>CM057451.1:38930000-48930000 GCA_016271365.2 Neoceratodus forsteri
ACTGTATTACTCTAATCACAGAAAGTTCTAGCAGCAGCTCTCTAGTAGAAATAGACCATCGAGAGGGCAGAGAACCAAAGCCTCAGTAGTCATAATGTACCCCGATTGTCTGATCTCAATTAAGTCGCATAATTTACCCACCTACTTGGGCAGAGCAGTGCAACCAGCCTTTTGGGTATTCAGAAATGAAGTAAAGGATTTTTTAAATAGTTCACAAATTGAGTGGTGAATTAAACTCACCAAAATCTTATCCCTACTGTACTTTAGAATTATAACAATCGGAATTACAAGTTGGGCAACTGGATGATGGCATAAAAGGAGAGAGGAAGGAACAAAACAAACAAATGGCTAGAATTAGGTGGAGTAACCCCTGACGAGGCAATATAGGCTCTCAACTCTTTAATAAGCTTACAATTTTCATCAGCAAATAGGCCTAAAACACTGTCACTTTGAAAAGTCCTGATCTAAACCAGAGTGAATATCAACCCCTAAGTGGGCATATTGAAATGATTAATTCCAGTTCATGTACTTCATCCTTCATCATCGGACTGGGAATCCGATGGATTGAGTTTCCCCATTAACTTCTCTGCAAACTGAGCCGCAGCCATAGGATCGACGAAAATGTGCGTCTTTGCCTCATGGCGAATTTGCAGGCGGGTCAGAAAGCTCAGACGGGCCTCTATCCCTTGGCACAATAAATCCTTTTTGATCAGTTGCAGTTTTTTTCTTCTCCTGGGTCTGTGCTGAAAGGTCCAGAAAAATCCTAACCTGCTACCCTCCCAGATCATCTCTCCCCTCGATCTTGCAGCTTGTAGTAGTGGAATTTGGGCTTCAGGAGGGGATAAGGTAGCAATCGCTAGTGAGTGTTTTTTGCTGTGTTCCACTTTAGCTTTAGAGCGCATAGGCAAAGACTGCCATTTTTATATTAGCATCTCGGGGTAGTAATTGCAGGTCTTCAAAAATTAACCTTGAGACTGTAGAAGGGATCTCAGCTGGACCAGCAACCGAGGTGGGAAGCCCACAATTCTAATGTTCCCCTGCCACTGTGCATTCTCCAGG
This sequence comes from Neoceratodus forsteri, assembly GCA_016271365.2. NCBI lineage: Eukaryota > Metazoa > Chordata > Ceratodontiformes > Ceratodontidae > Neoceratodus > Neoceratodus forsteri. The sequence goes on from CM057451.1 coordinate 38,931,060, forward strand.
CTCTCTACTTTAGCTTTCAAAAAGGAGATATCCCGAATGAAGGCAGCATTACAGTCATTTTGTCTTCCCTGTGTCTCTTTAAGTTCGTTAATGGCACCCACGCTCTCCTGAGTTCTACAATCATTTTCAGTGAGTTTTGCCTCAACCACTGCAAGTCTTTTATTAGTATCCTCACCGTTGGCTTGAATTTTAGTCAGTATAGCCATGATTTGAGTGGTTGGAAGCTCCGAAGAGGCTGGTGTGTTCCTCACCATAGGCCCTGCGACTATATTGGAGCCCGCGGGAGAGAGGTAGGTGTCAAGGTTATGGGATGCCTTTTTTGCATCTTTTTTCGGTCCCATGATATTCTACTGTGATTCCGACAGATCTCCAGTTAGGTTTTAATCTGTCCTGGCGAGCTGCTCTGTAAAATTTGAAGCTATAAGCGTTTCCGATGAGGAGCTCTAACAAATTACTGCCGCCATCTTGCTGCGCCACAGCACCCCCTCCAGAAATAGTAGATATTAGACTCTCCACTATTGGGCCACACTTTTGGAACCTGTAAGTCATTGGCATCAGCACCATCCGGAAAATTCTGTCTAGCTGGGGGTCACCCACAATGATGTATAACATCAGCACCTATAGAACATGGGTGGCTCCCTTGCTGCTCAGTTCCTCACAGGAGATGAGCTCTGGGGGCTACTTACCAAGACTAACTAGAGACCAAACCAAAACCAGGCTCACAAGAAGACTGGGATTGCTGAAAGATGACAAAAGCACTAAGAACAGTACCTTCCAGGAAGGCATATGGGCATCCTGCCAGCTGGTAGCTCACAAAGGAGGAAGGAGGGTGGGTGTGCTGTGGCACAGTGGAGAAGATTCTCTCAAAGATCTGCTGTTACTAGTAACAGCTTTATGTATGCTATATCTGCTGAGAGCACACCACAGGCTCTGCTAGTGCTACTGTTTAAACAAAACTTTGCTTATACTGTATTTTAATTAACTGTGTTGCTGTGACCTGGAGCCCTGCTCTGTGAGGAAGTAGGAAGAGGAGCTGTAGTCCACCAGTCTTGCTTGGGGACTACAACTTGCATTCTGCGTATTAAAACTGTATGGGGGGGGCAAGATACATTATTTTTATTGTTAACCCACACTGTTTATGGGATTTAGAACACTTTTTTTAAAACTTTGTTTTAGAAGCTTTTGCTTCACACTCACCTTGTGACCCCGGAAACCACTTCTGGGTCACAGAAACAACATTTAGGTACGCCCTGCAGCGAGCAGGGTGAGCCCGAACAGGGCGAGTGCACGTGAATACGTGTGCAAAGACATGCGCATCTGCATGTGTTTGGAGGGTGAGGAGGGACACCTTTAATAATCTCCAGTGCCAAATACAAGTAGGAGGTAAGCAGACGGACCCTTATCTGTACACAAATGTAAAAATTATTCCAGTATACTAACTCAGTGCAGCCAAAATATTTCTGATATGACTACTGATTTAACTAGTAACACTAATGATACATATGGGAAAAACATAAATAAAAATAAGATGCCACAGAGGTCCATACCTGATACCACTGGCAGCAGCAGTTCAGAACTTAAAATCTTACTTCTGAATGCAAGGAGCTTAAGAAACAAAATGGATGAACTCTGATGCATACTATATAAAGATAATATCAATATTTAGGAGTAACAGAGACCTGGTTCTCTAACTCAGACTGGGGTATGGATGTACAAGGTTATTCAATTATACTTAAAAAAAAAAAAAAAAAAAAAAAAAAAGTATAAAGTCAAAGGGTGGTGGTGGTGCCCTACATATCAGTGATCATTGAAATAACTATGAGGTAGTGAATAATGAAAACTCGGTCAGATAATGACATCATCTGGTCTAGAGCTGAAAGATATAATAGATGGACAACCATAGGATTATGTTACCACTCCCAAACCTTGATGCTTCAGAAAATGAAGATTTTATGAAAACTATTGAGAATGTGTCCGTTCATGATCTGATAATAATAATAATGGGTGATTTAAATTTTCCCAATATATGTTTGTCAATCCCTTGCAGAGAAAGGTAGCCTAGAAACTAGATTTGAGAAAATCACAATACAGCATGACCTTGAACAGCTAGTACTGGAACCAACCAGAAAAAAAAGCATTCTTGATCTGATTTTTATAACTATTAAGGACACGGATTCACCAAAATCTTGGAACCATTAGGGATAGTGATCATAACATGATCCTATGGACTTTGAAAGATACACTAACATAATCAAAGGCATTACAAAAAAAAAAAAGTTATAAAGCAAATTATACTAAAATAAAGAATTCCTAACAAAATGGAACTGGGAAGAAGAACTAAAGGACCTGGACACTGAGAGCATGTGGGCACCTATTCTTGGGAAAATCGAATAATTGCACCAAACACTGGGTTCCTGAGTGTAGAAATATACTAACAATAAAAAAAGAGCCCGTTGCGGTTGAATACAAACATAAAGAGACAAATAACAAAAAAAAAAGGCATTTAACAAATATAAGTAAAAACATCAACAGATAGGTGGCATAAGTTTAAATTAAAGGCAAATATGACAAAAAAGGTCATTACAACTGCGGAAAAAAAACTCAAATTAGGCTTGGCAACGTTAAAAGATAAGAAAAAGTTCTTCAATTGCACTCACTAAAAGGAAATGCCCCTAAAATAGGCCCCCTTTTGAAGGGTGAAGTATTAATTACTGACAAACAGAAAATGGCTGAAGAACTACATTCCTGTTTCAGTAGTGTGTGTGTGTGTGTGTGTGTGTGTGTATATATATATGTGTGTGTGTGTGTGTGTGTGTGTGTGTATATATGTGTGTGTGTGTGTGTGTGTGTGTGTGTGTGTGTGTGTGTGTATGTATGTGTATATATGTATATATATATATATATATATATATATAGATATATAGATATAGATATATACACACATACATATCACAAAAGAAATATAGGACTAGGACTAGTTAAATCACAAACTTCTGGACTTCACCAAAAGGGAAGTCATGGCTATTATAAAATCTATAAAAACTATCTCATCTGCAGGGCCCAAGAATATCCCTCCCAAGTTTCTTAAAGAATTATCCAATGAATTATCAGGGATACTTACCCTGTTGTTTAATACTTCAGTCAATGAAGGAATTGCAATAAAAGATTGGAAAAAAGCTTTGGTCACACCAACTCATAAACAGGGAACCCAGCAAAATGTGGCAAATTATAGGCCCATTAGCCTTACTACTTGTATCGGAAATTGATGGAATGAATACTTCTACAAAAAATTATGCATATTCAAGATGAGGGCATTACTGATATAGCACAGTATGGTTTTACACAAGGCAGATCATGCCAGAATAATTAAATACATTTCTTTGAACTGGTAAGCAGTGCACTGGATAATGGATTACCAGTTGATGTCATCTTTCTGGACTATGAAAAGGCCTTTGATACCATCTCTGAGTATTGATTGAACAACTAATTAGAATCGAGCTTTATCCAAACATCATAAAATGGATTGATTCATGGTTAAAGATTGAGAGCAATGTGTAACCATCAAAGAACAAGTGTCCAAATGGACTAATGTTACCAGCAGGGTGCCCCTAGGATTGTCTTGGGACCCATGTTCTTTAACATCTTGAGATCCAGCATGCAAACTAACAATGGGGTATGGATAAACAAATATGCAAGATGATAGCAAACTCTGCTGTACAAACAACATGTCGGGTCGAAATTAAGTTTGCAGCTACTAGCCAGCAGGGCTGGTCAATGGGAAAATCCACTAGCCCCACCGACTTTTCCACTGGCCCAGCTGGTGTACTTATTGAAATGTTACCTTCTTCACTACAAGCCCACAGGGCTAGTTAGAGAAAAATCTTACTAGCCGTATACAGACTCTACCAGCATTTGGCTAGTGGGCTGATGCCAGTTTCGACCCCTGCATGTATTCTATTTAAACGTTACAAGATAATTTGGACCAACTAGCATTATGGGCTACACAAAAGAAAATTACATTTAATACTGTCAAATGCAAGGTATTTTATTTTTTATTTAGTGTTTGTTGCCCGGGTAAGTGCACTAGACAAATCCTGCCTATTTTCAGGCATGACCTGGGAGAGGGGGATACAGATGAATGCCAACTGATCTTGAACCAGATTAAGCTGTTGGTGGTATTTCTTGTAAATGAGGGAAATTTGGCCAGGACACCGGGGAAATTCCCCCTACTTTTTTTCTTTTTTGATAAGTGTCATGGGATCTTTAACATCCACCTGAACTACCACCAATCCAAGCAGATGGGACCTCGGTTTAACGTCTCATCTGAAGAGCGGCACCTCAAGTGTAGCACCCTCTCATGCTGCACTACATTGGCAGTACTGGGATATTAACCCAAGTGCCAGATGTGGGAACTGAACCCACAGCCTCTGATCTCCGGCCCTCAGAAGCGAGTGTGCTACCTACTGAGCCACTGACATTGAGGTAATGCACCTTGGAAATAACAACAGGTTAGCTAATTACACTTTGAATAATTTTGACTACAAGTTGTTACCTCAGAAAAAGGCTTGGGTGTTGCCATCACAAATGACATGAAATTTAATGCCCATATAAACAAAACAGTCATAAAGTGTAATGGAACAATAACATGTGTACTTAAACATATTAAAAGTCATACTGCTGAAATCTTACTTCCTCTATATACCAGCATGGTGAGGTCACAGATTGATTTATGTACCCCTACGACATTAGGAGATAAAATGATAAAGTGCAGAGGAGAATGACAAAAATATTAATTTAAGGAATTATAATATAAAGAGAGATTAAATACCCTGGGGCTTTACCTTTTAATATATGTCTCTTAGAGGTGACCTGTGTCTTACCTACCAGGTCCTAATGATTCTGCTTTGTTTGAAACACTATGCCTTGAAAGGAAACAATCAAAAATACAAGATCTCATAAAATTACAACTACATGTTAAAACCAATAAAACTACAAAGAGGAACAACTTTGTAACTCAAAGAATCCCTCCTATATGGAACTCGCTACCTATGGCAGTAGTAACAAGTGATACTATAAAACTATTTGAAACTAGACTATATCAATTCGTGGGAAATAATAAATTATTTTACCGCCATTAGGTAAAATGGTGGCGAGTTCTTTATGGGTTTGCCCTCAAACTCGTAATTGCCTATGAACTTAACATAAAGTTCTGTCTTAATTGAGGATATCCCTATGTTTGGCCACACTTCTGAATTTATTATTTATTTGAAAATGTTTCACCAGGAAAGACGACATGAACTGTAAACAGCTTGTCTCCAGAAGTGTTCTGGGGAGGTGGTTATAGAAGTGGGAGAAAAAACAATTACCAAGCTAATATACATAAAATGACCGGTACTGTAAGGATACAACATACAGGGTTGCAAATACCATAACCACAAGGGAATTAACAGGTAACAGGGAAGGTGTAGACCAGGAGAAGGAGTTCACCTAAAGTGCTGGAAGTGGAGTTGAGTACAGGGATACCAAGTGCTAGTGTGCCTGATACTAGTTTGGCAGTGAAAAGAAGGAGAGAGAGAAATGGGAAGGGAAAAGGAAGAGGAGCAAAGGTAGATAGGCAAGGCAAAAGCAAGACTCCTTCAGGATGCTGAGAACCCTGCAAGGGGACAGGGACTTGGCAAGGACAGGGGAGGAGGAGGAGGAGTTTTGGGGGGTAGGGGAGAGAGGAGCTAGACCTCCTCAGGATGCAGAGAACCCAGCAAGTATGAGGGTGAGAGAGAGAGAGAGAGAGAGAGAGAGAAGAACCCCTTCAGGGTGCGGATAACCCTGCAAGGTGGACTAGGACCCAGGGGGAGGTAGCAGAAGCTGCAGCCAGAGGTAGCTGTAGACGTGTAGGGGATAGGAAAATTGGAATGTAAAGAATGGGTATGGTGTGGTTAGAAAAAGGTTAGCTACAGTTGCAACAGTAAACAGAATGCTTTTGGAGGAGGAGAGAAAATGAATGGCGGGATTGGGCGGAGTGAATTTCTAGCAGGAAGGATTCCAGATATTAGAGAACCTATACGAGAAGGCAGCGCGACCAGCTGAAGTGCGCCATGGGGGGCAGGTTAGGAAAACATTTTTGAGAATACTTTGCCAGTGGGTAACCATAAACCAGAATTTGGTTGTCCAACACACATTTCCTGTTGTGCTGCTGCAGTTTTAAATAAAATTACTCCTCCAGGCTGACTAGTCTTATTTCTGAGTTCCTTGCCTGCTGTAATGGCTCTTACAAGAACTCTGCTGTTTCATTTTGATGATACAACAGTTTGATTCTCTAGTAGTCTGTGACTGAGATGGAGAAAATCTATAAAATGAGAATCCTTTTTCTGGAACAAGCAGCTGCTAGTCTACTGCTGTTCTCTTACAGACCCAGTGATGGACACCTAGGGATACTTGCTGTCAGTCCGACCTAACTGAGGCTTTTTTTTTTTTAAATAAAATGCAGCTCCTCAAAGCTTTTTTTTTTTTTTTAACTAATCACCAGTATTGTCTTTTTTCACAAGTCCTTGCCTTCCCAAACAGCTCTTAAAGAACTCTTGTTATTTAGACTAAATATAGCCATATTTATTTTGTTTGTTTACTGGTTAGGTGCACTGATTCAGGGACCATTTTCAGGCACAACCCGGGCTATGGAGATGGCACAAAGACACAATACTACAAGTACAATACAGAGCACTGGTAAAACAAAAGAAACTGCACACAAAATGATACACTGAATAAGTAAATGAAGTGAATGTATTACATCAGAAGAGAAGAGTAATTATACACTAAAAAATGTTACTACATAAGTTATAATATGTCATATATGTTATAATAAGTTATAAGTTAAAGTAAGTTCTGTATATTATATTTATATGTAAGTGGTAGATTAGTTACTATTGGTGTGGGAGTCTGTGAGAGGCTCTAAAAAAACAGTTGTTTACAAGCTGCTGGCCAACTTAGTGATCAAAATTAGTTTTAAACAATATATTTTCCTTTTATTTATATTAATTACCAAGTTATTGTTCAAAACACAACATCTGTTACACTTTTGCCACCTGCTTCCAAAATGCTGTTCCATCCCGCTTGCCTCCCATACCACAGTCAGTAAAACTTTACATGGTAAAATGTCAAACAAGCACAAATAGTCTGCCACTAAAGCAGATGCTCTGCATGTCATCTTCGGTTAAAGGTGCCCTGTAAAGAACAAGAGCATCCCGTTCTCGTCCCCACATACCTTCTAGCTCTGCTGCAGGAGTTCAGAGATGTAATCATCTTTATTTTTAATTCTACCGTTGCATTTTACTAAAATGCCGAAAGTTATGGCTGAACGCGGAAGCGCAGAGCGGTCCTGATTGAGGGGTGCAAGTGCTTATGGGTATTACACCCATTTAGTGACATTGCTAACACCACTGCTCTTATTGCAGCAGCAGGGGCGGTAGTTTATATTTGTTTTATTGCTTCAATGAGGGACTTGACGCCTGAAATATTACTTATAGCAACACCTGGGGGGAGGGAAGGGATTCTACAGATACTGTATATAGGGGAGAAGAGAAAAGCGAGGGCACAAATCAGCAGGATTAGGACTGGGGAGGGATGGTTTCAGGAAGCAGGGGAGCAGGCAGAGGTGCTAAATGAGTACTTTGCCTCTATCTTTACAGAAGGAGGCAGGGGATCCTTCCATCCTGATGGGAGGGATGGGGAGCTCACAAAATCGGGAGGTCAGATGGAGTCTGGAGGACTGAAGGAGGCTAGAGTAGAGGCTGGGCTAAATCTAGAAGGGGGGGTGGTTGCATGAGGGGGTGGGCTTGGAGGGAGAAATCACAGTGGATAGGGTGAGAGGCCCTTCGGATGCTAGAGACTGATAAGGCGCCGGGGCCGGATGGGCTGCATCCGAGGGCTATGAAGGAGCTGACAGCTCCACTGGCTGCACACTTTAACACCTCTCTGCAGACAGGATGGGTGCTTCAAGACTGAAGGGTGGCTCATGTGCCTATCCACAAAGGGGGGGGTCTAGAGATGAGATGGGGAATTATAGGCCTGTCAGCCTAACGTCTGTGGTAGGCAAAGTAATGGAGGCCATTATCAAGGAGAGGTTTGGGAGGCAGCTGGAAGAGCTGGGGCATCTGGATGACAAACAGTACAGTTTAGTTCCGGGGAGATCATGCCAGACCAACCTCGTGGAGTTTTATGACTGGGTGACGGGGGGCTCTGGACTGACACAGGCCGGTCGACGTCATATACCTGGATTTCAGCAAGGTGCTCGATTCGGTACCTCACAATGGCTTGCTAACAAAGTTGGGGGGGTGGGGGCAGTTGCTCAGGTGGGTAGAAAATTGGCTTACGGGGTGAATACAGAGGGTAGTGGTTGGTGGGATAGTCTCTCTCCTCCCCCAGAAGGGTCATCAGTGGGGTCCCCCATGGTTCGGTATTGGGGCCACTCCTGCTCAGTGCCTATGTCTCGGATATAGGAGGGGTTAGAGTAGGCCGAGTCACTTTGTGGATGACTCAAAACGGAAGCACTGGCGGACAGGGATTAAGGGAGAGAGGCAATCCAGGGGGATCTGGATACCCTGGAGGGGTGGTCAGGGAGGTGGGGATTGAAGTTTAATGCAGGGAAATGTAAGGTGCTGCATCTGGGGGTAAGAAACCCAGGCCATGTATACACCCTGGGGGGGGGGTCACACTGCAAGCCACATCAGGCGAGAGGGATCTGGGGTGGTGGTAGACATCAAAATGAATAACACTGAAAATTGTAGAAGAACTGCAGCAAAAGCAAATAGGATACTGGGCTGCATAGCCAGAGGGATTATCTCCAGGAGGAGGGAGGTGATCCTCCCTCTGTATAATGCCTTGGTCAGGCTGCATCTAGAGTACTGTGTGCAGTTCTGGAGACCTCACCTTAAGAAGGACATAGCACTGCTGGAGAGGGTCCAGAGGAGGGCGACCAGGATGATTCAGGGCATTGGGGGGGGGAGTCCCTATGAGGAGAGACTGGAAGAGCTCGGGCTGTATACATTGGAGGAGAGGAGAGACATGATAGGGGTCTTCAAATATGTAAAAGGAATAAATAAGGGCTGAGCCAAGGAGATACTCAGGCTAAAGAAGGGGAACAACCAGGGGCACAAGTGGAAGCTGGAGGGGGAATTTACATGGGGAACGAGGTGACACTACTCACTGAGAAGGTGGTGGAGCCATGGAATGCACTGCCCAAGAGTCTGGTAGAAGAGAGCACAGTGGAGGGCTTCAAGAAGGTGGAAAGGTACAAGGGATACTGAAGCTAAAGAAGACCCTATCTGGGGCTGGGGGCGGAAAAGTGAGCACCCATTAGGTGGCTGGCTACCGGGCAGACACGACAGACCATGAGGCCTATTCTGCTGGCTTTTAGTATGTTTAGTATAATATAGTTCATTAACTATGGTATGCCAGTCCCCCCTAGTGGTGGCTCAAGTTCTTTGTTCCCTCCTTTCTTTGAGAAGAAAAGGTTCTATGACAATTTTCCGAAAAAGGGACTGAACTTCTTCCATCAACAGAGACAGGTATCCTGGAAGGTAAGGAGAATGGGGTGGAGGATGCACTGGAGGTTTGGAAAGCAGGTCAAGTGCATGCCCCCCGGACCCATACATCTGTGGTGAGTTCCTCCATTTTGGCAGATGAAGGAGATCCCCCCACACCCTGGTGGCAGCCATGGAAGGGAGGAAGTGGGGAGTGAGAAGGTGCCATGGACAGTAGGGTCACCTGAACTGGAACCACCGGGTGCCTTGGAGTAGCCACACTGGACTGCAGGTGCAACAGAGGGCTGTCTTCTCTATTATGGTATTGGTAGTGGCATCCACGGCCTCCTTGGCCAACAGGCTTCCAAAAAGTCCTTGTACCACAACCCCTGAAATTTTGGGGGGCTGTCAAGGATTTCACAGATTTTTATTTTTTTTTAATTTATATTTATTAGTTTAAAAGCAATCTTACACATAATGCTTTGAACACCAGTCATTCAGACTTGTTACTGAAACCATGAGGTCTCCACTTCTCTTGATACATGCAGTATAAACCTTTAGATCACTGGATTACAGATACATCTCTAGGGAGGAAAATATAATGTACTTCCTATACACTGTTTATTTTAAAGTCATTTTGCTGTGTTTTGCTGTGTGGTGTGGCCCATGAGTAGCATGAAATAGTATCCTGAGAGTCAAAATCCTTAAATTCCGGAATTCTCCCCCTCAAAATACGAGGATGGGAGACAAACACTCATGCTTTTAACAAGTCTGTGGTACTTTAGGTACCTAACCTTATAAATGAAACAGTGTAGCTGTTTTTTTTTTCTTTTCAGTTTATTTATTTCTTTGATGGGGGGTGGGGGTTGTGTCTTTGGTTCCCCACCTTCCAGCCAACCTTCACGGTTGTTGCCCCAGTCACAGACAGAGCTCAAACCTCCCAGTCAACCACCTCTGGCGGCATCGCAGCGTGGCTCTACCCCACCACTGCAGAGACCAGGAGGGTGGACCTAGGAGGGAGCGGACTTGTGCATGACCGTGGTGGCGCCATTGGGGCAGCCTTCATGCAGCCGAGAATTTTTCATGTGGTTCTCCCCTGGGGGGAGGAGTGTACAATGACGCCAGTGGGAAGAGCGTGCACACGTATCCACACGTGTTCCTCCCACTGGCGTATGCTCCCTCCTGCCCCCTCTTGCTGCAGCATCAGCACACTGCCCCCCCAGTCTTCTCAAGGGGCCAGCCATGTGCTTGTGGCAGTAATGCCCCTAGGCTGTTATCTAGAAGGAATCTCGAGGCTTGTCCATCTTCATCTAAAACCCTACTTTAAAATAAAACTATTCTGCTGCAGCAGTATTCTCTATTTCTATTTTTCTTTTTTTCACACTATGATAGGGTAGCCTCTATCATAGCTCCTTGCTATGCTTTCCCTGCTGCATTTCTTTTTTTTGCATCGAGATCCTGGGGGGGGTGGAGAGAGTTGTCCCTCTGAGAGTCGGGTACAATAAATAGCGGTATGTTGCCGTGTAATATAATGGCGCAATTGTGGAGATCTACTCCATATGGTTTTAGTGCAAGGTGCCGGCCGTTTTCATTGTGGCATATTTTAGTACAAATATAAGAGGAAAATAATAACCATGCTTTAAATGGTATAAAGCATCGGATATTATTTCTTGTTATAGTTTCTATGCTCGGTAGGAAAAAAAAAATGACAAGACCAAAAGTTTGCACTCAAAGTCCCGCATGCAGGGGAATTCTTTGTCCCTTGTCTCGGTTACGGAGAGAGAGAGACTAAAAAGAGACTAACAGAATAGAGAAGCAGGAAAATGAATCCTGCTGCTGTGACACTTAACCGTGCCTTTTCGCAAAGAACAAAGTACGGCAGACAGGCAGAAGAAAAGAGACCGCCTATGAGCTGGCGGGTAAATTAGTTTAGTCGAGGTTTACTTTAGTACATTAATTAGTTGAGGAGAATTTGGGAAATTATTTTTTTAGGGATTCAGAACAGTTGGGAAGCAAAAAAAAGAATGTCTCAACTGAGGGTTAAATTAGACAGATAAGTGACCAGTCTAACATTTCCCTAAGTTTAATTTCCCTGAACTCTTACTCTTTTTAATTATTCAGTAAAAGGTAAAGGAATATTTTGCCATTTCCTTACCTAAAACCAAGAGCTACTCTTGCAGGCAGGTCTGATATTAGGAGGGCAGCAGCCCAACACAGAGCTTATTTATAGGATAAAAGCTTAGTCTGACTCCACCTTGTGGGAGGAACCCTTTCAGTATAATGAGCTATCATATATGTAAGCTTTATTACAGTCTTTTAAGAACATATTGTGGAAATGCTGTGGGATTTTTTTTTTAATTTTTTTATTTTTATAAAAAGCTCTTTATGTAAGGATTGTATTAGGTTTGATCCCCCATCTTTTTGTATTAGTGTAGAAAACTGTTGTTATTAGAATTGGGAGGATCCAACCAGTCATATGATCAATTATTCCTGTTCTAAAAGATATTTAAGGCGCTCCAGTGCTCATTTGAAACAGAGAGGTGGGGGAGAGTGGGCCTATCTCTCCCTCTGTGATGAAATTACGAGATGGTGGTGGAAAACTGAAGTGAGCCCTTTCCACTCTATGTGAGAGAGCAAGTTGTTTTTGATTAATGCTCTTGGTGAGCTAGGATTTGTTTTGTACCTTTGTTTGCCAAAGTGATTTCTTTTATAGTCTGAGTTTAAGATTTGGTTATCCATTTTCTTGTTGTTGTTCAATAAACGGTTCTCAAGATATTATTGAGACCACAACCTGAATTCCTGTCTCTGCTTCATTTGAGTTGTCAAAACACACACACCCTGTTACAGTGCTGACTACTGATGCCCCGAAGAAAGAGAGCTGTCCTCCGGACGCTCAATCCTTCTCCAACCCTGCCAACCCCCAGTGGCCCATGCTCGTTCCTGAACACGGGTCGCTGGCGTAGTGCAGACTAAGGCGTCCAGCACCTCGGTGCCACTGGGCTGGTGAAACAATGCAGCTTAAACTGTTTATGCACAGTTGATAGACTTTTTGTGAAAAGGTTTCATAACAGTGCTGAACATTCACCTGAGTAAATTTGAACAGTAACATCTGTATGTGTGTGCGGTGGTTGGCCCACCCCTCCGAAGATACTCCTACCATATTCTGAGTGTCCATCTCCATTTACATAACTATGAAGCATCTTACTTATGGATTGACCAGTTTACCCACCACATTACTCCCAAACTTGTAGAGACAACATTAGAATACTTGTAAAAGTCAATTGGGATCTTCTTCCCCATCTGACAATAATTTGTGCTCGTCTGCCGGTTCCACTGGCACAGATGTCTTTCTTTGGGTCCATTTCAAAGCCTCAGAGCAGTCCGTAAAGATAAACACCTTCCCCCGATAAATGATCCGCAGCTGGGCTGGGAATACTATGCTGTGTGAGATCTTAGCTGCCCGCAGCATTGCATGCACTCCATCAAAATGTTTCTTGCACTGTCTGGTCGCATAACTTAAATCGGGTACATTCGTATTCATCTGGCTGTTTTGCAATAAAGGCTCTTTTGACACGCCAAGTATAGCAGGAAATCTCTTTCCTCACTCGCCCACAATCATGATAATCGCCTCAGTGCCTCTGGATTATCTAGCCTATCACGTGGTACTACCCGATGTGTTTTCTGGATGTGTATCGGTGTGACTCAAATTTTCTCCAAATTGCTGCTTCATCTAGTCCATTAGGAACAATGATAGGTGATCACCCTCACTATTTTCTGGCATGCTGATATGAATATTTGAAGATTGGGCCTGATTTTTCTAGAGACTCAAGCCGCAACAGCAGGTGGGTATTCTCTTTGACTAGGGTTGCTGCTGCACCCAGAACTGCATTGGCGCACTTACCAGCTTCCACTACCTAAGTTTGCGTGGCCGTGGTCTGTGTCTCTGACCACATCCGATTAGTGAGTGAGTCAAATTTTTAAGCAAGTCCTGTAACTGATTGTATCAGTCAGTTGATCTTGATGCCAAGCGATTGTAGAGTTTCCACCTTAGCTGTCTCTGGAGCCTCTGGCCCTTTTCCCTGAGCCGATCTCATGGCAGGGGCTCCCACAGGTGTTTTTGGCTTTGTGCCCTTGGGTTGTACCTTATCTTTTTTGCCCATTCTGTTCAGTAAGTTTTCTAATGTATTTCTAATAATTTTGTTCAGCGCCTTTCCACAATTAAACTTACTTCACTTTTATATATTTTTCCTGCCATCTCTATATAGAGCGTGAAAATCCAGCTGCCATCTTACTTGGGCTTCACAGCACCTCTCAATTTCACAGATCTCAGAGTCACTTTAGATGACTAAAGGTCCTTTAAGGCATTGTCCACAGCCTGGCCAAACAGCATAGGGTTCTGAAAGGGGGTATTGAGCACAACCTGTTGCACATCTGAAGCAAAGTCTGCAACTCTGAGCCAGAAATATCTTTCTAAGGCAGATACCACAGGTAGCAGACCCAGCTGCAGTATATGATGTCAGTTGCTCAGCAGGTGGCACACCTCCTCTGATGCCGGAGATCAGAGGGCTGTGGGTTTAGTTCCTACATCTGGCACTTGCTATTATCCCAATATTGACACTGTAGTGCAGCATGAGGGGATGCTGCACTTGAGGTGCCGCCTTTTAGATGAGACGTTAAACCGAGGTCCCATCTGCCTGGATTGGTGGTAGTTCAGGTGGATGTTAAAGATCCCATGGCACTTATCAAAAAGAGTAGGGGAATTTCCCCCGTGTCCTGGCCAAATTTCCTATTCACTAAAAAAATACCACCAACAGCTTAATCTGGTTCAATTTCAGTTGGTTACCATCTCTATCCCTGGTCGCCTCTGAAAAGGGACCTCTAGGCCCAGTGGGCCTACCAGGTCAACAAAATTCAATAAAATTAAAATAAATATGCAGACCTTAGTAAATGTGTTATATTATTTAGATCAGCAGAAGCAGCTTCAAGCAATTTTGCTTTGTAGGGCTGTTAGCAGAGTCTGCACAGTAGACATGGCAGACTTCCAGATGCTGTTTTGATACTTAATCATATAAGCCCAAGTACTCTGCAATGCAAAGGCTGCTCAAAGTGGCAGAAGCATTATCTTCTTGCCCATTGCATCTAATATCCTGCTCTTTGTCAGGAGGCATGGTGTTCATAACTCTAGAAGCCTTAGAGCGATCATGTGCTCCTGTGATGACCACGGAGTCCGTTTCTGTCTGGGAAACATAATATAGCTTGACAGACGGAGAAGGATACCATTTGCCAGCCATTCTGGGTACTGTAGGCAGGGTGCTAGGCCTGAGCCAAGCAGCAACTATAACATCTTTCAAGGCAGAGCAAATGGGGTCGTCATAACTAGAAACATAGACTTTGATGGAAGAGAAGGACCACTTGGCTCACCCAGTCTGCTCATTTCCTTACCTATTGGATAAGCTGCAGATCCTAGTTAACCAACAGCCTACTACTTCTACCCCCCACCAGAATTGCCCGTGGGTGCTGCTGTTACCTCTAAGAACTCCATCAGATTCCTTTTAATGGAGTTTTCCCCATCCTCAAATCCCATCAAATCCTGCATTTGCTTAAACACAGAAACATAGAACATGACAGCAGATAAGGGTCGCTGGCCCACCTAGTCTGCCCATATAACCATCTGGGGTGGTCCTTTCATTTTTGCTGTAGACCTCCACCTGATCTACTGTGCCATCTCTTCCCTCCCTTACTTACCCTTACAATTCCCTTGTGCATTTTTAACCCCCTCACTACTTGCTAGAAAGCTGTTCCAGGATCCACCACCTCTTTCCGTGAACAAGTACTTTCTCATATCCCTTCTACATTTAACCCCTTCAACTTCATAGCATGGCCCCCTTTGTTCTAGAGCACTTTTTCTCTGAAAAATACTCTCCTCCTGTACCTTATTAAGCCCAGTTAGGTATTTAAAGGTCTCCATCATATCCTCCTCTCCTTCATGGTGTACATGTTTTGCTCCCTTAGCCTCTCCTTGTCGGGCTTTTGATGCAGATCTGCACCATCTTGGTAGCCCCCTTTTTTTTTTTTGACTGCCGTCAATCCTTATCCTTCCTGAGATGTGGTCTGCAGAACTGGATATAGTACTCCAGGTGAGGTCTTACCAGAAATCCATATATGGGCAGTATCACCTCCATCCTCCTGCTGTTGGCAAACACCCTTCCTATTCACCCCAGCATCCCACTCGCAACTCCAACTGCCTAGCCACCTTTACATCATCTGCTAGAACAACTCCTAGGTCTCTTTCCTGCTTGGTTTGTCAGTATCACTCCCTCATTTTTGTACTCCTCCTGGGTTTCTATGGCCCAAGTGCATTATTTTACACTTTTGCAGTAAACCCAGCTGCCATACCTTGACCACTCCTAGTTTTTCTGGCTCTCTGTCCATCCCCCCCCCCGAGCGTCTACTCTGTGGGAGCTCTTGCTGTCATCCACAAAGAGAAATACTTTTCCTTCCAGTTCCTCTGCCTGAAAGGAGTGATCCTCTGGTGGAGACTGGGGTTAGAGATGAGTCATTAACAGTGAAAGCACAGGGCGGACAGAATGGCAAGATGCTAATCATTGCCTCGGTCTATCTTTCTCCCAAAAAAAGCCAGAGAGGCCTCCCCAAAGTCCTGGAAGCATTGGTCACTCTCCCTAAGGGACCCAAACTCATTATCACAGACTATTTTAATGTTAACTGGTCTGGCATTAAATAAACCCCCTTCAAGGATATGGTGGCTAGTTCCCAACTAATCCGATTGGTCGCCAGTCACACCAGACGTAACCAAAAGACGGGCAATGACACCCTACTTGACTGGATTCTCTCAAGCTCACCGTCCAAGATCTCTAATGTCGCCAGCCCAGTGGCGCTGAGGATTGAGGCACTGGATGTCTTATCTCATGGCACGCCGGCGACCCAGGTTTGAGAACGAGCCCAGGTTGTCTGAGGTCAGCAGCAGGGGGGAGAGCGGAGTTAGATGGAGCTACCGGCAGGCAGGCTCTCCTCTCCAGGGAGGTGATACGGCATCCCTTGGCCAATGGTGGCCCCTAGTGGAGGCTAGGGGTGGCACGGTCTTAGAGGGTGCGGGGCACTAGGCCATGGGTTGGGGGAAAGGGGTCACGACCAGGGCTGTAGGCACATGCGCTCCTACTCCTGGGGCCCTCGTGAGAAAACCAGAGGAAGAAAGAGAGGCTCCCCACAAGCTCTGCTCCCGGGCTGTGCACAAGGTAAGCACTGGCTATATTAGGTGACAGGGCGAGGGAGGGTCGGATGAGGGGGCAGACCGGAGGAGCATAAAGAAATAAAAAAAAATAAATCTCCAATGTCAAGGTGCTGCCGGTCACCCTAAGTAATCACTCTCCTATCACCCTCTTCTGGTCCTATATATTCCGCAAACCCCCTCCCAAATAGAACACAGGGTCCTGAGGAAGGGAAAACTCAGGGCACTTATCACAGCCCCCTCAGCGCACAACTGGTCCCCTATTGGCTTGGCACCAAACCTTGACCTAGCCCTTAGTTACTTTACCCATGGATTCAATAGCATATGCTACCTCTTTGCCCCCCCCCACCCCAAAGAAAAAGAAAATACAAGGGGTAAAGAATGGCTGGATCATGGGGAACTCCTAACTAAGATGAAAGAAAGGACAGTCTCTGGCCAAAAGCAAGGTCCTTCTGCTGCTGTCATGATTACTAGTGTTACAGATCCACAAGAAATCGCTGCACTAACCTCACCCGCAGGCTAAAGCTAACTTCCATAAGGAATAACTCAGCAACACATGGTGTGACAGTAAGAGGTTCTGGGAGAATGTCAAAAGCCTCCTCGGGAAGGATAATAAACAGCAACCACAACTTCTCAACATCAATAGTTCCCCCATTACTGACCCACTCCTTATCGTGGAATCTTTCAACATGGCCTTCACAGACCTCACCTACTACCTGCCCACATCTGATGATAAGCCCAGCTGCAAGTCACGCACGAACCCCCATCCTAAGTTCTGCTTCAGGAGAGTGACAGTAAAGGAGACCCTGAAACACATGGAAAAAAGAAGTGCTAGGCAGGACCAAAATGGGCAGTGATGGGGTCGATATGAAGCTTCTATCCCTCACACTTGATGTTATCATTGTGCCAACAACTGAACTCTTTAGTAAGTCCCCTGGAACTTGCTGAATTCCCTGGAATCTGGAAACGGGCCTAGTGACACCTGTGCACAAGAACGGAGACTGGACATGCGTATCCAACTATAGACCAATCTCCATCATATCCCCCCTTATCTAAGGCACTGGAAAGGATTGTGGCAGAGCAACTCACCGCATACCTCAACAAATACGAACTACTCTGCCTGAACCAGCACGGTTTCAGACAGAATCATAGCACTATTATTGCCCTGCTGGAGTACATGGATTACTTGCACAAAGCACTGGACAATGGTAAAATAGTGGGGCAGTTTTATTGACCTCACCAAAGCCTTTGACACTGTCAACCACTCCTTATTCCTGGTGCAGCTACAGAACCTGGGGTGAAGGACAATACTGTAGGCTGGTTCAAGGACTAGTTGACCCACAGAACCCAACGTGTCAAAGTTGGACAAACTGTGTCTGACTCCTGAGAAGTAGCATTGGGGCCTCCTATTCTTCAGCCTTTTCCTGAACAATCTCCCTAAAGCATGTGACACTAAAATTATCCTTTACCAACAATGCAGCAATCGAAACAGCAACACACACAGTGGCGCCTCCAATCTGATCTACACACTTTCCACAAGATAGAGGACTGGTTCTGCAAGCAAAACTACTACAAATTACAAAAGACCAAGACCATGCTTGTATGCAGTTCCCCGAATAAAAAGAAACTCCCTCCTCTTCATTTCCAACAAAGTCAGTGCACCGCTGGAACAAGTAAACTCATTCAAGTACCTGGGGTTACCCTTGATGACACCTCTCCTCATCCAGCACATCGACTCGGTGGTCAAAATGGTTAACTCTCTAAGCTGGGTGTCCTCCACGGGATAGGAAATATCTCACTCCTGAGGCCTTCTGCCTCTCAGTCTCGAGCTCCATCCTATCGCCCATTGTCTATGGCCTGGTTGTCTATGGTGCAGCCACGATGATACGACACTCAAGAGGATACATACAGTCCTCAATAAAGCCTGCAAGCTCACCTTGGCTTGCGATCAGCATTCACACACCTGATCCCTGTATGAACTGACAAAGTGGATGCCACTCAGGAACAATATCAAGTTCCAAATGTGCCTTCTCGGTAAGAAGGCACTTAGAGGAAAACACCTCCCTGTGTATCTAATATCTTAGTCCTAGCCACCTCCATATATGATACCCAGGTAGTACGCAGGGTGCGGTATCCATGCCATTTCGCTGAACTACTCTTGAACAATGTGCCTTCACCTACAGGGCCCTCAATGGCTGAATGAAACCTGGGCCCCTACGAATGTCCCATGAGCCTCTCTCACTTTAAAACTCGTGTGAGGCAACACATTAATTCAAGCACCAGGTGTAACTGCTTCTGACCAGACCCTCCTCTTGCCTACCAAGCCTCCCACCTGATAGCAGGAGGGGGTGCAACAGGAAAAGCATGTGAATGCTAATGGGAGGGTGACAATTCCCCTCCTTTCAAGCCAACCGAGGCGCTCCCTCCAATTATCCTCCTGTCCTTGCACTGCCCTTTGTCTCACCTCTCATTCCACTCTCCCATCCTGCACTTCCACTACCCTCTCCCCCACTCGACAAACTCCTCAGGAGGCTGCTCTCCTCTCCTTACTGATTCCCATCCTAGGTATCCTCCCCTGCTTTCTCCCCCAAGTACTACCACACCTTCCAAACCTTACCTATACTGATGATGTACTAAGCCATGGTACTAGTAATGACTCTTAACACTAACCTATAGTAAGCTATCTACCTAGTCTGTCCATATGATGTTAATTGAGTCTAATGTCTGTTAACCTTATGTGGAACCTTTGTAAAAGAGCTTATGCTGAAAGGTATTTCTCCAAATTTCTAAATAAATAAAAATATATCATAGAATCCTCACTGCATGAAGACAAGGTTGAGCTAGAAAGAAAACCCCTCCCATAGGGTTCTTACTTATCTTTGTCTCTGAAATCCTCCTATACTTCTAGGCAGTCTGGATTATATTCCCCTTATCCATCATCTTGAAAGAAAACCAGGGCAATTGTAGGAGCCGGAGACTAAGGCAGTGACTGTAATGTCTGCATCAGGTCTGCTTTTCAGTCACAATGAGGACAATACCAACAATGAGGCCCCATCTATGGAACCAACACTTGCAGCAGTGGGAATAGGCATGTTAACGTCTCTGAAAATGATGCCAGCATGACCCTTGGAGTCAGTGACTCCTAGTTGAGAGGCTGAGATTACTGCCATAGCTGGTACAGAACCTGGCAAGGCTGCACACTGGCCTGTAATAGGTATAGCAGTGCCAGAGCCAGGCCTCAACCTTAGTGTATCAACAAAGGTCAGGGGCACTATAGTCAAAGTCGCTGGAGCAGATGATCATGAAGACTTACCTCCCTCAGGGAAGACCCTCAACCTTACTGGTGAAGCATGTTTTTCTGTGCATATGGTGGCTGGAAGAGAAGGAGGGCATAGATGATTTTTCCTTTCCTTTGATTTATCCATCATCCTCACCGACCTTGGCAGCGAAGCAGTTGTTGACCGCCTAGGTGTCTTCTTACCTGGGATGGAGGAGGTCGAGAGGAAGAAGCTGGTTTGGATCCAGCAGCCTCTACTTCAGCTTCCATAGCTTTCAGGGTGATGAAAGTCACAAATGCCTTCCTCCAGCATCTCTTTGTAGCCAGGTTAAATCCTTGGCAGATCTTTTAGGCTCTCATGTTGCGGAACAGGCCAATACAGCCACATAGTGTGCATGTTGTCCTTGTAGCTCTTGTAACTGCAGATACACAACCTAAATAAAGACTCTTTCAACTGCGACATAAAGGGATAACTTCGATATAAAACTGGTAAAGTTTGAAAACAAATAATTTAAGAAACAACGGTTTTGTTTCTGTGCAGGTTCAAAGAGCGGTTGACACCGAAAGAAAGAAATGAGGAGCAAGAAGGCCACCAACATATTATGCGTGCCAGTGGTGTAAGTCATCATGCGTGGCCCCCAGCTAGCAAAAGTAACTGGATGGTTATGATGCTTGTGACTTACCGGTACCAAAGGTGGCCCAATGGAGTAGATATCCTCGTTGAAGATATAGTGTGTGTTCATTTCCTTTCCTTTCCTTTCCTGGGTATAACAATCGTGAAGGAACAAAATGGTGAAATAAACAAACAAACAAAAAAAAATGCCATTTACAGCAAACCCATGGACAGGAACACAGTTCTATTGGCAAAATCATGTCACATCATAAATAATGCCCTAAGAGTCTGTTCTGAAATGCGAGGCATAACTGTAGTACCCAAGAAGTGTTCAGGAATCAGATACTGCAGAGAAGATCTGAGGAAAGAGAATACTCTCCCCCCACTCCCCGAAGGCAGCTCAGCCCCTGCACTCTCGCTACCTCCCCATGCCCAAGTTTACCCCCCCCCGGGGAGAGCATCCCCTCCCCACAGTCCATAACGTGCCCTGACTTACCCCAGGGAGGGACCACAGGAGTGGGACCCCACCCATCCGACAATGTTGGCACTGGGGGCGGCGGCAGAACGGGGCTTCATGCTCGGGGGGCCTGGATTTTGTGTGCGACTGTACCTAGGGCAGGGATGTGCAATGACGACCGGTGTCCACCCCCCTCGGTATGCTGGACACACTACCCCCCCCACCCCAGAGAGCAGTCCCTAGGCTGCTCAATCCTCCCCCCTCCCAAGCTGGCCCTCCAACATCCCAAGTCAGTTTCGAACCCGGTCACCAGCGTCTCAGATGGATGCACTGCCTCTGCAGACCAGCCTATGAAAAAGGATACTCTTTTTTAAAGTAGCCCTGGAGGCAGGAATGGTAAGTGACCAAGCAGACAGAAGGTCCCTTTTATACTCTCAACAGGTGCAACAAACCATGAATAGCATCATCAACTTTATTATAACCTGTTCCATGGTATTAAATAGCTGGTTTGGCACAGAAAAATGCACCATAAAACAGGAGGTAATGCTAACCATTTCCAGAAATTCATAGCAGTAGGCTGCTAACCATTGGGTAAGTCCATGGCACAATAGACAAAATGAATAAAAACTATATATTTTAAATGTTGCTAATTATTTTTTGCTAAGTGCAATGCATTTTTACAGTTGCTAGCACTTTCACGCAAAATAACTGCTAATCAGTTTTTTCAGCTACAAATTTTCTTACTAATAAATCACTTAGCTCAGCAGGAGTCAGCAGTGCCTTTTGGGTTAAGCAAACAGATACTCTGTTAGAAGCAGGGTCTCATTTAAGTAAAAGAAAGAAGAAAATCACTGTTTTCTGTTTGGGGAAAGGGGCTGTATCAACTTAGTTTGCTAAATCGGGAGTAGAGGAGTTAATTGGGTGTGTGGCTTGAGCAGTAAAAAGGCAGCTGTCTCCAATTACAGCTTCCTGCTGCTAGTTTCTGGCAGAGGGAATCTTGCTTTCAGAGCAAGCAGCTGACTAAAAAAGCTACAGCTTTTCTTATTAATTGCCCTCCTTCCCACCCCTCTACCCTCTCACGCTAAGCCAGTTCTACTTTTATAGCCACTGGGTTTGACTGACAACAGGAACTTCCTGTTTGGCAGTAGGAAAGGAAGGATCACTGTGACACAGTAGTTTCATCAACCATGAAGGAAAAAATAACACTTTCTCCCCCAGCTGCTGGAGGTCTGAGTCCAAGTAAGGAGGGCGGAGACTACTGAAGACTATAGGAAGCTCCTGTCCCAGAACAGGAAGGGTGAGAGTTGTAAGGGTACATAGGCAGTAGGAAAGTAGGTGGAAAAATACATAGAGGGAGGAGAGAGTAAGCAAAGAAAGCAACAGGAGAGGGGACACAAAACAAGTCATGATGGGAGTGGTGCAGTGCAATGGCTGTGGGGTGGTAGTATTCCGGGAGACATTCTGGAGGCTGTGATGCTGCCCTATTTGCAGGCACCTCTGGTCTGAGGGAGGAGGTTGCCCGTCTCCAGGCTGACCTGGCTAGGGATTCATGAAACCTCTTCCCCTCACCCAAGGACCACCAGGGCCACTGCCGCTTCCTCAGAGGTTGTCAAGAAAGAGGAGCGGTTGGACCAAGGTGGACTCAGGGAGGGAGAGGGTGGTGGAACAGAGGTGCATCCCTCCAGCTGTACCTCTCCACAACTCATATGCTGTTCTGCATGGAAGAGTGGTTCCTCATGGAGGCACCTGCAGTGGAGACCAAGGAGGATGGTGGGAACCTCTACAAAGCAGACCCACAGGAGGGTGGCAGAGACCCCACAGGGGAGAAAACCACTCCTGGTGGGAACTCGATCAGTAGGTAGGTAGAGTGGGGAAGAAGGGAGGGAGGTAAGGTGCCTGCCTGTGCCACGGCTTGAGGGACAGGGCGAATCCTTGGGATCATGTGGAGCAGCTGCACGAGGAGGGAGCTGGATGTCATTGTCCACCTAGGGACAAATGACCTGGCTGGGAATGGGATCAGAGCAGCGCAAGAGGAATTTTAGAGTTTGGGAGGGGCCTTAGACAAGTAACACATACAGTAACCTTCTCAGAGGTGCTGCCTGTCTATAGCGAGGATGATGCTAGGGCACTCTGCCCCATGGGATCCAATGAACAGTTGAAAACTGGTGTGGGCTGGGTTTGGTTCATTGTGGACTGGGAGCCACCTGGAGGGATGCAGGCCTATACAGGTACGATGGTCTGCATCTATCCGGGGACCAGGGTCCTAGGTGATGGGTTTAAATGCCTCATTGGCAAGCATTTAAACTAGCCAAGGAGGAGGCACTGAAAGGGAGAAGGGAAACCCAGCCTCCCCACAAAACAACAGTAATTAACGAGGTAAACACCAAGGTAGAGAAGTCTTCGAGAGCAGGGCAGGGGTAAATGCAAAAAGGCAAAGGCAGTAAGGACAGGGATGGGGCTAAAAGTGGTAAGGCCATCAAAAATGAAGGGTGATGAGTACCAATGTCAGTAGTCTGTGTAACAAGCTCCTGAACTAGTGGCCTTGATGGAAGAGGGATGCCTGGATATTGTGGCAGTCACTGAAACATGGTATACAGAGGACCGTGACTGGGATGTCAACATACCATGATATACAACTTACAGGAGGGACACGGAAGGTAGAAGAGGAGGAGGAGGAGGAGTAGCTGTCTATGTAAGGGAAGGGATTAAAGCAACAGAACCAAAGAGTAAACATGAAGTAGATGAGTCACTATGGGTCACCCTGGAGAGAGGAAATGGTACCACAGTCCGCATGGGAGTTGTGTATAGACCCCCATCTTAGGGGAGGGAATGGACCAGAAAATGATAGAAGGCATCCTTAAAATGGCAGAAAAAGGGGAGATATTGTTGATGGGGGACCTGAATATGCCAGATGTTAACTGGAACACCTTTGTGGCAGGCACATCCAGGAGCAGGGTCATTCTTGATGCCCTGCAAGGGGCATGCCTCAGACAGCTAGTGTTTGAACCCAGTCAAGAGGGAAAAATCTTAGACCTGGTACTCTCAAATGGGGATGGAGAAGGATCTCGAATTTAGAAGTGGGTAGCCATCTGGGAACAAGCGACCACCAAACAGTGTGGTTCACAATAAACACAGCCATCGAGTCAAGCCATACAAAAGCAGGAGTACTGGACTTTAGGAGGGCTGACTTTGGGAAAATGAGTGTGCCTCAGAAAAACACTAGCAAATGGGCAAGAAGGAGGGGTGGATGAGCAATGGGGAATAATCAAACCGCCATCACAGAGGCAACAAGCCTTTGTGTGAAGCAAATCAATAAAACAAAATGAAGGAAAAAACATTATGGTTCTCAAAAGAGGTGGCAGGAAGGTTAAGGAGAAAAGGATATCATTCAGGAAATGTAAGGAAACGCAGAAGGAGCAAGACGGAGACCTTTATCAGCTAAAGCAGAAGGAGGCAGGGAAGGCAGTCAGAATAGCAAAGGCCCAGACTGAGGAAAAGATGGCCAATTATGTTACGAAGGGGGATAAAACCTTTTATAGGTACATTTTGGAGCGAAGAAAGACCAAGGAAGGGATACGGAAACTTTATAAAGGGGAGGGAATGTGGGCAGAGGGTGATAGTGAAAAAGCAGGGATACTGAACTAATATTTCTGCTCAGTATTCATAACAGAAGAGGATGGGGAGGTACCTAAACCAAACAAGAGAAACACTCTGGATAGGGGGGTTGATACCAGTCCATTCACAGAAGAAAGGGTCTTGAAAGAACTCTTGAAACTGAGGGTGGACAAAGCAATGGGGCATGATGGGATTCACCCCAGAATTCTAAAATAACTAAGGGTAGAACTAGTGACACCGCTGACTACTCTCTTTAACAAATCATGGGAGGATAGGGTGGTACTGGAGGAGGGTGGATGTGATCCCACTTCACAAAAGTGGGAGCAGGGCAGAGGCAGGGAACTACAGACCGGTTAGCTTGACCTCAATAGTAGGGAAAATGATGGAATCACTTCTGAAGGAAAGAATTGTTGAGTACCTAGAGGCCAGTGGGGCACAGGGCCCAAGGCAGCATGGATTCACAGCGGCAAGGTCATGTCAGATGAATCTAATAGATTTCTTTGACTGGGTGGCCAAAGTAGTAGACCAGGGAGGGGATGTGGCTATGGCCTACCTAGATTTTAGCAAGGCATTTGACACAGTCCCACACAAGAGTAATATACAAGTTAGCCAGCCTTGGAGTGGGTCCCAAGATGGTAGCCTGGATAAAAAAATTGGCTGGACAACAGAACGCAAAGGGTAATAGTAAATTGAGTCCACAGTGAAGAAAGGAGGGTAACTAGCGGGGTACCGCAGGGTTCAGTACTGGAACCGGTCCTCTTTAATGTCTTTATAAGTGACATTGGAGAGCACCTGGAAGGGAGCATATGTCTCTTTGCAGACCGCACAAAGATCTGCAATGGGGTTGATACACAAGGTGGGGTGGAAAGGATGAAAAGGGACTTGGCAAGGTTGGAGGAATGTTCAAATGTATGGCAGCTCAGATTTGGTGCAAAGAAGGGCAAGGTAATGCACATGGGAAACAAAAACCCCATGGGAAGAGTACATAATGGGGGGTGAGATACTAACAACAACGAAAATCGAAAGGGAAGTGGGAGTAATTATACCAGATGACCTAAAGGTGGGCAAGCAATGTGAGAAGGCAGTAAGGATGGCTGGGGGGATACTGGGATGCATAGGGAGAGGCATCGACAGTAGAAAACAGGAAGTTGTTATCCCTCTGTACAGACAGTTGGTGAGACCCCATCTGGAGTACTGCATGCAGTTCTGGAGACCCTATCTCAGCAAAGACATAGACAGAGTGGAGGCTGTTCAGAGGAGGGCAACCAAAACGATGCAGGGTCTACACCAGAAGATGCATGAAGAGAGACTAAAGCAGCTTAATATGTATACCCTTGAGGAAAGGAGGAAGAGGGGGGACATGATAGAAACTTTCAAGTACCTTAAGGGAATTAACAAAGTCCAAGAGAGTAGCATCTTTCAGAAAAGGAGATGTGCAAGAAGGGGGGTGCACAGTTTGAAGATAGAGAGGGGAATGGCTCAGAGGTAATGTTAGAAAGTATTTTTTCACGGAGAGGGTTGTGGATGCATGGAACAACCTTACTGAGAAGGTGTGGAGTCAAGAACAGTGGAGAATTCAAGAATCCATGGGACAGACATAAAGCAGTTCTAGTGGGAAGGGGGGTTAGGAGGAAGTAAGCTGTTGGTTAACTAGAATCTGCAGCTTATCCATCAGGTAGGGAAATAGGCAGAATAGGTGGGCCAAGCGGTCTGATCTGCCGTCAGATTCTGTGTTTCAACTTATTTGATACCTGCTGTTCTACCAGGGCAAACAAGATAAGGCCCAAGACCAAGGTAAGCCTGTGAATTTGCCCCAGACGGTCTCTTAAGAAGGGAAAAATAAGGGGATCAACTGATGCACTCATTTCAACCATTAGAGACGAAAAAGTTTACTCTGTGTAGTAATGTTCTTTCTTCTGCAGGATCAAACAATAAGCCATTTCACAATTCTTCATCTTCATGCTGAGTGGTGCCATGGAGAAAGTGAACTTTATATAAATCGCAGGCTATAGAACAAATTTCAAACTGAGTAGTGTGGTCATGCCCCCTTTTACTGGTTCAATGCCATATTTGTTTCAAAAAGCCAGGGGAGCAGTGACCACTAGTATCTACGTAATTAATAATTATTAAAACATTTTTTAACGGGTTTTTTTTGTGTGTTAAAATAGCAGACAGGATTATTATTGAAATGACCACAATGTTAGGTTTGTGAAAACTGCAAAAAAGAGTAATGATCAAGAACAGACCGACTGATTCTTGTGGGGACCCATTTTCAGATCTTAGAAGAGGGGTAGGGTAAGGGTTGTATTGGCTTACTGTTGTATTCCACAGAAGAAACAACATTACTATAGTGAGTATTGTTTTCTTCCAACAGCTAGAATCCAACAATAATGCAAATACAAAATGCAGGATCATTAGAAGTACCTTGGGAAGATGGGTCTAGAGCCTATTTAGGAAAAAAGGTTCTTCAAGACAGCAGTCCCAGAGCTGCCATCTCTCCTGGACTATATGTTCACGCAATAGTGCTTTGTGAGTTGTGGCCTGTTTTGATGTAGCTGCTTTGCAAGTCTCTTGAAGGGATGCCATTGTTGCTGCCACAGAGGCAGATGCCCCACATGGAATGTGCCCTGGGTCTCTGGGAGGTTTTTCCAGTTTTCACAACAGAACTGGACACAGGAGACTATCCATCAAGCAACAGTCTTTCTAGCAGCTGGTTTACCTTTGTCAACCTCTCTGTATGTGACAAACAGATGTGTGCTGTCAGACCCTACATCCTTTGTCCGAGCTATGTAGTGACCCATCAGTGCCCTTTTTACATCACAGCAATGGAGCTTTTGCTGACCTGAGCTGGAGTGCTCAAGAAAAAGTACAGGGAGAATTACTGATTAAGACGGAACTCTGATACCACTTCAGGCAGAAATTTCTTATTTGTGCTAACCTTGTCCATGAGGAATATCATTTAATTTAGATCTGTACACAAGACCTGTAGTTCACTCATCCTGCTGGCAGATGTTGTGGCTGCTAGAATTTTTTTTTTTCCCCCAGGTGACATATTTTAAGTCTGCTGTAGCCATTGGCTCGAACAGAGATACCATCAGCTGTAAGGCAATTACTTAAGTCAATGGTGGGGTTGGTTTCCTCACAGAAGGGTGAAGGTGATTGAGGATTTTGAAAACCACTTTTGGAAATAGGTTGTGAGGCCAGACATTTGTCCTTGACTGCTGATGTGTACGCAGACAGCTGCCAGGTGTACCTTCTGTTGAGGGCCTAGCCCTAGGAACTGTAGGTGTATCATAATAGTCCAGAACTGCTGGTAGTCCTGCCTGTATTGGAAGGATTTTCCTGGGAGCACACCAAAATAAAAAATTGTTTCCATTTAGAGGTGTATGCAGTGTCAGTGGCTCATTTAGAGGAATGCAGTGTCAGCGGCTCAGCAAGCTGCACACTCACCTCTGAGGTAAGAAGGCTGTGGTTACTATCCCAACACCAGGTACTTGGGTTAAATCCCAATACTGACACTAGTGCAGCATGAGGGCGGGGATGCTGCACTACTGAGGTGCCGTCTTTCAGATGAGATGTTAAACTGAGGTCCCTTCTGCCTGTTCCGGTGGTAGTTCAGGTGGCTGTTAAAGATCCCACTTCACTTCTTGAAAAGAGTAGGTGAAGTTTTTATTAAAGAAATCCTACAAAGTGCAAACTGATGAGAAATTCAGACATACATACATCAAGGTCAAAAAAATAAATATGAATTCCATGTCTTCAGAAACAAAGGAACACATTCAAGTGACAGGTACATCGCTATCCATTATCCATAAGAGATTTCTCCACCCAACTTGCAGCACATGGTGCATCGCCAACTGTGCTTCTAAACGATAAATCCTAGTCAGTTCACGTTTCACCTTTCGAAATATTTCAGAATGGTTAGTAACCTTCTGTTGTAAAGTAAATATGCTTCTTGCATTCCAAATGCACCATTTAAACATAGAAAAGGTAATGTGTAACATCCCTTTATCCCATTTACTCCACAAGTAGTGTATGCTCCATTTATTAAAATTGGAAAAGTCACTGGGGAAAAAAAAAAACTTTCTCCCACATCCTGTGCAATAAAGGACCAAAAATTTGGAATATAAGAACTAGAGAAGAACAAATGCTCCATTGTTTCTAACTGATTACAACAATGTGGTCTTGAACATATCCTTTCTTCCAGCTTTTTATGCTTTTGGTTAGCCTTTACATTAAGCCACTCATGGCAACAGAGCCATAGCACGTCTTTCACCTTCAGTGGTGTTCGTTTCTCTGTTATCAGTTTGTCTAATGAAGGGCAGTGTTCCAACGAGCATTTTGGAAAAACTTGTTCTTCCTTGAATGATGTTCCTAAGACTGGAGTATAAACTTGTTTTTTGAGTGTAACTACTGCTGAGCTGGATATCTTCCAAGTCTTACGTTTTACAAATACCTCTCTAAAAAAAGGGGCCACATCGCTATGTGATTTTACCACCCTCAGTATGCCGCTCTCCCATAATGGGAACCAATGTGATACACTAGCATATACCACATTGTTCCAGTATGTGTCAGTGTTAATCAGTAGAGGTTTTATGTTTGTAAAAGAAATTGACAAAAGAAAAAATAGAACTAGATTAATCATCCGCTGTCCCCTTTGCTGTAGGGGAAGATGCAAAATATTTCTTCTTATAGGGTTCAGTTTACTGCCCAGAAGGCCTGGAAAAAGAGACCATACACAGCTGTTTCCGTAGATTTAGGGAGAGGAAAAATATTTACAATAAATAAAAATACGTGCACTAAATATGTTTTTATTGGATACATCCTTTTGCTCTTACTCATCCCCCAATGGTTCCATTTGTGTGCCAGTTTGTATTTCAGTATCCCAATTCACCATATCCATATTTTCTAAACCAAACTGTATACCCAGAATGTTAATAGGGTCCTTACTAAATCTGATACCCGCAATCTGGGTTGGTATATCCAAGTGTCGACCCAGTACCCTCCCTGAGCTTTTATCTATATTTAATACCATACCTAAAATGGCTCCATAATCGTTGCATAGATGAATGGATTCTTCCACTGAGGATTTGTCCTTGGCCAGGATTACTAAATCGTCTGCATAGGGATAAGCAGTATACAGTAAGGGGTGAAAATCCAATGAAATCATCTGGATCCTAGCTGAGGAGTTCAATAATCTGAGGACGGGGTCCACCCCAAAAACATATACAAGGCGACTTGGGGGCAGCCTGTCTGACCCCTTTGATCAGGGGATTAGTGGGCAAAAAAAATTACAATGGGTGTTACAGTGGCAAATCTGTACAAGGCCCATATCCATGAAATAAAAACCTTAGGAATACCATATTGAGCCAGGGTATACCAGAGGAAAGCATGATTAACATTGTCAAATGCCTGCTTGTGGTCAACTGACAAAATATACCCCTCAAGGTCAGATATGATGTTTCTCTCGAAAATGTCACGGAGCAAAATTAACTGATCCGTGATTCTGAATCCTGGTACTGTACCCAATTAAGACAGAGAAATCCAGTATTCCGATAATTTTAAAAGCCAGACAGTCAAAATCTTCGAGAGTAATTTAAAGTAGCAGTTGAGGAGACTGATAGGCCTCCAGTTAGCCAAATTAGCTTTATCGCCAGTCTTAAATATAAAAATCAGCATTACAGTAGCCTTATCTGTATATGTTTTTGGGTGGACCCCGTCCTCAGATTATTGAACTCCTTATACTTAACCAGAAAAAACAAAGACCATGATCTTCTGCAGCTCCCAAAACAAACACAAACAATATCAGCTCTCCATAAAAACCAAACAAGGAGTCGCCCCTCGGACAAGTTCATACCTTCAAATACCTTGGCCTCACCCTCGACTGTAATCTCTCCTATGTCCCACACATCAATAACATGGCAAAAGTAGCCAACACCAGGATGGGCCTACTGTTCCGACATAGGCAACATCTAACCCCAGAAGCTCTGTCTATTGCTGTCCAGAGCTCCATCATCAGCATCATTGACTATGGTGTCATTATCTATGGATCTGCCACAACCTCGTCTCTCAGGCGTGTTTTGATTTCCCTCAGTCAAGCCTGCCGACTCGTTACTGGTTCCCACCGTCTCACCCACACCTGTGACCTCTACTCCAAAACAGGCTGGATGCAACTGAACAACCGAATCAAATACCAAACCTGCATCGCTGCTGAGAAAATCATGATGGGAAAGGCACCATCAGGAGTCAGCACCCTCCTCAAACCCAAAATCACCAACCGCAACACCAGGAGCTCTAAGCCCCAAATCCTTCAAATCCCCCCACTGCCGCACGTCCCAAGGCCAAAGGTCGTTTGCATACAGGGGTCTGAGTTGGCTGAATGAGCTCTCTAGTGACACCTCATCCACAGCAATGCTTGGAGCGTTCAAAAAAAGCTCCGCCATTCCATAACTGGCACCTCACATAACATCTTCATTCCCTACGCTGCTTCTGACCTTATAGGTGTCAGTTTCTGCCATCTCTTCTTGCACTTATCTGTCCAATGCAACTTCTAATGCACTTGCCCTGTGTCTGTCCTGACAGGGCCCCTCGGCTGCCTCACCCTGACCCTCTACACCTATGCCTTCCCCTACCCTCAGCCCTCTCCCCTTCTTGCCCCCTTCCTCCTATTGTTTCTTGAGTTACTCATTACTCAGTCTGATTTTGTCAAGCAAAGTTACTGTCTAAAACCATGTACCTGTAACTTTTTATGTTTTAGTGTCTGTTACCCTGTAACCAGCATGACGTGGAACCTTTGTAAAAGAGCCTTGGCTCAAAGGTACTTTGTAATCCTAGACACAAATAAATAAAATAAATTAAATAAATATCCAGAGGAATGGCTTCATTCTCTAAAAGATAATTAAA
The DNA here is from genome assembly GCA_016271365.2 of Neoceratodus forsteri. NCBI lineage: Eukaryota > Metazoa > Chordata > Ceratodontiformes > Ceratodontidae > Neoceratodus > Neoceratodus forsteri. The sequence goes on from CM057451.1 coordinate 38,962,683, forward strand.
GACAGTTGCAAGCTGTCTGGAGAGTTCCAACCCAATCAGTTTGTAAAATTCCAAAGGGCAGCCCATCTCTCCCAGGAGCTTTGCCCAGGTTCAAGAGGAAATTGCAATTCCACCTCAGCCTGGGTGATAGGCTGTGTAAGGTTTTCTAATAAGCTGGGTGGACCCTGTGGAATATCAGTTTTATCAAAAGCCATTGATATGTATGCACAATATGCCTATCCTCCTTAAACAAAGTTGTGGCATAATCTGCCACCGTGTTTAGGATATTGAGTGTAGCAGTGTAGCGATTCTGCCGGTCGCAAGACTGCAGTGAATGTTTTTTCTTGGTTCTACCCTGGCAAGTCATCATAGGGCATATGGAAATGAAAGTTCCTCATGTCCCATGCTGCTGCTGCATTTTCAGAGCTGCTGTGTTTATAATGGAACTGAAGCACTTTATCTTCAATTAGTCGAATTTGTTCCAGAAAATCATGTGTGGTAGTCTGGGCCAGGGTCAAAGAAGCTGTAATTGTTGTCTATTTTGCAAGTATGTGTGGTATTCAGTTGTCCTAAATCGCTTACCATATGAAATCAGTATCTGTCGAAGCTCAAATTTAGTATCAGACCACCAGTCAGCTGGTGATTCATAGACCTCAAACAGTGATTTTCTACAAATCGGATAGGTATAAGATATTTTGCTGGAGGTCAGATTGCAGCAAAAGGGAGGAATTAAGTCTCCAATACCAAGGGCCATGTGGAACCTCACAAGGACATAATTTGAGTTTCAGCATTTTGTGGTCTGAATATTCAACAGCCATAACAGCCGTTTGTTGGCAAAAAAGGGTTTGAGAAATCAAAAAAAAACCAAAAAAACTCTATCCTAGTTGATATAGAACCTACTTTTTATAAAGGTAATCTAAGTCCTGTGTGGGAGTAAAAGGTATCCTTAAGATTAGCTGTTTTGTATAGAAGATTTGAGAAGGGACATATCACACTCTCCGTTGCCTCTCCTACACTGTGGAATGGGATCCCTGCTCCCCTGCACTCCTCTAACATCCAGCTTTCAAATCCCGAACTTGTGGATAGAGCAGATTGCTCCTGCCTGTAGGGGTAGGCCCCCTCACACTAACACTCTCTATCCTGCACTAACCTGACTCCTCCGGGAGTTTCTTAGCTGCTCTCCCCAAGCTTGTTTCTGGCTCCTGTTCCTCCCTCTCTTCTCTCTGTCTAGATGTGATTTTCAAAGGTGGGGTGAATTGGGGAATGGCAGGGTTTGGTTGTACCTCTTATTGTCTCACCCATTGTACCATGATTTCCACCATTTGTTCCTATATTATTCCCAGTATGTAAAAATACTCTTGACCTCTGTTTAACCTGTAACATCCCTGTGCCTTGTGATTTAAATTGTTGCTAACTATGGCATCTTTTATGGCGTGTGCTCTGGAAACGGTCCTCGGACAAATGCACCTACCTGTAATCAAAGACACAGACATACATAAAATATTTGTAGTAGTTGTGTGCTTGCCTCTATCCTGTTTACCTAATCCACAATTAAAGTCCCTCCCCAAATGACCGCTTGAGTAGAATAAAGGTAAGGACAAACCAGTGTAAAAAGTTCTGTTTTCTCAGCCTTTGATTGAGGAGCATACGTATTTATAATGTGGTAATAGCTATTACAGATTTTAATATCCAGTATCAAGGTTCTACCAGGGTCTAAATCGATCAGCTTTAGAACAGTCACCGAAAGGTTATGGAAGAGTATCCCCACCCCTGAACAGGGTCCAAGTCCAAAAGACCAAAAAATGGCCCCAGACCCCCATTCTTTATTAGCACGGCGAATTGTGTCTATAGTATGAAGTCTAGTGTCCTGCAATAAAAAAGTTGCTGGAGCACTAGTTTTCAAATGGTGGAACACAGACCCTCTCTTTAGATTGTTTTCAATACTATTAACATTCATAGAGAATAAAAGTAAAGGCTGCTGCATCAGAAACAGTTAAAGTAGTGAGAACATCACAACCTATGGTGGTTTGGATTTCACTCCTGCTCGTCTTTTCTCTTGTTTCTTACCCCTACTCTTCTTGCCCTTTGTTGTTGTTGTATGGGGCCTTCAGTATCACTCAGATCAGAATCAATGTGTTTGTCAGGCAGGTTGGATGCCAGAGGTATGACTTCTGAACTGTGTCTGAATTGTCCGCTTTTACCAAACGCTTGAAATATGTTACTAGTGGGTATCTGAGAGATTTTAGGTACCTTTGTACAGGCTAGAACCAGGTTTGCCTCTGTTGCAGCCACCATTTTTGTGCCCTGTTCTCCCAGTGGTTCAAGAGGGAAGGGGGCATAGATTGACTTTCAGTCATGGCCTGTTCTGTGATGGGGGATGGATCTGCACTAGGTTTTGGACGAATTCTCAACTGGTGATCCCTGAGATAGCTAGCAAGGGGAGGCTCAGACCGTCCTGTTGGGTGTGGTATGAATCCACCACCTGTTCGTTCTCCCCTAAACCCTGTACATCAACCTGTCTTGGAAGGGGTGGTGTACTACCATGGTCTTTCTTAGTGGTGTTGTTATTTCTTTGTGCCAAAGTGACCACTAATCTTTGTTCCTCAGCATCAGCTGAAGTGGTACTGTGGGCCGCTTCTGGGCAGGCTACATAAGTATGTCCCTTACCACCACAAAGATTGCATGTAGCTCCATCTTTACAGTTGTAACTGGTGTGTCCCAAAGCTTGACATAATGTACATCTGAGTTTGCCACAAGCACTACTAATATGACCAGGCTGTCCACACTTATAGCAAGTTTTGGTTTGCCGGGGTAGAAGAGGACACCCCTGTCCTTTCCCAAAAAGAAACCGTTTGGGAGGTGTTGTGTCCCAGAGTCGTTTGATCTAAGAATGACTCGTACCTTCCAGCAGTAAACCTGTAACATTCGCACCTTTGTTATGGAAGAGCAACGTAATTGTTTTTTGTGCGGGTTTTGTAAGAGGGATTACCTCAAAGGGGGCCCATAATGGGGAATTTTTAACCGGGTGATACTTTGCCCAAAATCTTTGTAACCCACTTTCCAGCTTAAAGCTGACATCAAAGGAGTTTCCCAGAGATGTGAATTAATGCGTATAGTAGCACCGTAACATTAAACTGCATGTTATCCTTCAAAAGGGTTTTCCGACCCGGCCCGTGGCGGCTGAGAGTTGAGGTGCTGGACACCACACCCTCAATCCGGCGCGGGACCAGGTTCGGGAATGAGCCTGGGTGGTTGGGGGTCGGCAGGGGGGACTAGGATTGAGGCCTCCAACAGCTCTCCTGGTCCTGGGGAGCAAGGGTGGATGGCCACGCTCTGGGGTCCTGGGGCCGAGGTGCACTGCAGCTGTCGGGTGCCAGTGGGGAGCTACAGCAGGCGTCTGCATGCTAGTGCACTGACGTCCTTGCACGTCTGTACTTCTGTCGAGGAAGATAAAGTGGGGAAAAGGCAGCAAAGGTTTGCGGCAGCTTGATGGCCGCAGTTTCATCGGCCGATGATGCCCGGAAGGCATGTGCCGGTAATGGTTTTCTTGCCGGGCTCGGGGGAGGCCCCTTTCACAGGTGTAGCTGCATCTGCCACCTGGCATGTGGAGCTTCGGTGTCAGCGGTGGAATGGAGGAGGACTGTGGCTGCAGGTGGAAAAAGTGCTAAATAAATTTAGAAAAAAAAGGGGGGGGGTTTCCCTACAAATACCCTATCAGGAAACAGTTCCATGTCCCCCTTCTATACCAACCTAATGGCATTATGCCGCTTTAGCAGGATATTGTGTTTGACAAAAAGGAGACATATGGCCTGGAATTTGTTCTAACAGAAGAGAAATTGTACTTCATTCAGAGGCGGGGTTGTCTATCATCAGAAATCTTATGCGGTGTGTCAGAAACATCAGAACAATCACTCAACATTTCATTATCAGGGTTATCAGTCTGAACAGTATCAACTACAACAGTATTAAAAATAGGCAAGACAGGGTTTTGAGTCAACTCAAGTTCTGTTGGCAGTGTCAATGGGAGTGCACATCCCAGAACAGTATGTATAGGCGGTGCAGGTACCTGACTTAATGTAGCCACCTTCAACCCACAAGAAGTAGTTAGAGGGCAAAGTTCCAATGCTTACCCCAGGGATCTTAATAGGGGAAAAGACAGAAATCCAACGATGGGAGTCTGGGGTGCACACCCATCCAGCGGCTTGCAGGGAGTTCTCCACTGACCAAGGGGCCGAATCCTCAATGGGCGCATCAGCCCAGGAAAGTTTACTAGGAGCCGCCTTTTTAGTAATGCAATCCATCAGTCCTGATTTTTTAAGAGCCCAAAATGAAAAAACCGTAGCATCTGTCTGATCCTGCATCGTAGTTTGAAAGATAGTGTCAATAATCACCGGTGCAACTGTGGCGCAGTTAACAGCCTGAGCAAGACCTCTGACCAAGGTTCGATCACTCACATGGTAGAAGCTGTCTCACCTGGCTGCAATCCAGTGGCGCTGTTTTTCTTCACTCCGTCTCTGTAAATACAAATCCTCTTCTCACCAACTTGTCCTGTAATAGTGCTGCTTGCGCCTGTCGAGGAAAGCACCTCCGATGATGATCCTTAGTCCGTCGATTCTATTACTGCAGGGCATTCACTTGGATCTCAGTAGTTTGAAGAGCTGCTTAAGTTCTGTCACGGCTAACTCAGCCGCATTGAAAAAATCAGTCTCAGTGGTATCCAAAGCTGAGGAGGAGACCAGCTCCCCAACCACCCGCCCATCCACCTCCATGGCCATCCGAATAGGGAGGAGTGGAGTCAGCCATTGCCGTCGGCCAGAGCTCCACAGCACCTACCTCTGAGTGGGGGAATTTCCCCGGTGTCCTGGCCAAATTTCCTCCATTCACTAAAAATACCACCAACAGCTTAATCTGGTTCAACGTCAGTTGGCATCCATCTATATCCCCTTCCCCCAGGACAAGACCAAAGATAGGCAGAGTTGTCTAGTCTTCCTTTCCCAGTCAACAAAAACTTAATAAATGCCTTTCTTGTTGCTGGTTTCTTGGAAACGGTCAGGCCTTCCAATACTCCTTGTGACAAAATTCAAACAAACTCCCAACTCCTCAATACACATGTCCTCATGGAGTAACATTATGAGATCTGGAAAGGTTATCCTGCCCTGGGACAGGGTTGGTAGGTTGCGTCTCTGCAGCAGGATAACTGGAGATTTGCAGGACAGGGTCAGCACCATTGACTGCCATGCCTGCCTGGCCCAGTCTGGGACTATCAGGATCACTGCCACTTGTTCCCTTCTGAGCTTCATGACCACCTTCTAGTATGAGGGGAAATAGAGGGAAGGCATACAGAAAACTCCCTGTCCATGTCAGTTACAGGGCATCCTCTGGAACTATGCCCAGGACTGCAGGTCTGCAAAAAGAAAAAAATGTTCGAGCCAACTGTTATCCATGAGGCAAACAGATCTACCTCCAGAGTACTCCACCTTCTGAAAATTATAGCCAGCACTTGCTGGTTCAGAGTTTATCTGTGGTTGCCCTGACTCATTCTGCTTTAATCTGACAGTACATTGTCTTTGCCTGGCAGACACACTGCAGAAATGAGTATGCAAGGTCCCAGATCCCCACTGCTTCAGTGCACAGTTTTTAGGATATTGTTCCTCCCTGTTTCTGCAATACATGCTTGTGTTGTTGTCTGTCCAGATCTGAACTCACTGACCCTGCAACTCTGAGGACAAAAACTGCCATTGACAAAAGCACTGTCCAGAGCTTGAGTAGGTTTATGTGCTTCTGTACCTCCTGTTGGATACAGATGCCACTTACCATGAGGTCCTCTAGCTGGCCACCCAACTCTAGGAGTGAGGCTTCTGTTTTGAAAATCTTTGTGGGAGATTGGTGGAGGGAGGGTATGCTCTCTGCGGTTACTTCCCTCTTTCCACCAATCAAGTGCATGGACAAAATTCCCTGGTACTGGTGCTGGGTAGGACAAGGGATCTGACCTTTGAGACTAGTATCCTGTAAGGCGATACTGTATGCCTTCATCTGGAGGCGGTCCCATGGCACTACTACTGTGTTTGATGCCATGTGACCTAGTAGTTGCAGAAAGTCCCTCACAGGCATTGCCTGAGCTGGGACAAATGACCTTACACTGGCAATCTGGTCTGCTACCCTGCCTTGTGGAAGGAATGCCCTTCTCTGCAGGGCATCCAGCTCTGCTCCAAAAATTCAGGTCTTGAACTGACCTGTTTGAGACTTCTGCAGATTTATTAGGAAGTCCAGTCTTTCTAAAGTGTTCTTTATTAGCACAGTGGAGCACACTGCCTCCTCCCTTCTTTTCCCTGAGACTAGCCAGTCATTCAGGTAAGGAAGACCATTCCACTTGCTTTCTTAAATGAATTGTCACAACTACAGCAAGCACTTTGTGAACACTTTGGTGCCGGTTGGCCTAAAAGGTGCCTTTGAACTAATACTAACAGCTTCCTGACCTGAGTTTGTTTCTTTCTGTGGTTGGATCAGGATGTGAAAATGGACATCTCCTTCAGATCCAGTGACCTCAGCCCATCTCCTGCCTGCAGGGATGGATTACTGTGCCCAGTGCGACCATCCTGAATGTTTCCTTTCTGATATGCCCATTTAGGTACCCAAAATTCAGAATGGGTCTCCATTCTTTAAAGACCCTTTCCCCAGTTGTGATAGAGGTACCTTTTCTACTGCTTTAGTAGTGTGCAGTAATTTCTTTACTTCCTGATCCAGCAGGATTCTTTCCAATGGGGAATATGATGGGAAGTTTTTTGGTCTCTGTAACTTTGGGAATATTTGGAACTGCAGTGACAAGTCCAGACTCACTTCTTCCAGGACGCACTTGTCTACGGTAATTTCTTTCCCCAGTCGTGGAAGTAGTGAGTCAGTCTCTCCCCCCTCCCACTGGCAATGGCTGATAGGTGACCTTGGCAAAACTGTCAGGGGCTTGGTTTTGGTTGAGGTTTAGGGGCTGGTGCCACAGCCTGACTTGAGCCCTTTCTGCCCCTACCTCTACAGCACCCTCTCTGTGGCTGGTAATTACAACCAGTGTAGGGTCTGGGGTTGTAACATCTGCCCCTACCTTCCCTTCATTAAGGACTGAGGAGGTAGATGCCTTCTTTTTCTTGGTTAGGCTTTTCTAAATAGATTGATGTTCATCCACTCGTTTTCTGTGACAAAACTGAAACATATGAAAAGGGTTTTCCCTAAAAAGGGAAATCGGTGGCTTTTGCCTGGTTGAGGAGTGTTGTCCTCAGCCAGGCAAACCTTCTCAGGGACACTGAATGTGCCAAAACTCTTTAAGCAGAGTCACTGGCATCGACAGCTATGTGAAGCTGGTATTTTGCGGCATCCAGAGCTGAGTCATCAGTTGCTGCCAGGTCCTGTGCCACTTCACCATCCACTTTCTCACTCTGTGCCAGCACTTCATTCCACAGAGCTTTCTGGTACTGAGCTGTACAGACCCAGTAATCTGTCTGCCTTAAGCTACAGTGAAGCTGTAATGTAAGCCTCCTTGGCCATGGTGTGAGGTGTTTCTGGAGTCCTCAGGAGGCTGGGCAAGGAGAGTCACTTTAGCCTTCTCACAGCTGTCTCTTCTACCCTTTATGATCAGGGTGGGCATACAGGTAGTCCACCCAATGTGTGTCCACCTGATATCTTCGTTATCAATGCCAGCTATCTAATTTGGTGCTGATACAGTTTAGAAGTGGCTTTCCTGGGGGACTTCTGTATCGGAACTAACAGTCTTCTTGAAGTGGTTAGTCCCAACATACTCCTGAACTCTATTTGCTCATCATCATCATCCTCTGTCTCGTCAAAGGGAATGTGGAAATGTTGAGGGTGTCCACCATTCATCACATAAATCAGGAGAATGAGGGAATCTAAATTTGGGTACCTGTAAATTTTCTCTCTCTGACTGCTGGTCACATGGCTGTAGGACCACTGGTATCTCCTTCCAGTGCTGAGGAATAGGCAGGAAACTAAGAACTATAACAGAGGGCATCAGCCTCCCTTGAGGACTGAGCCAGTAGGTTTCAAAGCAAGTGAAGAAGTCACAGAGCCAAACCAGATAATCCTCCTATAAAGAGAAAACTTGTAACAGAACATTGGAGAATGTAACAGAATCTACTAGTGGCGAAAAAGCCAACTTTATACATTGTGGGAAGGGTTCAGACCAGCGATCAGCAGTCAAAGAAAATTTACTACAGATACCCAAATTCAGATTTCTCCCTCCTTTTCTGGTCTCAGGGCTCTAGGATCATTGGGATATAACAGCAGTAAGACGAGTGAACCCCAAGGTGGGAAGAATGTAGAAAAAGGATGCCACACGTTCACAATGGCCTGTAGAACCCTATGGCCAAAATAAGCTGCTGCCAAGGTGGCCACGTCACACTTGGAAACAGAAACATAGAATGTGTTGGCAGATGGGGTCCATGTGGACCATCTAGTCTGCCCGTGTATACTACCCCCACCCTCTCAGGCTGCCGTGTTTTACACGTTGTCAGTGTCATGCCAACTTGAATTCTCTGACCGTTTTTGGCCCCACCACCTGTGGGGGGAGGCCATTCCAAGGCTCTACCACCCTTTCTGAAAAGAAGAAGAACTTCCTTGTGTTGCTCCTGAATCTGCCCCTCTTTAGGCACATGTCATGACCTCTGGTCTGGGTGCAGCTGTTTACCTGAAGGAGATCCTGTGCCTGTACCTTGTTGATACTCTTCAGGTATTTAACGCTTTCTATCATGCCCCCTTCCTTCTTTGTTCTAGTGAGTACATGTTGAACTGTTTCAGCCTTGCATCATATGGCTCGTGATGCAGACCTTGAACCATCTTTGTTGTCCTTTTTTGTTTAGTCTCTAGTTTGTCTTTCTTAAAGTGAGGCCTCCAGAATTGGACACAGTACTCCAGGTGAGGCCTCACCAGGGACCTGTACAGTGGCATAATCGCCTCACTTTTTCTACTGGTTATACCCTCCCTATGCAACCCAAGATGCCACTGACCTTTTGTGCCTCCTTTTCACATTGCTTGCCAACCTTCAGGTCATCTGTGATGATCACCCCAAGATCATGCTCGTGTTTTGTTACCGTCAGCTGTACCTCATTTAGAAAGTACTTTTCTCCCTGGGTTGCGTTTTTCTAGGTGCATAACCTTACACTTTTTGGCATTGAACTTCAACTGCCAATTCCCTGACCATTCTTCAATTTCCTAAGGTCTGATGCCATCTTTTGAGTCCCTTCACCTGAATCCACCCTATTTGAGAGCTCTGTGTCGTCCACAAATCACACCTTCCCATTTAGGTCATCAGTTATGTTGCTGATGAATACTTTTAAAAAGTATCTGTCTCAGCACTGAACCCTGTGGAATACCACTTGTAACTCTACTCTCCTCTGATAGTGTGCCATTTACCAATACCTACTAGGTCCTCCCATTGAGCCAGTTTTGGATCCAGTTTATAATTTCTGGCATAATGCCCGTGTGCTCCAGCTTGTTTATTAGCCTCCTGTGTGGAATGGAGTCGAAAGCCTTGCTGAAGTTTAGGTGCACCACATCTACTACACTCCCATTGTCCAACGTTTCTGTGACCCAATCAGAGTATTCAGTTAGGTTGTCTGGCAGGACCTTCTTGCCATAAAACCATATTGCTTTGTCTCCAGCTGTCCACTATCGTCTAAGAATGTCAGCATCCTTTCCTTTAGTAGGGATTTCATCAGCTTCTTTACCACCAAGATGAAGCTGACTAGGTGATAATTTCCTATACAATTTAGTAAAGGAACTGGCCTGGTGGCGTAGAGGGTTGAGATGCTGGCGCCTTGCCTTGACCCACGCCGGCGACCTGGGTTCGGGAACGGACTCTGCACCAGGGTCACAGGGGAAGGAGAGGATTGAGCATCCAGAGGACTGTTCACATCTCCTGGGGTGGGGGGATTGGGCTGCTTCACTCGGCAGTGGTTCCCAGTGGAAACTGGGGGAACTGCACGAGCGTCGCAATGATGTGGGACAGAGGGGAAAAAAAAAAGGAAAATGGCTCTGGTACTCGCCGGATGATGGCTCCCCATTTCACAACACCACCGGAACCTCCAAGAAGCCTCCTCCACCTCAGCAGCACCCCGGGACCTAATAGTTAGTGCAGTGGTACTACCCCCCAGTGCCTTCCCCCTCGAAGGAGGGGGACCCACCCGGTGAAGGGATATGCCGGGATACGCTAGGGATCGGCTACAATGTGAGGCTGGGAAGGAGGCTCAAGAAGAGGATGGCCGGGTAGTCGGGGGAGCATTGGGAAGCCTGAAGGAGTGGGGGGCACCAGATTGGGAGGCGACATGAAGAGCATAATGCAAAAAAAAAAAAAAATGTAGTAAAGGAAGCTGGCCCAGTTGCACTGAGGGTTGAGGCGCTGGATGCCACACCTTGTGCAACGCTGATAACCCAGGTTCAGGAATGAGTGGGGGTTGGCGGGAAGGGAGGGCAAGGAGCGAGAGTGAGCTGCCACAAGGTGGCCCTCCTCTCCCGGGGAGGGATGAGGGATTTCTCCCAGCCCTTGGCTGCCATCTGGTGGAGGACAGATGGCAGTTCAGGCAATGGGGAGCCCAGTGACAGCCAGAAGTGGGGCAGAAGGGTCTGAGCTGTACTGGTGTGCATGTGCACCTCCACGTGCATGCACCACTGTGTTTGCCGGGATCGGGGAAAAAATGCAAAATTACAAAAAAAAAAAAAAATTTTTTTATTTAAAGGTGTGCAGACAGGACCGGGTAGCAGCTTGGCAGATGTCAGCTGGGGAGGCATCTTGGAATTCTGCCCATGAAATGACCATGACCCTTGTGGAGTGGGTGTTTGCTGGATCCTGAAGAGGATTAGTAGGTTGTCTGTAGGAGAGGATAATGGTGAAGTGGATCTATCTAGCAATACAGTCTTTAGAAGTTTTTGTGCCCAGATCTGGCCCCGCCATGAGACGAAAAGGCTTGACATCTTTCTCCAAGGCTCAGTTCATTTGACATACAGTTTCAAGGCCTGCCTAGGATCCAGAGTATGTAAGTCTCTCTCCTTGTCATTGCTTGGGTTAGGGTAGAAGGAAGGGAGTATCAGCTACTGATTGCAGTGGAAGACAGATGTGACCTTTGGTAAGAAGCCTGGGTCCATCCAGTTCTGCTACTGAACCTGGTGAAAAACAGTATAGGGTTCCTTGGTAGACAGCATGCGAGCTTGTTAATTCTTCTGGCTGATGTGATAGCAATGAGGAAGGCAACCTTCATTGTGAGATGGAGCAGAGACATCTCCCTAGGGGCTCAAAAGGTGTCCTGGTGAGAGCTTTGAGAACCAGATTGAGGTGCCATGGAGGAACAACAGATTTCACTGCTGTACGCTTTAGGGTGACTGCTCCCAAGAGCATTTGATAAGGATGTGACCCCAGGGACTTCCCTGTTTCTACCAGAAGCAGTGCTCTCTAGGCAGAGACCTGGACTCTTAAGGCCCTGGTTGCAGACTAGGATCAAAACCCTCCTGGAGGAATTTTTTTTTTTTTTTAATTTTTGTCTTTATCCTCCTCCTTCCTACTTCCGGTGCCCCCTCCTTCTGTCCGCTCATGTCCCCCCGGTACCAACCTTGGGGATCTGCCCCTAGAGTGCCCATCCTCCTCTCCTCGCACAGTGGGGTCTGTCCTGTAGGTGGTCCGGGTGGACTTATGGCGGCCTTCATCTAGGGCTGCCGGAGGGGATTTTCCGGTTTTCTCCCCTTACGTCCCCACTCCCCCAGGGCGCCTTGCGCTAGGGCGTGCGTCCCAGTGGTAGCGTGCGTGCGCACACCGAACCCTCATGCGCCGCGGCGTTCCCCCCTCGGCTCCGACAGAGCGAGCCGCCTCCATCCTTCCCCACTCGCCGCGCTTCCCACCGGCCACGGAAGGAATGCGTAGAGCGAATGCGCCTTTGGTAACCCGCCTTGAGGGAGAGAGAGCATCCGTTGGGAAGCTCGATCTTCGTCTCCTCGCTGACTCTCGCCACCCGAAACTCGTCCTCGAACCCGGACGCCGGGCAAGCGAGGTGTGGCGCCCAGCGCCTCAACCTCAGCGCCACCTGGCCAGCCCCTGAGGAATTGATGGAGGATTGGTAAAGAAATGGTATGATCATCCAGCTGCTTGGATTGAAGCCAAAATAAAAACTTACACCTAATTCTGTAATACATCTTAGAGGAAGACTGTCGCCTAGAATGCATCATCATCTTGATAACTTCTGTGGAATACCAGAGGTCCTTTGAGTCTCTCGCTCAATTGCCAAGCTGAGAGGGACAGATTATGGAGATTTAGATGCATTGTAGGATCTTGATGAAGATACGGGCTGATCTGAAAAGTGAGTGGCAGCTCTCGCTATGTGGACAAGATGGGGGACTATGGGCACCAAGTCAATGTGGGCACACTAAGATGAGTTTGGCCTGGTCCTAACCTACCTTATGTAGTACTCTGGGCAGAAGAGGGATGGGAGGAAGGCATACAGAAGACTATCAACCCCAGTGGAGGGAGAAGGAGTCTTGAGCCACTGCCTGCCTCGTCCATGGCAAGGGAGCAGAACTGTTCAACCTTTGTGCTTTGTCTGGAAGCGTAAAAAATCCACCTCAGGAGATCCCCACCAGAGGTGAGAAGCTGAAATGTACTGTCAGTTCTCAGTCCCCGGCAGAATGTTTTGCGACTGAGACAGTCGGGTTATATTTTCCTGTCCTGGGATGTAAGCAGCAGCCAGACAGGAAAAATGACATTTGGCCTAGTGAAGCAACTGTAGAGTCTCTTTCAGCACGCGGGTGTCTTGTGCCCCCTGGTGGTTGATGTATGCCATTGTGGTCCTGTTGGCTGTAAGGATCAAGACATCTTGTTTCAGAACATTGCCTCTGAATTTTGGAGAGCCAGTTGTACTGCTTAGATTTCTAGTACATTGATGCTGAGGCAGGACTCAGTAGGGATCACTGTTTTGAACACAAAAAGTTTCAGATGGGCACCCCATCCTCTGAGGCTGGTGTCTGTAGTGATTCTTGCTGGATTTGGATGGCCCAGCTTGCAGTCCTTCATAATGTTGACCTCACCATCCACCAAAGAAGGCTGTCCTTATGTTGCAGAACTGCCACTTTGTGGTCCCAGCTGTGCTTATGGGGAACCCCAGTTTGAAGAAGGCCACTTGAGTCAGACTCATATGAATTAAGTCCCATGGAACTGTATCTGCCAGGGAAACCATTGTCCCTATGAGCTGCATGAACACCTGGGCTGGAAGTTGAGAGGCATGCTGAAATTTCTGAAGAAGGGATTGTCAGTCCCGGAATTTCATGGAAGTTGGAAAAACCTTGCTTTGACAAGTTCTGAAGTCTTTCCCTAGATGATTCGGTGTCTGAGCTGGAAACAGGGAGCTCTTTTACCTGGTAATGAAAAAACATGAAGAAAGGCAACAAACAATCTCAGCCACCACTTGCAAGGCCAACTTGAATCGAGGAGCTCGATCAAGATGTTTCCCAAATATGGGAAGAGTTGGAGCTCCTGGCTCAAGAGGGGCACAATCACTGCCACTAGTTCCTTGGAGAAGACTCATGGGGCAGAGGAAAGCAAAAATTGCAGGGTTCTGAACTGGAAGTGGTTGTCCTGGACCTTGAACCATAGATATTGTCTGTGAGCATCTTGGACGGAATATGCAAGTGGTAAGCATCCTGTAAGTCAGGTAGACAAGAATTATCTTTGACGGATTTCTCTGAGGATGGACAACAGCATCTCCATCTTGAAGAATCTGTTGCGGACAAAGTGATTTAGGAACTTGACGACTAACACTGGTCAGAAATTCCCATGCTTTTCGTGGCAATAAAGAAGAGAGTAAACACCTTGTTGATATCTGGGAGGGTACAGGCTCTGTGGCCCTTTCTGTAGTGAGTCTGTTATTGTATGGAGCATCACCTGGCTTTTGGTGGGGTAGGTTGAAAGAGGAGATGGAACATGAGGTAGTGGAGGCTTCATGTCAAATTCAATTAGGTACCTTTTGTTGACGATGTCCAGGACCATTTGTCTGTTGTATCTACCCATTCTCCTAGGAAAACAGGAAAGTCTGCCCCATGTGGGAATGGGTTTGAACTGTCTCACTGTGGAACTTTTTTGTAGAAGCTCCAAAGTCATGGTTGCCGCTTCCTCCATTCCTGCTGTTGCGTTTGGTTATGAGAGAAAACAAGGTTTGTTTGCCAAAAAGGTCCTGTTCTGGCTTCTGTTGCTGGACTGGCCATGAAAAGGCTGCCAGGATCTGCCAAGCAGATTTGTCCCTAGATTTTGATTGTGGCATGCGCATTTCAGCCGCTTCTCTGGATTCCTTAGCAGCTTCTTTAAGAGCAGAACCGAAGATAAGGTTGCATATGTATGGGCACTGATGAGATGACCGTGTCAATGCCCCATAAGATGGCATGCCAGGCCTGCAACCAGAGATTTTATCTAGCTGATGTCTGGCAGAACATCGTTCTTACAGTACAATGGACTACATCCTCTGAAACATCTACTGAGCAAGTGAAGGAGAGGCCACAAGCTGGAGTTGCTGGAGCACAGCCTTGTTCTTATCAGAATCCTCTGCCAGCTGAAAAGCCAACTTTTGGCCCAGGAGAGAGCAGCCTAGCCAAGAACAGATTAGCTGTCACTGCCTTTAAGGAAGGCGCTGAGGTTGGAAGGTCTTTTTTTTTTTTTGCTTAAATCTTTATTGAGATTTTATGCATGTAAAAAAGTAGTTACAAACATTATTAAAACACACAAACTATGTACACTTAAAACTCTAATAATTATTTAAAACTCTAATAATTATTTACACAGGTCCACATATCCCAAATAAATCATGTTCTCTAGTCCATTGCAATTACTCTATAGCTTTTGCTGGCCTTCTTTAATGATAAATACATATTGGGGTCTATCGTGTTCCAGAAGGTATCCCCATCATCTGCAGGCGTGATCGTTGTCTTCATTATGGATGATATCATGGGGTCGATTTTGGGCAAGGACCGCCATGTTTCTGATCATTTCAAATTTCAAAAGTTTGTTGGGGTGCTAGAGAGCCATCTTCCAGGTTGGAAACATTTCCATGAGCTCTCCCACGATGTGGCAAAATCTGGAAAATTGCAACTTAAAGCAACTTTACATTAAAATAACCGTCAGTATCTATCGCAGCAGCTGGTCTGCATCGGAAGATATCCAACTCGAGAGGGAAGAATGAAGATACAACAGCAGGGGCTGCAGAGACTGACACCACCATAAGTCAATAAGGCCATGGGCTCCTCAAATGAAACTGCAGTGGGTGCATCCGATCAGCAGGCAGAACCTCCATGGCAGACTATACTCGAATCCTGCGGCCATGGACTCAAACTGAAAGGACATTACAAAAACTTGAACACCATGATGCGGCAGTTCAGACATTAAAGGCACAATTGTAGAGTCGGAGAAGTGCTCAGTGACTACAATGGCTGTGGTGGCAACCCTGACGAAAGAATATGGTCAACTAAGGGGGCGTATGGAAGCACTCAAAAACTAAATCGGAGCAGGCAATGTAAGAATTATAGGGCTCCCAGAGGGAGTTGAAGGAACATAGTTACTTACTTGCTGGACTGGCTTAAAAAAATACACCAATTGGATGAAGGATTACCTTGGGAGGCCATTACTGAGGCCTGCAGAGTCTCCCCTCGAGTTGGACCAGCAAATACCACCCAGCCACACACAGTACTGCTAAAAACAAGAGGGTCAGAAATCAGGGACACACTAATGGCGACAACCAGAACAGTGTATCCTATAGCGATCAATGGAGCTGACATCAAGCTATTTCCAGACCTCTCCTATCAGACCCGAGCTAGGCAAAGTTTTGATGCGTGCATCAGCGATGAAGGGACCTAGGAATTATCCACCCTTTTGTTGTCTGCACGGCTCATGAATGGTATAGGGCGGTAAAACATAGCAGTTCTCCAACCCTCAAGACACTGTGGCCAGTGCCTTCTGAACCACAGAGTTCTGACTGAGGATACCTGAACAGTAGTCAGATGCAGCACTGGATTAAATTAAATTCAAACTGTATAGCATAAACCCTTAGTTTGGATCACTTGTTTAATAGGGTTAGAGTGTGGGGAGGAGAAACGCCTTCCACCTGAATTTTGTTACAGGACAACCGAGGGCATGCATGGGGACAGTCCTTTTGCTTTTGGGTATAACAGTGGCTAATAGGCCAATCAGGGTTCAGCCAAGGTACTGCTAGTTAATGATTGTTCCAGTCTATGCTCCATAAAGGGGAAAATGCTCAACTCATCTGATGCACAAGTTCTTTTAAGTGTTGGATCAGGCTCTGTGTCTGTTAAATGGGGCCATGATTAATAAAAGTGTAATAACTAATAATAGTTTAATGAATATGTAAAGTTGTTTGTATGAATTTTACATTTTTGTCACCAGTGTTACGAGGGAACATGTGGGGGTGTGCTACTTAGCTGTGTCTTCTGCCTAGTCTTACAACAGGTTTAAATAGCAGTCGTTGACCGTATATTTCCTCCTCGTTTTGTTCTCCTTATGGGACATACCTTTAACCATTAGAGTCTAGCTACGTTTGAAGCTTTCTGGGACATATATTGAATTTTTATCCGGGTTATCCCACCTCCTATTGTAAAAGATTACATGGACTTGAATATCCGTATCTCCTTTTTTGGACTGTAAATGTAAAATAACTGTGCCATGTATGAGATGATGTGGATGTTAGTTGTCTATCTAGAAAATTAATAAACATAAATTTAAAAACAAACAAAAACATTTGTTAACCCATCATGGGGCAGGGTACATTTTCTTCAGGCCCTGCCATGCTTCTTTAAGTAGGTCACCAGTAATATAGGGAGCACTGTTGATGGTTTAGACGAGGTTGGCAGCCTGAAGGCTGGTGTGTCTGGTTTAGCAATGGCAGGTGAGATGCCTAGGTGTATCTCCGACAAGACGTTCCTAAAGAAGTTGTCCAGGTTATCCAAATCGGAGTACCTGGCAGACTGTTTCAGAATCCGAGGAACTGCTCTGAATCTCTCCCTTTTCCAAAAAGGAAGAACTCAAGACTGACAAAGAAGGTGATCTGGCATGGTATTGCTTCCTTTGTGAGGACTGGGATTGTTGTCTGCAGTGTCCCTAGAATGAGAGTTGACATGCTTCTTTTCTTGCTAGTGATGTACATTCAGTTCCTCCTTGTCCAAGGAGATGGTGTGTTTTGAGTGGCTTTTTGTAGGCACAGGTTGAGGGATGCAGGGGCTGCAGATCAAAACAGGCTGGATCCGAGGCAAACATTCCGCTTAAGTTTTCCATTAAATCTGGAGCCAGTTGCAGAGTGGGCTGCTGTTGGATCTCGAGTGGGCGAGAGGATGAGATGGCAACTTCTGTGGTGGCAGAGTCAAAATTGGCAGCGGTCTCGCCTTTTTAAGCATAGGGACCCAGCAAAAGTGACTAAAGGGAACTTGCATGTGGTGCATTTTCTGCCCTAGATGATTTGTCTGAGGACTTCCCTAATGACTTTCCTTGGTTACAGTCTTACATACAAATGGCAGGGTGCCCTGAAAAGGTTGTGGGAAACAAAACTTGGTGCATGGATTAACAGGGTACCAGCAAGGACTCAGACAGACAGTGATGGACCACCTGAACAGGAAAAGGGGCACCTGCAGAGCTCCGAGACAAACACAGGCTGTCCAGCTTCAGACCCTTAGGCGACTGCTGTCCCAATGCCAAAAAAGGGCTCCTGGTACTGCACCTACCCTGAAAATAAGAGATTGCTGGCACAGCCACTCCAACTTACAAGTGGGCTAGCCTGAGCTGCGGGGCAACCATCTGAATCCCCTTGGGAAAGCTCTCCACTGAAGGACCAGAAACTGCTGAAAATATCTCTGATGTGCCTGAAGCTGGGAAAATCTCAGAATGACCAGTACAAAGCTCCTAAAATGTCTGCAAGAATTAACCAAACCCTATACATGCTGAACTACTAAACCTTGAACCCCCAACATTAAAACTAACGGAAGACCTTGCTCGATGGTCTCACTTCCTCTTAGTTTTTGAGTAGGATTGAGGCAAAGACAGAATGTCTTCCCAACATTTTGTTTTTTTACAGATCCTAGTACACCCTCTAAAATTTACTTCCAAGCATGGGACAAAATGATATCGAGATTTATATGAAATGGAAGAACCCCGAGAATTAGATTTTTGTCCTGCAACTAACTAGGGAACAAGGGTGACTTAACCTACCAATCTCAGTAAATATACCCTAGCATCGCAATGCAGAGTAGTATTAAACTGGATAGATGCACGCTACCAGGCGATTGGAAAGAACTGGAAGTATCATGGGGAGACCTGTATAATCCACAGGAGATGCTATTCGACCCCCGGAGAACCAGAAAATGGGAGCTTTTCCAAAACTCACGAGAGAACCTATAAGAGCCTGGCTAAAAATGCTAGACTAATTCCTCACCCGCTCAGAGAGATTATCCCTGGGCACTTTAACACATAATACAGACCACCAAAGCCCCCACATGACAACATACCTGAAACAGTGCAGAAATATGGGGTTACCCATGTTTTCCAACTGGTAGGGAGGACTGGCTTTCTTTCCTTCATCTCTCTACAAAGGGAATATCATCTTCCAAATGAATATTTCATCTCATACTTACATGTTAGAAATTATTTGTAACCACATGAAGACTCTTCAGTGGATCAAATTAAAACCCCCTCACCAATGTTGCAATTAATTATGGCTTACATCAAGGGAACATCGTCGGATCATTTGATCAGTAGAATATATAAAGCACTAGATAAGGAGAAAGGAGAATCCACAGATTCTGTAAGAATTAAGTGGGTGGCTGAGCTACAGTTAGACATATCCGAAGAAGCATGGAATATATCTGCATTACCTGTATTAAAAACCTTTATAGCCCCATACTGGAGGGAATTTACCTGGAAGCTTAGAAGGGCTGGCATCCTGAAATATCTGCATCTAAGTCATATAGGGGAAATAGGAGAAGGAAAATGCTGGAGGGAATGTGGAGAGGTAATGGCAGGCCAAAGCCATATCCTCTGGTCTTGCCCAAAACTAACGCAATTCTGGACTGCAATATTAGAGGAATTGGGTACAATATACTCTACTCCAGACCTATTCACCCCTACATTTGTACTAACCTTCATCAAGCCCCAGGAAATCCAGATTGATAAAAAAAAGGTTAAAACAAATCACCAAATTGTTAATAGTGGCGCTCAAAATTATAACCAGGTTATGGATGACTACCAAGGCACCCAACAAAGAGGCCTGGATTTCCCTAACTAGGGAAGTCTATGCACTAGAAAGATTTTCGCTTAAAATGATAGATAAAATTGAAAATGTGATGCTAACTGGTGGACATGGGTAACATTCCAGTTACAATGTTACCCAGATTTTGTACCATGACAAAGGGGAAACTTTTAAAGGGAACCTCTAGTAGGCTATATTGGAGACTTAGGGTAAATTGTCCCAAAGTGAGTCAAAAGATAAGAAGCACAATGAATTTGTGCCATGTCATGCCTTTGTGTTTTTTTATGTTTACCTAGATGACTGTGTAATAATAACCAGGAACTGGCGATGTAATAATTCTGAATTAAACCTATAGTATTATAAATGAATAGGGATATGCCATTAATATAAAATTCGAAGAATGAGAGGACAACTGGTGCTATTGACCTTAATAATTATTTATTTTTATTATTTTTCTTCATTCCACAATAGACTTCTGTATGTAAACATTTATATGGAAAATGTCTATGTAATATACATAAAATGTTGAGATGCCTGTAGAACAATGCATTTAAAAAGAAAAAATCAATAAAAAAAAAAAAAAAAAAAAAAAAAAGTCTGTAAGCTGTGGAAAATGTCCCCAAAGTGTCCAGAGTGGCTGGCTAGGAGAGGAGGAAAGCACAGCAAGAGCTGGCAGGAGCACTGCTCAGAATGGCCACCTGCACAATCTTCCTGCACTTTGTAGCCCCAGTGGCTGAGCAGATTTCTCTAGTGCCACCCATTCCCCTACAAGGCCAGTACTCACTGCAGTCCTCTCTGGTTCTGCCGGTAGCCACATCAGTCAAGCGAAAAAACAGAAGTGGAGCAGTTGCTGAAGAAAAGTGGATTATACGATCGTGGCTCCTGCCTCGCCATTGGTGGTCCAAGAATTTGGTGGCTCTGATGCAGGTCCTCCTGTCGGAAAACCTTTGCGCTGTTGTAGAAGTCCAGTCCTCCAAGAAAGGGTATTTCCCCCAGTCTTCATTGCTGGAGTTATGGTGGGTGTGGGGGGGGGCAGATTGTACAACAGCAAGTCTGAGCCTGGGAGACTCTGGCTGGAAGGAGACCAGCTAACCACTGCCTGGAAGGCTGACCAAGGCTGTACTTCCCCTGCACAGGACTGATGTCCTGAAAAAAGAAATTCTGACAGAAAACAACTGTAGCTCTGCAACCTGCTGACAGAGCGCTGCTGCAACGTGCCTGCTTGTAGTGAAGCAAGAAGTAGACTGGGTCAATCCTCAAGGTGGAGCAGCCGAGGTCCCTCTGCTGTAGTTTTTAGTTTCTGCCTATTCATCAGCATAGGAAGGAGATTCCAGTGGTTCTAGAGTCCTGCAACCAACAGGAGGAGGGTGAAAAGTCCTTGTTAACCAGGGGAGAGACAAACTCCTGTTCTGGTGAGACAACACAAGTTCTACAGGGTCATCCTCCTCGCCATCATAGTTAAGATACTAAACGCCAACAGAATAGGCCAAATGGTCTGTCTTGTTTGCTCGAAAGCCAGCAACCTAGTGGCTGCTCACCTTACCACCCCCCAGCCCCCAAAAGGGTCTTCTTTAGCTTCAGTTTCCCCTTGTATCTGTCCCACCCCTTCTCAAAGTCCTCCACTTTGCCCTCCTCCACCAGCCACCCAGGCAGCGCATTCCATGGCTCTACCACCCTCTCGGTGAAAAAAATGCTTCCTACTCCCCCATAGTTCCCCTCCAGCTTCCACTCATGGCCCCTGGTTGTCGCCTCTTAGTCTAAATAGCTCATTGGTTCCACTCCTGGTTATTCCTTTTACATACTTGAAAACCTCTATCATATCTCCCTGTCCCTCCTCTCTCCAGTGAGTAAAGCCCAAGCTCTTCCAGTCTCTTTCTCATAAGGCCTCCTCCATGCCCTGAATCATCCTGGTCGCTCTCCTCTGGACCCTCTCCAGCAGCGCTATGTCCTCCTTCAGTTGAGGTCTCCAGAACTGTACACAGTACTGCTGCGGCCTGACACAGGCATTATATAGAGGAGGATCACCTCCTCCTTCTGGACGAATCTCTGGCTATGCAGCCCAGTATCCTGTTTGCTTTGGCTGCAGTTCTTCTACAGTTTTCAGTTATTCATTTTGACGTCTATCACCACCCTTAAATCCCTTTCTCCCAATGTGGCTTGCAGTGTGACACCCCCCCCAACCAGGGTGTATTCATGCCTGGGTTTTTGACCCCCAGATGAATTTACATTTTGTGGCATTAAATTTCAGTCCCCACCTCCTTGACCACCCTTCCAGGGTATCCAGATCCCCCTGGACCACCTCCCTCACTTCTTCACAATCCACCAGTGCTTCCAGTTTTGAATCCTCTGCAAAGAAGCTCAACCTTTTCTGACCCCCCCACCCTATATCCAAGACGTAGGCATTGAACAAGAGTGGCCCCAATACTGAACCTTGAGGGACCCCACTGATTACCTTCCTGGGAGAGGAGAGTATCCCACCCACCATTACCCACTGTAAACGCCCCGAGAGCCAATTTTCAACTCAGTTGAGCTCCTGTCCACCCACCTCCATCTCCCCCAGCTTTTTTATCAGCCCATTATGTGATACTGAATCAAACGCCTTACTGAAATCTAGGTATAAGACATCCACCGGCCTATGTCTGTCCAAGGCCCCCATCACCCAGTCATAAAACTCTATGAGGTTAGACTGACACAATCTCCCTGGAACGAAGCCATACTGTTTATCATCCTGGTGCCCTAATCATTCCAGCTGCCTCCCAATCCTCTCTTTGATAAAGCCCTCCATTACTTTGCCTACCAGAGACGTTAGGCTGACAGGCTTATTATTCCCCATCTCCTCTCTAGACACCTCTTTATGGATAGACACTACATAAGCCACCCTCCAGTCTTGGGGCACCCATCCTGTCTACAAAGAGGTATTAAAGAGTGCAGCCAGTGGAGCTGCCAGCTCCTCCGCCATTCCTTCACAACCTCGGGTGTAGCCCATCCGGCCCGCGCCTTATCAGTTTTAGCTTCCAAAGGGCCTCCCTCACCCCATCCACTGTGATTTCTTCCCCAATCCTCCCTTCACTCAACCTCCCACCCCTTCTGGGTCTGGTCCTGTCTGTACCCTGGCCTCATTCCATCCTCTGGTCTCAGACCGACTTCTCACCTTAGCTGAATGCTCTTCCCTCCTATCAGCCTGTAGGGATCCCTGTCCCGTCTGCAGAGATTGAGGCAAAGTACTCATAGTACTTCTGCCTGTTCCCTGCTTCCTGAGCGCATCCCCTATAATTTTAATCCTATTGATCTGCATCCTGTCTTTTCGCTTCTCTCTCATATCCATAGAACCCTCTCCCTCCCCTTGGATATCCCTAGCCAGGTTTTGCTCCATCCCTGCCTTGGCTTCTGTCACCTCTCTGGTGACCCTCCTGGCGATATTTCATACTCTCCTTGCCCCCCGTGAGCATTTAAAAATGTGTGTAGCAGCCTTTTACCTTTTATCCCTCACTGCCTCCTGCACCTCACTAGTCCACCAAATATGACTTACTGTTTCTACCATGCTTTTGCCTTATTTTTGTACAGTACATAGTAGCCTCCTGCACTCCTTTTTAATGGTGTCCCACAATCTTCCAGGATCCATGTCTGGCCTCATTCTGTGTAACCGCTCTCTTAGAATCCTACCCATGCCCACGAAATCCTCTCCCCTGAAGTCTGCCACTACTGTGTTAGTGCAGTTTTCCTCACCCCCTATATACAGCAGAAACCAGACCATGGCATGGTCACCACCCGCCAGTGGACTGCACACCTCCAGGCCCCTTATCTGATTACTGTCCGCTAGGACGACATCCAATATCCGCCCCTCTCTACTAGGTTCCCCCACCTGTTGTACCAGGAAGGCACCCTGAAAAACATCCATCAGTTGCTGTTCCCTGGCTACGGAGGATGTCATGGTGTCCCAGTCCACCCCCGGTATATTAAGGTCACCCATGACCATCACCCTACCCTTACCAAGATCACAATGACCTTTGATATTCTCAACCAGTTTATCCTCCAGAGCCTCCTCAATTATGGGGTGGCCTGCATACCACCCCTATTTTCAATTTTTTCTCTCCTCTCGTTTGCAAGGTTACCTAAATCGCCTCCACTCCCCCTTCCGCCGCCTCCACTCTACTAACCACAATGTCATTTCTGACTCCGCGCAACCCCTTCCCCCACTTCCTGAATATCTTATAGCCCTCCAAATTTAGGTCCCAGTCATTTCTCTGGGTGGCCCATGTCTCTGTAATTGCCGCCATGTCTGCTAATCCCTCATCCTGCGTAGCCTGTAACTCTGGCATTTTATTGCTCATGCTCCTGGCATTAATCGGGCATTAAATGTCCTCTTCCAGGACAGGTTGCTGGCTTGGAACTGGAATGCAGGGTGTTGATAGCGTGCTCAAGGTTTCCCATACACTGGAAGGCCTGGAAAACAACAGATTTGTGTCCTGTCCTCCGCCATGGGCATTTGTTTCTGTTCTGTTGCCTGCCCTGATTCTTTGCAGGAGGACTGGCAGTGACACATTCCCCACCTCACCCCTTCTTTGCAGGCACTGATTTGGTACCAGCCAGAGGCTCTTATTTGCAACATTTTGCCATCACTGGTTTCAAGGTTCTCTTTCTGACACCCCACTATCTTTGCAATGCCTCTCTGATGGCTGAGCAGCTTTTTCCTGTCTCTTCTGCCAGAAACTGTTGCTTATGAGAAGAACCCTCTGATGAGCCTTACACCATTGTTGGGAACACCTCTATTTGTAAGCCTTTATTATGTGCCAAGTGGCAAAGGCAGAAGTGAAGCCAGCTCTTTCTTTTCTTTTCTTTTTTTTTTTTTTTTATGGGGGTGGTGGTGAATGTCAAGATGAACAACTCAGAGACTTGTAGGAGGGCAGCGGCAAAGGCCAATAGGATGATTGGATGCATCAGTAGGGGGCTAACCTCCAGAAGGAGGGAAGTGATACTTCCACTGTATAACTGCTTGGTGAGGCCGCAACTCTAGTACTGCATGCAGTTTTGGAGGCCACATTTAAAGAGGGACATTGAACTCCTGGAGAGGGTCCAGAGGAGGAAAACCAAAATTATTTGGGACTTGAGGGATAGGACCTATGGGAGAGGCTCAGAGCTAAATATGTACACATTGGAAGAGAGAAGGGACTGGGGGACATGATAGAGGTCTTAAGGTACATGAAGGGGTGAATAGGAAGGAGCAGTCAGGGTGCTTCAAGGAAGGAGTGGGCAACTAGAGGGCATGGCTGGAAGCTGGGGGGGGGGATTCAGGGGAGAAAGGAGGAGGTGCTACTTCACTGAGAGGGTGGTGGAGCCATGGAATGCACTGCCAAGGGGGCTGGTGGAGGCAGAAATGGTGGAGGGGTTCAAGAAGGGGTGGGACAGGTACAGGGGAAGGGTTCGGGAAGCAAAAACCAGTGCAACGAGAATATCCAGGCCTGGAAAGGCAGAAGCCAGAGAGGGAGAGAGGGACAGCAAGGTCAGCTCCCAGGGTGGGGACTGACCAAACGAGCAGACACGAAAGACCGTTAGGCCTATTCTGCTGGCATTTTAGTATGATAGTATGTTAAAGGTCACAGTTTTTAGAACTGTAATCTAGGTCAAGGCACTTTAAACAAAGCTTATGGCAGTCTGCTTTTACCAAGAACTTAAAACAATATTTACAATTTTAAAACCTGAGGACAGATTTTCTTTTTCAGCCTATCAGCCAAATTTACTGACAGCACCTTAAAAATTATCTGTTCGGCAATGCAATAATATATGAAAACCGCTACTTAAAATAATATGGAAAAGAGAAAGTGGTATTATTTTTAGATCATGAATGTAGTCGGTTCCCTCAAATAGAAACTGTTTCAGCACGGCCTTCTCTGGTTCCTGGCAACTGATCAGAAACTGGAGAAACAGCCTTTTTATTAAATAAATAATGAATAACACTCAAACGAACGCGAAGTTGACCAAAAAAAAAAACAAAGTAACAAGTTGTTAAAAGTACAGCAGAAGGCTGGAGACGTCCTTGGAAAAAGACTGCTCTCTCCAGGCAGAAAAATAAATTTTGTATTCGGCCAGTAGTGGGAGTGTGACCATACTGCAGAGTTTGAACTTACAAATTCCCATTTCTCCAGAGCTCCACTCAGCATGGAGATGATGCTTTTTATACTGGCATTATTGATGGATTCCAGAAAGTTTGTGGGTCTGCAGATAGAGTGTTTGTCCCTGCAAGAGAAGGTTATGGGTTCAATTCTAGAGTACAATGATTTTTAGCCTCGAGGAAAGGAGAGAGAGGGGGGACATGATAGAAGCGTTCAAGTACCTCAAGGGAATCAACAAAGTCCAAGAGGGTAGCATCTTTCAAAAAAAGAGGTGTGCAAGAACAAGGGGGCACAATTTGAAGATGGGGGTGCTCAGAGGTAATGTAAGGAAGTATTTTTTCACAGAGAGGGTTGTGGATGCATGGAATGGCCTTCTGGAGGAGGTTGTGGAGTCAAAAACAGTGATTGAATTCAAGCATGCATGGGACAGCCATAAGGCAATTCTAGGGGTGGGGGTAGAAAGATGTAGGCTGCTAGTTAACTAGGATCTGCAGCTTATCCATTAGGTAGGGAAATGGGCAGACTGGGTGGGCCAAGCGGTCCTTATCTGCCATCAAATTCAATGTTTCTATGTTAGAAAAAGAGAATGAACACTGTTGCTACCACTCCCATCAGGTTGCAAACAATGCAAAAGATGCAAATACTGCCGGGTAGTTCAGGAGTCCACCAGTTTTTTTGGTATTCGTCCAACTACCAGGTGTTATCAGGATCCAAGATTTCATAAACTGTGAAGACCGAGCCAAAACAAATTTCAAGAGTGGGCGACCACACTGGGCTATTTCCAGTGATAAGATGAAATATGTTTTGACTGCCCACATGAAGAATGCCAAATTACTGAAGCCACATAGAACTCTTTTCTCAGAAGTAAGAATTTAACAGTAGGACCATGAGGGGGTGACAGAGACTTGACACTTGCCAAACTTGACAACTATTGGATTTTCCACTTGGGTGCATGCATGTAAATCAACTGGAATTAGTTTGCCTCCTGATCAACTGGTGATCTTTGAAAAATGCTTGCAGAATTTTCTCTTTTGCTTTACTGCTGTTCTTTTCTTGCCCTTTTTCTTGCTTTCACTGGTCCCCCACCCCAAATCTTTCCTGTACTTAATTGTAAGGCTGCTCTTTTTTTCTCTCCATCTTTTTCAGGCTTTCTAAATTTTTCCTGGGTTAATGACTGAGATTTTGTGTGTATACATAGCTGCTTACAGCTTAACTTTATGGATTGTTGTGTTGTCAGGTGGAGTTTTATGCACAGAAAAAATACTTCACTATAAGTATCTGTTGTTTTTTTTGTTTGTTTTTGAAAGCGGCACCATTCGAATTTTGAAAAATAAGCATATTTGTACATCTATAGTGCAGTATACATTATTTGTACTGTAGAAATTTAACTACTGCAAGTAATTTGCTTTAATGTTTTAGAAGGTTTTGTCTAAATCTGTATATATTACTTCAAGTACTGTATACAAAGTAGTGCAATAGTAGATTCTAAAGCAACTCTTGCAATGTACTTTGGGTTTTTGTAACTTGCTGTAAATAAGGTGCAGCTGCATAACTGCCTTGCTTTTAGCCTTTTAACTTGGCGAACTTCCTTTAGTCACTGTCACTTTTAAAGTTTGAGAGCTCTGATCATGTTTGGTGTATAACAGAGATGAGCATAAGGGGTCTCTAGTCTCTTAAAAAGCTCAAATGATGGCCGGCCCGTCGGCGCAGTGGTTGGATTTCCGCTTGCGACGCCGGGCGCACCCGGTTCGGAACAGACCAGGGTCGCTGAGGGTTGGGTTGGGTGAGAAGGATGGAGCGCCCTAGGGACTGCTCTCCTTCTGGGGAGGATGGGGAAGTGCCCGGAGCATTGGTGACTCCTGGCGGAGGCTAGGGATTGCATTGCTACCGGCGCTCGCACATTCAGGAGGCGGGGCAGACGCGGGCGTCATTGCACGACCCCACCTCCTTAAGAAAAACGGAAAATGGAGCTGCCGGCGCCGCTAATGAAGCTCGCCACGGCTTCAATTAGCTCCTCGGCCTGCCCGACTCCAGCCCGCCTCGGCACGGGAGAGAGCTGCAGCCCCTGTGGGGGCAAGCCACGGTATCGGGGACTCAGTGGCTAATCTCGGGAGTGGAGCTTGTGGTCTGTGACCGGCCGAAATACATCAGGTGGCTAGCAGCTCAACAGAAGGAGAAAAGGAAAATTTAAAAAAAAAAAAAAAGCTCAAATGAATGAAACGTTCAGAGAATCTCAGAGTCACCTGCACACCTGAGCGGGCTTTTTATGTCAAACAAACCTATTTTTTTTATTTATTGAAATGGTTCACCAGGAAGGCACACTGAGCAACAGGCTGCTTATTTCAGTAGGGATGAGTCATTTTACACTCAAGTTACAAAGATCAACATAGCATACAATTAATTAAGACAATTGTTAGTGTTGCATACATATGTAATTTGTGAAAACAATAAGTGCAACGGTAATAAGTGAACAAGTGCTATCAATGAAATAAGGGGTGAAGGAGAGAGAGGACAAGATGACAGATAGTGCAGAGTAGTGTTCCAGAGAGATCCCTTCAGGATGCCGAGAACCCTGCAAGGGGGACAGGGGACTGGAGTAGGGAAGGGGGAGACAGAGACACTGAGAGATTAACACCTAGGAGGGGAAATAAGGCCTGACCCAAAAAGAGAACCCTTAAGGAAACGATGAACCCTGCAAGGGGGCAGGGAAGTTCAGGTGATTGTAAACCCTCCTGCAGTTAGGCGTTGTAATTACACAGGGATAGTGAGAGGAGGGGATGAGGCCGGATCCAAGGAACCCTCCATGATGCTGAGGACCTTGCAAAGGGACCTGGGCCAAGGATAGGTAGATGGGGAAGAAAAGATGGCAAGCCTAGGCACTGTAGGACCCTTCAGGATGCTGAGAACCCTGCAAGAGGAGTGTGAAGGGGAAAGGGCAGAGAGGAGGAAAATATGAGAACTAGCACCAAGGAGGGCTAGAATCAGTAGAGGCAGTAAAGTCAGAGGCATTGGGTAAATTCTGAAGGGGGACGAACTGTAAGGAGCAAGATAAAGGAAATTAAGGTGGGTCGTGGCAAGACAGTTGGAGAGGGCAGTGTCAATGGAATAGAGGGAGGGGGAGTGTCGGATTTTGGGAGCTGGAGAGTTCCATATTTTAGGGAAATGGTGAGAGTACCCAGACTGGCCAGAGAGGGTGTAGCGGAGGGGGACAGCGTGTGAGTGTTGGTAGATCTGAGGGAGTGGGAAGGAGGAGGAGGCTTAGCATGCAGCAACACTCTACCTCTAGCACTTCTCTTTGCCTCTGTCATAATAGGATAGTCAAACAGCAGCACTTTGCCCACCTCCCTACCCCACCAGTCCTGCCCCTTGCCCCTGGACCTCTCCCTACCCGCCTCCCTCCCTGTCTTATATGTTCTGCTCACCTAGCTCTCCCACTCCCATTGTATCCTTCCCTATCCTTGTTTGCTTAGCTTCTTAACACAGGCATACATTGTACAATGCCTCAGCATAGCTAGTGCTTTCTTTGTTTCCGTAACCTCCATGAATATTTTTCTCAGTATTTATATATTTGTGCACAGTATTGTACCTTGTTGTCTAATGTATCTGACGTGGAACCTTTCAACGAGCATCCGCTCACAGGCATTATGCAAGAACTCAAATAAAATCAGTAAATGAGGGGGGAGAGGTAGGAACAGTTTCTTTACTGTGAACTCTGGACTAGTTTAAATATATGTGTGGTGAATGCCATGATTTTTTTCTTTTACCGTGGTGCTAATTTATCATGGGTGCTTTGTTTCCCTAAGCTTCCTTTCTTTTGTCTGGTTGCCTGCAAGCTATGCCAGTTTTTTTTTTGTTTGTTTGTTTTGTTGAGGATTTCCCTTTTTGTCTGAACTATCCACATTTCCAAGAAAATATTATCCAAATAAACTAACAAAAAGTGACAATGAGCTTTCAGTGTTCTATTTTATAGTTTAAGTAGGAGCTCCAGAAAAGTTTCTGCCCTGCTTGAGTGCTTGGTCACACCCTCTTGAGTTACTTCATTATTTTATTGAAATGTTATTGAATGCACGTAGATTGCTTTGTTGTTTTTCAGGTGTTTAGTCTGCATGAATACACCACCTGCTGCAGCTAGTATTCTGTTGAATTGTTTGGAGAGTGAGCACTGGATTCATGACCACCCTCCCCCCATCTGAAACAAATAGTGCAGTACCAGGTCAGCCTTCATTCTTGTACTTGTAGACTGAGCCGCAAATGTGAAATAATGTGGACATCCAATTATAATCCAGAGTTCCATTCACAACCTTTACTTTCAGGCTAGCGAGCTTTTCACCTGAAGTAGACAGTTTGTTGCTGCAGCCTATGTGAAAGGGTTTTGGAATAAGTCTTGTTCAAGACTACTGTGAAATGGGGGACTTCCGGTGACATCACACGTCTTATAGCCGCTTAATTTCACGAGCCCCCATCTAGCCCTTCAAAATCCTGGTATTTAAAACCTTTCCTGCCGAGCGATTCACCAACCTACACACCGAGGATTACAGCAATGCCTAGGAAGGGTGATCAACCTGCAAGAAAGCTGCCTACAGAGTGAGATGTTGGGGGATTATCAGAGGGTGACTTGGGCAGTGAGGGCTCGCTGGCCTCGACATCCTTGTGCCGAGGTAGTTCCAGGATGCAGCATTTATCCTTATCCACGATACAAAGACAGATGTCCCTTGTGTTAAGTGAATTAAGGGACTTCAGGAAGGAGATGAGGTCCACGACCACGGCACTGCATACCGATATATCCAAATTAGAGAAGCAGCAGGAATCGCCGAGCAGCAAGTAACTAACGTTGATCGGTGGGTCGACAGTACTGAGTAAGCAATTCTACACCTTCATCAGAGTATCCAGAGGATGCCAAACAGGCAAATAACATTTGCATCTCTGGTGTCGAGAAGGATCAGAGGGCTCAGACATGCTGCAATTTATTAGGAAGCTTCTGAGAGGTGATCACAGTTCCAGAGAATCTCACACTAGAGTTAGAGAGGGCCCACCGAACTTTAGGCCCAAGACCCGCCGGGGGAGCGTGCCCTCAAACGATCCTTGTTTGATTTTTAAAATTTCAGGAAAAAGAGTCTGTACTTCACTCTGGCTGGAAACAAGGTACAGTTACCTACCACACAAGTGGGCTCTTCTTTGAAAATGATTATGCCCTCGAAGTAATGCTCCATGGCAGGCAGTATATCCTAGTAATGAAAGCCTTGAAATCTGCAGGGCTCTGTTTTAGGACCCCCTACCCCGAAAAGCTAACGGTCCTCTTTCCTGAAGAGTCCCAAACCTTTAGCAGTGCAGCGGGGTGACTGGCAAGCTGAAAAGATGCAACATTGAGGTGCCTTTAGAGCAGAGACCCCAAAAACCCTCGATTGCCGCCAAATTAGCCCAGCAGCTTTGGAACAGTAGCCAGCGCGACTCGAGGAGAAAGCAAGGTCAAGATGCTATCCAGAAGATAACAAACGCACTTAGAGCCCAGGACCAGCAACCCTGCTCTGTTCAAGATCCCCCGATGGACACTAACCCCAGATCTCCACGCTGATCTATGCTTTCAGAATGGGGTGCCCTCCCCAACGAGTCGGTGAGAACGTATTCAGCGGGAGTAGCCTGGCCCTCCTTGTGAGGGAAACGCTACTGACTGCTAAGGGATTTCTTCCAGCTGCACAGAACACACATGCCAGAGACTCCTGCAGAGAGACTGAATGATGCTGCTAACTCAAATAAGTCCCAGTCAAATTAATACTCTTTGTTTCAAATGTTTTTAACAACTCTGTCACTTCCTAATGCCTGGACTGCTACCAACCCATGTCACCTACTCTCCCTCTCCACATTTCAGTATGCTCGCCCCCCCCGCCCCCCGGGTGAAGGCACTAGCATTTTCGAAGATCCCAGCGCAGGAAGAGAGCTAGTGGACTGTTAAAGAGCGCTGTCTGATGTTATGGGATCTTAAGATTTTCTTTTTCCCTATCAGACTGGGACTCCTTTCTTTCCCCTCCCAACTAACTCTGCTAACACCTAACTCTTGATGGGTGACTGCTGCGGAGGGGTGGAAGGCTTAATTGGGATAATGGTGTTTAAAGGTTGCGTTATTAAACGTATCTGTTGCAGAAGGGTTCCTAGAACTTCTATGAACTGGTGAGTGCCCTACGGCTCTCCCCCTCCGCCTACCCCTCCCCAAGTGTTGGGGAGGCCTGAGATGGAGTCAAGCGTGCCCCTTTTCTCCCTTCCGAAGGAGGAGTATGCGGACTCTGGGTTCAGGACCGGGCCCCCCACCCCATTTAGGCATTAGATAACCACGCACTGCTAAGAAAAATGATTTCTACTCCAGTCTAATTTTATCCCTCACTTCTCACATGACTGCTTTCACCCGCCCATCCTCTGAAGAACAAGTCAGTTTAAATATGAAGGGTGAAGATGGTAGCTGCGGACGTCCCAAAACCCTCAGCCCCTTTTTTCGATCTCCCTACCTGTCCCTTCTCACCTCAACCCACCATCTCAGACACTGATAGTGAGCATTCTTCAGGTCATGGAAAATTACCAGTTTGTTGGAAGCTCCACAGTCTCTTGGTGGTGTAGGCTAATGTTGATAGCCCAGTTGGCCCAAGAGTTCCTATGAGCCTCCGAGACATAGAGGATATGCATTCCTAAAGTTAACCATCCTATTACTATCTGTCATAATCTTTGACAGAAAAGTCAGTTATTTAAGCCCACAGGTTTCTGTTATGGGCTATTGGTTGGTAGCAGGACTAGAGGGCATGGATGAAGTTGGAGGGAGGACGATTCAGAGGAAACATGAGAAAGAATTTCTTCACAGAACGGGTGGTGGATAAGTGAACACCCTGCCAGAGGAAGTGGTGGGAGCTGAAACAATCACTGGATTTAAGAATGCATGGGATAGACATAAAGGAATTCTAGAGGTCAGGGTAAGGGGAAATAGACTTCAGGAAAACAAACTGAACTTAAGCTCAAATGGGTAGACTAGGTGGGCATAGGCCTTATCTGCCGACACTGTCTATGTATCTATGTATCTATGTATGTATCTAGCAGGGATTTCCCTTCATCAAGTTCAGAGGTTCAGTATTTACTGCATTTTGTATATAACATTGGACAGGCTGGTTCCCCCAGCCTAAAGTTATTTGTTAAAGGCATTGAAAGGCCCGGAGAATGGTTGAGAGTTATTAATTTTTGTTCTCTCTTAAAGTTACTAGTTAGGTGGTTTAGGTTTTTTAGAATAATCTTGGGCTTCCTTCAGAGGGATCCTAATTTAGGTCACAGTCACATGGGTTTACTTTATTCGACAGAGGTTGCAATTCAGATGTCATGCGACAGAAGGTTAACATTGCTAGATATGTTTTTGCATCTTAAATGGCAGATAAACACTTGAAAGTATATTCATTGAATGTGAATGGACTGAGTAGTCTGATAAAAGATCAAGGAATTATATCACTAGTAAAGAAATCCACACCTGACATTGTGTACATGCAGGAAACACATATGTCACCGTGGAACGAAGAAACTAAAGGGAAGGGGTTTACACGGTCTCTCTTTGGCAATGGTGGGTGGTAGGAAAGAGGGGTCACCATATTAGTCTCGGCCACACCTTTCGGATGGTAAAAGAATGGGCCGACTATGAGGGTCGCTTGGTAGTAGTCCAGGGACCCTGCAGAGCAAGAGGTGACCTTGGCTAATATCTACCTCCCACCGCCTCAAACGCTCCAACGATCCAACACCTGCTTGGCAAAGTAATTGAACTGACCAAGGGGACCCTAATTCTCACGGGGACTTTAACATCGCCCAAACACATCCCTGACTCCACCAGGGTTTCAGGTGGTAGACAGCCGATCCCACACAGGTTCTTCAAACAATTCATTGAGAAGTTGGTTGGCTCGATATGTATGCATCCTACACCCCAGAGACAGAGGGTACTCCTATTACTCAGCGGTTCATGGGACTTACACAAAGATAGGCCACTGCTATACACAGAAGGAGAGTCAGGACTCTTTAGTTAACTCTGCATTTGGCACAATAGCACACACAGATCATGCACCACTAATAACCACATGGAAGCTGGGCTTAGAGAGGCGCAATACCAGGTGGAGATTTAACCCCACTCACATGAAGAGTCACCAATTTAAAAATTTCCTCAAAGAGAAAATCACGAAAATTATCCAAGATAATGCCTCCCAGGAAATTTCATCCGCAATCCAGTGGGACACCCTAAGGCAGTGCTGAGGGGCCACTTGATTAACACACAACCTCTATGGCTAAGGAAAGTAAAGAAAGACAAACACAACTGGAGCAGACATTACAATTCCTTCAGTTGGCTCACCTACAAGGAGACCACTCAGTCCTGGCCCAGATTAAATAGACTAAAAGGACCTAGATAAGTTATGTACCCAACAAACAGAGGTAGCTCCTGGCATACCTTCGCAAAGATATGGTGAGATAGACCCTCTCACCTTCTAGCATACCATTTTGCGCCAGCAGCTAAAATGTCTACTGTTACTGCAATAAAAGACCCAAATACAGGTGTGCACCATACTAGACTTAAAATATAACCCTAGCCTTCTGCCAATATTATAAGTCCCTCTACACCACAGACCATACACCACCCAACCCACTCCAGTGCCTTCCTGTCAGCCCTAAAACTTCCTAAACTGAATCAGGACCAGCAGAACAGCTTGATGATGCCGATCAGTTCCGAGGAACGGATGCTGGCCATCTCTAAATCTAAAACACAGAAGGCACCAGGCCCAGACGGATTCGGTGCAGAATTTTACAAGGGTACAGCACAGTCAATCTGTCAGCTACTGCAGTGTACCTTTAATGAAGTCCTTCTGGGAGAGGCTGCACCACCCAGTTGGTCATATGCAACAATTTCACTTATACCCAAACCAGACATGGACCCTTTACGGTGTGGCTCTTCTAGGCCAATCTCGGTACTTAACATGGGCTATAAATATTTTATGTCCATCTTAGCCCGTAGGGTGGATGCTGTTCTCCGACACTGATAAACCTAGATCAGACAGGGTTTGTGAGTTCCAGATCCACCTCAGACAATACTCAAGAGCCCTACATCTAGTGCATGTAATGCAAACATGCAAGCAGCCAGCAGTCCTTCTCAGCCTTGATGATGATAAGGCTTTTGATAGGGTGTCATGGCCTCTTCTTTCTCCACCTCGCCATGATGGGGTTCCGGCCTTCTTTGTGGCTATTCTTAGGGCAATATATTCCTCCCCTCAGGCATGCGTGAAGGTTTCAGGTCATCACTCTGACTATTTTCCCCTATACAGGGGAACACGTCAGGGTTGCCCCCTATCCCCTGGCTTGTTTGCCATCTTCATTGAGCCCCTAGCCCAGGCAATTAGACTGTCACCCGGGATCTCGGGAGTCCAAATAGATGAAACAGAACACCGCGTAGCCCTCTATGCGGATGATGTCCTATTATACCTTACTAACCCCACTCAATCCATTCCCTTGGTTTTTCAAATCCTGGAGGAATTTGGGGCGTACTCAGGCTACCAGCTTAACACTAGTAAGACTGACGCCCTTACTTTTCACTTTACACCACCCGAGACTCTCAAGAGGCGATGCCCATTCTGATGGGCGCTCTCCAAATTGAAATATCTGGGCACTTTTCTCTCCCACAGAGCCTAAGATGCTCTGAATAATAACTTTCAACCCTTTACAGCACAGCTGAAGCACGATCTTGGGAGATGGAACGTCCTCCCTCTGAACATGATCCAGAGAATAGACGGATGAGGATGGTGATCCTCCCAAGGGCCTCTATTTATTTATTTATTTATTTCAGAATGTCCACTCAATCTACTAATAAATTTCATGTCTGGAACAAAGCTATTTCCAGATTTGTTTGGGCAGGCAGACATCCCAGGATTAAACTGAAAACTCTGTCCTCCCTAAATCACAGGGAGGTCTTGCACTCCCAAATCTTAAACAGTGTTACTGGGCTTCACATCTGTCCTTATAACACACCATCTTGTTGGAATATCCCAGTCCCGCTTAGAGTGAAATTGAGGAGAGCATGCTCTCACAACAATGACTACCAAAGGCTTATTATCTATAAAGACCCTCTCGCTGGGGCAGCTTACTCAGAACCCTGGATTATACATCAGATTAAAGTCTGGCACTCGCACGCAGATCCCTTAAGCTTTCCCCTTTCTAGTGCCGATTTGCCAATAGACCTCCTAGAGAATTTCTCCCAGCCCTACAGGATCATACCTTTTCGAGCATGGAGACATTTCCACCTCACTGGGTTTCTCAGCTTCTGGAATGGCCCTTTTAAGGATATTGGGACACTTTGATGGAATTCCAGTTATGCCAATCAGACTTTTTTGGTACCTACAACTAAGACATTATTATGAGGCTTCTTCCTCAGGTCGTCCACACCCCTTGGAAATGTCCACACTTGATCCAAACACTCCAGCAAGCACTTAAAACCAAGAGCTTAATCCATCTCATTTTGATTCTGTATAAACCCTGATGGAAACTTCAGGTGGAAACGTAGACACTATAAGGAAGAAGTGGAATGGGGAGCTAGGTTCCCAAATAACCTCGCAACAATGGGTCACAGTATGCCAATTCTCAGCGAGAATTACTTGTTCCCATACATGGAGGTTGTTTTCATGGCAAATATTGATAAGATTTTTTTCGGACTCCAGTAGTAACAGCCCACTATAATAACCTAGGTGCTGCAGTCTGCTGGCATCACTGTGGAGAAAGTAATCCCCACCATTCCCACGTTCTCTGGTTTTGTCCAAGGTTACAACCTTTCCTCCAAGGTCTGTGGGAGGAATTTGAGGGGCTATTCGGACTTCGGCCCCCATTTTCAGGGGATTTCTTTGTCTTACATGTGCTGCCACAAGACTTACGAACCCCCACTACCAGTACTTGTTGGGAGTCTGCCTGCTCGCAGCGAAAAAGGCTATTACTAAACGCTGGTTCACTGCAGTGATCCCTTCAGTCCTGGAGTGGAGAGAAATAGTCAATCGCATATGCAGATCTGAGAAGTTTACATACAGCCTAAATGATAGGGCAGAGGCCTGTTCCATTAAGTGGAATAGATGGCTTTGATATATCATGTCCAAGGACCCATACTTTGTCCCCTAAACACTCACTCCACTTCATCTGGGCTCTGGGATTATACTGAAGGGTGAACTCCAGAAGAAAAAGAGCCAGCATAGGGAATGAGAGGAGGGCTCAGAGAATAGAATTACAGGGTTAAGCACGGATATGGGGACTCTTAAATTTGGGCTTACTTATGACATAAAACCATAATTCCAAATGAATCTAAAGTTGCATGAATGATGATTGATACTGCTCCATTATATGAACTGTAACCTTGTCAAAGTAATCAATTACAATAATGTAAATTGTGACTGAAAAATGGTAAAATCTTTTAATAAAGATTATATTTACATAAGACTACTATGAAATGAGTAAGCCTGAGCGAACAGACTGGCTGACTGTTGCACCATTTTCTTAAGGTCAGTCTCAAATTCTCGCGATACCCACTCGCCATATTTAAAAGTAGCAGTGCTTATTAAAACAATCGGACATAGAAACATAGAAACATAGAATTTGACGGCAGATAAGGACCGCTTGGCCCATCCAGTCTGCCCATTTCCTACCTACTGGATAAGCTGCAGATCCTAGTTAACCAGCAGCCTACTTCTTCCTACCCCCACCCAGAACTGCCTTATGACTATCCCATGCATGCTTGAATTCCACCACTGATTTTGACTCCACAACTCTTCCGGAAGGCCGTTCCATGCATCCACAACCTCTCTGTGAAAAATACTTCCTTAAATTACCTCTGAGCCGCCCCCTCTATCTTCAAATTGTGCCCTCTTGTTCTTGCACACCTCTTTTTGAAAGATGCTACCTCTTGGACTTTGTTGATTCCCTTGAGGTACTTGAAAGTTTCTATCATGTCCCCTCTCCTCCTTTTCTCGAGGCTATACATATTAAGCTCCTTAAGTCTCTCTTCATATGTCTTCCGTGCAGACCCTGCACCATTTTAGTTGCCTCTCCTCTGGACAGCTTCCATCCTGTCTATGTCTTTATGGAGATTGGGTCTCCAGAACTGCACACAGTACCTGTGATGGGGTCTCACCAGCTGTCTGTACAGAGGGATAACTTCCTGTTTTCTACTGGTGATGCCTCCCATGCATCCCAGTATCCCCCAGCCTCCTTGCTGCCCTCTCACATTGCTTGCCCATCTTTAGGTCATCTGATATGACTACCCCAGGTCCCTCTCCAATTTTGTTGTTGTTAGCATCTCACCCCCATTGTGTACTCTTCCCCTGGGTTTTGTTTCCCAGGTGCATTACCTGCACTTCTTAGCACTGAATCTAAGCTGCCATACATTTGACCATTCCTCTAACCTTGCCAAGTCCTTTCTCATCCTTTCCACCCACCCTGTAGCATCAACTCTGTTGCAGATCTTAGTGTCATCTGCAAAGAGACATACTTTTCCTTCCAGTCCTTCTGCAATGTCGCTATAAAGACATTAAAGAGGACCGGTCCCAATACTGAACCCTGTGGTACCCCACTAGTAACCCTCCTTTCTTCTGAGTGGACTCCATTTTATTACTCTCTGTGTCCCATTCTCCAGCCAATTCTTTACCCAGGCTGTCATCTTGGGACCCACTCCAGGGTATAAATCTTCCTAGTAGAGGGTTTCTAGAAACCCTAAGGACCCCATGACACTCCCAGAGAGGTGTAGGCTGGCACACTAGGTCCTCAAGAGCCAGGCCTTGAGCCTGAGAGACCAAAGGTTTGGGTACAGAATCCTG
Source organism: Neoceratodus forsteri (assembly GCA_016271365.2). NCBI lineage: Eukaryota > Metazoa > Chordata > Ceratodontiformes > Ceratodontidae > Neoceratodus > Neoceratodus forsteri. The sequence continues at coordinate 39,000,891 of CM057451.1, forward strand.
CCCTGGGATGAAGTCAGCAAATTTTGCCTCCTAGGGAGGCTGACTGGCTTGACTACCGAAAGTTCCAGTGCCAGAAAGTGCCATGGCTGCCTGGCACAATCTGGAGCAATTAAGATCATTGTAGCCAACTGGAATCTGAGCTTGATCAGAACCCTCAACAACAAGGAAAATGGAGGGAAAGCATACAGGAACTTCCTGTCCAATCAGAATTAGTGCATCCAGTTGCACGGTACCTGTCACTGGGGGCCTGCAGCAATAGTTTGGGAGCTGGTGATTATCTGGTGAGGCAAAGAGAACTCTCTCTGGAGTTCCCCACCTTCTGAAAACCATCTGTAGTACCTGACTGTTCAGGGACCATTCGTGATGGTTCTGATGTATCCTGTTCAGTGCATCAGCCAACACATTGTCTTTGCCTGGCAGAAGAACTGTTGACAACCAAATAGTTAGTTAGTAAGCCACACTCCATATTCTCATGGCCTCTGTGCACGGGGGCATGGACCTTGTGCCTCCCTGCTTGTTGACCTAGTACATTGTGGCCGTGTTGTCTGTTCTGACCTGGACCACATTCCCTTGAAGCACGCTGGCAAATGCCTGCAGTGCTAGCAAGACTGCCCTGAGTTCCAGCAGACTGATGTGCAGCAGGGACTCTTGTCCGACCATGAACTGTGAACAGTATGCTCCCCACCCCAGAAGGGATACATCTGTGGTGAGCACCCGGTGGATTGCTCTGTAAGAAAGGGACTCCAAGGTGATTACGGGCCAGCAAGGCAGATTTGATGAGGAACGGCTGGTGTCCTTAAATACAGTATGTATTTGCTGTGGAGGCTGGGGAGATGCAGGGTAGAAATATATACGCTTCTGAAGGGTTTCTGATGCTGACTCCAGTTGGTCTATGTCCTTGCCTCACCAGGAATCTGTATAGGCAGTATCGCCTCGGCTCTACTAATATTAAAACCCCTCACTGTACACCCCAGCATCCAAAACACATTGCTATATGCTTTGTGTTGCACTAAAAAATAAAACTAACCTGCTCCCAGTTTGATCTTCCAGCTCCAAGATGACCCTAAAATAACCACTGACAACTAGGGATGTTACAATATCAAATTCTGAGAATTGTGATATTTATGTTTAAAAAAAAAAAAAAAAAAATCTTGCAAATTATTCTGATGATATATTGTTATATTTAAGAAAAGCATTAAAAATAGGACTGGGGAAGGATCTGGAATCCTGGTCGAACCCAGAGAGGAATACTCTGCTAGAAAAACAGAGATTACTTGCTCCACATCATACTGTTTCACATCAAGAGACTTGATATGAGCTGGAAAGTTTTAAACTCTTTATTCATGCAACAGATTTGACTGCACTTAAATTTTAGCTAAGCAGAACAATAAAGTGTCTTTGTAGCTTCTGTAACATCAGCGTGGTCTGACTTGAGAGATCTCGAGTTTAATACCGGTTTGGTTAATCTATGCAAGCTCCGTGTTTCACATCTTTGCACAACAGTCTGCGTGAGGACAACTAATAATGAGGAGGTGGTGGTGTGGAAAACACTTGGGAGCTTCAATTAGAATAATTCAGCAGTAAGTTTCCTGTAAGTAGTGGCAAAAACCACTTTACCGATAACTAGGAAGTCAGTGATTTAAAAAAAAAAAAAAAAAAAAAAACGCTGAAAGGCTATCAAAAGAGTATAAAACATGTAATACAACAAACCCAATCTTATACTCAACATAAATTTAATACAAAAGCCAATCCCATCATCAGCCTAAAAAAACAAAAACAAACAAACAAACAAAAAAGGACTTAATTTGAGATTAAAATATCAGCTGGCTGGTACTCTTATGATGCAGCTCATAACTTTACCGGAGCCCCTTTTACAATCAAGTGAAAACGTTAGAAAATGACACCAGAGCAAACACTGCAAATACAGGGAACATATTTATATTTGAGAAAGAAGGAGGGGGTCCCAGCTACCAATAGCTGTGGGTTAACACTCATGCTGACTGAAGTTAGAAACCCTTATTCAAACAACATGAAGTCTTGCTGTATTCTGACTATCTGCAGTTAGCTCCAGCCTTTAAACTGCCCTGGAGAACAAAGGGTTAAATTTTGATGCAGTGCATAGAATGCTGAGCTCGAGCTCGGTTGAGGTCTCTGTCTGCAGCCCTTTGAAACCGAGCCATCAGATTCTTTACTCCGCCTCAGTGAACAGTCGCTCTGGAGATTTCTCCTTTAGCTCAGTTCAAAAGTCGTTAAGGTGTAGGTTTTAAGCCGAAGTTGGCCCGTATTTAATCTGTACAGTCTGTTCAGGCTCTGTCTGCGTACCGTGAGTACTAGATAGTGGTTTCTGATTATTGTGTGAAAATTGTAGTTTGTTCGATCGGTTCGGCTGAACCGATCCCTTATATTGATTTTCTGTACTTTACTTTAGTGTGTGGTTACCAGTCCTTATCGGTTCTAAACAAATTTATTGTAGACGTTTTTTCCCAACACCGTGACACAGTTAGGAAGCGATAAGGAGTCTTGCCTGGCGGTTGCCGAAAAAGGGTAAGTTTGAGTAGGTTGGCATGTCTGAGAAACCCAAGAAAAAAAACGGCCCACTGGGTTTCAACATCACAGTGAGTGTGGGGAAGTCTTGCCAGGCCGACTCTCACACCATCTGTATTTATTGTCTGGGGTTTGAACACGATACAGACTGCCAAATTTGTAAAAATTGTCCTAAAACTACCTTAGAAAAGAGATTAGATAGACTTAGGAAAAGGAAGCGAGAAGTCCGCTGACCTGGATGGCCAGCCTGTTCGGTTCCGATCGAACTAGAAGGAGTGCCCTCTGACTAGGGGCGATACTACTTCGGCAGTGGAGAGCTGATCCTGAGGGATCGGTTGCTACAAAAGAAAAGACAAGTCAGCTGGTTTGGATCCACAGGTTCATGTTCCGACCGCTGATGAGATTGCCTGAGCGATTCGGATTGTTGAATCTCTTCACCCGGTTCCATCCGATCCGCCCGCTGGCTAGGGCTCGGTTCAGTCAGTTCCACCGTTCAGGAGTATGCCCCTGAAGATCTTTATGATCCGGTATTTGAGGAGGAGGGGGATTTTGAACAAGATGATGATTATGATGGAGCAGAAAGTCTGGATGTGCCCACTGAACTGGACATCTCCCCAGACAGACCTTCTGGTGTTTCCCCTCCTAGGCTCTCTGAGTCTTCTCCTTTGTATTTGTTTTACAGGAAAGTGGCTGAAACTCTTCAGCTTCCTATAGAGGAAGCTACAGAGGATCAAGAGGAGCCTGATTTTGTAGAGATGATGGACATCCCAGAGTCCAGGAGGATGTCTATTCCCTTGCACAAATCTTTTTGGGAAACAGACTCAAAACAATTTAGTCTCCTAATTCTGTACCTCCTGTTGATAGAAGGATGGATAAGGGGTACACCTTATCAGGCTCAGACATGGAGTTTTTCTAGCAACAATGCAGCCATGTTGAAGTTACGTGCAGGCTGCAGCCTGTGGCAGGGCTAATGTCCCCTTGGCTTCACACCCCAGATAAAGACTCCAGGAGCATGGATGCCTTGGCAAAGAAGCACTACATGGCATCCTATTTGGGTCTCAGGCAGGTTAATTATATGGCCTATACAGCCAGGTACTAGAAGTCCAGGTGGGACACTGTACTGGCACTGGCTAAACAGGCCTGCCCGCAGCTGGCCAAGGAGCTGGAAGAGGTGGCTGCAGATGGGATTGAGGCATCTAAGGTACAGTTCCATGCTGCTGTGGACTCCAATGATGTGTCATCAAGAGTCATGGCTACATCTGATGCTCTTCGGAGAATGGCTTGGCTCAGATGTACTAGCCTGTCACAGGACACCCAGGCTAAGATCATAGATTTCCCTGTGGAAGGTAATTCTCTGTTTGGGGAGCAGACAGAGAATTACATGAAGAAAATGGAGGAATAACAGGACCACTTATAGGAGTGCACAGGCCAAGGAGAGGCAGGCAACTCCTCAAAGGCAGCTTTCTAGGGGCAGGGGCAGGCCTTTTCATAGGCATTTCTACAAAGCACATGCCTCTTCTCCCTTTTTCACAGAGGGGGTTCTTCAGAGGGAGAAGCAGAAGGGGGATGAGCAGGGCTGCATCCACTCCTCAGCCTAAGGCCCCTGCCAAGCAGACACCTTGATGAGTCTGCCCAGGTCAACTCTCTTATCTCTGTAGGGGGCAGGCTGGCTTACTTGTCAGAACTGGGTGTCTGTTACTTCAGACAAGTGGGTCCTGAAGTGGTAAGCTAGGGACTAGTTCTCAGCTTCAAAAATTTCCAAGATGAGAGCCATCTTTCCACCTGCAAGTCTCTCCAAACTCTTGCCTAGAGGCAGAGGTTTCATCTCTTCTGGCCCTAGGAGCCATAGAGAGTACCTACCCTACACTGGGGCAAAGGTCTGTACTCCAGGTACTTCTTACCTCCAAAAGACGGGGTAGTGGTGACCCATCCTAGATCTAAGATACCTGAACAAACATCTTTTAAAACCAAGGTTCAAGATGGTGACTCTGGGAATAATTCTTCCCTCTCTAAGGTCAGGGGACTGGCTAGTCTCCCTGGACCTCAAAGACACCTACTTTCACATTCCCATCAGGTGCTCTCACAGAAAGTACCTCAGGTTCAAGTTGCCCTCAGGCCATTATCAGTTCAAAGCAATGCCCTTCGGCCTAACATCAGCTCCAAGGGTTTTTACAAAGTGACTGGCAGTAATAGTAGCCTTTTTAAGAAGGCAGAATATTTCCATCTTTCCATATCTGGACGACTGGCTCATAGTGGGTCAGCCTTCATACCAAGTCAAGTCAGACCTGCAAGTAACCGAGCAAGTGCAATCTTCTCTGGGGTTTCTTCTCAACTTTCCCAAGTCAGTCCTCGAACCAGTGCAGCTCCTTACTTTTATAGGGGCAGAGCTAGATACTGTCAAAGCAAGAGCCTTTCTTCCCCTGGAAAGGGCAAGAGTTCTTGTAGAACTAGCTTCTTCCTTCAGCCTTCAGGTGTCTCGACCAGCAAGGCACTTCCTTCAGCTCTTGGGCGACATGGCAGCTTCTGCAGCAGTGGTCCAAGGGGCAAGATTTCTGATGAAACATTCAGTTCCATCTGAGGGCTTTTTGGTTTCAAAAGAAGGATCTTCTTACCAAACTGATTCCAGTGACTCAGACGCTGATCCAAGCCCTCCAATGGTGGCCGGGTCAGGACAATTTAAGGCAAGGGGTCCCATTTGTCACTCAGTCTCTTTCGGTGGTCCTTACCACAGATGCTTCCCTATTGGAGTGGGGAGCTCATCTGGGAGCTCTCACACCCCAGGGACTGTGGTCCTCTCAGGAGTCTCTTCTTCATATCAATCTCCTGGAACTCCAGACAGTTTCCTGGCCCTACAAGCCTTTTCTCAGACTGTGCAGAACAAGGTGGTTCAGGTCAGAATAGACAATACCACAACCATGTGGTACATCAACAAGCAGGTGGCACTTGGTCTCACGGCTTGTGCATGGAAGCCATGAAATTGTGGTCCCTGGCTTATTCCTTGCAGACCTCTCTGATAGCAGTCACCTTCCAGGAAAGGACAGTGTGCTGGCAGATGCACTGAGCAGGATCTCCCAGGGCCATCACGAATGCTCCCTGGACCCCCTGGTGTTGAAAGTGATTTTTTCAAAGTGGGGCACTCCAGAGATGGATCTCTTTGCAGCCCCAGACAGTCTCCAACTTCCTCTGTTTTGTTGCAGACAGACAGTCTTGGGTTCAGTCCTCTGGATGCTCTGATTCTGAACTGGGAAGGAAATTTCTGTATGCCTTCCTCTTCTGTTCAAAGTTCTAGTCAAAGTAAGGTCACCACCTTGCAAAGTGATTCTGATTGCTCCAGACTGTGCCAGACAGCCTTGGTACCCCTGTTGCTGTCTCTAGCAGTCCATCTTCCACTGTCTCTTCCCAGGAATTACAACCAGTTAACCTCCTCTCAGGGGAGGATTTGGTACCCCAATCTTTGATCTCTCAATCTCAAGGCATGGTTCTTGAAGAGTTAGAGTATGCAGATTTGCATCTGTCTCAGGAGGTTCTGGATATTTTCAAAGCTTCTTGAAAACCCTCCACCAGAAAGAGCGTCTAACTCCAAATGGAAAAGATTCAGCATTTGGTGTTCCAAAAGCATGTTTCCCCAGACACTGCTGAATTGCCTACAGTTCTGGATTATATGGTCCATCTTAATGGCTAGGCCTCAGACCAGCTGCTCTCAAGGTACACTTGTCAGTTGTTTCTGCTTTTCTGTCAGTGGGAAGTCTTCCTCACTATTATCTCATCCTGTGTTCTGTAAATATTTCAAGGGATTGTTTCATACTAATCCTCCCTTCCGGGATCCTGCCCTCGTGGGACTTGAATGTTTGCATTGCTCAACTGATGCAATCTCCTTTGAGCCTATGTCCTCAGCAGACCTTAAGTACTTGACTTGGAAAACTGTGTTTTGGTAGCCATTACCTCTGCTAGACGTAATCAGTGAACTGCAAGCCCTGTCAGTGGAACCTGATTTTTATCTCTTTCCATAGAGATAAGGTGGTCCTTAGAACCAATAGGAGGTTCTTGCCCAAAGTGGTTTCAAACTTCCACTTGAATCAGTCCATGTCTCTTCCTGTCTTCTTCACTGATCATTCTTCCTCAGGAGAGAGGAAGCTACACAGTCTGTATGTTAAGAGTCCTTAGCTACTGCGTAGAGCATACCAAGGGTCACAGGTTTGATTCCTCCAGTTATTCCTCACTTATGGAGAAGTGGGAAGGGCAGACCTGTCACCAAGAGAACTGTTGCCAGGTGGATTGTGTAACATAGAAACATAAAAACATAGACTTTGATGGCAGATAAGGACCACTTGGCCCACCCAGTCTGCCCATTTCCCTACCTATTGGATAAGCTGCAGATTCTAGTTAACCAACAGCCTACTTCCTGCAACCCCCCACTATAATTACTTTATGTCTGTCCCATGCATGTTTGAATTCCCCCGCTGTTTTAGACCCCACAACCTCTCCAGGAAGGCGGTTCTATGCGTCCACCACTCTCTCTCCGTGAAAAAGAATTTCCCCACATTACCCCTGAGCCACCCCCCCTCTAACTTTAAATTGTGCCCCCTTGTTCTTACACATCTCTTTTTCTGAAAGATGCTACCCTCCTGGACTTTGTTGATTCCCTTGAGGTACTTAAAAGTTTCTATCATGTCCCCCCGTCCCTCCTTTCATCAAGAGTATATATATTAAGCTCTCTCAGCCTCTCTTCATATGGTTTCTGATGTAGACCCTGCACCATTTTAGTGTCTTGTATACAATCCTGCTATGAGAAACTGGGAAAGATTCCACCCTCAGGCCTGAGGGCTCACTCTAAAAGAGGTACCGCTGCTTCCCTGGCTGCTGCCAGGGATATCTCTGTTAGAAATTTGTCAAGCAGCCACCTGGAAAACAGTCCATACCTTTACCAAACGTTACTCTCTGGATATCCAGGCAAGGAGTGATGCTCGGTTTGGCACAGCAGTACTTCAGAGACTATTCCCAAAGTAGGTTCTCTACCTACTCCATGGAGGTACTGTTTGGTAGACTGCAGACAGAATACAGCAAGACTTCATGTTGTTTGAAGGAAAAATTACTCACCTTAGTAATTGTGTTTCTTCTAATGGAGTCTTGCTGTATTCTGACCTCCCTCCCTGCCTCCCCTCTCAGAACCTGTTTTTTGGGAAGTGGGTGGGCAGGTGCAGTGTTGCACCCCAGAGGTGCTTCTGGCACACCCTCCCTTTTATTTGGGTGTTTTATTATATTGTTATTGGATTGGGTTTTAATTTTTGGTTTCCAGACTTGAGTCTTCTTGGGGCATCCAAAACTCTCTGTTGCCAGTTGGCTTGTTAAAAATTTTACAATTTCCATGTAGAATAGTTAGTGAGTTTTTGCTCGTAAGAATCTGACGGTTGGGTTTCAAAGGGATGCAGACAGAGACCTCAACTGAGCTCGAGCTCAGCATTCTATGCACTGCATAGAAAGTTAACCCTTTGTTCTCCGGGGCAGTTTAAAGACTGGGGCTAACTGCAGATAGTCAGAATACAGCAAGACTCCATTAGAAGAAACACAATTACTAAGGGGAGTAATTTTTCATTTTATACATCAAAATGCCTTTCCTGCTTGCATTGCCCATAATCTGAAATAATAGTGTCAGGATGATCACAAAATTTATTAACAGCTTTTATTGCATTGTCAAGCAACTCAGTTAACTATTTGAATCCCACCAGGGCCACTTGTACGTTTCACCATTATCCCAAAAACTATCTGGTGAAGTGCAAGTATCAGTGAAACATATTATACTATGCAAACATACAAAGAAGCCAGCAGAAAAGGCCATTTGGTCTATCTAATCTGCTCATGCAGGCACGCTGAAACAGCGGCACATGTACGTCTGCAACACCGACATCCTGGGTTTGGGGGTTGTGCATCGATGCAAGTCGGAGCCCTAGTGGAGGCTGGGGGTCTTGCAGTGACCGGTACTTAGATGCCTTAGGAGGTGTGTGGATGCAGGTGTCATTGCACATCATGCCTTCTCCTTCAGGGGAAAATCAACAGCTGCTGCTATGATACCTCACTGTTTACCCAGGCCTGATCATTTGCCCTGGCACTCCCAAAAGATGACCTGTCCCATCATCTGTTGTATCAAGACGGCTTCATGCCCCACCCTGGGGGCAAGCCAGGGACACAATGCCAGTTGGGATCCCTGCCAGCATCCCTCTCTCATCATTGTGGGGTTGTGCTGGTGGGGGGTAATCCAGGGTATCTGCTGTGGGGTAAGTCCCAAGGGAGCAAGGACAGGATCCGGGGACAGCGAGGGGCTGAGGAATAAGGCAGCACCAAAAGGCATACTAAATAAAAAAAAAAAATCTAGTCTGCTCGTATTGCAGGGTCCACAGCTTGAGCTGTGGGCCCTGCCCCCCTTTCCCACTCCTCCCATCCTTTCCATCCTCCCTACCCATGATTCTTACCTTCTCCTGTGCCTATCCCAGCCTCTCTTGAAGCTGCGCACCATCTTCAATGAGACAGACTCTTCTGCAGCATATTCTAAGTTTCATCACCCTCTCTGTGAAGAAGTGCTTCCTGACCTCCCTCCTAAACCTCCCCAGCTTACAACTGTGACCCTTGTGTTATAGTTGCCACTTAGCTTTAAAGACCCTCCTTATCCAACTTATTTATCCATTTCAAGTACCAGAAGATCTTAATCATGTTCTCTCTCCTCCCTCCCCACCCCTCCTCCGTCCTCCAGGGGAGTACATGTTCAGTGCCCTCACCATCTCCTTTTATGCCTTACCCTGCTAACTCACAGTCATCTTTGTAGCCTCTTCTGGACCTTCTCCAGCAGGAGAATGTCTTTTCTGAGGCATTGCACTAGCACTGAACTCTCTAGATGTGGCCTCACCAGGGACCTGTACAAGGGCAGTATAACCTCCTCCCTCCTCCTACTGATCCCCTAGCTGTGCATTCCAGCATCTTGATTTACCTTACTGCTGCTTTCTTGCATCGTGGAGTACTTCAGGTCACTAGTGATCATCATTTCCAGGTCCTTCTCCTCTGATGCAGATACCTGGACTCATCCCAGGTAGTACTCCGTCCTGGAATTCTTTGCTCCAGCGTGCATAACTTTGCATTTCTTGATATTGAAGTGAAGCTGCTGGATACCAGACCTCTTCCCCCCCCCCCCAGCTTTTTCAGATCGTCCTGTAGGTCCTGTATCCATTCAGCTGTGTCCACTCTCCCACAGAGCTTGGTGTTGTCTGCAGATGGGCACATTTTGCCCTTAATGCCATCTCCAGTGTCATTGATGAAGACATTGAAAACACCAGCCCCAGCACCAAGCTCTGCAGGACCCCATTGGTGATCTCTCTGGTACCATTCTGGGTTCGGTCCCTCAGCCAGTTTTCCACCCATTTGGTCATCTTATCCCCAATCCCAAGATCTGCCAACTTCCTGATGAACCTTTGTGGAGCACAGAGTCAAGGCCTTGCTTGAAATCCAGAAAGAGAGACTTCACCACCTGACTCTGTCTACTGTCTTAGTAACTCAATCAAAGAAGTAAATCAGATTCATTTGACACAATCTCCCCATGAACCCATGGTGTCTTGTATTCTGCAGACCATGCTCCTTATTCTACCATTCCTTAAGTATGTCTCTGAGCTTGCACCTGATTTAGGTCAGCCTGACTGGTCTATAATTCTCTGGGTCATCCTTGGGACTGCTTCTGTGAAGGGGCAGAACATGTGCTGTTCTCCAGTCCTGCTGAACTATTAAATACGCTTGCCAGTGGCCCTGCCAGCTCCTCAGCCAGTTCTTTAGTACTCTTGGATGTACTCTGTCTGGGCCAGGTGATTTGTCCTACTTCAATGCTAGCAGCCCATCCCTCACTCTTTGATTCTATTCACTACATCCATGTCTCTGTGCGCCCCTCCCCCGCTCCTCTTCTTCCTAAAGGCATTGGTCCATCCTTTTCCCTGGTGAAGAAAGAACAGAAGTATTCATTTAGTATCCCTGCTTCTCTTCCCCCCCCCCCTGTTATCCTGCACCCACTCTTCCCCTTTCCTAAGCCCAACAATCCTGCCCTTATTGTCCCTTTTCTCGCTTATATAGTGAAAGAAGGCCTTCTCTCCTTCCAAATTCCTTCAGCTATCTGCAGCTCCTTCTGTGCCGTAACTTGCCGGACTTCCTTACTTGGCTTACTAGCCAACCTTGGGTAAATTTTCCCTATCCACCTCTCTCTTGGTCTTCCTGAATTTCCTATAGGCTAACCTCTTTCCCCATACTGCCTGGGCAACACCAGAACTGAACCAGCTGGGTGCTTTAGCTCTTGTGTTCTTCCACTGAGCCAAATGCACCTCTGTGACAACTGGTGTTCCTTCATAATGATGAACCACCTTTGGTCCATCTCATATCTGCTCTGATGTCCGCTAGGTTGCTCCTTTGTACTTCATCCATCTTCCTGAAGTCTGCCTTCCTAAAATCCAAGATTTTGGTCTTAGTCGGACGCTTTCCTGCCCATATCCAACTGGAAACCACACTATGTAATGGTCACTCCCACCCAGGGGCTCCTGACTTATTTCCTGTTCATGCACCCATTCGTGAACACCAGATCAAGAATTGCCTCTACTCCTGTTGGTTCTGTGAAGCCCTGAGTCAGGAACCCACTTTGCAGTCCTTCTAGGATCACCCAACTCTAGCACATTAAAACAGACAAATAGGGCCGGCCGGTGGCGCTGAGGTTGGCGCTGGGCGCCACACCTCGTGCATGGCGGCCGGGTTCGGGAGCGGACTCCGGTCGTCGGAAGTCGGCCAGGGAGGAGTGACTGAGCGCCCCAAATGGTCCTTTCCTCAGGGGTTACCAAGAGCGATCGCGCTTCCGCGCCCTAGCAGCCGTGGAAGCACCGCAGAGAGAAGGTGTGAGGCGGCTCCGCTTGTCAGAGTCGGGAGGGGGGACGCTCGACGATGAGGGTCTGGCGTATGAAGCACGCTTCCACTCGGGACGATGTCCAGCGCAAGGCGCCCTGGGGAGCGGGGACGCTAGGAGAAAATCAGAATACCCTCCGGTAGCTCCTAGATGAAGTCTCCCTAAGTCCGCCCGACCACCGATAAGACAGACCCAAGTGTGCAAAGGAAGAGGAGGTTGGGCACTCTAGGGGCAGATCCCGGAAGGTAGGTACCGGGGGGACATGAGCGGACGGAAGGAGGGGGCACCGGAGGCAGTAAGGAGGGATAAAGATGAAAATAAAAAAAATAAAAAACAGACAAATATACATAAAATATGTAAATATATATTAAAAACAAACCGCTCACAGTATCTCATACAGTATGTTGTTTTACATATTGTAAATACAAAGAGCTCCTTTCAGCATGTGCTATATAAACATTCAATTTTAACAAACCTATACACTATGGTAATTACTCTGACATTGCAGAACAAGAATTTTGATCTGAGATACAGTCAGCTTTTATGGAGTTAAAATGATAGTTGAGGGCACAAGACAATTGCAGTATTAGAATTATTTGTTTATTTAAAACTGGTAACTGGAGAGGCACATTGAGCCAAGGCTTGTTTTCAGATGTGACCGGGGAAAGGGGAGGAGAAGCACCATTACAAACAAAATACAGTCAGTGTGGTGATGTGGTTACAATGACATAAAAAGAGCAAAAGCTGAGTGCAGTACAGATAACATGGCAAATGGAGGACAAATAAATTGGCATACAAATCATCTGTGCAAATTGGGCAAGTGCAAAAGTGCATAGTGCAACAATGACAGGAGGCTGAGCTTTTGCCGAAAGGAGTCGACAACAAGTTGATAAAAACTATAATGAGGTTGCTGGAACTCTGAGGTTAGGAGGAAGAAGAGGTATGGGGTGACCAGAAGCTAAGAAAGGGTAAAGAAGGCTTAAGGAAGAGGGTTGGCAGGGGGTAGAGTTTTAGCTGGTTCCAGAGGAAGGGGCAGAAGTATGAAAATGTTACTTTGCGGATATAGATACTGATAAAATATGTATTTCAAAGCACAAACACCAAACAGTTTCTACACCTACAAAAATACTGTAAAGGAGTACGAGCTCTTCATTTAAGCCTATCGGGACATACTATTTCAGTGAAATATCCATTGACATTCTCCCGTTATAACAATTTATTTTGTACCCTCTTATGGTTTGTTGGTATTAAATCAAATGTTATGAATTTGGGACTACTAGTGTATCTCTTATGTACTTCCTTAAGATGTTTTGCTGCTTCGATCTTTCTTGATACACGCTTATATGTGCTCGTGTTCAAATTTTTACACTTCTGTTTGTTTTCCCAATATATCACTGTTTATACAATAGGGGTGAAGGTAAATCCTATCGCATAAAAACACAAACTCACCCCTATTGAATGTCATGAGCACGACGTATCCAAAGTGTGATATTTAAAGGGAAACCGTAGATAACTTGATCTGTCTTTCAGACAGTGGTGTAAAGGGTAGTAATTTAATACTTGCTGGTTTATTTTATCCTGCCAGGTGTTTTTTTTTTTGTTTCGCTTTTGGACTGCTCGCTCTCAGCTCAGGATATGCAAATGACTTGGACGCTGTGAAAGATGTTCTTGTTCCCTGAGCAGGAAACACTCAAGCACCATAGATAAAAACATCTCATCACAGTATCCCCCTGTATATCTGTAGTGTCATTTTTTAGTAGTATGATTGCAAAGTAAGTCCTTTCTGCAGTCGCTGAAATGGAAATGTCATGTAGTACTTACTTTCTGCATCGCTTGCCTATAAAGCCGATCTCGTCATTCAGTAGGGTTTCTTCCCAGCATGCAGCGCTCAGCACAGTTACCCCAAAGTGACTGAAAACAAATAAGGAACATGGCGCCTTGCACCTCTGACGCGTGGCTGAATCGCGTGAAAATATCAAATGCAAACAACTGTGAGTGCAACACACAATGTATTTATCCTTGCAAGTTGCCTAATAAGGGGTACATGATCACAAAAACAGCTTTATTTGACTAATCTGCTGATGCTGTGAGAGACGTTCTTGTTCCCTGAGCAGGAAACAGTGAACCACCATAGATACAAATGTCTCTCACAGTGTCCTCATGTATTTCTGTGCTGTCATTTTTTAGTAGTCTGATTGCCAAGTAAGTCCTTTTTGAAGTCACTGAAATTAAAATGACATGTAGGACTTACTTTCTGTGTCGCTTGCCTACAAAGTCGATTTTTTCTTTCCGTAGTGTTTCTTCCTAGCATGCAGTGCTCAGCACACCATGATCCCAAAGAGACAGCTGTGCTGAAAACAAACAAGGAACATGGTGCCTGGCACCTCGGATGTGTGCTGAATCACGTGAAAATAGCATCAGTTTCAAACTGTGAGTGCAGAACACAATTTATTGAGCCTTGCGATTTGCCTAATAAGGATCACAAAACAGCTTTATTTGACAAGTCCATAGTTTCCTTTAAAATAAACCTGCATCGTGATAAGTCACCACTAGAATGATCAACTCAGATCGTCCGCGTACAAACCCCAACATAATAAATGAGCATTCCTCGCGTCACGATAGCGATTGCAACGCCTCCATGAATATCTGTACCAAAAAGTGAATTTTCACACACAACACAAAATAAAACTCACTACTAAATAAAATACGCCCGCAATCAAATAAACCTCCATAAGGAACCGGCACTGATGAACACAAACTAACCACATCTCTACCAATCACATCAAAGCAGCACAGTACATGGACAAATCAAAACACAAAATGTCACGAATCAGGAAATAAAGATCGTGCCAAATGTCACAACACCAAATCAAAACACAGAATATCTCGACCAATACGATCACAACTCCCCACCGCAAACCAACCAACCGGAATAACACATATCAGAACACTGAAAATACTACCAAACTAAACAGCACAATGCAACTAAATGTAAGCAAGAAACTACTTTTATCTACAACATATTAGGGACCCTATTGTATAAATCACACACATGATATGTGACTTGTGTGATAGTGAAATATTAGCACTTGTGCAGAGTAAGCAGTGATATCACTTGTGGCACTCGCCTCTGAGGCTGGGAGATCAGAGGGCTGTGGGTTCAGTTTCCACATCTGGCACTTGGGTTAATATCCAGTATTAACACTGTAGTGCAGCATGAGAGGGTGCTGCACTTTGAGGTGCCGTCTTTCAGATGAGACGTTAAACCAAGTCCCATCTGCCTGGGATTGGTGGTAGTTCAGGTGGATATTAAAGATCCCATGGCACTTATCGAAAAGAGTAGGGAATTTTTATTGGAAAATAGTATAACAAAGCAAAACATTCAAACAAATACAATAACATACAGGTGAGCAAGATACTAACATATCAGAAAGACAACCCAAGCCATAAAGAATCATACAAAAGTACATACAAAAAAATAAACCAGCAAACTAATACACTCCCATCCTTTGCTTATAAACTTTAAGTAACCCTTCAAACAGTATTAATGGCAATGCCCTCCACCTGAATGTGACTAAAGCTGCAGGCAATGATTTCTGCTCAGATCCAGACAAGATCAATTTCTTTACTAATACGACATTTTAACTCATGTAATGTAGTATGTTTTGCTGAAGGACAAACGTACATCTATTCTGCCATATGCACCATTTGAAAAATAGCAAAGAGAACCCAAGAGTACCAGGATAAAAGATTTTCCAAGCAGGCCCAAAATTCCCATAAACCAAGTCTGAATATGTGTTATACCAACAAGATGAGTACAGACCACTCATGTGCCAACTGAGCCCATAGTGGTGTTATAAAAGGACAATCAAAAATAGATGTGACATAGTTTCTACTTGGCAGACACAAGTCTCCCTAACACAATACCGCTCCTCCATCTGTTTATGTGCCTGATTCCCTTTAATATTTAATTTATTATGACAACACAACCATAAGGTATCCCACATTTTTTTCTGGGATCCGACCATCCAGTAATTGTTTAAGTAAACATTGACTATCACAAGGCAAGTCAAAACAGGGTGATAACAAAAAATCCTATCCAAAATAGAGGAATATAAAAGTTTTCTATTTTGCAACTCCAGCACTCGACAGGACACCTGCCATTGTTTTATTTTTTGAAAAGCTCAATAAGATACCCCGAGGTCCCTGGTGGAATCTTAGTAAAAGGTTTCCACTTTGGCGCTTGCCACTTATCTATAAAGTATTGAGATCTAGCTTTGAAACTCTGTACCCAAAATCTGAATGACTCACTATACAAGGGTAAACATCAGAATGAACAAAATAGTAAATAATAATAATACTGGATTTACCATACTAAGACCTCCTTGTTTTATAGGCCAATATGTAATGACTCGTTTGACAGGGTTCAACCTGCTGCCCCATAAAAGCTGAAAAAATAAGTTCTACAGACGGACCTCGAGATGCAGAGGAAGAGGAAAATATAACTTACTAATAAAAATGGAAGAACAAAAGTTTTCAGCATATGAATCCGCTTTTTTGTGACATAGGAAAAGATTTCCATCTTAAGATTTTCTTCTCTGATAGAAATAGAGGACAGCTAGTTACTTTCGTCACGAAGATATTCCAAACGACAGGCCCAAAATCTGCATCTTCTCAGACTGGATAGTGATTTCCCAATGTCAGTAGAAACATGCTGTAAAGGAATATGTACAGTAGTATCAACACTTTTTTGTGTATTCAGGGCAGATCCAGAGATTAAGGAAAATGACTGCACAATGTCAATAGCCCGCCCACCTGAAAGCTGATCTGCTATTAAAACACACATGTCATCCGCGTAAGTCAAAGCACTAGGAAAAACAATTCTTCTTTGTCAGTAATATGTCTAATGGAAGTGTCAGTATTCAGTCTCCTGAGGAGAGGGTCTATAGAAAAATACAAAAGGGGCTTAAGGACAACCCTGATGCACCCTCTTTTCTCCGAATATGGGATTCCTTCACCCCATTAATGATCTGAGTCATGGAGGCATACCAGTACAGATTCCTAATCCAGAAGACAGACTCTATTATTAATTTCATATTGCTCCAAAATTGCAAATAAATAGTTGTACGGAACTCTATCAAAGGCCTTTGATTGGTCTAAACTAAGTACATATCCTTGTGTACTAGACCCATCAAAAACTTCCGTAAAATTTTTAAATTAGTAATCATGGAACAGTCTGAATAGCACACGCTTGGGTATGAAAATTACTTTCTTGGTAATAGTAGAAAGTCGAACCAAAATAAGTTTGCATAATATTTTTCAATCAGAATTTAGAAGACTAATAGGACACCAATTGTCCAAATTATCCTTAATATTTTTTTTGTTTAAATAGAAAAATTAAGTTGCTGTTAGCTAACCCAGCAGGTATTGGCAAAGTGCCCTGGACAATTGCGTTGAAAACAGCTGTTGGGTATGGTAACAAGACATCTTTAGCTTTTTTTTACAGAACTCATCTGTAATTCTGTCAGGACCGGGGGTCTCAGTATTTTTCAAATGGCTAATAACCGAAGCAACTGAAGCACTGGTGATAGGCCGATGTAAATCACTAACACTGTCAGGTGATAAGAAAGGAATATTCAGTGAATCAAAAAAACTATTCCAAGTTTGTGGCTCATATTCCTGTCCATATAAATTTTGGGTATGGTAGGACACTTCTTTTACAATGTTTTGGTTATCAGAAATCCGGGAGCCAGTATGAGAAATTAAAGAGGGCATATATTTGGACTGAACCTGCTGGTTACTACTGTCAAACAGGTTAACCACTTTGGCCGCCTCTTTCCTCCCATATTTTTGTTCCAGAAAAAGAGAAGTGGATCTGTCATACTGATATCTACACATTTCTGCTTTCAATTGGCGAATCTGAGCAGAATAATCCAACCAAAATTCAGTTTGCCAGGATAGTAATTTTGCAACTGATGACAGCAATTGAGGTATTTAAGATACCTACTATAAGAATAGGTTTTAGAAAGCCTTTGGCAGAATTTTCTAATTTAGTATCCTGCCACCAGAAGGTGGATTATCCTATAATTCAAAACTGAAATTTTGTCCTGAAGAAGTCTGTACAGGTCCTGCCAGCCATGATCCTCCCTCTAGAACAGAGATGTTCATTTTCCAAAAATTATGGGAGACTGGTTTATTCTGAGGATGACCTAAAGCCAACACCAACAAACAATGGTCAAAGTACTCACAAGGGAGAACTGAATACTGTACACCCGGCAACCAGCTAAAAAAAAAAAAAAAATAGTCTATCCTCGTGGTAAATCTACCCCAATGAAATGTGTGTGCAGGAGGTTGTGGGCCAAAAGAAGCCCCATCATGAAGATCAACTGTAATATATAAGAAGTTAAGATAATTTGAATCAGAATACAATTTTTGTGTTACCCCAGTTTTATCCGAAAGAGCCAAATACAGTTAAAAGTCCCCAAAAAATTATTGATTTTGTTGAATGAAGAAATGGCTGAACAGTTTTAAAAGTAGTTATTCTCTGTGATTTAAGTTGGGGGCTATAAATATTGATCAGCCTCCACTCTTGTTGAATAATTACGTCCAAAATAAGAACCCACCCCTGGAGAAGGTCAAGAAGTCTAATGACTTGTACTTCTAAATTTTTAATAAGAATCCCCACTCCGGCACACACTTCTTCTGACAAAGACCAGAAAGATAAGCCACCCCTCCATTTGCGAGATGCCTGACTACTCTCCCGAGGGGAGTGAAGCCTGGTATCTTGCACAAAAATAATGTGCAGGGATACAGAGGCAAGGAAAGAAAAAATAACCCGTATCCTTTTAGGATTTTTAAGGCTATTGGCATTTAAGCTGCCAAATGACACAACATCCCCCATTTAGGTCAACAAAAATTTCAGGACTTTTTTTTTTTTTAACTCTCCCTTTCCCCGGTGATTTCGTTTTACACCTCTTTTTCCTAATGGTCTTAGCATCTCCAGAAAGCTGCTCAGTGTCTGTCAATAAATCTATCTGAGAAGAGGCAACAGAGGAAGCATCAGACTCCTCTTCAGTCTCAGTGGCCTGTTTGCATTTGTGTAACACAGCAAATCTATTTTGTGAAACAAAATTAAAGGACTGAGGGTCAGAGAAAGGAGGAACTCCTTTACAAGTGGAGCTTCCGTCAGGAGGAGCATAACCTCTTTCGGATCACGAACAGTGGAGAAGTACTAGGTATATCACAAATGTCAGACTGCAACTCAGGGACAGCAGAGTTCATTGGCTCAGATAGGTTTATCATACTGGTATCAGCTGGAGCAGCATCAGAGAAAGATGGAGCCTCACCTAAGGTCTCTTGAGACAGAGCAGGGGTAAAGGATGCAAAGTAGGACGTAAAGGGAGGGAATGTTCGGAACAAAAGGCCAAAATTGAGGCCTAGCCTGAGCAGTTCTGCTGGGCCTTAGAAACAGTCTCGGCCCTGACTTTCATGTGCATTTCAGGGTTATTATGGGAGGCCCAAGGACACTCTTTATATGAATGGGAGGCTTCTTCACAAAGATTACAATAAGTTGGGTGAGGACAATTAATATTAACATGTCCTAAGCCTAGACAAGAGGAGCATTTCAGCCAATCACAGGCATTACTAAGATGTGTGTGGGGCCCACACCTAAAACATGGTTTAGGCTGACCTGGGTAAAACACAAAACCCTATCTCTACCCAAATAAAACAACTGGGTAAATGCTGAATCACCCCATTCACTACTGGTCATTTCACCTGCAATTTCCATCCACCTGTCCAAAAGAGCTCTGAGTCAATAACAGGATCAGGCAACCAACACTGTACATTTAGAAGACAGCCATCTCACAGTATCATCAGTTGCCATTCCTTCATTTTTAAACAGAACTGTAATGGTTTTTATAGTAGGTTTAGTAAGGGGTACAGCAAAAAAAGGGGACCATAACGGAGTATACCTGACTGCCTGATACCTATGCCAAAACGTGTTTAAACCCACTGATGTTTTAAAACTTATATCAAAATAGTTATCCCCTGAGGTATGAATAAGAGCATAAATTTCAGAGGGTGTAAACTGTTAACTGGCTTTGACTAAGATTTTACCAACATATAACCCATCACTAAATACTTCCAGCCCACCCATATATCTACTGTAAGCCGTACAGCATTTCACCGTTTGGCTTGTTCAGGAGGAGAATGAGAAAGGCCAGCAAATGACTTAGATTTCTGTTGACCATGAGATTGTTCAGGAGCTCTAAGAGCATGGGGTTGAGGACCTGTAGAAGAAGGAATATTAGTCCGATGAAAAAAACACAAGAGGAAGTTCTAGTCTACACTGTCCACAGAGCCAAGAGCTTTACTGCCTCTTGCCCCAGTCTGAGGCTCAGGGAGATCACCCAACTGCAATAAATCTGGTGAGTTTGTTTGTGGTGACGAGGAAAAGGACCTGTCTTGTAAAGGAACCCCCACTGTAGCAGGAGACTGTTCAGTAGAAAGTAACCCCTCCAGGTTCTGTGTTTGAATCCCACCAACCCACCATTCAGGGTTCTGGGTAAGATGCAAGTCCGAGGGTAGCTCAAGGGGATCCGAAATATCTAACAGATCTCCCTGAGGTGCAGAACTAGGCTCTACAGGAGAGGCCCACGAATCATCCAGGGGAGATTTTTCCCACCGTGCTCCTCGCAGCGCTTCTGCGATGGTTAACCCAATAGCAGAAACATTCTCATCAAAAGTGACCCCTGGTGAAATAACAGTTGAAGTCAGCGGTAAGTCATGCCCTTTCTCATCCCGCTGTCGAGACTCCATTTGAGCAGCGTCTGCTATCGCAGATACAGAAGTGGTCAAAACAGTACCTTGTGAAGTGGAAGCAGGCAAGCAGGCAGATGAGGAGCTCGCAAACAGCTGAGCCGGTAGACACTGACCCTGTTCCCATTCTGTACTCCGCAGGTGTGCGTCGGCAGTTAACTGAGTCCCAAACAAAACCTCCATACCAACATTGGGGGAGCACACACAAGACTAGGCACTCGCTTTTCAGTGAAACACAACTGCCAGCCTCAAAAGCACCCTGAAATGCCGCCACCGAAAGACCTCGGGAGCCACCAACAGTTGATTCTGCAGTCTTGACTCTTTGCTCGCAGCCTTGCCCTGTCAGGCAACGTCACTCCTCCAATGACAGGACTCCTAGGCACCGGAGCTAGCGATGTCTCTAAGGAGTCTCCAGTAGTTTTCACAAGCAGATTTACTGGCACGCCAGGTACACTATCAGATTTACTCTCCATACCTCCAGAAACAGGCATCCATGGCTTTCGTAGCTGCATGAGGAACAGATTCAGGACCCGAAACTGAGCTTCCATTTTCCGAGTTGGTCTCTAGCTGAGAGGAGATAGGAAAGGAGACCGACTCCCCCACCTCCAGTGCATCCGCACTCTCCAGCGCCGGACTCCAAGTGGCCATCATAGAAAAACAGCCAAGTCCCCTACCGACAGAGTAGGGAACTTCCAGTGTCCTGGCTAAATTTCCCTCATTCACTAAACATACCACCAACAGCTTAATCTGGTTCAAGGTCAGTTGGCATTCATCTGTATCCCCTTCCCCGGATGTGAACCAGAAAATAGGCAGGATTTGTCTAGTGCACTTACCGGTCAACAAAAATAAATAAAAATAAATACTTTTCACTCATGCTAATTTTTCATGTATTACAGTCGCCCATCATGTATCCTTAATATATTACATTCTATTGTGATGCACAATAATCATGATTTTTTTTTTTACAATGATAAATTATTGACAGTGGAAATTACCGTATATATCGCCTTATCGTTACTGTGACATCCTCTAATAATATGCTTAATATCAGCCAATGGAGGAAAGAGTTCCTGCTGCATTACTTAAACCCTCTAGTACAGTGTCACTATTAATGTACTAGGGATGTCACAATAACATGATACAACAATAAATCCTGATAATGACAACTGACGATAATTTAGCAATGTAAAATTGAAATTTAAATGCTGGTAAATGTTATTTTTCCGACGGCTGGTCTCTGGGCTTCCTTACTCTTGGGATGTACCTCTGGTTGCTGGGTGTTGGGCAGGATTCAAGATCTGCAGCAGGGGACATCTAGCCCTCTCCTTCCGGCTTCCTCCAGTGTTTCTGAAAGCAGTCACAATGTGGCAATACTATAAGAACTTGGAAACAAAACACAAGAAAGTTTAAGACAACCATGGTCCTGAGACCAGCCAACTATGTACATTCTGAGGGATTGAAGTCCGGAGACCAGCCATCGGAGAAGGAAATGTACCGTATTTAAATTTTTATTTCTCTCTCCTAAGCTAGTCTCCGGCTTCCTTACTATTGGGATATACAAAGCAGTACATCCACAGATGCCCCAGGTGGGAAGAATGTTCATTTTCCTTAAGAGTCCACCACCGCTTGAAGCACTCGATGGCCAAAGGATGCCTCTACTGAGGACATCACGTCCAGTTTGTAAATGTGTGAATGGATGACCCAAGTGGCCACCCTGCATAAATCTGCTGCAGATGCTTTCTCTGAAATTTGCCCACAGAGTGGCCATAGCTCTGGGGAATATGTTCTGTCTGGGCCAGGCAGAGATACCCTGGCTTTGTCGTAAGTCGTGGTGATGGCTGATCTGATCCATCTGGCTGTTGAGTCTTTGGACACTCTTTTACCCATATTTTGGCCTGTAGTCAACATGAATAAGCTTGAGGTTTTACGGATATCTTCTGTCCACTTGATATATATCTTCAAAGCTCTTCTCGGGTCTAGTGTATGAAATTCTCTTTCCTTTTCATTTTTGGGATGTGGACAGAAGGAAGGAAGGATAAGATCCTGGTTGAAATGGAAAGGGACATAACTTTGGGTAAAACCCTGGATCTGTATGAAGAACCACATAATCTTAATGAAAAACCATGTGTGGCTCTTGGGTGGACAGCACTTCCAGTTCGCTGATCCTCCTTGCTGCAGTAATAGCTACCAGAAAAAACACCTTCATTGTGAGATGCACGATGGAAGTTTCCTTAAGAGGTTCAAAAGGCTCCTTGGTCAATGCTTTGAGAACTAGGTTAAGTCTCCAAGGTGGAACTGTTGGCTTAATCGTGGGGCGTTATAACGTTGCCACCCTTAGAAACCTCCGGACATCAGGGTGTAAGGCCAGCGATTCTCCCAAGTCTACTAATAAGAGTGCTTCCAGGGCTGAGAGCTAAACTCTTAATGTGGCTGGTTGCAGCCCCTTGTCGAATCCTTCTTGAAGAAGCCATAATAGCATAGGTAGTGATATTGGCTGGTCTTATATATTTCTGCATAGAAGCCGAACAAGACTTTCCTCCAGATTCTATAATACACTCTAGAAGAGGAGAGGTGATGTGAGTTCACCATCATTTTGATTACTGGAGCTGTATAGCCTAGTTCCTTGAAAGTTTCCACTCAGTCTTCAACCCGAGAGGCATAGATTGCTCAAATTGGGGTGCAGAACCAGCCCCTGATAGAGAAGGTCCAGGCTGAGGTGGAAGGGTACAGGCGGACCTATTGGCAGCTGAATGAGAAGCGGGAACCAAGGATGGCGAGGCCATCGAGGACAGACTAGGATGATCTCTGCTCTGTCTTGGGCCACATTGTGCAGAATTCTGGAAAGCAGTGGTATCGGAGGGAAGGCATACAGGAGGCCGAACTGACCCCAGTCTAGGGAAAAGGTGTCCTGAGTCACTGCTAGCTTGTCCCTGACCAGGGAGCAAAATTGTTCTGCCTTGGAGTTCGTCTGAACACGAACAGATCTACCTGAGGATTGCCCCACTGTTCTGTTAGGAGGTGGAAGGCGCTGTCCTTCAGCTTCCACTCCCCTGGTAAGACATCTTGTCAACTTGGCCAGTCTGCTGTGACATTTTCCTGACCTGGAATGTACACGGCTGTTATACTTGCCAGCTGTTGCTCTGCCCACTGGAAGAGAAGCAGTGACTACCTGAGCATTCTTGAGCTTTTTTTTTTTTTGCCTCCCTGATGGTTGATGTAGGCCTTGTTGTCCGATTGTCTGTTAGAATCAACACATCTTCATTAAGTACTTGTTGACTGAAGTATATCCGGTTAGCAACTGCCCTCATCTCGAGGACATTTATGCTGTACCTTGATTCTATCAGGGACCATTTGCCTTGTGCCGACAGTTGATGCAGATGGGCCCCCATCCCCAGAGGCTTGCATCGGTCGTGTTTCTTAGTTGGTGTGGATGTCCTAACTTTCACCCCTCATGACATTTGACCTCTGAGACCACCACCGGAGGAGAGTTTTTATCTGCTGAGAAACTGGGGTTAGCTAATGCTGGTTGTGTCTGGACTGGGACCACTGCCTGAGCAGGTGGGCTTGAATGGGTCATACGTGCACCAGAGTCCAAGGACTGAGTCCGACAGGGACACTAGAGTCCCAGTTAGCTGCATGAAGGTCTGTGCGGCAGCTGGGTTGCTGTGATAAATTTGCTTATTGGCTTCAATGGGTCCCTGGATTTCGATTCTGGGGAAAACTTTGTTGGTCTAGGTCCTGAAGTCTGGCTGTAATAGAGTGGATTAAACAGACACAGACAGGAGAATTACGATAAAATAAATGCAAACTTGTGTTTATAATTTTATTTCAAACTGAAAGTCAATTTTACAGAAAGCAAAAGAAAATAGGTGTTTAAGTATCACACCTAAAATAAAAGAAATCTTCAACCTTTGCAGCTCACTCTTTCCTTAGTGCCCATATACTGCTGGTGTGTGTACTCTAGCAAAACACCTCCTTCTCTGAGACCAGCAACCTACTGGCCTACTACAGTACTGTGTCTCAAAGGCTGGTTATTTATCCTTCCAGAGCATGACATCACTGTCAGCTAACTAGGCAAAGCCCTGCCCTTTATGATATTACACATCTCCGTATCTTTAAAACAGCCATTTTGGGTCCAGCCAGCCCTTTAGTAAGCAGTGAACCCTTTTGAAAGTAACTACATTTTATTCTTTCTGGAATAATCCTTCTCATGACTGTCTGCAAATATCTGGGCTTTTGTGAACTTGGGACATTTGGATTTTGTATGTTTAAAACTCTTGCTTTGTTTCTCTAAACATTTCTCAGCACTAGATTTATGTAGCCAGTTCATTTTATTCTTCAGGGACTCTCAGGCTCCTGTTGAGCCCCAGCTACACAGTCTGATGGTTCCGATGGCTGAAATTGCAGCCATTGGCTTACATTAATTTGGGACTTTTTGTTGTTGTTAAGGAACAGCCCAGTTACAACACCTCTGGGCTGTTCATTTTTTCATTCATTATTTTTTTTTTTTTTTTCATTTTAACTTTTATTCAGGAACTGAATAGGAATACTCAACTGAGACTAGCTCATTTCCAGTGAGGTCCTTGTGCAAAACCGCAATCAGTTACATAGAATAATTGCAAACATCTGACAGTGTGAAATAACAAGTTACATAAAATAGTCACAAAGAACAAACATTAAACAAAATATACATAAATCATACAGTACAGGACACACCTATGTTAAACAACCATTTCACGGTCAGTCAGCATATTAACTAAATTCGATGGCAGTTCTTGTACTTCATTTAGTGTCCACTTTTTTATTGTACTAACACAAATTTTCTTACCCCTGAGGACTAGTGGTAACAGATTCCAAACTCCAGGGCCACTATACAGTAAATGTTTCCTACCTAGTATTGTTTTTAAATGCGGGAATTTATACTCCATACCTGACTCAGTCCGAAGACCAGGTTTAACAGGTCTAACCTTAAAGTAATCAGAGATATAATCAGGAACAAGTTGCTTTGAACATTTTATCATAAAATGAACCATATGAAGAGATCATCTTTCTGTGAGACTAACCCATTGTAACCTATCGTATAATTCCAACCTATGTGTTGCTTTTGGAGCACCCAAAATAAATCTGACCAGCTTGTGATATATACCATCAAGCTTAGCCAGGCTCCCAGTTGAAGCACCTAAATACACTATATGCCCATAATCGATTATAGGCATAACCAATAATTGTACTACATTCCTTTTATGGTCTCTATCAAATGGCTCTTGTCCTTGTACAAAAGACCCAGACATCTCCCACATTCTTTACTGCTGATTCCACGTGTATATCCCATTTTAAAGGTGCATCCTAAGTATTCATAAGTGTGTACTTGTTATAGCAGAGTATTGTCAAATGTTCTTATTTGTAGGGAAATATTCATGGGGCTCTTATTCCTCTGCCTTGTGAAGTAAATCACTTGTGATTTTTTTTTTTTTTTAGGCATTTGAAACCAGTTTTGATTCAATTAGAAATATCTGTAGCTCATCAAATGCTATCTGCAGGGATATTGTATACTAGTTGCAGAGGCACCCTCTAGATATACAATGGTGTTATCCACATATAAATGGTATCTAATCCTACTATCTGAGATATTCAATTTATTCATGTAAATATTATACATAGGTCCCAATGTGGAGCCCTGCAGGACACCTGAAACCAGGGTTCCCATATCAGAGTTCCAGTCTCCCAAATATATACCATCTGCTATCTCCCTGTGAGATATTGCTGAAACCATTTTACTACTGAACTTGACATACCAATATCCCTGAGGTTGGACAGGAGGATGTCATGGGACAGAGTATCAAAGGCTTTAGATAAGTCAACAAAGACTGCTCCTATAGACATTCCCTGTCCAAAACCTCAGTGATATCTCCTGTAACTTTATAAGGGCTGTTTTATTGTGTAATGGTCTAAAACCAGACTGAAATGAGTTTATGACCTTATTATCCTCCAGAAAGCCTTGTAACTGATTTGCCAACAGTCTCTCAAATACCTTTGCAATAACTGGGATCAAAGATATGGGTCTATAATTTTCAATTGATGTTCTTATACCTGATTTATACATAGGAACCACTTTTGCTGTTTTCCATAACACAGGACTGTCCATCTGTAGCAATGACAAGTTTAAATATAAAAGTTAATGGGCAAGCAGTTATTGGGGTCGCATACTTTAATAACACCATTGACATACCATCAAGGACTGTTGGCTTTTTTTACATTTAATTTCAACAGAGCCTCTTGTACCTAATCTGTCCTCAATTCAGAAAAGACAGCTGTCTCCCCCTGTTGAGGAGGGGCCCCCTGTCCCAGCTGACTTGAGTCGCATTGATTTTTGCTTGTGCTAATTGATTTGTTTCCCCCTTTTTATTAGATTGAGTTTGAGTACCCATGGTGATAAAATATCTATTAAATTCATTTGCTACTATAGGTCCTAAAGGGATGGCATTTTGATTTATGCTAAATTTTTCTGGCAAATTAAACTTTTTTACATTTTGCATTTTTCTCATGTATTTCCAAAATTCCCCCTGATTACCCTTAACTGAGGCCGATAATTCCCTATTATAATATTTATGTCCAGCATCTTTTACAGTCTTTAGTATATTGATTCCTAAGTATTCTATAATTATTCCAAGCCTGCTGTATATTATTTGCCTTTGCTTTTTTCCAGGTCTTATCTCTTTGTTTTTGGTTTTTTTGTTTAAAGAGACCAGAATTGTAACAGAGGGAATTTCCTATTTTAATTCACCTTGACTTTATTGGGACATGTTTATTACTAATTCTCATAAAATCCTCATAGAATAAATTCCAGGCATCTTCCACTGTAGGGACCAACAGTAATCTTTCCCAGTTATGGTTCTCCATATCCATCATAAACCAAACATAATCAAAGTCCCTGAAGGATCTAGATTTTATTGTTTTTGCCTGCTGTTTAAGCCTATTCCAGGCACGAATACAATAAACCATCTGATGGTCAGACATTGAATCAGGTAACACTCCACTCAATAAAATTTTGTCTGGGTGTGAAACAAATATTAAATCTAATGTTGTAGATGAAGATGGACATTTAGTGTTTAATCTAGTAACATATTTTATCAATTGTGTCATGGCTAATGGGAAACTAAGCTATCTTATATCATGGTTTTCCCCACCTTGTTCCAATCAACAGTGAAGTCACCTAATAGGTAGATTTCATGGGTAGCCTGATAGTTCCAAACAAAGCTGTCAAAGAGGTAAATATATGATCACCCTTTTTTGGGGGGGGTGGCGATAAGCCCCCACTAATAACAGTGGTTTCACATATGGGATTTTTGAGTTCAAAGCTAATACTTCAACTTCCTCCCAGTTCCTGCACAATATATTCTAGAGATTTCAAAATATTCCAGGGCATATATTATTACCCCCACCGCTTAGTCCCGGCCCTGTCTCCACAGATTATAACCTATAAGCTATCTCTGATCTTGTATTTTATGTGTTAGCCATGATTCTGTAACAAATATAGTACCTGGTTTATAACATATATAACCCATTCCTGAAAATGTGTAAATTTCTTGGTCAAGCTGCACATATTCATATGAACCATAATTAATCCTTTCTCTCCTAACAGTTGAGATGTACCATCTCCTTTAACAATAGGCCCAGGATTTGGATGTACATCTCCACTAACCATCAGATTCTGTTCATTTAACTATTTTGCCTTCTATCTCTGGGACACACTAGGGGACTGCAGCCCTCTGCCCCTATTGTTCTTTGCTACAGGCACTTTAGTTCTTTTATTTACCTACTTCCCTGTAGTAGAACACTCTCGGTTACCAAAAGCAAATGAAAAATGCTTTTATTTGCAGGCGCTCTTGGTGGCTTCATATACAGAGTGCAACGGTACTTTTCTGGTAATCTATTCAAGATTTTTCAGGAACGCTTTGTGAACAACAATGGGGATTCTAGATAAAGGGACAGAAAAGAAGGAGATGAGAATTGTCAGGTTGGCCACCCTGACAGGAAACAAGGACAGAAGAAGAAAGAATAGAAGACGTATACAGAGTGAAGGAAATGAGAGGGGTTTGACAATCCTTAACCTTTTATTATTATAACAGGAGCATCGTGTTACACTGCCCTCAAGTGGTTCAAGTTCTGGCTCGGAGTTAGGGAGCTCTTCTTCCAGTTGATGACAAATCTGTGTGCCAAGAAGCACCGGACTCCCTCTGTCACTGCATGTACTGCTTGGTTGAATGTTGGGGGCCTTGATGAGGATATCATCCAGATAAGGGAAAAACTGTATCCCATGATTCCGAAGGTGAGCAATGACTGCTACCAGCACCTTTGAGAATGTCCTTGGGAGGCCGAAAGGAAGGATTTTGAACTGAAAGTGTTGCCTCCCCACCTTGAATCTGAGATATTGCCTGTGTACTCCCTGGATGGGAAGATGCAAGTACGCATCTTGCAGGGCGATGGATGTTAGAAAGTCCCCTTGCTATAGTTCCTTGATGATTGATGACGAGGTTTCCATCTTGAAGGGTCTGCTGCATACAAAACGATTTAGGAATTTGAGGTCTAAGACCGGTCTGAAACCACCTGTGCACAATAAAGTATAGGGAGTATGCCCCCAGCTGATCTCTGTGGGAGGAACCTGCTTGATCGCTCCCACTTGTAAAAGGTCTGTGATGGCCTGTAATGTTGCCTGTCTCTTGGATGGGTCATTGGAGATAGGGAGGGTACCATGTGCAGTAGGAGTGGCCTGGACTCTAGCTCTGTCATGTAACCCTTGCTGACAATGTCTAATACCATTTGCCTGACGTCAGATGGACCCATTCCTCGAGGAATTTTGAAAGTCTGCCCCTACTTGAGGATGGGTCAAAGTGGCTTCATTGGGACTTTTGTTGTTGTTGTTAGTGTCTCTGGAGCCTCCACTGGCACCAGATCTCTCCCTTGAAGTTACATTAGTTGTGGGAAGAAAACCATGTTCTTTTCCCAGAATGTTAGAGTTTTGACCTTTGTTGTAACCCTGGTCACGAAAATTGCACTTGGAGCCTGAGAACCATGATTTGCCCTGCCTCTGGACTGGGGCACATGTACCTTGGCCGTCTCCTCAGATTCCTTCACTGCCTCCTTCAGGGCTGAACCAAACAAGAGATTTCATTCATGTGGCGCATTTACCAAATGACTCTTGGAAGAAGCGTTTGCTTGCTAGGCCTGAAGCCAGAGGTTGTGGTGAGCTGAGGTTTGATGAAACATGGTCCGTAGGCGCAACTGACTGCCTCCTCAGACATGTCGGCTGCATATGTTGAAGCTAGTCCCATTAACTGTAGCTGCTGAATAATTGGTGAGTTTTTCTCTGGTCTTTCGCAAACTGAAAAGCTAGTTCCAAAGCCTGGGACAGGGCTGCTCTGGCCAAGGGAAAGATTTGCTGTTGCCACCTTAAGAGAAGTCACCGGAGCTTGGAAGGTCTTCTTAAGTGAGGCATCCACTTTTCTGTCCACTGGGTCCCTTAGTGATACCCCGCCTTTGGCAGGGATGACTGTTTTTGTGGTTAGATTTGAGATCAGTAAATCAATCCTGGGGCAGTCTAGCCACTTTTCTGACTGCTGCTTGTCAAACTTTAGAAGTTTGGAGATCCAACGGGGAATCGGGTATGTGCACTCTGGACCTTGCCATTCCTCTCTTAGTAAGTCCTCTGTAGCAGGAGGAATAGGGAAGGCTGTGGCTGGTTTGGAGGTGGATGCCAGGTGGAAAGTCGGTTTGGGCTGGGAAGGGACAGCTGAAGAAGATCTGAGGTGGATCTCGGATATGACCTTTTTAATAAAAAAATCCAGATCCTCCAGGTCAGAGTTTCTGGATGGGGAGCCGTCAGAGTCCAATGAGGAGTCAACCATATCCCCTTCCTTGGGGGAAGAGCTGTCATTTGAGGAGTCAGGGGAATGTCTCCTGTGACATTTTCCCTTGTGCATGCCTCTAGATCTACTCCGGGAATGAGACCTGTTCTTCCTCTTATGGAGGAATGGAGATCATCATCATTGAATGATCTGTCCTTGTATCTGGATTTTTCTTTTGCTGTAGCGATAGGATAGCGCCCTCATCGGGTGAAGATGGGAGGGGTCTTTTCTTTCTGCCTTTCTTTGTGTCTACGATTGGGGACCAGAAGGTTGCCAGTCAAAATAAGCAGGGTCCAGAGCAAAGGCCCTGTGTAACCTGTCTGAGGTCTGGATTCAGGGAGGGCTGGTAGCCTGTTGGGTATCCCTGGTTGCCATCACTCTCTCTGACCTGGAAGTAGCCGGACAAACAGACTTTTCTTGGGTACTGGACTGTGAGGGGAGAGGCAGCACCAGCTGAGTCCTCCCCATTAACAGCGGCTTCCTTTTCACAGGTAAGGTAAAGGAACCAGCAAAGTGATAGGGAGCAGTGATTTGCAGTGCTGCCATTTTTGCCCCTGCTTGACTTTTCTGAGGCCATTGTTTTTATTTCATTTTATTAATGAATTCCTCTCTTCTTGCAGTATCCCAGACTGTTGTATATGGTGCTGTCCCTTTAAGAGACATTAGCACCGATGGGGTTCCCAAACGCTGTGCTGCATTCTGTGGTGATGCTTTTTACACGAATCCCCCATTATTTTTAAATTAGCGCTGCAGCGCCATTGGCTGTCCTCCGCCTCGCTACAGCCCGCCGTCGACGAGAACCTGATCTTCCTCTCTGAACGTCAACCTGTGTCCTGGTGCTCTCCTCAGTGCTTGTCAACGAGAGAGTTGACCGTCAACGAGTGGCTTGCTGCTTGGATCCGCGGCAACAAGTTGCACTGTCGACGAGCCGTTGATATTTTCTCGAAAGCCGCGCGTCGAAAGAAAGGCACTCATCCCCGAAAGCACTCCAGTGCTTAATTAAGTAGTCCTCCTTGCCTTGAGGACTTACAGACGTCTGTTGAGAGGGAGTCCAAAATCGCGGGAAATCTAGAGAGCTGCTGAGAAGTGGGGCCAGTCTGTGCAGCTTGCAAGGCTGAGACTGGATTCCACCCTGGAGCGTTTCCAGTTGCTCCTAGTAATCAAAACAATACACGTTCTCCAAATGTAGAAAATGACTTACAATCTCTTCAGCCCTGCCAGGAGTGACAGGGCTCTGCTGCAGAGTACCTGCTTCACTGAAGGCAGGAAGAAATTGGAGGAAGCCAGAAGGGGAAGGCTAGATGCTCCCTGCTGCTGACCCTGAATCCTGCCTGATGACCAGCCACAGAAGGTACAGCCCAAGAGTAAGGAAGCCCAGAGACCAGCTTAGGAGAGAGAAAAACAATATTGTGATTATCGTGCACCATGATATACCACAGTATACAGTGATAAAGCACCTCCGCTTGCTTTTCCGGCAGTGCGTCCCTTTCCAGGTGGAACCATGACTCCTGATTCCCCACCATCCTCCTATCAGATTTTTACTATTCTTCCTTAAAATTAGAAATGCAAGGCTGGCCCAGTTAGCTGGAGAGTTGAGGTGCTGGGAACCACACCTCGTCTATACTGGCGACCTGGGATCAGGAACGAGCCTGGGTTGTCAGGGTCAACTGGGGTGGTGGGTGTGGGAGTTGGACTGAGCGTGGCAAGGCAAGCTCTCCTCTGCCAGGGTGGATCCTAGTCACTCTCTCCATATGGCTACCCCCCCGGTGGAGGCCTGAGGATAGTGCTGGCGGAGAGCGGCATGAGTAGGGAGGGTGCTGTGGGTCATGGCATGTGCATGCCTCCATGTGTATGCATGACTGCAGAATGGAACAAGGAAGAAAACCTGGAGACTTCTGGTTCCACCACGGACAGCTAGGCAGCACAATTCGGAGACTCCTTACCTCACCTGGAGAAAACTAAAAATCTACTCCTCTTCTGAATACTGCAAACTAAAAATTATCCCTCAATACGTCTAAAGAAGCATGTAAGAGAGACAAGGGAGGCACATCGAAGAGTGGAGTGGCACAAAAGCCCGGAGATGGAGATCGACTTACTGCAGGACATAGGCTGCACAGTAGGAGCCGCTCACCCAGCAGTACACGCAGATCGGACTACGATACCGAAGGGGAGCAGGACAAATTGACTTGGTCGCAGTATGAAACAATCCTGAGTGAGATTCGTACATCCAGGCTGGAAACTAAAAAAGGTCTGCAAGCTCTCTCTTCACAATTAACGGAGCTAGACAACAGAATTGAAGAAGCAGAGACGAGATTATCAGAGGTGGAAGATGTGACTGCTTGCCTGAGCCACACGGTTGGTGCTCTAATACAGCGGTCTATGGTGTTGCAGGCCAAGAACATCGACTTAGAGAGCAGATCCCGATGAAATAATTTGAGGCTCTATGGTCTAACAGAAGGTGCAGAGACAAATCCAGTGGCAGAGTTCATAGAAAACCTACTGAGAGATATTTTAGAGCTTCCACCAAACTAGGATCGAAAAATAGAAAGAGCTCACCGCTCACTGGGAATAAAGCCACAAGACCCAAAAGCATGTCCACTCTCTAATATTTCTAGTAGCTAGTTGCCAAGTGAAAGAAGACATCCTGCGTAGAGCGTGGGCTAAATTAGATATCTCTCCTCCAAGATAACATTAGACCATGATTATCTGGGGAAATTCAGCAAGCAAGACAGCAGTATACGCCAATTCTGCATGTTTTGAAGGAAAAGCCCTTTCCTCGCAAAGTTGAGTGTTTTGGCAAGCGGGCACACAAGTTTTATGGATCTCCCCATAAGGCTTTGGAGGCGCTGAAACAAGGGAGTCGTGTTGGTGTCTGAAGATGCGGAACGAATCCATAGAAGACAGGTGACTCTGATGGACTAGTTTCAAATAGGAGCACAGCAGAGGGGATTCACAACATGGATGCTACAGGGGCCCTTGAGAAAATAAAGGATTTGGACGAAGAAGGGAACACAGCGAGGTGCTCACGTAATTCCAGAAAATGAGGGATGAGCAAGGACTGATCGGTTGGTGATTGTCTTTATCTTACTTCCTCCACATTTTCACGAGTGACTTTGGGTCATACGGAAGTGAACCTACAATCCAAAGAAGCTGAGCAAGACAATATGTAACCCCCTATCTTTGTCTTTTCCCCATTATTGGTTTTATAATTTCTGTATCTCCCTATTTAACATTACAGAAAGGCTACATAATGAGAAGTGTTGCGAAGGAGACACATACTTTGAACTAGGTATCCCTAACTAATGGCATGAATGAGAAATAGAGCGATAACAGGAAAAGAGTTGCAGTCTATATTATAGTGAAGAGAGAAGGAGCAGAGGAAGGAGAAGAAGCCAGAAGGGGAAGGAAGGAAACATATTCAATTCAGTGCTTTAGAGTAACTGGTAATTGCTATTTTTCTTTTAAACTTAGATTGTGGGCTTGTAGTGACACTATACTTTCTTTGTTGTCTTTACTTATAATTGTTTTTGGGCTGTTGAAAATTTAAAACATAGTGGTGGTGTAATTCTGTGCTGTCTTTAATTGCTGCAAATTTTATCTTGGCTTGTCTGACTGTCCTGTAGTTGGGTGAAGGGTGTTAATTGTCTGGCCTCTGTCCTCAGCTACGTGATAACTGGAGGTGGGGCTTAGTCAGAGTTAAAGTAGCAAGCAGAGGTTTATTTTCTCAGAAGAAGCCAGAAGGGGAAGGAAGGAAACATATTCAATTCAGTGCTTTAGAGTAACTGGTAATTGCTATTTTTCTTTTAAACTTAGATTGTGGGTTTGTAGTGACACTATACTTTCTTTGTTGTCTTTACTTATAATTGTTTTTGGGCTGTTGAACATTTAAAACATAGTGGTGGTGTAATTCTGTGCTGTCTTTAATTGCTGCAAATTTTATCTTGGCTTGTCTGACTGTCCTGTAGTTGGGTGAAGAAACAGAAACATAGAATTTGACGGCAGATAAGGACCGCTTGGCCCACCCAGTCTGCCCATTTCCCTACCTACTGGATAAGTTGCAGATCCTAGTTAACCAGCAGCCTACTTCTTCCTACCCCCACCCCCTAGAATTGCCTTATGACTATCCCATGCATGCTTGAATTCCCCCACTGATTTTTGACTCCACAACCTCCTCCAGAAGGCTGTTCCATGCATCCACAACCCTCTCTGTGAAAAAATACTTTAAATTACCTCTGAGCCGCCTCTATCTTTCAAATTGTGCCCTCTTGTTCTTGCACACCTCTTTTTTTTGAAAGATGCTACCCTCTGACTTTGTTGATTCCTTGAGGTACTTGAAAGTTTCTATCATGTCCCCCTCTCCTCCTTTCCTCGAGGCTATACATATTAGCTTCTTAAGTCTCTCTTCATACGACTTCCGGTGCAGACCCTGCACCATTTTAGTTGCCCTCCTCTGGACAGCTTCCATCCTGTTTATGTCTTTGCGGAGATTGGGTCTCCAGAACTGCACACAGTACTCCAGATGGGGTCTCACCAGCTGTCTGTACAGAGGGATAATAACTTCCTGTTTTCTACTGGTAATGCCTCTCCCTATGCATCCCAGTATCCCCCCAGCCCTCCTTGCTGCCCTCTCACATTGCTTGCCCATCTTTAGGTCATCTGATATGACTACCCCCAGGTCCCTTTCCATTCTTCTTGTTGTTAGTATCTCACCCCCCATTGTGTACTCTTCCCCTGGGTTTTTGTTTCCCAGGTGCATTACCTTGCACTTCTTAGCATTGAATCTAAGCTGCCATACATTTGACCATTCCTCTAACCTTGCCAAGTCCTTCTCATCCTTTCCACCCCACCCTGTGCATCAACTCTGTTGCAGATCTTAGTGTCATCTGCAAAGAGACATACTTTCCTTCCAGTCCTTCTGCAATGTCGTGCATAAGACGTAGAGGACCGGTCCTAATACTGAACCTCGGGTACCCCACTAGTAACCCTCCTTTCTTCTGAGTGGACTCATTTACTATAACTCTCTGTGTCCTATTCTCCAGCCAATTCTTTACCCAGGCTGTCATCTTGGGACCCACTCCCAGGCTGGCTAACTTGTATATTAATCTTTGTGTGGGACTGTGTCAAATGCCTTGCTAAAAGTCTAGGTTGGCCATGTCCGCAGCCCCTCCCTGATCTACTACTTTGGTCACCCAGTCAAAGAAATCTATCAGATTGGTCTGGCATGACCTTTCCTGGCCAGGAATCCATGCTGCCTAGGGTCCTGTGCCCTCTGGCCTCTAGATACTGCAATTCTTTCCTTTAGAAGTGATTCCATCATTTTCCCTATCACTGAGGTTAAACTAACAGGTCTGTAGTTTCCTGCTTCTGCCTTGCTCCACTTTGTGAAGGGAATCACATCTGCCCTCCTCCAGTCCTCGGGTACCACCCCATCCTCCCATGATTTGTTAAAAGGGTAGTCAGTGGTGTCACTAGTTCTACCCTTAGTTCTTTTAAATTCTGGGATGAATCCCATCAGGCCCCTTGCTTTGTCCACCTTCAGTTTTAAGAGTTCTTTCAGAACCCTTTCTTCTGTAAATGGGCGGTATCAACTTCTGTATCCAGAGTGTTACTACTGTTTGTTTTATGTATCTCCCCTCTTCCTTCGTAAATACTGAGCAAAAATATTTGTTTAATATCTCTGCTTTTTCACAGTCTTCCTCTGCCCACCCTCCTCCCTTTATTAAGCCTCACTATCCCTCCTTGGTCTTCCTTCGCTCCTGATGTACCTATAAAAGGTTTTATCTCCCTTCTTAACTGAGTTGGCTGTCTTTCCTCGGTTTGGGCCTTTGCTGTTCTGACTGCCTTCCCAGCCTCCTTTTGCTTTAACTGATACAGTTCTCTGTCCTGCTCCTTCATATTCCTTGTACTTCCCTGAATGCTTTCTTTTCTCTTGAACCTTCTGCCACTTCCTTTGAGAACCATAGTGGTTTCTTACATCATCTTGTTTTGTTTATTTGCTTTACACAAGGCTTGTTACCTCTGTGATGGCAGTTTTATTATTCCCCATTGTTCTTCCACCCTCCTTCCTGCCCATTTGCTAGTGCATTCCTTAGGCACTCACCCATTATGGCAAATTCAGCCTCCTAAAGTCCAGTACTTTTGTCTTTGTATGGCTTGACTCTATTACTGTGTTTATTGTGAACCATACTGTTCGATGGTCGCTAGTTCCCAGTTCCCAGTCCCAGAAGAGTGTTAATTGTCTGGCCTCTGACCTCAGCTACGTGATAACTGGAGGTGGGGCTTAGTCAGAGTTAAAGTAGCAAGCAGAGGTTTATTTTCTCAGAAGAAGCCAGAAGGGGAAGGAAGGAAAGTATTCAATTCAGTGCTTTAGAGTAACTGGTAATTGCTATTTTCTTTAAACTTAGATTGTGGGCTTGTAGTGACACTATACTTTCTTTGTTGTCTTTACTTATAATTGTTTTGGGCTGTTGAAAATTTAAAACATGGTGGTGTAATTCTGTGCCGTCTTTTAATTGCTGAATTTTCGCCCCCCTTCCCCAACACTTAATTATATGCCCTGATAAATCTGATTGACAGGAGCTAAACGAGGGTATAGTAAGAGGTGTGAAGTAGGAGGGCATAAGGGAAAGAAGCCCACCCTCAGCACGACAAGTGTTTTGACTCATTTATTTATTTATTGGTTTCTTTTCCTAAAAAAAAAAAAAAAAAATTATCTGAGGATCAGTGACAGGATTTTTAGTACAGTAAATTAATAAAAGAGAACTAGGAGAGCTTCAGTAGCAGACAAGTAGTGGAATTGCAGTATAATGTGGGAGTGGTGCAATGCAGTGGCTGTGGGGCAGCCATATTCAGGCAGACCTTCTGGACACTGAGGTGCTGCCCTATCTGCATGCATCTCTCTGACTATGGGATGAGGTCGCCAAACTCAGAGCGGAAGTAAACTGGGTCAGGAGTACCATCACCCCTATCCAGGGACCACCCAGTCCAATGCAGCTGCCTCAAAAGATGCCAAGAACGAGGAGCACTTGGATGACAGTGGGCTCAGGGAGGGTTAGAGCAGTCAGGCAGAGGCACATCCCAGATCCTATTCCACTCAAGAACTCGTATGCCACACTGGCAAACGAGGACAACCAAATAGAGGTATCCAGAGAAGTGGAAGGAAAGGATGTGGAGGTTAGCCAAAGAGGTGACCTCAGCGGGGAAAGCAGTGGACCCCAGAGGAGGAGGAGCGAATCCTGGTGGGGACTCAATCGTAAGAGGGCTCCAGCTAGGAACACAAGAGGGGAGGACATGGAGGTGAGGTGTACCAGGTGCCACGGCATGGAGGGATGGAAGGAAGATACTGGGGATCACTGGGAAGGCAAGGCGGGAGGGTGAGCTGGATGTCATTATCCACCTAGGTACTAATGACTTGGCAAATGGGGAGCCAAAGGAAGTTCAGGAAGAGTTTAGGAAACTGGGGAGGGTCTCAAGCAAGTAGCTACTTCTGTCACTTTCTCAAGTACTACCTGTGAGAGGCAAGGGAGAGCATAG
Source organism: Neoceratodus forsteri (assembly GCA_016271365.2). Lineage (NCBI taxonomy): Eukaryota > Metazoa > Chordata > Ceratodontiformes > Ceratodontidae > Neoceratodus > Neoceratodus forsteri. The sequence goes on from CM057451.1 coordinate 39,038,610, forward strand.
AGTGCATGCACAGGAACTTTAACTCATGGTTGAAGAACTGGTGCTGTGAGGAAGGGTTTGGATTCATTGGTGACTGGGACCCACCTGGAGGGATGGAGGTTTGTTCAAGCCTGGACGCCTGCATCCATCCTGGAGGAATCAAGCACTCAATGATAAGTTTAAATGCTACATTGACAAGCATTTAAACTAGCAAAGGGGTTGGCAGGCCAGCAAGGAGGGTACCTACTTGCTTTCGCCCCCACAGCTAGCAGTGGAACCAGTGAACCAGAGGAGGGCTATCTCTGCAAAGCAGTGTGCAAAAGATGGAGATTAGTGCCCAAGAGGTGGATAAGCAGAAAAGGGCAAAAGTCAGCAGAAGGGCAGACAGCAAGGAGAACCAGGGATAAATGACAACCAAGGAAGGGCTGGAGTAGAACAGTGAAGCAGTCTAGGAGGTCAAATCATGGAAGGCCATGTGTGCAAATGCCAGGAGCCTTAGCAACAAGATGGAAGATCTGGAGGCTGTCATGGTACAGTCAGACCTGGACATTGTGGCCATCACTGAAACCTGGTGTAATGATAACCATGACTGGGAGATGGCCATACCTGGCTACAACATATTCAGAAGAGAGAGAGCAGGCAAGAAGGGAGAAGGAGTGGCACTGTATATGAAAAATGACATAAGGGCCACAGAGATCCAGGAGGAACAAATTGGGGGAGAGATACTGTGGGATAAGCTGGAAAGGAAAATGGGGCCAGCCATCCGCACAGGTGTGGTCTATAGACCACCAGCCCCGGAGGAAGAAACAGATAGGGAGCTGATGCTAGCCATCCAAAGGATGGCAGACAAGGGTGAGGTAGTACTGGTTGGAGACTTCAATATTCCAGACGTGGACTGGAGCATCCCAGCAGCAGCATCAACTAGGAGCAGATTTATCCTGGACTCCCTTCAGGGTGCCTTCCTCAAGCAACTGGTCATGGAACCAACTTGGCAGAAGGCAATACTGGACCTTGTGCTCACAAACAGGGACAGTGTGATGGGGGTAACAGTGGGGGAGCACCTGGGTAACAGTGAACCACCAGTCATTGTGGTTTGAAATCACAGAAAGAGCAGAACCAAACCACACAAAACACGATCCTGGATTTTAGGGGGCAGACTTTGGGAAAATGGGGAGATACTTGAAAGAGGCATTAAGGGGAATGGGACAGGAATCAGGGGTTGAGGAACAGTGGGCAGTATTTAAAATGGGGATTATAAGAACAACAGAATTATGCATTAAGCAGGTTAGCAAGAGGAAAAGGAAGAGGAGACCATTATGGTTTCCAAAGAGGTAGCAAAGAAAGTGAAAGCCAAAAGATTGCATTCAGGCAATACAAAAAGACACAGGCAGAAGGGATAGGGAGAAGTACCAGGAGAGACAAAGGGAGGCAGGAAGTCAGTAGGAAGCCAAAGCTCAGACAGAAGAACACATTGCAAAATCAGTGGGTAAGGGGACAAAACTTTTACAGGTACATAAGTGAAAAAAGAAAGACAAAGGGAGGGATAGTGAGACTGAAGGGGAGGATGGGAGCCGCGTGGAGGATGACAACAGAAAAGCTGACATATTGAACAGGTATTTCTGCTCAGTCTTTACTGAGGAAGAGGGGGGTAATGGGTCTGAAGGGAGTACAAAGGGTGAGAATGGTGCAGAAATGGACACAAGTCCCTTTACACGAGAAAGGGTCCTGAAGGAACTGGAAGTAATAAGAGTTGATAAAGCAATGGGGCCAGACGGGTGACCCCAGGGTCCTTAAAGAACTAAGAGAGGTGGTGGCTGAACCTCTGGCTATCCTGTTTAGCCGATCACTGGAAACAGGGAGGTACCCAAAGACTGGAGGACAGCAGATGTAGTCCCCTTATACAAAAGTGGGAACAAAGAGGAAGCAGGGAACTACAGACCAGTCAGCCTCACCTCGGTAGTGGGAAGATCATGGAAGCACTACTGAAGGAGAGATTGGTGGAACATCTGGTTATCAATGGACTACAGGACCCAAGGCAGCATGGTTTCACCAGGGGAGGTCATGTCAGACCAACCTCATTGAATTTTTGACTGGGTGACTAGGAAGGTGGATCAGGGAGGGCAGTGGACATGGCCTATCTGGACTTCAGCAAGGCCTTTGACACTGTGCCACATAGAAGACTATTATACAAACTGGGAATATGGGTGTGGGCAGGACAGTAGTGTGGTGGGTAGGTAACTGGCTGGGTGGCAGGACACAGAGGGTGGTGGTAAATGGCTGTCACTCCACAGAGGGAAGAGTGACCAGTGGGGTACCACAGGGATCAGTGCTGGGACCGGTCCTATTCAACATAGAAACATAGACTTTGACGGCAGATAAGGACCGCTAGGCCCATCTAGTCTGCCCATTTCCTACCTACAGGATAGGCCGCAGATCCTAGTTAACCAACAGCCTATATCTTCCTGCCCCCCACAAGAATTGCCTTATGTCTGTCCCATGCATTCTTGAATTCTCCCACAGTTTTAGACCCCACAACTTCCTCAGGAAGGCTGTTCCATGCATCCACTACCCTCTCTGTGAAATAATACTTCCTCACATTGCCCTGAACCGCCCTCCTTCTATCTTTAAATTGTGCCACCTTGTTTTTGCAAGTCTCTTTTTCTGAAAGATGCTACCCTCTTGGACTTTGTTGATTCCCTTGAGGTACTTGAAAGTTTCTATCATGTTGCCCTCTCCCTTCTTTCCTCAAGAGTATACATATTAGCTCCTTTAGTCTCTCCTCATACAGCTTATCTTGCAGACCCTGCACCATTTTAGCTGCCCTCCTCTGGACTGCCTCTATCCTGTCTATGTTCTTATGGAGATGGGGTCTCCAGAACTGGACACAGTATTCCAGATGGGGTCTCACCAACTGTCTGTACAGAGGGATAACAACTTCCTGTTTTCTGCTGCTGATGCCTCTCCCTATACATCCCAGTATACACCCGGCCCTCCCTACTGCCTTCTCGCATTGCTTGCTAACCTTAAGGTCATCTGATATGATTACCCCAGGTCCCTTCCTGTTTTGTTGTTGTTACTACCTCCCCACCCATTGTGTATTCTTCCCCTGGGTTCTTGTTTCCCAGGTGCATTATTTTGCACTTTTTGCATTGAATCCTAGCTGCCATACGTCTGACCATTCCTCCAACCTTGCCAAGTCTCTTTTCATCCTTTCCACACCTCCTTGTGTATCAACCCTGTTGCAGACCTTTGTGTCATCTGCAAAAAGGCATACTTTTCCTTCCAGTCCCTCTGCAATGTCACTGATGAAGACATTAAAAAGGACTGGACCCAATACTGAACCCTGCGGTACCCCACTAGTAACCGCCCTTTCTTCAGAGTGAACTCCATTTACAATTACCTTCTGTGTCCTGTTTTCCAGCCAATGTTTTACTCAGGCTACCACCCTGGGACCCACTCCCAGGCTGGTTAATTTGACTATCAATCTTTGTGTGGGACTGTGTCAAATGCCTTGCTAAAGTCTAGGTAGGCCATGTCCACAGCCCCTCCCTGGTCTACTACTTTGGTCACCCAGTCAAAGAAATCTGTTAGATTCGTCTGACATGACCTTCCCGCTGTGAACCCATGCTACCTTGGATCCTGTGCTCCACTGACCTCTAGGTACTCAACTATTCTTTCCTTCAGAAGTGACTCCATCACTTTCCCTACCACAGAGGTCAGACTGACAGGTCTGTAGTTTCCTGCCTCTGTCTTGGTCCCACTTTTGTGAAGGGGAATCACATCCGCTTCCTCCAGTCCACGGGTACCACACCATCCTCCATAATTTATTAAAAAGAGTAGCCAGTGGTTTCACTAGTTCCTTCCTTAATTCTTTTAGAATTCTGGGTGAATTCCATCAGGACCCATTGCTTTGTCCACCTTCAGTTTTAGGAGTTCTTGCAGAACCCCTTCTTCTGTGAAAGGACTGGGATCGACCCCCCTATCAAGAGTGCTTCTGTTAATTGGATTAGGCACTTCCCCCTCCTCTTTTGTGAATACTGAGCAGAAATATTCATTCAGTATTCCTGCTTTTTCACTGTCCCCCTCTGCCCACCCACCTTTCATTCTATTCAGCCTCACTATCCCTCCCTTTGTCTTTCTACGCTCGCTGATGTACCTATAAAAGGTTTTATCCCCCTTCTTAACTGAGTTGGCTATCTTTTCCTCAGTTTGGGCCTTTGCTATTCTGACTTCCCTCCCTGCTTCTTTCTGCCTTAACTGGTACAGCTCTCTGTCCTGCTCCTTCTGTGTTTCCTTATACTTCCGGAATGCTATCTTTTCCTTCCTGACTTTCACAGCCACCTCTTGAGAACCATAGTGGCTTTTTCTTTCGTTTTGATTTGTTTATTTGCTTCACACAAAGGCTTGTTGCCTCTGTGATGGCAGTTTTGATAATTCCCCATTGTTGCTCCACATCGCCTTCTAGCCTGTTTGCTAGTGCTTTTCTGAGGCACTCTCCCATCTTGCCAAAGTCAGCCCTCCTGAAGTCCAGTACCCTCACTTTTGTATGGCTTGACTCTGTAGCTGAGTTTAACATCTTCATCAGTGACATTGCGCAGGATCTAGAAGGCAGAATTTCACTGTTCGCTGATGACACAAAGCTCTGTAACAGAGTAGACACACCAGAGGGTGTAGACAGAATGAGAAGCGACCTGCAGAAACTTGAAGAATGGTCAGGGGTTTGGCAGTTGAAATTCAATGCAAAGAAGTGCAAGATAATGCATATGGGCACAAAACCCTGACACAATGTATCAGTTGGGGGTGAGGATATAGCATGCACCAACAGGGAAAGGGATCTTGGGGTTGTCATCTCTGATGACCTCGAGGTAGGAAACAGTGTGACAAGGCAGCAGGTAAAGCAAATAGGATGCTGGATGTATAGGCAGGGGCATCACCAGCAGGAAAAGGAGGTCCAATCTGCTTATACAAGACACTAGTGAGGCCCCACCTGGAGTACAGTGTGCAGTTCTGGAGACCATACCTATGTAAGGACATAGACAGGGTAGAGAAGGTTCAGAGGAGGGCAACAAAGATGGTGCATGGATTGCATCACAAGTCCTATGAAGACAGGTTGAAGGAACTGAACATGTACTCCCTGGAGGAGAGGAGGGAGAGAGGGGATATGATAGAGACATACAAGTATCTTACAGGGAGGAACAGGGTGCAGGAAAACACTATTTTTAAGCGAAAAAGATGTTCCAGGACTAGAGGGCATGGGATGAAGTTGGAGGGAGGACGATTCAGAGGAAACATGAGAAAGAATTTCTTCACAGAACGGGTAGTGGACAAGTGGAACACCCTGCCAGAAGAAGTGGTGGGGGCTGAAACAATCACAGGATTTAAGAATGCATGGGATAGACATAAAGGAATTCTAGAGGTCAGGGGTAAGGGGAAACATTCTTCTAGGAAAACAAACTGAACTTACAAGCTCAAATGGGCAGACTGGGTGGGCCATAGGCCCTTATCTAGCCAACACTGTCTATGTATCTATGTATCTATGAGAATCCGCCAGTAAATAAATTGGAAGGAGGGTGCGGCAGGAGGGGATATAAGATAGACTGGCTGAAAAGATAGGAAAGCAACTTGCAGGAAGTGAGAGATAATTCAAGGAGCGTGAGGTGGTCGCTGACTTTTAAAACTCTCCAGAAATCAGAAATGAGGATAAAGGGATGTTGAAACGGCATATGAAATGATTGGGGAGGGAGGGTTTACAATAAATAAAAAAATAAACGAGGTGAGGAGGGAAGGAAAGGCACATTCTTATATGCCGAATCTGTGCTGCTTGGTCACGCCGAGGTGTTCTTTTTGGTAAAGCCACTCTTTAGGGAGGTTTTCATGCGAGGGACATCTCTGGGTACAAGAGATTAATAACTCTCTTAGCTGCCCGCAGCCCAATCTAGACAGGGCAGACTTAGGGACACACATTGTTGGGAGCCCCTACCTTGGAAGTAACAAGATCAAAAATAGTTATCTATAAAACGTTTTCTAGGTTAATTTTTATATAACTGGGTTTATAAAGAGTTGTGGGTCTCATGCTTTGAGATATCTCAGTTGTTTTTGAAATGTGTTTAATGTTCATTTTAGAGCTAGATGAGCCTAAATTGCATGGAAAAATATGACGGTAAATGCAATAGACAAAGCTGCCTAAAAATCATTTATTATGAGATGTTACAAATGAAACATCATAAAGGAATTGTGCATTGAGGGTATGAAAGAATATAAAATGGATAAAACAGTGGTTTGTTCATTCAGTGTTAATGGACTGATGAATCCGATCAAGAGGAGCAAGGTACTGGCTGTGATAAGAAAGGAGGGTCCTGACTTTATTTTGTTGCAGGAAACACATCTCTCCTCTAGAACACAGTAAATTAGGGAAAATGGGTTTTAATTATGAAGTTAGTGCATCCTATGGGCAAGGAAGACGGAAAGGGTCTCTATTCTAATACCAAAGAAAACTATATTTGAAGTAATAAACAGAAGGATAAAAGGGCGGTATGTGTTTCTGACAGGCTAATTTCAAGGAAAATGTTACGCTGGCATCGGTATGTACCACCTGGCTCAAACTATCAGATACATAGAACAATCCTGCTGAAACTACAGGAGTTGGCAGTAGGACAAGTTATCTTGGGGGTTCTAAATATAACCTTAGATCCAAACATGGATAGCACGATCTTGGGGAGTCAAGGGAGAGGGGACTTCAAAAATTAGTTAAACTGATGAGGGACATAGGATATGTAAACGCTTGGAGAATGGGGCACCTCAAACAAAGAAATTACACCTTCTTTCTCCACCCATGAGCTATTCAAGGCTAGATTACTTTTGCTCCCAAAAGAATTGATGAATAGGGTAAGAGACAGTTGGATAGGAAATGCTGTGCTATCTGACCACGCCCCCATTTTTCTCCAACTAGACTTGGGAGACTTTCAGAAAAAACATTCTGGAGACTAAATGTCTCCCTGTTGCAGGACAAAGACGTTAAACAACAGGTGACAGACGTTATAAAACAGGCCATAGAAGAGAACACTACATAACATCAGCGCTCTTATGGGACATGATAAAAGCTATATTGAGGGGGAATTGATATCCATAGCGGCATACAAAAAAAGGCAGAGAGAAAGAAAAACAGAATCCTTAAGGGGGGAAATAGACATCCTAGAAACTCAATTGAAAGAGAAATATAACAAAAAGAACTTTAAAAAATTAAATAAGCTTAAAAATTAATTAAATGGGGAATTGGAATATTATATCAAACAAAAATGGCTATACATTAAACAGAGATATTACGAAGGAGGGCCAAGAGCTACCAGACTGTTAGCAGCTAAATTACGTATCCCAGAGGGCGAAGGCCCATATAGCTAAAATAGTGCATCCACAAGTAAAGACATTTTACAAAATACCCCAGATATAGTAGAGGGTTTTAGAATGTATTATAAAGAATTATATAAGCCCCAATTCAAGAGGACGTGAACACAGAACAATATCTGCAGGATATACTACCCACAGTCCCAGAAACAATAGGAAGACAGCTTGTGAAACCTTTGTCGAGGGAAGAGCTGAAAGAGGAGATAGCTAGGCTTAAAACAAATAAATGTCCTGGAACAGATGGATATCCAGCTGAGATGTACAAGCACTTCCAGAAACAGCTTGCCCCACTATTGCTAAAGTCTTTAATGAAACCCTCACCAGAGGGACGTCCCCAGAATCATGGGGCGCGGCAGTTATCTCTAATACCTAAAGGAGGTAAGATCCCAAATTATGCCCCACCTACTGGCCCATCTCCCTTCTTAATACAGATTACAAATTGTTTATGGCGATTCTGTCCTGTAGACTACAACGAGCCCTACCATTGTTAGTGCAAACAGATCAAACAGGGTTTATCCCAGGCAGACAGGCCCAGGATAACCTAAGACAGACCACACATATCTTGGACCACTTAAACCGTACTAAGCAACCTGCAGTCCTTCTTAGTTTAGATGCTGAGAAGGCTTTTGATAAAGTCTCTTGGACATTTCTTCAGGCAGCAGTTCTGGTGCAGTTTGGGTTCCCTGAGCAGTTCATTGGTCTAATTAAAAATATACAAGGCTTCTAAAGGCTATGTAAGAGCAAATGGACACCACTCAAATGTATTCGCCCTAGAATAGGGAACCAGGCTGGGATGTCCTCTTTCCCCACTATTGTTTGCCCTTTATTTGGAACCCCTTGCACAAGTAATTGGAGAGAATCACACTATTAAAGGTGTGCAACTTGGGGGGGTTGCAGCAAGAATTGGCTTTATATGCAGATGATATCCTACTTTATTTATCCCACCCAGAAGAATCTAAACCAAATTTATTTTTTGATCTTAAAAAAATCTCAATGCATTCTGGATACACCCTAAGTAATACTAAAACAGAGGTGCTAAAACTTAATTATCCCGAATCTTGAGTTTAAAACCAGATACCTTATGAAATGGGAACTACCACATATGAAATACTTGGGTATAAAGTTGGCCACGACATCCACCCATTTAATTCAATTAAACTACTCCCCATTCGTGGAACAGTTACAAGAAGATTTGCAAAGATGGAAGCTCCTACCTATGTCACTATCTACAAGGATACAAGCAATTAAAATGAATGTAGTACCACAATTCTTGTTATTTCAATGTGTCCCTTCCCCGATATCACCTAAACAACTAGGGACGTGGCAAAAATGATATGGAGATTTATTTGGTTGAATAAAAACCCAGAATTCAAAAACAAATCTTGTATCTCCCAAGAGAGCAGGAGGTTTAGCGTCCCCCTGCTGGCTGGATACTGGATAGCAACTCAGACTAGAATAATATTATTATTGCAACATGTGGGTTATAGGCCAGATGAAAGGAGATGGACCTTGAGGTGGCACTGTTTCTTCCTTTGTTGGCAGAGTGTACCACATTAAACCCTAGGGACGATTGGGTGAATACACCTTATCTTGGGACAGAAACAACTATTCAGGGATATAGACACGGGCTCTCAAAGGGACTAACCAAAATATGTATGTGGAAATATATTTGGTGGTCTATAAACACAGAAAGAAATCTAGCAGCTGCTAATCCCTGGTATAAAAGACAGGAATGACACGTTGCAAAGCCCCGTGGCACCTCCTTAGAGGAGACAGGGTAATATCATTTGAAGAAGCACAGACCAAATTTGGATGGACAGGGGGAGAATTAATCTATTATTATCAGATTAGAGATTTTATTGGAATACAGATGAATAGCTCGATTCTGAGCTCTAGAATCTCCCCAGCATCGAATGCATTCAAGACAATATGGAACTCTAGTAGAGGGGAGAGGGCTATTTCGATTCTATATCAAAATCATGCTGCAGACCTCCAACACACAACAGATTACATCAAATTAAAGTGGGAGCAAGAATTAGAAATTAAGCTGAATGACAGAGAATGGACGAAATTTGGCAAAATACCTGGAGTACCACCTTGTCCCAGGGTGGAGGAATTTATGGAAAGTAAGATCGAGATACTTTAGGGTACCAACACAAATGGCTAAATGGCATAAATCAAGAACTAGCAGTTGCTGGAGGAAATGTGGATTATTAGTAGCAAACCAAGCGCGTGTTTTCTGGCAGTGTCTAGAACTGACAGAATTCTGGAGAGAAATAGAGAGACACTTAAAGGCCAAGGTTTAGCATTACGGCCCCCTTAGGACCAGAACACATGATTTTAGGGTTGTACCCTGAAGAACTAAGATGGAAGGAGGCAAGGTTTCTTTGGAATATACTGCTGGCTGCAGCTGGAAAAGCAATCACTAGAAGGTGGCTTTCCCCGACTGCTCCCACAGTAGAGGAATGGAGGGAGCTGGTAGAGAGGATAAAAATATCTGAGAGGGTCACCTTCTCACTTAGACAATCCCATCCACAGTTTTAAAATAGGTGGACGAGACGGGAAGTGTTCTTGATGGGAGGAGTGAGGGAAGAGGGGATCTAAAAAAAAAAAAAAAAAAAAAAACTACGAATTAAAAATATAAGAGGAATACCATAACTAGTTTGAGGATATATATGATGATGGTAGAGGAACACTGGCAAGCCTAGTAAAAGCTTTTTATATGTTATCCCCCCTTTTTCGCACAATCCTATGGAACTAGATATGTTAACAAAAAAATAAAGGTGGAAATGAGAACAAAAACCAGAAACACTGAGCGGAGTAAGATGATTTTTATTGAAAAGGAAAAGGGGAATTGTCCCACAAAATATAGACAAGCAAGGCATGGGAGGGGATGGATGGGAAAGGGGTGAGAGCTGAGGTGATGAAATGCTCCATTTGTTCAACACCACCTGTAAGGAAAAGAAGAATTAAAGATTAAAGGTAGTAAAAGTGTAAGAAAAATAATATAGACCATATAAGATAAAATGCATTTTTACTTTTAAAGATTAGTGAATATAAACAATATATCAGTTACGATAAAGTAAATAGAATTTAGGGTATAGTATGTTGTATTAAGAATGTTACTCTGTAAGATAAACCATTGATTGTCTGTTATAAGCATGGATATACTGTAATGTGTATGTAAGTATTGAAATGTAATGTGTGTGTATATATGCATGGTGGTAGAAAATAAAAATGAAATGTATATTTTAAAAAAAGGAAAACAATCGGAGCTGACAGGCTTCATGAAGGTTCCAGCAGTGATCCTGGTGATGGGGTGCTGACTGGGAACAGAAACGAGCCCCATGGGAGGGTTGGGGGCTGGAGCCACCTGCCACCTCCACAACAAAAAAAGGGGCATAAAAAATGAAAATTTAAATAAAAAAATTAGAAATGCAGTGCCGGCCCTGTGGCATGGAGTTTTGAGGGCCTGGGTGTCTCACCACGCAGGTAAATCAGGTTGAGGAATAGACCTGGGTCAGTTGAGGGCTGTCTGCATGAAGAAGGACTGAGCATCCATTGATGGCTCTCCTTCTTTGGGGGGTAGAGAGCGCAAGCCGCTGCTTGATCGCCATCTAGCGGAGGGTGGATGACACAGCAGTAACAGCCTTCTGACTGGGTGCAGGAGCTAAGTACGTGCAACATCTTTGTCTCACACCCACACCACATACACATGTGCCAGCCCTGAGGACAGGAAAAATAAATTGGTGGGGGAGGAGGCATATGCACCAGCTGCCCATTTAATGGCTAACAGGAGTCTTAGAACCTCTCCCTTGTTTGGTGAAACAGTGGGGGGAGTGGCAGTTGGGGGGCACCAGGACGTCCGAAGCCTGGAGCTGGTGGTGACCGGGTCCAAACAGCTACTATATATGGGAAAAATTGTTTGGAATGCTACTGATTATAGCGATACTCAATATATCGTGATAATTTTTACCCAAATATTGTGATACTAAAAATTTGATGATATGATATGACATCCCTATCCTGTACATGCGTACTGGAGAAATGAGTAGTGGCACATTTGAACTTGGCATTATGTTTAACACAGCACAATACCATTCATTCCATTTCTTGCTTCTTTTTCTGTAATTCTTGTTTGTTATATACTGCACCCTGAGCCTATGAGGAAGGGCACCTTACAAATAGTTACTACTACTACAATACTACTACTGTGCTTCTAATCTTAATTTTAGATATTCTTTAAAATATTTAAAGCCTAAGAACAAAAAAGATAACCCAGAATCAATACAGAGAAAGGACATCTTACAAATCTAAAAGGGAATAGTAAAGATATGTGCTCAAAATTAGAAACATGAACATGGATTGCTGCTTCCATAGATTTATGTTGACATCACTTTTTTCATTTTAAAATGTATTTACTCAGAATAATCCAGTAAAAGGCATATAATCTCACTGTCCACCGGATCCACCCAGTGTTACGGTTAAAGGACTCAAGCACTGAACAGTTAAGTAAAGTTATTAATTTATTTATGTTATATAATTCACTTGTACAGAATAGTTCACCCGAGATGCAACATCTTGGTTTCAAGCTTACCCAGGTTCACAAACACTATGTAAAGCTCAGTTTTGTGCTGTAGTGGAGCACATCGCCCAATAAACAAGAAATAAACTATACCCAAATGTAGACAGTGTTCTAATATCTGGAAAAAAATACTGCAAAGTTGGTAGCACAGCAGGAAGTGAATCTAAGACGGAGTACCTTAACATATTATAAAATGGCAAGAGCATTTCTTACTCTCCGATTGGTCAATGTGTGACTGGAACAGTGATGTTATCTGAGCAAAATATCACTGTATCAAGTCCAGGCACACACATGACCCTCTCACAAGTGTAGGCATGATGCATACTAATCCGCACAAGCTCCACATTAACACTCAACAAATTAACAAACTGCTGCTGCATGCGGTTTCACTTTCTCCCTCTTGCCGTCTACCTACACTTTATAGAACCACACAGTTGGCAGCCTCTTTCACTGAAAGACACTTAAGGATGCAAAAGCATATAGCAGTAAAAGAAAATGTTTTTACCTCAGCTTCGGCTCCTGACAGCACTTCAGCTGACACATAGTCTGGGGTATCGGTCGGCTTCCCAATTGCACCAGAAGTTTCACAAAACAGCAACTTCCTCCTCAAACGCCCACTGCAGTTGCATGCAGCTTCATTATTCTACTTGCAAAGCTGGGGAACACTCATGCTCAGCTGCCCGTTTCTCCACACACAGTTTTTAATTTTAAGTTGTTTCTTTCCTTAAATAAAATCTTCTAAAGTTGTTCCCCTCCTGTTCAATGCCTACATCTCTGACATAAAGACAGGTATCAGGAGTGAGATGAGTCTCTTTGTGGATGACTCAAAACTGGGGGCGGTGGTGGATGGGGAGGAGAGGAGGGTGGCCCTACAAGGGAACCTGGAGGCTCTGGAAATATGGTCTAGAAAGTGGAAGCTGAGGTTCAATGCAGGGAAATGCAAGATACTGCACCCGGGGGCCAGAAACCAGGGCCAAGTGTACACCCGGGGGGGGGGGGATGCTACAAGTCTCGATGGCTGAGAGGGACCTGGGAGTGGTGGTGGATGTCAAGATGAACAACTCTGAGACTTGTAAGAGGGCAGCAGCCAAGGCCAACAGGATGCTGGGATGCATCGCTAGGGGGATGACCTCCAGAAGGAGGGAAGTGATACTCCCTCTGTATACCTGCTTGGTGAGGCTGCACCTCGAGTACTGTGTGCAGTTTTGGAAGCCACACTTAAAGAGGACATTAAACTCCTGGAGAGGGTCCAGAGGAGGCAACCAAAATGATTTGGGGCTTGGGGACAGGACCTATGGGAGAGGCTCAAGAGCTAAATATGTACACATTAGAAGAGAGAAGAACCGGGGGGACATGATAGAGGTCTTCAGGTACATGAAGGGGATAAATAGGGGAGGAGCAGTTGGGGTGCTTGAAGGAAGGAGGAGGGTGCAACTAGAGGCGTGGTGGAAGTTGGAGGGGAAGATTCAGGGGAGAAAGGACGAGGTGCTACTTCACTGAGAGGGTGGTGGAGCAGTGGAATGCGCTGCACAGGAGCTGGTGGAAGCAGAGATGGTGGAGGGGTTCAAGAGGGTGGGACAGGTACAGGGGAAGGGTTCTGGAAGCAAAATCCAGTGCAGCAAGAATATCCGGAACTGGGAAGGGAGAAGCCAGAGAAGGGGAGGAGGGCAGCAAGGTCAGCTCCCAGGGTGGGGGCTGACCAAACGAGCAGACATGAAAGACCATTAGGCCTATTCTGCTGGCATTTTAGTATGTTAGTATTTTTCCGTTGCCTCAAAATGTATCCAGCCTGAAGCAAGCAACTCACCTGCTTGCTCCCAACAAGCGGGACGCTCTGTCCACCGTACTCACTTCTTTCACAGGTCGTGATCGTGTTTCAATCCCTATAAGTGTAAACTACCAGAGCAGGCAGTGGGAGTGGGGGCAATTATAAAAAACTCCACACACAGACAGCGGAGGGGGGCAGAGACTGAATGAGCAAGACAATAGTGACATAACTGAAAACTATGTACACTACACAATACTTCCATCTGGTGCAGAGATGGAAAACAGGATTTCTTTTTAAAGCAAGTATCCTTGCACTCTCAAAATCACCTATAAAAATGTTTGGTAGCACCTATGCTTTATGACTCGGTGTTACAGCAACGAAACAGTATGGCTGACAGGAATACCGTTGCAATCATCAGTACTGTATTCCTGAAATGTGTGGGGAAACTATAAAGTAGACAGACAGAGGTTGTTACGCCCCTGCCACTGTAGCATGGTAGCTAGAGCAACAGAGTGCGACAGAGCTGGGCTGTGTGTAGCCAACCTGGTTCAATTCCTCCACCAACATATCGTAAGACCATTGCTGCCTGTGCAATGTTTTTTCCTTCAAAAAATGTGCGGTGGTGGAGGTGATTATATTATTTTCAGGGGTGTGGGGAAGCCCTTGCAGAACCCCATTGTCTGAAGTGTATTTGACAATGTTATGGCACAGGTGGTGTTCCTGTCCGCCCCATCGGCCGTACTGTTTCCTGTCCACCATAACACTCGGAGTCCTATAGTAGTCACTCCAAATATTTGACATTTTTTATTCATATTTTTATATTAGAAAAACAAGTCATAAAGCAGAATGCACTCAGGGTGTGTGTCATGCTGGGATAATGTCACTTCTTGGGTAGGGGATGCAATGGACCTTCGGCCTTCTGTCCAACCACCCGAGGTGTGATGTTATCCCAGCATAAAACGCACCCTGTTTTGCATTATTACTTAAATAGATCAGTTGTGACTTGTTTAACTCACCAATTAAAAGTACACGTTGTTAGCAAGATGAGTTTATGGCAGATTTTTAATACAGTATAATAATTTATGAATTTACCTATATACCAGTAGCCCCACAAAAAAAGTGAATACTTTCTTCTAGTAAGCGTAAACTAGGCCTGTTCTTATCTTCTAGATATTACAGAAGTGCAGCTATTACATTATGAAATTCAATCGAATGACCTTGACCTGTAGATTAGCTGCCAGGGTCCGAATTTCATCAAATACACAAACCTTCCAATCTGTAGCCACTGATACTGTAGTAGAGTTCCATGTCGAAGGCGACAGGAATAGTGAACTGTCACAATGGCGCCGAACCCATAAGCGCAAACACTTTTGGTACAAAAGTGTTTTTCTTCAGAGAGCTTTGCCCCCACCCCCTCAGTTCAGATTCCAACTCCAGGAGGGCACACTGGGATGGAGCAGAACTATGGTTGCGCAAAGTGTTGCCACTGTGGTTCTGTTGCCGTGTGACGGTTTGTTGTTATTCATTCGCCCTCTTCACGCATACCCTCTAGTAGTATGACAAGTTACTGCTTTTAGAAATGTCTAATAATGTGGTTAAGAAGAACACTAAATTATGTGCAACAAAATGAATTGGGTTGCATGTTATAAAACTTTTTTCTTTCAAATTTTCCCAGTAATGACAATACAAGTTGAACAGGAAGGTGCTATAGACAGTAAAGAGGTCAAATATTTCTCTCGCTGCTAAATAAATACAGAACCAGTATCTAGCAAAAATCATTAGTCCAAGAAAAGTGTTCACGCTAATCTGTTTTAACAACTAAAAGACTCTTGATGGAATAGAACTGGACAAAAATAAATAAAGCTTAAGCTTGCAGTTTCCTGCAGAAAGATATCAATCTCTCAATTTCTTTGGCAAGGAAGGTAAGGCTCACTAGGCACAAGGCAGGAGCAACCTGGGAGCACTGGGGACATTAAGTGACTTGCTCAGAGCCACACAGTATGCAAGTGGAGGTTGTGGGACTCAAACCCAGGTCTGTTGGATGTACCAAGCTCACTCGCACTCATTATTCTAACCTCTAGGCCATACTGCCAGTCCCAACTTTTAAAAAAATTATTTCTCTTTAATCAATGTCAGATGTACACACCCTGGGAGGGGGTCTCACTACAAGCCACAATGAGTGAAAGGGACCTGGGGTGGTGGTAGACATCAAAATGAATAGCACTGAAAACTGCAGAAGATCCGCGGCAAAAGCAAACAGGATTCTGGGCTGCATAGCCAGGGGAATTACATCCAGAAGAAGGGAGGTGATCCTCCTTCTGTATAATGCCTTGATCAGGCCGCATCTCGAGTACTGCTGCAGTTCGGAGACCACGCCTCAAGAAGGACATAGCACTGCTGGGGAGGGTCCAGAGGAGGGCACCCAGGATGATTCAGGGCATGAGAGAAAGGACCTGTGAGGAAGGCTGGAAGAACTTGGGCTGTACTAACTGGAGGAGAGGAGAGGAGAGCCAGGGGACATGATAGGGGTGTTCAAATATGTGAAAGGGATAAATGGGCAGACCAAAGAAATGTTCAGGCTAAAGAAGGGGGCACAACCAGGGCCGCACGAATGGAAGCCAGAGGGGAGATTACAGGGGAGAAGCGTGAAAGCATTACTTCACTGAGAGGGTGGTGGGACCATGGAATGCACTGCGTGGGGTCTGGTGGAGGAGGGCACAGTGGAGGCTTCAAGAGGGGTTGGTCAGGTGCATGGGTAAACTGAAGCGAAGATGACCCTTTCAGGGGCTGGGGGGAGGGCGAGAGCACCCAATAGGGGCTGGCTACCGAGCAGACACGAAAGACCGTCAGGCCTGTTCTACTGGCTTTTAGTATGTTAGTAAATTTCAAAGATTTCCATTCTTCACTGGTTCACCGGACCAGAAAGAGCTCATTCTATGTAGCCCAGGACAAAATAAGGCAGGCCCCATACAAAGGACAAGTGGGCTTTAAGTCCCATAATAATTGTTACAATAGTTGTAATAGTTGCAAGACTCAAAACAGTGACCTTGTTGGCATATTTCGTTCAGAAATGCGAGTCTCAAAATGTATTCTTTCCTGAGCCAATGCAACATTTCCATATTGAAATACGAGATATATATTTTGCTAATATTGAAGGGCACTTAACTGTTGACCCTAGAGATTTTAGGATTGAGGTGAAGATGATTTATTTATTTTTATTTTTTTTTTTGGGGGTCTCTGAAGTTATTAAGATGCACTGAGAGATTTATTAAAATACTGACGGATAGACTAGAGATTATTTTTCTGCAATGAGGACAATGTGGGGCACTCAGTGATGCACTCCTAGTAACTCAGCAGCACTTTTGGTTATCTCAGAACATTACACACTCAGAGGGGCTGACCTGGTGATGCGGAGGGTTGAGATGCTAGACACCACACCTTGCTGGTGAACAGTGTTCGGGAACAAGCACAGGTTGCCAGGGGTCAGCCAAAAGTGTCCGCCTGACAGCTCTCCCTTCTGTGGTAAGGATCTTTATATTTATTTTCAGGGGGTGTGGGGGAAGCCACTGGCACTGCTCCTACACTGCCACCACATGGAAGCATGCTGATGGGACCGGTTGTGGACAGAATGGGAGCATTCAGTGGCAGATGCATGGCAATTGTGCCACTGCATGCCACCAACCACTGGGCAGAAAACAGAGACAGAAATTCAGTGGTGTGTCAGAAGGTTGCCTTCCCTGCTCCAGACCCACAAGTTTGCCCAGGCAAGGCCACAACTTTACTGAGTCCCTGTGTGTGTGGGGGATGGCCCAGGGGTAATCTGTGGGGTTCAAATGGCCAGTAAGTCCTGGGGAGACGTAGCCATCTGAGAGGGGTGGGACAGCACCACAAGGAGATATAACACCATGATATTTTATTTGTTTTGCTCCTTCCAGCTTCTCTAACCAGCTACTCCTTCAGGTCACCATGGACCCCATTGGCACTCATCCCACCACAAGCCACCACCTCACATCGCAGCCCCTTCCTGGGTAACCCAGCATAACCCTTCACTGGATGGCACCCCCAGGGAGAAGGCGCCAGTGGAGACTGGCCAGTGCACTCTTACTTGGCCCAGGGTGCTGCTGACGTGGTCCAGCTGTCCAGGGCTTTTCATGACAGTGGGGGCTATCAACCATCATCTGTTCGGCTGGGGAGCATGTTTCCTCCTTTTTCTCCCCGCGGAACCATGATGTGCCACTGATTTCAGGGCATACGCCGACGTCCGTCACATTCCCCTAAGCAATGGGGACCGATGCATTGCTGTCTCATGGCAGGGGTTGAAATAACCACTTGTCTACTTGTCGCAGACACCCAGTTTCATTTCTCTGCCTGTCCCTGGGACCGGCATCTAGTGAAAAAGCATTAGCAGACCCTAGGATCCAGGAGATTCTGCCATCTGTAAGGTTTGTCTGTGGATGTCCAAACATAATGTTATCACATGTTTAGGGATGTCCGTTCAGTTCAACATCCCATGATGGGCTCTTCTGTGTGATTGATGGTTTCGTCAGGAAGCAGAACTGAGAACAGTGCTGCAATAAGACTAGACTGTGCACGCATTCCATGTCACTGAGCATGTGCAGGTGCCAGTCTTCCTTTTGCTTTCTGTATTGCATGTCTCATTTCTCTGTGCTATACTTGAAGTAGCAGTGGCAATAACAACTTTAATTTCTGCTGATATTTTTTCCCTTACGTTCAGGTTTTAGCTGTGTATCACGAGCCGTGTGTGCCACACAGTGCCAGTTGGCAGCTGGATCGGTCATTTCTAAGATGTTACTGACTGATCCTGTAGTCAATCAGGAGCCTCACTAGGCTCATTAATAATAAGACTTACAAAATATAGTAGCCCTTTTTAAGGCCTCTTATAATGGGCACCATCACTTATTAAGCCCATTTCAGGGCACTGTACTAGCCAGAGGGCGCCCTAGTTTTTAGCTCGTATTCAGAAACAGAAATGTAAAATTAATAAAAATTAACAGGGCAGGTACAAATTTTGAAGGACAGTCAAAATAAATGTGGCCTCTGTCCCTTGGACAGACATCCACAAAAAATAATTTCCATCTCTGTTTCTAGGCCTCTGCCAGGAGTCGGCAAGCACTGGGCCATGGACCCTCCCTCTCCCCGGGAGAAGGCAAGCAGTCGTCTGATGCGCAAGCCTTCTCCCCCTGGCTGGCCCACCAACGCCTGAGTCTGTTCCAGAACCTGGGTCGCTGGCGTCGCAGTGGTGAATCTTTCCGCTGCACCGGCAGGCCAGCAACACCATGATATTAACAAAACAAAAAAACGCCCACCCACACACTCTGAGATTCTGTTAGTATCACTGTTAATTGAAACCTGCTGTACGCCAATGGAGCAGCACTCGCATACTCTACCGACCAACTTCAGACACCGATCTACCTTGTGCCCTAAAATATGTAACTCTTGTCCAGCCAGTTACAGTGTCACACAGACTCTTCTCCCAATTTGATAAGCACTTGTGCCTGCAAAAAAAGCTCCCCTTAAGGCTGCTACGCAGTGTCGCAATTTGACGCCTCCTACAATGGCCAGAATACTATCTGATTATAAACCACTTAACGCACTGGTCCTGCATTTCTATTCAAGACTGGCTTGTTTAAAAAAATAAATAAATAACTTAATGGCAATCCTGTTCTCATGGTTCAGCCTACTATGATGGCAATCATGCTGGTCTGCCGGCCCCACTCCTGCCAGCAGACAAAGGCAAGAAATGCATTTTTTGACAGAAATTCAGCATTTCTAAACACATTTCCAGTATAAAAAATGCTTTTCCATGGAAAAAAGGAAAATCTGTATTTCGAGACCAGAGTTAGACTAGATGGATAAAAATCCTTTCTGTCTTCAACTGTCTATGTGTTGATGTCATGCTACTCTAACCAAATAAGTTTCATAAAAGTGATGCGCAGGGCTCCAGATAAGGTGAGTACGGTCCATTTTACTCAACCTCATTTTAGGAAATACTTTAGAATTTTTTTAATGAGTGCCAGTATTCACCCAACATTTGTAAATGCTTCACACTCCACAGAATTTTGTTTAATTACATAACTGGTGATTCAAAGGGTGCATTTTCCAGATTTACAACACTGTACACATCCCAATTTTGTTTCTCTCTATACTTTAAACTGGTGAGTAAATTACTCCTACCTGCCAACATTATGTGGAGCACTGTTGGTACCTGATCAATTCTTACCTAGGAAAAAAAAAAAACTACACTGTTTTTAAAAATGTAATCCTCACTCCACTCCATGCAGACATTTGTACGCATCTGAATTTGGTTTTACTCATCACACTTTCAAAAGGAGAAGTAAAGCAAAGTACACATCCCAAAAAAATCTTATCTGGAGCACTGACGATGAGACATTCTGAGAGCTGATGAGGGCATTTTGCCAGAATGTCCCATTTACTTTTCCATGAACACGTGATATAAAAAATGCATCACCTTGAAATGAATTAGTAAAAATACATATTTGTGTGAAATGATCTGCAGTCTTAGGGTGCATAAATTGCACTAGCCAACCAGCCAAACTTTCTAGATTGAGTATCATGCCTTTAGCATTTTGAGATAAATATAGCCCTCTGACAAAGCATTCTACCTTCAGATAGCATTTATTTATTTTTAATAGTACAGTAAGGGCAGACTCAGTGGACTTTCATCCTCCTTCTGACATCAAATTCTAGTTTTTTTTTTTGTTTTTTTTAAATCACTCTTATGTCAGTTTGCCCCATCAGCCCCTTTGGCTGGGCTACCTTCAAGCCCCATCAACTGTCTCTGCAGCACTTAACCCTCCATGCAGTCCCTTCCTCCCCAGCTTGTCCCCCGAGGTGGGACCCTTCAGGCTGGCCAGACCCATTGGGAGCACGGTGGGGCAAATCAGTTTGTGAGCTGGTGGTGAGTTTGGCTACTAGCTTTCAAAATCTGATAAATCAATATTTTTTGCAGCTATAGAAACATAGAATCTGACGGCAGATAAGGACCACTTGGCCCACTTAGTCTGCCCATTTTCCTACCTGATGCATAAGCTGCGGATCCTAATTAACTAACAGCCTGCTTCCTCCTACCCCCCCCCCCACTAGGACTGCCTTATGTCTGTCCCATGCGTTTACCTTTCCAACTGATGGAGAGCAGGTCCGGGCAAAGAGGAAAACACCTCATGATCGTGCTGCTGAGGCTGATGAGATCAGGGTACCAGAACTAGCAAGCCCAGTCTGGAGCCACCAGGTTCATCCGTGGCTTGTCCCTCCTTGCCTTGATCAACACCATGTGGATCAAGGGAAACAGAGGGAAGGCATAGCGGAGGCCAGGGGTCCAGGGCCTCGAGAAGCAGCTATACTTTTTTTTTTTTTTTTGTAAGGGCTCAAAAATCACTTTGTGCACAGGTAGCCAGTTGGTCAGTGTGACAGGGATTAGCCCTGTCCTTTGATGTGGCCTTATTTTCCTCTCCTTGTACAAACTCTTCTGTTGCAACAGTTCTATCCTTTGTTCCTTATTCTGTCCTTTTAGCCCTAGTTCAGAGGTTGGCAACCTCTGGGCGCTCCCACCCCATCTCTCTCTCTTATCTGTCTCCACTGTTTTTCAATTTCCACTGAGGTCCACTGAAAGGGTACAGTTAATTGGCCAGAACATGACCTAGCATTTTATATAATATTATGCAGCATGTAAAAATGGAAACTACATATGTACCATAATTCTTGATCTCCTTGGATGCAGTCTCCACCACTCATTCACACTAATGGGAGAGTACCAAGCTAAAACCAACCCACCCTGAGTAGGGGCGGTAGGAGATGGGGCTCACTCAGAAAAACGCCCAAGGACTGTCCTACGAGAAAGAGCTATCTGGAAAGAAGATCCAGAACATAGTGCTTGCAAAGGTATGCACTTGAGCTCCAACTCACCAGTTTACAGAAGACTGCAATGGGCACAAAATGAAACTCGCCAGGAAGCCGCAACCACTCTTGAAGAGCGGTGAGAACCTGGCCTCTCAATTTGGTCTAAGACAAAAATTGATCATATCGAAGACATGCTACTAAACTAGCCTAAAAACATCTTGGGGCCAGAAGGTGGTCCGACTGAGGCAAGCTAAAGCTACACAAAAAATGTCGGGAGTATAGTTGTTCGTTCTGTGAAGAAAGTCACAGAACTGTAGAAACAGAGAGTGAAGGGAGCACTCCCTTCCTTCTGGAGGCAAGGCAAAAAACGTTTTCTAACTGATAGAGCCAGAGGAAAAGTCTACTGCTTTAAGGTAGACCGAGAAACCGCAGATGGATACCCCACTACCAAGTATGGCTGACCTGTGAACAACAGATCCAAGAGGCACTTGAACCCCTTACTTGGTGAGCAATCGGAGGTCCAGTTGGGGTTAGCCCATCAGTGGAGAAAGGTTTCTTACTTAGTCACTTAAGCCTTCCTGATGGAATGCCAAAGCACGACTTACAAGCCTCTTGTGGAGGTCCGAGAGAACCAGAGCCTACCCACTTCTTATTTCAAGAGGAATCATTCTACCTATTTGCCTACAACTCTAATAGCTATCTCTAAACTAAGGGAAGAGAGGAAAGGTGTACAAGAGGAATGTGTCCATTGCCGAGAAGCATTCTGACAGGAAAAACCAGGGTCTGGATTTCTGAGGCAAGATAGGGGCAGATCTGCGTCAAGAGGGGACACAGAAAAGGACCAAGTTTGGGCTGACCCATTTGTTGAAAAGTGACTGCATAACAACAGAAGTGACTCAGCGTGGTGAGGCACCACTACCCGGCCTCCCTGAAAGGTTGAGGAGAAACAAACTCAGTTTCATCACCTGCTTAAAGTGGGTAACTTCGTGTCAGAGGGCCTCCTTTGTTTTTTATTTATTTTATTTATTTTTATTTATTTAACAAATCAGAAAGACCTTTGAGCCAAGGGCTCTTTTACAGAGGTTCCCCGTCCAGCCACAAGAATAGCAAATTACAATGGTTTCAGTAAGTAGTACAACATGAGGAAAGTAATTACTTAAACAAAAGAACAATATAGCAAGATAAATATTGTGTAAAGTGCAGTCAGTGGCCTTGTCTGAAGAGGGTGAAAGGGCTTACAAGGAGAGAAGTACAGCGGGTGAATTGGGGGTGGAAGGAGCAAAATAACAGCAAGGAGGGAGATGCCACAATGAAGCTTAAGCAGGAAAGACCCACAGGGTGGGGGATAGAGGGAGAGAACAAGGTGAGGAAACAGAGGAGAGAGGAGGAAAGTGGGAGTGGAGGGGTAAGGGAAGGGGGATGAGGGAGAATGAAAGAGGGCAGGAATAAAGAGAGGGATAAGGGAGGAAGTGCTGTGAGTGGAATAGCGAGCAGCAGCATAGGGCTATACAGAGGCAAATGGTAAAAGAGGAGGTCCCAGCATTTAGCTGTCAGCAGAGATTAGGTATAGCAGTCACGAAGAAGCTCTGGAAACTAGGAATTGATGCAGTTTCCAGTTAAATTGTCCCAAGGTTGCAGTCGTCGCAATCTCAGGAGGAAGGAATTAAATAAATTAGCAGCTCTAACTGCAACGTATCGCTGTCGGAGCGAGGTCCCAGCCGGTGGCCAAAGTGTTGCCTGGCTCACAGAACTTTGTGTGTCCTGAGTCTCTGGAAGGGGCTGAAAAGCTGAAGGGAACCTGGTGGTGAGACCAAGATCTGCCTTCAGCCAGAAGGCAGGCTTGATATTCAGTGCGAGCCTGGCGTTGAAGCCAATTTGCTTGTTCGTAAAGGTCAGCAGCGTGAGATCTATATGCTGCACCAGTTAGTAGATGGCATGCCTTATTCAGAGCTGTGGTGAGCCGACGTAGGGTTGTCTGTATGAATTATAAATGGCCAAACCATAGTCAGTAATAGACACAACTGAACTTGGATAGCCAATCTGAGGGCTTGGTAGTAAGGCAGTGTTTATGCCTGTGTAGAAGGCCTAGGCGAATGTTAACTACCTTGGCAACATTCTCAACATGGTTGGAGTAGGACGTACTATCCAGAGTAACTCTAGTTATTTAAAAGATTGAGTCTGATCAAGGATAACACCCGCACTGTTTTTAATCACCAATTGTTCAACTTTGTGCTTGCTGTGGGTACCATGGAAGAGCATGACCTTAGTTTTTCTGCAGTTAAGCACCAACTTATGAGAGATGAACCAGGACTCGGCTTCAGTAAAACTTTTCTGAAGTTGGGCCTGAAGGAGGGTAGGGTCAGTAGTCTTTGAGAAAATGATCATATCATCTGCGTAGAGGAGTACTGTTCGAAATAGGATGAAAGAAAATTATTGAGGAAGGTGCTAAATAGAAGGGGTCCCAGTATCGATCCTTGAGGAACCCAGAGCAGATAGGCAGTTTAGCAGAAAGGGCAGACCCTATTCTCACCTGCTGTGTGTGGTTTGCTAGACAGCTGGTGAACCACTTTAGGGCTTCTGAAGATATACCAAGCCCAGCAAGTTGATGTATAGCAAATGGTGATTGACCATGTCAAATGCTTTAGACAGGTCAATAAAGGTTGCAACAAGTTGACCCTGATCAAAAGTATGGTGAATGAAACCTGTGAATTCTAGTAGGGCTGTAGATGTGCTATGCCTTTCCGAAACCATGTTGTTGGACACATGGTAGGTTGTATTTTCCAGGTACTCCACAAACTGGTCAGCAACAATCCTTCGAAGTGCTTTGGACAGCGGGGAAGAATAGATATCGCCTATAATTCCCAGGTAGTAATCTGTCCCCACTCTAAAAACTGGTGTAATCAGAGCAGATTTCCAGATCTGGGGGAATTGTGAAAGTATGAGGGAGCAATTGAGAAGCTTGGTGAGGGGGGTATAGGACTTAATCTACAGTAGAGTTAGGGTAAGAAGTTTTAGGTAGAGGGAATCACTGCTTGTCCTTGTTCCTCCTAGAACTTTACTAGGTAGGTCTTGGTCTCGCTTCGAGATAGCTTTGAAGTAGAAATATGGGTGGGTAGAGGCCTCTTCTGATTTGGTGGACGTAGGAGCTGTGCTGGGTGGTTCAAAGAAATTTGGGGCAGAGTTTGGCTAAGGTCTGTGAAGGATGAATTAAATGTGTTGGCAATTAACAAAGGGTCATGGGTGACAGACTTATCAACATTTAACATAGTTGGAGCTTGTTTAGATGCTGTCCCAGTGATTTCCGAGAGGTTTTCCCAGAATTTTTTCCCCATCAGCCCAGGTCTTGGCAAGGATGTCCTTATAGTAATGTGCTTTGTGCTCACGGATAGCCTTAGTACATGTGTTCCTGGCCATCTTATAGGCTTGTATGTCAGGTTGACTGCCAGAGGTCCTGGCCCTATGTCAGAGGTGGTCACAATCTTTCATTTGAGCCAGAAGGCTAAAAGAGATCCAGGGATTATCAAGTTCCCTGATCCTGTGTGTCCTAAAAGGGGCGTGGATGTCACAGGCTTCATTGACACATTCACTGAAGTATTGTAGAGCAGAGTCAGTATCAGGTGTGGTTTCAATGTAAGACCAGTCTTGTTGTCGGAGGAGAGATTTTAGTGGCTGCAGGTGACCATGGAAGAGCACTCTACTTGTGACTGTTCTGGCAGGGGACTTGATAAATTTGTTAGACCAATAACACTTGGTAGGAGAGTGATCACTGATAGTGTTGGGCAGTACTTCAGAATGGGAGATATGTGTTGGACGATTCGTTAGGGCCCAGTCCAGGAGTGTGCTAGTCCCAGTCTTATAGTTTATCTTGGTTGGAGTTGTTATTAACTGGGTAAAGTTCAAGCCTGTTAACTCATCCCTGTGCCTTCTGGCCCCTGAAGACAGCCAGTTGACATTAAAGTCACCTACCAGGATGGTTTCTGTGTCTTGTTTTAGTCTTATGACACAGTTAATTAGGGGTTTTAGGCCCTGTTCGGCAAGGTCTGGGGAGTATAGACTGAGCCAATGTTGAGGACCTTGTTGTGTGCACTGAACATAACCTTAACAGCAAGGATCTGAGTATCCTTAGCTGGTTCAGGGAGGGAAAGTGGATAGGTCAACAATGACTCCTTTAGGTATATGGCACAGCCACCTCCTCTTCTAGATAGTCTGTCCTGTCTGAAAAGTGAGTAGCCTGATAGGATGATGGCCGAGTCAGGGGTAGATGGTGACAGCCATGTTTCAACGACTGACATGATGTTGGGATCGTGTACTACACCCCAAGCAGTGAGTGCATCAAATTTTTTTAACAGACTGCAGACGTTCATACTGGCCAGGATAAGGATACCCTGTTTTTTGTTGCCATTGACTCCATATGAAGGAGGGCCTGGATTAAGGTGTACCCTCCCAGAAATAAGGAGAAGAAGAAGAATGAGGCGTTTCAGGAGTTGTTTTAGTAAATAGAGTGTAAGGGGACGAGATTTCCTCTTTAGACGTACTTTAACAGGTCTCATAGGAACAGAGAGACTTTTAAGCAGCACAACAACAGTGGAGTCAATAGAGGACAGACAACTTCCATGTTTCATGTGCAGCCTGCTGTGGTGCAGCTTTCATGGGAAAGAAAGGGGTGCAGTATGTTGCATCAACACTGGTGACCATGCCAAGTGTGATAAGAGGAAGCTCTGTGGTATGGGGACCAGGGATATGAGATATGGGGTGCCACCCTAATGACAGTGAGACCCAAAGTGTGCAGAAAAGCACCAGAAGTAGTTTCCCACCTTGTGATGCCATTGGATAAGAGATGAACCAAGTGAGGTAAAATAGGATTTAGTAGGGAGTCAGTACAAGGAAGGTATATAGCAAGTAAAGCAACTGTGACTTTAAGAGGGTAGACTTTTTTAGATGAAAGAACAAGATCCCTCTAGTGGCAGATCTGTATAACCTGCTAATGGAAAACTAACTTTAAAATTATACTATATGAAATGCTAAATGTTTTAAAACCTTTAAGGAAAATAAATGAATTAATCAGTAATTTAGCAGTATTGGCCTGAATATAGTAACATCACTAAGATCAGGAACTTAACAGCCCTTTAAAAAACAAACAAACAAAAAAACCCAGAAAACAGTAGTTTTAAGAATAAGGAGCAATTGTGGCATCAGGAAGAATTAGCCAGGGGAAAAGCCACTCGAGATGCAGCAACAGAGGGCAGTGTCCAATCAGGATGTGGCTGTGGAACGTGCCAAAAATTGAACCTGATGGCTGAGTCCTGTCGTACCTTTGCAGGGTAGAGGAGCTTTGCCCTGGAGGTAACTAGGGAGCTCCTAAGAGAAGGAGCTGCTGGGAAGGTGAAACTAACACCTTCCCCTAAATAGAAAACTCTTCCTGGGAAAGAGAGAGGAGAGCTGAGCAACTGCTTCCAAGAGTCTAGTCCGAGGCGACTAGCACGGAACCAAAGTGCAGGAAGCGAAGGTATGAATACCAAGAACCCATCTCTGAACAAGGACCTACTTGACCTTACGGGTTGAAAGGAGCATGCCGGCCTGTTAACTTGAGTATGCAAGGAAGTAGGAACATGTGTCCACCATGTGGAGTCACTTCTGTTGCTCTGAGGCTCTGATCAAGAGAAGTCTCTTTTTTTTTTGTAAATATAGTTGTTATTGAATATTTTTCACATTTTACAGTCACATTTTCTTGTCTATACTTTGCTATGGAGACAGGGTCACAGTTCATACAAACTGTCAGTAATGCACATCGAGCAAGCCGTACATTTTACCTTAGAACTTAACATTTCCTTAAATTGCTATATCTCTTCACACACACTCCTCTCCCCTTCACAGGACCGCTTGTCCTCCATTAAACCCCTGTTCTTCTTCTCTGGTTCTGTTCCCTCTAGTAATTGCCTCCTGATGCATTTCCCTCACCTCATGTACAAGGGCCATTTTTGACCTGTTTACAGTCAGCTGCTCTCATCTTAGGAGGCAATCAGGATGTACTGGGTCTATATAAATTTGGAGTAGTGTACAGTACTAGGGTACAAAGTGTGGGTCTTTGGTCATGATGTACATTATCCATCTTCTCCACTTTGTGGAGCAGAGGTCTGAGTTATCATTCAGATTATATGTGATTCTCTCTGACCTGTATATGCGGTTGACTGTATCTCTCCAATCTGTTATTGAAGGTATCATTGTGGTGAGCCAGCGTTTGTTGATGGCCTTCTTTGCAGAAAGAAGGAAAATCCCGACTAAGTAGCGGCTGTGGGGGTTTCGTAGCTCGTGTGGGAGGACGTGCAAGATAAAGAGCTCCCCGGATAGGGGTATCCTGTGCCTGAAGAGCTCTTCTAGCTCACCGTGCAATTCCTGTAGAAATGGTTGTAGCCTTGGACATGACCATAGCACTTGGGAATGGTGAGCATTGGTTTCCCCACATTGGCACTAACATGTTGCTGATCTGGAGGTGTGGTAGTGTGAGGTTATAGCTGGGGTGTGGAAGAATCTCATAAGCAGCTACCAGGAGAACAGTCTCCATGTATAACAGGTGATTCTTGATGCTGCAAGGCATATAGTGCCCCACAGTTGTGGGGTAATTTGGGTATTCAGCTCGGCACTCCATTTTTCACTTGTTGACCCTGTATTTCTGCTGTTTTTTCCATCAGGGATTTATAAAGGACCGAGATGGCATGAGGCAACACCCTGGCTTGCAGTACTTGGTGAAGCAACTTTACCAGGTGGGGATGCTCCCCAGGGCTATGTACTGCCAGTGGGAGGGTATCATAATAGTGTTGTATCTGTAGATACCGAAAAAAGTCTGATTGTTGCAAGTGGAAGTTCTGCCGGATATTGCCAAACGACTAGAAGTGGGGTCCCATTAGGAATTGTGGGAGTTTTGTAAGGTGCATGTGCCTCCAGTTATGGAATGTGTGGTCATTTAAAGCTGGAGCGAAATTCTCCAGCAGTTCTATTGGGCATAGCAATACCAGGAACGGGGTGAGCTTTAGGGATTTGCGGGGAGAGTGCCAGGCCCGGATTTGGTGTGTAATCCAGGGGTTCAAAGTAAACCGCCCCAATAAAGGGGGATTTAGGTGTAGGGTGCACCTTTAAAGATTTGTTGAGGCAGTGCACTATCCTCTATCTCTCTCCAGCAGGCTGGGGTAACCTCCATAAGACGTTGGATTATGAAGGACAGATGGGAAGCCCAGTAGTATAATTTAAAGTTAGGGGGCGCGAGTCCTCTCTGTGTTTTTGGATAGAAAGAGAGTTTTAAGTTTAATTCTGGGACGCCTGCCCACCCAGATGAACCAGGAGATGGCCCTGTTCCATGAATGGAATAGTTTATTCGGCAAGCTAAGCGGGACATTCTGAAAAAGTTGGAGAGCCTTAGAGAGAATCACCATCCTCACCACTTCAATTCTCTGGATCGAAGTTCAGAGGGAGAATTCTCCATCTTTCAAGGTCCTGCTTCACCTGTATGGGAAAGGGTAGATGATTATTACATGGCATCCTCTGCCTTATGAGACAGATAGATGCCCAGATACTTCAACTTATCAAGCCCATCGGAATGGGTATCTCTCCTTAAGTGTCTCAGGGGATTGTAGTGAAGGTAAGGGCATCCATCTTGCTGGTATTAAGTCGGAAGCCTGGGTAGGCTCTGAATTCCTCCAGAATGCGGAAAACTGCTGGAATGAATTGTGAGGGGTCTGTGAGGAATAGTAGAACATTGTTTGCATAGAGGGCTATGCGGTGTTCAGTTTCATCCATCATTACTCCTGAGATTCCCGGGACTAGTCTTACTGACTGAGCCAAGGGCTCAATAAAAATAGCAAAGAGCCCAGGGTACATGGGACAGCCTTGATGTGTTCCCTTAAAAGGGGGAAATAATCAGTGGTGACCCAATACTTTAACACACACCTGGGGAGAGGAATATAGTGCCCGAATGGTAGCTATGAAGGGAGCCGGGAAGCCCATTGTGGCCATAGTGGAGAAGAGGAAGGCCATGACACGCGTTCAAAGGCCTTCTCAGTGTCTAGGCTGAGAAGGACTGATGGATTCACGGACTGCATTTCATGGACTAGGTGTGGGGTTTCACGAGTGTTGTCCATTGTGGATCTGGAGCTTACAAAGCCTATCTGATCCAGGTTAATCAGTGCTGGAAGGACAGCATCCATTCTTCGAGCTAGGATAGACATAAGGTATGTGTAGTCCATGTTGAGTATCGAGATCGGCCTATATGAGCCACATTGTAAGGGGTCATCGTCAGGTTTTGGGATGAGTGAGATTGTTGCAAATGACCAACTGGGGGGGTGCATCCCCTTGTAAAACTTCAATAAAGGCACAGAGCATTAGCTGGATAACTGACTGTGCCATACCTTTATAAAATTCCACCCCATACCCGTTGGGGCCTGGAGCTTTCTGCGTTTTGGATCTGGAGAAGGCCAGCGCCAATTCCTCTGGGGTGACAAGCGCCTGCAGAGTGTTTTGCTGGTCCAGGGTGAGTCCTGGTAGGTCCAGGGCTGACAAAAAGGTGTTGGTGGATATTGGGTCTGCCGTGTGGTCTGGGGTGTAGAGCCCTGTAGTACTGGCAAAAAACTTGGGTTATATTCTTAAGCTTGGTGTGGTGGGCGCCGTGTTTGGATCTTTTTATTGCTGCAGTAGTGGACATTTTGCGCTGTTGGAGTAGCTGGTACGCCCATACCTCTCAACCTCCTGCCTCATAAATCAGGGACAAGACTTAAAATAATCAGGGACGAAGGACTAAAATCAGGGACACATCTTTAAAATTGGAGATATCAGCTCAGGAAGCTAGTAGAACAAGGGGCTTAGTGAAACATGTAGTTTCTAAGTAAGAACAAGTCTGTAACTTTAATGTTTAACATTATTTTGTGCTTACAACCCCACTGTTTGGTCACGGAAACACAATTTTTAGGAGGACAGAGTAAAGTTTTGAGGCAAAATCAGGGACGCCCTTAAGAATCAGGGACAGTGAGAGGTATGGTACTAATAAGCTTAGAGGCCCACGGGCCTTATCTCGACATGTCTCTGTCAAGTAAGTATGTCAGTGCTACCTCAGTCTGTTGGCAGCACAGGCATCCAGATCCTTTTTGGTCTGTTTAATCTGCACTAGTACTGAGTGGTCACCTTGTTGGTGTACCATTTATAAAAATTGTTGTGTCTGTTCTAGCTGTGTTTGTCTCTCTTTCTTTCTTTCCGTGCTTTGGCCAGCATAACTGTGTGCTTTATTAGGTGGCTCTTAAGGACCACCTTCAGGGTGTCCCATCGGATAGTTGCAGGGGTTTCGGATCAGAATTATCCTGGATAACTTCCCTAATTTTCTCTTTGAGAAATTCTCTAAATTGTTTACACTTCATGTGGACTGGGTTGAATCTCCACCTGGTATTGTGCCTCTCTATGCCTAGGTCCCATGAGGTTATTACTGGGGCATGATCTGCACGTGCTATACACCCATTGTGACACTGACCATCGAGCCCAGACTCTCCTTCTTGTGTAGCAGTGATCTGTTCGTGTGTATGTACTGTGGACGGTTGAGCAGTATGAGTACCCCTGTCCCTTGGGTGTAGGGATTACCATACATCCAACCAACCCACCTCCCGAACAAACTGTTTAAAGAATTTGTGTGGGGCTGGCTGCTTGCCCTTGAGGACTTGGTAGTGTCTAAGGATGGACTTGAAGGCGATGTTGAAAATCCCCGCCAAAATCAGAGTCCCCTGGTCATCTTGACCACCTTATCTAGCAGGAGTCGGATTTTTGATGAGTTTGAGGCCGGTGGGAGATATATATTAGCAAGCGTTGCTTCCCACTCTTACAGAATCCTCTGAACTGTTACTAGCTGACCCTCCGGATCTGCCCATTCCTTTACCATCCGGAAGGGGGTATGACAACCCCTCTTTTTCTGCCCCCCATTGCTGAGGAGAAGACCTGTGTGTAACCCTCCCCTTGAGCTTGTGTTCTGCAGGAGTCCTATGGATTTCCTGCATATATACACTCTGGCTGTGACTCTTTATTAGAGAGATAATCCTAGACCTCTTTATAGGCTACCCAGGCCGCTCACATTCAGGAGTATACTTTCAAGTGCTTGCTTGCCATTTATAAAACATAAAGATACAGAGGACTTTATTCGCCTAGCTCGTGTCGCACCGACACATAACCACTGCTAATATTGATACAACTTTTGTGACTGTTTACTATCCTCCTAGGGTGCAGGTCCTCTCGGTGGAACTGGAGAGGAACCTAAACAACAGGGAGCCCATAACTAATGTCCTTGGGCCTGAAATGTTAACCTTTACATCATTAACTACAATTAGATCAAAGTGATCAACTAATAAACTTGGGTGATGGGTCTCCCCATCCTTTGGTGGTTACAGGCACACTTTTGGGCCAACAGGGCTACCAGAACTAGCCTGATCCACAACCAAACTGCAGAACTGCCATCAGTATGGTCATTTCTCATGACCCAAAGAAGGCTCAAGGCCTACTTCGTGTATCCACCGTGCAACCCGGGCTCTCGTGACACTTTTAGTGTCAGTGGGGAAAAAGAGAAAAGGGGTTTTGGGACGGCCACAGCTCTCAAAATCGTCCCCTTTGATCCAGCGGTGTATTATGGGAGAGTGATTGGGAGGGTTGCATTGCTGTGGACTGTTATCAGCCAACTTGATGGTGAGGAGGGGAACTGCAAAGGAACCACATCTAATACGCCCCCGTGGGGAGGGTGCAGTCCCCGCCTCCTCACAGCCCCACCCCAAAAGAGGGAGAAAAAACCCCCTGACCTTAGTGGTGCGGGAGGCCCAGAACAAGAGCCCATTGTTACTAAGCTTCTTAACTAGATTCATCTGTATTTCAATCCTGCCCCCACCCCACCCCACCGATTGCATAACCTTCCATTGGTTAGTTATTAACAAGTTCTGTTAATAAAGAGGGTCCCAGTCTGATAGAGAAACAGTTGGGGATCCCTTACCGTGGAGGACTTCCGCTTGAGTTAGCTATCGAGCCCAGCACCAGCATCTGGGATCCTGAAAGAGAAAATTTAGTACAGTCTCCCTATTGGGGCATTGTGTTAGAAAAGGGTTATAACCTGGGAGATAGAGGGGTCAGTATATTCTGAGGGGTTAATAAGAAGATGGGGAAGCATTCTAAAGGCTGAAAGAAGGCAATACTGTTAAAAAGAAAAGAAAACAAAATTAGTGTAGACTGGGACTTATCTGAACAGGCAGCGTTGATTTTGTCCATTATTGAAGTCTTCAATGGGGGTATATGGGGCAGAAAGTGTCCCGGTGCTCAATCACCATCCCTGCCCCCATTTTCCTTCATCAGGTCCCATTTAGTAAACTTCGATGACCAAATAAGTCCTATGGGCAGATTGACCATTTAACTAGGCAGTCTTCATCGAGGAGTTCTGAGGCTGGTCGCCATCGAGGAGTGCATCTCGGTGGGGGGCGGCTGTTTTTTGCCATGCAGGGTGCTAGCTATCTGCTGAATAGCTTCCCTCCCTTGTCATCTACGGAAGTCCTGCTGTCCAGTGTTCCATACATGTTGTGCCAATTTGGAAGCGTTGTTGATCTTTGTTCATTTTGCCCCTGGAGCACCTCGATATTTCGTTATTTTTTTTTATTTTTATTTTTTTAACTCTGTGGATGCCTCTTCTGCACTCTCGAAGGTCTGGGTCCCCTCTGGAAAATGCACTGTCAGCTTTGCAGGGTATGGCGTCCTAAAACGGAGCCCCGCTGTCTTTAGGGCCCTCAGCACTGGAATATACTGTTTACATCGGAGCATGATTTCAGGGGCATAGTTATTTTCAAGATAAAGCCTGTTTGCTCAGTACATAACTGCCCTGCATCCATGCCAAGTGCAACACCATTTCCTCTTCTTGGAACCAGAGGAAGCGCACTAGAATCGCTCGGAGGCGCGCTCCTGATGCCGGCCTTGGGCCTAACGTACGATGTGCCCCCCCTATTTCCATCGAGAGGGCATCCGGTGTGCTGATTGCATCTAGGAGGAGCTGCTTGATAAAGCGGAGCATGTCTGAGCCCTCCGCTCCCCCCAAAATGTGAATATTGTTGTGCCAATTCCGGCTTTCGGCGTCCTCTGCCCTCACCTGCAGTCCTTAGATGTTCTGGTGCAGTTGCAGGATGGCGCGCTTCGCGCTGTCTACACGCTGGTCTCCCTCTGTGGTCTGGATTTTGAGGGCCTTGTGCTGCTTCTCTAACTTAGAGACATCCGTGCGGAGCTCCGTGGCAGTGGATCTCATTTCTTTTCTGAAGTCCCTTAATTCATTAAGCACCAGGGACATTTGCCACTGTATGGTAGTCAGGGGAAGATGCTTTGTTTGCGACCTGCCGCAGCGTGACAAGACCGAGGCCTGTGAGCCCTCACTGCCTGAATCCCTCTCCAATAATCCACCTTCATCTCTTTCCTCGCCTGGCTTAACACTGGTTTGATCACTTCTCTTGGCATTTCATGGTCCTCCGCTGGCTTGAATATGAAATCGTTGCTTAAGTGGTGGTTTTGGGAAAATTACTCTGGGCGAGTTGGGAGCTTGTTGATTTATGCTGCCAGTGGGAGTGTGACATCACTGGAAGTCCAAGAGAAGAGAGTCTAATAAAAAACAGACTGGGCTGCCGCCTAGGTCTAGGGAACATCTCTCAATTAAGAGAAAATCTCCCTTGGAGAGTGTTATGACTCATACCTCTGCTAGATTGAACTTCCCCTCGAAGTAGGAGGAGTCCGATGCTCTCCACCGTAGTCTAGAGATGACCGCCTCAGGCAGCTGAGGCGGAACCTGGGCCGGATCCAGATGTACGGTATTGGGAAGTTTTGGGCTAGGCCTTCTGCTGTGATGATATATAATCTATCTATATCTGTATCTATATATTCATGGCAAAAACTCAGTTTAATACATCAGTTAGGGTTGTTCAGCACAAAAGCGAGGAAATTCGGTGTTGGGGTTACCACCCTGCACCCCACACCCACTCCATCCCCACCAACAGGCATCAGGATGTGTGTTGGGGTCGTCTGCCTAACTCTCACCCCATTCCGTGTTTAAATAAATTGAGGTGGTGCAGTGTAGGAGAATGGGGTGAGAGTTAGGACCGATGACCCAATGCACACCCCTGATGCCTGTTGGTGACGGGTATGGGGCAAGGGGTGGCAGCCCTAACACTGAATTTCCTTTGCTTTGTCGCTGTGAAACAATCCTAACTGATGCATTAAACAGAGTTTTACCATGAATTCTTTTCTTTTGAGAATGAGCACTATAAGTAGTGAATGGAATGTGATTTTTTTTTTTTTTTTTGTCGATAGTAACGGTAACGCAAGCGAAATTGTAACGCACGGTGACGCAAACGAAATGATAATGCAAACGGTAAGAGAAAAACTCAAGCTAAACGTTAATGAAAGCAGAAATGGTAACACAAATTGTAACACAAATGCTAACGCAACAGAAACACAAACGTTAACGAAAACAGTAACGCTAACGCCAACGTAAATGCAAATGGTAAGAAAACTGAAAACTGTAACACAAATGCAAAAAGAAATGCAAATGGTGAAGGCAACAGCGCTGCAGAAGGACACGGTAACGCAATTGACAACGGAAACGCAACCAAAAACGCAAACGCTAAGGCCAACAGAGACGCAAATGGTGACGAAGATGCAAACAGTAACAGTAATGCAATTGGAAACGCAAACAGGTACAGTAACAGCAGCGATGATGCCAAAGTGAACTGTAATGCAAACAGAAATGCAAATGCAAGCGCGTACAGAAATGCAAATGGTAATGCGCACGGTCACGGTACCGCAATTGGAAACGCAATGCTAACAGTAACACCAGCGATGATGCCAAAGGAAAGACTAACGCAATGGAAGCACGTATCAAACGCAAATGATAATGCACATGGTGACGCAAAACGAAACACAAACAGAAACAGTAATGTAAACGCAAATGGTAACAGTAACGCAAACGCAAGCGCAAACAAAAACGCAAAGGATAACGCACATGGTGGCGTAGACGGAATGCTAATGCAAACAGTAACGGAAATGCAAGTGGAAACGCTTAACTGTAACAGTAACGAAAGCGCACCCCCCCCTCCAACAGCTGCATTGAGAAACGCAGTGAATACAAAGAATGTATGCATAATAATGGGCCTCTGAGCAGAAAATGAACACTTGGAATACTAAATTGCTTATATCTCAGGAACCATATGACATAGACAAAAATAAAAATTCATATGATTTATCACTTTCCTCGCTAGTTTTGTACTTAACCCCCATTTTGGGGGCTGAGCATTTTTCCAACGAAAAGTCTGTATCTCGAAGCATTTCCGAGATACGGGCCCTGAAAGACGCGGTGGACAGTGTAATGTTAGCCTGTGGGGAAAAAGCATCAACTTCAGAGTGCCATAACTTTGCAGCCCTCTAATATTTTGTCAACAAACTACCAAAAGGCACATCTCTGGGATCTTGGCTTTCTTCCCTCCAAATTTCAGCCCAAAAGACCAAACCGTTCTTTTGCAGCAGGGTGGCAAAGATTTCCTATTCTTTTAGGAATAGTGTTACAAAGTAGTGTCGCAAATCAAGACACTTTCACACAAAAAAATCATGAAAGTGTCACAAGTGCAACACTACAGTTTACAAAAATTTGCAAAACATATTTCTGGGGTGTTTAACCCCCCAAAAAAGACATGGCTAGCATCCGCAGGGCTCTACTAGGTGAACATAAAAATAATTGAGTCCCTAGAGGGTCCCAATTTTAAATGGCAAGCGCTTCGGTGACCAGTAACTGAAAACAAAATGATGGATTTGGCGACACTACAGGGTCATTTGCAACACTGTTGAACTTTTGTTAACTTTTCCCATTGATTATAATGGGAAACTTGTTTTTGAATAACTTTGAATTGTTTAATATTTTTTCCACGAACTCTTCAAAAAGCACATCGGGACCCCAGCTGCATGTTCCCTGAGGTTTTTCGGACTGTTCGCGCCAAATTGTGCGATACTGTAGGCAGCGAGCAAAGAATGCACAAAAAAGCATAAATGCAACTTTCTATTACGCTTTATAGCTCCGCAACCGTATATCCGACCGTTACGGAACTTGGCAGATCCAGAGACTATGGTACCGCTCCGTGCCTGCCAAATTTCAGGCACATCCGTCATGCGGTGGCAAAGTTATTAAGCTGCAAAATTTCACACTTTAACCTTAAATGGGGTACTCAATCTTAACTATAGTGGCACTACTGTGCCACTATCATAATATATATATATAGATATATATAGATAGTATATTATATATAATATATACATATATATTTTTTAAACAATTACTTAGAGCCTAACAAGGCTGTCAGGTTTCTGCCTTGAAAGGACTGCCTAGTACAAGAATGATGAAGATGTCATCTATCTGAGGGTAGCCTGAGCGTCCATAATTAAAACCTGGACTGGACCAGTAATCACAGCTGAGAAGATGTTAATCACCCATTGCCGATGAAGCCACTGAAGGGGCAGTATCACAGTGGGGCTGTATATCCCTATCAAAGGTGCGGAAGAGTCCGGAAGGCTCCCAACCATTGAATTAGTGTATTCTACAGGGTATAATTGCACTGACGACTGAAAAGAGTCCAGACACAGAAGAGTTTGGTCCACGGAAGAAGTCTGAAATGTTATGGTCAGATATATTGGACATAAGAGATCTCCGCCTTGGTTCACTAGTAAAATTAAAAGGTTAGTTTTAGCAAAGAAAAAAGCATTCAACAAATATAAAAATAATATTTCGGAATCCAACTGGTCTAAATTTGTGCTCAAAGCAAAAAAAGTAAAATATGCAATTAAAAAGGCAAAGTAGGAACTAGAGTCAAACTTAATCAGTATACAACATGATAACAAGAAAAGGTTTTTCAACTATATTGGCTCCTTAAAAACCTCTCCTACCTTAGTCGGCCCATTAAAAATTAATGATGTCATTAATGATGAATAAACTATGGCAAATAAATTTAATGTTAATTTTGCTAGCATATTTAAAGAAAAGGGTGAGTTTACGTGTTTAAAACCTTCTAAACTGGACCCTATAATTCAATTTACTGTAGCCGAAACTTTTAACATCATTGATTCTTTAAAATTTTCCACATCAGTTGGTCCTAATGGTATTCCAGCTATTTTCTTAAAAATTTTTCCTTACGAACTGGCGGGTGTACTGACCTATTTGTTTAATGAATCACTACAGAGGGGTATAGTGGTTAAAGACTGGTGTGATGCTGAAGTTATTCCTATACACAAATCTGGCTCTAAGAGGGAGCTAAATAATTACAGACCCATAAGTTTAACCTCGACCATATGTAAAATCATGGAAAGACTAATCCTAGGTAAAATCAGTACACATATTTTGGAAAATGGTTTGACCGATATTTTCCAACATGGATTTCAACCTGGAAGATCATGCCAAACCAATTTGTTAGATTTTTTCGAACCAGTGAGTGAAGCTCTGGACCATGGTATGCCAGTAGATGTCATCTACCTGGACTTTGAAAAGGCCTTTGATTCTGTCTCATATGATACACTATTTAATTGTTTATTAAAGCTAGATCTTAACAATTATTTGACCAAATGGATAATGCAGTGGTTATCCAATAGAAGACAGCGGGTATCTTTGAGGGGTTTTTCCCTATGGACCATGGTTACTAGTGGAGTCCCTCAGGGATCAGTCCTGGGTCCATTGTTATTTAAGATCCTTATAGTCGGTATGAATATAAAAATGGTAACTGGATTATTAAATATGCTGGACGATGCCAAACTGGGTGGGATTAACAACTCTGAATCTATATCTATATTACAGGATAATATAAATCAAATTTCTGAATGGGTTAGCAATCATAAACTGAAATTTAATATAAATAAATGTAAGGTTATGCATTTTGGATGGAACAATAGATGTGCTAATTATTACATTGAGAACAACACTTTAAGTGTTTTTACAACTGAGAGAGATCTGGGTGTTATTATTAATAACAAGTTGAAATTTACAGATCACTTAAATTCTACTGTTAAAAATGCTCCAGATTAAGTAATTGCTTATTCAGAAACATTAAAAGTAGAGAACCATCAATAATGGTTCCACTATACACCAGTATTATAAGAGCTAACTTCGATTATTGTTCTTCATTTTGTGCACCCACTCAGAGGGGAGATAAGTTATTTAGGGAGAAGGTCCAAAAAAGGTTTGTTAAGAACATAACTGGAATGGGCCACCTGACATATGAGGAAAGACTGAAACAACTAAATTTGTACAGTATGGAATATAGATCAATACGCGGTGATCTCTGTCTGCTTTATAAAGCAACTAGGGATGAATATTTATTTGATAACTTGCATTTGAAATGGAACACTACTACAGTCCAAACTTGTTCGCATAATTTAAAATTACTTTATCTACTAACTGAACTATGAAAAGAAATCAATTCTATACCCAGCGAATTGTTCCAATATGGAATTCACTTCCTTTTGAGGTTGTAAACTGCGTAAATTTGACACAGTTTAAAACTAAATTAGATATATGAACAATTTTAAATTTGTAACCCACCTAGCTTAGGTGGCATAATCCTAATGGGCTTGTCCCTCGATTGTGTAAAACACCTATGAACCTATGGTGGACCCCATATCCCTGAGGAAAAACTGAAAAGAAGATCTTCCATTACAGACTCTGCTAATAGAGAGGATTAGCCTCCGGTCTCTAAAATGAGTCATCCACTGTATCACCGACAAGTAGAACAGGGAGAGACTCTTCCAGATGCATGTCTATTCCAGAAGAACTCTCCAAAAGGAGGTCTAGATCAGAATCACTAGAGACTCTGCCACCAGGAAAGGTGATGAGGAGCCCAACACCACTTAAGGAGCCGACAGAGTGCTGATCAGAATGCGGAATTCCACTGGCAGAACAGCATAGAACAAGAGTCCCACCAGCGGAAAACCGCTGATCCCACGCCGACCTCCACCCACTACGATCCGCAGAAAATATTCCATGGAACAGGACTTCATTCTGCAGAAAACACTTCGCAACAACTTCTGCGGAAGAAGAGGTCCATGGAAAGGAAAACTCCACCACCTGTTCTGCCAGACAGCACCATCTGTGGAACCCGGAGGGTGCCCGCGGCATTGCCAACTGCACTGGACACCCGCAGCACCACCGCGAGAGACACGCAGCGCCAATGGCATTCATCCATGGCACTGTGCAGCAACAACAGCCATCCACGGCACCGCAGTGCCATCTACGGTGCCGGTGGCACTGACGTGCCATCCACAGCACCACACGGAACCAGTGGCGCCATCCACAGCACCACACCGGAACCAGTGGCGCCATCCACGGCCAAGGGTGCTGTCCATGCCTGGAGATCCTGAGGAAAGAGAGAAAGAAAAGCTTTACCTGCATGGCCCCTGCATGGAAAAGGGGAGGGGGAGGCATGAGGATTGATGCGATGGCAAAGGCATCAAAGATGACACTGCACACATCCTGACCCAATCAGCCTGGCCTCAGAACTGGGAACACTGGCCAGGAAAACTGGACAGAAGTCGAACCCCCTTCTCCAAAGGAGCGGACCAAAGGTGAAACTGCTCACCGGAACTCCATCGAGGACAGAGATGGAATCCGGTGTCGAAGAACACGTGGCGTTAAGAACGGGGCCAAGGAACCCACTAAAGTTGGTTCAGGCTCACCATGCCCTCACCACCAACAATCCCTGCTTAGATGTATCAGAGGGCTTATCTAGGTGGTACCGATTCTTCTTCCCCAAGGAGGAAGAAGAGCTCGAGGTCAAGCTGGGAGCTGGATCCCCAGAACTGCCAGTTTTGTGCTGGCGGACTGTCTCTCCCCACCCCACCCCAGCACAGGTCTCCTGGTCAGACCCCCCATCGCCAAGGACAGTGGACCGGACACAGCCCCTCTGCCATAACAACTTTCAAACAAAGTCTTCCTACCATCACCGCTACCATCTTAGGACGAGTCCGTTGAAGGCAGGTGAGAATTTATTTTTCTTCTTCATAATCTTCTTTTTTCTTCTTCTTCAACAATAAGAAAATAATACTAAAATGTTAATTTAAACGAATACTGAATGGCTTAATGCTGCTGTCATATAGACGAAAACTTTGACTCCGGCAGACGAGTGACGCCGACATCCAAGCGCACTTGACGCGGAGAAAAGAACTGAGGTAGTTGGAGGGTCGACACAGAGATGGCTTCTGGGCACAGGCGCAGTTAGTCTTGTGGTGCTGTGCATGCGTGGTCCTTTCATGGCGCCAGCCCTTCTGAAAATCTTTTGGCTCCCGCTGAGTCCTAGGGCCTCTGTGCTATCCCATCAGTGTAAATGAGTGGTGAGACTTCGTCCAAGAATATTAATACATTCAATATGCTGTGTTTCAGTACAGTCTTACCATTCAGTATGCTGTGTTTATGCCTCAAAATGGCTACATGTTCAGTATGCCTCAAGAGAAATACAAAACATTTATTTTCTCAGTATAATAGCCTGGGGCATATTAGTTAATAGTTCTAAGCCCCAGAGTAGCTGTTTTATTATGTGCACATTGCCTAAATAGTAATAGTGGCAACAGTCATTTTGTACACTTTGAGTGCAGCTTTGTGTTTTCTGTTAGCCTCATTTGCTGCTGTAACTATGCTTTACATTGGTGTAGAACTCAGGTAACCCCCAGTATTGCTACTCTCGCTAGCAGCAGGGAAATTAAAAAAACAAACAAAAAAAAAAAACACTACTCCACTGCTGAAATGAACGGAGAGAGGCTCTTCCTTTACACAAGCCCTATATGAGTGTACCAGTGCTTCTCAGCTGAAAAGTAAGCCATTAAAAAGGGACACAATAAATGTTTGTCTCACAAAAGAATAATGTTAAAAGCACATCAGAAATTGCTGCATTTAGTTTAAAATAAAGGTAATTTTAAAGGGAAACTTATAGGCTGAAGAAAAGGCTGCAGTTTCAATTAGGAAAACTCCTCCTGGAGTTTGTAGCTACTTCCTCGTTGCTGAGCTGCTCTGTCTGACCCCACTATAGGGCAGCAGCGGCCTCTAGTGACTACTTTTATAATATAAGTGCTGTCCATCAGGATTAATGGAGACTGCTTTAATTGTAAATCAGACAGAGGAGGGTGGTCATGTAAATGATTTGAATGATGTTCCATCGAAGGTGAACAGTTGTCTGATGGAACTAGTGAGGGTTGTAGTGGCAGTGAAATGGTCTGGCATCCAGAGGTAGTTGTAGACCCATACCGGGATGACGCTGGTGATCGTCTGATGCTGAGGAGAATGTAGTGACAGTGACTGCAGAACAAGTCAAGACAGTGGAGCCAGCTCTGGGATTGCTAATCGGCTTGGCAACACTGAATGGCTAAACTTGTTTGCTGTCACCGTGGTGATCCTTCCTAGTTTGGGTTGTGCTGCGCATAGTAATTTATGCTGCTCTTTGTTCTTTCTACTGCTCCCGCGATGATGCCGTGAATTACGCGCCATGGCATAGCATTCCATCGCTTTTTGGTAGGCGGTACTATGACCAGATTTCCTTGCTTGTGCTGATTACTCTGACAAGTGACTTGTCCCCTTGAGGTGCTGTTCTCCCCTGTCTGTGTTCCATGGCTACATCACACAGCATGACATTTTTGGCTTCCACTGAAGTCTACTATTCTTCCTGGCCAGTGGCCACTTGCTGTCCCTGTGCTGTGACCCTCCAACACTGCAGTGTGTGTGTATTGATGATGCAGGGTCAAGCGAGATTGCTTTCAGAAGGCACTTCTACTTAGGCAGTACCACTCTGAGCAGTGTCACACACATTGCTTTATTACCTGATGTTTACAGGTGGAACACAGTAAGGGAGAGTTATGGTTGTGTCTCCTCCCCCAAAAAGAGGTGAATGTCAGAGTAAAATAGCCGAGGGCAGAACACAATGCACTTCACCGCCTGGTGATTTCAATGGGGAATACTGCCCAATACTTACATGCCATAGTGTGTACTCACTGTTGTGCTTGACTACATGGTACTGTTGTTGATATGGACCTCTTAATATTTTGTTTTTCTCTCTGCTGCACAAGTAACATGCAATCCTCACATGCCAGTAGGCATGCATATTGCTGAATGTCACCACCATTCATCACACATCTGTGATGGTGTGAGAACTGAGAACATCATTGGAAGTCTGCCATAGGTGATGGTACTGTATCGTGTTGATCACAAACTGCAGTTTCTGTGGACAGTACATAACTCCTGTCATTCAGCTTCTCCACAGTATTGATTACTGATGTATTTGATGTCCCTACTGTCACGGTGCATGGCGAGGACATACATTAGGTCTTGCCATCAGTGACTCTTGCACATGTGATGTCCAGATCGTGCTTTACAACACATGTGTAGTCACATGTTATGCAATCACTGAGGCAGGTGGCAGGCTGTATGCGTAAACTGATACAGGTACAATGTAGTGCTAACATTCCTTCACATGTTTAGCACAGAGCATCCTGCTTGTTGTATTCTGTGTTATAAGATGTACAGTATGTTGGGTATCTGCTGTTGAATCCTTTGTGGCTGACCCACTTGTCATTTCTGGTGGCCCACAGATTCTTCCCATGAACTACATCATGCATCCAAAAGGTTGCACTGTGCAATAATTGACACATGGTAATGGGTTTGTATTAACACCTACATGCTGCCACCATTGCTTGAATGCTTGTTTGTGACAAATGTGTAGTTAGTCACTGCTCATTGTGCTACTTTCAGCCTGCACACTGCAGAGCATACATTAAAACACTATGTTTTCTCCATCCTGACCTCTAAATTCCTTCCCATAGGCAGTGGAGTTTG
This sequence comes from Neoceratodus forsteri, assembly GCA_016271365.2. NCBI lineage: Eukaryota > Metazoa > Chordata > Ceratodontiformes > Ceratodontidae > Neoceratodus > Neoceratodus forsteri. The sequence goes on from CM057451.1 coordinate 39,082,101, forward strand.
TACTTTCATTTCTGCACTTTTGACTGGTGTAAATGTGTCATGAGCAACACAGCTGTATAATATCAGTGTAACACTGGATTGAATGCATTCAGTATCATGTGATATCTACATCTGCCATTATCACATCACTGTGTGCTATAATAGTCGTGCTGGGTGCCAGGTGAAGCTTTGGGGGCAATATGAGGAGGGTATATGTATTGTATATCCTCGTCGCCATAAAGTATCAGAAGGGTGAGGGTCATGTTACTGTACTTTTTTTTTCCACTGTGCATCTACTACTGCTGTTCTGTGGACTATGTGAGTGAAACTGAATGTATATATTGTTTAGCAGCACACATAGAAACAGCATAAAGATAATAATGATGATACATATTCTATTTAGTCACAGTGAAACAGGGAAGGAGATTTGACATTCCTTTAACAAAAATGCACTATGAACGGAGACCACACAGCACACCTGTCACAAAATCTGCAGGGAATAGTGTTGACACAAAGATGTGTAATCTTTCAAGAGCTGAACAGATGAACACCATTAACAAGCTGGCTTCAAGAGGGATTCAAATCCTACAAACCTTTAGTGCCAAAACACAGTGCAGTCCCATACAACTTCTAGCCATCACACTGTTGGAATAGCATGCAATGTACAGCTCGGGCAGCTCGAGGGGGAAAGTGTCCCTGGGATCACGCCACATGCTCAGCGTGCCATTCTGCGCTATGCTAACGCCTGATGCTGAAAAAAGCTGGCAAAACACTTATCGCGATAGAAATGCTCCAAATAAAAAGTAACTAATTTTATTAAATTCACATTGCGATTCATCTGGGGACAAGCAAGGCAACACAACATGGGGACCAGAAGAGCTGCTAACAGAACTTGGTGAGTCTCTTTAAGGTAAAACAATATATTTTGATTTCAGTTCTCCTTGTTTAAAATGCAAAGCCATGACATCAAAGCATTGTAATAATATACATAAAGGCTCCTTAGTCTTATATAAATTAAAAAGAGCTGTTTAAAATGTCTTTTAATGTTTCTGATGATGCTGATATTCCTGGTCGCACCGTGAGACGAGCAGCTTGTTGTTCAGTGTGCCCTCCTGGTGAAACATTTCAGTAAATAAATAAAAAAATAAATATCACATGACCTGGTGGGCAGGTATATAAGGAGTCCACCTGTTTAGCATGCAGAGAGTGAGGGTCAGTGCTTTTTGGCCTGGGTAGGCGAAGGACTGAGGGGAGTCCTAGCACCCTTGTGGAAACGGACTATACAAGGTTGCCACGGCTGTGAGAGATTGTCTGTTATTATTTAAAACAGTTATATTTTATTTGCTCACCAGGAAGTCTTTATTTACTTTCTTTTTATTTTTGGTTGCTTAAAAAGAAACATCAAGGCCCAAATCAACGTGCGTTAAACCTATTTCTGGTTTAGAGGTCCATCTGTTATCCCACACCCTATGACAGTCAGTAACTTTCAAAATCTGGTAGCAAACCAATGCCCCCCAAATCGAGGTGTCGTGGAGCAGTGGGCCCAAGCAGTGCTCCAGATAACTTTTAGGCCAGGAAGTAAAAACACTTTTTAGTTTTCCAAGCTGATAGTATTTCAGTATGCCACGTAGTATTTTGTGACGCGATCACGCTGTTCTGGTGAACTGAAGTGCGACTGCGCAAAGTCCGTGGGAACACTGGTAGTAATGATACTATCCAGGACTCCACACAGGGTGCAAAAGGGGCAAAACTGGGTGTAAAATACTCCGATACACCCCTTAACTGGACCACTGGGCCCAAAAGTGCCAGAGCATCAACCTGCCGGCTGGGTCCACCTTACCCATACTGCTACTTCCCACTAGGACACCGGCATGCAAGGGGCTCCCTTCTCTCACACACACACACACACACACACACACACACACACACACACACACACACCATGGCAGTGTGGCACTCATCAGACATTCTCTCTCCCCCTGCTATACCTCCACTACACTGCACGGGGGTGGCTGTTCTGCCAGAGACAGCAACCCTCATTAAACGAAAAAGGAGCATCTGCTGAGACAATTAATCCTCCTTCCCCCTGCCAGCCCTTCAGCATCCTGTGCTCATTCCCAAACCCGGAAAGCAGGCATCGTCAGCAGTATCTCTGCCACTGTGCTGATCAGCAGCCAACTTGGGCGACATTTTTTATTTTAAACGATTTGTAAAGACTGTCTGACCCACCTATTCTGTATGGTCCCCACAAGTTCAGGGGGTTATATGTTAATGCCAGCATATACAGGGGTTTCAGGCCTACACCCACGTTTTATATTAAATACCATAAAGAAAAGGTTCATTGTTTCGCCCATGTAACTATCATGGCACCCTGTGTTGCCAGATAATACCTGGGGAGGTCCACCACCTCTCTGGGGAGTTGTATGGTTGTCCTGGCAGTCCTGGGTTTTTAACCATTCCAGATAAATATGGTGATCTGTCTGGTAACTTTATTCCAGTATGTGGTTGGGATTTTGACCAGCAGGCATGAAAATAGAAAAGAAAACTGGGGAGTATATTCATTTGTACTATGGCTATCCTGCCCACTAAGTTTAGGGATAATAGCTTTCATCTTGCTATGTTTCGCTCCATGGAAGCCCAGAGCGGATCGTAGTTTGCAGCAAAGAGTCTTCTAGGTTTATTACTATCTGGATCCTCAGATAGCTGAATCTGATTTCTAGAGGCCCATCTAAATGGGAAGGAGTTCTTCAAATTCTCTGGGCAGATGCTGCTAGAATCAGGGCCTCTAACTTGGAAATTAATTTTGCAGCCTGAGGTCTTCCCAAAGCTGCTCGAGGAGGTCCACCAAGTGAGGAAGAGAGTTCTCTGGGGAGGACAGAAAGAACAGAGAGTTGTCTGCTTTTAAGAAAATCTTCTGCTCAATCCCTCCAGCCATTACCCCTTGATCGCTGGGTCACCTCACCCTAGCTGCCAGGGGTTCCAAGCTAATGGCAAACAGCAGGGGGGACAGCAGACAGCCTCTGATGAGTCCCCTTGTCAAGGGAATGAATCCAGCTGATGCCATTCGCTCACCCATGCCAGGGACCTGAATACAATTTAGATATCACTGCTAGAAATTTGGGCTGAATTTCATATCCATGGTTGCTTTTAAATATTTCCAATTAACCCTTCAAATGCTTTTTCTGCATCCATAGATATGGCAATCTGGAAATTGAGCTGAAAATTTTATGAGGCTGTGATGTTGAGTAACCTACGCATGTTGTCTGAAAGGTACCTGCCTGTAATAAAGCCAGTCTGTCTTCATGGATAAGTGAGGGAACCACCGCCTGCAATCTGCCTGCAAGTAGGCCTGTGAACATCTGTAAGTCTACATTAAGGAGGGAAATGGGTCTATATGACCCACACTCCATAGGATCCTTCCCCTCTTTAAGCAATACTGAAATCTGGGCCTCCCTCCATGACTCGGGGATTGTTCCCCCATCTAAGATCTCCTGACAAACCGGTACCGGAAGTAGAAACAACTGGACTTCAAATGTTTTATAAAATTCAGATGGGAAACCTTCTAAACCTGGGGATTTCACATTTTTAAACTTTCTGATTTGTGTTTGCAAATCTGCCATGGTCAAGGCCCTGATTTTTCCACGATGCCGCGGAAGTCTGCGGAAGTAACCACAGATTTTATCTTCACCCGTGGATTTTCTGCCAACCGCGGAAAACCACGGACATCTGCAGAAATGATCACAACTGTGGAAATTAGCATGACTGCTCTGCCAATGCAGAGCTGCAATCTGAGCACCACTTGGAGCGAGGAATTTACTACATCAGTTCTGTTGGCTTCGATCTTGTTTTGTTCATTTATGGGAGAAGTCTCTGTTGGGGAGCTGTTTAACAATTTTAGGACTTGCTCTGCTACCCAGTCTGAACCCCATATACACTCTGAGACGGGATTGTAAAAAATTAGCAGTGCTCCTTAAGGAAACCTTTCATTTAATCTGAAGACACTCCCTGGTTGATGCAGTTGCTATCTGTAAAACATACAGTCTTTCCCCCATGCCAGTGTTCAGGACTTATCTATTCAGTGTGCAGGCTACCATGGTGATAATAAATAGTAAAACAACTCTCCGATACCTGTTCTGAACCCCCCATCCCACCCTCATCTATGCCAAGACAAATCCTGGAGCCGGTGCCATACAGCCATGGCGGTTCTAGCAGTTCTTTCAGTAATTGCTGCTTGTAGCGGTTCTCTGGTCAGGAGGGCAGTGACTTGTTTAAAATGATTCACCCGAGAGAGCACTATGCAAAAATTAAACTTACTAAACATGTCCCCAGCATGGCTTGAGCCCCACACAGCAACATTGGGGTCTAATCAATAAAGGGCATGGAAACAGGCCGAAGTCATCCCTATACACAAAAATGGTAACCGTACTGTCCCTAATAACTACAGACCTATCTTCCCCCCCCAAGCTCTCGAAAAAATAGTATCTGCTCAACTTACAGCATATCTATCCAGCCACAACATACTGTGCCCTGAACAGCATGGCTTTTGCCCAGGTCACAGCACCGCACAGCTCTACTGGAATTCTCCACATTATACACTCATGCTAGATTCCAGAGAGTTGGCTGGGGTGGTCTTCATTGACTTGTCCAAGCCTTCGACACTGTGAATCACCCACTATTGCTAGACACCCTCTGTAAAATGGGGCTATCTGCTGGCCCATTAGCCTGGTTCTCCAGCTACCTCTGTGGTAGATCCCAACAGTCAAGCTTAACTGGTGACTATCTCAGCGTTGCTCTGTACGCTCGAGTTCCACAAGGCTCCATTTTGGGCCCTACATTATTCAGCCTCTTCCTGAACACCCTTCCAAGCTCTTGTACTGGAAAGCTGCTATTATATGCAGACGATGCCGTCCTACTTTCCTCGCACCCCGACCCGGTCATTCTCCAGAACAGCCTGCAGTCCTCCTTCAGCCAAGCTGAAAAATGGTTCCTCGACCACCGCCTAGTCCTGAATCTCAAGAAAACTAAGGCAATGATCTTTGCACACCACCAAAGTAGCTCCAAAAATGCTCCTCTCTCCATCCTCCCCAGCACCTCCCATCCCCTTGAGCAGGTATCTACATACAAATACCTGGGCATCACCTTTGATTCGGCTTTCTCTTTCCATGCCCATGTCAGTGCCCTATCCACTGCCATGAACGTCCGGATTGGGCTCCTATATCGACACAAAGACTGCCTCCCTGGCTTCGCCCTGCAGTTGGCCATCACATCCTCTATCCTGTCACTAGTTGACTGTGGCCTCCCCATCTATGCAGCCGCTGGCCCCACTGTGCTCACCAAAATCCAGACCTCCATCAACAAAGCCTGCAGGCTCCTCACTGGTGCCCCAAGTGGAACCCACACATGTCAGCTCTATACCACCACAAACATACTCAATCTGGAAGAATGACTGCATTATCACACTGGTATACTAGCAAAAAAGACTCTTCTTGGACTGTGTCCCCCGGGTGTCACGGCACAGCTCCAGCTTGTTTCCCACTCGGCCGCCACCCATACAGCCTGCAAAGCCACCTTCTCGGTGCCTAGAAAGGTCCCAAAGGTCCTTCCATTACAGAGCACTGTCCTGGTATAACTCCCTCCCCACGCACATCTCAAGCACCCCTAAAATTGGCCAGTTCAAAGCTGCCCTACGCGACCACCTTCTTAGCACTCGGAAGTGTACATGCCCACGGTAGGGCCTGTCATTCCCCCCAGGTGCGTAAGCCCACCCACTCTATTTTATGCTGACCATTGTCTGCATGACCAGCTAGGTCCTACCTATGATTTTGTCTTGTACCATCAGAAACTGCCCATGTTTAGGCAATGTATAATGTATGTATCGCACCTGTTTGTCTCACCCTGTCTTACCACACTGCTGTTGTTACCCTCCCTGCGACGAGGTGCCTTTGTAAATGAGTCTATGACTCAAAGGTTGTAAATCCGATTCATGAACTAAATAAATAAAATAAATCTGTTCAAATAAACATGATTTTTGTAATGTCCTGCCAATAGTGGGTCCGAGAACCGCAGATCAAAATAGTGGGACTGACAGCCAGAGTTCCACAAATTCCACATTTTAGCTTGTTGCCAAACACATCTTAATAAATAAACCAGCATTCTGTTTTAGCCAACCAGAAATAAATTAATTTAGTCTAAAAATAGCAGTGCCCACTTGTCCAGAGACCCACCGTAGGCCTGAACTCTTGCATTCAATCCCAGCCCTTTCCTGGTTCTCCGGTACAGGATCCCTTTCATGCCCAGAGAGAAATAAGAAGTGCTCCAAGCGGCACGCTGCCAATGCTAAGCTCAATACCAGATACTGGTTACCTGTGTTGCAGATTAGGGTATCGTGAATGAAGAGGGTGCTGTATAGAAACCGGATATTACAGTGAGGAGATACAACTTTGAGTTGAGAAGACTGCGCTAAGGATCTGGTTATTCATGTACAGTACTGAGGGGTCAGGGGAAAATACACTACTGCATCTGTTGATGAGATCTGACCAGATTTAAATGTACAAAACGGCAAATAGTTCTTTTTAAAACAAAAATTCTGACTTAGTACCACAAAAACTCTTCCCCAACCACCACAAAAAAATAAATGTTAAATGTAAAAATTGTGGCAAGTTGTATAGTTCATTACACAGTCAGTAACTATGCAAGACAGTAATATGCTTACTTTATCTCATTCTTGTTGGGACTGCAGACTGACAAGCACAACTCATGGTGTTTGATAGTTAGCTCATTTACATGATGGGTGTTTTCCGAGTTAAATATCCAAAACGGAAAAAATCCCATTTGAATCGGAAAGCACCCATCATGTAAACGAGCTGACTGTTGTGGATTTTAGACACACTGAGCTCATGCAAGAGAAACGAGAAGGAGAAACACCAGTATCGGTGCAGCTGGCACAGTTGCACTGTTTTTGCACCCCTTCTCAGCAATGCAAATATTTTTTTTTTTTTTTTGCAATGCCAAGATAGCTCACTTTGCAAATGCAGTACGAGAGAGAATGATGAAGGTTCAACCTGCCGTTAACGCAGTGCCCTTATTTTTGTGGGTGGTATGCAATTTTGGAACCTTACTGCATTGAAAATGTGATGAGCAGAAGGCTATATCAGGAAAAGAGAAGCAGTGCCGTAGACTTTCCAGTACCCGCTTACTTAGGTCAGCCTCTCCAACTGCCTTCAATTAATTTCTTTTTTTAAATTAAAGTTTCTGCAGTTTGAATGGAAGATGTTAAATGAACGAACTCCCCTATCAGCATGACTATTTTTTTTGCAGCTGCCGACTCATTTTCCTAACTAAAGGGGCCTCCTGTTTTAGCTTAGGTTGCGCATTTCTCTTGATATGCCCGCATATAGGGAAACTTGTACAGCAATTCTGTTTTTCATCTGCCAGTAAAGCTGTCAACATCCAATTCAACAAACTGAATTTATCTGCATTTTTTAATCCACATTGATGGCTTCTGGCTGTTTAATACAAGTTTTCCACTGACAGCAAACTCCTCTTCAAAGATCTGCACCGGGAATAGATAAAGGCAGGGAAAATAACCATCACCTTCATTAATGCAAGGAAAAAACTAGCTAACAGACAAACCCTTAATTGACCAATTAAAAATGTGCCACATCTTGTTTGATGCAAATGAAACCTCTCAACTGCTTCCTGGTTCTGTGTACTGAATCGGGCACTAAGTCAAAAACATTGTATGCCACTTGACTGGCTGTGGTTCAGAGACCAAGATTTTTTTTCTAAGCAGCAGTATTTATTTGTCAACATATAGTTTTTTTCAGCAATAAAGTTTTTCCAGCAAAAATGTAAATATACCCCTTTTTTATTTTTGTCTTTCATTCCTGAACTAAAATATATGATTTTCAAGTTTTTAAAAGTTTCTCTCTCTGCTTTGCCTGACAAGAATAAAAATTAAGTACAGTTGCTTGCTGCAGTGTTGTTAAGTTTACCATCAGAAGCATGTGGTAACATCAGCCTAATATATCCACATTATAAATCTAGCATGTACATTCAACAGGTAACCTCAGTGGAATTGATTTTTAAAATTGCAAGTGGCAGCCATCTTTAATGAGCTGAGTCATTAATTACTAAATTAGCTACAGCTATAAAAACTGTTCTAAAAATATCTTCAAAACTAAAATACACTGTGCATGAACGTAAGTGTATGTCAGAAATACATTTTTGCTAAAGAAACTGACATTTTTGCTGACTAACAAATACTGCTGCTTATTATGTATCACAGAAAATTAATGCAGGATGGAGACACTCTTTTTAACATTACCATGGGGAGGGTGGCTCTTCAGTGCTCAGTCCCGCTATTGAAAGAAAACAAAAGGATTTAAATTTTAACTGAGGCCTCCGTGGTGAGTTGTGGGGCCCAAACATGGTCCTAGCTGGCACCTTACTGCAGGGGACTTCTTTACATAGTCCAAAGTACAGAGTTCTTAGTAAAAAGCTATATAAAAGAATTAAGACACCAGGAGAGCCTTGTATAGACCTGGAGCTTGTAAATAGTTTATTAGAGCAAATCTCATGTCCCCAGCAGGGATGGTGTCAAGTAGGAAGGGACAAGATGTTTTAGTTTTTATTTTCAGCCTATAGTGGGTTGGACCCCAGAGAGCCACAGAGGCTTCATTTAAAATGTAAATCCCAGCTCTGAAATATAAGAAAATGATTATGTTTAGGGTGTGTGCATGAATGCTGAATTCCAGCAAAAAACATTCCATGTTGTTGCTGCACAAGGCCAGGCTGGTATTCCAGGCAATGCAGTAGTAATATGTGACATACATGACTTGCCATAACTTACTGTGAAGGTGGTGTACAGTGAATCCGACATCTTTAATTTCACAATAAAAATATAACAAAGAAGAGACAAACTCAGCTGTGAAAAAGATTTATTCGCAGCTGAATACATTTCTTGTGTGTGATCAAACTACAGTTTCCCTCCTCTAATGTCCTTCTCAATTTCTACAATAAGAGCATATCACAAGCAGGTTGTCTGATATAGGCTTAATTTTCATCCCAAACACATTTTATTGTTCTCCTGAAATGTAGGAAGTAAAATCATAAACACCAACTTAAAGAAAGTGATATGACAACATATATATATAACCACACATATGAGTATATACATACACAAAAAAACAAAACAGACTAAAAATAAAGGAAATGGCATCATAGCTATTTGCTGCAGAATTGCCGCAGAAATAACCATCCTCCACCGCAGAAGTTCTGCGGCAAATGGGAACCCTGCCGCAGAACTTTGCTCCAAAGTGCCGCAGAAAAATCGGGGCCCTGGCCATGGTTATTTCCACCTACAAAGAGTCGCAGGCAGTTTTAGCAAGGATCTTAATGTGTAAGCCTTGAAAAAAGGATTCTGTTGGCTCCTGAAAGTTGGGAATGCTCTCCTGGGAGTATAATGTTTTGTAATAGTTGGCAAAGATTTGTGTTATTTCCCCAGGTTTGCTCCTTTGGGCCTCTCCGTCACTCGGACTTTTTAACTTTAAAATGAGCTGGCTTAACTGCTCCTCCCTCAGTCTAGCTGCTACTAATTTCCCAACTCTATCCCCTCCCTCATGATACCCCTGGCATATTCTTCTAAACTTCCCCTCTAACTGAGCCTAAAGTTTGGTTTCTAAAACCATCCGTTTTTCATCCAGAACTTTTTTGTCTCTAGATTTGACGTTATCTTGTGCTGGATATAAAGATCAGACACCTCCACCTCGAGGGCCTGATCTTGTGCTCCCATCTTTTTTTCTGCTTGGAAGCAAATTTTATTATTACCCCCTGAATACTGCTTTAAGGGCGTCCACCTCACTGCATGGGAGGTATCCCCCACAGCATTTTGTCTATCATAATTCTCAATGGTGGAACAAATCAGTTCCTAAACTCAGGGGAGTTCAGCAGGCCAACGTTCAGCTGCCAATGTGAGTTACGAGTTGTTGTAAAAAAGGCAACTGCCAAAGTCACCGGGGCGTGTGGTCTGAGCTAATATGAGTGAGAGTCTCGCAGGAATACACACGATGTACCCATTCCCCGGAGACAAACAATAAGTCAGTTCTGGAATAGCAGTTATGCCTGTCAGAATAATGGGTGAAATGTTTTTCCTGCCCATGCATACCCCGCCAGACATCCTGCAAGCCTGCTAGTTGGGTTAGTCTTGCCAGTGTTACACTAGCTCTACTCCTTGTCCCCCTGGCCCTGCCTCTTCTATCTAGGAGTGGCGATAGAGTAGTATTAAAATCCCCCCAAGGATGCCGAGTCTATCCCCCAGGTCAGTCAGCTCCCCAAACACCTTCCTAAAGAACATGGAAGCTTCTTTATCCTCATTCGGAGCATATATGTTTAAAATGATATAGGATACCTCCCTGTACCTAGCCCATAGCTTAAAGCAGCATTGCAAGAATGAGAAAAATGTGACACTTTTTTATTCTATTTCAGATTTCCCATATCTACAGACTTGTATGGTACCCTTCTTTCCACAATTTAAATGCTTAAGTACTTTTTTCACAACTGAAATAATAAAAGGAGCACTCTTTTTAATATGGCTTGGAGCAGGTTTTCATCAGTATTCTCAGCTGTTTTTATACATCAATTACAGTATTTAAAATAATTTCTGTTGTGACTAAAATGAACTAGTAGGCTGTGCTCCATGACCTTATGGAACAGTAGGTTTTAAAAAACAGCTGTGAATAGTGATTAAAACCTGGTCAGAGCAATATTAAAAGGAGCGCTCTTTTTATTATTTCAGATGTAAAAAAGAACTAAAGCAGACTCAAATTGTGGAAAGAAGGGTATCATACAAGTCAGTAGATAAGGGGCAAGCTAAACTACAATAAAAAAGTATAGGTCAAAATTTTCACCAGATTCTTGCATTGCTGCTTTAACATATCTATCCTCTGAGTCTGTTTCTACCTTTTCAGTCTCGAGTGGGCAGTCTTTATGAACCAGAGTAGCGGTTCCTCTTCTGTGAGGGTGATCAGTGTAGCTAGAGGCATACACAGAGCCTACCCATCCCACCCATCCTCTGTGCAGTTTCACATGCTCAGCTGCAGTGAGATAGGTCTCCTGAATAAGGGCTATTTTTGCATTCACTTTTTTTAATTCCCTTAGTATCCAGGATCATGTGATGGGGCTGTTAATTCCCTGAATACTGTAAGTTATAACGTGAAGGTTATCCAGGGTGGACCTAACAGAGCTGTGTATCCTTCTGATTTTCCTGGGGTACAGGAGAAGATATGCATCCGGCCAACCTTACATATAGTCTAACAACAATTAAACAAACAGTATAAACTTAAGAGTAAACTTTTAAACATATACAAAATCACACATGCCCCCACAATGCAAAGCATCATGGGCTGCATATGCAGATCACCACAGAATATTATGCTGGTTCAACTTTAAGCAGAAATGCATGGCTCCAAAGGCTCTCGCACAGTTTGCAAAGGGTGCCAATAGAAGATATAGACATGTGTTTCTGGCCCTACCAGGATACATCAGTATGCATCGCCTCTTTGACACCCCAGTGGAATGAACCAGCTACCCTAAGATGGTCTATCTGGGTTATGTTGTGGTGAACCCAATTAAAACAAAAAACTATTTAAAATACAAAGAACCTCTGTGCGCAAGCACTGAGGCAGTGGTTACCCCAAAGGGCATTTGGCCGGGAAGCCAAGTTTCAAAGAAATACAAAATCGCACATGCCCCCACAATGCAAAGCATCATGGGCTGCATATGCAAATCACCACAGAATATTATGCTGGTTCAACTTTAAGCAGAAATGCATGGTGCTGAAAGGCCTCTCACACAGTTTGCAAAGGGTGCCAACAGAAGACATAGACACGTGTTTCTTCCTACTCATCAGTATGCCTCGTTTTTGAACTTTTAAACATCTCCATTTTCCAACTTGATGGATAACCTGCATGAATATCTCTGTCAACTTCCAAGGTCTTGCTCATATCCCATCATACCCTTGGTTGTGTGTGATGGCGGGTAGTGTCAGAGCGAGCTCTGCACTTCACTGCTCCATATGTGGAACGCCACAATGAAGCAGCTGGAGTGGACTTTCCAAGACTAAGCAGAAACCCTTCCCGCTCCCCCTCCTTCCCCCGCAGTATCTTCTGTTGGGGGGGGTCAGCAGCACCCCCACCTTGCATTCCTTGATATTCACCCCACCAGTAATATTAAGCCCTTCTCCCACGAGAATGCATAACAGTGCAGTATAACTGTAAAAGCTAACCAGACATACTTTAAATCCCCCATAAATTTGAGGAGTGACCCACTCGAATTTCCACCTTGGAGTCTACTTGCCCCCTCCCCAAGGCAGCCCTCTTGCAGAAAAAATTACAGTACTGTTGTAAACATAGCCCTGCCCATGAGCCGCAGTCGGGGAGAAACTGGAGATTTAATGAATGATTAAAAAAAAAAAAAAAAAAAGAAAATCCCTCTTAAACTGATCCCTTAGTCTCTCTCTCTCTCTCTCCTAGTCTTCCTATTGATCATCAGACCTCAGGGCAGCTTTCATCCTCTTATGGGATGATTGTCACGTAGCTCTGATTTTGGCCCAAATGCTGGCTTCTTCGTTCTCTGGTAGCTTGCTCACTTAGGACTGAGAGCCCGGCCCTCCTACCTGCTGCCACTGGCTCTTCTGCATGTCTTTAAAGAGGAACTTAACCAATGTTTTATGCATATAAAGATTCTAGCATTAATGGTTAGTTCCAGGGATTTATTTAACTCAAAAAATTGATTAGCGTTTTGCTCATAAAAGTGCTAAATCTTTGTGAAAATGCATAGCTCTTGCCTCACTGTGTTTAACAAACACAGCACTTCTAGAAAATCTATATACATACTTTCTGTACAGTTAGTATAGTTCCAAGAAAAAAACTGCTAATCAATTATTTAAAACCCTGAGTTCCATACCTGTAATCTGCTTTGCAATTGTTTGTGGCGTCAATTACTGTCTCCCGGTTTTGAAATCCGTATGTTTTTATTAACCGCGCTTCAGTCTGCCCACGCCTGTTCCCGCTGCTGATCTTCTCGGATGCCAGCTGCCTGTGATGTAGTTGTAGGGAATGCGTGTTCCACTAGTAGGAATAACAGCGAACGCGCATTCTCTGTACATGGATCTCGTACACTGCCTTCCCTGTTGCTTGCGCTTGATCAATGCGTTTGTGTTGACCACAATATGCATTTGTGGTCATTTTTTTCAGTCTTTGACTATTTTGTATACTTCTGCTTCACTTTGAAACCTGTTGCCTGCTCCAAAGAAATGTTGTCATTGAAAATGTGTTTATCTGACTGTCCTTTGCATTCTCAGCTGCACCACAGACTGCCCGATTTACAGTACATAATGTTACCAAGTAAAATCATGCTAAACATGAATATCATGGTCAGGATATGTTTTTCTCATTGTTTTGTGACAACCCTGAACTTTGTCCTCACCGGAGGCACACAGTGCTGCATAACATTCGGCAGTGATCACGCATGTAGCACTGTTATTCGCTGTACCCCTTCTTGCAAAATCATTGAAAAATGAAATGCTTTATCCACTACATACATTTATTGCTTACTCCCTCCATGACCCAATGACCCTCAGGGCTATGTCGTCTGGAGTCTCGTACTCCTGGCAGGGTCACCTGTGGCGAAGTCCAGACTAAGTGCAGTCCAACCTCTAAAGTCCTCAACAGTGGATCAGGTGGAAGAAGATGTTAAGATCTCAATGGCTGTGAAGACAGATGAAGGCTGTAACAAGATGGGGATCTCCAGTCGTCTTGGACTCTCCTTGCCACTGGGCGCTAGATCTCCTGCTTGTCAAGTTTGTGTGGTTGCTGCAGGCGCACCAGCTTCCCCACACTAAAAGAAGTCACGTGCAAACTTCTACCATGGGAAACAACATCCCCACAACCAACCTTCCAAGCCCTGCGGCGACAGACTAGTGGTGACGGGGACAGGACCAGTGAATCCGGCAGTCTCTAGCCACGAATCTGCACGAGGCGGTAAAGCGGCTAGACAGCCAATTCTGAGTGCTGTATCCTAATTTTTATATAAACGGTATTACTGAATGTCTCTGCTGAAAATCAAATGCTCTAGGAATGACCTCACTCACCCTCCCCAGATTTCAGCTGACAGATGCAGGCCAAGAGAAATGCTGACAGCATGCACACACACTCAGTTTTTAGAGACAATGTGTTACATAGAAGACTTTAATCAAGTATCCTGTTTCTCTGAGTTAATTACAGAGTTGTTTAAGTTAACTTTAAGAGGGAAACCATTAAAAAAAAAAAAAAAAAGGTTTATGACGCTGAAAAGAAAACACAGGTTATTACACAGAGGTGAGAGGTTGTAAATGCTCACATGAAGCCTGTGTGAGAAGGATGCAGCATGAATCAAAAGAGGTGTCATTGAAATTGAGTTATGCTAAGGTTGCAGAATTAATACTTTGAAATTACATCCTGTGGTTGTATAGAAATATATATGTTTTTAGATACTGTATTTTGACAGGGAGAAGCTGGATGACCTCATGCAAAAGAGGTGGGCAAAACCAGCTTTTAAAGATTATTCTGTTTCACTACAGACACACTTTATCTGACACTGACCAAGAAAACATCTGAGCACTGGAAAACAGGTATTTAGAAAGGTAGACAAATCTAAATATTGTTGTAGGAATTGCACTGTTTTAAACCTTGTTTTGTTTAAAGATATGTATGTCTTGTGATATGAGTTCTGTATTGTATGTTTGACATATTACTATATATTTTAGTAAAAACTCTAATTTTAGAGCATACCTGGTCTGTCTTTGAATTGCTTTCTTTTCTTAAGAAATATTTATGGTTATAGCAGACAGCAGACATAAGCTTGTATGGTGGTACCAAACTGGAAAGAGAAGCATTTTAAATCTGAGGTCTTTATTAAAGTTTTAAGGGTTCATCTCTGAATACCTGGTTAGACGCCCATAGGCAAGGATATCTGGCCCCCCCGAAGACAGATATATCTGAGCCTGTGCATGGGGTATGCTAGCAAGAGGTTAACAGTTTGAATCTCTCCAGAACTTGAAACCAAAGGTTGATCCGAACTCACAAAACAGACAAGAGGGTTACCTTGTCTGTTATACTGTTCACAAGACTGCGCTCAGAGGTTGGCACTTTGGGAGTATAGGGCCTGACCTGCTGAGTGGGTTTGTGACAGGCGGCAGTAGTTTGATGGTCGTCTGGCACCTGGACTGGGACAGGGGTGCAATTCGGCAGCTGCTACTGTGACTGAGCAGTCCTCTTTAGGATTCCCTCTGCTCACCCTGCATGGGAAGGGGGCTAGAAAAGGTGCCCTAAACCTAGGCTGTCTCACCTTCTCCTTGCTGGATTGCTGCGTCGAGCGGGATCACTCTCTCTGCGGTCGAAACAAGAAACAAACAATGATTTTTGCAACATGGAACGTTTGTACTCTGATGGACAACCAGTATAGCGAACGACCAGAAAGAAGAATTGCTATCATCACCAGGGAACGTGCAAGATGTAACATCGATATTGCTGCCCTAAGCGAGACAAAATGACCAGATGAAGGCCAGTTGAGAGAAGAGGGTGGAGGTTTTCACCTTCTTCTGGAAAGGGAAGCCTGGTGAAAACGGGCACATTCACGGCGTTGGCCTTGCCATCAAGAGCAAACTCATCAACCAGCTTACAGAGCTCCCCATTGGCATCAATGAACGCCTCATGACCCTTCGTTTTAAGCTCAGCAACAATCAGCATGCCACTGTCATCAGTGCATACGCCCCGACACTTAATACTGCCGAGGATGTCAAGGAACAGTTCTACTCCAACCTTGACAGAGTCCTGACCAACATCCCTAAGGAAGACAAGATCATTCTCCATGGTGACTTCAACGCCAGAGTCGGGTGTGATTCAGATCTCTGGAATGGTATCATCGGGAAGGAGGGGGTAGGAAAGACTAACTCCAGTGGCATCCTACTCCTCAACAAATGTGCGGAGCATGGCCTGGTCATCACAAATAACATCTTCAGACAGAGTGACAAGTATAAGACTACTTGGAGACACCCTCGATCCAAGCACTGGCACCTCCTTGACTACATCATTGTCAGAACCCGTGATCGAAAGGATGTCAACATCACGAGGGCTATGTGAGGAGTCGATGACTGCTGGATAGACCATCATCTTGTCAGATCTGTCATGAACATCCAGCTCACTCAAAGGAAATTCAATACCAAGTCCTTTCAAGACCCAGTGGTTCAGGAGGACTTCCAGTAACGTCTCCAAGCAAGATTCTCTGCCATGCCCACAGCTGATGACAACATTGAGAGATACTGGAAGGAGTTCGAGACCGCCATCCACTCAGCATGTGCTGAATCTATTGGCTATGTCCCCCGGTATCAACAGGACTGGTTTGACGAAAATGATACAGAGATTCAAGACCTGCTCAACTGGAAAAGAAGAGCTTGCTGCACATGGCAAGATGGCATCTTATGCCAGCAAAAGAAAGAGTCATACCAGCAGCTCAAGGCAGAAGCTCAAGGGGAGATCTGAGACATCAAAAACAAATGGTGGCAAAACAAGGCCAAGGAGATCCAGCTCTATATTGACAAACATGACATGCGGAGCTTCTTCCAGGCTACAAGGGCCATTTATGGTCCAAGCTCCCATGGTCTCACTCCCCTCCGATCTCAAGATGGGTTGACGCTCCTAAAGGGAAATGAAGGCATTCAAGCTAGATGAAAGGAGTATTTTGAGACACTCCTGAACCGCAAGTCATCTGTGACAGATGCCATTATCAATTCTGTCCCTCAACACCCTGAAAGAGAATCTCTCGCCAACTCTCCTACCATCGAAGAAGTAAGACATGCCATCAAGCTGGCCAAAAACAACAAAGCTGTGGGACCAGATGGCATACCGGCTGAAGTCTACAAGGCTGGGGGTGAGGAACTGGTACTAAAGATCCACAAACTCATTCTCTGAATTTGAAACAATGAGGAGATTCCAGAGGACTTGAGGAATGCCAACATTGTTACTATCTTCAAGAAGGGAGACAAGTCGGTGTGTGGAAATTATCGAGGCATTGCCTTACTCTCCACCGCAGGGAAAATCCTCGCCCGTATTCTTCTGAACCGTCTCCTTCCCATCGCCGAAGAAGTCCTGCTGGAATCTCAGTGTGGATTCAGACCATCTTGTGGGACAACCGACATGATTTTCATTGCCAGGCAGATCCAAGAAAAGTGTCGGGAACAACATCAGGACCTGTACATGGCTTTCATCGACCTGACAAAGGCCTTTGATTCCATCAATCGTGAAGCCTTGTGGAAGGTGCTGGCCAGATTTGGCTGCCCTACAAAATTCATCAAGGTCCTGAGGCTTCTGCATGACCAGATGACTGCCAGTATTCTCCACAATGGTTCAAAGACAGACCCGCTCATCATCCAAACTGGGTCACGCAAGGGTGCGTCATCGCTCCAACCTTGTTCTCTGTCTTCCTAGCAGTCATCCTAGTCCTCACCAAAGGCCGCCTTCCCACTGGAATTGACATCGAATACAGAATGGATAGAGGGCTTTTTAATCTTGGACGTCGTCGTTCAAAGACCAAAGTTTGCAAGGCATCTGTCATTGATCTCCAGTACACTGATGACTGTGCCATCCTTGCACACACCAGGAGTGACCTCCAGTCTGCACTAGATCTCTTTGCAGAAGCTTACCAAAGTCTGGGGCTCTCACTCAACATCAGGAAGACTAAGGTGCTCTATCAGTCTGCTCAAGGCCTTGTAAATGACCCTCCACAATTCACCATTGAGGGACAGACCCTGGAGACAGTCGAGCACTTCCCTTACCTCAGTAGCCACCTCTCTCCCTTACCTCGGTAGCCGCCTCTCCCTAACAGCGAACATCGACGATGAGATTCAGCACAGGATCCATTGCGCTAGTACCTCGTTTGGGCAACTGCTTCGGCGCGTCTTCATTGACCGTGATATATGAAAGGACACCAAGATCCAGGTATATAGTTCGGTTATCATCCCTACCCTTCTTTATGGATGTGAAACTTGGGTGACTTACCGACATCCTCCAAAGAGCCTGGAGAAGTACCATCAACGATGTCTCTGGAAAATCCTCTGCATCAAGTGGGAAGACCACTGCACTAATGTCGGTGTTCTCACTGAGGCCAATGTCACCAGCATTGAGGCAATGATCCTCCGACATCAATTCCGTTGGACTAGACACTGTGTACAGATGCCTGACTCTCGACTCCCCAGACAAACTTTATACTCCCAGCTCAGTCACGGCCAGAGATCCCATGGTGGTCAAAGGAAACGCTACAAAGACACACTGAAGGCGTACCTCAAGAAAACAGATATGAACATCACGAGCTGGGAGGAACTGGCCACCAACCGATCTCAATGGTGCCAGAACGTTCATCAAGCGGGGGCCTGCTTAGAAGAGAAACGCCTTGCCCTCAAAGTCAAAAAGAGAGCATGTAGGAAGGAAAGGGAAAGAAACCCCAGCCAGCGGGCAGCTCTCCCACATGGAAACATCTGCAATTTCTTCGGATGAATCTGTGGCTCTAGGATTGAATTACTGAGCCACTTCAGGACCCATCAGTGAACCATGGTAGAGATCATCCTCGAATCGAGGGATCGTCAACGACTCCTTCCATGCCCCATAATGTTTAGTAGTACAGCCTACCAGAAAGTCAATTCAATGACATGCAACTCCGTTATCTCCGTTTGTGCTGTGCTCAATGTTATTTTTTCCTGCCTCACGTCTTCTGCACTCTGACCTTTGACTCTGACAGCACCATGTGATGACTTAGTCTGCTTCTGAATAATTAAAAAATATATATATGTATAAATTTCACACATGTAATAATGGATCCAGTGACACATGTAGTTTCCTTATTCCTGTTTTATTTCAGTGTTTTGTTTTCTGCCTTATTCTGACACTGTCCATCTGCATCTTATTGGTTGTTACATTGCACATCACACTGTCTCCATGTTGATTTGGTTGCTGAGAGATGTTTTGGAGGGAAAATTGACTTAGTTTAGTGGTTTCTATTGCTGTGCAGTGATTATTTCTTCTCTGCATTACCCCATATTTTTCCGTCAGTACAACTACAGTGTTTTGGTCACTGGTTTCTCAATTTGGCATAAAACAATGGTTAATTCATGTGTTGCTGGCAATTGTACAAATACCTCCATGTCAGGTGTAAGCCTCTTTCATTTCCTAGCAAATGAAGAGGTTAGAAATAAGTGGTCCGAGCAAGCCAAATGTACCAGAGATAACTGCAAGGGTCCCACAAAATACCGTTTTCTTTGTAGTGATCACTGCACACAGTACTGTTTTGAGATGTCTTGCTTGATGATGCCCGAATTTAATTTCCCAGCACTGAAATGTTTGAGGACAGATGCAGTCCCAAGCATTTTCAAGGGACAGCAATCAAGTACAGGAGCTGCTGCTGCTGTTGGTATATCACCACCGGCTAAGACACTGAAATGTGTGGCACTGCAGAAGCGTCAAAGGGCATTGGTGAGTCAGATTGTTTTCAGTAATATGCAGTGCCAGTCATGCCATGTGTGTTTTGTTTTGTTTTGGCGTTGTTCACTGCTGGTTACCTGGCCATTGCATTCTGCGTTTCAACTGTATATGTCTGGTGTGTGTTGTGGTGTGTTTCTCTGTGTGTGATGTGTGTGTCTATTTGTATATGTGTGTGTCTTATCATGTTTGTATCCAGTGCCACTTGCGCTAATCTTTTTTTGTTTGACCAGTGCCGACTGGGAAGGACCTTGCCGTGGTGGCACTGCTTTTCACTAACACTTCCCATCACCTTACATGTCTGCTGTTTATGTAAGTATGCCTTTCAAAATAAATTTATTCAAGGCATTGAATATTTTACCACCTGTATGTTTCATCATTTAGTCACCAATGCAGTAATGAAAATATGTACATTACATTTGCATTAAACATTTTTTCACTGTTTTGTATTCCATTGTTGTGCATGGAAATCAGAGGTTCTCAAAATGTTGTTCTGCTGCAGTTCAAAAGGTCATGGAACGTGATAATACCCTACTGCAGCAGAACAACATTTTGAAAACCTCTTGAGGTTCCACACGCTTGCTACACAGACGGCACATCACTTACCTTAGCGGCAGAAACGGATGGATCCACGCTCCTGCAGCAACATTCACATCGGAGCCTTACAAGATGCAGGATCAACCATATATGAGGAAACGCAGGATCAACCAGATATTTAGACTCAGAAACAAATTAAAATAAAACAAATGACCCCCAACTCCAAAGCCCAATTTCTTAGCGAGCATTATGGTCGCCATGTTTTTTTGTTTTTGTTTTTACCCTCCCAATGTACCTGCCAGCTAATAGGAAGCTGCGCCAGACATGTAGCCATGCCTCCTCCTTAGCAACCACCCGGCAACCCTGGAAACCACCGTGTACCACTGAACAGTGCATCGCGCACACACAAAGTAAAAGGCTGATTTAAAAAAAAAAAAAAAACTGTAAGTGATTTTTAGTGTCACTATACACTATATAAAATAGTGGATGGGCATCCTTGCACAACCAGCCTTTTGTGCCACCTCGGGGTTCTGATACCATCGGAACTCTCGAGCTTCGCTCTCGAGGTCAGATGTTATCAGAACCCCTCTGTGGCACAACAAGCTGGTTGTGCATGGATGCCCATCCACAATTCTCTATATACTGTGTAATGGAGTGTCGTTCTGTACAGAATTCCATCACTCTCAAAATGCTGTTGTACCACAGTTCCAATGCACCCTACTGTGGTAGAACAGCATTCTAGAATCTCCAGAGACTGCATGGTTTCTTTTTGAAAGCACAACAACTGTCAAAACACATATTTCACACAGTACTATACTCTATAAAACATACAGGATGAGCAACTGTATGCACAACCTGTGTGTTTTGCCACCTCTGGGTTCTGATTCTCATGGACCTCTCCAGCTTTGCTGTTGAGGTCAGAGGGAATCAGAACCCCTCTGTGGCAGAACGCACTGTTTCTGCATAGTTGCCCATCCAGTTTTCTCTATATACATGCAGTACAAATTGTCTTTTTTTGTGACAAGCTGAACTACCCAGATGCAGTATGTAGGCATTTGAGATGTTATCACCTCAGTATGTTACTTCTTCTGAGGTGCCGGAACATGTTCGTTGAATCTACCAACATGCGCTTTTTTACTGTTCACTGTAGAATGTGCCGCTAACTCCATATGCATAAAACTGGTAATATGTATGAGGCAGTGCGCCATGGGCCACCATGCTTCAACACAGTGCTGTTGAACACCATGTACTGCCTGATGAAAGACACAACAGTTGCAAACATGGAAAGTAAGACTGCTCACCATGTGTGGCAACACATATTCAGTTCAGGAATAGCATGTGAAATTCCTCTCATTTATGTTTTTTGATTTGGTCACCAACAAAGTAAATCTTCCATTGGGTGGTGGTTGGGGTATGTGATATCGCAGAATATTATTTTAAGTACTTTTGAAATATTTCCAATAGAAGCATGGGTCTTACATTTCCACGGTCTTGATACAAAAACTGGTAGTAGATTTTCTATCAGGCTACTAAGGTTTGGAATGTCATCATCTGCCTTGATGTTAGTGGCATTCCAAGACCCTAGTGAGAAAAAACATGTGGCTAAGGGTTACTTTGTTTTGATTTTATTCTTACCCTATGCAGAATGTGAAGGCATGTCGTCCATCCGCCGCACTCCATAAACTGGTCTGTTAAGTGACTCTCTGTCATCCACACAGGCTGGCACACACAGTTCCACCCTCATGTGGTCCCAGATCCAATAATTGTGTGGTGCATCTGTCTAGGAGCATGGTCATCACCTACCATGAGTGCTCTGCGATTTGTCCACCTTGTTTTCTCCCTGTAGGCGGACGTGCAATGATGTCAGCGCAGTTATGTGCCGACATCCTCCGTGTTCCAACCTCATGGTGTGTGTGGCATCAGTAGTGAAATTCCAATGACTTTCATGTGCCAGTGCATAGTGACGCATCCCCCTTTACCCACCGTGGACAGAGGACTGCTTACGTGGGATGCTCCATCCTCCGTTTCCCCTGTCGACCCCTGATCACCACAGTCCTTTCCAGAACCCGAGTCACCTGCGTGGCGCGATTTGTGTTGTCAAGTACTGCAACCCTGATCAATGCAAGGATGAAACAGCTAACTGTTAGTCGGTTGTCTGCAATGTGGGGTGGTGGTGGTGGCTGCTGAGCATCTCCAGGTGGTCTGAAGTATTGGCTGGCCCAGGAGCCTTGCATGATCTGCCAAAAACTTAAACCATGCAAAAATTGTTTACTAAGGCTGTGTGTGGTTTATGGCACACCCACTCAAACTGAAGTGATGGACAGTGTAGTGGCTGAACAGATCAGGTGGAAGTGCTGGAAGTCTGTGTTGGTGATATTACGGCACTTCAACCTGCCAGTGGTTGAGTGGGGCACACCTACCACAAACACCAGAAGGTAGCATGTAATGCTTGACACCTTTCAGGAAAGCTTTTTAGTACAGTTGGTTAACAAACCAAGGAGGGAAAGGAACACCCTTGACCTATTAAAAATGAATGGGGAGTGGGTGAGGGATGTGAGGGTGGAGAAAGCAGTAAGGGAGAACGACAACCGGACAGTATGTTTCCAGTTGCAGATTTCAAAAGAGAGGATGGCATCTGGCACAAGTGTGCTGTATTTCATAGTGCCAAGTAGAAAATGATGACGCAAGTCGTACAGGGGTACCTGTGCAAAATTAAACCATTTATGGACACACAACACAGGTGGCAACTGATAACATGGGTATTGGAGGCAACAGAAACTTGCAGCACTGTACAGACTAAGAAGGCTAGGGTTAAACAAAAAACAACAAAAATCGAAAAAGACCTAGGAGTAATTATATCAGATGACCTAAAGGTGGGCAAGCAATGTGAGACGGCAGTAAGGAAGGCTGGGGATTCTGGGATGCATAGGGAGAGGCATCAACAGTAGAAAGCAGGAAGTTGTTATCCCTCTGTACAGACAGTTGGTGAGACCCCATCTAGAGTACTGCGTGCAATTCTGGAGACCCCATCTCCACAAAGACATACAGAGTGGAGGCTGTTCAGAGGAGGGCAACCAAAATGGTGCAGGGTCTGCACCTGAAGACATATGAGGAGAGACTAAAGCAGCTTAATATGTATACCCTTGAGGAAAGGAGGGGAGGGGACATTTTTTTTTTTTCAAACTCTGTTTTTCTCCCCACACCGCTGAACTCTCCAGCAACCCTACCTTGCCACACACTTCACCTCCCTGCGTGGCCTCTACTGTGTCCTCCTTCACTACTCCCGGCACCGAGGCATCCCCAGGTCTGCCCTCTGGGAAGGGTCGCCTGCCCAGGGCTCTTTCTATTAGGATTGAGACACGGGCGGAGAGGGGGAGCGGAGAGGACTTCAGGCCCGACTGCACGGGATGTGGAATGTGGGGAAAGCGCCTTTGCCTATCAGTGGCGAGGGGTTCTCTGTTTTCTACATTTCTTGGGCCGTAGCTCCACCCCAACGTACACCCTGCGACGCTCGTTCGGCTAACCCCAGCCTCCGCCAGGCGCTTGTTGAGCGACCCGCAGCCCTAACCCACCCAGCGAAGAGGCTGTCCTCCAGACGCTCAGTCACTCCTCGCCCCACTGACCCCCAGCCGCCTGGCCATTCTCTCGAACCCGTCGCCGTGTGGTCTGCACTCAACCCTCAGCACCACCGGGTCGGCATGAGAGGGGGATATGATAGAAACTTTAAGTATCTCAAGGGAATTAACAAAGTACAAGATGGTAGTATCTTTCAGAAAAAGAGATGTGCATGAACAGGGGGGCACAATTTGAAGATAGAGGAGGAACAGCTTAAAGGTAATGTTAGAAAGTATTTTTTCACAGACAGGGTTGTGGATGCATGGAACAGGCTTCCTGAGGAGTTTGTGGAGTCAGGAACAGTGGGAGAATTCAAGAATGCATGAGACAGACATAAGGCAATTCTAGTGGGGGGTAGGAGGAAGTAAGCTGTTTAACTAGAATCTGCAGCTTATCCATCGGGTAGGGAAATGGGCAGACTGGGTGGGCCCAAGCAGTCCTTGTCTGCTGTCAAATTCTGTGTTTCTATGTTTCTATGTTAAGAAACACAGCTGCATAACTAAAGTGGTGCTACATAGGGTGAGAAAGACAAGGGCAGCTCACAGGAGATATACAGAATTGGGGAAGGAGGGTGATAGTGAGCAGTATCTGACAGAAGCGAATGAAGTGACTATGGTGGTAAGAGCATAAAAGGCAGCAATGGATCTCCATCTTGCGAAGGGCATAACAAAAGTTTACAAAGACTTCTCTAGGTCCATCATGGACAAAAGAAGCTGTAATGACCAAATTGTAAGATTTAAGAAGGTGGCTGAATGGGTAGAAGGTGTGCAAAGCAGAAGTGTGAAAAGTGCTCGACGACTAATTCTGTTCAATCTTTATGAAAGTAAAGGATGAAGGATAGAAACAGATGGTGTTTTGACGGACAGATAAGTCACAGTGTGGATGGTGCTGAAGGTGTTTAGGGCATTGCGGTTAGACAAGTCTGTGTCTTAATGGAAAACATGCTTGGATTCGATGCAGAGAAGTGCAAAGTAATGCACCTGGGAAACAAAAATCCAGGGGAAGATTACATAATGGGGGGAGGTAGTAACAACAACAAAAATGGAAAGGGACCTGGGGTAATCATATCAGATGACCTTAAGGTTGGCAAGCAATGTGAGAAGGCGGTAGGGAGGCTGGGGGATACTGGGATATATAGGAGAGGTATCACCAGCAGAAAACAGGAAGTTGTTATCCCCTGTACAGACAGTTGGTGAGACCCCATCTGGAGTACTGCATCCAGTTCTGGAGACCCCATCTCGCAAGGACATAGACAGGATGGAGGCAGTTCAGAGAGGGCAACTAAAATGGTGCAGGGTCTGCAAGAGAAGCTTCTACGAGGAGAGACTAAAGGAGCTTAATATGTATACCCTTGAGGAAAGGAGGGAGAGGGGACATGATAGAAACGTTTAAGTACCTCAGTGGAATCAACAAAGTCCAAGAGGGTAGCATCTTTCAAAAAGAGATGTGCAAGAACAAGGGACACAATTTGAAGATAGAGGGGGACAGCCAGGGCAATGTGAGGAAGTATTTTTTCACAGAGAGGGTGGTGGACTCATGGAACAGCCTTCCTGAGGAGGTTGTGGGGTCTAAAACTGTGGGAAAATTCAAGAATGCATGGGACAGACATAAGGCAATTTTTGTGGGGGGTAGGAAGAAATAGGCTGTTGGTTAAATAGGATCTGCAGCTTATCCTCTAGATAGGGAAATGGGCAGACTAGGTGGACCAAGCGGTCCTTATCTGCTGTCAAAGTCTGTTTCTATGTCACAGTTATGAATGAGGTGGCAGAGGTCCATTGTCACAGTTACAGTATGCATACTGCAGGACTGGAGATGGGGTCACGTGCTTTCCCTACACAACAGTGGTCTCAAGGAGAAAGAGGGGAACTATAGGCCAGTAACTGTAACATCCGTAGTGGTGAAGCTAATGGAGACCATCAGAAGGGATATGGCACTGGCACTACTGGAGGGAACGGGGTGCAGGACGTGATGCAGCATGTCTTCATAAAGGGCATGTCATGCAAGACCACCATGGTTGACTACTATGACTGGGTGATTAGGCAGATTTACAGGTGCCATGTGTTGGATGTCCTGTACATAGATTTCACTAAGGGCTTTCATTCAGTACCATATGATATACTTTGAATCAAGGCACACTGCATATGGGTGGTAGTAAAACTTGTGGTGTGGGGTGAGAACTGGCTAAAAGATAGGCAGCAGAGGGTGGAGGTAGGTAATGAATAGTCATGGCCTAAGTCTGTGACAATTGGTGCTTCACAGAGTTTGGTGTTGGGACCAGTGCTGTCCATCAGATTTATTGCAGACATCTCTGACGGCAGCTGCATCAAAAGCAACCTATTTGCGTATGAGACCGAGATGGGAAATATAGAAACATAGACTTTGACAGCAGACAAGGACTCCTTCTCCCACCTACTCTGCACATTTACCTACCTACTGGATAACTGGCACATACTAGTGGACCAACAGCATGTTTCTTACTACACACACAACAATGGCATTATGTCTGTCCCATGCATTATTAAATTACCACACTATTTTTGACCCCACAGCCTCATCAGGAGGTTTCTGTAATCTGCAAAGAGGCATACTTTTCCTTGCTGTCGCTCTGCAGTGTCAGTTACAAAGACATTACAGAGGACCTGACCTTGTACTGAATACAGTGGCACCCCACTAGTAACCACACTTTCTTCGCAGTGGAGTCCATGTACTATTATCTTTTGTGTCCTGTGGTCCACCCAGTATTTTACTCAGGCTACCACCCTGGGTCATAGTACCAGGCTGGGTAATTTGGTTATTGATCTTTTGTGATGTAATGTATCAAATGCCTTGCTAAAGTCTTCGTAGGCCAAATCCAGAGCCCCTCCCTGGCATACTTCTTTTATCAATATGTCAATGGAATGTATTAGACTCGTTGTACACTTCCTTCATGCTGTTAATCCATGTTTCCTTGTGTTATGTGCCCCACTGGCCTATAAAAAAACAACCATTCTTTAATTCCTAAGTGATCCCCCCACATGATTTGTTTCCTTCCCCTGTGGGGTCACATAAAACCCTCCTATAGGTCTCCTTTGTTGTGGTTACCGTAATTGACCTTGGTCTGCAATGTCTGTGCCTTCATACAGGAATCACACTGTGACAGAATGGCATATGACTTGGGCATATGGGTGTGGGCAGGACAGTAGTGTGGTGGGTAGGTAACTGGCTAGGCGGTAGGAAACAGAGGCTGTTGGTAAATGGCTGTCATTCCACAGAGGGAAGAGTGACCAGTGGGGTACCACAGGGATCAGTGCTGGGACTGGTCCTATTACATGTCTTTATCAGTGACATTGCACAGGACCTAGAAGGCAGAATTTCCATTTTCACTGATGACACAAAGCTCTGTAACACAGTGGGCATGCCAGACGGTGTAGACAGAATGACAAGGGACCTCCAGAAACTTGAGGAATGGTCCGGGGTTTGGCAGTTGAAATTCAATGAAAAGAATTGCAAGATGATGCTTATGGTCCATAAAAACCCTGGCACAATATATCAGTTGGGGGGTGAGGATATAGCATGCACCAAGCAGGAAATGGATCTTGGGGTTATCATCTATGATGACCTCAAGGTAGGGAAACAGTGCGACAAGGCAGCAGGTGAAGCAAATAGGGTGCTAGGATGCATAGGCAGGGGCATCACCAGCAGGAAAAGGGAGGTCATAATTCCACTATACAAGACACTAGTGAGGCCCCACCTGGAGTACAGTGTACAGTTCTGGAGACCATACCTACGTAAGGACATAGACAGGGTAGAGAAGGTTCAGAGGAGGGCAGCAAAGATGGTACATGGATTGCATCACAAGTCCTATGAGGAAAGGTTGAAGGACTTGAATATGTACTCCATGGAGGAGAGGAATGAGAGAGAGGATATGATGGAGACATAACAGTATCTGACAGGGAGGAACAGGGTGCAGGAATACACTATTTTTCAGTGCAAAATATGTTACAGGAGTAGAGGGCATGGGATGAAGTTGGAGGGAGGACGATGCAGAGGTAACATGAGGAAGAATTTCTTCACAAAACAGGTGGTGTACACGTGGAACACCCTGCCAGAGGAAGTACTGGTGGCTGAAACAATCATGGGATTTAACAATGCATTGGATAGAGATAAGGGAATTGGAGGTCAGGGGTAAGGGGCAACAAAATTTTAGGAAAACATAAAGGGAACTTAGCAGCTCAAATGGGCAGACTGGGTGGGATGTAGGCCCTTATCTGCTGACACTGTCTATGTATCTATGAGTTGTGTTGAAGTATTGGTGTTGGGCAACCAGGAGTGGTGGTGGAGGATACAGGAACATCTGTTTTGGTTGGATCAATGGTCTGACAGATGGCAGCTGTGCTTAAACATAAAGAAATGACAGATGTTGCACTTCATAACAACAAATCCAAGGATGCGTGATATGTGTTCACTGATTTTAAATCAGGGTAACACAGTACAGGGGATTTGGTGGACTTGACACATGTTGTGTCCATACCACATTCTTTGTAAACATGTCGCTCACTGTTGCTATTTACACAAATGTGTACAGCTTCTGTTCCTTGCTTCTCATTCCCTTAGGATCATGTTTTCCATTTTGAAATGCCTGATATTGACACCACAACGACAGACACAAAAGACATATCCATACAATTTAGGTGCCTCGCTAAAGATGTGAAACTACAAACACGCATCAGGATCCCGTCAATGAACAGAGGTAATATTTTTATGAAATATAGCACTATAAATCCTGTTTCTGAAACTGCACCTTCTTATGGATATGGCGTATGGGGAATCTGGTTGCTTTACGTGACTTACATATTGCCACGTGTTTATAAGCATATATAGACATTATGACACTGTATATGGGAGCGATACAGCCACCTAATGGCCAGTGACGACATAATGCTTGTGAACTGCTTTGTCGATTCATGACTATCAGCGTGGAGTGTTTGAGGTTACGCAGTGTGATTGTGTTATGTCAACTGCTTAGTTCCTGTTGTAGTGAAACAGTTTTCTTTTCCAGCCAATGGCCAATTCACACTTCATGTATGCTGTACTATGCTTAATACATTGTCAGTAGCTTCCTTGTGATTGTGTTTCAGGCCGTACTCTTTCTATGCAACACTCTTTAGCTAGGTATGCCATTGTACAGCATGACACCTGTGTGCTACACATGTCTTCTCATGTGTACGGCAGCGGGTCTGATTTCTATGATGTTGATGAATGTGTACTCCATAAAAGTACTCTGTGCTGTGCCAAGCTATGCAGTGTCACAAGGAAGTATATATACTGCTGTAGTAATATGTGCGTGAAAACATACTCATTTTCCGTTCTTGTCTGATTACATTGTTTATCCATTGTAATGTTGTGTGTCTGTTTATTATGACATCCTCAGGTATGCAGACCACAACACAAACGTATGATTTCAACAGAAAGGATGCACAGAATAAATCAATGGTGGGTGCTGCCATGCAGTGTGACCTAGGGTATGTCCAGCCAGAGGTGAAGCACTCCACACCATTCAAAAAGACTAATTCCATCTTCTTGCCTGACCTTTTGGACATTGGTGACATAACCTGTATTAAGAATATTGACGATCCAGACTATCAACTTTCAGTTCTTCAGTCATTGGACTGTGATAGGTAAGTTTCAATTTCATGTTATCATTGTACCATTCATAAAGTTGTTAAACAAATGTTAGCCACCACATTTTCATTTAATATTTGTAATTATGTCTGTAATTAGATGAAGTACTGATGAACTTAGTGGGGATAGACAGACCAACGAGAGGGAGCTCAGGGACTGAACATTTTAATTTATTTTTGGTGCCAAATGCTGCATGCTTGCTGCCCTATTTAATGTGCATCCTGCAGCAGCGCCTGAGACTGGGGGGAGAGAGAGAGAGAACAGCGAGAGGGAGCTCATTGGACTTCAGGGACTGAACATTCAAGTTTTAACCCCCCCGACACCACATTCTTAAATAGCCTTTATGGGCTGGTAAGGGTAGGTGTTCTCTGGAGGTGGACAAATCAGAGCTTGGACTTAGACTTGAATATAACTGTGTTATCCTTGGGCGAGTAAGGAGAATCATGGTAATGCCACTGGGGCTATGATATTACAGGCAGCTGGGGGGTTCAACTCAGCTGACATAAACTATATGATTGCTACAGAGTAATATTATAGTAACTGAGGGGTAAAACCATGCTAAGCACAGTTTATGAATGCTGTTGTAAACTGTTAGAACTGTTAAAATTGTTTAGTTGCTAAATGCTGCAGTCAACTGTTACAATCTCTTACAACCTCTTACCACTCTTCAGTTGCTAAAGTCTTTACCTAGATTAGGAACTGGTTACAAGGGCTGTGTTTTATCTGTTACAACTGTTAGGGGCTGTAAGTCTTGATCTTATACCACCCCAGTATGACTACTTGGACAACTGTGATGGGTAGTACCACAGGGATCAGAGACCAGGCAAAGGTGGAATGTCCCAATTTTTATGGTGAAGGACAATCTGTGTGGCCTCCAGCCACCAGGGCATGTATATTTGGAAGCAGTGTAGCCAGCACGTGATGTGGTGCGGCGATTAATACTAAACTGGGCATGGCGGGACTGAGGTCGACCACTCTGCAGGCAGCTTTTGCATATCTTGGGAGAGGTAAACTGGCTAAGGATGCAACTGGGGGTGTAGGGGCTGGCAAAGAAAGAAAATGGGAGGGGCAATGACAGACAATTGGGAAGTGATGGTGCAAGACTGGGACAAGTTTCATCCAACAGGATAGGATAAACTACGTAACATGTACTCTTCCACATCACTAGGAAAGAGTCAGGGGTGTCCAGTGGGAACCAAGAGGGATGGTAGGGAAGGAGGATACATTGGGGACGGGCTTAGTCAGACAAATCTTTTTAACCCACTACTCCCATTGGTAGAAGAGGGGAGCAGTGGGTAGGATGTTAATGATGATGGTGTTGCTGGTGAAGCAGAGGCAGGGATGCATAGAAATAGTGAAGTGGGCAAGAGGCATGGATCGAAGATGAGGAACAATAGGGGGTGACCAGGACAGGATAGAGTAGGAGGAGTATGGATTGAGAAGAAAAAGGAGTATCAGGTAAACAAGGAGGAGGCTGTGGGTGTGGAACAGGGGGTCCCAACAGGCAGGAATGCATAGGACATAAATGGGATGATAGACAGCCAGAAGAAAAGTAGGCAAATGGATAGGGTGGATGTATTACTCAGGAGTGGGGATAGAGATGCAGAGAAGGATACTGGGTTGGGGAGGATGAAGAGGGCCTCGACATTAGTACAGGGGTGACAAGGGACAGTAGGGAAGGGATACTTTGACACCAGATTGTGAGAGGTGCGAGGAGCTGGTTGGGGTAGACTGGACAAAGGGTGAGGAGTGCGAAGAGTCACAAGGGGTGAGAGCAGCGAAGGTGAAAATGGAGCAGTCCTTGGCCAGGGGATCTGGAGGGGGACAAGGGTTCTTTAGAGCCATGGGGGAAAAAGGAAAGTAAGGGGAGCACATCAGCAGGACAAAGATAGGGGATGGTTGGGCACAGGAGGCGGGGAACAGGCATAGGTCCTAAATGAGTACTTTGCATCACTTTTGACAAGGGGGTGGAGGACCTGTGTCTTGCAAGGGAGCGTGGGCGAACCAGAGGGAGGATGGGACCAGTACAGATCCAGGGATCGGACGGTTCTGGGGAAAGGGAGTAGCCACCACGGACGCAGGGGGATCTGTACAGGGGTGCAAGGGGGGGAAAGGTGGAGGCTGCACGCAGTACTCCCAAGTGCGGCCTCGCCAGGGACCTGTACATGGGCAATATGGACTTTGCTACATCTGGATTTAATCCCCCTTGCTATGCACCCTAGCATCCTGTTAGCCTTAGCCGCTGCCTTCTACACTGGGCCGAGTGAATTAATTTCCCGGTCACCAGCATCCCCAGATCCTTCTCCTCATCAGATGGGGACAGTTTGATACCATCCATCCAGTAGCTGTATCCTGGGTTTTTGGATCTGAAATGCATCACCTTGCACTTCTTGGCATTGATCCCAAGCTGCCAGGTGTGCGACCACTCCTAGAGTCTTGCCAAGTCCTCCTGCAGTAATTTGCCACCTCCCCCCAATCCACCTCAGCACAGATCTTGGTGTCATCGACAAAGAGGCTGATCTTATTCTTGATCCCAACCCGCTATGTCTGCGATGCGAAAATGTTAAACAGGACTGGTCTCAGTACTGATCTCAGGGACAACACTTGTCACTGCCCCAGGTCTATGCTTCTCCCCCAATAATACCCTTTGTTGCCTGTCCCTCAGCCAGTTTTCTACCCATCGGGCTAGCTTACACCCTATACCAAGACTCCTCAACTTGCAGGACAACCTTCCATGTGGCACTGAATTGAAGGCCTTGCTGAAATCCTGGTAGACTACATATACCGCATGGCCCTTGTCCAGTGCCCTCGTGACCCAGTCAAAAAAATCAACCAAGTTTGTCTGACAGGATCTGCCAGCGACAAACCCATGCTGTCTGTCCTTTTGAAGATCATTATCCACAAGAAACTGCACCAGCCTTTTTTTTGAGGATAGATTCCATCAGTTTCCCCACACTGCGGTGAGGCTCACCAGCCTGTAGTTCCCTGGTTCGGCCTTGGGCCCACTTTTGTGGAGAGGTACCATGTGTGCCTCCTCCAATCTCTGGGCACACATCCTGTATTTAGTGAGGTGTTGAACAGATCCACCAGTGGCTCTTCCAGGACCTCTGCCAGCTCCCTCAGTATCCTGGGATGTACCCTGTCTGGCCCAGGTGCCTTGTCTAGCCTCATGGACCTAAGGCCCTCCAGCACCCTTTCCACCATGATGACCCCATCTGTGGTTGTCTCACCCCCCCCCATGCCTGTGCCCCCTTTCCCTGCAGGAGCGGGCCCATCCCTCTCCCTTGTGAACACTGAACAGAAGTACTCATTAAGTACTTCTGCCTTCTCTGCCCCCTTGTCTACCCACCCACTGCCTTTCCTGATCCTAACTATTTGATCCTTGCACTTCCTCTTTTCCCTGATATACCTGAAATAATCCTTTTCCTCTTCCTTAATCTCCTGTGCTAATTTCCTTTCCCTGGCTGCCTTTGCAGTCCTGAATGCTCTGCTCACTTCCCTGGATTTCTTCACATAGTTCTCCCTATCCTCTGCCCTGCTGGTTCTCTTGTAGGTTCGGAAGACCCTTCTGTTATCCCTCACCTTCTCCGTTACCTCTCTGGTGATCCAGCTTGGATGCTTGGTCCTTGATTTATTTTGCTGGCTGTTGACACAAGCTTTAGTGGAATCAGTCAGCCCTAGTTTTATGATTGCCCATTTCTGCTCTGCGTCCATGGCAGGGTGGATGCCACCTATGTGTGTTCTCATTAATTGCCCCAATCCTGCCAAAGTTTGCCTTTCTGAAGTCCAGGACCTTTGTTTTTGTATTGTGCACTCTCTACCCAAACTGATAGAGAACCACACTGTGTGGTAATCACTACCAGCCGGTGGTTCCTCCACCCTTACATCTGTGACCTGTTCTCATCCTCCAGCACCAGGTCTAGAATATTTCCTTCCCTTGTTGGCACTGTCACCCTTTAGTTCAGGAGGGATGCTTTATAACCAGTCAATGATTATTGAAAACCTTCAATGGCCATTCAACAGTATGTCAGTGTGACATCTGTTGTGCGATGACATTTCTGACTATGTTAAATATCACTAGGTTCTAGGGCAGCTACAAAGCTCGAGGAGGCTGTGGTGCAGAGGAGACTGCTAGGTGACATGAAAAGACTGTCACCTGATGCTCAGTCAAGCTCTATCGAAGGTTTCCACAGTGTTATAATACATTTTGCGCCAAAGCACACGGCATACAGCTACAGTGGCATGCAATGTTGGTGAGATTACACATAATAGTGTTACATTTTATACATTGAATCATTGTTCTAGGAAATACTGCAATGCATAACTTACGCTGCACTTACTGCAGTACACAATGCAATTTGTTTTATTGCATCACGTTTGTCATGCGGTAAACCTTTGACACTGGCTTAATCACAGATGGCTAATTGGTACATCATGCAGTTTAACATGAATATGTGATAAAACAATGTATTATCAACAACACAATACAGATAATGTCACACACGCGGGACAAATGTTTTAATGTTCAGAAACATTAATTTGTGTCGGAAACTCATTACCATAAACATAGTGATATCACATTAAAACTGTGAATAACAATTTCATGTCACATTATAGAATTCTTCTTGCTGCCATGCATTTCAATGAAAATTAATCACACAGCTTTGCAACAACAAAGGATGGAAGACAGCGTTTCAAGGTGGACTTTCCAAAGTACAAGAAGGGAGGATTTGTTGTGACAAAGATGCATGTCAACATCACATATAATAAGTACTCCATTTAAATACGTTGGGTCTCGTTACATAATGAAAAAAATGTTTGCATCTTTTTGACAAGAC
Organism: Neoceratodus forsteri; assembly: GCA_016271365.2. Lineage (NCBI taxonomy): Eukaryota > Metazoa > Chordata > Ceratodontiformes > Ceratodontidae > Neoceratodus > Neoceratodus forsteri. The sequence continues at coordinate 39,116,296 of CM057451.1, forward strand.
TGATGGACGTGACATGCCCTGTCACTTCTGTACTGCCACTGTAAGAACAATGTATGACTAGCAACACACACACACACACACACACACACACACACACACAGTGCCTTGCATGACTTGTACTGCTATGTCTGGTTTGTAGATGTCACAGGGGAACACCTTTGTACCTGACCGTTTGCATTGACAACCTAAAGAATACCGATAATGATTTTTGTATTACTATTTCTGTGCCTAGCCAGTTTGTAACAATTGTGGATAACACAATTACCTCACACTAGTGATGTGCAATAAGGGTTCCTTAATGACGTCATTTTCACAAGCATCTGTCAATGCAGGTGTGCACATAACGGACAAGCCATTGGCAACATTAATCAAAATAATAATGCATACATCATCACATAAGTACATTGTGATGTCATGTTGTGCTTCCTCACCATTACTCAGTACGGTGTGTGAAAGGAGCCCACCAGTTGAACTGATGCACCAATAATTCTCAAAAATTATTTCCAAACTTCACACACTGTTTGCAACCAAGACACAGACTGGCACTATGAAGTGACAGTCGATGCAATGCAGTATTGGTTAGCCATTCATATGGTCACAGTTGCTGGCAGTGCAACAGATGCAAGTGTCCAGTACTGTGCACTTATGGTTTCTTCACCACTCACAATTAATGAAAAGTAAACCTTTTTGAATGACCCAATTTACAATGAAAGCTGCTGTTTATTACTTATTGTTGTCTTTCCTCATGGCACATCACGTGTCTTATCAAAATGTAATCACAATTTCAGATTATGTTTGGAACTCATGGAGAAGTACAAAAATTTTACTGACTTCTGGAGATGAGGCGTTGTACAGACCTCACACAGCCACCACCGCTCTGCAGTTTATAACCCTTCTAAGGAGGATGCAATTAGCATGCACAAGTCAAGGTTCAGCAAGACAGTTAGGGACAATCAGAAGAAGGAGGTAATTTAGTACACACTTGTAATACGGCTTTCTGCCACCTGGTATTATTCAGTTTATAATTTCTGTTGTTATTGCACTGTTTCGCACGTTCCCTCCTATTTTTGGTGTACAGTGTATGTATCTGGTGTACTGTGTATGTATCCTTTATCTGCCTATTATATATTTTTCTGGAATATATAGACTGTATATACTGTATATCGGGGATACATGATGGGCGACTGTGGAATATGGAAAATATTTCCACTCATGCAGGGTGAACAGTGACAGTATCACGAGTGGCGAAACAAAGAGTGATATCTCAGTTCACCCTGCATGAATGGTAATATTTTCCGTATTTTACTTGTCACACATCATCTGTGCGATGTATACAATAGGGGCCCAGTTATTTCTTACATAGTAGTCGTTAGCAGAATAGGCCTTATGGTATATCAAATCTGCTTGATCCTCAGACCCCTGGGTGGGTACCAAAGCCATCCACCCTTGTTGTATCCCTGTGTCTCCAGACCTCCCTCCAAGCCCTTCCATGGCAAGCCAACCTCTGCTTCATTCCTTTCCTGTACCTATCCCACCCTGTCTTGAACCCCTCAACCGTAGAAGCAAGAACCAGCTCACCAGGCAGCGTATTCCATGTTTCCATCACTCTGTCAGTGAAATACATCCTCCTCCTCCTTTACCCCCTCATCCTTCCTCCTTTGAGCTTCCAACTATGCCCTCTGGTGAGTCCACCCTCCTTTAGCCCAAAGATCACATCCCGATTTACCCTATTTATTCCCCTGAGGTACTTGTAGACCTCAATCATGTGCACCTGGTCCCTCCTCTCCACCAAGAGCAGGCATAGCTCTTCTGCCTCTCTCTTCATACACCATCTCCCCTAGACACTGGATACTTTAGGTTTCTTTCCTCTGAACCCTTTCCAGGAGCTTGATTTCCCTCCTGAAGTGCCCACAGTACTCAAGGTGTGGTGTGACCAGGCCATTGTACAGTGGCACAATTGATTCCATGCTCCTTGAGGTAATCCCCCATGTGATGCAGCCCAACATCATATTTCCCTTTACTGCTGCCACCCACGCACTGCTCAGAATTGTTCATGTTGACATCCAGCAGTACAGCCAGGTCTTTTCCCCAGCCGTGTCCTTCAACATATCTCCTCCCAGGATGTAGTCGTGCTTTGTGTTCACCAGCATAAGGTGTAACACCTTGCACTTGGAAGACTCGAAATGTAATTTCAAGGTGCGTACACAGCTATCCATGGTCTCCAGATCCCTTTGCAGGGCCAACCTCCCCTCCTACCCCTCCATCACTGCACCCAGCTTAGAAGCATCCGCAAACACACTCATTGCACACCCAATACCCTCTCTGATATCAGAGATGTAGGCATTAAACAGGATCTGTGTCCTGTGGTACCCCTCTAATGACCACCCTAGTAGACGAGCCCTCACCTCCGATCAGTGCTCTCTGGGTGCGACCAGTCATCCAGTTTCCGATCCATCGGACCATGAATTGGCCTTCCCACATCTTCCTTAGCTTCTTCAGTACTCAAATGTGAGACAGTGAGTCAAACGCCTTGCTGAAGTCCAAGAACAGTGTATCCACAGGTCTTCCCTTGTGTAGTTCCGATGTTACCCATTCATAGAACTACACAAGGTTAATTTGACACAATCTACCTGTCACAAACACATGTTAACAACTATCTAGAAATCCCATCGCTTTCAAGAACACCCACAAACGGCACTGAATTATACTCTCCAGTATATTACCAACCACCAGCATAAAAATGACGTGTTTATGGTTACCTGTCACCTCCCTCGATCCCCCAGTATGGATCGGCACCACATGTGCCACCCTCCAATACCTAGGTGCCCACCCAGGCTCAAGTGGCAAATTGAAGAGATCGCAAAAGGTGCAGCCAGTACATCTGCCATCTCCCATATCAGTCTGGGATGTATGCCATCTGGGCCTGTGTACATGTGTGCATAGAAATAGTTGTTCATGTGTATAGTAATGTTCTGATTAGCTTGTGTTTTTTTTTTTATTTTTTTAACTGTGATGCATGTACATCTGTGCATGTTCTCAAAGCATTGATTTGTTAATTTTTGTTGGTGTGTATGTATCTGATTGCAATAAATATATATTTATGTGCATGTATTCATACATTTAATGTAACATCTAGCACTGTGTGCCATATGCCTGTGTCCTGTACAAACCAGTGATCATATTATTATTAATTAGGCACACAACACAAATGCATAGCATATGAATCATGCATGTTCAACACTGTTTATTGAGCAGTGTAAAACAGAAGACATCAAACAGTGTACGCATTTCAGAGATTGTGATGTACGACGTGTGTGAAACAGGTAAACATTATCCCATTGGTTTAATACTTGTTCCAATCACGGTTGAAGGTATTACTATTGCAAAAAGGATATACACCTATATGTGCAATGCAAAGTTGAGTAACTGAACAAATAACATCTTCGTTTAATCACATTGGCTGCTTAATAGGTGCAAGACCACAGAAAAAATAATTTGAAGACTTTAAATTTAAAATTTTCAACGTAGAGGCAGATATCTGAAACCGGTGTAATTTTCTGATGGGAAGGTTGAGCTGATCTTAAGTACTGCACATGCTGCCAAGACCACACGTACATGTCTGCCAAGCCATCCCCAGCACCAACGAGGTAGTTGTCTGTATGCCACGTAATGGTATCTCCTGAAAAAAGGGAATAGAAAAAAAGCAATGTTAAAAGTCATAACTGTGAACTTATAGATGCCACAGAGATGTAATATATAGGACAGGTTAAAATTTACTAAGCACTGTTTAATACTAACAGCACAGAACATAGTTTGATTGCTGAAGAAAAATAATAATTCAAAGCGTGTGAAAGGGTGGCCAAAGGCTCATGAGTAAGAAACGCAGGACGGCCTTTGAACCTCAGCTTACGGTAATGAAGATGCAGAACTGAAGTACCGGTTTAAAATGAGTGTGCAGTATTTGTGCAGAGTGTGATTTCTCAAAAACTATTCTTAATTCATGGCCATCTAGTAGCCATACAAACACACGGTGCCAGTTTCATTGGCATTGATTGCTGAGAATTCAGAGGACAAAGCAAAGCTAAACAAGACAGTGTGCACTCCCTACATCTTATAATATGTAAGCTACAAGACATGAAATGGTGTGCATGGAACATATTTAACCTTACGGCCAGGGGCCTAATAACGTACAAGGCCTTTGCCTAGTGCCTTTAGCCCTTGGGTGCGGTACAATATGTTCCCTGTGTGTGCCCGGAGTGTCTTATTGTGCTCATAATATGGACTCTATATTTACTGAAATTTGTACAGTTTGAAAAATCTATCTTGCATTTAAAAAAAAAAAATTTAGTGGCGGTAATCCACCATATGATAGTCCATAAAACCTAAAAAAGAATAAGTAGCAGCTTGTATTCCAGGGACTGCTATTTGGAACATTGTCAGTAATGTGGTGAATGCCAGAAATAAAACGGTGGTGATCACTGTTCTGTACATAAACATGATGTATTCTTCTTTTTCTTTAATCACAGAGCATGGAAGACCACAATGAGATTATGAAGTCCTAAATGTACAGTGGAGAAGGACAGTTTGAACAGTAAACTTCCATATAAGAATAAGACCGGACTTTTTTCATTGCAGAGCACTGCTTCCTGCACAATGAATAATGACAATAACAAGGTTGTTTGTTGAGTTTGGGTAATATTGGACAGTAAGAAAGCAATTCTACGTTATGTTGGAGAGTAATACAAAGGCTATGGCTACTGATAAAATTGATTGTCAGAAACATGTGTGCATTGTCCTCTCTGTGGTGTCACAAGTAAGGGCACAGCAAGAGAGACTGCTACTGTTTAAAATTTCATGTCCTTGCAGTTTAGCACTAAGACATATAAAATCTGGTGCATCAACACAGAACAATACTTGTGGTGACCAACAGCAGTTTGTTGGCATTAGCAGCTGGGTTTCTTCACTATGCTGGGTAGCTCAACACCACTTGCAGTAGTACACATAGGCATCTTTGTTGGCGTTTCATTTGCATAACTGCAGGCAACACAACCATAAAGTATTTAAATACAAACAAAAGAAAAGGCAGGCCGAAGCAGGCGTTGCGGTGTATCGAGCATAGTGAAACTTGAGGATAGCTCCTCAACTTTAATGTGCTTTACCCTACAGTATGCTTGTCATGACAACCACCTCCCCCTCCACCTGTCAAAAGCACTCTGCAAGCTGACAAACGTTGTACATGATACCACCTCCTCGTGCCTACCATTCCACCTGCACTCCACCAGTTCCCTGAAGAAATGTATCCTTTTTCACTCCTGAATCTCTCACCCTTAAAAATCAATGGATGCACTATGTTATCGCTACATTTTCTAAGCTTTAAAATCTCTTCGGTATTACCTTTATGTATCCCCTTAAACGGTTTAAAGGTTTAAATCACATACCTCCATCCATACTCTCCTCCAGGGAGTACATGTTCTGCTGGTCCTATGCATCAGTGTTGTACTTTCCCGCCCATCCATGGATAATCTTATTGAACCTATATTGTACATTGTGCAGCAATCTGATGTCCTTCTTCAGGAATGGGCATGAGTACTGCATGCAGTACTCTTTGTGCAACATGACCAGAGATCTGCACAAGGGTAGGGTTACCTCACTATTTATGGACTTGGCTTCCCATTGCTATACACCCATGCATCCTGTTGGCTTTTGCAACTGCATTCCTGAAGTGAGCTGAGTTGTTCATGCTTCCCATTACAAGCACCCACATACCATTTACCTCTTGGTGCTTTCCAGCAGCAACACTCACAGATTATGCGTCATGCGGTGCATGTTCTTTACTTGGACTTCAGCAAGGCCTTTGATTCGGTGCCTCATGGGTGGCTTGGGGGAAAGCTGACTGGTGTGGGGTAGGGGCAAAAATGAAGAACTGGATTACAAGCTGGCTGAGTGGCAGGCTGCAACGGGTGTTGGTGAGAGGGGGAGCTCTCAATTCCAAGGCCAGTGATGAGTGGGATGCCACAGGGCTCTGTGCTCGTGCCAGTACTATTTGGGCTATTCATATCAGACATTGCACATGGGTTGGTGAGCAAGGTAAGTCTGTTCGATGATGACACCAAAATCGGAGCAGAAGTGGATGGAAGGGAGGGATGGAAGCAGCTGCAGAGGGACCTAAGCAATCTGGAGGAGTGGTCAGATTGGTGGCAGCTGGGGTTCAATTCAAAGAAGTTTAAGGTTATACACTTTTGGCCGAAGAACCCAAGGAGAGAATACTGGCTGGGTGGGTTAAGCTGGGGATCACTGAGGTGGAGAAGGACCTGGGGTGATGGTAACAGGGACCATGAACAACACGTCCCAGTGCAAGAGAGCGGCTGCAAATGCGAAAAAAATGCTGGGGTGCATAGCAATGAGTTTTTCATCTGGGTGAAGAGAGGTGATGTTGCCCCTCTACAGGTCGCTGGTAAGTCTGCACTTAAGAGTATTTTGTGCAGTTTTGGAGGCCATACCTAAAGCATGATATCAGGCCACTGGAGGGGGTGCAGAGGAGGGAAACAAAGATGATATGTGGAATGGAGGGGAGAGACTATGAGAGCAGGCTGGGAGACCTAAATATGTACACTCTGGAGTATAGAAGGGACAGGGGGAACATGATTGAGATATTCAGGTACCTGAGGGGAATCAATAAGGATGGGGCAGACGGGGTCTGTAAGCTAAGGAGGGAGAGGAACACTAGGGGGCATGGGCTAACAATAGAAGGGTGAAGATTTAGGAGGGAAATGAGGAGACACTATTTCACAGAGAGGGTAGTAGCTAAATGGAACTCAGTACCAGAATGGGTGGTATCACTGTAATCTGTGAACAGCTTCAAAAGGGCATGGGACAGGGAAAGGGAGAGCGAGGGTGGGGAAGGTGGGGTGTGGCAGTGGGATGACAAAGGGGAGGGGGCGTGGGTCAGCTGAAAACTAGGGGTGCTAGCTGCACAGTCGAGCATACTTGGATAGACCAGATGGTCTGTTTCTGCAGGCAGATTCGTATGTTCGTATCCATGGGTTCATAGATATGAATTGTTTTTTTACCTTGCTGTTGTTGTCAGTGAACCACAGATGCCATGGATCAAACTGCTACTGTCCTTTTGTCAGGTCCCCCTGAGGCTCCTTTCACCCTTCTGCCACTGATCATATTGTTACAGAACTTGTTGCTGCCCTGAGGCAAGCTAAGTCTGCCCCCTGTAAAACCAGTTGGTGTCTACTCATGAACCATGACCTAACCCATGTAACAAGTTCTGTCCCACATGAACATATTGGTCAGTATGCTGGTCATACCACACCGTGTTGTGTGACATGATGTCATGCTTTACTGAATTCCTGCAATAGGACATGTACCACATCACCCTTCTCTACTTCATGAGTAACCGAAAAGAAAAGGCAAAAAACATGTTAATCTAGCTCCTGTATGTACCACCTCTCTTCTATCACCCACCGTTGCTTCCCCCACCCACCACCACCTCTCCAACCACCTCGGTACCCCTTCCTCTGTCCATGGCCCTTTACGGTAACCTCTGTGTCTTAGCACCATCCCCTACTGTTCCCCTCTCCCTCTTTCTTGTCTGCTGTCCACTACTGTTTGCTGTACCATCACCAAACATTGTCTCACAACACTCACATTTTGAACCTCCATCCCAATTGTAAGAGTCCCATGCATTCCTCTCTTCACATTATCATAACTGTACCTGTCAGTGTTGGCCATTTCCTATACCACTCTTGTTGCAGCAATCACTACACCCCTTTTTCTCACAGTAACCCCTCATCCTCCATGCAGGCAGAGAACACAATGATATATCCCCCCTGTGTAAGCCTGAGGAAATTCAATGTCACTCGTCCTTACTTTTGACAAAGCTGCTGTGCCTACATTGTGATTATGTAACTATTTTATTGTTATGATCCATTATTAATTTACGTTTACTTACCTGATGTAAATGTGTGCCACCTGTAATGTATGCCATTTGCTGTCACCTCATACAGAAACTATTGAAATTCTTACTGTGCATGTAGCACCTTTCACTGTGTTCTGCCATTAAAACTTTTGTTAAAGAGCCAATGGCTCAAAGGTGTCAATTCAAGAAAATAATAAAAAAAATAGCAGGACATGAGAAAGATAAACACGTGCTGTTTGATGTCCATGTGTCATTGTGCAACGGCAATTGAAACTGCCTTCACTTGAGTGCATTCTCCATTACCTTTGCCACTACTGATGTTCTGCTAAATGGACTACATTTTGGTGTCTCATCATTGGTGACACTGTTATAAAGTCATAATTGTTTACAGACTTAAAATTGTTACTCAACATGGTAGTGACATGCTAAAAATCGTATATTAAAAATGGACAAAAAAAAAGTCTGCACTGGAACAAAAACAAGTACAGAAGATCTTCATGAGTCAAAATCAAGACATTTATTGTTGCTGGTACACAAGATTGAACCTTCTTACCCGGCGCTTGTGCCAAACGAGAGACCTTCCTGGGGAGGAGGGGCAGACCAGCACTCCGGAAGAAGGCCTATTGTTTGGCTGAAGTGCAGGGGGAAAAGGGGTTAATTGTTGTGTACCCAACACAATAAATATTTTAATTTTGACTCGTGAAGATCTTCTGTACTTGTTTTGGTTCTAGTGCAGCATTTGTTGTTTCAGTGTTTACCTGTGGCTGGATGCCTGGTTATCTGCACCTTGGGTATCCTCCTGATTGCACCTGAAGCACATTTCTCCTGTACATTAAAAATTGCAGGTGTTATAAATTAAGCATAAATTCTAACAAGTGTTAGAGTTACTGTATAAAACAGAATCGTTCAAGAGATAGAGGAACTCAACAATGGGTGGATGAGTTCTGGGTACATAAGTACTATTATATGAGTACAGAAAATAATTTACCTGGTGATTCAGACTGCACAAGATGGCATATAAAATGATGTACCCAATGGTTATTAATGACAGGTAACAAAACATATTAACATATGTATATGTAACTGAAGTAGCTGCAAGGACAAGCTCACAATTCTCAGAATGGATGGTGTTGTGAAAGACATAGTTGTGGTAAATGAAAGAACAGCAAAAAGTGTACTTACATCCAGTATTCAGTAGGTAACAGGGCTGTCAGCTACATGATGGGGTCTGGATGGCTGAAAAGGGGTGGCGATAAGATGGCTCACTTTGAGAGCCACGCTTGTCGGTGGGTAGGGCACCATGATCTGACACCATACATCTCAGAATGATTATAGCAATTGCATTTGTCACAAAATTACACTGGAAAACAGGTTGAATGCTTACCTGGACACATGGTGGGACAAGAATAGAAGATGTGACATGTGTTGCCATTCCATGACAGTGTTCAAAACTATACACCACATGCATTACATACTTTGTGTGCATGATAAAGTAGACTGTACGGAAGGTGAAGATGGTGGCCTTTCAGGATCACAGTGTGCTCTAGAAAGGGCAGCAAGATGGGTTTCTATCATGAACTTTGTGTCAGACAAAGAGATTCAATCTGTGATGCCTGTTAATGACTGAATTTTACTATGACCATGCCGTCACTGTAATTTGTTTGCAATTCATCAAGGCTGTGTCATACACAGCAGAGGTGACTAGCGAATGTAGGGACAATGAAAATATATTAAATAATTCGGATAATACTCACTCATGCAGCTTCGTCTCTTCAGGCTCGCCATGCTCTTGCCTGAACTGGTAGTAGGCAGTTTGTAAAACTGGGATACGCAGACAAACATCATGAAAGCCAGAGAGATTGATGATACATGATGGTGGCACCCCATGTTCATCAAACTTTGCCATGACCTGATCTGTCTCTGTACAGCATCTGCACTCCCTTTCGGCTGGCATACTGGCACATTTGCCACATGGGCACCTGTTTGAAAAAGAAAAGAAAAATGAAAGCAGTAATTTAATTTAATGACAGGTTAATCTGGAAGTAGTGCCTCAGACTACAAAAATAAAATCTATGTTATGCTGGTTATTGCTAGTGTAAAATAACAAGATTAATAAAATGAAACACACATGTAGATCATGCTGCACCAAACATGTGATGCATGACCTGTGCAGTTGCCTGGGTGAAAGGGACACTTTGACATCAGCTAGTAACCATTGGGACCATACAAGGTGCATGTAAGGACAACACAGATTGTATCAAACATGACCTTTTTAAAATTAGCAAATGAGTTCAAGCAATAATATCGTTTGTTAGCCTGGAGTTAAAAATGTGTGACGTGTCCAAATGTAGAATCACAACTTATAACAAATAAATCAGTTTTTTTTATATTTATCTCACTTTTTGTCCTCCTGCCATCCGTTAGAGCTCTGCCCTGGTCACGGTGCCCCCAAGGCCTCCACCGCCTGTTGAGCCCCTCGCTCTCCTGGTCACTCCTGGCTTGCCCCCCAGGAGGCGGGCTACGGCACCGCGGCAGGTATCTGTGCCATGTGACTGTAACTGGTTGGGAGAGCCCTCAGCCAGGCAGCTAATTGAAGCCCAGGGGCAGGGCGTCATGGAGACATCCGACGAGGAGGGATTTTTTCCCCTATAGATTGGGGCAGAGACATGTAATGGCGCCTGCGTCTGTCCTGCCCCAGTGCCCCTTGACCGTGTGGTGCTCAGGGTGATGCACCTAGCTTCTGCTAGGTGTCACTCCTGCACCAAGTGCTGGGACCCCCAACCCTCCAGAGAAGGGAGAGCAGTCCTAGGGATGCTCGATGCTTCTCCCCCCCTGGCCAACCCTCCAACGACCTGAGCTCATTCCCGAACCCGGTTCACGGGCGTCATAAGCGGAAATCCAACCACTGCACCAGTGCAAATAGATCAATTTTATCAGAGCATTAAGCCACCACCTTGGTGTGCATCACTCAATTGTCATACAGTGCTACGGTACTGAACACAGTGTGCATGCGGCCTCGTGACTGAAAACAATACCTGGCCAGGTAATGCAACTGTGTAACGCAAACAGTCATGTGTTGATCTGATTAAACCTTTCCTCATACTGCAAGTCCACGAGTTGCATCATAATTTTCTATCCCCATGCTGGCACACACTACAGTATTACGACATCCATTTTGAGGTATGTGGACCGGTACTGTACACAATACTCCAAGTGTGGCTTCACCAGTGATGTATACAATGGCATGATGACCTCCCACTTTGTACAGTTGATCGGTACAGCAGTGCACAACAGCATTCTATTTGCTCTTGCTGACACCCACCTACAGTTTGCTGATACCTTCATGTGACCTGTAACTATTACAAGATCACATTCTCCTCTCCTGGCGATGGTTGAGGACATTTCATTGCTCTGTAGCGACCACTGATGGAGACCAGTGCCACTACATGGACCGATGAAGTTAATGAGTGGAGTGTTGTCGTATGTCATCAGTTATGTGTGGAAATGTCATTGAACATCCTAGCTCAAGGGTAAACCATCCACAGTATAAAGCCACAGCTCCATGGATAGGCAATGGCAGCCCTCTAAAGCCATGTGCCTCATGTCCAAGGTCGTGTTCAGTATACAGCTCTCCCAATCCCTCCTGCAGCTGTGCAACGGCACATAACATTATAGATAAGAGCAGCATGGTGCCCAAAGGCCACACCATGGGTGTGTTCTGAGCAGGAAGTGGTGGCCATCTGGTCTGGACAAGGTGTTTATTTTCAAAATCTAACAGACAGAGCAGTGCAGGGAGCTGGTGGAAAAGCATAGTTGTGTGGGTATGCCTGATAGACTTCACAGGTAATACAGAGGTAAGAAAAGGGAAGAGCCTGATTATTAAGCTGGAGGGTGGTGCAGTGGTTGAAGGAAATGTAGAGAAAGCCAAACTACACAATAAATACTTAGCATCTCTATGCACAATGTGGGGGGAAGGGTACAATGTGGGAAAGTAGTGGAACATTGGGTAGTGAGGTTAATTCAAGTCCCATCAGGGAGGATAGGGCACTGTAACAATTATGAAACCTGTAGACTCATAAAGCGATGGGCATGGATTGCTTTTACTGCAGAGAAATGAAATCATTGACACACAAATCGGCAACACCTCTCACGAGGTTATGTAACCTGTAAATGCACAATGGAAGGGTTCTGTTGCACTGAAAGAGGGCTGAGGTAGTACCCCTACTGAGGGGTTGGAGGAAGGAAGGGAGAAGACAGGAAAGTAATGGCCGGTTCTCATAACCTCCATGGTCAGAAAACTAATGGAGGTGCGCATTAAGGAAAGTATGATGAAATAAATAGAGGAGTAGGGACTACAAAATTACACCAAACATAGATTCAGAGGTGGTAGGTCATGCCAGACCAACAACACTGAATTAGTTTATAGTGTGTCACAGATATGGGACCAGGTGGGTGCAGTGGACGTGGCATACCAGGACTTCATGATGTTATTTGACACAGTCACCCACAGGAGGATGATAAGTGAGGTACATAGCTTTAGGAATGTGAAGCAAGCTGACAATCCAGCGATTTATAACACTGACTAGAGGGAAGGACACTGAAGACTGTGGTAAATGTGGTGCACTGAAAGGAAGAAAAGGTAATGAGTGGTGTTCATAGTGGTCGGTGTTGGGACCTGTACTTGTCAACGTACACATTGTTACATAACGAAGTGTCTTCTGGTGACGGTGTGTGTGTTTGCTGCCAACGTGAAAATATATACCAATAGGGCAGATACAGAACAAGGGTGGTGGAAGATATGTGGCAGGATTTTGTTATGCTCTAGGACTGGTCAGAAAGGTGACAGGTGCAGTTCAATATAAAACTCTGCCAAATTATGCATATAGGATGAAATACCAGAAAGATGAAGTACCAGACTGGGGGGGAGATGGTGGGGGGAACAGTTCATGAAAGACACCCAGGGATCAGTATTTCAGACATGACATTCCGGAGTGTGTGTGACACAGCAGAATAAAAGGCACTCTATGCTATAATGCATAGCAAGGGGATTCACAGGCAGGAGGATTGACATGATCCTGACGCTATATAAAACCATGGTCAACACCACACATTGAATACGGGGTCCATTTCTGGAGGCCATACCTGCAAGGGGACAAGGACAGGCTGGAAAGGGTAAAGAGAAGAGAAACAAAAATGCACACGAGGCCGCAGGGAAGTCGTATGAGGATAAACTGAGTGAACTGTGCATGTACACAGTGAAGGAGAGGGGGGATATGCTGCAGCCATTGAAATACTGAAACGGCATAAACAAGGAGAGAGCTGACATCATGTTAAGAATGACTAACAACAATTACACTAGGGGGCATAACTGCAAAGTTGAAGGGGCAAGTTTTAGCATGGACGTCAGGTTGCGGTTCTTTTACAGAGTCTGTGGTAAGGATGTGGAACAATATGCCATAATTGGTTGTGGGGGTGGATATGCTACAGGAGCTTCAAAATAGACTGTGATAGGTAAATGGGCAGAACGAGCAGGGGAAGGTGGACAGTGGAGTGAAGGTGTCTTCCTATGGGGGAACTGGTAGACCGAATGGGCCGTGGGGTCCTCTTCTGCCTACAGTTTGTATGTTTCAATGATACAGAAAACAGAAAGAAAATTTGAACGCACTTCAGTGAATGAACAGAAATGTGTGGTGTCAAAGTGATCATGCCACTGACGGTACCACACAGAGAGCAGAATAAAAAAATAAACGTATGGATGAGGCCGATTGTACAGTCAGTTGTGTTCAAGACAAAACAACAATAAGTAATAGGCATGCATAAATGTAACCTCTCATGCTCCTAAAAAAAAATATATAAAAAAAAAAAAATGGGCGCATAATTCAGGTGACCATATAGGGAAACAGTAAAATGGGCAGTATGAATACTTTATGCAATATGACCTCACCATGCCACTGTAAGAAATAAAAGCTGACGCATGCAAAACTACTGATTCACAATAACTTAACATGCTGGAATACAGAAAAGAAATGACATATTCAGAACAGGTACACAACTAGAGCTAGGAAGTGTTAGTTGAAAGCTGTGCCACCACGGCAAGGTGCTTCCCATTTGGCACTGGTCAAGGCAAAAAATAGTGTTAGAATAAACAGCAGAACAAGCACAGGGAAAACAAATGAGTGAGTCAAAGTTATATGAAACAACACTGTGAACAACAGAACATCATCCACTACAGTTAAGAACATAAATTAAAACATAAATGGAAGGTGCAGTGGTAATTCATTGTCAATACATATCAAGGAATAAAGACTGAGTACCTAAGAAAATGTCCCCGGGGGCACTTGGTGAGAAAGCTCAGACCTCAGTGGGACACAGCAAAAGAAATGAGTCCCGATAGCAGAAATGTAAGATGAGTTTAACATTAGTAATACAACTTTGCACATGCTACCTCAGGAGGATTCATTAACCGGCCATTGTTAAAATAAAAGTAGGACTGTACTGTACAGACCTCATCCATATCTTTATGGAATATAATATGAAAGATGGGCATGAGGGAGAGCTGAGGGGCACCAGAAGAGTGTCACATCAATTACGGAGTAACATCTTGGCATGATGCTGGTTAATTAGTAATGAATGTGTCCCAGAAAAAATGTATGTAACAAAAAAGATGGCACCAAAGTTGACAGTACTGGTCATGTAACAGACACAACACATTGAATTTATTGTAACACAGAAATGATGCCAATGACGTGCACTGTGACATAATGAAACACAAAAAACATATGGCTAAAGGGATTTTTGAACAGCATAGGCACACCACTACACTGTGTACAAAACTGGTAAGAGTGCCAGAACTAAACATGACAGGAGTAGCTGTGGGCTTATGCTGCTGCAAAATCCATGGTGATGTGTGCTCTCTGTTAGTATGCCACATGTACTTGTTGACACAAACATGCACATTGTAACCTGTCAGATTACACTTCGAAAGATGAATACCTACCATTTGCTCATACTGTAAACCACAGTTATTACATGGGTGTAAAAAAAACAATCATTATGTATTAGTACCCATTGTGTACATTTATTTTGGGGTTGGGGGGGCAACAGCAAGGCTCTACGCTTGGGGGTATCGAATTTATTAACATGGCCCACATTTACTAGTATTGCTAGTTATGTGGAGGCAGGTTATGTCCATTTTTGGCAGTAGTTTTCAGTGTTGTAGCAAGGAAATAAGAACAGTATGTCCTTGTCATAATGGCAGTCAAAACTAGAAGGGTTGCACAGTTGCACACTGCCATTGTCTTTGAATTACGGTGACATACTGTTAGTTCCAGAGGAGCAATGTGTCTCATCTTTATTAATGTATAACAGAAGGCAATAATTGGTGCTACAGTACATAAATGTTGTGCTTACTGTGCTCCATAAGGTAAGAGATATGGTCTTGGTGTACAAATTATTATTTACTGGCTACAACACTGAAACAGACTGCCACAAATGGACATAAAAATCTGCAGCCACATAACTAGCAAGACAAGTAGGCAATGCAAGTAAATGTGGGCTACGTTAATAAGTTCCATACCCCCACCACCACTCGCAGATACCAAACTAATGATGGCATCATAGTATTGATTATTACAGGAATATAAAACATTACGTATGGGACCACGTTTTCTGGAAAACTGGACCTGTTTGTCCCTGTACGACTGTCAAAATTTACATTGCACACAGTACTGCAAGGGATCAGAGATATACAGGCAGGCATTTTCCTTCACAATCTGACCCCAGTAATGACCTATCAGATGTGTGGTGGACATTAGGATGCAGTAAAATACATGCACACATGTATGGCCTGGTGTTGCTTTTTAGTATGGATGGATGGTTCAGATTTGACAAAAACTGACCTCTACTGAACCTCCTGTTGTGCACCCAGTCCATGCTGGCCATAAAAGGCTTGATTTGGCGTGGATTTACTGTCAGTTACCCCTTCTCAGACTTTTTTTTTCCTTTCAGCACCATATGTGCCTTTTTCCACTCTGTCATTCGGTGATAGGGTAGGGAGTACCGGAAGAGCTTAATTTCCTCTCATGGTAGTTTGCCGAGAAAATGTTTGTTTCTTTGCTGAGCACTGATTGAGGAATTGACTGCGAACACTGCTGAGAATGACCACTACAATACCATTACAGCAGTGCATGATTAGGATGGAATGGCACTCACCAGGACTCGTCCGGGTTGTCCCTGCGGTTGCCAATCTTATCCTTACTGGCGGCAACAAAGGTCTGGTTAGCACTGGCATCTCGACTGACCTCAGGCTCAGACATATACGGCTGCACACTGAAGCCCTCAACATTCCTAACGATGAATACTCATCCGATTCCTCTGTGTTTAGGCCCATGGAGGAAGCAAGAAAGCTCAAGTTCTTCCTCGGAGGAAGAGTAATGATTCCTAACCATTTCCACAAAACAGCAGGGTAACAGTACTTCCGGAACTACTTACAATGCACTTCCGCAGTTCAATACACCACATGCCAACACAGACACAAATGCGCTGCTCGCTCTGAATGAAGAGCGCTCTCCTGATGACAATCCTACCATTACGTCAAACAGTGAAGCGTATGCCAGGCAGCACTTGTCGGGAAGCAAGCAACAGTGACCTAAACATTGGATTTTCAATAGCTGGATATGCAAAATCGCCATGGAAGGTAAAGAAGGGGAATACATAATTAAAAGCAGTGCAAAACAAGGGAATTTATGCATTGAAATGAAAAGCACTGCTGAAGGGCCTCTTTAATAGCTCCTGGATCTACGAGCTCATCTATTGCAATCTCCAGTGAGGCAAGGTACTTTCTGGCTTCTTGTGGGGGACTCAAAAATTATGGATCCTTTGTTGGAGGTCACATGGAGCCTTGCTGGAAAATCTGTTCTAGCTTTAAGGCCCTTGCTGCAGATCTTTTTAACGACAGGGAACCACAACTTTCTTCGGGCCATCATAGTGGACGCATAGTCCTGTCTCAAAAAATAATTTTGCGTCCGCAAAACTATTTCTTTTTGCGCCCATGCTCTACAGAGCACCATTTATTTTACCCTGTAGTCTGAGAAGGCCATGAACACAGATCGGGGCCTAGCTTTGGGATTCTTTGGGGGAGGCAGCGAGGGCTCGATGCACTCTAATTATATTTAGTGGGTTGGTTTTATCTAGGTCAAGCAGTTCCTTTAGGAGCCCCTCTATGTATTCAGGCATGTCTCCTGTTTCAGTGTGCTCTGGCAGGCCCATGGAGTTGCAAATTGACACGTCGTGACCAATTCTCTAAGTCTTCTATTTTTTCAAGCAGCAGCTGGGAACGGTCATGTAATTGTATCAGGGCTCCATTATGCAGCTCAGTTGTATCAGCCTGTGAGGTAAGGTGCTCCTCTATGCCATGAATATAGAAATGTAAATGCCTGTAAATTTTCTTTCTCTGACTACTGGTCTCAGGGCTCATAACCAGTGGGAGGTCCTTCCTGGTACCACGTGACAGGCAGGAAAAAGATCTCTGCAGGGGAACCAGATCCTCCCTTCTGCATCCTGTAGTCCTCAGTTAGTTGCAGAGCATGTGTCTCCTGAAGTAATACCTTACTGAGACATAAAAAGAAGAAATGTTAATCTGCACTTGCTGCCTGGAAGGCCGACTTCAAACACTCAGGCCAGATGGCCAACATGCAATATTCTGGGAGGGGAGAAGCCCGGAGACCAGCAGTCTGAGAAAGAAAATTTACAGGTATTTAAATTTCTATTTCTCTCTCCTAAGCTGATATCCGGGCTCATAACCAGTGGGCTATACTAAAGCAGTACATTCCCTTGCTTCCCAGGTGGGAAGAATGTTAGTAGACCGTTAAGGGCCCACCACCAACAGGGGGACCTGTCCACCAAAGAATGCCTCGGCACAGGCGGACACATCCAGTCTATAGAACTTTGCCAAAGAATGGATGGATGACCAGGGGCCACTTTGTACAAGACTGATAGATAGGCTTCTCTAAATTCCACCCAGGAGGCAGCCACTGCTGGAGCTGAACGTGACCTCAGTGGGCCCAGCAGGGCAACCCCTGCTTTCTGGAAGGTGACAGAAATGGGAACAAATCCATCTTGACAAAGAGACTTTTGAAGCTTTTTTTTTTTTTTTTAAATATTCTGCCCCTAGAGAGGATGAATAGACTTGAAGACTTGTATATGGCCTTCCAATCTGCTGATGGAAAGCTAGAGAGCTCTCGAGCCAAGAAGGAGAAACTGCCTCTCTTTCCCACTCTTAGGGTGAGGACATGGGCCAGAGAGATTCAATCCTGGTTGCAGTGGAAAGGTAGATTACACCTTCAGCAGAAAAGATGGATATGTTCGTAGGATCATTTATTTCTGGAGGAACACGGTGCATGGTTCTTTGGAAGACAGAGCTCCTATCTTGCAGATGTAGCGGGCCAAAGTGATTGCTGTAAGTAAGACTACCTCCATCGTGAGAATGACGATGTATGTTTCCTCGAGAAGCACAAATGAAGCTTTGAAGAGGGCTCTGAGGACTCGGGTGAGTTTCCAGTGTGAGACAGTGGGCTCATTGCCGGACACTTCAGCGTTCCACTCTCAGGAACTGACTGACCCAAGGGAGAGCACCTAAGGACTCCCCTAAGACTGCCATCAGGAGAACATGCAGAGCTAGGAAGATGTAGAGACATCTGAACCAAATAGGAGAACCATGGCCGGCTTTTCCAACGAGTATATATTAGTAATCACTGTGCCTGATCTATGGTGATCTTGTGCAGAATTATTGGGATTATAAGAATTGGAAATCTGAGATTAGTAGAACTAGAGGAAAGTCAAACAGGCGATTGCGAGGACCGTGGTCTGGGAGAAGGCATCCTGAGTTATGGTCAGCTTGACCCTGGTTAGAGAGCAGGACTGGAAAACTTGCAACTTCACCAGCTGAAGAAGAACTACCTTCGGGAGGCCCTACTATGCCATGAGGAGGAGGAGGGCACTAACCTTTAGATCCCATTCTCCTGGGAGGACATCCTGGCTTAGCCAATGTGCCATGATGTTCCCCTGACCTGGTATATTTACTGCCAACATGCTCACCAGTTGATGCTCTGCCCACTGGAAGAGGAACTGCATTCCTTGTACCATCCAAGAGCTCACGTACCTCCCTGGTGATAGATGTAGGTCATTGTGGTTCGATTGCCTGTAAAGATGAGAACACTCTCTTGGTTGGAGATCTGTGCTTGGAAGTTTTTGAAGTATCAGGAGGAATTTCCAGCATACCAGAGTTGAAGCGGGTCTCCACCCTTGACCACTTGCCCTGCATCAAAAGCTGATCCAGATGAGCTCCTCAGCCCCGAAAGCTGGTATCTGTGGTAATTCTTCCCTGGAAAGGATGCCCCAGCTTGAGACCCTTCAAGATATTGGAGCCCCAAGTTCCCCAGTGCTGGGATGCTTCCACCTGGCAATAGCCTTGAATCTGTTGGTCCAGACTGACCTCTGGCTGGGACCCTTGATGGAGTAGGTTTGACTGGCCATATACTTGAATCTGCCAGCCCAGACTACCTACTGACTGGGACTCTTGATGTAGTAGGTTCGACTGCAGGGAGGCATGAGAACCAGAGCCCAGGGAACCGAGACTGGCAGGGAGACCATCATCCCTGTGAACTGCGGGGCTTGGTTTTTGCTGACGAGAACCCCGAGGTCCCTGAACGTAGAGTCTGCAGGGGAAAAACTTGAATTTGGGATGTTTTGAAGAGCACTTCTCGATGATTCAGACTCTAGAATAGCTGAAAAGGGCTCTTTAAGGTGATCAGGAATCCGAGAGGAGAGGCCTGGTGACCTCTGACCCTGCCCAAATTGTTTGCTTGCACCATGGGGCTTTGATTAGACTGACACCCAGATAGGATATGCAAAAAAAAGGCATCTACAAAACTATTGAGACCAACTAATCCCCCCTATGGAATTCCCCAACGGTGGATGCAGGGGTTTCCAGCTTGAATGACATGTGGCGAACAAGTCAATCAGACATTTTAGGATTCCTCCTGGCCAGAAAACTCCAGAACAATTTGTGACTAAGAGGAAAAGTCTGAAAATGACCAGGTTCCTTTTCGGCTGGGCACCCACATAAGGTCTGTGATTGCTTGAAGCGTCGATATACTCTTTATGGATAAGGAGTACCACATGTAGTGTAGCTCAGTGGTAGAGCACATGCTTGCATGTATGAGGCCCCGGGTTCAATTCCTGGCATCTCTAAAGTGTATATCCGGACCTGATGGCATACATCCCAGGGTACTAAAGGAGCTAAGGGTGGAACTAGCAGAGCCATTATCAGGACTGTTCAGTGAGTCTCTGAGCACAGGAGAGGTCCCAGAAGACTGGAGAAGGGCTCATGTGATCCCGCTCCACAAGAGTGGTAGCAGGGAGAAGGCAGGGAACTACAGACCAGTCTTACCTCAGTAGTGGGCAAGATTATGGAGGCACCCTTAAGGAAAGGATAGTGCAACACCTGGAATCCATAGGAGCACAGGATCCAAGATAGCATGGGTTTACAATAGGAAGGTCCTGTCAAACTAATCTCATAGATTTCTTTGACTGGGTAACCAGAGTGATGGACCAAGGGGGAGCAGCTGATGTCGCCTACCTTGACTTCAGCAAAGCTTTCGATACTGTTCCACATAAAAGATTGATTAATAAGCTGAGCAGGCTGGGAGTGGGTCAGAAGTTGGTCAACTGGGTGGCAAACTGGTTGACGGGCAGAAAACAGAGAGTGGTGGTAAGCGGTATACAGTCAGAAGAGATGCAAGTCACAAGTGAGGTGCCTCGGGGATCAGTCCTGGGGCCAGTCCTCTTCAATATCTTCATCAGTGACATTGCAGATGGACTGGAGGGTAAGGTTTGTCTGTTTGCAGATGACACCAAGATCTGCAACAGAGTAGATGATCCAGATGGGGTGGGCAGAATGAGAAGAGATCTGGATAAACTGGCAAAATGGTCGGAAGAGTGGCAACTGGGGTTTAATGCAAAGAAGTGCAAGATCATGCACATAGGGAAGAGAAACTCTGAAGCCACCTATAGGCTGGGAGGGGGAGTTGCTGGCAGACACAAGGGAAGAAAGAGACTTGGGCATCATCATCATCACAGATAACCTGAAATCATCAAAGCTGACCACTAAAGCAGTAGGTAAGGCTAGGGGGATGCTGGGGTGTATTAGCAGGGGTATCACAAGTCATAAGAGGGAGGTAATAATCCTTCTTTACAAGACACTGGTTAGGCCCCATCTGGAGTACTGCGTGCAGTACTGGAGGCCACACCTTCACAAGGACATGAACCAAATTGAGGCAGTCCAGAGAAGGGCAACCCAAAATGGTGCAGAGACTGCATCAGAAAACATATGAGGACAGATTAACAGAGCTAAATATGCATACCCTAGAGCAAAGGAGGGAGAGAGGTGATATGATCGAAACATTCAAACACCTTAAGGGCATTAACAAGGTGAAAGAGTCTAACATGTTTCAATATAAGAAAAATAGCAGGACAAGAGGACACAGCATGAGATTAGTGGGAGGCCAATAAAGGGGTAATCTGAGGAAGTTCTTTTTCACAGAAAGGATGGTGGATGCATGGAATGGCCTACTTCAGGAAGTGGTGGATATGACTACAGTGTAGGGCTTCAAACAGCCATGGGAGAGGCATACGGAAGCAATGCAGATGAGTATAAATAGATAGACCATTGACAGAGCAAAGGCTGATGGCACATTCATAAGATAGAAAAAGAAATGGGCAGACTGGATGGGCCTTGCGGTCCTTATCTGCCATCAACTTCCATATTTCCATGTTTCTAAATGCCCTGCTTCAAATTCGTTGGGAGACCCTAGTGCACTATGTCTGGCATCCCATTGATTGAGGTGGTGTGAAACCCTTCCTCGAGAAAACTGGAAAGCTCACCCCTACTCGAGGATAAGACTGGAGCCTTCACTGTGACCTTGTGGCCTCTCAGACGCTGCTTCTTCCTCCACTGAATCCACGCTGGATACGGGAGATGGTCCAAGTTAGTCTGCCTGAGGCTGATGTTTTCCTCCGAGAACTGATGAGCTTGAACATTCGGTCTAGATCCCAACAACCGGGGTCTGTACCTGCCCCTGGATCGTGGTATTTAAGCTTTCATCATTTCCCTGGATTCTTTTACTGCCCCCTTTAGAGCCGCTCTGAACTGCAGACCTCCCTCATAGGGGGCATTCCACAAGTGTGCTGTAAGGACCTGTCTGCCTGCTATGCCCGCAGCCCTAGGAGAGTCGAGCCGAGGTGAGATGAAACATGGCTGTCTGCACATCTGGCAGCCTCCTCCAAGTCATCTGCTGAGAAGGCAGAGATTAGTCTCATGAGCTGTAGTTGCTGCGGGTTGGACTTGTTTATATCTGGCTCATCAGCAAGCTGGAATGCCAGCTCACTGGCCCCTGGTGGTGCAGCTCATGCTGAGAACAGGTTTCTGAAGTTGCCTTGAGGGAGGTTGAGGAGGCCTGAAGTGCCTTTTTGAGTGAGGCTTCCACTTTCTATCCTCTAGGACCCCCAAGGAGGCCTTGCTCCCTGCTGGGGATTTTATTTTCTCTCTCACTTTTTCCTCTCCTCCTCTCTGTTTTCAGGAGATCCACTATGGCCAGCAGAAGGAAAAAGTCATCACCAGCATGGCAGCCAACGCAAGCCTGAGGGCTTTGGGGGTTTATGAGCTGATAAGGGGAAGCCCAAGAGAAACTCCTGAGTCACCTGCTTAATGAAGAAATCGATGACATCCATGACTAAGCTTCTGGATGGAGAGCTGTCTGAGACCGAATCGTTGACGGAAGCACCCTTCCTCTAGGGGTGATTAACTGTCCTCTGACGGACTTGGGTACTTGTCCCGTGGACATTATTCGTTGTGGACAACCTAGAGTCTGCTCCTAGTCTGTGACCTCTTTCTTCCCCCAAGGCGCCAGAAAGGGGATGCCCCTCCAGTCGGATGATGGGGAGGTGCATATTGGGGGCTTCCCATGGGCCCTACGATCCGGGTAGGAAACAGAGGCTTTTCTCTGATGGCTGGGACTAAGACTGCTGGCAAAACAATGCTGCCCCTTGTGGGGAGGAGGGAGAAGGCTGATCAGGCTCCGCTGCCTGGGACTGGTGCACCTGCAAGACCATGGTGGATATCTTCTTGACCACCTCCGACCATGTAGCTGCACCTTAGACAAAGCGAGCAGGAGAAGGTGACCATTGGAGGAATCTGCATCTGTGGCACTTTCTGCCCCTTGAGGGTTTGTGCTATGCTCCCAACAGCCCTTGCAGACCTTCTGCACAGGAGGGTGGCATGAGACCCTAATGCAGGAGTCCTGTTAGCACTGCCACCTGGAGCCAGGGCTTATCTGTCCAAATGTGCTTCAAAAGATGTTGATGAGCCGAAAGAAAAAATTACTCACCATAGTAATGTTGTTTCTTCTAATAGAGTCTTGCTGTATTCTAACTATAAAGCAGTTAGTCCCAGCACTTGAACTGCTTCGGAGAGGAAAGGGTGAACTAAATGCAGCAGCATAGAACGTTGAGCTTGATCCCTGTTTTCAAACCTCTGTCTCCGGGTACATCTCAGTGTAACTGTCAGATTTTTTTTTTTATTCTATTTCCCTACAGTCGCGGCCCACGGGGGGCATCGCTCTGGCATCCTGCCTGATCCTGCCTGCCTAAGGTCCCACAGAACCTGTGCTTCCTCTCTCTACACCTTCCACAGCCAGCACCCCCAGCTTAAACCCTCCGGGATGGGGCTGCTCCTCCTCGTTGGGTGCTCTTGCACACCTAGACTCCAGCTGTGGGAGTGGGCCCTGGACAGAGGACCTGGAAGGCCAAACAGGCCAGATCCGGCACTGGGCATGGGGGTCAGGTGGCATCGCCTCCCCCACGGAGCCAAATTTTTCCATTTTCTTGGTGCCCCTCCCCCTGTGTGGTGCACCCGTGAAGTTCTGGAACAAAGCAACCCTGCCCGCGTCATCCATGCTGCATGATGTGCAGCTAACACGCTGCTGCACCCCCAATCCCCACTGGAAGCCACTGGCACGCTGAGCAATCTCTCACCCTCCCCAGGGTGGAGGAGAGCCGCCCACAGGCACTCAATCTTCGCCCCATCCCAGCCGACCTCTGGCACCCAAGCTCGCTCCCAAACTCTGGTCGCCGGCGTGGCATGAGGTGTGGCGTCCAGTGTCTCAACCCCTCAGCGCCACTGGGCTGGCTGTATCATCAGATTCTTCTGAGCAATACTAGCTAACTAATAGTAAGAGAAATTGTTTCAAAACATTAAACCATAGGCAACAAAGCTTGGATCCAAAAGACTCAAGTCGAGAACCCAAGAAAAAAAATCTATGTAGACAGTGAAACCCTATAGGGAAAAAAAAACAATAAACCAATAAGAAACAACCCCACCTGGCAAGGAAGGGACAAGGCACACCTCTGGGGTGCAACACTGTACCTGTCAACCCATATCTCAAAAGACTAGGTTCTGAGAGGGGAGGCAGGGGGGAGGTCAGAATACAGCAAGACTCCATTAGAAGAAACAACATTACTATGGTGAGTAATTTTTTCTTCAAACAACATGGAGTCTTGTATTCTGACTTGGGAACAGGCTGTGCCGTACTGCTGTACCAAACCTAGCCTCACTCCTAATCTGGGTATCCAGAGAGTAATGCTTGGTGAATGTGTGAACTGTTTTCCAGGTAGCTGCCTTACAAATTTCCACCAAGGGAATATCCCTAGCAGTTGCCAAGGAAGCAGCTGTGCCCCTGGTTAAGTGTGCCCTCGGGCCCGAGGATGGCTGTTTCCCCAATTTTGAATAGCAGAATTGGATACAGGAGACAATCCACCTGGCAATAGATCTTTTAGTGGCAGGGCTGCCTGTTCCTTCTTCCTGTGGGCCTTAGTGTGCTCTATGTAATAGCTGAGAGCCTTTTTAACATCTAGACTGTGCAATCTTCTCTCCCCTGAAGAAGAATGGTCAGTGAAAAAAGACAGGCAGAGACTGATTCAGATGAAAATCTGAGACCACTTTAGGCCAAAACTTTCTGTTTGTCCTAAGGACCACCTTATCCCTGTGAAAGGAGATGAAGTCAGGTTAATACCTGTAATTCACTGATTCTCCTGGCAGATTAATGGCTACTAGGAACACAGTCTTCCAAGTTAAGTACTTAATCTCAGAAGAGGACAAAGGTTCAAAAGGGGGTTGCATGAGCTGTGCAATACAGATATTCAAGTCCCAAGCTGAAGGGGGCTCCCTGAAGGGTGGGTTAATGCAAACCAGACCTTTGAAAAACTTACTGAAAACAGGATTAGATGCCAGTGAAGATCCCTTCCCTGCAGAGAGAGAGAAAAGCAGAAACAGCTGCTAAATGAACTTTCAAGGTAGCAGGCCTAAGGCCTAGCCCATTAAGGTGAACCAGATAGTCCAGGGCTGTGGCAATGCCCGCAGAATCTGGTTATATGTCTTTCTGAGAACATCGAATGCTGAACCTTTTCCATTTGGAATTGTATGTTTTTCTGGTGGAAGGTTTTCCAGAAACCTTAAGGATATCGATTACCCCCGGGAGAGGTTCAGACCTGCATATTTGTACTCTTCAAGAACCAAGCCTTGAGTCTGAGAGACTGAAGATTGGGATACCAAATCCTTCCCTGAGTGGAGGTCAGGAGGTTGTGCCTCCTGGGCAGAAACAAGGGGATTGACACTGCTAGAGACAGCAGCAGGGGATACCATGGTTGTCTGGCCCAGTCTGGAGCCACCAGTATCACTGTGCAGGGTTGAGACCTGATCTTGATCAGTACTCTGAATATCAGAGGAAAGGCATAGAGAAACCTGTTCGTCCAAGTCTAACAGGAGAGCATCTAGAGGGACAGTCCCCAGGACTGGAGGTCTGCAGCAAAAGAAGGGAAGTTGATGATTGCCTGGGGCTGCAAAGAGACCTATCTCTGGATGGCCCCATCTCTTGAAAACTACCTGAAGGAGAGGAGGGTCCAGGGACCACTCGTGGTGACCCTGAGAAATCCTGCTTAAGGCATCTGCCAGCAGATTATCCTTTCCTGGAAGATGAACTGCTATCCAGGGCTCCAGATAAGATTTTTTGAGATGGGTACGGTACTCCTCCTTTGGAAAGTGAGGTGAGTAAAATCAAATTCAGATATGCAAAAATGTCTCTATGGAGTGGAGTAAGGAGTACATTTTGTAAAACAATGCAGCTTTTTTCTAGATAAAAACTGATCAGGTGCCAACAGTGTCCCAGATAATAATAGCAGGCAAGAGTAATTTTCTCACCAGTTTTGAAATAAAATTGGTATGCATATGAGTGCTGTAAATCTAGAAAAAAGTTATCCATTTGAATTACAAGTTACGTTATGAAGCACTGTTTTATGGAGTGTGGCCCATTTACAAATGTTGGATGAGTATTGGTAATCACTAAAAACAAATTCTGAAGAGTATTTCCTAAAATGAGGTGAGTAAAATGGGGCGGTACTCACCTTATCTGGGGCTCTGCTGCTATCAGAGAAGTGTGAAGAGAGTAAGCTAGAGATCATAGCTTCATGGCCTCTGTGCACAAGGCTGTGGACTGAGTGCCCCTAGCTTGTTTATATACCACATTGTAGTGGTGCTGTCTGTCCTGACCTGTACCACTTTGCCTTTGACTGATTCCGAGAAGGCCTGAAGGGCTAGAAACACCGCCCTGAGCTCTAGAAGATTGATATGAGAGACTGCTGTCGAGACCAAAGCTCCTGTGCAGTGAGGGCTCCTAAATGGGCTCCCCACCTCAGGAGAGTGGTATCCATGGTCAGGACCACTGAGGGTGCTTGACTGAGGAATGGGACATCCTGCCTGAGATTGTCCTGATCCAACCACCACTGGACAGCTTGGACAAGAGTCTGAGTCACTGGAATCAGTTTTGCGAGAGAATCTTTTTTCTGAGACCTAAAGGACCTCAAGTGGAACTGAATGTCCCTCGTGTGGAACCTGGCTGCTTGAACCACTGCCGTGGAGGCTGCCATGTGGCCTAGGTGTTGAAGAAAATGTCTGACTGGGCAAGACACCAGAGCTCAAAAGGAAGCCAGATCTGTAAGGGCTCTTACCCTTGAGAATGGGAGGAAGTCCTTTGCCTTAATGGTATCCAGCTCTATCCCTATGAAGGTAAGGAGCTATACTGGTTCAAGAACTGACTTGGAGAGATTTAGAAGAAGCCCTAGAGAAGTTAGGAGATTCTGGGTAACCTCTAGAGCTGACTAGACTTGGTCTGAAGACTGGCCTACAATAAGCCAGTCGTCCAGATAAGGGAAGACAGAGATGCCCTGTCTTCTGAGGAAGGCTACCAACTACTGCAAAACATTTTGTGAATACAATTGGGGCCGAAGTCAGGCCAAAGGGCATGGCTCTGAACTGGTAATGACCTGAGGACAACTTGAACCTGAGGTATTTTCTGTGGGAGCACCTGATTGGTATATGGAAATAGGCATCCTTGAGGTCCAGGGAAGCTAGCCAGTCTCTTGGCCTCAGAGTGGGAGGAATTGTTCCCCGAGTCACCATTCTGAATTTCGGCTTTGTGATGTTTGTTTAGATATCTCAGGTCTAGGATGGGTTGCCACTCCCTTGTCTTTTTGGGGGTAAGGAAGTATCTGGAATACAGTCCTTTGCCCCCGCGTTGTGGAGGAACCCTCTCTACAGCTTTGAGGGTTAGTAGGGAGGAAACGTCTGCCTCTAGACCAATTGTTTCTGAATATGTTGCAGGTGGAAAAGATCTGTCTCTCAACTTGGGGAATCTTTTGAAGCTGAGAGCTGGTCCCTGGCTTACTACTTCCAGGACCCATTTGTCTGAAGTGATAGACTTCCAGGCCTGGAAGTAGTAAGCCAGCCTGCCCCTACTGGGATAGAGGAGGTGACCTGGTCTGACACATCAGGGTGTCTGTTTGGCAGGGGCTTTAGATTGAGAAGAGAATGCAGCCTGCTCATACCCCTTTTACCTCTTCCTCTGAAGAACCCCTCTGCTGGAAAGAAGAGGAAGCCTGGGCTTGGTAGAGAGGCCTCTGAAGAGGCCTGCCCCTTGCCTGCCCTAGACTGCTGCTTCTGAGGAGTAGCTTGTCTTTTCTTGGCCACAGCACTCCTGTAGATGGCCCTGTATTCATCCATCTTTTTCATGTAAGACTCTGTCTGCTCCCCAAACAGAGAATTACCAGACACAGGGACGTCCATAGCCTTAGCCTGGGTATCCTGCGAGAGGCTAGTACACCTAACCCAAGCAAATTTCCTGAGATATAGATGTAACCATGACTCTTGATGCCACATCATTGGAATCCACAGCAGAACAAAATTGTACCTTGGATGCCTCAGTTCTATCAGCAGCCACCTCCTCCAGCTCTTTGGCCAGCTAGGGGGGGAAGTCTTCTAAGCCAGCTCCAGAATGTATCCCAACTGGACTTCTTGTACCTGGCTGTATAGGCCAGATAATTAGCCTGTCTGAGCCTCAAGGAGGATGCCAAATATTGTTTCTTGGCCATGGCATCTGCCTTCCTGGAATCCTTATCTGGGGTGTATGATGCCAAAGGAATATTTGCCCTGTCACAGGCTGCAGCCTGCACTACCCCAACATGGCTGCAATGGTTATAGAAATTCCATACTAGAACCTGATAACAAATGCCTCCTATCCATCTTTTTGTCCACAGGGGGGTATATAAGTAGGCATTTGAAGTAACTTTTGAGTCTGTTTCCCTAAAGATTTGTGAAGTGGGATAGACAGCCTCTTGGATTCTGGGACGTCAATCATCTCTACATAATCAGGTTCGTCTGCCTCCTCAGCAGTTTCTACAACTGGGAGCTGTACAGTTTAAGCAACTTTTTTGTAAAACAAAAAGTGGGAGGGGGACTCAGAAAGTCTGGGAGGGGAGACATTAGTAGGCCTGTCTGGGGACATGTCAGGCTCTATAGGCTCATCTAGGCCACCAAACACATCATCATCATCATCGTCATCTGGGAACTCTTCATCTCCCTCCCACTCCTCCATAGTATACATCCGGATCATAATCCGATGGAGTTGGAACCATCCAAACCGATCGTTCACCAGAAGGTGTTGGTTCAGATGGAACCAGGCGAAATGATTGAACTATGCTGATCGCTTTCGCAATTTCTTCAGTGGTTGGAACCTGCAGGGTGGGATCCGAACTGACAGACTTCTTTCTTTTTTAAGATGGAACCGAGCCCTCGGAATTGGATCTCCTTTGCCCGAGGAGGTATCGCCCAGTTCAGCAGGCACCTCCTCAGGTTCAGTCGGAACCGAACCGGGCTGGCCATCCAGATCAGCGGACTCGTTGGCCTCCTTTTCCTTAAGCCTACTTAATCTTTTTTCTAAAGTGACTTCGGGAAAATTCTTACAGATTTGGAAGTCTGTTTTTGAGGTGGTCAAACCCCAGACAATACACACATGCAAGGTGGGGATCAGCTTTGGCAAAAGCCTCCCCACACTCAGTACAGTGTTGAAACCCAGTGGGACCATTTTTTTTCTTTCCTTGGGTTTCTCAGACATAGCCTTCTCTTGAAAACGTTACCCTTTGCAGCCTTCAAGCCAGGTAACACTGTCCGATACCAACTGTGTCACGGGTTGTGGAAAAAAACTAGCAAAATCTCTGTTTTTTGAAACCGATCTGAACCAGGACCCACAAGAGAACAAGATATAAGAAAACAGATTTGCATCAGTTCCCAACCGGACCAACTGATGGGAAACCAAAAATAAAACAATTTCTTTATCTAAATAGTCACTATCTACCTACTTTACATTACCTGTACCGTAGACCGAGATTAGATACTGAAAAAATAAGGAAACGTTTGTTAAAACCGACTGATTTTCACTATAACCGAAGCGAAGGAAAGCTCTCCAGAGTGACTTCACAGTTAGGCGGAGTAAGGAGCCTGACTGTTACACGGAGATGTACCAAAGACAGAGGTCTGAAAACCAAGCTCGAGCTCAACATTCTATGCTGCTGTGTAGAGTTAACCCTTTCCTCTCTAGAGCAGTTCAAGTGCTGGGACTAACTGCATATAGTCAGAATACAGCAAGACTTCATGTTGTTTGAATTAGCACATGTTCATCAACACATTGTGATCTTCGCCCTTCCCCCTCTTCGATCGCCATTGGCAGGACTTGTTGAGGGCAGCAGCCAACAATGAGCTGGATTGTAAGGGGAGTGCTGTCGCTCTGACTGGTTTCCCCCATCACTCGTCAAAGAGCTTGAGGGGCAGGGGCCTCGAAAATAGGATGCGGAGTCGACGCTCTTCTTGAACTAAAATGAAGCTTTTGCTCTTGTGGAGTGCTGTCGCTCAGAGTATTCCTCCACCAATCATCGGTGAGCCTGAGGACCGGGGGCTTGATGAAAAGCAGCATCGGTGGCGTCAACAAGAAGGATGAAGCGTGGCTTTTCCTGAGCCTAAGAAGACTCCTGCTGCCACGGGGTGCGATCGCTCCTAGAGGCATCCCCCAAGTCTCCTGTTGCTGTGGGGTGTGATCACTCCTAGAGGCTTCCCCTATGTTCATTGACAAGCCTGAGGACCAGGGGGCTCATTGACTGACTGAGCTGCGTTGTCGGCCTGAGCAGCAGTGTTCATCAAGGAGGAGAATGAAGCACAGCTCTCTGGAGCAGACAATAAACTTGCAGCATGAGGGACCCTTATTCCTGCATCCTGCCAGACTAAGGGTGCTGGCGGGGGGGGGGGCAGTGTGTCTCCTCTTTTGTTTTGGCTCTTGCTGCACTGAGAGATCTGATCAAGGTGTGGGGAAAGGCTGTGATTGCAGAGTCGGGAGCAGAGATGAGGAGCCAGTCTGTACAGCACGCAGGGCTGAGACTGGGATCCCTGTGCTAGGTCTGCGATTTTCTTAAACAGAGGAATTCTGTCATGAGCTATCATGTGCCTCTCTCCTGATAGGATGACTGTTGGGGTTGGGGGAGATGCATGCCTCAAAGCATGGGAAGGAGGAGGAGAGAAAGGGGGCCAGTCTGTTCAGCATGCATGACTGAGACTGGGGACCCTATAGAATCTGAGCGGCAATGCTGGTCAAGCTTCCTCTATTGAAAATCCTCTTCTTTGTAGAAAAAGTAAACTGCACTTACAGTTTGATGTCTTTAGCTCTGCCACCCCTGCAGAACCTGCCTCTTGACAGGCAGAGGAAGTAAACTGAAGGCTACAGGATGCAGAGGGGAGGATCTGGTTCCCTTGCAGAGATCTTTTTCCTGCCTGTCATGTGGTACCAGGAAGGACCTCCTACTGGTTATGAGCCCAGAGACCAGCTTAAGAGAGGAATTGTTGCTCGTGAAGCTGGAATTTTTGTCTGTTCTCTTTAACCTCAGAGCCGATTGAGTCCAGAGTTTTAGTGAATCGGCGTAGTTCCCCACAAAGCTGCTGGGAGGTGATCGTGAAGTCCTTGCCGCCCTCCTTGGATTCACTAGAGAGATCTGGTGCATGGTTTCAGGAGGCCAGGTCAGCGCGTCTCTTCTCATGGCAAGCGGGGGAGCCGGGATTATTTTTTGTTGTTTTAGGCCATTCCCCTAGGTCACCCAGTTTCTGGATTGAGATGCCATGGACACAGTGAGCTGCCAAGTAAGATTTCATTATTTAGACTGGCGAGGCAAGGTTTTAAAAGAATTAAGTGGAGGGAATTAGCGGGAGCTGGTCGACCCCTACATCCGCGCAAGCAGGCTTCCGAACTGGAAGTCCTACTTTAATACTAATTAACGTTTCTTAATATATATAGGGCCAGATATTCAAACTACGCCCAAAAAGTGCGCAACAGCAGGAGCAAGCGCAAGTCAATTGCGCACATGCGCAACACACGCGATATTCAAACATGGAGCAAGACAAATTGCGCAAGCAGCCAATGTCTGAATATCGCACAACCTGCGCCATAGTGCAACCAGGAAGGGGAAGCTGAGCAGAGCTGATGCACCACAGCGCAACAAAGGCGGCCCAGCTGAGCAGTCCAGAGGCGCCATAAGCGCAAGCAAAGAGGCCCCAGCAGCATAGCAATGGAACTGCACAACCAGGGGTAGGCAGGGCCCACCACCCATGCCACAGATGGGCACAGGGACACACTGCCGAACCACAATGTACCCCACACCCCAAGCACAGCATAACTGGGGAGGATGGAACAGCCACCGGACCATGGGGACAAGCAAACAAAGCACATCCGCGTGTTACTGCAGCACACCCACTGTCAACCTGAGACTGCCACACAAGGGGCGGAGCACCCCTGTGTCCAGCACCTCTGCACAGCACTCCCAGCACTGTGACCCCAAGACACCACCCATGCGCAGTGACCAGCACTGCAGGAATCCCCAGGCCCCCCGGCACACTGCAACCTCGTGAACCACAGAACCATACAAGCCACACCCACCATGAGCACCCAGCAGTGGGTGGCAGCACAAGGCAATACTGACTGGAAGCCTCACCCACACCAGAGACACCGCCCCACACACGCACACACATACCCATGACCATACCACACCAGATGCCATGCACACCACTGCAACTGAGCACCTATAGCCAGCTGCAAATCAGAGACCACCACAGTATTCCTATCAAAATATAAATGTAATAATAAGATGCATAACAAGAACAACAAACAACAACATATTTACAAAGCAGGGGTGGGGTATATGGTATGAGGTAGGGTGGGTGAGGCCGGGGGTGAACAACCAGGAGAGGGAAGGTGGGGTTCGCTGACGTTCAGCTACGGCCTGGCAGCCTGCCCTCCTCCTGCCTGGTGCTGTGCCCGTGGCCTCCTCCGGCGCCGCATCCCATGCTGCTGCAAGTCCAGGAGAATGGTGTGTGTGTGTCGATGGCCACCTGAGTGAGCCTCCACAGGCCCCGCTCCATCAGGCGCAGGATCCAGATACCTAGGACAAGGGATCAGAGTCAATGGCTGTGACTGTCCACATCCCTGAATCCCACCCATCATGCATGGCAGACAGCCAAGTGCCCCGCTCCTGTGATGGACTGCACCCACCCACAGTGACCGTGCACAAGACAAGCCCAACCAGCCAGCAATGGCCATGTGTACCACTGCACACACACACACCGCCCATGTCCAGCACAGCACAACCAAGGCTGCCCAGTGACGTGGCTACGTGGTGGGATGCTAGTGCCACAGCCATGTGCCCGGTGCATGCATGGACCTCCAGTGATGCGGCCACACACACACACACACACACACACACACACACAGTGCCACTGGACAGTGATGACTGTCACATGTTGCATGCATGGTAGTGTTGTCCTGGAAGGTGTCCGTGCCCCCAGCATGCAATAGCATCCATGATGTAATGACACTCACCCTCATCAAGCCGCTGCTGCGGCTGCTGCTGTGGCTGTGGCTGTTGCACACCTCCTCCGCCAGCCACCCTGGCACCGCCATCCCAGGCCTCAGCCTGTGCCCACCTCCGCTCCTCCACGCCTGTGGGAGACAAAGGAAGAGAAACACATCAGTGAGATCCCAAAGCAGACAGCCCCTTGCCCCATTGAGTGTGCCTGCACACACAACCAGACCCAAACAGCACACACCCATAAACACCCTCACAGCAAACCACAGCCCAACCCACCCCATGCGCAGATTACATTACACAGTCACCCATGCAGACAATACCGGTGCATACACAGCGCACCCACCTGGCCTGGACAATGCCCTCCGGCACGTGACCTGAGGCGCTGCAACAGAGCACGCCTCCCTCTGCAGGTCACCGTGAGCGGTGCCTGCATTGCTCCGGGTCGCCTCCGCCCAGTGGCCTGCTCCAGGGCAGCGGCGACCTGCTGCCACACATGGGTGCATGGCACCTGCAGGGCACTCCCTCAAACAGTGAGCCATAGTGAGGCTCCACCACAGCCACCAGGTTAGCTATTTCCAAAGCCCCCATTGTGGTGCTCTCCTGCGTGCCATTTTCAAAAGTACAGTGGCAATATAGCTCTCATAGCCTTCTATACATGTAAAATGCGCCAATACAACTCCATCACCTATCGCGCTGTTGGGACCAGCGCTGGCCGTCCACATCGTCGCAGTCACCGAATAGCGCGATAGAGCCGTACACATGCCAGGCGTACAGCGCCAGGGGGCAAAGGTCGGGCACAAGGTCATGGGTCAGTGGCGCAAGGCCACGCACAGTGCCATCAGATGTCCACACATCCTGGGCGATCGGACACCTGTGTGCCAGTGCCACAGTGGACTATTGCGCAGTACTGCCACAGCGCCATATGGTGACCAGCGCTGTAGCGCCATTGGCACAATGGTGGCCGTGGCCTGAATTGCTGATCGCGCACAGCACGTCATCAGCGCAGCAGACGCCTGCGTAAGCTACCTGGGCATGCGCAATGCAGTGTACCACACAGTCACAGAACTGCGCCATTGGCTCAACTGTATTGCGCAAAGCGCAACGGCGCGATATTCAGCCGACACATGCAAATCATCTGATCAGCCATTCAAAGGCACAGTGGCGTGATTTGCATCTCATTACAGTTGCTCCACTCCTAATTTGCATGCATTGTGCTATAAATGTGCGACATTGGGCTGCGCTGGCCAGATTCGGTTACTGCAGGTGAGAGGTGAGTTGCATGCTGTGTGATGTTCTGGCCAATGGTCATGGGATAACGCTATAGACTGCACAGTGACAGGTGTCCACTTCCACCCATGCAGACCGACATGACCGAGCAGAGCCAAGGTGAGGGTGAGGGTGAGGATGGTGGGCGGAGGAGGAGGCCCAACTTCACCACGGCGGAGACAGAGGCCCTCTTCCAGACCTACCTGGAGGAGGAGCCACTACTGAGTGGACGGCGGGGCACCCCTCAGGCCCGTGCGGCTGCATGGGAGGGGGTAGCTCGGGCAGTGAACCTGTATGGAAGCCACCAGCGCTCCGTGTAGGAATGCAAAAAGAAGATGGGGACAGACCGCAGGAGGGTGAAGGAGAAGGTGGCAGCCCTCAGGGCGGCACGTGCTGGCACAGGCGGGGGCCAGCCAGCGGTGGTGGAGCTGACCCCGGCTGAGGACCGACTGGCTGCATCAATGCAGCGGAGTGCTATTGAGGGCGTACCAGGAGGTGGATTCCAGACAGGTGGAAGCCCATCACTGCACGGTATGACATGGTGGTGGTGGTGGGGGGAGAGGTTGTTCACATGCACTCACATGTCCTCACTTTCTGTTACAGATCCTGTTCATCTTCAGGGGACGGTGGTGGTGGGTCCAGGCAGTGAGGAAGACCTGCCGGAGTTGGAGGAGGGTCCATCCACCTCTGTCGCCAGCCAGCATGCACTGCACCAGCATGCACGCCTGGCTGCCACCTCTGTTGTCGGTGAGTCAGGTGTGGGGGGTGCACAGCCTGTGTCTCAGCAGTCTGGCATGCAGGCATGCCAGCACGCTGTGACTGTGGCTGTAGCACGTACCTGCACCATTGATGATGCAAGGACTGCAATGGGCAGTGACGTGTGTGTCCCATGATGGACACACAGCAGGCCAGCACGTGCTCCTGGGCCTAGCTGGCTCCGTGTGTGCCAGCATGTTGGCACAGTCCCAGACTGTGCCTGTCAGCACCGGTGGGGCAGCACCAGTGGCTGTGCAGGTGTCTGGCACTGTTGCGCCACAGCAGCGGAATGAGTGATCCCTGGGGCACAGCGGTTGGAGGGGCAGCAGTAGTCACCCACCAGGTCTGGGGGTACAGTGTCCAGTGGTGGCACATGCCCACCGCCCTTTGATATGCCCATTCCTGGTCCTGGTGAACAGTGCCCACCCTCAAGGGGTGTTGAGCATCAGGACCTTCCATACCCTGAGGGACAGGATGCTGTTGTGGCACAGTACCCATTCGAAGAGCACACCCGCCTGCTGTGGGAATCAGTACAGCAGCAAAGGCGGGTTGCAACGTCCGTGGAGGCACTGTGCATGGTTGTGGAGTGGCACAGCAGGGACTGTGCTCTGATCCTTGCAGAGATGGTCCATATGCGGATGGATGTGACTGCCGCCATTGACAGGCAGACCCAGGCATTGGTCGCTGTCATGGCTGCATTGGGCACACAAGCAGGTGCCCCTGTACCACGCATACCACACAGTACGCTCTCCACTCCCCATTCCCGGCGTTGTGCGACACCCAGCCTGTCGACGCCGGGTTCTGCTGTGGGCATCCCGAGCACCCCTGGTGCAGATATGTTTGGCATGCTACAGACCCCTGTGCGGACAAGGTCGTGATCATGCAGTGGGACCCCTGGTCCATCGGTGCCACCCCATGTGGCCCCTGCTCAGCCTGCCAGTGCTGTTGGGTCATGGTGGGGCCGCCCACGCATCCGCGGTGGCCGTGGAACAGTACAACATGACTGACCTGTCTCCCAGTGCGGGCCCTGTCTGGTGCTGCCCTGTGTGCAATGTGCGTCATGG
Organism: Neoceratodus forsteri; assembly: GCA_016271365.2. NCBI lineage: Eukaryota > Metazoa > Chordata > Ceratodontiformes > Ceratodontidae > Neoceratodus > Neoceratodus forsteri. The sequence goes on from CM057451.1 coordinate 39,152,653, forward strand.
TGGGCAGTGCACTGGTGGGTGCCCTGCCCATCACGCCAACACACGGACCACCTGCACACCATCCCAACTGCTGTCCACAGGTGCGTGTGCATGATGATGCCTGCATTGTACTGTACACCAAGGTGCAAGGGTGCCCGGCATCTGACACACGTACTTGGACAGTACAGGTGGTGGGTGTGGTCTGTGGATCTGTGTGTTTGCCATGTCTGTTCCTGCTCTGCTGTGCACCTGCCCATGTACGCTTTGTGCCTGGTGTATGTGTGTCTATGTCCATATGACTGTTCACCCTTCCCTGATGGTGTGTTTGTGTGCCTGGTCCCTTCCACTCCCCTTGCCGTCATGCACCCCTGGTGTGTTACTCTGTGTGCCTGTGGGTTGTGCCTGGACAGTGTTGGTTGCACATGGCCCCTTGACTTACCTGTGTCTTGCATAATGCTCCTCCATGATGGTGTCCCGGTGCAGCTGGGCCTGCCGGATCAGTCGGGGGTCCTGCCGTCCGGGGGGGGCTGCTCATCACCATCATCACCAGCGCCGCTGGCGTCCCCATCGCTGTCCCCCTCCTTGACCTGAATGGCTATCCCACAGTCTTTGGCCATGTTGTGCAGGATACAACAGGCCAGGAATATCCCACAGGCCTTTGAGGGACTGTACTGTAGGGCACCGCCGGAGGTGTCTAGGCATCGGAAGCGTGCCTTGAGCATCCCAAACACCCGCTCGATGATGTTGCGTGTGGCGGCATGCGCCTCATTATAGCATTGCTGCGATGGGGTCATGGGGCGCCGGTATGGTGTGAGCAGCCAGGGACGGAGTGGGTATCCGCTGTCACCTGTGTGGAGATGGTGGAGATAAATATCATGTTCAGGTCCATATTGCCAATATCCCTGTGTGCCACTACCACAGCACCTTTGGCATTCCCACCCTTGCCCCATGTTTGCAATTCCTACATGCATACTCACCCACTAGATGGCCTGTGGGGATGTCCCCACTCTCGAATCGATGGCACGGTGCGGACTGATTCCATATGAAGGCATCATGTGCTCCACCAGGGTGTGTGGCACAGACATTGATTATGTGCCCAGTGGCATCACACACCACCTGGCAGTTGACACTGGAATAGCCCTTCCTGTTCCTATATGCGGCCCCATCGGGGCCAGGTGGCGTGCGAATGGCCACATGGGTGCAGTCTATGGCCCCTAGCACGCCAGGCATACGTGCTACCCTGTGGAACTCCTGCATGTTTGCTGTACGCTCTGCCGCGGTGCTGGGGAAATGGATGTGCTCCGCAGCATGTGGCAGCAGTGCGCTGAGGAATTGGGTGAGGATGCGTGACGTGGCCGACTGTGTGATGCCTGTGGTGTCCCCTGTCGGCCTCTGGAAGGTGCTCGTGGCGAGCAGGCACATGCAGGCTGTCACCTTGGTCTCCACTGACAGAGCGTGACTCCGTCGTGAGGGTGCCTGCATCACATCACTGCACAGCTCACAGAGCCGCCTCAGTATTGCCCTGTTCAGGCGTGACCGCCCACGATCTCTACATCTGTGTACAGCTCAAAGCTGATGCAGGCACGGTATTGCCTGTTGGGGCGCACGACGGGCCCTTCCACCGCCACGCCCCTGCAACATGCATTCTCACCCTCATTACAGCTCTCCATGTGGAAGCTGGCACCTCCATCTCCCTGGCTTGTGACCTCCCTGGCTGATGTTGCTCTGTTACCCCCGCTGTCCTGACTGCTACCTCCACTGCACCGGGTACCCCCGCTGGCCTCTGCAGCCTATGGCCCACACAACTTCCCTTGCCTGCCCTGTTCTGGACTGTCGCTGTCTGTCTCTCTCTGTCTGTCTCGCTTGGCATCCCTGTAGCGTTCTTGCGCCTCTTCCTTGAGCCTTTTTATTTTGGCTCATTTCCGCTGTAGCGCACCTTCCGGCTGTTCCGCTATTGCGCATTGCGCAACCCTTTGAATATCACATTGCGCTCTTTATGCAGGGATCCACCCCCTTCGGTTGCGCATGCCTTCATTTGCATTGCGCTGTTGCTCAACCTGTTTTCAGTGGCGCAACTGCCTCCTGCTGAATGGCGCAGAATGGCGCAATTTCGGACTTGCGCATGTGACAAGAACTCCCATTGCGCATGGCGCAACCTTTGGAATATCCGCCCATAGTCTATATTTCGCTTATTTAATTTGTCTCCTCCTTTCTGTTTGTTGATCTTGGATCTTTCTTCTTCTTTTCCTTACTGTCCCTTTATTCTTGAGACAGTTTCTAATCTGCTGTAACCATTTTTAACATATGGTCCTAAGCCTCGGACCGTAACCTTTAACTGTTATAGAACTCATTTTATGGTGGTGTGTCCAGCCTGTACCATCTTTCTGTTTGATTTTCTTGTATTTCCTTAGTGGACATGCTTCTACCATTGCCAATGGGTTACATTAATAACTCTTTTCAAAAAGATATATACAGAAGGGCAACCCATGTAGGCCCGATCACATTCTTTGTAGGAGGGCCACCCTGATGCACCCACCCAGATTTGTGAAAGCAGATCTATCTCCACTTCCGTTATTTGTGATGTTGTTCCCACTTCTGGTATTCTGGGATCTCTAAGGGACACAACATCTCTACTAGAACTCGCTCTCAATTCTCTATATACCATCTTGTCTTGCTAACCGTGTATTCCAACCACTCCAGATTTCATTGTGTCGGTCTTCTAGGAGATTTAATTTTGCTGTGAGCCATTCCATATTTGGTACTTTTAAAATCCTCCCTAGCCATTCTTCCTTAGTGGGTACTGTTGTAGTTAGCCAGTGTACTGTAATGCATTTCAGTGCAGTGACCATACATACCGATACAATTTTCCTATTTCTTGCCTGCAATCTTGCTAAACTCGGCAGTCCCAGCACCCATTATGTGAATTCTAGTGGTACAGCAATATTGGTAATTTCTTGCTTTGTCTCCTGGACCTGTTCCCAGAATGATGCTAGCTTGGGGCACTGCCAGAAGATATGCCAATGGTCACCAACTGCCCCACACCTTCTCCAGCACCTGTGTTACCTGTTTGATAGTGTTTTGTAATAGTAGGTGTTCGGAAGAACCTGACCAGGATTCGTCAGTAAAACTCTCTCCACAAGGGAAAAGTCGTGACCTTCCAGTTTTTTTTTTTATTCTGTTCTCCCAGTCCCTATTGTGTATTGTTACTCCCGCTTCCTTTTCCTACGCTTGTTTTATGTGGTGCAGTAGGTGTCTCTGGCTGTTCTGTAGTAGGTTCTATATACCCGAGATATATCTTTGGGGGTCTTTTAGTTTCACCATCCAGTATATGTATTCTTCCCAACTTGATAATGGTCTGTTTAGTTTTTCTATTGTCCCTGGAGTAGTGTTAAAATGTCCAACTTGCATATATCTAAGAAATGTTGTTATCCCACTTAGATTTTTCTTTTGCTTTGCTGAAGGTGATACAGTTTCCTTGTTTCAGGAACTGTACAAATCTGGTCACTCTGCCACTCTCCCATCTTGCATATCCCCTGTCTAACCAGGGAGGGGTAAACTCCATGTCCTATCTAATTAATGCTAAGGGTCCTGTTCCTTGGGGTATATTTGTTATTCTACGTATTTTTTGCAGGATTTTCCATGTATGTCTCACCCAGTTATTCCTTACAGAAGAGATCACTACCTCTGGTGCTATTTGTGTTGGGGCCAGTGTGAACAAGAGTCGTCCCCCTACTGCTTTGTTTTCCATATTATACCACCCTCAATCTGTTTGCTGCCTCGCCCATGTGCAGGATGCTGATAACTGTGCTGCCGTGTAGCATTTCTGAGAGTCTGGCATTGCCATGCCTCCCTGCTCCCTAGGCAACTGCATTATCTGTTTGGATATTCTAGGGCACCTACCACTCCATACACATTTTTTTATAGCTGTGTTTAGTTTATTCCAGAATGCCTCTTGTATAGGTATGGGGAACGTCTGAAATAAAAACAGAAATCTAGGCAGGACGTTCATCTTTATGGAAGCTATTCTACCTGTTATGGAGAGAGGTAGCACCCGCTACCTAACGAAGTCTTTTTTTCTACCGCTTCCCATAATGTCTCATAGTTCAGTTGAAACAGTCTATGTATGTGGCCTGTGACTTTTATACCCAGGTAACGAATCTCTCCCCTTGTTGCCCAGCTAAATGGGAAAGTTTGTTTCCACTAATGATTACTGTCTCTAATTTCATGTGATTAATTTTGTATCCTGAAATCTCTCCAAACTGTTTTAGGCAGGTAACCAACCTGTGAACTGACCGTATTGGGTCACTTAGGAAGAAAAATAGTTGTCCACATAGAGAGCTACTTTTTGTTCTTGTCCCCCTACTGTTACTTCTTGTATTGTAATGTCCTGTCTGACTTTTGCTGCAAGTGGTTCCAGGCATACGGCGAATAGTAAAGGCAATAGAGGGCACCCTTGTTGTGTGCCCCTGGACAGGGAAAAGAGCGTGGAGTTGATCCCATTTACCCTAACCAGTGCTTGTGGATTTACATATAGTTGTTTAATGGTATCTATGAATTTAGGGCCGGGTTTCATTTTCTCAATGGTTTTTGTAAGAAACTGCCAATTTACCCCAGTGAATGCTTTTTCTGCGTCACATGGAGATTGCTATTTGAAACTTGTCCTGTTCGCCCTGGTCCGTCAGTATATTCAAGAGCCTTCAGATATTGTCGTGTAGGTATCTCCCCATGATGAAACCCATTTGATCCCTACATACAACTGATGTAATTATTTTCTGCATTCTAACTGCCAATATCCCCGTAATCAGTTTTAAATCTGTATGTACAACAGTGATATCAGCCCATATGAGCCAGTCTCCATGGGGTCCTTACCCGGCTTTGGCAAGATTGTTATTTGTGCCAGCTGCCAAGAGTCTGAAGTTCCCCCTCCCTGCTGTATTTCTTTATAGGTCTTTTGTAAAAATGGAGCAATCTGGGCTGCAAAGGTTTTATAAAATTCTGCCGGTATACCATCTAAACCTGGTGATTTCCCATTCTTTAGCCATTTTATTTTGTCTAGAATTTCTTGTTTTCCTATTCCTTGTTCCAGCTGTTTTCGTTCCTGTGTATCTAATCTCTAGTCCTTTCAAAAAATTGTCTTATCTGCTGTTCTAGCCCTTGGATTGGCTCGTTATATAATGTTTGGTAGTTAATTTTAAAATATTTGGACCATTTCTCCTGGTTTTCCCATTATCTGGTCTCCTTTCTGTGGATTCTTAAGTCTTAATATTTCTCTATTGCACTGTTTTCATAGGGTGTAGGCCTGGAGGCATCCTGCCCTGTTCTCTCCCTCATAGTATTTCTGTTGCACCCTTCTGTAGTTCCCTTCTATCTGTAATGTTAATAATGTGGCAAGTTCTCTCATTTTCTTATTTAGTTGTTCCTTCACTTGGTTATTCAGTGTAATCTTGTGGTGGAACTCCAGTTCTTTGATTTCTTGCTCTAGTGCCTGCCTTTTTGCTTCTCTTTTTTTTCTTTTCTCTAGATGAATATTCAATGATGACCCCCCCTCAGGACTGCTTTTAGGGCATCCCATCTAACTGCATCTGTTGTGTCCCCCTCTGGGTTATTTTGTTCATATTGTTTTATAGTGTCTCCTATCAGCTGTCTGAATTCTTCCAAGTTCAGGAGTCCTATATTTAATCTCCAGTTTGAGTTATTACGTATTGACAGTGCCACTTTCACTTTTAAATTAACTGGTGCATGATCTGAAATCGTACATGTTAATATGGTGCACTCTTCTACCTCCCCCGCCCACTATGTAGGTATGAAGAACATACCTATTCTAGAGTATGTTATGTGGCGACTGGAATAGTGTGTATAGTCATTCCTTTGTCCCTGTATATACCTCCATATTTCTGAGAGGCCCAGTTCTGTAGATAATTTCTTTAACAATTTGTGTGACATACTGTCTGCCCTTTTTATTCCCCCCTTTTCTATCTTGCTTGCTAGACATTACCATGTTAAAATCCCTTCCTATTATATATAATCTATTAGAGCTGTTGACTGTTTCCATAAATACTTTTTTTTAAGGAAGCTAAAGCATTCAACTTCCTCATTTGGAGCATAAAGATTCAGAAATGTGCATTCTGTGTCCCTATATAGCCCATGTAATCTTATGAATCGGTCTTCCCGGGTCTTTCTTTCTCCAATAATTGTATTGGACTATCTTTTCTGATTAATATGGCCATACTGCTGGCCCGGTAGCGCTGAGTTGAGGCACTGGATGCCACACCTCATGCCACGCCAGCAACTAGAGTTCAGGAATGAGCTCGAGCGCCGGGGGTCAGCAGGGGAGGGAGAGGATTGCACATCTGTTGGACAGCTCTCCTCTCCCTGGGAAGGGATCCAGGGAACTCTGGAGCAGTAGAGACCCCTGGTGGTGACCAGAGGTACAGACTGCAATGGAGTCATAGAAGGAAAGGAACGAGGTGGACGTCAGCTGCCCCTCCTTCCAGACATCTTTGCACGTCCAAGTTCCTGGGGGACACAAAAAGAAGAAAAACTCCTCTGTGCCTGATAGTCGATGGCTCCCCACAGTACCCAATGCCACATGTCCAATATCGGGCCACTGTCTCCGCCCCCTCTGCCTCTCCATTGGCCTGACCAATGCTCTAGATTCTAGACAAAGCACCAGTAAGTGGAGGTGACCCTACCTCAGGGGGCTCAGAGCTGGGTGGATTGTTGGTTCGGGATCAGCGGAGGACGGCTACCCTCTGAGGAGTAGGACCACGGTGGATGGTAGAGCAATCCAGTAAGTTGGGGTAGCCTGAGAGAGTTCAGGTTCAGGTGGTGAGAAATAAAGTCTGCAAAAAATAAAAAAAAGTAGAGGCATAAACTTCCCCTACTCATTTGCGTTTCAGCTTTTCATGCTCCTGTGATGAGGTGTGTGTTTCCCAGGAAGGCCACTACCGCCCCTGTTCTATGCATTTCCTGCAGCACCCTTGCTCGTTTGATGGGGCTGTTAAGGCCCCTGTCATTATATGTTCTTAACTGGAGATTCACCATGATTTTGAATTACATGGGTCTTTATGAGTTGCTTTCCTTTCAATGCACATCTCTACTTCCATCCATTTCCCCCTTCCGGCACAGTCCCTTTTACACCTATATTCATCCACTTGTGACATAATTATCCAGCTGTACACAACCTTTCTTAACACATTTTTGTAACTTTGAAAACTCTTTCTTTTCCCCTTCCTCTTGGTATCACTGTTTCCGAAACAGAACATACATGATAACATAACTTTAACTTAGAACTGATCAGGTGTCTAAGTACATTTTCCTGATCCCATCTCCTTCCCTCCTAATAGTGGCACTTAACTCCTGTCACACTTTGTGTCTCTGTCAGTGACAGGTTATATAGTACTTGTTGTACTTTATTTTCCCACTGCGACTTGGATATTCCTTTCACAGCAGTAAGTGCTGATGTCTCCTTGGCGTGCACCACACAGAATGTTTCACGCCTAGACCTCTTGCCCAAATGCTTAGATCTTCAGTATTTGAGGCTCTCTAATACCCAGTTATTATTTCTCACTCTCTCCAGGAGCCTCTTTTACCTTGTTCACATCCTAGTAATGACCCCCAGGATGTGGATGTGAACCTATTCATATTCAGACTGCTTTTTGGGCTTATTTATTTTAACACTTTAAAGAGAAAAACACCTTCACCACATAAATCTTTTATATCATCCCCCCCCCAGTGTCTTACTAATTAGACAACTAAATTTTCAAACTCACTCTTCCTATCCACCTCGTTTCTTCAGTTCTGTTATTTCCCACCTCCCCCGTAGTGTTGCTTTCATTTCTGCTGCCCTCCCCAGCTCAGTTTCGTTCCCCTTATTTCATTCATGCTATTATTTGCTTCCCTTCTTCATTGAACTCAGCAGCTGGTGGTATTCCCAGGAGCCCTCCCCCTCCCTTACTTGCAACTCTTCTCAACCAGTCTAATTTCCAGTTGCTTACAGTTCCTGTCCCCTTCAGCGATCTGTTCTCTGCATGGGCCCAGGTGGAGTCTTCTCAGCCTGTTGCATCATTTCTTTTCGTGGCGGCCCTCTGGTTTCTGCGTTTGCCAACTCTGCATACCTGTTTCGATGAGTGGCCGCTATCTTAGCCCACAATGTGGCATCCTGTGTTTTCTCTGCTGTTGGTGTGGCTCCTTTCTTCCCTTGTCCCCACGACAACCATCTTCTCTTCTCCAATTCTCTCTGCATCAATATGCCCCCTATGATCTCTGTATTTAGCCCTAAAGTCAGTAGATACTGTTTTGCTTCTTGTAGGGAGTCAAACAACTTAGAGCCAGCATCCAATGTAATTCAAAACTTAGCTGGGTATTCCACCCATGCTTTTAGTCCTTTAGCCCTTAGTTCTTTTACAATGGGGAACAACTGCTTGTGTCTGGTTCATTGTGAATGGGGCATAATCTTGCTCAAAGTACAGTTTATTTTCTCCGAAAATTATTTCCCCCCCCCCAACACTTTTCTTAGTACTGTTTCTTTAACTCTGTACTCTAAAAAGGCAATTATTACTGAGCGCGGCCTCACTTGTGGGTCTGCTGGTGCTGCAGATAGGGCCCTGTGTGCTCCGTTTATATTCAGTGAGGTGTCTGCCTAGCTGTAGTATCTCTTTCAAAAATCCCTCCATGAACTCTGTCATTGGCCGTTTCAGTTTTTTCAGGTAAGCCATGCACCTGTAAATTTACCTTTTTACATCCGTTTTCCAGACCCTCTAGCTTCTGATACAGCAAGATTTCCCTGTCATGTAGCTGCAAGACTGCCCCGTTTTGGAGGTCTGAAGTCTCCGATAGTTGAGACGTATGTGCCTTATTTCTTTGATTTGGGCTTCCAAGCTTTTTTATTTTCTTTTTATTATCGCTGGCTTCATATTGTATTTTGTCCATCGTCTCTCCAATGCACCGTAACTTTGTATATAGACGTCGGGAGGTTATAGAGAAATTGCTCATCCAGGTCTTCCAACTCATTCTCTATATTTCTGTACGGGGATTCAGGCTACCATGTGGAACAGCTGCTCCTACTGCATATTATGGTTGGCCTTGTTCCTTCTTTGTTTTTTTCTTTCTTTTTCCCTGCTGTATATGCTTTTAATTTTTGTCGCGTCGTCATGGCAGTGACTTCCAGTGTTTCCTCAGGTAGTTTTCTCTTTTGGCTTGTGATGAAATTAGGTAGTTTTTTTATCTTTATCTGATGAGGTTTTGTAGAGCTCTGTCATCCTATGTCTGCATAGCTAGGTGACATCACCAGAAGTCGACCGCATTTACCATCAGCTGCTTAGTGAGGAACGCTGCATCAGTTTTCCACGGTTTTGACATCCATCTGTATTCAGCTATTGCTCTGCCTGCAGAGTGTAAAAGAAGACCTGCTGCCTGTAACCGCTCTGAACTTGACTTTTTCTTCAGGGGTCCCGGCGCCGGTGAGCGGGGGGACTGCCGGTGTGGGTGAAGCAGTAACAGGTGTTCGAGGGGCAGAGACTGATTTGCCCATATAAAGAGCACTTGCACTAGCTGCTGCCGCGGAGCAGCTGCATGTGTGAGTGGCTCACGCAGGAGTGGCGAGAGTCACCCTGTGTGAGTCTTACTGTGGGAGGCTGTGGGGAGGCTGTAAGAAAAATATTGGGGTTTGTTTAATGTGCAGTGCAATAAAGGTTATGAAAGTTTTAAGGTGATGCTGTGCAATTCAATTAAATTTATTGAAATGTACTGCTAGGGGTTTGGGATTTTTAACTTTAAATTTTAATTGGGATAAGTGTTGTGTCTATATTTACTTAGTGTTGGTTAATAAATAATTGGGAAGTTTATTTTATTTTACATTAGTATATTAGAAGGGAATTACTTTTCAGCGGAACTAATTAAATAAGTAATTGATTGCACCTGACTGAGCAGTGGCAGAGCCTGGGTTGGAGCAATCATAGAAAGCCATGAACAGCCTGGTAGTGTGGCAGACTCCTGTGCTGCACTGGCAATACTGGATGTTATGCTGGTCTAGCCTGCTCTATTTTTTTGGTGGTGTTCCTGCTGGGTACTTGAAGTGGCAGATCAAGGAACCTGATTGGGATTCCCCTTAGGAGTTGGCGTGAGCAGCATATCAGCCCTGGTTCTTGCTGTTTAGTGGTTGGTTTTCCTTTTTGATTGGGGTTAAATATAGAAACATAGAGGTTGACGGCAGATAAGGACCGCAAGGCCCATCCAGTCTGCCCTTTCTTTTTCTACCTTATAAATGTGCCATCGGCCTTTGCTCTGTCAGTGGCCTATCTAGTCATACTCCTCTGTATTGCTCCCTTTTGCCTATCCCATGCCTGTTTGAAGCCCTGCACAGTATTCATAGCCACCACTTCCTGAGGTAGGCCGTTCCATGCATCCACCACTCTTTCTGTGAAAAAGAATTTCCTCACATTCCCCCTTAATCTGCCTCCCTCTAATCTCGTGCTGTGCCCCTCTTGTCCTGCTATTTTTCTTATATTTAAACATGTTAGACTCTCTCACCTTGTTAATGCCCTTAAGGTGTTTGAATGTTTCAATCATATCACCTCTCTCCCTCCTTTGCTCAAGGGTATACATATTGAGCTCCGTTAATCTTTCCTCATATGTCTTCTGATGCAGTCCCTACACCATTTTGGTTGCCCTTCTCTGGACTGCCTCAATTTGGTTAATGTCCTTGTGAAGGCGTGGCCTCTAGTACTGCACGCAGTACTCCAGATGAGCCCTAACCAGTGTCTTGTAAAGAGGGATTATTACCTCCCTCTTACAACTTGTGATACCCCTACTAATACACCCTAACATCCCCCTAGCCTTACCTACTGCTTTAGAGGTCTGCTTGGATGATTTCAGGTCATCGTGATGATGATGCCCAAGTCTCTTTCTTCCTTTGTGACTGCCAGCAACTCCCCTCCCAGCCTATAGGAGGCTTCAGGGTTTCTCTTCCCTATGTGCATGATCTTGCACTTCTTTGCATTAAATCCCAGTTGCCACTCTTCTGACCATTTTGCTAGTTTATCCAGATCTCTTCTCATTCTGTCCATCCCATCTGGATCATGTACTCTGTTGCAGATCTTGGTGTCATCTGCAAACAGACAAGCCTTACCCTCTAGTCCATCTGCAATGTCACTAATGAAGATATTGAAGAGGACTGGCCCCAGGAATGATCCCTGAGGTACCCCACTTGTGACTTGCATCTCTTCTGACTGTATACCATTTACCACCACTCTCTGTTTTCTGCCCGTCACCAGTTTGCCACCCAGTTGACCAACTTCTGACCCACCCCGAGCCTAACCAGCTTATTTATCAATCTTCTATGTGGAACAGTGTCGAAAGCTTTGCTGAAGTCAAGGTAGGCAACATCAACTGCTCCCCCTTGGTCCACCACTCTGGTTACCCAGTCAAAGAAATCTATGAGATTAGTTTGACAGGACCTTCCTTTTGTAAACCCATGCTGTCTTGGATCCTGTGCTCCTATGGATTCCAGGTGTTGCACTATCCTTTCCTTAAGGAGTGCCTCCATAATCTTGCCCACTATTGAGGTAAGACTGACTGTTCTGTGGTTCCCTGCCTCCTCCCTGCTACCACTCTTGTGGAGCGGGATCACATGAGCCCTTCTCCAGTCTTCTGGGACCTCTCCTGTGCTCAGAGACTCACTAAACAGTTCTGCTAATGGCTCTGCTAGTTCCACCTTTAGCTCCTTAAGTACCCTGGGATGTATGCCATCAGGTCCCATTGCCTTGTCCACCCTGAGCTTAGCGAGCTCTTGCAGGACCCTTTCTTTTGTGAAGGGAGTAGTGCTCACCTCCTCCTCCCTGTGTCTGTGGTGCTGAGCTGTGGGCCCTGCCCTACCTTCTCTTCAGTAAATACTGAGCAAAAGTATCTATTTAGGATAGATGCTTTACAGGTCTCCTCCTTACATGCCCCTTTTCTCCTTTGAGCTTAGCACACTTCTCTGGACTTTCTCCTTTCACTAATGTATCTATAGAAAGTCTTTTCACCTTCTTTTACTGTTTGTGCTAGTGTTTCCTCAGTTTGGGACTTTGCCTGCCTTACTGCCTTCCCAGCTTCCCTTACGGCAGTTTGGTATGCCTCCCTATCTTCATCCCGCTGTGTTCCCCTTATATTTCCTGAAGGCCGGCCTTTTGGCTCTGACCTTTTCTGCTACTGTATTTGAGAACCAAAGTGGTTTCCTTCTTCTTTTGCACTTCCTTTTCTGTCTAACACAATGGGATGTTGCTTCAAGTATTGCATCCTTAATGCTTGCCCACTTTGCCTGTACCCCCTCACCTGTGTTTCTTTTTGCCAGGGCTAGCTTAACTCTGTTGGCCACCTTATCAAAGTCAGCTGTTCTGAAGTCCCATATTTTTGCCTTGGAATGGGATGATTTAGATGTAGTGTCCAAATTAAAATCATACCACATGATGGTCACTGGCCCCCAGGTGACCTTCTACCTGGAGACCTGTGATTCCTTCCCTGTTAGTCAGTACTAGATCTAGGATAGCCCTGTCTCTTGTGGGTTGTTGTACCAGTTGTTTGAGGCCCTCCCCCTGCAGGGAATCCACCATGTGTCTAGTTCTTCTGGCAGATGTTCCTGCTGGTATTGACCAATCTGTATCCAGCATGTTGAAGTCTCCCATTATCGGGACCTCCCCTTTAGCTGTCATGTTTTGTATATCTTCTGACAGTAATGTGTCTATGTCCTCCCCCTGGTCTGGGGGGCCTGTAGACAACCCCAGTTCTTATGGCTGTCCCATTTCCTGTTTCCAGGGTGACCCACAGTTCTTCTGGCTCCTTATGTGTATTCTGAGTTTCTGTAGCTTTGATATTTTCATTGACAATATGTTTTAATTTGGAGTATTTTTTACTATGTTTTTTTTGGTAGGATATTCTCATGTTATCTTTGTTAGTAAAGGGGATGAAATATCCTATGACACTGATAATTTATTTCAGGCAGTTGGGTTTTATACAAAAGTTTTTATTTGGATTTATTTTCCCTGGTTTTAACACCTAATGACTGGTTTAGGGATGGAATTTCATGTGTCTATAAAAAGTTACAATAGCATATTACCATGCAAGTTTTATATAGTTTGTTTTCAAAGGTTTCGCAATCAGTTGCATATGACAGGAATATTTGTATTAAGCAGTGTCTCTATGATTTTCTGCTTAGGAGAAGTCTGATACTGTTATTGCTATTGATATCTGGTTCAGTACACCCTAATCCAGGGCATGTGGGGGATTTGACCTCACCTCTGTTGCCAAAGCATGCTCTCAACTTTGTTCATTTGAATATCCAGAGCCTGCTTGTAAAATGGGACAATTTTGCTGTTTGGATGGTCTGCCACCAGTTTGATGTGGTTGGGGTATCGGAGACTTGGCTCACCAGTAGGGTCCTGGACAAATTAATTGCTATTGATGGCTGTATGATTCTTAGATATGATAGAGAATCAAGAAGGGAAGGGGGGTGTCTTTTTTATGTGAAAGACCATCTGAAAGTATTACCGGGAGTAGCTATCGAAGGACCTTCCACCTGTGAATATTTATACCTGACAGTTTTCCTGGGTAAACAAAAAATGCTGTCCGTGGTGGCTATTTATGTACAACCTGGTTCCCAGGTGGACAGACTTCGATTGCTAGAGAATATTCAAGGGTCTTTGCCTAGAAATAGAGCGCTTATTATTATGGGCGATGTCAACATTAATTGGCTGGGGAAGGATAGAATAAAATTTAAAGACACGGTTATTAATCAAAGACTAACACAGATAATTGACACTCCAACACATCTCAATTATAAATCTGGAACTTCATCATTGATAGACTGGGTACTGGTCTCTGACACTAATAAAATTGTACAACATGGGGTTCTTCCCGATGGTGTCGGTGACCACGGCCCAGTCTATTGTAGTTGATCTGCAAAGGGAAAATCTGTTGCTCCTGTTTTTATGTTGTCATGTACTATAAAGACACTTGATTTGGTTGGATTTAGGCAGGCAGTCACCAACATAGACTGATCTAGGGTTATTCAGAGCCAGGACGTGGATACAGCATTAGATATTTTTATTGATTTATTTAGTTTAGTTTGCAACAAATTTGCACCATTAAAGAAGCTTAGGATCAGAGATAATAAACAGGCCTGGAATACGTCGGAATTAATAGATCAAATTAGAATTCATGATAGACTTTGGAAGGCTTATAGGAGGACCCCTAGTCAAGCTAGCCTAGTTTCATATAAACAGGCAAGAAATAAGTGCATAGCCATGGCTAAATGTTTAAAAAGGAATTACTTCCTTGAGAGGCAGAAGGACTTTCAGGGAAGGAATGTCACAGAAACTTGAAAGTTAATACATGAACTTACTGGGGAAAAGCATACTTCAGCCATTCGATGCATACAAACTAAGAATGGTATCATTACAGATCCATCTGTAATAGCACAGGAACTTAATGATCATTTTTCAGATTATTCCATGTATTCATTTGGGAATTTGTTGGCTCAAGCCAGTGTGCTTCAAAAGGATTTGGATCTGGGCATTCCAAGGTTCTACTTTCAATCTTTGTCATCAGGTGATGTGTTGAAATATCTCCTTTCTATGGACCCTCATGCTGACTTTCTTTGTTTCCCTCTTTCCGCTATTTTTAATTTGTCTTTATGTGGGTCTAGCTACCCTAAGATTTGGAAGGATTCTACTATTGTTCCTACTTTTAAAGCTGGTGATATTTATGATAAATCTAACTTGCCCTATTTCTTTATGGGCTCCAGTTTCAAAAGTTTTGGAGAGGGTCATTTTTGACCAGATTATGGAGTACTTGTCCAAATATAATATCTTAACATCAGCACAGCATGGCTTTAGGCCAGGACATAGTACCACGACTGTCTTGGTGGGGTTCATGAGCACGGTGCATGAGGCCCTTGATAAGGGCCTTTTTACGGGGGCCGTGCTCGTGGATCTCACCAAGGCATTTCATCTGGTCAATCATGCCCTTTTGTTGTCCTCTTCAGCTAACCTGGGAATATCTGTGGATGTAAGGGATTGACTAGGGAGCTATCTGGCTGATCGTACACAGGTTACCAGGATAAGTGGTCAATTTTCTTTTTCTGTTAAGGTTTCACTGGGTTTTCCTCAAGGTTCTATTTTGGGTCCCCTTTTGTTTAGTCTTGTTCTTAATACTCTTCATTTTGTATATACTAGGGCCCAGATATTCAAAAGGGTTGCGCCATGCGCAAGTCCTACATTGCGCCATTCTGCGATATTCAGCAGGAGGCAGTTGCGCCACTGAAAACAGGTTGAGCAACAGCACAATGCAAATGAATGCATGCTCAACAGGAGGGGGAGGAACCATGCATAAACTGCGCAACCCGATATTCAGTCGGGTTGTTGCAGAGTTCATCTGGCGCAGCCCCAACCTCCGCCCTGCTGCGCGACCAAAAAAGGATCAAGTTGAGGGCCACCCACAGGTGAGCTGCTGTATTGCAGGGCGCAACACAGCAGCTGCCACCCGTGGCTGGCCCCAATCAGTCTCTGTGCCCCCCACCGACCCGATGCGGGCAGAGCGTAAAACAAGCCCCCACACATCTCCCAATGCCGATCGCGGGCAGTATATCTGAATACTCCCCCACACAGCTCCGAGAAGCCCGATCGCGGGCGAAAGTAACTGTAAACCCCCACCCACATCTCCTGATGCGGTCGCGGGCAGAGCGTGCATATCATCCCAGTGCCTGATTGCGGGGCAGAATGTAAAAGCCCCAACCCGAATATCTCCCTGGTGGTCCAGTGGACGTAATGCCAGCCCGGGCAGAATGTCAGTCACAACCCCCACAAACATCTCCCTGGTGTCTAGTGTCCCCCCACCCACCACCCACGAAGCCCCTCCACCGCTCCCCGGCAGCGGCGGAGGCGCAGCATCCACCCGCCTGCCGCCCGCCGCCCGCCGACTGACTGTCCGGTGGGGCTGCCGCCCGTGGTGCTTGCATTGAATTTTAACTGCCAAACCCCTGACCAATCTTCAAGTTTCTGCAGGTCCTTCTCATTCAACTTAGCAGTGATAACTGCATGAAGTTTGCAACAAGTGCTTCTCCTTTAAATGTTGGTTCTGTCGTCTGTGTGTATTGTACGGTTCATGCAGTAGTGGCTGCAGTTCTTAATAGTGCTGCACTATATCTCCATCCTCTTCTTCACTAGGCAGCATGCAGTGCACCGACTACCCATCTACATTTTCTGAGTCTGCACTGCAGAAGTGTGTGAGCTTTTATTACAGCAGTTTACATTACTTATACACTATATGTGAAGGAAGGACTGAACTGTGTAAGGGAAGAAGGGGAGGAGGGTAGTACGGAGTCACTTTGGATGCAAATCCAGGATTCCAAGAATAGATTCTTAGAATGGGAGTGGTGTACAGACCACCATCTCAGACGGAGGAGTTAGATAGGGAACTAGCACGACAGATCAGCAGGACCTGCGAGAAGGCTAGTGTGGTGATTGTGGGGGACTTCAACATGCCAGGAGTGGACTGGAGTACCCCAACAACCAGGAACAGAAGGGAGCAGGTACTGCTGGATGCCTTCCAGGACAGCTTCCTGCTGCAAATAGTCGGTGAACGAACCAGGTTAGGGAATACCCTTGACCTTGTGCTGGCAAATGGGGACTTTGTGAGAGAACTTACAGTGGAGGAACCGCAGTCAGAGAGTGACCACCACTCAGCATGGCTCACATTGGATATGGGCAAGGAAGGAGTGGAATCTGCCACAAGAGTGCTGGACTTCAAGACAGCTGACTTTGGGAGGATGGGGGAAGTGGTAAAAGGGTACCTGGCCAGAATTCAATCTAGTATGGACACTAACCAGAGGTGGGAGCTCATAAAGCTGGGGATAGTGGAGGCAACCAAAACCTGCTGCAAAGCCCAGAGCTAGAAGGCTAGGGCTAAGAAACCGAGCTGGTTGAGGAAGGAGGTCATGGAAAAGGTAAGGAAGAAAAGAGCTGCCTTTAGGAAGTACAAGAAAACAGGAGGGGGAGGACAGGGAGGAGTACTTGACAGAATCGAAGGAGGTGACAAGGGCAGTAAGGGGAGCCAAAGCATCTACGGAACTCAGGCTGGCACAAGGCATTAAGAAGGGGGAGAAGGACTTTTTAGTACATCAGGGAGAAAAGGAGCTGTAAGGACCACATAGTAAGGATTAGGAAGGAGGGGGGTTGGGTGGAAGCAGGTGATAAGGCAGAAGCACTAAATGAGTACTTCTGCTCAGTATTTACTAAAGAGGAGAGGGGGGTGACACCCAAGGTGGGAGACATGGCAGAAACAGGGGGGAAGGGTGACAGATGGGGAAATCGTGGAGGGCAGAGTTCGAGAGGGTTTGAAGGCACTGAGGGTGGACAAGGCGCCAGGCCAAGATGGCATCCACCCCAGGGTACTGAAGGAGCTGGCAGAGGTCCATGCAGGACCTTTGGCAGACCTATTTAATGCCTCACTACATTCGGGGTGTGTACCTCAGGACTGGAGGATGGCTCATGTGGTGCCCCTCCACAAGAGTGGCCCCAAGGATGAACCGGGAAACTACAGACCAGTGAGCCTCACATCCATCGTGGGTAAGCTAATGGAGACTATCCTGAAGGAGGGGCTGGTGGTCCTTCTAGAGGCCAGAGTACTACAGGACAGCAGACAGCATGGCTTCATACATGGCAGATCCTGCTAAACCAACCTGGTGGAGTTCTGTGACTGGGTAACTAGACAACTGGACGGGGCCATGCAGTGGATGTCCTGTATCTGGACTTCAGTAAGGCATTCGACTCTGTGCCGCATGGAAGGTTGGGAAGGAAGTTAGTAGGCACAGGGGTGGGTGCAAAGCTGGTGAGATGGGTAGGAAACTGGCTTCAGGGAAGGCAACAGAGGGTGGTGGTGGTGGGGGAGCTGTCACACCCAAGGGCAGTGACGAGTGGTGTTCCACAGGGCTCGGAGTTGGGACCAGTGTTGTTTGGGATATTCATTGCAGACATATCATGGGACATCAAGAGCAAGATCAGTCTGTTTGCTGATGATACCAAGGTAGGGCGGTGGTGGATGACCTAGGGGATGGCAGGGGTTGCAGGATGATCTGGCAAAGCTTGAAACCTGGTCAGACACCTGGCAACTGGGTTTAATGCCAAAGGTGCAAGGTGCTGCATTTTGGGATGAAGAACCCAAGGAGGAGTTACCAGCTGGGGAGTGCAGCTAGCCCAGACAGAGGAGGAGAAGGATCTGGGTGTGCTCATTACAGGGTTAATGAACAACTCGGCACAATGTAGGAAGGCAGCTGCAAAGGCCAACAAAATGCTGGGTTGTATTGCAAGGGGTATATCCTCGAGGAGGGAGAAGTGATTCTGCCACTGTATAGGTCATTAGTTAGACCGCACCTGGAGTATTGCGTGCAGTACTGGCATCCGTATCTGAAGAGGGACATTAAGTTACTGAGGGGTGCAGCGCAGGGCGCACAAAGATGATCAAGGGCTGGGGGACTTATCATACGAGAGGAGGTTGAAGGAGTTGAACATGTACTCACTGGAGGAGAGGAGGGACAGGGTGACATGATTGAAACCTTTAAATACATAAAAGGAATAAACAAGACAGGTACAGAGGGGTGTTCAAAGTAAGGGAGGTGAGGGCCACCTAGGGCCATGGATATGAAGTCTGGAGGAGGAAGGTTCAGGAGGGGATGAGGAGACAATTTTTACAGAGAGGGTGGTGGCTGGGTGAAATGTGTTACCTGCAGAGGTGGTATCCAGAACAGTGGATTGCTTCAAAAGGGATGGGACAGGACAAGGGGAAGGGGGAAGGGAGGGCAGCTGCAGGATAAGGGGTGCTAGCTGCACATTCAAAGCAGACTTGATCGATCTCTAGGGCTTCACATCTGCTGGCAAATTTCATATGTTCGTATGCAAACAAAGCTCAGTGTCCCTAAAGACACAACATCCCATACATTCTCCACTCTAGTCTGAGCATAACTGTTACTGTGCTGCAGAGTACATGAGTAGACAGACTGAGTCACCAACATTATTGACCCACCACCAACCAGAGACAGAGGAGCATGGTTTACTTGTGGTTGGTGGAGAATAACTAGTTGTTCTGTTCAAGTTGACCATGTCAGTCACCCAGTTTCCTGGCCCCCAAATCCTTTACCTGTCTGTCTGACTACCGCCCATCTGAGTGAGTCCACCCAGCACACCTGAGCCTCTCTCCCCCTCCCAGTCCCTCCATTCTTCAGCTCTCATCTTGTCCTCACATGGCATCACCCACAACGAGCCATCACCACCACATCTCTGCCAGTGCCTCCCCTGCAGTGCACATTGACATCCCTCATATTGTTTGGCGATTTGGAGGCAGTAGAACAGTCCAATAAAATGCCAGTGCCTAATAAACCTCATCATGTCTGTGGTGCACTGAGTTTACTTGATTTACTGAACTGCACACATACTGACGATCGCACTAATGACAGACTACTAGTGCACTGTACAGCACCATATGATGTTACACATTGTATTTTCATAATTCATGCATTTGCCTCCTGTCTGACCTCTAGTTTACAACATTCTGACCTCCACTCTGACTCCAAGCCCCAATAGATTAATAATAAAATAAAAAAAAAAAAAAAAAAATAAAAATAAAAACCGCCCATAAATAGTCATCATGAGCAAGGAACAGATAAAGACATTTTCATGAGTAAGCGGCGCAGACTGTATGCTAAAGTGATAGTAATCACCCTCACTCTTCAACATGCAGCATGCAGTGCCAGTTCACCACCATCTAGACACCCTTCCCCAGTCATGTCATTATATGACAGTCCGTGTTCAGTCGTGACAGTCTATGGCTTGGCTATATCACACAGTCCCTCCCAGAATTTAAAAAAGCATTCACCGACTGGAGTCACACACACACCTTTACCACTGGAACAGCAACCAAGATGAGTCCAAGAACTTTTGTCCCTTCACCGAAGATGGCATCCTATAGCAGGCACACGTTGAGAGAGTCTCATCACATGCAGTCACACTCGCTGGCAAGGCTGCATCGTGACCGACATCCCTTCATGCCACTCACTAAATAGAAAGACCCCCGCCACTCCCTCTCAAATGACAGCCTCATATTTCTGCAGTCTAGCATCCACCATTTTATAGTCGGAGAGGGACAAGGATCAATTGCTGTTCTCTTTACTTATAGACCAGAGTCTCTCCCAAACCAGGATTTTAAAATAAAGCACGATTTGTTTGCCCCTCACAGTTGCCACAGGGAATTGACACTGATTACAGCAGGAATTGAAATGGAAAACACCAGTTTCCCCATCCACAGCCGCACAGCTACCTCACCTCTCCTCTTTTCAAGAAACAGTGCACAGTAGTACACTTTCATGAACTTAACAGCATCAGTTTTGGGGGCCCATAATTCCTCTCTTGCAGCACTCCCATCCTGCTCATGCTCTCGCACAACAAATTAGCAATAGCAGGCAGAAAAGCAGTCTTATTTTATTTTCAAATTTTTCAGTATTTATTTAGATGGGAAGTGGGGGTGTGGGATCGGGAGACTTTGGACTCGCAGGTCACAACAAGGGAGAAGAAATGGGAGAGAAAAAAGTAAAAACATTTTACAGCCAGGGAAGGAGATTAAAATTCAGACCCTGAGAAAGGATATGTAAAACTGATCAGACAAGTTAATTTTTTTTTACTGCAGTTAAAGTTCCTTTCCAGTGTGTATTGGATTCCTTACCTTAGCCAACAAATAAATCGGTAAGAGACCGGTTCAATTCTTGGCAATATCTGGCTCAGCGCAGCTTACAAACATGGTCAGCTCGACAGATGCTCGATGTGGATGGGACCGCAGACTTATTTTGAATCTAAACTCCCAAAATGTGAACACTTCTGTTCTTCCACCAGGGCGACTACAATTATTTTCAGGCAGCACACACTGACCACATACTAGAAGAGACTGAGATCTAAAGTCATGGACTATGGCGGCTGCAACCCTAGTGTGACTCTCCATGATGCCATCTCAGTGCCAAAAGAATGAGGCTTTTTGAGTTCTGTGACAAAAAGGAGGTATAGAACCACAATTCATTGGTTATTAGTAGCAGCAAAGAATCCGATTGGACAGATCAACTGCCTGAGCTCGGTGCATACCACGGTATACCTTAATACCGGTTTACTATGGCACCCCTAGTGGTGTCTGGGTGGAATGCATTGCCAAAGGAAGTGGTATCCTGTAGAGCAATGGGCTGCTTCAAAGGGATGGGACATGGTAAGGGGAGGGGCAACTGCAGTTTAAGGGCTGCTAGCTGCACAGTCAAGCAGACTTGATAGACCTTAGGGCCTTTATCTGCTGGCAGTTTCATATTCGATGCCATATCTCCCTCTCCTCCTTTCGCCTAGGGTATACATATTGAGGTCCTTTGGTAGGTTTTACAATCAAAACTTTTCATATTTGCCCAGCCGTGACTGTAGCTAAATTTTCACTTGCCCTATTTATCAAAATTAAATTGGCTCTTTTTTTTTTTTTTTATGCTTGCCCTTCAAGGAAATGTGCTTGCCCTGGACAGGGGGCAATAGGATTTGTACACTGCTGCCGTTAGTCTCTCCTCATAGGGCTTGTGATGCAGAACCTGCACTATTTTAGTTGCCCTCCTGTGGACCACCTCTGCTCAGTCTGCCCTTCCAGAGATGTGGTCTCCAGAGCTGGGCACAGTACTCTAGGTGAGGTCTCACTAAAGATTTACACAGCAGTATCTCCACTTCCTCCTTCTGCTGGTGAAGCCCCTCCTGTGCACCCTAGCATCCCACTAGCCTCCCACTGCCTTGTCACACTGTTTTGCCACCTTTGTATAGTCAGATTTGATTACTCCCAGGTCTCTTTCCTGCCTGGCAGTCGTCAGTACCACTCCCCATCTTGTACTCTGACCCTGAGTTTCTGTGCCCCAAGTGCATGATTTTGCACTTCTTTGCATTGAAACTTAGTTGCCAACTCTTGACCGCCTCCACAAGCTTTCTTGGGTCTCATCTCCCCCACCGAGTGCCCACCCCACTGCAGATCTTTGTGTAGTCTGCAAAAGGCATGCCTTCCTTCTAGCCCTCTGTGATGTTGCAGACTTTCACACTATTTCAAATGAACAAACTGTTAATTGTGAAAATATGTTGCAGCTAGGTAGGGGGAGTGTCTGCTCCACTGCTGGATGTCCTGTGCCACAGCTTGCATCTCCTGCATAGGATGTGTAGTATAGCGTAGAGCTACAGGCTACCAAGCAGTAGAGCTCAGGGATTCTGTGTTCACTTCCCAGAATGGAACACTTTATGTCTTTCTTACTAAAATTTACATGAAGCAATTTTCTTTCTCGTTACAATTTACATAATATGAGAGAAGTTGTTAGCTGTTATTGATGATGATAGTGATATACTTTAAGCAAGATTTTGAAGTTCTATATTGTTGATAACTTAAAAAAAGTACTAGAGGCCAGGGGGCCTGGGTTCAGTCCCCAAAGTGGAACACTTTTTTTTTTTTTTTTTTTTTCAGTCTTACTACAATTTATGTAGTATGAGAGAGACGTCATTGCTGATGTTAGTGATAGACTTTCAGCACAGTTTGACGTTCTGTATTGCTATTAACTGGAGAGGCTCCAGCTCGGACTTTGAGATTTAAATGCAACGTGGGAAACATTACTTCAAACAGAGAGACTGCATTATGAAAATGCACTGCAGCAGTGTTGGGGGTTGGGGTGGTGGCACTCAGTGGTGGATATCCTTTGCTACAGCATGCATCTCCTGTATAAGAACTTAGTATAGCATTAGAGCTACAGTCTACCAAGCAGTAGAGAGTAAGGGACCTGGGTTTGATCCCCAGTCGGGAACATTTTTTTTTTTTTTTTTTTTCAGTACTGTTCATAAATGCTATGTCTCGGACCCCATTCCTCAGGCCACTTCTTGTTTCATTGCCAGAGAAAGCCTGTCGGTCTTCTTTCTGGCAACATAATTATTCCATTCAGACCTTCTGTGGTGCCTGTAGTACCACTGGTATTGTGATTTTATTTTATTTCTATCACTTAAAGCTGGTCATAACTGCTGGGAAGGTCCTTCAAATTGACTTCTGCAGGGAGACTACATCCTCCCACTGACTTTTTCCAGCCACCAGTTTACTTTCTGCCTGTCAAGAGGTAGGATCTCTGCAGGGGCTCCGTCACTGGAGTGACAGAGCTGAAGACTACAGACTGTGAGTTGGTTCTGTTTTTATTTTCATGAGAGGATCATCTGGCAATCTACCTCTAAATGTGCAGGGGACCCCAGTCTCAGCCCTGCATGCTGTACAAACGCCCCCCCACCACCTTCCCGTGCTTGAAGGAGCTCCTGTGTCTGCATATCCCCACCAGAAAGAACTAATTCTCAGGGGCCAGAGCCAGGAGGTAGTTGAATTTTGGCCCTAGTCGCCTCCACAGAGCTCCTCAGAGTTTTCAGTCAGCAGAGCCCTGTGAAAAAGCTGCGCTTCTCTTCTCTTATCAACGGCCACTATAGTTCAGGCCGTCAACACTCCTCCTCGTTGATAAGCCGCCTGGAACCTTGGGCTCGTTGATGGTCACTGGAAAATCAACGGAGCGATCTCGCTTCACTTCAGGAGGCTGCAGTCATGTGTCACCCAGCACAAACTGGCGGATGTACCCTTTTTGGGCATTGACTTGTTCGGTCCAGGGGTTTGATGGTCACCTTCAATGCATCGAAAAGTCCAGTGCCACCTTGGACTCTGTTGCTTCCACCCAGAAGGAATCTCAGGTTCCAGGAAGGAGAAGTGTAAGCCCTTTGGCCTTCTGCCTCTGCAGCCTAGCAGGCCCGGTACCAGTCTGGACAGCAGCAGCAGGCTCCGTCTTGGTGCCCTTGGTCCAAGTCAGGGGCTTTGGTGGCCCATAATGCCAGAAGGAATGGTCCCAGGGGACCCCCAAGCCGGATCCGCTCCTCCAAGCCTGCACAGTGACAGGATGGGGGTGACCATCCCCATGCCGTCCACACCTGCTCTGAGTCCTCCTGTGGGGGTTGTCTCTGCCACTTCCTTTCTGCCTGGTCCGCTGTTACCATCGACAGGTGGATTCTGGAAGTGGTCAGCCAGGGTCTGCTTCTGGAATACGAGCAGTACCCACCAAGCTGAGCCCGCACCCCAGGGGAGGAGAAGGTATTCATGGACACTCGGTCGGTTCTCCAAGATGACATCACCCAACTCCTCCTCAAGGAGGTGGTGGTCAGAGTCACGGATCCCCCAGTCAACCCAGGGTTAGTTTCCAGGTACTTCCTGGTCCCGAAATAGACAGAGGGATTGGTGCCCCATTCTAGATTTGTACGACCTGAACAAGTTTCTCAGGTCTCGCACTTTCAGGGTGATAACTCTGTCTCGGATCATACCATCTCTCAAGCAGAACATGTGGTTTTGCTCCCTGGATCTGCAGGACACATTTTTCACATCCTGATCCATTTGTCACACTGAAGGTTCCTCTGGTTCTGAGCAGAGACAACCCTCTACAAGTTACAAGCCATGCCGTTCGGCCTGTCATCGGCCCCCAGGATTTTCAACAAATGCATCGCAGTGGTGTTGTCCCATCTTCGGCGTCAAGGGGTCAGGGTGTACCTCTGCCTGGACAATTGGCTTATCGCAAGTCCCTCCAAGCAGGAGGTGGAGAGGTCCAGGGACTTGGCCCTCCAGACCTGCATTGACCGTGACCTCCTGGTCAATGAGGCCAAGCTGGAACTCGTGCCCTTGGAGGTGATCTCCAAAGATGGCTACTTCACTGAGAGGGTGGTGGAGCCATGGAATGCACTGCCTAGGGGGCTGGTGGAGGCAGAGACAGTGGAGGGGTTCAAGAGGGGGTGGGACAGGTACAAGGGAAGGGTTCTGGAAGCAAAATCCAATGCAGCAAGAATATCCGGAACTGGGAAGGGAGAAGCCAGAGAAGGCAGGGGACAGCAAGGTCAGCACCGGGTTGGGGACTGACCAAAGCGAGCAGACACGAAAGACCGTTAGGCCTATTCTGCTGGCATTTTAGTATGTTAGTATGATCTGCCTCACTGGGGCAGAGCTCAGTGTTATGGTGTAGTGTGTTTTTGTTTTTTTTTTTTTTTTTTTACAACTGTATTTTTCCTCCTCTGTGGGCCACTCGGTCGTCTGCTAACCTACCGGACTCTGGGTCCTTCGGGGGCTTGTAGCGCCATGCGCGCTTCAACAGAACCCCAGAACCGGCCCAGAGGCTTCATCCTTGGGTGGCCTCCAACATTTTCCTCCCCTGTGGTCGGTCCTTGCTCCCGAGACCCCGTAATTGGTGACACAGGCACGTGGGGACACACATGCGCACTGCAGCTTTAGTACCAGCCTCTTCTGCTCTCCCTCTGCCTAACGCTGGCACTCCTCAGAGTGACGCAGCCACTCCGGCTTCCACCAGGGAGCGGCCAAGCTCAGAGGAGACCAGGTTCTCTCTCCCGAGGTGAACGGGCCGCCAGCCTGCAGCCACTCGCAACCTCTACCTCTCTCCCCCCCCCCCACGCCGCCGACCTCTGACAACCCAGATGCATTCCCAAACCTGGGTCTCTGGCATAGCACAAGGTGTGCGAAAGCACCTCAACCTCTGTGCCACTGGGCCAGCCCAGAGCTTGACTCTTGCTAAACCAGAACCAGGTTCCCGACTGACAGGGTGGAGGTTCTCTCCTCTTTGCTCAATAATTTCTGGTTGGGCACTTGCACCCTGCTCAGGACTTACTGCGAGTTCTGGGCTGCATGGCAGCCTGCACCTCTGTGGTGCAGTGGGCACAGTGGCATATGGGCCACCTTCAGTGGGAGCTTGCCAGCCAGTGGACTCTGTAACTAGGTCATTTTGACCAGGTGGTCACTGTGACCCAGAAGATGTGGGACACTCTCCAATGGTGGACCATCCCGGAGCATCTGCAGGAAGGGATCCAGTTTGTTTGCCCAAGCAGACAGTCATCCTGACAACTGATGCCTCTCTCATGGGCTGGGCGCCCCCATGGGGGACACAGAGTCCACGGGCTCTAGATCCCCGAGGAATCCAGATGTCACATCAACTTGCTGGAGCTCCGAGCAGTCCAGCTGGTGATGACTGCCTTCGCTCCATTCCTTTGGGGTCAGGTGGTTCAGGTCCATATGGACAACAGCATGACCGTGTACTGTCTCAATAAATGGGGTGGCACACACTCCCGGCCTCTGTGCAGGGAAGCACTCTGCATCTTGACCCTTGTGAGTCAACTGGAGGCAGATCTCCTAGTCATTCATGTGGCAGGAACCTCAACTCAGCTGGCAGATGCCCTCAGATGAGTGGGCGAGGCATCTTGGGAGTGGTCTCCCCATCCAGAGATAGTACACAGCTTGTTCTCCCAGTGGGGCACCCCTCGGGTGGACCTGTTTACCTCCAGGGAGAACGTAAAGCTGAGGCTGTTTTATGCCTGGCCCCCTTGGCAGGGCTTGCTGCAGGGGATGTCTTTTGAGGCTGTGAACCCAGGCCCTCTTATGACTCCACTTCCCTTGATCCACAGTGTGCTCCTCAAGGTCCAGGAGGGACTAGGCACAGGTGATCCTGATGGCTCCGGACTGGCCTGCAGTTTGTGTACCCTGATCTGCTCAGCATCAGGCTCCGAGGTGTCTTCCAGCATGCCCAGACTTGCTGTTTCTCAATCAGGGAAGGTACTCCACCCAGCCCTTCAGACCCTGCACCTGACAGCCTGGTTCCTGAGTGGCTAGAGTTCCAGACTTTGGGTCTCTCCGAAGATGTGCTCACTGTAGTTGAGGCATCTAGAAAGGAATTGACCAGGAAGTGCTATGCCTTCAAGTGGTGGAGTTTCTACATTTGGTGTTAGGGCAAGGGGTTGGACCCTTTGTCCTGTCCAGTGGCTAGCATCCTAGACTACCTATGGTGTCTCTCTCTCTCTCTGTCTCTAAAGGGGGACTTCAGTCAACGACCCTTAAGGTGCACGTGGCAGCCATCTCTGCTTATCGGGTGCAGGCTGGTCAGCAGTCGGTGGCACAGGAGAAGTTGGTCTGGCACTTTTTCAAAGGCCTCAATCACATTTCCCCTTCATTGCGTGAAAACCCCCCACCGTGGGATCTACTGCTGGTACTGGCAAATCTCAAGGGCAAGCTATTTGAACCAGTGCACAAGTGCGAGATGTCACACTTGTTGTGGAAGACTGCCTTCTTGGTGGCTATCATATCAGCCAGAAGGATTGGGGAGCTCCAGGCGCTCCGAGTCTCCTTATTTGGTCTTCCACAGGGACAAGTTTGTCCTGTGCCCCAAACCGAAGTTCCTTTTGAAGGTGTGTCAGAGTTCCACTGGACCCAGGTGATGACACTATTGGTGTTCTACTCCAGTCACACCTCAAATGCCGAATACAGGCTCCATTCTTTGGACCTGAGGCAAGCGCTTGCTTAATATAAGGAGCGCACAGCTGGAGTTTGGGGAGAGGTTCGCTAGCTGTTTATCACCTATGCTTAAGCTGCACCTGGCAGACCTGCAGATAAGCGGACAACTGGCAGATGGATTACATCCTGCATCAATTTCTGCTATAGGTTGGCGGGTAGGGAGCCTCCTGGAGGGCTAAAGGCTCATTCCACGTGCCACACCGCTGCATCTGTGGCTGCTTCTAGGGATGTCCCTATCCAGGAAATCTGCAGGACTGCTACCTGGAAGTTAGCAAACACCTTCATTTCCCACTACCACATTGACCTAGAGTCATGCCGGGATGCTGGTTTTGGGGCCTAAGTTCTCCAATCTCTGTTCCCTAGTAGGGGTGTACACCTTGCCTCCCTCCTCCTGGAGTACTGCTAGGAGTCTGCCAAGATGCATGGATAAGAACAACATAGCCTCATCCCTAGAAACACAAGTTACTCACCCCTGTAATAGTAGTTCTAGGAGTGGTATATGTTGTTCATCCACATGGACCCACCCGGCTTCAACACACAACCACTGCTTCCAGCGGGCAAGATCTGGCATCAAAGGGCAGATCCGAGGGATACACCACCCAGGTGGGTGGGAGGAGGCAGCTTAAAGACTTCCAGATGATCTTAAAGGTAAAGGCAACTGCCAAGATGTGTGGATGAACAACATATACTACTCCTAGAACTAGTGTTACAGGTGAGTAACCTGTGTTTTTATGCCACCAGAAGACAAGGAGCTGCTGTTCCATTATTGCCATTGTAGCGACATTAAAATTTACAGAGACTAAAACCACTTGGTTTGTATCCATTGCATCAGTACAAACCACAATATTAAATTCTACTTGGTTTGCCAGAGTTTTAACCAGGCAACGAGGAGACATTACAAGGAGGCTCTGCAAATTTTTCTAAAGCTTAAAGAAATGAAGAGGCAGGTTGTGACAAATGCAGCCTCACCATCAACTGCTTCTGTTCCCAGTTCACTGCTGGTCCTGTAGATCCCTGCAGTCAACGGCTGACTGGTTGAAGAAGGATATGTCTTCCAGAATCAGTGGAGAAACACTGCCATTCTGACAAGGATAGAAAGTCAGCAGAAAGCCAAGGCCACTTCTGACAATTCCCATTCACCCGTCAGATGGGGTAAGTTCATTGAGAAAGATGGGTACCTGGCTATGGCCATGGGGCCTGCCACCGACCATCTGTCAGACACCTAGGTTGGTGTCTGGCATTGCTAAATCTCCACCTAAAGGAGACTAGCAGTCTGTTGCGCCATTGGGCACTGTCCTGTCAGTGGTTCGGCCATCATTAGTCCTTTGGAGCCCAACACACAGATGCTGTACCAAACAATGTCGAGCTATTTTGGCAACTGCCTGCTGTCAACACCTGCTCTGTCAGTGCCTTTGGCTGGTCGTATCGACATTACCATTGACATTTAAGTTCTCTGTCTCTGCCACAGCGCTGGACCCAAAATGGCCACTGTCGATGGGTTGCCCATTGTCATGTCTTATTGTCTTCTCGTCCCATCGCTCAGCTGATGGCAGTCATTGTCAACAATGAACTGAAATATAATCAGAATACGTAAAGGAGGCCATGGTTGAAGAAGAAGAGTGATAGATGTGGTTTGTCTCAAGCTCCACACTTTCCTCTTGCTCTGGAGAGTGTGAAAGACACACCAAGATCTCCCCAGAAGATGCCTGTTTCAAGTCTTGGTTCAGGCTAAATTAGGTTTCAGGCTGAAGAGGAGGAGTCCTCCAAGAAAATCTTTGAGTTCTTGGAGGTTTCTTCCTCTCAACAATGACTATTCTACCATTGCCTTCTGCTGTAGAGGATGCAGCTTTAGAAGCCTGGCACAGTTCTGCTCAATTGCCTGCAGTTCCAGGAAAGCTGACAAACAATATCCAGCTCCTACTGCAATGCCTTATTATTCTTCACAGCCTGAAATGGGTTCTGTGGTGATAATGGCTGCTCACAACCTATCCAAAGCACATGAACTCTCTTCCTACTGACAAAGAGTCGAGGAAGCTGGAAGTGGTGGTAAGAGAACTTTTACATGTGCTTCCCTAGGCCTGAGAATTGCTATCTCAGGCATATATGATCAAATATCAGAATTGCTTTTGGAAGACCATGGCCACACTGGCTAAAAAAATTGCCTGAGGGCCAGGATGAAGTACTGGCTCAGCAAGTCCATGGGATGCTCAGTCTTAACTTCCCCCTTGGTGCTGGCATCACAGGCGATCAGGCGCCTCAGCCTTCCACATCAACAAGCCAGCTTCATCCATGACTCTCACCCATTTTATGTTGAAATTAATCTAGTTCTGAGCTACACTAAAGACTCCCAAAAGTATTGTTTTATATTACCCTCATTGTTTATTAGTAACAACATATGAATGCAAACCTTATCTTAGTGATTCTTTGAACTTCATCTTTTCTTACTACTTGTCTGCAGATGCTTCACTGTTCTGTTTTTGAAATGACATTGCAGTCTCTGACTGGATTGTACTGTTTCCACAGTCCGAGGAAAAATGCCTACCTATGTGGACAATTACTAATTCATCATTAGTAGCCAATCAGCATTATTGCTGATTGGCTACTAACATTCCATGTACTCTTAGAACCACAAGAGGGTGTGTTATGCTAAAAGTTCTAAAATTCTGAAATTAAAGCTTCAGTATTTTAAATTTTTTTTTATTAAACAAAGTCTTTAACATGATTTATGTTTATATACTGCTACAGGGGGACCTGGAGGCTCTGGAAAGATGGTCTAGAAAGTGGAAGCTGAAGTTCAATGCTGGGAAATGCAAGGTACTCCACCTGGGGGCCAGAAACCCGGGCCAAGTGTACACCCTAGGGGGGGAATGCTACAAGTCTCGATGGCTGAGAGGGACCTGGGGGTGGTGGTGGATGTCAAAATGGACAACTCGGAGACTTGTAGGAGGGCAGCAGCCAAGGCCAACAGGATGCTGGGATGCATCGCTAGGGGGATCACCTCCAGAAGGAGGGAAGTGATGCTCCCTCTGTATAACTGCTTAGTGAGGCCACACCTTGAGTACTGCGTGCAGTTTTGGAGGCCACACTTAAAGAGGGACATTAAACTCCTGGAGAGGGTCCAGAGGAGGGCAACCAAAATGATTTGGGGCTTGGGGGACAGGACCTATGAGGAGAGGCTCGAAGAGCTAAATATGTACAGATTGGAAGAGACGGGACCGGGGGGGACATGATAGAGGTCTTCAAGTACATGAAGAGGGTAAATAGGGGAGGAACAGTTGGGGTGCTTCGAAGGAAGGAGGAGGGGGCCACTAGAGGGCATGGGTGGAAGCTGGAGAGGGGAAGATTCGGGGGAGAAAGGAGGAGGTGCTACTTCACCGAGAGGGTGGTGGAGCAGTGGAATGCACTGCCTAGGGGGCTGGTGGAGGGGTTCAAGAGGGGCTGGGACAGGTACAGGGGAAGGGTTCTGGAAGCAAAATCCAATGCAGCAAGAATATCCGGAACTGGGAAGGGAGAAACCAGAGAAGGTGAGGGGGGCAGCAAGTTCAGCACCCAGGGTGGGGGCTGACCAATTGAGCAGACTTGAAGACCGTTAGGCCTATTCTGCTGGCATTTTAGTATGTTAGTAGTGATCCGCCATAGTTTACGAGTCCCTTCTCAAGTCCGCCGTGTGCCAGAACACCTAGCATCACTTTACTATTCCCTTACCCACAGAACTTGAGAATACACTTTTCTCTCTCCTAAACCGGTCTCTGGGCTTCCTTACTCCTGGGCTGTACCTCCTGATGCCGATAGGTTGGCAGGAATCAGACCTCTGCAGCAGGGGACACCCAGCCCTCTACTTCCTGTCTTCCTCAGTTTACATCGACACAGTTAATCACCAGCTCCTCCTTAATCAGCTTTTTCTAACTGGCCTCTCTCCTGATTCATTGTCCTGGTTTACAAGCTATCTTGGAGATGGATCACAATGTGTGAAGATTTCCAACATTATCTCAGACCAAAAACCAGTTCGGTCTGGTGTACTCCAGGGCTCAATTCTGGGTCCCCTACCATTCATCATCTTCATTAACAATTCACCATCTGCCTGCCACCTGCGCACAGTGCTCTATGCAGATGACACTGTCATTTTTGCAAGCCACCCTGACCCGTACGTGCTCCAAAGCAACCTACAGAATGGTTTCCTGGACGTCGAGCACTGGTTCTCCAAACAGAAACTAGTGCTAAACTACAAGACAAAAGTCCTGTTGTTCTCCTCTGCCCACAGTAGATGCAACGGACATGCTCTCACTATCAGAAATAGCCAAGATGACACCCTTGAACAAATACAGCTCTTCAAGTACCTTGGGGTCACCCTAGATAGTCACCTCACCTATACACCCCACATCGATAATGTAGCCAGAGCCGTCAATGCTAGGATTGGTCTTCTCTAGCGACTCAGTGTCTAACACCTGAAGCTCTCAATCTGGCAATTCACAGTTCGGCGCTCTCTATTATTGACTATGGACTTGTCATTTACAGAGCTGCTACCGATACTGCTCCCAACAGGCTCTCACTGTTGCCCTTAACAAGGCTTGCAGACTCCAAATGGGGGCTTCCCACCTCACCTACACCTGCAGTCTCTATAAACAGACTGGATGGCTCAGTCTATCTGGGGGAATTAAATACCACACCTGCCTTCTCACTAAAAAGATTCTACTTGGGTTCATGCCGAAGGGTCTGTGTTGTCTGCTTCACAAATCTCCAAAGACCCAACATACGTGTACCTCATCCCCTAAACGCCTACTAGTCCCATGGTGCCGGACCACTAGCGAACACGCCTTTGGTAGTAGGCGCCTTCCTGGTTCAATGGACTCCCCAATAGTCTAGCTACCCTTCCTAAACTTGGAGAGTTCAAACATAACTCGAACTCACCTCCTAACTGAAAACTCCTGTGATTGCTCCACCTAATTTCCAGGTCCCTTTCAGGACCTCCACTAGTCCACACCCTCTTCTTGGACCTCCTCTCACTGACACCTGTATCACCCCTATCTTACCACCCTCCTCCCTGCCTTTGCCCCCTCTCCCCTTCTGAGACTCTTTCCTTCCCCTATCATGGTTGCAACCTTATAAGGCTGCCTGCTCCTTTCCCTCTTGGTTCTCCCCCCACTTTTCTTCCCTCTGCCTCTGATCAGGTTTTGCTTGATGTATATAACTGAAGCTTAATTGTCCTATACCAATAATATAAACGCATGTACATCTGTTCTGAAATATTCTGTTTGACTTGTCTGTTTCCCTGCAACTGTTTGTAACCCTCCCTACTGACGTGGAACCTTTGTAAACTAGTTGCCTGGCGCTCAAAAGTATTTGTAATTCTAGAATGAGTGAATAAATAAGTAGAACATCCTGCCTTCAGACTGGCAGGTACTCTGCAGGCAGAGCTCTGTCACCATGTGGCAGAGCTAAAGCCAGCAGACTGTAAGTAAATTAATTTCTTCTTTTGGCCCGCCCGGCGAAGGGATACACCGGGATATCCCAGGGATCGGCTGCAATACAAGGAGTTAGAGGAGGTGCTATTGGGAGACTTGCAGAGCCTGAAGGAGTGGGGGCTTGCGAGCATGAGGAGGGCAGAAAAAAGAATATAGAAAAAAATAAAATTCTTCTTCTTTTCAGATTTCTGAGGAATCGCAGCTATTTTTCAGCACTCCTGTGAGGGTTCCAGCCTCGGCCTTGCATGCCGCACAGACTGGCCCCACTTCAATGCAGTGCCCATGATTTTGGGCTCAACCCAGCAAACCTAGGATTCTGCCCTTGTGCCATTTGCCCAATTTAGGGGGATGGAAACGGCACCAGAGTGATTAGTGACAATTTTTTCCCACCTAGAACGACAGCCCCGTGTATTTCCCGTCGACGGGCAGCATCCCAGTTGTTTCAGTCACTCGTCAACAGTGGACCTACAGCGCTTTTATAACAGTTCGTCGACGTCCTGGGAGTGCTTGTTGATGACTGCTGCGGGGCACAAGGAGCACTATTAGGGAGTATCTCAAACGCGAGTATCTCGAACAGCCCCAGCCACCTGTCTACTGTGGGATTGCAGAGCTGCTGCAGGGTGCAAGGAACCCTAATACTAGGTGTCTTGTCGACGGCTGGCATTCTCACAGCCTCAGCCACTCATCGTTGGTGGGACTGCAGTGCTAGATTGGCGGCTCATCGACGCTCAGGAAATTCTCGTCGATGGCGCCATGGTACAGGAGGCGTCCATGCAAAGCTTTTGCTTAGTGCTGTGCAGTCTCTTCCCCCACCACCCGAAAGCAAGTAGTATTGCACAGCAGGATTCCAGGATAGTCTCTAAAAATATATATACTGATTTCAAACGCTCAATATTTTGCCCTTAAAGGGCCAGCACTGCCTTAACTGCACAAAGTTCAGTATTTAGCCCTGAAAGGGCCAGCACAATTCATTGCAGCTTCAGCATAGAATCAGAAACCTCCCGCGGGGTCAAAGAGGAATAGGCCCCTTGCCATCATGGCCTCATTCAAACCTTCCATTCCAGGGGCTAACAATGCTGGGGCTGCTTGTCCCCCTACTAATCACCTCGATGGTCCGCTTGGCCTAAAATGTGAGAGGACCACGCAATCAATCTCTTTCGCCAGGTCACTTGCTCTAATATGTTAGACGGCAGCTGCCTGTGAATGTCGAGGCCTCAAGGAGGCAGCCCTGTCCTCGACTCGGAATGATGGCCACAGACAGACAGGCCTGAGCGAGTGGCAACCTCAGGTCTGAGAGGCAGCGGCCACTGGGAGATCCAGCTGTCCACAGCCCCTCTCTGATCTCAGGCTTCTTCAACAGGTAAAATAGGGCCGTTGCTCTGGACCCTGCATGCTTCATGAGCAACCTCTGGGGTACCAGATGGAAGACCTCACAAAAGAGCATAAAGAAGGACCTCATCCCGTCCACGTCGCACGAAAAAGGACCTCTCTCTGCCTCATCCGCGGGAGCAGTTGTCCTCACATTACTCTGATACTCAGTGGACTCGCTGTCCAGAATCTTGGACCTTGAAGGCCTTGTCTTTTTTCTTAAATTAGGTCATAGTCAAGATTTACCTCTGATCTGCCCCAGAGGCTCCACCAGGCGATACAGGTTTTTCGCGGGCAGCTGCCAAAGACTGGCCTCAGCCTTCCTTATTCCTCCAGCCATAGGGAACTTCTAAAGGAGGAATCGCAGGTCCAGCATGCACCTATCTAGTGACTCTGTGACTCTCAGGTTTCTCAGGTTTGGCAAGAAAAAATCGGGAAAGTGGTCAGACTGCCCCAGAATCGACCCTCAATTTCAAACCTGACCAAGAGGTCGATTAATCCCAGCTGAAGGAAGGGCTTCTCTCAGGGATCTAGTGCATAGGAAAGGGATGCCTCACTAACTAGGCCCCAAGCATCAAACTGCTCTCGAGGCGGCATCCGCCATAATCCCTATGCTCAAGCCGCTTTGTCCGGGCCCCAGTTTTAGCCTTTTTCATTTCCTGTGGACCCAGAAAGGAACAGGCCTATTTTTCATCAACTACAGTTCTTGGGGTTGGCTTGGCTTATGCAGCAGATGTATAAGAGGAGGGGTCAGGTGCGCCAGTCGATCATGTTTTCTAACCTTGGCTTGCTGCAACCTCTGACTTGGGCCTGCGATAGTTACCCCTGCAAGACCATTTGGTTAACTTACCCAATGAAGGTAATCTCCTGTTTGGCTCAGACATGAAGGAGGCAGTGAGGGATTCAGGGAGATGGCCATGGTGCACATGCCACTACTTCAGAGGCGGGGGCCAATCTTCAGGCCCCAAATGCCTTTTTTCATTACCATGGTTACCTAAGGGTTAAAACACTAACTTCTCGGGGGGGACATGCTATCCAGGCACATCCTGCAGTCAGGGCAGGGTTTTAATAAACTCTCCATGAATGGGCCCAAACCAGTCAGACAGAGGGGTCCTAGACATTACCTGCATGAGTTACCTAATACAGGCCCACTACCACAGGTGGTGCCCTCCCTCTCGCTGACAACCCATCTGAAAGACAGGCAATCTACAGGCCGTTATGGATTTTCTGAAAAGGGCTAGTTCCCCCACAAAGGTCAGTTGGAGTTTTTTTTCTCCCAATTCTTCATCGTCCCAAAATGCACAGGGGACTCAGGCCAGTCCTAGATCTAATTCTAGAATAGTTTTGTCCGCAGGCCCTTCAAAGTGGAAACCTTGTCATCAATCATCAGGTAGTCGCAAAGGGATTTTCCGGCATCCATAAATCTGCAAGATACCTATTTGCGATTCCCACCGGTAATGACACATGCACTATCCCAGGTTCAGAGTGGGAGAGCAGTACTTCAATTCAAACTCTGCCATTGTGGTCTTCCTCAGACCCACGGACAGTATTAAAGGAGCTAGTAGCGGTCATAGTCCACATAAAGGCCCCACAGCTCAACCAAGCAGTGGCAGAGGTAGTCTGGTGCGGATGGCCATGGTTTCTCCAACTGGAGAAAGAGTTCCCTAATTCCAAACCAGACCTTGATCCTCCTGGGGCACACATCATGACGCAAGGTTTTTCCTCCTGAAAACTAAATTTTGGGATCTGCAGAAGCTCATCAAGGAGTTTCACAAGCTCCTCAGCTGCCTGCTTATTATTTTTTCATACAGCTCATTGAGACAGATTAAGCCCACCCTCCAGTGACTGTTCCGGAGGACAGAGGTCATGAAGGGGCGCAAGTTAGGCCATCCACACCAAATCAGAATCGTGACCGATGCAAGCCTCAGGAGCTGGGGAGGGCTCACCTGCATCAGCTGTTGGCACTGGGCAGGTAATCGCTGTTAGACACAAGGTACAGCATAAATGTTCCTGAGATGTGAACAGTAGGCCATGCCCCGAGGCACTCTGAACAGCAATTCCTCAATTAGGATAGTCTGATTCCAACTGACAGTCTGTCAGCGCTGACATACATTGACCATCAGGGTGGCACAAGAAGCTAAAAGATGCTAAAGGAATCCTTCTCTTTCAGTGGACTGAGCACCACTGGCGATTGTATGTACCAGGACAGGAAAATGTCACAGCAGAATGGCTCCAGTCACAAGGTTGGCCTACTAAGGAATAGGAACTGAAGGACAGTGCCTCCCACATCCAGACAGAACAGTGGGTCAATCCTCAGATAGATCTTTTCGCCTGCTGGCAGAACTCCAAGGTAAAGCAGTTCTGTTCCCTGGCCAAGGACGAACCAGCAGTGGCTCAGGACACCTTTCCCCCCTAAACTGGGATCTGTTCGGTCTCCTGTATGCGTTTCCTCCAATACCGCCTCTATCAAGAGTCCTCCACAAAGTGGCATTGGACAGGACAGTCATGATTCTAGTCTGTCCCTTATGGCCTTTCTGCCTGGTTCCCATTTATCAGTCATCGGTCAGGCGACCACCTCTAACATTCAAGTTCAGTCCGGACATTCTCCATCAAGGTCCGGTTCTGCATCCCATTTCAACAACTTGTCTTTCTAGACCTGGACATTGAGTGGAAAACTTTGAGGAGCTAGGCTACACAGCTCCTGTTATTGACATGATGGGGAACTCGTGTTTCTTTTTTCCTCTAAAGTGCATTATAGAATCTGGAGGAATTTTGGTTCTGGCTTCATTCCAGACACACATGGAACTATCCAATATAATCGCCTGTACTACTGCAGTTTCTTTAAGATAGATGGACAAAGGATAGCAACCCCACATTACAAATTCAGGTTTCTGCACTAGGGGCATTCTTGCGGACTCTGGGAATCGTTGGCCTCATATCCCCATGTCTAGGTGGTTATAAAGGCAGCAACATTAAACTGCCTTCCAATCCACCAAAACTACCACTGGAGTTTTAATATGGCTCCCAAGGCTGTGACCAAGGTCCCCTTTAGAGCCTCTCAAGGCATCCATCATGCATCTCAAAATAAAGGTCACCTTTTCTCATTGCTGATACTCCTGGCTGAAGTAATAGCTAACTAAAGCATTGCTTACCCAAGAGCTGTACACTCATTCATCAGGCTCGAACAGTTCCAATTTTTGTTTGCCAAAGTTATGTCTCTCCTCCATTACAATCAAGGGTTCATTCTTCCTTCCTTCTGCCCACTCTCTAAAAGCAATAAGGAAGGAAATTTCATCCACTAGACCTGGGAAGAGTGAGGAAAATGTACATTAAAGAGAGGAAGCTATTTGCAAAACTTCAAGTTCATGTCAGCTCGGGCAAAAATTTTGGGTAGCAAAGTTCAATAGGCTCTATAGCCAGATGGATTCTGTCCATCACCTCCATGGCTCATGATCAGGTCGGAGTAACTTGCCTGGCCCAGTGAACCCATGCCCTTCGTAGGCATTCTTCAGAGAAGCATCAACAGCACTCTTATGCTGAGTGGCCACTTGATCATCCATTCACATTTTTAAAAATGTTTTTTCACTGGAGGATGTCCTTGGCAGAGGCATCCTTTGGCAGCAGAGTACTTCAAGTGGTGGTGAACCCTTAAGGGCTCTTGACATTCTTCCACTCGGGACATCAGGGGATGTACTGCTTTGTATATCAGGAGTAAGGAAGCCGAAACCACTTTAGGAGAGAATGAAAATTTAAATGCCTGTAAATTTTATTTCTCTGACGGCTGGTCTCTGGGCTTTGGATTCCCTCCCAGAATGTATATAGTTCGCTGGCCTCACGGCCATATACCTTAAATTCTTGGTTTTGTTCCAAAGTTCTTGTAGTATTGCCACATTGGACTGCTTTAGGAAGAACTGAGGAAGACAGGAAGTGGAGGGCTGGATGTCTGCTGCTGCAGAGGTCTGATTCCTGCCTGCCCATCAGCATCAGGAGGTACAGCCAAGGAGTAAGGAAGCCCGGAGACCAGCTGTCGGAGAAAGAAAATTTACAGGTATTTAAATTTCGATTTTAACCACGCAGAGAATGCAGTAACTATACACAGAAGATATAATAGTAGAAACCGATGAAGCACCCGAGACGCAGAACCATTTTCTTTCACTGGTCCTTAATAAACAGAAATGAAGAAAACCTACTGGAAACTGGTGGCATAAGATGCACTGTGTTTCATATCAAGGTTTTCCCTTGGGCATTAGTAGTTTTAAAAAAAGAAAACATGGATATCTGACCGATTTTCATCTTGGGTTGAAGACTATGATTTAGGTAAAAAGATCGTTGAAAGTGTTTGGGTGGTTTGATGGTATCTCATTAAAATATACATTACCTGTATATAATTACTGGTTTGTGTGTTTTTTTTTGTTTTTTTTTCCCCCCCATAGGGAAACCCTGTTATAATGCGGCATTATAACCAGCTGGTTATAATGGCGAACATGTGCCAGGTTTCCGTCAGTCCACCCATGTGCCAGCCGCCACTCTTCTCTTACTCTGCTTTATCGTTGGACATTTCAGTGCCACTTGTGCACAGTGGTGAGTTAATTTAAAAAAAAAAACACATTAACTGGGCTCTTTCTGCAATTCAGCTTAAGCTGAAAAAAAAGCGGGGGAAACGTTTATTTTACAGCCGCTTTAGACCACAGTCTGCGCTGGAAACCGAGCGGTAACATGGCTCCAAGAGGGATGTATGTTTATTTTATAGATGTGTGGCAAAAAACACATTCCCAACCAATTATATAAAATAAAACATGGAGTGGTGTGTTTAACGCGCGATGTTACACAGCCTTGGAGCTGGATGCTTAAATAAATCCCTGGTGTTTCGCTCATGGGGTTTATGTAGCATCCAGCTCCTCAACCGTGTGTAAAATCTCATCAAACACACCACCCAATGTACTATTCTGTATTTTATCTAAAGTATTGTTCATTGGCCCCATTGTACTTTTCCAGGTTTTTAAGCCTTTACATTTTTTCTTTGCATATAAGAAAACACCCATTGGGGTTCTCCTAGACAGGTTATGTCAAAAACAGCAATCTATTTGAATAAAATCTGCCTTATAAACATATTTGTTTTAGCTAGTCATGCAAATATTTGAAATATGCTGCATGTTGCTTCAGCAGACCTAACCATTCCGATATGAATAGTAGATTTAAAAAGCAAACACTTTCACATCCCTACATCTGTATTAAATTAAAATGAGGCATTTTGGTTTCTTGGCTTACCTACCTAAAAAACATTAAGTGTTTGGGTGTATAACATTTCTGAAGTTAAGTAGATGGGCTTCATAACTTCGCTTCTAGCAAAAAGTATTTTTGGGGGGAGGGGAGTTGCTGTAGTCACAGAAGACTACAAATTTGCTGTTTTGTGGCACTGAGTTCTGGCGGCTATGGTTCATGCCCCAAGCTCAGGATGCTAGGAGCAGAGGCTGGCAGGTTGAGTTTGGAGCGCTCTGTAGACCCTTTCCTCCCGGGTGGGATCATTGTGTTGCTGTTGCTGTTGCAGCAACAGCTAGGGGAAACCCTGTGGATGTGCCCTTCACTGGAAGCATAGAAACGGAGAATTTGATGGCAGATAGGGACCGCATGTCTGCCCTTTCTTCCCTACCTACATTGTTACCGCAGACCGTTTTTGATCTACCGCCCTTTCTCCCCTCCCCCCTTCCTTTCACTAAAATTCCCGTGTAACTATTCCATGCATTCTTGAACCCCAGCACTGTTTTTGCCCCCACCACCTCAGCTGTAAAATTGTTCCAGGAATTCACCACTCTTTCTGTGAAGAAGTGCTTCCTAACATCTCTCCTGAATCTACCCCCCTCCAGCTTCATAGCTTGTCCCCTTTTCCTGAGCGCCTTTTCTTCTTCTAAAAAAAAAAAAAGTATTTTCCTCCTGTGCCTTATTTACCCCGTGAGGTATTTAAAGGTCTATGTCATACCCCACCACCTTCAGAGTGTACATATTGAGGTCCTTTATTCTTTCCTCATATTGCTTTTGATGCAGACCCTACCATTTTAGTTGCCCTCTGGACAGCCTCCACTCTGTGTCCTTCCAAAGATGTGGTCCACAGAACGTGCACAGTACTCTAGGTGAGGTCTTACCAGAGATCTACAGAGGTAACATCACCTCCGTCTTTCTGCGTGATACCATTCCCTATGCACCCCAGCATCCCACTAGCTCTACCAACTGTCTTGTCACACTGCCTGGCCACCTTTAGGACATCTGATATTAATATCCCCAGGTCTGTCTTCCTGCTTGGTGGTTGTCTGTAGCACTCCACCCATTTTGTACTCCTTCCCTGGGTTTCTGTGCCCCAAGTGCATTATTTTGCACTTTTTTGCATTGAAACACAGCTGCTGTACCCTTGACCACTTCTAGTTTTCTCAGGTCTCTGCTCATCCTTCCCACTCCCCTTGGAGTGTCCACCCTATTGCAGATTTTGGCATAATCTACAGAAGAGGCAGACCTTCCCTTCCCGCTGCTCAGCAAGGTCACTTATTAAGAAATTAAAGAGAATCAGTGCCAGCACTGATCCCTGAGGCATCCAGATGGTCACTCTTCCTTCTTCAGAGTGAACTCCTATTTACCGCCCTCTGTCGCTATCCCTAACCAATTTCTTACCCAGTTTACCACCTTGGACCCACTCTATGCTACCCAGCTTGCTTACTAGTCTCTTAGTGGAACGGTGTCGAAAGCTTTACTGAATCTAAGTAGGCCATGTCCACCACTCCACCCTGATCTAACTCCTTCACAAATTGATCAGATTAGTTTGACATGACCCCCAATGAAGCCATGCTGCCTCGGGTCTTGTGACCCACTGGATTTAAGATATTCCACAGTCCTTTCCTTCAGCAGTGATTCCATTAATTTTCCCACCACTGATGTCAGGTTGGCTGGCTGCTGTGTGCCAACCTCCTCCCTTGCTACCACTTTTGTGTGGAGTGGGACTACATACGCCCTCCTCAGTCCTTTTGGAACCACTCCTGTTTCCAGTGAACTGTTAACAGGACTGTCAGAGGTGCAAGCTAGTGTTTCCCTGAGCTCCCTCAATGCCATTAGATTTTTACATCAGTCCACTCCTTTGTCCTCTTTCAGATTGGCAGGTCCTTCAGGACCCTTTCTCTTAAAAGGGACTAGTGTTCACCTCCCTCCAAAGGCTTCTGTTACTCTTTTGTGGCCCCTCCTTTCTCCTTCCTTTGTAGAACACTAAACATAAACTTGTTTGAGGGATTGTCTGCATTTTCCTGGTACCCCTCTGCACAGTTCCTTCCCTTTTAACCTTACAATCCCACCCTGGTCTTCCTCTTTTAAGCTATACCTAATAAATGTCTTGCCCCCCTTTGTTTTTTCTAACCTCTTGGGTTATTCTCTCTTCAGTTTGCACCTTTGCACCCCTGGTACACTTCTCTATTCTCCTCCCTCTGTCTCTCTTTTTACCTTCTGAATGCTATCCTTTTTGCCTTTATCTTTTCAGCCACCTTTTTTGAGAACCATAGTGGTCTCTTTTATGCTGTCTTGTGCATGCGCAAGCAACATTTTGTGGTAGTAAGAGAAATGCAGAGGTGTGTCATTGTTGGCGAATGCAGGGCATGCTTTAATAGGTGCGTCCCTCATTCTCCAGTTAGCCAGCATGCTAGCTGTGACACAAGTATTATGCAGAGTGATACCAACTTGAAACAAATGTGCCACTGCAATCGGAGACAAGCTAGTCCTGCTGCGGCACAGATGACACGCCTTCCCTATGTGCCTTGTCTGGTGAAATATTTCAGCAAACATGGCGGTGGCTCCCGCCATCCTCCTCACAATCCCCAGAAAGCTGACTTCTTGGGTGCCCAATCCCTCTGTCGGCATGCCCCTCCCCAGTTCAATTTGTTTGCCGAAGGGGGTGCCCAATCCCCATCTTCATAATATCCCCAGTTTAATTTGTTTGCTGATGGGGTGCTCAATCCCTGTCAGCATCATGCCCCCCAACAGACACGCTTTCTTTGCCGACAGGGTGACCAATCCCCATAAACTTCAGTCCCTGGAAAAAACCCAGGTGGCACACTGGGCCTACCCTAGTGTGCCCAAGTGTATGTTTTTGTAAAACCTGGAGGGGGAAAAAACCTTCCCTCGTGTTGTGTTTTATTTATTTATTTGTGTCCCTGTAAACAAGAAAATAGTCCCTTTTCGTCAGGATGCGCTCCCCCAACCCACACCACACCTTCTACGCACCTCACCTCCTCGCACCCCCCTTTCACCCCATGTTTACTGCCAGAGGTCCAGCGCAGCGATCTTCTGTGGAGCAAGAGATGTCTGAACTATTCAAATGCCGATTGCAGACTGAAGAAAATCACTGTAAGCTGTATAATGGCATCAATGGGGGGAGGGGTTCAACTTAGGTGGATAGCTTGGCCATTTTTTTGACTTTTGGCTCCAGATTTTCAACATGGGGTTCTTGGGACCCCACCTCATCAACACATGCGCTGTCATTTCGTTATTCAGTCCCAAAAGGTAATTTCGTAGTCACTGCGCGGAATCACCTTTTGGGACCGATTAACGAAACAGTGCTACTGTTCTTGAGTTGGGGTCCCAAAAAGCCTATGCTGCAGATTTGGTGAAAAAATTCCCCAAAAATGACTGTTTCGAGCGTGCGCTGTGCAGTTTCCACGCACGCTCGTAACTTCGGCAGTTTTCTAATATTTTCACTCCAGATTTGCAACATTGCCATTTTTTTTCATACCTCCTTATAAGCAGTACAGCTGTCATTTCAGGTCCCAAAATGCCTATGTTGAAAATTTGATGAAAAAATTCCAAAACATGACTGTTACAAATCGTAACTTCGGTAATTTTTCATATTTTCACTCCAGATTTTCAACATTGCTATTTTTTTTACATCTCCTCATGAACAGTACAGCTGTCATGTTTCGCATCCTACCCAAAATGTGTGTTTGCACCTGTGGTTGCAAAATGGATATTCACTGTGCAAAATGCTTCGGCTAACAAACTGATACTGCTACTGTTAATAGGTGGGGTCCGAGACGCCAGTGTTGAACATGTGGGCGAAAATACCAGCACACGCTGGGCGTTAGGGTTTCAACCATAATGCCCCACCCTGTAGAGACTGACAGGCATCAAGGGTGTGACTTGGGGTTGTCGACTGTAATGCTGACGCCATTCTACCCCCACCCCCACCTGCAGCCACTGACGGGCATCGAGGTGTGCCTTGGACTCTTTGGCCCCACAGCTCACCCCATTCTCCTATACTGCACCCATCTTAGCATATTTCCTTATGGAATGGGGTGAGCGTAAGTCCCAAAGACCCCAAGGCACACTGTGACACTTGTTGGTGTCTGCAGGGTAGGGTGAGGTGAAATGGTATGAACGTTATGGCTGATGACCCAAAGGCAAACCCCATGCCTGTCGGTCTTTACAGGGTAGGTTGGGGTTGGCGTCGGTTCACTACTTCACTGCCATTCCTTTAATGCATCTCTCTAACTCCTGCACTGCCAATGCCAGCAAGATAACATTCGGCATTGACAAATGCTTGTTCCTCGTGCTTTTGCTCACTTGTTTGATGCAGAAGTTTGTTGCCTTACTTATGCTCCCTTTTGCAAAGCCACTGTTTCTC
Source organism: Neoceratodus forsteri (assembly GCA_016271365.2). NCBI lineage: Eukaryota > Metazoa > Chordata > Ceratodontiformes > Ceratodontidae > Neoceratodus > Neoceratodus forsteri. The sequence goes on from CM057451.1 coordinate 39,196,537, forward strand.
TACCCATCACAGGTCATGGCCCCCCTACCAGACCATCCTTGGAAATCTGCCCTCCTGAAGTCCAGAACCGTCCTTATGTGGCTCCAATTCCACAGCTGTCCTTATGTTGAACCACACTGTAACGGGTGATCACTGGTCCCCAGTGGTCTCCCACCTGACATCTGCAACACTGTCCCTATTAGTGAGTACATACCAGGTCCATTATTGCTCCTCATGAGGTGGGTTCACTGACTAGTTGCCTGAGGAACACCCCGCAGATAGTCAAGGAGGTTCCTGCTTCTAGCTGAAGCCACTACTGGGAGGCTAACGTCTATATCCAGCAGGTTAAAGTCCCCCACGAGCAGCACCTACCCCTTTTCTGCTATCTTGTCAATGGGTTACTAATACCTTATCTAATTCCTCCCACTGTGTGAGGGATGGGAAGCAGATCCTGAGGATTGCTAGGGTAGCAGGACAGGAGGGAACCACTTGAGTGATCTACCTCTGCTGCGTCTTTTCAGAGCAGACATGGGGTGTGCCTTGGGGTTGTCAACCCTAAAGCTTACCTCATTCTCATATATTGTACACATTTCAGCTTATTTACTGATGAAATGAGGTGAGTGTTAGAGTTGACAACCCAAGGCACACCCCATGCCTGATTTGTGAAGATGCATGAGAGGTCGGATAGTAATGGTTTTCCTGTTGCTGCCTGTAGGGTGGGGGTGGGACATTAGGGTTGGGAACCCTAACACCACATATCCCCACTTTTTGTCGGTTTAACCCTAACTAATGCATCAACTGAGTGTATTTGCTGTGAATATAATTATATTGTTGAAATGATTGAAGAAAGCTATTTGGGGTTCTTAAAAATTCTGTAATACAGGGGTTAGACCATGAGATGTATTTTAACCATACAAACATATGAAATTGTCAGCAGAAACAGGCCATAATGGTCTATCGAGTCTGCTCGAGTGCGCAGCTTGGTTAATACCCAGGAGCTGCCCCCCCCTCCCTTATTCCTCCATGAGTCATACCCTGCCATCTCAATCCCCTCCCCATCCCAGCTGTTCCCCCTTCTGTCCAAGTCTTCTTCTTTACCCTGTCTCACCCACCCCCCTTGAAACTGGTTACCGTCTTTGTCACTGTGACCTCCTCCGGCAACTCATTCCACCCCTTCACCACCCTTTCGGTAAAAAAGCACCTCCCTATTCCTTTCTTTGAATTTAACCCCACTCAATTTCAGTGCTATGCCCCTTGTTGTGTACCCTCCTTTCTTAAGTTAAAGATGCCCTGAACCAACCCTGTTTATGCCGCTTAGGTACTTGGAAGGTTTCAGTCATATCCCTCTCCCTCCTGTCCTCCAGGGAGTACGTGTTCTATCCCTCATGCCCTGGATCATTTTGATTGCCCTCTGTTGGACCCTTCCACTAGTTTGATAAACTTATTCAGGTAAGGGCACCAGAACTGAACATAGTATTCCAGGTGTGGTCTCACCAGTGTCCTGCACAGTGGCAGAATAACTTCCTCCCTCCTAGAGGTGATTCCCCTGGCAATGTAGCCCAGCATTTTAGTTGCTTTGGCGACTGCCTTTCGGCACTGTGCTGTGTTTCATATAACCCCTGACCATTATTCCCAGGTTCTTTTCCTCCTCTGATACTGTCACCTGTATTCCCCTTGGCCTTTAGGTTTCTGGCTCCCATGTGCATTACCTTACATTTCTTAGCATTAAAACCCAACTGACAGATGCCAAACCATTTTTCCAGCTTAGCTAGGTCCTCCCTTAAATCCTGTCTCCCTCCACCATGTCCACCCTCCCACAGAGCTTAGTATTCTCTCCAAAAAGGCAGATCGTACTCTTGATTCCCTCTGCTAGATCACCTATAAATATGTTGAACAGCACAAGTCCATGTACTGATCCCTGTGGGACACCACTGGTTACAGGTCTAGGTTTGGACAGTCCCCCCACCACCACTCCCTGGGTCCTGCTTTTGACCCACCTCAGCATTTTATCCCCTAATCCCAGGTCCCCTGCTTTCTGATCAGCCTGCCATGGCACTGGGTGAACACCTTGCTGACTTCAGGTATAATATGTCAGTCTGCTCCTGTCTGAGATCCTCATGCTAGTCAAAGAAGTCTATCATGTTGATTTGACATGACTGCCCCCTGATAAACCCATGCTGTCTGTCGTCCTGGAGACCATTTTCTTCAGGAGGACACCAGCCTTTCCTTTAGAATGGCCTCCATTAACTCACAACACTATGGAGTTTAGGGCTAACTGGTTGTATAATTACCCAGCTCGTTCCTTAGTCCTCTGTTGCAGGAGGTACCACATGGAGCTGTCCTCCAGTCTCGGGCACATACCCCTTCTCCAGGAGGTGTTAAATAGATCTGCCAGTGGTGCTGCCAGTACCCCGCCAGTTCTCTCAGGATCCTCGGTGTCCATGCTTTGCCCTACCCACAGCTCATGGTCATCTTAAGACCCTGTACCCCAGTCTCCCCTAGCTAACTCACCAGTTCTCATGGCATGAGCCAGGCTACTCTGGTGAGACAGATCAAAGTACTTGCTCCTTCACACTTTTCCTTCCTACCCTCCTCTCTTTATCTAACTGTCCCATCCCTTCTGCTGCTTCTCTCTTAATGTACTGGAAGAATTCCTTCTCCTTTCCTTAATCCCGTGCCAGTCTTAGTTCTTTCTCAGCCTTGCTTGCCGGACTTCTCTCCTGCCTCTTGAGATTTACAGTGTATACCTCTCTGTCCTCTTCCCTTGTGGAACGCTTATACTTAAGGAAGGGTACTCTCTTTTCCTTTACCTCTTCAGCCACCTTCCTGCTATGCCAGCCTGGCCTCTTGGTTTTGGAATTCTTTTTACAAGCCCTTGTACAAGCATTGGTGGCCTTTATTAACCCCATCTTAATGATGGTCCATTTCTGGTGTACATCCATCTCTGGGTGGAGCTTAGCCAGGTGCTCCTGAACTTTGCTCCCCATCCTATTGAAGTCTGCCTTCATAAAGTCCACCACCTTTGTTTTAGACATGGCTGCTTCCTTCCCCATGTCAATTAGAAAACCACACGGTACGATGGTCACTGCCTGCAAGGGGTTCCCTCACTTCTATATCCCGGACGTGTTCCACATCTGATAGCACTAGGTCTAGTATGGCACCCTTCGTTGTTGGCTCTCTCACTTCCTGTGTCAGGAAACTGTCCTGGATGGCATCCAGGAGGACCTGTTCCCTGCTACAGGTGGTAGCTGGCTTGTTTACAGAACTGTCAACAGAAGGTCAGCTCTGGGATAGAAGTATTTTTTTGTTTTGTTTTGTTTTTTTGTTGCTCCTGTTGGGACTGGATGTGCTTGTCAGGCTGGCCTAAGGAAGGAAATTAACAAAGTTCTGGTACATTTTGTGAGAAAGGGGAGACCCAGCTTACAACATCAGGATGCAGAGTTTAAACTGCCAGGAAAAGACATCTTATAACCAAAAAAAGCTTAATCTTTTGTTTACAGACTGAGATTTAAATAGAGAGAGGGAGAGACAGACTCTTGGATGAAAAACTTTTGCCCTGCCTGTATGAAGAAGTATCCTATACAATTACATTTTATTTATTTGTTTAATTTTATCTTCTTGTTATTGATAATAAAACACAACTTGTGAATTTTATAACTTTTCTGGTCTACCTATATTTGCTGACCTGTGCCTATGACAGGGTAACAGAGCTGCAGTGAGCAAGGGAGTTGCAGTGAGTGTGATGATCAAGTCAACGGCCGTGGACTTAAGGCCAAAAAGAGAAAGAAAGAAAGCAAAGGAAAGGTTTGATGGATTGAATTATTTTATAAATACATTTCATGTTCCTTAGCTGTGGTGTAGGTGTTTAGATTAATTTTAAAGGTGTAACAAATGTTACATACAAGGGAAAAGTAACAGGTGTAATCATTTTGTCTTCACTAACGTGGATGCCAGAATTTTCCCCAGAAGTTTCTGCCAGACATGGATATGTGGGACATGCTGCGTCTCAGTTGTCAGGAAAGTGCCACCTGCAGGGTTGTTGCTTTATAAACGCACGCCTGGGTATAGTTGCTGACTATTCAGAATCTAGCATGCTCCCTACCCTAATACGCGACTGGGTATGTGTCATGCTGGGATAATGGCATGCCTCAGGCAGACGTGTCCAGCAACTGAGAATTGATGTTATCCCAACATGACTCCCACCTTGCATGTATTATTGCTATTATACAATGGCTCATTTGTGAAAACAAAATAAAAAAAATGCATTATTTTTCACAATTTTTATTTTTCCCCATATACACTTTTTCTGCTTTTTTATTTATTTATTTTTATGTGGGGGTATATGTGTTTAAAATAAAGTCCACATTTTTATTGTCTGCAGTAGGCGGCACTGTGCTACTTGTCTTCCATTCCCATGCTCCACTCTCTTGATGTATGCAGTGTGACGGTGCCCCCGTAGTTGGTCTCTCTGTGTCAAAGTGGTGCCGCTTGTGGTAAATTTTTTATTTTTATTTTTTTTTTTTTGCCTTAACTGACCAGGACATTCGGTGACTGCAGCAAGCGGGGAAAGGAAGAAGCCATTATTCAGAGCAGAGTTGTGTGGAGTCCAAGGCGAGTGCATGTGGTCAGTAGGTTGTGGTGTGAATGTTGCCACCTGATCCCTCACCTGTTTTGGGAGTGGGTAAAGATTTATATTTTTTCTGGGCAGCATGATGAAATCGGGAAGAATTTGGAGCAGGGACAGAGTCAGTGGAGCAAACCTCCGGGGCGATCTGGAAGTCAGATGGTACTCCTGACTGCCGTGGGAAGTGTTGCTAAATGCTGTTGGGAGCTGAAGCTGAGGTAAACATATTTTGTCCTACAGTTTGCTGTTGTTTCACCCTAACTATATTTCACTGAAAGAGGCTGTCGACCATGCGCCTCTGTAAAGAGTATAGGAGCGCAATAGGTAGAAAGAAACCACATGCAACAGTACTGTGTAATGGAGTGTGACAGGATGGAGTGATTTTCTTTTTGCTGTGAGGTGTACATGACCTTGATATATTGATGATGTACTGGGATAACATCGCTGTTCAAGGTGGCCACTAACCAGTCAGAGGGCAAAAAATCTGATCTGCCATTGTATAATGACTGTGATAAAATGTCAAGGAAAAATCTAGAAATTTCATTGGCCAAGAGAAGTCACCTGACCATGCATTAACTCTGTAAATGCACTGTCTGGTATGAATTTCATTTTCCTCCCCAAAATACCCAATGGTCATAAGCCCCTCCAGGGTGTGCATCAAAGTATTTTAATGCACTTTCCCAGGGTATAAGGACACTTGGGTTTCAGCCTCATGCCTTACTACACTCCTCCTGGGGCATGCGTTAAAATCGTTTATAAAATGGATAGGGAAAAAGCATGCCTCAGGCATATAGGAGGGGCTTAATAGTTAGTTATTATAATGGTTAGACAGTTCTATAATGTGATTGGCTGATAGATAATTCCAGCCATACTTTTTTACCATATGCACAGTAGATAACGCGTGTCAATACATTGTTCCCACATTACAGTACAAAGCCATGTATCATTGATGCCAGTCTTTTCAGAAACCATGTAGCTGCCAGTTTTTCTCCTAGCGAGCTGTTTGCTGTAAAAATCGTTAGCCATAAAAACACTAACACTTATGTGTTGTGGATTGTGAAATCCTCTTGCTCTACCTCCTGAGCCACTCGCTCCCCTTCTGACTCGCACAACTGAGACTACTAATCGCTTTGTACACCCCTCCTGACCTGCAAGTAGAGTCAGACTACCACAGCTTTGTCAAAACATTCTAATGTGGCCAGCCTGGTAGCATGGAGGGCTGAGGCAGCGATGCCTTGCCTCCTACCACATTGGCCACCTGTGTTCGCAGTGTGAGCGGGTTGTCAGGGAAGGGGGGGCCTGCCAGGGTGGGAGAGGACTGAGCATCCATAGGACTTCTCTCCTCTCCCAGGAAGGGTGGGGAACAGGGGTCAGCATTTGCCTGACACCTAGCGGAGGCTAGGTATTTGCACACCTGGCCAATACAGTGGGGCACGGAGGCGGAACAGTCAGTGGGTGCACTACACGTGGCATGCCCATTGTCGGCATTGCACGTTCTGCTGCCAAAAGGAAAAAGGGAAAATAGCAGCCAGGTTGAGTAGCTTGATGGCTGTCCACCTAACGCACCGTCTCTGAGGGCACCACCTGTACTGGTTCCAGTCCTAGTGGGGAGTTGGTGGCTCTCTGCCATGGGGGGGTAAGCCATGGAGGTAGCAAGGTGGTGGCCCAATTGGGAGACAGGTGCAGCCGGCCGGAGAAGAGGGATGTATGGAAGCAGGAGCCGACCGGGGGCCACGGGGGAGAAATAGTACATAAAAAACATGCTAATGCAGATGGTGGCATGCTGCTGGCAACAGGGAAATTGTGGTCTTTCTGATAGCCCAAGGTAGCAACCTGGTGGGTCTGTTAAACAGTGCAGGACAGCACAGTGCCCCTAGTGACACCAGAGAGTACTGTACTAGCAAATGGGAAGCGGCGGACCATTACAAGGAAACTATCCCACCATAGTGCACCCCTGAGTCCCTTATTATGATTATGAAATGGGTCCCTATTAGTAAATGGTACACAGTATTTTAAAATGATTTTTATTATTACATTTAGAAAAAATACTTTAAAAATGTAAAATAAAGTCTGAAGCAAAAAAATAGTCCAGTCTGAAGTCTGCATTTTTTCTGATTGCGGCAGGTGGTGTGAATGCTGCATTAAGCAGTACTAAGCGAACAGGAGGACAGGCATTGACTTCAGCCGTTGGACTGTCCCTCAGATCGGGCCACTAACCTACTGTTGGTGTGGAGTCGGGGCAGAGCAGGCAAATTTATCAGTTGCCGGAGAGTTGTTTGTTAAACAAAAAAAGGTTATTGGCGGCTGTTGTTGGTGTGGTGTGCACAAGACACAGGCACAGCCACGTACCTACTGTGCTGCATGAAAAACATGATTTAAAAAAGAAGATGACCTGTTTGTGAAATTGGACCAAAAAAATATGTGTGACTGGGGAGACAAGGGCCGGGTATTTACGACAGATCTGTTGAGAGCGGGAACAGAGGATGTGTGTGAAGAACAACAGAGTTACTGTTCACAGGTACATGTTGTGTGGGGACAAGCAGTTATGCTTTTTGTGATCCACTGGGTATGTGTTGGGTGGCATGATGATCAGTTGAGGTGGACGGCTCTAAAGGTGCGTACTGAACCTGTTGGTATGGGAGTATTCTCAGCTGGGTTGTTGTGCTGGTATAACAGCCTGGCTGAATACCTCTCAACCATCAGGATTCAGCATTCATAGTAGCCATTTCATAATGTGTGATAAACTCACTTGTAGGGGAAGTAAGTGCACTCTGCCTGTGGCTTTGTGCCTCTGATCATGCATTTATCATTCAGTAACCCACACCTCATGGTGTGCTATTGCTTACTTTATACTTGGATGCCTGTCCTTAGAACTTCATGGTGTAATTTCATCTCGTGAAGCTGGAGGGGGAGGGCCGTCACTCAGTTTTTGGCCTCTAGGCTTATTGTGACTCCAGCTTTATTTGATGAAATTACCACCTTGTTCTTAGCAGTCACCCATGCATAATCCTGTTTAATATGTGTTTTACTGTAATTGACTTAAAAGTATTCAGGGTACCAGCATCTGGAATACAGCGTGGAAACATCTAGCTGAGGATTTAATGTCTCCCTGTGGTAAGCGTGCATTCATGAAGTCTCTTAAGGTGTTTGGGAAAGTTTTATAAACTCCATTAGTGCACTGTACCTATCTAATAGTGTGGCATATATCACTCATAAAACACACACGCTCACTCACTTACCCACTAAGGGCCTGTCATGTTGAACCGTGTTTCAGATTTTGGAAAGGAAATGTTAGCATTCATCCCAGCCCTCGACTAGAATGTGAAATAAGTACCCTGTTGTGATTGCCAGGTCAGGAAGTCTGGGTTTGATTTAAATGTTGTTCTTAAGGTTAGGGAAAAAAAATTAAAGTAAAAAACTGCAGTGTTGTGGTTTAAACACTTTCCCAGTCCTCTTTATGGATACAGGTGCCATACTACGGCAGTGATTAGGGGCCAGATAATTTTCAGAGGGGTTGTGTTGCACTTGTGGTTTGGGTCTAGGCAACAGTGTTTTTGTCTGACTGCTAGTATTTTGAATACTTCTTTTAAACATTAATAAAACTTTATCCAGTATGCAGCTTAGATAGTTAGACATGGGCCATTCATAGTTTATTACCCAGACACAGACACTCAATACAGTAGCACATATCCCAGGCTGCAACCTTCACTACTTTTCAGGATCTGATCGTGTCACTAGCCCAACAGCCAGATGCCAGTAGATTTGTTATGGACTGGTAAAATTGTCCTTTAAAGGTGACCTGTAAGAACAAGAGCATCCTTTCTGTCCATTTCTTCAAGCTCTGCTAAGGAGTTTAGGGATGTAATCATCTTTATTTTAAATTCAGTTGTTTACTAGTTAGCTCATGCAGTATCCTTAAGATAATTCTCCTGGTTAAGAACTGCCATTCTTTCCCAGGATGCCCAAACCAAAGCCATAGGTTCCTCTTTGAAGGGAATTCACTTTTGGTGCGAAACAGAGGCATGTGTGAAAAAATAAATGAATACAAGACCACTTAACAAGAGTAACAGTGAAAGAGAAAAGCCTTCTGCCTCTGGTAGTCCTAATGGAAGGAGAGGCATAGGCAGAAGTTACTCCCTAAGAGTTTATACTTTATGTATCCCCTCTGAGTATCAGCCACAAAAGGGATACTTCCGGGGCATGGGCAGAGGTGGTGCAAAGCCTCCTGCCACTGCAGCACCCAACAGCCAAGTCCCAGTCAAAGCAAAACCCCTGACAGTTCTGTACAGGTCACCCATACATTGCTAGTGGGGGAAGATTGGCTCATTACCTTCAGGAATGGGTAACAAATTATTTCAAACAAATGGGTTTTGGAGGTAATGGGCCACAGACTGTTTCCGCAGTTCAGAAAATTCCCGAGACTGCAGAAAACATACATCTTCCAGTTCAGGCTCCCACAGAAAGAATTTTGCTGGAACTGGAAGTAAAAAAAATAAAAGCAAAAGCTGCAGAAAAGGTCCCTGCCTCTCAGTGGGGCAAGGGCCTTTTCTCAAGGTGCTTCCTCAGCTGCAAGAAGAATGGAGAGTGCTGACCCATTTCCGTGAGGGAATCTGTACTAATGATCCTAATAGCTCCAGAATGACCAGACAGACCTGGTATTCAGTTCTCTTGACCCCGTCCAGCAATTCTGCATATCCTGCTACTGAATCACAATCTGCTGACCATATCTCAGAGTAAGATAGCATGCCCAAACCGCAAAACACTCAGGGCATGGTTCTTGAGGAGCTAGATTACTCTGGTTTAAATCTCTCAGAAGTTCTGCAGGTGCTTAGAGTTTCAAGAAAGCCAGCAACCAGGAAAACATACTCAGATAAATGGAAGAGAGTCTCTTACTGGGGTACCCCCCCCCAAAAAAAAAGAATAATCCCAGTACAGGCAGGGTTGCCTACAGTTTTAGAATACTTGGTACACCTGCAGTCCTTAGGTCTAAGGCCATCAGCAGCGAAGGTGTACTTAGCAACAGTGTCAGACTACAGATCAGCAGGCATGGTGAAGTCACTTGCCTTTCAATCCATTCTTAAAAAGTTTTCTAAAGGCTCAGTCAGTTGTACCCACACCGGTAGGGAACCCAGTCCTACCATGGGATCTCAGTATCTGTACTGCCCAGCTCTTGGAGACTCCATTCGAGCTTATAGACACTGCTGACTTAAATTATGTCGCATGGAAAAACATATTCCTGATTGTCATGACCTCTGCTAGGAGGGTGAGCGAACTGCAATCCCTCTGTACAGAGCAAGGTTAGATCATCTTGCACAGGGATAAGGTAATCCTTAGAACTATTAGAAAATTCCTACCTAAGGTGGTGTCTGAATTTCACTTGAACCAGTCAGTAAAACTTCCTTTGCTTTACCCAGAATATTCCAATCCAAGTGAGAAAAATTATAGCCTTGACTTGAAATGAGTTCTGAACATCTGTATGGACTGGACAGACTATGTTGGATCCAAAACACTCAGCATTTTGTTAGCAGTGAGGTTGGCAAAGGTATACCAGCTTTTAAGAGGTCTGTCTCTCGCTGCATAGTCTCTTGCATTCAATTCTGCTATGAAAAGCAGGAAATGCCGCATACTCCACAAGGGGTACCTCTGCCTCTGTGGCACCCTCAGGTGGCATCCCTTTATTAACTATTTACAAAGCAGCTACCTGGAAAACAGTACACACCTTCTCAGAGCACTGTTGTCTGGACATATGGTCCAGAAGGGATGCCAGCTTTTGAACTGCTGTATTGAAGAACGTTTTCCAAAGTAGGTTATGGACCCAGCTTCCCAGGATACTGTTGTATAGTCTGCATAGAGTGAAACCGTAAGTGAGGGATTCCTGGGGTTAGAAGAAAAAAATTACTCTCCGTGGTAATGTTGTTTTTTTTCAGGGATCTCTCACTGTGGTTTCACTCTCCCACCCTGCTTCCTCTTCCAGAACCTGAAAATAGGATCTTACTTCAAGAGGGCTCTTGCAGTAGGTAATTACAGATAGGACTGAAGCCGGCAGGCATCAGGACCCCACGGAAAAATTTCTAGCTAGCAGTCTCTGGCGGGGGACTGCCCCCACGTCAAGTGACCGACGTCAGGCGAGTCAGTATAAGAGGCGGTCCCCCCCGCCTTCCAGTTCTTTCCACCATTAGCTCATGAAGTGCCTCGTGGTTAAGTTCACTGCTCCAGATCAATCATCGTAGTTTTAATGTCTATTTTCACCTTTTTCTTCAGAATTTCATCAGCCTTTACCTCAGCTGCCGTGTATATCGCCCCCGACCCTCCCGAGCACAAAAACAAGGCGATTCCTCAAGGCCCAGCTCCCGGCACAAGGACGGACACCCCAGTGCCTTTTTGCCTAGGCCCTGACCACCCTTGGAGAAGTGCCAGTTCTGCCAGCAGTGCAATGCAGTTACCCGAAGCGGAGGCAGCAGTCCCTGGAGGCTCACGTTCTAAAACTCAAGATGACCTCCATGGAAAAGGAGCTCAGAAAAAACTCAGGCGGGCCTCTACTTCTCCAGAGCCACCGCAAGAAACACGGGACTCCTCTTCTCTGGTTGCGACCTCGGCTGGGGTAAGTAGTGCTGTAATTCTCGGCAACTGTCTTGGAGGCTTCCAAGGAGGCGCGACCCTCCCACTGGGCTCGGGCCCCTCGGGAGCCTCCAGGTCAAAGGAGGCAGCTGTTCCCAGTAAGGCCGCCACCGTGTGGCCTTCTGGTCCAAGCGGCCCCGATAAACCGGATGTCGGCTCCTCCGCCTGCCCGGGTAAGGCTGATAAGATGCCCAAACCCTTTGGGGCAGCGCACGGCCTCCAAAGCTCCCGCCAAGGCCGCCTCCCCCCCCCATCGTGGCCTTCGTCGAGCACAGGGTCCGATAAGTAGGACGCCGGCTCCTCCGACGTCTGCCTGGATCCTGCTGCTAAGCCGGATGTCGGCTCCTCTGACGTCCGCTCGGCGTTAGAGCCGACGCTGGACCCTTCGGGCCTTTCTGTCATCCCGAGCTCGCCGCAATGCTTGTTGCATTCCGAGGCCCCAGCATCTCCTTTGCTGGACCCCAGGGATGGTAGCCCTTCTTCCCCGGGCGACACGGGTCTCCCTCCTGCTGGGCCAGATGACCCGACGTTGGATCCTCTGGACGCCGATGCCTGGCAACATCCCCTTGCTGGATGCCGCCCCTACGCCGGGCCTCCCGTTCCAGACCCTCCCGCTGGGCCGTTTCCAGGACTCTCTGCTCCTTCAGAGCACCTGGTATCTGGGTATCCGATTCCGTCATATCCGATTCCATCCTACCCAGGCCCGCAGTATCCAGCACCCCAGTACCCAGTGCCGCAGTACACAGTGCCCCAGCACTGACGCTGGGCTTCCCCGCCATCGGTTATGCATACGCCGCCCATGCAGATACCTCCAATATCCGTACTCCCCTACCGCCCCCCTCAGCCGCGGTGGATTTGAAGGAGACTCTGGCTTCCTGGTGGGCTGAGGCCAAGGCTCAGCTTACCAGGGAAGTAGAGAGCCATCTTCCGATGCTGGACCCGGTTCTGGACCCCCTACGTCGGAGGCGAGAGACTCCCTCCCCCCTCCGGATACCAGAGATGAGCCCTCTGGTTCTAGGGCAGGGAAGGGTACGTTGCCCCGAGGGTTTCCCAAGGGGTCAGTTCCTCCCCCACGCTGGGAGGAGGAGGAGTCCTCTTCTTCTTCATCCTCCTCGGAGACCTCGGATGACTTCGACGGTCGTTCCGATCCGGGCGACGGGCCACACACTCCAGACAAGCCCAGGCCAATGACTCCTCCAAAGTACCTTCTGGAGGATCTATCTTTCATGGAGTTGCGTAAAATCCAGGCTGTTCATCGGTGGCAGTCTTAGAGCCAGAGCCACAGCATAAGAAACTCGCTGTGCACCTGGATCTGCCTGAGACTGCTCTACTCTGGTTCCACCCTGGATTGAGCCTCATGCTGACCTTGTATCCACCATTTGGAAGCAACCGTGCGTAGCCCCCTTCTGAGGAAGTCGGACAGGCTATATCAGGCTCTGGATGGTGTTGACTCATTGAATTCACACCCAGAGCTGATTCGGTCGTGATTAGTGCTGCTCACGGCCGGACTGGCTAACAAGCACTTGAGCTCGTTACCACCGCGACAAAGTCCCACCTTCTGACTGAAATACGAGAGGAAGGTCTGTACTTCTTCCACTCTGGGAATCAGGGCCCTGAATTACATTGCTCACATGGGGAGTACCAGAAAGTGATCCTTAGCGATGTGGAAACTGAGTTGGACTCCCTTCCTGAATCTCAGACGAAGCAGGAAGTGGCTGACCTAGTCCTGTCTGTGTGTTTGGCCAGTCGGCACATGCTTTGTGTCACGTACGACACAGTGGACGCTGCTGTTCGGAGCTCGGCTTTCGCCGTAGGGTTGCGGCGTCATGCCAGGCTCCGGGTGTCAGGTTTGGTCCCGGAGGTGCAGTCTGCTATCCAGGACGCGCCCTTCAGGGGTTCAGTGCTGTTCGGTGGTGATGTCAAGGACATCATCACCGATCTGCAGGAGAAGGGTACTGCATTTAAATCTGTTGACTCCTTGTACAGGCCCCCTCATGCTCAGCGTCATCCCTTTTGCAGACGTTCTCGGCCCAAGACAAAACCTCAGGAAAAGAGGGCCAACCAACGTCGGACCTCCGGCTGCCAAGCCCCCACCCCACCCAAAAAGCGGTGGGAGTTTCAGCAGCGGCACTGTCTCACACCTCCTGACTCCTCTCCTCTCTCTCCTCTCCCACAGTCTCTGGGCCTCCCAGAGGAACTGGTAGGATGGAGATTCTCCTTCCATTACCGGGTTGGGAGAGGATCACTTCGAGACACTTGGGTGCTCCAGCTGATTGCAGAAGGACACTCAGTAGAGTTTCTTCAGAAACCACCTTGACACCCTCCCCAAGGTTGTCTTACTCCCCAGAACACCTTCTTCTGGTCGGGAAGAAATAGCCTCTCTTCTTCTGAAGGAGGCGATAGAGCCTGTCCCACCCCATCTTCGGGGGATGGGTTACTACTCCCTTTTCTTCCTGGTCCCAAAGGAGTCAGGAGACATGAGGCCGATTCTCGACCTCAGTTCCCTGAACTTGTTCATAGAGTACAAAAGGTTCAGAATGCTCTCTCTCTACAGAGTCTTCTGCCCCTCCTTCGGCCGGGAAAGTGGCTGTGCGCTCTGGACATGCAGGATATTTACCTGCATATCCCTATTCGCCTTTCCCACCTCAAATACTTACGTTTTTCGTTCCTGGGGGACCACTACCAGTTCAAGACCCTCCCATTTGGTTTTCCTCAGCGCCCCGAGTGTTCACCAAATGCCTTTCGGTGGTAGCGGCCTACCTGCGTATCCAGGGGGTCAGGTTTTCCTGTACCTGGACGACTGGCTCCTGGTGGCCCTGTCCAAGGAGGAGCTCCTGCGCTTCCTTTCCCTTACCCTGTGGGTTTTCACCAGCCTGGGTATTACCATCAACCAGGCCAAGTCCCATCTGATCCCGTCCCAGAGGCTCCAGTTTATCAGGGCGATCCTGGACACTACCTCTGGCATGGCATTCCTGCCACTGGACAGGCGGCCACCTCAGGCTCAGATCAGCCTGTTGTCCAGCCACAGGCGGGTCAGCGTCAGGTCAGTCCTCCGCCTCCTCAGGCTCATGGTGGCTGCTATTCCAGCAGTCCCTGCGCTCGGCTCACATGAGAATCTCTCAGTGGACCCTACGGTCTCAGTGGGATCAGTTGGTGGACGACCTAGAGCAACAGGTTCGGGTCTCCAACCCGATGGTTCGGGACTTGCAATGGTTGATGGTTCAGGAGAACCTTTGCCGGGGGGTTCCCTTCTGCCTTTCTCCCCCCTCCCAGACGCTGACAACAGACGCCTCGAGGCGAGGGTTGGGGAGCCCATCTGGGGTCTCACAGGACCCAGGGCTCCTGGTCCAGGCTTGAACAAACACTTCACATCAGTGTGCTCGAGCTTCAGGACGTGCTGTATGCTCTTCAGTCTCTGCATCTGTATCTGCTCCCCGGGCATCTGGCTGTCCAGAGGGACAACATGTGTGTAGTCTGGTACATCAACAAACAGGGAGGAACTTGTTTCTGCCCTCTCTGCACGGAGGCGATACAAGTTTGGGATTGGACAGTGCAGCACAACCTTCACCTCGCAGCAATTCACGTCCCGGGGGTCGAGAACACGTTGGCAGACCACCTCAGTCGGTTGTCTGCTCACGTTCACAAGTGGGAACTGGATCGGGGGTAGCAGACGATATCTTCCTACACTGGGGAACACCACAGGTAGGCCTGTTAGCAACTCCTCACAACGCAAAACTTCCCACCTTCTGCTCACTCGCTCCAGGGCGCTGCATTTTTTGGGGAGATGCTCCGCCTCTAGACTGGAAGGGCAGATTCGTCTATGCCCTCCCCCGATCCCCTTGATTCCGAGGGTCTTACAGAAACTCGGCTCAGAAGAAGCTCGCATGATCCTAATCGCTCCTTTCTGTCTCAGGCAAGTTTGGTTCTGTCTTCTGCAACAGTGTTCAGAAGAACCTCCTCTTCCTCTGTCACAACTTTGCTGACCCAGGATCAGGGGACCCTGGTCCATCCAGGCCTCAAGTCCCTTCAGTTGCACGTGTGGCTCCTGCAGACATAGCTCAAACCCGATTCGGGTTTTCCCTCTGGTGGCTGAGATTCTGGTGGAGACCAGAAGTCCTCCGCTAGATCTTCCTATGCCATGAAATGGAAGCGGTTCTCAATTTGGCCTCTTCAAAGATTTGAGGCCATTTCTTGCTCTGTTGAGCTGACCTCTGTCCTCATCCGCCTTCTCTTTGATCTGGGTCTCAGTCAATCCTCTCTGAAGGTTCACATGGCAGCCATCTCCGCTTACCATTTTCCTTTTGTGGACAGGACTTTTGCGCAGTTGGAAGTCTCTAAGACTTTTCTTAGAGGGGTTCTCCACTTGAGACCCCCTATTCCTGTTCCAGCCCCTCCTTGGGATTTGAATTTTATTTTTGATAAGCTTGCTCTGCCTCCTTTCGAGCTGGCAGCCTCATCAGACCTAAAGTTCCTTTCATGGAAGATTCTCTTCCTAGTGGCCATTATTTCAGCTCGAAGGATTTCCGAGCTCCAGGCCCTGATGTGCAAAATCACGTATTTGATTTTCCACAAGGAACATGTGGCTCTGCTTACAAACCCTAAGTTTCTCCCTAAGGTGGTAGCGGAATCTACACTGAATTAATCCATTGAGCTGCCTGCTTTCTTTATGCAGCACTCCAATCAAGGGGAGTACCTCTTGCATACTTTGGATGGTCACCAAATTCTGAGATACTACACCACCAGGACGAAGGATCTCAGAAAGACTGATCAACTGTTTGTCTATTGTGCTCATAAAAGACAAGGCAATTCTGTTTTTAAGCAATGCCTATCTAAATGGTTGGCTCATTGTATCACTTTCTGTTATGACAAGTACAACAAGACTCTGCCGGGTCAAGTCAGAGGCCACTCCACCAGAGGGTCGCTGCCTCTGCTGCTTGTTTCAGGAACATGTCAGCGGCAGACATCTGTGCAGCCGCAACTTGGACTTCTGTCCATACTTTTACGAAACATTACAGTTTGGACATTGCCTCTCGCTGTAGAGCTGGCTTCGGGTTGGCTGTTCTGCAAGGTCTTCTTTCCTATGACCTTCACAGCCAGAGGGTCTACATTTGGGTAGTTTCCTCCTCCCGTTTGCTTCTTCTTGTTCCAGACTGCTTGGGACTCAGTCCTATCTGTAATTACCTACTGCAAGAGCCCTTTCGAAGTAAGATAGTACCGTTACATAAGAACTTACCGTAACAGTAGATCTTCGAGAGAGGCTCTTGCAGTAGGTAATACCTTCCCACCCTCCATCCCACTAAGCTTTTTCAGCTCCTTTTCCAGAGAAGGAAATATCCGCTTCTCTCTTGTCTTGCCTTTTTGGCCTTTGGCGGGAAAGAATTGGAAGGCGGGCATGGGGGACCACCCTTTTATACTGACGTCAGCCACCTGATGTAGGGGCGGTCCCTCGCCAGAGACTGCTAGCTAGAAATGTTTCCGTGGGGTCCTGATGCCTGCAGGCTTCAGTCCTATCTGTAATTACCTACTGCAAGAGCCTCTTTCGAAGATCTACTGTTACAGTAAGGTCTTATATAACTGTACTTTCTCACGGTAATCAGTTTTACATAGTTTGCTTGAGCATTACTGTTGTAGTTTTTCTCTACAATTGTAAGTTGTGTTTTTCTCTTTATATTTACATTTACTTTTTTGTTTTATTTTCATCTTTATCCCTCCTTACTGCCTCTGGTGCCCCTCCTTCCGATCCGCTCATGTCCCCGGTACCTACCTGGGGATCTGCCCCTAGGTGCCCATCCTTCTCTCCTCGCACATTGGGGTCTGTCATGGTGGTCGAGATGGACTTAACGCGAGACTTCATCTAGACTGCGGCGGAGGTATTTCAGATTTTCTCCCTAGCGTCCCCACTCCCCAGGACGCCTTGCGCTAGGGGCGTCGTCCCAGTGGTGGCGTGCTTACATGCGCAGACCCTCATCTTGCGAGAACGTCCCCTCCCCGGCTCCGACAGGCGAAGCCGCCTCCACCTTCCTCTGCGGTGCTTCCACGGCTATGGAAGAATGCAGGCGCAATGCGCTCTTGGTAACCACCCCTGAGGAGAGCATCCGTTGGGGCGCTTCGATCCTCCCTCCCCCGACCCTGGCCACCGAGTCCGTTCCCGAACCCGGGTCGCCGGCGCACCGCGAGGTGTGGCGTGTAGTGCCTCAACCCTCAGCGCCAACGGGCCGGCTTCTATATTTACATTTACACGTCTGCTTTAATTTAATTGTTTTTTCCAAAAAATGTTCATACATCTTTGGTAGCCTTTTAGCTAGAATCAGTAGCTACCTTGTACTCTGCCTATAGAAACAGATCTGACAACTGCCAGGGTAGAAGGTGGATGCAGAGTTTTCAAAGACCCATTCTGAGTTCATTCTTAGAACAGAGTCTGTCTCAGGGACATCTGTCTCTGCAGAGGATGGTGCATAGAGGGAAACCATAGTGTGGGATCCCTGAAAATGAACATTACTGTGTTGAGTAATTTTTCTTCTCTGCCCTCTGTAGCATACCTCTGTTTTATAGATTTTGAAACATGTCTATAGTTCTTACTTAAGCAGATTTGTAAATTCTGTATCAGCTGTGCTGCAGGAGCTGTGTTGTAGTTCTTAGACATTTCTAATTGGCAGGTTTGCTGGCCCAAACCCATAAGTGGTGCTCAGCAGAGAAGATATTCTGGAAGATGAGCAGTTACGGTAAGTATGTAACTTTGATTTCTAACCCCAGGTAATCCATCAGTGTATTCACAAAATGCAGTTGTTCCCCAGAAATGAGTGGCCTTGGGGCTGGAACTTAAGCTAATCGTGGAACATCAAATTAGAATCAAATTCAAACTCTGTTCTGTGGTCACGCTCCATCCTGCCTACTAACATCAAATTTATTTCTCTGCTGAAGAGAGCAGTCTCCCCGAAGTACAGCTTTAGTCGGTCTATGGTTTATTTATTTTATGCAAGTACTTTAATTCTTTAGTTATTCCTCGATATCTCTGTGTTAGTTATGGTGTATTTTATTATAATTGTTTAAATTAGCAGTTTCTCCAGTTCCCAGTCGGCTCCCAGGAACTGGAGGAGGCTGCTAGTCCGTCCACACCTGCCTGATTTTTTATATTTTACAGCAATATGGCAAAGTATCCAGATTCAGAACTAATGAAGGGAAAACTGAAGTAGTATTGGATCAGTGGTGCCTCCACACCAACACTTGAGCAATTAAGTAAACAATGTGCCATGATAGGGTGTGCTGTTAGTGGGGATTAACACACACTCAGGTGCTTTGTGAGGCACGAGGCCGCAGGCCAGATGTCCTCACAGCACCCGGGGGTGCGTAAATCCCCAGTAACAGCACACCCTGGAATGGGTTATTGCTCTTATAACATGGGTTATGTTTAAACAAAAAAAATCAAAAAGGTATTTTTTTTTTTTATGTTTAAACAGCAAAAAAGTTACTGTAGCCTGCCACTTTGCAAAATAGTCCCTAACAAATAATGCAGCCTGGATTGCTGTTATGCACATAGAAATGTCATAGATATACTACTGATATGATCTGTGACATCTCTTGTGCATAGCATTCACTTACACATCCTACAACACACACCCTACACACACACACACACACACACATATTGTGCCTCTGCCTGCCTCTCTCTCTCTCTCTCTCGCTAGCATATGGCAGCTGTTCAGAGGACGACTTGCTCACTGGCTCGAGGCACACAGACAGACAGAGGACAGTGCAGCAACATCTGTCTCACAGGCTAACAGTGCTGCATTCAGCTCTGTTGTTGCACGCTTGTGCTCTCTCCCCACTGTCCACTGTAGAAGTTAATTGAGAAGGGGAGACAGAGAGAAAAACACACACACACACCAGTGGAGCAACTGTAAAGAAAACAATGTGTCGCTCTCTTGCTTTGCATCTCTCTCTCTCTCTCTCTCTCTCTCTGCTCCTCGCTATAGCTCATAATGAATAAGAGAGCACAGACACACATTGCTCCTGTCACTGATTGACAGCTCTCTCCCTCTCTAGAAAATATGATGGATAGGTGCCCATGAACTGCACACAGAGAGACACATCGGGCATGGCTACATCTCACAGTTCTATGTGACGCAAGTTCGCCAGGTTCTCACGCTGTCACACTGACGACAGAAATGAGGTGTTCAGTAACTGCACTCTCTGAAGCAGGTCAACATATTTTGGGTCAACAACTTTGGGACAACCCAACTATTCGTTTTCTCCCTGTCACTCCCCGATGTCTCTATCTTTTCCCATAGAGATCGATATTCACAGAAACAACATCCTGCACTTACCACCACCACTGCTACTGTAACAGCTTCTGTACTGCCTTGGGAGTTTATAGGAAGGGAACAACAACTGTTGCTCTCTCTACTGCTGGAAAGTCTGCTCCTCAGCTTGCTGGTCTCTCTGTCTTTCATAATTGTGCACTGCAGTACTGTACAGCTGCTGGCTATGACTACCACATGTGCGACAAGCGGAGAGCCACACTCCCAGCAGGGAGCCCACTTACATGGCAACCTGCCTAGAATTCCTCACTAGCTGCTTGCTTGGCCGCTCTACTGAGCGGAACGCCCATTCCCTTACTACCCATCCCTGCGGCTAGTAACACATCAACTGGGTACACTAAGCGCCGACACTGACCATGAGAGCCAGAACTGCTACGGGAGCCACCCGTGTCGCACTCCTTATGGTGTCTCCCGCTGTCAGTGTTGTGTAGCTGGTGCTCTCTCCCTGCACCATTTTCACTCTCTGTGTGCCCGCTACTCGCCCCCTGACAATGAGCTATCACACTGCGCAGCACACAGATTTCAGCAGGAATGATGGGATATGAGTGAGCAGGTCATGAGCAGGTTAGACGGATAGCAGCTTGTGGGTGCTGGAAAAAGTAGGACATCCGTGGGCTGAGTGATAGTCGGCATGTGTTCAGCTCCTGTTAACATAACAAAGGTGAAGCACTAATTGTGGAACTTGAATTTGTTATACTGTTAGCTGGATTCCAGATCAGTATTTGTAGTTGGTGAGCTTCACTTCATGACTAGATGAGCCTGTCTGCCCTACGTTGTGGTGGTGGTGCCATGGAGCAACACACACTGAAACCGGGGCACACAGCAGCACACAAAGAGGGGAAAGTTGCAGCCCTACTGTTCGACAAATGACGCAGGCAAGTCTGTTGACGCACACGCCTCTACAGTGTCACTGATGTCACTGTCACATCTCAGTAAACTGTGCGCTTTGACAATATTAAGGATGGCATTCCACACTTGCAGCACATGTGTGACGATATGTCCTAGCCCAGTGATAGGAGTGGCTGATGTGGCTTGGACACTATACGAACTGCAGAGTGCCGCAAGCTGTGCCTCTCAGTGTAAGCAGTGACCAGTGCCAGCGGGATGACTGTCTTATCCTGCACCACAACTCACTGTTGCACACTGACATTCAGCCACGATGCCATAGCCGGGGAGAGGCTGAAGTACTCCCTCACTGCTGCATATGACAAGACCAAAGGCCCGTTTTCCTCCCAGCATCCTAAAAAAGGTATCAGGAAACTGGGTCGCATTGTCAAAAAAAAGTGTATACATCAGCTTCTTTGCTGCTCAGGCAAGCAGCTTATTTGACATACACAGTTCAGAACCAGAAGGCACTCTGTAACGCCATAACAACGGTGAGAAAGCAACTGGTGGCTTAGCACAGGACATGGCTTGCAAATTTAGATCAGTTATAGATGGCTACAAAGTACCAGTTTCATATGGCAGTGGACACAAATGACACTGCTTCAAGGGTTCTGGCTCATGCGGAGTCCTTAAAGAGCTTTGTATGGCTTAGGACTACCATGCTATCACAGGACACACAAACAAAGGCTGTGGAGTTCCCCATTGAGGGAAGCTCCCTGTTTGGTAAAAAAACAGTGGCTTACATAAAAAAGGTGGACGAGTACAAAACCACCTGCAAGAGCAGTACTGAGAAAGAAAAGGCCTCCACTTCCTGCAGGCCTTATGGAAGGGGAGGTAGGGGTGGGGCTACTATCCACAGCCCTATGCTCCCTGTGAATAGCGACCACAAAGATGTTACTGTAAGGCAGGGTCAAAGGGTGTTAGGCATTCAGTTGCAGTTCCAGCACCTAAGCCCCAACACAAACAAAACCCCTGACAGCTGTTCCCAGGTCGCCCATCCATTTCCAGAAGGGGGAGGTTAGCCCACTACTTCCAGGAATGGTCAAAGATCAACACAGACAAATGGGTCCTGGAAGTAGCGGACAGAGGTTTGTTCCTGCAGTTCAGGAAATTTCCCAAAGCTGCAGAACCCAGACATTTTTCAGCCTCACACACCAGCAGAAAAAATCTTGTTGGAGCTGGAAGTGAAGAAATTACTGCAATCACAAGCAGTGGAGAAAGTTCCTACCACAGAATGGGACAAGGTTCCATTTTCCAGATACTTCCTGACCCACAAAAAAAATGGGGCGTAGTGACCCATTTTAGACTTGAAGTATCTAAACAAACACATAAAAAAGGAAAGATTCAAAACGGTCACCCTAGGCTCAGTGATACCATCTCCCCCTCCCCCCAACTCTCCGTGCTGTACCCGACTCCTTTGACCTTTACTACCTGCCCCTGTGGTCACCCCATGGACCGTTGGCTTACCTCCCAGGTGAGGTTGTCATGGGGGGCCTCCCTACCCCCCAAGGAATCAAGTCTTTGTCGGGACCTTGGTACTGCAGCGTTCAGCGGGCAGGGAAGGCCCTACTCGGACCCTCGCATCAGTGTTGCTCTGGGAGAGATGTATTTTTGGATGTGCACCCTCCCGGCGTGATGTGCCACGCAGTGCCAAGCTTATGCTGGCATCCATCACGCTCTCCCTACTGTTGCAGAGCATCGGGCTGCGCTACCTCTGGTTGTTGCCAGAGGGCAGACCACCGAGCCAGTCTAAACCCCAAGGAGGAGCTGAGCGATCCATCGGACACTACTCGGACATCCTCCCCCCGGCCGGTCCTCTGGTGCCTGGGTCTGCTCCTGAACTTGAGTCGCCAGCTGAAATCCAACTCCTGTTCCGATGGGCCGGCCCCCAGTGATACCATTTTAACATGTGGGAGAGTGACTGTGGTCCCAGGATTTAAAAGATGCCTGCTTCTACACATCAAGTTAGACCCACTTGCAGAAAGTACCTTCAGATTGGGCATTGCCAATACCAGTTCACATCTCTTCTCTTCAGGCTCACCTCTACACCAGGGGTGTTATAAAGTGCCTAGCTGTGGTGGTAGCACATCTTAGAAGGCAAGGTGTGTGTGTTTTTTTTTCCCCTACCTGGACGACTCGTTAGTCTCAGGAAAAATACAGTAGATACAAGGTCCTTTATACAGTTGGTGAAAAACTTGCAGGTACAAACAGAGGAGAGAAAGAAGTAAGTGCCTCGACTGGAACTTGAACCCAGGCCACTCGGAGTACTGTTCTGATTGTGCTACCAGCTGCGCCACCAAGGCATTTGGAAATTGGGCTGTCCTCAAGCACTTTACTCTTTCTCAAATGCACAACCTGGTGGCTACACAAATAATTTCATTCACTCAATTACATGAGTGTGGTGTACGTATATTAAGGAACACATACAAACAGAGAAGGGAAAGAAGTAAGTGCCTTGACTGAGACTTGAATCCAGGCTGCCCAAAGAACTACTCTGATTGCGCTACCAGCTACGCCACCAAGGCAGCTGGAAACTGTGCTGTCCCTGAGCACATTACTCTTCCTCAAATGCACAACCTGGTGGCTGCACAAATAATAGCATTCATTCAATCACATGAGTGTGGTGTGCATATATCATGGAACACATCCAAACAGAGGAGGCGAAGAAAAAGTAGATGCCTTGACTGGGACTTGAACCCAGGCCGCCTGAGTACTGTTCTGATTGGGTTACAGCTGCACCACCAAGGCAACTGGAAATGGACTGTGCATTTGAGAAAGAGTAGTGTGTTGGGACAACCAGTTTCAGTTGCCTTGGTAGCACAGCTGGTAGCGCAACTGAATGGACCTCCGTCGTGCCTGGGTTCAAGTCCCAGACGAGCACCTACTTGCTCTGCTCTGTTTGTATGTGTTCCATAATATGTGTACACCACACTCATGTGATTGAATGAAAACTTACAGGACCTAGCTTCCTGATAAACCTTCAGAAGTCAAACAGAACCAGACCAAGTCTTGGACTTCATTGGTACAGAACTAGATACCCTGTAAGGAAAGCTTTTCTTTTCCACAGGCAAGGATAGCAAATCTAATTTCAACTTAAGAATCATTGAGAACAGGTTAGCCAAGGCTTGCAAGGGATTTTCTACAGTTGTTGGGACACAGTCCTCATCCACTGCAGTGGTACCAGGGGCTAGGTTCCAGATGATGAGATGTCCCAATATCACCCAAGATATCACTGGTCCCAGAGTTGGGATCCTCTGTCCAAGCTGGTGCCTGTCACAAAAACATTGCTAAAGGCACTAGATTGGTGGGAAGAGGAAGACAGCCTCAGAGAAGGAATTCACTTTCTTCAGCAATCTCCTACAGCTGTCCTTACAACAGATGCCTCCCTCCTGGGATGGGGTGCCCACCTGAAGGATCTCACTGTAAGTGGTGCCTGGAGCACACAGGAGACTCAGGAACATATCAATCTCCTGGAACTCAGCAGAGAACACCACAACAAGTATTACATAAACAAGCGGGAAGGAACAAGATCCACAAAGCTATGCACAGAAGCCATGAGATCCGAGATCCAGCCTCTTCCCTGGGCGTGAGGTATCCATGAGTGCACCTGCCAGGGAAAGACAATGCCTGACAGACTTCCTAAACAGAATCGGCCATTGAAACCTCAAGTGCACTCTGAGCCAGCAGGTGCTGGCATCTGTGTTCAGATGTTGGGTACACCACAAATAGATATGTTTGCTGCTTGGGAGAAAGCCAGCTCCCACTCTTTATTGCAGATTCCCAGTAATGGGGTCAGTCCTAGAGACTGCACTGGCCCTGGACTCGACAGGGGATTTTCATGCGCCTTCCCTACAGAGAATGCTAATAAAACTCAGGAGGGAATCGGCAACAATGATCCTCGTAGCACCAGACTTGGCCAGGCAGACCTGGTACCCCATGCTCATGTCCCTCTCCAACAAACCCCGTTATCCTACCACTGAGGTGCAGTCTGTTGACACTGTCCTCAAGGCAGGATAACATTTCCAGACACGAGAACTCTATGCCTCAGGGCATGGCTAGTGAAGAGCTAGAGATCTTACTTTGAGAGGGCTCTTGCAGTAGGTAATTCCTTCCCACCTACATATAGGACTGATGCCGGCCGGCGGCAGGACCCCACGGAAAAATTTCTAGCTAGCAGTCCCTGGCCGCCCCACGTCGGTGACGGCATCATATGACGTGGTATAAAAGCGGGTCCCGGACGCCGCCTTCCAAGTTCTTTCCGCCGTCAGCTCGTGCAGCTCTCGCGGTGAAGTTCCTATCGCTCAGTCCTGTTACTTGTCGGTTTTCCGAAAAGTTTCAGTATTTTGTATTTACATTTTCTATCGTCAGGTGAATGTCGGTATATATGGTCCCTTCAAAAATAAGTGCGACTGCGTGCGTGCCTGCCTCTCAAAGACGGGTCATTCCTCTGCCTTTTTCTGTTTAGGTCCCAACCCAGCGGTCGAGAAGTGTCCGACTGCCTTCATTTCAGTGTGGCCACCCAGACGACGCCCACAGTCTCTAAGCCCATCTCCTCAAGAAGAAGATGTCCGCGATGGAGAAGGAGTTGAAGAAACTTGGCAGGCATTGACCTCCCTGAAGGCACAAAGTGGAACAAGGAAAGGCACCGAGAGAAGTCCTCCTCCTCCCGTGACTCCGGCCGGAGTCGTGGGTAAATAACATCCTCTGAGGATCGCCCGACGGCAGCCTCAATGCTTTGGAGGCGTCAACCGCCCGACAAGTTCAGCGTTTGAGCCTGCGGGTGCTCTGGGCAAAAGGAGGCTCCAGCCCAGTACCGCCGCAGGTTTATGGCTCACTGGTGCGGGCGCCTCATGTCGTGGACGCCGCTTCTTCGACGTCCGGCTGGAGAAGGTCATAAGACACCCGACCCTTCGGGCGGTGCACAGCAGTGTTCCCATCGGACCGGCCTCTTCTCATCCTCAGCCCGCCTCCGACGAGGGACCCCAAGTCGGACGCGCTCCTCCTTCCCTAGACGAGCTAGGAGTCTTACTCTGCTTCAAATTCCTCTTCTTCTTCTTCTTCTCTCTCAGACTCCTCGGAGGCCTCCGATGGGTGTTCCGAGAAAGACGACAAGCCGAGCTCTCCGTCCAAGCCCCGGCCGAGGAATCCTCCGAAGTCTCCTCCGGAGGATCCTTCCTTCACGGAGTTGCTCAGGAAGATCCAGGAAGTCCATCAGTGGCGTTCCTTAGAGCCAGATCCTCACGGGTTAAACTCGCCAAACATCTGGACTTGCCCCTTACGGCTCCTACTCTAGTGCCACCCTGGATCGAGCCTCCGCCCACCTTGTTTCCACTATTTGGAAACAACTATCGGCTTTAGCCCCACTTCCTCGAAGTCTAACAGGCTGTAACAGGCTCTGGAGGGTGTAGACTTTTTAGACTCTCACCCCCGTGCAGACTCGGTTGTGATTAGTGCCGCTCACGGCCGGTCAGCACACCCGAAACATTTGAACTCGTCTCCCCCGGATAAGGAATCTCGCCTTCTGGATCAGTATGGAAGGAAGATCTATGCTTCTTCCACACTGGGAATCAAGGCCCTAAATTATGTAGCACATATGGGGGATTACCAGAAGGCTGTCCTTACCCAGGCGGAATCCAAGATTGACTCCTTGCCTGACTCTCAAGTCAAGCAGGAATTAGCTGACCTGGTCTGTTCTGCTTGTTGGCCAGTCGTCATATTCTGAGGATGACCTACGATGCAGTGGACACCGCAGGACGGAGCTCTGCCTTCGCCGTAAGTCTTCGGCGTCATGCATGGCTCCGTGTGTCAGGTCTGGTCCCGGAGGTGCAGTCAGCAATTCAAGAAGCACCTTTCAGGGGTTCTGTGCTTTTCGGTGGTGATGTCAAGGACATCATCACTGACTTGCAGGAGAAGGGGACGGCACTTAAATCTGTTGATTCAATGTACCGTCCCCATCCCCCATAGCGCCGTCCCTTTCGCCGACGCAGCGGCCTCAAGCGAAACCTCAGGGAAGGTGGGCCACTAAACGTCGGGCCCCCACAGCTGCCAGGCCCCCGCGGCCCAAAAAGCAACGGGTGCCCCAGCTGCGGCGCTGCCTCACACCACCTGACTCCTTCCCTCTCCCACCGCCTCCGGACGCTCCGGAGGAACTGGTAGGTGGGAGGTTCTCCCTCCTCCTTCCGGGTTGGGAGAGGATAACATCAATTCATGGGTGCTTCAGAGCGCATAGAGGGGCACTCCATAGAGCTTCTGCAGAAACCTCCACGTCACCCCTCTCTGAACTCCTCTTACTCAAGGGACCATCTTCCTTTGGTCAGGAAGAAATCTCTGCTCTCCTTGCGAAGCAGAGCTATGAAACCGTCCCCCTCACCTCCACCGGGAGGGTTACTATTCCATTTCTTCCTCGTACCAAAGAAGGCGGAGATCTCAGACCCATTCTCGATCTCAGCTCCCTGAACCTATATGTGGAATACAAGAGGTTCAGGATGCTCTCCCTTCAAACCCTCTTGCCCTGCTTGGCCGGGCCAATGGCTTTGTGCACTGGATATGGCAGGATGTACCTGCACATCCCCATTAGCCCTTCACACCGAAAGTACCTCAGGTTTGCATTCAGGGGACCACTACCAATTCCGGGCGCTCCCTTTTGGTCTTTCCTCGGCTCCCCGAGTCTTTAGCAAATGCCTGGCGGTGGTAGCGGCCCACCTGCTTACTTCAGGAGTTCAGGTTTTTCCCTACCTGGACGACTGGCTCCTGGCAGCCCCATCCAGGGAGGAACTCCTGCATCTTCTCTCCCTCACCCAGCAGGTTTTCAGTGGCCTGGGTATCACCATCAACCATTCCAAGTCTCACCTGGATCCTTCACAGAGGCTCCAGTTCATCGGGGCAATCCTCGACACAACAATGTGCAAGGCCTTCCTGCCTCCGGACAGGGGGCCTCCCTTCAGTCCCAGATTTCCCTCCTATCGGAACACAGGAGGGTTCCGGCGAGGTCGGTGCTCCGTCTACTGGGGCTTATGGCGGCGGCCATCCCGACGGTTCCGCGTCTCCACATGAGAATCTCTCAGTGGACTCTCCGATCTCAGTGGGATCAACGGGTAGACGACCTAGATCATCTGGTTCTGATCTCCTCGCCGATGGTAAGAGACTTGCAATGGTGGATGGTTCGAGAGAACCTATTCGGGGGGTCCCCTTTTTTCATCCTCCCCCCGATCAGACTCTGACCACGGACGCTTCAGGCGAAGGTTGGGGAGCCCATCTGGGTCCTCACCGAACCCAGGGCTTATGGTCAAAGTTGGAGTTAGTTCTCCACATCAACGTGCTCGAGCTTCGAGCAGTGCTGTATGCTCTTCAGGCCCTTCACCAATACATCCTTCCCGGTCACCTAGCTGTCCAAACAGACAACATGTGCGTGGTGTGGTACATCAACAAGCGGGAAGGACTCGGTACCACCGCTATGCAGGAAGCGGTGATGAGGATTTGGGAATGGCAGCGCTTCACAACCTTCACCTCACGGCGATCCATGTTCCGGGAGTGGACAATGTCTGGAGACAGACTGAGTGGCTCGTCGGCTCTTCCACCACAGTGGGAATTGGATGAAAAAGTTCTAAAAGCATCTTCCAGATTTGGGGACTCCTCAGATAGACCTGTTCGCCTCCTCCCAAAGCGTAAAGCTTCCAGTCTTTTGCTCGCTCGCTCCAGGCGAGGTGCTCTGGAGCGACGCTCTATCTCTAAGCTGGAAGGACAGATTTGTCTATACTTTTCCCCAATTCCTCTGGTCCCCTGGTGCTGCAGAAGCTTGCTTTGGAAGGAGCGAAATTATTCTGATCGCTCCTTTCTGGCCCAGGCAAATTTGGTTCTCTCTTCTACAACAATACTCAGAGGTTCCTCCTCTTCCTCTTCCTTTATCTCCAGGATTGCTGACCCAGGATCAGGGGACTCTGGTCCATCCGGGACTCAAGTCCCTTCAACTTCATGCATGGCTCCTGCAGACCTAGCTCAATCTCGTTTTGGCGTTTCTTCTAAGGTGGCCGAGATTCTGGTGGAGGCTAGAAAACCCTCCACTAGCTCCACCTACGCCATGAAATCGAAAAGATTTTCCATCTGGGCTGCGTCCAGGAACGTGGAGCCTTTTTCCTGTCCTGTGACCATTCTATTTGAGTACATGTGTCATCTTTTCGACCTGGGTCTCAGTCACTCCTCTTTGAAAGTCCATATGGAGGCTATTTTAGCCTACCATGTCCCTTTCACTGATAAGGCATTTGCCCAGCTGGAGGTATCCAAAACTTTCCTCAGAGGGGTCCTTCATCTCAGGCCCCCTGTCCGGACTCCAGCACCCCTTGGGACTTAAACTTTGTCCTCGAGAAACTTACCCTCCCCCCCTTTGAGCCTGCAGCTTCCGCAGACTTGAAGTTTTTATGGTGGAAGACGCTCTTCTTGGTGGCCATTACTTTTGCTCGCAGAATTTCCGAGCTCCAGGCCCTGATGTGCAAAATCCCTTATCTGATTTTTCACGAAGAACGAGTAGCTCTTCGCACGAATCCTAAGTTTCTCCTGAAGGTGGTAGCGGAATCTACCTTAAATCAGTCTATTGAATTACCTGCCTTCTTCACACAGTACTCCAACCAAGGGGAACATTTACTCCATACCATGGATGTTCACCGGATTCTGAGATACTACACCAACAGGACAAAGGATCTCAGAAAGACTGATCAGTTGTTCATCTCTTTTGCTCACAAAAGGGAAGGCAATGCTGTTTCCAAGCAATGCCTGTTGAAGTGGTTGGCCCATTGCATCACTTTCTGTTATGACAAGTACAACAAGACCCTACCGGGTCAAGTCAGAGGTCACTCCACTCGTGGAGTAGCAGCCTCTGCGGTTTGTTTCAAGAACGTGTCTGCGACAGACATCTGTGCTGCCGCCACTTGGACTTCCGTCCATACCTTTACTAAACATTACAGTTTGGACATTGCCTCTCGCCGTAGAGCGGCTTCGGGTTAGCTGTCTTGCAAGGCCTCCTTTCTTGAGGCTTGCAAGGTTTTCTTGCTACTTCTTGGAGTAGTACCTCCTCCCGGTGCCTTTTCTTTTGTTCCAGACTGCTTGGGATTCTGTCCTATATGTAATTACCTACTGCAAGAGCCCTCTTGAAGTAAGATAGTACAGTTACGTAAGAACTTACTGTAACAGTAGATCTTCGAGAGAGGCTCTTGCAGTAGGTAATACCTTCCCGCCCTCCATCCCCCTAGGCTTTTCAGCTCCTTTTCCATAGAAATATCTGCTTCTCTCCGTCCGGGCCTGTGGCGGGGAAAAGAACTGGAAGAAGGCGGGCGTCTGGGACCGCCTTTATACCCGACGTCGTGTGGCCTTGGTCACCTAACGTGGGGCTGTCCCTACCAGGGGACTGCTAGATAGAAATTTTTCCGTGGGTCCTGCTGCGGCCGGCGTCAGTCCTAATGTAATTACCTACCAAGAGCCTCTCTCGAAGATCTACTGTTACGGTAAGTTCTTACGTAACTGTATTTTTTCTGGTCTCAGTCTTTCAGAAGTAGCAATGAAAGTGTTGAAGGTTTATAGAAAACAGCAAGAAAAAGAACAAATGCTTCAAAATGGAAGAGGTTTTCTTTCTGGTTTGCTCCAACACAGAAGAACCCTATATGGGCAGGTATGTCTGTATTTCTGGATTAGCTGATTCACCTCCAGTCACTGGGCCTGAGGACCTATACCCTGAAGGTGCATTTGACAGCAGTATCCGCTTACACATCAATTGGCAAAGACGGTCATTGGATACACAACCTATTTTCAAAAAGTTTTTCAAAGGCCTTAATCACCTGTACCCACCTGTGAGGGACCCTGCCTCTTCCTGGGACTAAAATGTTTGTATTGCCCAACTGATGGAGGCTCTTTTTGAGCTTATGGCCACTGCTGCACTGAAGTATGTCACTTGGAAAACAATATTCCTAGTGGCAGTGACATCTGGTTGAAGGGTGAGCAAGCTCCAAGCCCTTTACACAGATTCATTCTACATCATTTTTCTTAGGAACATAGTCCTTAGGACAAACAGGAAATTCCTTCTTAAGGTGGTGGTTGTAACATAGAAACATAGAAATTGTCGCAGATAAGGACCGCCAGGTCCATCCAGTCTGCCCATAAGCCCTACACTTGTTTGCGGCCACTGACCCTACCCGGTCAGTGGCTGTTCACCATGCCTTCCCACCTCCAATGTTCCCTTATGCCTGTCCCAGGCATGTTTAACTTCCTCCACCGTGCTTGCTCCCACCACCCCCTGTGGCAGACTATTCCATGCGTCCACCACCCTCTCCATGAACCTCACATTTCCCTTCAACCTGCCGCCTTCCAATTTCATATCATGCCCCCTTGTTCTTGTACTCCTCCTATTTTGGAAGATGTCTCCCCCTGCATCTTATTTATGCCATTAAGGTACTTGAATGCTTCAGTCATGTCACCCCATCCCTCCTTTCCTCCAGTGAGTACGTATTGAGGTCCTTTAATCTTTCCTCATATGTTTTCTAGTGCAAGCCCTGTACCATCTTTGTCACCCTTCTCTGGACCGCCTCCATCTTGTCAATGTCTTTATGAAGGTGCGGCCTCCAGAATTGCACACAGTACTCTAGGTGAGGCCTCACCGGTGGTTTATACAATGGCATCACTATCTCCTGCCTTCTGCTAGTGATACAATCAATCAAACAGTCGATCTTTATTTAACCAGGAGAAACATCGCTGAGATAAACTTATTTGCAAGATGGTCCTGGACAGACAAAACACATACATTGACGGTCAACAGGAATAACAAAGGAAATTAAAAACCAAAGAATAGACACTAGAATGCTATTTTACAGTTGTATACAATATCAAAGGACAATAAGTACAATATATATACAATCTAGGAAGGTGGATAAGCAATGGGAGAAGAGAGGAAGGAAGGGAGCAGATAATTTTATGAAGGAGAGGAGGCAGGTGGGGACACAGGAGTAGAAGGTGTTTGGGAGAGGGAGGGCTGGGGAAGGAGGAGGGGAGCAAGGGAAGGGGAAGGGGAGAGACCTCACGTGGGGCTCAAGTCCTGCTAAATAGGATAGGGGGAAGATGAGCTTAAACAATGATACAAGAAAGGCTAGAAGAAAGTAGCGAAGGTGGATGGGAGAGGTCGGGCTTGAGTACTGTGGCTTGCGGAAACAGTTGCAAGTTTCTTTCAAGAGTTGATACCTCTGACTATGCGCCCCAGCATGCCACTGGCCCTTCCTGCAGCCTTTGTACTCTGTTTAGACACTTTTAGGTCATCTGAAATGATAAACCCCAGGTCCCTTTCTTCCTTGGTGATCATCAACAACTCTCCCCACCCCCCATCCCAATCCTGAAGCTCTCCCCAGGGTTCTCTCATCCCAGGTGCATTATTTTGCGCTTCTTTGGGTTGAACCTCAGTTGCCATACCGCAGACCATTTTTCAAACCTCCCCAGGTCCCTCCTTATTTTCTCCACCATGTCTAGCGTGTCCACCCTGTTGCAGATCTTGGTGTCATATGTAAACAGGCAGACCTTTCCCTCTAGCCCTTCTGCAGTGTCACCAATGAAGACAATAAACAGGACTGGCCCAGGGACTGATCCCTGTTGTACCCACTGGTCACCCCCTCTCCCTGGATTGAATCCCATTTACCACCACCCTCTGCCTCCTCTCCATTAGCCAGTTCCTAACCCAGTTTACCACCTTGTGTCCAATGCCCACACTACCCATCTTGTT
The DNA here is from genome assembly GCA_016271365.2 of Neoceratodus forsteri. Taxonomy (NCBI): domain Eukaryota; kingdom Metazoa; phylum Chordata; order Ceratodontiformes; family Ceratodontidae; genus Neoceratodus; species Neoceratodus forsteri. The sequence goes on from CM057451.1 coordinate 39,228,710, forward strand.
AACCAGCCTTTTATGTGGGACGGTGTCGAAGGCCTTGCTGAAATCGAGGTAGGCGATGTCTACTTGAATCAGTCGGTTGTACTTCTTGTGTTCGTTACAGAAAAATCCAGCTCAGGGGAACAAACACTTCACTGCCTGGATGTGAAAAGGGCACGGAGTTACTACTTGGACCAGGCAAAAGATGTTAAGTCCACTAGCACTCAGCTTTTCGTTACTTATGGTGAAATAAGAAAAGGAAAATCAGCATCCAGTAGAACTATTTCTCATTGGGTAGTCTCCCACATACAGTTCTCTTATGAAAAAGCTGGTAAACTGCCCCTGCCCACCCCACCCCCTGAGGCCTTAGGGCAAATTCTACAAGAGGCACCTCTGCCTCTATGGCATTATCAAGGGGTATCCCCTGCAAGTAGTTTGCAAAGCAGCTACCTGTAAAACAGTACACACCTTCGCAGAACACTGCTGTCTGGACATACAGTTCAGAAGAGATGCCGGCTTTTGCACTTCTGTCTTGCAGAACCTTTTCCCTAAATAGGCTCTGGACCCAGCCTCCCAAGGTACTGCTGTATAGTCTGCACTTTATGAATACACTGATGGATTCCTGAGGTTAGAAGAAAAAAATATTCACCGTAGTAATGTTGTTCTTATAGGACCCATTGGTAGTATTCACAATCCCTACGCTGTCTTCCTTCCAGAACCTAGAAACAGGTTCACAAGAATCCGTCTTTCTCTTGAGCCTTACTTGTTACAGTGCCTTTACAGTTGTTGCTAAGTGGTCTGATTACAAATCTATTTCAATATAGATTTGTTGTTCTCTGTATGTTTAATATTTTTCAAAATTTGACAGACGTTTTTAAAAATATGTTTGGTAGCCATTTAGCTAGTTTAGTGGTCACAGCTCACCCTAGCTTTAGAAATACATCTGACATTAGGAGGCAGGGTGGAGCATGATCACAGAGCAGAGTTTGAACTTGATTCTAATTTGACATTCCATAATTAGCATAAATTCCAGTTCCAGGGCTGCTCATTCCTGGGGAATGATTGTACTTTATGAGTATTACTGATGGATCTCTTAAAAAGAAACAACATTACTACAGTGAGTAATTTTTTCTTCTCTGCCCATTGTAGCATATCTGTCGGGTTGCAGAATCTTCCTTGTGTACCGGCCTCCAGGACGTGAGGGGGAGTTCCTGCAGGAAATAACGCCTTTTGTCACTGACCTTGTTTTGGAATCACCTAGATGGCTTATCTTGGGCGATTTCAATGGCTAGGTGGATGACAAAGGATCGTAATTTGGTAAAGATTTCCTCCAGAGTATGGAAGCTCTGGGCCTAGCACAGATGATTACCACCGTGACCCACCTATGTGGTCACGCCTTAGACCAGATATTCTCACTGGGGCTTTAGATTAATAGACTTGAGACTGATCTGGTCAGTTGGTGAATCATTGTGTGATCAGATTCTGTTTCAGGGCCCTCCTTTGTAGTCCATCACCTGTGGAAGTGGTCCAGTACTAACTTTTGGAGGTCTTGGACGTGAATGACTGATGTCAGTTCTGGACACCTCAGAAATGTTGGCAGCATATGCTGGGTGTGCGGAGGCCGCAATAGCAGCCTATAATAGGATTGTTATTGGGGCCGTTGACTGCCCAGTGCTGGTCCATGTACATCCCCAAGTGTCACGTCTCAGCTCGCTGTGGTTTGATGGCAAGCTGAGAACGTTAAAAAACAGGGGTCAGAGGTTGGTGCGCATTGGAGGAGGTCCAAGGCTTGGGAGGACAAACTAGTTCTGATTTCTCATTATGAAGCTATCAGAAGGCAGTCGCTCAGAAGAAGACAGATTTTCTGTCGAGAGAGATTAATACGAGGAGGAACTGACTGGCTTCTGTCTTCGGACTGCAGACAGGCTTCTTCATTCTGCCTGGAGCCCATAAAAGCAGTTACACCCGTGAAATGCGAGGAGTTTGCTTAGTTCTTCTCAGATTGGGTGTCCTCCATCAGGGCCAAAATTACTCCAGTTGGGCCTTGTGAGCCCAGCAGTGGACAACCTGTGGGTCAAGAATGCATTGGGTGGATTTAGGGGGAGATTTGGTCAGTGACGGTGGAGGAGGTATACCAGGTGATCTCAGAGCAGTGGCCAACATTCTGTAATCTGGACCCAGGCCCGACGAGACTTCTGGTGAGTTGTGTCGGTCACCAGGGTCTTGTGTTTGCCGGGATTATCTGGGGTTCTTTGTCGAGGGACTTCTTCCAGTAGCACTTGAATGTGCAATGGTGAAATCCCTTCTGATAAAACCATATTTGGACCCGGATGTCATGGCGAACTACTATCAGTCTCTTAACCTTTCCTTTCTAGGAAAGGTTGTCGAAAGTTGTTGCTCTGCAGCTTGAGGAACATCTGGCGAGCTTTGAGATCACCGAGCCTCTGCAGTCTGGTTTTAGAGCCAGGCACAGCTCAGAGACAGCACTGGTCAGGATGCACAGTGACCTGACCAGGGTGGTGATAAGCGAGCGGTCAATTCTCATCTTCCTCGATCTCTCTTCTGCATTTGCTATCTAACCGTGGACCTTGGTTTACTTTTGGACTGACTCTGAGAGTACGCTGGACTCCACCGGCACTGTTATTTTACTGGTTTGAGTCCTATCTCAGGATAGAACCCAAAGTGCAGTGTAGGAAGTATTTTCTCACACACGGTCGTTCTGTCTTGTGGTGTACCCAAGTTCGGTCCTGTCTCCAATGCAGATTCGCCCAGATCTGTATACTGCCCAGGCAAGGTTATTAGATGTTATGGGCTTGGTTTCACTGCTGTGTAGATGATACTCAGCTTTATATGTTTTCACTCCTAGGGCGTAAGATGCTGTTGATGTGCTTAATAAGTACCTGGCTGAGATCCAGAACTGGATGGCATCAAATTGGCTGAGACTGACCCCCAAGAAAACTGAAGTTTTAGTGATTGAGCCAGTGCGTTTGTGTGTGTGTGGCAGCTGGCAAATGAGTTTGGGCTTCCAGCTTGGTCATTCTGGGCTGTTAGCTGCTCTAGGGTGAAGAATCTGGGAGTCCTACTAGGCGAGGGCTTGACAGTGGAGGCCCAGGTGTCTGCTGTAGTCTGAATGGCTTTTCGTCTTTGGAATATCCACCAGATCAGATCCCTTATTCCACCTGAGGACGACTACTGTAACGCTCTGTACCTTGAGGTTAATGGGGTACGCTGTGATGCCTGCAGCTGCTGGTGTACTTATGGGCCTCCCTAGATCATGCCATATTTCTCTCTCACTGTGAGGTCTGCACAGGCTCCCAGTGAAGTGGTGCATCTCATTTAAGATAGGTTTGTTAACCTACAAAGCCCTGCATGGACTGGGCCCAGACTACCTGGCTGAACTTCTGCATCCGCATATTCCTGTCCACCCGCTCGATCAGTCGGGAGGGGCCTCTTAGTGGTTCCTAGGGCCAGGCTGAAGACCTTGGAGGATCGGGCCTTTGTGGAAGCAGGCCCTACCCTTTGGAATTCTCTTGCTCAGAACCTTGAGGGAGGCCCCTCGCCTCAGGCTTTTAAAAGGCCTAAAAACTTAGTGTTCCAACAAGCATTTGGGGATTTCTCGTAACATCTTTCCAAGCACATCACAGATAGATGATCAGTTTTATTTTGCCTTAGATAAAAGTCATATAATTATTTATTTGGGTTTGATGTGGTTAATTGTTTGCTGTTTTTTTTTTTTTTCCTTTTTTCCTGGGGGTCCTCCGTCGCTCATCCGCCTAGTCACTGCCCGGAGCTTCCACCACCTGCCTATTGCCGCCTCCCGGTCACCCACCCAGGGCGGGCGCAAGCACTGATTCCCTAATTCCAGTGCCGCAGAGACCAGTAACTAGTTGGGAGTGCGCGGGCGGGGTAATTGAAGCCCAGGAGGGCTTCACCTAGACGGAGGATTTCCTCCCTCTTTTCCTCCTGAGTTTTTCTCCCGGAGGCGGGACGTGCAATGATGCCAGCGTCCGCCGCCTCCCAGAAACTAGCGCAGCAGCAGGAGCTCCGCCTCCGCCAGGAGTCCGCTGGCGCTCGGATGCTGCCCTAACCTCTCCCGGAGGAAGGAGAGCAGTCCATAGGGCGCTCCATCCCTCTCCCGGCCTGACCTCGACGACTTGGGTCGTTCGAACCGGTGCGCCAGCTATGCGGAAATCCACCGCTCGTCATGTGGAGCGGCCTAATTGTTTGCTGGTTTGAAATTGTGGTGTAATGGCACCCTGGGCCTCAGGGAGAGGTGCCATAAACAAATAATGACTGCTACTACTACTACTGTGTTACAGATTTTTAAACATGTCTGTAGTTTTGATTTATGCAGATTCTTAAATTGTATGTCAGCTGTGCTATGGAGCAGTGATGCAGTTCTTAGACATTTCTAATCAGCAAGTTTGTATAGAAGCTTTACAGTACAATTTTCTTGAAAGAGGTTCCTGTTTCAATATTAGCAGCTTTGCTGTTTACGTAAAGGCAACAGATTGTCTCACACTTACATCACCGTGACTTATGAAGTGAATGTTGCTGAACCTTCAGTTTTCAGGGGACAGTATGGGATCTGTGAGATACTAACCCATGTTGTGCGCTGTTAATTATTTTTACATGTGGGAGGGAGAAACCAGCCCATTGGTGCACTGCTTGGGCTACTGCTCATGATGCTGTTGACTTGGGTTTAACAAGCCTGGGTTGTCAGGGTATGGCCGGGAGCGCAGATCAAGCATACAAAACAAAGAAAATCTGCATGCTGCCAGGAAAACAGGTGCTGCTTTGCTTAACCTGAACGTACCAGACACTGAAAAAGTACAGTGCACATGCAGTGCCTCAAAGCGTCGGGGATGTTTTTCCTTGTTTACAGTTCATAATAAACTTGCACATGCTTATTAGTATTTGGTGTGCACTGTACTTCTAAAGTCCAGCAGGATTGAAGGTCCCATGGGATGTGATCTTACTTCGAGATACAGCTCTTGCAGCAGGTAACACCATTAGGACTGAAGCCGGCAGGCGTCAGGACCCCACGAAATTCTTCTAGCTAGCTAACTTCAGCGGGGACCGCCCCCGACGTCAGTCCTGCCTCTGACGTCAGGCGTAGTACATAGGGGCAGTCCCTCCAGATTCCCAGCTCTTTTCCCCCGTCGATACTGTCTCACCCCTTCTCGATCGCTTCAGCCATGGACGCATGGTCAGGTTCTTCCTTCGGGAAAAAGTTCATTTCGGCTAAGTTGCTGTCTGATTCCTCTCAACCTCCATTGAAGGCCATCCTCGAAGTGCGCCTGTGGGAAGCAAATCCCGTTCAGGATCCGCATCGCCTCGTCCGGTGCCTAGGCCAGACCACGACACCGGTCCTGCATTTTCTGCCAAAGGGTTTAACAGCGGACCCAGATCCGCGCCAGAAGAAAGCTCTGCAGGCGTTCCTGCTCGAGGAAAGTTAAGGCCATGGACACCTCAAGGGAGTTCTGCTGAGAAAGCCGGAAACATTCTGAGAAACATAGGGCGAAGACTCCATCCAGGTCCCGTCTGGGGCCTCCGACTCCCGTAGTTCTGGCTCTGTGTCCGACCATTCGCCATCCGGGCCGCTCTCAGCCTCCCTCCACTGCGGTGAAGAAACCTTGGGCTCCTCTTCCTCTCAGGGCCAAGACCTCCAGGCCCTCTTAGTCCTCTTCTTCCAAAGCCCTGGTTAGGTCTGAGGCCATCATCATCACCGCCATAGGTGGTCTCCGCCATTCCGAACCCGGCGTTAGGTCTACCTCTCCTTGCCTCCTCCTCCCAGCGGAAGACCGAAGGGCTTACCCCCGCTCAAGAAGCCGTCGGACCCTGGCGTCGGCCACCATCACAGGTCCCAGGAGCCGCCGACCAGACGCCTGTCGCGGTCAGGCCTCGCCCTCTCGGTGCGTCGGCAGGAGGGCCGGACGTCCCGCACGAGTTGAGAAGAGGACCCCGGCGCCTCCCTACCGGCGTTGGTCAGGAGACTATCACGGAGGAGGAACTGACACAGCCTGAGGACCAGACAGGCGAACCCGGTCCTGTCGAGCCTCGAAGGGAACCCTCCCCGCAACCTGAGGCCCCTGAGGAGCCGGCGCCGGAACCCGACGACTGGCCACCGGCGCCTGGTCCATCGTCGGGCCTTTCTTTCTCTGAGGTAAAGGAGCGCTTTACCTACTGGTGGGATACCATTAAAAAGGATGTGGTTCCCACACCACCTCCTCTACCTCCTCCGCCACCTCGACCCTCCGGCCCCTCGCCCCTTCCCCATCCGGGGCAGCGGGCCGTGATCCCCCGGAGCCTCACGGACCCTCAAGGAAGACAGATAGGGAGACCTCCGTCTAGATCCTCTTCAGGGTCACCCAGTCCTAAGAGACCCAGAAGACGACGCCGTTCACCTTCGACGGAGGATACAGGATCGGAGTCCTCGACAAGCTCCAGATCCCTCTCTCCCCTTCCGATCCCCTCTCCGGACCCACGTGAGCTTCCTAAATCTCCTCCGGATGACCCATCGTTCTCGGAAATCATGAGACATATCCAAGAGAACATGGGCTGGGATGCGGAAAAGTTAGACCCGAGATTCGCCTTAGATATCTTGGCAGAAGGACCCCAAGCCTGTGGTGGTACCACCCTTGGTGGACACTTTGTGGGCGTCACCAAGGCAGCGTGGGCGTCACACCGCTCCGTCGATGCGAAGAAAGCTGACCGCCTGTACAAGGCTCCTAAGGAGGACCATGCACTTGGCTCAACATCCTCTGGCCGACTCTCTGGTCATAACAGCCTCTCCGGCCGGTCCCAGAGACGCAACATTTGAGCACCCTGCCACCGGACCCGGAGTCCAAACAGCTGGATGCTGTGGGCAGGCGCGCTCACGCTTCTCTCTCAGCTCAGATCCCTGAACTACTTAACCACATGATGCAGTTCAAAATGCTTTGTGGGAACAAGGACTGGATCTGGCGGAGAAATTGCCAGAAGGTGAGCAGAAGGAGGAGATGTTGCAACTTCTCTGTATGGGTTCGGATGTGGGAACCCAGGTGCTGCGAGCCGCATATGACTCCGCGGACTCCTCAGCCAGAGCGGCAGCTTCAGGCGTATGCCTCTGGAGACACTCATGGCTTCGTGTCTCCGGATTTACCCCGGACGTCCAGAAGAACATCATGGACACCTCTTTCGAAGGAGAAGTTCTCTTTGGTGCACCCTCTGAGAAGGTTCTCACCAAGCTCTAAGAGGCCGGGAGGCGGTGAGGTCGGTCCAGGCAGTGTGCCGACCAAAGCTTAGTTCCTTCGTAGGAACCAAAGCCGTTTTGTGGACGGACACAGAGACAACAGTCCCAGCGAGTCCACAACAGAGGAGCTCAGTTCCCACAGAGCCCAGGGAAGACAGCCTGCGGGCAGAAGTCAGCGCCCAGCTAAGCTGGCTCAGCCATCGCTCCCTCCCGCCACAGCCTGACTCCTTCCTGGCCCCCGCCCCTCAGGATCAGCGGGACATCAAGGTGGGGGTTGTATTGAAGTACCTGCCAGGATGGCAGTCCATAACCCCACCGACAGGTGGGTTCTTCAGTTGGTCAAAAAGGCCACTTTATAGAATTGCAGCAAGCCACCCTGAGGCCTCCTCTGCTCTCCCATTACTCGGGTCCAGCAGATTGCTTATCAGGCAGAAATACTCACACTCCTGCAGAAGGGAGCGGTGGAGTATGTTCGGAGAACCAGATAGATTCCGGATACTATTCCCACTTCTTTCTGGTTCCCAAGAAACAGGGACCTCCGTCCAATCTTGGACCTCAGCAACCTAAATATGTTGGTAAGCCTACAAACGATTTCGCATGGTGACCCTTCCGGGCCTCATTCCCATGCTGAAGCAGGATGCCTTTTTAGCATCCCTAGACATGCAGGACGCCTACTTGCACATCCCTGTGGCTCAAGTGCACAGGAGGTTCCTGCGCTTCGAGTTCCTCGGCTACCATTTTCAGTTCCGGGCACTTCCGTTCGGACTGTCATCGGCCCCCAGGGTCTTTACCAAATGCATGGCAGTCGTGGCAGCGTCCTTAAGGAGACAGGGCCACTATGTGTTCCCATACTTGGACGATTGGCTTCTCATGGCCGCCTCCAGAGAGGCGTTGTTGCTGGCTATTCAGAGCACTCAGGACTTGTTCCAGTCTCTGGGCATTATAATCAACTACCAGAAGTCTCTCCTCATACCGTCACAGAAGCTGCAGTTCATAGGTGCAGTTCTGGACACCGTTCAGGGAAAGCTTTTCTCCCAGGCGACAGGCGGGCGCGATCAGATCCCTCATCAGGGATCTCTCGGCGAAGAAGACTGTCCCTGCCAGGCTGGTCCTTCGTCTGCTCAGACACATGGCTGCGGCCATTCCGACCGTCCCTTTGGCAAGGCTCCACATGCGGGTAACTCAGTGGATGCTCAAGGTGCAGTGGGACCAAAGGCAAGACCACATGCAGCATCCGGTCAGAATCACAAATGCCGTGATTCGAGACTGGCAATGGTGGCTAGACCCAGGGACACTTTCTGCAGGTGTCCCGTTTACAGCGCCGTCCCCAGAGATAATCCTCTCCACAGACGCCTCAGGGCTAGGGTGGGGAGCGCACTTGAACGGGGTGAGGTCCCAGGGAACATGGACCCCTCAGGAAGCCCACCTCCACATCAACGTGCTAGAGATGAGGGCGGTCCTCTACGCCCTGCAGGCCTTTCAGTCAGAAATCCCGTCGTGCACTCTTCTCCTTCAGACAGACAACACGGCGGTGATTTATTACCTCAACAAGCAAGGAGGCGCACACTCTTACCCCCTTTGCAGGGAAGCCATGAGAGTGTGGGATTGGATAATTTGACACGGTACGAACATGATTGCAGTTCATGTTCCCGGAGTGGACAACACAATCGCAGACGGCCTGAGTCGCTCCCAGGCCAGAGTCCACGAGTGGGAACTTCTTCAAGGGGTCGCAGAGGATCTGTTTCTGCGATGGGGCACTCCAGAACTGGACTTATTCGCTTCCCCATCCAGCGCAAAACTGCCCAATTTTTGCTCGCTAGATCCAGGGCCTGGTGTTTTCTGGCGAGACGCGTTGTCCCTCTCCTGGGCGGACAGATTCCTCTATGCTTTCCCTCCCTTCCCGTTGATCCAGAGAGTTCTTCTCAAACTGCGCAGGGAGCATACAACAATGATCCTGGTAGCCCCATTCTGGCCCAGACAGATCTGGTTCCCCTTGCTAACGCAGCTGTCCCGGGAACCTCCAATTCCGTTGCCTTTCAGCTCCCACCTCTTGTCTCAGGAGGAAGGTTCTCTAGTCCACCCGGACTTACGCTCACTGAACCTGCATGCTTGGCTCCTAGAGACATAGCCATTTTGCGACCACGGGGTCTCGCAAGAGGTGGCGGAAGTCCTTCCGTGCCAGAAAGCCGGCAACACATGCGATGTACGCCATGAAAGGCGCCGCTTTTGTCTGTGGTCACAAGCACGCGGCTTTTCCCCTTTAGGTTGCCCGGTGAAAAGCGGTGCCAGAATACCCGTTTCCTTTCCATTCGGGTCTCGCTTACTCCTCTATTAAGGTGCACCTCTGCGCTATTTCTGCTTACCACTTCCCGGTGGGACAGCGCACAGTGGCGCATTGAGTGCCTCTCGAGATTTCTGAGGGTGTTACACCTTAGGCCACCCATTAAGGACCCTGTTCCTCCATGGGATTTACTCTTTGTCCTGGAACAACTCACGCTTCCCCCTTTTGAACCTGCCGCGGATTGCAAGCTGCGTTTCCTGTCATGGAAAATGTTATTTTTAGTTGCTGTTACGTCAGCAAGGAGAATTTCTGAGCTTCACGCTCTCATGTGTAAGGAACCTTATTTGGATTTTCCACCAGGACAGAGTGTCCCTGAGGACGAATCCTAAGTTCTTGCCTAAGGTGGTCTCTGCACTACTCTCAATCAGGACATTGACCTGCCTGTTTATTTCCTAAATATGCTAATAGAGGAGAAAGCTGCTCCACACCTTGGATGTTCACCGCTGTCTTAGGTACTACCTGAGCAGGACTAAACAGCTTACATGAAGTCGGAGCAACTCTTTGTTTCCTTCGCTGAGAGGATGATGGGCCAACCAGTATTGAAGCAGTCCCTTTCTCGCTGGCTTGTCCATTGTATATCATACTGCTATGATGCTAAGCAGAAGCCCTCCCGGTACAGTCCGGGGCCATTCCACTAGAGGTGGCTACCTCCTTTGCAGCACTTCATAGCGTTTCCTCCTCCGCCATTTGTGCTGCAGCCACTTGGAGCTCTGTGCATACTTTTATCAGGCATTACAGCCTGGACATTGCTTCACGGCAAAGAGCCGGTTTCGGCCTGGCCGTGCTACAGGGTCTCCTGTCCTAGAGTCAGGACTTGGATGGATTTCTTAGTTTCCTCCTCCCAGAATGCTTACAAGCGTTATTGCTTGGAAATCAGTCCTAATGGTGTTACCTGCTGCAAGAGCTGTATCTCGAAGTAAGATAGTACAGTTACGTAAGAACTTACCATAACTGTAGATCTTCGAGAACAGCTCTTGCAGCAAATACTTCCACCACCTTCCCCTTGGAGGCATGGCTTACCGAGCCTTGAGCAGGGAGCTTACGCCTCTTGTCTTCTGATGGTGGATCCTTGGTCTCCCATTCTGATGTCGTACCTGTGACCGGAAGTCTCCGGCGGGAGAACTAGGGAATCTGGCGGGACCGCCCCTTTATGTACTACGCCTGACGTCGGAGGCGGGACCGACGTCGGGGGCGGTCCCCGCTGAAGTTAGCTAGCTAGAAGAATTCCGTGGGGTCCTGACGCCTGCCGGCTTCAGTCCTAATGGTGTTACCTGTGCAAGAGCTGTTCTCGAAGATCTGCTGTTACGGTAAGTTCTTATGTAACTGTACTTTCCTTCTCCAGGAAGGGCGGGGGTGGGACAGCACCATAGCAGTGCCACCTGGTTGACCATGGGTGGAGTTGTAGGTCGGCACACGTTGGACAGGGGAGTCCCTGGCTGATGCCACACAGCAGTACACTCGGCATGTGTGCTTGTGCTTGTTCATCCTTGCTGCCGGCATCTTGAAGGAGGGAGACCAAGAAAAATGGGAATACCTGTCCTGACAGGATGATGCCATCAAGCTTGCAGGCCCCTCACTGCTGCCTCTGTTCCTGCCTTCATTGAAAAATGAGGAAGACCTCAGAGGGGTTTGTGGGACCCCAGTGACCCTACTGAGAGTGGTTATGCATGGAAGATGGAGGATTGGGGTGAAGCCCTAGAGATGGTGGGTGACAGGACTGGGATCAGGCGTAGAAGGCAATGGTCATAAACAGTAATTAAAAAAAAAACTTAAAACAGGGAAGGGAAAATGGGTGTGATTTGTAAGAACAGATGTGGACTAAAGGAAGCACAGCTACAGTATGTACTGAACAGTGTTCATCGAGGGAGGCTCTTCACAAATTTCAAGTCATACTACAGTGTTGGGAATTCTACTTTTCTAAGAATAACGTTTAGTAATATAAATAAAAAAGTTTAGCCAAAAAGAAAAAAAAAAGCCCCATTGAAGCTCTGTTTATCTGATGAAGAATCATGTGAGAAAAACTGGGATCTGGGAATCCTTACTCTGGAGCTAATGGAACCTTGAGAGAGAGAGAATGAAAGTGACTGTCCAAAAAGGGTTGTTGACTAATATAAATAGATCGAAGTTGTAGGAGAGAAGAAAAACTTTGAATGAGAAAGGATGCTATGTAGTTTCGTGGGTACAATACAGAACTGTGACCCAGGAGATCCGGGGTTGATATCCCACTGCAACCACTTGGCCCTAAGCAGTGACTTATTCTCTCTGTGCTCCAGTCTGCTCATCTGTAAAACAATTAGAAGTAGAACCCCATTAAAAACAAGATGGGTGCATCTTAGCAGGTAAACTGTTAACACTGCAGGTGAGAATAGGCTGCCCCGATGGCCCTATGGTGGTTGAGGCCAGGATGTCTTACTGTCTGGTGGCCCCAAGGTGGTGGCACTACTGTAGGCAGCGCTTTCTGGCAGGGGGAAGGAGGCACCACATTCCTGATCCTGCAACAAACCCTGTTGTGGGCCAAGGAGGCCCCCCCCCCCGGCACAGAGAATGCATGGACGACGGGCTGTGGTGCCAGTTGGAGAAAGTGCAGAAAAGTGGGGAAATGAGGGAAATGCTTTTGTTGGAGCAGATGACAGTAATTAAAAGAATTGTTGGAATAAATCAAAGATTACTGCTTGGAAAAAAACTGAAGGTTTACTCAGGCCTTACAAATTGAGTTTTATTGGTTGTGAAGTACACTGTTCCTTTTAACAGCACTAAATGGGGATTTAAAAAAGATAATTAGAAAAGGTTGCCACTTACTTTGAGAGCCCCCAACCGGCTAAAAGTGTAATGCTTCATTTATTCAAACCTTACATATTAGAACCTCTTCTGGTTCAAAGGTAAACTGCCTTTCTGAGACGGTGAGTGTTCGGTGTTGCCAAACTTAGCCTCTGTGTGGTAAGTGTTCAGTGTTGCCAAACTTAGTCTTTGTGTTCAGAAAAGGGGCAGTGCACCTTTTCATAGAGTAGCTGATATTTTTGCTAAGATCTCTCTCACACACTCTTCCCTTTTTTTCCAGGTGAAAAGCAAGATGTATCAAGGTAATGATGTCTATGTTTACAGTACTGTTTTAGTTTTATTGTTTTCAAAACATAAAGCCATATCTCTCGAAAGGTTGGTGACCAATTATAATTCTAGTTTTAAGACTGTGACTACATACACAGTGAAGACTATAGTGTATATGCAAGGTTCCAAATGGCAGCATACCATCTGACCATGACTGTCCATTTTTTGGTGAGTTGTAGATCCACCCTACCATGGCTGCACCACAGAATTAGTGGATCCAAAGTGTAGTTACTTAGTGTGAGTATTATTTAAAAAAACAAAAAAAACAAAGCAATGGGGTGCAATTCACTTGGTTAAACCTTGAGTCGGTAGCCAGCTTCCTCAGTCTGTTATGCTGTGGCTGCTTTTAACTGGTTGAGGAGTTCAGGATGGCAAACTTGAACTAGCATGAAAAAGTTGTCGGACCAGTAAAAATGCCAGTTTCAATAACTGGTAAAAATATCCAAACATGCCATTACAGAGCTGCTGACACAATTTTGTGCTCCTGGCAGGCAACTTGTAGAGTGTAGTTGCCTGCCCATGGAGCTTTTTTGGCCGTAAATAAACATTTTCCATTCAGTAGTTTTAAAAATATTAGATTCATGAAGACTGGCTTGTAACTTCTGTGTACGAGCTGAGCGGCTAAGGAGTGCTGCAGCCCCGCCCCTAAAAACATTATAATTATGATGTGAGGTCTGGAGCAGGGCTGCAGGCTGTCTATAGAACTGTAGTAGAAATGGGGAGGAAGCTGCCTAAATGTACTAAGTGTATCTTTTTTTTTTTTTATAAGCAACATTATTTTACCACCACTGTGGGCCCAGCAGGAGCTCTGACCCTCCCTCAGCGGGTATGTCCTCCAGCCCATTGGGGCCATCATGGATCAAGCTGGGTCCTGGTATTTTCCTCCATTTCTTTCTCCCTGCACCTGTGCAGGTGCAGCAGCTGTCTCCACCTCACAGAGGCAGCTAAGCACCCTGGCGCAGATGAACCCCTTCTTGCTGTGCTGGCTTTGACAGCACAAACCTCCCCTCCCTGAGGAAGGAGGCGGTCCTCCAGATGCTCAATCCTTACCTCCGGCTGACCCCTGAATGACCCAAGTCCGTTCTGAACCTGGGTTTGCCCGGTGTGGCGCAGTGTGGCATCCAGCAGCTCAACCCTCAGTGCCACCGAGCCGGTTTACTAAGTTTATCTTTGATGGCATGTTTGTATGTAAGGGACTAACTGTATTAGCACTAGGGATAAATTAGTATTAGCAGGTGTGGTGAAAGTCAGCAAGTCTCTAGACTCGGACAGGCTGCACCCCAGGATGTTAAAAGAAGTGGAGCGGGTGTTAGCTGCCATTCTGGTGGAAGTTTTCAACTGCTCACTAGAGTCTGGAGTAGTCTCGGCAGATTTGATAACCGCCCAAGGGGAAGGGGAGACAAGTTGACCCTGGAATTACAGGCCAGTAAACCTGATCTCCATTGTGGGCAAACTGCTTGAGACCATCTTAAAAGGGGCAGATGGTGGAAATCCTGGATATAAATGCCCTGATATACAAGACATGAGGCAGCACAGCTTTGCAAAGGGTGGTCATGCTGCCAGATGATTCTCATTGATTTTTCAGTGTAGTGACCCAGGCAGTGGACAAGAGTCAGCCAGGTCAGACACAAAACAACAAGGATAATAAAAGCATAGTGAAAAGGGAAGGCAAGCAGGAACAAGTGAGGTGCAGGCACATGTTGAAAGGTGGTATGCCTCAATGCCAGCAGTCTGGGTAATGAGATTAGTGAGTTCCAGGCTTTGGTGGCAGACCCTGGAGCTGGATCTTGTGCCATTATAGCGTGGGCCTGTGTGAAGAAATATTTGGACCTAGTGACACAGGCTACACCTTATAGGCATGATGGAGGGACAGGTAGAGGTGGAGTGGTGGCCATCTACATCAGAGAAGAGATTGAGGCAGTAGGGGTTACTACCTTTGGGGAAGGGAGGTAGAACTATTGTAGGTTTAGTTCACAGAGTTGTCATGCAGGAGAGACTCGCATAGGGCTGGTTTACAGGCCACCAGGGCAGGAGAAGAGATAAGGAACTGGGTGCTGAAATGGAGGGGGATGGCAAGGGAGGTTGTAATGGTGGGTGATCTTAACCTGCCAGACATTGACTGGGACCTCCCAGTGGCTAGGAGCACCAGAAGCCAGGACCTGATGACTTGCAGGACTGCATGTTGGTACAGCAGGTCAGGGATCTCACTGAGACAATCAGCCATTCTAGATGTGGTACTCACCAATTCAGAAGGAGTAAGCAGAGTATATTACGGGGAATCAGTGGGGTCCAGCAACCACAATACTGTGTGGTTAGAAGTGGCCGTGGGCACCAGTAAGCCCTTCTATAAGGCTGATGTGCTAGATTCAGATTTAGATTGGGATGGATTTCAGTGACATGAGGGAATAGTGTGAGCCATGTTAGCTGGGGTAGACAGCATCAGGAGTGGAAGAAAATGGGTTACAAAGGGTTGTCAGAGGCAGTAAGCATTGCACAAGAACAGTTATCAAGAGAAACAAGTATGAGACCAGTTTGGTTCTTTGAAAGGGTCAGGGAAGCAGTGAGGGCCAAGAGGGCCTTTATAAGGTACAAAAAGAAAAGCAGGGGATGAAGAATGGGACAAGTACCAGAAAAAAAAAAAACTACAGAGGCCAAGAGGGAGTCAGGATTGCAAAGGCATATTGCAGAGTGGGTCAAGGGAAGGGAAGAACAGTTCTTTAAATATATATAAGGGAAAAAAGAAAGATGGGAGGGGAATCGTCAGGCTCATGGTGGTGCAGAGTAGGAAAGGAGGACTGGCAGAAAGCAGCCATGCTAATTTATTTATTTAAACGTTGATAACCAGGAAAGGCACACTGAGCTGGGGCTCATTTCCAGGTGCGACTCGGGGAAGTGGAGTACAGGAGAATAAATAACAATCACATCATATAAGCAGTTGAAGACAGTAATGACATCTCTATAACAGCAGTAGCAAGGACTAATGCAATACTAATATAGTAAGTTTGATCTGTATACAATGAAGATCAAAGTATTGGTGAATCAATACAGTTATACAGTTATGTACAAAACAGCTGGACTGGACAGAAACAGCTTTAGAATTATTCTTGGGGAGGCAGGTGCAGGGTGGCGGAGGATGGGTTTGTTGCTGCTGGAGGATGGGAATGAGGAGTTTGAAGGCTAGGGGTAGTTGGTTCCAGAGGCAGGGAGGATGGGATGAGAAGGAAGAGGACTGATTATGAGGGATGGAGAAGGTGCGGGGGTGAAAGGGCGCGGGAGTAGGAGGATAATGGGCCAGGAGTGAGGGTGGAGGTGAGTGGGAAAGAAGTCGAACCAGTACTTGCAATGAAGGTTAAGGAGTGGATGTGTCTTCTGTGTGAGAGGGAGGGAAGGTTTAAGGAGGGTGTGCAATGATGATTCAAGTGGGAGTTGGTAGCGAAGTGGCAGAAGGAGTGGGAGAGGTATCTAGGCTGGAGATGGTGGTGGTGGTGGTGGGGGCCAAAGCATAGATAACATCACCATAATCGAACAGGGGAGAATGGTCTTGGAGAGCAGGATATGGCAGAGGTGAAAGGGATACAATCCTTTTTCGATAGAATACTCTGAGTTGGAGGCGAAGTTTTGCACACAAGGAGTCTGTATGGACGGAGTAGTCAAGGTGCTGATCGAGCCAGAGGCCCAGGATTTATAGGAGGGTACAGAGTCAAGGGTGGATCCGCTCCAGGGTAGTGAAGGAGGGGCAGAGGTGCAGCTTAGCCAGGTTGTGGGGTCCAGAAAACCATGGAGATGGTTTCTTGGTATTGACTTTTAGAGGTTGTCTTGAAACCAACGGAGGACACGGGTGAAGTCAGATTGAAGGGTAGATGGGACGAGTTGGGTGTAGGACTGGAGGTGTAAAGGATTGTGTTGTCTCATGAGAGGTGGATACTAGAGTATTGGCAGACAGTTGGAACGTCATTGATAAATAATGAAAGAAGAATTAGACCAAGAATAGATCCTGAGGTACCCAGAGAGGATGGGGAGGGGGAAGTATACAGAGTTGTCTACCGAACTGACTGCATCCTACCACAGAGGTAGGAGTTAAACCACTTTACAGTGGAGGAGGACAGACCAGCTCTCTGGAGTTTTGTAGGAGAAGTAGGTGGAGATGGAGTTGAAGGCTTTGGCGAGGTCAATAAAAATAGCTGGCGTGATGTGCCCGCAGTCCATGGCAGCAAGGATGGATTAGAGACTGGAGGACAGAGGAGATAGTGGAGTGTCTTTTGCGAAGCTGAATTGCTAGTCAGAGAAGAAATTTGAGGAGGAGAGGAAGTCGGGCAACCTGAAGAGGATCAGTGTCTCTTGGAGCTTGGCTAGTGAGGGGAGGAGGGAGATGGGGCGGCAGTTGCCTCAAGAGATGGATCCCCATCCTTGGGAGGGATTACTCTTGCAAATTTCCATGGAGTGGGGGCAGAGTTGGTGGTTAAGGAGAGATTGAGGATGTAAGTGAGGGGTTGGTGATAGCTGAGGCAGAGAAGCGGGGGTAAGGGGTGGGGACCATCAGGGTTCGATTTGGTGGTATTTAAGGAGATTAGGGCATGATAGATCTCTGAGGAGGAGATGGGGTTTGAAGCCTGCAGAGTGGTATGGGGAGTGGGGGAGGCGAGTCAGGAGTGCGCATAATGTGAAGTGTTTGTTGTAGATGGGATGCCACTGTTGAAGGGTCCGAGATTAATGCCTTGTTTTCAGTGAGGGTAGGAGAGGTGGCATGGTGGGGAGGGGTTGAGGAGGAACTTGATTGTTGGCCAGAAGGAGGATGGGTTGGGGTTATGGGAGGTGAGATTTGAAGTGGCTAGATTTGGCTTGGTGAATTTCTTTGGTGCACCTTTTCCTGAGGGAGTGGTATTCCTAGAGGCTTGAGGAGGAGCCACTGACTTTGAAGAGGGACCAAGCATGGTCTCTAGCTTTATAAGGAGAAAGGATTTCAGGTGTAATCCGAGGTAGATGATGATGTCTACTAAACTAAACGTCTAGTTCCGCATGGTAGTCACCTAGTGAGAACAATGGGCCCTTGCCAGAGATCGGCATAAAGGCAGCTGATATAAGGGTCCCTAAATGGAACTGCAGGAATTTACTGGCAAAAAATTGAAAAACAGCTGGCAGTCCTAAAGGTTAAGAAGGCTGGGGAATGCATTTGAGGGTGCCAAGGAACTGGCATCGGTGTTAGCTGAACCCCTGGTGGGCTGTTCAGTAACTGCAGCAAGGAATAGTTCCCAGGGACTAGAAGATGGATGTGGTTCTGCTGTACAGGGAGGGTAGAAGGAGTAGCCAGGAAACTGAAGACCTGTTAGCCTTACCTCTGTGGTAGGGAAACTGATGGAGATACTAGTCAAAGAGGGCCTAGTGGATTACCTGGAGAAAATCAAACTTCAGGATAGTAAGCAGCATGGGTTCGTGGCAAGGAGGTCTTGTCAGACCAGCCTTATAGTATTCTTTACTGGGCAGTCCAGGATGTAGTTGATAAAAGACACTTGATGAGATTTACTGTACTTGACTTCAGTAAGGCCTTTGACTTGGTGCCCCAATCAAGGCTGCTGAAGAAGATGGGGAATCTGGGAACAGCTAAGGAAATAGTAAGGTAGGAGGGGGTTAGATGGAGGGAGGCAGCAGCGAGTTTTAGTGAATGGGTCTGATTAGTGTTCTAGGCTGAGTCCTCTTCAGTATGTTCATCAGCGACATGAGAGAGAGTCATGGGCAGGTTGTCTTTTGCAGATGACACTAAATTCTGTGGTAGGGGTTGACAACGTGGAGGGATAAGGGAGTTGCAGAGAGACCTGCAAAGACTGGAGGCAAGGCAGTTTATTTATATGGCACCCAGTTCGGGGCTCTGGGCACCTCACAAAAGCAAACAAGTTAATTAAAACAAAATAATGAAATGAGGTAATAAATATGCCAAGTAGAATATTGGGTAAATAACAGCATCATGTCCCAAAACACATAGTGAACAAGTAAGTCTTTAGCTTCGTTTAAAAATGTCAGAGGAGGCATTCCAGAGAAGCAGGGCTGCCACCCAAATGCCCTATCTGAGTTTTAAACAGGATTTTGGAATGGAAAGAAGTCCGCATCCACTCTCCGAAGGAGTGGCCTGGAGCATATGGGGTCAGGAGGTCTTTCAGGTAGCCAGGACCCAAACTGCAGGGCCTTGTGTTAACAAGCACACCTTGAAGTTGATGCGCCACCACACTGGCATCCAGTGCAGAACATGGAGAACTGGCATGATATGCTTGAAGAGGGAAAAACCAGCAACCAGCCGGGCTGCTGTATTCTGGACTAGCTACAAGTGATAAAGCAGCTTTGTGGATAACCCCAGGAGTAGAGCGTTGCAGTAATCCAGTCTTGATGAGACAAGTGTGTACAGCAGTGTTGCTAGGTCAAATAGCTTAAGAAAGGACTTGATCCAGGAGATGTTCCAAAAATGTTAAAAGCCACTGTGGAAAACAGCCAACACCTGATGTTCTAATATCCACTTGGAGTCCACAGTGACCCCCAGATTCCTCACTCTGTCTATAACTTCAAGAGTAACAACATCCAGAGATGGTAAAATGGTATCACAACTTGAAGCTAATGAACTGTGCTGCCCCAGCTCCACCAGTAGCACCTCCATCTTCAAAGGATTCCGCCTAAGTCAAGTGGCAACCATCCTGTCCTGAATTTCCCTAGGGCACTCCGTTCCAAAATAACTGTCCTCTCATTAGGGGCACAAGACATATACAGCTGGGTATCATTGGCATAACAGTGAAAAACAAAGCCATATCATCTAATGATCTCCCCCTGCGGCAATGTGTACACAGCGAACAACATGGGAACCAAAACTGACCCCTAAAGCACACCACAGCAGAGTGCAGCACTGTCTGAGATGAAAGAACCATGTACCACCTGCTGCGCTGTGCTGGAGAAGTGGGACTCAAATCACAGTAGCACTGCCCCTGCTAGTCCTTCATAGTGCCCCAGATGGGCCAACAACACTCTGTGGTCCACCGTGTCAAAGGCTGTAGAAAGGTCACACAGAACCAAGATGGAACTATGTCCAGTGTCCATTGCAAGGAGAGATCATGGTGCACCTTGACCAGAGCATTTTCTGTACTATGACGAGGTCAGAATCTGGACTGAAGGGCTCATAGATGTCATATAAGTCTCCAGATGCTGCTGCAACTGCACCACCACTACCTTCTCAATCAACTTCCTCAAAAAGGGAAAGTTCGATACAGACCTGTAGGTTGCGAGAATGTCTGGGTCCAAAAATGGTTTCTTAGGGGCCTCACTACCACCAATTTCAAGGCAGTGGGAAAAATCCCCATCTCAAGCAAACACCTGACGATCCTCACAAATACTGAACTGAGTGATCCCCAACACTTCAAAAGAAGCCTGGTCAGACCAGGGTCCAGTGTACAGTAGGCTGGGTGCAGTCCAAAAACTATCTGCAGGACATCCACCCCCAACACCAGCTCAGACTCCTCCTGCAAAGATGAAGTGCCCCTACCTGAAGACCGAACACTGTTAGAAAGCTGGTCCAAAGTCTGGCAGCTGAAATTCAATGTCATAAAGCCAAGTTATGCACTTATTTATTAGGGAACAAATGCCCCAGAACAGAGTATTGGGTTGGGGAGGAGGACTAAGCTGGACACATCAGAGAAAAGGAGTACTCACTAGTGAGGCCCTTAAACAAACAAGCCAGTGTAACAAAGCCTTCTGCAAGGCTGACAAGGTGCGTTGGGAGAGGGTTCAACAGCAAGGCAGGAGGTACTGTTACCACTATATTGGTCGTTTGTGAGGCCACACCTGGAGTACTGTGCCCAGTTCCTGGTTCTCCGCTTAAAAAAGGACAGGAAAAGGTTAGAGAATGTACAAAGCAGGGTGACCAAGATGATTCAGAGCCAGGAGGGCAGATCCTATGAGGATCGTCTAAAGGTGCTTAACATGTATTTTCTCAGCTAAAGAGAGGTGATGGAGACCTTCTAAGTTCTTGAAAGGAATTAACAAGGTTGACTGTGGAGCTGTTTTCCAGGAACAGAGAAGCTAGGACAAGGGGTTACAAATGGAGATTAATGGGAAGGTTTAAAAGGACGTATGAGGCTGGTGGGGATACAGGAAGTGGGGGATGATGAGTTGAGGGGCCAAGCCTCTATAAGGGGCACATCCAGGCCTGCACAGCGATAGGCTGTTAGGAATTAGGTAGGTAGAAACAGAGCAGACTGGATGGACTTGGTCTTTTCTGTCGTTAAAGCTTTATATACTTCTACTGTATATTCTTCAAGGACATCTCCATCAATAAAGCCACACCTTTGGAACTGTAAGTAATCGGCATAAGGACCACTTTGAAATATTTGCCTAGCCAGGGTCGTCCATGTTGATGTTCGTTGGATACCACCTATATAATATGGGCGGCCCCATACCTCCTCTGTTTTTTTTTCTTCTGCCATCGACTGCATCAAAATGCCTTCATCAAAATCTGTGGCTGGTGTTTTTCCTTTTTTTTCTCAATGTTTTTTACAGCTGTTTAAATATTGCTGAAGTCGATGAAGTTGTTGTTTTTTCTTCTCTGCTCTGGTGCTGCATTTCTGCACAGCTCTTTTGGTCATAAACCATAGTTCTGTATTGGGCTGCCTGCTGCTCTTTAGATGTAGCTTCTCCCATCATTGGTCTCCCATTTTGGGGCAGTGCTGCTACCTCCGCCTTGTGCAATTCGTCAAGGCTATGCCATTCGATGACTGTCTGCCGTTAGTGCATTTCTCCCTCTGGGTCCCAATGATACACTGTTGGATTCCTCCTGTGGGTGATTTCTGGCCATGTTCTCAGCTTCCATTGCCACTCTGATCGTCTTTGTGACACTGTCGGTTGCTGGTACTGGGATTGGATATGTAAGAAAGAAAAAAAAGTGATGTGTCAGCATATGGGGGCTGAAAACAAAACAAAAAGGTAGTAAGTGCACACTAAGAATAGAAATTAGAGTTAGAATCTATGGACAGAAAACAGCAAAGTCAGTGGAAAAGTACAGAATATGTGAGTAAGGGAAATGGGTGGGTGAATCTAGGAGAAAAAGTGATAATAGGCAAGTTAAGAATAGAAGCTGGAAAACAAAAAAGGTGATTATGGGGAGGGAGAGGCAACGTAGGAGTGAATGAGCCGAGGCATCCTCAAGTAAGGTTTAATTATTTAGGCATAGTGAGAAGGCTGAAAGGAGACAAGAGGGGGACAGGGACATTTTGAGAAAATGAAAATGGATACACGTGTAGCTGGGACACCCATGTGAATATGTATACACGTGCCCCAAATGTTGCAGGGGGGTTAAAAGGACAGACTTGAGTGGTAAACCATAAGCGGGCTGAAAGACGCAAGTAGAAAATAAGTCTTATTTAAACCAGAGGGCTTCTGGGACCATAGGCGGATGATAAATTTGTTTTTTGTGTTTTTTTTGTTGCTTTTTTTTATCAACATCTCGGAACCCCTGCTGAATTTTTATTTATTTAAAAATTTGGTAACCGGGAAAGGCACATTGAGCCAAGGCTCGTTTCCAGGTGCGACCCAGAGGAAGGGTACAGTGAGGAGGTAAAAAAAATTACAAACATAGATACACACAGAAGGTGACAGCAGATAAGAAACGTGTGGCCCACCTAGTCCGCCCCTTTTCCGTACCTAATGCATATAGCAAAAATAACATCGACCAGCTAGCGGATAACAAACTAATATATCATATAGGTAGAAAATCAGAGCAAGGAACCCTGGGAGGAGCTATCATTTGGGAGGGGGTTCAGTTAGGTTCCACCGAGGAAGAAAAGGATCTAGGGGTGGTTATAACGGAATATGAACAGCTCTGCTGAGTGCAGGAAGGTGGCAGCTAAAGTCAACAGGATGTTGGAGTGTATTACGAGGAATCTCCTTCAGAAGGTGGAGGTGATCCTGCCTCTGTATAGGTCACTGGTCAGACCACACGAACATACGAACATACGAAAATTGCCAGCAGATAAAGGCCTAGAGGTCTATCGTTCCGTTCGACGTGCAAAGCACCCCTTATCCTGCAGCTGCCTCCTTCCACCCTTCCCTTCATTAACCCTCCCTTGTCCTGTCCCATCCTCGCTTGAAGCAGTCCACTGTTCTACTGCATACCACTTCTGCAGGTAACGATTCCACCCAGCCACCACCCTCTCTGTAAAAGTGTCTCCTCATCTCCTCCTGAACCTTCCTCGCTCCAGTCTCATATCATGGCCCCTGGTGGCCTCCCTCCTTACTTTGAACAGCCCCTCTGTACCTGTCTTGTTTATTCCTTTCATGTATTTAAAGGTTTCAATCATGTCCCCCTTCTCTCCTCTCCTCCAGTGAGTACATGTTCAACTCCTTCAACCTCCTCTCATATGATAAGTCCCCAGACCCTTGATCATCTTTGTCGCCCTACGCTTACACTCCCTCCAGTAACTTAATGTCCCTTGCTAGAATAGACGCCAGAACTGCACGCAGTACTCCAGGTGTGGTCTAACTAATGAACCTATACAGTGGCAGAATCACCTCCTCCCTCCTTGAGGATATACCCTGCAATACAACCCAGCATTTTGTTGGCCTTTGCAGCTGCCTTCCTACACTGTGCCGAGTTGTTCATTGACCCTGTGATGAGCACACCCAGATCCTTCTCCTCCTCTGTCTGGGCTAGCTGCCCCCTAGCTGGTAAGTCCTCCTTGGGTTCTTCATCCCAAAATGCATCACCTTGCACTTTTGGCATTAAAGCCCAGTTGCCAGGTGTCTGACCAGGTTTCAAGCTTTGCCAGATCATCCTGCAACCCCTGCCATCCCCTAGGTCATCCACCACCGCGCCAACCTTGGTATCATCAGCAAACAGACTGATCTTGCTCTTGATGTCCCATGATATGTCTGCAATGAATATCCCAAACAACACTGGTCCCAACACCGAGCCCCTGTGGGACACCACTCGTCACTGCCCTTGGGTGTGAGAGCTCCCACCCACCACCACCCTCTGTTGCCTTCCCTGCAGCCAGTTTTCTACCCATCTCACCAGCATTGCACCTGCCCCTGTGCCTACTAACTTCCTTCCCAGCCTTCCATGTGGCACTGAGTCGAATGCCTTACTGAAGTCCAGATACAGGACATCCACTGCATGTCCCCGTCCAGCTGCCTAGTTACCCAGTCATAGAACCCGACCAGGTTGGTTTGGCAGGATCGGCCACGTATAGCCATGCTGTCTGCTGTCCTGTAGTCCTTTGGCTTCTAAGAGGGCCACCAGCCTCTCCTTCAGGATAGTCTCCATTAGCTTACCCACGATGGATGTGACCTGGAGTACTGCATGCAGTTCTGGCTCCCATTTCTAAAGAAGGATGTCAGATTACTGGAGGGGGTACAGCGCAGGGCAACAAAGATGATCCAGGGTTTGGAGGGCAGACACTGTGAGGATTGGCTGGGGGAGTTGAATATGTACTCATTAGAGGAGAGAAGGGATTGGGGGGATATGATTGAGACCTTTAAATTACATGACGGGGATAAACAAGACAGGTACAGAAGGGGTATTTAAGTTGAGGGGGAGGGACACGAGAGGGCATGGTCTCAGATTGGAGGGGAGAATATATAGGAGAGAGTAGGCCAGGTGGCTCTGAGGGTTGAGGCGCTGGACGCCACACCTGGCGCTATGCCGGCGACCCGGGTTCGGGAGTGAACTTGGGTGCCGGGGGTCGGCAGGGGAGGGTTGAGGACATGTGCCCTTGTGGTGCCCTCCTCCCCGGGGAAGAGGGGGTGCGATGTCCTGGCCTGTTAGCGGCCCCCGGTGGAGACTGGGGGTACTGCAGCAGACCAGGCAAGCACGTAGTAGCGTAGCTGATGCTGCTAGGCTTGCCGTGCGCCAGAACGTCGACGTGCATCACGCAAGGGGCGGGAGGACTGGGGACAGCACAGGGAATAGTAGGAAAAAGGCCCTCCAGAGGTCTGCGGGGATGAAGGGGACCTCCACAGCACGGCCCACATCCCACCGCCGGCCCAGCTTGCCGTGATCTTCCCGAGCGCCAACCTGTAGGCTGCATGGATCCCAGCTAATTGGGGGTCTGGGGTCTGGTCTGGGCAGTGCGGGTGGGGAGATCCACGGCATGGGGTTTCAGGCAGGGAGTGAGAGGCCCTAGCCCAGTAAGTACCCCGGAAGGATGCCCTGACCACTGGGGATGAATAAAAATAGATTGAAAAAAAAAAATATATAGGAGAGAGCTGAGGAGACATTTTTTCACAGAGAGGGTGGTGGCTAAGTGGAAGGCTGTGCCCAAGGAGGTGGTATCAGGTAGGACAGTGGGGAGTTTTACGAGAGGATGGGACAGGGTGAGAAAGGGCGGTAAACACGAGGGGGGCAGCTGCAATGTAGAGGCTAGCTACAGATTTGAGCAGACTTGATAGACCATGAGGCCTGTTTCTGCTGGCAGAGTTGTATGTTCGTTATGTAAAATATTGCATACATAAATTATTAGAGACATAAAGCTTTGCAAAATAGTGTTGGGTGTGAACATAATTACAAACGGAGTGGTATGTACAGTATGGTAGAGTACAAAAGGACTGACAATGGGCAGGAAGAACAAGTCATAGTAGAAAATTAAAGAACAGAAAAACAGTGATGTGTCAGTGTGTGGACTGAAAACAAAACAAAAGGTAATATTAAGTGCACTTAAAATAGAAATTAGAGTTAAAATCTCTGAAAAGAATACGCAAAGTCGGTGGAAAGGTACAGAAAAATAAGAGATATGTGTGAGGAAGGAAATAGGTGGGTGGATCTAGGAGAAAACACAAGGTGAATGACAGACAGATCATTGACATTGTGGTCCCTGGAGGACACGATGTGTGTATCAGTGTCTTCATTTCTAACTGCTCTGTAATGTTTCCTAAATTGATTAGCCAGGCATCTGCCAATCTGTGCAGTGTAGATAGCTGCAAACTTCCTGCAAAAAAACACAAAATATTACATTGCGGGAAATGTATGAAAACTCTTTGGTGATCTGAAAACCTTGGATTTCAGTGACATTCGAAATAAATTTGTAGGTGTAGCAGTGGATCTTACTTTATGTGGGAGCTCTTGCAGCAGGCTACACTGTAAGGACTATGCCGCCAGGCATTAGAACCCCATGGAAAAATGTTTAGCTAGCAGTACCCAGCTTGGCCCGCCTCCTGACGTCGGACCGCCTCCTGCTTCCGCCAATTGTATAAAAGGGGTGGTACCCAGCCACACCCGTTCTTTTCCCGCCGTCCACCCGTTCACATCGGCTCCATGGACACCTACTGCTAACCAGTTGACCACCATTTTCTCTAACTTTTTTTGCCAAAGCCTCTTTGTTGCTTTAACCACAAATCTGTGTATCTCTTCTCCGTCATCGTCCTCTGGCCAGCGACTGAAATCCAAGTGCGTGTGTGGGAAGCGGATCCCGAACTGAGATGATCACTCAGCCTGCCTCATCTGTCTGGGGCTCGACCACAACTGCCTGCACTGCCAAGGTTTCAACCACCAGACCCACATCCGTTGACTAAAGACGCTGAAGACCTACCTTCTAGAACAGCAGCTGGCCGCCATTCAAAAGACGCCGTCTGGCCTAGGATCCCCTTCTTCTTTGGGGTCGGGGACTTCTCACAAATCCAAGGAGAAAAAGTCTAGTGGAAAGCACCACCATTGCAAGAAGGACAGGACCCATTCAGACTCCTGATCCTGGTCTCCGCATAGGATAACGCCAGTTCAGTTCTTCTCCCTGAGGGTTCTCTGCCCCTCCGCCATCTCAAGTTTACTCCGGGTTGCCGACCTTGAAACCCCCAGTGTTGAGTGCGTATGTCAGCGGTGTTTCTTCAGGGCAAGGCGCTCGTCCCTCCCTTAGTCTTAGGCCCTATAGCCATGCCTCCCGGGTCTAAGTCCAAGGATTTCGACGGTCAAGGGGTGGACAGCAGCCTCCTTGCTGCCCCTCACCAGGGTACGGCTTCCTCCTCGTCGGATCGTCTGACTGCACCCGATGACAGGAAGAGGCGTTTGGAACGGGAGTCTCACCCTGATGCCTGGTCTTCGAAGCATCGGGCATCAGACTCCCGGCGCTTGACCCCAACGTCTTCGACGTCCTCGCCTTTGGTGTCTCCCCCACCACCTGCACCCCCAAGCTGCCTTCAGGAGGGGCGCAGCTGCCGGCCAAAGACTTGCCTCCTCCGATGCCCGACTCTTTGACGTCAGGAGGCCCAACGCCGGGTCAGCCAGTCGACCTGCCATCAGCTGCGGCGCCACCCCAGGACCAAATGCTGGAGATACCTATGTCTCCAGAGTGTCTGTCAGCTCCCGACAAGCCATCAGGTCCACCACCCGAGGAGCCTGACACATTGGAGATGCCAGGCCCATCGGTTCCAGCCATGATCTCTGTGGCCGACGTCAATTACCTTTTTTGTTCCTGGTGTGACACGGTCAAGAAAGACAGTATCCCCAAGGAACCCTCAGTTCCCGTGCCTCAGCCTGTCCCTGTAGACTCCCCGCAGTGGCCCCAGTGGTCGTCACCTCCTCAGGGAAAATCTCCTGCTCAGTTGGATGACAGGTCCACCGACAGTGTGGTCATCGTTCGAGATCATCCTCCAGCCATCAAAGGAGGCGGCACCGGCATTCCTGCTCCAGATCTTTTTTGAGGTCATCCAACTTGGACTCTTGTGCCTCCTCCATATCCTCAGTGGAGTTTTCCTCTCCTCCCCACCACCTTGACCCTCTGGGAGATTCGCCCTATTCTCCTCCAGATGATCCCACATTCTTGGATGTGATGCTTCACATCCAGTTTTTGAACCAGTGGGAAACTGAGGATTTCGACCCAGAGAGAGAAAAAAGATGGCTCATTTCTTTGGTATGAATGAGCCTAAACCCTTGGTCATACCACCCTTGGTGACACCCTTTCAGGACGACACCAGGCTAGCCTGGAGGCACCCTTCGACAGTCTCCGCTATACCAAAGAAAGCGGACATTCTGTATCGTACCCTGACGAACACACCGTTCCATAGTGAACAGCCCAAGGTGAACTCTGTTGTGCTGAAGGCTTCCCATGGCAGGACCAAACAGCTCCAGCACGTGAGCTCCCAGCCGCCGGACAAGGAATCCAGATGTCTGGATCAGAGCGGCAGGAAGGTATATTCCTCAGCAACCTGCACCATTAGGTTGCTCGACTTTTTGGCACACGTGGTGCAATACCAGAAGTCACTCTGGGACAAGGCCATTGAGCTTTCAAAAAGACAGCCTGATTCCGATCACAAAACGGAGCTCCTAGACGTGCCCTGGTCAGGTCTAGATTTTGGGGAAGCACGTCTTAAGGTCCTCCTGTGATTTGGCAGACACAGCAGCCAGGGCAGCTGTCACGGGGGTCTGTATGTGGAGCTACTGTTGGCTCCGGGTTTCTGGATTAGGCAGGACCTTTAGGATGCCATCATAGATGCTCCGTTCCATGGGTCTGTGCTGTTCGGTCCAGACATTGAAAACATTATCTTGGACCTCAAGACTCTGGGTAGACCATTCAGTCTGTGCATCAGTTATACAGATCTAATCAGACCCCAGGCAGGCGTCGACAGTTTTGTTGCGAAGTGCAGAAGCCCAAGGACAGCAACAGAGAGGCAACTTTCGCCGCAAAGCTCCCTCTCAACCTGGTGGAGCACAGGGACCTCAGAACACTAAACCTTCCCAGGTCTCCCTGCCCACCCTGGGCTCCAACGTCTGACTCTTTGTCTGACCTCCCACCTCTTGCCGAGTCCAGGGGAGAGGTAGTAGGGGGTCGGTTCTCATTTTACCTTGATGGGTGGGCCACCATCACTACTGATGCATGGGTCTTCCAGTTGATAAAGAGGGATCACATGCTGGAATTCCTATAGAGTGCCCCGGACAATCCTTGGTCCAAATGACTTACTCCATTCCATGCTGAGCTCATTCGAGGCGGTTCAGTCCCTTCTGGACAAGAAGGCCATAGAACCCGTTCCAGCCTCACAGTGAGGGAAAGGGTTCTACTCTTGTTTCTTCCTGGTTCCCAAGAAGGCAGGGAACTGCGCCCGATTCTGGACCTGAGCCTCTTGAACAATTACATAGAGTACAAGAGGTTCAGGATGGCCACCTTGCTGGGCATTCTTCCCATGTCGCATCAAGGGGAATGGCTTTGCTCCCTGGACGTGCAAGATGCCTACCTCCATATTATGGTGCTTCCAGCTCAAGGAGGTTCCTGAGGTTCTCCCTTTCAGGGAGGCATTTTTCAGTTTCAGGCCTTCGACTTCAGCCTTTCCTTAGCACCGCAAGTGTTCCACGAAGTGCCTGGCGGTAGTGGCGGCAGCCGAAGGAGGCAGGGTCACTTCATTTATCCCTACCTCGGTTGGCTGACCACCACCATGAGGAATCATCTTCTGGTGGCTTTAGAGGATATCTTAAGTCTGTTCAGCTCCTGGGAGCACCTAAACATGGCAAAGTCATTCCCGAAGCCATGTCAGAGTTCACAATACATAGGGGCAATCCTGGACATAGACAGGGTGGGCCTTCCTCCTGCTGGACAGGGAGTACACCTTGCTCTTTGGCCTACAAAGTTTCAGCTGCTCACCAGGTCCCAGCTCAGACCATGCTCCAGCTCCTAGGCCATATGGCTGCGGCCATAGTGACCGTTCCCTCAGCACGCCTGTTTATCAAGGTCCCTCAGTGGGCCCTCAGGGTGCAGTGGAATCAGAGGGAGGACGGTCTTGACCAGGGCCCCTACTTTTCTGCGGCACAGTGGGACCAAGTTCTGCGGCAAGACTACCATTTACCGCAGAACTTCTGCAGCGGTGGTTTGTAATTTCTGTGGAAGTTCTGCGGCACTAACAAACTACCACATCACAGTGTCAGCTTGTCATCCTGGCTTCACTTTCATGGCAGTGGTTATAGCAATCAGGATGATGGAAAGCACAGTAACACTAGTTCAAAAAATAACAGACTTATAAAAATAATTTTATGCCTAAAAAAGCAAAGCAAATGTCTCTCCCTTAATGTCCTAGTCTGTTGCATAAATGACACATGCAGAGGGGATCTTATGTGATACATAAGGTATTTCTATATGCGTGCTATCTATCCCATTAATGAGGTTTCCACTGTCTATCACTTATATGTTTGTATGTGCTTTCTAC
The DNA here is from genome assembly GCA_016271365.2 of Neoceratodus forsteri. NCBI lineage: Eukaryota > Metazoa > Chordata > Ceratodontiformes > Ceratodontidae > Neoceratodus > Neoceratodus forsteri. The sequence goes on from CM057451.1 coordinate 39,258,511, forward strand.
ACCACTCATGAGGTTCCCACTGTGTATCACTTATATTTTTATATGCAATCTGTAACATACATACAAATGTGTGTGTGTGTGTGTGTGTGTGTGCGTGCATGTGGAGAGACAGAGATACTGTATATGTGTGTGGCGTGTGTGTGTACATATGTGTATATATATATATATATATATATATATGTGTGTGTGTATGTATATATATATATATATATATATATATATATATATATATATATATATATATATATATATATATATATATATATATATATATATATATATATATATATAATATATATATATTTTTTTTTATTTCCATGAACTTATTCTCATTTATACAGGTCCCATTGGAAATGGAATAGAGATTATTGCAAAACTAATTATTCATGCCAACCTGCTTACCCTGACACACTGAGTAACACTGTCAGGCCATGACATGCACGTGAAACGATTGTGAGATAGAGCTCTCCAGCCCATCACAATGTGTCCACCATGTGGCAGAACACTGCACCATACCTTCCGAGGCTCTGAGCAGTGATGTGTTTCACCAATCCCTGTGCTGCCCAGACAGCTCCCAGAGCTAATCTCTGAACCTGAGTTGCCGGCACAGAAACACAGCATGCTTCCCTCTGGCCCAACAGCTGTCCCTGCACACAACATTTCTCCATAACTTTTAGGTGATTCTATCAACCAATGACAATATGTAATCAGTAACCTGGCAAAAAGGTGTACAGTGCAATTATTTATTAAACAGGTTGAGTCTTTCAACAGGTCTACACATTATTATATTCCACTTTTCTGGGCATAATTACTTTATTTTTCTTAAAAATGAGCGGTTAAATTCATTTTACCAGTTGCTTATTTCAGATGGCATCTCTATACCTTAAAGGCACAAATAGGTTTGTACAAAGTGAGGTATGGACTTAACAGGTCTGTGCTATTGACAAGGTTTTGTTTAAGTTGGCCCTAGCACAATAATGTAAAACTGAAAGTTGTATTAAGCTGTAGTGCAGGTTGAGCAAATATCACCATGCATGATGTGATGTGCCACCATCTCTGGCAGTGGGAGCTGTGGTAGATAAGTGACTGTTCATTTCTGTTGCAGAATGCAGCCATTTCATTAGCTAATTTATGATGTTATAGCAATGATAACATCACATTCTGAGCATATAGGGGAGTTTTGGATATAAAAGAGGGTAAGGAACCAGATTCTATGGATAAAAGAAATATTAATAAAATCACCAAGAAGAGTGAATTCTGCGGCACCGCTTGAAGTTCTATGATTAGTTACAAGTTCTGCATAAAATTCTGTGACATGAGATTCTAGGAGCCTTGGTCTTGACCAGTCGGTTATTATCTCCAGAGCAGTGGTACACACATCTCTTGGTGGCTCTTCCCCAGAATCTGGAGTCCTGAGTCCCCTTTCAGAGAGAAGCCCCTTCACAGGTTCTCACAACCAGTGCCTCAAGCGTAGGTTGGGGGGCTCATTTTCAAAATCGTCAGACGCAAGGTACATGGTCTTCTCTGGAACTGACCCTCCATATCAATATTCTGGAGATGAGGGCAGTTCTGTTAGCTTTACAAGCATTTCTCCTGGACCTCCGTCCAGGTCCCCTGTTGGTGCAGATGGACATGTCTGTCATTTATTACATCAACAACTAGGGGGAGCTCACTCCTACCCCCTCTGTCAGGAGGCTATGAGAATGTAGTTCTGGGCTCTAGACCATGGCCTGTTGCTCACCGCAGTTCATGTTCCAAGGGTCCAAAACACCTTGGCAGACATCTTAAGCTGGTCTCTGTTGAGGACTCATGAATGGGAACTCCTGTAGTCTGTAGTGGACGACCTCTTCTAAAGATGGTGTTGTCCAGAGCTGGACCTGTTCGTGTCCCCATGCAATGCAAAACTGCCCAGTTTCTGCTTGCTGGATCACGGGCCTGGTGTTTTCTGGCGAGACGCATTGTCTCTCTGCCGGACAGGGAGGTTTCTGTATGTCTTCCCTCCCTTTCCTCTTCTGCAGAGTTCTGCTCAAACTCCAAGCAGAAGGAGTGGAAATGATTCTCATAGCTCTGCTTTGGCCTTGTCAGATATGGTTCCCGCTACTGCAGCAGCTGACATTGAAACCTCCAATTCCCCTTCCCTTGTCCTCCCGCTTACTGTTGCAAGAGCAGGGCAGGCTGATTCACCCAAACCTCCGATCCCTACATCTGCATACCTGGCACCTGCAGACATAGCCACTTCGTTTGGAGTTTCTCCCAGAGTGGTCAAAGTATTGGTGGCAGGAAACCTTCCACTAGGGCTGCCTATGCCATGAAGTGGGAGCAGCTTGCTTTGGGTCTCAGTTGGGGTCTGGACCCTCTTCTGTGCCCTCTGAATGCTGTCCTTGAGTACCTACTCTCTCTGTCAGACACAGGCCTCCGCTATTCTTCCATCAAGGTGCACCTTTCTGTTATCCCTGCTTATCATGCACCGGTGGATGGCAAATATGTTGCCCAGACGGATCTGGCCCGAACAGTTTTGAGGGGAATTCTTCATCTTGAACCTTCCATTAGGGACCCCATCCCTCCTTGGGATCTTTTGTTTTTGTTAGAGAAACTTAACGTTGCCTCCCTTGAGCCAGCCGTGGATTCGAGCTCGCTTTCTGTCATGGAAAGCGTTGTTTTTAGTGCCATTACTTCTACTCAGAGGATTTCCAAGCTTCGGGCTCTGATGGCTAAAGAGCTGTGTTTAATTTTCCACAAGGACAGGGTGTCCTTGAGGACTTAATCATAAGTTCCTACCTAAGGTGATGTCCCAGTTTACCCTTAATCAGAACATCAACCTTCCGTTTTATTATCTGGAGTATGCTAATCGAGGGGAGGCCCTTCCTCCCACTCTGGATCTACGTAGAGTGCTTAGGTACTACATTAGCTGCACTCGAACTTTCAGAAAGTCCAACCAGCTTTTTGTTTCCTTTGTCCCGAGAACCCTGGGGGTGCCTGTGGCAAAGCAGACTCTGTCCAGATGGCTAGTCCATTGCATCACCTTCTGTTACAGTAAATACAACAAGCCCTTACCGGGCTTCTACTTGGGGCTTGGTGCGCACCTTTGTGGAGTACTGCAGCCTGGGCGTGCCAACATCCACCGTGCTTCACCAGGTTCGCCACACCTACAGTGCCCCGATTTCCATTGGGGGCGCTGCAAGCGATGGCGCCCCAAACCCTCCCAGGAAGGAGAGGAGTCCATCAGGCGTTCAGTCTGTTCCTCAAGCCAACCCCTAGGGCCAGGCGTGTTCCCGAACCCAGGTCATCTACGTGACACGGTGTGGCGAGGTGCAACGCTCAACCCTCAGCGACACCGGGCCAGCTTGGTTCTCTGTTGTTTGTCAGCGGGTCTCTGGCGGAGAACTGGGGGTGTGGCTGGGGCCGCCCCCATACCATTGGCGGATGTTGGAGGTGGTCCGACATCAGGGGTGGTCCCGCTGAGTACTGTTAGCTAAAATTTTTTCCGTGGGGTCTTAGTGCCTGGTGCATAGTCATATAGTAGCCTGCTGCAAACTCCTCTCAAGGTCTAGTGTTACGGTAAGTTTTAGGTAATTGTACTGTTCTGTTACAGTCCTTGGTACCCGATAGTATGGAAGGTTAGGATTATGGAGATTGCTATGTACCAAAGGTTGGATGGTCTGCAGTATGTGGCAAAGGGTGGCTCTGTAAAGGAAGTTTCACTGTTAGTTTTCTGAAAAGGAAAGTTCCTAGTGATGGTCTCTGAGTCTTTCTGCTGGTTCATAGCTATCTGCTTGCTGGTCATTGCTTGGCTGCGCCTTGTCGATGTTCTTGCTACAGTTTGGGTTTGTTCTGTTTTACTCCAGAGACTGTATGGGAAAACGGATGAGGACATGTGCTGAAACCTGTGCTGCCAGTGGCTTATGGGTGGCAAACCTAAGAGTGACAATGGACAGAGATAAAGAGCTCAAGGAAAATAGCAAATATGAACCAGGTAAATGCAAGCTAGTGCTCAGTTTTATTGCAAGCACAGTGGAGGACACTGACTGGCAGGGACTGCATTTTACCTGTCTATGTTTGTTACTTTCCTTTGAGTGCCTTATCACCGTCAATGTTCCAGAGGCCCTTGCCTTCTTTGCCATCGCTGTGCTCATCATTGACAGCTGCCGATCTCCTTGACCTTACATAGAAACATAGAAGTTGATGGCAGATAAGGACCACAAGGCCCATCCAGTCTGCCCATTTTTTCTGCCTTATGAATGTGCCATAGGCCTTTACTCCGTCATTGGCCTATTTACTTGTACTCATCTGTATTGCTCCCTTATGCCTATCCCATGCCTCTTTGAAGCCTTGCACTGTATTCATATCCACCACTTCCTGGGTAGGCGTTCCATGCATCCATCACCCTTTCTGTGAAAAAACGTCCTCACATTACCTCTTAATCGGCCTCCCTTAGGACACCATGGTCAGTTTCTGGCTCTGTGCTGGGGTCCTCATGCTGGCCATTAGCTCTCTCCTTGCTGGTCATTGCCTGGCTTTGCCTTGTTATTCTTCCTGCTGCTGTTTCGGTTACTGTTCTCTGTTTCTAATTCCAAGGCTGTTACTGTCTGTACCATTGACATTCTCATTGTCGACCTTGCTCCTACAGCCCTGTCTCATTCCCTGCCAGTGATGTCTCAATCAGTTGCAGACGCCTTCTTGAGCCTTTATGCTGTCCCACAACTTTGGCTTGCAGGTCATCATTTGGCTTCATTGCTACTTTATCGTCTCTTTTCTGTGTTACTCCAGAGATTGTGGCCAGCCTTGTCCTCGGCGTTCCTGTTGTCGGCTTCACAACTGCACTGCCTCATCATTCTTGCCATATCTTGCCTTTCTTTGTCACTGCTACTCCTGCCATTTTGGCATGAGGTGGCCTGGGAGTTTCCTGGGTGGGAGAGTTGCTCTAGCCATCCCTGGGACCGCTGTTTGCTAGCCTGGTCATCATTTGATTCAAGCATGCCAACACACTGTGATTTCTGGCCCCATTCTCTGGGCTGCTTTTGAGCCTGTAGCCACCTTGCAATGGCTTCCCCCATGTTCGCTATTGTTGGCTGTGTTGGGACTTTATGGACTCTCTAATTTACATTGCTTGCTCTGTCATTCTTTTCGGTAACCTGCAATAATTTGTCAGGCAGTCGCCAGTTTCTGTTTCGGTACTATTACAGGCCCTTCAAGAGAGTGGGCAGCACCTTTGGTTGGTGGTGCACAAATCAGCCAAGTACACAGCTAGAGTGGAAAGATTCAGCACTCGCCCCAAAAGACCAGCACAGAAAAAATGGACCCTTATTCACCAGTTGTTGTGATTATTGCAGTTTTTGTGCTGAAAGCAGTGGCAACCCAGTAGGCAGCAAGACGGCAGGCTCACTCAACATTTCATGTGTCAGTGCTTTGTTGAGAGTGTCCAGCCAATGCATATTGTATGCGACATTTAAATACTGTACCCTTAAAGTTGTATTCTCAATTACAACAGTATTCCTTGCTGCAAAGCATCACTTATGGTAGTGCAAACTTGCAACATGCACGAAACGTCAGTGTCATGCTAGTAAATAAAAACAGTAAACAACTGCACGATTAAAAACACATTATATGGCCAGCCTGGTGGCACTGAGGATTGAGGCGCTAGACCCCACACCTCGCGCCATGCCTGTGACCCAGGTTCAGGAACGGACTCTGGCCACCGGGGGTCGGCAGTGGAGGGAAGGGATTGAGCATCTGCAGGACTGCTCTCCCTTCCCGGGGAGGGACTTAGGCCTTGCACAGCTCCTTAGCGGCCCCTGGTGGAGACCGGGAGCAGTGTCAGGAATATGCGGTGCTATGATCAGGGGAAGGGGCGGATGTCACTGCACGTCCGCGCTCCTGGGGGCAACCATTATGAGGAAAACTCTTGCTGGATCAGGGAGGGACGAGGGCTCCAGGGATCTCACCCACATCCCCGGTGCCGGACCATATCTCCACTGGTCCCCCTGGCTGTCCACCGGACCGACCCTCTTAATTGCAGCAAGGCCACCAGGTAGGTGGGGCGGGCCCTCCTACCCGGAGGAGGTGATCCAGGAGGGCTGGAAGGTCCTGGTGGGGGGTCCCAGGGAGAGAGGTCTCAGGCGGGGAGTAGAGTTGATGGTCGAGTGGGCACCTCCAAGAGATGCCCTGGCCACAAGCGCAAAAACAGAATAAAAACAAACAAACACATCGTACACAAATAGATTGGACATTATTATTATACAGACTGTGATTTTTAAATGTATATTATATTTATTTGTAACTTGTATTGTGAAATGTGTTGTTTGTTTATTTGTTATGTTTAAGGATCTTATCGTAAATGAGCAATGCTCAATTGAGTTTATCCAATTCATAAAGAGATTTATGAATAAACATTTTACTTCTTTTACTACTACTACATCTACATAAAATATATAGACTCCTGACTGATAACAATAAACAGAAAGTATGACCATTCTGTCTTTTTTATCCGTAAGAAGAAATGTAGAATATTCTTTGGTAAAAGCCTGCTTAATAAATGTAAATGCTGCATAGGGACTATCAGAATTGTCCCACAGCTACAATTGAGAAATCTTTCATATACTAAGGTTCCCTCTTTAGGCTATATTAATTATACCAGTTTATGATTCATAAGTTGTTTAAAATGAATACAAGCTAGATTTCCTTTTTGCTTTCATAAGGACTCACCATTAAGCATTCAGACTTCAGTAATTATGAATTGGAGCTGTATAGTTAAGGTCACTACTGTCTTGGGTGGCTGTTACTAAAATGGGGCCAATTTAAAAGGTGTTTAGTCCCAGACACTGTCTTGCTCTTTGGCTGCAAATCCAGTATGCCTCCCTGTGCAGTGGTTGGCCATTGTAGTACCCACCCCTTTTATTTTTGATTCACCTTTTCTATACCCATTCGTAATCTGTACCTGTTCCCCAATTCTGTAACATGTCTGGGCACTGCATATTCCACATTGTTGTACTCAACAGCACAGCAATGCTACCCCACTAGAGTTTTAAATTTCATTTTTTTTTTCAATTTTCTTTATCTACCAGCCAGGACCTTCTTTGACCTTCAGCCATTCTGCTAGTGTCTCCTGTCACCCATCTAAGGCTCTCCTTCATCCTGGTGCTCCAGGTGGCCCATGATGCACCTTGAGGTTAACCATCTCCGGCAGAGGTGGAGCCAGGAGGAATCCAGGAGCAGTTGGGTAGGTAGGGCCTGGTGCAGGCGATGGGGGGGCTGAGAAGGGTGTTGGCTCCTTGCTGGTGGTTGTTTACTTCTTCTGGTCCCAGTGGCACACCACAGTGTTGGTGGAAATAGTATGTTTATTCACAGTGCATTCAGTGCCAGCTACCCCTACGTATCGCCTTGTGCTGGAGGCTTCATTAGAGGTTGCCTCAGCGGGGAGATACACAAGGGTAGTTAGCGTTGTATTCAGATGGCAGTTTGTGAATAAATTTACTATTTCCACCAGCATAACGTAATGTGTGCTATTTCTTTATTTTCTAGTACAAGTTTATTTGGTAGCAAAATGGAATGCCCTACCAGAATGGGTGGTATCATGTAAATCTGTGAACAGCTTCAAAAGTGGGGCAGGAGCAGGAGAGTGAGGGTGGGGTGGCAGTGGGATGACAAAAGGGGGTGGGGCAGCTGCAAACTGGGATTGGCTGCACACTTGAGCAGACTTAGATAACCGGGTGGTCTGTTTCTGCTGGCACATTCTTATGTTACGTATTTAATCAGCAACATCACGCTTAGGGGTGATGGGGCATGTTTTCATGTGCACAAGGGGCAGGCGTGCTGTGGTATCCAGAATGTTGCTGTGCACATTCCACACACAGCCCATTGACATCCGCTGCTCCTCCACTCCCTAGTCTGGCAGTCTCAAGCACCCTATCCCCAGCACTGTACCCCACCCCTGAGAGGAAAGCTGTCCTATGGATGCTTGGTCCTTGTCCTCCTGCTCACCCTCCAGATGCTCTGTGCTCGTTTTGAACCTGGGTCGTTGGCACTGTGGCGGTAGTGCTACCACTGTGCTGTCAGACCAGCTTTAAATTTCCTTCTTGGTTTACCATTGTAAAGCGATCCTCATAAGCAGCTACCCAGTTATGTGGTGCCTTTCATGTCACAAGAGAAGAACCTTGAAATCTAGTTCATATTTCCTGTATGGGTGTTCACAAATTCCTTGCCTTTTTTTTATGTCAGTGCAGTGTTTACATCTGCTACACCTGAAACATTAATTTGTCAGGGGGGGTGTAGAGACCAGCCAGAGGCTAGAGCAAGAGTTGCATAAAATGTTGTAGTCTGTGAACTGGAGCATCTTTGAGGATATGTCGTTTGCAGAATACCATGCCACCACTGGTCATTATGCTGGGTTTACCTTTAAAGATTTCTAGTGTTTTCCCACCAGCTTTTTCCTTCAGTGGTGCCTTGCTTCCAGCTCCAGTCTGAGGTCTCCTTGTACTCAGATCGGTTCTCCATCAGCCATGGTGTCTGGTCTCTTTGGCTTAGCCCGTGAGGCAGGCCCTGTTTCAGTTGTCTCCTTTTTCGCATACTCCAGGCAAACACAGATCGCCATGACAGTCCCTAGAGAGGCCTGTTCATTTGGAGTTTACAGTGGACATTGGATGTGATGGGCCTCAATCATCTTTCAGCTACCAATTGAGATGTTTCCAATCCCCAGCCTCCTCAGAGTGAATCGCACTTGTGGCAGTCCTGGAAGGTGTGAGGCAGCATGTGGCCACCCACACTGCCAGTGGTGCCTCCACCAAGTCTCGCCAGGTGTTACTCTGTTAGCAGTGCTGCCTTGTCCCCCCCACCACCACCACCAGAGAAGTGAGTGGATTATCTGAATCCTTCCTGCCAGCCTCCCTCCTGACATCCCCGGACTTGAAGTGTGCACGGGTTTGCCAGCGTGCTGGAGTGGTTCCCACCGGACAGCGCAGCGACTTGTTTCATTCTGTTTCTGCAGCTACTGCTGCATGGGCCATGTTCCACCTCCTTTACCTAAATACTGCCCTTTGGATCTAGTGTACCTTAAATGGACTGACCTCTGTCTTGCTGTCTTCCAAGGCCTGCCGTCTTCTGGGGCTTTATGTTTCTCCCATCTGTCTGTCTTCTTGTTCTGCAGTTTGGTATTGCTTGGAGATCATACCAAAGGTGTGGCTCTATTGAGGGGGTTGTCCTCAAAGAAGAGGTTAGTTACTTACCAGTAACAACAGATCTTCGAAAGAATCTCTTCCGTAGAGTCACAGCTCACTCTTCCACGTGCCACCTTCGGTATTTTCAGGTGGTATACCCTGGAAGTAGTGCCTGTCGCTACATGCTTCGTCTCTTAGTTATATAGGTGGCGCCCAAGATAAGTCAACGTGGGCGGCCCCAGCTAGGCAAAAGTTTCTTAGAGGTCCTGATGCTGACAGCTTAGTATGTGTAGCTCTATGGAGAAGATTCTGTTGAAAATCTACAGTTACTGGTAAATAACCTTTTCTAAATAACAGTTGGCTAAAGTCTTGATTAAATAAATAGTTAAAAATAAGCCTCGTATAATGTTTTTAGGTTAGTGTCAGATGGATAATACATGGAATAACATTTGAATGGTCAGGGACTGTGACATTAAAAAAAAAAAAATTCTTATGTTGATGCTGGGGCAGGCAGTAACAGGGAGTGACTTTGCTGCCTGACATTGTCCTCTTGGATTTTCTCCACCAAGACAGCTCAGCTGAGATGTCCTTCACATCTTGTTGCTACCCGGTTCTAAGGCTGGGAGGATGTAAGCACGGGGTAGAGGGGTATTAAGATACATGCTGAAGGTCACACAGTCAGTGATTGTGGAAGGATTTGAGCATGGAAGCTCCTAGTTCATAGTTCTGTGCTTTTAAACACAAAACCATACTGCCTTCGGGGACTTCTTTTTCCATATAGGTTTTCTCCCAGGTGTTGGCTTGTCTCAAGGATACAGCCTGTTCACAGGGATGTACCCTGATCAGGTCCAGCCCAGCTTTTACTCAGATGGCTATCAGGTCTTCTTTTGTGTTTCTTCCCCTCCCACCTCTGCTGGCAGGGTGGTGCATCTGTCCTTCTCTCACAGCCACAGTTTCCCTGCTGCACGGGCAAGCTCCTTGGCCTAGCCACAGGAGTCACTGTGGTGCAGAAACCTGCTGCCAGCCCTCTCTGTCCGAGACACACTGCTTGGGGCAGCTGTCTTGAGCTTGGCCTGCCTCCTAACGTGCTTCTCAGGTTTGCTTTCGAACTCAGGTCGGCAGCAGGGCAGGGGGCCATAGGGCAGATTGTCTTCAAGCGTTTTAAACCCTGAACCAAGGTTCCACCGATTAGTCTCTGAGAACTGTATGAATGAATTGAATGAGTTTATTTGTTTAAACAGGATTGAATCACTGAATGTAAACCCATTGTCATGCTCATTCAGTGTAGTATTACAAGACGTCCGTTTCAGTATGATGTAGCGCCATGTAAAATACAGTACAAAAATGCATTGCAGGAGTCATCGTGCTAGTTGGCTTAACCAGGATTTGAACCATGCTTCCATCTAACTAGGGTCTTCCCTTTTTTTTTTTTGCATTAGTGACTGAAAAGCAGCTTTCTGAGAAAATTAGGCAACTGATACAAGAAAAAACGGAAGTTATAGAAAAGGTATCAGAGTACGAAAAAAAGGTAATTCCACCTTGATTTTCAGTTCATGTGCTGCACTATATATACATATATATATTTGTTGTGTGGGGTTGTTAAATAAGGAGATTTTATATTGATGCATAGATCGAAAATTACATATTTTGAACCTTGTATTTAAACACAGTCGTGATTGGTCAAAACCAAGTCACATATCAGTATTTAATAGGAACAATTGCCCAGCTTTTCTTAGCAATGAACAGTAGTTATGACTGGCAGTAGGTTAAAAACACTATTGACTGCTGTTGTTAGTGCATTCACCCTCCCCAGCCCTGAGTCAGCTGCCAGCACTTACCCTCTGGTGTCGCTGTTGTCTCACTAAGTACAGTCACATGTGTTATACAAGTTCTTGCCAGTATTGTAAAAATGCAACTCATAATATGGATAAAGTTTCTTATATAATGCAAGGACTGTACTTGTATGAGATGTTGTGTGGAGGGTTTGGGGAGGAGTATCTTTAGAAGTACCAGAACCGGAGGAGCCTCAGGATTTTATTTTTTTTAAACAGTGGGATAGGATTAGTCAGGGTGGGGGACATAAACTCAGGCAATGTTTATTGAAACAGATATTGACTGGAATTGTTTTGGGATATAGTGGAAAACATTGACCCTCTAGATGAACTGTTCACTTCAAAAATCATATTGCCCTCAGCCTGTTATATATAATGTGCGTATATACAGTATATATAGAAATGGGAAGAAAAATCAGTGAAAATTGGGCTGTTTGATTGGACAAAACAGACCACATGACCATGCATTTATCCACAATGACTGCATGCCTGCACTAAATTTCTAGCCCCTAGATCCTGCTCACTGCCAACCCAGAACAGACAATCCTCCACCTCTCACATAGACTGTACGTAACAAAAATAATCAGCTAAAAATCCTTTAGCATGTTGTACCCCCCACCCACCCCACATATACTCACTAAGTCCTCCTGCTCTCTTCTTTAATGCTTAGTCACACTCTTTTGATCTCTCTCAAGAGAAGTCACTTCCTGGTGAAACTTTGGGGTCCCCTTCCCCCTTCTGTTTGCTCTGCTCCTTCCTTTCCTGCTCTTAAAGCTCTCCTCCATGTGTCCTCTACTCACTCCTGCAGTTGCTTTTGATGTTGGGTTTACTTCTTACCTGCAATTTACCTAATTCTCTGTCCCTCAGCAGTTCTCTAGTTTCAGTCATTCCAGCAGTTATAATTTTGTTAAGTTGATAAACTTTTTAATCGTTCTTTTGTTCTGTTCCACAATTTATTGCTTGGTAGCTTATTTTGTCCATTTATTCTTAGGCATAATTGTCTGCTATTTTTATTATGCTTATTCCATTTATGTATTTTCATATTCTGAATTTTTGTATCTGTTATCTTTTTCCCTCTTCCCCTTCCCTCAGAACACAACTGGAAACAAGCTGTTACCAGCTCAGTATGTCTTTCCTGGTAAAACCTTTGAAATAAATAAATGTATGTGCCTGCCTCGGTACTGTAAACCCCAACATACACAGCTCATATAACTCTCTTATCGACCTGATCCTGCCATTTGATTTGTTCACTTGCTCCTGTGCTTGATTCCACCTTCACTTTAGTAGCGTGGTTGAGTAGGCATCTGTTTTGGTAACAGTTTTAAGTAAAAATGTTAAATGAAGTCGCCGTGCTAAGTATAATGTCAAATTCACTTTTTCTGCTGAAGCATTCCTTTCTAGGATCATGGCTATGTTGTTCATCTACACTTACTGGCATGTCCCTTTCCCCTTTAAATCTTGCGGAAGTCTTCAAGCTGGCTTCTCTCACCCACGGTGGTATATACCTTAGCTCCGCCCATGACACCAGATCTACCTTTCTGCTGGAAGATACAGGTTGCCTCCCTCGTGCTCACTCAGAAAAACCCTCTGGAGCACGGGGATGATGGAGACCCCAGGGCTGGCCACATCCAATGCCTTCCCAGCGCACCCAGGACTCCTACGGCCGACCCAGCAATGAGGTGGGTCCCTCTAATTTCAGAAAAGAGCTGCCACGGGGGGAGGGGCCTGCCTCGGAGGATGATTCGGGGCTGGACCTACCACAGTCAATCGGGGGTTCAGGCGGAGTTAGAGGCAGCAGCTGAGTGGGTACTCCTGAAGGATGCCCGAGGCCCAGAGAATAAACAAAGTCACAAAAAAAAAAATAGCAGCAGTTCACAGAGCAAAGCAGCATCAATCATTAAACATGTGCAGGCGAATAAAAACTTCCACAGCAATTTAAAAGTCAGGACAACCAACAGTCCATTTGCTCAGCAAATGTTATGATTCGATATTAACAGGGCTTTCGGCAGTTAGCTTCCCTTAAATAATGCCAAATAAACTCCAGAGGTGCAGATACTCTTAGGATGTCTAGAGCAGTTGCTCACAGTCCGAAAAACAAAGTGTACCAATAAAACATTCACAGCTCACAGTTCAGTGCACATCAACATGGAGTAGCTAGATGGAATTCAGCTGGCATTAGCACTCATAATACCACGGAAAAAGCTCTTTCTTACGGTGTGTAATTCCAAGAGGCCCTGATGTAATGGCACAGTGTGGTCAGAATATGCAACGGCTCCTCCACACACTCTGGTCTTCTCGTGTAGGCACTTAACTGCACTGTGCTACAGGTTACCGCCATGAACCACTGCTGTAGACACCGCCATGTCTAAGCAGGAGTTCTTTTAAATCCCACCTCCCTGCCAAATCGGACTGCCACCACCAATCAGTGGGAGGGGTAGTGACTCAAGCGGTTGCAGTAATCAGTGAGCAGGTGTACTGAATAAGCACCAAATGACGTATACTGTTGCTAAGCAACAGAGCTGCAGATTAACCAAGCGAACAGTACAGTTCCACACTTAACCTGTCAGCAGCCTTCAATAGCAGCAGTTCACAGAGCAAAGCAGCAACAATCAATAAGCGTGCAGGCAGAATAAAAAACTTCCACGGCAGTTTTCAGGACAACCAACAGTCAGTCTGTTCAGCAATCGTCGAGTTCGATATTAACAGGGCTTTTGGCAGATTCGCTTCCCTTAAATAATGCCAAATAAACTCCAGAGGTGAAGATACTCTTAGGGCGTGTAGAGCAGTTGCTCACAGTCCGGCAGTGTACCAATAAAACATTCACAGCTTACAGTTCAGTGCACATCAACATGGGTAGCTAGATGGAATGCAGCTGGCATTAGCACTCACAATACCGGAACCAGCTCTTTCTTACGGTGTGTAATTCAAGAGACCCTGATATAATGGCACAGTGTTGTCAGAATATTCAACAGCTCCTCCACATACACACTGGTCTTCTTGTGCGAACAGCGGGATCAGTGGGGTCTGCTACCCTCCCCTGACTCCTTACCAGTGCATAACCGCCACAGACACTGTAGACAACAGCCAGAAGGATTGGGCGCTCCAGGTGCTATCAGTGGAGTCTCCATATCTGATTTTTCACAGGAACAAGGTCATCCATCTCTCCAACCTGAAGTTCCTCCCAAAGGTGGTATGAGAGTTTCACCTTAACAAGGCGATCAACTTACGGTATATTTCCTTACCTTTCTCTGGAGATCGATTGCAGGCTTCATACCCAGGACCTGCAGTGAACACTTATTGTGTAGAAACACGGCTGGAGTTCAGGGAGAGAGGTTCACCAGCTGTTTGTCTCTTATGCTGAAGCCATGCCTGTCAGACTGGCAGCAAAGCAGATGATTGGCAGGTGACTCTCATACTGCATCGACCTCTGCTATAGGTTGGCTGGCAGGCAGCCTTACATAGGGATCAGGGCTTGTTCCATCAGACATACCACTGCCTCAGTGACTGCTTCCAGGGATGTCCCAGTCCAGGAAATCTACGGGGCTGCTACCTGGCAGTCAGCATGCACCTTCAGTTCCCACTACTGCATCAACCTTGAGTCACGCCAGGGTGCTGGTTTTGGGACCTTGGTTCTCCAGTCTCAGTTCACCAAGCAGGAGTGCAACCTCACCCTCTCCTCCGAAGAACTGCTAGGAGTCTGCCAGAATGTAGATGGTGAACCATATCACACCCCTAGAAAAAGAGGTTATTCATATGTAACCAAGAGATGGAAATCAGCCACAGTAACTCCAGTGCACAAAGGTGGTGATAGGACCCTACATAACTACAGACCTATCTCTATACTCCTCCCTTCTCTCAGAGCCCTTGAGTGGATAGTGGCGGACCAGTTAGTTGAACACCTAAACCAATACCCGGCTTCGATCAGGTTACAGTACTGTCACGGCCTTGCTCGAATTCACCAGACACATTTACCATTCAGTTGATCAGGTTCTCCTGGTTGGAAACTTTCATCAGCGTATCAAAAGCATTTGATACGATTGCATCACGACTCCTGCTGGTCAACTGTCAGCTGCAGGACACTCCTGGAATCAGTATGCTGGTTCAGCAGCTGCCTTCTGATCACTCACAAAGGTCAAGATGAGGGATCACCTCTGATAACAACCAGTCCGCTCAGGGGTCCCATAAGGATCAATTCTGGGACCCCTACTGTTCAGTTTATTCCTAAACAAACTGCCATCCACATGCCCGGGCCAAATGCTCCTATATGCAGACGACGCGGTCATATTCGGCAGCAACGCTAATCTCTAACAACTGGCGGTGGATCCCCAAAAGGGGTTCTCAGCCACTGAAAAATGGTTTATGAATCACAGACTAGTCATGAACTGCAAAAAAACTAAGACTGATGTTCACCAGCACACAGAGCAATCATAAGGCCTCCCCCTTGCAATCGGGAGCATGGTGGGGACCCACAGGAACCGTCCACAGTTCAGATACCTGGGCATCACCTCGACTCTACACTTCGCGCCCAACACATCGACAACACAGCAAGGGCGATTAATACAAGAATAGGGCTCCTATACAGGCATAGACACTGCCTAACACATGAGGCTTAGAACCTGGCCTTCAGCAGCTCGATGGTCTCCCTTGTTGACTATGGCTTGGCAGTCTATGGGATCGGCAACAGACACAGCCCTAAACAGCATCAGCACATCACTAAACAAGGCGGGCTGACTGCTCACAGGTGCAGTAAGACTAATGTACACCTGTGAGCTCTACACCCGGGTAGGTTGGCTACAACTGAAGGACAGAATAAACTACCAAATCTGCCTCATCACCAAGAAATGCTTCCTCAGCCGACTACCTACAGGGGTCCAGGGCCTCCTAACTCCACGCTCAAGCACCTGACCCACAAGGAACTCCTCCTCAGACCTACAAAATTGCCAGATGCACTTTAGCCCTGGCACATGAGCCTTTACTGTCGTGTTCCACTATGGACCAGTGCCTTACCTCCTGGCGTTATCAGTTCCACATCTATTGGATTGTTCAAATGCAGACTCCGCAGCCCCTAGTAAAATCTAGTAAATGTGATTGCTACCATTAGCACCCTCCCGGAGCATCAACCAACTACCTGCACTTGCCTCCTGACAACTCATTGGGTGGAGGGATCCCAATCCCAGCACTTTAGGTTACATCTACCCCGCAATCATGACATCGCTCCCACTTCCCTACCCCCTCAGATACTCCCAAGTACCTTACTCTTCCACCCATATTTGCAACCCCTCCTTCTTCTCACCTCTGAGAGCTTCCAGGTAGGGTGTTAACCTCTGACGCTGGCTAGCTGCTGTACTGCCTAAGCTGTTTAATGCTGTTGTACCCTGTAACTTACCTGTACCATATGTAACCCTGTCATCTGGATTGTATTGTCTATGTAACTTGACATGGAACCTATAAATGAGCATCGGCTCATTGGTGTAATCCAAGACTTCAATAAATAAATAAATAAAAATATGTAGCCATAGTTATAGGAGTGGCATATGATTCACAACCACACAACCCACCCAGCCTCCTCTGACAAGTGGCACACGGATCTCTGCTTCCAGCATGCAGGATATGACATCATGGGGCTGAGTCATGGGATATACTGCCTGGGTAGTGGGAGGAGCTTAGTTTAAAGACATCTAGCCAGTCCGAGTAGTCCAGTGGAATTGCCAGAGTGTGGATGTGACTCCTAGAACTATGGTTACAGGTGAGTAACCTATAATTTTTTTTATTTGCAATACACACATGTACAAGTGGGAACTATCTTAAGATGAGACATTTGGTCTTGAGAGGTATAGGCACTATTTGAGTGTGTGCTGAGGCACAAGGCCGCAGGCAGAGGGCTCCTCATCACATACCTAAAGAGTGCCTCTATCGGCCTGAAGGTGCAGTACCATGCATTTATGAGTGTATGAATAGGCACACAGGTGGCCTGGTTCATCCATAGAACACTATTTGTGGTGCCCATCTTGACCCATTTTATAAATCTGTTCATAAAATGGTTCTAAAGTACCACCACAGATACTATTCTGAATGAACTGGGTCATCCAGCCATGCCTATGTGTGCTCGGGATACACAGCTCAGAATATGCCACTTATAACATTTGAGAAGGTAAGACTTAAATAACTCACTCGTGGATCCACCACTCATGAGTTATTATCCTGCCCACCTTACTTATGAAGATAAGTACTGTAACATATTTTGCATCGGAACGTTGCATATCCATTATTGACACAAATGGAGATAAAAATGAGAAGATAAGTGATATATTTGTATCTATCCTCAAGATCTTATGATATCCTGTTGTTTGTGTTGCCATAACTGAATATTGGGAAGATTAGTTATATTACAGTGTCATAATGAACCTATCAGAGAACAGCTTTCACAGTGCCGTTGCCATCACAGTAACAACGTTTAATAAAGCACTAAATCCTGCAGTTGAATTGAAGCAGAAACAATTATGTCTTCAAACAAACAGTGGATTTAAAAGCTATAACTTGTAATCTGTGGTTATGTGAATTGAATATTCAGTGGTCCAACTCAGAATATGCAGTTTCTCATCACATGCGAGGTAGCTTTGCCACTTGTGAGTTACAGTCTTCCACTTCACACTTGGAAATAAATTGCTTATTTTGAGTCAGGCAGTTGCATGCTACATACATACATACATACATACATACAATGTTACCTTTTTCTGTGACAGCTACAAGAAACAAAGGAAGTCTTGAAGAGACCCAGAAAATGAAAACTTCTATTTCAGCTGAGACCAAAGAGCTTCAGGTAAGCTGCATGAAGAACTTCTGCTGGTGTGTGTGTGTGTGTGTGTGTGTGTGTGTGTGTGTGTGTGTGTGTGTGTGTGTGTGTTGTGTGTGTGTGTGTGTGAGTGTGATGCAGTGCACTAAAAATGGCACTTGTTTTATAGGAGACCTGTAAGGATCTGGAACAAATGAATATGCAGCTGGAGAACCAAGTGAAAAAGTTACGGACAGCTTTGGAAGCTGAGAAGGAGCACAATATTCAGCAACAAAATCTGGTAAGAATGTGCTGGTACATTTACTAACAATACATATTTATTTTTATTTATTTAGTTTTGTTGACCCGGTAAGTGCACTAGACAAATTCTGCCTATTTTCAGGCATGACCGGTGGAGGGATACAGATGAATGCCAACTGACTTTGAACCAGATTAACCTGTTGGTGATATTTTAGTGAATGAGGGAAATATGGCCAGGGCACTAGGAAATTCCCTACTCTTTTCAAGAAGTACCATGGGATCTTTAATATCCACCTGAACTACCACCAGGACAGGCAAATGGGACCTCGGTTTAGCATTTCATCGAAGAGCGGCACTTAGGAGTGCAGCACCCCCTCATGCTTGCACTGCAGTGTCAGTATTGGGATATTAACCCAAGTGCCTGATGTGGGATAGAACCTACAGCCTTCTGATCTCCTGGCCTCAGAGGCGAGTGTGCTATCTGCTGAGCCACTGACAGACATTTGATAGTTGAAGGTGAAATGGCTGTTCTGTTTTAAACTTTACAAGTTTACTCAACTTTAACCATCCTTACAACCAGCCTGGTGGCGCTGAGGGTTGGGCGCTGGGCACCACTGCTCGTGCCATGCCAGCAACCGGGTTCTGGGTGAGCTTGGGTTGCCAGGGGGTCATCAGGAGGGAGGGATTGAGCGTCCACTAGACAGCTGTCCTCTCCTCTCCTGGGGAGTGATGGGGCACAGAGGCCTGTGTAGCCTGACGCCTAGCGGAGGCTAGGTGTTGACATGCCTGGCCCTGTAAGAGCGGGGTCAGAGGTGGGCTAGCTAGTGGGCGTGGTGTGTGCGGACGTGTGCATGGCACACCCCCTTCTGGCATTGCATGCTCCGCCTCCGAAGGCAGAACTAGGAAAAGGGGGGCCCCGGTCATAGCAGCTTGATGGCCATCTGAGAGCACCAACACCGGCCTCAGCTGGGGATCACCAGTATGGATCCGGACTTAGTGGGGGAGTTGGTCGCCCCCTGCTACCCCGCCACGGGCGGGCAAGCCGTGGGGTAATGGGTGATGGCCCTCAGTTGGAGACTGGTGCGGGTCAGATGTCAGCTGGAGGTGAGGGATGCAAGGACACTACGGCCAACTGGGGGCCCAGGTGAGAAAAAAAATGTCCTTACAATGTTACCCCTGCCACCCACCCCAAAAAAAGATGAATTCAGCTGTAACTAAAACAAGCAGAAGGTTGGTCCGTTATTAGAACACATGGGTTGTCTTAAAAAGATCCCAACTTTGATAAAACAGTATTTTTATGGATAATTTCTGTATATAGCTTCCCACTGTCACGTTCACATTATAAAACAGCACTGAGAAAAGGAAGACCTTAATTGACTGTGTCACATCACGTGAATTAGTGCATTAAAAATTTGTCTCACCACACAGCAGACTGTCAAATCAAATTTAAAATGTCTTTTCAAACATTTTGTACCCTAAACCAGCCCTTTTATAAGTGTAGTGGTCCGCTGGGGTGTCTTGATGCAAGACAGATCTTACTACCGAACTTCCCAGGTGGTGGAAATATCAGCTGTACTTGTGCTTGACAACTCATCTGGGGCATGTGTTAAGATCTGTCTGACTGTATATCCTGTTGTGGACTATTGCTTACATAACCAGGATTACTATTCTAGACTTAATCTGTTTTGGCTACTCGGCTACACCTAACGTCACAATCCTTTACAGTACTTTGACATCACAATCAAATGCTGTGGAAATTATTAAGATTTCAGGTGGTAGACAAGCAGCCAGTTAAGTCTGGTTTCAAGTTGATGTACTAAATTAAAAGGAAAGAAAATGTGAAACATCACTCACTGATCCCTCTACTCCTGCCTTTCTCCATTCTCCGAGGACAGACATCTTTTTCACTATGTCTTATCTCCAAGTTCTGGTTCGGATCTCTTCACTGCTGTCTTAGCTCCCTTTGTCGTATGCTGCCTTTCATACTCTCGTTAACCTTTCATACTCTGAGTTACTCTGACCCCTGTTCATTCACTGTACCCTGTGCCAAGAACATTGCAGGGCTGCCTGCTTTTTTCTATGGGCTCCCCTGACTTTGGTCTAGCCTTCACCGCTTGATCTGCTGCTCTTCAACCTCTACCCTGAAATTTCTACAGTATTGTTGTCTTGTGCGTCCATGTCCATCCCCCTTCCCCAGTGCACCTCTGGATGAAGCTGTTTTCAGCTCAGACCTTTACGGGTAAAATTTAAATATAGAAATTAAAGAAAATACATGAAATATAAGTTGAATATATATATCTAAAATGCTTTTCAGTGTTGCCCTGAGGCATAAGTGCCTTTTTAATACAAGCTGAATGTGGTTCTGCCATTGCATGGATCCCACTTTCCCAGAGCACAGATATTTGATTGGTTTAGCAGCTCTTTCCAGAGGACCATGGGCGCCTCTGCCAGTTACATTCCTTTCACCCTCACAGGTCCCGTCAAGGCACAGACATGATCACGTAGGCTGTAATTTATCATTCATTTTTGCACTCATTTTATGAGTAATGGGTTATAATGACCCCATAGTGTCAGTAGCTCAGTAGGTAGTACACTTACCTCTGGGGCTGGAAGATCAGAAGGGCTTGAGTTCTAGCCACACCAGGTACTTAATTGTAATACCCATAACCGACTCTGCAGTGCAAGTGAGGTGCCGCCTGTGAGGTGCCATCTTTCAGATGAGGCGTTAAACTGAAGTTCCTTCTTCCGTCTCTGGTTACTGTCCAGATGGAAGTTAAAGATCCTATAGCATGTATCGAAGAAGAGTAGGGGAATTTTCCCCGTTTCAAGGCCAACATTCCCCCATCAAACCCCCCCATGATGCACCTTGAAACAAGTTGTCACAGCTTAGTGTACCTTTCCTGGTCGATACATCACAAATAAAATACCTGTTCATTTACAGGGACTGTGACACTTTTGACCCCATTACAGTTCCCATTGTCAACTAGGACTTATTTTGCATTACAGGTTTTTCAGATGTTGCAATAGCCAGACAGTAGATGTTATTTATTTATTTTTTGTTGGGGTTCTCTCTAACTGGTAAGGACATTCGATACCCATTAGCTGTTTTCATTTGATTATACTGGTTACTTGCTGTAAGATGTATGATATTTCCTCCATTCAGAAACCTAAGGAACATAACCAGATTGCACCTTACCCAAATAAGGTCTTTCTGATGGAGTGGATTGCCTGCATTGTGCCAGAGCTGGGTTTAAAACTGACCTCCGGGCTTGTTCCTCAGGCAGGAAGAGTTAGAGCAGTATCACTAAGGTGATGTGCTTGAACTAGGTTGTGGTGGTGGTGGTGGTGGTGGCGGCAGCGAAGTGAGACATTCTGTTACCACAGCTGTACATCAGCCAGATGGCTGACCTAGTAGTGGTAATGGGATAAAGCATAGAGACACTTATCTGCCTGCTGTGTAAGTTAGAGGTGCAGCATGCTGACTCTTGAGGGGAAGGGACAGTGGGCTATAAGAAAGACTGTTGCTGTGCAACATCAAGAAGCATAAAATAAGCAGGTTAGCATCACACTTTGTGACCTAAGAATGGGAAGCATAAGTCAATTTCCAGCTTGATTGGCAATGGTTACTAATCATAGAGCTGGCTGTCCCTGTATTCTTTTTTTTTTGCTTTCCCTGGTGTGTATTGGTGCCCCCACTCTCCAGTTGCCAGCCTTTTGTTTGCCTGGTGACATCTAGTGCCCCCTCCTCCACTGATCGCCATCTCCGTGTCACGTTTTATCCGTGGTGTCTCGTGGACCCCCCATCCAATCGCTGTCCCTGTAATTTTAACGTCCCTTGTGTCTAGTGGCACCCCAATCCGATCACCGCCTTCATTTTGTGAGGTTCCCTGGTGTCTAATGGCACCCCACCATCCAATCACTGTCAATTTTGTCCCTTGCTGTTTTTTTTATTTGAACTGCAACAAAAAAAAAAGGTCCAATGCTGATCACTCCCGTACCCCCACCTGAGCACCCACCTCTCACACCCCATAGACCGTCACTCACCTGAACAGGTCCCAGGTTGAGATCCATGTTCCCGATTGAATACGTGTCTTGCTGCTGGAACTGGCGACTGCAGTATGGGAACGAAGGTAAATTTGGTCCTATGTGTTCAGTGAGGGTTTCAACTTTGGTGCATAACTCAGTCTTTTTTTGACATATTGACCTCAAATTTTCAACATAGCCTTTTGGGGACCCCACCTCATGAACAATATAACTGTCATTAAGCAACTCCTGCCCGGAAGATGATTTTGCAGTCACTTGGGGAATTCACCTTTTGGGCAGGAGTTGCTTAATGACAGTCCTAGTGTTCTTGAGGAGGGGTCATAAGAAGGTTATGTTGAAAACTTGAGGTCGAGATATGAAAAAAATGGCAAAGTTATGACCATTTGTTGCAATTTCGCTATGCACCCTCATAACTTTGAAATTTTTAAATGTTTTGACCCCAGATTTTTAACATAGCCTTCTTATTACCCCACCTCATGTATGTCACAGCTGTCATTTTTCAGATCCTGGCCAAAATGTGTTTTCGTACCAGTGGCGTGGAATGGCATTGCCGTTAATGCGTAGAATTACAGTTTGGCGGGGATTGGAAAACTTTCTGCGCCAGGTAAATGAGGTGGGGTAATAAGGAAGGCTATGCAGACAATTTGGTCAAAATGGCAAATTCAGTTTCAGAACTATGTATATCAGTATATACAATAATAAGTAATAATTACATGGTTTGAAGTAAAACATACCAATTTTATAAAACTGCTAATCAAAATCGGCTGATTGCTAATCATTTTTTCATTTTGATTAGCAAGGCATAATCAACTGTCCAACACTAATTTATGCCTTGCGTCAAGACACAAGTGAAAATCCCTGCCCCAATTGGGGATTATAAATCCTAAATCACTACCTTAGCTTGAGCCCCTTTCATAGAACAAGCCATCGAGCGGCAGTGTCACGAAAAACAGAAAGCAAAAATGTAGGTATTCTTTGACATGCTGAATTTGTCTTTGTTGCACTTTAGATTCTCAAACACAGAGATCTATGGAAAAACTCAAAGAAATTGTGGCTCAGCATTCTGATGAACTTTCAGAGGTACAGATTTTTGTTTCTTAATCAATTTTGCAATGAATACAGAATAAAGAACTAAATGAATTAGAAAAGCCTAGCCAAACTTGTGTATCATCTCCATTGAAGTGAATGGTTCCCCATAGATGGTCTTTATCACTGTGCTGGTCCCAAGCCTCCCAGCATTCGAACAGTAGATCTTCAGATTTTCAAGAATATCTTCCTCCTAGGGCCACACCTTTGGAACTGTAAGTCATTGGTGTCAGAACCACTCAGAAACTTTTTCTAGCTGGGGCCACAATCAGCAAGTCCACCCAGCCTGCATTCCTTTCACCTTCAGGCCTGGCTCCTGGAGAGATAGAATTGAACAGGTTTAAAGTATCTCAGAGGGTCTCTGAAAATACATTTGGCTGTATATAAACCTTCCACCAGGAAGACTTACACAGTAAAGTGGAAAAGATTTTCTATCTGGTGTTCTGAAAACCCATGAACCCTTTTAGGCGTTCACATAAAAGGTTTTGGAATGTTTGCTGGGCGTTTGTGATGCTGGCCTGCAGTATTCCACTGTTATGATCAGCATACAGCGGACCAGTAGGTACCCTTTCTTTGGCACAGCTGCCACTGTTTAAGAGGTTCCTTGGGTATTCTGCAGACAAGGCCTCCCATCAGGAGGTCTTTGGCCCCATGGGATATCAACCTTAGAAACATAGAAGTTGACAGCAGATAAGGACCATAAGGCCCATCCAGTCTGCCATTTCTTTTCTACCTTATGAGTGTGCCATAGGCCTTTGCTCTGTCAATGGCCTATCTATCATACTCATCTGAATTGCTCCCTTATGCATATCCCATGCCTGTTTGAAGCCCTGCACTGTATTCATATCCACCACATCCTGAGGTAGGCTGTTCCTTGTGTTGGATAAATTCACTCGCAGGCCCTTAGAGCCCATTGAAACTTGTGACTTCACATTTATAACTTGTTTATTTATTTAAACATATTTTACCTGGGAAACAAGCAGAGTTCAGAAGGCTCATTTCCAGGTGTGCCCGGGGGGAGGATATGGGTGATCATAGGCAAGACTACATTCACCGACTTAGTTCTTTAATACAGAAACAGTGCAAAATACAAGGTGCATACAGTGAGCGTTGTGCAGTTACTGAAGTTACAATACAATCTTCCTGTTTATCTACAGGGTGTATTACATAAAACAAGGGAGTTACTCCAGAGACAGAAGGAGGGGGGTTAGAACTACCAAATTTTAGAAATTACTTCATGGCAGCTCAAACTACATACATTGTAGCCCTTATTCAGCATCCTCCAGAAACCTCATGGTTACAGATTGAAAGTTCTTTAGCACTAGGCATACGTTTAAGGTTTCAGTCCTGGGGATAGAACAGTCAAAGATCAGCCAATGTAAAACAGATGGACATGGCATACATTGTAACAGTGGCTAAGGTTTAACCAGAACTCAAACCTCTACTAGACAGCTGTCTTGGGTTCCAGTTAGGTGGCACCCTGATTCTGCTGCATTGGGAGGCTTGATGCCAGCTTTAAGCGTTGGGGAGCAGAAAGAGCTTGATTTTTCATCAGTTTTACAGCAGAGATGCAGCTTCAAACTTTTGCACAATTACAGATGAAATTCAGTTTACGGAATATGGATTTTTTAGATACATGCACATTAGAACCTTCCTGGGGGCCTCTCGGTGTGTTGAAGAACTTTTCCAACCCTGGCCTCTCTCTTAACTCTGGTTTGGAAAGAGGCCAATCAACAGAGTAAGTACTTGATTTCTAGACTCTTATCTCTTATTGAACATGGACACGGGAAGGAAATAGTTCAGCATATACAAAACAAGTAGGAGAGGAGGCGGGCATGCCTCCATTGGGTAAGAAATGGGACACGATTTGGCAAATGGTTCATAAGACCACTGGGCCTAGTTGCTGGCGGGAATTTAAATGGACGGTGGTGACACGTATTTCCTCACTCCAAACAGGACAGAAAATATAGGTAGTAGCCACACTGATGAATGTTGGAGGAAATGTGGCCAGAGGGGTGCCCCATATTATATTTTCTGGAGGTACCCTAAAATTCAGCACTTTTGGAGTGAGATAAACCAACTTATAACACATGCGCTGCACATTTGAGCTCCCTTGGAGGTTGAGCAGGGAGTATTGGGGGTCCCTCCAAGGTGAGGTCAGAGTGGGGATTTGAGATATCTCTTTCTGATATTCACAGCCACAGCATTAAAATCTGTTACACTGCTGTGGCTATCTGGATGTCCTAACCTGGCTAAGAACTGTAAAACAGTGAAATCCATGTAAAGCATTACGGCCCATTTACAACTGAAACAGGAGAAATTTCTATCGAAATGGTTGTTCTTCACGTACATAATAGAGGAGATGGCGGGAATAGTGTTGTTAGATCAATTAGCAAATCGGGAGTGAGTGGCGGCTGCGGGGGGGGCACGACACAGGGAGACACAGCGCCTAAGTTAGGTCAGTTGGCAGTGCCCTCTCCCACTTCATCACCTGTTTCAGTGCCGCCTGTGACTGCTTTACTAAACTGCAGTTAAAAGCCACAATATCCCCTGGATAACACCGACCCTTGACCTCGTGCGCCTCCGTGATAACTTATGGCATAAGGCCCTCGAATCCGGCCATCCCACTGACAGGCAATGGTATAGAGTTGCCAGGAATAAATGTACTTGGGAGATTTGCAAAGCGAAGGCAACTCATTTTCAGGAGGCCCTCTCTTCCTCCTGGGATTCTAGGCATAAGTTTTGGGAAAACATTAAAGTACTTAATGGAAAAACGGCATCCCCTCCACTGTCACAACTTGACATTAATAGTACCACCTTACAGGACCCTATGACCGTAGCTATCATCTTATTTATTTATTAGCTTTTGTTGACCAGGTAGTTCCGTTAGGCAAAACCCTGCCTATTTTCAAGCACGACCTGGGAGAGTACAATATACAGTTTACAAAAAATAGGACAATGGTAAAGTACAAAGCAGCAAATAATACAAAACCAGTTGATATCCTTGCAGGGATAGTTGGGGAAACAGAAATATACGTTTAGTGGTAGCCATCCACACAGGGATGAAAGGAAGGAGGGATGGGAAACAAAACAAAGCATTCATTAAATACAGTGACAAGCGGTAAGCTCCTCCTTCTCAGACCTTAGCAGTGTCCTCCCATTTAATTTCTTTGACACTCCCACCCCCAACCAAGACGCCTCCCCTCCCCACCCCCTACTGATACACCACTCTTCTGATTCAGGACTGTTTTTCCCCCGAGAGACCAATCCCTACTTATCTAGAGTCCTGGAGAAGTCCCAGTATAGTGGGGACACTTTAGACCTAAAACTCCTTCACTTGGCTCTGGATATAGTCCTTGTCCCTCTTAAAAAAGTTCTTAACTCTCTCTCTCTCTCTCTGTCTTGGCCAGTTCCGCTTCCAGTGGAAAGTGGTGTCATCATGCCTGTCCTCAAAGGAGGGACCACACTCTCCAAATAACTACCGCCCATCTCTATTGTCCCCACCCCTCCAAGGCCCCGGAAAAAATAGTTCTAGGTACATGGATATGTTGTTCAATCCACACTTATTGGCAGGTTCCTTGCCGCTTTAATTGTTGCGGAAGGTCTTCAGCTGGCTCCTCCCACTTCCGGTGGGTAAAACTCTTGGCTCCGCCCCATGACGCCAGATCTTCCTTACCACTTGGAAGCTCAAGTTCCCTCCTTAGCGCTCTGCGTTTTAGACTGGATCCTAACTCTTCGGTTCGTCCGAAACTGGTTTTGAAGTTTTCTAAACTTCGGTCTTCATCTTCCCTCGTGGCTGCGATGGACAAATGTATTCCTGGCTTTCGGAGGTGCCCTTGCGGGCTGAAAATGTCCAGGACGGATCTGCACTCCGCGTGCGTCTACTGCCTAGGCCTGGATCACGACCCGAGGCCTGCGAGTTGTGCGCTCTTTCTTCGGCCAACGCCCTGGATGATCGCGCTGCCGATTGAAGCTCAAGTGCCCCAGGAAACGTTTCCTGTCGGTAAAATCAAAAGAGGCTCGTTGGGCGGTGTCCGTGGCGGCTGGCTCGGCTGAGCAGCTCGAGCAGATGATCGCCCTTGAGGAGGAGGCGGCCCAGGCTGCATCTTCCTCCTCCTCCTCGGCCGCGGCATTTATCTCGCTCTCTCTGAGTTCCTCGTACTTGGCTTCGTTCAAGGAGCTTTGTCAGTCCCTTTCCACAAAGGCAGAGGGGCCATCGGGACATTCTTCTCGGCCCAAGAAGGAGTCAAAGGGTAAGTCCCACCGTTGGCATTTCTGGGAGCAGGAGAGGTCTCCTTCCCTGGACAGCCGACCGTCGACTGCGGTCGAAATTGCGGCTCAGGCGCTGGCTTCCGGGTGTCCCCATCAGGCCAGCCTGCCGAGACTCCTGTCGGCGCAGTCGAGATTTTCTCGACTCGTGCCGGATGGCTGTCGACTGGTGAAGCCGACAACCCACCTTCACCGTTCCCCGGTGGAGACCGAGATCTGCCTGTGCCTTTGGGGCGCGGTCCCCGGATAAAGTGCCCGAGCCGAGGGAAGGCGGGTGTCCCGCTTCCCGAACCCGGTCTCGGACTTCATCTCGTCAGCCGTTCCCGCTGACATCGGCGGTCTCGTGCCGTAAGCGGTGACACCGTTCTCCTCGTAGTCTTCCTCGGATGAGGGAGCCTCGGCGTAGATTACGTCGACGTTACGAGGAGCTTATGTAGCAGCAGTTACTGTTGTCTGGGACTAAACCGACTCCGGTTCCAGCCCCGACCATCAAGTGGCTGTCGCCTGAGCGACGAAGCAATCGCTTGCCCTGCCGAGATGCCCGTTCCAGGCCAGTTGTTCGGCGAAACCGGCTGCTCCACCCGATTGTGGTGGAACCTCCGCCTCCACAACGAAGTCTGGGGCACTAACAAAGGATTCTCGGTCGGGTCACGGCCTGCCCACAGGTTGTTGGTCACCCTCACTCCCGACCATCCTCAGCAGGTAGAGGGTGGCTCAGAGGCCGAGGCAGCTCTTCGCAGACTCTCCGGAATGCGATGAGCGACTCTTCCCTGTTCTCCAGGCAGGTCGACCTGGAGTCCTCGGCGCCAGTCATTGGACGATAGCCCATCATCCTTCTTGGGTCTGCTCGACTCATCTCGGAGTCCACTGGGATGCAGCTCGAGCTGAGGATATCCATCTTCACGGCAGATACCCAGCACAAGTTGGCAGATGTCCCCTTCTTGGGGACTGACCTCTTCGGCCCTGGAGTGGAGGGACACATCCAACGGATCGAAAAGTCCAGTGCCACTGTGGACTCGGTCACCTCCGCCCAGAGGGACAAAGGACGCCGTCAGCAACAGCATAAGTCCTTTCGTCCTTCGGCCCCTGCAGCTCGACCGGCCCAGTAGCACCAGCAACAGTGCCAGCAGGCTCGTGCTTGGCATCCCAAACCCAAGCCAGCGGCTTCTTCCAACAGGAAGCAAGGAGGTAAAGGCCCAGGAGGTCCCTCGGCGGTTCCTCCTCCAAGCCTGCCCAGTGATGGGTTGAGGGGTGCCGCCCCCAGCCTCATCACTCCCCCCTGGGTTCCCCCCGTGGGGGGAC
Organism: Neoceratodus forsteri; assembly: GCA_016271365.2. Lineage (NCBI taxonomy): Eukaryota > Metazoa > Chordata > Ceratodontiformes > Ceratodontidae > Neoceratodus > Neoceratodus forsteri. The sequence continues at coordinate 39,287,226 of CM057451.1, forward strand.
GGCTCCGCCACTTCCTTTCCGCCTGGTCCGCTATCACCACGGACCGCTGGGTGTTGGAGGTGGTAGGAAAAGGCCTGCCTCTGGAGTTCGAGCAGGCTCCTTCCTTTTGAGCCGTCGCCCCACAGGGGGCCACGGGGTCCGCAGCCTCGTTGTCGGCCCGCCGAGTCGATATTGCCCTGCTCCTCGAAAAAGAGGTGATCAGGAAGGTGGCGGATCCTCCTCCAGACCCGGGGTTTGTGTCCAGGTATTTCCTGGTCCCCAAACGGACGGGGGGGCTGGCGCCCCATCCTCGACCTGCACGATCTGAACAGGTTCCTAAGGTCTCGGACCTTCAGGATGGTCACTCTGGCTCAGATAATACCATCCTTGGAACGAGGCATGTGGTTCTGTTCCCTGGACCTCCAGGACTCGTTCTTTCACGTCCTGATCCGTCCGTCTCATCAGAGATTCCTCCACTTCAGAGCGGAGGGATCCCTTAACGAGTTCCGGGCCATGCCCTTCGGCCTCTCTCTAGCTCCCAGGTCTTCACCAAATGCATGGCAGTGGTGACAGCATTCTCATGGCGCGCCGGAAGGTCCGTTGTACCCTTACCTGGATGACTGGCTGATTGCAGCCCCTCCAGAGCGGAGGTGGAGCGGTCCAGAGATCTGGCCCTCCAGGTTTGCTCTCAGATTGGCCTCTCATCCAAGGCCAAGTCGGAACTTCGTGCGAAGCAGGTGATACCTCTTCATCGGGGCAGAGCTGGCTCCGGCGGACAAGGCCGAGTTCTTTCCTCCTTTGCCCAATCATTTCTGGTTGGGCAATCGCGCCCTGCCCGGGACTTCCTGCGCCTCCTGGGCCTCATGGCCTGCACCAGCGTGGTCCGTTGGGCCCGTTGGTACATGCATCCCCTTCAGTGGGGACTGGCCAGCCAATGGTCACAGCGCTGTGATCTGTTGGACCAGCCTGTGACAGTGATCCAGGAGATGTGGAACGCTCTCCAGTGGTGGACCATTCCGGCATATCTGCAGGAGGGCATCCTGTTCGTCTTCCCGAGCCGACGGTCTCTCTATCGACCGATGCATCTCTGATGAGTTGGGGTGCCCATCTGGGGGAGCACAGAGCGCATGGTCTCTGGTCCGCTCGGGAGTCCTGACGCCATATCAACCTGCTGTAGCTCTGAGCGGTCCGCCTAGCTCTCACCACCTTCGCTCCGTTTCTATGGGGTCAAGTGGTTCAGGTCCAGACAGACAATACCACGACCATGTACTGTCTGAACCGCCAGGGCGGGACGTGCTTCATGCTGTTATGCAAGGAAGCACTCCGCATATGGTCCCTCATGCGCAGCCTGGAGGCGGATCTCTTAGCCATTCACATGGCAGGAACCTCCAACACCCTGGCCGATGCCCTAAGCCGGATAGGGGCTGTGTCTCACGAGTGGTCTCTCCTGCCGAGGTAGTACAAGATCTGTTCTCCCACTGGGGCACGCCTCAGGTGGACCTGTTTGCCTCAGGAGAATGCGGCTGAGTCTGTTCCATGCCCGCCCCCCTCAGCAGGGCTCGCTGCAGGGGGATGCCTTCTCGAGGCCGTGGACCCCGGGCCTCTTCTACGCCTTTCCCCCATTTCCCTTGATCCACAAGGTGCTTCTCAAGGCGAGGAGGGACAAGGCGCAGGTGATCTGGTAGCCCCAGACTGGCCCCGCCAGTTCTGATATCCAGATCTCCTCAGCCTCGGCTCCAGGCTCCCGAGGCGGCTTCCAGCCCACCCGGACCTGATCTTAGTCAACCAGGGGAAGGTATTCCATCCGGACCTTCAATCCCTGCACCTGATGGCCTGGTTCCTGAGCGGCTAGAGTTCCAGGCCTTGGGTCTTTCTGACTATGTCCTCAACGTCGTTGAGGCGTCCCGTAAGGAGTCAACCAGGAAATGCTATGTCTTCAAATGGAAGAGATTCTCCATTTGGTGTCAGGGGAAGGGCTTGGACCCTTCCGCCTGTCCCTTGGCAAGCATTCTGGACTATCTGTGGTCCCTTTTTCAGCAAGGGCTTCGGTCGACGACCCTTAAGGTGTACCTGGCAGCCATCTCTGCTTACCGGGCACGGGCCGGGAAGCAATCGGTGGCGCAGGAGAAGGTGGTCGGGCGCTTTTTCCAAGGCCTTGACCACATTTCCCCTCCGGAGCGAGAACCTCCACTTCCATGGGATCTGCTGCTGGTATTGGCCAAGCTCATGGGCAACCCATTCGAACCGATGAACAGGTGCGATATTTCCCACCTGTCATGGAAGACCACCTTCTTGGTGGCTATCATGTCAGCCAGAAGGATGGGAGAGCTCCAGGCGCTTTCCATCGAGTCTCCTTATCTGGTCTTCCACAGGGACAAGGTTGTCCTGCGCCCCCACTCGAAATTCCTTCTGAAGGTGGTGTCAGAGTTTCACCTTAACCAGGTGTTGACTCTGCCGGTGTTCTATCACACCTCGGAGGCCCAATATAGGCTCCATACTTTGGACCCTAGACGAGCGCTCGCTATTATAAGGAGCGGACGGGTTGAAGTCTGGGGAGAGGTTCTTCAGCTGTTTGTCACCTCGCTGAAGCCGCGCCTGGCAGACCTGCAGCCAGCGGACGATAGGCAGGTGGGTCACCTCCTGCATAGAGCTCTACTATAGGTTGGCGGGCATAGAGCCTCCCAGAGGGATAAGAGCTCATTCTACCCGCCATACCGCTGCATCGGTAGCTGCTTCCAGGGACGTCCCTATCCAGGATATCTGCAGGGCTGCTACCTGGAAGTTGGCACGTACCTTTATTACCCACTACCACATTGACCTTGAGTCATGCCGGGATGCTGGTTTTGGGTCCTCGGTTCTTCAGTCCTTATTTCCCAAGTAAGTAGTGGGGGTGTGCGCCTTGCCTCCCTCCTCCCGGAGAACTGCCAGGAGTCTGCCAATAAGTGTGGATTGAACAACATATCCATGTCCCTAGAAATACAGGCTACTCACCTGTAACAGGAGTTCTAGGAATGAGTAGCATTGTTCATCCACATGACCCACCAACCTCCCGGCTTCGACGCAGACCTGGCTTCCAGCTGGCTAGATCTGGCGGCCATAGGCGGAGCCGAGAGTTTTACCACCCGGGTGGGTGGGAGGAGCCAGCTTGAAGACCTTCCGGCAAGAATTAAAGCTGCAAGGAACCTGCCAATAAGTGTGGATGAACAACATATACCATTCCTAGAACTCCTGTTACAGGTGAGTAACCTGTATTTTCAGACCAGCTCACTGACTACCTGACTAAATATAAGCTCCTTTGCAAAGAACAGCATGAATTCAGGAAGGGGCACAGCACCTCAACAGCACTGCTGGAATACACCACCTTCCTACACAAAGCCCTAGACCGTGGACACCTAGTCGGGTCTGTGTACATAGACCTGACAAAGGCATTCGACGTGGTCAGTCACCTTCTCCTCTCTCGCTCTGGGTCTTGCTTCCGAACCCATTTCTTGGTTCGAGAGCTACCTAAGTGGTAAATCACAGTGTGTCAAAAGAAACTCCACTCTATCCGACAGTCTGCCGGTTCGCTCTGGCGTTCCCCAGGGATCCATACTAGGGCCACTTCTCTTTGGCCTATTTCTAAATTCTCTCCCAAAAGCATGTTCTAGCCAAATGCTTCTATACGTAGACAATGCAGTTATCTTCTGCAGTCACAGAGACCTCCTCCCCCCCTCAACTTGCGCTCCAGAGTCTTTTCTCTGAAACTGAAACATGGTTCTCCGCTAGTAAACTGGTGTTAAATTTCAAAAAAACAGTCTATGGTCTTCACTTATCGTCAAAACAAATATAGGGGCACCCCACTGTGTATACTTAACTGTCAAAACTCACAGCTAGAGCAAGTGATTGCCTTTAAATATCTGGGTGTTACCCTTGACTCCTCGTTAAACTGTCATGAACATATCCATCATCTTAGCCTTTGCCACAAATGCCAGAATTGGTCTCCTTTACAGGAACAAATTGTGTATGCCTCCTGCAGCCCTCCGTCTAGCGGTTACCTCTTCTGTCCTTTCCATTTTGGATTACGGATCATCTTCTATGACGGCTGACAATACTGCACTTCACAGAATTAAGGTCACCCTGAATAGAGCCTGTCGTCTTGTCACAGGGTGTGGTAGGATGACTCGCACCTGTAACCTTCATCGGCTCTCCAACTGGCTCAACTTTGAGGGTCGGCTGAAATACCACACCTGCTTCCTTGCCAGGAAGATTGTCAACGGTCAATCCCCCACCGGGCTCTTTAACCTCATTCAGCATGCACCATCCACACGGAATACTAGAGGCTCAGACAAAGCCACATTGCTTGTGCCATTCTGCAGAATGTCCTTGGGGCAACGTGCCTTCCATTATAGGGCTCCACTCTGGCCAAATGATCTGCCCCCTGATACCTCATGTGTCCAGAACCTTGGTCGTTTCAAACTGAAACTCCGAGAGCAACTACTCACCGCCAGTACCTGTGACTGCCCCTGAGCTGTCCATTCACATACTCGCCTCTTTTACTGGTGTGCCAAGCCAAACCTCTGTGCCTTCTGCCCCCACTCTTGATTGATTTTTCTGATATATTATGCCTTTATCTTACATATCTGTTTTATTGGCTTAGGAAAAATTGTATCATTCTTGAAATTTGAAGTAAGCAGTAGCTTCATTTGCTTGAAACCTTTATACCATACTTGACTCAGGGTTGTTTTACCCTCCGCACTCATTTGTAATATGTTTCATTGTATTGTCCATTTCTCTTGTTTTGTACTTCTATGACATGGAGCCTTTGCAAAGGAGTCTCTGACTCAAAGGTTTGTAATTCGATCTCTCAATAAATAAAAAATAAATAAAATAGTTTGTATTGTTATACCTGTGTTATAATAGTGTTCTTATGTTTTGTTGTTGCTGAGCATATAGGCAACATTTTGTCTGTGTTGTTAAACACTGTACGAGAGTTACAATAAGGTACTGTATAGCAGGTTATTTTCGCGTTCTGTTTATTTTCGCTATATTCACTATTGGCAAAAATCAGCGAAAATAACATGAACGCGATAATCTGAAACCTCATGTTACTATTTCGGCATGAAAACAAGAGTTTTTTAGTGCAGCACATGGGATGGAGGGTCAGGTGAAAGAACACATAGCACACAGACTTGCAGGTTGGACAGCAACAAAGTTGGAAGGAGGGACAGTTGAAGGGTGGAAGAGAGCACTCAGAAAGAAAAGAAAAACTTTCAATACAAAATAAAGATTATATCAGTATGGCGTTATAAAAGATATCACTCTACCGACTGTGACGAGTAAGATGAAAACAACGGGAGTCAGGAGGACCAAGGAGGCAGGATGGAGCACTCAAAAACAAAGAAATTGTAACACAATTGGTGTTTTGCTTTTTAGTTTTCGCCAGTAAGTTTCATTCCAGTTGTTTATTCACTCGCTCGCTAATATCGGCGATTCCCACTGAATGATTTCTGGCAAGTGACAATGAGTAAGGATGGAGGGGGGGATGTACAGTAGTCTCATTATCAGTCATAAAACCTAAACAGTATTGGCTGAAAAAAAAAAAAATTCCTTTCTATTGCACAGTCCTTACGAGTGAGTAAACAAACAACCGGAGTGAGACAAATTACTGGCAAATTACTGACTGTGGTGCACATAACTAAGTAATGAAGAATGCAGGGTGTGTCAGTTAAAATGCCGGCAAATTGACAGCAGCTGAAAACTGTATGGGCTAATTAATATTGAGATTGACAGTTTAACACTGAAGGCAGATATCATCGTAAACTGTATTTACCAGTACTGCAGAAGCGCTAATTCTAGCGGACGCGAATAGGTCAGGCAGGTTGAATCCCTGAAATCTGGAGGACGCGAATTCAATCTGCTATACAGTATAAATTATGCTGATTTAGGACTTGTAAAGTGCATAGGCTTCTTCACGGAAATACTTCTTGTTACCTGTGGAATAGAGGATTCAATGGGAGTAATTTTTATCAGACCTCATGTGGAATTTGGAAGCCCCAAGGAAAGGGACTGTGTGGAGGGCCTTGTCCTCTACAGTTGGATGCAAATCAGGCTGGAGCATGACGTTACAAAGAGGCATAATTGTTGTAGTAAGAACTTCCTTTGCAGGTCCTCTCCTCTTCCCACTTGATGGGTATTATCTAGCCCCTTCCTGCTGCGGAAGACGGGACTTAGGGTGGCTCCTCTTCGGCCTTTAATAGACTTCTGGGATTGAGCTAAATGTAGATGTCTTCTGCGGGTTATGTGAGGGACGTTATATATTCTGTTGCCTTTGTCGCTGTACCATGCTTGGTATTTATAATTGTGCACCTGTAGAACTTGGACTTTTGATAATAAAATTTTAAATTAAAAAAAAATTACATGAAACAAAACACTGTGCAGGTAGACTTTTTACAGTGGAGGATACAGGTAATAGTTGCAGGTAGGTTATATCTTCTTCCTGCTGCTCTTCTCAACTTGGAAAGCAGCATTTCTGGTAGCTGTCACTCTGCATGCAGATGAACTGAAATCCATGGTTTGATCACATACCCTCCCTATACTGTTTTCCGTAATGATAAGGTAGTTCTCTGTACACACCCCAAGTTGCTGCGTAAGGTGGTGCTGAAGTTCCATTTTCATCATGCTGTTATCCTGCCTACCTACTTTGTCAACTTCCAGAGTGAGGGAGAAAGGACTCTCCACTCACTGATGTTAAGAGGGTCCTTAGGTTTTACATTGACAGAAACGACTAAGATCTTAAATATCTTTTTGTCTGTTTTGACCCTAATTGAAAAGAACAGCCTTGTAAACTGCCTTCACCACCATGCTACTGCTCAGGTTAAACTGGAGGGCAGGTACATGCCTGTTCCACAGGAGTGATTGCCAGTTCCCTGGCATAAATTCTCCCGTGCTTTTTGGAGAAATTTGCAGAGCTGCAGCTTGGAGCATAGTACATACCTTTACCAAGTACTATGGCCTGTATGTCCATGGCAGACAGTGTGCCATGTTTGGCTGAACAATTCTGAATGGATTAGTATCCTAAGTAATCCCTGAGCTCCAGACTGCTTGGTCTGTGGGACTTTAGCTGAGCTTGGTACTCTAACTCACTAGTGGGAATCTATAGAGCGGATTCTCTGAAGATGTGAAAGTTGCTTTCTTACCTTAACTGTTGATCATCCTGAATATCATCTCCATAAATTACTGTGACCAACCACCATCCCCTGACTCACTCCAGTATTGTTGTGTTATGGTTTTCACCCCTTTGTACCTGATTTGCTGTAGAAGACACTGTTTTATTGGGTTTGGTGGCCTTTTATACACAGACTATAAAGGCTATCTTATGCCCTAAGTGCCATAGGTTACCACGTTAGGTTAATGCTGCTCATGTCATGGTTTAAAAAAAAAAAAAAAAAAGGTACTAGGTGGTTGGGGCTGGTGCCACTGTATGCCAGCAGGCACATGCAGTGACATGCACACAGGATGTGCTCATGTTGCCAGTCCTCCGGAAAGTTCCGTCTCCCACAGGGTCCTGGCACCTTGAGAAGATATTCAGGAAGATGAACAGTTGTGGTAAGTATGTAACTTCCATTTCTGTGACCAACATGAGTCATGAGAATGTGCTTTTGTGGCCAAACTGGACACAAAACTAGGTTACAGATTGAAAAAAAAAATAACGATAGTAACTCCTGCAAATAGGTGGACTTTGCAGATAAATTGAGTCCCTTTCTTAAGTGTATATTTTAACATCTAAAACTAGATTTATGTATGAGTGTATATACAGCACTCATTTCATGTTTACTGAAAAAAATGATCCTCAGGCATTGGTTGCATGCTGAAATCCCATCATTTAAGAATGTCACAGTCAGATGTTTGTTGCATTGCGGACTGAGAAAATAATTGCAGGCACTAATAATCAGTTTAAAGTTTAACACAAAAGATAGGAAAAGCTACATGCCTTAGTAGCATTGGAACCAAACCAGAACAAGAGTATTAATAGATCTTATTTTGAGTGGGAGCTCTTGCAGCAGGCTGTTACCATTAGGACTATGCCGCAGGGACTAGGACCCACCAGAAAACTCTTAGCTAGCAGTACTCAGCAGGGGCTGGCCCCCGACGTCGGCCATGGTACAAAGGAGGCGGTCCCGGCTCTACCTCAGTTCTTTCTTACCACAGACCCACTCTCAACAGTTGACCTTAACTTCGTTGTAAAACAGTTCAGCAAAGTTTCTCAGGTTTTCTTTCCGTTTCTAGTAGATCCTATCTGTGTCAATCTTCACCATTCATCACTAGTGGGTATATCGCCGGAGCTAGGACCCTGCGGAGACTTTTTTTCTTTCTGTGGGTAGAGTCGGCGCGGGGCCGGCACCACCCTCGAGGCCGATGTTCTCACGTGGGCGCTCGCTGAGTTTGAGCCATTATCTGTCGACTCATTATCCTTCTTCTCCCGCCTTGAGTGTAGATCTCGTATGGAGCGCTGCTAGCAAAACTGCTGTGCAGCCTAGTTCTGTCGGCCTTGTGTGTGTGTGTGTTGTGTGTCTCTGTTCTGTTTTGCCCTGCTCAAAATTAGCTTCTGCCGGTAAGTTCGTTTCATTACTTTTAAGTGACCAGTACTGTTTTGTTTGTTTGCCGTGCGGTCATGTCTCGTCGAGGCAAAAAATCGCAGCTAGGCGGTCTCCTATCGTCGGTGCCCCTTTGGCTGCCTTTATTCCATGATGGACCGGCATGACCGTTGCCTCTCCTGCCTCAGCCCGGCCCATGGCGTGGACAACTGCGATGCCTGTTTCTCTATGGACCGTCGCATTCTTAAGATCCAGCGTGTTTAAAGGCGGACCTGTGCTGTAGACTTTGGGGGCGGGTTCGCGATACGACAGGCCAAGGTGAGGATTCTCTGCTCTTCCTCCGGGTCCCTCCCAGTCCTATGGCCCGTGGAGGAGGGGCCTCCGCATCTCTCAGCCTTGCAGCGGTGCGGTCTCCTTTCATAGTGCAGGAGCCCAGTCTGTCCCTCTCGGGACAGGACAGGAGGCTACCGCTATGGCGATCGCCTCTTGGAGGTGAAGGCTCCCTCAGTGTCGTGTTCTGGGCCCTCTGCGTCCGGACCGGCACTGTCCGATGATGACGCCCTTGGTCCTGGTGCCGTTCGAAGTGCCAAGGGCTTGGAGGGTAGCGTTGCAGTTGACGCTGGGCCTTTTCTCGGTGCTGCTGTTGCTCCTGGCGCCGAATGTCAGCAACTCTGGGGGTTGTGCTTCTGCGGTTTCTAGGCCTGTTTCTGTTTCTGATGCCATGACTGGAGCTGGCACACGCACCGAGAAGGATAGGGTGGCGCCGATCTTTGCTCAGGCGCTGCTTTCGACGCCGGGGCGTGGTGCTGAGCTTGGTGTCGTGCCCGACTTTGGTGCGTTTGCGGGCCAGGGAAGGTGGTGGCGTTGGGTGCGGTGCCGTGCTTGACTCCGGTGTCGTCTGTGGTGCTGGGGTGGAGGGTGGCCTGGCTATCATTCCGGGAACTGGCGGGGATCGAGGGGTAGTCTGGCATCGGACCTTGGAGTCTACCTCCTCGGAGGGAAACTCCAGGTCTGATCCGGATTGGCTCCCGGATTCTTCGGAATCCTCCGATCCCTCAGTTTTCAGCACCTCGGCCCCACTCGGCCTTCCTCTGGGGGTCAGTCATTGCCAGTAGGCTCTGGGGTTAGTGGTACTGACCAGCCAGCATTGGTCCCCGTGGCCACTGCCGTGCAACCTGTGGCCACTGGCACATCTGCTCCTCCGGTTGGGGCACCCCTTCCCTGGTGTGTTTGGACAGTCCAAGTTTGGGACAGCCCCAGGCATGCTAGGGAGGGGAGGGTACTGTCCCCTGGGTGGACTTCTCGGAGACTGCCTGGAGTTGTCAGCTGCTTAAGCTGGTGGCTATGAGGATGAGGTCCCTCTCTGGCTTTGAAGGGTTGAGGAGTAAGGGTGTGGTGCAGCGCGCCGTCACTGGAGCCCGGCCGGGTTCTGGGAGGAGCTGCAGTGCGGACCCTCGCTCTTCCCTGGATCGGTCCTCGAGAAGAGGGACTTCAACTTCAGAGGTCAGGGGCCGTCCATCTGGACTCGCACAGTCCCGGTCACCTCACGGAGGGATTTCTTTCCATGGGCACAGCCTTGACCGTTCTGATCCGTTTAAGCGGCTGTTAGCTGCTGGGTCTTTTGGATCTCCCTCCTTGCGGGGAGTTTATTCTCGGCCCTCCTGCCCTGACAGAGGCTGTTCTCCTGCTGCTAGGAGCTTGTCCCCCGTGCCTCTGCCTCCATTCCCGGCTATCCCAGGTGTTCCCGGTCCAAAGGTACCTCTCACCTGGGAGCAGTTCAGCGGTTCGGCTGTGCATTTCCCTACATATCTCCATGCCCTGGACCAGCAGGTGTTCCACCATGCTTCTGTGCAGCCAGACCCTCAACCTCGGAGCTCGCCCGCATCTTCTTCCTCCTCCTCTGAGGGAGAGGCATTATCTGTCCACATCTCCCCAGCGTCTGATCTTTCATCCTATCAGCGCATCCTCGCGAGGATGTTGGATGAGCTCCACCTTATCCTGGTCACTGTCAGCAGTCCTGTGCATGTGACGTGTGCCTTCTTAGACGAGTACAGTGCGGCCAACCTGGTGGTTCCTGTCTGGCCTGTTCCTTTCCAGGAAATGTCACATCGGCTTTGGCCACGTCCCTTCTCCACTGTTCCAGCCCCAAGGGGCCTACGACAGTGGTATTGCACCCACCCGTGCATCTCCAGGTTCTCTGCCTCATCCTTCTTAGGCCTTGACCTCCCTAGACACCCCCTCTGGGCCTCGTGACCCGCACCATGACCGACCCCCAGACTCGGACTCTCCGGACTTCGATTTTTGGGGGAGAAGGGTTTTCTATTCAGCACGGATACTTCTTTCTGTTGCTTCCTATCAGGCCCACTTTGCTGCCTACGATAGTTTCTTGTGGTCCAGGCTAGGACAACTCCTAGCCTCAATGCCTGATACGGAGAAAACCAGGCAAGCCATTGCTCTCTGCTCAGGGCCTGGAGCTAGCAAGGCACTAAGCAAGGACATCTTATGACGCCAATGAGGTGGCATCCTGAGCTGTAGGTACAGCGATCTGCATTAGGCGGACGGCATGGCTTCGCTTATCCTGGTTGTCACCTCTGGCCCGGTGTAGGGTGATCTCCTCCGCATACCGGAGAACCCACCTCTTCTCCTGCAGAGTGAGATGGCGACTTTCGGGGCACCTTCCCTCCCCCACTGGGGGCTCCCCGTCTCACCTGGACCAGTCTCAGGCCTCCCCAGGCATGTAAGGGTTCTCTCCTCCAGTGTCTCACTCACTGGAGGCTAAGGAACTTAGTCCCTTGGGGTGGCTTAGGGCCCCCTTTGGGGCGGGGGGTGGTTTGGTACTCACCCACTAGTGATGAATGGTGAAGATTGACACAGATAAGATTTGAAATGCAGCACCTACCGTGTTGTTAATCTTTCTGAGTATCTTCACCATTCATCACTAAGTACAACCCTCCTTACCCCTGGGGCTTCAGTCTCTTGGCTCCCTCCTCCCTCCTGTGTGTCTCCCGTTGGTTTTCTCCTCCTCTCCTCTCCTACGTGGTTGGGAGGAGAGAGAGGACCCTGGAGACACACAGGGAGGAATTTTCTCCTGTATAGGGTATTATTGGGGTGGGGGTCCGCTCCCTCGTAGTTAGTCTTTTCTCCCTTACTTCTTCAGGAGTGAGTTGAGGGATTGGGTGCCCCCCCAGTTTTTCTTTATGACCTCCCGGCAGCTATTAACCTTGGTAGTCCAGATTATGGTCTGTCGTTCTTGTCAGAATCCTAGGGTTCAGGATCGTCTCTGGGGGTGTGGTCCTCTCTCCCCACCTCCCTTATCCCTTCCTTTCTTCTCCTCCTTCCAGAGATTGTGGCCCTTCCCTTTTCCCCAATTTCCCATATCTAGTTTCTGCTTCCTGTCTCCTCTGTCGTTTATTTCTCCTTTCAGATATATATACGTAACCCCTCACCCCTGCCTTTTTGCCAAAATGACAGGTGGCATGCTGTTGAAGCTGACAGCAGTACCTGGTGGGACTGGGTTGGGGAGGATGAGTTACTCAGCACAGGGTCCTAGGGTTTTGCTACTCTGCATGGGGCACCCAAGTAAATCCGAACACAGGAAGCAATAACTGTAATGTCCAGAACCAGGAATGGGATTCTTCAGTGTGGCTTTTATTCACATCCAAGCTGAACAAACAAAGCATAGACAGACCCCCATGGGGCTACATTTCCTGGTAATGCAGATTAGAGACAACAGAACACTTTATCACTATTTCCAGCCGTCAGGCTCTAAACCCTCCAGGCACACAGCCCGGACTTGCACGCAGCTTTGGGTACAGCCCGACTTGTACACTACTGGGGTTTTCCCCACTGGCCCGGCTCCCCTCGCCACTTGATCCGCAGTCCATTTGAGGAATGAACCAATTATCCTGTTGTGGCTCTCAAACCATCATGGAGCCTTTGACTCCTAGAGAATTTTCCTTACAATCCCATGTCTGGGTACTTCCCTCATCACTGGCCAAGTGCCTGAGGTAAAGTAGAAATCCACAGAAGAAATCCGTAGAGGTGGACCTGGTCACTAAAGATGGGGGCTACCACCTCCAGCTCCCCAGCCCATACCCGGCCATTTCTCTGAAACTGAACAATTCCTTTACTAAAAACTTTCAAATGTAGATTCCTGGGTAGGCGTCTGTCACATCTCCTCTACGTATCATTTTCATCCCAACAAGCTCTGGACTTGAACCTACTTTCACTTTGCTTAGCCCATTACTCTAGGCTTCGAATATTTTAGTAGTTCAATCCCCACATTGTCACACAAGTCCCAGGGTGAAAAACATAGGCCCTTTTAGCAAGAGCAGACACTCACCCTCACGTTGCAGGTGCCCCACAGGCGACTCACAGATCTTCTTGTTCTGCCAAATAAACTCTGGAACACACAGGCAGCTTTTCCTTCACAAGCAGAATTAGGGTGTTGCCCCAGGAATCTGCAGGGAACCCTTTCCTGCCCCCTTCCCCGGGGGGAAGGGGCACTGAGACCCGAAAACAACGGTCTCCACCACTTCAGTTATCTTCTGTGTCTCTCTTTAAGGTGGAGACACACACCCTTTTAAACTAAAAGTAGTCCCCTGTCAGGGCTGAGGCTCCTAGAGCCTTCACTGAGCTGCTTTGTCAGCAAGCTCCCAACTTCACAACACACTGACTCACACTGACTGACTGACTGAATTCAAAACCTCCCAGCGTTCTATACCCAACTCCCTTGCTGCAGATTCCAATGTGGCCCATGCAGCTGCGATAGTTCTATTGGTGATGTCATCCCTCAGTCTCAGTTGTGACTGAGGACAGAGTGAGACAGTGTGAAACCCATTTAACTGGAGTTTCACAAGCTGCCTTCCCTGCCTACCATAGGTCTGACTGGGATTCTAGTAACCCGGGTAACAAGGGGTTACATATATATATATCCTTTCGTATTATCCTTGGACTCCCTTGCCCCATCCCACCTCCTTTCCTGTCTCAGAACTGGGTTACATATGAACATACGAAGAAGCCAGCAGAAGAAGACCATTTGGTCTATCAAGTCTGCTTACTATTGCAGGGTCCACAGCTTGAGCTAATGTCCTGCCCTCCTCCCCACTCCTACCATACTCCTACCGTGATTCTTATCTTCTCCCCCATGCCTATCCCAGCTCTCTTAAGCTGCTCACTGTCTTTAACGAGATTACCTCTTCTGGCAGCACATTCCAAGGGTCCACCACCCTTTCTGTGAAGAAGTGCTTTCTGACATCCCTCCTAAACCTCCACCCTCCAGCTTAAGACTGTGCCCCTCGTGATATGGTTGTCACTCAGCTTAAATAGACTTCTTATCAACATTATTTATCCCTTTCAAGTACTTGAATGTCCCAGTCATTAGGTTGGGGCGGAGTCGACAGATAACAGCCAACAGTAGGCGCCCACGTAGAATATCGGCCTCGGGGCAGTGCCGGCCCAAGGTCGACTCCACCTATAGAAAAGAAAAGTCTTCTGCGGGTTCCTAGCTCCGGCGCTGTACCCATTAGTGATGGATGATGAAGATACACAGAAAGATCAACAATTACGGTGAGTACGTAATTTCTCATTTTCTCCATGGCATGTCGTCTTCTTTGTCGTGAGTGTCCTTCTCCAGGCCCAAGAAGACTAAGTGTTCCTGTGGCTGTCAAATTCCAGCCAAAGACACCCACGAGGCCTGTGTCTTCTGCCGGCCTGGACCATGACTTCCAGACCTGCTACATCTGCAAGGGCTTTATCAGCAGGACGAGGATCAGATGCCTGAAGGCCCATTTGCTGGGAAAAGCAAGTGGCAGTTATGCAGAGCTCTCCGGGCAAGGGTGTAGCTACTGATACTCAAGTAAGCCATGGCGTACACGTTTAGTAACAAGGGGTAGCAAACAAGCTGGCAGCATTGCTCTTCCCTCTCTAGTCCATCGCGTTTAAATTCCTTTGTTTGGCTTTGCAGGCTTTTCTTCTCTCTTTCAGCTTTGTTTTGGGGGTGTGGCAGAGTGGACTGCGGACAGTGAAGCTGAAAGTCTCATTTAGGTACGTGTGGTCCACCTGCTTAGTGATTGGCTGCGGCATCTGGTAGGGGGTGTGACAATCAATCAATGAATCAATCAAAATCTTTTATTTATTCAGGCGAGCATCATTGAGCATAGCTCATTTACAAGATGGACCTGATTGGTCATAACAATATAAAGGTACAATTTTTTACACAAATACAAGATATAGATTGAATACAAAAACAAGGACATTATAAATGAACAAAAAGCAAGAACATTCACATATATACAAGGCAATGAGCCAAAGAAACTGGGTCATAATAAAAGGAGCAAAATAAGACAGTAATGAAAGATTAAAGCGAGGAGGTAGGATTCTGGGAATAAGGTCAGGTATGAGTTAAGTGGGTGAAGCTACAAAAACAAAGTAAGGGTGGAAGTGTGAGGAAAAAGGTGTGGGAGAAAAAAAGTGGGTTGTGGTAGGACTAGGCCTTGTGAAAAACAGTTGCATGGCTCTGGAAAGAGACTAGTGTATAGCTTTTGAAGGATGTTAATGGAATGAGTGTATTCAACTTCAGGATCTTTTGAAGAGAGTTCCAAATAAGTGCTAGAGAGTAGCTGATTGCTGCCCTCCCATGCCGGTACAGGTAATAGGTATCTTCAGCATGATGAGTTTGATTGTTCCTTAGGTCATATGGTCTGGATATGACCTTGGTAAACAATCTGAAATGTAGGATGGTAATTTGTTTGTTAGAGCTTTGTAGATCCATAGAGCAGCATTTTTGTTTCTTCTATGATGTAGGGATGTCCAGCCGACTGCAGTATGGAGAGAGCAATGGTGGGTGCTGAAAGGAAGGTCTGTAATGAATCTAAGAGCTCTATGATACAAGGTATCCAGCTTGTTTAAGTGGGAAAAGGAGCAGTGACTATACAGGAAATCAGCATAATCAATGAGGGATAGGAATGATGCCAGGATTAATCTTTGTTTGAGAATCTCTGGTTAGGTAATGTTTTATTCTGTAGAATAGGCCAAGTCTCTGCCTGAGCTTCTTCAGGAGTTCTTCAATGTGGCTAGTGTAGTCAAGTTTATGTCAATCAAACCCCAAGATATTTAAATTTATCCACATAGTCCAGACTTTCACCAAGGATGGTAGATAATTGGGGAAGGGTGTTTGGTGTGAGAGAGGAGGAGAAGCTCTTGGAGGAGAAGAACATGGCTTTCGTTTTCTTGGCATTCAGTAGGAGTTTCTTTTCTAGTAGTTTGTGCTGCAGCAGAGAGAACTCAGATTGTAAAAGTTCACAGGCTTTTGATGGTGTAGGACTACTGACATATAGGACAGTATCATCTGCAAAAAGGTGAATATTAGATTTGGTGAGGTTGGAATCAATATTATTGATATAAATGGCAAAGAGGATAGGGCCCAGGATGGAACCTTGTGGTACACCTCTTAGGAGTGGTTTTGAGGTAGACAGGTCACCTTCATTTTTTACATGCTGTAGTCTACCAGAGAGGTAGCATCTGAACCATTGAAGAGAGACTGAGTTTGAGGCCTATGGAGTGTAGAGAGGAGATTAGTAGTTCATGGTCCACAGTGTCAAAGGCTTTACCTAAATCCAGAAATACAGCACAGATATTATTCTTTTTGTCTAAATCAGTCTGCCAATCATTAGTGACTTTTGCTAAGGCAGAGATGGTGCTGTGCATGGATCTAAAACCAGATTGAGCTGGACTAACAGATTATTGGTGTCAAGATAGGCACTTAATTGGCTGTTCACTAGTTTTTCAAGCATTTTGGACAGTACTGGTAAGATGGATATGGGCCTATAGTTATTGAGGTCCATGGGGTCACCTGCCTTGAGTAGAGGAAACACTTGAGCTGTTTTCCAAACTGCAGGAATAGATCCAGTGGCTAGTGACAAATTGAAAAGGTGAGTTAGGGGGGCTGCTAAGGCGTGCAGAGCAATTTTTAGAAAATAGGGGTCCAGAGAGTCTGCACCTGCGCTTTTAGTTGTATCCAAATGGAGTAGTAGGTTTTCTACTTGTTTTAAAAGTATAGGCTTAAAGGAAAAAGTGGAAGTGGCCTTATGTGCCTCAGTAGTCTGGAAGTTTAATTGTGACCGCAATAGATTTGCTGGAGAGGAGTCGAATGCTAGGCCGGCTGTAGTGAAATGGTTGTTGAAGGCATTCAAGATTTCTTGCTTGTTAGTGATATCCACATTGTTTAGGTGCACTTTGGGTAGTAAGACAGGGTAGAATCTTGTCCTAGGATCCCTTTATGGTCCCCAGAATCTGGCAGGGTTATGGTAGGAGGCATCCAGTTCTGCTGTATAGAAGGCAGCCTTGGCATTTCTCACTTTATTGTGCAGGAGTTTCTGGCTTTTCTGAATTGAAGCCAATCATTTGGTCTTTGGTCTTTCTTGCCTTTTCCAGAGCTTGTCCCTAGCAAGCAATGCGGATTTAAGGTCAGCAGAGAACCATCGACAGGTTTTGAGCTTGGTTCTGACACTGGAGAGAGGTACATGTATGTTGAGGGCACTAGTGATAATGTCATTTAAGACTTGTAGAGCTATCCCTACTGAAGCTGTGAGATAGAAATCTTGCCAGCGAGTGGAGTGACACAAATCATGGAGGTATCCTGTGATATTAAGGTTCTTTTTAGACCTTCTTGGGAGAAATTTTGCTGGGTTGGATGGCTTGAATGAAGATCTTATACCAGCTATGGGACAGTGATCGCTTATGTCACTAAATAGCACTCCAGCATGAGAATACAGGTGAGGCTTATTGACCAGCATAGTGTCTAGAAGGTGCTGTTATTTTTGTTTTTAGGGTTAATCCTTGTTGGTTCTTTAATTAATTGTGAAGCCATGAGTGTCACAAAAAGGATACTGGGGTGCGGCTGCATTGGCTAGCCAATTTAAATTCAGGTCGCCTAAAATGATGGTGTCTTCTGGGCCTAATTTAATTATAGTGTCCAGGTGTGATAGGAGTTTTAGGCCTGCTGAGGGGGCCTATAACAACAATCAATTGAAAAGCTGACATATTGAGAAGAGATATTTTAAGGGATAAGCATTTAATTCCTTTGGCTGTGATGTAATATTGAGGGCTGGATGCAGAGATATTTGCTTTAACATAAATGGCCACCCACCGCCCCTGGATGGACGATCAGATCTGAAGAGCTGATAGTTGGGAAGATTTATTTCTCTGTCATTTGTTGCAGATTTGAGCCATGTTTCAGAGATTACCAGAAAGTCAGGTAAGGTGTGTCAACCCAGGCCTGTATTAATGAGAACTTTTTAGGAGGCTGCAGACGTTGATATGAAGAAAACTCAGGCCTTTTATGGAGGTCAAGTCGGCTGGGAGCTAGAGCTTTCTGTGGGTCCAGGATTGGTTTCAACAGTGCCAGCACAGATCAGCAGGAAGAGAATTAATTTAATGAGGGCTTCAAGTGATAGAGGAAGGAATAGCCAGAGGATTTTCTCTTGATTGGGGTCCAGTGTTTAGAGGGTCTTGAGCCTGCTGTGGTTAGATAAATTGCCAAATAATATCAGCTTAATGGACAGGCATGGGGGCTCTGTACTGCCAAGTGGAGTTGGGGCTTATGAAATATGGAACTGGATATGAGCCTTTTGTGGATACCCCAAGAATTATTGTGTAGAAGCGGTAGTGTATACTTGAGGAAATTGAAGACATCCACTGGAAAAAGAGGGGGCCAGCTTGAGGAGTCAGCTTTGGGCACCAGGAAGCTGGCTGTTTCTCGGCCCTCTCAGGACGTGAGGAAGGAGGGGCAGAGCAGCATTAGAGTAACAGCAGCATGGTGGAGGATAGGTAAGGGTTAAATACTAATGGTGGTGTGAGGAGTGCGCATTGCATTGGCCTCGAATTAGTTATGGGCGGAGGACAAGTCTGTGCAGCGAGTTTAAATGCCCCAGCACAGTTAGAAGCCATACTATTAGTTCAGTTGTACTGGGAGTGAGAGAAGCAGAAGAACTGAGGAGCAGCAGTCAGAGAACAGACTCAAGCCAGCTAAAACAATAATGACTTCATGTGGAATGGCAAGGAGTGAATCTGCCTACCTGAGTGGAGAGAGAAGAATTATTGCCGTGGTCTTGGACTCAGAGTGCAGTCAGTGGCATTTACCAGTGGGCAGCAAGCACCACACTAGCAGCGCAGACAGACAGACAACAGGTCCAGTGGGGAATCATCTGATTGGAGCCAGGAACCTTGGACTCTAATCGTGGGGGTGGGGGGCAGGCATGAACAACAGTGGGGGAGGGGGTAGCAGTGTGGCAGGCTGGTGTACAAATGTGAAATACCTGGCTACACCCGTGCTCACAGGGAGAAGACTAATCTCAAGGAGAAGTCCCATCACAAGTCCCAGGACAAGGACCAAGGTCGGTCCCGTCCTCGCTCCCGCTCGCCGCATAAGAAAGCCTCGTCCTCTGGCTCTGGTGGCTCAGACCACTCTCACCATTCCAAGCACTCTCAAGACTGGAGTTGGCCTTCCGGATCTTCGAAGGCCTCAACCTTCGCAGATGGGTCCAAGAGTAAGCCGCCCGTGAAGGACACAGCCCTGTGCCCTCCTTCTACCCCAGGCAATGTCCCTAAGGTCTCCTCTTCGACGCATGCCTGGGCCCCGCCAAAGAAGGCCTCAGGTTCAGCTTTATCCGGGGCTCCGGGTAAGCCTGCATCTAAGGAGCGCGCACCCTCGTCCAAGCTCCCATCGGATTCCCGCCCTTCGAAACCTGCCAAGTCTGACCAGACACTGACTAAGCTGTTGGACCAGAAACTAACCTCGGAGATTGGGGTCGGCTGTCCTTCAGCGCAGAAGGTGCCAGCCCAGGCCCAGTTGCCAGTGCGACAGACCTCCACCCCTGAAGGCGCCTCCCCGAGTTCCTCTCCACAGGACCCTCCCTGACCTTCCGGCGTCGCCATTGAGCATGACCTGGCATTGCCAGACCCTCCGGTGAGCATGGCAGTGAGTATTTTCAATAAAGCAGAACTTAAAGAGCTCTTCCAATTTTGGTGGAGCCAGATTAAAAGGGACGTGGTTCCTCTCAAGCTGGACCCGGCTCCAATGCCTGACCCGGCAGGGGATCCTGTACCCGGGGATAGCCCTTTGGAACCGCCCTCTAAACCTCCACTGGTTGAGTGGCCTATCGCTTCTAGTTACCACTCCCTCGGCAGTCAAGGTCCCACTCCTGTTCCAGGGACGATGCCAGCGACTTCGTCCCAGGTCTGTCAGCCAACTTCGATCACCCTGGAGCAAGTCTCAAGAGCCGTCACCGGTCTGCCAGACCGCCAGAGACTTTCAGCCGCTGGCCGGTCTTGGGAGCGACGCTGGTCTTCTAACCGTCGCCTGTCCCCAAGCCGACATCGGTCTCACAGTGCTAATGGTCTAGAGGGTAGGGGCCAATCCGGGTTGAGATTGCCTTCCTCCCATGGGAGCCGCTCGTCCTCCTCCTCTTCCTCAGACTGGTTTCTCTCACGAGAAAGGGTCTTCCTGGTCGACAAAAAGCCCCACCCGCTCGCCTCCTGATGACCCCACTTTTATGGGTATCATGAGGCACATCCAGACCTCCAGTGGTTGGGAGATGGAGGACCTGGATCCGGAACGCTGGAGGTTGGCTAGATACCTGAGGCAAAAGGAGCCCAAGCCCCTAGTGGTCTCTCCTTTGGTGGACACCTTCCAGGACCTGACCAGGCTTACCTGGAAGCATCCAGCGACTACTCTGGCAGTTCCAAAGAAGTTGGACAGGCTGTACGGAGTGCTAAGGGAGGAGCCATTTCTGGCAGAACACCCTCCGGTCGACTCCATAGTAATTGCGGCTGCTCTCAATAAATTGAAGCAGCCGAGACACCTAAGTTCGTAGCTGCCTGATCCAGAGTCCAGATACCCGGACCAGGTGGGCAAGAAAGTCTATTCTGCCTCCACCTGCTCCATTAGATCGCTCAACTTCTAACGCATGGTGCAGTTCAAAATGTGTTATAGAAGAAGGGCCAAGAGGTAGGCAATGCCTTGCCAGACTCGGCTCAGAAGACCGAGCTCCTGGATAGCCTTAAGATGGGTTTGGACGTGGGCACACATGATCTGCGTGCCTCGTACGACGCTGCAGATATGTCTTCTAGGGCTGTAGCTTTCAGCGTTTGCCTTAGGTGCCACGCCTGGCTCAGAGTCTCAGGATTCTCCCAGGACCTGCAGTCCGGCATCAAGGACCTTCCGTTTCAAGGTTCGGTGCTGCTTGGGGAGGAGACGGAGAAATTCATCTCACGTCTCCAGGAGTCTGGGAAGTCGATTTGGTCCATCCGAAAACTCTATAAGAGGGACCAGCGACGCGCTAGGAAGCGTTCCTTTCGTAAGTCCTCAGGGCAGAACACCTGCACTGGCCAACAACAGCAAAGAGGAAGGCTACTTCCAGCAAGCCAGAGCGCCTCGAGAGGCCCTAAGTCCTCCCAGGCCTCTTTGCCTACCCCAGACTCGCCCAATGACTCCTCAGTGGCTCCCTCCTTGCCGGAGGCGAGGGGGAGGTGGTGGGGCCACTTCTCCCTCCATGGATGGCTGGAGTAAGAAACTTGGACCTTTGAGTCATGGACATCATAAGGAGGGACATACTCTGAGTTCACAGAAATTCCTCCGAAACTCCACCAAGGTCCTCTCACTATCCTCCTTTTTCTATTCCCTTGATACAAGGAGAGATTCAGGCCCTCTTGCAAGAAAGGGCGATAGAGCCAGTGCCTCAGGGGCAGCAGGGCAGGAGTTTTTGTCCCACTTCTTCTTGGTTCCCAGAAAGATAAATGACCTTCGGCCCGTTCTGGACCTCAGTTTGTTAAATCTCTTTATCGAATACAAAAGGTTCAGGATGGTGATGCTACCGGGTCTCATTTCCCTGTTGCACCACGGGGACTGGCTCTGCTCCCTGAACATGCAAGATGCGTACATGCATGTAGCTGCCTTCCCTTCCCACCGGATATTTCTGAGGTTCCGCTTCCAAGGGAGGCATTATCAGTTTCAGGTCCTACCGTTCGGCCTCTCCTCCACTCCTCAAGTCTTCACCAAGTGCCTAGCTGTGGTAGCTACAGCTCTCAGATGCATGGGCCATTACGTCTTCCCTTACCTGGACAATTGGCTCTTAGCTCCCTCAAGGGTGCATCTGCTTCAAGCTCTCGGAGATACCTATACACTATTCCAAGAGCTGGGGATCACCCTGAGCTTTGCAAAGTAGTCCCCAGAGCCCAGTCAGCGACTGGTCTTCATAGGAGCAGTCTTGGACACGGTACAGGGCATGGCCTTCCTCCCTCAGGAAAGGGGGGATCATCTTAAGAGAAGTAGCTTGTTCGGTCTCTATGACCCCTCAAGTGCAAGCCAGGACTTTCCTCCGGTTACTGGGGCACATGGTGGTGGCCATTCCTACAGTCCCCTTGGCCCACCTCCACATGAGGGTCCCGCAGTGGATGCTCGGTGTAGTGGGACCAAGGGTCCGACGGTCTAGGGTGCTTGGTTTGGATCTTGGACCCAGTCAGGAGGACCCTTACTTGGTGGCTGAACCCCTCAAATTTGCAACAAGGGGTTCCCTTTCATCAGGAGCCACTGAGCTGGATCCTGTCCACAGACGCCTCCGAACTCGGTTGGGGAGCTCATCTGGGAAGCAGTCGTACCCAAGGTACTGGTCTCCGGAAGAGTGTGGACTTGTATCAGTGTCCTGGAAATGTGAGCGGTCCTCAATGCCCTCGGCATTTCAGGAGGACCTATTAATGGGCTCTCTTCAGGTCCAGATGGACAATATGGTGATAGTCTTCCATATTAACAAACAAGGGGGAACTCACTCCTACCCCTTGTGCAGGAAGGCGATGAGAGTCTGGTATTGGGCTCTGGATCATCACATATCCCTCGCCGCAGTGCATGTTCCAGGCGTCCAAAACATCTTGGCCGACAGTCTAAGCTGGTCATGGTCCAAGGCGCACGAATGGGAGCTACTCCAGTCAGTAGAGGACCAGCTCTTTGACGCATGGGGTCTTCCAGAGTTGGACCTCTTTGCGTCACCATGCAATGCCAAACTGCCAGTTTTTTGCTCACGAGAGTACGTGCTTGCTGTTTTTTGGCCAGACGCATTGTCTCACTGTTAGACAGGGAGGTTTCTGTACACCTTCCCTCCCTTTCCACTAATCCAGAGAGTCCTTTTGAAGTTCCAGGCTGAGGTGGCATGAATGATTCTCGTCACCCCTCTGTGCCCTCGGCAGATTTGGTTCCCACTACTTCAGCAGCTGGCATTGGAACCTCCAATTCTGCTGCCTTGAGCTTCACTTGCTGTCACAGGATCAGGCACGTTGATCCATCTGGATCTCAAGTCCCTGCACCTTCACTAAGACTCCTGCAGACATAGTCAGGTCTAGGTACAGGGTCTCTCAGTAGGTGGTGGACGTTCTCATCTCGGCAAGAAAGTCTTCTACTAGGTCCACTTGTGCTATGAAGTGGAAGTGTTTTGTCTCTGGGCTTCTTCCCGTCACTTGGAACCCCTTACCTGTCCAGTGAACTCAGTTTTGCAGCATCTCCTCTCCTTATTAAACCAAGGCTTGAGCTACTCCTCCATTAAAGTGCATTTGTTGGCAGTTTCCTCCTACCATGCTCTGGTGGAAGGAAAACCTTGCCCAGCTGGACGTGTCCCGAACCTTCTTAAGGGGTATTCTACACATAAAGTCTCCCATTAGAGATCCAGTACCCCCTGGGATCTCCTATTTATGCTGAGAAGCTTACCCTCCCTCCTTTCAACCTGCCAGGCTGCCATCCGCGCTTTCTTGGAAGTTTTTTTTTTTTTTTTTTTTGGTTGCAGTTACTTCTGCTTGAAGAGTTTCGAGCTTCAGGCCCTGCTGTGTAAGGAGCCTTATTTGATTTTTCACAGGGAAAGGGTCTCCTGTGTACAAGTCCTAAGTTTCTTCTAAAGGTGGTTTCAGAGATAACTCTGAATCAGAATGTTGACCTTCCAGTTTACTTTCCTGAGGCTTCTAATGGGGGGGGCGCTTCTGCACACTTTGGACGTCCACAGGGCGCCGAGGTATTATCTCAAACGCATGGCTCCTCACCTTAAGTCGGAGCAGCTTTTTTGTGGCCTTTGCACCACAACACCTCGGTAGACTGGTGTCGAAGCAGACTATCTCCAGGTGGCTAGTGCGCTGCATTGTTTACTGCTACGACAAGTACAGTAAGCCTCTTCCGGGGGTCTGTTAGAGGCCATTCTATCAGAGGGGTTTCTACTTCCTTTGCATCATTGAGGAACGTCTCAATTGGAGATATCTGTGCAGCGGCTACTTGGAGCTCAGTGCACACCTTCATTAGGCACTACAGCCTGGATATTGTTTCCAGCCACAGGGCCGGTTTCGACCTAGCGGTCCTCCCATGGTCTGCTGTCTTAGTGTGCCTAGTTGGTCAGCACTGTCATCTTCAGCCGCCTCCCGGTGTTGATTTCTGCTCCTTCTTGCAGGACTGCTTGGGACTCAGTCCTGATGGTAATAGCCCGCTGCAAGAGCTCCCACTCGAAGTAAGATAGTATAGTTACATAAGAACTTACCGTAACAGTAGATCTTAGAGAGGAGCTCTTGCAGCAGTCGCTGGTTTCCTGCCCTCCTTTCCCCTGGAGAGTTCTACATCTCTTTGGCCTGGTCTGCCTGTCGGAACCTGTTCCCGGGTCTTCGGTGGGTGAACTGAGGAGCCGGGGACTGCCCCCTTTTGTACCATAGCCAACGTCGGGGGGGTCCTGCTGGGTACTGCTAGCTAAGAGTTTTCTGTTGGGTCCTAGTGCCTGCGACTTGGTCCTAATGGTAATAGCCTGCTGCAAGAGCTTCTCTCGAAGATCTACTGTTATGGTAAGTTCTTACGTAACTGTACTGTTTTGCTACCTACTCTGCATCCAGTAACAACATAATGCATCTTATTAAAATACTATTTTTAAATGTGTTTCTTTAACTTGCGTACTTTATCCACAATAACTCTGCTCAACTGCATAATTTAATTGCAGTTGTATTTTATAACAGGGGACATGTATTGTTTACTTGTGAATATTCTGTATGATGTCTATTTTATAAAATCAATAAAAGTATATTTAATGTAAAAAAAAAAAAAAAGAAAAGTTGAAGTATACCTCTGAAGTGTGATTTTGTCACTGTTGTCTCTGCCGTGAGTTCTCAGGGCCACACCAGTGTGATGTAATTTTAATCTTGGCGTATTCCTCATGCTAAACAGGTAAATTGAATACCTTGGTATATAAAAATGCATAAGGTCACTATAAATTTATATACTATTATTTTTTAAAAGAAAAACTTTAGACTAAAGGCTAAATATACAGTAAAAGTATTGTGGGCCTATGGCATCAGTAAAGTAGCAGCAAAGAAAAAGAGCACAGTGTCACAAACCCCATGGTAACTCTAAGGAACAATTTTTTTTTTTTTACTTAAACAGAATTCCCATTGCTAGCATGTTACCAGTAGAAAAAAATGTACAATTTAAATTCACACTGTTCTTTAAACTCTGGAGCGGAGTTCTGCGTAATTTTGTTATATTACTATGCTGTATGGTTTTGGTAAAGCAACGCTAGTAGTTCTGATTTAAAACCCTGAATTTCTAGATTCATAAATGTTACTTACCAGTTGATGTAACAAAATAAGAACACAAGTTACATTTATGCAAAATCTTTAGAATAAGTGGATGGGAATTTTTGATCAGTGATGTGGCTGTTCTTCTGATGTAGGTACAAGTTGCCCTTGGGGATGCCAGAATAAATGAAGAGAGGATAAAGTCCGAACTTAATGGTATACTAGAGGAGAATACCCGATTAAAGCAGAGCAAGGATCAAGTAAGCGTGTATTTGATTTAATTTTTTAGACCACTGTGACAAATTGCAATGTATTTGTGTGTGTTTTTTTATTCTCATGTGTGCCTCTATAAAGAAGTTCAGCTGAGGTGGGAGGTCTAGTGAAAACTGAAAATGTCATTCTTCTGTGGTCCAGGCTGCAGGGAACTTAGCTGTGAGTGACCTTTCATTTAAGAAGTCTTTTGAACTCACAGTACAAACAAGTGGATGTGGGTAGCAGAAGTCTTGATCTAAAGGCTTTTGTTTTGGGATGACAGAGTCCCTTTATAATAAAAGGACATATTTTGAATGTAAACAGTGACCTGTGTAAGGGCAGACGCTTTCCAGCTGGGCAGACGGAGATGATGACTAAAGGACCACGCCTAAATAACAAATCTGGTTTGGACCAGTCTGGGAAAGAGGTGGTCCCCTGAGATTGAAAACAGGATAAGGTGTGATATCAGAAAGGCTGGTCCAGTGATGCGGGATAGTGGGCTGGCCTGCTGAAGGTATTGAGTTCTGTTGTATGTTTGCCATGACAATTCAGTTATGTTTGAGATTTTGAACTAGCAACATCACAGGTTTGAGTCTGCCATAAACCAGTCCTAGTTGGGGTAAGTAAGAGGGTTGATTGTTTGGGCCTAACCACGACTGTTATAACTGTGATTTTGTAAACTTTCTTGACGTAAAACACAAAAGAAAGGGTAGAACTCGAGAGTCACAGTCCACCTTTGAGTCACCTAACAGCTCTCTTAGAAGAAAACGGTACTCAGATGGTGAAAAGCATGCATCTTCAAGAACTTCTCAGAACATATCTAAGGTAACAGAAAAGCAGCAGTCTCTGATCAAAGAGGCAGATAAAAGCTGCCAAGCCATTGCCCAGCTTAGGCAAAGAGCACAAGGTGTCCAGTAGGGGACCTGAGGTACAGTACTAAAGATAGCAAAGAAAAAAAAGCTACAGATGAAGTGGTACCATCAACACCAACCAAGGAAAAACAAAATCATATGACTACCCCCAGGGTTACCACCTTTTAAGAAGCCCAAAGTGGGACATTTCTTACTGAAGCATGATTTTTCAGAGGACAGTATGTAACCCTGACCAATGCAACAGACTTGTTTTCTCTGTATAATCAGAATTAAGGCTAAATATTGTAGTTTCTTAGTTGCTTCTATTGTTTCTTATCATTTTAAGGTATTTTAGTTAAGGCATTGTAGTTTCTGCAACATTTAGTGGAAAATTAGAAAATATGTTTTCTGCTATAAAATCAGGACATGTAGTATTTTTCATGTTTTTTTGCAGGACACAGCTGCCCAAATCAGGACTGTCCTGCGAAAATCAGGACAGGTGGTAACCCTACCCCCCCCCAGAGACTGAGGCAGATATAGAGGGGGCAGAATTTATGAGTATACTGGGGCTGACCTCTTCTAAACGGCTCAGAATACCCATTCACAAATCCCTCAAAAAAGTCACCAGCAAGATTTTTGGAGCAACCAGATTGAGCTCCTGGCATTGACAAAAAGTGGAAAAGAAGTATCAAGTAGAGAAGCAGGGGAGAATTTTTATATTCATACCTGATCATGAGGAGGTTTGCAAGCAGCTCAATGTAGATATTAATATATTCCCCTAGGCCACTCTTTGTAGTGGTAAAAGTAGTAAAACTTTATTTTCATACAGGAAAACAAATCTTTAGGCGGTTGGCCTAGTTTACAACATTGTCCTGTTTACTACAAGTTGCCTAAACATTTAAAAACATTAAGTACAAAACACAAGTAAGTACTAACATTCACAATATTTCTAGGTCAGTGCTCCCAACCAATCAGAGTGCTGTTTTCCTCGTGCGAGGACACTCTTATTCTGTGAGGAGCATCTCACGCGCGGTACTCATGAAATTGGCACATTCAGGGAACTTTTTTTTAAAATATATATATTATTGATCGCGCTCAATCACGCTCGATCACTAATATATTAATATGTCCCCTGGGAGCCATTGATTGCTATACAAGAGTGGTTTCACACGCATTCCGCTTGAGTGAGAACAGCGAAGTGAAGCCGAGCAGTGTTGGCTCAAGCTGAAGGCAAGTGAAACCACTCTTATACAGCAATGAATGGCTTCCAGGGGACATATTAATATATTAGTGATCGGCGTGATTGAGTGCGATATCAATATATATTTTTTTTAAACCTCCCTGAACATGCCAATTTCAAGGGCACCTGTGTAGTGAGATGCTCCTCACAGAATAAGAGTGTCTCGCAAGGAGGAAAACAGCACTCTGATTGGTCGGGAGCACTCCCTCGCTCTATAATGAGAAATCAAAGGTGTCACTAGTTTTCATGCCTCCAGAAAAGGATTCCAGAAAGCAGGATTATATGGCAGGGAATGTTTACACTTCAGCCACCCTGCAATACTCTGCACAGTACTAAAAAGCCCTTTGGGGTACTGTGCAAGCCCTAAGTGAAAACATAAGCGGTGAAATTGGCAGGGATCTAGAAGAAACTGTAAAGGATGCACTGGAAGCCACCAAATATCGGTACCACTTGGCTGTGGTGGCAAATGACACAGCCTCAAGGGTACTAGCACATGCAGTATCTCAGAGGAGGTTTCTTTGGCTCGGAGCAACCATCCTGTCAGAGGATACAGAAACAAAAGCTATGAGTTTCCCATTTGAGGGTCCCTCTCTCTCTTTTGTGGATAAAACAGCATCTTTCAATGGAAAGGCTGATGAACAAAAAACTTGAGTCAAAGGAAAGAACTGCTTCAGTTGTACTGGTTCAGGTGGGACCGAGTGCTCTGTGACAAACGAACCAAAGCACAGAAATGTAAGTCATGGCACTCACCCTCCTATTTAAAGAACACTGTCCAAGCAGGAAATTTATTCCAAGTCCAGAGTGTTTATTCAACGTTTGTACAATCCAAAGTGCAGAGTGCAAGTGCAAACAAAGCACGCAGTCACGTATGTGGGGTGAAGCAGAACTCCTGACGTTTCACCAATTGCTGGCTTTATCAAAGGTGATAAATTTAAATAGGAGGGTGAGTGTCGAAAGAACTGCTTCCTTCAAGTCATGTAGGAGGGTAGCTAAGGGCAGTGTCTACTGTTAAAGGCCCTATTCCTATTATGACTACTTCCCCACGGAAGGGTGCTCCAAGATGCAACAACAGGAGGTGCAAGGCAGAAGCAAACATCAGCTCCTAAACCTCAAGAAAAACAAAATCCCTGACTTTGTGCAGGCTGCCATAGAACCCTTACGAGTGGGAGATTGACTGACTCATTACTGGGAGTGGAAAACCATCACCACAGACAAGTGATTGCTGAAAGTGGTGAGTCGGGGTTTAGCCTTTCAGTTTGCAGGCTTCCATAGCTAAAGAGTCCAGAGGCTTTTCCTCCACTCTTACTGCAGGATAAAATCCTGTTAAAACTGGAGGTAAGGAAACTGCTTAAAGATAAAGGATATAGAAAAGGTCCCTCCCTCACAGTGGTGAAGAGGCCTCTTCTCAAGGTACTTTCTCAAAAGAAAGAAAAATGGGAGATTTGCAGCCCATTCTGGAGTTAAGATTCCTGAACAGGCACATAAAAAGGAAAAATTAAAAGTGGTAACACTATGAACAGTTATACCATCCATGCAGACAGGAGAGTGGATGGGATCACTGAATCTGAAAGGTGCATGTTCCACATCCCTGTAAGACACTCCCACAGAAAATACCTAAGTTTCAGCCTAGGAAAGGAGCAGTATTAGTTTTCTATACTGCCTTTTGGCCTAAGCCAAGTTCCATGGGTGTTCACAAAGTGCCTAGCAACAGTGCACTTCTGAGAAAAATAGGGCTTTCAGTGTATCCCTACCCGGATGACTGGCTAGTCACAGGACGGACAGAACAAAGAGGCGTGGAGCTCCACTGTAGTAGTGAGCAGCCCTTGTAAAGTCTGGCTTTCTACTGAGTATACAGAAGTCCCAGCTGTAGCCCAGCCTGGTGCTGGTTTTCATAGGAGCAGAAATAGACTTATCTGTGCAAGATTTCCCAAGCTGGGTGAGTGAAGGCCAGCAGGGATTTTCTGCAATTGCTGGGCACATGTCAGCAGCAGCACTGTGATGCCATGGACCCACTTATAGATGAGAATGTTCAGTACCATTTAAGAAGGCACTGGCATCAAGGTTAAACCCACTGAACCAGCTAGTACCAGTCACAGTCAGTCTGATCAGGGCTTTAGAGTGCTGAAAGGAAATGGACCATCTCAGGGAAGGGCTCCCATTCCGCAAACTGTCCAGATAACTCACTGTGACAACAGATGCCTCTATACTGGGATGGGGAGGGCATCTGTATAATCACACAATAAGTGGGGTTTGGTCCCCACTAGAACAGCAGGAGCACATAAACCTGCTGGAGCTCAGGGTTGTACTCTTGTCTCTACTGTACTTCTCAGACCTCGTCCAAGACCAGTCAGTTGGTCAGAGCAGACAGTACCACCACAGTATAATACATAAGCAAGCAAGATGGCACCAAATCCACAGAACTATGCACAGAGGCAATGAGAATCTGGAATCTGGCCTACTCCCTATATACAGAAATCACAGCTGTACACCTCACCACGGACCTCAAGTTTGTAGCATGGAAAGCACCCTCATAGCTATGGCCTCTGCTAGAAGAGTCCATGAGCTCCTAACCCACAGAACCTAACTACATTATTATCAACAGGGACAGAGCTGTTCTGAAGGCAGACAGGACATTTTTCCCCAAAGCAGTGTCAGAAAAACAGTCACTCTCCCTTTACTTTTTCCCTCACATTCAAGTCCAGGTGTACAGTTGCATTGTTTGGATGTCAAGAAAGCACTCGGCTATTATCTTGACAGAACAAAAGATATAAGATGTAGTAGTAGTGGATGTAATACTCTTTAGTTATTTATGGTGCCCTTCTCTGGAGGCCCAGGGTACCATTACAGTAGAACAGAATAACCACAAACAATTTAACCTTTCCAACCCCAGATAAATAACAATAAATAATCATTGATTTCACTAAAACAACATAAAACTCATTAAAACTGTACAGTGTGCTGAGAAAATGTGTTGCAAGACATCTCCAAATGCTTGTTAGAATAAATAGGTTTTAAGGCCCTCTTAAAAGCTTTGACTGAGGGTCTCCCTCAAGGTCCTGGGCAAAGAGTTCCAGAGGGTCTGGTCTGCCACCTCAAAGGCCTGATCTCCCGTGGTCATTAGACTAGCCCTAGGAACACCAGGAGGCCCTCCCTGGCCAATCAGAGTGGATGACCAGGGATGTGCGGTGCAGGAGCTCAGCCAGGTAGAACTGGACCAAGTCCATGTAAGGCTTTATAGGGTAATAAACCTATCTTAAATGAGAATCACTTCCCAGCAGCCAGCTATTTGTCACTATGGAAGGATGGCAAAGGTAAACCTGCTGCAAGAAAGACCATTTCAAAGTGGTTGGTCTGTTGCATACCTATGAAGAAGCAGGTAAGCAGTCCTACTTATGGCCTAGAGCACATTCCACAAGGTTCACTGCAGCCTCAAGAGGCATCCCTCTGGCAGACATCTGCAAAGCAGCTACCTGGAAAACCATACACGCTTTTCACAAAGCACTTCTGTCTGGATATTCTTCCTAGAGGAGATGCTAGGTTTGGGACAGCAGTCTTATAGAACCTTTTTCCTTTGGGTCCAGTAGTGAGCCAATACAATCTTATAGTTTATGGTGGAATGTTATTCTAACTTGAAATTCCACCATACCGAAACGCTGTTCAGCCACACTATAAACAATGAATGGAATGCTGTACTTTACCGTATGTGCAGAACAGCATTCCATTCATTTAAAGTGAAAAGAGCAAGTTGTGCTTTGAAATCCGAAACACAAAACCACTGCGCGGTAATATTAGCTGAAACACCACAGACGATGGCTGCTGTATTTTTTTATATTTTTTTTTTATAACAAGGGCAAGCAAAGTACTTACTAAGTAGTTTATTCCTCTGGTTAGTTAGTTTGCTCGCTAAGAGAGTCATCTGGTTGCCATGCTTTTTCTTTGTAAATCCCTTCTACACAAGAGCAACAACTGAATGGGAGCGCAGGCTGCCAACATAGGGGCACTTAGTCCCTAGCAACCACACAACTTTTCATAGGAGCAAGCCGTTTCCCTTGAAATACTACATGGAAGAGGATAATTTCTTTGTACATGAAAAAATATATTTAGATAGCTGAAAATAGTAGTTAAATTATTAGGGGTGCACCAAACACTATATAAAATACAGGATGGGAACCCCATGCAGAACCAGTGTGTAGCGCCACCTCGGGGTATGATTCCCAAGGACCTCTTGAGCCTTGCTCTCGAGGTCACAGGGAATCGTATCCTCTGTGTGAACACACTGGTTGCCATGATTACCATCAGTATTCTCATATCCTTACCACTCCTTCTAGAACCTAATCAGAAAAAGGTTCTGATACAGTTTTCAATACTCTTTCTGCCTGAGCATTTAAATATGTTTACACATTTTTTAAATGTGTCTTTAAAATATTTTGGTCTGGTTGCTTTAAAAATGTCAGAATTTTAAGCCGGAGCTGGATGCCACACCTGTGACTCAGGGTCCAGAGTGACCTTGGCTTGCGAGGGGTCGGCAGGGAAGGGAGAGGACAGAGCGTCCCAACAGTCTGCTTTCCTCTCCTGGGGAGGTAGGGGTTGTTGTCCTGCTCCTTGGCTGCCCTCTAGTGGAGGCCGTGGAGGGCAGTGCCACAGTTAGGAAGGCACAGGAGTGCGGGTATGTGACTTGCGCATGCCTCCACATGTGCATGCACGCCGCAGGGGAGGTGAGGGGTGGAAAAAAACAGTGTCAATTGGCAGGATGACACCGGTCCCATGTAGGTTCTGCACTGCCAGCTGGGCACCTCTGGTGCCATGGAGGTGAGTCCTGGTAAACGCCGGGGTGACTGGGCTTGGGTGACCGGTGCAGGGGGGCAAGGTGACGTGGGAGGAGAAAATATTGCTGTTTTGCTATAAGCATTGTAGTTTCTGCTCCCCAGCACAGATCTGATGTTAGAACACTAGAGGGAGCCCAGCACACAGAAATGTTTGCATGGAGTTCTGATTCCACAGCATCATTCAGACCTCTGAGGCAGCATTTTATTGTGGAGATGATACAATTTTTGTATTGGCTCACTATTGGACCCATTAGAAGAAACATTGTTACTACTGTGAGTATTTTTTCCTTTTGTTGCAAGGGGTGTTACAAGAGGTAAAGGTAGGAGAGAATGCAGAACTCAAGGCTACTTCTGCTCCTCCTGCAAACGCTAATCCTGATGGTTGTGTCAATGCTGTCGCTCCCCAAGCTTGGCTAGTAGGGGTCCCCTTTCCTTTTACCTCTAGGAATGGGTAAAATGCCACCAAATACTAGTGGGTATTGAGATAATGAGAAAAGGCTTGACCCAGACATTCTTTTTCAGTTAAAACAGATTACTGTGCAGCCACCTAGACTAGGGTTTATATGCAAGCCTAGACTCCCACTTTGAGAAGACTTGGGGGGTGGGGGTTGAGGGGCAAGAGCATGGTGGAGGTGAGACTCTCTGCTCTCAGGAAGCAGTGTGAAGGCTGCACAGTGCTCACTATCCCTTCTGGCCAGCTGAGGCAGTATTGTTTCCCACTGTGAAAACAGCATCTCGCCTACCCTCTCTGCTAGAGGTGAGGGTTGGCTGTGGGAGCCAGACAGTGTTCAGAATTCCTTTTCTGGCCACCTGAACAGCACTTGTATCCTGCTAGGTGTAGCTCTTCACCTACCCTCCTGCTGTGTAGGGTCTAGCTGTGGGCCTGTTTATTAGATTGGGGTGGGGAATGGGAAACTGCATAAATGATAAAAACAGATTTTCACCATGTTGCACTACCTTTTTAAAATATATTTTAAACAGTATTATTGGAAATAAAAATATTGCACTTGTATCAAACCATGGCCTAAATCTTTAATACTGCTTCTAACCTCAGGAATCCCTCACTTAGAGTTTACACTTTAGCAGTCATCTCGGCTCAGAGAGGTGCCCAGAGATGAAATCAGTGCATGTTTAGAGTTTGGAATGTGGGTTCAAACTCTGCATCTGTGCTCCACCCAGGCCGTTTGTCAATTTGTTTCTGTGCCTGAAGAGAACAGCTGCCCATAGTGAACTCCATTAACACTAGATCTTCTTCCAGGTATCTCAGTCATTGGGTCACACCGTCAGAGAACTTCACAGTCTGTGAAGCAGGATCCACACGGAAGATTTTCCAGCAGTACCATTGGGGCCGCCCACGAAGATGTCACCAACTCTGTAAAAGTGTGAGTGGCCTCACTCCCTCCTCAATTCTTTCCCCCCCTTCGACTCTGTTCGCATGGGTCTCAGCAGAAGCTCCGATGCAGTTTCACGGCATTTTCGCCTACGACTTTTCTTTACTTAGTTTTTTAGAATCTCTTTTTTTGTAAGAGATTCCTTTACCATGTTTATGTCAAAAGTTAACCCTTCCACTTCTCTCTTTCATCACTGCCCCTGCAAAAAGAAGATTGTTTCTTCAGACGACCATATGCCCTGTGTCTGCTGTCTTTGGCATGACCACGATGTCTCAGACTGAGCTCTGCCAGAAATTCAGTCAAACCACCCTTAGGTGATGCAAAAAGGCTCTCAAAAAATTCCTGATGGTCTTTGCGCACAAATCCTAAGTTTCATCCCAAGGCGGTGTCTGAGTTTACAACAAACAAAAAGAATAGTGTTGCGCTCAGTGGCTATGAAATGGGTGCAGATGAGGGGAGCTAACCCCAGTGTAACACAGTTCAAACAAACAGGCACCTGCACTCCTTTGGAGTTGTTGCTCTCAGTGGTTGTTTTCCCAAGTAATGATGAATCAAGTTCAGTTTAATTCAGTGCCTTTATTAGCAAAAGTTTTAAATTCCAACACAGCACCACTGGTAATCTCAATAGACTGCAAAGTAGCTCACTCCCAAGGTGGTGTTTGAGTTTACCCTGAACCAGTCCCATCCACCTACCTATTTATTTTGCTAAGTGTGCCACTCCAGGGGAAGCAGTGCTCCATACATTAGACGTATGCAGAATTTTGAAGTATTACCGACTCCAAACTAAGGACTGCAGAAAGTTAGCAGCTTTTTGTTTCTTTTGCACCAGGAAGAAAGGGCGTTCAGGTTTCTAAACAGTGTTTGTCCAAATGGTTGGCACATTGTATTGTGTTCTGCTACAACAACCATAGCAAAGAGTTGCCAGAGGCGGTGAAAGCCCACTCCACAAGGGGCATGGCTACCTCTGTGGCCTGTTTCGGGGGGGGGGTCTCAGCGCTGACATCTGCACTGCTGCCACCTGGAGTACCATCCATTACCTTCACTAAAGCTACAGTCTGGACATTGCCCCTAGAGCCCATGCAGGATTTGGCAGGGCTGTCCTGCAGGCCTCCTGTCCTGGGCTTTGATTGGCCTTCATCCCAGACTGTTCTGTTGCACCTGTTACTGCTTGGTACTCATTCCATATGTGTGACCCGATGCCTGAGATACCCCAGTAGATAGAAGCAGTTCGTTAGAACTTACTGTAACAGTAGATCTTCGAGGGGATCTCAGTCATCAGGTCTGCCTTCCTCTCAAACAACTAGAGGGCCTGAACGCCCAATTCAAACTGCAGCACTCGACCGTTAAATGGAGCTTACGTGGAATTAGTTGGAGCATTCTTACCAGTTCTTTATTTTATTTCAGTGTTCATGCATCAGTTCTTACACGCAGCAAAGGTAAATGGATGAGATGACAGACAACTTTGGTTAGGTTAAAACAAAAAATTCATAGGCACCCTCGTGGTGCTATACCCAAAAAAATTCTGTGATCGTTGGCCAGGCAGACAGCCCATGTGCCTGATGACGCACAGAAACAGCTGGTGTTTCAGAATGCCTTCTTCAGAGCTCTGAGCTCATTTTTTTCAGTTACTCTGCATTAGTTAGGGATTTTTTTTCTGTAATTTCGGTCTCTAGTTTCCCTTGAGTTTTGGGATCTGGGGACTACCCTGACTGGCTACCTTTTTTAAATTCTAGGCTTGTAGAATTAAATAAGCCTTTTTTGCTACTTATTTTTAAATTGTTATATAATTTTTGTTACCCGAGTTGTATAAAACGGAGCGGTGTTGCTGTCCATTTCAATCTGTGCTCTTTCACCTTTATTTATCGGTCCTGTTTGCTGAACTACAAGTTGACCTTTGGTACAGTTTCTAAGTGTGAGAGCCATCTTTTTGTATCGAGCTTGTCTTGCTGCATTGTTTTTGGGAATTGCTGTACTGTTCTGCAGGATCTCTCAAATGGAGTATGCGCAAGAGATATGATGGACCTACAGGCTTAAAAAATGTTAATTATTTCCTGCTCCTGGCAAGGGCAGACTGTCTTGAGCTTTGTTAAAGTGCCTAGATCCAGACCACGACTTTATAAATTGTAAGTTCTGTCATGGTTTTTGCCCCAAAATCTCACATGAAAGGATAAAATCGTTAATAAGTATACCTTCTCAGTCTGCTTCTGTGTCACCAAAAGTAATTAAAGAGGCTCTGATGGAGTTCTCAGTGATGGTGGAAAGCACGCATCTGAAGGCTCTATATCCTCATGTACAGCAGCAAATAATCTAAAAGGTGCTGAGAAAAAAAGATAATGCTG
Source organism: Neoceratodus forsteri (assembly GCA_016271365.2). Classification (NCBI taxonomy): domain Eukaryota; kingdom Metazoa; phylum Chordata; order Ceratodontiformes; family Ceratodontidae; genus Neoceratodus; species Neoceratodus forsteri. The sequence goes on from CM057451.1 coordinate 39,323,261, forward strand.
CACAGCCATCGGAAGGGCTTGATAGAGATGGTTGAGATAGGTGGTCTGAAAGGGGGAATCCTGAATCCAGTGATGGCTAAAATAAAAATAAAAGAGCCTCAGAGCAGACATTGGAAATGTCTGCCAAAAAGAAATGTTAAGAAAAAAATGTCACTGCCACTCCTCCTGAACAGAGAAAGGATTAGGCAGATGTCACAGAGAAAATGTCCTCACCAGAGGACATTTTAAAAATATAGCAGTTCCAGTCTGTCCAGGCCTTGGGAAATCTGAATAAAACATGTGCCACCAGCTCAGGCTGCAGCCTGTATGCCTGCGGGGGAGGTCGAAGAAAGCTATGTATAAATGGAGGAAGGTGACTCCATGGAATTAGTGAGTACACCTGAGCAAGGTTTCAACCCTGCTCCATGGCATAATGAGGACTACTCATCTTTTCCTCTGTTTTCAGAGAAATGGTTAATACCCTCAACATTTCCTCACAAGAAATGGAGGAGGATGAATTTATGGACATGATGGGAATAGCACCACCAAGAACTATGCTGATTCCCATAAACATAAATCACTTAAAAAGGCCATATCAAAATCATGTCTGCACCTACTTCAGCTGCAACTATTGATAAGAAACTTGAAAGAAAATATAAGGTGGATAAGCAGGGCTTTGTGTGTGTGAGAAAGCAAAATCACACTATTGGCACAGCCTCCTGAAAAGGACTCAAAAAATTGGATTGGTATAGCCAAAAAGGTTTATACCACAACTTCCTTGCTTATCACGCAGGCTGCTTATTCAGCATATATAATACACTGCCAAAAAGCACTTTGGAACACAGTTTTGGCACTTGCTGAAAGAGCAGATTGTGAACTGGCACAGGACCTGACTGCCATGGCAAGATCAGCCCTGGATGCTACCAAATATCATTTCTACATTGTGGTGTGCACTAATGACGCTGCTTCTGGAGTACTCAAACCAAAACCATGGATTTCTCCTTTCAGGACAGTTCATTATTTGGCGACAAAACAGAGGCATACATGAAAAAGTGGATGAATGCAAACCACTTACAAAAGTAACAGTGAGAAGGAAAAGGCCTCTACCTCCTTCATGTCTTATGGCAAGGGAGGCAGTGTCAGGGGATACTTCCCAAGACTCTGTGCCTCGTATGCCCCCTATGAGTATCTCACCCACAAAGAGTTACTGTAGAGGCAGGGGCAGAAGTGCCTCTGTGCACACTGCTGTAGCTCCAGTGCCTAAGCCCCAGCTAAGGGAAACCCCTGATGATTCTGCCAGGTCACCCAGCCGTTGTCAGCAAAGAAGACTGGCCCACTACTTCCAGGAATGGGTAAACATTACCACAGACAAGTGGGTTCTGGATGCTGTGGGTCCAGGGTTGTCACTGCAGTTCACAATCTTTGAAAACTGCAGAAAAACTAAATCTTTCCAGTTCATTCCCCAACAGAAAGAATTCTGCTAGAAATGGAATTAAAAACAAAACAAAACTGTTAATAGCAAAGCTGAAGAAAAAGTCACTGCCTCCCAGTGGGAGCATGGGCCTGTTATCAAGATACTTCCTGAAAAAGAAAAAATGGGAGCAGCAACCGATTTTAGATCTCTGGTATCTGAACAGACATATGAAGAAAGAAAAATTCAAGATGGTTACACTGAAGACAGTGATACCATCTTTACAGATGGGTCACTGACTGGGATCATCTGATCTGAAAGATGCCTATTTTCATATCCTCGTCAGACCATCACACAGGAAGTATCTCAGATTCAAGCTGGAGAACTGCCAATACCAGTTCATAGCTCTCCGTTTGGCCCCACCTCAACTCCAAGGGTTTTCACAGAGTGCTTGGCTTTGGTGGCAGCACACTTCAGAAGGCAAGGTGTGGTGGGTTCCCCTACCTGGATGAATGGCTAGTCTCAGGGAAAACAGAACAAAAGGCAAGTTGCTAAGCTCAGGTTCGAAAAGCACAGGAGAATCTGGGATTCTTTGGGGCTGGCACTATAGCCTAGAGGTTAGAGTAACGAGCTACGAATGAGCTTGGTACATCCAGCAGACCTGGGTTTGATTCCCACAATGTCCACCTGCATACTCTGTGACTCTGAGCAAGTCACTTAACCTCCCCATTACCCCTGAAAACAGGCACTTGTGCCTAGTAGGCCTTACCTGGTTACCAGATAATGAAGAAATCAATTAATCAGTCAGTCTGCAGAAGTCTCAGATTGAACCTGTTCAAGTACTAGACTTCATAGGAGCAGAGTTAAACACCCATGCAGAGGAAAACCATCCTCCCGCAGGCCAGAGTATCAGCTTTGATAGCTACATCAGAGTCTTTCACAGCAGGCCAACCAAGACTTGCAGGGGACTTTCTACAATTTACTGGGGCATATGTCTGCATCCACAGCAGTGGTACATTGGGCCCTGTTCCAAATGAGAGAGATACAGTATTATGTAAGAGACAAGTGGTCCCAAAGAGGGGACCCACTTACAAAACTAATGCCAGTGACTAAATCATTAGTAAAGTCACTACAGTGGTAGAAGGAAGAAAGCAGCCTCAGAGCGGCATTCCTTTTCTTCAGCATTCACCAACAAGTATTCTTATTACTGATGCTTCACTCCTGGGGTGAGGTGCTCACTTACAGGACCTCATAGTATTTGGCACAAGGAGCAAACAGGAGTCTCTGGAACACATCAGCCTCGTGAGATCTCAGGGCAGTACTGCTAGCAATGCAGTCATTCTCCCAGCTACAGGTCAGTCTGTCCAAATCAGAACAGACAACGCCACAACAATGTACTACATAAACAAGCGGGGAACAAGATCCTCAGAACTGTGTACAGATACAGTGAGGATCTGGGACCTGGCATATTCTTTGAAGCAAACATACCTGCAGTGCATCTGCCAGGCAGAAACAGTGTCCTGGTACACTCCTTAAGCAGAAACAGCCAGGGAACTCAAGAATAGTCTTTAACCAGGAGGTTCTGGCCACGATTTTCATACCTGATACAGACCTGTTTGCCTCTTGGGAAAACAATCAGGTCCCACAGCTTTTTGCAGACCGCCAGACAAAGGGACCCTCCCAGAGGACACCTGGTACTGGATTGGACAAGGAGGTTCCTGTATGCCTTCCCACAATACCCAATCATACAGAAAGTACTCCTGAAGCCCAGGAGGAACCTGCAACAGTGATCCTAATATCCTTAGGCTGGGCCAGATAGACCTGGAGTACGGAATGCTTCTAGTCCTGCCCAGCAGGAATCCAATTAGCCTCATGATTATGTCACAATCTACTGACTTTATCCCAGGGCAGAATATCATTCCGAAACCCAGGACACTATGCGTGAGGGCATGGTTCTTGAGGAGTCAAAAATTTCTTTTAGATTGGAACTAGAGGAAGTCCTGAAGGTTCTTGGGGTTTCAAGGAAACCACACACCAGGAAAGCATATTCCTGTAAGTGGAAAATGTTTTCTTACTGGTGTGTCCAGAGAAAAATAACCCCAGTAGAAGCAGGGCTGCCTATAATGCTGGAATATCTAGTACACCTATAGTTGCTGGGCCTAAGGCCTTCACATTAAAGGTGCACATGGCGGCAGTGTCAGCCTACAGATCGGCTAGCAAAGGGAAAGTCTGGCCTCACAACCCATTTTCAAAAGGTTTTTTAAATGCCGCAGCCACTTGTACCCAGGGGTGAGGGATGCTGTCCATCTTGGGATCTCAATATATGCCTTGCCCATTATGGAGGCTCCTTTTGAGCCTATGGACACTGCTGTCCTAAAGTATGTCACATGGAAAACCATATTCCTGGTTGCAGTGACCTCTGTTAGGAGGGTAAGTGAATTGCTTGCCCTCTGCACAGTCAAACTTCATAATCATTAGATACTTCAGGTAGATACTTTATTTATATAGTGGCCATCTCTGTAGACTCTGGGCGCTGTACAATATAAACATACAAATCATTTTAAAAAATGCAATAACAACAAGATACAACTGAGAGCATAGACTTAGCTATCCATCGTATAATAAAACCCAGTTTTAAAACAGCATCCATAAAAAGCTTGCTTGAATAAATATGTTCATTCACAGGGATAAGGTAGTGCTTAGAACCAACAGGAAATTCCTTCCTAAGGTGGTATCTGACTTCCACCTAAATCCGTCAGTGACCCTTTCTGTAACTCTACCCAGAATACTTCAGTCCAGGTGAGCAAAGGTTGCATAACCTGGACCTGAAGTGAGTCTGTAATCTACATTGATTGGACGCAAGATGTCAGGTCTCACAGCACCTCACTTTTTGTTGCCTATGGTGAGGTTGGTAAAGGTATACCAGCTGAAAAGAGATCTGTCTCTCACTGGATAGTCTCTTGCATTCAGTTCTGCTATGTGAAAGCTGGAAAACTGCCACCAAGAGGGCTTAAGGACACACTCCACAAGGGGTACCTCTGCCTCTGTGGCATCCACATGAGGCATCCCGTTATTGGACATTCGCAAGCAGCTACCTGGAAGACAGTACAAAATACAGTTCAGATTCCTTGATTTCGTATGACCTTTGCCAGGTATTCTTTGAATTATCAGACAGTAAAACTGTACAGCGAGCTTCCTTGTCATACAACAAATGCAGCTAGTATTTCCTTATTTAAGAGGTACCTAAAAGTTATTTTATGTCAAGGTCTGAATGTAATTGTTTCAATTGATTTTTATACATATTTATTTATAATTGTGTTGTTAATGTTTTGTAATAATTTTCCTGGTATAATTATCTGTAATTTGTTTTGTTATATTTAAACTGGATGCCTGTGAAAATGGATATTTGCTCACAGGCCCTTTCAGTATAGAATAAAATGAAACTAACAGTACACTCCTTCACAAAACACTACTGTTTGGACACAAGGTCCAGAAGGGATGCTAGCTTTGGAACTCCTGTCTTGCAGAAACTTTTTCCTAACTAGGTTGTGGACTCAGCCTCCCAAGGTACTGCTGTGAAGTCTGCTAAAGTGAAAATATTAAATGAGCAATTCCTGGGGTTAGAAGGAAAATTATACAATGGGGTATGAAAATCCTGTAACCTCATTGGTCAAAACACATCACATGACCGTGATAAATCCTCCAGTATATCCACTGTAAAAGTTTTATATCACTATAAAACCAAAAAAACAAGTTGAACATTGTATAATAGCAATATACCATGACAGGGAGTGGGTATATGGGTGGATTTACCACTTCTGGTGTGGTTAAGTCACTCGGCTGTGCCTCGTGACCATACCACACCAGGCGTGGTAAATCCACCAATATACCCACTCCCTGTCATGGTATATTGCTTAAATGACTCACTGTAGTAATGTTGTTTCTTCTCAAGGGATCCTTCATTACGTTTGCACACTCTAACCCTGTCTCCCCTCCAGAACCTGAAAATACATTATTTTATTATTATTTTTATTTACATTGTGGTAACCGGTAGGCCTACTGAGACTTTGACAGTCCCTTTTCAGAGGCGACCCAGGATTAGTTACATGTACATAGAGGGAAAAGAAAACCGATGCTTTTGATTGTACTACAGTATATGGTACATTGATCATGTATACACATTCACACAAGAATCAGTTCTTTTCATTGAGCATTACTGTTGTAGTTCTTACAGTTGTAAGTTGGTTTTATGATTTATATGATGTTTTTTCACAAGTCTGCTTTCAATTTGTTTGGTATTTTCAAAATCTAATAAAAATCTTTAAAAACGTTTGGTAGCCTTTTAGCCAGTTTCACTAGCCACTGCCCAACCCTGGCATAGAAGCAAATCTGACAAAGCGGCCAGGGTGGAGCCGCGGATACGGAGTTTGAACCTAGATTCCTAATTCTAAAATTGGCATAGGTTCCATCTCTGGGGCATCTCTCTGAGCCGAGATGACTGCTGAAGTGTAAACATAGTGAGGGTTCACTTAAGAAGAAACATTTCTACGGTAATTGTTTTCTTCTCTTTTCTTACTTTCACCCCCCCCTTCCCCCATTTAAGGATATACTATAGATGTGTCACTTTACTACAGGTGACAGTATGATGGCATTGTATGTTGCTTGTTTCAGCTCCTGAAGGAAGCAGAAGGTTGGAGTGAGAGGCACAGTGAGCTAACGGAGCAGATCCGACTATCGCAGAAAGCACAGAAAGACTTGGAGGAGGCAGTGGCCTACAAAGAGAATGAAATTGAGGTACTCACTTAATAAGGCTTAGCCCCATCAAATATTTGATACTGGGTTTTAGAATAAACTCCTTCAAGACTCAAGATCATGTAATACATGCAATGTATGCCCATAACATAATGAAAAACAGTCAGTAATTGGGATCTACAGCAGCTGATAGAATGAACCAGTTTTTACTAGGCAGGCCTCTCACTATGTATATATTTAATTTGCCAGCCCCCTCCCCACCCACACTGTGAGATTGGACATACCCAGGTGCATCCTTGGGGAAAAGGGGTGGTTACAATATGAAGAAATATATAAAGATGTGTTTTCACTACACTATGCATACATATCAGATAAAATACAAAGAAATACACGAAGGCGCGTTTTAACTACATTATAAATATACATATCCAGGTATGTCCTAGGGGGAAAGGGAGTTGGGTATAATACAGAGAAATAAATGAAAATACGTTTTACTACGATATGTACATATCCAGGAGCGTCCTGGTGAAAGGGTTGGACACGTTGCAAAGAAATACACAGTATGAAGGTGTATTTTCACTATATGATATATACATATCCAGGTGCATCATGAGGGAAAGGGAAATGGAATTGGATGAAATACCGAGAAACATGTGAAGGTATGTTTTCACTCCAGCTGCATCCTGGGGGAAAGGGAGATCTTCCTGGACATAGTCTTCACTACTCATTCACACTAGTGCGACTATGCCGGAGGCACTAGGACTGATCAGGAGCAAAATCTTTGTGAGGGGTTGGCACGAGGCAGGACTGTGCATGCAATGCCAGCTCGCGCCATTATGAGCTACGTCGGTGTCGACCCTCCAGCAGCTTCAGTTCCTTTTTCCCGCCACTGAGTCGCTTCGGTGACGATGTCACTTGCCTGCCGAAGTCAAATCTTCACGTCTGTATGACAGCAGCATAGTCATTCTGTATTTGATTTGTTTTAGTATATTCTTTTTTTTTTTTTTTAAAGTTTTTCTTTTGTCTCGAATAACAGAAGTCTTCTTCAGCCTGCCTTGACGGAGTCGACATGAATGGGGCCGGTGACGGTCAGAGACTCGCAAGAAAGCTATTTCAGTAGCAGGGTTGGGTCCGATCTGCCACCCTCTGCGGAAAGGGGTCTGACAACAGGCAGTCCGATGCTTGGGAGGAAGGGCAGTCCTTCTGAAAGCACAAAAGAAGCGGCCCATTCCATCCTTGTCAAGGACCCAGCACCACTCGGCCTCAAGTTCTTCTTCATCCATTGGTCAAGAAGAAAGCGCTACTGCTCAAAGTCACTCTCTAGTATGTCTGCACAAAATCATCGGTGGTAGGGACAGGAGACCAGCTCTGTCAGGGTCACCTGCAGCCTTGGTTCAATGGCTGTGATCCTCGACTCCAGAGTCCTTCCTTGCCCCGAAGTGAGGTCATCAGTGAGCAGTTTCATCATTGGGCTGCTCTTATGGAGCAGTGGGTTCGGCAGTTGTCCTGACTTCCTGGGCCTTGACTGACCCTGGGGCCTTTGGGTCTGGGAGCTTGAACCCAGCAGGCGGGCAGTTAGTCAACCTAGTCATGTGGCACCTTTGGTGCCGTTGACGCTGTGCTCTTGTGCTTTCCCCCTCAGATGGCTTCAGCGCAGGGGCCACCGCAGGTACTATCTTCTCCTACTCGTATTTTCAGCCTTGGGTGCCCCGGTTTTTGGGTTGTGGACTCCCAAATGCTCAAGCAGCGCCACCTGAGACTCCAGTCTTGGCATTGCGACCAGCGCCGTTTCGACTCTGGTGCGCGCGGGTGCCGGATGTTGCGACTCCGATTTAGAGCACCTCCTCCTGCTCTCTTCCTCCCTTTTTATATACTAGCCCTTCTGGGCTAGTAGGATATGATATTGAGCCTAATCCTGATCTGCGATTAGGAGACGATTTTGATGAAGATTCATCCTTTGGAGTGGAAAGTAAGCCTTCTACTTCAGCAGAGCCTTTGGTCGAGGACATATCCTTTAAATCTCTCCTGAAGAATATGAATTCCACCCTCTGTCTCCAGACTTCGGAGTTTGATCCTGGGAAGCTGTTATGCCTTCAGTATCTGCATGTCCCGGAAATCCCTGTGGAATTGACACCTCTGGTACAGCCCTCTCTTTCGAGACTCTTTCACAGGTTTTGTGGGACAGTCCGGCACGCATTCCTTCTCCATGGCTAAGTCCATAGACAGGAAATACTCGCCCCCTAAGGATCGACTAATCCTGGCCTCTCAAACCTTTGCAGACACCATAGTGGTCTTGGCAGAAAATGACAAAGTCGTTCTCACTCAGGAGTCTACGGCTTATCCAGTAAATAAAGAATCCCGTAAGATTGACACCTTGGGGAAGTGAGTCTTCGCCGCTGATACCCTAGGAGTGCGTATTGCTTGCTACTAGGGCTACTTCTCACAATACGAGTGTACCCTCTGGCATTCGCTAAAAGCCTCTGTGGAGTCTCTTCCAGAGTCAGACGTTTGTTCAGAGCTTCTCCAGACTATTACTAGAGGCACTGGGTCCAGTAATTTGCAACTTAAGACTGCTGTGGATGCCTTTGACACTGCCTCGAGGCAGCGTCAGCTGGGATATGCACCAACTCCACTCGTGGTTATGGACTTGAGGTTCACAAATGATGCTCAACAGAAAGTCATGAATTTTCTGTTTGATGGAGTTTATCTGTTTGGCCCACAAGTGGAGCAGGAACTGGAGGCCACTCGGAAAACTAGGACTGCCATTAAGATAGCCAGACCGGCCCCTGCTGCCCCTCAATGGGGCGGAAACCGCCGGCAGTTTCATAACTGTCAATTCTTTTGTGGTAAAGGCAGAGGGGTTTTCAACAAGAACCAAGCCCCTCCAGCCGCAAAAGAAAACGCTGCAGAAGGCACAGGGCCCAAAGAGGAGGGGGAAGTGCCTAATCCAATTAACAGAAGCACTCTTGATAGGGGGGTCGATCCCAGTCCTTTCACAGAAGAAAGGGTTCTGCAAGAACTCCTAAAACTGAAGGTGGACAAGGCAGTGGGTCCTGATGGAATTCACCCCAGAATTCTAAAAGAATTAAGGAAGGAACTAGTGAAACCACTGGCTACTCTTTTTAATAAATCATGGGAGGATGGTGTGGTACCCGAGGACTGGAGGAAGGCGGATGTGATTCCCCTTCACAAAAGTGGGACCAAGACAGAGGCAGGAAACTACAGACCTGTCAGTCTGACCTCTGTGGTAGGGAAAGTGATGGAGTCACTTCTGAAGGAAAGAATAATTGAGTACCTAGAGGTCAGTGGAGCACAGGATCCAAGGCAGCATGGGTTCACAGCGGGAAGGTCATGTCAGACGAATCTAATAGATTTCTTTGACTGGGTGACCAAAGTAGTAGACCAGGGAGGGGCTGTGGACATGGCCTACCTAGACTTTAGCAAGGCATTTGACACAGTCCCACAGAAAAGATTATTAGTCAAATTAACCAGCCTGGGAGTGGGTCCCAGGGTGGTAGCCTGGGTAAAACATTGGCTGGACAACAGGACACAGAAGGTAATTGTAAATGGAGTCCACTCTGAAGAAAGGGCGGTTACCAGTGGGTACCGCAGGGTTCAGTATTGGGTCCAGTCCTTTTAATGTCTTCTATCAGTGACATTGCAGAGGGACTGGAAGGAAAAGTATGCCTTTTTGCAGATGACACAAAGATCTGCAACAGGGTTGATACACAAGGAGGCGTGGAAAGGATGAAAAGGGACTTGGCAAGGTTGGAGGAATGGTCAGACATATGGCAGCTAGGATTCAATGCAAAAAAGTGCAAAATAATGCACCTGGGAAACAAGAACCCAGGGGAAGAATACACAATGGGTGGGGAGGTAGTAACAACAACAAAACAGGAAAGGGACCTAGGGGTAATCATATCAGATGACCTTAAGTTAGCAAGCAATGTGAGAAGGCAGTAGGGAGGGCTGGGGTATACTGGGATGTATAGGGAGGCATCAGCAGCAGAAAACAGGAAGTTGTTATCCCTCTGTACAGACAGTTGGTGAGACCCCATCTGGAATACTGTGTCCAGTTCTGGAGACCCCATCTCCGCAAGGACATAGACAGGATAGAGGCAGTCCAGAGGAGGGCAACTAAAATGGTGCAGGGTCTGCAAGAGAAGCCGTATGAGGAGAGACTAAAGGAGCTTAATATGTATACCCTTGTGGAAAGAAGGGAGAGGGGGGACATGATAGAAACTTTCAAGTACCTCAAGGAATCAACAAAGTCCAAGAGGGTAGCATCTTTCAGAAAAAGAGACTTCCAAGAACAAGGGGACACAATTTAAAGATAGAAGGAGGGCGGTTCAGGGGCAATGTGAGGAAGTATTATTTCACAGAGAGGGTAGTGGATGCATGGAACAGCCTTCCTGAGGAAGTTGTGGGGTCTAAAACTGTGGGAGAATTCAAGAATGCATGGGACAGACATAAGGCAATTCTTGTGGGGGCAGGAAGATATAGGCTGTTGGTTAACTAGGATCTGCGGCCTATCCTGTAGGTAAGAATGGGCAGACTAGATGGGCCTAGCGGTCCTTATCTGCCGTCAAAGTCTATGTTTCTATGTATTGCCACTCTCTGAAATTCCGGCCCAGGTCCCACCTCAGCTGTCCGAGTGGGACGCTTCTTCGGTAGTAGGGGGGCGTCTGACTCAGTTTTACAACCAGTGGAAGTCAGTCATTTCCGACAAATGGATCCTTAGGATAATTCGCGAGGGTTACTCTCTGAATTTTTCAGATACCCCTCTGGATCTTCCACCCAAATGACAGCCCAGACTGTCCATCACTCAGTCAGACCTCCTCGCTTCTGAGAGTCAGGGCCTTCTGAACAACAGGGCAGTAGAAGTAGTTCTGCAGGTAGAACGGGACACAGGATTCTACTCCCATTACTTCCTAGTTCCAAAGAAAGCAGGCAGTATGCGCCATGTTCTAGACCTAAGGAAGTTAAACAAATTCCTCTTCAAAGAGAAATTCAGGATGTTATTGCTTGGTATGCTTCTACCTCTGATTTATCAAAATGATTGGCTGGCCTTCCTGGACATGCAGGATGCCTACCAACATGTTCCCGTGCACCCAAGCCACCACAGGTATCTCCGATTTGTGGCCCTGGGTCAGGACTACCAGTTAAGAGTCCTGTCCTTTGGGCTGTCCTCTGCGTGTCGAGTTTTTACAAAGTGCTGTGCAGTGCTCACAGCGCATCTCAGGAAGTGTGGAATTCAAGTATTCCCGTATCTGGACGACTGGCTCTTAGCAAGCTCCTCCAGACAAGGGACACAGGAAGTGGTGGCCATGGCTTCCAAGTTCCCCTCACATCCATGGGAGTCCTGTTGAATCTGGAAAAATCGCAGCTGCAGCCCTCCCAACAACTCCTCTTCATAGGGGCCCTCCTGGCACCTCCAGGGCAAGGGCGTCCTTCCGGAGGACAGAGAAATGATATCCTCCAGGTGGCTTGCTTGTCAAAGAGAACAACTTGGTTCGAGCTCTCTCGATGCAACGGATGCTGGGTCTCATGGTGTCATAAGTGTTCACGGTGCCTCTGGCTCTTCTTCACATGAGAACCAGTCAGTGGATGCTCAGTACTCAATAATCCCAGACCACACATCCACAGTCCTTTCACATCAAGGTGATGGAACCCCTAAGGCGGTCGCTCACCTGGTGGACTCAGGAGGACAGCCTTCTTCAAGGCTTTCCTTTGCCCCACTGGAGATACAGATCACCATCACCCTAGATGCATCTCTAATCGGCTAGGGAGCTCACTGTCAGGATCTCCACACCCAGGGTCTGTGGAATCAGAGCAGTCTCAACTACCCATTGGCTGCAGCTCTGCACCACTGGGCGGCAGCCCACCGGATAGTTGATCGGCGGGCGGGCGGGCGGCAGGCGGTGGATGCTGCCGCCCGCCGCCGCCGGGGAGCGGGTGGAGGGGCTTCGTGGGTGGGGGGGCAATCTAGACACCAGGGAGATGTTTGGGGGTTGTAATTGACATTCTGCCCGCGATCGGCATTACGGTATTCGGTTGGGGGGCTTACATTCTGCCCGCGATCGGGCACTGGGGGTTGTTTCACGCTCTGCTCGCAACCGGCATCGGGAGATGTGGGCGGGGGTTTCATGTTACTTTCTGCCCGTGATCGGCTGCGAGCTTGTGTGTGTGGGGATGTATTCAGACATACTGCCCGCGATTGGGCATCGAGCCGTGTGGGGGATGTATTCAGGCATATGCCTCGCGATCGGGCTTCGGAGATGTTAGGGGGAGAGGTATACACACATACTGCCCGTGATCGGGCTGCAGGTGCATCGTCCTCAACGGCTGCTGCCTGGCAGGGCGTGCCAGGCGCAAGTCCTCGGGATTGGCGCACCTACATGCTAATGGCATGCAAGGGCATAAATAGATGCAAATGGCCCCCACGCCTTTTGTATGAATTATGGCCCCATTTGCATGTCACCTTTGAATATCGGAAATTTGCGCGATGGCGAATGGTACTTGCGCCACCGCAGTTTAATGCTCAACTCTGACAACTTGCGGTGGCGCAAGTTCCACTGCGCCATGCACAGTGGCTGTGGCTGAGGTGATATTCAAAGGTTGCTCAATAGGCTAACTCCTTGAATATCGCCTGGCTACACCCTCCCGCGAACTATTTTGAGCAGTGTTTAGGGCTATGTACCAGAATGGCGCAGTTTGAATATCTGGGCCCAGATCTCAATGTTTTTTATATGCTGATGAAGCAGTGGTCCTCACAAGTGGTTCTCTTTGTGAAAAAGTCCAGAAGGATTTGTTTGACGGATTTTCTGGATGTTCAGAATTGGTTTAGATACCATGGATTGATTTTAAATGAAAATTAAAAATGAAATCGATGTTTTTTGTAAATACAAGAAAAAGACTGAACTTGGATCCCTTATTATCATTATACACTGTTTCCAGTACCTTGATTGAACAGGTTAAACAATTTAAATATCTGGGTTTGTTGCTCGATGAGGGTCTTTCCTATGAGCCTCACATTCTCAATATGGTAAAGGTGACTCACCAGAGGCTTTCATTTTTAAAAAACAGAACTCTACTGTTAAAACACAGTCAACAGATAATTTTTCTCTTTGCATTCCAAGAATACGTACTTCTTTAGGACAAAAGGAATTATCGTACATGCTGCCTACCTTCCTTAATGCAATACAGCCCATCATTGATTGTGTGAATATTCCCTTCTGTACTTTTAGGTATAGGTTGAAAGAGTATCTTTTCTTTGAATATAAATATAAATGTTTTGAATGATGTTGTTAAGATGAATCTTGTATATTTTGGTATGTGTATTCTTTTTTGTCAATTGTATTTGTTTTGATGTATGTATTTATATTCATTTTTTTGTTCCTAATTATTTGTACACTGATTGCCCATGAAAATGGATCAGTTTTGGCCCATGGTCTTATCAATATAAATAAATAAATAAATAAAACAAACAAATAAGTCCATTATTACCCCTTTTCTAACATATAATGTGTTCCTTATTACTCAAACTTTTGCTTCTGCTTGGAAAAAGTCTGTTGTTATCCCTTTATATAAGGGTGGGGACAAATCTTTGGTCGATAATTATCGTCCCATCTCGTTACCAATATTATCAAAGTTTCTTGAAAGAATAGTTCATCAGCATATTTCTCAATATTTACTTATATTGTTTCCTGTTTGTCCTACCCTTGTACTCCTGCTCTTTCCCTCCTCCTCACCCTAGTACATAGTAAGCTTGGTGTGAGCCTCCATGTCACCACTGGCACTTAGTTCCTCTGCTTTTCTCCATCTCTATTTGTTTTTGTTTGTACTACTATCAGTCTTTAAAAAAATGTATTGCCTGCTCTTGGTACTATACATACGACTGGTAAAACATGATGCATAATTATCCATTTCCAAGGACTTTCTTAAGCATGGCTGCACATTTTTAGGCTTATTTTATTTATTGAATTTTGGTAACTGGGTGAACCCACTGAGACAAGACGGTCCCCTTTTCAGGGGCGACCCGGGAAGTGCAGTACATTGACAGAGCCATGTGTTGAAAACAATATTTTCACTAAAACACAAAAAAGTTCAAGGCAGACAGCAGTCAAAACAGCATAGGCTAAACTAACAATACTGGTGCAAAGTACATTTGGATCAAAATACAATAATTTTAGAACAATCAAATACAGTAATAGAAAATTCAAAACAGGCAGTAATTGGAGAACACAAAAACCTTATGCAAGAAATCTCAGATTAAGTCAGAATCAGGGGTCAAGCGTTCACTAAATATCATATTCTAATTAAAATTAACAAATAGAACTAGCAGGAGAAGGAGGAACCAGGTATAAGATAAAGTTGAGCGTAATTTATTAAGGAAACAGGTTGGCAGAAGGGAGTTGTCAGACAACAGGAGTCCTCAAAAGCAGTCTCATTGTGTGGCAGGAAGGAGAGGTTGCAGAGATGACTGGAAAAAAAAGGAAGAGAGGTGATGGCCAGAATAGTTGGGGAAGTGAGTTCCAACAGGATACAGCTGAGAAGGCAAAAGGCCTGGCCATGACTAGCCGAGTGTTGTGTATTAGGAGAAGGGGCAGCAAGGCAGATCTGAGAGGGCGCCATGGGTGCTTGCACTGCACTATGTCAGCAAGACAGGACGCAGTATACCGGTATACCAACTTATGTACACTGGAAATGACAGGACTCCCACCCCCCCCCAAAAAAAAAAAAAACTCGCCAAGGTACACACCAGACTGGTGAAGCTACTGTCTATATATAGATCCTCGAACATGCATGCATCCGATATTACTGATGTAGTAAGTGTCCATGTATATACATCAACAAACCTTTGTTTCACCGCTTGCAGCTAAGATGTAGCTTTTGGGTGACCGGAGCAATCTGAAGCTACCGCAATACATATAATCTGTATTGCGGTAGCATCAGATCACTCCAGTTTTGAGACTATTGATATTCTTGCAATACCGAGACCAGGTACAGAATAACAGGCACACTAGCTGTCTGTACCTGGTCTCCGTATGTCACAGAGGTACATGGGCTCCAAACCGGAGCTGTTCAGCAATCTTAGGCTATGACAAGCCTATGGAGACACCAAGGCTGCTCCCCGCCTGGCACGTCATTACGGGGACAGCCACGGGTGCTTGTGGGTGCAATGGGGAAGGTGTTCAGACCTAAAATGCCGGCAGGAGGGCACAGGATCAACCAGATATGAATTAAAATAAAATAATAACCTGTAAGTGCCACATTTGCTTCTATTTTTACATTTGCTAATCGGGCCCCGCTTCACACGCAGGTGGGGCCTGCTGGCACATGGACGTTTCCCTTTAACTTGCACTTACTTGACGTTACTGGCAGGAGCTTGACCTCTGGGGCACCACTGGCACTTAGCAGGGCAATTGAGGCTGCAAATAGAAGGCATTCCATGGAGGAGGAGTGGGTCCAGGGGATATGGATATGGGGCAGTTGACTATAAGGCCTTCATCTGCTAGCATATTCATATGTTCGTATGTAAAAGGGTTAGTAGAACAGGGACACAGAACAGAATCAAATGTCCAAATGGGTAAAACAAGAACTAGGATCCATTTATTCTTCAACCTGATCAGCTCAGAAGATCAAACTGGACATCTCCATACATTTCACATTCTCCTTCCTCTCCTCTAAACCATAGGCCTTTCAGAAGTCTGTAGATGATCACCATTTCGCTTAAGTGCAGGCATCCCTGGGGACTGCAAGCTGCCCAGGTGGGGTACAAGCAATTTATAACTTGCCTAGTTGGGGCAAAAAGTTCAGTCTACTGGGGTCCACATCCCAGGCTGCATGAATGTGTACCTTCTAGGTAAACCTGTTAATTTCTCCTGCTCACATACACAGGGAGTTGACACTAGGCAGCTCTGTTTCAGAGGTGACAACACACACTCAATCTCTGACAAATCAAACTTGCAGCGAGCTTCCCCCTCATTTCAGGTCTTCACATGGAAGACAGCTCCCTGAGTCTCTGAGCTCTGCTCACCCATCAGGCACACACAAGGAAACTGTCACTAAATGCCTAGAAGGAACTCCCCAGAGTCTCTGGGCACAGATCGCCCATCAGGCACACTCTGGGGAGGATATTTGTGCACCAGGGTAAGAATTCTGTTCTCTAATCAGCTCTAACTCCCCTCATATTTCAAACCCGGAAGGGGGGGTACCAGTGGTGCCAATACAGTCACTCTTGAATGTCAGACACTATAATTTTCACCTCAGTCCCCATAGTCACTGATCTCTCATTTTCTACTGAGCTCTACAATTTTTCCTCCTGTATATTGTTCTGCTACTGGAGTAGTGGGGCAGCTCCCCTCTTTTGAAGGTACCTAGCCACAGCAGCTGTCATGGCAAAGTACTTAACTGTTGCAGACTCTAAGAGAGAAACATCAGCTCCTGGGAGCAGGCACTGTGTATCTGAAGCACACCTCCCACCGATTGACAATCCCCACCTTGTGCCCTTCAGCTCAGGCTGCTGACTCCTCCCCCATGGAATGCCAGATCAGATTAGCTGACCCAGTCCTCCATGGTCACAGAGAATGGCATGCCCAGAGACTTGTAGACACTGTTAAAGGTATGGGCTTGCTAAGAGGGGTTACACTGAAAAAAATGATTTAGACTATGGCAAGTGTACCCAGGAGTTCCTCTGTACACTCCCTTTCATCCAAGCTAATAACAAGCAGCTTAGGTACTTGGGGTACAAGTCACCCCTCAAACCCAAAAATTGTTTAACATCAACTATATACCACTCTACAGTCTCATGCAGTCAGACATGGGCCATTGGAAACTGTTGCCTCTGTCACTGCTAGGCTGAAATAGCACTGTATAAAATCAGCCTTCTACTGCGTTTTCCATTTCTGTTTGACACTTCCAGTTCCCATACTTGAAAAATGTTGGTCCAAAGTGCAGAAAGACATCAGCACCTTCATATGGGTGGGACATAAACCGAAGATTAGTAGGAGAATTCGAGACTTGACTACTGTAATGCGCTCTATCTCGGGGTCTCTGGAACTTCTCTTCGCAGACTGCAGCTAGTGCAAAACGCTGCTGCCCGGCTTCTGACTGGACAAAGTAAGTTCTGTCATATAACTCCGGTGTTGCGCGAATTGCACTGGCTGCCTGTCAGGTGGAGAGTTTTGTCTAGCTGGGGTTTTCACCTATAAGACCCTACATGGACAGGGCCCTGGTTACCTTTCTGATCTCCTGGTACCGCCCACCTCTGTCCGGGATCTTCGCCCTCTGGTGGTGGTCTCTCACAGTTCCGAGAGCTAGGCTGAAATCGGCAGGGATCGATCCTTTGGAGTTGCTGCTCCAGCTCTCTGGAACTCGCTCTGTGAAGTGAGAGAGGCACCCACTGTAGAGGCCTTTAAGAGTCGCCTTAAGACCTTTTTATTTGTGCAGGCTTTTGGGGTCTAAGTTATATGTATGATATTTTAATTCTAATGTATAGGTATGATACACTGTATAGGTTTCTAGCGGCACCCAGAGCCTTCGGGATTGGGCGTCTTTTTAAATAAACTTGACTTTGACTTTGACTTTGACTGACAATGCACAGGGACTGGGGGTGCTTGTCATGCCAGACTTAATATTATTTTATTTAGTAGTCCAAATGGCCCCAATGATCACCTGGGCTAAGCAGCGACATGCATCTTGCTGGTATTCACTGGAAGCTAGGCAAGGGATATCTACCCCCTCCTTGTTTGCACCGCCACTGAGTCCACTGTCTCCTGGGACTAGAAACTACATCACCAATCCATGGGTACGACACTCTCTGGTAGTCCTGAACAAAGTTAGAAAGCACCTGCGACTTGCTAGTCCTCTGGGCCCACTCTCTTTAATTAGATACACTGAATCCTTCTCACCACCAACTCAGAATCATGGGTTTGCTCTTTGGGAGAGACAGGATCTCACAAAATGTTCACAGTCTAGGTCAGTAGCACAGGTCAAGAGCATTCTGGACCTCTCACAGCAATTTAACCTCTCACGCTCTGAAATTATCAGATTTTTGCAGGTTAGGCATTTTATTAAAACTGGAATGGGAAAGGGGAAATTGTTTAACCAGGAAAGGCACACTAAGCCGAAGATTGTGTCCAGGTGTGACCTGGGAGCCCAAGGAAGTTAAATGACTTGCTCAGGGTCACACAGTATGCAAGTGGGGACTGTGGGATTCAAACCCAGGTCTCCAGGTTTGCAGCTTAGTGCTCTTATGCACTATGCTATACTGCCTCCCTTTTATTAAAACAAGACAATCTTCATCAATTTGCTACAAGACTGAATGACCTGAAGGACTTCTTTCATTGGGAAATTACCTTAAGACCACGTTCAGATACATTTCTGACTTCTATGCACTACTGAGGAATAGTATCCCAGATACTGCAGACAGGGTAAGGGCAAGGTGGGAGGAAGAGAACAGGGCCCTTCTCACACCTGCAACATGACATAAATGTTTGCAGACTGCATGGAGGGTTATTTCTTCTTCTCCATCCTGAAGAGAATTTCAATGGAAGGTCACTAACAGGTTTTTTTACACCCCGATCATCACAAAACACAGACCACTGCTTGTGGTTATGCGGGCTCAGTGGGTCACATTACCACATTTTTGGGGACTGCCTGAAACAGAGTGTCTTCTGGCATGCAGTACAAGACTTGGTCTAGAGAGTGGTGGGGAAACCATTCCATACAGTTTTTAAGCCCTATTTATTTATTTAAAAATTGGCAACTGGGAGAGGCACACTGATCCGAGGCTCATTTCCAGGTGCGACCAAGGGGAAAGGGAAAGGGGAGAAGCACAACTACAAACAAAATATAGCCAGACATAAAGCAATTCTGGTGTGGGTGGGGGGTAGGAGGAAATAGGCTGCTGGTTAACTAGGATCTGCAGCTTATCCAACAGGTAGGGAAATGGGCAGACTGGGTGGGCCAAGCAGTCCTTATTTGCCGTCAAAGTCTATATTTCTACGTTTCTAAGTCAGGTGATGTGGTTACAGTGAGGATGATATAAGGAGCACAGGCAGAGTGCAGTACAGACAAAATGGCAAAACATTGCACATTGTTGCTATTTTTCTGTAAGTGTGTTATTTATCCCAGTCAACAAGGAACTCTACATTGTTCATGTGTAATATTTTTTTTTTGTAAACAAGTGCCTCATTTTGTATTACGGTCTTGTAACCATGACCCATCACATTACGAACATACGAACATACAAAATTTGCCAGCAGATAAAGGCCTAGAGGTCTATCAAGTCTGCTCGAATGTGCAGCTAGCACCCCTCATTCTGCAGCTGCCCCCCCTTCCACCCTTCCCCTTCATTAACCCTCCCCCTTGTCCTGTCCCATCCTCGTTTGAAGCAGTCCACTGTTCTACTGCATACCACTTCTGCAGGTAACGCATTCCACCCAGCCACCACCCTCTCTGTAAAAAGTGTCTCCTCGCCTCCCTCCTGAACCTTCCTCACTCCAGTCTCATATCATGGCCCTGGTGGCCCTCCCTCCTTACTTTGAACAGCCCCTCTGTACCCGTCTTGTTTATTCCTTTCATGTATTTAAAGGTTTCAATCATGTCACCCCTGTCTCTCCTCTCCTCCAGTGAGTACATGTTCAACTCCTTCAACCTCCTCTCGTATGATAAGTCCCCCAGCCCCTTGATCATCTTTGTCGCCCTGCGCTGCACCCCCTCCAGTAACTTAATGTCCCTCTTCAGATATGGACGCCAGTACTGCACGCAGTACTCCAGGTGTGGTCTAACTAATGACCTATACAGTGGCAGAATCACCTCCTCCCTCCTCGAGGATATACCCCTTGCAATACAACTCAGCATTTTGTTGGCCTTTGCAGCTGCCTTCCTACATTGTGCCGAGTTGTTCATTGAACCTGTAATGAGCACACCCAGATCCTTCTCCTCCTCTGTCTGGGCTAGCTGCACTCCCTAGCTGGTAACTCCTCCTTGGGTTCTTCATCCCAAAATGCAGCACCTTGCACTTTGGCATTAAACCCCAGTTGCCAGGTGTCTGACCAGGTTTCAAGCTTTGCCAGATCATCCTGCAACCCTGCCATCTCCCCTAGGTCATCCACCACCGCGCCAACCTTGGTATCATCAGCAAACAGACTGATCTTGCTCTTGATGTCCCATGATATGTCTGCAATGAATATCCCAAACAACACTGGTCCCAACACGAGCCCCATGGGACACCTCGTCACTGCCCTTGGTGTGAGAGCCTCACCCACCACCACCCTCTGTTGCCTTCCCTGCAGCCAGTTTCCTACCCATCTTACCAGCTTTGCACCCGCCCCTGTGCCTACTAACTTCCTTCCCAGCCTTCCATGTGGCACCGAGTTGAATGCCTTACTGAAGTCCAGATACAGGACATCCACTGCATGGCCCCTGTCCAGTTGCCTAGTTACCCAGTCATAGAACTCGACCAGGTTGGTTTGGCAGGATCTGCCACATATGAAGCCATGCTGTCTGCTGTCCTGTAGTCTTTTGGCCTCTAGGAGGGCCACCAGCCTCTCCTTCAGGATAGTCTCCATTAGCTTACCCACGATGGATGTGATTGTTTGTTACGATTGCTAATTTTCCCTGTGTTTTCCCTGTCCCCGGCTTGCATCTGGAAATGAGCCTCAGCTCAGTGTGCTTTTCCCAGTTACCAATTTTTTTTTTTTTTGCACCCCCTGCACACTTGATAATCGCCTTTTGGGCCTCATTCAAGGACTGAATCTTGTTCATAGGTAGCTCCCGTCCACCCACCAGCCCACATCTCAGCCAACCAGGGTACCCTGATGCATCCCTTTCATCAGGTAGGTCCCCTTACTACGGAGGGAAGTGCCTTACTGGCACTTCAGTGGTACTGGGTGCTGCTGAGGTGGCAATTCATGGATTGGAAATCTCCAGTGACAAGGGTTCAGGGGGCCATCACCCGACAAGCCCGTGCACAATATTCCCTGTTTTCTCCCCCAGAATTGTGACGTGCAGGATACAAGGCATATGCTGGCGTCTGTCACGCTCCCATAGATAGCAGGGCCAGATGCACTGCTGCCTCCCAGCCTCTGCCAGGGGTCAGTAGGCACTGGTCCTCTACCCCACCCTTTCCCCAGGAGAAGGCGAGTAGTTTTTGGGACGCTCAAGCCTTCTCTCCCCCAGCCGGCCCTCTGACGCCCGAGTCCATTCCTGAATCCAGGTCGTTGGCACAGCAGCGGTGCAGGCCAGCTCCCAGTTACCAATTTTAAATACATAAATAAATATGGAGAACAAATAAATTAGCATACAAATAATCTGTGCAAGTTGGGCAAACTCAAACTGCATCGTGCCAGAGTTAAGGAAGGCTAAGTTGGTGCGAAAGTAGGAGTTGAAACAGGTTGATAAACTTCAACAAGGCTGCTGAAACTATGAAATTGGGGGGGATGGAGAGGTAAGGGGAGGTTAAAAGCCAGGCAAGGGTAGAGAAGGGTTCAGGAAGAGGGTTGGCAGGAGTTTGGGGGAAGTTTTAGCTGGCATCTATTGGAGGGAGAGAGGGAGGAAGGGAGGGAAGGAAGAGGGTGGCTGGTTCCAGAAGGTGGGGAGGTAGTATGAGAAAGCAGATTTCCCAGCTGAGGAATGTGGATGGGGAAGAAATAATGTGCATGGGTCTCTTGAGTGCAAGGAGTAGGAAGAGGAGAAGATGGGACAGGTATGAGGTGAGGGACCCAAACCAGTATTTAGAGATGAGGGAAGCACAGTGTGACTGGTGATGAGAGGGGAGAGAGAGGATGACTAGGGCAGAGTAAAGGAAGCAGTGTTGAGTATAAATGGGTGATTTGGTAGCAAAGTGGCAGAAACCGTAGTCCTGGGCATCCTTCCCAGTCCAATTACAGATTAAAGGAAAACTCCTGACATCGAGGGCTCCGGTACCCAAAAAGCTAACCCTCCGGTGTATTTTAACAGAAGAGCAGCATTTTCCTAGCCACAACTTAGTTGTGGTGTTTATTTCAGTACACCGGCAGTTCATTTGCCGAAAAGGTGCAGCGATGCACCACCGCCTCAATACTTTTATACTGAAGCAAGTGGTGCACGCCGCATTTTTCGCAAATGGAGCACTCCTGCATCCTCCGTATTTGGATTTTGTACTTTTTAAATTGAACAGCAAGTTGCAGGGCGAGAAAATGTTGTTTGCTGTTATGTTAAACCGGAGGGTTAACTTTTCAGGTGTGGGATCCCACAATGTCAGGTGTTTTCCTTTAACATATGAGCCAACTGTTTCAGATTCTGTTATTAACTGCTCTGAAATGCATAATTTTGATCTGGCTGTCAGACATTACTCCACAGGTATCTACCTTGTTCCCAAAATTGATGAGGCACAAAATATGGAGCAGCTCATATTTGACTTACAGCTGGGAAGGGAATCATTTTCAGCTATCTGGCAACCACAGGACACATTTGCTGTGCTACAGGGGGTGCAGACACTGGCTGACCCAGAAGGACTTTCTTCATCTCACACATCAGGCTTTATGGACTACTCTGAGCTCCCAGTGGAGAATACCGGTCACATAATATACGAACAGCCTGATGCAGGTATAATTACTAGTTATGACACCAACTGAGGTAAAAGCCTGCCATTGGGCAATTTCTGAATTACTTCCTTGTAGGTGATTACTACATTCTTTATGTAAATCCCCCCATTGGGGGCTTATCTGTGAGCCCCAGAAAAACGTTTGTTTCCTCGGGGTTTTGCTTCCACCCCCCACCCACTCTTTTTTTTTTGCTCTGGGTCCCATTCCCTGGCTTGCCCCCTGTGGTTTCTATCTCTCCTGCTGGCCCCCACATTGGTTTCCAGAGAGAGTGGGGCCGAAGGAGCAAGTTTGTGGAGCCACTGGCTTTTGAAATGGCACTGCAGTGCCAGAGAGCTCTGTGTATGTGCAGGAAGTGCATTTTCATTCAGTCATTTTGACGACCTTTGGGGATTGCCTCTCCTGTGGTCCCGGACCCAGGGAAAGAAAAGAGAGAGACCGGAGACCTTTGGGAGTCGAGAAAGGCAACCAGGAGAAAGAAAATTGAGTTTTTAAATGCGCCAATCACACAGCAGGAATCAGGAGCCGCCTCATGAATATTAATGAGGTGGCATCCCATTGAAGAGTTGGGAGCCTGCCTAGTGCTGGGGGCACAGAGAAAGCACTAGTGACAGGCAGACAGACAGAAATAAATGTAAAAGGGAAGGCTGCCAGTCTGTAGGGGAGGAAATAGATAAAAAAGGATTCCACAGACTGCAGCCTGGAAACAGAAGTGGGACATACCATGGGCTGCAATGGGATAGTGTACTGGCTGCCTGGGGACTCTTAGAAATGGCAGCAGTGACTGGGAATAGGGTAAACTAAAATGTAAATGAATGCAGTCACTTAAACAGGCACATGGGTGGCTACCAAATGGTGAAGAAACTGTTGAATAAAAATTAAAGGTTTGGCTGCAGGGACACTTTGATCTTGGTACTCTGAGTAAACTGTGGACACTATTTACTTTGGCCATCATGTTTAGCAGCCATGTGATACCAGCCAACCTGCCACAAGCCAGGATTCTTGCCAGGGACTCTGGGACTGATTGAAAGGACTTTTGGGGGAAAAGACCGGGGAATGTTTAGGCACCCTTTTCTGCACCAATGAGGGAGTCTCATACATACTAATTTTTGCCTAAGGATAGTGGTTCCAGCCAATGGAGAGTGAGAAAAGGGCTCCCAAAAGCCAAGGACAGTTAGAGATTAGGTCAGTTCGGTGGGAGCTCCTCCAGAGGGAGAGGCGCTCCTCTGGCCTCGAGAGATTGGGGCTGTGAGATGAGGCTGCCAGCAGTTTGTCCCCCATGGCAGCGAGTGTCTGCCCCATCAGGAAAAGGAAGATGCAGCTTTGCAAAGAGAAAAAGGGAAAGCTGTAGGATGCTTAAAGTTCTGCATTGTTCTGTAGTTGCACCACAGCGGAGAGAGAAGCGCAGCTCGAATGGAAAAGAGAAAGTTGCCGACTGCAAGAGAGAAGAGGTTGTGTCCTGAGCCCTAATAAAAGGACAAAGGTTGGATGTAAGCCTGGGAAAAGACCAAGGTTGCATTCTGAGCCTGGAAAAAGAATGAAGGCTGCATCTAAGCCCAAGAAAGGATGGGAATGCAGAGGAAGGATGAGGAACAATGAATATAAATGTGATGAGAAAGGAAAAGGAAGAGTAAGCCTCTTTGATCCAGTACCTGCACGGTGAGAAAAGGGACTGAGTGCAGGTGATATGTGTGAGTCAGAGTGAGAATGTGGCTGTGTTCAGGTTGAGAGACTGTGAAAGCAGAAGGATGGACAGGTTTTTTTCAGAGATTCGAGTACCTGTTGTCTGCTCCTGAGATACAGCGAGGAAAAGAAACAGATTGCTGTGGCTACACACCATGGCAGAGAGATAATAGAAAGAAAGAGAAGCAGAAGAGAATGTGCTGAATGTTTCTGTTGACACCCAGGACCAGGTGGGGAACTTGTTAACCCCCATGAAGTGGGGTCTGCCACTGCAGGGGGTCACGGGTCTTGTACTCGAGTGCTAGGGTGCTCTAATTGGAGGGAGTCGGGCCGTGAGGCCACTTGTCGGTCTGGGTCCCTTGTAGTTGGCAGGCCCTGCACACCTGCCTTGCAATGGGGCCTGTAATGGGCCGAAGGGGACAAGCTGCAAGTACTGCAAACAAGAGAAAGAGAGAGCAAGCTGCAGCCCTGTGCCCCCTGTTTAAAGCATTGTGCCCAGTTCTGCTGTGTTGCCATGAATCCCCAGCACTTCAGTGAAAGGTGCCATCCAAGAACTGATTCTACGGAACCGTGAGTAAACAGCAGGAATTGCCAAGCACCTGGGGACTGTAAATAGTTAGGCAAGCACACTAGGGTTGGAGGTAGAGCTAAGGAGAAAGAAATGTAAAATGTTACTTAATTCAAGTAAGTGCGCCAATGGATTTCAGTAAGGCCTTCAACACTGTTTCTCTTTGAAGGCTGCTTAACAAGTTAGGGAATGTGTGTGTGGGCTCTAAAGTGATAAAATGAGTTGGAAACTGGCTAAAAGGCAGGACCCAGAGGGTGGTAGTAAATAGCATAAAATTAGAAGAGGTGGAGGTGACCAGCGGGGTTCCACAGGGATTGGTGCCGGGTCCAGTTCTATTCAACACCTTCATAAATTATATTGCAGAGGGACTGAAGGGTAAAGTATGCCTATTTGCAGATGACACCAAGATCTGTAACAGAGTCGACACACAGGAGGGGCTAGCTAAAATGAAAAATAATCTAAGACTACTTGAGGAATGGTCAAGGGTTTGGCAGTTGGGTTTCAACGCTAAGAAGTGCAAGATAATGCACCTGGGACACAGAAACCCAAGAGGGGAATACAGGATGGGAGGGGGTCAGGTTCTAGCCACCACAAGTCAGCAAAGAGGCCTGGGGTTGTCATATTCGATGGTCTGAAGTCAGCCAAACAACACAAAAAAGCAGTGGGGAAGGCAAACAGTGCTGGGGTGCATAGGAAGGGGCATAATCAGTAGGAGGAGTGAAGTGGTGATGTCACTGTATAGATCACTGCTGAGGCCTCATCTGGAATACAGTGTCCGATTCTGGAGACTGCATCTCAGGAAGGACATAGACAGAATGGAAGCAGTCCAGAGAAGAACACAAAAATGGTACATGGACTGTACCACAAGTCTTATGAGGAAAGACTCAAGGAACTAAACATCTATTTACTGAAAGAGAGATAGGAGAGAGGGGATATGATAGAAACTTTCAAATACCTTAGAGAAATAAACAGAGTACAGGAGGGGAATATATTTCAGAGAAGAAAGTGAACAAAGACAAGGGGACATAACATGAGGCTGGAGGGAGGCTTAGGGGGAATGCTAGGAAGTATTTTTTCACAGAGAGGGTGGTTGATACATGGAACAGCCTACCAGCAGAGGTGGTAGAAGAAAAAACAGCACAGGGATTCAAAAATGCATGAGATAAGTGTAAAGGCACCATGCTGTACAGTAGAGCAGGGCAAAGACAGTCCAGATAAGAGTGGGGATTGTCAAACCAAGTAGGGAAATGGGCAGACTAGGTGGGCTATATGGTCCTTATCTGCAGACAGATTCTACGTAATACTGGCTACCAGCTGCATCTCAGGCCTGCAACCAGAATCTGGGTACCCAGTGAAGGACTCTGAGGATCTGACAGGGACTGGGACCTGTGGGTCTGGGTTTGGGCACTTCTGCCGCAGTTAGCTAGTTAGACAGAACGGATGGCTGCACTGATTGAGATCTGGGTTTGAATAAAGGGAAATGTGATTTTGGAAGACATGCAGAATCAAAAGGCTTACTTGCCCTCTATTCCACCTATCCCATTCCTAAACCCTCCCCCTGTAAATAAACCATGGAGTTATTGTTTTGCAGCAGAAATGGATTCAGAGCCTGATTTTAGTGAGCCGATTTATTTGGATGAAATGGAAAAGGTAAATGTCTTAACTGAATGTGGGAAGGTTTGAACTTGGTAAGTCTATACCCGGGGTAACTGTTGGGGAGGTGGGTTGGTACAGCATCCCAGGGGGTTGTACTGCAAGCAATCAGACCCACTGATACATATGCTGGGTGAAGGCACCACCATTTTTACTTTATCTTTTGGGAAAGGACCCCTCTAGATCAGCTATGGGAACCCAGGCCCCTTATCCTTGGTCTGGCCAGCAAGGCAGGGGCAGTGGACGGTGCCAGAGAGGGGCTACACATAACTGGACATTGGCTGCACTGTAATGTTTCTGATTGTTTCCCTCTTGTTGGAGAAAAACAACAGATGCAATGAACTACTGAGCCAATTAGGCTGTTATGTTTTTACACGCACTCATGGTGAGCATTGTCTTTTTGTGTTACATAATGCCATGTACTGTATTCTGGCATGACACTGCTCCATAAAGTAGAGTTATAAAACAAATGGTTTAGAATACACCTTTTTGTAATGCATTTTGTTGACAGGTGCAATAAGCCAGGAATATATTTCTGGTTGCATATTCTATTGATGTTCCTTTTTTGGGAGCTTGGCCTCTCTTTCAGTCAAATCATAATCACCTGTATCTTGCCACCAGAGAGCTCACCCTTCATTTTTTTCTCATGGCCCAGTATTCCCATTTAATCCTCTGCTGGTTCTCCTTCCCCCCCAGAGCATCCCCCACAGCGGCTTTGTGGTCTCATGGAATGCAATTCGTCAGGCTAGAGCATAGGAACAAGTATGGAGGGGCCTAACTTGGCAGGGGAAGACAATGATCAGAGGCAAGTCTTTAGCATCAGGTTCTTTGGAGCTAAAGTGGAGTGACCACAAGATTCAAGTGAGCTGAAGAAACAGCTGCACTAGCTCAGCTAATGGGAATGAATAACGACATTATTGATGGCACGCTTTTCCAAAAGGTCAAGGTACAGTATTCAATTAAAACAATAATACCACAACACGGGAGGAAACTCTAAAATCAAACCTTGCTAAAATAAAAAGATTTTGTTTATGTTATCTACTTACCAAGTTAGGTGACTAGCTTGAGGACCATCTGCTGTGTGAGACATTACTTTGTTTCCTAGACCTTAACACATGGTTAGGAATACAGCTGTAAAATGTCAGCTATGATATTCTATGGTTTGCATGTAGAATAAATTGAAATTGACCCCTGTCCTAAGAATGAGCCATTCTAAACTGGGAAAGTACAAATATCTGGCAGTATCGCTAAACTCACATCTTAAAGCGATTTTCCAGAGCCCAGTAACACTTTTAAAAACATAATATTTAGACACAAAGCCACTTACAGTTCATTAATCCTGTAGTTTTTTTTAGTTCCCTCATCCTTTATTACTGAGGACATGTGCATAAAAAGTGTCTTAATCCCCCAGATTTCATCTCACCCACCCATACTTTCTGTTGCTGTGGAAATTATTATGACATCACACACCTCTGTTTGTGATGTCATAATAATTTCCACGGCAACAGATTGTGATGTCAAAAACAGAGGATTATGAGGGTAAAGCAGGAAGGCAACGGTCATGTTTTATGCAGATGTACTCAGCAATAAGAATGAGATTAGATTAATACAGGAAATACATCAAATAGAAGCTGAATTGTGTCTGTATATTATATTTTGAAGTGTTTTCTTGAATATTGGAAAATCACTTGAAGTTCCACGAGCACATACAATTAATTGATTGAGTAATTAATTTATTAACTAGGAGGTATACTGGGTAGTGTGCCCTTTTTCAGCTCTGCCTAACATATGAAAGGGAAAGGGGAAATTGTTTAACCAGGAAAGGCACGCTAAGCCAGAGCTTGTTTCCAGGTGCGACCTGGGAGCTCAATGAAGTTAACTGACTTGCTCAGGGTCACACAGTATGCAAGTGTGGGCTATTGGGATTTAAACTCAGGTCTCCAGGTCTGCAGCTCAGTGCACTTAACCAGTACGCTATACTGCCTTCAAATGTGAGGAAAGACTTAAAGGGAATGTCCCTCAGTCTTTTTTCTGTATACCTGTGTAGTCTGTAGGCATGAACAATGATTCCCTCTCTTACATTCCCCTAATTTCATCCTTATCTAAATATAAATGATGTTGCTCACTCTGTTCTGCCCTGGTGTGAAAACCTGCTTTACTCCATTGCAAAGGGCATGACCCCACTAATGCAAGGCATCATGTGAGTTGATGATTAATACCTGCACAAACCAGCAGAAGTTATAATCTCAATCAGTTCTGTTACATTTCTTCTGAAGTCCCTGTATTCTCTAAAAGCATTTTCTTCTAACTCAAATATACTTTAAACTACAGAAAACAGCAGGGCACTTACTATACCTAAGACACCATCATCTTAGGAGACATGAACTTAAATTGGCTGACTAATGCATCTGCACCCCTGGTAACCTTCTGTGACACCTATGGTTTCTCTCAATTAATCAAAGAACCAACAAGGATCAACCCAAAGAATACTCTCAACAGCACACTCCTGGATATTATATTGGTAAATAAACCTCATCATTATCCCTATGCAGGAGTACTTCTCAGTGACTTAAGTGACCACTGTCCCATAGCTGCCATTAGATCAACAATCAAGCCACCCAATCCTGCAAAATTCCTCCCACGAAGGTCAAAAAAGAACTTTAATATTACAGGATATCTCCATGATCTGTGCCACACCACACGTTGGCAAGAATTCTATCTCACAGCCTCAATAGAGTCAGCTCTTCAAATCTTAAATAATATAATCATAAGTGCCCTCAATTCACATGCACCTCACCAGTGTCAGAACCAAACTCAAATCCTGTCGCTGGTTCTCTGCCGACCTTAACCAAGACTGCTTGCCAGAGACAAACTCTGGAAAAGGGCAAGAAAGACAAAGGACCCAAATGACTGGCTCCAATTCAGAAAAGCCAGAAACTCCTGCACAAAACAAGTAAGAAAGCCAAGGCAACCTTCTACACAGCTGAACTAGATGCCTCCTATAACAACCCTTCCAGGTTCTGGGGTACCATAAAGGGCATCCTAGGTCAAACCTCTACCCTGTCTTACCATCCAAAATTCAATTAAATAATATTGAAATCACCGACAAAGCAAAATATCTTGAATGCCTTCAATGACCATTTCACTACAGCTGGCCTGGCTTTCACCTCTCCTCAAACCTATTAAGATCATCTCTAAACCTACAATCTACTGAGAATCAAAGGTTGCTTCCACATTCTCATTCAAACCAATATTGTTCAAAGATGTAGAAGACCTCCTACTCCAACTAGATACCACCAAAAGCGCAGGTGCAGACTCCTGGATCCCTACTTTCTAAAAGTAGCACTGTATGCCTTAACCGCCCCTCACCCATCTCTTCAATCTATCACTTGTCACTGGTACTATCCCTCAATATGGAAAACAGCTCAAGTGTTCCCACTACTTAAGGCAGGTGATCCCATGGACCTCAATAATTATAGGCCCATCTCCATCTTACCAATACTATCCAAGATGCTTGAGAAGCTGGTAAACTCTCAGTTAACTGCCTACCTTGATACCAACAATCTCCTAAATCCAGCTCAATCTGGGTTTAGATCTATACATAACACCATCTCTGCTCTAGCAAAAGTCACAAATGACTGGCATACTGCCCTAGACAAAAGAATAATACCTGTGCTGTGTTTCTGGATCTAAGCAAAGCCTTTGACACTGTGGATCATGATCTCCTAATCACCCTCACTAAACTCCATAGGCCTTGACTCACTCTCCATTAAATGGTTCAGATGCTATCTCTCTGGAAGGCTACAACTGGTAAAGAATGATGGTGATCTATCTACCCTAAGCCACTCCTAAGAGGTGTACCGCAAGGCTCCATCCTGGGTCCCATCCTTTTGCCATCTACATCAACAATATTGACTCAATCTCTCTTTCTAATATCCACCTTTTGCAGATGACACTGTACTTTATGTGAGCGATCCTCACCATCAAAAGCCTGTGAGCCTCACAGTCTCAATTCTCTCTCCTCCAGCATAACCTATTAAAAAGAAATTATTACTAAATGCTAAGAAACCAAAGCTATGTTCTTTGCCCACAAGAACTGTTCTTCCACTATCCCATCATTCACCCTCCCACAACTCTCTACCATCCTTGGTGAAAATCTGGAATATGTTGACAAATTCAAATACCTAGGAGTATGGATAGACAATAAACTAGACTATACTACCCACGTTGAAGAGCTCCTGAAAAGCTAAGACAAAGACTTGGTCTATTCTATAGAATCAAACACTACCTGACCAAAGATTCCAAACAAAGATTAATCCTTGCATCATTCATGTCCCTCATTGATTATGCTGACTTCCTCTATGGTCATTGCTCCTCTCCCATCTAAACAAACTAGACACCCTGTATCATAGAGCTATTAGATTCATTACTGACCTTCCCTCTAGCACCCATCATTGCTCTCTCCAATGCAGTCAGCTGGACATCCCTGCAAAATAGAAGAAGAAAAATGCTGCTATCTGGATCTACAAAGCTCTGACAAACAAACTCCCTTCCTACATCTCAGATTGCTTCAACCAGATCACATCCAGGCCCTACACCTTGAGGATCAACAAACTGATCCTGCTGAAGATTCCTATCACCTGCACCCGGTATGGAAGAGCTGCAATCAGTTATTCCCTGGCACTTATCTGGAATTCTATCAAAAGACCCTGAAATGGAAACCCTTACATCCTTCAAAAGCTGTACACCAGCCTAATCCCAGATTCATGCAATTGCTTCCACAAGGCCTAGTCCTCCCACATCCCCACCCCCCATACCCTCTCACTCCCTCACCCCTTCTAAATCTCCTCCCTATTCTTCTATCATTGCTCTGGTCCTTTCCACATCAAACCTCAAACATATATGCCACCCATGTACCATTATCCAAGCCTTATCCCCACCAGACTGTTTGTTTCTCACCTTTAATAGGTTTTTGGTTTACTGTCCCTTGCTTGTATATATGTAAATAATTGTACATCTATCTCACTCATAAATGTTTGTATTTGTGCTATTTCAATATCATGTTTTTGTATACACTCTGTAACCTTTTTTGTTATGACCACTCAGGTCCATCTTGTAAATGAGCTATGCTCAATGATGTTCGCCTGAATAAATAAAGATTTTGATTGATTGATACCTTGAAATGTTTCATGGCCACCAGCAAAGGATAAGAACATAGAGACTGTAGAGGACAGCAACAACACTGATTGATACAGTATAATTACTGCAGGCTTTAGCAATAAAACATCATAAAATTCCAAGATGTCTTACATGAGTTGGGTCATGGCCTTTGCAATGAAGTCAAGCAGGTTTTCACACCAGACTAAAGTAACTTCATTTACATTAAAATCCTGATGAATTTGGGGGGAGGGGGTACAATAGAGACAATCATTGTTCGGGCCTAAAAACGACACAGGTAAATAGAATAAAAGGCTGATGGGACCTTCCCTTTAATACAAGGTTACAAGTAACATAAGAACAGTGACATCAGAACAATTAATACAAATTATGGCTAATAAATTGCTAAGTACATATTTTGAGTGCTTTTTTACCTAATATATCGGTACAATTACAATTTACAATATTGGATATTGGGTAGGGGCACTAGGGGGAGGAGGGGGAAGGTAAAGGAGGAAACGGGGTGGAGGGTGGTCATGCTGAATGCAAGGAGTCTAGGTAATGTCAGCTGAGTTGCAGGCTCTCCTGGCAGTGGTGGTGGGGGTGGCATGGACATTGTGGCCTTCACAGAAACATGAGCCACCCAATACCATGACTGGGATATGATGATCCCATGGTATAGAATATTCAGGAAGGATAGGGCTAAGGGGAAAGTGGGGTGTGGCAATCTATGTATGGCAAGGGATAAGGTGTATAAAGGAAGAGGGGGAGGAAGGCAAGACAGAGGCCCTATGGATGCAGTTCCAGGACTCGAGGGGTAGGACGTTGAGGATGGGGGTAGTATACAGACCACCAGTGCAAAGGGATGACCTGGATAGGAGCTAGCTGAGCAAATCAGAAGGGTCTGTTGGAAAGGGAACACAATGATGGTGGTGGGGGACTTCAACCTACCTGGGGTGGATTTGAGCACTCCAGCCACCACGAGTGCAAGGGAGTAGGTAATACTAGAAGCATTTCAGGACAGCTTCCTGGTGCAGTTGGTACATGAGCTGACTAGGTTGGAGAGGACTCTGTATCTGGTATTTTCAAATGGGGAGGCTGTAAGAGATCTGGGGGTGGAGGACCCCCTGGCTGGGAGCGACCACCACTTGGTGTGGTTCATGCTCAGTATGGGTAGGGAAACAGTGGGTATGGGAACCAGGGTGAATGAATTTAAAGGGGCAGAATTTAAATGGATGGGGGAAATTTTGGGTTGGTATCTGACAGGAATTCAACCAGACATGGATGCTAGTCAAAAATGGGATATTATTAAAAATGGTCTGACGGGAACTTGTGCAAAGACATGGAGCAAGAAGGGGAGGGCAAAGAAGCCCAGTTGGTTGACTCGTGAGGTTATGGAGGCGGTGAGGGCCAAAACAAGGGTATTTCAGAAACTCAAGAAATCGTGAGGGGGGGTTGACAAGTATGAGCATATGAAGAAGTCCAGGGAGGACACTGGGCTAGTAAGAGCAGCCAAGGCTTCAAGAGAGCTGAGACTGGCAGAGGGTATCAAGGAAGGAGAAACAGTTGTCTTCAGATACATTAGAGAAAGAAGAAAGAACAAAGACCAGATTGTGAGGATTAGGAAGGAAGAAGGGCGGTGGCGTGGCCAGCAGCCGACAGGACTAGACGCTTCTCTATCAGCTCTCTGCTCCAGTTACTTTAAACAGCAAAAAAGTTTATTTGTGGTACTTCTCATAACTTAAAGTTGTTTTCTACTGACAGTATAAGCTACTGAGCCTTCAGCAATGAACTTAGTTAGGAGTCACATGATCGGGAGAACGAAACATGATCCCACAAAACAGCCAGGGAGAAGTAAGGGCTCTGTACCTGTCAATGCTGGAGTTAAAAGTGGCACTTCCTCTGCTGAACACTCCGGGGATTTGGAGGCCACTGTTCGAGCTATCCCGGAGGCAGTCCCAAAACTTGATTCTAAGGTGGACTCCTTCAACAATTGATTAAGTCACGTAGAGACAAAGGTTACTGCAATGGAAGCCAGTCAAACAACTCTATCTGAAACAGTAACTAAATCAGCAACAGTGGCAAATGGCATGCTAAAAGAAAACAAGTTATTGCGCACAAGGTTAGAATATTTGGAGAATGGGGCCCGTGCGTCTAATTTACATTTCCTGGGTATAACCAAAGGACTCGAGGGATCTAATCCAGTACAATATATGGCAAATCTGATAGCTGATTTATTCGACTTGCAAACGAATTCCCTCATCCATCGAGCCTACAGGATCACGCCAAGACATAAGCCT
Organism: Neoceratodus forsteri; assembly: GCA_016271365.2. Lineage (NCBI taxonomy): Eukaryota > Metazoa > Chordata > Ceratodontiformes > Ceratodontidae > Neoceratodus > Neoceratodus forsteri. The sequence continues at coordinate 39,357,353 of CM057451.1, forward strand.
AACAACCCAGACTTACCACGAGCTATTCTGGTCTCCACAGCTGGGGATCATATTCAAGACTTGATTCTTCAAAAAGCAAAAGCTGCTGCTCCGTTGTCTCTCCCAGATGGAACCCCAATACACTGTTTTCTAGATTTAAGCTATGCAACCCGGCCGAGACGCCATGGCTTTGATGCTGTTTGTGCTGGACTTCGAGAATTCGGCATTAACCATGCACTTCAGCTCCCAGCCCATCTTAAAATCCTGTACACGGACAAAATATTCATCTACAATGACTCTGCGGACGCAGGCCAAAAACTGGAAGCCATACGGAGGGACTTTGCATCACAGCAACACGGAGAGGAGCTCAAGGAAGATGACTCAGATACCTGAAGGTTTTTTACATACCTAATTTGCTAACTTCTCATCCCCAAACCTCGGGGGCTCTGGTTCCTGGACATACATGATCTGCTGTTGATGTTCAGTAGCAAAATTGTTTGATTTCTAAGTGTTCTAAATGTTGCTGATTCTCCTGCTCCTCCAACTGTCTTTTCAGTGGAGCGGAGTGAGATTGTGATCATTTTGTTATACAATACTATACTGTCAGGAAAAGTTTCTGCTCTGTTTGCTGTTTAAAAACTTTAAACAAGACTTTATCACTGTGGGTAATTTACACGTTTTCTTGGGGGGAAGAGTAGGCGCTGATTTAGGTTGCATCTATTAAATTTCAAAGGGGTTATCTCCTTGCTTGTATTAACTTTACATGGACTCCAGGGCCATTTTTAAGGCCCATCTTGATAGAAGAGATTCACTTGGACTGCACTTATAAAATACCTACGCTAGGTTGTCCGTGGTCATGCTGCTTATTGCTATTTTGGTACTTATTTCAAGGAAGATTGTTGAGCTTTCCTTAATACCCCAAAGTGTGGTAACACTGAATGAAGGGATATGTATTACGTACTGTAATGTATTTCTTTTGTAATGCATCCTATACCTGAAATCAAGGTGCTTGTATATGAGTTCAATTAAAACTGAATAAACGTAAATTAAAAAAAAAAATAAGAAGGAAGAAGGGTGGGTGGAGAAGGGGGGTGGATCAGGCAAGAGGCATTAAATGAATACTTCTGCTCTGTGTTCACGAAGCAGAAATGGGGGACAGACACCCCAAGGGAGGGGTGGAGTGGGAAGGGGGGAGGTAGTGACTGACATAAGGATTACAGAGGACACAATTCTGGAAGGACTAAAGGCACTAAAGGTGGACAAGACACCAGGACCAGACGGCATTCACCCTAGGGTACTCAGGGAGCTAGCAGAGATCCTGGCAGGGCTGCTGGCTGACCTGTTCAATACCTCCCTGGACATGGGATGTGTACCACAAGACTGGAGAATGGCCCATGTGGTGCCCATTTACAAAAGAGGCCCTAGGGATGAACCAGGCAACTACAGATCAGTGAGCCTCACATCAATTGTGGGGAAGCTCATAGAGACAATCCTAAAAGAGAAGCTAGTGGCCTTTTTGGAGAACAATGGTCTCCTTGATGGTCATCAACATGGGTTTGTCTTGGGCAGATCCTGCCAAACAAATCTAATTGAGTACTATGACTTAGTAACCAGGGAGCTGGATGGGCCATATGGTGGATGTCCTGCATTTGGACTTTAGCAAGGCCTTTGATTCCGTGTCGCATGGGAGGTTGGGGGGGAAGCTGGTGTACACAAGGGTGGGAACAAAGATGGTCAAATGGATCATCAGCTGGCTGTATGGAAGGCAGCAGAGGGTGGTGGTACAGAACTCTCAACACCGAGGGAAGTGACGAGCGGGGTTCCACAGGGATCAGTACTAGGACCAGTGCTGTTTTGGACATTTATAGCAGATATCTCATATGGGATATAGTGCAGGACCAGTCTGTTCGCTGATGATATGAAGATGGGAGCTGTGGTGGATGACATCAAAGGGTAGAATGGGCTGCAGAAGGACCTGGCAAAACTACAGGAGTAGTCGGAAACATGGCAGCTGGGGGTTCAATGCCAAGAAGTGCAAGGTACTGCACTTTGCAGCTTGGAACCAGGGGAGGCACTATCAGCTGGGAGGGTGCAGCTCCAAAGCATCAAGGAGGAAAAGGATCTGGGCGTGCTTATAACGGGCAGCATGAACAACTCGGCTCAGTGCAAGAAGGAGGCAGTGAAAACCAACAGGATGCTGGGGTGTATAGTGAGGGGTATCTCCTCCAGAAATAGGGAGGTGATCCTTCCTCTATACAGGTCTCTGGTCAGGCTGTACCTGGAATACTGCGTGCAGTACTGGCACCCATTCCTGAAGAAGGATATCAAATTGTTGGAGGGGGTGCAACGGAGGGTGACAAAGATGATCCAGGGCTTGGAGGGAAAGTCCTACGAGGAGAGATTGGACAAGCTGAACATGTACTCCCTGGAGGTGAGGAGGGATAGTGGGGATATGATTGAAGCCTTTAAATACCTTATGGGATAAACAAGGTTAATACAGAAGGGATTTTCCAGATTAGAAGAGGGTGGGATACGAGAGGGCATCAGCTAAGACTGGAGGGGGGAAGCTTCAGGAGGGAAATCAGGAGACGTTTTTTCACAGAATGGGTGGTGGACAGGTGGAATACTCTGCCCAAGGAGGTGGTTTCTGTAGTACAGTGGGCAGCTTTAAGAGGGGTTGGGGCTGGTGGGGTGGGGTTTTGATGAGGGGTGAGGGTGGGGCAGCTGTGAGATGAGGGGCTAGCTGCACAACTGAGCAGACTCAATAGACTGCAAGGCCTGCTTCTGCTGGCATGTTCGTATGTAATATTTTTATTCATAAGAGTAGCAACAGGGCCTGAGTTCAACTCAATATCATCAGCAAGTACTGCATCAAAACAGTTTCTTGTGGATGACCCGGTGGTGCTGAGGGCTGAGGCACTGGACACCTTACCTCGCGCTACACCAGCGACCCATGTTTGGGAGTGAGCACAGGCCACTGGGGGTCATCAGGGGAGGAGAAGGATTGAGCATCTGAGGAACTGTTCTCCTTGTCTGGGGTGGGGAGCCATCAGCAATCGGCACTCGATTAACCCCTAGCGGTTACTGGGAGCCAGCACGCCAACGCTGCAGAAAGGAGAGGTGATGAGGCAGATGCTTGGAGAGACTGCGTGCAGATACATGCACGCTCTCTCCATAGGCATCATTGCACGCCCCACTTCCACACAAGGGAGAAAATGGAAAAAGTCCTGGCAGCATGAAGCAGTCCCTGCGGCGCCATCCCAAGATGGTACCTCCCTGGCTGGATCCGTTGTGGGTGAGTTGAGATGCTCCCCACCACCCTGCCATGAAGAGTAAGTCATGGAGCTTAAGGGAGGGGGTCTGATCCTCTGGGGAGGGCGGTGCTGGGTTGACAGCTGAAGGCACTCAATGCTGCCGGGACATGGAGAGAAATACCATACCAAAAAAAAAAGCAGTTTCTTACAGAAATGCATTTTTCTTTCTTTTTTTTTTTTGCTCCCTTTTGCTGCAGCCCCTACCTCTGGAGAGAGTGCCCAGCGCAGTCCTCTGGCATCCACCAGCCAGCGCTGACCCTTACCTCCAGGACTTACCCCCCTGGTGGGGCCGGCAGGGCTCCCCAACCCCTGCCGAATTCCGGATCCAGTGTAGCCAGCACCATGGCTAGCCAGGAGCAGGACCTGAGAGGCACCCTCCATCATGCGCCACAGCAATCTTTTCTCCTCTGTTTGTTCCCCTTTCAGAGATGGAGCATGTAATGATGCCAGTGGCAGCAGCACACATGTTCCCATACACGCTCCTCCAGGCATCTGCCCCATTTCTGCCCACATCGACAGTGTCTGCATGCTGCCCCTCAGTCTCCGCTAGGGGCCAGTCATATGCCAATCACTGGCACACCCTCTCCCCGGAGAAGGAGAGCAGTCCCTGGGATGCTCAATCCTTTTCCTCCCCTACCGACCCCCGGCAGCCCGTGCTCGTTCATGAACATGGGTCGACAGCATGGTGCGAGGTGTGATGTCCAGTGCCTCAACCCTCAGCACCACGGGGCTGGCTTTTTCTTTCATTTTCAGTAGCATGGTCCTTAGGAATTTGTAGAGCTTGTAAAAATATAAGTAGTCCAATTTAGATCCAAATAACCAATTTTATACATTTTAGTAAACTACTTTTTGAGTCCATAGTTCACCAGAATTGGTTGCTGTGTTTAGGCAAAATATATCCAGTTTGTAAAAACCCTAGTCACTAAGTGAAGGACCAGTATCCCCAAAAGTCAACACACTCAGGCAAAACAAGGCCCTAACAAACAGCAAACTGGATCCAAAGGACATGGCTCCACCAAATTCTGGCACAGCAAGACAGCACTAATGGCCAAAACTGCTAACAGAATAAGCTAAGCTATGCAAACAATAAATTAAAATGAAAAGGAAAGCTTTTACAAAGCAGCCTGTCTGAATCAAGCCTGTGACACTTGTTGGTCCTATGAGAGCCATTCACATGACTGCCATTTGTGCGAGTGGTGCTTGAGTGGCTTGTGCTTTGTAGTGCAGGGCCATGCCCTCTAGAGGTGACTGGTGTCTGGGGCACCTTTGCACCCCCAGGCCCACCAGGATAGTATGGCAGCCAGCAACAGAGATGAAGGGAGCCCAACTGAGAGATGGCTCGAAGAGCTGCAGAGTGGCTCGTGCTTTGCGGTGTTGTGCCTCACCCCCTACAGGAGGTTGCTGATATCCGGTAAGCCTCCATGCAACCTAGATCTACTAGAACAGAATGACAGCTAGTAATAGGCAACAACAAGACCCCAAAAGTAAAGCTCTAAGGCAGCTCTGCCTTCAGATGGCTACAAGCAGGCAGAGTACTTTGCAGCTGCGAGATGGATGAAAGAGCTACCAAGCTGCTAGTGCTTTACGTACTGTGCCCTGCCCCATAAGTGAAGTCACTGGTGTCTGGTGTGCCTCTGCAACCCCTAGACCCACCAAGATGGAATGGCAGTCAATAACAGGGAGTAAGGGAGCCCAAAAAGTAAAACATTAAAACTCATTTTCACCTGTGCAGCTATTTTGAATCAGGTTAAGCAATGGATACTTCGGCCTTCATATGGAACTATTGGAGGCAATGGGTTAAGGCAGCTCTGCCTTCAGATGGCTACGAGCAGGTACTCTTCTTCTATGCAGCTGAGAAATGGCTTGAAGAGTTGCTGAGCAGCTTGTGCTTTACGTGCTGAGCCTCACCCCCTAAATGAGGGCACTGGAGTCTGGTGTGCCTCCGCGCCCCCTAGACCCACCTGGACAGAACGACAGCCAATAACAGGTAGCGAGGAAGCCCAGAAAGTTAAACTTAATGGAGAATAACTAACCCCACAGTGGTAAGAACAAGCTGGTTCTCCACACTGAGTTAGTGTGGTGACATCATTGGCAGGAGAGTGAATTTTGAGTGCCCTAATGATGTCATCATACTAACCAGGTGTGGAGAACTTGTGAGTTCTTAACACTTAGGTTTTCTTTATCGTGCATGATGCTACAGCAAAGTCTGATTCTAAACAAAAAATAATTGTTTTATTTCTGAAATGTGAGGCAGCTCATGTGAGAGCAGCCATTTTTTAATCTGCATGTGAACAGATACTTACTGCAGGTGTGTGCCGGAGTAGCTCAGCTCGCATTCCAGTTTACTGTCATGGTTGGAACAAGAGACTGATTGGCATAGGTGTGAAAAGTTGTCCTTTACTTCCTAGAGTGTGAAGAACAGCAAATACTGATTGCTGCAGCTGAGTAAAGTTGTTCATAATGTTCTAAAGTGTGAAGAAGAACTTTTCGGAAACATGCTTGCTGTGTATTGTATAAGGCAGTTTTGCCCTCAGATGGCATCAAGCAGGTACAGTTCTTGACACCAGAGAGATGACACCTTCCCCACAATACTCTGCCCTAAGCCGGGATTCTTGTTTAAGAACAGAGTGTTGAACTTCTGTCAAAGACGTTTATTCTCCAGCTACTTGTCTTCCCAGTTCTGGACTGTTTAAACCACATCCAGGCATCAGAACCAAACCAGTCTTAACAAAACGTAACATCATACAGAATACACTGACAAGATTTGTTCTTTTTTCTGCTTTTTGTTTTTCTTTTGAGGGCTCAGAATAAGTAAAAACTCAACTGTGAGGTAGGTTTCGAGGAAACCATGAAACTATCACCCACAGCTGTGCACATTTTTTCATCATAACCTCAGTTTCTTATTGGTCTCTGCTCCCCCCCTCAGAAATTAGAATGTATTTAAACAACCAATGAAAAGCTGCCAAATACTGGGACATTTCTGAGTTTGTTTCTGACAAATGTAATGCAGTTTTTTCTATCCTGGAACATTCAACTACAGCAGCCATCCATTTTGCAAAGCGTGGAATGACAATACCTTTCCAGTGTTGTAAAAGAACCTTCTTTGCACTAATAATTGCTACATTACTGAAACGTACCTTATTAATGACAAACCTTTCTGAATCCATTATTGCAGTTCCTAAACGGAGAATCCCTGGATCGAATGGAAAATTCACCCCCAGTATATGACCCAGTGATCTCTTATATTAGGACACAACACTAATGTGTGACAAAGAACTTTTGTTTACTGAGCACCTATGTTATTTATCCTATAAGTTTAATGAAAATGTATGTAATTTGGTAGGTGTGGGATAGATTTTATGCAATATATTGTATCTGTTTAAACCGGAAGCTCTTGCATATAGTCTTTGGTGTGCTAATTAGGGCTTCCCACTTCTCTTTATATAAAGAAACATGTCACTTACTTTTCCAAGCATTTTTCAGGGCCAGATTCACTCTTAAAGTGAACATACACCTTGTTTTACATTTTTATGTTGCTTGCACGCATGTGCAAGAAACATAATGCCATCATCCGAGTTTTCGGAGGTGTGGCACCCCGTCTTCCAATTCAGTCACTGAGTTTGCAGGCGCGGCTGCAGTTCCTCCAATGACTGCTGCAGCTGTCTGTGACAGCAGTCGAAAATGCAGTGACATACAGTTGAAAGGGAGAGCTCCGCCTCAGTGAGCAGAGCTCTCCCCCCACACACACACGCATGCACGCACGCATACAAGTGCATGATGCGCCCTTCCCCACACACTGTATAGTCGATGGGGTGCCCAACTCATTGGCTCCACACCCCCAACAAAGTTGCCCAGGTGCCACGCTTAGGAGCCCACCCCAGCATGGCAAAAATGTTATAGGCCAACGGGTGCCCAATCCTGCTTTCTCCATGGCTGCACACCCCCCAAACCTTTTCAGGTGCCACGCTGGGAGCCCACCCCAGCGTGGCAAACCTTGTTATGGCCGACGGGGGTGCCCAATCCCCTGTCAGCTCCAGCCCCCCCCAAACAGCCTTTCCAGCTGCCACACTGGGAGCCCACCCCAGCATGGCAAACGTCCCGTGTTGTCTTAATTTAAAACAAGCATTTGGCAATGCCGAATGTTTGCTTGCTAGCATTGGCATTGGTAGTGTAGAAGTTACAGAGCTACATAATAGGAATGGCAGCGAAGTATTGAGCTGAAGCCAACCCCACCACCACCCTGCAAAGAGTGACAGGCATTGGGGTGTACCTTTGGGTCGTCAGGCATAATGACCATGCCATTTCACCACACCCTACCCTGCAAACACTGACAAGTGTCATGGTGTGCCTTGGGGTCTTTGGCCCTTATGCGCACCCCATTCCATCAGGAAATACAGTGAGATGGGTGCGGTATAGGAAAATGGGGTGAAGTTTGGGCCTGAAGAGTCTGAGGCACACCTTGATGCCTCTCACTGGCTGCAGGGTGTGGGTGGGGGTGAAATGGTATGAGCATGACAGGCAAGAATCCCAAGTCACACCCCTGATGCCTGTCATTCTCTACAGGGTGGAGTGTTATGGTCGGAAACCCTAACGCCTCAGGCATTCGTTGGTATTTTCACTCCAAATTTTCAACATGGTTTTTTTGTGACCCCCACTTCATGAACAGTGGCAATATCAGTTTGTTAGCCGAAAACTGCTTTTGCACAGCGACTATGGCATTTGGCACCACAGGTGCAAAAACACATTCCGAACAGGATGTGAAAAATGACAGCGGTACTGTTCGTGGGGAGGTGTCAAAAATGGCAATGTTGAAAATCTCCTGTGAAAATCTTAAAAAAACTGGTGAAGTCATGAGCGAGCGTAGAAACTGTGCAACGCACACCTGTAATGTAACTAGTTTGGGGATTTTTTCACAGCAGATTGTTAACACAGGCATTTTGGGACCTCGGATCATGAACAGTGTCAGTGTGATTTTCTTTATCTGTCCCAAACAATGATTTCCCACAGCGACCATGCATTTCTGTGCTGAAAGTGTGAAAACACATTTCGGCCATATTTTGAAAATGACAGCTGTACTGTTCATAAGGAGGTGTGGAAAAATGCCACTGGTGAAAATCTGGACTGAAAATATTACAAATTCATGAACTTCCGAGGGTGCGTGGAAACTGTGCAATGCTCACTCGTAACACAGTCATTTTATGGAGTTTGTCACCAGATTTTCAACATAGCCATTTTAAGACCTCTGCTCATGACCAGTGTCACTGTGATTTTCTTAATTTGTCCCAAACATTGTTTTCGCGACACCGACTATACCATTGTGCGCATATGTGCGGAAACACATTTTGGGCGAGATGTGAAAATGGTAGCTGTACTGCTCATATAAAAGTGCAGTAAATGGCACTGTTGAAAATCTGGTGTGCAAATGATCATAAATTCGCAAACTTGCAGCTGCAGATAGGAATGCACTAAGGCCCTTAAACAGTCATTTTTGGGAATTTTTTCACTCAAATTTTCAACGCAGCCATTTTAACACCTCTGCTCATGACCAGTGCCACTGTGATTTTCTTAACGTGTCCCATACATTGATTTCAAGACACCAACTGCGCCCATTGTGCTTACATGGGCAGAAACACGCTGGGCTAGATGAAAATGACAACTATACTGCTCATAAGGAGGTGTGGTAAAATGGCAATGTTGAAAATCTGGAGTGAAAATATTGAAAATTACGAACTTACGAGTGTGCATAGGAACTGCGCAATGCACGTCAGAAAGCTATTTTAGGAATTTTTACCAAATTTTCAACATAGCCATTTTAAGACCTCTGCTCATGAACAGTATCACTGTGATTTTCTTAACTTGTCCTGTACATTGATTTCAGACAATCGACTGCACCATTGTGTGCTAATGGGCGGAAACATGTTTTGGGTGGGATGTGAAAATGACAGCTGTACTGCTCATAAGAAGGTGTGGTAAAATGGCAATGTTGAAAATCTAGAGTGAAAATATTTAAAATTCGCAAACTTATGAGCGTGCGTAGGAACTGAGCAATGCACGCTCGTAAAACAGTAATTTTTAGGAATTTTTCCACCAAATTTTCAAAATAGGCTTTTTGAGAGCCCACCTTATCAACAGTGGCAGTGTCATTTCATTAATTGGTCCCGAAAGGTGATTTCGCGCAGTGGCTGCTAAATCACCCTTCTGGCCGGAGTAACGCCATGATAGTGACATCATTCATGAGAAGGGGTCCCGAAAACCCCATGTTGAAAATTTGGTGCAAAAATTCCAAAAAATGCCTGAGATATGCAGCAAAGTTGAAAAAACCCTATCTATAACATTATACAGCTTACCGGCATTTCCTCAGTTTGCGGTCGGCTTTGAAGAGTGCAGACGTGTTCCCAGTCCACCGGAGATCGTCGTGCCAGACTCCGGAGGTAAGTATGGGGTGAGGGGTGTAGGGAGGCCAGGGTGCGCAGTGGGTGGGTGCGGTGGGGGCAGGAGACTGGAGGGACCGTTTTCAAATTTACCATTTTTTTTTTTTTTTTTTAATTAGTAAGACGATGCAGGATGTTTGCCATGCTGGGGTGGGCTCCCAGTGTGGCAGCTGGAAAGGCTGTTTGGGGGGGCTGGAGCCGACGGGGGATTGGGCATCCCTGTCGGCCATACGGGCTAGTGCCACGCTGGGGTGGGCTCCCAGCATGGCAGTTGTAAGGCTGTTTGGGAGGTTGCAGCCGACGGGGGATTGGGCACCCCCGTCGGCCAATGGGCTTGTGCCACACTGGGGTGGGCTCCCAGCATGGCAGCTGTAAGGCTGTTGGGGGGGGGTTAATCCCCCGTCGGCTATACAGTATGGGTGGAGCGCGTCAGCACACAGTGTGCGTGTGTGTTGAAGGGGGGAGCTCTGCTCACTGAAGCGTAGCTCTCCCTTTCAACTGTATGCCACTGCATTTTCAGCTGTCATAGACAGCTGGAGCAGTGATTGGCGCACTGCGACCGCGCCTGCAAATACACTGACTGAATTGGAAGAGGCTGACACACCTCTGGAAAACCCGGATGATGGCACTATGTTTCTTGCACATGCGTGCAAGCAAACATAAAAATCAAAAACCTGTAAATATGTAAATAAAACGGTCCCTGCAGTCTCACTGCCCCCACCTGCACCCACCCACTGTGCACCTGCCTCCCCACACCCCCCTCACCCCATACTTACCTCTGGAGCTCGAGCGATGATCATCGGTGGACCGGAATACGCCTGACCCTTCAAAGCCGACCGCGAACTGAGGAAATGCCGGTAAGCTGTATAATGGAATAAATAGGGTTTTTTCAACTTTGTTGCATATCTCAGGCATTTTTGGGAATTTTGGGCCCAAATTTTCAACATGGGGTTTTTGGGACCCCTCCTCATGAATTCTTGCACTGTCATGGCGTTAATCGACCGAAGGGTGATTTCGCCGTCACTGCGCGAAATCACCTTTCTGGGCTGATTAATGAAATGACACTGCCAGTGTTCATAAGGTGGGCTCTCAAAAAGCCTATGTTGAAAATTTGGTGAAAAAATTCCTAAAAATGACGGTTTTACGAATGCGCATTGCACAGTTCCTACGCATGCTCGTAAGTTCGCTAATTTTCAATATTTTAGTCCAGATTTTCAACATTGCCATTTCCACCAATCTCCTTATGAGCAGTACAGCTGTCATTTTTCACATCCTGCCCAAAACGTGTTTCCATCCATGTAGCGCACAATGGTGCAGTCGTAAAGTAAATCCATGTATGGGACACATTAAGAAAATCACAGTGACACTGTTCATGAGCAGAGGTCTTAAAATGGCTATGTTGAAAATTTGGTGAAAAATTCCCAAAAATGACTGTTTTACAAGCGTGCGTTGCGCAGTTCCTATGCACGCTCGTAAGTTCGCGAATTTTCAATATTTGCACTCCAATGACTTCCAAATACCTAAACAGCACATACAAGCAAGCAACATTCGGCATTGACAAATGCTTGTTTATAATACAGTACACAGTAATTGGAACTCTGGGCATGTATGTTGCCACCTTAATCTCCCTACTGTGCTTTTTCATTTGTTTGCTTTAAAATAACCTTGATTTTTTTTTCTTTTCAGGGTCCACTTTCATGGCTGCCTTTTCCCACCTTATATCTATTGTAATAATTACTGATCAGTTCTGAAACACAGTGACATCAATCAAATGGAAGCTCAAAGTGCAAGTTTCAGTGCAGGGAGCCTCCAACTCTGCCAATGTCGCTGAGTTCTGGAATCGATCAGGAAACATAAAAATGAATATCTGGCGAAAAAAAAGGCAGCATCAATAACAGACCCTAAGAAAAGGCAAAAATGCAGAATTATTTTAAATCGAACAAAAGAAAAAAAAACTGTAGGGAGATTAAGGAGGGGACACACATGCCCCGATTTCCAGTCAATAAAGAAATGGTAAAGTAGGGTTTGTGCTCCCTTTAAAGCTAACTATGGAACACATTGCTGTTCCTAAACTGATTGTGTCAGGAACTATAGATGTCAACTCCATGCTGACAAATTCCTGTTCAGCAGAATCACACTGCAGTTCAGGTTCCTGAAATTAGAAATAACAGTGGTGAAAGCAGTTGCATACATTAACCAAGTCTTTTCCGTCCTTTCCGAAAGGGCTTTTATATACAGAGCTCTATACACCTGCAGTACTCTTCCAAATGCCTAAGGACTCAAGCCACAAATGTTGTGCAGCTGATCCACACCCATGGACAGCCGCAGAGTGCACACCACATGCAGGATGCGCACCTTTGGGGCACCCCATGTCATCCACAGCCATGGCTGAGCAACTACTCTGTGCCCAATCCACGGATTTGCACCTATCTCTGAGCCAGGCTCGGGGCAGGCAAGGGGGTGGTAGTGGACATCTACCAACCCCAAAAGCTACAGGGGCAGCTAATGTGGCTGGTAGAGTGGTCAGACAATGCGCAGCTCTAGCAGCTGCCATAGTGGCAATGCACCCTTCCCCCTATCCATTCTGGCACTGGCAGGGCATGGATGGCCCACTCTCCACTGCTCCCCAGCCCCAGGAGCAGACATACAGGGCTGGGAGTGTCACCAGCATTGGTGGGTCACTGTGGCACTAGTAAGGCACATATCAAAGGGGATATGGCAGCCCATGGACAACCTGCTGCTAATGATCCTGCTGTTTGCAAAATGAATACACTATATATTTATATTTATTTATTTATTTTGAAAGTTTCACCAGGAAAGACATACTGGGCTGCTAACAGCTCGTTTCCAGATGTGTTCTGGGGTTAGAGGAAGTGGAGGTAGAGTAAGAGGTGGAAAGATTGGCAGGGAGGGCTCAGAGCGTCCCTTGTATGCTCTCCTCCCTGGGGTTGGGTGCGAGATGGCATAATTCTGGAGTGGCTCCTGGTAGCCCATAGTGGTGACACATGTTGTGGCGTGGGTGACCACATGCCACTCAACACCTAGCTAGGACATCATATGTGTGCCATTGAAGGTGGGTGAGGTGGAAGAAAAATGGGAAAAAAAACACTTGACCAGCCAGATGATGGCTGCTGGTCCCTCCACACACCACGGTAGCCCTGGACAAGAGTCTGTACTGACCTCTGCCATGCCTGGGATATGTGAAGCCCTACTGGGCGACATCTCTTCCCCTGGTCAACCCCCACAGTGGTAGGGGCCCTCCTGACAAAGGGTTATGTTGGGTTACCCTGTGACACGTCAATAAGGGGTGGTGGATGGTGGATGGGACTCGGCAGTGGTGGTGGGGGCCTTGGCAGCCTGAAGGAGTGGCCGGTCAAGGGGTCAGAGGAGCAAAAAAAAAAGGTGGAAAAACTGAACAGTATTAACATTACAAAAAAAGAAGTCATGTACAGTAATACAGTATATCAGAGGAACAGTACACACTGAAGGCGAATCAGTACAACATATATATATGTAGCAGACAAATTAAGTTTTGATAAGCAGGGAGAAAACTGTTCATACAGGTGTAGCCTGAGAATGAGGGGAGCAAAATGGCCATGGCAACACTAGTGAGGAGGGAAGGAAGTCAAGAGGTAGGGTCATGGGCAGCTGCAAAAAGAAGAGATTTAAGGGAGGAAACAGAAGAAGCTGAACAGATAGACAAGGAAAGGGAGGATCAGAGTTTAGAAAAGCAATTTGAGAAAGCAGACTGACCTACAGTATATTTCCTAGAAGGAATAGAGAGGGAATGGGAAACATTGCTGCGGGGAGGGTAAGAGGAAGAAGGAGGACAGGACAGTAGGGATGTAAACTGTGAGAGAAGGGAACCAAACCAGAATTTGGAAATAAAGGAGATTCAATGGGAAAGGCACTTGGCATCATGGGGGGGGGGAGTGAAAGGGCAGAGTAGAGTGAGCAGTGGTGGATACAAGGTGGACAGTCTAAAGCAAAATGACAAAAAAGAGTGAAAGAGGTGGTCCAGTCTGGCAAGGGAGAATTTGGGAGCTCCACTATAGACTATGTCACCATAGTCAGAAATAGGGAGAATCATCTTTAAAATGACCTCTTGCTGGGCAGGAAGTAGGATACTCGCTTTACTTTTGTACAGTGCAGCAATCCTGGGGTGGAACTTATGGTGTACGGCATCAATATGGGCTGAGAAATCAAAGATGTTGGTCCAGCCAGACCTCAGCGTACATAAAGGAGGATATGTCATCAATCCTAGCACCATCTAAGGTATAGGGTAAAGAGAGGGAGGTGAGTCTGGTAAGCCTCGACAGGTGCCAAAAGTCATGGTACCACGTACCTCTCAACTGCTATGAATCTTGCATAGCGCTATGATTTTCATACTCAAATTTACCCTTGCTCTGCATAGGTTTACTGATGTTCTTCATAATGTTAGAGCTATTTCCGGACACACAAACTATTAAATCATTGAACTAAGCTGATAGAAACATTCCGTATCACTAACTATATGGGTCCCACTATCTGTAGACATATTATTCTTTAAAATAAGAAAGTGCTACACATTCTGGCCCTTTGCTATGATTTTTGAAGGCCAGTGCTATGATTTTTAATGCTGAGAAGTTGAGAGGCATATGGTAACATTTTGTTTGGTATTGAGGGACAGTTGGTTAGCTAGAACCAACATGGAAAGTTGTCAAAATCCATCTGTAGCTGTGAAGTGAAGTCATGGGATGAGAAGCCACACGCGAAAAGTACTGTATCATCAGCGTACAAGTGAATGGAGGAACAGACAGAGGGGTGATCATTCAAGAATTTGGAAAAGAGGAAAGGGCCCAGGACAAACCCCTTGAGGGACACCTGAGCAGACAGGGAGTGGTGATAAAATGGGGCTTCCTATCCAGACAGCTTGAGACTGTTCCTCAAGGTAAGCGTGAAACCAACTGACAGCAGAGTCAGAGAGAACTGCTGCTTTAAGTTTGTTAAGAAAGAGGGGATGTTCCACAGTGTCAGAAATTTTTTTTTTTTTTTGTAATTTCTGTTTATGCCCCCTTACCACACACTGAGCCCGATCTTCTTCTGATCCTCCAAGGCTATCCACCACCCCGATTAACTGACTGAATTTGAGGTGCCATCCTCCATGGAGCTGTGGTTTACCCCCGGTGGAACATGGCGAGGGCCCTTTCCCTGAAGCACTTCTGGTGTCATCAGGTGGAAGACTCTGAAGTCCAGGCAGGGAAATCAGATGGAGCCAGGGGACCATCATCATCATCATCATCATTGGGCTCAGGGCTCTATTTTCCACAGTTTTTCACCCAACCATCAGGAACTACGTAGTTGAGGACTGCAAGTGTGCACATCACTGCATGATGTTACATGCGGTCAACATGGCTCCTCCCACCGTTGATCACACTGAGCCCTACTGTTGCCTGCATCCAGGGAGCAGTGAGGTAGCAATAGACAAGCCCCTTCCACTCCAGGAAAGGACAGCATCCTCTGGGACACTCAGTCTTTCCCCCACCAGCCGGCCCCTTGATGACTCAAGCTTGTTCCCGAGCCTGGGTCACCAGAGTCACGAGTGGCAGTGCTACCGCTGCGCTGACAGGTCAGCCTTGTGTCAAAAGCTTTAGCAAGATCAACAAATATGGCGGAGGCGATCAGTCCCCGATCTGTACCTGAGAGGATGGATTCAGTGAGCCAGAGGAGGGAGGTGGAAGTGGAGTGGGTTTTTCCTAAAACCAGACTGGAAAGGGATGAAGAAGAAGGAGGAGCAGCAGTGAAGGAATGAAGAAAACTGAGGAAGCAAAAAGTGTTCCTGTAACTTAAACAGGGTGAGAAGGAGAGATATAGGATGGAAGTTACCTGGCGAAGAAGGATCACCACCTTTAGGGAGAGATATGACAGTAACCAGCTTCCAAGTTGCAGAGGAAAAAAAAGAGAGGTTGAGGACTAGGGTAATAAGCAGTGTGATGGCAGGAACCGAGAGTGGCAGAAGCTTAGGACTGAGGCCATCAGGGCTACCTCCCTTGCTAGGATTAGGGGCAAAGCAGGGCCTTAAGGGAATCAGAGGGAGTGGTAGAAGAGACAGAAAAAGAGGAGGGAAAGGCAGAGTGAAGGAAGAAAAGGGGAAGGAGGTGGAGGAGGAGGAGTAAGAGAGGCAAGAGAGAGAGAGAGAACTGGTGATGAAATAGGAGTTAAAGGACAAGGCAACAGCAGAAGGGTCAAAGATGAGTAAGTCACCAACTTTGAGAACAGGGAAGGGAGACTACGGAGGGGAGAAAAGGGAATGAATAACCTTCCCAGAACTTGAAGGGGTGATTAATGTTGTTCTTGAGTGTGAATGCAAAATAGGCTTTGGTACATGTGTTGTGAAGGTGCTGATAGTTGGCTAAAGCAGTCAGGAAGCCAATGATCTCAAAGGATTTCCAGGCAAGGGGTCTCTGGTATGGAGGCAAGTTAACAACTTAGCTGTTATCCAGGGAAGATAAGAGTCCTATACTCTTTTTCCCTCATAGGTGCATAACGGTCACATACAGTCATAAATTTGGACTGAAAGCATTGAAGGGCACAATTTACTGTATATTGTTGGCTGCAGAGTCGGGGGATCAGTCAGATGCCCGTAGGTCAGTTGAGAGGGAGGACAAGTCCAGTGACCTAAAGGACTTAAGATAGATGAATTTAGGGGGAACCTTAGGGTGATGTATCTTGCTCACACAGAAAACCATAGGATGGTCACTGAGGGCATCAGGAAGGATTCCTGCATCCACAATATGATGGGGATGTGATGCGAGGACCCAATCTAGCAGAGAGTGAGTCAAAGATTTCAAATTTAGATGTGTATGTTGGCTCTGTGGCACCAGGCGAAGGGGGTTCGCCTAGCACACTGGCGACTCGGGTTCGCACTTGAGAAGGGATGACAAGAATGGAGACCGGCAGGGAGGGTTAAGAGTGTCTGAGGGATGCTCTTCTCCTGGGTTGGGGGTCTAAGCCAGCATCACCCTTTAGTGGCTCCTAGTGACTGGCCTGTGGTGAGGCACCTTGTGGTGTGGGCGACCACACACCACTGGGGCATTTGGCCAGGACGCTGCAGGTATGCAGCACCAATGAGGTGGATGGGTGGGTGGGGAGAAACAGTGGGGGAAAAAATGGCTGCTTGGCTGTCTGGATGATGGTGACCCACTCCCCGGCCACCATGAAACCAGAGGTGTCCATGCTGCACCCTTGTTGGACCCCGGTGCAGACTGAAGAAGTGCCTGCAGGTATGGAAGTCTCTACTCCCCGGTCATGACCATGGGAATGGGCCCCCCCCCGGCAAAGGGATATGCCGGGACAACTGGGGGTCTGACGCAATGATGGGCAGTGGACAGCAACAGAGAATCAGTGGTAGGGGCAGGCTTGGTTGCCAGAAGGACTGGATGGCCAGGTCTACCTGGAGATAAAACAGATAATACAAAAAATGTTGATGTGTACAGTATAATTCCCCACTGCTGATATTTCACTTTTCTGCTGCTACTGCCCCAGGACAAGCTTTTAAAAGAGTTATTTCCTGCCACAAGTTTTGTTCTAGTAAAATACTGCAAATTATGATGATATTGGGATACCTGTGAGGGAGCAGGAAGCAAGCTGAACCAATCTGTCTCATCCCAAATTGGCCCACATTGGTGGGTGGGGGTTGGAGGAGCACCAGTTTAAAGGCCAACTTTGTCCTCTTCATTTCTCTTTCCCACTCTCCCACCTGCTGCCTCTCACCCATCCTTCCAGTGCCGCACAGATACCCAGGGTTCCTATTACAGAATTTTGAAAGTATCTGACGTTTATAAGGTACACAGATCTTTCAATCACTCATGGAGGCAGCATCTACTCTACAGCATGCCACAACAAATGGCTCACCTGCATCTTCTTTGAAATGAAAACTTGGAGAGGAGCGACATCTACTGGACAAAGTCTGCAATGCCCTAGTTCCTTTAAAAAAAAAACAGAAATGTAATTGTCCAGAGTAGATTAAATAGACGTTTCTCAAAAATAAATAAACATACCTTTGTTTGCAAGTCTGAGCACAGCTGACCTTTGCAAGTAAGGCTGAACAACAGCCAAAACCAGATCTGCCTCTAAGGATTTGCTGCATTAGAAGTGTAAAAGGCTGAAGAGTGTTTTTCTTGTAGAGGCCTCAGATGCTGCTGCTTAATTCTGATTACTTTTAGATTACAAAACGGTGCCATGGTTCCATTTGCTAGGATTAAGCAATGGTTTATGGAAAGTTCCTTAAGCTAAAACGCTTCCTATGCAGCTAAAGCTTATCCTTGTTACTATTGCTTATTCATTTTTTTATACGACTTAAAACAATAATGTTTATGAGGTGAAAGGATACAACTAATATGGCTGCTATGTTCCTCAAGCACCACAATATCAGAAAACAGCACTGAATGTTGTTCTCAGGATTGGTATCCATTATCCCGCTATTACTAACCTCAACCTGTAATATATGTTGCACATATTCTGAAACTTTACAACTTTAACTAGCCTACCCTATACCACATATATTAAAGAGTGTCTATTACGTACCTGTCCTGAATGATCATATGCTGTTCCTCTTTTGTACTAAGTGCAGATTATTCAAGCTGTTATTTTGTACTTAGATGTGCTTTTGTTATTCTGCACTTGTCATTTTAATCATTGTTAGTTGTACTGCTAGTAATTTGTAGTCTCCTGTGCTGTGTTTGAAAATCGGCATTTTATGACTGGGGTACTTAACTGGCAAACAAAATCTAACTAAATAAATGCATATAGTACAGAACAACAGATCAGCCTTTCTTGTTGATACTGCTCCCTCTAGTGGCAGCTGGCATTGCTGGTCCATGGTCCAGAATAATCTGTTCTTCTGGGGCTATCATTATCCACAAAAATAATAAGTCCAGGCTAGAGCTGGCAAGCCAGGAATTTTTCACATACAGCCAAGCCAGAGCCGAGTCAGGAGTCAGACGTCAGGCTTGACCCACGAGCCATAACATGAGCGGAGCCCTGGGTACTATAGGCTGTTCTTTAAATAGTAGTTGAATGTATCAGTCACTACACTAATTACTCAGGCTGACAAAACGGCTTATTTTGAGCATAACTGGCTTGATTGGCCTTGGCTCTCAGTTACTTACAGAGGTCGAGCCGAGCCAGGCAATAAGCTCAAGCCTGCTCTGGCTTGCCCACCTCTAGTCCAGACCACATGGTCCTGACAAATATAACTGCAGAAGCGCATTATAAATTATAACAGAAGACTACCATGTAGTTCATCTCTTTCCACCCACCATTAAACGCATATAGACAATTACTAACACATTGAATTCCATTTATAAGGTAAAGAAATGCAACAGTGACTAAGGTGCTGTCAAAATATGAAATAAAGCCTGATGTCAACCACCATTAGAGAACCACATTCACCAAAGAGATGCTTATCTGTCCCAAAAAATAATTCAGCCTCCTACATCTGAGTCCTTGCTCTTCCTGGGATGGAACTCCACTGCCCATTTACTGACCCAATTCTCAGGTTCTTTGGGATCTATATACTGGTTGGTCTGCTCTTTGCATGGGATTCTGAGCTATACTGGCATCAATGGAGTTCACAACTCCCAGGCTCTGAAGCTGTTGCTGCATCATATTAAATTATTTGCAGTACAATCTATGGTAGTGAAAGAGAGATTCGGGAACAGACAGACATCCACATCATCGTGCCTTACTGAATGGCCAGGACGGGCCAACCACAACAGGCAATTCTGAGGTGCCATACGTTCCAGGTCCATCAACGGGGTGTAGGGTGCATTCTTTGGATTTCAAACAGCAATCAAGCTCACCATGTATGCCCTACAGATATCAAAGAGCAGGCTGTCACCCAAGTTTAGAAGCATCTCTGACAACCAGATATGGAGAAAACTGATAACATTTCTCCCTCCTGTTCGCTCAGTCAGTCAACCATTTGAATATTTACTGCCCTATTTTGATTCTCAGGGGCTTCCAGTTGATATCTAAGGGAGGTATTCTCCTGCACAAACTTTGTTTTGGCAGCAAGTGCTCAAGATGAGCATCCATTTGCTGTATTTGCAATCTCAGTCGCTGACTCCGTTTTCGTATCTTGTGCCATCTACCAAGAATCGTCTCAGTCTTAGAGTCCATGGCTTTCATACTAGTGAGGACTGTCTGCCATGGGGGCTCCATGCCTGCATCTTTTGGCCTGGTGTCTGCTGTGCTCCATGTCCCCTCGGGCTGCTACTGCTGTGTCTTGCTCCCCTGCCCACCATTCTCTGTCTGCCCCCCTTTTCAGATTGAATACTCTCTGGGTGATAAGCAATCTAAATATATAAAATAATTCCGGTACAAAAGTCAAAAAGTAAATTTTAAATGTGTTTAAAAATTTGCTCTTGTAGATCCTCTACAAGACAGGACTGTCACAGGAGCTGGTTCCTGAGCACTCCCTGCTGCTAACAACTGTTAACAGTGTAGGTTAGCAGGCAGGATCCAAGCACACTTACTGCATTGCCAGGGCTGCAGGATGTAAGCCATCCTGTCTGCAGAGGGCAGGACAATTCATCTGCAGCTGCTGCGAGCAGGTCGCTGCTCTGGAGAGGCATGTTGCCAGTCTGGAATGACAACTGGCTGCCCTGCAGGGCCATGGGGATGAAGGCTGGAGCTAAGGGTGACTCAGGGAGGGGGGGCTTGGGGAGCAGAGGCTAGGGTGCAGGACATTGGGAGGGAAGCATATCTGTTGCACTGCCTGGGCTGTGCATTGTGCATAATCCTGCCTGTGAAAGGCAGGATGCATATATATTTATTTATGTACGAGTTTAACCAGGAAGGCATACTGAGCAGTGCTGCTCAATTCCAGATGCGACCTGGGGGTTAAGACCCAAGACAATAGTACAAACACAGTTACATAGTTAAATACAAGCAGTGATTGGCCAACTGCCGTACAGATAATCGGCAGATACATACAGACAGTAGGAAGATTGAATACATGATATAATATAAATGGATACATCAGCTCAGAACACAAATATTCGCTGTACTCAAGAGATGCAGTGTCAGGCTGGAGTGGCAGTTGGAAGCACCACAGAGGCACAGGGAGGTAAGCAGGCAAAGGAGGAGGAGGACTGAGGAAGAGAAAGCTAAGGATATTAGATACAATGAGAAGCAGAGATGAGAAATGGGTGAATACCAATTAAGGATGAAGGAGGCCAAGAAGAAGGTCAGGGATGCAAAAGCAGGCACAGAACTGCATATTGCGGAGTAGGGTCTGGGGGGGACAATTCTTTAGATACATTAGGAAAAGAGAAGACAGAAACAGGAATGATTAGGCTGACTGAGGGAGGCAGGCCAATACAGGAGGAAGAGCAGAAGACAGCCATTCTAAATGACTACTTCTGCTGTGTATTCACAGTAGGGGATAGCAGGCCCTTTGTCTGAAAGCAGCATAAAGTTTGCTGCAAGAAGGATCCCAGAAATGGAGCAAGTGGTGTTTACGGGAGAAAAAGAAGAAAAATAGATAAGCTCCGGGGCTGGAATGAATGCACCCAAGAATGCTCAGGGAACTGGCATCAGTAGCTCTCTACAGTCAGGGGTAGTTCCAAAAGATTGGAGGGTAGTGGACATAGTCCTGCCCCAGAAGGAAGGAAGGAGACACAAAGCAACCGGAAAACTACAGACCCATTAGTCTCATCTCCATATCGACACCCTCATTTATTTTAAAATTTTGCTCTTTTTCTGGCTTTGTCTGACCGGACATGCATTGGTCCTGTTCCCTATGCCCACCCCCGACCTACCTCAACTCCTGGGCACCCTGGCTTGTCCCCCAAGGTGGGCCATGGGGGGGCCCTACCCCCCGACAGAGATGGTTTACCTATAGCAGTGCAACATCCACTTTACTGACATCCCCTACATAGAAACATAGAATTTGACGGCAGATAAGGACCGCTTGGCCCACCCAGTCTGCCCATTTCCCTACCTACTGGATAAGCTGCAGGTCCTAGTTAACCAGCAGCCTACTTCTTCTTACCCCCGCCCCCCAGAATTGCCTTTATGACTGTCCCATGCATGCTTGAATTCCACCACTGATTTTGACTCACAACTTCCTCCGGAGGCCGCTCCATGCTCCACAACCCTCTCTGTGAAAAATAGTCCTTAAATTACCTCTGAGCCGCCCCTCTATCTTCAAATTGTGCCTCTTGTTCTTGCACACCTCTTTTTTGAAAGATGCTACCCTCTTGGACTTTGTTGATTCCCTTGAGGTACTTGAAAGTTTCTATCATGTCCCCCTCTCCTCCTTTCCTCGAGGCTATACATATTAAGCTCCTTAAGTCTCTCTCTTCATGTCTCCGTGCAGACCCTGCACCATTTAGTGCCCCCTCTGGACAGCTTCCATCCTGTCTATGTCTTTGCGGAGATTGGGTCTCCAGAACTGCACACAGTACTCCAGATGGGGTCTCACCAGCTGTCTGTACAGAGGGCTAATAACTTCCTGTTTTCTACTGGTGATGCCTCCCTATACATCCCAGTATCCCCCCAGCCCTCCTTGCTGCCCTCTCACATTGCTTGCCTTCCTTTAGGTCATCTGATGACTACCCCAGTGTCCCTTTCCATTTTTGCTGTTGTTAGTATCTCACCCCCATTGTGTACTCTTTTCCTGGGTTTTGTTTCCCAGGTGCATTACCTTGCACCTCTTAGCATTGAATCTAAGCCGCCATACATTTGACCATTCCTCTAACCTTGCCAAGTCCCCTCATCCTTTTCCACTCCCACCTTGTGTGCATCAACCTGTTGCAGATCTTGTGTCATCTGCAGTAGACATACTTTTCCTTCCAGTCCTTCCTTAATGTCGCTTTTATAAAGACATTGAAGAGGACCCGGTCCAATACTGAACCCTGCGGTACTCCACTAATAACCCTCCTTTCTTCTGGTGGACTCCATTTTACTATTACTCTCTTGTCCTATTCTCCAGCCAATCTTTTACCCAGGTTGTCATCTTGGGACCCACTCCCAGGCTGGCTAACTTGTATATTAATCTTTGTGTGGGACTGTGTCAAATGCCTTGCTAAAGTCTAGGTAGGCCATGTCCAGAGCCCTTCCTGATCTACTACTAATACCCAGTCAAAGAAATCTATCAGATTTGTCTGGCATGACCTTCCTGCTGTGAATCCATGCTGCCTAGGGTCCTGTGCCCTCTGGCCTCTAGATACTCGATAATTCTTTCCTTCAGAAGTGATTCCATCATTTCCCTATCACTGAGAGTTAAACTAACAGGTCTATAGTTTCCTGCTTCTGTCTTGCTCCCACTTTTGTGAAGGGGAATCACATCTGCCTCCTCCAGTCCTCGGTACCACCCCATCCTCCCATGATTTGTTAAAAGGGTAGTCATGGTGGTCACTAGTTCTACCTCAGCTCTTTAGAATTCTGGGATGAATCCTCATCAAGCCCCATTGCTTTGTCCACCTTCAGTTTTAAGAGTTCTTTCAGAACCCTTTCTTCTGTAAATGGGCTGGTATCAACTTTGTATCCAGAGTGTTACTACTGTTTGTTTTATGTACCTCCCCTCTTCATTTGTAAATACTGAGCAAAAATATTTGTTTAGTATCTCTGTCTTTCACAGTCTCCCTCTGCCCACCCTCCCTCCCTTTATTAAGCCTCACTATCCTCCTTGGTCTTCCTTTTGCTCCCTGATGTACCCATAAAGGTTTCATCTCCTTCTTAACTGAGTTGGCTATCTTTTCCTCGGATTGGGCCTTTGCTGTTCTGACTGCCTTCCCAGCCTCCTTGCTTTTAACTTGATACAGTTCTCTGCCCTGCTCCTTCTAGTGCTTCTTGTACTTCCTGAATGCTTTTCTCTTGAACCTCACTGCCACTTCCTCTGAGAACCATAGTGGTTTCTTACATAGTCTTGTTTTGTTTATTTGCTTCACAAAGGCTCGTTACCTCTGTGATGGCAGTTTTTATTATTCCCCATTGTTCTTCCACCCTCCTTCCTGCCCATTTGCTAGTGCATTCCTTAGGCACTCACCCATTCTGGCAAAGTCAGCCCTCCTAAAGTCCAGTACTTTTGTCTTTGTATGGCTTGACTCTATTGCTGTGTTTATTGTGAACCATACTGTTCGTGGTGTGCTAGTTCCCAGATGGCTACCACTTCTAATCTGTGATCCTCTCTCCATCTCCATTTGAGAGAATCAAGTCTAATATTGCTCCCCTCTCAAGTGGGCTCCAGTACTAGTTGTCTAAGGCATGCCCCTGTAGGGCATCTAGAATAACTGCACTCTTCGAGTGGCAGCTGCAACTGCACTCCAGTTAACATCTGCATATTCAGATCACCCATCAGCAATATCTCCTTTTCTGCCATTCTAAGTATACTTTCTATCATTTCCTGTCCATTTCCTCCCCTGAGAAGGGGGTCTATATCTAACCCGCTGCGATTGTGGTGCCATTGCCGTCTCCAAATTTACCCACAGTGCTTCTTCTCCTCCTCCCTGTTTACCCTTTTGTTCTGTTGCTTTTATTCCTTCCCTTATGTAAAGAACTACTCCTCCTCCTCCTCTTTTACCCTCCATGTCCCTCCTGTAGACAGTGTATCCTGGTATGTTTATTCCCAGTCATGGTTTTGTGTGTACCATGTTTCTGTGACTGCCACGATATCCAGATGTTCCTCCTCCATCAAGGCCATTAATTCAGGAAGCTTGTTACCCAGACTACGGGCATTGGTACTCATTGCTCTCCATTTTTTGATAGCTTTACCTTCTGTTGCAGCATCCCCCACTGACCGTTCTACCTCGGTCTTTCTCATTTAGTACCCTGTTTTGTAGGGAGAGGCTGGGATTTTCCTGCTGCTTGTCAGTGCCTCCTTTGACTAGTTTAAAAGCTTGCAAATGAAGCATTTAAACCGATTGCTCAAAAGACTTGTTCCTTCCTGGACAGATGCAGACCATCCTGCCAGTATAGGCTGGTGTCCCTCCAGGTGGAACCCCAGTCTAATGAAGCTAAACCCCTGTGCTCCGCACCATTTTTTCAACCATTCATTAAACTGCATGGTGCCAATTACCCTCACCTCCCCCATGCCTTTGACAGGCAGCACCTCTGAGAAGGATACTGTGTGTGCTACTTGTCTTAGGTCCCTCCCCAACTCTGCAATGTCCTCCTGCATTGCTCTGATCTCATGATGAGCCAAGTCATTTGTCCCTAGGTGGACAATTACATCCAGCTCAGAATCCCTTGCAGCTGTTCTCGTGATCCTGAGGATGCGCTTCCTGTCCCTCCAAGCCATGGCACCAGGCAGGCACCTTACTGATTTTCCCAGCTCCCCCAGTTCTATACCCCTAATAATTGGAGTCCCCACAGGAGCTGCTTCCTTTCCTCACGGTGTCCTCTGCCTCCTTCCTGTAGGCCTCCTTGTGACAGTTGTCATCAGTCTTCTCTCTTGGTGCATCCATAGAGCTATGCTCCCCAGAATGGTATATAGTTGTGGAGTGGAACAATTGACTGGGTGCTTCTGTTCCACCTCCTCACCTCCTGAGCCCACTGTGGTCCAACTGCTGTGCTTTCTTGCAACCTCTGAGGTAGTGGTGGTGGCGCTAGTGCTCCCTGGATGGGGGAGGTTCCCTTCCTACTGTCCAGTGTGGCCTGGGGGAAGGTTTCCTTACTACTGTCCAGTGCAGCCTGAAGACAGGCAACTTCCTCCTCAGGGCAGATGAGTTGTCTGCAAATAGAGGCAGCATCTCAGCCTCGAAAGACTCCCAGAAGACTGCTTCCCCACAGCCATTACATTTGCTACTCCCACATGTTTATCTAGTTTTTTTTTTTGTATTTGTGTGTGTGTGTGTGGCGTGGTTGTGATTTTGTTATATAGAAATATATATATTATACAATGTGTATGCTTATATTGTCAGTGCAGTGAGCTAGAGAGGATATGACAGTGAAATGCACCTTGCACTCGAGGAAATGATGTCAGAACCTCAGGTATAAGGAACTATTCCAGGGGTGGGTGGGTGAGGGGTAGAAGGTTGGCCCAAACTGTGCCTCACAAAACAATCAACTAAAAGCTCCTCACCCACCCACTGATGAGTGCCTTCCTGTCAGCAAGATACCCTACACAACAATTTGACAGAGAAAGTACCCTGCTAATCAAACAGAGAAAAATCCAGACATCCAAGTCAGACACAGGTAAACCTCTCCAGCCCCAAAACAGCCTGGTGGTTTGTTAGCCACAACGGAAAATCAAATATGCAGAAGATAAGCAGTTTTAAAAAAACCCTTCCTGAATTAAAAACTAAAACAAACACAAAGCAATACCACTTTAAAAGTGAGGAAAACTTCTCTCAGATGTAAGCAAGAGAGAGAGAGAGATTAGTTACAGATATTTAGTCCAAAATAGTATATCCCACGCAGCTTCTCAGTTGTTTCCAAGCACACCCTGTACACAACTTGGAAGAAGATGGACTTCTGCCTCAAACAGGATCACACCACTAGTTTATAGTAATTGAACAATGCTGAAATGGTCTAGGCTAGACAAATGGCTGTGATGCAGACCTCTGACTTGTGAAGACAACTCACCCCACCCCCCAGGCTATGTCTGCATCCAATTACAAACTGCAGCTTTTGCTATTTTGAATCACACAACCCCACCAAAAGTTGCAAAATATATTGATGCAGATTCTCACAGAATTCTAGTAATCAGTCCAGTTAGCCACAAAGGAAAATCAAATATGCAGAAGATAAGCAGTTTAAAAAACCCTTCCTGAATTAAAAACTAAAACAAACACAAAGCAATACCACTTTAAAAGTGAGGAAAACTTCTCTCAGATGTAAACAAGAGAGAGAGAGATTAGTTACAGATATTTAGTCCAAAATAGTATATCCACGCAGCTTCTCAGTTGTTTCCAAGCACACCCTGTACACAACTTGGAAGAAGATGGACTTCTGCCTCAAACAGGATCACACCACTAGTTTATAGTAATTGAACAATGCTGAAATGGTCTAGCTAGACAAATGGCTGTGATGCAGACCTCTGACTTGTGAAGACAATTACCCCCACCTCAGGCTATGTCTGGCATCCAATTACAAACTGCAGCTTTTGCTATTTTGAATCACACAACCCCACCAAAAGTTGCAGAACATATTGATGCAGATTCTCACAGAATTCTAGTAATCAGTCCAGTTAGCCACAAAGGAAAATCAAATATGCAGAAGATAAGCACTTTTAAAACCCCCCTTCCTGAATTAAAAACTAAAACAAACACAAAGCAATACCACTTTAAAAGTGAGGAAAACTTCTCTCAGATGTAAGCAAGAGAGAGAGAGATTAGTTACAGATATTTAGTCCAAAACAGTATATCCCACGCAGCTTCTCAGTTGTTTCCAAGCACACCCTGTACACAACTTGGAAGATGATGGACTTCTGCCTCAAACAGGATCACACCACTAGTTTATAGTAATTGAACAATGCTGAAATGGTCTAGCTAGACAAATGGCTGTGATGCAGACCTCTGACTTGTGAAGACAATTACCCCCACCTCAGGCTATGTTTGGCATCCAATTACAAACTGCAGCTTTTGCTATTTTGAATCACACAACCCCACCAAAAGTTGCAAAACATATTGATGCAGATTCTCACAGAATTCTAGTAATCAGTCCAGTTAGCCACAAAGGAAAATCAAATATGCAGAAGATAAGCAGTTTTAAAACCCCTTCCTGAATTAAAAACTAAAATAAACACAAAGCAATACCACTTTAAAAGTGAGGAAAACTTCTCTCAGATGTAAGCAAGAGAGAGAGATTAGTTACAGATATTTAGACCAAAATAGTATATCCGCAGCTTCTCAGTTGTTTCCAAGCACTCCCTGTACACAACTTGGAAGAAGATGGACTTCTGCCTCAAACAGGATCACACCACTAGTTTATAGTAATTGAACAATGCTGAAATGGTCTAGCTAGACAAATGGCTGTGATGCAGACCTCTGACTTGTGAAGACAATTACTCCCACCTCAGGCTATGTTTGGCATCCAATTACAAACTGCAGCTTTTGCTATTTTGAATCACACAACCCCACCAAAAGTTGCAAAACATATTGATGCAGATTCTCACAGAATTCTAGTAATCAGTCCAGTTAGCCACAAAGGAAAATCAAATATGCAGAAGATAAGCACTTTTAAAAACCCCCTTCCTGAATTAAAAACTAAAACAAACACAAAGCAATACCACTTTAAAAGTGAGGAAAACTTCTCTCAGATGTAAGTAAGAGAGAGAGAGATTAGTTACAGATATTTAGTCCAAAATAGTATATCCCACGCAGCTTCTCAGTTGTTTCCAAGCACACCCTGTACACAACTTGGAAGAAGATGGACTTCTGCCTCAAACAGGATCACACCACTAGTTTATAGTAATTGAACAATGCTGAAATGGTCTAGCTAGACAAATGGCTGGGATGCAGACCTCTGACTTGTGAAGACAATTACCCCACCTCAGGCTATGTTTGGCATCCAATTACAAACTGCAGCTTTTGCTATTTTGAATCACACAACCCACCAAAAGTTGCAAAATATATTGATGCAGATTCTCACAGAATTCTAGTAATCAGTCCAGTTAGCCACAAAGGAAAATCAAATATGCAGAAGATAAGCAGTTTTAAAAAAACCCTTCCTGAATTAAAAACTAAAACAAACACAAAGCAATACCACTTTAAAAGTGAGGAAAACTTCTCTCAGATGTAAGCAAGAGAGAGAGAGAGATTAGTTACAGATATTTAGTCCAAAATAGTATATCCCACGCAGCTTCTCAGTTGTTTCCAAGCACACCCTGTACACAACTTGGAAGAAGATGGACTTCTACAGTGACAGTCGCATTGTTGAATGTCGGTATTGCACTGTCAGAGATGTCTCACTGTTTTTATTGGGGGGCTGTGGCACCTCCAACCCCCCATGAGGGGGGGCTCCACCACCCACACCCCCTGGTCTCTAAATATACAGCTCCGAGTCGGAGTTGTACTGGGGAGGAGGCACAACACCGGGAGATGCACCGCCATTGTCTGCAGGGACCAGCACAGCTACCTGAGGATTTCAGGCGACTTCTGTTGCTGAGCTGGTCTTCGAGGTGGTGGTGTCACTCTCTGATCGGTACACTGACAGAGACTCAGTTGGTATGTAGGAGCAAGGATTTATGGTCAGCGGTGCAGGGCCTGGGTGCGAGATGGACGCCATGGTGTGCAGTCAGATTGTTTTTTTCCAGTGTTGTGCCCCGGGGAACAGGGGTGTAGCCAGGCATTTCAGATTTGTACACCAACCTGCTACACTGCTACCCCTACCCTACTGTTGTTCATGCCTGCCCCCCCATGACTCGAGTCCAAGTTTTCTTGTTCCAGTCAGATGATTCTCACACTAGACCTGCTGTCTGTCTGTCTCTCTGTCTGCACTGCTAGTGTGGTGCTTGCTGCCTGCTGGTAGACACCACTGACTGCAACACGAGTCCAAGACCATGGCAGAAATTTCTTCTCTCTCCCCCACAGGTAGGCAGATTTGCTCCACTTACCACTCCACATGAAGTTTTTTTTCTTTTAGCTGGCTCTGAGTCTGTTCTTCCGTCTGCTGCTCCTCAGTTTTCTACTGCTTCTCTCACTCCCAATACAATTGAACTAATAGTATGGCTTCTAACTTTGCTGAGGCATTTAAACTCGCTGCCCCAGACTTGCCATGCCCCCCACCAGATGTTGCAGGCAATCACTGTGCAGGTGGACCATGCAGACCTAATTGAGACCTTCAGCTTCAACATCCGTGGTCCACTCTGCCACCACCTTCTCCCAAAACAAACCTGAAAGAGAAAAGAAAAAGCCTGCAAAGCCAAACAAAGGAATTTAATTGCGATGGACTAGAGAGGGCAGAGCAATGCTGGCCAGCTTGTTTGCTACTCCTGCTACTGAACTTGGTACACCATGGCTTACTTGGAGTATCAGTAGCTACACCCTTGCCGGGGAGGGATGGCAGGTAATGATGTGATGGTGCATACACCGCTCGTCTGGCATACCTCCCAACACTGCCTAACTTTGGCTGTCAGATCCCTGCCTTCACGAGTGGTCAGTCGAACTCTGGCAGCTCTCCCCCCCAGAGGAGGAGTGCAGTCCATGGGATGCTTAGTCCTCCCCCCCTCCCCGGATGGTCCTCTAGTGACCCGAGCGCATTACAAAACTTGGGTCACTGGCATTGCAAGCGGAAGCCCTACTGCTGCCCCGACAGGCTGGCCTACTGGAAACCCTCATCAATGAGGACCTAATGGACTACCTGGGGAGAAATGGGCTCCAGAATAGTAAGCAGCAAGGTTTGTGGCAGGGAGGTCTTGTCAGACCAACTTGATATTGTTCTTTAACTAGGGAAATAGGGCGGTGGACAAAGGACAAGCAGTGGATATACTCTACTTTGACTTCAGCAAGGCATTCGACTCTGTGGTACACAGAAAACTGCTGAAGAAGTTAGAGGATCTGGTAACAGTGAAGCATCTAGCTAGATGGGAGGGAAGCTGGCTGGAGGGGTGAGAAAGCAAAGGGTGGTGGTCCTTTTCATATGAAAAATCTTTCAAGTACTGCACCTTGGGCTCTGGTTTGATCCACACCCTGATTTCTCTGCTCATGTGGCTGCAATCCGCAAGAAGCTTCACCCCAAACTTGGTTCATTTTAAAGGACTAAGAGCATCATCCTGCTTCCTGCTCACAAAGAGATCCTCTTGAAGATAAATCTCCCCATCTTCTACTCTGGGGACATTGTTTACAGTGCTGTCCCCAAGTCCACCTGAGCCAGACTGGACCTCCTCTTTCACGCCTTCTGTTGATGTCCCTCGACAAACTCCTCAGCATTCACCACTGTTCTTTGTACACCTCCCTTTTCCTCCCCTCTCTTGATGCCAGGCATCTTACTCATTGTGCCTACTTTATTTCCAGATTTTTGGTTGGCTTCTTCCCTTCATATTTTGTATCTCTCCTCTCCTTCTCCCCCTCTCCACCCTTTACTCCCTTCACAGTGCTTGCTCTCGCTCTCCTTCCAGTGAAATCCATTCCTGGTCTTCACCCCTGACTTCACCCCCGACAAAGCCTTCTCTGGCTGCCTCTCTCCCTGATACCCAGCTGCCTGGATCTTTCTGTCCTTCAGGTGTATCCTGCACTTTACTAAGCGATGCACCGCACTCAAGAAGTGCTGTCATTATTACATATCCTTACTGTTACAAAGTTTTGCTCTTATTAGATAATCTTCCTTGTATGCTGATTTGCTACTGTAACCAACGTAATGTTGTCATACTTCCTATGTAACCTATGAAATGTTATGTCATGTTTTGTATCTGTCTGACTTGGAACCTTTGTAAACGACTCCTCGACTCAAAGGTATTAATCTTAAACTGAAGTAAATAAATAGATAATAAAATTATTCATGTATTTCGTTATATATAACTCCACATCACTGCATTTTTGAACTTTGTATCTGCACTGATCTTTCCTCTTCCCCTTCCCCTCAGGATGCATCTGGAAATGAACAGATAGCAGGTCAGTATGTCTTTTCCTGTAAAATTTTTGAAATAAATGAAGAAACAAACAAATAAATAAATAACTAAATGTTCATCAGTGACGTAGGAGAAGGAATACAAGGCAAGATTTCCTTCCTTCCTTCCTTCCTCCTTGGAATGTAATACTGAGCTGGTATCAGCCTGTTCCCAGATGTGTCCGGGGACAACAGAACAAATACAAAATACAATGTATAAAATAATACAATAATATGGAAATAAGTATAACAAAATGTGCAATTATAAGAACGTTTGAAAATAAAATTGCCATACAGTAAATTGTGGAACAGGCAAAAGAACATTAAACAGTAAGCAACAAAACAGTAATATGAGAAGAAGGGAGTAGTGACTGATGAACTGGGTGACAGGCCAGTGCTAGTGTCAGTGTGTGGTGGAAAACAGGTGAAAGGAGTCCACCCCAAAACCAGAAGCATCTGGAGGGTGACTAGAGAAATCATGGAGGAGAGATGAAAAAAATACAGCCATATTAGACAGCGCACAAAGCTGTGCAATAACATGAACCCAGATCTCAAATACAACACATATGAAAATAGATTAAAACAAGTATATTTGTTTTGCTTGACAAAAGGTAAGTCTATTGTAAAAAACACGTATTTCAAATACTTCATTGATTGGGTGATCATAACAGTGGCATTCTTCTTTTACAAGATGTGTCTCTTTGTAAATGACAATAAGTTCTGTGACAGATTAGGTGGTGAAGAAGGGGTTAGGGAGCTGCAGAGGAACCTACAAAGATTAAAGAGGTGATGCAAAGTTTGGCAGTCGAAATTCTACATCAAAATGCAAGGTGATGCACATAGGGAACAAGAACCCTGGGAAGTAATACTGGATGGGAGGGTTAAGTTGGACACTACCACTGAGAAAAAGGACCTGGGAGTCATCATAAGCGACTCCCCGAGACAATCTAGCCCATGTAACAAGGCCCACAGAAAGGCAACCAGCATGTTGGGGTGCATCACTGTGTGTGTGTGTGTGTGTGTGTGTGTGTATATTTCGGGGGTGACAGCAGGAGAAAGGATATGATACTGCCTCTCTATAGACTGGTGATGCTGTATCTAAAAGACTTTGCCCAATTCTGAAGCACTCGCTTAGGGAAAAAAATACAGGCTAGAGATGATACGGCATAGCATAACCAAAATAATTCAGGGCCAGCAGAGCAGATCCTATGAGAATCAGCTTATGGCCCCAAACCTGGACTCTCTGGAGGCCAGAAGGGAGAAGGGAGATATTTTAGAGACCTTCATGCTCCCGAAAGGATAGAACAGGGTACTGTAGATTGTGGGGAAATATTCAGCAGGTCCGGCAAATCAGGAACACAGGGACATGAGTGGAAGCTGACAGGAAGTAGATTCAGGAAAGATGTGAGAAAGTTTTATTTTACAGAGAGAGTGGCTGAGCTCTGGAACAGCCTACCTTAATCAATCAATCAATCAATCCTTTATTTATAAAGTGCCTTTCGAAATCAAGGTGCTGTACACAACATAAACATAAGATTTAAAAAGCAAGCAGCAGAATACATTATTTAAAATGAGTCTGGAAAAGTCAAGGAAAATAAATAAGTTTTCAACATAGTTTTAAAACTACTGACGATCAGGCATTCTCTTAACCGATGAGGTAGAGAATTCCACAGGGTTGGTGCTGCAAATGAAAAAGCACGAGCTCCAGAAGTTTTTAAACAAACCCTGGGAATCTATAGCAATCCCTCATTGTCGGATCGGAGAGGATGATTGGGGGAGTAGGGAATCAGGAGATCTTTCAGGTAGTCAGGTCCCTGTTCGTGTAGGGCTTTAAAGGTAAGCAAGTCTACCTTGTAGGTGATCCACCACTGAACTGGCAGCCAGTGCAGTTCCTGCAGCACAGGCATAATGTGACTGGTCCTAGAGGTACCAGTCAACAACTTGGCCTCAGCGTTCTACACCAGCTGCAAGCAGCGGATGTCAACTCCAAACAGCCCCAGGTAGAGGGCATTGCAGTAGTCAAGACAGGTAGTAATGAAGGCATGGACCTGTAGTGGTGGTGGGTTCAAGAACCATTAAAGGTTTCAAACATGGCTGGGACTGAGTAAAAGGCTTAACCCTTGGGCTGCTGACAATTAATAGTTAAACAGGGAAAGCACTAAGGCAGGGGGCATGGGAGATGGGAGGGGGGGAGGGGAGGAGAAGGCAATAACCCTGACTAGCCATCTGGTACCAGGGCAGGATAGGGTAAACCAGGATAAACTAGATGGACCAATAGTGTTTTTCTAATTATATTTTCTATGTTTCTATGTGGGCACTAGACCTGGAAGGGGAGAGGTTGGCAGGAACAAATAGGGTTGGAAGGAGGATGAAAGGGACTGTGATCTCTAGTCATAGGGATGGAGGATGGCTCAGAGTGGAGAAGGGAGGCAGCAGGCATAGTCAAAAGGGAGCACCACTGCCAATGGACACCAACAACAGGTATTAGCTACTGACTGGCCAGGTTGAGGGGGTCTTTAGGTGATTGGGGCTGGTGGGGGCAGACTCAACACCAAGACAATGAAACTGAAGCAGCTGAGAGGGTGCAATGCAGGGCCACCAAAATGATCAGTAGTAAGGAGGACAAAAGCAATGGCTCCCCAGCTTTAATTTTTTAATTTATTTATTGAAATGTTTCACCAGGAAGGCACACTAAACAACAAGTTGCTCATCTCATTGTGTGACCTAGGGGAGGGGTTACATAGGGTTGTGAAGGATGATCAGTTACAATGGTATGTGGGTAGTACAAACAACCCAACATTGTAAGATTGTACAACAGTTGGAACACAAGGTATTGTAGAATAAACAGTAATGAAACATTGGGTAAATTACAATACGTGTCCAAAATCATAACGAAAGAACATATAAATGTACAAAACAGTAATAATGTGACAGAACCATTATAGTGCATGAGTGTACCAGAAGCAGACTCGAGGTAGTATGCAAGTGCTGTTGGAATAAAAAGGATGGGGTTAGGTTGTGCACATGTGTGACCCAGAAGGGCAGGTGGAGAAGAGAGGGGGAGAGGCAAGAACTGAATATGAAGGAGAAGGGGTAGCCGTTTTCTGATTTCCCCCTTCAGGATGTTGAGAACCCTGCCAGGGGTTAATGCAATCATGCCAGTGTCCCATTAAAACCTATTGAGGCACACCAGAATCTGTCAGAAAATGACAGATTGCTAGAGAGTATCCTTGATGATGTAGTAGCAGTTCATTTCCCATTCATTAATTCTCCTCAAACTTTCAGAACCAGCCACTTTTTTTATGCAGTTACATAGGCAACAAAAAGTCCTTGTCTTCTGCTGTCTCCACAGACTGAACGAAAGCAGCTGCATCCCTTTACACTTCCCTACAACAATAATCTGCACTTGCTTCTAAATCATTTATTGGATCACACAGTACAATGCTGCACAAATCTGACATCTTCTTCCAGTCAGCAAGCCCCATCCTACCCCACCCCACAGCGCAACATGGCAGTGCAGCCTTTGAAAAAGTGGCACGGCTCATTAAAATCAAAGATCATGATAAATAACAAAGGAAACACTAAATAACTGATGATATCTGCCCTGCAGTCTACTTGCTGCTCTTTAAATAACTTCCTAGAAACCCAAACTGACATGTATGTGGGCTGAAAAGAAAAATTTACTGTGTGTTTTCCCCTCCTCTGCTGCAATCAATTATATATTTAATTGATTTCTCACAATAGTTTAGCATGTAAATAAAACCTCGTAATTACTGCAAATAGTGTGCATGTCCTCCAAACAGCAAACTACTGTACACTGAGTGAGGAATTGTCATTATACTATAATACATTTACTAGAGTTAGAGATGATAATACTGGAAATTTGACAGCTAGTTTTAAAACAGTTCGAGAAGTCAAACAAGGCTGTCTGCTGGCACCTTCGTTATTTAATATATATGTAAATTCCTTACTTGAATTTGAGTTCTTGGAACAACTTGATTCCCCAAAAATCAACAATAGTTATTTACATGCACTCGTTTATGCAGATAACATAGTACTCTTTTCCTTGTCACGGAAAGGCCTCCAAAGAAAATTGGACAAGTTTTACACTAAATGTGTCCATTTGGAGCTAGAGATTAATCTAAACAAGATGAAAGTCATGATTTTTGGAAAAAGATAAAATAAAAAATTACAAAATTATAAAATTTAACTGAGGAATGAAAATGCAGAAATCACCAGGGAGTACTGTTACTTAGGTATTAAATTTAACTCAAATACAGGATGGTCTTACCTCTTGAAAGAACAAAATATTAAAGCTAAGGTGGCAGCTAAGTCTTTACTTCGATTTAATTATCATTTTGGTGGAAATACAGTGACGCCAATTTTAAAGGCAGGGTAGGCAAAGTTATATCTTATCCTACTATATGGATCTGAGGTCTGGGGATATAGTTCTATCAAACAGAACTTTTAGAAAGGATGCCTTCATATCATAACAAAACCCTACTTGGGGTTTCTAGCTCTACAGCAAATGTTATGGTTAGAGCGGAGTTGGGGTGAATTAAATTGGGTGCAATCAAAGAATCAAGAGTAACCATATATAGGCTAAAATTAATAAATAATCCACTCAGTCTTCTCCCTAAACAATGCTTGATAGAAAAAATTAAATGGGAAACCCTTGGCTTCTGCTCTAAATGGTTGAAAATATTAAAGGAAATATTAACAAAAATTAACATGCAACATCTTTTGGGCAGATTATCTGAGGAATATAACTATTTTGACAGAATTTGGGAAAATAATAAAAAAGAAACGTTTCTCATGGGCCAGTGAAACACACATGATAAGATAAGACTGGCTAAAGGAAAACAAAATCAGCATTGCTTGGAAGAATATTTTGCGATTCATTCTAAACCTAAACACAGGAAGCTCGTCACATGGGCTAGATTAGGTTTGACTGTATCTAAATACATATAGTATAATAGGAGAATTGATAAATACTGTAAACAATATGTACTCCTGTAATTTGGGCTTTCAAGAAACTATTCAGCACATAATCACCCTTTGTCAATTACTCAAAAGCTAGATCTGAACATCTCCTAACAATTTT
Source organism: Neoceratodus forsteri (assembly GCA_016271365.2). Taxonomy (NCBI): domain Eukaryota; kingdom Metazoa; phylum Chordata; order Ceratodontiformes; family Ceratodontidae; genus Neoceratodus; species Neoceratodus forsteri. The sequence continues at coordinate 39,393,715 of CM057451.1, forward strand.
GTCAGCTTATGCGCAAGTGAATTATGATCCAGCATTTATTCTTCTCCACCCAAGATGCTCGGAAGAGTGTGAGACAACAGCAACATTTTTAGCATTTGTTGTTAAAAAGACATTCTGCAAAAAGAGGTTCCAGCCGTATTGGTCCTTGGAAAACAGGAGATGATGGAGGGTTTGATACCTTTTATTGGACCAACAAGTGGTCTTGTACAAAGATGGAATTATACACAAGCTTTCGGGGCCTGTACTTCACACCCTCCCTACTGTTTTCACACCTCTGTTTTTACTACCTCACACTCTGTTTATCTGGGCCTTTGTTCTTTTGTTTCTCCTAATTTCTTGACTTCCTTGCATCTCTTAGGCATCTCCTGTCTATTCTACCCTTACAGTCAGCCTCTGATCTCAGATCCTATATGTGTGCCTTTGTCTTCCCTTTAGCTCATTTCATCTCCTACTGACCTGTTCCTACTTAGCCCACTCCCCATTTCTTCTCATTTTTTTACTTTGCATCTTAGATTTTCATCTCTACCCCATTTATCACCTTCCTACTTCACTTCCTGATTTTTAATTGCTCCACGGTGGATATAAATACTGCTTATGTTGCTCAGTTTAGCTATTCACCTGAAGAAGGGACCTGTGAGGTCCCAAAAGTTTGTGTATAATTCCATCTTTGTACAAGACACTTGTTGGTCCAATAAAAGGTATCAAACCTTCCATCATCTTTTGTTAAAAAGAAGAAAATATGGCTTACAAAGAAAATCAAAAAAAGGATTGGGGGGTCAACAAACTCACTAGATTTTATAATTGTACTTATAAAAGCAGCAGTGGTTTTACTTATTATATTCTGACCTAAGGTATCTTGTTAGATTTATTTATTTTGGCCTGTGTATCAATTGTATGCTGTTTTTATACTGCAATTTTTATTCTACTTTTTGTAATAATTGTAATAACCTAAACGCCGATGCGAGAAGGTTGAACAATAAACTTGGAAACTTTAAACTTGAGTGAGGAATATTGGTTAACATGGAGGTTAGAGTGGCTACTGATTTGGGAAATACATCCCATGCATTGGATTTTTCATATTTAGCAGAAGACCCCCAAGTAATAAGTCAGCCACATGGACATGGAACGTTGATGCATATACAGTTTTCATTTGAGTCTGTTTTTAGTTTTGTTTGGCCACTCTACTTGAGACACTCAAGATAGAAAGCCAGCAAGCTGTTGTATCTTGTTCTGAATGTTTGCAGAGATTTGTCAGTAGCTGAAGAAGAGTCCCCTCACTTACAGCCCCTGATATTCACTTGCTGCCCCTTCCCATTGAGACCATACTATACAACAGTACCACCACACTGTCTGCTGTGGGAAGGACTGAGGGATGTGGCTCCTTATTTATTTATTTGAAAGGATTCACCAGGACAGACAACATGAGCTGTGAACAGGTTGTTTCCAGAAGCGTCCTGGGGGGAGGGGATACATAAAGGGGGAGATCAACAAAAATGTAATAAAATACAATACGTACAGTGCAAAAACATAATACAAATACAATATGTGCAGAGGAAATTCAGTTCATAAAGAGATAAACTAATACAGTGTATACAAAAACCTAGACAGTGGGCAGTATTGTAAGCAGACAGTGCAGATACAAGGTAATGAGTGGAGACACTGGGCAAGACAAACCAGGGTAAGCAGTGCTATACACAGATATAATGTATACAGTAGCAATCAGGAAAAGGTGACCTGGAAGATAAAGGCCAGAAGGAGAGCAAGGAGTAGCAGGATGAGCACAGAGGAAAACAAGTGCTATTTAGTTAAAAAAAAAAAAGTACAAAGTGCTGTATGGAAATAGAGGAAAGGAAGAGTGTAACACAAGTGGTGGATGGGGTGGTGGACAGAACAGGGGAGGGAGTGAGGGAAGGAGGGAAAGAGGAGCATGCCATAAACGAGTTCACCATCAGGATACTGAAAACCCTGCAAGGGACAGGATCTGGTAGAAAGGAAAAGGGAGAGGATAGAGTTGGTGGGGAGAAGGTGGAGGGGCAAGCCAAGACGGTACCCCTTTGGAGTGCTGAGAACACTGCAAGAGGCAGGACCCAGCAGATAAGGGGAAGTGAGAGGAGGGAGTTGAGGAGGGAACAGCCAAGAACTAAAACACCTTCAGGATGCTGAGAACCCTGCAAGGGTCAGGACCTGGGTTGATAGGGAGGGGCAGATCAAGGGGGGGTGAGGGGAAGGGGCAAGACAAGAAACTATAACACCTCAGGATGCTGAGTATCCTGCAAGGTGACAGGACCTGGCAAGGGGTAGAAGAGAGATGGGGTGGGTGATGTAGAGGAGACCAAGAACCTATCCCCTTCAGGATGCTGAAAACCCCACAAGGGGACTGGGCCTGGCTAGGAAAAGGAGGTTGGAGGGGGAGATGGAGAGGCAAGCCAAGATGAAATCCCTTCTGGGTGCTGAGAACACTGCAAGGGGCAGGACCCAGCAAATAAGGTGAAGTGAGAGGAGGGGCAAGCTGAGGGAACTTCCAAAAACTAAAACACCTTCAGGATACTGAGAACCCAGCAAGGGTCAGGAGCTGGTTGATGGGGGCAAACCAAGGGGGGGAGTGAGGGGAAGGGCAAGACAAAAAACTATATCCCCTCAGGATGCTAAATACCCTGCAAGGGAACAGGACCTGTCAAGGAATAGAAGAGAGAGGGGATGATTTAGGGGAGACCAAGAACCTATGCCCTTCGGGATACTGAGAACTACGCAAGGGGACTGGGCCTGACTAGGAAAAGGAGGTTGGGGGGAAGCCAAGAACTGTTCCCCTTCAGGATGTCAAGCACCCTTTAAGGGGACAGGACCCGGCAGGAAAGGAGGAAGAGAAAAGGAGGAATGTAGGGGAGTATGGGATGTAGGGGAGATCAAGAACCTATCCCCTTCAGGATGCTGGGAACCCCACAAGGGGACTTGATCAGGCTAGGAAAGGAAGGGCGAAGCCAAGAACTGTTCCCCTTCAGGATATCAAGAACCCAGCGGTGTAGGGGGCAGGGGAGTAGTGGAGTGTCAAGGGACGGTGGAGGGGGGGTGTTGACGGGGTGCAGCAAGAGGGTAGAGAGGGGCATTGGGAAGTTGATTTGTAGGGAAGGGTATTAGGTGCAGTTACAGACATGAGCAGTGTGCTTGTGGAGGAGGAGTGAATGTGAGTGGCGGGATTGTGCAGAGTGGATTTTAACCGGTAGGGAGTTCCAGATATCGGGAAATTTAAAAGAGAAGGTGGAACGGCCCGATGAGGTGTGCCATGGTGGGAGTGCGAGGGTTCTACGGGTGGAGTTGCAGAGGGTATAGCTGGATGGAAGGGGTATTGATAAAAAGGAGGACAAGTAGGGCAGCAGAGAACTGAACCAGAACTTCCCAACAAGATTAGCGATGTGAGACATGTGCTTGGCTTGGACGAAGGGAAAGAAGAATGAGGAATAGAGTTCACAGTGATGAGTGCGACAGGGGCAGCTGAGAATGTAGTGGCAAAAGGAATGGAAGACAGTGTCCAGTCTGGGTAGGGTGCTTTTGGGGCCAGAGCTATAGAATATGTCCCTGAAATTCAGGACAGGGAGAATCATCGTTTGGATGATTTCTCTCCTGGCGTGCTGCGGGAGGCAGCTGTGGTGTCTGTAGAGAGCACAGAGTCTAGGGAGTAGTTTTTTGTGGATGCCGTCAGTGTGTACCCCAAAGTCTAGATTCTTATCTAGCCATATTCCAAGGTACTTAAATAAGGCAATGTCATCGAGCATTGAGCCGGAGAGGGTGTGGAATGTGGGAGTGGAAACAAGTCTGGCCTGTTTTTGCCTGGAGCCAATGGTCATGGGTACTGTTTTTTTCATATTCCTGGAGAGTTGGTTTGTAATAAACCAGTGTTGGACATTGTTAAAAGAGTAGGATGGCATGTTGGCCCAGTGGCACTGAGGTTTGAGGCACTAAATGCCACACCTTGCTCCATGCAGTGAACCATGTTCGGGAATGAGCACGAGTTTCTAGGGGTTGGTGTGGGGGGGGAGAGGACTGCACATCTAAAGGACAGCTCTCATCTCTTGGGGGACTACATGATCCACCAAATGACTGCCACCAGCTGGAGACCCGGGAGCAGTGTGGGTCAAGGAGCAGCAGAAAGAAGGGTGGTGCTGCGGGACTCCACAGTATGCACGTGCTTCCACACAGGCACATTGACAAGCACAACCCAGTGTGAGGAAGGGCAGAAAATGAAGGATAATGCTGGCAGGACAGGTGTACATGACACCTGTATGCGAATTCCTGTCCGCCACATCACCAGGACTCTGGGAGCTGGACTTGTTTACTTTGGGGGGAGGATGGTCCTTCCTCTCTGACCCTGCCATGGGGGGGGTTTCTGTGGGGGTATGTGCTCCACAGGTAAGTCCTGGAGAAGTACTGGTTGAGAGAGGGTTGGCGGGGCAAAGCAGAAGGGAGCCCAGCCTGTCCTGGCCACAGAGGATAAAAATTTAGATGGGGGGGAAAAAAAGAGTGGAATGGCATGGTACCAGTATCGGATTCCCATGGAGATCGAGTAGGATCATATGTTATTGGGTTGCCATGGATGTTGTCACTATCCCTGCTTAGTGTCCCAAAGAAGTCTGAGGGGCCTTGGTTGATAAACTCCTAACTGGGAGTTTGTATCCAAGGTTTAAATTATTAATTGCATGGTGCCACCACCCAGGGAAAGGATCCAAGATGGCCTGGTGTCAGAAACATAGAATTTGTTGGCAGATAAGTGTAACCCCTCAGTGGCCCAATCCCAAGGGCTACTACCCCTTCCTGCTTGGCTAGTAGCAGGTTAAGGGGCCTGGGTAATGAAATGGGTGCCTCCACCCGGTCAGGGTTGTTAGTGGTCAAGCTAACCTGGGCACAGCCTTCTGGGACACTGCAACCCCCCTCTTTCCCTTCTAGTGGCCTGAACAATGTACAATAATTACTTTCACAATGACCCTTATTCACCAGGCAATTACCCACACTGTTTGCACTTACCACCAGGGCTAGTTCCTCTAGCTTGACCCTGGGAACCCCCTGTAAAACAAGGTTAAGCACAGCAAACAGCAACAGTACAATACTTTTGGCACAAACTGGAACCACAGTCAGGTTAAATGCAAAGTTAAATCTGATTTATATTAAGGGGACTTGAAAAAGGGAGGGATGTAATCAGGTTGATTTGTTTAAAAACTATAATAATCAGACAGTTATGCATGCAGTTCAGAGTCCCTATACAGTCACACACTCTGGGTACCCAGGTAGGAAAATGGTGGGCTAGCCAGGAACATTGCAGCTGGTTGGGGCCCTGTGATGGAAGAAAGCAACATGCACAACACACACTATTTGTAATCAGGAGCTGGAGGGCTCAGTTCGTGAAACAAAAGGAAACAAGACAATCAGATGACAACACTTTTAAATTTAGCTGTTGTTGCAGGGAGCTACCCTGATGTTTACTCATGATACCTAATACTAGACACAGGCAGGACAAAATTGAGACTGCAGGCTGTTGAGCTGGAGTGCCTAGAGAAGCAGGGCCCACACGAATCACTGAGGCATCATTCTTGTTCAAGGCGTTGAGCATGGGGCTGATCCCCAGGCCGGTCTCTCGTCGATGACTTTCTCTGCGTAGCTAGTATTCTGGCTGAGCCAGTGTAGCAGGGCACAGGCAAACGGAAATGGATACGGTTTCAGTGCATGGAACTGGATACAGCCTCCAGCAAGCAAAACACAGTTCAGACACACAGTGGGGAACCAAATCACTACCCACTATAAGCACACAGCACATTCACATGTAAGGAATTTCCACTGTACCAGGCAAATGGCTCTCCGGTCGCAATTACAGAATCTCTGCACAATCAGGGAGTTCAGAGGTAGCTGGAAGTCCTGACAGGCCGATCGCATTCAGCAAATCTTTGGTCTTCTTCAGGTTAAAGCCTGGTCACAATTCAGTGGCTTAATTCGATCTCCAAATTCAGATTCAGTCCGAAAAAAGCACAAGTTCTGTCTCAGGGACAGCAGGCAGGCATGCAGACCAAACTCAGGCCTTTCCACAGTTCTCCCACGCGAATCCACTATGGATTGCTGCTCGAACTATCTCGAGCTGTTACTTCTTCACTTACCAACTCAGATCTAACTGAAACTGCAAGCAGTGTGGGACTTTCTCTAAGATACAAAAGCTTCAGTTCGCTGATCTGTCTGTCAATCACAACAAGGGCTCCCCCTCCTGGTTATTTTAGGCACCAAAAGCTCAAAACTACAATTCCTACAAGTTTTGGCCCCACCAAGCCCCTGTAGACAGGTTCCATTTTAGAATCCCAAATGTAATGATTGGTCCATTCTGCAGTCCAGGACCAAGATGATGGAAACAAACAGAACTGTCCATGTTGCAAAGAAGGCAGGTTAGAATGAACTACAATATTATTACTACTCTAACAAATGATCAGCAAACAAGTACATCTTCTAAGAGAGCTATACAGGCACTTTCTGGCAATACATTTAAACTGCTAAAATGCAGAACACCAGCCTGGCAGTGAGCATTTAGGCAAGCTCAAGGAAGACTTTTTGGGAACCCCCATTTGTAGGGGGGTTACATAAGGGCCACTTGGCTCACCTCGTCTGCCCATTTTTCCCGCCTATAGTATCAGTGCAGATCCTACTTGATCTCAGGCCCAGTTACCCAACCCCCTTTCCTTTTCCCTAAGATTTTCTTATGCCTACCCATGCATTCTTGAACCCCCCCCCACCGCTGGAACTTGAAGACTGTTCCAGGTATCCACTACTCCTGTGAAAAAAATACTTCCTTACGTCTCTCCTGAATCTACCCACCTCCAGCTTCTTACTGTACCCCCTTTTCCTTAAGCATCTTTTTTCTGAAAAATACTTCCCTCCTGTACCTTATTTACCCCCGTGAGGTATCTAAAGGTCTCTATCATATCACTCCTCTCTTACAGGGTGTACATATTTAGGTCCTTAAGTCTCTGCTCATAGGGTATCTGATGCAGACCCTGCACCATGTAGTTGCTCTTCTCTGGACTGCCTCCACTCTATGTACTTCTGGACAACTGGTCTCCAGAACTGGATACAGTACTCTAGGTGGGGTTTTACTAGCGATCTATACACAAGCAATACCACCTCTCTCTTTCTACTGTTGATACCCCCCCCATGCACCACAGCATCCCACTAGCCCTCCCAACTGCCTTGTCTCATTGCCTGGCCACCTTTAGGTCATCCGATATGATCTTCCCCAGGTCTTTTTCCTGCTTGGTGGTGACGGATTCTCAGTGGGAAGGTCCTGTCAGAGGAACGTTATAGATTTCTTTGACTTGGTAACCAGGGTGGTAGATCAGGGAGGGACAGTGGATGTGGCCTACATGAATTTCAGAAAGACCTCTGACACCATCCTGCACAGACTGCTAAATAAATTGGGGGAGCCTGGGAGTGGGTCCTACTGTGGTAAAGTGGGTTGGGAACTTGCTAAGGGACAGGACTCAGAGGGTGGTGGTAAATGGCATAAAATCTGAGGAGAGGGAGATGACCAGTGGGGTGCCACAGGGGTTGGCACTGGGGCCAGTCCTATTCAATGTCTTCATTAGCGATACTGTAGAGCGTCTGGAGGGAAGGTGTGCCTCTTCGCAGATGACACCAAGATCTGCAACAGAGTGGACACACTGGAAGGGGGTGGAAAAAATGAGAAAGGACCTAGGTCTATTAGAGGAGTGGTCAGATGTCTGGCAGTTGAGTTTCAATGCTAAAAAGTGTAAGATCATGCACCTGGGTCACAGGAATCCAAGGGAGGAGTACAGGATGGGTTGGGAAATTCTACCCACCACAAGTCAGGAGAGAGACCTGGGGGTTATCATATCTGATGACCTGAAGGTGACCAAATAGTGTGAAAAGGTGGTGAGGAGAGCAAACAGAATGTTGGGGTGCATAGGGGAGGGGCATAGCAAGCAAACGGAAAGAGGCGGTGATGCCACTGTACAGATCACTGGTGAGGCCTCAGCTGGAGTACTGTGTCTAGTTCTGGAGACCACACCTCCGAAAGGACACTGACAAAATAGAGGCAATCCAGAGAAGGCAACGAAGATGGTACATGGACTGCACCAGAAGCCCTATCAGGAAAGACTTAAAGACCTTATCGTCTATTCACTGGAGGAAATAAGGGAGAGGGGAAATATGATAGAGACTTTCAAGTACCTTAGGTGAATAAACAGGATACAGGTGGAAAGCATATTTCAGAGAAAACTACACAAGAACAAGGGGCCATAATATGAGGCTGAAGGATGGAAGGCTCAGGGGTAATGTTAGGAAGTGCCTTTTTATTGAAAGGGTGGTGGCGCCCTGGAACAGCCTTCCAGCAGAAGTGGTGGGGGCAAAAACAATATGGGAGTTCAAGAGTGCATGGGATAGACATAAGGGTACCCTGGAGATGTGCAGAACAGGAGAGCCGCAGATCAAACAAGATCTGGGGCTACAGCAGTGAGTAGGGAAATGGGCAGACTAGGTGGGCCATATGGTCCTTATCTGCCAACATTCTATGTTTCTATCAGTACCACTCCTCAGTATGGTACAACCCCCAGAGATGCAGTACCTCCCCACCTTCCCATAGCAACAACCGACCCGTGAGCTGATGTGACCCCATAACAACTCCCCAAAGATCATGCAACTTATATTCCATAAACAAATGGCAGCAGACAAATATTTAAACAACAAAAGAAAAATAACTTTATTGATGGACAGGGCCCTAAATGGGGGAAAAAAGGACTGTTAGGCAGAATTAAGTAGTCAGTACAGGAGGTTGGTCTTCTGGTGCCCATCCTCGTCCAGTCTCAATGCACAAGGCTGCTGTTCTGTTGCCCTCCTTGGTGTAGTCAATTGACTGGTACTCTCAGCTATACTTCAAGTGTTTTTCCAGGCTTGCTCAGTCCTCTAACCATGCCCATCCCCTAAACCACATATGGCAAATACAGATACCTTGGCTGCCCACTTGTGCTGGGTGCTACCTTCTCCCCACTGGTACCAGTGTTAAACCCGTTAAAGCTACTAGGGGGCTTCTGGTGCTTCACTGGGTACCCACCCATGGAAACAGTGTGGGCCCGATGAGGCTGCGTGTGGTTGGCCAGCGGTGGTGCACTTAAACAAATAAAGCAATGCTTTTTAAATTAAACCCCAAACCCCAAAGCCATTCAAATTCAAAACCTTAAGCTGAGGTATTTGTAAAACCTGGCAGGTTGGCCAAGTCCAGCAAAATTAATTAAAACTATTTTACAGACTGCAAGTTGCAGGGGCAAACTCTGAGTTTACTCTCTATTCTCTCAGATCAGCAGAGTTTCCTCGATATGCAGGGGCATTGGCGCAGTTTGCAGCAAGTCCCTTCTTTGGCTTGTTTCTCTCTCTCTCTGTCTCTCTCCCTCCTTCAGATGTGCAGGTCTCAGGATTCCTCCAATGGAATCCTTAGGGGCAAGCCATTTTTTTATTTGATCAGAAGAGTGGGCCATTTACTAGTCTCATATATGCTGGGATATGACACTTAACACTCTAAGCATAAACTGTAATAAAAGCAATAATAACCAACACAATAATATTATAGGAGACAGTGCTTACATGTACAAAACAAACAAAATAGGGGCCTTTATTAGGGGAAGAGGAAGTGGTTCTGGGAAAAGATAGGCATAGGTTAAATTTAACACACAAATAAATAAATACTGTTCACCTCCAGGCTGGCAAAAATCCATCCACCCTCCAGTCAGGCAATTTATTACGCAGTGCAGACCCAACCCTCCCCACTGGTAAACCAGTGGTCCCACTGCCCTTAATGGAGCTTCCACTGCCTTTACAGAGCACATGCAGGTCACTGAGGAAAAGGTATTGGAACCTAGAAGCAACACAGCAAATTAGACCCGTTGTGGCCTCAGTAAATCTGAAATCCTGGACATTGCATGCATTAAATTTCTCACTGTATTATTCCCAATTTCCTGTAAAATGGAAGTCAATGCTGGTCACACCTGTCTGTAAGAGCAGTCACGGACAAATATAGCAAATTACAGGCCAATCTCCATCCTCTCTCCACTGTGCAAGGTGCTTAAAAAAGATAGTTAGTGACCAGTTTATCTCTTATCTTGACAGTTCTGCCATCCAATGCATTCAGCAACACGGGTTCAAGAAATTACACAGTACCAACATTGCTTTGGTAGAATACACTAACTTCCTTCACGAGGCACTGAGCAGCAGTGATATGATTGGGGCTACATATATTGACCTGACAAAGACATTCAGTCTCGTCAGCCACAAACTCTTACTTCAAAAACTGTGAAACCTGCGTCTGTCTTTGGACACTGTATCATGGTTTGGAAGTTACCTTACCAATCGAACCCAAAAGGTTAAAACTGAGGGTGGGCAGAACCGTTTCTGTTGGGGGGCTTCAAGGCTCTGTTTTGGGCCCTCTACTATTTGGCCTATTCATCAATTGCCTGAAGCCCGTCATTCTGCCCATGGCCTTATGTATGAAGCCTTTAAATATCTTGGGCTCTACCTGGATGACACTCTGTCCTTTGTCTACGGTTACAGCCCTGTTGATAGTTGAACTGGTGGAATGTTTGTGGATGCTGGATACAGGGGGACCCAAGTAAGCACTAAACATAAAATAGTTCTTATTCCTGGTCTCTGAGGAAAAAATGGCTACTGGGAATAAGATCCAATTTTGTGTAGGATAAGCCTATAGATCTATCTGTCTATCTACTGTCCCTATTGATCTATCTATCTATCTATCTATCTATCTATCTATCTATCTATCTATCTATCTATCTATCTACCTATCTATCTGTCTGTCTGTGTGTGTGTCTGTCTATCTATCTATTGTGTTCAGAGGATCTTTGAGTTCTAGAGCCCTTTTTCAAAGGTGTCCAAGTCTATCACGTTACATACAACAGAAGAACAAGTTACATTCAACAGCAGACCAATACAATAAAATACACAACAGGCATAACAATAATTATCATGTCATAATTAATTGGTCTCCCCTTTTGCCACAGAGAGACCATGGCATAATTTTCTGTTATAAAGGAGCGTTTATAACGGCAAACACGTGCACGGTTCTCTTCCCTCTGCGCATGCGTCCTGCAGCGTCTCCTTCTTGGCTTGCCGCCTTCTTGGTCCCGCAGCCCAGCCGCCAACCAAACACGGCAGTAAGTAGAATTAAATATATAAAAAAACAAGAACTTCTGCTCTTACAGATACGGGGATACCAAAATATTTAAAAACAAAAAAATGTGAAATCGCCAAAAATGAAACCTGCCGACTGTAAGAAAACTATACCGGAGCGTGACCACACTGAAACTGCTGCTATTTTATATAATTGCTGTGGCCAAAAAGGGGAGACCCAGCAATTATATAAAATAAAATATGGGGTAGTGTGTGTAAATTTGAGGATTTACACACACCCTCGGGTTAAGATGCTTTGCAAACCCTCGAGCCCAGCTCTCGGGGTTTATGTAGCATCTAACCCCTCGGGTGTGTGTAAATTCTCGTTAAACACACCACCCCATACTTTATTCTATATATAATGAGCAGTGAATTAACAGACAGATTTCTGCAATTGCTGGAGGCATCAACAAGAGGTGCAGGCATATGTCCACTTACTTGTAACATTGTTGTTTATATTTTCTGTATTCACTCTGTGTAATAATTTGCAAATTATTTATTTCTGTATTTAGTGATTTATGCTTACTGTACTCCCTCTTCCCCTTCCCCCCAGGATGCATCTGGAAACGAGATATTCCAGCTCAGTATGTCTTTCCTGGTAAAACTCTTCAAATAAATAAATATGTATGTATGTATGTATCTATCGCAGGGCCATGATTGTGTATGCACAATCTGGATTTTTTTTTGCAGATGATGCAGTCACTCTGGAGTGTTCTTGGTGATGAGTAGCTGAATACAGCACTGATGGACTGTTTCTGGGATTGCAGTAGTGCAAGTCATGCAGAAATCCTATTGAAGACATAATCCCTCAATGATCCTCTTCACCCCAGATGGAGACTTAACTTCACCTACTCTGGCTCCAGGACTGGACCCAGAGGGTTGTAGTTGTGGGATAGTCTCATCCCCAAGGAGGGTCATTAGTGGAGTCCCACAGGGATCAGTCCTTGGGCCCCTCCTGTTCAACGCCTATGTCTATGACATAAGGCAGGTATCAGGAGTGAGATGAGTCTCTTTGCGGATGACTCAAAACTGGGGGCGGTGGTGGATAGAGAGGAGGGAGGTGGCCCTACAGGGGGACCTGGAGGCTCTGGAAAGATGGTCTAGAAAGTGGAAGCTGAGGTTCAATGCAGGGAAATGCAAGGTACTGTACCTGGGGGCCAGAAACCTGGGCCAAGTGTACACCCTGGGGGGGGGATGCTACAAGTCTCAATGGCTGAGAGGGACCTGGGGTGGTGGTGGATGTCAAGATGAACAACTCGGAGACTTGTAGGAGGGCAGCAGCCAAGGCCAACAGGATGCTGGGATGCAGCATGGGGATCACCTCCAGAAGGAGGGAAGTGATACTCCCTCTGTATAACTGCTTGGTGAGGCCGCACCTCAAGTACTGCATGCAGTTTTGGAGGTCACACTTAAAGAGGGACATTAAACTCCTGGAGAGGGTCCAGAGGAGGGCAACCAAAATGATTTGGGGCTTGGGGGACAGGACCTATGAGGAGAGGCTTGAAGAGCTAAATACGTACACATTGGAAGAGAGAAGGGACCAGGGGACATGATAGAGGTCTTCAGGTACATGAAGGGGGTAAATAGGGGAGGAACAGTCAGGGTGCTTCAAAGGAAGGAGGAGGGGGCCACTGGAGGGCATAGGTGGAAGCTGGAGGGGGGAAGATTCAGGGGAGAAAGGAGGAGGTGCTACTTCACTGAGAGGGTGGTGGAGCCATGGAATGCGCTGCCTAGGGGGCTGGTGGAGGCAGAGATGGTGGAGGGGTTCAAGAGGGGGTGTGACAGGTACAGGGGAAGGGTTCTGGAAGCAAAATCCAATGCAGCGAGAATATCCGGAACTGGGAAGGGAGAAGCCAGAGAAGGCGAGGGGGGCAGCAAGGTCAGCTCCCAGGGTGGGGGCTGACCAAATAAGCAGACGCGAAAGACCGTTAGGCCTATTTTGCTGACATTTTAGTATGTTAGTACTCGAAAGCAGGCAATCACTCAAGGCCAAAAATGACTGGGCTCTCTACCAGAGCAAGTGCTGACAGCAGTATCTGTGGACAATGAGGCTGACCTCCCTCACAGAAATGTAGCTGTAAGCTAGGGGACGTCTGCTCAAAAAGTACTAAACCACATGAAGGCACTGTAGTATAGCTTTGAAGGTGTCTGGAAGAAATCCCAGGCAAGGATTTTAGGCTGCATTCAACCAAATGGCCGAGCTAGCAAAAAGTACTGTATGTCTGCACTTCTGTCAGTCTCCGAAGAATCTGGAATGGCAAACTGTGCTTCTTGGTCACTCTGTAAACATATCACTCTCAAGCTTCAGTGTCTACTGCCTGTTGCAATCAGAAGGGACAAAAGGAGGTATCAGACTGATCTCTTTTTTGCGCCATATCCCATAATACATCTCAAATAGCACTGCCTCTTTTTCTCTGCAGGCAATGTCCCTGATTGGCTGACTGATGCTTTGACCTCTGGCCCTTTCTACAATCCAGTGGGCCACAGTGTAAACAAAGATGGCTGAACCCATGACAGAATGGCAAACAATCTTTATTTTTAGCTCAGAGGCACTGTGCAGTTCTGGTGGCTTATGCCACTTCTTCTGTGCCACAGGGCAACCTTTATAAAAATGTTGGCTGCCTCCCCTTATCTGTACATCCCCTCTTCCCCTGTCAGTGGATCAGCAGCAATGTAAGTACTGCGAGTGCCATCTTTGTTCCTCTAAGGTGTGGCTTCCCCATATTTTCCATGCTAGCTCTGTGGTAGGGAATCAAGTCTGCTTTTTTATTTTTAAAATCTCTGTCCCTCGATGTGGCTTCCAGATCCCACAGATTCACATCCCTCATGAGTCTTGGTGCGGCACAGAGTCTCAGGCAGTATCTGTGGCTCCAGCTGCAAACATGTGTCCCACTGGGTGTGAAGAAACATGTTAAGTGCTACTCTGCTGCTGCCAGGTCACCCAGCTGCAGTCCAAAGGAACCAGGAACACAATATGGCAGGCTGAAGTGGTGAGAAAAGGGAACAGGTGGGCAGCTGAATAGAGGCTCCAGGGAGAGGCAGCTCACTCCCAAGCAGGGAGCCTTAAGGTAAGCCCCCTTTTTGGGAGGAGGGTTATAACTGTTTTTACATTTACTCATTAGTGTTAACAGTACTCTGAATGTCTGATTTTGGACTCAAATAATGGGAGAAGCTACTCAACTTGATTACATACTTCTGCTCCCTAAGATGGTGGAGACTGCATCCTTGACTAAATCGGCATCAAAGGAGGCAGTCAGGTTTAGTGGTTACAACTCTGGCTTAGGAAACAGATTAGAGGTTCATACCCCATTAGAGCCCAAATACATTCTGTGACCTTGGGCAAGTACCTTAATCTCCCAGTGCTCAAGTCTACCCAGCTTCAGAAATGAACACAAGCAGGACCCCACCGAAAATTAAATGTTTCATCTGAGGCGGATTATCTTGGGTAAACTATATGAAAAAAAAAGGAAGTCTAAGATGTTCTTTGAGGTTGTTTTTTAATTAACTTTTTATTACATTGTCCAATACAACAACACAAATATTCAAGCAAGTCGAGGTGTACCATGAAAACTGACAGGAAATACAGCAGTACTGTAGTAGTATGTTTATTTATAACATGGGCTGGCTGAGGAACAAGTTTCATTTGGCAGGAAGCACCACCTGACTGTTGCCTGCACAGTTAGGTTGATGCATCCCCGACTGGAATCCCGCAGCCTAACAAACCTCATTTTGTTATTTGTGGGGAAATTAAGCACTTACAGGTAGCCATTAAAAGTTCACCTAAGCGAGACAGAGCTGCAGCTGTTACTCCGTGGCCACCTGTCAGTGCTGAACCTAATTCCCCTGTCCTGTGTAAGAACTGTGAAACAGTAGTACTGGCAGCTGTACCCCATCACACATGGAGTGCAGCAAAATGCATGTGTGTATGTTGTGCTTCATGCATACATCCCCCGTCAGCAAGGAAATGCGCTGTTAACAGAGAGCACTGAGTGCTGACCAGGTTTTGTATGTGCTGCATCAGTGTGAGCGGGCACAACAGAAGCTCCTGTGTCTCTCGTGGGGCCATGAAGAACCCACAACACAGAGGGACAGGGAAGGAGAGAGAGAGAGAAGAGACAGAGACAGAGAGAGACATTTGAAGCTCCTTGCCACAGCCTCACCTCGAGCACCACAACTCATTGCTGAGTTAGTGACAGAAAGATTGGGACGTTCAGGGTCTCTTTCTGTGTGAGACTGACTTGGTGTCACAGTTTGCTCTGTTTGTATGCAGCTGCCATTTCCCTCACCCCACGGCTCTCTCTCTCTCTCTCTCTCTCTCTCTTTCTCTGTCTCTTAGTGTCAGATGTGGGACTGTTGTTAGCAGTGCCTCCCTCACTACTCACTGGTCCACCCATCATCGCTCAGCAGAGAGTACCAGCCCAGAAAAGTTTGGTCACTGGCCACTCGGCCACCCAGCATCACTCAGCACCAGCAATGAGGGGGAGAAACAGACCCCAATAGAGACACACCACGAGCAGCTTACTTCCATCCCAACAGAACGAGGGAGAAACAGCAGGACATTTCATTCAGTGCATGGTCCTATCTCTCTCTCTCTGTGTCTGTCTCTGTTGAGCTATCTTGAGCAAGTTTTTGTTCTGTGGATCTGTTTCTCTTTCTGTGAGAGACATCTGTTACCCCTGTGGCAGTGAAACAAACAGATCTCACAGTGACAGGGAGTGAGAGACACAGCGAGAGATTTACTTGACCATTCCTGCAGTGTCCTCTCTCTCTCTCTCTCTCTCTCTCTCTCTCCCTCTCTCTCTCTCTCTCTCTCTCTCTCTCTCTCTCCCTCCCTCCCTCTCTCTCTCTCCTCTCTCCGGCTGTAACTGCTGCTCCTACAGTATCAGTGATCCTCCACTCAGATCCTTCATACACTGTGATCCCCAGAAGAGATCCTACATTGTTATGCAACAGAAATGGCACAGATCATGTGAGAGTGTTCTTGTGACACTTGTACCTGCACAACAAGCAACAGAATGCATGTTTTCTTAGGGACTATTTCTCAAGGCAGCAGGATACACTCCCTTTTTTCCATTGAAACAGGGGGAATAGCTGCTTTTTGGGGGGTTCTACCCTGTCCTCCATATAACCCATGTTATAAGCTCAATAACCCACTCCAGGGTTTGGGGTTATAGGCATTTAATCCATGCCTGGGGCACTGTGAGGACAGTCGGACTGTGGCCTTGTGCCTCACAACACACCCCAGGCGTGGATTAAATGCCTATAACCCCACACCCTGTCATGGATTATTGCTAATTTATACAACGCCCTTTGCCAGGGGCTCAGGGCGCCTTATAAAACATAAAAAATAACATCTGCAACCATACAGAGCTAGTATAGCTATAAAATTAATAAATGTAAATAAATATATACATAAATAACAGCATTGCTCACTTAATAAACACAGAGGCAATTTAAAGATGTAATTTGTAGTCATTCACAGTTACCCTGTCAAGGCAACCAGGAACCACTTCTTCTCCAAGAACCCCAAGGGCTGTGTGGGAAATAATACCCAAGATACCCAACAGGAGGTTTAGCTGTGCAGGGAACCCCTGGCCACCACACGCAGGGACTACCTTTATTCAATAGGACAAACCAGAGGACAAAACCATAAAATTGGGGAAATCGTTCCCTCTACTTCTCCGCACTGCCAAGAGGCAGCAGAAGGCAACAAGCCTCTCTGAAGCGACTTCTTCAGGGTCCTTTGCAACTGATGCAAAACATTAAAATAGGTGAAAAGACCTATGGTGGTTCCCAGACATACCAAACCATCCAACAGAGAGAGAGAGAGAGAGAGAGAGAGAGAGACAGAGAGAGACACAGGCTCCATCTCGCTAACCCCTCTAAGGGGAACCACGGTGGTCTGGGGTCAAATCCTGTAGACCAACACACAACAGTTTGCCTGGACCAGCAGAAATCAAGGCCCAGGACAGCGAGTCCTGCACAGCCAAGGGGGTCACGAATAGCAAAGGGGCCGTAATATGAACTCCCCAGGCACCTCTTGGCCACCACTTGTCTGGCCCAATTGAAAACTGACCTCAAACAGCACCTAATAACACTCTCTAAGTGCACCTGCCCTTAAGTCCAGCCACACTCGCTCTCTCTGCCCCCCAGCAAGCATTAGACAGACCTCAGTTACCCCCTCCCTCTGTCCCTTATTATGACTTGCCTCAGCAATCAGTTCACGTCATACTCCTTCGGCACCCGCCACCCCTCCTTCCCCCCCTCCCCCAACTCCCAGTCCCATGAGTTTCCCTAACATTCATTACTAATGCAAGCTGCCTGACCATGCCCCCTCGCACCCCACCATTTACTCTAGTATGTCTTCTCCGCTCAGCCTCCCCTCACCCCCCCATTTCTGCCTATACCTTATTGCCCTTCTTCCCCACCCTTCACATCCACTGCAGTACCTACCTCTCTCTTGTACCTCCTTTCTTCACCCACTGCCAGCTATCCCCGTCCCTCTGAACTACTGACAAGGCACTTTGTGGCTGCTTATTTCCCCACCCTCATAGTGTGTTTTTCTTGTTATTTTAACTTGTACCTATATTTTGAGTTATTCTATAAGTTCTGAATCCAAGCTGTATCGTTCATTGTGATATACCTTTGCTTTCTCCTATTGTACTTTGTTTTGCAATCTATGACATGGAACCTTTGTAAAAGAGCTTGCACTCAAAGTTCTTTTCCGAATCACTAAATAAAAAAAAATAATATGGTGCAGTGCATGACACAGCTGCAGGTACTGCAAGAATTCCATGCTAGGAAAATCAAACCAGTCCCCCCAGCTGCTCAAGAGATGCTGGGTTCCTGAGGGTCCCTCCCTTTATGGCTATTTAGGATCCTGTCTGATAAATTAACTAGGTCTTTTACCATTACCAGGGCTGTGAACCAGGACTGGAATAACAGTCCTTTATTTGGATTTCATGAACTTCTGATGGTGGAATTGAAGGAGAGTGTGGGGACACAGGATAGACCTTCTGAATATATTTTGTGTCTCATGCAACTACTATACCTGTCACATATATTTTTCTTTAATCTTCCTAACGGTCTATGTATTAGTAGTGTACACCTTAGGCCATTTCTTTTTTTGAGGGGGAGCCTGGCCCCTTATTCCTCCCTTCGGAGGTCTACCCGTGCCCCATCTGTGTCCCCCCATGCCAAGGCTTACCCACCCTGGGTGGGGCCGCTGGGGGGGGCTTCCCTCCCCAATGGTAATTATAGGCTAGCCCTGGCTTATCCCCCTGGATTGGGGCCATGGGAAAGGGATCCCCCCCAGTGGACAGCTGAGGACGGCAGTAGGGCAGGGGCGTCATGCCAGTTGCCGGCAATTTTTTGCATGTGGGTACCCTGGGGGCAGGGACGGTGATGTGCAATGACGACCAGTGTCCACTCTACCCCTCTCACCTTCTTGTGCTGGCCACACGGCACCCCCAGCCTCCACCTGGGGGCAACGAGGTGCTGGACACTCTTCCCCCACTCTCCCCAGAGAAGGACAGCAGTCCCATGGAGGCTTGATCCTTTTTCCTCAGCCAGCCCTCCGACTCCTGGGGTCCATTCCCAAACCTGGGTCATCGGTGTCATGAGCGGAATTCCAACCGCTGTGCCGGTGAGCCGGCTCCACCTTAGGCCATTCCTATATTTATTTGGGGGGGCCACAGAGGAGGAACATTGTCCCACGAAGGGGGGACATTCAAAGGATGTTCCATCTAGTTTGGGCATGCTACATCTATTAGCTAGGGTGTCCAGACAGGCTGGAAGAACTGCAGGTCTTTTTCTGCCTGTAAATGTCTGTTTCTTTCTTGTATTTCTATTTGAGGGATGGATGCTTGGAGTTTTAAGCAGTGTTCACACCATTCTTTTTTTCAGAAGTCAGTACTATTCCAGGGCATGGCAAGCTTGGGGTACCTTTCTTTGGATGATATTTGATATGCAATTTATGTAGCGGTTACCCCAACCAATGGATGATCAGACTGTGATACTATGGAAACAGTATTGTATTCAAATGTATTTATTTATTTATTCTATAAATAAATAAATGTAAATAAATACATCAATGGTCTAGGATTACACCTTTGAGCTAGAAGCTCATTACATAGGTTTCACATCAGTTAGGATAACATTCAGGTACAACAGATAGAGAATTACAATCAAGTGTGAACAAGTAGGGATTACAACAGCACGTTACATTGGTTCAGCGTCAGTTAGGATAACATCCAAAGTACAACAGATAGGGAATTACATTCAAGTGTAAGCAAGTAGGGATTAAACAACAGGTAGGGATTGCAACAAACAGTATTGGCATTGGTAATCGTGGTCAACAATCAGGTGAGAACAGGAGGGTGAAAGCAAACAGATAGTAGCAGGTAGGAGGGCACAAGGGGGTAATGGGCTAGGAGCTACAGCAGGTGAGGTAAAGGGGATAGGGAGATTGAAAAGTGAAATAGTAGGCATTTCCAAGTGCTAGATGAGGGCAGTGTGCAGAGTGCCTATGAAAGCTGAGGCCCAAGGGGGAGCAGCCTGGGTGGCCTTGTCGAGGAGGTGTGGGCGGAGAAGAAACGGCGGTGGCACACACCAAGGTGTATATATTTGGAACAGGTGATGTGTTCCATGACGCTACATCATATGAAATACTTATAGTACATTATTGTTTCTACCAGGAAAACCAATAAAAATTCAGTTGAAAACTAGCCAGGGGAGTAGGAACCCTGGCTTCAACCAAGTGCTCCTTTATTCTGTCCATGCTAATGGCTTTCAGCATCATTACTCATTACTGTTTCCATATGAAGTGGGGGTGGAGGCGAACATGATGGAGCTAGAGTTCCTTCCACCCTTAAATTACTGTGTTAGTAAGTACTCTTGTAGATGGTGTCCTTCCACTGTGGGGGGCTGGGAGCAGCACCAATGCTACCAGTGGTTGGGCAATGAACTCCCTAAAGAAGAGGCAGGAAGTCCTGAAGTACAGAAGCTTTTCTGTGTTTGCACATTAGGTGTGAATAAAGAGGATTCCTAAGATTGCGCTGTATTCTTTCTTGTTTTGTCTGGCTTGCTGCTTTTTAAACAGTGGCAACTTAGATGATCTAGTATGGAGTGAGTGAGCACATGGTCCATTTGCTTTGAACGATCGAGGAATGCCTACTGCACCCCACAAAGGCCAGCGCTGAGGGAGGATGCTTTGCTGTCTGGTGATGCCTAGGTTCTTAATGGGGAGAAATCCTGAATGCCATCAGTAACAAGTTCCCATGGATCCCTTACAGCCATGTTTATCTGAGTCTGCCTCCCTCAATCATGTGATCCGGGAGTAGGCTGGTCCCCACCCTCCAGCAAACAAGTCTTGCCATGGGGTGCTATGGTATACTGCAGTGTGCAGGGAGAGGAGGTGGCAGTCTGGACCAGTGCCAGTCAGGTGGATACCAGTTCCCCACTTGGGCAGGTGTGTTAGAAAGACATGGAAGTAGGCATGCAGCAGACCAGAAGGCAAAAAAACAAGCTGAATTATAGTAAGTGGAGACCCACTCAGCCAATCAGATTGATAGAGTGCCACTATCAGGCTACAAAGGCTGTGCAAATGAACTGATAAAGGTACACTAGGTATGTTAATGAGCTTCTGACCTAACGTTCATCTTGTGAGCGTTCTGCCAGAAGCAAAGTTCAAAGTGAGTAAAAATTGCATCAGACTCACAATTCATTCAGACTCCTGCTTCATTCAAAAAATGAGTTGATCAAGTTATTGTAAGCCCCCTGTAAATGTGGGGCTTATATTTTCCCACTGTCTAGGCATCCCTTTCCCCCTCCTACCCCCACCGCCCTGAGCTGGGAAATGGGTTTAGTGTTCTGGGGGATATTGCTCTGAACACCTCAAGGTGGCAGCACAGAGAAGTGAAAGGGTATATAAGGGGACTGACAGTCAATATCTGGGCCTTTCCAACCCTGGCATTAGGTCTGGGGCTGGAGGGGGGAGGCTGGAAGAGTAGTATCGGGAACAGATAAGGTGGGCAAGTAAGGGAACTCGACAGTGCAGGGGGGGCCAGTGGGGAAGCTCCCCAAAAGAGTGAAGTCAGGACAGCTTCTCATGCACTGTGGTTGACGAGGAGTGGGGGGATGGAGCTCCGTGAGGGTAGAAGTAGCCAGATCCTGCATTGTTAGGGGCTAGGGCATTAGGAGGCTTTAGCAAGCCTAGAGAGTAGAAGCCCTAAGGAAGCCCAGTGTGTGTATTCCCAGGTTGCCAGGGCTAGGAGGGGAGCCAGTGGCAGAGGTTCCCCTTGTACCTGCTGTGGCAGGGCAGCCCGGGGGGGGTGTCAATGGAGCTGGGGAGCCTTTCACCCACAACAGGGGACCTGTTTGGAGGGACAGATCCTGGGGCACCGGTACACTGAGGACCAGGTGGGTTGCAGCCAAAAGAAATGGCAGACCTTGTAGGATAGTCCCCGAGTTGGAGCTTAATGCAAGCCCAGGAGAAGAAGCTGGGATGTGGGCCTGGCAGGATCCCTGATGAAGTAAGTGTCAGCAGAATCCCCGGAGTGAGTTTGGGGCCATGGGGTGCTGAGGTAGAGCCAAGTGACTGAGGCAGGTGTGGACTCAGCACCAGGAATAGTGCCAGCCATCTGAAGGTGAGTCGGGGCCCTGGGTCATTCAGGAAAATTCCTGGATGCCTCTGTGGCTTGGGCCAGCACCCAGGGGTCCAGGTGGGGGAGGCCGCTTACTTTCCCGTGCTAGTGTGGGGACCACCAGTGCAAGAGGAAGGGACCTTTGAAAAGAAAAAAATGAAGGTTGGCTTACCAGATCCATTAGAAGCCAGGAGATTGCAGGGGTCTGTGTTCTAGAGTCTCGGGTAGAACACATGAGAGAGTGAGATGGTTGGCAGAGGAGAATCCTTGCTTATGACTGCCGAATCCATGAGTTTCTGCTGTTTATCCTGTCTAGCCTGAATTGTAAAAAAGTTGAAAGCCTCAATGGAGCTGCTTATTTATTTTTAATGAAGAATGGTGACCCTGTTCCTCTGGAATCATTTGTCATGCAGGTGAAACAAAATAAAAGCCAGTTTGTGGAGAAACAGTGATTTGTGCATCATTTGACTGTAGTGGGGAGGTAAATGAAATTATCTTTTTTTCCCTCTGTATTTGCATTCTAATTAATTTTCTGTCAGTTGCATTCCAGGGGCAGATTATTCCGTTTCAGCCTGGTTGGGCTGCAGGTGCTTCTGAGACCTCCGAAGGTGAAGATGGAGACCTTGGTCTGGTGGACAGCTCGGGGAGGAGATCAGATGCTGAGGGACAGAGAGAGGTAAAGTGCTCAGCTATGAAGACGCCATGCGGGTAGGAGACAACTGTTTTCCCTGCTGTTTAGTGTGCAAAAAGGTCTCGAATGTTAGTGCTTTGAGTGCTTCCCCTTTTCTGCCTGGAACATCTGCGGGTGAAAAGTTATGTCCCTAGAGGGGGCAGGAAGGGGGGGTTACATTATAATTTAAATAAATGGTTTATTAATGACGCTTATGAAATGGGCATCGATATTCAAGGTTTCTTACTGGCCAGTTCCTATGTGCTAATGTGTCTGATGCACAGGAAAAAAGGTCCAGTAATGCCACCGTGCAGTGATTCTGGTAAATATCCCTTTTAGAATGTTGGCAAACTAAAACTCTGCCATCTTGTGTTTTGCCAACTGCGAGTGTAAGTTCAGCCAGCATTTAAACTGCTTCCCTAGAAACCTTGAATTTTGATGCCTATTTCATTTATATGTACCACTCAGATCACGTAGAGCACTGTAAAAAAGTAGCGTGGAAAACAAGAAGGAAGCAGATATGGACCTTCTGTTACCCACTATAAGCAGACACCTCAGCCACACTCCTGCTTGTTCCTTAATGACCAAACTGCCATTTACTCTGCTTCTCTCCTTAACAGAGGAAGATTGGGGAGCAGGAGAACACAACAACGTTATATTCCTCTGTGCTTTACTGTCATGCTGAAGTTCCTACATCCTTACTCTACTGCTCCCAGCTGCAGTTCCACCCAATTTCCCCATTGGCTGAAACATTACAGGCCTGTCCTCCCAGGCGCTGCCTGCTGCTCAAACAATATAGAAACTCCTGCTAAAAAAACAAACAAAAAAAAGACACGCATCGCCTTCACTGCCATCTTCAAATATCAAACGGGACTGAGGGCTAGCGGGTGGATGGGGAGGGTATTGCTATAACAACCACACAAGAACCTACAACTACAGCAGCCTTTCCAGGTCAAAACACCTCAACTCAAAAAAAGAAAAAAACCATAATCTGCAGGCGGAGGAACTATTTTATTTAAATTAAGCAGAAACATTGAAGTTTTTTATAACTTAATACAGCTATTTTTACTTCTCACATGCATCTATACTATAGATGCCCATTTCATAAGCACAATAAGCCACTCCAGGATCTGTATGTAAGACACTTTAGCACACGGCTAGGAGGCTGTACGCACTCGGCCAGTGGCCTCGTGCCTCACTACGCCTCCTAGCCGTGTGTTAAAGTGTCTAACACACACCCTATTGTGTCTTATTGCTTATTTGTCTGTTTTCTCTGTTTATGGACAGATTTTTCACTTGCTATAATAGCAATAAATAGCAAAAATGTGATGTTGGGGAGGTTGTGTTCAGGAATAATGGCACAGTAGGCAGAACATTGGAGAAGTTGTGTTCAGGAATAATGGCACAGTGGACAGAAATACAGAGTAATGCATAGGCAGATGTATGTTATGATGTGTGTTCCTTTTTTTTTTTTTTTACTCAGGTGAGGATGAGCTACAAACCGAGAACGGCTTCATAGGTTTATGAGCTCATCACTCACCGAGGATGTGGTATTGCTTTATTTTTGTATAATTACTGGTATGAATTTTAGTTCAGCAAAAAAAAAAAAAAAAAATACATAGACGATCACAAAGAAAGCACTGTGAAAGGGGGCTCGTGACCGCAGCTTTCCACTGCTGAGTTTGTGTACAGTGGAGCCTGAACTCTCAAAAGCTGTAATAATCAGTTGTTATGGAGTTTACTGATTATTATGTCTTTTGAAACTACTTCAAAAAAACAGGTTATAGTATATGGTTAGGGCTTATTGTAGATAAAAATCAGTGGCTTTTCAAATCTTGTTGTAGGACAGTTCAAAGGTCAGAAAAGTTGTTGTACTATCGTTCTGACGTCACATTGATAGTACAACTTTTCAGCCTTGTCCTACCTCCTAATTGGCTGACTCGAATAGCTGCATTGTAGAAGAAAAAAAATAAATGGTGGCGCGATTAAGCGGGCGCAGAGCGGCAGAGCAGTGGATCCTACTCCTCCTGACACAACTAGCCTCAGATAGCTTTGTGTCATGGAACAAATTTTTTTTGTAGTTAAATTTCTAAAAATTAAAACTGCCGCTGTAAGAGCGAGCGGGGGTGACAAGAAGCCCCAGCCAGCGGGAGCGCAGTGAACCTGAAATGAGTGGCAGTGGTGACGTAGAGCGGGAGCAGGAACTGTGAGGTAACCAACAGTTTTCAAATAACAATAAGCCCTAACCATGTACTACATAAAACAGTGGATGTTCGCTTATCCACAACTAAGGCTGTGTTTCCCTCTCTGGGTGTTGTTGACATCAGTGAGATCTATGATGTCATTAACATCCCTCGAGGGAAACAGCCTTGTTGTAGATGGCCACCCATCCACTATTCTATATAATATTAATGGGGGGTCACCAGTAATTATACGGAGAGCTCGCCGTTCCTCTTCAGTCGTTACCTGCTCCTCACAGTGCCACTCTTCCGTCGTACAACCTCCCCAACATCACATTATCAGTAAAATAGGCAAACTTTGTCTAGTGCACCTACCTGGTCATAAAAAGATATTAAAACAAAAAATGAAAATTTATTTTAAAACATTCAAGTCAATGTGATGTTTCTGTGTTTAAACCAGGTAAAGTTTGATACTGACCTTTATTTGACGCACTATCTCAAAAAAAGTTGCAAGCCTGTATGCACCACTCTGAGGAGAAACAAAACAGTTGCAAACCTGGATTGAAGTAATGATAAAAATCACAACATACATCAATTTTAGCAACAATTAAAAAAATACTCGCAATCTACTGCTCTTCCTCCCTTAAATGAAACTTGACAGGCAATAAATTCTCACAAGACGAGGTGGCCGAGTGGTTAAGGCGATGGACTGCTAATCCATTGTGCTCTGCACGCGTGGGTTCGAATCCCATCCTCGTCGGTAGTGTTTTTGTGAGGCAACATTGCATCCTGCAAGGATTTCCCTTGTGCAAATGAAGCAGAACAATATAATGTTAGGAAATGCGGGGAAAATCAAAACAAAACTTACAGATTGCAACATAAGTGGATCGGTGTTTTAGTTGATACTCCTTCGTTTCCCAGGTGGTTGCAACTGGGAGGCGAGGCAAGACAGTGATAGGCGACTGCTGACCTTTAGAGGTAGGTTATTTACTTTTTAATCCTTACGCTGTGAAATGTTATTATATTACAATAATAAATCAAAACATAGCCGCGTTACAGCCAAGGACGAGCAGGCGTATGGCTGCCTGCTACCGGAGGCTGCAGTAGGACGTTGGAAAACGTAGTAGAGCTGAAGGACGGGAGGCGAAGGCTGCGCATATGCTGCACTAGCAAGGAGCTCCTCCTCGGCACACTCACACTGAGAGAGTAGCGGGCCGTGCGTAGATTCCCTGCCGGGCCACAGCCACTCAGACCCGGGGGGAGGGGACACCACCGCACAGGAAGAGAGATAGCGCGCTTCAGTCCCATGCTGCGCGTTGTATAGCACATCTCAGTTGCCCACCGGGAACAGGTCAACCCGAGCACAGGTGAAGAATACGGTTGAGGAACAGCAGCATTCTTTTCTAATTTTCTGTGTTTATTTTTTGGGGAAGAAATGACGTTAGTTTAATAAAGGATGCTTGGTGTCTAGTCGCTTGCTTGCTTTGGGTCTCCCTACCAAACGAGATATGTTATTAAATGTTAAAACAGCCCCAATATTTGTTATTGAAATATTCCTTACGAGATTTGTTGTTGCCAGCGGCCGCTACATGCAGTCTCCCAAAACTGACATTAGATTTGATGTATTTCTCCTGAATGTAAAACATTTCCCCTGACATTTGTTACTGATGCACGTGACACCGCCCCGCCCAGAATGTAGAAAAGTCCCATTCTATCCTTTTGTAACTGAATGTCTATCTCCTGTATTAATGGAACGAGACCCCCCACCCAAGAATTACAAGGGTGTAGGCAGGCATACTCACTGTACACGTTTGTGTACTGTTGTGTGGAGTGCCTGTCACAAACCATTTACCTTGCTGTTAACATTATAATTCCAATCTAAAGTATTGGAGTTAGCGTAGGCCACCGAGTAGGGTCTCTGTTCAAACTTCTGTTTAGGAGACAGATAGATGTATAGCCTCTTTATAAATTAGAGGAATCATCTGACACCAATATCTGATTTGTTTGGAAGAGGCAGTATTTGGAGAGGAGGTGCACACTTCTTAAATGGGGGGGGACTGTTGGCTATTGTGTGTGCAAAACAGAAATGTCTGGCTACACTCCTGAAGAATTATGTAATCTATTCTCAACATTTTGTTTTCCACTGTGAAACCCAGCAACATTTATACTGCTCGTGTACCCCTTCCCAAGACTTGTTATTGAATGTGTAATGTATTCCCTCCCAAGATTTGTCATTGAGTGTGCATGCCACCCCTTCCAAGGTTTGATACAGAAAGAGACTCTTCTCCAGAGATTTGTTATTGAATGTGTATCCTATCCCCTCAGGAACTTTGTTATCGAATTTGTATCTTCCACGGGGTTTGTCATTGAATGTAAATCCCCTCCTGAGATTTGTTATTAGAAACCTAGAATTTGATGGCAGGTAAAGAAACATAGACTTTGACAGCAAATAAGGACCGCTCGCCCACCTAGTCTGCCCGTTTCCCTACCTATTGGATAAAGTGTAGATCCTAGTTAACCAACAGCCTACTTCTTCCTACCCCCCACCAGAATTGTGTTATGTCTGTCCCATGCTTTCTTGAATTCCCCCACTGTTTTTGACTCCAAAACCTCCCCAAGAAGGCCGTGCCATGCGTCCACCGCCCTCTCTCTGAAAAAACACTTCCTCACATTGCCCCTGAGCTGCTCCCCCCCATCTTCAAATTGTGCCCTCTTGTTCTTGCACATTTTTTTCCTGAAAGATGCTGCCCTCTTGGACTTTGTTGATTCTCTTGAGGTACTTGAAAGTTTCTACCATGACCCCCCTCTCTCTCCTTAAGGGTATACATAGTAAGCTCCTTTAGTCTCTCTTCATAGGGCTTCTGTTGCAGTCCCTGAACCATTTTAGTTGCCTTCCTCTGGACTACCTCCATCCTGTCTATGTACTTGCGGAGATGGGGTCTCCAAAACTGCATGCAGTACTCCAGATAGGGTCTCACCAACTGTCTGTACAGAGAGATGACTTCCTATTTTCTACTGGCGATGCCTCACCCTATACATCCCAGTACCTCCCCCCAGCCATTCTTACTGCCTTCTCCCATTGCTTGCTTACCTTTAGATCATCTGATATGACTACCCCAGGTCCCTTTCCATTTTTGTTGTTGTTAGTACCTCCCCTGTCATTGTGTACTCTTTCCCTGTGTTTTTGTTTCCCAGGTGCATTACTTTGCACTTTTTTGCATTGAATCTAAGCTGCCATACTTTTGACCATGCCTCCATCCTTGCCAAGTCCCTTCTCATCCTTTCTACCCCACCTTGTGTATCAACCCTGTTGCAGATCTTTGTGTGATCTGCAAAGAGGCTCACTTTTCCTTACAGTCCCTCAGCAATGTCACTTATAAAAACATTTAAAAGGACCGGGCCCAGTACTGAACCTGCGGTACCCCACTTGTAACACCCCTTTCTTTGACGTGGACTCCGTTTACTATTACCCTCTGTGTCCTGTTGTCCAGCCAATTTTTTACCCAGGCTACCACCCTGGGACCCACTCCCAGGCTGGCTAATTTGTTTATTAATCTTTTGTGTGGGACTGTGGCAAAGACTGCTTGGCCCACCCAGTCTGCCCATTTTTCCCTACCTACAGTATAACTGCAGATCCTACTTGATCTGCGGCCCTTCCCCCTTCTTTCCTCTAACATTCCCTTTTACCTATTCCATGCATTTTTGAACTGTATCACTGTTTCTCCCCACCACCTCAGCTGGAAGGCTGTTCCAGGAATCCACCATTCTTTCTGTGAAGTACTTCCTCCCATCTCTCCTGAATCTATCCCCCTCCAGCCTCGTAGCATGTTCCCTTGTTCTTGAGCACTGTCCTGTACCTTATTTAACCCCATGAGGCACTTAAAGGTCTCTATTATGTACCCCATCTCCCTCCACTCTTTCAGGGTGTACATATTTAGGTCCTTCATTCTCTTCTTGTAGGGCTTCTATTGCAGACCCTGCACCATTTTGGTTGCCTTTCTCTGGACTGTCAGCACTCTAATCTATGTCCTTCTGGAGATGTGGTCTCCAGAACTGGACACAGTACTCCAGGTGGGGTCTTACAGTAATCTATGCAGAGGCAACATCACCTCCCTCTTTCTGTTGGTGATACCCTTCCCTGTGCACCACAGCATCCCACTAGTCCTCCAAACTGCTTTGCCACCTTGAGGTCATCCAATATATTTACCCAAGGTCTCTTTTCCTGCTTGGTGGTTGTGAGTACCACCCCACAGATTTTGTGCACCCCCTGTGGGTTTCTGTGCTCCAAATGCATTATTTTGCACTTTTTTCCCCATAGAGATGTTTCTTTTGCTGCTCGGTGTGGGCAGGCTCTCAACCCTGTCCCCACCCCTCTTGTCCAGCACTCATCGCACCTGACCACCGGGCCCAAGATCCCCCAGGCCCCTCCCCATGCCAGGGCCGGGAAGGGGAGGGCTGTCCTCCTCCCACCTAGTGACACTCATCCAGATGGGGCCAGTGACTAGCCTGTGGTGCAGGTTGGAGGTAGGCGGGCTTGGTTTCATATAGCCTGCGTCAACCATTTTCTGCTTTTCTCCCATAGTCCCCTGCCGCTGCATCAATTAGGCATGTACTTGGAGGCCCATATGCTTATGGAACCACGGCCTCTCCCTTCATGTCACTTGAAGCTGCCAGTACTACCCCCAGGTCTTCACCCAGGGGGCAGCCAAGGGCTGAGATGGCAAGCCACTCCACCACGGGAGGGGAGAACTGTCCTCCAGATGCTTAATCCTCTCCCCCCCCGGCCGACCCCTGGTAGACCCAAGCTCTTTCCTAAACCCGGGTCACCAACATGGGAAAAGAAAAGGTGCAGGCTGCCTTAGCCCTGTTTTCCACTGGGCCAGCTGTTTTGCATTTTTTCGCATTGAAACCCAGCTGCCATACTCATGACCACTCCTCGAGTTTTCTTAGGTCACTGCTCATACTTTCCACCACCCCCCCTCGGTTTGTCCACGCTGTTGCAAATTTTGGTATCATCCACAAAGAGGCAGACCCTCACTTCCAGCTCTTCTGCAGTGTCACTTATAAAGACTAGACATTAAAGGGGACTGGTCCCAGCACTGATGCCTGAGGCATCCAACTGGTCACCCTCCCTTCCTCAGTGAACTCTGTTTACCACTACCCTCTACCACCTGTCCCCTAACCAATTTCTTGCTCAGTTTACCACCATAGGACCCACTGCTAAGCTACCCCAAGCTTGTTTACTGGTCTCCTATGTGGAATGGTGTTGGAAGCCTACCTAGATTTCAGTAAGGCTGTGCCCACTGCCCCACTCTGACCTAGTTCCTTAGTCACCTAGTCAAAAGAAAATCTATCAGATTCATGTGACACCTCCCCCTGTGAATCCATGCTGCCTCAGCTGTTGTAACCCTTTGGATTTGAGATATTCCACAATCCTTTTCTTCAGCAGTGATTCCATTAATTTTCCCACCAGTGAATTCAAGCTGACTGGCCTATAGTTGTCCTCCTCTTCCCTGCTTCCACTTTTGTAAAGTGGGACTACATCTGCCCTCCTCCAGTCTTCTGGGATCACTTCTGTTTCCAGTGAGTTACTAAACAGGACTGTCAGAGGTGCAGCCATTACCTCCCTGAGCTCCCTCTGGTGGTCCAGATAATTTTTAAGATTCATAAGTACTTACTACTACTTTCTTGCAGCTGGTAGTATTTTCATCAAAATGGTAGTACTGTCATCCACTGACCCATCTCGTACCCCCCACATCTAAACCAAGTCTCAATCCTTCGAGACGCCTGCAGTCACTGACTGTCTAATACTGCTGTGGATTCAATACTGTGACCTTATTTTTAACATTGTCATGTTGCAACAAGCCTTCTAACCAGCCAGTGAGCAACTTCTGTCCACACCCATACGAGTTCCTGTGTAGTGCCATGGCTGCTAGCATACCTTGGTACTGCCAACTTTACCACATATTGTAAATTTGCAGGTGTAACCCCTAGGGGGTGCTATCCCAAGGCCTACTACCCCTGCCTGCTTTGCCACTAACAAGTTAAGGGGCCTAGATCTGATGGCGGGTGCCTCCACCCAGAGGTCGGGGTTAAGACAGTCTGATATGACTTGATCACAGCCCTCTGGGTCACTGCAACCCCCCTTTCGTCCCCCTAGTGGCCCACACAATATATCAGAATTACCTTCACAGTATACACTTATCCCCAGGACTGGTTCGGTCAGCTTGATTCCGGGGACCCCCTGTAAAACAAGATGATACAGTGCGAACACCACAGTACAATACTTTAACATAAACGAATACCTCAGGCAGTGTAACTTTGCTGAAACAAACAGATCTGATTTATTTAGGGGGATACAACAAGGAGTGGGGGAAATCAGGTTAATTAGTTTAGCCACCTTAATAATCACAGTACTGTGCACATATTTCAGAGTCCCAAATGTCACTCTTACTGGGTACCCAGGCAGTAAGAGGCTAGTCTATTTGATGCAGCTGGTTGGGGCCCTGAAGATGGAAAATGCATGCACAACACCCACTTTGTGATCCGGAGCCGGTAAGCTCAGTTCGTGAAGGAAGAAAGGAAAAGTAATCAGATGGAACACATGCAATTCGATAAACCGATGGCAGGGAGCTACCCTGCTTTGTACTCACAAACTCAATGCTGGGAACTGGATGGAAGGCAGATTGTCCTGGATTGCCAGGAGGAGCAGACCATGTGGAAAATGCCCTTGTGACTGGACCCCACTGCAGTTTAAAGCAAATGGACGTAGTCTGGCTTAAGCTGGGGTTTACTTCCAGCTTCATGCACTCTGTTCACTGTACAGGGGATTTGAAGCGATTCCCCACAAGCACTACACATTTATATGTAAAGGGAAGTACCATACCAGGCAGGCTGCTTCTCTATCCGATTGCAATAACTGCACAATACCGGGAAAACACACAGCAGATTCAGTTCCTGACAGACCGGTAGCGATTGTAATTTCTCCAGTCTTCTACAGGGTGAGCCTGGTTTCCTCACTTCTGGTGCTTCTTTCTCCTTACAATTCTGATTCAGTCCACTCTGGCACTCACAAACAGCTGCAGGCTGAACTTTGGGGCCCTACATGAGCTTCCCGCGTGAAAACTCAACGGCGCAGGAGCACGGAGCTCCTTCCTTCTTCACAGTCACAACTCAACTGAACTCCAGTAGACAAAACTGGGCACTTCCTTTGAGTTTCTCCCAGTTCTTGGCTGGTTTGGCTGTCACTCACAATAAACTCCCCCGTTGGTGGAAAAAGGCGCCGAGGTCAAAACTACATTTCCCAGAAGCATCTGCCATACAGTCCCATTGTGGCTGGCTCAAGAAGAGAGTCCAAGTTCTGATTCGCCCAGAGTTGGCTCCAATTTAAAGGATCCCCACACTGATTGGACCAATTCAGCAGTTCAGGACCAACATGAGGGATATAGTCCTGGCTATAAGAGAGCAGGTTAAAACAAACTGCACTTTCATTATCATTTTTACAGGTTACAAGCAAACAATTACATCTTCTGAAAGAGCTCTCTCTGCCCATATAATGACTGCAGAATGGAGTGATTTGCTCAGTGGCCCATATGGGGACTCGAGCAGGGAAACACACAAGCCCCCCCATTTCAAAGTAATTATTTGCAGTTTGGCAGCTCTTAAAGTGACAGTACAAGGAGGCATTAGGCACTCTCACTCAATTATTTTTAAATTGGCTGAAATACAGAACACCAGCCTGGTGGAGAGCATTTGGGCTCACCCAAAGAAGGCTTTTTAGTGACCCCCATTTGTGGGGGGTTACACAGGGTGGGGAAAACTTTCAAAAATCAGGAAGTGGGAGTATTTCAGTCAAAAATGGTAGTAAAATACTCCTTTATTCCCCTTATGTGTTCCTCAGCCTCCCTCAATAACCTTGGATGCACCGCTTCTGGTACCATTGTGTTGTCCACTTTGAGATTTGTGAGTCCCTTCATGACTCTCTCCTCCAGAAGTGTCCCTCCTGCTAGTGCTCTTTTACTTTTTTGTGGCCCCTTCCTGTCTCCTTCCTCTGTGAACACTGAACAAAAGTATTTGTTCAGGATGTCTGCCTTTTTTTATGGTCTCTCCTTCCCTTTTTAACCTTACAGTCCCACCTCTGGTCTTCTTCTTTTTGCTTACATACCTAAAAAAAATGTCTTGTCCCCTTTGGTACCACCTGGGCTATTCTCTTTTCATTTTGTGCCTACTGTTCTCCCTGCTTCCCTCTGTTTCCATTGATCTGACACTCTGTTCTTCTCCCTCTGCATCTCCTTATCCTGTATGAATGCTACTCTCACTTTTTCTGCCACCTCTTTTGAGAACCATGGTGGCCTCTTTCCTCTTGCTTCTGCTTCCTTGCTTGACGCAAAGGTTTGTTTTCTTCATTGTAGCTGTTTGTAGCTTCACCCACTGTTCTTTCACCCCACCCAGGCCATCCCCCCTCCAGGTTATCCCTGAGGCATTCACCCATCTTTTTAGAATCTGCCCTCCTGAAGTACAAGACCCTTGCCCTTATATGGTTCGATTCTGCAGCCGTCCTGTACACAAAAGTGGGAGCAAGGCAGAGGCAGGAAACTACAGTGATCGCTGTTCCTCAGGTGGCCTCCTGTGTTGTCGTCTACAGCGCTGTCCCTGTTAGTACCTGGTCCATTATTGCTCTGTCACGAATTGATTCACTGAAGAATGCAATTTGCAGCGAGTCCATTTTTGTCCTTGCTTCTACCCAAAGCTACAGCTGGGTGGCTCCAGTCTACATCTGGTAGAGTGAAGACCCCCACCAGTAGCACTTCCCCCTTTTCTGCCATTTTGACAGTGGCTTCCACCAGTACCTTATCTAACTCCTCCCCCTGTGCTGGAGATCTGTAGATCATGCCAGGACAAATAGAGGCTCCGTTCTCTGTCTCTAGGGTGAGTCACAGTACCTCTGTCCCCCCATATTACCTGTGTCTCAATCGCATTTTTACCCTCCCTCACATAAAGCACCACACCCCATCCCTTGTCTTCCCACCCTGTACTTCCTGAACCATCTGCCCACTCTGATTCCCTATGGCCATGTCACAATCATGATTTTCAGTGCACCATGACTTGGTAATGGCCACAGTACCCAGATCGACCTCTAGGTCCAGAATCTTATTTTCTAGACTTCTAGCATTACATATCTAGCTTTCCAGGTTTGGTTGCTACTCTGTTTGTTTACCCTCCCTTCTTTCTATTTAGCACCTCCCCTTTCCCATTCCCATATCTCTTAATTTCTACCACCCTGCTTCCTTTAATTTGCACCCTGGGGGATTTCACTCCCCTCGGGTTCTCCCTACTCTCTACTTCAGCCGGGGGGGGGGGCAGATAGTTTCTGCCTCCCCGATTTCTTCTTCCACCTCCCTCGTCTAGTTTAAATGTTCATCAAAGTACCATCTATACCATCTACTGAGCACTGCGGTTTCCTCCTGAATAGATACAGGCCATCACCCTGTAGAGGCCCTTATTGCTGCAGGTGGAACCCCAGACCCCAGTGTAGAAGAACCCCTCCTCTCTGCACCATTCCCTCAACCATGAGTTAAAGTTCTGGTATGGAAATGTCTCTGCTCCTCCCTGTTGTAGACAAGCAGCACCTCAGCAAAAGCTGCTTAATTATTATGAATGTGAATTCTTTCTTGGTATTTGTTATTGAAAGTGAATCCCTTTCAGAGATTTCTTATTGAATGTGTATCCCTTTCAGAGATTTCTTATTACATAGGAACATAGGAATGTGATGGCAGAAAAGGACCGCCAGGCCGACCCAGTCTGCCCAATATGCCTAGGTATCCCCTTCGGACTTTATAATAGCCTTTCCCCCTTCCCGACATCCCCTTGTGTTTATCCCATGCCCTCTTGAACCCTCCTCCCACTGTCTTTTCACTCACCACCTCCCTCGGTAGTCCATTCCAATTTTCAACCACCCTTTCAGTGAAGAAGTACCACCTAGTGTTACTCCCTAAATTCCTTCCCCTTGATTTGGAATTCATGCCCCCTCACCCTGGGCTGCTCCTTTAGCTGGAAAAGGCTCTCCACAGGCACCTTATTGATCTCCTTGATGTACTTAAATGTCTCAGTCATGTCACCCCTCTCATTCCTGTGCTCTAGTGAAAACATGCCATGGTCATTCAGTCTCCCCTCGTATCATAAGTGATCTAGCCCTCTCACCATCTTTGTCCCCCTCCTCTGAATTCGTTCCTCCATGTCCTTCCTGAGGTATAGCCTCCAGAACTGGACCCCATATTCCAGGTGTGGCCTTACCAGCTGGATGTACAGGGGAACTATTACCTCTCTCCTTCTGCTGGATATTCCCCTCCCTATGCAACCCAATATTCTGCTGGCTCTTGCCACTGCCTTTCCACACTGCTTACCAACCTTCAGGTCTTGTGAGATGATGATGTGTAGGTCCTTTTCTTCTTGCAAAGGTCTACTCCCCATCTGGTATTCAGCCTTCCCATTTTTTTCTGCCCAAGTGCATGATCTTTCACTTTGCTGTATTGACTGACAGTTGCCATTTATTGGATCATTCTTCTAACCTTTCCAGATCTCTGTGCATCATCTCCACCCCCTCTAGCATGTTCACTCTGTTGCAGACCTTTGCATTGTCTACAAATAGACTCATCTTCCCTTCCAGACCCTCCACTATATCTCCTATAAAGACGTTAAAAAGAAGTCCTAACACTGAACCTTGGGAAACCCTACTGGTGACCTCCGACTCCTCTGAGGGTACGCCGTTGACCACTACTCTTTGTATTCTGCCCTCCAACCAGTTGGTGATCCCCGTTATTACCCCCTCTCCCAACCCCAGTCGACCCAGTTTGTGTATTAGTCTGAGATGTGGCACCGAGTCAAACGCTTTTTTTGAAATCAAACTAGGTCACATCCACCGAACCCCCCCGATCCACCACTTTGGTGACCCAGTCAAAGGACTCTTATCAAATTTGTTTGACAGGACCTGCCCTCAGTGAACCCATGTTGCCTCGGGTCTCTAAGTCAGCTTGTTTCCAGGTAACTGTTGATTCTGTCCTTGAGCAGCTTTCCCAAGAGTTTGCTCACCACAGACGTCAAGCTCACTGGCCTGTAGTTGCCCACCTCATCCTTAGCCCCCCTCCCCCATGAAGGGGTACCACATCCGCCCGTTTCCAATCATTTGGTACTTCCCTTGATTTTAAGGAGTTATTGAATAGGGTGGTCAAGGGAGGAGCCATCACCTCCTTTAATTTCTTCAAAACCCTTGGGTGCACCTAATCTGGCCCCATGGCCTTGTCCATTTTCAACTCCTTAAGCTGCCTGATGATCTCCTTCTTCCAAAAAGGACTCACGTCCACCCCTTCTCCTGCCACCTGTGCTTCCCCAGGGATACGCCCTTCCCGTCCTCTTCCTTCTTGAACACTGAACAGAAGTAACTGTTTAGCAGCTCTGCCTTCTCCTGGTCCACCTCCGTCACCCTCTCCTGACCTGGTTTTCAGACTAGGTATCCCTTTTTCTGTTTCCCTCCACTCACCTATATATCTATAGAAGGTCTTATTCCCCTCTTGACTGCCTTAGCAATGTTCTCCTCTGTCCTTGCCTTTGCTCACCTGACCTCCCTTCCCACCTCCCTCTGCTTAGCCTGATATTCTTCCCAAGCCTCCACCCCTGTGTCATTTTAAGCCTCCTGAAGGCTCTTTTCTTAGCTCTGATGCTGCGCTTCACTTCCCTGCTGAACCACAGTGGCTTTCTCTTCCTCCTATTTTTGTTCACCTTCCTCACACAGGGGTCTGTGACTCCCACAGTGGCATCCTTTATTGAGACCCACATTGCCTCCACCCCCTCGATCTCCCCCACTCCTTCCAGTGCCTTTTGTGCGTAATCCCCCAGCCTGCTAAAATCTGGTCGTCTGAAGTCAAACACCTTGACCTTGGTCTGATTTATATTGGCCGATGTACGTAGCATTAACCACACGGTACCATGGTCACTCATACCAAGGTTGTCCCCCAACGATACATCCAGTACTCTATCCCAACTTGTGAGCACCACGTCCAACACCACCCTTTCCCTAGTTGGTTCCCTGACCAATTGTCTGAGTAAAGTTACTTGAAGGGAGTCCAGGATCTCCCTGCTTCTGGGCATTGCTGCTGACAGTGAATCCCATTCGACATCTGGGAGGTTGAGGTCCCCCATCAGCAGCACCTCTCCCCTTGTTGCCATCCTTAGTATCTCTTCCATCATCTGGTTGTCCACCCCCTCCGGCTGCCCTGGTGGCCTGTATACCACCCCTCTGCGCATTACCTCACCCCTCCCTATGTCTAATGAGACCCATAATCCTTCTATGTCCCCCCATCTACCCTATATTGACCCAGACAATTGTACCACAATGAGCCTTACTTTGCTTTGTTATTTTTTGTCCCTCAACTACTACCACCATGTATTGCCAAATGTAACAACTGTAACTTTTCACTATGTTATGTTCTTGTTATTTTTGATGTTTCTACTCTGTGCTGCCTTATGTGGCCCGGGTCGAGCCTGAATACGGTCCCTGGGATCAGTGCACCTACCCGGTTAAAGTCATAAATAAATAAAAATAAATATTTAAGTTGCCTGAATTTTCTCCCTCACGTAAAGGGCCACCCCCCCACCCTTTCTTCCTACCCTGTCTCTCCTAGACAACGTGTACCCTGGTATATTCATGTCCCAGTCCTGCCCACCATGACATCAGGACTCCGTAATACCCACCAGGTTCAAGTCCACCTCAGCCATGGCTGCTGCCAGGTCTGGGACTTTGTTGCCCAGACTCCTGGTGTTTGTGCACATGGCCCTCCACACTCCAGCCACCCTGATTCCTTCCCCCATCCTAACACCTCTCACCAACCTGAACCTCCCTCCCACAGCCCCCACTGGGCGTCTGATTTATTGGGGCCGGGGGCTGAGTGCACCCCTTGTCAGTAGTGCTGTCTTTGGTATTTACTTGAACCCCCCCCTCCACAATTCAGTTTAAATTGTAGTATTTTTCTATGAACTGTTCCATTTTCCCTTTCAGCACTTCCTTACCCTCCCTGTTTAAATGTTACCTAACTGGGGTGAATAGACCTTCATCTTGCCAAGTAGTCCCCCAATCCCCCATTATCCCCATTATCCCAAAGCCTTTCCTAGCACACTATCCAGCAAGCCAGCTTTTAAACTGTGTAATACTCAGTTTCCTCTCTGGGCTAGCTTTCGGAACTGACAGCACCTCAGAAAATGCTACTGATGTAAAGCTGAGGCCACTGCAGAACCTTGCTAGTGCTTCAAACTGTGCCTGTACCACCATCAAGTTGTGCCCTGCAAGGTCATTTGTTCCCAAGTGGAACACTAGGTGGGTTCGCTCATCTTGCATTTTCCCCCATGAGGGGATGTGGTGAATCACCTCCGCTGCCATCATGCCTGGCAAGCAGCTTACCCAGACCTTGCTTCTCCCCCCCACCCAACTAATGCCTCTAACAGTGGAGTCCCCAACTATGAGGACCTTGTCCTGCACCATTTTTGAACTGGATATGCTCCCTGCTAGTTGTTCAGCCGCATTCACCTCATTATCCCCCCCTACCTCCTGCCTCCCCCGAGCCTTCTACCCTTGCTTGATATTCTTCACCCTCGCACGTGTAGACTGCCCTCTCCAGGGGTGTCCCCTTGGAATCATCCCTGTTGCCCCTCTGCTTCCAGGCCCTGTGCTCCCCTCCCTTCTCTCAAGTCCATTTCTCATGTCCAACTCCCCTACCTGCCCCCCCAGTCGCCTTCCTCCGAAGTCCTTATCCAACCTTCATCTCCCCCTCTCTTGTCTTGGGTTCCACCTCCCCTCCTCACCCATCTCCATTCCCTCTGTGGCCCGTTTAGTACCAGTGGGAGTTGTCAGTGGGGTCCCAGTAACCTTACCCTCCTGCTCTAGCCCTACCTCTTTCTCACTACTCATAGTAGTGCCTTTGATACCATTGTGACCCTTATTGCCCCGCTTGGTTCTGGGCAAGCCTGACACTTTGATACCACCCTCCTTGCCCTCCTGGACCAGCTCCCGAGTTGTCGCTGCTGCCTGCCTCCTCTACCTGGCCACTACTACCGTTTGTTCCTCCCTGACTTCCCCTCTCACGAAATTCCTTGCCCCACCATCATCCTTTGCAGGGTTTTAAATAATTGATTAGCAGTTTTTTCTTGGGACAATACTAACTGTACAGAAACTATTTATATAGATTTTCTAGAAGTGTTATGTTTGTTAAACACAGTGGGGCAAGTGCTATGCATTTTCACAATGTTTTAGAACTTTTAAGAGCAAAACGCTGATCAATTTTTAGAGTTAAATAAAACCCTGCTTTGTCAGCAAATCAGAAAACCTATTTTTATGTATGATACTCTCCAACTGTCCTTCCCTTACTGCGGCTTCCTCCTTCTTCTGTCTATGAACTTACTCCAACTTCCTTTGCCTCCCTCTAGTGTCCATCCCTCATTCTCCTGTGTCCCCCTTGAGCCTCCTATGTTCTCTCCCCCCTCTGAGTCACCACAGCTCCCTGCAGTCTCCCCTTCTCTTCTACTTACAAACCCTATCCAGCCATTCCCTCTTCCTCTCCCTAAACCACTTACTAACCCCGTGCACCCTGGAGCCTCAGATTGATGTACGCCACCATCCACACTTCTACCTTTCCCACCCCTAGTGTCCCTTCATTCCCTTATAGCACCCCTACTCCATTCCAGAGCATCAAGAGTCCAGCATAAGCTACTTATTTCCTCCCTAAGTTGTGTCAGCTGCTTGCACACCATGCAACCCCTCATCTCCAAGCCACATGCAACACCATGGCCTTCCCACACCCAGTGCATCCCACCACCGTTCAGAATATGCCTCCTGACTTTGCTGCCTGTGGACCCAGTTTCTACTTTGCCAATGGTTCCTCTTCATGTAGTTTGCCATTAGGGTACTAGACCATGAGGTCTACTCTGCTGGCATTTTAGTATGTTAGTGTAACCCCTAGATGGCGCTATCCCAGGGGCTACTACCCCTGCCTGATTTGCCACTAACAGGTTGAGGGGCCTGGATCCAATGGCGGGTGCCTCCACCCAGAGGTCAGGGTTTGCAATAGTTAAACTAACTTGGTCACAGCCCTCTGGGACACTGCAACCCCCCTTTCTTCCCACTAGTGGCCCACACAATATATCAGAATTACCTTCACAGTATACACTACCCCCAGGACTGGTTCCGCACTGGGACCTCCTGTGAAATGAGATACAGTGCAACAATCACAGTACAGTACTTTAACATAGACAAATACCTCAGGCAGTATAACTTTGCTGAAACAAGCAGCTCTGATTTATTTAGGGGGAATATAACAAGGACAGGGGGAAATCAGGTTAATTAGCTTATCACTCTAATAATCTACCTATGGCTCTGTGCACAGGCCTATCCCTATCAGTTACTGTCCCTGGGTACCTAAGCCCTAGTGGCTAGTCCAAACCGTGGCAGCTGGTAGGGGCCCTTTCACACAGAGAAAAGGAGAATTAAACAGTCAGCAGTACAGTAATTCCATTTGGATTTAATGTTGGCAATTCAACAGGGAGCGACCCTGAATTAGTACTCACGACCTCCAAATAAGATAGGGTCCTTCAATGTCAGCAGGGCTCACTTGAGGTACACAAACCTCTTCACACATCCATATAAAAGAAAGCACTATACCAGGCAGGCTGCATCTGTATCCCGATCGCAATTACTGCACCATACCCGGAGAACACACAGCAGATTCAGTTCCTGACAGACCGAGTGCAATTTTCAGCAATTCTTCCAGTCTTCTACAGGGTGAGCCTGGTTTCTACTCTTCAGAGATCCTTTGATTCTTTTCACAGGACGGATTCAGTCCTAACAAGCTGCAGACGGAACTCTGGGCCTTACACACGTTTTTGACTAAAACTGCACACTGAAAACACAGGGCTCCTTCCTTCTTCACTGCCAAAGCTCAACTGAAACTCCAACCGCAAAAACGGCACTTCCTTTGAGTTCCTCCCAGTTCTTGACTGGATTGGCTGTCACTCACAATAGACTGCTGCTGTTGGTCCAAAAGGCACTGAAGTCTAAACTACATCTCCCAGAGTCACTGCCCATACAATCCTCTTGTGGCTGGCTCAGATTATGAGTCCAAGTTCTGATTCGTCCAAGGCACCATTTTAGAGCTAGCTTACCCCACACTGATTGGTCCAGTTCAGCAGTTCAAAACTAGAATGGGAACTAGCAGACACAGTTCTGACTGCAAAGAAAGCAGGTTAGACAAACTGTAATTTCATTATTACTCTAAATAATTTCTGGCAAACAGTTACATCTTTCAGATAGGTTCCTTTGCACCCTAGTGACTGCAAAAATGAAGTGAATTGGCAGCAGCTTGAGTGGTACTCAATCAAAGAAACACACAGTCCCCCATACAAACTAATTATGTCTGCAAGCAGACAGCTCTTAAAGAGACAGTACCAGAGGTTCTAAAAACACTCACTGATAAATGGCTTAAATGCCAAACACCATTCAGGCTTGGAGCACTCAAGCAAGCTCCTGGAAGTCTTTTGGGAACCCCCATTTGCAGGGGGGTTACATTAGTTACTGTTTGTGTCCCTGATTGAGATAAGTAATGTAGTACACCACATCAGTACAGGACTGCAAAGTAGGGGAAGTGACTAGTGATCCTGCCCTGGTGCATAAGGTTGCAGGTTCTGTCCCTGGGAGGGGTACCTCGGAGTTTCCCTAAATTTTCCAGGTTTGGATCCACAATTCTATTGATGTGCAACCAATATAGGTCAGTACTAGCCTGAGGTTTCAGGGGAATCCAGAGTACAGAAGTGTCTCACTAGCACCTCCAGGTGGTTTACTGATATAACCTGCAAACAGGGAAATGGGGACTTAAAAATTTGTCTGACCTGTCACATGACTTGGTCACATGACCCAGTATACCAGTAAATTGCAGGACAACCTGGGGTGGGTGGGGTAGTAGACGCAAAGTGTTGACTTGCTAGCACGATCCAGTAACAGCCTCTGTGGAGAGCACTACCTTGTGCTGCTGCTGCTCCATTCTTCCCGACCGCTGGTTCTCTGCTGCTGCTGCTGGCTTACTGGTGGGAACTGACTATTCATGCGCTAAGTCCGTTTCTCCCTCTAACACTGAATAATGGCAAAACACTCCTGTAACACTCAAAATGGTGCAATAATGCAGCAATCACCCCTGAAGTCATGAAATATGCAACAGTTCTGGCTGTCGCTACTCTCCCTCTGTATGGGAAGACCAGCCATGACTTCTTAAAATACACCTTCCCCTGGTTCGGGCTGCTTGCCATGGTCACTGGAACACAACTCTAAACAAACTGAACAGTCTCCATTGCTCTGCCGACAGGTAAGTGAATGAAACTGAGTCTGTTTGAGGTGTAATTTTAACCCCCACAGTCCAATATCAGCCTCCGTGGAGAGCAGGACCATGTGCTGCTGCTGCTTCGTTCTCCCTGACCGCTGGTTCTCTGCTGCTGGCTTGCAGCTGTCCCGGAATGGGAAGGGGGGGGCTCCTATATCACAAAGACATCCCTTGTGCTGCTGCTCCATGCTCCCCGACTGCCAGTTCTCTGCCACTGCTGCTAGCTTGCAACTGTCCCTGAATAGGAAGGGGGGGTGTTCCTGTATCACAAAGACGGCCCTTGCACTGCCGCTGCTCCATTCTCCCTGACCGCCGGTTCTCTGATGCTGCTGCTGACTTGCAGCTGTCCCTGAATGGGAAGGGGGGGCTCCTGTATCACAAAGACAGCCCTTGTGCTGCCGCTGCTCCGTTCTCCCTGACCGCTGGTTCTCTGCTGCTGCTGCTGGCTTGCAGCTGTCCCTAAATGGAAAGGGGGGCTCCTGTATCACAAAGATAGCCCTTGTGCTGCTGCTGCTCTGTTCTCCCTGACCACTGGTTCTCTGCTGCTACTGTTGGCTTGAAGATGTCCCTGAATGGGAAGGGGGCTCCTGTATCACAAAGACGGCCCTTGTACTGCCGCTGCTCCATTCTCCCTGACTGCTGGTTCTCTGCAGCTGCTGTTGGCTTGCAGCTGTCCCTGAATGGGGAGGGAGGGCTCCTGTATCACAAAAACGTCCCTTGTGCTGCCGCTGCTCTGTTCTCCATGACTGCTGGTTCTCTGCCACTGCTGCTGGCTTGCAACTGTCCCTGAACGGGAATGGGGGGGTTCCTGTATCATAAAGACGGCCCTTGTGCTGCCACTGCTGCATTCTCCCTGACTGCCGGTTCTCTGATGCTGCTGCTGGTTTGCAGCTGTCCCTGAATGGAAAGGGTGGGCTCCTATATCACAAAGACATCCCTTGTGCTACAACTGCTCCATGCTCCCTGACTGCTGGTTCTCTGCTGCTAGCTTGCAGCTGTCCCTGAATAGGAAGGGAAGGGGTCCTGTATCACAAAGATGGCCCTTGCGCTGCCGCTGCTCCATTCTCCCTGACTGCCGGTTCTCTGCCGCTGCTGCTGACTTGCAGCTGTCCCTGAATAGGAAGGGGGGGGGTCCTGTATCACAAAGACGGCCCTTGTGCTGCCGCTGCTCCATTCTCCCTGACTGCCGGTTCTCTGCCACTGCTGCTGACTTGCAGCTGTCCCTGAATGGGAAGGGGGGCCCCTGTATCACAAAGACAGTCCTTGTGCTGCCGCTGCACCATTCTCCCTGACCGCTGGTTCTCTGCCGCTGCTGCAGGCTTGCAGCTGTCCCTGAATGGGAAGGTAGGTAGGTAAAATTTTTATTCATAAAATAATGAATATGGATTACTCCACTGAGCAAAGCTCATTTACAGTGAGGTCCAGAGAATCAAAACTAGTTACTCTTCAGGTCAGTTATACAGTTAATCATATCAATATAATAAATACAACATCACTTAACATTAAACGAGATAACAAAAAGACAAATAAAATACATGTATCTTCACAGTAACTTAGAAACAAAACAATACACTCAACACATAAAATAAATACAAGACAGATTTTCTATACTTATTCCTAAACTAAATCCCCCTCAATACTTATGTGCTCGATGAGCCATTCCTTTATTACATTTAACTGGAATTTTTTATCTAGCGGTCTTAGTATCCCAGGTAAGGAATTCCACAGGAGAGGTCCAACACTTATAAAATGGTTATTTCCCCAGACCGTTCTCCGTTTTGGTATCATACATTCCAAACTACTTGCAGAACGTAGTCCCCTTATAGGATTCTTAATTTCAATACCCCCTGCCAAGTACTCTGGCACTTTCCCGGATAAACATTTAATCACAAATAAAATTAAACTTAAGCCTCTCCTTTGAGATAAGGTATACCAACCCAAGTCCCTGTACATATCTAGTCTATGTGTCATCCTTGGTACACCTAATATAAATCTTGCCAGTTTATTATACATAATATCAAGCTTATATAACTGCTCTTTTGATGCACCCATGTAAATCAAATTCTCATATTCTAACATGGGTAATACCACCACAGTGACCACGAGTTTTCTAACATCCAGAGACATACTATTCCTTATTCTGTATAGGGATCCTAAACACTTTCCTATTTTCATCAAAGTATACTCAAAATGACTATGCCAATCAAGTTTTTTATCTAAATAAACCCCAAAATATTTATATTTATCAACTTGTTGCAGAATACCACCAGTATAGGTTTTAATTTGCAATCCGTCTTGCTCCAAATTTACACCATTCCCCCTATGAAATACCATTACCTGGGATTTTTTTTCCTTTAGAACTAATTTAGATCTCAACAAAAAATCCTGTAAGTAATCAAAAGCCTGCTGTAATACTGACTGAATAAGTACCACTGATGAATCAGCCAAATATATGATTGTATCATCAGCATAAAGATGATATTGTACCCCCTGTTGCTCAAACCTCAAATCATTCATATAAAGATTATACAATATGGGTCCCAATATAGATCCCTGTGGCACACCTGAAACAATTACCTTTAAACCCGACGACCATTCCTTAATAGTTACTTGTTGCTGTCTTGAGTCCAAATAATTTCTAAACCAATTCACCACTGGCTCAGATATACCACAGAGTTTTAATCTGGACAGGAGGATGCCATGGTCCAAGGTATCAAATGCCTTTGAAAGATCAACAAAAATGGCCCCCA
The DNA here is from genome assembly GCA_016271365.2 of Neoceratodus forsteri. Classification (NCBI taxonomy): domain Eukaryota; kingdom Metazoa; phylum Chordata; order Ceratodontiformes; family Ceratodontidae; genus Neoceratodus; species Neoceratodus forsteri. Next base: position 39,438,586 of record CM057451.1, read on the forward strand.
CTGGCATCCCCCTGTCCAGATCCTCTACAATATCACCCGTAACCTTCAGTAGGGCTGTAGTAGCTCCATGTTCTGGTCTAAAACCCGATTGATATTTATTAAGGACACCATTATCTTTTAAAAATGTCTGTAGTTGTTTCGCTACAGTCTTTTCCAAAATTTTTGATATTGTTAGCAACAGGGAAATTGGTCTATAGTTTTCCAAAAGCATCCTAGATCCCGACTTATAAACTGGCACAATCTTTGCTGTTTTCCATATTGAGGGTAATTCCATAGAAAAGAGAGATATATTAAATAAATTTGCTAAAGGTTGATCTATGATAGGGGCTGCATACTTTAATAAGATATTAGGGATCCCATCCATGCCTTTTGCTTTATTTATACTAATTTTAAATAATAATTCCCTAACTTCCCCACTTGTAATAGGGGTAAATTCAAACTCCTCTTTCTCATCAGATTGTACATTTTCTTTACCTGATTTATCTAACTCAATAATGCTTTGTGAGGCCTGGTTCATATTATTCCCTCCAGATCTTAATGCATCCGTACCCATAGTAGTAAAGAATGCGTTAAACCCATTTACTTCTTCCTCTCCCAATTCTAATTTATCCCCATTAATCAAAAATTGGTTGGGATAACCCATATTTGGACCCTTATGTAGTTTATTTATTGTACTCCAGAATACCCTTGGGTTCTCCATCATTTCTTTAGATAGTCTTTTGTTACAGTAATCTTGTCTGGCCTTCCTAATTTCTTTAGTGTACAAATTCCTTAATTGTTTATACTTAATCCACTCCTGATTTCCTTTAATTAATTTAGCTTTTTTCCATGCCTTATCTCTGGCTCTTTTAATTTTAAATAATCCAGAATCATACCATGGTGCATTATTTGATTTAATCAGCCTAGTTTTTATTGGGGCATATTTGTCACAAATTTGTATAAAATCCTTTTGGAACATATCCCATGCATCCCCCACATTGGGAATTAAGTCTAATCTTTCCCAATTATACCTTTCTAATTCCTGCATAAATGCAACATAGTCAAAATGTTTGTGTACCCTAGTATGTATAATATTCTTAGGTACTTTCCTTGTTTTTTGATTTCTTATACAAAAAACTATCTGATGATCAGACATTGAATCTGGCAACACCCCACTACTAACATACTTATTAGGATCTGAAGTAAATATAAGGTCCAGAATGGTTGAATTATCAGGATTTTTTACGTTTAGCCTAGTTACTTTTCTTATAAGTTGTATTAAGTTTAAAGTAGTGGCCATATCAATTAAACTGTGATGAACATCTGTTGTTCCCCAATCAACATTTAAATCCCCAAAAACCATTAGTTCATGTGAATTCAAATAATTCTTCAGGATATTTTGCATTTCATCAAAAACCTCAAAACTACTTTTGGGTGGTCTGTATATACCAAACAATAATATGAGTTTAGAATATGGTAACTTTACTTCCAATGGTAGAATTTCTGCTCCAGTCCAATCATTTAGACTACCTAATTCCTTAATATCAATCCAATTTCTAGCATAAATTACTACTACGCCCCCCTTTTTCGATCTATCCTTTCTCCATACATTAAAGTTTTCCAAGGCTATATCATTGTCTTGAATTCTTGTATGCAACCTTGACTCAGTAATTATTAATATATCAGGTTTATAGCACATTACCCAATCTCTCAGATTGTCAATTTTTTTAAGCAAGCTACAGATGTTAATATGCACAATCTTCAGTCCCTTTTCATTTAACATTTCTTGGGTACAATCATTATTCAACTCAAATGCAGGCCCAGGATTTAGATGAACATCCCCACTCATCATTAACCCCATAATTACTGCTAATTTACTTAATCTATACAGTTTGGGGTTTATTTGTCTTCCCCTTCTTATATTTTTATTTATGTTAGAACCAACCAAAAGAGTATTTGACCCCCATCCACTTAAAACTTTACTAAAAATACATACCCACTTGATCAGAGTGGTCTCTGTATAACTATCCAATAAAGTAGCCTGTATTACCCCATACCATCCTACTAATACGTCTATCTTTCCAGGCAAGGTACTTTTATGCATTGTTATTATATATGGCTGTACTACAACATCTTTATCTACCTGAATAGAATCTATATTTGAACAAAACTGGCATCCCACTAATAAAATTGTCCACCATAACACTAACATTTTTGTTCCTTTAAATTTTAAAATATATTTTAATTTAAACTCTATAGTTAATAATGCCCCAATTAATAACAAGGAAAAAACTCTATGTGTAGGGGTTATTCCAGTCAAATTATAATATCAAAACTATTACATTTAGACTCTAGGGTTTATAAAATTAAAACAAAAACTTCTTCATGCACAGTTCCAGTCAGAATTAACCACTGGAATTAGTACATGAACCACGCCTATAAAAGTGAGCAATCAATATTTGTAGACAAACAGAACACCTGTTCAAACACCAATATTTCAAGCTGTAGGACATACTATTTTATGCATTAATATATCAGGCTATTAAATCAAAACAGTCTAAAAGTTTTAAAATTTAAACATTTAACCAAGCAATATGTGCCATTAAATAAATACAGCTTTCCCCATTTAATATATTGGTTTTTCAAACAATGAGTCTCATTATCTCAAACACCAATATTTCCCCCACTCAGACCTTACAATAAAATGCAAACCCAGACCATATGAGAGACAATAGATAACAGCAATTATCAAACTCATTTAAATGAGGATAGATATTTTTACCAGTATATACACAGGTAACAAATATAAGTTCACCAACTGCTTTCCGAGAGCCCACAGTTGCTTTCCTGATGCTGAGTGGCACTCGCGCTGCTGGCAGCGCGGTTCTTTTGTAGTATGCTGCCCCTCCTCCTTTGGTGACGTCTTCACCGTTTTCACCTGGTCCCTCTCACTAGAACTCAGGTATCACGGGACAAAGGGGAGCAATGGCACAGAAACAAAATAAAGCACTTTTCAGGTATCGGACTCACAGTTCAGGCATACAGTTCGTTTTTACCACAGGCAGCAGCTGCTTTCTCAGGTCCCGATCTCTCACTTCAGCAAATGGGGCCAAACAAACAGTTCTCAGTTCCCGATCTCTCACTTCAGCAAATGGGGTCAAACAAACAGTTCAATGCACACAGCAGAAGTAGATTAGCTGGCAAATAAAAGCTGTGCTAGCAGTTGGTAAATAGCTTCAGCGTACCTGTTCGGAAGGGGGGCTCCTGTATCACAAAGACGTCCCTTGTGCTGCCGCTGCTGTGTTCTCCATGACTGCTGGTTCTCTGCCAATGCTGCTGGCTTGCAACTGTCCCTGAATGGGAATGGGGGTTCCTGTATCACAAAGATGGCCCTTGCGCTGCCGCTGCTCCATTCTCCCCGACTGCTGGTTCTCTGCTGCTGCTGCTGGCTTGCAACTGTCCCTGAATAGGAAGGGGGGGTTCTGTATCACAAAGACGGCCCTTGCGCTGCCGCTGCTCCATTCTCCCTGACCGCTGGTTCTCTGCCACTGCTGCTGGCTTGCAACTGTCCCTGAATAGGAAGGGGGGGTCCTATATCACAAAGATGGCCCTTGCGCTGCTGTTGTTCCATTCTCCCCGACCGCCAGTTCTCTGCCACTGCTGCTGGCTTGCATCTATCCCTGAATGGGAAGGGGGGGCTCCTGTGTCACAAAGATGGCCCTTGTGCTGCCGCTGCTCTGTTCTCCCCGACCACCGGTGTATGCCCTCCTGAGATTTTTTATTGAATGCATATCCCCTCTTGAGATTTTTATTGAATGCGTATCCCCTTCCAAGATTTTATTGAATGCGTATCCTCTCCTGAGATTTGTTATTAAATGCGCATGCTCTACCAAGATTTGTTATTGAATGTGTATCCCCACCTGAGTTTTGTTAGATAGATAAGATACTTTATTTCTATAGCGCCCATCTCCATGGACTCTGGGTGCTGCACAGTAAAAACATACATTTAAAATACATTGTTGTTGAATTTGTATCCCTCCCGAGTTTTATTGAATGTGTATCCCCTTGAGATTTATTCAATGCGTATCCCCACCCAATATTTTTAACTGAATATGTATCCCCCCTCGAGATTTGCTATTGAATGTCTAGCCCTTTCAGAGAATTATTACTGAATTTGTATTCTCTCCAGAGGATTTTTATTTAATATATATCCCCAACAGAGGGTTTTTTGAATGTATATACATATATATATATATATATACTGTTGAGAGATTTGTTATTGAATGCACATCCTTTCTCAGGATTTATTGAATGCATCCCCCCCCCCCAGATTATCTTGTTACTAAATATGTATCCTCTCCAGAGATTTCTTATTGAGTATGTGACTCCTCCCGAGATTTCTTATTGAATGTATGTCCCCTCCCAAGATTTCTTATTGAATGTATGTCCCCTCCCAAGATTTCTTATTGAATGTGTGTCCTTTGTCGATGAGGCACAGGTCAGGAAGCATAGGAAAACCAGGAGCAGTTGTAGAATTCACCAAAAATATTTATTTGCACTAGCAGTAACATAAAAACAATAAACTTGTTCAGAATAACTATTTACAAAGGCAAAATAAAATAGAGAAGGCACATCAGAGTTTTTCTTCAATCTCTGTGTGTCCCCTTTTCAAGCAGTTACAGCTCTGTCTTATTAGTCCTTCCAACCCTCCTTCTTAACAAGCATGGATCTAGTATATTTCAGGCAGGTGCTGGCAGGAACATAATGTCCCAGAACTGATGCCCTGTCGCCGCAGCTTTTGCAAAAGGCTTAACAATTGCACTAAGGTAATCTCTTGAGTTTCCAATAGCTTTTTGCAGTCATCTCAAACTATAATTATATACATTTCAAAAATTAACACTATATAATTTCTTTTTTTTGTTGATCTTTTTGGGTGCCCCAACCTCGGCGGGGGTCGGGGGTGATCCTGCGGTTTCCTCCCTACAACCAGTCCAGCCCTGGTGGCCCCTACATCGACTGCCGTGCCCAAGCCACAACCCCTGCACCACCTCAGCCTCTTACCTGGCTGCATCGCACCCCCTATAGCATGGAGGACCACTCGGGGAGTTGGGATCAGAGGAAGCTTCATGGGGCAGTTTGTGTAGTGCCGCGGGGGTGGATCTTCCCATGCCGGAGGATTGGGGCTACAGTTTTCCTCTCTTGCTCCTTTTCACAGCATGGACAAGTCAAATGTGCCATCCCTTTTCTTGCTCCAAGATGTCTCATCCTAGCCCCCAGCCACCACTTGGAGCCAGCACTTTTTTTTTTTTTTTTTTTTAGTTTTTTGTTGACCAGGTAAGTGCACTATGCAAATCCTGCCTATTTTCAGGCATGACCTGGGGAAGGGGGATACAGATGAATGCCAACTGACCTTGAACCAGATTAAGCTGTTGGTGGTATTTTTAGTGAATGAGGGAAATTTGACCAGGACACCGGGGAGATTCCCCTACTCTTTCCGATAAGTGCCATGGGATCTTTAACATCCATCTGAACTACCACCAATCCAGGCAGATGGGACCTCAGTTTAACGTCTCATCCGAAAGACGGCACCTCAGAAGTGCAGCACCCCTCTCATGCTGCACTACAGTGTCAGTATTGGGATATTAACCCAAGTGCCAGATGTGGGAACTGAACCCACAGCCCTCTGATCACCAACTCACTTGCGCGGGTGTCCCTCCTCACCCACCCTGGAGGAGTAGAGCAGTCCATGGGATGCTCAATCTACCTTCTTTGGCCAACCTCCGATGACCCGAGATTGTTCCTGAACCCAGGTCGCAGGTGTGGTGCGAGGTGTGGCATCAAGCGCCTCAACCCTCAGTGCCACCGGGCTGGCACAACACTATATAATTTCTAAATAAAAGGGATCCCAACAACAGTTACATTTTCACATAATTATTTGTATATATTTTTATATCAACAGATATGCAAGAGAGGAAAAGACAAACAGCAAGGGAAGACTGAGGGACAGTGAGAGGCAAAGAATTGCGAGACTGTCAGGGTGATCTAGTCCTAGGTTTCACGGGAAAATTTGGTTGCACAACCAGAGAGACAAGAGACAGGAAAGGAAAGAACAGAACAGATCCTTGCATTCAAACTCTCCACAACAGCTGGGACAGGGTCCTATTCCACCCTGTCACACCCCTCCCAAGATTTCTTATTGAATGTGCATCCCCTTCCGAGATTTCTTATTGAATGTATGTCCCCTCCCAAGATTTATTGTTGAATGTGTGTCCCCTCCCAAGATTTCATATTGGATGTGTGTCCCCCCAAGATTTCTTATTGGATGTGTGTCTCCTCCAGTAGAAGCATTCTGGATAGGAGGGTCGATACCAGTCCATTCACAGAAGAAAGGATCCTGAAAGAACTCCTAAAACTCAAGGTGGACAGAGCAAGGGGGCCTGACGGGATTCACCCCAGAATTCTAAAAGAACTAAGGGGAGAACTAGTGACACCACTGACTACCCTTTTTAACAAATCATGGGAGGATGGTGTGGTACCTGAGGACTAGAGGAAGGCGGATGTTATTCTCCTCTAAAAAGTGGGAGCAAGGCAAAGGCAGGAAACTACAGACCTGTTAGTTTGACCTTAGTGGTAGGGAAAGTTATGGAATCACTTCTGAAAGAAAGAATTGTTGAGTACCTAGAGGCCAGCAGGGCACAGGGCCTAAGGCAGCATGGACTCACAGCAGGAAGGTCATGTCAGATGAATCTAATAGATTTCTTTGACTGGGTGATCAAAGTAGTAGACCAGGGAGGGACTGTGGATGTGTCCTATCTAGACTTTAGCAAGGCATTTGACACAGTCTCACACAAAAGATTAATAAACAAGTTAGCCAGCCTGGGAGTGGGTCCCAAGGTGGTAGCCTGGCTAAAAAAATTGTCTGGACAACAGGACACAGAGGGTAATTAGTAAACAGAGTCCACTTCGAGGAAAGGAGAGTTACTAGCGGGGTACTGCAGGGTTCAGTACTGGGACCGGTCCTCTTTAATGTCTTTATAGGTGACATTGTGGAGGGTCTGGAAGGAAAAGTATGCTTCTTTGTGGATGACTCAAAGATCTGCAACAGGGTTGATACACAATGGGGGGTGGAAAGGATGAGAAGGGACTTGGCAAGGTTGGAAGAATGGTCAAAAGTATGGCAGCTTAGATTCCAATGCAAAGTGCAGGTAATGCACCTGAAACAAAACCCCAGGGTAATAGTACACAAGTTGAAGCTACTAACAACAACAAAAATTGAACGGGACCTGGGAGTAGTCATATCAAATGACCTAAAGGTATGCAAGCAATGTGAAAAGGCTGTAAGGAGGGCAGGGGGAATACTGGGTTGCACAGGGAGAGACATCACCTGTAGAAAACAAGAAGTTGTTATTCCTCTGTACAGACAGTTGGTGAGATCCCATCTGGAGTACTGCTTGCAGGTCTGGAGACCCCATTTCCATAAGGACATAGGATGGAGGCAGTGCAAAGGAGGGCAACTAAATGGTGCAGGGTCTGTACCAGAAGCCATATGAAGAGAGACTAAAGGAGCTTAAGATGTATACCCTTAAAGAAAGGAGGGAGAGGGGGGACATGATTGAAACTTTCAAGTACCTCAAGGGAATCAAGAAAGTCCAAGAGGGTAGCATCTTTCAGAAAAAGAGGTGTGCAAGAACAAGGGGGCACAATTTGAAGATAGAGGGGGGATGGCTTATAGGCTATGTGAGGAAGTATTTTTTCACAGAGAGGATGGTGGACACATGGAACAGCCTTCCAGAGGAGGTAGTGGGGTCAAAAACAGTGGGAGAATTCAAGAATGCATGGGACAGACATAAGACAATTCTAGTGGGGAGGTAGGAGGAAGTAGGCTGTTGGTTGACTAGGATCTGCAGCTTATCCAAAAGGTAGGGAAATGGGCAGACTAGGTGGGCCAAGCGGCCCTTATCTGCCATCAAAGTCTATGTTTCCCCAAATTTATTGAATGTGTGTCCCCTCCTGAGATTTCTTATTGGATGTACATCCCCTGATGAGATTTCTTATTGAATATGTATCCCCTCCCCTGGTGTCAGCGTGGCTCAGTTGGTAGCACATCCACCTCTAGACTAGAAGGTTGTGGGTTCTAGTCCCACACCGGGATTGAACTTGCACCTAAAAATCACTGTCATCCGAGTGCAGTATTGGGGAGTGCTGTACTGCTGGGGTGTGCTGTTCTTTGGATGAGACGTTAAACCGGGGTCCCTTCTGCTCATCCTGGTGTTGCCCTGGTAGGTGTCCAGGTGGGAGTAAAAGAACCCAGTGCACTCTTTACAAAGAGCAGGGAACATTCACGGTGTCCTGGCCAACATTCCCCTTCCATAAACCGGTTCATGCAATTATCCAGGCTGTGTGTGGGTGATGATGTGCGATATGGCTGCCACCACACATTCAGTCACTTCACTACCAGTCTAACATTGCTTGTAAAGCGATTTGGGATACTGTGAATGAAAAGCGCTATATAAATGCTGATTCTTCTTCTTCTCTCTATATTTCTTATTGAATGTGAATCTCCTCCTGAGATTTGTTACTGAATGCATATCCATCATGAGATTTAAGCAGTAATGCCCAAAGAAGTGGGCATTTACATACAGTAGTAACATAGTATTTGATGGCAGATTAGGACTGTTAGGTTCACCCAGTCCGCCTGTATTCCCTGCCTGCATCAGTGGTCACTGACCCTACTTGGTCATTGGCTTTAGCCTTTCTTACCCACCTCTAGGGTTTCCTTGTGCGTATCCTATGCATGTTTGAATCCCCCCACTACTTCCTGGGATAGGCATCTGCCACCCTTTCTGTGAAGAAAAATTTCCTCATATTCCACTTCATCCTGCCTCCCTCCAATCTCATATCATGCTCCCTCATCCTTGTACACCTCCTGTACTGAAAGATGTCACCCACTTACATTTTGTTTATTCCTGTAAGATACTTTGTTTCTATCATATCTTCCCGTTCCTGCCTCTCTTGCAGTGTATACATATTGAGGTCATATAATATCTCCTCGTTTGTCTCCTGGTGCAAGCCCTGCACCATCTTTGTTGCCCTTCTCTGAACTGCCTCCACCCTGTCTATGTCCTTACGAAGATGCGGCCTCCAGAACTGTACACCGTACTCCAGGAGGTAAATGCCCAATTGTGTTACATAATTGCCTTGCTGTCACACATGCCTTAGCACATGAAACACAACCGCTACAGCCAAAATCTACTTTTGTTTTCAGTTCGCACCTCTCCTACCTGTCAAGCATGGTCCTAATGAAGCAATAATTATAATTAGTGTTGAATATTGATCTGCTTTGGAGATTTGTTATTGAGTGTGTACCCTCCATAAGATTTATTATTGACATTGCCGCACACCCTAACCAGCGTAAGTGAAGGACTAAGGACCCTCTTAGTTCTTAAATGTAACATTACACAACCTTAACACACAGTACTATGGGGCAGTTGATAGTTCCGCAGGATGTGCCACACTGTGCTGTGTTACTGGAACTGGCTTTGGTGGAGCAGTAGTGGTTGTATCAGAAACAGACAGCAGTGCTAAATTGAGGGGGGGGGTGTAACCCCCATTCTTGACAAAACCAGCTGATATATTTTTTCTACAAAGCTTTTCTGCCCTGGAGCTGGCTGGTCGTCAGCCTCAGCTCACCCCTGGTTGGCACATACCTCCCCCAGGACTTGCTGACATGAGTCCCTCATGGACTGCCCCCCATGGCAGAATCAGGAAGGAAGGGTCCACGCTCCCCTCCACCTGGCACATACATCCAGATTCCTGGGCCTGGGTGGCAGGGCAGACTGGGGAATGGGGCAGGCTTCATAAACTGGCTCCATTTTCATCCCACCTGCCTTTCCAATGTCAGGTACAGCCCCAGTGATGGGCTTGCTGGCTACAGACATGCCAGTGTGCAGGAGCAAGCTCCCCGGACCACCACAGGGGTTGCCAGTGCAGCAGATCCCAGCACATACACTCCCCGAGCTGGGGGCAGTGCTGTGTGGCAGCACCTTGATAGCTCGACTCAGCTGTGGCATTCACTACTAAACCTGGATCGCTGGCATGGAAATGCACAGTACTACCTGCTGGGCCATTGGGTAGCCCTGTATAGGTTTTTGTTACAGATTTAAGATGGGGGCTCTGCTCCCCCCCTTTTTCCTTCTCTTTTTAGTGTGGTACTATAAAATGGTGTGAGAACTGTGTGTGGGAGTTATAGAAGCATATAATTTATTGGCAAGTAAGGACCGCTTGTCCCACCTAGTCTGACCATTTTTCCCTACCTGCAGTATCACTGCAAACCCTACTTGATCTCCAGTTCTTTCTCACTCCTCTCCTTCTTTTCCACTAAGATTCTCTTATGCCTGTCCCAGGTTTTTGTGAACCCTTCCACTGGTTTCGCCCTTACCACCTCAGCTGGTAAATTGTTCCAGGAATCCACCACTTTTTCTGTGAAGAACTTTTTTACATCTTTCCTGAATTTGCCTCCTCCATTTTTTTCTGAAAAATACTCCCATCATCTACCTTATTTACCCCTTGGGTATTTATAGATCTGTATCATATCCCCACTCTCCCTCCTCTCTTCCAGAGTACACATATTGAGTTTTCTCAGTCTCTCTTCATGGGTCTTCTGGTATATATAGATACATTGATGTTGTCGGCAGATGGGCCTTGTGGCCTATCCAGTCTGCCCTATCCCTTTTACTAATGCTTAAGTTACCCTAGATGCGACAAGTTTCCCCCCTTTTGCCCTAGCTTGATAATTCCCATGTGCCTATCCCACGCATTCTTGAATTCCTGAACTGTGGTCACACCCACCACTTCTTGGGGGAGACTATTCTGTCTGTCCACCACCCTTTCAGTGAAGTAGAATTTCCCCCCTATGTTTTCCTCCTTTTTAGTCTCATGCTGTATCCCCTTGTTCTGTTCCTTTCATGTGAAAGAGGCTCCCCTCTGGTACCCAGTTGATCCCCTTTAGATACTTGAAGGTCTCTATCATGTCCCCCTATCTCTCCTTTCCTCCAGGGGGTACATATTGAGAGCTCTGAGTCTCTCCACATATGACTTATGCCGCATCCCAGGCACCATTTTTGTCACCCTCCTCTGTACCGTCTCCATCTTGTCTGTTTTTCTGGAGATGGGGCCTCCAGAACTGAACACAGTACACCAGATGAGGCCTTACTAGGGAGTTATAAAATGGTGCCACCACTTCCCTCCATCTACTTGTTATACCTCTCCCTATGCACCCTAGTATTCTGCCTTTCTGACTGCTTTGTCGCATTGTTTATCCACTTTGAGGTTGTCTTCTGTGACTACCCCGGATCCTTTTCCTCTTTGGTGGCCTCCAGTGTTATCCCGTCTAGTTCATACTCGACCCTAGGATTCCCTCTCTTTAGGTGCATAATCCTGCACTTTTTTGCATTGAAACCCAACTGCCATTCCTTGGACCAGTTTTCTAGCCTCTTCAGATCTCTCCTCATTTTTTCTATACCTTCCTGTGTGTCTACCCTTTTACATAGCTTTGTATCGTATGCAAACTGGCTAATTCTCCCTTCTAGACCCTCTGCACTATCGCTTATGAAAACATTAAAGATCACTGGTCCCAGAGCACTGATCCCTGGGGTACAGGTATAGACTCCTTCACCATTTTAGTTGCCCTCCTCTGAACCACCTCCACTCTGTATATGTTCTTTTGAAGATGTGGTCTCCTCATCTGGAATACTGTGTACAGTTTTGGTCTCACCAGTGACCTATACAGAGGTAACACCACCTCCTACCTTCTACTGGTGATCCATGTTCTTATGCACCCCAGCATCCCACTACCCTGCCCAGCTGCCTTGTCACACTGACTGGCTACCTTTAGAAAATTCCAGATTATTACACCTAAATCTGTCTCCTACTTGGTTGTTGTCAATGACACTCCTCCCATTATGTATTAAGCCACTGAGTTTCTGTGTACCACAAATGCATTATTTTGCACTTTTTCTCATTGAATCTCAATTGCCATACCTTTTATACCACTCCTTTTATCAGGTCTCTATTCATCCTTTCCGTCCCTCAGAATGTCCACCCTGTTGCAGATTTTGGTGTAATTTGCAAAGAGCCAGACATTCCTCTCTAGCTCCTCTGCAATGTCACTTATAAATACATTAAAGAGACCGATCCCAGCACTGAGCCTTGAGGCACCCCACTGGTCACCCTCCCCTCCTCTGAGTGAACTCTAATTACCACCACCCTCTGTCTCCTAGACTCTAACCAGTTTCTTACCTGGGTTAACACCTTTGAACCCAATCCTGAGCTCTCCAGCTTGTTTAATATACTCCTATGTTGAATGGTGCTGAATGCCTTACTAAAATCTAGGTAAACCACATCCACTGCACCTCCCTGATCCAATTCCTTCATCACCCTATCAAATAAATCTACAAGATTTGTTTGACGTGGCCTCTCTTGTGTACCCATACTGTTTCTGATCTTGTAACCTATTAGATTCAAGATAATCCACTACCCCCTCCTTCAATAGTGTTTCCATTAACTTTCACACTACCGAGGTCAGACTGACCGGTCTATAAATTTCCAGCCTTGTCCTTACTACCACTTTTATGAAGAGGGACTACAGATCCTGAGGGAGTTGAGGACAGTAGGACGTAGGCTTGAGAGGCGCTGGCGGAGATCGGGCCTGGAGTGTGACAGACTTAGTTTGATGGACCATTATTTGGTCTATCAATCAGCAATTACCCGTAAGAAGGCAGAATTCCTGTCCGAGGAAATTGCTGCCACACAGAATCAACCAGCCCATCTTTTCCGGACTATGGATAGATTGTGCAATCCAGTCTGTCTCCAGCCTGGAATTGCTTTTTCACAAGAAGGGTGTGAGGAGATTGATCGATTCTTTGCAGATAAGGTTGCTACAATCAGGTCCGAGGTCCGCCTGGCCCTCTCAAATGGGAATTGCGGTGGTCGGCAGGAGATGTCAGACACCCAGTTTGTGTAGTGTGACTTCAGCCGGCCCATAATCAATGACATTGTGATGGTCATCCAGTCATTGCATCCGACCAACTGTAGTTTGGACCCGGGTCCCATGCGTCTCTTAGTAGGCTGTGTGGATAAAATTGGCCCAGTCCTTGCCAAGATAGTCTGGATGTCTTTGGAGAGTGGGATCTTTCCGGATCCTCTGAAGGAGGCTGTGGTTTGGCCTCCTCCTTAAAAAGCCCTTTTTGGACCTGAACTGTCTGGCTAACTACAGACCTGTCTTTAACCTACCCTTTGTGGGTAAGGTTATTGAGAAGGTGGTTGCATCACAACTGGATGACCATTTGACCAGCCATAATGTCTATGATTCTCTCCAGTCCAGATTTAGGAAGAGACATAGTACCGATATGGCCCTTGTTTGGGTACTAAATGACCTCCTGATAGCGAGAGATCGGAAGACCTGTTCCATCTTGGTCCTCAATAATCTCTCTGTGGCATTTGATGCCGTGGACCATGGTGTGCTGTTGGAGTGCCTACAGTTCATCTGTGGAATTTCTGGGACAGTTCTCAGATGGTTTCGATCATTCCTCGAGGGCAGGACTCATAGGGTAGTGTTTGGGACTTTTTCCTCAGCTCCATTCTCCCTGCCCTGTGGGGTGCCGCAGGGCTCCATTCTGGCACCCATGTTGTTTGCGGTGTATATGCTGCCGTTAGGAACGATTATTAGGTGGTATGGCTTGAGTTTTCACTGCTATGCAGATGATACTCAGCTGTACACGTCCTTTGTGCCTGACCAGGATGATACTGTTTTGGTCTTTAACAACTGTCTAGTCAAGATCCAGGATTGGATGAATGGGAGCTGGCTGCGGTTAAACCCAGGGAAAACAGGTGATGGTTGTGGACCCAGGTCATTGGGGGCAGGTTTGTTATCAGGTTCACCTTCGGGTCTTTGGCTCGGTGATGTTCAGCTAACTACCTCAGACCGGGTGGGGAACCTGGGTGTTATATTTGATGACTGCCTGACCCTTAAACCACAGGTGTCAGCAGTTGTCAAAACCTCTTTTTACCATCTGAGGAATATCGCCTTGGTAAAGCACCTCATTCCCCCCAGTGATCTTCCAACTCTGGTCCACGCCTTCGTTACCTCCTGCCTTGACTACTTCAATGCCCTTTACCTTGGGCTACCGGGGGTTGATATCCGCTATCTGCGGCTGGTGCAGAATGTGGCAGCCAGGCTTTTGACTGGTACTTTTAGGGCCAGTCATATAACGCCTGTGCTCCGCGGACTGCACTGGCTGCCAGTACAGTGGCGGTTCACCTTCAAGGTCAGTTTGCTGACCTATAAGGCCCTACACGACCAGGGACCAAGCTACCTGCAAGATCTGCTTCATCCCTACTGTCCCCATACCCACTCCAATCCACCAACGAGGGATTGCTAGAGATTCCCAGGGTCTGTTTACAGACATCTGGGGCAAGGTCATTTAGTTTTATGGCCCCAACCCTGTGGAATTCTCTACCTTGTCAGGTGCGAGATTGCCTGACCATCCAAAGTTTTAAAGTTGCCCTGAAAACCTATCTTTTTAGCCTAGCTTTTTCTAAATTTTAATGCAGCTGTTGTAATTATTGTTTTCATTTTTTGTATTGTTTATTTATTGATGTTTTTTAATTATTTGTTGTACAGGTGCCTTGGTTTTGGAAAGGTGCCTTTCAGAAATAAAGATTGATTTGATTTGATTTGATCTGACCTCCTCAAGTCCTCTGGAACCACACCTGTTTCTAGTGTGCTGTTGAAAAGGACTGTCAGAGGTACAGCCAGTACCTCCTTGAGTTCTTTCAATACCATAGGATGTACCCCGTCTGGTCCCATTACTTTATCTGCTTTCAAACTAGCAAGTCGCTCTAGAACCCTCTCTGCTGAAAACAGACTGGTATCCATTTCCCACCTTACAGAACACATATTGCTTTTTTTGTGGCCCCCTTCCTTCTTCTTCCACTGTTAGCACTGAGCAAAAGTATTTGTTTAGTATGTCTGTTTATTCCTGGTCTCCCTCTGCACAGTTCCCCCAATCCTTTTTTTAATCTTACGATTCCTCCTCTAGTTCTTGTCCTTTTACTTACAGTATATACCTAAAAAATGTCTTGTCCACTTCTGTTACTTCTTGGGCTAGCCTCACTTCAGGTTTTACCTTTGTACTCCTTACTGCTTTCCCTGAATCTCACTGTTTCTGTTGATATTGTTCCGTATCCTCCGCACTCTGCGTCTTTTTATATCCTCTGAATGCGACTCTTTAAGCCTTTACCTTTCCAGCCACCTCTCTCGAGAACCACAGTGGTCTGTTTTCCTATTACTTTTACTCATTTGCCTGACACAGAGGTTCGTAGCCTTCAGTGTGGCCCTCTTTATTTTCGCCTACTATTCTTCCACTCCTCCTAGGGCATTTATCCCTTCCAGATCACCCTTTAGGCATTCACTCGTCTTTACAAAATCTGTCCTCCTGAAGTCCAGGACCCTCACCCTAGTGTGGTTGAAATCTGCCCTTGTCCGTGTATTGAACCACTCTGCACAGTGATCAGTGGTACCCAGGTGACTTCCCACCCTGACATCTGCCACACTGTCCCCGTTTGTAAGTACTAGATCCAGTATAGCTCCATCACAAATGGGTTTGCTGACTAGTTCCCTGAATCAGAGTACTTCTTACGGCGAGTCCTTAGTCCTTCACTTATGCCCTAGTCCTCTGCTTACGCTTTCCAACCAACTGCTGATGCAGACAGTTCTCTGTCATTATGGTGCTTAAAGGGTATTTCCAACCCAAGCTACCCAAGCAACAGACAGGTCCCTTGGGAAGCAGATTAAACCTCATCCTCTTTGTATGTAATTATTTTAGGGGACCTGAAGACATTTTTATGTCCAAAAAGGCACTTTCTAACCAAAAAGTGATGGTTTGCCACTTTTGGTTGGCAGTGTAACCTTCTTGACTCCCATGAGTCACAGTCACATGTATACAATTTGGGGGTGAGAAAACGTGTTTTTTGTCAGGCTTTGGTGGTGAATGATAGGAGAATTTAACCTCATCTGTGCGATCTGGTGAACAAACATGGAACTGTTGCCCAAATCAGTGTGCTGCATTGGCATGTGAGCCATCGGTTGCTAAAATGGGGTGGGGGGCAGACAGGCCATGGCCCCCCTCACTGTGAAACCTGGAAGGGCCATGTTGTTTTTCTGGCTCTGGCTTCACTTTGTGGTGTACATTTTTTTAATATTAGGCTTTCACTTAGCTTGCCAGGTGTGGGGATTGTTGAGGCTAGTGGAGTAGGCAAGGTGGGCGGCAACCACAGATTTAGAATGTTGCTGTGGGTCAGCAGCAACTACGCATGTACTATGACCCCTGACGCTGTCCATGTTGCCAGAGTGGTGACACCCACAGTGTATTGCCAGGGTATGAGATCAAGTCTGGCGCTTGTTGTGGCTTCAGGATGTCTGCTTATACTGACCCCTCCTTTCTAAACCCATGGGGTGAGCGGAGAGAGAGAAGTTAATAAAGTGTTTGTGAGCACTCCATTGTGCTTCCCTCCTATAGTGTGGCTTGTCACTTTTCATTTCTCTGTGTTCCCTTTCCTTGGCACGGTGCATGGTGTCTGCGGTAATCATGTCCTCGTGTGCTTGGTGGCACAGAGAAGATGCTGCTGTGGTGTTCCTGGTGGCAGTTCCCTCTGCCAATCCAGATTGCCAGGATTTGGGACCTGAAGGTGCTCTGGAGCCTGTGCTAAGCTCTGTTATAGCCACCTTGTTGGGAGCCAGAAACATTCTGGCAGTTCCTTTCTCTTGCTGCTGCCAGCTGGGCAGTTGAGGCTCCCTTGAGGCTGTATTAGGTAAGTCACTCATAAGGGAGGGAGGGTGGGCTGGGGTTATGTTTAGTCCAGTAGAAAGTCTGAACAGTGCTAGAGCTGTACATACCCAACCCTCTGATCATGGTCCAAATACCAAAGGGGATGGGCAGGGTCCAGGGACAGGGACCGTGTTCCCTGGCCCTGTCAGTATTTGAAACATGAGCGTGTCCCTCAACCTTCTTGTCTCTTAGCTAAAATGATATGATTATGTCTAGTCTCTCTTCTTAGCTAACCACGGCCTTGTATGGGGGGGGGGATGATCACCCCCATTGTTCTGATCCCATCTAGCACTCCGCTATTGTGTTTGCTGCCTACCTGCCTGGCTTCAGCTACTTTCGCCTAGAGCCTACTCCTTGACAGTTGCTCCACATGGGGTGCTTAACAGTTACCAACATTCCTTGATCTTAGTTGTAGTACCCTTCACAGTCCTCACTTCTTGGCCCACCACACCCTTAATTTATATAGATCCCCCTTGAGTGCCCCCTTCCGTGTGTCCGCTCTTCCTGCCAAGTTAATGTTGTTGGATCCTCCTCCAAATCATTAATAACAGGTTAAAGAGCAACAGACCCCGCTGCCTTTTCAGTACAGCAGTAGCACTATTACTTGCAATGCCGGTGACCTGAGTTCAGGAACAAGTTTCAGTCATTGGTGGGGGTTGGGGAGGTGAGGTGAGGAGAGGAGAGGAGGAGGCTTGAGCATTCCAGAGGATGCTCTCTTCCAGGAATGGAGGGTTGCAGCTCCTGCCATGCAACTGCCACCTGGGTGACCACATGTGGTGGTGCAGGCAGGGGCTCAGCATTGGGGGGGGGACGCCAGTGGAGCTGGACGCATGATGCATTTCTGGGTTTATATCATGGTTGGTCAGTGTCTCGGGGGCAGGGGACCAAGAAAAGAGGAGAACAACCCCAAGTCACTGCAGCGTGATGCTGCTCCCACTTGGCAGGCCCTGCACCGCCAACCTTGGCACCCACCTCCAGGGCAAACAGGAATCTTTGGTGGGGACAAAGCCCACTTTGTCGAGACTGCCGGGGGGGAGGGGTAAACCAAGGAGGAACAAAAAGGCAAGGGTACAGTAAGTCCAGGACATACCTCTCAACCTTGCCACTGAAATGAAGAACACAGATGCCCAACACAAGGGACAGTAAGGGGGGACACTGACTCTTATAAAGTGGAACACATCCTCAAAGATAGATATACAAGGTCAGAACACTGTGGAAACCATTGTGTTCACTTGCACAAAGTTCATTCTTGGTTTAACATCTTGGAGTGTTATGAATGTGTACTTTAAATGCTGAATTTACTGCATATTCTTTGTGTGGGCAGCATCTTTTCCATTAGAGACTGATTAGGGAGAGAGCAATTTTGAGTGGTAAAATTTGTGTCCCTCATAACTGGGGACAGTTGAGAGGCGTAGTCTGGGATGCGGGGACTGGGGGCAGGGAAATGGCTGAGGAGGGCAGACCGTGGGAGCAAAAACAAAAGAGCAACAGAACCAACATTTGGGATACTCCGCTTAGCACATCCCTCCACTCTGCACTAAGAATGGTTGCCATCCACCACCACCACTCTGCTTTCCACCTGCCAGCCAATTGGCTTCCCACTTCCGGTACACTTTGGTGACTCCATATTTTAGTGATTTCTTCATGTGTTTTCCATGTGCTACCCTGGCAAAGGCCTTGCTGAACTCCACATAATGTAGACTATGTCCACCACATAGCCCGTATCACTCAGCATTCGGTCACAGAGAAAGGAAAGCTGTTGTGTAGTGTGCTAGAGCAGAATGGCTGTTGCATTCCACCTTTGAGTTGGCTGCACTTCAGTGATTGTTACGCACTTAGCTGAGTGTTGGTTAAAGTGCTTTGATGTGCCCAAATAAAAGGTGTATATATTAAAAAAAAGGTACGGTTAGGTTACATATGGTATCAGTGTAGTATGGCATAGTACTTATGAGAGCAGGTGATGTAGCTGCACAGGGTCAAGAATCAGGAACTCAAGCTGGTTGCAGGACACAAATAGAGTAAGTATCTGTATTGTCCCTGATCTTGGTGTGTTTTTTTTCCTTACACAAAGCAAACCAGGAATGCAAGGAAGAATTCCATTTACAGTGATATGTTTCTGGCTTTGAGGTTTATTTACTATTTTTAATATTTGCATTGTATTTATTGGCGTGGGTTTGGTGATGCTGTTTGTTAATATTTAGATACTTTATTGCAATGTCACTTTCATAGAGGTGTATGAATTAGTATTACCAGTAGGTGGTATCTATCCTTGAAAAACACTTAAGTTCGTGTGAAACACTAAATGTGTGAGTTGTCCATTTTTTTGTTTTTTTTTAACCTGGATTTAATAAACTTTTTTTGTATCCCACAACCAGTTTAAGTTCCTGATTTATGTCCCCTCATGGTGACATTGCCTGTCTCTCGGAAGTATTGTTTCCAATTTCGCCAAGTGCACCACTTTCACTCAGAGCGGCCTCTGTGTTGTCGTTTGGTACTTTATCCAGGCAGTGGTATGAAAGACCATCTTCCTGCTTTTGATCAGTGCCAGCATCAATACTGGCATCCGAAAACGTGATGTGGCTGCTTGGTGGAGCGTGATATGACTGCCTGCAGCCCTCTAATTAGCTCCAGCACTTTCTGACATGGAGAGAAAAACAATGTCAGAAGGAAGTCAGAGACTGTCTGCTTTGATGTGCTTTGGTGCATTTAAATTTAGTGGTCTTCCTCAGCAGGTAACACTGGTGATACAGTAAACACTTGGGTAAAATTTTAACTAAAAGGTCTCTGGAAGACCACTAAAATGTACCAGAACATGTCAAAAAATCCATCTGAGGGCCTAGGCTGCTGGTGTGTGTTGTCTGAGGCATGTTACATGCATGCATACATACATACATATTCATAAATATGTATAGCTTGTAGAGAGAAAGGAGTACCACTGGTCCATCAAGGTTTTCCTTCCCACCAGCTTAATTCCCAGTCACCCCTTTTTCTTCTACGTACTTGTTGAGTCTTTCTTAGCTTGAAGATCATTACAATACTGAATAGTACCAGTGGCTCTGGAAGATTCATTCCATTTTTATATTTATACTGGAGAACAAGATGAACTACTTTTTTCACAAGCGACCAGTTGTACATGAAAAGTACAGGGGGTACAGAGCAGATGTCATCCCAATAAATACAGGGTACGGTAATTAAATTAACAAGGGGCAGTTTGCTCCAATTGTCCACCACTTGTTCTGTGAAGCAGGGGTCAAAATGAAGTTTTGCAACCACTAGCCAGCACAGCAAGTGACTGGGGAGATCCACTAGCCCCACAGACTTTTGCACGGGTCCAGCTAGTATACTTATAGAAATGTTACCTTTTCCAGTACAAGCCCACAGGGCTAGTTAAATTAAAATAGGATAGGATAGGAACTTCATTTATATAGCGCTCCTCCCCGGAGGCTGGGAGCACTTCACAGAAAAAAAAAGAACATATATTTTACAAAATCTTACTAGCCTGACACAAAATCTGCTAGCATTTGGCTAGTGGGCAGGTGCCAGTTTCAACCCCTGTGAAATAGTTCTTCCTGACGTTTACCTTGAATGTTCCTTTTAATGGCGTGATGCTGCAAGAGATGACTCCACTCCGCCTCCTCTTCCTAAACCAAGATCACTAGAAGACTGCTTAAGCAGATGTTGAATGCTGAAGTCAGGAGCTGGTGTCTGCATGTGGGTCGAAAATCATTTTTCATACTTCTCTCAGCCCCCTGGTACTTCACTCCTCCTGGGTCCCCTGATATTTGCTGGCTGCTGGAGTTACCACTGCTGGTGTCACCTTCCAGTCATCCCAAGGGTCTCTGAGGTCTTGAGGGTCCTTCGGGAGGCTGGAATCTCTTCCTTCTTGGTCCGATGGGGAGCAAAGTGCTTTGAGTCTGTAAAATGGCTGGGGGCGGGGTAATGGAAACATAGAAACAAAGAAAAAAAAAGGACAGGAAAAGACCAGAACTCCATCAAGCCTGTCCTGATTTCCAACAAGGTATTGCTTCCTTATAACCCCCTTAAAAGAAATTGGTGCTCTTAGTCATTTCCCCCGTAGAAGGTGATTTTTTTTAAATACCAGTTCTAATTCTGTTACTGTTCTAACTTAACAGTCTTTTCCTTAATTATACTGGTAGGTGTTGATTTGCACACAGATAGTAAGTACAGTTTTAGAACTGTATAATGAAGTCTGTGTCCTCGCTCAGCTCTTCCATTGTTGGTCCAGTGCATCAGTGTTCTACTGCAGAGCTCTGGTCAGGAGGGATATGAAAAACACCGTACAGTTCTAAAATAGTACCTAACAGAGTGTAAATCAAAAACACTCACTCAGGCTATTAATACAGTGCAGCCCTCTTAAACACATACCCTCGGGACCACCAAAAAGTATGTGTTTAAAGGGACACTGTCTGCCTTCTACTTACGTTTGTGGGGCATATTCAGAAATGTGCCTGAACCCCCTGCAACAGTGTATAATTAGATCCAGAATACACTGCAGAAATGGTTGTCTCAAATCCATACCCAGTTTTAATCCATTTTACTGAAAACTCGTAACTCTGTTGTTCGCTCGTGTTTGCGGCTGCCCAATACATATTCAGAGTGCGCTTACAGTTCTAAATTGCTGCCGAAGCGCCCGGTAGGCTCGTCCATGGATGAGTTTGGTCTGTTTTGACTGAGTTCAGCTAAACACTGCTTTTGATAGCAGAAAGCAAGCTGAACTTCATAAAGTATTCCATTTTTAAAAATGAGCACCTTAACAGTGTAAATCCTGGTCTGAAAGTTGTGTTGTGACAATGTGCATGCCCCATGTTACAGCTCGACTTTCGGACTGGGATTTACAAAAGTTAGGATGCTCATTTTTAAAAACTCCCCATCTGAAAGTCGAGCTGTGACACCATGCATGCACACTGTCACGACTTGACTTTCGGAGTGGGATTTACAGAAGTTAGGGCACTTGTTTTTAAAAATAGAAACATAGAATTTGATGGCAGATAAGGACCACTTGGCCCACCCAGTCTGCCCACTTCCCTACCTACTGGATAAGCTGCAGATCCTAGTTAACCAGCAGTCTACTTCTTCCTACCCCCACCCCCTAGAATGGCCTTATGACTGTCCCATGCATGCTTGAATTCCACCACTGTTTTTGACTCCACAACCTCCTTCGGAAGGCTGTTCCATGCATCCACGACCCTTTCTGTGAAAAAATACTTCCTTACATTACCTCTGAGCCGGGGCCCCCCTCTATCTTCAAATTGTGCCCCCTTGTTCTTGCACACCTCTTTTTCTGAAAGATGCTTCCCTCCTGGACTTTGTTGATTTCCTTGAGGTACTTGAAAGTTTCTATCAAGTCCCCCTTCTCCCTCCTTTCCTCGAGGCTATACATATTAAGCTTCTTAAGTCTCTTTTCATATGTCTTCCGGTGCAGACCCTGCACCATTTGAAATACTTTGCTGAGTTCAGCTTGTTTTCTGCTGTCAAAGGCAGTAGTCAGCTGCACTCAGTTAAAGTGGACTGAACTTGTCCATGGACAAGCTTGCTGAGCACTTCAGCAGCATTTTAGAACTGTGAGCGCACGTTGGTATAGGGCAGCCACAAATACAAGCAGATGACGGAGTTACAGTTTCAATAAAATGGATTAAAATTGGCTATGGATTTGAGGCAGTCATTTCTGAAGTGTATTCTGGATCCAAGCATACACTGCTGCAGGGGGTGCAGGCATGTTTCTGAATATGGCCACAAAAGTAAGTAGAAGATGGACAGTGTCCCTTTAAAGGAGTTCTAGCAGCTAATGTGAAGTTCGACTGCTGCAGAGATCAGGGCTTCATGTCACAGATCCCCCTGTAGTCAACATAATAAATCAATGATTTTTGTACCTCCGCACTCGTAAAAATGAGGTACAGCTCCGGTGCAGCTGGCATGTTTCCATATGGAGCATGTCACCTCGCCCAATCTTGCTGCAAGTAACGCGGGATCATGACATTCCAATGCCCCTTCCTCATTGGTGCCCTTATGTATGGAGATTTTTTAATCTCCATATCTCAGATGCCCACTTCTATTTTTGCAAAATATGCTTAAATGCCATGTGTATACATGGCATACATGCGGCACTTCGGCATATTCTGTAAAAATAGAATAGGGCATCTGAGATACGGAGATTATCCATCCTTTTTGAATTCCTCCTTTTGACGAGAGGTTGTGCCCCTGGGTGAATGAACTGTTCCTTAACCTGGACAACTCTGGAGTTCACTCTGTCATACCCACTGTATGTATTTAAATGGTTCTGTTATATCCCACCACCTTTCTGTCCCCCAGGAGTATATGCTGAGACCTTCCAATCTCTCCTCATTGGATCTACAGTGCTGCTCTTGGGTTATTTGCCTGTCTCTGTCTCTGTTCTCCTGCCTCAGATGTGGGCTTCAGAAGTGCCTGCAGTACTCTGGGTGTGGATGAACCAGACCTGTACAGTGGCAGTATTGCCTTCCTTCTGCCACTGGTGAAGCCCCTCCTGATGCATCTGTTTGTTTGCCTTCCCATACTCTTGCTGATTATCACCCCTGCACTCTTACCTCCTTGATGCAGTAATGTGTATGTGAAAGGTGAAGATGACTAAGGCACCTGTGGAGCTAAGAATAGTGGAGAGCATCAAAGAAGTGGATAATGTGTTCTGCCATTACATCAGAGAGGACAAAGCAAACAAAGGAAGGCATTGTCAAGCTGAATTGAGGGGAGGAGTGGGTGGAGGATAGCAAGGTAAAGGAGAAATATTGAACAAATACTTCTGTTCAGTATTTGTAAAGGAGGAGGGGCCACTTCCACATGTGAGGTTAGACGAGGGCAGGGAGAAGGAACAAAAATGTGTGCAGAACCCTTTGCCACAGACTGGGTCCTGAAAGGGCTAGAAACATAGAAACATAGAATTTGACGGCAGATAAGGACCGCTTGGCCCACCTAGTCCACCCATTTCCCTACCTGATGGATAAGCTGCAGATTTTAATCAACAGCTTACTTCCTCCTACCCCTCCACTAGAATTGCCTTATGCCTGTCCCATGCATTCTTGAATTCTCCCACTGTTCCTGACTCCACAACCTCCTCAGGAAGGCTGTTCCGTGCATCCACAACCCTCTCTGTGAAAAAATGCTTTCTAACATTACCTCTGAGCCATCCCCCTCTATCTTCAAATTGTGCCCCCTTGTTCTTGCACATATCTTCTTCTGAAAGATACTACCCTCTTGTACTTTGTTAACTCCCTTGAGATAGTTGAAAGTTTCTATCATGTCCCCCCCTCCCTCCTTTCCTCAAGGGTATATATATTAAGCTTCTTTAGTCTCTCCTCGTATGTCTTCTGGTGCACACCCTGCACCATTGTGGTTGCCCTCCTCTGAACAGCCTCCACTCTGTCTATGTCTTTGCAGTGATGGGGTCTCCAGAATTGCACACAGTACTCCAGATGCAGTTTCACTAACTGTCTGTACAGAGGGATAACAACTTCCTGTTTTCTACTGTTGATGCCTCTCCCTATGCATCCCAGTATCCCCCCCAGCCCTCCTTACTGCCTTCTCACATTGCTTGCCCACCTTTAGGTCATCTGGTATAATTACTCCTAGGTCTCTTTCGATTTTTGTTGTTATTAACTCACCCCCCCTCCCATTGTGTACTCTTCCCCTGGGTTTATGTTTCCCAGATGCATTACCTTGCACTTCTTTGCATTGAATCTAAGCTACCACATATTTGACCATTCCTCCAACCTTGCCAAGTCCCCTTTTCATTCTTTCCACCCACCTTGTGTATCAACCCTGTTGCAAATCTTTGTGTCATCTGCAAAGAGACATACCTTTCCTTCCAGGTGCTCTCCAATGTCACTAATAAAGACATTAAAGAGGACCAGTCCCAGTACCAAACCCTGCGGTACTACACTAGTTACCCTCCTTTCTTCACTGTGGACTACATTTAGTATTACCCTTTGCATCCTGTTGTCCAGGGCTAGTAGCCCTGAAGGTAGATAAATCTCCAGGACCAGATGGGGTGCACCCTAGGGTACTGAGGGAAAGGGCGGAGGTACTGGTGGCACCACTAGCTGACCTTTACAACATAGAAACATAGAATTTGTTGGCAGAAAAGGACCGTTTGGTCCACCAAATCCACCCTGCCTATTCTGCCCCCCCCCCCGCCAGCATTAGTGTATTCCCATTCATCCTTGTGTTTGAACTCGAGGAGAAGAGTTCTTTGGCATCCACTCTATTGATCCCATGCAGGTACATGTCATGTTACCCCTTTGCCCTCCTCTTCTCAGAAATGTACGTGTTTAAGTTCTGCAGCCTCTTCTCATATGTCATTTCCCCTAGCCTATGGACCATCTTAGTTTCCTTTTGCTGTGCTGCATCTCCATCTGGTTGTATTCTTTCATCAGGTGTAGGCTCCAGTACCTGACACAGTATTCAAGATGAAATCAAACAAGTACCCTGTATAGTGGGAGGATCGATCAGCTCCTGGCTTCCTCTGCATATCACCCTCCCTATGCAACTCAGCATTCTGTTTGCCTTGCTTACCGCCCTGTTGCATTGTGCAGATGTTTTTAGGGGTCTCTGATATCATCACTCCTACCTAAATCCTTTCATAGTGCTGTCCAGTACCACCCCACCCATTTTGTATTGCACCCTTGGCTTCTTTTTGGCAATGTGCATTACTTTACATTGTTTAGCACTGAAGTTCAGCTGCCATATCTTTGACCAGCTCTCCGATTGCCCAGATCTTCCCTTAGTTCCCTTCTCCCTTCCTCCATGTCTAACCTTGCACAAATTTTTGGGTGGTCTGTGTAGAAGCAGATCTTACCTTTGATAACGTCACCTGTGTCACAGATGAACATATTGAAGAGGACTAGTCTTAATACTGACCCCTGAGGTACCTCTCTTGTCACCTCCCTCATCTCTGAAAACTGTTCATTGATTACTACCCTCTATATTCTACCCCTCAGCCAGCTCTACCCAATTTTCCCTTTTTTCCTTTACCCCAAGGACCCTAATCTTTTTGAACAGCCTCCTGCGGGTGACAGAATCAAAGGCCTTGCTGAAGTCTAGGTATGCTGTATTACTGCTAGTTGATAACTAGCTCTCTGAATCCTATCTGTCAGCCAATTTCCAATCCATCTAGTTAAACCCCTCCCCTAGTTCTAAATTATTCCATCTTCTTCACTTGTCTCGTATGTGGTCCTGACTCAAAGGCCTAGCTGAAATCTATAGTAGGTACAGGATAGAAACATAGTCACAACAGAAGAAGACAGATGGTCCATCAAATCTGCCCATGGTTCCCTATCTAAACCCTGGACCTGTTGTCCATATAGCCTTCCCTATCCAACCCCCTATTTCCCTCCCTGTTTCTGTCGCCCTGAGTGTAGCCACTATACCCTCCACTCTGTCCCAACTGTGCTTGAAACCATTAATGGTTTTGGCACCCGCCACCTCATCTGGTAGATTGTTGCACAGTTTCACCACTCTTTCTGTAAAATAATATTTTCTTGTATCCCCTCTTGAACCTCTCTCCTGTCAGTTTCTGCTCATGCCCTTATGACTTTGAAGCATTACTCATGCTAAATAATTATCCGTAGTTCACCTTGTTTATTCCTTTCAGGAACTTGAAGTTCTGTATCGTATCTCCCCTCTCTCGTCTGGTCTGCAGTGAGTATATATTCAGTGCCTTGAGGCGCTCCTCCTAAGACCAGCCGTCTTGGCTCTGAATCATCTTAGTCGCCCTTCGCTGCATCGTCTCCTGCCTGGTCTTATCTTTCTTGAGGTGAAGACTCCAGAACTGGTCACAGTACTCCAGGTGCGGTATTACCACTGACCTGCAAAGAGGTAATATTACCTCTTTCCTTCTACTGTCATTACCCCTCCAGATACATCCCAACATCCTAATTGCCTTACTGTAGGCTTTGTTGCACTGGCTTGATTGTTTGAAGGAGTCACTAATGATAATTCCTAGGTCCAGTTCCTGAGGCGTAGTACTAAGTCTCACCCCACCCATCTAGTACTCTGTCCTGGGATTCGTGTTCACTAGGTGCATCACCTTGCACTTTTGGCAGTAAAGGAGAACTACCAGGAGAGGGGAAGCCCTGACCGCTGCACAGATCAGGGTTCACCTCTCCGATCCCCCACTGCAAGCGCCATATGAAATTAATAGTTTAAGTACCTGAGCACTCGTAAAAATATCACAACCCTTTGGTGTAGCCAGCATTTTAAAGGGACACTGTCAACCCACCTGGGTCTCACACTGCCCCTAGATTTAAAAATACATGTTATGATTGCTCACATTCCGTCAAGATTGTTGATGTAGCTGGTTGTTTGATTCTGATTATTTTTTTTCATTTTAAAATTAAAAAACAAACCGCCCACTAGGGATGTCACAATAAAATGATATTACGATATATCACGATAATTAGCACTGACGATAATTTATTGTTGTAAAAAAACAGTATCACAATTATAATGCAGCATGATGTACCATAGTGTACAGTGGTATAAAGCACCTCAGCTTGCTTTTCCAGCAGCGCATCCCTTTCCAGGTGCAACCGTGATTCCTGATCACCACCATCGTCCTATCAGATTTTTAGTGTTTTTCCTTAAAATAAGAAATGCAGTGCTGGCCATGAGGGGTGGAGTTTTGAGGGCCTGGGCTCCTCACCTGTCCCCATGCTGGTAAACCAGGTTCAGGAATAGACCTAGGTTGCTCAAGGGCTGACTGCATGAAGGAGGACTAAGCATCCATTGATGTTTCTCCTTCTTTGGGGGGGGGGCAGCGCAAGCTGCTGCTTGATCGCCATCTAGTAAAGGCTGTATGATGCAGCAGTAACAGCCTTCTGACTGTCTGGGTGCAGGAGCTGAGTACATGCGACATCTTTACGTAACACACTTGCACCATTGCATGTGTGCCAGCCCAAGGGATGTGAAAAAGAAATGGGGGGGGGGGAAGGTATGTGCACCAGTTGACTTACATAGAAACTGAAGGCAGATAAGGACCACTTGGCCCACCTAGTCTGCCCATTTTCCCTACCTACTGTAATACCGCAGTCCCTACTTGGTCCCCGGCTTTACCCTCCCTTTCCTAACCAATAAGGTTCCCTTATGCCTGTCCTATGCATTCTTGAATCCCGTTACAGTTTTTGTCCCAACCACTTCCACTAGGAGGCTTTTCCAGGTATCCACCACTCTTTCTGTGAAGAAGTACTTCCTCACATTTCCCCTGAATATACACCCCTCCAGCATCTCAGCATGGCCCCTTTTTCTTGAGCATCTTTTTTTCTGACAAATGCTTCCCTCTTGTACCCTGCTTATGCCCGTGAGGTATTTGAAAGTCTCTATCATACCCCCCCATCCCTCCTTTTCTCTGGGGTGTACATATTGAGGTCCTTTAGCCTCTCCTCATAGGGCTTTTGATGCAGGCCCTGCACCATTTTAGTTGCCCTCCTGTGGACTGCCTCTACTTTGTCTATGTCCTTCTGGAGATGTGGTCTCCAGAACTTGACACAGTACTCCAGGTGATGTTTCACCAATGACTTATATTGTGGTATCACCACCTCCCTCTTTCTGCTGGTGATACCCCTCCCCATGCATCCTAGCATCCCACTAGCTCTCCCCACCATCTTTTCACACTGTTTGGCCACCATTAGGTTGTCGGACACGATTACCCCAGGTCTCTTTCCTGCTTGGTGGTCATCAGTACCACTCCCCCCCATCTTGCACTCCACCCTGGGTTTCTTTGCATCAAGTGCATGATTTTGCACTTCTTAGCATAGAATCTTAGATGTCACACTTTTGACCACTCTTCAAGCTTTCTTCGATCTCTATTATTTTTCCACAAACACACACACAGACACACACACACACACACACCTCCCCTGTAATGTCTACCCTACTGCAGATCTTTGTGTCATTTGCAAAAAGGCATACCTTCCCTTCTAGCCCCTCTGAAATGTTGCTAATAAAAGACATTAAAAGGAGGACCAGTCCCAGTACCGATCCTTGTGGCACCCCACTGGTCACCCTCTCCTCCTCGGAGTGAGCTCCGTTTACCACCACTCTCTGTTATCTATCCCCTAATCAATTTCTTACCCAGTTTACTACCTTTGGACCCACTCCCAGGCTGCCCAGCTTGTTTATGAGTCTCCTACGTGGAATGGTGTTGCCGGCCTTACTGAAATCTAGGCAGACTATATCCAAGGCTCCACCCTGATCTAACAAAAGTAACAAGGCTCGTGTTACTTGAATACTGACTCTGATTTGTACTACAAGATGGGTTAAAATCGTAAAAATAAGTTTTAAAAATGCCACCCCATAGACTTGCATGGAGCACGTCCCCACATTAGGCATATAATGACCTAACAAAACAAGGAGGTGCGGGAACGGCGTCGGCGATCAGGAAGTGGAAGGGATTGAGAGGATAACCCCCTCGGGGGCAGATATGATCCCTTCCCTTCCTTAGGGGGCTAGGGGGATAAAGAGAAAATTTTTCAACTACTATGGAGGAACTCCTAGTCAGGTAAGGGAGTCTCCTGATGATTTGGCAGGCAAAGGAGAAAAATCCGGGAAAGGTGCTCTTTAAACAAGCAAGTAAAAATATTTGCTCATTCACATTTTAAAATGTATTGTACGCTGTGTGTATAACACATGCATTAATTGTGTATTTTAATTTTTGTGTAAAAAAAAATGCAAGAAGTTTTATAAAGTTCAGAGATTTTAATGTGAAAAAAATATTTATTTTAAATATTTTACTCTTTGCATTATTTTAAAACAAATACTTACAAACAATGTGCATAACTGCATAGCATTGCATGAAAAAAGAGTCAGATATGTAAATTATGTAAAAAAAATTGAATATAAATACCTTCTCTAACATTGTTGCACAAGTAACAAGGTTATCGCGATAATTTCATCACGGTTATTGTATCCTCAAAATGTTATTATCATGATACTCCTACTGCCCACCATACTGGACTTACCACATAAAAACATGAGTGCTTACATTATTTGATCAACTTCCACTGCATCTCTTCTGGATTTGGGAACACCCTAACAGTCTAGCCACTCAAGGTGCTATGGGAAGAGTGTAGACTATTGCATCATGAAGGGATGCACTGTTTGGGGGAGTTCCTCATGTTAAGGATGTATGCAATAAGAGTAGATCAAGGATTTGAAGCAAAACAAGGTTTGGTATAACTGCACCATTCCCATGCATTTCAGTTCTGCTAAGAAAGGAAGCAGATCAAACAACCAACATCAATGAGTTTTAGAGAAGGTAAGCAATCACTGGCCCGCTGGTGCAGTGGCATGGCTGCCATCTGTGACGCCGATGACCCAGATTTGGGAACGGATCCGGGAGTCGGAGGACCGGCCGGGGGGGGGGAGTAGGATGGAGTATCCACAGGACTGCTCTCCTACTCTGGGTGGGAGGTGGAGTAGAGTGTCTGATGCACCAGGGATCCCCAGCAGAGGCTAGGGGTATTTCAGCAGTTAGCGCCGATGCGTGTGGGGGGCAGGGCAGACGCGGGACAATATACACGTCCCTGCCCCTGAGGGAAGCATACAAAGAAAAATATGCCAGTCCCCGCTGATGAGCTGGCTCTGGTGCCTCCCCTCTGGCCACGACAGTTCTGCCACCGGTGACCCCACTTGGGGGGGCATTTCTGAGTATGAGGGGAATGGTACCCGGAGCCAGGCAAGCCCATTCGCGGGGTTTGGGGGCTGGCAGGAAAAAGAATAATAATAAGAAAAAAAGGTAAGCAATCACAGACTGTGTGCTTTCAATTAGAAATAATATGAACTAGTGGCCTTGATGGAAAAGGGACGCCTGGATATCGTGGCAGTCACAGAAATCTGGTACACAGAGAACCATGACTGGGATGTCAACATACCAAGGTACACAGTCTACAGGAGGGACAGGGAGGGAAGAAGAGGAGGAGGAGTAGTTCTCTACATAAGGGAAAGGATCAGAGTAATGGAACTAAAGGGTAAATGGGGGGGAGAGAGGAGGCGCTGTGGGTCGTCCTGGAGATAGGAAATGGCACCACAGTCCACACGGGGGTTATATACAGACCCCTGCCTCGGGGAGGAAATGGACAAGGAAATGATAGAAGGTAGCCTTAGAATGGCAGAAAAAGGAGAGATATTGCTGATGGGGGACCTGAATATGCCTGATGTTAACTGGAGCACCTTTGCTGCAGCCACATCCAAGAGCAGGGTCATTCTTGATGCCCTACAGGGGGCATGCCTCAGACAGCTAGTGTTGGAACCCACTCGGGAGGGAGCAATCTTAGACCTGGTACTCTTAAATGGGGACGGAGAGAGGATCACAGATTTAGAAGTGGGTAGCCATTTTGGGACAAGTGACCACCAAACAGTGTGGTTCACGATAAACACAGCTGTAGAGTCAAGTCACACAAAGGTGAGGGTATTGGACTTTAGGAGGGCTGACTTTGGCAAAATGGGAGAGTGCCTCAGAAAAACACTAGCAAACAGGCAAGAAGGAGGGGTGGAGGAACCATGGTGAAAAGTAAAAACTGCCATAGCAGAGGCAACAAGACTTTGTGTGAAGTGGCTGTACGATGCCAGTTCGACAAGAAACACGTCGACCGCATCACAGCTGCTAGCCCATGTCGACCGTGAGCTGCAGTCACGCATGGAGCCGCACACATCCGTGTGTGTTTTTCATGGGGGTTTCACCCCCAAGCCCCCATGTGGGGGGCTCTGCCCCCCCGCACCTCCTGTACTAACAGATATTAACTCCAGGTTAGAGTTAGTTCGGAGAGGGGGTGCCCGATCCCAGCAGCACTTCTACAGTGGCATGGCGCTGTTGTTGATATCGACGCATGTCACTGTGGAAATGTTGCTGTTCTGGGGGCATACCGTGTGAAGCAAATCAACAAAACAAAAAGAAAGGAAAAAAACACTATGGTTCTCAAAAGAGGTGACGGGGAAGATTAGGGAGAAAAAGATAACATTCAGGAAGTATAAGGAAACACAGAAGGAGCAGGACAGAGAACTGTACCAGTTAAAGCAGAAGGAAGCGGGGAAGACAGTCAGAATAGCAAAGGCCCAAACCAAGGAAAAAATAGCCAACTCAGTTAAGAAGGGGGATAAAACCTTTTATAGGTACATTAGGGAGCGAAGAAAGACCAAGGGAGGGATAGTGAGGCTTAACAAAGGGGAGGGCAGAGGGTGACAGTGAAAAAGCAGGGATATTGAATGAATACTTCTGCTCAGTATTCACAAAAGAAGAGGAGGGGGAGGTACCTAAACCAATCAATAGAAGCACTCTGGACTGGGGAGTTGATACCAGCCCATTCACAGAAAAAAGGGTCCTGAAAGAACTAAAACTGAAAGTGGACAAGACAACGGGGCCTGATGGGATTCACCCCAGAATTCTAAAAGAACTAAGGGGAGAACTAGAGACACAACTGACTACCCTTTTTAACACATGACTGGAGGTGGGATGGATGTTAAAAGTGGTATGGTACTACAGACCTGTTAGTTTGACCTCAATGGTAGGGAAATGATGGAATCACTTCTGAAAGAAAGAATTGTCGAGTACTAGAGGCCAGCGGGGCACAGGACCTAAGGCAGCATGGATTCACAGCTGGAAGGTTATATCAGACGATTCTCATAGATTTCTTTGACTGAGTGACCAAAGTAGTAGACCAGGGAGGGGCTGTAGACATGGCCTACCTAGACTTCAGCAAGGCATTTGATATAGTCCCACACAAAAGATTAATAAACAACATAGCCAGCCTGGGAGTGGGTCCCAGGGTGGTAGCTTGGTTAAAAAATTGGCTGGACATCAGGACACAGAGGGTAATAGTAAACGGAGTCCACTCCAAAGAAAGGAGAGTTACTAGAAGGGTACCACAGGGTTCAGTACTGGGACCGGTCATCCTTAATGTCTTTATGAGGGACATTGCAGAGGGACTGGAAGGAAAAGTATGCCTCTTTGCAGATGACACAAAGATCTGCAGCAGGGTTGATAAACAAGGGGGGGCTGGAAAGGATGAGAAGGGACTTGGCAAGGTTGGAGGAATGGTCACAAGTATAGCAGCTTAGATTCAATGCAAAGAAGTGCAAAGTAATGCACCTGGGAAACAAAAACCCAGAGGAAGAATACAAAAGGGGGTGGAAGTACTAACAACAACAAAAATGGAAAGGGACCTGGGGGTAGTCATATCAGATTACCTAAAGGTAGGCAAGCAATGTGAGAAGGCAGTAAGGAGGACTGGGGGATACTGGGATGCATAGGGAGAGGCATCACCAGTAGAAAACAGGAGGTTGTTATTCCTCTGTACAGACAGTTGGTGAGACCCCATCTGGAGTACTGTGTGCAGTTCTGGAGACCCCATCTCCACAAGGACATAGACAGGATGGAGGCAGTCCAGAGGAGGGAAACTAAAATGTTGCAGGGTCTGCACCAGAAGCCATACAAAGAGAGACTAAAGAAGCTTAATATGTATACCCTTGAGGAAAGGAGGGAGAGGGGGGAAATGAGAGAAACTTTCAAGTATCTCAAGGGAGTCAACAAGGTCCAAGCGGGTAGCATATTTCAGAAAAAGACATGTGCAAGAACAAGGGGGCACAATTTGAAGATAGAGGGGGGATGGCTCAGGGGCAACTTGAGGAAGTATTGTTTCATGGAGAGGGTGGTGGACACAAGGAATGACCTTCCTGAGGAGTTTGTGGGGTCAAAAACAGTGGGGGAATTCAAGAATGCATGGGACAGATATAAGGCAATTCTGGTGGGGGGTAGGAGGAAGTAAGCTGTTGGTTGGCTAGGATCTGCAGCTTATCCATTAGGTAGGGAAATGGGCAGACTGGGTGGGCCAAGCAGTCCTTATCTGCCGTCAAAGTGTATGTTTCTGGGTTTCTATGATGCAAAAAGGGTTGACAGTGTCCCTTTAATTATGGCGCTCCTCATCCCCCCCGGTATCTCGCTGGTACTACCAAGAGAAAATGACACTGCACTGCCCATCCCTTAATAGTGCCCTTATGTTCAGAAATAAAACAGTGTCTATTCTCCATGCTCATACCAGCCATTTACTTGTTTCAAATCCCATGGCATGCCTGCCATACCCATGAGATTTAAGCAAATTCATGTTTTCAGTCTCTTATTAAGCCTGTAGTATATAAGGGGATTTATGCTAGGTACTTAAGTATTAAGTAGGTAAATGAATAAATTGAAGTTCAGTGTTTTTTTCAGTCTTTAGTTTTACAGTTAGTGACCTTGAGCTATGGAATATGACCTCTTGGCATGCGCAGTATAAGTGCAGGTTTAGCATTTAATCCTAGGACATATGAAGACTTCGGGTGAATATAGCATTAGTAAATGCTGTGCAAATGTTTTGTAAGTTAAAATTATTTGAAATGGTGAAAAGCATAGAGCACCTTAGTAGCTTTGTCTAGGAGGTTGTAGACTTTTCATTAATAAGCTACCTCCTTAATCAGCACTACCACTGGTGCTAATGACATGTTGCAAGAACAGGGAGTGTCTTGCTTGGGGTGTCATTCTAGTAACGATCGATAAAGCTAAGCAGTTTCATAACCCATCCCAGCTAGATCTGCACCAGCTAGCCGGGGTAAACAGCAATATACCTGTATAGGTGTTTGTCAGAACATTTATGTTATTCATGGAAGCAGGTAAGACATTTCCCCAAAAAAATGTTACGGTGCAAAATTGATCAGAAAAGTTTATTTTTAAATATATTACATTTTGGGTGATAGTGGAGTGTGTCGGACCAGTCGTGGTGCTGCGCTTAATGCGTAATTGACAATGCACAATCATCAGAAGGGTGCGGGGGCTGGCCCCGATGAAGGTAAAATAAATTGATTATGTCTCGATTGATCAGAGATAGTTTGAATTAGAGGGTCCCGATGTAGGTCAGTTGCCACGCATGTCTCGTCATCACATTTCACTTGCCTGAGTAGCGCTACGTTATGCTTACGTTTATAGCGGCATGCGATTCCTGTAGTTTTTGTGCTATGCAACATTGGGTGGTCCGACTCTCTCCACTATCGCCACATTTTGACCTTCCTTAATATTTTATTTGTTTAAATACTAGGAC
Organism: Neoceratodus forsteri; assembly: GCA_016271365.2. Classification (NCBI taxonomy): domain Eukaryota; kingdom Metazoa; phylum Chordata; order Ceratodontiformes; family Ceratodontidae; genus Neoceratodus; species Neoceratodus forsteri. The sequence continues at coordinate 39,473,561 of CM057451.1, forward strand.
CATTGTTCCCTTGAAAAGGCCTAGTGACATAGGAGAAAATGTTTGGGAATATTACCAAGTGGCCAACGAATACTAGCTACTGATATTGAATAAACATTTTGAACTTATATGAAAATCATGTCTGCTGGTTTGCTGTTGTACATCATACATTTTGGAGTGTATACATAGTCCGTTGTTCACATCTCGGTGGATTTCTTTCAAATGTTTTGACCACCAGGAACACTCGTCCCACTTTTTGCATTGATTTTCAGCTGCCAAACCCTAGACCACCTCTCTAGGTTTTGCAGGTCACTCTGCCTTTCCCTGATTCCCTTGTCACTATCCAGTCTCCGAAAGAGCTTAGTGTTATCTGCAAGGAGACACAACCTGCCCCGGATTCCTTCTGCAGTGCTGCTGGTGAACATATTGAAGAGGACTGGGCCCAGGACATAGTCCTATGGTGCCCCACTTATGACCTCCATCTTTCTGATTTAACTCAGTTAAGCACAACTCTCTGCTGCCTTCCCTTTAGCCAGTTACCTACCCATCTTACTATGTCCCTAGTCACACCCAGATCCTCTGTCTTTTTCAGCAGTCATCTGAGAGGCACCGAGTCGAAAGCCGTGCTGAAGTCGAAGTAAAGAAAATCTATGGTGTGGCCCCTCTCCAATGCCCACATCAGCCAGTCAAAATAAACTACAGTATCGGGTTGCTCTGACAAAACCTCCCTGCCATGAACCCATGCTGTTTACTATCCTGAGGACCATTGTTCTTCAAGTAGTCCATGAAGACCTCTTTGAACAGTGACTCCATCCGCTTCTCTACTACAGAGATAAGACTGACAGGTCTGTTGCTCCTCGGTGGTTCCTTGTACCCACAGAACTATGTCTGCCTCCCCCCCAGCCCTTTGGAACTACCCTCATCTGTAATGAGTCATTGAATAGTCCTACCAGGGGTTTAGCCAGTTCTGTTGCCTGTTCCCTCAGATGCATCCCATTCCGTCCCAGGGCCTTATCCATCTTTAGGACTGCTAGCCCTTTCCATACTCTTTCGCATATAAGTACTGGCTGTCTCATCTCTGGGACACCCTTTGTGGCTGCTTTGATGCCAGTCTTTAGAAAATTCCCTCTGTCTTCCCATGTGAAGACAGAGCAAAAGTAATCATTAAGAAAGACAGTCTTTTGCACGTTCTCCTCTATCATCCTACCCCTTTCAGATGGCCTAACAATTCCCCTTCCTTTCTTCCTTTGTCCCCCTAATATAGCAGAAGAAGAATAGTTTTCTTCGTTCTTGACCCCCTCTGCAATATACAGCTCATTGTCTGCTTTTGCCTCCCTAACCACCCTCTTTGCCTCCTTATTTCTCAGTATGTATTCTCTCCATTCTTTCTCCTCCTGCTTTTCTTTGTACCTGGCGAAGGCCTTTTCTTTGCCACACTTCTTCTCTGACCCTTACTGAGCACTATAATAGTCTTTTGTACTTGTTACTTTTGCTTACCATTCTGAAGCATGATTTAAGATGCCTACAGAATGGCCCCCTTAATTGCACCCCCCATTTCTCTTCCACAACTCCTGTGCTGTCTGCCGCAACTAACTTGTCCTGGCTCAGCTCCCTCAACCTGTTGAAGTCTGCCCTTCTGCAATCAAGGACCTCAGCTCTTGATTAGGGGTTTCTAGTCCAAAGGGCAAGTTCAAACTTAATGGTGCTGTGGTCACTGCTTCCTAGTGGCTCTCCTATTCTCAGAGCTCCTGCCATCTCAGAGTTGGTGAGCACTACACTGAGAATGGCAGCCTGCCTGGTGAGTTCCTTATCCAGCTGTACCAGTAGACAGTCCTTGGATGTATCCAGCAAGGCTTGACTTCTGGTGTTCTTGGCCACTGGAAAATCCTAGCCAATATCCAACAGGTTCAGATCACCCACTACCAGTACTCCTTTGCTAGTCCCCTTTCTAGTTCTTCCCTGTGCTTCTTGTCCCTCTCTTCTCCTTGCCGTGGTGGTCTATAAAATACCCCCAACCATAGTTTCTTGCCTTAAGTCGCCATGAGCTGTGCCCACAGTGACTCTGTCTCCTCATTACTACCCCCGATTGTACTCATCTTCCACATCCTTAATGCCATCCCTGACATAAAGAGCTATGCCTTCCCCTCTACCTTTTTCTCTATCCTTCATGAAGATTGAGTACCCAGGGACTGTCAGGTTCCAGTCGTCGTTTTCTGAGGCCCAAGTGTCTGTGATGCTCACAAGGTCCATGGTATTGAATGCTTGGTCCTTATTCACCATTTGTGTCACTCAATTGGAAAAATCAAGTTCTTTTTTTTTTTTTTAACTTATATTTATTAAGCAATTGACAGTACAAGCTTGTATATATCCACTCACACGATAAGTCAGGATCGTCTAGTATAGCAAAAATCCACATATTTGGAAAGAATGTAAGCTATATAGGCCTTTTAAGTTCTCCATTAATCTTTCAGTTCAGCCTCCAAAGGCGACTCATGTGGAACCTAAATTAACCTCTGCTTTCTCTTTTTTACAGTTTTCATTGACTCCGTCTGACGAATACCGAAGAAGAGAGACCCATTAACTTGTTCACTTCATCAACTCACATCACCTTCTTCTGTCATTTCAAGCTTTCCTGCCCTATTTGATCTCTTTAACTGCTATTTTAAAGTGAATGTTTTGTAAACACAGAAATAAAAACTCTACATCCACGAACTGTAAATATCAATTAACAAAATACTGGTAACAAATAAAGAAAGGGTGCTGTCATTAATCAATATACTTAGTTCTGAAACTTTATATTCTGAAAGGGTATGTGACTTAAGAAGAGAAAGCACATGAGGACATATCATTAAATCTGCGAGATTGTTGGAGTACCCCTCAGTTCATCAATATGCCTATTCCCCTCTTTTTTTTGAAGGGTCAGGACAAGAGCTGTTCTACTGTCAGACCTTCTGTTTCTTCAATGTGTAAGCAATAATACCCAACAGGGTGGGCGGTATTGTGCTATACTGGACCGCCCAGGGTCGTAATGAGGCCCGACGCCGTAGGCGGAGGGCCTTATAGCTCCTGGAAGGTCCGGTATAGCACAATACCGCCCAACCTGGAGGGTATTATTGCGCTTAGAAAATGGGCAGTCAAAAAAATAAGTTTAATAAGAAAAATATTGAAGAAAAATGTATTTAAAGTAAGATTTTTAATAAAATAGTTCCTCCGCCTGCATTCTTGGGAGGTGGTTGCTATGGTTACACACACACACACACACACACACACACACACACACACACACACACACACACACACACACACACACACACACTGGGCCCTTAGTTAAAAATAAAAAATAAATAACGAATTACTGCAAACCACTTTAAAGTGATTTTCTTGGTAACATAGTCCCTCAGTTGAGAGCAGTGCAGTCCCACCACCGTACTTTCTTGAACCATAATCCCTTCTCCTGACTCGGAGATGGCCCATTTTACCTATTTACTATAGAATTACTTTGATTGGAAACCGCACTGCACCCTGTTCAGGATGACAGCTCAGAAGATTGAGCACAGACATGTGATACCTCAATAAGGTGATTTATTTGAGGAAGGGGAGCTGGAAAGGTAGACAGCAATGCCTGCTACAAGATAACCGCAGCTACGGATAAGAGATGTTCGTCCCGCGTTCCGTTTGCCGACATAAATCAACCATCCACCGTTTAAGCTGCTGCCACAGTACTTTCTGCCACTACTTAGTCCCAGCTTAAAAGTAAAACATTTGTTTCTGTCGGCAAGCACGGTGGAGTGCGGATGTGTGGTAGCAGGTTAAGGGGTGGATGGTTGGAGGATTGGGAGCATAGGGCTGAAAAGCAGTGGTGGCGCTTTTATAGATGCATTGTCGGGTTAGAACGCTGAAAGAAGCAACATTTTTGGACTGTGTATGACAGCCTCTTCTAACTCCCACTGGCTGCTTTCTCTCCTTCTCCCACCCGCATGGAGCAGGCCACAGCCTTAGCTCCGCACGGGTGGAAGTTTGAAGCGGCCATAGGGACTTTCACTCAGCCGGCGGGACGCCAGCGACTGGAAAGAACATGACTGTCAGGTCAAAGTTTGGCACTCCCTATCTTTTTGAAAAACTTCATTTTTTTAATGAGCCTTTACACTGACAATCGGAGGAAAACAAGACATCGTGAGAATGGGTGTGGGTCAAGTTTCAGCCTAGCTGTTTAGTCAGAAAATGGTGGGCAGTTTAAACTGAGAATTTTATTGGCATCTTGATATTGGTGATAAGGTTGGTGGGGACTGGTGCTTTTAATACCAGGGCTCTGTTGTCTGATAGATGCCCACCTTGCCAGGGCTATCAGCCAATCAGAGCTTGGGGATTTCTAGGACCATTTTCTAAAGATGTAATATGGCATCCACCTGGTATTAAATGTATCCCTATGTAATCTAATCCTAGCAGTTATTGCTTCCATATTTTATTATTATTAATATTCATTCTCCATTGACCAAGTGTTAATGCATTGTCGGTTAGTTTTGTGTTATAACTGGTAGGCCCAATACCAGATTCAGGACATTTAAAGATTGTGATATATTTAAATTTTTTGAATGGTAGTTCCTATCTGTGTCCAGAAAGACTGTGTAACAGAGCACTCCCAAAAGATATGAAAGTGCGATCCTCTCTGATCACAGTTTCTCCAGCAAACATCAGACTGAGTGGGGCTGTAATGTTTGGATATTGTGGGGGTGATAAAATATTGCCCACATATTTTCCATCTGAATTCCCTCCAACTTGCCAAGGCTGTGGTCTTACGCACTTCTTTCCATATTTTTTCCCCACTCTCCCTCTCCCAGTCGTTGGCCATATTCTGATTCCCATTTATTCTGTATTCTCTGGACAGCTAATGTCCCATTTCCTTCTTGTAACAATATGTAAAGCTGGGAAATCAAATGTGTGGTATCTGATTGACATCCCTCGTCATGAATTAATTTCACTCCTGGTACCGGATCTGTTACTAAAGAAAGAATACCTGGTCCTGTTTGTATATGATGTCTGCATTGTAAATAACGATAAAAATCATGTTTTGGGATTCCAAATTCCTTTTGCAATGTGGAAAAATCTATAACCCATTCACCTTCTATCATCTGATATAGGAATCTAAGGCCTTGTTGTTCCCATCGTGTAAAACATTTATCTGGTGTCATTGTTGGAAAGTCAGGTAGGTACTCAAGGGGTATAAAAGGCCAAAACTGGACAGGATATTCCCAGATCTGTCTTGCCTTTAACCATGCAGACAGTGTATGTTTGGTCCAGCAATTTTTAATAAGTTGCATATCTGATGATGACACTGTCCAAGGGAGGAAGCAAAGAGGTGTTTGTGGATGGGATCTGTCTTCCAGAAGATACCATCCTCCTCTCTGTCTGGGCTGTGTAATAATTGAAGAGGTTCGGTAAACCCCAACCCCCTGATCATTTGATCTCCTGTAGCACGGTCCACCTGATTCTTGGTCTTTTACAGGCCCAAACAAATTGTGACGATCTCTTTCATTTTTCCAGTCTTTGTCTGGTATGAGCAGCGGAAGGGCTGAGAAAAGAAAAAGGCATCTGGGAAGAATATTCATCTTAAGTGTCTCTGTTCTATTAAAGAAGGTTAGGGGAAGATTATTCCACCTTTTTAAAATCAAAAAAAGTTTGCGTGAATAAAGCACTATAATTGGATTTGTAAAAGTGTGAAATATGTTTCGCGATCCATATCCCCAAATAACGTACCTTATCAGTGACCCACTTAAATGGAATCTGTTTTTTCAGTGTGGCTGAAGGTGTACCCTTTATAAGCAGAACTTCACACTTATTTTGGTTTATTTTGAACCACGCTATTTTCTCATACCTTTCTAATAATTCCCCAAAAATGTGGAAGGGATTCATCTGGGTTATCCATATAAATCAGGGTATCGTTCGCATAAAGGGATGTCTTGCATATTTTGGGGCCAATGGCTATGCCATGGATCTTATCTGACTCCCTAATGGTTGCTGCAAAGGGTTCCAGGCTTAAAGCAAATAACAAGGGCGACAATGAGCACCACTGTTTGGATACCCTTTCTATATCAAAATTTTCAGAAATAATACCATTGACCTTGATTCTGGTCTTGGGCTGGTCATAATGCAATGTTATCTATATTAAAAAAATTCCCTCTGATGCCAAAATGATGTAGCACGGACATTAGGTATGTCCAATTAAAGCGATCAAACTTCTTCTCGGCGTCAAGAAAGATGGCTAGTTGGCTGAATTAGTGGAATTACTATATGCTAACACATTTAACAGTTTCCTAATATTGTCTGTCAATTGCCTGTTAGGGATGAATCCTATCTGGTCTATATGGGCTAAATATTCCATATATGTTTGCAACCTCACAGTTAGTAGCTTTGTAAGAATTTTCAAGTCCTGATTTAGCAAAGATATTGGATGATAATTTTTGCACTTGTCCCTTGATTTGTCTGGTTTCAGTATGACCGTGATCAGTGCATCTGACCAGGTGGTTGGAATTCTGTCTTCTAACAAACAATCATTAAAAACTTGAGCCAAAATTGGGGATAGTGTAGCATGTAGTTGTTTATAAAATTCCAACTAAAAGCATCTGCTCACGGAGACTTGCCTATTGGAAGTGTTTTAATGACAGTGCTCACCTCCTGAGCTGTAATGGGGGCGTTTAAAGTGTTGGTCATTTCAGTAGTCAGTTTGGGTAACTGCAGTGCTTGTAAAAATGTTTCAGTGCATTCCCACACTTCCGCACTGACTTTGTCTTTTGTGTATAATTGTCTGTAAAACTCTAAGAACTGCTGAGCTATCTCCTTGGGCTTGGTCCATGGTCTATGAAGGTTTGATTTGTTCACAAGCCTAGGGACTACCCTGTCTGCTTGTGCTTTCCAAAGACGATAAGCTAATAAGCGAGACGCCGCTCCACCCATTCCTTGATATTTATGGTTCAGGAAGCTTATCTTCCCCTTGGCGCTTTCATTTTCTAGTTTAGCTAGTTTCTTTCTTATTACCATTAGTTCTTTATAGTGAAGGGTAGACTGGGGATTTTGTTTATGTAATGTTTCCAATTTCTTCAATTTACTGGTCAATCGAGAGTATGTGAGTAACTTGAGTTTTTTTTGCCCTGAGGCGTAACTGATCAGTTTACCACGTACCACTGCTTTTATGGTTTCCCAGATCGATATGTTAGAACAACCTTGCTGGCGATTCACTTCCAGCACTTCCTTTATGGTGTTTGTCAGTTTAGTCAGTAGAGCTTCATTATTCAGTGAAGACACTTTCAGTCTTCACATCGATTGACGGTTTGTTTGTTTGTTTGTTTATTCGCTTAACGGGTAAGCACACTGGAAACAAGTTCCTTTTACAGGTGCGACCCACATATATTGCATACAGACAATACATAATCAAACATACATATACAATGCAGCAAATTGCAGACAAAAATGTCTTTGTTACGTATAAAATTCATAAAAAAAATTCATAAAAAACAGTTACAATTAAATTGAGATTCGAATACATCCTTAATGCATCGGCACACTTTTGACAGAACACAACCACCTAATATCTTGAGGAATTTCATTCCAAATGAATGGAGCAATATAAGCAAAGGATCTTTGTCCACTTTTAGATTTCATAAAAGGAATCTCGAGAAACCTACTGTCTGACCTATGTCTAGAATAATGACCATCAATATATGGTCTCAAAACTTTGAAATACTATGTGGAATTCCAGAGTCCATAACTTTATATATGAACTTGGACACACAGTATTGGAAATTTAATGAAACCGTAATCCAGCCCATTTCTTTCAAAATCACACAATGATGAGATGACTTAGAACAATTTAAAGCAAACTTAGCTATCAAGTGAAGTAAAGTGGATTTTTTGAAATCACTGTCGAGAAGCAGTGTCAGTAATCATAGCTGCATAGTTCACAATAGGAAGTAAGCAGCAATTTGAAATAACCAGCCTAGACTCAGGAATAAGAAATGAACGGATTCTGTACAAAGAACCTAATCTATAATGTATTCTTGAGGTAACCCTCAAAAATGAGATTCATAACTTAGATGAGAATCTAGTAATACCCCAAGATATTGAAATGTATCAACATAGTCAAACAGTAATCCATCAAGAGATTTAACTTCCAAAGTACCAACCTCAGATCTCAGTCTAGGGTACCAAAACCATCACCTTTGTCTTAGATTTGTTTAAGAGTAATTTACAGGCCATAAGTGAAGACTGAAAATTGCACTGTTAAAGAAACACCTAGATCTCCAAATGACAAACCCTGCGTATAAATTACTGCATCGTCAGCATAAAGTGTTAAAGAAGCATTATTAATCACACTTACTAGCTGATCAAAAAACAAAGAAAACAAAAGTGGCCCCAAAATAGAACCTTGTGGAACCCCACACTTAACCATTACAGAGTCTGATACAGCACCCTATATTTAACCCTTTGAAACCTATTTGTTAAATAATCCTCGTCCAGTCCAAGAAAGACTCACCAACTCCCAAAGACCCAAGTCTAAAATCAACAATTGGTGATCAACTGGGTCGAATGCCTTAGTCAAGTCCACGAACACAGCACCGTCAGACACCCTTTATCCATGCCATTAAGTACCGCGTTCGTGAACTCGACCAAGGCAGTCTCAGTACTCTTCCCTTTCTAAAACCATGTTGGTTCTGAGACAATAATCCAAAACGATCCACATACCCAATCAACTGATTATAAACTATTCTTTCCTGAACTTTAGCTAAAGCAGACAAGATAGAAATAGGTCTGTAGTTACAAAACTCATGTTGTGAACCAGATTTAAATATAGGAGTGACCAAAGTATGTTTCCATATATTAGGTATAGTACCTGTAACAAAAGACAAGTTGAAAATAATACTAACTGGAAGTGCTATAACCGAGGCAGCATCCGCCAATAAACTAGGACATAAGCTATCAGAACCAGCTGAGCTGTCCCTCTTAATACAACGAATAACTTCTACCTCCTTCGGAGTAGTAGTCCTTATACAGTTTAGATTAACTGTAAAATCTTCAGTCAATCCCAAGTAGTTCACCTTGGACTGGTCACTAAAGGAATCAGACAATGTAGTAAATTTCAAATTAAACTCGTTAGCTATCTTCAGTGGACAAGACAACAAGTCACCATTCAACCTCATTGAACCTGGTTGACAAACATTAGGCCTTATGAAATTATTAATTGTTTTCCAAAAGTAGTAGCTAGATAACCCTTCACATTGTTTATGATTTAATATAGTCTGTTTTAGCCTTCCTTATCTTAGCCTTACATTGGTTCCTTAAAGTCCTATATGCATGATAACCAGAAGCAGAATGGTTCATTTTATAATGCTTTCCAGGCCTTGTCTCATTGTCTCATAAGTTTAATCAAAGGAGGTGTTAACCACCCATAAGTTTTCCCTCGGACCCTTCTTTTAACAAGGGAGCTAACTGGTCCAAACATGTGTAAACTCAGTAATGAAAAATGCAATGCAGAATCCACATCAGGGATAGAATATAAAAAGACCAATCTATTTTACCCAACTCTGTACAAAAAGAATGTACATCAAATTTAGGAAAAGATCTCGAAACTTATAATTGGCTTAGACTTCTTCAGTCCCCCATGCTTCCAATACAGAAGACTGGATGATGATCACTTAACGAATCAGAGGTCAAACCACATTTTATCATATTAATAGGTCTATTTGTTAATATCCAGTCCAGCAATGTGTGATTTCCTGATCTATTATTGTGTCGAGTGGGCAAAGTAATAATCTGTTGTAAACCAGACTGAGACAAGACCGTATTTAACTTTGTTATATCTGAACCCATCCAATTTAAATTAAAATCCCCAGTAGTATTAACTCTGTAGAAACCCCAGTATTCAAAGCATTTACAAGTTCTTGTAAGCCTGATTTGCTACCATTAGGTGGAAGATATACACAACAAATAGTTAATTTTTGACAAATCCCAACAATAACTGAATAGTAATATGTTCACAATATTCCAAATTACTGTTAAATATAGTGGTCTCATTTATCATTAAATATTCCTTAACATAAAACAAAACCCCACCCCCTCTACCAGTGGCACGATCCTTTCTAAAAAGTTTATAAGCAGGTATACAAAGTTCAGTATCAAGAACAGGTAAGGTTAACCAGGTTTCAGTCAGTGCCAGAACATCCGGATTATATAAACTAATCCATGACTCCACCTCATGAAATTTAGATGTTAAGCTTAATACATTAAAATGCATAATTTTGAGGCCATATGAATGCTGCAAAAAAAAATCACTATCTGCCATATCGTTTGCTAAAGGACCAGGGTTGCTTTCAACATTGCCAGATCGAATTAGCAAGAGAAAGCAATGTAACCAGGTTCTTATGCAAACAGGCAGAACACATTTCCGTGTCTTATATTTCCTAACACTGTAACCCAAGACGGTCTGTGGGGCTTAAGTCTAACTTAACCGATATGGGAGCATGATCTGATAGGGTAAAGCTATGTATTGATGATTTTATAATTCTGTGTAAATATTGTTGTTGTGTATAAAACATATCTATCCGTGAATATGCTCTGTGGGCCATTGAAAAAAGGAGTAGTCTCATTCCCCTTTATGTTGACTCTGCCAGATATCACTTAGCCCCTGTTCCTTTGTTAAGGTATTTAAAACTTTGGTGGCCTTGATGTTCGTGGAGGTCACCCCGGGAGATCTGTCTTGACGCTGATTTCCCACTGTATTAACCACCCCCAAGAGGACTTGTCCTGAGGTATAATGCGCTACGTTATGTAACATCTTACTCAGGAATTCATTTGCATTTTTATTGGAGGCACAAGTATTAATTAAATTAAGCTGTTCCCCTCTAACTTCTCTTGTGATTCTTACATATTTTCCTTCCATTCCTGTTTCCACTGATGTAACATTTAGGGGGAAGCCCTGCTTCATCAAGATTGCTACCTCTGCTTTCCTAGGATTGGGCAAGGCTGCTGCCTCCACTCTACCTACTCATCCCCTTCTGAACTTAGAATGTTCTATTGAATTTAAGCATGTTTCCTGTAAGAATATCATATCGTCTCCCATCCGCTTTATTTCCCGTAGTAATCGAGTCCTTTTAATTGGTGAGTACATTCCTTTGACATTATATGAAATAATGTTTAAGTCACCCATAACTGTAGATGGAAAATAGTCGTTGCTTCCGATCCAAACACTTGTGTACCCCTTCCATATTTAACAGAGTTTTGACTCACTCTAATTTCATGCCATGAAGTTTTGCAGTTTTGCACCTGTCTCAAAAAACATTTTAAACCTTTTTAACAACACCAACATAGACTAACCAGTTATAATATATATATATATATATGAAATAGAAAAAAAAAAAACAAGAAAACAGTAGTAAGAGAAAACTATAGCCTTCCTAGGTTAGGTTCCTGCACTGAGATAATGAGGGAGAGTTAAAAAAATAAATCCCCCCCCCCACCTAGTGCAGCAGCCTTAAAAATTAAGTATCCCCTTTGCAATTCTAGGGTTAAAGCTGGTCAGAGGTATAAATATTCCCTGCCAAGTTAGAAACACCTCACCACAGTGCAACCAGTTTGCTGTACCCAAAGAAAAAGAAGAAAGAAAATGTAATAACTTTCCATGGTTTATTCCTCTTACCATGAGTTGTCCCCCTTTTCTGTTTACATTGTGTAACTAGATTGGAGAGGGGACCTTTGATAACTTGTGAAGAGGGCAGTTGTGATGTCCCCCACCCCCGGTAATCAGTTATAGGTATCTATTTGGGCACCTTACCAAAGGGGGACTTCTCCTTTAAGTAATTAAAAGTTACCCCTCCCCCCACCACCAAGACCCCCATCTCATCCTCCTGTCCAGCCTGCTGTTTCTCAGTAATGATGTTGTTCCCCCAACACAAAAAATCGAAAGGGGAGCAAAAATAGCGATATTAAGGAGGGGTTCCCTTCCCTCTCTACCATCCGTGTTTATCCTCTGCATTTTTAATTGCAGTCCTACCCTCACTCCTGAGATAAGCATCCAATTTACCTATTTATTTAACAATTCCCCCCTTTCTGACTCATACATCTCCCATGATATTAAGACCTCCTAAATCAGAGTCCTCAGAAGTTTTATCTTTGTCCTGCCCACAAGTCTTTGGTCTCAATTAGGAAAAATCCCCATGGGTTGTCCCATTAATATATTATCTAGAAGAGCAGTTAATTCTGTTCCACTCTGTCAGAGAAGCCTCCAGCTCCCAAGTCACCGAGCCCCGCTTCTAACACCATACCCGAGGTCCTTTGGTTCACTCTGACTCCTGTGAGGCGATGACCACTGAATCCATCTTTGTTGCTCTGTCACTGGAGCGGCCAGTACATTTATTGGATTTTCCTGAATGATGCTTCAGTTTATGTAAATCCGCTGCCAGTCCCTTCGGTAATGAGCCGGGCATGTCCCTTCCAGTTCTCCTACCTGCCACCGACCATGCACTTCAGAGTAATTTTTGTTCCAGCCTCTTCATCTCCAGATCTGGGACTGGGATTTGCCACTCCTGAAGAAGAGGTGCTACTTCCAACAAAGAGGTAAAAACTTTAGGTCCCCCTTCCATATGGATTTTGAGTTTCACTGGGAAGTTCAGTTGTGCCTGAGTCCTTTTTTTTTCTTTTATAACTTTTTTGATGCTTGTAATTCTCTGCTTTTCAGCTTGTAAAGCTGGCGAAAAGTTGTGGTCGAAAAAAATTGGAGTGCCCTGAAATCTTTCTTTCTTTCTGCCACCATGCCTCTTGTAAAATCTGGTCTTTGGCTTGGTAGTACACCATCCTTACCACCAGTGACCTTGTTCGAACATTTGGAGCCATTGGTCGAGGATCTAATGAGCGGTGGGCTCTATCCATTTCATAGTGAATGTCTGATGGCAGAGATAGTATGGTTCGGAGTAGGTGTTGGGCAAAATCTATCACTGAAGCAAATTCTTCTTCAGCGCCTTCGGGGATGCCATGCACCCAAAAATTATTGTGGCAAGCCCTGCTTTCTATATCTTCCATCCTTGCACTCAACTGCCTTTCCTGCCATAACAAATACAAAAGGATCTGGTCTGAGGATTCCTGAGCCTCCACGATTTTGGAGACCTTGGTAGTGTTGTCGGAGACTTTTTTATCCAGTTGTCTGATATCATGCCTTAAGTCCGCAACTGAAGATTCAATCTTCTGTACTGAGGAAAGTATTTTCTTTAATGTGCGCCTTATCTTTTTTGGATGGAGTTCTTCATCTCCCAGAGATTCTGAGGATGATTCTGAAGCTGAATGGGCTCTCTGAGGGTAAGCCGCGAAGCCTTCCATATCGGTTCCTGAATGTAATTGCTTCATCTTCGAGACCGGAAGTCCCGATTTTATACTTTTTTCATTTTGTTTCTGTGGCATGATAGCAGTTTATCTATGACCAATTGAAGTTATAGGAAGACCTTTGATAGGTAGGATTGATTTGGATTAATGAGTAATATAGCAGAGCTTAGATGAGAAGCTGCCTACATTACGGCGACGTCACCGGAAGTTCAAATCAAGTTCTTTTGACACAACCTGTCCCTCGTGAACCTGCCCTTTTGTGTACCGATATTAATGCTTATCATATTGAGGCGGTGGAAATCCAGAAGTTCTGGCTACAACTGGTGCTGGATTGGGGTGCACCCCACCTGCAGCACTTGTGCTTCTACATCACTAAAGACACCGTAGAGACTGGAGCTTAAAAAAAAATAGTAGTTGTAGTGTACTGGACTTGTTACGTTGTGTTATACAGTTAGAGCAAGTGCTATCAATGGGACATAATTATCCCTAGAACTTGTAAAGTGTACTGAACAATCTGCTTTGGCCCTGAAGTTGGCAACTGTTAATGTTTAGACTATGTTTTATCTGGGGGAAGGGGGTGGAGTGTAGTAAATGGTACTTACTTTACAGGAATTACATGGGACACAATATTGGCTGTTGTCCCTTGCACCGTTTGAAATCTATGCCAGTTTTCTGTTATGTGTGCCCAGTGTGCCAGCTTTGTAAGATGATGTCCAGACTGATGCACTGAATCCCCTTTATTCTGGTTTAAAAACTGTCTGTTGGAGTATAAATAACACGTCCAATTTGGCAATTCCTTGTCAAAGCTGCAGAATAGTGCATGAAGGAGTACCTCAGGGGGGTCAATATTAGGGTAGTAGCTCTTTTCATTAGCATACATTTTTTCTCCACCATTTATTTGTTCTTCAACCAAATCCTTGGTGTATGCACATGATATTAAATGCCTTTTATCATGTCTGACTCTGTACACAGAAACATTAACCTGTCAGCAGGAAAGGCCAGCTGGTCCACTGTGTTTGCCCATTTAACCAGTTTAAAGATTTTCATATGGTTCAGTCATGGGTATCTACTAGTCATCTGGTCTTAAATGATAAGGAAACAAAATGCTTTGTTAATTGGCTTAAGGAAGAGGTTATGCAAAGTGACTAATGGTTTGCAGATAATGGAGTTAACAAAATTCAATGAGGGAGGGATTTCTGATATCTCAGAGTATTGCTAGATCCCAGTCTTAGTTTTGCTGAACACGTAACTGCTGTAATACAACAAATTAAAAACTAAAAGCATTGGCCGGCCCATCGGCGCAGCAGTAGTGCTACTGCTTGTGATGCCCGCAACTCGGGTTCAGGAATGCACCGGGGTCATACCTCTCAACCTGCTAGGACTAAAATTACGGACAAACTACCAAAATCAGGGACACCATATTTTATTCAGTGTGGCACCACGCCATTGTGTGACATGTTTTACATATCTTTAATTTATGCTTTTAAAATGTCAGATTCAGTTGCATGCTACCAAACAGCACAATAAACAAGCTCTGGCAGAGCCACTACAACTGTGAATGCATTAATTAGATAAGGGTGTTTCATGGGCTTAAACATAAACATTTATTTATTTAAAAAATATCAGATTTACAAACCTTTGAGTCAGATACTCATTTACACAGGCAACACATCAAGAAGTCCAAAGCAGTTCAAACAATATACAATAGCTAAAGCAAATAAACATCAGGAGTCAAAGAGAAGCCCAGAGTGTTTACATGAAGGCTGTTGCATACACTAACTGAATCAAAGTACAGTACATTGAGAAAGGGCATATTTAAGCAGAGGCGAAGCCGAGTGCTTCCACCACCCCAGGAGTTACGTTATTACATGATAACACACACCCTGGAGTGCCTTATTGCAACTATACAATGGCTTGTTGTTATATACAGAATTTAAAGGAGGTTTTTGTTCATGTGGAAAAATATTTCTTAAGAGAAGATGCAAGGAATGATCCAAATCCAAAGTTACTGTGTAATGACATCACTGTTTCAATGGGTCAGCAGGCAATCAGCTTCTTACATTTTTCCTTGCCATTGTATAATTAAAAATAATGCCACCATCTGTATTATAGTTACCTGCATGTTTTGCAATTTATTCTATGCACTTTTATAGCAATCAACTCAACAGAACCAGGCCATCATGTACAGTACATGAAGGTACTGTACCCTAACTGAAAACACTGCTGAGACAACTATATGTTGTGACAAACGTGGAAGATAAACACAATGTTGAGACACGTTTTTGAAGACATTTGATGTGTTTTTTTTTAGAGACCGATATACAGTTCACACACAAAATTCATATAATATAAAAGTGCATATGCCCAAATGCCACATTTCATTACAAGCTGTTCTTTTGAAGGAATATATTACTATATAAGGCCTAGAAATGGGCATCAGGTAAATGTAAACTGGGGTAGGTGTGTTACTGAGGGTATTGCATAGTTTATCCTTTATTGCTGCTCCACTGGATCAGCAATATTTGCACAAGCTGTGACCAGTCAAGATTTTACAGCTCTGGCCTGGGTCTAGTGATCTGGGTTTTACCCATTCCCCACTGCATGTGGCTTAGTAATATATTGTACAGATGGCTACAAAGTCTAACCCTTTGAAGGCTGAAGTTTTAGAAAATCTTTATGTTTAAAATATCAAGACCCACTCCCCCCCCATCACAATTAATCCTCTACCAAAGTCATGGTTAAATACTGGTGCTTCTACATCCATACCACTAAGCTTTTAAGCTTTTAATGCCAACATGCCACTTCTGCTGTTATGAGCTCCTCCATCCTTGAAGTTCCATTCCACTTGTGGCACTCCCAAAACCAGGTAATTTTCCAGGGAGCATCTCTTTAAACAGCTGCTAAATAGCTCCAATTCATTATTTGTGTTTTTGATGTTAGAACACTCCTGCTAGCTAGACCTGATGCACAGAGAAAACAGAAGTAGTGAATTAGAGCTATTTAGTAGCTGTTGTCTTACAGAAACCCCAGTTAGCTTGCTCTTAGCTATCTGCTAAACTAACTGTTGACATTTGTGCTCCCTGGATAAGAACAGTTACAAGGCTCTGCTGTTGCTAAACTAATTTTAAAGCAGTGCACATGCTAAATCTAAGGGCATGGCTACATCACTGTCACGAGACAGGGGGCATCGTAGGAGAAAGAAAGCCAATAAAATTGTTTGTTATGGAGATCCCCAGGGGTTGTAAAACTACCATACAGCTAGCAAGCTAATTTAGGAAAAACTCCTAATAGCAGACAGAGGGAAGGACACACTAGGATTTAACATACATATCAAAACACTCGACATATTTTTTTTGCACATTCTTGGTGGACTACTCCTTTAACTTTCTGTGGTCTCAATTAACTCCTCAAGCCAGAAGAAAAATAGTGCTCTAAAGCTTCCTATATACTACACACAGGCACAGAAACTGGAATAACAGGTTCCAAGGAGTATAAACTCAGCAGGAATGTTAGGGGGATGGCAACTGTGATAGTTGTTCCAGTCTTTCTTTTCACTGATAGAAACTGAGCCAGGAAAAAAGTAAAATACATTTCATCACAAGCTGTTTACACCAAGTACATGAACCTGCATGATTTATCTGTAAAAACAATTAAAAATGTATTTCTAAATACATTACTAACCAATGCTTTCAAGGTTTGAAACTACTAAAAAGACAAACTATGTATATATATATATATATATATATATATATATATATAGGTAGGTAGGTAGAGAGATAGATAGACAGAATATGGTACATAAATATTGTTAATCCCAAAAGCTGAACCTTGTTTTCAGTACATAAATGTTTAAGAAATACCTGAAAGCTGAGTCTTTCCTTTTGAGACACCAGGTGACTCTGATAATCATTTATTCCAAGGGTTTTTAAGTCAGTTTGAATGCATTAAGTATTATCTGTTCTCCTAGTCCTTAACAAAATGCGGGGACTCCACAGATTTGTTCTGTTCCTTGGCCAGATACCAAACTAGTGACTCTTCTTTCAGCATGATAGGATCCACCTCATGCCCTTCCCACATGAATAAAAAAAAAGGGTGGGCTGGATTTTTAGGAGCTTCTTGGTGGAGGTGGATTGGATCTTACTTTCCCCCAAAAAACAATGCTGCCTACCACTACTCAGGTTCCAGTTCTTGTACCACCCATTTAAGAAAGAAAATAGTACCCAGTACCCATCGACTAACATGAAAGCGTATTTATTTGAGGGCGGAAAACATTTCTTGGAGGAGGGTAAGGCGGAGGAGAGTATTTACACCTTCAGTCAGTTCCACGGACAGAAAACATGACATCACTCCTTTTGTACATGCAATACTCCTGTTGGCTCCGCCCACAGTCGTAAAAAGGCACAGACAGCTGTTTTGCATTTTTCTGTTGACATTTTACTTTATTTGAATACTTGAAACTAAAGTGGAACATAGGCGCTGCTAGGGATTTCTTTTAGGATCCAGTGTTATTAAGTTAATTTCCAGACTTAACTGTACAGAAATATACTTCATTGAAATTAATACAGAGTAGACCTTGTCCCAGTTTCTGAGCTGCACCATGTAGCATCTGGTCTTCTACAACTCACACTGTTGTTGCTTTTTTTCTATGCAGAGCAGCACTATGTATACTGTTTTTTAATGCAACAGCGTACTGCAATCTTATTACTATAGTGAAAACCCCACCGCAGAATCACACTCGGGCTGCAGTGCAAGACAAGGGAGCAGCACTGTTAGGTCAATATGTGTATTCCTCCCAGTGCTATATGTTAAAAAGGACATACACCACATCTTAATTAGCTATTATGTTAGGCTTAACTATTTAATTACAATTTACTTAACTATTTATTATTTATTTACATTCTACTAGTGAAACGTTTTATCTACTTTTCATACCAGTTAAAATGGTAATCCTAAAACACTTAATTTGAGTTAGCAGGATGCCCAAGAACAGAAAAATTATCATACAGCATGCAAGACGTCTCAGAAATTTGTACTACATTAATAATCTAATTAGACTGCTAATAGTGAAATATCCATATTAGTTTATAGACTGAAACCTCTACAGCTGTCTGACTATCTTACATCTAACATCTGGATCCTTTTTCTTCCTTTCTTAATTTACAACTTTTATCTTTACTCTCTTAATTAAATCATAGCAAAAATGTGTGTAACGGAAAGTAGTTCATGTTACATTACCTAAAATATTTGAATTTTTTATTCTTGATTCTAGAGCCTTTGTATATACTCAGTTTATACACTGTTTTAAACCTATAATGTTTTGTATTGATGTTTGTATTTCAATCTTAAAATGCCAATAAAATATTACAAAAAAGACAGCAGAATATACTATATAGTAACGATACCTCTCTAGTCATTAAAGTAAAGCAGGCAGTATTAATCAGTAATAACTGGCTGAACTGCATAAACACAATTATGTTTTCTTCTTAGGAGCATAGCAGGTTGTAAAAAAGTAAAAGAAAAAAATTCCTTCAGTAAAGATTTTAGACAGTGTTGCTCAGCCCAACTCACTCACACTTACCTCACTAGTTGTGTTGGCCACATGGGGGTTGTAAAGGGGGGGTCCTCCAGGTTCTGATTCATGCTGCCTACTGCTGATGTGGACATCTGAATTACAGACTCTGTTGCTGTTTTTGTGGCTAAACTAACAATCTCTGCCAGCTGGCTGTTTGATGCAGTCAGAACCCAGGAGATGGTCGAGGTCAGTGATCGGGTTACAGAGTTGGACTCGGTTTTCTGCTTCTCCTCGGTCAGGTCCAGAGCTCTCCTCTCTCTCTCTCTCTCTCTCTCTCTCTCTCTCTCTCTTGCTCTCTGTCTCTCTGTGGGGAGTCAGGTTACAAAACAGACTGGCACCCTGGAAGTCTCATCAGGACTGTGGAGTGACTAAGGCGGGGGGGTGTTGTGTCTCACTTTGTACTGTGAGTGTGGGGATGGACCGGTGCTGTTGCTGCTCATGGGATTTTTTTTTTTAAATTAGCGTGTCAGCATGTACTTTTTTTTGTGTATGTATGATCTGTTTATGCCCCTTTCCTCCAGTCCAGCCACCCAATCCTTTGGGCAGCCAAGCCCCACCATACCGCTTCTTCCCAACCACTGACCATTGCCCCTCATCATGCCACTCCCTGATTGACCCTATGTATCCCTTCGCTGGGGGCCCCCCTCCTGTGGGAGGGACCAGGAGGGGAGACTTTCAATGCCCACTGGCACCTTCTTCCATCTGTGCCAGGGGGCAACGAGTGTGTAGCATGGGGTGGGCCTGGGCTTCGTGGTGCTGGGAGAGTGGGCCACCATCATCTGGGTGGCTGGACATCCATTTTCCTTGTTCCAGTAATGCCACCCCTTAGAATGCATGCCACGGCATCCTGGCGTGATTGTGCATGTCATGTGTGGTCACCCACGCCATAAAGCGTGATGCCAATGGAAGGGAGGGAACATTGTTTAACCAGGAGTAGCATACTAAGCTGAAGCTTGTTTCAGATGCGACCTGGGAGCACAAGGAAGTTAAGTGACTTGCTCAGGATCACACAGTATGCACCTAGGTGGCTGTGGGATTCAAACCCAGGTCTCCAGATCTGCAGCTCAGAGCCTTAACCCACTGCACTATACTGCCTCCTGATACTGATACAGCCTCCGGGTGCTGCCAAAGGGTGGTGCATTCTTGGCTCTCCCCCCAGGAGGAGAGCATCCAAGGGACGCTCCGGAGCCCTCCCTGCCAGCCTCCGCTCCTGCTGCCCCAGGCTTGGGAGAGAACATGGGTCACCAGTGTGCCAGGCAAGCTCCTTTGCCCGGTGCCACGGAGCCATCCCTAGCGTGCACTTTTTAATGAACATATCTGATTGGCTGTTAGTGCACTTGCATTATGCTAGGTATCCAATGGCATCTGAAAACATGAAGCAAGTGCCCCTGGATGCTGGAGAGGATGCTAGTTACACTGGCATTCTTAAAATCAGGAAATAAAGGATGGGACAGGGGTCTAAATTCAGGAAGTCCTGAAAAAGTCGAGACAGTTGAGAGGTATGGGAGAGGAGGTTTGAGCATCCCAGGAGATGTGCTCCTCCTTGGGGAAGGGGAGGCATGTCCCACAGCACCACTGCCACCTGCAGACATATAGGTGGTAGGCCAAGCAGAATGCAAGGAGGGACACACGACGCTACATATCGCTGAGTGTGCTGACACACACTAATGTCTGGGACTATGTTCCAATGCTGACATCCCTATGGGGAGGGATACATAACACTGCAGAAGGGGAGGAAAAGTCAATTCCAGAAGTCCAAATGATACCAGCAAGACACATATGAGATTGGCAAAATGTATTGGCAATTTATTTTTCTCACTGCTCCAACATGCAACAAGATAATGCTGGGATCACCATTACCTAGCAGCCTCAGCGCTTCGCTCCAATGAGCTTTGTCAGGAGGCTAACTGCTGGGGTTTCAGTTGTTAATCATTTGTGCATGGGCTGGGGTGCTCACAGCAAAAAGGCAATTAAAAACTTGGATGTAGCCAGGCACTCTCCACCTCATTTAGAGAAGAAAGCAACACCAAAGTGCTATTTTAAAACATATTTAAAAACTTTTAATGCCACAAGGCTGAATTGGTTATACCTGATGCGTTTCGGACATGAGGTCCTTGGAGAGTAACTGGCTACATCCAAGTTTTTAAAATAATTGAATGATTCAAGCTCCTGTCGGTGTGTCATGTATCCCGTAACAAAGTATTACAAGCTGTAAGCCCAAATGTTATCCAAATGTTATCCTACTGTCTGGTTTTGGCTCTGTACCCTGTAACTTCCACTGTAAACAAAAAAACTAAAGTACTCCTTCAGTATGTTTGCTTCCACTCACCCTGTGACACACTGTCTCTGGTTACGTTTTCTATGCTATGAAGATGGTCTTACTGTTTTCTCAAGACTCCTTCACTATCCTTAGCTTGCGTTTGCATTCATGTTCCTAGTGAGCTGCTTGCTTTTTTTCTAGCTTTTCCTTATGCACCTTCCTATTAGCCTCACTTAGCTCCACTTTCCAGACCCTGAAAGCTCTCTGTCCCAAATTGTGTCCTTCACACATCTGTCCAACCATCTGCTCCACTGATGGGGGCCTGCTTGTTGTCCTTCCTTCTCGGTTGAAACTTTCGGGGAACAGGACATTTGGAGTGGCAGCTCCAGTTTTATGGAATGCTTTACCTTTATATATTTGCACAGCCAGCATGGTGGGGGCCTTTAAAGCCTCTCTAAATACCTATTTGTAACATGGCTGTGGGACAGGAGACTTGCACATTAGCCGACAGCCGTCAGGTGACCATGGATTAATTTTCAAGCAATCCACGGTTGTTGAGTAAAACAGCAGTACCACTGGCAGCCACAGCAGTCGGCAAAGCACAAGCAAGTCTGAGAGCACAATTCTTCCATTCCAGAGAGCAGCACAATGGCAGCGGAGCTCAGGAACCATGACTGACTGGTATGCAGTCAGTTTTGCTGTCTGTGGTACCACCTCTACCAGTCATTGGGTAGACAAACATTTTTCAACTCCTGATACAGCAAGCAGCGCTCCTGCCAAAAAGAAGCAAAAAATGGCAGTACGCCTCACAACATAGAAGAGCCAGGTCACAGCTTCTGTCACATACCTCTGAGCCCTATAGCACTGGACGAACTGGAGAAGAAAAAAACGAACCCAATACCCATAAGGATACAACATGGGCTAAAATGTTCTGACAGACTGGCTCACTGCAACAGGCCAGTCAGTGGATCTCAGGTCTGTCCCAGCGGCTGAGCTAGCCCACCTCCTCAGACAGTTTTACGGGTCTGTCCGCACAAGTGATCACAAGCAATACAGTGTGAGCTCTTTTATTGGACTACATGTGGGGCTCAATAAACATCTCAGTGTTGAGCTCAACTGCAGTATCAATATAGTGACTGATTCTGACTTCTGAGTAGCCAACAATGTATTTGAGGCTGTTTTAAAGGAGTACTGTCGATTGGGCCAGGATGTGGCAGCCCACCATCCTCAGATCACTGATAGTGATCTGCGCCAGATTCAAACATGCCAAAAGCTAAGTTCACAGACTGCGTACGGCTTAGTTCGCAGACTGTGGTTCGAACTGCTGCTGGGACTCTCCAGATGTGGAAGGGAGGGTCTCTCAAAATTGAACCAGCAATCATTCAGACTGGAAACTGATGAAGAAGGCAAAGAGTACATTACTCTATCTTTCAGTGAGTACACCAAGAATCACAACGATGTGAACGAGGCAAATAGAGATGCTCTGACTGAGGGGCATTGTATTTGCCCAGCCTGACAATCCAGAATGCTTGGTTTCCCTCTTTAAAACATATGCATCCAAGTGACAAGCAAATCCTCCTGCTTTTTATTTGCACCCTAAGAAGATGCCACAGTATGTGCTTGACAAACAGCAACTGTGGTATGGCAACCAGTCAATGGGTGTAAATTACCTGGGGGATATGATATCCCAAATATCCAAGGATGCTGAATTTAGCCAGCGGTACACAAATCATTCGATCCGCAGCACCGCAGTCCATTTGCTGCCAGAGGCAGGTCTTGCATCCTGGGAGATCATGTCAGTTACAAGACATCGTTACAAGACCAATCTTAAAAATGATTGGTCCCCCTTAGACGCAGACCGAGAGAAGTGGTCCAGTATTCTACTGAAACAGCAGAGCCAGTCAAAGGGAGCAGTCAGCAATCATGAAACAGTAAGCAAGGCTGGACAGTCACAAACAGGCGCTGTGTATGAGGCTCCACCCAAGACAGTACCATCCACAGAAACAGAGACTTTGACGGCAGATAAGGACCACTGGCCCACCCAGTCTGTCCATTTCCCTACCTATTGGATAAGCTGCAGATCCTAGTTAACCAACAGCCTACTTCCTCCCTCCAGTAGAACGACAACACCTCCCAGTACTACAGTAGGCCCGCATGGCACAGCGCCACACACTGCAACAGTTACAGCCTGAGTTGGTGAAGCAGCAACACAGAAGAGCACCTCGAGTCCCTTCAATCTGCAGCACTTCATGATTCATGGGCCTGTGAACTTTAACTTCTACTCCAGTGACCAGCAGAGGCCTCTGCTGTAGGAGAGTGTTGACAAGGCATGGTGAGAGTTTTCCAGTGATCACAGTGCAGTATTTTGTGAGGTGACACCTCTTTCTGAGCAAGTTTGTTAATGCCCAGCTGTTCCCCAAGCAGTGCCAGTTAACTGTGCATGTACTGACAGTTCTAGTTAATCTTGGTTAATGTTTGTTTTCTAAGCTGTGCTGTTTCTGTGACTGGTCCTGAGCACTAGTACTGTTGACCCTGCCTGCCTGCACTGTATGATCCTGCAATAGAGAGCAGCAATGCTGCCAGAAGACGAAGATTGCAATAGTCAGTGAATATATAACTAACAGCATTCCTTAATAACCTGCAGGGATATCATACAGCTTGTGTTGAGTGCCATATCATAGTGCATTCTGTGACGTGTATCACTTGGCTCAATGTGTAACGGCGCTTGTCAGTGCCATGCTAGTTCCCCATATCATTGTCCATTCTGTAAGGTGTATCACTGTGCTCAGTGTGTAACGGCGCTTGTCAGTGCCCCATATCATTGTCCATTCTGTAAGATGTATCACTATGCTCAGTGTGTAATGGCGCTTGTCAGTGCCATGCCAGCTCCTCATTTCATTGTCCATTCTGTAAGGTGTATCACTGTGCTCAGTGTGTATCGGCGCTTGTCAGTGCCATGCCAGTTCCCCATATCATTGTCCATTCTGTAAGGTGTATCACTGTGCTCAGTGTGTAACAGCGCTTGTCAGTGCCCCATATCATTGTCCATTCTGTAAGGTGTATCACTGTGCTCGGTGTGTAACGGCGCTTGTCAGTGCCATGCCAGTTCCCCATATCATTGTCCATTCTGTAGGTGTATCACTGTAACGGGGTGCTCTGTTGTCAGTGCCATGCCAGTTCCCCATCATTGTCCATTTTGTAACGTATCACTTGGCTCATCGTGTAACGGGCGCTTGTCAGTGCCATGCCAGTTCTCATATCATTGTCCATTCTGTAAGGTGTATCACTGTGCTCAGTGTGTAACGGCGCTTGTCAGTGCCATGCCAGTTCCCCATATCATTGTCCATTCTGTAAGGTGTATCACTGTGCTTAGTGTGTAACGGCGCTTGTCAGTGCCATGCCAGTTCCTCATATCATTGTCCATTCTGTAAGGTGTATCACTGTGCTCAGTGTGTAATGGCACTTGTCAGTGCCATGCCAGTTCCTCATATCATTGTCCATTCTGTAAGGTGTATCACTGTGCTCAGTGTGTAACGGCACTTGTCAGTGCCATGCCAGTTCCCCATATCATTGTCCATTTTGTAAGGTGTATCACTGTGTTCAGTGTGTAAAGGTGCTTGTCAGGTTCGTGTTGTACTGTGTTATCTTCTGACAAGTAAAGTCGCTTTTCTGTTCCCCTCTGTGTCTGTGTAATTTGTTCACCGTATCTGTTATGCAACATGTGTCTGTAACATCGCACCTGGTGTGCAAAGGCATTTGTCAGTGCCGTCTTCTGTTGTAAGCAGTAAAGTGGCTTTCCCATTCCCCCCTGCATTTGTCTAATTTGTTCACTCTCTCTATTGTGCAGTATGCGTCTGTAACATTGCACTTTGTCATGCTACAAGTACATTAACTCACGAGAGAGCATGGGTCTACTTGAGAATTAATCCACGCCTGGGTGGTTGGAGGCACTTGTGCCCCAACCCCCCCCCATGCATGGATTAATTCTTAAGTAGACCCATGCTGTCTTGTGGGTTAATGCTTACTTGTTTGAACAAGCATTTCCTAATTAACAGGCATTTCCTAATTAACGTTCTCTGCCTTGTATTATTAAGTTTCATTTAATTGTATTTTAAAGGGTTGTTTTGAATTAGTTTTTGTTTAGAAATTTATATATAAAATATGTACAGTGCTCAGAGCCTGCAGGATTGACGCTTTATAAATAAAAGGCACTTTACACAGTGTCCCACTGCACCGCAGTGGTTTTGTAGCACTCCCTCCACATTCCTGCTCCTGTAAATGGTGTGCTTTTACACACCACAGTTGAAATCGATCCTGGAGAGAGTCTCGCGTGACCCTCTGGGATCCCCGTTGCCTGTCAGTGTCGCACTGCCTTATGGTGGGCCCCAATGCTCATGCAAGCAGTATTGTGCCTGAGCTCAACTACATATATTTTCTGATAGTAGAAAGAAAGCTGAACTCAGGCAAGTAGGCAGTTTTTAGAAACAGGGGCTAAAAATGCGTTAAAATCACTCGGAAGGTGGGGCGTGATACTGGGCATGCGCCTATGCGTATTCATATATGATTATGCATGAGCGCATGCCCAATATCTCACCCCCACTTTCCAAGTGATTTTAAAGCATTTTTAGCCCATTTCTAAAAACTGCCTACTTGCCTGAGTTTAGAAAGAAAGCTGAACTTGGGCACAATACTGCTCGCACGAGCATTGGGACCCACCATAAGGCACAGTGGCATTGACAAACAACAGGGATCCCAGAGAGACTCTGGGAGTGATGTGAGTGCTGCCCACCAAGTACACAGCAGCATACAACACCAAAATGCAACACAACATGATGACAAACCCACAAAAACAGAACACCTGTTCAGCGAGCGCTCACTTTGGAAGCGCTATGGGTTCCCTGTACACAGCAAAAGAGGTAACGTTGCAGTTACTGTGCACTGATAAATGCGGTGCAGAGCTTGTCGTGTGAAAGGGGCTAAAGAATGCCTTGCCTATGCTTTTTAGGGCTGGTATGCATAGCAGACAGGTTCCTATTGCTGTCAAAGTCTGGAAGTGCTTTGCAGCTGTCTCACAGACATATATTGAGGGGCTGGGACATGATTTTTATAGCTTTCGATTAGTAGAGTGTCTTGCTATTGCTCCGTGCAGCAGTCTTTTAACACATTGCTAATTTTCTATTGGCTGCAAGGAGGATAGTGCATGAGAGCTGAATCAGCAAGCGGTGGCTCTCTTAGGAATGCACAGCTTGATGACGGTACCAGTTGTACAATAGGCATACAAATTTGCAAAATTACCTGTTTTGTAGTTTTCTATGTGGGCTTAATTGCTACTAAACTGTACATTTATGTGTCTTGGTAAACCAAAAATTGTTTATTTTTATTTATTTGACCCGGGGGCAGGTACAGAGGATTATGGAATACAGCATAGGTCATACAACAACATAATATAATGCAAGTGCAAAAGTAACAACGCTAAAACAATACACTTAATGAGAGATAATAATTTCAATAAAGGAATACAGAAAAGAGAAAACAATTCCATGTACAATGGAGGTTAGCGAGATTCAATTCTCACAGAGGAAGACCAGGTATTCATTAATAACATGGCTCTGGTGAACTGCACATTATTGTAGGCCAGGTATGATTGAGGTATGCTCATCGTGAATGACCAGAGGAGAGGAGAGAAATTTATGAGGATTTAGGCAGGGCAGGAACAAGTATCTAAGTCATATCAGTAGATGTGGAGGGCGTGTTTGAAGCTAGGGAGGGTAGGGCAAGAGAGGATAGTCAGAGGGAGTGAATTCCAAGCCCAAGGTGCTGCATGGGCAAAGGAACTTCTGCTTGTCGTAAGATGAGTCGAGGGCACACATAACAGTGGGAGAGAGGAAGAGTGGAGAGTCCGGCTTGCAAGTTTCTGTACAACAACATTAGATAGGCTTGGAGGAGTGAAGAGGTGGGTGAGCTTGTAAAGCAGACAGAGGGAGGAGTACCAGAATTTATGTTCCAGTTGCAGCCAACCCAGAGATGCCAGTACAGTGCAGGGATGCTGGTGGGGGCGGCTCCTGCGGCAAAGCGTTCTATCCTATGGTATAGTTTAAGGCTCTGAGCTGCAAATCTAGAGACATGGGTTTGAATCCCACAGCCCCCACTTGCATACTGTGTGACCCTGAGCAAGTCACTTAACTTCCCTGTGCTCCCAGGTTGCACCTGTAAACAAGCTTTCAGCTTAATGTGCCACCCCTGGTTAAACAATTGAAAAAAAAATAGTTGCTTGAGTTGGTTCATTAGAGAGGATTTGAGTGATAGGAGTAGGGGGGAGCCATAGAAGAGTAGAGAAAGGAGAGAGGCAGATGTGATTTTCAGGCACGAGACCTTAGATCGTAGTGGGCAGAGCTGGTAGACCGGTAGAGCAAACTTAGTTTTTGGTTTAGAGCTGTGATGGTTTTGTTGACATGTGCCTTAAAGGATAGGCAGGGATCAAGTGGGATACCTAGGTATTTAAGAGTATGCTCATTCTAAGGGTTCTCCGTTAAGAGTGGTAATAGAAGAAGAAGAAGAATCAGCATTTATATAGCGCTTTTCATACATAGTATCCCAAAGCGCTTTACAAGCAATGCTAGACTGGTAGTGAAGTGACTGAATGTGTGGTGGCGGTCATATCGCACATCATCACCCACATACAGCTTGGATAATTGCGTGAACCGATTTATGGGAAGGGTAATGTTGGCCAGGACACCGGGAATGCTCTCTGCTCTTTATGAAGAGTGCCCTGGGTTCTTTTACTTCCACCTGGATTCCCACAAGGACAACACCAGGATGGGCAGAAGGGACCTCGGTTTGAGATCTCATCCGAAGGATGGAACCCCCCAGCAGTACAGCACCCCCCAATACTGCACTCGGATGCCAGCGATTTTTCGGTGCAAGTCCATTCCTGGTGTGGGATGAGAACCCATGACCTTCTGATTCAGAGGCAGATGTGCTAACAACTGAGCCACGCTGACACCTATTAGTGAGTTGGGGTGTAAGTTCAGCTTTGTGGGTGGGAGGGTGGAAGAGCATAGTTTTTTAGCATTCAAGAGCAGGTTGTTTACAAGGAGCCATGCTTCCAGTTGATGGAAATCAGAATCTAATTGTTGGTTAAGCAATGAGAGGTCTGCAGAAGACCTGTAAAAGATGGCACCATCTGCATAAAGCTGGATGGATGCCCCTCCGCAGAAGCTAGGCAGCTCATTAATGAAAAGTGATAAAAGTAGTGGCCCCAAGTTAGGACCCTAGGGAACTCCAAGGGAGATGGGTCTGAAGGGAGATAGGCAGTTTGCCCATCTAACACTTTGGGAGCGGCCTGACAAGTAGTTCTGAATCCAAGATAGGGAGTGTTGATCAATCTCCATTGATTTTAGTTTCTGTTTGAGCTGTTCATGGTTCACCAAGTCGAAGGCTTTGGTGAGGGCAACAAAAATGACCCCAGTAACATGGCCAAGGTTAAAGGCTCGCTGAATGTCCGAGGTGACTTTGATGAGAGCAGAGAGAGTGCTGTGATTTTTTCAAAACCAGTGTTGGCAGGGGGATAGAAGTTGGTGTTGTTCTAGGTAGGTGTATAATCGATTATAGAGTATTCATTCTTGTAACTTAGCTAGGTGACAAAGGATTGAGGTGGGCCTATAATTTTCAACAAGTGAGGTCGATCCCCCTTTGTGAATGGGGATGAGTATGGCTGTCTTCGATTTTATGGGGACTATTCCCTCAATGAAGGCTCTGTTGTGTAACTTCCAAACTTCTTTGTAGGGTGTTAGTTTGAGGTGAAATGGCCCAGTAGTGGTCCTGGGGAGTGGGGGTATTGGTAGTGTTAGGTCAAGCTGAATTGGGATGTGTATATACTGAGGTCAGTGAAGATGTTATTAGGCCATCGGCTATTGATGAGGGGTTTGAGAATACTTTGTCTTTAGCTGCTAGTGAGTCAGGAAGGGAGGAGGTTCTTACCTTTAGAAGGAAATTTATTTATGCCCAGAGGTCTTTGGGATTGCAAAGTTTATCATTTTGTGCTGTATGATAAAATTGTCTCTTTGCATTAATTATTATAGATTTGCAGGAGTTTCTAAGGCACCTGTAGGAGTGCCAGTTGGAGGGGAGGCCTGATTTCTTGAATGTTTTCCAAGCAGCATCACGTTCAGACATGCGTTTCCTAATGTCCTTTGGCAGCCAAGGGGTGGGATTACCTTTGGACCTGTATAGGGTGAGGGGGCATGGTACTGCATCTCTGTAGTGGGGGCTCAAGGGTTCTCAGGGACAAGCTAGGGGGTACATAACCCAAAAACTTAATTTAAACTATTGGGGAGGGGTCAAGCAGGCCTGCAGACCCCGAGACTGCAGGAGGAGGAAGAGGTCAGTAGACCTCCCCCCATACCAGTAGGGGAGACTGGAGCATGGAGAAACAAAGGGGTTAGCAGCTGGGGGGGTGGAGGGTCACAAACACTAGTGAGGAACATGAAAGGCAGATTGGAGAGAAGGGAAGGAGGCTCAGACTCTTAAGTGGAAGATGGTGTTCCTGAGTGCACAAAGTCTTGGAAATGAGATGGATGACCTGCAGACATTGTTAGCAGAGAGGAGAGCGGTCATTGCTGTGGTCACGGAGACATGTGCCACACCCTGCTGTGACTGGGACCTCTCGATCCCTGGGTATAAATAATACAGGAGGGACAGGGAAGTAGGAAAAGGGGGAGAAGTGGCAGTTTATGCGGGGCTCTCAGTAGGATTTTTAGTCTGGGGGTCCTGGACTTTCTGTAGGAAAAAAATAGGGGTCCTCAGGTAAAGTTTGGGGTCCCCTCAAAATTTTAGAGTGTCCCCATTAAAATGAACACAAGCCTGACTGCAAAGCTAGTTCCAGCCCCCTCCTCTCCTGTGTTCCTTAACTAGTCATATTTCCACTCTCCTGCTCCCACAATGTCCTTATCACACTGCCTGTTTACATACTCCCCCCTCCTCCCTTACCTCCTCTCTCATGCTGTGCATCCCATGCCTGCTGCTTTAAGAAACAGCATGCCATGAAATTGGCCCTAGCAGCCGCTCTGTGTATTAAGTATTAGGAGGAGGGGCATGTTGGAGCTGCACAGCGAGTGATGGACAGAGCTGAAATCAGAACAAGAGCAGAAGAGAAGTGGTGTGAAGTATGCAAATGACATATTTCACACCCTTTCTCTTCGGCTCTCACTCCAGTTTCAGCTTTGTGAATGACTCACTGTGGAGCTCTGACAAACTCAGGCCGATTTCATGTTGTGCTATTTACAGCAACAGGCGCGGGACTCCTGGGACCTTCAGTGTGAGTGTCTCTAAGACTTGCTGCTGAAATTTCAGAGTGTCCTAATGCCCAAAATGTTCGTAAAGAATGTGGGTATTTGCATCCCTGAGACCTCTGTTACATTGGGGAGTGTATAACATGTACAAGGGAGGAGTCAGAAGAGGGGAGGGCAGAAGCAATGTGGATTCAGTTACTGTCTAATAGAGGAAGGGAGGTGAGATTGGGAGTGGTTTACAGACCACCCAAGCAGGAAGACAGACTACCCAAGCAGGAGGAGGAAAGAGACAGGGAACTGAGCTTGCAGATATTGACTGCTGCAGGGAAGGGAGATATGGTAATAAAGGGAGACTTCAACCTGCAAAGGTGGATTGAAGGGTACCAGCCACATCCTATGCCAGGAGTCAGGTGATCCTAGATACACTGCAAGGCAGGTTCCTGACTCGGCGTCACAGAACCCAGCAGGGAGGGAGCAATCCTTGATCTGGTGCTGATGAACGGGGACAACATCCAGGATATACAGGTCAAGGAGTCCCTGGGTGGAAGTGACCATTGCACAGTGTGGTTCTAGCTGGACGTGGGCAGGAAAAAGGCCCCCACGAAGACTAAAATACTGGATTTTAGAAAGGTGGACTTTGGAAAGATGGATGGGCCAAAGGTGGTCCTTCATCAAGGAGGGAGTAACGGTTGCCTCAGAGAAGTGCATTAGGCTCGAAGGGAAACATTCAAGGGCCAAAGCAGCCAGCTGGTTTAGTACTAAGGTCACCCAGGTAGTACGGAATAAGAAACTAGCCTACAAAAAATTCAGGAGGACCAAGAGGGAGGATTAGCTGAAGATGGCTAGTGTAGCAGGTAGGGTAGTCTGGAGTGCTAAAGCTCAGAAGGAACTGCAGCCAACTAAGGGAATTAACAAAGGGGAGAATGCCTTTTTTCACTATATTAGTGAGAAAAGGGACAACAAAGATGTAATTGCTAGGCTCGGGAAAGGGGACAGGTGGGTGGAGGAGAATGGGGGCAAAGCAGAGATCCTGAATGAGTACCTCTGTTCCATCTTCACCAGGAAGAGAGACAGACTGGTGCCAGTAACGGGAAGGAGAGGAGCAGGTGGGGTGGGAGGCACAGATGTTTTGATAGGGGTGGAAAGGGTGAGGACAGGGCTGCTAGCATTGAGTGTAGGCACACCCCCAGGCCCGGATGGCATACACCCAAGGATGCTGAAGGAGCTGGCAGAGGAACTTACAGATCCATTGACTGGCTTGTTCAATAGTTCACTGGAGTCAGGTGTGGTACCATAGAAATGGAGGACAGCACATGTAGTACCCCTCCATGAGAGCTGTCCAAGGACGACCCAGGGAATTACCAGTCAGTCTGACCTCGATCGTGTGCAAGCTCATAAATACCATACTGAAGCAAAGGTTGGTAGAGGATCTGGATGAGCATGGTCTCCAGGATGAGAGGCAGCATGGGTTTATGGGAGGGAAGTTGTAGCAAATGAATCTGATTGTATCAAATGAATCTGATTGACTTCTTTGACTGGGTTACTCAAACAGTCACTCAAATAGTGGACAGGGGCCAAGTGGTGACGCTGAAAAGGAGCCGTAGTCATTTTTGTTTTCGGGGGAAGCGTGGAAGCGTGGAGCGGAGATCTCCCAGTGGCTCGTACTTGAGCAGGCCAGGGCTGCAGGAAAAGAGCGCAATGGGGGACAGAGGAGCCTGTGTTGCAAAGCAGGAGGAGGGTGAGTGGGAGTTCCCAGTGGCTGCAGTCGGCGGCAGACCAGGGTAAAGGAAAGTGGCCAATCAGGAGACAGGGTGTGAAGTTTTGAATTGAGGCAGGGGATACAAGGCAGGCCCAGCCGCTCACACAATTAGATGCTGAAAAGGAGCTGTATTTTCTTCCTACACCACTCACCCCGGCCCCAACCTCTATTAAATAGGCAGTGGAGGTGGAGCCTAGGAGGAGGAGTGGCCTGACTTTAGTGGTTTTAAAGAACATGGAGAGGTTTTTTTGAACCTGACTTTGGGGTGTACCTGATTTGGGTTATTGGACCTGACTTTAGTGGATTTTTTTTTTTTTTTTAAATAACATTGATAGAGGTTTTTTGTATTCAAAGGGAAGTTAGAGAGTGGTGGCTTCAGTGCAGGACATTGGAGCACAGTGCATTCGGGAACTTGATGATGTGTGGTTGTCTGTAAAGGCTAGGAGAAAGGGAACTACCTATTGTAGGTGCAAAAGTGCTAGTACAGTATTATTAAAAGGGGAGAGTGACTAATGACGCAAGACAGAATAGGAATGCAGCCTCAAGTTGCTAGAGCTGGCATCTTTGGGTGGGTGGTTGGATGCACAGGGTGTGGGGCAGCCATGGCACTAGACTGGGCTTGGAAATTTGGAGATTGCCCAGTATGCCACCAGCTGGCAAAGCTCAGGGAGGAAGTGGAAGGAGTTTGGAGACAGCTGGTAGAGTGGAAAAGGAAGGGGCATGGGGGTGGCCTGCAAACATATACAGGGTGTTGAAACCTCAAGCACAAGAAGAGGAACTGGAGGTGGGCTGGGGGAACAGGGGCAGCCTGGCAGGAGGAGCCCAGAATGTGGGACTGCCCGTAACACCAGACAAGGGGGGGAAGGTCACAGGAGTCCAGAGAGAGGGGTAGTACGGGAAGAGGGCAGAGGGTAGCAGGGGAGAGTGGGGACCCAGGATTAGCAGCAAGGGGACCGGGGAGCAAGGAGCGTGAACAGATAAGAAAGGGAAAGGAGGAAGTGGGGTGGAATAAAACCAGGCAGGAAGTGGGAAAGGGGGTTTCGGCAGGAAGGGAAGTGGAGCAGGGCCTGGCAATAAAGGTTGGGGTACAAAGAAAAGAGAGAAAAGCATGGTGGGGGGGGGGGAGAGATCAAAGGGAGCAATGCACAAGGAAGGGTAGTACAATAGAAGTGCCAGAAAACCAATATTTGGGTGAGGGAGAAGAGCAGATTGGAGAAAGAGAGGATCGAAAGAGCTTCAGAGAGGAGGGTAAGGGTGGCATGAAGAAACCAGAAATCCAGGAAGGGACCAGGGAAGGGTACAGATGGAGGATGAGGGGAGAAAGGCTCAGGTAGATTTGGGGGGGGGAGAAAGCAAGGGGATGGAGTAGAAGAAATTTAAAGAAAAGGAGGAGAATGGCAGCAGGGAGGGGTGTCCAGGAGGAAAATGGGGATAGAATCTTAATAGTGGGGGACTCTATTATAAAAGGAGTTACATGGGGGAGAAGGGAAGAGAGAGGGAAAAAAACATGAGTGGAGTGCCTGCTAGGTATGATGGCTGCCAAAGTTATCCAGTGGATCCCCTCAAGGGGGAGGGAAATGGATAAGAAAATGCTTCTGATCTTCCTCCTAGGCACAAACGACCTTGCAAAGAGCAGCGTGATGGAGGTGCAGGCCAGCTTTATGGTGCTGGCCAGGTTCTGCAGCAATTCGGACTTCAAATCTTTGTCCTTCTTGGAGATGCTACCTGTAACAAGGGCCAGCATGAAGGCAAGGCAAAATATTGAGGAATTCAATGATTGGCTTGTAGGTTGGTGTGCCCAGCAGGGGTATGGTGTGATAGGAGATTGGGGGTCAACATGGAGTGGCACGAGCCTATATGCCCCGGATAGGCTGCACCTAAACGGGAAGGGGAAAGCACTACTTAAATGTAAACTGGATGATTATGTGGACAGACACTACCATTTAAACTAAACAAGGGGAAGGGGAGGGAAAAGTCCGACTGTTGAGGCAGGAGGCAGGGGAGGAGCAAAAAGGCCTACACACACAGCAAAAGGGTAAAGGAGACAAACATATAGGGAAGGAGGAGAGAGGGGCATGGCGGGTTATGTGCACGAATGGCAGAAGTCTGGGTAGAAAGATCCCTGATCTAATGGCAGTAATGGCAGAGGAGGGCCTTGACATAGTGGGGGTAACAGAAACATGGTGCCACCAGCAGTAGGGAAGGGAAATGGAGATACCAGGGTACAAATTGTTCAGGAAGGACAGGGGGGGAAAGGGGAGGGGGTTGCACTCTATATAAAGGAGAGTATCAGGGCATCAGTATTGCAGGGTAAAGGAGACAAACATATAGGAAAGGAGGAGAGAGGGGCATGGAGGGTTATGTGTGTGAATGCCAGAAGTCTGGATAGAAAGATCTCTGATCTAACAGCAAAAATGGCAGAGGAGGGCCTTGACATAGTGGGGGTAACAGAAACGTGGTGCCACCAGGAGCAGGGATGGGAAATGGAGATACCAGGGTACAAATTGTTCAGGAAGGACAGGGAGGGAAAGAGAGGGGGTTGCACTCTATGTAAAGGAGGGTATCAGGGCATCAGAATTGCAAGGTAAGTGGGGAGAGGCAGAAGGACTCTGGGTCTCGTTGGCAGTGGGGAAGGGGGAGTCGTTGCATATGGGAGTGGTGTATAGACCCCCAGCACAGCACGAATCTGTGGATAGAAGTGTGGCTGACGAGTTTGTGAGAATGGCGGCAAGGGGATAGGTGGTGCTGATGGGGGACATAAATCTACCGGACGTAGACTGGAACACCCTTTCGGCTGCTTCAACCAGCAGCATGGAAATATTGGACTCCCTGCAGTTGGCCCTCCTAAATCAACTGGTCAGGGAGCCAACCAGGGCAGGAGCTACTCTTGATCTGGTCCTGACGAATGGGGGAAGGTTGGAAGAGGTATCGGTGGGGGAACTTCTCAGTACAAGTGACCTCAACACGGTCAGGTTTAAAATTAGGAACACTGCAGAGGTTCACCAGTCTAGGTTAAAGGTCCTGGATTTCAGGAGGACGGACTTCAGGAGAATGGGGGAAATAGTGGAGATGGCATTGCAGGGGTTGGGGGAGTTGATGGAGGTGGAGGCAAAGTGGGGGAAGATCAAGGAAGCTACTGTAGGGGCCACTGACATATGTGCTGAGAGAGAGAGAGTAAAAATAAGAGAAGGAGAAAACCTCTGTGGTATACGAGGGTAGTAGCAAAAAAGGTAAGGACAAAAAGGAAAGCCTTTAGGAGGTTCAAGACAACTCAGACAGAAGCGAACTGGGTAAAATACCAGGTGAGCCAGAGAGAAGCAGGGGTAGAGGTAAGGAGGGCAAAGGCACAGACAGAGGAGTGAGTAGCGAAAGGGGTCAAAAATGTGGATAAGACTTTCTTTTGATATGTAAATGAAAAAAGGAAGACTAGGCAGGGGATTCTCCAGTTAAGAACAAAAGAGGGGATGGCGCTACAAGGAGACAGAGAGAAGGCAGACTTACTAAACACCTACTTTTGCTCAGTGTTTAAGAGGGAGGAAGAAGGAGAAGAAGGCAGCAGAGCAGGTAATGAAATGGCTGGGGAAGGGGGGGGTGGAGATGAGGCCGTTTCTCGTGGAGGAAATATTGGAAGAACTGGGCTGCATGAAGGTGGACAGGGCAATGGGGCCAGTCGGGGTGCACCCAAGGGTGTTAAGGGAGCTAAAGGAGGTATTGGCAGGACTGCACTCTTCAATCGGTCCCTGAAAATGGGTTGGTGCCGGAGGACTGGAGGCAGGCAAATGTGGTCCTTCTGCATAAGGTGGGGAGGGAGGGAGGAAGTGGGAAGTTACAGGCCCGTGAGCTTGACATCAGTGGTATGCAAGCTCACGGAGAAGCTAGTAAAAGGCAGGATCACCAGCTACCTGGAGACAAATGGCCTGATGAATCCAAGACAACATGGTTTTACTAAGGGCAGATCCTGTCAAACAAATTTGATAGAGTTTTTTTGATGGGGTCACCAAGGAAATAGATCAAGGTAGAGCAATAGATGTAGCTTATTTGGATTTCAGAAAGGCGTTTGACTCAATGCCTCATGGGGGGCTGCTGTATAAAATGGCAGGACTGGGGATGGGGCAGAGGGTAGTCAAATGGGTGGGAAACTGGCTGGGGAACAGGAGGCAGAGAGTCATAGTAAATGGGGGTGGCATCTGGGGAAGGCAAGGTCACGAGCGGGGTCCCACAGGGATCAGTGCTGGGGCCCCTATTGTTCAATATATTCGTGGGAAACATCATGGAGGGCATTGAGGGGGGTGTGAGCATGTTTGTGGATGATATCAAAATCTACAATAGGGTGGACACGGAGGAAGGGGTGGAACAAATGCAGAGAGATTTGGAGAGACTTGAGGCATGGTCAAAAAGGTGGCAGTTTGAATTCCATGCAGAAAAATGTAAAATCATTCATCTGGGCTACTGAAATCAGAAGGCAATATACCGTATGGGGGGCAGAGAGCTGGAGGAGATTTAGCAAGAAAGGGACCTAGGCATCATTATATCCAGGGACCTGAAGGTGGAAGAGCAGTGTGGGAGGGCAGTGGCCAGAGGGAGTGGAATGCTGGGATGCATCGGAAGGGGGATCACCAGTAGAATTAGGGAGGTCATAGTACCCTTGTATATCCATTTGGTTAGACCACACTTGGAGTACGGAGTCCAGTTCTGGAGGCCATACCTCAGGAAGGATGTGGGGAGGATAGAGAGGGCTCAGAGGAGAGTGACAAAAATGGCAAAAGGGTTAAGCCACCTATCCTTTGAAGAAAGGTTGAGAGATTTGAACGTGTACTCCCTGGAGCAGAGGAGGGAGAGGGGGGACATGATTGAAACCTTCAAGTACCTTAAGGGTATAAACAGGGTGCCAGGGGGGAGCATCTTCAAGATGAAAGGAAATCAGAGGACGAAGCGGCATGGCCTGCAGGTGGAGGGAGAACAGTTCAGGGGTAACATTAGAAAATACTATTACTCAGAGAGAGTCGTAGAAAAGTGGAACAGACTCCCAGAAGCAGTCGTTGGAGAGGAAACAGTGGAGGGATTCAAAAGGGCATGGGACAACCACATGTGAGTGTTAAAGGGGGGAGGCACAGGTCCAAGCTGATAGCTGGGCAAATGGGCAGACTTGGTGGGCCTAGTTCGGTCCTTTTCTGCCGTCACACTTGTATGAATCTATGAAAATGCTTTGCCTGGTCTTTGGCAAGGTCTTTGACTCTGTACCCCACTAGAGGTTGATCATGAAGTTGGTGGATCTTGGGGTTAGTGAAAAGTTGACGAGGTGGGTGGAAAACTGACCCAGGAGCAGGACCCAGAGAATGGTGGGGGGGAGTGAGCTATCTAGCACCAGGTAGGTCACCAGTGGGGTCTCACAGGGCTCTGTGCTCAGAGCTGTGCTGTTCAGTGTCTTCCTCAGTGATATTGAGGATGGATTAAGGGCAAAATTTGCATATTTGCAGATGATACCGAGCTGTGTGGGAGGGTGGACACAGCAGACGAGACATAAAACCTAAAGGAGGATCTGGAAAAACTAGAGAAGTGATCTGGGATTTGGCAGCTTGGTTTCAACAGAAAGAAATGCAAAGTTATGTACACTGGAACCAAGAACTCAAGAACTGAGTACAACCTGGGAGGGTTCTGGGTACCTGCATCAAAGGAGGAGAAGGATCTGGGAGTGACGATCACTAGTGATCTGAAGCACTCCATGCAAAGTAAGAAAGCAGCAGCAAAGACAAATAAAATGCTGGTCTGCATTACCAGAGGGTTAAGCAACAGGTGAGAGGAGGTAATATTGTCCTTGTACAGGGCATTAGAGAGGCTGCATCTGGAATACAGTGTACAGTACTGGTGCCTGTACCTTTAAAAAGGACAGTAACCTG
Organism: Neoceratodus forsteri; assembly: GCA_016271365.2. Lineage (NCBI taxonomy): Eukaryota > Metazoa > Chordata > Ceratodontiformes > Ceratodontidae > Neoceratodus > Neoceratodus forsteri. Next base: position 39,511,680 of record CM057451.1, read on the forward strand.
CTGGATATGGTCCCAAGGAGGGCAACAAAGATGATCATAGGACAGCAGGGTAGGGATGTGTGAGGAGAGGTAGGAGTTCCTGAACATGTACTCCCTGGAGGAGAGGAGTAAGAGAGCGGACATGATTGAGACCATAAAGAATTTGAAAGGAATAAATAGGGTGGATAAGGAAGATCTCTTCAAGCTTAATGGAATCCAAAACACGAGGGGGCACAGTCATAAATTGAAGGGGGAGAGGTTTAGGAGAGAAGCTGCTAGGCATTTCTTCAGGGAGAGGGTGATGGCAAGTTTGAATGCATTTCTGGAAGGTAACCCATGAATGGAGTGACTCGTTTTGAGTGAGTCAATATGGGCAACATCAAAATAACAATAAGAATTGAGTGATGTGCTGTTCTCTCACCCCTAAGCTGGTCTCGGTGATAGACATTAAGAGCACATACTTTTGTTAGTTTGTTGAAAGAGTATTTGTACGTTTGGTGAGCAGGCCGATTTTGAGCTGGCTGACTGGTATGGTGGGGAATGTCACCACCTTTCAGTCGGGCAACCTGGGTTTGGGACTGGCTGTGAAAGTCTGTTAATTTTCTTTGTTTGCACTTAGAGTTTAATTTTGTAATGTTTTTGTTAGTTTTGTACCCCTGCCATCTTGGCTTTGTCCCCCCCTCCTGTAGGTTGCCCCCAACATTCTCCCCCTTTCACTGTCTGTCCCTGATGTAGCCCTCCTCCCGACTTTGCCACTCTCCTCCAGTATCAAGCCACCCCTGGAGTTGGTTAATTAAAGTTTGGGCCCCCACAAAGGGGGTGCAGGGGTGTAGCCCCCCTCCCCCACATAAACAGTGAAAAGAATGTGTGTATGTTTGGGTGACTGCGAGCCACTGTAGCTCTTTGCGTTGGCGCTATTCTGCACGTTGCCGTTATGCTTTTCGGCGATGTGCAGTAGCTGTTGTGGTTGGCACCGATATGCTGGCATTGTTATCACATGGTGCTTTTCTGGAAGAGGTGGTTTCATCTAAGATGATGGGCAGCTTCAAGAGAGACTGGGGTAGAGTTAAGAAGAAAAAGGGTCATGTGAGTGGCGGGGGGATCTGTAGCTTAACTGAGGACCCTGAAGTATGTGCAGACCAGATAGACCTAATGGCCTTATTCTGATGGCTTCTTCATGTGTTTGTATAAAATTGAGCATGTATAGACACAGAAAAACAGCCCCGACAGGGAGTAGTGAAAGGTGGGGCTCACGAACATAACAGGACCAGGGCAGTTAGTGAAGGGGGTAGGAGTCATCTAATGTCGGAAGTCAGGTACAGTTGCACGTGTGATTTGTAACATCACGAAGAAGAGATTTAAGGGAGAAGGAAGAAGATGGACAGGGGACGTCAGGACCAGGGTTAAGGGAAATTATAAGAGAAGGCAGCTCAGTCAGCCGTAGAGTTTCTTGGTGGGGAGGCGGAGGGAATTGGAAGCAGTGTTTTGGAATGAGTATGAGGGAGATGATAAAAGAGAGGTAAGTTACGAAGAAAGGGTTCTACAAGTACGTACCACACTGACTGCCTTACACATGTTCACAACCATTGGTCCCCATCTGAAAACGGCTTGTTCTGCGAGTTCTAATGCTGGATTTACCTAACTGTTATATACGAACATGTGAAATTTGCCAGCAGAAAAAGGCCATTTGGTCTATCGAGTCTGCTCAATTTTGCAGCTAGCAGCCCTTTCTGCAGCTGCCCTCCCTCCCTCCCTTCCTCCCCACCCCACTCCCTTTATCCTCCCTCTTGCCCTGTCCCAGCGCCTTTTGAAGCAGCCCATTGTGTTTTACAGGCTACCACCTCTGAGTGTAACGCGTTCTACCCTGCCACCACCCTCTCTGTAAAAAAGTGTCTCCTCAATTCCCTCCTGAACTTTCCTCTGCCCAATCTCATGTCATGGCCCCACCTTTACCCTGAATAGCCCCTCCGTACCAGTCTTGTTTATCTCTCTCATGTACTTGAATGTCTTGATCATATCCCCTCTATCCCTCCTCTCCTCCAACGAGTACATGTTCAACTCCTTTAGCCTACTCTCATACGGTAAGTCCCCCAGTCCCTGAATCATCTTAGTTGCTCTGCGCTGCACCCCTTCCAGTAATTTAATGTCCCTTTTCAGGTATGGGCGCCAGTACTGCACACAGTAATCGAGATGAGGTCTAACTAATGATCTTTACAGTGGCAGAATCATCTCCTCACTCATCAACATATTCCTCTTGCGATGTAACCTAGCATTTTGTTGGCCCTTACTGCTGCCTTCCTACACTGTGCCAAGTTGTCCATTGATCCCATGACCACCCCCAGATCCTTCTCCTCCTCCTCCGTCTCCACCAGCTGTACTCCCCCCTCAATTGATAGTTTCTCCTAGGATTTTTGGCCCCAAAATGCAGTACCTTGCACTTTTTGGCATCAAACCCCAGCTGAAAAGTGTCTGACCAGGTCTCCAGCTTTTTTAAGCTCTTCCTGAAAACTCTACCACCCCTCTATGTCATCCATCACCGCCCCTATCTTGGCATTATTGGCAAACAGGCTGATCCTGCTCTTGATGCCCATAGAAATGTCTGCAATAAATATCCTAAATAACACTGGTCCCAGCACTGAGCCCTGTGGAACCCCGCTCATTACTGCCCTTGGGGATGAGAGTTCCCCTTCCACCACCACCCTCTGCTATCTTCCTTGCAGCCAGTTTGTCACCCATCCCACCAGTTTTGCTCTCGCCCCTGTGCCTTCAAGTTTTATTTTAAGTCTCCCATGTGGCATTGAATCAAATGCCTTGCTGAAGTCCAAGACATCCACTGCATGGTCCTTGTCCATCTGCCTAGTTACCCAGTCATAGTAATCTACCAGGTTGGTTTGGCAGGATCTGCCTGTGACAAAGCCATGCTGTCTACTGCAGCCCATTGAACTCCAGCAGGGATGCCAGCCTCTCCTTCAGGATCATTTCCATTAGCTTCCCTACAATGGACGTGAGGCTCACCGGTCTGTAGTTCTTTGGTTCATTTTTGGGGCCGCTCTTATGCAGGGGAACCATGTTAGCCAACCTTCAATCCTTGGGTACACATCCCGAATTCAGTGAGGCATTGAATAGGCCTGCCAAGGGTCATGCAAGGATCTCTGCTAGCTCCTTCAGTACCCGGGAGTGAATGCCATCTGGCCCTAGTGCCTTGTCCACCCTCGGTGCTCTCAAGCCCTCTAGCACTCTACCTTCTGTGATCACCCCATTCGTTACTCCCTCCCCAGCCTTTACTGCCCCTCCACCCCCCTTGGGTAGCATTCACCCTCTCTCTTTCATAAATACAGAACAGAAGTAGTCATTGAGTGCTTCTGCCTTTTCTCCCTCCTTCTCTACCCATCACCCATCCTTCCTAATCCTTGCTATCTGCTCTTTAAAGCTCCTTTTCTCCCAGATGTACCTGAAGAAGCTCTTCTCCCCTTCCTTAATGCCTTGTGCCAGCATGAGATGTATGGTGGCTTTTGCTGTTCTTACTGCTCTTGTCACCTCCTTTGCCTCCTTCAAGTACTCCTCCCCATCTTCCCCATCCCTGAGTTCCTATATCTCCTGAAGGCCACCTTTTTTCTCCTCATTTTTTCCACAACCCCCCCGCTCATCCAGTTTGGCCTTTTTGCACTGGCCTTTTTAAGTCCTGCTACAGGAACTGGTAGCCTCTAGTATCCCCTTCTTAATGAGCTCCCATCTCTGGTCTGTGTCCATACAAGGCTGGATCCTGGCCAGGGACCCACTCACTACCTCCCTCATCTTTGCAAAATCTGCCCGCCTGGAATCCAGCACCTTTATGTTGGATGCCACCCCCTCTTTGCCCATAATCAGCCTGAACTATACTGAGTGATGGTCACTCCCTGCTACTGGTTTGTCCACCTTGATATCCATCACAAACTCCCCATGTGTGAGCACTATGTTGAGGGTGTCCCCGGCCCCCAGTTGGTTCACTGACCATCTATGTCAGGAAACTTATTGAAAGGCATCCAGAAGTACCTGCTCCCTTTTATTGCTGGTGGTTGGGTTGCCCAGTCTACCCCCGGCAGGTTGAAGTCCCCCACAACTACCACACTCCCCTTCCCACATGCCCTTCTAATCTACCTCGCAAATTCCCTGTCCAACTCCTCTGTCTGTGAGGGTGGCCTGTACACCACTCCCATCCTGGATTAGCAGCTATAATGACTCTGTTTCTCCCTCCTCCCTAATGCACTTTAGCCCCTCCCTCATGTATAATGCCACTCCCCCCTCTTGTTTTCCCTATCCCTGTGGAATATTCTGTACCCTGGGACCGCCAGGTATCAGTTATGATATTGGGTGGCCCATGTTTCCGTGGAGGCTGCCATGTCCACCTCCCTGTCCACCGTGACGGCCTGTAAGTCATTCATTTTATCCTTCAGGCTTCTAGCATTCATGGTGACCACTTTCCATCCCTTTACCATCCCTCCTCTATCTCTCTGCCCTGCACTTCCAGCATCCCCTATTGCTTCTATCTAGTTCATCGCCCCTGTTCTGGGAGGTAAGCTTGCTCTGCTTCTCATCTCATGGCCACTGTATGCCCTCCATCCACCTGCCACCCCCTCTCCTAGTTTAAATTTCTAGCTACCTCAATATGCTCCCGAAGCTTCCGTTTCAGCACCTTCTTGCCCTCTTCATTTAGGTGAAGTCTATCCTTAGCATGTAGACTACTGTCCTCCCAGGTCTTTCCCCACCCTCCCACTAACCCATATACTTTGGTGTGACGCCATTTGCCTAACCATTCATTAAATCCCTTGATCCTTTATTTTCTAGCCATGCTTGCCTTAGGCACTGGTAATACCTCAGAAAAAGTTACTGATCTACCCTCCTCCTTGCATAAAGTTCCCAGCTCCTCAAACCTCTTTTGGACTACCTCTAATGTACTATCAGCCAGGTCATTTGTCCCCAGATATAAAATTAAATGGGGTCTCTCCCTTCCCCTTCTAGCATATTTTAGGACCAATTTTCCCACTCTTTCAGCTGTCGTCCCTGGCATGTTCTCCATCCATATATGACTATGCCTTTCCCCCTTGCTACCCCACCTTACCCCTCCTTAGTATTGAATCTCCCAGTACTAGTATTCCCCCCATATTTCCATCTGCTTGCTTCCCCTCCTCCATTTTTCTCCTGTCTGACTCCTCCTACTCCAGCACAGAATTCCCCCATCTATCCCTGTCACTGTTTGTCTCCTGCCTGACTCCTTCTCCTCCAGAACATAATTCTCCCCACCTGTCCCTGCCACCATTCCTCTCCTGTCTGACTCCTCTTCCTGCAGTTAATTGTCCCTGTCTGTCCCTGTCGCTGTTACTGTCTTGCCCGACTCCTCCTCCTGCACACAATTCTCCTCGTCTGTCCCTGTTGCCTTCCCCATCAGTATTTTCCAGTGCCACAGCTGCTATTCCCCTGACGTCTTCTCTATCCACCCTGCTCTGCTCCTTCGACCCTCCCTCCAGCTGTGCCCTCACCTCTTCACCCCTTCCACCCCCCTTATACTGGCTATCGTGCCTTGTGCATTCCCCTCCCTTTCCCTCTCTTGCCCCCTCCTGGGTATCCCACTTCCCCTCCTCATCCACTAATGTTGCCAGCACCGCAAACCTATTACCTGCCCCCTCTGCATTTCTGTGCCTTTGTTCCTCCCTCCTGACTTAAGCCTTCCCTCCAGTGTTGGCCCTTGTTTGTTTTGCTCCCACCCCCACCCCTTCCATGATCCGATGTGCCTCCCATGTTGTATCCTCATGATACTCCCCGGGGGATGCCCTCCTGCCCTAGATTCTCTCCCCCCTCCTCCCATCCTCTCCAACTTCCTCCCGAGCCACAGCACTTCTTCCTTGAGACTCCTCAGCCTATGATAGATTTGACACTCTCCTAGCTTCCACAATATGTTCATCCAAACTGCTGCCCCATATCCATTGCAGCCCACTATTCTACCCATGTTAAACAGTACTATGTAGAAAATACAGTTCTAACTAGAAAACACAGTCCTATTTTAGGTTATCTACCAGCCCAGACCCTAACTAAAAAATGCAATATCAACTACACTTGCAACAAAGCATACAGACAGTACCACTACAGTACTATCCATACTTATTTTTCTCTTTTTTTAATAGTTTAGTCCCTACCTAAAAATACCTTACCAACTGTTACACTGCAAAGAAGCATAAAACAGTACTATCTATGTTTTTCACCCACTACAGATTGAGATGCTGCACCTTTGTTCTCACCCCCCTCCGAACAGTAATGTCCAAGAACAGTCTTACCATCAGCTTGTAGTCCAAGTAGTGATCAACTTCTTCCTAGCCTTGCTGCAGCTGAAACACAGTTTGTCCCCCAACTACGCCAAAACAAAACAAAAAAGAAAAAAAAGAACTTCCCTCACTCTGATCTGTGTACTGTCTTGTGTCTTCTCTTGTCTGCAAGAGGTTCTGTCCTGCCCCCTGGTAGTAGTGTTATGTACAGGAGCAGGCTGTTTCCCCCTTAAAAATATATAGGAAGCTGTACTACTCAGGTACCCTTTAAGGAAATGCAGGAAGTTGTATGACTCAGGTACCTATAAAGGTAGGGTGCACTCAGTGGTGGGTGGGCAAGGGCTGGCAGCTACGTTGCTGCCCTCTGCTCCCACAAAAAACAATCAGGCAACCGTATTGAAATTCCCTGTTTCTACACACACACCTAGAACAAACGCCAGTGTAAACAGGTAAAATGAAGGCACTTTGTGTTGCAGTTACGTCCTTCACCAATGTAAACAGGTAAGAATGAAAGCATGTTGTGTTGCAGTTACTTCCCTTCCCTTCCCTGAAGATAGCAGCCGCCTCTTCACTCCCTGCTGTTCCTTCCCTGGAATGCCTGCTTCTGGAACATTTTTATCTCCAGCAAATCTTTCTCTCTTCAGTAAAAGGAGCCAGCTGATCTGATAAATAGCAGAGAAGCAGCAAGCCTGGTGACAAAGAGAAAGAAAAAATAGTATGTCCTGTTTGTTACGCAGCGAGGGCTCTAGTGATATTCTTGTTATGGAGCAGAAGGTGCACATTTCAAGTGCAAGAATCAATTTGTTTTCAGTTTTCCCCTTGGCATCAGGCTCAGTGATTCTTTTTGGTCGAATAGGTGTTAAACAGATGCAAATACACCTGGCAAATACAAGACAGTAACAAGCATTTGTCAATGCTGAATGTTTGCTGCTAGTATTGCTGTTGTACTGGGTCTTGCTTGTACACATTTTACTATATATTTACCCAGGATAGAGCAGATGTGATGCAATAGCTCATTTTCAGTGGTGTCCTGCTTTGACACATTGTTAGAGTGTGTACCTGGTCAATATAGCGCTGCTATAACAGCGCTGTAATAACCGCGCTGAGGAAAGCGCAAAAGCATTTAGAGTGACAGGGGTATAATAGCAGCAGTAAATTACTGTTACCCCTGTCACTGACCGTGACGTGGAGGAAGGGCTGAAGAAGCCTGTGCTGCTGTACCTGGTTGAGCCATTCCTGTGGTGGAGTGGCTACGGCACCAGCACATAGCAATGATGGAGACCTGGGACCACAGTTCAGCTCCCCCCAGGTCTGGTGGTGTAACTTTTTTTTAGAAAAAAGCAAATTTTCCCCCCTCCCAAGTTTTTTCCCATCTCCAAAGTCCAAATCCCTCAGAGATGATTATTTAAAGTCTGGGGGTGAACCCCCCCAAACAACAAAAGTGCCATTGATTCCAAAGGCTGTGTGCTTTTGTTGTATAGTCGCTGTTTTGCCCGACTTTCTGTCGAAGAACGGCATTTTGCCTGCGCGATTTATTGCTGTGCTGTTTTTGTTTTAGACATGACCTCATGCCGTTAGAGTGTAATTACCCAGGATAGGGAAGCTGAGAGGCAATATTGTACTTGTAAGTGGGATCCCATATTTTGACCCCAAATGTCCTACAGTAGCATAAGCTACAGCCTTAAGTGCACAATGTTAAAACTTTACATATGTAATCCAAGAACTTTAATTAACAAACTGGCTAATTAATGTGGTCACATAGTGCAACCAATCCACTTAAAGAGGTGGGTCCTTCTTGGCCTTGTGCTATGCTTAAATTACAAAGTTGCCAAGTTACAGCACTCCATGGTTTAGTACAATTCGTGATATCAAAAAGCAAACTGGTTCAGCATTTCAGAAATATATTTTTCTCTCTCCTAAGCTGGTCTCCAGGCTTCCTTACACATGGCCTGATGCTGATAGGAAGGCAGGAATTAGACCTCTGCAGCAGGGGACTTCTAGACTGCCATTTCCTGTTTCCTTCAGTTTACTTCCTGCCTTCAGTAGAGCAGGTACTCTGCAAGCAGAGCTCTGTAGCCGCGAGCTGAAGACAGCAGACTGTAAGTTAGATTATTCATTATTCTCTCTGGATTTTCTGGGACAGTAGAAACTTTTTCAGCGCTCCTCGGTGGGTTCCAGGCTCAGCCGTACAAGCTGTACAAACTGGCCCTACTTCATTGCGACATTTTTTCCCGTGATTTTCGACTGCAAGAGAGGTGGAACATTTAGGCAATAATTCCTTCTTGCAGTGCTGTGTGTTAGCGAGTGGGGGAAGAAAAACAGCACCGGAGTGCTTCAGACGAACTAGCCCCTCGCCGACGGCAGCTCCGCGGGTGTTCCGTCGACAGCTGGCATTGGGATCTCACAGCCGCTCATTGATGGCACTGCTCATTCAATGGTTGGCCCACAGTACTAGCACAGCCACTCTTAGAAGTTCAGTTTCTCTTGTTGACGAGCACTGCAGGGCCTAAGTAGCGCTAACGCAGACCATCACGTCTACCTCAGTGTTTGCAGGCCCCCCCCAGCAGCAACTTAAAGGCAAGATAAATAAGGGGAACTGAAAGAATTTATTAAAGAAGTCACTGTTACAGTCTAAGGAAAAGCAGCTCAGTATTTTGCTCTTAAAGGGCCAGCTCCAGTAATTCATTACATAATTAGTAAATCTCAGGGGTGGGGTGAGGGCTACACTGAATAAAAGAGTGGAGCATTTTTGGGTCATGGTCTCAGGCAAACCTACCAGGGCAGAAAATGTATATATATATATATATATATATATATATATATATATATATATATATACTGTATATATTTATTTATTTCAGTTTTGGGTTAATACCTTTGAGTCAAGGACTCATTTTCAAATGTTCCACATCAGTGTTGAACAAACATTACAAAAATACAAGGTTTACAGAGAAAAAAAAAAGAAAAACATTGACGAATATACACAGGCAGTGATAGCAAAATTTGAACTTATACACATCAAATTAGGACATATTAACAGATAGACTGATTAGATAAGAGGGGGTTGGGGGGGGAGCAGCCGGAGGTGGCATCGTCTGAGGTGGGAGAGAGGTGGAGCTCTCAACCAAGTGAGGCCATCATCAGGTAATTGGGGGTAGGGGAGCGGGTTAAGAAAACAGTGGTGTATAGCAGAAAGATGTAGAGGGGGTAGGTAAATGGAAAACTGGGGGTGAGGTACTATCACATTAGCGCAGGCAGGTACAATTAATTTTAGAGCCAAGGAGAGATTTGAGCACAGCTTTGAAGGTACTAATCTTGGTAGTATCAGTGAGGTCAGCAGGTAGTTCATTGTACTGTACGATTTAGGTCCTTGATACAGGATGGAGTTCTGGGCAAGTTTTGTCCATTTGAATGGAATCACCATCTTGTCAGTGACTGCACTATGGGTGGATTTCATTGGGACGGCCAGATTAAATTATCCACCCTGTGTGGGGGATGTCAGTCCAAGTAGTACTGTTTTTAGAAGTAGGCAGGTTTGGTATTGCCCTCTAAGATGGAGTGGGAGCCATCCAGTTTCAGTGTACAGCGAGCAAGTCTGGGTGTTGAGAGTAGCCCCCAAAGTAAGACGACAGGCCTTATTGAGGAGTGTGTTGATCCTGTTATGTCAGCGCTGCAAGTCCCCATTACTAATCACCTTCACTGGCTCGCTTTGCCTAACATGTGAGAAGGCAGCGTCCGCGAACTAGGAGGACTCGACAGAGGCAACCCCTTCCTCGGCTCAAATTGATTGCCAAGACAGGTCTGAGTGAGCGACAACCTCCAGGTCGGAGAGAGCAACGGTCACCAGGGAAACCCAGCAGTCTGTAGCCCCCTCTCTAGCCCCAGACCTCATAGACACGTTAAACAGTGCCTTTGCTCTGGACCCTGCATGCTTTGACTGGCAACCTCCAGGGTCGACAGATGTGAGATCTCACAAGAAGGCAAAAAGAAAAAGGATCTCCTCCCCATCCTCATCCGACAAGGGGCAGTTGTCCTCACATCACTATGATAAAAGGAAAAAAATCCCGATACAGGAACAGCTCCTCGGAGGAGGAGGATCAGCATTCCTCACGCCACAGGAAGAAGAAAAGATCTCATTCTCAAAGTTGATCTAGAGGCACTCATAGGGGAAAGCATTGCAGGGAGCATTCCCCAGACTCCTCAGACTCTAGTTCATCTCCTAAAGAGAGAGAGATAGTGGGGTCATCATTGGACTCGGATGACTCCCCATCCAGCAATTCTGACCTGAAGGACCTAGATTTTTTTCATAAAAAAAGGTCATATCCGAGATTCACCTAGGATTTTCCCAAGTGGCTCCTTCCCAGCCAAAACAGGCCTTCTGCCTATCATCTGCCTCCAAACTAGCCACAGCCTTCCCTATCCCTCCTGCCATAGAGAACTTGCTAAAAGAGGAATGGCAAGGTCCAGAACGCACATACCCGGTCCCCTGACAGAGCTCTGAGCTTCTGAAGTTTGGCAAGAAGCAATCCGAAAAGTGGTTAGACTGTTCCAGAATCGACCCTCTGATTTCTAACCTGACCAAGAAGACAGTCATCCCAGTTGAAGGAGGTGAATCACTAAGGGACCTGGTAGACAGAAAAGTGGATACCTCGCTCAAAAAGGCCTTTCAAGCATCAGCGACGTCTCTCAAGGTGGCAACCGTAAATCTTTTTTGGCCAAAGCTGCCCTCCTCGGATTTAGCTTTTCAATTCGCCGAAGACCCAGAGAAGAACTTGCCTTTTATTCATCAGCTGTAGTTCATGGGGTTAGCTTCGGCTTCTGCAGCAGATGTGTCTGAGGAGGTGGTCAGGTGTGTTGCATGTACCATGTTCTATCAAACCTCAGCTCACCGCAACCTCTGGCTTCAGCTCTTCAAAGAGCCATTTCATGAACGCACCCTATGAAGGTAATCTCCTCTTTGGTTCAGCCCTGAAAGAGGCAGTGAAGGAATCCAGGGAAATGGCTAAGGTTCACATGCCTCAGTCCAGGGGCAGGGGCAGGGGCAAATTGTGGTCCTCAGGCTCCAGACATAATTTTCATGACAGAGGTTACAACAAGGGTCAAAAATCTAACTTTTCAGGAAAAAGAACATAGTTTTCCTCATATAACCAGCGTAACTTCAGAGGGGATGGATCCCGTGGCGGTGGGGGCACCAGAGACACTGGAAACAGCAACAAGAAGTCATAATGAAGCCATCTGAGCCCGTCCTCGAGTAAGGGGCAGACTTTCACATTTTCTCAAGGAATGGGTCCAAACAACATTGGACAGATGGGTCCTAGACATTATCAGCAAGGGTTATCTAATAGAATTCGATTCCAAGCCCACCACTACCTCATGTGGTGCCCTCCCCTGTCTTGGGCAACCCGTCCAAAAGACAGGCAACACTACAGGCCATTACAGACCTTCTGCAAGCAGGAGCTATCAAGCAAGTTCCCCCCGCAGAGTTCAATCAGGGGGTCTACTCCCTATTCTTCATCATGCCCAAACACACAGGGCTATTCAGGCCAGTCCTAGATCTCAAATTCCTGAATCGTTTTGTTCACAGCAGACCCTTAAAGATGGAAACATTGTCATCAATCATCAGGGAGTTGCAACAAGGAGATTTTCTAGCGTCCATTGACCTACAAGATTCCTATCTGCATATTCCCATTCAGGAACTATACAGGCAATACCTCAGGTTCAAGGTGGGGGAACAGCACTTCCAGTTCAAAACTCTACCATTTGGCCTGTTGTCAGCCCCAAGGGCATTCTCAAAGGTAGTAGTAGTGGTCATAGCTCACCTTTGGAACCGTGGGATACAACTTACCTGGATGATATTCTCATTAAGGCCTCGCAGCTCGACCAAGCAGTATTGGCAGTGGTGGAAGTAATCTGGTGCCTCTCGACACATGGATTTGTCATCAACTGGAGGAAGAGTTCCCTAACTCTGAGCCAGACCTTGAACCACCTGGGGACAGACTTCAGGACATAAGCCAACACGGTCTTTCCCCCAGAAATGAAATTCAGGGACCTGCTGAAGCTCATCAAGAAATTTCAAACAGCTCCTCAGCTGCCTGCTCAGTCCTTCATGCAACTAATTGGGACTCTAGTATCACTGGCGGATTTGGCCCCTTGAGCTCTAGTCCACATGTGGCCCATTCAAGCCCATTTGCTCAGGCTGTGGTCCCAGTCCAGACACAGTCACTACCAGCTCATCCCAATTTCTCAGCAGATAAAACCTCCCTCCAGTGGTGGTCTCAGAGGGCAAATGTCATGAGGGGTCACAAGTTGAGCCATCCACAGTAAATCTGAATCATGACCAATGCAAGCCTCAGGGGCTGGGGGGCCCACCTGCATCAGCTGTTAGCACAGGGCAAGTGGTCGCTGGTAGAATCAAGGTACAGCATAAACATCCTCGAGATAAGAGCAGTACGCCTAGCCCTGATACATATCAAACAGCAAGTTCTCAGTCAGGATGTATTGATTCTAACAGACAATTGAACAACGATGGCTTACAGCAACCATCAGGGAGGCACAAGAAGCTCAAAAATGCTTTGGGAGTCCCTTCTCCTCTTTCAGTGGGCAGAGCACCACCTGGCAAGTGTAAGGGCAGTGTACATTCCAGGACAGGAAAATGTCACAGCAGACTGGCACAGTCACCAAGATGTTCTACCAGGGGAATGGGAGCTGAAGGACAGTGTCTTCCACTTCCTAACAGAACAGTGAGGCAAGCCTCAGATAGATCTTTTTGCCTTCCGGTGAAACTCCAAGGTAAAGCAATTCTGCTCCCTGGCCAAGGATGAACTAGCGGTGAGTCAGGATGCTTTTTCCTTAGACTGGAGTCAGTTCAGTCTCTGGTATGCCTTTCCTCCGAAACCACTTCTATATAGAGTCCTTCACAAAGTGGCCCGGGACAGAGCAGAAATGATCCTAGTCTGTCCCCAATAGCCTCATTGTCCATGGTTCCCACTTCTCATTCATCTGTCAAAGCGACCACCTATAACCTTCCAGATCAGCCCAGACCTTCATCAGGATCCAGTTCTGCATCCCAATTTGAACAACCTGTCCCTCTTGGCCGGGAGATTGAGCGGGAAACTTTCAAAGAGCTAGGCTACACAGCTCCTGCTATCAAAATGATGGTAAATTCATGCTGTCCCTCCTCATCTACAGTGTATTATAAAATCTGGAGAAAATTCTTTTTCTGGCTTCAATTCAAATGCATACGGGACCATCCAATATCATTACCTGTGCTATTGCAGTTTCTTCAAGAGGGGTTTGACAAAGGTCTGCGACCAGCCACCTTACAAGCTCAGGTCTGGGGGCGCTTTTGTTGGTAGATTCAGGGGAATCATTGAGCTCACATCCCCATGTCAGGAGGATCCTAAGAGCAGCAACTTTAAAATGCTCTCCAATCAAGCCAACGGTGCCACCTTGAAGGCTTAATCTGGTTCTCAAGGCTTTGACCAAAACGCCTTTTGAACCTCTGAAGGAGACATCCCTCATGCATCTTACAATAAAGGTTGCTTTTCTCATAGCTATTACTTCAGCCAGGAGAATCAGTGAGCTGGGAGCATTGTCCACCGAAGAGCCATACACTGTTTTTCATCAGGACTCGGTGATGCTTTGTACAGATCCAGGGTTTTTACCCAAAGTTATGTCTCCCTTCCATTGCAACCAAGAGATAATTCTTCCTTCCTTCTGCCCACACCCCAAAAAGGAAAAGGAATTTCATATGCTAGACCCGAGAAGAGTGATGAAAATGTATATTAAGAGAATGGAGGCTATTCACAAAACTTCAGGTTTGTTCATTTTAACTATGGGCCAAAATATGGGTAAAAAAGCTTCAAAAGACTCTATAGCCAGATGGAATCGATCTGTCATTACCACGGCTTATGAGCAGGCTGGAGTAACTTTGCCTGGTCCGGTGAGAGCCCATTCCACCAGAGCTATGGCCACTTAGTGGGCAAACTTCAGAGAAGCATCCCCAGCAGATTTATGCAGAGCGGCCACTTGGTCATCCATTCACACATTTACAAAATTTTACAAACTGGATGTGATGTCCTCGTCGGAGGCATCCTTTGGCCGCCGAGTGCTTTAGGTGGTGGTGGACCCTTAAGGGCACTTGACATTCTTCCCACCCGGGATGTCTTGGGATGTACTGCTTTTGTATCTCCCATGTGTAAGGAAACCCAGAGACCAGCTTAGGAGAGAGAAATCAAAATTTAAATCCCTGTAAATTTTCTTTCTCCAATGGCTTGTCTCTGGGACTTTGGATACCCTCCCAAAATGTACATAGTTGGCTGGCCTTGTATGCCTTAACTTTCTTGTAATTTGTTTCCAAGTGCGTGTAGTATTGCCACATTTGGACTGCTTTCGGAACAACTGAGGGACGCAGTAAATGGAGGGCTAGATGTCCTCTGCTGCAGAGGTCTAATTCCTGCTATCCTATCGGCATCAGGAGGTACAGCCCATGTGTAAGGAAGCCTGGAGGCCAGCCATCGTAGAAAGAAAATTTACAGGTATTTAAATTTAGATTTTTACATAGTATTGGATGAATTCCCATCAGTTCTGTAATGTCATCTTCAATATTTGTTAAACTGCTGTAAGAAACATTTCCACTGACATGTGCATTAGGATCACCTTCTAGAAGCAACAGCACATAAAAAGATGCATTGTAATTGTATTGTTTAAAATAACCAGAGTAAGGAAACAGCACAACTGTCATGTAACCCTTCTTGTCGTGTTATAGGAAGGGGATTTGATAGCAGGAGAAAATAAGTGATCCTTCCCCTCTATAGGTCCCTGGTGAGACCTCACCTGGAGTATTGTGTCCAGTTTTGGAGCCCTCACCTAAAGATGGACAGGGATAGGCTGGAGGCCATACAGAGAAGGGTGACAAAGATGGTACAGGGACATCATGGTCTCTATATGAGGACCACCTAACGTCACTAAACATGTACACTATGGAGGCAAGATGGGAGAGACGGGATATGATAGACACGTTCAAATTCATGAGAGACGTAAATAGAGTGCCCTACACTGAATTGTTCATCAGGGTTGACAGCTCCATGACTAGAGGTCATGAATGGAAGTTGTTGAAGGAAGGAGCTTTAGGAGAGACCTAAGGAAACACTGCTTTACTGAAAGAGTAGTGGAATCATGGAATAGACTGCCACTGGAGATATTGAGAGCTAAGACTGTGACAGCATTCAAGCTTGGGTGGGACAGAGCATGGGAAAGATCTGTAACAGGGATGGACAAATACCAAAAGGAGGGGCTAGTACCGGGACCAGTAGAAGGTCTCGGAAACTCAGTGGGCAAACTAGATTGTCCATTGGTCTCCTTCTGCCGACATTTTCTATGTTTCTATTAAGAAAACTGAAGTCAAGAATTCTAAATCCATCTCTGGTCTTTTAGCCTAGTTCCATTTTTAAAGTCCAGAGGGAGACTTTAAACTGGTTCATTTCTCTTGGCAGTTTCAGAAAATATTGCACTGTTCCGATTTAAAGCAGATACTGCACATTTAAAACACTTGCCAGAAGTATCCACACTGACTGCAATCAAGGATTTTCTGCTTTAGTTTACTGCCGTGGAAACAAAAGAAAAAGAAAAACAGCCCTTATACTTACATTACCCACAATGCTTTGTTATTTCTCTAAACAGTGGCAGCAAACAGGCATATCCAATATTGTATTACCTTCTTCTCTCGTTCATGACGATGTCACACACAACACAGACCCTGTGATTCTGCAAAAGAAGCGTTTCCGAAGATCTAAGGATAGAGGCACCCCAGCCAATCCTTCATGCTTTCTGCAGTAATGATAGACTCATGCTTAAGCAGTGAGAGGCAGCAATTATGAAAAGGAGTGAATCGACTGTCAACGGTTGTGATCCGAAGGACTGCAAGGCTGTGATTACAATTTTCAGTCAAGGCTTCCACAATTAACATGTTACTCAGGGAAGAATGTGCTTTATAGGCATGCTCCATCATTGTTCCCTCTGCTATTAGCATAGAAGGACATTCTGATTCTGCATTTAGGAGGTTGCAGAGTTTGAGTCAAGGCAAAAGAGGAAGAGGAGAAGAAGAAGGAGGAGGAGGAAGAAGGAGGAGGAGGAATGTACTTTATAGATGCTCCATTACTGTTCTCCCTGCTATTAGCATAAAACATCTTGGGACCCCTGTAAACAGATGTTTAGAAGGTTGTGGAGTTTGATTCACAGCAAATGGAAAAAAAGAAAAGCTTTCTGGCCCAGATACACTGGGTTTATTGCATGTGGGTTGGGGGGGGAGGGCAGCAGCAGACATCGATGGATGGTTTTCCTTGTTACAAGGTAAAATTCTTCTGCAGGCTGATCTTGACAGATCTGCTGTGCTTGCTGGGTGGTGTTATGTACCGTGGCATCACCCAGGATGAAACCCACTTTTATAGCACTCTGCAGTATGCTGCAGCAGACCTACTGAATAAAGCAATGTAATTTCAATGCCAATTAGTCCCTTTTGTCATGCAGAAAACTGTGGCATTCACTTCATTCTGGCAGTGTCACATTTTCCTGAATGACAAAAGGGGCTAATTGCCATTGAAATTATATTGCTTTATTTAGTAGGTCTGCTGCAGCTTTGTGCAGAGTGCTACAAAATGCTGCAGAATTGGGTTTCATCCTGGGGACGCCACTGTAGATCAAAGGAAAGAGCCAACCTATGATTGGGTCAGCTTTTTCCTTTGAAATACATGAAGTTTACACCCAGCAAGCCAGAATACTGTCATGATCAGCCTGGCTGATGATTGGTGTGGCACTGATGAGCCCCTTGCAGACCACTCTGCATTGGAAGGACAGTGTCACTGTCACACCCCTCAAAAGTCACTCTCATAGCAAGATGTTCGCTGGGCGTACATGCATGAACATAAAAAGGGAGCAGTGTTGATTCAGTAGCTGGTGTAAGGCTGAACTAAATGTGTGTGAGATGGCAGTGCGGATAGGATCCTATATAGGACTGCAACTTTTTAAATCATTATTTAAAACCACTTAGTAGAATAGGCTCCCAACTGGATAAGATTATTCTGTCCTCTGAGAGTGTTTTACTAAATATGTGAAATAACAGATATCTACACCACTGTCTGACTAATTTAATGCAGCCACTTGCTCACTATCGAATCAACACTGCTCTGTTTTTACTGACCTGTATTTGTATTGGTTTAGCCTGCTGGATTTTTTGTATCTCATCTAATTACTGTGAACTGTTTCGCCATACAGCACAGGAGCGTTATTTCTGCAAAAGTGAAAATGAAATATTGGGGGGAAGCATAGAAGCTGTGAATACATGCTGTAGTCACAGTATCTACAACCCTTGCATGGGAGAGCGAAGTTCAAATCCTGCCACCGCCACTTACATGCTGTGTGATCCTGGACAAGTCACTTAGCTGTCAGTGCCCCAGATAACGCTACTGTGGGAATGGGTAAAACGCAGGACCGCGCCAGAGAGGTGCTGCTTATGCACTGCGAGGATTACTTTTACTCCTCATCTGCCAGTAGTTCAAGTGACTATTTTATTTAAAAAAAATTGCATAAACTTTTCCTGAAATGCACAGGCTTTGCTATCTCACTATCCTTCACTCCTTCTTTCCAGCTACAGTAGATATTGCAGCCCCTTTAAATTCATGTGTTACATACAAGGGCAACAAAAATCATAAATATTATATTTATGATTATTTTTGGCTATGGTGAATCATTAAAATCCAAAGGGGCTGCCATTTTTACATCTGCTGGGAACAGCACATTTAACTGAGTTGGGGAAGGGGGGTTACTGATGGCAGAGTGTACATTTAAATGTACGGCTTAGTAACCATTATTTTACATAGATACATAGATACATAGACAGTGTCGGCAGATAAGGGCCTATGGCCCACCCAGTCTGCCCATTTGAGCTTGTAAGTTCAGTTTGTTTTCCTAGAAGTCTGTTGCCCCTTACCCCTGACCTCCAGAATTCCTTTATGTCTATCCCATGCATTCTTAAATCCCGTGATTGTTTCAGCCCCCACCACTTCCTCTGGCAGGGTGTTCCACTTGTCCACCACCCGTTCTGTGAAGAAATTCTTTCTCATGTTTCCTCTGAATCGTCCTCCTCCAACTTCATCCCATGCCCTCTAGTCCTGGAACATCTTTTTCGCTTAAAAATAGTGTTTTCCTGCACCCTGTTCCTCCTGTAAGATACTTGTATGTCTCTATCATCCCTCTCTCCCTCCTCTCCTCCAGGAGTACATGTTCAGTTCCTTCAACCTGTCTTCATAGGACTTGTGATGCAATCCGTGCACCATCTTTGTTGCCCTCCTCTGAACCTCTCTACACTGTCTATGTCCTTACGTAGGTATGGTCTCCAGAACTGTACACTGTACTCCAGGTGGGGCCTCACTAGTGTCTTGTATAGCAGAATTATGACCTCCCTTTTCCTGCTGGTGATGCCCCTGCCTATACATCCCAGCATCCTATTTGCTTTACCTGCTGCCTTGTCACACTGTTTCCCTACCTTGAGGTCATCAGAGATGACAACCCCAAGATCCCTTTCCTGCTTGGTGCATGCTATATCCTCACCCCCCAACTGATATATTGTGCCAGGGTTTTTGTGCCCCATATGCATTATCTTGCACTTCTTTACATTGAATTTCAACTGCCAAACCCTGACCATTCTTCAAGTTTCTGCAGGTCGCTTCTCATTCTGTCTACACCCTCTGGTGTGTCTACTCTGTTACAGAGCTTTGTGTCATCAGCGAACAGTGAAATTCTGCCTTCTAGGTCCTGCACAATGTCACTGATGAAGATGTTGAATAGGACCGGTCCCAGCACTGATCCCTGTGGTACCCCACTGGTCACTCTTCCCTCTGTGGTGACAGCCATTTACCACCACCCTCTGTGTCCTGCCACCCAGCCAGTTACCTACCCACCACACTACTGACCTGCCCACACCCATATTCCCCAGTTTGTGTAATAGTCTTCTATGTGGCACAGTGTCAAAGGCCTTGCTGAAGTCCAGATAGGCCATGTCCACTGCCTCCCTGATCCACCTCCCTAGTCACCCAGTCAAAAATTCAATGAGATTGGTCTGATGACCTCCCCCTGGTGAAACCATGCTGCCTTGGGTCCTGTAGTCCATTGACAACCAGATGTTACACCAATCTCTCCTTCAGTAGTGCTTCCATGATCTTCCCCACTACCAAGGTGAGGCTGACTGGTCTGTAGTTCCCTACTTCCTCTTTGTTCCCACTTTTGTATAAGGGGACTACATCTGCTATCCTCCAGTCTTTGGGTACCTCCCCTGTTTCCAGTGATCGGCTAAACAGGATAGCCAGAGGTTCAGCCACCACCTCTCTTAGTTCTTTAAGGACCCTGGGGTGCACCCCATCTGGCCCCATTGCTTTATCAACTCTATTACTTCCAGTTCCTTCAGGACCCTTTCTCGTGTAAAGGGACTTGTGTCCATTTCTGCACCATTCTCACCCCTTGTACTCCCTTCAGACCCATTACCCTCCTCTTCCTCAGTAATAACTGAGCAGAAATACCTGTTCAATATGTCAGCTTTACTGTTGTCATCCTCCACGCGGCCCCCATCCTCCCCCTTCAGTCTCACTATCCCTCCCTTTGTCTTTCTTTTTTCACTTATGTATCTGTAAAAGGTTTTGTCCCCTCTACCCACTGATTTTGCAATGTGTTCTTCTGTCTGAGCTTTGGCTTCCTTACTGACCTCCCTGCCTCCCTTTGCTTCTCCTGGTACTTCTCCCTATCCCCTTCTGCCTGTGTCTTTTGTATTGCCTGAATGCAATCTTTTTGGCTTTCACTTTCTTTGCTACCTCTTTGGAAAACCATAATGGTCTCCTCTTCCTTTTCCTCTTGCTAACCTGCTTAATGCATAATTCTGTTGTTCTTGTAATCCCCATTTTAAATACCTCCACTGTTCCTCAACCCCTGATTCCTGTCCCATTCCCTTAATGCCTCTTTCAGGTATCTCCCCATTTTCCCAAAGTCTGCCCCCTAAAATCCAGGATATGTGTTTTGTGTGGTTTGGGTCTGCTCTTTCTGTGATTTCAAACCACAATGACTGGTGGTCACTGTTTCCCAGGTGCTCCCCCACTGTTACCCCCATCACACTGTCCCTGTTTGTGAGCACAAGGTCCAGTATTGCCTTCTGCTGAGTTGGTTCCATGACCAGTTGCTTGAGGAAGGCACCCTGAAGAGAGTCCAGGATAAATCTGCTCCTAGTTGATGCTGCTGCTGGGATGCTCCAGTCCACGTCTGGAATATTGAAGTCTCCAACCAGTACTACCTCACCCTTGTCTGCCATCCTTTGGATGGCTAGCATCAGCTCCCTATCTGTTTCTTCCTCCTGGGCTGGTGGTCTATAGACCACACCTGTGCGGATGGCTGTCCCAATTTTCCTTTCCAGCTTAACCCACAGTATCTCTCCCCCATTTTGTTCCTCCTGGATCTCTGTGGCCCTTATGTCATTTTTCACATACAGTGCCACTCCTCCTCCCTTCCTGCCTGCTCTGTCTCTTCTGAATATGTTGTAGCCAGGTACGGCCATCTCCCAGTCGTGGTTATCATTACACCAGGTTTCAGTGATGGCCACAATGTCCAGGTCTGACTGTACCATGACAGCCTCAGATCTTCCATCTTGTTGCTAAGGCTCCTGGCATTTGCACACATGGCTTCCATGATTTGACCTCCTAGACTGTTTCACTGTTCTACTCCAGCCCCTTCCTTGGTTGTCATTTATCCCTGGTTCTCCTTGCTGTCTGCCTTTGGCTGAATTTTGCCCTTTTCTGCTATCCACCTCTTGGGCACTAATCTCCATCTTTTGCACACTGCTTTGCAGAGATAGCCACTCCTCTGGTTCACTGGTTCCACTGCTAGCTGTGGGGGTGAGCAAGTAGGTACCCTCCTTGCTGGCCTGCCACCCCTTTGCTAGTTTAAATGCTTGTCAGTGTAGCATTTAAACTTATCATTGAGTCTTGGATTCCCTCCAGGATGGATGCAGGCCGTCAGGCATGAACAAACCTCCATCCTCCAGGTGGGTCCCCAGTCACCAATGAATCCAAACCCTTCCTCACAGCACCAGTTCTTCAACCATGAGTTAAAGTTCCTGGTGCATGCACTCCCATGCTCTCCTTGCCTCTCACAGGTAGTACTTCTGAGAAAGTGACAGAAGTAGCTACTTGCTTGAGACCCTCCCAGTTTCCTAAACTCTTCCTGAACTTCCTTTGGCTCCCCATTTGCCAGGTCATTAGTACCTAGGTGGATAATGACATCCAGCTCACCCTCCCGTCTTGCCTTCCCAGTGATCCCCAGGATCTTCCTTCCATCCC
Source organism: Neoceratodus forsteri (assembly GCA_016271365.2). Taxonomy (NCBI): domain Eukaryota; kingdom Metazoa; phylum Chordata; order Ceratodontiformes; family Ceratodontidae; genus Neoceratodus; species Neoceratodus forsteri. The sequence continues at coordinate 39,533,329 of CM057451.1, forward strand.
TCCATGCCGTGGCACCTGGTAGGCACCTCACCTCCCTGTCCTCCCCCTCCTGTGTTCGTAGCTGGATCCCTCTTATGATGGAGTCCCCCACCAGGATTCGCTTCCTCCTCCTCTGGGGTCCACTGCTTTCCCCGCTGAGGTCACCTCCTTGGCTAACCTCCACATCCTTTCCTTCCACTTCTCTGGGTACCTCTATTTGGTTGTCCTCATTTGCCTGTGTGGCATATGAGTTCTTGAGTGGAATAGGATCTGGGATGTGCCTCTGCCTGACTGCTCTAACCCTCCCTGAGCCCACTGTCATCCAAGTGCTCCTCGTTCTCGGCATCCTTTGAGGCAGTTGCATTGGACTGGGTGATCCCTGGATAGGGGTGATGGTACTCCTGACCCAGTTTACTTCCGCTCTGAGTCTGGCTACCTCATCCTGCAGTTCAGAGAGATGCATGCAGATAGGGCAGCACCTCAGTGTCCAGAAGGTCTGCCTGAATATGGCTGCCCCACAGCTACTGCATTGCACCACTCCCCACATTATACTGCAATTCCACTACTTGTCTGGTACTGAAGCTCTCCTAGTTCCCTTTTTATTAATTTACTGTCCTAAAAATCCTGCCACTGATCTTCAGATCATTTTTTTTTTTTTAAAGAAAAAGAAACCAATAAATAAATAAATGAGTCAAAACACTTGTCGTGCTGAGGGTGGGCTTCTTCCCCCTTATGCCCCTCCTACTTCACACCCCTTACTATACCCTGTGTTTAGCTCCTGTCAATCAGATTTAACAGGGCATATAATTAAGAGTTGGGGTAAGGGAGGGAGGCGGCGAAAATTTGCAGCAATTAAAGACAGCACAGAATTACACCACCACTATGTTTTAAATTTTCAACAGCCCAACAACAATTATAAGTAAAGACAACAAAGAAAGTATAGTGTCACTAAAAGCCCACAATCTAAGTTTAAAAGAAAAATAGCAATTACCAGTTACTCTAAAGCACTGAATTGAATATGTTTCCTTCCTTTCCCTTCTGGCTTCTTCTGAGAAAATAAAATTCTGCTTGCTACTTTAACTCTGACTAACAGCCCATACAGGAAACTACAAAACAGGTAGCATTGTTAATTTGTGTGCCTGTTGTACAACTGCATTAGAGATATGATGCCATTGTGTTAGTTGTGTTTGCACTTGTCTGAATGAGTACAGGACAACTCACTTCTGTATGTAGATGAGTAGAATCCACTGCATAGTAATTTTCAGCATGCAGACTTGGAGACAGACAACTTATTTTTATGGTTTTCAGAAGAAAATGAACATCAGGCATAAGACCATGCTAGAACTTAGCAGTAGTGAATGCTAATACCAGAATTATAGCTAGAGAGATACTAGAAATAGTTTTGTGATTTATGGCTTCTAAATCAGACATTGTCCCCTTTTAAGATGGTAAAAAAAACAGAAAGCTATTTACTTTCACAGACTTCAGTGCTTTATGAATTAAGTGACATTGACTCCCCCCATTGAATGGTTCAGTTCAGGGAGGTTGATCGCATAAGGTTGCCATCGTTACCTGGTTGCCAAAGAAGTCTGAGCAGCACCCATTACCCCAAGTGCATTAACAGACCGTCCTAAGGGTGCACCATGTGATTAACATACTGTGGTAAACAGCGCATTGGCTGATTGAGTGTTGCCGTTTTGGTACTGGCTGCCTGGATCGCCCTCACACTGGCTAAGTACATGTCACTGGTGACTAACATGTCGAGACTTTGTCCCGACTGGTTATGCACACGGCCAGGTGACGCAAGGCAACTTACTTTCTGCACAGTGGCCCTTCAGTTTCTAGCCACTTGCACTTGTTTTGGTTAGTTTGTAGCTTCTGGTATACATGTTAGATGCCTGGAAAGGAAGCCATATAACGCTGAAAACCACAATGCATTATACTGGGATTGTAATAGGATGCTGAGTTTGCAAAGTCTGATTTTCAAATGCATTCCTGTTGTCTGAATGTACACCTGTTCTATTCAAGACAGCCCTGGTTTGTGTTAAAACTGCATCCTGACAAAAAAAAAGAAATTCTGAAAATTGGAAGACTATCTGATCAGAGCTGCACAAAACAATTTTGTCATGATATGTCCTGATCTAGGCCTTTGTAAAGGCAGTAACCCTTACTCACAGGGATACCAAGCTATATAAATAATGCAGGGGTGACCAGCCAAGCTTAGGATCTGAGGAACATCCCTGGATTTTTAAGGCTTGTCCCCAAACCTTCACCGCATCCTGCCCCGATCTCTCAAGCTAAAAGTAAGACCCTTCACCCTCTCCCATTTATGTTGTATTCCCAACCTGTCCCCCCCCACCTCCGCTTGACACAATCTGTCCCACAACTAAACCCATCCTGATCTGGTGACTGATGGGATTTGAATGTGGAATCACATGGTTTCTGTACTTAATATCTATGCTCTGTTTGTATGTCTTGTACCCCTCCGCGATGCTGTCTCTAATTTTGAATTTATTTTTCCTCATACTAATCCTTTTTTTCCCCTCTTTGTATCTATAGGTCTGACAGGATGCTAACCTTGATCTGACGGGACACTGACCCCTGCATACCAGATAAATATTGTTTTATGTTTAACCTTCCTTATCTGTGCTGTTTTTTCCCTAAAGAACTAGGGATCATTTGTGACCACTTTGCTATTCTTCTGTTACAGGTACAACTGGACGTCACCTCAAGACCCCTCTCCTCTGCTCCCCAGGACCCAGGTAAGAGATCTCCTTTTTAAATAGTTAACTTCTAAGCAGTGTCAGTGGCTCAGTATATAGCACGCATGCGTCTGGGGCAGAAGATCAGATGGCAGTGGGTTATAGCCCCACACCTAGTACTTGGGGCAATGCCCCCCAACTGACACTGCAGTGGAGTATGAGGGGGGTGCTGCACAACTGAGGTGCTGTCCTTCAGAAGAGACATTAAATTGAGGTCCCTTCTGCCCATCTCTGGTCACTGTCCAGGTGGAAGTGAATGATCCCATGGCAGTTATCAATGAAGAGTAGAGGAATTTTTATTAGGAAAATAAATCAAAATGTACATGGCAAAGCAAAACAAATATCCAAGTGAAAGTAGATTTTGAGTAACAGCGCCTCTATCATACAGCTGCGCTCTAGATAATAAAAAAAACACAAATACCATAAAATTTAAACAAAAGTTTAAAAAAATTGATAGAATTAAGAAAAGGACTTAAATAAGTCTCATGGTTAAATAGTAGAGTAGGGATGTTTCCCCCGGTGCCATGACCAACAGTCTCCATCAATAAAACAGGTTCATGTAACCCACACCCCAGGATGCATCTAGAAACAAGCTATCACAGCTTAGTGTGCCTTTCCTGGTAAAAAAATAGTAAATAAATTAAATAAATAAATAAATGAATAAATCAAAATAGGGCATGTCCTAGGACAGTTAGTTCTCAACTTTTGTTCTGCTTGGCCAGTGTTCCTGTTATTCCTACTATGTTACTGCATGCAGCTTGTCCATCTTATTCTCTAAGCTTCTTAAGTTTGTGTACAGAACTCTCCACCAGCGCTTCCTTGCCCATCTATCCTTCCTGTTCTTGGTTGCTGCTGAACTCCCATTTCTCATCTGTTTACCTCTGTTTGCCTTTGTTTATTTGTTCACTCTCTTGCCAGGCTGGGTGACACACATACTGCGTCATTGGCGGGGGGTGCCTGATGCATGGTTACCACCACCATGTCACCACCAGGATTTGCTTTCTGAGAGATGTGTTGTTCTACTCCCCCAACTGGAAAGCATTTTTGTGAGTGATAGGAAAGTTTCTACTGTAACTGCAGATCTTCAAGAATATCTGCTGTATAGAACCACACTCTTTGCTGTTGGAGCCAGAAGCACAAGGGCCCCATGGGAGTCAGAACCTTTTGGGGATGGCATGCTCCATGCTCGCTGCACTGTGGTGATGCTGTGCGCACTGACAGCATAAATGCCGCGACCACCTCCGCTTCTTTTGTAACAAGGAGAGACAGAGAGAAATAACTTAACAAATAACCCTTTATGTAGAAAAATAACAAAATTACAAAGGGTCTGAAAAATGGAATGTCTGAACAAGAGTATTCTGTGACCTAAATCAAAGAGAGCCAGACTTTATATAGAGGATAATGTATACCTTACTATCTACAACAAGCATGTGTGTTCATCGAGAGGTTGCCATGGCGACCATTTGAATCTTGAGAGTGAAGTTCGAGAGGTCTGCTGTCATGGTAACCCTTTAGATGAATTCATTCGCTAGTCATAGATAAAGGTACAAGCATTACCTTTTATAGTGTAAGGCCTTACTATCTAACTTTATGCCTTGGTAAAAGTAAAAATTGCCACTTAGCCAGTCATGAGTTGAAATAAAAAGTTTATATGTTAATATATTAGCCGAAGTACCAACCTACTCCCTACGATCAGTCCTCCTCATCTTGTTATATGGCCTCTTCTTCCGAGGTGCAGCAGTGGTTTTCCATGTGGCAGAGACAGTTTCCTGCTTCCTGGGATCGGTAGACACTAAGTTTTTACTTCCAACCGAGAAATATACCGTTCTCACTGCCACGGCCGCCTGAGGAAGCTCGGGGAGTTTGCGCACTGTGCATGCGCGCCAATGTTCTATGTTGTTGTGCTGCAGTAGCTATGAAGCTAGTACAGCATAACAGCTACAATGACATAGCTACTGCAGCATAACAATGTTATTGAAGGGATGGATTTCCATCCACAGCAATGTTCCACTATACAATATAGTGAAGTAATTTAGAGTTCCCGAGAAAAAAAAAAAACATCTAACCCCGGAAGGGAAGGAAGCTGAGAGTGGCTCAGTTGAACCTCTCATGTTACACAGAAAAATCTTGAATCTGGAATTCCAGAAAAGGTGACTGTGATGAGGATTCCAGAGAGTTAATGAGAAAACTGCAAGATTTGTTGTGAACAGGCCACTCTGAGCCTGAGGCTGGAGTGATGAAAAACTAGGTGTGAAAGAAAAACATTAACCCAGCTAGAAGAACAAGGTAGAAAGACAAGTAAAAAGCAAAAGGGATCAGGAGTTAGGTGGAAGGAGTCTGCTTTAATGCTGGGAGTCTGGGCAATAAAATCAGCTATCTCTAGGCATTGATGGCTGACACTGAGATGGACCTCATAGTCATCACAAAATCTTGGGTCTCAGAAAATGACGACTGGGACCTGACAGTGACTGGTTGCACAGTGTTTAGAAGGGATAGAGGAAAGGGTAAAAGGGGGGGGTGTAGCCCTATATGTCAGGGTAGGCACTGGGGCTGTGAAAGATTGATACATCAGGGGAAGTAATGGGGCGACAGAGTACCTGTGGGTGCAGCTCACAGAGGCCGCATGCAAAAAACTACAGTTGTGGGTTAATCCGTAGATTGCCAGGACTAGAGAAGAGAGGGATAGGGAGCTTGGGAAGAACTGGCAAAGGGGGGAGGTGGTGGTGGTGGGTGATCTGAACCTGGTGGATATGATTGGGATGTTCCATCCTACAGGAGCACCAGAAGTCTGGCCCTGCTGGATACATTTCAGGACTGTCTGCTGATAGAGCTGGTTAAGGAACCCACCAGACAGGCTGCCATTCACAGTCTGGTGCTCACCAACTCGAAGGTGGTAGGAGCTGTGTTGGTAGGGGAACCACTAGGGTCCAGCGATCATAACTCTTATTTGACTTGAACCAGCCCTTGGGACAGGAATGCCGCAATTGAGGGCTGAAGTCCTTGATTTCAGAAAGGTGGACTTTAACAGGATGAGGGGTGTTGGGTTAGGTCAGGACAAGTTAGTTGGGTAAGGCAGCATCACAGGTGTGAAGAAGAGATGGGGAGCAATTAAGGGGGCCATTTTTGTGGATGAGAAGGGTAACCAAAAGAAACAGGTACAAGAAACCAATATGGTTCATGGAAAGGGTCACGGAAGTGGTGAGGGCCAAAATAAAAGCCTTCACGAGGTACAAGTAAACTCAGGGGGAGGAAGAATGGAGAGAATACCAGCTGAGAACTAAGGAAGCAAAAAGGGCAGTTATGGAGGCAAAGCAGACATTGAACTGCATATTGTGGAGGGAGACAAGGGCAGGGAAAAGCAGTTCTTCAGGTATATTGGGGGGAAAAGAAAGTAAGGGGGAGGAATTTTAAGCTATCTGAGGGAGGCATGGTGATAGAGGATGGCATGCAAATGGCAGCAGTCTGTAGTGATTACTTTGCTCTGTCTTCATAGGGGAAGACAGCGGGCCTTTGATGGAGAGTGGCATCAAGGCAACCATAAAGGGACTCCCAGAGATGATGCAGCCAGTCCTTATCAGTGAAAGGGCCTAGAAAGGGGTCGAGGCCCTAATGATAGATAAGGCTCCAGGGCCTGATGGGATGCATCTGAGGATACTCAGGGAACTGGCAGCAGAACTGACTGCACTCCTGGTAAGGCTGTTTAGTAGCTTATTACAAACGGGGTAGTTCTGAAAGACTGGAGGGTGGCGGATATAGTTCCACTCCATAAGGAGGGGAAGTGGACAAGGAGCAAAATGGGAACCACGGACCTGTCAGTCTTACATCTGTTGTGGGTAAGACGATGGATTCACTGGTGAAAGAGGACATTGTGGACTACCTGGAGAGCAAGGGGCTCCAGGATAGTAAACAGGATGGGTTTGTGGTAAGGAGGTCTTGTTAGACCAACCCGATAGTTTTCTTTGACTGGGTGACGAGGGTATTGGATAGAGGCTATGCCACGGAGTTGCTCTACTTTGACTTCATCAAGGCTTTTGACTCATCACAAAGAAGATTGCTGAAAAAGATGGAGGATCTGGGTGCAGCAAGGGACATAGTACGATGGGTAGGAAATTGACTGAAGGAGAGGCAACTGAGAGTTGTGATTAATGGTGTTAAATTGGAAGAGAGGGAGGTCACAAGTGGGGTGCCACAGGGATCTGTTCTAGGTCCTGTCCTCTTCAGTATATTTTGAGTGACTTTGGAGAAGGGATCCGGAGCAAATTGTATCTTTTTGCAGATGACACTAAGCTCTGTGGGAGTGTAACATAGAAACATAGAGTTTGACATCAGATAAGGACTGCTTGGCACACTTAGTCTGCTCATTTTCCCTGCCTACTGTAACACTGCAGATCCTACTTGATCTCTGGCTTTACTTCCCCCTTTCTCTACCACTAAGGTTCCCTTTTGCCCATCCCATGCCTTCTTGAATCCCATTACAGTTTTTGCCCCACCACCTTTGCAGGGAGGCTGTTCCAGGCATCCACCACTCTTTCTGTGAAGAAGTACTTCCTTACATCTCCCTTGAGTCTACCCCCCTTCAGCTTCATAGCATGACCCCCTGTTCTTGAGCATCTTTTACTCTGAAAAAAGCTTCCTTCTTGAACCTTATTTATACACTTGAGGTATTTGAAAGTCTCTATCACATCCCCTCTGTCTCTCTCCTTTCCTCCAGGGAATATATACTGAGGTCCTTCAGTCTCTCTTCATAGGGCTTTTGATGCAGACCCTGCACCATTTTAGTTGCTCTCCTCTGGACCGCCTCAACTCTATGTTCTTCCTGAGATGTGGTCTCCAAAACTTGACACAGTACTTTAGATGGGGCCTTACCAGTAATTTATACAGCAGTATCACCACCTTCCTCTTTCTGCTGGTGATACCCTTCCCTATGCACTCTAGCATCCCACTGGCTCTCCCAACTACCTTGTCACACTGTTTGACTACTTTCAGGTAATCAGACATGATTACCCCCAGGTCTGTTTCCTGTTTGGTGGTCGCCAGTACCACTCCCCCCATTTTATACTCTACCCCTGTGTTTCTGCACCCCAGTGCATGATTTTGTACTTCTTTGCATTGAAATTTAGTTGCTGCACTCTTAACCACTCCTCAAGCTTTCTTACATCCTTCTTCATTTGTTCAACCGCCCCCCCAGAGTGTCAGTCCTATTGCAGATCTTAGTGTCATCAACAAAAAGGCATAGCTTCCCTTCTAGTCCCTCTACAATGTCGCTAATAAAGACATTTGTAAGTTATTTACATTTTTTTTAAGATCGATAGTGATGAGGGAATTAGGGAGATACAGAGTGACCTGCAAGGATTAAAGAGGCAGTCTAAGGTTTGGCAGTTGAAATTCCATGCCAAAAAGTGCAAGTGAATGCACCTAGGGAACAAGAATCCCAGGGCTATAGAGTACTGGATGGGAGGGATAAAGCTGAGCACTACGGCTGAGGAAAGGGACTTGGGTGCCATAATTAGGGACACCCTTAAACAATCAAGCCAGGTCAACAAGGCCTGTAGTAAGGCAAATAGGATGCTGGGTATATCGGAAGGGGTATTGACAGGCGAAGAAAGGAGGTATTATTACCTCTTTGTAGGTCATTGGTGAGGCCATACTTGAAGTACTGTGCCCAGTTCTGGAGTCATCACATCAGGAAAGGTAAGGACAGGCTAGAGATGGTACAACGAAGGGTGACAGGATGGTTCAGGGCCAGCGGGGCAGATGTTTTGATGATCAGTTCAAGGTATTTAACATGTACTCACTGGAGACCAGGCAAGAGAGTCGTTCCTGAGAGGAATAAACAAGGTGAACTGTGAGAAACTATTTAGCATGAGTAACAGTTCAAGGACACAGGTATGAGTGGAGGCTGGCTGGAGGGAAGTTCAAGAGGGATATGAGAAAGTTTTATTTTACAGAAAGGGTGGTGGAACAGTCTACCAGCCGAGGTGGTGGGTGCCAAAACCATAAATGATTTCCAGCTTGGCTGGGACAGAGTAAAGGATGTAGTGGTTACTGAGGTTGGTAGAAATAGGGAGAGGAACAGGGGGGAGGATAGTGAAGGCTAGTACCCTGTATGAACAATGGGTCCCAGAGTTTGATAGGGAGGTATGGTCAGACTAGATGGACCACAGGTCTTTTTTTTGCCATTATTGTGTTTCTGTTTCCTTTTCTTTGGAGGGCTAGTATAAAAATATGTTTCACAAGGACAAGCTCTGGTCTTAACAAAGCTTCCAGAAATCTGCTACGGTGCTACCAGCATACCTCTCAGCTTTTTGACACTGCAGACTGGAACGCTGACACTCAAGAAGTGGGACACTTCTTTTGTTATGTAGAATACATAGTAAAACATGGAGATACAAGCTCAGAACACTGAAAAACAGTACCCCCATTTATGTAAAACTTAATTATAATTTAGTAAATCACAATATCAAGACTTTCTACTAAGTTTACTGCACCTGCTCTGTGTGTATGAGATAGAGCAGTATTGAGGGGGAAAGAAGGACATCCCTGAAAATTGTCTAAAAGAAAAAGAACATTGGCACAAAAGTACTGAGGCAAGGGTTACCCAGACTGGGCTTTGGCACAAAGCCAGGTTTCAGAGAAATACAAATTCACACATACCCTAGTAAGGCAAAGCCTCATGAGATGTATATGCAAATCATTACGAAAGAATTTAGACTGGTTCTCCTTTAGGCATGCTTGTATGATGGCAAACACTCCTGCTTAAAGAGGGATTTATGTGATAATGGCAATCGTTGAATAGCGATTGCCGTTAGGGCGAATGTACATCGCTAAAAATAAATTTTGGTGACGTATTCCTTGGTGCACAGCAAAAGGGTGCCAGGGACTTCTGATTTAACTGTTCACGTGGGGGGCTGTGCCTCCACACTCCCCTACTGAAGGATTCTCAACTCCGGGGAAGGGATGCATGTCGGGGGGGTGCAAAATCAAAATAAAATCACATTTTGGGCCAGGCGCAACAAAAGGTACCTGCTCCCAGACCCAAACCTAGCACCCTGTGCAGCTCAGCACTGAACCCACCCACCACGCCATGGGAGCAGCTCGTCCAGCTCATCACGGTACCACCCCTCACAATCCCTCCCTCCCTCCACTCCCTCGCTTAAACATGCTCACTCCCCACCAAATAAGCGTATGCATGTAGCGACATCCAGTCGCTATATGCGCAAACCCCTCCCATCTGGTTGCCCTCCCTGCTGGGTCGCCATTTTTGTAGGCACCCAATCGTGGTCACCTATGTCACGGAATACCCTTAAAGAGTGACTCTTTATTATTATTAAAAAAAAAGCTTAAAAACACTAGATTTACACCAATTATGCTTTAACTTTGTTATTTTCTAGTTATTTATTTTCTTTACTTTCTCTTGCTGTTGATCTACTAAATATTGTAGATAATGCAGCAATTATTCCACTGAGCCTTTCAAAATGTACCTGACTCTCCCCTGCTAAGCACACAATTTCTGTTTGCGACATCACAGTCTGTTGTCATGGTGAGCACTATGATCTCATAAAACCAATGCACTGTGAGGTTAACAGAGGGAGAGGCAAACATTTTTATACATTTTCTGTACTGACTTTTTAGCTGGACTACCAAGATGTGCTATAAACCTTGGAAAGAAGCTGCACCCCAAGTTGGGTGACTTATACCACAACCGTGGTTGCATCCCACTGCTGGCTCACCGTGCAATTGTGCAGAAAATGATTCTCCCTATTTTTGACTATGGTGACGTAGTCTACAGTGCTGCTCCCAAGTCCACCCTAGCCAGACTGGACCCCCCCTTCCACACCTTCTGTTGCTTTGCCCTTGACTGTCCTCCCACCACCCATCACTGCAGCCTCTACTAGACTCTGGACCTCCCCTCGCTTCAGGATCGGAGACAGTCCCACTGCGCTAGGGTCATGGCTAAGTTCTGGGCCCAGTCTCTGCCCCCTTACCTCACCTCAGTCCTAACTGTGCAAACCCCTCCCATGTACTCACTCAGGAAATATGACTTCTGTCTCCTGTCTGTCTCACACATGTCCACCGCAGCAGGCCAGGCAGCCTTTAAATTTCGCATGCCTAAACTGTGGAACTCCCTTTCCGAGGGCATTCGGCATGCTTCCCTCACTCAGCACCTCAACTCCCTCCTAAAAGAACACTTTTCCTGCACCTGCACATGTGACTAAGATATGTTTTAGCACTAGGGTCTAGCTTCTCCTTTATTGTGACTGCTAATATGTGATGTATTCCATATTCAATATTCCCGACGTGGACTGGAGCAGCAGCATCAACTAGGAGCAGATTTATCCTGGAATCCCTTCAGGGTGCCTTCCTCAAGCAACTGGTCATGGAACCAACTCAGCAGAAGGCAATACTGGACCTTGTGCTCACAAACAGGGACAGTGTGATGGGGGTAACAGTGGGGGAGCACCTGGGGAACAGCGACCACCAGTCACTGTGCTTTGAAATCACAGAAAGAGCAGAACCAAACCACACAAAAACACGTATCCTGGATTTTAGGGGGGCAGACTTTGGGAAAATGGGGAGATACTTGAAAGAGGCATTAAGGAATGGGGCAGGAATCAGGGGTTGAGGAACAGTGGGCAGTATTTAAAATGGGGATTACAAAACAACAGAATTATGTATTAAGCAGGTTAGCAAGAGGAAAAGGAAGAGGAGACCATTATGGTTTCCAAAAGGTAGCAAAGAAAGTGAAAGCCAAAAGATTGCATTCAGGCAATACAAAAAGACACAGGCAGAAGGGATAGGGAAAAGTACCAGGAGAAGCAAAGGAGGCAGGAGGTCAGTAAGGAAGCCAAGCTCAGACAGAACACATTGCAAAATCAGTGGGTAGAGGGGGCAAAACCTTTTACAGGTACATCAGTGAAAAAAGAAAGGCAAAGGGAGGGATAGTGAGACTGAAGGGGGAGAATGGGGGCTGTGCGGAGGATGACAACAGTGAAGCTGACATACTGAACAGGTATTTCTGCTCTGTCTTTACTGAGGAAGAGGAGGCTAATGGGTCTGAAGGGTACAAGGGTGAGAATGGTGCAGAAATGGACACAAGTCCCTTTACAGAAAGGGTCCTGAAGGAACTGGAAGTAATAAGAGTTGATAAAGCAATGGGGCCAGATGGGATGCACCCAGGGTCCTTAAAGAACTAAGAGAGGTGGTGGCTGAACCTCTGGCTATCCTGTTTAGCTGATCACTGGAAACAGGGAGGTACCCAAAGACTGGAGGATAGCAGATGTAGTCCCCTTATACAAAGTGGGAACAAAGAGGCGAGGGAACTACAGACCAGTCAGCCTCACCTCGGTAGTGGGAAGATCATGGAAGCACTACTGAAGGAGAATTGGTGGAACATCTGGTTGTCAATGGACTACAGGACCCAAGGCAGCATGGTTTCACCAGGGGGAGGTCATGTCAGACCAATCTCATTGAATTTTTTGACTGGGTGACTAGGGAGGTGGAGCAAGGGAGGGCAGTGGACATGGCCTATCTGGACTTCAGCAAGGCCTTTGACACTGTGCCACATAGAAGACTATTGCACAAACTAGGGAATATGGGTGTGGGCAGGACAGTAGTGTGGTGGGTAGGTAACTGGCTGGGCGGCAGGACACAGAGGGTGGTGGTAAATGGCTGTCACTGCACAGAGGGAAGAGTGACCAGTGGGGTACCACAGGGATCAGTGCTGGGACCGGTCCTATTCAATATCTTCATCAGTGACATTGCGCAGGACCTAGAAGGCAGAATTCCACTGTTCGCTGATGACACAAAGCTCTGTAACAGAGTAGACACACCAGAGAATGTAGACAGAATGAGAAGGGACCTGCAGAAACTTGAAGAATGGTCAGGGGTTTGGCAGTTGAAATTCAATGCAAGGAAGTGCAAGATAATGCAGATGGGGCACAAAAACCCTGGCACAATATATCAGTTGGGGGGTGAGGATATAGCATGCACCAAGCAGGAAAGGGATCTTGGGGTTATCATCTCTGATGACCTCAAGGCAGGGAAACAGTGTGATAAGGCAGCAGGTAAAGCAAATAGGATGCTGGGATGCATAGGCAGGGGCATCACCAGCAGGAAAAGGGAGGTCATAATTCCACTATACAAGACACTAGTGAGGCCCCACCTGGAGTACACTTTACAGTTCTGGAGACCTTACCTACGTAAGGACATAGACAGGGTAGAGAAGGTTCAGAGGAGGGCAACAAAGATGGTGCATGGATTGCATCACAAGTCCTATGAGGACAGGTTGAAGGAACTGAACATGTACTCCCTGGAGGAGAGGAGGGAGAGAGGGGATATGATAGAGACATACAAGTATCTTACAGGGAGGAACAGGGTGCAGAATACACTATTTTTAAGCGAAAAGATGTTCCAGGACTAGAGGGCATGAGATGAAGTTGGAGGGAGGCTGATTCAGAGGAAAGCGTGAGGAAGAATTTCTTCACAGAGCGGTGGTGGACAAGTGGAACACCGTGCCAGAGGAAGTGGTGGGGGCTGAAACAATCACGGGATTTAAGAATGCATGGGATAGACATAAAGGAATTCTGGAGGTCAGGGGTAAGGGGCAACAGACTTCTAGGAAAACAAACTGAACTTACAAGCTCAAATGGGCAGACTGGGTGGGCCATAGGCCCTTATCTGCCGACACTGTCTATGTATCTATGTATGTATTTTGAACTTATATTGTTTGTGCCTCACACAACTACCTACTGTACTGCACTGTATGTGTATGTTTTGCCTGCTTGTTCATTGTATACTGTATTCTACATGTATTCTCCTCTATCGCCCAACCCCAGTACGCATCTTGAATCGAGCAGTAGTCTGCTCAGCATGCCTTCCTGGTAAAACGTTTAAATAAATAAATAAGAAACATTGAAAGTGAAAAAATGTATTCTCTAGTAAATGGTAACAGCTGAAATGTCTTATTGATGAAAGCATATGCTGGAGTGCAGTGTTGCTCTTTAAAGTAGACCCAGTCTAAATTCTTTCATGGCGATTTTCATATACATCCCATGATGCTTTGCATTGTTAGAGTATGTGTGATTCTGTATTTCTTTATCCCTCAAAATGAGGAACAGGTGAGAGGTATGGGCCCCGGAAATTTGACTGCAGAATAAAGGTAGCCTAAGCATTACGTGTCCAAGGAAAGCAGTCCCGCTTTCCAGCTGTATGAGGTGAGGAGTGTGGAATAAGAGAGCCACTGACTAATCTGCTTACTCATTTTTCAAGACCAGAAAAAGTTCAAAACCCAGGCAAAACTGAGCTGCAGTAACCTCTGCATAAAAAAGGGGGAGGACAGAGGGCGGGTGAGTTGTAATTGTGACTCAATGGAGAAGATATTCTTGAAGATCTGGTGTCGCAGTAACTGTCCTATATTTCAACTTTCCTATAGTTCAAGAGCCTGTCTTCTCCATAGAGCCCCACTCTTTGGTCAAGTAACAAGCTATCCCTTAAAGATGGAGGAGTACAATTCAAATCAGGAAGGTTTGTATCCTTTCACCCTTTGTGGGGAAAAAGACAACGAGAAGGGGTACTGAGGGATTACTTTCCCACAGGCTGAATCAGAGAGTGTGAAAAATCCTGGGGGGCCAGAGGAAGATTGGCTACTCTACAATTCCTGCACATCCATGATGGAAAAATGGTTTCCCTCATGGAAAAGGGTTAGGTCTAATGGCTGGAGACGCTGAATGGATAGGCATAGCAAAAGCATCTGACTCAGGCATCTGGCAGATGATACTAAGTAGTAGGCTATCAGAGCAATGTAGAACATCCGTGTCTGGTACCCTACTGCCTCCATACCCAAGTAGTTATGCCAAAGTGGACCCATACTTGGTAGCGTGCATGCAACCTGAAAAATGCACCAGCAACATACCAGAGACACTGATGCCATAGAAACAAATGTATCGGAACCAGCTGCTGCACCAGGAGTATCGGCTCAAGATGCAGTTAAAAGTAGATTACAGAAACTAGGTTTTTAAAATGTGTTGATGAAAACACAGAGATAGGCCACCCTCAGGGAAAGGACTTTGAAGAGCTGCACAACCTTCCAGACGCGTAGGAAAGAGTGGCACAAAAAGTATAGCAGAACCCTTGGAAATGGAGGTAGCTAGGGAGAGAGAGGGCTTTTCCTGAGGGTAAGCCTCCCAAAAGTCTCTCTTGGAGGAAAAGGACTCCATGTTGCAGCATAACAGAAGCTGGAGGTAAAAAACAACTACCCAAGGAGACTGGGGTCATCAACTGGAGGCAGCAATACCTGCCTCAGGAGGTTGGCTTTCATTAAAGAACACAGGATAGAACAGTGGACAGAAGGACCTAAGATTTTTCCCAAACAAGGACAGAAAATCAAGACAACGGCATCCCGTAGGGTAGCCGTACAGAACAACAGCGTGCTCCAGGTAAAGTGCCCAAATATTGTCCACCAAACACCAGCAAGATGATTCCCAGGAGACCCACACCCTCTTGCAAAGGCAGCTTAGGAGAGTGTGGGTCTGGTGAACAAATGTGGGAACAGTTGTACAAGTACAAACAGTTCGGTTTACAGACCTGGATAGCACAATAAATCTTTGTTAGGCTGTAGGATGATATCAGTCCCATTTATGAAGGTTCCACAGCAGACATTGTTCCACGCTTCAGTCCGGGTGCTTTGTCAAGGTTGGCATCATCAGTGAAGGATGTTTCTTAAATACCATACATTAAAAGTAGCAGTGCATTTTATAATGACTTGTGCAGTTTATACCTATAAAGTGCAAAAAGTGCATCAGCTATCACTAATAGCCCCATTATTTTTATTTTTTATTTATTTATTGTGATATTCAGAAGACCTTTGAGTCAGAGACTCATTTACAAAGGTTCCACGTCATACATAAATTGAACAGGGACGGGACTTACAGTGGTGTGAAAAAGTATTTGCCCCCTTCCTGATTTTCTCTATTATTGCAGATTTGTCACACTGGATGTTTTCAGGTCTTTAGACAAAATGTAATATTAGATAAAGGGAACCTGAGTGAACAAATAACACTTATTTTTTTTTTATTTCACTTATTTAATGAAAAAAGTTAACCAACACCAATTAGCACTGTGTGAAAAGTAATTGCCTTACACTTAATAACTGGTTACGCCACATTCAGCTGGCAATGACTGCAACCAAACACTTCCTATAATTCAATATCAGTCTTTCACATCGCTGTGGAGGAATTTAACCCACTTTTCCTCGCAGAACTGCTTTAATTCAGTAACATTTGGTAGGTTTTCGAGCATGAACTGCTCGTTTCAGGTCCTGCCACAGCATCTCTATTGGGTTTAAGTCTGGACTTTGACTAGGCCACTCCACAACTTTAATTTTACTTCTTTTTCACCATTCTGATGTGGACTTGCTTTTGTGTTTTGGATCATTGTCTTGCTGCATGACCCAACTACGCTTCAGCTTCAGCTGACAGAAGGATGACTGGACATTCTCCTTAAGAATTTTCTGGTACAGAGCAGAATTCATGGTTCCTTTAATTATGGCAAGTCATCCAGGTCCTTAGCAGCAAAGCATCCCCACACCATCTCACCACCACCATGTTTGACTGTTGGTATGGTGTTCTGACTGTGGAATGCTGTGTTTGCTTCACGAGACATTATGGGATCCATGTTGTCCAAAAAGTTCCACTTTGGACTCATATGTCCATAGAACATTTTCCCAAAAGGCTTGTGGATCATCCAGGTGCTTCTTGGCAAATGAGAGATGAGCATTTATGTTCTTCTTGGTTAGCAGTGGTTTCTGCCTTGCTACTCTCACATGAAGCCCATTTTTGCCTAGTCTCTTTCTGATTGTGGAGTCATGAACACTGACCTTAGCTGAGGCAAGAGAAGCCTGCAGTTCTTTGGATGTTGTTTTAGGATCCTTTGAGACTTCTTGGATGATTTTACACTCGCCCTTGGAGTAATTTTGGCAGGCCGCCCACTCCTGGGAAGGTTCACTACTGTTCCAAGTGTTCTCCATTTGGAGATTATGGCTCTCACTGTGGTTGATGGAGTCCCAGAGCCTTAGAAATAGCTTTGTAACCCTTTCCAGACTGATAGAGGGCAACAAAATGTTTTCTGATCTTTCAGGAACTTCCTTTGATCATGGCATAATGTGCTTGTTGAATCTTTGTGCTGGCAATGTGACTCTGATGGTAAGGGCCAAAATAAGTGAGGTTTATATTGAGCAGGGCTGGCTGTAATCAAGCCTGGCTGTGTTCAATCAGCTGACTCTAATTATCCCTTTAATTGGGTTGATTTAACTAGGGGCAATTACTTTTCACACAGTGCCAGTTGGTGTTGGTTAACTTTTTCATTAAATAAATGAAATAAGTAAAAAAAAAAGTGTTATTTGTCCACTCAGGTTCCCTTTATCTAATATTATATTTTGTCTAAAGACCTAAAAACATCCAGTGTGACAAATATGCAATAATAGAGAAAATCAGGAAGGGGGCAAATACTTTTTCACGCCACTGTATGATACAGAGAATACAGTACATAACAAAGTAACAATTATAATCAAAAACAGGTTACATGTTGTTTCATGGAGGTTTAACAGAGATTTAGGTACTTTAGCACAGCCAGGGGGAAGGAGAAAACAGAGAGACTCTGTAGGAGGCTGATTGTCATGTTACGTAAATGCATTATTTTTGTACATTGACCTGCTAAATAGATTGTTTGAAAGGAGGCAGTGACAGATCAGGTATCAAGGGCAGTCACATAAATTTGAAGCCTGCAGGTATTCTCTTAGCTTTGATTTGTATGGGCCCAGCCTTATTTCATCAGTTATATGGGTAGGGAGGGAGTTTGTCCAGGAAGGGGCCCTGAAACTGAAAGTGCGTTGGTATTGGGAGGTCCGGCCATGGGGTACCCATAGTAGCCGCTTGCTTGTGCTACGGGTTGTTTTGCCAGGTGGAGTTGGGCAGATAATTTGGTGCAGAGAGGGTGGGGTGAGGCCGAGTAGTACCTTTTTGGTCATAAGGCAGGTGTGGTACCTGATTCTGCTATCCAGGTTTAGCCAGTTTGTGCTGCTGTAGAGGGAGCAGGAGCAAGTGAAACGATCACATCCTAGGATGAGTCAGCAGGCTTTGTTGAGCACAAGCCTGAGTTTACTTAGGGTTGTGGGGGGCACGGCACTGTATATTAGGATGCCATAGTCTAGCAGGGAGAGGACCGAGGAGTTTACGGTAAGCTGTAGTGCTTCAGGGGTGAGGCAGTGTTTGTACCGTAGAGTACACCACGCCTGGAGCTAAGGCGGTTGTTAGGTGTAGGATATGTTGATTAAAGCTGAGGGCAGGGTCTAGTGTGATCCTAAGTATTTAAAGTTGTATACTTGTTCTAGGGGTCTGATTTGTAGTAGAAATTTGGGGCTGAGTTTTTGAGTGGGTTCTGAGGGTGGCGAATATCATGACTTTAGTCTTATTATAGTTGATAATAAGGCTGGCAGTGAGCCAGTCTTCGATTTCATGGAAGGAGTGCTGGAGGGTTTGGTGGAGTTTAAGGGGGGGCCGGTCGGAGGCGAACAGGACTGCATCATCCGTGTAAAGGAGCAGATTTCCGGGGCATGTGGATGGGAGGGAGTTGAGGTACATGCTGAAAAGTAGGGGGCCAAGTATGGAGCCCTGTGGGACACCGGATCGGATAGGGAGGCGAGGTGATAGGACAGGGCCTACCTTGACTGACTGCATTCTATCAGAGAGATAACTGGAGAACCATTTTAGGGTATCATCGGAGAAACCCATGTTAGCCAGGGTGTTTAGTAGGAGGGCATGGTTTACTGTGTCAAATGTTTTAGATAGGTCCACGAAGATGGCACCCGTGAGGTGGCCGTGGTCCAGGGCTGAGTGGACATGTGAGGTAAATTCAAGGAGGGCGGTAGTGGTGCTGTGGCCCTTACGAAAACCATGTTGTTGTCTGGATAGGAGGTTATATTTATTTAGGTGTTCAGTGAGTTGGTCGGCGACTATGTGTTCTAGTGCCTTTGACAGGGGGGTAGGATAGAGATGGGGCGGTAGTTATCTGTGGAAGTTCGGTCACCACGTTTATGGATAGGTGTGATATAAGCTGATTTCCAGTGGGTGGGGAATTTCCCCTGGCAGAGGGAGCGATTGAGAATGTGGGTGAGAGGGGTCAGAACTTCCTGGAGGGTGAGGTGGACAAATCTATGGTCTAGGGAGTTGTGGCTGTAGTGGTTTTTGTTTAGAGCTTTAGTAAGATAGGGTTTCGCAGTCTCCGGTGTAACGACTCGTAGGTAGAAAGGCGCCGCAAGTGGGGGGTGGGGGATGGTACGGTCCGGCAGGGGGTCGAAGAAGTTTGTGGGCAACACATGGGAGGGATCCGTGAAAGCGGTATTTAGGGCAGTGGCTATGCTGGCAGGGTCAGTGGAGAGGCTGCCATCTATGAGAATTTGGTCAGGTGGGAGATTTGGGCCTTTGCCACAGAGTTCCTTTATGTTCTCCCAGAACTTGCGCCCATTTCCCCAGGCGGAGGTTAAGGCAGTTTTATAATGGTTTGCCTTGGCGGTGCGAATGGCCCAGTTGCACTTGTTTCGGGCCTCCCGATAGCGTTGCCTGTCCTGGGGCCGTCGGGTCTCATTGGCCAGATGCCAAAGGGCGTCACGCTGATGTAGTAGGTCTTGGAGGTGGTCCGAGAACCATGGGGCATTATTCCCCTTGGTCATAGATTTGGCGAAAGGGGCGAACTTGTCACAGGCTGAGTTAAAGATGTTGACAAACAGTTCGAGTGCGTGGTCAGGGTCGAGTGTATTTGTAAGTGGTGTCCAGTCCCAATCTCGGAGGTGGGCCTTGAGAAGGGGTAATTTGCGGGCCCTAATTTACGTAGTGTATTTATTTTGGTGCAGTTTGAGAGGTACCAGACCAGTTACAGAGTACTGGTGAGTGGTCACTTAGGGTGTCAGGGAGGACTTTGGTGCTTGTTATTTTGTGGGGGCGGTTTGTAAAAACAAGGTCTAGAAGGGTAGATGTTCCCGTATGGATGTGTAGCTGGGTGGGTGTTTTGATGACCTGGGTGAGATCAAGGGCAGCAGCCTCATTGATGTAGGGCGCAGCTGTTTTAGCCAGCCAGTTTATGTTGAAATCCCCCACTAGTATATTTTCTTGTTTTGGGGGGTAGGGTGGTGAGGTAGGACATGATGGCTTGGAAGGCTAGCTTCTGGTCTCTGGGGGGGACATAGGCCGTGGTAAGGAGGAGAGGGGAAGTAGACCTACCAATAGTAATTTTTAGGGTGAGGGCCTGTGCCCTGGGGGTTATTACGGGCAGGGGAGAAAGTGGCCATTGAGGGAGTCAGCCAGTGCGTAGCTGCCACCCCTCATTTTCCCATATGGTCAGCGCGATAGAGGCAGTATCCAGGAGGTTAACTGCCGAGTCAGGGACAGGGGAGAGCCAGGTTTCAGTCAAGGCGATGATGTCTGGGTTGTTCTGGGTACCCAGCCCTGAAAGGAATCCCATTTTTGCAGGCTGCAAATGTTTAGTGAGGCAATGCACAGGCCACTTCCATGGGATCGGTGGGATGGAGTGGCAAAATGGGGACCAGGGTTTGGGTGGACATTTCCTGTCAGCAGAAGAAGGAGAATGAGAGACCTGAGTCGGTTGCGGCTTGTTCGAGTAGCAGGTCTTCTGCATTTATGCTGTGCGCGGCTGATGGTGGGTATCGGTAGTTTCAGGGTAAGGGTGGCAGATAGGAGGAGTAAACAGGGGGTGGGGGTTTGTTGTATTGCGGATGTGGAAGGAGGTTGGCAGGAGAGCAGGGGCTCCACAGGGTAGCTTTAGTGGGGATGACATCCAGGGGTGTGGGTTTCAAGCGTCTATATATGAGATGTAGGGGGCGCTATGGGCTGGTAGTGCAGGTGCCGTGGGGGGTGGGGCAGGGCTGGGAGTGCCAGCCAGTATGCTGACAGAGGTTTCAATATTATGCCCCTGTTTCATGTCATGAGTAGAGGCGTGAGGTGTCTGCGTAAATTGCAGGGTAGAGGCGGCCAGTAAGTGGGAACATGATTGGGTTGAAAAACGTGAGGAAGAGTATGTGACAGGGCTGGTAGAAAGGCAGAAAAAAAGGAAAAGAGTAAAAAGGTGACGGGCCTCTAGTGGTGGAAAAGATAAGCTGCAGATGGAAAGTGGCCTGATAGGTTTTTCTGATCATGTGATCAGAAAAACAACCTATATATGTGGATGCGACCAAGGGTGGTGGTGAGGCGGTGGGGGAGCGAGCATAGCGTTCGTGAGGGCAGACCCAGCGGAGCAGAAAGCGAGTCCTGAAAAGCAGCTCGGCAAGCAGCTCGGTAACTACCTTAAGCCCGGTGGAACCGGTAGGAAGGGTGTGGGGAGGCAATTTCTTTGCAGCCCTCATGACCACCGGTGAGCTCTAGGGAGAAGAAAAAACAGCCAGGTTAAATAGGGCTCCGAGGTTTACCTTGTGGGGTGGAGGGGCAGGGTTCGAGTTTCACTGCTGGGCTGGAATTTATTTATGCTTAAACTGCCTGCAGTTTCCACTGTTATTTTAAAGGCAACAAACGGAGTTTAAGTTACAAAAAGGCAGTAACAGCGAGAGCCTAGCAGGGCAGTACCCTAGCACAAATAAGGGTTCGCGTTTTAACCTCAGGTTGCCCAATGCAGTTATTAGTAAACTTAAATAGCAAACTAAAGGCAACAGTTACAGTGCAAAAACGTCCTTAAAGGGGAAGGTAATTTAAACAGGCTGTATGCAGAGCTACATGTAAATATTGGGACTGTCTTCTAATAATGCAAAAAATAAAAGAAATGCACTATATCCACTGTTGGGCGACAAAGACCCCTTTAAAAAGGTGCCAAGACAGTTCTTTTTTTTTTAAGAGCCAGCGTGGAGACCCAGCGTGGAGCAGAAAGCGAGTCCTGGCAAGCAGCTCTCGGTAACTACCTTAAGCTCCGTGGAAATCCGTAGGAAGGGTGTGTGGGAGGCAATTTCTTTGCAGCCCTCATGACCACCGTGAGCTCTAGGAGAAAAAAAAAACAGCCAGGTTAAATAGGGCTCCCGAGGTTTACCTTGTGGGGTGGAGGGGGGCAGGGTTCGAGTTTCACTGCTGGGCTGGAATTTATTTATGCTTAAACTGCCTGCAGTTTCCACTGTTATTTTAAAGGCAACAAACGGAGTTTAAGTTACAAAAAGGCAGTAGCAACGAGAGCCTAGCAGGGCAGTACCCCTAGCACAAATAAGGGTCGCCGTTTTTAACCTCAGGTTGCCCAATGCAGTTATTAGTAAACTTAAATAGCAAACTAAAGGCAACAGTTACAGTGCAAAAAAACGTCCTTAAAGGGAAGGTAATTTAAACAGGCTGTATGCAGAGCTACATGTAAATATTGGGACTGTCTTCTAATAATGCAAAAATAAAAAGAAAATGCACTATATCCACTGTTGGGCCGACAAAGACCCCCTTTAAAAAGGTGCCAAGACAGTTCTTTTTTTTTTAAGAGCCAGCGTGGAGACCCAGCGTGGAGCAAGCGAGTCCTGGCAAGCAGCTCCTCGGTAACTACCTTAAGCTCCGTGGAAATCCGGTAGGAAGGGTGTGTGGGAGGGTTTCTTTGCAGCCCTCATGACCACCGGTGAGCTCTAGGGAGAAGAAAAAAAACAGCCAGGTTAAATAGGGCTCCCGAGGTTTACCTTGTGGGGTGGAGGGGGGCAGGGTTCGAGTTTCACTGCTGGGCTGGAATTTATTTATGCTTAAACTGCCTGCAGTTTCCACTGTTATTTTAAAGGCAACAAACGGAGTTTAAGTTACAAAAAAAGGCAGTAGCAACGAGAGCCTAGCAGGGCAGTACCCCTAGCACAAATAAGGGTCGCCGTTTTTAACCTCAGGTTGCCCAATGCAGTTATTAGTAAACTTAAATAGCAAACTAAAAGGCAACAGTTACAGTGCAAAAAAAACGTCCTTAAAGGGGAAGGTAATTTAAACAGGCTGTATGCAGAGCTACATGTAAATATTGGGACTGTCTTCTAATAATGCAAAAAATTAAAAAAGAAAATGCACTATATCCACTGTTGGGCCGACAAAGACCCCCTTTAAAAAAGGTGCCAAGACAGTTCTTTTTTTTTTTTTAAGAGCCAGCGTGGAGACCCAGCGTGGAGCAGAAAAGCGAGTCCTGGCAAGCAGCTCCTCGGTAACTACCTTAAGCTCCGTGGAAATCCGGTAGGAAGGGTGTGTGGGGAGGGCAATTTCTTTGCAGCCCTCATGACCACCGGTGAGCTCTAGGGGAGAAAGAAAAAAACAGCCAGGTTAAATAGGGCTCCCGAGGTTTACCTTGTGGGGTGGAGGGGGGCAGGGTTCGAGTTTCACTGCTGGGCTGGAATTTATTTATGCTTAAACTGCCTGCAGTTTCCACTGTTATTTTAAAGGCAACAAACGGAGTTTAAGTTACAAAAAAGGCAGTAGCGAGAGCCTAGCAGGGCAGTACCCTAGCACAAATAAGGTTGCGTTTTAACCTCAGGTTGCCCAATGCAGTTATTAGTAAACTTAAATAGCAAACTAAAAGGCAACAGTTACAGTGCAAAAAAAACGTCCTTAAAGGGGAAGGTAATTTAAACAGGCTGTATGCAGAGCTACATGTAAATATTGGGACTGTCTTCTAATAATGCAAAAAATTAAAAAAGAAAATGCACTATATCCACTGTTGGGCCGACAAAGACCCCCTTTAAAAAAGGTGCCAAGACAGTTCTTTTTTTTTTTTTTAAGAGCCAGCGTGGAGACCCAGCGTGGAGCAGAAAAGCGAGTCCTGGCAAGCAGCTCCTCGGTAACTACCTTAAGCTCCGTGGAAATCCGGTAGGAAGGGTGTGTGGGGAGGGCAATTTCTTTGCAGCCCTCATGACCACCGGTGAGCTCTAGGGGAGAAAGAAAAAAACAGCCAGGTTAAATAGGGCTCCCGAGGTTTACCTTGTGGGGTGGAGGGGGGCAGGGTTCGAGTTTCACTGCTGGGCTGGAATTTATTTATGCTTAAACTGCCTGCAGTTTCCACTGTTATTTTAAAGGCAACAAACGGAGTTTAAGTTACAAAAAAAGGCAGTAGCAACGAGAGCCTAGCAGGGCAGTACCCCTAGCACAAATAAGGGTCGCCGTTTTTAACCTCAGGTTGCCCAATGCAGTTATTAGTAAACTTAAATAGCAAACTAAAAGGCAACAGTTACAGTGCAAAAAAACATCCTTAAAGGGGAAGGTAATTTAAACAGGCTGTATGCAGAGCTACATGTAAATATTGGGACTGTCTTCTAATAATGCAAAAAATTAAAAAAGAAAATGCACTATATCCACTGTTGGGCCGACAAAGACCCCCTTTAAAAAAGGTGCCAAGACAGTTCTTTTTTTTTTTTTAAGAGCCAGCGTGGAGACCCAGCGTGGAGCAGAAAAGCGAGTCCTGGCAAGCAGCTCCTCGGTAACTACCTTAAGCTCCGTGGAATTCCGGTAGGAAGGGTGTGTGGGGAGGGCAATTTCTTTGCAGCCCTCATGACCACCGGTGAGCTCTAGGGGAGAAAGAAAAAAACAGCCAGGTTAAATAGGGCTCGAGGTTTACCTTGTGGGGTGGAGGGGCAGGGTTCGAGTTTCACTGCTGGGCTGGAATTTATTTATGCTTAAACTGCCTGCAGTTTCCACTGTTATTTTAAAGGCAACAAACGGAGTTTAAGTTACAAAAAAAGGCAGTAGCAACGAGAGCCTAGCAGGGCAGTACCCCTAGCACAAATAAGGGTCGCCGTTTTTAACCTCAGGTTGCCCAATGCAGTTATTAGTAAACTTAAATAGCAAACTAAAAGGCAACAGTTACAGTGCAAAAAAAACGTCCTTAAAGGGGAAGGTAATTTAAACAGGCTGTATGCAGAGCTACATGTAAATATTGGGACTGTCTTCTAATAATGCAAAAAATTAAAAAAGAAAATGCACTATATCCACTGTTGGGCCGACAAAGACCCCCTTTAAAAAAGGTGCCAAGACAGTTCTTTTTTTTTTTTTTAAGAGCCAGCGTGGAGACCCAGCGTGGAGCAGAAAAGCGAGTCCTGGCAAGCAGCTCCTCGGTAACTACCTTAAGCTCCGTGGAAATCCGGTAGGAAGGGTGTGTGGGGAGGGCAATTTCTTTGCAGCCCTCATGACCACCGGTGAGCTCTAGGGGAGAAAGAAAAAAACAGCCAGGTTAAATAGGGCTCCCGAGGTTTACCTTGTGGGGTGGAGGGGGGCAGGGTTCGAGTTTCACTGCTGGGCTGGAATTTATTTATGCTTAAACTGCCTGCAGTTTCCACTGTTATTTAAAGGCAACAAACGGAGTTTAGTTACAAAAAAGGCAGTAAGCGAGAGCCTAGCAGGGCAGTACCCTAGCACAAATAAGGGTTGCGTTTTAACCTCAGGTTGCCCAATGCAGTTATTAGTAAACTTAAATAGCAAACTAAAGGCAACAGTTACAGTGCAAAAAAACGTCCTTAAAGGGAAGGTAATTTAAACAGGCTGTATGCAGAGCTACATGTAAATATTGGGACTGTCTTCTAATAATGCAAAAATAAAAAGAAAATGCACTATATCCACTGTTGGGCCGACAAGACCCCCTTTAAAAAGGTGCCAAGACAGTTCTTTTTTTTTTTTTAAGAGCCAGCGTGGAGACCAGCGTGGAGCAGAAGCGAGTCCTGGCAAGCAGCTCCTCGGTAACTACCTTAAGCTCCGTGGAAATCCGGTAGGAAGGGTGTGTGGGGAGGGCAATTTCTTTGCAGCCCTCATGACCACCGGTGAGCTCTAGGGGAGAAAGAAAAAAACAGCCAGGTTAAATAGGGCTCCCGAGGTTTACCTTGTGGGGTGGAGGGGGGCAGGGTTCGAGTTTCACTGCTGGGCTGGAATTTATTTATGCTTAAACTGCCTGCAGTTTCCACTGTTATTTTAAAGGCAACAAACGGAGTTTAAGTTACAAAAAAAGGCAGTAGCAACGAGAGCCTAGCAGGGCAGTACCCCTAGCACAAATAAGGGTCGCCGTTTTTAACCTCAGGTTGCCCAATGCAGTTATTAGTAAACTTAAATAGCAAACTAAAAGGCAACAGTTACAGTGCAAAAAAACATCCTTAAAGGGGAAGGTAATTTAAACAGGCTGTATGCAGAGCTACATGTAAATATTGGGACTGTCTTCTAATAATGCAAAAAATAAAAAAAATGCACTATATCCACTGTTGGGCCGACAAAGACCCCCTTTAAAAAGGTGCCAAGACAGTTCTTTTTTTTTTTTTAAGAGCCAGCGTGGAGACCCAGCGTGGAGCAAGCGAGTCCTGGCAAGCAGCTCCTCGGTAACTACTTAGCTCCGTGGAAATCCGGTAGGAAGGGTGTGTGGGGAGGGCAATTTCTTTGCAGCCCTCATGACCACCAGTGAGCTCTAGGGAGAAAGAAAAAAAACAGCCAGGTTAAATAGGGCTCCGAGGTTTACCTTGTGGGGTGGAGGGGCAGGTTCGAGTTTCACTGCTGGGCTGGAATTTATTATGCTTAAACTGCCTGCAGTTTCCACTGTTATTTTAAAGGCAACAAACGGAGTTTAAGTTACAAAAAGGCAGTAGCGAGAGCCTAGCAGGGCAGTACCCCTAGCACAAATAAGGGTCGCCGTTTTAACCTCAGGTTGCCCAATGCAGTTATTAGTAAACTTAAATAGCAAACTAAAAGGCAACAGTTACAGTGCAAAAACGTCCTTAAAGGGAAGGTAATTTAAACAGGCTGTATGCAGAGCTACATGTAAATATTGGGACTGTCTTCTAATAATGCAAAAAAATAAAAAAGAAAATGCACTATATCCACTGTTGGGCCGACAAAGACCCCCTTTAAAAAAGGTGCCAAGACAGTTCTTTTTTTTTTTTTTAAGAGCCAGCGTGGAGACCCAGCGTGGAGCAGAAAAGTGAGTCCTGGCAAGCAGCTCCTCGGTAACTACCTTAAGCTCCGTGGAAATCCGGTAGGAAGGGTGTGTGGGGAGGGCAATTTCTTTGCAGCCCTCATGACCACCGGTGAGCTCTAGGGGAGAAAGAAAAAAACAGCCAGGTTAAATAGGGCTCCCGAGGTTTACCTTGTGGGGTGGAGGGGGGCAGGGTTCGAGTTTCACTGCTGGGCTGGAATTTATTTATGCTTAAACTGCCTGCAGTTTCCACTGTTATTTAAAGGCAACAAACAGAGTTTAAGTTACAAAAAAAGGCAGTAGCAACGAGAGCCTAGCAGGGCAGTACCCCTGGCACAAATAAGGGTCGCCGTTTTAACCTCAGGTTGCCCAATGCAGTTATTAGTAAACTTAAATAGCAAACTAAAGGCAACAGTTACAGTGCAAAAACGTCCTTAAAGGGAAGGTAATTTAAACAGGCTGTATGCAGAGCTACATGTAAATATTGGGACTGTCTTCTAATAATGCAAAAAATAAAAAGAAAATGCACTATATCCACTGTTGGGCGACAAAGACCCCTTTAAAAAGGTGCCAAGACAGTTCTTTTTTTTTTAAGAGCCAGCGTGGAGACCCAGCGTGGAGCAGAAAAGCGAGTCCTGGCAAGCAGCTCTCGGTAACTACCTTAAGCTCCGTGGAAATCCGGTGGGAAGGGTGTGTGGGAGGGCAATTTCTTTGCAGCCCTCATGACCACCGGTGAGCTCTAGGGAAAGAAAAAAAACAGCCAGGTTAAATAGGGCTCCGAGTTTTACCTTGTGGGGTGGAGGGGGCAGGGTTCGAGTTTCACTGCTGGGCTGGAATTTATTTATGCTTAAACTGCCTGCAGTTTCCACTGTTATTTTAAAGGCAACAAACGGAGTTTAAGTTACAAAAAAAGGCAGTAGCAACGAGAGCCTAGCAGGGCAGTACCCCTAGCACAAATAAGGGTCGCCGTTTTTAACCTCAGGTTGCCCAATGCAGTTATTAGTAAACTTAAATAGCAAACTAAAAGGCAACAGTTACAGTGCAAAAAAAACGTCCTTAAAGGGGAAGGTAATTTAAACAGGCTGTATGCAGAGCTACATGTAAATATTGGGACTGTCTTCTAATAATGCAAAAAAATAAAAAAGAAAATGCACTATATCCACTGTTGGGCCGACAAAGACCCCCTTTAAAAAAGGTGCCAAGACAGTTCTTTTTTTTTTTAAGAGCCAGCGTGGAGACCCAGCGTGGAGCAGAAAAGCGAGTCCTGGCAAGCAGCTCCTCGGTAACTACCTTAAGCTCCGTGGAAATCCGGTAGGAAGGGTGTGTGGGAAGGGCAATTTCTTTGCAGCCCTCATGACCACCGGTGAGCTCTAGGGGAGAAAGAAAAAAACAGCCAGGTTAAATAGGGCTCCCGAGGTTTACCTTGTGGGGTGGAGGGGGGCAGGGTTCGAGTTTCACTGCTGGGCTGGAATTTATTTATGCTTAAACTGCCTGCAGTTTCCACTGTTATTTTAAAGGCAACAAACGGAGTTTAAGTTACAAAAAAAGGCAGTAGCAACGAGAGCCTAGCAGGGCAGTACCCCTAGCACAAATAAGGGTCGCGTTTTTAACCTCAGGTTGCCCAATGCAGTTATTAGTAAACTTAAATAGCAAACTAAAAGGCAACAGTTACAGTGCAAAAACGTCCTTAAAGGGAAGGTAATTTAAACAGGCTGTATGCAGAGCTACATGTAAATATTGGGACTGTCTTCTAATAATGCAAAAAAAAAAAAATGCACTATATCCACTGTTGGGCCGACAAAGACCCCTTTAAAAAGGTGCCAAGACAGTTCTTTTTTTTTTTAAGAGCCAGCGTGGAGACCCAGCGTGGAGCAAGCGAGTCTGGCAAGCAGCTCCTCGGTAACTACCTTAAGCTCCGTGGAAATCCGGTAGGAAGGGTGTGTGGGGAGGCAATTTCTTTGCAGCCCTCACGACCGCCGATGACTCTTAAGCTCCGTTAAATCGGTAGGAAGGGTGTGTGGGAGGGCAATTTGTTTGCAGCCCTCATGACCGTCGGTGAGCTCTTAAGCTCCGTGGAAATACGGTAGGAAGGGTGTGTGGGGAGGGCAATTTCTTTGCAGCCCTCACGACCGCCGGTGAGCTCTTAAGCTCCGTGGAAATCTGGTAGGAAGGGTGTGTGGGAAGGGCAATTTCTTTGCAGCTCTCACGACCGCCGGTGAGCTCCAATACCTAAACCTGACCAACATATATAGCAATATACGTAAGGTCATAGCTCAATTTAGAAGTGAGTGCTATTAATTCAGTTTGGGGAAAAATACTACAATTTCCCTCATTTTGCATTCAGATTGGACCATACACTAGATTTGATACATGCTAATATGTTCTTAATCAGTATTTAATCTCAGTGGTTTAGACAGTTTAATTTGGTACTGCTTTAAGCCAAAGACACAATGATTTTAAAAAAACACATTAGATATTTTTACATATTCTATGCTTAAGCAATATACCACAACAGGGTGTGGGTATATGGCAGGATTTACCACACCTGATGTGGTTTGGTCACGAGGCCACAGGCTGAGTGAGTTAAACCACACCAGAAGTGGTAACTCCTGCCAAATACCCATACCCGGTTGTGGGATATTACTAGTATATACTAGCTCAGTTTTTTTGAGTGAGAAAAAATTATAGAAATGGTTTTTGTGTTTGTTTTTAATAATTTTTTTGTTAATTTTATTGCTCTGCCCCAAAAAATAGTTCCTTGTTGCTAGGTAGTTATTCCGCCCCCCGTCTTTAAGGTGAGGCTTCAGTTCCTTGTTTGTAGGTAACATAGAAACATAGATTTTGACGGCAGATAAGGACCGCTTGGCCCACCCAGTCTGCCCATTTCCCTACCTATTGGATAAGCTGCAGATCCTAGTTAACCAGCAGCCTACTTCTTCCTACCCCCACCCCCTAGAATTGCCTTATGACTGTCCCATGCATGCTTGAATTCCACCACTGTTTTTGACTCCACAACCTCCTCCGGAAAGCCGTTCCAGGCATCCACAACCCTCTCTGTGAAAAATACTTCCTCAAATTACCTCTGAGCCACCCCTTCTATCTTCAAATTGTGCCCCGTTGTTCTTGCACACCTCTTTTTTTGAAAGATGCTACCCACTTGGACTTTGTTGATTCCCTTGAGATACTTGAAAGTTTCTATCATGTCCCCCCTCTCCCTCCTTTCCTCGAGGCTATACATATTCAGCTCCTTAAGTCTCTCTTCATATGTCTTCCGGTGCAGACCCTGCACCATTTTAGTTGCCCTCCCCCCATGATGCTTCTGTTTTTTTAATCCCACTGTGTCTTGTCCCGAAAGTGAGTTATGTTTCTTTTTTTAAAAATGTGATAGACAGGGTTTACACTTGGGCCCAGATATTCAAAAGGGTTGCGCATGGCACAACAGTGTTGCACCATCGCAACCACTATAATCTTGTAGCGCGATATTCAAAGGAAAGAGCACTGCACAAATCCTGATGCGCGGGCGCATCAGTAATATGTCTGAGCACAGATGGGGGTGTGCCCATGCACAACCTGCACAGCCTGATATTCAGCCGGGATGTGCAGGTCATCATCAGCTACTGCGCCTGCACAAAGTTAAGCCCAAAAAAGGAACAAGTGATGGCCACTCACAGGTGAGCTGCCACATTGCAGCGTGCAACATGGCAGCTGCCACCTGTGGGTGGCCACCCGAGTCCTCTGCACCTTGGCGCGCATTACCCATCGTGGGCATCCCTGGAGCGAAATCCCCACGTCCAATATCCCTGGTGGTCAGTGGACCTCTATGTACCCGCCTCCCCATCAATATCCCTGGTGGTCCAGTGGACGATCGCGGGCATCAGTATAGTCCCCATCCAATATCCCTGGTGGTCCAGTGGACGATCGCTGCCGATTGCGGGCATCCATAACACATAACAGACCCTTACCACCCTGGTGGTCTAGTGTACCCCTCCCCACCGCCCACTGAGCCCCACCGCCCGCTCCTTCTCCTGTCAGCGATGGGAGCAGCACCCCACCCTCCTGCCTTCCCCGCCACCCGCCGACTGACAGCTCGGTAGGGCTACACACCCGGTAGTTCACAGCAGGCCAATGGGCGTACAACCCATACTCTACTACTCAGTCCAGATATGTTCATTCACATATCTGGACTGAAGGTAGGATACAGGCTACTGCGCCCGTAGCTCACGCTGTGAACTAATAGGCGTGCAACCCTACTGAGCAGTCGATCGATAAGCGATGAAGCGGCAGCAGTGTGCTACTGCCAGCTGGCGGTCTGGGGAGGCGGGGCAGGGTCAGTGGGCGGGTGGGAGGTACACTAGACCACCAGGGTGGTAGGGGTCTGTTTTGTGTTATGGATGCCCGCGATCAGGCGGCGATCGGTCCACTGGACCACCAGGGATATTGGACGGGGGGGACTATACTGATGCCCGCGATCGGGTGGCGATCGGTCCACTGGACCACCAGGGATATTGGATGGGGGGGACTATACTGATGCCAGCGATTGGGCACTTAGAGGTCCACTGGACCACTAGGTATATTGAATGTTTTTTTTTTTATATTACAGGAATGCCACGATTGGGCTGCAGGTGGCGTTGGTCTCCGACGGCTGCTGCCTGGCAGGGCGCCAGGCGCAAGTCGTTGGGGATCGGTGCACCTGCATGCTAATGGCATGCAAATGGGGCCATAATGAGATGCAAATGGCCCCCTGTGCACCTTGCATGAATTATGGCCCAATTTGCATGTCCCTTTTGAATATTGCAGGTGCTGTGCATGGCGCAATGGCACTTGTGCCAGCGCATCTCCATGCTCCACTCTGGCCACTTGCACTGGCGCAGTGCCACTGCGCCATGCACAGTGGGGGTGGCCAGGGTGCGATATTCAAAGCTGCTGCGCCATAGCGCAGCTCCGTTGAATATTGCCCAGGCCACACCCCTGTACAACAAAGTTGAGCTGCGCCCAGGCTTGCGCACAGTCTGGCGCAGTTTGAATATCCGGGCCTTGGTGTTTCGTTTTCATGTTTGTTCGCATGGTGCAAATTGTAAAGGGCTACCACCTATGACCTTGTGGTTCCGGTTCACTGTTTGGTCCAGAGAAAATATATCGGAAGTGGCAGTGTACCAGCGGTGTAAAGTGAGTTTGGAGGCTCGGCATTTGAAAACTCCGGAGGGCTGAGAGGTTAACAAAAAATCGCTGGGATGCATTCTATTCAAGGCTGCTGTATTTATGTGATGGAGAGGAGCCCATTTGGAAATGTGAGGCACATTAGGTAAGGCAGTTGCTTGCAACCTCTCACTGAGGAGCTGTTTTAAAAAAATATACTTTGAATTTTGTAGTGGGCTAAGAGCGGGAACCGCTGGTACTGTGACCGGTTATGAAACTGAGCATATACTGTGTTTGCCAGTGTTTAGTTTGTGGCACTGAGAGTGATTTTTGTGAGGGTTCATGCTGTGGCTGAATGGCACCTTTTCCAGTGGGTATACTGGAGGATTTATCATGCTGGCAAAGGTGCCAGCCAGTCAATCAGATTGTGGGGTTTCTGACTTTGGATTTACTCCATTGTTTAATAATATATTATAACCACCCAGTTAGCAGTTCCTACAAAGAGCATTTGGTAGCAGCTATTACTTATATGTTCACTTAACTACTGCTTGTAAAGAGGACTACTGGATGTCCTGTATGGCATTTCTCTGGGTCCTGATTCATAGTTCCAGAAATTAACTTCCCTTAACAACTCAAGAGTTGTGCAGTGTCTTAGTTTCATAAGAAGGGAACCAACTGAAATGACTCATTCAACCCCAGCCCTTTGTGTGCCTACATTTTGTGCTGCCAATATGTCTCTCTCTCTTTTTTTTAGGAGGTGATTTTCTAAATTGCCTCCTCTTGGTCACAATATGACCCTGCCCACTCTGGCAAACTTGAATTTGTGACCCTGTTCTTCTCTAAGAATATGGTATGCCAAAGCATTATTTTTGTCCCATTCTTCTGTCATTCACAAGTGTTCGCTGTCTTCCTCCTTAAATTTGTGGGTAGTTTTTCCTGATGTAGAAGGAGTTGCAGTTGAACACAGCTATGTAAACAACCAAAGTAGTGTTGCTGTAACTACCTTGTTTCCAACACATTACCATTGTATGGATCTGGAAATGTATTCCCAGTAAAGAGGTGGCTGAAAAATTGGCATGACATACAACGATGTGTGCCATTCACCCAATGGCACACATCGTTGTATGTCATGTCAATTTTTCTGGGTACATTTTGTGTGGTGGTTCAAAGCTTTACATAACCATATCTTTAATGTTTTTACCCTTCCTATATGTCACGTGGGGTTTATTGGTTGTGTGACTTTAAAGCTTTGGATCAGTTTGTAAGATGTGCCAATTTTTGTCAGTTATTTTCTTTACCAAATGGACATGTGAGCTACAAGTACTGTAGTAACAAAATTCGCCTAGATTTGACCATCCCTAGATGCCTCATTGCTACTTCTCCATTCCCAATTTTGGTTCAACAGTGAGGTTCTTTAAATTCTATCCACTTCACTCTTTCCTTTGATACATGTCTAACCATAACCCCTGTCTGATAAACAGTCTGTAAGCATATGCGCCCTCTCCACATATGCCTCTGGCATCCCACAGTTACGTTTAAGGCATATAAACTGTCCCTTAGGGATGTTCTGAACAGTATGACATGGGTGCCGGCTGATAAAATGTAGCAGAGAGTTCCTATCCACTTCCTTTCAGAATAGGTCTGTATCCACACCCCCACTGCCATCTTTTTTAATGATCAGGTCTACAAAATACACACTTGTATGTCTCCAATTCAGTGTGAATTTCAGGTTCTCATTTATGGATTCAAGATATGACACAAATGATTTGAGTTGTTCGAGTGTCCTATGCCATATGATGAGTAAATTGTCGATATATCGACAAACTAGCTCTAGACCATTAAAAAAGGTATTCTTCTCTTGTGACAGAAGAAACTCACCTTCCCACACTCCCAAGTATATTGTAACGTAGTTGGGAGCAAATGATGCCCTCAGTGCTGTCCCCTTTGTCTGATGGTAGTAGTCCCCTAAGAAAATAAACACATTACAGCAAAAAACTTTCTGTTAACATAAGGAGGAACTCAATAAATGCTGGGTCATAATTTGATTTCTTGTACAGTCAATTACATAAGGCTTTTATACCCCCCTTCATGGGGGATATTTGTATACAGGGTTGTACAATATGTCGAGGGTAACAAAGGGCAAATCATCGTTGCCGTGCAAATTCTCCAATACTGCTAAGATGTCTCCTGTATCGTTTACAAAACTGCATAGAGCTTGCCACGTCTCTGATTTCCACATCGACAAATTTAACTCAGTGTTCCATTAGGGACTCTGTGCTGGCCACAGTTGGCCTGTCCAGAGTGTCTCATAAGTTTCTATGCACTTTGGCTAGGCAGTATATTATTACCATAACAGAAACATAGAAACATAGAATTGCTTTAATAGAAACATAGAATTTGTTGACAGAAAAGGACTGCTTGGTTCACTCAGTCTACCTGGATGGTCCCAGCCTAGCCTGTCTCTGCAGACCCTAACTGGTCTCCAGAGACTAGTGCTGTACGGAATGCAAAATTCTGCTGGTGAAATTGGCGCAGAATGAGCATTCTGCCAGTGGAATTTCTGCCAGAATTTCACTGGTTCTTCTGTGGAATTTCATCTACTAAGATCTGCAAAACAACATTCCAAGGAACAGCATTTTTCCGTGGAAAATTATTCTGCAACAATTTCTGCGGAAAATACTAAGATCCACCAAATATATTCTGCGGAACAGCATTTTTTCCACAGAAAATCATTCTGCAACTATTTTCTGCCACAGAATTCCATCATTCCATTTCTGGTATAATTTTGTCGGAATTTTGAAAATTCAGCAGAATTTCATTCTGCCGGAATTTGAAAATTTCGCACGCCACTACCTCCACTCTTACTATTTACTGATATTCCCCCTGTGTCTATCCCATGCATGCTTGAAGCCCCCTTCTGTTTTCGCCTCCACCACTTCCGCTGGCAGCCTGTTCCAGGCATCCACCACTGTTTCAGTGAAGTAGTACTTCCTCACATCCCTCTTAAACATCTGCACTTCCATCTTCATCGCATGTTCTCTGGTCCTGGTGGCTTTTCTCATTTGAACAACCTTTGTGCTCACTCTCCTTTCTACTCCACTACTTCACTACCCATACCTGTAATTGCACCCAATAACTGTCCCTATTCCTCTACTCTCTACCCGCTACCATTGGTACCACCATCTCCTTCTGATCCTTTATCAACCCCTCACTTCTGGTTTCCCGCACTATCACTGTGCTGTCATACCCTATGGTT
This sequence comes from Neoceratodus forsteri, assembly GCA_016271365.2. Lineage (NCBI taxonomy): Eukaryota > Metazoa > Chordata > Ceratodontiformes > Ceratodontidae > Neoceratodus > Neoceratodus forsteri. Next base: position 39,568,390 of record CM057451.1, read on the forward strand.
AGCTTTCTCTGCCTTCTCCTTCTTAGCACCTTGCACTCCATATATACCTCCTTTGCACCCCTTTTATGCCTCTGGGTTGCAATCTCCTCCTGAGAGTGCACTAATATTGTTCTATATTGCCTATTTAGTTGTATCTTAATGTTGTTGCCTAAGCCTCTGCCTTCCATTTGCTTATTTGCTTGTGATTGTTGTACATTATCCTCCTCTTCCCCCTTTCTCCCAGGATGCATCTGGAAATGAGCTGTTATCAGCTCAGTGTGTCTTTCCTGATGAAACGTTTGAAATAAATAAATGAATAAACTTTAGCTTCCCTTCTCTGGACTGCCTCCACTCTATATCCATTCTGAGGTGAAGCCTTCAGAACTGGACACAGTACTTCAGGTGGGGTCTCACAAGCTAGCAATACAGTGGCAACACCACCTCCCTCTCCTGCTGGAGATACCTGTCCCCATGCATTCCAGCATTGCATTGGTCCTACCCACTGCTTTGTCACACTGCCCTGCCACTTTGAGGTCATCAGATATGGTAATCCCAAGGTCCCTTTCCTGCTTAGTGCCTGCCAGTACCCTCCATCCTATACTCAGCTCCTGGTTTCCTATGCCCTAGGTGCATGGTTTTGCACTTTAGGCATTGAACCTCAACTGACAAGCTCTTGACCTCTACTGTTTTTCAGTGGTGCATTGCAAGAAGCAGGCATGTGGGTGGGTGGGTGGGGGGCAGGGTGGCTTTCTGTTTTAGATCCATCTTGGGATGAATGGCATACCCCACGATGGAGATCATTTTGAATGAGTGTCTGTTAAACGGGGTCTGGGTGCATGTTACAAAACCATTCTCTTGCACTGTCCTCTAGGGCAGTGGAGAGAATTGTTGCAGGAACTGGAGAGTTTTATGGCCGACCTAGTTGTGGATGCACCCAGCTTGATAATGCTGGGCAATTTCATCACCTGGGTCAATGGCAATGACTGTTTGGACAACAGTTCCTCCAGTTTATGTCTTCACGGGGCCTCATAAAGGAGGTTGCCACTGGAACCCAGCAGAAAGGCCACGCCTTAAATTTGGTCTTCGTGTTGGGTCTTGACATTAATAATGTCAGGGTTGATCTGTTCGGATGGTCAGATCATCATGTCATCTAATTCCTCTGTGGGGCCCTCCATTTTCAACCCCCCTCCTGTGGAGATGATTGGGTACTACCCTTTGAGAAATCTTGAGTCAAATGATCTCCTGAAATGTCTGGACCTCTCAGATATAGAAACAGCATGTGCTGGGGATGTGGAGAAAGCTGTGGAAGGCTGTAACAGAGCCCTTGCATGGCCCTCGACTCCATCACACCTTGTCGTGTGCGCCCCTTGACGTCCCTCCAGGGGTCATCCTGGTTTGATGCTGACTTTAGGCAGTTGAAGACTAAGGGGTGGAGGTTGGAGCATTCCTGGAGGAGATACAGGTCTGAGGAGGATAGGTTGGTGCTGAATAATCACTACGGTGAGTATCAGTGGCTGAGCATGCTGAAAAGACAGAGTTCCTGTCACATGTGATTGTTGAAGGGAAAAACTCAATTCTTTAACACTGTCAACAGATTGTTAAATCCTCTCTATCTGTATTTGGGTAGACTTTTTTCAGCAGAGAAATGCAATGGATTTAATCAATTTTTCCTGCACAAGGTATCCTCCTTCAGAGTTGGCATCTCCTTAGGTGGCTTGTCATGGGGTGGCAGTGTTTATATGGAGGGTGACATAAGCACTCTGTTTTTGTGGGTAGAGTTTGACCTTGTCCACTCCAGACTGAGGAGGGTTCCTGAGATGTCCTGGTGCTGCGCCGTACGCACTGTATGTTGGACCCAGGGCCTACCGGCTTCCTCTCCCATTGCTGATTGACCCTGATTCCAGTTATTGCTGAGATTGGCAGGTGTTCATTTCGGGATGGTGTTTTCCTCATTGAACTGAAGAGGGCAGTGGTAAAGCCCCTTTTGAAGAAACTATCTCTAGACCTTGATCTGGCAAATTATAGGCCTATCTCGAACCTCCCTTTTTTAGGGAAGGTAATAGAGAAGGTAGTAGCTGCATAGTTACATGACTGCTTGGAATGTTTTAAGATCCTTGAACCATTCTAGTTGGGGTTTAGGTCTCAGTGCAGTATGGAGACCGCACTTGTCAAGGTGTTCAATGATTCTCTGGTGAGAGACCGTGGTCAGTGTTCCATCTTGGTACTGCTAGATCTCTCCTCGATTTTCGATACAGTGGATCATGGGATGCTGTTGGCCTGTTTGAGGCACTATGTGGGACTCACAGGCACAGTTTTGTGCTGGTTGGAGTCTAACCTGTCCAGCAGAGGGCATTGGGCAGTAACATCTCAAATGCTGCTGCCCTCTTCTGTGGGGTGCTTAAGGGGTTGATTCTAGTCCCTATGTTATTCACTGTGAACACATTACCATTGAGAGAGATCATTGGGGTACTGTATGGTCTTGGCTTTTACCACTACACAGATGATACCCAAACACGAACATACAAAACTTGCAAGCAGAAACAGGCCTTACGGTCTATCAAGTCTTATCGTATGTGCAGCTAGCACCCATATATTGCAGTTACCCCACTCCTCCACTCATCTCCTGGAACTGCTCAGTGTCCTGTACCCAGCCCCCTTCCATGCCCTGTCGAAACTCCCCACCGTCCTGCGTGCCACCACCTCCTCTAGCAGAGTGTTCCATTTCAACACAAACCTCTCAGTGAAATAATGCCTTCTCATCTCCCTCCTGAACCTGCCTCCCTCCAATCTCAGCCCGTGCCCCCTTGTGTCCCTTCCATTCCTCTGCTTAAACAGCCCCTCTGTGCCAGATTTGTTGATCCCCCTCAAGTATCTGAAAGTCTCAATCAACTGGCAACTATCGCCCCATTTCCCTCCTTCCAACCTGTGCCAAACATCAAGAACATTTAGTTCTCTCTCAACTTTCACCCTTCCTCTCTGATCCCTCCTTCTTCACCCCCTTCCAATCTGGTTTTCAGAAGAACCACTCAACAACCACCTCCCTCCTCAGGCTTACTGACTCCATCCTTTCAGGGATGGATGATGGCCTGATCACCTCTGCCGTCTTTGTTGACCTAGCCAAAGCTTTCAACACTGTTTCCCATCCCCTGCTTCTTGATTCACTCTTCTCAGCTGGTCTTGCTCCATCAGCCACCAACTGGTTTAAATCCTACCTCATTGGCAGGACCCAGTTGGTGAGAATCCTTGATTCCATCTCCTCCACTCCCCATCAACACTGTGGTGTCCCATGAGCTCAGTGCTTGACCCTACTCTTCTCCATTTTCCTTAATGATCTTCCCACAGCCTGCTCATCCTTTTCTGTCCACATGTACGCTGACAATACTATTTTCTACAGTTCTGGCAAAAGCCCTGCTGCTGTGGAAACCAGCTTACAGCATGACTTCAACCAAGTTCAGCTCTGGTTTGCTTCTCACCAGCTTTTTCTAAACGTCAAGAAGACAGTCTCAATGACCTTTGGCACCAGGCAGAGACTCTCTAGGCTTCTGGCCCTACCAACCTTCCACATCCTTGATGGGACCATCTGGGAGAACACCTCCTCATTTAGATATCTGGGGGTTTGGCTGGACCAGCACCTCAACTTCTCTGTGCATATCGATGCTATCCTGAAGAAACTGTGCCTCAAGCTTGGTGCTCTTTACAGGAATCATAGTTGCATCCAGCTGACTGCGAGGCGCAAAATTGTCCAGAAGATGATACTTGCCATCTTTGACTACTGTGACGTAGTCTATGGTGCTGCTCCCAAATCTTCCCTGACGAAGTTGGACACTCTTTTTAACTCCTTCTGCCACTTTGCTATCAACTCTCCTTCCCACTTCCACCACTGTGAACTCTATCGCTCTCTAAGCTTCCTTCCACTATCTCACAGACGCATCTCTCACTGTGCCAAATTAACCTCCAAATTGTGGTTGAGGGGGGCTCCCCTCCTATCTCTCATCCTCTTTCTCCACTTCACATCCCCCCACCCACTCTCTCAGATCAAATGACGCCCGCACCTTGACAGTCCCTCACCGCTCCACCCTCAGCGGTCAGACTGGTTTCGCCCATTGTTCCCCTAAAATCTGGAATTCCCTCCCTCCTGAAATACGACACTCCTCCTCCCACTACTCCCTTACCTCTGCCCTACACAATTACCTTTCCCTCAGCTGTTCCTGCTTTAACCCTCCTTAATACCTATCCCCAGTTTCTGCCTTCCCACCATGACCCCCCCAGGGTTCTCAACATCCTGAAGGGGGGATATCAGGAAATGGCTACCCCTTCTCCTCATATTCAGTTCTTGCCTCTCCCCCTCTCTTCTCCACCTGCCCTTCTGGGTCACCAGTGTGCACAACCTACCCCCCTCCTTTTACTCCAACAGCACTTGCATACTACCTGGAGCCTGCTCCTGGTACACTCATGCACTATAAATGGTTCTATCGCATTATTACTGTTTTGTACATTTATATGTTCTTTTGTATTATTTTGGACATGTATTATAATTTACCCAATGTTCCACTACTGTTTATTGTACAATACCTTGTGTTCCAACTGTTGCACAATCTTACAATTTTGTATTGTTTGTACTACCCACATACTATTGTAACTAATAATCCTTCACAACCCTATGTAACCCCCTTCCCCCAGGTCACACCGTGAAATGAGCAACTTGTTGTTCAGTGTGCCCTCCTGGTGAAACATTTCAATAAATAAAAATAAATAAATGTCCCCCTATCCCTTCTCTCCTCCAGGGTGAACAAACTAGAGTGACTCAGCCTTTCTTCGTAGGTTCTGCCTTCCATCCCCTGTACCATTTTCATCACCCTGCACTGCACCGCCTTGAGCAGCTTGATATCCTTCCCCAGGTACAGATGCTAATATTGCATGCAGTACTCTAACTGCGGCTTGACCAAGGACCTGTACAGGGGCATAATCACCTCCTTGTGCCTGGATGAGAATCCCCACGTGATGCACCCCAGCATCCTATTGGCCCTAGCTGCCCTCCTGCATTGAGCAGAGTTATTCATGCTTCCCGTTACTATGATCCCCAGGTCCTTCTCCTCCTCCTCAGTGACCCCCTAACCACACCCCACCCAGCCAAAATCTACTTGTTGTGTGCACCTGACAGGGTCAGCACGTTGGTTGTGCTGGATGAGTGTCTTTCAAAAATCCAGGACTGGATGGCATCAAGCTGGCTCAGGCTAAACTCATCAAAGGCCGAGTTGCTGCTGGTGAGACCAAGTTGTGTGGGGGCAGCAATAAATAGTTATAGTGCTTTGTTGCCATCGTTAAATGGCACTAACCTATGAGCTGCAGAGAAGGTAAGGAATCTGGGAGTATTATGGACAGCAGTTTGACCTTAGCACATCAGGGGTCATCTGTCATCCACAGTGGCTTTTGCCATCTGCTTAATAACACCAGGATCTGAACCGGTCTTGCAGCCACCAACCTGGAAACACTGGTGCACTCTCTTGTTACCTCCCGTTTGGACTACTGTAATTCTCTCTACCTAGGGTTATCTGTGGGACTGATGTGTCACTTGCAGCTTGTGCAGAACTCAGCAACTGAGACTTCTCATTCCATGCATATCATGCTGGTTCTTCGGGGACTGTATTGGCTGCCAGTGAGGAGGCCCATCAGTTTCAAGACAGGTTTGTTGTTGTACAAAGAAAGCCCTGCATGATTTGGGCTCTGGTTACCTGAAAGACCTCCTTACGTATTACATGCCTGTCTGTCCCCTTCATTTCTCTGAGACCGGGCTCCTCGTGATTCCATGGTCCCATTTAAAATTGCCTGGGGACAGGGACAGCGAGGGAAGAGGATGAGGAGGAGTACTAAAGGCTGGCTAAACTAGCAAAAAAGGAGGTAACACAGGCAAAAGCAAAGCAGGTGCTCCAGATAGCGGAGGGAATAAAGAAGGGAGATAAGGCCTTCTTTCAATACATAACGAAAAAAGAGACAAAAAGGATGGCATAGTCAGGCTGAAGAAGGGGGAAAGCATAGTGGTTGAAGATGGGGCAAAAGTGGTGATATTAAACAATTACTTCTTCTCTGTCTTCACCAAAGAAAGAGAGGGCCCAATATCGCACAGTGCGAGGAGCAGGGAGGGGGCTGGCGAGGACCCAATAGGGGCCATAAGGATTGAACGGGTGAGGGAGGGAAGGGCTGATGAATTTGAAGGTGGAAAATCTCTGGGGTCTGACAGAATACACCCCAGGATACCAAAAGAGATGGCAGAGGAGCTAGCAGGCCCACTGACAGTACTATTCAATAGATCTCTTGATACGGGGGGTGGGGGTGGATGGGGTGCCAGGGAAATGGAGAATAGCACATGTTATGCCACTCCATAAGAGTGGCCCCAAGGAAGACCCTGGTAACTACAGTCTGGTCAGCCTGACCTCGATTGTGTGTAAACTACTGGAGACAATATTGAAAGAGGGCTTGGTCAAGTTCTAAGAGGAAAATAGCCTGCAGGATACCAAACAGCAGAGATTTGTGGCAGGCAGACTGTGTCAAACGAACTTGATTGAGTTTTTTGACTGGTTCACCCAGACAGTGGACAAAGGCCAGGCAGTGGATATTATATATCTGGACTTTAGCAAGGCCTTTGACTCTGTGCCACACAAAAGGCTGATTATGAAGCTGAAGGACTTAGGGGTGGGAGAAAGAGGTTGGTTAGATGGGTCGATAACTAGCTGAGTAGCAGGACGCAGAGGGTAGTAGTGGGGGTTCTCCAGTACAAGGGAAGTCACCAGTGGGGTTCCACAGGGGTTGGTGTTGGGACCAGTGTTGTTTAACATCTTTATTAGTGACATAGGGGAAGGCATTCAGGGAAAAATGTGCATGTTCACGGAATACACCAAGCTCTGCAGGAGGGTGGACACTCAGGAGGGGATAAAGGAGATGAGAGAAGACCTAGCCAAACTAGAGAGATGGTCAGGGACATGGCAACTTGGGTTCAATGCCAAAAAGTACAAGGTGATGCACATAGGGCGAAGAGCCCGAGAACAGAGTACTACATTGGAAAAGTTGAGGTTACACCATTGCAGGAAGAAAAAGATCTGGGGGTGATAATTTCTAGTGACCTGAAGCTCTCGACTCAATGCAAAAAGGCTGTAGCAAAGGCAAATAGGATGTTAGGGTGTATTGCAAGGGGATTTAGCAGTAGGAAGAAAGACGTTGTTCTGCCACTGTACAGGTCATTGGTAAAACCTCACTTGGAATACGGAGTAAGGTATTGGCACCAACACCTGAGGAAGGACATAAACATGATGGAAAGGGTCCAGAGGAGAGCGACTAAAATGAGAGAGGGACAGCAGGATAGATCATATGCAGAGAGGTTGGAGGACCCGAAGATGTACACTCTGGAGGAGAGGAGGCAGAGGGGGGATATGATTGAGACGTTCAAATACATGAGGGGAATTAACAGAGTGGACTACTGGAGCCTATTCAATAAAAGGGCCACCACCATCACCACCACCAGAGGGCACAACCTAAAACTGGTGGGGGGGTAGATTCAAGAGGGACATAAGGAAGCACTTTTTTATAAAAAGAGTGGTGATGGCATGGAATGAGCTGCCACAGGAAATGGTGGAGTTGAAGTCAGTGACAGCCTTCAAAAGAGCCTGGGACAAGCATAAATGAATGGCAGGAGGCCTTGTAGGGGGAAAGAATGGAAAATTAAGGGGGGGGGCGGGGTCACAGATGTAAGCTGAAAGCAGGAAACAATCCATTTTATTTTGAGCAGACCCAATAGACCAAGAGGTCTCCTTCTGCTGCCCATTTTCTTGTATTTCTATGTTCTTATGGACTTTTACGTTGCTGCACCCGTTTTGTGGAATTCACTTCCTGCAGAAATTAGAGAGGCTGCCTCATTGGAACGTTTTAAGGGTTTGCTAAAAACCCATTTATTTAATTTGGCTTTTGGGACCACTTAGTCTGTTGTAAATTTTGGGTGATAAAATTTATTTGCTGCATTTTATTTCCTGACCTGATGCTGGAGCAATCCAGAGCCAATGATGCCAGCTTACAATAGGGTAGTCGTGAGGGACTAGTGGTCATTTTCTGCCAACATCTTGTGTGCTTCTGTGTTTAATGGTGGAAACACTTCTTCCTGAAAGGAAACACCAGACTAACCCTCCAAAATGATTCTGCAGTCTCTCTTTATTTTGTCCTCTCGTTTGCCATCTGCCATCCTCCCCCCAACATGCTGGTAGTATAGCCTAGCGGTTAGAGGAACGAGGTGTGAACAAGCTTGGCACATCCAGCAGACCAGACCTGAGTTTGATTCTCACAACCTCCATTTGCATACTGTGTGACTCCGAGCAAGTCACTTAACCGCCCAGTGCTCCCAGGTTGCCCCTGAAAACAGGCACTTGAGCCTAGTGGGCCTTACCCGGTTACCAAAGACTAAAATAAAAATAAAAAAAACCTCCCTTGCAGCCTGGGGTGCAGTGCATCTCAGCAGTAAGAATTTTCTATTACAATATGGTGTAATGTCCCCCCCACCCATCCAAACAAAACTGGATAAAGCTCTGTTGGCCCAGTGGTGCAGAGGTCTGAGGTGCCTATGTTTCATCTGCTGCCACGTTGGTGACCTGGGTTTGGGAACAGACCTGGGTCACTTAGGGGTTGGCAGAGGGGAGAGGATTGTGCATCCCACAGGATACTGTCCTCTTCTGGGGAGGGAAGTCTGCTGGCGTGGCTGCGATACGACCACCTGGGTGACCATGGGTGGCAGTGCAAGCAGATCTGCAAGGGGGAGGGTGGGCACCTTCTGACTGGGACACATGTGTATGCGTGCATCCACTCAGTCCTCACCCATGAGGCAACTGAGGGAGGGGAGAAGATGGCGGGCAAAAAGCCTTGGCCACTGCAGGATGATGACGCACTCCTCCACAGGCTCTTCATCGCCTGCTGGGCTGCCTGCTGTGCATCCATTACCTAGTCTCGTTCTGGACTCATGGAACCCGGGAGGCTCTGCCTTAGAGGAAATCCATGGGGCACTGCAAGGCATTGAGGCTGTAGGCCAGAGATAGCAGTGACAGGGCTGGTGGAAGTAGCAAGGTGGAAGGGGACTGGCCAGGGATGGGGGGGAGGAACTGGATAAACCTGATTCCTGTTGCCTCCAGTGCCATCTGTGTTATGGTACTCAAACATGATAAGGATCTTGATCACCTGTCCACTCCTAGATATACCTTAGTCAGACCACTGGGGGTTTTATAATTCTTGTTCCCACAGATGGTAGCTTGCTGCTGACAAGACAAGCTTGTGGAATTTCTGCGGTGCATGCATGGGGAACTTCTGTGACAGTACAGGTGCACTTCTGTGGTTCTGTGCCATTCATTTCCTGCCCTGTGGCTCCCTGCATTTATAAACAGACACATATTTGTTATTTCAAAAATAATTTTTTTATTAAAGTAATACTATCAACTCATAATGAAATGTAATCTGTACCCATAGCAAAAAATGTGTACAGCAAAAATTATTCATTAAACAGATCTGTTCCTTCAGCAGATCTAAACATCATTATAGTCTACTTTTTTGGGTATTTTTCTTCAAAAAAAAAAAAGAGCGGGTTCAGATTCCTTTATTTCAGACAACCATTGAGCCAAAGTAGCCCCTTTTCAAAGGTGTCCACATCAAATACAAACATACACTCAATACAAAAAATCATTTACAATCACGTCATCTTATTTAAGCACATCTGTAATGCATTAGTTTTAGAAGCATTTAATGTGCTCAAACAACAGATCCCAGACAGAAGTGAATTCCAAACCTTAACCGTTCTCATTGTGAAAGACCGTTGTCCCAAGTTTATTCTACAAAATAGTACTTGAAGTTTCTCACATGCCATGTTTCTAGTTGAGAATCTGTTAAGAGACATAGTTAAAAAGCATTCGTACCCCAGCAGGGGCATGGCCCAGTAAAGATGTTTCATGTACGGTTGCCAGGTTATAACAATCAATTCCAGAACAAAGTGGTAACCAGTTAAGTGTAGTGTATACACAACATCTATGACTATCCCTTTTATGATTTAGGGCAAATCTACAGGCAACATTTATTTTTTCAAGAGTAGTATTACAGGCTGCCAAGTAAACCACTAGTCCATAGTCAACAATAGAAAAAAAACAGGCTGTTGACTAGCAATTTTTTAACCTCCAAAGTGAAATTATTCCAGTTGCGATTAAGAGAACCAGTATGACAATTGATATTTTAACAACACAATCAACATGGCTCGTGAAAGACAGCAAAGGATCTAAAAAAAACAAAACTCAAGTGTTTAAATGATTGTACCTGCTCAATACAGTCACCTCTAGGGGTCACTATAATCAAAGTTGAACATAATCCCTTATACCAGATATTTACGTCAGAAGGCCTTCTTATACCTAAAAGGCACAAATGAAGGCACAGTAAAGTATTCATTTAACAGGTATATGCTATTAAGTATTTATTGAAGTTGGCTCCAGTGTAATACCCTATGAACTGAAAATGTTATTAGGTAGTACACGTTGACTGAATGTCACAGTACCTGCTGTGCTCTGCCACTTCCTCAGGGAGTGGGAATGGTGGTAGATAAATGAGTTATTTAAGGCCCCTAACTGCCTGTGCCTGAAAGTGACCTGACGCTGGCCCATATGCTGGCAGAGTGGTAGACCTCCCACTAGTGATGTGCCGAGTTCAGGAATGAGCTTGAGACACTGGAGGGCCAGCCGGGGGGAAGGGGACTGTGTGTCCATCAGACAGCTCTCCCCCTTCAGCATGGGTTGGTCTTGTGCCTCACAGCGTGATCCCAACCTATTAGAGGCTAGGTGGTGTCACAGGCAGGGGCGACAGCAAGGGGAGGGGTGCCCCAGCTGCATGAATGGCTGCAAGTAGTGTGATGTGTGTCACTGCACAGTTGTTACCCCTGGGGAGAAAATGCCTCCAGATTGCTATGGTTAATGTCGGCACCCCTTGCAGGCCCATGCACTACTGATATGGCTCCCCACCCACCACTAGTTAGTCCTGGTAAGCGGCAGTATGTGTAAGTTTGCCTCCTGTGTATAATTACTGCTCTATGTAAATACTATGTAAGTGTGAATTCATTTTGTTTATATTGTTTACCCATTATGATGGAACTGAGTATTCCTTTGTATGTATTATTAACCTCTGCTTTCCAGGTCCATCTTGCAAATGAGCTTGCTCAATGATGTTCACCTGGTTAAATAAAGATTTTGATAGATTGATTGATTGATTGATTGATTGATTGAAGAAAGTAGGTGGTGGGCTGGGGGGCTGCTGATGGAGACAGGAATGAAAGAAAAAAGAAAAAACTAAAATCTGGTCATAAAAAAAATAAAACATGATCTGATGCCTGGTGGCATAAAATAGTAAAAATTAAGTAGGCCAGAATTTATATTGCAGCTGTGAGCACAAATCTGGCTCTAACACAGGAGTTTCAACTTCATGGTTGTGAAAGGCAGGACCATGCAGATGTAAGAACTGTTTAGTGGTGAATGTGGCCCTGCGTTAGATAAGACATTTTCAGCAGGTCTTTTAAACAGAACATGAATTCATTTATGTGGCAGAATATGATGTGATGTCATTGATAACATCACATACCGAGCATAGAAGAAGGGTTTTGCGTAAAAAAGGAAGGGAACCAGGTGCCATTGAACATTTGTAAATGTCAATGAAGAATGACCAAGAGCAGTAAATTCTGGGGCACTGCAGATATTCTGTGGTAGTTTACAAGTTGTGTGGGAAATTCTGCAGCCACAGAATTCTGGGGCCATGCTGTAGTGTAGCACTAGGGGGTTGGTGCACTGTGGAGGTACTGTCATTCAGATGAGACTTAAAACCTAGGTCACTGCTGCCCATCTCTAGTTGCTGTCCAGGTGGAAGTAAAAGATCCTGTGGTGCTTACTGAAGAAGAGCAGGGGAGTTTCCTCAGGTCATGGCCAACATTCTTTCTATCAATAAAACAAGTCTGTGTAACCCACCCCCGTGATGCTCCTGTAAACAAGATATAACAGCTTAGTTTGCCTTACTTGGTCAAAAATTACAAACAAATAACTTAAAGTTATTAGTTAAATTAACTCTAAATAATAATGTCTTTTTTTCAAAGTTTTGCCCAAACTGACAAACTTCCCTCAAAAGAACAGAAGTTTTAGTTTCCACAGTCAGAGCGGAATATCTTATGCACTTGTGAAAATCTGTCAGAGGGAAGCAGCTGCATTACATTCATTGCTGAGGCAAGCAGCCAGTGTGCTAGGGAAGTAACAATTTGGTTACCAAAGAAAAAAAAAACCTATGTTCAGAAAGTGAGGCCCACAGTGCGTTTTCCCAAGAGGAGGAAAATGTCAGCACAAAAAAAGCCTAATCTACTTTTCAAAGCAAGCTGGTGTGCAAAACTAGATATGAGGTAGGCAGATATGTTCTTCTTGGTTGTGGGGAAGGTTTGGTGGAGAAAGGACATCAGCCTTTCAAAGCAGGCTGCCATGTTAAACTAGATGTGAGACAGGCAGATGTGTCCTCCTTGGTCGTTGGGAAGGTTCTGTGGATAGAGGACATGTACCCTTTAAAGCAAACTGTCATGGGGAAACTAGATGTGAGACAGATATGTCCTCCATGTATGTTGGGAAGGTTTGGTGGATGTTCTCCGCTTCAGGCTATTAAGGGGTGACCTCATGCTGCCCGTTACTTAACTGGCTGCTTGTCCTCACAATGTACACATCAAGATCTGTAGGGGCCATATTTACAAAACATTTTTACATTCAGATCAAAATGTACGAAACTTTGTGACTAGATCTCCTAAATCAAGCTAGGCTAACAAGCACCAGTCTGGTCCATTAGCCAAATGACCAGTAGAATGTTTTCCTCTGTTATTTCATCCCCGATGTACATGAAATATGTGTATATGCCCTACAGATCAGTTATTGTACAAGGTCAATGAAGCAAAGTTTAGTTTATGCAGTGGGCAGCCCAGAAGGTCTTGTTCTTTTCCACAGTAACAGTTGTTGGCACATTGCCATTTATCACCCACATACAAAAAAAGGGAGGGGGTGGGCGCTGCATCAACATGTGGGCCATAAATAGAACAAAAAGGGTCTCTGGACTGTATGCTGAAAAGAGAGCATAAAGGTCAGAAACCATGTCTTATCCATGAGGCCTTCTTCTGGAATGAGCTGTAAAGGAAAAAGTAAGAATAGTTACCTATACTTATGAAATGAGGTCTTGCCAGTGCTGCTTCCAGAGTGGCCAAAACCAGGGAACACGGGGACAGATAACACTCCTGTAGCTCATGCCCTGCCTCAGGGGGATGTTAAAAATATTACCATGCAGGTCAAAAAGTTATTATGCCAGTCAGTCATAATCACATGACAAATCCTCCTAAAAGCAAACCTCTTACTTTCAAAACCCAAAGAAAAAAAAAATGGACAAAATTGAATAAACATAAAAAGACAACCCTAACTAACAGAAAGGTTTCTGACTTAACCATTATAAACCATTTAAATGGAATAACCCATTCTAGACTTTCTAAAGTATTTTAGGTTAACTTATGTTCTGGTGGACTGCAGGCATATGGTCCTGTGCTATTTTTTATAGATCATCCTTGAAGATGGCCTTATGGTGGAAACATTTATTCATTTTGTTTTCAGTACACATTCAAGATAACCCTTTTGCTCTGTCTACAAAGATTTTCAGATTAAATGCCAGTATCAAATAATTTCTTCTTTACAGAGATATACATTCAGATTGAACACAAGCATAAAATTATTTCTCATTGTCTTCCACAAAGCCAATGTTCTGGAAATGGCTGTCTTGGATTTCATCTGTTCTGGGTGATGGATGTCTTTGAGAAGTGTCGCTGAAAGTGTTATCTGAATGAACTGCCCCATAATTTACAGTCTCCAGCTGAAGGTGGTAGCTTTCATTCAACTCATTTTTTTCTTGCATTTCATGTACTTCTTCACCATCTTCATCACCCTCGTTTTCCTGGATAAATTATTTGAACAAGAATTATTTTTGAATTCTGCAGCATACACTAAAAGTCATTCAGTTTTGGGGCTATAATCCACCACATATAAGAACAAATTCCTGAGTTAAGACCTAACTCTATTTAAAAACAGTACTCAACAAACAGTAGTTTCTGTATTCCTGTCTACTAATACATAGCACTTGCTGTTACCTTACCTACATAACTGACTGTAATAACTTCACATTGTCATATTGTTTATTGTATGTACTTCTTTGTATCTCTCCCAGGTTGTACCAGGAAATGTTTATTCCTGTGCTGAGTGAACTTGCCCAGCTAACAAAAATGAAATAAATAAGTGGTGATTTTTTCTTCTTCTTAGGACTGGGCCTTTAAAACGTAGAAAAGGAATGTTTCACTTTGCCTTATCCTGATGTAACACAAATGCATGGAGCTCTGTCTTACACAGCCATAACTTCAGAATTGATTCTGTGGAATTTCTTCAACCACTTTCACAAGTAGAAGTAGTCAGGACAGCAACACTGTAAAATACTTGCAAATATTATTGTTAAACAATTTGAACTAAATTGATGTCCACCAGGATTAGACACAATGCACAGTAAGTCCCTTTTCTTGCATGAAAACTGTTATTGAACTGCACAGTTTCCTGCAGAATTTTGTGAAATTCTTAAGAATTCTTCAGGATCAGGGATCTGATCGTAGTTGGTGCCACTTTAAATGCAAGAAAATAACTAAGTACAAACATGGCAAATAAGATGCTGTCAGATTCAATTCAAATATAGCAGAGTGCAGCTGGTTGCTAAATTGGATTAATGCATTGCAATCTAAGGTGAAACTTCTTTGAAGGGTCCTAGTAAAAACACAGGAATTACAGTTAAATCTAATAGAATTTTTTTTCTGTTTCATTCTGTGTTGTCAGTGATCTATTCATGTACTGCAGGGACATAAAACGATTGTCCAAGATATTTCCCAGTATACAGCAATGGGCTTTTTAATACCACAGCCCATAACTTGAAGCTGGTGAAAGTCTTCTGAGCTAATAAGTGAACTTCTAAAAATGTTCCTCTTTGCAAGGGAAGGGATCCTAAATTGAACTAAACAAACCCTTCCCTTCCACTTCCTGATCTGCCATCCATGCCTTCGCGCTCAGACATTTTGTGACGTCTAACCAGGGAGAGCGCGCCCCATTGGGCTGATTTTGAAAAGAACTATGTATGTTTAAGCAGTCATGAGAATGATCTCCTGGGGGGGGGAAGGGGAAGGGATCATGCCCATGTGCCTATCCCACCATGCTTGAAGCTCCCCACTGTTGTCGTCCCCAACACCTCTTCTGGCAGTCTGCTCCCAGGTGTCCACCACCCTTTCTTTGAAGAAGTATTTTCTCATATCCCTATTAAGCTCCCCCTCAAGCTTCATTGCATGCCTCCATGTTCTAGTACTCCTACTCCTCTGAAAGAGGCTTCCCTCCTGCACCTTGTTCACCCCTATGAGGTACTTGTAGGTCTCAGCCATATCCCACACTCTGTCCTCTCCTCCAGGGAGTACATGTTAAGCTCCCACAGCCTCTCCTTGTATGGTTTCATGTGCAACCCCCACACCATTCTGGTAGCCCTCCTCTGGACCCTTCCACTCTGCCAGTATCCCTGCAGAGTTGCGGCCTCCAGAACTGGACACAGTATTCTAGGTTGGGTCTCACTAGCGAGCGACACAGTGGCAACACTACTTCCCTTCTTCTGTTAGCAATCATCCTGTCTATGCACCCCACATTTGACTAGCCTTGCTTACTGTCTTGTTGCATTGCCCTACTAACTTCAGGTAATCAGATGTGATCACCCCAAGGTCCCTCTCTTGCTTGGTGACTGTAAGTACCTCCCCTTCATCTTATACACACAGCCTCCAGGTTTCCCCACCCCAGGTGCATAACTTTGCACTTTTTGACATTTTTATTTATTTATTTAAATTATTTAAAAGTTGATAACCAGGAAAGTCACCATGAGTCAAAGCTCGTTTCCAGGCATGACCCGGGGAACAGGGGCACACAGTAGCAGCATATAAAAAAAAATGACATTCAGAGTGCATTGTAAAGTACACAATAGTAAGATATACATAACAAGTGATAATTACAGCCTGACAAATAAGATGATTCAGAAGCTATTTACAATGAAAAGTACACAATAGTAAACTATACATAGCAAGTGATAAGTACAGCCTGACAAATAAGATGATTCAGAAGCTATTTACAATGAAAAGTACACAATAGTAAACTATACATAGCAAGGGATAATTACAGCGTGGCAAATAGGATGATTCAGAAGCTATTTACAATGAAAAGTACACAATAGTGAACTATACATAGCAAATGATAATTACAGCATGACAAATAGGATGATTCAGAAGCTATTTACAATGAGGGAGAGAAGTTATATACAACAATATGTAAAGAAAAGAGTGGAGAGGAGTCAGATGTAGCTGGCGAGGTCTAGGTTGAAGAACAAAGGCAGGAGGTATTGGGGAATGGTCTGAGAACGTGCCTGAGAGTAGGGAAGGTAGGAGAGAGGCGTAAGTGAGCGGGAAGGCTGTTCCAGAGATAAGGAAGTCTGTAAGAGAAGGAGAGTTTGCCTGCAGAGGTGCAGACACGTGGGAGGGAGAAAGTGCTGGTGTTGTTAGAACGTGAGTTGTAGGGCAAGGGAGTAGCAGGGGTAAGGAGAGAAGCAAGACAGGATGGAAGAGACCCAAACCAGTATATAGCAATGAAGGTAGAACAATGAGAGGAGTGTCTCTGTAAGAGGGACTGAAGGGAAAGGGAGGAATAAAGGTCACAGTGCTGGGTTGGGGAGGAATTAAGAGGCGAACCTACAGAAGGCGTGAAACAACACATCCAGTTTTGCGAGGGAGGTAGTTGGAGCAGCACTATAAACAATATCTGCATAGTTGAAGGATGGGAGGATCCATTTTACCAGTAGGTCATGTCTTACGAGGAGAGGGAGACTGGATTTGTGGCGATAAAGTAGTCCTAACTTAGGGCGCAGATTGGTGTGGAGTGTGTTGAAGTGGGATGAGAAATCGAGAGAGGAATCGAGCCAGATGCCAAGATACTTATAGGTCGGGACATTGTCAAGGGGTGTATTGGCTGCAGAGAAGAAAGTTGGGAGGGAGGGAAGCCTGGTGAGTTTTTGTTTCGAGCCAAAGGTCATGGTCACATTTTTTTTTAGTATTAAGCTTAAGGCAGTTGTTTTCAAACCAGGCTGTAACTAATGAGAGATCATTTTGAAGGTGAAATTGAACTTCACGGATAGATGGGCCAGACAAGAAGAGGACAGTATCGTCCGCATACATGTGGATGCGGGTGTGGGTACAGGCTGAGGGAAGATCATTTATAAAGAGGAAAAGAGAACAAGCCTGAGGATTGATCCCTGGGGAACACCTGGAAGTATAGGGAGGGATGGAGAGAGGATGTTGTTGATAGAGACAGACTGGAAGCGGCTGGTTAGGTAGGACCTGAACCAGGCTATTGTGTTGTGGGAAAAATCAGTAGAGCTAAGCTTATTGAGTAGGAGGATATGGGAGACAAAGTCAAAGGCCTTAGCAGGGTCAATGAATATGGAAGAAGTGATATGAACGTGGTCCATGGCTGAGTGAATGGCATCCATGAAGCACAGGAGAAAAGAGATGTTCAAGTGGGACTTCCAGAAGCCTGACTGGAATGGTGAGAGGGTGTTTGACAAAGTAAGTAATCATTAAGCCTGGTGAGAATTAGGGATTCTTGCACTTTGGCAAGGGTGAGAAGAAATGAGATCGGGTGGAAGTTACCAGGGAAAGTGGGGTCACTACCTTTGTGAACGGGGAGAACTGTTGCAGATTTCCAGGCGATTGGGACCATGGCAGAGGAGAGAGATTTAGAATGTAGGTTAACAGAGTCTCTATTGAAGGGGTGGATATTTTTAGAAGCCTAGGCTGCAGTCCATCGGGGCCAACTTGTTGGGGTTGAGAAAGGTGCGGGTTCTCAACACTTCTGATGGTAGAACAGGTGGTAGGTTGAGGCTATAAGGAAGGGGGCGAGGTGGGATGGGGGGCTGTGCAAATGGCACAGGAAGTGAAGTATTTATTAAGGACTTTAGCAATGTGGGCTGGGCATTAAAACCAAGCTGCCATATCCTAGACCATTCCTCTAGTTTTCCCAGAATCCTTTGCATTCTCTCCAGCCCATCCTGGTGTCCACCCTGTTGCAGATTGTTGTGTTATTTGCAAAGAGATGCACCTTCCCCTTTAGTTTGCACCTTCCCTTTCAGTTCTTCAGCAGCGTAACTTATGAAGACATTGAAGAAGACAGGACCCAGTACCAATCCTTGTGGTTCTCCTGTTCACTCTCCCGTCCCCCAAGTGACTGCCGTTTACCACCACCCCTTGCCTGCCATCCTTCAACCAGTTTGATACCCAGTTTACCACCTGCTCCCCAACCCCAGGTTAAGTTTCTTAATTAGCCTCCTGTATGGCTCAGTGTCAAAGGCCTTACTGAAGTCCAGATAGGCCACATCCACTGCTGTCCCCGATCCATCTCCTTAGTCACTCAGTCAAAGAAGCCTGTGAGACTTGTTTGACATTATCTCCCTCCTGTGAAACTGTGTTGCAGGTGGTCTTGCAGCCCATTTGCCTCCAGGTACTCCATAAGTCTCTCCTTTAGCAGGATTTCCATTAATTTTTGTAGAGGAAGTCTGGGCACATACTACGCCAGATAAACTACTGAGTGTGATTCTTTTTGCTTTGTCTTTCTATTAATTTCCCCACCTCTGGTGTGAGACTGACTAGCTTATACTTGCTTTCCTCCTCTTGCTGCCACTGTTGTGCAGAGGGAAAACATTGGCCCTTATCCAGTCCTCTGGAACTACCCCCATCTCCAGTATGGTGCTGAATAGTACTGACAGAGAGGTGGCTAGCACTGTGCTCAGTTCTTTTAGTACCCTTGGGTAGATCCCATCTGGCCCCATTACTTTGTTTTCCTTTAGGGCTTCCAATCCTCTTTAGACTTTCTCCTCCAAAAATGGACTTGTGTCCACTCCCTTCTCCTCCTGTGACTGCTGTTATATGTCAGTCCATCCCCCCTCCACTATGAATACTGAGCAGAAGTACTCATTTAACATTTTGGCTTTATCTTGGTGGTCTTCTGCACAGTACCCCCCTCATCCTCCAAATCCCATCCTTTGCTTTCCTCTTTTCACTGACATACCTGAAGCAAGTCTTATCCCTTTTTTTGACTTCCTTGGCTATTCTGTCCAGCCTCTATGCCTTAGCTGCCCTCATCCTCCTTCCTGCCTCCCTTTGTTTATCAAGATGTTCCTCCCTGTCCACCACCTCTAGGTCTTCCTGTACTTCCTAAAAGCTGTTTTTTTCTCTTTCATCCCCTTTAGCAACCTCCTTTGAGAACCGTCGTGGCCTCTTTCTCCTCCTCCTACCCTTGCTTATTTCCTTCAAACAGCTTGCTGTTGCCGTATTAATTTCCTCATTTATCCTTTTTCATGGTGCCTCTCTTGCCCCCCCCAGCCATCCCCCTTCAAGGTATTTACTGAGACAGCCTCACATTTCCTTAAAATCATCCCTCCTGAAGTCCATGACACTCATCTTAATGTCATTTTTTCCCCTGCCCATCTGTATTCCAAACCACAATGTACAATGATTGCTTGTACCCAGGAGGCTACCCACTGAAATTTCTGCAATGCTGTATCTGTTCGTGAGTACCGGGTCCAGCACTGCCCCATCCATAGTGGATTCTGTAATCAGCTGCCTGGGAAATGCCCCCTGCAAGGAGTGTAGGATGGCCCTGCTTCTTCTTGTAGCTGCGGATAGAATGCTCCAGTCTACATTTGGTAGATTAAAGTCCTCCATAATCAGTACCTCCCCTTTGCTTGCCATTCTGCCAATGGCCTCCCCAAAACTCTTAACTCCTCCCCCATGTTGGTGGTCTGTACACCATCTTCACATGTATAAAGACCATAGACCCTGTCTCTAAGCCAAATCAAAGAACTTCCAGCCCTTCCATGTCCCTGTTGTGTCCTTGTAGCTCAGTGGCCTTCAAGCTTTCCTTCACTTATAAAACAACCGCTCTGTACTCCTTGTCCTATCCTTTCAGAAAGAACAGTTACGTACTTACTGTAACAGTAGATCTTCAAGAGAATCTCCTCCAATAGTCCACACCTTTGAAACTATAGCGTCCAGGCACTAGGACCACATGGAAACTTTTGCTAGCCTGTGGGCCGCCCATGATGATGTCATGCATCAGCGTCTGTATAAATGTGGGTGGCCCCATTACTCCTCAGTTCCCCACTGGAGATTAGACTCGGAGAACCTCCTACTGTGGGGAATCAGGTGCTAAGATCAGCCCAGGCATATAAGGATAGGCATAGGGCTGGATAAATATTAGGTTCAGTTGCATGATATCTGATGCAATCCTTCCTGAAGCAGAAGGGGAACAGAGGGAAGGATGGCATGGACCAACAGAGATTCTCTTGAAGGTCTACTGTTATGGTAAGTACATAACTGTTCTGTCTTCTTCGAGGATATCGCCTCCATTAGTCCACACCTTCAGGATGATTCCTAAGCTGTCCCAGACACCAGTTGAGGGGAGGATACTGTCTGATTTAAATTCAGGATAGCAGATCCTGCAGTACCATAAGCTCAAAACCAGCATGTCTACGAGAGACTTGGAAAAGACTGTAATATTTAATGAATGTGTGAACATTGCTTCATGTGTCTCCTATGTCAGAACGCAGAAACATTTCTGAAACAAGCAATCAAAGTATGGGTACGTGGGGAGGGGACCTGGCTATTCCTCTGGTGGAGTGACCATGAAGCGCACCTGGAAGTTCCTTACCTTACGTCCTGTAACAGAACGTAATACAATGTGCCTGCCATTTAGACAGGCACTGTTTAGACACAGAGAAGTGCCCTCTCTCCCAGGGGTGAATGAAACAAAAGCTAAAAGGACTTTCTGCAGCCCTGGGTGCAATTCACATAGTATCTGAGTATTCTGTGTACATATATAGTATAGAGCAGTGCCTCATCCTGATTGGTATGCTCAGAGTAATAAATAGCAAGGTTTACCATTTGATTCAGTATAAATCCAGCTACCACCTTTGGTAGAAACTTAGGAGTTGTACACAAAGAAACTGTCCTTATGGAAAGTCCAGTAATGAAGCTCACACATTACAGCCTGCTGCTCTGAACCTTGAGCAGAAGTGGTTGCTGTCACAAACCTACTCAGCAGGTCAGGCCCTCTGCTCCCACAGTGCCAACCTCCAAATGCAGTCTTGTGAACAGGTAACAGAAACAGGGTAATCCTCCTGTCTGTTTTGTGGGTTCGAATCAAGCTTTGGTCTCAAGTTCTGGAGGGATTCAAACTGTGAATCTCTTGCTAGTATACCCAAATGTACAGGCTCAGATAATTCTGCTCTTCAGGGAAATGCCAGATATCTTTCACCTATGGACACCTAACCAGGTGTACAAAATGAACCCTTAAAAACTCTATGAAAGACCGTAGGAAAAATTCTTACCTTTTCCCAGTTTGGTATTACCATTAAGCTATTGCACAGTGTCAACTTTAACCTTATATGCTTCACTTGTCAAAGAAAGAATTTCAAAGGCACACCAAGCAGTATCTTTAAAATAGAGGTTTACTTTAAAATAGATAAAAATGTAAAATGTAAATACAGAACAATATATCACAATGCATATAATCACTTAAAAGAATATGGTTTAAAAAGTGCAAATTCCTACCACCAGACAATTAGACTTATCTATCTAATGTATATCTTCTAACAGTGCTAGAGTAGATGGGCCAGATATTCAAAAGGGTTGCGCCTGCTCAAGTCTGAACTTGCTCCATTCTGTGACATTCAGCAGGAGGCAGTTGCGCCACAGAAAACATGCTGAGCAACAGCGCAATGCAAATGAATGCATGCTGAACTGGAGGGGGAGGAACCATGCATAAACTGCACAGCCTGATATTCAGCCGGGCTGTGCAGAGTTGTGCAGGCACAACCCCCAACCTGCGCCTGCACAACTTTGAGCCAAAAAAAGGCTCAAGTCGAGGGCTACCACAGGTGAGCTGCTGCATTGCAGGGTGCACACAGCAGCTGCCACCTGTGGCTGGCCTAACCCACTCCTGTTTCCCCCACAGCCCGGTCGCGGGCAAAGAGTGTAAATCCCCGCCACCCCCACCAGCCCGATCGCGGGCAGCAATAGTCTCCCCCTCCCAACACATCCCTGGTGGTCCAGTGGACCAAAAATCCCGATCATGTGATGTAACATTTAAACCCCCAACATAGCCCTGGTGGTCCAGTGGACCAACACTCCCGATCAGCGGATGTCATAAATAAACACCCCCTCCGAACATAGCCCTGGTGGTCAGTGGACTGAAACTCCCAATCGTGGGATGTAAGCAGTAAACACCCCCAACACATCCCTGGTATCTAGTGTCCCTCACCCACCCATGAAGCCCCACCACCTCCCCGGCAGGCCGGCAGCATCCACTCGCCTGCCGCCCGCTGACTGACTGCCCAGTGGGCTGCATGCCCATTAGTGCAGAGCAAGAGCCAATGGGCGTGCAGCCCATACCAACTAAGACAGTCCAGTTTTGTGAATGAATGTACCACCAGGGCTACGTTCGGGGAGGTGTTTATTATGACATCCAGCGATTGGGATTTGGGTCCACTGGACCCAGGGGGCTATGTTCGAGGGTATTTTTAATGTATTCATTCACAAATCTGGACTGTCTTATGCGGTATGGGCTGCCGCCCATTGGCTCTTCTTTCTGCACCAATGGGTGTGCAGCCTCTAACAATCATCCCGGCGGGCGGCAAGCGGGTGGGATGCTGCCGCCCACCGAGGGAGGCGGGGGTAGTGGGACTTAGGTAGGTGGGTGGGGTGAGGACACTAGGCACCAGGGATGTGTTGGGGTGTTTGACTGCCCACATCCAGCGATCGGGATTTTGGTCCACTGGACCACCAGAGCTATGTTCGGGGGAGTTGTTTTAAACTGATACAGCCCGTAATCGGGCGGTGGGGGCATTTCTGCTGTTGTCCATAATCGGGCCAGTGGGGGGTGGTGGTGGGGATTTTCACTCTTTGCCCGTGATCGGGCTGCAGGCGTCGGTCCCCAACGGCTGCTGCCTGGCAGGGCGCCAGGCGCAGGTCCTTGGGGATCGGCGCACCTGCATGCTAATGGCATGCAAATGGGGCCATAATCAGATGCAAATGGCCCCCCCTATGAATTATAGCCCCATTTGCATGTCACCTTTTGAATATTGGAAATTTGTGCATGGCGCAATGGTACTTGCGTCACCACAAGTTGAATGCACCACTCTGACCACTTGCGGTGGCGCAAGTTCCACTGCGCCATGCACAGTGGCTGTCGCCAGGGGGTGATATTCAAAGGAGTTGCTCAAGGGCGCAACTCCTTTCAATATTGCTCTGGCCACACCCCTACGCAACTATTTTGTGCAGTGCAAGGGCTTGCTCCACAAAATAGCGCAGTTTGAATATCTGACCCGATGTTTCTTCTTCAGAGTCCAAACATGTATATGTCTAAAGGTCAGTCACAGCATAATTAAAAAACTATCTTGAACCTGCCTTCTCCACGATGTCACCCAGCTCCTCCTCTGTTTATTAAAAAATCGTACAACCAGGATGTCTTATCATTCAGAAGGTAAATTAAATAAGATGACATCAGCAAAAACTTGTTTTCTCATATGCTCCTTTGATCTAGTGTGTCTTCCTGCCCTTCACAGATATCAAAAACATTTATCACTTAGCACCAAAGTGACATAACCTGGTTTCTTCCTCTAAACGTCATAAAAGTTTATGAACTCTATCCTGCCAGCTGGCAGCTAAAATTAAGCCGGATAAACAGGAGATCCTTAATTTACTTCTCATCTAGTCTTTAATTATCTCCTGGCTTTCAGGTTAACATCTTGTAGCTGAAACCTTGGGGGGGGGTTATCCCAGGAGCACAGGATTTCTCATGACAGACAATCACACAACATTTTTATTTTACAAAAATCATAAAGCGATCAGAACCAGCTGTCCAAGTGTCACAATCCTCCCCACCTAGAATGAATTTGGGGGCACTATTCCCTGCATGGGATGAGCTTCTCTAATCAGTTCACTCCTCATAGACACGAGACGACCCATCCGGGTTCTGATTTTTCGCTCCAGCCCTATGTAAGATTGTCATGTCATACCCTTGCAAAGCAAGACTCCATCTTAACAATCTACCATTGTTTTTCCCCTTTGCGACAGCCAAACCAGAGGGTTGTGGTCAGTCTGTACCACAAAATGGTGCCCATACAAGTATGACTCTAACTTCTTTAGGGCCCACACTATGGCAAGACATTCCTTTTCCACAGTAGAGTGAGCCTGCTCCCTGGGAAGTAACTTTTTACTCAGGTACACCACCGGATGATCTTTCCCTTGGCTGTATGTCTGACTCAGTACTGCCCCAATACCCACGTCTGAGGCGTCAGTCTTAACTATAAAGGGTTTGCTATAGTCAGGACTTGTCAAAACAGGAGCACTGCACAGTGCCTCCTTCAGTCTGGTAAAGGCTTCTTCACAGGCTGGTCCCCAGGTAATTTTCTTTGGCATCCTTTTCTTTACTAGGTCAGATAGGGGAACTGCCAGGACACTGTAACTGGGTACAAATTTTCTATAGTACCCTCTTGTCCCGAGAAAACTCCTGACCTGCTTCTGCGTTTCTGGTCTGGGCCATGCCTGGATCACCTCTATTTTTATTTGGTTAGGACGGAGCTGTCCCCGGCCTGCCACATGCCCGAGGTATGCCATCTCTCCCATGGCCATCTGGCACTTCTCAGCTTTGACAGTGAGCCCAGCCCTCTGTATCCTTCCCAGCATTTCCCTAAGGTGGGACAGGTGTTCCTCCCAGCTGGCATTAAAGATGGCAATGTCATCCAGGTATGCCACGGCGTACTCCTCAGCACCATTTAACACCTGGTTCACCAACCTTTCGAAAGTGGCCGGGGCATTCTTCATTCTGAAAGGCATTACTTTAAATTCAAATAAGCCTATCAGAGTGATGAAGGCCAACCTCTTCCTAGCTCTGTCTGTCAACTCTACCTGCCAATGCCCCTTGGTCAGATCAATGGTCGTAAGGTAGGTCTCCCCTCCTAACTTGTCCAGGAGTTCATCTGTTCAGGGCAGCGGATGGGTGTCTGACTTCTTGACTGCATTCAGTCCACGATAGTCCACACAGAAACAAGTAGCGTCATCTGGCTTGGGCACAAGGACTACGGGTGAGGCCCGGGGCTGTAGGATCTCTCAATTACCCCTAAATCCAGCATCTCCTCCACTTCCTTCGTAATGTCCTTTTGGACAGCCTTTGACACCCGATATGCTGTCCGCCGTATGAGCGTCTGTGTCCCTTTCTCCACATTGTGTGTCGCTAAGGGGGTTAGTCCAGGCTTGGCACTAAACAATGGGGCAAAGTCTGTTAAAACCTCCCTTACTTCCTGGATCTTGTCCAGGGCCAGCTGGGGAGACAATTTAACTGCCTCCACAGAGGACTCCCACTTACTTTCTTCCAGCAAGTCCAGAAGGGGGTCTCCTTCGTCCATCCCCTCCTCAGGACTACACACTGCAAATACCGTGTCAGCCCTATTAGCATATGGCTTCATCATGTTGACACGGTACATCCTTTCTGTCTGTCTTCTGTCAGGTAACTCTATAATATAGTTCATGTCATTTGCCTTCCTAACTACTTTGTATGGTCCTGCCGACTCAGCCTGCAGCTTGTCTTTCCAGACCGGAATAAGGACCATGATTTCCTGACCCACCATGTACGAGTGAGCTCTGGCTCTGCAGTCGTACCACACTTTTTGTTTCTGTTGGGCAGCTGCCAGGTTGCTCTGGGCTGTCCCCATAAGCTCCTTCAGCCTTTCCCTAAACCTAAGGAAGTAATCCACTATGGGAGTTCCCTGGGTGGCGTGCTTGCCTTCCTAGTCCTCCTGGATCAAGTCTAGGGGCCCACATACCCGGCGTCCATATAAGAGTTTGAAGGGTGAAAATCCTGTTGACTCTTGGGGCACCGCCCTGTATGCAAACAACAGGTGGGGAAGGTATTTCTCCCAGTCCCACCCATGCTGTTCAGCAAACGCCCGGAGCATTGACTTCAGGGTACCATTAAATCTTTCCAGAAGCCCATTGGCTTGTGGGTGATACGGTGTTGTGCATCTCTGCACCACCCCACACTTCTCTCATAAACATTTCATCAGGCCTGACATGAAAGAACCCCCTCGATTGGTGATAACCTCCTGCGGAAACCCAACATGGGAGAAAATCCCAAGTAAGGCATCTGCCACTTTGTCTGACCTCAGTGAGGATAGGGCAACTGCCTCTGGGTACCGGGTGGCATGATCCACCACAGTCAGGATGAATCTCTTCCCTGAGGAGCTGGAGGTATTTAAAGGCCCCACAATATCCATACCCACCCTCTGGAATGGCTCCTCCACTATGGGTAATGGAATCAGGGCAGCTTGGGCTTTCTTGCCCACCTTCCCTATTTCTTGGCACCGGTGACAAGACCTGCAATACTCCTTCACCTGCTGGATGAAGTTGGGCCAGTAGAAATTCTGGAGCAACCGCTGCATAGTGCACATGATTCCCAGATTACTAGACAAGGGAATATCATGTGCAATCTTGAGCAACTGCTCACGATACCCCTGAGGAATGACAAACTCTCTGCCTAGCACCCCTCCCTCTGTCTGCACAGCCTGAGTGTACATCAGTCCATTTTCCCAATAAACGTTATGTTTACCGTCACCTCCTTGTGCTCCATCAGAGTCTGCCCAAGCCCTCAGCTTCTCTAGACTAGTGTCACTTCTCTGAGCAGCTGCAAACTCCTCACACATTCCCAAGGCATGGGACTGGTCCCTTTCAGTCTGTGAACTAGGGTCCCTAGCACTAGCATCAAGGCACTCAGGATCACTGTCATCCCTAACCCTCTGACAATGGGTCACCCCTCCATCTTCAGAGTAACCCTCTGTAGTTGTGTGGTTAACTGCTACTGGGGAAATTTGTACCCCCTTTTCATTAGTCTTCCCATCTGGAGACACAGGCTGGGGAACCAGCCTCCCAGTGGTTTCCACAATGGCTTCTGTGGGGTTTGGTGAACTACAATTTTCCCTTGCTGCTTGGCTATGGGTAACTGCACACACCATCCCCTGTTTGAGATAGCTGCCCAGGATCACATCCACTGCTAAAGTTTTGGCTACAGCCACCTGTTACACAGTTCCCCCTGTTTCACCCCAGTCTAGGAGAACACTAGCGAGGGGCAATGTTTTCTCCCCACCAGTAAAGTCTTGTACAGTGACATATTTATTGGGTGTAAGCTGACCAGGCTGTACTAGATCCCCTTTTACCAATGTCAGGGATACCCCTGTGTCCCTTAACCCTTGCCTCTGTACACCATTCACCATGACTGGGTGCATGTGTTCCCTCATGTTCACAGGCATGCTTCTAGGGACACACAAACAACCCACTTCTTTCCTAGCACCACCTTGCGTATTGCTCACCCTTTTGGGATACTGTCTGGCAATATGCCCGGTTTCTTTACACAACCAACATTCATTTCTTTTCTCAGAGAAATCTTTTCTCTGAAACCTGGGGCTAACTGGTTTTGGTGGAGGCAGTGAGGGTTTTAGCTGCCCTGAAGGTGCATTTTTTCCCTTTCTGTGCCACCATGCCTGCCCCATTCGCTCTCAGACCAGGTCTGCTCTTGGCATAGCAGTCTGAGAGTTCAGCAGCCTCTTGCATTGTTTTGTGATCTCGGTCCTCCAGCCAGGTTTTCAGCTCTGCTGGGCATGCCCAGAAAAACTGTTCTAACAGAATCACATTTTCAATTTTATCTACAGAGTTTGCTTCAATTCCTTCCCACCAATGTTTTAAAAACTGACATTGTTTTTTGGCTAGCTCCTCATAGCTCATGTCAGGGCTTCTCCTGAGCTTATGGAATTTAGCTCTGTATGATTCAGCAGTTAATTCAAATTTTTTTAACAGTGCAGTTTTAGGTTTGCTGTAATCATTACTGTCTTCATTGTCCATTTGACCCAATGCATCCCGAGCTTTCCTGATAAGTAGCAGGGATAGCAGGAAGCTCCAGGACTCCCTAGGAATTTTAGCCTGAATACAAACTTTTTCAAAAGAATTTAAAAAGGCATCCATATCCTTCCCCTCTTTAAATTCAGCTATCAATTTGGAATTCAATTTGTAGCCCAGTCCTGTAGTCCCAGTTAAACCCAAGCCACTTACCTGCTCTGGTGCTGGTGGTTGGAGTCATAGCTTCTCCAGTTCATGTTGCCTCTGGTGCTCTCGCTCCTCACGGTCTGCCTCTCGCTGTTCACGGTCACTCTTCTCCTCTGTAGCTCACTGTTCTTGCTCCCTCTACTCCTCTGCAGCTCACTGTTCTTGCTCTGCCTCTTGGCGTTCTCGCTCAGCCTCCCTCTGGAACTCCAGCTCCATTCTGCGCAACTCGGTTTGCAGTCTGAGTACTTCTGGATCCAGAATACTGGTGGCCCTCCCATGCTGCTGTGGCCCTTCACAGGCACTGGCCCTGCTGCCCTCATTGGACCTGGACACTGCACTGGCCGCTAGCCCTTCCACACTCAAGGTTCGGTCCCCTACAGTCACTGTCTGTGTACTCGAAGCTCTGGGTATCCGCTACCATCAGGGCATCCACAAGGTTCTGCTGGGTGGCTTTCACCTCATACGGGACTCCTCTATCCCTGCACAACTGCTTTAAGTAGTCTACAGTGTGCCTGCTGTAGTTGGAAGCCATCTTCTTCCCTAACTACGGCTACTCTAACTAACACTTTAGAGAAAAAAAAATAAGACAGGTAGGAACTTGACCGTAAGCCAAGTGATATAGTTCTGTGTCCTTTTGGAAAAAAATAAATCACTGACCTTTCTTTGCAAGTGAGCTGTACAGTATCAAGCTGACACACTGAACAATAAAAGCTTGTAATACGAAAAATTATCCTCACCGCTGCCAACCAATCTGTCACAAACCTACTCAGCAGGTCAGGCCCTCTGCTCCCACAGTGCCAACCTCTGAGCGCAGTCTTGTGAACAGGTAACAGAAACAGGGTAACCCTCCTGCCTGTTTTATGGGTTCGAATCAACCTTTGGTCTCAAGTTCTAGAGGGATTCAAACTGTGAACCTCTTGCTAGCATACCCAAATGTACAGGCTCAGATAATTCTGCTCTTCGGGGAAATGCCAGATATCATTCGCCTATGGGCACCTAACCAGGTGTACAATATGAACCCTTAAAAACTCTATGAAAGACCTCAGATAAACTCTTACCTTTCCCAGTTTGGTATTACTATTAAGCTATTGCACAGTGTCAACTTTAACCACATATGCTTCACTTATCAAAGAAAGAATTTCGAAGGCGCACCAAGCAGTCTCTTTAAAATAGAGGTTTACTTTAAAATAGATAAAAATGTAAAATGTAAATACAGAACAATATATCACAATGCATATAATCACTTAAAAGAATAAGGTTTAAAAAGTGCAAATTCCTACCACCAGACAATTAGACTTATCTGTCTAATGTATATCTTCTAACAGTGCTAGAGTAGATGTTTCTTCTTCAGAATCCAAACATGTATATGTCTAAAGGTCAGTCACATCATAATTAAAAAACTGTCTTGAACCTGCCTTCTCCATGATGTCACCCAGCTCCTCCTGTTTATTAAAAATCATACAACCAGGATGTCTTATCATTCAGAAGGTAAATTAAATAAGGTGACATCAGCAAAAACTTGTTTCCCCATATGCCCCTTTGATCTAGTGTGTCTTCCTGCCCTTCAGAGATATCAAATACATTTACGACTTAGCACCAAAGTGACATAACCTGGTTTCTTCCTCTAAACGTCATACAAGTTTATGATCTCTATCCTGCCAGCTGGCAGCTACAATTAAGCCAGATAAACAGTAGATCCTTAATTTATGTGTCTTCTAGTCTTTAATTATCTCCTGACTTTCAGGTTAACATCTTGTAGCTGAAACCTTTGGGGGGGGGTCGTTATCCCAGGAGCACAGGATTTCTCATAACAGACAATCACACTACATTTTTATTTTACAAAAATCATACAGCGATCAGAACCAGCTGTCCACATGTCACAGTTGCAACTAAAATTAGCATTTTCCAAGACAGGAAAAATAGATCGCAACTCTCGGCTGGCTCAAAAGAGCCAACATCAGTTTCTTAAGCAAATAATTCAAGTCCCAAGGCAGGACTGGATTGCAGATTGGAAGTTTCATATGAAGAATACCTTTCTGACAAGGGAGGGACACCGGTGATTGAGCCACTGTACGACCATCAGTAAGTGCATGAAAAGCTGATATAGTGGTCAAAGGCATCTTAAAGCAGCAGTATTTGTTAGTGGGCAAAAAGTTAACCATATAGTTGTTGTTTTTTAGCAAAAATATATCTTAAGATTCATCCTCAGTTTAGTTTTAGTTTTCTCAGATATTTTTAAAACAACTTTCATAGCTAATTTTGTATTTAATTACTCGCATCATTAAAGATGGCTACCCCTCACAGTTTCTAAAACATCTCTTCCATTGAGGTTACCTGTAGAATGCACATGCTAGATTCATAATGTGGATGTGGTAGGATGATGTTACCACATGTTTCTGATGGTAAACAGCACAGCACTGTACCAAGATATTTAATGTTGTAATGGTGGGCATGACATGGGACAGGAATGAAAGAAAATGAAAAGACAAATAGGTATCTTGATATGTTTGCCAGAAAAGCATTGTTGTTGAATAAAACTGTATGGTGACTAACAAATACTGCTACATTAAGTGGGGAATACTGTAGACCAGAGTCTAACAATGACAGCAGGTATTCATCTCTGAAAACGACACCAGCGCAGCTTGAGTTGACAACACCCTGGACAGGGGCCAGGACTGCTCGTGTCGATGACAGACCTCGGGCCGATGATGATGGCATTGTACTCTCCATAGTAGGTATGGCAGTGCCTATGCCAGACCCTGCCTTTGGTGTCATAGATGGTCATGGTGCTGTAGTCAATGCTGCCAGAGTGGTCGATGATGCAGAAGACTATTTATGTCATCGACGGGCGTTGGCTTGATGATGGTGGCATCCTACCATCCGTAGTAGGTACAGCAGTGCCTAAGTCAGACTCTGACCTCAGTGTCTCACTGATGGTCAGTGGGACTGTAGTCAATGCCACTGGAGCAGTCGATGGCTCAGTAGGATTACCTTGCCTCATCAGTGACCAGGACCTTGCCGACTAAGTAGATTTCTCTATATGTCTGTTCTTATGCTTGTGATCCAACAGTGAGGAGATCTGCAACACTGACTGTTCTCTGTCCCAGTCCTTCAACTTCAGCAACTGTTTCTTGACTGATTGCAAGGCTTCAAAAGGTTTTGGGCCCGGTTTCTTCTCCCTGACTGTTTAAAAGGAGAATTTTTTGAGAGCTTTCTTTTGGCATTACCTTGTAGCTTGGTTGAAGCTCCAGCAAATCTCCTGAGTCCTCCCAGTGTGAGTAAGGCCCAAGCAGCACACACAAACCATGTGTTTGTCTTTGTAAATTTTCTCTTTACACTTATAAAACCAAAATAAAAAGTACTTCTACTTTGGCAGGTTGGATGGGTGGTGGTCTGGGTGTACGTAGGTTGGATGGGGAATACTGCTGGACCACCAATGTTGGCCAGTCTGTATGTCAACTGGCAGTTAGGGGGGTGTATTTCAGTGGTACCACTGGATGCCTGGGTTATTATCAGTACCAAAAAGGGAGAACAGAGAAAGGGTGCCACTAACCATCAGGGTTAAGAGCGGACTTTATGGGATGGGGGATCAAGGGGAGAAGATGCCACTAGAGTTATATGCATATTATATGGGATGGGGATTGGAGGCTGGGTAGTGCCACTAGACTCCAGAGAATCCTTTACATGTACCAGGAAAGAGGATCGGATGGTTGGGGTGCCACTAGACACCAGGGTATCCTTTTCACTAACCAGGATGGGGGATTAGGGGGTGGAGAGTTGCACTAGCCAACAGGGAACACTGACATTGTATTGGAATGGGTATTCAGGGGTTGGGGGTGTCGTTAGCCAACAGGGAACACTGATACTGTACTGGGATGGGTGTTTGGGGGTGGAGGTGCCACTAGTTACCAGGAAAACTAACACTGTACCGGGACAGGTGTACAAAGGGTGGGGGGGGGTGCCACTAGACACCAGGGACAGCTGACACTGTATCATGACGAGGGGCACGGAGGGTAGCTGGTGCCACCAGGTACCAGGGACAACTGACGCTGTACCAGGACAGGAGTATAGAGTGTGGGGGGTGCCACTAGACACCAGGGATACTGTGTATGCACTGGGACAGGTATTCAGGGACAGGGGCATATCACTGGACATCAGAGCCCTGACAGACATCTGTGGGACCAATGTTTGTGAGAGGGGTGCTGCTAGGAGCAATGATGACATCAGGGTAGGTGCAACTGGGCCACTACTTCATATGCAAATTAGCTCATAATGGGCATGCAAATGACCCCTTTGCACCTTGCATGCCCAGTGGACTCATTTGCATGGTGGGGTTGAATATTGTGCCTTGGCTGCCAGCACTACCTGGTCACAGGGTGCATTTCCCTGTGGGCTGGTGGGCTGCAAACAAATGGAACAAACTACCCCCAGAAATCAGGAAAACACTTACAGTGACAGTATTTAAAAACTCCTAAACAAACATTTATTTGATACGTACACCTATTATTGATTGTACAGTAATGTCACATGTATCTTCTGCACTGTTACATGTTAGCAGGTAAAAGTATTCCTCCTTTGTATATAAGATACTTTGTATCTAAATGAATCCTTCCTTTGTATATAAGAAGCCACTTGTGTTCCACCTTTTGGATATAAGAAACGTTGTATCCAAGCAGGACACCTTTGTAAACTGGGCTGCAAAGTCCTAACAGTTCTATGCTGTTGGAAAATAAAGATTTATTATCCTCATGGGCTGAATGCAGCCCAGGTCCATATCGGGGCAGTGCAAAGTGACTTAGCGCTGTGCCAACACAGGCTGATATTCTGACGGCTAGAACTGGTATACTATCCAACTAAATATAGCAACGTCGGAGTTGGGCACAGGTGCAACGTATGTACCCCACTTTTGTCCAGTTTTGAATATCTGGCCCCAGATTTCCTAATGCAAAAACAGACAATTTAAATGTGATAAGATACAATAACCAGGCAAATAAAATATAGCAGACACAAAACTAGTTTGGTGGTTCTACCCAAAATACCGAAGACACAAAACTAGACTAGAAGATCATGCTGGGGACTGATGCACTAGCCATAGAGAAATCTTATGCTGCTTTGTTGCTGGAGATGAAGGAAACAAAAGAAAGTCTTGCAGGGATCTCATGTTTATGTTAAATCTGGCTTTAGGGAGCATCTCTATCACTGCCATCATCAGTCTCAAGATCTGGAGAACTCTGTGAGCTGACACTATTTTCCATGATCTGACCCAGTGAATCTTTTGCCTAGGTTTCTCCACCTTCAGACGAGATAGGAAAACTCTAACTAGATCTGTGCAAAAGTTCATTCCCAAATGGTCTATTATTTGCAAGGGCTGTAGTGAGCTATTTTCTAGGTTTACTATCCAGCAATGTTCCTAAATGACTTGTATCATCCTTTGCACTGAATAGTGCACCAGCCTTTGAGTTTGTGCTTTGATCAATGGATCATCCAAAAAAAGGTATACGTGGTGACCCTCTCTCTCTGAAGAGCATCCACCAGAGATGTCAGTACCTTCTTGAATATCTATGGAACTGTGGCCAGACTGAGGTGAAGGGCCTGGCACTGGAAGTGCAGCTTCTGGATTCCAGGCCTGAAATAGTTCTGGTTGGACTGCTCTTATGATGAATCGGCCACTGGGCCTTTTTCTGCTGTCAACTATATATTGATGAGAGAGATCAGAGGGATTCCATCTTTAATGTGATTTACCTCATTAAGGAGTTCAGTACCTGCAAATCTGTAAAAAGTCAAGAGCCACATGGTGTCTTGGCGACTATGGAGTACACAGATTAAAACCTGTATTCCTTTTCTTTGACGGGGAACTGGCACTACTATGCTGAGTAGATGAGTTGGTCTCTGATGTACTGCTACCCACTTCCTGGGATTTCTGGACATGGGAGATGGGGAAAAATACTTTCTGGCAGGTGCAGTGGAGAGTTCTATTGCATAGCCATGCAAAATGATCTCCAGCACCCAAGTGTCTGACATTGTTTGGGTCAGTCTGCTGTAAAACCTCATCAATCTGCTTTCCGAAGGCATGCCAGAAAGATGGCACTGCGCATCCTCATGCTGAGTAACCGCCTCTGTGTTTAGTGCTCCAAAAGTGCCTAGGAGAGAAGGAACCTCTGCCCTGTTGGGATCTGAAACCCAAAAAGGTGCCTGTATTGCACTGATTTCCCCATAGTTATGAAAGGAATGACAATTACTCTGGTGGGGGGGGGGGGGATTCATACAGTTCCCATTATTAATGGGTTGTTGGACTTTTGTATTTGGCAATAAACGCTTTCTGTCTTTTATGTCCTTCAAAAGCTCATCCAGATGCTGGCCCAGTGGTGCTGAGGGTTGAGGTGCTGGATGCCACACCTCATGCCACGCAGGCAACCCGGGTTTGGGAGTGAGCCCAGGCGCCGGGGGTCAGCAGGAAAGGAAGAGGATCAAGCATCCAAAGGACTGCTCTCCTCTCCCTGGGAGTGATCCAGGGCTTCTCCGGCACAGTAGAGACCCCCAGTGGTGACTGGAGGTACTACTACTAGTGTAGCAGCAAATACTAGGGGAGGAGCGTGGTAGATGTCTACGGTAGCCGTGCTGACGTCAGTCATGACTGCGCGCCTGTGGGAAACTGCATAATGCAAAAATCCCCAGCTGGGGATAGGTGAAGGCACCTCCTGTGTCCCGACCTCACTCCAGCCATCGGTCTCTCTCTCTCTCTCTCTCTCTCTCTCTCTCTCTCCAGGGCTGCCCTTCCGACTCCAGCCTGGCGCATTTGTCTTACGATAGAGTGCCAGGGTGTAGGCGGTCCCACCTCAGGGGTCTCAGAGACAGGAGATCTACCAGGATGGGTCGGCCTGGTAGGGAAGAGAGCTTCAGACTAGGAGGTAGAGTCGAGGGCTCCGGGAGGTAGCTGGAGAGAGTTCCCCATACCGGAGTATAAACATAGTTACAAAAAAAAAAAATCTCATCCAGTTTAGGACCAAACAACATATCTCCTGTAAACATTTTGCAGACTAAATAAGGCTTGGAAGTCTGATCTGCAATTTCTCAGCCAAATAAACCATATGGAGGCTACCAAGACTACTCAGCTCCTGGTCAAATGCTGCACTAGATCTACTAGAGTCATGCAGGAAGGAGGCTGCCATGTACACTTAGATTACTAAGTGATGTACTGGTGAATCCTCTGGTACATCATCTGCTAACACTGTTGTTTATTCGCACAAGTCTTGTGCTGCCAGAGCAGAGGCTAACAAGACTGTCACTGTGGCAGAGTAGGCTCACTGACAAGCTGTATGCTAATGCTTAGAGTCTGTTAGACTCACTATTCCTTCCACTGGGATAGCAGTTTGTTACACTACAGCTGATACAGCTGTGTCTGTAACAGTCAGGTCCTTCCACTTCTAGGGGAGAGCCTTCCAAAAAGGGTACTGTTTTTGAAGCACTTTATTAAACTGCTTTTTTTAGTCCAGATCATTCCATGTTTTCTCTCTTTATTTTTCATATAGCTGTTTCTCTAGTCTTGCGCAGCCACCTCCTCATGTTCTGGTTACCCACCCCCATTACCCACCATCCAAAGGACTTACCTAGAGGAGAGGTTCCTCCCAGATTCCCCCCATGGCAGGTCGGGGGGAGGCTCCCCCCGAAGCACAATCCCAACCCCCCCCCCGGGAGCCCTATAGGTATGTGCAGGGGCTGTGGCAACTGGGACAGTTGCATGGATATGTCCTTGTTCTCTCTCTAACCCTGCCTACCACCCTAATGTCGGGCAGTGTGTCCCAACAGACCTTACATGCTCTAGTATGCTCCTGTGTAAGAGGCAAGCTCCCTGGCCCACTGCAGAAGTTGCTAGTGGCAGAACTTGACACCCTCCCTCACTGGCACGGAGCACTGCTGCACAGCAGTGCCTCCCTAGCTATGGGGTCACCTGACTAGCTTCCTGTGCTCACTTCTGAAGCCAGGTCACCAACGCAGGAGCACATGCAGCGCTACCCACTGGGCTATCAGGCGGGACCCATTTTATTCTTTCTCGACAGTCTGTGCAAAATGCTCAAATTCAGGAAAACATTTAAGAGCGCACCTAGAGGTGGTCAAAATTGGGATTACTTTTAGCATAACAGTAGACTGGGTCTCCAGTAGCTGCAGAATCTTACAAGTTTCTTCTAAAAGGAAAGAGGAACACTGGCTATCAAATAAGGATGGTACAGAGGAAACATCTGGATCTTCCTTGAGGGTATCTTCCTCCACTGAGCCACATGATGGAACTTTTGCTAGTTGGGGCCACTCACATCATAGTCTCTGCCTATATAATGTGGGCAGCCCCATCATGCCTTGGTTCTTTCTCTCACCATCAACTGCTTGTTGGTCCACTGCTGTGAAGAATGCCATCGAACTTTGCAAGTGTCGCTAATGCTACTACTTCTTTATTATTTTAAACTTTTGTGCCACTGTCAAAATAAAAGAAACTGTTGTTCTTATATTGTCAATGCAAAAACATTAAGATATACAAGGACCACTCCATGTGTATTTGTTGCTTGTACCTGTCCCGTAACATGAACATCTGCAGCATTTAGCATGGCTTTAACCAGGCCATTAGGAGATGTCACAAGGCCTTGGAACTGTATTTAAAAATCAAGTCTATGGAGGCAACACTAGGTGCATCAAAAGTGGCTTCGCTGTCCTCAACCTCTCCCAAGTTCGCTGTATACCCACTGTTCACTGTGGTCAACAGCGTCTAGCACTGATTCCAGAAATAAACTGGATATTTTATTTATTTATTTATTTAGCTTTTGTTGACCGGGTAAGTGCACTAGACAAATCCTGCCTATTTTCAGGCACGACCCGGGGGAGGGGGATACAGATGAATGCCAACTGACCTTGAACTAGATTAAGCCGTTGGTGGTATTTTTACTGAATGAGGGAAATTTAGCCAGGACACCGGGGAAATTCCCCTACTCTTTTCAATAAGTGCAATGGGATCTTTAACATCCACCTGAACTACCACCAATCCAGGCAGATGGGACCTCGGTTTAACGTCTCATCGGAAAGACGGCACCTCAGAAGTGCAGCACCCCTCTCATGCTGCACTACAGTGTCAGTACTGGGATATTAACCCAAGTGCCAGATGTGGAAACTGAACCCACAGCCCTCTGATCTCCCAGCCTCAGAGGCGAGTGTGCTACCTACTGAGCCATTGACACTGCCAATGTGTCGGCCACATTGGCAGCAAAACACTGCCACGCAGAAAAGGAGAAGAAGCACAAGGAAGAGGATACCTCTTGCCAGGTCCTGGTCTCTCCTAACCACGGGTGAGTGAAGTGACAAAGACAGAACCCAGGCCAAGGCCTCTGGTTTTGGCTCTGCTGCCCCCCCCCCCAGCTGTCTCTCTGATACCAAGACTGGGGTCTGGCAAAGGCTCTAATCCCCTGCTGGGGGATTCACAGCAGAACTGGCCATCAGGCACTGTCCTGTCAACAGTTCCATCATCGTCAACCCTGTCAGGACCTGTTGATGCACAGTTCTTGTATCAGACAATCTTTGAGCTGTTTCAAAGGCTTATGCCTTTGCCTCCATTTTCAACGCCATCCCTGCTGATGCTTTGCAATTGTCACTGTCGACAATGCAGGAGTTGCATTTTCCTGCAGTATTGCCTGGCAAGGAACTTCCCCCATCAACAATGCCTCCATCACAGCCTCCTCTACTTTTCGACCCTATGCCCATGCCTGACGATGATGTGGAGAAACTTGAATATATTCCAGACTATATGGAGGAGGACTATGAAAAAACACATGGAAGAGGATCTGGATCCTCTGGATGTAGTGGGTCCCTGCTCCATGCTATCCTTATGCAGTGAAGCAAGTGTGAAAAACATCCCTAGGTCACTTCTGAGGATGCCTCTTTTCAGCCTTTCCTCAGGCAGGTCCAAACCAAACCTGGATTTACTGCTGAGGAAGTGGACTCTTTCCAAGAGAAACCTTTATGAGCTCATGGAAGTGTCTGCCTCCCCTAGGGTGCTTATCCTGTCAATACATTCAGCTCTGGGGGATGCCACTCTAGTTGCCTGGCAAAGACCTGGTGCTCTGCCTGAGGTCTTGAGGAAAGCAGATAAACAATATCCAGCTCCTTCTAGTAAGCCATGTTATTTCTCCTGACCAGAAACAGATTCTGTGGTGATAATGGTTGCCCATGACAGGTCAAAGGCTCCCAAACACATGGGCTCTCTTTCTCCTGATAAGGAGTCAAGGAAATTTGGCGTGATGGAAAAAATAATATTTTTCCTGCATCTCTTGGACTACATATTGCTAACTACCAGGCATACATGGTTAAATATCAAAACTGCTTATGTAAATCTGCAACTACAGTAGCTGAGAAGCTGCCAGATTACCCTGATAAGCTAATGGTCCAGCAAACTGTGGCTAGTGGCCTTGAGGCTGGAAAACACCAAAGATCTCTGCACACTCTGACTTCTAAGTCCTGAGGTAAGGGCCGAGGTTCATTTCATAGATCCTAAGTCCATCTGGGATGGGATTACTCTAGAGGTTTTGGCCATGCTGTCAGTGTCCATAGGCCTTTCTCTTGGCCAGTTTGCCTCCCAGTGCCCATGCCAGGCTCGTCAAAGGGGCTGGCATTGGCAACATTCCCAGCACCTTCTGACTCCCCCCCTCCTCAGATCCCACCAGAAAAGGGTATCCTGGTAGGAGGCTACATCTCCCTCTTTCTACCAGAGTGTAGGGAGATATCCACGGGTGCTTGGGTATTCGATGTGGATATGCCCTAGAGCTCCTCTCTGTCCCTCCAATATGTCCTCCATTGCCCAACTGTTACCCTCCTGGACATCTCCCCCCCTCTCCTGCTGGAGGAGGTTCAAACCCTCCTCAGTGAGAGGCGTACAGAGCCTGTACTGGTTGCAAAAATTAATCTGGGCTGTTATACCCAGTAGTTTTTAGTATCAGAATGGACCAGGGATTTAGGGCCAGTCCTGGTCATCTGAGGCCTCAACCTGTTATAGAGCACAAATGGTTTCAAATGATCTCTTTGCAGTCCCTCCTTCCCCTGCTATTAAAAGTGGATTGAATGGTTGCTCTGGATTTGCATGATGCTTACCTCCACATCAGAATCCGCAAGTCTCACAGACGGTACCTGCGGTTTATGTTCCAGGGTTCACACTGTCGGTTTCATGTTTTGCCCTTTGGTTTGTCACTTGCACCATGTGTCTTTACTGCATGCTTTGCAGAGGTTGCAGCAGCCCTCTAATGGGAGGACTTGTATGTCTTCCCATACGTTGACTGGTTTTTAAAGCCTTGTCAAAGGAAGCAATTGTTAATACACTGTTTGAACCAGACAACAGTTCAAACAGCTGGGTATTCTGGCGAACAAGATAAAGTCAGTTTTCAGTTCTTGCCAGCATCCCCAGTACATAGGGTCCATTTTAGACACAGGGCTGGGTTGGGCTTTTCTTCCCTCGAATTGTGCTGCGGTGCTGGTTGCCAAGCTTAGCTGGTCTCTTCAGCGATTATGTCTTGGCTAGATGCCTCTTACGGCTAATAGGCCTCATGGTTGTTGCCATTCTGACTATCCTGCTGGTGTGTCTGCACATGGGGATTCCACAGTGGTTCCTCCATGCCCAGTGGGCTCAGCATTTCAATGGCTGGAGTGTCTCATAGAAGTGACCCTTCTGCAGAGTCGCTCATTGCTGTGGTGGCTGGAGCACTCCAACCTTGAAATGGGATCCCTTTTTCTCTGTCCATCTCCTCTTCTAGGGATGATGATGGATGTCTTGGGTTCAGGGTTGAGTGCCCATAAGGGCCCTTTCAGGACTCTGGGCCTATGGTCCCCAGTGGATACAGCTCTGCACAGCAACATTCAGGAGATGAGGGCTGTTCTGCTTGGCCTACAGGTATTTACTGCCCTGTCTCTGGGTCATCAGCTGTTGATCTATTCAGACAGAGGCGCTATAGTATATCAACTGTCAAGGCAGTATCCACTAGTATCCTCTCTGCAGAGAGGCAGTGAGAGTGTGGTACTGAGCTGTGGAGCACAACATGTTCCTGTCAACCTGTCTTCATGCCCTACACACTCAATGTCCTTGCAGATCATCTCAGCCAGTCCTAGGTGCTCTGCTATGAATGGGAATTACTGGACTGTCTTGTGAGTAACGTCTTCCTAAAGTGGGGTCACCCAGACATAGAACTTTCAGCCTTCCCATACAATGCAAAACTGCTGCATTTC
The DNA here is from genome assembly GCA_016271365.2 of Neoceratodus forsteri. NCBI lineage: Eukaryota > Metazoa > Chordata > Ceratodontiformes > Ceratodontidae > Neoceratodus > Neoceratodus forsteri. The sequence goes on from CM057451.1 coordinate 39,608,939, forward strand.
TGCTTGCTTGTTCCAGGGTCTGGAGATTTCTGGCTAGATGCATTGTCCCTCTCTTGTAAAGGGAACTTCATGTACACCTTTCCTCATTCCCTCTAATACAGAAGGCCCTGGTCAAACTGAGGGCCAGGCTGACCACCCTGATTCTGATGGCCCTGTACTGGCCCAGACAAATCTGGTTCTCTCTGCTTCAGCAAATGGCAGTGGGACCCCCTATCTTTCTCCCTCTATGAGGAGGCTTCTGTCACAGGAGCCGGGTGCTGTGGTCCATCTGGATCTTTGAACCCTGCACCTCCATGCCTGGCTGCTGCACACAGAGAGCTCTCCCACTTCGGGGTGTGCCCAGCAAGTGCAGCGGTTCTACGGATGGCTCTGAAGCCATCTACTCTGTACACATGCTCCCAGAAATGGAAATGCTTTATAGTACGGTATGTTACCTGTCAGCTGGACTCCTTTATGTGTCCATTCAGTCTGGTGATATAGACTACCTCCTGTCCTGTACAGACTTGGGCCTCAGGTATTTTTTAGTAAAGGTCTACTTGGCCGCAATGTCAGCATTTCGTGCCCTCACTGATGGCAAGATAGTCGTCCAGCTTGAGGTTTCTCACAGGTTCCTCAGAGGTATCCTACCTCTGCACTCCTCAGTCTGTGATCCAGTTCCAGTGTGGGACTTTAATTTGGTTCTGGAGACCCCTACTATACCTCCCTTCAATCCTGCTGCTACTTGGGAGCTGTGCTTCCTCTCTTGGAAGACACCATTCCTTGTGGCTATAATGTCAGCTGGATGCATTTCTGACTTGTAGGCTTTGGTTGTAGATCCTTCTTTTTTATTTTCCACAATGATGGGGTTACCAGTCCTTGTTTTCTACAGAGGGTCATAGCTGAGCAAACACTAAATCAAACAATTGACCTTCTGGTTTATTTCTTGACTCCCATGGGTAGTAGGGAATGTTGACTGCATATACTGGACATCCTTCGGACATTGCATTGGTGCCTGGATTGTACTAAGCATTGTACAATGTACTCTCAGCTGTTTGTGGCTTTTGCCCTCAGAATGGTGGGCTCCCCTATTTTGAAACAGGGCCTTTCCAAATGGTTGGGCTGCTGTATTTCTTTCTGTTACCAGAAGTATGGTAAGCAGCTCCTTGGTCCTGTCCATGCTCACTCCAACTGTGGGGTGGGTGCTTCTATGGCTTGTTTCCACAATGTGTCTGCTGCTGATATGTGCTGCTGCCATACATACTGTTCATACAATTATTAAACATTACAGTCTGGACATCGTCTCTCATAGACGTGCCAGAATTGGCCTTACTATCAGATGCAAGGCCTCCTTACTCCTTGTCCTCAGATCCTTCCTTTCTTCCTCGGTGGTTTGGTACTGCTTGTGAATTGGTCCTTGATGTGGCTCAGCGGAGGGAGATACCCTTGAAGAACACAGAATGGTTACTTACCATAACAGTAGATCTTCTAGAGACTCTCCTCCATTGAGCCACAGTTCTCCCTCCCTCCTTTCCCCTTTTCAAGTGACAGGTGGTTATCTTGCCTGCTCTTGCATGCTGGTTCTCCCCTTATGCTTAAATATGGCAGATTTACTCAGGTTTCCATATCCTGTCCTATTTGCCCGATTTGGTCCTGGTTGCTTAGATCCCTGCTGGTCCGATGATCCTCCATACTTGTCTCCAGTGGGAAACTGAGGCATGATAGGGCCGCCCACTTCTATCTATAGACGTTGTTGGCAAGGCACATCCACGTGGGTGGCCCCAGCTAGCAAAGTTTTACAGGTGGTCCTGACGTCAACAATCTACAGTTCCATGATGTGGCTCAGTAGAGGAGATTCTCTTGAAGAGCTACTGTTACAGTAAGTATTCTTTCCTCTGAGCAGTCTTCCTTCCTTTCTGTGGATTGGGAATCCTCATGTTCTGGTGGATTCCATGAATCAGTAGTATTATCATTGCCATGGGAGCCTTTAAGACCATTTGGTGACAGAGGGGATACCATGATCAGAAAAATCTGAGGATGATTATAAGTCAGGAAAGCATCCTTTTTGCCCAAGGTTTGTGAAGAATGTCTCAATACATCTGGACTTGCCTATTCCAAACCCTCCAACAGGGGTCACTTGTGTTTCAGGTGTATTAGCCATGGCACCCTTTGGAATTCCAGGCATAAGATCTTCCTTGTGAAAGAACTTGCTGAGATAGCATAGAAAGGACCTATGCAACTCTTGGCTGCCATTGCCAAGGGAAAAACCAGATGCACCCCTTGTGCCACTAACTATCTGGGGACTAGGGGCCGAAAAACTAGCATTGGTCTTACTAGTACAGAATGAACATAATGTGGAGACAGTCTTAAGCTTTGAGGCATACTTTGCATTTTTTTAATGGAGAATTCTCAGCAGAATGCCAGATAATTGTGTTTTCTTTGTGACTGCATTTGTATTACAAGGGGAGAAACTGATTGCATTGGGTCTTGCATAAATTTACACTTATGGTGACAATTTTGCATTGGCAATGTTTTGTGATTGCATTTGGGTCAGCAATGTGCATTGTAAATGGGTGACTGCAATGTGAATTGGCTATCTGCCAAGTCTACTACCTACAAAGACTCAGTTCTTGCCTACGACCTCACCCAGATAGTCAAATCACCCACCAGACTAGATCCCAGAACTGGGTCCACCACTCTTATTGACCTCATCCTCACTAACCGTCCCAGCAACCTCTCCCAGGTCAAAGTACTCTCTGATTCAATAAGTGACCACTCCCCTGTAACATGCTGGTGGTCAAATAAACTCCCCCCAGCCCCCCTAAAGTTACAGTCCAAAGGTGCCTGAAAAAAGATTCTCTCTCTCCCATCTCAGATTGTACCTTACTTCCTGTGACTGGTCACCAATCCACAATGCCCTATCTTTAGATGCCGCCCTCACCTCCTTTATTGCCACCTTTAATTCTGCCTGTGACATCTTTGCTCCCTTCACAAAGCATATTTTAAAAAAAAGGGATACCCCCTGGATCTCACAATTGCTGCTTGACCAGATGCACCATAGAGATGACCTCTGGCAAAGGGCCCTGGACTCTCAGTTACCATGGGATAGACAACTTTACAGAGAGGCCAGAAAGAAATGCACTTGGGCCATACGGCAGAAGCCAAGGGCTACTTACTACAAGCAAACTCTAACCACCACCTGGGGCTCCGGAAAAAAATTCTGGAGTAATATTAAGGAACTATGTGGGAAATCCATCTCCCCTGTGCCTACGCAGTTGCTAGTTGATGGTGCTCTTTCCCAAGACCCCGCTACCATCTCTGACGCCCTTAATACCACCTTCACAGACCTCCACCATATCCTCCCTAAAAACTTCTTTGACCCGATCCCAAGCCACCCTGTGGGCACCTCAACTTCCATGGCCCCCCTCCCTTTCTGACTACGAGTCATCTCCTGCAATGAAGCAAAGCACTACCTCACCAAAGCATTGGCGAACTCCCGCTATAGTAGTGATTCCCTCGATCTTAAACTTCTCTGACTTATGCTGGATGTGACCCTACCACATCTCACCAAGATACTTAACTGGTCGCTGCACCTCTGTCAATTCCCCACTATTTGGAAAAGAGCAATCATAACCCCGATCCTGAGGAGTGGTGACCCCACCTCCACCAGCAGCTACCGACCTATCTCGATCCTACCTCCCCTATCTAAAGCACTTGAAAAAATAGTGTCGGACCAGCTTACCGATTATCTGGCCAAACATAATCTGCTCTGCCATGAACAACATGGTTTCAGGAGCGGTCACAGCACAACCACTGCCCTCCTTGAAATTACCTCCTATATACATGAGGCCCTGGAACAGGGGTCCATGGCAGGTGCTATCTATGTAGATCTGACTAAAGCAATCGACGCAGTCAGTCACGCGCTACTTCTCAACTCCCTTTCTTTATTAAATTTCTCCCATGATGCCACAGCTTGGCTCAAAGATTACCTCTCAGGCCGAATGCAACAGGTCAAAATTAACACCACCCTCTCCTCCATTAGACCTGTCCTGACTGGGGTACCACAAGAGCCAATTCTTGGCCCACTACTTCTCACCATCTTCCCAAACTCCCTCCTTCAATCATGTATTGGGAAGCTATTGCTATATTCGGATGATTCCGTAGTTCTCTGGAAACACCCCCAACCAATCACCCTCCAAACTGCCCTCCAGGGCTTTTTCAGAGAACTTGAATCTTGGTTTACTGAGCATCGCCTAGTCCTCAATTACAACAAAATGAAATCCATGGTCTTTGCCCACTGCCAAAGCCCTCATAAGAATGCCCCCCGTAACATCTTAAACTCGCTGGGTTCCCAACTAGAGCAGGTCTCCTACTTCAAATATCTGGGTGTCACCCTGGACACCTCCCTCACCTATCTCTCACACATTCAACACCTTTCTTCTGCTGTTAACGCTAGATTGGGGATTCTATACAGACATAAACACTGTCTACCCCTGCACGCCATACGTCTAGCTGTATCAAGCTCTGTACTATCCTTGGTGGACTACGGCATTGTGATTTATGGATCTGCAGACCAAACAACCCTACGCTGCAACAGTCTAGCCCTCAATAAAGCCTGTAGACTGGTCACTGGATGTGATAGACTAACCCACATATGCAAGCTCTACAAGCTTGCGGACTGGCTAACCTTTGAAGGTAGGCTTAAGTATCACACATGCCTCATTGCCAAAAAAGTACTCCTGAATCTGGCACCTAAAGGCCTCCACCCCATTATCCAGCCAGTCCCACACAGAAGGGCCCCATGACGCTCTGCCAGTACCTCTCTCTTAATCCCCCACTGTAGGACATCTGTAGGACAAAGGTCTTTCCGGTATCGTGCTCCACTCTGGCTTAACAGCCTACCATCCTCCATCTCCCAGGCCCCCAGTCTTGGCCTTTTTAAAATAGAACTCAAGAACCTCCTCCTTAACTCCGCGACTTGTGGCTGTTACTGATGCTCCTCCCCACCCAGAATCTCAAAATAGGACTACTATAAAAAGTAATAGCGCTAGGGCAGAATGTTATTCCTGTGTAGTATTAACAAAATGTTTTGCTTTACCAATGACTACATATTCAGGTCCTAGAATCTATGTATATAAACCCTGACTCGGGGTCCTACTAATGACCCTTCAAACTATAACCTGCAGTATCCCACAACAATTGACCTAGGGCAGAGGTGTCGGCAGGCATACACACTGTACTCAGCTGAGTACAGTTAAAAAAATCTGGTAGGGGCAACAAATCAGGCAGGGGCAACAAAAAGAGTAAAGCAAGGACAGTGAGAGTCACTTTGTGTCTGTGTTGTGCTAAGCCTTTTACCTTTGTTGTTCGCTATGGGGCACTGATGCCACCAGCCAAATACACAAACAAGAACAACTTACCAGGCAGGCAGAAAAACTAAGGAAGGAGGATTACAGGAAGAAACTGATTACAGAAGTCAGACATGGCAAGGGGCTATTGTTGGTGTGCGTGGCAGCACATATTTTGGTTTATGTTTACATAATGGGGGCAACAGTGCATTAGTTTTGAGTACAAGTTTAAAATTCCTGGCTACACCCCTGACCTAGGGTCTTCTCTAAGATCCTGGATGCTGTTATCCTACTACGTAAATAATATGTATATATACCAGAAATGACTGATGTATGTTTAATTTCTGTGTAATGTAGTGTTTTAACCTTTCTTGTTCTGATGTGCAGCCTTTGCAAAGGAGTCTATGACTCAAAGGATTGTAATTCCGATTTCTCTTCAATAAACAATATGAAAATGCTAACTGCATTGTACTTTTTTGCAGTTTGTGTTGCGCAGGTGCAGATGTAGCGACTAAGTAAAACAGTGGGAAAAGGATCACCATCTAAAAAAAGGATTTAGATTGCAGGAAAAAAAACCTCTCTAAAAACCAGTACACCTCTCCCAGTTCAGCCCAGAATGGCTAAAAATGATAAAATGCCACTTGAACTGGGAGAAAACTGAGCATACACTCGACACAGGAAGAAGGACTGTACTAAGAGGAACAAAGCAATGAATTTCAAGTAGAGGAGTCACACGGTGACGCTGCTTGTCCCTCGACCAACACAGAAGAATTGAATGGTCTCTTCCAGAGTGTTCCATTTCTAACTTCTAGATGGAATGCTCACCATCCTGGGTTCCAGGGATGATATCACAGGTGTGTGTGTGTCCCTAGTACCATGACATCCCATTTACCCAGCAGCCAGCAGTAAATGTATAGCCCAGTGACAATGTGGAATGAAACAGGAACCATGGTTTGTCACAACAGAGGTGATATTGCTGCTGTACAGGTAATTGGTTAGATCACACCTGCAGTACTGTGTCTGACAAGAGCCCTTATGAGTGAGTGAGTGCCTGAGCAAGTGGCAGTGGTGGGATTCAAACCATATTCTCCAGGTTTACAGCTTTTCTTATCACTTTGCTACACAAAGCATCAATTTCTGCAGTGTTTTAAGCCTGTCTCTGTGACTTAATAAATGTGTCCTTGATTCTGTCTTGGTGTACTACATTTTGAGGGACAGCAGTGTCCTGCATTTGGGTGCCAAAAGGCTGCATGGTATGGAAAGGTTCCCAAAGGTTGACTTCAGTTTTGAGGTTCTCTGGATCATTAAATGCAGTATAATGCAACATAACACAGATGGGGAGGGGTCTAATTTATATTTTAATTGATATAGGTTCAGTCTGTATGTGTTTGGGTGGCTACATTTACCTGGGGATTTCCCTTTTTTGAGGACAAGATTTTTTTTACCTATTTGCACTCTATCCTCTTGCACTGCCCCATTGACCCCCTTCTGCTGCAGCCCCATCCTCATCACCTCACCTCCAGCACTTGCCCCATCTGCTTCCTTACCTCAGTGGGTGAGGGGGTGCCATCAGTGGTCGGTACAGTGCCTGCAGGGTCGTCGCATCATCCTGCCAAGGGGGTTCTTTTCCACAAGTTTCTCCCCTTGGATCAGAGCCGGCAGTGTGCAGTGGTTCTTGCAGACAGCGTTAAGACTCTGCATGCCTTCAATATCCACCTGTAGCTTTTGACTCTGGTGACTGCTGCTGTGTCACCCAGCCTCCACTAGGTGGCAGACAAGCAGCAGAACACACTGCCCCCCCCCAACTGAAGGAAAGCCATTAATGGACACTCGATTCGCCTTCCCCCAGCCGGCCCCTTATCAAACCTGGTCTGTTCTGGATCCCAGATCACCAGTGTGGAGGAGGGGAGGTGTTCAGTGCCTGAGCCCTCTGTACCACCAGCCCTGAGAAAACCTTTTTTGATCACATATAGTTTCTTGTATGTAGTTTCTTTCTCAGCTACAGATTTCTGCTGAGCTTTCCTTTTGGATCACAGTTTAGAGGAGAACTGTATTGAACCTGTTACTCATTTTTTTCTGCTTGAAGGTATATTTCTTTAATTTTTTACAATGATATTTTTTAAATATCAGTTTCAATTCTCACTATTGTTTCATCTTTACTAGCCTTTTACTTGACTCGGTGTTTCTAATTTAAGCACTGGGGTGCTGTTTTGAATCAGTGTGGTTTTTGTCCCTTTTAACCACAGAGCTCTATACTAAACATGGAGGCTGCACTTTTACAACAGTGTACAGTAGTATATGGTTAGTGCTTGTTATCTATGAAAATTGGCCCCTCCAAATATTCTGTTGTGCACGTTCCAATTTGTGTTTGTTCTTTCGTTATTGTGCATGTTCTAAATCAAATTCAGCTGTCTCCTGCTGCAGTATTAATACAGTGACACTTCATGCAAACTGAAAGTAAAAATCATGGCACCCGTTGTCTTTTCAAAAAAACATAACATTAAAAATTTTATTATTCAAAGCCATATATCATAAAAAATATGGACAACCACGCAAAACTTGCCATGTGTTTCCAGCTCTGGGTTCACCCTTGAGGTCTATATGCTGTTATCTCAACCAATTGATGGAAACACAAGCTCATTGTGTATGATTGGCCATGCAAGGGCATTTTGTTCAATTATTTTGTTTTTGTTGACTAGGAAAGGGGAAGGGGGCATACCACTGGAAACCAACTGAAATTAAACCAGATTAAGCCGTTGGTGGTATTTTTAGTGAACGGGGAACTTTGGCCAGGACACCAGGGAAATTCCCCTACTCTCCAGTAGGGGGAACCTCTGGTTGTGCTATGTGCTGGCCAGTCTTCCTGAGTCCATGGAGGAGACGGTTGTGTTTTTGGAGGGGGGGGATAGCCTCTCCCTCGACTGTTTCTGCCTCGTCTACTCCTGCTACCTTATCTTCAGAGCCTATGGATGGTGTGGTTTTGACCGACCTGACAGATGCTGCTCCTCGCCCGATTCCAGTTTCTTCACAGTCCCTGGTACTGCCTAAGCTCTTTTTGCACCCACCTGGCGCGGTTGCCAGAGACCAAGTGTTGTCCCGCCTTTCATTTCTTTGGCAGGAAAAGACGAAACAGCTTCAAAAATTACGGGACTTGGATGTAGCTCTTGACTCGATTTCTGTTCCATTGGATACTTCTGTTCCGGCTCCGGATCCTGCTGTGTCTACTCGACCCTTACCTCTGGCGGACTGTAGCCTGGAAGTACCGCGTTTGAGCACAACTAAGGACAATGTCTTGCGGGAGGCTGGCAGTAAGGACGGGCCCATTCCTGTGTGCCTACAGCCTCAGGACTCTAACTCTGATTTGTTGCATCCTCCGCCTGTAGGGCGCCGTCTCGGGCTAGGAAAGCCATCAGTGTCTTCTGTTGCAGCTTTACCGGAACCGATTGGTATGACTTCATCTACTCAGCACCCTCTCAATTGGAGTCACCTTGTTGATTCTGACGTGGGTTCTATTGAGTGGACCCCTGAACAAGCACTTCAGGATGCAGGATGGGTACAGGCGCCTTCTGGATCTTGGACCCCAGATACTCAGGATCACTCCTTTCAGAAAATGGCAGCAGCTTCCTCCTCTTAAGTGGCCACTGACGCTGCACAAGACCTGAGCTCCAACTTGCCCCGGGGTAATGACTCTGTTTTATCTATTGTTTCTAATGCATTGTCTCCTCCTGCTGTTTCAGTTGGCCCTACTGATGTGCCTCAGCAGTCAGCCGCTCCAGAGGCGGTCTCTGCAGTTAAAGACCCTGTGGTAATGCTACCTGGTGCACCAGCCCCTAATCCTCTGTTTAAGTTGGCTGACCTCTTTTTGTCTAGGGGTGAACTGGCCCCTAGGCGCAATGCGGTCCGTCTCCTTTACAAAGGGGGTTTGGAGGATCCTCCTACTAGAGTATTTGTTGCTAGGGACCTTTTGAAAAAAACGATGCATTACCTCTCTTCTGAGATTTATGCTCTTATAGGGTTAGGGAATGGGAACTTTGATGTTAGTTTTAAGCATATTTCTAATTTAGATAGGTTCTGGGTTCAGTATCATAGCCTAAAGAATATGCCGGTTTGGATCCCTTTTCATGCAATACCCCTCACCAAACCTTTGATCAAACAATTACGGTTATGTTTAAAAATGAAGGGGTACAGCTGGAGGATATCTTGTTTTGGTTGAGGCAACGTTGTGAAATTTTAGGTAAACCTTTCCCGACTTTAGCTAGTGAACAAATCTGGGATGGTGACTGGAAGGTGAAAGTGAAATTGCATTCTACCAATATCAGCCCAGTGCATTTACCCAGTACTTTTTTTCTTGGGAAGGATAGGGGTTCCATTTTTTATAGTGGGCAGCCCAGGTCCTGTTTTAAATGTGGTTCCAGGTTACACCTTAGTTCTGCTTGTGATACCATGAGATGCAGTCATTGTTTAGATTTTGGTCATGTTTCCTCTGCATGCGTGAATTTATTTAAATGTAATCTGTGTGAACAGATGGGGCATGCTTATGGCCGCTGCCCCTGGGCTGCTCATGACAGGGATGACTGCTCCAATCATGAGGGTCTTATTAATTTGGCTCAGCACCAACATGCACTGCTAGTGTCCGCACCTGAGAACAAGCCTGGAAACCCTGACCGGTCTGTTCCAACCACCTCTGCTGCTCAGGTTCCTGACCCCTGCATGACTGTGGACGATGCTCCTGCAGCATTAGACCCAGATGCCCTATTTTTGACCCCTGCTCCTGCTGTTCATTCCCCTCCTGGGATTGTAGACACTATGCCCCCACCCCCACCCCCCGGGGCCTGAGACTCTTCCTTTTCAATTGGATGCTACTAAGAAATGACCCAGGCAAGGGCGGAAGGGTTCCCAAAAACTTAGGCAGGTAGAGGTGGCTCAGCAGTCTGTGTCTTCCTCTTGGAAGAAAGGGAATAGATATGCGACTGTTCCCTTAGAGGACACAGAAGGGGAGACTGATGATGATGGGACTGACGCCTGTTCTGTGACCTCGAACACTGACACCAAACAGGGTAATGATGGTTCCATTGCCAAAAGAACCAGACAAAGGTGTAAACCACCTTGATCTGTTTCTTTGCTTTCTTTTCCTCCTTCATGCATACTCTCACTTTAAGCACCCTTAATCTTAATAGCATTAAAAGTCTGCAAAAGCGAGCAGGTGCTATGCTTTTTTTGCGTACTTTGCACAGTAACATAATATGTCTACAAGACACTCATCTTAAAACGTCCTTTGATCTCCATCAGACTTCCCGAGACTGGAACCTGGGTCCCTCTTTTTGGTCCACAGGTATTGATACTTGTGATGGGGTGGGGGTTCTATTTACCAACCCAGACCTTAAGGTCTCCAGATTAGTCAATATTCACCCTGGTAGAGTTCTTTTATTGGACATCTCCTACTCTGCAGTATGCTTTTGTCTAGTTACAATCTATGCTCCACAGACTAAAGCATTGAGAGTTGCTTTGTTTAAAGAAATACGACCTTTCTTACACACCTCTCGTCTTCTTCTTTGGGCTGGTGATTTTAATTGTGGGCTTTCTAAGGCTGATAGGGGCCTACAAACTGACAAAATGTTTAGTGACTCTGTTTTTCTGAACACTACTATACGCTCCTCTGGCCTGGTAGATGTCTATAGAGCCACCCATCTATCTGGTGGATGTACTTTCTTTAAAGGTCCTCTCCGGATGCGTACTGATTTTATTTTTGCATCCTCAAATTTGGAGCTTGCTGCTGTGAGTTTGCTGCCTTGTGAATTCTCAGATCATTTAGCCCTTAAGTTGACCTGTACCTGGGATACTGCACCTCGATGCAATAAAAATCAATGGCGGCTGAATGAATCTATGCTTTCGCAAGCCTCAGTACAAACGGCTTGGAGGAGGGAATTTCAGGCTCAGATCTCGGTAGTTGAGTGCTATTCTGATATGTTGGAATGGTGGGAGGATACCAAACAGTCCTGGCGCATTTCTTTTTAGCATTGAGCACACCTCCAGGTCACTGCTGCTTATTTGCATTATTTGCAGCTTAGACACCAACTCCAGCGCCTTATCTCTATGTCTGATGGCTCTCCTTATGATTATGGGGCTCAGATTAAGGTTATTAAGCAACAGATGACAGCCTTACAGTATGACAGGCCTCAGACGTTGCAACAAGAACTCCGTTTTGGGACTAACACCCAGAAAGGTTCATTGGACCCTTTTATGGAATGTAAACGAAGGACGCAGAATAAGGTAGTCACAGCACTGACTACTTCCTCTGGGCAAATTGTTACTTCCCCCAAAGACTTGTTAGGAGTTGTGGATTCCCACATTACGGACCTTTTTGGTACCCCCTCTTCTGAACCAGATGTACATGAGATATTTCAGTCCTTAAATCTGCCCCAAGTCACAGATGCTGATGCAACTCTTCTTGTTGCAGAAGTCTCTCTGGTAGAGGTGGAGGTGGAGTCTGCAATTTCTCGACTCACTAATGATACTGTCCTGGGTTCTGATGGCATCAGCACAGGTTTCTACAAAACATTTAAGTCAGAGTTGGGCCCTGTCCTAGTCATTCTGTTTAACTATATGTTAAGTTCCACTAAATATTCTGAATCTATGCTGGAGGCAATATTAATTTTCCTTTACAAAAAAGGTGACTGATGGAATATCTGTAATTGGAGGCCCATTAGCCTGTTAAATTCGGATTTTAAAATCTTGAGTAAAATCCTGTTGAACAGACTGGCTCTGGTTGCCCCTTATTTGATATGTCCCCTTCAAACTTGTGTTGTTCCAGGTCGCACACAACATGATAGTTTGGTTGTTTTACGGGAATTATTTTTTCAAGGAGCACTTAATCAGGTAACAGGTTATGTTTTGAGTTTAGACCAGGAAAAAGCTTTTGATAGGCTTACTCATCATTTTTTGTTTTCTGCATTGTTGGCCTTTGGTGTCCCTCCTGTTTTTGTTTCTTGGATAAATGGGATATATGAATATTCTTTCCTTTGCCCTAATGTTAATGGGTGGTTTGGCAGAAAGGTTAAAATAAGATGGGGGGTGAAACAAGGTTGCCCTTTCAGACCACTTCTCTATGTGTTTAGCATAGATATCCTACTGAGGCTTTTGACTGCAAATGATCATCTGGTTGGTATACAGATGTCCCCACTTCAACCTCCTCTTAAGATACTAGCATACACGGATGATCTAGTTTTGACATTAGCTCCTACTTCTTCATAAGAATCTTTAATGTCCACCTTGGAGCACTTTTCTTGTGTTTCTGGCTCAAAGATTAATTTGGATAAGTGTAAAGGGGTCGTGCTTGGCAGTATCCCACTGCCCACCAATAACCTATTGACAGGCATTTTTGTATCTAGTGAGCCCATTTCTATTTTGGGAGTGAAATTTGGTCCTGGGGAGTTGGCAGTACTGAATTGGGAAGAAAAATTAGGCAAGGCCAATAGATTGGTAAATGACTGGAAAGGGCAACAAGTTTCTAAAAAGAAAATGGTTGTTCTTATAAAAACCTTGCTTCTTTCGATTTTTCTTTATTTATGTTATGTATACCCTCCCCCACAAGCAGTAGTCACTAGATTGCTTAGTCTCTTTTTTCAATCCTTTTGGGGCTCGCGATTGAACCCGCTTAAATGGGACTTGACTTATCGTTCAATCGCAGAGGGAGGAGTTAACATGGTTAACCCTGTAGCTTTTTACTTTAGTATATTCATTTCTTATAATATTTGCACAACCTTAAAACTGGGTGACAAGCTTTGGAAATCATTAGTGCATGCCTGGCTCTCCCCCTGTTTGACCCCTTGGACACAGAGAAATGTTAGGGCACTGCCACATTTTTTACATATTCCACAATATGGTAAGGATTTTCTTAAGAATGTTGTTAAGTGGGGTATTTCCCCATCTCAGATAGTAATACTGACTAGGAAGCAAATTTACAACTCCATCTTAGCTTCAGAACAGCAAGATGTTCCGGGTTTTCCGGACTGCCCTGGGGAGAGGGTCCCCTTTGTACTTCAGCAATTGAGTAACCCATGGATCCCCCCCTTTGTCTGGGATTGTACATGTCTCAGTAATTATGGTCGCCTGGGGGTGAAAGCTAATAATAAACATAAACAGTTATCTAAGAGATATTGTCCTAGAGATACTTGTTTGCAGATTTTGGAAACCCAGTTACACTTGTTTCTTGAATGTCCATACGCATGGGCCTTCTGGCAATATCTTGCTACCCGTTGGTCTATCCCTCAGTTTTCAGGTCTAACTTATCAAGATTTACTGTATGGTCCTTTTCAAAACGCATTTCCACAATACCATGCTGATACTATTTATTTATTTCTGGTTATTGTTCGTTATTTTTTATGGCATGCTTGCTGTTTGTTAGTCATTCAACAAAGATCTATGCGATATACTGAGTTATTATCTAATCTTCAGTTTTCTTTACAGCGTGTCAAACTCTTGGACTTCCAGCGGTTTTCTTCTGAAAAAGCTCGTCATTTATGGACTCATTGTGATGCCTGGTTTCTCTCTGTTTAACCCATGCTACTGGATTTTTTTTGTTTATTTGCTGACTTTTTTTTGAGATTTATATTTCTTGATTTCTGTTTTTCCCTTTGTTTTGCCTTTTGTTGAAGCCCACTTTTTCAATAAAATTCCCCTACTGTCATGGGGTCTTTAATGTCCACCTGATCAACCACCAGAACTTGACAGATGAGACCTTGGTTTAATGTCTCATTCGAAAGATATCACCTCACAAGTGCAGTAATGCTGCACTATAATGTCAGTATTGGGTTTTACCCCAAGTCCCTGATGTGGGGCTAGATCCCACAACCCCAGTTATTTGGCCTTAAAGGTGAATGTACAACATGCTGAGCCACTGACACATCATCTACATTATACAGTTTTATTTAAAATGGGCTTTACCATCAGTGTGTAAATCAGAAACACCTTATTGGTTTTCTATAACATCAGCATGTGTACCAGCTGTTGAATAACAGCTTCTACTAAAACATTAGTATGAAGGTTAAAGGCGCGCGATTCCTCTTTAAGGATTTCCCAAAGTACAACCACAGTTCACTAAAGAAAAGTTGAACAGTGGTCTTGCTGTTCTTACAATTAGGAAACATACAAAAGAAAAGATGAAACAGACTGAAATGTCCTATTACCTTGCTTTGCATCCGATTATGTTCGTCAATGGCGTACTGATACTTTGGTACACTGAGTCCCAGTAGACTGGCAAGTTTACCTCCAAGAAAATCACAGGCTAAAATCAGGAACAGATAAATTCCAAAAATTAGTGGAAATGTGCTACACTCCATTGCATTAGGTTAGTTTCTAGCTTTCATTTCTGAGTAACAGCTTTGGGGTTCATTATACACATAAGTGTGCTCAGTGGGACTTTTCCTTTCAAAGTACTAGCAAGTAGACCAGTTTCATGGCTTAGGGGAGCAGCTGTCTAGTATGTAGTAACTGTAGCCTGCTGCTGTTCACTAAATCATGCCATGTCTTTCCCAGGGTTTACATCCTGTTTTTGTTACCTTATCCATAAAATCTGCATAGAAAAACCGGCCCATTGGTGCAGCTGTAGTGCTACTGCTTGCAATGCCAGTAACCCATGTTCGGGAGCGAGCCTGGGACATCAGGGGCTGGCGAGGAGGAGAATGGGGAAGACTGTGCATCTTAGCAGATGCCCTCTTCCTCTGGGAAAGAAGGACTGCACTTTCCACAGTCACACCACTGCTTGGGTGACCACAGTTGGTGCTGTAGCTGGTGAGGGACATGGGTAGGGATGTGGTGTGCCTTTGGCATGCTGTGGCATACATACATACAAATGCTCACTTTGGAGCCCTAGCCGATGGCATCCCCAGGAGCAGTGAAAAATCAGAAAACCCAATGTGCGGCAGAATGACACCAGCACTCTCGGGCCCAACTCTCCCAACCGCCTACTGGTCCCTGCATACGATGGGCCCATGGGAAGCCATGGCTGTTGGCTTTCCCAAGGGTGAACACCATATAGGGGAAATTCCCTCAAGTTAGCAGCAAATGCCCTCAGTGGACCCTCCTGGGACTGGGTAAGTTAGAGATGGGAAGTGGATGGGTCTGGAGGGTTGCCTGGCTGAGAAGAGCTGCATCAGTGACAGCTGAATATACAAAGCAGAATAGAAAAAAGACCTGTATAAAAAGCTTTGATGAGGGTATTCCATAGTTCAAAGAATACAGTGGATACAGAATGGCCTGACTCCGAAGATGCCATTTATCTTCACAAGAGAAGGGAGAAGGACAGTAACTCATGAGTGGCAGAGCCATTAGCAAGTATGTAAGTCCTGCCCCTTATAAGTGATGATAATACATAATTTCTCATACCCACTTTAATTATTTCACTGTGTTTGTAAACCCCGCTGTTTTGTCTTTTCCTCATGACTTTGTAATCTTTTGGCTCATGCCTAAATATAGGCATTTTATTGTCTGGCACACTTACATAGAAACACAGAAATTGATGGCAGATAAACACCACTTGGCCCACCTAGTCTGCCCATTTCCCCTACCAACTGTAATACAGCAGACCCTACTTAATCTCTGGCTTTACCCTCCATTTCCTAACTACTGAGGTTCCCTTATGCCTGTCCCATACATTTTTGAATTCTGTAACCATTTTTGCTCCCACCACCTCTGCTGTGAGGCTGTTCCATGCATCCACCACCCTTTCTGTGAAGAAGTACTTTCTTACGTTTCCCATGAGTCTACCCTCCTTCAGCATCATAGCATGATCCTTTGTTTTTGAACATTTTTTTTTCTGAAAAATGCTTCCCTCTTGTACCTTATTTATACCCATGAGGTATTTGAAAGTCTCTATCTTATCCCCCTCTCCCTCCTCTCCTCCAGAGTGTATATATCGATGTCCTTGAGTCTCTCTCCTTGTAGGGCTTTTGGTGCAGATCCAGCAACATTTTAGTTGCCCTTCTCTGGTCCACCTCTACTGTGTCTATGTCCTTCAGGAGATATGGCCTCCAAAACTGGACACAGTACTCTAGATGAGGTCTCACCAATGATTTGTACAGTGGTATTACCACCTCCTTCATTCTGCTGGTGATGCCCCTCCTTATGCACCCCAGCATCCCACTGGCTTTCCCTACTGCCTTGTCACACTGCCTGGCCACTTTTAGGTCATCAGATATGTTTACCTCAAGTCCCTTTCCTGTTTAGTGGTCATCAGTACCTCTCCTCCCATCATGTACTCTGCCCCTGAGTTTCTGTGCCCCAAGTGCATGGTTTTGACTTACCTGGTCAACAAAAACAAAATAAATGGCATATTCTGAGCCAGCTCAGTGTATGTCTAATTTATACAATGTATTTACATGATAAAGCTTTTACATTTGGTTTTTAATGAAGATTTAATCACTTCTGTTTGATTTCACTCTATTTTGAGTACAGCAGAGGCCATTGTGATGTCATCAAAAGTTTGTGCAAACTGATTGGTTAAGGTTTCCTTTGTGACATTTGCAAAGTGACGATATGGTAAATGCTGATTATGCACACAGCAGTGAGAGCAATACTTTAGAACATAGACATAACTATGCACTGCAGAAAAACTGGCTAACATAGTATGCAAAGCAAAATATGAACAATGCAATGGTAGTACAGAGTATCAGTGATGGTGATAAAGTAAAAGCCCAAATGCAAATAGACATAATTAGCTCATGGCTCTATCACTACTGAGTTATTGTCCTGCCCCCTCCCTCATGAAGATAAATGGCATATTCATTTGCTGTCTTGGTGATCTGCATGACAACAGACTATGGCCCTGTCCACACTCACAAGTCTGTACTGTTACCACGGGGTGCAACCATTATGGAGCACGTCCGCATTGGTAACGGTACACAATGCAGTTTTGCTTCCGATCTTGAGACCTGGTGGAAGGTAGTCTTGAGATCGGTAGCAGGAATGTTTGGCAGCAGAAAATGGTTACATAGCAATGCACTCACCAGTGCGGATGGGCGAGTGTGGGTTTGTCTAACCCCAGTCCTCCATGGCGGCATCAGGCATCCCATGATGGAGCGTGGCACCTGCACATGCTGAGCACATGGGAACTAGGAAGCAATGACAGGTGGGCTAATGGCCAGATGCCACAGGTGATATGTTACTTCATGCCAGCCAGACAGCCATACAGGATACTACAGGGGGGCTAATGATAGCCCTGAGTCATTGATCCCATGGCATGCCATTCTGCTTGTTTTCATTTGCTATGCCCATGGAAATGAGCAGCGGCATGCTGGGATATGTTGAGAAGTGACACACAGCATTCTGGTATTCTGTGTGTCACCTCTCTGAATACAGATGATGGCAGTTGTTGGAATCACTGCTGGAAGACTCCAGTGTGGACGCAACATGATGGAGAGTGCACTTCTGGGCAGAACGCTGAAGTGTGAGTGCAGACATGCGGTAATGGTAAAAGTGAAGCCGTTACAGAAACCCGGTACACTCTTGTGATTGTGAGTGTGGACAGGGCCTATGATGCCAAAAGGACAGTCACTGGGAGGTCAGTTGTTGACAATCAGGTATTTTTTGAAATGTAAAGGATACTAATTTATGTTAACATATTCAGAGGATCAGTATTAGGACAAAATTAAACCCAAACAAGCCAGTCTGTCAACACATTGGCAGAGTTACTGCATGTGATGTAGGCAACTTGGGGGCAGGAATGAACCTGAGGCAGCGGAGGGCTGGTGGCAGCAGGAGGGGGATATGGATAAGCATCCCACAGGACATTCTCCTCTGGATGGAAGGATGACCATTCGATGCTGAATGGGTTGCGTGAGTCAGTTTGGTATGGCAGTGGAAGGGGGAGATGCAGTGACTTTGAGGTGAGCATTCCTACTGCGTAAAACCACCATGTATTTACAGCCAAGCATCTCAGAGATATGACAAAGAAAAGTTGCTTACCATAACCTCCAGATCTTCAAGAATATCTTCTCCATGGAATACCACTCTTTGATCTAAGCAGTGGAGGTGACAGGACCATCACAGAAAATAGAACTTTTGAAACCAGCAGCATCAGAACATAGGTGTCATTTTAGTGCCCACAGGTTATGTAGTGACACCAGCCCCAACCTACTCATTACCTTTTTTTTTTTTTTTTTTTTTTACCAAGAAGGAAGAGCTATGCTATATGTCTCAAAATTAGTAACGAATAACATTAGGAAACAAGACAGTCCATTGATCCTTAGGAGAAGGAACAAACATAACAAGTGTCTTCAGAGCCTGTACTCATTCAAGTAGGGGAATGACAGCATACTGTACATGGAACTAGAGTGAGTCTGGGGGATGGAGTGTGGGTGAATGGTACTTTGGAAAAGATATTCTTGAAAATCTGGAATTATGGTAAGTAACTCTTCTATCTTCCAATAATTGCTCTTCTACGTAGAGTCCCACTCTTTGGTCCCAACTAGCAACCATTTCAATTCAATTCAAAATTTTGTTTCTTAAAACAGATAAACAAGTAGCGTGGTCTAACCGCTAAACAAGATGGAGTGCTAATTTTTCCCCGCTGATGACCCGGAGTGAAGTCTTCGACATTTCCCCAAACCCAGCTTAGCTACTGAACCCAAAATAGAGCTGTCACTATCGGAAGACATCCTTTACCTGTGGTTCTTTTTTTCGGCGACTCCGAGGTGGGGAAACCACTAAAACTGACTTCAGTCCTGAAGCCCCATAACAATGCCTCTGAAAGCATGGCGCACAAACTAAAAGGCAACGGAGGAGAGCCCTCGATACAAGATATGTTCTCATCTATAATGTCCCAGATGGAAGATTTCACGGTGGCTACCAATAATGCCACCAGCACATTGCAAAAACTAGACACCAAAATGGGGCATGTAGAACACAAAGTAGAACAACATGAGGAGGCATTACAAGACCACTGTACCATCATGAGGGATCAGGCGGCCCAAATTAAAATCCTTCAGAAAAAAATGGAAGACATGGAAAATAGGAGCTGATGGAACAATCTGCAGCTCCTAGGCTTCCTGGAGGGCTGTGCGGAGATCAGAACTGTAGCTTTCCTCCAACAAGCCCTCCTGGAGATCCTGCGCTTACCACCCAATACTAAGTTGACTATCGAGCGTACACATCGCTCTCTGCAACGGAAACCGACCATGGACGAAAGGCCTATACCTACACTGGCCCGTATTTACAACTTTGCCGAAAAGGAAGCCATACAAAACAGGGTCAGAGAACTCAGGGCCTTGGATTGGCGTGGGCTTCGAATCATGATTTTCCAAGACTACTCACGCGAGCTGACTGCAAGGAGAAAGGCCTACACTGAAGCTAGGAGACGGCTCCATGATATCCAGGTTCTCTTTACTCTCCGTTACCCTGCAGTCCTGAAAATAACCCATAACGGCTTTGCACAACAATTTCACACACCAGAGGCTGCTATGGACTTTATAAATGCAACCTGGCCCCCACCTAATAACCCTAACCGCAGCCCAGTACTCTGTAAATCTGACTTGGCAACTAATACTCATCTTGATCGGAGGTCTCCCCTGAAATGGGACCGGCTGAATATGGGGGCAGAGGCCCAAAGACCCACCAGGCCCAGTAGAGAGCTGGAACCATGCTTCCCTAAAATCCGATAGAGACCCCCATCTACTGGGCACACCAGAAGGGAACATCCACAGGACAGGACACGAAATGAGGGCTACTACTTCCCACCAGAAGTACATACACAGCGAGCTGAGAACCAGGAGATTGAATACACCAGCTCTTACTTCTCCCAGAATAGGTTCTCGCCTATCGCTCCATCAACCATGACAGACACAGAGAAACTTTTTACAGAGATGGAGGTTTCTGTACCTGAAGCCCTGGACCCAGAACAGGAGGCGGTGCAACGATCTTGGGCAGCTGAGACAGGCGAGGCCCTCCCGCTTGCTGACTCTGAACTCTTGATTGTGGTTTTGGGCCTTTTTTCAGGACTGGCGCAGATTCCTGAAGATGGCGCTGGAAAGGAAGACCCCTTGCAGTGTGCTCCCTGTCTGATTATATACAGATAAGTTTCTGTTAGGTTTTGTGTCTCGGGAGTAACTGTTGGAGGGTTTAAATGGGGTTAAATGGGTTGGGGGAAAAGAAGTGCCACGGGACTTTATTTTTAATTTTTCCTCAGCACCTCTCTCCTATGCCCGGATAAACGGGGTAGTAAGATGGGCAGAGCATGATTACCTGCCTCCCCCCAGAAGACACTTCTCCTTCAAGGCACGTATCAGCAATCTTACTGTTTGCTTTGCAACTTGCCTCAGAAAGTTGAGGGGAGGTTTGGGAGTATAGGGACAACAGGGACATTGTGTGAGGCTTTAATGTTAAAGAGGATCCCTGCCCCCCCCCAGGCAATCCCTGCTTCCATATGGATAACAGACCTTGACTTTGCATCCCTCCTCAAACTGGACAGATCAGAAGAGTACTACAGAAGAACCCCCCCCCCAAACACCGACTGGGGGACTGCCACCTAAAGGGATGTGTCCTTGTTGGAAGTTGTATCTGAAATTAGCTTACATGGCACCTACCCAGGTTCAGGAAAGGTAATATATGTATATATATTCCCTGTTGCTCCGGGGATCGCTATCTAAGAAGTTGCCTTACTTGTTCTGATCCCAATACCTCTACACAGATGTTGATACTGGTACATCCCTCAAGCTCCTACAGGTGAAAAGACGATGACCCACACAACGGGTTAGTCGATACCTAATCCCCCCCCCCATAGGTACAGCGGGCATGCCATTGGCTGGGGCTCCAGCTGGTTAAGCCCGCATGGGACCTCACAGGTTTTTTCTTTTTCTTTTTTCTATTGTTACATAAGACTGTACATGGGTTAATATAGTACTAATAAGTATGCATTGGACACTCAGGTCTCATCTGACTAAGACTCCCCTAGTCCCTACCTCTACTCCTCCAAGGAATGAAGAATATCTCCTTCCAGAGCACCCATTCCTCTATATTCATCCTGTTGACCCCCCCCCATCACTTATAGAAGTTATAAAGGACATAATATTTGGAGTTAACCCCAAACTATCACAGTTACTAGCAGTCCCTTCCCACACTGATTCATAGATGTATAAGGGACAGACAGGTATCACAGTTAGGGAGAATGGCCGAAACAATCTTTCGTACTTGGAATGTCCAGGAATTGAATACCCCTATAAAATGAAAAAAGGTCCTTTCTCCTCTCAAGCATTTAAGATCCAATGTGGCATTCCTTCAAGAGACTAAACAGACAAAAAATGACCATGACTCAATGATAAAAGATTGGGTGGGACAGGGGGTGCATTCTGCTGCTTCCACTAGGAAACATGGTGTTCTCATTTTAATACACAAATCACTATAATGGACCTTGACAGACTCAGCAGCCGACTCAGACGGCAGGTGGGTGATGGCTACATATCTTGTCCCTTCGGGTCCCATTACAATGTGCAATGTCTATGCCCCCAACAACAACGACCCCCAGTTCCTTCACATGTTGACCAGGACTATCAGCACATTTCTACCCATCAACTCCCCTCTTCTCCTTGGGGGAGACTTTAACTTAACGCTAGTCCCCTCCCTAGACAGGAATGACAATGGCAGAGAAGTACTTGAAGGGGGGCAGAGCTGTGCATCAACTGATAAAACACCTAGGGCTCACTGATGTGTGGAGACTGTTTCATCCTAGAGACAGGGACTATACGTTCCATTTGGAACCCAATTCCTCACACAGTAGGCTAGACTACTGGCTCACATCCTCCTCCCTTCTTCATAACTCCCTAGATGCTGCTATCCTCACATGCATCATCTCTGATCACGCCCCGGTCCAGCTGACAATACAATGGGGACCACCACCATCCCTATCTCGCCACTGTAGACTTGATCCTCTCCTTATACGAGACCCAGATTTCATCCCTTGGGCCAGAACAGAAGCATCCCTGTTCTTAAAACATAATCCCTCCTCTGATACTTCAGCAGGGAACACGTGGGAGGCCTTCAAGGCCACCATGAGGGGTAATATTATGAGGTATGCTGCTGCCAGGCATACAGAATGAGAACAATGCCTCCTAGATCTAGAACAGTTGGCATCAGCTGACACTCAGTTTAAAGCAATGCCCTCCCCTCCCCTCTCCTAGTTCCACTATAGTCAGGACCATTCTTGGATTGCGTTTTGAGATCAACCAGCTCTTAAATAGGAAGGCTGAAGTGGCTATACTATGTCTCCAACACACTTTCTGGGAGGGAGGAGATAAAGGTGGTAAGGTGCTGGCCTACCAACTCAGGTGACAACAGCTCAACCGGCATATCCCTGGCCTGAAAAGCAATCAGAGGATATTGGCTACCACCCCGCAGGCCATAAATCAGATCATGGCATCCTTCTATCAGACTCTTTACTTCACCACCCACTCGAAACCAGCAATGGGTACCCAGTCCTTTCTTGATGGCCTGCTCCTTCCTACACTCTCCCTACAACAGGCCTTCCAGTTGGAAGCCCCAGTCATTCACGAGGAACTGTGTAATGCCATCAAGAGCCTTCAACTAGGCAAATCCCCTGGGAGTGATGGCTATACTGCTGAATTCTATTGGGCCCTGTCCCTCGTGATCATCCCACTTCTTGCTGAAGTTTTTCAAGAGGCTGAGGGCCAGGGGATTCTACCTCCCTCCCTGCCTCCATGAGGCGACTATTGTCATGATCCCAAAATAAGGGAAAGACCCCACTAACTCTGGCATCTACCACCCGATCTCCCTTATAAACCCAGATAGTAAAGTCTATGCCAAGGTTTTGACCTCTAGACTGAGCCCCTACTCTCATACCTCATTCACTCCTCCCAGGTGGGATTCGTCCCCGGCCGACACAGTACTGGCCACCTTAGAACCCTGCTGAACCTTATGCACAAAGCAAGATATCTGACAACCCCAGCTGCGGACATTGTTGTGGACTTCAAAAAGGCCTTTGACTCCATTGAGTGGGATTACCTATATTGGGTCCTTTCACATCTGGGAGTGGGTGAAAGATTCATAGCCAAAGTGCAGGTTATGTATAACATACCATCGGCACGAGTCACCACCAATTCCACCCTTTCTCTCCCCTTTCCACTGGAGAGTGGTACTAGACAGGGCTGCCCCCTCTCCCCCCTACTTTTTGTCCATGCAGTTGAACCACTAAGCAGTAGATATTAGACAACACCCCCATATACAGGATAAGAACTGGTGACACTGAGTACCCAAATTTGATGTATCGCGGATGACCTCCTTCTCCCCTGTCTGATGTCCAATATTCCCTGCCTCACATACTTGCCCTCCTTGACTCCTTCACCACCTAATCGGGCCTGAAGCTCAATCAGTCTAAGACTGAGATCCTTCCCCTTAACAAACACTGTCTACAGGGTACGACAACTACATATGGGCTATTATGGGCCCCCATGGGGATCACATATCTGGGCAACACTCTGACCCCTAAACTGGAACATGTCTGGCAGATTAATTTACAACCCTTGCTAAATACTACTAAAACCGAATTCGACAGGTGGAAACAGCTCAAACTCACCTTAGCAGGCAAAATAGCTGCCATAAAGATGGTGACTGCCCCTCGCTTCCTGTACCTCCTGGCCCATATACCCATCTCTTTGCCCAAATCATGGTCCCAACTGATAGACAAGCTATTTGGGAATTTCCTCTGGGAGGGTGCCAAACCCTGTTTCACTCAATCTAAACTAAGAGCCCACTGGACAAAGGGGGTTGGGATCTCCCTTGGCTAGAAGGATACAAATGGGCATTTCAGGTAGCACAAACAGTTCACTGGTTCCATACTCCCTCCTTCTCTTCAAGGCTCCAATAGGTCTACATCAAACTTTCAGTGACAAACACCATGGATCCCCCCTCTCTTCTGTTTACAGGTAGAAGGTCCATTCTTCCACAAGCCTCCTTTCCAGAACAAGTCTCCATCTCCTCCACAGTGGAGATTTCCAAACGAGCCTGGTACTATGTCCACACCAAACTGGCCATTGACTCACTTCCATTATCCTATGCCCAACTTGGCAGAACCCCTCCATCACCATAGGTAAGGACAAGGTCACTTGGAGACACTGGCATGCTAAAGGCCTCGAAATGGTGGGAGACATATGTGATCGGGACCTTAATTGTGGCTCTACCTTCCAGTACCTGCAGAAGCAGTGGGACCTCCCCCCCACAGTGATTTCTGGAGGTATCTTCAGATCCGAGCGGCTGTTACACCCTATTAGGAAGCCCCAAACTATGGGTTAATCCCTCACCCCTCTGTAGCTGGATACAACACCCAAAAAGCCTTGCAGGCAGAATTTATGCCAAGTGGAGAGATACTCTGCCTTCCCAGTCAGGAGAATCAAAGGTAAGGTGGGAAAAAATGTTACAGTGCACTATTACTAACACTCAATGGGGACAAACCTCGAGGGATGCCCACAAATCGTACCAGGATGCCTGATCCAGGCTGATACAGAACAAAGTTTTATACTCGTGGTATAAGACACCTGTTGTGCTACACAAGGTCAAGCTTCTAGAATCTGACTGCTGTTGGAGATGTGAGGCAAAAGGGGGAGACCTGGCTGATATACTATGGTCCTGCCCTAAGCTGCACAAACTTTGGGCAGGGGTTGGCTCATTGGCATCCAGAGTACTTCTGCAGATCCCCCAGACACTGCTGTTCTTCCTCCTGGGGATTCAAACTGGCCTCCCACTGCTGACCTCACAAGAATACAGGTGGTTAGCCTTACTAGCCATAGAAACAAAAAGGGCTTTACTATGCAAATGGTGCACCCCAGTCACCCCTACACCTGCTAAAGTGGAGGCCTCCCTTTCAGCCTTGGCTAAAATAGATCAGATCGCCCATCTTAAATCCTATCAAATGGCTAAATTCCAGCAATGCTGGGCCCCATACTTGAGATATGTACAACCCCTACAAGGTGTGGGATGATTTCCCCCCAGACCATGGGCTGGACTCAGCAGTGACTCTAACTGATACAATAATTGGTTGAGGAGGCAGGCTAACAAGTGACTCCCCCAAGCTAAGAAACTTAGACTAAGCTATTGCTACTTGACTCCAACTAAGGTCCACCAGCTTGTCTTGCTATGACTCTTCTATTTAGGTCTTCTGTACTATAAGACCCTCTGATATCCCTAGATCTGGGAGTACCCTTCTGTTGATAAGACTATGTTATTCTGTTATTATAATATTATGATATACGTTAGTACAAGTACTACAATAGCTTTAGTACACAGATTCTTTGTGTATACTTTTTTCTGTTTTAGAACATACCTTCTGATATGTTAGAATGAACCCACACATATCTGAATCACCTGATGCCTTGTCGTGATGCGAACCTCCCCTCAGAAGGATAGGTGTGTCTTCAGTCACATATTACTCTTGTCTTGCATAGAACTTAGATTGGTGAGTACCACATTTCTTAATTCATTAGAATTTTCTCATAGTTGTATAACCCTTGGTTCATGTCAGTATACTGATTTGCACTCTGTAACCATGTGCAATTTACGATTACATACTCTTCCCTATAACCCTCCCTCAGCCTCCCCTTTACTTCCTACCCTTCCCCTGTCTTCCTTCCCCCCTTTTATAGTATTACTGTTTAATAGAGCTATACACTATGTTGTAATGTACTGTATTATTTTTGAAAAATAAAAAATTTTACAACAAAAATAGGCAAACAAGGATGATGACATTTCTTTTGAGTACCAAAGAACCCGTTTACAATGACATCCTATTCTGCAAACTCATAGGAACTGACTTTGAGGGTGCTGCTGGGCATGGGCCTCCCTAAAATTTCCAACTTCCATTATTGTTAACACTGAACCCAGCCTGTTTGTATAGATAAGTCCCCACCCCCCCGGGAAAAACAAGAGGTAGCTCCTATGCGCAAAAGTTATAACCGTTATGACAGTATTTAACAGTTTATATAACATTTATAACAAACAAGTTAGGCATACAATAGATAACATCTAGCAGCAATAAAAATAGACTTAAAGACACATGCAACAGACACAGAGGAACCTTGACATTGTGGAAATTTAGTAGGCATGGTGTTCCATAATTTATTCACTAATATTAAAAGCACGACTACCGTTGGTAGTTCTAGAGTGGGGTACAAAAGGTTTGATGCCTTTGGAAGACCAAAGTCCATCCATAACTGGACACACAGAAATAAGATCAGTTATATAGCACAGAACTTTCTTCTAGATGCATTTCAGAACAAGTCTGAGTATGGATGTGCCTCTTCACTGATAGTGAGGGCCACACAAGACACATCTGTGTGTACCAAAAGGGGCATCATGCAAAACTTGAAATGTGGTTATAGATTACATTTAGTTTATTCAACAAAGTTTTAGAGTCAGAGTCAGGGGAAAAAACAGCCTAGGGAGGCTGGAAACATAAGACTCACAAAGAGATTAGGCCTTGCAACACAGCCAGTCAGAAACTTGCATGTTTCTTGGAGTGAATGTTCAAACCCTCATGTATTGTGAAGGAATGAACACTAGTCCAGGTAGCTGCCCTACAAATCTCTGAAACAGGGACTTAGCAGAGTAAAGTCAGCAAGGTAGCTATTACTTAAGTGACCTGAGCTTTGAAAGAGGCCTCCATTTTCTGTCTCACTAGCATGTAGCAGTGATGGATGCAGTTGACAATCCAATCAGGCATTGTTTGGAAAAAGGAAAACCCTTTTGACTGGGATTGAAGGTGACAGACAATTGAGAGACTTGTCTGCATTTCTTTGTTCTGTTAAAGTGGAAGCTGAGGGTTCTGCTAACATCGAGAGGTTGCAGTGCCACTTCTCTTGGGTTCTTCAGTTTGAGGAAAAAGGTTGGAAGCACCAAAGATTGTTTTAGGTGGAACTCTGACACCACCTTTGGTAAAAATTTAGGATGTGTGCACAGTACCTCTTACCCTTGTGGAGTTCAGTAACTCTGCACACAGAGGTAATGGCCACTTGAAACCCTATTTTCCAGATGAGGTACTGCATGTTGCAGGTAGCTGCTGTTTCAAAGGAGTTACGGGTGAGTATGTCCAGTCCCAGGTTGGTGACAGATTTCTTCATAGGTGGTCTGATATGCAAAATACCTATCCAAAATCTTCTGAAAAGAGGGAGCTGAGCTAAGGTAAGAGTCCCCACAAGCTTGTGGTAGGCCAAAATGGCCAACAAGTGGACTTCTGTTGCACAGCACTGCAGCCCAGACTCCAAAATGTTCAGGAGATAGTCAAGAATTCTGTCTGGAGAACAGTGAAAGGGAAGAGCACCGAAGAGAGAACCACTTCCACCTTGCACTGTAACCTTTTCTTACTGAAGGTTTATGTGCTGTCAGAAAAACTTGGGAGACCATCTGAGACACCTGAAATCTGCCCACATCTAGTTCTTCAGGAGTCATATCTGGAGATAAAGGGCTTGGCATTTTGGATGGATTTGTGACCCTGAAACTGGGTCAGGGTGTTCATTATCATGGGTAAGGTCCCTGGCTGCTGAATGACCAATTGGTTCAGCAGTGGATACCATATCTGTTTTGGCCAGAAAGTACAGTTACATAAGAACTTAGCTTAACAGCAAATCTTCAAGAGAAGCTCTTGCAGTAGGCCACGCTGCTAGGACTAAACTGCCAGGCACTAGGACCACATGGAAAACTTCTAGCTAGCAGTCTACCATGGGGGACCGCCCACTGCTGACGTCAGCTGATGTCAGCCTTGCCTATTTAGCCTATATATGTGGGCGGTGCCCCACACCTACCTCAGTTCTCCTGCTGGAAACCCCATACCTAAATAATTACAGGCCGATATCTCTCCTACCAATATTGTCTAAACTGCTGGAAAAAATTGTGAATGCTCAGTTGAGAACCTAACTAGATAACAAGAACCTTCTAAACCCTGTGCAGTCTGGTTTCAGAGCCAAGCACAGTACCATTACGGCTCTGGCCAAAGTGACTGATGACTGGCAATGAGAACTGGAAAATAAAAAATTTGTATGTGCTATGTTTCTGGACCTTAGAAAAGGCCTTTGACACTGTCAACCACTGCCTGCTTCTTTCCACCCTAAAAGTGATAGGTCTGGACCTGACCTCTCTGTGCTGGTTTAATAATTACCTTACAGATAGGCTACAGCAGGTCAAGGCCGAAGGGGAGCTCTCTCCACTCAAACCACTAAAAAGAGGCATTTCACAGGGATCCATCCTGGGGCCTCTATTGTTTGCCATTTATATAAACAATATTGATGTTGGCATCAAAGAGTCCAACATTCACCCTTTCGCTCATGATACGGTGTTGTACCTAAGCCGCCCAACTCCGGAAGCCACCTGTGGAGATTTACAAACAGAATTCAACTTATCGCAAAATCAGCTCCTGAATAAAAAACTCTTACTCAATGCCAAAAAAACAAAAGCTATGCTGTTCTCTCCAGCTACTCATTCGGCGAACCCTGCTATCTCTGTCTCCTTATCTCCCATAAACACTTTACTAGGAGAGAGAGGTTGGAATTTGTTATGAAATTCAAGTACCTAGAGGTCTGGCTAGACCACAGACTTTCCTTCGTGGAACATTTCGAGGATCTGCTGAAAAAGTTGAGGCAGAAGCTTGGTCTCTTCTTTAGAATAAACCGCCTCCTGACCAAAGATGCCAAGATGTAGCTAGTTCAATCCACGTTTCTATCCCTAATTGATTATGCCAATTTCAATTATAGTCAATGTAATGCCTCCTGTCTTGCTAAACTGGACACCTTATGCCACAGAGCCTTGAGATTCGTAACTGGCCTACCTATCATCACCCACCACTGCTTCTTATATGCAGCTGTGGGGTAGACCTCCCCTTCAGTACAGAAGGAATAGAAATGCAGCTCTCTGGACTTACAGAGCTATTACCAACAAATTACCCGAATACATTTTCAACTGTTTGCCGTTATACGTGGTAGGCAACTACACACTGAGAAACTATTCTCTGCTTCTACTGAAGGTAACTAGGGCCAATACACACTTTGGGAGAGCAGCCATAGGCTTTGTGTTGCCCTCACTCTGGAACAAACTACAGAAATCTATGAAACTGAGTCTCCCTGTTAGTCTTACCACCTTCAAGACCTTGTATGCCGAGGCTGTTAAGGAGATATGCAGCTGTTTCCAGCACACTTAGCGTGCTAGGGTGCCTACTGCTTACCTGCCCACTACATCTCCACCTAACCCGGCCCCTTGATTGTCTCCACCTATACCCCCCCTTTTTTTCTGCTAATCCACTACCTTTCTTACCCTCAGACTCCTAACATATATGTCCCCAGCCCATCTACCGTAGTACCCCTCTTAGAACAGCTGCAGTCCTGTACCCTTCCCCTCCATATCTGCCCCTTAAGTTTGTATATGTCCTGACCAATGATATGCCATGCTGTTTGAAAATGTTTTAATATGCTGGCTGTTTCAGAATGTTTTAATTCCCCTTATCATACTATTCTCCCTAACCTTACTTGTTATTGCTCTGTGTATTTTTTTTTCTATTTCTGTATAATATGTCTATTTATTATCTGTACATAAAATATAGGATAAAGTATGGGTCTGGGTGTGTAACGAGAATTTGCACACCCGAGGGTTTGATGCTACATAAACCCCGAGGCGCAAGCTCGAGGGGTTTATGAACATCTAACCCCGAGGTGTGTGTAATTGCCACACACACCCAGACCCATATTTTATTTTATATAATTGTTGGGTTTCTTTTTGCCTCAGCAATTATATAAAATAAAAAGGCTGCTGTGCCACTGCCACCACAGTCCGATTCCGGTCGGCTTTCTCTTATTTAAAACATTTCTTTTTCAGACAGTATTGTAAAGGAGGATCGATCCGGTAGCAATGTGGTATAATTAATTTAAATTTTATTTTACTTACTGCCGAGTGTCCATGGCAGTTTCTTTTCAGGTTGGGTTTGCGGTTCTGGAAGTAAAAAGCGAGCAGAGTTTGAGCAGGCGCATGCGCAGAGAGGGGGAAACCGTGCGCCTGTTTGCCGTTATAAACGCTCCTTTATAACGTCAAATTACGTCACGGTTTCCTTATGGAAAAAAGAGGAAGCCATTAATTATAGTGTTATTCTTGGCCTTGTGTAACGCAGGTCCACCTTGTAAATGAGCCTGCTCAATGATGTTCGCCTGGATAAATAAAGACTTGATTGATTGATTGATTGATACCCATACTGGTAGCTAAAGGAGAACCAAGGAGGTTTCCTGAGAGCCAAAAGAAAGGCAGAAGCAGTGTGAAGGAAAAGAGCAGCAGAGGGACATAGGGAGGGAAAGCAGGGCCTGCTGCAAGAGCTTCTCTCGAACATTTACTGTTATGGTAAGTTCTTACGTAACTGTACTATCTTACATCAAGGAAGGCTCTTGCAGCAGGCCACACCAGTAGGACTGAGTCCCAAGCAGTACTAAGTATCACCAGGATAACATCACTGGAAGGAGGACAGATCAGCACAGCAAGAGCTCATGAGAGAAGGCCCTGAAGCACTGCTAGGCCAAAATTGGCCCTGTGCCTAGAGGCGATGTCCAGACTGTAATGCTTGGTGAAAGTGTGGACAGAACTCCAGGTGGCAGCTGTACAGATATCCACAGCAGACACATTTCTGAAGCAAGCTGTGGAGGTAAGGTAAACTTTATTCATATGGCACTCAATCCCAGGGTCTCTGGGCACCTTACAAAAGGTCAAACAAGCAGGGTAAACAACAACATACAGAATAAAAGCTGCATAAGGATTATCTACAAAATCTAAAATTATACAATAAATAAGCATTAATAAATAGTGATAAACAATTACAATCAGCTGCACTTCCCCGTCGAATTGACAGTTTAGTTGTGCAGGGCATATGGGTGCCATACAGATTCTCAAGTCAGATGCCAAGTCAAAGGGAGGTTGGGGGCTGGGTGAGGATGGGCGGGGGAGGTGGCTTGACATGGAAAGTTGTGTACTTCTTACCTCTCTTTTCACCATGTATACATGTCATGTTTTTGTGTAAAAATCAGCTGCACTTAATCTGGAAATGCTTCTTTAAAAAGATAAGTTTTTAGACCCCTCTTAAATGCCTCCACTGACAGACCTCCCTCAGAGATCTAGGTAGCAAGTTCCAGAGGACCGGGTCCAGTCACCTCAAATGCCCAAGCACCCGAGGTATTCAGCCTGGCCCTCGGGGCCGCTAAGAGACCCCCGGTAGAGGAGCAGAGGGAGTGGACCAGGGTGGCAGGTGTAAGGAGGTCAGTCAGGTAGCCAGGGCCCAGGCCATATAGGGCCTTATAAGTCAGCAAGCCCACCTTGAAGATGATCCTCCACCTGACAGGCAGCCAGTGCAGACCCCGCAGGACTGGGATCACATGTCAAGACCTAGAAAGGCCCGTCAGTAACCTGGCAGCTGCATTCTTCACCAGCTGCAGTTGGCGGAGGTTCCCTCCACAGACCCCAAAGTACAGAGCATTGCAGTAGTCCAACCTGGATGTAACAAAGGCATGCACTAATGAGAGCAGGTCCTTGGGTGGAATTAGGGGTTTAATCCGGGTGACATTCTTTATGTGGGAAAAACCACTTTGGACAACAGACGACACCTGAGCATCAAGCGTTAGCCTGTCATCAAGGATGATGCACAGATTTCTCACTCTAGTGGATGCCGTTGATGGGGTAGATCACAGGACCAGTTCTGTTACCACCCTGGAGGCATTCCTATCATGCTTGTGATGAGGCTCGATCACCAGCATCTCTGTCTTGCCAGGGTTCAGCCTCAGCCAGTTAGTGTACATCCAGTCCTGGATCTTGACCAGGCAGTTATTAAGCACTTCAACTGCATCAGTTATTCCAGGGGCAAAGGGCATACACAACTGGGTATTTATGTATGTATGTATATCTTTATAAAACCGGGTTAGTGGGCTGATCCAAAGGACCGATTTCAGCCACGACCCGGGTCACAAGATGGCAGCAAAGTGAACATCAGCAGTTTTACATAGTGTATAGCCAAGCAGTAATACAAGTACATGTACATGAACTTGAAACAAATAAGATAAAGAGAGATAGAATATAGACAACAATATGTAGTTCTAACTATACAGAGCAAAAACAGTATGCACACACACAGAAACAGATTATATACTAGCGCTGAGTTGCAATTACAAGCAATTAATTGTATGCTCTGGATTAATTACAATATAGGAGCACATCAGAAAGAGTTCAGTTTCTACAAAAGCACAACAGTCTTTCTGTCAGGACAGCCCTGATCGACCGAGAGACAAGGAGAGAGACAAAAAAAGAAAAAAGACAACAGAAAATACATAAGTGCAAACAGGACTAGGGTGTCAGGGATGGAGGCTGATGAGGGAGGGGATCAGAGATAGTGGCAGGGAAGTAATAACAACATACTATAGGGGAAGGGCTAGGGTGGATCATGGGCTGAAGCATGGTCTAGGGAACAGTTGCAGGAAGATTCAGTCAGTAGCCAGGCTCATAGGTTATTTTTGAGGGACATGTGGGAGGGGGAAGAGCGGATCGATAGTGGGAGCCTGTTCCAGAGGGAGGGGACAGATACAGAGAAGACTTTACTACCCATGACAGAATGGGTGCGTGGGACTTCCAGAGGGGGAATGGAGGAAGCACTAAGGCTTCCAGGAGCTACCCTATCTATGAGTAGCAAGGAGACAGATGGCATTCCCTAAGAGAGTTAGGCTTCCCATGGCATAGTCGAAATGTCCCTGAAGATTGGGTCACCCTAGGGTTTTGTAAAGTGTGCAGTGGTGGGTAGAGTAGGGTGTTTGGAGAACAAAGTGGCAGATAGAGTTGTAGGATGTATCGAGGTGAGAGTGAAGCGAGGAGGAGGTGGCGAAGGAGTAGACAGGGGAGCAGTAGTCAAGCGGGGGAGGAAGTTTCCTTGCGCTATGGGGAGGTGGGCATCCAGAGACAGAAATAGTTTGGTTCTGTAGGCTGCACCAAGGTTTTGGTGTATTTTACTTACCATGTTTGATATGTGTTCATTGAATGTTAGGGAGGGATTTACAGTCACACTTACGTATTTGAAAGAGGAGACTGTGTCAAGAGGGGGGCCTGCTGGGGAGTGTATGAGTAGGGATGTGTTAGATTTGGCGACCTTGGCTAGAAAAGGCTTTGAGCCAAATAGCATGGCTTTATCTTTTTTTTCATTAACAAGCAGTTTCCTGGAGCGGAACCAACCATGGGCAGTGCTATAGTTTATAGTAAGGGTGGATGAGATTGATTCAAGGGATTTGTCACTGTGGTACAGTACCAAATCATCAGCATAGAGGAGTGCCTTACAATTGAGGCTTTTGGTGGGGAGAGAGTTTATGAACGTAGAGAAAAGTAAAGGGCCAAGTATGGAGCCCTGTGGGACTCCAGTGCATATAGATAGGGAGGCAGAGGGCACATTTCCTATCAGAACAGATTGGGACCTATTGGATAGGTAGCTGCGGAACCACGCAGCAGTGTCTGGGGAACAGCCGAAGTGGTGCAAGGTGGAGTGGAGAAGGTGATGGTCAACCAAATCAAAGGCCTTGATAGGTCTACAAATACAGCACCTGTGGCCTTGCCTACATCCATGTTTCTCAGGACATGGTCAGAGAAAAGGGCAAGAGCAGAAGAAGTGCTGTGATGTTTGCGGAAGCCATGTTGGAGTGGACACAGAAGGTTATATTTTTCCAGATACTTGGACAGCTGGTGGTGGATAATTTTTTTCCAATAATTTGCTGAGGTGAGGGAGGAGGGAGATGGGTCTATAGTTTTCCAGGGCAAGGGGGTCTCCAGCTTTGTAGATAGGTACCACATGTGCATGCTTCCACGAGTTAGGCACTGTGGATGACGAGAGGGTGAGGTTGAATATAAAAGTCGGGTTTGACAATGGCTGGGGAGATGAGTTTCAGGAATGTTGGGTAAAGCCCATTGCTCCCAGGGCTACCTCTGGCTGGGAAAGTCATGTTTGATGGTAGCACTGTGACAGATGGCCCTAAAGTAGAACAAGGGAGGAGTGTTGCCCTTAGCTGATGACTGGGAGTAGCAGGGAAGGTTATCCTGGTGAGTGGGAGGCTGGGGAGGCAGCTTGCTTATGTGGGGGTAAGGTCTGTGAACATAGTATTGAAAATATCAGCAATTTTTACAGAGTCTGAAATGGGACCTGAGGCTGATGCAAACTGTGTAATTTGCTTGATGGATTTGGGATTTAGGAGGGACCCAATGGAGGCCCAGAAACTATGAGGGTTACCGAGGGCATTGTTTTGCTGGTTGATGTAATATTTGCATTTAAGTGATCTGGCAGCCTGCTTGCAAGAGTTATGCAGCTGTCTGTAGACATTCCATAATTGAGGGGAGGGAGATGCCTTGTAGTCCTTCCATGTTCTGTCCCTTTCCTTCATTTTTGCAAGTAGCTCTTTGGACAGCCAGTGGATGCATTCACCCCTAACTCTTTTGGTAGTGGGGGGCAGCTTATCTGGTAATGTACGAAGGGTGTTCATGAAGAATGAAACAGCTGAAGAAACATTGCTGTGCTGATAGAGGGTGGACCAACTTATGGACCCTGCATCCCTAAGAACCGAGTCCTGATTACGGCTATTGAACCTCCTGAAAGACAGAAGTTTGGGGGGAAGGTGACTAGATTTTGTGGACAGTATGTTATAAGAATTGTTGAGTACCTAGAGGCCAGAGGGGCACAGGACCCAAGGCAGCATGGATTCACAGCAGGTAGGTCATGTCAGACGAATCTAATAGATCTCTTTGACTGGGTGACCAAAGTAGTAGATCAGGGAGGGGCTGTGGACATGGCCTACCTAGACTTTAGCAAGGCATTTGACACAGTCCCACACAAAATATTAATATACAAGTTAGCCCACATGGGAGTGGTTCCCAGGATGGTGGCATGGATAAAAAATTGGCTGCCAGAACAGGACACAGTGGGTAATAGTAAATGGAGTCCACTCTGAAGAAAGGGGGTTATTAGTGTGGTACCGCAGGGTTCAGTTCTAGGACCAGTCCTCTTCAATGTCTTTATAAGTGACATTGCAGAGGGACTGGAAGGAAAAGTATGTCTCTCTGCAGACGACACAAAGATCTGCAACAGGGTTGATACACAAGGTGGGGTGGAAAGGATCAGAAGGGACTTGGGAAGGTTGGTGGAATGGTCAAATGAATGGCAGCTTAGATTCAGTGCTAAGAAGTGCAAAGTAACGCACCTGTTACACAAAAACCCCGGGGGAAGAATACACTATGGGTGGTGAGATACTAACATCAACAAAAATGGAAAGGGACCTGGGGGTAGTCATATCAGATGACCTAAAGGTGGGCAAGCAATGTGAGAGGGCAGTAAGAAGGGCTGGGGGGATACTGGGATGTATAGGAAGAGGCATCATCAGTAGAAAACAGGAAGTTGTTATCCCTCTGTACAGATAGATGGTGAGACCCCATCTGGAGTACTGCATGCAGTTCTGGAGACCCAATCTCCGCAAGGACATAGACAGGATGGAGGCAGTCCAGAGGAGGGCAACTAAAATGGTGCAGGGACTGCAACAGAAGCCATACGAAGAAAGACTAAAGGAGCTTAACATGTATACCCTCGAGGAAAGAAGGGACAGGGGGGACATGATAGAAACTTTCAAGTACCTTAAGGAAATCAACAAAGTCCAAGAGAGTAGCATCTTTCAAAAAAAGAGATGTGCAAGAACAAGGCGGCACAATTCGAAGATAGAAGGGGGATGGCTCAGAGGTAATGTGAGGAAGTATTTTTTCACGGAGGGTAGTGGATGCATGGAACGGCCTTCCTGAGGAGGTTGTGGAGTCAAAAACAGTGCAGGAATTCAAGAATGCATGGGACAGACATAAGGCAATTCTAGAGGTGGGGGTAGAAGGAAGTAGGCTGTTGGTTAACTAGGATCTGCAGCTTATCCATTAGGTAGGGAAATGGGCAGACTGGGTAATCCAAGCGGTCCTTATCTGCTGTCAAATTCTATGTTTCTATGTTAAGTGGGGGAATGGTCACTTATTGAGTCAGCCATGGTGCCTTCCTGGAGGACTTGGTTGGCTCGATTCGTGACAGTCCAGTCAAGGATAGAATGGTTTTGCAAGCAGTGATTATGTCTGGTGGGTGAGGAGATGACTTGCTCCAGGTTGTGCAACTTTGGTAGCGTTGCATGGCCAGAGACAGGAGAAGTTATCCAATTGATGTTAAAGTCCCCAAGTGAGATGGAGTCTCTAGAGGGTGTAGCATGCATGAACCCATCAAGGAAATTTGCTAGGCCCTGAAATTTCCCAGGAGGGGGATTGTAGCAGCAACCTAGGTAAAGCTTTTTTGCTGCACCCAAGGATAACTCCACAAGTATCCACTTGCTTAAGGAGTAGTGGCTGAGCAGTTGATAGAGGTGGTAGTAATGTGGTCCTGGATGTACAGGGCAGTGCCCCCATCTCGTTTTCTATCTGGTTTGTCCTGCTGAAAAAGGGAGTAACCAGGAAGTAAATACGAGGCATCAGCAAGATAGTGCTTTAGCTAGGTCTCAGAGATTCCAAGTACATGGGGTTTGTATAGGGATATTCAGACTTCGAGTTCATGGAAGTTAGCTGGGAGGCTATGAACATTCAGGCAGGCAATTTTAAGGCCCAATTGACTCGCCCAGGTGACATTTGAATGGTCAATTTGTATGTTCAGAGGGCCTGGGTTCCTTTCCACATTGCCAGCAAGTAGAAGGAGGGAAAGCAGTGGGCAGGCCCGAGGGAGATCATGGGGGGCCTGGATGTGGAAAGAGTGGATAAACAGCCCAAGTAGGCATCACTCATAATTGGACAGCAGCACAAATATGTTAATACCTGGTGATGTGGGCACATGTCCAGGGTCTGACTGGGGTACAGAGGGCCTTCCTGGAAAGAAGATACAAGGGCCCACCTGGAAAATCAATAGATTAGGGCCCAGGTTGAGACACTCATATCAATATTCCACTACTGTGTTTGCATCTTACATTTATCAACAGTGTCTCAGATACCCCATTTAATTAGAAAAAAGAAGATAAATGCAAAAGTTTTCAGAGTTCAGAAGGTAACCACTTTCCCAACTAAGGGGGGGCCCACCTGGAAATTTCCAGGTATCCAGGTGGGCCAGTCCGACCCTGCACATGTCTGACCACAATATGTGCTGGTTCAGTAGGTGAGAGAGTTGCAGTAAATGAATGTAGGTCTTGTTGATAGAGGTGCATAGGTCTGTGAGCAGTAGCAAGCCAGTCATAGAGGTTGAGACAAGTATGATAAGATACAAGTTCATGTTTGCAGGATGTGGTGTTCTATGGCCTGTAGAAATAATGAGGATTAGGTGACTTGTTACTGCTGCTGGAGAGGCACCAGGATGTATACAAGGAGTTTGAGGTGGTCACTTTAAGAGGAGGCAAGGTTGCAGGGGGAGGACAGGATGTGGATGCAAAAGGGTATTTAAAGAGTGGTGGGGTGGGGAGGGTGGGCAAGAAAAAAATTCTTCCCACTCTTCAGCCACCGAAGAGAAACCAGGCCAAAAGCCTAGTGCTGTCCCTGGAGGTGGAAAAAAGTGTGCCTGTTTCAAACAGGAGAGCTGGAGAATGCCATTGGCCAGACAGTCAATCAGGCTGTGAAGCACAGAGCGCTTGGGGTTCCTGATCAGAGGTGGGTGGTGGTTACCTTGTAGCCATGGAGGGATTCCTCAGAGTGGGTAGAAGTGATCAGCAGCTGCGGCGCACAGAGCCAGCCGTGCCACTGGGAGAAAGCAGGGTGCCCGGTTCAGGGGCGGTGAAATGATCTGTAAAGAGACACGATGGGACAGGTTAAAAACCAGTATGGAACAAAGGGAGATGGGCGGTGGTAGACAGGAAGCAGCAGGGGGTAGGAGACAGTGGGACAGATGATCAGGAGAGAGAGAGAGAGAGAGAGAGAGAGAGAGGGAGAGGGAGAGGAAGGGAGGGAGGAGAGAGAGAGAGAGAGAGAGAGAGAGAGAGTGAGAGAGATAAAGAGATTAGGAGGGTAGAGCCAGGGGGTTGAGGAAATTAGCAACTGTTTGGACAGACGGAAAAGGCTAAAGGGACAAAGGGCCAGGCAATCACTCTAGCTAGCAGATTAGACAATTTAGTTAATTCCCCTGTGTGCTTTACAAATACATTTCACTGTACCTCAGACAGTAGAAATAAGTGAGCTAGGGACCCAATAAAAATTACACATTCCCAACTGTATTATCTAAAAAAGAAAAGAAAATAACTACTGTCCCAAACACACACATTCATTAAAAATTCTTCCTACTCTCAGCCATCATGGAGAACCAGGACAAAAGCCGAGTGCTGTTCCTGGAGGTGGAAAAAAGCACTCCTGTTTCAAACAGGAGAGCCAGAGAATGCAATTGGCCAGAGAGTCAGTAGCCTCCCAATCAGGCTGTGAAGCGGAGAGCGGTAGGGTTCCTGGTCAGAGGCAAGTGCTGGTTACCTTGTAGCTGTGGAGGGAGTCCTCAGAGTGGGTAGAAGTGATTGGTAGCCATGGTGCACAGAGCCAGCCACGCCACCGGGAGAAAGCAGGGTGCCCAGTTCAGGGGCGGTGAAATTATCTTGTAGCTGTGGAGGGAGTCCTCAGAGCAGGTAGACGTGATCGGCGGTCGTGGCTCACAGAGCCAGTCACGCTGCTGGGAGAAAGCAGGGCACCTGGTACAGGGGCAGTGAAATGATCTTGTAGCTGTGGAGGGAGTCCTCAGAGCGTGTAGAAGTGATTGGCGGCTGTGGTGCACAGAGCCAGCCGCGCCGCCGGGAGAAAGCAGGGCGCCCGGTTTAGGGGTGGTGAAATGATCATCTGCAAAGCAGTGAAAGCCCAGACTGTAACATCTAATGAACTGTCACAGGGGCAGCATGTACACTACGAACAACATCGACGACAGGATCAAACCTTGAGGAACTCCACATGGCAGGAGCTTCGGTGAGGAGGAGAAATTCCCCATCACCACCTGTTGCTTCCTGCCTGAGAGATAGGACTCAAACCAGTTGATGACAGTAGCGGTGAGTCCAAAATACTCACTAAGGTGATCTAAAAGCACAATGTGGTCCATGGTGTCAGATGCTGAGGAGAGATCAAGGAGAACAAGAATTGACCAGTCCCCTCTATCCTTTACCCTGAGGAGGTCATTTTGCACCCTGACCAATGTGTCTTGGTGCTATGCCTAGCCCTAAATCCAGACTGGAATGGCTCATAGATGACTAATGCCACAAGACGTGCCTCAAGCTGCAGCGCCACCACTTTCTCAATAACCTTCCCTACAAATGGTTGGACATAGATTGATAATTTACCAGGACATAAATATGGAAACATAGAAATTGTCGGCAGATAAGGACTGCTAGGCCCATCCAGTCTGCCCATAAGCTCTCCCCTTGTTTGCGGCCTTTAACCTTCTAGATCAACAACTTTCATCAGGGTTGAGCGATGT
This sequence comes from Neoceratodus forsteri, assembly GCA_016271365.2. NCBI lineage: Eukaryota > Metazoa > Chordata > Ceratodontiformes > Ceratodontidae > Neoceratodus > Neoceratodus forsteri. The sequence continues at coordinate 39,648,728 of CM057451.1, forward strand.
TTTTTTCAGAAGGGCCCTCTCCAATTCCTCCTTCAAGTCATCAGGGAAAATTCCCTCTGAGAATGAGCACCGGATTATCCTGGCGAACACTGGACCAATGATCTTCGCACATCCCACTAGGAGACAGGTTGGGCCGGGTTCAGTTCACAAAAGGTGGGCCACAGCTTCGAGACAACCACAACAACCTCAGCCACCTCCACTGACCAAAACTCCTCCCAGGCAATAGGAATGCCTATGCTCCTACTAGGCCCCACCACTGCGGGGCTGATCTTGCCCTACAGGGGAGATCCCAAACTGAATAGAGGATACCGGACCCTGTCAGAGAAGAACTGAGCAAACTGTTTGCACAATGTGATTGAAAATGCCCTTTTTGACTGCAGACAGATGGGACGAAGCAGTCTGTCCACAGTTCGAAATAACTGAACCAGTCTGTTCTTCTCTGCAGCAGTCTCCCTGGACAGGAACTCTGCCTTCTTGGGACCACTGCTCTTCAACCTGTTTCTAAACAATCTCCCTCAAGCCTGTGATGCCAAGATAATCCTATATGTGGACGATGCTGTCATCCTCAACAGCAACTCTCGAACTGAGCCACTCCAAGCAGCACTTCGGCACTCCTTCAGTAAAACAGAAGACTGGTTCTGTGAGCACACACTTCTTCTCAATTACAAAAAAAACAAGACCATGCTCCTATCCAGCCCCCAGTTGAAGAAAAGGTTCTCCACCATAAACATCACCAACAATGTACTGGCCCCCTTGGAACAGGTACACTCCTTCAAATACCTTGGAGTCACCCTGAACAACACCTTATCCTACGCTCAACATATCGACCAGGTGGTCAAGACAGTCAACACCAAGCTTGGTGTGCTTTACAAGCACAGAAAACACCTTACCACGGCAGCCATCCGCCTATCAGTCACGAGCTCCATCCTCTCCACCAATGACTATGGTCTGGTCGTCTACAGTGCAGCATCAGACTGTGCTGCTCAAGAGAGTGCACGTAGCTCTCAACAAGGCCTGCAGGCTCATCCTGAATGGCAATCGAATGACCCATACCTGTTCCCTCTATGAACAGACACACCTGCTGTCTCTTGGGTGCAGGACTAAATTCCTCACATGCCTCCTAGGCAAAAAAGCATTACTGGGGAAAGTCCCCCCCCCATGTGTAGCAGGCATCTTCTCCCTCCCAGGCTCAGAATATATAACCAGAAACAGAATGCAGGGAACCCTCGTGGTGCCATTACAACACACAGCTCTCGGACAGTACACCTTCTCCTACAGAGCCCCTCTCTGGCTTAACGAGGTATCTGAGTCCATTTGGAACTCCACTAGCCTGTCCGGCTTCAAATCAGACCTTAAGCACTTCCTGACCTCCAGCTCTGTATGTATCTGCTTCTCCAACAGCTGATATGGATGACAAGGCCTGGCTCTGCTAACAGTAACTATTCTCAGCACAGGACAGAAGTGACCCTCCCACACGCTCCTTGACAATGCCTCTGAATCACTCTAAGGGACTGCTCCTGTACACTCCTCACCCCTTCCCCCCTTCCCGTCTCCACACTAGGATGAGTCTATGCCTCCCTAGCCTCAGCCCTGCCTCCTTGAGCACTTTTATTGGAGGTCCCCCTCCTCCCCTACCAAAATCCTGTCCTTACTGATCCTCTGCCCAACCTAACCTAACCTCTAGTGCCTCTGCACCTTACCTGCACTTGTAATCAACTAAAGTTGATGTCTATATGCTGTATAGTGTTTTAAATGACTAAGAAACTCTGTAACCTTTTTCTGACTGTTGTGCTGTTCAGTATCTCAAATGTCCTCAAACTCTGTAACCTTCTTGATTGAATGTCTATACTCCGTTCACATGACATGGAACCTTTGTAAAAGAACCTTGACTCAAAGGTTATTTTCCAAATGCCAAATAAATAAATAAATAAATAAAAAGGACTGGACCCAGTACAGAACCCTGCAGTACCCCACTAGTAACCCTCCCTTTCTTCAATGTGTGGACTCCATTTACCCTCTGCATCCTGTTGTCCAGCCAATGTTTTACCCAGGCTTCCACTCTAGGACCCACTCCCAGGCTGTCTAATTTGTTTATTAATCTTTTGTGTGGGACTGTGTCAAATGCCTTGTTAAAGTCTAGGTAGGCCATGTCCACAGCTCCTCCCTGATCTACTACTTTGGTTACCCAGTCAAATAAATTGATTAGATTCATCTGACATGACATTCCCACTGTGAATCCATGCTGTCTTGGGTCCTGTGCCCCACTGGCCTCTAGGTATTCAATAATTCTTTCATTCAGAAGTGATTCCATCATTTTCCCTACCACTAGGGTCAAACTGACAGGTCTGTAGATCTTAGTTCAAGAGGGCTCTTGCAATAGGTCTTCGCCAATAGGACTAAGCCGTCAGGCATCAGGACCCCATGGAAAAATCCTCTAGCTAGCAGTCTTTGGTGGGGACTGCCACCACGTCAGCTGACAGGCATCAGCATGCGTCAGTATAAAGGGGTGGTCCCCATGCTCACCTTCCAGTTCTTTCCCACCATTGGCTTGCGAAAGTACCTCACGGAAGAACAGCGCTACTAGCATCGCTATTTTGGATCAGTATTTACTGCTCTTTTCCTACTTCTTCAAAGTTTTCATTGCTTAAATTTTGTCTATTATTACCAGCGGATGTCGTCCCTGATGCCCTCCGATTCGCATAAGGATAAGTACAATTCATGCAGATCCCAACTCCCTCATAATGACGGCCATTCCCTGTGCCTCTTCTATCTAGGCCCGGACCACTGCGTGGAGGAGTGTGACCACTGCCAGAAGTTCAATCTGGTCACCCGAAAGAGGTGGCAGCAGTCCCTGGAAGCCCATATTCTAAAGAAAAAGATGGCCTACATGGAAAAAGAATTGAAAAAACTTAGGCAGATGTTGACTTCTTCCGAAGGCCACCATAAGAAAAAATGGAACAAAGAGAAACATAGGGATAGGGACACTTCATCCACAGCCCCATCGACCTCGTCTGGAGTCACGGCCTTACAGGTGTGTACCCCTCCAGGGAACCATTCTCCGACGGCCACTTTGGTGGTGTCCAAGCATGCGTTGGTGCCCCCCCCCCGTCAGGCTTGAGCTCAGGCCCCACGAGTGCAACTGGGGCAAAGGAGGCCTCCACGCCCGCTATGGCCACTTCTTCCATATGGCCTAGCAGTGTCAGTGGGTCTGATAAGTCAGGCTCTGGCTCTGCTGTTTCCCGCCTGGACAAGGCTGTTAAGTCAACTGCCAGCCTGTCCGACAAATGCCCAGCCTGCGATCCCCCATCAGCTCTTAAGGTTACACCTGATGTTCAGAATCACCACAGCTGATGCCTGACCAGCTGCCGCCAGAGGCTCCTCTGTCTCTGTTGCCTCCTGCTTTGGAGTCAGCCCCTACTTCCCCGGCTGGGAATGAGGACCAAGAGACAATTCTGCTGTCGGTGGTACCCCCCACCACGACAGAACCTCCGACACCAGATCCGACGATGGACCCTCCACCATTGCCTTCTGGCTTGCCATTGCCCGATGACCGACCTTCAGCTCCACCATCTGGGCCAGCAGGGCCCGTTTTTCTGGGCCCCCCTATGGGGCCTTCGTTTCCACGCCCACTGGGCTGACATCAGATCTGCCAGGCCCTCCGGTGGGCATCCATCAGGACCATTGGCACCTTCAGGCCTTCCAGCACCTGGATACCTGACACCACAGTACCCGACGCAACAGTACCCAATGCCACAGTACCTGGCACCACAGTACCCGGCACCACAGTACTCAATGCCAGGATTCCCTGGTCCAGGCTTCCTGCCATCGGGCTTCGGGTACCAGTACTATGGGTTCCCAAATTATCCATTCCCAAGTCCTCCTCCTCCTCCTTCACAGCCGCAGGTGGACTTGAAGGCTGTCCTGTCCTCTTGCTGGGCAGAAGTCCAATCCCAGTTCACCTCGGAATTGGATAAGCAACAGCCGACTCCAGACCCAGCACCGGGTCATGCACGTCGGCCGGAGGAGACCCCTCCACCTTTACTGGATGCCTGACCAGAACCTTCAACTGGCTCTCACTCTAGGGAATTTTCCCACTCTCTGGATATTTCTAGACCGGTCAAACCCCCCTTCCTCTAGTAATTACTTCAAGCTCTGCAGAGTCCTCTGAACCCGACAGAGACTTTGAACCCTCTGACCCAGGAGATGAGCCTCACACTCCAGAGACTCCCAAACCAGATGATTCTCCTAAATCCCCTTCAGAAGTTCCTTCCTTCCTGGAGGGACACTCAATAGAGTTCATTCAGAACTCCCCCCACAGACCTGCTCCACCGTCATCTTATTCCCCGCTGCACATTCCTCTAGTGGAGGAGGAAATAAGTTCCCTTCTGTGGAAGGTGGCATTAGAATCCGTCCCCCCGCCATACCAGGGGATGGGTTACTATTCCCATTCCTTCCTGGAACCAAAGAAGATGGGCGATCTAAGGCCCATTCTGGATCTCCACTCCCTCAATCCATATGTAGAATACAAGAGGTTCAGAATGCTCTCTCTGCAGAGCCTTCTCTCCCTGCTCAGATCGGGGCTTTGGCTATGTGCCCTGGACATGCAGAATGCCTGCCTGCATATCTGTATACATCCCGCCCATGGCAGGTTTCTCCATTTTTGTTTCTGGGGGAACACTACCAATTCAAGGCCCTTCCCTTTGGCCTATCCTCGGCTCCCTGGGTATTTACAAAATGTCTGGCAGTAGTGGAAGCCTTTCTGTGCACCAAGGGGGCCCAGGTATTTCTCTACCTGGACGATTGGCTTATAGTAGCCCCTTCCAGGGAGGACCTTCAGCATTTCTTCTCCCTAACCCTGGAGATATTTTCCAATCTTGGCATTACCATCAATCAGGCCAAGTCTCATTTGGTTTCTTGACAATGGCTGTAGTTCATTGGAGCAGTGTTGGACATGACCCTGGGCAGGGCTTTCCTCCCTCTGGATGGGATAGAGACTCTGCAACTCCATGCTCATTTCCTGACCTCTCTAAAAAAGATCTTGGCTCGGAAGGTCCTTCGCCTTCTAGGCCTTATGGCAGCAGCCATTCCTACTGTCCCTCTGGCATGAATCCACAAGTGGGTCTTGCAATGGACCCTCAGAACCCAATGGGATCAAACCCAGGATGACCTAGATCAAGAGATCCTCATTTCAGACCCAATGTTCAGAGATCTTCAGTGGTGGTTGGTCCAGGAGAACCTCAATCTAGGGGTTCCATTCTGCTCCGCTTATCTCACCCAGACTTTGACAACAGATGCCTCAGGGGCCAGTTGGGGAGCTCACTTCGGGTCACACAAGATACAGGGGAACTGGTCCAGCATCGAGAAGTGGTTGCACATCAACGTTCTCTAATCGAGGATGGTCCTGTACACTCTTCAGGCTATCTGTCCCTTCATTCTTTCTGGTCAACCTCTGGCACAGTCATACAACATGTGTGTTGTCTGGTACCTCAACAAACAGGGGGGGACTCATTCCTATCCCCAGTGCTGGGAGGCAACGAGAGTGTGGTATTGGGTATCACAGCACAACCTGCACATAACAGCGGTCCACGTGCCGGGTGTACAAAACACCTTGGCAGACGCTCTCAGTCACTCATCAACCAGATCCCATTAGTGGGAAATCAAGCAAGACGTGGTAAACGATGTCTTCACTCAATGTTGACACCACAGGTAGACCTGTTTGCATCCCCCGACGATGCCAAACTTCCCTGCTTTTGCTCGCTCGCTCCAGGGTGAGGCGTTTTCTGGCAGGGCGCGCTGTCTCTGTGTTGGAGGGACAGATTTGTTTACACCTTCCTGAGAGTTCTGAACAGACTCTGTGCAGAGGGGGCACACATGATTCTCATCGCTCCCTTCTGGCTGGGGCAAATTTGGTTTTCTACTGCAACAGTTCTCGGAAAAGACTCCTATTTCTCTTCCGCTGTCACAGGACCTACTGACCCAGGATCAGGGGACCCTGGTCCATCCAGGTCTCAGATCTTTCCATCTGCATGTCTGGCTCCTGCAGACATAGCTGCTGCTTGCTTTGGCATTTCTTCTCGGGTTGCTGACATCCTGGTGGGGGCCCGAAAGCCTTCCACCAGGTCTGCTTATGCCAGAAGTGGAAGCGGTTTTCCATCTGGGTGGGTTCCAAGGATTTGGAGCCCTTTTCCTGTCTGGCAGCCAGGATCCTGGATTATTTGAGACACCTTTTCAATCTGGGTCTCGGTTACTCCTTGTTGAAAGTACATCTAGCGGCCATTTCGGCCTACCATCTTCTAGTGGGGGACAAGTCGATAGCTCAGTTGGAGGTATCCAAGACCTTCCTTAGAGGAGTCCCTCGCTTGAAGTCCTCTATCCGTAATCCTGCCCCCCCTCCCGATCTCTGTTTCTTTCTGGAGAAGCTCACACTGCCCCCCCCGAGCCGGCAGCCGATGCTGATCTGTGTTTCCTTTCCTGGAAGGTGCCCTTTCTCGTCGCTATCACTTCCGCTCGAAGGATTTCTGAGCTACAGGCCCTCATGTGCAAAATCCCTTGTATGATTTTCCACAAGGACAGAGTGGCCATGCATACTAACCCAAAGTTTCTTCCCAACGTGGTGTCTGAGTCCATCTTGAACCAGTCCATTGAGCTTCTGGTCTTTTCTCCGGCACACTTTAACCAGGAAGAGTATCTTTTCATACTCTAAACGTTCATAGGATCCTGAGATACTATACCAACAGAACAAAGGATCTCAGGAAAATGGACCAACTTTTGGTTTCCTTTGTGCCCAAGAGGGAGGGCACCACTATTTCCAAGCAGTGCCTCTCTAAATGGTTAGCTAATTGCATTACTTTGTTATGACAAGTACAACAAAACCCTTCCGGGTCAGGTAAAAGGGCATTCCACCAGAGGGGTGGCTGCCTCTGCTGCTTGTTTCAGGAATGTGTCAGCTGCAAAAATGTGTGCAGCCACCACCTGGTCTTCTGTACATATCTTTACAAAACATTACAGCTTGGATGTTGCCTCTCATTGCAGGGCGGGTTTCGGTTTGGCAATTTTGCAGAGGCTCCTTTCTTGAGTCCCTCTTCTGCCACTCTGATTGTATGTGGATGATTTCTCCTCCTCCCTGATTTCGGACTTCTTCCATACTGATTGAGACTCAGTCCTATTGGTTAATACCTACTGCAAGAGCCCTCTCGGAGTAAGATAGTACAGTTACATATGAACTTACCATAACAGTAGATCTTTGAGAGAGGCTCTTGCAGTAGGTATTGCTTTCCCCCCCTCCGCCCCTGTGTTTTTCCTTTCCTTCTGGGGGCATTTCCTCTTCTCCTGTCATGCCCTTCAGTTTCCAGTGGGAGAACTGGAAGCCAGGCATAGGGACCACCCCTTTATACTGATGCGTGCTGATGCCGGTCACCTGACGTGGGGGCGGTCCCCACCACAGACTGCTAGCTAGAAGATTTTTCCATGGGGTCCTGACACCTGACGACTTAATTCTACTGGTGAATACCTACTGCAAGAGCCTCTCTCGAAGATCTACTCTTATGGTAAGTTCTTACATAACTGTACTTTTCCTGCCTCTGTCTTGCTCCCACTTTTGTGAAGGGGAATCACATCTGCCCTCCTCCTTCTCTAGTCCTCAGGTACCACACCATCCTCCCATGATTTGTTAAAAAGGGTAGTCAATGGTGTTATTAGTTCTCTCCTTAGTTCTTTTAGAGTTCTGGGGTGAATCCCATCAGGCCCCATTGCTTTGTCCACCTTCAGTTTTAGGAGTTCTTTTAGAACCATTTCTTCTATGAAAGGACTGATATCGACCCTCCTATCCTAAGTGCTTCTGTTAATTGGATTAGGTACCTCCCCCTCCTCTTCCTTTGTGAACACTGAGCAGAAGTATTCATTCAGTATCCCTGCTTTTTCACTGTCCCTCTCTGACCACCCACCCTCCTCTTTATTCAGCCTCAGTATCCCTCCCTTTGTCTTTCTTTGCTCCCTAATGTACGTATAAATTTATTCCCCTTCTTAACCGAGTTGGCTAACTTTTCCTCAGTTTGGGCCTTTGCTATTCTGACTGCCTTCCCTGCTTCCTTCTGCTTTAACTGGTAAAGTTCTCTGTCCTGCTCCTTCTGTGTTTCCTTATACTTCCTGAATGCTGTCTTTTTCTCCCTAACCTTCCCCGCCACCATTTTTGAGAACCATAGTGTTTTTTTCTTTCATTTTGATTTATTTGCTTCACACCAAGGCCTATTGCCTCTGTGATGGCAGTTTTGATGTTTCCCCATTGTTGCGCCACCCCTCCTTCTTGCCTGTTTGCTAGTGCTTTTCTGAGGCACTCTCCCATGTTTGGTGGTCACTTGTTCCCAGATGACTACCCACTCCTAGATCTGCGATCCTCTCTCCTTCCCCATTTGAGAGTACTACATCTAAGATTGCTCCCTCCCGAGTGGGTTCCAACACTAGCTGTCTGAGGCATGTCCCCTGTAGGGCATTGAGAATTGATCTGCTCTTGGATGTGGCTGCAGCAAAGGTGCTCCAGTTAACATCTGGCATATTCAGGTCCCCCATCAGCAATATATCCCCTTTCTCTGCCATCCTAAGGATGCCTGCTATCATTTCCTTATCCATTTCCTTCCCCTGAGACGGAGTCTGTATACAACCCCTGTATGGACTGTGGTGCCATTTCCAGTCTCTAGGGTGACCCACAGTGCCTCCTCTCCTCCCTGTTTACCCATTAGTTCCTTTGCTTTGATCCTTTCCCTTACATGGAGAGCTACTCCTCCTCCTCTTCTACCCTCCCTGTCCCTCCTGTAGATTGTGTACCCTGATACATTGACATCCCAGTCATGGTTCTCTGTGTACCATGTTTCTGTGACTGCCACAATATACAGGGTATCCCTCTTCCATCAAGGCCACTAATTCAGAGAGCTTGTTACCTAGATTATGGGCATTGGTACTCATTACCCTCCATTTTTTGATGGCCTTACCCCCTTTTTGCCCCATTCCCTGACCTTACTGCCTTTGTCTTTTTCTCCATTTACCCCTGCCCTTCTCCCTATTGACTTCTCTGTCTTTTTTTAACATTTCTCTTTATTTTTCTCTCTTTTTCAGAGAAGGAGTGAGAGACGGCTGACGACTATGCACTCTCTTTGCTTGAGGAGTTAGCAAGAAATGCAGGAAGGCAATACTTAGTTTTAATTTATAAAAGGTAAGCAACTGCTGCCTCGAAGTTTACTCCTTTCCAGATTATCTTATTGTGACCCCCTATTGTACGGTGTTGTCTGCCCAGTGTTTTCTGCTTCCTTTCAGCTTGTCAGACGCCAGCCGCAAATGGTAGTGTGTGCAGCGGTACCTATGGCTGGGATTGAGTAAAGAGAAGGTTGGAGCTGATACTGAGCAGAGATCTGTTGGAAGGATATGACCTGGGGAGAGAGCCTCACCAGTTAAGTTATGTTATCCTCTCTCTAAGTGACTATGTAGAGTGGGATTTTTGAAATTTTGAAGAGCAGAAGATAAAGAAATAAAACATGTTTGTTTTTTTTATGCGCATTGAGTGATTTCAGTTTTGACAGTGATGGTAGTAGCAGCAGCTGAAAAGTGAAGGAAAGTATTGCCGGAACCTTCCTGCTTGTTGAATTTTAGAGTATTTTTATTATTTTAATAATTTAGATTTTGTCTTTCTTTAGTTAGTTTTCATTTTCCTTTTTCCTTAAGTTTTTAATTTTCTGCCAAAACAAGTCATGTGACCCTTATCCTCCACTTAAACTCATTCCAGTTATTCATGTCAGACGGCAAGTTTTGACCAGCAGAGACGGAGTCCAATCGGTTGCATGGGTGTTGCTGAAATTTGCTGATAAAATGTTTTTCTTTCATTTCCAGTGAGTCTTTACTAAATTTAAAGCTGGATTTTGAATGTATTGAAGTATGCTGTTTGGTTTGAGGCTCTGAGCACACCATAGCAATTAAAACAAGACTCTGAGATTTAGAAATCTATAAATCACCAGCAAGCAGGTTGTCTGACTGTTTTCCTTTCTGGAGTGCTTTTTTTGTTGGAGGATTTCAGTCTTTACAGTGGGCCCAGCATTCTGAGTGGTATACGCTTACTAGCTCGGTTGGTTGCAGAGCTCCTATTACCATCTACAAGTAAGTTTGTGATGAAATCCTGTTTAAAGAAGAATTTTTAACTGGTGGTTAAAGTTCTTTCCTTTAAAGTTCTCTTCCTCCTTGTGCTACATATTTAGTTTGTCTATTTTTTTTTCTTTTTTATTCTCTAGTGCATTGAATATTTAATGTAATATCTAATTTAAGGAGAGGACTGTACAAACTATATGATACAAAGAAGCTCTTGATACTGTTAAAGGACATTTTCTTTTTAAGACACTGAGCTGACCCTGGATGAACATTTGGGTATCACACAAGACGTTTATGAGACAGTGCGATCTGGCTTAAGTGTGATTAAGTGAGAGTGAGCTTTTTCAATTTTATTCATTCTCTTCATGAAGACGGTTTAGATAAAAGTACATCTGTACCTGGACAGAGAAACTTTCAGAGCCCTACGAAACTTTTGGAGCATTGCCACGGCGTTTTAGACATTTATTTGGACATTTTCTGTTTGATGCTGCGTTTATGTCTTATGATATTATATAATGGATTTTTAAGTGTGTCAGATGTGTCAGGGGATTAATGTGACTGTTTGATTTTAGTGAGTTATCAGTTTGTGCAAATATCCATGTAAATATTTAATAGCTACCAGCAGATTGAGAGTGGTGTAGTGTTTATGCTATATTTCTAAGGTGGATTCTTAGCTGGATTTCTTGTGTTGTACTTCATTTATTAGCCCAATTTGGTGTTTCTTTGATATTTTAATCCTTATTTTTGGAATTTTAAACTGCCCCTTGTAGGTGTCAAAGATTCTGCTCCAGTTTGGTACTTTTATATTCTGCAATATAAGGCTTAACAAACATAATGGTTAACACAAGACTGCAAAGACAAAGGAGTGAAAAATCCTCACCTTTGCAAGAATTACAGAGTAAATCTAAAAAAGTTAAAAAAAGTAATACAATTTGTAATAAACAGACTAAAATTACTGATCACCTGCAATCTTGTGGAGTTAATTCCTCAACTCCTAGGGCTAATTCAGTAGTTTATGTTACTCTGGAAATGGAACCCATAGCTGTAAGTTTTCTGGATCCAGAAGATATTCAATCTGAACAATCACAACTTTTAACTGAGGAATTGAATGATTTACTGATGGAACAAGGAAGTGAGGCAGTGATACAAAATGTATTTACGTCTCTAGATTTAGAAAAATCACCAGCATTAACTTTCTCACCCTCATTTAGTAATTCTAAATCAAGTTTGTATAGTCCTAGTTTTGGGGGTAGATATTGTAAATCTGATAATCAAGAACTAAAGAGAATCATGTCAGATTTGCACAATACCATAGAAGAATTAAAACAACTAGAGAGACAAACATCCTGAACAGGGATTGTCCCTTGTAATGATAACATTGATTTTGGAAATGTTGTAACTACAAAAAAATCTTTATACAAGCCAGATTTTTTCAGTGAGGAATTAATTAACTCCTTAGGCCATCAACTGACAGCAAATGTGCTGTTAATGGAACTACTGTTATTTAATAAAAACTTGATGGAACAAACAAGAGAAGATGTGGCCCAGTTAAACATCAAAGTCGGGCATTTAGTTAAAAATTTTGAAAACCGGAGTAACCTTCACCAGGATACTAGGAAGACAGAGCAAAGTGACTCTGTGACTGTTAATCAGAGGCCTGATTTTGGTGTAATTGTTATTCCAGCTTCTCCTATTATTGAAATTGATAAATTAAGAAAAAAAAAGAGAAAGGGTAAAAAAAGTGAAAAAGGAAGAAGTAGAAAGAACAAGCATTCTAAAAGAGGGAAAAATATAGAAGATGAAGGTGGAAGTTCAAATCAGGAGAAAAAACAGGAAGACGAAGTAAAATTAACTAATAATACCATAGAGGCAGAGAGAAATAGTACTTCTAGAATGGCTCTCATTGATGCCTCAGATGAGAAAACATTGGGGAGAAGAAATGACTATAATAATTGACAAAGAGATTCTAAAACCTAATTGTTTAATTGTCCAATTGGAAAAGTTGGAAACTGAAATTAAATATTTCAATCAGGAGCTGAGTATGCAAATCTCTGAATCACACCCTAGAGAAGGAAGTCAAGAAGTAGGAGCTAGACTTCAGGAAAAAGGACCAGTGACAGTTGAAATAGAAGAAAACTTGACAAAGCCCCTTATAAGGTTTCTAGGCCCTCAAGACTGGCTGAATAATAATGTAGAGTCTTTAAATTTATTAATGAGAGATCGCATTAAGGCAATGTTTGACATATATCTTTTAGATTTAGAAGATGATATAATCGAAGTCAAACAAATTTCACTTAATTATGCCTGTTTAGTGGAAGTGTATTCACTTCAACCAGAGTAGCCAACTATGTCTGGCTTATTAGTCAGAGCGTTAGTAATACGGATCTTAGTATCAGCTTTCCTAATAGACACCTGTTTAACAAACTAAGTAGAGACTCATTGGAAAATGAAGAGTGGATCTCACTAAGTCTTTTTGGTTTGAACAAAATAGAGGGTGAAACGAATTACATACTGACTGAGTTGATTGCTAACTTTCTCAAGGATATTCTGCAGATCTCAACAGAAAGAGATCATGCCCTAATAGCTAGTAGAGTGGGACATGATAGTCAAATTGAACTTCTAATGAAAGGTAAACAACTGTTAAAAGAGATACAGCAAAAAGAATACATTTTGGATAATATGGGCTTGTTTGCAGTAGGATCTGAGACCTTGGGGACTGTGAATAATAAATCATATATGAGTTCTGCAGATCAGATTGAGAGAGATGACAATGTAAATATGCTCCAAAACATGGCAGATTAATTTGATTGACAGTTAAACATGGTTGACAAGGCCTCCAGTATGAACGAAACAGTTTTATCTGAAGGCCCTGTTAATAAGGGTATTTCTATAACATCTTGGAAAGTTTCAGGCCTAAAAAATAAGACAAGTGATAAGTATTGGACGGCTTTTACTAGAACATTTGATATATTATTGCTTCAAGAAACATGGCAAGAAAATGATGAGAAAATTGATTTGAATGGGTATGAAGCATTTTTTTCTCCAGGTAAAAGAAGGGAAAAGTTGGGTAGATGCTCTGGTGGCATTGTATCCTACTTTAAAGTTGGTCCTATTAAGAATGTGTCCTGTCTGAAACGAGAAGAATCCATGTTGGGAATTCAAGTAGACACTGGTCAGCTTAAATGTATATGCATACATTGTTATTGTCCACCTATTAATTCAAAGTTCTTTGATAATGGATTCTGGCTCCAATTGGCGAGGACATTGGAAGATATTAAGGAATCATTTCCGATGGGATATACAGTAATTGGTGGTGATTTAAATGCCAGATAGGAGCATTTGATAGTCTGATGGATAATCCCTTTTATACCTATACTTATGAGGAGAATTTAAAAATTAGGAACACGAAAGATTATAAAATTAATGAAGTAGGACTTAATTTGATAGAAACCATTAAAACATATAATATCTATCCACTAAATGGTAGACTGCAAGGTGATGCAGATGGAGAATGGACATATATAAATACTATAGGGGTATCAATTGTTGACTTAATATTATGGACAGGACCCCCAAATGTTTGGGATAGGATACAAATTACGAATCGCACAGATAGTGATCATTTTCCAGTTTCAATTTTTGGTAGTCACTACAACCAAGAAGCTGATAACCCTGTTAGGAACTTTCCAGCTTGCGAAATTAGACCCAATAAAAGAATTATTTGCCAATACAACTCACAGGAAAAACCTGGAGATTTGATTCATGGCATCATAGGGAATATATCAGAAAATATCAAAAAAAGAGAACAGTGTGGTATTAATTGAAACATTATGGTTATTATTTGAGGGAATCAAAGATAAGCTGGTGAATCCTGTTAAGTTTAGAAACAAAAATAATTCCATGATGGGTTGGTTTGACAGGGAGTGTAAAGAAGCAAAAAGCAGTATAAGAAAACTGAATAGGATATATATGGCAAATCCCTCTAAATTAAAGGTGAGATAATTGAATCTTTATAAAAAAAGACTATAAAACCCTAATTAAACAGAAAAAGAAATCACACCAAGTGAAATTATGGGATCAAATGATAGATGTCCTGGAAAAGAAGGATTCCAAAAAATTCTGGAAGTTAGTAGCTAAGGGAACGGAGAATAGTAAAAGTAACATTGACACATACATAACTAAGGATAAATGGAAAAAACACTTTAGCAGTATATTCTGGGATCCCAATATAGACAACAACCTAGTCAGTTTTAATATGATTGATTTAGTATCTGTACAGCTTAATTATGAAGAAGTCCTGCTGGCAGTTACTACACTTAAACAAAAAAAGGCACCTGGCCCTGACGGGATCCCAGCTGAAATATATTTAACTTATCCAAAATTACGGTGTAAATTTTTAACTCACTTTTATAATAGTTATATCAGGGAGAACAATTTTTCTGAGTCATGGAGAGGAGCAAATATTGTTCTGATCCACAAGAAAGGTTCCCTTTCTGATCCTGCTATGTATCGTCCTATATGCCTACTTGAAATAAACTTGAAGGCCCAGATATTCAAAAGGGTTGCGCATGGCACAGCAGTGTTGCATATGCAACCACTGATCTTGACTCAGTGCGATATTCAAAGGGAAAAGTGCGCCACACAAATCCCGATGCGCCGGAGTGCATCAGTAATGTATGCAGGCGCAGGTGGGGGGGGTGTACCCATGCATAACCTGCACAGCCCGATATTTAGCCCGGGATGTGCAGAGCCATGCTTGCACAACCCCTACTTGCGTCTGCACAAAGTTAAGCCAAAAAAAAAAGGAACAAATGATGGCCACCCACAGGTGAGCTGCCGCATTGCAGGGTGCAACACAGCAGCTGCCACCTGTGGGTGGCCAACTGAGTTCCTGCCACACCTGGCAGCACCCCCATGCCCCATCGCGGGCATCTGTGTAAATAAACCCCCCCTCCAATATCCCTGGTGGTCCAGTGGACCGAGTGCTTCCCGATTGTGGGCATCTGGTTAAATATCCCCCCCGTCCTATATCCCTGGGGTTCCAGTGGACCGCTATGTTCCTGATCGTGGGCATTTGTCTACAAAAAAATGCCTTGTCTAATTATCCCTGGTGGTCCAGTGGACCGCTATGTGCCCGATCGCGGGCATCAGTATAATAAACCCCCCCATCCAATATCCATGGTGGTCTAGTGGACTGATCACTGCCCGATCGTGGGCATCTGTGTAAATCACCCCCCTGCCAATATCCCTGGTGGTCCAGTGGACTGCACTTTGCCCGATCATGGGCATCTGTAAAACATAAAAAATTACCTATTACCCTGGTGGTCTAGTGTACCCTCCTCCCCACCCACCCACTGAGCCTTACCGCTCCACTCCCCCGGGTCAGCCGGCAGGCGGCAGTACCCCACCCGCCTGCCACCCCACTGCCCGCTGCCTGACAGCTCGGTAGGGCTGCCGCCCGATGGTTCTGGCGTGAGCCAATGGTGTGCAACCCTATGTACACACAGTCCAGATATGTGAATGAATCATTCACATATCTGGAATGTGTAGGAGCAGGAAGGAAGCCCATTGGCTCATGCCAGTGAACCAATGGGCATGCAGCCCTACTGAGCTGTCAGGTGGCAGGAGGGTGGGGCGGCAGGCGGTTGGGGTGCTGCCACCCGCTGGCTGACCGGGGAAGGGAGCGGGGCAGTGGGGCTCAGTGGGCAGGTGGGGAGGGGGGTACACTAGACCACCAGGGTAATAGGTCTTTTTCATGTTTTACAGATGCCCATGATCGGGCAGAGTGCAGTCCACTGGACCACTAGGGATATTGGCGGGGGGGTGATTTACACAGATGCCCATGATCGGGCAGCGATCGGTCCACTGGACCACCAAGGATGTTGGACGGGGGAGGTTATCATACCGATGCCCGCGATCGTGCACATAGCGGTTCACTGAACCACCAGGGATACTGGACGAGGCTTTTTTTTGTAGGCAAATGCCCGCGATTGGGAACATAGCAGTCCACTGGACCACTAGGGATATAGGATGGGGGAGGGTTTATTTAACCAGATGCCCATGATCAGGCAGCACTCGGTCCACTGGACCACCAGGGATATTAGACGAGGATTTATTTTCGACAAATGCCCACGCATCAAGTTGCAGAGGCATCGTCTCGATGGCTGCTGCCCGGCAGGTGCCAGGCGAAGTCGCCTGGGATCGGCACACCTGCATGCTAATGGAATGCAATGGGACCATAATGACATGCAAATGGCCCCATGTGCGCCTTGCATAAATTATGGCCCCATTTGCGTGTCCCCTTTTGAATATCGCAGGTGCTGTGCATGGCACAATGGCACTTGCGCTAGCGCATCTCCATGCTCCACTCTGGCCACATGCGCTGGCACAGTGCCACTGCGCCATGCACAGTGGGGATGGCCAGGGTGCGATATTCAAAGCTGCTGAGCCATAGCACAGCTCCATTGACTATTGCCCAGGCCACACCCCTGCGCAACCAAGTTGAGCTGTGCCCAGGCTTGCACCACAGCCTGGCACAGTTTGAATATCCGGGCCGAAAATTCTATCTAAAAATCTGTTGCAGAGACTTAGGCTAGAAGTAGAAAGAACAGGAGGAATCTTTAAATATCAGATGGGAGTTTGGGAAAATTGTTCTACTTGTGATAATATTTTCATCTTAAGACACCTTATAGAAAAGTATACAATAGTTAGGAAGCAAGCATTTTATGCAGTCTTTATAGACTATTCCTTGGCTTTTGATTCAATTTCTAGAAGTAAATTATGGAAAATTCTATTAGACAAAGGAGTAGATGAGAATTTAGTATTTCTGATAGCTCAACTTTATTCCAATACATGGGCTACAGTTAGACTTGGGATAGATGGGGAACTCTCTGCTCCATTTTCAACCAATAAGGGGGTCCGTCAAGGTTGATTGCTAGCCCCTATGTTATTCTCACTCTATATTGACAATCTTTTATTTAATCTTAATACCCTTAATTCAGACTCCCCAGAAATTATTGATGATACCTGTGCAGCTTTGACCTGTGCCGATAATATTATTATTTTCTCTTTACCTAAAGCAGGTCTTCAAAAGAAACTCAATTTTGTACAGAATGAATCAAATAAACTAGATTTGGCCATTAATATAAACAAGATAAAGGTTGTTATATTTGGGCAGAAACTCAAATCCTCTAAATATTGGTGTCTAGGTCAAAATAAATTAGAAACTGTGGATTCTTAAACTTATCTAGGGATTATTGTTCATAAAAAATGTCAGTTGGAATATGTACCTTACTGCTGTTATAGAAAAAGGAAAAAAAAAACAATGATGCGCTTAGAGAGTTTTAATTATAAATATGGAGGGAAAACAATAGAACCCCTATTAAAAGCCATTAAGGTTAAATTTAGAATGCAGATCCTACATGGCGTAGAAATCTGGGATTCAAAAGATATTCAAAGTATCTCTAAACCAGCATTTAAAATATCAAGGAAAATAATTGGTGTGGGAAATTCATGCTCTGCATACATCCAATCTGAACTGGGTCTGACTAATATACTTGCACTTGTAGATGCTAGGAAAATTAATTTTTGGATAGGACTCAATAAAATACCTAAAGATACACCATTGTATTACTGCTTGATGGAAAAAAAGAGATAGCAAGATCCTGATATTAAAAAGAATTTGTGGTATGATATAATGCTACAAAAACTGGACATGTATAATCTTGCAGTTCTAAAGAGATGGCTAGATAAGGGGATATCAATCAGCCATAAGTGTAATATACAGAATAATGTATGGGGTGGTGTGTGAAACAAGAAGTTTACACACACCCGAGTGGTAAGATGCTACATAAACCCCAAGAGCGAAGCTTGAGGGGTTTAAGCAAGCATCTTACCCCAAGGGTGTGTGTAAACTTTGAGTTTATGCACAACACCCCATATTTTATTTTTATAATTAATGGTGATTTGCACTGTTTATAGCTTTTGCGCGACTTAACACGTGTTTTGTGAGGCATTGAAGTGGTTTATGCCGGTTTGCCATTACACACACTCGTATATGGGAAATATGCCACGGTTTCCCTATGGGAAAAAGGGGAATCCATTAATTATAAATGTATTATCAAAAAGATCAGCTTACACTGGAATAAAAATGATGAAATGGCCATCTGTAATTCTACGTACTCTAGGTGGTTCTCAATGAATAATCTGGGTTTTCGTTTCAAGACCTAATTGAGAATTTTAGAAAACTATGAGCTATGGAAACTTTTATAAGATATACATTTGAACGCTTTCCAAGCAATATCTTATTTGTTAGACGTAATAAATTAAAAAGGAACTGGAAGATTGTAGCTGTCCATTCAGGGGTAAAGAGAATTTAAACCATGTAATGTGGAATTGTTCATGGTATCAGAAAGAAAGAAACTATTGGTTTGCATCCTGCATGAATTCTTCATATAATGTAGATAAGGAATTGCTGACAGTTATTTTGCTGCATACTGCAGATGAAGAGACTATCAATAGAGTAGCAACATTTTTTTTTTTGCTGTCAGTACAAAAAGAAAACAAATACTGGAAGCGAACAAACTGTTATGTATTTAACTGAGGTCAATCAAATCTATAACTCTGACACTGTGTATTGGTTTTTTGTCTGATGGTCTATTTATTGTATTGTTTTGTTTTGTATTGTATGTATTTTTTATAACTATTTTATTGTGTTTTCTATGTATTTTGAAGGCTAATTTGCCATACAATAAACTATTTATCTATCATCTGCTTCTCTATCTTGGTGTTTACCTCACTAACTACCCTGATTTTTTGGGGGGTGCTAGGATTTCCCTTCTCCTTTTCAGTGCCTCCCCCTTTGGCTAGTTTAAATGCTTGCCAATGAAGCATTAAAACCTAACACCTAGGATCCTGGTTCCCCTCCTGGACAGATGCAGACCATCACGGCAGTATAGGCCTGCATCCCTCCAGGTGGACCCCCAGTCCCCAGTGAAGCCAAAAACCCTGAGCTGTGCACCAGTTTTTCAACCATTGATTGAATCCCATGGTGCGGAGCACCCTAGCCTCACCCATGCAGCACCTCTGAGAAGGTTACCATGCGCGCTACTTGTTTAAGGCCCCTTCCCAACTCTACAAACCCCTCCTGCACTGCTCTGATCCCTTTTCCAGCCAGGTCATTTGTCCCTAGGTGGACAATGACATTCAGCTCCCTCCCCCCTGCAGCTGCTCCCGTGATCCAGAGGATTCGCTCCCTGTCCCTCCAAGCCATGGTGCCCTGCAGGCACCTTACCTTCCTTTCCCCTCCCTCCCCCCCAAGTTCTACCCTCCTAACAATGGAGTCCCCCACCAAGAGTTGTTTCCTTCCCCTGTGGGGTCCCATGCCACCCTTCTGTGGGTCTCCTTTGTGGAGGTTCCCAGCATCCTTCTTGGACTTCTGACCCTAAACATGCATACCTTATCCACACAATAAAATACATAATAGCATCCTACCCACACTCAAACCACACTTTCACACTATCTAAACCCACACACCACCCCAAAAGAAAATAACCTCTAATTTAAATTCAATAAAATAAGTAAACAGGAGAATCCTTGCTACTTTTTATGTCCAGAAGACAAGTCCAGAAAGTCAGTTTTGCAGATACAAGATTAACCAAAGTTCAAGTCCACATCCATAGAGAAAATCCTGGTTTACTACAGTGCTCTCACCACTGCTTACAGGGAAATGCAAAGCCAGGTAGAAGGAATGCTCTCACCACTTTTTCCTATGGATAACACAGGCAACCAGCTTAGGCACTGCAAACGCCAAAAGTCCACGAGTGGTGCTCCCATTACCACCCCAGAAAACAATGGAAAGATACAGTACTCACTGGGGAAGGTTCACAGGAGGGGGGCCATCACAGAAATACGGCTGGTCAACTACTGTAGCTGTAACCTTCAGGGTCTCTGCTCACCATGGCAAGCCAGTCTTGGCGTTGTCCACAGATCAAAAAAAGGCAACACAGCCCTGGGTCTCATTCTTCCTGGCCCACTGCTACACTCTACGCTCGGCCCAGACCCAACGCTCCAGTGACCTGAAAACAGTTAAAGGGCTACCCAGCACACAGTCTGCACTAGAGCCCACTCCGTCATCACCAAATACTACTCACTGTGAATCCCTGGCAGCTTACACAGAGGCTCCACAGTTAACACACTGGAATGCTACTGTAACTGCAATGATCTTCAGCCAGTTTCCTCCCTCTGGCAACTGTACCCCTCTCCTGTGGTTCCCGGCCAATGAGTTTTCCAGGTCAGAGCAGGCCCCTGTTTCTGACTGGGTCCTTGATTACAGGAGCCACCGAAAACAGCACTAGAGTTGAAAGTTAAGGACCACTTGACAAAAACACTATGGATTTTAAAAACAATAAAACTACCTCCTGAGCTGACTCACTTCATCCCCTGCCTAATCCTTATCACCCTACACCTCAACCCTAATGCTTACTTATGGCTAAATAAAGTAAACCAGCACTCGCCAAATGAATGTTTGGAAATGCAGCTAACAGGATTCTCGTGAGCCAAAAGCTTCAGTAAAAACAGTTTGAAGGTGAAAAAATCCTGTACTAGCAAGAGCACAAAAGATAGACTCCCAGCCTGGCAGCCATCTACCTCTCCCCCTTAGGCCTGTGAACTGGTAGTGACCAGAGGGCAGCCTGAAACCTGGTGTACTGGCCTTTGACCATCCCCAGAAGGTGTCTGTTGTACTTGCGGTAGCAAGAAACAATGCAATTCGCTAATCACTTAGAAAACACTGTTTGGAAACTCTCTCTTGTGGGCGAATGAAACAAACAACTGTTCAGATTTTCTGAAAGACTTTGTGTGGTTTGTGTAGTACCGAAAAATCCTATGCACATCCAAAATATGGAGCAAAGCCTCCCCCGACTGGAATATTGAGAAAAATAAACTGGAAGGTGGATGGATTGATTCAAAGTAAACTCCAATACCACTTTAGGTAAAAACTTTATTAGGATTAATATGCAAAGACACCCTGTCTTTGTGAAAAAACTAATATGGCTCCTTCTAAGAGCCTGAAGCTCAGAAATCCTTCGAGCAGAAGTAACAGCAACTAAAAAGAGTGCTTTCCCTGACAGAAAGCACAGCTTGCAACCAGTTCAAAGGGAAGTAAAGTAAGCTTCTCCAACATAAAGTTGAGGTCCCATGGAGGGACTGGGTCCTGAGTGGGAGGTTTTAGATGCAAAATGCTGTGCAGAAATGTACAGGGCACTTCAAGCTGGGTGACAGCTTTGGCCTCAGTAGGTGCATGGTGCGCAGAGATGGCAGAAAGGTGCACCTTAAATGAGGAGTACTGCAAGCCTGGATGCATTAGGGAAAGGAGGTAATCTAAAACTTTATTCAATGGGCAGGTGAAAGGATCCAAATGGCGAGTAGCAGCACAAATGGAGAAGTGCTTCCATTTCATAGCATAAGTAGCCCTAGTGGAGGGTTTCTTGGCCACCACCAGAACATCTGCAATCCTAGAGGATACCCCAAAGCAGGCAATAGCTAGGTCCACAGGAGTCACGCATGGAGATGCAGAGACTTTTGGTCCAGATGGACCAGGGTGCCCTGGTCCTGTGAGAGCAAGCTGATGCACAAAGGCAAAGGTACCTGAGGTTCCACTGCCAACTACTGCAGCAAAGGGAACCAACTCTGGTGTGGCCAGAAGGGGGCTGTGAGGATCATCTCTGCCCCTTCCAACTGGAGCTTGAACAGAACCCTCTGCAGGAGTGGGAAGGTGTACAGAAGCCTCCCCTTCCAAGAGAGTGACAATGCATTTTGCCAGAAAACTCCAGGCTCATGATCAAGTGAGCAAAATGGCAGTTTTGCACTGAGTGGGGATGCAAAGAGGTCCAACTCTGGACAGCGCCACCTGCTGAAGAGATCTTTGACCACCGAGGTTAGAAGCTACCACTCATGAACCCGCAATCTGGAATGGCTGAAACTGTCAGATAAGACGTTTTGAATGCCTGGAACATGTATGGCTGAGAGCTCCAGACTGTGCTCTATGGGCCAGTGCCAGACTCTTACTGCCTCTCGACACAGGGGGTATGAAAGGGGCCCTCCCATTTGTTGATGGGTCCCCCCCATTTGTTGATGTAATACACCACACATATGTTGTCTGCCTGCACCAGCAGCGGACCAGGAAGGAGATGAGTCTGAAAGGTCTACAGAGCATAAAGAACCACGTGCATCTCCAGGATGTTGACATGAAGATCTGCTCTATGTCTGTCCAGGTACCCTGAGTCTGGTGATTGGCCAGATGAGCACCCCCATCCCAGGCTGGATGTGTCTGTCATGAGAATCTGCTGGGGGGGGTCGAGAGCTGAAAAGAGACCCACCGAAGGAGGTTGGCTGGATCCAGCCACCATGACAGAACCCTCCGGACTTGGTCAGAGACCAGGACCAACTGGTCCAGGTCGCCCGTGCGTTGGTCCCACTGGACCCTCAAGGTCCACTGAGGAACCCACATATGCAGGCAGGCCAGGGAAACCATGCCAATTGCCACTTCCATGTGGTCCAGAAAGCACAGGAAAACCCTGGCGGGGACCTGCAGGCTGAAGGAAACCAGATGGGCCTGCTCCATCAGTCACTCTGTCCAGTCAGCAAAAATGCCTTGCCCTGGCTGGTGTCCAGGACCATCCCTATGTACTGAAGGGTCTGGTGAGTGGGAGAGGCAGGACTTCGACAGATTTATAGTGATCCCCAGGGCCTGGAAGAGTCAGAAGGTGTGTTCCAGGGTCTGAACTAAGCAGTTCCTTGAGGGCGCTGTGAGCAGCTAGTCATCCAGGTAGGGGAACACATAGAAGCCCTGCCTCTGCAATGCGGCCGCCACCACTGCCAAGCATTTGGAAAATACCTAGGGGTCTGAGATAAGGTCAAAAGGGAGGGCCTGGAATTGAAAATGGGCTCCCTAAAAATGGAAGCAGAGGAAGCGACAATGGATAGGAAAGATTTGAATGTGCAGGTAAGCATCCTGCATATCCAGAGAGCAGAGCCAGTCCCCCTGGTGATGAAGGGTAAGAGCCCCTGGAAGGTGACCATCCAAAAGCACTTTTACTTGATGTACAGATTCATATGGCTCAGGCCCAGTAGGGGACAAAGATCCCCAGTCTTTTTGGGGACGAGGAAGAAGTGGGAGTAAAACCCTCTTCCCCACTGAACCGGAGGGATGGTCTGTAAAGCTCTTTTTTGAAGAACAGCCTGAATTTCCTCTCAAACCAGAGACAGGTGTGCAGGGGGTATATGGAGTGAACAGTGGTGGTGGTGGTGAGGGGGTTCTGGAGGCTGCTCTAGGAACTCCAGAGTGTGATCATGTTCTATGATCTGGAGCACCCAGCTGTCCATGGTCACTCCCTTCCACCCCTGTAGGTGGAGGGAGAACTGACCCCTGACCACTTCCCTTGGATGCTCGGCTGGGGGGGTTGGCTAAGGAGTCAGGAGGTAGGGGTGGGCGCAGGCAGGAAGGGGGTCCCTGGGGGCTCTGGCCAGGGCTGCTGTGACCTTACGCTTCAGCTGGCTCTTGGCAGGCTGGTTCTGAGACTGCTTGCGGGAGGACCGGCAAATGGGCTGATGGTCTGCTCTAGGTTGGGTGTGACAGAGTGAATGAACCAACTTGAGAGCCTGCCCTGACTCCTGCAGGTTAGAAATGATATCCTGGGCATCCCCCCCAAAAGGACCGAATCCTGGAAGGGGGTGTCCAAAATGCTGGCTTGCACATCCAAGGCAAAACTGGACACCCGGAGCCAAGAATGGCACCAGAGACAGACCCAGCAGCTGCCCCATGCCCAGAGGCATCCACAGCATGATAAGCTGCCTAGAGGACATGATTCCCAATGTCCGAGCCAGAGTTCATAAGTTGGGAGAGCTGCGCCTTAGTGGGGTCCACTGCTAAGGTCTGCACCAGGTCCCTGGCTTGGCCCCAAATAACATTTTGATATTGGACCATGTAGGCCAGATAATTTATGGCCTGGATAGCCAGGGTAGTAGCGGCAAAAAGACATTTGCCAACGTGATCCAGCTACCTGGACTCCTGGTCTGGGGGAAGGGTACTAAGGTGCTTGGGCTTCTTAGTACAGTCATGCACCGCATTAATCACCACTGAATCCACCTTAGAGTGACTTCATAGAAAAGGCTTGCCTTCCGGAGCATGGTAAAGGCAGTCCACCTTCGGGCAGAGGAGGGGTGGTCGAAGGATGATTTCAGGCCGCCCTAGTGACATATTTGTAGGAGTCAATTAAAGGGGGCACCACCACGGGGAAGGCATCTTGCTGACAGAGATAGATGGCCAAATGGCATCTCTCTGGGCCCTGGTCCTTTGTCTTCAAGCCCGTAATGCACTGGATGGTGATGCATAACATCCATTAAGGATGGATCATCGGGGGAGGGACTTGGGAATTTCCTTATCCTGGTCATCCTCATCCTCATCCAAAGACTTCTCAGGTGTGGAGGAAGACGCCAAAGAATCTGAGTCATCCTCAGAAGAATCACTATCCGGGATGGACACTGGGGTCGGTGTTCGTCCCTTTGAGAACCTGAGCCATCATCAGGCTGAGTTCCTGAAGACCCTGACAAGCAGGATTCACTCAGACCAGCCCGGTCTGGGTTCCGGGGCTGGGGGTCCTGGGGAGGGTGGAGGAGATATGCCGGAGGTGGCCCTTGAGGGGCAGGGGTCTGCCTTTGCATGAAGGACCACCATGCTGAAAATGGCATTATAATCCACCGAGGGCAGTATATTGTACACTGGTAGGAATGGATAAGAAGGCACCAGGGAAGGGTATGATGGCTGAGAAGCTGGCAAAGGGTATCTAGGTGCAAATTCGCCTGCGCCAGTTCAGGACCTGGCATCAGCCCAGCAGATGTCAGCTGTGGCATAGGTTGTGGCAGGGGCGACGATGAAGTCGGGGCCCATAGGCTGGGACTGCAGCAGCACTGGCAGTGGTCTAGTGGGTGAAGGCCTGGTATGCCTGGGGGAAGGATCTGCTGACTACAGCCCAGCTGGTAATCTGGCGTCTGAGGGGATGGAGACCCCTGAGTCAAAGGCAGAGGTGACACTGATGAAAAGGCGTCGGCAGTAGCCTGCTGCGGGCATTGCCTGGCAGGACTGACATCGGTCTCAGTAGTGGGAACTGATGAAGGCAGCACCGTGGCTGGGGGGTTTTGGGCGTGACTGTTGTGGAGCCGATACCCAAGGAACCAACACCGGTCAAGCCATCTGGCTGACAGCCCATGGAGGATATGGGCCTGAGCATCAGGGGCTGGGGAGCAGGAGATGAAGTCCCCTGCCCCGAAGAGCCACCACCTGATATAGCAATGAGGACAGGTGGCGGAGTCACCGGGAGCCTGGAGGAAGAGAGGGCCGTGGGGGCGGGACAACTCTGTTGCAGCCAATGGTTTGTGGGGTGGCTGTGAACAGGAAGCTGACCGGGCCTGGTCCTGGTGTTTATCCCAGTGCTTATGTTTCCTGGATTTCTCCTTGTGAGAGGAGGAAAAGGTCCGGGAGAATTGTGCTGGTGAAGCCGAAAAGCTCCTGGTCTGCAGCTCTTTCCCCATCGCAAACGACTTCTGCTTCAAAAGGTAGCTCTCCAGAGTTTTTAAATGACTTCTCTAAGTGGTCTGGTTGAACTTCTGGCAAAACTGATAGGCTTCAGTGTCATGGCTGGAACCTAGGTAGATGAGACATGCAGTGTCCATCCTATTCAGGGATCTGTTTGCCACAGGCACACTTCAAGAAGTGGTCGAAAGACGAGGCTGGTTGAGAAGACTCTAAACTCATTGACGAGAACTCAGAAAATGAGATGTTTTACACAAACAAGAAATGAAAAATAAAAAAGTGCAGTAAGCATAGGAATGGCAGTCAACTGTAGCTGTGGCGTCTGCTAAGGTCCAACATGCATGGGTCAAAGGTGGGAAAAGAACTGGGGTAGGTGGGCTGACATCAGCGGTGGGTTATCCTCCATGGTAGACTGCTAGCTAGAAGTTTTCCATGTGGTTCTAGCAGTGTGGCCTGCTGTAAGAGCCTTTCTCAAAGTAAGATTGGGGCTATCTGTACAGTCTCATCCCATGTGACTTCACTTGAGGAGTACCCTCTGTATGAGAGAGAGTGGTGGGAAGGCATAGAGAAAATTACTTACCCACTGCAGCCTGAATGCATCCTGACAAAAAAAAAGTAATGCAATTTCTGCAGCAGAAGCATGGTGGTTTTATACTGTGAGAGGCAAACAGAATATGCAGATCAACCAGAGAAGAGGCCCCTCAGAAAATAATAAACCTTTCAAGAAGATAATTAATTGCTTATTGCGCAGACAAATCTTTTGAGGAATGGGCCATCATTTGTTCTGGTACAAGAACATAACTGTTTCTAGGCTTACCTAGTAGGCCGGACCCAGTCAGTCAGAATTGTGGACTCTACTTCCCCTCCTCTCCCCATCAACACCGGCGTACCCCAGGGGTCTGTACTGGGTCCTATCCTCTTCTCAATATTCCTAAATTACCTTCCCTCAGTCTGTTCATCCTCCTCTATTCATATGTATGCTGATGACACTGTCATCTTCACATCTGGTAAGTCCTCTGTTGATGTTGAATCCAGACTACAGCTTGACTGCAATAACGTTCAGTGCTGGTTCATCTCCCATCAACTCTCCCTCAATACCAAGAAGACCATTTCCATGACTTTTGGCACCAAACAGAGACTCTCTATGCTCCCCTCACTGCCCTCCTTCCACACCCTTGATGGGACAATCATTGAAGATACTGCTTCCTTTAGGTACCTGGGGATTTGGCTTGACCAACACCTCAACTTCTCTGTACATATGAACACCATCCTAAAGAAACTGTGCCCCAAGCTTGGTGCTTTATACAGGAACCGTACTTGCCTCCCACTACCGGTTAGGCGTGAAGTTGTCCAGAAGATGATCCTACCTATTTTTGACTACTGTGATGTAGTCTATAGTGCCACTCCCAAGTCTTCCCTAATCAGGTTGGACACCCTTTTTAACTCCTTCTGTCAGTTCGCTCTTGACTCCCCCTCTTCCACCCATCATTGCAACCTCTATCACTCTCTATCGTTTACCTCCCTAGAAAACCACCGCAAACTCCACTGTGCTAAATTTGTATTAAAGTTCTGGTTTGGGACTCTTCCTCCCTTACCTCTCCCTTATTATTCTCTCTACCTCCTCCAGACCACCACCTTAGATCATATGATCCACGACTATTGGTAATTCCTCGTCACTCGACTATGGTAGGCCAGTCGGCCTTCTTGCATCTCTTCCCCCAGTTATAGAATGCCCTTCTCCCTCTAATCCACCTATCCTCCTCCTCCCCTACTCCTTATATCTAGCCCTAAAAAACTCCCTCTCAGTAAATTGCACCTGCATCTAATCCCTCTGGCTTTTCCCGCTCTCCCTCACCTTCTCCTGCCCCTCCCTCCTCCCATCATCCACCGAAACCCCCTTCTCTAAGTTGACTCTCCATCTATTTGCACTAAGCCATTCCCTCCATATCAACATATCTACTTCTCTAATGTACTTATTGAATCTTGCTTTAGTAACAGTTTATTGTAATCTGTTATGATGTTACTGTCTTGCTTCTCTGCTTATACTGTATTAATGTTCAGATTGGATGTATGTAATTTTGGAATTTTTGCTGTTTTTGCTAGCATACTTCACATCACCCTGTTAAGTTGCTGTGATGATTTTTCATTACTGTCTAATCGTATCATGCCATTTGTATGTATTGTTGTGCTATTTGACTGTCTGCCCCTGTTTCCCTTCCCCCAGGATGCACCGTGAGACGAGCAACTTGTTGTTTAGTGTGCCCTTCCTGATGTAACTTTTCAATAAATAAAATAAATAAAATAAGCACCTGAGAAGTTTAAAATCTGTACTGTATTTATTGGTTGATTAATGTATTCTATGTTGTTAGTTTGTATGTTCAACCTACTGACTTCAGATTGTGCCTGGAAATGGGATCTTGTATCTCAGTGTACCTACCTGCAACTACAAACAAATGAAATGAAAATACAGGTGAACCTATACATGAGAATAAGGGAGGAAACATGCATTCATAATAGGAGGCTCAAATAGGACAGATGCTGCAGTCAGAGATGCGGAACCAAGTGCACTGCAGAATGAAGAGGGAGCAGCTATAGGCTCAGAGCCATGTTTGGAACACAAAGGTAGGAAAAACCTTGAAGGACATTTACTGGCTACACAGGATGCAACACAAATGACGGTCAGATGACCATGGCATGTCAAACCTGGAAGCATTATATGCCCTATATAGAGAGAGAGAGAATCAAAACACAGAAGTCCAAGAGATAGACTTAGAAATCATATTTTATATAAGGGGCAATAAGATGATGAAAGTACATTAAGAACTATTTTGCAGTCAAATGCTCTCAAAGTGCCCAACCTGCACCATGGCGAAGAAAATAACTATGGGCCTTGCACCCTCTGGAGTGTGTGCACTCCTGCACCCTAGCAATAGCCCCTGCTCAACCAGGGGGTCTGAATCACAGCTCCTGCAAGGTCCACATTGTCGTACCTCACAAGGTCAAAGATCTTTTGCTTACAGGGCGCCCAGCTGTCTAAATAGTCTAAACAGTTACATCTACTCCTCTCCTACCGTTGGTGCATTTAAATCAAGGCTACACCTCTCTCTCACTGCCTCTAGTTCCTATGACTGCCTCCACTAACTGACCCCATGAATATTTCCCTAACCTTATGCAGTTCTCTCTCTGATTAGCACTTGGTTACCCCTTATCACGCACTTCCCCATGTTATGTCTACGACAATGCCTCTGACTGCGCTCCTCCTCTATAGCTCTCCGCCCCCCTCTATTCTTTCTGTCTCTTGTCCTCTATCCTCTCTGCACCTCATCTGCTATCTCCTTGTAACCTAGCCTCCAAAAATTTGTTTTGTTTCTCAGATGCTTTGTAACTCTGTTTAGCTTACACTTTTGTAACCTTGTCCTATATATTGAATTTGTAATCTGACTTACATGTCTTATGTTTTGAATCGTAACCTGACATGGAACCTTTGTAAAAGAGCCCTGGCTCAAAAATATTGTAATCCTAGACCTAATAAATAAAAAAAAAAAAAAAATAACTATTTTGCACACAGTCCACATTTGCCCACTTGCAAATAATAATGTAATATCAATATTCCAGAGAGTTCTACAGAAACTAACAGATGAATTGCTTAATTTAAAAAAAATTGTCGAAATCAAAATTAACCCAAGGATAAAATATAGCTTTGAGTGAATTATACAAACAAAAGGAACTGATGTTGAAACCAGCCAACAAGGGGGGTGATCTAGTGGTCATGGGAGAAGAAATGTATAAAAACATGGTTTTAAATCTTTTGAAATGTAAGAGAAACTACAGGAAACTTCCTAGAAATCCAGAGGAGACACTAAAAAAAATAAAATTAACACTGTTTGAGAGTGCTGGACCCAGCGATTCCATTACTGACACTGAATGTAAGTATCAATGGACATCATTCTCAATTATCCCAATAATGTAAGCACTACCAAAGGTGCATAAGGATCGGACTGAAACACCAGGGTGTCCTATTGTCTCTGGGGTGGGTTCACTGACAAACACGTTATCCAAATTTGTGGAATTCTTTCTACAAGACAGTGTGAAAATGCTACGGCCCCACCTTAGAGACACCGTAGATGCCTTGAAAAAGTTCAGCAACTATAGATGGGAAGAGGAGTATATCTCATTAAATATCAACAATGAATCCCTGTATATTTTGATGCAACATGCTAATGGTATTAAAGCATGTCAGAAAGCATTAGGACTTCCTAGAACCCAGATCCCTGTGGAGTTTATCCTAGCAGGTATAGATTTCATCTTGACTCACAACAATTTCCAGTTTGTTGGGCAACACTGTCTGCAGATTTGTAGGATGGCGATGGGGATCAGCATGGCCCCTGCTTATGCAGATTTGTTCCTGGGCATGGTGGGAAGCTGACACCATCTTTAATTTTGATGCAAACCCATGCGTAGACAACATCATTAAATGGTATAGATACATTGATGATGTTGTCTGCATACGGAGTGGAACAAAAGAAATGGCTATGGAATTTGTGAAATTGCTAAACAAAAATAATCTCAACTTCAAATTCACATATGTAGCAGATGAGACAAGCATTAACTTCCTAGACATTATGTTATCAAGGGGCAGTTGCAATAAAGTTAAAACAAAAGGTTACAGGAAGCCCACAGCAACAAATAATCTACTGAGGTAGACAGTGCACACCTCCAGATCCCTAAAGAAATCAATCCCTTATGGTCAATATTTAACAATCATGAGGAACTTTCCATCAACAGAGGACCTTGAAATGCAGATGGAAGAATTAACAGATAGGTACCTAGGGAGAATGTATGGAAAGGAACTTCTAGTGAAATTCTACAAAGCAGCAAAACAAATGGAAAGAGATATCTGAGATATTATTACATACAAAACACAGAAACCATGCAGAGAAAGGACTAGTCATGTTTGTAACTGACTACCGTGAACATGCAGGTAGCACAGGGAACATCATTTACAAGAACTGGATAAGACTGTCAGAAGACACCAATGTGGCAGAGGCAGTAGGACAAAACCAAGAATCACAGTTGGAAAAGGTGGCAGCTTAAGAGATAAACTAGCGCATAGTAAGTTCCTGAGAGAAACTATAAAAAAAACTGGTTACCAAAAAGCAAAGAACAGAAAAAAGCTGCACCGAGCAGTGACTGGTGCTATCACATAGAAGTAATCAAATAATCAAGAAAGTGAACACAAAGTCAGGACATATATAAAGTTAATTTATTGAACAAAAATAAGTACAGTGGGCCGGCCCACTGGCGCAGCAGTTGGATTTCTGCTTGCAATGCCGGCGACCTAGGTTCAGGAGTGAGCTTGGGTCTCCGGAGGGCCGGCCGGGAGGAACAGGCTGTAGTATCCGTCAACAGCTCGCCTGTTCTGGGGGGAGGGGAGAGGGTTGGGAAGCAGCTCGGTGTTTGCCAATCTCTGGCGGCGGCTAGAGGTGAGGCATTACACCGAGCACCTCGGTGTCTGATTTGCCCCTGGGCGTAGGTCTGGGTCTCAGTGCGACTCTTGTAGGCAGCTTGGGGGAGAGCGTTGCAGATGTCAGCGGTCACTCCTTGATGTCTGGGCAAAATGTGCAATGCCTGTGAGGAAAACTGGAAAAAAGCCTACCATCTCTGGGGAGATGGAGAGCCAGAAGACGTGCCCATGATGTGCCTCCACCCACCCGATGGCTCCGGGACCGACGAAACGTAAGTCTTGGGGAGTTCTGGCCCCACCTCATCCCTACTTGGGGGGTTAAGCCACAGCTCCATGGGGTCTCGGAGGCCGCTCCAGGTAGGGTGTGTGGCAGTTGGATGTCTGCCTAGGCTCTCCCGATGGGTCGGGAAAGGCAAGCTGGAGGGAGAATACATAGTGATTTAAAAAAAAAAAAGTGCTGTGTGCATAGCAAGCTGGCTACTATACAAAATATTTAAGGTTGGCAAAAAAAATCTTAATTTTTACCTGGCTACCCACCAGGCTTCATCAGAGATACAAAGCTAGTGACAAACACCACATTTATTTACAAAAGTACTCATACAAATGTTGATTAGAACAATAAAACATACATTCCAACATGTCAAACCATTTAAAAATCACGTAACTGCTGATACACTTCAAACAGAATATCAACTTATAAAAACATCTGAGGTACAAATTTCACACGGGCTGGTAATATATTTAATTGTTTTTTCAATAAAATACCACAGAAGTCATTCAGCTCTATTGCTCTGTGCTTCAAGCAGATTAATAATTAACGAACTGCTTGATGTACACTATTACACGTGGAGCAGGTCAAATATTTGATTGCTATTTCAATGAAGCACCACAAGAGCTAATTAGTTCCAATAGATTCCAGCCCACAGTGTATTGAGGCACAGATATACTGCTCAATTCCAACAGTTAGGCACTTTAGTAGGTAAACCTAGAAGGCAATTCTTTTATTCATAGCTCTCTGCTGGTAGAGCAATGCAGCTAGTGCATAGCAAGTTCCTGACAGAAAAACTATAAAAAAAAGCAACTGGTTACCAAAAAGTCCAAAGGGTTCTCCTGTTGTGGAAACTGTAATATGTGTACTTTGAGTAATCAAGGAAATTAATTTGTACATCCAAAACTGTCTCTAAAGGTAGAAGTGAGGTCACCTATTGGTTGCTCTACTACTTTCATCATTTATGCACTTCAGTGTCTGTGTGGACTGATTTACATGGGGAGAACAGTGCAAAACCTAAAAAAAAAGAATTCAAGAGCATGTTTGCTCAATCATAAATGATAAAAGGGATACTCCAGTGGGTGTGCATTTCAGAGAAAATTATGAATTAAAATCCAAAACTGATGAAATTCATGGGTCTGGAATGGTCTCTTCACCAAGGAGATGTGGTGACAAACCTAACCTACTATTGAGAAAAGTAAGTCAGTGGAATTACAGACTTAAATAGAAACATAGAATTTGATGGCAGATAAGGACCGCTTGGCCCACCTAGTCTGCCCATTTTCCCTACCTAACAGATAAGCTGCAGATCCTAGTTAACCAACAGCTTACTTCCTCCTAACCCCCACTAGGAATGCCTTATGTCTGTCCCATGCATTCTTGAATTCAGCCACTGTTCTTGACTCCACAACCTCCTCAGGGAGGCTGTTCCATGCATCCACAAACCTCTCCATGAAAGAATACTTCCTCACATTACCTCTGAGCCATCCCCCCTCTATTTTCAAATTGTGCCCCCTTGTTCTTGCACATCTCTTTTCTGAAAGATGCTACCCTCTTGGACTTTGTTGATTCCTCTCTCACTTCTTTCCTCAAGGGTATACATATTAAGCTCCTTTAGCCTTTCTTCGTATGTCTTCTGATTGCAGACCCTGCACCATTTTAGTACCCTGCTCTGGACAGCCTCCACTCTGTCTATGTCTTTCTGGAGTTGGGGTCTCCAGAACTGCACACAGTACTCCAGATGGGGTCTCACCAACTGTCTGTACAGAGGGATAACAACTTCCTGTTTTCTTCTATTGATGCCTCTCCCTATGCATCCCAGTATCCCCCCAGCCTTCCTTACTGCCTTCTCACATTGCTTTCCCATCTTTGGGTCATCTGATATAATTACCCCCAGGTCCCTTTCCATTTTTACTGTTGTCAGTATCCCACCCCCCATTGTGTACTCTTCCCCTGGGTTTTTGTTTCCCAGGTGCATTACCATGCACTTCTTTGCATTAAATCTGAGCTGCCATACATTTGACCATTCCTCCAACCTTGCCAAGTCCCTTCTCATCCTTTCCACTCCACCTTGTGTATCAACCCTGTTGCAGATCTTTGTGTCGTCTGCAAAGAGACATACTTTTCCTTCCAGTTCCTCTGCAATGTCACTTATAAAGACATTAAAAAGGACTGGTCCCAGTACTGAACCCTGCGGTACCCCACTAGTAACCCTCCTTTCTTCACTGTGGAATCCGTTTACTACTACCCTTTGTGTCCTGTTGTCTAGTCAATTTTTATCCAGGCTACCACCTTGGGACCCACTCCAAGGCTGGCTAACTTGTATATTAATCTTTTGTGTGGGACTGTATCAAATGCCTTGCTAAAATGTAGGTAGGCCATGTCCACAGCCCCTCCCTGGTCAACTACTTTGGTCACCCAGTCAAAGAAATCTGTTAGATTCGTCTGACATGACCTTCCCATCGTGAATCCATACTGCCTTGGTTCCTGTGCCCCACTGGCCTCTAGGTACTCAACAAATCTTTCCTTCAGAAGTGATTCCATCATTTTCCCTACCACTGAGGTCAAACTAACTGGTCTGTAGTTTCCTGCCTTTGTCCTGCTCCCACTTTTGTGAAGAGGAATCACATCCACCCTCCTCCAGCCCTCAGGTACTACCCCATCCTCCCATGATTTGTTAAAGAGAGTAGTCAGTGGTGTCATTAGTTTTCTACCCTTAGTTCTTTTAGAATTCTTGGGTGAATCCCAGCAGGCCCCATTGTTTTGTCCACCTTCAATTTTATTAGTTCTTTCAGAACCCTTTCTTCTGTAAATAGACTGGTATCTGTCTAAATATCTCTATGTCTAAAATCATTTGGGTTGAATGATAATTCCCTCCACTTCGTACTCAGCACTGCTCCCTGTACTCCCCCCTATCCATCCTCCCCTTACCATCACGTTGCCAGTCCCACTGCCACCTCCTTCATGTCCAAATACTGGATTGGGTCTGTACCATCTTTCCTAGCCACACTCCTCTCACCCAATTCCCTCTGCCTCATACTCCCTTTGATCCACGGATCCTCACACCTTCTCTCCCCCACGCCTCTGCTGGGCAGTCAGCCTTCTCCTAGCACCTGCCCTCCTTCTTGAACCATATCTCCTCCTCCGTCTGTCACCCTCCCCATTTCCCTTAGGCACCAGCTAAAACTCCTCCCCTCCAGCTCCTGTCAGCCCCACTTGATCTGATCTTTTCACCCCCACCATGGTCCCCCCTTGGGTCAGTTCATGTCACTACAACTACTGCATTTATTTGCATCAACCTGCTTTGTCATTTTATTTGGGTATTGATGCTGCTCATAGAAACAAATTCTGCTCACTGTTTATTGTTTCAACTTGCATCTTGTTGAATTGTTAACTGTTCACACTTATCATTGTAATGCTTCTCTACTGCTGTTTTTGATTTATTGTATCCTCTTTCCCTCTTCCTCATGTCGCACCTGGAAACAAGCCCTAGCTCAGTGTGCCTTTTCCAGTTACCAGTTTTCTAATAAAATAAATAAATGGAATTAGACTATAAACCTTTTCTGTAAATGAAACACCCTGACTGGTGACTAATAATTTGTTTTTATTTGAATTTCAGTTGCAGACAGAACAACCTATCCACCTGTTCCTATCTTTTATGGACACATAGGTGCAGTTTGGAACCCCTGTAATGGAAACACCTCCAAGAGGTGCAAACTAGATTGCCGCACTACATGGATGAACCATCTTCCCCCCCCTCCATCTCCCCTTTTCTCTTCCCTTCCTTCCCCTCCCTCCACCACTCTGCAACGGGCCCCATGTAAAAAATGAGACTACCAGGTCAACTAATCTTAGATATCATAATCCCTGAACCCCATAAAACACCCCTGCCCCCCGCTGTCATTCCTCCCCACCCAGATCCTTTAAACCAGATCCCTCTTCCTCCCCTCCATAACCCTTTCCTACCCCAGATTCCTTCCAAAACCTTATCCCTTCTCCCTACCCAAACCCCAACTCCCCTACCCCAGTTCCTTTTGTTATCTCTCTATTACTCTCTGTTTTAATTTTTTCATTAATATAGAGCAAATGGAAATTATTTTCTAAAACAAAAGTGACCTTGAATAAAATAATGATTTATGTACCAATTTTGTTCTAGAAATCAGTAACGTACAGTGCTTGATCAATTTGCATATATATAAAACTGTGAAAGATTTTGATAACATTCAAATCAGTTTTTATTTTATAATAATGTATTTTTTGTGTAGGAGATATTTATGTCACAGGTTTCACTGTTCTATGCACTTATTACTCTTAGATGTATTCTTGTAAAGAAACAGAACTGGGTAACACAGGGTTAAACAAACTATAAAACAGGAAACTGCCACTACCATGACATGCCCTCTTACATTGCTCTTAAAGTAGAGCAAAACACCGGAGCAGGTAGCCATCTGGTTTGGTGGCAGTCTTTATGCATTTAATTTGTTACAAATACTGTCCAATCCTCTCCATTAAGATTTCAAATGGCTTCTGGAACCTCTTCTTCTTAAGGGAAATCACAACATTTCTATGGTTGGGGAAAACCCAGAATGGCACGCCAAATATTGGCAGCCTAAGGAGCAGGGCAGCCGGGGCATACTTTGCTTCAAAATAAGAACATAAGGATCTGATGGCAGATTTGGACCGAGTGGCCAATCTAGTCTGCCCAGGAACCTAACCCCCTCCCCAGGAAATGTATTATTTAGCAGCACAGGTGGCTTTTCTGGGGACGTTGGCAAAACAGTGTGTTGATTCTGGCTTGTATTTGATAAGAGGAGGCAGATTTGTTGGGACCTCTGTTGTAGACAGCCCCTACTAGGGTGTTGCCTGCAAGAATTCAATGTACACTGCACAATTCCTGGACTAGGCAGACCATGGGAATATTGATCAAGATTAAATGGTTGACTGCTTCCCCTAACTCTCTGGGAACCCTCACCCTCAGGCACCATGACTCTTTTTTCCCTCCACATATTGATATAGGGTGCACTTATTGGGAGTGTAGGGGGCTGACCAAATTTGAGCAATGCCTCTTGGGGGGGCTGGAAGTTCATACAACATTACAGGCACTGACCTCCACACTAATTCCCTACTCCTTTATGGATCTAATTCTAGGGCTACCCACATTTCTTAGGAGTCCGTGAAATAAATGGAGGATTATACACATTTTATGGGTCACAGTCCTCAGATGTATTACTTTGCAATGGTTAAACCCTGTTCTACCAGCCATAGATCTATGGAAAGCCACGATCAGGGAAGTGGAGACAATGGAGCATACTTCTGCTACCTTACAGCTCTGATTGCTGAAATTTCTCAAATTGTGGCAGCCTTGGCAACATCTACTGCTGGTGCAGTCAGAGAGAGAAGTGGGAGAGGAACCTGGAGTGAGTCATGTCAGTGAATAACTGGTTAAGACACTATAAGGTGATAAACTGTATTTTTACCAGTCTCCATAAAATCTGATATGGACACAGATGTTTTATTAAACAGAAAACAATGAATAACTAATGCTTTCTTTCCATAATTTTTGTTGCATTATATGGCTTTTTTGAAGAGGCCTGTGAAGGAACATCTATTCACATTTGCTTTAACTCGATCATTTCAGGGACTGCCTTTAAGTTACACATTTGGGGGGTTTCCCTTGTAGGAAGCTTGTTAGTCTTTTCAGTGGTTAGTACTTGCATTATTTACTTAGTCCGGAGAATCTTTTTGTCTAGTAAGGGTCCTTCATGCACATAAGTCAAGTAATAATGAAGTGGAAATTTTGGAAGTTAACATGCATGTTGTACAATGTCTTGTATGCAAATATATTAATAAACACTGAGTTTCAAAAAAAGATACTGTCTATGCTTCATGATTTGGAAAAGTTGGAGGATCAGGTCCTTTGCAATGCTGTTTGATGCTTGGAGCAAGTAATTAAATCTGACCTGGAGCAATTCCCCTGTACAGTGTAGTTTCTGAGAGCGTTGTGTGGTTTTGATGTGCACGTAACATTAAGAAATCAGATCTGGGCACAGTACAACTATGGCTCTCACTGAGTTCTCTAATTTTATTCATTCTGCCCTGGATAGAAAACACCTAGCTGGAGCTGTCTTCATTGACCTGTCAAAGGCCTTTGATACAGTCTCCCACCCCTTACTCTTAAGCACACTCCGCCACATAGGTCTGTCCCAAGGACCCGTCTCCTGGTTTACCAGTTACCTCACAGCTAGATCACAATGTGTCAAAATAAACAACACCCTCTCAACCACCCTGCCAGTCCGCTCTGGGGTTCCCCAGGGCTCCATCCTCAGCCCTCTATTATTCAGCATCTACCTAAACACCTTGCCCAGTTCCTGCTCCGGCAACCTACTACTCTATGTGGACGATGCGGTTCTTTTTGCCTTGCACCCAGATCCCAATGTATTGCAGTCCTCCCTCCAACACGCATTTAACCAGATTGAAAACTGGTTCATAGACCAAAGACTTGTGGTCAGTGTAAAAAAGACAAAGACCATGGTCTTTGCCCACCGACAAAATAAGGCCAAAAATGCGCAGCTAACAATCTTCTTCCACTCTCTCCTTCCTCTAGAACAGGTCCATACATATAAATACCTGGGCCTTACATTTGATTCCAGCCTCTCCTTCCATTCACACATTAACACTCTATCATCCGCCATAAATGTCCATATAGGCCTATTGTATTGGCACAAGGATTGCCTACCTCTGGATGCCCTTAATCTGGCTGTCACCTCCTCAGTCCTCTCAATCCTCCCACACCTCGGTGAACATCCGCACTGCCAACCGACAGATGTGGTGCATCCCGAGAGTTAGAACCTCCTTAGCCCAAAGGTCATTCCCACACAGGGCCCCAATCTGGTACAACAAACTCCCTTTCAATGTCTCCTCCATCTCTAAATTAGGACCTTTCAAGTCAGCCCTCAAAGAGCACATTCTCGCTTCATGGCGCTGCCAATGTACCAGCTAGTGCCGGGTCATCTATCTATCATCTTACAGGACCACCCTGCCACCGAGCT
Organism: Neoceratodus forsteri; assembly: GCA_016271365.2. Classification (NCBI taxonomy): domain Eukaryota; kingdom Metazoa; phylum Chordata; order Ceratodontiformes; family Ceratodontidae; genus Neoceratodus; species Neoceratodus forsteri. The sequence continues at coordinate 39,687,226 of CM057451.1, forward strand.
CCTACCGATTGGGCTACCAAACATTACCTATTAACAATGCCTCCTTTGGCTGCACTCACAAGATATCTGTCTAATTCTCTACTTCGCTGTAAATATCAAACCTGTTACTGCCTTCCCCTATCAGCAATCCTATTGTTCTCTTGAAAACTGTAAAATACAGCTCTCAGTAACACATTCAATGCAATGTATATCTGATCTTGATTCTGCAATATTGTATAACTGAAAAAACTATAATCTTTAGCTGCCATTCTATGTCTATATGTATTAAGTGTTTGTATTTGTTTTTTCTGATGCGGAGCCTTTGTAAATGAGTCCCTCACTCAAAGGTTGTAATCCTAAAGTCTGTTAAATAAATAAATAAATAAAAAAGAAAAAAAAATACTGTTTTTGTTTCTTGAGAAAAAAGAAGCAGTATTCTAAAGTCAGAATTTCATACAAAGTGGACTTTTCTAATTTATTCTCATAAAAGGAAGTGTTACTATTGCAGTATTTGCGTCCATATCTTTAGATCATAGAATATTACCTTCTTAGTAATAAAGAGAGTTCAGACTGCTGGTTATACTACGCACTGACCAAACACTGATTGTATTGAGATTTGTTTTCTTAGGAAACATAAGAAAAAGAGACAGAGAAGATAGAATTAAATATTTAAGTATACAAGAAAAGGAATGGAAAGAAGTGGAAAGGCAGGTATTTACTTTGTCAGGTTTCCTCAAGGTTCAGTCTTAGCCAACTAGAGGACATCCAGTCCTGCATCTCAGCCAGACACAAACTTCGTACCTCAGCCGTGTCATGCCTCCCTGGTGCAAATGACAAATACAGTTGGCGTCATCTACCTAACAGTGACAACCCAGTCTGTAACACCTGATGATCTGCCCTCCAGGACAGCACGTACACTGCGAGCAGCAGAGGTGAGAGCATCGAGCCCTGAGGAACTCCAAAGAGCAGGGGCTTCGGGAGTAAGGAGAAATTCCCCATCACCACTCTCTGCATTCTGCCTGTAAGAAAGGCCTCAAACCAGCTGATGACGGTGGCAGTCAGTTCACAGAACTTCTTAGATGATCCAACAACACCCATGGTACACAGTGTGAAATGTCAAGGAGGAAAGATTGAGTCAAACGAGAACTGGCCATTCCCTTCTATCTCGCACCCTGAAGAGGTCATTCTGCACGTTGACCAATGTGGTCTCTGCCTAAATCTGAAGCCCAACAGAAGAGGCTTATAAATGTTAAAGGTAGTGAGATGTGCCTTGAGCTGCAGTGCCACTGTCTTGTCAGTAACCTTTCTCAAAGAGGGAAGGTTAGAGACAGAGCTAAAATTCATTAAGCTGTCCAAGCCCAAAGATTCTTTCTTTAGTAGGGGCCTCACCAGTCCCTCTTTCAAGGCACTAGGGAAAGATCCCTCCAAAAGGGAGCACCTGACTGTCTCAGCGAACACTGGACCTATAGACCCCACAGAGACCATTAGGAGACTTGTCAAGCCTGGGTCCAGTTCACAACAGGTGGGCCACAGCTTTGAGACTACCTTACAAAACTCTTCCACAACCACTAGCCTAAACTTGCTCCAGACAGGATGAGTGCTCCTGTTGACAATGAACTGTCCTCTGCTGGGTCACAACAGCCCAGCTGGGGTAATCCCAGACCTGATGGAAGACCCTCTGTTAGAGAAGAACTGATTGAACTCTTCGTACCTGATAGATGAAAATGTCCTTGTCAGTTGTAGACAGGTAGGATGAAGTAACCTATCCACAGACCAAAAAAGATGAGCCAGTCTGTTACTCCCTGCAGCAATCTCCCAGAACAGGAATGCTGCCTTCTTACAGGAGATCGCCCTTTGATGCTCACCATAATGAGTTCTCAAAGTCAGTTTGTGCTCATTGGTTCTGGACTTCTGCCAGCAGCACTCCAACCTGCAACCCATGGTCCTTATCTCCCTTAGCTCCCCATTGAACACAGGGATCTCAACTAAGAAGCCTGGGTTGTATACATACTGGTGCAACAGAATCAACAACTGTGGTGATAGCCCTGTTATAAGCCTCTCCTGCTCCTGCCTCACAAGCAGCCATCACACCCGAGAGGCCCATTACTGGGTGGTAGCAGACCATCTTCACAGGGGATGGACTACCAGAGGGGCTCCAAATGAGAACTTTATCACGCAGTGATTATACCAAGCAACTGAATCAGTCTTAAGGTTATCAGCTTTGAGCCCCAGTGAGAATACTAAGTCCAAGATGTGACCGTGTTGATGGGTCACAGAAGTAACTACTTATATGTGACCCAGTGATTCCATCACCTGGAGGAAGTCTTGACCAAACCGTGAGAGTTCATCATTGATCCAGACATTGAAATCTCCCAGAACCAACCATCTGGGTGACTCCAATACCTCTTGATGATGAAGTTTGTGACTTCCTGCAGAAATTCCTCTTGTGCTCTGGAGACCAGTACACAAGAAAGATTCTGCAGCCTGATCCTGGGCTCCCATGCATGGCTATGCATTCAAATGAGGAAGTAGAACCCACTGGGTGCACAGAAAAGTTCAGGTTGGATCTAAAACAGCCACTTTCTCCCACGATCCTTCCATGGGCAGTGAACCACAGAGAATCTGGCTGGGGCAGACACCTCCAGAACTGCACTAGCATCATCACCCATTCAAGTCTCCATGATGCAAGCCAGCTTGACCAAGGAAATCAAGTCCACTATAATTGCAGTCTTGTTCCTGATCGATTTGGCATTGCAAAGCACTGCCTGTAGGGGATGAGTGGAGACTGCTGGCCAAACAGCTACCTGCCCACTTGGTCTGGTGGGAGCCCTGGGTATGGAAACCAACCACATCTGGCCTGTCCCTAGGTTTCATATTGCCCCTGGATGCCTTCTGGTCCTCACCAACCCAATAGTGTCCCCCAGTTAGTACCTCAGCACCTACCATCCCACCTCCTTACAATTCCCACCTCCCTGCAGTGCCTATAAGTTACTGCTGGCAGGGGGGTGGTCAACAAAAGGGGTGGAGTTCAAACAGCTGGGACGGGGAGTAAGTAAGCCTTGGAGGCCTGTGACCCACATACATAATTCCACTGGCTGCTCAAACCAGTACCCAATTGTCAAACGAACTTAAAAAATCAACAATCCTCCCCTTCACCTTAAACACACACACACCCAAACAGTCACACAGTACCAACACAATAAATTAACTATCCCACACACCTACCAGCCAACCACTAACCTAAGCATACAGCCACCAACCCTCAACCCCTACTCTTCACTTCTACCCACAATAAAATCTAGTAAAATGATAATGCATAACAGTAAATCACCTGAAGAATGCAGATACTGTGAAGTGTTTATGTAATACAAGTTGTAGCTTCCAAATGTAACATTTGGTTCTGCTTCCACCAGAGCAAACCCATTATTCAAAACAGAAGAGAAAATACTCCCAGCTGCTCTCTCACCACTGCTATGGGGTTTAAGTTAGCAACAAGAGTGACAGGAAGATACCATAAAGCCAACAGATGCTCTCACCACCTGCCTGTCTATGGGCATCAGCAGGAGAGCAATTCAACTGTCCAAAGTCCTTCCAGTCCCTCTGTGCAGTCAGGAAGTCCAAGGAGGGGAAATGACCACTGGACTGAGATATTCCACTGCTGTAGCACACCATGGTGGTCATATGTGATGGACCAAATTTTCATCCTCCTAGCAGCAGGATCACAAGGAGACCCATAGGCCCCGCCAGCTATCACCTCTCCCAAGTCCGGACTGAATGCTACATATCCACTCAGTGGACCAGCCCGAGTACACCAGCACTCCCTTCTTGGACCAGCCCTGTTCCTCGATACACCACAGCCTTTAGCTTTTCTTCCAGGTTCAAATCCCACAGCATGCAGCTACATCCAAAAGTTCTCCCTGTGCCTTCTGAAGTGTAACCAGAAGCTGCAGTACAGCGGCAAGTCTAGATCTTAGCCAGTAAACAATGAAATGAGAAACAAGAGGGGTTTAAACAGATACTGGCACCCTGACTATTATGCACAGTAAAAGGGTTCTAACTAAAAAAACAAAAAATCTACCTCCTACAACTACCTACCTGTATCAGGCAAAGTAGAGGGAGGCAAGAAAAGCAGTCAGGAGTGCAAAGGTGCAAACAGAGGAAAGAATAGCCCAGTCAGTAAAAGGGGACAAAACCTTCTTCATGGATATTAGTGAAAGGAAATAGACAAAGGGAGGGATTGTGAGGCTGAATAAAGGGTGGTGGTGGGGGGGGTGTGCAGAGGGGACCCAGCAAAAGCAGAAATCCTGAATGAATACTTCTGCTCAGTATTCACAAAAGAAGGGGAAAGGGAGGGACCACAATTAGGTGGTAGAAAGTTGAATCACACATGGAAGAGAGGTGGACACTAGTCCATTCATAGAGGTGAGAGTCCTAGAGGAACTCTCGAAACTAAAAGTGGACAAGACAATGGGTCCGGATGGGATACATCCCAGAATATTAAAAGAACTCAGAGAGAGGTTTTAGTGGCACCACTGACAGCCCTATTCAACAAATTGCTGGAGGAGGGAGTGGTACCAGAGGACTGGAGGAGGGCGAATGTGGTACCGCTCCACAAAAGTGAGAGCAAGGTGGAGGCTGAAAAATTACAGACTGGTCAGTTTGACCTCAGTGATGAGGAAAATAGTGCAATCAATGCTGAAGGAAAGGATTGTTGCATATCTTGAGGCCAGTGGGGCAGAAGACCCAAGGCAATATGGATTTACAGCAGAAAGGTCTTGTCAAACAAATCTGGCAGATTTCTTTGACTGGATGACCAGGGTTGTTGATCCGGGAGGGGCAGTAGACATGGCCTACCTAGATTTTAGCAAAGCGTTTAACACTGTCCCACATAGGAGGCTAGTAAACAAATTGGGCAGTCTGGGAGTGGATCCGAAGGTGGTAAACTGGTTCAGAAATTGGCTGAGCAATAGGACACAGAGGGTGGTGGTAAACGGAGTTCAATCTGGGGAGAGGGGGATAATCAGCGGGGTGCCACAGGGTTCAGTGCTGGGTGGGGCCTGTACTCTTCAATGTCTTCATAAGCAACATTGCGGAGGGGCTGGAAGGGAAGAAATGCCTGTTTGTGGACGACACTAAGATCTGCAATAGGGTTGACACTTCAGGGGGGGGATGGAAAGAATGAGAAGAGACCTAGGCAAGTTGGAGGAGTGGTCAAGAGTGTGGCAGCTTAAATTCAATACAATGAAGTGCAAATCCATGCACTTGGGGCACAGGAATCTAGGAGAGGAATACACGATTGGGGAAGGGGGGTACTAATGACAACCAAACTGCAAAGGGACCTGAGGGTAATCATAACAGATGACCTAGAAGTAGCCAAGCAATGTGAGAAGGCTGTGAAGAGAGACAGAGGGATGCTGGGGTACGTAGGGAGAAGTATCACCAGTAGAAAACAGGAGGTGGTGATGCCACTGTACAGACAATTGTTGAGACCTCATCTGGAATACTATGTTCAGTTCTGGAGACCACATCTCCAGAAGGACATAAAGTGGGGGCAGTTCAGAGAAGAGCAACGAAAATGGTGCAAGAACTGCACCAGAAACCATATGAGGAAAGACTGAAATACCTCAATATGTATACCCTGGAGAAAAGGAGGGAGAGGGGGTATATGATTGAGACATTCAAGTACCTCAAGAGGATAAAGTTCAAGAGGGCAGCATCTTTCAGAAAAAGAGATGTGCAAGAACAAGAGGTCACAATATGAGGCCGGGGGGGGGGATACTCAAGGGCAACATGAGGAAGTATTTTTTCACAGAAAGGGTGGCAGACACATGGAACAGCCTCCCTGGGGAGTCATAGGGGCAAAAATGATAGATGAATTCAAGAATGCATGGGATAAACAGAAGGCAACCCTAGTGGTAGGAAAGAGAAGGTATGCTACAGAGCAATTAGGATCTGGAGTTTATGCAGTAGGTAGGGAAATGGGCAGACTGGGTGGGCCAAGTGGTTCTTACCTGCCATCAAATTCTATGTTTCCATGTTTCTGCCTCACTTCCCAGTCCTAACTATTCTTGGTCCCTAAGTCTCAAGTCCTAACTAAATGCTAATGCTAGCAGATGTTGCTAGCAGACCTTATTTATTTATTTAAGAGTTTAACCAGGCAGGCATACTGAGTGGAGAACCACTCGTTTCCAGATGCGGCCTGGAGAAATAGGGGAAGGACATAAATGAATAGTTACAGACATACACGTTCACATGATACAGATAGTACATGATATAGATTTACACTAAAAGAGAGCTAGGACAAGCACACATTACATGTTATTGCATACACCGTGTTTACAATACGTAGTTATTGGGTATTTACATCGTATACATCCTCAAAACAGGCACAAGCTAGATTGAGAGCCCTAATTAAGCAGTGCTTAGCTTGTGAATTACCAGGTGGAGGTAACCAGAGGTCAGGAGGGCTTAAGCTTGTGTCTGCTGGGAGCAAGTGCATGCTGTGAGAAAGTGTGCAAGGAGGAGTGGGTTGAGGAGGCTATGGTTGGTGGAGTGGCGGATATCAGCAGGCAAGTCATTCCAAAGTTTTGGCAATCGATATTTGAAAGCCGATTGGCCCATTGAGGTGCACATGAGTGGGACTTGGAAGAGCCTGGAGTCCGAGTGTCTAAGTGAGTAAGCAGGGGGAGGTTGAGCCGTTAGGGTAGAGCCTAGGTAAGGTGGATAGGTTTGGGTCCAGAATTTAGCAGCGACTCTGGTGCAGTGGATTTGTCTGCGGGCTGTGAGTGAGGGTAGGGCCAGGGTGCTGCATAGGTTGCAGTGATGTGTCAATTTTGGGCACTCCAGGATGAAACGGCAGAAGGAGTGGAAGAGTGTGTCCAGGCTGGCCAGGTTTGACGAGAGGCGGCACCAAGACCACATCCCGTAATCAATTATCGGAGTATCATCTTTGAACAAGTTCCCTACTGGACTGGGGTGGACATACAGCCTTTGTTACAATATAGGGCACTGAGTTTGGGGTGTAACTTCTTATGTAGTGATTCGACGTGTGTGGAGAAGTCGAGGTATTGGTCGAGCCAGACACCCAGATATCTGAAGGAGGTGCAGGACTCCAGGGGAGATAGGTCCAGGGTTGGGAATGAGGGGAGAGAAGCTTGACGAGAAAGCCGTGGCTGCGAACCGAAGGTTAGTGAGACTGTTTTTTATCGTTTAGGAATAGTTGGCTGGTTCGGAGCCAGTGTTGTACAGCATTGAAGTCCTGCTGTAGTATGTTGTGCACTGCTTCAGCGGAAGGGCCAGTGGCATATAGCACGGTATCGTCCGCATACATTTGAATAGATGAGTGACAGCAGGCCAGCGGGAGGTAATTTAGGAATACTGAGAATAGAATCGGGCCCAGGACTGATCCTTGGGGAACTCCCATTGTGATAGGGAGGAAGGGGGGTAGATATGTGGGGGCCAATTTTCACCGCTTGGTGTCTACCACTCAGATATGCCTGAAACCAGTTAGTGGCATGGTTAGAGAGGCCGGCAGCTCTTAGTTTGTCTAGTAGCATTGTGTGGGAGATGGTGTCAAAAGCCTTGGCCAGGTCTATGAATATGGCCGAGGTGATAAGGCCTTTGTCCATGCCTGAGAGAATATCATAGGTGAGTCTTAGTAGGGAGGTGATGGTAGAATGTGACTTACGTAACCCAGACTGGTAAGGGGTGAAAAAGGAGGAAGTGTCTAGGTATTGGGAGAGTTGAGCAAGGGCAAAGTGTTCTTGTATTTTGGCCAGAATTGGAAGTAGGAAGGGGTGGTAATTCCCCGGCGAGGAGGGGTCGCCCCCCTTAGGCAGGGGGATGACGGTCACCTGTTTCCATGTGGTTGGGATTTGGGCCATCGAGAAAGAGAGGTTGAGCAAGTCGGCTACGGAGCAGCTATGTATGGGGCCATAGATGTTAGCAACCCAAGCCCAAGCCGAGGGCATTTGCCCTTGTTAGGGTTTAGGGTGCTCAGTGCTTGAAACACTTCAGCTGGAGAAACAGGTTGGAAAGAGAAACTGTTGGGAGAGGTGGAATTCTGGGGTTTTGGTGAGGTAGATGGCTTGTGTGGGACGTGCGGGAGACTATGTATGAGAGAGGCTGCACTGCTGGTGAAGAAGGTGTTGAATGCAGTGGCTACTTCGCCAGGGTCAGTGACGGCCGAGCCAAGGATTGAAAGTGATGGGGTTGGTGGTTGCACAGGAGTGGAGAGAAGGGATTTGATGGTTTTCCAAAAGTTGGTCGGGTGGTTAAGATTTGAGCTCAGTGCCGATGTGAAGTAGTTCTGTTTGGCTAGTCATATCGATATAGTGCAGGAGTTATGGAGGGATCGATAATTTTGTAGGGATTCATGGGAGTTAGTTAATTTGTGTTTTTTCCAAGCCAGGTCCCTGGTGCGGCATTGCCTAATGATATTGGCGGAGATCCAGGGAAGGTGGGAGCCCCTAACTCTAGTGTTTTAGCGGGGCATGGTAGTACCATACCTCTAGGAAGCTAGTTTTGAATTTTTCTAGTGTGACATCAATGGATGGGGCCTGTGGAATGAAGGACCAGTCAACCACAGCCAGGTCAAACAGGAGTCATGGTAAAGATAGTGATTTGAAAGATCTGGCTAGAAGCGTCCTGGGGGTTAGGGGGTTTATGCACTTTTCTGACCATATATATCATGTGGTGATCACTTAGGGAGTCGGGGAGCAGGCCTGCACTAATAGTCCTGTGTGGGTGTGAAGTGAGTGCCCAATCCAGGAGGGAGTGGTTAAGTGTTTTTAGGTTTAGCCTGGTAGGTTGGGAGATTTGTTGAGAGAGGTTCAAGGCATTTACTTTGGAGTGGAGTTTGGCGCAGTCTTTGGCTAGCCAGTTGGAATTGAAGTCCCTGAGGACATAGAGCTCCCCTGCTGTGGCAGTGGACTTTAATTTGGCCAGATGGTCTAGGACACTGGGCATGGGGGTGCTAGGGGCGCAGTAGGATCCTGCAATAAACACAGGTGCGGAGTATGGGAGTGCCAGTTTTACAGTTAATGACTCAGTTTGTAGAGTGGGTGTAGGGATGTGGACCTGTGTGAACTGAAGCTTGGCAGCGATATACATGGCGATGCCTCCCCCCCTTTTCTTTCTCTCATGGTCTTGCCTGATTAACGAGTATCCCGGTAAGGCTACAGTAGAGTCTGTATGGTGTGGTTTTAGCCAGGTCTCGGATAGTATAAGGTTGTCTGGACGAAGTGATAGGGCAGTGAGTTGTAATTCTGGAACTTTATTAAGGATACTACATATGTTGAGGTGCAGTATTTTGAGACCCTTAGGGAGAGCCAGGGGGGTGGGGAATTTGGGAGGGGTAGAGCCAGGGTTAGGTTCAATATCCTCAGCTAGTATAAGAAGCAAAGCTGTAAGGCATATGATTTTGTACCAAGCAGGACTGGTTTTGCGATAGCAGTCTAGTGGGCAAGGTGTTGGCGTGTTGATGTCAGCCGTAAGGCTTCTCAGGACAGCTAGTCCCAGGGCAAAAGAGGGGGGGAGAATGGAGGCTCCAAGTTCCCAATTAAGAGAGGGGCCTGGAGGAGTTTGTTGTAGAAGGGTGATTGAGTGGAAAGGCACAGCAGACATGATAGTGAAGTGGAGAGGGAAAAATGGTTGCCTTAGAGGGTGAGATGCTGGGGGGAGGGAGGCTATGGGAATAGCAAGAAAAATTAGTGAGAGGACCTTATTTGTAGCAGCGAGCAGGGCTGGTTCTAGCGGCTGCTAGTGGTGGTAGCAGATAACCTGCTAATGGAAGAGTGGGCTGACTGGTTCCAACGCCTTGGCAGTCACGTGTTCCTGCATATAAATCTAGGAGCCGACCAAGGGTGGTGGTGGGGGCAGTGGGGAGCCGGCACGCAGCGCCGTCGGGGCCAAGACACACGCCGTATGCTCAGGCAGGCTCTGTACACACAGCGTGGTCCTGTACCTTCGTTCCTTCAGCTCGGGGGGGGGGTCACAGTATTGGTCAGTTGTCTGGGGAGGGCAGGCTGACCCTCACGACCCTTGCAGTCCTCACTGGGAGGGCAGGTGACTCCGGGCCCTCACGGCCACCAGCTGTGGAAGAAGGAGAGAGCGGAGATATTTATCGTCTGCTGGGGAGGCGTGGCAATCAGGTAAGCCTAGTCTAACAGCAGGAGAACTGTAAAATCGGATCCTGAGACAGCAGCAGAAATTAGTTTAATTAAGGCAGACAGTAAAAACACTGCTTTAAATCACTTTGTTCAATGGAGTTTTGCAGGGGCTGGCTATTTTTCTGCAGTTTCAGTATTTCTTGCTAAAACATTCTGCACGATGTGGTAAATGCAGGAATTTTACTAGGCAAACAGAACTCTGTTTAAATCGGTTTTCACAATGGAGTTTTACAGGTGCTGGCTATCTTAATGTAGTTTCAGTATTTTTTGCTAAAACAGTCTGCACGATGTAGTAAATGCAGGGATATCACTTTGGCAAGCAGAACTCTGTTTAAATCAGTTTGCACAAATGGAGGTTACATGGGCTACACTTTCTTAATGCAGGTTTCAGTATTTCTTGCTAAACAGTCTCATGATGTAGACATTCCAGGAAATAATAAAGGCAACATCAATATTATTACTAAAACAGTCTGTCTGATGGAAAAACTGCTAGCAAAAAAACTATCAGTAATGCTGGTCTGACTTAAAGGCAGTGGAGTTTAACTACGCAGCACTAAGAGTTCGTTTTCAAATTTGGCGCCAAGAGCAGCACAGCACAAAGCCAAACACACGCCGTATGCTCAGGCAGGTTCTACACACAGAGCGCGGTCCTGTACCTTCGTTTCTTCGGCTCGGGGGGGGGTCACAGTGTCGGTCGGTTGTCTGGGGAGGGCAGACTGACCCTCGTGACCCTTGAAGTCCTCACTGGGAGGGCAGGTGACTCCGGGCCCTCACGGCCACCAGCTGATAAAGGCTGTATACTGAAAGCCTACCCACTGACTTTCAATATATCTACAACTTTATGCTATGGATTCTCTTAAACATGAGTCATAAAGTACTATTTATTTTATTTAGCTATTGCTGACCAGATGGGGTACACTAAACATAGAAACATAGAAACATAGAATTTGACGGCAGATAAGGACTGCTTGGCCCACCCAGTCTGCCCATTTCCCTACCTACTGGATAAGCTGCAGATCCTAGTTAACCAGCAGCCTACTTCTTTCTACCCCAACCCCCCAGAATTGCCTTATGATTATCCCATGCATGCTTGAATCCCACCACTGATTTTGACTCCACAACCTCCTCCGGAAGGCCATTCCATGCATCCACAACCCTCTCTGTGAAAAAATACTTCCTTAAATTACCTCTGAGCCGCCCTATCTTCAAATTGTGCCCTCTTGTTCTTGCACACCCTTTTTGAAAGATGCTACCCTCTTGGACTTTGTTGATTCCCTTGAGGTACTTGAAAGTTTCTATCATGTCCCCCTCTCCTCCTTTCCTCGAGGCTATACATATTAAGCTCCTTAAGTCTCTTCATGTCCTCCGTGCAGACCCTGCCCCATTTTAGTTGCCCTCCTCTGACAGCTTCCATCCTGTCTATGTCTTTTCGGAGATTGGGTCTCCAGAACTGCACACAGTACTCCAGATGGGGTCTCACCAGCTGTCTGTACAGAGGGATAATAACTTCCTGTTTTCTACTGGTGATGCCTCTCCTATGCATCCCAGTATCCCCCAGCCCTCCTTGCTGCCTTCTCACATTGCTTGCCCACCTTTAGGTCATCTGATATGACTACCCCAGGTCCCTTTCCATTTTGTTGTTGTTAGTATCTCACCCCCATTGTGTACTCTTCCCTGGGTTTTGTTTCCAGGTGCATTACCTTGCACTTCTTAGCATTGAATCTAAGCTGCCATACATTTGACCATTCCTCTAACCTTGCCAAGTCCCTTCTCATCCTTTCCACCCCACCCTGTGCATCAACTCTGTTGCAGATCTTAGTGTCATCTGCAAAGAGACATATTTTTCCTTCCAGTCCTTCTGCAATGTCGCTATAAAGACATTGAAGAGGACTGGTCCTAATACTGAACCTCATGTACCCCGCTAGTAACCCTCCTTTCTTCTGAGTGGACCCATTTACTATTACTTCTGTGTCCTATTCTCCAGCCAATCTTTACCCAGGCTGTCATCATGGGACCCACTCCCAGGCTGGCTAACTTATATATTAATCTTTGTGGGACTGTGTCAAATGCCTTGCTAAAGTCTAGGTAGGCCATGTCCACAGCCCTCCCTGATCTACTACTTTGGTCACCCAGTCAAAGAAATCTATCAGATTCGTCTGGCATGACCTTCCCGCTGTGAATCCATGCTGCCTAGGGTCTTGTGCCCCTCTGGCCTCTAGATACTCGACAATTCTTTCCTTTAGAAGTGATTCCATCATTTTCCCTATCATTGAGGTTAAACTAACAGGCACTAGGCAGACATTTTCAGGTACGACCCAGAGAGAGATGCAGTATGATACAAATACCGTACATTTCAGAGATACAGTACAATACAAATACAGTGCAATTCAAAAACTATACAATACAATGCGATGTCTTGTAAACATAAAAGGACAAGGCAGCAAACCAAGTAAGAGAAGGATTGTATAGTTTACTAGTACGAATTTAACCAGGGCAAAGCAGTAGGGGGTAGAAACTAAAAGACAAATAGGGGTCGGTACATATTACATAGAGAGGCAACAAAAATTGAAATGCACAAGGGCCAGAGCAGCCAAGGATTGTTAAGTAGCAATGCTGGGCAGGACAGAAAAAACTAGATGGGGGGGGGTGCGTAAGTGGGCTAGAGAGGTGGGAGGGAAAGCAAGAGAAGGGTGAATGGTGGATGAGAACACGGTGGGACTATGGACAGGTGCAGGTGGATCGGACAATTAGTAGGGAGTGGAGCTGTTTTTTGAACGTGCTTATAGTGATGCAAGAGCGAAGTGCAGTCGGGAAGAAGTTCCATTGTGTAGGAGCTGCAGAGGTGAACACCACAGACCCATACTTGGACCGTGATCTGGGGATAGCTAATTGTACCATGTCAGAGGATCTGAGGGCATAGTGGCATGAAGTCAATCAATTAATCAATCAATCAATCAATCAAATCTTTATTTAACTAGGTGATCATCATTGAGCAAAACTCATTTTCAGGATGGACTTGGATAACATCAAAACCAGTGTACAATAGAATTAAAACATAAAAGTTCAAATAGTTACAGTATTCAAAAGAGTGTCAACTAGAAAGCAGTAGTATTAGCGAGTACAAAGCATTTTGGCAAATGAAGACAGTATATACACAAGAGCCAGCACAACAAACATAAGCATATTTACAGGCATATTACAGCAGATATCCACAACATATCTCCAACAATCAAGAATAATTAGTAGGACTAGGGGATCATAGCAGGTGAAAAGGAGGGGATAGTGCCGGAGGGGGCAAAAAGGAAGGGGGAGGGCGAATAATAGGTATAAGGGCAGTGGGGGTGGGGAGCATTGGGGGGAGAGGGGCATAAGGCGCTGATACAAGGGATATATGTTTCAGCAAACCATAGAGTGCTGTTCCTGCCTAATTAGTGGTAAGCTGGGCAATCAAGCATGACCCTGGGGATCAAAAGTATTTAGATATCAAGCGCAATGACCAAAAATAAAGTTTGTAGGAGCTAAAGGTGAGAAGATGGATGGGAACAAATGGGCAAGGGTGGATGCAGTGAAGCCAGACAGGATGTAGAAGTGCACTACCTATAGCAAAACAGGGAGATTAAGGTCGAGGAAAGCATTTGCAGGATTCCTTGCAAGAATGAGCATATAGAGTTTTGAAGACAGGCAGGTTGGTAGGAATGATGAGTTTCAATGTCTTTTGTAACTTGTTCCACAGAACGGGCAGCACATAACTTGTGGCAGCCCTACCAAAGCATATTTTTACCTTTGGCACTTTCAGAGAGATATATGAGGTACGTCTTAGTGCATAATTACCTACTAAACTCAATGGAAGGCAGTCGGAAATGTACTGGGGCAGTTTTTTGGTAATAGTTCTATAAGTCCAATGTGCAGCCTTTCTTTGACATCTATAGGGTAGGGAAGTCCACCCCACAACCGCATATAGGGAACAGTGGTGTATTGAGAAGTGACAAACCTTAGGGCTCTATGGTAGAGTGTATCAAGCTTGGTTAGCATTGCGGCGGGGCACTGGCTATAGAGGAAGTCCGTGTAATCTAGCAGTGAAAGGAAGGTAGTTTGGACCAACCTCAGCTTGGCTTCTTTAGTAAGAAGATGTTTGATCCTAAAAAATAGTCCAAGTCTCTGTCTTAGTTTTTTTGTCAGTTCCTCAATATGGTTGGTGAAAGATAGTCTATTGTCGATCCGTACTCCCAAGTATTTGAAATTCGTTACATATTCTAATGGTTCACCAAGTATTGTAGTAATCTGTGGAATAGATCCAGAGTTGGTTGGGCTTGGAGCCTGAATATAGGTCGAGAATAGCATTGCTTTCATTTTTTTAGCATTTAAAAGCAGCTTTTGTTTTAGGAGCTAAATCTGCAGCTGGTTGAAGTCAGATTGGAGGTCACAGTGTGCAGCTTCAGGTGTTGGTCTGCTTATGTATATCACTGTATCGTCTGCAAATAGGTGTATGTTGGCCTCTTTTATGCTCATATCAATATTACTGAAGTAAATTGCAAAGACCCAGGATGGACACCTGTGGCACTCCTCACAGAAGAGGTTTAAGAGGTGAGAAATCACCTTCGGCCTTTACCTGCTGTAGCCGGCCTCTAAGATAATTGGCAAACCAACTCAAGGAAAGCTGGTCCAGGCCAATGTTCTGAAGGGAAGAGAGGAGTAGGTTATGGTCCACAGTATCAAAGGCCTTGCTTAGGTCCAGAAATACTGCACAGACCAAGTTCCTATCATCTAGGTCCCGTTGACAATCATTTGTCACCTTGAACAGAGCTGAGATTGTACTGTGTTGAGCTCTGAAGCCTGATTGCAGTGGGTTTAGCAGGCTATTGGATTCTAAGTGGTTCTTGAGCTGGGTACTCACAATTTTCTCCAGTAACTTGGGCAGTATTGGAAGGAGAGAAATTGGCATATAGTTGTTTAAGTCTCATAGGTTACCAGATTTGAAGATGGGGATGACATGGGCTGTTTTCAAAATGGGTGGTAGGATGCCCAAGGATAGAGATGAATTAAAGATATGTGTGATTGGCACAGCTAAAGCTTGGTAACCAATCTTTATGAAATACGGGTCTATAAAATCTGCTCCAGTGCTTTTTTGGTATCCAGCTGTAGTATGAGGTCTTCAACCTCTTTCAGAGTTGCAGGCTGAAACGTGAAGGATGGTTTGGGGTCAATGATTCATAATCTTGCGCACCAAGTTGTAAGCGTAAGGAAAAGGCAGATGAGTTGTCAAAGGCAAGCCCTGCGGTCGCGACGTGATCATCGAAAGCATCAAGGATAGCTGGTCTATCAGAGATAGTGGAATTGCCAGACATAAGTTTTGCAGGTAGAGCATTTCTGGCGGTATGACCTGATAAGTCCTTGATTGTCTTCCAAAATTTAGAAGGGTTCTTAGAAGCAGATTCAAGTTCAGAGCGGTAATAGCCAGCCTTAGCCTCTTTAATCATCTTGGTGCAGGTGTTCCGTGCCCTCCTGAACATACACCAGTCCTTTTCAAGCTTAGTTTTGCGTGCTGTTTTCCAGAGTGAGTCCCTTTTCAACATAGCGTCCTTCAGCTCCAGTGTGAACCATCGGCAGGATTTATTCCTCACCTAGTTTTTTTCGGTGGTGCGTGTTTCTTTAGTGCCTCGGAGAGTATTTCATAAAAAATGTTGTATGTCCCACTCACTGTCTTAGATAAGTAAAAGTCCTGCCAATGCAAAGAATCTCTTAGCTCAGTAATGAAGACCAAGGGATCAAAACTACATCTGCATCTCTTAAGGGTAAACTTGGATGAAGGTATAGTCATGGAATTTGATCTTACACAAGCAATAAAGCAGTGATCACTGATATCAGAGAAAAAAGTGGCAGCATGTGTGAATAAATGGGACCTATTTACTAAAATGACATCTAGCAATGTACTGTTGTTTGCATTCTTTTTATTTGGACACGGAGCTTCGTTGATAAGTTGTGACAATCCAAGGGAGTCGCAAAGAGATTTAAGTGGTGTAGCCGCATTGGAAAACCTGTCTAGTTTGAGGTCCCCTAGTATGATAATGTCTGGAGGTTCGGGTCCCAGGATATTATTTAAGTGCTTTAGAAGCTGAAGTCCAGCAGAGGGGGGCCTATAACAACCCAGGAGTGTAGCCAGAAATTTCCATTTTGTACACACAATCTCCAACAGTTACACCCCTATTAAAAAATGTACACATCAACTCTAAACGGTACCCCCTTCCAACAAGTCAGATTGTTGTCAGATGATTCCTCTGATCTCTAAAGAGGTTATACATGCATCTGTCTCCTAAACAACAGAAGTTTAAACAGAGGCACTCCTCAGTGGCCTACACTAACCCAAATACTGCAGATTAGAATGAAAATGTTAACAGTAAGGTATATGGTTTGTGACAGGCACTCAACAAAACTGTACACAAATGTGTACAGTGAGTATGCCTGCCTACACCCTTGTAACAACCAACCACACACAGAAGAAATCCCAACTTTTAGAGACAGGAATTCAAATTCATTTGGGACAGAGGTGGAGTCTAGGATTGTGGCTGAAAATTTATCCTTGACATAGATGGCCACACCACTGCCTCTGGCCTGACTGTTAGTTCTAAATATAGAATAGTTGGGAATCTTCACTTCGTTATCAGGCGTACCTGCTCTGAGTCATGACTCTGTGACCACCAGAACATCAGGTGTTGTGTGACATAGCCAGGCCTGAATAGAAGATATCTTCTTTAGCAGGCTGCAAACATTGCTGTGCATAAAGCTCACTTCTTTAAGGCTAGGCAGGTCAGATGGAGATGTGTTGGCTGCAGGAGGGCCAGGTTTAAGTTCAACATTGCCTGAGTACAATAATAAGAGGAGCAGCATTTTCCTAATGGCATGTAAGGATAGTTTGCAATCCCTGCTCCTTACATGTTTGCAGGGATTATCGGTGATGGTTAGTGGAGCACCACGACACAGGCGCTGTTGACCTAAAGCTGCTTCAATTAACACCCTAGCTGCAAAGATTAAAGGGGAGAGGTTGTCATATGCAGAGGGAGACGTACCCTGTATCGGTGACTCGGTATACGTTCCCATATAGTTGGGTATCTGAGTTGAGAGCCAAAGGGAGGGAAGGTTATGGATGCATAAATGCTGTATACTGGAGCTAGGGCACATGGGGCAGGCTGGTAAGGTCATGTCCTCTCTGTTATGAGGAGACTAAGGGAGCAGGTATATGTCAGAATAAACAAGTAGCATAAGGGTTAAGATGGAGAACCAGCAACATCCCCTCATATAGGAGCTGTGGCACCACATTCCCAGTATCGACTGATGGCAATGGAATATGTTCATAAAATAAGGTGAAAATAACAACCTTGTATTTTCGCTTCTTAAACACTGTGTGAGCTACGACAAGCCAGGTAAAAACTGTACCTCTGACAATACCAGATCCCTATCTCTGGACTAGGGTATGAGAGTATGTTAAGTTTAATGAGCTTGCTTTGTAGTAACAAACAGCAGCTTGTGATTGAGAAATGGCCCTGAAAGTACAGGGGCCAAGAATGTATCAAGAGGGATAGCTTGGAGGAGAGTACTAGAAGGGATTGTAGCAAGGGCTAGCCTAAAATGATTAGCTTAAGGAATATGCCAATGAGAGGGTGGAGCCAGGATCCAGCCAATCTTGGTGTATCTCAAGGAAAGGGGTGTGGTGAAAGAACATTTAAGGTGGCCTAGGAAGGGGGTGGAGGAGTTGGCCAAAAAAATTATAAAGTCCAAGAGCCACACAAATCCTTGGCAGCTGAGGTGCAGAATTAAATTCGGCGCCGGCCGGGTGATTGATCAAATACGGCCCCCAAAGTAGAGAGACGACACTGCCAGTGTAAACCAAGCTAACAAGTAGTTGGTGCAGATGATCTTTACAAGGGAACAGGATTAAATCAAAGGGCTCCAGAATCAGTGTGAAGTGGGAACTAAGAGGGTGGCCAGTGAGGTGGTTTCTGTCAGGTTATGATGCTGTGAGCCAATTTGCCTATTTAAGTCAAAATAGGGGTTTTGCAAGACATGAAACTCAAAAGCTAGAATTTCAAACTGATGGCAGCCCAGCCTGACAGCCATCTTCCCCTACAACCTAGGGACTGCTTGGCCCAAGATGTTCCCTGCCTTTTCTGTCTCCGCATACCTACCTGGTCTCCGATGACCCTCCCCCCTCCCTGCTTATTTACTAGTATTCCATTATGCTTATCCCATGCATGCTTGAAGCCCCCCCCACACACACACATATACATACACACACACACACACGCACTGTTTTCAACCCCACTACCTCTGCTGGCAGATTGTTCCAGGTGTCCACCACATTTTCAGTGAAGCAGTATTTCCTCACATCCTTCTTAACCCCACCCCCCCCTTCCAGCTTCATTGCATGCCCTCTTGTCCCAGTATATGTCCTCATTTGAAATAGACTCCTCACCTATACCTTGTTCACCCCCATGAGGTACTGGTAGGTCTTTATCATGGCCCTTCTCTCCTTCAGGGTGAACATGTTGAGATCCTTCAGTCTCTCCTTGTAGGGCTTCTGATGCAACCCCAGCAACATTTTAGCTGCCCTCCTCTGTACTGCTTCCACTCTCTGTATGTCTTTCCTGAGATGCAGCCTCCAGAACTGGACACAGTACTCCAGGTGGGGTCTCACCAGTGACCTATACATTGGGAACACCACCTCCTCTTCCTGCTGGTGATACTCTCCCTACACACCCCCAGCATCCCACTGGCCCTGCGTATTGCCCTGTCACTTTGAGTAATCAGATATAACCCCAAGGTCCCTTTCCTGCTTAGTAGCTGTCAGTATCCCCCCCACACCATTCTATACTCGGCTTTGGGATTTCTATGCCCTAGGTGCATGATGTTGCACTTTTTGGCATTGAACCCCAGTTGCCATACCCTTGACCACTCCTCAAGTTTACTAAGATCCCTACTCATTCTCTCTCTCTATGCCCTCCTGAGTATCCACCCTATTACAGATTTTGGTGTCCTCTATAGAAAGGCATACCTTCCCTTTCAGCTGTTCTGCAATGTCATTTATAAAGACATTAAAGAGGAATAGGCCTATTACTAAGCCTTGTGGCACATCGCTGGTGACTCTCCCCTGATTAGAGTGAGTGCTGTTTACCACCACCCTCTGTCATCTATCCATCAACCAGTTTTTTTTACCCAGTTTACCACTTTGGATCCCACCCCTAGACTGTCCAATTTCTTTATCAGTCTCCTATGTGGCACAGTGTTGAAGGTCTTGTTGAAATCCAAGTAGACCACATCCACTGTCCTTCCTTGATCTGTTTGCCTGGGCACCCAGTTGAAGAACTCAGTCAGATGCATCTGGCATGACCTCCCACAGAGAAGCTATGCTGCATTTGGTCTTGCAACCCACTGGATTCAAGATATTCCACTAGCCTTCCTTTTAACAGGGTTTTCATTAATTTCCCCAACACTGATGTGAGATGACTGGTCTATTTTTATTTATGTTATTTAAATTGTGTTAACTGGGTAGGGACACTAGAACAAGTCCTTTTTCAGGTCCAACCTGACACAGAAACATAAAACATAAGACATAATATAACAAATATGACAACTTACAAAAAAAAAGAAAAGAAAAACAAGTTAGACATGACACCTACAGACAACCAAAGACTGTAAATATTTCTTAAAATTAAGTTTGAAGTGTTGCAGTGAGGAGGAGGAATGTAAATTAACAGGCAATGAGTTCCAGGACAGGGGAGCAGCAACTGAGAAGGAACGAGATCCGACTCTAGAGTGAAACGGAATAATTTGAAGATGAACACCACTGGAAGAACATAAGTTACATACAGGAGACCTAATATTAACTAAATACATAAGTGGATACATAGTATTTTAAACAATAGATTTAAATACCTGACAGCCAAATAAAAAAAAGTGATTTTAGAATTTGGAGCTCGCCATTCCAAATTGGAATAAAAATTATTTATTTAGTTTTTGTTGACTGGGTAAGTGCACTAGACAAATTCTGTCTATTTTCAGGCACGACCCAGGGAAGGGGGATACAGATGAATGCCAACTGACCTTGAACCAGATTAAACTGTTGGTAATATTTTTAGTGAATGGGGGAAATTTGGCCAGGGCACCATGGAAATTCCCCTACTTGACTGTAGAAGGCTCTTGGGCCATTGGAGGATAGCTGTTTCAGTTTCAGTGTAGACTGCGATGGAGGAGGATGTGTGCATGGCTGAGGAGTTGGTCTCCCTCCCAGCTGTGGGAGCTGCAGAGACAGAGGTGTTTTATGATGTGATGGGACTCATGGAGCAGACTCTGAAAAATACTGAGGAAGTGGTTATCCAAAATGTATAGGATGAATTGACGACTTCAAATTCAGATGCTAAGAAAAAAATGCAGGCTGTGGAAACCATCGCTGCTTTACTTAAAACAGAAGAAGAGAACTTTCTGAAGAAAAAACAAGAACTGAGCGCTGCACTAGATGAGGTGCAATCTGCAGCTATAGAGAATGAGCATCATGGAAACCAGCCTGCAGCTGGCAGGAGCTGCCTGGAAGCAGCACAGCAGAAACAGGGGAATACAGAGACTGACGCTGGCCCTACCAGCCCGAGAATCATTTTTCAAATGGACTCAGATAACCAAGAAGCAGCCATGATTTTGTATTTTACTGTACAAACTAAAACAGTACAAGAACGTATGCAGAAAAAAGTGATCCCTCCTAAAGCATCCTGGGCTGATCTAGGAGATGATAGCAATGAGCCCTGGTCTGTGGAGCACTCATTGCAAGCCGTGGGATGGGCCTGTTCCCAAACATCAGGACAGTGGATTTCAGGGTTCGCACCTATCCATATACCAGAGGTAAGCTTAAAACAGACTGCACCAAACGGTTCTATGTGATAATGGTGAAAGCCTAAAGGCAATCGCAGTTATCACAAAGCCAGAGTGCCGAAAATCAATTTTTCACTCTGATTCCCCGGCGTATAGCAAAACGATGCCAGGGAGTTGTTTTTTAAATATTTTATGCACACCCCACAAGCCCCCCTACTTAAGGATTCTCAACTTCAGTGGGGTGCATGTGGGGGTGCAAAAACATGTAAAAAAAATTGGGGCTGGGCGCAACAAAAATGCACCAGCGCCTGAACCCGAACCCAGCACCCTGCCCACCGAAGCCGCCAACCCACCCACCACACCATGGGGCCAGCTTGGCAACCCACTGCAGCACCACCCCTCACAGTCCCTCCCATCCATTGCTGTGCATGCTCACTCCCCCCCCATGCATGTACATATAGCAACATCCCATCACTATATTCGCCAACCTCCCATCCAATTGCCCTACCCCATCGGTAGCCCCGATGACATGCGCCGGGGATTGGGTCGCCGTTATTGCAGGTGCCCAATCGCCAATGCCCATGTCACGGGCTACCCACCAAATGCTACAGAATCAGTTAATACTCCTGTAACATCTGCAACTGCACCTAATATGGCTAGTAAACTTGTGGAGAAAAATGCAGATGCACTGACAGTTCCACGAGAACCTTCCTTGACACAAAATCCTACCTTGACATTTAAAAATCTGGGAACTTTGCAAGATGATGCTCAATAAAAGGAACCAGGGCCCAAAGATGCACCTAGTGAACTTTCAGAACTTTCTGAAATTAATGACACATCATTTGAGCAACCTGAGGGAAATAGTAATAGGACTGGCTGGCCAGGGGATAAGCACAAATCCCGACCTTATGCTTCTTTCTTTCAGCAATCGGTTTACCTAGCCAAAAGGCATAATGTTGTGAAGCTAGTCTACAGAGGAGGATTGCGGGTGCTATTGAAAGAAAGTTTAAAATGTAATGCCTCAGAATTACATACTAACATACTATTTGCCAGCAGATTAAGCCTTACGGTCTATCAAGTCTGCTCGAACCTTAGATCCTTAGTTGGGTGCTGAGACCCTCCCATCCCTTGTGCTCCATAAACCCCTATCATCCATCCCCACCCCCCTGGGACAGGCCATCATCTGATACATCCACTTTCTGTGTCTGTCCCACCCTCTCTTGAAGCCCTCCACTGTGGATCTCTGAACCAGCTCACCAGGCAGTGCATTCCAAGGGTCCACCACCCTCTCAGTGAAAAACCTCCTCCTCTTTTCCCCCTTCACCGTTCCACCTTCCAACTTCAAACCATGCCCTCTGGTGATACCTCCCTGCTTTAGTCTAAAGATCCCCTCCATGTTTACCCTATTTA
Source organism: Neoceratodus forsteri (assembly GCA_016271365.2). NCBI lineage: Eukaryota > Metazoa > Chordata > Ceratodontiformes > Ceratodontidae > Neoceratodus > Neoceratodus forsteri. The sequence continues at coordinate 39,709,638 of CM057451.1, forward strand.
TTCCCTTGAGGTACTTGAAGACCTCAATCATGTCCCCCCTGTCTCTCCTCTCCTCCAATGAAAACAGGCAGAGCTCCTCAAGTCTGTCCTCATACGTCAAATCCCCTAGGCCTCATGATCATCTTTGTTGCCCTCCTCTGTACCCTCTCCAGGAGCTGTATGTCCCTCTTCAAGTGTGGTCTCCAGTACTGTACACAGTAATCAAGGTGTGGTCTAACCAGTCCATTGTACAGCAGCAGAATCACTTCCTTGCTCCTAGAGGTGATCCCCCTAAAGATGCATCCCAACATCCTGTTTGCCTTGCTAGCCGCTCTCCTGCACTGCTCAGTTATTCATACATGCATCCACCATGACTCCTAGGTCTTTTTCCCCTATTGAGGCCTCCAGCGCCTCCCCTCCCAAGGTGTACCTGTGTTTAGGGTTTCCCCGCCCAAGATGCAGCACCTTGCACTTGGTGATATTAAAATTTAATTTTATGTGAGCCCAGCTTTCCAGGGTGTCCAGGTCCTTTGCAGGCCAACCTCCCTCTTCTCCCTCAACTACTGCTCCCATCTTGGAGTCATCCGTGAACAGACTCATTTCACACCCTATACCCTCCCTGATGTCCGATATGTATGCATTAAACAGAATTGGACCCAGGACCGAGCCCTCCGGTACCCCACTACCAACCTCTCTAGGGTTCGAGAGCTCCCCACAGACCACTACTCTCTGGGTGCATCCAGCTAGCCAGTTTTCAATCCATCTGACCATCAAAGGGCCTACTCCTAACCCCATCAGTTTCTCCACCAGACCATTGTGGGGGACAGAGTCAAACGCCTTGCTGAAGTCCAAGAATAATACATCCACAGGCTTGCCCCTGTCCAGTTCTGATGTTACCCATTCATAGAACTCCACAAGGTTGGTTTGACATGATCCACCTGGCACAAACCCATGTTGCCGACTATCCAGACCTCCTACCTCCTCCAAGTACACCCCCAATCGTTCCTTTAGTATACTCTCCATTAATTTTCCCACCACCGAGGTCAAACTGATGGGCCTATAGTTACCTGGTACTTCCCTCGACCCCCCCTTTATGGATTGGCACCACATGTGCCTCTCGCCAATTCCTAGGTACCCTCCCTGTCTCAAGTGACCTGTTGAAAAGCTCCGCCAGGGGTGCAGCCAGTATGTCAGCCAATTCCCATAGTACTCTCAGATGAATGCCATCCGGCCCAGGAGATTTGTCTTTCTTTAGGGCCTTGAGGGCTAACCACACCCTTTTGGCAGAGATAGCATCATCCGTCCCCTCCACCTTACTGGCCTTTTTATCCTTACCCAGATGTGACACCCCTGGGGTACCTCTCCCTCCCTCTTGCTCCATTTCTGTTGCTCCCCTGATCCCACTTACTGCCACTTCTATCCCCTTCGTGCCTTGCTTTGTAGATATCCCATCCCCCTCCCTAGTGAACACAGAGGCAAAGTACTCATTAAATACCTCTGCCTGGTCCCTCGCCTCTTCCACCCACCCTCCTTCTGATCTCAATCTGCTGAGATGGCCCTTAGTTTTTCTCCGCTCCCCAATGTACCGGAAGAACCCTCCATGAATCCCCAGTGCCAGCCGCTGTTTTTACTGGACTTTGCTCCCTCACCATACGGGTGACTTTTCTAGATGCAAGCTGGTACATTTCTTATCCCTATCCCTCTTGCTGTTTTATATTTTTATAGGCCGCCTTCTTTCTCTGACAGCTACCTGCACCTCACTGGACCATCAGCATGGTTTATGTGACCTTGCTCCTTTACGTTTCAACTTAGCGCAGATCCTGACTGCCTCATGAAGTCCCCGTTTTATGACCTCCCATCTCCTTTCCACAGTTGTCATTGAGGTAATCCCCTTCAAGTGATCCTTGAGAATATTTCCCATGCCCATAAAGTCTGCCCCCCTGAAGTCCACTGCCAGTGTCCTAGATCTCCCCCCCCCATGCTTATTTGAAACCAGACAGTATTGTGGTCGCTCCCAGTCAGGGGGTCCTGTACAACCATATCCCTTACCAGATCCCCATCTGCCAGAACCACATCCAGGACATGCCTCCTTGTGGGCTCCATCACATGCTGTGTTAAGAACACATCCTGGAAGCCATCCAGCAGCCTCTGCTACTTGGCCACCTTAGAGGACATGGTTCCCCAGTTTGTACCTGCATATAGGTCCCCATCAACACCACTCCTTCCCCTTTTAGTCCACACTGGGCAATGATGTTGTCCAGCAAACCATCCTCTAGAACATCACTCATCCTGGGGGCTCTACTACACCCAGCTTGACCTTATCTCCTGTTGGGATCGTAGGGTGACCCATAAGGCCTCCACGTTTCCCTCTGCCTCTTCTACCCTAGCAATTTCTATGTCATCTCTACTGACCATAGCCACTCCACCCCCTCTGCCCTCCTTTCTATCCTTCCTAAGCATAGTGTACCCCCGTATGTTTAGGTCCCAGTCATGGTTTTTGTTGGCCCGCGTCTCTGTGACCGCCGCCACATCCACCCCCGAACAGCATGGCCTGGAACTCTGGCAACTTGTTTCCCAAGCTCCTGGCATTTACTAACACCAACCCCCACCCCTTATCCCTGATCCTCTTTGTCGAACCCCACCCAGATTCCTTATACTTCCATCCTCCCTCTGCTCCTCCTGAAACCTCTACCCCAGTCTGTTTCTCCCTCCCCTTGGGCTTGAAGGCTACTCCCCTCATCTGGAGGAGAGGGCTTCTGGTCAGCCCCTCCCTTATCCCTTCCCCCCCTTGTATGCATTATTTCATGTGTCAGGTGAATTTTCTTTTGACGTCAGTTTTAAACTAAACAGTGGGCTAGAACGATTTTGGGTGAGGTATAATAAGGTTAAGCATTTCCCATTATGGTCCCCTTTTGAAGTAATGCCCCTTACCAGACCTGCTCAAAAACAGTCACAATTTTATTTTGAAATGAAGGGTTAAGCGTTACAGTCCTCACATTTTGGCAAAAGCAGAGATGTACAGTGGTGGGTCACCCAGAAGCTATTTTTGACTCCGAGAACATATGGACCGGAGGGTGGAGGGTGCAAGTCATATTACGTACATCTGATGGAGAGCTACAACACCTCCCAAATTTCTTTTTTTTTTTGGGGGGGGGCAGAGGAGTGCTGTTTTACCCGGGGCAGCCAAAAACTTGTTACAAATGTGGCTCCTCGGGTCATATTAACAATGCTTGTAACAAGTTACGGTGTACACTGTGGGGCAATTTGGGTCACATGAACAATCAGTGTAAGAGTGAAGTAGTGTGTAATCCATGTGGGGAGAAAGGACACTCCAATGCAAAATGTTCTCAGGCTGCCCATAGTACAGCAGGGCCTGTGGACTTGGAAGAACTACGTCTCATGGAGCACTAGCACAAAGAGAACATGCTAAAATCAGTATCCCGAGACCTGTAAATAATCAGGATTCTGCCACTCCGGCAGAAAATGTTTACACAAACCCTGGGCCTTCATTAATTAAACAGAGAGCTAAGGATGTCTCAGAACAGATAGGACCCAGTGTTTTGACAGGGCCTGAAGAGGAAGCACTTGTTGTAGCCTGCACTGATGTGGTGGATACAATGGAAGTTAGGGAGGAGGCTCCCCTCTCTGATACAGTTATTATGCCCCCACCCCTCCCAAGAGAAAGAACAAAGGAAAATAGTCACTAGGAGGAGGCAGGCCTGGATGCAACTGGCACCTAAAATTCCCAATATCTGTCACAGCTACATCCAATAGGTTCCAAGCGCTTGCTGGTGCCACAGATGTTTCAGGCAATGAATCAGAAGTCTCTTCTGGAGATCTGGGCTAGGCAGAAGTCATGTCTGACTCAGACTCCAGTGATTTAAGGGATAAAAAAGAAAATACTACAAAAAGACGTAGTAAAGTCACAAGGAAGAAATTAGAAACTTCTACAAAGAGTAAACAAAATACAAAACCACCATGATAAGCTAGCTGACTTCATTTTTAGCATGCAACATCAGCTGAAACTTCTGTCTGTTAATGTTAACAGCATAAGGAATGAAATTAAGGGAAGGGGGAGGAGTTTTCTGTCACCTCAGATCAAACAATGTAGATATACTTTTTATACAAGACACCAGGCTCCATACATCACAAGAAATCTCAAAAGCAGCAAAGGAATGGTACTCAGGTGCAATATATCATATTGGTCATTAGGATAGGAGGCCTGTTCTGGAGTGAGGATTCTCTTCACCATATCAGTTCAGGTTCTCAAAATCTTAGATTTAGTACCTGGCAGGGTATTGCTCCTAGATGTGAAATATAAGGGAAGTTATTATAGACCATTAGTTCTCACACTTTGCGATAGTGAGCCTCCCACAAACCATGGGACAGACTTCAAGCCTCCCTCATATTTGGAAAATCCTGGGCCTCCCCACAGGAAAAAAATCATACTTTTGCACAGTACACCAGGAATCAAGCGGGACTAATAATGTTGACGGAGTATAGTCTATTTTTTTTGACTTATTGTTCTCAACCCCCAACCCCACACCCCAGGTTATCCTTGTCACTCCACTGTTCTGACTTTTGGACCCTTGTTACTGTACGCCACCTAGACACATCACCTCTCTCCCTCTTACCCTGTTAAGCAACCCCTTGTACCCTTACCGAGGTCACACCTGAAACATGCATTGGCTCAGTGTGCATTTCCCAGTCACTAATTTGCATACAAACAACACCTACTGTAGAAACAGATTCCGAGTTCCTTTCCCAGTCACTAATTTGCATATAAACAGCTACTGTAGAAACAATCCTGAACTCGGTGTGCCTTCTTATTCACCAGTTTACATGTAAATACACACCTGCAGTATAAACAACGTTGGCTCAGGGCCTTTCCTGGTAACCAATTCGTGCATAAGTAAAGAAATTCACCTGACATCATCCATATTTAGTTTGCTTCACCCCTTCACACAGAACATCTAAAACTTAAAATTTAAATACTGTATATTCTCAGGCTTGACTGGGCCTCCCCTGGAACAGTATGGGGCCTCCCTTGGGAGGCTGGCCTCACCATTTGAGAACCACTGTTATAGACTAATCAATATTTATGCTCCACAGAAAAAAGCAGATAGGGTTTCAGTATTCAGTCAGATCCGCCCATATTTATTTTCAGCACAAAATGTCATATGGAGAGGCAATTTTAATTGTGGGCTTTCTAAAAGAGATAGAGGTAGTACAACCACTACACAGAAAATCTTCTGTGATATGTCCTTTTTACAGAACACAATTTGGATGGCACCCTTAATGGATGCCTATTTAAAAAAAACACATCTAAGGCAGATCCTACTTTTCAGAAAGGGAATCTTGCCACAAGGATAGACTTATTTTTTCTTAATAAAACACTATTGATACATGCAGTAGGTACCGAAGCAGTAGAATACTCAGATCATAGGGAGTTATACATGACAATAGGACCATCCTTATATGGTCAGGGCCCTAGCATATGGAGATTTAACTCATCACTACTAAAATTGGATTTCATTAAGCAACAACATTTATATCTGGTTATTTGCAAAAAAAAAAAAAAAAAACAACCTTTGGGAACTGTATGAAAATCCTATATTATGGTGGGAACATTTAAAAGCAGATTTTCGTATTTTACTTATTTTACTTAGCAAAGGGAATAGAGACACTGAAAGAGTACAGTATCAAAAATACAGACAACAGCTACAACACTTAATGAGCTTAGCCCAGAGTACAAAACATAATTATACAAAGCAGATCAACCTTACACAACAAAAGATGAAAGAGTTTCATAATAAGCAAACTACCTCCTCAACAATGCAACAAAAATATAGGACTCAAGGGAATTTAGACATTATGGCCCAGATATTCAAAAGAGTTGCGCCGTGCACAATAGGGTTGCACCAGCGCAAGTCTGAAAATGCACCATTCTGCGATATTCAGTGGGAGACAGTTGCGCCCCCCAAATCACGCTGAGCAACAGTGCAATGATAATGAATGTATGCGCAACTGAAGGGGGAGAAACCATGCATAAATGGCGCAGTGCGATATTCAACAACATGCGCCATGTGCAATAGGGGAGCAAGCGGAAGTTGCGCCACAGTGGAAATGAGCCAAAATAAAAAGGAGCAAGGGAGAGGCGCAAGAACGCTACAGGGAAGGCACATGAGGCTGAACTCTAGCCAGAGAAACTGGGCAGGAGAGACACACAGTGCACGCCAGGGAAAGGGCACCTGGAACCCACAGGCTCAGGGGAAGGTGTGGGGAGCCACAGTGCAGAAGGGGGAAGTACTTGCCACACAGCAGTGAGGCCAGCACAGTCAGGTGTTCCTGGTGCAGGGGAAGTCACAGCCAGGACAGTGGGGAACACAGAAACAGCTGCCGGGGTGAACACAAGCCAGGGACATGGCCAGTGCCACCATCCAGATGGAGGCAGTAATGAGGGGATGAGAAGGTGGGCAGCAGGGGGCACGGCATGGAAGGCCCATCAGCAGTATGCCCCCAACAGGCAGTACCGAGCCCGCACCAGCTTCAAGCTGTATAGTGATATGGAGATCGTGGGCCAGTACCGCCTGAATCGGGCAATTCTGAGGCGGCTCTATGAGCTGTGCAGTGATGTGATGCAGGCACCCACATGACGGAGCCATGCTCTGTCAGTGGAGACGAAAGTGACAGCTTGCATGTGCTTGCTCACCACGGGTACCTTCCAGAGACCAACTGGGGACACCCCAGGCATAACCCAGTCGGCCGCGTCACGCCACCTCACCCAATTCCTCAGCACACTGCTGCCACATGCTGCGGAGTACATCCATTTCACCAGTACACTGGCAGAGCACACAGCAAACATACAGGAGTTCCACAGGGTAGCACGTATGCCTGGCATGCTAGGGGCAATAGACTGCACCCATGTGGCCATCCTCACACCACCTGGCCCCGACGGGGCCGCATATATAAATCAAAAGGGCTATGCTAGCATCAACTGCCAGGTGATGTGCGATGCCAGGGGGTGCATAATCAATGTCTGTGCCACACACCCTGGGGAAGCACACGATGCCTTCATCTGGCACCAGTCGGCACTGTGCCACAGATTCGAGAGTGGGGATATACCCACTGACCACCTAGTGGGTGAGTATGCAAACCACATGGACAATCATAGGGCCTGGGGAGGCATGGTCAGAGGTGACATGGGTAGTGGTCTACATGGCCCGGGGCAGGGCGATGTTGATCATCAAACTAACCTCCACCCTCTACACACAGGTGACAGTGGATACCCACTCCGTCCCTGGCTGCTCACACCCTACCGGCGGCCTGCGACCCAATCGCAGCAACGCTACAATGAGGCACACGCCACCATACGTAATGTCATCAAGCGGGTGTTAGGGATGCTGAAGGCACGTTTCCATTGCCTGGACACCTCCAGCAGTGCCCTACAGTACAGCCCCTCAAAGGCCTGCGGGCTATTCCTGGCCTGTTGCATCCTGCACAACATGGCCAACGAATGTGGGATAGCCATACAGGTTGAAGAGGGGGACAGCGATGGGGACGATGAGGACGCTGGTGACAATGGTGATGGGCAGCCCCTTGGGCGACGGGACCCCCGACTGCTCGGCTGGCACAGCTGCACCGGGACACCATCACGGAGGAGCACTTCAGCCAACCCAGGTAAGTCATGGGGCCATGTGCAACCACCAGTGGCTACGGCACAACCCACAAACACACATGGACACACACCAGGGGTGCATGCCATCAAGGGAAGTGGCCGGGCATGGAACCACACACACACCACCAGGGATGGGTGAAGTCTAACATGGCATGTGGACAGACACACACACACACAAAATGCACAGACATGCACAAAGGGTAGGAGGCACACCGACCCAGAACACCACCCCTAGCCACACACATGTCCACAGACCACCACGCCCACTGCCTGTCATTGTGCATGTGTCAGATGCTGAGCAAAATTGCACATTGGTGTACAGCGCAATGCAGGCATCATCATGTACACGCAACTGCAGATAGCAGCCGGGAGGGTGTGCAGATGAACTGTGTGTCTGCGTGCAGGGCTGGGTACCCACCCGTGCATTGCCCGCAGAATGACACAATGCACACAGGGCAGCATCAGACAGTAGCGACGTTGGGAGACAGATCAGTCACGTGCCACAGTGCCCTGGCTGCCACGGATGTGTGGGTGGCCCCGCCGAGACCCGCCAGCACTGACAGGCTGACCACTGGCCTCATGGGGTGGCACCGATGGTCCCCAAGGGGTTCCCCTGCGTGAACGCAACTGTGCTCGCGCAGAGGTCTGCAGCACACTGAACTTGCCTGCGCCAGGCATGCTCGGGATGCCCACAGCTGAACCCGGTGTCGACAAGGATGGTGTCGCATGACGCCAGGAACGGGAGGTGGATGGTGCACTGCGTGGTGTCTGCGACGCATGGGCAAATAACTGTGTGCCCATTGTGGCCATGACAGCAGTGAATGCCTGTGTCTGCCTGTCAATGGCAGCGGTCACATCCTCCCGCAACCGGTCCATTCCTGCCAGGAGCAGAGTGGTGTCTCTGCTGCGACGCTCCTCTGCCCACTCCAGAGCTGCATGCAGTGCATCCACCGATGTCGCAAGCCGCATCTGCTGGTTGACTGATGCTTGCAGTATGCAGGTGTGCTCATCCAAGAGGTCATCTGCCTGCTCTGCATCCTGTCCCTCAGTGTGTGTGCGGCCCTGATGCTCAGCACCCCTTGAGGGTGGGTGCTGCACACCAGGACCAGGCCTGGGCATGTCCACAGGTGGTGCACTGATGCCGCCCCCTGACACTGTACACCCAAGCCCATTGGCCGACTGCTGATGCTGCCCCTCTGGCTGCCACTCCCTAGGGCTCACAATGCCGCCGCAGTGGCTGCAACAGTCCCCCTGTCCTGTACACACACCAGTGCTGCCCCACCAGTGCTGACAGGCACAGGCTGGGACTGTGATGACATGCAGGCCTCCACGGCAGCACCACCCACAGCCATGGCCACGATGTTACCTGCTGTGTGGCCATCCTGTGGCACACACGTGTCACTGCCCATGACGTTAGTGACATCATCATCGGTGACAGACCTGGCACCAGCCCGAGTCACAGCATGATGGGTCACGGACAGGGCCTCCTCCGCACCTGTTCCAACAACATCAGTCTGGACACCCAGGCGGGCCCACTGTCGTACTGAGCCACGTATTCCTGTGGAGGTGGATGGGCCCTCCTCCATCTCCATCTGACTGGCCTCAGTGGAGAGGCCCACCACCGCTGACCCATGCAGATGCTCAGGATCTGTAAGGGAAAACAAAGTCGCGTTACTGCATGTGACCTACCCTATCCCACCCCCAATAGACAGACCATGACCTACCATGCAGTGATGGGCTACCACCTGTCTGGAAGCCACCACCCGGAACACCCTCAATGGCACAATGCTGCTTGCTGCCAGCAACCCTCTCCTCCTGTGGGGTCAGGCGTAGCACCTCCGGCTGTCCCCCACCTGTCGCAGATCGTGCTACCCTGATGGCAGCCACCTTCTCCTTAATCCTCCTCCTGTCTGTGCCCATCTTCTTTTTGCACTCCTGCATGGAGCGCTGGTGGCTGCCATGCAGGTTCACAGCACACACCACCTCCTCCCATGCAGCAGCATGGGCATGTGGTGTTCCCTGGCTCCTGGTCCAGATAGGCCTCAAACAGTGTATCCGTCTCGACCTTGGTGAAATTTGGCCTCCTCCTCCTCTCACAACTCTGTTCCTCCTCTCCCACAACTCGCTCGGTCATGATTCGGCCTCTGAGAATGAAAGTTGTTACCTGTGACTGTGCAGTCCCATGCATGTCCCAAAATCCACAGTCCACACTCCCAAACAGCATGCAACTCACCAATAGACTGCAGTACCGACTATGGCCAATGCAGCCCAATGTCGCACTTTTATAGTGCAACCCATGCAAATGAGGTGAGGCGCAACTTTAAGTGGATGCAAATTGTAGTGCTGCGCCATTGAATGGCTGATTAGCTGATTTGCATATGATGGCTGAATATCTCGCTTTTGCGCTTTGCGCAATTGTGTTGAACGTGCTGAGCCAAGGGCGCAGTTCTGTGACATGTGCAGTACACACCTAACTGCGCATGCCTGGGTTGATGACGCAGGCGCCTGCCGTGCTGTGCGCGGGAGGCAATGCAGGGCACGGCCACCATTGTGCCAGTGGCACTACAGCGATGTTCACCTATATGGCACTGTGGCATCGTAGGCGCAGTGGGGCAACAGCGCGGTAGGCCGCTACTGGAGGTAGCACAGGCACCCAATCGCGCTACACGCATTGGGTTCCAGTCGCGCTGTGCCTGTCCGTGCACCAGAGACCCTTGACCCTGTGCCCCACCTTTGCCCCCTAGGCATCATGCATCAGGCATGGGTGCACCACTATCACACTGTTCGGTGACAGCGTGATAGGGAATGGCAGCGCTGTACCGCGCAGCGTCTGCACATGGTGGAACCGCGCTGCAGAGTGCCATTTTGGCCCTACTGAGCAAGAGAGATGGCATGGAGGAGAGCTGCCCCGTGGAACCAGATTGAAATGGCAAACCTGGTTGCCATTGTTGAGCCACTTTTTGGCCCACTGTTTGGGGAGGCACCCCTGGACAGGTCCAGGAGCGAGGTGTGGCAGGAGGTGGCCGAGGCCCTGGAGGAGGCCACAGGAATGGGGCAGATGGCGGAGCAGTGCCGCCATAGGTATGGGGACCTGAGGCGGAGGGACCCGGACATGCTTGCCCGCCTGCGGGCACATGCCATGAGGGGCACGGTGCCACGGCCAGGTAGGTGTAACATCCATACACTTTTATCTTCCATATGGGTATCACGTGCATGTGTCCGGAACATGGGGGGGACCTTCCGGTGTTGGCTGTGGTGGTGTTATCAGGGTGTGGGTTGGGTGGGTCTGGCTGTGTGGGATTGCACACATATGGGGGCAGGGGGACTTTGCTACAGGATTGTACTGATGTTCCTCTCTCCATGTTTGCACCTTAGGGCCAGAAGAGAGACGGCTGGCAAGGGAGCGGAGGCACCAGCTGGAGGACCAGAACAACAGGAGGGGTGAAGGTCCACAGTGGCAGAGGGAACAACCTGATGATGGTGAGTGCCTTACCTCCATGATTACTATTGCATGCTGTGTAACAGGGCGGGCAGCGGGGCATGGCCGCCATCCACTGACACCACTGCCATGCACGCAACTTGTTACAGTCAGCACTGTCCAGTGGCACTGCATGTCTGGGAGTGCATCAATGGTGTGCCATGCATGCACCGGGTACATGGCTGTGCCACTGCCTTCGCACCACATAGCCATGTCACTAAACAGCCATGGTGGTGCTGTGCAGGACTTGGCCGGTGAGTGTGTGCAGTGGTCCGCATGGCTGTGTGCGCCTGGGTGGGCAGGTCTTGTGGACATGATCACTGTGGGTGGTCACACACCATCACAGAGGCATGTCCCACGGCCATATGCCATGCACAGTGGGTGGGCTGTATGGGGCTGTGCATTTACACCTATTGACTCTGCTCCCTTGTCCTAGGTGTCCAGCAGCTGTGCATGATACGGGAGGTGCTGCAGGAAATCCTTACTGTGGCCAGGGCGTCGCTGGACATCCTGCAGAGGACTGAGAGGCTGTGGGTCAGGCGGCGGCATGGAAGGAGGAGCAGCTGGAGCGGGGAGCGGGGCTCCCACTGATCATCACACTGCCCCTGATTTCCCCTACCCCCCGGACCCACCCTCACACCCCTCCTTTCCTGTACCATTTGTTCATCCTGCCCCTTACCCACCCCCACCTTGTTTGTGGCCCTCCACCCACACATTTGTAAATAACTGTACATAGTTTTGTTGGATGTTTTTGAATACAGTTCTTTTGATATGACTACTGTGGTGGTCTCTGATTTGCAGCGGGCTATAGGTGCTCAGCTGCAGTGGTGTGCATGGCGTCAGTGGTGGTGCAGTCATGGGTATGTGTGTGTGTCCATGGGGAAGTGACTATGGTGCGGGAGTCGCTATCAGTCAGTGTCTGTGGTGTGTGTGATGTTCCCTGTGCACTGGATGACTGTGTGCAGTGGTCCATGGTGCATGCTCTGTGTCCATGGCACATCTGTCAGCCCGTCCATGGCCTGTGCAGCTGACATCCTTGCATGTCTGTGACCTGCATGGTCTGCTGGCATGTCAGTGGTGGCTGTCCATGCAGGGCAGCCACTGTATCTGTCACAATGCTGGGTTGCCTCCTGTCACTGGTGTGGTGCATGTCTGCCTTGGGTGACACTGTGGCCTCCGCTGTTGTTGTCCCACCTCCATGCTGTGGCTTGTGTGTGTTGTAAGGGGATGTGCACCACTGTCTGTGACTTGTGCTCCAGGCAAATGCTGGTGGCGTACAGGTCCACAGTGCCTGCGCAGGGTGGCTGGCACTCCTGTGCCATGGAGGACTGCTGGCCATGTGTACACGGTTTCCATAGCCCCACGCTGGGGGCTTGGTTGCCCCGATACTGCGTCCCTGTGTTGGTGTGCCCTTGGGTATGGGTGGGTGTTTGTTCATGCACTGTATTGCATCCGGTGTGGTGCATGCTTCCATGCACCACTGTGGGTGTCTGTGCTGGCTGTTGTGGCCAGTGCGGGGTCGGGGGTGTGTCCTTGGGAGGGTGTGCAGGGTGCTGTATCACTGGTGGTGGGGTCCAGGGCATGCCCTGTCACGTGAGGGGTACCTCGTGTGCTGACGCATGGTCGGTCTCTCAGCTGTACCTCGGGGGCCTGTGCATGGTGGCACTGTGTATGCCGTCATTGCATCGCTGTGTGCTGCCACCCACTGATGAGTGCTCGTGGTGGGGCTGCCTTGCATGGTTCTGTGGTGCACAGGGTTGCATTGTCACAGTAGGGGTGGTGGCATGCATGGGGTATCCTGCACTGGTGGACACTGCTCCTGGGCAGGGTGTCTGGGGGTCATGGTGCAGGGTGTGCTCTGCATTGGGGGGATGGTGTTTCACGGGGTGGTCGGCCCTCCTTGTGTGCCAGTCACAGCTTGCCAGGGGGGTGTGATGGGGCACCATGGCCCAGCTGTGGGTTGGTTGCTTGTCTCCATGGGCCAGTGGTTATTCCAGCCCTCCACCAGTTGTGCAGTGCATGGGGTGTGGGGGGACAATGTCTGTTCTGCTGTGTGTTCTTCTGCCCATCTGTGGTATGGGTGGTGGGCCCCTGCATCCCTGATTGTGCTGTTGCATTTCTGCCCTGCTGCTGGGGAGCGTCCCTGGTTGCGCTATGGCGCATCTGGACTGCTCAGCTGAACATCCCTTGTTGCGCTATGGAGCATCAGATATGCTCAGCTTCCCTTCCCTAGTTGCGCTATGGCACAGGTGGTGCAATATTCAGTCATCGGCTGTAGGCACATCTTGGCCAGCGCAGTTTTGAATATTGTGCCTCTATGCATGGGCTTAATGGACTTGTACTCTTGTTCTGCTATAGCACACTTTTTGGGTGCAGTTTGAATATCTGGGCCAATATATCCATTTTTAAGTTGTGCAGAAAGGGTTAAAAAGAAGCAGATGGAGGCAGTTTTTGATGAGGAAAATAGATACATAGATACATAGATACATAGACAGTGTCGGCAGATAAGGGCCTATGGCCCACCTAGTCTGCCCATTTGAGCTTGTAAGTTCAGTTTGTTTTCCTAGAAGTCTATTTCCCCTTACCCCTGACCTCTAGAATTCCTTTATGTCTATCCCATGCATTCTTAAATCCCGTGATTGTTTCAGCCCCCACCACTTCCTCTGGCAGGTGTTCCACTTGTCCACCACCCGCTCTGTGAAGAAATTCTTTCTCATGTTTCCTCTGAATCGTCCTCCTCCAACTTCATCCCATGCCCTCTAGTCCTGAAACATCTTTTTCGCTTAAAATAGTGTTTTCCTGCACCCTGTTCCTCCCTGTAAGATACTTGTATGTCTCATCATATCCCCTCTCTCCTCCTCTCCTCCAGGGAGTACATGTTCAGTTCCTTCAACCTGTCTTCATAGGACTTGTGATGCAAACCCATGCACCATCTTTGTTGCCCTCCTCTGAACCTTCTCTACCCTGTCTATGTCCTTACGTAGGTATGGTCTCCAGAACTGTACACTGTACTCCAGGTGGGGCCTCACTAGTGTCTTGTATAGCGGAATTATGACCTCCCTTTTCCTGCTGGTGATGCCCCTGCCTATACATCCCAGCATCCTATTTGCTTTACCTGATGCCTTGTCACACTGTTTCCCTACCTTGAGGTCATCAGAGATGACAACCTCAAGATCCCTTTCCTGCTTGGTGCATGCTATATCCTCACCCCCCCAACTGATATATTGTGCCAGGGGTTTTTGTGCCCCATATGCATTATCTTGCATTTCTTTGCATTGAATTTCAACTGCTAAACCCTTGACCATTCTTCAAGTTTCTGCAGGTCCCTTCTCATTCTGTCTACACCCTCTGGTGTGTCTACTCTGTTACAGAGCTTTGTGTCATTGTTACAGAGCTTTGTGTCAATAGGCTTCAATCATTGCAATCAGATATTTTAAGACTGGTATCTGCCTACATGGAGAGTCTCTTTAGTAAACAGACAGACAATATGCATGCTTTCTCTTCATTATATAGTTTAATCTCCATTCCTGAATGTCCAGCTGAGACCTTATGCTTTCTTACATGTCCCATTAAGCCAGAGAAAGTTGAACAAGTAGTCCCTACACTACACACAGGAAAGGCACCAGGGAAGGATGGGCTCACCACAGAGATTTACAAATTTATAGGTCCTGAACTTTTTAAGGAACTAGCTGAAGTGTTTAATTACATTCTCATTGCAGATTATATTCCTCTTGATATGTCTACAGGAATAGTGACATTTTTGCATAAAAAGGAGACAAAAAATGCCTCAATAACTGGAGACCTATAGGTCTCTTGAATGTCGATTTTAAAATCCTAGCAAAATATTAAATACTACACTATTGTTAGCAGCTCCTTATGTAATTTCCCAGGCACAATCCTGTGCCATTCTGGGGAGATCTAACTATGATTGACCAATTACTTTTGCTTAGAGAAGTAGTAGAAGCACATAATTTGACAGGACTAAAAGGGTATAGTTTATCATTGGATCAAAAAATAGCATTTGATTCAGTGAGTCATAATTTTTTGTGGCACACATTACTTTATTATGGGATACCTGCCACTTTTGTAGCCTGATTAAAAACTCCGAATAAAACTGCAGTAGTCATCTCACTAGTCAATGTTTTTGCAGGGGGCAGTGGTTCCAGTTCATAGGGGAGTGAGGCAGGGCTGCCTACTAAGCTCACTCCTTTTATGTGTTTAGTATAGATCCTTTGTTAAGATTATTAAATGATGTTTGTTTCTTTACCCCTATAAGATTGCCCCAGCAGAAGCTCCCTTTTGCTGCTATTGCATATGCAGATGATTTATGTTTGTTAGTAAAAGATTCACACACTGCAGAAACAGTGATTCACTACTCCAGTCTCTATGGTGAGGTTTCTGGAGTGACTCTGAATACCTCAAGATGTAAGGGTAGGGATTTAGGGAAAATTGGTGACTTTAATACACAGGTTGCAGGGATTTTCCTAACCAGAGAATCAGATAAAATTCTAGGAACAGAATATGGAACAGAGAGGCTAGATCTTCTGAGTTGGGATAAGAAAATTCAGCAAGGACGGGATATGGTCCTAGGATGGAATACGTGGTCTATGAACAAACTTAAAAGGGTATATTTATTAAAAACATATCTTCTTCCCCTTTTCCTGTTCATTAGTTCAGTCTTTCCCCCACCTAAGGATAGAGGGGCTGATTCCAAGACGAATGGCAAAACTTGCATGCAGTTGCACATTACGCCATTCACCCCCATGCAAGGGACCCTACACCACATTCCAGGAGCAGCAGGGTCCTGGCACTTGTGACATGCAGGATACGCCAGGTGTAGGCTACCACCACATGCCTGGCATATACAACCCACATGTCGCAAATTGCGACTAGCGACAGGCAGCCCCCTCGAAGCCCCCAGCCCCGGACCACCTTGGCACACACCAGGGGGCATGGGGGGCAGGACAGATAGCACAGGCATCCAGGGGTGCACCAGAAATGGACCCCCAGGGTCCCAGATGATCGGGGTTGGGGGGCAGGGGTGTGCTTGAGGGGGCCTGGGGTACAGTATGGTGCAGTTTCAGTGGCACTGCATGGCAGCATCCGATGGTGCCAGCCATCAGATGCCACTTAGGACAGGTAGGAGCTGCCGTAAGAACGCTACACCAGTGTACCTTTTGGAATAGCACTTGCGGGTTATGGCAGCTGCCCTTCTAGAACTGGGCTAAGTTTCTGTCGTAACCCGCACTTGCGCCAGGCGTTGTGGGCTGCAGCGTAATGGGTGGTGTAACCCGTGGTTGTCACAGCCTGCATCCGCCATGATACAAGTCGCCACTTGGAATTCCAACTGTCGTACCAACTGACATAAGTCATGGGATACACCAAAGGGTTTGGTGTATCTCACCTTACGCCGGCATAGCCTGTCCTGGAATTGGGCCCAGAGAAACTACCATTTTAAGCATTTTTTTTCAGGCTGTTTGGAGTAGCAGGCTAAATCTAATTAAGAGGAATATACTATATTTACCAGTGCAGAAGGGTGGGTTAAATATGGTTAACCCTATCCTGTTTTTTCTATGTCACTTCCTGTTTATTAATGTCAGACTATTATGTATTCAAGAAAAAAAATACTGGACAAGCTCTCTACAATATACAATATCAGCATGGTACCAAGGTGGGTAGCTGGTACATAAAAAGTCTTTAAGCAGGTAGCACATGCCCCACAATATTTATGAGAAGTTTTTGTAAAATTAAAACAGTGGCGCATCACAAGCGTAGATCTTGCTAATAAAACAAAAAAAACCCCAGATCTATCAACAAGTTCAGGGCTCATTTTATAGAGAGTCAGAAACATTTCCAGCATGTCCAAGAGAATATGTTTCGACTTTGTAGGCACTAATTGCTTGCCTACCCAAATAGTATGTAATCTAACCACACAATGTAATTGTGAAATTTTCCATGCTAGTACAACACTGCCTGACATACTCCTCATCCTTTTTCCTTGTACCAACCATATGCATCTCAGCTTCTACATCCATCCTTCTGGACCACTTGTTGTTTATCTGCTAATTACACATGTGCTGAATTATGGGCCACTGTTGTTACCTGCTAAATTGTATGTACTGATATTTTTTTGTATTTTTGTACTGCACTCCTGTAACCCCTTACCCCAGGGTGCATCTGGAATTGAGCGGTACTCTGCTCAGTATGCCTTCCTGGTAAATCTCTTAAATAAATAAATAAATAAATAAATAAATAAATAAATAAGAAAAGAGTACCTAAAAAATTTAAGGATGCCCAGTGGTTATGCTGCCACAAGTGGCTAAATGTAAAGGCAAATCAACAGCATAGAATGATAGAAGTGAGAATTTGCTCAAGACCACGTTGCACAGCAGTTAGAAACAATGAATCATTTATTTTTTGCATGTACTTATATTAAGGGGTTGTGGAGTTATGTAGCAATACAATGTGGCTTTGATATATTTTCTCAGGTTACTTATGATAATGTAATTTATGGTGTATATCGCAATGGATGGGGTAGATGGGACAAGAGTGCTTTAAATGTAATTTTTCTGTTTTTAAGTGGTTTATTTGGAATACCCAATACCTATTTACCTTGCAGCAAAAGCAAACCTCTCACATTGAATTATTGAAGGAAATTACTAAAGAATTGCAAACTTATTATGCTGAAAAAGCTACTCAGACTGCACAGTATATACTGTAGCAAGAATGTGGAAAAATCTACCTTGGATCACAGACTCTGATGTACCAATCACTTACAGGTAATTTATTTTGTTAGGGAAAAGGGAAAATGAAATGAAAATTGTGAAATTTGATTTGCTTTGTTGTTTTTGAATTATGTTTGTATGTATATTTTGATGATTTTCAATAAAAACAAATTCCCCTACTCTTTTTCGAGACATGCCATGGGATCTTTAACATCCACCTGAACTACCACCAGAAAAGGCAGATGGGACCTCGGTTTAACATCTCATCCAAAAGACGGCACCTGCGGAGTACAGTACCCGCACCCCCCATGCTGCACTACAGTGTCAGTATTGGAATTTAACTCAAGTGCCTGGTGTGGGGATAGAAACATAGAAGCTGATGGCAGATAAGGACCGCAAGGCCCATCCAGTCTGCCCATTTCTTTTTCTACCTTATAAATGTGCCATCAGCCTTTGCTCTGTCAATGGTCTATCTATTCATACTCATCTGTATTGCTCCCTTATGCCTATCACATGGCTGTTTGAAGCCCTGCACTGTATTCATATCCACCACTTCCTGAGGTAGGCCATTCCATGCATCCACCACCCTTTCTGTGAAAAAGAACTTCCTCACATTCCCCTTAATCGGCCTTCCTCTAATCTCATGCTGTGTCCTCTTGTCCTGCTATTTTTCTTATATCGAAACATGTTAAACTCTTTCACTTTGTTAATGCCCTTAAGGTGTTTGAATGTTTCGATCATATCACCATACCTCTCAACCTCCTGCCTCATAAATCAGGGACAAGGCTTAAAAAAATCAGGGACAATGGACCAAAATCAGGGACTCTTTTTCAAAATTGGAGATATCCACTCAGGAAGCTGGTAGAATAAAGGGCTTAGTGTAAAATGCATTTTCTAAAGAAGAACAAGTCTGTAACTTTAATGTTTGACACAAGTTTGTGCTTATACCCCCTGCTGTTTGGGCATGGAAACACAATTTTTAGGAGGGACAGAGTAAAATTTTGAGGCAAAATTAGGGACGTCCCTGAAAATCAGGGACAGTTGAGAGGTATGCATATCACCGCTCTCCCTCCTTTGCTCTAGGGTATACATATTGAGCTCCATTAATCTGTCCTTATATGTTTTCTGATGCAGTCCCTGCACCATTTTGGTTGCCCTTCTCTGGACTGCCTCAATTTGGTTAATGTCCTAGTGAAGGTGTGGCCTCCAATACTGCATGCAGTACTCCAGATGGGGCCTAACCAGTGTCTTGTAAAGCGGGATTATTACCTCCTTCTTACGACTTGTGATACCCCTACTAATACACCCCAACATCTCTCTAGCCTTACCTACTGCTTTAGTGGTCAGCTTGGATGATTTCAGGTCATCTGTGATGATGATAACCAAGTCTCTTTCTACCCTTGTGACTGCCAGCAACTCCCCTCCCAGCCTATAGGTAGCTTCAGGGTTACTCTTCCCTATGTGTGTGATCTTGCACTTCTTTGCATTAAACTCCAGTTGCCACTCTTCCAACCATTTTGCCAGTTTTTCCAGATCTTTTCTCATTCTGCCCACCCCATCTGGATCATCTACTCCGTTGCAGATCTTGGTGTCATCTGAAAACAGACAAACCTTACCCACCAGTCCATCTGCAATGTCACTGATGAAGATATTGAAGAGGACTGGCCCCAGGACTGATCCCTGAGGTACCCCACTTGTGACTTGCATCTCTTCTGACTGTATACTGTTTACCACCACTCTGTTTTCTGCCCGTCAACCAGTTTGCCACCCAGTTGACCAACGTCTGATTCACCCTGAGCCTACCCAGCTTATTAATCAATCTTCTATGTGGAACAGTATCGAAAGTTTTGCTAAAGTCAAGGTAGGCAACATTAACTGCCCCTTGGTCCACCACTCTGGTTACCCAGTCAAAGAAATCTATGAGATTAGTTTGACAGGACCTTCCTTTTTTAAACCCATGCTGTCTTGGATCCTGTGCTCCTATGGATTCCAAGTGTTGCACTATCCTTTCCTTCTGATCTCCCAACCTCAGAGGTGAGTGTGCTACCTGCTGAGCCACTGACACTAAATGACAATGATGATAATGATGAGGGGGGTCCAATATAAAATGACAAACATTATTATAAGTAACAATGAGAATATTAATTTCTTTAGCCGATAATTTAAAGTAAAGACTCGCAACATAGTCCAAATGTGGTAGTAATGACCCAACTGCAATTGATCTATGAGTGTCTAGAGAAAAATATTTCTTAAATTTGAATAATAGGACCAACTTATGATTGACCTTTTTACTGACTGCCATGACCTAGGAAAAAAGGTTAGTCCTGGGTCCAACAGGACACCCAGATACTTGAACTCTTTGACAAGTTCAATCGCTGCCCCCTGTTGTCATGAATCAAGGAAGTGGACTCATTTTTCAAACAATAAGGTGTTCCAAACAGCATTGTCTTGTTTTTTTTTTCACATTAAGAATCAAACAATTATCAGAAAACCAGTTGCAAAGACTTTGAAATTCAGACTCCAGAGAAGATGTAATCTGGGAAATGGATTTAGCTGGAGAATACACTATCAAATCATCTGCCTAGAATAAACATTGAAAGGAATTAAAAATGAAAGGTAAATTATTAATAAACAATGAGAATAATATGGGGCCCAATATGGACCCCTACGGAACTCGAAGATTCAACTTCCTAACAGTTGAAACTACTGAACTCAAATGAACAACTTGGGACCTACAGGTAAGATAATCACTACACCAAGTCACTACATTCTCAGAAAACCAAGCTGTCCTAATTTTATATGCAGTTGTTAGCATCTTCCCTGCTAACGCTCTTATGGAGAAGGACTACGTCAGCAGTTCTCGAGTCCTCTAGAAGCACTCCTGGGTCCAGTGAGTCTCTCCCTCCACTGTGAAGACTGAGCAGAAGTACCTGTTCAGGATGTCTGCTTTTAATTAATCCGCCTCTGTGCAGTCTCCCTCTGCTGTACTCCTTGTGTTCACTGTCCCTCCTCTTGCCTTCCTCTTCTCGCTTATGTACCTGAAGAAAATCTTGTCCCCTTTTGCTACCCCCATGGCTATCTATCCCTCTGTTTGCATCTTTGCTCACCTCACTGCCCTCCCTGCTTCCCTCTATTTTACCTGGTACACCGGTACAACTCCCTATCCTCCTCCCTCTGGGTTTCCTTGTACTTCCTAAATGCCAACTTTTTTCCTTCACTTTCATGGCTTAGAGTACCATAATGGTCCTCTTCTTCCTCCTCCTGCTTTTACTCACTTCTTTCACACAGAGGCTGGTTGCCTTCACTTTGGTGCCCCTTAATTTTCTCCACTGTTCCTCTACCCTTCCCTGGCAATATATCTCTGCTAAGTTGCTTCTGAGGCAGTCTCCTGTTTCTTTAACATTCGCTCTCTTAAAATCCAGGACCCTTGTTTTTGTGTGGTTTGCCTCTTCACCCATGTCAGTGCTGAACCACACTGTATGGTGATCACTGGTCCCCAGGGGACTGCCAACTGTGACGTCTGTAATACTGTCTGTCAGTGAGCACCAGGTCCAGTATTGCCCTTCCCTAGTAAGTTCACTGACCAGCTGCCTGAGGAACACAGGAGTCAAGGACTGCCCTGCTTCTAGCTGAATCTGCAGCTGGAAGGCTCCAGTCCACATCTGGCAGACTGAAGTCCCCAACCAGCAGCACCTCCCCTATTAGCCATCCTGCTGATGGTTTCCACTAATGCCTTATCCAAATCCTCTCTCCCTGTGCTGGAGGTCTATATTTATCATCCCATTGCAACCAGTATCCCCAGCTCCTGCCTCCAGGGTGACCCACAACACCTCCAGACCTTCCTTTACCTCTAGGTTCCCTTGCATTTCCATAGCCCTGATACCCTACCTCATGTATAGAATGCCTCCTCTTCTCCTCCCTTCTCTATCTTTCCTGAACTGTGATTAACCGGTATGGCCATATCCGAGTCATGATTTTCAGTGCACCACAACTCAGTTATTGTCACAAGATCCATGTCCACCTCCAGGTCCAGAATTTTATTTC
Organism: Neoceratodus forsteri; assembly: GCA_016271365.2. Taxonomy (NCBI): domain Eukaryota; kingdom Metazoa; phylum Chordata; order Ceratodontiformes; family Ceratodontidae; genus Neoceratodus; species Neoceratodus forsteri. The sequence goes on from CM057451.1 coordinate 39,731,542, forward strand.
CTAGACTCCTTGTATTGGCACACATGGCTCTCCAAACCTTGCTGTCTCTCTCTGCCTTTAATCCCCCCTTCCTCCCACCTTTCTGTCCATGATGCTCCCAAAAACACCCCCTGACTTCCCCTTCCCTTGTTGCTCTCTCTGTTTCTTGTCTCCTCTACACGTCTCATTCTGCATCCTTTGTTCTTACCCCTCCCCATGTCCTCCACCTTGTCTACACCCTCTTCATTCTATGCCCCTGCCGTGTGGGAGTTTTCTTCCCTCAGGCTCTCCCTCCTTGTTGCTTCAACCGGGGGCAGTTTATGCCTGCCTTGGTGCAGTCTCTCCCCTCAGCTAATTTAAATACCTGTCCAATTAACATTTAAATCTCCTACTGAAGACCAAGATCCCTGTCCCAGAAGGATGCCGGCTGTCACCTCTGTGTTGGCCCATCTCCTTCCAGGTCAGCCCCCAGTCCCCAATGAAGCCAAATCCTTCCTTTCTGCACTATGCCTTCAACCAGCTCTTGAAGTTCCTGGTGCAGAGTGACCTCTCCTCCCCTCCCCTCAGCCATACACAGGTAGCACTTTGGCAAATGCCACCATTTGTGCTACTTGTTTAAGGGCCCTCCCAGTTCCTTGAACTGCTCCTGCACTAACCCTACTTCATCCCTCACCAGGTCATTTGTTCCTTGGTGGACAGTGACATCCAGCTCCCTCCTGTGACCTGCCACCCTGGTGATCCTCTGGATCCACTTTCCATCACTCCAAACTGAAGTACCAGGGAGGTACCTTACCTCCCTCTCAACTCCCCTTCCTGCTCTGAAGTCTATCCCCTTCATTAGTGAGTTCCCTGCCAGCAGCTGCTTCCTTTTATTCTGGGGGCCTCATCCTCCCACCTTGGATCCTCCCCTTCTGAGGACCCCTACATCCTCCCTTGCTACCATGTCAGGTGCCTTCTCTGTCCTGTCCCACCAAAATGGCAAAGGAATTCTGTAGTGGGACGGGCTGAGGATTATGCACCCTGCCAACCACCCCATCCTCCCGGAGTCCACCATGGTCCAGCCATCCTGCCTCTGTCTCAGCATCCTCTGAAGCAAAGACAGCAGGCTCAGTGGCCTGGAGTGGAACAAGAAATCCTCTGCATCCTTGTCAGCTCAGCTCAGAGTCCAGTGATATCTGCCCTCAGCCCACAGAGGTGTGGGCAAAGGGGGCAGCACCTAGTCTCCAAATGTGTCCCGAAAGACAGCGGCTCCACACCCATTACAGTACACCATTTTTTTCATTACCCGCTTGCCTTTTTTAACCACTGAACCTTAGTAGCCTACTTACCTTTTTTTTAACTACTGAACCTGCTTCCTTTTTTTTACTATACCACTGAAGCTAGCCTTACCTCTTCTGCCTCCTTCCTATACCCATTTCCTTGCTTCCTTTCTTTACACTTTGGAGTTTGGTTTATCACTCAACCCCAGATAAGGTGTTGCCTGCTTCCCTCTTACCTTTTCTCTTGTTTCTCTGGCAAGGCCCCCTATGGACTGCGGCCAACCTGCAGACACCTTAGGTTACCTTAAGTTCCACTCCTGCTCTGCTGCACTCACACTGTGAGACATGAACATGATGGGACACGCTGGAGCAGCAGCCTTATATCCCTGAACTTCCAACTAACAGCTAGTGGTCTACTGGCTGCTTCTAATCATGTGCTCTAAACCTTCCACACCCACACAAAGCCCTTCCTTTTGTTTTAAACAAGCCCTTCTACCCCTGTCACTCCAGCCAGAAACCCTCCCAGCAAGCTATTAAACAGTTACAGCATATGAACCCAGAAATGTGCCGCAGAATAGATTTCTTACCCTAAAATTGCAGCATTAGTTCAACCCCAAGACTTCCTTCTGCACTGAGTAGTCAGATTTGTGTTTTAAATCCCAGTCTAACAGTGGCCTATTGGCTGCTTCCAGTCACATGCTTTAAACCTTCTACACTCACACAAAGCCTTACCCTTTTGTTTCACACAAGCCTTACTACCCCCCTCCCCAGCCAGAAACCCTGCCAGCAAACTGTCAATTACAGCATGTAAGCCCAGAAATGTGATACAAAATGCAGATTTCTTACTCTACAATTGCACCAGCAGTCAGCCCCAAGACTTCCACATTATTGCATATTTGCAGATGACACAAAGACCTGCAACAGAGTGGACTCAATGGAGGGAGTGGAGGCCATGAGGAGGGACCTGTATACACATAGGACACTAAAACCCCAGAGGTGAGTACAGGATGAAAGCAGAGGTCATGGCGCGTACCTCAGAGGAAAGGAACCTTGGAGTTATCATTATGGATGACCTAAACGTAGCAGCCCAGTGTTCAAGGGTGGCAAGGTGACTAAATAGAATGCTGGGCTGCATAGGAAGAGAATAGCAAACAGAAGAAGGAAGGATATACTCCCCCGTCCAAGTCATTTGTTTGCCGCCACCTTGAGTACTATGTGCAGTTCTGGAGCCTTCACCTTGGAAAGGACATTGCATGGCTGGAGGCTGTGCAGTGGGTTACAACCAAAATGATACAAGAGCAGTAGGGGAAGCCTTATGAGGAAAGACTGAAGGGCCTCAACATGTAGTCCTTTGAGAACAGGAAAGCCAGGGGGACATGAACGAGACCCTTAAATATGTCTGGGGGAACAAAAGGGTAGAGCATGGGGAGCTTTTTAGATTGAGCACAAAAGTATTTACAAGAGGAACACATGCATTTCTTAATGGAAATGGTGGTGGATAGAAGGAACAGGTTGCCTAGGGAGGTGGTGGTGGCACAGACAGTGATGGAATTCAAGCATGTATGGGAAAGGCACATGCGTATCATCAAAAGGAAGAATTGCCCTGAGAGGTTAGGGGAAGCTGGGGGCCGCATAAGACTCCTTGCAGCATATAGAGTAGGTAGGGTTAGGGCAGACTGGATGGGCTTACGGTTCTTTTCTGCCAACAAAATCTGTTTTATGTTTCCCTCCCGCTCACATCTCTGATTCACTGCTGCACTTGCTGCAGGTCTGGATCCATACCACATCTTTTCCACCTTGGTCCAGCCTCATTGATTACTGAGTGTGAGTTGTGGGTATTGATGGAGTCCAACACAGTGTCAGGATGCAAAAAAATCTCCAGCTTTTATTTCTGCAGCTGTATAAACATAAGCGGACTTCAGACGCCAAAATAATGAACTCATAAAGCAAAATATAGCAAAAGCAAAGATTCTACAGTTAACATCACTGGATGGAGTACCACCTAGAAACAGGCTAGGGGACCGGTAGGCTTAGCACCCTGCCACCAACTGACTGAGAACTGCACTCAGTGTTCTGTTATACAAGCAGAAAGCATGCAATCAGCTAAACTCTGCTCTTTCTAGCACAATAGCTCTTAAAGAAGCTTAGAACATGATTTGTTTTTATCAAACTATACTTAAACAACTGTTACTTTACATACTTAGTGTGCACACATCAGCAGGATGCATTATTAACACAGAATAAACACATTTTCATTGTTACCAAGCAAGACAAGCCTCGCCCATCAATTTCTGTCCATAAATAAGGGCTCTATAGCATACCTCTCAACTGTACCACATTACGAGGAACGTTCCTCATTTTACTTCAAAAACGGTCCCTGTTCCACATTGTGAAGACTTGTTCCACATTCAAAGTCAACATTTTAAAGCAGAAATCCATAGTAAATGATGGAAAAAATAAATTACTGAATTAATAACAGACGTTCTGAACATAAATGCAACATTTTAACAGTGTTTTGAGCTTCTTAGGTAAAGATTTGATTAAGTGTTCCACATTTTGCCCATTTGTTCCACATTTTGACAGGCAATGTTCTACATTTGGGGTACAAAAGGTTGAGAGGTATGCTCTATAGGATGACAAAAAGCTGGTGGAGGATCCTATAATCTTGTTCAGTGTAGGCGCCAAAAACCCTGAACAGACAGGTATAACTTTATTTTAATAATTTCCCCCCATTTCTTTTTCTTTCCTATTCATTGTCTTACTTTTGCTTAAGGCAGGGGTTCTCAAATGGTGAGGCCAGCCTCCCTGGGGAGGCCCCAACCTCTTCCAAGGGAGGCTCAAGCAAGTCTGAAAAAGTACTGTATTTAAATTTGGGATTTTATGTATTTTGTGTGAAGGGATGAAGCAAACTGAAAGGATAATAACAGTAGGTGAATTTTATGTATTTATTTACTAATAGGTGACAAGGAAGGTGAATGAGCCAAGGCTCATTTCAGGAGAACTTCGGGAAGGGTAGGAGTGAATACATTTCAAAAGGTAATTGCAAAATAATCAAGAAATACACAATGAGCAATAGTGCAAATAAATATGAACAAATAAACTAATAATGAGTGGTGGTAATTTATCAATTTGTAAACTGATGGCAGAACAGCCCAAATACAAGGGTTTAGCATAGAAGTGCTAGAGAGCAATACAGGAAGGAGCAAAGTAATCCCCAAGAAGTTGCTTAGGAGCAGGGAAGGAGGGGGAGAGGCAAAGTTTGTAGGAAGGTTATTTCATATAGAGAGGAAACAGAGAAAAGTAGTCTGACCCATGAAGGTACTGTATCAAGGGGTAACAGTGGTTCAAGAATGAAAATAGCAGAGCAAGTAGGTTGGCCTGTGAAGGGGGGGATTACAATAAGCTAAATAATAATATTTGTTTATTTTATTTGTTATTCAGATAACACCTTTGAGCACAGGAGCTCTTTTTCAAAAGTTCCAAGTCAGTATAAGACAAAGAACTGAATGTGAGCCAAGTACGCAAAGCGGTTTCAATTTATTCATGGTGTACTGTGTAAAGTACAGTGTGTTATTTTTATTTTGGGAGGCCCAAGATTATTTCAGTTTTTGGGGGAGGCTCAAAATCTTTTCCATGAATTTGGGGAGGCTCATTGTGAAAAAGTCTGAGAGCTATTGGCTTAAGGAAATACTGGGAGCAGCTTTCTTGAAGGCAACGCTTCTGCTACTGGAAAAAAGGAAACACTCTCCTAATTCTGTCTTACGAGGAGCTAGGCATTGGCAAAAATGGCAAAGACAGGGGGGAAAACACTCAGCAAGTGAGTCGGGTAGTAATTCCCAGCTAAACAACCTTACATTACCTTGCTGAATGTCCTCGCGAGGTTTCCTTACTTGACTGCAAAGTGCGGGCTCATTGCAGGCAAAGTGCACATGATCGAAGAGCGATATCAGCACATTCGTGAAAACGAATGTACGCACTGTTGAGCGGCTGTCTGCTCGTAACTCGGACTTTACAGCTGGAACATGAGTACTTGGGGACAGAGGGATTAAATAAGATGAGGGATAATAAGAATGACCACAGGTGGCCTTTCCTGTGTGTTGGGGAAGAAAAAGGGCATGAGCAAGCAAGAGAAACAAAAGGAAGTCGATGTACTGTTGAAACAGTTTTTTAGGAAAGGAAAGAGCCCAGCACATGGTACACCCAGTCCCTATTACATACACCTTCCCCCTTAGGAGAAAACCGGGAGGTTTTCAGGTGTCACAAGCGTTCTCAGACAGGAAGATTAGATCTCTCACAAGGAGAGATGGTGCTCCAGCCCACCCTCTCTTGAAGCTCCACCTCGGGGTCCCTAAATAATAACAGCAAACACCATTAGCAAACATCAGAGTTTATCTTCTGATTCTTTTTCAGACTTTACCCTACCAGACCCTACTAAACTGACACTAGCCATTGGAAATAGCACAGCAGTCCCCAGTCCACACTGAGTGACCTGGGTAGAGGGGAGGTTGCCAACCTAAAGAAAACCCTCAATAGCCATTGCACCAGACACCTTACTAAGGATCTGGTATAATGACTATTCAGGGTTTACTTTACATCCGCCACCTCCCCTCTACCCTGGTCACATAGGAAGGACTGCAGGAAGATAGGATATTTGCAGTGGTTGGTGTTGGTAATCAATGAGGATGGACTTGGGGGTGTGTGGTAGTGGTACCAGTCTGGATCCGCAGCAGGCATAGAAGTGGATTGGGGACAAGAGTGGTGAGGAATTGTGACTACGCTCATCATGGTTTAAGAGTCTATTCTGAACTTGGACTTGGGACTAGGGAGACTGGGTTGCGGGGTGGGGGAGCATGGAGGAAGCAACAGTTATGGGTAAGTGAATATGTGACCGAGATGCTCACTGTTGGGGGGGGGGAGTTATCTGTGAAATGTAGGAAGAAAACTAACTGCACACTGCAGCTGTAATCTCCTCCATCCTCCAGTGCACAGCAGGTAGCACAACAACCACACTTGTCACTGGAACACCATCAGGCCAGGCCCCTCAGGACAAATTAAGGTAAGGGAGCATGGGAGGGGAGACAAGGTTTAGGGGGGCTTTATTTCTGACCCACTAAAGGGCTCCCTTAAGTTTGTACTGGATAGGGGAAGGTTTTAAAAAAGTTAATATGCATTCGACTGTAGACTCTGAATTGGAATCAGATTCTCCATCTAACATGGGTTTTTCAGAATTTGGATTTTTGCTTTGTATACCACAATTCTTAATTCTGAAAAGAAAAAGGCCCAAAATCCAATGAATCTGATTTGATGGTTCCACCAAGTTGCTTTGACAGAAATTCTGTTGGAAAGCCTTTGCAGCAATAGCACTATGTCAGCTGTGATCACGGTTGGCATTATACTGTCAGGAAAATTTTTTTGAGGGGATTTAATGCAGAGAGTCTGCCCTTGCATCCCCTGAATTAAATATAATCAACTCTGAGTCAGAGTTGTTTTGGGTAGGGGTCGCAAGACCAAGAGACCGTGACGGAGTCCCACGTGACCATTACAGCATACTGTTGGATTTGTCACTGTAATGGTTGTCACGGTATATGTTTCACTGTCCCAACAGTATACCTGACTCCATTCCTCTATTTCTGAAAACCTAAAAAGCTAAAAAAGATGCCATTTGCAAGCTGTTATGCCATATATAGGGCTGTCACTTTAATGGGAAATAAGGGATTCTCTGATATTTGTAATTTTATTAAAGAAGTAATGTTTTGGCAGAAAGACAATGTAGACCAGGGCTGGATTTTTGAAAGCCCCAAGATTGCTGCAAGCTCCAGTGCAGCAAAGATACATACGGGGCTTGTAGCAATCTAAAGGATTTTTTCTGTCTCTTGTGGCAATTGATGCAGGCTAGATCATCTTTTTGTGGTATAACTTGCATTAATATCAAGGACTGTTTTTGTGGACCTTGCATTCGAGATTTGGCTTGAGCTGCTGTAAAGCAGATAAACTGTTGTAACTGTGCCCGAGATTAGAAAATCGGATGCAGCTGTGGCAAACAGGGTTGGCGCATGGAAAGGGTTTGACACAGGCTTGAAAATCCTGCCCCAGGTGGTTTCTTTCTTTAATTTTCATTTTAGTTGTAGAGATTATTTTATTGGTGGATATATATTATTTCTACATATATCTATAGGTTATATCATGGTTGCACTAAAAATATCATTAATTTTCATGAGTGCTTTCAGAACCTGATGACCTCACAAGTGATAGATTCAGCTTCGAGAATAAATGCTGCTGACACGTCAAAGGTGAAAATGGTGATGACAGGGCAACTGAGAGAATATCCAAATGAACTCACTGCGCACTCCAGAGCCAGGAGAAAAATTTTCTCCAGTGAAGAAAGCACAAATTCCCAGGTAGTCTTTCTTGTTGCAAAAAAAGTTCCACTTTATTTGAAAGCAAAATTGGTGTATATAGAAAGCAAAGCAAAGTTATGCACACCAAATGTCTGCATGCAGGTGCCCTGGTGCTTCGCCAATTAAGGCTGATGAAGCCTTAATTGGCAAAGCAGACATTTAGCGTGCATAACTTGCTTTTGCTTTTCGTATACAGCAATTCTTCTTTCAAATAAAGTGGAACTCCCGAGTTTTGGATTCGGTCTGTTGGGCTTGAAGCCCTCACCTGCACCCTGCCTCTTCAGTGCAACACATTTTGTCTTTCTGTTTCTTCCTTCAGCTGAGAGAATAACCTGATCATTCTCTCAGCTGCCCTGCCAGAAGCAGAAATTACATTTATCTGTGCAAATGTACTCACATTGCCATTGCATAAATAGGGGATATTCCATTAGGTGTTCAGGAATTTGTTTTTTATTCACTCTGGTATGTTGCCAACAATGCTGCCTAACAATGTCTGGCTGAGCGAGGTAAAGCCACGAGTGCTAAGACAGCAGTGTTGACTACATGCCAGAGTGAATAAAATGCTTATTCCTATACTGTTTTGCATTTTTGCTTGATACTTTCATGTGGCACTGTACAAAATTACAAATAAAAAGTGTAAAAAAAAGCTTATTCTTAGACATCCTATGGAATGTGTTATTTATATGATGGGCCTTGACTCCAATTAAAAAGAAAATAGCACGAGAACCAACATAATAACATGGGTTTCTTTATTTCTTCCATCCCTCCTTCCTTCCTTCCTTCCTCTCTCTCTCCCTTCCTCCAGATGAACTCCACAGGGACTGATGTCCCCTTCTTAGGGATGACCCAGGTCGATGCTTAGCAGAAAACATATGGTACTTTTAGAATATATCACAGTTATCTAGTGCAATCATGAAATGTACAATTACAGTAAAAAGCATGAACAAATAAACTTAGCTTGTATGTGACCAACGATACTTTAAAAAAATGTGTATATCTTCTGTTGCTTGGCGCATAGCATGTTATTCACCTTAGAGGTGAATAACATGACCAAATAATGCATTTCATCTGGCTATGTTTTTCTTCCCCATGATATAAATATGCTTATATCATTTCCTGTCTGAGACATGCATATTTGTCTTTGTGTTGTTATTTATGCAATATTGGAAATGACCACTTAGCTATTTTTCCATTTGTATAGTTGCATCCTATCAAAATAAAAATGTAAGTCATGAAAACCAATCCACAGATATCTGATTCACTGATGATTTGTGACTGCTTGTTAAACCTCTCTGGGAGACAAACTTTCTATATCAGCAGACCGATTCTCTGAGATACTTCAAAGGGCCAGTAATATTCCTATATCAGAAAAGAATTGTCACATATTAAGCTCACTGATAACTGTTTTACAAACAGATAGATGTGGCCAACACCAGTTGATTAATAACTGGGGTGTGGGGTTCCCTACCTTTGAATGTCTAATTGAATGGGCCCCTTCCCCATGTATTCCAGATTCAATTAAACTTACTTTGTTACTGAATTCCTTTAGTATTTAATATGTTTTTAAAAATGGTTAAAAAGCAGTGCTTTCTTTTTATATATTTCAAGTTTTTTTTTTAAGTCAGTCATGAGCAATTACAGCAGAATTATTACAACTTTGAATAGAACATGGTCAGTAAAACATCTCGGCCCAGATATTCAAAAGGGTTGCGCATGCGCAAGTCCAAAACTGCGCCATTTTGCGATATTCAGAAGGAGGCAGTTGCGCCCCCGAAAACATGCTGAGCAACAGCGCAATGAAAATGAAGGCATGCGCAACCGAAGGGGGCGGATCCATGCATAAAGACCGCAATGCGATATTAAAAGATTTGCGCGACAATGCATAGGCTGCACAGCCTGAAATTAGACTAGCGGAAATGAGCCAAAATAAAAAGGCTCAAGGAAGCGGCGCAAGAACGCTACCAGGCTGCCAAGTGGGGGAGAGAGAGAGAGAGAGAGACAGACAGACAGACAGCAAAGGGCAGGCAAGGAAAGTGTGTCCCATAGTCTGTAGAGGCCAGCGGGGGGTGCCCGGTGCAGTGGAAGTAGCAGTCAGGACAGTAGGGGTAACACAGCAACACCAGCCGGGGGGGTCAGAAGCCAGGGAGATGGACAGTGCCAGTTTCCACATGGAAGCTGTAATGAGGGGGGTGAGAATGCATGCTGCAGGGGGACGTGGCCGTGGAAGGGCCCATCGGCGGTACGCCCCCGACAGGCGGTACCGTGCCCGCATCAGCTTTGAGCTGTACACAGAGGTAGAGATCGTGGGCCGGTACCGCCTGAACAGGGCAATACTGAGATGGCTCTGTGAGCTGTGCAGTGATGTGATGCAGGCACCCTCACGACGGAGTCACGCTCTGTCGGTGGAGACCAAGGTGACAGCCTGCATGTGCCTGCTCGCCACGGGCACCTTCCAGAGGCCGACAGGGACACCCAGGCATCACACAGTCGGCCACGTCACGCATCCTCACCCAATTCCTCAGCGCACTGCTGCCACATGCCTGCGAGTACATCCATTTCCCCAGCACGCCGACAGAGCATACAGCAACATGCAGGAGTTCCACAGGGTAGCACGTATGCCTGGCATACTAGGGCCATAGACTGCACCAAGTGGCCATCCATGCGCCACCTGGCCCCGATGGCCACGCAGTACGGAACAGAAAGGGATTCCCAGTGTCAACTGCCAGGTGGTGTGTGATGCCACTGGGCGCATAATCAATGTCTGTGCCACACACCCTGGCGGAGCACATGATGCCTTCATATGGTATCAGTCTGCACTGTGCCATCGATTCGAGAGTGGGGACATCCCCACAGGACATCTAGTGGGTGAGTACACATGTATGGAATGCAAACTCTGGGCAAGGGTGGGAATGCCACAGGTGCCATGGTAGTGGCACACAGGGAGATGGCCAACATGGACCTGAACATGACACTGATCTCCACTATCTCCACACAGGTGACTGCAGATACCCACTCCATCCCTGGCTGCTCACACTGTACCGGTGCCCCATGACCCCAGTGCAGCTATGCTATAATGAGGCACATGCCGTAACATGCAACATCATAGAGCGGGTGTTTGGGATGCTCAAGGCATGCTTCCGATGCCTAGACACCTCCGGCGGTGCCCTACAGTACAGCCCCCAAAAGGCCTGTGGGATATTCCTGGCCTGTTGCATCCTGCACAACATGGCCAAAGACCATGGGATAGCCGTACAGGTCGAACGGGAGACAGCGATGGGGACGCCAGTGGCGCCGGTGATGATGGTGATGAGCAGCCCCCCCTAGGACGGAGTGACCCCCGACTGATCCGGCAGGCCCAGCTGCACCGGGACACCATCACAGAGGAGCACTACGCACAACACAGATAAGTCAAGGGGACATGTGCAACCAACACTGTCCATGTGCAAACCACAGCCACACAGGGGAACACACCAGGGGTGCATGACGGTCAGGGGAGTGGAAGGGTCCAGGCATACAAACACACCATCAGGGAGGGGTGAGCACTCATATGGACACACACACACACACACCAGGCACAGAGCGTACATGGGCAGATGCACAGCACTGCAGAACCGACATTGCTAACACACAGCACCACCGACCACCCCCACCACCCGTACTGTCCAAGTACGTGTGTCAGAACCTGGGCACCCTTGCACCTTGGTGTACAGTGCAATGCAGGCATCATCATGCACACGCACCTGTGGACAGCAGTTGGGAGGGTGTGCAGGTGGTCCGTGTGTCAGCGTGGTGAGCAGAGCACCCAGCAGTGCACTGCCCACCATGACACACATTGTACACATGGCAGCACCAGACAGGGCCCGCACTGGGAGACAGCTCAGTCATGTAGCACTGTCCCACGGCCACCGCGGATGCGTGGGCGGCCCCGCCGTGACCCAACAGCACGGGCAGGCTGAGCAGGGGCCACATGGGGCAGCACTGTTGCACCACCAGGGGTCCCACTGTGCGAACGCGACCTTGCCCGCACAGGGATCTGCAGCATGCCGAACAAACCTGCACCAGGGGTGCTCTGGATGCCCACAGCAGAACCCGGCGTCGACAGGCCTGGTGTCGCACGACGCCGGGAACAGGGAGTGGAGAGTGCACTGTGTGGGGTGTGTGGTACAGGGGCACCTGACTGCGTGCCCAATGCGTCCACGACAGAGACCACTGCCTGGGTCAGCCTGTCAATGGCGGTGGTCACATCCGTCCGCATACGGACCAGCTCGGCTTGGTCCCGCATCTCCCTGCTGTGCCGCTCCAGGACACAGACAGTGCCTCCACGGATTTGCAACCCGCCTCTGCAGCTGTACTGATTCCTGCAGCAGGCGGGTGTGCTCATCCAATGGGTACTGTGCCCCAACGGCATCCTGACCCCAGGGTATGGACGTCCTGATGCACAACACCCTTGAGGGTGGCGCTGTTCGCCAGGACCAGGAATGGGCGGATCAAAGGGCGGGCGGACATGTGCCACTGCTTGACACTGTACCCCAGACCAGGCGACTGCTGCTGCCCTCCAACGCGCGCCCTGCGGTCCACCTGCTCCACCGCTGTGCTGGCAACAGTGCCAGACACCTGCACAGCCACCGGTGCTGCCCCCCGGGTGCTGACAGGCACAGCCTGGGACCGTGCCAGCATGCTGGTACACAAGTTGGAACCAGACAGGCCCAGGGGCACGTGCTGGCCTGCCGTGTGTCCGTCATGGGACACACAACCATCACTGCCCATTGCAGGCCTTCTATCATCAATGGTGCAGGTACATGCTACTGCCATGGTCACAGTGTGCGCATGCCAGACTGCTGAGACACAGGCTGTGCACCCCCCGCACCCGTATCACTGACACCAGAGTTTGCGGCCCAGCGTGCATGCTGCTGCAGTGCCTGCTGGCTGGTGGTGGAGGTGGATGGACCCTCCTCCATGTCCAGCAGGTCAGCATCACTGTCTGAACCCACCACCACCATCTCCTGAAGACGAACAGGATCTGTAACAGAAAGAGAGTACATGTGAGTGCATGTGAACAACCGCCCCAAACACCACCACCATGTCATACCGTGCAGTGATGGGCTTCCACCTGTCTGGAATCCTCCGCCTGGTACGCCCTCAATGGCGCTAGGCTGCATGGCTGCGACCAGTGCCTCCTCAGTTGGGGTCAGCTGCAACACCACTGGCGGGCCCCCGCCAGTGCCAGCACATGCCGCCCTGACGGCTGCCACCTTTTCCTTCAACCTCCTGCAGTCTGTCCCCATCTTTTTCTTGCATTCCTGCACGCAGCGCTGGTGGCTTCTGTGCAGGTTAACAGCCCAAGCTACCCCCTCCCATGCAGCTGCACGGGACTGAGGGGTGCCTGTCCGTCCACTCAGCACTGGCTTCTCATCCAGGTAGGCCTGGAAGACAGCCTCCGTCTCTGCTGCTGTAAAGTTGGGCCTCCTCCTACGCCCACCGTTCTCACCCTCACAATGACTCTGCTCGGTCATGGTGATCTGTATGGGGGGAAGTGGACACCTGTCACTGTGCAGTCTACAGCATTTTCCCATGACCATCGTCCTGAACATCACACAGCATGCAACTCACCTCTCACCTGCAGTAACCGAATCTGGCCAACGCAGCCCAATGTTGCACATTTATAGTGCAATACATGCAAATTAGGAATGAAGCAACTATAATGACATGCAAGTCGCGCCACTGCGCCCTTGAATGGCTGATCAGATGATTTGCATGTGTCGGCTGAATATCGCGAATCTGCGCTTTGCGCAATACGGAAGAGTCGGCTGAGCCAATGGCGCAGATCTGTGCCTGTGTGGTACACTGCATTGCGCATGCCCAGATAGCTTACGTAGGCATCTGTCGCGCTGCTGACGTGCTGAGCGCGATCGGCAATTCAGGCCATGGCCACCATTGTGCCAGTGGCGCTACAGCAATGGGCACTATATGGCGCTGTGGCACTACTGCGCAATACTCCACTGTTGCACTGGTACGCAGCTGGTCGGTCGCGCAGGATGCCTATACGTCAGATGGCGCTGTGCGTAGCCTTGCGTCATTGCCCATGACCTTGTGTATGACCTTTGCCCCCTGGCACTGTTCGCCTGCCATGTGTACATCCCTATTGCGCTGTCTGGTGACAGCGCTATGTGAAGTGACGGCGCTGTTCGAACAGCGCGATTGGAGCCTGTGGTGGTCTATTGCGCAACATCTCCACGTGGGGTTACGGCGCAGCTGGGCGCCATATTGCCTGCTGTAAAGTTGGTGCCATGGCTAGGAGGAGGGCGGTGTCCTGGAGCCAGCTTGAAGTGGCCAACTTGGTGGCCCTAGTGGAGCCCCACTATGGGGCACTTTATGGTGAGGCACCCCTCACCATTGCCCGGACCCAGGTGTGGCAGCAAGTGGCCACTGACCTGGTGGGGGTCACTGGACGGTGCCGGTCAGCTGAGCAGTGCCGGCACCGGTACAGTGACCTCCGCCGGAGGGATCCTGATCTGCTGGATCGGCTGCGGTCATGTGCCAGGCGGAGCATGGTGCCTAGGCCAGGTGGGTGTGCCATATATGCACCTGTATTATCTGTAGGGGTGTGTGTGTGTTTTGGTGGCTGTGCATAGGTGATGGCTCGGCCACGGTTGGCTGTGCCAGTGTGTGCAGCTGTGAGATGACTGGGTATGGCTGTGTGGGCAGGCACTGTCACTGGGGCAGGGGGCAGTCTGCTTTTGAGTCACACTGATGTTTGTCTCAACATATGTCTCCCACAGGCCGGGATGTGAGGATGCGGGGCAACAGTGAAGAGGGCCGTGCCAGGGACCCATTGCCAGCAGGGGTTGGAGCCCACCAGCAGCAGCAGCAGCGCCAGCAACAGCGCTAGTCGGAGCTGCTTGAGCAGTGTGAGTATCATGACTTCATGGATGCTATTGCATGCTGGGGGGGGGCCAGTAGCCATGCACAATACAAACATGCAGGAAAGGGGAGGTCATAATTCCACTATACAAGACACTAGTGAGGCCCCACCTGCAGTACAGTGTACATTTCTGGAGACCATACCTACGTAAGGACGTAGAGTGGGCAGAGGAGGTTCAGAGGAGGGCAACAAGGATGGTGCATGGCTTGCATCACAACTCCTAGGGAGACAGGTTGAAGGAACTGAACCTGTACTCCCTGGAGGAGAGGAGGGAGAGAGGATATGATTGAGACATACAAGTATCTTACAGGGTGGAACAGGGTGCAGGGAAACATTATTTTGAAGTGCAAAAGATGTTCCAGGACTACAGGGCATGGGATGCAGTTGGAGGGAGGACGATTCAGAGGAAACATGAGCAAGACTTTCTTCACAGAGCGGGTGGTGTACAAGTGGGACACCCTGCCAGAGGGAGTGGTGGGGGCTGACACACTCACGGGATTTCAGACTGCACGGGATAGACATAACGGAATTCTTGAGGTCAGGGGTAAGGGGCAACAGACTTCTAGGTAAACAAAGTAACTTACAGGCTGAAATGGACAGACTGTGTGGGCCATAGGCCCTTATCTGCTGACACTGGCTATGTATCTGTGTCTGTAGGCACAACACAGGTGACATGCATCACTGTCCAGTTTCACAGCACGTCTGTGTATGCATCACTGGTGGTCCATGCATGCACTGGACACATAGCTGTGTAACTGGCATCGCACCACGTTGCCACGTCACTTGCCAGCCTTGTTTGTGCTGTGATGGACATGGGCAGTGTGTGTGTGCAGTGTGTGCCCAGCTGGTGCCGCCTGTTTGTGATGGCCATGTGCATGTTCACTGTGGGTGGGTGCATGCCATCACAGGTGCGGGACATTGGGCTATATGGCTTGCAGGTTGGGTGGTGTTCAGGGTTGTGGTCAGTCACAGCCATTGACTGTGTTCCCATTTTCCTAGGCCTCGAGGTTCTCCAGAGGATGGCGAGGGATGCCAGGGCCATCCAACAGCTTGTGGCCCAGAACAGCGACATCCTGCAATCCATTCACCGCCATGGCGTGCGGAGGAGGTGGCAGAGAACTGCAGGACACCGGCAGGAGGACGGGCGGCCGGCTGGCCCATGACCTCTCTACCCTTCCCACTTCTCCCATCCCTACCACCCTGCCTTCCCTCTCCAAGTTTGTCATCCCTACCCCTTGACCAACCCTACCTTGTACCCGTCCCCCCTTGTAAATAGTTGTACTTGTTCTTGATAATGTTTGTTGTTGTGAAATACATTTTTATATTTTTATACGAATAATGTGTTGCTCTCTGATTTGCAGCTGCCTATGGGTGCTCAGTTGCAGGGGTGTACATGCCATCTGGGCTGGTATGGTCCTGGGTATCTGTGTGTGCGTGTGTGTGCATGGGGAGGTATCTCCAGCATGGCAGTGACTTTTGGTTGGTCTTGCCGTCTGCTGCCACCCACTGCTGGGTGCACAGGGTGTGTCTGGCTTGTAGGCTTTTGTGCTGCACGGGGTTGACATGTGCTGGGGGGGATGCATGGTTTCCTGCAGTGCCAGTCACTGCACATAGGTGGTGTCTTGGGGTCACAGTGCAGGGTGTGCTGTGCGTACGGGGGGCTGATGTGCACTGTGGTTGTCAACCCCCTGTGTGTGGCACTCTCAGCCTGCCAGTGGTTGTGCTGGGGTGTCATGGCTCTGCTATGCTTTGTTGGCTTGTCCCCATGGGCAAGTAGATCATCCGTCCCACCCCAGTGATGCTGTGCTTGGGGTGTGCAGGTGTGGTGTGGGTTCTGCAGTGTGTTCTTGTGCCCATGTGTGGCATGGCTGGCGGTGGGCCCCAGCCTGCCTCCTGGATGTGCAGTTCCATTGCTCTGGGGGCTCTGCTTGCGTTATGGCACCTCTGGAATGCTCAGCTGGGCTGCCCTGGTTGCGCCATAGCGCGACATTTCTGCTCAGCTTCTCCTTCCTGGTTGCGCTATGGCACAGTATGTGCGATATTCAGACGTTGGTTGCTTGCGCAATTTGTTCTGCTCCATGTTTGAATATCGCACCTGTTGCACATTTGCACAACTGGTTTGTGCTTGCTCCTGCTGTTGCGCTCATTTTGAGCGCAGTTTGAATATCTGGGCCCTCATGTGCATTTTTACCTATCCCTGGTTTATAACCAGTTTCTGTGGTATTCAGAGTAGGCTTTAAATAATAAATAATAAATAAATAAAGCTTTATTTTTATGGAGCCTTTCAAATACCAATGTGCTGCACAGCATTTAAAATAAATCATACAGCTCAGTGTCTTTACAATATAAAACATCAACAGAACAAACAATACAATTGAATAAGAACCTAACTGCCAAAAGCTTGCATCCATAAATAAGTTTTCAAATCCTGTTTAAATCCCTCCACGGTTGGGCACTCCCGTAACCGACGGGATAGAGAATTCCAGAGGGTGGGGGCCACAAACACAAACATAAACATTAAAACCTGAAACACTGACATAAATAACAAACCAGTGAAGTTCTTGTAAATGTCAACAGTATCCAGTACTTTAATACCAGAGAACAACTATTTGCCTAATTAAATTAAGAACATTTTTAAAGTAGCAACGTCTGCAACTGATGATCACAATCACGGGATAAATGAATCCTCTATTCTCATGATATATTGGATCCAGAGTTGCCAGTTTACCAGGAATTGGGGTGTTCTACCTTGTAAAGATGCCGTGATTCACTCTATCTGGTGTATTTCCTGTATAATCTGGTACCAGGCTGCCATTGTGGGTGGTAAAAAAGCAGTGCTTTACACAAGTTTACTAAAAAAAGTAGTTTGTTTGTCTCTCTGGCATTATATCACAGTTGGACCAGTAGAAGATTGCAGTGCAATCTAAATGAATGTGTAACATGGCATGAATTGTGCACCTCTGAGGGAGCAAGCCGATAGGGCTAGGGCGGTCACGAGACGGCAGCCGAAGCGGGTATTAACGCAGCATATATGCCGTGCCCGCTTCGGCAGTACCGCGACCAGCCAGACCCCCAGCCAGACCCCCAGCCTAGCGGCACTGGGTCCTGCGGGGAAGGGAGAGGAAGAGCGGCGGTCCGGGAGCCCCACTAGCAGTCCGAGGCAGGAAAGGCACACGGGGGGACGAGAACTCGTGGCACACTGTGCAGGACTGTGTAGCTGGGAAGGGTGAGAGGCAGTACCACACAGGGTGGTCTGCTTTTGTTTGGCAGGAGGGGCGGCGATGGAGGAGTGGGTGAAGGAGGCAAGCGTGGCAGCCGAAGAGTGCGACGATGTGGAGGAGATGGAAGGGGGGGGAGAAGCAGGCGCATACAGGACGGATAGGCTACAGAGCCCCAGAGAGAGACTCCATGCAGGCAAGCGGTGCATCGTCGGAGGAGCCTGAGAGAGGGAACGGGAAGTGAGGGAGCCTAGATGCAAATTTGTAAGCGGGCGCACAGCGCGGCGACGGAGGCGCTTACTGGAGACATCCAACCAGTGCTACCGGAGAAACAGGCGGGCACATTGGGACAAGTGCTGCACGAGCCTGCGAGCTGCTCTACTCCCTATTAGTACAGGTACATAGTGTGTACAGCGCAGCAGCATCGTAATGCCGTTCTCTCAAAGGATTTCTAAGTGCACCGTTACAGTGCACAGATGTCCCCGACTCCCCCTGTTATGTAGTGGTACAGAGGCAAAATGGGCTCCTGGTGACTGTCTCGTCGGGCGGCCCATGTTACAAGCGCATTAAGCCACTCCGTCGGTGTGCTCTAATGCGATTGATGCATGGGGGTGGGGTGGTAGCCCTCGGCCCTGGGCCTCGGGCACGCACCGCCCCCCCTCCATTCATCAATCCAGCATTAGAGCACACCTCCGTCGTGGCTTAATGTCTATGTACGATACTGCTGAGATGGAAAACTGCATCTGCTGCTGCATGACTGCCCCCTGGTGGTCTAGAAGGAGTCAGAGCACCATCTCAGCCTGCAACACACGATGAGGTGTTGGCACTCTGCTCTGAAGGCTGATGTGTGAGGAAGAAGACTGATTCCAGCCACTTGCACAAAATGGATCTCCTGCCAGAGCTGTATGAAATTCCTTGCCACAGTAGGGAAGTTATGGGGTGATGGAGGCAGTCAGGTGTAGACCCCACCAGAGAGACAAAGGCTACAGGGAACATTGGGGGATTTCAGGTAGAAGGAGGCTGCAAGGGGGAAAAATGGTTGGGGATAAAATGGGAACAAACACCAGAAATAATGAAAATAAAAAGATACTTACTAAACAATGAAATCCTGGCAACTCGCATCATACAAAACCACAGGTACGACCCCCATGATAGACTGGACTGTAAAAATAGTAAAAAAAAAAAAAAGAATCATTTTACAGGCATTTACACATGCACAGGGCCCTACATAATGACTAATGGTGACAGAACGTGGGCTACGTCTGATGTTGTATTATTGGTCTGACATCAGATGTCATTATGTACGGATTGGTGAATCAGTTCTGATTCAGATCCACCCCAAATGCACTCCACCTCAGACTGTCTTGGATCATTCAGGCCCAGTTCCTGTAGATCTAGGCTGGAATCTCAGTTACCAGTACCTTAATATTTTCCCCAGCTTGGCTTCAGATCTTGCCCCTGTCCTGGATTGGTTTGGATTATCTGGGTCAAATATCGGGCAATCTGGGCTTGAATCTGAACTGGTTCACTGCTGCCTTGTCCATCCCTAATCTTGTACTATTATTTTGACATCAGGATATTACACCATCGATTGGGTTATAGGATGATGGCCTGGAGAGTGGTGCCCTTCCCCCCTTCCCATTTTCCACTTCTCTTTCTTTATTCCCTACTATCTTCCCTTATCTCAACATATCTCTTCATGCCTTTTTGGACTTACCTTCTACCCTTTCTCCACCCAATCTGCCTATTTTTGGGGCTCTCCCATTTAACCCTTACCTTTTTAGGTAATTCGTTATAGCCTGGGTGCACAACTCCATCTGTTTAGGTAGCACTATAATGGGCTAATCCTGTAATACGGCAATAATTATATTTTTAACAATTTGATTTCTTTTACAGTATAAAGTATGGTACACCCTTTTTTCTACTCTGTATAGAAATTGATAAGAGGCATCATGTAATGGTATATTTTGAAAATGTACTCTGTCAACTGAAATGTTTGATGCATTGTTCCACTATAAAGTTAATAAACTTTTTCAATTTAGAAAAAAAAAGGATGTCGTGCCATTATTCTGATTGTATCACCTTTCTGGGGACCTCGGGGTTGTTCTGTCAGCCTCTCCAAGGTGGTCGGCCTGCGTCCTTTAGGGACTGGCAAACAACTGGGTCAATAATGACAATGTGACTCAGTGGTTCCACCTGGGGAGACACCGTATGGGCTAAGAAGCCCACAGGTGTGCCTCCCAGGAAATGCTAGGTCTAAAGATTTAAGATTTCCCTCCTACATAGTGACCCACCACAGCACATAAACAAGAAATAGCAATACTACAGAGTTTGTAAATAACCAAAAATGCATGAAAATGGAAGATTGAAAAGGAACAAGGGGAAATAAGAAAAAATGGGAACATTTGGGTAGCAGTAATCCTTTTTACAGTATGCTCTGTATGAAATAATATGTCCCATGTCCCCACCTTTCAGGCAGTCCTCCAACCCTAACTGCCAAACAGGAATGCAAAGCTCTCCGTCCACATGGCAGGGGATGTGGACTAGGCTAACAAAATGCATCTCCTAGCCAGCCTGGGAGCGCTGATGGACGCCTTACCTCACGCTATGCCAGCGACCCGGGTTCAGGAACGACCTTGCATCATTAGGGTGCCAGCACGGGGGTGGGGGTGGGATTGAGCAAGCCAGTAGGCTGCTCACCTATCCTGGGGGTGGTAGGGGTGGGTTGTTGTCCCCCTCGTAGTTCCGCCCCCACTGGGTGGAGGTCCAGTGGGGTAGTGTAGGCGAGGCAGGGGGCAGCAGTATGAGTGGGCAGACAGGGCTCAGCTGGCTTCCGGTGTATGTGTGTGCTTCCACACGTATGTAGGGCTATGTGCCGGGGGCCTCAGGTGGGGATAAACAGGAGGAAACCTTGCTGAAAAACGCTCCATAAAAATCTCCATTAAAAAAAAAATGCTTCTCCTACCAGAAAGGAAAGGAGAGCTTGGTGTGCAGCATCTGGATCTATAATTGGGATGGTTCTCTATAATGTTTTCCTTAAAGTAGGTCTTTCTTGGCTGGCTGAATTTGGTTTCCAACTTAAAAAAATACAATTTTGAGAATAAAGTGGAGGCTACCTTCAGTCAGGATTTGCAGAGGGCCAGGCTCACCATACTCCTGCCATGACCAGAATGTGGGACCAAAGTCAGGCACTTATAGAGGCCATCAAGCACCTGAAGGAGCTGGGTGGCCCCAACTGGATGCAGGACTTAGTGAACCTGAAACCTGACCTACTGACTATTTCTGGTGCTGGTAGTGGTGAAGGGGCCACATGCCTGATTCAGTAGGGGAGCCAGGTCAGAGCATACATATAACCAGACTGGGGTAGCCCTCTAATAAGCTGTTGGAATCCTTGGTACAAGAGAGTAGGAACAGAAAGAGGGTGTAAAGCAACCCAGTGAAGCAGAAGGCGAAGACAACAGGCAAGAAGTGGCATGAAGGCATGGTAGATGACCCAGTGGAGGGCAGCAGCGATGTAACGCATGGCAGTCCATGGCAGACAGAACAGGGCCAGAACTGAGGTTTGGATGATGTGCAAATCCCCAATGAGCTGGTGCAGGTACCGGACTGTGAGTACACATTTGACAAGGATGAGGTGAAGGGTTAACTGGCACAAGAAGTGCCACTGCATGAACCATTTCTGTGGTGGCGAAATGCATCTGACAACCAGAGGCCCATAAGCAGGGCAGATACGGCAGGATCCACAATACTGCAGGAGGGTACTCCACCATCTAGAAGGATGTTCAGGGGCAGCTGGGGAGATTGCCAGTCAGAACCCATTGCTACCCACATCCATTCCCTTGGATCAGTCAGAAAATATCGGGCCACATCTGGCATGCCTGGTACTTGGGAGGCTGGGTGGTCCTCCTCACTATGGCTGTCTGCAAGGGGGGGGGACTCCCACTACATCATTCCCATGGGTGGAGGAGTAGCCCAGCTGACTACCACATTCCCACAAGAAGCTAACTTCCCCATTATGATAGGCCCCATGGAGGGAGGGTTGGGCCAACTTGGCGTGTCTCTTCTACAAGTGGAGGATGTGCCCATGCACCCCTGGCTGCATATGTGGCCATATGCATGCAGCACAGCCCACTTGCACAGACAATCCCCAGGTGGCCATTTGGCAAGCACCACAGTACAGGATAATCCCAGGTGGTCCTCAAGGGCTGGGACAGTGCCCACACTGGAAAGTGGCTCAACCCAAGTGGCCCCGAGGGGAGAAGAAAAGTACCCACACAGGCAACCAGCTTAGGTGTGGCATCAGCCAAAAAAGCTCAGGCATCACTTGTACAAATGTGAATGGGTACAGCCGCAGCACTGATGCAGGTGGCACTGCCTGGCCAGGCTGGCACACCAACAGGGGCGAAAGAGGGTACACCCACCAAGATGCAGCCACCTTCAACCAGCGCATTGAGTGTGTCTCATGGGTCACAGAGCAAGGGCCCTGTCAGGGCTAAGCCTGCCACAGCAGGGAACAGGAAAAAGGAAAGGATAAATGGGCTTATGCAGGGGTCGATGACCAACTGGGCAAACACCTATCTTGTGCACTCAGGGGAAAAAATATGGAGGGACGAGTTCATTGACCTATTCTCACTTCTTCACTGGGGAATGCCAGAGGGTATGAAGAAAACAAAAATGCAGGCCACAGGTCCCATTCACTTTTGAGAATTGGGTGGGTATTTTTGATATTTTTTTGAAATGTCAGTCTACAGCATGAAGTACCCAAAGTTTAGTTTAGTTTAGTTTATTAGTCTAGGAATTAATACCTTTGAGCCAGGGCTCTTTTACAAAGGTTCCACGTCACAAAGAACATTTAACAAAGCACGATACACATTACAGGTAAAACCAGACAGGAAAGTTACATCATAAATTTGCTATTAACAGTTTAAGGCAGTAACGTTTTTTAAGTTTCATAGAAAAACAAGCTATAACAGGTTCAAGCGAGTAGACAATTTTGAGGTTAAGGAAACTTCAGGGAGAGGGTGATCATTAGGCGCCAAAAGGAGGCTAGAGAGGAGGGAAAGGTGGTGAGCGGGAGAGTAAGTGAGAGGGGACAGGAAAAAAGGGGGGGCATACCTCTCAACCTCCTGCCTCATAAATTAGGGACAAGGCATGAAAAAATCAGGGACAAAGGACCAAAATCAGGGACACATCTTAAAACTTGATGATATCCACTCAGTAAGCAGGTAGAATATGGGGCTTAGTGCAAAATGCATTTTCTAAGAAAGAACAACTCTTTAGCTTTAATGTTTGACATTATTTTATGCTTCCAACCTCCACTGTTTGGCCACAGAAACACAATTTTTAGGAGGGACAGAGTAAAATTTTGAGGCAAAATCAGGGACGTCCCTGAAAATCAGGGTCAGTTGAGAGGTATGAGGGGGGGAGTGAGTTTGGGTGGGAGACAGGAAGTAGTAGAGGTACCAGAGGGTTCATTTGTCTGGGAGGAAGAGGCCTCAGATGTGAGGATGGACATGAGGAGTAGTAGTCTTTATCTAGCGCAATCACAGTTGCTAGTGGTGGTGAGGTGGGCATAGAGCATGGATTTGAAAGCTTCAGGCGAGGTTGAGGATAGAGTAGGTGGACTAAGCGCATTGAACCATGTCGGGCCCTGTATACGAAAGATCTTTGTCCCTGTGCAGTCCGGCATCTCGGAACCAGGAAAGGTTGGCGTTCAGATCTGGTGGAGGTCGTGAGCCAGGATTCAGTTGGAGTAGGTTTTGAATACATAATGGAGTCAGTCCCAAGATAGATTTTTTGCCATTGTGCAGGTGAGATAAATAAGACGATTTGATAGGTTCAACCAGCCTGATTCATAGTACAGATCACACGTGTGAGTCAGTCTTTGAGCCCTGTGAGGAGCCGGCAGGCCTTATTTAGAGTGATTGAGATACGCCTTAGAGCAGTGGAGGTAGCTGAGCCATAAATAATAAGGCCATAGTCAATGATTGAGATTATGGAACTCTGTATAGCTATTCTCAATGCTGCTTGATTTAGAAATTGTGATTCTGAATAGTATTCAAGCGTTGGTTCACTGTTTTCTCAGTGTTGTCAATGTGGGTTGCGAAGGTGAGCCCTTGGTCAAAAGTGATGCCAAGGTATTTGAAAGTATTTACTTGGTCCAGTGTAATTCCTGCAGAGGTTTGTATGGTGAGTGGAGTATGCCTATTTTTGTTTTGGTGATTGGAGAAGAGCATGGCTTTTGTTTATTGTGGTTTAGCACAAGTTTACTATCCAGGAACCACCTTTCAACACTAGAAAGCAAGTTGCAGGCTTTTTCGTAGGGAGTTTGGATCCTTGTGGGAAGAGAGAATTACAACATCATCAGCGTATAAGATTATTTTCTCCTGGCAGATATCTGGGAGGAGTTAGGAACAGGCTAAAGAGGAGCGGTCCAAGAATTGATCCTGTGGTACACCTGAGAGAACTGGTTTGAAGTCGGAGAGTTCATTAGAGATTTTTACAGCCTGTGACCGATTGGACAGGTAACTTTTTACCCAAGCACAAGGACCTTCAGCCAGGCCTAGGCTAGAAAGTAGGGAGGTAAGTAGGCCATGATGGACTGTGTCGAAAGCTTTTGTAAGATCGATAAAGACTGCACCTGTTTGGCACCCTTTGTCCAGGGCTGAGTGGACTTCTCCAGAGAAATCAAGTAAGGCTGTTGTTGTACTATGTCCTTTCCTAAAGCCGTGCTGTTGATTACAGAGTAGATTGTATTTGTCCAGGTAATCAGAGAGTTGGTCTGCCACTATTCGTCCAAGTGCTTTGGAGAGGGGAGGGAGTATTGATATTGGTCGATAGTTTCCTGTTGAGGTTTTGTCCCCCCCTTTGTGCACTGGCGTAACTATGGCAGATTTCCATTTGTTGGGAAATTGACTTTGGCAAAGTGACAGATTAAGAATTTTTGCAAGGGGGTGAATTACTTCATCCAGGGTGAGAGACAGGATTTTTAGATCTAACGTGTCACTACTTGTTCTGGATTTGGAGCAGGCCTTTCTTATGTACTTGTGTGCTTCGTGCACTTTGATTTTCTGAAGTAAAATTGTGGTTTGTCACGAGGGTGTTTTGTGATACTAGGCTAGGCACAGGTAAGTCCGAGAAGAAATCTGGGGAGGACCCCACTAAGGTCTGTGAATGTCTTATTAAGCGCATCTGCAATAGACTTTGGGTCAAGAGTGGTGGATCCATCAACTTTCATAATGGTAGGTGATGATTTTGATTGTTTACCCATTATGTTTGGATGTTGTCCAAAAGCTCTTCCATCACCCCAGGTGGATTCAAGGGCATTTTTGAAATAGAGCTCTTCATTTGCCTAATTTGTGGGTACATCTATTTGTTGCCTGCTTGTATTTTAGGGTATCATGAGGTGAGCCTGTGTCTCTGGCAACTGCCCAGAGGTGGTCCGAACCTTGAGCTCGGCAAGTAGTTTGGCAGTAATCCATGGATTTGATAGCGCTTTGATTTTACGTTTTTTTACTGGGGCGTATAAGTCGCATGCAGAGTTGAAAGATTTAATGAAGTATTCTAGTGCGGTATTAATATCAGTTGATTCAAGGATTGGCGTCCAGTCCTGTTGTAGGAGATGGGTTTTCAACTTGATAAGATTCCCATAAGGCAATACTCTGCTTGTTATAACTTTGGGGTGGCTTGAGAAATTTATTAGACCAGGTACACGACACTGGGGAGTGGTCACTGAGGAGTCAGGGAGGACTTTAATGTTTTTTATCCGGTCAGGGTGATTTGTGAGAACCCAGTCAATAAGGGTGCTTGTACCAGTTTTGTAATTTTTCGGGTGGGGAGGTTACCATCTGAGTCAGGTTTGCTGCTAGGATGTCATCTTTGTAAGAGCCAGTGTCAGAGGTGAGCCAGTTTATGTTGAAATCCCGAGGAGGAGGAGCTCATTTTCAGAGGGCTGCAGACTAACAAAATCAAGTACAGACTTAATACTGGCACGGTGGTCTTTTGGAGGGATATAGACTGCGGCCACTGTGAGAACTTTGTTTTGTGCACCAAGAAGCAGTTTGATAGGGAGGAGTTGCATCTGCGTATTTGTGGGGGTGAAGCTGCCGCGTTGACAGGAGAGAGTAGTTAATCTCCTTACTAAAGTACCACAGCACTAAAAATTTCACTCACTTTGCCCCAAGGGTAATGCATGGCTGAAATATGTAAAGCAGAGTAGGCTGAAAATGGTGAGACAGATCAAACTGCAATGCAAAAAAATGCATGGGGACCTGTGGGTTAGATTTGCATGACAAGGGGGAAGCCTGATGTGGTAACCTTCATACATAGTTATCATCTGATAGGGAGGCAGGGCTCGGGGGATTCTCAGAGGGATAGTTACATAGAAACATATATTTTGACAGCAGAAAAGGAAATTTAGGTCCATCCAGTCTGCCCCTTTCCCTTCCTGTCACATCACCACTGACCCTAGTTGGTCATAGGTGCCAATTCCTCCCCCTTTCCTCTACCTAAAATGCCCCTGTGCCTATCCCATGCATGCCTGAAGCTCCTTACAGTCTTTACCGCCACTGCTTCCTCTGGCAGGCTGTTCCAGTCATCCACCACCCTTTCCGTGAAGAAGTATGTCCACACATCTCTCCTAAACTTTCCCCTCTTAGCTTCATTGCATGCCCTCTTGTTCTGGTGCCTTCCTTTCTCTGAAATAGGTCCTCCACTTGCACCTTGTTCACTCCTGTGAGGTCCTTGTAGCATTCAATCATGTCACTTCTCACTCTCCTCTTTTCCAGGGAGTGCATGTTGAGTTCCTGCAGCCTTTCCTTGTATGACTTCTTATACAACCCCCTCACCATTTTGGTTGCCCTCCCCTGTACCGCCTCCACCCTTTCAATGTCCTTGCAAAGGTGCAGCCTCCAGAACTGGACACAGTACTCCAGGTGAGGCCTCACCAGTGAGCGATACAATGGCAGTACCACCTTCCTCCTGCTAGAAAGCCCTGTCCCAATGCACCCTGGCATTCTGCTTGCCTTTTCCGCTGCTTTTTCACACTGCCCAGCTACCTTGAGGTAATCAAATATGATGACCCTCTAGGTCTTCTTCTTGCTTGGTGACTATAAACTCCACTCTCTCATCTTGTACACAGCCCCTGGGTTCCACGGCCCAAAGTTCATAACCTTGCACTTTTTTAGCACTGAAACCTAGCTACCACCACTAGACCATTCCTCTAGTTTTCTCAGACTCCTCTACAGTCTCTACACCCCTTCCTAAGTGTCAATCCTGTTGCAAATTTTTGTATCATCTGCAAAGAAACACACTTTACCCTCAAGCTCCTCTGCAGTGTTGCTTATAAAGACAGTGAAGAGGACTGGTCCCAGCACCAAACCCTGTGGCACCCAACTAGTCACTCTCTAATTGCCTGATTGGCTACTGTTTGCCACTACCCTTTGCCTCCTATCCCTTAACCAGTTTGATAACCAGCTTGTCACTTTCTTCCCCCATCCCCAGGCTGCTTAGTTTCTTAACCAGTCTCCTGTGTGGCAGAGTGTTGAAAGCCTTACTGAAGTCTAGAAAGACCACATCCGCTGCTCTCCCTTAGTCCTTCCCTTTGGTAACCCAGCTAAAGAAATCTATGAAATCTGACATGACCCCCCCCCCAAGAAACCATGCTGCCGGTGGTCCTGCAGCCATGAACATGGCCAACAAGTGTGCATGCAGGGACTTTTATGGAGGGCAGTGTTTTCAGAGTCACTTCAGATTTAGCCACAAATATAGGAAGTATGGGCGAAAGCACAGGGCTTCCACTTACCAAGGTACCAGGTAAAAACAAACTGGTGGCAAGGGACAGAGCACAGAAAAAACAAACACAGCAGGAAACTCAGAAGACTAGCTAGCATACTGGTAAAAGTGACAATACTTCCTGGCTCTCTCAATACCCCAACAGATCAGAAACAAACTACTTACTTGGGGCTGGTAGTATAGCTATAGAGCAGTGAGCTGTGGATGAGCTTGTTAAATGCAGCAGACCTGGGTTTAATGCCCACAACCTCCACTTTCATGTTGTGTGACCCTGAGCAAGTCACTTAACCTCCCCAGTGCTCCCAGGTTGCCCTCTGTAAATGGGTCTTATGCCCAGTGGGCCTACCTGGTTACCAAAGAATATTTATATATATGTGTGTGTGTGTGTGTGTGTGTGTGTGTGTATGTATATATATATATGTATATATATACATGTGTGTGTATATATATATTGTGTGTGTGTGTGTGTATATATATATATATATATATATATATATATACTTACTAGACAGTTTTAGCAACAGTTTTGAGATTCCTTACAAAGGTCCCAGAACTAGTGTGCTTTCATGTAATTTAAAATCTGCTACTACCCTCCCAGAGATCGTAGTGGCCAACTTTTAAGAAGAAATTGGGGAAGGTAGAGTCATGGGACCTTTTGAGGCCTCTTCATTCCATCCCTTGAGGGTTTCACCTTTGGGGGTCATACCCAAGAAAGGTCAGGGAGAATACTACCCAATCCACTGTCTATCGTACCCCAAGGGTAACTCAGTCAATGACTCCATTGACCAGGAGGACACTATGGTCTGGTACTTATCCTCCGATGATGTGATGAATCTAGTGTGGGGCCTGGAGGTATTTATTTATTTAGTTTTTGTTGACCGGGTAAGTGCACTAGACAAATCCTGCCTATTTTCAGGCATGACCCGGGGGAGGGGATACAGATGAAAGCCAATGGACCTTGAACCAGATTAAGCTATTTGTGGTATTTTTAGTGAATGAGGGAAATTTGGTCAGGACACCAGGGAAATTCCCCTACTCTGCTTCCTGTAAGCAGGGGGGTCCCATTTTCATGTGGGACCAAGATGGCTGCCTCTGGACATGCTGTGGAGGACATGGAGGTGTTGGAGGCAGTGGAGCTGGTCTCTTCCCCGTCTCTGTTCTGAGAGAGACCCCATCTTCTATGCCTATTGTGCTGCAATCTACTGAATATGGTTCTTCTGTGCCTTTGGATACTTCCCCTGCTGCTGTTGTGGATACTTGTGTGCAGTGTTTACCTGTGGATCCTTCATTTATTCCTCAAACTGTGCTTACGTCTTCTAGCCCTGCTACTATGGATATACGTGAGTCTTCTCCTCCTGTTCCTATGGATGTAGATGTGTTACTTAAGATCGAGGAACAGCGTTATTTCACTGCTAGACAGCGTTTGTTAGCCCTTAAGCCTCAGTCTGGTTTTGTACCTGCTGCTACTGACTCACCGTCTGGGAATGCTTGTTTTACTGTCTCTTCGCCGATTCTGACACTTCCGCATTCTTTACCTGTTGCTACGGACCCTCCTCACTCCCTACCGCCTGTACTGACTGCACCTCTTGCTCAGCTCTCTCCAGAAACTTCTTCTGTACAGGTGCCTGCTTTTGCTCTCCCTGATGCCTTGCACACGACGGACTGGTCTGTTGAGTCGGCCCTGGAAGCTGCTGGGTGGGAGAAGGATCCTACCGTTGGGACTTGGCATTCTGGTTCTTCCCCGATCTGTACTAGGCCACCTGACACTGACAAACTGCTGGCCTCTCCTGTTTTGAAAGACTCTGCTGCTTCTCTTGATCTTACTTTGCCAACTGAACTCCTTCTGACTCAGAACCCAACTTTGCAATTTGGTCCTGCTTCCTCGACGCCTCAAGAACAACGGACTCTTCGGGACCCAGAGTCTTGTCCAGTTCCTGCTACTTCTACTGCTTCGTCCCCTAAAACTTATGCTGCATGCTTTCAACCCCCTGTACATCAAGCTAAAAGACAAAATGCTGTTCGGTTGCATTATTTGGGGGGCTTACCTGACTTTCCTGACCGATTTTTTTTGTAGGTCGCACTCTTTTGATGGATTCTATGCAATTTGCTGCTTTTGAGATTCATGCCTTAATTCATGTTTCTTCAGAGTCTCATTTTGATATTAGTTTTAAAACTATCACTGGTTTAGAAAAGTTTTGGAGAAAATATCAGGAGCTTAAAACTTCTCCTTTATGGTCACCGTTTAATGCCATTCCCTTAACTAAACCTACTCAGAAAACTGTTACTATATTGTTTTGTAATGAAGGTGTCGGTCTTAATGATATTACTGTCTGGTTAAAGCAAAGATGTACTGTCCTTTCTGACCCAGAGGCTACCTTTGATTCTGAGAATATCTGGACAGGTGGGTGGAGAGCGAGGGTTATGCTTCGCACTTTGGAGGTTGGAATACAGCATCTCCCAAACAGCTTTATGCTTGGGAAAGACAGGGGAGTTCTTTTTTACCCAGGCCAGCTAAAGCTCTACAGATGTGGCTCTCAGAATCATATAAGTAGTGTCTGTGACAAGATTAAATGCTCTGTTTGTGGTAACATTGGTCATGCAGGTTCCCAATGTGCGGATGAACCTCTTTGCGTCCTTTGTGACGAATTGGGGCACACTTTCCAGACTTGTACTTGGGCAGCTCACAACTCCCTGACTCTCGCTGATGGGGAAAAACAATGTTTGATTATTACTGTCGCACAATGTTCTCGTTTATCTGACACTCTTTCTAGACCTCAACACGTACCCCTCCCTCACCCTGTTGTACCTGCTGTTGACCCCTCTTCTACTTTACACGAACGGTCTGCTCCTGTTTTGGAACCTTTTACTACAGCTCTCCTTCCCCCTTCTTCTGATCTTGCTATTTCTACCTCGGAAGAGGTCCCTATTCCTGTCTTGCCTAGTATTTCTGGGTCTTCCATGGACCCCCCCCCCCGAACCTTTTGTTAGAGTTACACGAGGATCTAAGAAGGGGACTTCTCCTTCTTCTAAGGCCCTGAAATCCTCTACTGTGACTCATATGAACACATTTGAGGTTTTACGCCACCCTCAGGACAACACGGACTCTGATACGTCCTCTGTTCTTTCCTCCCACCCTGATGTGACTACGGACTCAGAAGTACCCATTGATAATATTGGTTCTCAAAAAAGGAAAGCTAAGGCAAAACTGAAACATAGGGAAGGTACCCCTAGGAAAGGTAGGCTAAGGTGACTTTTGTGTTTTTGTTTTCATTTTCCCGTTTCATGTCTTCTGCTTTCTCAGTGCATACTGTTAATGTTAACAGTATAAAGAAGCATGCTAAGAGAGATGCAGTTTTTTCCTTTTTATCTGGCTTGACAGCTGGTCTCATCTTTTTGCAAGATGTACGTTTCCATGCTCTTCCAGAAATTTCCAGGGCCACTCGTGCCTGGACCTCTGGGCTCTCTTTTTGGTCCTTTGGACAAGTCTCTTGTTCTGGTTTGGGTATTTTATTTAGTATACCTGATGTTACTGTTATTAAACTGTTGGATGTCTACCCGGGTCAACTTCTGTTGTTGGATATTTTGATTTCTTCTGTCCCTTTCCGGATTATTAATATTTACGCCCCTCAATTAAAATCCCACAGAATTGAACTACTGAAACTGATTCAACCCTATTTATGCACATCAATGCATGTGATTTTTGGTGGTGATTTAAATTGTGGTTTATCCACTAAAGATAAGTCTTCTACTCCAAAGACTACTAAGTTGTTTTGTGACACGAATTTTCTGAAACAATTGCTCCATTCCACAGGTTTACAGGATGCATATTTATCTTTTACGGGTCAGCATACTCCTACTTTTCACAAAGGCCCCCTTGCAACCCGTATTGATTTTTTTTTTATTTCTTCCCACTCCAACTTTCTGATGCTGTAATTCAGCTAGTGAATTTTCAGATCATAATTTATTATCTATTTCTTTAGGCCCTTCCTTGACATCTCGTTTTGGCCCTGGCATTTGGAAACTGAATGCTTCCCTGTTATCTGATTCACATTTGTTAAGTCACTTAACTGAGTATATTCATAATCGAAAGACTGTATTTTTTTTATATGATGCCCCCTAGGATTGGTGGCGGGATACGAAATCTGGACTCTGAACTTTATTTAATTATTTTAGTAAACATCATCATGATTCATTGTATTTCCTTTATCACACTAACAGATGACGACTTCAAAAATTACTTTATCTCATGAAACTGGCCATGATTTTTTCACCCAAATAAGTACTCTTAAGAAGCGCATGATGGATTATCACCTTCTGAGGGCTACTTCTGTTCAGCATCAACAGCATTTTGGGACCTCTGGTACCCGTGACACTGTATGTCCATATGCTTCTATTCGACGAACAGTAGAGAGTAAAACCTTTACTACGCTGTTTGATGACAGTTTCACCGAGCTCACTGATATTTTGGATATCAGGCACCGTGTTACCTGTTATACACAAAAACTATTTGGTCCCATGCCCCCCCATCTGCATCCATAATGGACTACTTTTCCTTTTTACAACTTCCTGATGTACCTTCTTCTGTTGTAGATATGTTAGATACTGAGATACAAGCACATGAAATTGAAGCAGTAATCAAGTCTTTACGTTCAAGAGTAACACCGGGCCTGGATGGTCTCTCCAGTGAGCTGTATAGATTGTTTTCTGCTAACCTGAGTTCTGAATTGGCTACAGTTTATAATTCTATTCTACAGTGCAAACATCTTCCTTTAGACTTTAACATGGGTTGTTTATTTTACTTACATAAAAAAGGGGATAGAAGATTGCTCTCCAGTTGGAGACCTTTATGCCTCTTAAATACTGATTTTAAAATATTGACCAAAATTTTGGCCCTCAGACTTTCTAAATTGGCCATATATGTGATTTCTACCACACAATCTTGCAGTGTCCCTGGGAGATGTATACAGGACCATCTAATTTTACTTAGAGAAATGATTGAACTTGGAAATTCTAATGTTTTACAAGGTTTCATATTCTCACTGGACCAACGGCAGGCTTTTGATTCTGTACATCATGATTTTTTATTGTCTACTCTTCGATATTATAAAGTACCTGATTATACCCTGACTAGACTCCGGTTGCTATATTGGTCTGCAACTGTTGTCCCACTGGACAATGGATGGAAGGGCCCTATGCTTCCTCTACACAGAGAGGTTAGACAGGGCTGTCACCTTAGTCCACTTTTATGTTTTTTTTTGGATCCCTTACTTCGTTCTATTAATTCAGCCCCAACAATTATGCCACTTCTCTCAGCCCCATATTCCGTGTTGGCCTATGCAGACGATATGAGTCTCATGGTGGCTAATGTTGCCTCCGTGCATTCTGCATTATGGCATTGTTCCAAGTTTGGGGCTGTTTCTGTCGCGGCCCTTAATCTTGATAAATGTGTAGGCCGTAGATTAGGTTCCCCATTTGAAGATGAGTCTTCTGTTGACATTAGACTTTGTGATGACCCTATTAGGATTTTGGGCATTTTATACGGTAATGGTCCTTTAGATGTCCTTAACTGGACTCCCAAATTAGATTATGCTCAAACTATGGTTGCACGTTGGAATTCATGGCAGATGAATAAGAAAAAAAGGATTTACATGATTAAAACCTTTCTGCTTCCCCTTTTTCTCTTTCTGGCTTATATTTTCCCCCCTCCCCAGCAATTTGAAACCAGATTGCTTAGTCTCTTTTTCAAGCCCTATGGGGTAGCTGCCTGAACCCCATTAAACGTCAGATCACCTATCTCCCTATTCGGGATGGAAGCCTAGCTATGGTCCAACCTGTTTTTTTTTTTATACTAGTTTTTTCTTGTTCCATAATATTAGACCCCTGCTGGTTAACCAAGATCAAGGTTGGGAACCTTGGTTTCTTGAATCCTGTGGTCCTTGGTTTCATAAATGGGAATTTAACAAATTGACGGTTTTAACACATTCCCCCCAGATTTCTGCTTATGTTAGGGATAGTTTTTTTCGTTTGAAACACTGGCAGATTACCAGCCATATGCTAATAACTGTCTCCAGAAAATCATTTTATAAGTATTTAGTGGACCGTGTATGTTTGGAGATTGTTGTTTTTCCCAAATGTCCTACGCAACATCTCCCTGCTTTGCTCACTTTACTTCGTAATTCTAGGGTTCCCCAAAAGATGTGGGACTTACATTGGCTTAGCTGCCATGAACGTATCAATGTCAAATGTATATCAATGCAAATGTAACTATAAACACAAATCACTACAGGACAGATTTTGTTCCAGACCTGAATGTCAGCAACAAGAAGAAACTATTTCACACCTTTTTTTTTTTTATGTACATTTATTGTTTCTTTTTGGACTCTATTAGCTGCCAGATGGCGTGAATCCTTGTTTGCTCTCATTACTTATGACAATACGTTAAATTAGATTTTTGTAATAATCAAATGGCATGTGTGGAATGCTCGTTGTCTGTTTAATTTACAGAATCAGGATGTGCCTCTTCTTACCATTATTCAAAGGATCGAACATGATTTGAGGGCCATGTATTTTTCAGAGGCAGAGCATTTGCTGTCTGACTCTTCGTTGGAATTATGGACACTATTACCTTGGATAACTGATTCTGATTTTCCTGTTACATAATTATTTTGTGTTTTATTTTTCTCTGTATCATTTTTGTTTTTCTTTTCTGTTCAGTTGACGTTCAGTAAAAACTTCCCCTACTGTTTTCGATAAGTGCCATGGGATCTTTAACATCCACCTGAACTACCACCAATCCAGGTAGATGGGACCTCGGTTTAACGTCTCATCCAAAGGACGGCACCTCAGAAGTGCAGCACCCCTCTCATGCTGCACTACAGTGTCAGTACTAGGATATTAACCCAAGTGCCAGATGTGGGAACTGAACCCATGGCCCTCTGATCTCCTGGCCTCAGAGGCGAGTATGCTACCTACTGAGCCACTGACACTGCTAGGGACAGGCTGCAGCAGTAGGGACACTAATGGCAAAATGCAACATAAAATCTGCTTTCCACCTCTTACCTGTCACCCAAATATTTTCATCTGTTGGACTTCACTTTGGGTGGAAGTGGCATTTCAAGAAAACCATGCTGATGGGTTGTTCCATCAGCTGTGCTGCCTTTGAAGCCACCAAGCGATTTATGGGGAACTCACTCATTTCTCATTATTTAGACAACTTCCCCTTTGTGGACACAACAGTCAGAGCAGTGTAGTGATACCCTACATAGTTTCTGCCAGCTGATGGGACATTTCAGGGTTTTGCTAGTGTTGGAGAAAATGGAAGGCCCTACCACAAGGCACACATGCTTGGGAATTGAATTAGACTTAGTTCAAATGGCATCACTATTACCAGCAGAGAAGGCGACTACCCTGAGGCACCTGCTGCAGAAAATGATTGAGGCCAGGATGGGGACTTTGGTTAAGCTACAGGCCCTATTAGAAATTCTGTTTGTAGGGCAATTACCACTTGCAGAGCATTCCTAAGACTGTTGGCGGTGGTGATGGCAGGGGTCGGAAAGCCATGCAATCAAATACGAGTGACATAGGAATTGAAGGCAGGTTTGCCAGTCTGTGAAATCTTTTTGTGGAACATTAATGGAGTGGCAACATGGCAGGATGATGAGGGGAAGGAAAGACTGCTCAGGTTACTCACAGATACATCGGGGACTTTGGTTTGAGGGCATTCTTTTAGGGATCATTGTTTGCAGGTAGTTAGAGGCCAGACTGGGTTACTGATGCCCTCATAAAGAACATTACCCTTCTACAATTGTTTGCTATTCTGTTTGCTTTTGAGGTCTGGAGAGACAGGTTGGTGAAACAGTACATCCTGTTCAGCATGGACAACCAAGCAGTAACTGACATTATCGGCTCACAGACTTCAAAGTCTGAGGAGGTCATGAAGCTGCTGAAAGTTATTGTGCTCTGCTACTTTCAAGTGAACATAATATTTAGGGCATGCCATCTCCCTGGTAAGGTAAATGTTATTGCTGTTGTCATGTCTTGGCTTGACTTCAAGTGCTTTCATGTGCTGTTGCCAGATGCAGACTTGTCGACAGATCCCAGAGGCAGTATGGCAAGTGGGGAGCCAAGAACACTGGAACTGTTTCAGTACTCTGTTGCCCCATCAACCTGCAGAAAGTATGCAGTGAGCTTCTCAGACTTTCTTGTGTTTTTTCAGCCAGGAGTTAAAGTGAGGCACTGCATGAAGCTCAGGGATAGGTTTAGGATTGCTTACATGCACTGATGCAGAAGGGTAGGTCTCCAGCAGCAATTAGGGCCCAACTGGCAGGAATAGCCTTTTTATGCAAGGCACAAGGGCTCCCAGAATCAATGCACACCTTTGTTTGTAGAAAGACGTTGGAGGGGTGGTCCAGATCACGGGGATAGGCCACAGGATAGAAGGAAACTTCTCTACTGGTGGAGTTAGTGGGGCACTTTGTTGGCAGTGACCTCATCAGCCATGCAGGCCCCCAACTGATACACAAGAAAAAGATGGGCCTGGACATTTAGGACAGCTCCTACTGGCAATGGTTGTGGTATGGTATGATTTAGGATCATCCTGCATTCTTATTGGCAGGATGCTTGCAAACTGTTGGTGATTAAAAAAAAAAAGGAGTAGAGAGAATTAAATAGGGAAGTGTCTCGCTTTGCTCTCAATCACGGCATCAGGGTTATATGACACTTCCATATCATCAGGGTGTGTTAAGGTTTATTCTATGAGGATGGTCGGACATTGGTAATGACATTTTCAAATACGAACTGCAGGATGCACGTGACCTTATTTTGGAAGTCTGGCAGGGGGCCCCTGGGGCACTGTTGGGGAGACCCGTATTGAGAATACATGTCCAGTGGGGCTAAATTCATGTTGTGGAGACCTTCCTTGCAGGAAGAAATGGCATCAGCTGGGCATGGGTAACAGCCAGGATGGGTGCACAACTCTTGGGTGGGGGTACTCATTTCGGTGGGGAAGGTCATGCAATGGAACATGGGAGATGGGCTGGCAGAATAGCCTATAGGTTAGAGGAACGAGGTGTGAACGAGCTTGGTGCATCCAGCAGACCAGACCTGAGTTTGATTCTCACAACCTCCTCTTGCATACTGTGTGACTCTGAGCAAGACACTTAACCACCCAGTGCTCCCAGGTCACCCCTGAAAACAGGCAGTTGTGCCTAGTGGGCCTTACCCAGTTACCAAAGACTAAAATAAATAAAAATAAAAGAGCAGGACAGGAAGAGGAGGAATGCAGGCCTGGGTGGACTTGCTCTTCAGGGAAGGTCCTGGAATTCCCAAATGGGAGTGGTAACTGCCTAGAGGAAAGGCACAGCTCTTGGTGGGTTTGTCAGACCCTAGAGCTGGAATTTCTCTGGCGGACACACCTGTATAAAAAGAATGATGTTAAGTAAAGCTCCAGCCTTGTTACTCCATGAACTGAGTGAGTGTGGTGTTTTTTTTAACTGGGTACAGGGGAATCTGTTTGGGTAATGCTCCCCTGGCCTCTCACTGGTGGAGGGGTAGTTTTGCACACAGTCCTACAAGCAATGGGATGGCTGATCTTAGGTCAGCAGTAACCCTTGGCTGTCCCACTCAAGCACTGGTGGTGACTGAGAAGGTCAGTCTGATACAGTCTTGCAGGGAAGGGCCTCTGCCCCTGCTTAAGGCTGGTACAAAGAGGTGGTCGCCTGCTTTGTTCCAGCAGTTTGGACAGCTTTTCCCACCCACCCTCACCACTGGTGCCATAGCTGCAAATTTTTGGGTGTCTCTTTCTTTTTGCAGCTGGGGTTTTATGTGATTAATTCCATTGCAGTTGGTAACAACCAGGACAGATAAGACAAATTAACAGATGGAGTTGTAAATAGTATTTAGCCTATCAATATTTATTTATTAATTTCAAACATTTTAATAGGAGAGTCATACTGAGCTGGTAACTAATTTGCAGATGTGTCCTGGGGAGAAAGAGGTGGGGGAGTAAATAATACAATACAAGATGTGCAGGTGAAAATAGCAAACTGAAGGAGGAGTAGTACAAGAATAGAAACATTACAATAGAAATATATACATTAAGAATAAAAATACGTTATCAATAACATACATTACAAAATACATAACAGCATGGATTCATAGCAGGAAGGTCATGTCAAACAAATCTGATTGACTTTTTTGACTAGGTGACGAAGGAGGTGGATCAGGGAGGAGCAGTGGATATCGCTTACCTCAATTTCAGCAAGGCCTTCAACACTGTACCCCACAGAAGACTGGTGAACAAGCTAGGTAGCCTCGGGGTGGGCCACAAAGTGGAAAATTGGGTTAGCAACTGGTTGAGGGACAGGAAGCAGAGGGTGATGATGGTAGTAAATGGGATCAAATCTGAGGAAAGGAGGTTGACCAGTAGGATACCTCAGGAATTGGTACTGGGGCTAGTCCTTTTTAATATCTTCATCAGTGACATTGCTGAAGGTCTGGAGGGGAAGGTTTGCCTATTTGTGGATGATACCAAGATCTGCTACAGACTAGACACACCGGAGGGGGTTGCAAGAATGAGGAGGGATCTGAGAAGGCTGGAAGAGTGGTCAGAGGTGTGGCAATTAAAGTTTAATACAAAGAAGTGCAGGATCATGCACCTGGGGTGAAGAAACCCTACAGAAAGCTACAGGATGGGGGGATTGCTGACAGTCACCAGAGAAGAGATGGATTTAGGGCTAATCATCTCAGATGATGTTAAGGTGGCCAAACAGTGTAACAAGGCTGTGGGGAGGGCCAGTGGGATGTTGGGGTGCATAGGAAGGGGTATCACTAGCAGAAGAAGGGAGGTGGTGATGCCATTGTACAAAATGCTGGTGAGGCCTCATCTAGAATACAGAGTTCAGTTCTGGTGGCCGTATCTTCGCAAAGACATAGAGAGGGTGGAGGCAGTCCAGAAAAGGGTGACCAAGATGGTGAAGGACTTGTATCAGAAAGCATATGAGGACAGATTAAAAGACCTCAATATGTATATGTAACCCCTCTAAAAATGGGGGTTCCCAAAAAGTCTTCCTTAAGCTTGCCTAAATGCTCACTGCCAGGCTGGTGTCCTGCATTTTAGCAGTTTAAATGTGATTGCCAGAGAGTTCCTGTACAGCCTCTGTGTACTGTCTCTTTAAGAGCTGCCTGGATTGCAGTCATAAGTAATCTGAGAGGGAGCTCTGTTGAAAGATGTAACTATTTGCTGAAAGTCATTTAGAGTGATAATGATAATGTAGTTTGTCTAACCTGCCTTCTTTGCAGCAAGACTGTTTTGTTTATCTCCACTATCTTGGTCCTGGACTGCGAATTGGACCAATCAGTACTGGTGGGACCTAAAATGGAGCCAGACTACAGGAGCTGTCTGGAGTCAAAATCTGTAGGAATTGTAGTTTTGGGCTTTTTGTGCCTTTTTGCACTTGAAGGGGGAGCCTTTGTTGTGATTGACAGGAGGATCAGCCAACCGAATCTTTTTGGATCTTGGGGAATTTCCCAGGCTGCTGTAGCTTGTTTCAGTTTTGAGCTGAGAAGTGAAGAAGTAACAGCTCAAGTGATTTTGAGCAGCAGTTCTGTGTAGTTTTGCATGGGTGGACTGTGAAAGGGCTGCGTTTTGGCCTGCCTGTCTGCCTGCCTGCTGTCCCTGAGAGGGAAAATAGAGTTTATTCGGACTGAATCTGAGTTGTGAGGACTATTTAAGCCACTGGACAGTGGCCAGGCTTTAACCTGAAGAAGACCAAAGATTTGCTGAATGCGATCAGCCTGTCAGGATTTCCAGCTGCTTTTGAATCCCCGGTTTGTGCAGAGACTTTGCAATCGTGACCGGAGAGCGGTTTGCCTGGTACAGTAGAATTTCCTTACATGTAAATGTGCTGTGTATTTAAAGTGGGTCGTGATTTGGTTCCCCACAGTGTGAACTGTGTTCTGCTTGCT
Organism: Neoceratodus forsteri; assembly: GCA_016271365.2. NCBI lineage: Eukaryota > Metazoa > Chordata > Ceratodontiformes > Ceratodontidae > Neoceratodus > Neoceratodus forsteri. The sequence goes on from CM057451.1 coordinate 39,771,074, forward strand.
GGAAGCTTTATCCAGCCTAATTGGACTGAATCTGCGTACATCTCCATTTGGCCTGGGCCATGCCACACTGGCCCTGCCAGACTACCCCACTGCACAGAGAAAGCCACCGATGAGAGACCTGCGTGGGGATCAGCCCTCTGCTCCATGCTTGAACAGGAACGACACCTCGGCAAATCGTGTGGGCCCTGCTTCTCTTGGCACTCCAGATTAACCACCTGCTGTCTTGATTTTCGTCCAGCCTGTTTACAGTCTTGGGTATTGTGAGTAATCATCAGGGTAGCTCCCTGCAACAACAGCCTAATCTAAAAGTGTGTTATCTGATTGTCTTGTTGTTTTCTTTTCATGAACTGAGCCCTCTGGCTCCGGATTACAAATAGTGTGTGTTGTGCATGTTGTTTTCTTCCATCACAGGGTCCCAACCAGCTGCAACGTTCCTGGCTAGCCCACCATTCTCCATCTGGGTACCCAGAGTGTGTGACTGTTTATGGACCCTGAAGTGCATGCATAACTGTTTGATTGATAAAGCCTTTATGCAAATTAACCTGATTATGCCCCTCCCTTGTTCAAGCCCCTTAAATCAGATCTAACTCTTTTTTGCAATTATCCTGACTGGGGTTCCAGTTTGTACAAGAGTACTGTACCGCTGTTATTTGCTGTGTATAACCTTGTTTTACAGGGGGTCCCCAGGGTCAGGCCAGAGGAAAGCCCTAGTGGTAAGTGCAAACAGTGTGGTTACTTGTGTGGTGTATCAGGGGTATTGTGAAAGTGATTATTGTGTATTGTTCTGGCCACTAGTAAGGAAAGAGGGGGGTTACAGTGTCCCGGAGGGCTGTGCCCAGGTTAGCTTGACCACTACCAACCCTGACCTCCGGGTGGAGGCACCCATTTCAGAACTCAGGCCCCTTAACCTGCTACTAGCCAAGCAGGCAGGGATGGTAGCCCTTGGGACAACACCACCTAGGGGTTACATATACACTTGAGGAGAGGAGGGAACGGGGGGGATAAGATAGAGACCTTCAAGTATTTTAAAGGCTTGAACAAAGTGCAGGTGAGTGACATCTTCCAGTACAAGAGTTGTACAAGGACAAGGGGACACAATATGAGATTGGAGGGGGGCAGGATAAGAGGAAATGTGAGGAAGTTTTTCTTCACAGAGAGGGTGGTGGATGCTTGAAATAGCCTACCCCAGGAAGTGGTGGGTGCCAACACAGTGGGGGGGATTCAAACATATATGGGATAGACATAAGGGGACCTTAGATGGGGTGAAGAGGGGTGATAGCCAATGACCAAGTAGGATCAGCGGCCACTGATGCAGGCAGGGAATACGGGCAGACTAGATGGGCCTAGTGGTCCTTTTCTGCCATCAACTACTATGTTACTATGTAAGTTGAGCGGTTATGATGTACAGGCAGACAGGCAGCACAACCCAATAAGATGAAAAACAATACAGTACTGTGTGCAAATGCTAGAGGGGAGCAGATGAATGCCATCCAGATTGCATGAAGGTGGGAGAGTTGTCAATGCCAGGGCAATCAGTAGGTAGAGGAACAAAACAATACCAGATGTGGAGCACTGATAAGTAGCAATTAGGCCACGCAGCCCAGAGGCCAAAGGTGCTCATAGCTGGGGAGTGGGGGTGGGGGGGGGGTGAGGTGGCACCAACACAACAGGGTGGGGTGGAAGAGGAACAAATGGTCAGGGTTCTGGTATAGTTGCTGGAGGGGGTAGTGAAGCTGAGCGGACAGACAGAGGAAGAGAGGACCAGGGCTTAGGAAAGCGATACGAGAAGGAATTTGGCCAACAGAAGTTTTCCTGGAGGGGAGGGAGAGGGAATGTTAAGCAGTGTTACAGAGAGTGTAGGAGGTGCTGTTGGGGGGATAGGAGGATTGAGAGATAGGAAGGGAGAGAGTGAATCCAGAATTTGGAGGTGAAAGGCACAGTGGGCGAGGTACCTGGCATCAAGGGATGGGATGGCATGGGAGGAGTTAAGAGAGAAGTGGTGGGTATGAGGAGGGCAACCCAAGGCAAAACAGCAGAATTAGTGAAAGAGGGGGTCTAGTCTGGCAAGAGTGGACTTGACAGCTGCGCTGTAGACAGTGTCACCACAGTCAAAGATTGGGAGGATCAGCTCGTGGTGGGCAGGAAGTGGGATACTGGCTCTATTTCTATAGAACACACCCAGTTTGGGGTGGAGTTTGTTGTGGCTAGCATCAACGTGCATTGAGAAGTCCAGGTTAAACTCCAGTCAGACTCCAAGGCACTTAAAGGAGACGACATCATCAAGCACACTATTTTCGCGTGTGTGGAAGGAGGGGAGGAGGAGTCTGGTGAGTCTCTGCCGGGAGCCAAAAGTCATGGAGACTGTATTTTTCGCATTGAGGGACAGGTGGTTGGAACAGAATCTGTAGCTGAGGCATGAAAAACAATATTCTAATTCTAATTACCCCCTTATGGTCAGCCCACTGTATTTTGAACCCCTAGATAGTGCTAACATTAATCACATCACTCATTATTTTGCCTTTAAGGATAAACCAAGAATTACATTCTTTCTATAACTGTAGTAACACATAGGGATCTCAGAACAGCATTATGGACCAAATTATCAGATCGCCTTTTATTATAGCTCATCCAACATTATATACACCATCTCAGTCAAACTATTGACTTGTGTAAGGGTCAATGACTGTACAGTCCTGCACTTAGGATGAAGTCCTTTCTGTGGGATATAAATAATATCAAAGGCAACCTCAGTGGGAACTGTGGGGGCAGGAGAACAGTTACTTACCAGTAGATCTGCAAGAGATTGTCCTCCATTGAGCCACATCACTGGAACTGCAAGCAGTCTATGTCAGGGCCACTTCGAAACGTTTGCTAGCTGGGGGCTGCCCATGATGACATACAATGTCAGCACCTATCTAATCGTGGGTGGCCCAATTGCTCCATAGTTCCCTGCCAGAGATGTGCTTGGAGGACCTCTTACTGTAAGGAACCAGGAGACCAAACCAGTACCAGGCACACAAGTGGAGGCATGGGACTGGAAAAAGGTAAATATAAGGCACTTAGGCACACCTCTAAACAAGGCAGAAGACCAACCTGTCAGCTTCTACCTCAGAAAGGGGGAAGGAAGGTGGCTGCGCTGTGGCCCAAAGGAGGAGATTCTCTCAAAGATCTACTGTTACAGTTCTATTTTCACTGAGGATATCTTCTCTATTGGATCAGACTTCTAGAACCCTTCCCAAGCAGTTCAAAGTGCCCAGGGAGGATGGCAAAGTCTGACTGCAGTACCACAAGACCAAAGCCAGCACATCTCAGGAGACAATATCTAGACTGTAGTGCTTAGTGAATGCATACAGTGCTCCATGTGGCAGCAGTACATAAGTCAGCTGCAGTAACATTCTGAAAGCAAGAAACAGAAGTAGTCATACCACAGCTAGAGCGACCACACACAGCACCAGGAAGTTCCTTACCATGCTTCCTATAATGGGATTATTCAATTGGCGGCCCATAGGTCAGATCCGGCCTGTGACAGCCTTGCCTTTGGCCCGCCAGATGGTCAACCAGACGGGCCACCATTCCATAATGCTATGCAGGCAAAGTAATGCAACTTAAGCAAGTGCAGGAGCAAATGATTGCAAACTGCATAGGAGACAGAGAGCAAGACAGCTCTCACTAACTGGCAGGAACTGGCAAGCATTGCACAGGCGCAGTGCAAACGGGAAAGATATTGAGGATGCACTCTTACATTTATCTGTCCATTTGTCTGCCCGCCATCACACCATGCTTAATTTCAGGAGCTCAGTATGGAAAAAAACATTGCGTTGATTCAGAGCTGCATTTTTCAGTTCGGAAGAACAGAGGCGGCACTTTCAGACACAGCAAACGAGTTTATTTATTTTTGTCCATCTATTCCCTGACATCAGAGGATACTTTTGTGGTGAGTGTGACAGCATCAATGCTTGTGTAATCAGACCCTTTAGACAGGGTTAATGGGATCAGTAATACTGATAATGTTAATGCGTGTTTCTAGGCACTTTGGCTGTACCTTTACCACTGCACAAGTCACAAGGATGACAATGGGCAAAAGTTGGCCTCCGAACATCGGCCCGCAAATGTGTAGACATGGCCTTGTGTGGCCCGCTGTAGAATATAACTGAATACCACTGCCCTATAACAAAAATTATAGCTAGCCATCCATTTGGACAGGCACTGTTTTATGACCGGGATGCCTTCTGTCACAGAGGTGAACAAACCAAAAAGCTGAGAAGACTTTCTGCACTTAGTGCAGTCACAAAAGTACTGTTCTAATTGTATCAAGTATATGAAGCAATGCATCACCCTTGTTAGCATGCTCCAGATAATATACAGGAAGGTGAGTTGTCAGATTCAAAGTAAAATGAGAGACCACCTTAGGAAGACAACAAGGATTGGTCCATAAAGGCACCACGTCGTTGTGGAAAATTGAATAAGGAGGCTTATGCATCAGAGCCTGAAGCTTGGAAATTCTATGAGCAGAAGCCATGGTGACCAAAAACAGTGTTTTCCATGATAGGAAATACATTTCACAGGTTACAGCAGGCAAAGATGGAGACAAAGTCCATTTCTCAAGAATGAAATTTGGGTTCCAAAGCTGAACTGGTTTATGAATCTGAGGGTGCATGTGCAGAATACCATTCAGAAATGTACAGGACACCTCCAGTTGTGCCACCGTGTGCCTAACAGTAGGACATGAAAAGCTGAAACAGCTGCCAAGTGTACCTCAATGGAACCAGAGACCAGAGTCAGGCAGAGACAGGAGGCAGTCCAGAACAGTTTTCACAGGACATGTGTAAGAGTCCACGTAATAGGAAGCACACCATAGGGAGAATGCTTCCACTTCAAAGAGTAGGAGTGTCTTGTAAAAGGCTTTCTAGCCACACGCAAGGCATCAGCCACCTGGGGGGAACCCCAAAACAGGGAATGACTATGTCTTCAGGAGCCAGGCATGCAATGCAGGGACTGCAATGCCCGGATGGATCACGGACCCCTGAGCCTACAAAAGCAAACCTTGACAAAGGTGGAACTGAACAGGATGCTCCACTGCCAGATGTTGCAGATGTGGAAACCTTATCTGGTGAGACCAGAAGGGATCCACTAGTATTTGGGTGGCATGCTCCACTCGCAGCTTGAATAGAACCCTCTGAATGAGATGGATTGGAGGAAAGGCATAAAAGAACCTCCCTTTGCAGGAAAGGGACAATGCATCTCACCAAAAATCCCAGGCCCTGGAGCAAGTGAGCAGAAACATGGCAGTTTTGCATTGTGTGGGAATGCAAAAAGGTCCAATTCTGGATGCTGTCATCTTACAAACAGGTCCTTTATGAGGAAAGTCAGAAGTACCAGGAACTGAGTCTGGCTTAGCCTGTCTGCTAAGTTATTTTGGACACCTGGAAGAAACATGACTGACAGCTGGAGGCCGTGAGACATGGCCCAGTACCATACTCTCACCGCCTTCCTGCTCAGTGGATAAGAGTGAGTGCCCCTTGCTTGTTTATGTAGAGCACGACACTGGCATTGTCTGTCCAAATCAGCAAGAGGCTGGGGTGGCTGAGATGCTCCTGGAAAGCCTGGAGACCAAGTAGAATGGCCCTCATCACTAGGATATTGATAAAGGAAATCCAAGACCCTTGGGTCTGCAAGGACCCAAGACGGGCTCCCCAACCAGACCCAATCAGGGCTGTTGCCAGCTAGGGTTCATCTGGTTCAAACAAACCCCCTTCCTTGAACTTCCATTTTTTGTGTTTTAATTTTGTGTTTTGACAGTCAGCTATGCCCCTTTAAATCCCTTCCCCTACCAGCAACTGTAGTGCTGTGTGCACGGTTGCCACAGAACTCAAAACAATATAAAAAAAAAAAGAACAGAAATAGACTGAGTGCTGACAAGGAAATAAAAGGGGGTGTTGCCATGGTGACTGCCTGGAACTGTGAGTGGCAGTGCCAGCTTGCTGCAGGGGTGAGAATAGCAGCCACTAGGAGGATAATTCAGGGGCTAATGGACTGTGTGGAAATGAAATGAAGTAGTGGTGGGGTTGAACTGTGTCACCCATTAACTTTTTGGGAAGCACCAGAGACACTTTAGTGACTTTAATTGCAAATGTGATAACATGCCCTAGATGGATGTTTAGGGATTTGCCCTGGTCCTTGCGGCCATCTACATCTGTTTTACTTGTTATTGTTACTGTTTAAATAGAAAAAATATTTTTAAAGCCTAAAATTTTATAGCACTGTGGTGAAGGTTTAAGATTTGGCCTGGTCCGTAAGGCATCCAAATTTAGATACTAAACCTCCTTTGGGGTTATGGGCAGAAGATGTACGTTTAGGACAAAGTGAAATATATGGTATGAGAAATGTTTTCCAGGTAGCAGGTACCCAAGAGTTGAAGTAAGGTACAAAATGTGTCTATGTAAAGTAATGTAGGGCATTGTGTAAACCAAGTTAAAGTAGGAAGCTAGTAGGTAGCTCGTAGAGTTTTGGTTACTTTGCCACATGTTTAGAACTGATGTGCCGCTCTGGGTCTCCTGGGATGGACTCCTTAGGTGGCCTGGAGGCTGGGGCTGTCAATGGAGCCTTGACAGTGCAGAATACCGGGCTCAGGGGATCCCCATTTTCTTTTCAAATTAGGAGTTATTTGTGTGACTTTCGTTGTACTTGTACAGCCGTATTTCTTCCTGGGGTTCCTGCCTGTGAAAATTGCAGGTAGCGGTGGGACTGATCACCCTGTCCCATGGGGACTCTGGAAGTGCTTCAGGTGTGTCCAAAGCCCTTGCCGAGGACAGCAGGACTTTCAAAGGTAGGTGAATGTAACCCCCTATAGGGTTTACGAGTAGTGTTTCTTTTAGAGGGCATGGAACCTTTATACAGATGCCAGCCTCTGTGGCATTGGAGGACTGGGACAGTTATGTTGCCCTGGCATTGTAAAGGGGAGAAGTCAGAGCTCTCTGTTGGAAAGGAGAGAATGTTCTGAGTCAGTAGTTGAGAGACCAGAGACTGGCGCACAGTGCCAGCTCCCACTGTTCCTGAACCTTTCCTCAGAGATTGGCCTCCTGAAATCTTAATTGTTCTTGGTGGTTGCCATTGAAACAGGACTTCAAAGGGGGGTGCCCCTCTCCAAAGGACAAAACCAGTTTCCTGCAAGTTCCACAGGAGTTTCTGAGGGAAATTTTTGTCAGACTGTGTGACACTAAATACCCGAGATTAAATTTAAGTTTTTTGAACTGTTAAAGTAGTGGCACTCAGCTGTGCCTCGAGCCTCAATTGGGGTGGCAATGTGTCAGGAAGCTAATTTCCAGTCAGAGATTGGGAAAGCTGTAGAGATGCGTAATTTGGGCTGCTAGCCTGAAACTGCGTGGAATGTGCCCGGTTGGCACTGTAGTCATGCACAGTTTGGGCGCTGAGTCTGTGATGGGTATCACAGTGAAGACAGAAAAAAGTAAAGGTGTGCACTGTGAACAACAGAAAATACTTTGTGAAAGCGTCACAGGAAATCATGTGGCACCATCTGCTGCCATGGTTCAAAACTGAGCTACTAGCCAGGAGGCTAGTGACCGTTTGGATTTCCAAACATCCCTGGAAATTTACCCTCCTGTCAGTAAATGGGGGAGTAGGGATCCTCATATGGAATATGCCTCTCTGTGCCAAGTAAATTTGGGCATGGAACTAGATAGAGGTGTACGAAAAAAACTTTCGCTGGCGGAATTTCAGTGAAAGTCAGAATTTCATGTCCGTGAAAGTTCAGAAATCCATCGCTGAACTTTCACTGAAATTCAGCCTGCCCTGCACCCTACAGTAAATGACTTCCCTGGTGTCTAGTGCCCCCCACTCTGGTCGCCGATTGCTGCTCAATACCAGTAAATTACTTTCCTGGTGTTTTGTGTCCCGCCGCCAGTCGCCGATCACTGCCCGATGTATAATAATTCCCTGGTGGCTAGCAGTCCCTCTCCCACCAGATCATCCATTGCATGCCTCAAAATAAATCCCTGGTGCTTAGTGGTCCCTCCCCTCACCTGATCACCTGCCCCATATTTTTTTTTTTAAATCCGTGGTGTCTAGCAGTCCCTCCCCCCACCTGATCACCCGCCCACCAAGGACATCATGCCCTGGTGTCCAGTGTAACCCCCATCCCAATCCCTGACCTTTATAATATTTCTCTTCAGTGGTCTAGTGACCCCCGCATCCCCAATCACCAAGTCGGTGAATTAGAATTGTATTCCCTGGTGGTCTAGTGCATCCCCTGCCACCTACCCCAGCAGGCAATGTCTCACCACCCCATCCTAAACCTGAGTGGGTGAACAGCACAGCCCTACTTTCTCCACAACCACCGACTACCCACTGAGCTGTCAATGAACAAGCACGTACTTGTACAGCAAGCAGGTTAGGGTCTGGGTCTGGTTAGTGCTTGGATGGGAGACCGCCTGGGCATACCAGGTGTTGTAGGCTTAGAAATTCAGTGATACTGTAGCAAATCTGTTGCTGTAACCATATAGCATTTTTGTTTAAATGCACTTTCTCATCCACTAGATGGTATTATTTCATTGAAAGTGTGTGTGTTGGGGTTGAAGGGATGAGGACACTGCCCACCTACATTAGAAAGTACGAGCCTGGAGATCTTAATACCACACTAACATTTTTAAAAAACATAGCTATGCAGTTTAGCATATGTGAAAGAAAAGAACATCAATGTAAAAGCACTGGGAAAATGTTACACAAAATTAAATATAGGCTGTGAAGCCAAGCCTTAACGAAACACAAAATTACTCACAGAAAGGAAAATATTGGTGGGTACTGATTTCATATGCCTAATCCTTAAGAATTTAAAAAGCAAAATCTTACAGGATGGTGATTATATCAGATGATATGCTTTCTTTTTATCTGTACTTTTCTGATGACTTCTCCATAATCCAGGATGTGTTCCTGGTGCTCACTGCCTCAACAAAGCATATACCACATGCTGCACCACACCCAGGCAGAGCTGTGACATAATGTCAGGGGGCCGTGCCTTGACTGACTGAGTGCCATGGCACCCCCTCTTTTTCCTGCAACCCCCTCCCTTGTGAAGGGCCTTATCTTGTGAGATGATCAGCTGGCCAGGTGGTGGTGCTGGAATGCTGGATGGATGCAAGTTCCCTTCCTGAGGCTGGGAACATCAGCTCCATGGCACTCAACAGCCTCTGTTGGTCTGAGGTGGGAGTCTTGAGCTCAGAATGTGAACCTTGATTCCCCCCTTCCATGGCAGTGTGACTTACTTCTGGCACATGATTGGGCCAGCCAGCCCATGTCAGATGCTAGGTTAACAATATAATGCTACTTACTGTATCTACTTCCTCGAACTCTATCTCCACGTCATCGGTCTCCTCTACATCTGTGCTAGACTCCTCAGTGGTTTCGCCATTCACAAAGTGAATCACTCTTCTTGGAGCTCTCCATGATCCAGACTCTGCATCTTTTAGTTCCATCTGGTGGGAATCTACATCCTTCTCCTAATTTACCAAAGATCAGTTAGGTTAAAAAAGCAATGAATCTACCAGAAGAAATCATCATTTAACAGCTTTAGATGGACTATGGTCCATTTCAGTTGCTGGTTTATTAATCTGGCTTAATATTTGAGCAACAACAAAAAAGATCCATATTAGATCATAAATGAAGCCGCAAACCTTATACTAATACAACATACCAGCCTAGTATCCTAGTGCCACCTTCAATGAAGTATTGAATAGTTTAGAGAAACAAACTAACCACACCAAAGTTTGTTTGTTTGTTTGTTCATTTGTATATTTGTTAACCAGGTACGTCTTCTGGAACAAAGATCCCATTTTCAGGGACAACCCAAGCTTACAAGAAAGCATACATGAATACGTTGTACAAAATAACATATATTAGAAAATGCACATTAAAAGATAGAAGAATACAAAGTACAGTTGATAAAATCAGCATACAAATTCCATGGCTAAGTCACTAAAAATGTGCATATTTATAAAACATAGCAAACTCATAATAGAATCAAAACACAATGAGCTACAGTTCGGCTATATTTGTTTCCCAAACATCTACATCTGGGCCTCCCATGGGCAGTTGCCTCCAGAACCCATCAAAAAGGCCTTGCTTTGGATCTGACCTTTTCATTGGGTGTTGACATTAGTAATATGAAGGTTGTTTCTAGCTCTGTGACTACCTATGATGCCTGTGATACCTATGATCCGGTCATCTGGTCAGATCATCCAGTCATACAATTCCTCTGCAGGGTTTCCTGCTTGCCCCCCCCCCCCAGAGTTGGTTATATGTCATCCTGTTAGAAATTTGGAGCCCAATAATCTCCTGGCAGTTCTAGACATCTTGGGTATAGTAACAGCTTGTGCTGGGGGTGCCAAGAATGCTGTACAGAGCTATAATATGTCTCTTACAGATGGCTTGGATTCTCTAGCACCTTACTGTGTCTGGCTCTTCATTTTCTACTGAAGGTCACCATGGTTAGAGGATGATGACCTGAGGTGGCTTAAGACCAAGGGATGGAGGTTAGAGCATTCTTGGCAAAAATCCCAGTTGGTGGCAGATAGAGTGACATTGAGAACTCAATAGTACTGTCACTGGTGATTGCTGCAAGAAAGAACTGCTCACCTCAGCTCTTCCACACTGTTGACAGTTTGCTTAACCCACCCTGTCTACAGTCTGGAAGAATATTTTCAGCATAGAAATGCAAGGAATGTCATTAGTTCTTTCTTGACAAGGCATCCTCTGTCAAGGTTGGGATTGCCTCAGTCAGCCTATCATGGGTAGGTAGTACCTATTCAACAATGGGTGAAGGCATTCTTGAACCAAAACTAGCTCAAACTGCACCCCTAATGGCAAAGATCTTCCAGATAGCCTCAGGGTTGCACCCTACTTATTCTGTCTTTGACTGAGGACCTACACAACATCTGTTAGGTTTGCTGGGAGGTCCTAGTGCTGATTCTCATTGAATTTATTGGGTGCTCCTTAAAGAAGGAGTCTTTCCGACAACACTGAGGGTGGTGGTGAGATCCTTCCTGAAAAGAATCACTGGACCCTGATATATTGAATTACAGGCCTGTTTCAAACCTTCTCTTCTTAGGGAAGGTAGTTGAAAAAGTGGAAGCAATGCAGCTAGAGAACCAGTTTTTGATGCAGTGGACGATGGGGTGCTTTTGGTTACATAGCAACACGGTAGTTGATGACTGCTAGGCCCACCTAGTCTGCCCATATTCCCTGCATCCCTGCCTGAGGTTCAACTCAGACACTATGTGGGACTCTCAGGGATAGTGTTACAGTAGTTGGAGTCACTTCTGGAGGAGGGAGAAAGCTTAGGATGGGGGTGGTGTACAGGCCGCCACTGCAACATGAGGAAATTGATAGACAACTGGAAGAGGAAACTAGAACAGTATCTTCTGAGGTGGGTGGGGGCAACAATAGTGGGGGATTTCAACCTTCTGGATACTGAATAGGAGGTGCAGGTAGTCAGGAGCACTAGGAATCAGGCTGTGCTGGACGAAGTGCAGAACTGTTTCTTGGTACAGCTGGTGCAGACACCAACAAGAAAGCTGGCAACATTAGATCTGGTGCATACCAGTACTATGTGGTGGGGGTGGTAGTGGTGAATGAACCACTTGGATTCGGTGACCACAGTTCATTATGGTTCAAAACTGACATGGGGAAAGGGCACTCCACATCAAATGCAGTGCTCCTTGTTCTGAGGAAGGAAGACTTCAATGAAATGAGGAAGGAATTAAAGAGAAATTGGGAAGGGTGACAGATGCAGAAGGAGGAGGAGGAGGAAGAAAAATGGGAAATCATTAAAAATGTGATACATGAGGTTATGGAAAGCTATGTCAGATGGGTAGTCAAGAAAAATAACGGAAACTTCTCTGCTTTTCAAGGGAGGTTGAGGAGGCAGTGAGGGAAAACAGGAAGACCTTTATAAGATATAAGAGACATCAGAAGGATCAGAATGATCTCAGTCCTTCTCGGTCTCCAGCTTCTCAGTTTCCAGTTAAGTGCCAGCACCAAGAGCCATAAAAGAGGGTTTGGGCTAAAAAAAAGGTATGTTTAACCTGACTACTGTTTGGTGCCTTTGGGTTGTTTGTTTTTTGTCTTCACAGAGTTCAGAGGTTGGAGCTCAAGTAAGGAAGTGGGCGGCATCTGCAGGAGAGGGCAGACCACTCCAGAGCTAGCAGGTGAGATTTAAAAAGTGAACCAGAGAGATTTTCGGCACGCTTCTCTGTCTTCATCTAGTGACAGCACTGGGAGCTGTAAAAGAGGGTTTAGGCTAACAAAAAACTTAGATTTTACCTGACTGATGTTTGTTGTCCTTGGGTTGTTTGTTTTTTGTTTCCCCAGAGGTTAGAGGTCAGAGCTCATGTAAGAAAGTGGGCGACATCTGCAGGGGAGAGCGAACCTATCAAGAGCCAGCAGGAAGTCTCCGGGGGAATATTTAAGGGCTCCATCCTAGTGTATTCCAGCATGCTCGTGTCTCAGTGAGTGAGTGGAACAGCAAAGGAGTGGAACAGGTAGCTGGTGTCCTAGGTATCAGCGAAGGAGTGGTACAGATAGCTAGTGTCTTAGGCATCTGCAGGTGACAGCAGGCATGCGGGAGACTGTGCGAGTCCACTGAGGTCAGGTAAGGTACCTGTATACCTGTTGCTGCCTAAGGAGGGCTGTTACTTGGAAACTCCTGGTAAAGAGGGAATAGGGATAACACTCTGTATGGTGTAAGAGTATAAAAAATGTGAATGTTTGTTCATAAGTTAAACGCCCCAGGGTATAAGTTATAAAGAGGTAGGATCAGTAAAAAAGAAGGTAGGGCAGAAATAAGTATTAGGAAAGGCTAAAGAGGGAAACGCAGGGTACAGAAAGGTAGCAGTAACTGGAATGATTAAGAACAAGTACTAGGAAAGGTTAAAGAGGGAGTAGTAGGAAATATCTATCTAGGGTCAGGATACAAAGAGGTAATTGAAACAGGAGGGATTTAGGAGAACCCTAACTGGGGAAAGGACACAAGTCAGAAATAAGATTGTGGAAACAGGAATGTTGGGAGTGGTGCAGTGCAGTGGTTGTTGAGCGACAGTGTTCAGATAGACCTTTTGGAGACTGAGGTGCTGCCCAATCTGCATCCGTCTCTTGGGTTGAGGAAGGAGGTCACCAGACTCGAGGCCAAGTTGGCCAGGATCCAAGGGAACTCTTCCCCTTCCAGGGACCACCTAGTTTACCACCATTGCCTCAGAGTATCACAGAGGAGGAATGACTGGACTGCAGTGGGCTCTGGGAGTGTGGGGGTGGCGGGTCAGTAACACAATCCTCAGCTGGTGCCATTAACCAACTCGTATGCCACACTGGTGAGGTACTGTAGGACTGCCAGAAGGAGGCACCTGTGTAATTGGCCAAGGAGGATGTGGGGGCCCTCCACAAGGGAGACACCAAGGAGGGAGGCAGAGGACCCCAGCAGAGGAGAAAGCACCTTCTGGTGGGGGACTCATTTGTTAGGGGTATAGTTTTGGGTACAAGACAGGAGGGGAACAGAGAGGTGAGGTGCCATATCTGCAGTCTTGACACAGAGGGATGGAGAACAGATCCTTAAAATCACTGGGGAAGCAGGGCAGGATGGGGATCTGGATGTTATTGTCCTTCTGAGAACAAATGACCTAGCAAGGGATGCTGCAGTGGTAGTGCAGGTTATGTTCAGTGAGCTGAGAAGGGGCCTGAAACAGGTAGCTCACACGGTGGCATTCACTGAGGTGCTACCTGTATACGGCTGGGGAAAGGAGAGGGAACTCTGCACCAGATCCTTCAACAATTGATTGAAGACATGGTGCAAGGAGGAAGGATTTGGCTACATCAGGGACTGGGATCCAACCTGGAGGGATAGAGGCCTGTATTAAGGTGATGGCCTGCATCAGTCCTGGAGGGAAACAGTCCTGGGTAGAAGGTTTAGATGCTACTTTGATGGGCATTTAAACTAGCCAAGGAGGGAGGCAGAAATACTGAGGGAGGCAGAGATTCACCCCATCCCCCAGAGAATGGGATATTGGTGAGGAAAAGTCCAGGGGAAAGGAATTACATATGAACATATGAATTTGCCAGCAGATACAGGCCTTATGGTCTATCAAGTCTGCTTCAGTGTGCAGCACATCAGTCCATTAGACTGCAGCTGCCCCCCCCACCCTCAATTTCCTTCCTCCCCCCTCCCTGGCCTTTTCCCTTCTCATCTGTCCCACCCCCTCTTGAAGCTCCCCACTGTCTGCAATGATACTACTTCCTCTGGCAGTGCATTCCACCCTGCTACCATCCTTTCGGTGAAATAGTGTCTGCTCATTTCCCTCCTGAATCTGCCCCTCTCCAACTTCAGAGAGTGCCCTCTGATTTCCCTTCCGCTCTTAAGCGTGAACACACACCTGGTGCTGCCCACTCTGTTCATCCCCTTCAGGTTCTTGAAGGTCTCAATCATATCCCCTTTCTCTCTCTCTCTCTCTCTCTTCTATCCTCCAGGATATACATACTGAGCTCTCATAGTCTTTCATTGTAAGGTCTATCCCCCAACCCCAGGATCATCTTTATTACTCTGTGTTGCACTGCTTCCAGCAGTTTGATGTCCCTTTTTCACAGGGGCACCAGAACTGCATGCAGTACTCCAAGTGCGGCCTCACCAGGGACCTGTACAGGGGCAATATGACCTCACTACTTACAGATGTAACCCCCCTTGTTATGCACCAAGCATCCTGTTTGCCTTTGCCGCTGTCTTCCTGCACTGTGCCGAGTGGTTAATTTCCCCAGTCACAAGCACCCCAGATCCTTCTCCTCCCTGGATGTGGATAATTGGACACCCTCCCAACCAGTAACTGTATCCTGGGTTCCAGGCTCCCAAATGCATCACCTTGCACTTCTTGACATTGAACCCAAGCTGCCAGGTGTGTGACCATTCCTCCAGTTTTGCAAAATCCTGCTGAAGTACTTCACCACCCACACCCCCATCCACCTCAGCACAGATCTTGGTGTTGTCTGAGAAGAGACTGATCTTATTCTTGATCCCTACTGCTATGTCTGCAATGAAAATGTTAAACAGGACCGGTCCCAGTACCGAGCCCCGTGAGAACCACTTGTCACTGCCTTGGACTCTGACGCCTCACCTCCCACCACAACCTTCTGTTGTCTCTCCTGCAGCCAGTTTTCAACTCATCTGACTAGTTTCCTCCCTACTGCCAGACTTTTCAACTTGCAGGTCAACCTACCATGTGGCACTGAATAGAAGGCCTTGCTGAAATCTAGGTAGAGTACATCTACTGCACAGCCCCTGTCAAGTGCCCTCATGGTCCAGTCGAAAAAGTCAATCAAGTTTGTCTGACAGGATCTGCCAGAAGCAAACCCGTGCTGCCTGTCATCCTGTAGATCATTATCCTCAAGAAATTGCAGCAGCCTTTCTTTGAGGATAGCCTCCATCAATTTTCCTACAATTGTGGTAAGGCTCACTGGTCTGTAGTTCCCCAGCTCATCCTTGGGCCCACTGTTATGGGGAGGTACCACATGCACCTCCCACCAGTCCCTGGTCACACACCCCGTATTTAGTAAAGTGTTGAACAGGTCCGCCAATGGCCCTGCCAGACCTCTGCCATCTCCCTCAGTACCCTGGGATGAAGTCCGTCTGGCCCAGGTGCCTTGTCCACCCTCAGGGACCTAAGACCCTCCAGCACCCTTTCCACTGTGATCTCCCCATCCATGGTTGTCTCCCCCCCAACACCTTTCAGTTCAGGTACAGGCCCATCTCTCTCTCTCCCTTGTGAATATTGAACAGAAGTACTCGTTGAGTACTTCTGCTTTCTTGGCCCCCTCATCTACCCACCCACTGCCTTTCCTGATCTTAACAATTTGATCCTTGCTCTTCCTCTTTTCCCTGATATAGCTGAAGAAATCCTTTTCCCTTCTTTTATCCCCTGTGCTAATCTCCTGTCCCTAGCCACCTTCGCAGCCCTTACCGTTCTGCTCACTTTCCTGGATTTCCTCACATAATCCTCTCTGTCCTCTGCCCTATTAGTTCTCTTGTAGGTTCAGAATGTATTCCTCTTATCCCTCACCTTCTCTACTACCTCCTTAGTCAATCAGCTTGGTTTTTCGGTTCTGGATTTCTTATGCTGGCTCTTGACACAAGCTTTAGTGGATTAGTCAGCCCTAGCTTGATGATCGCCCATTTCTGTTCTACGTCCATGTCTGGGTGGATGCTAGCTATGTGTTTTCTCAGTATGTGACCCATCCTGCCAAAGTCTGCCCTTCTGAAGTCCAGGACCTGAGTTTTAGTAGTGGCTGTTTCCCCTACCTAAATTGATTGAGAACCACATTGTGTGGTGATCACTACCCGCCAGTGGTTCCTCCATCTGAACATCCTTGACATGTTCCCCATCTTCCAGCACCAGGTCAAGAATGTTCTCCTCTCTTGTTGGCACTGTTACCCTTTGGGACAGGAAGCTTACCTGGAATGCTTCCAGGAGGATCTGCTCCCTGATGCATGTGGTAGCTAGGATGCTACAATCCATCCCTGGTAGATTAAAGTCCCCCACCACCACAGTGCTTCCTTTGCCACTAAGTCTCCTTAGCTGCTCCTCCAGTTCCCTATCTGTGTCCTCTTTCTGGGTTGTGGGCCTATGAACAACCCCCAATTGGAACTTAGACCCCTTCGGGGTGTGAAGTTGCAGCCAAATGACTTCCAACTTGCCCTCATCCCCCCTTCCCTAATACATCCAATCCCTTCTCTTACATAAATGGCTACTCCTCCCCTTCCCTTTTTCTCTGCCCTTCCTTAATAATTTAAATCCTGGGATGGCCAAGTCCCAGTTATGATTTTGGGTTGCCCACATCTCAGTAATGGCAGCTAAGTCTACCTCCCTCTCTGCCATCAACGCCTGCAACTCAGTCATCTTGTTGCCCAGGCTCCTAGCATTTAGTAATACCATCCTCCACCATCTTCCTCTCCCTGCTGCCTCCTTACCCTCCCCTCCATCCCCAATCCTAGTCAAATTTGGCTCTATCGTTGCTTTGGGGGAGGTCCCCTGGACCCCATCTCCTGGTTCAATCCACCTCCATAGACCCCCAGCTAGTTTAAATTATACTTTTCGCTGATAAATTCCCCCAGTCTCTGCTTTAACAAATGTGAACCTTCCTTACTGAGATGTAGCCTATCCCCTGCATATAGATCTGTGTTCTCCCATGTGCTATCCATGTCCCATCCCACTCTCCCACCAATCCATACCCCATGGACTCACACCATTCCCTCAGCCACTTGTTGAAGTCCATGATTCTGCGCTTCCTGTCTGTACTTGCTCGTGGCACTAGCAGGACTTCTGAGAATGACACTGTCCTTCCCCCCTCACTGCATAGATTCCCCACTTCCCTGAAGCTATCCTGAACCTCCTCTATCCTTCTGCCTCCCAAATCGTTTCTTCCCAGGTGTACAATGATGTGCGGTTCCCCCCCACCTTCCTTACACATCTACCAATATGCTGACCCACCCTTTCTGCTGTCATGCCAGGCATGCACTCCGCCCAGATGTTGCTTTTTATGGCACCCCTTCCCTCCCATCTTATACCCTTAAGTATTGAGTCCCCCAGTATTATGATTCACCCCTCTTCTAATGAAATCTCCCTCCTGTTGCTTGACATTATCCTGCCCCCCCAACCTGATCCCTCCTCCCATACCCCCAGTTACACCACCCCTTTGCCTCCCCCATTATGTGCCCTATCTTCATCCCCCTACCAACTATGGCCGGTGTACTCGGCTTCTACTAAACCCATTCCTTGTGCTCCCCCTTCCCCACACTTTTACACCACCCCACCCTCAGCACCCCTCCACCATTGTTCCCATGTGCCTTCCTTGAGTTGCGTTTCCCCATTAGAGTTCCCCTCCTCACCCTTGTTCCATCCTCACCCAGGCTGACATCTGTTCCCCCATCCCAACATCTCCTTGTTCCTTTATCCCCACTGGCTTTACTGCATTGCCTCCTTCCTGCTGCCCCTTCCCTCAATGGCTACTTGGGCTACTGCTAGCGCCTGCCGATTCTGTGCTGCATCCTTTTTCTCTTGTAGTGCCCTGCCAGAACACCAGGGAGCCCTCAGCCCTCCATGCCACTCCCGGGAATATTGCTACTCCACATCCTTGGCAGCATACAACCCTCCCAAGCTCCTACCCTGGCTGACTGCCCAGTCCCATCCTCCCTACCCCTAGATTGGTCCTGCACCACCCCCTGTGACCCTTTCCTCACTTTGGACTCCTTCTAGTCATGCTAAACATGTTTAGCCCTCCCTATGCAGGCTCCTGACCCACACCCAGCATGGATCCTGGTAAACTATATCACAACTGCCGTTGCCCTACTAGTCGGCTCAGTCACGTGTCCCCAGGTGCCTTGCAGACCCTCCCTGAGCTTCCCTCACTCATCGACCACTCTTCTCCCCATCCCACACATTATGGTCACAATGCACTCGACCAACCATTAGAACATTACTTGTACCTGTGTTGTACACTTTAGTTAAATGTCCCCCACAGAAAATCCCCCAAAACACACCAAACAGCACTACCCTATCTATGCTACTGTTGAAGGCCTAAGGGTGAGATTATCCTTTTAAAAACTATGCCTTTACCCCCACCCTGTGGCTTTAACTGCTGGAGAGGAACTGAAAATGGTCTGCACCTGGCAGTCCTGTTCACCAATCATAGGGTAACCCACCCCTATAAATGTGTAGTAGTCTGGGGTGGGAGGAATTCCCAAGGGGTAGTGAGAAGAAGGGGGAAGGAAGGTCAGTAGGGGGAACCGAGGTTGTGGAAAGGGCTAGGGAGGGCAAACAGGGACATAGCAGAAAAACTGAGGACAAACCTGAGGAGATGGGAAGGGCATAGGAAGGAAGTGTGGGGGAAAGGATGGGAAAAGGAGGGAAAATAGCAGAAAAGGTCAGAGCCAAAAGGTTGGCCTTCAGGAAATATAAGGGAACACAGTGGGACAAAGATAGGGAGGCATACTAAACTTCCTTAAGGGAAACAGGGAAGGCAGTAAGGCAGGCAAAAGCCCATACCAATGAAACACTAGCACGAACAGTAAAAGAAGGGGACAAGACTTTATATAGATACATTAGTGAAAGGAGAAAGTCCAGAGGGAGTATTGCTAAGATCAAAGTGGATAAGAAGGATTGTGTGGAGGAGGACCATGGAAAAGCACCTATCCTAAATAGATACTTCTGCTCAGTATTTACTGAGGAGAAGGTAAGGCACAGCACTCAGATCAGCACCATGGACACAAGGGGGAGGGAGGTGTGCACAAGTCCCTTCACAAAAGAAACGGTCCTACAAGAGCTCGCTAAGCTCATGGTGGACAAGGCAATGGGACCTGATGGCATACATCCCAGGGCATTAAAGGAGTTAAGGGTGGAACTAGCAAAGCCATTAGCAGAACTGTTTAGTGAGTCTCTGAGCACAGGAGAGGTCCCAGAAGCCTGGAGAAGGGCACATGTGATCCTGCTCCACAAAAGTGGTAGCAGGGAGGAGGCAGGGAACTACAGACCAGTCAGTCTTACCTCAGTAGTGGGCAAGATTATGGAGACACTCCTTAAGGAAAGGGTAGTGAAATACCTGGAATCCATAGGAGCACAGGTTCCAAGACAGCATGGGTTTACAACAGGAAGGTCCTGTCAAACTAATCTCATAGATTTCTTTGACTGGGTAACCAGAGTGGTGGAACAAGGGGGTACAGTTGATGTCGCTTACCTTGACTTCAGCAAAGCTTTCGATACTGTTCCACGTAGAAGATTGATTAAGAAGCTGGGTAGGCTCAGGGTGGGTCAGCAGTTTGTCAACTGGGTGACAAACTGGTTGGCGGGCAGAAAACAGAGAGTGGTGGTAAATGGTATACAGTCAGAAGAGATACAAGTCACAAGTGGGGTACCTCAGAGATCAGTCCTGGGGCCAATCCTCTTAAATATCTTCATCAATGACATTACAGATTGACTGGAGGGTAAGGTTTGCTTGTTTGCAGATGACACCAAGATCTGCAACAGAGTAGATGATCCAGATAGGGTGGGCAGAATGAGAAGAGATCTACATAAACTGGCAAAATGATTGGTAGAATGGCAACTAGGGTTTAATGCTAAGAAGTGCAAGATCATGTACTGTACATAGGGAAGAGAAACCCTGAAGCTACCGTTAGGTTAAGAGGGGAGTTGCTGGCAATCACAAGGGAAGGAAGAGACTTGGGCACCGTCATCACAGATGACCTGAAATCATCCAAACAGACCACTAAAGTGGTAGGTAAGGCTAGAGGGATGTTGGGGTGTATTAGTAGGGGTATCACAAGTTGTAAGAGGGAGGTAATAATCACTCTTTCAAGACACTGGTAAAGCCCCATCTGGAGTACTGCATGCAGTACTGGAGGCCACACCTGTACAAGAACATTAACAAAATGGAGGCAGTCCAGAGAAGGGCAACCAAAATGGTGCAGGGACTGCATCAGAAAACATATGAGGACAGATTATCTGAGCTCAATATGTATACCCTAGAGCAAAGTAGTGAGAGAGGTAATATGACTGAAACATTCAAACATCTTAAGGGCGTTAACAAGGTGAAAGAGTCTAACATGTTTCAATATAAGGAAAATAGCAGGACAAGAGGGCACAGCATGAGATTAGAGGGAGGCCAATTAAGGGGTTATGTGAGGAAGTTCTTTTTCACAGAAAGGATGGTGGATGCATGGAACAGCCTACCTCAGGAAGTGGTGGATATGAATACAGTGCAGAGTTTCAAACAGGCATTGGATAGGCATAAGGGAGCAATACAGATGAGTATGAATAGATAGGCCATTGACAGAGTAGAGGCCTATGACACATTCATTAGGTAGAAAAAATGGGCAGACTGGATGGGCCTTGCAGTCCCTGTCGTCAGCCTCTATGTTTCTATGTTTCTATAGAAATGGAAGGCCATGTGTGCCAGTGCAAGGAACCTGGGAAACAAGATCCCTGACCTTGAGGCCATCACTGAGGAGACAGACATAGATCTAGTGGCCATAACAGAGTCATGGTGCAAAAACAATCACAGCTGGGATGTGGCTCTCACAGGATACACCATGTTCCATAAGGACAGGGCAGAAAGAAAAGGCAGGGGAGTTGTGCTGTACATGAGGGAAGGAATTAAGGCCACAGACATACAGGGTCACCAGTGGAAGAAAGAGGGACTAGAAGTACTATGGGTCAGCTCAGAGACAGGATTAGGGGCCCTTATTAGAATAGGAGTGGTATACAGACCACCGACACAGGGGGAGGAATTGAATGGAATCTCGGGGGAGGTCATTAGTGAAATGGCAAACAAAGGGGAAGTACTGGTTTGGGGGGATTTTAACACACTGGATGGAGACTGGGGCACCCTGACCACAGCTATAAAAAGAAGCAGGGCTATCTTCAGCTCCCTACAGAGGGCATTTCTGAGGTAACTGGTTACAGAACCCACTACAGATGGGGCAGTACTGGACCTGATACTTACAAAGAGGGACACACTGCAGGCAGTCCCCTGGATACAAGTGGTCACCATGGCGTACCATGTGGTTTGGCATGCAGACAGTGTGGGAGACAAACCAGAAACAAAAAGACAAATTCATAAAAGGAATTGTAGCTTTAATTAATTAAACTCCTACCCAAATGTTTTAAGCCATAACAGACTTGATTTGTGAGAGTGTCAGTTAGAGTGCTGGAGTCTAAATGCAAATCAAATTATTCAATTGTGAATACATCAACTGTTTCAAACCATGCTAAGGTGAAGGACATATTTTTTACCCCATGGCAAAGTAATGCACATGGGAGACAAAAGCCAAGGGGAAGAGTACACAATGGGGGGAGGGAGGTATTAACAACAACAAAAATGGAAAGGGACCTGGGGGTAGTCCTATCAGATGACCTAAAGGTAAGCAAGCAATGTGAGAAGGCAGTAAGGAAGGCTGTGGGGATACAGGGATGCATAGGGAGAGGCATCACCAGCAGAAAACAGGAAGTTGTTATCCCTCTGTACAGACAGTTGGTGAGACCCCATCTGGAGTACTGCATGCAGTTCTGGAGACCCCATATCCACAAGGACATAGACAGGATGGAGGCAGTCCAGAGGAGAGCAACTAAAATGTGCAGGGTCTGCAACAGAAGCCATATGAAGAGAGACTAAAGGAGCTTAATATGTATACCCTTGAGGAAGGGGGGTCATGATAGAAACTTCAAGTATCTCAAGGAATCAACATAGTCCAAGAGGGTAGCATCTTTCAGAAAAAGAGATATGCAGAACAAGGGGCAATTTGAAGACAGAGGGGACAGCTCAGGGGGCAGTAAGGAAGTATTTTTTCACAGAGAGGGTGGTAGACACATGGAACCGCCTTTCTGAGGCGGTTGTGGGGTCAAAAACAATGCGGGAATTCAAGAATGCATGGAACAGACATAAGGCAATTCTGGTGAGGGGCAGGAAGTAGTAGGCTGTTGGTTAACTAGGATCTGCAGCTTATCCAATAGGTAGGGAAATGGGCAGACTAGGTGGGCCAAGCAGTCCTCATCTGCCTTCAAAGTCTATATTTCTATGTTTCTGTGTTTACAGGTACTAGCCCTTCATGTTTGATAATTATCTCTAAACCCTTTGCTGGAAACCTCATTTAGCTTTTTTTACTTTACTCTGGTTCCGATGTCAGCAAAGGGTTAAAACTCTGTAGAAAACACAGAAGCAGCTTAAAGCATTTAAAGTTACTCACGATGCTGAAGTATGTTCAAAGGTATTTAGTTCATGGAACATACTTCAACATAAATACACAGTGAACTATACAGAAAACAAAAATATGCAAGTGGCACTGTCAAGGTACAGTATGTCCCAAGCAGTGTTGGGTAAGTTACTTTTTTCTATTACTTTCCTATTACGTTTGGAAACTTGTTCCAGGAAGCTCTATGCAGTCACTAGCAAGGATGAAGAAGTACTAGAAAAAGTAATACACCTTACAATGATAGTTACTTATTTCTTTTTATACAAAAACAATACAAAAATAACAAATAACTGAAACAGATTACATTTTTTGAAAGTAATAGTTAGTTACTAGTTACTTTCAAATAAATGTAATCAGTTACAGTTACGTATTTCTTTTGTATAAAAATACATAAGTAATTGTAACTGTAAGGTGTATTACTTTTTCTAGTACTTCTCCATCCTTGCTAGTGACTGCACAGAGCTTTCTGGAACAAGTGTCCAAAAGTAATAGAAAGTAATAGAAAAAGTAACTTACTCAGCACTGGTCCACAGTCAATTGTGTTTTGATTTCAGAGTGTATACATAAAAATCTAGAATGGCACTGAATACAAGTTGTTTTATGTTTTATTTTGTAAAAATTCCCTGATGAAGTGAGGAGAATCTCATGAAAATGTTGTTTTATTATCACAGTGCTGAGAGTAAAATAAAAATATTATATCAAAGTGTGAGTGAGCTGTTCTTCCAGCGCTCCTCTAGACTGTTTGCACCCATAGCTGGAACAGGCCCTTCCCGCTCTTTACTTTATTTTACAGATTTTATTTATTTATTTTTATTTATTTCATAATTCGGATTTACAACCTTTGAGTCAAAGATTCTTTCACAAAGGCACCTCATTGCAGGGAGGGTAGACAACAATTGGTAGTGGAGTACAACAATG
Source organism: Neoceratodus forsteri (assembly GCA_016271365.2). Classification (NCBI taxonomy): domain Eukaryota; kingdom Metazoa; phylum Chordata; order Ceratodontiformes; family Ceratodontidae; genus Neoceratodus; species Neoceratodus forsteri. Next base: position 39,794,778 of record CM057451.1, read on the forward strand.
GAGAACATTACGGATGAGATACAATAAAAGAACACACAAAGCAATTCCAGTAATACAAAGGTGTACAAAGGCTTCAATTAGTTACAATTAGTCTAGCATATAAATAATAAGGTACCTCTAGGGGTTCTGGGGAGCGATACCTGGGGGGAAGGGGTGGTTGCTGGGGGAAAAGGCAGTTCGGAAGGATGTTGTCTGTAAATTGGGCCAGGCAGCGCTCTAGGTATGGGCCAGTCAGGGGCATTTACAGCTCTGAGTGTCAGCGAGGTGGTTTCGGGGGGTGATTTTGAAGGGGCCAATTTTGGGGATGTTTGTGATATGAGTGGGGAGGGAATTGTACCAAGAGGGGACTCTGTGGTGGAATGATCTTTGGGTAAGAGAGGTCCCGGCTCTGGGGACCTGGAAGGTGACTTTGGTTGTGCTTTGGGTGGCGACTGACTGGGAGGCTAATTTTAGGGATGCAGCAATCCCTGGGGGGGGGGGAGCCCAAGTAGTGATTTTTTTGCCACTATACAGGTGTGGTAGTGCAGACGCTCATCAAAGGTGAGTAAGTTCGAGGAGGAGTAGAGCTGACATGTGTGCGTTCTGCTGGGGGCACCGGTCAGGAGCCTGCAAGCCTTGTTGATCGAGGTCCGGACTTTGGTGAGGGTGGTGGGGTCAGCAGCTACATAGATAGGGAGCCCGTAGTCGACCAGTGACAGATTGGGACCATACCCGCTGTTCTCTCTCTACTGTTGATGTATTATACCTCGACTTTAGTAAGGCCTTTGACTGGATGCCAAATAGGAGGCTACTGAAAAAGACATAGTATTTAATTTTAGGGGATTTACCTTTGAACAACAACTACAGGACAACTTATCTGCTGTTGAGGAATGGTTCTCTGACCCCAGACTCCTTAATTACAAAAAAACAAAATCTATGCTTTTCACCAGTCCTCACAATAGGAACAAACTACACCAGTTGACCATCCTTCACAATCTTAACTCACCCCTTGAACAGGTCCAGCAGTTCAAATACCTTGGTATAGCCTTAGATACCACCATGTCATTTGTCACCCACATGGACCATTTAGTTAAGGCAGTAAACATCAGGATTGGGCTCTTATATGGGCATAGGCACTGTTTCATCCCTGAAGCCCTCCACACAGCAATCAACAGTTCAGTATTCTCCTTAATTGATTATGGGCTAATTACTTATGGTACTGCCATGGATACCATGCTTAAAAGAATCAGCATAGCCCTTAATAAAACCTGCAGACAAGCTACTGGGGCGCATAGACTCACTCATACTTGTGAATTGTATGCTCAATCTAACTGGCTACACTTTAAGGGACGTATAAAGTATCAGACCTGTCTGTAAGCAAAAAAAAATCTGTCTTGTTCTAACCCCTCCAGTCTTCCTAAAGCTTCTTAACCAGGTAACTAACCCTCACCACACCCATGGAATGTCTAACCTGGCCTACCAAGTCCCGTTCTGTCGCCCCTTCATGGCACAGTGCTACTTCAGGTACAGGGCACCAAGCTGGCTAAATGACCTCCCACCATCACTCCATGACCAGCCCAAGATCAGCCCCTTTAAGAACAAACTTCACCAGCACCTCGCAACACAGTGCAGGTGTGATTGTCTGACCTAAGCTATCCCCCCCATTCATCGTGAAACTGAGGCCCCCGAGCACTATTTCTCCCCAATCCCTACTCCCACCGATTTAAACCTCTCTATTCTGTTTGGTTTATCCCTGCTTCCTCTACTACCCCCGCCTCCTATTCTACCTCCCCTTCTATCATGACATAGCCTTTGCCTGGCTGCATTATTATTCTGTATTCTCCTTAAGTTTTCACTTAATTTTGTCTATCATGCACTGTTTACTGTTTTTTGTAACTTACTATGTAACTGTGTTTGACTTTTACTTGACGTGGAACCATTGTAAAAGAGACTCTGGCTCAAAGGTATTGTAATCTGAGAAATAAATTAAATTAATTAATTAATTAATTAATAAACTGACTACTTGGATACGTAACTAGTTTAGGGGGAGACAACAGGTGAATAATCTGAGTCAAGAAGGGTCACGAGTGGGTTGCCACAGGGATCTGCCCTTGGACCAGTCCTTTTTAATGTATTTGTAAATGACATAGAGGAGGGCATAAGAAACCTAGAAACACAGAATTTGATGGCAGATAAGGACCGCTTGGCCCACCCAGTCTGCCCATTTCCCTACCTAATGGATAAGCTGCAGATCCTAGTTAACCAGCAGCCTACTTCTTCCTACCCCAACCCCCTAGAATTGCCTTATGACTGTCCCATGCATGCTTGAATTCCACCACTGCTTTTGACTCCACAACTCCTACGGAAGGCCGTTCCATGCATCCACAACCCTCTCTGTGAAAAAATACTTCCTTAAATTACCTCTGAGCCACCCCCCATCTTCAAATTGTGCCCCCTTGTTCTTGCACACCTCTGTTTTTGAAAGATGCTACCCTCTTGGACTTTGTTGATTTCCTTTAGGTACTTGAAAGTTTCTAGCATGTCCCCCTTCTCCCTCCTTTCCTCGAGGCTATACATATTCAGCTCCTTAAGTCTCTCTTCATATGTCTTCCGGTGCAGATTCTGCACCAGTTTAGTTGCCCTCCTCCTAAGGGGAACATTTGTCTTTTTGCAGATGACACAAAACTTTGTGAAAGAGTGGATAATGAGGAGGATGCTAGAGATCTGTGGTGGGATTTGGAGCAACTGGAGAAATGGCCTAAAGTCTGGCAGTTGTGTTTCAATTAGAAGAAATGTAAAGTGACACACAATGGTAGGAAGATCCCTCATAGGTAATATTGAATTGGAGGGGTAATTAGCAGTGGCTGAGGAGGAAAGAGACCTGGGGTAGTTATCAGTAATAACCTCAGAGTCACTGCACAATGCAGCAAGGCTTACAGTAAGGCAAACAGAATAGTAGGATGTATGTTTGCAGGGGCTCTGACAGTAGAAAGGGGAAGGAGGTAATAATGCCACTGTATAAATCACTTGTGAGACCACATGTTGAGTACTGTGCCCAGTTCTGGGGTCCACATTTGAAAAACAGAAGAGACAGGCTGGAGGTGGGTCAGAGAAGAACAACAAGAATGATACAAAGACTGTATGGTAAAACATACGAGGAGAGAGTCGGGAATCTCAGTATGTATTCACTGAAGGATAGAAGGGAGCAGGCAATGATAGCAACATGCATGCTTATGAGGAGGATAAATGGGGCAGAGATAGAGGAACTGTTCAACAGAAGGAACAGCATTATAACTAGAGGGCATGAGTGGAAACTGGGGTAGGAAGGATGTCGGGAAGTTATTCTTTACAGAGAGGGTGGGGGATCAGTGGAATAGCTTGCCCAAGGAAGTAGTAGAGACATGCACAACCAATGGATTTAGAGTGGGTTGGGACAGATACAGTGGCGTAATAAGGACTAGAGACACAGTACAAGAGGAAGATTGCTAACATAGAATTGCATAGTTTAAAAGTACTACATAGTTGATGGTCAGTACAGAGCAGACTTAATGGACAATTAGTCTTTTTCTGCCTTTACTTTCTATCTATCTATGTAAGTGTAACACATTCTTAGTTGAACTAAAAATGCCCACAAGGAAAAAATGAGAATGTTAACATATATAATTAGTTACAAAGAAACACAGCAACACAGAATGTGATGGCAGATAAGGGTCGCTGGGCCCACTCAGTCTGCCCATTTTTTTTACCTTCTTTTTTTGTTGTAGATCCTACTTGATCTATGGTGCAATTGCTTACCCCCTTCCTTACCCTGACAATTCCCTTGTGTGCCTGTCACAGATCTTTTTGAACCCCGCCACTGGTTTTGCCACCGCTACCTCCACTGGAAGGCTGTTCCAGGTATCTCTCACCCTTTCTGTGAAGGAGTACTTCCTCACATCCTTCCTGAATTTACCACCTTCCAGATTCATACCATGCACCCTTGTTTAGAGCATCTTTTCCTCTGAAAAATATTCCCCTCCTGTACCTTATTAACCCCCGTGAGGTATTTAAAGGTCTCTGTCTTATCCCCCCAAGACCTCCTCTCCTCCAGGGTGTACATATTGAGCTCCTTTATCCTTTCCTCATAGGGCTTTTGATGCAGACTCTACACTATTTTGATAGCCCTTCTCTGGACTGCCTCCAGTCTATGTTCTTCCTAAGATGTGGTCTCCACTACTGGACACAGTACTCGAGGTGGGGTTTTACCAGCGATCTATCTAGGGGCAGCAAAACCTTCCTCTTCCTGCTGGCGATGCCTCTTCCTATGCACCCTAACACCCCATCAGCCCTTCTGATTGCCTTGTCACACTGGCTGGCCACCTTTAGGTCATCCCATATGATTACCTCTTGACCTCTTTCCTGCTTGGTCTTTGTCAGTATTACTCTACCCATTTTATACTCCGCTACCACATTTCTATATCCCTGGTGCATTATTTTGCACTTTTTTGCATTAAAACCCAGTTGCTATACCCTTGATCACACTTCCAGTCGTTTCAGATCCCAGCCCATCCTTTTTACCGCCCCCCCCCCACACACTGAGTTTCCACTCTATTATCTTGGTGTCATCCACAGAGAGCCTGACCTTTCCTTACAGTTCCTCTGTTATGTCACTTATAAAGACATTGAAGATGATTGGTCCCAGCACTGATCCTTAAGATACCCTGCTGGTCACCCTCCCTTCCTTGGAGGGTACTCCGTTTACCACTACCCTCTGTCTCCTCTCCACTAACCAGTTCCTTACCCAGCTTACTACGTTATTACACATCTCTAAGTTATCTAACTTGCTTACCAGTCTCCTGTGTGGAACGGTGTTGAAAGCCTTGCTGAAATCCAGGTAGGCTGCATCCACCACTCTTCACTGATCCAGCTCCTTGATCAGCCACTCAAAGAAATCTATCAGATTTGTTTGGCATGACCTTACTTCTGTGAAACCATGCTGCCTTGGGTCCTGTAATCTGTTGGATATAAGCTATTCCACAATCCTTTCCTTTAATAATGTTTCCATTAACTTACTCACCACTGGTGTAAAGGCTGACAGGCCTATAATTGCCTACCACTTCCTTGCTACCACTTTTGTGAAGTGGGACTACATCTGCCCTTCCCCCAGTCATAGAAACATAGAAATATAGAAGTTGATGGCAGATAAGGACTGCAAGGCCCATTAAGTCTGCCAATTTTTTTTAGCTGATGAATGTGCCATATGCCTGTACTCTGTCAATGGCTTATCTATTCATACTCATCTTTATTGCTCCGTTATGCCTGTCCCATGCCTGTTTAAAGCCCTGCACTGTATTCATATCCACCACTTCCTGAGGTAGGCCATTCCATGCATCCACCAGCCTTTCTGTGAAAAGGAACTTCCTCACATTCACCCTTAATTGGCTTCCCTCTAAACTCATGCTGCGTCCTCTTGTCCTGCTATTTTTCTTGTATTGAAACATGTTAAACTCTTTCACCTTGTTAATACCCTTAAGATGATTGAATGTTTCGATCATAAAACCTCTCTTCCTCCTTTGCTCAAGGGTATACATACTGAGCTCCGTTAATCTGTCCTCATATGTTTTCTGATGCAGTCCCTGCACCATTTTGGTTGCCATTCTCTGGACTGCCTCCATTTTGTTAATGTTCTTGTGCAGGTGCGGCCTCCAGTACTGCACACAATACTCCAGATGGGGCCTAACCAGTGTCTTGTAAATTGTGATTATTACCTCCCTCTTACGACTTGTGATACCCCTACTAATATACCCCAACATCCTTCTAGCCTTACCTACTGCTTTAGTGGTCTGCTTGGATGATTTCGGGTTATCTGTGATGATGTACCCAAGTCTCTTTCTTCCCTTGCAATTGCCAGCAACTCCCCTCCCAACCTATTGGTGGCTTCAGGGTTTTTCTTCCCTATGCGCATGATTTTGCACTTCTTTTCGTTAAACCCCAGTTACCACTCTTTTGACCATTTTGCCAGTTTATCCAGATCTCTTCTCATTCTGCCCACCCCATCTGGATCATCTACTCTGTTGTAGATATTGGTGTCATCTGTAAACAGACAAACCTTACCCTCCAGTCCATCTGCAATGTCACTGATGAAGATATTGAAGAAGACTGGCACCAGGACTGATCCCTTAGGTACCCCACTTGTGACTTGCATCTCTTCTGACTGTATACCGTTTACCACCACGCTCTGTTTTCTGCCCGTCAACCAGTTTGCCACCCAGTTGGCCAACTTCTGACCCAGCCTGAGCCTACCCAGTTTGTTAATCAATCTTCTATGAGGAACAGTATCGAAAACTTTGCTGATGTCAATGCAGGTGACATCAACTGCTCCCCCCTGGTCTGCCACTTTGGTTACCCAGTCAAAGAAATCTATGAAACTAGTTTGATAGGACCTTCTTGTTGTAAACCCATGCTGTCTTGAATCCTGTGCTCCTATAGAGTCCAGGTGTTGCATTATCCTTTCCTTAAGGAGTGCCTCCATAATCTTGCCCACTACTGAGCTAAAACTGACTGGTCTGTAGTTCCCTGCCTGCTCCCTGCTACCACTCTTGTGGAGTGGGATCACATGAGCCCTTCTCCAGTCTTCTGCAACCTCTCCTGTTCTCAGAGACTCACTAAATAGTTCTGATAATGGCTCTGCTAGTTCCAACCTTAACTCCTTTAATACCCTGAGATGTATGCCATCAGGTCCCATTGCCTTGTCCACCATAAACTTAGCGAGCTCTTGTAGGACCCTTTCTTTTGTGAAGGGACTAGTGCACACCTCCCTCCCCCCTGTGTCCATGGTGCTGAGCTGTGGGCCCTGCTCTACCTTTCCTCAGTAAATACTGAGGAGAAGTATCTATTTAGGATAAATACTTTTCCTTGGTCCGCCTCCTCACACGTCCACTTATCCCCTTTGATCTTAGCAATACCTCCTCTGGACTGTTTCCTTTCACTAATGTATCTAGAGAAAGTCTTGTCACCTTCTTTTACTGTTTGTGCTAGTGTTTCCTTGGTTTGGGCCTTTGCCTGCTTTACTGCCTTCCCTGCTTCTCTTAGGGAAGTTTGGTATGCCTTCCTATCTTCGTCCCACTGCATTTCCTTATATTTCCTAAAGGCTCTGACCTTTTCTGCTACTGCTCTTAAGAACCAAAGTGATTTCCTTCTTGTTTTGCTCTTGCTTTTCTAACACAATGGGATGTTGCTTCAAGAATTGCATCCTTATTGCTTGCCCACTTTGCCTGTACCCCCTCACTTGTATTTCTTCTTGCCAGGGCTAACTTAACTCTGTTGGCCATCTTATGAAAGTCAACTCCTCTGAAGTCCCATATTTTTGCCTTGGAATGGGATGATTTAGTTCTAGTGGCCAAATTGAACCATACCATGTGATTGTCACTGTCCCCCAGGTGACCTTCTACCTGGAGATCTGTGATCCTTTCCCCATTAGTCAGTACTATAACTAGGATAGCCCTGTCTCCTGTGGGTTGTTCTACTAGTTGTTTGAGACCCTCCCCCTGCAGGGAATCCACTATGTGTCTAGTTTCGGTAGATGTTCCTGCTGGTATTGACCAGTCTGTATCTGCATGTTGAAGTCTCCCAGTATCAGAACCTCCCCTTTAGCAGTCATGTTTTCTATATCTTCTAACAATAATGTGTCTATGTCTTGCCCCTGGTCTGGAGGTCTATAGACAACCCAGTTTGTATGGCAGTCCCATTTCCTGTTTCCAGAGTGATCCACAGTTCTTCAGGCTCCTTATGAGTATTCTGAATTTCTGTAGCTTTGATAGAAACATAGAAACATAGACTTTGACGGCAGATAAGGACCGCTTGGCCCATCTAGTCTGCCCATTTCCCTACCTACAGGATATGACTACCCCCAGGTCCCTTTCCATTTTTGTTGTTGTTAGTATCTCACCCCCCATTGTGTACTCTTCCCCTGGGTTTTTGTTTCCCAGGTGCATTACCTTGCACTTCTTAGCATGGAATCTAAGCTGCCATACATTTGACCATTCCTCTAACCTTGCCAAGTCCCTTCTCATCCTTTCCACCCCAGCCTGTGCATCAACTCTGTTGCAGATCTTAGTGTCATCTGTCTCTTTGCAGATGACACTAAGATCTACAACAGATGGATCACACAGGTGGGAGTAAGGATGAGAATTCTAGCAAAGTAGAGGAATAGTCAAATGATGGCAGCTTAGATCTCAATGCTAAAAGTAGGGTAATGCACCTGAAACAAAACCCAGGAAGAGTACACAATGGGGGTGAGATACTAACAAAACAAAATGGAAGGACCTGGGGCAGTCACATCAGATGACCTAAAGGTGGGCAAGCAATGAGAGAGGCAGCAAGGAGGGCTGGGGGATACTGGATGCATAGGAGAGGCATCACCAGTAGAAAACAGGAAGTTATTATCCCTCTGTACAGACAGCTGGTGAGACCCCATCTGAGTACTGTTGCAGTTCTGGTGACCCAATCTCCAAAGAGACATAGACAGGATGGAAGCTGTCCAGAGGAGGGCAACTAAAATGGTGCAGGGTCTGCACCGGAAGACATATGAAGAGAGACTTAAGGAGTTAATATGTATAGCCTCGAGGAAAGGAGGAGAGGGGGACATGATAGAAACTTTCAAGTACCTCAAGGGAATCAACAAAGTCCAAGAGGGTAGCATCTTTCAAAAGAGGTGTGCAAGAACAAGAGGCACAATTTGAAGATAGAGGGCGGCTCAGAGGTAATTTAAGGAAGTATTTTTTCACAGAGAGGGTTGTGGATGCATGGAATGGCCTTCCGGAGGAGGTTGTGGAGTCAAAATCAGTGGTGGAATTCAAGCATGCATGGGATAGTCATAAGGCAATTCTGGGGGGTGGGGGTAGGAAGAAGTAGGCTGCTGGTTAACTAGGATCTGCAGCTTATCCAGTAGGTAGGGAAATGGGCAGACTGGGTGGGCCAAGCGGTCCTTATCTGCCGTCAAATTCTATGTTTCTATGTTTCTATGCATGATCCTAGTTAACCAACAGCCTATTTCTTCCTACCCCCCCCACAAGAATTGCCTTATGTCTGTGCCATGCATTTGTGAATTCTCCCAGTTTTAGACCCCACAACCTCCTCAGGAAGGCTTTTCCATGCATCCACTACCCTCTCTGTGAAATAATACTTCCTCACATTGCCCCTGAACTGCCCCCCTTCTATCTTTAAATTGTGTCCCCTTGTTCTTGCACATCTCTTTTTTTTCTGAAAGATGCTACCCTCTTGGACTTTGTTGATTCCACTGAGGTACTTAAAAGTTTCTATCATGTCCCCCCTCTCCCTTCTTTCCTCAAGGGTATACATATTAAGCTCCTTTAGTCTCTCCTCATATGGCTTCTCTTGCAGACCCTGCATCATTTTAGTTGCCCTCCTATGGACTGCCTCTATCCTGTCTTTGTCCTTGCAGAGATGGGGTCTCCAGAACTGGACGCAGTACTCCAGATGGGGTCTTACCAACTGTCTGTACAGAGGGATAACAACTTCTTGTTTTCTGCTGCTGATGCCTCTCCCTATACATCCCAGTATTCTTCCAGCCCTCCCTACTGCCTTCTCACATTGCTTGCTAACCTTAGGGTCATCTGATATGATTACCCCCAGGTCCCTTTCCTTTTTGGTTTTTGTTACTGCCTCCCCACCCATTGTGTATTCTTCCCCTGGGTTCTTGTTTCCACGGTGCATTATTTTGCAGTTCTTTGCATTGAATCCCAGCTGCCATACTTCTGACCATTCCTCCAACCTTGCCAAGTCCCTTTTCATCCTTTCCACGCCTCCTTGTGTATCAACCCTGTTGCAGATCTTTGTGTCATCTGCAAAAAGGCATACTTTTCCTTCCAGTCCCTCTGCAATGTCACTGATGAAGACATTAAAAAGGACTGGACCCAATACTGAACCCTGCGGTACCTCACTAGTAACCCCTCTTTCTTCAGAGTGGACTCCATTTACAATAGCCTTCTGTGTCCTGTTGTGCAGCCAATGTTTTACCTAGGCTACCACACTGGAACCCACTCCCAGGCTGGTTAATTTGACTATTAATCTTTTGTGTGGGACTGTGTCAAATGCCTTGCTAAAGTCTAGGTAGGCCATGTCCACAGCCCCTCCCTGGTCTACTACTTTGGTCACCCAGTCAAAGAAATCTATTAGATTCGTCTGACATGGCTTTCCTGCTGTGAACCCATGCTGCCTTGGCTCCTGTGCCCCACCAGCCTCTAGGTACTCAACTATTCTTTTCTTCAGAAGTGACTCCATCACTTTCCCTACCACAGAGTTCAGACTGACAGGTCTGTAGTTTCCTGCCTCTGTCTTGGTCCCACTTTTGTGAAGGGGAATCACATCCGCCTTCCTCCAGTCCTCAGGTACAACACCATCCTCCCATGATTTATTAAAAAGAGTAGCCAGTGGTTTCACTAGTTCCTCCCTTAATTCTTTTAGAATTCTGGGGTGAATTCCTTCAGGACCCATTGCTTTGTCCACCTTCAGTTTTAGGAGTTCTTGCAGAACCCTTTCTTCTATGAAAGGACTGGAATCGACCCCCCTATCAAGAGTGCTTCTGTTAATTGGATTAGGCACTTCCCCCTCCTCTTTTGTGAATACTGAGCAGAAATATTCATTCAGTATCCCTGCTTTTTACTGTCCCCTCTGCCCACCCACCGTTCATTCTATTCAGCCTTACTATCCCTCCCTTTGTCTTTCTATGCTTGCTGATGTACCTATAAAAAGTTTTATCCCCCTTCTTAACTGAGTTGGCTATCTTTTCCTTAGTTTGAGCCTTTGCTATTCTGACTTCCCTCCCTGCTTCCTTCTGCCTCAACTGGTACAGCTCTCTGTCCTGCTCCTTCTGTGTTTCCTTATACTTCCGGAATGCTATCTTTTTTCTCCTGACTTTCACAGCCACCTCTTTTGAGAACCATAGTGGCTTTTAATTTCATTTTGATTTGTTTATTTGCTTCACACAAAGGCTTGTTGCCTCTGTGATGGCAGTTTTGATGATTCCCCATTGTTGCTCCACACCTTCTTCTAGCTTGTTTGCTAGTGCTTTTCTGTGGCACTCTCCCATCTTGCCAAAGTCAGCCCTTCTAAAGTCCAGTACCCTCACTTTTGTATGGCTTGACTCTGTAGCTGAGTTTAACGTGAACCACACTGTCTGATGGTCACTTGTTCCCAGATGGCAACCCACTTCTAGATCTGAGATCCTCTCACTGCCCCCATTTGAGAGTATGAGGTCTAAGATTGCTCCCTCAGGAGTGGGTTCCGAAACTAGCTGTCTGAGGCCTGCCACCTGTAGGGCATCAAGAATGGCCCTGCTTTTGGATGTGGCTGCAACAAATGTGCTCCAGTTAACATCTGGCATATTCAGGTCTCCCATCAACAGTATCTCCCCTTTCTCTGCCATTCTAATAATGCCTTCTATCATATCCTTGTCCATTCCCTCCCCCTGACATGGGGGTCTGTACAGAACCCCTGTGCGGATTGTGGTGCCCTTTCCAGTCTCCAAGGTGACCCACAGTGCCTCCTCTCCTCCCTGTTTACTCTTTTGTTCAGTTGCTTTTATCCCTTCCTTTATATAGAGAGCTACTCCTCCCCCTCTTCTCCCCTGTCTGTCTCTCCTGTAGGTTATGTACCCTGGTATGTTAACATCCCAGTCATGGTTCTCTGTGTACCATGTTTCTGTGACTGCTATGATATCCAGGCATCCCTCTTCTATCAAGGCCACCAGCTCAGGGAGCTTGCTGCCCAGACTACAGGCATTGGTACTCATTACCCTCCATTTCCTGATGGCCTTACTCCCTTTTTCCCCATCCTTGTCCTTCTTGCCTTTGTCACTTTCTCCATTTACCCCTGCCCTTCTCCCTATCGACACCTCTGTGTTGGTGTTTGCCACACTTACTACCATGATTTTTTTGGGGGGCGGGCTAGGATTTCCCTGCTCCTTTCCAGTGCCTCCCACCTTGGCTAGTTTAAATGCTTGCCAGTGAAGCATTTAAACCTATCACCTAGGATCCTGGTTCCCCTCCTGGACAGATGCAGCCCATCATGCCAGTATAGGCCTGCATCACTCCAGGTGGACCCAGTCCCCAATGAAGCCAAATCCTGAGCTCCACACCAGTTTTCAACCACTGATTGAATCCCATGGTGCGGAACACCTAGCCTCTCCTATGCCATAGATGGGCAGCACCTCCGAGGAAAAGGTTACCGCGTGCTACTTGACTAAGGCCCCTCCCCAATTCCACAAACTCTTCCTGCACTTCTCTAATCCCTTTCTTAGCCAGGTCATTTGTCCCTAGGTGGACAATGACATCCAGCTCCCTCCCCTATGCAGCTGCTCTGGCAATCCTGAGGATTTGCTCCCTGTCCCTCCAAGCCATGGCGCCAGGCAGGCACCTTACCTCCCTCTCCTGCAGGGTCCCTTGCCACCCTCCTGTGGGTCTCCTTTGTGGAGGTTCCCTGCATCCTCCTTGGTCTCCACTGCGGGTGCCTCCATAGAGGAACCACACTTTGCCAGAATGGCATAGGAATTGTGGAGAGGTACAACTGGAGAGATGCGCCTCTGTTCCACCACTCTCACCCTCCCTGAGCTCACTGTGGTCCAACCGCTCCTCTTTCTTGGCAACCTCTGAGGTAACAGCAGTGGCACTGGTGGTCCCTGGATGGAAGAGTAGGTTCCACAAATCCTGGCCAACTCAGCCTCCTCCCTCAGCCCAGAGAGGTGCCTGCAGATGGGACAACACCACATCCTACAGAACGTCTCCTGGAAGACTGCTGCTCCACAGCCACTGCACTGCACCACTGCACCACTCGAATCGTGTCTTATTTCTGGCCCCTTAACTGTTTGCAATCCTTACTCTTTCCTCTGTTTTTTTCTCTCTCTCCTTACTTTCTGCCTGTGTGCCCTTTAAGCTCCTGATTTTCCTGTTCTGAGACAAGAATATCCTATATTTCTCAGTAGACCCCTTACTTACTTGCTCAGAGGCAGACCTCCAGCAGCTAGAGGGGGGCCAGAGAGCTACTCTTGCCCTTCTAGGATGGTGGGTCTTTGGTGGCTCTGTGATCACTCACTTCCTGCTCCCAAACAGGAAGTTCCTGTTGTCAGTCAAATCCTGTACCTATAAAAGTAGAACTAGCTTTGGGTGGGAAGGTGGAGGGAAGGGAAGGAGGGCAATATAGTCCCAGTAAAGAAGTCCAGTCACACAGCAGTCCTTTCTCCCGGTGTCTTCTGCCAAGCTATTAGCAGAATCTTTCTAAGGCAGTCTTTAAATGTAGCTTCCTTCTAGCTCCCGAATCATGGCGTCTCCTGTGATCAGACGTGTTTTGGATTTCCTTTTTACTTTTTTTGTTTTGTTCCCTGTTTTGGGGTGTGTTTTGTTGTGCTAGCTCCTGTACTGCAGTGTCCTGCTCTGCAGTGTCCTCTGCCCCTTTGTTTGATTTTGGAGATAGAGGCAGATACATGTTTGTAGTTTTTATATGGTTTATGGAGGTGATACATTGGAGAGTACTGAGTGATGGGGCACCCGATTTGCCCTTCCTAACCACCTGCCGACCTCCCAGACCAACTACCCTTTGCGGTCGAGGTGCTTCTGTTGGATGTTGGGGAAATGGCAGACGGTTCTTACAATATATTTCCTCCTGAATATGCAATTTGAGGCATGCAGTCTCTGCCCATGCTGCCTGGAGCTGAGCCCTTAGCTCTCCAGTGATCCAGCATGTGGGACAGTGTCCTAAATCCTGTATAACTGTCCTTTTGAAAAGTGTCCCGCAGTACCTGCCATTAATAATATCCATTCAAGATGAGTTGCTGGGTTTATAACCTAGTCAGAGTAATTAGGAGAAAATGAAAGCACAAATGTGATATTGTGTTTTGTTTTGTTTTTTTTTGAAATCGTAATTTATCCTCCTCCCTCAGCCTGCCTCCTCTGACACTTTGGCGATGACCCGCAAACATCCCACTACCCACAACCCTACATGAACAGTCCACAGGCCCCCATGGAGCCGCAGCTTACCCCCCGGGCGGGGACGAGGTAGGGGACAACCCCCGTAACTTAGTGTTTCATTGGCCCCGTGGACTGTCGAGTGGGCGCGGGCAAATCGCGGGCACGTCCCGGGTCCTCGCTTCCTCCCAGACGAGGCAGGCTCTTTTCCCATTTTTCTCCTTCCCCGAGCAGACTGCGATCCCCCTGCGTCATGACGCATCGTCGAGCGTCCGCTCTGCCAACGGCCACCGGCCAATCCTGCAAGGACTTAGCAGTTCCTCAAGCCTCCGCTCGGGGTTGCACAAGTGCGGAATGTGACCAAATCCACCCGAGGATGGCGAGGGCTATGCGTTGGACGGCTCAGCCAGCTCGCCTGGCCAATTCCGCGAACCGGTCCTCGAACCCAGGTCACCGCGTGGAGCGAGGTGGTGTTTGTTTGTTTTGTATAACTTGTTATAACAAGTTAAATTACTTGTGCCCTGTAAATGAGGTCACTGTGTGGATACTACTCTGATCCTCCCCTTCCTGCTTTGTTACAGGAAATGTCACAACTGTGCTACCCTATAAAAGGAGTGTAGTGTGGGGTAGTTGGGGATGGGCCCTTCCCCTGCCAAAAAAGAAGAACCACGGATGAAAGAAACAAGGAGGTAAGAGCAGAAACAATCAGCCAACAACAAATGCAGTAGGCCTGAAAGCTTAGCCTAATGATAGATAAAACCTGTAAAACACCACCTGTAATAATTTCACAGAAGATGTACCCTGTAAAAAAACACTATGCTAAAGAGAAAAATAAAGCAGTAATAGAAGATATACCTTGCAAAAAACAATCTGAATCAGTCCTCTGGGACCACAACGGTCTCCAATGATCTGTTAAAAAGGTTTGTCAGAGAAGTGCAGCTAATACCTCCCTGAGCTCCTTCAGCACCCTTGGATATATTCTGTCTGGTCCCATAGCTTTGTCTACCTTAAGATTAGCAAGTGCTTTCTGGACTCTCCTCAAAAAATGGACTAGTGTTCATTTCTCTCCCATCAAAGCTTCTGGCACCTTTTCATGGTCCAACCCCTTCTTCTACTGTGAACACTGAGCAGAAGTATTTGTGCAAGAGATTTGCTTTTTCTTGATCCCCCTCCATACAGTCACACCCCTCTCTCTTTAACCATATACTCCATCCCTTTGTCTTCCTTTTTTCGCTAACATACCTAAAAAATGTCTTGATCCCTTTTGATACTCCCTAAGCTACAGTATTTTATTCTTAGTTTGTGCCTTTGTGCTCCTTAGTGCTTTGCCTGCCTCTCTCTGTTTTCCCTGATACACTTCCCAATCCTTCTCTCTCTCCTTATGCCTTCTGAATGCTACTCTTTTAGCCTTTACCTTTACCTTATCCTTATATCACACCACCACACTGGGTGACCAAGATTCCTCTCCTATAGGTGTAGTACTTTACACTACTCCATCTTAAATCTAATCCATTTCTGAGCCCACACCCCTAATGTATGCAGGTCTCCTTGTAGTTTACCCCAGTCATGCTCACTCTTCTTCCCTTCATTCTTTGCTTCAAAGGACATTTTCCTATAAATAGGACCTTCATCGGTAAGAACACACTCCTACCAGTAGTGCATGAGGTTGTTGACTGAAACTGACACTCAGAAAGCAAGGTGGGAATAGGTTTAGAAATAAAAATTCTCACCCACACACCCCCTGGTGTACACTACTCAACTTACTCTGTCACCTCATACTAGCTGGTGATGAGGAGACCAATCCAGGACCCCCTTGCACCTCCTATCCTACCCCTGCCACTCCAACCAATAATTGGATTAATACTACGGGTCTCAAAATCGTGCGCTTGAATTGTCAAAGGTTGCATCCCAGAATGGCAGAACTTGAAGCCTGAGCCACTTCTTTCAAACCGTCAGGCCTCAGAATTTCCAAAACATGGTTATAACCCTCCATCCTCCCACATGAAGTGGCCCTGAATGGGTACACTACCTTCAGGCATGACAGGATTGGTAAAGTGGTGGTGGTGGTGGTGTTCTCTTATATATCAAGTCCAACCTCGCAGCTACTGAAGTTCCACCCCCGGCTTCCTTAACATCACCAGCAGAATTCATCTTTGTCTCCTTAACCCTTGGCAACACCACAAAACTAATAGTAGGATGTACCTACTTGCTACTGAGATATGCCACTGCTGCCCTACCCAAAGTCATTACCTTCCTCTCTGACCCCCTCCCAAGAACTAGTAATGTGTGGGGATTTCAGCATTGATTGGTTAACCAATAACAAAAACACAGCCCTCTCCACCCTGTCTGATGCCAATCTAACTCAATACATCACGGAACTCATCAGGAGGAATAATAGAATGGGAAACCACTCCCTCATTGACTGGATCCTCTCTAACTGTGCTCATAGAATAATCGCCTCAGGAGTATTACCCAACAGCATCATTGACCACTCACCAGTCTATTGTATCTGGAGGAATAATTCCCCAAACCCTTCTCCTAAAATTGTAGAATCTCGTCATTTGTCTTCTTTTGATCTTGCATCCTTCCTCAACTCTCTCAATAATGCTAACTGGGAACCCATAAATACCCTGCCTACTGCTGACCAAGCCCTGGAATACCTAATTGACACTGTCACTGCCATAATAAACATTTATTCCCCCCTTACCCGACGTAGATCCAAAGGCGGTAAAGCACCATGGCTGACAAAAGTTATAAGGAACCACATGTTCAAACGCGTTGCAGCCTGGAAAACATACAAGAAGACTGGACTCCCCTAAGACTGGCAGTTTTACAGACAGCTCAGAAATACCTGCAAGTCTAAAATAACTAATGCTAAGACAACTTATTACCACTCAATTAAAACAGAAAAGTCTCAGTAACCCCAAAGAATTCTGGGCCCAAACAAATTCCCTCCTCAAAGGCAGAACCTCCATCTGCCCAGAGTCGCTCTCTATGAAGGACAAAGTACTATCAGACCCAGTGTCAATAGCAGATGGTCTTAATAAATTTGCTGTCCAAATTGACAGAAGCAACAGAAGAGATAAACAATCTGTATAATGATTTAGAAATAGTAGTTACAGGAGACCTTAATATTAGAATAGGTCAAGACAGCAGTTTGGATAACTCACTGATTCAACCACAAGAGGAGATTTACAGAATTGACCAGAGGAATTCGCCAGACCTTAGAGACACAGATTCTAATAATTATCTAATTACATTTTTACACTCATTAAATTTAATTATTCTGAATGGTAGATTACCTTTGGATAGGCTAGGTGACTCTACATGTTTCACGCATAATGGCCGCTCTACAATAGATTATGTTTTTGTCTCTCTGTGTAATTACTACAAATATATTGACCTTAAAGTAAAGGTGTAAGTTTGCCATAGCAAATGGAAGTAGTAACCTGTAGGAGTTGTGAATCAGTCTTCTACCATTCAAACTGCCAAATAATGCTGTTTTTCTTGAAAAAAAGCATTTTATTTCGGTGCTCTGCTTCATTTGCTTAACCCACCCCTTTTTTCTTAGTGCTGCTACCTCCGACTGTGACATCATACCAGGGAAATAAAGTTATTAAAGGGACAGTGTCAGTTTTTAGTTTTAGATAAACAAATCAGCTATGTACTGTACCCACAATGCCTCACAATGTAAATTAGTATACAGGCTTTTATTTTTCTGTGCTTACTGCAGAAATAGGAGACTACATCTCTCAGTATAGAAGTCTTGTAGCTAGATACAGTATGTACAATGCATTGTTGTGAAATAAGCAAACCAAACAAAATCTTATATTGTTGACACCACCACACAAATATGGGACAGCATCTCACAGTATGGAAATTGTAAAAAAGGTTAGTATGTTTATTTATCTATTTAGTTTTTGTTGACTGGGTAAGTGCACTAGACAAATCCTGCCTATGTTCAGGCATGACCCGGGAGAGGGGGTACAGATGAATGCCAACTGACCTTGAACCAGATGAAACTGTTGGTGGTATTTTTATGTTACCCACAATGCCTTGCTACAGTTATTTACATATCACTATTCCTCACCAGCAACATAAGGGACTGTACATCTGAGTAAGCCACATTTAAGGCAACATTATAAATTGCCCAGGATTCTTTGTTGCTGTATGTAAAACAATGACAGTTCCCTGCTATGACATCATTTTGGGGGTGTGCCCATACACAAGAAAGTGGAGGACAAAACCCTGATAAAACAGTAAAAAAATGAGAATGACAGATTTATTTACAAAACAAATTGTAGTTTCAATATTTGGAGCATGCCATGTGTAACAGGCATTTGAGGAACCTTCAACATTTACCTTATAATAAACTGTAGGTCTGAGAATGATCATTTTCCTCTTTGCTTAATCAGGAAGCTCAGGAACAGGTTGGGTAGAAATAAAACAGGTCAGGTGGACATTTATAATAACAAGAAAATTATTCTATGGAATCAGATTCCAAAGGATAACTTGGAAAATAATATAAAAACGTTTTCCAAAATAATTGACAACCTGATCGCTACTGACCCTGACCCTGAGATTATTTATTGAAAAATAGTTCAGCACTACAGTTGTCTTTTAGATAAATACAGATCAACTTGCAAACCAGATCAACTTGCAAACCAGTCAAGTTAAGATACCATAATGGGTTTTATAAAACTTGTAATGCACAGAAGAAACAGTTGAATAATCAGGTTAGATTTATAAGAAATAATCCTACATGTGAGAACATTAAGAAGCTTAATACAAGTAGGAAATTATACAGAGAACATGTCCAGAAACAAAAACAAAACCATCAGGTAGATTTGTGAAAGAAAATGTTATTTGCAATACAACAAAAAATGACAGCACCTTTTGGAAGTTAGTTGTCACTGGAACGAATAATTACAGAAAGAATTTTGAAGCTTCTATTACAGTATTAACATAGGTGAATTTTTACAGGAATATGTTTTATAAGTTTAGTGAAACATCCATTTATCACATGAGTCTGATTAACAATGAAAATATTTGGATCACAACTGAAGAAACCCTTTTTGCTATTAATAGCAGCAAATCAAATAAATCTCCTGGTCCACATCAAATATCAATTGACTTTTATAAAGCTGCTCCAGAATGGTGGGCAATCATTCTTACAGAATTGTATAACAAGTTCATAATGTACAGTTTCACCCCGGATTCCTGGAAGGGTAACTATGTTGTTCCAATTTTCAAGAAAGGAGATAAAGGTGATCCTGCCAATTATCATCCCATAAGTTTAATAGATAACATGGCTAAAAATTATTCTAAAAGCTTACTAAATCGGTTACAACTATGGAGTCAACAAAATAGGATAATATCCCCTTTACAGGCAGGTTTCCAAATAAATAACAGGACAATTAAACAGAATTTTATACTTCTACATATTATTGAAAAATGTTGTAAAGTCAAAGGGTAACCTTTGTTTTTATTTATTTATTTTAAATTGATAACTGGGAAAGGCACACTGAGCCGAGGCTCATTTCCAGGTGTGACCCGGGTACAAAGTGTTTACAGAAGTGAAACAGAGTTACAAAATGAGTAGATTACAACAATATGTAAAAGGATATTATTGGTTTCAAATTACAATATATATATAAAGTATATGTACAGGAATAAAGGCAAGATTACATTAGGCAGGCTAGAAATTATATATTGAAACCATTTGAGGCCCCTGATGCAGGGGTTATGATTGTGCAAGGGTGGGTTTAAGACTGGGAAGAAGACAACTCAGGTCAGCATGACATGAGAAACACAGCTCGGTAGGCTAGAAAAGAAAGGTTTGAGTGGAGAAACACAGAGCAGGGGGCTAGGGAAGAAAGGTTTGAGTGGAGCTAAGGGGGAGGTGGGATGAGCACGCCGGGTCCTTAGGAGCATTTGGGGTAGTGAGGGGTGGGGAGGAGTCTGAGGAATCGTCTAATGGATGAAAGAGGGGAGGCCAGGCAGAGGTCAGAGGGAAGATTATTCCAGAGGAGAGGGAGATGGTACGAGAAGGCAGATTGGCCAGTAGCAGTGTGAGGAGGGGGATGTGGAAAGTGCATGAATCCCTGTGGTGAAGAGAGTAATTGGGGGAATTGGCTGGGGTAAGACAGGAAGTGATGTGGGAGGAAGGGAACCAAATCAGTATTTTTCTATGAGGGAGGCACTGCAGACGGTCCTCCGGTGGGAGAGCGGGGCCAGGAAGGGTGGTACATAGAGGAGACAGTGATAAGTGAGTGGGGGGGGGGAGGCAGTGGCAAAGCAGCAGAAGGAGTGAGAAGGATGTCTAGTTTGGAGAGAGAGAAGAGGTTGGGACCATTCTATAGACAACATCGGCATAGTCCATCACTGGCAAGATTGTTTTACGTACGAGCTTGCATAGGGTGGGGAGAGGGAGGCTGGCTTTTTGTCAATAGAGGATTGCGAGTTTGGGCCGGAGTTTGGTGCAGATAGCTTCGACGTGAGTGGAGAAGTTGAGGTGGCTGTCCAGCCAGACTCCCAGGTACTGGAAAACTGGGACCAGCTCAAGGGGTGAGTCGTCAAGGGTGGTAATCACTGGGGGCAGGGAGGGAGGAGGTAAGCTTCTGTCTGGATCCAAAAACCATGGTGACAGTTTTTTTGGCATTGAGTTTAAGCTGGTTTTCCAGGAACCAGGACTGAACTCAGTTGAAGTCATTTTGGAGGTTGAGGAGAACACTGTTGTGGGAAGGGCCAGAGGCATAGATGATAGTGTCATTTGCATTAAGGTGCATGTTAGAGGAGAGACAGGAGGAGGGAAGGCCATTTATGAAAAGAGAGAAGAGGATGGGGCCAAGGATAGAGCCTTGGGGAACCCCTGTTAGGGTAGGGAGAGGAGACTAGAGGAGAGAAGAGGAGAGGGAGTCACCTATTTGGACTGACTGCTGTCTACTTTGGAGGTACGAGTGGAACCAGGCAACAGCAGGTTTAGCGATGCCGAAGGAGCTACGTTTATGGAGAAGCAGAGGGTGGGAGACAGAGTCGAAAGTTTTTGCCAAGTCGATAAAGATGGCAGCAGTGATTAGGCTATTGTCCATGGCAGTGAGGATGGAATCAGTAACATGCAGCAGAGTGGTGATGGTGGAGTGGTGTTTACGAAATCCTGACTGTATGGGTGAAAGGGAGTTGCTGGAGGAGAGAAAGTCTGAGAGCTTGGACAGTATGAAGGATTCCTGGACTTTAGCAAGGGAGGGGAGGAGCAAGATGGGCCTGTAATTCCCCAGTGAGGAGGGATCACCACCTTTGTGCAGTGGAAGGACCTCGTCCAATTTCCAAGCTTTGGGAATGGTGGCTGTGAAGAGAGAGAAAGAGAGACAGAGAGATACAATATGTATGTCAAGGGGGCAAATGTTGCGGGGGGTGGAGATATGGAGCAGTCTAGGGTGCATACCATCGGGGCTGGATTTAGACTGGTTAAGGGAGGTGAGTGCATTGTAGACTTCCAGTCGAGTGAAGGGTTCTGAGTAAGTTGGGCTTTAAAATATGAAGACTTGGACTGCCGAATGGCCTTGGTGCATTTATTTCTGAGATGTTTGTAAGATTAGAGATCTCTTGTAACATGAGAAGCTTTGTACAGCCTCCAAGCCTTGTCCCTGGAATGACACATGGCGATGAGGTCAGAGTTGATCAAGGGGTGGTGGTAGCGTTTTATCCTAATTTTTTTAAGGGGTGCATGGAGGTCCCAGATACGCTTGAAGATGTTGCAGAACTGGGAAAGGACAAGGTCTACATCCAACGTGGAAAAGACTGGTAGCCAGTCCATATTAGTGAGATCTTGCTGCAGGGCAGATTCTTTGAGGAAGTGTAGGAGGAAGACCAAATGAATTTGGGAGGGGTGTGCGGGGAGTGGATTTTGCAAATATAATATTTAAAACAATGGTCGCTAAGGGCATTGGAGAGGATGCCTGAGGATGATCCGGTGGGGATAGGTGGATAAAATCCAGTCCAGAAGGGAGTGGTTTTGAGACCGGTGGTTTATGCGGGTTGGTTTCTGGATTAGCTGGGAGAGATTAAGAGCTTCTATCCTTAGGGTGGTAGGTTTGGCGGATGAGGAGAGACAGTCAAGATTGAAGTTGCCTAATAGCAAGAGTTCACCATCTGATGTGCTGGAGGAGATAGAAGAGATGGCCTTGACGATGGAGTTGGGCGAGGTCTTTGGTGGGGCATACAGAGCTCCAATGTAGAGGAGGGTGGAGGAGGGAAAAGATAAGTGAGCAACAGTGGATTCATAGGAGGAAGATCAGAATTCCTTGAAAATAACTGAGCTCAAAATGGATTGCCTGACGTACAGGGCTGCCCCCCCACCTCACTTACCTCTGTCCTGATGGAATAAGTTGTAGTCAGGAATGGCAAGAGAGGAGTTAGGAATTTTGGCAGATAGCCAAGATTCCGAGATGCAGAGTATGTCAGGGTAGTATTGGGTGAACCATACATTGACGGCATCATTTGGGGAGAAGGCTCCTGGCATTAAGATGAAAGATGCGGAGGCCCTTGGGAAGTGAGCATGAAGTCTGGACAGGGGGCATTCCTGAAAAGATGGAGGATGAGGAGGCAGTGGATTGAGGCACGGAGGGACCTGGGTAGGGATGTGTGTCACCAGCCAGGAGCAAGAGGAGGAGGGAGAGGGTGAGGAGTGGAGAGTTCTTGGATCTGCCAGAACAGTACATGGAGGGTGAGTCATGGATGTTTAAGCACTGGAAGAGAGCCTCGAGGTTAAGGAGGTGGGAGGGGAGCAGAGAAGGATGTATGAAAGGGGAAAGGAGGATGGGAGGGATAGAGGTGGGACACGGGGAGGAGAAGAGAAGAGAGGAGAGGGGAGAGGCTAGCATAGGGGTGGACCATAAGGGGTAGGAGAGGGGGACTACTGGTGAAGCGGGAGAGGGGTGGATAAGTGGATGAGGGGAGAAGGGTCAGCAGAGGGGGGAGGGGCTAGAGAGAGGGGATGATGGGGGAGAAAAGGTAAGTTTGTAGGAGAAGGCAGCATATTATGGAAGGCAGCATGGTGGCACAGTTATGAAAGCGATAAAGCAGAATTTATAGCAGTAGTGGCTACTAGAGGTAAGAGATGATAATCTGCTAATGGGAAACACGGCTGATAGAGTCTAGCCTTCATGTATTAGCTGCTATATAAGTCTCAATCCACCAAGGGTGATGGTGGGGGTGGTGGGGCAGCTGACGCGGAGCATTGGCAAGGTCCTCCTCTCCCATCTGGGGTGAAGACTCCAGAAGCATACCTGTATGCTGCGGCTTGTAAGCTGTGGGGGAGGGCTCCATCTTCTTGCCCTCTTGACCCTCAGGGGAAGCCTACTACTGCTGAGGAAAAAGAGGAGAAAATGGGATTTAATACAGGTAAGGTTGGAGGAGGGGGCTGGAGAAAATGGGGGTGGGGTCACAGGAGATAGCCTGCTGGAGATTTACTCCGATGTGATCTGCTGTAAAATAAATGTTGGGAGACTTTCTTTTTCTCCATTGTGACTCTGCTAATGGCAAGATTTAAATATGTGCTGTGGACTTTACTTTTGCTCCATTTTGACTCTGCTTTCAAAATAGAGAATAATTTTGGATAGCAGAGATCCTGCACAGTAGCTACTAGGGACCCAGCGACATGTGTAGCTGTGCACAACACAGTAAAGCTTCTGAGCTAGACCACCACAATGGAGTTAGTTAACACTGTATAAATGAGTTAGACCACCACAATGGAGTTAGTTAACACTGTATAAATGAGTTAGACCACCACAATGGAGTTAGTTAACACTGTATAAATGAGTTAGATCACCACAATGGAGTTAGTTAACACTGTATAAATGAGTTAGATCACCACAATGGAGTTAGTTAACACTGTATTAATATAAAGAAGCTTGAGACGTAACTAAATACCTAAACAGAGCATTACTTTTATTGATTTTACATCAGCTTTCGATTCAATTTCTAGAGATTTATTATGGGTTAACTATGGAGGCTCTCGGTGTAGACTCAAATCTAATAAATTTAATAAAAAGATTTTATGATGAAACCTGAATTAAGATAAGATATAATAACAATGGCAGTCTTCGGACAACATTTTTACTAATACATGCGTTTTCCAAGGGTGCGTGCTGGCACCAACATTATTCAGTCTTTATATAAATCACATTTTGACTGAATTAGTCAACCCTTCACATCATATGCCCAAAGTCTGCAAATGTTTTATTCTGGTCCTGGCATACGCAGACGATCTTGCGCTTATTGCAACATCAAGATTGGGACTACAAAGAAGTCTTTGTAAACTACAAGCTCTCTGTACTGCATTAAAATGAACAATTAACAAAACAAAAACAAAAGTTCTGGTTATGGGTTCCAGAAAGAAGTATAGAAGTCTCTTTTTGGCTAACCAATCATTGGAATTTGTTAATCAATATGTCTGTTTAGGGGTTACAATTGTGAACACTATTTCTTAGAATAAGCATATTAGGACTGTAGCGGCAAAAATGAGAATTACATCCTCTGCTCTTCTTCAATTTAATAGAGCTTATGGTGGAATGACAATAGAACCAATGATTAGGGTATAGATAGTGAACTAATAAACCAAGGGCTATATGCTATTGAAAACTGGGGAGTCTCAAGTTTACATAGTTTAGAATCCATTATTATTATAGTATGTAAGAAACCTTTAGGACTACCTATCTCGGCAGCTAATGCATTGGTAAGGGCTCACCTTGGTCAAATCACATTTACAGCAAGAAGTCATATAAGGATAATACATTTTTGGATTAATGTGTCTCATGAACCAAATGGCTCTATTGCATTGTGTATAAAAGAAAAAAACAACACACTCTGAGGTGATAAGTGATGGGTGGCTGTCGTTTGTATATTCCTTAGTGGAGAGATATGATCTCACTAGCTTACGTTTTTGGGCTGACCGCGCAATGAAAATGCATAAAATTTATGCTAAAGTTGTTTCTGCAGTAGTTTCGAGAAAGGATAGGGAAACTGATCTTCAAAAAATGAAACAAACGTTTCTCAGTGGCTAATCAATAACATACAGGAGCACTCTCTCTAAGAGTATTTGTTGCTGATAACCAATCCCACTCACAGGCAAATTCTGACTCTTTATAGATTTGAGTTTTTTCCCAGCAGTATATTAACTGCTAGATATTCTCGCCAAAATTCCAGCTCCTCTGATTGTTTATGTTATCTAAATGAATCTGAGGACTTACCTATACTGTACTTATAAGATGTCAATGGTATGAAAAAATAAGGAAGAAATATTTAGCCAAATATTTCTCCTCAAATATAATACCTTCACATTATTTTCTTGACCTTTTACTAAACTCAGAAAATTTACAAATTCTTACTGATCTAGCAGAATTTTTCACTGCTGCAAGAAAAATTAGATAGAAATATGTTCAACAAAGACTGTAACGAATGAGCCCTAATTGATCCCTTAGTGGGATCTTTTTTCTCATTAAGAGATTTGAGATTACAGTTCAGTTCGGGGGTGTAGGTAACCAGACCTGAACCCATTTATTCCATTTACACTCCTTATTCCTGTTATGGATTCGGGAGTTTGTTAGGGCCTCAGTCTGTTTTGTCCTTTATGTCCCTGGTATTCAGGTATGAACTCAGTATTGGGATGTATCTGCTGAATCGCTGTATACCAACATTATTTAATTCTTTGCTAAGCCAGTTTGAGATTACCAGGGTCAATGTTGATGCACTTTATGATAAGACTATTTAGACAATATGACATTTTCTGAGAAGGATTTATGATACTGTGATATGTAAGGTATTGTCAAACTTGTGAATGGGTGTGTATTTATTGCCTCGTTATGCTTTTATATGTTAATGTATTCCATTGTAGTACTGTTATGGTATTTTTTAACCTTGTGTATGTAATGACAGCATATGTCAAACAATAAACTTAAATTGAATATTGGTCTTAATAATTTCTTTACCTTAGCAACTATGTATCTTATTTCACTACAAACCAAAACAACCAACCCTATCCAGTCACAGATCTCTCTAGGCATGCTTCCTTGCAACTCCACATCAAACTAGTTACCCGAAAAGAGGTTCTCAAGCTACTTCAAAATCTCAAGGAACGAGGCTCTCATGGCCATTACTCACTTGAGCCTAGGTTCTTAAAATGGGGAGCACTGGCACCTGCAACACTGGTTCAAAACCTGATTAATAGATCCTTTCTTGAAGAAACTGTACCCTCTAAATGGAAAATGGCACTAGTAATACCAATCCTCAAAGGTGGGTCGGCACCCCTGTTGAAATCTACAGGCCGATCTCAGTTCTCTGCCACCTTGCAAAGATACGAGAAAGAATTCTATACAATCAATTACAAGACTACCTTAAACACCACCAACTCCTATCACCCTGCCAGCACGGCTTTCGCAAAAATTATAGCATTCTCCCTGCACTCATCAAAGTCACCTCAGACATTCACCATGTCTTTGATCTTGGCCTAGCCACAGGGGCTATCTTCGTTGACTTCACCAAGGCTTTCGACTTGGTGAACCATGCTCTACTGATACTGAAGTTAGAATCCCTGGGTCTCGATCAACCATCCACCTCATGGCTCCAAAACTGCCTATCATGCCGCACCCAAAGTGTCAAACAGGCTGTCAATCCCCATTCAGACAGATTACCCATGGAGTTCCCCAGGGATCCATCCTGGGCCTCTACTCTTCTCATTATTCATTAATGAGCTGCCAGGTTTCTGCAGAGGGGCGTCCATTCAGCTTTATGTGGACAACGCCATATTATATTGATCCTCAGCTGACATCCAATGGCTTAATCAGCACCTGGAATCAGACTTCTGCCCATTAGGGGCATGGTTCTTTGAAAATAACTTACTTGTAAATACCAAAAAAACTGAAATCTCTATTTTTCCATCCCCTCTCCTATAAAACTGCTCTTAACCCTCAGCTGTCAATCCACTTCAGCAATGGGGAACCCCTTGAATTGGTAGAATCATTTAAATACCTGGGCATCCTGTTTGATCCTAACCTCTCCTTTGAGGCCCATGTCGACAAATTGGCCAAAACCCTTCACCAAAAGATTGGTTTGCTTCAACGTCTTCATCCCCTGCTATCTAATGCATCCTGCCTAAAAATTGCTACAGCCTCACTCCTGCCTTTACTTTCCTATGGGGCTCCGCTATTCTTATCAGTCAAGGCCTCTCTCATGAACCAATTGAAACAGTTATATCACAAGATAGGGTGCTTTGCTATCAGAGCAGCCCCTCGCCAACACCATTGCACTGTACTCACATCTTTGGGCTGGCTACAACATGAACACAAAATCCAGTACTCCTCGCTATGCCTCACCTATAAAGCTCACATATCTCTACACTCCACCAAGCCTACCAGACATTATTGTAAGAAAACAGACCAGTCAGTCTCTCCGTTCTACCTCTTTTCCACTACTAGCTATACCAAAGGCACGTTTATCCTCAGGTAGAAGATCCTCTGCTTACGCCACCCCCTTGGCTTGGAACTTCCTCCCCCCATCTATCCTCTCCTGTACTACCCTCCCTCGGTTCAAACTTGTTCTGCATAACTACTTACCTGTTTCAGGAACCTGCACCTGCCTCACCTGTCTTACAGGCCCCTGCTCTTATCCTCATTTTCCTAAAACTCCAAAGCTTATTTCTCCAACCTTCTGCTACTACTGCACTGTAATCAAGTGAACACCTGTATTGTACATCTGTGTTCTACAATGTGAATACTTAAACACCTGTATAGCTGTCCTCAAGATTGTACCCTATCTCGATTCTGTCCAAACTAAACTTTGTGCTGCATTTGGGACACTGCCATAGATTATATATTGTACAGTGATTCTCTATATGTATTATTGTACAGCTTTATGACATTAGTTTTGATTTTGTATAGTATTGTGTCTCTTTGTACATTGTTAACTATTGTCCTATGTACCGGCCCCAGGTCGCACCTGAAAAAGGGACTGCATGGTCTCAGTGGGCTTACCTGGTTACCAAAATTCAAATAAATAAAGAAATAAAAATTGTATCATCAGTCTAGGCCAGACTGAGTGAGAGATGGAGTAGCTGTGGAAGCAGTTAGTCAGCCTGCAAAGATCCAGAGGAGGGCTGGATCTTTTTTCTTCTTTCATTGGAGCGTGCCAGATTAAGTCCACTAAGTAGGGGTACCACTGGGAGGGTATGAGAACCCCAAGGGGTGTCCCCTCAAGTGATATTCCGCAATGGCATTTGGATCTGAGAGTAGAATTCCCTGTAGAACACTGAAGGGCACCTTAGTAGAGGGACAATCCCAGAGACCTTTGTGCAGAGACCAGACAGGACTCCAGAAGATGGTGAAGCAGGCATTATCATTCATAGACAGCAGAAATGAAAGGTATGGGAACGTGAACCTGTGAAAGTGAACATGGTACCCACAGCCTGTCTGCCGGGATGCCATCCTAGAAGGGCAGGTTGTGGGGTTTCTGAAGTGCATCAAGGTATGATGTGAGACATCGCTCAGCTATGCAGAATCTTAAGGTAACTGGGCACTGGAGTATGGTGAGGAAGTGCCAGCTGACTGGGCCTCATAGAATGGAAAAGTTCACCCTGAAAGTGTGGATCTCACCCCAGCTTAGGGAAACCTGTTGCTATGAAAAGTAATTGTGCATGGAAAGCAGACCCCATAGATAAATAGAAGGTTTAAAATTTCAGCATTGAGGGAGACCACCCAGGGCGTGGCATTGCCTGAAAAGTGTGGCAAAGCTGGCCATATTCATTATTACCCAATGAAGGAGAAAAAGGACTGAGTCCAGAATTTTGTGCTAAATGTGAATCTCTGGAAGTGGGAAGGGGATGCTGTCTGCTATGACGAGCGGCTGCCATGGAGCTGACAGACTGTAGGGTTGCAGAAATAAGGACAATTTTTGATTTGGGAGGTCTGAGGACTACCTTAATGCACTGTGTATTATCCTATAAATGGTGCCTCTTGGGCCAGTGACTTGTGCTCTGTACAAACAGAAATTTGTGGAACATGCCCTAAGTGAACATTTCCTAAGCAACAAATGTGATGTCATGAACAGATGATTATGGCATCATATGTAGACAAGCTGCAGGAGCAGATGAAGTCCAAAAGGCAGTGATCCTGTTTCCATGCAGTTCTCAATAGAAATAAAGAGGCTGGCACCTCGTTTAGGCAGC
Organism: Neoceratodus forsteri; assembly: GCA_016271365.2. Lineage (NCBI taxonomy): Eukaryota > Metazoa > Chordata > Ceratodontiformes > Ceratodontidae > Neoceratodus > Neoceratodus forsteri. The sequence continues at coordinate 39,823,932 of CM057451.1, forward strand.
TGGTTTGCTTCCAGTTCCCTGCCCCCACCATCTCCAGTGACAGTCCTTTACTAGCAGTTTGCCCGCCAATTTTAAATGTCACCCATGCCACAGTGTGATGGTCTGTGTCACTGTCCACATCCTTCCCTCTTACATAGCCCTGGTGTCCAGTCAGTAAGCAGCTGGAGGAGGAGCCAATGCTGCTGCTGCAGTAGAGTACGCCAGAGCTGTGTGTGGTGCAAAGACATGAGGTGCAACTAGTGAGGGCAGCCAACAGTGCTGCACACAGTGCAAAACTGCAGTGGTGACTGCAGTTATCATGGTCTCAGTAGATGTGGAGCAGATGCAGAGTGCAGACCGATGGGAGTCAGGAGGGAGAAAAACAAAGTGCAGTCATGGCAGTATTGGACTGGTGCAGGGCATCTCCGCAGTCACCTATCTACTCAGGTCACAGTAGCAGTACCAGGGCAGGGGTGGGCAGGAGGCCCAGAAGTGCAGCCAGCCAGGCTAGCATTGTATGTGCATGTGTGGTGGGCCAAGGCACAGGTGGTGTGGCAGCAGTGCCTGCCAGGGTGGGAAGGAGAGAGAGTCACTGGAGAGGGCTAGGAGCTGACGAGCCGAGGAAGAGAAACTCTGAGAGGGATGGCAGGAGTGACAGGCCCTCTCAGGTGATTGCCAGAATGGGATCAAGTCTGCTGGGGACTGGGGGAAAAGAGGAGGAACCAGATGACAACCAATTCCAAAGCAACAATTGGCAGGCCACGCCACCACAATCAGGTGGTGCCCAGCCCAGTCGGGGCTCGGGGGCAGTCTGACAGTCCGGGACTGGAGACACTGACAGACAGGTGGGTCACATCAAAAGAAAAATTATGTGCATAATAAAATGAAAATCGATGTTTATAATATTTTATTTACACTGTTACAAGGTTTGAAATGTGGAGAAGTGTTCAATATAGCAAAGAAAGCGATTTAACTGGCATTCATAAGCATTTTAGTTCAGTAGGTACAGTACATTGTGAATGGATTTGCTGAAGAGTTGATTGTTTAATTGGTTTGCTTGGCTGGCAACAGCAGTGGAGCAGGCAGGAAGCCCTGTGGGCAGACAGGAAGCCCTGTGGGCAGGCAGGGGCATCTAACATCAATGCAAACTGGCATACTATGCTTGTACTACACTTACTGCATGCACAGCATTTCATGCAGACAACTTGTGTGATCACATTTGTGATTTTATTTATTTTGTCTTCTATACAGTATGCCATGCTTGGTTGTCAGGTTTAGTGGAGGTGAAGCAGAAGTTTAAATAAATAACAAAAGTAGGTTTTCATGTGTGCTTTTGCTAAGCTAATTTGCTCAGTTAAGTAAATTTGCATTAGGGAAAGGGAACATTGTTTAACCAGGAGTAGTTCACTAAATCAAAGCTTGTTTCCAGATGTGACCTGGGAGCACAATGAAGTTAAGTGACTTGCTCAGGATCACACAGTATGCACTTAGGTGGCTGTGGGATTCAAACCCAGGTCCCCAGATCTGCAGCTCAGAACCTTAATCCACTGCGCATTAACAAATACATATGGAATAATGCATGGATGGTACAAGAACAGAAAAGAAGGAAACAGGTTATGGGCAACCCTAAGTTCTAAGTTTTAAGTTCTAATTTTTGTGTTTTATAAAGTTAAGTTAATGGACTACATATAGCTAAGTTAAAGTTATATGCAAGTTTGATGTATTTAGAGTTATAGCGTGGCTGATTTATAAATAGAAATGCTTTATTCGTAGTAAATTAATGCTGCTTATAGCATTAAATAAATATATTAGCATTAGGAGGCAGATGTAAGTACTTGAAAATGATAAGAAGCAAGATGTAAGTACTCTGGCCCTTCTCTGGTGCTGTCCTACAGAGGGCCACTACCCCTGCCTTGCTGGCCATACCAAGGTTAAGGGGCCTGGGTTCCTATAGCTGTTACCCAGGGGCCCTTTTCCAAAGTTAACAAATAAAATGGTGGTTCCTCCACCCAGAGTACATTTAGTAGGTCTGATCTCTGCCAGCAGACCCCCCCCTGGGATGTCGTACCAACCCACCTCCCAAAACAGTTACCCCAGTCGTGGACTTATCAGACTCGACCATCCCCACATTTCAAACAGTTAGCATTTTCAGACTCAGCTACTAACATGCTCACTGAAATCAGGCTCTTGAGTTGGCTCTTTCTGCAACAACAACATCATAATTTATTTACACGGGGAGGGTTAGGATGGGGTAAGTGGAATAGAGGTTATGCAGACAATTTTAGGCTTTAAATCTGCATTTAGAGATTTAGCATTTTCAGCCAATCACAGTTCCCCTTTTTATTATTCAAACCCATATTTAGTTAATGTAGCCTCCACAATGTCTATCTAGCTAACTGCTGCAGATATTCCCAAAACCCAGACCCACTGGTACCAGTTTCAGAAAGATGCCCCAAGCTCTGCCCCAGGGTACCAGATGTTAAGATGCAGCCCTGAGGTGCATCTGGTTGGCCGGCATTGGTGTGCTTGATGAATATTAATTAACTTCTTCCATGCGTTTCCTTAATTAACTTTACACTTCCACCTTGCTTTACCTCCAGCCCAGTGGGCATGGTTGAACAGTGTACAGTCCCCAGAATTTTGCAGGGCAATTCCTGCCATTACTCATGGTTCTGCAGCATCAGTCCTTGGATGGCACAGTTGATTGAAGTCCTGGACTTGATGCTTGAAGGGACAAAGATGCTGCAGCTTGCATATTCAGGCTTAACTGAAGGACTTGCAGCTTGTCCCCTTTGGCCTATTGAGGCCTGTTGCAGAGCACATGGCAAGGCCTGCCAGCCACAAGGGACCCAGACCTGGGAGTAGCCTCAAGGCCTGGCTCCATCACAGAACAGAGCTCCCTAGCACTTGGGTACAAGATCCGTGGTCCCCTGCAGCCAGCAGACCCCACTTGATGGGGTTAGCGAGTTCCCCACCTGGCCCTGGATTTAGGATGGCAACGTTAGATCATTGTTGTCTTCCTCTCAATACCAGCTATGAGGAGTAGCCAAAGTAGTCTCTATCCCTTTTCTCATCTGGATCTCAAACAGCCATTGCAGGTCCCTGAAGACTAGGAACCCCTGCCCATCTCTTGGCTTTTACAGTCTCTCTATCTCTAGAAAGCAGCTACTCTCACTCTGGCCACCACACAGTTCCAAAACATGTCTTTTCTCACTCAGGGCTTCTCTCAAACCCTCTGACACACAGCCAATATTCTCCTAACTATGCAGGTGCAGACGAACTCTGAAGAGAGTCTCTCTTCCATTTTCTCCAGATGAAACTACTTGTCTTTTTCCAGGCTCAGACACAACCCTTGTCCTTTTTCCAGGCTCAGAAAACAACCTTTGTCTTTTTCCAGGCTCAAGACACATCCTTTTTCTTCATCCCACCACTGTGGTGCATCTTTCTGCCACAGCAGACTTTTCTAGGAACCTGCAGCTTTCTCCCTTTTTTCAGAAAAGCTGCTTGCACAAACTTTCTTCTTACTCTCTGGATGGGGAAAGGCACGGCCAACCCTGGGGGACAGAGTGCTAGCAGCCCCCAGGCAGTCCTTTCCCAGCCTTGCAGCCCCATTCTTTCACAGGGGCAGGAGCCCCCCTTCCTGTGGAGGGGCTCTCCCCAGACTGACTCAGAATCCCAAAGTTCTCTCCATTTGGGAGTTTTTTGGCAGCTCCCCATTGGCTGGAGCCACTGTCCTTAAGGAAAATTAACATGTATGTGGCTCCTTCGATGCCTCATTGGTTGCACAAAATGGCACCAGAATAATCCCTGGTATTTTTCCCCAAGTATCTGTTCACAAGCCCCAGAATCCTCCTGGCAAATCCTGGCTTTGTGGTTGGTTGGCTGTCATCACATGGCTGCAGAATATGGCTGCAATGTAAACAGTTCCCCTGCAGATTTCACAGTGTCCCAATTTCAGTGTCCTTGTGCAGCCAAACCATTTACTTTTACTTAATTGTTTCCCCACACATTTATAGGCAACCCTGTGCCCTTCTAAGTGACTGCACAGTGTAATACATTTGTTTAGCCCTCTAGCTGTCACTGCTGCCATTACAGCTAGCCTCTAGGGGATCTACCACTGGTCATCGACAAAAATCTTGTCGAATGACCAGATAGCGTAACCGGCATGTCGACCACAGTTTGCATTCAGCATGCAGTTCCACTTACGGGGACATGTCTTCTTTGGGAGGCTGTGCCCCCCCCACCCCCCAACATAGATTCTCAACTCTGAGTTGGAGCTGATTGTGGGGGGAGGGGGTGCAAGACCCCGGAAAGACAGTGCCAGGTTCCAGCACCGACACTACAGTGTTGTGGCACTGTAGTCGCTGTAGCGTCGGTCGCTATCGGAGTTTCGCAGTCAGGGTTGTATACCGCCCCAAGGCAGCATACATAGCCCCATCACAGTTACACAAGTTTCCTCTTTTTACTGTTTCAGAACCTACCAGGTCACTATCTCATATGCTTTACCGTGTACATCAAAACCGCACAACAGGAACAGCGCGGTAGGGAAGAGCAAGAGGGTGCATAACCGCAAAAGGGTGTATGCATGGTAGTGCACCCTCTCACTCTTCTCAGGCAGAGGATAAGACCTCTGCTGGGACAAGGGGCTGGTAAGCAGCTGCTGTGGCTTGACAGGATGAGCCACAGGCAGCAAGGGAGGCAGTGTGTCTGTGGACTGGGTTTTGATTGCCAGTCCCAGATGCATGGAATTTTTTTTTTCGCACTTTGTGTGAATTTAAGTGTTAACCCCTCCCCCCCCGAGTTGGTTATTTAAGTTGCGGAGTTCGGGGAGCACAGGGGTGAAGCCCCCGGCAAGACATGCAGTTTTAGTGTCAGCAATATACTGCATTGTATTGGCAGTGCAGTATATTGTTGCATGGTAATGTCTTGCGACATTATGACCCCATGCCTTTCAGAAGCCCACATAATCACTTTAATATTTTTATGCCCCACAGAACTGGTAGAACCCCTTATTCCTCTTACACCCTTTAGCCTTTATTCAGATTTATTTATTTGCCTGTCGCTAGTACCATAACTTCTCCTGCGCTAGACAGGACCTGCATCATGCATTATGTGTGAGCCTCCTCATTAATATTCATGAGGTGGCTGTGAACCCCCGAGTGCGATTGACGCTCACAATTTCAGCTCTCTGCCTTCTCCTGACATCTCTCCAGTGCTGCTTACATCTCTGGTTCCCTTTTTGCTCCACACAGGGACTGGAACCACCAGAGAGACGACATTAAAGGCCGTCGAAACGGCCAAATGAAAGTGCGCGTTCAGGCATGTGCGAAACTTGCCCGGCTCTGGAGTGCCACAAAATGGATGGTGGCTTCACACTACAACTCCTCCTGCCCTGATTTCCATAAAAACTATGCGGGCAGCTGGAGGGAGGTCCAGGAACACCAGGAGGCACTCAGGGCACAGCCAGGACCGATGGAAAAAAAGAAATGGTGGAACAAAACCCAGGGGAACGGGAACCCCAAAGGAGCAGTCAGGTAAGCCCCTGGGACAGGGGGGTTATAGTACAACAGAAGAATGACAATTTTTAGAAAGGATAAGTAACTGATAAGTAAAATGTCTTATATCAGAAAATATGAAGTATAATGTCTTATAATGAAGGCCAAATGTTGCGACCAGTGTAATTCTGTATGACAATTTTATACTGAATAAAGCTGAGTTAAAAAAAAAAAATAATGCATGGGGTGGTGAGTGTAACATATGGAATAATACATGGGGGGAGTGCATAATGTGAATTTAATGCATACCCAAGGTGTGGGATGCTACATAAACCCCAAGGGTGAAGCCCGAGGGTTCATTACAGCATCCCACACTGAGGGTGTGCATTAAATTTGAGTTATTCACTCCACTATGTGTTATTTTATGCAATTGCTGGCATCAGTTTTTTTGCCCTTAGTTTTTTATTTTGTTGTTTGTAATACTGTCTGGCCACTAGATGGTGCTGCTGTGCAGCCTGCCCTTAGTTGTGGAGACCCTTGCTCTTTATTTCTTTTAATTTATTACCGTTCCTAATTGTTTCAACATTTACTTTTTTTTTATTTAAATGGACCTCAGTAGCTGCCAGTGGTTGAGGCAGCAGAGAGAATAGCCGAGCGGTAATGGCAGTTGCGGTCAGGCTCAGGGTCAGGTTTACAGAGCCATAAATGGAAAAGGTCAGTTTTTTTTTTTTTTTTGTAAACAAACCTGGGAAGAAGACAACACCTTTTTAACAGTGTAGAGATTAATTTGTGGTGTGGAGAGTGTGGTCAGTGCCTACTGCTGTGTAGAGAAAACAGTAAGGTTTAGCTGTACTCTGTGGAGTTGTCCATACGGGACGGTTGGGCGTATGCGGACAGTTCGGGAAATCCAGCGCATGTTCACCATTATAACCTGTGGGTTATAATGGCAATTTATAACCTTGTTTCCCTACGGGGAAAAAAAATGATACTGGTTATTACAAGAATTTTACACACACCCGAGGTGTGGGATGCTACATGAACCCCAAGAGTGAAACTCAAGGGGTTTATCTAAGCATCTCACACTGAGGGTACATGTAAAATCTGGGTTTTACACACCACTCTATGCTTTGTTTTATATAATGACTGGGGGGCATTTTTTTGCCTCAGCAAGTGTCACTAGACTAGGTAAACAGTACAGCGTGAGCTGCTCAGTGCCTCATGGTTTTCTCCTTAACAAAGCTATGAGTGTCCACTGTTATAGCCTGCTGGTTATAACGGCAAATTATAGCTGGCTTTGTCAGACATACAAAAACTCTTCCCAGTTATAACATATGTATTAAAGCTGAAAGCTGATGCAGTTATAGCCCATTTGATTAAAATCACTACCATGGCAAGGGAGGGTCTTCTTCTGAGTAATTACTGTGGGTCTTATTGCAGTATGCTGCACTAGAGGTACTTTTCTCTGCCTCGCCTCATGCTGTCTTGACTCAAAAGGTTGTGTGACATGACGTCATGGGTATCATGGTTACTAAACTTCAGGAGGCCAGGTTCTTCATACCAAATGCAGCACCCAATATTTTCAGTAGATCCTCTGTAAGTGTGACCTGCTATGCTGTCACTCTCTGTGTAGGTTCCCAGCTGGCCAATTGATTTTCCGGAGCTTTTATGAAAATTACCAGTAGCACTGGCCACCTTGGAAAACTTCCTCAGGGTGTCCTGAACCAATTTCCCAGCTCTTCTGTCCTTAATAACTCTACAGAGATCATCTGCATAAGCCATTGTTTTTCACTTCAGGAGAATCCACCGCTAATGTGATGCCCTATATTTCTCTATTCTGTTGGATAAGGTGAATTAGTGGATCTACAGTATAAAACATATAAAAAGAGGCTCTGCGGGCAATCCTGTCTGACACCTCTTCTAATCTCCACCTCAGTCCCCATGTTATAATTCACACAGGGATACAGTACTGTAGCCCTGTAGAGATACCCAGCCCAGTCCACAGATTATCTGGGAATCCCATACTGTAACAGAATTTTGGTAAGTAAGTGATGTAGAATCCTGCCGATGGCCTTCTCCTGGTCAATAGAAAGGAGAAAGCCCACCATAGTACTCTTAGTCTCACGTTCCCACAATTCTCTTAAAAATCACCAAGTTATGAGTTATGTTCCTCTGCTTAATGACACAGGTCTGTGACTCCGCAGGCAGTATTGCTGCAATCTCTGATAGTCTTTTAGTCAAGATTTTTGACAATATCTTCTAGTCAGAATTAAGGAGGCTCAATGATCTCCAATTTTTATTTTCAGCTTTGTCTTCCTTTTTGAACAGAAATAGTAATGACATCCTCACTGATATCGGTAGTCAACCAGTTTCTAAAATCTCGCTAAACACTACCTGTAATATAGGAGCCAAATATGATATAAATGTTTTATAAAATTCTGATGTCAGGCTATCTGTCCCTGGGGCTGTAGAATTACCCAAAATCTTAATATCTGCTTCCACATCCGACACCTGAATAGGGCTGAGCAGCATAGTCTTAAGATCAGGTGGAACTTCTGGGATTTCGAGACTCTCAAGAATGGCTGGGTCCCAAACTGCCTTCGCCTCTACCCTGAAACTCTCAGTGGCATGCTCAGCCACTATTTCCAAAATCCCTTTTATTAGTATTAACTAACTTTCCATCTGTTTTCCTATATAAACAGGGTATGATTCTATTTTGAACCCTATTTTGGTATCTTACAAATTTATCCATATACTGGGACGTCTCCTGTGTATCAAAGTTTAGTTCTTGCTCAAGGGAGGTGGCCCTATTGTGCAGACTGGGAGGTCCGCAGCTTGCCCCCTGCAGTGGGGCTCCCTGAGGGGAGGGACCAAGATACACCTGAGGCCCCAGCCAAGGCTTATGCCTGGGGTGTCATTCAGGTGGTTATCCTGGGGCTTTACATTGCAGCTGGCCCAGGGGTTTTCTCATGAGTTTCCCCATAGGCGCAGATGTGCAATGACATCAGCGTAGGCCAGGCACACCCCTGCACCCAACCTACAGATGTCCACCATTGCCTCCCCAATTTAAGAGTGGCCCTGGTTGTTGCATACCCAGCCTCCACCAGATGCTGCTGATATGCCAGGGAACCACAACCCTCCTCTCCCCCTCCCCAAGGAAGAGAGATGTTGGTGGGATGCTCATCCTACCTCCCCCTGGGCAACACTCAGACACGCCATGGTCATTCCTGAACGTGGGTCATCAGCACTGCAGGTGGTAGTGGTACCATTGTGCTGGTGGTCTGGCACTTGAATTGGTCTTAACTGACAAGCTAGACACCCTGCTCCTCCATGCTGGAGCAGCAGCTTTCCTCAGCCTTGGTATGCTGAAAGCAAGCCGTCTGCCACTCCTTGCTTCAGTCTGCATTCTAGGAGGTAGAGTGGTGACCGAGTTTTGGCCTGTACTCAGTCCGTCTTCTCTGTAGTCAGTATCTCCACTCAAAAGGGGTGGAGAGACCATGGCTGTGGACCTGGCATCTTCATGTGTGGGCTGTATGTAAGTCTGTTCCTGGCTTTTATCATTACCTCCTGTTTCTGGTAGTGAATCATTTTGGAACTCCATTTCCCCTATAATGGTTGTTGACAGTGTGTCAGTGGAGCTGTTCGTCGGGGTCTTTGATATTGTGACATCAACGAGGGAAACTGACACCATCACTACAGACTGCTATGTAGAGTTCTTCTGAACAGAAGCAGCCTCTTCACAGTGTGAAAAAGACAAGTTTAGCTTTTCTCTTTCTCCAACAGGTACAGGATTTCTTCTTCAGCTAACATGCTGAGTAAAAGTTTCTTCCTTTCTTCCATAGCTCTTTTTAGTTTTTCCTCCCTGTCTAATAATGTATCCTGCTGAAATGATGTTTCAATCCATCCAGCAGTGTGGGCTGATTCAGTTTCACTGACATCCATTTCAATATTGTCCATATCTGGTACAGATTCCAAGTTGGCCTCAGGCAAAACAGTAACAGGGGAGGAGGCCAACTCTCCTACACCTACAACATCTATATCTTCACTTTCCTGGTCAACCATCTTGGCAAGTCACCAGATGACTAGAGGTTCTTCCTACTGGAAGAGTACGGGAATTTCCCCAGTATCACAGCCAACAGTCCCCTGTCAATAAAACAAACCCATGCAACCCATCCCCCAGGACACAACTGGAAACAAGCTATCATAGCTGGGTGTGCCTTTCCTGGTCAAAAATGACAAATTAATTTTTGCTGCAGCAGTGGCTAGAGACAATGTTCATCTTCCACTCTCCTACATCCCCACAAGAGTACCTCCTCACAGAAATAAAGTGTCAGAAAAGGTATGGCTAGTCTTAAGGTCAGAAATGTGCATGAGTAACCCTCAGGATCTAGCTTGAAACACAGCTGAGATGGATGAGCAGATCCCAACCTGGGTAATCTTGTGAGAGATAAGGAGGTGGCACTGCAGCAATCTAATATTGCCAAGGCAGTTCTGGAAATCAGATGAGTTTATCCCATTTGATGGCTCATTGCTGATGGATTGACATGCCTGCAGTTTATATATATATATTCTATGCAAAAAACTTCATTAATGCATCAGTTAGGGTTCTTCTACAGTGACAAAAGTGATGAAATTCGATTTTAGGTTCCCACCCCTTGCACCCCACCCCTACTTCCTGCCAACAGGCATTGAGTTGTGCATTGGGGTCGCCAGCCCTAACTCTCACCCATCCCATGTGTAAACAAGCTAAGGTGGTGCAGTGTAGGAGAATTGGGTGAGAGTTGGGCCGTGTTCCAACGCACACCTCGATGCCTGGTGGGGGGCGGGGTGGGGTGCAATGGGTGGGAACCCTAAAATTGAATTTCTTCACTTTTGTTGCTGTGGAAGAACCCTAACTGATGCATTAATGAAGTTTTTTGCATAGAATTTCCTTACTTTTTAAGAAAGAATAGAAAAGTAGAAAGTTGCGCAAGTTGGTGGGAGCGCGGGGCCTTCGGGCCCTGAGCTCCCACCAACTTGTAAGTGTCGGGCCACATTACACACCCAGTGATTAAAAAGTACATTGACAACAGCAAGGCCAGCCACCAAACAAATGTTAATCTAGTAGAACAACAGAAAACGCTGTCCACAAAATGTAAACTGTGCCACACAATATCTCCACATAAAATACATTGTCTGACATGTAAACACAGTTATTAACATCTACAGGACATGCCGTCAACACCCTCCAAATTTCAAGTAAAAAGACCAAACCATGTCCGAGATATAACATGTCAAAATTTGAAATTTTCATTTGTCATAGTGGCACATTTCGGCACCTGTTGACATTTTACAGACACAATGACTGAAAACTACATCCATGACACTAAGGCTAGACACCCTATCAATTTCAAGCTACAAGCACAATTCAAAACGCTGTCCACAACATGTAAAGTGCATCACTCAATATCTCCACAAAAAAAATTTTCTCCAGCATATAAACACCATAATTCACATCTACAGGACATGCTGTAAATGCCCTCCAAATTTCAATTAAAAAGACCAAACTGTTTCCGAGATATTCAATGTTAAAGATTGGTAAAATTTCCCCATCTATTCCATTATAAAAAATCTGGTCATCTTGTCCCCCCCTCGCGATCAAAGATGGCGATCAAAGACTCTCACAATCAAAAAATTTGCAGGCTTGCGATCAAAGAATTTGCAAGCTCATGAACAAAGAATAAAAATGCTATAAATCAAAAAATTGAAGTAATTGCGGTAAACCACCACCAGGGTTCGACAGAACGAAGCCCCCTGAGCAAAACCCACCCTCATTTGACTTCATATGGCACCCCTGGGCTGAGAAAATAGGTTTTTTAATCTGGCCATCTCGTCCCTTGCTCGTGATGCATGATCGCGATCAAAGAATTTTCAGGCTCGCGATCAAAGAATTTGCAGGGTCATGACCAAAGAATAAAAACTGTTGTCATTTAAAAAATTCAAAGAATTGCGGTAAACCACCACCATGGTTCATCAGAATGAAGCTCCCTGAGTAAAACCCACCCTCATTTGTCTTTCTAGGACCCCTGGGCTGAGAAAATTGACGTTTTAATCTGGCCATCTCGTCCTTCGCTCGCGATGCACGATCGCGACCTAAGAATCTCGTGATCAAAGAATTTGCAGGCTCGCGATCAAAGAAATTGCAGGGTCACGACCCAAGAATAAAAAATGTTGAAACGTGATTTTCACCGATTTTAAGTGAACCAACACCAAGCTTATAATTCTATTTTTGACTGATTTGGATGAAACCAAAGGTATGGCTTGATAGATCGGAGTCCCCTGAGTAAAACCCATCCAAGTTTTACTTTAGAAGTGAACCCTGAGCCGAGATATTTGTGTTTTTCCGATCGGAAATGTAAAAACAAGATGGCGGACCTCGCGATCAAAGAATTTTTTTAATTCTCGGGGACAAAGATTCTTGAACCACGAAGCTGTAAATTCTTTGATCATCAGGTGGGACCAGATGGCCAGAAACCCATTCTTTGTTCGCAAAACATACATATAAATTTTCCCATTGACTTATAATGGGAACTTAAAAGTGGCATAACGTTTGAATGGCTTAGTATTTTTTCACCAAATGAAAAGCGGCATGTGCGGCCACCAAAGCTCTTTCAAACGAGCCATCTCACAGAGCAGCACGCCACACAACGGCTGTGCAGGGCCACATCCAAAATCCCAAAAGCTGCCTCCAAAAATGGATAATTTTGCATTTTTCAGTATTTTTGTACACAAAAACTGTAAGTCCGACTGAAACGCAATTTGGCAAATCAAGACATCTACCATGCCCCACCGCACATACCAAATTTCAGGCAAATCTGTTGAACTGGTCCAAAGTTATTAACGCACAAAATTTTGAGTTTAACATAGAAGTGACAACTGAACCCTAACTATAGTGGCGTGACCGTGTTACTATGATATATATATGTTTAGGCATGTTTTGGTTTCCTACAGATACTGTAAGTGTGTGGGTGTTTGGCAGACATAGGGAAGGACCTTGTGTGGCTCTGTTGCTTGCAGTCTTTCTGATTGTGCTACAACTTTCGTTTTTAGTATGAATGAGAATGTTATTATAATAATTATTATAACCATAAAGTGTTGCTTTTCATTTTACCAGCCCTATGTAGCAATTACATGTGTTCTACTGTCATGAGTACTGTACTATTAGTGACATTCCAGAACAGAGGCTCTCTGGAATCTCTTTATAAATGCTGTATATTCTTTATTAGTTTGGGTACCAACACATAAAGAAAAAGAAACTCTTCCAAATAAAACAAAATACAACAAAGGAAGAGACTGGCAAGACAAGTAGCCTTTAAGAAAGTGACATGGTACCCTAGCATTGTGGTGACAGGAGGAACTTTTCCTGTGCACATCACTGTCTGCACTCTTCTTCAGTAGGGATTGGATGTTTTTACTGCACATCCAAGCTGGTCAGCTGAAAGGCTACCCTTGCTCATGCTACCGTTACTCATTCTGTGCAGCCCTCAATGCTCAGCCTTCAAGTAAACAAATACAAAACGTGAGGGAGCCATCTGGAATTCATTGTTGAAGACTGTACTACCACTGATACTGAAACTGAATGGCTCTACCCAACAAACATTATACAAATCATCTAATAAAGATCTGCAGAAAGGTTTCTTACACTCCCACTGCCTGTCAGTCTCTTCCTTCTCCCAGTTCCCTATCACTCCAGAACTTGAGTGTTCCCCCTGGAAACTTGTCCTGATCAAGGGACCATACTATGGGGATAAGCAATTGGTGCTTTAAGTCAGGGAACAGGAGTGGAGCATCTGTTGGGGTAACAGGAGCAGAGATAGGCCAGGAGTTCCTCAGATAGGCAGAAGCTTAGCCTAATCAAAGGAGTCTTCGACACAGGACTCTGGAAAACAGGAGATGAGAAATAGTGCATGAAATAGAGAATAATACATGGGGAGATGTGTATAATGAGAATTTTACACACACCTGAGATGTTGGATGCTACAAAACCCCTGAGAGCAAAGCTCCAGGAGTGTATATAAGCATCCAACACCAGTGGTTTTGTAAAATTTGAGTTTTACACCCCACCCCATGTATTGTTTTATATATTGGTAATTGCTGGGGTCACATTTTTTAGCCCCAGCAATTATATAACTAGCAGCCTGTTGATACACTCCATTTAAGAGGCATTGGACAACTACACAAGTGTCTCCAGAGTGAGAGAGAAGGTGAGAACAGGTAAGTGTTTTGACAGTGGTGCCTATGAGAGAAAGCAGTGTAGTGCAAACCACAGTCTGGCTTATGGCTTTCCCATAGAAAGACTGGTGTGTGTTCGCCATTATAACCAGCTGGTTATAACAGTGACTTACAACCAGCCTGTCTATGGGAAAATATGTGACCCAGTTATTATAATCAAATAAAGACAAGGACTAGAGTGCTTGCTGGTTAAATGTCTATCAGGCTAATACAGATGTAAGAGATAAATGAAATGAATGCAAAATATTGCACTCTGGTATAGACAATCGGCAGTTTTGAAAGAAATTTCTGCTTACCAGGCATCAATACCCTTCATAGTAGAGTGGGTGGGGCACCCTTAAAATTAGTACTGGTTGTTGGAATGGTGGCATAAAGGGCTGAGACTCCATGGGCACCTCACCTTTTACTACGGTGGTAACCCGAGTTCGGGAATTAGCTCAGGTCGCCGGACGTTGGCTGGGGTGTGAGAGGATCAAGCATCTGGAGGGCTGCTCTCCTCTCCTCTCCTGGAGTGGGGAGGCATGTCATTCTGACCTAGGCTGCCCCCAGGTGGAGGTCTGGGGTAGAGCAGCATCAAGGTGGCACATAAAGGGAGGGGACTGTGGGTAACGTCAGACAAGTGCGCCTCCACATACGAGACTGACGCTCCATTGTGGGGAGGAAAGAAAAGTGGAAAATGAAAGTCAGAAGGCTTAATGAAGCCCAGCCCAGCTGCCTTTGAGCCTACACTGCCACTTGGTCTGTGACCTAGTCCACCTCAGATTTGTTGCTGTACTGGTGGGACGACAGCTCTCCTTCTCCAGCCCTGCCATGAGAGGGGAACTCGTGAGGAGAACTACTGACCTGGTAAGCTCGCCGAGGGGGGGGGTGCCAGTTCAGGGGATCTGAGGACTGGGCTGATGCAGCCATCCCTGGCATGCAAGTAGGAAAAAACCCTATATGAAAAAAATATAGTACAGGTTTGCACAGCAAACTTATTCATCCCTGCTTATGAAGTAGGGGTGGACATGATGCAGCTAGAGTCCCTTCCAACTTTAAATTAATATGTTACAAAACTTCTGACAAATTATTACTGTTGGTGGTGGCAAGTACCACAGGCAGACCTAACACATATACTGTGGGCATGCAGCAACTAATTAATTACTGGCAAGGGTTCATAAAATACATGTAAAACAGAGAATAATTCATGGGTGAGTGGATGTAACCAGAGTTTGACACATACCGGAGGTGTGGAATGCTACATAATTCCCAAGAGCAAAGCTTAAGGGGATGATAAAATCATCCCACACCGAGAATGTGTGTAAAATTCTGGTTTATTCACACCTGCCCATGTTTCGTTTGCAATAATTACTGTTGAACATTTTTATTAAATGTGGTTATCCCCCCATTCTCACTGCTAGCTGTCTGGCCACTTGTCTCATGTCCTCTAGCTTCTCATACCACCACTCCTTCTCCCAGAACAAAGGAACCCTAAAATATTTTTTAAAAAGGGATATTAAACAAACAAAAAAAAGCCTGCAAGCTGTAACTCACCAAGGTTAGCTCTTTGACACATGGAGCTGTCATGGTGTGCTGCCACCTGCTCGCTAAAGCCCGCCCCTTCCAACTCGCTCCACCTATCAGTGGTGATGTGGGGAACAGCACATGCTTGATTGACAGGGATGGAGTACAACTGTCCGGCTGTAACGCATAATTACAGCTGGATGGTTGTAATGCTTTTTTAACAACCGGTAATCAGCGCATTAAAAATGATCACCAGTAATTATAAATCTATAATGTATGGTAGAACGTTGTTATGTGGTGATTTTCATCTTTTCCCCATGTTGTTATGCTATCGATGTGACGTAATTAAGTTGCTAACCCATCGATGGTACGTCACATACTCAAGGGGATCAACAAGAGCATTTTAGTCAGAATCTGGAACCTTTCACGGTACTGTGTAGTATAGGCAAAAAATCAGGGAGCAGTCTATTCCTATTGGGATCAGTAGACTTCAAGTTATAGGAACAAACAGAACACTCAGCTTTATTTTTAGTATATTGAAATATTTTTTTGAGACACACAAATAATTGTAAGCCCCCTCCAACACCACCAATGTTTCAGGGGTTAAGACCCCTTACTTAGGGTGGAATGGGTTACCTTAGGCAAATCAAAAACATTTTTAGTTACAGGTCCGCTCTGTGCTCATTTCATTTCAGTGGAAAACAACAGTATACAAATAATATACAGGGATGAATTAAGAAATGCATTCCAACAAGGGGTCCTAAAGCCATGTACAAAAAGCAAAGCGCAGAGCACCAGGTATTCTGTGAAGCTGCACAGAAGTTTAGGTATGTGATTCCTTGACTTTTAAAGGAATGTCTACATGCCTGTATGTGTATAAAAGCCCTGACAACAAAGACACAGAGCTAACTTGTAAATAAAAATGGTGAGTGATCTGTTTGTTCCTATAACCTGAAATATCAATAAGATCAAACAGTTGGAGATGTCAGAATTGATGTCCTGTGGCAGGAAGGCAGGGATGCATCCTGAAGCTCAGGGGTGGTAAATTCAGGGGTAACATTAGGAGATATTTTTCTGTCAAAGGATGATGAACCTATGAAACAGCCTAATAGCGGAGACAGTGGAAATGAGGACAGTACTGGCCTTTAAGGTAAGCCTGGACAAACTGTTGTTTACTAATGGAATCACTGGCTACCCTGAGTGGTAAGGTGGGTGGGGAATCCTTATAATCTGGTACTTGGTTTGGCAGTATAGTTATTTCAACCCTGCTTTTGAAGTGGGGATGGGGCAGACGTGATGTACTTAGAGCCCCATCTGACCCTGAATTACTATAGTACTGCTATACCATAACGGTAGGCATAAATATGCTGAGATGGTAATATAGACGTAGATACGCTGAGATGGTAACATAGACACAGATACCCTGAGATGGTAACATAGACATAGATATGCTGAGATGGTAACATAGACATAGATACGCTGAGATGGTAACATAGACATAGATACCCTGAGATGGTAACATAGACATAGATACGCTGAGATGGTGACATAGACATAGATACGCTGAGATGATAACGTAGACATAGATACGCTGAGATGGTAACATAGACATAGATACCCTGAGATGGTAACGTAGACATAGATACCCTGAGATGGTAACATAGACATAGATATGCTGAGGTGGTAACATAGACATAGATAGTAGACATAGATACCCTGAGATGGTAACATAGACATAGATATGCTGAGATGGTAACATAGACATAGATACCCTGAGATGGTAACATAGACATAGATACCCTGAGATGGTAACATAGACAGAGATATGCTGAGATGGTAACATAGACATAGATACCCTGAGCTGGTAACATAGACATAGATACACTGAGATGGTAACATAGACATAGATACCCTGAGCTGGTAACATAGACATAGATACCTTGAGATGGTAACATAGACACAGATACCCTGAGATGGTAACATAGATATAGATATGCTGAGATGATAACATAGACATAGATACCTTGAGATGGTAATATAGACACAGATACCCTGAGATGGTAACATAGACATAGATACCCTGAGATGGTAACATAGACATAGATACCCTGAGATGGGGGTGGGTTTAAAGAGAGCATGAGACAAATATAAGGGGTTGTTGAAAATAGAGGCAGATAAGTGGGTAGGAAACAAGGTGGGTGAGAAAGGGGCTGAACTAAAACTGGGGCGTCTGGCCTAGGCATGTCCAATGGTAGGTTGATATGGCACAGGTAGGAAAATGGGCAGAGAAGGTAGACTGTGAGTCTTTTTCTGACAACACCTTTCTATGTTTCTATATATAACATAGATGGGGTTACCTGTGGAACAGTTGGGAAATATTTCTGATGCATTCCTCTCAGTTGGTTAGAATGGGTTAAAATGACAAAAGCTGTTTGAAGGACACACGCATTCAGGTCCTCTACAAGGAATCCTCTGTGGTGAGCAGGTTTCTTCTGGAAGTAGGCACAAAACTAACTGTGCCTGCAAGTTCTTTCTTCTCATGTGTGTGAGCACCCCCCCCCGTGGGTGGGGGCTTACCTTTTTTGCCCTCCTGCTGCCTCCGCATCTGCCTCCCCATCAGTTCTGGGTCCTTTGTGGCCATTTCTGGTCCCCCTCCAGGCTCCGGTGGTGCTTTCAATAGAAACTGGGGCTGGAGAAGCAAGCTCGTAACACGCCACACTGGAAATGTGTTACACGAAGGGTTCGTGTACGCGCGTAGCTACGATGGTTTTCTCGCTGCTCCTGTGGCTAAAGGAAGCTCCTCCATGCTCCCGAGCCCCGAATCTGCTAATCGGGTCTGGAGACAAGAGGAAGCAGATGAGAGCTGCAAAAGTCTTTATTTAAAGAGTGCCTATGAGTGCTACAGCGCGTGGGGGAGGGGCTGTGAATATTACTGAGGGGAATTTAAATATTAATGAACCTGCTTGCTGCCTGGGGGCGGGGTCAGTACATTGTAAAGGCAGTGACAGGCAGGAGAAAGTATTTTAAAGGGACACTGTCAACCCCCTTAGGCCTCAAAGTGTCCCTAGTTTAAAACATATTTTATGACTGTTCACATTCTATAGAGGCTGTTGATGCAGCTGGTAGTTTGATTTGCATTCCTTTTTCTCTTAAAAAGTGAAAAATTGTGTGCCCACCATACTGGTGTTACCACGCCAAAACATGCTTGTTCACATTCTTGATTGACTTCCACTGCACCTTTCCTGGACTCAGGACACCCCTAATACAATCCAGCCACTCATTATGCAGTGGGAGTAGAAGAGACTATTGTATTATGAGTGACTGCACTGTTTGAGGGTGTTTCTTACGTTCAGTAAGTATGCAACAAGAGTAGTTCAATGATTTGAAGCAAGATAGAAGGATATAACTATACATCACCATGCATTTCAGTTCTAATAAGCAAGGAGGTACATAAAACAACCAGCAACATCAATGAATTTTAGAGAAGGTAAGCAATCATAAAATGTGCGTTTAACCAAAAATAATGTGATGCAAAAAAGGTTGACAGTGCCCCTTTAACATAAAACTCTACAGTTGTTTAAGAGGGCAGAGAGGCTGCTGCCAGATTGTGGGGGCAATTGAATTAAAAACATTACTGTTTGGCTGCACAATAAACAACGCTGGGACACTATAGGAGCTGCCTTAAAGGAAAAATACACCCAAAACCTGAAAAAATACATGTTGTGCAGAGTGTTTTAATTTGTATGTGAAGTTCTAGTGTTTCCTTCCCTCTGACTGGTATTAGGAGTTTTTCTCAAATTAGCCTGCTAGCTTTATGCTAGTTTTATGACCCCTGGGGTTCTCCATACCTGATAGTGTATTTGTATTTCTGGTTCCCACAGTGCATCTTGTCTCACGTGACTGTGATGTAAGAGAGACCCAACATTCAGCATACACATGCCAAACAAACTAAATATCTTGGAAGCTTTACAAGCTGCACAAAAATTACCAGGAGCAAATTTTCAGGACAGTAAAACCTTTAGGATGAGGGTGGTCACCAAGCTGAATTCTACAGATTTTAAAATATAGCCATCTCTGTTGTTGTGAACTGATTGTAACGCAATGCTTTCTGCTGGATTTATGGTCTCTTCTACATCACCATTACATGAAACAAGGTGCACTGTAGGACAAAGAAGTGCAATAAAACTATTTGATATGGTGATCTCCAGGGGTCGTAAAACTATTCTAAAGCTAGCAGGCTAATTTAGGAAAAACTCCTAATACCAGTCAGAGGGAAGGAAACACTACAACTTCACATACAAATTAAAACATTCTGTACAACATATATTTTTTCAAGTTTTGGGTGTAGTTTTCCTTTAAACTGTTTACACTGGCAGGCATGGTATGATTCTCTGACCCGCAGCAGCAGCCAATCAAAATTCCAGGCGGGAAGAAGCAGCAGATTTCAAACAATGGGAAGCTGACATTGATCTGAGAGAAAACAGAGAGTCTTTGACAGCTTGAGTCAGTCTGGGTTGGACTCTTTGTGAGGAAAGAGGGCTCAGACTGTATCAGAGGGACAGTTTGACAGCTGGCCTGTGGCTTCAACAGTCAAAAGGCAAGGAATTTGAAAGACAGGTTTTCTTTTGTCTGGAGAACAAGAGAGAATTAAAAAAAACAAAAAACTTTTTTTCTCCAGCATCTGAGAGAAGCATTAGCCTGAGGGAGGGCTTGAATTGTACCACCTGAAAGGTCCTGGGCCATGCAGCTAGAGTCTGGAGATGCCTGCAGAGGACTCCCAGAGACTGAGGAATGCCGGCAGACCAGAAAAGTGTTTTCAGCAAGTGATGTTTACTTTTGTAACTAAAACCTTTCACAAGACTGTGTGAAATTTCAACCCTGAGGGGTGCTCTGACTGTTCCAAAAAGGTTATCACTGCTGCCAACTGCAGGGTGTGGAACAACTGTTGTGACCTACCAAGGCTCAGGACAGAAGTTTTCTGCCAGAACAATGGTCTAGGGAGTCAGCCAGTGGGAGCCGTTGCTGGACCCTCTGCTGCTCATCCTTACTGAAGGCCCCCTGGCCCCCAGATCCTGAGGTCTAGGGTTACCGCCTGTCCCTATTTCCGCAGGACAGTCCTGATTTGGGCAGCTGTGTCCTGCGAAAAAACATGAAAAATTCGAAATGTCCTGACATTATAGTAGAAAAATATATTTTCAGACTTTCCTCTAAATGTTGCAAAAACTATAGTACCTTAACTAAAATACCTTAAAATGATTAGAAACACTAGGGAACACCTAAAAATGGCAACACTTAGCCTTAATTTTGATTATTTAGAGAAAAATTCTGTTGTGTTGGTTGAGGTTACATATTGTCCTGCAAAAAATCATGTTTCAGTAGGAAATGTCCCACTTTGGGCTTATTAAAAGGTAGTAGCCCTACTTAGGTCAAGCAGAAGGTGACAAGCTGCCAGAGCCTGCAACCAACTGAAGGGAAAGCTGCCAGATATCACTCTCAGTCCCCTTTCACCAGCTTCTGCCATCTGCCAGATGTCGCTCTCAGTCCCCTTTCACCAGCTGCTGTCATCTGCCAGATGTCGCTCTCAGTCCCCTTTCACCAGCTATTGCCATCTGCCAGACATTGCTCTCAGTCCCCTTTCACCAGCTGCTGCCATCTGCCAGACATTGCTCTCAGTCCCCTTTCACCAGCTGCTGCCATCTGCCAGACATTGCTCTCAGTCCCCTTTCACCAGCTGCTGCCATCTGCCAGACATTGCTCTCAGTCCCCTTTCACCAGCTGCTGCCATCTGCCAGACATTGCTCTCAGTCCCCTTTCACCAGCTACTGCCATCTGCCAGACATTGCTCTCAGTCCCTTTACCAGCTGCTGCCATCTGCCAGACATTGCTCTCAGTCCCTTCACCAGCTGCTGCCATCTGCCAGACATTGCTCGTTTCAGTCCCCTTTCACCAGCTACTGCCATCTGCCAGACATTGCTCTCAGTCCCCTTTCACCAGCTACTGCCATCTGCCAGACATTGCTCTCAGTCCCCTTTTACCAGCTGCTGCCATCTGCCAGGCGTTGCTCTCAATCCACTTCCACCAGCTGCTGCCATCTGCTAGATGTCGCTCTCCATCCCCTTTCAGCAGCTGCTGACATCTGTCAAATGTTGCTCTCAGTTCCCTTCTGCCAGCTGCTGCCTCTGGAGCTCCAATCCCAGGAAGACTACATCCTCTAACCCCTAACTGGTGAACTGCAAAACTGTGAGTAAGCCCAGGGCCTGACCTGGCATGGGTTATTCAAAGTGTTTCAGGTTATTTAAGTTTTCTACATTTTTACAGGACCCCCAATGCTGGCCAACTCGTGGCAATGTACTGACCTGCACCTTAGTCTGGGCACCCAGCTAGACTGTTTGGGCACTGGTACCAGTGGGGAGGTGGGTTTGGCAAATGTTGTTGCTTTGTGGGCTGGGCACGGTGATTGTTGAGCCAAATTGTTGCTCAGAATGTTTACAACTGCATCTGAACTTAATTTTGCATCCCCTTTTTCCCCCTTTCCCTATTCAATAAACCTTGCTGTTCTTGTTGAAGTCAAAAGTTGTCCATGAGCATATTATTGTAGGCAGTCATTAATTGCATGCTAAGTAGTGTACTGTCAGTTGTGAGCATATTATTAGCTATGGCCAGGAACTGAATGACATGCAAAGTAAGTTACAGTTAACATCGGTATCCATGTTGGGGTGACTGGAGGGGAGGTGGTAGGCATCAGATACCAGTTGCAAATTACAAACCATCTGACCCACTATATTTTATTCTGGGTAGAGCACCACGCTTTTATTATTTTATCTTTGGAATAGAACCCCCACTTATCATTGAAACAGAGCCCAGGTCCCTTAACCTGTACTACAGTCACCAGACAGAGGTAGTAGCCCTGTGGTACACGGCACCTGGGTTACATGTAGAAGGGACGGTCTGAAGAAGATCCATAGTTCTAAGGGGCCCCTTGCACTTTTGAAGCCTGACCCAGAGCACAGAGGCAGAGCTGGGTTTGTTGAAGGTAGCTCCAAACAAACAAACTGTCTGGTTTATGTGTACTAGACTGAAAACTGGTTAGGGCCTGCATCTCAATAAGGGGTAAAGGGAGGTCAATTCTCAGGACAGAGAGGGATGATGTGGATTGGCGGTGGATCCTTTGAGAGGTTTAGCCTGAGAACACAGATCTCAGACCCTCAGATTCAGTTGAGGAGCAGAACATAGTCCACTGTAAGAACAGGAAAAATTTGGTGTCTGCTGTACCTCAGGCATTAGTGGCAACTTGGTTCCTAAGAGAGGAAGAAACCCAGTTGTTGGGATAAATTTTTTTAGATTTTAATCTAGACTAGAGAGATTTTCCTTTCTGTAAACTGCCTGTTGAAAATGTTCTAATTAGCATGCACTAGTGTTCTATTCCATTTGTATTGATTGTATATTCTGTAATATAGCAGTGTAAATATGACATTGTTATATATTTAATATTCCTTTGTACTGCACAGTGTTTTATGATACAAGCAATATCCATTTCTATCGCGTAATCTGGTGTCTGCTATCAAAGAGCATGACTACCAAGTGTAAAAGTAACCTGTGTCTGATATAGAGTGGTGAAAAGTTCCTGGGGTGACTAAAGGGCGGTTCTCTGCTTAAAGTGAAAACCTTGCACTGGGTGATCAATGACCTGTGGGGGTGAGAACCAGATCAAGATTTCATTTCATTTATTTGTTTTTACCTGGAAATATTCCACTGAGCAAAGCTCATTTGCAAGGAGGTCCTTGTAGAGAGAAATGGGTTATCATTACTATTATTGTTTGTGCTTATGATGCTTATTATAACTGTAGGAATATAGCTCATTCATTTATTATTACTGTTGCCATTATTAGCTATTGCATATTATTAGTGCTAATGCTTACAAGAAATATTCTGCCTCTTAGTAATTGTATTTTCTGTAAGCCAAAGGCCTTCTCTGGGTAGATGAGGTGCAAGGGGATATAGCAGCCTAGCTAAGCACAAATTAGCCATGCTGCCACACTGAGTCATGGCCACCAGAATTGCAAAAGCATATTGTAATGAGAACATAGTTTACCTCATTTGGAGAAAGACGCAGCGTCTGAACATCACTGATAACGGGTAATGCTGATACATGTGAAAGTTACCTCACATGCAAGACCGAACAACAAACAGTCCTTGGGACTAAGACACCTTAGTTATTGCATGCGTCATGTAACTATACACAAAGTTAGGTATAATAATGCCTTCCAGACAACAGGAAGACAAACAAAAATAGATTATTTGCTGTATTGGTCCTTGTAAGAACAGATCCAGAAGCAAATGGTTTCATACCTTTTATTGGACCAACATAGATGTTACAAAAAGAAAACAATGTCTAAGCTTTCGGGACACTGTTTTCTTTTTGTAACATCTATGTTGGTCCATTAAAAGGTATCAAAACATTTGCTTCTGGATATGTGCAGACCACAGGAAGTTGAGACAGGGACCCCACTTGGGAAGAAGACCTCTGCACCTGTCCCTCAGGAGAAGGTAATGTCTGGGCCAATGTTACTAATTTTCTGTAGCCACTCGCTAGGCAGTTATAATCTGTGCTGAAAAGACTGTGCCAAAAACCTTGTACTGTTTTCTGTGTGTACCTTCATAATATAAGGAAGTATACCAGCTATTTGTGTCCTATGTCTTTATTATAATTGGTACTTCCACAGACACTAACCAAACCTTCCTTACATCCTGGTTAGGATAGCGCGGTACAGAAACCGAACACAGCAGTGATGAGTGTACAGATTGCAGAATAACATAAATTACAGTGGTATTTAGTCTTCTAGCTCATGGTAACAAAAGTAGGTACAGAAATAGTGGCAAAAAACATGTATTCTCAGACATAATATGAAGAGACAGAGGCAAAAAGCATGTAATCTCAGGCATGTTGTAAAGAGTAAGGCAGTACACCAGTAGTAAATCGATAGCAATAGCTATATTAGGAGCAAGTGCAAGTGTCAGAGCAATAGGGGTCAATCAGGGATCTGAAGGTTCATAAGCTCACAGTTGAGTTCAGTTTGAGGCTGGCCTGGAGTTTATTCCAGAAGATTGGGACAAGCCACGTGAAGGTCAGTTCCCCATATTTAGAAGCAATTCTTGGTGTTTCTAGCAGTATGTAGTTGTTAGCTCTCATGCTATAAATGCTGGAGGTTTTATGGAGCATGTCTGAGATATATTTGGGGACATCTTGCCTAAGGGATTTGTAGATCCACAGGTAAAAGGATTTGAGGCACCTGGTGGAGAGGGAAGGCCAGCTGACAGTTGCATATTGGGTGCAGTGATGGGTTCTTGCTGGCAGTCCTGTAATGAATCTAAGTTCCTTATGGTAAAGGACATCCAATTTGGTGAGTTGCCCAGAACTAGCACCCTTTATGAAAATCACTATGGTCAAGCAGGGGTAGGAATGCGACCCTGACTAGCGTTCTGCAAGTATCTGCAGGTAGACTAAATTTGTTTCTGTATCAGAAATCCAGCCTAGGTCTACGCTTCTGACATAAATTATCTTTATGGTTACTGAACAAGTGTTTATCTATCTATAAACTTAGGTATCTGAAAGTATCAACCAGTCCCAGTCTATCACCTGTTAAGGTAAGAATGCTGGAGTGGACGGGTCAGATAACTGTTTGCTGTTGGGGGCAAACACCATATATTTTGTTTTTTGCAACATTTAGGAGGAGCTTGAATGTACATAGTTTTAGTTGGAGAGTGCTGAAGGTGGTTTGGAGACATAGTACAGCTTCTAACAAGCTGGGTTTGGTTACATATAACACTGCATCATCTGCATAGCGGTGCAGATTGCTATCTCCTATACCAACTCCAAAATCATTAGTGTATATAGTGAAGAATAAAGGCCTAAGGACAAATCCTTGTGGGACGCCTTTTGAGATCTGTGAACAGATGGACAGCAGGCATTCAGACTTAGTTTGCTGTTGTCTGCCTGTTGGGTTGTTTTTGAACCAGGGCAGGGTGTGCTGACTAATATCAATATCTGATAGCTTGTGTAGCAGTATTTGATGGTCCACTGTATCAAAGGTCTTGCTGAAGTCTAAGAAGATAGCAGCTGTTACATGTTTTTGGTCTAGGGAGGTGAGTCAATCATCAGTTACTTTGATGAGAGCAGCAGCTGTGCTGTATAATGGCCTTAAACAAGATTGGAAAGGTGTAAGTAAATTATGTTGGGATAGGTAGTCCTGAATTTGTTCATTAACTAATTTTTTCTAGGACCTTAGATAAGAGAGGCAAGACTGATATAGGCCAATAGTTACTAACCTTGGACATGTCTCCAGCTTTGAAAAGTGGGATTACTTGATCTGTTCAAGATACTGTAATAGTCAGCAAGGTGGATGCAGCATTGAACTACAAGAAGCAATCCAGGCATCCAGTCGTCTTGTGCGTGAGTCTCTGGCAGATCAGTGACAGCGGTATAGAAAGTTGTCACAACTACTTTGTTAGTGTATTACTTTGCTGAAGCCATTGAAAATTAGATGCTGTTCACTTGGTTATGTTTCTTAATAAACATATTTTACTACACTACTTACTGTGCAATAAAAGTAGCTCCTGTTAGTAGTGACGGGTGCTAAAAGACTCACACTCCCCAAGTGGAGACACCCAAATGCTCTTTCATTAGATGGCTTGATTCAAGATATGGGAGTGTTTTAGAGCAGAGAGGTTGAGATTTGTGCATGAACAAATTTCTCCAGACATTTAGACAGTGCAGGCAGACTGGATATAAGCCTTTAGTTATTGACATCCTTTCTCCACTCTTATGCAGGGTTGACCTCAGTTCATAAGTTCATAGGTGTTGGTACAAGTCATGTAGCTTGTGTAAACCATAATTTGATTCGCTACGTATCAGTGGTAATACTGGTTTTTCTATCACCCATATAATCATCCAATAATCTTTTGAAGGACTCCATGTCCAGAGCTGTCACCATGAATTTTGGCAAGGCATTCCATACACCTACATCTCTCTGATTAAACCAGTTTCATCATTGTAAGGTTTTATAGAATTCACCACTTAACGGGTAGCAATGGGACCTTGTTACTCTATGTCCCTCGTTTTTTTCTCAACCCGGATGATTCCCATATGATCTTGTTTTGAAGAGCCATGTAGACATAACTAAGGTCCCCTCTAGTCCTTCTATATGTCGTTGAGTATAACCCCAACTCCTTCAGTCTGTCCTCATATATTTTTTCTTTTAAGTTACAGACTTTTTAGTTATCCTCCTCTGAATCCTCTCCACTAATTTTACACTTCCTATGTTTTGGGGAGTACAAAAGGGGGCACCATATTCCAGAACAGGTCTGACCAATGAGGTAGACAGGGGATAAGGACTTTCCGGTCTCTGCTCTTGATATTTCTCAGACTATTTCCAACTATCCTCTTTCCTCTTTTTGCCACTTCCCTGGCTTGATTGTCAAAATTGAGAGTATTCGTTATGATTACACCCAAATCCCTTTCATTCACAGTGCTAGCTATTACTTTATTATTGATTATGTATTTTGCTTTAATGTTGTTGCACTCAAATGTATCTCTGTTCCTTGAACCTGAGCTTATGGTGGTTTGTCCATTCCTCCAATAGATGTATTTGTTTTTGGAAATCACTTGCAGAGTCCATATTTTTTATTATAGCCCCTATCTTTGTGTCATCTGCATACCTCCAACCTCCTATGAGTATTTTTTCTCTGCACGACTCTGCTCTCTCGTACTGTGCCATATTCTAAAAGTGCATAAAATAATGTTTGTTTACAATGCATGGTTTTGGTTTATCATTGTTTCCTACCACTTGAGTTCACTTTCATAGCTGTTCTCTGTTGAAGTACCAGTACTTGATCCCTGTACCAATCTTGTTATCAATGTCTTGCACTGCCAATGTACTGCACTTCCCAGGCCGCCCCTGAAAAAGGGACTGTCTTGTCTCAGTGGGCTCACCCGATTACCAAAATTCAATAAATAAATAAATACTTGCAGAGCCACATCTCTTTTGATATTCTCATGGTTGAAACAAAGATACTGAATAAGGCTGGCCCTAGAATTGAGTCCTGGGTAACTCCACTTGTTACTGACCCCCAGTCTGGCAGAAAACCCATTATGCTGACTCGCTGTTTTCTATTACTGAGCCATGATTTAACCCATGCAACCAGACATGCATCCATTTTCGTTTCTATCAAGACGTTTGTCAGCAATTCATGAGATAGTGAGTCGAAGTCCTTAGGATAATCAAGGTACACCACATCTACCAGTAGACCCTGGTCCAGAGCTATGCTAACTGGTTCAAAAAAATCTAGTAGATTAGTGACACAGGATCTACCAGGTATGAATCCATGTTGTGTAATATCCATAAGCCCCTGTTCTTTTATGTGAAATTCAGTGTATTCCTTTATGAAATCTTCTATTATTTTCCCGATTATAGAAGTAATACTAACAGGGTGGTAATTCTCCACATTTGTTTTATCTCCTTTTTTTAATATAGGGGCAATATGTGCTACTTTCCAATATAGTATTACAGTACCTTGTGCCAGAGAGATGTTAAAGAGCTGCTGACACCTCAAAGAAAACTTTGTAAAAAATAATATTTAGGTACAATTCGGCTTGCATTCCATAAATATTCTATAGATTTCTCCTCCCAATTATTTATTGCTGAGGAAATTTACATAAATCCATGATATTTATCCCTTAGAGTTCTTCTGCCTCTACAGCTTACTCCCTACTTCAAGTCATAATCCTCTGTTGTGACATCATACTCTGTTGCCATGGGAGTAACTGTGATGTCACAAGCAGTGCATTATGACCTCAGGTAGGGAGATAGCAACAGAAATAGACAAACTCTTCAGGAGTAAAGATCCTGTTTTCATGCAAATGAACTCAATGATAAATAATGGGGAGGAGAAATACAGAACTAATGTAAAATACAAGCTGAACTATGTCTAAATATTATGTATTGCTAAAGTTCTCCTGAAGGCATCAGCTGCTTTTTAAATAATACTGAAAAAGGGCCAGTTGGTTCATTTGCAAGCTCCTTTAAAAATCTGGTATGGAAAATATCAGGAAGGCATGATTTATGCACACATAATGCTCTTAAAGATTGCTAGTAGACAGCCTGTGGAGAGAGAAAGGTGACAGAGCCTGGTGACATGTGTGGTGGGGGCTGGTGCAGCAAGCCTAAGGAGTTTTGGTGTCTGGGTGTCTTGCAATGCACTCTTATGGGGGTCAAGGCTGAGTAGGACTTTGAATACTTTTGCTGGGTGCAGGAGTTAGAGGTACATGTTCAATGGGACATAGAGTATGAGATAGGGAACCCTTATCTGGTAACATGATGGTTCAGGGGCAGTGGCTTGACTTGGCTGGGGGACTATAGTGTACCCCCCCCCAAGCTCCCAGTCAGTTCTCTTCAAACTCCCAAGGACAGCAGATCTACTAACTGCTACTGAGAGCTGTGCTGCAAAAAGATTGCACGTCCCCCATTTGTAAAAATGTTTGACTGCAAGCAAACTCCCTCCACTAGTTCAGCAGGCAACTACGCATGGAGTAATAAGTGCAAGTGATTGCTAAATAGTTGTAGTTAATGCTTGTATGACATAGTCTGGTACTTGTGCAGCTGAATTGGATAAGACTGCTGAGTACTGACAGCTGTATTGGATAAGATTGCGGAGTACTAACAGCTGAATTGGATAAGATTGCTGAGTACTGACAGCTAAATTGGATAAGATTGCTGAGTAATGACAGCTGAATTGGATAAGATTGCTGAGTACTGTCAGCTGAACTGGGTAAAATTGCTGAGCACTGACAGCTGAATTGGATAAGATTACTGAGTACTGACAGCTAAATTGGATACGTTTGCTGAATACTGACAGCTGAACTGGGTAAGATTGCTGAGTACTGACAGCTGAGTACCGACAGCTGAATTGCATAAGATTGCTGAGTACTGACAGTTGAATGCATAAGATTGCTGAGTACTGACAGTTGAATTGCATAAGATTGCTGAGTACTGACAGTTGAATTGCATAAGACTGCTGAGTACTGACAGTTGAATTGCATAAGATTGCTGAGTACTGACAGCTGAATTGGATAAGACTGCTGAGTACTCACAAATGAACTGGTTAAAAATTGCTGAGTACTGACAGCTGAATTGGATAAGACTGCTGAGTACTGACAGATGAACTGAACAGGATTGCTGAGTACTGACAGCTGAACTGGATAAGACTGCTGAGTACTGACAGCCAAACTGGATAAGACTGCTGAGTACTGACAGCCAAACTGGATAAGACTGCTGAGTACTGACAGCTGAAGTGGATAAGATTGCTGAGTACTGACAGCTGAATTGGATAAGACTGCTGAGTACTGACAGATGAATTGGATAAGATTGCTGAGTACTGACAGCTGAATTGGATAAGACTGCTGAGTACTGACAGCTGAAGTGGATAAGATTGCTGAGTACTGACAGCTGAATTGGAGAAGACTGCTGAGTACAGACAACTGAACTGGATAAGACTGCTGAGTACTGACAGATGAATTGGATAAGACTGCTGAGTACTGACAGATGAATTGGATAAGATTGTTGAGTACTGACAGCTGAATTGGATAAGATTGCTGAGTACTGACAGATGAATTGGATAAGACCGCTGAGTACTGACAGATGAATTGGATAAGACTGCTGAGTACTGACAGCTGAACTGGATAAGATTGCTGAGTACTGAGTTTAACTAAAAAAAAATGCAAGGTAATGCACATAGGGTTCGAAAACCTGAGAGTGGAATACACGATGGATGGGGTGGTAGTAGAGATCACAGTGGAGAAAAAGAACCTGGGGTGATAATAATCGGCACAATGTGATAGGGCTGTAGGAAAGGTTTATCAGATCCTGGGATGCATCAGGGGGTGATCACTAGCAGAGAGAGGTCGTACTGCCCCTGTATAGATCCCTGGTTTGTCCACAAATAAGAGTACTGTATGCAGTTGTGGAGTTGACACTTGAAGAAGGACAGGGATAGGTTAGTAGCAGTACAGAACAGGGCTACATAAATGATACAGGGGCAACAAGGACAGTCTTATAATGAGCACTTGGGTGATCTCAATATGTACATGCTGGAGGACAGGAGGAAGAGTGGAGACATGATTGAGACTTTCAAGTATCTCCACAGAAAAAAACATGGTGGACAACAGGGAGTTGCTCACAGTGAATGGTAATACAGGCACTAGGGGAAACACCCACAAAATTTAAGGGAGGAAGGTTTAAAAAGGAAGTACTTTTTCGTGGAAAGAGTGGTAGCAGACTGGAACAAACATCCAGAAGAGGTCATCTGTGCTAAGACAGAAGAGGGTCTCAAAAGGGCTTGGGACAGGCACATGAAAAAAGTGCATTTGGGGAGCTGGGGGAGGGAGAGGAAGAAATGATGACTGACAGGGCACAGTCCCATAACTAGGCAAGTTTGGGCAGACTAGATGGGCTGATAGACCTTTATCTGCCATTATAAAATACGGTCTAAACTGACCAAATCAAAGAACTTCATTAGTTAAAAAACAGCACCTGAACGTTGATTATTTAACTAGAAACTGCACAGTTTGTAAATAATCTGCCCTAATTTATTTATTTAAATGTTTCACCAGGAGGGCACACTGAACAATGGGGGAGGAGTTACATAGGGTTGTGAAGGATGGTCAGTTACAATAGTATGTGGGTAGTACAAACAATACAACATTGTAAGATTGTGCAACAGTTGGAACACAAGGTATTGTACAATAAACAGTAGTGGAACATTGGGTAAATTACAATGCATGTCCAAAATCATACAAAAGAACATATAAATGTACAAAACAGTAATAATGCGATAGAACCATTTATAGTGCATGAGTGTACTACCTCGAGCAGGCTCGAGGTAGTACGCATGTGCTGTTGGAGTAAAAAGGATGGGGTTAGGTTGTGCACACTGGTGACCCAGAAGGGCAGGTGGAGAAGAGAGGGGAGAGGCAAGAACTAAATATGAGGAGAAGGGGTAACCATTTCTGATTTCCTTCAGGATGTTGGAGAACCTTGCCGGGGTCATGGTAGGAAGGCAGAAACTAGGGATAGGCATTAAGGTGAGTTAAAACAGGAACAGCTGAGGGAAAGGTAATTGTGTAGGGCAGAGGTAAGGAAGTAGTTGGAGGAGAAGTGTCGTATTTCAGGGGGGAAGGAATTCAAGATTTTAGGGAAACGATGGGCAAAACCAGTTTGACCGATGAGGGTGGAGTGACGAGGGACCATCAAGGTGCGGGCGTCATTTGATCTGACAGAGTAGGTGGGGGGAGGTGGAGTGGAGGTGGGGGGATGAGAGAGGATGAGAGATTGGAGGGGAGCCCCCTGAACCAGAATTTAGAGGTTAGTTTGGCACAGTGAGAGATGAATCTGTGAGATAGTGGAAGGAAGGTTAGAGAGCGATAGAGTTCACAGTGGTGGAAGCGGGAAGGGGAGTCGATAGCAAAGCAGCAGAAGGAGTTAAACAGAGTGTCCAACTTGGTCAGGGAAGATTTGGGAGCAGCACCATAGACTATGTCACAGTAGTCAAAGATGGGGAGTATCATCTTCTGGACAACTTCGCGCCTCGCAGTCAGTAGGATGCAACTACAATTCCTGTACAGAGCACCAAGCTTGGGGCACAGTTTCTTCAGGATAGCATCGATATGCACAAAGAAGTTGAGGTGCTGGTCCAGCCAAACTCCCAGATATCTAAATGAGGAGGTGTCCTCCAAGATGGTCCCATCAAGGGTGTGGAAGGTGGGTAGGGTTGGGAGCCTAGAGAGTCTCTGCCTGGTGCCAAAGGTCATTGAGACTGTTTTCTTGGCATTTAGAAAAAGCTGATGAGAAGCAAACCAGAGCTGAACTTGGTTGAAGTCATGCTGTAAGCTGGTTTGCACAGCAGCAGGATTTTTGCCGGAACTGTACAAAACAGTATCGTCAGCATACATGTGAATAGAAGAGGATGACCAGGCTGTGGGAAGATCATTAAGGAAAATGGAGAAGAATAAGGGACCAAACACTGAACCCTGAGGGACACCGGTGTTGATGGGGAGTGGAGGGGAGATGGAATCAAGGATTCTCACTGACTGGGTCCTGCCAATGAGGTAGGATTTAAACCAGTTGGTGGCTGACGGAGCAAGGCCAGCTGAGAAGAGTGAATCAAGAAGCAAGGGATAGGAAACAATGTCGAAAGCTTTTGCTAGGTCGACAGAGATGGCCGAGGTGATCAGGCCATCGTCCATCCCTGAAAGAATGGAGTCAGTAAGCCTGAGGAAGGAGGTGGTGGTTGTTGAGTGGTTCTTCCAAAAATCAGATTGGAAGGGGGTGAAGAAGGAGGAATCAAAGAGGAAGGGTGATAGTTGAGAGAGAACTAAATGCTCTTGAAGTTTGGCAAGGGTAGGAGGAGGGAAATGGGGCGATAGTTGCCAGGAGTGGATGTGTCACCACCCTTGGGGAGAGGAAGGACTACAGCGTGTTTCCAGGATGAGGGTACTTGGGCAGAAATAAAGAACAGGTTAAGGATTAGGGAGATAGGATAAGCCATTGCAGGAGCAGAAAGGTAGAGACGTTTAGGATCGAGCTCATCTGGTGAGGAGCCTTTAGAGGGGTTGAGGGATAGGAGAGCATTAAGAGCTTCATCAGAGGAGATAGTAGAAAAGGAAAATGAGGGAGGGGTAGGCACTGGCTGAGGTGAAGGACTGAAGTGAGCAGGTGGCAATGGGGAGAGGGAATTTAGAAGAGATGTGGTGCACTAATCTACCTAGCAAGAACCTAATTTAATGAAAATAAGAACTTTTCTATTAAAATTATTTTTTTCCACTTTTTTAAACACAAAACCCTACAACAGATGCTGGTCCACTGGCGCAACAGTAGCTCTAATGCTTGCAACGTCAGTGACCTTGGTTAGGGAATGAGCCTGGGCCATTGGATTGTCGTCGGGGGAAGGATGGTGGAGCATCCCAGCAGACACTTGCCTCTTTGAGGAGGGAGGGTGCCTGGCCTCTTCTGCACTACTGCCACCTGGGATGACCACAGGTTGCAGTGCAAGTGAAGCCAGCAGATCGAGGAAGGGGAACATCGCCGGCCTGATGCAAGCAGCATGCATACGTGCATTCATGTGTCAGTCTAGGGTCCACATGACGTCCGAGGGTGGGGAGAAAAAGGAAACACCCCAATTTGTGCAGGATGCTTCCCAGCACCCAACTCAGGTCCTGCACCGCTGGCTGGGCTCCCACTCCAAAACTGAAACTTCAACACCACCAGAGGAGTTGGACTGGCATCCAGTGGTTCTTCTCCTAGGGGGTCATCCAGGCAGGGAACGTAAAGCTGGGTAAGTCCTAGGGATGGTGGGTGACTGGGCTGAGTGGAGCAGTAGGACTGATGGAGGGCCAGTGGGTGCAAAGAGGCATAAAGCATACTAAATTATAAAAAAAAATAAAAATAAAAAACTCAACAGGGCATACGTTTCTTGAAAATAAATGCAGCTCCTGATTGTTACCAAACTTACCTATTCTATCTAGCAACAACCTAACCAAAATGAAATAAAACCTTTTTCCCATTAAAAGAAAATCAATTTTAAGTGCAATAATCCAATCCAGGGCCTGGGTTTCTTGAGAATTAATGCACTTCCCGAGTGCATTGAAAGTCAGTCGCTGTTGGCCTTGTGCTTTCCAAGTCACCCGGGGCATGCAAAAATTCTTCAGAAATTCATGCCCTGAGTTGGAATTTTGCTTACTTATTTTCTGTGTTTCAATGTTTCTGTGGGTTCTGTGGATAGCTCAGTACTGTTGGTTAGGTTATTTTTGGCAGAAGTCAGAAGAGCGAGGTTATTGTTAGGTTGTAATGTGTCAAGGCTGCCTTTCATGCTCTCTGTTTCCAAAAAGACTACCACCCTTTCTGGTTAGTGGTAATGCAGGACAGCAGGTCCCTTGGCTCAAGGTACCTTAGTGGTGTGCAACAGGAGGAAGGGGGAGGGTGGTGGAGATAAAGGGACGAGTGCCTGACGGATGCTTGGGAATGCATGATTATATTGGGGACATGCCA
This sequence comes from Neoceratodus forsteri, assembly GCA_016271365.2. Classification (NCBI taxonomy): domain Eukaryota; kingdom Metazoa; phylum Chordata; order Ceratodontiformes; family Ceratodontidae; genus Neoceratodus; species Neoceratodus forsteri. The sequence continues at coordinate 39,858,274 of CM057451.1, forward strand.
CAGACAGTGTGAAAATAAACAATTTATTTTTTGCATCAGGTTTTGACTTCTATTGACCTGAGGTCAAACCCTGATGCAGAAAATAAATTGTTTATTTTTACACTGCCCATGGCATATTTCATTTATGCAATGGGCAAACTTCTGGATGGGCATACACTGTCATTCTGTGTCCTGGTTGACTCTGAGAAAAAAAGTGCAATTTGAACAACGACTCAGGAGTCGTCGGCAAACAGAAAGCTTGTGTCGGTCTCAGTGTTGTTGATGACATGGCTGCAGTGCAAATAAATGCTGATAACATGCTTGGAGTGTAAATAAATGATTTATGTACACTCCAGGTATGTCATCACTGCAAATAAATGGGTTTATTTCCCTATTTGTACTCACTTCCCCATTGCATAAATATATTTCACTCATTGGAGGGTCTGGTGAATGTCACCCACTATCCTACCAAAACTCATTCACAGTCTTGCATGTCACTGGTTCAGCTAGCAACTAAGTATGGAGTGCTACAGGTGATGGCTAGTGGAGAAGATGGGAGGCAGTATAGCGCAGTGGTTTAAGGCTCTGAGCTGCAAACCTGGAGACCTGGGTTTGAATCCCACCACCCTCACTTGCATACTGGGTGACACTGAGCAAGTCATTTCCCTGTGCTCCCAGGTCACACCTGTAAACGAGCTTCAGCTTTGTGTGTCTCTCCTGGTTAAAAGAAAAAAAAAAAGAAGTACTGTAGAGAACACTTGTGCGGTGTAGTATGGTGCTTGTGCCACTAATTTGGAGGTTACCGAGTACAGCCAGTTGCTCAGTTCTGTTGGTTTGGAAATCTTTGACAGAGGTCATAGAACTGAGGAAGTTGGTAGAAAGCAGGATGCATGTGGACTTTTACTCTTGACTCTCTTTCCGAGGAACTACCACAGTTGGGGTACCAGGGGTACAGGAACACCCTTTAGGAGGGTTCCATCCCTAGAGGTACTGCTGGATAGCAGGTATTTTGGCTACCTTATGAAAGCTTTCCATAAAGATAGAGGTGAGCCGATGGAAGGATGGTGGAAACAAAGCAACAAGCTTCTGATGGACCCTTGGGGTGTGTGCATTTAAAGCAGCAGTGCAGCAGTATTTATTAGTCTACAAAAAATGTCATCACGTAGTTTTAGCAAAAATATATTTCTGACATCCTGAGGTCCATCCTCAGTATATATTTTTGTTTTTCTGAGATATTTCTAAAACAGCTTTTGTAGCTAATTTTGTAATTAAGAACACACATCATTAGAGCTGGCTCCATGGTGGCAAGCGATGGCACATTGCTCGGCACACTAGTGATCCAGGTTTGTGCCCTGAGTTGGATATCAGGAGTGATGGCTGGTGGGGAGGGAGTCTCAGGTGTCCTTTGGATGCCTCCCTATCAGGGGTTCACTGTGAGCCACATTCATAGCGGCTCCTGATGACGGTTTAGCAGAGGAGCTCTTGGCATGGATGACCACATGCTGTCAAATGCCCCTTCCCTCTAGGATGGCCTCTTAGGCTGCACGCACACTGGGAGGTGGGAGGGTTGAAAACTGACAAACACCCAAATCATCCTGGCCAGATGACGGTGGCCATGCCCTCCCATGCCACAGTCCCCACAGCACACCATCCCTGTACCCCTGCACCTGTTGCTCTGGAGATCCTCAGAGCCCGTTACTCCCCTCTCCATGTGCGCCCTCAGGGAGGGAGCCCCCCACTGGCAGCTCAACTGCACACCAGGATACAGTAAAGCGAGTGTGTGAATTCGAAAATAAGTGGAGCCATACTTCAAGTGCAGATGCTCAAAATCCTTTATTCCAACAATCCAAATAACAAAGATCGGTACCACACTCAGCCAACAACAAACCAGGCAGCGACCATTACCCAGGTGCCCCTCTCCTTGTGCTCCCTTGGGGGAGGGGGCTCCCTGGCAGGGATAAGCCGGAACCCTTCAGGACACAGGTAGGCTTCGGGATTCAGGTGGCAGGAGTTGGCAACGGGGGGGGGTGAACTGTCAGGCAACAAAGGACACTGAGCTGCCTGAAGGAGTGGCAGGCTGGGGGGCAAGGAAAGGAGGATAAACAGATAAGACAAAAAAAAAAGAACACACATCATTAAAGATACTGCCATTCGCAGTTTTCAAAAATCTCTTCCATTGAGGTTACCTGTTGAACAGAAATACCAGATTCATACTGTGGATGTATTGGGATGGTGCTACCACATACTGTATTTCTGATGGTAAGCAGCACAGCACTGCACCTGGATATTTAATTGTTACATGGAGGGTATGGCACAGGAGCAGGAAGGTAAGAAAAATACTTCAAAATCCTGCAGCATCCTTCTGGAATGAAAGCAAACAAGATGAAAAAATGGATATATTGATGTTTTTGCTAGGGAAATGTTATTGCTGAAGGAACTATACGGTGGCTAACAAATACTGCTGCTGTAAATGGCATTCAGTTGGGGCTATGGCGAGTGTCGTATCACCTGCTGCCCTACTGAACCCCATGCTTAGTTTGGCAGTTCACAACTACTGTAGTAAGTGGCAGGCAACTACTGTCGGTGCAGTAGGGAGTAATTACTGCTGTTGACTGCTTGATAGACGTTGTAGTGAATGCATGTGCAACATAGTATAATGCACATACAACTGAGTGAAATAACGTCGCTGAGTACTGTAAGCAGCGCAGTATTGTTGGCAAGGTGATTATAGGCAAAAGTCAGAAGACTAAGGTAATTGATAAGATGCGATGAGTCAATGTGGCCTTTCACACTCTTTGTTCCTAAAGAAACTACCACTCTTTCAGGGTAACAGAGGCACAGGAGCACTCTAGAGGAGGATTCCACCTCTAGAGGTGCCCCTAGAAAGTAGATCCCTTGGATAGCAGTACCTTAGGGAAGAAGCTCAAAAGTCCAAGCAACAGGTGTAAATAGAACAGTCAGAACATTGTCTTCTGCTAAGCAGAGAGTAAAGGCCATGATACTGAATGCCCATGGAGGAAAGGAGGAGTCCCCATCCACATCCCAACCCGTTCAGTAAAATGAAACTGACACAAAAATAACTACTTTTATGACCTTCAGCATGGAGGACAGAAAAAAAACTCATGGGTGAAACCTCTGGAGATCCAAAGCTATCCCTTCAGGCTTAAAGAGCAGCTAACATGATTGTTGGTTCCAGGCAAGCAACCCATACCATAGAGTTGCCTGCTTTATGAACTTTTTTAGCCACACTTTGAATTTTTTTGAACAGTAGATAAATAATTATTCACCTTGTAAAGATGTGCTTGTAACTTCCCTGTACAAGCCGAGCAAGTCCTGAGCACTGTACTTGCCCCTAAAATCAGCTTAATGATGATGCTATGTAGGGAATGGGGCCGCAGGTGCTCTATGGATCTCATATTAGGATCAAGTGAATGGAGCTGTCTAAATGTACTAAGACTATCTTTGCTGGCAGGTATACATGTATGGAGCTGTAAATCTAAAAGAACTAAGGGGAGAACTAGTGACACCACTGAGTAACCAATTTTAAAAAATCATGGGAAGATCGCGTGGTACCTGAGGACTGGAGGAGGGTGGATGTGATTCCCCTTCACCAAAGTGGGAGAAGGCAGAGGCAGGAAATTACAGACCTGTTAGTTTGACCTCAGTGGTAGGAAACATTATGGAATCACTTCTGAAAGAAAGAATTGTTGAGTACCTAGAGGTTAGCGGGGTACAGGACCCAAGGCAGCATGGATTCACAGCGGGAAGGTTATGTCAGAAGAATCTAATAGATTTCTTTGGCTGCATGACCAAAGCAGTAGACCAGGGAGGGGCTGTGGACATGGCCTACCTAGACTTTAGCAAGGCATTTGACACAGTCCCACACTAAAGATTAATAAACAAGTTAGCCAGCCTGGGAGTGGGTCAATAATTGGCTGGACAACAGGACACAGAGGGTAATAGTAAAAGAAGTTCACTTCAAGAAAAGGGTGGAGGGATTAACAGCAGGGTACCGCAGGGTTCAGTACTGGGACCGGTCCTCTTTAACGTCTTTATGTTGACATCGCGGAGGGACTGGGAGGAAAAGTATGCCTCTTTGCAGACGACACAAAGATCTGCAACAGGGTTAATACACAAGGGGCAGGGGGGTGGAAAGGATGAGAAGGGACTTGGCAAGGTTGGAGGAATGGTCAGAAGTATGGCAGCTTAGATTCAATGCGAAGAAGTGTAAAGTAATGTACCTGGGAAACAAAAACCCAGGGGAAGAGTACACAATGGGGGGGAGAGGTACTAACAACAACAGAAATGGAAAGGGACCTGGGGGTAGTCATATCAGATGACCTAAAGGTAGGCAAGCAATGTGAGAAGGCAGTATGGAGGGCTGGGGGGATATACTGGGATGCATAGGGAGAGGCGTCACCAGTAGAAAACAGGAAGTTGTTATCCCTCTGTACAGACAGTTGGTGAGACCTCATCTGGAGTACTGCATGCAGTTCTGGAGACCCCATCTCCACAAGGACATAGACAGGATGGAGACAGTCCAGAGGAGGGCAACTAAAATGGTGCAGGGTCTGCACCAGAAGCCATATGAAGAGAGGCTAAAGGAGCTTAATATGTATACCCTCAAGGAAAGGAGGGAGAGAAGAGACATGATAGAAACTTTCAAGTACCTCAAGGGAATCAACAAAGTCCAAGTGGATAGCATCTTTCAGAAAAGATGTGCAAGAACAAGGGGCACAATTTGAAGATAGAGAGGGACAGCTCAGGCAGCGTGAGATATTATTCACGGAGAGGTGGTGGGCGCATGGAGCAGCCTTCCTGAGGAGGTTGTGGGGTCAAAAACAGTGGGAGAATTCAAGAATGGATGGGACAGACATAAGGCAATTCTAGTGGGGTGTAGGAGGAAGTAGGCTGTTGGTTAACAAGGATCTGTAGCTTATCCAATAGGTAGGGAAATTGACAGACTGGGTGGGCCAAGCGGTCCTCATCTGCCATCAAAGTCTATGTTTCTATGTTTCTGTGAGCTAATATATAATATATATTACAGCAAACCACCTGAAGCTGTTTTATTTCCCTAACCTGGAGCTTTGTCAAGGGTCCTTGAAAAAGATACAGGTTGGGGGAATGAAACTGTGCTGGATGGTTTGTGGCTGCATGTCCCTTGCTGACCATGGCTATGTGCTTTGCACTTTAATTGTAAGTGGAACAAAATAAACAGTTTTGACACTTTATATCTGTTGCATGCCTATTTTTGTGGTGGTGTAGGTGTGTGCCAATTTTCTGTTGGAACTTCTATTTTTTTTTAACTTGTAATTTTTATTGCAAATAAAACACAGGATTAAGTACATTACATTACAGGTACATGGAAAACTACAGTTCAGCTTCAAAATTATACAAGTTCATTAACTGATAGCAGTATATAGTGCGTTCTGCACAGCTAACCATTTGTCTACTGATCTCTTTTCCAGGGATGAGTTGAATTACAAGAAGAGCCTGTTCCAGCGTGCATAGTGGCCAATCGACGTACCCTCCAATACTGCTATTAAAGATATTGTCTGCATAAAATGTCCATTCCAGTTTAGTGTATGAACTTCTATTTTTTATCTGTGTGCACCACCTTCTAGGGTGACCTCTTTTGTGCTTTTTTTTCAGGGGTTGGCCTGGGGAGACAAGATGCAAGTGATGGGGTCACCTACTAAGGAGCTCCCACATACCAGTCAGGTGCCAGCAGTCCCAGACCTCCAGGTAGTTATGAGCCCTGGATGACCTAGTGGCAGCCTTCCAGTGACTGTTTAGCTGCCTACATGTTGTGCCAGCTTGTCACTTCTTACAACCTGACTAACACTGCAAACAAGTTGCCCTTAAATGTCAAATCCTCTGTTTGGAGGCGTTCCATTTTACTGTTGTTAAGACACTCCTATGTATGTAATACAGTATCTTTCCTACCCGGACCTAGCAATCTATGATGTGTTCCTGTGTACTAAGCTCTTATTTACAATCCAGGATCTGGTATGTTATACTGCCTGTTCTGCTGGCTGCCTACCCAGGGTCACCTCTGCCTAAACAATCTGTGTTCCTTTAAAGCAGTCAAATGACCTGGCAACATTTTCTGGCATGAAGTACATTTACTTAAGCTGCATAAATGCAAAACCAAGACTGGCTGAGTTCTTCCATGTCAATAAATGACTATTCATATCAAAAAAGCATAAAAAATAATTTACGAGAGAAACCATTTTTCATTACCTTACCTGTTTCTACTCAGGTACTTGGCCTTGCACATCTCACTTTCTTTATTCAAATACAAAAACAGTCAGCATTTAGACACACAGATCTGTAGATATTGCCTGTTACCACGGGTTATGGAAATCCTGTAGGTGCCTAGAGCTATTGTAAATGAGTGGCTGGGAAAAAAAATGTTGCTGTCTCTGCCTCTACTAACTGGAACAAGTTTGTAACCCCATAGTGTGAGGGCTTACCTATATGTCTCCACAGAGCCCCGGATGAACTTCTGCCACCAGCTTTTGCTCTCACTGACCCTCCCACAAAGACAAGGGGCCTGATTCACAAGGTCCCCCCCCAAAAAATGATGCAAGGGGCTCGTGCCACAAGGAATGGTGCAAGGTGCGGCTTGTGCCAAAAGATGTGCCCTGAGCAACTCACAAACACAGCCTGTGGCAAATGCAGGCTGCTTACGCCCTCCTTGTGGCACAAACTGGTCTGTAGCACAGCACTAGGGGGCGTGCAGCAGATGCAGGCTGCCTCATCCCCTAACTCAGGATTCTAAAAACTCTCCCAGAGGGTACATTTCTAAGTACCATTAGACCAGCCAGGGCTGGCTAAGGGGTACCAGAAACCCCCCTCGAGGTTAAAACAATTGCATCAATGTACTGCAGTCCCCCCAGCCCCGATCTGCCCCAATAATAAAATATATTTCCCTGGCAGTCTAGCTAACCCCCCCATCCCTGATCTTCCTGAATAATAAAATATATTTCCCTGGTGGTCTAGTGGACCCCCACCCTGACAGGCAGTGCCCCATCACCCTGCTCCACCCCTGCCCTTACTCCGAGCCAGTGACTGGCACAGCCCTCCTCTCTGCACCATGAACAGCTGCTGACTGAACTGTTAAGGAATGTGTACTGTATACAGTATGCACTCCCTGACAGTTTAGTAAGTGGCTGGCTGTGGTGGAGAGCGGAGGGCTGTACCAGTCGCCGGCTCGGGGTTGGGACAAGGGAGCAGGGTGGTGGGGCACTGCCTGCAAGGGTGGGGGTCCACTAGACCACCAGGGAAATATATTTTATTATTCAGGCACATCGAGGTTGGGGGGGGGGGTCTGCTGGACTACCAAGGAAATATATTTTACTATTCAGGCAGATCAGGGCCAGGGGGAGGTCCGCTAGACTGCCATGGACATGTATTTTATTATTCTGGCAGATCAGAGCTAGAAGGGTTCCATTAGGCCACCAGGGAGGGGTGTGATTATTTTAATGGTTAAGAAGATCTGGGTTGGGGGGTCTGCTAGACCACCAGGGACCTGTGTGATATATATGAAAAGGGGATCAGGGCTGTGGAGGGGTGGCCCGCTAGACCACCAGAGACATTCTGGAGTGGCGCACGGCTGCCCTGCAGCTTGTGGCAACCCATCCAGATGTACCATCTGTTTGGTGCATGGCCTCAGTTGCTGCAAGCTGCAGGCCTTTGCCGCTGGGACCCTACCCAATAATGAATCGGGCACAGAGTCCCTGGTGGTCTAGTGGACCCCCACCCTGGCAGGCAGTGCTGCACCACCCTGCTCCCCAATCTCATCCCTGAGCCAGTGACTGGTGCAGCCGTTCTGCTCTGTATTCATGCAGGAGAAGGAAGGGCAGATACCCCAGGCAAGGTGGGGTGGGTGGGGGAAGGCGGGGACGACAGATGTATGGATTACAGAGAGCAGGGTACTAGATGGGTTGAGGGTATTAAGGGTGAACAAAGCACCTGGACCTGATAGCATTCCCCCTAGGGTACTAAGGGAGTTGGCAGAGGTCTTGGTGTGGCCACTGGCTGACCTGTTCAATACCTCCCTGGACATGGGATGTGTACCACAGGACTGGAGAATGGACCATGTGGTGTACATCCATAAAAGTGGCCCAAAGGATGAACCAGGGAACTACAGGCCAGTGAGCCTCACATCGATCATGGGAAAGCTCATGGAGACCATGCTAAAAGAGAGGCTAGTGAGCTTCTTGGAGAAAAATGATCTCCAGAATGGTCAACGGCACGGATTTATAGTGGGCAGACCCTGACAGACAAACCTTGTAGAGTACTATGATTGGGTGATGTGGGAACTGGATAAAGGCCATGCAGTGGATGTCCTGTATTTGGACTTCAGCAGGGCCTTTGATTCAGTGCCACATGGGATGTTGGGAGGGAAACTGGAATATGTGGGGGTAGGACCAAAAATGGTGAAATGGATCACAAACTGGCTAAAGGGAAGGCAGCAAAGGGTGGTGGTGGTCGGGGACCTCTCGTCACTGAGAGCAGTGATGAGTGGAGTACCACAGGGATCGGTACTAGGACTGGTGCTGTTTGGGATTTTTATTGCAGATATCTCACATGGGATCTGAAGCAAGATCAGTCTGTTCGCAGATGATACCAAGATGGGAGCTGTGGTTGATGACACGGAGGGGTGGAAGGGGTTGCAGGAGGACCTAACTAAGCTGCAGGAGTGGGCAGAAACATGGCAGTTGGGGTTCAATGCCAAGAAGTGCAAGGTTCTGCACTGCAGAGTCAGGAACCAGGGAAGGGATTATCACTTGAATGGGGTACAGTTGGGGAGTTCCACAGAGGAGAAGGACCTAGGAGTGATCATTATGGGGAGCGTGAACAACTCTGTTCAGTGGAGGAAGGCGACAGCAAAAGCCAACAACATGTTGAGGTGTATTGTGAAAGGGATCTCCCCCAGAAGGAGGGAGGTTATCCTGCCCCTGTATAGGTCATTGGTCAGGCCCCGCCTGGAGTACTGCATGCAGTACTGGCACCCATTCCTGAAGAAGGACATTAGATTGTTGGAGGGGGTGCAATGAAGAGCCACAAAGATGATCCAGGGATTGCAGAACAAGCCCTACAAGGACAGGCTGGGAGAGCTGAATATGTATTCACTGGAGGAGAGGTGGGATGGGGGGATATGATCGAGACATTTAAGTATCTGAAGGGGATAAACAAGACCAACACAGAAGGGATTCTTCAGATGAGAAGGGGGAGGGACACAAGAGGGCATGGACTGAGATTGGAGGGGGAAGATGACGAGACATTTTTTCATGGAAAGAGTGGTGGACAAATGGAACACCTTACCAGACAAGATAGTGTCCTGCAAAACAGTGGGCGTTTCAAGAGAGGTTGGGACAGGGGAAAGAGAAGGGATACTGGGAAGGGGGGCAGGAGGGGCAGCTGTGAGATGAAGGGCTAGCTGCACACTTGAGCAGACTCGATAGACCTTGAGGCCTGTTTCTGCTGGCAGTTTCGTATGTTCATCAATCGACACAAGCTGTGGTTGACGCAACTTGCACCAACCTTTGTGAATCGAGCCCAAAGGCTTTATTGTGGGGGACCCAAGGAGAGCTGTAGGAAAAGAGATCAGAGTTCCTTGGATGATGACAGCACCGTGAAAAAGACTCTCCATGCTGTACATCAAAGAGGCAGCTGCTTGCTGCTGATAACCAAGAATGATGGTGCTCATGATGGACCAGAGATTCCCACACAACACACCATGACTGGACGGTAGTGCAATCCTGCAAACACTATAAGAGACACTGAATATTGTTTCAAAGGCAGGAGCCCTTTTAAAAATAAGATGTTTGGGGTCAGTGCCCCCCAGCAGCACAGGCTGCCACTGTCTTGCTGCATCCTGACCCCCTAGACCACAGCACAAGTGGTGAGGGGTCCCACCTTCATCCAGTCTGGTTCTAGATCCTGGAAAGGAGCCATAGGGAGCTCCTGGGGCACTGGGAGGACTGCAGGATTCCTGGCTTACATTTATGGCCAATTATCTACCAAGTGATAGACCTCCAGTTTAGCCTCAGACTGACTGACAGCCCAGTGGACCAATAGGGAGCTGACAATCCCCAATGAACAGCTGGGGCTGTGCCAGGATCCATTCAGTCTGCATGTGTCTGCACAGAGGAGCAAACAGGTGACTGCTGGAACTGCTTCAGAAGCAGACTGTGTGTCTTCCTGGAAGAGACGGAGTATAAAGTGAGAAGCAGAATTTCTGCCTTCAGAATAGGAGACAATGATGTGGTAGCCCAGTATGAAAGCAAAAGCTGATGGCTGCAGCTGAAAAAAAAGATTTTTGCTGTGCTGCAGGCAGAGACTGTGACGGAAATCAAGTAGCCAGTATCACAGCCCAGTACTGGTTATCATCACCCCACAGGACTGGATGTCAGGATGTGCTGGGTGGGGTGGGTGGTGGATGATGTTTCACAGGCAGAGCAGCCCTGTGTTTATTTATTTAAAATGTTGGTAGCTGGGAAAGACACACTGAGCCAAGGCTTGTTTCCAGGTGTGACTCGGGGGAGAAGGTAAGGAGAGTTTACAATAGTCGAGTAGCAAAACATTGCAACAATCGCAGGTAAGATGCAAAGTGAGCAATATTTAGTATTGACAAATATACATTTAAGTTACAAATTGTAATAGGTATCGCTATTTACAAGTTGCAAAGTGCAACTGGTCAAATTGTAAAATAGTGTTTATATCGTGCATAGTACAAGGGAGAAAAAAAAGATAGGTTTTTCCCCCAATTGTTTAACCAGGTGAGACACACTAAGCTGAAAGCTTGTTTACAGGTGCAACCTGGGAGCAGAGGGAAGTTAAGTGACTTGCTCAGGGTAACACAGTATGCAAGTGGGGGCTGTGGGATTCAAACCCAGGTCTCCAGACTTGCAGATCAGAGCCTTAAAACCACTGCGCTATACAAGCTTGCAAAGAATATACGGTATTTGTGTGGAGGACAGGCTGGCACATGAGAAGGGTAACAGAATAATTAAGCATGTGAGGGCAGAGGAGACAGTAGAGAAAAAGCAGAGGAGTAAGGAGTAGGGGATGGGGCCAAGGAGGGCCAGGTGGGGAGCAGTTGCAGGGGGGTGGTGGAAGGAGCTTTAGCTGTTGTTTTAACGTGGTTAGAGTGGGCACAAGGCGGATAGAATGGGGGAGATGATACCACATATCTGGGAGTCTGGAGGCCTCCTTGCCTGCTTGAGAGTGCAGATGCGGGAGATTGAAAGTGTGGGAACAGGAAGAAGGTTGTCTGCAAATGTGAAGGTAAAGAGAGGCCTGACTGGCACCAGAGACAACAGCCATCATTCAGGTGACATCAACAGCCTGCACCACCAAAGAAAGAGAGAGTGAAACCAGACTGAGGGACTCACTGTGAACTGCACCATCATTCCCCTGCACAGCAAGGGGAAATCCCTCGGTTTGGAAAAAAACATGAGTACACTCAGGGCTTGCCAGGCAACTTGTCATATAGTTGGAAACCATTTATTGGACTTGGCCATGTGGCCCAAAGTTACAAATATCTCAGCTTGAGGTAAAAACCATTGGGGTAATTTGTTTAACTGCACCACTGCTGGCCAGTCACAAGCATCATCATCATCAGCCTACAATGTTTCCACATTTGAGTACTCAATGAAGCATAGAGAGCTCCTTGGGTAGTTCTAAGGGTTGCAACACTGGTATTCAGTGGAAAAAGGATAGCGCCCTCCGTACAGGAGGGCTGACATAAAGCTACTGCACACATGGCTAAATTATCAGATTTATCCCTCAAAGTGAAGAACCTGTAGGGACAAGACATGGGAATGCCCATAACAGAGGAACACTGCAGTGAGGTTCTGAGATTACATATGGGCCTCTTAATATGTAACAAATATAAAGAATCACAATATAAATGTTTGCATCGTCTCTATTGTCCACCAAATATTGCTCATAAATTTAAATATACAACCTCCCCATCTGTGGTAGGTGCAAAGTGGTAGTGGGCACCTACATACATTGTTTCTGGGAGTGCACTGTGCTCAATCCATTCCCTAAGAAATCACTAGAATAATGGGTATAGCAATATTGTGTACCCTGCTACCTTTACTATTTGGAATGGAGGACCTAGGAGAGGACAGGTGGGCACCACACCCGACGGGGGGGGGGGAGGTAAAGGTGTTGCTAGTCTTAGAAAGACAGTGTGTGCTGAGTTTGTGGGTGTCCTGTATGATGTCCACAGTTATGAACTGGAAGAAGTTATTGTTTCAAGCCCTAGCAATGGGAAGGTCATCATATGTTCTGAAAGGGAGACAGAAGCCAGTTCAGCAAAGCTGAGACACAGCCCTTAATTCTTTGCCAGTGGTGGAAGCTCTTCTTCTGCAAAAAGGCATGCTGTGAGGGTAGGAGTCAGGGGACATGCACTGATTGGTTTCAGACCAGACAACCTCAGATAACATCAACTGTCCCATGTATACTCAGATACATCATGCATGGCACATGGTACAAATCTGGTAGAAACTATAAAACAAATCTCCTTTTAAGAGAGCATTTTTTTTCTTCTGTCTTTTCTCTCTCTCTCTCTTTCTTCAGTGCACTGTTTTAATGTTCATAGGCAGATGTAATTTATATGCAGTGCTCTGAATTTTCCAGTCACTGCGTATGCGATTTCTAGAATCTGAATTTCTAGAGTCTGAATTCCTAATGTGTTATCCTGTACTTCAGCACTCATGTATGTTTTATCTGTCGACTTTATAAAGTTAATAAAGATAATAAACAAAAATAAAAGCTACTGCCCTGTGCATTGTGGTGTGGGAGGTGGGCACAGTTTGAGGGCTGAAGCTAAAAGGGCACATAAGCACAGCTCAGGGGAAAGTATTAGTTTTTCTGTGCCTTAAGGGACCCTGAAGAGTTAAGACTGGGCCTAGTAAGGCACAGAAGAGACACCTAGGGATACTACATTACCCTACCTCATTGCAGCAAACCCCCACTTTCTCCCATTTAGAGCCTTGCAGTCCCTAAATAAAGTTCTCCTTTCTTTTGTTTTCAGTCTTTGTCCAAGTGTTTATTACTTCACAGAACATAAGTGCATATTCATTGGGGTAACTGTTATTGCACTGTGTGGGTTCACGGGTGGGGTGATCCTGTGGGGAGCTGGGGAGGTACTGGGTCCCAGGGGGTTGTACCACACTAACACCAGGCCCACCTAAACCTTTTTCTGAGTGGAGACAAGGGGCAATTCACTTAAATCTTGTATACAAACCCCAAATTAGGAGTTTAACGACCCTTCAACTTTGTTTGAGCCTACAAGGCAAGGGTAATAACTGCGATAATAATTGCAACATCCTCAGTGAACCAGTTACAAGATCCCTATTGCTATTAGAAACATTACCAACCATGGCCAGCCCAGTAGTGCTACTGCTCATTATAACGGCAACCCAAGTTCATGAATGGATTCGCGCTGCTCAGTGGATGACCAGGGGATTGCGTACTGAGCATCAGAAGGATGGATCTCTTCCCCCCGGGGGGGGGAGGGGCACTGCATCCCAATGCTCACCTGTCACTCAGAGCACAAGCTGGGTGGCAGCACAATAGAAACTGAAACTGGGGAAGGGCCAGCCCTGAGATGCTGTTATGCGTGTATGTGCCTCATACACATGTGTTACTGCATGACCAGTGGCCTTCAGGGAGAAATCCAGGAGGAAAAACTCCTAAATGTGGCTGGGTAAAGACCAATCTTCTGCTGATCTCACAACACCAGCTAGGCATCTCTTCCAGGATCTGGCTTGTGCTCCTTGTGGGGGTAGGACAGCCCTGCGGGCACCACCACAGGTGGTAATCCATGGGGGACTCACAAAGAAAGGTAAGTCCTAGAGATGGTAGGTGATGAGACTGGGAGAATAAATAAATGAAGGAGAAAAAGAAAGATTATCAACCTTAACCTTTTTAAAACAGCATTCTGCAACTCACTAATAAAATTGCCTTGTACTTGTCATTCACCTACACTAACATATTGTGCACTCAGTTGTTTTTACTTAATGAAACTTACATTATCTTGTAATTAATCTTGTGACTTCATGCAGGTGTCTCTTACTTGCCTTCTCATGGTCAGACATTGCTGTAATACGATTATCTTCAACCTTGCATTCAAATTTCTGTAGCAATTGCTGCTGCATGTCCCTTGCAAACTTGATGCACTTTCAATGGGCTACCCCCCTTCAAAAAAAGTCCCACATAAACAAAATAAGAAGAGCTCCAACTGTGAGACAAGCAATTTTAGGTGTTACAGCATACTGTTAATGCAAGAGGGATTATAATGGGCTTCAGAGAAAGTGGGAGCCATGGTAAAGCATCCTTATACTGGAAGTAGGGTATCAGAAGTAGTAAGAGAGCATAATATAGTGAATTGCTGTGCACACTGTAGTTTTTCACACTATATTATGTATAATATAGCAGAAAAACAGCTGGGAAGACAGCATGCACAACAATTAAGAGACACTTACCCTGGCTTGGTAGTCGCATAAAAACATTCCTATGTGACATAGGGAGTAAAAATGCAGAGCAGGACATAATACAGGTGCAAGGAGACCCTTGGGGAAAAAAATGTGCATGGTCAACCAATGCTATTTCAAGGGTCCACTGCTCCCCCTGGAATACCATTTAGAGGGATACTGTCAACCCTTTTTGCATCCTATTGTCTCTAGCTGACAACCTACATTTTCTGATTGCTTACATTCTCTAAAATTCATTGATGTTGCTGGTTGTTTTATTTGCCTCCTTTCTAAGTAGATCTGAAATGAGTGCTAAAGGTGTAATTATACATGACCTTGTTTTGTTTTAAATCCTTGATCTACTCTTCTTGCATACTTACTGAACATTAGGAACACCCCTAAACAGTGCAGCCACTCATGATGCAATAGTCTCCTCTTCTTCCACTGCATCATGAGTGGCTAGACTGTTGTGGGTGTTCCCAAGTCCAGGAAAGATGCAGTTGGAGTTGATCGAGGAATGTAAACAAACACGTTTTTGTGTGGTAACACTAGTATGGTGAGCAGTCTGTTTTTCATTTTTAATAGAAAATAGGAATCAGAACCAACTATCAGCTATATCAGCAATCTCTGCAGAATGTAACCAACCATTAAATGTGTTTTTAAACTAGAGACACGTTGAGGTCTAACGGGGTTGACAGTGTCCTTTTAAATATAATCTACTTCAAGAGACAGTGATGCAAAAAGCAGCTTACAAAAGTGGAATCCTGTAAAATGCACACGAGTGACAATGAACATAATGAGCACACAATATTAAGTGACCCCTAAATTCAAATTGATAAAGTTATGTATGCACCCAGGGTACCAGATAATTACCAAACAGGAGTTACAGTAGTAATAGTAGTAGTATTAGGTATAGTATACTTTAGGTCACTGTTCCTCTATATACTGCATTACAGGATTTTTAAGAAGGACATTTTTGTCGCTACGGACAGTACATCTGTGAATGCATTGGTATTGTGGTTAATGATAAATATGTACTATGTTGTTGTGCCTATACTGGCTTGGATTATGCCTGAAAACAGTCTGGCCAGTGTACTTAGAAACACAGAACCATAGAATATGACAGCAGATAAGGACCACTTGGCCCACCCAGTCTACCCAGTTTTCCCTATCTATACTGTCACCACAGACCCTACTTGATCTCCTGCTCCCCACCCCTTGCTTTCCACTAAGATTCCCTTATGCCTGTCCCATGCATTCTTGAATCTGACCACTGTTTTGGCCCCATCACCTCCTCTGGAAGACTGCTGAAGGCATCCACCACCCTTTCGGTGAACTACTTCCTCACATTTCTCTTCAGTTTACCCCCTTCCAGCTTCATTACATGTCCCCTTGTCCTTGTGTATCTTTTCCTCTGAAAAATACTTCCCTCCAGTACCTTGTTTAACCCTGTGAGGTATTTATGGGTCTCTATTCTATTACCCCCTCTCCCCTTCCAGGATGGATGTACTGAGGTCCTTCAGTCTCTCCTCATAGGGAGTCTGATGCAGACCCTGCACCATTTTAGTTGCCCTCCTTTGGACAGCCTCCAATAGGTCTCTATCATAGAAACATAGAATTTGACGGCAGATAAGGACCGCTTGGCCCACCTAGTCTGCCCATTTTCCTACCTAACAGATAAGTTGCAGATCCTAGTTAACCAACAGCTTACTTCCTCCATCCCCCACTAGGACTGCCTTATGTCTGTCCCATGCATTCTTGAATTCCCCACTGTTCTTGACTCCATGACCTCCTCAGGAGGCTGTTCCATGCATCCACAACCCTCTCTGTGAAAAAATACTTCCTCACATTACCTCTGAGCCATCCCCCTTCTATCTTCAAATTGTGCCCCCTTGTTCTTGCACATCTCTTTTTCTGAAAGATGCCACCCTCTTGGACTTTGTTGATTCCCTTGAGGGACTTGAAAGTTTCTATCATGTCCCCTCTCTCCCTTCTTTCCTCAAGGGTATACATATTAAGCTCCTTTAGTCTTTCTTTGTATGTCTTCTGGCACAGACCCTGCACCATTTTGGTTGCCCTCCTCTGGACAGCCTCCACTCTGTCTATGTCTTTGTGGAGATGGGGTCTCCAGAACTATCATATTACCCCCCCCCCTTCCAGGATGTACATTTTTTTCATTTTATTCTTTGTTAACCGGGTAAGGACACTGGACCAAAGGTCCTTTTTCTGGCCCAACCTGGATAAACAACACAAAAATTTAGGATAACAAATAAGATAGTTTACATAAAACAAGTACAAACAGTGTCAGCTAATAAATATTGCTTTAACTTTCATTTAAAGTTAGATAACAAAGTGGCCTGGTGAACAGCAACAGGAAGTTCATTCCAAAAGGAGGAGCTGCTACTGAAAATGCACATGATCCAATTTTTAACCTAGAAAAAGTAATACAAAATACAATACCATTTGCTGATCTTAAGCTAGGCAACACTGGTCTAACTGATACTAAATTGAAGAGAGGAAAAGAAGATTTAAAAAAGGAACACTTAAAAATAAGACACCACAGGGAGTATCTAAATATATTAATAGGTGACATCCAGCCCAAAGACGCATACAGACTGCAGTGATGGAAGCATGCAGGAACCTCAAGAACAAATCTACATATATTGTTGTAGGTAACTGCTAAGGTGTGTTGTTCCTTCAACACAATATTACAATATAAACTCGACACATAATCAAAATGGGGGAGGAGTGACCCAGTAGCAACTATTTTCCTAGTCTTAAAAGAAAAGTATGATTTGAACTTATATAACAGTCCCAGTCTCATATTAATGGTTTTAACCACAGACTTAATCTGCAAGGAAAAAGAAAGCCCTGAGTCTAGCAAAACACCCAAATATCTAAACCGGCTTACTTGTTCTATTAAAATCCCCTCCTTATCATATAATGTTAAACACGGATTGTCCACTAACATTGATGGCATTCCAAACACCATGACTTTGATTTTTTTTAATTCAAAACCATTGAATTGTTAGTAAACTATGAGCAAACAGTCCCAAAATCCTTTTCCAAAGCAGAGGATAGTTCAGCAACAGACTTTAATTGAGAAAAAATAATTAAATCATCCGCATATAAGATAGAACTACTGAATTGCCATAACCGAGGTATTTGATTGACAAATAAAGAAAATAATAAGGGGCCCAAAATGGACCCCTGTGGGACACCACAATCAACTGAGGACACATCTGATGTAACAGAGCCAATTTGTACAAATCGAGTTTGATTAAACAAATAGTTTCCAAACCAAGAAACAACTGCTTCAGAACATCCAAGACTGAACAATTTAGAGCAAAGAAGATTATACTCGATTAGGTTGAATGCCTTGGTCAGGTCCCAAACACCACCCCTGTCATACAACCTTTATCAAACCCTCTCAGGACGGTGTTCATGAACCAGAGCAAGGCAGTCCCAGTACCATGAAACCTGTGAAATCCATGCTGTTGCTTAGCAAGTACATCATGGATTTCCAGGTAATCATTAATCTGATTTGCAACCAATTTTTCCAACATTTTACTAAGGGGATACAAAACAGATATTGGTCTAAAATCACCTAGGTTAACTGCATTGGCTTTCTTGGGAATTGGTACTACCCTCGCTTTCGTCCATTCTGAAGGAAACTGACAGGTAACTGCATGTTGAGGTCCTTCAGTCTCTCCTCGTAGGGTTTCTGATGCAGACCCTGCACCATTTTAGCTGCCCTTCTGTGGAAAGCTTCCACTCTGCCTATGTCCTTCCTGAGATGTGATCTCCAGAACTGGACACAGTACTCCAGGTGAGGTCTCACCATTGATCTATACAGTGGCAACACCACCTCCCTCCTTCTGGTGATACCCTTCCCTTTGCACCCCAACATCCCACTGGCCCTACCAACTGACCTGTTGTACTGTCTCACCCCTTGAGGTCATCAGATATGAATACTTCCAGGTTCCTTTCTGTCTGGTGACTGTCAGTACCTCTTCTCCAATTTTAAACTCCACCTCTGGGTTTCCATGCCCTAAGTGCATAATTTTGCTCTTTTTCACATTGAAAACCAGCTGCTATGAACCTGACCACTCCTCGAGTTTTCTCAGGTCCCTGCACATTCTCTCCACCCCTTCTTGAGTGTCCACCCTAATGCAGATGGTGTCATCCACAAAGAGGCAGGCCTTCCAGCTCATCTGCAATGTCATTTATAAGGACATTATTGAGGACAGGTCCAAGTACTGAATCCCGAGGCATGCCGCTGATCACCCTCCCTTCCCCAGAGTGAACTCCATTTACCACCATCCTCTGTCATCTATCCCTTAACCAATTTCTTACCCAGTTTACTACCTTGGATCTGCCTCTATTCTGCACGGTGTCCTCATGCACCTCCTATTTGGAATGATGTTGAAAGCCTTACTGAAAGCTAAGTCATGTCCACTGCCCCACCTTGATCAATTTTCCTGGTCACCCAGTCAAAAAAATCTATCAGATTTGTCAGACATGACTTCCGCCCCTCCATGAATCCATGCTGCTTCCTCCCTACTACCACTTTTGTGAAGTGGAACGACATCTGCCCTCCTTCAGTCTTCCAGAATCACTCAAGTTTCCAGTGAGTTGTTAAAAAGCACTGTCAAAGGTGCAGCCAGTACCTCCCTGAGCTCCCTTAATACCCTTGGGTATACCCCATCTCCCTTTTGGTATACCCCATCTGGTCCCATAGCTTTGTCAGCTTTCAGATTTGCAAGTCCCTTCAGGATGCACTCCTCTGTGAAAGGACTTCTGTCTACTTCTCTCCCTCCAGTGTTCCTTACTTATCAAATAAATAAAATGAATGAATAAAAAAAAAATAAAACTGGGCATTGCCTGACTTTTGAACAGATAAGAAGGGTGTGGATTGAGTTCCAGCTTAAAAATGTATTTACTTCATTAAAATATTGTATTTTAATACCAAAACCTCAGCACTGGGCAGCCTTTTGATTGGTAACCTGTTTATCCAAAAGAGAGAAGGAGCCTACCGGGTATGAAGATGGGAACACCAAAACATCTGCAGCAGCCTCAGCCACAGAAAATTAGGGCCCAAGTTGACCTGGTAGCGCTGAGGGTTGAGGCACTGGATGCCACATCTCGCGCTACACCAGCGACCTGGGTTCAGGAATGACCTCAGGTCACTGGGGTGCCGGCACGGGAGGGATGGGTGGGAGCAGGATCGAGCACTGGCTCTCCTCTCCTGGGCAAGGGGTGGAGTCACCTGCCCATAGTCCTGCCATCACCAAATGGAGGTTTGGTGCCAGTGCAGGTGGTCAATAGTGTAACTGGAAGGAAGGGGCATCCCAAACAGCATGCACACATGTGCCTTCACATGCACATGCTATGTCGGGGATTCATGGGTGTAGGGGCCAGGAGAAAACCCCCAAAAACCCAGAAACTGCATATGATGAAGAAAAAAAAAAAAAGAAAGAAAATTAGGGCCCAGCGTCCAAAGTCTGCTCTGGGAAAAATGTTACTGACCACTTCAATGGGGGAGCACTCTCTGTCTTTGTTGTAAACAGCAATAAAACTTTAGACAAGCAGATGGAGGGTAAACTAGCTCGTTTCCAGGTGCGCCCTGGGAATGGAAAAAGGGGATACAAAACTGAAACAGAAAACAGATAAAAAGAATACATAAAGTTATGACTGTTCAAAAGGCAATACAAACATTTTGTGGATATTCAGGCAGTATTTGCCATCAATATAACATTAAACACATATATCCATTTTACATATTTACACATATGTTTTAAGTTCATTTACACTTGCACAAGCAAGTATTAGTGCTCAGTTATGTAATCACAGAGAACACTACTCAATATAAACCCAGCTAGTGCAAAAGGCTGGAGACGTGTCTGGGGAGGGGCGGAATAGTGTTGCACAGTGGAGGACCGAAAAAGGAAAGGACAGAGAAGACTACAGAAGGGGTAGTGGGTCAGGTGCACTTACAGTAGGGGGAGATATAGTGCTGAAGAAGATGGGATACCACCAAAGCGAGCCAAACAGCTGAATGGGTGCTGGTGACATACCCAGGGTTAATGAAAGAGAATTCTGTACTGTGAGCCTGTTTAGAAAAAAATGAAAATTTTTCTCATTCAGTAACATCAGACTGCTAGGTCAGTCTGAAGTCACTGAAGGCGATAATCTGAAAGGGTTCTTATTAATGGGAAGGGTTCATATCCCTGTAATTAGAGATAATATACTGATGCACTTACCCATGATTTAAATATCTGGAGTATGTCAGAATTTTGTGAAAAGCCAAAAAATATACTATGCACATCCACCAAACCACACAGTCAAAAAGTGAGGTGCAAAAAAAAGCATTTATTACATAAAATGCTTACACAGAATCCAAAAGTCAAAAGATATTCCTTACAGCTCTGTAGCAGGAGACCATCAGGTGCCAGCGAAACCCACCCCAATGTTTCACCTCAGAATGTGAGGAGGCTTCGGCGGGGGCAATAGTGGGTTGTAACTGCCAACATTTTATACTGTCACAAGCACCTTTTTAGAATTCAATTAAACAAATAATTATAATACATAATTTAAATGATTACTGAATGAACAGCCTCCAGTATGTCAGCAGAGAGCAAGGTGCAAGATAATCACTTATCAAACAATAGTGATATGCCCTAAACCAGTCAGTTATAACAAGTATAAGACAAACCACAAACAAGAATCAGCAGATAGAGTATAATATCAATACACACTTTTGATGAAAAAAATGTATCAGTTTGATCAAGAAATGTAAGCACTATTTGATCCAACAGTAATAAAGTATCACTACGAATAACAATAATAATGATGTCACACAGATCCCGCTTACAAGATGTGTAAGTTCTAAATGAGAATGCTAAAACAGAGGGGTGGAGGAGACAGAAAAGGGGAAGTGGAAGGGAACATTTAAACCCCTTTGACCAGCAGCTCAAAAGTACTAGTCTTTATCAGTGGTTAAATTGGGCAGGAACTCACAGGAACTCAGTCTGACCTCCTCAGACACTTGTCTCCATTGAGTGCTATGGAGAGTTCCACCTCCCAGGGATGAGTGTTCCACCTCCTACAAATGTAGAGATTACCGTTCTACCTCCTAAACATTTCCAGTTTAACCACTTGTCTTTATACGAATAGAGTAATGCAGTATTAAAGCAGAAGCTACATTATGAATTCATAAAAATTGAAAACTAGGGGCAGCCGAGAGATAGAACCAAAACAACAAACTGGGCTGAGAACAGCCTTACCAGAAAAAAAGTCATACACTGACCACAAAGTAAAGTATACAGATTACTTTATTAAGTACAAGCAGTGTGCGTTTGTAGCACTGCTTCTTTTTGGTGTATTAACTGTTTACTGCACTTTTAGAAGAATGTTAAAAAGCTACTATGTCTTACCTCTTAAATGTAACTGCTGAAAAACTACTATGTATTATGTTCCTCACTGTCTAGTGTAATGTACCTGTGCTGTATGCTACCTCATGTATTATTCCATGTAATTCAATGGGTCGCCCCTGAAAAGAGGACCTCCGGGGCCCAGCGGGCTTACCCGGTTATCAAAATTTAATAAGTATAAAATAAATAAAATATTCTCAGGGGTTACCACTTTAAGAGGTATATGTCACTTTAAACTGACTGCATAACTGTTCTTCACCAGTTGGAGGCAGCATTCCCAAGATTAAGCACCTGGATTAGGTGTGAAATATTGGCAGGCTAGTCCCCAGTCTTGCATTTAATCAAATAAGCTGTATACTTTACTTCATGATCAACATATGATTTTTTTTGGTGAGGTTATTCTCAGCCTGGTGTGTTGTTTTGATTTCAGTTCATTTTACTGTGTGCTGCAATTATATCTGGAACAGTCCCTGTTTGTTTGTTTGGCAGCTGAGAGGTAGCCAACAGTATTATAAGTATAATAGTATTGTAGTTGCTTACCCAAAGGGACATGTGGGGAAGGAAAAAGATAAGGGGAAAGGAATATTTCATCTACCATAGAACTAGCACAAATCAATATACTGTCAATAACATTAATATTAAAATATGCAAATAATTGCTGCAAGCTAATAAATCTCAAGCCCCTCTAGAACAATTCAATGAAAATATTCACAGAACAAAACATTTGTAGCATTAAAAAAATAATCTTTGGTGAACGTGAAGGAGACCTCCACAAGGGAGGACTGACCTCCTTGTTAGATCATGCAGTTGGGCACAAAGCAATAAAGCAAAATAACCTATAGCTATAAACATAATGAGAACAGAGGAACAGAAGAGATAGCATTAGAAATATACAACAGACATTACAATAAATCAAAGATTAAAAACAGTTCATGTCACTCAAATCCTAAACACAGTGCTAAGCATGAATATTCAAACCACCAACATATGGCTCAAGTGTATATATGTGTATATATATACAGTATATATATATATATATATATATATATATATATAGTATGGTGGAATGTTGTTTTAACTTGATTTCCAGCTCTAGTGAAGCTGTTCTACCACAGTGTAAAGGTAATGGGCAGCTGTTCAACCCTTCTGTGGTAGAACAGCGTTCAATTAGATTTGAAATCGCATGAGCCACACAGTTTTGAAAGCTGCTGTGGCAACAGAAATCACAGGATCAACCAGACAACAGGCAACGGCGACAAAACGACTCACATCTGTAGGATCAACCAGATAAGGAGACAAATGCAGGATCAACCAGATATGTTTTCTTATGTTTACCAATAAATGCAGGATCAACCAGATGTGTTTTTTTATGTTTATCAATAAATGCAAGATCAACCAGATATTTAAAAATAACTCATATAACTCAGTAAATAGCAGTGGGGCCTCTTGCTAAGTGACAAATGTAGCCACCATGTTTTTTTTCTTGAAAATCCCGTCCACTCCCACTCAACAACCAATAGAAGTTTGTGCCACTAACCTGGGTATGTCTGTTACCTAGCAACCACATGGCTCACTCTGGCAACCTTCCCTAACTCCAGAAATAAGAAGGGACAGGGATAATTTCTTTTAATATATATATATATATATAAAAAAAAAAAAACATGCTTCAAACTGCTTTCAAATTACTTATGGAGGCACCATACACTATAAAAAATACTGGATTGGCAACCCTATGCCAAAGGGAGGTAATAATCTCTCTTTACAAGACACTGGTTAGGCCCCATCTGGAGTACAGTGTGCAGTACTGAAGGCTGCACCTTCACAAGGACATTTATAAAATGGAGGCAGCCCAGAGAAGGGCAACCATAATGGTGCAGGGATTGCATTAGAAAACATGTGAGGACAGATTAATGGAGCTCAATATGTATACCCTAGAGCAAAGGAGAGCGAGAGGTGATATGATCGAAACATTCAAACACCTTAAGAGCATTAACAAGGTAAAAGAGTCTAACATGTTTCAATATAGGAAAAATAGCAGGACAAGAGGACACAGCACGAGCTTAGAGGGAGGCCGATTAAGGGGTAATGTGAGGAAGTTCTTTTTCATAGAAAGGGTGGTGGATGCATGGAATGGCCTACTTCAGGAAGTGGTGGATATGAATACAGTGCAGGCTTCAAACAGGCATGGGATAGGCATAAGGGAGCAATACAGATGAGTATGAATAGATGGGCCATTGACAGAGTAAAGGCCTATGGCACATTCATAAGGCAGAAAAAAAATGAGCAGACCGGATGGGCCTTGCGGTCCTTATCTACCATCAACTTTTGTGTTTCTATGTTTCAAACCAGTGTGTTTGCCACCTCGGGGTTCTGATTCCCATGGACCTCTCGAGCTTCACTCTCGAAAATATTGTTGCTTATATCTATTTCTGTTTCATGTGTACTACAGTTATCTTGTATTCACTGCCACCCTGTGCCATGTGTTATGGCCCGGGTCGTGCCTGAAAACGGTCCCTGGGATCAGTGCACTCACCCGGTTATTAAAGTCAAAAAATAAATAAAATAAATAAATAAGTCACAGGGAATCAAAACCCCTTTGTGGCAGAACACACTGGTTCAGTATGGTTGCCCATCCAGTATTCTCTATATATTGCACAAGTACAATATGTTATGAGAGGATAAGTATCCATACTTAAACATGGATATAACTAGACTCACACTAGAAAAGTTTATCATATTTAGAGCTGCAGTCCACAAAAAGGAACAGTAAAAATGTATTCAAATAAACAATGTTCAAAGATTGACATAATGAGCAGGCAAAGGAAGTAACCACATCTTAGAAATTATGTATAGTCCAAATTATTACTCGGACTGTTTGGTTTGAAATAGTTTAATTCAAATATCCAGTGAGCCTCTGCCTGCAGAAGGGGCATATTTCCCTCTTTGTCTGGCATATATATTTTGTAATACTCCAAACTTAACTTGGGAGGGGGCCATCCTGGTGGCACAAAGGGTTGAGGCATCTGTACCTCCCTGCTGCCACACTGGCAACCTAGGTTCAGAAACAGACATGGGTTGCTCAGTGGCCTGGCCGGGAGAGGGAAGATTGAGCATCCATAGGACTGCTGTCTTCCCTCGGGAAGGGGGGAATCCCGTGACTCGCCACTCGACTGCCACCTGGCAGAAGCCAGGTGGTGGAATGTGTGAGTCTCTTAACTAAGGGGAAAGGATAGTGTACAGAGTGCTGGAGCACATCCTCGGAGGTGGAGTGCGCTTGCATGCTCATTGCACCTACTGCTGAGCCCCGGGGAGAAAATCAGTAGGAAAACAGAAAACGGGCTACATGAAGCCCTACCCATCTCGCTGCTGGCCCACCTGATCTCTGCAGTCTGCCAGAGGAATTGTGGGATGGCCATGGTCTATGGGTGCAGAGCTGAGAAAGTCGCCCAATCCATTCTAGAGAGAGAGAAACACAACTATAGAAAAAAAAAACTTAACTTGGGAAAAATCACAGTCATGGTATTCTTTAAAATGTCCCAAAGCCGAGTTTATTTTATTTATTTATTACATTTTGGTGACCGGGTAGGCCCACTGAACCCCGAAGGTCCCTAATTCAGGGGCGACCCAGGTAAGTTACAACCCACATTTCTAATCTATCTAGTATGTTCCTGTAGGTGGAGTTTCAATTTTCTGGCTGTACAGCTTACATATGTCTTAGGACATGTACACCATCTTGTAGTATATACATGGATATATATAGTAGTATGGCCATGGAGCTATATATATATATATATATATATATATATATATATATATATGGTAGGAAGTCTAAGGAATGCCGTTAGGGCTGTAGTTTATGCATATGGATATTTGTAATCCTATCTAAGGTATAAGTTCCTGTCATGCCCAGTGGGTTTTTCCTTTGTGTATACCCAGTGATGTGTGACCACTATCTCTGAGAAGAATAAAGATGGCCACTGAACATACAAGCTGCAACTGAGTCTCTCTGTGAGGGCACTAAGATATATTACATATCCTACATAGACTAACTCATATTGCAAATTATGAAGGCATTCACAGAAATTTCTCTCTATTCCTGGAATAATACATTCTGTTCCTGTAATGAGCATTTTACAAACAGTACAGTTTTGACATTTAAATAAACCTTTTGGTTTTCAAGATAATCAGTTATTTGGTTTCTATCTAGCGTAGTGACTATCTAGTCAAACTGCCTGCTAAATTTTGTGTTCTCCTAAAACAGGTATGTGGACAGGGCCGGTTTTAGGCACCCACAAAACCTGCGGCTGCGGGGGACCCTGCATATAGCTGGGGGACCGTACCACACTCTCAAGTGTCCCAATTTTTTTTGGATTTCCCAAATTCATCCCTCCTGTCCTGAAGTACTGAATCCCTGTGCTTCTTCACGAATTTAGGAGCCTCATCCAACCTCAGCACGAGCCTGTGCCTGTATTTTAATTTTTTCCCCTCCCTCTATTAACAGCCATGGAGGGCAGCACCTACAACCAACTCGCCAGTCCTGCCTTGCGTTTGCTCCTAATCTCAGCTGTCGTACACTGTGATTAACTCCTGATGTGCACTGTGCATGCATGCTCTCCGGTAAGCCCTTCCCAGTGATTTTTTTGGGGCAGGAAGTGCAAATAACTAAGGAGGTGGTTTATCAGGAAGTTATGATCACTGTCTCTGTAAGCTCTTGACAACTACAGCTATTTTGTTAACGTCTCCCGATGGCCTGAGAATTACAGCGAGCCGCCAGCTATGTATACTGGGATATGCTAGAGGCAACAAGCCATCACCATGCTGCCATTGTGAGCATTTGTACTGTGCCATTAGGACTGGGATTTGGAATCCTTCCATTTCCCATGTTGTTTAGGGGATGGTGACCGTGCCTGGTTATTCATTACCATGCCTCTAAAAGTTATGCCATACTAAAATTTGAGATGTGAAAAAATTGAGATGCAATGTATAGTCTTTGTATGGGTAGCATGTTTTCCATGTGTGTGGAAAAGCAGGGACATTCTTCAAAGTTGATAGGTATGTGTTTTTGTCCAGGGAAGTATGTATTAGTGAGCAAAACATTTCATCACAGTTTATTGTAGCAGAAATCTATTTTTGACATTCTAAGATTCCTGCTCAGTGTATTTTTAGTTTTTTTCAGATATTAAAACTGTTTTAACCGCAAATTTTGTAATTAATAACTCATGTCATTAAATATGGTTGCTGTGACGTGGACAGCCAGTTCTGAGTGCTGTAGTATCATTTTTTTTTTGCAATATCAAAATGGGTTATGGACTCTTTGTCATGAGAGATGCTGAAATCTGGTGCTCTAGGAGTGACCTCACCCCCCCCCAGGTATCAGCTGAAAGATGAAAGCCATGAGAAAATGCTGAAACAGCATGTGAGATCACACACATACCGGTTTTAGATACCAGGTGTTACATGGCAGGCCAGAAGCTATTTACAGACTTTTCTAAGTTAATTATAGATGTTGTTAAGAGGGAAATCATAAAAAAAAGTTTATGACATTAGAAGGGGAAACCAGGTTTAGCAAACTGGCGCGAAGTTGTAAATGTTCCTCTGATGCCTGTGTGAGAGAAAATACTGATTAAGATCAAAGAGATGTCATTTGAAGAACACATGAGTATGCTGAGGTTGCAGAATTTAATTCTTGAAAAAGACATCCTGTTTTTTTATTAAATGTATATTTTTTTATATATTCTGACAGAGGAGGAGCTAGGTGACCTCACCCAAAAAGGGAATGGCAAATACAGTTTGCTTTAAGGAATATTCTGTTTTATTTCAGAGACACTTTTATCTAGACTCTAACAAGGAAACATCTGTGAGCACTTTTAAACAGGTATTTAGAAAGACAGACAAAATCTAAATATTGTTGTAGGAATTTACACTGTTTAAACCTTGTTCTTTTAAAAGATTTGTATGTCTTGTGATATAACAGTTCTGTATTTTGTGTTTGACATATTTTTATCTATTTTTAGTAAAAAAACTCTTTTTAGAGCATACTTGGTCTGTCTTTGATTTTCCTTCACTTGCAAGAAGAGTATATATGGTTATAACAGACACTAGGCATGAGCTTGAATGGTGGTACCAAACTGGAAAGAGAAGCGTTTTAAATCTGAGATCTTTATTAAAGTTTTTAAGGGTTTATCTCTGTATACCTGGTTAGGTGCCCATAGGCAAGGATATCTGGCCCCCCAAAGACAGATATATCTGAGCCTGTGCATTGGGTACACTAGCAAGAGGTTCACAGTTTGAATCCCTCCAGAACTGAGACCAAAGGTTGATCTGAACTCACAAAACAGCCAAGAGGGTTACCTTGTTCTGTTAAACTGTTCACAAGACTGTGCTTGGAGGTTGGCACTTTGGGAGTAGAGGGCTGACCTGCTGAGTGGGTTTGTGACAGTTGCTACTTGCAATGTTTAAAAATCTCTTCTGCCGAGGTTACCTGTTGCATAATGTGCATGCTAGATGCATACTGTAGATAAATTAGGATGGTGCTACTACATGTTTCTGATAGCAAATAGCACAACACTGTACCAACATAGTTATTTTTTTAATGGTGGGCATGGGACAGGAGTGGGAAATTTTAAAACCTTCACAATCCCATATCTTGGTTCAGAAATGAAAGAATGAAAAAATAAAAAAATGTGTGTCTTGAAATTTTTGCCACACAAACATTATTGTTAAAACAAACAAACAAAGAAACAAAAAAGCACTATATACTGTACTTACAACTACTGCTGCTTCAAATTGGTTACCTATCTCGCCCTAGGCAAGGTGTGAAGACTGGACCGCTGGGACCGAACCAGATAAGCAAGAGCCAGACCATCCAGCTTGTGTTGCCAGACCAGCAATAGTCACACAAACTGCACCCAGTCAGGCCATACTGGGTAGTCTGAAATGATTTGGTGCAGGCCTGACAGTCTGGTTTTCACCCATACCCCCATGGTACTTTCACACTTTCTAAACAGGTTGCGACTGTGTGGGGTAGGGCATATGGGTCTCTCTGAAAACAGGGCTGTGCCAAGAACTGTAAGGACCCCCTGCAAAATATTTTGTGAGGCCCACCTCCCCACCAACAAATGTAAAATAACCATTAGCACATATGACATTTTTATAGCATAAGTTTTTTTGTGTCAGTCCTGCTGAACATACATAGTTTGTCCATGCTGCCGCAGTCCCCCACCCCCCTTGCTGGCACCATGATCAAAGAACTGAACAATGTAATTTGTCCCTGCCCCTCCTAGGGACACCACCACCAAGATTAGATGTTTTGAGTAATGGGACCTATTGCTTCTTTGTTCTATATTTCCCCATCCCAACCATGTGAAACGAGTTGGAATCTTCTGACACCACCACTGCTGAAAGATGCAGTTTCAAATGGATAAGAATTTCCAAAGTGAACTTGCAAGTTTGTTGGTGAGAAAAGGTTTTCTCAATGCTGACCTCTGAGGCAGTGGGCCCCCTAACATTATGGGTCCTACTGCAACTGCAGCTGTTGCACCCCTCTGGTCACTGCCCTGTCTGAAAACAACCCTGAGAGGCAGGCTCTGTCCATCATTTTGTTTCTAGAATAAAAACAGAGAGCGTTACTGTATTATATTGGCTGGACTGGTACACAGGTGCCTGGTGCAGAGGCACAAGGGCACATTTTGTCTATCCTCTTTGGTTGTTCTGGTTTGAATTTGACATCTAAAGCATAAAATAAAGATACTTTATGTTGCATGGTATCTCACCATGATGTGATGTACAAATCACGCAATGGCGTGACGTAGCAAGGCACCACCATACTGAATAAAATACGGTGTCCCTGATTTTGATCATTTGTCCCTGATTTTGGAGGGGAAATGTCTCTGATTTTGGTCGCAGCAGGTTGAGAGGTATGTCCCCCCATGCATTGACATCGGCAAGCATACACAGTGTACACTATTAGTTTAAAACCTGTGGTAGCGTTTTTAAACATTTCCACAAGCTGCCTCCTAGCTGCATCTTTGACTTGTTCTTGTTGCCATGCTGGAGCTCAGTCTCTGTTTACTTTACCAGTGTTCCCGAGATGAGGGGGGCAGTGAGCAATTTTGTTACACTGGGGACATGACTGGCTCCGGAAGAAAACAAACACAGGCAAGCTGACTGGCTTCTGAACAAGCCCAATGTGATTCTGCCCATTGCCATTGGTTGTCTTCAGGTGGGTGCATTTGCAGGCTTTTCAAACTTAGCAACAGTAGTGACAAAAAAAGGGCTTGTTTTTGTTTACGGTGCCCTGTTTTGTCACTACTGTGTTTGGGAGAAAATCCTGACTTACTAGCGATTGCAGTCTGAGAAGTACTGGCGTTGTCCAGAGGTTGCATTGGTATTTTTGGACCCGGACCCAATCTTGTAGTAGTCAGAGATCAGAGAGGAGAGACTGCGATGGACAGAGAGTCTAGCAGAGAACATGAATCGGAGACAGATCTTAAGCCGTGTTTACACAGTGGCATTTGCACTGCAGCAACCCAAGTGTTCAGGTTGCTGCGGTGCAAATGCCGCTGTGTGGACACTTACCAAATCACGGTAAGCCGCTTCCTTGCTCCGTGATCCCAGAAAGTCTGGGGATGCATTTGGGAACAAGCAGATTAAGCGGCTGTGTGGACAGGCTGCACTGCTCACTCCCAGATGAAACACACATTATGGCACTTCTCCATCAGCACGCCCCTGACCCCAGCCCCTCCAGCGGTTCACATTGCGCAAAGAGGGCCTGTGTAGATACATGAGACAAGCGTCCTTTGGGTCGGGTCAGCTCTTCAACACTCCACTGAAGGAGTGAAGTCAGCCATGTAAACACGGCTTTAGTCTAGCAGCAACTCTGGGATATACAGCAGCAATCTGTACCAGTCCAGTTCTTCCCTTGGAGTCAAGCCCAGTGCTACGCTGGTAAGGGCTGATAATCTTGATCCCTTCTGCCCCTTCTTCTTTGGGTGGTTTCTGTTTTCCCTGAGTTGTTGCTGCAATTAAGTTTCAGATCTGTGAGGGCAGTAAGGTGTGTACAGGGTGATGGGGCAAGAAATCTTGGTCTTTCTTCGGGTGGGGGGGTGAGTGGGGTATAGTTACAGAAATGGATTTGGCATGTTCTGCCAGAGACAGAAGCAACTTTGGAAATTGTTGTTTGCTGCACTCGGAAATTTGTTTCATCCGATTGGGAGTAGAATGCTGTTTTCTGTGGGGGAAGGGGGTAGAGTTAGAGTAACTAGGTGATACTGAACATCACATGCCTCTGGTAAAGTGATAGGACTTCAGTACCCTAAACCAGCAAAATTCATAATTGACAAGCGATTTGGTTTCTAAAAGTAAAGCTGAGACCATTTGTTTTTGCTTTAAACCATGTCCTCTGTGCTGGAGACCTGTGCTGTCTCAGACAGCTTAGTTGTTTCACCTCCTCAATACTGTACCTTAAGGGTAGCAGGTGGGAGGAGAGTACGCAAAACTTTGAGAGCATTGCAGTGCTTGAAAGCCAGTCTCAGCTTACATTGACCTACTCTGCCTGCAGAATGTCTCTAAAGGGAACAGTGACTAAGGCCTGATTTTTATACGAGAATGGCACTTTTCAGCTTCAGAAATCTTAAGTAGTCGACATTCCATAGGGCAGTAAAAATAAATTCTCTGTCCCTTTAAATCTACCTCCATGATTGAACGAAAAACTGCCACAGGCTAAAGATGGAGATGTGAAGGATTAATTGCATTTTTGCCTATTAATTATCAGCTTTGTAGTTTCTTTGGTATGCATTCAAGTAGCATTTTAAATTTAATTGCATTTATAATCATAAATACCGTATGTCCCAAATGCTAGTCCTCTTTGACCTTTCAAGGCTAAAATAAGTTTACCTTCTGGAGTTAGAATACATTTGAAAAAAATCTCACTTAAAGGGCTATATAAAATCTGTGATTAGTCGTCATTAGGAACAGTAGTTAACAATGAACTGTTTTGAAACTGGGAATGTGAGAAGGTAGACTGTTGTGGTACTGGGAATGTGAGAGGGTGACTGCTTTTGGTGTTGTGGCTGTAAGAGGGTAAGTGTGACTCTTTCTGTGGTGTGGTGATTGTTTTGGAGCTAATGCCTTTGAGTAAGATACTGGAAAGAACAATTTGAAGTGTAGATTCTGTTCTTTATTTATTTGTAAATTAACAGTACAGTATCTCAAATTCACATGTAAGACTGTAGTTTTCATATGTAGTATACATGTACAGCAGATTAAATCATACGTTACTGTTAAAGCACTGCGATATATACAATATCTGCTATATAGCATGTCTCATGTCTTCAGTTCTAACAGTTTGTTCATGTCGCTACAGTATAATGCGAGCTGTCACAAAAAAGATGGGGGTGGTTGTACATTGTGACAAACCAGTGTTTGATCTGTGTCAGGCCTGTGAGGTGGTCTCTGATGGGGAAAAACAGTGCCAATATGTCAAAGTCCTCCCCTGTGGGCACTGTTTAAAATAAAACAAAAAGGGTGATAAGGCAGTCATTCCATCTAAGGGGGGGAAGGGATATCTATGTGTTGAACGCTTGCTGAAACAATGTCTTTGCAGTTTTTGGGATGCAAATGGAGTGGTATATGTGCTGGGTTGGGGGGCAGTCACTCCGGGTAAAATGTGGGTATGTTACCATGGCACAAGGTCAGAAGAGCGCTGTCAAAAATGGTGCCAGCCAGAACAGTGCCATATTGACAGTGCTCTCCAGAACAGCAGCACAACAGAATGCCACCATGCAACACAGCGTCAACAAACAAAAATAATATTCATTTATGTGGGGAGCTCTGCCCCCCCCCACAACCCCTGAGGTGGGGGGGCTCTGCCCCTCACATGCTCCTATCTTTAGGATTCCCACTACTGGGAGAGGGGCGGATCTCAGGGAAAGAAGAAATACGTGGGGCCATGGAATACTGTTTCCACGGCCCATTGTTAAAAAAAAAAAAATGACTCCACAAGAAAACCAAGTTTAGAACCCTGATCTCCACCATCATTCTGATGAGCTGTTTCTTGCCTTAGCCCTCCACACCACAGGAGCAGCTCAACAGCATCTTGATTGTCTCTGTCTTTGTAGTGTTCCCTAAGTACCATGGACTGCCACTTGGGGCACTCATAGTACTAGTGCTGTTAATCCCCTATCGCTGTCCGGGGTACCGCTGTATAGACCGTGCTGCTCTGCTTGGCGCTATTATTGTAGCGCTATTCCAACCAGGTAGGTGTTAATATTTTGTTACGCCAACTCGGTGATTTCAGGTACTTTGAGCATGTGTGAGTTCATGAATGATTATTGGCAGGTGTGGGTGCTCAACTTTAATGTGTTTGAGTCCATGTCTGTATGAGTGAGCAGATAGTGTGTGAACACAAGTACTGGTGTGAATGGACCTCTGTGGGGCTGGCTACCTTGATGTGGCACAGAGGCTTGTTACAATGTAACATTGCAACTAAAAGCCAGTCTGTTAGTCTGACATTGTTGGTGATTAAAATG
The DNA here is from genome assembly GCA_016271365.2 of Neoceratodus forsteri. NCBI lineage: Eukaryota > Metazoa > Chordata > Ceratodontiformes > Ceratodontidae > Neoceratodus > Neoceratodus forsteri. The sequence continues at coordinate 39,891,712 of CM057451.1, forward strand.
TTTTCTTACTGCATGTGTGTGTTACATATTTTCATTTAGAGTATGTGCCACTGATGCTGCAGTGTTGGGGGGGGGAGGGGGTAGCAGTGTGGGCAGCTCTGTGTATTTATTAATTTAAAGTTCATAACCAGGAGAGACACACTGAGCCAAGGCTCTTTTCCAGGTGTGACCCGGGGCAAGGGGGGAAGGGAGCAATACATAATACATGGAGATTAGCCATGAGCAGTAGAAACAACAAGATGAAGGTTGATTGTACAGACTACAAAGACAGTGATTGCACAGTAATGATTATTAAGGCAATTACCATGGTAAATAAGTGCAATACATCAGGCTGTGTTGGCTGAGGAGAGAGGAGTAAGTGGAGGTAGAGAGAGGTATAATTTAAAGAACAGGTTTTTAGTTATACAAGCTCTCCCCCCCCTTAACTTGTTTGGTAGTTTACCCCTCGGTTTAAAGATGCTTCTGTGAGCTGTCATTTTTATGTTGCTTGCACGCATGTGCAAGAAACATAGTGCCATCATCCGAGTTTTCGGAGGTGTGGCAGCCCTCTTCCAATTCAGTCAGTGTGTTTGCAGGCGCAGCTGCAGTTCTCCAATCGCTGCTGGAGCTGTCTATGACAGCAGTCCAAAACGCAGTGGAGTACAGTTGAAAGGGAGCTAGGCTTGATGGCTAGCGATAAGATATCGCCTGCTCGGCTGTGCTGTACTCCTCCCCAAACAGGTTGCATACTGCGCTGGGTGCCCACCCCAGCATGGCAGCTCATCGTATAGCCACGACAGGGGTGCCCATTTCCCTGTCGGCTCCACTCCCCCCCCCCGAGTACACGGGTGCCACGGCTGAGCCCACCCAGCATGGCAACAGATGCTATCGCCGACGGGGTGCCCAACTCTCGCTGGCTCCATGCCCCCACCCAGCTGTCCTTGTGCCACACTGGGAGCCCACCCCAGCATGACAAACGTCCTCGTTGTCTTACTTAAAAAATAAACCTGCAAATAAAAACTGTCCTCGGCGCTTCTCCCCTCCCCTCCCACAACCCACACCCACCTTAACGGCGCACCCTGCCTCCCCACACACCCCACCCCATACTTACCTCCGACCTCAGCGCTGGCGATCTTCGGTGGACCGGGAACACGTCCGCACTCTTCAAAGCTGACCGCGAACTGAGGAAATGCCGGTAAGTTGTATAATGGGATAGGTAGGGTTTTTCAACTTTGCTGCATATCTCAGGCATTTTTTGGAATTTTTGCACCAAATTTTCAACATGGGGTTTTTGGGACCCCTCCTCATGAATTCTTGTGCTGTCATGGCGTTAATCGGGCCCGAAGGGTGATTTCGCAGTCACTGCATGAAATCACCTTTCTGCACTGATTAATGAAACAACACTGCCAGTGTTCATAAGGTGGGCTCTCAAAAAGCCTGTGTTGAAAATTCAGGTGAAATATCTAAAATGACTGTTCTGACCTGCGTTCGCACTTCCTCGCATGCTTGTAAGTTTGAATTTTCAATATTTTCACTCCAGATTTTCAACATTGTCATTTTACCACACCTCCTTATGAGCAGTACAGCTGTCATTTTTCACTTCTCGCCCAAAACGTGTTTCCACCCATCTAGCGCACAATGGCGCAGTTGGTGTGCGAAATCAATGTATGGGACACATTAAGAAAATCACAGTGACACTGTTCATGAGCAGAGGTCTTAAAATGACTATGTTGAAAATTTGGTCACAAACTTCCTAAAAATGACTGTTTCACGAGCATGCGTTGCGCAGTTCCTACGCATGCTCGTAAGGTTGCAATTTTCAATATTTTCACTCCACTGACTTCCAAATACCTAGACAGCACATACAAGCAAGCAACATTCGGCATTGACAAATGCTTGTTGTATTAGCAAATATCCAGAAAAAAAGGCTCATAAAAAATCGCTCCCTGGACTGGCGGCCAAAAAGCCCGTACTTCCTCAGTTGTAGGCACACCCCCAAGCTGGCATTTCTGACATCAGTACTAGAATTGCCGGGGGTGCAAACTATAATGAGGCTGGTTTGTGCATGCATTTTTAAGTACCTTTAAGTGCCGGTTTTGAAAAAGGAAGGGTACCGCTCAACTAACAAGGACCTTGTTAGTTTAGTGGTGCCCTTCTTTTTTGATAACCAACACTTAAAAGTACTTAAAAACACATGCCAAAACCAGTCCCATTATAGCCTATGGGGCACGCCCCATGCAATTTTAGTTCTGACATCAGAAAATGTGCCAGCGTAGGGGCCTGCCTACAATTAAGGAAGTACAGGTGTTTTGGCCGTCAGTCCCAGGAGAATTTATATAAGCGTTTTTTCTGGATATTTGCTAATACAAAAATGACAGCTCACAGAAGCATCTTTAAACCGAGGGGTCAGCTATCAAACAAGTTAAGGGGGGAGCGAGCTTGTATAACTAAAAACCTGCTCTTTAAGGATGAGACTGAACCTAGCACGAACAGGAGCCAGAGAAGAGAGAGTGTTCAGATAGGGCTCATTTGAGGACTGGTTTGGAAGAGGAGAGAGAGAGGCAGAGAGTTCCAGAGAGAGGGGAGCCTATAGGTGAAGGTAGCAGAGCCAGTGCAGGATGAGGGGCGTGGTAGGGAGAAAGAGCGGCTGTCCCTGGACTGGAGAGGATAGGAGAGATCAGTCACAGGACAGAGGAGAGTTAGAAGGGGAGAGAACTGAACCAGAATTTGGAGACGAAGAGAGAAGAATGCAGCGTGCAATGGCAGTGAAGTGAGGAGTGGGAGAGGGAGGAGTACAGAGTGAAATGGTGGGTGCAGGGAGTAGCATTTAAAGTAAAGCGACAGAAAGCATTGAAGAGGAAGGCAAGCCTAGCCAAGACAGAGGCTGGGGCAATACCGTAGACAACATCGGCATAGTTGAAGGTGGTAAAATCATTTTAGCAAGGAGTGCAATGTGGGTGTTCTGAGGAAGGGAGTCCTTATTGCGATACAGAGCACCTAGTGTGGGGTGGAGCTTTGAGTGGATGTGCTCAATATGTTTGGAGAAATTTAGGCAGCGATCAAGCCAGACACCCAAGTATTTGTAGTGAGGGACATCTACCAACTGAGTCCCGTCCAGGGTTGAGAATATGAGCAGGGAGAAGAGTTTGGCTAGTTTGTGGGGAGAGCCGAGAGTCACTGAAACAGTTTTTAACATTTACTTTGAGATGGTTGGCTTGAAACCGATGTAGGACAGAGTGAAAATCAGCTAAGAGCTGAGATTTAACAACAGATGCGGATGGAACGGAGATGTAGAGAATGTTATAGTCCGTGTACATTTGTATGTTTGAAACAGAGCAGGCTGATGGAATATTATTCAGAAAAATAGAAAAAAGTATGGGTCCCAGGACTGAGCCTTTGGGGACACCAGCTAGAATGGGATGGGGTGTATAATTTTGAAATTCCTCACTACACCCCTGCCCCTGTGCCATCGTGCCATCTTGTATGTTAGTGTGTATTATTGTGTAACTAATTGTAAAGTAAAAATAAATGAGTACTTGAACAAGTCCTGAGTATGCCCATGGATGGACAGACTAGGGCTACTAACCAGGGGGTAGGCAGGCAGCAGTAAGCACCTGGTGGTGATCTTCTTTGTTCACTTTAACAGTGGGAGAGAGTCATGGAAGTGTACTGTGGCTCTGTCTGGCCACACTATCTGATTGGCTGTAGCTTGCCGATGCTTCATCTCTGACTGACCACCTCTTTGAGCCCTGTGTGACTTGATTGGGTACTATACCCAAAAGGAAAAAACACAGCAGGCTGGCTGGGCAGGGCAGACAGTTTCATTTTTAACTCGTTCCCGAATCCCGGCTAACTTCCTTCTCCAACTACAGACTCGGTCCAAACAAGCGAAGTGGCACAATTTTCAAATGTAATGAGTTTGAGGGAAAATTCTGATGGTTATCATGGTAAAACTAAAGCTAGTAAGCTCAGAATACAGTTACTGTATCAGGCTGGTGTGGCAGGCAGTGTAACTTCTCAGATAAGATTTGCAGTCTGTCGGAGGAGGAAATTAATTACTTACATTTTTTGTTGTTATATCACAAAGGAAGCTAGGGAGAGTGTGTGAGAGTGACTTACAGTGTGAGCTAGACCTGGGGGGAGCGGCAGTGACCGGGCTGGTGGGGCAACTCAGTAGGTTAATCTTTTAAAACTATCAAGGGTGTTTTTTTAGGCAAAGAAAAAAAAACTGGCACCAAACAGACCACAACTGTTCTAATAAAAAAAAGACCAGACCAAAAACCCCAAGTTGTTCAAAAACCCAGTTGTTAAATACAAGTATTACATACCAGGGGCCTCCAGCAAATACTTTGCAGATAAAAACAGACACCACTAACTTATCTCTACCTAGAGAATAATACTGTCTGAAAGTCTGCCTGCCGCTCCAGTCACTCAGTTGAAAATATTGGTTAACAAAAAAAAAAAAAAAAGAACTTCTGAAGGCACAGCCCAGTATTAAATGAGGAACTGCTCCTTCAGCAGCTTTCTCCTATATTTTGTTTCATTATGGACAGCCAGTGAAAAAAACCAGTCATGGGGGCACTCCATCTGCTGCAGACAGTCCAGGTAAGAAAGAAAAATGGATCTCTGTCTGCTTGGGCTGGGAATGGGGAGGCCTGAATTGAAGCATGTTATGGGGCAGCTAACATAAAAATGCAGCCTGCTTAAAGGGCAAATACTGTAAAGCATTTTGGGGGATTTTATTTATTTTTTTTGTATTATAGAGGTGCATATCGTTAGGGTTAAATCTTCACTTCAATGTTAAACTGAAAATGTTGCACTATAATAACTTTGCAACTGTTCAAGGGAGTCGTATGAAATTTGACAGGCACCATCAGGGACTAAAGATCTCTTCATATGGCAAGTTTCATTCTGGTCAGATGTGCAGGTGTGGAGATACGGAGTGTCACAAAACGTGTAAATTACAGGGTTTTTTTTGGGGTCAAATTCTTTGTCACCGTGTTGCACAAAAACAGTGTGGAATGTTGCTCTAAAATTTTTATGGTATACAGGCCTTGGGTCACAGCGGTGCCTTTTAAAGGTTTGGTGCAAAAATATTAATCCACTCAAAAGTTATTAAATTTCAAAGTTTTCCATTAGTTCCTATGGGAAAAGTTAGATGTAAGTCTTAAAACAGGATTCTTGATTGCAAATGAAGAATCTTGTTTCGCAAATGCGGGATCTTTTTCCTCAAATGCAGAATCCTATTTTGTGCTGCCACCATTTTGTTTTCCGTTAGCGAGGGAAACAAAATTAAATTACAAAAATAATAGAGGGCTTTAGTAAACACCAGTAATTGTGTTCACTTAATCGAGGCCTGTAAAATCAGATTCTAGGATTAGTTTTCTGATTACTTTGTCAGAAATGTGCTTTTTTTAGCCATGGAAATCCATTTTTGCAAACCGCAGAAACTTTTACTGCGAAAAATGATTCTTTTTCGCAATCTGTGAAAAAGGATTTTTAAGACAGCTGTTTCTTTGTCACTGCACAGTTACAAAGTGGTTTGTTATTTTGGGGTGAAAGTTTCATGCTGAAAGGCCTTGCCCCAGAGATGTACCTTTGCTGGTTTGGTAAAAATATATTACTTGGCTCTGGAGTTCTGCAGGATTAAATTTTGTTTCATTTCCCATAGGATAACATTATAATGGGAGGTTAACCCAGTTGTTTTCTTTGTCACTCTGCTGTGAAGACACAGTTTGCAATTGTGTTCTGAAATTTTCAGGGTACACACTGCTTATCCCACCGATGTGCCTTTTGCTGGTTTCATTAAAATATATTAATCTGGTGTCATGTTACACAGCTTTTAAATGTTGTTGTGTTTTCTATAGGATTTTTTTTTTAGTACCCTTTTTTGGCACCAGCAGATGTTCCCCCTCAGTCCCCCACCTCTACAGAGGGACTCCTGGATTACCCACCGGAGTGCCCCTGGATTACCCCTCAGCTCAGAGCCTCCAGAGCCCTTTCCCCAATAAGGCATGGGGGATCTAGGTCTCAGGTGCGACAGAGACCCAGGACCATGGGGGACATCACTGGGCTCACCAGGGAGGATTTTTCTTGGTCTGTTTTTCTGAGAGGGTGTCTAATGGATGCTGGCATAACCATGCCATGCGTCTGACACACTCTCCCAGACAGCACTAGTTTGGTGCTCCGGCACGGCCTGGGATCACCAGGAAACTACTGGACTGGAGTCACACTACCCCTCCCCCCCTCAGAGGTGAAGAGCATGCTTTCACTGCTCAAGCCACCTCTGCCCCAGCCAACCCATGAGTAACCTGAGTCCACTCCTGAATCTGGGTCGCCCACCCCACAGCGGTGAATCTTTCCTCTGTGCTGGCGGGTCGGCACATGTGAAGTGTTTTTTGTTGCTGTACACTACCAGATGAGAGTGCAGGGCCCAGTGGGTCCTGCACTCCCACAGGCAAATAAGGATACCACTACTCTATCTGAAAAATTATGCATGGATGGGAGCGCAGGGCCCAGAGGGTCCTGTGCTCCCACATGTAAATACAGATGCCATTATGGACTGATGGGAGTGCAGGGCCTTCTGGACCCTGTGCTCCCACAGCTCCTACAGGGAAATAAGGATACAATTACAATCTCTGTAAAATTATGAATGGGGGCAGCACAGAGCCCAGAGGGCCCTGCGCTCACACAAGCAGATAAGGCCACGATTATAATTTCTCCAAAAGTAAGGAAATTCTTTGCAAAAAACATGTTAATGCACTAGTTAGGGTCCCAGCAATAAAAGTTTAGAAATGTGGTGTTAGAGTTTCCAACCCTAACATCTTTTCCCTCCCCCACCTTGCATGCACCAACAGGTTTTGGAAGTGTGCCTTGGGGTTGTCAGCCCTAACACTCACCACATTCTCCTATACTGAACCCATCTCATCTTATTTACTCATGGGATAGGGTGTTAGGGCTGACAATCCCAAGGCACACCCTCGACACCTGTTGGTGCATACAGGGTGGGGGTGGGGTGAGGTGTTAGGGTTGGAAACCCTAACGCCACATTTCCAAACTTTTGTTGCTGGAACCCTAACTGATGCATTAATGAAGTTTTTTGCAAATAATCTAGTATATACAGTAGTACAGAGAGACTGCCTTCATACATTGCCGGAACAGTTTTTAGACCAGGAAACTTTCAGCACTAGCATCTTGTTTTGCTAAACTCTCATTAATCCTATCCTAGCTGTTAGTGTCAGTCAAGTGTGCTAGATGTCTTAATGTTGCTAAACAAAGAACTGTGTTTCTTTACTTTGTGCGTTAAACAAGCATAAAACATCATAGTCATGTACAAAGAGCTGGGCTGCTAACATTAGATTCTTCCTAACGGTAACTGCACAGTGTGTTCCCAGAATCATGTCATTTACCTACCGTAAATAATTATTTTAAAGTTGATTAGATAATGACCCATTTGATAATCTGGGAAGGGAAAGTGATTTGATTTTAAAGGTAAAGGGAAATGGCATATAGTCTGTGTTTTCAGGCCACCTTTCTTGCATAGTTGTGCGTGAAATTAATATCTTGAAGCAGATATAGGTTTGATTTTCTTGATTTGAAAAGTTATGCAATATATGGAACTGTGTGCAGGCACTAAACATGGTTGATAGTTCTGCACCACATGGAGTATACAAAATCCGCTGGCCAAATGGCAAACGACTACTATAAAATGACTGGTGGCTGTTAAAAAAAAAAATAATTGATCGTCCAAATGACCACATAGCTTAATGTGCCTCATGTATAATCATTGCTACATATGACAATACTCTAATATCAGATTTTGTAGCAGATATTTGCCATGGTGGACACTGACAAGAAACTGTTACATTCTTTATGACATCCTGACATACAGTGTTACTACGGTATATGTCTATCAGATAGGTATAGCAGAATGCTGTGTGACCGGTATTTAGAAGAATGTTGTGTGACCTATGAACTACCATATTTTTCAGATGGCAGATGCAATGCAAATGCATGTTTTTCCTTTTTAAATCACAGCTCAACCTCAAGCTTTTTGTATTTAGTTTCTATGTATCGCATTTGCCTAATCAAGAGAACATTTGCTATAAGTAGCTTATATGTAGTCTAGTAAGTTGTTAGAACACTGGCTTTGGGACTAGAAAATCATAGGTTCAAACCCTAATAGAGCTAGACACTCACTGTGTCACCATAGCAAGTCACCTAACCTCCCAGTGCTCCTGTCCATCCAGGTGCAGTAACAGGGGGAAGGAGGACCCCACTGAAAATGAGATGTCACATCTCTGCTGAGGCTATCTTGAGTAAATAAATAATACAAATGCACAACAGTTGTAAGTTTTAAGTGTGTATTGGTATTTTAATTCCATAAAATTCAAGTAAAACATGAGCCGCATGTAAAAAGGTAACTGGGTGGGGGGCCCCTGTCATTAATTTTGCTGGAGGCCCCCAAAATCCTAAAACCGGCCCTGTAACTGGATTAACAGAAAATAAATCAGAAGTAGTTGAATCACTTTTAAGTATGCTAGAATTTTTGCATGCTCCAAACTGCAGAAAAAATACTTTAAAAAAAACAGATGTCTGATGGGATCGTGCACACCATGTTTTCCTAGAAGCCCCCCAGCTACCCACAACTCCATGCATCTTGTGACATGGTGTTGCAGGGCTACCTGGAAATCTCTGTGGAGCAGCGTGCAGTTTGATTTCAGCAGTTCGCAGTTTGATTTCGGCACCAACTGATGAGTGAGAAACCTGACTTTTCATTGCTACAGTTTATTTTATTTTAGTCTTTGGTAACCGGGTAAGGCCCATTAGGCACAAGTGCCAGTTTTCAGGGTCGACCTGGGAGCACTGGGCGGTTAAGTGGCTTGCTCAGAATCACATAGTATGCAGGTGGAGGTTGTGAGAATCAAACTCAGGTCTGGTCTACTGGATGTACCAACCTCGTTCACACCTCATTCCTCTAACCTCTAGGCTATACTGCCAGTCAGTTAACCTTCTCAATGACAGGACAGTTGACTGATGAGTGATTTAACAAAACTTGACTGAAAAAAGAGACAAAAATGGAGCAAACAGCAAAGCAGAGGTGGACCCCCCCCCCCTCACCTGGTTTGCTCACTTTCCCACCTCTAGTGCATCAGAGGAGAGTGGAGCAGGTAGGCAACTGAACAAATGGGGGGGGGTGCCAAGCTCCAATTTGCTGCTTGCTCTATGTGAAAGCCAGGAGAACATCAATGTCAGTGTACCTTATCTCGAGCATAGCCTGCTGGCAGCACAGTCTCAGTGGCAGTACCATCTGCCTGCTTTTTAAATCTGTACTACATGTATGTAACAAATGACATTTTTTGGCTGGCATACTCGAGACTTCCAGGGGCAGTGGCATGTCACAACATAGAAGCAAACCCCCCACCCAACAAAAACAAAGAAATCTCTGACCCTGCTGCTCTAATGTGGTGTATGTCTGCACCTCTCGGCTCCTTGCTACTGTGAGTATGCCCGGAGCAAGGGTTACCATTAGGGTGGGGGATCATCAGCATAAACCCCAATCTGAACAGAGTTGAGAGAGAAACACAAGGCACTCTGTAGTGTGCCCTGGAGAGATCCAGCTCCAAATTTGTTGTTTGCGCCACTTTAGAGTCAGGAAAGCATCAAGGTTGGGGGACTTCATCTTGGACACAGGCTGCTGGAAGTGCAGTCTCGGTGGCAGCACCACCTGCCTGCTTCTGAAATCTGTAGTAGATGTATGTAATGAATTGTATTTTTGTATGGCAAGCTTTAGCCTTATGTAATTACTGCAGACTCCAGTTGAGTATGGTGCCTGGATTCTTGGGTTTACCTTAACGCTGTCTCGGTGGTGACTGGCAGTGAATCAGTAGCAGCAGTTGGAGGTAGCATGTGAGCAGTACGCACAGCAGCAGAAATGTTCAAGCTAGTGTTCGTGTCAACTTCTTTTCTTGTCCTTCACCAATCTGACTGGTTTCCAATAAGGTGAAAAGTCTTAGAAGACTTGAAGCAAAATGGAGGTTTCTGGGGTGGGGAGGTGGGGCAGCTTTCGGAGGAGCAGACCCAGATCAGGTTTATGTTTTGTGGATTGATTTAAATAAAGTAGATACCAGGACATGTGGTGCAGGTGTACTGTACATGCATTGTGTACAAAGTCAGAAAGCTGGGGGCCGGGGGGAGGGATGTGGTTACTGTAGTCTGTAACTGTTTCAAAACAGAGGTCTAGGCTCAGCTTCTTAATGCATGGGTCTTGCTTATATTTGGCCACACTACAGTGCACTTACAGAGAGGTATATTCAGCCTGCCGACTCTGGAAGGCTGATCATTAATTTATTAATGTTGGTGTTGAAAATCCTCAGTTTGTTGTGCAAAAACTTTAAAACAGCATTTGCACCTTTTAGTTTAGTAGTTCTCATTTGTTTGTGCCTGTTTGGAGGGGGGCACATCTGTCTGGTTTGTGGGGAAGGGGTGCTTTAGTCTGTGTCCACCATGGGAGGGGGAGTGTTGAGTCAGGTGCCGGGGTTGGGGAATGTGTGTGTGCACGTGTGTGACTTGAGACTGTCTGTTGCATGTGTGTGTAGAGTTTGAATCAGAGTTGACTGGTGCTGTGAGGGGTGCCAAGTCTGGTGCTGGGGTTGGGGAATTTGTCTAGTTTGGGGTGAGGGGCCATGAGTCTCTGCAATCTGTTTGTGTGTGGAGTGGGTTTGAGACTGTCTGCCACTGGATGTGTGTAAATCAAGAGTCGTCTGGTGCTGGGGGTGGGGTGGTGCTCGAGTTTGTGTCCACTGCTTGGGGGGCTGAGTCTGGTGCTGGGCAATCTATCTGGTTTGGGGTGAGCGGGTGCCAAGACTGTCTGTGATCTGTGTGTATGTGTGTGTGTGTGTGTGTGTGTGTGTGTGTGTGTGTGTGTGTGTGTGGTTTGTGACTGCCACTGTTGGCAGTTGAACCAGAGTTGTGTGTGGTGCAGGGAGGGGTGCTCAAGTTTATATCCTCCTTGGGGGGTGCTGAATCTGGTGCTGGGGTTGGGGTATATGTCTAGTTTGGAGGTTAGGGGCAAAAATGTCTGATCTGTGTATGTTTGTGCATATGTGTGTGTGTGTGTGTGTGTGTGTATGGGTTGAGACTGTCTGCTGCTGGGGGGGACCAGAGTCGCCTGGTGCTGGGGAGGATGTTCAGTCTGTGTCCACCATGAGGGCTATTGAGTGTGGTGCTGAGGTTGGGGTGAGGGGCCAAAACTGTCTGTGATCTGTGTGTATGTGAGTTCATATGTGTGTGTGTGTGTGTGTGTGTGTGTGTGTGTGTGTGTGTGTGTGTGTGTGGCTGACCTGTCCACCGCTGGGGAGGGCGAACCAAAGTTGTCTAGTGCTGGGGTTGGGAATCCTCTGTGCCTGTTGTGGTCTGTGATCTGTGTGTGTGTGTGTGTGTGTGTGTGTGTGTGTGTGTGTGTTGGGGGAGGGGCTGAAACTGTCTGTCGGGGGGGCATTGAACCAAAGTCATCTGGTGCTGTGGTTGTCAATCTGTAAATAAAGTATGTCTAGATCTGGCAGTACTGAAGAACTGATTCATCAGATCCCCAGATGAAATATAATCCCACCACCCACTCACTCACTTGTGACCTCCAGCAAGTCACTAAGCTACTTTCTTTCTCTCAGTGTCCCTGTGGCAGGTTGGGGGGAGGAAAGCAATGATAGACATGTGGATGTTGTCTAAGGGTGAGCATGGACATGCACACAGTGGTCTGGTGATTTGGGGAGAACAGAGGGCCATCACCTGTGTGTCCCAGCCAGAGCCAAGTTCTCCCTGTTCTTCCTCCCTTCACCCTTCCCCCTACATGCAGGGTGCCTATTACAGTATCCTGGGGGGAGCTGAGTGGCACATGGTCATCCATGATGCTCAAGTACCACCAGGAGGCTACCCCAGGATGATAGCATCCTCACAGACACTCTGCCTCCCTCCTGCCAGACCCTGCTCTTGTCGTCTCCATCTCAGAGTAAAGTCAAGGACTGTTGTAAGGCTGCCATGACTGATATGTTTACAGGGAACTAGTTGAAAGGGTTGGTATATGGGTAGTGGAGTTTAACTACACTTATACTTAAAGAGCTGATTTTATAGCTGTCAGGATGATCCCATGAAGTGCAATATTCTATTTCCCCTACTCTTCTGAGCCCCCTCCTCTCACTCCTTCCTACCTTGCTCCGTACAACCTCCTTTCACCTTGGCCTTCCCCCCTTTTCCCTGTCCCCCTACATTCCTCTGCCCCTTCCACAATCACCCGCTTTTCCCAGTGATGTACCCTTCCCCACTATCTGATCGACAAGGTCATCTACGAGACTGCTCACTTTTCTCCCTCCACCCCTCCTCCCACCTGCCAGGGGTGCTCCCCTGTACTTAGTACATTACATTATTCCCTTTGTCAAATGCTACATTACATTGTTGCCTTTGTCAATTGTTATTGCTGTAACAGTATCTGTTGTTTATTAACATGTTATATATGATTGTATTAACTGTGACTATGTCTGACATGGAACCTTGGCAAATGAGCTCCTGCTCAAAGGTTGTTTCCGAATAATTAATTATTTATTTTTATTTATTATTTATTACATTTTGGTGTCTGGGTGAGCCCACTGGGCCCGGAGGTCCCTTTATCAGGGGCGACCCGGGATTTACATAACATAGGATACATCACAATGCAGTAAATGTAGAAAATACAGTTATGATACAAGTTATACAGAGGTGTACAGTCAGCTGGTTACATGTGCTGAGATCGCAATTACAGCAGTGCACTTGTATTGATACTAATAAAGAGGGGGGTGTGAACTGCAAATGCAGAGACAGGTTGCGCACAGTAGGTGTCCGTGTGGTGGACCCATATCTCTAGCAGCTGCATTTGGAGGTAGCCATAATATGAGCCTTAAGCCTTGTGCGGAAACTTTTGATGGAGGGAGCTTCCTGCACTCCAGGAGGTAGGGAGTTCCATAGGGCGGGTGCCGTGTAAGTGAAAGACTTACCCCCCACCTTGGTTCTGACCCTTGGGACAGCTAGGAACATGCGATCCATTGTGCGGAGGAGCCAAGGGTTATTCTTTAGTGCACTAAGTCCTGAGAGGCTTGGGGGGTTGGGCTGATTAATTTAAAGGTTTGGCAAAGCAAGGGATACTGGAGACGGGTTTCCCAGGAGGGCCAATTTAGTTGGGATAGAGTGTCACAGTGATGGTTCCTGGGGTTTGACTAGGGAGCGAACCGAGCCACCTTATTGTATAGAACTTGGAGTCTATTCATCTCAAGTCTAGCTACTCCCTGGACCACTAGGGCTGCATAGGTAATTGTCGGGAGGAGGACGCTGGTGGCTATGGAGATCCTTGCTTCAGGTATCAGCTGGTCTTTCAGTCGGTTGAGGGTGCCTAGTTTCGCATGTACGTTTTTAGTAACTTGATCCACGTGGTCCTTGAGGGTGAAGCCCTGGTCCAGGGTGAGGCCAAGGTATTTTAGTGATGCCACAACCTCTAGCCTACTGCCCAACACAGAAGTCAGTTGTAGGTGTTGGCTTCTATCATGTCCAAGGGATCTTGGGCCAAACAGCATGGTCTTGGTCTTGTTTGTGTTAAGGACCATTCTGTTGTTGACAAGCTATTGCTCGAGGGAACTCAGTTCTCCTTGTAGCCAGGAGCTGAGGTCTTCCAGATTAGTGGAGGGTCGATAGAGGATGGCATCATCCGCGTACTAGACCACAGAACTCCCACCACAGTGGTCGCAGAGTTAGTTGGTGAAAAGTGAGAAGAGGAGGGGGCTAAGGATCGACCCTTGAGACACTCTCTCTATTAATGGGAGTGGCACCAATATGGAGTCTTTCCATTTCACCCTCTGTGAGCATCCATTTAAGTAGCTTTCGAACCACATAAGGGAATGGCTGTCAATGCCTACATTGCCCAACTTAGTCAATAGCAGATTGTGATTGACCAGGTCAAAGGCCTTGGATAGGTCGATAAAGACCGCACCAGTAGGGGTCCCCTTATCCAGTTCTCTAAGAACATCAGTGGAGAATTTGGTGAGGGTGGTGTCTGTCCCATGCCTGGTTCTGAAGCCATGCTGGGAGGGTGCCAGAAAGTTGATGGAACTCTAGGTATTCATGGAGTTGCCCATAGATCAGCCTCTCTTGTATATTTGCCAGGGTACAAAGTAGGGAGATGTAATTGCTAGTGGACTCCCGCTGGCCTCCCTTGTGGATAGGGACCACGTATGCCTGTTTCCATTGTTCAGGGACTATGCCCTCTTTTAGGGATCGGTTAAAGAGCCAGGTCAGGGGTCTGACTAGAGACTGGGCCCCTTCCTTCAATAGCCTGGGGTGAATCCCATCAGGTCCCCAGGAGCCATAGGTTTTAAGAGTCGTTAATAATGAGAGAACTTCTTTGGGTTTTACCAGTCTGAGGTGGAAGGTTGGGTGGTCAAGGTTAGGAAGTGACTGCCTGTTAGGGTCCGGGTGGAGGGGAGGTAGTCCAGCCTTGTGAGAGTCAAGGTTTGTGAAGTGGTGGTTGAGTGCCATGGCGATGCAGGGGTCGTCGTTTGTTAGTTGACCATTTACCTCGATGGGGCCATTTCGGTCTTGCCGTTCCCTTTTAATAACCCATTTATGTGTGCCCAAAAAAGTCTAGGGTTTCCTAGATTCTTTTTCTGTAGTTGCATGACATATTCCCTTTTGGCCATTTTGATGGCCAGCTTACACCTGTTTCTGAGAGTTTTGTAGCTCAATAGGTCAGCAGGTAGGGTGGAGAACTTGTATTTTTTCCAGGCTTTGTCCGGGTTTTTCATTAGGGATTTCAAGGAGGGGGTGATTCACTTATAGCAGCTTCCCTTGGTACAGAGTTTCTTCATGGGGGCGAATAGGTCGGCTGCCGTGTGGAGTGTTCATTGAAAGAAGGCAACAGCCTTGTCCAGTGAGGGGAGGAGTTTGATTGGGCTCCAGTCTATGCTGCTTAGGTAGTTGGATAGTTGTTCGGGTAATAGATGGGTGTAGTCCCTTGCAGCCAGGATTCGCGGACGGAACCTGGGAGCCCTATTTTTCCAGATGCAGAATATTGGGGAGTGGTCACTCAAGGCGTCCGCTATGGTGCCAGCCACCTGTATGTTATCAGGTTTGCTCGCCAGCACCCAGTCGAGGGTGGAATGGTTCCCTGTTTTGTGGTTCAGTCTTGTTGGCCCAGAGATAACCTGCACAAGGTTTGCTTCTTGTACCATTCCTTTAAGGGAGTGGTTTTCATTTGTGGCCCAATTTAGGTTAAAGTCCCCCAGAATGAGTATCTCAGAGGTGACCTCCTCGGCAATGTCCTTTAGGCCTGCCTCGAGTAATGATAGAGCGTTCTTTGGAGGGTTGTATACACACCCGATGGTGAGATGCTTGCAAAGACCAAGGGTGATGAATACAAAGACTGAGTCACCATCCGTGCTGGTAGTGTGTTGCAGCTTAACCTGCACAGAGTTTAGGGTGTCTTTAGTATAGATTAGGACCCTTCCCCCTCTTTTGTTTGCTCTGTCTTTTCTAAAGGAGTGATACCCGAGGGCTGTGACCTCATGTGAGAGTACTTGAGGTTTGAGCCAGGTTTCTGATATGGCAAGGACATCTGGATTATACAGGTCCAGCTAGGCTTGTACTTCCTGCATCTTGGATCGTAAACTACATATGTTCATATGTGCGATCCACATGCCCTTCGTGGACACCCAGTGAGGGTCCTGTGGGGAGGAAATCAGGAGGTTGTCAGGAGGGGGTCCAGGGTTCGGCTTGATGTCACCTGCAATAAGCAGGAGGGCAACAATGAGGCAGAGTGAAGGGGCAGGGAAGGGGAAGTAGCTCAGTACAGAGTCTTTGCTTTGCGAATAGGAGGGTAGAGTAACAAATACCTTTCCTGTAAAATTCGTGGGCCATCAGGAGTGACTGCGGACTATTGTGGAAGGGGGAGTTGCATTGCCAGTGGGAGCATGGTGGGGTATCAGGCAGAGGGGGACCTCTGGAGTCAGGGTCTCCTGTGCTAATTAGCCTATCAACCCAGAGTAGGGACAGGATGTACATGATGGCCAGGAGTAGTCCTCTGTTGGGCCAGCAAAGGTAGGGTATTCCTTGCTTTATGGACATTTTATTAGGTAGGGGTCCTTTCAGCAGTAGAGAGAAAATATAGGGGAAAGGCCTTGTATCTTAACGTTGTCAGTGGCCTCCTGTAACAATCAGTGCCCCTGTTAGCAAACTGTCACTTAAATTCTAAGAGGTCATCAGTCTGCACTATGCAGATGCAGTGGTCTGTCTAAGAGAAATTGCTCAGAGACCGGTATGAGTCTCATTAGAAGCCTGATTTACTTGTTGTACATTCATTCAAGATCTTAGTAAGAGGCAGTCAAGAGAACTAAACAGTAATAGCCGGTGTCTAAGTAAATTAAGCTTGCTTATACAGTCTACAGGCAGTAGTTCTACTCTAGGCTTATGCTGTAATTAAATCTAGGACAAGAATTGCATAGCGTCATATAAGTACCACTGTTGGGAGACTGGAAGAATAAAATATATTCATGCATGGGTTCAGTAAGACACTTAACTTAAGTTCAGCAGGAGTGGGGGTTAATCCTGTCCAGTGCTCTGTCTAGGCCAGGGAGTTGGCTAGTTTGCAGTCATGGATACAGTTTCTTGTCAGAAAAGGGACGGTAGTCTGTTCGTGCTGCCTCAACTATGATTGGCTCCCTATCCGAGGTGGACATGGTAGGGGAGCATTTAATGAGAGGAGGGAAAGAGGTGGGCAGGTGGGTCGAAAATCAGCCCCTTGCTGCCGAACTCCCTGTGTTTCTCTACTGGAGCTGACTTCCCTGTATCTGAATTTGCCTGCTTGTGTTTGAAAGGTTCGTCAGGGGGGGGGTTCGCCCGGCTCGCGGTAGCATACTGGCGCCTCAACCCCGAGGTTCTCTGCTTTGCCACCAAAAAGAATGTCTGGAATGTCCATTGAAGGGGGGGGAATGAGCAGCCCCAGCCATCCTCTCCTCCCCATGCGAGATTTGTTGTGCTGCTGTCAGCTGGTGCTCAGACCCAGCCTTTTGTCCAGGCTGCCAGAGCGTCACGGACTTGTCAACCAGTAGGGATCGACTGCCTTTTTTGAAATTGGAACCACAAATGGCTTGAGCAGGGGCTCCGATAAGTTCCTAATTGGAGGGGAATTTAGCGACGTGAGGAGATCGAACAAAAGCAATCAAGCCCCTTGCTGCTGAATTCCTATGTTTCTCTGCTGGAGCTGACTTTCCTGTATCGAATTTGCCTGCTTATGTTTGAAATGTTAGGTCAGGGAGGTCCCACTTGACTTGCGATAGCGTACTGGCGTAGCATGCATCGGCGCCATCACTCAAGTTCTCTGCTTCAGCCAGAAAGAATGTCTGGAATGTCCATTGGAGGGGGAGAAACGAGCAGCCCCAGCCACCCTCTCCTCCCCGGTGAGATTTGTTGTGCTGTAGCTCTCCTCTCCCAGGGAGGTTGTGGCCCCATGCAGTTCTGCCACCAATAAATAAATAAATAAAATATCTCATTCTCATGGGTGTCCCTATGTGATAGAAATAGCAATTTAAATAAATGGCAAAAAACAATGCTATTTGTAACAGTTATATTTAACATTAGCATGTTAGATTTATTTATTTTATTCCTCCTGTTATTTCTGTACTATATGTTTCAGATGAACCATTCTGATAATTTAAGAATATAAGAGAATGTAGATGAAACCACTCTTACAACAGTAACAGTTAAACCTAGGTCCTGTCTTCCTGTTATGGTGGTTGTTCAGGTGGATGTTAAAGATCCCATGGCATGAGCCAGCCCAGTGGCACTGAGGGTTGAGGTGCTGGATGCCTTACCTTGCACCACACTGGTGACCCAGGTTCAGGAATGACCTCGGGTCATCAGGGAGCCAGCATGGGGGGAATAGTATCGAACCCCCTAACAGCAGCTTTCCTCTCCCAGGGAGGTTGTTGCCCCATGTAGTTCTGCCACCACCGGGTGGAGGTCTGGTGATGGCATAGGCGGAAGGGGGTGACATGAAGGGAGGGCGTCTCATAGCATGACATGCGCACGCCTCCACATGTATGTGTTCATGCAGAGATGGGGATGGTCAAAAATTGGGGGTACAAAACAACCCCAATAAAATACTAATTTGAAAAAAATCCCATGGCACTTCTCAGAAAGAGTAGGGGTAATTTTATTGAACAAGAAAACTCAAATACAATTCATTTCAAGGTCATATACAACTCAGATCTCAGACATCATTACAGTGCACTTCCCCCCAAAAATATCCATACAAATAAATTAAATATTTAAGTTATTGGAGTATCAGAATCAGTAATCCATGGTGCACCTTTCCATAATTCCAGTAATTCATCTCTTGTGACTCTGCTTGATTCATAATTATATACTGTATGTAATTCCTTATTAATGTTATCTGAGATTTCTTGGTATGATCCCCTGTTTTGTTGTAGTGTAAAAAACTTCTGGCTGTCCAGATGTGCCATTTTAAAACTGTGAATATGATCCCTAAAGTGCTGTTTTTCCATTTTGTCCAGTCATTGCAGAACTCTTCTGTTTATTAATGAAGCATATTTCATTTCCCTAAAACTGGGATCTGACCATGATTATGCTCTGTATTTCCAAAAATCTTTGATAAAGGTGGGCAAGAAAAATAAATGTTCTATTGTCTCACTCTGATTTGTACATTGTGGTCTACTGCATATCCTTTCTGCGAGTTGATTATGCTTTCACATTAATTTTCTCATGACAACTGAGCCAGTGTAAGTCCCACATTTGCGGAGGAATTCTTGTATTCTGTAAGTATGATTTTAAAGATGATTGGTATTGTATGGGATATTTTTCAAATACTATTTCTACGTGACAAGTTACTTCTAGTAATAGGCTGTACAGAGATTTTCTATTTATTGTCATAATCTGATGGCTTGTAATTTGCCATTGTTTTATACAACAAAATGTTTCCCTTATATAATTTGGTATCATCACAGTTTTATGTATATTTTTCAGAGAATTAGTTTCCCATTGTTTGAACCAAGTCTTACAGGTATTAAACAACCAACATTCCCAGCCTTTATTTGAGTAGATCAATAAAGGTTTAAAGTTTGATGTTAGGAAAATACTATTAAAAAATAGTATTGGATTTGTCATATTTAAACCTCCATTTCTTATAGGTAAATAAGTAATATTTTGTGTGATTGGATTAAGGCGACTGCCTCATAGTGTCTGAAAAAAATGCTTAAAAAACGTGTTTCTAGTTTCTTAGGTGGAGGAAAATATAGCTGATATATAAAAATAGTGGTCTTAAAAATGTTTGTATCATAAACACCCTTTTCTTTTTCATAATTTCCATTTATTCCACTGTGTGACCTTTAATTTACTTATGTTTACTTTCTTTTCCCAGTTTAAAATGTCTAATTCTCCTGACCCAATTTGTATTCCTAAAACAGTTATTGGTTCTGGCTGTATTTTTATTCCACCAATCTGGGTTATGGTTTTAAGAGTTTATGAAAGAGTAGAGGAATTTCCCCGGTGTCCTGGTGAAATTTCCCCCATTCACTAAAAATAGCACCAACAGCTTAATCTGGTTCAATTTCAGTTGGTTACCATCTGTATCTCCCCCTTCCCCCGGGAGGAGCAAGGAAATTGGCAGAATTGTCTAGCCCTCCTTTCCTGGTCAGCAAAAATGAACTAAACTAAACAGTGGTTTAGGCGGCTTTTTAATTTATTACTGATTGATCTTGATCAATAGTATAACAAATTTGTACAAAAACTTGCCCATACATGTCTGTTTCCAGCACAGCTGTGCTTGAGACACTCTTAACAGAATAAGAGTGTTTCACATTCATTGGAAAGGAGTGCCTCAGTTAGTCTGGAGTGTTCCCTCAGTCTATAATGTCATAAAGGTATGGTGAGATCAGTTGTGGACAGTGAAATGCTTTTTATATGTACTGTATAGACCCGCTACCCAGATGTGTTATAAAGCCTGAAGAAGAAAACTGAAAATTAAAAAAAAATATATATGATCTAGTGAACTGTAGTCCACTCTGTTTTCCCCACCTCCCTCTGCTCTTCTCCCCCCTCTCCCCCAATCTTCATCCTCTTATCACTGTGCCCCCATCACCTGTTGTAAAAGCTAACTTCTGACTGAGCTCCTCTCTTCTCCCCTTTTTCTTGTTGATATTCACCTCTTAATTGACAGCTAGCAAATCCTCGCACTTTTGTATACTGAATTATATATATTTTATGTATTATAAGTTGTTTTTCTACATTATTCTACATGTTTTTGCTCAAGTCTATGTATTGCCTGTATTATACCTGTTTTCCTGACATGGAACTATTGTAAATGAGTTCCTAGCTCAAAGGTTGTAATTCCAAGACAATAAACAAATAATAAATAAAAATAAATAAATAAAGTATATACTAAAATACTTACAAACAACCTACAGACCCTGCACCAATCTTCTCTGGTGCTAGTCTTCCCTGTTGGCTGGAAGATTTAGATTCCTGAGGGGGTTTGGGAACACAGGTTTCTTTTTGTATAGACTGGAATGAGACAATGCATGGCAGAGGGCCTTAGACAAGAATGGGACGATGCATGTGGGGTGGTGGGAGATCAGACTGGTATGGGACCACCACCTGACTAAGGCTTGTTTTTTATTCAAGCACTGGGGTACATCTTTGCTAGTGTTGTTAAGTGGCATGGAGCAGTGAATGTCAGGAGTCAGGGGCATCAAGATGGGCTCAGACAATATATGGACAGGGGTTCTGAGACTGGTATGGGTCAGTGCATGGCTTGTGGAGAGGTTCAGGCTAGGTTGGGCCAGTAAATGGTTGTCTGTGTTACAATGTTACTATGCCTGAACATGGAGAGAGTGCAAATCTGACTGGTGTGGAACAGTGTATGTTGGGTGGCTCATATTGGGATGCTCTCAGGATTGATTTTAACAATATTGTCTGTGTCATAGTGTAAATTGACCTGGCCTAGTACAGCCAACCCTCTAGTTGTCTGTCTTGACTAGAGCAGGTTTTCCATGGCTGTCGATGCAGAGTTAAAAAAAACACAAAGTCTTTTGCTGCCTCTAGTTCTCCTGGTATAGGGAGAAGGGCAGGGGTAAATGGAGAAAAAAGACAAAGGCAGTAAGAACAGGGATGGGGCAAAAAGAAATAAAGCCATAAAAAAATGGAGGGTAATGAGTACCAATACCCATAGTCTAGGTAAAAAGCTCCCTTAAATGGTGGCCTTGATGGAAGAGGGATGCCTGGATATCGTGGCAGTCACAGAAACATGGTACACAGAGAACCATGACTGGGATGTCAACATACCAGGGTACACAATCTTCAGGAGGGACAGGGAGGGTAGAAGAGGAGGAGGAATAGCCCTCTATGTAAGGGAAGGGATCAAAGCAACAGAAATGAAGGGTAAACAGGGAGGAGAGGAGGCACTGTGGGTCACCCTGGAGACTGGAAATGGCACCACAATCTGCACAGGGGTTGTATACAGACCCTCATCTCAGGAGGAAATAGACAAGGAAATGATAGAAGGTATCCTTAGGATGGCAGAGAAAGGGGACATATTGCTGATGGGGGACCTGAATATGCCAGATGTTAACTGGAGCACCTTTGCTGCAGCCACATCCAAGAGTAGGGCCATTCTTGATGCCCTACAGGGGGCAAACCTCAGACAGCTAGTTTTGGAACCCACTCAGGAGGAGCAATCTTAGACCTGGTACTCTTAAATGGGGATGGAGAGAGGATCTCTGATCTTGGCGTGAGTAGCCATCTGGGAACAAGCGACCACCAAACAGTGTGGTTCATGATAAACTGAGCTGTAGAGTCAAGCCACACAAAAGTGAAGGTACTGGACTTCAGGAGGGCTGATTTTGTCAAAATGGGAGAGTGCCTCAGAAAAGCACTAGCAAACAGGCAAGAAGGTGAGGTGGAGCAACAATGGGGAAACATCAAAACCGCCATCACAGAGGCAACAAGCCTTTGTGTGAAGCGAATAAACAAATCAAAACAAAGGAAAAAAACACTATGGTTCTCAAAAGAAGTTGTGGGGAAGGTAAGGGAGAAAAGGATAGCATTCAGGAAGAATAAGGAAACACAGAAGGAGCAGGACAGAGAACTGTACCAGTTAAAGCAGAAGGAAGCGGGGAAGACAGTCAGAATATCAAAAGCCCAAACCAAGGAAAAGATAGCCAACCCGGTTAAGAAGGGGGATAAAACCTTTTATAGGTACATTAGGGAGCAAAGAAAGACTAAGGCAGGGATACTGAGGCTGAATAAAGAGGAAGGTGGTTGGGCAGAGAGTGACAGTGAAAAAGCAGTGATACTGAATGAATACTTCTGCTCAGTATTCACAATGGAAAAGCAGGGGGAGATACCTAATCCAGTCAATAGAAGCACTCTGGATAGGAGGGTTGATATTAGTCCTTTCACAGAAAAATGGTTCTGAAAGAACTCTTAAAACTGAAGGTGGATAAAGCAATGGGGCCTGATGGGATTCACCCCAGAATTCTAAAAGAACCAAGGGAAGAACTAGTAACACCACTGACTACCCTTTTTAATAAATCATGTGAGGATGGTGTGGTACCTGAGGACTGGAGGAGGATGGATGTGATTCCACTTCACAAAAGTGGGAGCAAGACAGAGGCAGGAAACTACAGACTTGTCAGTTTGACCTCAGTAGTAGAGAAAATGATGGAATCACTTCTGAAGGAAAGAATTCTTGAGTACCTAGAGGCCAGAGGGGCACAGTGCCCAAGACAGCATGGATTCACAGCAGGAAGATCATTTCAGACAAATCTAATTGATTTCTTTGACTGGGTGACCAAAGTAGTAGACCAGGGAGGGATTGTGGACATGGCCTGCCTAGACTTTAGCAAGGCATTTGACACAGTCCCGCACAAAAGATTAATAAACAAATTAGCCAGCCTGGGAGTGGGTCCCAAGGTGGAAGCTTGGGTAAAACACTGGCTGGACAACAGGACACAGTGGGTAATAGTAAATGGAGTCCACAGTGAAGAAAGGAGGGTTACTAGTGGGGTACAGCAGGGTTCAGTACTTGGGCCGGTCCTTTTTAATGTCTTTATAAGTGACATTGCAGAAGGACTGGAAGGGAAAGTATGTCTCTTTGCAGATGACACAAAGATCTACAACAGGGTTGATACGCAAGGTGGGGTGGAAAGGATAAAAAAAGGACTTGGCAAGGTTGGAGGAATAGTCAGATATATGGCAGCTTAGATTCAGTGCAAAGAAGTGCAAAGTAATGCACCTGGGAAACAAAAACACAGGGGAAGAGTACACAAATGGGGGGTGGGATACTGACAATAACAAAAATGGAAAGGGACCTGGGGGTAGTCATATCAGACAACCTAAAGGTTGGTCAGCAATGTGAGAAGGCAGTAAGGAGGGCTGGGGGGATACTGGGATGCATTGAGAGAGGCATCACCAGTAGAAAACAGGAAGTTGTTGGCCCTGTATACAGACAGTTGGTAAGACCACATCTGGAGTACTGTGTACAGTTCTGGAGACCCCATCTCCGCAAAGACATAGACAGGGTGGAGGCTGTCCAGAGGAGGGCAACCAAAATGGTGGAGGGTCTGCACCAGAAGACATATGAAGAAAGACTAAAGGAGCTTAAGATGTATAGCCTTGAGGAAAGGAGGGAGAGGGAGGACATAATAGAAACTTTCAAATACCTCAAGGGAATCAACAAAGTCCAAGAGGGTAGCATCTTTCAGAAAAGAGATGTGCAAGAACAAGGGGCACAATTTGAAGATAGAGGGAGATGGCTCAGAGGTAATGTGGAGGAAGTATTTCTTCACAGAGAGGGTTGTAGATGCATGGAACAGCCTTCTGAGGAGGTCGTAGAGTCAAAAACAATGGGGGAATTCAAGAATGCATGGGACAGACATAAGGCAATTCTAGAGGTGGGTAGGAGGAAGTAGGCTGTTGGTTAACTAGGATCTGCAGCTTATCTGTTGGGTAGGAAAATAGGCAGACTGGGTGGGCCAAGTGGTCCTTATCTGCTGTCAAATTCTATGTTTCTATGGTAAACACCAATCCCTTTACAGAAGAGAGAGTATTGAAGGAACTCACAAAACTGAGGGTGGACAAAGTGATGGGACCAGATGATATACACCCCAGGATATTAAAGGAATTACGGACAGTGCTAGCAGCACTGCTGGTGGCCCTGTTTAGTGAGCCACTCAATACAGGGGTGGTTCCAGAGGACTGGAAGGGGGCAAATGTAGTCCCTCTTCACAAAAAGTGGTAGCAGGGAGGAGACAGGAAACTATAGGCTGGTCAGCCTCACCTCATTAGCATTTTAATTTCTTTTCAACTTTATTAGTTTATTTATTATTATTATTATAACTTTATTTGTTAGTATTTTATTTTATTTTCATTAGTGGGTAAGATTATGGAGGCACTGCTTAAGGAAAGGATTATGGAACACCTGGAAACCATGGGAGCACAGGATCCAAGGCAGCGTGGATTTGCAGCAGGAAGGTTGTGTCAAACAAATCTGATTGACTTTTTTGACTGGGTGACAAAGGAGGCGGATAAGGGAGGAGCATTGGATATTGCCTACCTCAACTTCAGCAAGTTCTTCAACACCATACTGCACAGAAGGCTGGTGAACAAGCTATGTAGCCTGGGCGGGGGTGGGCCACAAAGTGGAAAACTAGGTTAGAAACTGGCTGAGCAACAGGAAGCAGAAGGTGGTAGTAAATGGAATCAAATCTGAGGAAAGGAGGGTGACCAGTGGGGTACCTCAAGGATCAGTCCTGGGGCCAGTCCTTTTTAATGTCTTCATCAGTGACACTGCAGAAGGACTGGAGGGGAAGGTTTGCCTATTTGCAGATGATACCAAGATCTGAAACAGAGCAGACACACCAGAGGGAGTCAAAAGAATGAGGGGGGATCTGGGAGAGCTGGAAAATGGTGCAAAGTGTGGCAATTAAAATTTAATGCAAAGAAGTGCAAAATCATGCACCTGGGGCGAAGAAACCCTGTGCAGAGCGGGGGAGTGCTGACAGTCACCAAGGAAGAAAGGGATTTAGGGATAATCATCTCAGATGACCTAAAGGTGGCCAAACAGTGTAACAAAGCTGTGGGGAGGGCCAGTGGGATGTTGGGGTGCATAGGAGAAGAAGGGAGGTGGTGATGTCATTGTACAAAATGCTAATGAGGCCTCATCTAGAATATAGTGTTCAGTTCTGGAGGATGCATCTTTGCAAGGACATAGACAGGGTAGAGGCAGTCCAGAGAAGGGCGACCAAGATGGTGTGGGGTTTGCATCAGAAAACTTATGAGGACAGATTAAAAGACTTCAATATGTATACTCTGGAAGAGAGGAGGAAACGAGAGGATATGATAGAGACCTTCAAGTATCTTAAAGGCTTGAACAAAGTGCAGGTGGGTGACATCTTTCAGTACAAGAGTTGTACATGGACTAGGGGGCACGATATGAGATTGGAGAGGGGCAGGATAAGGGAAAATGTGAGGAAGATTTTCTTCACGGAAAGGGTGGGAAAAAAAAGGGTAGCCTGATGGCCAATGGCTTTTACAAAAATGTTTGCTCACCAGATTTAGAAAGTTACTGGCCAATTGGTTACCTGTGCACAAAGTGATTTTTGAGCTCTTAAAAAGGATGGCCACTAAATATGCACTCACACAAGAAGTATACAAAGAGCAAAGCTAAGAAATGTAATCGAAGGATCATGATGGAACTATATAGTAAAATAAAACCAGCATAAGAGGAATCACTCTACTGTTTTCAATTAACTTTACCTCAACACCTGAAAAGAATCAGTATACTAAAATTGAGCAATAATGCCCGACAGGGTGTGTGTCGTGCTGGATAATGTCACGCCTCAGGTGGTTGGGCACGAGGCCACAGGCCAAGTGCGTCCAACAACTGAGGCATCGATGTTGTCCCAAACGACACACACCCTGGAGGGTATTATTGCTATTATACAATGGCTCATTGTTATACAGAATAAAAAAAATCATTTTAAAGATGTTTTTGTGTGGAAAAATATTTTTGTTTTTAAGAGCAGATGAAACAATCAAGCAAATGCTCAAGATGCTCAAGGAGAAGCTCATCTGCAGGTTCACAGTGAGGCTCAGACTAGACTCGTGATGTTGTACTGGGATAACATCATGGGTCCAGCCCAAGACTGACCAATCAGACTCCAGGATTTTTTCTTGCCATAGTATAATACACATTACTAAACAAGAACAGGAATACGATGTGCCTAAGTTTACTAGTATGAAGCTTGCAGTTTAAAACAATGTGCCAGAATAGCCCACATATATGCTACTTTCTATAACACTGAACTAAATTACAGCAAGTAATCAGAGTAGCTGGACTAACTGCTTTCAAACTCTTTGTATCTGCTTTGAATACAGCTGTGAAACTGTGCCAAACAATGAGTAAGAGGAATGGCTGCTGTCTGCTGTCAGATGCAAATTCACTTATCTGCTTCTTCAGCAATTAAACTCCTACATGAAACCGCCTTCAGGGACTGTATTTTGAGCATTTGTACTGTACTGTGCTAACCTGGTAATGCAGTACACTTAACTTATAAATGTCCACTAATGAAAATGTTTATCTTTGACAGAGGGAGTAGACAGAAGCTTGCAGTTTCTGACAGCTCTGCCACATAGCCAGTGCACACTTAGGCACCAAACAGTAAAATGTGATCTAAACAAGAGATTAACGTGCAGATAAAATACATGTAAAACAACCAAACATCATGCAAGACAGTTTTACCTTAGCTGCACAGAATGCTGAGAAGCACACAGCTATAAACAATGTGAGTGAATGCAATGGGGCCAGATACTCAAACAATTGCAAACCCAGCAATCGGATCAAAAGCAGTTAAAAACTACCCAAACAAAACCAAACTTTTTTTAAAGCATTTATCACACGTCTTACAGTCTTCCCATGAAAGACTAAAGCACTTATAGACTTACCTTTGAAATTGTTATTTATTTATTTGCTTTTGGTAAACGGGTGAGTGCACTAGGCATAGTAATGCCTATTTTCAGGCACGACCCGGGAGGGTACAAGGATTACAGAGATGGCAACAAAACTGTTTGTGGAGTACAACAATAGGTTGAAAACAGTGGGTATAGGTCAGTACAGTTTTCAAACAAGTGTGCAGTGTATACAAGTCAACAATAGATAACAGTAAGTAAAACATACAAGTAAACAAGATATCAAGTGCAGGTTCACCCATATTAGGGATACGAACTGGGAGAGATAGCTAACTAGGTACAAACATGAGGTCCAACTAGGAGACAAGTTTAGAAACACAAAAACGATCAGCTGAATAGAAGCCAGTAGACTAGAGGTCCAAGGATGGTAGAGGAGTGACAGTTCCGGGGGGAGAAAACCAGACAGAGAACAGGGGAGTAAGTACTTTGCTTCTGTACAGGGGAAGGAAGAGCAAGGGAGAAAAGGGACCTAATAGAGAGAGAAAGGAGGGAGGTGGGAGGACGAGAGGGTGAGAGAGAAGGGGTGAAGGAAGACAGCGGTAAGGTAGAAAAGGAGAGGTGGGAAGAGAAAGCGGTGGAAAAGTGGAAATGAGGCAGCCAGGGGGAGGAGGGTGGGAGGGTCTACAGAGGTTGAAAGCAGACACAGGGAGTGGAGCCAAGTAGATGTACGTGGTGCAACATCTTGAAGCTGGCATGGGTGGAAGTGAGATGAATTGCTTGTGGAAGAGAGTTCCAGTATTTTGGTGCTGTATACAAGAAAGCCTGTGTGCCCATTGCAGTTTTGTATCTAGGGATGTGGAGAGGCACTTGGTCAGTGGATCGAAGCTCATAGGAGACAGCTTTTGCATTCAACATAGAGGCTAGGGACTGGGGCAGACCTGATCTGACAATGCTATCAGTGAGAGATCCGAGGGACTGGAGCCGATGGGCTGAGGGGGAGGGCCATTTTAGGTCAGCATAGAACTGGCAGTGGTGTTTGTAATGAGCGGATGCAGAAGCATATCTGCAGATATTATTGTAGGTGGTGTCCCACTTGTGAAGAGAAGTTTTTGTAGCAAGAAGGTAGGTGACTGAACCATAGAACAGTGCCAGAAGCAGAATGTCTTGTGCAATACTGAGCCTGGTTGACGGGGTAAGGACATAACTAGTCCAGTAGGCACTACCGAGTTTAGTGTTTACGGACTTGCAGGTGGTATTGATGTGCTGATCAAAAACCAGAGATTCATCAAGCAGCATGCCCAGGTATCTGAAGGAGCTAGTGTTGACCAGTAGTGAGCCATCGGAGCAAGAGATTTTGAGGGGGTTTTGGTTTGTTCCGAGTCTGGCTGGGGAACTGAAGAGCACTGAGTGCGTCTTACCCACTTTTAGAACAAGGTTGTTTTCAGTGAGCCAGAACTGAAACTTGATAAAGTTTGAGGCAAGAGAGCAGTTTATGTCTGAGATGTTCTTGGCACTGGAATAGAAGACAAGGTCATCAGCATATAGCAGCAATGAGCAGTCAGGGAGAGAGGGGGGAGATCGTTTACAAAGATAGAAGAAAGTAGAGGGCCCAGAATAGACCCCTGAGGAACACCAGTATTTATGGCAGAGAGATTGGACAGGACGAAGTTATAATTTACGGCCTGCCTTCTGTTTGTCAGGTAGCTATTGAACCAGGTCACTGCCTCTTTGGAGAAGCCAAGGGACAAGAGCTTGTTGAGGAAAAAGGAGTGGTTCACAAGGTTGAACGCCTTAGGTTGATAAAGACCACTCCAGTGGGGAGGCCTTTGTCCATTGCGGTATAGATCTCATTTGTGAATTTTAGGAGAGCGTCGACAGTGCTGTGGTCTTTGTGGAAGCCATGCTGGGAACAGGAGAGAAGATTGTGTTTTTGTAGAAAAGAGGTGGTTTGAGTGGCTAGTAGTTTTTCAAGTATTTTGCTAAGAACAGAGAGAATGGCTATGGGCCAGTAGTTGGCCATATTTGTGGGGTCTCCTTTTTTAAGTATGGGAGTGACTTTTGCTATTTTCCAAATGTCAGGGACAGAGCTGTGGCATAGTGATAGGTTGAAGATTCTGGCTAAGAGTGAGGCAATTATGGGGAGCCAAATTTCAGGTGTTTGGGCATAAGACCATCTGAGCCAGTAGCGGTACTATCGGGGATGCCTAGTAGCATCTTTAGGACTTCTTGCCTAGTAATAGTTTGAAAATGGAAAGGGGGTAATTACATTGTGATTCACTGTCTGTGGGGAGGGGGGAGGGAGGACCACATGGTGGCGATGGTGGGAGGAAGACAAGTATTTAGATAAGTCTGAGAAATGGAGATTAAAAGAGTTTGCAGTGGTGGATGGATTGTTGTAATGCACACCGTCTATAATCATACCATTGGAAATTCTGTTGTGTTTGGCTCCTAGGAGAGTCTTGATATGAGTCCAGAACTTTCCGGAGACACCTGCTTTATTTATTAATGAGCCTTAGCAGAACGGACTCTTTGCAAGGCAGATGTTCCTTTTACATGAGTTTCTCTGAGTTCTGTAGTCATTATAGTCAGATGAGAGGCCCGAGACCTTGTATTGCCACCAGCTCTTGTCCCTGGCCCTGATTTTGCGAGTAGGTCCTTGTTGAGTCATTTGGTGTGGATTCCACTCACATGACATGTGGTGAGGGGTGCATGGACATTTTGGATAGGCCCAAACAGGATAAGGAAGTGGTCTAGGGCAGCTTGGGCATCGGTAGCAGAGTAGATGCAGCTCCAGTCAAGCATGGTGAGATCACTCTGAAACTGGGCTAGATCACGGCTGGCTAGGCTATGAGTTGTGGTGAGGAGTGGGTTGTCTAGTAGAGCACCAGACACAATATATTGGGGAGTGGTCACTTACAGCATCAGCAAGGGTAGCTGCTGAGACTATACAGTCAATATGATTGGTTAGAGCCAGTCAATTAGAGTACTGGGTCTTGGGGGAGACATGACCCTAGTGGGGTCAGTGATAAGCTGGTGGAGGTTGTGGCCTTGTACTATTGTGTGGAGGGATTTGTTTAGTTTCCCAATCCAATAGAGGTTTAGATCTCCAAGGATAAGGACTTCATTGTGACCAGCAGCTGCATCGACATGCGAGAGGAGCTTCTTGAGGCCAGCAGAGCCACACAGTGGGGGGTTATAAGCACATACGATGTAAAGTTTTTGTGGGCCAAGCTGGAGGGTGGCATGGATGGATTCACTGTGTGAGAGGTCAGGTGTAGTTACATTTGAAAGATTAAGGTGTGATGTGTAGAAAATGGCAACTCCACCGCCCCATTTTGAGGTGGGCCTGTCATGCCTGATGAGGTGATAGTTGGGTAATGAGCAGGCAGAATTAGAGGTTGAGGGTTTGAGCCAAGTTTTGGACCAACAAATGATGTCCGGGTCATATTGTAAGACCCAAGCTTCTAGTTCAGGTAGGTTGTGGAGGAGGCTTCTTATATTCATGTGGGCAAGGCAGAGTCCCTTTATGTCCTTCCATGATGAATCCGAGTGGGAGAGGGGAGCAGGTGGGCCAGGGTTCAGTTCAATGTTTCCCACTAGTATTAGGCAAGCAGGAGGAGATACCATAGTTTGCAATGGATGATTGGAGAAGACAGGGTTGTGAGGCAGAGAAGGCACTTCTTAAAAGTACAAGCTACCTGATAGAGGTAATTGGAGGGACAAGTAGAGGTGAGATATCCTTGGGTATATTGGGGTGTATTAACATACTGGAGAAAAAGTTTGTTTGATCTGTTGTGAAAACCTCAGAAGGGGGTGGAGGGCACTAGCCCATTGTGAGCCATCGAAAGAGACCCAGTATGAGACCTGGCAGCAATAATGTGTGTAGTGTAAGAGCCATTAGATATTTGTGAACTTGCGAATAGAGTGACAGGACAAAAAAACTAGGATAGGGGATAAGACACTTTTAGGCGGTTACCAGTAGATGTCAAATTGAAGAAAAAAGCAGAGTTTGAGCTTGGTTGCAGTAAAATTAGTCTTTCAGGGGCGCTCTGGAGCAGCAAGATGGCGGCAGCAATTTAAAGTAGCTCTTGACCCTCTGCAAAATAAAAGTTTTAAACAATAGAACTGGTGGAATTGAAGTGGAACAAAATAACTGACGACTAGTCGGAACCTTGGAGGCACAACATGGGACCAAAAAAAGACTTCAAATGAGCATCGCATAACCTGGACACTTATCTTTCGCCTGCAAGCTCCAGTGCGCCTATGGGGCCTACAGGGGGGTCTGTCCCAGATACTACAGAACTTCCTGCTGCACAAATACTGGCAATGTTAACCAAAATTCAAGCTAATGTGGAGGAAACCAACAAGAGACTGGTTAATGTAGAGGCGAAACTAACTGAAAATGAACGCCTCATCCAGGATAACACAGGGGCTATTCAAGAACTCAAAGAGGCACAGGGAAGACAAGCTGAGTGTAGTGTGGCCTGTATTAAAGTCATCACCTTTTTGAGAGCTAAAGTGGAGTCATTAGAAAACACGCAGCGTCAGGGGAATATTCAGATTGTGGGCTTCGCCACGATTTGCTGGATCCACCGAGCTCCACTCAGCTGTCTCAAGGCTTATATTTGATGCCCTACAGTTACTACCCCAGGGCTCTGGTGCCAGAATAACAAAAGTCTTTGCCGTGCCACAGCAAATTAGAGTGAGGGCGGGAGTGCAGCAGAGACCACTAACAGCCATCGTTACTCTCTCCCCACCTGAGGTCCGGATTGCACTCTTGCAAGCAGCTCGAGCCAAAGGAGAAACGATCTGGGAAGGCAGTAGATTGGGGTTTTTTCCTGACCTCTCAGTGCAGACCCAGGCATGGAAAAAAGAGCTCCAGATTATTAAGAAAAATCTTTTAAGCCAGGGAATTGAGGCTTGCCTAAACTACCCTGCTCGCCTACATGTTAGACTCGAAGCGAAGACGCATACTTTTCTGGACCCATTAGCAGCTACTCAATTTATGGAAAAAATCCTGGAGAAGACAAAACCCTCCAAATTCTCAATCCAATGAAGAAGGATGAAGTACACCTAATCATCTTGGGCTGTAAATCGTTTAACTTGGGTTAAATATCCACGTATTTCTATAGATTGCGCCTTCCGTTCATGTTCCGACTGGGAGTCGAAATACTGGTTTAAACCCTGACTTTACATCAGCTTGGACATAAACCTACAATTTAAAGTTTTCAGGTTTCTATTTCTTAATAAGAGGGCTATGAGAGATATAATTTATCTAGTTTTCAGTTTGCTTAACCGCCATTAATGCTGGTTCGCGAACATTGCCCTACGTAAATCCTATAAGCCTAAGCACAGTAGTAGTTGCATGGGGTGAGTTAGTTCACCACTCAATTTGCGAACTTTAAAAGTATCTTAATGGTTATTGCTGTTTACTATTACCCGCAGGGCAAGTTGCGTTGCTCTGCCTAAGTCTGCGGGAAGTTAAAATAACTTAATTGAGTTCAGACAACTGTAGTATAACATGACTACTTGTACTGTGGCCACACAGCCCTCCACAAATGTTTATTTCTACAAGTGAGCTGAGGTTCTGGTTTTCTATAGCCACTATTTTTTTTCAGTTACTGTAGTGAGAGCACGAATGATCTACAGAACAACCAGCTCTTTTTCTACTCCTCAGATTAACTACCTGGAAGTCCTTCTTAGTATATGGACTCAAGATATTAGAATTTATTTTTTTTCTGTGAATAAGTTATACCATATCTGTACATCTGCCATGAAGGTTTGCATACCTCACTCTTGCTCTTATGTATACTGCAG
Source organism: Neoceratodus forsteri (assembly GCA_016271365.2). Classification (NCBI taxonomy): domain Eukaryota; kingdom Metazoa; phylum Chordata; order Ceratodontiformes; family Ceratodontidae; genus Neoceratodus; species Neoceratodus forsteri. The sequence goes on from CM057451.1 coordinate 39,924,505, forward strand.
TGAGATACTGTATGAACATATAAATTTTATAAATAAAAAGTAAAAAAAAAAAAATGAGTCTATCAGAAACAGCAACTAATTGGAGAGTATGACAGTTTTTCAGGCATCCTCTAGGGGTGGATGCTGATAGGCTGCAAATGGGAAAGTGGGGAGTTAGTCAGATGACTCATACAGCTAGCCAAGGGTGGGAGGGTGGGAGTGGTGGGGGTGGGACTTGTACAGTGCTATATAAGACAAGCTAGCCAAGGTGGGAGTGGTGGAGGCAGCTAAGGAGCTGCAAGGAGAGACAGAGTTAATCACACTGTAGCACAGGGTCCTTGGAAGCTCCAGGTAAGCCTACCCATTACCAGCACAGCAGGGGAAATTGAGCTGAAACTAGGACCCCCTGGGGCTGAGTATAATTTTATAATTAATCAAGTTGAGGCTATGGGAAGGCTTTGAGAATGAACAGAAATACTCTCCAGTGCAGTTCTCATAAAAATTAATTCAGATTTAAGACGCATAGCTTCGGAGAAGGTAATGTTCTCGGCTGGTTACAGGCAGAGCCAAAATCACTGAAATTTGCAATGGGACATTTACCGTGTACTAGGCACTGTTACTGTAGGTGTAATTACAGGAGAGATCCTGACTTAGTAGGAAAAACAGCCTCACAGAGAAAAAAAATTAGTTTTAAACTGCTGGCGCCCTGTCTCCGACTACGGAGGACAAAAGGCACCAAATTCAAAGGCACTGAAACAGAGTCTGTGGCACAGTTCAGGAGGGCGCTTGGAAAGCAATACCTTGTGGCTGTGTGTCCTCTGGGCAGGCAGAGAGCTGCTCCTCAGGGCAGGAAAATATCCTCCCTGTAGCTGGAGCTTGTGGCTGTGTGTCCTCTGGGCGGGCAGACAGCTGCTCCTGAGGGCAGGGAAATGCCCTCTCTGTAGCTGGGGCCAAGGAAATTTAAGCTGCACCAGGACTGAAGAAGAACAGAAGCACTCAAGTACAAGCTACCATCCCTTGGGAAAATCTAAAAGCAACTGAGTTGAAAATAAACCACAATGTAGCTTTATTTTTTATTTATTTATTTTATTCAGTACTAGGATTACCACCTTTGAGCTAGAAGCTCATTTACAAAGATTCTATGTCAATGAACACATACATCACAAGAACATTACAATCGTTGAGTACAGAGTACAGATTAGCTTAAACAATAGCTAATGGATGATAGACAATAACAATGAAATCTAATGTGGTCATAAATGAGAAGAGAAATTTGGTGGTAAAACAGTTATAAGTGATTGACAATAAAAGTGAAAATTAATGTGGTCATATAAAGAGAGATTTGGAGGATGGGGAGGAGGCAGGTGTTCTTGGGGAGGGATAAGGGGTAAATTGCAGGGAGAACTGGGTCTCTGTCTGGAGAGAGAGAGAGAGAGATAGGGAGGGGTAAGGGTAAGATAGAAGGATGGATAGGGGAAAAGAGTGTATGTGAGGTGGGAGATGAGAAGGAGCTGATGTATGAAGTGGGAGGAAATGAGAAGAAGAAGATAGTGGAGGCAGGGGTGAGGGTGGGGAGGTGTGCAGAAGAGGGGCAAGGAGGAGGTACAGAGGAGGAAAAGAGGGGTGGGAAAGGCATGAGAAGTAAGAGGGTTTAGAGGCAGTTGCGGGGGCATACATTTGTGAGAACAGGGTAGAGAGGACATGGGTGGATAAGGACATGAGGAGGAGGAGAAGGATGGGCTGGAGCTTCACATCACCAAACCCCATGATGCATTGTACTCGCTGGAGGAAAGGAGAGAAAGGGGAGACATGATACAGACATTCAAATACACCAATGGTATTAATAAGGTGTAGGAGGGAGACATATTACAAAGAAAGAGATGCTCAAGGACAAGGGGGGAAAATATGAAGCTGGAAGGGGGGAGACTTAGAGGGGATGTGAGAAAATATTTCTTCACAGAAGAAGTGGCGGACACCTGGAACTTCCTCTCAGCAGAGGTGGTGGGTACGGAAACGGTAACAGGTTTCAAACATGCATGAATAGACACAGATGGACCTTAGTAACTGGGCTTGGGGGTAAGGATCAAGTCGGTTCTATGGTAGAACAGTATGTAGGGACAGACTAGGTGGGCCAGGAGGTCCTTTTCTGCTGACAGCATCTATGTTTCTGTTTCTTTTTGTATGACTGGGGTCATGACCTACAAGATGACTCTGACCAATTTTTCACTCTTGGCTTAACTGCCTTTTAGAACCTAATTAAAGTTGACATCCTGCTGACTGTGAAAGTAACAGAAAAACATTGAGAGATTAATGGTTTAGGACTGCACAGATTTCAAGGACAAGCAGTTCACAAGCCTTTCTCTATAAGTTGGCTGCCAGGGTCGCTTTCTGTAAGATCTGGCTTCCAAATAAAGCACACCTACTAGATCAGTCTCAGAAGTGCTTCTACCTCAGGGGACTCTACCAGGAGTGTATTAATAATCACATGGAGCTGTGAGGAAAGAGAGACAATTGTAATGTCCACAGAGCAATCTAGTGGCATAAAATTTGGGGATTCATTAGTGAAAGTCTTTCTCAATATCAGCTATAGCATCCAGCAGGGGCAGAAAGAGTCTGATGGGGTGCATATCCTGCTATGTCAACTGGGGGTCAGTCATTACCTGATGTTGCCAGCCTGCCTCAAAGTCCATCATGAGGGAAAGCCTTTTTATTCTCAGAACCATCAGATGCTGAGAAATTGTCAGAAATTAGGAGAGCATGTTCTGCAACAGCTGAAAGCGAGTTCTCGGAGTTGGACACGGAACAATAAGATGGGGCATGCTCCGGACAAGTGAAATGAGTGCTGGACTGTGAGCACGCATTTCTTTACTTATTCAGGGCTTCGGTGTGCAATTACTCGTGTTGGTGTGATAAAGATTCTGATCAACCCAGGCATATAAGACCCATCTGCTGGGAAGACGCTATTTTATAGTTCTATGGCGATATCGCCAAGATGACGCAACATGTGCTTTAGGTCAGTCTGCTCTGTGGCTCCCCCTCTCCAGGGTGAGGTTTCCCACCACTGTCAAGTGCATGTGAGAACCAAGTCAGCAACCAGATGATCAGCTGCTGAGGACAAGCAGCTGTAATAGTCAACAGGTTGTGCTTCAAATTTCCTGTTAAAAGTTATTATCTTTTATGTGAACTAATTGTTAATACAGATTTTTTGTTTTATAGCTGATTAATGATTACTTTAATTGAAAGAGACAGATCAACATGTTGGATATCATGTTATCGTGTATATGGTCAATCACTTCAGTGTAGTAATATGTTTGGTTAAATCTCTACACATGGTATTTTTCCTGTATACTTCAATGGTGCACTAAGCTATAGATTTGGCATTATCTTTTATATTCAAGACTTATTTGCAATATATTGTGCCTAGGCCATTGAAGCCTATAGGTTTTCTGGACTCCAGTGGACTGAAACGTTAATGGACTAATGTCTCCAGTGTAATAACAATGTAGGAGGGGTGATGTGGTGTACCTTATTATATCCATGAGCCTGTCTAATGTACTGTATCTCACCTCATATGAAGATGTAGTTCATGAATGTTTCAAAATGCAATGAAAATAAAAAGCAGCATGTGTGTGGTTGAACTGATATGCATGTTAGTCTTTTATCCTAGCAAGTTAGTTCAGTACAGAAAGAAATTCTGAAAGAATTACCAAAAACAACTAAAGGCATCTACTGACATTTGTTTTTAATTGCACAGCTATTTCAACATTCCCAGTCAAATAAGATTTGGGCTTGACAATAGTTCTGAAATGAAAAGAATCGACTTACCAGGGGAATTTCCTCAGTAGTGTCCATCGCTGGTCCTAGCCATGCCCCTATATCCAAATCTTGAAGACTGATTGACTTAAGAAGTCAAAAACATAAGCCAGAGTGAGTAACTTAATGGAAACCTCTGAGCATTTTGGAAAGCATAGCCTTCATACAGAGAGCACTACAATCGTTCAGCAGTTTCAACAGCATTAACTACATGTAGAAGTGCAATCATGCCACTGTGAGAATAAGGGGCGTGTAGCAAAAGAATGAAGAAGGTTGGGTTTGTTCAGGATCCTGGTAGCAACTTTTATGCACCTATATCAGGTTTCTTGTTTGCTCATAGGTAAACAGCAGTTTGCAGGCAGATACAAGAACAGCTTGTTATCTCCAAGTATCTTGGTGTTAATTTGCAGGAATCCGGCACATGATGGCAGGCTCAAAGACAAAATGTGTGATCTTGTTTCTCTAAATAATACATGAATTTACTGTTTTGTTTGCATAATTATGTACTTCACTGTGGGATGAAAATGTCTAATTTCCATGAGTGTCCTGGGAAATTAGTAGTTCAGTTACACTGGAAAACTATGCCAGACCACAAATTCAGGCTAGTAGCATTCTGACTTTTCTAAAATTTGAACCGTGTATAATATCTGTACTAAATAATGGTGCCCCTGATTTGTTACATGTTATTGACCCAGTGCAGCCCAGCTGAGACTCAGCATCTCAGTTTCACTTGTGTTCTGCTTTTCCCCCCTATGTTACAGCCGGTGGGGGTGTTGAAACACCAGGAAGTCATGTGACTTGCTCAAGGTCATAGAGTGAGTCAGTGGTTCTGGTGGGGGTTGAACTCGACTTTCCTGATATCCCAGCCCATGTCCTAACCAATAACCACACTGCATCCATGTGCTGTCACTCATTTTTGAACTAGCAAGGATAGAAGACAACATACATAAATATATCATGATAATAAATTGTATTTGTTGTAGAAGCATTTTAAATCAAAACTGTCATTGTGTAGACAAAATGAGAAGGGACCTGCAGAAACTTGAAGAATGGTCAGGGGTTTGGCAGTTGAAATTCAATGCAAAGAAGTGCAAGATAATGCATATGGGGCACAAAAACCCTGGCACAATATATCAGTTGAGGGGTGAGGATATAGCATGCACCACGCAGGAAAGGGATCTTGGGGTTATCATCTCTGATGACCTCAAGGTAGGGAAACAGTGTGACAAGGCAGCAGGTAAAGCAAATAGGATGCTGGGATGTATAGGCAGGGCATCACCAGCAGGAAAAGGAGGTCATAATTCTGCTATACAAGACACTAGTGAGGCCCCACCTGGAGTACAGTGTACAGTTCTGGAGACCATACCTACGTAAGGACATAGACAGGGTAGAGAAGGTTCAGAGGAGGGCAACAAAGATGGTGCATGGATTGCATCACAAGTCCTATGAAGACAGGTTGAAGGAACTGAACATGTACTCCCCTGGAGGATAGGAGGAGAGAGGGATATGATAGAGACATACAAGTATCTCACAGGGAGGAACAGGGTGCAGGAATACACTATTTATAAGTGAAAAAGATGTTCCAGGACTAGAGGGCATGGGATGAAGTTGGAGGGAGGATGATTCAGAGGAAACATGAGGAAGAATTTATTCACAGAATGGGTGGTGGAGAAGTAGAACACCCTGCCAGAGGAGGTGGGGGGGGCTGAAACAATCAGAGGATTTAAGAATGCATGGGATAGACATAAAGGAATTCTGGAGGTCAGGGGTAAGGGGCAACAGACTTCTAGGAAAATATAAACTGAACTTACAAGCTCAAATGGGCAGACTGGGTGGGCCATAGGCCCTTATCTGCCGACACTGTCTATGTATCATTAGCAACACATTTCTTTTACCTTATTAATGTGGCAGGTTTAGGGCATCTGTCTCAGTTTTTTATCCCCTTTTTTCTGTACTAAACTATCCTGTCCTGTCTCTCTTGAAGACTACTGCAGTGGTGTTTTGTTTTGTGCCGTCTGGGAACTGATCACTCCGTTAACTGTACAATCCCCCCTTTTCTCTAAAAAACATCAAATCCCCTCTTTCTGTTACCTATTCTTTTCTTCATTTTATGCACTTCTGCTACATTTTCTTTTTCTGTTTCCTTTCAAGCAGCTGCCATTTTTCTGAGCTCCCCTTCCAAAAAAAAAAACCCACAATTAACACACATGCTTGCTGTCAGAGTCCTTGCCAGGAGCTGTATTGGTTCATTTAAAAGAAATGCTGTGGCCTTTAGTTTCTCTGCACATTAGCAGGAAAAGAGAAAGCTGTGCTCCAGGGTGATGTCTGACTACAGCTGACACACCCAGATTTTAAATTAAACTCCAGAAAGGAAGCCAACCTAAAAAGTTCCACATGTGAAAGCAAGTGCTCACATAAAGACAAAAATTGGCTACAGCCAGCAATGGCTGCTTTGGCTTGGCATTAGTCTGATGTTCAAGGCTGTACTGCATATGTTGTTTGCTTTAATACAATTACATTTTACGTAACATGTACAGTAGAAGCAACTCATGTCTCTGACAAACTCCAGCAGTTCAGCACTCTTGCATCCTACATAGATATATATACACATACACACACACGCACACACACACACACACACACACACACACACATGATATGCCCTAGTAGTAACATCTGATTGGCTGACCACAGTGAAGCATCAGATGTTACTACTAGAAATATCATCTAAAGGCATTTATTGATGAGTGAGCTGGTGAACAGGCAGGCTTAGCTGGTTGCTACGACAAGGGATTGTCTTCTCTTTTATGAGCCGTGAAAAGTTGAACATTGATAACAATGCAGCACATATACTTTGGTAAAATTGGGGGGGAAGGGGGGGTGGCATGGTAGGGATGTTCATGTATTTCATTTGATTGGGTGGATGGGGTTGGTGTCAGGAATTCAGTTGAGGGGAAGGCAAAAAAATGTTGTAGGTGCCGTATTGGTCCTTTTAAAAAAACAGATCCAGAAACAAATGATTTGATACCTTTTATTGGACCAACATGGATGTTACAGAAAAGAACAAAGTGCTTTAGCTTTCAAACCAACCAGGTCCTTCTTCAGAAGCTTTGTGGCAGTTTTTTCAAATATCCCATACTATTAACACCAGATTATATAGAAAAAGCAGAAATAATTCTCATTGGTTTAACATATACATTTAAAACATAATAGAAGATTACGTCAGAGAAGCTAATTAACACCAGTATGCCTTAAACTGAAGAGCCTCAGAAGGGCAAAGGTTATCAAGAATTCTCTACAGCCAGAGAGTTCTTGTCACATAAATTTTAAAATGTCTCAGTATGCCAAGAAAGCATTCTAGTGATAAAAAAAACCTTGGAGTGGCATTCTCTCTAATACATGTAAGATGAGCTACAACTTACTTTCCAATTGTCCTGGTATATTAAAGGACAGATAATGAGAGACAAAATCCTGAAATTAGGTATAACTGCAAGTTGAAATCAAGCCTCAAATTAACCTACACATATAAACATGATGCATGAAAGTATCACTTGTAAGTGTAAGTGCAAAAAAAAAAAAAAAAAAAATTTCTTGTCAAGGACCCCCAAGAAAACGAGACCATGAGCCTGATAAATGCGGATTTCAACACAGAGTCTGTGTATAATAAAAATGCACAGAATCAGTCTAAGCAATCTAAATGAAACCCAAAGGAATTACACCTTAATGAACCCCAAGTAAATGAGATATGCATCTTAATATGAGCAGTTAAAATGTGACAGTGTGAAATCCACCCACTGACAACTAATAGAAGGAAATAAATGCACACTATATGTGAAAACTAAGTGTTCTAGCCACATAACAACTGCCCCATGCCACGCTTCCACCCACACATATGTGTGTACATACACCATACCACACCCCTACACACACACACACACCTGCACACCCCACACAACCACAACACACAAACAAATATAGCAAACACATTCCTCACACACCACACCACACCACGCACAACAAACAAAACACCTATACACACCATACCCACAACACACAAAAACACAACACACACCAAACACACACACATACATACCTACATACATCAGTATACACACACACACACACACCTCAACACGACTCACCACAGTGTTAAGGTGAAAAGTCAACAATGTAGAGAACAATTAAACTTACAAAATCAAGCTGCAGGACAATTGGAAAGTAGTGTAGCTCATCTTACATGTATCAGTACCACTCCAATGCATTTTTTTTTTATCACTAGAATGCTTTCTTGGCATTACTGGAGACATTTTAAAATTTATGTACAAGAACTCTCGGCTGTAGAGAATTCTTGATAACCTTTTCCCTTCTGAGGCTCTTCATTTTAAGGCATACTGGTGTTAATTAGCTTCTCTGGCGTAATCTTCTATTATGTTTTAAATGTATATGTTAAACCAATGAGAATTATTTCTGCTTTTTCTATATAATCTGGTGTTAATAGTATGGGATATTTGAAAAAACTGCCACAAAGCTTCTGAAGAAGGACCTGGTTGGTTTGAAAGCTAAAGCACTTTGTTCTTTTCTGTAACATCCATGTTGGTCCAATAAAAGGTATCAAATCATTTGTTTCTGGATCTGTTGAGGGGAAGGGTAATTTGTTTTAGTGATGGATGTGATTAATTGATTGATTAACCGATGGTAATGACAGCTTCACTAGGAGAAAATGAGGTGAATGCTTCCAAAGGTAAGGGTGGGAGTGCCGACTTAATCATCAGGGGAGATAACAGAGCATTCCATAAGGTATCACAAGGAAAACTGCTTAACAAATTAACAGCATAGGGATCAGTAAAAAGTTAGGGAACTGGATTAACTGGCTAATTGGGAAGAAACAGTGGGCAAGAACAAATGGTTTTGAATCTGAAGAAGGGACCGTAACATGTGGAATGCCTCAGCGAATGCTGCTGGGTTCATTCACTTCTGTTTAACTTCATGAACGAGCAGAGAAGACACACAGCATGGAATAGTAGCAGACAATGTGGAAGGGACTAGAAGTGTCTAGAAGGACTTGTAAAAATAACTGAGTGGGAAGACAGGCAGGATATAAGGTTTGATGAGTGGTGCTGCATCAGCATGTGGTCTCAAAATAAAACAAAAAGTAACATTAAATGCACACTGAAAATAGAAAGTAGAGTTAGAATCAACATTTCGACCATAGGTCTTCTTCAGTAATTATCTAAAAGAGAAAAAAAGCAGTTCGTGGATAGGTAAAATAAGATTATATGTGTGATGTGTGTATATATATATATATATATATATATATATATATATATATATATATATATATTTATTTGAGGAAAGAAAATGGGGAGGATCTAGGAGAAAAAGTGATAATAGGCAAGCTAAGAATATTTTATTTATTTATTCTAGGATTACAAGTACCTTTGAACTAAGGCTGTTTTACAAAGGTTCCACGTCAGAAATAACAAACAACAAGGAAGTAACAGTGAAATAACAGTAAACAATACATTCTCAAAAGAAGTGTCAGGGAAGGTTAAGGAAAAAGGCTGCATTCAAAAAGTATAAGGAATCACAGACGGAACACGATAGAGAACTGTATCAATTAAAGCAGAAAGAAGTGGGGAAGGCAGTCAGAAAAGCAAAGGCCCAAACCGAGGAAAGGATAGCCAACTCAGTTAAGAAGGGGATAAAACCTTTTATAGGTACATTAGGAACATAGAAAGGTTAAGGAGGGATAGGGAAGATTAATAAAGGAGAGGGAGGTGGGCAGAGGGAGACAGTGAAAAGGCAGAGATAATGAATGAATACTTTTGCTCAGTATTCACAAAGAAGAAGAGGAGTTACCTAAACCAAACAGTAGAAGCACTCTGGATAGTGGGGTTGATATCAGTCCATTTAAAGAAGAAAGAGTACTGAAGAACTACTAAAACTCAAGGTGGACAAAGCAATGGGGCTGATGAGATTCACCTAGAATCCTAAAAGAACTAAGGAGGACCTAGTAACACACTAACCACACTTTTAACAAATCATGGGAAGATGGGGTGGTACCTGAGGACTGGAGGAGGGCAGATGTGATTCCCTTCACAAAGTGGGAGCAAGGCAGAAGCAGGAAACTACAGACCTGTTAGTTTGACCTCAGTGGTGGGAAAATGATGGAATCACTTCTGAAAGAAAGAATTGTTGAGTACCTAGAGGCCAGCAGGGCACTGGACCCAAAGCAGACATGAATTCACAGCAGGAAGGTCATGTCAGATAAATCTAATAGATTTCTTTGACTGGGTGACCAAAGTAATAGACCAGGGAGGGGCTGTGGATATGGCCTACCTAGACTTTAGCAAGGCATTTGACACAGTCTTGCACAAAGATTAATAATCAAGTTAGCCAGCCTGGGAGTGGGTCCCAGGGTGGTAGCCTAGTAGAAAACTGGCTGCACAACAGGACACAGAAGGTAATAGTGAATGGAACACATTCTGAAGAAGGGGTTACTAGTGAGTACCTCAGGGCTCAGTACTGGGTCCAGTCCTCTTAACGTCTTTATAGGTGACATTGCAGAGGGTCTGGAAGGAAAGGTATGCCTCTTTATGGATGACACAAAGATCTGTAACAGAGTTGATACACAAGGAGGGGTAGAACAGGATGAGAAGGGACTTGGTAAGGTTGGAAGAATGGTCAGACATATGGCAACTTAGATTCAATGCAAAGAAGTGCAAAATAATGCACCTGGGAAATAAAAATCCAGGAGAAGAGTACACAATAGCAGGGGAGGTACTAACAACAACAATAATGGAAAGGGATCTGGGTGTAGTCATATCAGATGACCTAAAGGTGGGTATGCAATGTGAGAAGTCAGCAGGGAAAGCCAGGAGGATACTGGGATGCATAGGGAGGGGCATCACAAGTAGAAAAAGGAAGTGGTTATCCCTCTATACAGACAGTTGGTGAGACACCATCTGGAGTACTGCATGCAGTTTTGGAGACCTCATCTACGCAAGGACATAGACAGGATGGAAGCAGTCCAGAGGAGGGCAACTAAAATGGCTCATGGTCTACATCAGAAACCATAAGAAGAGAGACCGAGAGAGCTTAATATGTATACCATTGATGAAAGGAGGGACAGGGGGGACATGATAGAAACTTTTAAGTACCTGAAGGGAATCAACAAAGTCCAGGAGGGTAGCATCTTTCAGAAAAAGAGATGTGTAAGAACAAGGGGTCACAATTTAAAGTTAGAGGAAGGATGGCTCAGGGGTAATGTGTGGAAATTATTTTTCACGGAGAGAGTGGTGGAAGCATGGAACCACCTTCCTGAAGAGGTTGTGGGGTCTAAAACAGTGGAGGAATTCAAACATGCATGGGACAGACATAAGGCAATTATAGTGGGGGGCTGCAGGAAATAGGCTGTTGGTTAACTAGAATCTGCAGCTTATCCAGTAGGTAGGGAAATGGGCAGACTGGGTGGGCCAAGTGGTCCTTATCTGCCGTCAAAGTCTATGTTTCTATGTAATTCATGTACAACAATGCTATTGAAATGGGTCAATTATAGGAAGATTAAGGTGTAGAGAAGGAGGAGAAGTGTAGGTAGTTAATAGAGGCAGCTATAGTAAAATGGTGAACACAGCTAGGACGCATGTGCCCACAAGGAATGGGTAGGGTCAGGCACCTGGGGGTGGTAGAGAAACAGGGATGAGAGGAGAGGGGGAGGATGAAGATGCAGCCGGAGGCATTTATTGAAAAATAAATGGGAAGGGTGATAGAAGAAAAAGGGGGCAGGGTGAGGGAAATAAGTGCTATAATGGGGCAAGGAGAGACTAATGAGGTGGTATGAAGACCTGAGATTTGAAGTGGCACCTCAGGAGCTGGGGAAGGGGACTGGGGGTCTGGGGTTAAGCAGCATATAAGTTAGGATTAAAGCTGTGTAGGTCATCATCTAGGAGAGGCAGTCACAGAAGCTAGAGGCAATGAGATGGGCCCGGAGCCTGGTTTTGAACAGACCTAGTGTTGAGGTAGAAGAGATGGTGTGGCTGAGACCATTCATCCATAGAGAAGCCCTATAGGCAAAGGAGCGTTGGCCTTGCGTAGTTTGACAGCGAGGAACTTGTAGAATCTGGGTTGTCAGCTCCTGGTGTTCTGTCAGTTGCTGGCATTGGTTTATTTTTTTATATTTTTTATTTATTTTAGTCTTTGGTAACCGGGTAAGGCCCATTAGGCACAAGTGCCTGTTTTCAGGAGTGATCTGGAAGCACTGGGCGGTTAAGTGACTTGCTCAGAGTCACACAGTATGCATGTGGAGGTTGTGAGAATCAAACTCAGGTCTGGTCTGCTGGAAGTATCAAGCTCGTTCACACCTCGTAACAAAAGGTAACGATGGGTATGAAAAGGCAAAGTAGGTGTGAATGAGCTAAGGAGTCCTCAAGTGGGGACCAATTAACAGGGCCTTTATCGAAGGCTTAAAGGTGACAAATGTGGGGGACAGAGACAGAGACGTCTGTAGAAAATGAAAATAAATGTGCACATCTATTTTCATGTTCTACAGATGTCTCTGTCGCTGTCACCCCGATTTGTCATCTTTCAACCTTCTCACTAGGCCCTATTAATTAGTTCCCACTTGAGGACTCCTCAGCTCATTCACTGCTACACTTCCTGGGCTGGCAGTATAGCCTAGAGGTTAGAGGAACAAGGTGTGAATGAGCTTGATACATCCAGCAGACCAGACCTGAGTTTGATTCTCACAACCTCCATGTGCATACTGTGTGACTCTGAGCAAGTCACTTAACTGCCCAGTGCACCCAGGTCGCTCCTGAAAACAGGCACTTGTGCCTAATGGGTCTTACCCAGTTACCAAAGACTAAAATAAAACAATGCCTTTTACTCATCATCACCTTTTTGTTTTCCAGCTTCTATTCTTACCATGCCTAGTATCACTTTTTCTACTAGATCCTCTCCCCATTTTCTCTCCTCACATATGTATCCCATATTTCCTCTCCTTACTGCTCCACTAACTTTGTTTTTTTCTCTTTTTATAATTCCTGAAGAAGTACTATGGTCGAAATGTCAATTCTAGCTCTATTTTCTATTTTCAGCATGCATTTAATATTACCATTTCCTTGTGATGAGGGTAAGTGCAACTGTATGAAAGAAAAACAGTAGAGCAAACTACCATACATTTAAATGGAGCACAACTCAAGAAGGTGGCTAAAGAGAAAGACTTTGGTGTTATAACAATGGCAGATTTAAAAGAAAGATGTCAGAGTGAAACAGCTTCAAAAGAGGCACCCCAAATATCGGGCAGCACAAAGACAGACTTTTTAAGCAGATCCAGGGAAGTTATGGCATGCATGTGGGAGACATCAGTTGGAGTACTGCTGCCAATTCTGGAGTCTGCCTTTCAGGAAGATTGTAGATAGATTAATCAGCTCAAAGAAGAGCAACTAGAATGATTATAGATGGAGACACCATGAAATTCAGGGAAATACTTAATATCCTAACCTTAGAAACAGGCAGTGACAGCAGAAAAAGATCAATGGGCCATCCAGTCTGGCCATAGTACCCTATCAAACCACTGGACCTAAAGTCCATACAGGGTTCTATCCCTCACTGTCCCCCCCGCCCAGCACCTGCCCTACTACCATCCTGAGTTACCATTTAACCCTCAACAGTGCTTGAAACCATTTATGGTTTTGGTGCCTAAAAACATCAGCTGACAGACTGTTTCACAGCTCCACCACCCTTTCTGTGAAATACAGCTCGCTCACATCCCTCTTGAACCTTCCCCTGACAGTTTCCACTCATGCCCCCATGTTATTGAGCTGTTACTCGTGCTAAATATTTCCTCACAGTTATTCTTGCTGATATGCATTCAGCACTTACACCCCTCAGAAAGGCAGTCTCTGGCCACATAGGTACACCACGGTGGGTAAATTAGACCCCTAACTCCGCCTTATATGATATAAATCTCCCATGAATTAGCTCATACACTTATGTATGTTCCTTCCTGTCCCCTCTTTGCATGCCCTAGCTCCTGTAATTCGACTCCATCTCGTTGACTCTTATCCTACTCCTACCCCTTCCTTTCTTCTCCCCCTCCTGTCTCACCACCCTAACCTGCCCTTACCTCATACTTACCTCCACTTTATTTCACCTCTCACAAGTTGCTGTCCTAGCTCCAATATTTCCAACCCATCTCTGGGACTCAGCCTGTTGCTCACCTGTTCCCACACCCTCTTTCCTTTCTACTGTGTACTTGCAACTGTTTAGTAGAATAAATACCTGAAACAAGTGACAATGCCTGGTTTCTAGGCAGCTTTTGTTACCTCTTAAACATGTAATTAACATCTGCTTGTAAACAATTACATATTATACAATGGTGTAAATTCAATTGCCCAATCCCTGAATCTGATTGGTTGGATGGCACCTTTACAGCATGATAAATCCTCCAGTGTACTCACTGGGAAAGTTGTCAGCCACCAGTCAGCCGCATCAAGTACTGCCCCCGAAATCACTCCAAACACCTAAAAGGCAAGCCTGGCACAGACTGCAACCGAAAGCGAGAGGTTCCATCACACTACCCACCCACAGTGAGAAACTACTCCACTCCAGTCCTGCTCCCTCTTCAGTCCAGCCCCAATTAAGCTAGCTACATACACAAATACTACCCCTTCTATTTTTTATTCCAACTTAAAACTATTTTTTTTAAGAGCCCCCCTCTTATCGGAACTCTGTCCTCGTCCTCCATCTCCCAAACACTTCCTATTACAGTCCCAAAGCAGCGTTAAGCTGGAAACCCTACAACTAGATATACTACCGCTCCACACTTCACAACTGCAGCAGTTAGCCATGGGCACCATGCAATCTCTCAATGTTTCAGAGGCACACAACATCTAAAGAAAAAAAAAACCTCCTTGTCGGTCCCGGTCCACAGTGTCTTACACAAACAGCACCGCACTTTTAACTCACTATGTTTACATAAACCCAATCCACATTAAACGGTTCCATCTGTCTCACACTCAACATAATAAACCGCCACTTTCTATAGCACCGACAGGTTAAAGCAACGGACTTTGAAAGCTGAAACTATCAGGTGCAGCAATAAAAATGTACAGTTCAGACGGCAGCAAACCTGCATTTTCTGGGAGACATAATTAAACTGAGCAACAGGGAACTATTTTTTCTCGTGGAGCAAATTACAACAACAAAAAACATTTAAAATGTGGAAAAAAATTCTTTCTCTTTTTTCCACACACACACACACACACACACACACACACAAAAGGTACATTGTATAATAGCAATAAACCCCTCCAGGAAGTGGGTATATGGGTGGATTTACCACTTCTGGTGTGGCTAAGCCACTCGGCTGCACCTTGTGACCGAACCACACCAGGCTTGGTAAATACACCCATATACCCACTCCCTGTCATGGTACATTGCTTAAGTAACTGTCTTGTCAAGCTAGTATTCCTATGTTAGATACCGGAATCTCTGTCTATGCGAATTGTGCCAATGTAACTGTTTTATTGTCTCTTGAAGTGGAACCTTTGTAAATGAGCTACCAGCTCAAAGGTAATTTCCAAATGAGTTAAATAAATAAATAAATACTATTTTCTTTGGGAACTTGAAGGTCTCTATCATGTCTCCCATCTCTCACATGCTCTCCAGAGTGTACATGTTTGGTCCCTTGAGTCGATCCTTGTAAGATCTGCTCTGCTGACACTGAATCATTTTGTTCACCCTACATTGTACCGTCTCCTTCTTCTCCTTCTTAGGTGAGGGCTGCAGAATTGGGCACAGTAGTCCAGATGCAGTCTAATTAATGATTTATAGAGAGGAAGTAATACCGCATTCCTTCTGCTGTCAGTACCCCTTTGGATACACCTCAGCATTCTGTTAGCCTTACTGCAGGCCTTGTTATACTGGCTAGACTGTTTAAGATAGTTACTTCATCAGCCATCTTTTGTGAAGCACCAAGTTGAAAGCCTTGCTGAAATCAAATAAGATTAAATCCACTGCGTGGCCCTTATCTACTACCCTCATCATTACCCAGCCCTTATCTACTACCCTTATCATTACCCAGTCAAAAAAAACTATCAGGTTGGTCTAACAAGATCTCCCTGCCACAAACACATGCTGTTTACTATCCTGCAGATTGTTGCTGTCCAGTTAGTCCACAAGGTCCTCTTTGACTAGTGTCTCCATCAGTTTACCCACAATAGAGGTAAGGTTGACAGTTCTGTAATTCCCTGTGGTTGCTTCTTGTCCCCCCTCCCTTATGGAATTGGAGTACATCCGGTACCCTTCAGTCTTTCAAAACTGCCCGCCTGAATTGAGCTTTTAAATAGCCCTACCAGGGGTTTTAACCAGTTCCACTGCCAATTCTCTGAGCACCCTCAGATGCTTCCCATCTGACCATGGGGCCTTATTCATCTTTAGGATTGCAAGGCCTTTCCAGATCCTTTCACTGGTAAATATTTGCTGTTAAACGGTGACTGGCTGCAGACCAGTTTTACATTTGTTTATTGTTTAATAAAGTTATTTACTTTTTTGCAAGTTTGGTCTGTGTAGCATTTTTTGAGTTGGTGTACAACTGTTTGGTTGAAACACTGGTAAATACCGACTATTTCATCTCCAGAATCTCACTGACAGCCACTTTGATGCCAGTCTCGAGCAGGAGCCCACGGTCTTCCCTTGTGAAGACAGAGCAGAAGTAACAATTTAGACAACTGCTATTTGCTCATTTTCTTCAATTACCCTACCTCTCTCAGATAGCATAACAACTCCTCCTTCCTTCTTTCGTTTTCCTAATATATTTGAAGAACTGTTATTCCCCACCCTTGCCCCTCTGTAATATACAGCTCTGTGTCTGCTTTTGCCTCCTTAACCACCTTTTGGCTTCACTAGTTCTCCTTTGGTACTCTTACCATTCTTCCTTCTCTTGCTTTTCCTTGTATCTGGTGAATACCCTTTTTCTTGGCCGTCACTGCTTCCCTGACCCTTTCTGAGAACCATATTGGTTTCTTGTGCCTGTTTCCTTTGTTACCATTATCACGCATGCCTTTGTTACCTCGAGAATAGAACCCTTAATTGCCCTCCATGTTCATGCTCCCAATGCTGTCTACTCCGACTAACTTGTCTCACACCAACACCCTCATCCAGTTGAGGTCCACTCTTCTGAAATCTCAGACTTCAGCCTGGGATGATGGCATTCTGGTCCCATGGGCCAGAACCAAATACAATTATGGTGGCTGTACACCAGTGGCTCCTCTAACTGCACTTCTCCCACTATCTCCGAGTTTGTGAGCACAAAATCGTGAATGGCAGCCTGTCTAGTGGGTTGCTTAACCAGTTGCACCAGCAGCTGGTTCCTAAACCAGCTGCCCAACATGTTTAGCTTTGAAAAAAGGTGAATAAGGGGAGACTTAATTGTGCTTTATGGTTTCTTAAAAGATTTGAAATTATGCAAGGATCGAGACTAGTAAGTACTGTACAGTACTAGACAAAATGAAAGTAACGCCAGGGTCCATAATAAGCAACTGTATGGGGAAACTGTCGGGGGGACAGAAGGAAGTACTACTTATCACAGACAACAGTAGGTATATGGAACTCACTACTAAGTAAGGCAGGAAACATTTAAGAAAAGATATATTTTCAGGAAGTAAACATAAATAGATACTACCACTAAGAAGTGTGCATGGGGTCCTATAGGTGACGAGCCTTCTTCCGTCATACCCTTCTTATGTTTGTATGAACACAAAGTCCAGAGCTGCTTCCTATATTTCTAACTTTAACTCCAGGCATCACCCTTTTATTCCTAAGTACTGTAACTAGTTCAGCCACTTCTATAAGATCAGAATCACTTAGATTGCCTTGTTTGAATTGCACATAGAAACATAGACTTTGATGGCAGATAAGGACCACTTGGCCCACCCAGTCTATCCATTTCCCTACTTATTGGATAAGCTGCAGAGCTTAGTTAACCAACAGCCTACTTCTTCCTAACCCCCACCAGAATTGTCTTATGTCTGTCCCATGTATTCTTGAATTCCCCCACTGTTTTTGACCCCACGACCTCCTCAGGAAAGCCGTTCCGTGCGTTCACCACCCTCTCCGTGAAATAATACTTCCTTACGTTGCCCCTGAGCCATCCCCCCTCTAACTGGATCCATGACCAGCAGTAGTACAATGAAAAATGTTTTTTTTCCAAAAAGCTAGTTTCAGCTGCAATTAAGAAAATATTAGCATACAGTACCTGTCAAATGTACTTACCTATATACTGCTTATGATATGCACCGTGAGCATTTTTTATTTTCTCGATCCTAACCCTTGCTAGGTCCATAATGCTATTCCTATGCAAAATAACCATAAAAACAAAGAAAGATAAAATCTGACAGCAGATAAGGACTGCTTGGCCTACCCAGTCTGCCCATTTGTCCCTGTCTATATTGTCATCACAGACCCTACTTGATCTCCGCCTCCCCGCTTCCCAACTAAGATTCCCTTGTGCCTGTCCCACGCATGTTTGAAGTCTACCACAGTTCTTGCCCCACCATCTCCGCTGGAATAATGTTCCAGACATCTATCACTTCTTCAGTGACGAAGTACTTGCTCACATCTCTCCTAAATTTTCCCCCTTCCAGCCTCATTGCATGTCCCCTTCTTCACATGCATCTTTTCCTCTTAAAAATACTCCTCTCCTGTACCTTATTCAATCCTGTGATGTATTTAAACGTCTCTGTCATGCCATCTCTTCCTCCTCTCTTACTGCTGCACCATTTTAGTTGTCCTCCTCTGGACAGCCTCCACCCTGTCTATGCCCTTCCTGAGATGTGGTCTCCAGAACTTGACACAGTACTCCAGGTGGGGCCTCACTAGTGACCTATACAGGGGTGATACCCCTCCCTATGCATCCCAGCATCCCACTGGCCCTGCCTAATGCCTTGTTGCATTGTCTCACCACCTTGAGGTCATCAGATGTGATTACTCCCCGGTCCCTTTCCTGTTTGGTAACCTTCAATACCTCTACCCTATTGCAGATTTAGGCATCATATGCAAAGAGGCATACAGTACCTTCCCTTCCAGCTCATCTGCAGTGTCACTTTTAAAAATATTAATAAGGACTGGACCTAGTGCCGAGAACTGAGGCACCCCATTAGTCACCCTCCCTTCCTTGGAGTAAACTCCATTTACCATCACCCTCTATCAACTATCCATTAATCAATTTCTTACCCAGTTTACCACCTTTGGGCCGCCTTTGGCTAGGAAAGATTCACTAAGCTGAGGCTTGTTTCCAGGTGCACACAAGGAAGTTAAGTGACTTGCTCATGAGCCGTGTTTACATGGTCACATTTGCATTGGAGTAACCTGTGCGCTCGGGTTGCTCCAGTGCAAATGTAATGAGTAGACACATACCAGATCAGTGTAAGCCACTCACCAAGCAGCTTCCAGATTCTCTAGCAAGCTGTGGATGTCAAGAGGAGCGAGCAGTTGACAGCAGCTTAAGTGGCAGTGTGGACTGCTGGCACTGCAGCAGCCAGCAGATGTCCGGCTCCCCTGCGATACATGGCTCCTCACCAGCACAGACTGCAGCGGTGCAGAGAGGGTCCGTGTAGACAGACGAACCATGGGTGGCAAGTGGTTTTGTATTTTCAGCACTACTGCTGTGTGAACACAGCTATGGTCACAGAGTATGCAGGCAATGGCTGTGAGAGTCAAACCCAGTTCTCCAGATTTGCAGCTCAGTGCTCTTAACCACTATACTATACTGCCTGTGGTGGCCATCTGTTTTTCTTGAGAAAAGAAATTAAATTAAAACATTTATAAAACACTAAAATGTTGGTGGACTTAGAAAACTGTACCCCCAAATAAAACTGCAAGATGCCTGGAATTTTTGTAGTGAAAATAAGGTAGGGTCAATTTTTTTGACCAGTTTTGCTGCATTGCTGCTTTCATTACCTCGTGATAGAACTGAGCCATGTGTGCGCATAAAAATTCTACCAGTTAATCAGGATCAAAGTAAATGTAAACATGACCATGGTTTAACTTTGGGGATACGTAGAAAGAGAGAAAGTTGTGTCAAGATCAATAACTTCGGAAAAGGAAAGAAAACAGTTGTGCCTCTGCTGCATAGCTAAATCAACATCAGGATAAATTTGCTATTTTGAAACGTGTCCTAGGCAGTCTTGCATGGTGAAAACTCAGGTCTTGACCTCCCGAAAGCGAATGAGACAATAAGAACTACCTTTTCTGTGTGCCCTGTCTCTTTGATGGTGATAGGAAGCTGTTTTACTCCTTGCCCTCCTGTTTTCCCTTTAGTGTCTACGCAATATTCTGATTTATAAAATGGGGTGTAACAAACTGACCAAATGAATTTGGACCTCTGTCTGGGCACAAATTAAATGCCAATGAAGCCCTGGTGATGCCTTAAATTCGACAGTAACAAAGCAGGAGATTTAAAATCTGGGCCTCTCCTGGGCTCCCCAAATGCTAAGCTATTTAGGCACAGAATTGAGTCACAGCAAAGGCCATGATGAGGCAGAAAAACCTCATTACAAAAATATAAGCAGCCCTGGAAAGATGACGGTCCCTCCCATCACACTCTGGGGATGAATCTACATAATCAAGATGAACATCCTTCTGAGAATCCATTATCCTCTAAGCATGATGAATATCTGTCTTTCCATGACATGGTTCACCACTATACATGCTTTCCTAGCTAAATCTATCTGGGCAAGCAAAGGATGCTGCACAACCTACTCCAAGTTGGCTCAACCCAGACAAAAAATAGCTATAGTCCAGCTGCTAATAACCTGTATATTTTAATACTGTATAATGAATTCCCTTTCTGTATGTAGTTCTGTGGGATATATGTATGTCATGTACTTGTTCCCTTTTTTGACTTTGTGTTACATAAAATCAATAAAGCATATTATTCTAAAAAAGAAAAAAAACTGACAAAATTGAACAAATTCATTGGTTAAAACATAGCACCTGACCATTGATTATTTACCTAGAAGCTGCACTGCTCATAACTAACCTGCCTTAATATACCTAGCGACAACCTAACTGCAAAAGAGTCTGTGACTCAAAGGATTGTAATTCTGAATGTACAGTAAATAAAATAAATAAATAAATAAATTAAACCTTTTTCCACTAAAATAATTTTTCCCACTTTTGAACAACAAAAACAACAAGGCATATGTTTCTTCAAAATAAACGCAGTCCCCAGGTTCATTCAAAGGCACATGGCCTTTGTCTATTCTACCTAGCAACAAACCTAACTAAAGGAAAATAAAACCTTTTTCCATTAAAAAAATCAATTTTTATAAGCGCAATAACCCACTCTAGAGCATGGGTTTCTTGAGAATGAATGCACTTCCTAGGTGCATTGAAAGTCATTCAGCCTTTGCTTTTGTGCTTTCCAACTCACCTGGGGCATGCATGAATTCTGTATAAATGCATGCCCTGTTGTTGGTTATTGCGTACGTGTTTTTGACTTTTATTTGTTAAATTAATAATCACATTTTTTTGACATTGCAACTAACCTGAATCCCTCTCTCCTTAGTAGTTGCTGCTGTCTCTTTTCATATTGCTGGGACATTCTCTGACATCAGTAACATCACTCTGGGACATTCAGATGAACGGTGTGGAGTAGAGAAACTGATGTCATGAACTGTCTAAGAAATATGACAAGAAAGAGCAGTAGCTGCTGAGGAGAGTGGCACTCTATGTAGATCTGAGGGCACCCCAAATCTAGATAATTTAGTTAATCAAAAATTGGAGAAAAGCATCAAAATACGTAACTGACATGGAAAGGAAACTGGAAGGGCAATGGACTAAGTAAAGAATAATTTCTAATCGCCTTTAAGAAAGACAAAGCAATGGCTTTCTTTTTAGGAGTAATTCTGAATGCTTTGGCGATGAGGGAATAAACATACTCTACTAGACCAAAACTCTGCAATAAAATTTTTTTACACTCTCCCATAGTAAGATATTCCTTCTCCTGAGTTGCAAGAACCCTAGCCAGACAAAGATTATGGAATCGTTATTGATTTTTTAGTGTCTCAAGTTTACAGCGACGTACAGTGTTCTCTAGTAATCCTATTGTTGTCAGATCATCCGTTGAGGTTATTTTGCTTTCCAGTTACACTCTCCTTAATGTCAGCCATCTCCTTTATTCATTTTTCTTTCAAAAGATTTCTCATTGAAGTCTGTCTTTTGCAGTTTTATCTATCATTAGGATAAACTTTCAGGGTTACTGCATTTGTTGCTGACTGATTGTTTCTGCTCTTACCTCCTTGTTTCTTTCGTCCGTGGTTCTTCTTTTTCGGCAGGGGAAGGGCCCATCTCCACCCCATCCCCAACCACCCCACACCGCACTCCTTTTATAGGGTAGCACAGTCGTGACACTTTCTGTGGCAAAGCAGGAAGGGACGTATCAGTGGGGTATCCACACGGTAACCTCATTTACAGGGGCACTAGTAATTTATCTTGTTATAATAAGTTATACAAAAACAAAAAAAAAAACACAAAATCAAACTTTTGCTTGCATTTTCTTCCTTCTAATTACTCTGACCAGGTTATAAACCCAGCAAATTATCTGGGACACTTTTCAGAAGGGCAGTTTTACAGGATTTAGGACACTGTCGTACATGCTGAGCCATTGGAAATCTTAGGGCTCAGCTCCAGGCAGCATGGGCAAGATTGCGCTCCTCAAATTTCATATTCAAGAGGAGACATATTATAAGAACCACCTGCCATTTCCCCAACATCCAAAAGAAGCACCTCGACCGCAGAGAGTAGTTGGCCCAGGAGGTGGGCAGGTGGTTAGGAGGGCAAATCGGGTGCCCCATCACTCGGTGCTCTCCAACATATTACCTCCACAAACCATATCAGATCTACAAACAGGTATCTGCCTCAAACTCTGAAATCAAACAAAGGGGCAGAGGACACTGCAGAGCAGGACACTACAGCACAGGAGCTAGCACAACAAAACTTGCACAAAACAGGAACCAAAACAAAAAAAGCAAAAAGGAAATCCAAAAAACTTCTGATCATAGGAGACTCCATGATTTGGGGAGTTGATGCCTATCTACAGCAGGGGTAATGGTCAGATGTCTCCCTGGTACATCAGCATGAAGAGACACTGACCACATTGCTAAAATGGTTCAGGAAGCAGGGGAAAACATTGACGTCCTGGTACACATAGGGACTAATGATCTTGCCAGCCGGTCAGTTGTGGAGACCAAGGAACACCTGATCAGGCTGGGTGACAAACTATCATCCATTTTGTCTGGCATCTCCTTCTCTGAGATCCTGCCAGTCTGTGAGAGGGGGGGCAGATGGACGGAAGGTCAGAGAAGGAGAGATAGAGGAGCTAAACATGTGGCTCGAGGGCTGGTGCCAGGAAAAAGGACACAAATTTGTTGGGAACTGGCAACAGTTTTGGGAGCAAAAGTTCTTTAAATTTGATGGACTGCATCTGACTAAGGATGGAGTCAGTGCATTGGGGCAGAAGTATGATGTCTTTGCAGAATATTTAAACTAGTAAACGGGGAGAGGGGTGCAGCACCCCATACGTCGAATGGGAACACCTCTCCCCCCTCAGCTAGTGGTCAAACAGGAGTTCAGCATGTTTGCGGTTCATTTGCATCACCAGGTAAGGAAAAGGGTCCAGCTCCCCATATGACACACAGGGGAAATGCCAGACCTCACCCAACAACTAACACACCAAAATCTGGCCAATGGAAAATCATGTACACAAATGCTTGCAGTCTGGGAAACAAGATCCCAGACCTGCAGGCAATAATGACAGAGGCTAAACTGGACTTAGTAGCAATTAGCGAGACGTGGTTTATCAGTAACCACACTTGGGAGACTTCAGTACCTGGCTATGTACTGTTCAGAAGAGACCGAGTTGCAAAAAGGGGGGATGGAGTGACCCTGTATGTCAATGAAAATATCAAAGCTACAGAAATTCTGAATACACATAAGAAGCCAGAAGAACTGTGGGTCACCCTGGAAACAGGAAATGGGACAACCATAAGAACTGGGGTTGTCTACACAGGCCCCCAGACCAGGGGGAGGACATAGACACATTACTGTTAGAAAATATACAAAACATGACAGCTAAAGGGGAGGTTCTGTTAATGGGGGACTTCTACATGCCAGATACAGATTGGTCAATACCAGCAGGAACATCTGCCAGAACTAGACACATGGTGGATTCCCTGCAGGGGGAGGGCCTCAAACAACTGGTACAACAACCCACAAGGGACAGAGCTATCCTAGATCAAGTACTGACTAACAGGGAAAGGATCACAGATCTCCAGGTAGAAGGTCACCTGGGGGCCAGTGACCATCACATGGTATGGTTCAGTTTGGCCACTACAACTAAATCATCCCATTCCAAGGCAAAAATATGGGACTTCAGAGGAGCTGACTTTGATATGATGGCCAACAGAGTTAAGCTAGCCCTGGCAAAAAGAAATGCAGGTGAGGGAGTACAGGCAAAGTGGGCAAGCATTAAGGATGCAATACTTGAAGCAACATCCCATTGTGCTAGAGAGAGAAAAGGAAGTGCAATAGTAGAAGGAAACCACTTCGGTTCTCAAAAACAGTAGCAGAAAAGGTCAGAGCCAAAAGGCTGGCCTTCAGGAAATATAAGAGAACGCAGTGGGATGAAGATAGAGTAGCATACCAAACTTCCCTAAGGGAATCAAGGAAAGCAGTAAGGCAGGCAAAGGCCCAAACCGAGGAAACATTAGCACAGACAGTAAAAGAAGGTGACAAGACTTTCTATAGCTACATTAGTGAAAGGAGAAAGTCCAGAGGGGGTATTGCTAAGATCAAAGGAGATAAGGGGGCGTGTGAGGAGGAGGAACATGTAAAAGCATCTATCCTAAATAGATACTTCTGCTCAGTTGTTACTGAAGAGAAGGTAGGGCAGGGTCCACAGCTCAGCACCATGGGCATAGGGGGGAGGGAGGTAAGCACTAGTCCCTTCACAAAAGAAAGGGTCCTACAAGAGCTTGATAAGCTCAGGGTGGACAAGGCAATGGGACCTGATGGCATACATCCTAGGGTACTAAAGGAGCTAAGGGTGGAGCTAGCAGAGCCATTATCAAAACTATTTAGTGAGTCTCTGAGCACAGGAGATGTCCCAGAAGACTGGAGAAGGGCTCATGTGATCCCGCTCCACAAGAGTGGTAGCAGGGAGGAGGCAGGAAACTACAGACCAGTCAGTCTTACCTCAGTAGTGGGCAAGATTATGGAGGCATTCCTTAAGGAAAGGATAGTGCAACACCTGGAATCCATAGGAGCACAGGATCCAAGACAGAGCAGGCAGGAAGGGAGGAGGAGTGGCACTGTATGTGAAAAATGACATAAGGGCCACACAGATCCAGGAGGAACAAAATGGGGGAGAGATACTGTGGGTTAGCTGGAAAGGAAAATGGGGCCAGCCATCCGCACAGGTGTGGTCTATAGACCACCAGCCCAGGAGGAAGAAACAGATAGGGAGCTGATGCTAGCCATCAAAGGATGGCAGACAAGGTGAGGTAGTACTGGTTGGAGACTTCAATATACCAGGACGTGGACTGGAGCATCCCAGCAGCAGCATCAACTAGAGCAGATTTATCCTGACTCCTTCAGGTGCCTTCCTCAAGCAACTGGTCATGGAACCAACTCGGCAGAAGGCAATACTGGACCTTGTGCTCACAAACAGGGACAGTGTGATGGGGATAACAGTGGGGGAGCACCTGGCTAACAGTGACCACCAGTCATTGTGGTTTGAAATCACAGAAAGAGCAGAACCAAACCACACAAAACACGTATCCTGGATTTTGGGGGCAGACTTTGGGAAAATGGGAGATACTTGAAAGAGGCATTAAGGGAATGGGACAGGAATCGGGGTTGAGAACAGTGGGCAGTATTTAAAATGGGGATTATAAGAACAACAGAATTATGCATTAAGCAGGTTAGCAAGAGGAAAAGGAAGAGGAGACCATTATGGTTTTCCAAAGAGGTAGCAAAGAAAGTGAAAGCCAAAAGATTGCATTCAGGCAATACAAAAGACACAGGCAGAAGGGATAGGGAGAAGTACCAGGAGAAACAAAGGGAGGCAGGGAAGTCAGTAAGGGAAGCCAAAGCTCAGACAGAAGAACACATTGCAAAATCAGTGGGTAAAGGGGACAAAACCTTTTACAGGTACATAAGTGAAAAAAGAAAGACAAAGGGAGGGATAGTGAGACTGAAGGGGGAGGATGGGAGCCGCGTGGAGGATGACAACAATAAAGCTGACATATTGAACAGGTATTTCTGCTCAGTCTTTACTAAGGAAGAGGGGGTAATGGGTCTGAAGGGAGTACAAGGGGTGAGAATGGTGCAGAAATGGACACAAGTCCCTTTACACGAGAAAGGGTCCTGAAGGAACTGGAAGTAATAAGAGCTGATAAAGCAATGGGGCCAGATGGGGTGCACCCCAGGGTCCTTAAAGAACTAAGAGAGGTGGTGGCTGAACCTCTGGCTATCCTGTTCAGCCAATCACTGGAAACAGGAAGTACCCAAAGACTGGAGGACAGCAGATGTAGCCCCTTATACAAAAGTGGGAACAAAGAGGAAGCAGGGAACTACAGACCAGTCAGCCTCACCTCGGTAGTGGGAAAGATCATGGAAGCACTACTGAAGGAGAGATTGGTGGAACATCTGGTTGTCAATGGACTACAGGACCCAAGGCAGCATGGTTTCACCAGGGGAGGTCATGTCAGACCAACCTCATTGAATTTTTGACTGGGTGACTAGGGAGGTGGATCAGGGAGGCAGTGGACATGGCCTATCTGGACTTCAGCAAGGCCTTTGACACTGTGCCACATAGAGACTATTACACAAACTGGGGAATATGGGTGTGGGCAGGACAGTAGTGTGGTGGGTAGGTAACTGGCTGGGTGGCAGGACACAGAGGGTGGTGGTAAATGGCTGTCACTCCACAGAGGAAGAGTAACCAGTGGGGTACCACAGGGATCAGTGCTGGGACCGGTCCTATTCAACATCTTCATCAGTGACATTGCACAGGATCTAGAGGCAGAATTTCACTGTTCGCTGATGACACAAAGCTCTGTAACAGAGTAGACACACCAGAGGTGTAGACAGAATGAGAAGGGACCTGCAGAAACTTGAAGAATGGTCAAGGGTTTGGCAGTTGAAATTCAATGCAAAGAAGTGCAAGATAATGCATATGGGGCACAAAACCCTGGCACAATATATCAGTTGGGGGTGAGGATATAGCATGCACCAAGCAGGAAAGGGATCTTGGGGTTGTCATCTCTGATGACCTCAAGGTAGAGGAAACAGTGTGACAAGGCATCAGGTAAAAGCAAATAGGATGCTGGGATGTATAGCAGGGGCATCACCACCCCAGGAAAAGGAGGTCATGAATTCCGCTATACAAGACACTAGTGAGGCCCCACCTGGAGTACAGTGTACAGTTCTGGAGACCATACCCACGTAAGGACATATAGACAGGGTAGAAGGTTCAGAGGAGGGCAACAAAGATGGTGCATGGGTTGCATCACAAGTCCTATGAAGACAGGTTGAAGGAACTGAACATGTACTCCCTGGAGGAGAGGAGGAGAGAGGGGATATGATAGAGACATACAAGTATCTTACAGGGAGGAACAGGGTGCAGGAAAACACTATTTTAAGCGAAAAAGATGTTTCAGGACTAGAGGGCATGGAATGAAGTTGGAGGGAGGGGCGATTCAGAGGAAACATGAGAAGAATTTCTTCACAGAGCGAGTGGTGGACAAGAGGAACACCCTGCCAGAGGAAGTGGTGGGGGCTGAAACAATCAGGATTTAAGAATGCATGGGATAGACATAAAAGGAATTCTAGAGGGCAGGGGTAGGGGAAACAGACTTCTAGGAAAACAAACTGAACTTACAAGCTCAAATGGGCAGACTAGGTGGGCCATAGACCCTTATCTGCCAACACTGTCTATGTATCTATGTATCTATGTAAGACAGCATGGGTTTACAAAAAGGAAGGTCCTGTCAAACTAATCTCATAGATTTCTTTGACTGGGTAACCAGAGTGGTGGACCAAGGGGGAGCAGTTGATGTCACCTACCTTGACTTCAGCAAAGCTTTCGATGCTGTTCTACATAGAAGATTGATTAATAAGCTGGGTAGGCTCAGGGTGGGTCAGAGGTAGATCAACTGGGTGGCAAAGTGGTTGACGGGCAGAAAACAGAGAGTGGTGCTAAATGGTATACAGTCAGAAGAGATGCAAGTCACAAGTGGGGTACCTCAGGGATCAGTGCTGGGGCCAGTCTTCTTCAATATCTTCATCAGTGACATTGCACATGGACTGGAGGGTAAGGTTTGTCTGTTTGCAGATGACACCAAGATCTGCAACAGAGTAGGTGATCCAGATGGGGTCGGCAGAATGAGAAGAGATCTGGAGAAAGTAGCAAAATGGTCAGAAGAGTGGCAACTGGGGTTTAATGCAAAAAAGTGCAAAATCATGCACATAGGGAAGAGAAACCCTAAAGCCACCTATAGGCTAGAAGCGGAGTTGCTGGCAGTCACAAGAGAAGAAAGAGACTTGGGCATCATCATCATCACCGATGACCTGAAATCATCCAAGCAGACCACTAAAGCAGTAGGTAAGACTAGGGGGATGTTAGGGTGTATTAGTAGGGGTATCACAAGTCAGAAGAGGGAGGCAATAATTCCTCTTTACAAGACACTGGTTAGGTCCCATCTGGAGTACTGCTTGCAGTACTGGAGGGCACATCTTCACAAGGACATTAACCAAATTGAGGCAGTCCAGAGAAGGGCAATCAAAATGGTGCAAGGACTGCATCAGAAAACATATGAGGACAGATTAACGGAGCTCAATATGTATACCGTAGAGCAAAGGAGGGAGAGAGGTGATATGATCGAAACATTCAAACACCTTAAGGGCATAAACAAGGTGAAAGAGTCTAACATGTTTCAATATAAGAAAAATAGCAGGACAGGAGGACACAGCATGAAATTAGAAGGAAGCCGATTAAGGGGTAATGTGAGGAAGTTCTTTTTCACAGAAAGGGTGGTGGATGCATGGAACGGCCTACCTCAGGAAGTGATGGATATGAATACAGTGCAGGGCTTCAAACAGGCATGGGATAGCATAAGGGAGCAATACAGATAAGTATGACTAGATAGGCCATTGACAGCAAAGGCCGATGGCACATTTATAAGGTAGAAAAAGAAATGGGCAGACTGGATGGGCCTTGCAGTCCTTATCTGCTGTCATCTTCTATGTTTCTATGTCTTACCACACCAGTTGGTCCAGCTAGAATCAAATCTGACCATCCAGTCATTTATGGAATCTAATGCTCTAGTCATTTACTCCACAAAGTTTGTAATTTTCAGTGGCTTCTCTGAAACTCCCCTGTTCAGGCTTTTTAGAACCTCCAGTGCAAGGTCTGAACAAGGAACATCGGTGATAAGGAAATATCTGAAATCCCCAAAACTGCAGTTCCATCAGGTGGTTGCTTTTGCAAAGTAATGGTAATTGCAGTTTGAGAGTAAAGTAAGCTGACAGGGAGTCCCCTCAGACTTAGCAGCCATCATAAGGCCCCCCCCCCCCCAGCTAGGGGTACCTTTCCCGAAATATTTGTTTATGGGTCCGTATTTCATGAACAAAAACTCCCCAGAGGATGGGGAGTCCTGTTTCTTCAGCTCCATCCTTTTCAGCAAGATTTGCCAGTCAAGAGTTGAGGAGCAAAATATTTTACTTTGAATCCCGTCAAAAGGCTACAAGACCACTTCTGACTGCAAGTGGTCATCTTTTTTTTGTTAATCCTTTTTTATCGTCAGCTTATCCAGACCCCATCAAGTGAGACCCACTCGAGTCACCTACTACTGTCCTGTCTGAATCCCATGCCCAGTGAGGAATCAGGGACAGAGTACCCCCTCCAGATCCAGGAGAGAGGGCAGGACCTGGGAGAGTCAACCAGGTGTGGACCGACAGTGGGCATAGGCAAAGCTCCCTGGGGACCGCCGTCTTCCTCCTGGAAGCCAGTTTTTTCCTTGTGTATTTTGCCCCAGGCGACGGAGATGCAATGACATTGGCACAGTGAGGGAATGACCACCCCCTCCTGCAGATATCTGCCATCACCACCCCATTCTTGGGTCTCTGCCTAATTCAGTACCCCCAGTCTCCATCAGGAGCCACTGCAAGGTGGGGAGCCCCCTGGATCCCACCCCAGGAGAGGAAAGCAGTCTTCCAGATGCTTGTTCCTCTCCTCCCCAATGACCCGAGTTCACTTCTGAACCAGAGTCTCTAGTGTGGCACAAGGTGTGGCATCCAGCACCTCAACCCTCAGAGCCATGGGGCTGGCTGCCAGTGGTCATCTTGAATCATTTCCTTAGCACATCCTTTCAAATCCCTAATACATATGTTTTAACATCATAAATAGATAACATCATGCAAGGAATACAGTTACACTGCAAAACAAACATATACTGTGAGACAGAAGGCAAGACGATGCAGCCCTAGGGCAATGTAATTGATGGTGCAGTGGCTTCATGAGTGGCCCACAGACCATTTACAATGCCTACTACAGGCTCCAGCCAATGTGTGCAATAGTGCAGCTGCATAATGTGTATGACTGTGCAGATGCTTTGCAAGTGGCTCACAAAGCACCTATGCCATCACACACTGCCCCACTGGGCTAATTGTCAAGCAGCGGCACCATCACACACATTGCACCAGGTCTGTATCCTGTGGCCTTGTGTTTTACAGCCCACAACTTTAGTGTTAGTCATGGGGTGTGATTGTATTTGGTTGTGTTGGTTGAAGACTAAGGGACTGAAGTTGAAGTATTCTTGGTGAAGATTCCAGTCCTAGGAGGACAAGTTGGTGCTGAGAACTCATTATAGTGAGTATCAACAGGCAATTGACCTGAAAAAGACAGAGTTCCTGTCTAGGTCAATTACTGCAGGGAAAAATGGACGTGCTTGGCTTTTAGCACCATTTACTGGTTGTTAGTTCATCCCTGTCTTCAGCCAGTTAGAGTTTTTTCAGCAGAAAGGTGTCAGGAGTTTGGATATTTTTTCTCTGATAAGGTATCCTCCATCAGATCGGGTATATCTCTCTCTCTGTCTGAGTGGCCTGTTATGGCCCATTAGTGGTTGTTCCTTTGGTGATGTAGATCTGCCTGTCTGGGACGAGTTTCAGCTAGTCTCTGAGGATGAGGTGTCCCCGGTAATCTCTACCTTCAGGTGTGACAGGGTTGGTAAAAGAGGTGGCGGTGTTCTCTTATATATCAAGTCCAACCTTGCAGCTACTGAAGTTCCACCCATGGCTTCCTTAACATCACCAGCAGAATCCATCTTTGTCTCCTTGACCTTTGGCAACACCAAAAATCTAATAGTAGGATGTACCTACTTAACACCCAAGGCTGCCACTATTGCTCTACTCAAAGTTATGACCTCCCTGTCTGACCTCCCCACCCATGAACTAATAATGTGTAGGGACTTCAGTACTGATTGGTTAACTAATAACAAAAACACAGCCATCTCTACCCTGGCTGATGCCAACCTAACTCAGCACATCCCTGAACCCACCAGAAGGAATAATAGACCGGGAAACCACTCCCTCATAGACTGGATCCTGTCTAACTGTGCACATAGAATAATTGCTTTGGGAGTATTACCCGATAGCATCAGTGACCACTGGCCATTCTATTGTATCTAGAGGAACAATTCCCCAAACCCTCCCCCTAAAATTGTAGAATCTTGTAATTTTTCCCCTCTTTTGATCTTGCATCCTTCCTCAACTCTGTCAAATATACAAACTGGGACCCTATACGTACCCTGCCTACTGTTGACCAAGCCCTGGAATACCTAATGGACACTGTCACTGCCATCAGAAACATTCATGCCCCACTTACCCGACATAGATCCAAAGGTGCTAAAGCCCCATGGCTGACAACGGATATAAGGAACCACATGCCCAAATGCGATGCAGCCTGGAAAACGTATAAGAAATCTGGACTCCCCTCAAATTAGCAAATTTACAGACAGCTCAGAAATACCTGCAAGTCTAAAATAACTAACACAAAGAGGACTTATTACCATTCAATCCAAACAGAAAACCTCAGTAACCCCAAATAATTCTGCTCCCATATAAATTCCCTCCTCAAAGACAAAACCTCTACCTGCCCAGACTCGCTTGCTATGAAGGACAAAGTACTAACAGACCCAGCGTCAATAGTAGATGGTCTTAATAATATATTTGCAGACCTTAGCAACTATGTATCCCATTTCACTACAAACCAAGACACCCAACCCTATCCAGTCACAAATCTCTCTAGGACCAGGTCCGTGCAATTCCACATCAAACTAGCTACCCGAAAAGAGGTTCTCAAGCAACTTCAAAATCTCAAGGAGCGTGGCTCACCCAGCCATGACTCACTTGAGCCTAGGTTTTTAAAATGGGGAGCACCGGCACTTGCAGTACTGGTTTAAAACCTGATTAATAGTTCCTTTCTCAAAGGAACTGTACCCTCAAAATGGAAAATGGCACTAGTAATCCCAATCCACAAAGGGGGGTTGGCCACCCCTGTTGAAAACTACACTCCGATCTCAATTCTCTGCCACCTTGCAAAGGCACAAGAAAGCATTCTATGTAACCAATTACAAGATTA
Organism: Neoceratodus forsteri; assembly: GCA_016271365.2. Lineage (NCBI taxonomy): Eukaryota > Metazoa > Chordata > Ceratodontiformes > Ceratodontidae > Neoceratodus > Neoceratodus forsteri. The sequence goes on from CM057451.1 coordinate 39,956,999, forward strand.
CCTTGAACATCACCAACTCCTGTCACCTTGCCAGCATGGTTTTCTCAAAAATCATAGCACTCTCTCTGCACTCATCAAAGTCACCTCAGACATTCACTATGCCTTTGATCTTGGCCTGACCACTGTGGCTATCTTCATTGACCTCACCAAGTATTTCAACCTGGTGAATCATGCGCTGCTGATACTAAAGTTAGAATCCTTGGGTCTCAATCAACCATCCACCTCATGGCTCCAAAACTACCTATCCTGCCACACTCAAAGTGTTAAATGGGCTGTCAGTCCTCTTTCAGACACATTACCAGTGGAGTTCCCCAGGGATCCATCCTGGGCCCTCTACTCTTCTCATTATTCATTAATGAGCTGCCTGGCTTCTGCGGAGGGGCATCCATTCAGCTTTATGCGGACAACGCCATATTATATTGATCCTCAGCTGACACCCAATGGCTTAATCGACGCCTGGAATCAGACTTCCGCCAATTAGAAGCATGGCTCTTTGAAAATAACTTACTTCTAAACACCAAAAAAACTAAATCTATGCTTTTCCATCCCCTCTCCTATAAAACTGCTCTTAACCCTGAGCTCACCATCTGCTCCAGTAATGGGGAACCCCTTGAATCGGTGGAATCATTTAAATACCTGGGCATCCTGCTTGATCCTAACCTCTCCTTTGAGGCCCAGGTCAACAAAACCACCAAAACCTTACACCAAAACATTGGTTTGCTATACCATCTTAATCCCCTTCTTCCTAATGCATCCTGCCTAAAAATTACTACAGCCTAACTCCTACCTTTACTTTCCTATGGGGCTCCATTATTCTTATTACTCAAGGCCTCTCTCATGAACTAATTGAAACAGTTATATCACAAGATAGGGCGCTATGCTATCAGAGCAGCCCCCCGCCAACACCATTGCACTGTACTCACATCTTTGGGCTGGCTACAACCTGAACACAAAATCCAGTACTCCTCACTTTGTCTCACCTATAAGCTCACACATCTCTACACTTCACCAAGCCTATCTGACATTATTGTAAGAAAACAGACCAGGTGGTCTCACCACTCTACCTCTCTTCCACTGCTAGCCATACCAAAGACACATCTATCCTAAGGCAGAAGATCCTTTGCTTATGCCACCCCTCGGTTTGAAACTCCCTCCCTCCATCTATCCTCTCCTGCACTAACCTCCCTCGGTTCAAACTTGCTCTGCATAACTACTTTTCTGTTTCAAGAACCTGTACCTGACTCCCCTGATCTTATCCTTGCCTCCTAAAACTCCAAAGCTTATTTCTCCAACCTTCTGCTACTACTGCACTGTAAGCATGTGGACACCTATACTGTGCATCAGTGTTATACAATGTGACTATGTAACACCTGTATAGCCATCCTCAACATTGTACCTACTTTGATTCCTGTCAAAACAAAACTTTATACTGCATTTAGGACACTGCCATAGATCATATATTGTACTGTGACATTCTATATGTATTGTAGTCCTGTCTATTGTACAGCTTTGTGACATTCATTTTTATTCTGATTTTGTATAGTACAGTGACTCTTTGTATATTGTAAACTATTGTCCTATGTACCCTCTCCTGGGTCACCCCTGAAAAAGGGACTACATGGTCTCAATGGGCTTACCCAGTTACCTAAATTCAAATAAATAATAAAATAAATAGTCTGCACCACACCAGCTGTATGCTGGACCTGGGAATAACCCGGTTGCTTTTGGGCTGTGGTGAGTCTTTGGGTCCAGTGTTCACGAAGATCATCAGTGATTCCTTGAGTATGGGTGTTTTTCCATCTCCCATGAAAAAGGCTGTGGTTAGATCCCTCCTAAAAAGTCTTCTTTGGACTCTCACATTCTGGTGAATTACAGGCCTGTCTCTAACCTTCCCTTTTTATAGGAAGGTTACAGTATTGAGAAGGTGGTGGTGGAGCAACTTGTGGACTGCCAGGAATTTTATGACATCTAGGAACCTCTCCAGTTGTATTTTTGGCCCCACATAGTACATCGACTGCACTAGTTAGGATGACTCATGATCTCCTGCTAGCGAGGGAGTGAGGAGTTTATTCCATCTTTGTCCTTTTGGATCTCTCATCGGTATTTGACACAGTTGACCATGGGTAGCTATTTGATCACCTGAGGAACTATGTGGGTCTCATTGGCACTTTTATGCTCATTTGAGTCCTACATAACCAGGAGGTAGCCCTAGATAATTTCATCTTAGGGGCCTCTACACTGTCCTGTGAGTCCCTCAAGGCTCGATCCTTGCTCCTCGTTTGTTCTCTGTGTACACATTGCCGTTGGGGGAGATCATCAGGTGGTACGCTGTTGAGTTTCACTGTTATACAGATGATACTCAGCTGTACATGTCCTGTTCCCCTGGCGTGGACTATGTCTTGCTGGGATAAATGACTGGATGGCCTCAAACTGGCAATGTCTCAACCCAGGAAAGACACAGATCACGGCGATCGAGCTGGGGCACTGGGGCTCAGCGGTGATGGGAGATTTGGCTCTTCGTTCATTGGGTGGTCAATCTCTCCTAGTTGTTGATGCGGTTAAGGATCTTGGGGCCATTTTGGACTGCAAGCTGACACTAGAAAGGCAGGTGTTGGTGGTGGTCCAATCTGGCTTTTATCATCTCCAAAACTTTGCCAGGATCAAACTACATTTGTCTCCTGTGAACCTGGTGATGATCATCCATGCTTTTGTCACCTCTGGGTTGGACTACTGTAACACTCTTTACTTAGGGTTCTCTGGAGGTTTGAATTAAAAGCAGTGCTTCGGCACTGACGCTGAATATTTAAAGGTTTGCACCAACATCATTAGCAGAAAATATATCTAATAATACTGCACAAAGCCACTCAAGAAATTTTTGACCCCAAGATTTTCTGGTCTGACCCCCAACATTTGAAGCCGATGGTCAAGCTGACCCCAACTTTACTAGTGCTAATGCAAGCCCTGCCTGGGCCTGACCTGAGAGCCTTCTTCTATCTCCCTCAATGTCTATTTTCCTACCCTTGGAATCCCTGGGGACCAACACTCCTTCTCTACCCTCTCTCACTCCTAACTCTGGCCCCTGAACCAGTAACCTGCAACTTATTCCCCACAGGGGGGGACAATGGAGATGAATCAAGCCTCAGAGGACATATTGCCATTTTTGGTAGCATTTTATTAAGGCTGTGCCAAAGGCATTCACCAAACAAAATATAAAAACAGTCATATTGCCCAATACACAAAATGAAAAAGCAATATGTGGGAATAAATCACAAGAATAAAAATATGATATTATTCCATATACTATATAATGAATTAAGCAAATTATTCATATAAATACAAGTAAGTTAGTTGATCCTAAACGTTTTGCAACAATACACTATTAGCAGACAGACTGTATGAAATTACACCAAAGATGTGACTCTCTTTAGTTGAAGACGAAAGTATTCCTATCATCACAATTATTCCAAGTCTGAATTAGAGGGACAGTCCTTTTCCTTCTAGCACATTCATTAATAGGACAGTGTAACAGGTAATGATTTACAGAGGCATTTACCTTCAGACCACATTTGCATTTATATGTGCTAGTATAAGTGATCAAATACATGGGACCAAATATTCAAAACTTTGCCCCGGGGCTAAATTAGCACTGCCTGGCTTGCAAAAATTGTCTGGACCAAATAGCCCACCATATTCAAAAGGAATAGCCCGGTGCTAATCCTGCTGAATATAGCATGCTAAGGAAGCCAGACAAACAGGTCTTGGAGTGCAGGGCAATAATAGCCCAGGAATAAGACAGCACTGAATATAGCAAAGAAGACAGCTCTGAATATAGCAACCTGACAGGCAGTGCAAACACCAAGAGGGATACAGTGCAGAGGTGAGCCTGCTGTGCCCTGGAGCACATGCAAGGAAGAACAGCCCTGAAAGGGACCCCAAGAGCTGACAGTGGTGCAGAACCCAGAATATGTCAGACACCCAGGCAAGGCAGACTAATACCCAGGACACCTGAATGGAAACCAAAGCACAGGAGAAACCCGTGCAAGCCCCATGCACCCCCAAAAAGACACTGGACACAGTGAGGTCATGAAAGTGTTATGTATTAATAGAAAATGACAAAAGAAAGGCAATAGCAAACAAACAGAACAGCAACAATAACAATAACAACAAGCAGTGAATAAATAACGTCAATACAAAAAAAACACAAACCCTAAGACAACAACTACTGCTGCTACTACGAATACTACTACTGCTACTACTATCACTGCTACTACTACTGCTACAGCACCTAATACTACCACTAATACTATGACTACAACTACCAAAACTAACAGTGCCACAACCTAACCTACACCAACTACAGTTACAACTACGGAAACTATTACTGCTACAACTACATGTAAGACCTGAATGAAACATAGAAACAAAATACAGGATGGATATGTCAAATGAAAAAGGAGAGAAAGGGAAGGGGACACAGAAATAAAATAGGAACACAATGCAGCAGTAAAATCAGCAGTCCATGGGTGGGGGGGCAAGGCGAACAGAAAAGGGAACAGCATTAATGCTGCACAGCCGAAGAATCCAGCAGTCTCACCTCCAACACAGCGGACACCCGCCTCATCTCCAAAATCAGTACCGCCTGCTGCTCAATGATAGTCCTCTGCTAGCAAACAAGCTGGCGCAGGAAGTCTTCACTCCACTCTGATTCTTCAGGACTGGTCACCACAAGGATGATCTTGCAGACCTACAGGGAGGAGGGGGTGCATGTGAGGATGGACAAACCAGCAAGGAGGCATACTGCAGCCACAGATGGTGACACAGGGATGGACAGCATGTCCCAACAGCCATGCCCATGTGGCACTGAGGAACGCAATGGAAAGCACAACCAACAGGTGCCCACAGGGCAGGCCTAGATGACACAGGCAACAACCAAAAACTCAATGGACACGGACATGCATATCAGGTCTGACAACACCATGGCATGGTTGACACCACCCAACCCAGCACTGCACACAGTGAGACAGTGCAGCCAGACAGGCAGTCCCTGAGATGGCGGTGGAAGTGGGCCACGCAACAACAAGCACATGGGAGGACACACGTCGGGATAAGCTGCCCAAGATCACATAACAACGTAGCACAAGGAGGAATGCAACAACAACCGATATGGGCACAACAGCATCACAATGCAGGTACAGCATCCAGCCACCGGACTGCCCATGCCAAGGCCAAACCATCCCACAGCAGTGGCAATACCACAGGGCACACACACTGGCAGGGGTAGGCCGCCGGATGCCACCACGCACTAACCATGTACTGCAATGCGTGCACTACAGTGGCCTGCACCTAGAAACTGCACATGCCATGTGAACGGCAGAACATGGACAACGGCCATGGAAATTGAACGGCAATGCCGTCTATGCATGCTGACATTGGCCTATACAGCACAACCCCCCTAGCCACAGTGTACAGCAACCACCTACCCATACATGGCAACACTCTGCCACACAGGTGGGCAACACAGTACAATGGTGCACCTGCCATGGTACCATGCATATGGCCATGCACCCGGCAACACTGTTTTTAATTTTTTTTTTATTTATACTTTGTTTTTTATTAGTTTTTCTTCAGGTACTGAGAACTACATCACTGTCATTCTTATTATACATGTTTCAGGGTAACTGACATATAGAGTACATTGAGTCAGTCATAGACACCAACCACTTATACATAGTCTTACAAATCTTATATACTGATAAAATGCATGGTATCCATTTGTATTTTCTTTCTTTTGAGGGAGAAGGAGGAGGGAAGGGGGGACTCCAAAACACATAAAATCCATTATCTTATTATTTCTGGGTGTTCTATATATCATCATGCTGGTCTAATAGTGCAGGAAGAGCTTCCAACCATCCCATTGATGTCATGTAATGGCCAACCAGTCCCACATGCTTCTATGGAATCAGGAAAGGTCTGAGTGTCATGATCCTCAGCCACCATGCATTCCAGTAGTCAGTCACCTGTGTGGTTCTCCCCTGGAGTTTAGCGGTCATCTGCTCCATTATATAGATATCATATATCAAATCCCCCCACACTCTGATTGTTGGTGGGGCTGGATTAAGCCAGTTTTTAGTAATAGCCTTTTTGGCTGCTAATATTGAAGCCAAATATATCTTAGATTTATGTTTAAGCCTAACAGGAAAGTGTTGTAAAAGTGCTATTGCCGGTGTAAGTGGGCTAAATTCTGTATCTATATCTGCTAGTGCTTGCTCCACCCCCTGCCAGAATGGTCTTAAAACAAGGCAACCCACAAAATATGTGAGTGTGAGTGGCATCCTTTGAGTTACATTTCCTCCAGCAGGAGGCATCATGTGTGGTTAAGTACTTGGCTGTTATTTTAGGTGTCAGAAAGAACCTAGAGACCACCTTCCAGCCAAATTCATGCCACCCATATGAACCCGTATTTCTATGCTGGCGTCTCCAGACCCATTGCCATTCTTGATCTGTTAATTGTATTCCCATTTCAGCTTCCCAAATCTTGTGTGCTTTCTCCCAACTAGGTCTGCCTCTCAATCTATCTGCTGGATAGAATCTAGATACCAAATGCCTAGGGTTCTTTTCCCCTGGGATTCCAATCAGAAGTGATAGGGGGTGGGGGAACCTTCTCTTGATCTATCTCTAGACCTATAGTTGTTGCATTGAAATATCAAATCTGGAAATATCAAAGCCAGTCGTGCCTGGGGATTGAAAACTCCTCCTGCAATTGCATAAATGTCTTAAAACACCCATTCAGATATAACTGATGTGTATATTTTAAATCAAGATCATTCCAAGTCCTGAATCCTACATCTAAGTTTATACGGCTAAAAGCCTGATTCCTCAAGGTATCCCCATCCAATGAGCACCAAATTCATTATCCATGTGGGATAAATATCCACTCCACCCCTTAAGATAGCTATATGTATATATTGACATATCAGACTCCAAGGTGTATAATGGAGGTGGGTGAAAAATCATGTTTTCTCCTAAATAAGCAGTTGTCAACTTTCTTTCTATTTCCATCCATTGAGGGCCACTTCCTTCTGGGGAGAACCATATTCTAATATGGTTAAGTAGGGTGGCTAGTGCGTATCCTTTCCAACTAGGTAGAGCCAGTCCACCTCTATCCTTAGGAGCTTGTAATCTATCTATTGCTATCCTAGGTCTTTATCTTGTCATATATAATTTACTATTGCCCTATTCCATCTCCTTTCCTAATCCCTTTTAAACATTTGTGGGATAGACTGCATTAAATATAACAGACGGGGTAGAATGTTCATCTGAACTGCCTGTATTTGGTTAATTAGCAGTATTGGTAGGTGGGTCCAGGTCTGAAGGTCTTCTTTAATTTGTTCATATAGCATATTACAGTTTAATTTAAAGATCTGCCCCGGATTCTTTGAGTTGTTGATCCCTAAATATCTAATTGCTTTATTTTCCCAGTTAAAATGATGTTTAAGTTTTATATGATTTAGTATATATTCTGCAATATTTAAAATCTCAGTCTTTTGAGTATTGACCTTATAACCCGAGATTTCTTCTATTAGTATCATAGACTGCTCTAAATTTGGAAGTGAGTTCTCCATGTCTGTGATATACACTAAAAGGTTGTCAGCATATAATGCCACTTTATGATTCTTATCTGCTACCTGATATCCTCTTATCCCCTCATGCTGATGTAAAAATTGTGCCAGTGGTTCTGCACATAAAGCAAACAAGTAAGGTGAGAGTGGGCACCCCTGTCTTGTTCCACGAGTGAGCAGAAACCTCACTGAGCAGGAGCCATTAGCCTTCACCATTGCCTGTGGTGTTGAGTAAATACCATGATATTGGCAATGAACTCTTTTGGGAAATCTAATTTATCAAGGGGTTTCTCTAGGAAAGACTAAAGACTCTATCGAATGCCTTTTGTGCACCAAATCCTAATATTAATACTGGGACTTTATTATTTTTTGCATGTTCGATTAACTAGAGGGTCCTTTTAATGTTATCAGAGGTCTAGCGGGTGGGAATAAATCCTGCTTGATCCAAATGTATCAAAGAAGGTATTATGTCATCAAGTCAGTGAGCTAAAATGCTCGCGTATATTTTGTAGTCCTGATTTAGGATGGAGATCGGTCGACAAGAGTCACATAGTTGTGGTTTTTGTGGTTTTAAAATTACTGAGATCATGGCCTGTGACCATGAGAGAGGGTATATAGCCCTCGAGTGACTCTCTCTCTCTCTCTCAAAGTTTCGATCAGTGGATCTGCGATCCATTCCCAAGCCATTTTATAAAATTCGGCCTCGTAGCCATCTGGTCCAGGGCTTGTACCATTTTTAAGGCTGGAGACAACCAATTTTATTTCTGAACTCTGTATTGGGCGGATTAGGGACTGTTTCTGGATTTCCATAGTTGTGGAAGATTTAGATTTGACAAAAAATTCTCCTTCTCCTGCTCTGCTCTGCTCTGAGCTGTGTATAGTCTAGTGTAATATGATTTAAACGCAGCCACTATGGATGTGGTTATAAGGCAAGGGCAACCTGAAATAGGGTCTCTTATATTAGTGATTGTTGTCTGTTGAATTCTTCTTCTAAGGCGATGTGCCAATATTTTAGAGGCCCTAGGATCCCCTCCAAAATATTTTTGTCTGAGCCATAGCAAAGTCTGTTCTGTCTTAGCAGTCAGTAACTTTTGTATAACCTGTTGTGTGGTTGCAATCTGGTCCATTAATGAGTCATCTCCTTGCATATGTGCAAGTTGTCAAAAACTCAGCTTTTCTTGTAATTGCTTTAAGTTGGCCTCACATCTACGTTTTTTTTGGGCTGCATAGGCTATAATATAGCCCCTTAAAACTACTTTCAGGGTATCCCAAAGTAATTGGGGTGGGGTCTGCGATGATGAATTACCTTCTATAATTTCTTTTATCTTTATCATCTCCTTACATTCATGGTCTAGTAATAGGGAATTACTAAGCCTCCAATAAGTAACCTTTCTGTCTCTTTGAATATCTAAATCTAAAGTAATTGGGGCATGATCTGATAGACTTATATTATGGATCTCAGTCCTTCCTATCTGGTCTGTGTGTTCCTTAGAGATACACAGATAATCCAATCTGTAATAGTGCTTATGAGCATGTGAAAAGAAGCTGAACTTCCGCATTGTGGGAGTTGGTGGCTCCAAGTACCCACCAGGCTTAAATCCTTAACCAACCTTCTCAGATGTCGCTGGCCTGCTGTCTGTGGGGATATTCTAGGGGCTGTTGTGTCACAGGATGGGTCTAAGAGACATAAAATCCTCCAATTACCAGGACTCCCCTTTGATACTCCAATATTTTATCTATTATCTGTTGTATTGAAGAGGCATCACTTGATGGGGGAATATAAATATTCGCAATTGTATATTGCTGATCACCGAGTGAGCCTCTCACCACAATCAATCTGCCTTCAGGATCTGAGTAATGATCTGTTATCTCCAAGGGGGAGTTCTGAGCAATTAATGTTGCCACCCCTCTGTGTCTTCCTCTGTGATAGGATGATTCATAAACTTGACTCAGACCAAATTTAGATAACTTTTGGTGCTCATTAGAAGAGAGGTGTGTCTTCTGAAGTAGGAGTATCTCAGCTTTAAACTTTTTAAGTGCCTTAATGATTCTTTATCTCTTGACCAGCCCAGTCAGGCCATTTACATTGTGTGATAAAACCCTTAAAGATTTATTCATGTCTAACCACCATTATGTGATCCTCTCCCTCCCCCCCCCATCATATCCAGGAATAACTCTAGCAATCCTAACAGTGACAAACTCCCAGACCTGATATATTAGCAGAATTAAATCCTTTGTAGCCCAACAGGGGATCCAACAGGGCTTATACCACCTATCCAGATTTAACCTAGAACTATTTACAATGGTGACTTCCAAGTTGCAGGTGGCTGTTTCCTGCCCACCTAGTTGTGGTATCCACACTGGTTGCTGATGGAACAATGCTTTGCTTACCGCCAAGGGACTCCCTCTGGGAATATCCATCCCAAAACAAGAATAAGTAAGAGAAACAAAAGTAAATAAGGAAAAAGGTTAGGACTTAGAATTATGGGTAGGGAGTAGATCGTAGGAAAAACGTGGGTTGCAGCTCCCGTAGTCCCCCATTAGCCCTCCCTTAATGTACTTATACAAGAAATCTGCCTTACACTTTGTTAATTAATGTCTTAAATTCTTTCAGTCTATGTGCCAGTATTAAAATTCCATAGTCCGATTAGGTTCACAAGAGTCCTCAGGTTACATATATTTAAAGACAATGTTCTTATTGTATTAGTGTGGAACTAAAGACTTTAGTCGGACACAGTCCAAAATTCAGAACTCCTTTAAAAAGAAAGGTGACTCCAGGAGTGTTTATCTTCATTCCATCATGGATAAATATTAATTATGTCTGACTGTGACCTCGAGACAAGGGCCCTCCCCACAAGATATGGGCTCAGCCATACCCGCATCCAGTCCCCCTCCCAAAGGGTATCTTAAGCAGATCACTCTCATTATTCTCTCACCTAGTTTAAAGGAGAGAGTTTCAATTTGACTGGGGTTTTATTCCCCAATTTCCCCACCAATAAATTCGCTGATTCTCACCTTTGGGTAAAATTAATATCAGCAGTGGTCTCGATAGAGGACTGGGCCCCCCCCCACACTAATCCCATCTTATTTTATTTTATTTATGGTAGCTCCTCAGAGAGCCATCAACCAGCAGCCTCCCGTAGTGGTCCCCCCATCCCCCCGGATCACAATATACCATAGCTTGGTCCCATACACCGAGAATATTTAGTATTGGCTCATAAAGCCTGAGAGTCCGCACAGTCCAGATGGGGTCTACACCCCAGGTGAGTCTATGGCATCTTCCCGGCTCCGCGCCTTTCTTACTTTCTTTTGAACCCCTGCTTCCCAGGGGATATCGGTATGGGTAATAGATCTGACATTCATGATCCAGTTGGATAGAGGAGCACACTCACAGGGCCAACATACCCTGGTGCCTAAAGGCTGCTCCGATTATCAGTGTCAATTTAACCACCACGGGGTTTATACAGAATTCTCCATTATTTAATTATCCCCATGAGTAATGATTAGGTGCACCCACGAGGACCCCCCTCCCCTCCCAAGAACATATCACCATGTCAGGCCTCATTCCATCAGATGAGATCAGAGGGAATACCTCCCCTATTTTAATTTAACATTTCCTTGGGTGGTCCACTCGAGCACCTGGGGGGAACAGTGTGCAAGCCCGGCCTCTGCCCCAACAGAAAAGGGCCTACCTGGGTTCCACAGGCTCTGAAATGTCTGAACTCTTCAGGCTTCATTCCAATTGCAGGCTCTTGTATGAGAAGCTGCGAATGTATTCCAGGGTTTGCTGCATCTGTAAGTTCTTGTCAGTTTATCTCCCCAAGAACCCAATGGCAGTCTTTTTGAACCTTCTGATCTCTGTGGAAGTGAGATATTTCTCTTCTGAAAGTCCATACATGCCTCTCTAGCTGATTTGTATATCTGCTGGCCCTCAGGAAATTGTACCACAAGTAGCGCTGGATATGGAGTTTTAAAGGCATACTTGTTCTGTCTTAGCGCTTGGAACAAAGGGACATACTTTCTACATTTTTTGAGCGTGTATGGGACATAATCATTGTCAATGAATATACGTGAGGACCCAAAAAAGACTTTTCTCTGTGCCCAAGCTTTCTTTAAGATGAGTTCCTTGATTGGGTATTTAAGATGAGTTCCTTGGTTGGGTACTTCAGAAAGCAAATAATTATTGAGTGAGGCCTCGCTGATGTAGATGTGGGTTTGGGGCCTAAAGCCCTATGTACACGCTCAAATTCTAAAGGTAAATCAGTATCTAACAATAGTGTAGTTCATAATAGAGTATCTACAAACTCAGTTATGTTTCGTCCCTTGGTCCTTCTGGGACCGAACAAATCCTTAGATTATTTCTCCTTTGCCTATTTTCAGAGTCCTCCTGTCTTTTGGTGCTCAGTTTGCATATTTGAATTACCTGCTTCATTTGGTCTTGTATTTGAGAGAGCTGAGTTGACGTGGTGGACTGTTGCTGATCTAGTACTGTAACTTTTGTCTCCAGGCCCTGAATGTCTGATCTCATTTCTGTAATGGACTCCTTAAACGATCTGACTTCCAATTTTATATCTGAAAGCTTCGTAAGGATTCTGTCCAATTTGCTGTTCATTGTAGGTTCTAGTTTTTTATTTGGTGCATTTTTGTTGATTTCACTGGCTTTCACCTTAGCCCGTGAATCACCGTGTCTGGAGATAGTAGCAGCGTCCCTAGAGTGTTGCGATGTGGCCGAGGCCTCCAAGCCTGATGCATCTTCGTCTTTTTCAGTGGAATCCTGCGTAAAATCGGGAACCGATTCTGAAGTTCCACAGCAGGTACCTACAGCTTCCCCTCTTGCTATTTTGAAGTATTTTTATAATGCTTTGTAAAATAATTGACAGGAGAATATCAAGGGCACGGGGAGTTCAAGAGGTAGGCAGCCATAGTAGGAGCGACCTCACCGGAAGTCACCCAGCTACACTGTTGATGGCAGACCATTGAAGTGACCACACAATCCAGAAGCACAGCACTAAATAAAACAGAAATGTACTCACACAATAGGCCCCTGGCCTCTGAGCTGCTCTCCTCCACCCGCTGTGGCATGGCTGGCACCCTAGGGCTGCCACAAGTGGGCAGCTGGGACCTCTCCTGGCCTTCTCTTCCTGGGCTGTGCTGCATGATTTGCTCTGCAGTGGAAAGAGGTAACAGCAATGTTATCACAAGACACAACAGTGACCATGTTAGCCAGAGGAAGATGCACCCCAACCCCCAAAACAAAGATGACACGGCACAGCCCAGGGACAGTGTCCGAACACATGATGCAGCCACACAGTGGCCCTCCCACAGTCATACCATACCATGGCTATGTGTGGCCCACTGCACGTGCACCAGTCACACAGGGCATGTAGGCACGGTGACACTGCAGTGCACCTTCGCCACACACAGGCGCACAGTGACATGATGCACACACTGCTGTGTTTCAGACCATGTTCCCAAGAAACAGCCCCCCTGCACCACACTGGTGTTGATTGCAGGACAGTCCCGTGGCAGTCCCCCTGCCTGCATGCCCCAGACCTGTGGTGTTTGCCGTGGCCATGCGTCACGGCTGCGCACAGTATGACTGCAATGCAACCTCCATGGACACAGTAACATGTACCATGCAGTGACAAGCACTGTGACAACTGTGGATGATGCCTAGCTACTGTGCCTCCCTGCCAGACACCCTGTATCGCTATTCCACCCAAGGGGCCCATGCCATCAGCCCCACCACCTGAGCAACATGGGTCAGAGGCAGGAGTTCCCTGCCCAGACATACCACCCAACACAACAGCACACCCGGTTACACACACACACAGTGGCATGCGTGCACACACACACCGGCAGACAGATGTACACGTAACGCATGTAATGTGTGGCAACACCTAACTGGCACTAGCACCATTCCATCATACACTATCCTTTTATACCATTCCAGCTGCTGCCATTGCCTGCAACGCAGATCACTGTAGCAGTGCCTACACTTATCAACGCGCAGTGCTGGGGTGCTTTCGTGGACCTATGACCACACGCACATGCTGTTGTCACGCCATGTCACATAGTGCTGTGCTAACATTACAGCACCGGGCAGGATGCCCATATAGTTCGGCACTACCGGCTTGCCCAACACTATGCGCATTGTCCAGTGCCAACACGGCACATATTCAAATGGCCTATGTAAATGAGGTTACTTGGGTATGCAAGGGACAAACAGGGTGATTAGCATATCATTACCAGCTCATTTGCATGCCTAACAGGCATGATTGCCCAGCAGTGCTATTTAAGGGCAAACAGTGCTCCAACTCTGTTGTCAGTAGGGACTGCAATACTCAGCAGGTGTCAGAGCTGAAACAGCCTTACACAGAGGAGTATGTCTCAGGGCGCAGAGCAGCAACAGGCAGGTCTGTATACCAGCTAGGGCACATGGCTGTATGGTACAGGGATGTGTGTAGGCCCTGCCCTGCACTGTACACATATGTGTACGGCCACTGAACACACATGGGACAGAACACATGCCTGTAGGCCCCCATGTCAGTATGATGCTGCTCTGTCAGTGGTGTACATGGGCAATGTGCCTGTCAGCCAGCTGGATGGCACATCCCAAGTGTGATGCCTGTGTCAGCATGAGCACACTCTGCTATGAGTGGCTGGTCCACACAGTGTGGGGGATGCACAGTGGTCTGCAATTGCCCCCGGCCATGTGCAGCAATGTATGCGCCGTGGTCGTGTGAGGGTAGGTGATCGCGATATGGCTGCAGTGTCCATCGTGGCACATGCCCATGGTGCAGGGGGATCATGGCCACAGTGTGGGGCCACAGGCAATGTCTGTGCTGTGCACACAGGAGTAGCCATGTCACATGGTTACATTGTGTGCTGTACCCTATCATGTTGTATTGTGTGTGGCATGATCAGGGCATGCACTGTGCTGCTACAGGACATGCATGATAGGCATGTAGGGCAACATGCACAGTGTGATCTGATTGTGCCATGCACTGCAATCACACCACAGCATGTTACCTGTGTCTCTCTACATGTCCCTTATAGGTGCCGCTGCACAACATGAATGGATCTGTGCCTACAAGTTCTCCCAGGATGAGCTGAAGTCCTTGGTACATGAGGTCAAGGAGCAGGGAGCAGATGCTATGTGGCCACAAGGCCATAGATTCTGCAGTGAGAGAAATGTGGTATGCCGTAACAGCAGAAGTGAATGCTGTGGGAGGCCGGGATGTACCACAGATGCCATCAGGAAACAATGGAATGATCTGCTGCGATGGGCCAAGGAGGAAGAGGCACTATGGCTCCATGAATGCCTGCAGACCAGGGGAGGGCCACAGACTGTGCAACAGTGTGAGGGGGACCCATTCATGACCCTGATCGCCTCTATGCTGCGGCCCGTGGCAGTTGGTGGTGTCACAGGTGGTGGTTGTGAGACTCCACTCACACCACCTTGGACAGGTATGGTGCTGCCTGCATCCACCCTACAAGGCATGCTTGCACTGGTGCCAGTGGAACATCATAATACTGATTTGTGGCATGCACTATGCACCCATAGTGGTGTTACATTGTGCACACTGTACGCATGACTCACTATGGTGTGCTTCCATTGTCTGTGCAGGGCATTCACCGCTGCATTGATCCTGCTGCATGTGCACTGTGTGAGGGGGTGCATGCATGGGGCCATAATCTGCATCGACTGGGACTGCACTGTGTGGGTTGCATGGCCGTGGTGTGTGTCACACAACCCAGGGTGTGCATGTACTGGTGGTGGTTCTGGCCTACTGTGCATGTTGCTGATCAACGACATTGTCCTTTCTTGTTTCACAGCAGTGGGTGCACAGCATGCAGTGATCCAGCAAGTGGTTGGGACAGCAGCCGTGGTGCAGGAGGAGGAGGAGGAGGAGGATGATGCCACTTTACCATCGACCTTGGGACTATGAAAGTAATGGGGAAATTAATGGAAACTCTGTTAATGGAAAGGTTGGTAAAGTATCTTGAATCTAATGGGCTACAAAACCAAAGACAGCATGGATTCACTGGGGGGGAGGGGTTATGCCAGATAAATCTGATTAATTTCTTCAACTGAGTGACCAGGGAAATAGATTGGAGGAGGGCAGCAGACGTAGCCTATCTGGACTTTAGCATGGCCTGCGACACTATGCCGCACAGGAAACTGACAAAAGAAATTGAACAGCCTAGGGTGGAATCCAAAGTGTAATCAGCCCGTTTAAATCATAGCTCAAATCTCACCTGTACAATAAACAGGTATGCACCTGCTTCATCAATCTCCACTCTGTGTCACTGATAATGAATACATCCAACCCATCACTTGTCTACCACCTACCTGTTTCTCACCCCTTTCCCATACCCCAGCTCCCTTCCCATGCCTGCCCCTCCTTTCCATTTCACATGTTCCCCAGCCCACCCTACAAACTCCTCCACACCTTCAGCCTTATCTCCCCATCCCCCCACCCTCCCATTCAACAAAGTGACCCATAGTCTGAGGTTGCCACCACCCCACTCCACTACCTCTACCTCTACCTAGTCCCCTTTCCTCCTATTCAAGACCTGCTGTGCTGCCTAATGAAACTTCCATCCTTTAATATTAATTATTGTATATTTTCAGTTTTAGTACAAGCAGCTGCAACAATTGGTCAAGACTATGTAAATATTTCCCTTCAGCGTTCTTTGTGTTTCACATCTGTAACTTGTGCTGTGTATATTGTTTTCCTGTATGCATGACGTGGAACTTTTGTAAATGAGCTTGTAGCTCAAAATTGTAATCCTAGATTTCAGTAAATAAATAAAATAAAGTGGTGAACTGGAACTAGCTAAAACTCACTTTGGTTTATGTGTTTTTATTGTGGTAACCAAACATTCCAAACATCATTCCTTCACTTACTTATTCCTCACAGCATTTCCTATCCATTAAAGTCTTGTGCCCTGATTCATTAACCATCCCAAGATGAAACCCAAATTAGGTGAGCTGTCCTTCTCCTACTCTGCCCTGAAGCTGTGGCATTCCATCCCAGCCTTGGTCCGGGTGAATTCCTTTAGTCTAGCCTCAAGTGTGGGTATCGCTCTCTCCTTTCCAAAGCCTCTGTCTGTAATTGTCCATAGTCTGCCTTGGCAAATTAATATATGTCTGAGCTGACGCAATTGTTCCTACTGCTAATCATAAACTCCAAGTTTTTAATCTTTAGAGCTTGTCATTATGTTTTCACCCACTTTTGAGATTGTTGCTGTGTTGTATTGTTGTTTTTACTGCCCTAACTATACCCTGTACTTTGCCTCCCAGTTATTGTATTTTGTATTTTTGTTCCTTTGGTATTTCTATGCTTATAGATAAGCAGTTGTGTAAGTTCACCCTGTATCCTGTATAATGTTTCTGTTACCTCCTGTTTCGTGATTCTCCGGGGTCGTGCCTGAAAATAGGTAAATAGGTTGTCTAGTGCATACCTGGTAAATAACAACTAAATAAATAATGGCTAGGTGACAGAGGGTGGTGGTTAACAGCACTCACTCTAATGAGGGGAGAGTGACCAGCAGGGGCTGCAGGGCTCAGTACTGGGATCAGTCATCATCAATGTCTTCATAAGTGACATTGCAGAAGAACTGGAAGGGAAGGTATGCCTATTTGCAGATGACACCAAAATCTGTATTACTGTGGACACTCAGGAAGGGGTGGGGGATAATGTGTAGGGACCTTTGGAAACTTGAGGAGCGGTCAAGAGCATGGAGGTGGGGGTTCAATGCCAAAAAGTGCAAAATCAAGCACCTAGGGTATACGATCCCAGGAGGTGAGTATAGGGTGGAAGGGGAGGTACTGGCAGTCATTAAGCAGGACTAGGAAGGAAAGGGACCTTATTATCATATTTGATGACCTCACAGTTGTAAGGCAGTGTGAGTAAGCAGTGAGTGGGGCCAGTGAGATACTGGGATGTATGGGAGAGGTATCTCCAGCAGGAGGAGGGTGGGAGGTAGTGTTGCCACTGTACTGCTCACTTGTGAGACTCCACCTGGAAAATTGTGTCCAATTCAGGAGGCTGCACCTCCAAAAGGACATTGACACTTTGGATGCAGTCCAGAGGAGGACAACTGAAATGGAGCAGGGGTGGCATCAAAAGCCCCACAAGGAGACGGAGGGATCTCCACATTTACACACTGGAAGAGAGGAGAGCAAGAGAGACATGATAGAGATCTACAAGTACCTCACAGGGTGAACTGGGTGCAGGAGGGGAGTCTGTTTCAAATAAGAAACAGTGCCAGGACCAGAAAGCATGCAAAGAAGCTGTGGGGGGTGTGGGGTGTGAGTTAAGAGAGATGTGAAGAAGTTCTATTTCATTGAAAGAGTGGCGAACACCTGGAACAGACTGCCAAGGGAAGTGGTGGAGCCAAAAGCAATAAGTGGATTCAAGCAGGCCTGGGATAGACAGGGGAATATTAGTAAATACGCAGGGAGGAGGGAGGGTCACTGGAGACCAGTTAGGGACTAAGGAGACAGATTAGGCAGGGACCATCTGGGCAGACTAGGTGGGCAAGTGGTTCTTTTCTGCCAAATCCGTTTCTTTTTTTGTTTGTTTGTTTTTTTACTTTCCTTTTTATCCTACCTTGCTACCCCCTTGTTCCATTCCTTCAGATCTCTGATCAATCCTACAGGTCCCTCCCACAGAATCTGCCCCTAGAGTGCCAGGTACACTCCTTTATCCCTTCTACCTTCTCCTACTCTTGGAGTGCCTGCACAACAGGGTCTGTCCTGCGGGTCGGTGATCCTGAGGTGGATCGGTCATCATCTTGGCCTGAAGGGGGGGCTGTTTTTCTCCCCTTAGTCCCTCCTTCGCCTGAGGATGTCGGCACGTAGGACTAACATCCAGTCATATGGCGTACAAATGCCCACATCATCCTCCCTTCCCCGACTCACAAAAGAGCCGCTGCACTGGTGCTGTGCTTCCACCAGCACAGGTGCGTCGGATGCAAGACCCCAGGATCACACCCCGGAGGAGGAGAGCATCTGTTGGGACGCTCAAACCTCCTTCCCCCTTCCAACCCTCGGTGACCCAAGTCCATTCCAGAATCCAGGTCACCAGCGTGATGCGAGGTGTGGTGTCCAGCACCTCAACCCTCAGTGCCACCAGGCCGGCTCAAATACTATGTTTTTATGTTTCTTCTATGTGTGTTTTTAGTGCAGAAATTAAAGTAAATGTCTCTTCCCAAGTTGTCTTATGTAATTTATAATCATTAAAAGTGTGTGAATCCCTTATTGTCTCCATATCATTTTGAATCACTGGGCCTGATTTCCAAAGGCTTTAGATTGCCACAAGCCTCAGGTGTGCCAAAGACATGGTGCACTGAACTTGTGGCAATGTAATGGGATTTTCTATCCCATGCTGCAACTGACACAAGTTAGACCATCTTTTTGTGGTCTAGCTTGCATCAGGCTTGGGGACTGTTTCTAGGGAGTTTGTGCCACAGATCTGGCACATGCTGCCATAAATCAGGAAACTTACAACTGCACCTGACCTTCAAAAATCAGGTGCAGTTGCAGCACAAGGGATTGGCGCACTAACGATTTCAAAGCCCTGTGCCACCCATTGAAAGTCCAGCCCATGGTGTCTTTTATCCTTTGTAGAAAGATAGAAATTACATTAGACCAAATACCCCCAAACCATCCAAAATTAGGACTAACACACACATTTTTAGTGACTTCTTTAAAGCTCATGTATGGTAGTCTGTCAGTGTCCATAGCTCTAATTTTGCACAAATATGAGGAGAACCCATAAGGTGCCATGGATTGTATGGAAATCTTTCCAGTTGTAGCCCTTAAAGCAGCAGTGCAATGAAACTGGGCAAAAGAAAAACCTGACTCTACCTTTTTTCACTATAAAAGATTCCAGACATACTCCCATTTTATTTGGTGAGGAAATTATCTAGTTTCACCACAATCTAACTGTTTTACAAATGTTTTCATTTATTTTTATCCTCAAGAAAAAAAAAATGGCCACAACATTTGGCTTAGAATTGTAAAGGTAAGGACTGAAAAGAAAAATATGGTGCACAGCATGGGAGGCACCTAGAAAAGTAGATGTGACAGATATGCTGATATTTTTTATTAACTGTTGTTGAATCTAGCATTTTATTGGAGTGCTGCTTTAAATGATCCTCTGCTACGTATTTTGGAGGACCAAGCAGGTTTCTTAAAACATATTTTGCAGTGGTTCTAGTGTGATGTCATGGTTGTTCACCCCCCCCCCAAATTTCAGCACCATATAAAACCCCAGCATTTATTTTAGCACTGAACACCTTCAGAGCAGCATCAAAAGACTCTTTGGCAAATTTGTTGCAAAAGAAAAGGATGCCACAAATCCTTTTAACTTGGGTTCACTTGTACATATCCCAGTGAGTCCCCCAGTTACTTGAACAATTAAAAGTTGCACCAAAGTGTTTGTAATTTGGGACCACCTGTATGGTATGATTATAGCATGCTGAAGTACTATAGGGGTAAGTGACAAGATAATCACATCATCTGCTACCAGATTATTGGTACATTTGTATTAGAGATACAAGGTGGAGCACAGTTTTCATAAACATGGAAACATAGAAATTGACAGCGGATAACAACCGCCAGGCCCATCTAGTCTGCCCATTTTCCTGCCTACTGTAAAAACTGCAGACCCTACTTGATCTCTGGCTTTATCTCCTAGTTCCTATTACTAGGGATCCCCTATGCCTGTCCCATGCGTGCTTGAATTCTCCCACTGTGTTTGCCCCACCACCTCTGCTGGGAGCCTATTCTATGCATTCATCACCATTTCTGTGAAGAAATACTTCCTCACATTACCCTTAGTAACCCCTTCCAACTGTATGTCATGCCCCCTCGTTCCTGACATCTCCTTTTCTGAAAGATGCTACCCTCCGGTACCCTATTTATGCCTTTTAGATATTTGTAGGTTTCAGTCATATCTCCCCTGTCTCTCCTCTCCTCCAGGGTATACATATTGAGGTCTCCCAGTCTCTCCTCATATGACTTTTGGTGTCACATTTGGCAATTCATTTATGTATATATTGAAGAAGAATGGAATCAGTAGGCATTCTTGTTTTATACCTTTTTTGTAGCAACAGGTCTTTGTAGTTTCCCTTCTTTCGTGATTCTAATCACAGCTTTGGTTTGCATGTGCCAAGCTTTATTATCTCTAATGATCTTTCGTCTGAAGTTGTAGGTCCTAGGATAGACCCCGATATTGTTTTGTCTATACTACCAAATGTGCTGGCTAGATCAATAAATAACATGTGCAGCTTCCCCAACTACTGTAGTACTTGTATACTTATCCACAATATATTCTAAGGTGAAAATGTGATTAACCATTGACCTTTTGGCCCTAAACCCAACTTGGACCTCAAAGATCAAATGATTTTCCTGCTCCCGCATCTCCAGCGTATTTGAAATATACCTAGTGTAACTCTTTAGTGAAATGTTTTGGAGAGAAATGGGTCTATAACACTCAGGATAGTACAGTTACTTAAGTACTTACGTAACAGTAAATCTTTGAGAGGATCTCTTGCAGCAGGCCACACCTATGGAACTACAGCCACCAGGAAATTTTTCTAACTAGCAGTCTACCAGGGGGCTGCCCATGACAACGTCACACGCTGACAATGTCCCTCCCATAAAAGCGTAGTCCGCCTGGAGTCTGCCGGAGTCCACCAGTAATCCATCAGTTATCCATCCACTCTGCTAATTTCACCCAAAACACAGGGCAGGAGATAGAGGAGACAGGAGTACCAGAAGCAGTACAGCAGATACATACAGCACTGTATATCCAAATTACCACGGGGTATATCCTGAGGTTGTGAAACTGATATTGCATCTGTTACAGGGGTTATTATCCTGGGGTTATGACTGTGAAGTAGCATTTGTGAGTTAATATTGCATCTGTTACAGGGGATATTATCCTGGGGTTGTGATTGTGAAGTAGGGTTGTGAGTTAATATTGTATCTGTTACAGGGGTCATTATCCTGGGGTTGTGATTGTGAAGTAGGGGTTGTGAGTTAATATTGCATCTGTTACAGGGGATAGTATCCTGGGGTTGTGATTATAAAGTAGAAGTTGTGAGTTTATATTGCGTCTGTTACAGGGGTTATTATCCTGGGGTTGTGATTGTCAATATGACATTGTGAGATTGAAAGTACATCTGCTTCAAAGGGACATTATGCTGAGTTTGTAAGGGGAGAGAGGGACAGAGAAAGAGAGAGTGAGAGCCACGGCTCTGAAGAAATTCGGCTTCTCTCCCTGCTGAAGCCCCCCCTCGCCAAGCATTCAGGTATGGTCAGCTCAGCTCAGCGGAATGGCTCAGGACTCCAGATTTTCGAGCCAAACTCTTGGAGCCTTTTTGGGTTTGAAAGTCATTGGCTGCCTCAGGATTCAGCTTTCTAGTTGGCTTGCGCTTCTCCTGGGACTCACATTAAATGTTAGACATGCAGGCGGCATTAATTTGTTATTGTAGGTCTTCATGTGTTTCAACTGTAGGCATTATTTAATTTCTACTTTTATTGTTAAAAGGCTTGCAATTCTCAACTTGATAACAGCTAACCTGTGCTAGGGAATCAGTTTGTGAAGTGGGCAATTTGTGCACTTACCCTGCCTAGCTCCAAGCCCGCTTGGGGCTACGAGACTGAAAAAAAAAAAAAAATATATATATATATATATACAGTATATATAAAATAAGAAGAAATGAGACTCTCATGACAGGTGTGCAGGTCCTGGGCTAATGGGAGGCATTCTGCTGATGAAATAGATTGCTGTGCTCTCAGACCTGTCTGGACTCTGTCCCACCCCCTTTGCCTTTGTTTGGTCTGGTAATTCATTTGGCCCTTTTTCACCTCTGGTGCCAGCTCCTAGCTGGCCCCTTCCCCCCGATTCCTGAACACAATCTGTGTTCTTTTGTCTGCCTGAGCAGGATCTTGTATAAAATTGGCTTTCTGCTCTCTCCCCAGGCATTCCTAAAACTGCCCCCTCTGGCGGTGACCGCTGCCGCGGCCGGGATCGGACCCCCATAGTGCCCCACGGCACTGAAGAAATGTGGTTCCTCTCCCTGGTGAAGCCACCCTTTGCCAAGCATTCAGGTATGGTCAGCTCAGCTCAGCAGAATGGCTCAGGACTCAAGATTTCAGACCTCCCCCCCCCCTCCCTAGGCCACCTTAAATGCCCCTCTGCCCCGCCCACTGCATGTCCATTGGACCATACCCTTAACCTTTTCTGGCTGTTGTTAGCTGATATCCTATTGCCCTGCTCTACCCTCTTGTGCCCACAATCGTTCCTCCTTTAAGCTGGGGGAAAATAGTAAAGAAAAATTAGTAAACACAAATACTTAAGTAGGCAGTTAATTACAATCCAACTTTATGACTTTTGACCATGCTTCTCCTAGTATCCCTCATTCTGCTTTGCACTACTCCTCTCTACTTGTCTCCACAAAACTCTCCTGGCTTGTCTGGTGACTTTAGCACTATAATTAAACATGCAGGCATCACACATCTTGTCAAGCTCCTGATATGTGCTACCCTGAACGATTACACTAGTTATGGATCCTGCACCTAGCTGGCATGCTGGTACCCAAGCTGGGACCTGGGAAAAAACCAATACCTGTCTGCCAGTTCTGGCATATATCCCAAACATGCTGCTGCTAAGATTCTCCTATACGTAGCTCTAAACATCCTTGGCTTTAGTACTAAGGTGCCCCCTTGCTATAATCATGCCCCATGTAAGAGTGACAGGAAAAAGATTCTAAAGCATCTGTTGGTTAGCTCTAGAAAACTCTTTCTTCTCCTCTTGCTCTGTGCAGGCAACATTGAGCTTAACCCTGGTCCCAGCATTGGCTTGTCGGCAGACCTCCCTAACCTGAAAGAGCTTAGCTTTATGCATATTAATGCTTGTAGCCTATTAAAATAAATCTCTCTTATCCAGGCCTGGACAAGCCATACCTCCCCAGATATTCTGGTGATTTCTGAATCCTTGCTCCGCCCATCAACCAGTAATCATTCTGTTTGCCTCCCTTCTTACTCACTATTCCGAACTGACAGACTGTCTATGGGTGGGGGCTGTTTATGTCAAGGACAAATACTCTGTCTCCATTCTGGACTCAACCTCGGTCCCTAATGAATTTGAATCTCTATCCCTCCAAGTGGTGATTGCTGCTGGAGTCTCGGTCAGTATTACTGGCTGTTATAGGCCTCCTTCAGCAGGATTGCAGCTTCTAAACCATTAAGCAACCTCCTGGTGCATAACTCTTTAGAAACAATAATACTCAGGGACTTAAATTTAGACTGGCATTCTATTGCCTCCTCTCCCCTCAAATCCCTTTGTGACTCCTTGGGGCTGTTCCAGCTCATCACTGAAGCTACACGTCTAAACAAGAGTAATCCTGCCAAAAGAACACTATTGGACCTCATCATAGTTAGTAAGCCTCACCTGTATTCCCACTCTGGAGTCTTCTTCTCCGACATCAGTGACCACTGTTTTGTTGCTTGTCTTAGGTCTTGTCATACCCCTACTCTCCCACCCAAATTCACCACAAAAAGAAGCAAGCATAGTTTTGATCCTTGGTCATTCACTGCTGAGCTAAGTCACTCTCCCCGGTGGCAGGACTTCTACCTAGCAGAATCCGTGGCTCCTGCCTACGACATTTTTCAAGACATTGTGTTAAGTGCTCTGAATAAGCATGCCCCACTAGTTACATCCCGAGTTAGAAGCAAGCATTACTGGTGGTTCTCTACTGACCTAAAGAGTGCACTGTGGAATAGGGACAGACTATGGAAAACTGCTCGTAGAACAAAGCTACCTAACAACTGGAATGTTTTTAGGAGAGCTAGAAACCTCTGTGCCAAATTGGTTAGAGAAACAAAGACTAATTATTACCGCTCTCAACTTGAAGCTTCCTCCACATGTTCGTCAAAATTCTGGAGGACTATTAGAGAAATCGAAGGCCATTCCTCTGGTAATCCCCTGCCTGCTAAAATCCGGGTTGGTACTTCCACAATTACTGATAAACCTACTATTCTGGACTCATTCAACAATCATTTTGCCACTGCTGGACTAGTTTTTGATTCCTTCCCAGCTAGTACTCTTCGGGTACAGCTTGGGTTTGATACCCCTGACCCCCCTGTAATTAGCCCATCTGTCTCTCTCCAAGCCACATCCTTGAAGGAAGTGGAGAATCTCCTGCTCCAGCTGGATGAAAGGAAAAGCCCTGGGGCTGATCTAATCTATCCATTCTTTCTAAAAGCAGGCTCCCATGCTCTCTCTGTGCCTATTACTCACTTGTTCAATCTATCCATCTCCCAAAGTGTCCTTCCTTCTGTTTGGAAAACTGCCCATATTGTTCCTATAGTCAAGAATGGGGACACTAGCGATCTGAATAATTATAGGCCCATCTCTCTCCTCCCCGTACTGTCAAAAATGCTGGAGAAAATTGTTAACTCCCACTCAGGACCCACCTGGAATCAGCGAACCTCCTCAACCTGCTCCAGTCTGGGTTCAGGACTCAACATAGTACTACTTCTGCCCTTGCCAAAGTCAGTAATGGCTGGCTGGGGGAGCTGGACAACAAGAATTTTGTCGGAACAGTCTTCCTGGACCTCAGTAAGGCTTTTGACACTGTTGACCACCCCCTGCTACTATCATCCCTATGGAATATTGGTTTGGATGCTCCCTCTCTTAGGTGGTTCCACAATTACCTAACTGACCACTCCCAGCAAGTTAAGGCCAATGGTGAGGTCTCGCTCCTCAAACCTCTTACTTGGGATGTTCCACAAGGCTCTATCTTGGGACCCCTGCTTTTCGCAATCTACATTAATAGAATTAATGTCTCCAGATGACACAGTGCTCTACACTAGTGGACCATCTCCCGACACAGTACTCGCTTCACTTCAGAGCGAATTTGATCTGCTACAACTCCAACTACTAAAACAGAAGTTGCTCCTGAATGTGAAAAAAAAAACAAAGCCATGCTCTTCTCCCCGCATCCAACTCTATTGCCTCTCCCTCTTACAGTTCACTATCCTCTATCACTACCATACTGGGGGGTACAGCGAAAACCCCAAGAGGGGTGACAAAAGACCACAGAGGAGGAGGAGGAGGAGGAAGTGAATCCTGGTGGGGTACTCCATAGTAAGGGGATAGAGCTGGGAGTAGGTAGAGATGAGGAGAGGGAAGTTCAGTGCCTTTCTGGCAACATGACATGCAGGGTTGGAAAAAGGTTCCA
The DNA here is from genome assembly GCA_016271365.2 of Neoceratodus forsteri. Taxonomy (NCBI): domain Eukaryota; kingdom Metazoa; phylum Chordata; order Ceratodontiformes; family Ceratodontidae; genus Neoceratodus; species Neoceratodus forsteri. The sequence goes on from CM057451.1 coordinate 39,982,885, forward strand.
AAGTATCACTGGGGCTGCACAAAGGGAGGGAAAGCTAGATGTCATTGTCCATCTGGGGATAATTGACTTGGCCAGGGATGAGCCAGCCATTGTGCAGGAAGAGTTCAGGGAGTTGGAGAGCGGGTCTTAGGCATATAGCATGATCTGTGACCTTCTCAGAAGTGCTGCATGTCTATGACGGGGGGCTTACAGGATTCCCCACACCAGGAACTTTAACACCTGGTTGAAGAAATGGTGCAGAGAGGAGGGTTTCGGTTTCATTGAGGGCTGGGGCCCCACCTGGAGGGATAAGGGCCTGTACAGGGGTGATGGCCAGCATCTATCCAGAAGGGGAATTAATCCTCAGTGAATGGTTTAAATGCTACACTGGCAAGCACTTAAACAAGCCAAGGGAGGAGGTGGAATGAGACAGGGAGATGATAAACTGCCAACCCCCAAACTCAAGAGTTCAGCTACGGGAATCCAAAGGAAGAAAAAAAAAAAATGAAATCAAGGGGGTAGAAGAAAAGAATGAAGACAAGATAATGAGTGAGCAAAATAAAGGAAGGCAAATGGAAAAAAGGAAGGTGTAGCAGCACATTCTGGAAAGCCATGTGTGTGAATGCTTGTAGTTTGGGCAAAAATATTGTGGACCTAGAGGCCCCTATGGTGGAAGCAGGCCTGGATTTAGTCACCATTACAGAGACCTGGTGCAGTGAAAACCAAGACTGGGATATGGCCATATCAGGTTATGTTCTGTTCAGATGGGACAGGGTAGGTAGAAAAGGGGAAGGGAGTAGCTCTTTATGTAACAGACAACATAAAGGCTACGGAAATACAAGGGGAACAAGGGGAGTGGAGGTACTATGGGTCACACTGGAAAAAAATGAAAGGGGCTGTTATTCTCACAGAAGAGATCTACATACCTCCAGCACAGGGGGAAGAAGTGGACAGAAAAATGATGGAAGTAATCCATAGGATGGCTCACAAGGGAGAGATGATACTAGTAGATGACTTCAATCTACTGGACATGGATTAGAGCCTCCCAACTGCGGCAATAACCAGGAGTAGGGACATTCTGGACTCACTGCAGGGGGTGTTCCTCAGGCAACTTGTAATGGAATCCACTCATGAGGGGGTATTGCTGGACCTGGTACTAACAAACGGGGACAGTATTGATGATGTCACAGTGGGGGGGACTACATGGGGACCAGTGACCATTAGAACCAACTTAGAATTGAACCGCACAAGGACAAGGGACATGGACTTCAGGAGGGTCAATTTTAAGAAAGTGGGAGAATGCCTCAGAGACACCTTCCAGAAGCAAATTGTTTGATACCTTTTATTGGACCAACGTAGATGTACAAAAAGAAAACAGCGCCTAAGCTTTCAGACCAACCAAGTCTTTCCTCGGAGACTTATGGCAGTTGTTTAGAGAATCACATTCTATTAACATCAAGATATACATAAAAAAAAAAAACAGAAAGAATTCTCATTGGTTTAAAATACCTATTTTAGAAAATCACAGATTTAAATTGAAGGAACCATATTATACTAGTCTACTATTGCTGAGTAACTTTCCAAGATCAATTGTCAGCAGAAGTAGATAAGATGAGCAGTCAAGCAGACAGTCCCAGTAACTGAAATGTGAATGAATGTGTTACGTGAATACATTCTTACATTCTGTAATACAATCTGTCTGGAGACATTTTCTAAGCTATACTCTCAACCAGTTAACAAACTCCATAAACATTAAGACCTACAAGGCTGTAACCATATTTTTTACAAGATAATATCAAATGTCAGTATTAGTGCCAAATAAAAAAAATCTCTCAATAACTCCCTAGAAAATAAGTTCATGGATCTTAAAATGTTCAGAGTTCATTAATATGTCAGTATATAATCAAAATACTGTATGTACAGTAACAGTCTTAAGAATGTAAATAAACTCCCAATGGAATACAACCACAAGGGTAAAGATAACTAGTAGAAAGAAATATAAATTCACTATTTAAGTGAACCAGGAGTACTTCACACTATAGCATAATTATACATAAATTATACATAGCATAAATGTACCTGAATATACACCTACCTCAATTTAACTACAACCCAAACCCCTCACTTTATTTCCCTGCCCTCCCCTCAAAAAACAAACACCATCCTTCTACCCCAAACACACACACAAAGTTACCCCCACACATACACACAACTCCCAACACAAGACAACCCAACATTCCCCTACCCCCACCCCCACACACGTTTATTTGGTGTGAAACCAACATGTTGCTAACAAGTTAAAAAGGACTCAATAAAATAAAAAACAGAAGTCCTGTTACAGTCTGAGCAAATTTAAGCAGGATACTGTGTCATAAAACCCAAATCAATGTTCATGCCACCTGCTACCATATTGAGATGTAAAATAAGCTTTATCTCAAATGTCCATCTCAGTTGTATATTTTTTAAATGTCCTTTTAAGACCATTACTGACATATCTGAGATGGAGTGATCAGACTGATTGAAGTGTTGCCCCACTGGTTGTTCAGTCATCTTTATATTAATAGTATGTCTATGCAGTTCATTCTAGTGTGGAGAGGTTGGTTTGTCTCTCCAACATACCCTGTATGTGTACCCATTGTACAATAGGCAGAAGATAGGAATTTAAAAGACACACTGCTTAAATACACAAATACAGATTTCGATGTATTATTTGTATTAATGCACCCAATGGATAAGGATGAGGCGGAAAGGATTGCTAACTTTATAATCTCTGTAATTAGTCTTAAAAGGAAAAAAATTCTTATCTCAAAAAATCAGAGTGGCATGATTTGAAATTATCACATTTTACAGAGAGTTGTATGATAGATATAAGACAGTCTTGATATATTGAGCCTGAAATTATTGAATGCTAGTAGGATGTGTATTCTGCTTTTTATTGTAAATTATTGTATACTTTTTGTTTGTTGTAATGTCCAAAACATGTATGTTTTGGATGAATAATAAAACTTCACTTACTTACCCTGTATGTGGACATTTCTTGAACTGAATTACATAAACAATATTACATGATACAAATGTATAATTTCCCTGTATCTTGAATTGTCTGTTTTGTGATGTAACCACACAATCCAAAGTGGAAATGAGTTCACAAGTCCTACATCTGTGTTGGTTACGCGGGGTCATGCATCATTTAGTGTCATGGTATTCTGTTCTGGTGCAAGTTTACTCCTAACAAATCAGGTTGGCTAAATTAGGTGGTTGTTTAAAAGATAATAGTGGTAGTTCTTGAAATATACAATTTAGGGTCTCATCCTTACTAAATATTGGGTGGAGGTCCTTAATAATGTCACGTAGGAGTTCAAGGTCAGGATGATACGTGACTACTAAGGGTATTCTGTTGGTAGTGGTCCTTTCCTTATACTGAACTAGGTGTTCTCTTGGTAACTGTGTTGCACATTCTACTGCTCTGTCAATTCCTCTGGAAGAGTGTCCCTGCTCAATAAAGGTGTTTTTCAACATAGCCAAATATGTATCCCTGTCTTCCTCATTTGAACAGATGCAGTGATTCCAAAGTGCTTGATTGTACATGACGGATTTTTTTGTGTGGCTTGGATGATTACTATTCCTGTGTAAGTACCTCTGTCTGTCTGTTAACTTCCTATAAATACATGTATGTAAGGTTCCATCTTTGATGGTGACAGTGGTGTCCAGAAAATTAACACTGGTGGCAGAATATTTCAGGGAGAGCATTATGGCTGGGTGGAGGTTATTAAGTTCCTGATGAAAATCCTTAAGTGGGTCAGTGCCCTCTGTCCAAATGATAAACAAATCATCAATGTAACAGAAATAAGTGAGTGGTTTGTGTGTACAGTGCCTTAAAAATTCCTCCTCCAAATCCACCATAAAGAGATTAGCATACTGTGGAGCCATCTTGGTGCCCATTGCTGTTCCCATAGTTTAAACATAATGTTTATCATTGAAGCTGAAGTTGCTGTGACAGAATGAATTCAGTAAGTTTCCCCACCACTTCAGGGTCGATGTTTTGGTCTAATCCTTTCTCATGTAAGTATTTAAGGCAGGCTGAAATGCCATCCATGTGCAGAATATTAATGTAGAGGGATGTTACATCCATCATGGCTAAAATGGTATTAGGTGGTAAATCCTTATAACCAGAAAGTTTGTGCAAGAAGAGTGTAGTGTCCTGGATGTAACTGTCCCTTTCTATAACCAGTGGTTTTAAAATGGTTTCTATAAATCCTGAGATCCTCTCAGGCATCTTGGCACAGACCTATTCACATAACACACTCATTCATTCATATTTCTGTTACTGGGACTGTCTGCTTGACTGCTCATCTTATCTACTTCTGCTGACAATTGACCTTGGAAGGTTGCTCAGCAATAGCAATCTGGTTCCTTCAATTTAAATCTGTGATTTTTTAAAATAGGTATTTTAAACCAATGAGAATTCTTTCTGGGGTTTTTTATGTATGATCTGGGTGTTAATAGAATGTGATTCTCTAAACAACTGCCAAAAGTCTCTGAGGAAGGACTTGGTTGGTCTGAAAGCTTAGGCATGGTTTCCTTTTTGTAACATCAATGTTGGTCCAATAAAAGGTATCTAACCAATTGCTTCTGGATCTGTTCTTACAAGGACCAATATGGCAACGGAACTAATTCTGTATGTCAGAGATGCCCTGGCAGGGATAGGGAAACTAAGGGGAGTAGAGGACCAGTGGGCAAAATTAAAAGAAGGTATTGAAAAGCTTAAATCTCTGTGTCAGACAGGTTAGCGAGAGCAAGAGAAAAAAAAAAAAAAACACTATGGTTCTGTAGTGAGGTAGTGGAAAACGGAAGTGCAAAAAAACTGGCTTTTAGAAAGCATAAAAAAAATACAACAAAGGGAGGCAGGGAAGGCAGTTAGGAGTGTAAAAGTGCAAACAGAGGACAATACTGCCAAATCAGTAAAAAAAAAAAGGGGGGACAAGACATTTTTTAGATACATAAGTGAAAAGAGAAAGACCAAGGGAGGGGCAGTAAAGCTGAAAGGGGAGGACGGGTGTGTATGAAGCAGGACCACCAAAAAGCAGACATACTGAACAAATACTTCTGTTCAGTATTTATGGAGGAGGGGGTAGGTAGCAGGCCAATGATAAAAGACAAGGGCACTAAGGGAAAGGAGGTGGACACTAGCCCATTTACAGTGGAAAGAGTCCTAAGGGAATTGTCATGATTAAAAGTAGACAAGGCAATGGGACCAGACAGGGTACACCCCCAGTTTACTGAGGGAACTCAAGGAGGAGTTGGCAACACTTCTGACAGCAATGTTCAACATGTCAATAGAAACAGGAGAGGTCCTGGGAGACTGGAGGAGGGCTGATGTAGTCCCACTCCACAAAAATGGAAACAGAGAGGAGGCTGGAAATTGCAGGCCTGCCAGTCTGACTTCAATAGTGGGCAAAGTAATGGAATCACTACTGAAAGAAAGAATTGGAGAATACTTTACCTCCAATGGTCTTCAGGATCTGAGGCAACATGGGTTCACAGAGGGGAGCTCTTGCCAGATGAACCTAATTGAGTTCTTTGACTGGGTAACAAAGGAAGTGGCTCAGGGAGGAGCAAATGACATAGCCTACCTGAGCTTTAGTAAGGCCTTCAACACCATTCCACATAGAAGACTGGTGAGCACAATGAGAAGCCTGGGAGTGGGTCCTAAAGTGGTAAAATGTGTAGAGAGCTGGCTGGACAATAGGAGTCAGAGGGTAGTGGTAAGTGGCATCCACCTGGAGAGGGCAAAGTGACCAGTGGGGTACCATAAGAGTCATTACTAGGTCCAGTTCTCTTCAATGTATTTATAACTGACCTTGCAGAAGGACTAGAAGGGAAGGTATGCCTATTCATGGATGACACAGAAGTCTGCAACAGAGTAGACACATTGGGATGGGGGGAGGGGTGGCGGAAAGAATGAGAGAAGATCTAAAAAAGCTGGAAGAATGGTTACAAGTTTGATAGCTGGGCTTCAATGCAAAAAAGTGCAAAATCATGCACAGGGCACAGAAACCTGGGGGCAATGTATCAGCTGGGAGGAGAAGCACTGGCAGTCACAGAACAGGAAAGAGACCTGGGAGTAATCTTTTCTGATGACCTAAAGGTGGCTAAACAGTGTGACAAGGTAGTGGGAAAGGCTAGTGGGATGCTTGGTTGCATAGGCAGGGACATCACTAGCAGAAAGAGGGAGGTAATAACCCTGTATAGATCACTAGTGAAACCACACCTTGAGTATTGTGTACAGTTCTGGAGTTCCCACCTCCGAAAAGAAATGGACAGGGTGGAGGCAGTACAGAGGAGGGCAACCAAAATGGTGCAGCACCTGCATCAGAAGCCCTATGAAGAAAGGCTTACGGAATTAAATATGTACTCCCTGGAAGAAAGGAGGGAAAGGGGGATATGATAGAAACATTCAAAATACCTCACAAGTATAAACAAGGTACAGGAAGGGAGTATTTTTCAGAGAAAAGATGCTCATGGACAAGGGTCACACTAGGAAGCTGGGGGCTGAGAGGAAATGTGAGGAAGTTCTTCTTCACGGAAACGGTTTCATAAATTTATTTATTTATTTATTTGTACATTAGTTTACAACCTTTGAGTCAGAGGCTCATTTCCAAAGGTACCTCGTCACAAAGAGGACAAATACATTACAACATTTTGTTACATCATTGCGGTTACAGATTTGGCAGTCACATGCTGTTATTTCTTTGTTACATCATTGAGGTTACAGGTTTGGCAATCACATTCTGTTACAGTTATTAGGATATGGGGAAACAGATTAGACATACATTGGTATAAACATACATGCTGTAGTGTGCAGAGACTGCAGGTGGTAATAGTTCAGAGGGCTATGGGACGTGGTTGGTGATTGGTTAGGTGGGGAACCGCTCAGTGAGCTTTGTCGGTGCATAGTGAGCTAGATCACCTTAGAGACAAGCGCAGCTACGCATGTTAAATAGCTGACTCCAAAGTGCAATTTTAAAGCAGGAGATCATGGAGGTATCAGAGATGGAGGTAGGGAGTAAGTTATACCAGGAGGGAGCTCTGTAACAGAAGGACCTTTGTCCATGTGTGGTCCTGGACCTAGGGACTAGTAGAATGGCCTTGCAGGAGGTTCGAGTTTGAACTAAGGGTTGAGCAAGGTGGATGGCAGCTATCAGCCCCAGCGGAGATAGCCCGATAAGAGTTTTTTTCGTTATGAGGCAGGTTTGGTATCTGAGTCGTTCGTCCAGGTTAAGCAGCATTGCCATGTCATATAGCTGGCAAGTATGTGTTAGCCTAGGGGGCCCCGTAATTAGTCTACAGGCCTTATTCATGGTGAGGTGAATTTTATTGAGGGAGGTCAAGTCCACAGCACCATAAACTGGCAGGCCATAGTCCAGAAGGGACATTATTGAGGATGTGACCGCTAGTCGGAGGGCGTCGGGGGGGATGCAATTTTTGTAACGGTATAGGATACCTAGCCGCACATTGGTCGCTGAGACAAGAGCATCAATGTGGTCGTGGTATGTGAGGGCTGAGTCAAAGGAGACCCTGAGGTACTTGTACAAGCGGACTTGTTCGAGAGGATGTTTGGAACTAGGGAGGATGTGGAGTGGGAAGTTGCTGGCTTTGTTTTGGGATGGGCAAAGAACATAGTTTTTGTTTTTTTGAGATTGATTACAAGTCTATGCTCTTTAAACCAGGTTTCAGCATCATTAAAGGATAGTTGCAAGGTATCCTGTAGAGAGATGGGGTCTTGGTGGGTGGCAAAGATGACGGCATCATCTGCATACAGCAGAATTTTACCAGTGCATGCATTGGGCAGGGTGTTGAGGTAGAGCGAGAAGAGTAGAGGTCCTAGGATGGTGCCCTGGGGAACACCTGAGCAGATGGGACATGTATTGGAAAAGGTCCCATTGATTGTTACACGCTGGGAGCGGGCAGACAGGTAGCTGGAGCACCAGGAGACCAGCCCAGTGGCAAAGCCGGTGTGGCTGAGGGCATCCAACAGGAGGGGGTGGGAGACAGTGTCGAAGGCCTTTAAGAGGTCAATGAACACTGCCCTGGCTAGTGAGCCGGAGTCCAGGGAGGAGTGTAGAAAACTTGAAAACTCTATGAGGGCAGTGCTGGTACTGTGACCTGCACGGAAACCGTGCTGTTCCGGCCAAAGGATATTGTGTTTGGTCAGGTAATCAGTAATTTGAGTGGTCACAAGTTTTTCTAGGGCTTTGGAGAGCGGTGGGAGGATGAAGATAGGCCTGTAATTCCCGGCTGTGGACCTGTCACCTCCTTTGTGTATGGGCGTAACTGTGGCAGTTTTCCAGGCTGAAGGGAATTGCCCCAGGCAGAGGGATTTATTGAGAAGGCTAGTGAGTGGAGCAAGGACCTGATCCAGAACCCGGCGGAGGATACTGGGGTCCAGGGAGTCACTGCCAGTACTATTGCACGTTAGTGCTTTAATCAGGTGTGGTCTGACTTCCTGGGCAGTTACCCTGCGTAAGTGGAAACTAGGGCGTCGGATGACTGGGGCAGGTAGGGAGGGGGGAAGGTCAAAGAAATCGCTAGGGAGGACCGAACTAAGGTCCGTGAAGGATGAGTTGAGAAAATTGGCTATGCGGGCTGGGTCAGTAGAGATAGAGCCATTAATGGTGATCTGGGGGGAGGGGGAGCACACGCTCCCACTTAGTTGTTTAATGTTGTCCCAGAATGTTCTTGCACTCCCCCAGGAGGAGGTGAGCGTAGCTTGGTAGTGATCAGCCTTTGCTTTTCTGATGGCCCAGGTGCACTTGTTTCTTGAGGCATTGTATGCCTGTCTGTCCACCATCCGGTCTGTTTCTGTGACCAGGTGCCATAGGTTATCCCTGTGCTTGAGCAGTTGAAGCAGAGCAGGGAGTAACCCAGGGTGCTATTCGTGCTGGTTGGGACTTCCGTTAGGGGTCCAAAATGTCTGCAGTTTTGTTGAAGGTTTGGGAAAAAGGTTAGGCAAGATCTATACAGGGGCGAATGTATGGGTGACCAGTTAATTTAGGCAAGAAGTTGCTTAAGGCTTTTTAGTCCACCTGGTCGGAGGCGCCGACGTAGAGTGGAATGGGCCATGGGTTTGGGTGTGGAGGTCGCCCAACAGAAAAGGATAAGGGAGTGGTCACAAAGTGAGTCAGGAAGGACCTGGATATCATGGATTTGTTTAAGGCGGTTGGTGATGACCACATCTAGAAAGATGCTGGTACCTCTCTTTGTGTTTACTCTGGTGGGTTGGTAAATGAGTTGAGTCAGGTCTATAGCTGCAAAAGAGTCAGGGTGGTGGAGGAGGATGTGCTGAGCCAGTTCACATTCAGGTCACCCACAAGGAATTGGTCAGCTTTATGATGTAGAGTTGTAAGATAATCTGTTAATGAAACCAGTGCCAGGGTTTGTTTTTTTGGGGGAATGTAGGCAGTGGTGAGATAAAGGGGCCCCTGGAGGGGTCTGGAGTCAATTTGAGGGTTAGGGCCTGTGCCCCGTATATAAGAGCTGGGTCAGGGAGTGCATGTCCAGTGAGAGAGTCCCTGGTATAGATTGCACAGCCCCCCCCCCCGTTTACTCCACATGATCCTCGGTAAAGGGAATCCTGGGAGGGAGACAAAGGAGTCTGTAGTGGTTTTTGATAGCCAAGTTTCCACCACTGTTATGACATCTGGCTTATGCAGAGTGACCCAGCATTGGAGGGAATCAAATTTTTTCAGAAGGCTGCATATATTCATAGATGCTATGCAGAGTCCAGGTGACCCAGCTGGTGGGCTAGAGTGGTCTGGGCCTGGGTTGGGATGTATATTGTCTGTCAGGAGTAGTAGAATGACCACTGCCCTGGCCAAGGGGTGGTGGAGGGTGAGCTTTTGATAGGTATGTGGAGAGGAGGTGGGGAGCTTCTGGGCACAGGGGGTGGGCAGGGTTATCCAGGCTGGAAAGGCGTGAACAATAAGCCTCCAGTGGGAGCCTGGGAAGCAGCAGGGAGGTGACTGGGGAGGTGTCGTGGGCTAGGGCACATGGTGAGTGTAGGGTGGGATCATACTAAATCAGGAACAAATGAGGGAGCTAGTGCCTGTGAGCCTGGGGGGGTGCCAGGTAGGTGGGACAATGGTATCAGAGCAAGGATGAGAGGGGGGCATTTTAGTAGAAGGAAGGCTAGCATATCGCTACCGGTAGCAGCAGGGAAGGTAGGTAGAAATATTTTAGTTGCCCTCCAGCAAGCGTAGATGCCACTTTGGATCAGTGGTAGTGACGCGGACTCTGGTGGACAGGGTACCAGGTTCAAGACTCTCACAGGGCAGTTTTGGAAAAGGGACCTGGGTGAGAGCCATGCTCCATGTTCTGGGGGCTAGAAGCAGGCTAGGTTTGGGCCCAAAATGGGGTGCAAAATAGCGACTTCTAGTGGTCACTGGGTGTGGGCTTGGAGGTGACGGCAAGGGATCCGAGAGTGGGCTAGCTATAGGGCTGGGTGTGGAATAGGTGTGGGCAGGGTAGCTGTAAGCTGAGGAGAATAGAAGTGGAATAGGTTGTTAGAAGGGATCCAGGAAGAAGGAGAGGAGGCGATCTGAATAGAGGTACTTGGGGTGGGTCTCAGGGTCCCTCTAGTGGTTGGCAGGTATAACTTGCAAATGGAAAAATGGGGACTTACTATTTCAGCCAGCAGGAAGTGATGTCATGGGGGAGGGCTAATAAATTAAGGGACATCCCTGGGTGGGTGGATGGCTGGGGCAGGCGGAGCACAGTGGTGGATGCTTGGAACATTCTTCCAGCGGAGGTGGTGGGGGCAAAAATGGTTACAGGATTCAAAAAGGCATGGAGTAGACACAAGGGAATCTTAGAAGTGAGGCAAAGGGGGGGATGAAAGGCGGAGACCGAGTAGGGTCTGCGTTGGCACTGTAGGTAGGGAAAACAGGGCAGACTAGGTGGGCCAAATGGTCCTTATCTGCTGACAACTTCTACATTTCTGTTTATAGCCATAGCTATGTCATCAAGATCCAAGCATGAGGTGCAGAGACTTGAAGTCCGGATGGACCAGGGTCCCTTGTTCCTGTGCTAGCAAGCCTTTGCCCAGGGGTAAGAGACTGGAGGTTCCACTGCCAGCTGTTTCAGTAAAGAGAACCAGATCAGACAAGGCCAGAAGGGGGCAATGAGGCTCAGCGTGGCCCCTTCTAGCTGATGTTTGATCAACACCTTCTGGATGAGAGAAAAGGGGAGAAAGGAATAGAGAAACCTCCCTTTCCAAGAGAGGGACAACTCGTCTTGCCAGAAAACTCCAGGCCCTGGAGCGAGCAAGCAGAAATGCGGCAGTTTTGTGTTGAGTGGGAATGCAAAAAGGTTTAATTCTGGATGACCCCACCTTTCGAACAGGTCCATCAGCAGCTCTCATTCATGCAACCAGGACTGTGGCCAGCTTAGCTTGTCTGGCAGGACATTTCAGATGCCTGGAACATGAGCGACCAACAGTTCTAGACCATGTTCTAAAGCTCAGTACCAGACCCTCATCACTTCCCAACACAGAGGTTAAGAGTGGGTCCCCCCTTGTTTGTTGATATAGTGCACTACACTGACGTTTTCCATCTGCATCAGCAAATGGCTCAGGGACAGATGGGTCTGGAAGGCTTGCAAAGCATACAGAATGACTCTCATCTCCAGGAGGCTGATGTGGAGCTCTGGCAATGAAACAAAGAAGTCCTCACACAGCAGCCGAGAATACGTGGGGTGCAAAACCACAGTTGCCAGCCAAGTCAGAACACCAATGCTAAAGATAGCTGCACTCCAGGAATGAGAGACATGCAGAGACAAACCACTGCAAAAATAAATGTGTTTAATCCAAAATGGAAAAATCATAAGGTCAGGCAAAACTCTAGACTAAATGCCCCTGCGCTTCAACCATTAGGTCTTCCTTAGGGGGTGGACTCTGTTAACTACTGAATCACTGGAGTTTTGCTTGACTTACAGTTTTTCCATTTTGGATTAAACCATAACAGCACCTTCTTGATCAGGGAAGAGACTAGAACTTGTTGTTCTAGGTCGTCGGTGCGTCAATTCCACTGGACCCTCAATGTCCACTGGGGAATCCTTATGTGCAACCTGGCTAGAGGAACCATGAAAATAGCTGCTGCCATCAGGCCCAAGAGTCTGAGGAAGGATCGAGTGGTAACATATCTGCTGTTGTAAAGTACTGTAGATGGGACTGAGCCATCAGGTGTTATGCCCTGTCCTGGGGTAGGAAGGCCATACCATGAGCTGTATTCAGCACTGCCACATGTACTGTAGTCATTGACTGGGGGTCAAGGCTGACTTAACAGTGACCCCCAGGTCCTGGAACAATTGTGTGGTACACGCCAGGGTCTGGAGCAGGTACTCTCTATACAGTGCTTTGAGTAACCAATCATCTAGGTAAGGGAAGACATAGAGTCCCTCCCCCTCCCTCCTGATGACTCCTGCCACTGCTGCCAAGCATTTGACAAACATCTGAGCTGCCGAGGACAAGCCTAAGGGCAAGGCCCAGAACTGGAAGTGTTCCTCCTGGAACTGGAACCTGAGGTACTGCCGGTGGGAGGTACACACCTCAATATGCAGGTATGCATCCTGCATGTCGAGGGGGCATATCCAAACTCTCCGGTGCAGAAAGGGCAACAGGCCCTTCACTACCTGGAACTTTTTGCACTAGATGTCAAAATTTAGATTTCGTAGGTCCAGGATAGGCCGTAAATCCCCTGTGCATTTGGGGACCAGGAAGAAAAGGGAGTAGAATCCCCTGTTCCTCTGAACCTTGAGAATGGGTTCTGTGGCCTTTTTGTGCAGCAGTAAATTAATTTACCCCCATAGCACTGGAATGTGTTCGGGGGGGTAGCTGGACTGAACTGGAGGTTGCTGTGGAGGCCACTCTAGAAATTCTAGAGTGTGGTCATGCCCTATGAGCTGCAGAACCCAAGCATCTGTGGTAAGCTCCCACCCACCTGTTGAGGTGTAGGGGGAACTGACCCCCTATCTCCACCTCCTGCAGGGCTGGGGGGGTCGAGCAAGGAGTCATGCTGAGGTAGCCCCTGAGACTGAGGCCACACCACCTCCTCTGGGGGCTTTCCCAGTGGTGGAGGTAAGGGTAGGTAGGACATTTGCTGCTCTCTGCTTGCTCTAAGGTTTGGTGTCTGATTTGGGTCTATGGGTGGCATGATGAAAGGGCACCCTCTGGTCACTTCTTGGTTGTGTGTGGTATATGGAATGGACCGACTGCAAAGTTTGGCGGGAAGCCTGCAGGTCAGAAAGTATGTCCTGCACATCCGCCCCGAAGAGTTTTTAACCTCTGAAGGGGGCATTCAGGATGGACTGCTGTACATCCTGGACAAAGCCTGACACTCTGAGCCAAGCATGCCTCCAAAGGCAAATGACAGTAGAGGCTACCTGGACGGAGGTGTCAGCGGTGTTGTAAGCGGATCCTAGCAGGTGCTTGCCGATATCAGTCCCAGACTGGAGGACTTGAAGCAATACTGTTTCTGGGGTTCCTATGGAAGGGCCTTTGCCAGCACTTTGTCCTTTCTCCAGAGCTGATTTTGAAATTTGACCATGTAGGCAATGTATATCAGGACCCTAATGGTCAGTGTAGCAGAGGTGAAGGTCCATTTGCCAATTGGGTCCAGCTTTCTGAACTTCTTGTCTGGGGGAACAGAACTGAGATGTTTAGGTTTTTTAGTCCAATTGTGGGCAGCATTAATAACTATGGAATCTGTTTGCAGTTGCTCAACAAAGAATGGCTTCCCAGCCAAGGCCTGGTACAACTTGTCTGCCTTCCTGGGTGTGGCAGAGACCAAGCTGGGCTGATACCAGGCAGCCATAGTGGCATCCTCAAGGGGCTCCATCAGAGGAGGGATGATGAGAGGAGGGGAGTCTGGCAGCTCTAAATAGTGTATCAGACATCACCTGGCAGGGTCCATCTCTTCTACCTCAAACCCCATGGCAGTCTGCAACTGCTGCATTACAGAAATGAACGAGGGACAATCTGAGTGGGGGGACTGAGGGATATACCGTGGAGATTGCTCGCCTCCTGAGGAAACTGTGGAGGTGGAATGAGAGGAGCTTGCAGCCCCTTCATCTCCCTCGACCCCCTCTACATTGTCATCGGGGGAAGAAGGTCAGGGTGGTACTCGTTGTCATCCCCAGGCTCAGAAAAGGGGACTGACAGCATCGAGGACCGAGTAAGGGCAGGACACAATGCCGACTGTGTAACAGTGGCTTAGTAGTTCCCTGTAGCGCTGGCCCCTAAGGAGGGGCAAGAGAATTTTGCATAAAGTCCCAAAGGAGTAAAGCACAGACTGGAAATCCACAGAGATCAGCATCAGAACACCGAGCAGTGCCACTGGAGGAGGCAGGGGAGCTGATACTGCCATTGGGGCTGATGAAGGTGGCAGACAAGCCGTGGCCCTGGCATTGGGCCTCAGGCCTAAGCAGTCATCAGGAAAGAAGTGGATGACTGGCTAGTGGCCTGGGGTGATGCCGGTGGGGACTGGGATCCCAAGGCATGGGCCATGGAGTATGGCAGAGGATGGCATCGGGGGAAAATGGTGGGACCCCTGAAGACACCATGCTGACTCTGGCCAGGGCAGGACCAGCACAGCTCCCTGTAGGATGGTCTGTGGAGAATAGGGGCCTGAATAGCAGGGGCTGGAAGACCGGTGGGGCCGAAGAGGGCCCGATGCCGAAGAGCCAACACCCGCCAGGGTAAGACTGGTGGGGTGCTGCCACAAATAGGACTAGAGAAGAAAGGGCTTGTGCTGGCAGAGGGGGCTGCTGCCGAAGTGGAGGATGGCCCTGCTGCAGATGCCGCCCAAAGTGGCAACTGTGAATGAGCCAGGGCGGGGCCTCTCTTTAGCTTGGTCCTTATCCCAGTGTTTGTGCTTCCTGGCCACCTTGTCTTGGGCCTTGGAGAAATGAGAGCCTGTGGGCAGGGACGGGAAAGTGGAAGAGCTCCTCGCCTGTAGCTCCTTCTCTATGTGAGTGACCTTCTGTTCAAGCATGTCTTCTGGCAGCGTTTCCTGGTAGCCTGGTTGAAGCCTTGGCAAATTTTGCAGACCTGCACATTGTGGTCCAGGCCTAAACAGTAGATGCAGGTGTCATGGTCATTGATATCGTGGCGTCCTTCTCAGGGATCTTCTTCCTGCAGGTGTAGACCCCAAAAAGTTTTCCAGAGTCAGAGCTCAGCATAAAAAAAACAACAACAAGAAAATCACTTTAAAAAGAAAGCAATGAGCTAACTAGGGAGAGGAAAAAAAAATCAAAGAATAAAACTGAGGATTTGGCAATCGACTGAATCTGGTGGTGTCTCTTTCGAGTCCGACATGCAATGGTCAATGGTGGGAAAAGAACTAAGGAAGGCACGGGGCTGCAGATGCTTATATGGGAGGGATGTTGTCAGCGTGTGATGTTGGTGTGGGCAGCCCCCTGGTAGACTGCTAGCTAGAGACGTTTTGGTGTGGTCCTAGCACCTAGTGGCTGTAGTTCCATAGGTCTGGCCTGCTGCAAGAGATACCATCAATAAAGATCAAACTCATCACCCTTTGAACAGGGCCCTGGTATCATAAATTTCAAGCAGTTTGAAGGAAAGCGTTATAATAGTAAACATGGCAAACAGAATTTTACTTTAGAAAATGGATAAGGCGAATTATCTGTTCTGATTGGCTAATAGTACCAAGTAGCTGGTCCAGTATCGGGCAACAGATCTAAAGATCACTTTGCCCATAGCATTTCCACATATCCATTGGCAGCCATTTTTTTCTCACTGAGCCACAATAAAGAATACTTGCCTGGCACTTTTAGCCTCCTTAACCCATCCAGCATGGAAGACATGTTTCCTGGCACCAGTGATCAACATGCTGAGGTACAAGCATCTAGAAAAACAAAAGCTGACTTTACTAATACAACTAGACATGTCATGCTGCCCACCCACTCAGCTCGATCACATTGCATCAGACTGCAATGAGCCAAACATTAAAAAATATATAATAAAATACTGTGTGGGCTCTCCATGTGCTGACTGTGCAACAAACTCTGAGATAACAGTTGACTGGAAAATATTCCCGCTTCAGAGCTGAGGTGTGGCGGCCAGTGGTGAGCAGTATGTAACGGCCTCAACCACCACTTGAACTCCCCAGAAGTTGGCTGCAACATCAGCCTGATCAGACATCTGATTTTCAAGCCAGCAAACAATGTATTAACTAGTGTTCTTAAAAAAAATTAAAGAAAGATAAAAAAGACAGCCACTCACCACCCTGTGCTCACCCCTGCAGAACTCAGAGTTAACTCTTTTCCTTGTAAAGACAGAGGAGAATGGGCAGCAATATGTGATTCTGGCACATATGAAAATATAAAGAACCACAAAATCCCACCAAAAGCCATTAGAGAAAACTACTGTCGGTTCATGTATGCTGATCCTGAAAATCCTTGGTGCCCAGTAAAATCATTCATGAAGTATATGTCAAAACTATCTGATCCACCTGCATTTTATTTCCATCCTTTACACAAGCCACAGGGATATTTAAATATCCAAGATTGCCGGGGGGGGGGGGCTCAGCTTGCTCTCTCTCTCAGCCATGTCCCTGCCTCATTCCATCCCCGGGACTTACCTCTGTTTGTCAGTGTTCACCCTGGATTGCCCACCAGGGTGGGGCCACTGGAGGAGCCCCCTCATAACTCCCCAAATGGTGCCACAGCATTAGTCCAGCAGCAGAGTGCCTCGGTCAGCTGCTTTAGGGCTTGACAGGGATGGGCATCATCCTGCAGCAGCCAGAGTCCCCATTTTTCCCTGTTGTAGGGAGGTGTGGCATGCAATGATGTAAGGGCGCACATGCCCACATCTGGCACACCTCCCAGAACTCTCAAGCCTCGGATGCGCCAGCCCCCAGCCTCTGCCAGGAATCAGTCAAGCACTGACTGCTTCCCCCCTCCCCTCCCCCTCCAGAGGAGGAGAGCATTGTGTCAGACACTCGATCCCCCCCCCAGCCAGCCCTCCATCTCTCCTAGCTCGGGTCATTAGTGATGCAAGTAGAAATCCAACCACTGCGCTGATAGGCTGGATAGATTCCTGGTGTTCTAAGGAGCCAATGGATAAAAACTACCTCAGAGTACTGATGCCAAAGCTTAGCACTGAAGCCAAACTGTCTAAGAGGTACACAAACCACAGCATATGAGTGACAGCTGTCCAGCTACTGTCAAACGCAGGTCTTGTGCCAAGGGAAATTACCAGTGTAAGTGGTCACAGGTCAGAGAGCAGTCTGGCCAGTCTGGTCAGAAAACAGCACTGATCAGAGGAAATGGAGTGCAATCCTGAGTGGGCAGCAGGAACAGAAGAAAGAAGAGCCCGAAGTGAAGCCACAAGATAAAAACCCAGTCAGCAGCTCTCATATGCCATCTGCAGGGACCAGCACCGCCCCAACTTTAAGCTCTGGAAACATGCTGTGAACAGTAACTTTTTTTGTCACCTACAGCAAGCAGCGAGTTCAATTTTTAAAATTTTTTCCAAACCCCTCAAAGAAACATGCAATGTACGAGTTTACTGCAGGTTGTTATTTTAATTTTTGTTAAAAAAGAGGGATTATTTTTTCTTTCTAATAGAAAAAT
Organism: Neoceratodus forsteri; assembly: GCA_016271365.2. Lineage (NCBI taxonomy): Eukaryota > Metazoa > Chordata > Ceratodontiformes > Ceratodontidae > Neoceratodus > Neoceratodus forsteri. The sequence continues at coordinate 40,000,510 of CM057451.1, forward strand.
TCAACAAATTGACATTTATTTAATTAAACATTTTTTGCATGTGAGTTTTTAAGTTTATCCCATTTTCTATGCACAATAATACCCTCCAGGGCGGTCAGCATGAGCTATACCAGACCTTCAAGGGGGCTATAAGGCCCTCTGCCTGTGGCTCCTAGTGTGGTCCAGTATAGCACAATACTGCCCATACTGTTGGGTATTATTGCTTGCCCATTCGCTTGAGACAGACTGAAAAACTTCAGTAAGTAACAAATCCAGGCCGAAGTCTTATTCTTTCTGGGGGCCATAACACAGGTATAATGCATGGTAAGTGCCTATTAACCACCATAATCAGCAGTCACACAGCTTTGTTATGCTCTGTTTAGAATTTTAAAAGTTGTTTACCACACTTTGGAACTTCAAAACAGTGGCATAAGAAAAAAGAATGCACCAGAGTTCCATAGTTCTCACACATAGAATGCAAACAGTGTTTTTTTGACCATACACTATAAAAGATGACGGCTGGGGATCGGGTGACAACCACGCTGAAATCACTTCTCATGGTTGCTATGGCTACAGTAAACCTCTCGAGCTGCGCTCTCGAGCTTTACCATGTTGCCCTAGCAACCACTCGAGGTGATTACAGTGTGGTTATCACCTGATCCTCAGCCATTATCCTCTATATTAACTTTAAGAGGGAAGATCCAACAACAGTTGGAAATATACTGGTTATTTATCACAGGGTTTTAATTTTCTGACCCCCTAATATCAGTCTTGCTAGATTTTTAAATATTCTCAAAATGTGTTACCCACTGATTCTCGAAATTGCTACCAAAATGACGGCTTTTTCTCTATCATAAAACGCTACAATGTTACAGAATTTTTGTTGGCCTTTTTACAACAGCCACTGCGAAGTCTGAGCATAGGTTATTTTTAAAGTTTAGCAGATGTCAGCCAGTGTGGTCCCAAGTTCTAAAAGATATATAAAACAGCTGGGAGGAGCTGTTCCAACAGTTGATTAAAGGATGGAAACGAGGCTCACTCACCACAGTTCTTTTCTCTTTTTTTTTTTAAATTTCTGTTTATCCCCCACTTGCCCTGCACTGTCACACAACTAACACCCAGGCAAGGCAGGCTCAGAGGGACCCCCCATCGCACTGTGGATTGCCCCCCAGGTTGGGAAACAGTGGGAGCAGACGGCCATTTCCTCTTCCAGCCAATCCCACCCCCCGTCTCCCGTGCCTTCAAATCCCGTCAGGATCCCTGCATGAGCCTTGCTCCGCTGGAGGCGAGGGCCTATCAACCCCCTTGTCGGTGTTGTGCCGGCCAGTGATTTTCTGACTGTATGCCCACCCTCATGAGTGTGACGTATGCATGATGCCACGGCTAATGCCAGCATCCGTCATGCTCAGCCCCCTGAACAAAGCACCTGGACATGCCGAACCTCCAGCTGACACTAAAGGTCAATCATGTACCAAGCTGAGATATCCCCCTCCCCCAGAGGAGGTGAGTGGTCCTACGGATGCTCAAGCCTCCTCCCCCTGGCTGGCCCTTCAGCAACCCAAGCTCATTCCTGAATCTGGGTCACTGGCGTCGCAAGTGGTAGCACTACTGCTGCGCTGGCGGGCCAACATTTCACCACAGCTCTTTCGTCCCAAGTATATTTTATTATTCACTCTCAGTCAATCATAAATTCCAGTGTTTCATGCTTATGCACTTTCTCAGGGAATCTGTACACTATAACAAAAATAATAATAATAATTACATCAAACTGATGTTGTATACATCAAAAAGACATAACTTGATGAGTCCCTTTTTTATTACCCCACCATATTTCATTTTTTATATCAAATTAATTTAATTGAGATGACTCTAGAGACAGAAGATAACTCTATAAGTATTTGCCAGTACCCAAGTTTTCTATTATAATGTCAAATATAATTATATTTAATTTTCTTTACCTCCATGCTTGTTTGAGGTAAACAGGCAACTCCATTACCTTGTCTTGTCTTTTTAAAATAATTGTGTTTGTTGATGTGTTCCTTTGCTCCACCAGTTCGTTACAGAACCTGAAACAGCATCAACGTAAGTTCAAATTGTTTCAGTCTTCCCATTTCCAAAAATCAAAAATACCTTTTCATTTTAAAAGGAATATATCACAATTGTAAAAACTCACCCCTATTTATATAACACCAATCTGTCACTCTGAATACTGCTTTTTATTATAGCTATGAGCAGTATTTACCTAACAAAAGGGAAAAATTATAAGTAATAACTGTTCCAAACAAAGTTGAAAGCTGCACCGAGATGGGTATGGTGCTATAACAGAAACAGATCAGTAGAGCAGGACAGTCGGCACCCAGACCAAGGACTAATGTAGAACTGTTTATTAAAAAAATCATCTGCACACTGATGTCATCAGAAGCTTGGCATATGCTGAGCGAAACATAAGAGGTTTTGTACTTCCAGCCTGCTACCAGAATGATACGAGAGCCAGCTAAAGTGTTTTGCACTTTGATTTTTTAATAAACAGTTCTATATTAGTCCTTGGTCTGGGTGCTATCCTGCTCTGCTAAGTAATAACTAACTCAGACTTTATAGAAGTGCTTAGCTATTATATGCAATGCTTTTTAATGCATTTATAAGCAGCCTCTGACACTCACTTAACTTCTCTTAGTAACCACTTATAAATTATCCTTTAGCTTCTATGTTTTTTAAACTATTAAAAAAGCTAAATTGATCTCCACTTACCCCTCTTGATGTGTTTTTTTCTCTGTGAACCTCACTATGTGGGAGCACGTAACTCTGGCACTGCATGAGTGAAAATGAAAAGCAAAAAAGGTTTCCATTTAAATTGTTTACATTTATACTCCTTGATATCTTATTCTTCCAATTCTGTTTATCTCTCCGGTTCAGGTGGGGAGATATCCCTCGTTCAGCCCTTGGACTAGCCCACCTGGCATTCTTTATAAGTCTCCCTGAGGTCAATCAGAGGCTCCAGCTAAAGCTTACATCTGGGGCATCATTCCAGAGGGTCCCGAGGGAGCATCATCCTGCTGCTGTCCCTGAGGGGTTCTGCATGCGGTTTCCCTGGAGGCGCGGATGTGCAAGGACATCAGTGTGCAGATGTGCATGCTCCCACACATGTCCTGCATATGTTTGCCATGTCTCTGCCCCTGCTGTACATGGTCTTGGCTGGTGTACACACAGTCTCCACTGGGTGTTACTTGTGTATAGGGAGCTCACAGCTCTCCCACCCTGGAGGCAGAGAGCTCCGGCCAGCCTCCTGATGCTCCAGGTTAATTCCCAAACCTGGGTTGGCAGCGTTGCAAGTGGTAGTGCTACCACTGTGCCATTGGGCCAGCTTATATCTTAAAATCATCAAATGAAAGCTACCTTTTAGCAGTCTGGTAGCATTATAGGTCCCCTCTCTCCCCAGAGTGGCAAAGGAAAGAACCACTGAAAGTGGGGCCTATTTTTAGGGGACACCATCAGACCAGAGCTCTTCTGTGTTCGCTATGTTGTCAGATGTACGCTGACATCACATGACATCATGATATCAGATGCTCTACAGGCTACTTTGGTTGGCAAAAGGCCACACTATACAAATAGCAGAACTGTTTAAAGGGCCAGAGGCCCAAATAGTGCTGACTAATTGATTCTTATGGGAAATCCTAGCTCACCTTTAAATATTCATTTACTAGCCGTCCCTGTGGCACTGAGGATTGAGGTGCTGGATGCCACACCTTGCGCTATGCTGGTGACCAGGGTTAGGGAACGAGCACAGGTTGTCAAGGGTCAACAGGGAGGGGGAGGACAAGGAGCAGGACTGAGCTGCCATGAAGTAGCTCTCCTCTCCTGGGGAGGGATGAGGGGCTTCCCTGGCCCTTGGCTGCCACCTGGTGGAGGACGGGTGGCAGTTTGGGCAATGGGGAGCCCAGCGACAGCCACAGGGTAGGGCGGAAGGGGCCAAGCCAGTACCCGTTGTGCGTGTGTCCCTCCATGTGCACACATGGCCGTGTCTGCCTGGGTCCTAGAATCGAGGAGAAAAATACTAAAAAAGTAAATTAAAAAAATATATATTCATTTACCCACTTCAAGGAAGTTATATACCTTTCACATCTAATGTTACAGGTGGCTGAAGAGGGACACACTTATTCCCTTTAAAACTGCTCCTAACATAGAAACATAGAAGTTGACAGCAGAAGACTGCTAGGTCCATCTAGTCTGCCCATTTGTTTTAGACCTATTTTGACACTCCAGTTGCCCTTTGTAGTTAGGGCTCCCTTGTATCTATCCTATGCATTCTTGAATCCCCCCACAGTGTTGACCCCCACAACCTCTTGGGACAGGCTGTTCCAGGCATCCACCACTCTTTCTGTGAAGAAAAACATCCTGGTGTTGGTAGAGAACTGTCATCCTTGCAGCCTGAGGTCATGTCCTCTGATCCTGGAGCCCTTCTTGAAGTGAAAAAGTTCCTGTGTCTGTACCTTGTTAATGTCTTTTATGTACTTGAATGTTTCAATCATGTCCCCTCTCTTTCTTCTCTGCTCCAGGGAGTACATATGCAGTTCCCTAAATCTTTCCTCATAGGACATGTACTGTACACCCTGAATCATTATTTTTGCCTTTCTCTGTACTGTTTCCACCTGGTCAATGTCCTTCCTGAGGTGAGGCCTCCAGAACTGGACTCCATATTCCAGGTGAGACCTGACCAGTAATCTATACAGTGGTAGTACCACCTCCCTCCTTCTGCTTGTGATTCCCCTCCCAATGCAGCCCAGCATTCTGCTGGCTTTTAATGTTGCCTTCTCACACTGCTTACTATCTTCAAGTCATCTGAGATTATGATTCCCAGACATCGTTCTTGGTTTGGGGACGCCAGTCTTTCGTCTCCTAGGTAACACTCCTTTCTTGGATTTTTCTTTCCTATGTGCATGACCTTGCACATTTTGGCTTTAAATCTCAGGTGCCACACTCCAGACCATTCTTCTAGTTCCTTGAGGTCAGCTTCCATCTTGCTCACTCCATCTGAGATGTCTACCCTGTTACATATCTTGGTGTCATCTGCGAACAGACACACCTTCCCTTTCAGTCTGTCAATGATGTCTGCTATAAAAACGTTGAAGAGCAGAGGCCTCAGCACTGAGTCCTGTGGCACCCCGCTAGTTACCCTACCTTCCGTTGATTGTGTTCCATTTACCTGTACCCTCTGGGTTCTGCCTTGTAACCAGTTTTGTACCCATCTGACTACTTCTGGACCAATCCCTGTGTGGTCAAGCTTCTTTACCAGCCTTCTGTGTGGAACCGAGTCGAAGGCCTTACTAAAGTCTAGGTAGACCACATCTACTGCCCCACCGTCATCCACTATTTTTGTAGCATAATCAAAAAAATCGAGCAGATTTGTCTGGCATGATGTACCTGCTGTGAAATTGTGATGTTTAGTGTCTTGTTGACCGCTAGTTTCAAGGAACGCTATGATCCTCTGTTTGAGTAGTGTCTCCATTAGTTTCCCTACTATAGACATTAGGCTCACTGCTCTGTAATTACTAGCCTCTTCGCAACTGCCTGATTCGTGAAGTGGAACCACTATTGCTTTTTTCCAGTCTTTGGGTACCACTCCGCTCTTCAAGGATTTTGTGACTAGAAGTGCTTGAGGGGCTGCTAATTCTGCCCCCAGTTCCTTAAGAATTCTGGGTTACATCTCATCTGGTCCCATGCCTTGGTCTGCTTTTAGTTTATTTAGTGCTTCCCGTACTTCAGCTTCTGTAAAGGGACTGGTGTCTACCCCTGGTCCTGAGGTGTTGTGTTTTTTCAGGGCTGGGCCATCCCCTCGGTCCTCTTTGGCAAACACCGAGCAGAAGTATCAGTTGAGGATTTCAGCTTTCTCAGGGTCATGTTTGGTACATTTCCCTTCTTTAGTAGTAATCTTTACTATCCCCACTTTTGCTTTCCTATGTTCCCTAATGTATCTAAAAATGAGTTGTCTCCTCTCTTGCCCCTTCTGTTATCTTTTCCTCTGTCTGAGCTTTCGCCTTTCTAATTTGTTTGTTAGACTCTTTTTTTTCCTTGTACGACTCCCAGTCTTTCTCAGTTTTGGTTTCCTAATATATGCTGTATGCCATCCTTTTTTCTTTGACTGTGGTAGCCACTTCCTTGGAAAACCATAGAGAATTTCTTTTTCTGTTTGCTTTGCTGACCCATCTGGCACATTAATCTGTGGCAGTCTTTATTGCTCTCTTGAATCTCCCCAACATGACCTCCAGCTCCTCAACCTCTATATACATTAACTGGCTACTTATATTGTTCCTCATTTTTTGGAAGTCAGCCTTTCTGAAATCTAGCACCTTTATCTTTGAGTGGCTGGTGTCCTGTGTTATGTTTACCTTAAAGCTTACCATGCGATGGTCGCTGTTGCCCATATGGCATCCTACTTTGATGTCCTTGATCCTTTCAGAGTTTGTGAGGACTAGATCAAGAATGACATCTCCCCTTGTTGGGGTTTTAACAAGCTGACACAGTCCCTCGCCTTGTAATGACAATAGGAATTCCCTACTTCTTGTTGCTGCTGTTAGTGTGCTCCAGTTAATATCTGATAGGTTGAAGACCCCCACCAGTATTACTTCACCTTTGTCAGACATTTTGTGGATTTCTTCTATTAGGTCTCTGTCACCTTTATCTCCTTGACTTGGGGGTCTGTACATGATGCCAATTCTGAAGGGGTTTCCCTTGCAAGTGTCTACTGTTAGTCACAGTGACTCGAAGTCCCCTGGTTGCCCTTTTACTTCTGTGGCTTTTTTTTCCCTCCCAAATGTAAATGACTACACCCCCCCCTTTTTTTTTGCCCTGCCTATCTTTCCTGAACAGATTGTAACTGGGAATGGCAGTATCCCATCTGTGGCTTTCTGTGAACCACGTTTCTGTTACAGCCACCCAGTCCAACCTTTCTGTTTCCAGGATGGCTGTGAGTTTGGGAAGTTTGTTGGTTAGGGTCCCAGTATTTGCAACAGTTGCCTTCCAGGAATGTACATCCTCTTTGGCAAAAGGTTGTACCTCTTCCTGGACTGCTCCAGTGTGCTTCTTCTGGCCAAGAGATAATGGAGGTTGCTGGTTTGGGCAGATGTTGGCTCTGATTTGTTTTCTGGGGATGTTTGCATGCATTCAGCATTTTGGGTAGTGATGACCAGCCCACCAACAGCAGGGGTGTGAGCTGCATCATTCTCCCCATTTGGGCTCCTATGTAAAGAAATACTGTGTGTGTGAGGGGTAGGGAGTTTATTTTAGTATTCCAGGATCAAGACAACAGTCCTACTTCGCGCAGACAAATTTCCACGTAAAATGACACAGAAAGAATGTTCAGTGTGAAGCGGCTACATTCACAAGCTAGCAGTGGTAGCGCTACTGCAGGTTGTCATTGTGACATATCCAGCTTGAAGAAATAGTACCTGTGACATACCCAGCATGAAGATATCACTACTATCTGACTAGTGGCCCATAAGGTAGTAGTTATATCTTGAGTGAGGGAGACCCACATCTGTTGTATAAATATATATAACATGGTCAGTTTGACATATTATGAGTTCCTGTATGATGATATCTTCATCAAGGGCTGTGTTCTTAGTTTCTGATTTTATGTGCATTTGAACAATGAACACAATTTTCACAAACCTTTGTGGTCTCAGTTGTGTCAAAAATTCTCCAGCCATATTTTAGAAATGTTATGCTCAGATATGGCCAGTTTGGAGTTTAAATTTGGTGCTCTTCTAGCTATCACCATAGGTTTGTCCTTGACTGGAGAATGTGCCAGTGTTTACACATGATATGTAACCAATAACTCATGATAGGGTGTGTGGTTATTGGAGATTAATCAACACCAAGGGTGTGTTGTGAGGCATGAGGCCACAGGGGTGTTGATTAATCTCAATAACCACCTAGAAATAAATTATTATTAAGCTTATAACATGGGGTCAGTACAGTGTTATACAAATAAAGCAAAGTCACATAAAATGATGAAAAAGTAGATATTTTATGAAGTATCCTTCCCCTATAAAAAGTAGTCCCACTATTCAAATGGTTGTGATATGCATTTTTTTTTTGTTGGCATTTCAAGTTAGAATACAGAGCTAGGAAGAGCAAAGCTGAAGGACCCATTTCTTGATGTAGAAATTGCAGGGGATTCTTTCTTTTACTTTTTATAAGTCACGGTACTGCAGAACTTTGTCTCAGCTCTGCATTAAAAGCAAGAGAAAGAAGCAAAAGTGCACACTTCAAATGAGTTGGCTCCTACATTTTGTCAATAACTCTGCTGTACTTCATTGGTTTTACAGCCCATGGCTCTCGCACAGGACAGCACCCGCACTGTTCCTTGTCCCTCTGTATGACAGGGGTAACAGCACATTTAGCGACCTTCATTCTGTCTCTCCCTCTGGTGCGAGTCGCAGTATCACACATCAGAGTGGGGGGGGTCCAAACACAGGCTGGTTGGGTACTCCGCAACACATACAGGAGAACTCCCATTCACTGACTGCTGCCAATGTGAAGACCAAGAGAGAGACACGGACATGTCAGTGCTCTCTGCTCCTCTCTCACTGTGTCTCTCGCTCTCTCTATCATGTGCATGGGGATTTACATGACATGTCCTGCACTCTCTGTGACTGTCTCTCTGTCTCCGTGTTGCTGCAGGGGTTGGTTGCTGTCTCTGTTGCTGAGTGTCTTGGTGTACTGCTGCACGACTGGGTGCGGGTGCAGAGCAACAGGTGGGGGGCCACCTGCATGGCTCTTGACAGAACTCATGGCCACTGATCACACAACAACTACTGTGGAATATCAGGTTTAACAGTATCTCTCACTCCATGCCCATGAGGGATCTTGCTGCGGAGACACTCGATGGCTCTCTCTCTCTCTCTCCTCTCCTCTGACTCTCTCGCTGGGACAGGGAATAATGCACAGGCTGTCAGCGGTACTGCTTACCCAGGCATTTTAATGGCTGCCTGCTGAAAATCATTTCTCTGCCCCGGGATCTGTCTTTACTGCCCCTTCACAACTAGGTGTGCTTATATTGGGGATTAATCAACAGTCACCTGATGCTGCTGTACCAATCAGGTGACTGTATTTCAGTACCCCATGTTATAAAAGTTTATAAAATATAGACACTAAATGATAATTCATGAGTGGTTACTGAGAAATGATAAGTGAGTGTCAGAGGTCACTTACAAATAAGTTAAAAAGTAGTAGATAATAGATTAGCACTTTTATAAAGACAGTCACAATTATTACTTACAATTTTGTTTTCTTTTGTAAGGTACATACTGTTTATAGCTGTAATAAGAAGCAGTATTAGGAGGAACAGACTGGTATTATATAAATAGGGGTGAGTGTTGAAACTGTGATATATTCCTTTTAAAATGAAAAGGTATTTTTGATTTATTGAAATGGGAAGACTGGAATAACTTGAATTTATGCTGATGTTTCAGGTCCTCTAACAACTAGATGGGGCAAAAGAGCATATAAACAAACACAATTATTTTAAAAAGATCAGACAATTAAGGTAACGTGTCTGTCTGTTTACCTCTCGTAAGCACAGAGGTAAAGAAAATTAAATATAATTATATCTGATATTATAATAGAAAACCTGGATACTGGCAAATATTTATAGAGTTATCTTCTTCCTTTGGTAGTCATCTCAATTAAGTGAATTTGATATACAAAAACAAAATATGGTGGAGTACTAAACAAGTCTCACTGAGTTCATTATAAGACCTTCTGACATATAGGACATCAAAATGATAGAATTATCATTACTGTTATAGTGTACATGTTCTTGAGGTAGTGCATAAGCACAAAATGTAGAAATGTATGATTTCCTGACAGTGAACAAGAAAATATATTTGAGATCGAAAGAAATGTGATGCATGAGCCTCATTTCCAACCTTTCGTTAATTATTTTTAAGGTTTACCCTTTTTTTAAAAAGTAAACTTTTATATTCTGATCTAAGGGATTTGAGAGCTTGTTGGTTCTCAGGGGATGGATTATTGTAAGCCACATCGGCTAATTTTTAGCAGAGCTTTTTTTCTTGTTTTTATGTTCAGACTCATATCAGTTTATTTATGTTATTTATTTTATTTATTCAGAGCTGGGAAATACATCCTTTGAGCTAAGAGCTCATTTACAAAGGTTCCGCGTTGAAGAAGACATACAAATTGGAGTTAATACACATATATTATACACTGAAAGTTAACTTGGAACAGCAGATGTCAAGTGGCAAAATAACGTCACTAACTACTTAGAGTAGTCCACCCAAAACTTGCAAAAACATATCTTGTGCAGAGTGTTTTGAGTTGTATGTTAAGTTGTTGTGTGTTCTTCCGTCTGTCTACTATTAAGAGTTTTTCCTAAATTAGCCTGCTAGCTTTAGGGTAGTTTTACGACCCCTGGAGATCTCCATCTGAGACAGCTTAATTGTATTTCTTTGTCCTAGAATGCACCTTGTCTCATGTGACAGTGATGTAGCAGAGACCATAAATCCAGCAGAAAGCACTGCTTTACAATCAGTTCACAACAGTAGAGAAGGCTATATTTTAAAATACATAGAATTCAGCTTAGTGACTACCCTCATCGTAAAGGTCTTACTATCCTGAAGAACTTTGCCGCTGATAATTTCTGTGTAGCTTGTAAAGCTTCCAAGATATTTAGTTTGTTTGGCATGTGTGTGATGAATGTTGGGTCTCTGCTACATCACTATCACATGAGACAAGATGCACTGTGGGAACAAGGAATACAATTAAGCTGTCTCAGATAAAGATCCCCATGGGTCGTAAAACTAGCATAAAACTAGCAGGCTAATTTAGGAAAAACTCCTAATAGCGGTCAGAGGGAAGGAAACACTAGAATTTCACATACAAATTAAAACACTCTTCACAACATGTATTTTTTGCAAGTTTTGGGTGGACTACTCCTTTAATAAGGTCTAGAAAGTGTGGACAGATAGGGAGAGAGGAGGCAGGTGTTCCTGGAGTAGGGCTAAGGGGTAATAGCGGGGATAACTAGTTCCCTTTGTCAAAAGGGGATGGAAATTGGTATGGGGCAGGTTTGATCCAGGAAAAGAGTGATATGTATGGAGGTATTGAGAAAGTAGAGCAGGAGCTGGTGAGGTAGGAAGTCAGAGGTGGGGGTAGGGCAAGCAGGGGAAGCTGTGGAGGAGGTGCAAAGAGGCAACAGAAGTGTAAATGGGGTGCAAAGGCAGGGATGTGAGGAAGATGGTAGTGGGGGGTGGCAGAGACTCGTACGGGAGGGTAAGGGGATATAGGTGGATAACAGGAAAGAGGGGTTTGCTGGAAGATCAGAGATTAAGTCTGGTGGTGATAGGTTTCCAGAGATTTGTAGCTCTAACATAATTAACATTTCAAGGGGCCCCAGTTAGCTTTTCTACCATCTCCATTGTTAGAGTTTCATTAGCTTCCATAACCCTATCAGTAACATTATCATTAATGGGCATATTTTCTGGAACAATGCTACAAAAGGAATTTACTGTCTCCAGATTTACAGATGCCTTTAAGACCTCTCCAATGGGCATATTTTCTGAAACAAGGCTGCAAAAGGAGTTCACAGTCTCCATATCTATAGTGGCCTTTAAGACCTTCTCCATTATGGGGCACCATTTTATTTCTTTGCTTTTGATCAATGTGATCCATTTTTCTGTTTCCTCTATTCTCTGTTGATCAGGTTTACAAACAGAGAGATTGTGAACAGAAATCTTGCAGGAGGTTGGACAATGGTCACTTTCTATCCTGTTATGTATGTTAAGGTTTACAATATTACCAAAACTATATGGATCAATAAATATTAGATCTAAAACATTTCCCCCAAATTTAGTTGGATAAGTTATTCTCCCCACTAGATCTGCTCTAGACCTAACATTTAATACCCTCATATTGTAATTCTCGTCCCAAGCTCAAATTCTATTACTGTATTTGTTCATTTTTGAGTCTTGTGAATTTCTAATTGGAATTCCTAAACAGTCTTCCAAAGTCCATAACAGAAAAGGGACTTCCTTAGTTTTATCAATTCTACAATTAAAATCATAGAAACATAGAATTTGACGGCAGATAAGAACCGCTTGGCCCACGCAGTCTGCCCATTTCCCTGCCTACTGGATAAGCTGCAGATCCTAGTTAACCAGCAGCCTACTTCTTCCTACCCCCCCCCTAGAATTGCCTTATGACTGTCCCATGCATGCTTGAATTCCACCACTGTTTTTGACTCCACGACCTCCTCCGGAAGGCCGTTCCATGCATCCACAACCCTCTCTGTGAAAAAATACTTCCTTAAATTACCTCTGAGCCGCCCCTCTATCTTCAAATTGTGCCCCCTTGTTCTTGCACACCTCTTTTTTTGAAAGATGCTACCCTCTTGGACTTTGTTGATTCCCTTGAGGTACTTGAACGTTTCTATCATGTCCCCTCTCTCCCTCCTTTCCTCGAGGCTATACATATTAAGCTCCTTTAGTCTCTCTTCATATGTCTTCTGCTGCAGACCTTGCACCATTTTAGTTGCCCTCCTCTGGACAGCTTCCATCCTGTCTATGTCTTTGTGAAGACTGGGTCTCCAGAACTGCACGCAGTACTCCAGATGGGGTCTGACTGGCTGTCTGTACAGAGAGATAATAACTTCCTGTTTTCTACTGGTGATGCCTCTCTCTATGCATCCCAATATCCCCCCAGCCCTCCTTGCTGCCCTCTCACATTGCTTGCCCACCTTTAGGTCATCTGATATGACTACCCCCAGGTCGCTTTCCATTTTTGTTGTTGTTAGTATCTCACCCCCCATTGTGTACTCTTCCCCTGGGTTTTTGTTTCCCAGGTGCATTACCTTGCACTTCTTAGCATTGAATCTAAACTACCATACATTTGACCATTCCTCTGACCTTGCCAAGTCCCTTCTCATCCTTTCCACCCCACCTTGTGCATCAACTCTGTTGCAAATCTTTGTGTCATCTGCAAAGAGACATACTTTCCTTCAGTCCCTCTGCAATGTCGCTTATAAAGACATTGAAGAGGACTGATCCTAATACTGAACCCCCTGCGGTGCCCACTAGTAACCCCCCTTTCATCAGAGTGGACTCCATTTACTATTACTTTCTGTGTCCTATTTTCCAGCCAGTTTTTACCCAGGCTGTCATCTTGTGACCCACTCCCAGGCTAGCTAACTTGTATATTAATCTTTTGTGTGGACTGTGTCAAATGCCTTGCTAAAGTCTAGGAAGGCCATGTCACAAGCCCTCCCTGATCTACTACTTTGGTCACCCAGTCAAAGAAATCTATCAGATTTGTCTGGCATGACCTTCCTGCTGTGAATCCATGCTGCCTTGGGTCCTGTGTCCCTCTGGCCTCTAGATACTTGACAATTTTTTCCTTCAAGTGATTCCATCATTTTCCCTACCACTGAGGTTAAACTAACAGGTCTGTAGTTTCCTGCTTCTGCCTTGCTCCCACTTTTGTGAGGGAATCACATCTGCCCTCCTCCAGTCCTCAGGTACCACCCCATCCTCCCATGATTTGTTAAACAGGGTAGTCAGTGGTGTCACTAATTCTACCCTTAGTTCTTTTAGAATTCTGGGATGAATCCCATCAGGCCCCATTGCTTTGTCCACCTTCAGTTTTAGAGTTCTTTCAGAACCCTTTCTTCTGTAAATGGGCTGGTATCAACTTCTGTATCCAGTGTGTTTCTACTGTTTGTTCTAAGTACCCCCTTCCTTTGTAACTACTGAGCAAAAATATTTGTTTAGTATCTCTGCCCTTTCACAGTCTCCTCTGCCCACCTCCCCCATTAAGCCTCACTATCCCTCCCTTGGTCTTCCTTGGCTCCCTGATGTACCTATAAAAGGTTTTATCCCCACTTCTTAACTGAGTTATCTGAACTGGTTATCTCCTTATCTCCTTATATAATAAATCTCCTTATATAATTGTACAGATGCCTAAGTAACATTTCTACAACTGATCCAAAACATTTTCCAGACATTCCAACACAGATTTTGTTTTTTCCACATTTTTGGGGGAATATATACATTTATAATAGCAAAATAGGACCAGAGCCACTAGAAATAATTAGAGGAAGGAAGTAAGGGTCCCTCATTTTCATATGTCTACAATTAAGTGTGGTAGAGTGGACTTCGTTATTTCTCTGGTTAGGCTGGTGTAGGTGTGTCTAAGGAGATGTACACAGTCTGAGGTCATGTACAACAGTGCAATTTATTTAAGGCAGTGTTGTTTCCAACTAACTGGGATTGCAGCCCTTTTAAAAACATAGGAATAAAACAAAAAAACTACTCTTGTCTGGAGTTCTAGCTAAACACAGCAATTGCCTCACTACCTCTGGTCACCAGCTACTCTGGTTCCCAGCCTCTAGGTAGTATAACCAAGTCCACTTACAAACCTCAACATCCTTTCCAAAGTTCTCTTTTATAGCACAGCCTCCAGCACTCTCAGCTCTCTCTCTCTCACTCTCACTCTCACCACACACACACACACACACACACACACACACACACACACACTTTGCTGCGTTGCCTTGGTGGGTTTTATACACTGCCCCTAATTAACAGTGACTGCAGCTGTGCTTGCTTAGCTTCCCTCCTGGATGTTTCCAGAGTCTCCCTGTCTGGATGCTTCAGAGTTTTCTATGTTTGATTAGCACTGTGTTTGATTAGTTCCCCACCTGGATGCTTCCAGAACTTTGTGCAATCCTGTTAGCCTTTCTAAAAAAAGGAACAGCACTCTATCCATTCTTCTGCTGATTTAAACTCTCTACTACTCTGCCACATAAGCAATAACACATGACAGGGTGTGTGCTGTGGTGGGATTGTGGCACACCATGGGTGGGTTGAAGCAGGCTGAGTGCTTCCACCACCCAAGGTGTGCTGTAATCCCACCACAGCACACACCCTGTCGTGCCTTATTGAGATTATAATTTGGATTCAAGTTTGTTAAATACTGTGAAAATAATTCACACTGTACAAAAATCAAAGGGAATTAAAAGTTTTGTTAGAATGAATTTTAATGTTAAAAGAGAAAACAAAATAGTCCCTTTTATTTGGAAGATACAATACTAATTTGATTGTTTTTATTAGTTTATCTTGCAAAATATCTATTTAATAAATACATGAATAAAAAAAACACTTGTGTCAGTGTATATTTCCTTATGCATTCAACACTCCAGTTCATTTCTAATTGTTGCAAACATTAATATTCACAGTGCAATGTAAGGTACCCACTGATACAAATCTTGCTGGATCTCTTGCATCCATCAGACTCATCTGATGTCTTTGTTCTTGTTTTAGTAGTTCTTGTGCTCTGCAATAATTTTAAAGAAAGCAATAAAATCACAAAATATAAGTGCATGGATCTGATTGATTGTTGCTTTAAGTAATAATGAGAGGAAGGAAGGGGCACCAATTTTAATATATTCACAATTAAGCAATCATGCCTCTCAACTGCTATGAATTTTGCATTGCACTATGATTTTCACACTCAAATTTACCCTTGCTCCACAAATGTTTACTGATGTTCTTAATAATGTTAGAGCTATTTCTGGACACAAAAACTATTAAATAATTGAAGTAACATGACAGAAACATTCCTTAACACTAGATATATGGGCTCACTATTTAAAGCCAATTTATTCTTTAAAATAAGAAAGTGCTAAACATTCTGGCCATTTGCTCTGATTTTTGAATGCCAGTGCTATGAATTTTAATGCTGAGAGGCTGAGCGGTATGTAAGCAACAAGGCACGACAGGGTGTGTGCTGTGGTGGGATCATGGCATACCATGGGTGGGTTGAAGCAGGCTGAGTGCTTCCACCACCCAAAGTGTGCTGTTATCCCACCACAGCACACACCCTGTCATGCCTTATTGAGATTAGATTTTTGGATTCAAATTTCTTAAATACCGTGAAAATAATTCATGATGTACAAAAATCAAAGAGAATTAAAAGTTTTGTTAAAATTAATTTTACTGTTAAAAGAGAGAAAAAATGGACCCTCCTATTTGGAAGATACAATACTAATTTGACTGTTTTTTATTAGTTTATCTTATAAAATATCACTTTAATTAATACATTAATAAATAACCACTTGTGTCAGTGTATATTTCCTTATGCATTCAACACTCCAGTTCATTTTGATTGTTGCAAATAATAATAGACAGCCAGAGGAGGGTAGTGGGAAGTGTCACTTCCCACTACCCCCTTCTGTCCCTTCACCCCTAACTCCTCTCCCTCCTACTCCCCCCTCCCCTCAATACTATCTCCTTTCTCCCCCTAACTCATTTCCCTCCTCCCCCACCTCCCCTCAGTACTATCTCACTCTTGGCTGTACCCCACACAAGGCCCCTCTGGCTGCTATTATTTCTTACACCATGTACTCTGGTCTCCCAGGAATGTCGTGGCCTATAAGTTGCATACTGAACTTGTTTAAACATTGTACTGCACTCCTGCAGTGCTGACGTTTTCCTCACCAGCACTTCTGTAACTGAAATACTAATGTAACATTGTCTGTATTTATTGTTTTGTATGCCTGTAACTATCTGTAACAAATGTACTGTCTTGTATCTCCTGACTTGGAACCTTTGTAAAGGAGCCCCTCTGCTCAAAGGTATTAATCTGAAACTGAAATAAATAAATAAAATATTCGCAGTGCAATATAAGTTTTCCACTGATAGGAATCTTGCTGCATCTCTTGCATCCATTGGGCTCATCTGAGGTCTTTGCTCTTGTCTTAGTTGTTCTTGTGTTCTGCAATAATAAAAAAAGCAGTACAAATCACAAAATATAAGTGCATGGATCTGACTGACTGTTGCTTGAGGGCAAGCAATGCCATCACAGGTCATGGCTTCTGCTAATGTGCAGAGATGTGTGTTGCATATGCTGAGTTTTAGATAACTGTATTTAACAGAGTAATTTATTTTACAGCTATTTTGATTTTATTTACTTTTTCAAATTTCAGTTACTTTGGAAAAGCTTGCATTTTTTCATGGTCATGGGGACATGTGGATGGATTTACATTCATATGCTGAGGTCAATATTGGAGGATATAGGAAAGCATAACCAATTAATTCAGTAAATTATCCAGCATTTTAAAACTTTTAATGCCATTACGTATCTTTTTGAATCACAGTTGTGAGCAAGAGGGAACATGGCTGCTAGATAGGCTTCCAATGTGGAGTTATGAGAGACAAAGTGAATGTTAGACACAGAGGCTTTTTTGTGGTTCCTGCTCAAGGGTTTGGGTCTGGAAATGCTAAAAAAAAAAAAAACAAGTAAACAACTGTAATATTGAAAATGCTGCTACATTAAACTCTATTCTCCCACTAGCAATATTACTAGACAGTTGTTCATGCTGGAGTGATAGGGGGTGGACATGCTGTAAAAACACACACGAGAAAAAAAGGTAAGCATGGTGAGAAATTAATGGTGCAACTCAAAGGTTATTTCTATTCACAGCAATAAATTCATACTGTACCGTTCCTGGCACTTCGATTGTAGCCGGACATATTGCAAGTGTAAGGGGTTTAGGGTATGCTACTCACAATCTAAACAGATTTGCTATTCAACTTACTTTTGAACTGCAGATTCAGATCTTGTGGTGCTGATTTCTGGTGCCAGACTGCACACTACCTCCAGAGAGACAGTTTGTTGTCTCTGTGAGGAAAAGAAAAGATAAACAGCAATAAGAATTTATAATAATCAGGTTTCACGGCAGTATTCACCACAGTTGACTGGTCACGTATATTTGTGTTGCTTATGATTGACAAGATGGAAGAATTAAGGCTACTACTCCCCTTCTGCCCTCTCCTTCCTCCTACTCAACTTTTTCTCCGCTCTTGTAACTGCCTTTAACTCCCTCTCTCCTCTCACTATTTTGGCAACTCTTACATGTTGCACTTTCTTTGAATTCACCTGCTATGTGCTCAGTTTATGTATATATTGCAATGTTGTTCTGTATTATATCCAAATTCCACTGTATTCTTGAATTGTATTGTTGCTGTATGCTGTTGTATTCCCATTCCCCTGCCCCCAGGACGCACCTGGAAATGAGCAATTTTGCTCAGTGTGTCTTTCCTGGTGAAACTATTTTAAATAAATACAAAAAACCTACTACTGCCATGTTAAAGGTTTAACAAGCTCAACCCAGTCCAGTACACAAAGATTTCATCACATTGACATACATCCCTCCTAAACATTTCAAATGTTTACAGGGGCGCACCTAGTGTGTGCACAAAATCAAAAGCAAGTACTTATGGTACCAGTGCCCTTCCCCCCAGCTGCTTAAAAGCCCTCAATTCATTCACATCAATTCAATTTTCTTACTTGGTTTTCATTCCATCATTTTAACATGTAGAGGGGTTCTTGGTCTCATCATTTGGCCAAATCACGCTCAGCCTGACCAAGGTTGTAGCTACTGATACTCCAAGTAAGCCATGGCATACCAAGTTTAGTAGCAGGGGGTAGCAAACAAGCTGGCCAGCACTGCTCTGCCCTCTCTAGTCCATCACATTTAATTTAAATTCCTTTATTTGGCTTCACAGGCTTTTTCATTTCTCTTTCAGCTTTGTTTTTGGGGGGGGGTGGCAGAGTGGACCACGGACTTTGAAACTTAAGGTCTCAATTAAGTCCTCACAGTCCACCTACATAGTGACTGGCTGCAGCATTTGGTAGGGTGTGTGGCAAGTTTGAGCTGGTGAGTTTAAATGCACCAGCAAAGCTAGAAGCCATACTGTTAGTTCAGTTGTACTGGGAGCGAGAGAAGCAGTAGAAGAACTGAGGAGCAGCAGATGGAAGAACAGACTCAGAGTCAGCTAAAAGAATGAAGACTTCATGTGGAGTGGCAAGTAGACTGAATCTGCCTACCTGCGGGGGAGAGAGAAGCAAATTTCTGCCATAGTGTTGGACTTGTGGTGCAATCAGTGGCACTTACAAGTGGGCAGTGAACACCACACTAGCAGTGCAGACAGACAGCAGTTCTAGTGTGGGAATCATCTGATTGGAGCCAGGAACCTTGGATTCAATTCATTGGGGGGGGGGCAGGCATGAACAACAGTAGGGGAGGGGTAGCAGTGCGGCTGGTTGGTGTATAAATCTGAAATGCCTGGCTACACACCTGAGCCTGACCACCAACAGTAAGGTGCCCCACTCATCGGTCAGGAAATGACACTTTCAATTTTAACATGCCAATATGAACTGCAATGTCTCTTTCTTGTATGGAAACCACTTTCTGGCTTCATCTTTTAATGTGTTTATTTTTACCATGCCAATATGAGCTGAGGTCCCCCTGCTTTCTCTTTCTTGTGGGGAAACCACTCTCTGGCTTCATTCCTTAATCAGTGTGTGTTCTGGCCCATAAGAGGCTCACATGTGATCAGTGGGGAGCTCACCAGTTAGGGGAAGACCACACTCTCCTGTTTTCAGTGCAGTGTTAAATGTTTGGCAAGCTCAGAGGTAATGTGAGGAAGTTTTTTTTCATGGAGAGGGTTGTGCATACATGGAACAGCCTTCCTGAGGAGGTAATAGAGTCAAAAACAGTGGGAGA
Source organism: Neoceratodus forsteri (assembly GCA_016271365.2). Classification (NCBI taxonomy): domain Eukaryota; kingdom Metazoa; phylum Chordata; order Ceratodontiformes; family Ceratodontidae; genus Neoceratodus; species Neoceratodus forsteri. The sequence goes on from CM057451.1 coordinate 40,020,068, forward strand.
ATTCAAGAATGCATGGGACAGACATAAGGCAGATTTAGTGGGGGGTAGGAGGAAGTTGGCTGTTGGTTAACTAGGATCTGCAGTTTATACGTTAGGTAGAGAAATGGGCAGACTAGGAGGGCCAAGCAGTCCTCATCTGCCATCAAATTTTATGCTTCTATGTAACTCTGGCCAATGCACAAAGATAACATCACATTTCCAATGCATCCCTTCTAAACTTTTTAAATGTTTATAGGAGTGCACCTGCTGTCTATGTCCGAGCACAACAGCACTGGTTGGAACCTAGAACTACTGTACCCATAAAAAGCCATGATTTCAAATTTCATTTGTCAAAACTTTTTTTTTCAAAACCACTATCTTGACTCTTGCTAAAAATAGATCTTACATTCTCTCTCACTCAAGAAGATCCCAAAGACTGAGTTAATAGTCATTTTGAGTCTGAAAATGCTGACAAATTGGAAACTATAACTGAGGAACAAGAAAAAACAGCAACAGTAAATGAAAATGTAACCCACGTAGCAACTGTAAAAAAAAAAAAAAAGACCCACTGAGCTTGTTGTGTCAGAAATTGACCAGATCGAACTGAACTGCAATGAGCAGAATATGAAGTGGCAAACAAGCTGGTCAGTGAATGTTTTTAGGGATTGGATGTTTGAGAAACTACAGTAATGATCTGAAAAGCAAAGAGTTAACTGATTTAAATATAATCTTGAGGGAGCTTAATTTGTCACTGTAACAAACACTGACGTAGAAGTGTATACGAGTTAAGCTATGTGGGCTTTGAAGCAGGAATCCAAAAAGTTCTTATTCAAGGTAGCAAGTCAGAACAGTTAAAATGTAAAATGTAATATAAAAGAGTGTAGGCAATGATGGTGTACCAGTCCCAAAATATAATCAAGCAGAGCCGGCCCAGTGGCACGGAGGGTTGAAGCAGCAATGCCTTACCTCCTGCCATGCTGATGACCCATGTTTGTGGTACGAGCAGGTCATCGGGGGCCAGCTGGGGTGGGAGAAGACTGAGCGTCCAGAGGACAGCTCTCCTCACCCAGGGAGGGAGGGGAACACTGGCCGGTATGTGCCTGACACCTAGCAGAGGCTAGGTGTTGGCACGCCTGGCCCAAGTACAGTGGGGCATGGAAGTGGAGCAGCTAGTGGGCATCCTGCATGTGGACACGCATGTGACACATCCACTGTTGGCATTGTATGCTCTGCCTCCATATGAAACACGGAAAAAATGGCCCAGGTCAAGCGGCTTGATGGCCATCCGACATATCGTACCGTCTCTCCAGAGAGCATCACCTGTACTGGATCTGGTCCTGGTGGGTGAGTAGGGGGCTTCCCACCACCCCACCATGGGTGGTAAGCTATGGGGGCAACAAGGTGCCAGCCTGAAGTGGAGGACGGGTGTGAACGGATGGCAGCTGGATGAAGAATGTTGCCAGGACAAGAGAGACGACCTGGGGCCTGGGGAGAAAAAGTAAGTAAAACAAATATACAGTATATATAGTCAAGCACATCATTTTTAGTTCAGGGCTTTCTTCCTCAAAGCACAGGGTCAGCAGCACTCTGCCATCTTCTCTGGAGTCAGAGTTCATTTGACTGGAGGGATGACCAAAGGAAGGAGCTGACCCAGGCAGCCCAGATGGTTGTGGAGGAACAAGGAGACCTCATCTGTTCCAAGCCTGCCCTCCATTTTTTGCCCCATAACCCCATCCCTTATCCTCTCCACAGGGCATGGTCCTGTGGAGCAGTCCAGCCTTTTGCCTATCACAGCCACTGGAGGAGCAGATGAGCCTAGCCCCGCCTTCAAATTTCCTCCCCCTGCACCACTTTGGGTGTGTGATGGCTCCATGTCACATCCCAGCTGGATACCATTTTGGGTGAGTGTTAAAAACATATTATTTAGGTACGTATCTCAGGGCTAGGCAGATCCTAGTATTCTGTACTATCATACAAAAAAGAGAGAGAAGATGGCTGCCAAGTGTTTGGTGTTGAGGAGGAGCAGAACCAACTAACATTTTTATGCCTAAAACATTCTATGCATGGTATGCCATCTTTGCCTCATTAATTTGGATATAAAATATTAGATTTATGGTTTCCTTCATAGTGGTTGTGTTTGTTTGTCTCCCTTTAATCTAAAGGAGCTCGGAGAAATCTGTGGAGGGAAGTCTGCCTTTATTAATTGGAAAGATTCACAGAAAATGGAGCCAGTGCTGGTCAAGTGAAGCGAAAAATGGACAGGCGTATTTCAAAGGATTCCAGGTGTCTGGAGGAGAAGAGTTGAAGATTTGGAGAACCTGAGATAACCCAGATCTGGAGTAAAGATTTGAACCCAGAGACCTGGGTATTTTTGAATTGAACCCAGAGACCTGGAGCTAGAAACACAGTAATATATAGAAACATAGACTTTGATGGCAGATAAGGACCGTTTGGGCACACCTAGCCTGCCCATTTCCCCTACCTATTGGATAAGCTGCAGATCCTAGTTAACCAACAGCCTACTTCCTCCTACCCCCCACTAGGCTTGCCATATGTCTGTCCCATGCATTCTTGAATTCCCCCACTGTTTTTGATCCCATGACCTCCTCAGGAAGGCCATTCCATGCATCCACCACCCACTCCATGAAAAAATACTTCCTCACATTGCCCCTGAGTCATCCCTCCTCTATCTTCAGATTGTGCCCCTTGTTCTTGCACACTCTTTTTTTGAAAGATGCTACCCTCTTGAACTTTATTGATTCCCTTGATGCACTAGAAAGTTTCTATCCTGTCCCCCCCTCCCACCTCAGATTTTTGAATACCCACGACAGAGTCATATGGTTGGAATTATTGAGAGATATGAACTTAGTATGTGGGAAGCTATGTGTCAGTAAGTTAAAATCTAAAAAGAGCATAAATATTTTTAGCCTGATTTTTTTTTATATGCTAATAATTTCTTGGGTGGTTTAGACTCAGGCTAAAGCAGTGAAGTGATTGTATAGAAAGAACCAATCTTATTTTTGTAAAATATACACAGAGTTTATTTATTCAAAGTTGATAACCAGGAAAGGCACACTGAGCCAGGGCTCGTTCCTAGGTGCGAACCGGGGAAGTGGAGTACAGGAGGCTAAGACAGTTTTAGCCTGTTTTAAATTTTTGCAGGCTTACTTAAACCATGTGATTCTTAATTCCTCTTCTTATTGGAGAGTGGCTCTGAAAGCTCCTAGAATGTGCTGTGATATCGAAGATGTCGAAGAGGAAGGTCATGATCATGCAGCATTCTAAGAGTTTCAGCCTGGCCTCCTGTTTATTTATTTATTTGAAACTTGTCAAGTTTATTGATACAAATGTCATGGATGACAACAAACAGTGCAATAGAACCAACTGCAATAACAGGCATCAAGTCACATACAGTACATGTTACACCTACAACTTTAGAGTAAGTAATACAGTCTCTAATGCCTATTGAGTTAGCATAATAATCAGCCTCTTTCTTCTTTTTAGGTTAAATCTTCTGGTCTCCAGTTCACAGCTCGCTGTGCCAAGTTCATTCTATTCATATCTGCTTAACTGCTATAAAGACCCCCTGTTGTGGCTGCCCATCTGTAGTTGTCCATGAATCGATGTATGTTGTCTCTTAAACATACAAAACATTCAGGTCAACAAAAAAGAAAACAATTAAGAAACCTACATAGTGTGTGTAAGTTAATATGTCTCTGATCAGGTTTAAGATAATCGGGCTACCAGAAAATCTTACAAACTGTGGCTTATACAGTTCACCTATCCTAGGAGCTGCTCCACTACCAAAATGTGTTCAGTGTCTTACCTGTAAATGTAAAAAACAAAACCATTTGCCGTGGGTGCAACAATCAGACATGAAAGCGGTCTCTATGAGAAAGCAAGGGAGGCAATGGAGAACTAAACTGAAGACAGTTCAACCCCCATGGGATCACACTATCGAACTGATCTGCCGCTTTTAAATCCACAGTGAGGAGATACAGAGGGGGATGAAGAGGACTCAGAGGCCTCATCTATCACATCCTCCAACAGGAACCAATTATCTGAATGCGATGAGTCCCTCCCTGAAAATTCTGTTGCAAAGAAAAGACAAAGAACCAGGTCACAGACACAAGCTGCAGCTGAGTCTTACCCCCTCTTAAACTATTATGTGTATTTGCTCAACAATCTCACAAGTAAGTCTAAATGTGAATAGTATAAAAACACATAAGAAAAGATTGTCCACTGTCGCATTACTAGAAACCTTGCCAGGTAATGTCATCTTTATTCAAGATACACATGACACATCGAGTCAAGTCACTGTCTGCACCGGAAGACATATGAAGAGAGATGAAAAGAGCTTAATATGTATAGCCTCGAGGAAAGGAGGGAGAGGGGGGACATGATAGAAACGTTCAAGTACCTCAAGGGAATCAACAAAGTCCAAGAGGTAGCATCTTTCAAAAAGAGGTGTGCAAGAACAAGAGGGCACAAGTTGAAGATGGGGGTGGCTTAGAGGTAATTAGGAGTATTTTTTCACAGAGAGGGTTGTGGATGCATGGAACAGCCTTCGGAGGAGGTTGTGAGTCAAAATCAGTGGTGGAATTCAAGCATGCATGGGACAGTCATAAGGCCATTCTAGGGGATGGGGGTAGGAAGAAGTAGGCTGCTGGTTAACTAGGATCTGCAGCTTATCCAGTAGGTAGGGAAATAGTCAAACTGGGTGGGCCAAGCGGTCCTTATCTGCCATCAAATTCTATGTTTCTATGTTTGAAATTTCAGCCACTAAAAGAGGATTTACAGACCATCTTTCTCGTTACAAGGTCTAGAGACATGTGATGGAGTGGGGATTTTATTTAAAAACAATATATTCAAGGTTAATAAACTGGCGGATATTGAACCAGCCAGGGCCTTGCTGCTACAGGCAGAGAAAAACAACAGGACTTTCAGGTTTATTAATATATATATGCACCAAAAACAAAAGCAGCCAGGGCTGCCTTGTCTCAAACAATCCAACCATATTTACACACCAACAGGTTGGTGGTACTGGGAGGAGACTATAATTGCGGTCTCTCACTGCAAGATAGAGGGGGCACTACTAGGAAAATATATGGTATTTCTGCATATTTAAATGACATGGTGAAAACAGCAGGACTACAGAATGGTTTTGCCAACTTTTCTAATAACAATTCTATTTTTCATCAAGGATGTCTGGCAACTAGGATAGACTTTCTGTTTGTGTCTTCAGCCCTTACAGTGAATACAGCAAGGCCAATAGCTGTAGTAACTTCCAAAACATAGCTATAGTTTGTCAGTGTCAGGCCACATCAGTGACATGCCCCCCAGCCTAAACAATGGCAGTTAAATGTTTTTTTGGATCGGGATGACATTCGGAACAAGGGGCAGAATTTGCTTACAGTAGAATGCTCTGTGGTAGCTGTGTATGATGATCTTGGTCAGTGGCTGTAGGAGTCAGAACTAGATTTTTGAAAACCTTTTCAGAGGGAAGGCCAGCATAAGAGCACTGATAAATACTTGCATTATTTGGGACTATGCTCACAGTTGCAAAAATACAACTGTGGAATGCACAGTGAAGGCATAGATTTTTAGGCTCAAATAAATTCAATCAAAGAGAAAATGATAAGAGGCCAGCTCAGTGCTGTAGAGGGCCAAGCCCTGGGGCTAAGCTACTGTGTGCCTTACCTCTAACCACCCCAATGACCTGAGATCAGGAACAAGCTTGGGTTGTTGGGGGTCAGCCAGGGAGGTAGTGTGCTGGAAGATGACTGAGCTGCCACTGGGCAGCCTTCCTCTCCTAGATTGGGGAGGTTAGCATTTGTGACTCTCGGCTGCCACCCAGTGGATGCTTGGTAGTAGCATCAAGTAAACAGGCTGGCAGTAGGCCAGGTGGGTGGAATGGGGTAGCTGGTTCCAGAGTGCATGCACACCTCCATTCACATGTGCTACTATGTTGCTGAGGCCCTGAGAAGTAATGGGCAGAAAAAAAAAAATATCACCCATTGCCATATATGACAGCCCTAGGGACTCTCGGGTTCTGTGTTGTGTGGATCCCAGTCAGCAGGAATCACTGAGGGAGCGGTAGATGGGACTGGAGGTTCCCAAGATTAGGCCCAACAAAAGGTGTGAAGTGGCTACAGACAGATAAAAAGCTCTTTTAAAAAAAGAGGAGATGACAAGCTTTCAGCACAAAAGAGCTATCTCTTTAGAACAGGAATTAAAGTTCAGCACACAAGGTCGTTCGCAACATCTGCGTAAGTTTACTGGATGCAAATACTGAGTACAACAGAGAACTATGGAAGTTTTATCTAGGGCTGATGACGAACCTGTGCTTACTACACAGGAGGGTATACTAGAGACAGTTCAGGGCATGTTTGGATCCTTGAGGACCACAGAATGGGAAGTCAATTTTAGCAGACACAGATATCTCAAATATTCCTGCACATATCAGTTCTCGCTTGACCCATCTGATCCAGGTAGTGGAAATTGAAAAGGTGGTTTAGTGTTTAAGTAATAATACTGCCCCTGGATTGGATGGCTTATCTGCTGAATTTTATAAAGCATTATTGCCTTCCCTTGGCCCTATATTGCAAGAAGTTTTTAATTATATATTGACATGCAGAAATTTGGCCCCATCAATGAATAAAGTATTACTAATTTTTCTGTTTAAATCCGGGGCTAGAACTAATATTAGAAATTGGAGGCCATTGTGTTTATTAAACACTGACATAAAACTTTTTGCAAAAATCCTGGCCAAAAGATTAGCTCAGGTACTGTAGCAGCTATTGTCCTTGCTGATTCACAGGCATGTGCCATCGTCCAGAGATCTAGAACAGATAATTTAATTACACTATGTGAATAATTTTGTGGGGGGGGTGGATTGGTGAACAACTTTCTTCTAGCGATAGATGAAGAGAAGGCATTTGACTGGGTCCCCCACAGGTATCTACCTCAGGTGCTAGGAGACACGGGATACTGGAACCTTTTATTGAGTGGGTTACGCTACTTTATAGAGCAGCTGTGATGATTCCCCTCATAAATGGTTATATGGGCTGGATTAGTAGTGTAGAGGCCCCCCCATAAATGGTTATATGGGCTGGATTAGTAGTGTAGAGGGCTGAGGTGCTGCAAAGCACTTTACCTCTCCCATGCTGGTGACCTGAGTTCGGGAATCAGCTCTAGTCATCAGGGTTCAGCGGGGGGACTGGAGAAGGCAAAAGCAGCCGCGTGACAGCTCTCCTCTCTCAGGGTGGGAAAGCAGGCCATCCTGGCTCTTGGCTGCCAGTGGTTGGAGATCCGGTGGTAGTGTTGATGCTCGAGTGGCTGGCAATACACAGGGTGGGTGGATTGGGGCTGGCAGTTTTGGAGCACATGTGCAACCATGTTTGCTGTAGTCCCAGGGGCCAAAAATGGGAGGAGAATGGATGGAGGGGACTGTGCTTCAATGAAGCCCTGTCTGAGGTGCCATGACCCACCCTGTCGGAACAGCAGGAGGAAGAAGAGGTAGGTGGCTGGTCATTGGCACCGGGGACAGGGCTGATAGCCTGCCTAGTACCAGTCAAAGGAGTATAAAAAGAATTATAAAAATTAAATAAATGTTTATATGGGAAGTGGAAATGAAACAGGAAGTGCTGCAGGAGTGCCCCCAATACCACTCATATATGCATTTTCATTGGACCCTTTAATTCATTTCATTTCATTTTTATTTTATACTGAAAAGGTCTGTGGGCAAAGCCCATTTTCACAGACGTCCAGTTTCGATACATTATATACAAAAATAATACAAAATACAAACACTTTCACATATCAAAGACAAAGCCAGGACCATAAAAAACAATTACAACAAAAATAAAACTAATTAAAACACCTACAGACTTTACTAACAGATTTCTTCTAAGAGCTGTCTTAAATGTAAACATTTTTTGGCATCCAACAACATTACAAGGTAAATCATTATAAAGCTTAGATGCAGAATAAGTCAAAGACTTCTGAGCAAAAGCAGTTTGGAAAAATGGAATTTGAAAGAATATTTACTTTGCAAATGAGTATTAGATATCAAGGGGATGGCTGGAAACAGACTCATAATACTATTTGAAAGAAATTTCAACTTCATTTTATGTAAAAATGTAAGTGACCTGTAATTTAATCTCCCAATTAATGAAAGACATCTAAAAGAGTTATATAATATGCAATGGTGAGTAGATCTAGCTGACCAGTGGCAAAATGTATAGCAGAATGGTATGTTGCCTGAAGTTTATTGAGCATCCTAACAGAGGAATAAGAATAAACTAACGAGCCATAATCTATAACTGAAAACAAGAGACTATGTGTAAGCATAGTCCTAGTGGCCATATTAAGATGCTTCCTTATCCGAAAAAGAAAATCAAGCCTTTGATGGAGTTTGTTAATTAAATATACCATATGTGCTTCAAATGAAAAATATGAATACAACATAATCCCTAAATATTTAAACTCCCTAACCATCATTATCAAAAATATTAAATTCAGTAACAAGAGGTTTCTTGTGTGTAGAAACAAACATGGTCTTAGTCTTAGCAGAGTTCATTACCATTTATGGAAATTAAATCAATGATGCAGTAAGGTGAAATCTGTTTGCAAAGACTCATTAAGAGCTGACAGATTAGTCCCCGAGCAAAATAATATTGCATTGCCTGCACAAATAATTAATTCTGTATTAGAGAAAATAGATGACAAAGAGTTATTAGATTGCTTCAACATAATCATCAGATAAAAAGAACCTGGCTCTCCTTTGACATCCCAGAAGTAAAAACTTTGGCATACGCAGGTGACTTCTGTGTGGTACTATAGGATCAGGAATTAGGTAGTGAGGTCCAATGAACTATAGACATTTTTTTAGGATAGCGAGGGTGAAGATCAATCTGAATAAAAGTGTGTGCATTCCCACTGGCTGTCCTCTGGTGGGAGGGGGAGCACCCGAGTTGCTAATATCCCAATTCAGTATGAACTCTTGAAAATCTTAGGACTAGAATTTGGATCCATACATTCAACGACACAGAACTGGAAGGAGTGTATAAGAAGGGCAGAAGCAAATTGGCAGGGGCATTACAAGTAGGAAGCGAAAGGTAATACTCCTTCCATACAGGTCCTTGGTGAGGCCACATCTCAAGTACTGCATACAGTTCTGGAGGCCACACCTAAAAAAAACATAGACCACTTTAAGGCTATACATCTTACACCTGTTTAATATGTCCATCTGTTCTAGCGCTGTGCCTGACCAATGGAAAATTGCCCAAGTACTCCCATTATTTAAGTTAGGTGATCCTGTGGACCTGAATAACTACCACCCCATATCCATCCTTCCCTTGTTCTCTAAGCTACTCGAGAAGTTGGTAAATACCCAAATAAGAGACTACCTGGACAAAAACAACCTAATAAATCCATCCCAGTCTGGTTTCAGACCAGCCCATGGCACCACATCAGTCCTAGCCTCAGTTACAAATGACTTGCCCATGGCCATGGATAAGAAACAAGTCACAGGAGCTGTTTTTTTGGACCTTAGCAAAGCATTCTATACTGTCGATCTTGCTTTACTCCTAGACACGCTTCAATGGCATGGCATCTTTGGACCCGCAGTGGCATGGTTCAACAGTTACCTGACAAATAGAATGCAACAGGTGAAAGCAGGTGGTTCCCTCTCCCCACTCCTTCCTCTTTTGAGAGGAGTACTACAAGGCTCGATCCTTGGCCCCCTCCTGTTTATGCTATACATCAACACCATTGGTAATAACATTAACCCTTAGGCTGCTGCTGATATAATATTCTGTCCTAAAAACCTATGCATTCTAAATCTTCCGGCAGCCTAAGGGTTAATAAAGCAAAACTACACCTATTTGTGGATGACATGGTAATACATATATCCAAACCCTCGGCAGCCAAAACCCACATGGAGCTCCAGCCAGAATCTGATCTCCTCCAGCTCAGCCTTGCTCACTGTAAACTTCTTTTAAATGCAAAAAAAAAAAACAAAGGTCATGTACTTACATTCCAGTCTTCAAACTGCCACTCAAAGTGAACTATTATCTCTTCCCCATAAAGATCCTCCTTGAAGACAACCTCAAGGTAGTTACCAAATTTAAATACTTAGGCTGTGACTTAGACCAACATCTAACATTCTCTGCCTATATCGCCTCCCTTGCGAAGAAATTGCGGCAAAGACTTGGCTTCTTTTATAGGAATAAATCCCTGTTTACCAATGATGCCAGGCTTTGATTGGTCCAGACAACCTTCGTACCACTCCTTGATTACGTGAATATTCTTTATGGCTGTTGCTCAGACTCCCTACTACACCAGTTGGACACACTATACCATAGAGCAATACGAACATCCTTAAATACCAGATGGCTCTCTCACTCCCTCACCTGGCTATACAAAGCCCTCTTGTTAAAGGCCCCGACCCTGTGGAATTCTCTACCTTGTCAGGTTAGAGAGTGCCCATCCGTGGAAGCATTTAAGAGATCCCTGAAAAGTTATCTATTTATGCTTGCATTTGATTAGTCTATTTAATGAATATTTTATTGTTTTATGTTTTTATTTATTAGTGTTGATGTTTTATCTCTGTTTTGTATTAGCGCTTTGATTTTCTGAAAAGCGCTTTATAAATAAATTTTGATTGATTGATTGATAAAGTTCCCCCCATACATAACTAATGTCTTCCGGTGCACTGTCTCCTCATACACACTACATGGCACCACTTACATTATTATGGATATTCCTGGCACCTGCTCCCACTATGGGGGTTTGGCTGTAAGCCATGCTCTACCTGTTGCCTGGAACAAAGCCCAGTCTGTCCTCAAACTGCAACAGCTAAACCCCCTGAGTAGTTTCAAAAATTTACTTGCTAGCAAGTTACGTGACTCCTGTAAATGCCACTGACTGCTTGCTTGCAACTGACAGATCGTCAACACCTCTCTCTTGTCCCTGCATGAGTTACCTCACTCTCCTCATGATCCTCCCTCTACACCAACCCTGTTTCAGCTACCTCCTCCATCCCTTCCAACTTAACCAGAACTACCCCACCGGGCTTTCACCTTCAATGTACTTGACCACTACTCTCTTTGCCTCACCCACTCCAGTCTTCCCTCACCACCCTTAATACCTCTATGCTGCTAATGATCCCGACCTAGTCTACCTACCTTCTCCACTTTCTTCCCCGCCATTTATGGCTGACTCCTCCCTTTCATTTCTCCTCAAATTTCCATGCCTCACAACCCCAGGTTCCACATTTCTACTATTTATCACCGGATGCTTTAATCCTGCCTATTGCAAGTATTGCCTCCTGTCTGACAGTATGTTCCCAAGGTTTATTATGTAATCCCGAATGTGATGTACCACAATGTCCTAAACTTTGTAATTTTTTTTATTCCATGTATATTTTTTCCCCTCATCTGAGAAGCTTCCTGTTGTATATTTCCATGTATATGTATTGTCCTTGTCTATACTGTACGTGCACTGCACATTACTTGTCTCAAGACCTCCTTGTAAATGAGCCTGCTCCAAGGAGTTATTTTCCTACCAATAAGCTTGACAGAAGAGAGCTACTAAAATGATACAGGAACTGCACCAGGAGCACTATAAATCTAGACTAAAGCAACTGCAAATGTACTCCCTCGAGCATAGGAGAGATGGAGGGTATGATAGAAAACTTCAAATACAGAGAGGACATACATAAGGTACAAGCAGAAAACCTCTTTCACAGAAATGAGACCATGCGAATGAGGGGGCACAGTTTGAGACTAACAGGGGGTAAGTTTAAAACCAACATTCACAAATTCTACTTCACAGAGAGGGTGATGAACCCTTGGAACAGCTTAACACCAGAGGTTGTGGAAGCTGTCCAAAACAGTCACTGCTTTTAAGCTAGCGTGGGACAAGTACTGTGGTAATCTCGGAAAAAGAACAGAATAGGGAGGTAAGAAATCTGGGCAGATTAGATGGATCATATGGTCCCCTTCTGCCGACACATTCTTATGTTCTGAAATCTGCTGCCATGGAGAAATAGGCCCATCTTGAAACCGAAAAGAGTATTCTAGGATACAAGCCCTTTTAATCCCATGCCTGTTGTACATCAGTGCTAGACACCCTTTACCTACAAACCTAGAGGCAAGAGTTTACATCTCGTTTTTCCAAGGCCTGTGGGGCAGCAGGCTTCATCCCATTAAGAGAGCTATTAGGTATAGAGAGATGGGGGTTAAAATGATTAATACCATATAGTCTTTTTTATGACTATTTTTCTCACCACAAATATATCACCAGTTTTAAAGGGAGTTGATAAAATATGGGCCACAGTAATTGCAGGCTGCATTTTGCCTTGGCTACCAGAATGGCAGGCTAGTAGATGGGTTAGTCGCTTTCAAGATTGTGCACACACAGTCCCACAACGTATGCAGCAGGTCAGAGTTAAAAATGAAAGTGTAGAAACTGTCCCCCAACATAGTTGCCTCCTGCCCCAATAAACAGGTGAATTCTTTTTATTTTAGACAATAATTTTGCTTTCCCATTGCAGCTGAAATACTGTCCACCAGGGAAGGAAAAAGTAGCTCTGAGTCAACTGGTAAACAAGCATATCCCACATCAAATGTGGGATATGGTTTGCCTCAGTATACATGGGAGAACGGCCATGAAGGGCACAGTAAAACACAAAAAGGTGGAAGAAAGATGTTGCCCACAATTTGGCTGCACACAGTTACTAGTAACTCAGTCCCATCTTTTGTTAGAGTGACCTTTTGCAGTCTCTCAGTCTCTCTCAGTCAGTCTGTCTCAGTCTCTCCCCCCTCTCCTTCCCTCCCTCCCTCTCTCTTTCTCTCTCTCCCTCCCTCTCTACCTTCCTGCCTCTGTCTATCCCCGCCTCCCTCTCTTTCTCAACAATTGAGCCAGATATGTCATGAACCATTATTCCAATCTGTGGATTACCAGGTTTTAGTACTAGCAGTGTTTTTGGGGGATGAAATAAGTTTAACAGCTCTACTCTCCAACTGTGCTTTACATGCTGCAGATATTATCTCTGGCAGGCAAGGTGCACCTTACAAATACAGCAGAAGCACTATACATCACAAGTGGTAATTGCTATGATTCTCAGAACTTGATATACAGCCATGAGAAGAAAACACTGTCTCCCTTTGCATTTAGAGATTTGTGAAAACACTGCAACTGGATGTCCTGAAGGGGACATTGACAGGTGTAGTCTATAACTGCCTGACACGTGCCCGAGAATGTGGGCACAAAGGTCTAGGACTCATGGTTTCCTTTTTCGCTCAAAGATTGCTTGTTTCATTTATTTTGTTTTCCTCTGAATTGACTTTTCGCTAACTGTACACGCGCATGTTTTTTTAGGACCTTTTGCTAATGATTGTTGCTTTAGTTTGATTTCATATGTTTTATGTTTGATTCTTTTTTTCTTTTAACAAAATTCCCCTACTCTTGTGATAATTGCCTTGAGTTCTTTTACTTTCACCTGGACACCCACCAGGACAGCACTAGTGATGGGCAGAAGGGACCTAGGTTTAATGTCTCACATCCACATATAGGCAGTTCCACTGGAAAGTGCAGATTCACCCAAAGGTCTTCAAGTTAAGCTCCTCCCACCACCTGGGCAGTATATCCCCCAGCTCTACCCTTTGTTGTCAGATCTTGCACGTTGGAAGCAGGGATCCATGTGCCACTTGCCAGAGGAGGCCGGATGGGTGATGTGGATGTGAACTATAATAACTGTGTTTCGCTTTTTCCCCATAGGGAAACCTGGTTTGTAATTTGCCATTATAAAGCAGTGTTTATAATGGCAAATAAGTGCCAGGTTTCCTTCGCTCTGCGCATGCGCCAGCCACATCTCTTCCATTCCTGACTTCTGGCTGCCTTGCCTTGCTGCTGGAGACTGCACAGCCACTCGGACTTGGCAGTAAGTACCTTAAAAAAGAAATTACTGCTCTAAAATGTTTTAAATAAACCAACTACCAGGAAAAAAGTTAACTTTCAGCAGCCGACCGCGGACTGCTCTGAAATCCAACTGGACCACAGCCGCACAGGAACGTCTTGTATTCTATATAATTGCTGTGGCAAAAAATATGAGCCCCAGCAATTATATAAAGTAAAACATGAGGTTGTGTATAATTTTCAAATTTTACACACACCCTCAGTGTTGGATGTTTAAATAAATCCCTCGAGCTTTGTTCTCAGGGTTTATGTAGCATTCAATACCTCAGGTGTGTGTAAAATTCTCGTTACGCACACAGCCCCATGTATTATTTTATACATGTATCACTTCTAGAGCTGCAGTTACAGGTGAATAATCTTTTTTTTCTAGGGGCATGGATATAGTTCATTATCCACACATAGACAGATTTCCAGCAGTTCTCCAGAAGGAGCAGCCAAGGCGTGCACCTCTATTTGGCGAACAAAGGCTGAAGATCTTAAGTCCCAAATGCAGCATCCCAATGAGACTCAAGGTCAATGCTGTAATGGAAGATGAAGGTGTATGCTGACTTTCAGGTGGCAACCCCTGGAGATCTGCTGGATAGGGATACCCCTGGAAGATGTCACCGAGGCAGTGGCAAGTTTGGAAGAATGAGCCCTAAACCCTACAGGAGGGTCCCTACCAGCCAACCTATTGCAGAAGTCAATGCAGGAAGTTATCCACCTGCAACTCATCTGCTTTAATGCTGGTCTGCCAGTTACGGCTTCAGCATAAGTTACAAAAAGCTGGCAAGCCTCACCCAGAACTCCAGCTATGCACTCCCTATAACAAGATAACACTCTCTGCAGGTCCAGGGTATGGAGCCTGCAGTTGGCCTCCAAGGAAGAGTTATTAAAATATACTGGAAGGTCTATATCCTGGTTAAGGTGAAACTCCGATACCAGCTTCGGGAGGAACTTCATGTGGGGGCAAAGGACAACTTTGTTTCTGTAGAAGACCAGATGCAAAGACTCCACTGGGAGAACCTGGAGCTGACTGGTCCTTCTGGATGACATAATGGCCAACAAGAAGGATGTCTTCCATGCCAGGAGTATTTTTCAAATGAGGGGCTCAGTGCTTCACTTGCTATAGCTTCATCAGGGGGTGGGTGTCAATGAGTGAAGCACTGGGGCATCTTTGGTGATATAGAGTATGCATGTTTCGAACCTGCACTGAGTGTTTTACTCAATAAATGTAGCAACATTGAAAATTCTGATGTAAGGTGTCTGTTCTTATCTGTGTGTGTCACTTTCTGCTCTGGTTGTAATGTGTGTGGGGGTATCCACCCCCAGTGGCAGCACTAGTTCACCAGCACAGTGAGTGCTAGCCATTCTCCACATCTGGGATACTAGCACCAGCCCCATATGCAGAGATGGCTGCTGGGTGCATTGGAAGGATCTTTACTCATAGTCCCAGCTGGGAAAGGGACCAAGGCACTCAAGATTACTAGCCACAGGACAGGCAAAGGAATGAAGCTCCTTGCCCTGACACCACATGGAAAACCTTTTCTATTTAAAGGTGTAGCACCAGTGGGTTGACTCTTTTCAGGAGATTCCACAACGTGGAGCACAGTTTCCAAAAGACAGAAAGCCTGGAAATTTAGCCACTCAGGAACCAGGCTATGAGGTGCAGGAACTAAGCATCCAGGTGCAGGATCATCCCTTGTTGCCTGGTCAGTAGATCCAGACAAAGAGGCAAACATCATGAATGCCTGTTGCTGAGGCTGAAGAGATCCAGGTACCAAAACTGCCATGGCCAGTATGGAGCTATTAGGATTTGTGCAGGAATTTCTCATCAGTCATAGAACAACCTCACCCTTGGATTCGATTGAATATTGTGGTGCATAGCAGACATGTGCACTTGAGCACCAGTACGGCCTACCTCCCGATGGCTGAAAATGAAGCCAGCCTTATAGATCATTTCTTTTTTTTTGTTCTTAAATGTAAAAAAGCATAAACTGAAGTCATAGTAACCCAAATCGCTTCCGGTTTTCCTTCGTTGCATCACAGGATCCAGACTAGACATCACGAAGACAAAATCCCTTCAAGATTAGTTCTACTACTCCACCTACAGGCTGAAATCTGTTCCTCATGAGAAACATCTTTGGCAGATTTAGTCAAATAACCTCATCTCACAAGTTTATGTAATTACCTATCAATCCTTTGACTGGGTGCATCAAATTCCAAGCCCCCTCATTTGAAAAATACTCCTTCACTTGAGACCATCGCTCTGTGAGTCAGTTGCCCCTTTCTAACTCCTGCCCTTCGGACAGTTACGGTAACTCATCACTACCTCCATAGACTAACTGCTTTACCTCACAAATTTTCTGGCAAATCCTGCACATAACTCAAGGAGGCATATCTGGTAGTGATGTTCGAGGAGGTCAAGACAGACCCCGGAGTTAATAATAAAAACAGACCGCTGGGAAAGGTGGACAGCTTCCGGGCAGTTTCCCAGCACCTGAGGCAAGAAAAAAAAAAAAGAATACTGATTAGCCTTTGACAGTTACGCATTTTTACTTAATGATGCAGAAAATGGTTAATATTAAGCTCACTTGCAGCAAATGACTGATGATATCATGGATGTTAAAAGTGATCTGGCAACACAGAAAACAAGAATATCAGATGTTGATGCTCAAGTTAACAGTCTGGAGGACAGATCTAACAAAGACCAAACTGGAAGAGTTGCAAGTAATAGGCAAATAACTGACTTGATTTCTAAAGTGGAGGACTGAGAAAGCAGGAGCAGGAGAAATAATTTAAGAGTATTCGGGCTTAAGGAAGGAATTGAGGGAGCTGACCCCATTTAATTCACTAACAGACTTCTCATTACCATCGCTGGCCCTACTCCAGGTGCTGCAAGATTTTTTTTTTATATTAAAAGAGCCCACAGATCTCTGAAATCAAAACCTAGCAAAAATGAAAGACCCAGATCCTTTCTCTTTCGACTATTTGATTTCCAACAGAAAGTATTTATTTGGAGGCCTTTGAGAAACTCAAACTCTATCTCCTTCAAAGGGAACATTATTAAAATCTTTAATGACTTGCCTTCAGATGTAATTCACAGAAGAGATGCCTTCTATTCCATTCAGAGATGGTTTAGAGAAGCAAAATTAAATTATGGACTGTTATACCCTACCAAACTTAAAATATGGCCCCCGGATGGTATGATGCTTGGCCAGCTGGTTATGATTATTGTATGCTATTTGGAATATAAAAATATAGTATTTGATTGTCTCACATAAGACATCATGTGCTTCCATGGGTGCCCCCCCCCCGGTTTCAGTGAAGCTACAGGATATATTACACTGCCCAGGATATCTCTGTGATGTAATTAACTTCCTTGAGAAACTGCATTTTATGGCCTTTTTATGATCTGTTGCTGCTTTGAAGTTGGGAAGTTAAATATACATTTTATTACAGGACAGGACATCATTTAACTGATTCCTGTTGGCTATATCACACTTAGGTGATAGATTGCAGAGTTGTAAACCTCAAAAGGAACTGGGGGATCAAAGACTCATAATTTGGGAAATTAGATTTTGCTGATGTCACATTATTTAACGTACCTCCTGATAGGACATCATGTTTATATTATTCTAATTCTAAAAGGAGGAGCTAGATGACTCACCAAGGGAGTGGGGAGATGGGGTTGAAATGTATCCTTGTAACTGGGGAATATGACATATTATGTTGGGACTTTAGAGAGATACAGTTCTCTAACTGCACTTAAAGATGTAATACATTAGATAGAAAATATATAACTGTATGTTAGTAGGACTTTGTTCTGTAGTTTTCCTCATTTTTCTTTTATGTGATTGTGATGCTCTTTGAGATATTGTTCTGTGTTCACATTTTCATATATTTATCATCCTTTAGTAAAAAAATATTTTATATGAAAGACTGCCTGGGCGTCTGCCAGTTCTTTTTGCATGTGACATATACATGGTTAAGTCTGACAATTGTTCAACAGCTTCATAGTGTTACTAAACTGGGAAAAGGTAAGAATATACCTAAGGTCTCTTACAGAGTTTTAAGGGTTCATTTTGGAAGCCTGGCTTGGTGCCCCTGCAAAAGATTGTACTGTAATCCCTGAAGAGGGTACGTATCTGAGCCTGCATATTGGGTATGCTAACATAAGGTTCACAGTTTGAATCCCCCCAGAACTTGAGACTGAAGGTGATTCAGACCCAAAAGCAGACAGGAGGGTTACCCTGTCTGTTACCTGTTCATACTATTGCGTTCTGAGGTTGGCACTGTGGGAGCAGAGGGCCTGACCTGCTGAGTGCATTTGTGACAGATTTGGTTAGCAGCGGTACAATAAAATTGGTAACACAAGCTTTAACTGTTCAGTGTGTCAGCTTAATACTGTACAGCTCACTTGCAAAATAAGGCAGTGATTTATTGTTAAAAAGGAAACAGAACGATATAATTTTGTTTACAGTCAAGTTCCTACCTGTTTTATTTTTTTTTAAAGTGCAAGTCAGAGTAACCGTAGTTAGAGAAGAATATGGCTTCTAACTACAGAGGGCTCACTGCAGACTACTTGAGGCATTCAGAACAGAGGAGTCCTGCAGGAGGGGAGAGCCACCAAACAGAACCTCATAGATGCCCTGATGGCAGCAGATGCCCAGAGCATTAAGTCACAGACTGTGACTGTAAAGGACCAAACCTTGGGTGTGGAGGGGCCAGCAGCCAGTGCAGCATCCAGATCCAGTGAGAAGGGCAGCAGGGCAAGTGCAAGAGAAGGGCCACAGCAGCAGGGAAAGATCACCAGCATTCTGGAGCCAGAAGCAATCAATCTGCAGATTGAGTTGCACAGAATGGAGCTGGAGTTCCAGAGAGACACTGAGTGAGAACGGCGAGAAGCAGAGTGATAGAAATGAGCCACAGAGGAGAAGAGGGAGCATGAACAGCGAGAAGCTGACCATGAAGAGCATGAGCACCAGCGAGCCGCAGAGGAGAAGAGTAAGTGAGAACAGCAAGAGGTGAACCATGAAGAGCGTGGGCACCAGAGGTAACATGAACTGGAGAAGCTATCACTCCAACTACCAGCACCAGAGCAAGTAAGTGGCTTGGGTTTAACTGGAACTACAGGACTGGGTTACAGATTAAATTCCAAATTGATAGATAAATTTAAAGGGGGAGGATATGGATACCTTTTTAAATTCCTTTGAAAAAGTTTGTACTCAGGCAAATATTCCTAGAGGGTCCTGGAGCTTCCAGCTATCCTCGCTACTTATTGGGAAAGCCGAAATGCATTGGGTCAAATGGACAATGAGGACAGTAATGATTACAGCAAACTTAAAGCTGCGCTTTTAAAAAAGTTTGATTTAACTGCAGGAGCATACATAAATTCCGTAAGCTCAGGAAAAGCCCTGACATGAGCTACGAGGAGATAGCCACAAAACAACGTCAGTGTTTAAAACGTTGGTGGGAAGGAATTGAAGCAAACTCTGTAGATAAAATTGAAAAAACTGTATTGTTAGAACAGTTTTTGGGGGCATGCCCAGCAGAGCTGAAAACCTCGCTGGAGGACTGAGATCCCAAAACAGTGCATGAGGCTGCTGAACTCTAGGACCACTATGCCAAGAGCAGACCTGCTCGGAGAGTGAGTGGGGTTGGCGTGGCAGCGCAAAAAGGGAAAAGCACACTTTCAGGGCAGCTAAAACCCTCACTTCCTCCACTGAAACCAGTTAGCCTCAGGTTTCCAGAAAAGATTTCTCTGAGAAACTAAACAAATGTTTGGTTTGTAAAGAAACTGTGCATATTGTCAGACAGTGTCCCAAAAGGATGAGCAATATGCAAAATGGGGCTAGGAAAGAAGTGGATTGTTTGTGTATCCCTGGAAGCATGCCTGTGAACATGAGGGAACACATGCACCCAGTCACGGTGACTGGTGTACAGACACAAGTGTTAAGGGACGCAGGGGCATCCCTGACACTGGAAAAAGAGGATCTGGTACAGCCTGGTCAGCTTATACCCAATAAATTTGTAACTGTACAAGACTTCACTGGGTAGGGGAAAAAATTGCCACTCACTAGTGTTCTCCTAGACTGGGGTGAAACAGGGGGAACTGTGAACAGGTGGCTGTAGCCCAAACTTTAGCAGTTGATTTCATCCTTGGCAACAATCTCAAATAGGGAATGGTGTGCGCAGTTACTCGTAGCCAAGCGGCAAGGAAAAATTGAAGTTCCCTGGACCCTACAGAAGCTATCATGGAAACCATTGGGAGGCTGGTTCCCCAGCCTGTGTCTCCCAATCTGGAGACTAATGAAAATGGCATAGAAATTTCCCCAGTAGCAGTTAACCACACAGCTATGGAGGGTTACTCCGAAGAAGGAGGAGTGACCCATTGTCAGAGGGTTAGGGATGACAGTGATCCTGAGTGCCCTGATGCTAGTGCTAGAGACCCTAGTTTAGAGACTGAAGGGAACCTGTCCCATGCCTTGGGAATGTGTAAGGAGGTTGCAGCTGCTCAGAAAAGTGACCCTAATCTAGAGAAGCTGAGGGTTTTGGCAGACTCTGACAGAGCACAGGGAGGTGACAGTAAACATAAGGTTTATTGGGAAAATGGACTTATGTATACTCAGGCTGTGAAGATAGAGGGAGGGGTGATAGGCAGGCAGCTTGTCATTCTCCAGGGGTATTGTGAGCAGTTGCTCAGATTGCACATGATATTCCCTTGTCTGGTCATCTGGGAATCACATGCACTATGCAGCGGTTGGCCCAGAATTTCTATTGGCCCAACTTCACCCAGCAGGTGAAGGAGTATTGCAGGTCTTGTCACCGGTGCCAAGAAATAGGGAAGGTGGTTAAAAAAACCCAAGCCACCCTAATTTCATTGCCCATAGTGGAGGAGCCATTCCAGAGGGTGGGAATGGATATTGTGGTGCCTTTAAATACCCCTAGCTCCTCCGGGAAGAGGTTCATCCTGACTGTGGTGGATTATGCCACCTGGTACCCAGAGGCAGTCGCCCTATCCTCACTGAGGACAGACAAAGTAGCAGATGCCATACTTGTGATTTTCTCCTGTGTTGGGTTTCTGCAGGAGGTTATCACCGATCAAGGGTACACAAATGCTCACAGTCTGGGAAACAGGATCCCAGACCTGCAGGCAATAATGACAGAGGCTAAACTGGACATAGTAGCCATTAGCGAGACATGGTTACCAGTAACCACACTTGGGAGACTTCAGTACCTGGCTATGTACTGTTCAGAAGAGACCAAGGTGCAAAAAGGGGAGGGGTGGAGTGGCCCTTTATGTCAATGAAAATATCAAAGCTACAGAAATTCAGAATACACATAAGGAGCCAGAAGAACTGTGGGACACCCTGGAAACAGAAAATGGGACAGCCATGCAAACTGGGGTTGTGTACAGGCCTCCAGACCAGGGGGAGGACATAGACATGTTACTGTTAGAAGATATACAAAACCTGACAGCTAAAAGGGAGGTTCTGATAATGTGAGACTTCAACATGTCAGATACAGATTGGTCAATACCAGCAGGGACATCTGCCAGAACTAGACACATGGTGGATTCCCTGTGGGGGGGGGGCTCAAACAACTGGTACAGCAACCCACAAGAGACAGGGCTATCCCAGATCTAGTACTGACTAACAGGGAAAGGATCACAGATCTCCAGGTAGAAGGTCACCTGGGTGCCAGTGACCATCACATTATATGGTTCAATTTGGCCACTAGAACAAAATCATCCCATTCCAAGGCAAAAATATGGGACTTCAGAGGAGCTGACTTTGATAAGATGGCCAACAGAGTTAAGCTAGTCCTGGCAAAAAGAAATACAGGTGAAGGGGTACAGGCAAAGTGGGCAAGCATTAAAGATGCAATACTTGAAGCAACAACCCATTATATTAGTGAGAAAAGGAAGTGCAAAAGAAGAAGAAAACCACTTTGGTTCTCAAACACAGTAGTAGAAAAGGTCTGAGCCAAAAGGCTGGCCTTCAGGAAATATAAGGGAATGCAGCAGAATGAAGATAGGTAGGCATACCAGACTTCCCTAAGGGAAGCAGGGAATGCAGTAAAGCAGGCAAATGCCCAAACAGAAGAAACACTAGCACAAACAGTAAAAGAAGGTGACAAGACTTTCTATAGATACATTAGTGAAAGGAGACAGTCCAGAGGGGGTATTGCTAAGATCAAATGGGATGAGGGTGTGTGTGAGGAGGAGGACCATGAAAAAGCATATATCCTAAATAGATACTTCTGCTCAGTATTTACTGAAGAGAAGGTAGGGCAGGGCCCATAGCTCTGCACCATGAACACAGGGGGGAGGGAGGTGTGCACTAGTCCCTTCACAAAAGAAAGTGTCCTGCAAGAGCTTGATAAACTCAGGGTGGACAAGGCAATGGGACCTGATGGCATATATCACAGGGTACTAAAGGAGCCAAGGGTGGAACTAACAGAGCCATTATCAGAACTGTTTAGTGAGTCTCTGAGCACAGAAGAGGTCCCAGAAAACTGAAGAAGGGCTCATGTGATCCCACTCCACAAGAGTGGTAGCAGGGAGGAGGCAAGGAACTACAGACTAGTCAGTCTTACCTCAGTAGTGGGCAAGATTATGGAGACACTCCTTAAGGAAAGGATAGTGCAACACCTGGAATCCATAGGAGCACAGGATTCAAGTCAGCATGGGTTTACAAAAGGAAGGTCCTGTCAAACTAATCTCATAAATTTCTTTGACTGGGTAACCAGAATGGTGGACCAAGGAGGAGCAGTTGATGTTGCCTACCTTGACTTCAGCAAAGCGTTCGATACTGTTCCACATAAAAGATTTATTAATAAGCTGGGTAGGCTCAGGGTGGGTCAGACGTTAGTCCACTGGGTGGCAAACTGGTTGACGGGCAGAAAACAGAGAGTGGTGGTAAATGGTATACAGTCAGAAGAGATGCAAGTCACAAGTGGGGTACCTCAGGGATCAGTCCTGGGCCAGTCCTCTCAGTATCTTCATCAGTGACATTGCAGATGGACTGGAGGGTAGGTTTGTCTGTTTGCAGATGACACCAAGATCTGCAACAGAGTAGATGATCCAGATGGGGTGGGCAGAATGAGAAGAGATCTGGATAAACTAGCAAAATGGTTGGAAGAGTTACAATTGGGGTTTAACACAAAGAAGTGCAAGATTATGCACATAGGGAAGAGAAACACTGAGGCCACCTATAGGCTGGGAGGGGAGTTGCTGGCAGTCACAAGGGAAGAAAGAGACTTGGGCATCATCATCATCGATGACCTGAAATCATCCAAGTAGACCTCTAAAGCAGTAGGTAAGGCTAGAGGGATGTTGAGGTGTATTAGTAGGAGTATCACAAGTTGGAAGAGGGAGGTAATAATCCCTCATTACAAGACACTGGTTAGGCCCCATCTGGAGTACTGCCTGCAGTACTGGAGGCCACACTTTCACAAGGACATTAACCAAATTGAGGCAGTCTAGAGAAGGGCAATCAAAAAGGTGCAAGGACTGCATCAGAAAACATATGAGGACAGATTAACTGAGCTCAATATGTATACCATAGAGCAAAGGAGGGAGAGAGGTGATATGATTGAAACATTCAAACACCTTAAGGGCATTAACAAGGTGAAAGAGTCTAATATGTTTCAATATACTGTAAGAAAAATAGCAGGACAAGAGGACACATCATGAGATTAGAGGGAGGCTGATTAAGGGGTAATGTGAGGAAGTTCTTTTTCACATAAAGGGTGGTGGATGCATGGAATGGCCTACCTTAGGAAGTGGTGGATATGAATACAGTACAGGGCTTCAAACAGGCATAGGATAGGCATAAGGGAGCAATACAGATGAGTATGAATAGATAGGTCATTGACAGAGCAAAGGCCTATGGCACATTCATAAGGTAGAAAAAGAAGTGGGCAGACTGGATGGGCCTTGCGGTCCTTATCTGCTGCCAGCTTCTATGTTTCTATGATGGGTTCCTTCATGTCAGACCTGATGAAATGTTTGTGGGAGAAGTGTGGGGTGGTGCAGAGGTACACAACACCTTATCACCTTCAAGCCAATGGGCTTGTGGAAAGATTTAATGGTACCCTGAAGTCAATGCTCCAAGTGTTTGCTGAACAGTATGGGAGGGATTGGGAGAAATACCTTCCCTACCTGTTTGCACAAAGGGAGGTGCCCCAAGAGTCGACAGGATTTTCCCCCTTCGAGCTCTTATATGGATGCCGGGTACGTGGGCTGCTAGACTTGATCCGGGAGGACTAGGAAGGCAAGCACACCACCCAGAGCACTCCCATAGTGGGTTATGTCCTTAGGTTTAGGGAAAGCTGAAGGAGCTCATGGGAACAGCCCAGAGCAACCTAACAACTGTCTAACAGAAAAAGTGTGGTACAACCACAGATCCAGAGCTTGCTCATACACAGTGGGTTAGGAAGTCATGGTCCTTATTCCAGTCCAGAAAGACAAGCTGCAGGCTGAGTGGGAAGGACCATACAAAGTAGTTAGGTAAATGACATGAACTATATCATAGAGTTACCTGACAGAAGACATACAGAAAGAATGTACCATGTCAACATGATGAAGCCATATGCTAATAGGGCTGACATGGTGTTTGCAGTATGTAGTCATTGGGAGGGGATGAGTGAAGGAGACCCCCTTCTGGACTTGCTGGAAGAAAGCAAGTGGGTGTCCTCTGTGGAGGCAGTTAAATTATCACCCCAGCTGGCCCCAGACAAGATCCGGGAAGTAAGTGAGGTTTTAGCAGACTTTGCCCCACTGTTTAGCGCCAAGCTTGGACTAGCCCCATAGCAATGCATGATGTACAGACGGGGACACAGACGCCCATACAGCGGATAGCATATCGGGTGTCAGAGGCTGTCCAAAAGGACATTAGGAGGGAGGTGGAGGAAATGCTGGATTAAAGGGTAATCCAGAGATCCCACAGCCCCTGGGCCTCACCCATAATCCTTGTGCCCAAGCCAGGTGGCTCTACTTGTTTACATGTGGACTATCGTGGACTGAATGCAGTCACGAAGTCAGACGCCCACCCAATGCCCCAGACGGATGAACCCCTGGACAAGTTGGAAGGAGCAACATACCTTACGACTATTGACCTGAGAAAGGAGTATTGGCAGGTAGAGTTTACTGACAGAGCTAGGGAGAGGTCATCCTTCATCACTCCGATAGGCTAATTTTAATTTAAAGTAATGCCTTTCGGAATGAAGAACGCCCCGGCCACATTCCAAATGTTGGTGAACCAGGTGTTAAATGGTGCTGAGGAGTATGCTGTGGTATACCTGGATGACACTGTCATCTTTACTGCCAGCTGGGAAGAACACCTGTCCCACCTTAAGGAAGTGCTGGGAAGGGTACAGGCTCTGCTCACTGTCAAAGCTGAGACGTGCCAGGTGACCATGGCTGAAGTGGCATACCTCACACATATTGTAGGCCAGAGACAGCTCTGTCCTAACCAAGTAAAAATAGAGGTGATCAAGGCATGGCCCAGACTAGAAATGCAGAAGCAGGTCAGGAGTTTTCTAGGGACAGCAGGGTACTATAGGAGATTTGTACCCAACTACAATGCCCTGGCTGTTTCCCTATCTGACCTGATAAAGAAAAAGATGCCTAAGAAAATTACCTGGGAACCAGCCAGTGAAAAAGCCTTTACCAGACTGAAAGAGGCATTATGCAGTGCTCCTGTGTTGACAAGTCCTGACTATAGCAGACCCTTTATAGTCCAGACTGACGCCTCAGACGTGGGTATTGGGGCAGTACTGAGTCAGACATCCAACCAAGCTGAAAGATCATCCCGTAGTGTACCTGAGTAAAAAGTTACTTCCCAGGGAGCAGGCTCACTCTACTGTGGAAAAAGCTTGCCATAGTGTGGGCCCTACAGAAGGTACAGCCATACTTATATGGGCAGTATTTTCAGGTACAAACTGACCACAACCCCCTGGTTTGGCTGACACAAATGGGAAAAACTAATGGTAGACTATTAAGATGGAGTCTTGCCTTGCAAGGGTATGACATGACAAACTTACATAGGTCTGGAGTGACCAATCAGAACACAGATGGCTTATTGTGTCTATATGAGGAGTGAACTGACTTGGGAAGCTCATCCTATGCAGGGCATAGAGCCCCCAAATTCAGTCTAGGTGGGGAGGATTGTTACGCTTGACCAGCTGCTTATGATTGCTGTGTGATATTTGTAATATAAAAATACAGTATGTGATTGTCTCACATAAGACATCCTGTGCTTCCATGGGTGCTCCCTCCCCCAAGGTTCAGTGAAGCAACAGGATATATTACGCTGACCAGGAGATCTCTGTAATGTAATTAGCTTCCTTAAGAAACTGCATTTTATGGCTTTTTTATGAACTGTTGCTGCTTTGAAGTTGGGAAGCTAAATATACATTTTATTATAGGACAGGACATAATTTAGCTGATTCCTGTTAGCTATACAGTATCGCAAGGGTGTATGCAGGCATACTCACTGTACACATTTCAGTACAGTTTTGTTGAGTGCCAGTCCCAAACCATATGCCATTCTGTTAACATTCTGTTAACATTTTTATTCTGATCTGTAGCATTTGGGTTAGTTTAGGCCACTGAGGAGTGTCTCTATTCAAACTTCTGTTGTTTAGGAGACAGATATATGTATAACCTCTTTAGAGATTAGAAGAATCATCTGACAACAATCTGACTTGTTTGGCAGGGAGTACCATTTGGAGAGTATGTGGTACATTTTTTAATTGGGGAAGGGGTACAACTGTTGGAGACTGTGTGTACAAAACAGACATTTCTGGCTACACCCCTACTATATCACACTTAGGTGATGGATTGCAGGGTTGTTAACCCCAAAAGGAACTGGGGGATCAAATACTCATAATTTAGGAAATGAGTTTTTGCTGATGTTACCTTATGTAATATACCTCTTGATAGGACATCATGTTTGTATTTTTTTTTATTCTAAAAGGAGGAGCTAGATGACTCACCCAGGGGGTGGGGAGATGGGGTTGAAATGTATCCTTGTAACTGGGGAATATGACATATTATTTTGGGACTCTAGAGAGAGACGGTATTGAGTATCTCGTAATCTTGAAGTTTGATGCTAAGGTATGGTCACTTCTCAGGATCACATAATTCAGTAAGGGAGAGTGCATCCCTACTACCCTTGGAAGCAATGTGTGATGCAGGTACCGCTTTAGAAGATAGTATGGGGTCCCTGAAAAAGTGAAATCATGGTAATAGATGGCTCTATTGTCACAGCTGTGTTTTACTGTGTGCAGGAGAGGGTAGCAGGTCCACTGGTTAGGCTCTGCCAGGGCCCAGTGTCATAAATATCCAGTTTTAGAGTGGATAATTAAGATGCCCATGCTGCTATTTAACATTATGTGATGTTGATTCACCTTGCAGGAGTAAAATAACTTTGGCAACAAACAGTTAAATAGCCTTAAAAAAAAATTATTATTGCTGTGATCCACTCGGCTGCTAATAAATATAATGCGGTAGAATGGGTTGATGCTGGTGGATCCCATGGGATCAGGGGTGTTTGGATACTTTTTACATGACTAGCTGCCTGACAAATTCTCATCTCACCCTCCGAGCCGAGGTGTACAGTTTTTTTCATTTGCAGCCATTATTAGAGCTGACTTTTACCTTCAAATTCCGCTTCAATTGCCAAAGTCACCAGAATTCGATGCAAGAGAAGGTGGCTCAGACCGTGCTGTCTTGAGCAGGCTACAGCATGGAATTAAGTCGCCATGCAATTATTAATCACTGGGAACTGTGGGAACGGAGTGGACAAAATGGAGGAGGACATGCATCACAATATGAAGTTACCACTTGCAGGACTTATTTGGGACATGGCACTGTCTTATTTTTCTTTCTCCCTACAAAATCTGTGTTTACTGATGAATCGACTCATAGGGGATCTATTTACTGCTTTACTACATGTGGTGCTGCCAGTAAATTCAATGCATGTAGAACTGTTTGAATATCACAGTAAATATGAGCAAGATAAATAGGGAAATCTACTCCCTATCCTGGACTACTGCTGCCCTATCTATGCCAGTACATCTGCCACCCTCATGGCCAAGCTCTCCACTGCTTATAACAGTGCCTGTTGTTTTGCCTTGCTGGCCCCTTTTACCACACACCACTGTGTCCCCTGCAACTCGTTAGGATGGCTCCCACTACAAGACCATTTTAACCTAGTCCTGTGCTGCATGGTGGATTCCGCCATCCATATTGGCCAGGTATCTCCCCTTGCTATATGAACCTTACACCATAGCCTCTGCTCAAACAGCATCCCCCCCCTTGAATATCCCCAAAGTATCTACCAACATGGGCAGCAGAGCCATCCCCTACACTGTGGAATAAACTGCCTGCCGAGCTCCACTCCCCCGACACCCACTGCCAGTTCAAAACCCGCCTCAAAGACTGTCTCCTGATGTCTTCTGCTGCCACTGCTTCCATGGGTAGTTCACTCACTTTCCTGACTGCACCTGACCAGGGAATGTGTATGTATATTAGGTTAAGTGGGAATCAATTAAGCTGGCCTACTTGTGCACTTGAGCTTTAGTACCTATGTTTGTTAATCCTGCCTCCCACCCCTCCACCCCACCCTTCCCATCCCTATATTTTGCTATGCCTTATCCCTTTTTCTACTTATACTTAAATTCTCTTGTTTGTCACCTATTGTAACTGCTGCTGATAGAACTGTACGTTTATGTATACCCTTACTTACTGTAATGCTTAACTGATGTATGGTTTATGGAATCCAGTATTTTTTTGTTGTTCTTCTATTTGCTATTCCCATGCATTATTGTAACCTTTATCTTGTTTTTTTCTGTCAACTGTTCCATGCTTTGTTGTTTGTTACATTAGTTCCTGTGCCACAGTATGTGGCTCGGGTCATGCCTGAAAACGGTCCCTGGGATCAGCGCACCTACCCGGTTACCAAAGTCACAAATAAATAAAATAAATAAATAGGTTAAGACTATGAAAAAGGTTTCTCATGAAGTGTAGAAATGTTGTATTGTTAAATTTATTGCTTTTTATATATAAGGTTATTTTTAGATATCGCTCAAAAAATTGTGGGGATAATCCTCTAATGTCTGCTTCTGTGCGATTACAAGGATAGAGGATGCCTCATTTAGGTTACTAAATTAGATTACTCATTACTTATGGATTCAAGCGAGCACATAAAACTGGAAAGGCCTGTAGAAACACAGCTTCCGGTGCAGTCAACTTTAATAGTATATTTAAATTAATTTATTGAATGTAGTATGAAAACTTTACTGTCTGTTTATGAAATTTAGATAGGTTTTTAACATTAGGTGTTATTATGCTCAGCTGGTTAGTGGGCTGTGTTAATGCTGACACTATTTTAGAATATTAAGTTATTATTTAACTTTTGAAGTAAGTACAGTATATTTGGGACAAGAAATGGGTTTCAGGGCTTACAAACCAATAAAATATTTACTATGAGATGTAAATTCATGTTTTTAGGTAGCTGTGCTTTCACTTATGATGCATTTCTTTTTTTTATTCTGCCTTTTGTTTTGGGCTAAATATTTTGCTTTGGCTGTGGGGAGGTAATGGGCTCGGGTAGAACTCTGTTTTACATCATTTGAAGATGGTCAGGGTTGGGGAAGGTAATGAACAACATTCAGTACTTAAGGGGAGAGTTACTATACCTTTCTTCTTACATGACAACAAGCAGAGAAATGTATATATCAAGAGAGCTGGTTGTACTTATTTGGATACCATTTTCTTTACATTTTCCTACTTAATTCTTTCTCTGTATTCTCTCTTTGCTGACCTGTGCACCAGTGAAAACCTACCGAAGACAAAAGAACACGGAGGTAGGGTGGGTTGTTGGCTGCGTACTTCCCATCTTAAAAAGTAGGAAAAATGCAATAGATTGGATACTTTCTATGATGGCAATACCTAATACTTATACTGTAGGCACATGGAACGTGAAGGGCCTGAACCACAAATTGAAATGGTACTCTGTTATTAGACACCTCAAAAAACGTAATGTTTCTTTTGTCTTTTTACAAGAAACTCACTTAAAAAGTGAGCACTACAATCTTCTGAGGAGGGAATGGGTGGGTAAGGTGTCTGGTGAGTGGGTAATGGTTCTAATTTAAAAAGCTATTGATTTCAAAGTATCCTTACAGGTCGCTGATGGCAATGGGCATTTCCTGATTATTCAGGGGCATATTGATGGGGAGCTATTTACTCCGATTAATGTTTATGACCCTGCTGCACCAAATCACGAGGGGGTTTAACATTATTCAGAATAAATTAACAAACATTGTATTTACAAATCTTATTATTGCTGGGGATATGAATATTATTTAAGATACTACCTTAGACAGATCTAGATTTTGACCATCCAGGTCTACAGTGGATCGTGATTTGAATGACCTAATATCAATTCATAGTCTGGTGGATGTTTAGAGAGTTTTGTACCCAAATACTAAGGAATTTACTTTCTGGTCTCCTGCTATCTGTTGAGTTCAAGGATAGATTATTGTTTAATTGATCAGTCTCTTACTAAAAGGGTCAATTATGCAGATATTAAACCTTTGGTCATATCAGATCAATCTCCAGTGATTTTAAATATCTCTTTATTGCAAAGTTCACACTGAACTAAAAGGTGGAGGATTAACAATGGGGTGCTCTGCAGTCCTGAGATGGTTACGGACATTAAACACAAAATAACAGATTTTCTTATGCTAAATGAGCTGGATGAACCTAAAAAGGGGATGGTCTGGGATGCTGTCAAGTGCTACTTAAGGGGTTCACTGATAAACATATGTTCCTATCAGAAAAAGCAGAGAAACATGGTACAAAATGAACTACTTCATAAAATAAAAGAAACAGAATCCAAATTGAGATAACACAGATACAAAAGAACTTTGGGAGGAGTGGACAAGATTAAAAGCAGATTATAATGACAATCAGCTTTCTCTCATTTTGCCCCTAAATTCTGGAACTCTCTGCCTCCCACTCTTAATTGCTTGCTATCTCACTCTTCCTTCAAGTCTGCACTTTTCTCCTGCCTTTATTCAGTTGATTCCTGTGACTGCTCCTAACCTATCCTGGCCCCTGTTTCAGTATACTCCTATCAACTACTGCTTGGCTCCTGTAACTTGTGCATTGTGCTTGACTGTCAATCTGTTCCCTTCCATGGCTGTGTGGATGTGTACCACCTGCAGGTTTAAATCCCCCTCTACCCCTATGAGGATAGCTGTGCTGTTAAGCACTCAAAACTGTATTTTATCTGTCTTGAACATTTATGTGGTTAATTCCTAGAATATTCTGCAAGGATATCTGTTGTATAACTTCAATAACTGTTTGTATTCCTCCAAAGTCTTGCTTGTTGATTGTACTGTATCTTGTACCCTCCTGGGTCGTGCTTGAAAACAGGCAGGTTCTTGTCTAACGCACACACCCAGTCAACAAAAACTAATAAATATATAAAAGCAGAGTTTGCTGTTAGGAAAGTTTAGCTTACACATCTGGATACAGGGGCATGGGCTTCCAAGATGTTGGCTATTAGATTAAAACAAAATGCCAGTTCCACAGTTATCACTGCATTTAGTTCTGTGACAAACAGCAGAGATATTCAGACAGACCTTAAAAAGATTAGCACAGAATTTTATGAATTCTACAAAGAAACATAACATAGAATTTGATGGCAGATAAGTACCGCTTGGCCCACCCAGTCTGCGCATTTCCCTACCTAATGGATAGCTGCAGTTCCTAGTTAACCAGCAGCCTACTTCTTTCTACCCCCCCAAGAATTGCCTTATAGCTGTCCTATGCATGCTTGAATTCAACCACTGTTTTTGACTCCACAACCTCCTCTGAAGGCCATTCCATGCATCCACAACCCTCTCTAGAAAAAATACTTCTCACATTACCTCTGAGCTGCCCCCCACATCTTCAAATTTGCCCCTTGTTCTTGCACACCCTTTTTTTGAAAGATGCTACCCTCTTGGACTTTGTTGATTCCCTGAGGTGCTTGAACATTTCCTGTCATGTCCTCCACCTTCCTCGGCTATGTATATTAAGCTCTTTTAATTCTTTATATGTCTTCCTGCAGACCCTTGCACCATTTTAGTTGCCCTCCTCTACAGCTTCCATCTTGTCTATGTCCTTGCGAGACTGGGTCTCCAGAGACTGCACACAGTACTCCAGATGGGGTCTCACCAGCTGTCTCTACAGAGGATAACAACTTCTTGTTTTCTACTGGTGAGGCCTCTCCCTATGCATCCCAGTATCCCCCCCAGCCCTCCTTACTGCCCTCTCATTGCTTGCCCACCTTTAAGTCATCTTATATGACTACTTCCAGGTCCCTTTCCATTTTTGTTGTTGTTAGTATCTCATGCCCCATTGTGCACTCTTCCCCTGGGTTTTTGTTTCCCAGGTGCATTACCTTGCACTTCTTAGCATTAAATCTAAGCTGCCATACATTTGACCATTCATCTAACCTTGCCAAGTCCCTTCTCATTCTTTCCACCCCACCTTGCGTATCAACTCTGTTGCAGATCTTTGTGTCATCTGCAAAGAGACATACTTTTCCTTCCAGTCCCTCTGCAATGTCGCTTACAAAGACATTGAAGAGGACCAGTCCTAATACTGAACCCTGTGGCACCCCTTTCTTCAAAGTGGACTCCATTTACTATTACCCTTTGTGTCCTATTCTCCAGCCAATTCTTTACCCAGGCTATCATCTTGGGACCCACTCCCATGCTGGCTAACTTGTATATTAATCTTTTGTGTGAGACTGAGTCAAATGCCTTGCTAAAGTCTAGGTAGGCCATGTCCACAGCCCCTCCCTGATCTACTACTTTGGTCACCCAGTCAAATAAATCTATTAGATTCATCTGGCATGACCTTCCTGCTGTGAATCCATTTTGCCTTGGGTCCTGTTCCCCTCTGGCCTCTAGGTACTCGACAATTCTTTCTTTCAGAAGTGATTCCATCATTTTCCCTATCACTGAGCTTAAACTAACAGGTCTGTAGTTTCCTGCTTCTGTCCTGCTCCCACTTTTGTGAAGGGGAATCATATCAGCCCTCCTCCAGTCCTCAGGTACCACCCCATCCTCCCATGATTTGTTAAAGAGGGTAGTCAGTGGTGTCAGTAGTTCTAGCCTTAGTTCTTTTAGAATTCCGGAATGAATCCCATCAGACCCCATTGCTTTGTCCACCCTTCAGTTTTAAGAGTTCTCTTTCAGAACCCTTTCTTCTGTAAATGGGCTGGTATCAACTTATGTATCCAGAGTGTTTCTATTGTTTGTTTTAGGTACCTCCCCCTCTTCATTTGTAAATACTGAGCAAAAATATTTGTTTAGTATCTCTGCCTTTTCACAGTCACCCTCTGCCCACCCCCTCCCCTTTATTAAGCCTCACTATCCCTCCATTATTCTTCCTTCGCTCTCTGATGTACCTAAAAAAGGTTTTATCCCCCTTCTTAACTGAGTTGGCTATCTTTTCCTCAGTTCGGGCCTTTGCTGTTCTGACTGTCTTCCCAGCTTCTCTTTGCTTTAACTGATACAATTCTCTGTCCTGCTCCTTCTGTGATTCCTTGTACTTTCTGAATGCTTTCTTTTTCTCTTGAACCTTCACTGCCACCTTCTTTGAGAACCATAGTGGTTTCTTACATTGTCTTGTTTTGTTTATTTGCTTCACACAAAGGCTTGTTACCTCTGTGATTGCAGTTTTTATTATTCTCATTGTTCTTCCACGCCTCCTTTCTGCCCATTTGCTAGTGCGTTCCTTAGGCACTCATCCATTTTGGCAAAGTCAGCCCTCCTGAAGTCCAGTACTTTTGCCTTTGTATGGCTTGACTCTATTGCTGTGTTTATTGTGAACCATACTGTTCAATGGTTGCTAGTGCCCAGATGGCTACCCACTTCTACATCTGTGATCCTCTCTCCATCTACATTTGAGAGGACCAGGTCTAAGATTGTTCCTCTCAGTGGGTTCCAATGCCTAGTTGTCTAAGGCATGCCCCTGCAGGGCATCTAGAATAACCCCACTCTTAGAAGTGGCTGCTGCAACTTCACTCCAGTTAACATCTGGCATATTCAGATCACCCTTCAGCAATATCTCCCCTTTATCTGCCATTCTAAGTATACTTTCTATCATTTCCTTGTCCCTTTCCTCCCCCTGAGAGGGGGGTCTGTATACAACCCCTGTGCGGATTGTGGTGCCACTGCCTGCCTCCAAACTGACCCACAGTGCTTCTTCTCCTTCCTGTTTACCCTTTTGTTCTGTTGCTTTGATTTCTTCTCTTATGTAGAGAGCTACTCCTCCTCCTCTTTTACCCTCTCTGTCCCTCCTGTAGATAGTGTATCCTGGTATGTTTACGTCCCAGTCACGGTTCTGTGTGTACCATGTTTCTGTGACTGCCATGATATCCAGATGTTACTCCTCCATCAAGGCCACTAATTCAGGATGCTTGTTACCCAGACTACAGGCATTGGTACTCATTGCTCTCCATTTTTTGATGGCTTTACCTTTTGTAGCATCCCCCACTGACCTTTCTACCTTGGTCTTTTTCTCATTTAGTACCCTGTTTTGTAGGGGGAGGCTGGGATTTTCATGCTGCTTATCAGTGCCTCCCCCCTTGACTAGTTTAAAAACATGCCAATTAAGCATTTAAACCAATTGTCCAAGAGACACCAAAAGGTGTAGAAAACAGCAGCTGTGATAAAAAAGATTTTCTTGTCACAAAGACATCTGAGGATCAGGCTGTGTAGCTAGAGGCAGATATCGCCACTGTAGAAATACTAAATGCTATTAAACCTCTAAAAGGTATATATAAATCAGAGGAACCTAATAGAAATGAGGACAGCTCTAATTTTTATAAAGATTTGCTTGTCACGGACCGGCCCGGTGGCGCTGAGAGTTGAGGAGCTGGATGCCACACCTCATGCCACGCCAGTGACCCGGGTTTGAGAATACAATCAGGTCATTCAGGGGCCAGTGGGGGAGGCAAGGATTGAGCATCACAGCTCTCCTTCCTTGGGGGGGGGTCTGTGCTGCAAATGGCACAGCTAGGAGGGCTCGTTCATGCCCATGGTGCTTGGTTGCCTCCATGGAGCTGGAGAC
Organism: Neoceratodus forsteri; assembly: GCA_016271365.2. NCBI lineage: Eukaryota > Metazoa > Chordata > Ceratodontiformes > Ceratodontidae > Neoceratodus > Neoceratodus forsteri. Next base: position 40,055,154 of record CM057451.1, read on the forward strand.
AGCTGCTGCACCCATTGCATGGTGCGTGAGCACAAAGGGGTGAAAAAGGAGGAAAATCCCCAGCGAGCAGGATGAAACCCAACTCCCACTGGCACCGCCTCCTGGACCGCAGATAAGATAAGCCTCTGTGCAATTCCGGGGGACGGAGCTAGAGGGGTTGGGCAGAAGGGGGCTGTCGGGGGGGGGAGAAGGTGTAGAAAACAGCAGCTGTAATAAAAAAAATATTTGCTTGTCACAAAGATATCTGAGGATCAGGCTGTGTAGCTAGAGGCAGATATCTCCACTGTAGAAATACTAAATGCTATTAAATCTCTAAAAAAATATAAAACTACTGGTCCTGATGACTTTTCATCTAATTTTTATCATACATTTGCAAAAGAGTTAGCACCAGTTCTCAAGAAAGTATTCATGGAGGCGTTGAAGGCTAACACACTTTCAAATGACAAAACCAGGGGTTTAATTACTTTGATACTTAAGCAAGGGAAGGACCCAATTGACTGTAATAGTTACAGACCTATCTCACTGATAAACACGGATATGAAGATCCTGGCCAAAATACTCTCTTCCTGTTTGGAGCTGGTTATTCCCTCCTTAATTTCTTCACAATAAATGGAGTTTATGAAGGGAAGAATTTCTTCAGACAATATAAGGAAGATTTTTCACCGCTTAGGTATTTCTAATAAACTAGACAAGTTTTGTGGACTCCTTCTTTAGATGCTGAAAAGGCTTTTGATAGAATTGTATGGCCTCATATTTTTAGTGTGCTACATAGATATGGTTTTCCAGACAAGTTTATAAAGTTTCTTAAAATATTATACAACAATCTGACATCGGGTATAATTTCAAATGGCATGGTGTCACCCTTTTTTAAGGTCACAAAAGGTACCAGACAAGGTTGTCCATTGTCCCCCTTATTATTTAATTTAACAATAGATCTACTGATAAGAAAAATTAATATGGATGAGGGAATATCCGGAGTGAGAGTGGCTGGGATAGAAATACGCACACCTGTTTATGTAGATGACTGTTTAATTTCACTGACTGGCATAGAACACTCTATTCCTAGAGTATTGAGGTTAATAAAAGACTTTGGGGAGTTATCTGGTTATAAACTAAACTTAATCAAAACTAACTTTTTGCCATTAAATAATAAATGCTGTAAGAAAACTGTTACTACTTTGGGACTGTTGTGGCCCTGGAATATATTGATTACCTGGGAATAAGGGTATATAGAACTATATCCCAAACTATGGCCAGAAATGTGGCCATTGTTAAGGACAACCTTTTAAACTCACTAACATGATGGAATAAATTACCTTTGGGAACCTGGGGTAAGATCGAAACAGTCAAAATGATGCTCCTGCCGAAAATTCTCTCTTTTTATTTTGCTACCATGTGATATCAATAAAAAATGGATGAAAAATTAATTCTGAATTCTCTAAATTTATATGCGGTTACAAAAAGTTAAGAATAGCCTACTGCATGCTAACTAGATCCAAGGGAAAGGAAGGCCTAAGAATGCCTGATATATTTTCTACCACTTGCTAGCTAGACTCGCCCAATTATCCAAATGGTTATCACATTCAGATACAGACTGGTATATTCCCACATCAGTAGAAATAGAAAAAGGAATCTGTATGGTTAGTGTTAGCTTACATTCAATTTTCTATGCAAGGAAAATCTCTTTCCCCCATAAGACAGTTATGACAGACTCTTTCAGATTATTACGATACATATCTCATACCTTCAAGTATGACTTTCCAAATTCTAGGTCACAACCAATTTGGGATAGTGAGAATCTTAATCTTAGCCCTCCACATCTTGTTAGACAGGAATGGATTAAGAAAAAAGTAACTAAAATTCAGGATGTTATCTGTAGAGACTCCTTTTACACATTCAAAGTCCTTGCCTGAAAGTATAAACTGACAGAAATGGAAAGACATTTTTATGGAGAGCTAATACAAAATGTTCATTCACTGCTGCCTTCAACCCAAATATCCTCAGAGGATGCCTGGTCCTTCATTGCTTCTATGCACCTCTCTCCCTCTATATCATTACTTTATAATTCTCTCCTAGAGGTAGCAAGAGGTTCACTGACAGACCCCATCAGGTGGTAGTCGCAAGAACTGGAGGTTAGTGTGGAAGAATGGGACTCGTCAAGGATATGGGCATTTGCAGGTAAGGCATTTAAAACTTCTAACCTCAGACAGATGCACTTTAAGATGCTACACAACTTACATTTCACACCGGTGCACATGCATAAAATGGGACTTAGACAAGATTCTGATTGTCACAAATGTGGTAATGGGAGAGGTTCTCTCAGCCATATGCTTTGGTTCTGTTCTGGAGTGCAAAATTTGTGGAAGAAGATAATAGATTATATCAGCAAGTTATTTAATTTAAAAGGCAAGATGACACTAGACACGTGTATCATAGAGCTCTTTAATAAAGAGGAGACATAGACACAGGAACAAAAATATTCCATTACGTTGATTGAAGGTTTGGTTTGGAACACCATATTAAAACACTGGATAGAGGAAACCATTCCATCCTTTAGAAAATGTATAACACAGTTTATTGAAAATCTCAGAACAAAAAAACTGACCCTCTGTTTAAATGGTTTATCTCACAAATTTCTTGGTAGGTACACAATGGTTGAGCAACATATAAAAGGATAAAGCACTAACACAATAACATTGGACTCCTCCATTTGTATTTATAAACATTACATGGTAGGTCGTGTGGGTGGAGTAAGCTAACATTGGTCCGTTTTTGGTGGTGCGGAACACCTTTGCTGGTTTAGTGGGTTTATGGGTCTCTACTGATCAGTTTCATTTTCTTTTTTACTCTCTTCCTCTGTCTTCCTTCTCTTCTTTCTCATTCTATATAATAGTTTAATGGGGAAAAAAGGCTTTGAAATATAATTATATGAGAACAATGATTTATAATTATTTGCTAACTATATTGTTTAAAGATACATATCAGTATTAGAAAATACATCAACTGTACATTAACCCACAGGCTACCAACAGAATTAGAACATATAGGAATTCTGGACTGATATATCAGTCCGTGGCCCTGCAAGGGTTAATTTATTAAGTTTAGTTGATTGTAAGGTCAAACTGTTTATGTATATGTCACTGATAGTTATTTTGTCTCACTGTAAACTGAATGTGTTTCTGTAAAAGTATGAGTCGCTTTCCAATAAAAAATTTTATGGAGAAAAAAAAAGAATGTTGGGAGACAACCTCATCCTTGTGGAAAACCAGATATGAGGAGTCCTAAGAAAGCACCTGGAGCTCACTCGCTCATGTAGTAGAGTTGATGGCAACCTGAAAATGCAATTATCCGCAAGTGTTAGATAACACTTGTCCATAAGCTCAAATGGTTTACTCATCAGCCATGACAGCACCAACAGCATGTCTAAGAGAAGGTGGTTCATGCACTGGAGGGGGCAGGTGGTCAAACCCTTTGAAAAAATGACAACCACCTTCTCCTGTGCCACCTTCAGCAAACTTGCTTCAACACGGTACGCAGATGGGGAAGCCAGGTACACCTTGAAGATCATGACTCACAGCCCTGTCTAAGACAAGGACCAAAGGTAATCAAAGATGTGCTTCATTAAGGAGAAGATGGGCAACACTCCGTGCTCCATGCACCAGCACAAGAACGTCTTCCATTTCCAAGTGTAAGTCTTTCAAGTCAATTCTTTCCCAGATGCCTCCAGAACTCAGAGAATGTTGCCTGAAAGACCAAGAGCTTGACTTTCTAGTTGCACAGGAATCAGGCTTTCAGTTGCAGGAGCTAAAGGTCCAGGTGCCTGTCTCTCCCAGACCATGTCAACAGCTCTCACAAAAGTGGAAGCAGCCACATTGGTTTGCTGCTGAGACTAAAGAGATCCTGGTAACAGACCAGACATGGTGAATCTGCTGCAATCAGAATCAAGGACACTCAGTCTTTCAGTGCCTTGAGGAAAACATAGTGGACCAGAGAAAATCGAGAGAAGGCATGCAGAAGGCCCTGGTCTTAGGACTGAGTGGACACATTCCCCTTGCAGAGTGCCTGCTGAGGAGGACAGGTGCAAAACACTCTCAGTTTCTTGTTTTCTCAAAAATCAAATAGGTCAACTGAGATCCCCACTTGGAGAACACCTAGGACACCCTCCATGGGTGCAGAGATCACTTGTGAGAGGTTTCCCACACAACCAAGAGCATCCATAAGTGGGGTGTTTGCTCCCATGACATGGATCATCAGAAGGTCCATGTGCATGGAGTGAGCCATGGACTAAGTCCTCAGTGCCTCCTGACAGAGGGGAATGGAGTGCACCTGTGGTGTGAATGTCGCCAATGCCAGACAAACTACACAAAGTTCCAGCAAGTTGATATGCAGCTTCACATTGCTCGGTAACCAGATGCTATATCCACTATGGTCCAGCAGATGTACCCTACAGGTCACTAGTGATGCATACTGTATGTGAACAATGTGACCAAAGGGGATTACATTTCCCAGATATTAAGTGATATTTCTTGTCTATCCAACATAGATATGTACAGGATTGGGTTAACAGGGGAGTGAAGGCTTGTTGAGTGGATCTGGATGGGGAGGAGGCTCCTGCCCAACTAGCGGCTTATTTAGACCCTGGTGGTAAACGAGCATATGGTTGGCTTAAGAGTAGAAACCCCTTAGTGGAGCTCACTTTAGATGCCCAGGAGCAGACTAAAAGGATGGGCAGGGGAAGATCTAACCTGGCTAGTCCCTGTAATTGGAAACTCAAAATTTATGCTGGGGCTTGCAGATTCCAGCTTTTGACTGTGGGATGAAGGGGGTGCATACCTCTCAATCTTTTGTCCCCCAAATGGGGAACATTGCCTCTCAAAATGTGGAACAAATGAGCAAAATGTGGAACACTTAATCAAATCTTTACCTAAGAAGCTCAGAACACTGTTAAAATGTTTGCATTTATGTTCAGAAAGTCTGTTATTAATTGAATAATATATTTTTTGCATAATTTACTAAAGATTTTAGCTTTAAAATGTTGCCACTGAATGTGGAACAAGTCCTCACAATGTGGAACAGGGAGCTTTTATGAAGTAAAATGAGGAACGTTCCTCGTAATGTGGTACAGTTGAGAGGTATGAGGGTATTGTTTAGGTGATTTATACACACTAGAAGGAATCAAACCTTTTGAAGATCTCTGACGCTAGTTCGGAATTCCTATCACACATAGATATAAGTATTTCCAAGTTTGTGCCTTTGGTCAAAGCAGAGGCAGAACTCTGATGAGCTCATCCATTTTAGGCCTGCTGGAAGTGCAGTGGCTCGGGTGCACCACTCTCCAAAGGGGTTAATAGCAAAACTGGCACACAAGGATCGGGATGCATTTCCAGATTTCTCAGGTAGGGTAAAAGTGCTATGGGAGTGGGACCTGAGGTCACTGATCTCAGACAAAAACTGGGCTACTATAATTAGAACCCATATGGGACTCCTGCTTTTTGCATAGGCTGTACTGTCCCCCGGTTAAAAGTTTCATCCAATGGTGTCTCCTATGTGTGGTCACTGCAATAGTGCCCCGAGTACATACATTCATTACTTTTGGGAGTGTGTGGATCTTCACTCCTTCTAGATGCAAATTGCCCAGGAGATCTCAAACATTTTTAATGTGCAGACAATGAACATAGCAGTGTCTCTACTATTTGGGGTGGAGGACCTGGGAGAAGACGGGTGGGAACCCTATCCCAGAACACTTAGAATACTATTGGTTTTGGCTCACCAGTGCATGCAAAATACCTGGGTATATCACTCCAAGTCTACCGTGGGCCAGTGGAGGATCCTGGTCCTGCAGAATCTAGCCCTGGAGCGCTTAAAGTACAGTTATGTAAGAACTTACCGTACCAGTAGATCTTTAAGAGAGGCTCTTGCAGAAGGTAATCACCTTGAGGACTGCACCCCCTGGCATCAGGACCACACAGAAACTTTAGGTAGCAGTGTCTGATGGGGGACTGCCCACTCATCATGTGACGGATGTCAGCGTGACACCATATAGTGGGTTGCCCCCACACCTGCCCTCTAGTTCTCCCGTCAGAGACCTCCAAGGAGGTGCGACAGAAGAATGGAATAGAGGCTGCTCAAGCCCAAAAAGAATTGATGGAAAAAGAGCAACAAATAAACTCGGGGAGAAAGACGGAGGGAAAACGGTTACCTACCACAAGAGCCTCTTGCGAAGATCTACTGTTACGGTAAGTTCTTACATAACTGTACTGTCTTACTTCAAGAGGGATCTTATAGTAGGTAATTACTTTGAGGACTGAGTCCCAAGCAGTGTGAATCAGCAAAAACTGAAACATGGGAGGCAGGAAAAAAACTGCAGGAAATGCAGAAAGTTCAGGACAGGAGACCCTGGAGAACAGCTAGGCCAAACACTGCCTGTGCCTATAGGCAATGTCCAGACTATAATGCTTTGTGAAGGTGTGAACAGAACTCCAAGTAGCCATGGCACAAAAGTCAGTGGCTAACACATTCTTGAAACAAGCAGCAGACACAGCCACGCTTCTGGTGGAATGCTCCTTAACCTCCCACGGGAGAGTCTTGTCATATTTCTGGTAACAGAAAACAATGCAGTTGCCAACTATTTGGATTAACACTGTTTGGAAACTGCTGTGCCTGCTCTCTTTGGTACAAAAGAAATGAAAAGTTGGTCCGACTTCCAGACAGACTTGGTTCTGTTAGTATAATAACACAGAATTCTGTGAACATCTAAAGTGTGCAGAAGTGCCTCCCCCCGATTAGAATGTTCAGGGTAGTAAATCAGCAGCTGAATCGACTGGTTCAATGTAAAATTCTGAAACTGCCTTCAGTAAAAACTGAGGATTCATACACAGAGCCATCCTGTCTCTGTGAAAAATCAAATAAGGTTCCTTACACATCAGGTCCTGAAGCTCGGAAACTCTCCGAGCGGAAGTGACAGCAGCTAAAAATAGTACTTTCCATGACAAACAGTGCATATCACAAGAACCAGCCAGTTCAAAGGGAGGCAAGGTCAATTTCTCTAGAATGAAATTCAGATACCATGGTGGCGTGGGACTGTGCACTGGGGGTTTTAGATGTAGGATTCCTTTCAAAAGAGTTTTGGAAACCTCCAGCTGAGCCACAGTTTTGTCTTCCACTAGGGTCTGATAAGCCGAAACAGCCAACAGGTGGACCTTCAGGGAGGAGTAGCTCAGGCCCAAGTCAAACAGGTGCAGGAGATATTCCAAGATTTGCAGAAAGGGGCATGAGAAGGGATCCCAACCCTTCGAGGTGGCCCATATGGAAAAATGTTTCTATTTCATAGCATATGTGGCCCTCGTAGAAGGCTTTCTGGCCTCTACCAAGACCTGCGCCACTCTGGAGGAAACTCCAAAATGTGAAGCAGCTAAGTCCTGAGGTACCACATGTGAAGGTGGAGAGACTTCAGCCCTAGATAGACCAGTGTGCCCCTCTCCTGGGTCAGGAGATCATGACAGAGGGACAGGGGAACTGGTGGTTCCACCGCTAGCTGCTGAAGAAGTGGAAACCAAACTTGGCGGGGCCGTTATGGGGTGACCAGAACCATGCATGCCCCCAAGAGAAGCTTGAGCAGCACCCTCTGCAGAACTGGAAAGGAAGGGAAGGCATACAAAAACCTCCCTGTCCAGCAAAGAGATAACACATCTCACCAAAAAACACCAGGCCTGGGAGCGTGCGAGCAAAACTTGGGTAGTTTTGTGTTGGATGGGGAAGTGAACAGATGCAAGTCTAGACAACCCCAGAGGTTGAAAATGTGACCAACCACCACCTGCTTGAGCTCCCACTCATGAGCTCTGACTCTGGTATGGCTGAGACTGTCCGCCAGGAAGTTTTGCATGCCTGGAACGTGAACCGCTGTGAGGTGAATTTGATGCAGAACAGCCCAGTTCTACACTCACATTGCCTCCCTATGGAGGGAATAAGAACAAGTGCCTCCTTGCTTGTTGAGATACCACACCACAGACATATTGTCTGACTTGACTAATAGGGTGCCCTGGAGAAGTAGGTGCTGAAAAGTCAAGTGCATACAGCACCGCTCTCATCTCCAATACATTTATGTCCAGACGGAATTCTGCCAGAGACCATAGACCCTGGGTCCTGTGGCTCCCTAGATGAGTGCCCCAACCCATCCCTGATGCATCTGTAGTCAGGGTCTGGAAGGGAGGAGGGGACTGGAAAGGAACCCCTTTGGTGAGTTGACTAGGTCCGACTACCATAGGAGGTCCTGCTGCATCCAACTGGAGACTATGACCAGGCGGTCCAAGTCATCCAGCCTCTGATCCCACTGTGCCCTGAGTATCCACTGTGAAATTCACATGTAGAGCCTGGCTAGAGACACAGCGGGGATGGCCGCTGCCATAAGGCCCTGGAAGTCAAAGAACCAACCTGGCCGGAACCTGCCTGCTGGAGGCTACCGTATGAGCCTTTCTCTGCAATGTTTTTGCCCTGTCCAAAGGGAGGAAAGCCATACCCTGGGTATTATCCAACAATGCCCCAATAAACTGGAGGAGTTGGGAAGGAACGAGTTGGGACTTCGAGAGATTTACCATGATCCCAACCCATGCAAAAAGGTCCAGGGTAGCAGATAGGGAAAGTTCCAGCTGCTCCCTCAACAGGGCTGACAGGAGCCAGTCATTGTGGTAGAGGAACACACAGTGGCCATGATGTCTCAGAGCCACCACCACTACCACTAGGCACTTGGTAAATACCCGAGATCCTGAGGACATGCCAAAGGGGACAGCCCTGAATTGGTAATGTTCCCCTTGAAAGGCAAACCTGAGGTAGTGATGATGGGCCTGAAAAATCAGGATATGCAGGTAAGCACCTTGCATATCCAGTGCACAGAGCCACTGTCCCTCGTGCAGGAGGGGCAGCAGGCCTGGGAGAGTAAGCAGACAAAACTGTCTGTATTCTAGGTACTGGTTCAAGGCACTGAGGTCCAGAATGGGACACAAGTCTCCTGTCTTTTTGGGGACCACGAAGAAGTGAGAGTAATACCCCTTCCCTATCTGGCTGAATGGAACAGGCTCTATTTTTCCTTTATAACAGAGCCTGGATCTCCTCTTTTAACAGAGGAATGTGCACCTTTGGATAGTGGAACACAGTTGGGGGCCAGTCTGGAGATTTCTCCCAAAACTCCAGAGTGTGGCCTTGTCCAGCTAACTGAAGAACCCACAAGTCAGTTGTTATCCTCACCACCCTGGCAGATGACTGGTGAACCTTCTGCCCACCAGCTCCTCCGAAGGACTGTGAGGAGGGAGGGTGGACCATGAGTCAGAGAGGAGAGGGTTGGGGAGAGCCACACCGGAGGCTCTTTGGGCTTTCACTGGAGGGGTGGCTGAGGCTGACTGGGCCCAACATTTAGGCTGACACCCAACTGTCTGCTGTTGCTTTGGCTGCCTTTGCTTGGTGCCAAAAAGGCTTTCTGGCCTGAAATTTAGGGTGGTACATAGTGTGGACCGACCTAAGGGCCTTACTCTTGTCCGGCAAACTGGTGATGATGTCTTGAGCATCACCACCAAAGAGGACTGAACCCCTGAATGGAGCATCCTGGCTGGCCATCTGAACATCTTGTGCCAGGCCAGAGACCCAAACCAAGAAAATCTCATAAGGCTAACCGCTGTGGTGACCCCCCCCCTTGCCAAGGAGTCTATGGCGTCATAAGTGTCCCTTAGGGAACGCCTATAAGCAATCTTGGCTGACCAAATAGAGTCCACCAAGATGGACTTGGACTCAGAGTCAGGAAGCGCTTCTATCTCCAGCTCCAGGTGGCTAAAGAGGGATTTTTGGTAGACCAACATATGGACTACATAGTTCAAAGCGTGGATGGCCAGGGTAGAGGAGGAGTAAAACTTCTTCCCAAACTGGTCCAGCTGCCTCGACTCCTTGTCAGGAGGGGAGGTGCTCATATACCTAGGCTTAGACGACCTGTCATGGGCCGCAGCGATGGCAACCGAGTCCCCCTTGGGGTGGACGCTGAGATGGTCCTTCCCTTCTGGCATCCGATAAATATTGTTGGCCTTTTTTGCAACCACTGGTGCTGAGGAGGGCATCATCCAAATAGTGGATGCCAGGTTCTCGTGCAGCTCAAGCCAAGGAGGCGTGATGACAGGAGCTGCCTCATGAATGTCAAGGTGTTCGGCCAGCCTTTGCCATTTTGGGTCTTGGGCATCTGACTTCCATTTATAAACCTCTGCAATTTTCTTGAGGAGGTCTGTAAATGATGGATACTCAGGAGGAGATTTCAGCAACTCCTTGGGTCAAGGCTTCTAAGGGGAAGGAGTCTCGAAACCCAAAGCAGAAGAGGAGGAACCATCAGAGTCTGAATCTGGATCCGAGTCAGAAGATCAGGCATCTGGTTGGAAAGGTTCCCCGACATCAGGGAGCATTCCACCTTGCGTTCGCCCTGACAAAGGCTCCTTAGAAGGGTCCAATGGTGGATGGCTCGGGACCGGCACAGGAGACGGCTTAGGGGGTTGACCCACTGGGTCTTGAGGAAGCTCCCTAGGGGTGGCGGTTACCCAGCTCAGACATAAGATGGGCCTTAGTCTCTGACCACCAGGATTGTAAAATGGCCTGAAAATCCACCTAAGATTGAGGAGGCAGAGGGAGCAGAGGAGGCTGGTAAGTCGGCATCGGATATGATGGCGTCAGGTACCCAAGGGGAAGGTAAGGGGCACATAGCCAGGCATCTGGAACCCTGACAATGGGTAGCCCAGGTATGTTGGGGAACTAGGCATTAGGTAACCTGATGGAGGGTAACCCAATGGAAGCCCTGACAGCGGGGCTGAGGGGCCTGAAGGAGGACTCTAACAGACTTCCACACCCAACCCTGAAGAACTTAGAAGAACCAGGTCAAACATTGTTCCAGAAGACGGCAGAGGTGATGCCAGAGTTGGGGCCCTCACTAGAAAACCTGATGGAGGAGATCCTTAAGGGACAACTGGAACCCCCAATGTAAGATCCGGAGGCGAGTCAGGGAGAGTGCTACCTGATGGAAGACCCCCTATGCCCGCTCCACCCTTGTCTGCAAAGAGCGGCAGAAGCTCCCCTACAGGACAGCTGTGTGTAGACCAGTGGGGAGACTTGACCGGAGTAAGCTGTGGAAGGTCTGGCAATTGAGAAATGTCAGGCCCCTCGCCGGCCCCTGACTCAAGGTTCACGGCGGATCGCCGGGCAAACTGATGTCCGACTATCACTGGACTGGTTGGGTGGATGTTGGAAGATCCAGCGCCTGACTTAGCGACCTTAGCTGGACAGGTTCCAGGGTCTCCAGAGCCCAATGACACAGCTTGGGCCGGGCGCTCATTGGGGGATCCGACAAGCGACTTATCGGCCCTGCCAGACAACTCAAACCCGCTGGTGAAAAGGGCCTAAGAATGGCGGAGGCCTCGGACATAGCCAAGATGCCCACAGCCACTGTGACCAGTGGTGGCAAGAGATTAGAGGACTGCCCCTGAGGCGGAGCAGGCATGACCACCACAGTCGACTTCCTGAAGGAAGAGGGCCACTGTTCACTCAAGGGGCCCGGATGCGGGCCAAGGTGAGAAGGGGACCTGTCCTGGTCCTGATGTTTCTCTTTCCCCTTCTTATGCATTGGAAACATCAGTCAGGCAAGAGGAAGCACTGTGGAGTTTTTGGAGCTCCTTTTCCATTGTGGCCATTGTTTGCTTGAGTAAATGGGCCTCAAGGGCCTGCTGGCAATGCTTAAGTGTGGCCTGGTTGAAGCTGGAACAGGCCTCACAATCCTTGACCGTGTGCTCTTGGCCTAGGCAGAAGAGGTAGAGAGAATGGAAGCCTTTGTGTGGGAGTTATGCGCCGCACGAAGCACACTTATTTTTATGTGACTCGACGGAAGACAACGTCGACATGCACAAAAAGTAAAGAAAACAAAACTTTTGAATAAAGATTATTTATTTATTTGTTTTTATTACAATTTTGGTTATTGGGTAGGCCCACTGAGACTGAAACAGTCCCTTTTTACAGGGGCAACCTGGAATTAATTACATAATCTATAAACATAACAAAATACATACATGTCATTTCACAATTAACAGTCAATGTAGATGTACTGACCCAGTCAAGGATACAGTGGCAGGTTAATTACAATCAGCTTCAACAGGAGAAGAAGTACTATTATACACACAAAATGTCACAGTTAGATTGATGTTCCAATAAGGTTAGATCAGCAGCAGGGAGTTGGCTGACTCAGCGGTAGCAGTTCCAACAGGTAGCCTTTAAGACCCCTCTTGAAAACCCCAAGGGAGGTACATTCCTGAAGACTGCTAGGGAGACCATTCCAGATAGAAGGTATGAAGGCAGTATAGGACCAGATTCCTAGGGAAGTTCTAACACTGGGGACTTGGAGAAGCTGGTGGCCAGAGGATCCTCATGTTCTCCCATTCTTTTTGGGAGCTACTGTGTTAATTAGGCTAGGAGGGGCACCATTTTGCTGGAGCTTAAAAGCAAGGCACAGTGAGGGATATGATAATCTGCCATCTAGAGAAGGCCACCTTAGAGATAACAGTACCTTGCAGTGATGCTCCCATGGTGGCACCCCTACAGCGAAGCACCCTATCCTGTGATACAGTATTTTCAGCCTTTGCATTTCAGAACTTCTTGCAGAATGTAGTAAAGGGGCCCCATATAGCAAGGTTGGTAGGAGTGTACCAGTGGAAACCTTGAGTTTGGATTCACAAGTGAGGAAAGAGCTCAGGCGCTATAAGAGACCTAACTTTTGGTTGAGTTTCTTGGTCAGATGGTCGATGTGGCTTTTAAAGGTGAAGTCTTGGTCTAAGTATACACCGAGGTATTTGATACAATCACTTCAATTTTTGAGCCATTGGACAGAGCTGGGGACAATAAATGTGAATGGGTTGGGCCAAGGCTTTTAAAGCCAAATAGCATGGCTTTGGCCTTTTCACTATTTAGAACTAATTTATTAGCAAGAAACCAGTTCTCAAGTAGACCAAGGTCTTGACCAAGAAGGTTGTTTAGTTGTACAGTGTCTCAGGAGGACCTATAAAGCACGGCATCGTCTGCATGTAAGGTCATCTTGGCCCCTCCACAATGTTGAGGCAAATCATTAATAAATAGGGAAAAGAGGAGCAATGCCAATATTGAACCCTGGGGACACTGTCTTTGATAGGGTATTTGTCGGACTTAGCTCCATGCCATCTGACAATTTGTGATCTGCCATCAAGGTGTTCCATGAACCATTGAGTAGATAGATGATCAAGACCAAAAGATGTTAGTTTAGTGATAAGTTGCTGATGATTCACCAAGTCAAATGCCTTGGTGAGGTCTATAAAGACTGCACCAGTTTGAAGGCCATCATTAGAGCTGTAAAGATATCATCAGTAAGGCTAATCATGGCCGTGTTGGTACCATGATTTTTTCTAAAACCATGTTGTCGTTCAGTTAGTAAATTGTTCTGTTCAACATATTCCTGGACCTGCTGGTATACAATACTCTCTAACACTTTACTTAGTGTGCAGAGAATGGATATTGGTCTGTAATTCTCAACAAGCTCAATATCCCCACCTTTAGGTATACGAGTGACCAAGGCAACTTTCCACACAGTGAGGAGTTGGCCTTCAAGCAGCAATCTGTTCAGGAGCCAAGCGATTGGAGAGGCAATGATGTGGGCTCCAGCTTGTCAAACTCAGCAGAGCCAGAGGATTTGATTCTTTTTAGTAATTTCTGGACCTCAGATTTAGTTGCAAGTTTGTAATGAAAATTAGGGTAAGGGGTTTCCTCTTGTAAATGATTCTGGGGAGAGGGGGGACCCAGAGGGATTATTTTAAAATGTGTCCAGGTCAGTGAGGAATGCATTTAGTGCATTAGCAGCATCTTGCAGGTTGGTATAGCGGACACCATTTGCTGCTATGTCATTTTTCTTATGGGTGGTGTTCCCCTTTAGGAGAGAGTTAATTTGGAACCAACATTTTTTAGGGTCCAAAAGGTTTTTAGTTTGTAGTTTTGGAGGTATTGTCTTTCAGCTGATTTTAATTCCTTTTGCACTTGTTTCTCAATTTTCTATATTCCACCCAATCCTTAGTTAGATTTGTAGATTTTAATTTTTTGCCAGGCTTTGTCTCTCACCCTCATTTGTTTTTTAAGGTCTCTGGACAGCCACTTTGAGCATTTTCCCTTGACTCTGATTTGTTTGGGGGAGGCATGCTTATTGGCGGCTGAGAGGAAGTTATTGATGAAGAAATCAAGGGCTGAGCCCAGATTGGGGGCTAGCTTGATTTGAGTCCAATCCACCACTGCTAGGATTTCAAGGAAAGGAGCAGATATTGAAACTGGAGTAATCCAGAGCCCAAAACATTCTGGGTGGAGGGTTAGGGTGGTTGTTTTTCCAGATGCTGAATATAGGGCATGGTCACTTATGGAGTCCGCAAACATCCCAGCCAGTTTGAAACTACTTGGGTTGGAAGCGAGAATCCAGTCTAATGTGTTGTGGTTTCCTGATTTAATGTTCAACCTAGTGGATCTTTGGATCAATTGTGTCAAGCTGGCCTCTAGCAAGCTGGATTTTACATCGCTAACGGTGTGCTGACCCCAGTGGAGGTTAAAGTCACCAAGGAATATTTTCTCCCACTGAGGTAGCCCCAGCATCAGAGACAGAAGGCTCTTTGAGGCATCTTTTGCCATCTTAGGTGGGTTGTAGAGGCAGCCTATTAGCAGGGGCTTAGTCCTGCCAAGTAGTATTTTGATGAACACTGTCTCACCACCTGATTGGGCATGGTCAGGTGTTGCCACCAGGGAGGCATTTAGGGATTTTTTACATAGATGATAACTCCACCACTCTTCCTACCACATCTATCATGTCTAAAGAACTTAAACCCCTGGAGCTCAACCTCATGCTTTAGGTTACTAGGCTTGAGCCAGGTTTCAGAAATGGCAATTATGTCAGGGGAGTGCATATTTACCCATGCCTTGAGTTCAAAATGGCTAAACATCTTTGAAAGTGGTCAAACTGCAACGTGCAATCTCCATGAGGCCCGACATGATCAGGTTGATAGCAGGAAAGTACTAGAAGGCGGGTGTGGACCGCTCACAATATAGTGTCACGCTGGCACCCATCACGTGATATCAGGTGGGCGGTCCCCTGTCAGACACTGCTAACTAAAGTTTCCATGTGGTCCTGATGCCAGGGGGTGCAGTCCTCAAGGTGACTACCTACTGCAAGAGCCCTCTCAAAGTAAGATCTTACTTGTTATAATGGGGAGAGGAGTTGTTTCTCCATGGCTGGGATCGCTACATTGACTCCCTCTCGGGGGCAGAAACAATTCTTAGACAAGGAATACTTTGAGGGATTTGGAATCTGTCTCATACGGTACCTAGAACTGGAGGTACCACTCTGGTCACACCCTAGTAGTTGGGTTTGTATGTCCACCCTTTGGTTGGAGAGCAGCTTGACTATGTGTAGGAATGGACTGAAATATATAGGTCTGAAACATTACAGATATATTTATATGTGTCTATGTTTTTGTTCAGTTGGGGGATATGTTGTTATTTATTTCATTTAAGTAACTATTATGTGTATTTATAATTTTATAGGTTATTTACTTTAGCAGAACTATTAATTTGCATATACAAGACTACGTTTTAACTGTTGTGTTTTTTTCTGTATGTAATATATATATATATCTATGTCGATCTCATTTTTTACCGTATGAGTTATCCTGAAAATTTATAAAAATATGAAACAAATAAAAAAATATGACCAAGAGCTCTCTCTCAATGAATGGGAAGCCCTCAAAGAGATGCACTGGAGACAGCCACCAATGGATGGTGTCCAGCATCAGCAGAGTCACCTGGACAGATTGATTTAGGGCTGCAAGCATCTGGAACCACTGGTGCCCCAGTCCCCAATGGATGACTTACACAGAAACATAGAATCTGTCAGCAGACAAGGATCTGACAGACCACCTAGTCTTCCCTATTTCCTGCCTATAGTGTTGCCGCAGATCCTACTCTGTCTCCAGTCCCCCCAATGCTAAGTTCCTTCTGTGTCTGTCCCATGCATTCTTGAACACTGTCACCATTTCTGTCCCCACCACCTCCGCTGGCAAGCTGTTCCATGCATCCCCCACTCTCTCCATGAAGAAGTACTTCCTCACATTTCCACTGAGCTGCCCCCCCCCTTTAAACTTCATATGACTCCTTATCCTTGAGCATCTTTTTCTGTGAAAAATGCTTCCTTCCTGTACCTTGTTTTTGCCTGTGAGGTATTTCAATGTCTCTATCATATCCCTCCTTTCCTCCAGGGAGTACATGTTAAGTTTCTTGAGCCTTACCCCATAGGGCTTTTGATGCAGGACAAGCACCATCTTGGTTGCTCTTCTTTGCACTGCCTCCACCCTCTGTATATCTTTATGGAGGTGGGGCCTCCAGAAATGAAAATTATGTATCTACTGTAATTCTTTATCTTCCTAGATACCTTCACCATTCATTACTGATGGGTTACAAGCCGGAGCCGCCGGACACTACAGGAGCATACAGCTTTAAGAATTTTTGAAAGTGGGGAGCCAATGATAGGGCACCATCCTCGAGCACATGATAGAATGTAGTGCTCGTGGATTGGCCAGTAACCGTACATTGACTCCCCCACCTCCTCAGTTCTGCTCACTGGAGAGGAGGAATAAACAAGAGACAGAAAAGAGAGAAAGAGGGCGTGGCTAGCTGCTCAGCCATCTAGACGCTCCTTCAGAGATCTCCCATAACTTTGTGTATTTATAACTAAAAATATTCGATTTAAAATCTGTTTGGTGACTAAAAAAGTAAACGTATCTGATTACTGAAGATTTCTGTCCTCGCAGAGGTGGAGCTGCTGAATATGGGGCGGAAGACTGCAGAAAATAAATCCAATTTCTTTGCACCTCGTGGTGGGGCCGCGAAAGCACAGACATCCTGGGAGCTTGCACTGGAAGAGCCCAACAAGGAGGGCTCCTGCCCAGTATCGTTAGACTCGCTGCAACAAGCTCTCTCAACCCTAACTAAAGCGATTCAACAGATGGATAAAAAAATGGACTCATACCATGAGCGTATGCTCACAATGGAACACCGTATGGATGGATTGGTCGAGACTGCGGCGTGTGCTGAGAAAAACTCGAATAAAGCAATGGCTACAGCATCAACCTGTGTAAGAGAGCACGCTCTACTACATAGCAGACTGGAACACCTAGAAAATGCGATAAGGGCCACACATGTTCGAGTGCTGGAATTCCCGAAAATATAGAAGGTGATGACATATGTGCATTTATTACAACTTGGCTGGAGGAGACCTATGGATTAGAACTACAGGAGAATATCCTTAGAGCTTATCGGATCACACTTCGTAGAGCCAGCGAGCAGAAACCAGAACCTCGCACTATCCTGGTAGTCACAGCATCAACTGTGACCCGAGATCGAATACTGCAAGCAGCCAGAGCAAAGAGGAATGTGCACGTCGAAGGGTCCAGAGTTTTACTGTTCCCAGACCTCTCCTATGCAACCCGAATAAAATGAAAGGGTTTCATGCTCTGAGGCGAGATTCCGCGAATTAGAGGTTCCTACAAGCATGCTAATGCCGGCTTGACTACACGTGAATATGTGCGCAAAAACATATGTGTACACTGATCCAAAAGAGGCCGGGAAATGGCAGAGAAACTGAGGTGGAAAAGGCGTCCGAGAGGGAGAGGGAGAAATATCTTCAGATTCGGAAGAAGGGGTTTAAAGGAAGATACTTGACTGGCTGAAGGTAACGCTCAACTAACGGGGACTTATTACTGGTCTAAAAAACAGATATGGTAAATGACATTTTAGGGCAGAGTTGGAGATACCAATGACTGGCAAATACCATGTTATTTCTGTACTGTAACCTTTGATATGCCGGATTGAACTTTAAGTTTAAATATAACTCTGTTGTGGTGTCTCCTTGCCCTGTGGATAACTCAGTGTTAGTTAAAATGGTGATTTCGACATTACTGTGTTCTTTAGATCTCTTAAAACTCTGGTTATAGATACGAAGAAAAATGTTTTCCTTTCCTTTTTTTTTAAAAAAAAAGGGGATTTGGGGAAATAAACAGTCTGAAAGTTAAAAAACACAACTTGTTGTTAACCAAGCAGACTAAGGGAGCATACTGAAGGAGGAAACTCTTGAATTAAATAATTATGGGGGCATATAAATAAAGGCTTAGATAGCCGTCTTCACATGTCTTTAAATTTATATTTGGTCATGTTAGTTTAAGGCGATTAGCAGCATTTGTAACCATTATGTATAATTTCTGTATAATGTGGGGTTCCCCTCCATGTCTTGTAACAAAGGTAACACTGTCTCAAATCACCTAATATCAACTTTATCTGAAAACATGTTGTATGCTCTGTTCCCGAGTTGAATTCTTGTACTGTAAAGTATAAAAATATAAATAAAAAGTTAAAAAAAAAAAGAAAAGGGAGAAGGGAGGCGCAGAGACCCAAGGGACAGGAAAAGGAAAGGATGTAAACTGAAGCAAAAAGCCAAATAGATAGAGGGAGAGAGATAAGGGCTCTGTGGAAGGGAGTCCCAGGCCCTGAGCAGGCCAAGTGGAGAGAAGAAGAAAGAAAGAGAGGGAAAGAGACAGAGAAAGATCAAGGAAGAGGTTGTCACTGCCCAACAGGGGAGAGGAATACCCCAGGGGAAGAACAGATCTTCCTAGAAGATTTAGGATGTTGGAGTAGAACTCAGACAGGAAGGTCATAAAGGTCCAAGAGTAGGAGCGGCATTGCAAAAGGCCATCGCCAAAGACCCAAGAATAGGGCAAGAAGAAAGGGAGGTGAACTCCCATCTGCCAAGAGAGGGAGACAGTACCTATTGCAACGTCCCTTACAGATTGCTCTCCTCTTCTTTTCACCTCTTCCTTCCTCCTAAGATTTTGCTTTTACTTTTCTTATTTTAGTTGAGAAGGAAATTTGAAAGTGACTAGCTCTTCCTCTATTTGAAGAGTGAGAGATTCTCTGTGGCATAGTCTCCAAGGGCCCGGAGGCATAACTAGCATAGGGATAAACTACAGTATGTGCCAGAAGGCATGCAAGTTCCAACCCACATCACCTCTGGGAAAAATCCAACAGAAATGGAGGAGAAGGTGTCCCTACTAGTAAGAGACTTGGATACTATCCCACTAAGAAAATGAGGAAAGAAAGGAACCATGACGTAGTACAGATAGGATCACCCAAGGCTCAGGAAGTCCAGGAAGGGGTGCCAGTCCAGGAAATGTGACTATAAGGCTGCTTACAGAGAGAGAATCGCTGGCCTGAACAGCATAGGCTGCTCAGGTTTGACTGACAGAGAGCAAGTGTCCTCAGAGAGGTGCAATCCCTGAAGACTGAAGTTCCCACAACCTGGCCAACCTGAGCCCTGGTGCCCCAAAGGGGGCAAGAGCCCTTACTTGCCCTCTCCTTAGAGGTGGCTCCCTAGGGCTTCCAGGGAAAGAGTTAGGGGGCCTGAAGGTGCCAGTGAGATTACGAACATACGAAATTTGCCAGCAGGTAAAGGCCTAGAGGTCCATCAAGTCTGCTCGAATGTGTAGCTAGCACCCCTTATTCTGCAGCTGCCCCTCCCTTCCACCCTTCCCCTTTATTGACCCTCCCCCTTGTCTTGTCCTATCCCCTTTTGAAGCAGTCCACTGTTCTACTGGATACCACTTCTGCAGGTAATGCATTCCACCCAGCCATCACCCTCTCTGTAAAAAAGTGTCTCCTCATCTCCCTCCTGAACCTTCCTCCCCTCCAGTCTCATATCATGGCTCCTGGTGTCCCTCCCCTCCCTTACTTTGAACAGTCTCTCTGTATCTGTCTTATTTATTCCTTTCATGTACTTAAAGGTTTCAATCATGTCCCCCCGTACCTCCTCTCCTCCAGCGAGTACATGTTCAACTCCCTCAGCCTCCTCTCGTATGATAAGTCCCCCAGCCCCTTGATCATCTTTGTCACCCTGCACTGCACCCCCTCCAGTAACTTAATGTCCCTCTTCCAATATGGGCACCAGTATTGCACGCAGTACTCCAGGTGTGGTCTAACTAATGACCTATACAGTGGCAGAATCACCTCCTCCCTCCTCGAGGATATACCCCTTGCAATACAACCCAGCATTTTGTTGGCCTTTGCAGCTACCTTCCTACATTGTGCTGAGTTGTTCATTGACCCTGTAATGAGCACCCCTAGATCCTTCTCCTCCTCTGTCTGGGCTAGCTGCACTCCCCCAGCTGGTAACTCCTCCTAGGGTTCTTCATCCCAAAATGCAGCACCTTGCACTTTTTGGCATTAAACCCCAGTTGCCAGGTGTCTGACCAGGTTTTAAGCTTTGCCAGATCATCCTGCAAACCCCTGCCATCCCCCTAGGTCATCCACCACTGCTTCTACCTTGGTATCATCAGCAAACAGACTGATCTTGCTGTTGATGTCCAATGATATGTCTGCACTGAATATCCAAAACAACACTGGTCCCAACACCGAGCCCTGTGGAACACGGCTCGTCACTACCCTTGGGTGTGAGAGCTCCCCACCCACCACCACCTTCTGTTACCTTCCCTGAAGCCAGTCCCCTACCCATCTCACCAGCTTTGCACCCACCCCGTGCCTTCTAACTTACTTCCCAGCCTTCCATGCAGCACTGAGTTGAATGCCTTACTGAAGGCAAGATACAGGACATCCACTGCATGACCCCTGTCCAGTTGCCTAGTTACCCAGTCATAGAACTCCACCAGGTTGGTTTGGCAGGATCTGCCACATATGAAGCCATGCTGTCTGCTGTCCTGTGGCCTCTGGGAGGGCCACCAGCCTCTCCTTCAAGATAGTCTCCATTAGCTTACCCACGATGGATGTGAGACTCACTGGTCTGTAGTTTCCCGGTTCATCCTTGGGGCCACTCTTGTGGAAGGGCACCACATGAGCTATCCTCCAGTCCTGGGGTATACACTCCAAATGTAGTGAGGCATTAAATAGGTCTGCCAAAGGTCCTGCAAGAACCTCTGCCAGCTCCTTCGGTACCCTGGGGTGGATGCCATCTGGGCCTGGCGCCTTGTCCACCCTCAGTGCCTTCAAACCCTCCCAAACTCTGCCCTCCATGATTTCCCCATCTGTCACCCCCTCCCCCTGTTTCTGCCATTCCTCCCCCCTTGGGTGTGACCTCTTCTCCTTAGTAAATACTGAGCAGAAGTAATCATTTAGTGCTTCTG
The DNA here is from genome assembly GCA_016271365.2 of Neoceratodus forsteri. Lineage (NCBI taxonomy): Eukaryota > Metazoa > Chordata > Ceratodontiformes > Ceratodontidae > Neoceratodus > Neoceratodus forsteri. Next base: position 40,076,402 of record CM057451.1, read on the forward strand.
CCTTATCACACCCTGCTTTCACCCAACCCCCCTCCTTCCTAATCCTTACTATGTGGTCCTTACAGCTCAGTTTTCTCCCTGATGTACCTAAAGAAGTCCTTCTCCCCCTTCTTATTGCCTTGTGCCAACCTGAGTTCCGTAGATTCCTTGGCTTCCCTTACTGCCCTTGTCACCTCCTTCGATGCCGTCAAGTACTCCTCCCTGTCCTCCCACCTCTCTGTTTTCTTGTACCTCCTAAAGGCAGTTCTTTTCCTCCTTACCTTTTCCATGACCTTGTATACAACATGGGTATGGCGGGTAATGGAGCAATGCTCTTATAGGAACTTCTTCAGCCCCCCCCCCCAGAGGCTCTGGATACAACTTTACAAAATGGAGATGGGGGGCCTTGAAAAATTCAAAATGATTTCTCTGTAGTATAATTTCTCATTTTATTTGTAAAGTCCCCTACGTTTCACCCACAAAATGGGCTTGTTCACGGGGAATATGTACTTGTAAATACTGTATTCTTTGTTTTTCTGCAAATTAATTAAAACAAAATATTATTTAATTGTACACATGTGAACTTATAATGTGCTTATGTGGTAACTTCAAAATGTTACCAATTCCTCATACCTTAGTAAAAATGCTGACTGTTACTATAATAGTAATATACTTTGAAGAACCTCTGCTGTCAGCAATAACATTCAATTTTCTGAAAAACATATAAGACAAAATAAATGAAACAATCACTGTGGCAGGCACTTGTTACTCACAGTTTGTAAAAACTTGTTCTCCTTTATAACTAAACGCACTCTTCCTACCTTTACCAGTTTGGTCTGTTAGGTGCAGGAGAAAATGTGCTTTTAAGTACTGAATTGATTTCTGTGGAAAAGCCATGATAAAAAAAGTTTTTGTAACTCTCTTTTGAAGTATAAAATGCAGTAGGCAATTTTAACAAGTAAAATGGATTCTAATTACTTACTTAAATGCTTTTAACAAAAGTTCTTTCCATCATGTCTACCCCTCTGCACCTTAAAGATGGCTGCTTGTGCTTGTTACAACTCCAAGAGTGCTTCTATACCTCTTGTGCCCGTTTTGCTCTAATCCCACGATAGGACATCTCAACGTAATGACGTCACGAACGCGCTATCGCACATGCGCGAACAGACTGCTATAGCAATCAAATAGCTGGGTCCACCATAGAGCCATGGATTTTGAGCAAAACAGTCACTATAAGACTGCCACTATGACTTGTGCACTTTCTTTGTCTATTACATACAGGCTACTATGTAAATAAAATAATGTGACTACTAGCAACCATACATTACAAATTAAAAAATTAAAAAAAACATATCTATGTAAAATTAAACTGAAACAGTATATATATATATATATATGGAAAATCAACTGTAACACCTGTAACCTTCATCTATCAGGGGGAAAACATAGGATTTTTTGGAGCAAGGACATTGTTTAACATGTTTCTTAAAATAAATGTGCGCTTTTATATACCATTAACAAGCCTTATAATGAAATAAATTTTTATGTTAAATTATAAATTGCAAACGATCATTAGGGCAATCTTTCACATTACTGCACAAAGAAATTTATAAAATCCTTCACGTTTACAACATGAAGTCAAAAAATGTGACTTCAAAGACTTGTAACAATTTTCTTTGGTACTATGTATTGTACCTTTCATGATGGGAGGTCAAGGGGTCAACTTTTATCAAAATGTCTCACTCAAGGGTTTTAACTACATTTCCCTATATCTTTTGTATAAGCTATATACATGAATATAAATCTTGGATCAACAAGACAGTATTTTAATGGGTAAAGAGTGCTATCATGTATATAATTATATAAGCCCAAAAGATCAACTTTAGAAATAGCACTTAATGAAATTTTTATTGAATAATATATTAATTAGAACCATTACAAAGTTCTAAAAGAACTTTATAGTAATAACCTGTCTATGTCAAAAGTTCAAATGATTATCTTTTTGAGATCTTTTTTTTGTGAAATGTTAAAGTTGACCTTTTGCTATGAAGGGTCAACTAAACAGGCCTTACTAGATGTCCAATTTTAAATTCTACTCAGAAAACCTTACATAAGGTATTGTAATTTGTTGTAATATTAGACACTATGCCCCTACCATATTTACTGAGTTAGAAATTTCTAACAATTATTATGCAGCAATAGATCGAAAGGTTGTTCTATGAATATACTATGCAAACAGAACTTTTTTAAGGAATTAATCTTTGCTTATACTATGTACATGCCACTTGTATATATGCATGAGACACTATCATAGAAATCCATCTGTACAAAAAGTATCCTGTCTACATGCAACACTATGTCATGTCTTTCTATATTTAAATACAAGCTTGCCAATTGGTTTCAACATTCATTCCTATATTTCTGTCCAATGTGTGCATATAGAAAATCCATCTCATTTGAGCCCTCAATAAAAACTCCCTTAAGTTCCCTCCTCCAGGGGGGATGAATATTTTTTTCTAGACCCCAAAATCTAAGTGAGGCTCCAGGATGGGATGCCCCATTAAAATGTCTTGCCACAGGAGAATTTTCATCATGGTTTCTTATGTCTCCTTTATGTTCTTGAATTCTTCTGCATAGTTCTCTACTTGTTTGTCCAATACATAGTAAATCACAAGGACATTGTATCAGATGTATAACAGCTTCTGTAGTACAAGTAATGTGTTGTTTAATTGGACATCTTTACTGTGTATGTGGGTGGATATAAATCTGTTTCTTAGATGAGTGATTGCAAATGCTACATCTACCACAAGGAACCATTCCAGGTGTTAGTGGGCCCAGCAGAAGCTGGCTCCCAACTACATCTTGTGTCTTAAATTGTGAGTGAACCAAAGTGTCCTATAAATTTTTTACTTTTTTCACTAGTACTATAGGTCTATTTTGCAATGTCTAGATTTGTTCATTGTCCGTTTGAACTAGGTACCAATGTTTGTTGATTATTTTTCTTATATCCACCATTTTATGATTAAATTTGGTGGAGAATACCACTCGTTGAATGTCACCCTGTGGTGCTTTAGGCTGTAGTAGTTAATTTCTATTTTTTTGACTTTTTCTTGTTTCTGTTTGTTTTAATATTTGCTGTTTATATCCCCTGGCCTTAAATCTGTAACATCTGTTGTGTTTCTTGTACTGTATTTGCTACCTTACTACAGTTTCATTTGAACCTCGTGAGTTGTGCATAGGGTATACTATTTTTTAATTTTAATTCATGAAAACTTTTATGATGTAATAACGTATTCCTATTTGTCGGTTTCCTAAACAAAGAATTCTCAATACGTTTATGTTCATTAATGACAAGTAAATCCAAATATGATATTTTGTGTGTGTCATAGTCCATAATGAACTTCAAATATCTGTCCTTCTGATTAAGTTATTCATAAAAAAACTTCTAATTCAGTAATGGTACCAGACCATAACATAAAGATATCATCAATAAAATGTACCCATGTTACTATTTTATCATGAAATTTATTAATTTGAGCATCGTATATATACTTCTCTTCAAAATTAGCCATGTAGGAATTAGCATAGGCAGGTGCCATGGTCAATCCCATGGCAGTACCTTTATCTTGCTGGTAATAGCATCCATTGAATTCAAAATAATTTTTACTAAGAATCAACTGTGCCATCTCCTGTAAAACTGTAGTTTTTGGTTTGCAGTTACTATACCTCTTATCCAGGATGTGTCCTATACAATCTACTCCTTGTTTGTGTGGAATCAGAAGTATATAAATCTGTCACATCAAAAGTGACCAGAATACTTGACTTTGGAATACCACTTTCAGAAATTTGTTGTAGATGTCTTATCATATCAGATGAATCTTTGATATATGATCTAGTATTTTCAACTAGAGGCTGCAAATGGAAATTTATGTACTTAGACAGGGGTTCAAAAATGGAACCAATTCCAGACACTTTTGGCCTTCCAGGTGGGTTAGAGATATTTTTATGTATTTTAGGAATACAATAAAATGTAGGGATTCTTGGAAATTCACAGTGCAGTAAATCTGCTTCCCATGTCTGGATCCAGCCATTTAAGGTGTATTCTTCTAATAAGCCAGTAATTTCTGTTTGGATGCTGTTAGTAGGGTTCTCAGGTAATAATTCATAGTTCTCGCCATTCTGTAATAATGTGAGACACATTTCTTTGTATTGTGACCTATCTTGAATAACTATCCCACTCCCCTTGTCAGCCTGTTTGATAACAATATCTTTGTCCTGTTTAATATTCTCTAAGGCTAGATTTTATAATTTTGTCAAGTTTTTATGTGATGGATTTAGTTCTTCCCTATTGCTAAACAGAGCCAAAACCTCTTTTTCCACATTATGGCAAAACACCTCTATCCCATGGTTTTTACCAATTGCAAGTATATAAATTTCCATTTGCAGCCTCTAGTTGAAAATACTAGATCATATATCAAAGATTTATCTGATATGATAAGACATCTACAATGAATTTCTGAAAGTGCTATTCCAGAGTCAAGTATTCTGGTCACTTTTGATGTGACAGATTTATATACTTCGATTCCACACAAACAAGGAATAGATAGTATAGGACACATCCTGGATAAGAGGCATAGTAACTGCAAACTGAAAACTACAGTTTTACAGGAGATGGCACAGCTGATTCTTAGTAAAAACTATTTTGAATTTGATGGACGCTATTACCAGCAAAATAAAGGTACTGCCATGGGATCGACCATGGCACCTGCCTATGCTAATTCCTACATGGCTAATTTTGAAGAGAAGTATATATACAATGCTCAAATTAATAAATTTCATGATAAAATAGTAACATGGGCACATTTTATTGATGATATCTTTATGTTATGGTCTGGTACCATTACTGAATTAGAAGTTTTTTATAAAGAACTTTATCAGAAGGAGATATGTTTGAAGTTCATTATGAACTATGACACACATAAAATATCATATTTGGATCTACTTGTTATTAATGAACATAAATGTATTGAGACTTCTTTGTTTAGGAAACCAACAGATAGGAATACGTTATTACATCATAAAAGTTTTCATGAATTAAAATTAAAAAATAGTATACCCTATGCACAACTCACGAGGGTCAAATGAAACTGTAGTAAGGTAGAAAATACAGTACAAGAAACACAACAGATGTTATACAGATTTAAGGCCAGAGGATATAAACAGCATATATTAAAACACGCAGAAACAAGAATAAGTCAAAAAATAGAAATGAACTACTACAACCTAAAGCACCACAAGGTGACATTCAACGAGTGGTATTCTCCACCAAATTTAAACATAAAATGGCGGATATAAGAAAAATAATCATCAAACATTGGTACCTAGTTCAAATGGACAATGAACAAATCTAGACATTGCAAAATAGACCTATAGTAGTAGTAACGAAAAAAGTAAAACATTTACAGGACACTTTGATTCACTCACAATTTAAGACACAAGATGTAGTTGGGAGCCAGCTTCTGCTGGGCCCACTAACGCCTGGAATAATTCCTTGTGGTAGATGTAGCTTTTGCAATCAGACATTCTAAGAAACAGATTTATATCCACCCACATACACAGGAAAGATTTGCGATTAAACAACACATTACTTGTACTACAGATGCTGTTATATATCTGATACAATGTCCTTGTGATTTACTATATATTGGACAAACAAGTAGAGAACTACAGAGAATAATTCAAGAACATAAAGGAGACATAAGAAATTGTGATGAAAATTCTCCTGTGGCAAGACATTTAAATGAGGCATCCCATTCTGGAGCCTCACTTAGATTTTGGGGTCTAGAAAAAGCATTCATCCCCCCTCCCAAGGAGGGAACTTAAGGGAGTTTTTATTGAGGGCTGAAATGAAATGGATTTTCTATATGCACACATTGGACAGAAATATAGGAATGAATGTTGAAACCAATTGGCAAGCCTGTATTTAAATACAGAAAGACATGCCATGGTGTTGTGTGTAGACAGGGACACTTTTTGTACAGATGGATTTCTATGATAGTGTCTCATGCAAATATACAAGTGGCATGTACATAGTATAAGCAAAGATTAATTCCTTTAAAAAGTTCTGTTTTATTTATTTATTTAGTTTTTGTTAACCGGGTAGGTGCACTAGCCAACAGGTGACTATTTTCAGGCACGACCAGGGAGACACAATTATAGTACAAAATAGGTCAGTTTAGTTAACATAATACAGGCAAAGGTACAAAGGTACAGACATACAATTTTCAAAGGCAGGCACACGGTTTCAATAGGCAGAGGGTACTGGCGGGAGATCACATTTAGGGGAGAGAGAGAGAGAGAGGAAAGGAGGATAAGGGGATTTTAGGGACTAATAAGGGAGGGTGAAACTGATGAGAGGTGGAGGGCAATGATCAAAGGAGATGAAGATATAGCTGACTGCTCTGCAGTGCTAGGCAGGGGTACACAACCGGCTAGCGGAATCAAGGGATGGCAGATCAGGGGGGATGAACAGCAGGTAGGGGGGAAGAGTGTTGCAGAAAACAAGAGGATGAGACCAGAGGGTAAGGGGCAAGGAGGAGCTGAGGGACACAATTTCAAAGTGCAGTATTTAGTGGGAAGGCACAAAGGGATCCAATAGCAACGGAGCTGGATCAGGAAAGGCAGCTAGGCTGAAAGCACGTACGGCAAGGAGTGGCGTGATTACGGCTTTAGCAGGAAAATGCACTAAGAAGACCCGGGGCTGTGGAACTAAAACTCTGCTGGGTCTAGGAACTCATGCAGCGAAGTACGGCTAGTTGATGCAGTTTTTATGGAAAAGGCGCTTAACAGGACCTGGCCAGTGGAGCTGAAATAGTCTGGGCACAGAGACGATACGGCAAAGCACGGTTAGATAGCTGGGTAGGTAGGAGGAAGAGTTTGCAGAAAGGCAAGAGGATGAAACCAGAGGTAGGGGCAAGGAGGAGCTGAGGGACACAACATCAAGGCAGCATTTAGTGGGAAAGGCACAAAGGATCCAATAGCAATGGAGCAGGATGAGGGGCTAGGCTGAAAGCACGTATGTGCGAGCGCGGTGTGACGGCTTTAGGTCGAAAATATGAGACCCGGCTGCAGAACTAAAACTTGGCTGGGCCCAGGGCCTCATTCGGGCAAGGTATGGCTAGTTGCTGCTTTTATGGAAAAGGCGCCAAAGGACCCGGCTATGGAACCAGAACTCGGCTGGGCATAGAGACGACACGGCAAAGCACGGCAAGATACGAGCTAAGGGAAAGGCACAAAAGGGCCCGGGTTATGGAACTGAGACTAGGTAGGACTGAGGGGGAGAGGAGTGGGAGAGGGGTGGAGAGGGAAAGCAAGAGAGACCAGTACCCATTAACAATGAGATACATCTTATGGTTTAGTACTACACAATAGAACTGATGAAGAATTAAAAAAAGAAGGATTATGTCATAATTATACACAAAGTCAGAAGAGAATAAACAATGTTGGATATGCAGTATAAAAGGTCATAATAATATACATATTACAACATTAAGGCAATTAGGCAGCACTCGTGTTTGGAATAGAGTGTCCATATGAGAAGTTTGTAAGCATTACATTGAGAGTGCAGGCAGTCTTGTGGACAGTTCACTAAAGTGCAATCAGACAAACCAAGTGACAGAGCAATCAAGGAGAGGTAGGCTAGTGAGTATTATGGCAAGGAGGATTGATTTAGACAGGTTTACAAAGTTTAAGTGGGATCAAACAAGTGCAATGGTCCATAGAGTGGAAGTACGAGCTTAAGTCCCCGCTGAAGGCTAGTGTGTTGGAGCACTTCCCAGATCCATATGTAAGTTCCAGGTGAGGGGAAGCAAGACCTGAAGGCACCAGCACCCTTGGAGGTACGCAGCAGTGGGAACTGATAAAAAGACTTGTCTGACGACCTCCCAGGTCACGTGATAGGTATTACAGGTTGGAGTAATTCAGACAGTGTGCAGGTTTCGGCTTACTTAATTATGGAGTCGATAGGCTGCAAAGGTAGTATAGCCTTGTGGAGGAAGGAATAGTCAGCTTAATCTCTTTGTAAAGTTGGCAATGGTGCATCAGACGTGGTGCTCATTATGCATATCTACAGACATTGTTGTAGGTGGTGTCCTATTTCTGTAGAACGGTTTTATTTGCCATGGTGAGGATAGGTGCAACAATAAGACAGAGTGGGTAATAGGATACCCTGACAATAGCAAGTTTGGCGGTGGTGTGTGAGCATAAAGTTCGTTCTATAGGCAGCACCCAGCTTACAGTTGACATTCTATACCTAATTCTGGATATGCTGCTTTTAGGTCAAGATTTTTGGTCAAGCTGTATCTCAAGATAGCGGAAAGAGCTTATAGTCTCAAGGGTGGATCCATTGATATCAGGAATTGACAGTGGGGATGTGCAGGTTCTAAGTTTAAGATTTGATCCAAAAGCCTTGGTTTTGCTAGCATTGAGTATAAGGCAATGAGCTTCAGTCAGTGCTGCATAAGGTGAAAGGCTGATGACAGGTGGAATTCAGGTGAGAGATGTTGTCAGAGTGAGCATATAAAACAAGATCATCAGCATAGAGTAGTGAGTTGCCTGACGTTATTACGTTGGGCAGGTTGTTGATAAATAATGAGAAGAGGAGGACCGAGGATAGAGCCCTGTGGTACAATCAATATTGATCACGGGTACTGTCAGAGATGGCTGAGTTGCTTTTTTACAGCCTGAGACCCTGTTGGTGAGGTAGCTGCAACCAGGACATATCGGGGGTGAGAAGCATAGGTTTTTGAGGGTAGAAAGCAGTAGTGTGGACATCAACAAGGTCAAAGGCCTTTGTAAGATCGATGAACAGCACCTGTTAGTTGCCCCCTCTGTCCATATTTCTTGAGAGAACGTCTGCTGTGAATTTGGTCAGAGCAGCTAGTACTGTGGTGCTTCCTGAAGCCAAGAAGCTTCAGAGAGTGTTGTGGAATCACAAACTGGCAGTGGACCTGGGTGGCTACTATCTTTTCGAGTATTTTACTCAGTACCTGAGTATGGCAATGGGTCTAGTTTGACAAGTCATTTTGCCCTTTTTGAAAAACTGGCATGATTCTGGCAGCCTTCCAAATCTCGGGACAGTACCTGTAGAGAGAGGATAAGGTGAAATCCTGGGAAGTGGGCGTGATATAGGAGGGCAGCTATTTTCAGGAGTCGAGGTTCCAGGGTGTCAGAGCCCAGGCTAGTGTTCTCAGATATCCCTGAAAGTAGCTTGCAGACTTGATTTCAGTAACCCTTTAAAGTAAAAACAATCTTTTAGAGGCAAGTTGTGGATTGAGTTTATTATGTTAGAGTAAGGTTGAGAGTTGTCTGGCAGAGATTTTAAAGAGGACGGATAGCAGATAGGTCTGAGAATTGCTGGTTGAAGGCATTGGTCACAGTGGGAGTCTGCAGTGGGCCCTTTGTAGTAGTGCGTCCGAGGGGTGTATGGATTGAGGGTTCAGGAAGGCTTTTATATGATTCCAAAATCTTCGAGATCATTAGCAGAGCTGGTTAAAAGGTCTGCGGTATCTGCCCTTCGCAAGCCTGATATGTTTCTCATTCGTTTCTATGCTGTTTGTAAACCTGATGATCACAGGCAGCCCTTGTGGATTTGTAATGTTTCCAGAGTTTGTCCCTGGTTTGAGCTTGTGGAGAAGATCTTTGCTCAGCCACCTAGTTTGTTGCCCCTGACCCTTCTTTTTTATCTTAGGTACATGCCTCCTTTGTACTCTCCCCAAACCTGCTGGAGGAACATCCAGGCAGTCTCAGCACTTGTTGCATGTAGATGTCGTACCAGTCCATATTAGATATGTCATTGAGAAATGCTTGTACATCAAGCACTGCAAAGTTGGTATGGGTGATGAGGCGGACCGGTGCAGCAGGCGACTGACAGGAACGCCAGTGACTGACCGTGGGAGAGTGGTCTGTCAGAGAGTCCTAAGTACAGTGGTTTTGGATATGGTCAGGCTCATGGTGAGAACCCAGTTCCATAGCCTTCCTGTCTTGGCGTGTTAGTTGTTCTTGTGCATTTTGGTTACAAGTTTCTGGTGAAAGTTATATTTTGGACCATGATGCAAGATTCCTTGATTTGGGCCTCGCTTGTTTAAGTTGATGTCCCCCAACAGGATACATTCATTCAGTTTCATGGATTGAGACACATGTTGTAGTAAGATCTGGAGACTTTCCAAACCTCCAGTGGGTGGGTTGTACAAACACAGGATGTGTGTGTTTGGGTCCTAGGGACAGTGTAGCATGAAGCATTCGCTGCTTTATGGGGCCAGGATTTGGGAACACTGTTTCTATTGAGAGGTGATTTTTTGTAATAAATGGCAACTCCCCACCCCTTTTGAGCCACTTTCGATCCTGCACAATGATGGATACCCAGGTAGGGGTATGGGCATCTAGGATATTGGGTTTGAGCCATGTTTCGCAGAGCACAGGATGTCAGTGAGTTAATCAGTTTTCCCAGGCTTCAAGCTCAGCCTTGTGCCCCACAAGACTCTTATATTCATATGGGCTAGTAATAGACCTTTATTAGCTTTGGCTGAGGTTGGTAAGGATATTATGTGGAGGACCTGAGTCTAATCTCAATGTCACCGGCTAGCAGGAGCAGCCTTGGGGCTAGGAACTAAAGTGAGTTTCAGTGAGACTGTCACATTTTATGTCTGGCTCCTATGTAGGTGGTAGTACAGGAGGAGCCAGGTAGGTACACCCTTTCTTCAGGAGTGCTAGATGGAAGCGGAAGGGGTGATGGTAGGAAAGGAGAAGATTAGAGAAGAAAAGTCTCTTTATAGATTCTGCCTTGTGGATTAGTGATAAGTGCACAGATAGGGAGAACCCTCATTTAGACCATACAGGAGACACAGGCAGAAAAAAGAAGCTAAGCCAGAGCGATAGATAGTAACATAAGGAGTCATTTTAGTATGGGAAGAGAAGGTAGTTAGGGGCACAGGAAAGAGGAGTATTGATAGAGAAGTGCCAAGTGTGGCAAGGCGATACAGAGAGAAAATATTGGTAGGCCTGGGCAAATACTTTGGAAGGAAAGAAATAGGACACATCTGTAATGCAGGCCAGAAGGCGGGCTGGTAAAAAGAAATAACAGAGCCGTAGTATGAGAGAAAGGTGAGCTGCCCCAGTGGAGGCAGAGTAAGGACCAATGGAAAAGTAGACACTTAGTCATATGACCCCCTGGTGTCTATGAAGCTAAAGGGTCAGACCAGGGTGGGTGAGGAGGGGGGAGGGTGGGGAGCCGCCGCGAAGCGCCAGCGGGAAGAGAGCTTAAGGGAGCTGTATTACTCAGCCACAGTGGCAGCACTCACAGTCCCTGGGGGTACAAAATAGTACTCCAAATCCAAAAAATATTGAGTGAGAACAGCCGCTTTCTGTGGAGAATGGTACTTGGTGGTGTCCCAAACCCAGCAAGAGGAGCCAGCAGCATGGAGAGTCGTTAAATGCATACTTGATGGCTTTTTGCCTTTTAGCGGCACAATGTACCAGTGGTGCGGGCGAGCTCCTGGTTCCCTTCTCAGGTGGTTTACAGTCGGTGCGGCCCCTGGCAACAGACTTTCTGAGGGGCGGTGTTCAGTGGGGCCGCTTGTTAAGGGGAGACCCTCAGAGGTCCCTTTTCGTCCAAGGCTGGTCCTAAATCCTGGAGGAGGGTGTCCAGAGCCCCTGTGGCTTGAGGATCCTCTTTGGCCTTGCTGCACAAGGTACCAGGTGCGCTGCTCTGGTTCCTCCCAGGTGGGTTTTCGTCGGGTGGCCCTGGCAACAAACTTCTGAGGGCGCTTTTGTCTGTGGGGCCGCTTGTTGGGAGATGCCAGCGTCTTTTTCGTCGGCTGGTTCCTAGATCCTGGAGGTGTCCAGAGCGGTGGGCTTGAGGGATCCTTAGGCTTTTGCGCTTTTACGCACAAGGTACTTTTGTGCGTTGAGCCCTGGTTCCCTTCGGGTGGTTTAAGTGTCTGTGTGTCCCTGGCAACAGACTTTGTGAGGGGCTTGTTTGTGTGGGGCCGCTTGTTGCTGGAGACCCAGAGGCATCTTTCTGTCCAAGGCTGGTTCCAGATCCTGAGGAGGGTGTTCAGCGGTGGCTGAGGATCCTTGTGGGCTTTTGCCTTGCGGCACATACCAGGGTGCGTGGCTGGTTCCTTCCTCAGGTGGCTTGATGTTCGCAGCGGCCCTGGCAACAGACCTCTGAGGGCTTATTGTCTTCAGTGGGGTCTTTGTTGCCAGAGATCTCAGAGGTGTTTTTCGCCAAGGCTGGTTCCTTGATCCTGAGGGTGTCCAGAGCCCTGATGGGCTTGAGGACCTGGGCTTTTGCGCTTTAGCTGCATGGTACTTGGGTGCGGTTAGATCCTGTTCCTCCTGGTGGTTTAGGTCAGTGCGGCCCTGGCAAGGATTCTCTGAGTGGCGCTTTGTCTCTGGGCTATGAAGTGGGAGACCCTAGAGGCGTTTTTCGTCCAAGGCTGGTTCCTAGATCCTGGAGGAGGGTATCAGAGCCCGTCGGCTTGAGGGATCCTTGCAGGCTTTTGCGCCTTTAGCGGCACACAGGGTACGTGCTGAGTTCCTGGTTCCCTTCCCCCGGGTGGTTTTATGGTCGCAAAGCGGCCCTGGGGCGGTACATTTCTGGAGGGGTTTTGTCTTCAGTGGGGGTCATTGTTGCTTGAGACCCCAGAGGCGCTTTTTCGGTCCAAGGCTGGTTCCTAGATCCTGGAGGAGGGTGTCTAGAGCTCTGGGCGGCTTGGAGGGATCCTTGAGGCTTTTACACCTTAGCGGCACAAGGTACCAGGGTGCGCCAAGCTCCTGGTTCCCTCTCAGGTGGTTTGTAGTCGGTGCGCCCTGGCAACAGACTTTCTGGAGGGGAAGCTTTTGTTCAGTGGGGCCGCTTGTTGTCAAGACCCTAGAGGCATCTTTTCAGGTCCAAGGCTGGTTCCTAGATCCTGAGGAGGGTGTCCAGAGCCCCAGGCTTGAGGGATCCTGCGGGCTTTTGTGCCTTTAGCGGCACAAGGTACCAGGGTGCGGCCGAGCCCTGGTTCCCTTCCCGGGTGGCTTGTGTCGTCCGGCCCCTGGCAACAGACTTTCTGGAGGGGCGCTTGTCTTCAGTTGGGCTGCTTGTTAAGCGGAGACCCCAGAGGCATCTTTTGGTCCAAGGCTGGTTCCTGGATCCTGGAGGAGGTGTCCAGTGCCCGGTGGGCTTGGAGGGATCCTTGCGGGCTTTTGGCACTGGCGGCACAGGTACCAGGTGCGGCCGAGCTCCTGGTTCCCTTCCCCGGGTGGCTTGCGGTGGTGCGGCCCCTGGCAACAGACTTTCTGGAGGGGCGCTTTTGTCTTCAATGGGGGCCGCTTGTTAAGCGCAGACCCCAGAGGTGTCTTTTCGGTCCAAGGCTGGTTCCTAGATCCTGGAGGAGGGTGTCCAGAGCCCCGATGGGCTTGTTTGCATAGTGTATTCATAGGACAACCTTTCAATTTATTGCTGCATAATAATTGTTAGAAATTTCTAACTCAGTAAATATAGTAGGGGCATAGTGTCCAATATTACAACAAATTACAATACATTATGTAAGGTTTTCTGAGTAGAATTTAAAATTGGACATCTAGTAAGGCCTGTTTAGTTGACCTTTCATAGCAAAAGGTCAACTTTAATATTTCACAAAAAAAGATCTCAATAAGATAATTATTTGAACTTTTGACATAGACAGGTTATTATTATAAAGTTCTTTTAGAACTTTATAATGGTTCTAATTAATATATTATTCAATAAAAATTTCATTAAGTGCTATTTCTAAAGTTGACCTTTTGGGCTTATATAATTATATACATGATAACACTCCTTGGCATTTAAAATACTATCTTGTTGATCCAAGATTCATATTCATGTATATAGCTTATACAAAAGATATAGTGAAATGTATTTAAAACCCTTGAATGAGACATTTTGATAAAAGTTGACCCCTTGACCTCCCATCATGAAAGGTACAGTACATAGTGCCAAAGAAAATTGTTACAAGTCTTTGAAGTCACATTTTTTGACTTCATGTTGTAAACATGAAAGATTTTATACATTTCTTTGTGCAGTAATATGAAAGACTGCCCTAATGACCTTTTGCAATTTATAATTTAACATAAGAATTTATTTCATTTTAAGGCTTGTTAATGGTATATAAAAGCACACATTTATTTTAAGAAACATGTTAAACAATGTCCTTGCTCCAAAAAATCCTATGTTTTACCCTGATAGATGAAGGTTACAGGTGTTACAGTTGATTTTTCCTATATATACAGTATATATATGCTATTTCAGTTTAATTTTACGTACATATGTTCTTTTTTTGATTTTTTAATTTGTAATGTATGGTTGCTAGTAGTCACATTATTTTATTTACATAGTAGCCTGTATGTAATAGACAAAGAAAGTGCACAAGTCATAGTGGCAGTCTTATAGTGCCCATTTTTGCTCAAAATCCATGGCTCTATGGTGGACCCAGCTATTAGACTGCTATAGCAGTCTGTTCACGCATGCGCAATAGCACGATCATGACGTCATCATGTTGAGATGTCCTATCGCGGGATTAGAGCAAGATGGGCACAAGAGGTATAGAAGCACTCCTGGAGTTGTAACAAACACAAGCAGCCATCTTTAAGGTGCAGTGGGGTAGACATGATGGAAAGAACTTTTGTTAAAAGCATTAAAGTAAGCAATTAGAATCCATTTTACTTGTTAAAATTGCCTACTGCTTTTTATACTTCAAAAGAGAGTTACAAAAAACCATTTTTATCATGGCTTTTCCACAGAAATCAATTCAGTACTTAAAAGCACATTTTCTCCTGCACCTAACAGACCAAACTGGTAAAGGTAGGAAGAGTGCTTTTAGTTATAAAGGAGCACAAGTTTTTACAAACTGTGAGTAACAAGTGCCTGCCACAGTGATTGTTTCATTTATTTTGTCTTATATGTTTTTCAGAAAATTGAATGTTACTGCTTACAGCAAAGGTTCTTCAAAGTATAATACTATTATAGTAACAGTCAGCATTTTTACTAAAGTATGAGTAATTGGTAACATTTTGAAGTTACCACATAAGCACATTATAAGTTCACATGTGTACAATTAAATAATATTTTGTTTTAATTAATTTGCAGAAAAACAAAGAATACAGTATTTACAAGTATATATTCCCATGAACAAGCCCATTTTATGGGTGAAACTTAGGAGACTTTACAAATAAAATAAGAAATTATACTACAGAGAAATCATTTTGAATTTTTCAAGGCCCCCCCATCTCCATTTTGTAAACTTTTCCATGACCTCCTTGCTCAACCAGCTCGGTTTCCTAGCCCTAGCTTTTTTGCTCTGGGTCTTGCACAGGTTTTGGTTGCCTCCACTATCCCCAGCTTTATGAGCTCCCACCTCTGGTTAGTGTCCATACTAGATTGAATTCTGGCCAGGTACCCTTTTACCGCTTCCCCCATCTTCCCAAAGTCGTCCCTCCTCAAATCCAACACTCTTGTGGAAGATTCCACTCCAGATTAGACCATCAATTGTCCTCAGGCAGAGAGAAAGCAAGCAGGGAGGAGGCACTGTCCAGAAGACTGGCCTAGAGGGGAAGGTGGGTGGGAAGCAGTAATGATATCTAGGAAGATCAAGAAATACAGTAGGTACATCATTTTCATATCTTACTTAGCTCAGTCTTTACCATTCATTACTGGTGGGTGAGTACCAAGCACCACAAATTGGTGCTGGCACCACCCTAAGGGAAAATATCCCTCAGCCTTTGATGGGGAGAAGACAGAGAAGAAGGGGCCCCTTATGGGCTCGGCGAGGCTCAAGACTGGTCAGGGCAAGATGGGGGCTCCCGATGCCTGGGAGAGGGAAGGTGCCCTGCTAACTCCTGTCTCACCCTGCAGGAGAAAAAGTGGGCCCCCAGAAAAGGGGAGGCAATCACCCTACACCGGACTAAGTGTGATAACTGTGATAGGCAAAGCCGCACCCTCCACCAAATGCAGACTGCAGTTCCTGCCAGTCTGGAGGCCACCTTATTGGCTTTGTAAGGGGTTCTTGCCTGGTGTCTCACCAGCTCCAGACCATGGGCAGAAAGGCTAATGGACTGCCTGGTTGCCTCTGTTTCAGGCATAGATGCCAGGAGTTGGCCCAGCATCATCCACAGCTACCTGGCAGAGGCAGTCTGATAGGCCAGGTGTGCTGCAATGCACAGAAGGAGGTACACCACTGAGAAGACTCTACAACCTTAGTGGTCAAACTTGGCCAAATCTGACTCCAGAGGGTGGTCGTGCCTTGGGTGATGATGCCTGGAGAGAGTGTCCAGGAGCTCCACTCCTGAGGAGGGGTGGGGCATAGTACCTGGAGACCCCAGAAACATAGATTTTGATGGCAGATAAGGATTGCTTGGCCCGCCTAGTCTGCCCATTTTCCTACCTAGAGGATA
The DNA here is from genome assembly GCA_016271365.2 of Neoceratodus forsteri. NCBI lineage: Eukaryota > Metazoa > Chordata > Ceratodontiformes > Ceratodontidae > Neoceratodus > Neoceratodus forsteri. Next base: position 40,092,854 of record CM057451.1, read on the forward strand.
AGCTGCAGATCCTATTTAACCAACAGCCTATTTATTCCTACCCCCCACAAAAATTGCCTTATGTCTGTCCCATGCGTTCTTGAACTCTCCCACAGTTTTAGTCCCCTCAACCTCCTCAGGAAGGCTGTTCCATGCGTTCACCACCCTCTCTGTGAAAAAACACTTCCTCCCATTGCCCCTGAGCCAACCCCCCCTCCATCTTCAGATTGTGTTCCCTTGTTCTTGCACATCTCTTTATTCTGAAAGATGCTACCCTCTTGGACTTTGTTGATTCCACTGAGGTACTTAAATGTTTCTATCATGTCCCCCCTCTCCCTCTTTCCTCAAGGGTATACATATTAAGCTTCTTTAGCCTCTCCTCGTATGGCTTCTCTTGCAGACGCTGCACCATTTTAGTTGCCCTCCTCTGAATTGCATCCATCCTGTCTATGTCCTTGTGGAGATGGGGTTTCCAGCACTGGACGCAGTACTCCAGATGGGGTCTCACCAACTGTCTGTACAGGGGGATAACAACTTCCTGTTTTCTGCTGGTGATGCCTCTCCCTATACATCCCAGTATCCCCCCAGCCCTCCCTACTGCCTTCTCACATTGCTTGCCAACCTTAAGGTCATCTGATATGATTACCCCCAGGTCCCTTTCCATTTTTGTTGTTGGTACTACCTCCCCCACTGTGTAATCTTCCCTGGGTTTTTGTTTCCCAGGTGCATTACTTTGTACTTCTTTGCATTGAATCCAATCCGCCATACTTCTGACCATTCCTCCAACTTTGTCAAGTCCCTTCTCATCCTTTCCACACCTCCTTGTGTATCAACCCTGTTGCAGATCTTTGTGTCATCTGCAAAGAGGCATACTTTTCCTTCCAGTCCCTCTGCAATGTCACTTATAAAGACATTAAAAGGACTGGACCCAGTACTGAACCCTGCAGTACCCCACTAGTAACCCCTCTTTCTTCAGAGTGGACTCCATTTACAATTACCTTCTGTGTCCTGTTGTTCAGCCAATGTTTTACCCAGGCTACCACCCTGGGGCCCACTCTAGGCTGGTTGAATTTGACTAATCTTTTGTGTGGGATTGTGCCAAATGCCTTGCTAAAGTCTAGATAGGCCATGTCCACAGCCCCTCCTGGTCTACTACTTTGGTCACCCAATCAAAGAAATCAATTAGATTCGTCTGACATGACCTTCTCGCTGTGAACCCATGCTGCCTTAGGTCCTGTGCCCCACTGACCTCTAGGTACTCAACAATTCTTTCCTTCAGAAGTGATTCCATCACTTTCCCTACCACAGAGATCAAACTGACAGGTCTGTAGTTTCCTGCCTCTGTCTTGCTCCCACTTTTGTGAAGGGGAATCACATCAGCCTTCTTCTAGACCTCAGGTACCACACCATCCTCCCATGATTTGTTATAAAGGGTAGTCAGTGGTGTCACTAGTTCTCTGCTTAATTATTTTAGAATTCCAGGATGAATTCCATCTGGCCCCATTGCTTTATCCACCTTCAGTTTTAGGAGTTCTTTCAGAACCCTTTCTTCTATGAAAGGACTGGGATCGACCCCCAGAGTGCTTCTGTCAATTGGATTAGGCACTTCCCCCACTTCCTCTTTTGTGAATACTGAACAGAAGTATTCATTCAGTATCCCTGCTTTTTCACTGTCACTCTCTGCCCACCCACCATCTATTCTATTCAGCCTCACTATCCCTCCCTTTGTCTTTCTACGCTCCCTGATAAACCTATAAAAGGTTTTATCCCCCTTCTTAACCGAGTTGGCTATCTTTTCCTCAATTTGTGCCTTTGCTATTCTGACTACCTTCCCTGCTTCCTTCTGCCTTAACTGGTACAGTTCTCTGTCCTGCTTCTGCTGTGTTTCCTTATACTTCCTAAATGCTATCTTTTTCTCCCTAACCTTCACCGCCACTTCTTTTGAGAACCATAGTGGCTTTTTCTTTCATTTTGATTTGTTTATTTGCTTCACACAAAGGCTTGGTGCCTCTGTGATGGCAGTTTTGATATTTCCCCATTGTTGCTCCACACCTCCTTCTAGCCTGTTTGCTAGTGCTTTTCTGAGGCACTCTCCATCTTGCCAAAGTCAGCCCTCCCGAAGTCCAGAACCCTCACTTTTGCATGGCTTGACTCTGTAGCTGAGTTTATCATGAACCACAGTGTTTGGTGGTCACTTGTTCCCAAGTGACTACCCACTTCTAGATCTGAGATCCTCTCACTGTCCCCATTTGATAGTATGAGGTCTAAGATTGCTCCCTCATGAGTAGGTTCCAAAACTAGCTGTCTAAAGCATGCCACCTGAAGGGCATCAAGAATGGCCCTGCTTTTGGATGTGGCTGCAGCAAAGGTGCTCCAGTTAACATCTGGCATATTCAGGTCCCCCATCAACAGTATCTCCCCTTTCTCTGCCATCCTAAGTATGCCTTCTATCATATCCTTGTCCATTCCATCCCCCTGACATAGGGGTCTGTATACAACCCCTGTGCAGACTGTGGTGCCATTTCCAGTCTCTAAGGTGACCCACAGTCCCTCCTCTCCTCCCTATTTACTCTTTTGTTCAGTTGCTGTTATCCCTTCCTTTACATCGAGAGCTACCCCCTCTTCTGCCCTCCCTGTCTCTCCTGTAGGTTGTGTACCCTGGTATGTTAACATCCCAGTCATGGTTCTCTGTGTACCATGTTTCTGTTACTGCTACAATATCCAGGCATCCCTCTTCCATCAAGGACACCAGTTCAGGGAGCTTATTGCCCAGACTACGGGCATTGGTATGCATTACCTTCCATTTCTTTGATGGCCTTACCCCTTTTTTGCCCCATCCCTGTCCTTATTGCATTTGTCACTTTTTCTATTTACCCCTGCGCTTCTTCCTATTGACATCTCTATGTTGGTGTCTACCTCATTTAGTACCCTGATTTTTTTGGGGGGGGGCTAGGATTTCCCTGCTCCTTTCTAGTACCCCCCCTTGGCTAGTTTAAATGCTTGCTAATGAAGTATTTTAAACCTATCACCTAAGATCCTGGTTCCCCCTCCTGGACAGATGCAGACCATCACGCCAGTATAGGCCTGCATCTATCCAGGTGGACCCCCAGTCCCCAATGAAGCCAAATCCCTGAGCTCTGCACCAGTTTTTCAACCACTGATTGAATTCTATGGTGTGGAGCACCCTAGCCTCATCCATGCCATAGACAGGCAGCACCTCCGAGAAGGTTACCATGTGTGCTATTTGTCTGAGGCCCTTCCCCATCTCCACAAATGCTTCTTGCACTGCTCTGATCCCTTTCTTAGCCAGGTCATTTGTTCCTAGGTGGACAATGACATCCAGCTCCCTCCCCTGTGCAGCTGCTCCTGTGATCCTGAGGATTCGCTTCCTGTTCCTCCAAGCCATGGCGCCAGGCAGGCACCTTACCTCCCTCTCCCCTTCCTCCCCCAGTTCTACCTTCCTAACAATGGAGTCCTCCACCAGGAGTTGTTTCCTTCCCCTGTGGGGTCCCATGCCACCCTCCTGTGGGTCTCCTTTGTGGAGATTCCCAGCATCCTCCTTGGTCTCCACTGTGGGTGCCACTATAGAGGAACCACACTTTTCCAGAACGGCATAGAAATTGTGGAGAGGTACAACTGGAGGGATGCGCCTCTGTTCCACCACCCTCACCCTCCCTGAGCCCACTGTGGTCCAACCACTCCTCTTTCTTGACAACCTCTGAGGCAACGGCAGTGACCCTGGTGGTCCCTAGGTGGGAGAGGAGGTCCCACAAATCCTGGCCAACTCAGCCTAGAGATGAGCAACCTCCTCCCTCAGCCTGGAGAGGTGCCTGCAGATGGGACAACACTGCATCCTCCAGAATATCTCCCGGAAGACTGCTGCTCCACAGCCACTACACTGCACCACTCCCATCATGTCTTTTTTCTGGCCCCCTAACTGTTGTTTGGAATACTTACTCTTTCCTCTGTTTGCTTATTTTCTTTTTTTTCTTCCCCTACTTACTTACTGCCTCTGTGCCCTTTTAGCTCCTGATCTTCCTGTTCTAAGACAAGAAGTTCCTATGTTTCTCAGTAGTCTCCTTACTTGCTCAGAGTCAGACCTCCAGCAGCTAGGGGGATGGAGAGCTACTCTTGCCCTTCTAGGATGGTGAGTCTTTGGTGGCTCTGTGATCACTCACTTACTGCTCCCAAACATGAAATTCCTGTTGTCAGTTAAATCCTGTGCCCATAAAAGTAGAACTGGTTTAGGGTGGGGGAAGTGGAGGGGAGGGAAGGAGGGCAATATAGTCCCAATAGAGAAGTTTCAGTTATACCAGTAGCTCCTTCCTCCTGGTGTTCTGTCTGTTCTCATGGTGCCCAGGGGTGCACAGTACCTGGGCTGACAGTCCCTCAGGGCTGGAGAGGGGCAGAGAATGCTGCCAGATCCCATGCAATGCCTCCACAAAGGGGACAGGCCATTGAGGAATGACCAGATGGTCAGTACTATATTCACCAAGAAAGGCACGTGTCACATGGTCAGGATTGCGAGAAACAACTTGGGAGAGGTGGAGCTCTGCCAGCAACCCCAAAAGGAATTGCTGAAAGCTGGTGAGATCAGCGTCCGAGGGGAGATGGATGGGGGAGTTCTCTTCCTCAGGGAAGGAAGACGAAGAAGCCGTAGAGCTTGACTCAGATACAGGCGGAGCTGGTGGGTCAGATTGAAAGACAATCTCATCCAGGGTTGTAACATAGCAGTGGAATGCAGCTGCCAATGCTCTGAATTGCTCCCAGGTTATGGGTCCCATAAGGCCAAAGAGGCCTGGAAGAGGGGAAGGAGGTGGCAGAGGGAGAGGTGGAAGAGAAAGTCTCTGTCTGAACAAAGCTGGCCTTCTGCTGGGGCTGTGAGAATGTGCAGGGGACCCCTCCTGAGGGAGGGGGTTGCTGACCTTGCACACTGAAGAATCCTCAACCTGACAGGGATGACCCTGGTGGTGCAGCCCCTGATTCCACCAACTGCAGACCCCCCCCGAAGCAGAAGAGGAGAGGGGGAGGGGTCAGCACTTTGACTCCTCCCAGACCCAGCAGCCACTCAGGAAAGAAGCCATCGTGCCTCCCTTGACCTCCCAACCCTCTTCCCTCCAGATAGGAACCTGCTCCTCAGAGGGACCTCTGAACCAGAAGTCTGAGGATCTGAGGCATCACCTGCACCCGAAGCAGTGCTGGAAACCACCTCAGAGCCTGTCACAGTGCCAGAACCCAAAATGGCACTGCCAATGGCATCAACATCGGACTCAGCCAGGCCTGAGAAATCAGTGCTGCCAGTGTCTCCAGCACCGCAAGTGGTGCTGGAGGAAGAGGAGGCAGCTTGGAGGGTGGCCCGAGCCCCAACAGTGGACTCCCAGGGCTCAGAGACCCCAGAACTAGGCAGAGGAGAATCTTGGTGCTCTGCAGAGTCAGGCAGCCAATTGGAATCATCTCAGTCCTCCTCCTCCTCCAAAGAAGAGGAGACCAGTGAGACCGCCAAAGTGGCCACCTCCGAGACTCACCCTTCTTCAGCACCCTGAATGGTACTGGAGGGAGACCCAGCACCGACATCAACACTGCCCTGCTCACCAATACCAGAGGTGGTGTCGAGAGCTGAGGCGATGCTGGTAGGCAGCACCAAGTGCTCTACCAGCTCGGGTCCAGCATATAGCTGTGACTGTGACACCGGGGACATACATGCCCTCGATGGGCCAATGGACTGTGAGGGGAGCTCAGCCAACCCCCCAGAGGAGGCCAACTGTCCCAACCCTTCATGTGGGCTTCCCGTCCCGGCAAGACCAGGGACAGTGGAGGTCAGATCCCCCTTGATACATATAGTATCAAGGGGAGACCCGAGGAAAGAGCCCAAAGATCTGGCTTTGCAGTCACAAGAGTGACACCATCCTCTGAAGATGGGAGGCCTGCGGCCCACCTTTAACGCGCACAACTCGAGAATCTGAAAGTCCGTGGAGAAACAAGCATCACAGTTGTCCATGTGACTGGGACCCAAGTAGGTCAGGCAACAGTCATGACAGTCCAATATGGAAATGGACCAGCTGCAGGGGCACTGACATATGGGGGCACAACCAGCCTTCGATTAACTAGGCCCTGAATCGGACATGACCACGTCGATAAAATAAAACAAAAGCTATATACTGGGAGAACTGCAAGGCTATCAAAGTCCAGAATACAAGAACATGTTAGAAATATCTGTTACTCAAAAACTGATACCCCTGTAGGTCTACACTTTGCTCAGTGCCACAACTCTTCCCCCAATGGACTTAAGTTCATGGGGATAGAATGGGTCCCGCCAATGAAATATGGGGGTGCTAGAGTTAACCTATTGTTAAGGAAGGAAAATGAATGGATTTACAGACTCAAAAGTGTTAAACCTGATGGTCTAAATGACCAATGGGATCTCAAACCATTTTTGACAAAGAAATGAAATGTGAATGCTACTTGACCTTTTGCACCATGTCCTGACCTTCCTAATCTGCTCTTTATTTTCATCTCTTACAGGAGAGTTCTCCTCCTCTCACGTGCCCTGCATCTTCACAAGGTTTCTCTCTTTTATAGCAATATGGTTTTGTAGATCCCTGTGACAGATTGATTTATCTTGTTACTTTCTTGCAAAGTAGTGATCACATTTTTGGTTTGCTTTTCTCTCCTTTTTTGGTGTTTGAAGCCCAGTACCAATGTACCTGATTTATACACCTCTGATATTTAATACGTACTCTGAATCATACATATATTATAGAGATATATAATTTAGGTGTTTCTAACTAATCAGATGATTTTGGTTGTATTGTTTTGTAACCATTTTTTAATTTTGCTTTGAAATTTCGTTTACAAACTGCTACTGTGATATTAATGTGATTTAAGTTAATTAATTGATGTGGTATCCAGGTGATATCCATTAAGAATGTTTGCATAAAAGGGAAAGCTATATCTTCCTTAGCCATGTCCCCTGACGAAGGCAACACTGAAGTGCTGGGGTTTGGGCTGAGTGCCTTGGCCTGTTAAGAAATTAGCATTTTGCTGTGATTTTCTCAGGGGCATCTTTAGCCCAAAAATGGGGGCACATGCCGCCCCCCCCAGTTTAGGCTGATGCCCCCCCCAGTCTTCTTCCCCACCTTTGCATTAAATTACATGGGCATTAAGCCCAGCAGCACCATGACAGCAGCTTCTCCTGTAGCTGCCCCACCCCCAAGTCTCAGTATTGCCCTCGCCCACTCCCGCTGTAGTCCTGGCTCTGTCCGATCTACCTCCAGACTCCTCTTCACTGCCTGTTAATCAGGGCAGGATTTACCACTTCCTGCATGTGGCAAGACAGTTCCAGCTACAACTTCTACATAGTTCCATGGTCCTACTACACAATGGCACAAATTTGGTGTTGCAGTGAGACCGGCACCCAGCATGGGGGGGGGGGGGGGTCGATATGGTGACTCCATTGATCACATCTGCTGGTGGAGTCTATTGCAGTGCAGCTGATCACTGCAACATTGGTCGTGAGGGGCTGGGGTGTGCCCTTGTGGTAATATGGGTTGCAGAGTGTTGGTCCGTCGGTGAGAATGGCGGGATCAGTCAGAGGAAGTGCACAGTTTGTAGTGGCAAAGGTAACAAGTTTGATTTTTTTTTTTTTTTATATAAAATCAGTGCACAGCTACTGTCCCTTATGGTATTGAGGACAATATTTCCAACTCAGTTTCAATTCCTCATCTCTTTAATCCTAAATCTTAGCCTTTAAGGTCTTATGCCTTGAAGTTGGTGTGACAAAGGATCTTCTTGTCCTCACTGCGCTAGTACTGCCCAACCCAACAAGGTCTCTTGTAGCTCTCAGCATCACATCCTGATTAATTGTAAATTTTGGCTTTGGTTCTGTCTGGCAGTTCTGTCACCATGTGGATAGTACAAATATTAAACTACAAACTTATTTGGTGAATGTGTCTATTCTCCACTCAGCTGAGATTTGATGAGGGGTTTTCTGGAGCAGCAGACTCCTTTCAGTTGTTCTTTGTGCTCACAGGCCTGGTCACACTAGAATCCAGCATTTGGTTTGTCTAAATACAACCCAGTCCTAATTAGCTTGAATGAGCTTTGATTTGGCCCCCTGCAGTTCTCTGGCATGTAAGATAACTGAAGGGCACGTGAGAACCAGGGGCACCACCTCCATTGTACTTTCCTTTCTCTTGCAGCGGCCTCTGCGGGGACAACACTGAGGAGCTGTGAGTTAAATTAGCTTGTAGCATCATGCACCAAGGGCAACAGTTTTAATCTGTGCCTGATAACTGATAGATCAGGCATGAAGTTCCATTTATTGAAATGGTTATAACTCCTTTCATCTATGAATTTAGCTATGGTTCTAGGTTTTCCGGTGTCTAAAGGAAGTGACAACATTATGATTACAAACATAATTTTTCAAAGACAGCAGTACAAGGGAATTTTCGGGGGTCTGTTCCTGAAAAAAAAGATCAGGGCATGAGGACTGAGTGGTGTTTTTGTGGTTTGGTCTAGTTTGCTTAGTTACTAGTTATGTAACACCAAACTCATCACTAAGCAGCTTTAAGTCATCAGATTTACGGACTTAGATGAAAGCAAATCATAATTTAGATCACCAAGAATACATATTTCATTGCTGTGTGGTTTAATACATTTAGAGAGATGATACATAAGCATTAATCCAAGACAAAGAAGGAGTCTACTAGGGAATTAAAGTCCGGTTGGTGTACGAGGCTGAAGGTGGGAGTGCCTCCAACCACCAACCGGGCATTAATTCCTAGTGAATACCATTTAGAGTGGATTATGCGCTTTGTAACATGGCAAACGCTAAATAAATTAAAAGATAGTGATGTTATTTGCAAAGACTAACACAGAGACAGATGGCTACTGTTTTAATAGGTTTCCTGGTTTTCTCCATTTTAACATATATTTATATTGTGACTGTGAGTTGGTATCAGTATTTATAGATATCATCATTCGTTCAGTCACTGTATGTTACTATGACCAACAATGTCAAAATTTTGTTATAGTTAGTAAAAACCTGCATATGTGACTCAAAAAATATTTGTGGCACCTTCGATAAGTGAATGAATAGCATTATGGGATTGTTTATTTACATATTTCTGCCCGCAAACACAGCGAATTCTGGAGAACGATCATGTCTTAAACACTGCATCAAAGCACAATATTAACAAAACTACATTGGGCACCTGGACTGAATTGTTCCTTCAGAAAAGGTAACATCACATTCAGTAGAAGCACTCATATTTTTCATTTATCCGCTGTGTTTGCAGCAAGTCTACGAATTTGCGGTGAGTAAATTTGATTGCTGCAGGATTGGGTGGGTGGGAGGTAACAACATAGGAAATCGTGGTAAGCGGTGATTGTGGTGTGAAGAGTTACAGTACTTCAGAATGAAGTGGGCATTACTAGGGAATCAATGCCCGCTTCATTTTTTACCACGTGTGCTAGTTCCACCACTCACATTTCTCTATTTTTCTGTATCATTTCTTGCTATGTTGTAAATAATATTGTCACCACCTGTGGGGGCTATAGCAGCCTGCTATATATATATATATATATATATATATATGGCCTTCTGGTTTGGGACAGAGAAAGAGTGAAAGGGAGAGAAGGGAGCAGAAGTAAAGGGATGGAGAGACATAGAATTACTGACCACAGGTATTTCAGTTTCACCAAATCCAGAAATAAATAACAGCAGTGTTTGCTGTTGGCACAATCCTTAGAGTTTTATAGACCACAGAGTATTTCTCCTATCCCCCAAAATAAATAACAGCAGTGTTTGCTAGCAGTGTCTGTCGCACAGCCAAGTTGCTTTTTGTTTGTGTGCAGTTGTTTGGTTATAAGGACCTGATTTAAAGACTGAGGAAATAAAGCAGTCCTAGAATAATTACTATGTTCCCTCATTCCTTGGTTGACTGTCCTGCTGTATTTCATGGTTTCAGCTAATAAATTCATATGCTTATCTTGCTGGAGATAATCCTAGAACTTGCTTCTAAAATGCACCATTTGCCTCCAAATTCTTCAAAATTTCTTGCAGGGGCCCAATCCCCCCGGAACCTCCTTTCTGGAAAAAGGTCACTAATGGGGGCATATGCTCCCCCACTTTTAGACTCCTGCTGATGCCCCTGGATTTTCTCAACTTACATTTTACACCCTGATCTCCCCACAGTGGCTCCATCCTACTGACCCCCCCAGCCCTGTCACCCGGCTCCTCCGGGATCTTACCTTTGCAGTCCATGGCTTGGAATGGCTGCCTGGCCACCGGTGCAGAGTCTGTGGGGGTGGTCGATCACCATCCTACCACTGCGAGGTGTTTTCCTCCGGTTTTCTCCCTGGACCCATGCATGTGCAATAGGCAAGGTGACTGCCCATGCCTCCATGTAGGCAATCTTATGCCCTGTGTGTGGATTCACCCCATTCTGAGCAGTGAGCCTGTGCTGCTCCCCAGCCTTTGTTGGGTGTTAGTCTACAGCATGCTATGTTGTCTCTCCTCCCCCAAGGAAGGAGAGCTGTCATTGGATGCTCAATCCTTCCTCACCCTGGCCAACCCCTGAATGACCCAAGTCCATTCCCAAACCTGGGTCACCAGCGTGGCACCAGGTGTTGCATCCAGCAGCTCAACCCTCAGGGCCACTGGGCTGATTTTCTCAACTGACTGAGCTTGTCTGCCAAAGATGTTTTGGACACCTGGAACATGTACTGCTGATAGTTCTTGACTGTGTTCCAGGGCCGAATACCAAGCCCTCATGGTTGCCCTGCACAGCAGATAGGAATGATTCCTTCCTTGATTGTTAATGTAGTTAATCACACTGACACTGTCCTTCTGGATTAACAGATGACCTGGGGACAGACCTGGAGTCCATATAGAATGGTCCGCATTTCCAGAAAATTTATGTGCAAGGTGCTCTCCACTGGAGTCCACATGCCCTGTGTCTTGGGAGGACCTAATTTGGCTTCCCAGCCCATTCCCCCAGCATCCGTGGTGAGGATCTGCAGAGGGGAGGGGATCAGGAATGGAACCCCCTTAAGCAAGTTGGTGGGTTCCATCCACCACTTGAGCACTTTGTATACAGGGGATGTGACTAGAACTATTTGTTCTAGGTAGTCTGTTAGTTGGTCACAGTGGTCTGTCTGGATTCAATGGGAACCGGCATGTGCAGCCTGGCCAGTGGTACAATGACAATGGCTGCTGCCATGAGTCCCAGAAGGCATAAAAACATTCTTGCTGAGACATAACGGCTATCATGCACAAATTGTGCTTGGGCAATCAAGTGATCGGCCCTGTCCAGTGGCAGGAAAGCTGAACCCCTGGCCATGTTCAGGACTGCCCCAATGTACTGCAGTTGCTGGAAGTGTGTCAACATTGATTTTGGTCTGTTGACGGTCACCACCAGAGCATTGAACAGCTGTCTGGTTCAAGTCAAGGTCTCCAACAACTGGTCCCTGGAATGGGCTTTCAATAGCTGACCACCCATGTAAGAGAAAATATACAGCATTCCCTGTGAAGGCAAAGCAATTTTTATTTATAGGGCGCCCATTCCTGAAGGCTCTGGGCACCTAACAGACATCAAAAAATAAAACAAACATTAAAATGCAATAGAAAACTTCCAAAAATAGAAAAATACAATTTGCAGCTCAGCATCTTTAAAAGAAAAAGCTTCAGGTTTGCCAAAAGGATGGACTGGATGTCAAACATGGAATCAGCAATCTGTGAAAGCCATGCTGAAAAGGTGGGCCTTCACCCTCAGCTTATAGATCAATGGTGACCATTTTACACATTGCTAAAAAAGGCTTGAATTCAAGTCCCTGTGTTATGAGTAATGTTTCCTGAAAATGCCATGCTATTTGGTTTTGTGGTTTTCTTTAAATCAGCATTTGTTAACTTGTTCTGCACTAACTAGAAACAGTCAGGCTGTTTCTGTCCTTGTGACTGAGCCTTGGAGAGTGATGACATCATATTGGACTGGAGCCAAGATGGCCATACTCTATGCTGTTGGGGAGAAACAGCAGGAGCAACGACAGGCCCTTTATTTTTTTAATACAGATATGCCACCGTTACCTAAAATTTTTAAACTCACTGCTCTTTCCAGTCCATCTTGTTAGCCCTTGGCCTCTGATATCTGCCGTCTCTGTGTTTTGTTTCTCCTGCAGTTTTTTGAGCGGAGTCTGGAGCGGTGGAGGAGCTGCCAGAAACTGAATGGAAGACAAGCCTCCCTGCGGAGGGTTGAAAGACAAAAGGATTCTTTGCTGCTGTTGCTGCTTCCCTACTGTCGAATGTGTTGTTTATATCGGCATTCTGCGCAAGAGATTTTCTGTGCTGGAGAAGCTACTGAAGTGCACTGTGGACTGGGTGATTTGAAGGCTTCCTGAGAGCTCTTAAAGGAGGTAGGAAATGACTGTTACATAGTTAACTGCCCTTCCATCTTCTTTTCCATGCCAGTTATGTATTCTGATATGCTTTGATGATTTTTTGATAAATAAATAATCTAGGTTTGGGGTGCCCTCAGACCTACATTGAGTTCCACTCTCCTCATCAGCTACAGCTCTTGATGTTTATATCTCAAAGACGTTCTATGACCTCAGAAACTCCCATTCCATGCTATTCATCTGAATGGCCTGGAATGGAGTTTGTGATGTTTTAGAATGTTTAAGCAGTATAAATAGAGAGAGAGCAGCAACTACTGAGCAGAGAGGGATTCAGAGTAGTTACAAAAGCAAAAACATTAGATTATTAATTTAACGAAAAAGGTCAAAAACATATTAGAATACTGGGTAGCCAATAAAAGAACAACTGGAGGGCACCTAGAGGTGTAAAACTGTTTCCTATCACCCCTAAGAGCAAGCACTGAGACTTCATTTTCTACAGAGACTTTGTTTTTTATAGGAGCATTCACAAAGCTGTGGACTCTGGTTAATGATCTATGCACATGCACAGTTGTGCAAAGGAGAGTGGTGAGTGAAACTTTCTTGTTTCCCCACATTTTCCCCCTCTTGTACTTCTCTTATTGCTTTAAGGAGATTGGGTTGTGAGGAAGAGTGTTTTAAAAGGAAAAAAAAATAACTTATCTTTTCAGCTGCTAATTTTCCTTCAGTTCTTGCTGTTGTGAGCTTAGGCTGTCAGGTTGCTGTTTTTTGTAGTTAATGCATGTTGCTGTATATCATTTCTACAAGCGATTTATTTGTGGTATATCTTTCCTTTTTCCTTTTTATATTTTTTATATTTGTTTGGTTTTGTTTTTCACGTGCTATGCTCAGAGCCCTATTCTGATTGGGTGCTAGACCCATGAGATCTAAGAGCTTAAAGCGCATGCGTGGCGTTCTGAATGTCAGATTCATCATTTCCTCCATCACGTTGTACTGAGCTGAAGCAGAACAGAGCTCTGAGTGAGAGTGCAGTTTTTTTTGTGATTTTTGCTACATGAAAAATCATCTTTTTAGAGAGAGTTAAGAAACCTTACAGCCTATAGCAAGTAAGTTAAAGTTACTGCGCCTAAGGATATAGCACAGCATTTTGATCGTTGTCAGTGCCTGAGAATTGATTTTGTTTTAGACCTTGTACTATATTCTACATGTTATTGTCTGCTTAGTTTGTTTTTAATACACTAGTAGTATACTAAGTGGTCATAACTATTAACTGCGGTAATTCCCTATATTTTTGTTCTTTCCCCTAGTGCCCGCTATTGTGATTGTAAAGGGAGCTCTAGATAGACAGCCTCCGGTATTCAAATCAAATGCTGCTGGGCAAAATTGTTGGTGGACTGCCTGTGGCCAAATTTGGAAGCGATTTCTGACCTTCTATTATGGATTTTTAGATCTGAAGGTAGAGCTGATTGTCCCAACTTCTCCACTATATTTGTTGGACTGTTTTGGTGTTAGAACATCTTAAAGGAAAACTTAGTGCTAAATTTTGATTACACTGATTATTATTATGGAAAGAACCTGCACACTTCTCTTTTTGGTACAGTAACATTTTCCTGCAGTTTTATCCACTGCTGATCTCAAATATTGGAACTTAAGAACTCAAGAACTTAAGAAGCGATATAACGTGGAAGAAGTCTGAGTACTTTTTGAGAGCTAAAGTGAATTAACTGAAAACCCAAGATTCTTAAGGTCACTTAAAGATACTGAGGCCACTAAGGCTATTAAAGCTATCAAGGTCTTTAAGGACAAGTTCACTCTAGGGTCAACGACTTTTATACCTATGGTTTATGTTATGGTTTATTGTCCCTATAATTGTCTAGAATTCATTTTTGCTAGTTACTGTTGAAATCTAGATTCTTACTGGCTTTTAAGAGGTTTTACTTGCTTAATTAAATGTGTACTAGGAGTGGAAAAATGCTTGTCTGAAAGGGGAAAATATGGGAGTGTGTGTGATGAGTCTCTCCTCATAACCACTTCCATTCCATCTGAGGCAAGGATAGATGAGAGATGCTTTCTATTTGCAGAAGCATTAAAACATCAGTCACAGAATTCTGTTAAAGGAAAGAAAGAAATAATAGAAAGATCTAATAAGAATACTACGGAGGTGCTAATTACTCCTAATAATAGAAAAGAGAAGGTGGAGAAGGACTCTAGTATAAAATCTCAGGGAGTAGTTCTAAGAAAGAATACTAAGGGAAGGAAGAAAAAAAGGGTAAAAAAACAGCCTAGAGTACCAAGAGACAAAGTACAGAACATTACAGAGTATTTTTCACCTGACCAACAAAAAAATCAAAAGATTGGTAGATGGAGAATGTCAGATAACCCCTACACTGAAAGAAAGATCAGTAGTTAATTTACCTGGTTTGACCCACTCCCCTCTAAGTAACCCACAAACAACCAACATGGAGTTGTATAGCCCCTTGGAAATTTCCTCATGTCTCTCAGATTTATTAGATCAAGAATTGACCCAAATGGATGTTAATACTTCTATTTTGGCTGGCTCTCCTAGCACAGTTTTCCCCAGATTAGATAAAGAAGTAAAAAAAGTTGAATTGGATGATGATTTTTTGGCTCACTGTCCAGACACACTATCAAAATACAAAATCAAGGCCCTCATACGCCCAGTAATGGCTAATGTTGTTCATTTAGAGGCTTTTAAAGAATTAAGATCTAGTATGGAGTGGTTTATTACTTCTGTGTGCACTAAGATACATAATCTTGATAGTAAAATTGAGATTCTCATGCAACAAATGAAAACTGAAAAACCTTCCTTTTCAACACTATGTATTCTGGAGATTACCAAAAAAGATCTAAAGAAAGGAAAGGGTAAAAGGCTCAAAAGGAAAAAAGGGGTAAAGGTAAAAGTAAGAAAAATGGTACTCATGGACACTTAGTATCAGTAAATTCACAAACTAAAGTGATAAATACCCCGGTTGCTAGTAAGATGCTGGAAGGGATTCCAGAGATTCCCAATAAAGATGAGACCCTGGCAAAGAACCAAGAATTGTATAAAAAAAAGAGACAAGAAAAGATAGGAACAATAAGGACATGTTACAGATGGAGAAGAAGGTTCCGATAAATGAGAAAAAAGAGACAGGGCAAGGGCAAGAGAATAAGAATTGGACAGAGGGCATGGGATGAAGTTGGAGGGAGGACGATTCAGAGGAAACAAGAAAGAATTTCTTCACAGAACGGGTGGTGGACAAGTGGAACACCCTGCCAGAGGAAGTGGTGGGGGCTGAAACAATCACGGGATTTAAGAATGTATGGGATAGACATAAAGGAATTCTAGAGGTCAGGGGTAAGGGGAAATAGACTTCTAGGAAAACAAACTGAACTTACAAGCTCAAATGGGCAGACTAGGTGGGCCATAGGCCCTTATCTGCCAACACTGTCTATGTATCTATGTATCTATGTATCTACATTGACAGGAGAAGAAGTTTGCTTAAGGATAGATAGAATTTTTGAAAAACACTATGAAATGGTAGATACACTTAAAGAAACTATGGAGTATTACTGAATGCAGAATTGGGCATCCCTCAGGCCAGAGGTTAGATCATCTTAACCTGTAGGGATTTCTCTAATGAATCAAAACCAGTATATACCCTCCTTCTTGATATGAATTTAGCTAAGAATGTTTGGTTTAAACAGTCTAGGCTAAATCAGTTAGGGACTGGAACTATGGGCTCCGATAACTTGGAAAACAATTTACTTGTATTCATCACACAATAAGGCACAGACTCCTTTTATAGATCAGGATACCTTTATAAACAAACTTATATCCCTTAAATGGGAATTTAATACTCCCAATGCTATTGAGAAAATTAAGAACTCTTGTATCCTTTCATTATCTAGAATTGAGAAACTGCTTGGAGAGAATGAGGTTGTACTCTTATCTCATATTAATTCGTTGATTGCCTCTAAATTGAAACTGGATGTAGAAAAACACATTGAGTATGTTACGAGAGCTGTACAGGAAAAACAAAGAAAACAAACTGACCTGCACTGTGAAAGTTCTGTAGTCTACTCCTTGATTTTAAATAATAGGGATGGTTTTGATAGTGAAGGTTTATTCATAGTTGACATGAATGACCTTCCAGTGTGGAAACTGTACAATTTGAAAATAAATCAATGACAACAAGTAATGAATAATCTTTCTTTGGAAATAGGAAGTAGCTTAGAAGATTCTAAGACTAATGCATGGAACTGTAATTTTGTATATTGGAATGTGGCAGGGCTTTCTGGTATTATGACAGACCGGGAATGTTGTTCTTTTATAAAATCACATATAATAATTTTTTTCAAGAGACTTGGGCAATGGAAGATATAAATCTCAATGGGTATCAGACTATCACAAACCCAGCTAAAAAGGTGAAAAAGTTGAGTAGACCAATTGGAGGACTAGCAATTTTTATTAAAATTGGCCCTACACTTGAAATTATTGACATTTTTAAAAATACCCCAAATTACATTATTATAAAAATATATTGGGATCAGTTGTTTTTTATTCTTGTTAATGCTTACTTTCCACCCAAAAACTTCTTAAATAGTAGTAACAGTAGTTGGGATCTTTTAAGGTTGGATATAAATTCTACATTTACAAAATACCCGCAAGGTATTTTTGTGATAGAAAGAGATTTTAATTCTCATATTGCCAAATATGATAACTTTAGCATATTAGAGACTCAGTCATGCCTCAAGGACTGTAATTATAGAGAGAGAGTAAAGATGAAGGGACTAATGAGCAAGGGAAAGATCTGATAAAGCTTACTGAGGAAAATGCTCTTCTAATATTAAATGTTAGACTTGAGGGTGACGGAGTTGGGGAAACTACTTTTTTTTCTTCAAATGAGCAAAGCACTATTGATTATGTTATTATTAACCCAGAAAGCTATGAGATGTTTACATTTCTTAAAATTCAAATGAGAACAGAAAGCGACCACGTCCCCTTGAGTTTATATATTGAAACATGTAGAGAAAATGAAACTATTCCGGATGTAAATACTCCCTTAGTACAACTCAGTTCAATGGGATAACAATGATTAAAATACAATCATATCATAGGTGGGGCAGTAAGAGATATGTTAGGGAACTGTAATGATTTTTAATTTTTTCCAAGAGGTTTCCTCTTTGGCTAATGCTCAAACTTTTGACTCAATTCTAGGACAATTAAACCAACACATAAGGAGTTTAATTTACACCACTAATAGTAATAACTTAATCCCAGAAGAAAAAGACCTGGTTCGACCATGAATGTAAGAAAGAAAAGGGGAAACGTAGGAAGTTAATTAAGTGGATTAAAAAATATCCCACAAAGACAAATCATAATACATTAAATAAAGCTAGAAAACAATATAACAGATTTCTCCAAATTAAAAAACAGGATTTCTTACATATAAATTGGAATTTAATGTATAATATCATTTTGGAGAAAGATTCAAACGCTTTTTGGAATATGGTGGCATAAGGAACAAACCAAATTCAACCTTCCTTGACAGTATATATCCCAAAAGAAGAATGAGTGAAGCATTTTAAGGAAATTGTTTTCAAGATTCAAGCCCTAACATTAGATGGTGACAAAACAAAAGACCTTGTAGGGCTATCGGAGACTCCTATTGTCTTTTCAACAGAAGAAGTAGAATTAGCCATACTTGCATTTAAAAATAATGAAGCTCCTGGCCCTGATTTTATCCCCCAAGAAGTTTATAAAGAATATAAAGATTTTTGGATTCCAACTTTAACTTACTTTTTTAATTTATGTTCATCCCAAAATTACATCCCAGTATCATGCAAACAGAATATAATTGTCCCTATTCATAAAAAAGTGTCAGTTTATTTACCTACTAATTTTCAACCTATTAATCTTTTGGACATAAGTTCAAAAATCTTCTCTAGATTGTTATTAAACAGGTTATCTAGATGTTTGGATACTTACAATCAAATATCTATGTTTCAAGCAGGTTTTAGGGAAGGTTTTTCTGCAATAGATAATATCATCTGCCTGAATCTTATTGAAAAATATGTCCATTTAAGAAAGTCAAAATTATTTGCATTATTTTTTGATTTTTCATCAGCCTTTGACTCTATTAACAGACAAGTATTATAGGATTTACTTCGGGAAAAAGGTATAAATTCTTCATTACTCAAATTAATAAAACTTTTGTACTCAGATACCTCTACAGCAATAAGATTTGATAATAAATGTTCATTGATGCAGTTCTTTCACACAAACAGAGGGGTAAAACAAGGATGCTTATTAGCGCTAGCACTGTTTGATCTTTAAATTAACACTTTACATGAATTTCCAGAAAGTGACATATTAGATTCACCTAAAATAGATAAATTACTGGTGTATTCATTAGCATATGCAGATGATCTGGTAATCTTCTCTTTAAGTAAAGTTGGAATGCAGAAAAAAATAAACTATTTTTTTCAGAAATGTAACTCTCGAGTTAAAAGTAAATATTAATAAAACTAAATCTGTAATTTTTGGAAAAAATCTTAAAAACTTTAATAAACTTAAATTTACAATAGGACAGGAAAAGACTGAGGTTATAAAGGAGTATTGTTATAGGGTTACCACCTTTTAAGAAGCCCAAAGTAGGACATTTCTTACTAAAACATGATTTTTTTCAGGGCAATATGTAATCTTGACTAAAACAACAGACTTGTTCTCTCTAAATAATCAGAATTAAGACTAAGGGCCAGATATTCAAAACGTTGCCCCGGGGCTAAATTAGCACTGCCCAGTGGGCAAACTTAGCCCAGAGCACAAAGCAAGCCATATTCAAAAGAAATAGCCCAGGGCAAACAGCTTCTGAATATAGCATGGGAATGAGGCTGGGAAAACTGGGCTGGGAGTGCAGGGCAAACTTAGCCCTGGAATAAGACAGCTCTGAATATGGCAACCAGAAAGTGCAAACCACAACAGCAACACTGTACACAGTGATGTGAAGGTAGGTAGAGGTGAACTATGTGGCCAATGTGTGTGCCAGCAAATGTGTGGACCCAGTACAGCTGCTGGCAGCAGCGTATGTGAAAGTACAGTGTGCAAAACTGTTAAATATTCCCCGAACTGTTTGCGCAGCACTAACACGTTTGCGAGGGTTTAGCACAGGGCTAAACTGTTAGCCCGGTGCAAACACGTTTGCCCGGTGCTAAACTTTGCCATATTCAAAAGTGACATGCAAATGAGCCTACTTAGGTAGTCTCTGGGGAAACATCCAGATTAGCATCTCATTATGCCTTGATTTGGATGCTGTTTGCACTGGACTAACGGTTTAGCCCTGCACTAAACCCGTGCAAACGTGTTAGCGCTGTGCAAACAGTTTGGGGAATATTATACAGCTTTGAACACTGTACTTTCACAAGCACTGCTGCCTGCAGCTGTACTGGGACAACACAGCATAGGCACAGATGGTGGTGGTGCTGCATGCAACTATCACACTGTAGGTCATGCTACAGTGCACAACAAACACTGTAGTAGCAAGGGGGCCAGTAATGTGTGGCCACAGCAATGCCTATGGTGTGTAGGGCAGTGATGATGACTGCACTATACACAGTGAGAGTCCCAACCTGCGGGTGTTTACTGACAGTGGACATTACTGCTATGCTGTTGTGTGACCCACAGATGCTGCACCTCTGGGATGGGATGCTCACAGTGACATATACATGTCCGGCTTTGTGTGCTGTGGCAGTTGTACAGCTGTGCGGTATGTGGCTGGGGTGGCATATATTATCAGAAAGGCACACTGGTGCTGGGATATTCCCAATACTGACCCATGTGCACTGCATGATGTGTCCCAGCCTTGTGTCCACACCTGGTCTGTGGCACAGCCTGGCCACCCATACACTCTCCCCTCAACATCCTCCATGCCCACAGTGCTGCATGTGTGTGCTGGCATCTGTTGGTGTCCACAAAAGACTGATCCGCAGGTTTGTGCTGTATGGCCACACTGCCATGCTGTCCACTGGTGGCAGGGTCACCACTTACTGCCTGGCATGGCTGGGACTGGTGGCAGATGATGGCATCATTGTGATGCCATCAGTTAGCAGCATGTTTCTTCCATGTTTGGTTTTGTCTACATGTCATATTTATTTGTTAGAGTCATGCAAAGCCATGCAAAAGCCACGCAAACACCGCACAAAGCCAAAGTGTCGTGCAAAACTGATTGCCCAGGATTAGGACAAGCTTTTCTTGGTTGTAATGTGCATCAAGACTGTGTTGGCGCTTAAGTCACAAGTAAAACCACTTTGGTGTGGCGCTAGTTGCTGAATATAGTATTGCGCCTGTATTCATGTCAGTTTGCCCCTTGCACACATTATGATTTTGCCTGATGCTAATGCAGTTTGCCTATGCTATTTGGCCTTTTGAATATAGCAGACCTGCACTAATCCCGCGCTAAATCTGTGCAAACGGTTTTTGCCCTGTGCAAAGTTTTGAATATCTGGCCCTTAGTGTGTAGTTATTTAGCTGTTTCTAGTGTTTCTTATCATTTTAAGGGATTTTAATTAAGGTATTACATTGTTTTGCAGTATTTAGAGAAAAGTCAGAAAATATTTTTTTTCTACTATAATGTCAGGACATGTAGCATTTTTCATGTTTTTTTGCAGGACACAGCAGCCCAAATCAGGACTGTCCTGTGAAAATAGGGACAGGTGTTAACCCTATATTGTTACCTGGGGTGAAATTTGTTTCTTCAGCATCTTAGTCAAACCATATTAAAGAACAGATAATAGAAGCCAAACTTATAGTGAAAGCTCTTCTAAAATGTTATTATAAATATGGGGGGAATACTACTGTTCCAGAACTGAAGGCAGTGAAAGCTAAAATTCATTCTTTTCTATTATACGGAGCGGATGTTTGGGGGCATGTGAAAGCTGTAGACTTGGAAAAACCCTTGCTATAGATTTATAAAATTCTTCTTAAGGTTCCCCTCACAACTTAAAATGCAATGGTAAGGGCTGAACTGGGAAGGTTCCCAATTGGATGCCTCTGGGAACTAACCCATATTTCATATTGGTTAAAAATAATAAATAATAAAAAAAAATGTCATCCCAAAGAAATGCCTCTTAGAAAAGATCAAATGGCATGATGAGGGGCTTTCCTCATTTATGACTCACTGCATTGAAAAACAGTTTAGAAAAAATTAAAATGCTCCACTTCTGGAATGATTACCAAAAGCAAATTCTGATTTCTGTTCATTACAGAAAACAAATTAAAAACAAACTGATTCAACTAGGGAAGAAGTGGGATATGAAAACTATCAAAGGACAAAAATGTGCTCAGTGGTTTAAAAAGAATAAAATGGATCATTCATTAGAGAATTATTTGAATTTTCCTTTGTACCCAGAACAAAGGAAATTAATCATATGGGCCAAGTCTGAAATTATCAACTCAAGGTACACTTATTTTAATAGTATAAAGAATAACATAAATAGAGTAGGATCTGGAGAAATTCCTTGCCCTTGCAATAAAGAATTTATGGAAAACTTTAGGTCATATAATACTGCTCTGCCCATTATATAACAAAGTTAGGGATCATCTTCTACGAAGCTATTTGGAAGTATATGAAAGTACAAATTATGAACTGATGTGGTTTTTATATTGATGCACCCTGATGCTTTAGAAGATGCAGATCGAATCTCTAGATTCTTGGCATCAGTGGTTAAAGCTAAAAAAAAGAGATTAAGGATCTGGAAAAATAGAGAAGGTTAAAGTCCCACACATCCCTTTTGTATTAAGCAAAGCCTGACTATAAAGTATCATGTCTCTGATTGTGGTAGCATTTTATTTAAAACAGTGTTGTCTTAGTATATATGACTGTATTTATGTAGAAAGTGTGTAACTGATGCTTTTTATTGAAATAATCATGATGTTTGTCCCATCATGATTGGTCAAATAAACTGAAACTGACTTCATATTGGACTAAGCTACTGCTGCAGCAGTGCAAGTCCCTGCTTGACTGAAGAGCTATAAACTTCCTAATTAGAGCAGTCTGTAGAATTGTTTGCTGTCCAGGGTTTTTAACTCCATCTCTGGTATGTGTTCAGATGAATTAGTTGAAAATCTATCATTTTGTTCTTCTAAAAAACTGATCATTTGAGTTTCAGTGCTGAATTGAAGTGGTGTGCATTTGAGAAATCAGCTTGTCTGTATCACAGCTGTGAGTTCTGTCCCATTAAAACTTTCTGTTTTGTTTTCTAGCTATACAACACTGAGTTGTTTATTTAGTGGATATAAAATAAATTTAAAGTTTGTTAATTCATGCAAGTAGTTTGTGTTTATTGTAGCCTGAATAAATAGGTCCATGTAAGAACAATTCTTTTTCTCTCAGATTGACAAACAGGTGTCTGCCACACTCTGCTATTTCAGGCACATGCACTATTTGAACTCGCAAATTTGAGTTCATTGATGGTTTCTGTGTGAAAATACATAATGTATATGTATAACTAGAAACACTGTATGGCATCCTGATGCCCACTGTCTCCTGCACCATAGTTGAGGCAGCTGCACTCTGCTGCCCCATCCCCTGCCCCACAAGCCCCCTGTCTCTTGCCCCACATTTGAGGCTGCTGTACCCTGCTGCCCACTGTCTTCTTGCACACAGTTGGGGTTGCTGCACCCTGTTGCCCCATCATCTGCCTGAACAGTCAGGGCTGTTGCACCATGCACACCCCATCCCACTGTCAGGGATGCTGTAACCTGATGCTCCCCTGTGTCCTGCCCCACAGTCAAGGCTTCTGCACCATCCTATCCACAGTCCCCTGCCACAACAGCCAGAGCTGCTGCACCCTGCTCCTGCCTACTTAGGCAGGGCTGCTGTGGCCTGCTGTGCCCTAGAGCCCCTTGCCTCCACAGTTAGAGCTGCTGCACCATGCTGCCACTTGCCATAAGAGCTATGGCATTTGCTGCACTCTGTCCTCTGCCCCAATGTTGTGTCAGTTCCACCCAGGTATGGCTGCTGCACCCTGTCCCACAGTTTGGACTGCTGTACCCTAATGCCTCCCTTGTCTCCTGGCCAAACAGTCAGGACTTCTGCACCTTACTGCCTTCTGTCCTTCACCTCCATAACACAACATGAAAGTATTTTTCTATTTTTTCTTTTAGGCAGTGCAGCAAAAAAATCTGACTTTGGTTGCGGGGGAAGCATGGTGCAGCAGTGCTAACTGTGGAGTCATGAGGCAGTGGAGGCTTGGAGCTGTAGGGTGCAGCAGGGCACAACAGTCCTGACTGTGTAGACAGGAACAGGGTGCAGCAGCTCTGGCTATGGTAGCAGGGGACAGATTACAGCATGGTGCAGGAGTCTTTATTGTGGGGCAGGACATGGGGAGACATCAGGGTACAGCAGCCCTGACTGTGGGACAGGATGCGCATGGTGCAGTAGCCCTGCCCATTTGGGAAAATGGAAGTAGGTAGCAGGGTGCAATAAAAGTTCCACCTCTAGTGGCATGGGCATCATGGTGCTGCAACCCCAAATGTGGAGGCAGGGGACATGGGACTCTAGGGCATAACAGAACACAGCAGCCCTGACTGTGGTGACAGAAACAGGGGGCAACATGGTGCAGCAGCTCTGACTGGGGGAGTGGGGGACAAAGTGCAGCAACCAAAACTGTTCAGGCAGGGTAGCACGGTGCAGTGGCCCTGATTGATCAGGCAGGAGATGGGGCAACAGGGTGCAGCAGCCCTGACTCTATGGGAGAAGAGAGTGAGCAGCAGTGTGCAGCAGCCTCGAATGTGAGGCAGGAGACAGGGTGCTTGTGGGATAGGTGGGAGAGGCAGCAGAGTGCAGCTGCTTCAACTGTAGGCAGGAGATGGGGGCATCAGGATGCCGTACAGTGTTTCTAATTATACATATACTGTATATTATGTATTTTCACACAGAAACCATCAAGGAACTGAAATTTGTGAGTTCATATAGTATATGTGCCTGATATAGCAGAGTTTTTCAATCTGAGAGGAAAACAATTGTTCTCACATGAACCGATTTATTGAGACTACATCAATGACAAACTACTTATATGAAATAAACATTATATTTTTTATATCTATTAAATAAACAACCCGGTATTATGTAGCTAAAAAACAAACACAGAGTTTTGATGGGACAGAACTCACAGCTTTGATACACACAAGATGATTTCTCAAAAGCATACCACTTCATTTCAGCACTGAAACTCAAATTATCAGCTTTTTAGAAGAACAAAATGATAGATTTTCAGCTAATTCATCTGAACACATACCAGAGACTGAGTTAGTAAAAACCCTGGACAACAAATGATCTCGCTCAGGGGCAGCATGTACCCTGCGAACAGCATCAGCAACAAGATCGAGCCCTGTGGTACTCTATAGGATAGAGGCACTGGGGAGGAGGAGGAGAAATTCCCCATCACCACCTGCTGCATCCTGTCCAAGAGATAGGACTCAAACCATTTGATGACAGTACCAGCAAGTCCTCAAACCTCACAGAGCCAACCAAGAAGCACAGCGTGGTCCACAGTGTCAAAAGAAAAAATTACTTACCATAGTAATCTTCTTTCTTCTAGGGTATTCTTCAATATCATCAGCTCTTGCAGTCAGACTCCTGGATTGCACTGCCCCAGAGATAAATGGAACTTCATGCAAATAATGGAACATTAACTGGCTCGTGCCACTATTCAAATCTGCTGCCCTGCCAACTGTAGGCATTCCAAGATGCTCAGATTTCAACTAAGCCTGTACCTAGGTCTCATACTATGCTATCCTAACACTTTATAACAAAGTAACAATATATTTTAAATAGATTAAAATCCCCTTTTCTTTTATTTCCCTGAGCAATCTGGTAATGTCCAAAAAGACCAATGAAATAGAAACTGGGCCTATTGGTTTAAAAAAGATTTTGTGCCAGTGAAGGAAAACCAACACACAGTAACACTTGTAATCTTATAATGATAGATTCTGGAAGGGGAGGTAGGGTGGGAGAGTTGATGATATTGAAGAATACCCTGGAAGAAAGATTACTACAGTGAGCAATTTTTTTCTTCTAACCCCAGGTATTCTTCAATATCATTAACACTTGCAGACTATGAAGCAGTACCTTTGGAGAAGGGTCCAGAATCCTATTTAGGGAACAGACTCTGCAGCACTGCTGTGCCAAACCTGCCATCATTCCTGGACTGGATGTCCAGACTGTAGTGCTTTATAAAGGTATTTATTTATTTATTTAGCTTTTGTTGACCAGGTAGGTACACTAGACAATCTGTATGCCTATTTTCAGGTACAGCCCGGGAGAGTACAATGAAAATACAGGTTCAAACAAGGTACATAACAACAAGAAGGGCAATGTACAGAGTTACAAGAGAGCAAGATAAACATAGATAGTCTACAGTGAGCAGTAATAGGTAAAATATACATATACATACAGAATAAATAGACTAACACGTTCAATGGTAATTACATTATATGAGTGACTCTATTTATCAGGGCCACTTAATACATAAGCAAATGGCAATCAATCACACGCTACACAGAGGTTAAAGGGCAGTAGGCAGTGGATCAGAAAGGGACCATTTTGGAGACCTGGTTAGGGTGGCTTGGGACACCCACACACCGGGGGCAGTTTCAAGTGCTCCCACAGGGAATTCTGGAGACACAGTTGGG
This sequence comes from Neoceratodus forsteri, assembly GCA_016271365.2. Taxonomy (NCBI): domain Eukaryota; kingdom Metazoa; phylum Chordata; order Ceratodontiformes; family Ceratodontidae; genus Neoceratodus; species Neoceratodus forsteri. Next base: position 40,118,919 of record CM057451.1, read on the forward strand.
AGGGGGAGGAACGTACATGGTCAGAAAGGGAGTTCCATAGCCTTGGAGCACATGTAGCAAAGTTCCTATCCCCTATTAGGGTTCAAGTATATGGAACTTTGAGCACCGCCGAACCCTGAGACCTGAGGGAGTAGGAGGAGGATACAGCAGGCAGGAGAAGCTGCGCAAGCCCCGGTGGGGTGCCAGTTCTGAGCACCTTTCCTACGAAGCAGCCCAACCTGTATTTCAAGTGATTGGCTGGGGAAAGCAGCTCAGTTTGTTGTATAATTGACAATGGGGGGTGAGACGTGGGACAGCCAGGGCAAAACGACAGATGTTGTTATAGGTCATGTTCCACCTGGCAAGGTGGACCTTGGATGGTGCCAGTGAACAGGAGAAGGCCATAGCTTAGTAAAGGGAGCAGCACATCTCTGGCCAGTGCCAAGCAAGCTGCAGACGTAAAGTTTTTCTTTGCCCTGTAGGCAAGACCCAATTTGCAGTTTACAGTTCTACAAACATTTAGGATGTGACTCCTCAGGCTGTGTTGGGGGTCAAGTGTAACCCCAAGGTATTTTTTTGAAACTGTGGTTAGGAGGGGAGAGCCATCCACACCACTGACACATAGAGGGATGGGGAGGCCTTGATCTTGGCTGCTGACCCAAAGAGCATGGCCTGAGTTTTTTTCAGATTGAGGACCAGCTTGTGGGATGTTACCCAGGCTTGAGTATTCTTAAAGGCCTCACTCAACTGAAGGTTAAGAACCCCAATGTCTCGGAAATGTACAAGGATGACAAGATCATCTGCATAAAGGGTGGCACTACATAAGAGCTTACTAATGGCTGACAGGATGACAATTGGACGATAGTTGTCCAGAACTTTGGGGTTACCTTGCTTTGGAACAGGAACAATCCTTGCTACTTTCCAAATACCAGGGATAACACCAGTGGCAAGGGACAGATTGAAGATATGTGACACTGGGATGGCAATGTAGGGAGCACCCCCAGGTTCAGAAGCTTGGGTTCCATGTTATCATAGCCAACGCTGGAGTGTGGTGAGAGACCAGAGAGAAGTCTCTGCATCTCCTTGACAGACACAGCTCTGAGAGAAAATAATGGGCAAGAGGGGTGAGCCTCCTGAGGGACAGTGGCCAAGGGGCCTCTAATATCCCCTACAGCAGGGAAAGAGGAGGTGAGTGCAGACAAGTCCAAAAAGTAGGAATTTAATGCATTAGCAATCATGAGTGGACTATTACAACTTCACCCTCCAATGATCATTTCAGAAACTCCCAAGTTGGAGGAGCCGCTGACTAAGTTTTTTATGTTCCTCCAGAACCTTCGTGTGTCCTTAGCAGAGCTAAGCAGGGCAGATTTACAATATTCACTTTTTGCCACCCTGATGGCATTTTTGCACTCATTTCTGTGCTTCCTGTACTGTTGGAAGATGGACTGATCCAACGTGCGTTTGAAGTGAGCCCAACACTTGTCCCTTGCACGCATAAGGGCTAGGAGGCTCCCATGCAGCCATTTTGTGGCAGTCCCCCTCACTCTCCATCTAATAAGGGGGGCATGTTTGTCCTGCAGGGTGCCGAAAACAGTGAGAAACTGGGAGACAGCTGTGGACGGGTCATGGGCACTGAGCACTCCTGACCAGTCAGTGGTCCTCAGATCATCATGAAAAGACACCAGATCAAACTTAGAGAAATCCCTAACATGAAATATTTTGTGGGAAATTTTTGGGAAGGGGACCTTCCACACACAAAACACTGAAGTGTGATCTGAGATGGAGTCAGGCAGGGTTCCAGCTGAGTTGATCCTGTCTGGGTAGTTAGATAGGACCCAGTCCAGTAGGGAGCTAGTGCCACCTTTAGTAGCCCATCTAGTGGGCTCCCGGATAAGCTGAGTCAGAGCAAGACTCACCAACAGAGGTTCAAACTGCTTGGAGTTACTTCCTGTCCAGTTTAAGTTCACATCACCTAGGATCAAAAGTTCATTATCCCCGACAGAAGGGCTAATGGTATCCAGGAGGTGGGTAAGTCCGGGCAGACCACCCTTGGAGGGATTATATGTGCATACAACATGCAGCTTCTTTGTATTTCCAAGCAGCAGTACTGTGTGCAGCAGCTCGCAGGTAGACAAAGAGGACTGCTGATGGATTACCACAGATACACTAAGGTGACTCTTATAGTAAATTAGGATACCGCCCCCTTGTTTTTTTCCCAGCCGATCTTGTCTAATAAACTCATAGCCAGGAAGTGCGCAGGCCGAGTCTGGAATTGAGGGTTTTAGCCAGGACTCTGTAATACCTAGTGCTGTATGTCAGGCTTACAGTGGACAACCCAGGCAGATAGTTCATTATGGTTGGGTAGTAGACTACAAATGTTAAGGTGAGCAATTTTTAGCCCCTTTCCTAATTTCCAACATTCAGGGATTGAGGAGGCCTGAACTGTGGCCAGGGTTTAGCTTGATGTTACCTGCAAGGGCCAGTATCACAGTGAAGAGCCAGAGGAGAAACCTTATGGGGGGAGGGGTACCACTGGCCAAGGACCTTCGTGATAGACGTCTTCTCACCAAGGCAGTGCCCAGAAGGCATCTGAGGTTAAGACAGCAGGCAGGGCAGAGAGGCAGTCTGTCTTGAGCTAGAAGGTTAGAGAAGGTGAAATCAAACCCCTCGTGTGGGACAGTAGTTCCCCAGTGGACCCCATGCGACCGAGAAGAGTCTCTGACCTTTGAGGAAAAAAGAGGCAGGCAAGGAGACTAATGGAGAGGACAGTACAAGGCAAGAAGGACAGGACACCATTCCTGATAGGCTTTGGAGTATCCATTTCCCCTTTTTCCACAGTGGTGACTAGTGACACCCAACTCAAGGAGACAGCTATGACTGGTGGGTCAGCTTGAGAGGGACGAGACCAGAGTTCTTAGTGTGCAAGTACAGCCAGTGCAGACAGGGTTTGTCTGAGAGTGTAGGCTTACAGCGTAGATGGACGAACAATGACCTGGACTAATTGTAAAGCACTCACCCCAATGATACTGACAGTTAGGTAAGGGCAAGTAGGAAACATGAGAACCCTTACTTATATGTAGATTGTCCAGCAAACATTCAAAGTAACATCCCTTGCAGATACTAAGCTGCTAGGGTATTTCTTACATGAAACCAGGAGAACACTAACTTATTGCTATTATTAGCCGGGCTAACACCGGAAGTAATAGTTCTGGGTAATTTTAAAAAGTAAGCAGAAGCATTCAATAATCACATGAAACCTGGAGAACACTAACATAGTGCCATTGTTAGCTGGACTAAACTCCCGAAGTAGCAGTTCTAGGTAATTTTAAAGAGCAGGCGGAAGCATTCAATAATCATATGGTACAGGAAAGTATAAACAGACCAAGGAACGAAGCCACATGCAATGTAGTGAAAGCAGACAAATGACAAGAAACAGGTTTGTTGTTTTTTAGCCACTCCCAATCACCCAATAGGATCCACAAAACATTAAGGAGGGCTAGTGAGCATTTAAGGGAGGAGGAATGGGTGGGTGGGGGCAGAATTTCTTTCACTCCTTTCCTTTTTTTATACCAGCAGTTTAAATTTGGCACCCTTTTCCTCTGTCTCTTGCTCACTCTCTCTCTCTCCGTGGTCTGACTCCTCTATGGCAGGAGCTCCGCGGGAGAGCAACACCAGTCCGTGTGAACAGATTTCCATGTGGCTGCCTTGCAGATTTCCAACAAAGGAATATCCCTAGCTGCTGCTGTTGTAGCAGCTGTACCCCTAGATAAATGTGCCCTCAGCTCTACTAGGGGTTCCTTGTCAGCTTTAGTGTAACAGAATTGTATGTATGCCACAATCCAGCATGCAATTGTCCTTTCTGAGGCTGGCCTACCTTTACCCACATCACCATAGGTCAGGAAAAGCTGTTGTTTTTCCTGCCTATGCTCCTTTGTATGTTCGATGCAATAGTTCAGGGCTCTCTCTACATCTAGACTATGCAATCTATGCTCCTCAGAGCTAGAGTGTTTGATGAAGAACACTGGCAAAGTAATAGATTGATTCAGATGAAAGTCAGAAACTACTTTAGGAAGGAATTTCCTGTTAGTTCTGAGCACCACCTCGTCTCGGTGGAAAGAAATGTAGTCTTGCTCCAGACACAGAGCTTGTAACTCACTTATTCTTCTTGCAGATGTGATGACTACTAGGAAGACAGTCTTCCAAGTGACACATTTCAGATGGGTATTGGCCAATGGCTCAGATGGGGGTTCCATGAGCTTGGCAATACAGACATTCAGGTTCCAGGCCAGAGCTGGCTCCCTGTGAGGGGAGTGCAGAGGGGTCAACCCTTTAAAGAATTTTCTAAAAATAGGGTTAGCTGTTCCAGAGACCCCCTTACCAGCTGACAGATCTGATTTGGTTTTGATAAAATTTATTTTTAAACAGAAAACATTTGCTGGGACACAGGTCCCGTTTACAACAAAGTCCTGTACTTATATCATGTAAAAAAAAACACACATATGACATCACAGTACAATTAAAACATATATCCATCAGTAGTCCGTTTAACAAAACTTAATTAAAACATGTACAAGGGGTCCATAAATATTCAAATAAAATAATTTTAGATCTGGAAAGGCTTGTATCGGTCTTCAGTTCATCTGTCAACTTATTCCAGTTTCTCACTATACTATTTTGAAGTGAATTGTCTCCTAACTTATTAAAACTTCTGCAGAAACGTATGCCAAAAGTGCTTTGAGTGTGGATGGCTGAAGTCCCAGAGTATTTAGGTATGTCAGATATTCCAGCAAGATTGACAACCCCGCCACTGTGGGAACCACCCCTTGTAAAGCACACCAGATGGAAAACCTCTTCCATTTGGAAGTATAGGTTTTCCTAGTTGAAGGTTTCCTAGAACCCCTAAGTACCTATAAAACATCCTCTGAGGGGTGTAAGTCAGCTTATGCTAGGTCCTCAAGAGCCATGACTTGAGCCTGAGAGATCTGAGATTCGGATACAGAATCCTGCCCTGTGAGGATGTTAGGAGATTGTGTCTGTGTGGAAGATGTATTGCTTGTGCCACTGACAGGGACAGCAGCAGTGAGTACCAAAGCTGCCTTGCCCAAACTGGAGTTATCAGAATTATGGCAGCTGACCAGGACCTGAGCTTGATCAGGACACTGGGCAACAAGGGGAATGTGAGAAACGCATACAGGGTTTTCCCCGTCCAATTCAGCACCATGGCATCCACCGGAATTGATTCTTTGGCTGGTGGCCTGCAACAAAATTTTGGTAACTGATGATTCTCTTCTGAGGCAAAAAGATCCATCCCTGGAGTGCACCACCTTCTGAATATTATCTCCAGCACCTGTCTGTTGAGACACCATTCGTGATGGTTCTGGCTGATTCTGCTTAGGGCATCCGTGAAAGTATTGTCTTTCCCTGGAAGGTGCACTGCCACCAAGGACACTTGTAGAGAGCACACCAGGCCCCAGATTTTCATTGCCTCTGTGTACAGCAGGTCGGACCTTGCCCCTCCTTGCTTGTTGATGTAATACATGGTGGTGGTGGTATTGTCTGTTCTGACCTGTACCACCTTTCAAATTTGGCAAATTTCATATGTCCGTATGTTCCCTTTATCAGGGATGCAAAAGACTGAAGTGTTAGAAGCACTGCCCTGAGCTCCAGTAGGATTATGTTTAGCAGTGACTCCATGGGGGACCAAGTGCCATGCACTGTGTGTTCCTCTAGATGAGCCCCCCAACCTAGCAGCGAAGCATCTGTTGTGAGTACCATGGTAGGAGGCTGGGTCTCGAATGGTACTCCTACCCTCAAGTTGCTTTTGTCCTGCCACCATTGCAGGACATGTATCAGGGTCCCTGACACTGGCACCAACTTTGACAGAGGGTCCCCCTTTTTTGGCAAGAGTGGGCTTTTAAATGGAATTGGATGTCTCTCATCTGGAACTGACATCCCTGCACTGTGCTTGCATCTGCAGCCATGTGCCCCAGCAGCTGCAGAAAATGTTTTGCAGGTCTTGATTTGTTTTGGATAAAAGAACCTGCCATGCTCACAATACTGTCTGCTCTGTCTTGGGGAAGGAAGGCCCTTCTCTGTACAGTGTCCAATTCTGCTCCTATGAATTGCAGTACCTGAACAGGTTGCAACACAGACTTTTGGACGTTTATGAGGAATTTCAGGGGCTACAGTGTCTCCTGTGTGAGACTTAAAGCACCTCTTATTTATTGTGGGTTTTTTCCCACCACTAACCCGTCGTTCAGATATGGAAACACCAAGACACCTTGTCTTCTCAGGTGTGTCACCACTGCTGCCAGGCACTTTGCGAATACCCTTGGAGCACAAGTCAGGCCGAAAGGCAGAGCTGCAAACTGATAGTGTTCTGATGGTGGTCTGAATCTCAGGTAATTTCTGTGGGATTCCCTTATGTGGATGTGGAAGTAGGCATCTTTTAGGCCCAGTGATGCCAGACAGTCTCTTTGTTGCAATGTGGGTAAGATCATTGCCAAACACACAGTAAAGAAATTCCCCTGAGGGTCCATGATGACAGAAAGATGCCCTCCCACACAAGCAGCCCAGTAAAGAAAATCCCCCAAGGGTCCGTGAGGGCAGAAGGATGCCCTCTACCACAAACAGCCCAGTAAAGAAAATCCCTGGGGGGTCCGTGAGGGCAGAAGGACCCTCTCCCCCACAAACAGCCCAGTAAAGAAAATCCCCCGAGGGTCCATAAGGGCAGAAGGACGCCCTCCCCCACAAACAGTCCAGTAAAGAAAATCCCCTGAGTGTCCATGAGGGCAGAAGGACGCCCTCCCACACAAACAGCCAGGTAAAGAAAATCTCCCGAGGGTCCATGAGGGCAGAATGATGCCCTTCCCCACAAAAAGCCCAGGTACAGCAACAAGCTGCGATCTGAATTGGGACCATGGTGTTGTAGCATCTGGCTGAAGAGGACTTGGCACCTTTTTTTAATTCAAATACTGAGCACCTTTAACTTTTATTTTAAGTCGCCCCACAAATGAAGATAGAATTTTCACTGCTCGGCAGGCTGAATCCCTTGATTTTTTAATGCTCCTTTAATTAATTTATTTAGTTAGTTTTTGTTGACCAGGTAAGTGCACTTGACAAATTCTGCCTATTTTCAGGCACGACCCAGGGGAGAGGGATACAGATGAATGCCAACTGACCTTGAACCAGATTAAGCTGTTGGTGGTATTTTTAGTGAATGATGGAAATTTGGCCAGGACATCGGGGAAATTAGCAGCCTTCATTTTAATTAAGTAGATATTGGGGCGGGCCCGGTGGTGCTGAGGCGCTGGACACCTTACCTTGCACCACGCTGGTGACCTGTGTTTGGGAACGGGCATGGGGCATTGGGAGTTGGCAGGGAGAAGAAGGATCGAGCAGCCACAGGACTGCTCTCCATCTCCGGGAAGGGGGGATTGCAACGCTCAGCGATTGCCTGCCACCTAGCGGAGGCTGGGGGGTGGCATATCAGCATTGGAGCTTGAGCGAGAGTTGCAGCAGGCACTTGGCAGAACGCACACAGGAGCATGTCGCCACTGGTGCCATTGCATGCCACAACCTTGAGGGGAGAAAAGTGGAAAAATAGGGGCCCTCTGCAGGACGACGATGGTCCCCCACCGTATCGGTCTGGGAAGGCACCTCCTGAATACATATCCGGTCTGGTGGGTCAAGTTGCTCCCCACCTTCTGCTATGAAGAGTAAGTCATGGGGTTCAAGGGAGGGGGCCTCATACCTGGAGCCGTGAGGGGAAGGGGAAGTCAGAGGGTAGCAGAGGACTCCGAGGAGGAGAAAAATAGTAAAAAAAAAAAAATAAAGTAAATATCGCAAGAAAGCTGAATTAGACTTTATTGCATGTAATCCTCACTGTATACTGCATATGAAACTAACCAAATTGTGACCATTACTACTGTCTGAATTTGCTGTTTGCCATAGCAGTACTATATGTGCTACTGTTGACCATTTTACTTTTAATTTTATCCTTGGCAAGATAATCTGCAAGCAAACATTGTGTGCTACTCTCTAATGCGAATCAGTAAAACTGCTTTTAAATTCGAATTACTGCATAGCAGTCAGAGGGCTAGCCTGCTGTAGTGCTACATTAATTACTTGGGACAGGCTGCACAGCTTTTCTTGGTGCACACTACCATCGCCCTCCGCCCTCTCTTTGTTTCAGCAGTCCCTCCCCCAAAAAATACCTGCTTTTAACTCTCCTGTTCTTCTCCTTCCCCTCCACAGTAAAGAAAATCCCCCAAGGGTCCATGAGGGCAGAAGGACGCCCTCCCCCACAAACAGCCCAGGTACAGCAACAAGCTCCGATCCGAATTGGGACCATGGTGTTTTAGCATCTGGCCAAAGAGAACTTGGCGCCTTTTTTAAATTCATATACCAAGCACCTTTAACTTTTATTTTAAGTCGATCCACAAATGAAGATAGAATTTTCACTGTCTGACAGGCTGAATCCCTTGATTTTTTAATGCTCTACTTAGCAGCCTTAATTTTAATTAAGTAGATATTGCAAGAAAGCTGACTAGATTTTACTGCATGTAAATCCTCACTGTATACTGCATGTGAAGCTAACCAAATCGTGACCATTACTACTGTCTGAATTTGCTGTTTGCCATAGCAGTACTATATGTGCTACTGTTGAACCTTTTACTTTTAATTTTATTCTTGGCAAGATAATCTGCAGGGAAACATTGTGTGCTACTCGCTAGTGTGAATCAGTAAAACTGCTTTTAAATTTGAGTTACTACATAGCAGTCAGAGGGCTAGCCTGCTGTAGTGCTGAATTAATTACTTGGGACAGGTTACACAGCTTCTGTAGGTGCACACTACCATCCCCTTCCCCCCTGCCCCCTCTCTTTGTTTCAGCAGTCCCTCCCAAAAAACATACTTGCTTTTAACTCTCCTGTTCTTCTCCTTCCCCTTCACAGTAAAGAAAATCCCCCGAGGGTCCATGAGGGCAGAATAATGCCCACCCTCACAAACAGCCCAGGTACTGCAACAAGCTCTGATCCAAATTGGGACTGTGATGTTTTAGCATCTGGCCGAAGAGGACTTGGTGCCTTTTTTTAATTCACATATCGAGCGCCTATACCTTTTATTTTAAGTCGATCCACGAATGAAAATAGAATTTTCACTGCTTGGCAGGCTGAATCCCTTGATTTTTTAATGCTCCTTTTAGCAGCCTTAATTTTAATTAAGTAGATACTGTAAGAAAGCTGACTAGGTTTTACTGCATGTAAATCCTCACTGTATACTGCATGTGAAGCTAACCAAATTGTGACCATTACTACTGTCTGAATTTGCTGTTTGAAGAAAATCCCCTGAGGGTCCGTGAGGGCAGAAGGATGCCCTCCCCCACAAACAGACCAGTAAAGAAAATCCCCCAAGGGTCTGTGAGGGCAGAAGGACGCCTTCCCCCACAAATAGCCAGGTAAAGAAAATCCCCCGAGGGTCCATGAGGACAGAAGGACGCCTTCCCCCACAAACAGCCCAGTAAAGAAAATCCCCCCGAGGGTCCATGAGGGCAGGACAATGCCCTCCCCCACAAACAGCCCAGTAAGGAAAATCCCCAGAGGGTCTATGAGGGCAGAAGGATGCCTTCCCCCACAAACAGCCCAGGTACAGCAACAAGATCCGATCCAAATTGGGACCGCTGCATTTTAGCATCTGGCCGAAGAGGACTTGGCGCCTTTTTTTTATTCAAATACCGAGTACCTTTAACTTTTATTGTAAGTCGCCCCATGAATGAAGATAGAATTTTCACTGTTTGGAAGGCTGATTCCCTTGATTTTTTTAATGCTCCTTTTAGCAGCTGTAATTTTAATTAAGTAGATATTGCAAGAAAGCTGACTAGATTTCATTGCATGTAAATCCTCACTGTATACTGCATGTGAAGCTAACCAACTTGTGACCATTACTACTGTCTGAATTTGCTGTTTGCCACAGTGGTACTATATGTGCTACTGTTGATCCTTTTACTTTTAGTTTTATCCTTGGCAAGATAATCTGCAGGGAAACACTGTGTGCTACTCGCTAGTGCGAATCAGTAAAACTACTTTTAAATTCGAATTACTACATAGCAGTCAGAGGGCAAGCCTGCTGTAGTGCTGAATTAATTACTTGGGACAGGCTACGCAGCTTCTCTTAGGGCACACTACCATCCCCCTCCCTCCCTCTTTGTTTCTAGCAGTCCCCCACAAAAAACATACCTGCTTTTAACTCTCCTGTTCTTCTCCTTCCCCTCCACAGTAAAGAAAATCCCACGAGGGTCTGTGAGGGCAGAAGGACGCCCTCCAGCACAATCAGTCCAGGTACAGCAACAAACTCCGACCCGAATTGGGACCGTGGTGTTTTAGCATCTGGCCGAAGAGGACTTGGCGCCTTTTTTATTCAAATACCGAGCACCTTTAACTTTTATTTTAAGTCGCCCCACGAATGAAGATCAAATTTTCACTGCTTGGCTGGTTGATTCCCTTGATTTTTTTAATGCTCCTTTTAGCAGCCTTAATTTTAATTAAGTAGATATTGCAAGAAAGCTGACTAGATTTTACTGCACGTAAATCCTCACTGTATACTGCATGTGAAGCTAACCAAATTGTGACCATTACTACTGTCTGAATTTGCTGTTTGCCATAGCAGTACTATATGTGCTACTGTTGACCCTTTTACTTTTAGTTTTATCCTTGGCAGATAATCTGCACGGAAACACTGTGTGCTACTCACTAGTGCGAATCAGTAAAACTGCTTTTTTTTTTGTTTAATCCATTTTTATTGATTAACAGGTTTCAGTATACAATACATATCACATCTCCAGATAAACACAAACCAGTGTATGTATACAGTAATACCACAGTCATTCATACTTTAACCAAATTAGCTTAATTCAATAGACCATTTGATTTCAAACATTCCTGTCATTTTATCTTATGTAAAATTTCCCACCTAAATTTTCCTACCTCTAACCACTCCCAATTAATGCCTCATTGCCACAGTAGTCACTACAGTTTATAAGCAAGAGGAAAGAAAATATAAATTGAAAGAATAAAAATGTAAAGAACCCTTAGGTAGTTATAATTTTCTTCCTACTCCCCTCCCGGGAAAGAGTGAGAAAGATCGAACAGCCAAGCGGGCAAACTCCTGCATCGAACTTGGATCCGTCTCGGTCTCCTATTAACTGTCTTAAATTGATAAAAGGTAAAAGAATTATAAAAGTCCGTCTGTCTCCATTGTGCTACCAAATGACCTGGCTCCAGCCAATTCTACATCCCTCCCTCCCCTCCCCTCCTTCCTTTAAATTGCTTTCAATAAATTGGTCCACCACATTCAAAAAATATTCCATCCCCAGCATTTAGAGTACCCAAATACTCAGCCCAGGCTCATTCAAACTTCTCTGCTGCCCCTTCAGGCTATAAGTCAACTTAGCTACTGCCAACACTTTCAACACAAGTTCTTTCCATTGTCCCACTGTGGGGCCCAGAATGGTGGTCCAAACATTTTGTATTCCTATTCTTGCTACTGTAAGTGGAATTCTAATCCACCTGGGATGTAAAACCCAATCCCCATTTTTCTTCTCCCTCCACCCCTAGCAGCAACAATTTCTGTGAAAAATCAAGGGGTTTCCCTCTCATATTTCCAATTTCCCTAGCTATTCCCTTCCATAGAAACATAGAAACATAAACTTTGACGGTAGATAAGGACCACTTGGCCCACCCAGTCTGCCCATTTCCCTACCTTCTGGATAAGCTGCAGATTTTAGTTAACCAACAGCCTACTTCCTGCCACCCGCCACTACAATTGCTTTATGTCTGTCCCATGCGTGTTTGAATTCCTCCACCATTTTAGACCCAACAACCTCCCCAGGAAGGTGGCTCCATGCATCCACCACTCTCTCAGTGAAAACAAATTCCTCACATTACCCCTGAGCTGTCCCCCCTCTATCTTAAAATTGTGCCCCCTTGTTCTTACACATCTCTTTTTCTGAAAAGATGCTACCCTCCTGGACTTTGTTGATTCCCTTGAGGTACTTGAACATTTCTATCATGTCCTCCCTGTCCTTCCTTTCATCAAGGGTATACATATTAAGCTCTCTCAGTCTCTCTTCATATGGTTTCTGATGCAGACCCTGCACCATTTTAGTTGCCTTCCTCTGAACTGCTTCCATCCTGTCTATGTCCTTGCGTATGTAACCCCTAGATGGCGCTATCCCAGGGGCTACTACCCCTGCCTGATTTGCCACTAACAGGTTGAGGGGCCTGGATCCAATGGCGGATGCCTCCACCCAGAGGTCAGGGTTTGCAATAGTTAAACTTACTTGGTCACAGCCCTCTGGGACACTGCAACCCCTTTCTTCCCACTAGTGGCCCACACAATATATCAGAATTACCTTCACAGTATACACTTACCCCAGGGCTGGTTCAGGCACTGGGACCTCCTGTAAAATAAGATACAGTGCAACAATCACAGTACAATACTTTAACATAGACAAATACCTCAGGCAGTATAACTTTGCTGAAACAAGCAGCTCTGATTTATTTAGGGGAATATAACAAGGACAGGGAAATCAGGTTAATTAGCTTATCACTTTACTCATCTACCTATGGCTCTGTGCACAGGCCTATCCCTACCAGTTACTGTCCCTGGGTACCCAAGCCCTAGGTGGCTGGTCCAAACCGTGGCAGCTGGTAGGGGCCCTTTCCCACAGAGAAAAAGAAAAATTAGTTTAAACAGTCAGCAGTACAGTGATTCCATTTGGATTTAATGTGGCAATTCAACAGGGAGCGACCCTGAATTAGTACTCACGACCTCCAAACAAGATAGGGTCATTCAATGTCAGCAGGGCTACTCTTGAGCTCCACGAGACTCCTCACACATTTATATGGCAAGCAGGCAGGCTGCTTCTCTATCCCGATCGCAATTACTGCACAATACCCAGGAGAACACACAGCAGATTCAGTTCCTGACAGACCGAGTGCAATTCAGCAATTTCTCCAGTCTTCTACAGGGTGAGCCTAGTTTCTACTCTTCAGATATCCTTTGATTCTCTTCACAGGACGGATTCAGTCCTAACAAGCAGTTACACAAGCTGCAGACCGGAACTCTGGGCTTTACACACGTTTCCCGACTAAAATTGCACTGAAGGAGCACAGGGTTCCTTTCCCCCTTCACTGCCAGAGCTAAAACTGAAACTCCAACAGACAAAACCGGGCACTTCCTTTGAGTTCCTCCCAGTTCTTGACTGGATTGGCTGTCACTCACAATAGACTGCTCCTGTTGGTCCAAAAAGGCACCGAAGTCTAAACTACATCTCCCAGAGTCACTGCCCATACAATCTTCTTGTGGCTGGCTCAGATTATGAGTCCAAGTTCTGATTCGTCCAAGGCACCATTTTAGAACTAGCTTACCCCACACTGATTGGTCCAGTTCAGCAGTTCAAAACCAGAATGGGGAACTAGGCAGACACAGTTCTGACTGCAAAAGAAAGCAGGTTAGACAAACTGTAATTTCATTATTACTCTAAATGATTTCTGGCAAACAGTTACATCTTTCAGATAGGTTCCTTTGCACTCCTAGTGACTGCAAAATGGAGTGAATTGGCAGCAGCTCAAGTGGTACTCAAACAGAGAAGCACACAGTCCCCCATACAAACTAATTATGTCTGCAAGCAGACAGCTCTTAAAGAGACAGTACCAGAGGCTCTAAAACACTCACTGATAAATGGCTTAAATGCCAAACACCATTCAGGCTTGGAGCATTCAAGCAAGCTCCTGGAAGTCTTTTGGGAACCCCATTTGCAGGGGTTACACCCTTCCCTGGCCTGGGAAAGCTTGCGTCCGCATCAAGCAAGTACCCCATAAGTTTCAACTGCAACCATATACATTTGCATTAGGCTCGCACATGTAATCATCAGTCAATATATCATTTTACCAAGAACACATTTCTGAAACATTGCAGTACGTCCTCTTTACACAGTATTATACACATTGTACCATAACTCAAGTTATTACTCTTGTACATGAAACTCAAGAGAGGGGCCTTCCTATCAGTTACCTTGGGCTGGACGGGGCAAGGGCACCATACTTAGAGGGCAACACAAGTAACTTGGAGTTAGCACTGACGCTCAGTTTGGGCAATGAGCTCGGGACACATGCACTCCTTTATGGACAACATTGAGAGGCAAGTCCACAGGCCTCCCAAGGAATCATAACTGAGGTGCACCACAGGCTTTACAGCTCGACCAGTCTTTCTAGGGGAACTGTTACAGTCCTGCACTCTGAGCCTCATTTTCAGCATTGTCCTCACTTGTCAGGGAGTCTCCATGGGGTAGAGGCTAGAACTTGGGGCACTTTCAGCTCCAGGAGTTACAGTTTCTGAGTCCACAACATTTGGCTCGCATGGAGAGCTTTCGGACACTGGCAGTGGACTGTCAGGGCACTCAAAATACTCTTCTTGTTCTGGTATATCACCAGTCTGCCCCAATCCATCATTTTCCTCCTGAAGCTCAAACAGTTCAACCATGCACAATGATTCCATTTCATCTGATCTGATGCTTAGCACTTCACTTTCTGGAGCATTGGCTCCAGGGACGAAGCTGGGGCTTAGACAGTCCAGAAGGCCCAGCTTCATCTCCAGTATTGACTAGGGATTGCCCTAAACAATTGACTCAGTTCAGAAGAAGGATAGTATTCAAAGTCACTCTCACTTTCTTCTGATATGGACTGACAGTCATGCTCAACTGGGACTTGTGGAGGGAACACTTTAACTCTGCTTCTGTAGGTGCAGACTTTCTTGATCTTTTCTTAGCAGCAGCTCTAGTCACTGGTCCAGAGGGGCATCTTCTGGGGCTCAGACTCAATCAAGATTTGTCCAATGGGCAGTAATGATTTCTATGCATTGTTTTACATCTTTTGAATTATTCTCAGGCCTTACTTTGTACACTGGCAGATCATCTAGTTTGCCCACTACAATGTGAAGGAGATGGTGCCATCTGTCAGTAATCTTGTGTTTGCCATGCAGTCCCAGATTTCTAGCAACACCGATCTCCTCCTGGAGTTCCTGTGCTTTCACCTTTTATCATACCTTTCTTTGTTGGCCAGATTTCTTTTGGCAGCCATGGTTTGAGCCAGTTGGTACGCATGAGTTAGCTGGGCCTTTAACTTTGCACATACTGTAAATAGTTGTCAGCTTGAACCCCATCAGGAGAGACCCCAAAACACACATCTACCGGTAGTTCGAGCTTTCTTCCAAACATCAGGCGGTAGGGGAGAACCCAGTGGCATCACTTTGGTGCAGTTAAAAGCATGTACTAGGGTGCTAATTTGTTGGCTCCATCTAGGCTTGTCCTTTGGGTGCAGGGTGCCTAGTATATCTAGCAAAGTCGCGTTGAAACGTTCAGGCTGAGGTCCCCTTGGGGTGGTAAGGAGTGGTTCTGGACTTCTCAGACTCCCCACAGAGAAAGCATCTCTTTGATCAGACGACTCTCAAAGTCTCTCCCTTGATCAGAATGGATTCTTTGTGGAGCCCCATAGTGAACAAAAAGTTTTCTACAAGTACTTTGGCCACTGGATGCTTTCTGGTCTTTGGTGGGAAAGCTTGGGCATATCTCGTGAAATGGTCAGTGACCACCAGCACATTACTGATATTTCTTTGATCTGACTCCAAACTCAGAAAATCAATACAGACCAGCTCCATGGGTGCACTGGTGGTGATGTTAACAAGGGGGCAGCCTCTGGGGCAAAGCTTTCCTCTGTAAGCAGCAACTACAAGTTCGAATGTGTTGCTCCACATCAGCCCCATCTTAGGCCAATAGAATCTGGATCTCACCAAGTCAAGTGTTCTGTCTATACCAAGGTGCCCCATGTGGTTGTGCAAGGACATCAGTACTGAGTCTCGAAAGGCAGTGGGCAGCACTAGTTGTTGTTTGTCTACTTGTCCCCTCTGTCTACTGTTTCTCTGTATAACAGTTATTGATCAGTTTCAACTTAGGACCTTCTTTGTATACAGTGCAGTTCTCAAATCCGTGGAGCGTAATTTGGACACATCTTTTCCTGCATAGAGGCTTCTAAAGCTGCTTGATCATGGGATCGCGGGATTGAGCCCGCATAATACTGTCATTGTCCAGCTGAGGCAGTGCACCAATGTCTGTTGCAGAAAAGTGGCAATAAGCAGCAGGTATGCAATTCTCAGAGGGTCCCAAGCAATCACCATGCAGTCCACTGCGTCCGTGGACATTTGTTCCTCCCTGTCAAACTTCCGGCAGAGTGCCGAATGTCAAGGTTCTGCCAATCGGACCCAATCATTCTGGGGAACAGGCCTCCGGGAGAGAGCATCAGCATCTATGTGGTTCAGACCTGCTCAGTATTCGAGAGCATAGTCATATGTAGATAATGCAGAAAGCCACCTATGGCCAGTGGCATCCAACTTAGCTGAGGTCTGCAATAGGTCAAAGGATTGCTGCTTCGTTTACCAGTATTTTAGCCCCATACAAGTACTCATGGAATTGGTCACAATAGCCCCACCAAAGCTAGGAACTCTAACTTATGTACAGGATAGTTCTTTTCGGATGGGGTCAGGCTTCTACTGGCAAAGGCCACTGGTCTCAGGCCATTCTCGTGCTCTTGGTACAACACAGCCCCCAACCCTTGCAAGCTAGCATCAGTGTGCAGGACGTAGGTTTTCTTGGATCGGCATAGGCCAGCACTGGAGCATGGGTAAGTTGATATATGATCTCATGAAAAGCAGTCTCACTAATCAGGAGTCCAGCTGGCCCCAAATACTTCACTCGGATGAAAATACACTCTCTTCAGTCTTGAGGGACGCTGACTTTTGGTATTTTTGTGGGTTGGGGATACCCTTGAGAAGGTTAAGTAAAGGCGGATCACTCTTGAATAGTCCTTGATGAAGCGCCAATAATAACTAAAGAATCCAGGAATCTTTGCAGTTCTTTAGATTTTTTGGCTCTGGCCAGGTGGTCAAGGCCTCAACTTTACTTGGTCGGTCTCTATTCCTCGGTGGATACTATGTGTCCCACATACTTTACTGATGTTTGAAAGAATTGACACATCAATGGACAGTTTAAGGCCAAAGTCCTCCAGTCGGTCCAATACCTTAAATAATCTGCTCTCATGTTCCTCCAGTGAGCTGCCAAACACAATAACATCATCTAGGTAACCAGGCACTCTAGTAGGTTCATGACCCCCACTGCAGGCTCCATCAATCGTTGAAAAGTGGCTGGGGCACCTGAAATCCTTGAGGCATCCTCATGAATTCATAGAAGCCAAGCAGACAGATAAAGGCTGTCTTCTCACGGTCCTCTGGGGCCGCCGGGATCTGTTAGTACCACTGCGGAGATCCAGCACAGAGAACCACTTGCTCCTGTTTAGGCAGTCCAAAGCATCCTGAATGCGGGGCATGTGTACTGATCAGGGATAGTCCGCGGTTTAAGGTGCGATAATCCACACACATCCTTACTGTTCCATTCTTTTCCTCACTACACAATGGGGGAAGCATAAGGGCTTCTGATTCTTGTATTACACCAGCAGCTAACATCTCTTGCAGATGCCGTCTCACATCATCTATGTCAGCAGGTGCCAGGGCGTCGAGACCTCTCACGAAATGGTCTTTCGTCATGCAGCCGGATATTGTGCTCAGCTCCTTGCATGCATCCTACATCCCATTCCTTTAAAGAAAACACCTGGTCTCTCTGGGCAAGCTTCTCACTGATCCTCACTTTCCATTCAGCTGGCAGCGAGGAGTCGAAAATCAAACAAGTCAGGCGTTACTCTGTCATTCTTCCTTGAACTCTTGCTGCTGGGTAGCACTGCAGTGTCTGCACAATGCACATTAGGCAGGATGCAACCTCTATTTACTTGAATGTCTCTTTCAGACACATTATGAACTTGGACCATTACCCTTCTGGCATAAGCATGGGCTCTAGCGGGCAAAATACTAGCTTGACCAGCAGTCCCTCTGGCAATTTTCCATCGCCTGGTGCATCCAACATTAATATTTTATTCTTAACATCCTTTCTGATATGGACCTCTCCTGTAAGGTACACTGGGCATTTGGCACCAGGATCAGAGACTCAGGATCCTTCTTCCATACAATTCAATCGTTCCTCTGGTTCTATTTTTCAGCATCTCTGTGCCTCATAGGCCTTCTTAATTAAAGCCGAACTCTTAAAGCTCTTCTAGTCTTTGACCCCTGTTTTCATAACACAACTGTGCCAGCCTTCGAACATATGAGCATTTGTTCCAATCAACAAGGGACACCATCATACAGTCAGTGGGGGGACACACTAAGGCTAGGGTCTCTACTTGTTCGGCCACTCCAGCCACGGAGGTGGGGAAAGACAGCCAATTCGGATATACCGGAATAGGGGTAGGCCTTCTCACTTAACCCCCATACATGCAGTCCTTCTAATGGTTGTAAGGGTACGTCTGACAAATGCTTCTGATACCAATCCTGGAACATAATTGTCACTTGGGAGCCACTGTCTAATACAGCTCTTGTAGACACTCCATTCACCTTTACAGTGGTCTCCATGGAGGGACCCACTATTCTGGACCAGTCTGGAGAGCATGGTGGGGCCTGGGCAACTGACCTTGCCACAAAAGGACGTGAGTTAGCATTTTTGGTGCCTCCCTGGGATCATTTGTGCACCTCTTAACCACTGATTTGTTCTCAAGCTCTCCTTGTAGCCTATATGCAACTTTGTCAGTGTCTTTTGGGGACCGGCATTCCCTTTTCATGTGCCCATCTTTCCCACAATTATAGCAAAACATACTTTCTGGAGTTTGAGCTGGCGAGCGCCACACTGGGAGCCAGGGCGGGGTACTACTAACTGGAAACCTTGGTGCCATCTCTGTCTGCGGCGTGATAAGCATTTGGAGACATCTCATCAGTTTCTCCACTTCCATGGTCAAGGAATTGAGTTTGGAGCTGTTATCAGCAGGAGATACATGGGTGGGTCACCCCACCCCATAGCAGATGCAGTCGGATATAGGTCAGGGCCCGTACTTGCAGGCGTGGCCTTCATAAAGGGACTGTTTTTGAATTCCGGATCTCTCTCAACAGTTCGCCCCATTGTGGCATATCTTTTCCTTGTCAGAGCACTCATTGACTGTCAACCTCTGCCCCTGAACTTCACTTGATGGGTCACCCTCAGTCACTCGGTCAGATGCAGCTATTGGTGCAGGTCCTCCCAGGTCGCCTTTTCTCAACTCCTCGAATTTCTCTCATTAACTCATCATAGGAGGGTGGGATTCCAGTCGATTTGCCAGGCGTAACTGAAGCAACAGCAGTTCTGAGAAGGGCAGACTTAAGGATCCTGTCCAGCCTGGTTCGGTCCAGTTCAATTGCTGGCAAACTACCCTTTCTGAGGCATTCTTGCAACAATTTTTCCAGCCGAGATACATACACAGACAACAACTCCCCTTGGTACTGTTGTGCATTTTTTACTCTCCACCATAGGTCCTCATCAGAATCTGGGCTCCCATACACATTCTCCAAGGCCTCAAGATAGGCCTGTGCAGTCGCTTCAGGGTAACTGGCTCGTTTAGCATGGATGGTAGCCAGGGCAGGACCTCGGAGGCTCTCACTAATCCTCTTTCGCTTTTCGGCTTCCGAACATTGCCATTCTAGCACTTGGGGGGCAACATAGTCTATCCAGGTCTCCCAGTCATCCTCCCCTTGGGGGGTGGGGAGGGTGCCAGAGAAGATCCTCAACCTTCGGTAAGAGTCGTGACTAATGGCAAGTGCAGAAATAGGAGTCTGCATTGGTTCAGCCACCATTACGGGTACTGGAGCGGGAGAGGGTGTTGGGGGAGGAACACCCCCAGGTGGCAAGAATAGTTTCTTCAAGTCCTCCACAGTTTTCCCTCCCCAGCAACCATTTAGCAAATTTCTCCTCAAAAGTTTCAGATAGTGGTGGGGGCTCATTCCCCCGGTCTTTACTGTCCTTAGTTATCACTCTCCAAGCAGTGAGGGCTCCCTCTGGGGTAATGATCTGTGGCACTTTGGAGCTACCTGTGATCCTTAAACTCTACTAAGGCCAGGAAAGTGTGGGTGAGCAGATTAGCATGCTGACCCACCACCACAGGGTTTTGTAAACCTTCCACCTTGGAAAGTACTCCCTGTACAATGACCGTATTGATACCCAAGGGGATGTCCAGTATAAGCATAGCATTTTGGGGGTCGATCTCCTCCCCAGTACACCACTCCACCAGCCGGTGCACAGCCACTTCTGTCGGGGTACCCATTTTTTTCTTAACAGTGGTTCGTAAATATGGCCATTAGAGGACACACAATCCCAGCGGTGAGCCTCCAAGATGTAACCCCTAGATGGCGCTATCCCAGGGGCTACTACCCCTGCCTGATTTGCCACTAACAGGTTGAGGGGCCTGGATCCAATGGCGGGTGCCTCCACCCAGAGGTCAGGGTTTGCAATAGTTAAACTTACTTGGTCACAGCCCTCTGGGACACTGCAACCCCTTCTTCCCACTAGTGGCCCACACAATATACAGAATTACCTTCACAGTATACACTTACCCCAGGGCTGGTTCAGGCACTGGGACCTCCTGTAAAATAAGATACAGTGCAACAATCACAGTACAATACTTTAACATAGACAAATACCTCAGGCAGTATAACTTTGCTGAAACAAGCAGCTCTGATTTATTTAGGGGAATATAACAAGGACAGGGAAATCAGGTTAATTAGCTTATCACTTTACTCATCTACCTATGGCTCTGTGCAGAGCCTATCCCTACCAGTTACTGTCCCTGGGTACCCAAGCCCTAGTGGCTAGTCCAAACCGTGGCAGCTGGTAGGGGCCCTTTCCCACAGAGAAAAAGAAAATTAGTTTAAACAGTCAGCAGTACAGTGATTCCATTTGGATTTAATGTGGCAATTCAACAGGGAGCGACCCTGAATTAGTACTCACGACCTCCAAACAAGATAGGGTCATTCAATGTCAGCAGGGCTACTCTTGAGCTCCACGAGACTCCTCACACATTTATATGGCAAACAGGCAGGCTGTTTCTCTATCCCGATCGCAATTACTGCACAATACCCAGGAGAACACACAGCAGATTCGGTTCCTGACAGACCGAGTGCAATTCAGCAATTTCTCCAGTCTTCTACAGGGTGAGCCTAGTTTCTACTCTTCAGATATCCTTTGATTCTCTTCACAGGACGGATTCAGTCCTAACAAGCAGTTACACAAGCTGCAGACCGGAACTCTGGGCCTTACACACGTTTCCCGACTAAAACTGCACTGAAGGAGCACAGGGTTCCTTTCCCTTCACTGCCAGAGCTAAACTGAAACTCCAACAGACAAAACGTGCACTTCCTTTGAGTTCCTCCCAGTTCTTGACTGGATTGGCTGTCACTCACAATAGACTGCTCCTGTTGGTCCAAAAAGGCGCCGAAGTCTAAACTACATCTCCCAGAGTCACTGCCCATACAATCCTCTTGTGGCTGGCTCAGATTATGAGTCCAAGTTCTGATTCGTCCAAGGCACCACGTTAGAGCTAGCTTACCCAACACTGATTGGTCCAGTTCAGCAGTTCAAAACCAGAATGGGGAACTAGGCAGACACAGTTCTGACTGCAAAGAAAGCAGGTTAGACAAACTGTAATTTCATTATTACTCTAAATGATTTCTGGCAAACAGTTACATCTTTCAGATAGGTTCCTTTGCACTCCTAGTGACTGCAAAAATGGAGTGAATTGGCAGCAGCTCGAGTGGTACTCAAACAGAGAAGCACACAGTCCCCCATTCAAACTAATTATGTCTGCAAGCAGACAGCTCTTAAAGAGACAGTACCAGAGGCTCTAAAAACACTCACTGAAAATTGGCTTAAATGCCAAACACCATTCAGGCTTGGAGCATTCAAGCAAGCTCCTGGAAGTCTTTTGGGAACCCCCATTTGCAGGGGGGTTACACGTAAATGAGGTCTCCAAAACTGCACGCAGTACTCACCAACTGTCTGTATAGAGGGATAACCACTTCCCTTTTTCTACTTGTGATGTCCCTCCCTATGCATGCCAGTATCCCCGACTCTCCTTACTGACTTCTCACATTGCTTATCCACTTTTAAATAATCTGATATGACTATCCCCAGGTCCCTTTCCATTTTTGTTTTTAGTACCTCCCCTGCTATTGTGTACTCTTCTCCTGGGTTTTTGTTTCCCAGGTGCATTACTTTGTACTTCTTTTCATTGAATCTAAGTTGCCATATGTCTGACCATTCCTCCAACCTTGCCAAGTCCCTTCTCATCCTTTCTACCCCCCCGTGTATCAACTCTGCTACAGATCTTTGTGTCATCTGCAAAGAGGCATACCTTTCCTTCCAGACCCTCTGCAATGTTACCTGTAAAGATGTTAAAGAGGACTGGACCCAGTACTGAGGCCTGAGGTACTCCACTAGTGACCCCTCTTTCTTCGGAATGTGTTCCATTCACTATTACCTTCTGTGTCCTGTTGTACAGCCAGTTTGCTATCCAGGCTACCACCCTGGGACTCACTCCCAGGCTGGCTAACTTGATTATCAATCTTTTGTGCGGGACTCTGTCAAATGCCTTGCTAAAGTTTAGGTAGGCCATATCCACAGCCCCTCCCTGGTCTATTACTTTGGTCACCCAGTCAAAGAAATCTATTAGATTCATCTGACATGACCTTCCTGCTGTAAATCCATGCTGCTTTGGGTCCTGTGCCCCGCTGGCCTCTAGGTACTCAACAATTTTTTCTTTCAAAAGTGATTCCATCATTTTCCCTACCACTGAGGTGAAACTTACAACAGATCCGTAGTTTCCTGCTTCTGCCTTGCTCCCACTTTTGTGAAGGGGAATCATTTCTGCCCTCCTCCAGTCCTCAGAAGGAGGGCAGAAGTAGGAAGCAATCACTGGACAATCCCAGTAGTAATGTTTAAAAGTACTCATGTCTATTTTGCATTTGTTACAGATTGGTGAGACCCCAGGAGAAAACATGTGCACCACAGCTGGAGGGTAATAAATCTTTGGATGTACTTAAATTGTGCTTTCTTGTACCTATTATATACCAACAACCCCTGATGGGATTCTAACATTATTTGCCAGTTACCTTCACTAATCTCCTCTCCAATGTCCCTTTCCCACCAAACCTTCACCTTCTGGGGGGGGCTTTTAAAAGAACTTCCTGTCCAATTTCCTGCCTCCCAACTAACCCTTTTCACATCTGCTCTCAGTATCTCCTTCCACATCGTCCATCTGTCCCGGCATTCCCCCACCACCTCTTACTTACTTGAAATATTCTCTTGCTTGAAAATACCTAAACAAATGTGAATTAGGCAAACTCAGCTTCTCTTTCAACTCTTGAAATATGCAGAACCCCCCTCCTGAGGCAAGATTTGCCATACATCACACTCCTTTAGTTTGCCACAGTTTAAAACCCTCATCTTCCAGACCTGGCAGGAATTCTGGGTTCTCTGCTACTGCCGTCAACCAAGTGTAGTGTGGGTCAATGCCTTGTCTCTTTTTAACTTTCCCCCATGCTGATAAACTTGCCACAACCAGAGGGTTAGGGTGTTCTCAATCTTTTATAACGTTTAATACCACCTCCACCCAAATAACTTGAAACCCTCCCTGGAGCCCCTTCCTCCTCCTCTAACTCCACCCAACTAGCTACCTCCTGTCTGTGTACCCAATTTTGAATATACCTATACTGTGTTGCCAGGTAATAACCTATCACATCTGGGAAATTCAATTCCACCTGCGCTACCAATGCTTTCAGTCGTTTCAGACTGATTTGAGGGTGCTTACCTCTCCAAATAAAGTTTGTAAAAGCCTGCTCCAGTTTCTTAACATCCTGTATTATTGGGCTAAAGGGAATTATTTGCATAGCGGTTAACTCTTCCCATCCAAGAGATTGGCAATTCCTTCCATCTACTCAAGTCCTATATGATATCCTTAATTAGAGGTTTATAATTAGCCTCATACAGATTCCCTAAAGATTTTCCTACCTTAATACCCAAGTATATAAATGTATTATGGACTGTCTTTAGCCCCCAGGCATCCCCCCCCCTCCACCCCCTCACCCAAGAAACATTATCTCTGATTTCTGCAAATTAATTTTATAACCTGAGAATACTGCAAATTGATCTATCATTAATAACACTCTTGGAGTCGACATATCTGGTTCCGAGAGAAATAAAATGATGTCATCTGCATTTAGGCTATCACTTGTTTTCCTCTCTGTCTTCCCTGATGCCCTTTATATTAGGGTAACTTCTAATTTTAATCGCTAGGGGTTCTATGGCTAGGGCAAACAACAGAGGGGATGGGGGCACCCCTGTCTTGTTCCCCTGAATAACCTGAATTCTGGAGAAGCAACCCCATTAATTAAAACCTGCATCCTCGGATTTTTGTAGAATGCCCCCTACCATGCTTACAAAATTTTGCCCCAGGCCATATCTCTGCATAATGTGCCAAAGGTACTCCCATTCAGTCCTATTGAAGGCTTTCTCAGCTTCTACCGATAGAACGCAGGGCTTCCCTGGGAATCTCATCCCCCACCAGATAACATTTATCAGTCTCCTCAAATTATGATAGGAGTGTCTCCCTTTTACAAATCCAGTCTGATTCGGGCCGACCAGTAGCAGGAGTACATCCTCCAACCTTCTTGCCAGCACTTTCATCATGATTTTACAGTCTCGATTCAAGAGGGAGACCGGTCTGAACGACCCACACTCCTCCAGGTTCTTGCCTGCTTTCGGGAGAACTGTGACAAGAGCCTGACCATGTGTATAAGGGAGCTCTCTACCTTCCCTAATATCCCCCATAATATTACAAATTGTTCTCACTACTTCATCTTTTAGCAGCTTATAAAATTCTGGCCCCAGCCCATCCTGTCCAGATGCTTTTCCATTCTTCATCTAGCTAATAGCAGTCTTAACTTCCCCTATAGTAATTTTTGCTCCAAGCTTTTCCATCTGTTCCCCACTAAGTTGTGGAATCCTAATCCCTTGTAGAAATCCATCCCTCTCCCTTTCCTTCCCCTGACCCTCTGCTTTATATAACTCCTCATAGTACTCTTTGAACCTAGTATGAATTCCCATTTCCTCTTTTATCATTTTCCCCTCTTTGGCCCTGATATTCAAACTGCACTACAAAAGTGCGCAACAGCAGAAGCAAGCGCAAGTCCACTGCGCCCATGCGTAATACGCGTGATATTCAAACACTGCGCAGGTCAAGATGTGCCTGCAGCACATGACGGAATATCGTGCCAACTGCACCATAGCACAAGCAGGGATGTGCAGTGGTGCAGGTCAGGTGCTCAATAGCAAAACCAGGGATGCCTAGTGGAGCAGGGCATCAGCGCAACAGCACAACCAGGTATGCGCAGGGACCCACCACCCATGGTAGGGATGGGCAGAGGAGTACTCAGCAGAACAGACATCACACCCCCACATCCCATGCACCACACAACTGGAGGAGAGCAGGAAGAACCAATGGCCCAGGGACACCAGCAAGAAACCCATCGCCATGGCACGGTGCACCAGCACACCCCCTGCAAGCTGGGACCATCACAAATGGATGCCCGTCCACCTCATGCCACACCAACCCACCAATTCAGAGCACACCCTGCACCATGATCCCCATACACCCTGCCCAGGAGTAGCGCCCAACAGTGCAGGACACCCCAAGCATGCCACCACCCCCACTGTGACAATACAACCCTGTGCACCACAGAACCATGCAAGGCAGCCCCACCACAAGTACCCAACAGCGGGAAGCAGCAGTGGACAGCGAAGCAACGGCTGCAGACACAGTGTTGCCACACACGTCCCCCCCCAGGTAAAGCTGTGAGGCCGACCATGTGTCAGCACATGAGGTACCACACACATGACAGGGTGTGCCCCAAAACCCACCACCAGTGTCACAGCACCCTGCCCACCTCCCAAGGACACACTCGTCCCAGCACTGGCCACAATAGCCAGTGCAGACACCCACAGTGTTGCACGGGAAGCATGCGCCACACAGGATGCAACACAGTGCACAGACAAAAAAACACCCATACCCAAGGGCACACCAACACAGGGACACAGTAGCAGGTCAACCAAGCCCATGGCGTGTGACCACGGCAGCCGTGTACTCACGGCCAGAACCCCTCCACGGCACAGGTGTGCCAGCAAACCTGTGCAGGCACCACGATGCTGTACGCCACCAGCATGCGGCTGGAGCACAAGTGACAGACAGTGGAGCATATCCCCTGCAACAGGCACAGGTGACAGCATCGAGGTGGGACAACAACAGCGGATGCAACAGTGCCACGTGAGGCAGATGTGCACCACACCAATGACAGGAGGCAACACGGCATCGCGCTGGGTACAGTGGCAGTCCAGCATGGGCAGCCACCACTGACATGCCAGTGGACTGTGCAGGTCACAGACATGCAAGGGTGGCAGCTGCACAGGCCATGGATGGTCTGACAGGTGCGACATAGACACAGCGCATGCACCGTGTACCACTGCACACAGTCATCCATTGCACAGGGAACAACACACAAACCACAGACAGTGACTGAGAGCTACGCCCACACCACGCTTGCCTCCCCTATGGACACATACACCCACCCATGATAGCACTACCCCCGACACCATGCACACCACTGCAGCTGAGCACCATTAGCCTGCTGCAAATCAGAGACCACAACAGTAGGCATAACTAAACAAATATATTATAAAAGTGGTAACAAAACTATGTACAAATATATACATTTGAAAGGGGTGAGGGCCACAAACTGGGTGGAGGTGGGTAAGGGGCAGGGGTGAACAAATGGGAGAGGGAAGGAGGGGTGTGAAGGTGGCTCCATGGGGCTTTCACAAGATGTAACAGCAGTCCATCTTCAGCAGGAGCCCCGTTCCCCGCTTCTATGGTGCCTCCTGTCATGACGATGCCTCACACCATGGTGCTCCATCCGTTCAAGGATGGCCAGAGAGGCCCTGGCCACCTGTAACAGCTCCTGCAGCACCTGCTCCACAAGCACCATCCTCTGTCCACCTAGGACAAAGAAGCAGAGTCAATAGGCATGAATGCACAGCCCCCTGCAGCCCACCCATTGTGCATGGAATACAGCCATGGGACATGCCCCTGTGATGGTGTGCAACCACCCACAGTGAGCATGTCCACAAGACCTGCCCACCCAGGTGCACACAGCCATGTGGACCGCTGCACACACCCACCACCCAAGTCCCAGACAGCACCACCGTGGCTGTACAGTGATATGGCTTTGCGGTGTGAAGGCAGTGGCACAGCCATGTACCCGGTGCACGCATGGACCACCAGTGATGCACTCCAAGACATGCAGTGCTACTGGACAGTGCTGACTGTACTATGTTGCATGCATGGCAGTGGTGTCAATGGATGGCGGGCATGCCCTGCCGCCCACCCTGCTACACAGCATGCACAAAAAATCCTGGACGTAAGGCACTCACCATCATCAGGCTGGTCCCAGCGCTGGGCTGGTATGGGTCCTCTGGCATCCTGATGTGCCTCACACTGCAGCTGCCCCTCCCTGGCACACTGGCGCTCCTCAGGGCCTACAGTGCAAACATGGAGAGAGGAACATCAGTACAATCCGGAAGCAAAGGCCCCCCGCCCCCAGGTGTGTGCAATCCCACACAGCCAAACCTTTCTGCCCCCCACCTCTATACTACCACCACCACGGCCCACACTGTATGGCCCCCCTCCCAAGTGCTGGACACATGCCCACTGTGATACCTGTATGGACGTAACCAGTGTATGGATGTGGCACCTACCTGGCCGTGGAACCGCACCCCTCCTGGCACGCAAGCCTGTCCAGGTCCCTCCGCTGGAGGTCCCCATACCAGTGCCTGCACTGCTCTGCTGTGCACTGGATCCCTGTCACCTCCTCCAGGGCCATCGCCACCTCCTCCCACACGGCACTCCTGGCCCTGTCCAGGGGTGCCTCCCCAAAGAGAGCACTAGCATGGGGCTCAATCAGGGACACAAGGTTAGCCAGTTCAACCTGGCTCCAGATTGGTGTCCATCTCCATGCCATCTTTCAAGCATTGAGTAACAAAATGGCGCTCCGTAGCGCACGGCTGCCATGTTTGGATGCTGCATGGTACTGCGCTGCCATTCCTCATCGCGCTGTCACCGAACAGTGCGATAGAGGTGCACCCATGTGGACGGATGGCACCTAGGGGGGCAAAGGTCAGCACAGGGTCAGGGGTCCCTCGCGCACGGACCGCCATAGCGCAATTGGTACTCACCACGTGTAGTGTGGTAGGGCGCCTGTGTGGCTTTTCCTGTAGCGGCCTACTGTGCTGTTGCACCCTGGCACCTACGGTGCCCCAGTGCAAGAGTGCTATACATGTGAACAGCACACTAGCACCACTGGCACAGTGGTGGACGTGCTCTGCATTGCCTCTCACACTCAGCACATCAGCAGCATGGCAGGCATCAGCGTCAGCACCCCGGACATGCGCCATTCGGTGTCTACTACACACGTCACAGAGCTGTGCCCTTGCCTGAGCACATTCAACACAATTGCGCAAGGCGCAACAGCGCGATATTCAGCCGGCATATGCAAATCAACTCATCGGCAATTCAATGGCGCAGCTACCGCATTAGCATCCACTTAAAATTGAGCCTCGTCTCATTTGCATGTGTTGCGCTATATAAATGCGACATGGGGCTGCAGAGACCATAGTCTGGTACTGCAGTCTATTGTGGTGAGTTGCATGCTGTTTGCCAGTGTGGACTGTGGTGTGTGGGAGATGCATGGGACTGCATAGTTAGAGGTAACACCTGTCATTTCCATAGGATCAATGATGACCGAACGTGAGGTGAAGGAGGAGGAACAGAGACATGGGAGATGGAGGAGGACCAACTTCACCAGGAAAGAATCAGATGCCCTGTTTGAGGCCTACCTTGACCAGGAACTGCTGCTCAGCAGACAGCGGGGAACACCACAGACCCATGCTGCGGCATGGGGTGAGGTGGCACGTGCCGTCAACCAGCATGGCAGCCACTAGCAGTCCATGCAGGAGTGCAAGAAGAAGGCAGGCATGGACAGGAGGAGGATTAAAAATAAGGTAGCTGCCATCAGGGCAGCACAGGCTGTGACTGGTGGGGGACAGCCGGCCGTGCCACGCCTGACACCACAGGAGGAGCGGGTTGCTGGCAGCATGTGGGGTTGTGCCCTTGAGGGTGTTCCTGGTGGTGGCTTCCAGATGGGTGGTAGCCCGTCACTGCATGGTAGGTCCTGATCTGTCATGGTGGGGGGGGAGGTGGGGGGAATGCCACAGGGTAGGGCAGATACATTAATGCTACTGTGTTCCCTTACAGTTCCTGAGCATCTACATGGGTCAGCGGTGGTGGGCTTGTCCACTAAGGGCAATACCTTGGACACAGAGGAGGGCCCATCCACCTCCACAGGTGTCCGAGGGTCAGGATGACAGTGGGCCCGCCTGGCTGTCCGGATTGAGGTTGGTGGAACTGGTGCAGAGGAGGCCCTGCCCGTGTCCCAGCATGACAGTGTCCATGAATGCCAGCATGCTGAGACTCGGACTGGTGCCGGATCCGTCACCGATGATGACGGAGCTCACATCATGGACAATGATATGTGTGGGCCACAGGATGGCCACACAGCAGGTTACAGCACGGGCACAGCCATGAGTGGTGCCGCTGTGGAAGCCTGCATGACATCACAGTCCCAGCCTGTGCCTGTCTGCACCAGTGGGGCAGCACTGGTGTGCGTCCAGGGCAGTGGGGCTGTTGCGGCCACTGCGGCGGCACCGTTGAGCCCTGGCGAGCGGCAGCTGGAGTGGCAGTGTCAGCAGTCGGCCAATGGCGATGGGGGGACAGTGTCGGGAGGTGGTGTCAGTGCACCGTCTGTGGACATGCCCAGGCATGGCCCTGGTGTGCAGCACCCAACCTCAAGGGGTGCTGTCCAGCATGGCCGCGAACACCATGAGGGACAGCATGCCAATCAGGCGGATGACCTCTTAGATGAGCACACCCGCATACTCCATGAATCAATGGATCAGCAGTTGCGGCTTGTGATGGCGGTAGATGCACTCAGTGCAGTCCTGCACCAGACAGAGGAGTGGCACAGCAGGGACACTGGTCTGTTCATGGCAGGGATGGACCAGCTACAGGAGGATGTGACTGCCGCCATTGACAGGCAGACACAGGCATTCACAGCTGTCATGGCCACAATGAGCACACAGTTGTTTGCCCATGCGCCGCAGACACAGTGCAGTGCCATGTCCACCCCCCGTTCTCGGCACCATGTGACACCTTCCTTGTCGACACCGGGTTCAGCTGTGGGCATCCCAAGCACGCTTGGCATAGGCATGTTCGGTGTGCTGCAGACCCCTGCCCGAGAATGGTCACATTCCCACAGCGGTACCCCAGGGGACCGTCGGTGCCACCCCATGAGGCCAATGGTCAGCCTGTCACAGCTGGCGGGTCTTGGTGGGGGCCGCCCATGCATCTGTGGTGGCCGTGGCACTGTGCCACATGAATGACCTGTCTCCCACCATGGCTACTGTCTGACACTGCCCTATGTGCAGTGTGTTGTTCTACGTGCAATGCACGGGTGGGATACCCGGCCCTGGACACACACACACACACACACACACACACACACACACACACACACGGTCCATGTGCACACCCTCCCGGCTGCTGGCTGCTGTGGTGTGTGCATGATGATGCCTGCGTTGTGCTGTCTGCCACTGTGCAATGGTGCCAGCGTCTGAGACACGCACAATGACAGGCACTGGGTGTGGTGGTCAGTGTACGTGTGTGTGGCTAGGGGTAGCGGTTGGGGTCGGTGTGCCTCCTACTCTTTGTGCATGTCTTGTGGTGTATGTGTGTGCGTGTGCATGACCACGTGCTGTGTTAGGCCTTGCCCATCCCTGACGGAGTGTGCAGTTCCATGCTCAGCCAATTCCCTTTACGCCATGCGCCCCTGGGGTTTGTTCATGCGTGTTTGTGAGTTGTGCCCTTGCCATTGTTGGTTGCACATGGCCCCATGACTTACCTGGATGGGTTGAAGTGCTCCTCTGTGATGGTGTCCTGGTGCAGCTGTGACATCCGGATCAGTCAGGGGTCCCTTCGACCAAGGGGGGGCTGCCCATCACCATCTGCACCAGCATCCTCATCGTCCCCATCGCTGTCCCCCTCTTCGACCTCTACAGCTATCCCACAGTTGTTGGCCATGTTGTGCAGGATGCAACAGGCCAGGAATAGCCCACAGGCCTTTGAGGGGCTGTACTGTAGGGCACCGCCAGACGTGTCCGGGCAACGGAAACGTGCCTTCAGCATCCCGAACACCCGTTCTATGACATTGCATGTGGTGGCATGTGCCTCATTGTACCGTTGCTGCAATGGGGTTGCGGGCAGCCGGTATGGTGTGAGCAGCCGGGGACGGAGTGGATATCCACTGTCACCTGTGTGTAGAGGGTGGACGTTAGTTTGGTGATCAGCGTTGCCCTGCCATGGACCATCTAGGCCAGTACCCATGTCACCTCTGACTATGCCCCTCCCAAGATCCATGTCTTTCTGCATGATTTGCATACTCATCAACTAGGTGGCCAGTGGGGATGTCCCCACTCTCGAACCTGTGGCACACTGCAGACTGGTGCCAGATGAAGGCATCATATGCTTCCCCAGGGTGTGTGACACAGATATTGGTTATGTGCCCCCTAGCATTGCACACCACCTGGCAGTTGATGCTGGCATAGCCCTTCCGATTAATGTACACAGCACCTTCCAGGCCAGGTGGCATGCGGATGGCCACATGGGTGCAGTTAATGGCCCCGAGCACACCAGGCATACGTGCTACCCTGTGGAACTCTTGTATGTGTGCTGTGCACTCCGTCGGTGTGCTGGGGAAATGGATGTACTCTGCAGCATGTGGCAGCAGTGCACTGCGGAATTGTATGAGTAGGCATGACGGGGTCAACTGGGTTATGCCTG
The DNA here is from genome assembly GCA_016271365.2 of Neoceratodus forsteri. Classification (NCBI taxonomy): domain Eukaryota; kingdom Metazoa; phylum Chordata; order Ceratodontiformes; family Ceratodontidae; genus Neoceratodus; species Neoceratodus forsteri. Next base: position 40,150,913 of record CM057451.1, read on the forward strand.
TTGTGTCCTCTGTTGGTCTCTTGAAGGTGCCCGTGGTCAGCAGGCACATGACAGCTGTTACCTTTGTCTCCACTGACACAGCATGGCTCCGTCGTGTGGGTGCCTGCATCTCATCACTGCACAGCTCACAGAGCCGCCTCAGGATCGCCCAGTTCAGGTGGTACCGGCCCACAATCCCGGTGTCACTGTAGTGCTCGAAGCTGGTGTGGGCTCAGTACCGCCTGTTGGGGCATACCGCAACGGCTCCTTCCACGTCCGCAGCCCCTGTTGCCTGCCTTCTCACACCCTCATCACTGCCTCCATCTGAATGGTGGCACTGGCCATGTCCCTGGCTTGTTCCCCGGCAGCTGTAATCCCATTCCCCCCGCTATCCTTTGTGCTACTCCCCCTGCACCGGGAACACCTCCAAGATTTGGCTGTCCTGCACACTGCCACTGCCCTCAGTCCACTGTGACGCAGGCTCCCCAATCCTGTCCTGTTGCCCTGTGTTCCCAAGTGTGCCCTGTCCTGCTCTTTTCCAGTCCCACTCACTGCTTCCCTGTCTTCTGTGGCTGTCACCTTTCTCCCACCTCTGGCTTCCCTATAGTGTTCTTGCGCCTCTCTTTTGTTCTTTTTTATTTTGGATCATTTCACTATCGTGCAATTTCCGCTTGCTCCCCTATTGCGCATGGCGCATGCTGTTGAATATCGCACTGCACCATTTATTCATGGTTCCCCCCCCTTCAGTTGCACATGCATTCATTACCATTGCGCTCTTGCACATTGCGATTTTGGGGGTGCAGCTGCCTCCCGCTGAATATCGCAGTATGGCGCATTTTCAGACTTGCGCTACACATCTCACAAGCATGGTAACCGTTGCAATACTCCCCTTCATGATCCTAAACAGCAGGGGGCCTGCATTATTCCCCCCACTCATATATCCTCTGTTTTGCAAAAAGGATGTTATTATTTACCTCTTTGCCCAGGTTTGCATTAAGCATATCTCTTGCCACCCTTAACTCTCTCTGCTTATCTTCCCCCCCTCCCCCTAGGATCTCTCTCTCTAATTCCCTGATTTTGACCTCCAACTCCCTCTGTTTTAGTCTCCTGTCCCTTTTTTGCTTGGCTGTAAAACCCATTATGACCCCTCGCATAAAAGCTTTACCTGCTTCCCAATACATACCCTCCATTTCCACTGTGCCTTTATTTGTCTCCTCATATAATTTCCATTTGTCTTTAACAAAATCCCTAAATTCCTCCTTCATCAACATATAGGTGGGAAAACGTCAGTGGCCCCTCAAAACCTCATGCTGCAGTATGTCCATTTCTACTTCCACCATAGCATGGTCAGATAGGAATATTGGACTCTGATCCATTTATATTGGTATAAGTCTCTGTGAATATAAACATAGCCCAGCCATAACCAGGATCGATGTGGGTAAGAAAGAAAGGTGTATTCCTTTGCCCCTGGGTTAGCTGTTCTCCATCTATCAATAAGGCCTAACTCCGTTAGCCCCAAAACCCATTGTTGAATGTCCCCATCTACCCTATCTCTATGTCCTAAATAGTCCATCTGGGGATCCACCACACAATTAAAGTCCCCTCCCAGTATCAGATTTGGGAACTGTTCCTTGACCAAAACATCCAACACCAGCTGATAAAAGCTCTATCAGCCGGTGCATAAAGATTACCAAAAGTGAGCTTTTTACCCACCAATGTCCCCTCAACAAAAACATACCTTCCCTCCATGGGGTCTCTCACCACCCAATGAACTTCAAAAGGGAGCTGTTTATTAATAAGAATTGCCACTCCTCTCTTGTGTGAATGATAAGTTGCTGCATGGCATTCCCCCACCCACCCTCGTACTAGTTTTTTATGTTCAGGATTGGACAGTATGTCTCCTGTAGCATAGCCACTGAAACCTTTTATCTCTTAAGGGCCACCAAAATTTTCACCCATTTAGCAGGTGACGTGAAGCCTTTCACATTCCAGGAGATGATCTTAATCCCCGGAGAAGGGAGAGGTCTATTAAAAGCCATCTATCCCCCCCAGTCGTCCTATTAACGCCCTGGTCACAGCAAATACCTTGCCCACACAATGAGACAGTATGACAGAGACCATTTTGAAGAAAACAACATGAAAGCACAGAAAAGTAACAATAAACGGTGCAACAACCTCCCCAACTTTACCCCCCTCCCCACTAGAATCTGTGAATAGAACTTATAACTTTTAAATACCATTACCCCTTGTTGCCCCTCCCTCTTCCCTAACCCCAACTGTACCCCCTCTATCGACCATACTACCCATCTCAGTATGATATCCCTTCCCCATACGCCTAACTCCTGCTCCACCCCTTCCGACCTGTAATTGCATGCGTGCTACATAAGCGTTCTTAAATCCACCTTAATGCCTTACGATTCCATCTTGTTACTGTTAACTTTATCCTCAGTGTATATCAATTGTTTCCTAGGGTCAGCGTTGCACCTCTAGTCTTTACCCAACTTCCTCCCTCAACTGGCCCCCCACTTCCCTTCATACCCCAATTCCACCCCTTTCGGAGGCTTTCGGAAAGACCCACATTACAAACATCCCCATTTAGCTCTGCCCTCTTAGCCAGAACAATACAGTGTTTCCTTTCTCAGGCCATGGCAGATGCATAACGTTCCCTCCCAGCTCCCCATCAAAGATTCGGTGCCCCTGTCCCCATATTGAAATCTGTAGACTCATAACAAAATCACCCCATGGTGTAATCTGCCTCTTTCGAGGGACAAGTTCTGTCTCTAGTCCACACCATCCTAGGCCTGTAGGGATCACATCCCAGTCACCCTTTAATGCCAATCCATGACTCACCAGCATCCCTCCGACGCCGTCTGTAAATCCCTAGGAGTCAACCTCTCTTAGCGACCAGTAAGGTTGAGAAGGGGCAACCGAAAACAAATAAAAGGGGATCAGAACAAGCTTTCCAGTTCTTCAATAATTTTCCTTCAGATATTTATTGCCCTGGTATGTGCAGTCACCGACCCAGTGCTTTGTTCGTCAAGTCGACCACCATCACATCGCCACTCACCAGATACCCTGGCCCCTCTCAGGTTCCTCTGTTCTTTTTGTCCCAGTCCTCCAAAAATGTTTGCAGCTTTTCCGACTCCCAAAATGAGTACGTAGCCCCCTTGATTTTTACTTTAACTGTGGCCGGGTACACCATAAAGAAATCGAGTCCCCGCTGCCTCAGCCCATCCACCAGTGTGTTAAACTACTGTCTCTTCTTATATATTCTTTGAGACATGTCTTGATGCAGAGTGAGCTTATGGCCTTCATACACTAGCTCTTACTTGTTTCTAAAAGCCATTAGCAAGGCCTGCCTATCTTGATAATGATGCAGCCTAAAGATCACCTGCCGAGGAGGCTGCCCATTCTGGGGTCTCGGAACCAGGGCCCTGTGTGCTCTCTCAATTTTAAGCTTGGGCTTGGGCATGTCCATATCTAGTAACTTTGGCAAAGTCTCTGAGCAGAACTTGAGGAGATTCCCACCCTCCGCTCCCTCCGGAAAAGCCCCTAATATGCAGATTATTTCTCCTACTATAGTTTTCCTGATAGTCTAATGCATCCTTAAGCTCTTCTACCTTCTTTTCCAATTTCTGTATTTCTGAAGGGATCACGTTGGTTTGGTCCTCAAGGTCTGAGACTCTCTGCTCCACCTCCCCAATCTGCCTCACGTGCTGCTTCAGTTCCCGCACCAGCCCTCTCAGTGTGTGCTCCAAGCTGTCCCATCCAAGTCGGCCAGGATCTGTTCTGAGACCACAAAGCTAATCGCGGCTACCTCCACTGCCAACAACAAAACTGGGCCTGGTCCTCAGCTTGTGCTTCCTTCATGGAGTGGGGTCACATTTTTACCCGTTTGATGAGCCGACTTGCCCGAAGTAATGTACTCATCCATCTTTCCAGGTATTCAGGCAACTATTTCAGTGGAGGAAATTACAAAACTGCCAAATTAAGCACTTTTATTTTCATAAAAACATGGAGCTCTGGAGTAGTGCGACCAGTCAGATCAGCTGCTCATTAGTGCCCTCGTAAAACTGCTTTTAAATTTGAATTACGACATAGCAGTCAGAAGGCTAGCCTGCTGTAGTGCTGAATCAATTACTTGGGACAAGCTTCTCTTGGTGCACATTACCATCCCCCCCCTTTGTTTCAGCAGTTCAGCCCCCAAAAACATACCTGCTTTTAACTCTCCTGTTCTTCTTCTTCCCCTCCACAGTAAAGAAAATCCCCCGAGGGTCCATGAGGGCAGAAGGACGCACTCCCCACAAACAGCCCAGTAAAGAAAATCCCCCGAGGGTCCATGAGGGCAGAAGGATGCCCTCCCCCACAAACAGCCCAGTAAAGAAAATTCCCAGAGGGTCCGAGAGGGCAGAAAGATGCCCTCCCCCACAAACAGCCCAGTACAAGGAATCGCAGAAGGAGCAGGACAGAGAACTGTATCAGTTAAAGCAAAAGGAGGCTGGGAAGGCAGTCAAAACAGCAAAGGCCCAAACCGAGGAAAAGATAGCCAACTCAGTTAAGAAGGGGATAAAACCTTTATAGGTACATCAGGGAGCGAAGGAAGACCAAGGGAGGATAGTGAGGCTTAATAAAGGGAGGGAGGGGTGGGCAGAGGGAGACTGTGAAAGGCAGAGATACTTAAACAAATATTTTTGCTCAGTATTTACAAAGGAAAGAGGGGAGGTACATAAAACAAACAGTAGTAACACTCTGATACGGAAGTTGATACCGCCCATTTACAGAACAAAGGATTCTGAAAGAACCTTTAAAACTGAAGGTGGACAAAGCAATGGGGCCTGATGGATTCATCCCAGAATTCTAAAAGAACTAAGGGTAGAACTAGTGACACCACTGACTACCCTTTTTAACAAATCATGGGAGGATGGGGTGGTACCCGAGGACTGGAGGAGGGCAGATGTGATTCCCCTTCACAAAAGTGGGAGCAAGGCAGAAGCAGGAAACTATAGACCTGTTAGTTTAACCTCAGTGATAGGGAAAATGATGGAATCACTTCTAAAGGAAAGAATTGTCGAGTATCTAGAGGCCAGAGGGGCACAGGACCCTAGGCAGCATGGATTCACAGCGGAAAGGTCATGCCAGACGAATCTGATAGATTTCTTTGACTGGGTGACCAAAGTAGTAGATCAGGGAGGGGCTGTAGACATGGCCTACCTAGACTTTAGCAAGGCATTTGACACAGTCCCACACAAAAGATTAATATGCAAGTTAGCCAGCCTGGGAGTGGGTCCCAAGATGACAGCCTGGGTAAAGAATTGGCTGGAGAATAGACACAGAGAGTAATAGTAAATGGAGTCCACTCAGAAGAAAGGGTTACTAGTGCCCACTTGAGGGTTCAGTATTGGACGGGTCCTCTTCAATGTCTTTTTTATGTTTACATTGCAGAAGCGACTGAAGGAAAAGTATGTCTCTTTGCAGATGACACTAAGATCTGCAACAGAGTTGATGCACAGGGTGGGTGGAAAGGATGAGAAAGGACTTGGCAAGGTTAGAGGAATGGTAAATGTATGGCAGCTTAGATTCAATGCTAAGAAGTGCAAGGTAATGCACCTGGGAAACAAAAACCCAGGGAAGAGTACACAATGGGGGTGAGATACTAACAACAACAAAATGGAAAGGGACCTGGGGTAGTCATATCAGATGACCTAAAGACGGGCAAGCAATGTGAGAGGGCAGCAAGGAGGGTTGGGGGATACTGGGATGGATAGGAGAGGCATCACCAGTAGAAAACAGGAAGTTATTATCCCTCTGTACAGACAGCTGGTGAGACCCCATCTGGAGTATTGTGTGCAGTTCTGGAGACCCAATCTCCGCAAAGACATAGACAGGATGGAAGCTGTCCAGAGGAGGGCACAAATGGTGCAGGGTCTGCACCGGAAGACATATGAAGAGAGACTTAAGGAGCTTAATATGTATAGCCTCGAGGAAAGAAGGAGAGGGGGGACATGATAGAACGCTCAAGTACCTCAAGGAATCAACAAAGTCCAAGAGGGTAGCATCTTTCAAAAAGAGGTGTGCAAGAACAAGAGGGCACAATTTGAAAATAGAGGGGGCGCCCAGAGGTAATTTAAGGAAGTTTTTTACAGAGAGGTTGTGGATGCATGGAACGGCCTTCCAAGGAGGTTGTGGAGTCAAAATCAGTGCTGGAATTCAAGCATGCATGGGATAGTCATAAGGCAGTTCTGGGGGATGGGGGTAGGAAGAAGTAGGCTGCTGGTTAACTAGGATCTGCAGCTTATCCAGTAGGTAGGGAAATGGGCAGACTGGGTGGGCCAAGCGGTCCTTATCTGCCGTCAAATTCTATGTTTCTATGTTTCTATGGTAGCGCAACAAGCTCCGATCCGAATTGGGACCGTGGTGTTTTAGCATCTGGCCGAAGAGGACTTGGCACCTTTTTTTTATTCAAATATCGAGCACCTTTAAGTTTATTTTAAGTCGCGGCATGAAGGAAGATACAATTTGCACTGCGTGGCAGACTGAATCCCTTGATTTTTTTAATGCTCCTTTTAGCACTCTTAATTTTAATGAAGTAAATACTGCAAGAAAGCTGACTAGATTTTACTGCATGTAAATCCTCGCTGCATAATACTGCATGTGAAGCTAACCAGATTGTGACGGGAGGCAGTATAGCGCAGTGGTTTAAGGCTCTGAGTTGCAAATCTAGAGACCTGTGTTTGAATCCCACAGCCCCCACTTGCATACTGTGTAACCTTGAGTAAGTCATTTAACTTCCCTGTGCTCCCAGGTCACACCTGGAAACAAGTTTTCAACTTAGCGTGTTATTCCTGGTAAAACAACTGAAAAAAAATAAATAACTGTCCTGTTTCCTGTGACCTCTTTCCCCTCCACAGTAAAGAAAATCTCCTGAAGGTCCGTGAGGGCAGAAGGATGCCCTCCCCCACAAACAGACCAGGTACAGCAACAACAATTTTTAATTAAGTAAATATTGCAAGAAAGCTGACTAGATTTTACTGCACGTAATCCTCACTGTATACTGCATGTGAAGCTAACCAAATTGTGACCATTACTACTGTCTGAATTTGCAGTTTGCCATAGCAGTACTATATGTGCTACTGTTGACCATTTTACTTTTAATTTTATCCTTGGCAAGATAATCTGCATGGAAACACTGTGTGTTACTCGCTAGTGCAAATTAGTAAAACTGCTTTTTTTTTAGTTATTATTTTACTCTCCTACTGCTGGCTTGTACCTTCAGAAGTGCGTCCCCAACCCCGTCCCCCGGCATCCACCAGCCGACGCTGACCTGACCCCAGGGCTGACCCCCCCCCGGCGGGGCTCCCGGACTCCCCCACTGAGGACTGGATTTAGTTAGCCAACACTGTGGCTAGCCGGGGTCAGAGCCTGTGAGGCACCCTCCATCATTCTGCACGGCAGTGTTTTTTCTGCTGTTCTCCCCAGGAGTCAGGACCGTGCAATGTTGTCAGTGGAGGGGAGCGCTCATGCGTCTGCACATGCTCCCTCCAGACATCTGTCCCGACTCCTCCCCAACTTGTGGTGTGGCGCCCTGTCCTCCAGCCTCTACCGGGGGGGCAAACAAGCACTGACTACCAGGAACCCCCCCTACCCGGAGAAGAAGAGCAGTCCATCAGACGTTTAATCCTTCTCCTCCCCTGCTGACCCCAACGGACTGTGCTCGTTCCCGAACATGGGTCGACGGCGTAGCATGAGGTAAAGTGTCACCACCTCAGCTCTCAGCGCCACCGGGCCGGCTCAGTAAAACTGCTTTTAAATTCGAGTTACTACATAGCAGTCAGAGGGCTAGCCTGCTGTAGTGCTGAATTAATCACTTGGTACAGGCTATGCAGCTTCTCTTGGTGCACACTACCATCCCCCTCCCCCTTCTCTTTGTTTCAGCAGTCCCGCCCCCAAAAACATACCTGCTTTTAACTCTCCTGTTCTTCTCCTTCCCCTCCACAGTAAAGAAAATCCCCCGAGCGTCCGTGAGGGCAGAAGGACGCCCTCCCTCACAAACAGCCCAGTAAAGAAAATCCCCTGTGAGTCTGTGTGGGCAGAATGATGCCTTCCCCAACAAACAGCCCAGTAAAGAAAATCTCCCAAGGGTCCATGAGAGCAGAAGGAAGCCCTCCCCCAGAAACAGGTGAGGTACAGCCACAAGCTCCAGTAGGTAGGGAAATGGGCAGACTGGGTGGGCCAAGTGGTCCTTATCTGCCGTCAAAGTCTATGTTTCTATGTTAAGCTCCGATTCAGATTGGGACTGTGGTGTTTTAGCATCTGGCCGAAGAGGACTTGGTGCCTTTTTTTAATTCACATACCAAGCACCTTTAACTTTTCTTTTATGTCGCCCCACGAATGAAGATAGAATTTTCACTGCTTGGCAGGCTGAATCCCTTGATTTTTTAATGCTTTTTAAATTGCTGATTAAAGAAAATCCCTCGGGGGTCTGTGAAGGCAGAAGGATGCCCTCCCCCACAAACAGCCCTGTAAAGAAAATCTCCTGAGGGTCCGTGAGGGCAGAAGGACAAACTCCCCCCACAAACAGCCCAGTAAAGAAAATCCCCCAAGGGTCCATGAGGGCAGAAGGACACCCTCCCCCACAAACAGCCCAGGTACAGCAAAACACTCCAATCCGAATTGGGACCATGGAGTTTTAGCATCTGGCCGAAGAGGACTTGGCACCTTTTTTTTATTCAAATACCGAACACCTTTAACTTTTATCTTAAGTTGCTCCATGAAAGAAGATAGAATATTCACTGCTTGGCAGGCTGAATCCCTTGATTTTTTTAATGCTCCTTTTAGCAGCCTTAATTTTAATTACGTAGATATTGCAAGAAAGCTGACTAGATTTTACTGCACGTAATCCTCACTGTATACTGCATGTGAAGCTAACCAAATTGTGACCATTACTACTGTCTGAATTTGCTGTTTGCCATAGCAGTACTATATGTGCTATTGTTGACCCTTTTACTTTTAATTTTATCCTTGGCAAGATAATCTGCAGGGAAACACTGTGTGCTACTCGCGAGTGCGAATTAGTAAAAGTGATTTTAAATTCGAATTACTACATAGCAGTCAGAGCGCTAGCCTGCAGTTGTGCTGAATTAATTACTTGGGACAGGTTACGTAGCTTCTCTTGGTGCACAAACCATCCCCTTCCCCCCTACACAGTAAAGAAAATCCCCCGAGGGTCCATGAGGACAGATGTACGCCCTCCCCCAAAAACAGCCCAGGTACAGTAACAAGCTCTGATCTGAATTGGGACCATGGTGTTTTAGCATATGCCCGAAGAGGTCCCACTCCGTCGCTTCGCTCTGGCTCCCCACCACCCTTGGTCATCTGTGTGTTATATAGTCAGAGACATGTGATGCCCAGAAACCAATCAGGCAACTTTCCCATCTGCAGGCTATCAGCACCTGCCCCTAGTGGCTGCTATTGCTGACAAATCTCCCTTACACACTGTCTAGTGGGTGAAATTTCAATTTACTCATAATTCCACTCTATCTGCTAACCTTATATCTCCTCCCCTCTCACAGCAACAATAAGCTTATTGTCTTACCTTACTCATAGCATTGACAGCTATATATCCTATACTAAATACCATCCCACATACTGTTAGCAACACTACTATATCTCTCTCTCACACAGAATGATGACCTGGCTTATTCTCCTCTCTATAACTCTCCCCCTTGGCGACTCCCACCCCCTCCCTGCTCAACCCTCACTACCCCCGCCTCAAGTACCCTCTGCTGCCAGCCCGTATGATTACTCCTCCTTCAGTAACCATGTCCTACCCACCCTACCTCCCACTTGCTCCTAGCAGCCACAGTCCCCCCTTTATATATAGCCCAGAAATACTACGCTTTGCCTACTCTCATCTCATTAACAAACTACCTCAACTTGCGGGCCCGGCACTGCGTATTCACAAGATGATCCTAAAAGGTGCCCTATCCATGATCTCCATTATCCTACTGCTACTCATGGGCAATATACACCCAAATCCTGGCCCCTCTACCCCCACCCCTTGCCTATCAATGCAATCCAAAGGGCTACGGCTAGCCACCATAAACATATGTAGCCTCCAAAAGAATCTCGCCCCACTCCAAGCATGGGTCTGCCTCCACAACCCCGATGCACTAGATGTAACAACATGGCTAACCCAGAATACCCTAGACTTGGCTGCCTACATACCGGGCTATACATTATTCAGATCAGACAGACTGGATAGGCGAGGTGGTGGGAGTGCGCTGTACCTTTGGGACCACCTACAAGGTCTTAAAATTCCAATAATGAACCCCGTGAAGTGTGTACATTCCCTCACCCTTAAGATAGCAGACGCCAACTCAGGTAAATCTCTCTACCTAATGTCAGTCTGCATTCCCCCTCACAACCAAAAGGAGGCTTTCTCATCAATCCTAAATATCATCACCCAACTACCAAAAAACTCAGACATCATTGTCCTAGATGATTTCAACACTAATTGGCTTGCCCCCCAAATAACCTCCATCAGAGATGCAGCTACAGCTCAAAATCTAACACAAATAGTCCTTACCCCTACCAGAGTAAACCACCACAGGGGCACTAGTTCCCTCATTGATCTCATCTTCACGAACCATCCTGAGTACTTACAGGATGTCCAGGTCCTCCCAGACTCACTCAGTGATCACTCCCCTGTTACCTGCCGCTGGTCGAATAGCTGGAAGCCCCACTGAGGATCGCCATTTATCACCAGCTGAAGAAGTGTTCCCTGGCACATCTCCAAAACCATCTCCTCAACCTCGACTGGTCTCCACTAGATCAACCGTCAACGGTGGATGCCACCCTATCCTTCTTCATCAGCTCCTTCCAAGCCACCTGTGATATCTTTATCCCCTTTGTTAAGCAGACTGAAAAAAACAAAATCCTCCCCCTGGGTAAATCAGTACTTGCTTGACCAAATGAAGGTCTGTGATAATCTATGGCACCATGCCCTTGAGTCTGGTCACCCCTCTGATTGCCAACTGTATTGTGCTGCCTGTAACTCATGCACCTGGGCTATCCGCCAGGCTAAGGTAGATTTCTGTCAGTCTGACCTTACTGCCACCTGGGGAAATGGGAAGAGGTTCTGGGAAACTATGAAGGAGCTTAGTGGCAAATCTCCCTCCATGCTTGTCATCGACGGTGTTTCCACCCAAGACCCTAGTAAGATAGCAAATGCCTTCAATGCATCTTTCTCTGACCTCAGCTCTATCCTCCCTCCTGATTTCTTTACTGTATCTACTAGACAGTTCCCCCCCACCCCGGCGCTCCTCCTTTTTACTTCAAAATTATCTCTCCTAGTGTCGCTTGTACATATCTTGCAAAGTTCCTTGGAAAGACAAGGCAGAGTGGTGACTCTCTTGATGCAAAACTGCTCTCCTTAACCCTGGATGCAGTCCTAGCACCCCTAACAAAAATACTCAACATGTCCCTGTGCCTAGGGCAGGTCCCTACACTATGGAAAAGAGCAGTTATCACTCCAGTTCATAAAAACGGTGACTGTTCCTCTAGTAGTAATTATAGGCCCATTTCCATACTTCCTCCTCTCTCTAAAGCACTGGAAAAAATAGCTGCAGATCAACTTACTAACTATTTAGACTAGCACCTTCTACTGTGCCAGCAGCTGCATGGATTCAGGAAAGGGCACAACACTACTACTGCCCTGCTTGAGTTTACCTCCTTTATCCATGATGCCCTGGACCAGGGAGCCCTGGCTGGATCTGTCTATATTGATCTATCCAAGGCTTCTGATACTGTCAATCACAGTATGCTAATTAACTCCCTCCTCTTTGTTGGTGTATCCCAAGAGACAGCTGACTGGTTCTCCAACTATCTCCATGACCATACCCAGCAAGTAAAAATAAATAGCACCATTTCAACTAGCCTCCCAGGCTAGTTGAACATCCTTGGCCTGCTCCTTTTTTCCCTATACCTAAACTTCCTCCCTCTGGCCTCCTCTGGGTGCCTGCTCCTTTATGCCAATGATGCTGTGATCTTTAGCAGGCACCCAGACCCTACCCATCTCCAACAATCCTAGCAGGACTCCTTCACAGAAATAGAATCATGGTTCTCCTCCCACAAACTTGTTCTCAACTATAAAAAAACGAAGATCATGCTATTCACCCACCCTCAACATAAACACAACACGACCACACTATCCATACTGAATTCCCAGGGTATCATGCTAGAATCAGTTGCCAGTTTTAAATATCTAGGGGTCACCCTAGACTCAGCCCTTACCTTCCATGAGCATACAGTATCAACTTGCTCTTCAATAAACATTAGAATCAGTCTCCTGTATAAATATAGGCCCTGTCTCCCTCTGTTTAGCCATCTCTAGCTCCATCCTTTCCCTGGTAGACTATGGCATAGTCATATATGGCACCGCCTCAGACACTGCCCTGACCAGCATTAAGCGTGCCCTTAACAAAGCCTGCCGACTGGCCATAGGCTGCGATTGCCTCACACATACCTGTGACCTCTACCAATGGTCATCATGGCTAAACTTTCTGGGGTGCCTACTCTATCAGTCCTGATTATTGGCCAAAAAAATGCAACTAGGGCAAGCTCCCCCTGGCCGACTCTCGCTCCTCCAGACATGCTTGCCAACAAAGACCACAAGACACTCTGTCACCACTGCCTTTCACATCCCTTTTGCAAGGACCACTGCCAGCCAAAGGTCCTTTTGCTACAGGGCAACACTCTAGATGAACTCCCTCCCTAATACTGCCCTATCTATTCTCAGGCTGGGGCCATTTAAATCTGAGCTAAGCACCCACATTATGTCCAGCTCTAACTGTGATTGCAGACAAACTCCTCTAGCAATGGTTAAGTTCCATTGCTAAATTTACTCTGATTCTAATTTATGATTCACAGTTACACACCTTCGGTGTTTGCTCTGTATATGTATTATCCATTTTGACTCTGTACCTAGTCACTGTACTTATCATACTCTGTATTTGTCCACATTCAATGTATGACGTGGAGCCTTTGTAAATGAGTCCCTGACTCAAAGGGTGGTAATTCTGAGACTTCATATAAATAAATAAGTAAAGAAACCATCCAGAACTTTGGTTTTATGAGATGCCTGTTTAGGGATCTCAAATTCAGTATTGTCGCCACTCCCCATATTTTTATTTGAGGTCAGAAGTACCTGGAGAAGAAGCCTCTTCCCCTTTGAGAGGAGGGAACTGGTTCTACTGCCTTTGCTTCCAACAGTGAGGAAACCTCTTTGCTGGGTCTGGGCACCTGCACAATCTTGGTCTTAACCTGGGGAAAGTTTTGAAACGGAGTACCAGTCCTTGACCCACCACCTCCAATACCCAATTGTCTGTGGTGATGGATTTCCAGTTTTGGAAGTAGTGGGTCAATCTGCCTCTGACTGGAATAAGGGAGATGACCCTAACTAACACATCAAGGGTTCTGCTTCAACTGAGTGGAAGGTTTAAGGGATTGCTCTCCCCTTTTGGAGCCTCTGCGACCCCTGTCTCTATAGTACCCTCTCTTTGAGTAACTAGGGGCAGCTTGTGCCTGGTAGAAAGGCTGGGTATAACCCCTACCTCTACCTCCCCTTCCATAGGGCCTGTACAAAGTAGAGGTCCTCTCTCTGGCAGAGTTACTTTTGTAAGTGGCCTTATATTCATCCACTTTTTTGTATACTCTTCTCTTTTAGGTCCAAACAAAGTATTATTCTCCACCGGAAAGTCCATGGCCTTGTTTTGGGTATCTTGGGTAAGTCTGGTTGCCCTAAGCCAGGCAAATATTCTGAGGGCTATGGACAAAGCCACCCATCTGACTGCATTGTCATTTGCATCAATAGCCATGTAGAATTGATATTTTATGGCTTCTAGGCCAAACCTGGCTGTTTCCACAAGGTCAGCTTGCAGGCTTGGGGTGTCTTATCAGCAGTGGCCATGATGGAGTTCCACAGGGTTTTCTGATATTGGGCTGCATAGCCCATGTAGTTAGCTTCCCTAATGCCCAGGGGGGCTACCAGGTACTCTTTCTTGGCCATCCCATCTAACTTACTGGAGTCTTTCTCTGGTGGATATGTAGCCAGAGGCACTTTAGCCCTATCACAGGCTGCTGTTTGCACCACCACCCCCTCAGGGTCTGGGTGAGATAATAGAAATTCCACCCCAATGGATCAAGCTGATATTTCTTGTCGGTTTTGCTGTCCACAGGCAAGGTGGTATTTGGGGTGTCCAGAATGTTAAGTACTTGCTTCTTGAAACATTTTTTAATAGGCAACAATACCTTTTTTGTGGTTGTTAGCCCCATCATATCCATAAATTGCACCTCCTCCTCCTCCTCCTCCTCCTCCTCCTCCTCCTGTTCAGGCTCATAAGGAGTGAGGTCCAGAGCTTCAACCATCTGCGTCACACAAGTAAAGTGTGAGGAAAAGTCACCGGGGAAGGGGGATCGAACCCATGTTCAGGAGAAATTTCTGGTTCAATCAGTTCAGCCTCCTCACATTCCTCCCCAAAATCATCCTGAGAGGAAGCCATAGCCTCTGCAGAGGACATAGTCATGGGTGCTGAAAAACTAACCGGTTGCTGGGTAACCAAAGCCAAACCAGTCTGCAAAGCCTGCAATACCGAGGAAACCGTCAAAATCTCAGAAGAAAAATAAACCAGAACAATAAATAAACAAGCACTACAATTTAAACTAAAGAAATAGCAATTTAGCACTAATGTAACTGAAACTAAGACAGTTCCTCACCGGTTACTAAGAACCGATGAGGAACCGTAAAACTAAAAATAAACTAAATGACACTAAAATAAACTAAAACCTATAGTGGGCAGCAGAAATGAAACAAAATAAAAATAATAGTTATGGCTTTTGTTGACAAAAACAAAGTTATCTCAGTAAATGCAGAGGAGCAGTCTCCGAGGCGACCAACTGGGCAGGCGGAGAAAGAAATCTGAGCATTTTGGAATGCCTACAGTTGGCAGGGCAGCAGATTTGAATAGTGGCACGAGCCAATTAATGTTCCATTATTTGCATAAAGTTCCATTTATCTCCGGGGCAGTGCAATCCAGGAGGCTGACTGCTAGAGTTAATGTTATTGAAGAATACTAGGGGTTAGAAGCTAAAATGAGATTGAGGAGTGCAAGAGCTGACTTGTCTCCTCTATCTCTAGCCCTGAGCAGATCATTATGCACCCTCACTAGAGCTGTTTCTGTGCTATGTCTGGCCCGAAAACCTGACTGAAATGGCTCGTAGATGTCCGAGGACACCAAGCAATCCTCAAGCTGCTGTACCACTAATTTCTTGACAACCTTGCTCAGAAAGGGCAGGTTGGAGAAAGGACGGTAATGCACTGGTATGTCTGGGTCGAGGGAAGGTTTCTTAAGGAGCGGTCTCACCAGTGCTTCTTTCAAAGCCACTGGGAGTACCTCCTCTGCCACTGAGCACCTGACAATCCCAGCGAACACCAGGCCAACAGCCTCGATACAACCCATTAAGAAACACATCGGGGCCGGGTCCAGTTCGCATAAAGGTGTGCTTCAGCGCTAAGATCACCCTAGTCACTTCAGACACCTCCACCGGCCTAAACTCCTCCTTGATAGATGGAGTGCCTCTGAACCTCTCAGTCTGGCCACTGTGAGGCAATATCCTCCCTGGCAAGATCCCCGACCGGATAGCTGACACTCTATGTGAAGAGTTTGCTCTGTTTTTCTCCAACAAAGTGGATGTAAAAGCCTTTTTCCGCTGCAGACAGGCAGGATGAAGAAGAAGCCTGTCTGAAGGGTTGCTGCCATCATTGCTAAGCATTTGGTAAAGACCCATGGTGCAGAAGACAATCTAAAGGGCAACACTCTGAATTGGTAATGCTCCTCTTGGAACAGGAACCTCAAATATCCTCTGTGAGGTTTCTGGATTTTGATGTGGAGGTATGCATCCTTCATATTGAGGGAACATATCTGAACTTCTCGCACTCTATAAAGAAGATGAGATCTCTGAGATCCAGAATAGGTGGTAAGTCTCCTGTCGATTTTGGGACAAGGAAGTACCAGGAGTAACAATATGTGTTCTGTGTGACATGGACAGCCAATTCTGAGTGCTGTATGATAATTTTTTGTAATAAATAAAAATGGGTTATGGACTGTCTCCCATGAAAAATGCTAAAACAGCATGTGAGATCACAAACACACACAGGTTTTAGATACAAGGTTACCTGGAAGGCCTGAAGCTAATTACAGCGTAGAACAGACCTTAATCAAGGATCTCCTGTTTTATCTAAAGTTAATTACAGGCTGGAAGAGGCTTGAGTTGAGCATATCCATTTTATGACGTTTCAAGAGGAGGAAACCAGGTTTAGTAAACTGGTGTGAAATCATAAATTTTTTTTTTTTGTACTTTCTATTTTTCCCTCCTCTCTCCCCTCAGCTCCAGTCTCCTCGGGAGTACCTAGGAGTCATCCCACTACGGTTCGCTCCTACCTGGTCAGTCCTCCGTTGCCCATGTAGCCTCGGTTTGCCCCCCCCCCCAGGCAGGGACAGGGTGTGCTCCAACATCCCGGAATTCTCTGGAGGTGTCAGTTGGGAGGATGCCAGGAGGGCGACCGTAAATCATGGGCAAACTCCAGTTCTCCGTCTCTGATGGAGCTGAAGGTTTTTTTTCCTTTTTTCCCTGGGAGTGGCCAGCGCCCTGACGTCAAGGCCCACCGATGTCTGCCACTCCCGCCCCGCTCGCTCGCCTTCTCTGGCACTTGCTGTATCTCTGGCTTCTGCCAGAGGTCAGCCGAGCGCCCCGTACAGGGACCCTGTCCCTGCCCGGGTGAGGAGAGCTGTCCTCCAGATGCTCGATCCTTCCCTTCCCTGCCAACTCCTTACAACCCGGCTCGTTCCCAATCTCGGTCAGCCGGGCATGGTGCGAGGTGGCGTTCAGCACCTCAGTGCCACCAGGCCGGCCCATCATAAATGCTTTTAAGTCTGTGTGAGAAAAGGATACAGCTAAAGATCAAAGAAAGTCATTTGCAGAACATGAGTTATGTTGAGCTTGCAGAATTTAATACTTTGAAAAGACACCCTGTTTTTGTATAGATATATTTTTTTAGATATTCTGACAGAGGAGGAGCTAGGTGACCTCACAAAGGGGTTGGCAAATACAGTTTTCTTTAAGGAATATTCTATTTTCCTTCAGATACTTTTATCTAGACTCTGACAAAGAAACACCTGTGAGCACTTTAAGCAGGTATTTAGAACAGAGAGACAAATCTAAGTACTGAAGTAAGAATTGCACTGTTTAAAACTTTGTTCTTTTAAAAATATTTGTATGTCTTGTGATGTAATAGTTCTGTATTGTATGTTTTACATATTATTATCTATTTTAGTAAAAACTCTAATTTTAGAGCATACTTGGTCTGTCAATAATTTCTTTCCTGTGCAAGTAGAGTATATATGGTTACAGCAGACACTGTGCATAAGCTTGAATGGTGATTCCAAACTGGAAAAAGGTAAGAATAATCTGAGGTCTTTATCTGAGTTTTAAGGGTTCATTTTTGTACACCTGGTTAGGTGCCCATAGGCAAAAATATCTGGCCCCCTGAAGACAGAAATATTTGAGCCTGTGCATTGGGTACGCTAGCAAGAGGTTCACAGTTTGAATCCCTCCAGAACTTGAGACCAACGTTTGGTTCGAACCCACAAAAACAGACAAGAGGGTTACCTTGTTCTGTTAACTGTTTACAAGACTATGCTGAGAGGTTGGCACTTTGGGAGTAGAGGTTCTGACCTGCTGAGTGGGTTTGTGACATTCTGTTCTAGAGATGTAGGTTCTATGGCTCGTTTTTGAAACAGATTGTGTACTTTCTCCAGCAACAGTGGCAATCCCCTACAACCACTCCTGGAGGTAAAGGTGGCTGGGGGTGTATAAGAAGTCAGGTGGAGCCAGTGGGAGCAGCTCTCCTGGCTCCACTAACTCTAGGAGCTTTTGAATTGGCACCTGGGGTAGTACTGGGGACTGGCATGGCCCTTCCTCCTTTGTCCCTGCCCTGCTGTCTTGTGGCTGGGCATTTTCTAAGGTTACCTGGATGAAAGGGACCCCCTGCTCCTACCCCTGGTGTGGCAAATTTTGCAGGATTTCACACTGTGGTCTGGGCCTAGGCAGCAGACACAGACATCATGGGAGTATGTAGCATAGAACTTGTCTCCATACTGACAGTACGTAAAGACTTTTGACGGTTCTTTCAATGACATGCAGGTCATCAAAAATCACTGTAAAAGTAATTACTAAGTATGAAAAGAAAAATGCCGGCTATTACAGCAGCGTTTCCAGAGCAGTTCAACAAGTCTGATCGATGGCAAGAAAAGAACTGAGGAGAGGAAGAGCGGCCCATGTTTCTGTACATGCTGATGTCGTCATGGGTGGCCCCTGTCTGACTGCTTGCAAATGTTTCTTTCCATGTGGTCTTAGTGCCAGGCAGCTATAGGTTCCATAGGTGTGGCCTGATGAAAGAGATATTTATTAATTTATTTTATTTATGACTTTGATAACCGGGTAAATGCACTGATCCCAGGGACTGTTTTCAGGCACGACCCGGGGCCACGTAACATGGCACAGGATGGCAGAGAATACAAAATGAACAACTAATTACACAACAGGAGATAGATTCAGATACAGCAATTAAAGCACAATGCATTGGTAAGGTACTAGTCCAGTGAGTGACAGCGAAAGCTGTTTACAATATGATGCTTGGTACACAGGCAAAGGTAGATACAATATCCTCGAAGAGCTTCCATCTGTGGATGAACCTATTTGGGATTCACAAATTAAGAAGGGGCACCAATCCTTCTTGGGCACCAAAAAGTACTTCAACATGAACCCTGCCAAGTTCTACTTTCTGGGACAGGCTCAATTAAATACCTTTCGAGGAGCTTCTGAACCCTCACTCCATAGCATGGGAAGAGATTCCAAAGACCACATGTCCTCCAGTAGTGCACAGAAAACTGACAAGGGGGTAGAGTCTTAAACTCCAGTGACAACATCGATCCCACCACCTCCAGAACCCACTGGTCTGAAGCATCAGCAGACCACTGTGTCAGGAAGTGGAAGACATGACCCCCTACTAGAAGCTGCAGCAAAGGTTGTAGCGAGGAAGAGATATAGCCCCATATCCCATCAAATTTTCCCTGTGGAATGTGGCCCCTGAGAAATGAAAATTGGTACCTACTGTAATTCTTGGTCTTCCCTTGTATCTTTACCATTCACTACTGATGGGTGTAAGCCAGAGGCGCACATCTGCTTGGGAGTTTTTGCGGGAGGAGTCGGTGCCGATGGCACTGCCCACGAGGCCAATGCACTGCGTGGCGCTCATGGGTTGGCCATTAGGTGCCACTGACTCCTCCTCCACCCATTTTTTTTTTTTTTGCCGGAGAGAGGGAAAAAAAGAGAGATAGAGAAAATTAAAATGAGGCAAGGGAGCCAAGGGAAAGGAAAAACAAAGGATATAAACTGAAACAGGATTAAGCCGGCCAGAGGACGGAGAGGAAGGAGGACTCCGATCTCTGGACATTAGGACCCCAGCCCCAGGCAGTGGCACAGCAGAGTAAGAGAAAGAGCGGGAAAAGAATAAGAAAGAGAGAAAGATAGAAGATAGGGGGAGAGGCGAGAGACCCCTGCCTTGCTCAGCCAGGAGACTGCTGGCTTACCATTATCTCAAGACCTGGGAAGGTGTGAAAAGACAGGTACAAGGTTCCTGTCAGGCTCCAGAAACCACTGAACATCAGTCCAGAACAGGAGAGCTTGAGATGGTCTTGGAGAATACACGGCATGGCAGTGTCTGTTCCCTCCTGCCCCATAAATCTGCATTTAGGATGAAAGTCCCAGAGCAGGGCCCTCTCAAGCCTGCCACTTGAGGGCTTAGCCGGGGGGGGGACCTCTAATTAGGAGAGGACTCTGTCCAGAAACAACCCCTATATAGAGGGGGATAGAGAGAAGAGGGGGAAGTCCCCACTCGCAGGGTGCTCCGAAGGAGTCCCCCACCCTTTTTTCTGAGTCAGCAATGGACCCGATAGGTCTGTGCCAAGTCACGGAAGGGACCCCGCAGCGCACCCAACTGAGAACCCCAGGGAGTTCCCTTCAAGGTCAGGGTGAATACCCTACTCGCCGTCCCCCTCTGGTTGGATCCTCTGTGACATACAGAAGAAAACAGAGGGCACTGAGGTACCAGGGGTACTCAGCCCCCAATTGGCCTCATAGAGAGGGAGGGCAAGCAGGGTGGAGGCGACGCCCAGAGACTGAGGCCCAAGAGGGGAAGGTGGGCAGGAATTAGTAATGAATGGTGAAGATACAAGGGAAGATCAAGAATTACAGTAGGTACGTAATTTTCATATCTTTCCCTTGTCAGTTTTCACCATTCATTACTGCTGGGTGAGTACCAGGCCCCCCCCCCCCAGAAGGGATCTGGCACTGCCCTGAGGCAACAGTTTCCCTCAGCCTCATGCAGGGGAGACGCAGAAGGGGAAACCTTTCTAGCCATCCTAGACCATACATGGCCTAACGCTGTTCAGGGTGAGGCAATGTCCCCTGTGACTAGGGGGACAGAAGACACCCCTGCAAATTCCTCCTTACCCTACAGGAAAAGAGAAAGGTCCCCCAGAAGGCAGAAGAAATCACCCTACACTGGGCCATAAGTGATAATCTTAACAGGTGAAACCATGTCATCTGCCTAATGCAGATTGCTGTCCCTACTAGCCTGAAAACCTCACTGGCGTCATATAATGCCCTTCCCTGGTGCCTTGCAAGCTCCAGACCCTGCACAGAGAGGACAATGGCCTGCCTAGATTCCTCCATATCAGGCAACAATGCTAACACCTGTGCTAACATTGACCACAAATGCCTGTTGTAGGCAGCGTGGTGAGCCTGATGTAATGTGATACAGAGTAGCACACGAGACAAAAAGAAAACCCATCTTTCCCACCACTCGAATTCCGTGAAGTCTGGATCCGGTGGTCGATCATGCGCTGGGTGCTGTAGCCTAGAAGGAGTGTCTAGGGCCATCAGCTCCGAAGGTGGGTGAGGTAGAGAACCTAGAGACTCCTGGGGTGCACAATACCTCCTCATGCATTCTGCTGGGGCTGGGGGTGAGGCAGCTGGTGACTGCCCGGTGCAGATCGATGCTTCCTGGAAAGGAATAGGCCATGAAGGAACCACAAAGTGGTTCGCAGTGAACTCGCTCAGAAAAGAGCGTGTCTCCTGCTCAGTATTGCCAAGGCCCCCCGTTCTCTGTGGTTCTGTGGCACGTGGCGATTGCCGCAGAAATTATGACCTGCCGCAGAATTTGAGGTTGACCACAGAAATTGCCCTCATTAGTTAAAGACTGACATGACACCTTTCCAGCAATTCCTCTACCTGCATGTAGCTTTATAAGAACTAAAATTCACCCCAACCATCTCAGCCCCTCAAATCATCCCCACCCAGCCCTGAGAGACCCCCTTGAGTCACCTATTTTTTTTTTTTTATACTGGCACCCTATTTTTGGTCCAAGGCTGCACGATGATCCATTGTCTTTTCCTATCACTACTAGTGGGCCAGAATACTTTTTTCTTATCCCAGTGGTGCTTTTTAGGGCCCACACAAAGCCATAATGGGGCATGAATCCAGCATTAGGGCACAGCAGTAACAGGCAGAGGCAGAGGATTGTCCTACACTGCTGGACCAAAAAAGGGAGCCAGTAAAAAAAACAGTGACTCAGGTTCTGAGTGGAATGATGTTTAGGGCTTAGATAGGCAGGGCTGGTATTTCTTGTTTTATGAGGGGGCAGAGTAATGTCTAAGGGGAGACAACTTTACAATACGTTTGAGGCAGGAAGAGGCAGAGGATCACTGTACAGTGTAGGGCTGGATAATGACATACGTTTAAATCTAAAAGACCACTCAATGACATTCTCAAGGCTTGTTAGGAAAGTGGTGGGGTTGAGATGGGCAGTGGTGGGTTTTACCCATCCTAAAACCATGAAAGGGTAATGTGACATCGGGGGGGGGGGGGAGGTTCTATCCTTAAGGGGTTTAGAGCACAAGAGGTTCCCGTGAATGGGGCTATGAGGTTGCCAACCTAATGGGTCAACTCTGGTGACTATGGAAGAAAAATGTAAATTATAAAACATGTAAGCAAAAGGACAGCTAAGTAAATAAAAAAAGAAACTGGTGAGGCAGGAAAGAAATTAGAGAATGCTAGATAGACTGCAGAAATTATAAAAGATGAAGCCAAGGTAAGAAAAGTGACAATCTAAAGATTATTTATGTAAAATGCAGAAACTAAATAAGAGGAGTATGACAAATTGAGAAAATAAAGTGAAATTGCAGATTAAACATTTTTAAAATTGTTAACAAAGAAACATAGACTTTGACGGCAGATAAGGACCGCTTTGCTTACCTAGTCTGCCCATTTCCCTACCTAGAGGATAAGCTGCAGATCCTATTAAACCAACAGACTATTTCTTCCTACCCCCCACAAAAATTGCCTTATGTCTGTCCCATGCATTCTTGAATTCTCCCACAGTTTTAGACCCTACAACCTCCCCAGGAAAGCTATTCCATGCATCCACCACCCTCTCTGTGAAAAAAATACTTCCTCACATTGCTCCTGAGCCGTGCCCCCTCTTATCTTCATATTGTGTCCCCTTGTTCTTGTACATCTCTTTTTCTGAAAGATGCTACCCTCTTGGACTTTGTTGATTCCACTGAGCTACTTAAACGTTTCTATCATGTCCCCCCTCTCCCTCCTTTCTTCAAGGGTATACATATTAAGCTCCTTTAGTCTCTCCTCGTATGGCTTCTCTTGCAGACCCTGCACCATTTTAGTTGCCCTCCTCTGAACTGCCTCTATCCTATGTCCTTGCAGAGGTGGGGTCTCCAGAACTGGACGCAGTACTCCAGATAGGGTCTCACCAATTGTCTGTACAGGGGGATAACAACTTCCTGTTTTCTGCTGATGATGCTTCTCCCTATACATCCCAGTATACCCCCAGCCCTCCCTACCACATTCTCACATTGCTTGCCAACCTTAAGGTCATCTGATATGATTACCCCCAGGTCCCTTTCCATTTTTGTTGTTACTACCTCCCCCCCATTGTGTAATCTTCCCTTGGGTTTTTGTTTCCCAGGTGCATTATTTTGCACTTCTTTGCATTGAATCCAAGCTGCCAAACTTCTGACCATTCCTCCAACCTTGCCAAGTCCCTTCTCATCCTTCCCACACCTCCTTGTGTATCAACCTTTTTGCAGATCTTTGTGCCATCTGAAAAGAGGCATACTTTTCCTTCCAGTCCCTCTGCAATGTCACTTATAAAGACATTAAAAAGGACTGGACCCAGTACTGAACCCTGCAGTACCCCACTAGTAACCCCTCTTTCTTCAGAGTGGACTCCATTTACAATTACTTTCTGTGTCCTGTTGTCCAGCCAATGTTTTACCCAGGCTACCACCCTGGGACCCACTCCCAGGCTGGTTAATTTGACTATTAATCTTTTGTGTGGGACTGTGTCAAATGTCTTGCTAAAGTACAGGTAGGCCATGTCCACAGCCCCTCCCTGGTCTACTTCTTTGGTCACCCAGTCAAAGAAATCAATTAGATTCGTCTGACATGACCTTCCCGCTGTGAACCCATGCTGCCTTGGGTCCTGTGCCCCACAGGCCTCTAGGTACTCAACAATTCTTACCTTCAGAAGTGATTCCATCACTTTCCCTACCACAGAGGTCAAACTGACAGGTCTGTAGTTTCCTGCCTCTGTCTTGGTCCCACTTTTGTGAAAGGGAATCACATCTGCCTTCCTCCAGTCCTCAGGTACCACACCATCCTCCCATGATTTGTTAAAAAGAGTAGTCAGTGGTGTCACTAGTTCTCTGCTTAATTCTTTTAGAATTCTAGAGTGAAGTCCATCTGGCCCCATTGCTTTGTTCACCTTCAGTTTTAGGAGTTCTTTCAGAACCGTTTCTTCTGTGAAAGGACTGGGATTGACCCCCCCTATCCAGAGTCCTTCTGTTAATTGGATTAGGCACCTCCTGTTTTGTGAATACTGAACAGAAGTATTCATTCAGTATCCCTGCTTTTTCACTGTCCCTCTCTGCCCACCCACCGTCCATTATATTTAGCCTCACTGTCCCTCCCTTTGTCTTTCTACGCTCCCTGATATACCTATAAAAGGTTTCATCCCCCTTCTTAACTGAGTTGGCTATCTTTTCCTCAGTTTGGGCCTTTGCTATTCTGACTACCCTCCCTGCTTCCTTCTGCCTTAAGTGATACATTTCTCTGTCCTGTTCCTTCTGTGTTTCCTTATACTTCCTAAATGCTATCTTTTTCTCCCTAACCTTCACCGCCACCTCTTTTGAGAACCATAGTGGCTTTTTCTTTCATTTTGATTTGTTTATTTGCTTCACACAAAGGTTTGTTGCCTCTGTGATGGCAGTTTTGATATTTCCCCCATTGTTGCTCCATCCCTCCTTCTAGCCTGTTTGCTAGTGCTTTTCTGAGGCACTCTCCATCTTGCCAAAGTCAGCCCTCCTGAAGTCCTGAAGTCCAGAACCCTCACTTTTGTATGGCTTGACTCTGTAGCTGAGTTTATCATGAACCACACTGTTTGGTGGTCACTTGTTCCCAAATGGCTACCCACTTCTAGATCTGAGATCCTCTCACTGTCCCCATTTGAGAGTACGAGGTCTAAGATTGCTACCTCATGAGTAGGTTCCAAAACTAGCTGTCTGAGGCATGCCACCTGAAGGGCAACGAGAATGGCCCTGTTTTTGGATGTTGCTGCAGCAAAGGTGCTCCAGTTAACATCTGGCGTATTAAGGCCCCTCATCAATAGTATCTCCCTTTTCTCTGCCATCCTAAGTTTATCATATCCTTGTCCATTCCTTCCCCCTGACATGGGGGTCTGTATACAACCCCTGTGCGGACTGTGGTGCCATTTCCAGTCTCTAAGGTGACCCACAGTGCCTCCTCTCTTCCCTGTTTACTCTTTTGTTCAGTTGTTTTTATCCCTTCCTTTACATAGAGAGCTACTCCTCCCCCTCTTCTCCCCTCTCTGTCTCTCCTGTGGGTTATGTACCCTGGTATGTTAACATCCCAGTCATGGTTCTCTGTGTACTATGTTTCTGTGACTGCTATGATATCCAGGCATCCCTCTTCCATCAAGGCCACCAGTTCAGGGAGCTTGTTGCCCAGACTACAGGTGTTGGTACTTATTACCCTCCATTTCTTGATGGCCTTACCATTTTTTGCCCCATCCCTGTCCTTATTGTGTTTGTCTCTTTCTCCATTTACCCCTGCGCTTCTCCCTATCAGCATCTCTATGTTGGTGATTACCTCACTTAGTACCCTGATTTGGGGGGGGGCTAGGATTTCCTTGCTCCTCTCCAGTGCCTCCCGCCTTGGCTAGTTTAAATGCTTGCCAATGAAGCATTTAAACCTATCACCTAGGGACATTTATATGTTGCTCCATGACAATATACAAGGGTGGGTAAGACAGATTTCAAGCTCACTGCATCACAATTACAAATGCCACAAGTAGATTTACTCAGAGCATCTGTGCAGCTTCTAAGTTTTTTTTAAAGCACAAACAGTTTGACCATTCAATACAGTGGTCAGTCTTTTTTCTGTTCTTTGGTGACCAGGTAAGGTTACCAAAGAATAAATCCAGTGTAGTCTACCCCCAATTTGAATTAATCAAGTTTTGGCTCTGTTTAACTGGCATCCCATCTCTTCTACTTCCCTAGTCTGACAGCCAGCCCCCAGTGTGTTAATAGTCTGTGATAAAATTGTTTGGAGAGCACCTCAAATACCATCCTTTTCCTTCCTGGGTGAGTAGTGGTGCTAAGATGGGTGGAGGTGGGCTGCACTGGATTTTAAAAACTGGGATCAGGCAATGCTTTTAGGGAGGCAGAAATCAGGATCATGTTATGGAGAGGAGAAAATATCTTGCTGCCATTAGGTTTAGGGTGGGGGGAGGTTGCAGAGGGCATTACTACCATTATGGGGAAGGGGGAGGAAAGAGAGCATTGCTGCAATTAGGTCAGGGAAGAGAGGAGCGATTCTTGCTGCCATTATGTAGATTGGGGGAGGAGATAGCATTACTGCCATTGGGTAGGCAGGAGGTGGGGAGGAGGTTTTCTTTTATTAGATTTTGGAGAGGGAAGAAGACAGCAGAGAGCATTGCAGACTTCTGGTCTGGAGTGGAGGTGTGAGCACTGCTGTCATTTTTTCCTCCGGTGGGAAGGGGAACTTTGCATGACTTAGAAACATAGACAATCAGACTACTGAGGCAGAAGAAAAATGAGTTATATAAAAACCTAGCAGAGCCACCCTACTAGGCCAGTAGTAGTGCATCGAGGTTCCATGAGGGCAACTTACATTTATGTGGTGGAAATCAGGAGTTCTCCTCACAGGCCATCCTTGCTGGGGTCCCCCAAAACTGTAAAGCTGACTCTGTATTACTTATATATAAATGTGCTGCAGAACTTTAAACCTTGCCACAGAACTTGACCTAACAGTGCCGCAGAAATTCTGAGTCCCTGCCACAAAGTTACATAATTTTGCCGCGGAGAACAGGGGGCCTTGAGTATTGCGCCTCACCAAGTGAGAGATATGGAGTTCATGAACCAACCTCGAAAGGAATCACTGATATTCTGTGAAATCAGAATCAGAGGACAGGTGGATGGATCATTCCTCTTCCTCAGAGGAGGAAGTCGAGAAAGTAGAGGAGCTCGGATGTTCAGAGTCCTCCCACGGCAGTGGGGACAGGCGGAAGACCTGCTCATCCATAGCCCTGACATACCTGGAGAAGGCTGCCACAGTAGCTCTGAACATCTCCCAGGTCAAAGGTCCTGTAGGACCCATGTGGCCTGGGAGAGGAGGTGGTGGCTGCAGAAGGATTGGGGAAAGACATCTGACCAAAAGTGTCCGGCCTCTGCCAGGGCTCTGAGACCTTGCAGGTGATCCTCCCGCATGGGGGGATCCAGTGGTTGACCCAATCAGTGAACACTGCAAATTGGAAAACAAATCGTGACTGAGCCCTGAGGGGGATTCTCCCCTGTGGTATAACCAGGGCTGCATGGTTCCAGAAGGGTAAGTCCCAGCACCGCCCACTAAGGGCATCTCTGAAGTCTCAGAGGAGGAGGAGAAGCAGGATTTGGCACTGACTCCTCACCATCCCTGAAAGGAAGTGGAGGAGGGCCCTTGTGCTTTGCCCTGACCCCTCAACCCCTCAGACACCAAGGCTGCCCTCTTCCTCATACCCAGTGCCAAGGGGACCCCCAATCCCACTGCCCACCCAAGGGAGGCTGCAGGAGAGGAGGCCCCCATCCCAGCCCCGGTAACCAGGGCAGCACTAGGAATGGCAGCTGCCCTGGTCCCTGAAGCCGGGAGCATCAACCCAGTGATGCCAGAACCACTATCCACCGCTGGGCTCCCAATGACACTGTCAGCGTGGGGGCCTGCGGAGACTGCAGCCTCCAGGGCCACCAAGGTACAAGCACTGGAGCACCTGGTGCCACGTCCCGGGGGACTCCCGAATTCTGAGGAATCAGGCTACCAATCCTGGACAGCCAGTGGGTCATCCCCCTCTGAAGAGGAGACAACACGCACTGCTAAACAGGCAACCCTTGGAGCCCCCTCCCAATGGTGTCAAGAATGGTAGCCAAGAGATGGCACTACCTGCGGTGCTGCCCCGATCACCGATGCTGCGAATGGGAAGGGAGGAGAAGGGAAGGGAACATTGTTTAACCAGGAGTAGCACACTAAGCTGAAGCTTGTTTCCAGATGCGACCTGGGAACACAAGGAAGTTAAGTGACTTGCTCAGGATCACACAGTATGCACCTAGGTGGCTGTGGAATTCAATCCCAGGTCTCCAGATCTGCAGCTCAGAGCCTTAACCCACTGCGCTATACTGACTGAATGGCACCAGTATCCGAGACAGAGCTGGCAGGTGGAGCCGAGGGTCTGCCAGTGCCAGGCCCAACAGCTGTGGGCCACAATACCAGGGAAGTCTGCACCTCCAAGGAGGTGGCTGCTGGAGCGGTGCTCTCGAACCTGGCTCAGAGGGAACCGAGCCATTTTCCGGCACCGAGGAGGAAACCTCCTCAATGGCAAGGCTCGAATCAGATGAGAAGGGTTTCCTCCTCACTGGGCCTTATAGACCCAGGAGGGGATCTGGAGAAAGGGTCAAGAGTTCTTGCCATGGAATCCCTGGAACAATGATGCCCTCCAAAAGTTGGCGAAGCCCTGCCGATTTTAAATGTGTGGATTTCTAACACACGGTCGTCCACAGAGAAGCAGGTGTCACAGTTGCCCATGTCATGGTTGGGTCCCAGGCTGCAAAGACAGATGTCATGCCAGTCCGAAATGGAGAAATGCTGGCCACAGGGGCACCGACGCATTGGGACGCGGCCGGCTGTAGATTTTTTTCTAGCCTCCGAACCAGACATGACGCCAAAATAATCTTACAAAAATTACAGAAAACTTACCCGGCGCCATTGGTAAGAATTTAAAATAAATGGAATGGACTTACCAGGAGTTGGAGAAAACGGTACCAGGTGAGCAATTTCAGAACTGGGATGGAAGGAAAGCATCAAACGGTGTCAGCTGGAGAATGACGTCAAGGCAAAAGTAGGCCACTGATGCAACTTTTTTTCTACTCGCTCAAGCAGGTGCATCCTCTATGGTGGGAGAAACAGATGGAGGAGTCAGCGGCACCTTACGGCCAACCCACAAGCACCAAGCAGTGCACTGGCCTCATGGGTGGTGCCGTTGGTGCCGACTCCTCACACAAAAAAAAAAGCTCCCAAGCAGGTGTGTGCCTCTGGCTTACACCCAGCAGTAATGAATGGTGAAGACTGACAATGGGAAGATAGTGCAGTTACTTACCATAGTGGTAGACATTCGAGAGAATCCTCTCCACTGAACCACATCTGTAGAACTTAGTCAGAACTGCTTGGAAACTGCGCATCATTGTAAGTGACCTCAGTTAGGCAAAAGTTTCTAAGCTGTCTGAATGCCAACAGCATCTAAGTTCTACAGGTGTGGCTCAACAGATGTAGATGTCCTTGATGAAGACTGACCCTACCAAAGAATTGCCACAGCCATCTTCGCACTGGTACCAATTTGCATTCTTCATGGCTTGCTTGTCCTGGTGGTGCTGCTGAAATTGCTGCCATTGCAGACCCCAGTAGGTACCCCAAAAGGAAAAGAAAATTACATACATACTGTAATTGCTGATCTTCCAGAATATCTCCACCCTTCATTCCCATTTATGGGTCTAAGCTGGAGGCACCATGACCCAGCGGGAGCAAAGTCTTTCACAGCCTAGGGGATCAATGTTGGTGCCAGCATCAGCCATGAGGCAAACACAATGATGTCATGCTGACAGGCTGGCCAGTAACCAATGCCGACCCCTACCTTCCTCCGTTCTGCCAGCCGGGAGAGAGGAAAAAAAAGAGAGAGAGAAAGTACTATAGACTGCTAGCCCAAAATAATAAAACCCTACTACCAACTTAGAGAAACTAAAGGGTGGGCCAAACTGGCACTGGGGTAGTGGGTGCAAGAACCAGAGCATATTAGCCACCTGGACAGGAAGGTGGAGGAGGACAGCATCCCTGACATGTAGCTCTGGCTGGCCTCGGAGAGACCCGAAGGAATCTCCTGAAGGTTAGGATGGCAGAAGTCAAATTTAGGAGGGGCCTTGTACTCCAAGAGGACAAGGACCAAGGATTAAACCAAAGCTAGAGAAGAAGAGTGATTGGAACAGGCCAAGAGCACTACTATCCTCCTGCCACTCCAACAGAGTGAAGAAAGAGAAGAAGAAAGACCCAGCACTGAGGTGTGGAATGGGATACAGTTTGAGATGCTGAGAAAAGAATGACAATACCCCCATTATCCACTCTCCAAGAACCAGAGGTAGGGGCTGCACCGTAATTTGAGGCTATGCTGCCAGTTGGCAGAGGCCAGAAAAGTGCAAGGTAGAGACAGGGTTCACAGCAGCCTGGGGGTAGTAACCCAAAAGCCTTCTAGATACAAAAACAACTTACATTTTTAATTTTTTTTGTTTGGAAAAAGACTCTTATTCCTTCTTTTTTGTTTACAATAAAACCAGGAAAGTGGGAAGGGGTGAGAGGGCCCATTTCCCACAGGAAGGAATAGGGGTATCCCGAAAGGGGGAGAGATCCCTGAGGGAGTAACAAAAGGATATTTCTTTGCTTGAAAAAGCACAGGGTTTGCTGACCAGAGGCCCTGGCTCTTACCTGAGTGGGGCATGGTGGGCAGATGAATGAATGGAGATATTCTGGAAGGTCAACAATTATGGTGAGTATGCAATTTTCATATCTTCCAAGAACCAATCACCATTCATTCCCACTTATGGGTCAGAGTACCAAGCCCCACACCCCAAAAAAAGGGAGGAGTTGGTTCACCCTGCGGGAAACAGTTCTCTCCTCAACCCTTTGTGGGAGATAACCATAAGAGAACAGGGGCTCCTTACAGGTCCAGCGGGAACTGAGACTGGTCAGGGGCAGGTGGAAGCTCCCATGACCCGGATGTAGAAGTGTCCTGACAACTCAAACCTGACCCTGCAGAAGAAATCAGTCCCTTGGATGTGCAAGCTGAGTATCCTACACTGGGCCAGGGGTGCCAACAGGGGAAGTAAAAGTCATGGCATCTGCCAAATGTAGAGTGCTGCTCCCACCTGCCTAGAAGCTACCTAACTGGTGTCATAAGACATTCCTTGCTTGGTGGCTCACCAGCTGCAGGCCATGGGCAGAAAGGCAAATGGCCTGCCGGATTATCTCGTAATCTAGCATGGACACTGACAGCTGATTTAGCACTACCCTCAGGTGCTTGCCATTACCTGCCTAGTGTGCCTGATTTGCAGAGATGCACATCATGATGTGTGCCGCTACAAAGACCCTTCTGTCTCAAGCATCAAACTCTGCAGTGTCAGTGTCGATGTCGGGGAGCAGTCATGCACTGGGTGCTTAGGCCTAGAGGGGGTCTGCAACACCAAAATCCCAGAAGTGGGATGAAGGATAGAACCTGGAGATCCTGGGGAATGCAGTATCTGTGCTGGATGTCCCTATGGGCTGGAGAGGGGGCAAAGGGATGGAGCCAGATGTTACTGGATGCACCTGTAAATGTCCAGGGCCAAGGAGAAATGACAGTATTGTTACTGCTGTATTCCCTGAGGAATGACAGCACCAGGGTATCAGTACTACAACCTATAAAATGGTAAAGACTCAACTCCTGCATTATCTCCAAAAGGAATTGTTGGTACTGAGAGTACTCAGCATCAGAGGAGAGCTGGACCAAAATATTCTCTTCTTCAGAGGAGGAAGTGGGAGAGGAGGAGATGGATTCCAGTAGTGGCAGCAAAGGGACCTCAGGTCTGAAAATAGCCTGATCAGCTCTAAGGTGAATCTGGTCGAACACACAAGAAACTGACCTGAAGTGGTCCCAGGTCATGGATCCAACAGGACCAGAACTATGTGGGAGAGAAGAAGAGAGGGACGGGGGATGAGGGTCATAAGTGACCAGGCCAGATCCTTCACCAGGGCTGCGAGAATGCTCAGGGGCCCTTGCACAGAGGAAGGGCTTGGCAAACTAGCCCATCTGTGAACGACCTATATCTGCAGACCAGTCCACACGGTACCCTTGGGGGGGAACCTCCAGGTGGGGATAGCGGAGCCATATACATCCCACAGGATGGCCCTGGTTCTCACCAGTGACAGGGCTAGATGGTTCCAGATAGAACCTGGGCCCTAAACTAGCACTGCGACCCCTGCCAGAGTTTCCACCACCTCTGGGCAAGGGGTAATCCACAGGTCCAGTGCCCAGTCTATCTTCACCAGTGCTAACCCTGCCCCTGGGCCAAGTCCATACTCTAGGCCAGGCCATCAGAAGAGTCAGCACTGGATTCAGCACCATAAATGGCACCAACCCCATCCCTGGCACCACAAATGGTGCTAGGACCAGGCTTAGCACCGGGACCCAAACCAGCACTATAAATGGCACCATCGGGGACCCTGGTGCTAACCCCAAAGGAGGCTCCCGGCCCCAAGTCAGGCTCAGAATCAGGATCTGGAAGGCCTCCATTGTCACTGGCCCCATCCACAGGCCAAAAGTCAGTATCAACATCCTTCTCCTGGGTCATCTGACTGCTTGGGGGAAGAAATGACAATGACCTCTAGGCCAAGTGAGGGGCCAACTCTGGAGCCCTTCCCTTCTAAGGCACCATGGATGGTATTAGAGGTGGGCATGGTCTTGCCATTGGCACCGCTCTGCTAATTAGTACTGGTCTTAGTAACCAGAAGCCGAGGCAGCACCAGGACGTGATGCCAAGTTGCCCACCTGTGTATACTCAATGTATAGCTTCAGCCTCACCACCGGGGGTGTCCACTGCCTCAAAGGGCTACCAGATTGAGAGGGGTGCTCAGCTGACCTCCCAGAGGAAGCCGGTTGTCAACCCAACCCTTTCCACAGGGCCCTTGATAACTCGCTGAGGTGAGCACATGAAGGGTCCTGGTCTTCCTCAGTACGTACAGTACTGGTAAGGGGCTCAGGAGATGAGCCCAGGGACCTCACCTAGGCATCCCTGGTGCAATTTCTGCCTCCTAAGGTGGGTGGCTTGTGACTCCACTTCAACGCATGGAGTTTGAAGGTGTGGTAGTCCATTGAGAAGCAGGTGTCATACGTATCACGTCATGGTCAGCACCAAGGCATGTGGAATACATATCATGCTGGTCCTGAATGGCAATATGGCCCCCACAGAAGCACCGATGCATGGGGGAGACGCCGCAATTCTTATTCAGCCTGTCCTCCTTGTCTTTGCTCTCCTCAGGACCAGACATTTTTTATTTATTTAGTTTTTGTTGACCGGGTAAGTGTACTAGACAAATCCTGCCTATTTTCAGGCACGATCCAGGGGAGGGGGATACAGATGAATGCCAACTGACCTTAAACCAGATGAAACTGTTGGTGGTATTTTTAGCGAATGAGAGAAATTTGGCGAGGACACCGGGGAAATTCCCCTACTCTGACTGCGGGGGGACTGTTGGCCGTCTTGCTGAGATGGCCAGTTCTCCTTGCACTCTGGAGGGTGCAGACATTGTTAGGGTGGGAGCTCTGGCCTCGGCTCCTATGCTCTCCACTCAGGAGGCTGTAGATCTTGCTATGGCAGTTGCTGGTCTCTCACTTGACAGTGCTGCAGAAGACTGTATGGAAACCGACGCTATGATTTTGCCTGTACCTGCTACATCGTTGCCGACTTGTTTTCGGCTGTTCCAGTACCTCAGGGGCCCTCCAGTTTGCCGACAACTCCGGAGCACCTGCGTGATTGTGGGAAACTGCACTCGGATCTTCTGGTGGAACCTCCGGTTTCTGTGGGGGCCAATATTGCGTCAGACTGGGTAGGGCAAGTTACCTGGTCGGACGCCTGCACTGGGAAGCCGGTTCTTGGTTCCAACGGCTCTCCGATGCTTGTCTCAGTGGATTGTGAGCGCAATTCTGTTCCCAAGTGCCGACGGCCGTTGGATTTCCCACCTCCTTCTTCAGCATTTTAGCCTGGTGCTCGTAAAACTCCAATGTTGCGACTGGGATTATCTCAAGCTACCCGGCCTGCTCCTACATCTCTGGTTACTTCTCCTCTCCCTATGGAGACCACGTTTTCATTTCTGGATCGTCCTCCTTACACTAAATGGGGTGACTTGGCTCCCACACCTCCTCCGGTCACTTTTCGAGATGCTTCTTGGTCTCCCGAAAAGGTCCTCTCAGCTGCTGACTGGGTCCCAGCGGCCTCTGGACACTGGATCCTGGACCCATTTGATCCTTCCTACAGAAGGATGTGTTCTTCCACTGTGGCAACCGACGTTGATCCTGCTTTGAGCTCCACCACACCCCGGGGTAACTTAACAAACTTATTACCTGTTTTCTCTAAAAATAGAATTTCTGGTATTGGTACCACCTCGGAAAATATACCTGCTGAACATAGGATGGGACCTAGCCCTGAGGCTCTGGCCGACCACCAGGAGAAGTCTTCCTTGTCCCCTTTGTTCAAGCTAGCTGATTTGTTTCATTCCACTGGGGAACCTGCTCCCCGGAGAAACGCAGTTCGGCTTTTGTACAAGGGGGGCTTGGACACGCTCCTGATAGGTTGTTTATTATTTATTTATTTAGTTGTTTAACCAGGAGTGGCACACTAAGCTGAAAGCTTTTTTACAGGAGCGACCTGGGAGCACAGGGAAGTTAAGTGACTTGCTCAGGGTCACACAATATGCAAGTGGAAGCTGTGGGATTCAAACCCCGGTCTGGTCTGCTGGATGTCACCAGATTTGCAGATCAGAGCCTTAAGCCACTGCACTATACTGCCTATACTGCCTTATTGCCAGGTCTCTGTTAAAAAAATAAATGACATTTTTTTTCCTCTGAGATTTCTGCTTTAATTTCATTAGGGAATGCCAATTTTGATGTTAGTTTTAAGAATGTGTCTAATTTGGATAGGTTCTGGGCTCAGTATAATACCCTTAAGAATGACCCCGTCTAGGTACCTTTCCAGGTCATACCCCTCACTAAGCCTCTGATTAAAACCATTACGGTTTTATTCAAAAATGAAGGGGTGAATGTTGAGGATATCCTTTTTTGGTTGCGGCAACGCTGTGAGATTTTAAGTCGCCCTACCCCTACTATGGATAGCGAACAGATTTGGGATGGGGATTAGAAGGTGAAAGTGAAACTTTTCTCCACCAATTCTGGTCCTGTACATCTTCCCAGTGTATTTTTTTTAGGCTGGGACAGGGGCTCTATTTTTTACATAAGGCAGCCCAGATCTTGTTTCAGATGTGGCTCTCGTACACACCTAAGTTCAGCCTGTGACATCACCAGATGCAGTCATTGTTTAGAGTACGGCCATTTAGCCTCCACCTGTTTGAATCTTTTTAATTGTAACCTTTATGAACAAACTGGTCATGCTTATGGCCGTTGTCCTTGGGCCTCTCATAATCGTGAGGACTGTCCCTCCCATGAAGGTCTCATCAGTCAAGCCCAGCATGCTTTAGCTTCACAGGTGGCTGCTGCTCAATCTGCCCGGCCAAGATTGTCCCGACCTCAGCACCAGATACTACTCCTTCTATTCCTCCCCCTGTGCCTTTGGTTGCTGCACCTTCTCCCTCAGGTTTGGTCTCAGATTTGGCTTCGGCTGCTTCACCAGACTCTGTTAAGGACACTGCACCTAGTACAGTAGACACTATGCCTCCCCTCCCCCCCGAAGTCCCTTTTACAGTGGTTCCTCCTAGAAAACGAAATAGACGTGGTAAAACCATGTCTGAGCTCAAAACTTCACAGAAACCTATGCCCATACAGAAACCTTCACTTTTGAAGGATCCTGTACCTGTTGGAAACATTTTTGCCCCTTTAGAGGAAGATACTGGAAGGGATTCAGGTGACGAGACTGATACCTCGTCTATTGTCTCTACTACTAACACTGATAGCCGTTCTGAGGACTCTATTGCCAAGAGGACTAGTGAGTGTTTTTTCTAGGTTAGGATTTCTGTTTTTTTTTTCCCCTTAGATGTCCTCCTCAACATTTACCACTATAAATGTTAATGGTATTAAGGGAGAGAAGAGACGTGGTTTTTTTTTCCCCCACCTTCATTCCTTCTCCTCTGATACAATGTGTTTACAGGACATCCATCTGAAATCACACCGGGACCTTCAGCATGCCTCTCATTGTTGGTCCCAGGGACCACCCTTTTCGTCTGTTGGGGATGATACTTGTGATAGCTTGGGCATTTTGTTTACTAACCCTCAGCTTTTGGTTTCTAGGTTAGTAGCTATACACCCCGAGAGGGCATTGTGTTTGGATGTTTCTTTTTTATCTGAACGTTTTAGGGTTCTCATGGTGTATGCCTCCCAAACCAAAGCTCAACGTGTGGCACTTTTTAAAGACGTACAACCTTTTTTGCATACTTCTCGGTTGGTTGTTTGGTTGGGCGATTTTAATTGTGGGTTATCTATTTCTGATCAGGTTTAGTCACGGATAAACTTTTTTGTGATTCTGTAGCTTTAAAAAATATTATTGCTACAGCACATCTGTTGGATTCGTATAGGGTGTTATATCCTATGGGGGGTTACACGTATTTACGGGGGCCTCTCCAGACCCGTAATGATTTCATTTTCTTATCCTCGGTACTTAAGGTTGTGCAGGCTTCTACCCGGCCCATAGAATTCTCTGATCACTGTACTCTTACAGTTACTATTTCCTGGGAGGGAGCCTCCAGGTGTAAAAAGAATGGGTGGCAGTTGAATGAATCGCTGTTGGAAAATTCTCAGCTCTGTAAGTTATGGGAGAGGGACTGGGTGGCTCGCTTTTCAGTGTTGGAGTGCTATGATTCCATTTTGGATTGGTGGGAGGATTCTAAACAAAGTTGGAAGTCCTTTTTTCAACGTCAGGCACATATTATATCTACTGCTGACTATATGGGATACTTACAGCTGAAACACCAATTACAGCATCTTATTTCCCTTTCTGAAACTACTAACTGAGATTATAGTGAGCTTATAGCTACTATAAAGAAGCAAATGGTGGGGCTTCAATATGATAGGGGCAAATCTTTAGAACAAGAATTACGTTTTGGCACTTCTATGACACGCCACTCTTTGGACCCATTTATAGAAAACAAAAACCGGATTGATTCTTGATTAATCTCTGTTTTGACTGATGTACATGGTCATGCTGTCAGTGACCCCCATGAGCTTCTGCATGTGGTTGAAACTCATATGGCTTCTTCTTTCGCTCCTGACCCTGTTCTGGTAGAGGAGTTGGTTCTTCCGCTTTTGGACAAGCTGCAGTTATCCACTCTGTCTGAAGCTCAACAGCAGACTTTGATAGCTGATGTTACTTTGGCTGAGGTTACTGCAGCTGTTCAGGGGTTACCTTCCAAATCTGCCCCTGGCTCAGATGGCCTAAGTGCAGGCTTTTATAAGACCTTTTTACAGTCCCTTGGACTTGTGCTAGTGATTCTCCTGAATTTTATCTTACACTCTGGGGACTATGCTCCGTCTATGTCTGAAGCTGTTTTGCTACTTCTCTACAAAAAAGGGGATAGGTCTGATTTAAGTAATTGGCACCCCATTAGCTTACTAAATACTGATTTGAAAATACTGAGTAAGATTCTTTTGGCTAGACTTTCTCCACTTACCCCCTTGCTACTGCACCCAGTCCAGGCTTGTGCAGTTCCAGGACGCAAACAACAAGACAACTTAATTTATTTTCGAGAGGTATTTTCTATAGGTGAGGTGGGTCCCTTACAAGGGTATGTTTTTGGTTTAGATCAGGAGAAAGCTTTTGATCGTGTAGCTCATTCCTTTTTACTTCTTGTGTTAAAAGCTTTTGGGTTCCCTGATCAGTTTATTTTTTGGCTCTCTGCAATGTATAAGAGGGCTGTGCTTATCCCTAACATTAATGGCTGGCTTGGAAATAGGTTGGCTATTACTAAAGGGGTACAACAAGGCTGCCCACTCAGTCCTGTTCTCTATGCTTTTACCATAAATATTTTCATTCGGTTACTACATGCCAACACTGCTTTACAGGGCCTTGATGTAATTCCTTCTTTAGCTCCTCACAAGGTATTAGCTTATGCTGATGACTTGGTGTTATTTTTGTCCCTTCATTTTTCTGTTTCTGCTCCAACAGACTCTATTGAGCTATTTTTTCACCTCGCAGCCTCCAGAATTAATTACAGTAAAAGTAAGGGGGTTGTTATTGGTTCTACTCATGTCCCACCCAGGATGGTTGTTGCTGGAATACCTGTCTCTAGGGAACCTATTAAGATTTTGGGCCTCTTGTTTGGCCCTGGTGATATGGCGAAGGTAAATTGGAACATTGTTTTAGCCAGGGGTTCTAGGATGGTAGGTAACTGGAAAGGACAGCAATTGTTGAAAAAAAAGAGGGTACTGTTGATTAAAACTGTTCTTACCCCTATTTTCTCTATATAAGTTATGTTCATCTCCCTCCTTTTTCTCTTTGGACATGGCTTTTAGTGGGTTTTTTTTTTCAAGCTTTTTGGGGGTCTCATTTGAACCCCCTTAAGCGGGAAATTACCTATAGACCGATTGCTGAGGGTGGTATCCCTATGCTCCATCCTACTGCTTTTTTTTAACAGTCTTTTTGTAGCATATAATTTTGGTAAGGTGTTGAGACCAGGGGATCTCATTTGGAGACCTTTTTTAGATCGCTGGCTCGCTTTCTGTAGGCCTAGTTGACTATCTGGTAATCCCCGACTGTTGTCCAAACTTTCTGCTGTACCGCATAGTATTAAAGACTGTATTAAACAGCTTATCAAATGGCATATTACCCCTTCTTCACTTTTGACTGCTGATAGGAAAATGGTCTATAAGTCCATCTTATTAGCTGAACGTTCTACTGAGATCGTTTTCCCCTGAGTGCCCGCAGGATAGGCAGGTGGTTGTTCTTAGACATTTATAAAACAAACGTATTCCTCCTTATGCATAGGATTGTGTATGGCTTAGTAATGTGGGGAAATTAGGTGTTAAGGGGAATAGCAAGCAACTATCTGAAAGATTTTGTCCTCGTCCTACCTGTATGCAACTTCTAGAGACTCAATGTCATTTATTTGTTGACTGTGCTTATATACAACCTTTTTGGTCTTTTTTGGCTAACCAATGGCAGGAGCCTGAATTTGGGAATATTTCTTACTCCACCCTTTTGTTTGGTCCTTTTCCGAATACTTTTGTTAAATATCATAGTGACAACCTTTATGTTATTTTCTGTATTTTACGCTATTATGTATGACAATCTAGATGTCTCTGGATTTTACAACAGAAGTATGTTACACATGAAGAATTATTCATCAATGTTGGTACAGCCCTGAAATGTCTGATGGACTATGACTCTTCTCACACTCCTTTGGAATGCTTTAACAGCTATTGGATCAATTGTATGACCTGGGCTACTTGATTAAATATTGTATGATTCTGTTTCTTTTCTTTTGTTTTGTTATGTATTGAAGTCCATTTCTCAATAAAATTCCCCTACTCTTTTCGATAATTGCCATGGGATTTTTAACATCCACCAGAACTACCACCAATCCAGGCAGATGGGACCTCAGTTTAACGTCTCATCCGAAAGACGGCACCTCAGAAATGCAGCACCCCTCTCATGCTGCACTACAGTGTCAGTACTGGGATATTAACCCAAGTGCCAGATGTAGGAACTGAACCCACAGCCCTCTGATCTCCCGGCCTCAGAGGCGAGTGTGCTACCTACTGACACTGATACATGGCAGTGCATACAAAAAAAAAAATAGGGAAGAAAAGAGTTTGGCAGTGAACTAAAATGATAGGAAAATGTTAAAATAATGAAATGGCACAGAGGAAAAAAATGTGTTGAGAAGGATGGCATCGAACTAAGTGCAATGAACTAAGGAAAGTACCTTGATGCAGTTGCCATGACGAAGCTTTCACAGTGTGCATTCGATGGTGGAAAAAACAGAACTGAGGAAGATAGGGGGCTGGCGTCAGTAACTGGTCAGCCCATTAGCACGCTGTCACTATGTCCACCTCACAGGCAATGCCAGCACTGATGTCAGTCCCTTAGGCCGTAAAAGACTTTGCTTCCGCTGGGTCCTGGTGCCTCCGACTTAGATCCAAAGTGGGAATGAATGGTGAAGACTGATTCTTGGAAGATACAGCTCTTAGTGACTGCAGCTTTGGGCTAGTCAATGAAGTGACCAAGACCAGGGTAACAATGGACTTCTCCACATGGTTGAGAAGCTCCTCCACCCTGAAACAAAAAAGAACAGTTATGTAAGAACTTACCATAACAGTAGCTCTTCAAGAGGATCTCAGTCATCAGGTCACACCATAGGAACTTCACCGTCAGTAAAGCAGGATCCACACAGAAGATTTTCAGCAGTACCACTGGGGTCGCCCACGCCGACATCACCTGCTGATGTCACCAACTCTATAAAGGCATGAGTGGCCCCACTGCCTCCTAAGTTCTTCCCCCCTGGAGACTAAGGCATCAATCCCATGCCATGGAGGACTGAGAGAGAGAGAGGTGACCAGGCCAGAATAAAAGGTTAGAAACACTAGACAGCCATTTCTAAGAAGAGAGCCCCATACAAGGGGGATAGTGGGAGAGAAGGCAGACCTAATGACTGAGATCCCTTTGAAGATCTAATGTTATGGTAAGTTCTTAAATAACTGTTCTATCTTCTTTGGGGTTATCTCAGTCATCAGGTTACACCGTAGGAATGAGTACCAAGCAGTTACTGGTACAGCAGAATAGTCTGGGAAGAAGGCCAAAAAAGCCTAAGACAGGAGGCCCTGCAGGGCAGCCCAGCAAAAGCCTGCTTGGGCTCTAGATGCAATGTCCAGACTAGCGCTTGGTGAAAGTATGGACAGTACTCCAGGTGGCAGCAGCTCAAATGTCAGCAGCTGAGACCCCCTTGGAACAGGCCACAGAGGCAGCCACACCCCTTGTGGAGTGGGCTTTCACCGCCCTTGGCAACTCTTTGATATGTTTGTGTAGCAGAACACATTACAATGGGCCAAGCATTTGGACAAACATAGTTTGGAAACCTTAGCGCCCTCTCTTCCTAGGGTGAAAGAAACAAAAAGGTGCTTTGTTTTTCTGCAATCCTTAGTTCACTGCAGATAACACTCAAGAATTCTGCGCACATCTAAATAGGGAACAGTGCTTCCCTGGATTGGCACGCTCCGGAAAATAAACTGGAAGGTGGATAGGTTGGTTAACGATAAACTCAGACACCACCTTAGGGAAGAAAAGAGAAGTTATGTAAGAACTTACCGTAACGGCAGATCTTCGAGGGGATCTCAGTCATCAGGTAACACTGTAGGAACCTTTGCCATCAGTGAAGGGGAATCCACACAGAAGATTTTCAGCAGTACAACTGGGGCAGTCCACACCGTCGACGTCATCAACCCTATAAAGGTGTGAGTGGTCCCGATCCCTCCTCAGTTCATTTCACCGGAGACTAAGGGAGTTAGGCTCTTGCCATGGGGGACCGGGAAGAAAGAGAGAGAGGTGCCCAGGCCTAAATGAAAGGCTGGCTCCACCAGACAGCCAGTTCCTAGACAGGAGCTCCAAGAAGGGGGATGGTGGGTAGGGTTACCACCTTTTAAGAAGCCCAAAGTGGGACATTTCCTACTGAAACATGATTTTTCACAGGCCAATATGTAACCTGCACCAATATAACAGACTTTGTTTTCTTGAAATAATCTGAATTAAGATTGTGTTGTAGTTTTTTATTTGTTTCTATTGTTTATCATTTTAAGATATTTTATTTGTTATTTTACTTTTCTACAGCATTTAGAGGAATGTTAGAAAATATTTTTTTCTATTATAAGGTCAGGAGATGTAGCATTTTTCACATTTTTTTGCAGGTCACAGCTGTCCAAATCAGGACTGTCCTACGAAAATCAGGACAGGTGGTAACCCTAATGGTGGGTGGGAAAGCATACAGTACCTGTTGACTGAGATCCCCTTGAAGATCTACTGTTATGATACGTTCTTACATAACTGCTCTGTCTTCTTCGGGGTATCTCACTCATTAGGTAATGCTGTAGGAACGAGTCCCAAGCAGTTACAAATGCAAAACAGACAGTCTGGGAGGAGGGCTCTTCATAAACGTAAGACAGGAATCCCTGTAACAGCCCTGCCAAAACCTGCACTGGCTCTTGAGGAAATGCCCAGACTGTAATGCTTGGTGAAAGTATGGACTGTACTCCAGGTGGCAGCCACGCAAATGTTAGTTACCGAGACCCCATAGAAACAAGCCACCAAGGTGGTCATTTGTATGGTGGAATGAGCTTTGACAGCACCAGGCAATTCTTTGCCGTACTTGTAGCAGAACACAATGCAATTAGTCAACCATTTGGATAAACATTGCTTAGAAACTGAAACACCCTCTCTACCCGGGGTGAAGGAAACAAACAACTGCTTTGACTTTCCAGACTCCTTGGTCCTAAGCAGACAGTACTTCAAAGTTCTGCGCACATCTAACGTATGAAGCTGTGCTTCCCCTGGATTGGCACACTCGGGAAAATAAACAGGAAGGTGGATAGATTGATTGAATGCAAACTCTGAAACCACCTTAGGGAGAAACTTAGGATCTGTGCACAAAGACAACCTGTCTTTGTGAAGAATCAAATAAGGCTCCTCACACCAGAGGGCCTGAAGCTCTGAAATTCTTCGAGCAGAAGTAATTGCAACTAAAAACAACACTTTCCAAGAGAGAAAGCATAAATCGTAGGTTGCAATTGGCTCAAAAGGAGACATGGTCAGTTTTTCCAAAACAAAATTCAAGTCCCAAAACAGGACAGTAGAATGAATTGGTGGTTTCAAATGCAGGATGCCCCTTAGAAAGATATGGGAGACATCCAGCTGAGCAACTGTGTGGCTACCCATAGGCTCATGAAATGCAGAAATAGCCAAAAGGTGGACCTTGAGGGAAGCATACTGGAGACCTGAGTCAGAGAGTGAGTC
The DNA here is from genome assembly GCA_016271365.2 of Neoceratodus forsteri. NCBI lineage: Eukaryota > Metazoa > Chordata > Ceratodontiformes > Ceratodontidae > Neoceratodus > Neoceratodus forsteri. Next base: position 40,193,455 of record CM057451.1, read on the forward strand.
AGGTAGTCCAGGATATGGTTCACCATGCAGGTGAAAGGGTCTGAGCTATGTTTGGCAGCCCATATGGCAAACTGCTTCCACTTCATGGCATATGTGGCACAAGTGGAAGGCTTCCAGGCAGCCACAAGGATGTCCGCCACCCTGTTAGAGAACCCAAATCTGGTGAAGGCTATGTCCTCAGGAGCCAGGCATGCAGATGGAGGGATCTGAGTTTGGCATAGAACAGAGGTCAGCAGATCCTGCAAAGAGGAAGAGGAAGAGGAAGAGGGCTGGAGGTTCCTCAGCCATCTGCTTAAGCAAAGGGAACCAAATCTGTCGATGCCAGAATGGAGCCACCAGGATCATGCTGGCCCCTTCCATCTGCAACTTGATTAGCACCCTCTGGATCACATAAAATGGAGGAAATACATAAAGAAACCTCCTGCTCCAAGAGAGGGACAATGCTTCTCTCCAGAAGACTCCAGGCCCTGGATCTAGCGCGCAGAAATTGAGCAGTTTTGCGCTGAGTGAGGACGCAAAAAGGTCCAACTCTAGACAACTCCATCTGTTGAACAAGTGTTCTGTGATGGATAAGAGAAGCTCCCATTCGTGCATGTTGGACTGAGTCCTGCTGAGACTGTCCACCAGAGTGTTTAACACATCTCGCACGTAGACTGCAGAGAGTGTCAGACAGTGATCCAAAATGCTGTACCACATTCTCATGGTCTCCCTTGCAAAGGGGGTATGAATGAGGCCCCCCCCCCGCTTGCTGACGTAGTATACTACGCTAAGATTGTCCGACTACACCAGCAATTGACCTGGAGTGAGGTGTTCCTAAAAAGCCTGCATGGTGTACAGCACCACTCTCATCTCCAGGACACTGATAGGCAAGGAGGCTTCCCACTGGGACCAAGAGCCCTGCATTTGGAAGGGACCCAGGTGTGCTCCCCAGCCCAGACCTGAGGCATCTGTGGTTAGGATCTGATGTGGGGTGGAGATCTGGAATGGAACGCCTTGAAGCAGATTCAAGGGGTCCATCCACCACTGCAGTACCTTGCACACTGGGGGAAGAGACCAGGACTGGTTGATCTAACTTGTCCATGTGCTGGTCCCACTGTACCCAGAGGGTCCACTGGAGAATACACAGGAGTCTTGCCAGTGGAACAGTGGGTATGGCAGCCGCCATTACACCCAGGAATCTGAGGTATACCCTGGCAGGAATGTAACAGCTCTGGGTGACTTCCTGAGGTTGAGTTATGAGGCACTCTGCCCTGTCTTGGGGCAGGAAGATCTTCTGCTGCACCGAGTCCAGAACCACCCCTACATACTGCAACCTTTGGAACTGACTTAGGTAGAATGACAGTGATGCCCAGGGAGTGAAAAAGCTGGAGAGCTTGCTCCAGAGTTAGCAGAAGCTGTTCCCTGGATGGGGCCTTATGGAGCCAATCGTCCAGATAAGGGAAGACATACAGTCCCTCCCTTCTGAGAGCTGCTGTGACTACTGCTAAGCACTTGGTAAAGACCCGCAGCGCAGAGGACAAGTCAAGGGCAGCACTTTGAACTTATAATGCTCACCCTGAAAGGCAAAGCAGAGAAACTTCCTGTGAGGAGGAAAGACCGAGATGTGCAGGTAAGCATTCTGCATGTCCAGTGAACAGAGCCAATCCCATCTTGAGAAGGGACATCAGGCCTGGTGAAGTTACCATCTGGAAATGGAAATTACATACTTACCATAATTGTTGATCTTCTTGGACAGTCTCCATCACTCATTCTCACTATTGGGATAGCGGGAGGTACTAGGACCAAGCGGGAGCAGAAATTTTTCAGAAGGGTCGACGCCGAGACAGGACCATGCAAGCGTGGCACCACAAGACTAGCTCGTGCCTGTGTAGGCTATCTCAGTGTCGACCCTCCAACCGCCTCAGTACCTTTTCGACCAAGGAGGTGCTGCGTAACTAATGAAAATAACTTATCCCGAGTTTCTGGGCCTGAAAGGGCCCAGATGGCCCTTGCAAGAAGGGTCAAAGAACAATGTCTTCATAGCCTGAACCATAGGACCACGAAGACCAGGAAAGAAAATGAGTGAACCCAGGGGATGGGGGGTGGGCTTATGAATGAGTGATGGAGACTGTCCAAGAAGAGCAACGATTATGGCAAGCACGTAATTTCCATATCTTCCTGGACTAAGTCTCCATCACTCATTTACACTATTGAGAGAGTACCAAGCTAAAGTCAACAATGCTGAGTAGGGTGGAGGAGACAGGATTCACTCAGAAAGGACGGTCAAGGACTGTCCTGCTAATAAAAAGAGCTGTGCTGGAAAGAGCATCTAGAATAGAGTGCTTACAAGATAAGTGCTTGAGTTATAACTCACCACTTTGCAGACGACTGCAATGGACACAAAATGAAACTCTGCCAGAAAGTCGCAACCACTCTAGGAGAGCGCCGAGAACCCAGCCTCACAATTTGGTATAGGACCAAAATTAATAGTGTCAAAGACATGAACTAATCTAATGTAAAAGGACCTCAGGAACTGAAAGATAAAGGTAAAGTCTACTGGTTCAGGGTAGACCGATAAGCGCAGATGGAACCTCCACTACCAAGTATGGCTGACCTGCAAACAACAGGTCTAGGAGCACTTGAACCCCTTACTTGGTGAGTAAAGAAGGTCCAGGTGGGGTTAGCACATCAAGGAGAATGGTTTCCACTTAGTCACTGAAATCTTCCTGATGGAAGGCTGAGCATGACTTAGAAGCCTCTTGTGGTGGTCTAGTAGAACCAGATCCTACCCACTGCATATTCCAAAAAGGAATCATCCTGCCCCTGTGTGTACAACTGTAGTAGCAGTCTCTGAACTCAGGGAAGAAAGGAAAAGTGTACAGGAGGACGTGTCCACTGCGGAAAAAACATTCTGACAGAAAAAAACGGGCTGGATTTCTAAGGCAAATAGAGGCAGATGTGCATCGAGGAGGGACACAGCAGGACCAAGTTAGGGCTAACCCATTCATTGAAAGTGACTGAATAGAGGCAGAAGTGACTTAATGCAGTGAGGCACCACTCTCTCTCCAGCCTCCCAGAAGGGAGTAGGAAGGACTCTAGTTTGTTTTGCTGAAAGGAAAACTTCACAGCTCCATCACACACTCAGAGAGGATAGTTTCATGTGCAACTGGCACGGAACCAGTGTGCAGGAACCGAAGGTGTGAATATTTGAGAAGCCATCTCAGAAAAGACCTACAAGACCTACTTGACCTATGGTCAAGAAAAGAGCATGTCGTCTGTTAAGTTGAAGCAAGCAAGGAAGTAGGAACCTAAGTTCCGACTCGCTGAAGAGTCACTTATGTTGCCGCGAGGCTCTGATCAAGAGAAGAAAGCCTGATAAAAAAGGGGGACCAACAGACTGGGAAGTCACCTAGGTCTAAGAAATATCTCGGAATAAGATAAATCTCTCTTGGAGAAAAGAGATGACCCATACCTCCGTTGGATCAGATTCCCCCTAGGGGTAGTAGAAGTCAGGTACTCTTTACCGTAGTTTAGAGACAACCACCTCAGGGACTGAGGCAGAACCTGACCAGATCCAAAACTGTGGTATCTGGTAATTTTGGCTAGGTCCTGTCCTGTGATAATTGTAACTTTTTTTTTTTTTTTTTTACCATTAGTCCGAGCCTGACAAGGTTTCAGGCTGCTATCTCTCAAGGATTGCTTGATACAAAAATGAAGACGTCATCCCTCTGAGGGGCAAGAGGAGCATGAGCGTCCATAAATGAAATTGTGATTGGACTAATAATCACAGCTGAAGAGATGTTAACCACCTGTGCTGAAGAAGCCACAGAACAGGCAGTATCAGAAGGGGGCTATATATCCCTATCAAAGGAGCGGAAGAGTCTGTGCGGCTCCTGACCATTGAATTAGAATGTTCCACAGAGTGAAATTGTCTTGATGACTGAAAGAGTCTAGACACAGAGGTGTATGGTCCATGGATGCAGTCTGAATACTATGGTGGACCCCATCACTAAGGAACTACTGAAAAGGTTTTCCATCACGAACTCTGATGATAGAGAGGGCATGCCCTTCAATATATAAAATGAGTCATCCAGTGTATCACTGACCAGTAGGACAGGGAGAGACTCATCTAGATGCATTTCTACCCCAGAAGGACCCCTAAGGGAGCTCTAGGTAAGAGCCACTAGAGATTACGCCACCAGGAAGGATGTTGAGGAGCTCGGCACCACATAGGGAGCCGAGAAAGTGCTGAGCAGAATGAGAGATTCTGCTGACAGAACAGTACAGAAGAGTTCCATTAGAGGAAAACTGCTGGATGTCACAAGATCCCACGCAGACCGCCACTCACTAAGATGTATGGAAAAATAATCTGCAGAACAGGACTTCATTCTGTGGAAAACATCTTGCCACAAGTTCCGTGGAAGAAGAGGTCTGCAGCAGGAAATCCGACACTAGTTCTGCCAGACAGCACCAACTGGCACCCCTACGACACCAGCATCATTCATGGCATAGGCAGGCACCAAGCAGTGCCTATGCCAACCTGGGTGACACCTAAGGGCACCCGTGGCAGTACTCGCAGGTACCCCCGGCACCTATGGCAGCAATGTCACCCGAGGGCACCCTCGAAACCCATGGCAGCAATGGCACCCGAGGACACCTGTGGCACCCATGACTCCCATGATACTCATAGCACCCATGGTACCACGGCACCAATGACACCCATGGTACCCAAGGCAGCACTGGCACCCGAGGACACCCATGGACTCATGGCACCCATGATACTCATGGTGTCCACGGCACCAACTGCAGCACCCGCGATTGCTGGGTGGTGCCCCGCAGCACCAGCGAGTGCCCAGCACCACCTGTGGCACCTGCAGGTGCTCAGCACCACTCACAGGTGCCGCAGTGCCATGAGACACCCACAGCACCACCAGCTGCGCCAGCAACCAACGGCACCAATAGCACCCGTGACGCCACACAGAATGACAGTGCCAAGCCACGGCACCAACTCCCGGCACTGACCCAAACACCAGCGGGGCTGCCCACTGCACCGAACCTGCGGTGCCACCTATGGCATTGGGCATGGCGCCAGGACACCACCACTGTGGGAATGCCAGTGGAGAATCCTCAGAATAAGGGGAGAAGGAAAAAGGTGGTGCTTGGGCCGGCCCCTGCATGGAAAGGGGGGGGTAGGCACAAGGGGTCGACATGATGGCGAAGGCACCAAGAGGGCACCGCACTCATCCTGATCCAATTGACCTGGCCCTGTTCCAGTGGCTTTGAGGCCCAGAGGAATCAGGAACAGTGACCAGGAAAACTGGATAGAAGTTGAACCCCCGCTCCACAGGAGTGGCCCAGAGGTGAAACTACTCACCGGAGCTCCAATGAGGACAGATATGGAGTCCGGAGTTGAAGAATGCAGCTGTTAGGTGGGGACAAGGGGAACCCACCAAAGTTGGTTCAGGCCTAACGCCCCTCCTGACTAACAATCCTTGTGCAGACGTACCAGAAGGCAACCTCGAACGACACCAATTCTTCTTCCCCCAACAAGGAAGAAGAGCTCGAGGTTAAGCGGAGCCAGATCCCCGGAACCGCTAATTCGTGCTTCGGTGGATTGTCCTTCCCCCCGGAGCACAGGACTGTCTGTAGTCAGACCCCCCCCCCATTTATCAAAGGGTGGCAGTCCGGACACAGGCCTCTGCCATAACAACTTTCAAACGAAGTCTTCCTACCGTCACCGCTACCGTCTAAGGATGACTCCATTGATGGCAGGTGAGAATTTCTTTTTCTTCTTCTTCACAATCTTTTCTTTTTCATAAAATAAGAAATTAACACTACTAGGAGCTGATGCTAGCCATCCAAAGGATGGCAGACAAGGGTGAGGTAGTACTGGTTGGAGACTTCAATATACCAGACGTGGACTGGAGCATCCCAGCAGCAGCATCAACTAGGAGCAGATTTATCCTGGACTCTCTTCAGGGTGCCTTCCTCAAGCAACTGGTCATGGAACCAACTCGGCAGAAGGCAATACTGGACCTTGTGCTCACAAACAGGGACAGTGTGATGGGGTAACAGTGGGGAGCACCTGGGTAACAGTGACCACTCAGTCATTGTGGTTTGAAATCACAGAAAGAGCAGAACCAAACCACACAAAAACACGTATCCTGGATTTTAGGGGGCAGACTTTGGGAAAATGGGGAGATGCTTGAAAGAGGCATTAAGGGAATGGGACAGGAATCAGGGATTGAGGAACAGTGGGCAGTATTTAAAATGGGGATTATAAGAACAACAGAATTATGCATTAAGCAGGTTAGCAAGAGGAAAGAAAGAGGAGACCATTATGGTTTTCAAAGAGGTAGCAAAGAAAGTGAAAGCCAAAAGATTGCATTCAGGCAATACAAAAGACACAGGCAGAAGGGGATAGGGAGAAGTACCAGGAGAAACAAAGGGAGGCAGGGAAGTCAGTAAGGGAAGCCAAAGCTCAGACAGAAGAACACATTGCAAAATCAGTGGTTAAAGGGACAAAACCTTTACAGGTACATAAGTGAAAAAGAAGGACAAAGGAGGGATAGTGAGACTGAAGGGGAGGATGGGAGCCGTGGAGGATGACAACAGTAAAGCTGACATATTGAACAGGTATTTCTGCTCAGTCTTTACTAAGGAAGAGGGGTAATGGGTCTGAAGGAGTACAAGGGGTGAGAATGGTGCAGAAATGGACACAAGTCCCTTTACACGAGAAAGGGTCCTGAAGGAACTGGAAGTAATAAGAGCTGATAAAGCAATGGGCCAGATGGGTGCACCCCAGGGTCCTTAAAGAACTAAGAGAGGTGGTGGCTGAACCTCTGGCTATCCTGTTCAGCCAATCACTGGAAACAGGGGAGGTACCCAAAGACTGGAGGACAGCAGATGTAGTCCCCTTATACAAAAGTGGGAACAAAGAGGAAGCAGGGAACTACAGACCAGTCAGCCTCACCTCGGTAGTGGGGAAGATCATGGAAGCACTACTGAAGGAGAGATTGGTGGAACATCTGGTTGTCAATGGACTACAGGACCCAAGGCAGCATGGTTTCACCAGGGGAGGTCATGTCAGGCCAACCTCATTGAATTTTTTGACTGGGTGACTAGGGAGGTGGATCAGGGGAGGGCAGTGGACATGGCCTATCTGGACTTCAGCAAGGCCTTTGACACTGTGCCACATAGAAGACTATTACACAAACTGGGGAATATGGTGTGGGCAGGACAGTAGTGTGGTGGGTAGGTAACTGGCTGGGTGGCAGGACACAGAGGGTGGTGGTAAATGGCTGTCACTCCACAGAGGGAAGAGTGACCAGTGGGGTACCACAGGGATCAGTGCTGGGACCGGTCCTATTCAACATCTTCATCAGTGACATTGCACAGGATCTAGAAGGCAGAATTTCACTGTTCGCTGATGACACAAAGCTCTGTAACAGAGTAGACACACCAGAGGGTGTAGACAGAATGAGAAGGGACCTGCAGAAACTTGAAGAATGGTCAAGGGTTTGGCAGTTGAAATTCAATGCAAAGAAGTGCAAGATAATGCATATGGGGCACAAAAACCCTGGCACAACATATCAGTTGGGGGGTGAGGATATAGCGTGCACCAAGCAGGAAAGGGATCTTGGGGTTGTCATCTCTGATGACCTCAAGGTAGGGAAACAGTGTGACAAGGCATCAGGTAAAGCAAATAGGATGCTGGATGTATAGGCAGGGCATCACCAGCAGGAAAAGGGAGGTCATAATTCGCTATACAAGACACTAGTGAGGCCCCACCTGGAGTACAGTGTACAGTTCTGGGAGACCATACCTACGTAAGGACATAGACAGGGTAGAGAAGGTTCAGAGGAGGGCAACAAAGATTGTGCATGGATTGCATCACAAGTCCTATGAAGACAGGTTGAAGGAACTGAACATGTACTCCCTGGAGGAGAGGAGGAGAGAGGGGATATGATAGAGACATACAAGTATCTTACAGGGAGGAACAGGTGCAGGAAAACACTATTTTTAGCGAAAAGATGTTTCAGGACTAGAGGGCATGGGATGAAGTTGGAGGAGGACGATTCAGAGGAAACATGAGAAAGAATTTCTTCACAGAACGGGTGGTGGACAAGTGGAACACCCTGCCAGAGGAAGTGGTGGGAGCTGAAACAATCAGGGATTTAAGAATGCATGGGATAGACATAAAGGAATTCTAGAGGTCAGGGGTAAGGGGAAATAGACTTCTAGGAAAACAAACTGAACTTACAAGCTCAAATGGGCAGACTAGGTGGGCCATAGGCCCTTATCTGCCAACACTGTCTATGTATCTATGTATCTATGTATCTAAAATGTTAAATTAAAAACTAAAAGCTGCTGTCGTATACATGAAAACTTTGACTCTGGCAGACGAGCGACGTGGACATCCAAGCGCAGTCGACGGCGGGAGAAAAGGAACTGAGGCAGTTGGAGGGTCGACGCCAAAACAGCCTACACAGGTGTGAGCTAGTCTCATGGAGCCATGCTTGCGTGGTCCTGTCTCGGCGCCGACCCTTCTGAAACATTTTGGCTCCCACTTGGTCCTAGCGCCTCCGGCGCTATCCCAATAGTGTGAATGAGTGATGGAGACTTAGTCCCGGAAGATTTTTTTTGTACTGGACATACAGATTGAAGTCCTTTAGGTCCAGAACTGGCCTCAGATCTCCAGTCATTTTGGGGACAAGGAAAAACTTGGAATAAAACCCCTTGTTTCTCTGGTGCCTGGACATGGCCCGATGGCCTGCTTGTGCAGAAGGGACTGCACTTCCTCACGGAGGACAGGTATGTGAGCCGGGGGATAGCTAAAGGGTGGAGATGGGGTTTCTCTGGAGGCTGCTTGATGAGCTCCAAGGCGTGACCCCTTTCTATGATCTGCAGATTCCATGGATCTGAAGTTATGGTTCTCCACTGATTCAGATGGAGGGAGAACCGACCTCTGACCACCGCCTCCTGATCTGGGATCAGAGGAGGGGCGTCTGGCAAGGAGTCAATCAGAGGTGAGGCCAGCCGCAGGGTCCGATCCCTCATTTCTGGGGCGCTTGGCCGCTGCTTCAGCACTGGAGGGGGCGGGCAAGGGAGCCTGGGCTCTATATTTTCCCTCGGGACAAGGAGCTGTCCCGGGACTATTGTTCGGCTTACGAAAAGGAGGCCGTCCTCTACCCTTTGGTTGAGTATGGTATAGAGAATGGACAGATTTGAGGGCCCTGCCTAAGACTTGCAGATCATTTATGATGTCCTGAACATTAGGGCCAAACAGCTTGGTGCCATAGAAGGGGGCATTAAGCACTTTGTGCTGCACATCAGCCACAAACCCAGACACTCTGAGCCAGGAGTGTCTTTGGAGGCATATGTCCCTGGCAACTGTGTCAGCCATGTCATATAGGGCTCTGAGAAGATGTTTACTAACATCCTCAGCGGCTTGGAGGCACTGGAGCAGTTCCTGCTTTTGAGTGCCCCCTGGAAGGGCCTGTGAGGCAGCCTTGCCCCTCTTCCAATTGGCATTCTGGTATTTTACCATGTACGATAGATAGTTTGCAATCGTCAAACCTAGGGTAGAGGAGGCATAAATCCTTTTACCCAGAAGTCAGTTCTACGAAACTCTTTGTCTGGGGGAAGGGAACTAAGGTACTTAGGTGCCTTAGACCTGTCATGAGCTGCCTTGATGACCACTGAGTCTGTCTCAGATGGGTAGCATAACAGGGAAGACTCTGGAGGTGTGATAATGTTTGTTCGCCCTGTGCGGCATAGCTGGCACCATGTCTGATCCGTGCCAGACTGCCGTGGTTGCATTCAATGTTGGCAGCATTGGAGGAATGACCTTTGGGGGAGATGCTGGAATCTCCAAAATATCCACCAGTTCCTTTCTGGTGGCATCCTCTTCCCACTGATGTAATATTAGAAAAGCCGTAGGTGAAAAAAGACACGAATACTGCGATGGAGCGCCCATGGAGACCCATGCGAGCGAGTCGATGGCGGGGAAGAATTGAGGATGGAGCAGGGCTGCTCATGCCTTAATAGAACTAATGATGTCAACGGATGGCGTGGGTGGTCCCAGTTGTACTGCTGAAAATCTTCTGTGTGGATCCCCTACAGTGTTACCTGATTATTGAGATACCCGAAGAAGATCTTAGGGTTCATGTGCAAACTCCAATAGGGCTCTTCACACCAAAGAGTCTGAAGCTTGGAAATCCTTTGAGCAGAGGTAATAGCAACTAAAAATAACACTTTCCAGGAAAGAAAGCCTATCTTGCAAGTCACGGCTGGCACAAAGGGAGACAGGGTCAATTTCTCCAAAATAAAATTTAAGTCCCAAGCAGAGATGGGGAACAGATTGGAGGTTTCAGATGCAGGACGCCCCTGAGAAAAGTATGAAATACTTCTAACTGAGCCACGGTACAGCCATCAAAGGGTTTCTAAAAGGCAGAAATAGCCAAAAGGTGCACCTTGAGGGAAGAGTACTGGAGGCCTGAGTCCGACAAGGAGATCAGGTAGTCCAAAATCTGGCTCACCAGACAGGTGAAAGGGTCCAGATGATGTTTGGCAGCCCAGATGGCAAACCTCTTCCACTTCGTGGCATTGTGGCCCTAGTGGAAGGCTTTTGAGCTGCTATGAGGACACCCGCTATCTGCTGGGATACCCCGAACTGGGCGATGGCTATGTCCTCAGGAGCCAAGCATGCAGATGAAAGAACTTGAGGTTCAGATGGACATGGGTCCCCTGAGCCTGCATTAGAAGACTTCTGCAGAGGAGTAGAGGAAAGTACTTATCATAATTCTTGATCATCTTGGACGGAGTCTCCATCACTCATTCACACTAATGGGACTACGCTGGAGGTGCTAGGACCCCATGGAAGCCAAACATCTTCAGGAGGGCAGGCACCGGGATAGAACTGCACATGTGCAGTGCCACGAGACTAGCTCACGCCGTATAGGCTGTCTCGGCGTTGACCCTCCAACCGCCTCAGTACCTTTTTGATCGAGGAGGTGCGGTCTAAACTAACAAAAGAAAACCTAACTAACTTCTGGGCATGTGAAGGCCCGGATGACCCATGTAAGAAGGGTCAATTCAATGATGTCTTCACAGCCTGAAAAACAAGGCAGTGAAGACCAAAGCAGAACAAGTGAGCTTGGGGATGGTGGGTGGGCGTGTGAATGAGTGGTGGGGACTTCATCCAAGAAGATCAAGAATTACGGTTAAGTACGCAATTTCCATATCTTCCTGGACTAAAAGTCTCCACCACTCATTCACACTAATGGGAGAGTATGGAGCTAAAAATCAACCCCCCACTCTCGAGTATGGCGGTAGGAGACAGAGCTCACTCAGGCCAGAAGTCCACAAGGACTGTCCTGCCGAGGAAAGTGAAGTGTCTGGCATGGACATTGTGCTTAACAAAGGTATGCACGTGCTTCAACTCGCCCTCTTGCAGATGTCTGCAACCGGTGCATTACGAATCTCCGCCAGGAAAGCCGCAACCACTCCAGTAGAGTGGTGTAAACCTGGTCTTACAATTTGACCTATGTCATAGATTAGTAGTGCCGAAGACATGCTGCTAATAACCAAACAGAAAACATCTCATGGCAACAGGCTGACCCAGCCGAGGCATGCTGAAAGATACAATAGTTGCTCGAATGCGTAGCTCTTTGTTCTGTCAATTAAGAATTGCAGAACCCTCAACATCCAGAGTATGATGGGAGTGCTCTACTTCATTATGGAGTTACTGAAGTAAGTAGAGAGAAGCAAACTTGACTAACAGTAACTGAGCCAGTGACATGTTGTCTACTGGCTCAAGATAGACTGAAAACATGCAGAGGTGTACCTTCACTGCCGAGTGCTGCAGACCTGCGCTCGACAGGTCCAAGTGGCACCCTAACACCTTACTTGGTGGGCAACCGAAGGGTCCAGATGGGACTTGCACACCAGATGGAGACTAAAGTCCCTGTGTCAGAGGGTCCACTCATAGAGGGAGTTGCTTCAGAAGGAACTTCTGACAGACTGTAGATCAATGCAAATCATGTATATCGAGGCCAGCCTGGGACTATGAGAATCATCTTGCCCCCCCTGTGCCTACAACTTGAGCAACACCCTCTGAATTAAGGGAAGAGGAGGAAAATGTACAGGGAGCATCTTGTCTACTATAGAGAATACATACTGATAGAAAACATCAGGGTCTGGATTTCTGAAGCAGGATAGAGGCAATTTTGCATTGAGAGGGGATGCAAAAAGGACCCGGTCCAAACTACCCCACTCATTGAAAACGACTGTACGAAATCTGAACTGACTCACTCAAGGTACCACTCTTACAACCTCACGGCCTTCCTGCAGAGAGGGTAGGAGGAGAACCCACCCTGCTTGCTGATGCAATACATCACAGCCTTATCGTCCGTCTGAAGTAGGATCACTTAGAGGCAGAGGGCATCCTTCAGGACTTTGCTTATAAGATAGCTCTCATCTCTAAGATATTTATGACAAGACAAGGTTCCTCCTGGCTCCACACCTGAGTGTGGAGGTCTTGACAGTGAGCCTCCCACAAGAGATTTTGTCCAAGGCTCTGTCATCTTGTACAGAGGATTGCAGATGCGTGGTCGGAGACCATTGCTTGCTGTGGAGGATGCCCTGCATCTCAGCATCCACGCAACCAGAAAGAGCCTGAATAGAGTTGTTTTCCATGATGTAAAGAGCTTTCTGAAGATGTCATTTCTCCCGTCCTCTGGAACAAAAACTGATGCCCTGTAGGTATCCAGGAGGGCTCCTATACTTGTTTAATCTTCCAAGGTCGACAAACAGCGCATGCCGCCTGTAATGACAAATGGGCACATGCCGCCTGTTATCTTGGAACCAGAAGTAATGTAAATAGGAAGCTGTGCTCCATTCTGCAGTGGAACAACTTCTACTGCCCAGTTCCCGTAGAGGCCCGTATCCCAGAAGAAGAGAGAGAGTGTGGCCGGGGGCAGACAGACTGGGCTGCCGTCTTGATGGAAGGTCTGATGAAATCTGCAAAATTGGGAGAGTATCCCTCTCGGACAATCCTGATGACCCATATGTCCACTGTAATGGATTTCTACTGGTTGTAGAACCAAATTAGATGCCCCTCCTACCGCCGAGAGTCATCCCCCTCAGACAGCTAAGCTGGGAGCTGGGCTGGATCCACAGAGGTTGGTACAGGGCACTTTTGGGCCCTGTGCCCTCAACTGTATTCTCTTCATGGCTGAGAGGTTGATTCTTGATAAAGGCACCCAGGCCTCTACCTAGTATGGACAGCCTGTTAAGAGAATGTCAACAGTTCTCTTTCCTATGAGAGGCAGCAGGCGCTGGCTGTTGTTTAAATTGCAGCTCTATTGTTCTGAGTGGCCTCCAGAGCTCAGCCTGGAGGCCAAACAGATAAACTCCATTAAGGAGATGTTAACCACCTGCTGCCAGCGGCAGAGTCATAGGCATCCAAAAAAGCTTTCAACTGATTATTGGGCTATATGCCCCTAGCAATGGAGCATTTGATTTCGGCAAGTTCTTGACCATTGCATTAAATGTGTTCCACAGGGTGTACTCATACTGAGGAATGTAGGAACTCAAGACACAGAAGTCTTTTTTGGTCCACAGATGAAGACTAAAATGTTGTGATGGACCCCATATCCCTGATGAAAAAACTGGAAAGAAGATCTTCCATCTTCCATCACACCGATACAGAAGGCTTGCATTCCAGCCCATAAAATGAGCATCTGCTGTGTCTTCAACAAAGCAGAATAGGTAGAGACTCATCCAGATCCACTTCTATCCGAGAATAAACCTCTAAAAGGCAGGTCTAGGCCAGGAACACGGGAGCCGCCGCCACCTGAAGCGGTGAAGAGTTCAGCACCATCCGCTGCACTGGCACCACATTTGGCGCCCACACCACATGCGGCACCAAACATGGCGCAACCCACGGCACCAGACACAGTGCAAGGCATGCACCAGGCACGGTGCCGGACATGGTGCCAGACACAGTGCCAGCCTAGACCTGAAGAAAAAGGGGGAGAAGGAAAGCAGTACCCATGCTGGCCCCTGCAGGGAAAAGAAGAGGGGGGTAGGCACAAGGAGTTGGTGTCAATGGTGTTGGCACCAGAGAGAGCACCATGCACATCCTAGCCCAACTGACCCAGCGGCTCTGGGGCCTGAGGGCCCCAGAACCGGATCCACTGGTCAGGACAACTGGGCAGACGCTGTACCCCTACTCTAAAAGAGTGACCCATAGGTGAAACTGATCACTGGGACCCCACGGAGGACAGAGACAGGATCCGGTGTCGAAGATCGCAGCCGTTAAGAGCGTAGCCACATAAGCCACGATATCAGCACTCCCAAAACCTAACGGCAATATAATAGAACCGTCAGCATACAGTCCCATATAGAAACATAGAATTTGATGGCAGATAAGGACCGCTTGGCCCACCCAGTCTGCCCATTTCCCAACCTAATGGATAAGCTGCAGATCCTAGTTAACCAGCAGCCTACTTCTTTCTACCCCAACCCCCTAGAATTGCCTTATGACTGTCCCATGCATGCTTGAATTCAACCACAGTTTTTGACTCCACAACCTCCTCCGGAAGGCCATTCCATGCATCCACAACCGTCTCTGTGAAAAAATACTTCCTTACATTACCTCTGAGCTGCCCCCTCTATCTTCAAATTGTGCCCCCTTGTTCTTGCACACATCTTTTTTTGAAAGATTCTACCGTCTTGGACTTTGTTGATTCCCTTGAGGTACTTGAAAGTTTCTATCATGTCCCCCATCTCCCTCCTTTACTCGAGGCTATACATATTAAGCTCCTTTAGTCTCTCTTCATATGCCTTCTGGTGCAGACCCTGCAACATTTTAGTTGCCCTCCTCTGGACAGCTTCCATCTTGTCTATGTCCTTGCGGAGACTGGGTCTCCAGAACTGCATACAGTACTCCAGATGGGGTCTCACCAGCTGTCTGTACAGAGGGATAACAACTTCCTGTTTTCTACTGGTGATGCCTCTCCCTATGCATCCCAGTATCCCCCCAGCCCTCCTTACTGCCCTCTCACATTGCTTGTCCACCTTTAAGTCATCTGATATGACTACCCCCAGGTCCCTTTCCATTTTTGTTGTTGTTAGTATCTCACCCCCCATTGTGTACTCTTCCCCTGGGTTTTTGTTTCCCAGGTGCATTACCATGTACTTCTTAGCATTAAATCTAAGCTGCCATACATTTGACCATTACTCTAACCTTGCCAAGTCCCTTCTCATCTTTTCCACCCCACCTTGTGCATCAACTCTGTTGCAGATCTTTGTGTCATCTGCAAAGAGACATACTTTTCCTTCTAGTCCCTCTGCAATGTCACTTATAAAGACATTGAAGAGGACCGGTCCTAGTACTGAACCCTGCGGTACACCACTAGTAACCCCCCTTTCTTCAGAGTGGACTCCATTTACTATTACCCTCTGTGTCCTATTCTCCAGCCAATTCTTTACCCAGGCTATCATCTTGGGACCCACTCCCAGGCTGGCTAACTTGTATATTAATCTTTTATAGTATATGGTATGGGCTTATTGTGACTAGAAAGCCGTGGCTTTCAAAATCTTGTTGTAGGACAGTTCAAAGGTCAAAAAAGTTGTTGTACTACCGCTCTGATGTCACATCGATAGTACAACTTTTTTGCCTTGCCCTGCCACCTGATTGGCTCTTTGAACAACACTGTGAGGACAGAAAACTGTACAACATGGCGTGACTTAGCGGCTGGTGGGAGAACCTCCTCGTTTTGACACGGAGAGCCTCACAAGGCTCCGTGTCCAAAAAATGTCACATGATCATTTTGTTTTTTAGTTTTTTTTAACTAAATGAGCGACGCAGCTGGCAGGGCAGGGTGAAGCCGAACTAAGTCCGAGCGAGACAAGCGGGAGAGAGCCGGAGCAGGAGCAGCAAGACATAACTAATGTAAAAATAAGGAAAAAAAAAAAAAGACAAGCCAGGAACCTTATACTATATAAAATAGTGGATGGTTAACCATCCACAACTATGGCTTTGTTTTCATCTCTGTTGTTGAAGACATCATGGAGACCTCTCGAGCTTCGCTCTCGAGGTCTCTATGATGTCATCAACAACCTCGATGGAAAAACAGCCTGGTTGTGGATGGTCACCCATCCACTATTCTGTATGTGTGGGACTGAGTCAAATGCCTTGCTAAAGTCTAGGTAGGCCATGTCCACAGCCCCTCCCTGATCTACTACTTTGGTCACCCAGTCAAAGAAATCTATTAGATTTGTCTGGCATGACCTTCGCGCTGTGAATCCATGCTGCCTTGGGTCCTGTGCCCCTCTGGCCTCTAGGTACTCAACAGTTCTTTCCTACAGAAGTGATTCCATCATTTTCCCTATCACTGAGGTTAAACTAACAGGTCTGTAGTTTCCTGCTTCTGCCCTGCTCCCACTTTTGTGAAAGGGAATCACATCTGCCCTCCTCCAGTCCTCAGGTACCACCCCATCCTCCCATGATTTGTTAAAGAGGGTAGTCAGTGGTGTCACTAGTTCTACCCTTAGTTCTTTTAGAATTCTGGGATGAATCCCATCAGGCCCCATTGCTTTGTCCACCTTCAGTTTTCAGAGTTCTTTTAGAACCCTTTCTTCTGTAAATGGACTGGTATCAACTTCTGTATCCAGAGTGTTTCTATTGTTTGTTTTAGGTACCTCCCCCTCTTCATTTGTAAATACTGAGCAAAAATATTTGTTTAGTATCTCTGCCTTTTCACAGTCACCCTCTACCCACCCCTCCCCTTTATTAAGCCTCACTATCCCTCCCTTAGTCTTCCTTCGCTCCCTGATGTACCTAAAAAAGGTTTTATCCCCCTTCTTAACTGAGTTGGCTATCTTTTCCTCGGTTCTGGCCTTTGCTGTTCTGACTGCCTTCCCACCTTCCTTTTGCTTTAACTGATACAATTCTCTGTCCTGCTCCTTCTGTGATTCCTTGTACTTTCTGAATGCTTTCTTTTTCTCTTGAACCTTCACTGCCACCTCCTTTGAGAACCATAGTGGTTTCTTACATCGTTTTGTTTTATTTGCTTCAGACAAAGGCTTGTTACCTCTGTGATGGCAGTTTTTATTATTCCCCATCGTATCTACAGTGGCGTGAAAAAGTATTTGCCCCCTTCCTGATTTTCTCTATTATTGTATATTTGTCACACTGGATGTTTTCAGGTCTTTAGACAAAATATAATATTAGATAAAGGGAACCTGAGTGAACAAATAACACTTTTTTTTACTTATTTCATTTATTTAATGAAAAAAGTTAACCAACACCAACTGGCACTGTGTGAAAAAATGTACCCCTAGTTAAATCAACCCAATTAAAGGGATAATTAGAGTCAGCTGATTGAACACAGCCAGGCTTGATTACAGCCAGCCCTGCTCAATATAAACCTCACTTATTTTGGCCCTTACCATCAGAGTCACGTTGCCAGCACAAAGATTCAACAAGCACATTATGCCATGATCAAAGGAAGTTCCTGAAAAGATCAGAAAAATTTGTTGCCTTCTATCAGTCTGGAAAGGGTTAAAAGCTATTTCTAAGGCTCTGGGACTCCATCAGACCTGAGTGAGGCCATAATCTCTAAATGGAGAACACTTGGAACAGTAGTGAACCTTCCAGGAGTGGGCGGCTTGCCAAAATTACTCCAAGGCGCAGTGTAAAATCATCCAAGAAGTCTCAAAGGATCCTAAAACAACATCCAAAGAACTGCAGGCTACTCTTGCCTCAGCTAAGGTCAGTGTTCATGACTCCACAATCAGAAAGAGACTGGGCAAAATGGGCTTCATGTGAGGTATGGTGAAACCACTGCTAACCAAGAAGAACATAAATGCTCTCTCTCATTTGCCAAGAAGCACCTGGATGATCCACAAGCCTTTTGAGAAAATGTTCTATGGACAGATGAGTCAAAGTGGAACTTTTGGACAACATAGATCCCATAATGTCTCGCGTAAAGCAAACACAGCATTCCACAGTAAGAACACCATACCAACAGTCAAACAGGGTGGTGGTAGTGTGATGATGTGTGGGATGCTTTGCTGCCTAAGGACCTGGATGACTTGCCATAATTAAAGGAACCATGAATTCTGCTCTGTACCAGAAAATTCTTAAGGAGAATGTCCAGTCATCCTTCCGTCTCAGCTGAAGCTGAGCGTAGTTGGGTCATGTAGCAAGACAATGATCCAAAACACAAAAGCAAGTCCACATCAGAATGGCTAAAAAGTAAAATTAAAGTTTTGGAGTGGCCTAGTCAAAGTCCAGACTTAAACCCAATAGAGGTGCTGTGGCAGGACCTGAAGCGCAGTTCATGCTCGAAAACCTACAAATGTTACTGAATTAAAGCAGTTCTGCGAGGAAGAGTGGGTTAAATTCCTCCACAGCGATGTGAAAGACTGATATTGAATTATAGGAAGTGTTTGGTTGCAGTCAATGCAGCTAAATGTGGCATAACCAGTTATTAAGTGTAAGGGGCCAATTACTTTTTCACACAGTGCCAGTTGGTGTTGGTTAACTTTTTTTCATTAAATAAGTGAAATTAAAAAAAAAAAACAAGTGTTATTTGTTCACTCAGGTTCCCTTTATCTAATATTACATTTTCTCTAAAGACCTGAAAACATCCAGTGTGACAAATATGCAATAATAGAGAAAATCAGGAAGGGGGCAAATACTTTTTCACGCCACTGTATATTAAATACTACTGACTACAAAATATATATGGCCATCTGGTCAACAAGACTGGAAGGATTTTTACCCTCCATAATACACACAGATCAAGCCGGCTTTATCAAACAGAGAAATACCACTGCCAACATTAGGAAAACTTTCAATCCAATAGAATACATTCAAAGCCACAAAATACCATCTGCCTTATAGAGCCTTGATGCAGAAAAGGCATCTGACAGAGTGCATGGGCCCTGTTTTGGGACACAGTTCACTCATTCAGATTCCCGGAGGCCTTCCTGGCCTGGCTTCAACAAATCTATACCTCCCGGAAAGTATATGTATGGATCAATGGTGGCCTGTCCTCACCATTTCCCTTGCAGCAGTGCACTCACCAGAGATGCCCATTTTCCCCACTGCTCTTAATTTTATATATTGAGCCTTTAGCCGAGGCAGTAAGAACACCAAATAGAAGGAATCCCCTTCGATCAAACAGAATATAAAATAAGCCTATTTGCTGATATCTTGCTAACTCTCTCGTCTCATTCACAGTCGATTCCAGAAGTGTGGGAAATATTAAAATACTTTGAAATAATAGCAGGATTTAAACTGAACACAACAAAAACAAAACCCCTCCATTTAAATTTTTAAACCGGATTTATACAGCTCTTACACAAGCCGCTTCTCAGACCTGGTAACAGTGGGGTTTAAAAAGCTGGAGTTATGAGCACAATGTTTTGAAGCAGCTGAGCCACGGCGTCTGAAAATGTGGGCACTGGAATGCGAACCAAGTTTGGAGTGACGGACAGCTGTTTGCCTGACTGTAGCTCATCTCGTTTTACATGAAGATAGTTGTCGGATGGGGTCGGTGCCTGTACTGGCGTCCCAGTTGTGTATGAGAGGCGGAGGGGCACGGGCAGTGGTTGAGGGATCATGCAGGGAACCATGGTGAAGAAGCCCGATGTGAAGGTGGTGATACTGGGGGATATGAATGTGGGGAAAACCTCCTTGTTGCACCGATTTGCTGAGAGAAAATTTCAGGAGACGGTGAGCACTGTCGGGGGAGCCTTCTTCCTGAAGCAGTGGGGGCCCTATAACATCTCCATTTGGGATACGGCAGAGCCTGGGCAGTTTCTTTTTGCCAGTGCATATCCGGACTGGAGGGGGAGGAGAGGGTGGCTGGGGATGCTTGACTCCCCCCCTCCCCGGAACTACACGGATTTCCTCGTTAGTGTAACTTCAGGACTCTTTGACTCACCGCAACCTGCTCTACCTCGGGGTCGAGGCACCGGCAAGCTAACTGCTAACCAGGTGGACTTCCCAGATGACCAGGACTCCTAAGATTTTCTTCTCCGCTCCACCGACTACCGGGGGCTTGTGAACTGTGTCTGATTTAACGGAAACCTACTCACCCACCTTGTCTCCTGCTCGCCACTCGGATCCCTACAATTGCCGCGCCTCCGCTGGGAACAAAAGGAGGCGTGTAGATTGAAAAACTGCAATCCCAGCCAATTGGATGCCCTAGCCTGTGACACCCTACCAGCCTGGTCTAAAGGCTGAGAGCTTGAGCGCTGGCTCCACACCACCGACGGACTGCAGGGGAAGGAGAGGGTGGCTGGGGCTGCTTGACTCCCCCCTCGAACTACACGGATTTCCTCGTTAGTGTAACTTCAGGACTCTCTGACTCACCTCAAGCTGCTCTACTTCGGGGTCGAGGCACCAGCAAGCTAACCGCTAACCGGGTGGACCTCCACTGATGACCAGGACTCCTAAGCTTTCCTTCTCCACTCCACCAACTACCGGGGGCTTGTGAACTGTGTCTGATTTAACGGAAACCCACTCGCCCACCTTGTCTCCTGCTCGCCACTCGGATCCCTACAATTGCCACGCCGCGCCTCCGCTGGGAACAAAAGGAGGCGCGTGGATTCAAAAACTGCAATCCCAGCCAATTGGATGCCCTAGCCTGTGACGCTCTACCAGCCTTGTCTAAAGGCTGAGAGCTTGAGCGCCGGCTCCACGCCACTGGACTGCAGGGAGAGGAGAGGGTGGCTGGGGCTGCTTCACTCCCCCCCTCAAACTACATGGATTTCCTCATTAGTGTAACTGCAGAACTCTTTGACTCACCGCAAGCTGCTCTACCTCGGGGTCGAGGCACCGGCAAGCTAACCGGGTGGACCTCCCCCGATGACCAGGACTCCTAAGCTTTCCTTCTCTGCTCCACTGACTACTGGGGGCTTGTGAACTGTGTTTGATTTTCGGCCCTCCAACCCACCCCGTTCCCTCCTCCCATTAAATACTCCCTCGCCACGCCCACTTCTGGAAGGGAGCAAATCAGGGCTGAGACAGCTCAACCCAGGGGAACGCCCTCTCTTCCACTGCCTAGCTGGGTGTAATCTGCCAAACTGGTACATTATAACACTGATCACTGCCCACACTGGACATTATTGTACTCGCTTGACTTTTCGCATCCTGACTATATACTCTATCTAATCCCTTAACTAATCGCATAGTCGGTATGTTTGATTATTTTCCCACCTGAAATATGTGCTACAGATTTATATAGGGGGGCTGATAGCAGAGACCTGTTCCAGAATTTGCACCTTCACCGAGACTTTAATCTGCTTAAAGCTATCTAGTAATTACTTGCATAATCTGCTTGATATTCTATTTCCCCACCTTGTGTACAAAAATGCAATAACTTTACCTTAGAGGCTATGAATGCAACTAGTTATTCTGTATATTTCTACTGTTAACTGCTTGTTTACCTGATAATACTGCTTTCTCCAACTAGATAGCCTCCCTTCTATTGATTAACACAACTTAGCCTGGGCATGACTTCTCAGAAAGCCACTGGCTGACTCTGCTCAGGACCTATTATCATATTAGTGGGGCATCCTGGTGCCTTGGGTGACCCCCTATTAACCCCGTCTGCACCCAACCAACTTGCCTGCCTATAGGGTAGTGGCGTTAAAATACACTCTCAAGAGGACTACTCTCCAGCTAGAGCTCCTAAGTTCACCTGCCCCTCATATTCCTGACTCCACCATTCTAGGGTAAAGACGCCTGGGACTCATCGTTCCCACAAGCTCTGGGTACTGCAGAGTGGAGGTGTCCCACTGAAATCTTGGCTACACCTCGGAACAGACCCTCCAGGGACTCAGTGCCCCTCAAGACAGGGTACTGCTCATTAGCGATGCCCCCTAGACACAGGGTAGCTATTAACCAGGGGCATAACCACTCCCCCTGCCCAGCTATCCCTCCTCTCCACCCTACCTCCCTGACCAGCATAAGGCCCCCCAAGCTAGGTCCCCCCTATCTTAGCTGCCCAAACAGTGGGCTCCTCCTGGCCATCCTGTACCTACTGTCCCTCCTCTGGGCTGACATGACTATTAGCATAGAAGAACAGGACACTAGATGTCCCCCTCCTTCTGGCCCTCCCCCTTGACACTCCTGGCACTGCCACCTCTTCCCCCACAACACTGCTGAGGCACTCCTGACTGCTCATGTATTCTGCAGAAGAGGCATTTTGTACTCAACATTACTCACTGCCAAACGGAGACTCTGCGCCAAGTCCTTACCCCTTAGAAGCATCCCATCTCTCTGCCTCCTTGCTACCCTCCTGCTCATAGCTGGGGATATCCAACCTAATCTTGGACCCCCCCATATACAACCTCCTGGTCTCCACCCCACTGGACCCTCATTGGGCGTCCTCTAAGGGCCTGCAGATCGCGCATATGAACATATGTAGCCTAAGACCAAAGGCGCAGGAACTTCAAACCTGGCTTGACTGGTACAACCCAGACATCCTGGCCGTATCTGAAACCTGGCTCAGACCTCATATTCTCTCACATGAGGTAGCAGCCCTTGGTTACCTCTCCCATAGCAGAGACAGACTGAGCAAAAGGGGTGGGGGGTGGTGTTCTAATCTACACAAAAGACACCCTTAATGCAGTGCAGATAAACCTGCATCAGCCCACTTGTATGGAAGGTGGTTCGATCTTTGTGCGCATCACCCTTGGCCCATGTAATCATCTCAATACTGGATGTGTATACAACCTCCCAACAAATGCTCGCTCATCTCTCGAGGCAGTCCTAAGGGATATCTCTGAGGAGGTAACCTCTGAGCTACTCATACTGGGGGACTTTAACCTAAATTGGGCCCCACAAGACAACCACTCCCTAATAGGGCTGGTTCAGGAAGCTAACCTTGAACAGGTCATCGCTGGGCCCACCCAAATGAACTACAAGACAGGAAACCATTCCACCCGATTGGGTGCTTACGAGCAAACTCTCCAACATACACGTGGCAGGCACCCTAGCGGATGCCCTGAGCGACCACTCCCCAATTTTCTGTACCTGGAAAAATAGGGCCCCTAGAGTCCACCCGCGAATCCTGGCAGCAAGGGATTTCACTAACCTCCTACCCGAATACCTGATTGGCTGCCTAAACAGCATTGATTGGAGTCCTATCAAACTACTCCCTTCACTAGATGAGGCTGCTGCCTTCTTCCAGGGAGCCATCACCATGGTAGCTGATCGCCTGGCCCCTATGAAGAAATTCCGCACCAAGGGGAGCTGCTATAAGTGGATCGCCCCCCTCGTGAAATCACTCATGAAAAACTGAGACACAACTTGGAAGAAATACAAGCTCTCCTCCCTACCAGTTGACCTCATCAGCTATAATTCGCTTAGTAATAGGTGCAAATTGGCCATTAAATTGGTCAAACGAGAGTATGTCACAAATCTACAGAAAAAGAACCTAGGCAACTGTAGACTCTTTTAGGTTCACATAAACGGGCTAATAAAGTGGAGCGGAAAGACCGTACATGGCGCCATAGAGGTGAACGGTCAACTAACAAACGATGACACTAGCATCACTATGGCACTCAACCGCCAGTTCACAAACCTGGACCAGATCAAAGCTGGACTGCCTATCCACCTCCCAGTCTCTTATGACCCCCTCCCCCACATATTGGACCACCCCACCTACCACCTTAGGCTAGTAAAACCTAACGAAGTCCTTCCTTTATTAAAATCCCTCAAAACATCGGGATCCATGAGACCAGACAGCATTCCCCCCCGGAATACTAAAGGAAGGGGCCGCTAGCACTCATCAGGCCCCTAACCTGGCTCCTCAAATCGATCCTTCATCGAAGGTGCCATCCCTGAACAATGGAAACTGGCTCATGTAGTCCCTGTCTACAAGGGAGGTTTGAGGGAGTCCACCAACAACTACAGGCCAATCTTTCTACTCTTTAGCCTTGGTAAGATTCAAGAGAGATTGATATACGGACAACTCCGTGACTACCTAGAGCTCCATCAATTACTATCTCCCTCCTAGCACGGATTCAGAACCAATCATGGGACTGACTCCGCGCTTATCAAGTTCTCCACAGATGTTCTCAGAGAACTGGATAAGGGGACCCCCACTGGGGCAGTCTTCATAGACCTATCCAAGGCATTCGACCTCGTCAACCATAACCTGCTGCTTTCCAAACTGAGCCATGTTGGGCTAGACAGCCACTCCCTGTTGTGGTTCAACAGCTACCTCACTGGGAGGTCACAGAGGGTAAAATGGAAAGACTCCCTTTTGGAGCCTCTCCCATTAACGGAGGGGGTGCCCCAAGGGTCAATACTTGGCCCCCTTCTCTTCTCTCTCTTCACCAATGATCTCTGTAATCACTGTGGGGGGAGCTCAGTGGTACAGTATGCGGATGATGCAGTCATCTACTGCCCCTCCACCAATCTGGGGGAACTCTGCTCCAGGCTACAGGATGACATGAGATCCCTAGAGGAATGGCTTGTCACTAATAGAATGATCATACATCCTAACAAAACTAAGGCCATGCTGTTTGGCCCAAGAACCCTCAGTCGTGACAGAAGCCAACACCTCCAGCTGACGACCACCTCAGGTAAGGGGCTTGAGGTGGTCGAATCAATAAAATACCTTGGCCTCACCCTGGATCAGGGCTTCTCCCTCAAGAAACATGTAGACCAGGTAACCAAAAATATTCACGCCAAACTCAGGACCCTGTACAGGTTGAAAGACCAGCTGATACCAGTGGCCCGGGCCTCCATCGCCACTAGCATTCTGCTCCGGACCATTACCTATGCGGCCCCAGTGGTTCAGGGAGCAGCCAGACAAGAGATAAACAAACTACAAGTTCTCTATCATAAGGTGGCTTGCATCGCCACACTATCCTGCCCTGGGACCCACCATTGTGACACTTTGTCCCAACTAAACTGGCCCTCCTGGGATGCCAGGCTCCAGTACTCCCTACTCTGCCACACCTATAAATTACTCAGCTCCTCCCAGCCTCACTGGGCTCATTGCCCATAAGAGAAAACCTAGGCTCCTCCGAACGACCAACCGGACTCTCCTCGATGTGCCCAGGGTTAGAACCAAGGCGGGTGGCAAGTCCTTCGCCATCACCGCCCCCACCCTATGGAACTCCCTGCCCCCAGATGGCCAGGAAGCTACCTCTTCCAACACCTTCTGCACTAGGCTTAAGGCTCATATGATGGCCACCTCAAAGTGCAATTGCTAAGGATAGGGGCTCCCAAGCGTAAGCCTAACACTCCAAGCTCTCTATGCATACTGGGCCATCCCCTCCTTGCCCACTCCACCTCCCCAACCAGGGAAAGACCAATATTGACTACACACCATATGTTACCTGCTGAAATGCAACAATGATTTACCCCATGTTATGTTTCTATGTGACTTATGTAATGTATTTTGCTGTATACAATCCTACGTAAAATTCTATGTAACCTCCAGGTCGCCCCTGAAAAAGGGACTTTCGAGGCCCAGTGGGCTCACCCGGTTATCAAAATTTAATAAATAAATACAAATAATTACACCCTCCACAAAAGTCTAAAACAAAGCTTATCTTTAAAATGGCATTCCACCAAAATGAAATATTTAGGGATATACATTCCCTACAACTTAAAGGTTACAGAACTCATTAACTACGAACCCCTAACAATTACAATTCAAAAGGACCTAGACAAATGGCAAAAACTCCCCTTAACCTTTTTCCAAAGAACAGAGACAATTCAATTGAATGTTTTTCCACGCTTATTGTATTTATTTCCGAACATCCCCTATTTCCCATCTGCATATTATTTTTCATCATGGGATAATATGTTGTCCACCTTCATATGGGATAAAACACACTCAAGAGTACGGTTGTCAATTTTAAAGCTATCATTATCCCAGGGAGGAACCAACCTTACGGATCTTAGACACTATGCAGAGGTGGCCTTTGTACGCATCCTAATGCTCTGGCTTTCCGAAAAATACAACGCACCTTGGAAGCAACTAGAATTTCATTTGAATGACCTCTACGACAAAGAAAATTCTTTTTGCTTCACAAGGAAAATCGCCTCCCTTAAAAGATTTTACAGAAGTGGCTTCACAGATCTTGAAAATGTGGTATAAGTTACGTAAAAGAGATCCGTTCCGAACAATATATGACTACCATAAGGTTATATCAGGAGATGAACTTTTTATCCCTTCACACATGGACTTGTCCTTTTCCAGGCGGAGAAGACTGGGACTGGAATAGGTTTTTCAGTTGTTAGGAACACGAAGAGTCTTAACATTTGACAAATTAATGCAGAAATTTAATCTACGAAAAACAGACCAATATCGTTACTTCCAAATAAGGAACCACATTTTGGGAAATCGTATAATACAACCTCAACCCCCCATATATGAAAATTACGCACATACCGTAATTCCTGATCTTTCTGTGTATCTTCACCATTCATCACCTGTGGGTTCTGGCCGGTGGTCACGACCCTGCGGGAGCTTTTTTTTTTTTGATGGGTGGAGTTTACACACTGTCAGTGCCACCCTCGAGGCTGACGCACTGCCTGGCCCTCGCGGGTTGGCCTTTAGGTGCCATCGACTCCACCCTCCCACCAGTTCTGAGTTGCTGTAGAGTAAGAAAGGGTTGGGAGGGAGAGACAAGGAAGTCCAAGCGACAGACAAAGGAAAGGATATACAAAACAAAAGGAGAAATAGACGACTGAGAGGACAGAAGGAGAGTTGGAAATCTAAGGGGATTGGGACAGGGCCCCAATCTCTGGAAGTAGAAAAAGGAGGGAAGGAGGGAGGGAAAAATCAGAAATAGTGAGGGGGAGGACATACCCTGAACCTTAGATCTATCTCCAGATTGTCTAGGAACTGCGAAGGAGTAGCCAGAAGGCTGAACTGCCAGGGATTCAAGGTACAGAATAACTGGCAATTATCTCCGACATGAGCACAAGCAGCTATTCTGAAAGAAAGACAGGATACAGGGCTGTACTCCCCTGAAAACCCTCCGAGAGGAGGTGAGAAACAAGGTTTAATTAAAATAATTTGAGGGATAAGTTCATAAGGACAAAGATGGAGTAGGTTAGAGGAGGAGAGAGAGAAAGAAGAGAGGGCAACCACCGACTCCCATCCCAACAGAGTGGAGCCGAAGCATTAAGGAGAAGGTGCCCCTTCCCCTGACCCTCTCCCCTCCCAACAGGGAGTATAAATTCCCCCTGTGTGCCCCAGGTCACCCTGCTCCTGACCAGTGGAAAGGAAGGGGGGAGGGGCACACAGAGGGAGGGGGACCCAGAGACTGAGGCCCTAGGGGGGGCAGAGGGTGGGATTATGATGAATGGTGAAGATGCACAGAAAGATCAGGAATTATGGTAGCTATGTAATTTTCATATCTTATCTGTGTCAATCTTCACCATTCATCACCTGTGGGTGAGTACCGAGCCCCCGGAAGGGGGCCCTAACCCTGAAGGACAAAGTTCCTTAGCCCTCAGTGGGTGAGACACTGACAGGGAGAACCTTTACGGGCCTGGCGAGGTCTGAGAGTAGGGAGAGTGAGACGGGAACCCCCCCCCCCGTAGGTGGTAGGAAGTTGCCCCGACAGACGCCGCCTCACCCTATGGGAGAAAAGATGTGTTCTCTGGTAAGGGGAGGAAATCACCCTACGCCAAGCCAAGAGTGACAACCAGGAAAGATGCAGCCATGCCGATCGCCTAGTGCAGGTCACTGTCCCTACGACCCTGGTAGCTACCTCGTTGGCATCATAAGATGCCCTCGCTTGGTGCCTTGCTAGCTCCAGGCCACGTGCAGAGAGTGCAATAGCTTGTCTGGTTACCTCCATATCAGACACAGAGGGCAGGAGTTGACCTAGCCTGGACCACAGAAACCTATCATAGGTAGCATAGTGGGCCTGATGTGCTGAAATTGAAAGAAGCAACTGTGCCGAGTATAAAGTCCTCCTCCCCCAGAAGTCAAAATCCATAGAATCCTGATCCAGTGGCTGGTCACGGTGGGGGTCATGAAGCCCATCGGGAGTATCCAGCTGTGTCAATCCTGACTGAGGATGAAGCATACGACCTGGAGACTCTGGGGGGGGCACAATACCTGTGGATCAGATCCCTAGGGGCTGGGACTCCGGAAGAGGGTCTTTGCCAGAAGCGCAACGACGCCTTCTGAAAAGGAGCAGGTCAGGCAGGCACCACAAGGGTGTCCACACTGAAATTGCCTAGGAAGGCACGCGTCAAGTGACATGCAGATCCTCCATCATCCTCATGAGGAAACACTGATACTCTGTGAGATCAGTAGCAGGAGAGATGTGGCCAGAGGGCTCCTCTCCCCCAAAGAGGGGGATGAAGAAGCAGATGATCTCGGAGATCCAGGGGTTGGCTGCTCAGGGTGATGGTGAAACACCTGTCTGTCCATGGCCCTGACATACAAAGGAAAGTGAGCAGCCACACCCCTGAATTGCTCCCAGGAGAGAGGTCCCCTAGGACCAAGAATGCCTGGGACTGCAGGAGAAGGTGACAGAGGAGAGGGGACAAGGCCAACAGCAGAAGGCAACATTCCTCTGTCCGAGCAAGAGAGTGCACCAGGGGTCCCAAGGGTAGAAGGGGCCCTGGAAAACCCGACAGCCGACAGCTGATCAACCATTCCGGAACTGCCTAGGCTGCACCCTGAAAACTCCCCCCATGAGGTGACCTGGACCGTGGCATTACAAAAGGACAGTCACTACCCTCCAAAGTCCAGGGCCCTCTAGAAAAGACCGAGAGAGAAGGACGGGGGTCTGCACTACAACTCCTTCCCAAACCCGGGTGGGTCCCAGAAAAGGGTCGCTGCATCGAACCCTGACCCCTCGGAGTCCAAAAGAGCCCTCCGACTCGCACAGACCAGCCTAGGCAGCTGACAACCCTGGTTACCGCAAACATGAATAATCAATTACCATCATTTAAAGGGATATGGCAGTGATGGATAATGCTCCAGACTGAAATGGATCCAGAGTTCTGCTCTAAGAAGACAGGGAACCGGTAATAGATGGAAGTGGGAGGTGGGATAAAGGCAAGAAAGTATATTTTGGTAACTCAATAAATGTGATAAGATTGCCATTACAAAGTGATAAGCTTTAGCAACTATAAGATTGTAATAATATCTGTGGATGCTGTAATTTAACTTATCCTGAAGTACAAAACAGAATGTACATGTCTTCCTCTGTGTCTCATCATGAAAAGAACAAAATTCTTCAATAAAAAGAAATAAAAAAAAAAAAAAAAAAAAAGAGCGAAGCCACAGAAGAACCCACCAGAGTTCGCTCAGGCCTACTGCTCTTCACCACTGACGACCCTCGCGCAGGCATACCAGAGGGCAACCTCGAGTGGTACCGATTCTTCTTCCACCAAAGGAGGGAGAAGACCTTGAGGTCAAGCGGAGTTGGGTCCCCGATTGAGGTCGGGAATGGGACCGCTACTTTTGTGCTTCAGGTGGACTGTCACCCCCCCCCAGCACCGGACTGCCCATGGTCGGACCCCCATCCCCGCAAAGGGTGGTGGACCGGACACAGCCCCACTGCCATCACAGTTTTCAAATGAAGTCTCCTTTAAGTCACCGCTACCGTCTAAGGGCGACTCCGTTGATGGCAGGTTGAGAATTTCTTCTTCATCTTTTTTTTTTTTTGTTAAATAAGAAAAGAACACTAAAAATGATAAGTTAATTGAATACTGAATGGCTATAGCTGCGGTCATATAGATGGAAGACTTGACTCCCGGCAGGCGAGCGACATTGTCACTGAAGTGTACTTGACAGTGGGAGAAAAGGAACTGAGGCGGTTAGAGGGTCGATGCCAAGACAGCCTATATGGCGCAAGCTAGTCTCACAGTGCCATGCATGCACGATCTTATCCTGGCACCAGACCTCCTGAAGATTTTTGGCTCCCGCAGGGTCCTAGCACCTCTGGTATAGTCCCATTAGTGTGAATGAGTGGTGGAGACTTTTAGTCCAGGAAGATCCAAATCTACATTAGCCAGAAGAGTTCGACCAGGATTATGCTGGCCCCCATCTGCAGCTTGATTGGCACCTTTCGAATCAGAGGAAATGGAGGGAAGGCATAAAGGAACTTCCCACTCCAGGAGAGGGACGTGTCTTGCCAGAAAACTTAAGGCCCTGGATCTAGTGAGCAGAAACTGGGCAGTTCTGCATTGAATGGGGACGGAAAAAGGTCCAACTCTGGATGACCCCATCTGGTAAATAGAACTACTGCAATGGATGAGAGAAGCTCCCATTCAAGCATGCTGGACTGACTCCAGCTGAGTCTATCCACCAGGGCATTTTGTACACCTGGGACATGGACGGCTGAGAGAACCAGACTGTGGTCCAGTGCCTAGTACCAAACTCTCATGGCCTCCCTGCACAGGGGGTGCGAATGTGTTTCCCCCTTGCTTGTTGATGTAGTAGACAACACTGAGATTGTCTAAGTAAATCAACAGGTGTCCTGGAAGAAGATGGTTCTGAAAGGCCTGTATGGCATACAGGACCACCCTCATCTCCAGGATGTTGTTATGCAGAGACACCTTGGTTTGACACTATGTTCCCAAGTCTGAAAGAGACCCAGGTGTGCACCCCAACCCCAACTGAAGTCATCCATGGTGAGGATCAGCTGGGGAGAAAAGATCTGAAAAGAAACCCCTTGTAACAGGTTCCGTAGGTCTATCCAGCACTGGAGCACCTTGTGGACTGGGGAGGAGACCAGTACTAGTTGATCTAAGACATCTGCATGTTGGTCCCATTGCACCCTGAGTGTTCACTGGAGCACCCACATGTGCAGTCTGGCCAAGGGGACCATGGCAATGGCCACGGCCATAAGATCCAATAACCTCAGGTATACCCTCATAGGAACATAACACCTCTGGGTAACCTCCTGAGCCTGGGCAATGAGACACTACACCCTGTTGAGAGACAGGAAGACTCTGCCCTGTGCTGAGTCCAAGATCATCCCTATATACTGCAGCATCTGGGACGGAATCAAGATGGACTTGGGCAGACTGATCATAATACCCAAGGAGACAAATAGTTGGAGAGTCCTCTCCAAGGTCCAGAGGAGCTGATCTCTACATGGTGACTTGAGGAGACAGTCGTCCAGGTAGGAGAAAATGTACAGTCCCTCTCTCTGGAGGGACACAGCTACTGCGCTAAGCATTTTGTAAAGAACCATGACACAGAGTATAAGCCATAGGGCAATACCTTGAACTGGTAATGTCCTCCCTGAAAAAGGAACCGGAGAAACCTCCTGTGTGGGGGGGATATACCAATATATGCAGGTAAGGATCTTGCATATCCAGGGAGCAAAGTCAGTCACCCTGCTTGAGTACGGGCAGCAGACCTGGCAGAGTGACCATGCGGAATGTCTTTGTGTACTGGATATAAAGATTAAGAGCTTTGAGATCTAAAATAGACCTCAGATCTCTGGTTATTTGGGGAACCAGCAAGAACCAGGGATAGAATCCCCCATTCTTTTGGCACCTGGGCACTGGCTCTAGGGCCTTTTTCCCACAGAAGGGACTGTACCTCCTCCCGGAGAACCATAAGATGGGCCGGGGGGGTAGGTGGAAGGTACTAGAGGAGTCTCTAGAGGCATCTCTACAAGCTCCAGAGTGTGACCCCTCTCTATAATTTGAAGAATCCAGGCATCTGAAGTGATGGGTCTCCACTGATTGAGATGGAGGGAGAACCAACCTCTGACCACCACCTCTCCATTGGGGACCGGAAGAGGGAGGTCTGGCAAGGAGTCAAGCATAGGCGGATCCGGCCGCTGGGGCTGATCCGTTGCCTCTAGGTCACTTTGTGGCAGCGCTGAAGAAGAAGGGTGTGGGCAGGGCAGTGAAGACCTTTCTCTTGCCCTGGGGCGGGAGCCTTCTCTGGATTTATCGGATACCTTACAAAAAGGTGGGCGTTGTCTGCTCCTAGGCTGTGTATGGAAAAGCGAATGGACAGACTTACTAGCCCTGCCAGATGCCTGTAAGTCATTGATGATGTCCTGGACATCTGGCTCACACAACTTGGAGCCACAGAAGGGGGCATTCATCACTTTCTGCTGTACATCTGCTGCGAACCCCGAGACTCTCAGCCAGGAGTGCCTATGAAGGCAAATGCCTGTGGCAGCAGCCCTGGCCCCAGTGTCATAAATGTTGTATAAAGCCATAATGAGATGTGTACTAATGTCCTCAGCAGTTTGTAAACATTTGAAAACCTCCTGTTTCTGGGAACAGTCTGGGAGGGCTTGGGCAGCCGCCTTGCCCTTCTTCCAGATGGTATTTTAGTACCTGACCATATGTGACAGGTAATTAGCAATCCAAAGCCCAAAGTGGAGGAGGCATAGACCCTCTTACACCCAGAGGTCAATTGCCTGGATTCTCTGTCAAGGGGGAGGGAGTTAAGATGCTTGGGCACCTTGGACCTGTTGTGTGCTGCTTTAATGACCTTAGAATTGATCTCCTGCTGGGCAGCATAGAATTGCACTGCATTTTAAAATTATTGTGTCTATGAAGGTCTGCTAAACAGTTGTTTTTTTTGAAACTCCGTTTCTTGCTTTTTTCTCTCCCCCCCACTTTGCTTTCAACGGCATTCCTGCCATCTGTTTTGCTCCCCCATCTCTGCTACCTCCACTGCTAAATCTTTCACGCTAATCCCCCTACTTAATCCCACTGTTCTCCTGTCTGCCCCCCGTCACCCTGCTGATGGTCTGCTGCCAATCTCCTCCGCCCCTTTCTCCTGCTCATCTATTAACCTCTCCCCTCTCCTTTCTCCTCCAGATCACTTCCCTGATTGGGTGCTGCTACGAGGGACCTGCGGCGCAGTGTGGCCACTTCTCCTCAGCCGTCGCCCGCCCCTAGAATCCCCAACGGCCCTCCCAGACTATCACAGGCTTCTTCCCTTTCCAGCCAGGTATGCCTCTACTGCTGCGCCATATTTTGTAAATGGCCCCTCTTCCTACCCCTCCCAGATTGGCTGTTCTGCCTCAGAGCAGCTTCTGATTGGACTACTTTCCTTTAGTACCCACAGTCCTAAACTGCCTTATTTACAGACTTTTACCTTTAAAACTTGATTCTGAAACTGTAAATTGTATGCCAACTGTATTGAGCTAGTTCCTGTACCACATTTAATGATCTAGAATTGCACTGCATTTTAAGTTTATTGTGTCTATTAAAGTCTGCTAAACTGTTTTTTTTAACCTCAGTTTTCTTGCCTTTTCTCCCTCTTCTCTTGCTCAAACTTTTCCTTTTCTGAACTTTGCTCTCAACGTCATTCCTGCTATCCGTTGTGCTCCCCCCTTCTCTGCTACCTCCACTGCTAAACCTTTCACGCTAATCTACACACCCGTAGTCTGGGCAACAAGCTCCCTGAACTGGTGGCCTTGATGGAAGAGGGATGGCTGGATATCGTAGCAGTCACAGAAACATGGTACACAGAGAACCCTGACTGGGATGTCAACATACCAGGGTACACAACCTACAGGAGAGACAGGGAGGGCAGAAGGGGGGTGTAGCTCTCTATGTAAGGGAAGGGATAAAAGCAACTGAACAAAAGAGTAAACAGGGAGGAGAGAAGGCACTGTGGGTCACCTTAGAGACTGGAAATGGCACCACAATCCGCACATGGGTTGTATACAGATCCCCATGTCAGGGGGAGGGAATGGACAAGGATATGATAGAAGGCATACTTAGGATGGCAGAGAAAGGGGAGATACTGTTGATGGAGGACCTTAATATGCCAGATGTTAACTGGAGCACCTTTGCTGCAGCCACATCCAAAAGCAGGGCCATTCTTGATGCCCTTCAGGTGGCATGCCTCAGACAGCTAGTTTTGGAACCTACTCATGAGGGAGCAATCTTAGACCTCGTACCCTCAAATGGGGACAGTGAGAGGATCTCAGATCTAGAAATGGGTAGCCATTTGGGAACAAGTGACCACCAAACAGTGTGGTTCACGATAAACTCAGCTACAGAGTCAAGCCATACAAAAGTGAGGGTTCTGGACTTCAGGAGGGCTGACTTTGGCAAGATGGGAGAGTGCCTTAGAAAAGCACTAGCAAACAGGCTAGGAGGAGGGGTGGAGCAACAATGGGGAAATATTAGAACTGCCATCACAGAGGCAACAAGCCTTTGTGTGAAGCAAATAAATCAAAATGAAAGAAAAAGCCACTATGGTTCTCAAAAGAAGTGGCGGTGAAGGTTAGGGAGAAAAAGATAGCATTTAGGAAGTATAAGGAAACACAGAAGGAGCAGTACAAAGAACTGTACCAGTTAAGGCAGAAGGAAGCAGGGAGGGTAGTCAGAATAGCAAAGGCACAAACTGAGGAAAAGATAGCCAACTCGGTTAAGAAGGGGGATAAAACCTTTTATAGGTATACCAGGGAGCATAGAAAGACAAAGGGAGGGATAGTGAGGCTGAACAGAATGGATAGTGGGTGGGCAGAGAGTGACAGTGAAAAAGCAGGGATACTGAATGAACACTTCTGTTCAGTATTCACAAAAGAGGAAGTGGGGGAGGTGCCTAATCCAATTAACAGAAGCATTCTGGGGGTCGATCCAAGTTCTTTCACAGAAGAAAGGGTTCTGAAAGAACTCCTAAAACTGAAGGTGGACAAAGCAATGGGGCCAGATGGAATTCACCCCAGAATTCTAAAAGAATTAAGCAGAGAACTAGTGACACCACTGACTACCCTTTACAACAAATCATGGGAGGATGGTGTGGTACCTGAGGACTGGAAGAAGGCCGATGTGATTCCCTTTCACAAAAGTGGGAGCAAGACAGAGGCAGGAAACTATAGACCTGTCAGTTTGACCTCTGTGATAGGGAAAGTGATGGAATCACTTCTGAAGGAAAGAATTGTTGAGTACCTAGAGGCCAGTGGGGCACAGGACCCAAGGCACCATGGGTTCACAGTGGGAAGGTCATGTCAGACAAATCTAACTGATTTCTTTGACTGGGTGACCAAAGTAGTAGACCAGGGACGGGCTGTGGACATGGCCTACCTAGACTTTAGCAAGGCATTTGACACAGTCCCACAGAAAAGATTAGTAGTCAAATTAACCAGCCTTGGAGTGGGTCCCAGGGTGGTAGCCTGGGTAAAACATTGGCTGAACAACAGGACACAGAAGGTAATTGTAAATGGAGTCCACTCTGAAGAAAGAGGGGTTACTAGTGGGGTACGAGGGTGCAGTACTGGTCCAGTTCTTTTAATGTCTTTATAAGTGACATTGC
This sequence comes from Neoceratodus forsteri, assembly GCA_016271365.2. Taxonomy (NCBI): domain Eukaryota; kingdom Metazoa; phylum Chordata; order Ceratodontiformes; family Ceratodontidae; genus Neoceratodus; species Neoceratodus forsteri. The sequence continues at coordinate 40,228,704 of CM057451.1, forward strand.
AGAGGACTGGAAGGAAAAGTATGCCTCTTTGCAGATGACACAAAGATCTGCAACAGGGTTGATACACAAGGAGGCGTGGAAAGGATGAGAAAGGACTTGGCAAGGTTGGAGGAATGGTCAGAAGTATGGCAGCTTGGATTCAATGTAAAGTAGTGCAAAGTAATGCACCTCAGAAACAAAAACCCAGGGGAAGATTACACAGTTGGGGGGAGGTAGTAACAACAACAAAAATGGAAAGGGACATAAGGGTAATCATATCAGATGACCTTAAGGTTGGCAAGCAATGCGAGAAGGCGGTAGGGAGGGCTGGGGGGATACTGGGATGTATAGGGACAGGCATCACCAGCAGAAAATAGGAAGTCGTTATCCCCCTGTACAGACAGTTGGTGAGACCCCATCTGGAGTACTGCATCCAGTTCTGGAGACCCCATCTCTGCAAGGATATAGATAGGGTGGAGGCAGTTCAGAGGAGGGCAACTAAAATGGTGCAGGGTCTGCAAGAGAAGCCATACGAGGAGAGGCTAAAGGAACTTAATATGTATACCCTTGAGGAAGGGGGGACATGACAGAAATGTTTAAGTACTTCAGTGGAATCAACAAAGTCCAAGAAGGTAGCATCTTTCAGAAAAAGAGATGTGCAACAAGGGGACACAATTTGAAGATAGAGGGGGAACGGCTCAGGGGCAATGTGAGGAAGTATTTTTCACAAAGAGGGTGGTGGACGATGGAACAGCCTTCCTGAGGAGGTTGTGGGGTCTAAAACTGTGGGAGAATTCAAGAATGCATGGGACAGACATAAGGCAATTTTTGTGGGGGGTAGGAAGAAATAGGCTGTTGGTTAAATAGAATCTGCAGCTTATCCTCTAGGTAGGGAAATGGGCAGACTAGGTGGGCCAAGCGGTCCTTATCTGCCGTCAAAGTCTATGTTTCTATCCCCCTACTTAATCCCACTACTGTGCTCCTGTCTGCCCCCTGCCGCCCTGCTGATGGTTTGCCGCCAGTCTCCTCTGCCCCTTTATCCCTCTTATCTATTAACCTATCCCCTCTCCTTTCTCCTCCAGATCACTTCCGATCGGGCGCTACTATGAAGGACCCACAGCACGGTGTGGCCACTTCTCCTCAGCCACTGCTCGCCCCTAGAAATCCCCAACGGCTCTCACAGACTATCATCAGCTTCTCTAGTTCCCCACCCACCCCTCCTTCCCCATTTGCTCATTATACTCGGCGACCTCCAGAGGGTGAACTGCTGTACCAAACTTCCTGATATTGCTCTCTCTCTCTCTCTCTCTACATTACCCCTGAACACTTTACAGATGTTTTTTTATCCTGACAACATTCTTAATCATTCCATAAACATTCCTCTGTACCTTCGTTCCTCACATGCTCGTTAAACACAGCTACACTTTACTTTCCCTAATCACCCCTACAATTTTGGGTGCGTCACCTCCTCCAGGCAAGATAATGGCAACTTCGCATCTCTCACCCAGTTTAGTCATCCTGCTCTTAATATTTACGTTAGCAGGACAGTCAGGGATGTGCCTACCTCTGGCTTCAACATTCGCTGCACTAAATAATGCCTATGATGTTTATGGTGTAAGCACAAGAACCTGTGGTCTCTACCCAGACTCAAAAGAATTAAAAGTTTATAGTAAAATCCCTAGTCCCAGTCATGATTGTCTGAACCCTGGGACCCTGAATGGTACCCCCCATCTGTTGGTACTTTCTTGCTACTCCACTAAACAACGGGTACCCATTAACATTCCACGTTTACTCAAAAATGCACTACAGCACACAAGCAGCTGAAGGAACAGCTAAAAAGGCTCATTCTGCTGTTATTGCTAGTCTCTGGCAATATCCCCCCTAACCCTGGCCCTCAACAAGTACCCTATGGTGGAAATAAATCAGGAGTACTCACACTGGTGTACATTAACATCTGTAGCTGACTGGCCAAGTGGACAACCTCCGAGTTTGGGTCTCCCAACAAAACCCACACATTCTTTCGATTGTCGAGACGTGGCTTTCACCAAAAACAGTGGATGCCAACATTGCCCTTCCGGGATACATCATATTCAGGCAGGACAAGCTTACCAAAAGAGGAGGAGGTTGTGCATTATATGTAAAAGACACAATCATGGGACATTACCTGTGCCAAACTTAGGGAGTGATATTCAAGTGCTAGCCACCAAAATCTTACTTGGTGCACATAATAAATCTGTCACTGTGGCATCAGTGTATATCCCATCAAAGCACAAAGTCTCTGGACTTACCTCAGTCTTAGACTGTATCCGTTGCCTGCACCCCAGCTCTGAAATCATGCTGGGTGATTTCAATGTAAACTGCTTATCCCCTGAAGCATGAGCCTAAAAGGATGCAATCACTGCCAAACATTTCACACAACTTGTTGAATCCCCAACTAGAACAAATTACAGGACAGGGACCTGTACCTTTCTAGATTGGGACCTCTCCAATCATCCAGATCGCATAACCTACATAACTGTCCTCCCCAGATGCTATTAGTGACCATTCCCCTATCTTGTGCAATTGGCCTACCAAGTTCACTAAGCCACCAGCGAAAACAGTTACAAGCAGGGTCCTACTCAGAGGGTACATCGAGCCACTAAAACTACAGCTACACAAACTAGACTGGTCCCCGACTGATGATGCTGATGGTGTAAACATGGCACTTGATTACTTCTTCCATCACTTCAATGCCACCTGCAACATCCATGCCCCATTCAAAAAACGTAAAGTTAAAGGCATCTGCAACCCATGGATCACTCCGGATTTAATTGAGCTCATGAAAAATAGAGATCACCTATGGCAGTGAGCAAGGGCCACAGGCAGGCAAGGGGACATACAGAAATATAAAAGAGCTAGGAATGATTGTACCTGGGTGATCCGTAACAAAGAAAAAAACAGTTTTATAGGGAAGCGCTTACCAACTCCTGGAATGATGGTAGGAAGTTCTGGAGCAACATTAAAGATGTAACTGGAAGGATATAAAACAGCCCCCATCGATGCTCAATATTGACGGTACACTGACACTTGACCCTACAACCATTGCCAACACTTTAAATGATGCCTTTACCGACCTCAGTAGTGTCCTACACCCCCCAAGCTTCTTCGAAATCTCCTCAAATGCAGAGGCTGCTAATCCCAATCAATCACAGGCATGCCCCCATTCTATTTCAAAACAGTTACAGTCTGTGAAGCTAGAAGATATATCCTAAAGGTGCTAGGGAAATCTACTCATCTACCTACCACTTACCAATCTTTCCTGGCTGTATTCTCTTCTTATACTTTGTCGCCTTCCACAGTTTGTGCTTAGAATTTTAATGTCAAAGCCTGTTCCCTGGCATACATTGTACAATGCCAGATAATGATGCTCACATGTTTTTTTTGTAATACTGTACATCCCTTGATTTGTGGGGATACACTGGATCTGAAACTTACAGCTCTAACCCTGCAGGAAATATCACCTTAACCAAAATAATTAACCTGTCTCTAAGGCTATCCCAATTCCCCAATAAATGGAAATCCACCTTGGTGACCTCCGTCCATAAAAGTGGCGACAGTGTGCAACACAGGAACTACAGACTGACCTCCATTCTCCCCCTTCTCTCAAAAGCCCTTGAGCAGACTGTCGCAGACCAGCTTGTTGAGTACCTAGAAAAAAATACCAGCTACGATGCCCTCAACAACATGGGTTTAGAAAGGGACACAGCACCACCATGGCACTTCTTGAGTTCATGGGCTTCATACACAAATTGCTTAATCAAGGCTCTCCAGTTGGGGCATTTATTGGTCCAAAGCCTTTGATATGGTGAACCACACCCTCCTGCTTGAACAACTATCTGCCATAGGACTATCCAGGGAAACTATAGACTGGTTCAAAAGTTATCTCTCAGACCGTTTGCAGCAGGTTAAGATCAATAACCACCTCTCTGACAGGAGAACAGTCCCATAAGGGTCCATTCTCGTTCCCCTTCTGTTCAGTATCTTCCTGAATTGACTTCCAAGTTCCTGTCATGACTGTATACTGCTGTACACAGATGACGCAGTAATCTTCTCTAGCAACCAAGTCCCCAAGCTCCTCGAGAATCATCTTCAGCAAAGCTTTGTAAATGTGGAAGACTGGTTTAGCAGACACAAGCTCATTCATAAGTATAAGACTAAGGTCATGCTTTTCAGTGGCCTGCATAACAAATTCAGATCCCAATTCATGACAATCAACAACTTAGTGGGCTCCTCCCAGAGCAGGTTCAGCACTTTAAATACCTAGGGATCCCCTTAGACAGCTCATTATCCTACTCTCAACATACTGAATATGTTGCCAAAGCTGTCAACATTCATACTGGGTTACTGCATAGGCATAAATGGAGTCTGACTACCAACACATTAAGGCTAGCAATCCAAAGCTCTGTTATATCCATAATTGACTATGGGCTTGCTGTCTATGGCTCTGCCACCAAAACGGCCGTCTGACATATATCCACAGCTCTGAACAATACCTTTAGGCTCCTCACAGGCAAAGCATGGCTCATGCATACCTGTGACCTTTATGATAAGACAAGCTGGCTTCAGTTAAAAGATAGAATTAAATACCAAACATGTCTACTAGATAAGATCAGTCTTGGACTTGCGCTTCCAGGGGTTCACAACATCCAAAACCAGTCCTGTATTCCCCCTCATACTAGGGGCTCTATAAAGCAGATCTTCTAGGTACCTCGCTGCTGCACAACCCAGGGACAAAGATCCTTTATCTACCGTGCCCCTCTCTGGCTAAATTCTCTCCACATCATCTCCTCTGTCTCCAAACTAGGCCAATTTAAACATAAAATCTGACAATACTGAACTGCACAGCAACTGTGACTGCTTCCACTGAGCAGAGCCTATTAACACTGTACACTTTATATCTTCACCGCTTTCAACACGCATCGCACTTATTCTCCTGCCCCACCTCACTAGCACTTGTTATACCATCCCAATTCACTACGTTTGTACCTTCCCCCTCACATCCACTATCCCTTCCCCATCTGCCTCACCTTACTTCCACCAGCCCGCCTTATCACCCTCCTATCACTCCTATTTACCACTCGACATGGCCTCCTGGCTGCCTTATCTTGCTTTCTCCTCACTTTCTACCCCTCCCTGTCCTACCACTTACCAATCTTTCCTGGCTGTATTCTCTTCTTATACTTTGTCGTCTTCCACAGTTTGTGCTTAGAATTTTAATGTCAAAGCCTGTTCCCTGGCATAGATTGTACAATGCCAGATAATGATGCTCACATTTTTTTTGTAATACTGTACATCCCTTGATTTGTGTTACTACCTCTGTAATTCCCTCTGATGTGGAATCAATGTAAAATAGCTCTTACTCAAAGGTGTTTAATCCACAATCTTAATAAATAACAAATATCTCTTCTGACAGGCACGTGACGTCCATGCTGCTGAGCAAGCTGGCTGATGTTGCCTCCAGCTATCCTCGTGGAAGTTCAGTGGACAAACTGATGGACTCAACAGCAATGTGACTTGGTGACAGGGTGACTGACCTCAAGGGCCCAATGGAAGGAAGAAAACAAATGGTCCCTCTACTGACAGTGATCCCACAATCACCGCTGACTCACATTTTTTTTTGTTCCTTTGCTCCTAGGTGGAGACTCACCTTGGAAGGAAGGAATGGGCAGCATGAAGTCACAGGATCCATCATCTCTGCAGGGGGTCAGAAGATCAACTATGTATTTCTCTTCCATGTGTATTATTCTTTTACTGACAGTAGGTCCAGGACCAGGATATTCTCTCCAGCATGAGAGCGTTGCCAACCTCGCAGCCATGGAGGGCATTCAAGCAGTTGTGGGCTTCCACTTGATCACCTGCAGCCTATGCCCGAGCACCTCTGGGTGCATGGCCTGTCACCAGTGGCTAGTTTCCAAGTTGTTAAAGATACCAAGACAATGGACACAGACATCAAAGTCATTGGTGTTTGACATGGTGAATCTGCAAGCCACTCACCTCTTAAATCCCAGTTTCTTCCATTGTTCCATTCTAAACATCAACAGGGCAGTGAGCAGAGGATGGTGCACACGTGGAGAGCTGAAAAAACTATCAAAACCCTCCAAACCCTGAAATGCAGCAAAAACTCAATAACTAGGCAGTGCCACAGGCTCACCCCTAGGCACAGCCAGATCCCCTACTCCCAGGAGACCCCCCCCCCCGATGAACCCTGTGACTGACTGTCAAGGACAGCTTCCTCTCCTTCTATCCAAGGAGCCCTTTTTTTTTTTCATTCGGTAGTTAGTCGAGTGGTCCTACTAAAAATGAAGCAACAGTCTGACAAAACTTTTTCCCTTATAATGTAATACCACACAAATTAGACCCAGGCAGAGTTGATAAGAAAATCATAAAAAGTTTTCTTTAAGTAAACACATTAAAATATTCTACACAATTTAGGGTATTGAGCTGCAGACAACAATGTTAAAAAAGATGTGAAATTAAACAATAAACCTACACACTATGAACGCTAAAATGTTCTACCTTATTGATGTTTGGAGTCCAAGGTATGAAAAGCTCCATCTGCCAGAAAACTTCAAATTTTCTGAAAAGAGTTCTCAAAAAGTTCAGTAAGATGATAGGTCAGTCTCTGAATTTTCTTCTTCAGCAAAATTCAGGGTTTTTCAGAGACAGGTTCCTTTCCCAAGAGTTTTTTTTTTTTTCACTCTTTCTTCATTGAGGCAAGGTTCACCTCACTAATCAGCAGTTCTTTTTCAGCAAAACTACCCAAAGCTAACACTTGGCAAAATTATACCAAAAAGCCACATTTTCTGGCTGTATTCCCTTTTTATACCTCGAGGGGTCATTCCAGCCTACCCTTTTGAGTGGTCGGCTATTCAGGCTGGGATGTTTCAGCAGTTCACCCTTTTCCTGGAGATGTCTCTCTCGCTCCACCCTAGTTTCTTTAGAGTATAAAATACTAGAAAATCCTTCAAATTGGGGTTCTGTCCACCATCCTACCCCCCCCATTGTGGTTTAACAAGTTTGGTTTAGCATGTTGACCCTCTGCTGAACAGTTCCTGCACTTTGATCTCAGGAAACCCTCAACATACAGTACAAAAAGACCCCAGATGTCATGTCACCATTCTCCTGGTTGTGAGGTCTGAACATTCAAACACAAATAAAGTTTTAAATGATTAATGTAAGCCAGTTCCTGGCTTTCAGTCCTCTGATATGCAAGCCTGAGAGCCAGATCCATCACTCAGCTTTTTAAATTTTTCTCCAGGTTTCCTTATAGAAATCTTAAAGAGCCAGTGGCTTAAATCTGAAACACAGCCCATGTATATTTATTTATTGAAATGTTTCACCAGGAAGGCACACTGAACAACAAGTTGCTCATCTCCCAGTGCAACTGGGGATGAAAACAGCAACTGATACTAAGGCACAAGGTAACAAAATTTACATTTGAATACATATGAATGTAGTACAAGTGAATGCAAGAAACCAAAGATTACATTTAAACATATGTGGATAACAGTGAGTAGCATGTGCAGTGAGCAAATGAAAAAGCAGGAAGCAAGCAGTAATGACAAGGGAGCTGGATGATAAACAACTGGGATTGACACAATGGCACATTTACAGTAAAATGCAAGCTCAAAGTGACTCCTGTCTGAATGGAATAATATTAGTCAGAGCACGGTCGGGCAAGTGAGAAGTAACACCATACAGTACAAGTAACTAGGATATGCAAAACCTGCTAAATAGTCTATAAGTGCAATAGAGTTTGGGGGAGCCATAAATAGGCTGAGTAATGGAGGGGAAGAGGGGAGAGAGAGGAAGTGTGGGAGGAAAAGTTGGAGGGGAGGTGAGGAGAGGAAAGGGAGGTGGGAGACATACTAGTTTTCAGCCCTTACAAGGTACATAGAACCCTGCCAGGTGTCGAGTCAGGACAAGGACAGTGGAAGGGACTAGTGCGGAAGTAGGGACATGGGTAGGAAGGAGGAAAGAAAGGGGAGGAATATATATATATTTATACAATAGGGTTGAAGGGATAACACTATGAATAAATTGTGTTATTTTCACAGCCGTAGTACAACCAATGTGATGACATCACCGCTGTGGATTTATTTCCTGATAAACTCACAGTGTCTATATCACCAGCAAATTTACAACAATGGTGATGTCACCAGAGTGAAACTATCTACACTGCAGCCTGCATTTAATAGCTTCACAGTTTCTCTTTCTCACTGAATCCTGCAACTAACTCAATTAGCATTGTAAAAGACAATCACCTGTGTCCCATAGTTATTCTGACAATCGTAGCCCATTACTGTGCTGCTCTAATCTTCAAACCAGCCTCCTTCATAAACCAGTTTCTCTCTCTGAGTGCTGACTGCAACAGTTTCTCTGTCTCAGTGAAGCCTGCAACTTACTGAATAAACAGTCTGTTTCTCACTCCTAGCTGCAGGTAACACAATTATCATTGCAAATCACATGCACCTGTTTCTCACAGTGTCCAAAACTCCCAGCCCATTCAGAAACACTTACACTCAGACCACACACAAACAGTGCTGTCACTTGGGAACATAAGCAGGAGGCTGGTAAGGACAGAGGTTCGGGTTTATATTCTGTTTTAACTGAAATATTTGAATAGTTTTGTATGTGAAATTAGTTCTGTGTGTTAAAAATTACTACTCTAAGTTAGAACTGTTACTTGGGCTGTGATATTGTAACTTTTGGGGCTTGGGAACACTTGTTTGGCAGTGATAATTAGAGTGAAATTTAAATGTGATGTTTGCCTGGTGTTAGGGAGGAATTAACAAAAATCATCTTGTCTTTCATTGTTCACTTGGGAACATAAGCAGGAGGCTGGTAAGGACAGAGGTTTGGGTTTATATTCTGTTTTAACTGAAATATTTGAATAGTTTTGTACGTGAAATTAGTTCTGTGTGTTAAAAATTACTACTTTGAGTTAGAACTGTTACTTGGGCTGTGATATTGTAAATTTTGGGGCTTGGGAACACTTGTTTGGCAGTGGTAATTAGAGTGAAATTTAAATGTGATGTTTGCCTGGTGTTGGTAAGAACCCTCCCACCCTGTTTTGTATGCTTTCTTAAATGCTGAAAAGCCACTGGGGGTTGGGATTGAAGGGCTGTGTATTTCTGTTTGTGACTGAAATTTGAAGCAACAGGAACTGGTAGGCCTGTGACATCATACGGTACCTGATGTCTGCATACACACACACACTGGACTGTATGTGTTTGTGAGACTTGGGAACTTTATTGGTGGGGTTGAAATTGGGTTTGTAAGTAACTGCAGTCAGTATAGAGAGAAACTGTATTCCAGGGGGAAGGGACTGAGAAAAGGGGTGTGTGCCATTATAAACAGAGGGGGACAAACAGGGTGGCCATATTCCACCATGGCAGGCATCTTCAGAAGGTTTGTAGGCTGCACAGGCTGTGGGATGGCAACAATTCTCAATTGGGCCTGGACAGAGGGAGGCTGCCCACTCTGTAGACAGCTATCTTGTATCAGGAGTGAAGTATATTGGTTAAGAAGTAAGCTGGGGGAGTTGGGGGGTGTCCAAGGATAAGGGGTGTGGATATGGGCAGCAGAAGAGTGGGGCTGAGAGGAGGCTGGGGCAACGCTCTGAAATTACAGGATGTTATGTTACAGCAAGCAGGAGGGGGGGATATTAGGTACAGAGGACCCTTAGATATGGATGTTGACGCTAAGGGGAAAGCGTACGGGGTGAACATTCCGAATACAAAGAGAGTGGAGGGGGAAGAGTCAGGAGGGGCTGTTGTGGGGAAGCCTGGTAGAGCAGACATTGAGAAGGGAGGGGCTTTTGTGGGGAAGCCTAAAACAGTGGACTGTGGGAAGGGAGCTCCTAAGGAGAACAGAGCAAGAGGGGAGGAAGAGGAGCAGTTTAGAGGTGCAGTCAGGGGAAACTCGGGTTACTTGATGGAGGCTGGCATATAGTGTCACAATAAATTTGAGCTACTACGCAACCTAGAGGGGGAGGAAGGGGTTGGTGGAAATGAGGAAACTGATACAGAGGCCGGGGGGAGGGAGTCGGATACCCATAGGGCATCACAGACCGGCAATGGAAAGGATAGAAATAGTCCCAGAGGGAGAAGGGGAAACATAAATGTTAAGCAGATGGGGGAGATGCAACATATTGCAGACATGAGGGAGGACAGCATGACTGGAGAGAAACTGGGAGACAAGGAGGTGGGGGGGGCCCCCTTCAGCAGGGGGGTCTGTACCAAGGATGGGGCCCTCGGTAAAGAGAGCCTCTGGAGGTAGGGGTACTATTACAAGGGGGGAGGATGGCGGTGTGGGGGAAGGGGAAACCATCAGGGCCAGGATAAGAGAGGGTTAAAGGGGACACCTATTCAGAGGGGGTCTGAGTTAAGTGGGCAAAATAACAAGGGAGGCAGAAAGGAGAGAGGGACAAGGGGGACTCTAAAAAGGCAGGAAGACTCCCATGGAATTGAGATCATGAATAAAGGGGGATGGGGGCTGAGAGTGCATAGTGGAGGTAACCATAAGGATGATGGCGATGTTAAGGTTCTGTTATGGGAGACTCGATGATTAGGGGTATCCAGTGGGAGGGACAGGGGTGGATGCCATAGTCAGGTGAAGGTAGTGAGTATCTCTGGGCTGACAGTGCACAGAGCAAAGTTCATGGTGTATGAACTGGTTAGGGTTAATGAGGCAAGGTTCCTGGTGCATTTGGGAACTAACGATCTAGAGGAAATAGCGTTTTGGAAATCCAAGCAAGGTTCCAAGAACTTGCCAGAGTCTGTCGGGATAATGGATGCAACATTTCCTTTTCAGAGATATTGCCAGTACCAAAGGCCTCAGTGGAGGAAAAAATGAAGATCACAGAGGTTAATGACTGGCTCAGGAAGTGGGGTGAAGAGAGTGGGTTGGGGGTGTTAGGGAACCGGAAAGGAGTTTGGTAGGATAAGTGACTGTATGCCAAGGACAGGATTCATCTTGCCCCATTAGGGAAGGAAGTCCTAAACAGGGATGGCTGACTACATTCAAGAAAGGTGGGGTTTAAACTTGTGAGGGGAAGGGATAAGGAGGGCTGACCAGAAGCCCTCTCCTCCAGATGAGGAGTAGCCTTCAACCCAAGGGGGATGGGGAAACAGACTGGGGAGGTTTCAGGAGGAGCAGAGGGAGGATGGAAATATAAGGAACCTGGGTGGGGTTCGATAAAGGGGATCGGGGATAAGGGGTGGGGATTGGTGTTAGTAAATGCCAGGAGCTTGGGAAACAAGTTGCCAGAGTTCCAGGCCAAGCTATTCGAGGGGGTGGATGTGGCGGTGGTCACAGAGACGTGGGCCAACAAAAACCATGACTGAGACCTAAACGTGCGGGGGTACACTATGCTTAGGAAGGACAGAAAGGAGGGCATAGGGGGTGGAGTAGCTATGTTCATTAGAGATGACATAGAAATTGCTAGGGTAGAAGAGGCAGAGGGAAACGTGGAGGCCCTATGGGTCACTCCACGATCCCCAGCAGGAGATAAGGTCAAGCTGGGTGTAGTATATAGGCCCCCCGGGATGGGTGATGTTCTGGAAGATGGTTTGCTGGACAACATCATTGCCCAGTGTGGACCAAAAGGGGAAGGAGTGGTGTTGATGGGGGACCTTAATATGCCAGGTACAAACTGGGGAACCATGTCCTCTAAGGTGGCCAAGGAGCAGAGGCTGCTGGACGGCTTCCAGGATGTGTTCTTAACACAGCATGTGATGGAACCCACAAGAGAGGGGCATGTCCTGGACGTGGTTCTGGCAGATGGGGATCTGGTAAGGGACCTGGTTGTAGAGGATCCCCTGACTGGGAGCGACCACAATACTGTCGGGTTTCAAATAAGCATGGGGGGGCTGAGATCTAGGACACTGGCAGTGGACTTCAGGGGGCAGACTTTGTGGGCATGGGAAATATTCTCAAGGATCACTTGAAGGATTACATCAATGACAAATGTGGAAAGGAGATGGGAGGTCATAAAACAGGGACTTCATGAGGCAGTCAGGACCTGCGCTAAGGTGAAGCAAGAGGGAGCAAGGTCACATAAACCATGCTGGTGGTCAGTGAGGTTCAGGTAGCGGTCAGAGAAAAGAAGGCGGCCTACAAAAAACATAAAACAACAAAAGGGGATAGGGATAAGGAAATGTACCATCTTGCATCTAGAAAAGTCACCCGGATGGTGAGGGGGGCAAAGTCCAGTAAAGAGCAGTGGCTGGCACAGGGGATACATGGAGGGGAAAAGGGGTTCTTCCAGTACATTGGGGAGTGGGGAAAAACTAAGGGCCATCTCAGCAGATTGAGATCAGAAGGAGGGTGGGTGGAAGAGGCGAGGGACCTGGCAGAGGTATTTAATGAGTACTTTGCCTCTGTGTTCACTAGGGAGGGGGATGGGATATCTACAAAGCAAGGCATGATGGGGATAGAAGCGGCAGTGAGTGGGATCTGGGGAGCAACAGAAATGGAGCAAGAGGGAGGGAGAGGTACCCCAGGGGTGTCACATCAGGATAAGGATAAAAAGGCCAGTAAGGTGGAGGGGACGGATGATGCTATCTCCACTGAAAGGGTGTGGTTAGCCCTCAAGGCCCTAAAGAAAGACAAATCTCCTGGGCCGGATGGCATTCATCCGAAAGTACTATGGGAATTGGCGGACATACTGGCTGCACCCCTGGCGGAGCTCTTCAACAGGTCACTTGAGATGGGGAGGGTACCTAGGGATTGGCGAGAGGCACATGTGGTGCCAATCCATAAAGGGGGGTCGAGAGAAGTACCAGGTAACTATAGACCCATCAGTTTGACCTCGGTGGTGGGAAAATTAATGGAAAGTATACTAAAGGAACGATTGGGGGTGTACTTGGAGGAGGTGGGAGGTCTGGATAGTCGGCAACATGGGTTTGTGCCAGGTACTGTAGATCATGTCAAACCAATCTTGTGGAGTTCTACGAATGGGTAACATCAGAACTGGACAGGAGAAAGCCTATGGATGTATTATTCTTGGACTTCAGCAAGGCGTTTGACTCTGTCCCCCCCCCAATGGTCTGGTGGAGAAACTGATGGGGCTGGGAGTAGGCCCTTTGATGGTCAGATGGATTGAGAACTGGCTAGCTGGACGCACCCAGAGAGTAGTGGTCGGTGGGGAGCTCTCGAACCCTAGAGAGGTTGGTAGTGGGGTACTGCAGGGCTTGGTCCTGGGTCCGATCCTGTTTAATGCATACATATCGGACATCAGGGAGGGTATAGGGTGTGAAATGAGTCTCTTCGCTGATGACTCCCAAGATGGGAGCAGTAGTTGAGGAGAAGGGGAGGTTGGCCCTGCAAGGGACCTGGACACCCTGAAGCTGGGCTCACACATGGAAATTAAATTTCAATATCACCAAGTGCAAGGTGTTAGATCTTGGGCGGGGAAACCCTAAACACAGGTACACCCTGGGAGGGGAGGCACTGGAGGCCTCAATAGGGGAAAAAGACCTAGGGGTCATGGTGGATGCATGTATGAATAACTCTGAGCAATGCAGGAGAGTGGCTAGCAAGGCAAACAGGATGTTGGGATGCATCGTAAGGGGGATCACCTCTAGGAGCAAGGAAGTGATTCTGCCACTGTACAATGGACTGGTTAGACCACACCTTGAGTACTGTGTACAGTACTGGAGACCACAGTTGAAGAGAGACATACAGCTCCGGGAGAGGGTACAGAGGAGGGCAACTAAGATGATACGAGGACTAGGGGATTTGACGTATGAGGACAGACTTGAGGAGCTCTGCCCATTTTCATTGGAGGAGAGGAGAGACGGGGGGAGGGGACATGATTGAGGTCTTCAAGTACCTCAAGGGAATAAATAGGGTAAACATGGAGGGAATCTTTAGACTAAAGCAGGAAGGTATCACCAGAGGGCATGGTTTGAAGTTGGAAGGGTGAGGGGAAAGAGGAGGAGGTTTTTCACTGAGAGGGTAGTGGACCCTTGGAATGCACTGTGTGGTGAGCTGGTTCAGAGATCCACAGTGGAGGGCTTCAAGAGAGGGTGGGACAGACACAGAAAGTGGATGTATCAGATGATGGCCTGTCCTGGGGGGGTGGAGATGGATGATAGGGGTTTCTGGAACACAAGGTGGGGGAGGGCCTCAGCACCCAACTAGGGATCTGAGGTTTGAGCAGACTCGATAGACCGTAAGGCCTAATTTGCTGGCAATTAGTATGTTAGTATAGCCTAGAGTTTAAAGTAACAAGCAATGAATAAACATCCAGCAGCCCAGACCAGTGTTTGATTTTCACAACTTCCATTTCACTACTGTGTGATTCTGAACAAATCACTTAACTGCCCAGTGCTCCCAGCTACCCAGTTACCAAAATAAAAAAACAGGGAGAGAACACAGAAAAAAATCTTCCCAAAGGATACTAGCCCTATTGTATAAATCGCACACATGATGTGCGACTTGTGGAATATGGCAAACATTTGCACGAGTGCAGAGTGAACTGCAATAATATCACTTGTGCCTTCGGCACTCGTGATATTATCACAGTTCACTCTGCACACATGCAAATATTTTCCATATTCCACAGCTGCCCATCATGTATCCCCTATATATATCATATCTAAATTGTACAAATATGTATGGAGCTATCTCGTCACAGGCGGAATCCAAATTCAATAGTAGGGCTGTGAAGAGGAAGACCTGTTCTTTCCAATGGAAGGAAAGACTTGAAGACTGTTCCAGTGGCTGAGCATACTCAGAAGAGACTGTCAAAGTATGGGTAGTGAACTGAATCTAGATAATAAGAACATAACATATTCATAATGAAGGAACAGAGAAGGAAATCATTTTTGTGGGGATTCATGTTAACAAGGCTCCAGGATCAGCTAGGTTTCACTGAAGAATAAAAGAACTGGCTCATGTGCTACCAACACCTATTGCCATGATCAACAAATCAATTAGGATAAGGTGTGTACCTGATAACTTGAGGAAGATCCATGTACTGGTCCTGGATTTATAAAATATTCTACATCAGAAAAAAGGCATTCTAGATCAGCACTAGGAATACTGATGTAAGTAATGTGGCACAATAACAGTGCAGTATTACAGCTGCACATATTGCTGGCCTTCTTGGTTAATGTTTAAAGGAGCAGGATTTGTTAGCTACCAAAATGTCACCACATAGTTCTTTTTAGCAATAAAGTATTCCTTAGATTCATTGGTTTATTTTTATTTCCTTCAGATACTTTTAAAGTACAGTAGCTTGTATTACTAATTTTGTGAGTAACTGAGTCAATCAAGATGGCCACCACTAGCAATTTAAAAAAAATTTCTTCCAATGAGGTTACTATTTGACTGTACAAACTTCATACAGTGGATGCATTAGGATGCTGCTAGCACCTGTTTTTGCTGATATCCCTCTTCGTGGATGACACTACACTCTGTAATAGGATGGACACTTCAGGCAGGGTGGAAAAGATGAGCAGTGACCTGAGAAAACTCGAGGCATGGTCAAGGGCATGGCAGCTAGCTTTCAGTGTGAAAAAGTGTAAAGCAATGCACTTGGGGCATGGAAACCCAAGGACAGAGGACAAAATGGGGGGTTGCTGGTACTGATGACCACCAAGAAAGAAACAGACCTGGGGGTAATCATATCATACCTAAAGGTGGCCGGCCAATGTGACAAGGCAGTTGGGAGGGTTAGCGGGATGCTGGGGTGCACAGTGAGGGGTATCACCAGTAGAAAGAGGGAGGAGGTGGTGTTGCCTCCATACAGACTGCAGGTAAGACCCCACCTAGAGTACTTTCTCCAGTTTTGTAGACCACATCTCCGGAAGGACACAGAGTGAAGGCAGTCCAGAGGAGTGCAACCAAAATGGTGCAGGGGCTACATCAGAAGCCCTATGAGGAGAGATTAAAGGACTTCAATATGTACACCCTGGAAGAGAGGAGAGGAGAGAAAGGGCAGATATAATAGAGACCTTTAAATAGCTCACGGGAGTAAATGAGGTACAGGAAGGAATGGAAAAAAGGTGCTCAAGAATAAGGCAGCATGCTACGAAGCTAGAAGGGGGTAGATTAAGAAGAGATGTGAGGAAGTACTTCTTCATGGAAAGGGCAGTGGATTCCTGGAACAGACTACCAGCAGAGGCGGTTGGAGTGAAAACAGTGATGGGGTCCAAGAATGCATGGGACAGGCATAAGGAAATCTTAGGCGGGAGGAAGGAAAAATGGGCTGGAGATCAAGCAGGATCTGAGGTGATACTGTAGGTAGGGAGAAAAGGGAAGACTAGATGGGCCAAGTAGTCCTTATCCACTGGTAAATTCTGTTTCTATGTCTACATTTCTATGTACACAGCACAGCATTACACCAAGAGGTTTCATTTTTCACTGTGGGTGTGGCAAGAGAGCACGAACATTTTAGAACTTCAGGTTTGAGAATAAAGTACAACAAAAAGAAAACTGGATATATATTTATGGTTTTGTCAGAAATGAAAAAAATTATCATAGTAATATTGTTTCTTCCAAGAGATCCCTTACTGTTTAACTAAGCAGCAAGCCTGGAACGTACAGCTGCTCCGGAGAGTGCGAACTTTATGTTAATTATAGAACGCACTTTCAAACTGTGCCTCACGGTGGGGCATGCGCAGAGGGGGGCACCCTAGCTCCGGCCCTCCCTGTTAAAAATCATCCTCCAACTAAATTATAATTACATATGCCCCCAGATCCCCCCCCCAAGCTTTGTGGGGATTCTGCACATGCCTCACAATGCTTAACTATGCAGACTACAAAGCAGTACCTTGGAAGGCTGGGTACAGAACCCTTTTTAGTACCAATGCTCGTAGTCTGGGTATCAAGCTTCCTGAATTAGTGGCCTTGATAGAGGAGGAACATCTGGATATCGTGGCAGTCACAGAAACATGGTACACACAAAACCATGACTGGGACGTAAACATACCAGGATACACTATCTACAGGAGGGACAGGAGGGTAAAAGAGGAGGAGGAGGAGTAGCTCTTTACATAAGGGAAGGAATCAAAGCAACAGAACAAAAGGGTAAACAGGAGGAGAGAAGAAGCACTGTGGGTCAATTTGGAGACGAGCAATGGCACCACAATCTGCACAGGGTTGCATACAGACCCCTCTCAGGGAGGAAATGGACAAGGAAATGATAGAAAGTATACTTAGAATGGCAGAAAAGGGAGATATTGCTGATGGGTGATCTGAATATGCCAGATGTTAACTGGAGTGCAGTTGCAGCAGCAACTTCGAAGAGTGGGGTTATTCTAGATGCCCTACAGGGGGCATGCCTTAGACAACTAGTATTGGAACCCACTCGAGAGGGAGCAATCTTAGACCTGGTTCTCTCAAATGGAGATGGAGAGAGGATTACAGATGTAGAAGTGGGTAGCCATCTGGGAACTAGCGACCATCGAACAGTATGGTTCACAATAAACACAGAAATAGAGTCAAGTCATACAAAGGCAAAGGTACTGGACTTTAGGAGGGCTGACTTTGCCAAAATGGGTGAGTACCTAAGGAATGCACTAGCAAATGGGCAGGAAGGAGGGGTGGAAGAACAGTAGGGAATAATAACTGCCATCACAGAAGTAACAAGCCTTTATGTGAAGCAAATAAACAAAACCAAACAATGTAAGAAACCACTATGGTTCTCAAAGGAAGTGGCAGTGAAGGTTCAAGAGAAAAAGAACATTCAGGAAGTACAAGGAATCACAGAAGGAGCAGGACAGAGAACTGTATTAGTTAAAGCAAAAGGAAGCTGGGAAGGCAGTCAGAACAGCAAAGGCCCAAACCGAGGAAAAGATAGCCAACTCAGTTAAGAAGGGGGATAAAACCTTTTATAGGTACATCAGGAGCAAAAGGAAGACCAAGGGAGGGATAGTGAGGCTTAATAAAGGGAGGGGGAGGGGCAGAGGGTGACTGTGAAAAGGCATAGATACTAAACAAATATTTTGCTCAGTATTTACAAATGAAGAGGGGGAGGTACCTAAAACAAACAATAGAAACACTCTGGATACAGAAGTGGATACCAGCCCATTTACAGAATAAAGGGTTCTGAAAGAACTCTTAAAACTGAAGGTGGACAAAGCAATGGGGCCTGATGGGATTCATCCCAGAATTCTAAAAGAACTAAGGGTAGAACTAGTGACACCACTGACTACCCTCTTTAACAAATCATGGGAGGATGGGGTGGTACCCGAGGACTGGAGGAGGGCAGATGTGATTCCCCTTCACAAAAGTGGGAGCAAGGCAGAAGCAGGAAACTACAGACCTGTTTGTTTAACCTCAGTGATAGGGAAAATGATGGAATCACTTCTGAAGGAAAGAATTATCGAGTATCTAGAGGCCAGAGGGGCACAGGACCCAAGGCAGCATGGAATCACAGCGGGAAGGTCATGCCAGACAAATCTGATAGATTTCTTTGACTGGGTGACCAAAGTAGTAGATCAGGGAGGGGCTGTGGACATGGCCTACCTAGACTTTAGCAAGGCATTTGACACAGTCCCACACAAAAGATTAATATACAACTTAGCCAGCCTGGGAGTGGGTCCCAAGATGACAGCCTGGGTAAAGAATTGGCTGGAGAATAGGACACAGAGAGAGTAATAGTAAATGGAGTCCACTCTGAAGAACGGGGGGTTACTAGTGGGGTACCGCAGGGCTCAGTATTAGGACCGGTCCTCTTCAATATCTTTATAAGCGACATTGCAGAGGGACTGGAAGGAAAAGTATGTCTCTTTGCAGATGACACAAAGATCTGTAACAGAGTTGATGCACAAGGTGGGGTGGAAAGGAAGAGAAGGGACTGGGCAAGGTTAGAGGAATGGTCAAATGTATGGCAGCTTAGATTCAATGCTAAGAAGTGCAAGGTAATGCACCTGGGAAACAAAAACCCAGGGGAAGAGTACACAATGGGGGGTGAGATACTAACAACAACAAAAATGGGAAGGGACCTGGGGGTAGTCATATCAGATGACCTAAAGGTGGGCAAGCAATGTGAGAGGGCAGCAAGGAGGGCTGGGGGATACTGGGATGCATAGGGAGGCATCACCAGTAGAAAACAGGAAGTTATTATCCCTCTGTACAGACAGCTGGTGAGACCCCATCTGGAGTACTGCGTGCAGTTCTGGAGACCCAATCTCCATAAAGGCATAGACAGGATGGAAACTGTCCAGAGAAGGCAACTAAAATGGTGCAGGGTCTGCCGGAAGAATATGAAGAGAGAGACTTAGGAGCTTAATATGTATAGCCTCGAGGAAAGGAGGAGGGGGATATGATAGAAACTTTCAAGTACCTCAAGGGAATCAACAAAGTCCAAGAGGTAGCATCTTTCAAAAAAAGAGGTGTGCAAGAACAAGGGGGTACAATTTGAAGATGGGGGAGCGGTTCAGAGGTAATTTAAAGAAGTATTATTTCACAGAGAGGGTTGTGGATGCATGGAACGGCCTTCCGGAGGAGGTTGTGGAGTTAAAAACAGTGGTGGAATTCAAGCATGCATGGGACAGTCATAAGGCAATTCTGTGGGGTGGGGGTAGGAAGAAGTAGGCTGCTGGTTAACTAGGATCTGCAGCTTATCCATTGGAGTAGGGAAATGGGCAGACTGGGTGGGCCAAGCGGTTCTTATCTGCTGTCAAATTCAAATTCTATGTAGGGAAAAGGTTCTGCAAGACAGCAGTGCCAAACCTGGGATCTCTTCCAGACTGCATATCCATGCAGTAGTGCTTTGTAAAGGTGTGTACAATTTTCCAGGTAGCTGCTTTACACATTTCTAACAAGGGAATATCCCTTGTTCTGCCACTGAGGCAGCAGTACCATGAGTGGTGTGTTCTCTGAGGCCTTGTGGTGGCTGCTTGCCAGCTTTATTGTAGCAGAACTGGATGCAGGAGACTATCCAGCAGGCAATGGTCTTCTTGGAAGCTGGCCTGCCCATCTCACCATATGAAAGGTACAGCTGTGAATGGGAAGATCTGAGATCCTTAGTGCAGTCCAGTTAGTAACTGAGTGACCTCTTGATGTCCAGACTATGGAGGCTCTGCTCACCAGAGCTGGACTTTCCTGTGAAGAACACTGGGAGAGTGATGGACTGGTTTAAATGAAACTTGGACATCACCTTAGGAAGGAATTTCCTGTTAGTCCTAAGGACTACATTGTCTCTATGGAAGATAATGTAATTAGGGTCAGTGCAGAGAGCCTGCAGCTCACACACCCTCCTGGCAGAGGTTATGGCCACCAGGAAAACTGTCTTCCAGGTGACATACTTCAAGTCTGCAGTAGCCATAGGCTTGAATGGAGGTTCCACCAGCTTGGCTGTGCAAAGGTTCTAATCCCATGGAGGGACTAGTTCCCTAACAGGGGGATACAAATGCAGCAGACCCTTAAAGAATTTCTCGATAGTGGGATGCAAAGCCACAGTTTTCCCATTACCTGCAAAAATATAGGCAGAAATAGCTGCCACATGTACTTTAAGTGTTGAGGGACTGAAGTCCAGAGTCTGCAGATGAACCAAGTAATCTAAGAGTATGGGCAGGTCTGCCTGCTAAAAACTGATCCACTCAGGAGCATACCACAGAGAAAACATTTTCCATTTGGAAAAGCCCTTCTGGTAGCAGGTTTCCTGGAAACCTTAAGGACCCCTCCTCTGAAAAATTAAACCCAGACTACGCCAACTCAAGAACCAGGCCTTGAGGTGCAGTCACTTGAGGTTCAGAAAGGTCATCCTGCCCTGAGACATGGTCAGTAGATTGTGTCTCTGTGAGAGATGAATGGACTATTTTGTAGAAAGGACCAGGAGCATGGAGTACCAGGGCTCTCTGGCCCAGTCTGTGGCCAATAATATCATGGTTACTGGCTGGCTCCTCAATTTCAGGAAAAAGTACAGTTACGTAAGAACTTACCGTAACAGTAGATCTTCGAGAACAGCTCTTGCAGCAGGTTACACCAATAGGACTGAAGCCGGCAGGTGTCAGGACCCCACGGAAATTTTCTAGCTAGCAGTCTTCAGCGGGGACCACCTCCGACGTTGATCCCATCCCCGATGTCAGGCGTAGTACATAAGGAGGTGGTCCCCCAACAATCCTCAGTTCTCCCTCCGGAGACTCCCGGCCACTGGATGACATCAGAAGAGGAGACCGAGGATCCGGCACCAGATGGCAAAGACTAGTAAAAATAGGAATGATCCATCCCCTAAGATGGTTGCTGGACTACGACCTACCTCCAAAAGGGGGATGGTGGGTGGGAAGGTACCTGCTGCAAGAGCTGTTCTCGAAGATCTACTGTTACGGTAAGTTCTTACGTAACTGTACTATCTTACTTCGAGATACAGCTCTTGCAGCAGGTTACACCTATAGGACTGATTTCCAAGCAATAGTGGCAATCATGCGCCACTGGGAGGAGGAAAGGCAGAGATCTCGATAGTACTTGAGCCTAAGACAGAAGTCCCTGAAGGACGGCTAGATCGAACCCTGCTCTTCGCCTCGATACAGTGTCCAGACTGTAATGTCTGATAAAGGTATGCACAGAGGTCCAAGTAGCTGCAGCTCAAATAGCTGAGGTGGAGACGTTCTTCAACACCGCAAAAGAAGTAGCCACCCCTCTTGTGGAATGACTCTTGACCGCGCCCGGTAAGGGTTTATTGCGTTTGTCATAACAGAAAGTGATGCACTGGATGAGCCACCTCAAGAGTGACTGTTTGGAGACAGGAGCTCCTTTCATCCTGTGAGCAAAGGAGATGAAAAGTTGGTCCGCCTTTCGAAACTGTTTGGTTCTGGTCAGATAGTATCTGAGGCACCGATGCATGTCGAGGGTGTGCAGAAGAGCTTCTCCTCGATTAGTGTACCTTGGGAAATACATTGGTAAATCGATATCCTGGTTAAGGGTGAGGGCTGAAACCACCTTAGGCAAAAACTTTGGGTTTGTCCTTAGAGATACCCTGTCCTGATGGAAAACCAAGTAAGACTCTTTGCACATAAGAGCATGCAATTCTGAGATCCTTCTTGCCGAAGTAACAGCAACTAAAAATAACATTTTCCAAGAGAGAAAATGTAGCTCTCAATCTGCAGCTGGTTCAAAAGGTGGCATCGTAAGCTGCTCCAGGACGAAGGGTAAGTCCCAAGGAGGAACTGGATCCTTGATGGGCGGCCTAAGGTGGAGGACTCCCCTTAAAAAGGCATGAGTAGTGTCCAGCTGGGCCACCGTCCGATGGCCTACTGGGGCATGGTAAGCAGAAATTACACAAAGGTGCACTTTAATCGAGGAGTAAGCCAGTCCGGAATGAAAAAGGGAAAGCAGGTAGTCCAGAACCAGCTTTTTGGGACAGTCTAACGGCGAAAAACCACGCGCTTGAGCCCACAAACAGAATCTATGCCATTTCATGGCGTACGTTGCGTGAGTTGCTGGTTATCTAGCAGCAGAGAGTACATCTGCCACTTCTTGCGAGACCCCGTATTGCATCATGGCTATGTCTCTAGGAGCCAAGTGTGCAGGTTCAATGAACGTAAGCCTGGATGGACCAATGAACCCGCCTCCTGAGACAATAGATGGGAGCTGATTGGCAAAGGAACTGGAGGTTCCCGGGATAGCTGATGCAGAAGAGGGAACCAAATTTATCTGGTCCAGAAAGGCGCAATCAAAATGAGCGTCGCTTGCTCCCTGCAAAGTTTTAAGAGAACTCTCTGGATCAATGGGAAAGGAGGGAAGGCATAAAGGAATCTGCCCGCCCAGGAGAGGGACAACACGTCTCACCAGAGAACACCAGGCCCTGGATCTAGCAAGCAAAAATTGGGCAGTTTTGCATTGGATGGGGACGCAAAAAGGTCTAACTCTGGAGTGCCCCATCTGTGAAACAGATCCTCTGCCACCTCCTGTAGAAGTTCCCACTCGTGGACTCTGGCCTGAGAGCGACTCAGACTGTCTGCGATGGTGTTGTCCACTCCCGGGACATGTACTGCAATTAGGTTTGCGCCGTGTTGCAATATCCACTCCCACACTCTCATGGCCTCCCTACAAAGCGGGTAGGAGTGAGTGCCTCCTTGTTTGTTGAGGTAATACATCACCATGGTATTGTCTGTTTGTAACAGGAGTGTACTCGGTGTAATCTCTGACTGGAAGGCTTGCAGAGCGTAAAGGTCTGCCCTCATTTCCAAAATGTTGATGTGGAGATGAGACTCCTGGGCTGTCCTAAGGCCCTGAGACCGAACACCATCCAGGTGTGCTCCCAACCCGAGCCCTGAGGCGTCTGTGGAGAGTGTCATAGTCGGAGATGGCGCTATGAAGTGAACCTCCGCGGAGAGGTTCCCCAGATCTAGCCACCATTGCCAATCCCGAATCATGGCATTTGTGATTCAAATTGGCTGCTGCAGATGGTCTTGCCTTTGGTCCCACTGCACCCTTAGCATCCACTGGGTTAACCGCATGTGGAGAAGTGCCATCGGGACTGTTGCAATGGCCACAGCCATGTGTCCGAGCAAGGCGAAGGACCGATCTAGCCAGGACGGTCTTCTTCACCGACAGGTCCCTGATGAGGGATCTGATCTGTTCCGCTCTGTCCGAGGGAAGAAAAGCTTTCCCTCTGACAGTGTCCAGAACTGCTCCTATAAACTGCAGTTTCTGGGACGGCACCAGGAGTGACTTCTCGTAGTTGACGAGAATACCCAGTGATTGAAAAAGGGACTGGGTGCAGTGAATGGCCGTCATCAGCGCCTCCCTGGAGGGTGCCATGAGAAGCCAGTCGTCCAGGTATGGGAACACGTAGTGGCCTTGTCTCCTCAAAGATGCTGTTATGACTGCCATGCACTTCGTAAAAACACGAGGTGCTGATGACAGCCCGAAGGTAAGAGCTCGGAATTGATAATGGTGGCTCTGAAACGTGAAGCGCAGGAACCTCCGGTGTGCTTGAGCAATCGGAATGTGCAGGTAGGCATCCTGTATGTCCAAAGATGCCAGAAAAGCATCTTGCTTCAGCATGGGAATCAGGCCCAGAAGGGTCACCATGCGGAAGCATTTGTAAACGACTGACAGGTTGAGGTCCAGTATTGGACGGAGGTCCCCTGTTTTCTTTGGAAGAAGTGAGAACAGTACCCTAGTCCTCTCTGGTTCTCTGAAACGTGCTCTAAGGCTTCTTTTTCCAGAAGCGCGAGCATCTCCTGCTGTATGAGTAGGGCATGCTGACCCGAATATCGGGAAAGCATGGGAGGTCTTGTGGGTGGGCTGCCTACAAATTCCATATAGTGGCCTTTTTCTACCAGTTGCAGAACCCACCTGTCGGTGGTGATCGACAGCCACCCTGGCAGGTGGCGTGCAATGCGACCCCCGACTTTCTTTTCCCATTGATCCTGAGTAGGGGTGGGGGCCGGGCAGGAGTCATGCTGTGGCAGCTTTCGATCTGGCAGGCTGCGCCGACTTTGCAAATCGGCCTCTGCCCAAGGATGACTTGGCCTGGGCTTTGCGGGTGAAAGTGCCCCTCTGCTGTTGGCCAGAACGTGGCTGTTGTCTTTGTAGCCAGTCACGAAAGCGGCTCTGGTTCCTATGAAAGGAACTGGGCCGAGACCTGTACATGGCCTGTACAGATCTGACTGCCTTCCCTGTGTCCTGAAGTTTGGTGATCACCTTCTCGGAGGCTTCACCAAATAGGACCTCGCCGTTGTAAGGGACATCTAAAATGTTCTTCTGGCTGTCCAGGGTAAAACCGGAGACATGGAGCCAAGAGTGTCTCCGGAGACACACACCTGAGGCTGCAGTTCTGGCTGAAGAGTCCGCAGAATCATATGCGGCTCTGAGCACCTGGGTCCCCACATCCGAACCCATGCAGAGGAGGTTCAAGAGCCCAAGAGCTCCTCCTTTTGGTCACCATCGGGCATCTTCTCGACCAAGTCCTGTCCCTGTTCTCACAGTGCGTTTTGGAATTGAACCATGTGAGTGAGGTAATTCAGTGACCTGATGGCGCAAGTCGCAGCCGCGTACGTGCGCCTACCCAGGACATCCAATTGCTTGGATTTCCTGGTACGGTGGCTCGGTGCTCAAATGCTGAGGTCATTGCAACCGGTCATGCGAAGCAGTGATGACCAGGGAGTCAGGCAGAGGATGGTTCACCAGATACTGGTCCTCCCTAGGGGCCTTGTATAGGTGGCCAGCCTTCTTTGGCACTGCTGGAGTGGAATGCCACAAAGGTATCCACCAAGGGCAGCACTACTACAGGCTTTGGGTCTTTCTGCCGAAGGCAGCGGGCAAGGCGTTGTCTCTCGGGGTCGAGCTCTTCAGCATCCCACACCATATTCTCCTGGATGTGCTTCATGATCTCCTCGAAAGAGGGATCATCCAGAGGAGACCTAGGTAGGTCATGTGAGTCCGGAGAGAGAATGCTGATGGGAGAAGGGGATCTGGAGCATCTGAGGTGTCAGATCTATAATCCTCCCCAGACGGGGTGTACCGGCATCGTCTGGGTCTCTTAGGACTGGGTGACCCTGAGGTGGATCTGAAGGGAGGTCTTCTCCTATCTGAGGATCTGCCCCGAGAGTGGTGTTTGCTCCTTGGGGGTTGTCGACCGTCCTACAGGCACCTTGGGTGAAGGAGGGGGCGTAGGCAGTGAAGGAGTAGGAGGAGGCGGAGCCAGAGTAGGAGGAGGGGGACGTGTGGCGACATCTTTCTTGATGGTGTCCCACCAGAAGGTAAAGAGCTCCTTTACCTCTGCCAAGTCCATGCCCGACGACGGACCCGGCACGTGGCCTGTCACGGGGTCGGACATCGGAATCCCAGGGTCTCACGCTCTGGGGAACGTTCCGTGGGAGCCCAGCGTCTCCAGTGTCACCCTGCCTGGTCCTCGGGCTGTGTGGTATCCTCCTCAGAGTCCTTCCGACCGGCGTCAATTGGCGATGGTGATGCAATCCTCCTCTCTGGGGTAGCCGACGTCAGTCCCCTGGCCGATGCTCTCGGCGGCGAACGCCTGGCCGGCGACGGGTGTTTCGGTGTCACTGGCTTCTGGGAGCACCGGTGATGCTTGGCCAATGTCGGGTGGGCCGACGTCGAGGTCCAACGTCCATTTGAGGAACATCAGGTCCTTGGTCTTGCTAGGAACCGGGTCTGACCCACGGCGGAAGCTGGGAAACCGACCTGGCGTCAGAGTCCCGCTGGTGGGAAGAAGATTTGTGGCACTCCCCAGACTTCAATGAGGCCTTAGATGGAGTGGAAGATGCCGACAGCCTGGAAGTCTTCAGGGGCTGCAGGGAGGAGGAGCTGCTGGAGGATCTGACCTGAACCGGGGGAAGTTGTGATTGAGCCCTGGAGGGAGAGCGGTCCGATAGCAATTCGGAGCTTCGGGAGTCCGAGGCCCTCGCAGGGGACCTGGGCCTTTCCTTCTCCCAGTGTTTTTCCAGGTGCTTGTGGGTTTAACCCGACTACCCCCTGGAGGAAGTTTCCTTGTCCATGGTTTTCAGTTTCTCCTCTAAGAGGAAAGCTTGAAGGGCCTTCTGGCGGTGGATCCTGGTACGACTGTTGAAGCCCTGGCAGAAGGAGCAGGCCTTGGTGTCGTGTTCCGGGCCTAGGCAGCGCACGCAGGCCGAATGTGGATCCTTGAAGGGGATCTGTTTGCCGCAGGCACACTTTGATTGGTAACCCTCCAGAGAAGTATTTGGAGAGGACATCAGTTGAATCCAGAATTGTGAAGGAAGACGAACTCGTCGTAGCTCTAAAGGTCGTTGCATGCTAGAAAAAGGACCGAGAGGCCGACACTTGCGATGTCGACGGCGGGAAAAGAACTGGGGATTGTGGGGGGACCGCCTCCTTATGTACTACGCCTGACGTCGGAGGCGGGACCGACGTCAGAGGCGGTCCCCGCTGAAGACCGCTAGCTAGAAAATTTACGTGGGGTCCTGACACCTGCCAGCCTCAGTCCTATTGGTGTAACCTGCTGCAAGAGCTGTATCTCGAAGTAAGATCCTTTAGCAGCAGAGGGAATGGAGGGAAAGACAGGAACCTCCCCGAACAGTCCAGTGTCAGGGTGTCCATGGGGACTGAGCCCACTGCTGGAGGCTTGCAACAAAACAGAGGGAGCTGGTAATTCTCTTTGGAAGCGAATAGATCTAGTTCTGGTGCGCCCCACCTCCTGAAGATTGTAGCCAGCACCTGCTTGTTTAGAGACCATTTGTGATGCCACTGGCTGATCCTGCTGAAGGAATCTGTCAGGATATTGTCTTTCCCTGGAATATGGCTTGTAGCTGCATTTCCATGGTGTAGGCCAGATTCCAGATCTTCATAGCTTCTGAGAATAGCTTTGAGGATCTTATACCTCCTTGTTTGTTAATTAACGCATTGTAGTGGTATCTGTCCTGATCTGGACTGCCTTGCCCTATATCTGGGGAGCGAACGACTGGAGGTCGAGGAAGACTACCCTTAGTTCTAGAAGGTTTACATGCTCTCTGGATTTCTGAGGGGATCACACTCCACTTACTGTTTGGTCACTTAAGTGGGTTCCCCAACCTTGAAGGGAGGCATCTGTCATCTGGACCACTGTGGGAACTGTTGCTGAAAGGGAATTCCCTGCATGAGGTTGTCCCTTTCTTTCCACCAGTCCAGAGCTTGTAACAGAGTCTTTGTTACTGGCACCAGTCTTGAAGAGGGTGTCGCTTTTGGGACCAATGGGCCTTTAAATAGTACTGGATATCTCTCATTTGAAATCTGGCACCTGGCACCACAACTGTGGTGGAAGCCATATGACCCAAGAGCTGAAGGTGTCCCTTCTGGAGACCAATGGGCTGCAGGACATTAGGCAGCATGAGTTTGTCATGGGCAGATCCTGATAGACCAACCTGGCGGATTATTATGACTGGGTAACTAGACAGTCGGACAAGGGCCATGCAGTGGATGTCCTGTTTCTGGAATTCAGTAAGGCATTCGACTCGGTGCCACATGGGAGGCTGGCAGTAAGCTGGCACGTGCAGGGATGAAAATGGTGGGATTTGTAGTAAACTGGTTACAGGGAAGGCAGCAGAGGGTGGTGGTGGGAGGGCAGCTCTCATCTCTGAGGGCAGTGACAAGTGGAGTACCGCAGGGCTCAGTGCTGGGACTGGTGTTGTTTGGGTTGTTCACATCAGACATCTCAATAGGCATCAAGAGCAAGATCAGTTTGTTTGCAGATGACACCAAGATGTGAGCAGTAGTGGATGACCTAGGAGGGTGGCATGGGTTGCAGGATAAACTGTCAAAATTGAGACCTGGTCAGACACCTGGCAGTTAGGGTTAAATTCCAAAAAGTGCAAGGTGCTACATTTTGGGCAAAAAAAACAAGTAGGGGCTACCAGCTTTTTGGGGGGGAGGTTCAGCTAGCCATGACAGAGGAGGAGAAGGATCTGGGGGTGATTATAACGGGCTCAATGAACAACTCAGCATAATGCAGGAAGGCAGCTGCAAAGGCCAACAAAATGCTGGGTTGTATTGCTAGGAGTACATCTTCAAGGAGAGGGGAGGTGATCCTGCCGTTGTATAGGTCACTGGTTAGACCACACCTGGAGTACTGCGTGCAGTACTGGAGTCCATACCTGAAGAAGGACATTAAGTTACTGGAGGGGTGCAGCACAGGGCAACAAAGATGATCCAGGGACTAGGGGACACACTCTGTGTGAGCAGGCTGAGGGAGTGAAAACGTACTCACTGGAGGAGAGGAGAGACGGGGGGATACGACTGAAACCTTCAAGTACATGAAGGGAATAAACAAGACAAGCATGAAGGGACTATTCAAGTTAAGGGGGGGATAGGGACACTCGAGGTCATGATCTCAGTTGGGAGGGGGAAGGTTCAGGAGTGAAATGAAAAGACACTTTTGACAGTGGTGTTTGGGTGGAACATGTTGCCTGCGGAAGTGGTATCCTGCAGAACAGTGGACAGCTTCAAAAGGGGATGGGATAGGGTAAGAGGAGGGTCTGGAAAGGGGTAGCTGCAGTATAAGGGTTGCTAGCTGCACACTCGAGCAGACTCGATAGATCATAAGGCCTTTATCGGCTGGCAAATTTGTATGTTCATATGAAGCAAATGCCTTGTTGGCCTGAGTTAGCCCTGGATGAAGGTGTTTGCCAGGTTTTGGAGACTTTCCACTCTCTCTTGGGGTAGGAATGCTTTGCCCTGGAGGGCATCTAGGCTAGCTCTGCTCCTATGAACTCCAGCACCTGTTCTGTCTCTGTTTGGGACTTCTGGAAGAAAACCCAGTGTCTCCAAGGTGCCCTGAGTTAGCTGGAGAAGAGTCCTTGGCTTGCTGGTGTGACTTCCCTGTGGCTAGACAGTCATCCAGGTAAGGGAAGAACATTACTCCCTGCTTTCTGAGATGTACCGCCACTACAGTAAAGCACTTTGTAAACACCCTGGGAGCAGATGAGAGATGAAGGGGAGGGCTGTGAACTGGTAATGACCAGAAGGCAGCCTGCACCTTAAGTACTGCCTGTGAATGGGCCTGACTGTAATTTGGAAATGTGCATCTTTCAGGTCCAGAGATCCCATCCAGTCTCCATGCTGCAGGGATGGCATTACTGCGGACAGAGTGATAATTTTGAATTTGATCTTTTTCAAATATTTGCTCAGAAACCTGAGGACCAAAATGGGTCACCACTCCTCATTTTTCTTGTGAGTGAGGAAGTACCTTGAGTAAAGGCCTTTTCCCCATTGGGAGGAAGGAACTCTTTCTGCTGCATTTGCCTGCTGCAACGTTTTGACCTCCATCTATAGCAGAATCATTTCTGTTGGAGTGGGAGGTTTGAAGCTTCTGCGAACCTTCAACTTGGGGAATCCTCTGAACTGCAGTGTGAGCCCCTGGCTCACTGCTTCCAGGACTCAGTTGTCTGTGATGATGTTTTTCCATTCCTGGGAGAAGTGAGCCAGCCTTCCTCCCACTGGCAATGGATGAGTGACCTGGACTGACTTATCAGGGGGTTCTGTTTGCGCTGAGCTTTAGGGGCTGGGGTCAGATCAGCCTGTTTGGAAGCCCTCCTGCCCCTGCAGTAACCTTTCATCTGAGAGTAACCATAGGGCATGGGCAAGGGTATAAAAGCACGAGGGTAGAAACCCCTACTCCTGCTTCCCCTTCTGTGAGGCCTGTAGGAAGTGGAAGCTTTTTCCTTCTCAGTATTGCTTTTGTAGGTGGTTTTGTACTATTCCACCTTCTTCGCATATACCTCTGTCTTGTTACCAAGTAGGGAATTATTCTCACATGGGAAATCCGTGGCCTTTGCTTGGGTGTCCTGGGACAGATTAGTAGTATTCAGCCAGGCAAATCTTCTTTAAGGAGATAGCATGGGCCATAACCCTAGAGGCGGTGTAATTTGTATGCACTTCCATATGGCACTGGTATTTGGTAGCATCAAGAGCAGTCTTGGCAGTGTCTGTCAAATCTTGTGCTAAATCCCCGAGGCCTTCTCACTCGTGGCCAGCACAGAGTTCCAGAGGGCTTTCTGGTACTGCATGGTGTAGGCCATGTAAGTAGCCTACCTCAAAAGGAGAGAGGCAGAGGTATTACACTTATATTCCCCGTACTGTCCAGCTTCCTGGAATCCTTGTCCAGGGGATGAGTGGAGAGAGGAACCTTAGCCTCGTCACAGGCAGTCGCCTGTACAACCCCTTCACAATACGGGTGTGAGTAGAGGTACTCAGCATTACTTCTATCCAGCTAGTACTTCTTCTCTACCTTCTTGTCGACACCTTGTGTAGAAGTAGGCATCTGTAACAACTTGTTGGTTGCTTTCCTAAGGGATCTGTGGACAGGCAGAAGCAACCTCTTAGTAGGGGTCAGTCCCATCATGTCCAAAAATTCAGCTTCTTCCTCATCCTCCACAGTTTCCCGAATTGGAGTTGTTGAGAGTGTTTACCATTTGCCTTGCAAAGGCATAATGGGAGGAAAGAAAAAATTACTCACCTTATTAATGTTGTTTCTTCTAATGGAGTCTTGCTATATTATGACAATTGCAGTTTGTCCCACCATAAGAACTGCTCCGGAGGTGAAAGAGTGAACTCCATTCCATGAATGGAACTTAGAGCACGAGCTCTAAAGAGAAGCTCTGTCTGTGTAGTTTCAAACCTGAACTGTCAGATCTTTACGAGCAAAAACTCACTAAGGTCTGTGTGGAAGCTGTAACCTACAGGTTTCATCTTGCCCCATTAGGGAAGGAAGTCCTTAAACAGGGGATGGCTGACTACATACAAGAAAGGTGGTGTTTAAACTTGTAAGGGGGGGAAGGGATAAGGGAGGGGCTGACCAGAAGCCCCTCCTCCAGATGAGGGTAGCCTTCAAGCCCAAGGGGGGGGAAACAGACTGGAGGTGGAGGTTTCAGGAGGAGCAGGGGAGGATGGAGTATAAGGAATCTGGGTGGGGTTCGACAAAAGGATCAGGGATAAGGGTGGGGGTTAGTGTTAGTAAATGCCAGGAGCTTGGGAAACAAGTTGCCAGAGTTCAAGCCATGCTGTTCGAGGGGGTGGATGTGGCAGTCACGAAGCGTGGGCAACAAAAACCATGACTGGGACCTAAATGTACAGGGGTACACTATGCTTAGGAAGGATAGAAAGGAGGGCAGAGGGGTGGAGTGGCTATGTTCATTAGAGATGACATAGAAATTGCTAGGGTAGAAGAGCGAGAGGGAAGCGTGGAGGCCTTATGGGTCACCTTCGATCCCCAGCAGGAGATAAGGTCAAGCTGGGAGTAGCATATAGGCCCCGGGATGAGTGATGTTCTAGAGGATGGTTTGCTGGACAACATCATTGCCCAGTGTGGTCCAAAGGGAAGGAGTGGTGTTGATGGGGACCTTAATATGCCAGTGGTACAAACTGGGGAACCATGTCCTCTAAGGTGGCCAAGGAGCAGAGGCTGCTGGATGGCTTCCAGGATGTGTTCTTAACAGAGCATGTGATGGAGCCCACAAGGGAGGGGCATGTCCTGGATGTGGTTCTGGCAGATGGGGATCTGGTAAGGGACATGGATGTACAGGACCCCTGACTGGGAGTGACCACAATACTGTCTGGTTTCAAATAAGCATTGGGGAGTGGGGTGAGATCTAGGACACTGGCAGTGGACTTCAGGGGGCAGACTTTATGGGCATGGGAAATATTCTAAGGATCACTTGAAGGGGATTACCTCAGCGACAAGTGTGGAAAGGAGATGGGAGGTCATAAAGCAGGGGACTTCATGAGGCAGTCAGGATCTGCGCTAAGTTGAAGCGTAAAGGAGCAAGGTCACAAACCATGCTGGTGGTCCAGTGAGGTCAAGTAGCAGTCAGAGAAAGAAAGGCGCTTACAAAAATATAAAACAACAAGAGGATAGGGATAAGGAAATGTACCAGCTTGCATCTAGAAAAGTCACCGGATGGTGAGGGAGCAAAGTCCAGTAAAGAGCAGCGGCTGGCACAGGGGATACATGGAGGGAAAGGGGTTCTTCGGTACATTGGGAGCGGAGAAAAACTAAGGCCATCTCAGCAGATTGAGATCAGAAGAAGGGTGGGTGGAAGAGGCGAGGACCAGGCAGAGGTATTTTAGAGTACTTTGCCTCTGTGTTCACTAGGGAGGGATGGGATATCTACAAAGCAAGGCACAAAGGGTTAGAAGGGCAGGAGTGGGATCAGGAGCAACAGAAATGGAGCAAAGGGAGGAAAGGTACCCCAGGGTGTCACATCTGGATAAGGATAAAAAGACCAGTAAGGTGGAGGGACAGATGATGCCATCCCCACCAAAGGTGTGGTTTGCCCTCAAGGCCCTAAAAAGACAAATCTCCTGGGCGGATGGCATTCATCCGAGAGTACTATGGAATTGGCGGACATACTGGCTGCACCCTGGTGGAGCTTTTCAACAGGTCACTTGAGACAGGGAGGGTACCTAGGGATTGGCGAGAGGCACATGTGGTACCAATCCATAAAGGGGTGGAAGGAAGTACCAGGAAACTATAGACCCATCAGTTTAACCTCGGTGGTGGGAAAATTAATGGAGAGTATACTAAAGGAGCGATTGGGGTTTACTTGGGGAGGTGGGAGGTCTGGATGAGTCGGCAGCATGGGTTTGTGCCAGGTAGATCATGTCAAACCAACCTTGTGGAGTTCTATGAATGGGTAACATCAGAACTGGACAGGGGTAAGCCTGTGGATGTATTATTCTTGGACTTCAGCAAGGCGTTTGACTCTGTTCCCACAATGGTCTGGTGGAGAAACTGATGGGGTTAGGAGTAGGCCTTTGATGGTCAGATGGATTGAAAACTGGATAGCTGGACACTCAGAGAGTAGTGGTCTGTGGGGAGCTCTCGAACCCTACAGAGGGTTGGTAGTGGGGTACCACAGGGCTCGGTCCTGGGTCCAATCCTGTTTAATGCATACATATCGGACATCAGGATGGTATAGGGTGTGAAATGAGTCTCTTTACGGATGACTCCAAGATGGGAGCAGTAGTTGAGGGAGAAGAGGGAGGTTGGCCCTGCAAGGGACCTGGACACCCTGGAAGCTGGGCTCACACATGGAAATTAAATTTCAATATCACCAAGTGCAAGGTGTTGCATCTTGGTGAGAGAACCCTAAACACAGGTACACCCTGGGAGGGAGGTGCTGGAAGCCTCAACAGGGAAAAAACCTAGGGGTCATGGTGGATACATGTATGAATAACTCTGAGCAGTGCAGGAGCAGCTAGCAAAGGCAAACAGGATGTTGGGATGCATCGCAAGAGGGATCACCTCTAGGAGCAAGGAAGTGATTCTGCGCTGTACAATGGACTGGTTAGACCACACCTTGAGTACTGTGTACAGTACTGGAGACCACACTTGAGAGGGACATACAGCTCCTGGAGGGAGTTCAGAGGAGGGCAACAAGATGATCACGAGGGCTAGGGGATATGACTTACGAGGACAGACTTGAGGAGCTCTGCCTGTTTTCATTGGAGAGGAGAGAGACAGGGGGACATGATTGAGGTCTTCAAGTACCTCAAGGAATAAATAGGGTAAACATGGAGGATCTTTAGACTAAAGCAGGAGGCATCACCAGAGGGCATGGTTTGAAGTTGGAAGGTGGAAGGGTGGGGGGGAAGAGGAGGAGGTTTTCACTGAGAGGGTGGTGGACCCTTGGAATGCTCTGCCTGGTGAGCTGGTTCAGAGATCCACAGTGGAGGGCTTTAAGAGAGGGTGGGACAGACACAGAAAGTGGATGTATCAGATGATGGCCAGTCCCGGGGGGGTGGGGATGGATGATAGGGGTTTCTGGAGCACAAGGGATGGGAGGGTCTCTGCACCCAACTAAGGATCTAGGTTCGAGCAGACTTGATAGACCATAAGGCCTAATCTGCTGGCAAATAGTATGTTAGTATGTTAGTACACTAGCTAACTGGCTACCTAAATATTAACACCTATTGCTGGTCCCAACACAAAAGACTCAAGTCAGGGGACCAGAACTAATAGTATAATTTAACAATATGAGAGAAATATAAGGAAAAAATGAAAAACACCACACCCCCAAACCCCAAGAAGGGGTGAAAACACATAAAAAGGGCATAAAATAGTGCCCACACTAGGCTGCCCACCCCATACCCAAGTAGAAGTTCTGAGAGGGGCAGGCTGGGGGGGAGGTCATAATATAGCAAGACTCCATTAGAAGAAACAACATTACTAAGGTGAGTAATTTTTTCTTCAAACAACATGAAGTCTTGCTATATTATGACAACTGCAGACTACACAGCAGTACCTCCATGGAGGAGGGACAGAACCTACTTAGGGAATAGGCTCTGAAGCACAGCTGTGCCAGACCGAGCATCTCTCCTAGCCTGGACATCCAGGGAGTAAGGCTTGGTGAAAGTGTGTGCCGTTTTTCCAAGTAGCAACTGACATATCTCCAATATAGGGATGTCTCTGGCAGCAGCTAGAGACGGCTGTACCTCTGGTAGAATGAGCCCTCAAGCCAGAGGGGATCTCTGCCCAGTTTCTGATAACAAAATTGGATACAAGAGCAATCCACCTGGCAATTGATCTCTTAGTGGCAGGTTTCCTTTCCCAACCTCACCATAAGTGAGAAAAGTTGGAGGATTCGAACCTGTGACCCTTAGTACGTTCTATAGTAACTAAGGGCCCTCTTAACGTCCAAACTGTGCAATCTCCTCTCACCAGAAGAGGAATGTTCAGTGAAAAACACTGGGAGGGAGATAGATTGGTTAAGATGGAAATCTGAAACCACCTTATGCAAAAACTTCCTGTTAGTCCTGAGGACTACCTTATCCCTGTGGAAAGAAATAAAGTCAGTTTCTACTGACAAGGCTTGCAACTCACTTATGCATCTAGCAGAAGTGATAGCCACTAGGAAAACAGTTTTCCAAGTTAGATACTTAAGCTCTGCAGAAAACAGAGGTTCAAAAGGGGGTTGCATTAACTGGGCAATGCAAACATTAAGGTCCCAGGCAGGTTCCGGATCCCGAAAGGTGGATTAGTATGACGTAATCCCTTAAAAAACTTGGAAAATACAGGGTGAGCGGAAAGAGAGGATGGCTTTCCTGCTGAAATAAAAGCAAAGACAGCTGCCAAATGAACTCTCAGGGTAGCTGGTCTCAGGCCCAAAGAATTAAGATGGACCATGTAATCTAACACAATGGGCAAATCAGCAGATTCTGGGGAAATATGTTTCCCAGAACACCAAATGGAGAACCTTTTCCACTTAGAATTATAAGTAGCCCTAGTGGAAGGCTTCCTAGAAGCCTTTAGGATTTCAAGAACACCTTGAGAGAGGCGTAGGTCAGCAAATTCTAACTTCTCAAGAGCCAGGCCTTGAGGTTGAGGGATTTGAGGTTCGGATACCAAACTCTCCCCTGGGCACAGGTTAATAGGTTGTGATTCCTAGGGAGACACAGGGGGAGATGGACTGTCAGGGACAGAAGGAGTGGGTACCAGGGCTGCCTGGCCCAATCTGGGGCAATCAGAATCACCCTGCAAGGCTGGGATCTGATTTTTACTAACACCTTGAATAGGAGAGGGAAGGGGGAAAGACAAAGAAACTTCCTTCCCAATCCAGGAGAAGGGCATCCAGGGGACTGAGCCCGACACTGGGGCCTGCAACAGAACAGTGGAAGTTGGTGATTGTCTGGGGCTGCAAAAGATCTATCTGAGGGTGCCCCATCTGGCAAAGACTATCCCCAGTACTTGAGGATCCAGAGACCATTCGTGATGGCCCTGAGAAATCCTGCTGAGAGCATCTGCTAGGACATTGTCCTTTCCTGGAAGGTGAACTGCTATGAGTGAAGTGTT
Organism: Neoceratodus forsteri; assembly: GCA_016271365.2. Lineage (NCBI taxonomy): Eukaryota > Metazoa > Chordata > Ceratodontiformes > Ceratodontidae > Neoceratodus > Neoceratodus forsteri. The sequence continues at coordinate 40,264,948 of CM057451.1, forward strand.
CACGGAATAGGCCAGAGACCACAACTTCATTGCCTCGGTGCACAAGGCCGAAGACCGAGTGCCCCCCTGCTTGTTGATGTACCACATTGTTGTGGTATTGTCTGTTCTGACTTGTACCACTTTGTTCTGGACAGAAGCAGAAAACGCTTGAAGTGCTAAAAAGACAGCTCTGAGTTCCAGCAAATTGATGTGGAGCAGAGATTCCTGGGGGGACCACACTCCCTGAGTGGAGAGATCGCCCATGTGGGCTCCCCACCCCAGGAGGGAAGCATCCGTAGTGAGGGTCAAAGTGTGAGAAGAGGAATGAAGGGACCCCCAGTCTTAAATTGCTCTGATCCTGCCACCACCACTGGAGGGCCTGGATCAAGGTTGGTCACTGGGACCAACTTGGAAAGGGGTCTCTTCTCTGAGACCAATAGGCTCTCAAGTGAAACTGAATGTCTCTCATCTGAAATCTTGCTCCCTGCACTACAGCTGTGGGACGCAGCCATGTGCCCCAGGAGCTGCAAAAAGTGTCTTGCTGGTCGAGAGACCTGCAGAGTGAAGGAGGAGGCCAGAGCCACCAAGTTCCTTACCCTTTCTAAGGGAAGAAAAGCTCTGGCCAGATTTGTGTCCAATTCTGCACCTATGAAGGTGAGTACCTGAACTGGTTCCAGAACCGACTTTGGTACATTTAGCAGGAAGCCCAGGGAGGTGAGAAGCTGCTGGGTGACTTGCAGGTGAGATTTTACCTGTTCTGGGGACTGGCCTACAATGAGCCAGTCGTCCAGATAGGGAAAAACAGCAATCCTTTGCCTCCTTAAGTGAGCCACTGCTACTGCCAGACATTTTGTGAATACCCTTGGGGCAGAGGTAAGGCCGAAGGGCATTGCTCTGAACTGGTAGTGACCTGAGGGCAGTTCGAATCTGAGGTACTTTCGGTGGGAGCTTCTGATTAGGACATGAAAATAGGCATCCTTGAGGTCCAGGGAAGCTAGCCAGTCCCCTGGCCTTAGAGAGGGTAAAATCATTGCCAGAGTTACCATTCTGAACTTTGGTTTCAAAAGATGCTTGTTCAGATATCTGAGGTCTAAAATGGGCCGCCATTCTCCTGTCTTTTTTGGGGTAAGGAAGTATCTGGAGTACAGACCCTTGCCCTGGTGTAGGGAGGAACCCTTTTCTACCACTCTGAGAGCTAACAGGGTTGAGACCTCTGCTTCTAGAGTAAAGGTCTCTAAAGAGCTTGCAGGTGGAAAAGACCTGATTCTTATCTTTGGGAACTTTTTGAAGCTGAGAACCAGACCCTGGCTTACTACTTCCAGAACCCACTTGTCTGAAGTTAAAGACACCCAGTTCTGACTGAAGTAAGCCAACCTGCCCCCTACTGGTAAAGGAGAATCGGCCCTGGGCACCCCATCAGGGTGCCTGCTTGGCAGGTGCTTTAGGCTGAGGGGTGGGGGCAGGCCTGTCCCGCGCCCGTCTGCCTCTGCCTCTGAAGAACCCCCTCTGAGCATAAGCAGAGGAGGCCTGGGTTTGGTAAAAAGGCCTGTGGAAAGGCCTACCCCTACCCCTGGGGGTGTGCCTCTGAGGAGTGGCTTGCCGCTCCTTGGCTTGGGCACTTTTATAGGTAGTCCTATATTCATCCATCTTCTTCATATAATTCTCTGTCTGCTCCCCAAACAGAGAATTTCCCACCACAGGAAAATCCATAGCCTTAGACTGGGTATCCTGTGACAAGCTAGTACACCTGAGCCAGGCCAACCTACGAAAAGCTACAGATGTGGCCATGACTCTAGAGGAAACATCATTAAAATCCACAGCAGCATGAAACTTCACCTTAGAAGCCTCAATGCCATCGTCAGCCACCTGCTCCAGCTCACTAGCAAGCTGGCCAGGGGCTTGTTTGGCTAAATCCATAACAGTATCCCATCTAGATTTCTGATACCTTGCTACATAAGCCATATAATTTGCTTGCCCGAGTCCCAAGGATGCTGCCATGTACTGTTTTTTTGCCATGGCATCAATCTTCCTGGAATCCTTGTCAGGAGGATGTGAAGCCAGGGGAATATTAACTTTATCACAGGCTGCAGCCTGAACTACTAACATGACTGCATTGCGAGAAGGAATTCTGTATCAGGACCTGACAGTGTGTACCTCCTGTCCATCTTTTTATCTACAGGAGGCACAGAATTAGGAGTTTTTAAGATTTTTATTGTTTGTTTCCTAAATGACTTATGCAAAGGAATAGACAATCTCCTAGACTCTGGTATATCCATCATTTCTACAAAATCAGGCTCCTCTTGCTCATCCACAGCTTCCTCCAAAGGAAGCTGGAGGGTTTCAGCAACTTTTTTGTAAAACATAAAATGAGAGGGGGACTCAGAAAGCATGGGGGGAGATTCAAAAGGTCTGTCTGGGGAGATGTCCGGTTCAATGGGCACACCCAGACCCTCTAAGTCACATTCATACTGTTCATAATCATCCTCCCCCTCCTCTGGTTCATAAAACTCCTCAACATCATATTCCTGAACCAATGGAACCGACCTTTTTACCAGATAGTGGCGGTTCGGACGGAACCGGAGAAAGTGACTGGACAATCTGAATAGCTCTTGCTATCTCTGCAGCAGTTGGAGTAAGAATTTTGGGCTCCAAATCTGCTGACTTTCTTATTCTCTTTACTGGAACTGGTTCATCCGAGCCAGCTTTTAGCTTGCCGAGAAGTCTAGCCCTGGTCAGAGGGCACTCCCTCCGGTTCGGTTGGCACCGACACGGGCTGGCCATCCGGTCAGCGGACTTTTGCCTCTCATTCCCTGAGCCTGCCCAATCTCTTTTCCAGGGTGGCTGCAGGAAATTCTTACAAATCTGGCAGTTTGACTGGAGGTGGTCAAACCCCAGACAATAAACACATGTGGTGTGTGGGTCAGCCTTGGCAAAGACTTCCCCACGCACATCACAGTGTTGAAACCCAGTGGGCCCGGTTTTTCTTTTGGGTTTCTCAGACATAATGCCAGCCTAACCAGAAAAACTTGCCCTTTAAATGGCATTGCCAGGCAAGACACCCTTATCGGTTCCTAGCCGTGTCACGGGTATTGGAAAAAAGTAATGAAATCCGTTTTTTAGAACCGATAAGAACCGGGAACCGCACTCTAAAATCTCAAATTTAAAACTTTAAGTTTTAACTAAGCTGATCGTTCAAAACCGAACCGATAAAACTTACAAGTTCCACACAGAATAAAAATATGAATTACTTACGATACCACAGACAGGCTTGAACCGATCGGTTTTGCGGTTAAATAAAACTATTCTCGGTTGAATCAGACGAGAAAACACTGTTTAAACCGAGAATGAACCGAGCAGTAGGAGAAATCTCCGGAGCGACTGTTCAGTGAGGCGGAGTAAAGAATCTGACAGTTCAGGTTTGAAACTACACAGACAGAGCTTCTCTTTAGAGCTCGTGCTCTAAGTTCCATTCATGGAATGGAGTTAACTCTTTCACTTCCGGAGCAGTTCTAATGGTGGGACAAACTGCAATTGTCATAATATAGCAAGACTTCATGTTGTTTGAAAATGTTCCAGGCCCTGGGGAGGGGAACTGAACTCTTGTTCAGAGGAATAGTCAGGTTCAATCAGTTCCCCTTCCTCCTCCTAATAAAATTCAGCCCCTGGTCACCCAGAACCAGAGGATGGGCAGTAACTTCAGGAAGAACCGGCATACCCATTAGGGTACCCGTGGCTTGAAATGCCTGAAAAAATTGCCAAGCCTTGGTCATGTCCTCCATAGAGAACATCTTTGATCTGTCCACTGACGGTCCTTTGCTTCTTGAGCAGGAGGGACAGCAACATGTTTTCCTTTTGGCTTCTTTTTGGCAGGAACCAGTTCTGGAACCTATTCAGATGGTCTTTTATGCTTGGCATGCTCAGAATTCCCTTTATCAAGAATCCTGGACTCAGAGGAGTCTCTAGAGGGTCTTTCCTTTGGCCTATTATGGGGGAAGGACCCTCGTCAGAGTACTTTAGTGACATGGAGGGGACTGAGAAGCCATAATTTCCTCTAGCTTTTTAGCTCTCTTTTTAACTATTTTTGGGGAGAATTTTGCTGCAAAGTTCACAATCAAGCAGAAGAAATATGGTCAGAATCTAGGCACCTGAGACACAACTCATGGCTGTCCGCCTTTGCCAGTTTTAAAACCCGTAGGTCCTGTCCTCTTTTTTGGGTCTATCTGTCATGCCAATTTAACAAAAAGACCCAAAAATGCAGTTCCTCAAAGACAAAAGAGAGTTTGTGGTCTGGTCCCAAAAGAAAAGGACTGCTACAGGAAAGAGTTGAAAGTGTGTGTTTTTTTCTTCTTTAAGTTTCCCTGCAAATAGTTGCACAACTAGAAAGCGGCTCAGTTCCAGTAAAAAAAAAAAAATAAGAAAACCAAGAGCTAAGTATTAGAAAAAAACTAAGCAACAGTAATGAAATGAGAGGAAAAAATATTGCAAAATGCGGTTTTAACAAAAACCACCAACAGAAAGTGAGAATTTCTCTGGTTCCCGGGTACAGCTGAGGAACCAGAGACAACCACTAAAACCCTAAACTAAATTACAGAAACTAAAAGAAATAAATGAATATTTATACTTTTGCAGAAAATAATGTCGGGAAAAGCGGAATTACTGAAGAGAGTGCTTCAGGGCAACTTGCTTTGTCAGGTGGAGAAATGAATCCGATGCCAACATGCAGAACGCAGCGCCACCGTGAGGCAGAGTTTGAAAATGCTTTCTATGTTCTATAATTTACATAGATTTCACACTCTCTGGGGCAGCTGAACCTTCCAAGCTATCTGCATAGTTAAGCACAGTGCGGGATTCCTTGGGTTTGAAACAATATTACTGAAAAACAATACTGATTAAACTTTCTTCCACTAACAAATACTGCTTCTTTAAGACATGTGCCATGATAACAAAAGACAAAGGCTGAGGCCCAGCATTCTCAGTCTGAACTACCACTACCTGGCACTGCTGCAAGCTACACGTGAACTCTTTGTATTCTTCTGGTCTTCAGCAGAAAGCAAATGGAATGGATACGAGACAAAGCACGTCTGAGGTGTAAAATGAGGGACATACCTCATAATGAGGGACAGTTGAGAGATACAGTATGAGTTGGCCTAATACTGAAACATCTTTCAAAGTAAAAGGTTGCTTACTGTAAGTGAAATTTTTCTTCTAGAGGTATATGTCCATAACAACATAACTCCCTTTCAGAATTCCATCTCAAAAGGGCCGCCCAGATGAACCAACTGCAGTGCACTGTGCTGTCATGCAGCCAACCCGGGTTCAAAGGTGGACTCAGGTCACCACGTCAAGAGGCAGGCCAGGCTAGCGCAGCTGCCATGTAGCAGTGGGGCTCACACTGAAAGGGATAGCAGCAGGTTCCGGCACCACAGTAGCCCTGTGGTTGGTCCAGGAAGCTTGCTCTCACCACAGAGATGCTGTGCGTGTGTACAGTCAACAGTATTTGTGCCTGTGCCACAGGGTGGAGGCAGGGACTACAGTTACAGCCAAAGACATGGACAGATATTTCCTGAAACTTCTGCGATATCTCTAGAAAAACTCCCTGCCTGCCTGCAGTAACACTGTGGGACACCAGAGGAAATCTCTTTAGCCATATCGTAAAATATCTTGAAATATCTGACTGCATCTATGATTGCAACTGTACCAGCCAAAACAGAAAATCAAGGGAAAGGCATATGTACTGAGCTGTTTTTTTTTTTTCCCCTCCACCTTACTTGCCGCCTCTCCTTCCAGCTGCATGACTCCCCCGACCACCTCGCCCCGGCCTCCTTCCTACTCACCACAGATCGCAGCCGACCCAGGGGTGGCCCGGCGTAACCTTTCACCGGATGGGTCCCTCTCTTCCAAGGGGGAAGGTGCCAGGAGGGGATACCAGCGTGCTCTACGATCAGTCCCCGGGCGCTGCTGAGGTGGATTCCGGGGTGTCGGAGCATCTGAGACGGCGGGAGCTGGCAGCCAACATCCGGCAGACCAGGTGGCAGTTTTCCTGCTTTTTCTGTGGGGGTGGCGTCCTGGCGGTCAAGGCATCACGCCGGCGTCTGTCCTCTCCCTTGAACACGAGCCAGCTGTGCTGCTGTACTCCAGCCTCCGCCAGGAGAGTCAGCATCGCCGGTGTGCATCCCCGCCTCCCCCTGGAGAAGGAGGGCTGTCCCCGGATGCTCCATCCTTCTACCCTGGCCGGCCCTCCGGCGACCTGAGTCCGTTCCCGAACCCAGGTCGCCAGCGTCGCAGACGGAAATCCAACCACTGCGCCGACGAGCCGGCTGTGCTGAACTGTTTTAATGATAATCACCAGGACATTTAATATAGCCTGTTTCCTGCTTCATCCTTTGCTTTGTGTACATCCTCGTCGGCCACGACAGTGGGGTTGGGGGGGGTGGCAGACAGGGCTGAGGGGTTGCCGGCAGCACAGACCCAACTGAGAGGCTCAGGTGGTGGCTGGGGTCCTAACAGCTATTGTATATGGGCCTAACAGCTATTGTATATGAAAAACAAACATTTCTGGATCAAGGAGGAGACACCTGGAGCCATCATATGAAATCTGACAGGCAGCGCATGCAGTGCAAATCATTGTATTACATTAGGAAAGGTGTTCTCATATCAATAAAGAGCTGACCAAATACTAAAACATTTCTTGTAATGTTTGTTTGTACAAACATGTACTCGAAAAGTTAAATAAGGTACTGTAAGTAGGACCATAACTTGTAAGTCAACTGTATGAATTAAATGTTAATCTCGGGTAACACATTTTGATTTTAAGGCAATATAACGGTGTAAAATGAAAAGGCCTTATCCAGTTATTCTTTACCAGGTCTTTACCTGTAGAGTCAGGAATCAGGCATGAAAAGGGCATTATAAAGAACGAAGCAGGAAACAGGCTACGTAAAAAGCACAGTGACACATAATATTAATGTTTCAGTTCGTTTTTAAGATGAGCATTACTGTAGATTGTAGTTTGCACATTATTACAGAGCAGATGTTAGAACAGTATTTACAGTCAAGGTAATTTACCAGTCAAGTACTGAAAATGAAGAAAATATCTTTTAAACTGCACAGTTGTATCTAGCCCAGATTATCCTTGGTATACAGTAAAAATGTAATACAGAAATTAAACAGTGCTTAGTTTGATAAAAATGATCCTTCATCTAACAACTACAATTTGTACATGCTTAGCTTCATAACTTAAGCACAGAATATTGAAAGTTTGATAAACATTTCAGTATATATTACAAACAACTTCTTTCACCCAATCAAAAGCAACATCCAGTGATCAGTACCTCATGGTAATGGACTGCTGGGTCTAGAATATTGACAATAATGATTACAAGAAGGAAAATTACAGAAAGTAGTTTTTTTTTTTTTTGCCTGATATTTTTCCTAGTTCCCCCAAGCCACCCAGAGCCCCTGTGGTCATTTACAGGCTCATGCCCTGACCTCTGTGGGGGACCAGGATTTGGACCCTAGCACCTTCCTGAGACCTGTCAACGCCCATTACCAATGACTTGTTTTTCTTCAGCTCCACCCCAACCCTGTGAGCACATCTGCTAATGCTTCACAGCACCCCGCCCCTGAACACCAGGGGGCAGTGTTGCAGTAGTGGCTCAAAACCACCCCACCAGGAGGAGTATGTCCTGTGGCATGCTTAATCCTCCTCTGACAGACCTGCCATAAAAGTTCTGGCCTTGGGGCATAAGTCATAAATGCTGGCATGGCAAGCAGCTCCTCTAGCTGCTACAAACAAAATGCAGGTTTTACCTTATCCTACATTAATTTAACCCTACAGGGTCATGGGGCATAAGGTAAGAATGCCTTATGCTCTTAAGATTAAAGTAACACAAGTAACCTAATCTGGATTGCCATAATAGTATTAAACTACAGTATAAGGCTGTAATTCATTTTTAACTAACAATTTACACTTTTAATTCTTTTTTTTGTTAATACACAAAGGTTTCCAGCAGTTGAAGAGCTAGTGTACCAGTTCCATGTTTTCAGCTGATGGTTACTGTTAAACAGTGACAATCAGTCACGTTAAGGAGTCACCAGGTTTTTGAAATTGATACATTTGACCACAACTTGCAATCCAGTTGACAGACAACCTCTCCCAGCCTTCTCCTGAACATCACAAAATGGAGGTTTTTGGACACACTGAATTTTCCATAGTGAATTAGTTATCTTTTTTTTAAGAGACTGTGAACATGGAGCATACCTCCCCATTACAGTGGTCCCCCGGTGCTGGCTTACTCACTTAATTTCCCCTAAAACATCATCACAGAGGCAAGGCTGGTCCTTCCGCTTCCATTATCTGACTTTCAGGGAAAGACAGTGAGCGGAGATCTGTCAGCTGAATTGCATGTTTTGGGCAATTAGAAAAATGTTAAATACTGGCAAATATATTAATTTAGCTGGTGGTTACTCACTGGCAGTGACCCTCAGCCAAAAAAGACACAAAAAACAGAATTGGCACACTGGCCCCTAAACATAACTCGTCAGAATACATGCATGTCAATTATAATGCTGTATATTTCTAGCCATTGTTTTATTACTAACAAATGAAAAGAATAAATCTTACTTTTTCTTGCTCTTTCTCTATTAAATTCTGAGAAGCAATAAGATCCTTTGAGACAGGACACTAGTGGGAGGTAACAGACCTGTCAACATCTTGCACTTCATGTATTTTTCCTGCTTGTTCTGCTTAGGCACCTTTACCTGTGGAATACAGGCACGACTTCAGCTTGTCCACAAGCATCCTCATCCCACCACTGTAGACTTTGCCCTCAGTTTGTCCCTTATGGCTCCTGAACCCCATCTAAGCCTCCAAAGACTCACTCCCCCTTGGCAGGGGCTGGATGCACTGGTACACATTATCTGGGATGGGGGTGGGGGTTTGAAGCCCAGAGTTAAGCTGGAGTGGCTCAATTGGGCAATAAAATGTGGCAGCATCATCCTATTGTGTCCTCTTGTGGCAAAGGCACATTGCATGCATCCAAAGCATGTCTGCCCATGCGCTTGCATGCCAACTCGGGGATTCAGGGAAGAAAAGGAGGAAAAACAACAGGGTGCAGCAGGATGAAGGACCAGCGCCTCTCAGGCCCTATGCTGCTAACCATGGGTCCTGTTGCTTAAACCTGCAATCCAGACTCTGGAGGTCAGGAAGAAAGGTCCCTGCCAAGGAGGGTGTTGTGTCTTGGAGATGGGAGTGTTGGGTCTGAGGGGCTAGCTGGAACATGACAGGCCTGGTGAAAAAGGATACATATCTAAATTAAAAAAAAAGCCACGGAATGTAAGTACACCTTTTTCTTCTTGAACATTAAAAACTGTTCAGTGTCCATTTGTGTGAGCATCTCTATACAGTTTTCAAGTCTCAGACCTAGCACAGCACCCATTTTGAGAACTTTAAGCATTCTTTTAATTTTATAAGTAAGGTTTATTCCTTTAAGTTTGAAAGTGTATCATTCAGGTGGCGGAATCTTTTAATATTGAGAATCCTGGAAATATAAAGGTTAAAAATGCAAAACAAAACTTTTTTTAGCTTTCATTTCAAATGATAGCTTACTGTTTGCTTGAGTCGTTAGTGAATCCCACTTGTATCTGACAGAAAGTACAAGAAATGAGTTTGGGTTGGACGAAGGAGTCAGTACTACGTGCTATGAAAGGCTGACTTCGGTATCGGGGATATTTAAAGGATCAGTCACAGTCCTTGTTGTCAAAACTGACCATTAATTGTTATACACTGACTAAATAGAAGCAAATGCAACCAGAGAGAAAACGGGATCCTTTATTTTTTCACTCATTAGGAGATCTGGCATCCAGTGTCTTTGTGTGGTTTCATATCTGGCTCCTTCATAGGCTTCACCTCTTCCTCTTGTTTAGGCTTGGCCTACATGCAGAGAGGGTTAAAAAAAACAGACATTACATCATTACTTTCTAAAACACTTGTTAACTGACATTACTACACAGTACATGGTCAACCCCACCAGGCCTCAGTCCCCACCCCCCTTTCCTTTAGTTTCAAATGCACAATTTATGGCCGGTCTGTAGGTGCAGCGGTAGCACTACTGCATGTGATGCCAGTTACCCAGGTTGGGGAACAAGCTCGAGTTGTTAGAGGGCTGGCCATGGAGGAGAACTGAGCATCCTAGAGGATGTGCTCCTTCTGGGGAGGGGGAGGGGCATCCAACAACTGCTGCGTGACTGCCACCTGGCTGACCACAAGTAGTGCTGCAGGCAGGAGCTAAGAGAAGGGAGATCCTGAGTAGCTCAGACGGAGTGTCATTATACCTTGTGAGTGCATGCCCGTCACAAGCCATGACCCAGAGTCTCTGAGGGAGTGGCAGAAAAAGCTGAGAGAAAAAATAACAGCACAGCGAGCAGAATAAGGCACTGCCAGCACCCTGGTCCTGATGCACAGACTGTCTGCCTACCTCCTAGAACTGTGTTGCTCGAGGGGTAGCCTGGCCAGCTCCCCACTGCCCCACCTCGAGGGGGTGAGGAGTCCTGAGGTAAGAAACAGAGAAAGTACAGGTGGGGCTGGGAGGTTGCCAGAGTAACTGTGGATGGGGACAGTTGCAGTCCGAAAGGGATAAATAGAAAGTAAAAAAAAAAAAAAAATGATTTTTTCACCTTCTGCTGAATTTACTGGCGTAACTTCTTTTTTCTTCATAAACATGAAAAGCAGGCTGTCCACCATATTAGTGCTGCCACACAAAAACACGTTTGTTTATCGTTGTTTAGCTACTCCCACTGCACCCTTCCTAAAACATGGGGAACACCAACACAGTATAGCCACTCGTGATGCAGTAAGCAGAGATTAAAGCATGCTGAGCAGCTGGTCTGTGTGTGAGTGGGTGTTCCTGAAGTTCAGGAAGGATAGTCAGAGAACAGGATTTGAAAGAAAAAGAGTACTGCTATAAATATACCAATAGCTGGGGCTTCACTTTTACTAAGAAAAATGGCAGCAGATATGCAAGAATGTGCTACATCAATTAATTCTACTGTAGGCAATCATATATATTTTTTTTTAATTGGAAACAATAACAATGTTCCTTTGATTGTGTAGAATGATAGCAGCTCACGCCAGCTTTTTTACTTTTTTTTTAAACTTGGATTTTATTAAATTTTTCATAAAAAAGTTTATAAAACAAATAATGCAGCAACCAGTATTATCAGCTATACATAAGAAAATGTACAATAAGAAAAATATGCACATAAACAGGGCTGGGGGAGGAGCCACACCATCCAGCATAACTAGAGGCAGTAAATTCAGGTTACTCACCTGTAACAGGAGTTCTAGGAATGGTATATGTTGTTCATCCACACTTATTGGCAGGTATCCTTGCCGCTTTAAATCTTGCCGGAAGGTCTTCAAGCTGGCTCCTCCCACCCACCCGGGTGGTAAAACTCTCGGCTCCGCCCCATGACGCCAGATCTGGCCTGCTGGAAGCTCAGGTTGTGCGTCGAAGCCGGGGAGGTCGGGTGGGTCGTGTGAATGAACAACATATACCATTCCTAGAACTCCTGTTACAGGTGAGTAACCTGTATTTGTAGGGACATGGATATGTTGTTCATCCACACTTATTGGCAGACTCCTAGCAGTTCTCTGGGAGGACAGAGGCAAGGCGCACACCCCCTACTTAGGGAATAGAGACTGGAGAACCGAGGCCCCAAAACCAGCATCCCGGGCGTAACTCAAGGTCGATGTGGTAGTGGGTGATGAAGGTGTGTGCTGACTTCAGGTAGCAGCCTGCAGATTTCCTGGATAGGGACGTCCCTGGAAGCAGCCACCGATGCGTGACTAGTACGGGTAGAATGAGCTCTTATCCCTCTGGAGGCTCCATGCCCGCCAACCTATAGCAGAGATCTATGCAGGAGGTGACCCACCTGCTTATAGTCCACTTGGCTGCAGGTCTGCCAGAGTGCGGCTTCAGCGTGGGTGACAAACAGCTGGCGAACCTCTCCCCGAATTTCAGCCGTGCGCTCCTTATAGTAAGCGAGCGCCCTTCTAGGGTCCAGAGTATGGAGCCTATATTCGGCCTCCGAGGTGTGATTGGGGTAGAACACAGGCAGAGTCAACACCTGGTTAAGGTGAAACTCTGACACCACCTTCCGGAAGGAATTTCGGGTGGGGGCGCAGGACAACCTTGTCCCTGTGGAAGACCAGGTAAGGAGACTCGATGGAAAGCGCCTGGAGCTCTCCCATCCTTCTGGCTGACGCAATAGCCACCAAGAAGGCGGTCTTCCACGACAGGTGAGAGAGATCACACCTGTGCACTGGTTCGAATGGCTTGCCCATTAGCTTTGTCAGTACCAGCAGTAGATCCCACGGAGGTGGAGGTCCTCGCACCGGAGGGGAAATGTGATCAAGGCCTTTGAAAAAGTGCCAGACCACTTTTTCCTGCACCACCCACTGCTTCCCGGCCCGCGCCCGGTAAGCAGAGATGGCTGCCAGGTGCACCCTTAGGGTCGTCGACCTAAGCTCTTGCTGAGGAAGGGACCATAAGAAAAAATTACTCACCTTAGTAATGTTGTTTCTTCTAATGGAGTCTTGCTATATTATGACTATTGCAGTTTGTCCCACCACTAGAACTGCTCCGGAGGTGAAAGAGTTAACTTCCATGATCTTTATGAGCAAAAACTCACTAAGGTTCTGTGTGGAAGCTGTAACCTACACTAGCCAACTGGCCACTAATATATTAACACATTTTCCCGGTCCCAACACCAAGACTCAAGTCAGTGGACCACAAAAATAAGATAAAATAACTAAATAAACACAACACCCAAACATGAAAGAGGGCATCAATAAATGCCAACAGAGGACTACCCACCCCATACCCAAAGTAGGAGTTCTGAGAGGGGCAGGCTGGGGAGGTCATAATATAACAAGACTCCATTAGAAGAAACAACATTACTAAGGTGAGTAATTTTTTCTTCAAACAACATGAAGTCTTGCTATATTATGACTACTGCAGACTACACAGCAGTACCTCCATGGAGGAGGACAGAACCTACTTAGGGAATAGGCTCTGAAACTCGGCTGTGCCAAACCGAGCATCCTCCTGGCCTGAATATCCAGGGAGTAATGGTTGGTGAAAGTGTGTACTGTCTTCCAAGTAGCTGCCTGACATATCTCCAAGATAGGGATGTCTCTAGCAGCAGCTAGAGATGCAGCTGTACCTCTGGTAGAGTGAGCCCTCAGGCCTGAGGGGGGAACCTTACCCAGCTTTTGATAGCAAAATTGGATACAAGAAACGATCCACCTGGCAATGGATCTCTTAGTGGCAGGTCTCCCTTTCCCAACCTCACCATAAGTGAGAAACAGTTGGAGGGAGTCAAACCTGTGACCCTTGGTACGCTCTATGTAGTAACTTAGGGCCCTCTTAACATCTAAGCTGTGAAGCCTCCTCTCACCAGAGGAGGGATGGTCAGTGAAGAACACTGGAAGTGAAATAGATTGGTTAAGGTGGAAATCTGAAACCACCTTAGGCAAAAACTTCCTGTTAGTCCTGAGGACTACTTTATCCCTGTTAAAGGAAATAAAGTCAGTCTCCACTGATAAAGCCTGTAACTCACTTATACGCCTGGCAGAAGTGATGGCTACCAGAAATACAGTTTTCCAAGTCAAATACTTAAGCTCTGCTGAAGACAGAGGCTCAAAGGGGGGTTGCATCAGCTGAGCAATGCATACATTAAGATCCCAAGCCGGGGCAGGGTCCCTGAAAGGAGGATTGGTGTGAAGCAATCCTTTAAAAAACTTGGAAAATACAGGATGAGCAGAAAGAGAAGAGGGCTTCCCTGCTGAAATGAAGGCAGAGACAGCAGCCAAGTGCACTTTCAGGGTAGCTGGTCTCAGTCCCAAAGAATTAAGATGGACCATATAGTCCAATACAGTGGGTAGATCAGCAGATTCCGGGGAAATATGCTTCCCAGAACACCATATGGAAAACCTTTTCCACTTGGAGTTATAGGTAGCCCTGTTGGAAGGCTTCCTAGCAGCCTTCAGGATTTCGAGAACACTTTGAGAAAGTTGTAAATCAGCAAACTCTAACTGCTCAAGAGCCAAGCCTTGAGGTTGAGGGATTTGAGATTCGGATACCAAACTCTCCCCTGAGCACAGGTTAACAGATTGTGGTTCCTGGGGAGACACAGGGGAAGATGGACTGCTAAGGACAGAAGGAGTGGGTACCAGGGCTGCCTGGCCCAGTCTGGAGCAATCAGGATCATCTTGCAGGGCTGAGACCTGATTTTGACTAGTACTTTGAACAGGAGAGGGAAGGGGGGAAAGGCATAAAGAAACTTCCCTTCCCAATCGAGGAGAAAGGCATCCAGGGGAACTGAGCCCAACACTGGGGGCCTGCAACAAAACAGTGGAAGTTGATGATTGTCTGGGGCTGCGAAAAGATCTATCTGAGGAGTGCCCCATCTGGCAAACACTATCCCCAGTACTAGGGGATCCAGTGACCATTCGTGATGGCCCTGAGAAATCCTGCTGAGAGCATCTGCCAGGACATTGTCCTTGCCTGGGAGGTGAACTGCTATGAGGGAAGTGTTCAGGGAATAAGCCAGAGACCACAACTTCATCGCCTCAGTGCACAAGGCCAAAGACCGAGTGCCCCCTTGTTTGTTGATGTACCACATTGTAGTGGTGTTGTTTGTTCTGACCTGTACCACCTTGTTCTGAACAGATGTAGAGAAAACCTGAAGTGCCAACAGATTGATGTGGAGCAGAGATTCCTGAGGGGACCATAACCCCTGGGTGGAGAGGTCGCCCATGTGAGCTCCCCATCCCAAGAGGGATGCATCTGTAGTAAGGGTCAAGGAATGGGACAGAGGGATGAAAGGCACCCCTGTCTCAGATTGCTCTGATCCTGCCACCACTGAAGGGCCTGGATCAGAGTTCGAGTCACTGGGATTAACTTGGATGAGGATCTCTTCTTTGAGACCAGAAAGCTCTCAAATGGAACTGAATGTCCCTCATCTGAAATCTTGCTCCTTGCACTACAGCTGGGGAGGCAGCCATGTGTCCTAGGAGCTGCAGGAAATGCCTTGCTGGTCGAGAGACCTGCAGAGTGAAGGACGAGGCCAGGGCCACTAAGGTCTTTACCCTTTCCAAAGGAAGGAAGGCTCTGGCCTGCTTTGTATCCAGTTCTGCGCCTATAAAGGTGAGTACCTGGAAAGGTTCCAAAATTGACTTTGGAAGATTGAGAAGAAATCCCAGAGAGGTAAGCAACTGCTGGGTAACTAGCAGGTGTGATCTGACCTGGGCTGGAGACCCACAATGAGCCAGTCGTCCAGGTAGGAAAAATGGCAATCTTTTGCCTTCTTAGATGAGCGACTGCTACTGCCAGACATTTGTGAACACCCTTGGGGCAGAAGTGAGGCCGAAGGGCATTGCTCTGAACTGATAATGGCCTGAGGGCAGTTCGAATCTGAGGTACTTTCGATGGGAGCTTCTGATAAGAACATGGAAGTAGGCATCCTTGAGGTCCAGGGAGGCTAGCCAGTCCCCTGGCCTTAGGGAGGGTAAAATTATTCCCAGTGTCACCATTTTGAACTTTGGCTTTAAAAGGTGCTTGTTTAGATATCTTAGAACCAGGATAGGCCGCCACTCTCCTGTCTTTTTTGGGGTAAGGAAGTACCTGGAGTACAGACCCTTGCCCTGGTGAGGAGGAGAAACCCTTTCTACAGCTCTGAGAGCCAAGAGGGTTGAGACTTCTGTCTCTAAAGCAAGAGTCTCTAAAGGGTTTGTAGGTGGAAAAGATCTGGCTCTCATCTTTGGAAATTTTTTGAAGCTGAGAACCAGACCCTGGCTCACTACTTCCAGGACCCACCTGTCTGAAGTTAAAGACTCCCAGTCCTAGACGAAGTGAGCCAACCTGCCCCCTACAGGTAGTGGAGAGCCGACCCTGGGCATCCCATCAGGGTGCCTGTTTGGCAGGGGCTTTAGGCTGGGGGGGTGGGAGCAGGCCTGCTCGAACCCCGTCTGCCTCTCCCTCTGAAGAACCCCCATCTGTACATAGGCTGAAGAGGAGGAGGTCTAGGTCTGGTAAAAAGGCCTGTGAAAAGGCCTACCCCTACCCCTGGGGGGCTGCCTCTGAGGAGTGGCTTGCCGTTCCTTGGCTTGTGCACTCCTATAAGTGGTTCTATATTCGTCCATTTTCTTCATATAATTCTCTGTCTGCTCCCCAAACAGAGAATTTCCCACCACAGGAAAATCCATAGCCTTAGACTGGGTATCCTGTGACAATGTAGTACACCTGAGCCAGGCCAATCTCCGAAAAGCCACAGATGTAGCCATGACTCTAGAGGATACATCGTTAGAATCCACTGCAGCATGGAACTGCACCTAGAAGCCTCAATACCATCAAGAGCCACCTGTTCCAGCTCCTTTGCAAGCTGGCCAGGGACCTGTTTGGCTAAGGCCATGACAGTATCCCATCTAGATTTCTGGTATCTCGCAACATAAGCCATATAGTTTGCTTGTCTGAGTCCCAAGGATGCTGCCACGTATTGTTTTTGGCCATGGCATCAATCTTCCTAGAATCCTTGTCAGGAGGATGTGAAGCCAGGGAATATTAGCTTTATCACAGGCTGCAGCCTGAACTACTCAACATGACTGCATTGCTGTGAAAGAAAATCTGTATCAGGACCTGACAAAGTGTACCTCCTGTCCATCTTTTATCCACAGGAGGCACAGAATTAGGAGCTTTTAAAATTTTTATTGTTTGTTTTCTAAAAGATTTATGTAAAGGGATGGACAACCTCCTGGACTCTGGGATATCCATCATCTCCACATAGTCAGGCTCCTCTTGCTCATCCAAAGCCTCCTCTAAGGAAGCTGGAGGGTCTCAGCAACTTTTTATAAAACAAAAATGAGAAGGGACTCAGAAAGCCTAGGGGAGACTCACCTGAAGGTCTGTCTGGGGAGATGTCCGTTCAATGGGCACATCCAGACTTTCAAAGTCACATTCACACTGATCATAATCCTCATCCCTCCTCTGGTTCATAAAACTCTCTATATCATAATCCTGAACCACTGGAACCGACCGAACCGACCTTTTGCCAGACAGTGGCGGTTCGGAGGGAACTGGGGACAGGGACTGGACAATCTGTATTGCCCTGGTTATCTCTGCAGCAGTTGGAGAAGGAATTTTGGACTCCAAACCTGCTGATTTTTTAGTTTTCTTTGCTGGAACTAGCTCCTTAGAGCCAGCTTTTCGTTTGCCCGAGGAAGTCTCGCCCTGGTCAGAGGGCACTCCCTCCGGTTCGGTTGGCACCGAACCGGGCTGGCCATCCGGGTCAGCGGACTTCTTGGCCTCTCGTTCCCTGAGCCTGCCCATTCTCTTGTCCAGGATGGCTGCAGGGAAATTTTTATAAATCTGGCAGTCTGAATTGAGGTGGTCAAACCCCAGACAATAGACACATGTAGTGTGTGGGTCAGCCTTGGCAAAGGCTTCCCCACAGACACTACAGTGTTGAAACCCAGTGGGCCCGGTTTTTCTTTTGGGTTTCTCAGACATGATGCCAGCCTAACCAACAAACTTGCCCTTTTAATGGCAGTGCCAGGCAAGACACCCTTATCGGTTCCAAACCGTGTCACGGGTCGTGGAAAAAAACGTAATGAAATCCGTTTTTTTTAGAACCGATAAGAACCGGGAACCGCACTCTAAGAAGCCTTAAAAGGCTTTAAACTTAATTTTAGTACAATTGATCGGGTTCAACTGAACCGATAATTTTAAAGTTCCACACAGAAAAAATCTATCTATTACTTAAGATACCATAGACAGAGCTTGAACCGATCGGTTTTGCGGTTAAAATAATAAATCGCGGTTAAATTCAACCGAGAAATAGCGCTTTAAACCGAAGAAATGAACCGAGCAACAGGAGGAATCTCCGGAGCGACTGTTCAGTGAGGCAGAGTAAAGAATCTGACGGTTTCGGTTTGAAACCACCCTAACAGAGCTTCTGAACCGAGCTCGCGCTCTAAGCTCCATGCTCTGCATGGAAGTTAACTTTTTCACCTCCGGAGCAGTTCTAGTGGTGGGACAAACTGCAATAGTCATAATATGGCAAGACTTCATGTTGTTTGAAATAGTCCAAGATGCTTGCCAAGGAACAGGAGGAAGGGTCCAGGCCCTTGCCCTGACACCAAATGGAAAACCTCTTCCATTTGAAGGCATAGCATTTCCTGGTCGACTCCTTATGGGACGCCTCAACTACATTGAGGACCTCGTCGGAAAGACCCAAGGCCTGGAACTCTAGCCGCTCAGGAACCAGGCCGTCAGGTGCAGGGATTGAAGGTCCGGATGGAACACCTTCCCCTGATTGACTGAAAGCAGGTCCGGGTGAGCTGGAAGCTGCCTCGGGAGCCTGGAGCTGAGGCTGAGGAGATCTGGATACCAGCATTGGCGGGGCCAGTCTGGGGCTACCAGAATCACCTGCGCCTTGTCCCTCCTCACCTTGAGAAGCACCTTGTGGATCAAGGGAAATGGGGGAAAGGCGCCGGGGTCCACAGCCTCGAGAAGGCATCCCCCTGCAGCAAGCCCTGCTGAGGGGGGCGGGCATGGAACAGCTTCAGCTTCGCATTCTCCCTGGAGGCAAACAGATCCACCTGAGGTGTGTACCAATGGGAGAACAGATCTTGTACTACCTCCGGCAGGAGAGACCACTTGTGGGAGACAGCCCCTATCCAGCTTAGGGCATCGGCCAGGGTGTTGGAGGCTTCTGCCACGTGAATGGCTAGGAGATCTGCCTCCAGGCTGCGCACGAGTGACCAAATGCGGACAGCTTCCTTGCACAGAGGCATGGAGCGCGTCCCGCCCTGGCAGTTTAGGTAGTACATGGTCGTGGTATTGTCCGTCTGGACCTGGAATCACTTGACCCCGTAGAAATGGAGCGAAGGCGGTGAGAGCTAGGCGGACCGCTCGGAGCTCCAGCAGGTTGATATGGCATCGGGACTCCCGCGGGGACCAGAGGCCGTGCACTCTGTGCTCCCCCAGATGGGCACCCCAACCCATCAGAGAGGCATCAGTCGATAGAGAGACCGTCGGCTCGGGGCAGACAAACGGGATGCCCTCCTGCAGATGAGCTGGAACAATCCACCACTGGAGAGCGTTCCACATCCCCTGGGTCACCGTCACTAGCTGGTCCCATGGATCACAGCATTGAGACCACTGGCTGGCCAATCCCCACTGAAGGGGACGCATGTTCCAGCGGGCCCAATGGACCATGCTGGTGCAGGCCGCCATGAGACCCAGGAGGCGCCAGGAAGTCCCGGGCAGGGCGTGATTGCCCAACCAGAAATGATTGGGCAAAGGAGGAAAGAACCTCGGCTCTGTCCGCCGGAAGCCGTGCTCTGGCTCGAAGAGAGTCGAGCTCTGCCCCAATGAAGAGAATCACCTGCTTCGGTTCGAGTTCCCACCTGGCCTCGTTGATGAGGAGGCCGATCAGAGAGCAAACCTGGAGGGCCAAATCTCTGGACCGCTCCACCTCTTGTCTGGAGGGGGCTGCTATCAGCCAATCATCCAGGTAAGGGTACACCCGGACCCCTTGGCGCCGCAGGAATGCTGTCACCACTGCCATGCATTTGGTGAAGACCCAGGGAGCAAGAGACAGGCCGAAGGGTATGGCTCGGAACTCGAAAAGGGATGCTTCCGCTCGAAAGCGGAGGAATCTCTGGTGAGACGGACGGATAGGGACGTGAAAAAACGCATCCTGCAGGTCCAGAGAGCAGAACCACATGCCCGCGTTCCAAGGATGGTATTATCTGAGCCAGAGTGACCATCCTGAAGGTCTGAGACCTTAGGAACTTGTTTAGGTCGTGCAAGTCGAGAATGGGGCACCAGCCCCCCGTCTGTTTTGGAACCAGGAAGTACCTGGACACAAACCCCGGGTCTGAGGGAGGGTCCGCCACCTTTCTGATCACCTCCTTCTCGAGGAGCAGGGCGATGTCGGCTCGGCGGGCCGACAGCGAGGCTGCGGACCACGAGGCCCCCCGGGGGGCAACGGCTCGGAAGGTCAGGGCCTGCTCGAACTCCAGAGGCAGGCCCTTTCCCACCACTTCCAACACCCAGCGGTCTGTGGTGATAGCAGACCAGGCGGAAAGGAAGTGGCGAAGCCGTCCCCCCAGAGGGGGAACCTGGGGTGGAGAGACGAGGCTGGGGCGGCACCCCTCAACCCGTCACTGAGCAGGCTTGCAGGAGGGACCGGCCAAGGGACCACCTGGGCCTTTACCTCCCTGCTTCCTGGAGGAGGAAGCCATGGGCTTGGGTTTGGGATGCCAAGCGCGAGCCTGCTGGCCCTGATGCTGCTGGGCCGGACGTGCCGCGGGCACAGACGGATGAAAGGGCTTGGGTTGCGGTCTGCGGCCCTTGTCCCTCTGGGTGGATGAGACAGAGTCCAGGGTGGCATTGGACTTTTCGATCCTCTGGAGGTGACCTTCCACTCCAGGGCCGAAGAGGTCGGTCCCCAGGAAGGGGACATCCGCCAACTTGTGCTGGGTATCCGCTGTGAAGGTGGATATCCTCAGCCATGCCCGATGGCGCATAGCCACTGCAGCCGCGACTGACCTGGCGCATGAGTCACCAATGTCCAAAGCAGTCTGAAGTTGCTGCTTGGCCACAGCCCTGCCCTGGTCCCGTACCTGCTTAACCGTGGTCTGCAGGTCAGCCGGGAGATGAGGGACTACCTCGTCCAGGGAGCCCAACAGGGCATGAGAGAAGTGTGCGATCAGCACGGCCGAGCTGGCCTGACGAAGACCAAGGAAGGATGCAGCGTAGACTTTTCACCCAGCATAGTCCAACTTCTTGGACTCCTTGTCGGGAGGTTTGTCTACGTCCCTGGCGTTTCCGGCACGGCGGAAGATGCTGTCAGTAACCAACCCCTCGGCTGAGGGGTGTTCCGAGAAACCGGACAGGGAACCGGTAGGGACCGCATACTTCCTAGCCATCCTGGCCGAAGGTGCAGGGCAGGAAGCAGGACGCTGCCAGAGCTCCAAGGCCGGGCCTACAATGGCCTCGGCCACCGGAAAGGCCTCTGTAGGAGAATCCCCTCGGTCCAATATCTCCGTGAGGGGATACTTAGCCCGCTTGGATACGGGCTCGAGCTGCATCCCGGTGGACTCCGAGATGAGCCTAAGCAAACCCATGAAGGACGAAGGGCTATCGTCCAGTGACTGACCTCCTGAGGACTCCAAGTCGACCCGCCTGGAGAACAGGGAGGAATCGTCGTTGGACTCAGAGGAGTCCGCAAAGAGCTGCCTTGGGCCTGAGCCACCCTCCACCTGCCGAGGGCGATCGGGAGTGAGGGTGACAGACAGCCTATGGGGCAGACCCTGGGTCGACTGAGAATTCTTGGTCGGAGCCCCAAACAACAGCTGTGGAGGAGGAGGTTCCACCGGAATCGGTGGGGCAGCCTGTTTCGGCTGAGCAACAAGGCCTGGAAGCAGGCGCCCGGCTAAGGCGAGGTTGCCCGGCCGCCCGTGACAGCCACTTGATAGCGGGGAAAGCGCGCGGCGTTGCTCTCGGACAGAAGAAACTGTTGCCACATGAGGTCCTCGTGATGGTCGACGCAATCTTGCATCAAAGCCTCCCTCATCCGAGGAGGAGGACGAAAGGCGACGCCGCTGCCAATGCTGGAGACCGAGACCGCCTATGACGGCGGATCGGCTGGACTCGAGAAGAAGTCGGAGACCGAGACCGCGAACCTCGGCTTTTCCGAGGAGGGTTCTGGGGCAGGGCGGGGGAAACCCACTCTCCCCTTGGCTCGGAGGGCTCAACCGTGGACTCCAGAACCGGAGGCACGGGCAAGTCCACGGAAACCTCAATCTCCGCCGGGGGAACCGGGGACGGGGTCAAGAAAAATCTCGACTGCGTCGACGGGAGTCTCGGTCAACTGACCTGACGGGTGCCGTGAAGCCAGTGGCCGAAGCCAAAGGATCGACCGAAGTCGATGGTCGACTACTCGGTGAGCGGGACCTCTCCCGCTCCCAAGAGCGTCGACGGAGGGACTTACCCTTGTGGTCCTTCTTCTTGGACCGAGAAGAAGGCCCTGAAGATGTTGGTCCCTCTCCCTTAGTGGAGAGGGATAGACAGAGCTCCTTAAAAGAAGCTGAATAGGAGGATCCCAGGGAGAGCGGGATAAAGGCTGCGGCCGAGGAAGACGAAGATGCGGCCTGCGCCGCCTCCTCCTCGAGGGCGATCATCTGCTCAAGCTGTTCCGCCGAGCCCGCCACCTCGGAAACCGCCAACCGGGCCTCCTTTGACTTTATTGGAGGATAACGTTTTGAGTCGCTCAAGTTGCAGGCAGGCTCCGCGGTCTTCAGGGCGTGGGCCGAAAAAGAAGGAAACACAGGTATGAAGCCTGCGGATGGTGCTCAAGGCCCAACAGTAGGCATGCGTGAGTCACGGATCCGTCCGAGACATCTTCTGCCCGCATGGGCACCTCCAGAAACCGGAGTCGACGGTCCATCGTGAGCCGCTAGGGAAATATTTGACCAAGTCTTGAAAACCTTAAACTTTATTTCAGGAAAACCGAAGAATTAGAAACCAGTCTTATACGCAGAGCGTTAAGGAGGGAACCTGGGCTTCCAAGCGGTAAGGAAGATCTGGCGTCATGGGGCGGAGCCGAGAGTTTTACCACCCAGGTGGGTGGGAGGAGCCAGCTTGAAGACCTTCTGGCAAGATTTAAAGCGGCAAGGATACCTGCCAATAGTGTGGATGAACAACATATCCATGTCCCTAGAATCTCCTCTTACTGGGTCATTCAGAACCAATAGTCCAAAACCACCATGGCACTAATGCAGCATCTCGCTCCACAATATAGAGGAGCCAACGCCTTCAGACACTGCAACTGTCACCCATGTAGGCTCTTTGTGAATTTTACCATCTTATAAATGCTATTTACTGTGGCCTGCCACTGTGCCAGCTGAGGATCTCAGGTTTGAGCCAAAGAAGGCTGATAACCTTTCTTAGCTGCTAGCAATAAGATAATTATTAATTTAAGGATGAACCTCACAAACATAACTCCTCCGGGAGGAAGGTCAACAGCACCATCGGCACTGTGACAAACCTTGAGTCCGTAAAAATGATGTCAATCTGCCCACTAATTACCTGCCAAACCCTTTCAAGTTTAGGACAGCTTCAAAAAAGTGTTCATAGCCTGCTGATGCATATCCATAGCCCCTCTAGCAGCCACCCGTTATCCCTGTCAGGTATTCAGTTTGTATTACAGGTGTCCTAAAATACTAGTACCTACACGTCCATGCATATTTACACAAACAGTTGAGGAGGTAATCTCTACTGCAGGCACCACATACTTTAGCCAGACCTCAGCTGCAATGGACTGCTGTAGTTCCGTGTTCCATCTGTCCAGAACACAGGACATCCATTCAGGGCTTGGGGCAAGTAAATCTCTGTAGAACAAGCAGGTAAATGGCTGCACAGGGAACCGGGTACTTAGACGGGTAACACAGCAGGGTTTGGTGCACCAAAATACGCAACTTATAGCTCCACAAAAGGGTGCTTTCCCTTGTGGTAGATGCTTTTCAGAATCATGAACTTGGAACCATGTGGGAGATTAGAAGTTTTGTGACATGTGAAACAGAATGCATAATATATGCTGTATCTGCAAATGTGGTGTTTTTGTTTTATATCAGGAAGACCATCCACCAATTCAGGAAAAGAATCTGGGAACATGCTAGGGCACTTAAGAGACAAAGATGTGACATGTCACATAGTACAAAATGCACATACTGAAAATCACGAGTTTGTCTTTGTGGGACTGGAAAACATATTTGCTGGATCAAGACAAGGTGATTTAGACAATCATCTGTTGAGAAGAGAACGTTTTTGGATTTATGCAACCAGTGCAAGGAATTGGCCAGGCCATAATAGGGAACCTGACCTAGCACCTTTTCTTAGGAAGCTATAGTATTCTTATTTTACATTTACTGTAATATGATTCTTTCTTAGGAAGCTATAGTATTCTTATTTTACATTTACTGTAATATGATTCTTTTTTTATTCCTTGCGTATTTCCAGCTTAGTCTTTTCTCTCCAAGTTCTTTGTTTTTGTCACCTACTCCCCTCCCGATGTCAGTCTCCTTCCTGATTCCTATTACCTTTTGTTATCTTTTGTTGCCTTTTGCATAGCTATCAGATTTTTGCATTTTTATATTTGGTTATTCTAGCTTTGTAATATGTAAAGAATGCTAAATTGTTTTTGCTTACTGTGCACACTGACCTCATAATTAATATAAACCATTCTTTTTTTGTATTTTTGCTCTTTTTCTCCCCTTTCCCGGGGTCACGGCATACACGTGCGTGGAGGCACAAGCACATGCCAGGATCCGGTGTCCCCTTCCACCCCATCCCAGACTTATGTCGCCGCTCCTGACGCCTGTGCAACATTGAGGCCTCCACCCAATGAGTGCGGAACTACGGAGGAGCGGGCCGGAGTGGGAGGAAATCCCATTCCAATCCTCCCTTCCCCCAGCACCCCAGGAACCTGAGGTTGTTCCCGAACCCGGGATGCCGGTGTGGCATCCAGCGCCTCAACCCTCAGCGCCATCGGGCCGGTTAATATAATCCATTTTTACAGGTATTACTGAGGAAGATGGTGACAGAAATTAAATTCAGAATGAAATGAACACTGTCACCATGTTTTAATTAAGCAATAATGCATGACAGGGTATATGTCGTGCTGGGACAACGTCACACCGTAGCTGGTTGGGCCTTGTGCATCCAATACTCGAGAAGAAAAAATTACTTACCATAGTAATTCTGTTTCTTCCCAGTGATACTCAGGTATTCATAACTTTCTGCAGTAAGCCCTTTAACTAGAACTGCCCGGAGAGAATAGAACACATGCAAATGATGGAATTCTTTGCATGTGACAACTTTTCAAGTGCTGCCCCATACTAACTGCCAATGTTCTAAAACTCCTCAGATTTCCTAGATGTCTTGAACTATGCATACTGAATAGTATTAATGACCAGTAATAATCAATGATAATCGTAAGAATTAAACCCATAACCTCTTAAATAAAACCCTCCAACTGGAGGGGAAAAACACAACAGATACTCCCAAAAAAGTCAGTCATCTGAAAAAGGGCGAAAACACAACATGAGCCCTGTTTATCAGAACTGTGCCAGAAAGTGGCATATATATATATATATGCCTCTGAGAGCACACTATGCAGGAGTGCAGAGGCTAAAGGTTCTGGAAGGGGAGGCAGCGTGGGAAATTATGAATACCTGAGTATCACTGGGAAGAAACAAGATTACTATGGTAATTTTTTTCTTCTAACCCCAGTA
Source organism: Neoceratodus forsteri (assembly GCA_016271365.2). Lineage (NCBI taxonomy): Eukaryota > Metazoa > Chordata > Ceratodontiformes > Ceratodontidae > Neoceratodus > Neoceratodus forsteri. The sequence continues at coordinate 40,290,287 of CM057451.1, forward strand.
ATACTCAGGTAGTCATAAGTTTCTGCAGACTACAAAGCAGTACCACTGAAAGTGGGCACAGAACTTTATTTTGGAAAAAGACTTTACAGGACTGCTGTGCCAAACCTAGCATCACCCCTGGATTGAACGTCCAGGTTGTAGTACTTCATCAAGGAGTGTACTGTTTTCCAGGTAGCTGTTTATAGATGTCAACCAATGGAACATCTCTGGCAGCTGGTAAAGTAGCAGCTGTCCCTCTTGTGGAGTGGGCCTTCAATCCTGTTGGGGGCTCCCTACCAGCTTTAATGTAACATAATTGGATACACTGGACTATCCATCAAGAAATGTACCTTTTCGATGCTGGGTTACCCTTTTCCACATCCCCATAGTCAGGAACAGCTGTTTCTTGTACTGCCTATGGTCCTTAGTGGCTGTCATGTAGTAGCTAAGAGCTCTTTTGACATCCAGACTGTGAAGTCTTCTTTCACCAGAGGTGGAATGCTCAGTAAAAAAAAAAAGACAGGCAGGGTAATGGATTGTTTAAGGTGGAAATCAGAAACCACTTTAGGGAGGAATTTCCTGTTTGTCCTCAGGACTACCTTATTCCTATAGAATGAAATGTAGTCCTGTTTAATGCAGAGAGCCTGAAGCTCACCAATTCTTCTTGCAGAGGTCACTGCCAATAGGAAAACGGTTTTCCATGTGACCTATTTCAGGTGAGCTGAAGACATGGGCTCAAAAGGAAGTCCCATGAACTTAGCTATGCACACACATTGAGGTTCCATGCTGGCACTGGTTCCCTATGAGGGGATGCAAATGGGCCAAGCCCTTGAAGAACCTCCTAAAAATAGGTTCTGAAGCCACTGTCATCTTTCCCCCAGCAGAAATATAAGCAGATACTGCGGCCAGGTGAACCTTCAGGGTGTTGGACTGTAGTCCCAGGGAATGTAAATAGGAGAGGTAATCAAGAACAGCTGGAACCCCAGCCTGTACTGTCCCTGGCCGAGCACCAAATAGAAAACCTTTTCCATTTGAGGCATAAGTTTTCTTAGTGGAAGGCTTCTGTATCCTCTCAGGATGTCCAAGACAGCTTCGGAGAGGTGTAAACCTGCATATTCTAGGTCTTCAAGAGCCAAGCTTTGAGGTTGAGAGACCTGCGATTTGGGTATCGAAGGGTCCCTTTGTTGGAGGTTAACAGGTTGTGCCTCCGAGGGAGATGTATTGGCTCGGCTACGGACATGCAGAGCAGAAGAGAGTACCATGGCTGTCTGGGCCAGTCCGGAGCTATTAAGATTAGTGATGCTGAGTGGGACCTGAGCTTGAGCAATACCCTGAATACCAGGGGGAAAGGAGGAAAGGCATATAGGTACTTCCCTGACCAGTCCAGAGCCAGGGCATCAACAGGGATTGTACCAGGATCGGGTGGCCTCTAACAGTACTGAGGCAGGTGGTGGTTCTGGTGGGATGCAAACAAGTCCATCTCTGGAGTGCCACACCGCCTGAAAATCACTTGCACCACTTGCCTGTTCAGAGTCCATTCGTAATGGGCCTGATTGATTTGATTCAGAGCATCTGCCAGGATATTGTCCTTTCCTGGTAGATGGACTGCCTATAAGGAAACTCCCAAGGAGTAAGCTGGGGTCCAGATTTTCATGGCTTCTGTGCAGAGATGGTCTGACCTGGTGCCTCCCTGCTTGTTTATGTAATACATTGTGGTGGTATTGTCTGTTCTGACTTGCACCACCTTTCCCTGCACCAATGCTGTGAAAGCATTTAGTGCCAGAAACACTGCTCTGAGTTCCAGTGAGTTTATGTGCTGGAGTGACTCTGCACTTGACCAAGTGCCCTGAGCTGTGTGGTCCCCTAAATGGGCGCCCCACCCTAAGAGAGATGTGTCTGTTATGAGAACAAATGGGGACTCTCGTTGGAAAGTAATCCCTTCCCTTAGGTTGGGTTCCTCTTTCCACACTGAAGTGCTTGTAACAAGGTCTTTGTTACAGGAATAGGCTTTGAGAGAGGGTCTCTTCTCTGGCCCCAGTGTGCTCTTAGGTGGAACTGGATTGTACCTCATTTGGAACCTGGAGCCTAGGACTGTGCCTGTGGCTGCAGCCATATGGCCCAGTAGGTGTAGAAACTGCCTTGCAGTTTTGTGTTTGTGCAGGCTGAATGAGTTTGCAATCAGCTGGAGACTTCTCACCCTGTTGAGTGGCAGGTAGGCCCTCCGCTGCAGGGTGTTGAGCTCTGCTCTTATGAACTGCAGGACCTGTGCAGGTAGAATGACTGCTTTTTTGTGATTTATCAGGAACCCCAGGAACTCCAGGAGCCCTTAGGTGGTCTGCAGGTGTTGTCTGACCTGGTCTGGTGATTTTTCTGTCACCAGCCATTTGTCCAGATATAGGAATACTGTGATGCTCTGTCTTCAAAGGTGTGCCACAGCCGCTGACAGGCACTTTGTGAATACCCTTGGGTCCAAAGTGAGGCCAAAGGGCATGGTTAAAAACTGGTAATGGCCTGATGGGAGTCTGAACCTAAAGTATTTTCAGTAGGACTCCCTTATGGGGATGTGAAAATAAGCGTCTTTTAGGTCCAGTGATGCCAACTAATCTCCTTTCTAGAGTGATGGCAGTATCAGTGTCAGAGTTACCATTTTGAACTTTGGCTTTTTCAGATGCTTGTTTAGGGCCCTGAGGTCCAAGACTGGCCGCCACTCCCCATTTTTCTTTGTGGTGAGGAAATACCCGGAGTAGAAACCCTTACCTCTCTGCTGGATTGGGACAGGTTCCACTACCCTTAGCAGCAGTAGGTTTCGAACCTCTGCTTCCAACAGCTTCTTTCCTGCCAGGGAGGGTGGATAGAAAACCCTGGTTTTTTGAAGAGGAAGGGATTAGAAATTCAGAGACAGACCCTGACTCACTACCCCCAGGACCCACTTGTCTGCGGTAATGCTTAACCAAGCCTGGAGCAAATGAGACGGTCTGCCTCCGACAGGTATGGAGGAGGCAACCTGTGTAGACATGTCAGGGTGTTTGCTTTGCCTGGGGCTGAGACTAGGCTTGGGACCCCCGCCTTGAACCCCTTCTACCTCTAACCCTGAAGTACCGCTACTATGGGTACTGTTGGTACTGGGGTGTAGCCACTGGTTGGAAAAAGGGCCTGGTGTGAAAGGACTTGCCCCTGCCTCCCCTTCCATAGGGTTTGGTGGAGGGTGAAACTTTCTCTTTAGCAGAATTGCTTCTATATGTGGCCTTACATTCATCCACTTTTTTCATATAAGCCACTGTTGCCTCCCCAAAAGTGCATTTCCCTCCAAAGGAAAATCAAGAGCCTTTGATGGGTATCCTGAGTTAGATTTGTGGCTCTTAGCCAGGCAAATCTCCTCTGGGCAATAGTGTTCGCCATCCATCTGGCTGCAGTGTCATTTGTGTCTGCAGCCATCTGGAACTGGTATTTAGCCCCCTCTAAACCAAATCTGGCAGTTTCTGCCAGGTCATCAGACAGAGGGAACTTTCTGTGCCATGGCTAATACTGACTGCCACAAGGATTTTTGGTACTGGGCAGCGTAGGCCTGGAAGTTTGCCTGTCGTATGGCCAAAGAAGCTGACAGATAGCCCTTCTTTGCCATGCTGTCAATCTTTCTGGAGTCCTCATCTGGTGGGTGTGACGCCAGAGGGACCCTAGCCTTATCACAGGCAGCCGCCTGTACCACTCCCTGAAGGTCAGGGTGGGTAAACAGGAACTCTGCCCTTTCCCTTTGACACTTTTTATTCATCCTCTTGTCAAGAGGGGGGATAGAGTTAGGGGTTTGCAAGAGTTTCAGAGCATCATTTTTAATGAATTTGTTGACAAGCAAGAAGAGTGCTCTTGTGGGGGTTAAACCCATCATTTCGAGGTATTCCACCTCTTCTTCATCTTCTGTCTCCTCCTCTGTGGTGATGTCCGGGGCATCAGCCATCTTCCTGACAAAGGTAAAATGTGAGGAATAATTCTCAGAGTTTCTAGGATGAGAGCCAAATTCCTGCTCAGGGGATACCTCAGGTTTGATAGGTTCCCCTTCCTCCTCCTCACACTCACTATAATCCTCCTCCTCCGTGAGGGAAGATCTCCCTGTGCTGCCAGTCTGTCCCACAGGAGCCTGGACAGGTGGCTGCTGGTCAGTGGGCACAAGGCTTTGTAAGGCCTGTATCTCCTTGAATGCCTGAGCAATTTCTTAAGGAGAAGGCAATGTCAGCACAGGCACAGAAGTCCCCTTTTTACTAGTTGTGGGTTTCTGTGTGCTTCAGTTTTTTAGTCTTTTTTGAGGGAACCAGGGAGTCAGCCAGTTCAGCAATCCTCTTAGTGCCTTTGTCACCCATCTCAGGGGTAGAAGCAACAACTGAAGTGACTTCAGCCACATTAGAAGGGGGTATCGGCTGGTCAGAGCCAGAGGGCCCCCTTGGTGGAGCAAGCTTTTTCTTCAGCTGTTCTGGGCATTTCTCCAGTTTTCTCTGGGAAGGTTTTACAGATGTCACAATCTTCCTTGAGATGCTCATAGCCAAGGCAGGTCACACATAGATGATGTTTATCTGCCTTAGCAAACACTTCCCCACAATCGGAACAATTTTTAAAACTGGGTTCATAGTTTTTTTTTTGGTTTCTTTGACATTTTTTTTTTTATCGGGGACCAATAAAAAGAGTAAACCGCTAAACAATTTTTAAATTTCTATAGAAGTTTAGCAGTTGAGGTCAGTTCCAGAACCGACAGGAATCGAACCAAAGAAGAAAACAAACCGGGATTAGTGGTTCAGTAACTTGAGAAAAGCGGTTACAAAAAAACAAATATTTAAATGAAATCTAAATAATTAACAAGTTTTTTTAGTTAGAAAACCTCGAAATAAAGTAAACTAACTCGGTTCCCCACCGGTTATACCGAACCGGAAGGAACCGATAAAAATAACCAAATAATGCTAAAAACTACTTTAACTACAAAAAACAATAAGTACAAGGCAGCAAATGAAATAAAGGATATATTTTATAAGCTTCTTCATGTTACAGCACCAAGTAGGAGAGCGACATTTCGAGCGACCAGACTTTTCAGGTGGAGAGTGAAATCTGAGAAGTTTTAGAACATTGGGGACATGGGGCAGCATTTGAAAAGTTGTCACGTACAAAGAATTCCATCATTTACATATGTTCTATTCTCTCCGGGCAGTTCTAGCTAAAGGGCTTACTGCAGAAAGTTATGAATACCTGAGTATTACTGGGGTTAGAAGTGATGTTATAGCAGCAAGACACACACACGCTGAAGTGCATTAAGATTATACAATGGCTCTTTTTTTTTTGTTAAATAAAAACATTTCTCTAAAATACAGTGCATTTTTTTTAAACTTTATGTAAGGGCAAGTAAATAATTTCTAGTTTGTCCAGTAGGTAGTGCTGTTGCCGGTGCTCTATCTCTCTGTTTCTGTTGTTCCCCTTGCCCCCCTCTGTGCTTCTCTGTGTCATCTTCCCACCCGATTTCATTCATTTCTAATATTGTGGTTCCCGGGTTCTCTGTTTCTCTGTGTCCCCCTCCTCTCCAATCTGATTAGGATCTTGTGTGGTTTTTCCTAAGCACCTCATCCATATTCTTAATGTTTGCACATGATGGTGCATGCGGAAGTAAAAACCCTCCTCCCCCAGGCAGCTACCTGTGCAGCATTAGCTTCTGGAGGTCAGCCATGCGAAGGGCTCTTAGGCCCAGTTGGGGTCTGCAGCAATTGAAGCCCTGAAGTGGAAAGAAGTATGGCTCTTGCAGAACTCGTGGGAGCACAATACCTCAGTTGGATGTCCCCTGGGGCTGAAGCAGCGGAAGGAGGACACAGCCAGACAGTTCTGGAGGATTTCTTGAAGGTTCAAGACCAAGAAGGCATGACAAAGTTGTCAACACAGAAATCTCCGAGGTGTGTCAGTAGCAAGGATACAAGATTGTGACCAACAAAGGAGTCAATGTCCTGCTCCCTCAGCATGCCCATAAGGAACCTCTGGTACGCAGAATACTCAGAAACCATGGACAGATGGAGGGAGAATTCCTCTTCCTTGAAGGAAAAAGTTGGAGAAGAGGAGCTGAACTCAGAACGAGGTGGTGCCAGGGCCACATGCTAAAACTGTGTCCACTCGGACTGTACAGTGTAATGGTGTAAGGCACCAGCCGTCTTCCCGTACTAAGACCAGGTGATAGGACCAAGAGGACCCATGATACCTAGCAACTCAGGAAGGGGTAGCAGAGGCCCATGAGGGATGAAGGAGGTGGAGGCTCCAGGCTCCCTGCCAGGGCTGCAGGAATGCTCAGGAAAACTCTCACTGGAGGAAGAGCTGACAAAGTTGCCAGAGTGGAGTCGACCAACACCTGTGGAGTTACCCAGTTGATACCCTTGGGGCAAACCCCCAGCTGAGGAAAGCGGAGCCATACAAGTCCCACAGGGCAGCTCTGGATCTCACTACTCATGATGTCAGCAACAGATTCCGAGGAGAAAACGACCTCCAGGCCACTGCCTGAACCCTGGCTGGTGCTGCCTCCAGCACCAGTCTCAGGGTCAGCAGCAGGCCCAGTGATGGGTTCCAACCCTTCACCACGGCCAGCACTAACTTTGGAACAGGGCAAAACACTGGCATCGGTACAACCTCTGGACCTATCCCTAGCACTGCAAGCGGCACCAAGAACCACGGGTGGCACTGAGACCCGAACTGGCAATGGGCAGCACCAGAGCGGGCCCCAGTACTGGCTCGAGCACCAAGCTTAGGAACAGCTCCAGGAGCAGCATCAGAGCAGGTCCTGGTATTGGCCCGAGCACCAAGCCTGGCAACAGTTCCGGGAGCGACACCATCACTAGCACTGTGCTTGAAATGGGTCCAGGGTCAGCACCATCATCATCATCTACATATCAGTCACCAGAAATCATGTCTGTGTCCTCCTCCTCAAAGCCATAAGGACGTTTAAGGGAGGAGACTACAACCACCGCTGCCACTGGACTGGAGGCAGTTCTGGTACCAACCTCTCCTCTGGCACCATGAATGGGCACCCAGACTCATGACTGGTACCTCCCCACTCACTGGCACTGTGAATGGTGCCAGCAGCCAAGAAAGCACTAGGCCATGACATTGAGGTGTCCACTACATAGACTGAGTGTATAGCTTCATCCTCTCCACCAGGGACATCCACTGTCCAGGACAGACAGACTTGGGGGGTGCTCAGCCAGCTGCCCAGAAGGAACCAGCTGTCCACTAGAACCAACCCCCAGGCCTCTGATGCCTTCACGAGGTAAGATTGGAGATGATCCTGCACTTCCACAGTACCAGACATACTGGGAAGAGGCCCGGGAAAGGCCAAACTCCTGCGCTTGGCATCACAGGTGTGGCGCCTCCCTCTGAAAGCAGGGAAGCAAACAACCCCACTTTAATGCACAGAGCTCAAGGACACATTTGTCCATGGAGAAAGATGCACTGCACTTGTTCACACTATGATCTGGGCCAAGGCAGCAGTGACATTCACAGTGTTGGTCTGATGCTGCCATAGGGCCACTACAGGGGCACCGATACACAGGGGGGCTGCAGCCTTTTTCCTTAGCCCCTTTTTTGATCCCGGCATCATATTTACGAAAAAACAACAGAATGAGAGGGAAACAAATCTGACACCAAAACACAGCAGAGCTGTTAGAGCTGGTTTGGCATTGGAAAAGATGATTTGGTGTTGAAAAGGGATGTAAAAGCGCTGACACCCTGAGGATACAAGTGCTGACACAGTAGACTTCTGTTGCTCTCCCTTGGTGTGTTTACTAGGCCAGGAAAAACAGAACTGAGGAAGGGAGAGGGCGGGGGTCAGTTTCTGGTTAGCTCACATGTGCAACGCTACTACATATGCCATGTGGGTGGTGCCACCAGCCAACACTGATCCCTCCCTAGCTGCAGAAGTCTTTGCTCCTGCGGGGTCCCAGCACCTCTGTCTTAGACCCAAAAGTGGGAATGAATGGTGAAGACTGATACTCAGAAGATGTACAAAAATCATGAGCACTGGTGCCCTCAGGTCTCTCCTTATGTGGATATGTGCCAGAGTGATAGCAGGAGGAGTGGCGGTTGGGGCTGGGCATGCCAGGACAAGAGAATGAATCAGGTGTGAGGAGGCCACCAGTGGCCAAAAAGCTGAATGAAAAAAAAATGTGCATTAATAACACAAGTTATAATAGTGACATTGCCATAACTGAGAAATGAAGAGGTTCGCACATGTTGTTTACTTAGACTGTGGTCCTGAATTATCAAGATAGTTTTTTATTACCCCAGTATATGAACATGACTTATTTATCAAATGCAACTTGAAATGTGCTTTTGTGGACCAACCACGAAAACAAGTTTTGGAGGAGAATTTAAAATTGACATCTGCCATGTTTATGAGATGAGATAAAAAAAAATGACTATGTTGAAAATGTGAGTTAAAAATGTAATCAAATTTCATAGTTTTAGTAAATGTTGAAAACTTTTAACATTTGTCCATTAATAAGTGATTTTTTTTTTTTTTTTTAGATTTTGACCCCAAATTTCTAACATGGTCTTTTTATGACACCAACTTATTATGAACAGGACCATTCTAATTTATGAAATCCTGGCCAAAACGTAATTTTGGGGCACAAGCATGAAAAAATGTTTTGGGCAAGACTTGAAAAATGACACATGTCATGTTCATGAGCTTGGGGTAAAAAAAATAAATAAAAAAAAGGCTATGTTACCATTCATGAGGGAATGAAAATGCACCTCCACAGAGGGGTACTGGAAGCCCCATTCTGAAAGGGATAAGAGGTAATCCAGAATGTGACTCACTGGATACATTAACGGGGTTCTGGCTGCTTAAGATACACCATATTGTGAAAGGTTTCCATTTCTGTGAACAGGCGTGCCTAGCAGATGGCTTATGAGCAGCAAGGAAAACATCTGCAATCACCAGGAAAACCTCAGAGCAGCAGCAGAATTCTATGTCTTCGGGGGCAAGGCAAGGAGGTGCAGGGATCAAAGATCCTGATGCAACTGAAAGCCCTGCTCCTGCCACAGGAAAGTAAGACCAACACTTCCACTGCCAACTGTTGTAGCAGAGGGAACCAAATTTGTCTGGGTCGGAATAGGACCACCAGAATCAGGGTAGCCGGTTAGGAACGAAGCTTGACCAGAACCCTCTAGGTTAGAGGGAATGTTGGAAATGCATAAAGAAACCTCACTTTCCAGAAGAGGGACAACATGTCTTACCAAAAATCTCCAGGCCCTGGAGAGAGCAAGAAGAAATGCTGCCATCTTGCATTGTGTGTGGATGTAAAAAGGTCCAGCTCCAGACGACCCCATCTGTTGAAGATGTCAGCAACGAAGGGATACAGAAGTTCCCAGTCATGGGACAGAGCCCATGACTGACTAATGCGGTCCCTTAGAACCCTGAGAGTGCCAGGCAGAAAGATGTCCATGAAAAACAAGCTGTGTTCCATGGCCCAAAGCCAGACCCTTATTGTGTCCTTGCAGAGGGGATTGGAGTAAACACCTCGTTTGCTGATGTAATGCATTGCAGAAATACTGTTTGTCCGAATCAGCAGGAGACTTCCCTGGAGAAGGACAGCAAAGGTCTATGAGCCAAATAGGACAGCCTTCACCTCCACAGTGTTGCTGTGGGAGCGTGATCGAGAGAGGACCATAGATCTTGCATTCAGAACGTCATTAGATGAGCAATCCAACTTGAGCTAGAGGCAGCTGTCGTCATGACCATCAAGTGTGTGGGATGGAGAAATGGAGACCCTTTGTCGAGGCTGAAGCAATCAAACTACCAGAGGAAGGCATGACAAAGGGGAGAGGTCACCAGAATAAGGCTCTCAAGGCTGAAGTGCTGAGCCCACTGGGCATGTAGGAACCAGTGCGGAATCCCCATGTGAAGGCGTGCTGAAAGGACAATAATGATGGCCTTCGCCATCAACCCTATCAGTCTCAGAAGGCAATTTGCCAAGACATAATGACTAGAAGACACCAGTTGAGCCTTGGAAATCAGGGCAGTGGCAACATCCTCTGGAAAGAAGGCCCAGCCTCTAAATTTGTCTAGAACAGCACCAATGCATCAAAGGCACTAACAGGGAGTCGGAAACAATTCTGGTTCATTTACACGGAGACCCATATGACCAAACAGCTAGTGTGTCCAAAACAAGGTGTGAAGGACTGTGTCCCAGAATGGGGGGTTCAAAAACCAGTCTTCTAAATATGGAAACACATACAGACCTTCCCTCTGGAGTGTTGCAGCCACCAATGCTGCACTCCTGACGGAGTACTGTGGAGTCCTAATTCAACTTCAGGAAGAAGGATCATAGTTCACTCGGTGCTCAAGTGAACTACATGTTCAAACTGGGGGCATATTATTTCCGGTAACGGGCACTACTGTCTCTGCCGCGTGCCTGAACCACGGATGAGTGGTTTACGCCTGCTTAATAGCAGTATCTAATATAATCAAGGGAATCCTTGCATGCTGTGGGTGACCCTTAGTTCCACTTCCAGGTCAGACCTCACTATTTAAGCATGCCCTGCTGTGAGCAGGGTGAGCTGGACAGGGCGTGCATGATGTGCGTGCATAGATGCGTGCAGAGACACGTACGTCTGTGCATGTTAGGCATGTTAGACATGAGAGTGGGTAGATTACTAAGGAAAGGTAAGACCTTCAACCCCCTTTTTTCCATTCCATCTCCATCCATCATTGAGGTGTTGCTGTGTGCCACTTTGTTAAATCATGTATAGCATTTGTTACCTAGTAACCAGAGGTCTGTCCTCTCCACAGTAGAGTTATCAATGGCAGATATCATTAAGACAGTGGATGGGCAAGTAGGGATAACATGCTCTGTATGTTCTATGTATGCAGTATCCTCTGGAACCTTAACAATGCAAATCTTTATTTGTCTCAAATGCACACAAAACACTGACATACAGAAAGAGATTTCATTTTTTTAATTCTAGGCTGTGCATCTTAGAACAGAGCCAGAGGGACATGGCATCCAGATATAGTATTCTCAGCACCTCGAGTGGCTCTTTCAGCCCTTCTTTTGAGGACTGCAATTACAGGCAAAACAATCAAGGATGTTCCTCTGATAGCTCAGGTCACTGTAATCCTTCAACTTCTCAGACCTTTAAATCGACTAATTCAATTACTTGCATAGCTGCATCCTGTCCTGATAACATTACTAAAAAAAGAGCCAGGTAGGAGGATCAGGGGGCCAATTTGGATGACCAATGGTATGAAGTACAAAGCAGAAGAGTTTTTAAGAAGGGCTGCAAGGCTAGTGTTTTTAGTCTCCCTATTTATAATAGGTTCAAACCTTTTAAACTGCATTGAGTTTCATGAGACACTGAGTGGACATACTGAATCTTTACATGTTTTACCCTCCAGCACCACTGATAGTAGTACTACTCCGCTTGAAGTTGCAGCTCTAATAAATAAACGTCATTGTTCTAATACTTCTAAAATCACCCCTCTACTGGATATTCCTTTGCCTGAATACAGCAGTATTGTTTCAGATCATAATACAGGTCACACTGGGACCATTATCCCTGATTTTGCATGGATGATGCCAACTAGTCCTTTTGTCACCCCCCCCCCAAGCATGTTTTCCAATAATCATTCAGAGGATAACTCTCCTCCCATATCTAGCACCTGCCATGCCAGTACATCGGTAACAGAAAATGTCTTCCACTAATATTACTGTAGATTTTCTTGTTCCCACTAATAGTAGCAACCCAACCAGTGTAATGAAAACTGAACTAGTTAACCCTTCCACCAGCCTCATTTGTGACAGACAAATTTACGTACCTGGAGATTTCATTATAAAACACACCGATAGATTAATTTGTGATCAGGACAAAGTCAACCGTTACTGCTCTAGCTTTCGCAGGGCAAGAATCATGGATATTATGCCTATGTTAGACAATATCTTATATAACCGAGGTAAAACTCCACTAGTATTTTTACATGTGGGCGAGAATAATATAATGCATGATGACCTTCTCGATATTAAACTTGATATTGTGGCATTATCAAATAAGCTGACAAACCTGGGTTGTAAAATCGTTTTTTCCTAAATCCTCCCCATTCCTCGAGCATCTTTTAAAATCAATCAAAAAATTAAATCATTCACTGAGTGGTTAAGGAAATAGTGTCTCAGACAAGAGATCACTTGTATAACCCACTGGGAGGAATTTACAGACAGATGGGAACTTTTTTGTGGTGATGGCTTACACCTGAGCAGACGTGGGAACACTTTATTAGGCAAACAGATAATGTCCGCCGTCAATGCCTGTTTAAACTAAGCATGTTGGGGGAGAGGCAGGCAAGACCAGCATCTCTTAACTCAAAGAGCACTAACAATAAGTAATGCACCATGAATCAGCTTAACTTTTTGTACTTCAGTGCTAGATGTTTAAATAAAAACCTTGATGATCTTGCCTCTTGGGACACTACACTTCCTGGTTACAATTATCACAAACTTAATAGAACCCTAAGAAAAGGAAGTGGTGTTGCCCTATACGTTAATAGCAACCTGAGATCTATTGATATCTCCCACAAAATAAAAAAAAAACATGGTTGCACTACTGAAACAATTGGGCTCAAACTCCTATTAACCAACACAGACTTCATAATAATAGGTACTTGTTACCACCCACCTAACTGGCCATCAGAAACCACTGACAACAATATTTATGAAATAGAACAAGACACAGAATTGGGAGAAGTGATTATTATGGTCGACTTTAATCTGGGGGATATCTCATGGAAAGACCAAACTGCCGCCTCAGGAAACGGAAACAAATTCCTGTCCGCATGCGAACAACTCCATTTGATTCTATATATCTAAACACCTACTAGGGGTGAAAGATTACTGGATTTAGTTATTCATAATGATAATCTGGTTATTAAAAATATATCCGTTGGTGCGTCTATAAGAATTAGCGACCATAACTCTATACAGTTTTCTTATAGCTATGTTTATACCTACAGCATATGTACTACTAAAATCTACCTGTACGACAAAGCAGATACTAATAAACTCAAATTATCCTTGAATTCCTTAAATTGGGAGTTTATTTTCTACTATGCCAAACAAAATACCTGGGAATTGTTTTATAAAATCTTAATTAATCTAAGAGACATATACAACCCATCAAAAATAAAACATTCACCTTAAACATAGTCCAGAAGGATTAGACAAATCCTTGAGAAAACTTATTAAACAAAAGAATAAAAGATACTCCAAATTCTTAAAAGAATGTACACCGCATAATTGGGCCATCTTACAAAAAAAAAAAAAATGTAAATCTTGAATCAAAAAAGCAAAAACTAGATGGGAACACAATCTAGCTAATACTACTAATAAGAATAATAGTAAGTACTTTTATGCCTACATTAATTCTTTACGTAAACCTATTTCTCAAGTTGGATCCTTGTTAGTAAACAACTTTCAGATACACGACCCCAAAGAAATGGCTGATATAGTTAACACTAATTTTTATAATAACTAACTCCTTACAGTCAGCACTTCCAGACTCTTTACCATCCAGGGATTCCAATATTACCCTATCAGAAGAAACAATATTCCAGAAACTTACAACCCTAAAAGGCAAATATTGTTCAGTCTCAGATAACATTGCAGGCCATCTTTTGTTTTTACTCACTGATTGTCTTGCCCACCCCCTTAAGCTCCTATTTGAAGGCTGTTTAGCTGTTTAGCTAACAATTTTGTTCCCGATGCATGGAAAACAGCCCATTTCATACCCATCCACAAAAAAGGTCCAAAAAATAATTGGGAAAATTATAGGCCCATTAGCCTCACATCAGCAATCTGTAAATTACTTGAAAGTTGCATCAAAGATCTCACAACACCAGTTCTGAACGAACAGGACCCTGAACATTATAGTGTCAAAGGGTCACAAATGTTTAATCGTATTGTTTTATGAACAAGTAAGTCTTCAGCTGGACAGTCGAATACCCTATGACATAATTTACATCAATTTTAGTAGGGCATTCGATGTCCTGCCTCATCGGGCTTTAGTAACTAAATTACACAATTTTCTTATTAATAAAAATATCATAAATTGGATCCAGAACTGGTTGAGTAACTGGTCCTAACAGGTACTAATTACAGGCCAGTTATCTGACACTGGTAAAGTTGCTAGTGCAGTTTCTCTGTGTTCTGTATTGGATCCCTGTCTATTTCAGGCATTCATTTCAAAGATAACTAACAAATGCGTGTCCTTTACAATCAAATACGCTGATGATATTAAGCTTGGTGGCCCCCGTGCTGACCCAGATCACATTCGTACCATCCAATGTGCCCTTGATTACATCACTTTGTGGGCAAATAAATGGGGTATGAAACTGAACATCAATAAGTGTAAAGTTAAGCACTTGGGACAAAAAAAAAAAAAAACGTGCGATATATTCACTTGGTGATTTTCCCTTAACAACTTCTACTAATGAAAGAGACCTGGGTATTACAACATCTAATGATTTTGGACACTCTAAACATATTAAAGAGTCTATACAAAAAACTAACCGGGAAATTTGGGCCATTAAAAGAAATATAAAATCTAGGGACCCTAGGATAATGATGCCCTTGTTCAGGGCATACGCAAGACCTCATTTGGAATATGTTTTACAATTATGGTGCCCCTTTAAAAAAAACTCAGATCTCATTGTTGGAAAAGGTCCAAAGAAGGTATACTAAACATCTAACTGGTATATACAATGAGCCATACGAAAACTGAACTGCAGCTCTTAATCTCTTGCCTCTAGCCACATACCATTTAAGGGGAGACCTCTTGTTTATGTATGATATAAGGCAGGATCCTTTTTTGATATGCAAATTAGTCTTCACCTTTAAAAGTGATGTCCATAAGACCAGAGGACATCCACTCCAGCTTTCAGGCAGAAAATTTAATCATGTAAGTCACAAATTTTTCTTTTCTGTTAGGATTATTAATCTTTGGAACCGACTGCCGTTCGAAGTCATTTGCTAGTAAATCTAAAACTGAGTTCAAGCAACGGCTCAATAAACTAATTCTATCTGGTTATCAACTCAGTTATTATTACTAACATAGGAGCAATTATGGGCCTCTACAGCCCCTTACTTCTTTTAGTATGATCCTTAGTATGAATACAAACGACACCAAAGACAAGCAAACTGGCAAGACACAAAACTCGTACTGATAGCCCTCCAACACAAAGTGGAGGTACTGTGATCGAGAAACACCTTGATATGGAGGTAATCATCCTTCATATCCAGGGCACACATCTAACCCCTCCCCCCTTCCAGCAGAAGCAGAGCGGCAGGGCTGAAGAGACACCATACAAAAAGAAAAGTACTTACAGTAACTCAGGATCTTCCAGAATATCTTCTCCATGGATTGTCATTTATGGGTCTATGCTGGAGCTGCTAGAACCCTATCGGAGCAAGTCTTTAGGCGAAGGGGCCCGCTACGGTTAATGGCCCACATTGCCTGCATTACACCATGTGGTGTTACATGCCTGCCAACAACTACTGCCGGCTTCCTCGCCTTCCTCAGTTCTGTTTGCCAGGAGAGTGAGAAATGTGGAGGAAAACAAGCTATGCCTAAAGGATGAAGGGATTATGAGAAAAAGGATATGAGAAGAAAGAGAAATAACAGAACATAACCTGACTACCAGCCATGAGAGAGAGCGTGCGCGCCACCCACACACACACACTATCTCACTCTCTGCAAAAAAAAAAAAAAATACATTAACACAGATTATGGTTGCTACCACACAAAAATCAAACCCCACAAAGTTTGAAAATGTGCTATTATGGTTTTTAACCCAATGCCCACATAGTTTGGAAATGGGCAGTTAGTGTCGTCATGCCTAGCTCCCCCCTCCAGTTTTACCCATTGCCAGCCTACAGGTAAGGGGACATGCATCAATGGTTGGTACCTCATACAGGGCAGACGTATTCAAAATTTGTAAACAGCAACCCTAATCCCTACCCCTACCCCTACACCCTCACGACCTAATGCCAAACTACAGATCCAGTTCCATGCTACAAAAATAAGCTGGTTCATGTGAGCTTCTTTTGGTTCTGTGCAAAGTTACAGAGTTACCACACAGTTATACGTTTGATGATGTATGGCCCTGACAATCTTGTATATAGTGTAACATACACTTAACAGCAGCATTTTGTTTCACGTATTGCCTATTAAGATATGTCCATCCACTTGTAACTTGTTTTGTACAGCTTCAACAAGATCCTGCATAAAATAGAATACATGTTCCAGACGTGCAACACGCTTTGAGTAGTTCCAAGTATGTTTCCTAACCAAAGAAAGTTACAAGTGTGCAATATGTACAGTACTGTACTTACAAATCTGTAACAAGTATACTGCTCTGCACAGGGTCCACAGTATTGTGTGCAGGGTAAGCCACATCATCAATGGATGTAAATTTCTTTAGCTGTGATCCACAAGTATTCTTATTACAGACCTAAAATGGGTAGGATGTGTATGAAACCCCAGTCCTGTATGGCATGACTCTAGACCAGTAGGTTGGCCTTGGGTCATGAGGGTAGAAGATGGGGATTAGGTTTGCTATTTACAAATTTTGAATATGTCGGCCCTATATGAGGTACCACACCACTGATGCATGGCCTCCTACCTGTAGCTTGGCATTGGGTAAAAAGGGCAGAGGAAATGAGGGAGTTAGGCAAGATGACCCTAAGAAAATATTATTCACCATTTTAATGTTGTTTCTTCCAAGAGATCCCTCATTATGTTTATCAACTGCAATCATTCCCCTGGAATGAGCTGTGCCAGAGCCTAGAAATATATGCTTATTATGGAATTTTAGAATGATAAGTGTTTATTAGGGCTGCCTTGGCAGCCTGTTAGTGCTTACATGAAGAATAAGAATACGTATTTACATAGTACTTTTCATACACGTTGCATACCAAAGCACTTTACAAGTAATTAGAGACTGGTAGTGAAGTGACTGCAAATGTGTAATGGTGCTGTTCTACACAGGAACACCCACGCACAGCCTTGAATAATTGCCTGAACTGTTTTTTTATGGAAAGGGGAATGTTGGCCAGGACACCAGGGAAAATCCCCTCCTGTTGCAAAAAATGGCTTGAGTGCTTTTATTTTCACCTGGGCACCTACCAGTGCAGCACCAGAGATGGGCAAAAGGGAACTATGTTTAGTGTATCATCTAAAGGATAGCACACCCTGACTGTATAGTATCCTCCTAGTACTGCACTTGGGTGCCAGTTTTCATGGTATGACCCCAGCCCCTGTGTGAGACTAGAACCCATGGTGTTCTGGATCAGAGGTGGATGTGCCGCCAACTGAGTCACACTGATGCCTGACAAAACCCTTTATTTTTTATACAACTATTTTTTTTTTTACGCCTTGCTGCCAGCCCCCATCTGATCGACTCTCCCAGATCACTGGGACTTACCTTACGCCCAGTCCGGGAGCGGCGCCTGTGGGGAGTTGATCTTCACCCTGCCGTCGGTATATTTTCCCCTCCATTTTTCTCCCAGGGGCCCCAGGAATAGTCGCGCATGCGCCTTACAGCCCCGGTAATGACCCCTATCCCCCACCCCATTGGCCTAATGCCTGGCACCATCTAGGCCTGAGCGGCCCCTGGCCTCTACCAGGAGGTGGCCATTAGCCAAGGGTAGCCACCACACCTCCCCAGGGAGGAGAGCTGCCGGCAATCCAGCTCCGCTCTCCCCCCCACTGCCGATCTCCGACGGCCCAGGCTCGTTCCCAAACCCGGTTCGCCAGCGTGCCATGAGGTAAGGCATCCAGCGCCTCGGTGCCACCGGGCTGGCTCCTGACAAAAACCTTTAAATATACCACTGCATCCTGTATGCAAGAGGACACCCTCGTCTGTATGGTTGCAATGGTGCAGTATGTGCATCAGCACTATCCACTGAGTGCAGTGCCAGGTGACCCTTTGGATATGGTCCCCATCCCTCACTGATGCACTAAGTCTGGTTAGGTTGGCACTATACCCGTAAGTGCCATGCTAACCTTCAAAATAGGGGTGGCATTGTGTATCTCATTCTACCCCATTTACAAACACTACAGTATCACTCTTAACATTTAAATATTTAATAAGTTATCGTACCTTAAAGTTGTTAGGCACGTGGATTTTAAAACAGTAACAATACCCTTTTGTAAAACACTTAGATTTTGAAAACCATCTTGCAGCATGTAGATTTTAAAAACAATCACACAGCTGGTAGATTTTCAAAACATTTGCGAAGGATTTCTGTGCAAATGTTTTGTGAAAATCATTGCACAGCAAACAGATTTTGAAAACCGTTGTCCAGCACATAGATTTTTGAATCCATTGTGCAGCATGTGTATTTTGAAAACTATTGTACAGCATGCTAATTTTGAAAACAATAGTGCAACATGAGTATTCTGAAAATCACTGCATAGATGTTCAAAATATTCATGCAGAAGGTAGAGTTTTAGAAGCAAAAATTGTAAAGGGACTGCTGTGCAGTTGTTTTTTTTTTTTTTTTAAAGATATAGTACAATTATGTAAGAACTTACCATAACAGTACATCTTCGAGAGGCGCTCCTGCAGTAGGTATTAACCATTAGGACTGCGCCCACTGGTGTCAGGATCATACTTGGATTCATACTTGGAATTGTAAGACAACAGAAGGCATAAACTCATATGAGTTGTCCCCACTACTCAGTGGAGGTAACCGAGGTTACCAGCTGTGATATAGAAATCTAACTTAGCCTTGAAGGTGTTAAAACAGGATGCACCAACCACTTCTTCAGGCAGCTTGTTCCATAGTCTGATTGCTCTAGGTATGAAACTATTCCTCCATATTTCGGTTTTACACTGCATTTAGAACAATCTGCCATTTATGGCCTCTCAAATTATATTTTTGCTCCCTATATATTAAATTCAAATCATTCCTTAACATATCACCTTCCAAGAGTTTATATAATAATACTATGCCCCCTCTTGCATGCCTAACTTCCAGAGGCCATAATCCTAATTTAGTAAATCTGGATTCATATGGTTTATCTTTTAGCCCAACTTTTAGTTTTGTTAACGACCTTTGTGGTTTTTCAACCACATTTGTATCCTTTTTTAAATATGGATTCCAGCTATAAGTATAGTAGTCCAAATGTGGTCTTATGTACGTTTTAAATAATGGAAGTAATACACACTCATTCCTAGAGTAAAAATTGCTTTATTTGCTATATTTACTGTGGGCTTCACTTTTGAGGTCACTCTCAATATATACTCCTAAATCCCTCTCACAGGAAGTTTTTCTTCGTTTAACCCCCTGGATGTAACAGTCTTGTTGAATATAGTTTTTCCCCATGTGCATAAATGTAAATTAAGTACCTACTGTAATTCTTGATCTTCTGATCTTCTCTTGTATCTTCACCATTCATTACTGCTTGGGTAGTGCCAGGTGCGCGCACCCGCTATGAGAGTATGAGAGATTTTTTTTTTCGGGGGGAGTCGGCTCCAACGGTGCCGCCCACGAGAGCGACACGCTGCATCATGCATGAGGGGCGGCCGTTAGGTGCCGCAAACTCCTCCTCAATCTCGGTTCAGGTAGCCAGAGAGGCAAGAAAAAGGGTAAAGGAAAAAAAGGGGAGAGTGAGGCAAGAGACCCAAGGGATAGAAAAAGGAAAGGATATAAACTGAAGAAGGAATAAGCCGGTAGAGGACAGATGGAAGAGGGAGAATGCCTACTCTAAGTGACCGCAGGGCCTCCCATCTGGGACGGCTCTAAGGGAGGAACAGATAAAGAGAAAAGGAAGAAGAAGAAGAAGAAAGAGAAGAAAGAAGTGATGTTGAGGGGGGAGAACACTGCCCAAGATGTATTGGTTGAGAGGGTTATAAGCTCGGAACCAAAACCAAGGGAGCAAGAATCCTCCTAATAGGAGTGCGAAAAGGTTAACTGAACCGCTTGTATAGACTGGACACAAAGGGCAGATTCTCTATAATCTCATCATCCCAACCCCCTACACTCTAGCTGAGAGCTTACAGACTGCCCGGACAGAAATCTGTTCCGGAAGGAGAACGCCCAACTATGTGGGGGGGGGGGGAGAGCCTTAGCACCCTGTTAAGTGCTAACACCGAAGTGTGTGGGTAGGGGTTAGGCCCTACAAAAGGCAGCTTTGTATGAAGGAAAGAGTGGGAGCTCAATCGGACTCCCTGAAGGCAAGGCAAGGACAGCAGTTCAAGGTTAAGAAGTGCAGAAGCACCAACCAGAAGAAGCTGACAATTAAATAATGCCCGCCAGGGGGAACCTTAATTTTGAGGCTAAGCCAAGAGGAATGGTCTGTTCAGCTGTGAACTGAACATCGTGGCTAAGGAACCCAGTGGTCACCCCTGGGGGCAGTCAGAAAGAGTTCCCTCAGGATAGGAGAAAAGTCCTACTCGTTCCCCTTTACCTTGAGGAAAAAAGATCCGTCCAAGAAGGACAGAAACCAGGATAGTTTTTTTTTTTTGGCATAAAGACCAAAGGAAAGGAGAGGAACGAGAAGGGAGGGGGAGATGCCGCAGTAGGAGGCCAGTGAGAGGAAGGTGGGTGGGTATCAGTAATGAATGGTGAAGGTACAAGAGAAGATCAAGAATTACAGCAGGTACGTAATTTACATATCTTCCCTTGTCAATCTTCACCATTCATTACTGCTTGGGTGAGTACCAAGCTCCCGGGGTAAAGAAACCCTGAGGGAGCAAGACCCCCAGCCTCCTGTTGGTGGGAAACAGGAGGGGAAGACCCTGGGCTAATCAAGTGAGAAGCCTATGGTGGAGGAGAGCTAGGAGGTGTCCCCCGAGGACGGGGAGATGAAGGAATCCCCTGCAGAAGTCTCCTAGCTCTGGAGGAAAAGAGACGTGTCCCCCGGAAAGCAGAGCAAATCACCCTACACTGGGCCAAGGGTGACAACCTTGATAGACAAAGCCATGCCGTCCGTCTAATACAGATCGCTGTCCCTGCAAGCCTGGAAGCCACCTCACTGGCGTCATAAGATGCCCTTGCTTGGTGTCTTCCCAGCTCCAGGCCTATAGCAGAGAGGGCAATAGCTTGTCTGGTTTGCTCCGTATCAGGCATTGATGCTAAGATTTGGGAAAGCATCAACCACAAATGCCTACTGTAGGCAGCATGGTGAGCCTGATGAGATGCAATGCATAACACCACACGAGAGGAAGAAAACACTCTTTGCCCCCACCAGTCAAACTGTAGGGAATCTGAGTCCGGTGGACAGTTGTGCGCCAGGCGGCGGTGCCCAGAGGGAGTTTCTAGGTATGCCAATCCTGAAGGTGGGTTGGGGAGAGTACCTAGAGACTCCAATGGGGCACAATACCTTCTTCTGCAGTCCGCTAGGGCTGGAGAAGGGGCGGCTGGCGACTGCCAGGAACGGATAGATGCCTCCTGGAAGGGAACAGGCCAGGAAAGTATCACCAAGTGCTGGGCACTGAATTCACTGAGAAATTCACGCGTCTCCCATTTGGTATTGTCTCGCCTAACAAAAGAGATGCGAAGATCCCTCACCATCCTCGAAAGGAATCACTGATATTCAGCGAAATCAGCATCGGAGGAGAGATGAGCAGTGGGTTCCTCTCCCTCCGAGGAGGAAGGAGACGAGGATGATGGAGAGCTCGAATGTCCAGAGGACTCCTGTGGTGGTGGGGATAGGCAAAACACCCGCTCATGCATGTATCTAATGTATGACGGGAAGGCCGCCGCAAAGCCTCTGAACGTCTCCCAGGATAACGGGCCTGTAGGACCGACATGGCCTGGGAGAGAGGGGGGTGGCAACAGAGGAATGGGAGAGGGGCACCTACGGTGAGGCAACTGTCCTCTGCTGAGGCTCTGAAATCCGGGGAACAGGGCCCGAGCTGGCGGGATCCCAGACAACAAACCAGGTCGCCAAACAGAACCCTGGGATCACGAAGCCTGGAAGAGCCTAGTAGGGATCCTCCCTGTGATGAACCTGCGGCTGCATGGGTCCAGAAGGACAGCCCACAGCAATGCCACCAGAGCACCTCCAGCCTGGGAGGCCTCCAGGGAGGACAGCAGTGGAGACAGAGGAATAGGCGTGCTGGACACTTCTAGCACCTCGTCCCAATGGAGACTCTGACTCCGAAGAGTCAGGGTGCCAGGGCGGGTCCACATCGGAATCATCCTCCTCTGAGGAGGAAGGGACCAGCTGGACCACAATACTGGCCACCAGGGGGTCTCAGTGAAATGGCACCAGCAATGGCACGGCGCCAGGCGACCGCGGACTCCCGCAATGCTGAGACCTGGCCCTGACTCCCCTAGCGGCACCAATGAACCCACGGCACCGCCTCGGCACCGGGACCCGACTCTGCACCACTAGAAGAACCGGCCGGGCCACGGGCGCCACAGGTGGCGCCGAGAATAACATGGCATCGCGAAGGTGCCGTCTCGATCACGGCGCGGGATCCAAAGCAGCGCCAGAAGGTGGCGTCGAGATCCCCGATGCGGGCCCAGCAGACCTGGACCCGACTCTGGGGAGCCTGCACCTCCGGAGGTGACTGCGGCCGGCGTCCCCTGCGGCCCGGGAGGGGCGACCTCGGTGTTCCTCCGACACCGTGAAAGGGCCTCCTCTTGGCAAGAGGAGATGAGGAGGCCTCCTCCTCTACAGACCGTATAGGCCTGAGAGGGGACCCGGAAGAAAGGTCTAGAGACCTTACCTGGGAATCCCTGGAGTGGCGCCGTCCCCTGAAAGTTGGCGGAGCCATGCCGATCTTGAGTGCGCAGACATCCAGAATGCGACGGTCCATCGAGAAACAGGCGTCGCATGCATCCATATTATGGTTGGGTCCCAGGCAACGGAGACAAACATCTTGCCGGTCCGTGATGGAAAAATGCCAGCCACAGGAGCACCGACGCATAGGGGCGTGGCCCACCTTCGACTTGCGTTTTGCCCCTGAACCTGACATGATACGAAAAAATTAAGACAAAAACAAGCACAGCTCTTGGCGTTGTCGAATAAAGAGAAGAAAAAGAACGGTCTTACCGGTGACGACGTCGAGAAAAGCAGGAAGGAGGAGTCTGGAATGGCGTCGATAATGACAACTAGGCCTAGTACTGAAATCCTAACCATGCAGCAGGTGCAGCCTTGATGACAGAAGAAACAGAACTGAGATGGAGGAGGAGTCTGCGGCACCTAATGGCCGCCCTTCCATGTGGGCGGCACCGCTGGAGCCGACTGAAAAAAAAAAACCCCAAAAAACTCCTTATCTACCGTAGCGGGTGCGTGCCTCCGGCACTACCCAAGCAGTAATGAATGGTGAAGACTGACAAGGGAAGATCTGTGCATTGGTTCAGACCGAACTTCATCTTATTCCTTGCTGCCCACTCAGTAATAGTTATTATATCCTGCCAAAATATGAGCCTAGCCTCGAAAGTGTCCACAACTCCAAGTTTAACATCATCAGCAAATTTATTTAACTTAAGCTCACTACTGATGTTTAAATCGC
Source organism: Neoceratodus forsteri (assembly GCA_016271365.2). Lineage (NCBI taxonomy): Eukaryota > Metazoa > Chordata > Ceratodontiformes > Ceratodontidae > Neoceratodus > Neoceratodus forsteri. The sequence continues at coordinate 40,313,793 of CM057451.1, forward strand.
CTATAAAAATGTTAAACAACAGTGGGCCCACACAGATCCCTATACTGCACTAGTAACCTCTACTCGTCAGATACATAATCTTGGATTCTCACTGATTGTGTCCTTTCCATTAACCAGTGCTTAATCCATTTGATTATAGTGCAATTAATACCTAGTCTCAATAGTTTAGAGATCAAGATCCCATGGGATGCAGTATCAAATGCGCTACTAAAATCCAGCATTACTACATCTACTGTCTTCTCCTGATCTATACGGTTGCCTACATAATGATAGAAACTGATTAAATTGGTGTCACAGGATCTATCCCGTGTAAATCCATGCTGTGACTCATCAAGTACATTTGTGTCAACCGAGAAATTCCTGATTTCATTAGTAATTATTCCTTTGATTATTTTGCCGACAATTGAAGTCAAATTTACTGGTCGATAATTAGCTGGATCAGCCCTGCTACCCTTTTTAAAAATTGGCATCACAGTAGCTTTTCTCCAGTCCTTAGAAACATAACCTTCCCTCAGAGGTCTAAGACCTATGTCAGCTACATATAATAGATGCAAATTCTTCCCCAGCTCCTTAATAAATCTGGGACGCATGCCATCAGGGCCTGCTGATTTATCAACCTTTAGAGCTTTAATTTTCCTACAGACCTTATCAACTGTAAAAACTCTACTGGCCCAGAAAACACATTATCCGGCAAAATATTTAAAACAGTGGGATCATCCTTGTTAAAGACCGTACTGAAAAACTCATTAAATTCCCCGGCCATATCATCTGGCTTCGTATAAATGGTGCCATCAATGTTAAGCAGGCCAATAACCCGATCATTACCCCTTTAATTGTTGACATAGGAGAAAAAACCTTTAATATTAGATTTTGTAGTGGCTAACCTAAACTTGACTTGTTTCTTTGCTTTCTTGATCTCATTTTGAGTAGGTGTAATGTCTTTCTATAGTTGTTCTTATTCTTGCTTGATGGCTTGCTTTTCAATTGTTTATAATGTAGCCGCTTCTGCTACTTAATTTGATAATCCTTCGATTCAGCCATGATGGCTTCACCCTATTATTAATAATTATTTTGCTGGGATATGTTTTTACAACATATCATTTATGAGCTTCACAAACAGATCCCAACATTGTTCAGTTGTTAAGCCTTCTGTCATAGTTCTCCACTCAATTTGTAACAGATCCTTCCTTATCGCCGTATAGTTAGCCCTATTATACAATTTCTGAATTGTTTTCCCTCTTATAGTTTTCCTAACCTCATTAATTTTAAACGTAATGATGTCATGCTCATTTGTGCCAAGAGGGGAGGAAATCCTGATGTTGGAAATGTCCTCGGGTATATTAGTCAAAATAACATCCAGAATATTCTGTCCTCTTGTGGGTTCATGAATGCATTGTTCTGTCTCAGCTGATGTTAGGTTTATCTGCACCCTATTAGCCAGTGAGTTATTGGTAGTTGACCACACGGAAAACTTTAGCTAGCAGTGTCTGGCAGGGGACCGCCCACCACCATCATGTGACCCTATATAGCAGGCGATCCCCAGCCCGCCATTCAGTTATCCCACCGGAGACCTCAGAACAAAGTAACAGGAGAAAGGAGTGGGCTCCTTGAGCCTAAGTAAAGCCAGAAGAAGTAGTAGCAGAAACTGGGGGAAGGTGGGTGGGAAAGTTACCTACTGCAAGAGCCTCTCTCAAAGATAGTACAGTTATGTAAGAACTTGCCTTAACAGTACATCTTCGAGAGAAGCTTTTGCAGCAGGTAACACCAGCAGGACTGAAGCTGGCAGGCAGCAGAACCCCCATGGAAAACTTCTAGCTAGCAGTCTATAGCGGGGAACCCCCCCCCCAACATTGGCCTGCCCCGATGCCATGCATGGTATAAAGGGAGGGCGGTCCCACATCCCTCAGTTCTCCTGCCAGAGACTCCAGCATTGAGGATGGAAGGTGATCCAGAACAGAGAACTGAGATGAATTCCACACAGGGCAACAACAGCACTGTTAATTAAAGCTTGATGCAGAAAAAGTCCTCAAGGGGGGGAAGGTGGGTAGGAAGCAGTACCTGCTACAAGGACGTCTCTCGGAGCTCCACTGTTACAGTAAATTCTTACGTAACTGTACTATCTTACTTCGAGAGTCAGCTCTTGCAGCAGGTTAACACCGCTAGGACTGAGTCCCAAGCAGTAGAGGAGACCAGACTAATCCTGGGTGGAGGAAGCAAGAGGGACGAAGAGGGCAATGCCCTCAGGAGAGCAGTCCCTGCAGAACAGCAAAGCAGCTCAGCTCTGCATCTGGAGGCAACGTCAGGACTGTAATGTTTGATGAGCGTGGACCCGAGTTCATTGGCGGCCGCACATATGCCAGCCATGGACACGTTCCTTAAAGCGACAAAGTGCTGCTACTCCCCTCGTGAACTGACCCTTTATTGAGCCCGGCAAGGGTTTGCCATATTTCTGGTAACAAAAAGAAATACTGTTTACTAGTCGTTTGGAGAGCATCTGTTTGGCAACAGCAGCCCCATGGATTCTGGGGCCAAAGGAAACAAAAAGCTGATCAGAGTGTCTAAACTCCAGTGTTCTGGAGAGGTAGCAACACAAGATATGGTGGACATCCAACATGTGGAGAATAGCCTCACCCTGGTTTGAGCATTCCGGATAATACACCAGACGGTGTATGTCCTGATTCAGGGCCAACTCGGACACCACCTTTGGTAAGAACTTAGGATTGGTCCTCAAGGCCACCTGGTCCTTGTGGAACACCAAATAAGGTTCTTTACACATCAGAGCCTGGAGCTCGGAAATCCTCCAAGCTGAAGTAACGGCAACCAAAAATAACACTTTCTAGGAAAGGAAATGAAGCTTGCATTCCGCGGCTGGCTCAAACAGTGGTAAGGTGGACTTTTCCAGTACAAACATAAGGTCCCAAGGGTGGGCTTCATGTGGAGAATGCCCCACAGAAAGGTGCGGGCCAGGTCCAGCTATGCCACAGTTCTGCCTTGAACAGGGGCATGGTAGGTGGAAACTGCAGACAAATGGACCTTAATGGATGAGTTGCCCAACCCTGAATCCGGGAGCGACAGAAGGTACTCGAGGATCGAGCTCACCAGACAGGCTAAAGGATCTAGATGGCGGACAGTAGCCCAGAGGCAAAAATGCTTCCATTTCATGTGTGTAAGTAGCTCTAGTGGAAGGTTTTCTGGTGGCCACCAGAACGTTTGGAACCCTGTCCGAGACCCCAAAGTGTGACATGGCTAGATCCTCAGGAGCCATGCATGGAGATGCAATGACTGCAGGTCTGGGTACACCAAGGTCCCATTGTCCTGGGAGAGCAAGTGAGAGCTCAGTGGCAGAGGCAGCGGTGGCTCGGCTGACAGCTGTTGCAGCAGGGGAACAAAATCTGCCGTGGTCACAATGGGGCCACCAGGATCATTGCTGCCCCCTCTGCCTGTAGCTTGAAAAGTATCTTCTGTAGAAGCAGGAAGGGACTGAACACGTAGAGGAACCTCCCCCTCCAGAAGAGGGACAGCACGTCTCGCCAGAAAACTCCAGGCCTGGGATCTTACAAGCAAAAATTGGGCAACCTTGCATTGATATGGGGTGCAAAGAGGTCCAGTTCTGGTCTGCCCCATCTGTCAAATAGATCTTCTACGACAGACTGTAGAAGGGCCCACTCGTGCGCTCTAGACCTTGTCCTGCTGAGTGTGTCAGCCAGGGTATTTTGAACCCCTGGGCCATGAACTGCCAAAATATCCAGGGGTGAGCTATGGCCCAATTCCATACCTGCATTGCTTCTCAACAAGGGGGTATGAGTGGGTGCCACCCTGTTTGTTGAGGTAGAACACCACTGCCATGTTGTCCATCTGTATCAGGAGGTGTCCCAGGAGGAGCATTGTACTCAGTGCCTGCAAGGCACAGAGCAGCTCTCATCTCCAAGATGTTGATGTGTAAGGCTCCTCAGGACATGGACTGAGTGCCCTGTGTCCTGTGGGCGCCAGATGTACACCCAACTGCGTGCAGAAGCATCCAACATCAGGATCTGGGCCAAAGCATGCCTCTGGAAAGGCAGACCCTCTACAAGAGAAGGGATGTTGTCCACCAGTTGAGCTCTCAACGGACCAATTTGGGATAGAGACTGGTTGGTCCAGGTCATCCCATCGTTGGTCCCACTGGACTCCCAGAGTCCACTGAAGTGTCCTCAAATGCAGTCTAGCTAGGGGGACTGTAGTGATAGAGGCAGCCATGTGGCGCAAGAGCTTGAGAAGCTTCCTGACTGGTACTCTTGAGAGTGACGAGACATGGCGGGTTAGACTGCGGAGTCGGAGTGCCCTGTCCTCTGGGAGGAAGGCCTTTCCTCGAGTGGCATCAAGCAACGCCCTGATGAACTGGAGGGACTGGATCGGCAGCAAGGATGACTTTGCTGCATTGATGGTAATTCCTAGTATCCCGAAGAGAGAACAGGTGTTCTGGATTGTGCGCCACAGCTGTTTGCTGGACGGGCCGTTAAGAGCCAGTCGTCCAGGTAAGGGAAACGAGTGCCCTTCCTCTGAAGAGCTGCTGTGACCACTACCAGACATTTGTAATGACCCTTGGGGCTGAGGATAGGTCGAAGGGCAACACCCTGAACTGGTAGTGCCTTCCCTGCAACTAGAACCTGAGGAACCTCCTGTGAGGTTTGGCTATTAGAATGTGAAGATAGGTGTCCTGCATATCCAGTGATGCTAGCCAATCCCCCTGATGGAGCATAGGCAGTAAGCCCTACAGGGTGACCATCCAGAAATGTTTGTACTCGACAAACTGACTGAGGTCACTGAGGTCCAAGATGGGGCATAGGTCTCCTGTCTTTTTGTCCAGTGGCATCCGTAAGAATTCGATTGAGTGCTCTCTGTCAATCATCTGCAGAACCCACTGGTTGGAGGTGACTTTTCCCCAACTGTGGCGTAAAGAGAAAAGCAAACTCCGACTGTCTCCCCCGTCAGGACCATGGGAGGATGTGGGTCCAGCAAAGAGACAGGCTGTGGCGGGAGGAGGGAGATTGGTCTGGGCTGGTTTGGTGGTCCTAGACCCGGATCCTGCTGAGCCTTGCGAGGGGCCTTTGTGGCTATAGCCACCTCTTTGCTGTTGCTGTGGCTGGAATCTGGATTGTTGTCCCTCTTTTCCATGAAAACATGGCTTCCAAAAGGGCCTTTGTTTCGGCTTGTACATGGAGTGTACGGACCGAATGGCCTTGCCTGAATCTTGCAGCTTGGTGATTAACCTCTCTGAATCCTCATCAAAGAGAGCGGAACCGTTAAACGGTGCATCTAAGATGTTGGTCTGGACATCTTGGGCAAAACCTGAGACCCGGAGTCACGAATGGCATCAGACACATACTCCCGTGGCTGCCACCCTTGCAGCTGTGCCTGCTGAGTCGTAAGCTGACTGCGGGACATGCATGCCGACATCCGAGCCCATTTGCAGTAGCTTCTCCGGCTCGGCTTTCTGCGGACAGTCAGGTATCTCTTTGACGATGTCCATCCCCTGCTCCCAAAGGGCGTTTTGGAATTGCACCATATGTGTCAAAAAATTAAAACATCGTATGGTGCATGTCGCTGAGGAGTATATCTTAATATCTTATACCCCATAGCATCCAGCTGTTTAGGCTCCTGATCCGGAGGCTGTGTGCTAAGGTGATGTGGCCTCTGGGATCTGTCATGGGCAGCTGAGGTGACGATGAAGTCCGTCATAGGCTGCTCACACAGGAAGGGTTCCTCTTCGAGCCCTGTATAGGGTGACCTGCCTTCTGGGCACCACAGAGGAGGTGTGGGGGCATTTCCAAGCTGCTTGGGTGACATCTGCGAACGTGCTGACCAAGGGCGGGATCACAACAGGCTTCAGGCCTTTTGGCGCAGGAACTTGGCCAAATGGAGTCTCTCCGGGGCAAGGTTCTCCGTCTCCCAGCCCATGTTCTCCAGTATGTGGCGCATGATCTCCATAAAGGAAGGTCATCTGGCAGTGACTTGGGGTTATCCCTTGGGTCTACGGGGAAAGACCTCCAGCAGACAAAGGTACCGAGGAGGAAGAGATTGAGGAACAGTCCGAGTCTACAGAGTAGGAGGACTGGGACCTCATGTGCTGCACCTACATTTGTGATGCTCAGAGGAGCCGGAGGAACTGTGACTCCTGGACCTGGAGCGACCTTTGCAGCCTGTTTTGCCTGTGCCTGAGACGGAAGTATGGGAGTGGGCTCCTTCAGGGGATGAGCCTCAGTATCGGGTAGAAGCTCTACCCGAGGAAGTTTTGGTGGCAGGAGGTCCGTTCTGATGGTCTCCCACCGATATCCAAATAGGGGTCTTTGACCTGCGAAAAGTGGGCTTGGGCTCCGTATTGGTCATCGGGCCTGATGCCGGCCTAGTTCTGTGATCGGGCGGCAGCACACATCCGGGGGGAGGGGGGACGTAAGAGCCACAGCAGTAAGTCCCATGTCAGTAGCCGACACTTGGTCAAAGGCCAACGTCCGGTAGTCCTTGTGAGGACTGTGCCCTGAATGTTCGTTGGCCAGCGGCAGGGGGGGAACTGGCGCCTTCAGGGACTGGACCGGCAGGGCCGAAGCTGTGACGTTGGTTGAGAGTCGGTGGTGGTGGTTGCCCGCTGCTGAATGATGATCTGCCGGACGTTTGTCTGACGGCGGCTTAAGCAGCCGAGGAGGCTCTGAGGTGGATCTCCTGGAGGAGTGCCCCGAGGCCTTGTGTTTGTCCTGGGAGTCGGTGCCAGAAATAGAGGCTGACCGGGAATATGCTGACGTCGGTCCTGAGTTCTACCTGCTGAAGTCAGAACGCCAGCCCGAGGCCTGATCAGGCGGCCAGACTTTAAGCAGCTGCAAAGCTGGGCCCGAGGACCCTGAGCAGAGGTCTTTACCACCCGATGCCCGGATCAGGGCAGGTGGTTGGACTACCATTAGCCAGGTAGGAGAATGGGTTACCTGGGAGGCAGAGTCTGAGCTATCCCAGGAGGCAGAGCGGGAGCCTGAAGACTTGGACATCAAGGGAGATCTCTCCTTTTCCCTCTCCTTCTCTTCTCCATATGATGGTGCTTTCCGGAAGATTTCTTGTGGGAAGGACTACCCTGAAAAGAGGAATCTTGCTGCATGGCAGCTAATTGTTGCTCTGTGAGGAAAGCAGTTCCTTAATGTACCTCCTGTAATAAAAAGTAATACAATTTGCTAGCCATTTGGATAAGCACTGTTTAGAAACAGAGGCTGCCTCTTTCCCTGGGGTGAATGAAACAAAAAGCTGTGAGGACTTTTTGCAGTACTTCATATGGTGTGCATAGTATCCGAGTATTGTGTGCACATCTAGGATACGCGGAGCAATGTTTCCCCTGGATTGGCATGCTCCGAATAATACACTGGCAGGTGAATGGTTTGATTTAAAGGGAACACTGTCAACCTTTTTTGAATCATATTTTTTCTAGTTACACACCAACATTTTATGATTTCTTACCTTCTCAAAAATTCATTGATGTTGCTGGTTGTTTTATCAACTTGGCCAGCTTGGAAGTGGGTCTCAGGGTTGTAACCTGGGTAAAACTCTGGCTGGACAACAGGATGCAGATGGTAATAGTAAATAGAGTCCACTCCAAAGGAGGGGGGTTGCTTGTGGGGTACCACAGGGTTCAGTACTGGGACTGGTCCTCTTTAATGTCTTTACAGGGGATATTGCAGAGGGATTGGAAGGAAAAGTGCCTCTTTGCAGATGACACAAAGATCTGTAACAGTGGGGGAATTCAAGAATGCATGGGACAGACATAGCTATTCTAGTGGGGGGTAGGAGGAAGTAGGCTGTTGGTTAACTAGGATCTGCAGCTTATCCAATAGGTAGGGAAATGGGTAGACTGGATGGGCCAAGTGGTATTTATCTGCTGTCAAAGTCTATGTTTCTATGCCTCAGTGCTTAAGCAGAACCAAAATGCATGCTACTGTACAGTAATACCCAACTTGGTTTTGTTTCAGATCCTGGATCTGTTCTTACTGCATACTTCCTGGACATGAGAAACACCCCAAACAGTTCAGTCACTCCTGATGCAATAGCCTCCTCTACTGCCACTGCATTATGAGTAGCTAAACTAGTTGGGAATGTTACTAAGTCTAGGAAAGACACAGCGGGAGTTGCTCAAGGAATGTAAACTGTCATATTTTTGTGTGGTGACACCAGTATGGTGGGCAGTGTGTTTTCCACTTTTAAAAGAAAAAATAATCAGAACTAAACAACCAGCTATATCAGCAGTCTCTACAGAATGTGAACAATCATAACATATGTTTTTAAACTTGAGACACTATGAGGCCTAAGAGGGTTGACAGTGTCCCTTTAAACTCGGACACCACCTTGGGGAGCAACTTAGGATTACTACGCAAAGACACCCTATCTTTGTGGAAAATCAAAAGAGGAGGCTCACATGTTAGGCTGCAGCTGTGAAATTCTTCAAGCAGAAGTGACTGCAACTGAAAATAACACTTTCCAAGAGAAAAAGCATAAGCCACAAGTCACAGCTGGTTCAAAAGGAGCTAAAGTGGGCTTTTCCAAAATAAAATTCAGGTCCCAAGCCGGGACTGGATTTCGAATAGGAGGTTTTAGATCTAGAATGCCTCTCAAGAACGTATGGGCTACCTCCAGCTGAGCAACTATACGGCCCTCTATAGGCACACAGAAAGCTAATATGGCAGCAAGGCACACTTTGATAGAGGAACTCTGTAGGCCGGAATCTGATAAGGACATAAGGTATTCTAGAACCAGATTAACTGGACAGATAAAGGGATACAGATGACAAGATGTGGCCCATAAAACAAACTGCTTCCACTTCATGGAGTAAGTATTTCTGGTGGATGTTTTCTAGCAGTCAGCAGAACATCCACCATCTTTTGTGACACCCCAAAGCAGGATATGGCTATATCTTCAGGAGCCATGCATGCAGATGGAGAGACTTCAGATCTGGATAGACCAGTGTGCCCTGTTCCTGTGACAGTAGACACTTGCACAGGGGTAGAGTAATGGGGGTTCCACTGCAGTTCCAGTAGAGGGAACCAGATCTGCCAAGGTCATAGGGGTGCAACAAATATTAGAGTTGCCCCCTCCATTTTCAGCTTGAGTAGTAATCTCTGAAGTAGAGGAAAGGGAGAGAAGGCATACAGAAACCTCCCTTTCCAAGAGAGGGACATCGCATCTCACTAGAAAACTTCAGGCCCTGGAGTGAGCAAGTAGAAAAGTGGCAGTTTTACATTGTGTGGTGATGCAAAAAAGGTCCAATTCTGGACGACTCCATCTTTCGAACAGGTCATCAACTATGGAGGTCAGCAGTTTCCATTTGTGCATCCTGGACTGTGAACGGGTGAGCTTGTCTGCCAAGACATTTTGGACGCTTGGAACATGTACTGCCGATGGTTCTTTTTTCTTTCATACGTAATTTCTGGGTTTTTGCGGGTTTTCTCCCGACCCCTACACCCACGCATCCTCGATGCAGCACGTGCGTGTGGAGGCACGCATGTGCACGCCACTTGGGACACCCCTCCATTCCAGTCATTCTGTTAACCACCTGTGCTGGCACTGCACCTCCATTCGGTGAAGGCGGGACTACAGGCAGGTGACCCCACCCCTTACCCTGGACAGGAGAGCCAATGCTCAATCCTACTCCCACCCGTCTGCCCCCGTGCCAGCACCCTGGGGACCAGAGATGCCTCCTAAACCGCACAGCGTGAGGGTGCGCCATCCAGCACTCAACCCTCAGCGCCACAGGGCCGCACTGCCAATGGTTCTTCACTGTGTTTCAGGGCCCAATACCAAACCTTCAAGGTCGCCCTGCACAGTGGATTGGAATGAGTCCTCCCTTGTTTGTTAATGTAGTGCATCACACTGACATTAGAAAATGGCCAGAAAGCATTCTCTGTCCTGACTGGCTGAAACTACTTCTAAACTGGGCATTTATTTTTCAACAGATGCCCAGTCAAAAAGTAAGTGCCAGTCCAAGTGCCACTTCACTGCGCATAATTCTACAGTGGTGCCCAGCCTGCATTTTAATTGGCTGAATACATGAAGGAAAAATTGTAAATGCCCGCTATCTTTTTCTCTCGCTTAGCGAGAGGTACTGATCTCCCTCAGCCGAACGCAAACACTTTTTACCTCAATCTGCTCCGTTTTTCAGATCAACCAAAAACCACACTAGTTATCTTACAGTTAGAAGAGTAACAAGTACCACTCTCCCGACGCTTTTCATGGTACCATACTGACCATCTCCCGACCGCGGTCTCTACTACAGTTCTGACCGCAGACACAAGGTAAGCGATCAGTCAGCACAATGCCCCACAGTTACTGAGCCTCACAGAGAAAAATAAAAATTTACCTTGCAAGTTCAGGAGACCGATAAAACCAAGAGGAAGTCGTTTTTCTCTTTCCTCCTAAATCGCTCTCAAAAGTCACATGACCGGAACACAAAAAAATACGATAGAAAAAACCAAACAAAAAAAACGATTGTGCACCAAAAAAAGAAAAATAAATAAAAATTGCCAGAGACTCACACAGAAATGTTTCAGGGCAAACTGCCTTTCTTTTTTAGGAAAGTGTGTGCGTGTGTATGTGTGTGTGTGTGCGTGTGTATGTGTGTGTGTGCGTCTCTCTGTCTGGGTGGTGCCAATCCACCAGAATGCTGCAAGGAGGACCAACAGCACCAATAACATCCTATGGACTACTTTATTAATAAATTCCTCCTAATAGGAGTGCGAAAAGGTTCAACTGAACCGCTTGTATAGACTGGACACAAAGGGCAGATTCTCTATAATCTCATCATCCCAACCCCCTACACTCTAGCTGAGAGCTTACAGACTGCCCGGACAGAAATCTGTTCCGGAAGGAGAACGCCCAACTATGTGGGGGGGGTAAGCCACTTAGCACCTTGTTAAGTGCTAACACCGAAGTGTGTGGGTAGGGGTTAGGCCCTACAAAAGGCAGCTTTGTATGAAGGAAAGAGTGGGAGCTCAATCGGACTCCATGAAGGCAAGGCAAGGACAGCAGTTCAAGGTTAAGAAGTGCAGAAGCACCAACCAGAAGAAGCTGACAATTAAATAATGCCCGCCAGGGGGAACCTTAATTTTGAGGCTAAGCCAAGAGGAATGGTCTGTTCAGCTGTGAACTGAACATCGTGGCTAAGGAGCCCAGAGGTCACCCCTAGGGGCAGTCAGAAAGAGTTCCCTCAGGATAGGAGAAAAGTCCTACTCGTTCCCCTTTACCTTGAGGAAAAAGATCCGTCCAAGAAGGACAGAAACCAGGATAGTTTTTTTTTTGGCATAAAGACCAAAGGAAAGGAGAGAGGAAGGAGGGAGAGATGCCGCAGTAGGAGGCCACTGAGGGGAAGGTGGGTGGGTATCAGTAATGAATGGTGAAGATACAAGAGAAGATCAAGAATTACAGCAGGTACGTAATTTACATATCTTCCCTTGTCAATCTTCACCATTCATTACTATGAGTGATAAAAGCTCCCCGGGGTAAAGAAACCCTGAGGAGCAAGACCCCAGCCTCCTGTTGGTGGGAAACAGGAGGGAAGACCTGGGCTAATCAAGTGAGAAGCCTATGGTGGAGGAGAGCTAGGAGGTGTCCCCGAGGACGGGGAGATGAAGGAATCCCCTGCAGAAGTCTCCTAGCTCTGGAGGAAAAGAGACGTCCCCGGAAAGCAGAGCAAATCACCCTACACTGGGCCAAGGGTGACAACCTTGATAGACAAAGCCATGCCGTCCGTCTAATACAGATCGCTGTCCCTGCAAGCCTGGAAGCCACCTCACTGGCGTCATAAGATGCCCTTGCTTGGTGTCTTCCCAGCTCCAGGCCTATAGCAGAGAGGGCAATTGCTTGTCTGGTTTGCTCCGTATCAGGCATTGATGCTAAGATTTGGGAAAGCATCAACCACAAATGCCTACTGTAGGCAGCATGGTGAGCCTGATGAGATGCAATGCATAACACCACACGAGAGGAAGAAAACACTCTTTGCCCCCACCAGTCAAACTGTAGGGAATCTGAGTCCGGTGGACAGTTGTGCGCCAGGCGGCGGTGCCCAGAGGGAGTTTCTAGGTATGCCAATCCTGAAGGTGGGTTGGGGAGAGTACCTAGAGACTCCAATGGGGCACAATACCTTCTTCTGCAGTCCGCTAGGGCTGGAGAAGGGGCGGCTGGCGACTGCCAGGAACGGATAGATGCCTCCTGGAAGGGAACAGGCCAGGAAAGTATCACCAAGTGCTGGGCACTGAATTCACTGAGAAATTCACGCGTCTCCCATTTGGTATTGTCTCGCCTAACAAAAGAGATGCGAAGATCCCTCACCATCCTCGAAAGGAATCACTGATATTCAGCGAAATCAGCATCGGAGGAGAGATGAGCAGTGGGTTCCTCTCCCTCCGAGGAGGAAGGAGACGAGGATGATGGAGAGCTCGAATGTCCAGAGGACTCCTGTGGTGGTGGGGATAGGCAAAACACTCACTCATGCATGTATCTAATGTATGAGGGGAAGGCCGCCGCAGAGCCTCTGAACGTCTCCCAGGATAACGGGCCCGTAGGACTGACATGGCCTGGGAGAGAGGGGGCTGGCAACAGAGGAATGGGAGAGGGGCACCTACGGTGAGGCAACTGTCCTCTGCTGAGGCTCTGAAATCCGGGGAAGGGGCCCGAGCTGGCGGGATCCCAGACAACAAACCAGGTCGCAAAACAGAACCCTGGGGATGCGAAGCCTGGAAGAGCCTAGTAGGGGATCCTCCCCTGTGATGAACCTGCGGCTGCATGGGTCCAGAAGGGCAGCCCACAGCAATGCCACCAGAGCACCTCCAGCCTGGGAGGCCTCAGGGGAGGACAGCAGTGGAGACAGAGGAATAGGCATGCTGGACCGCCTAGCACCTCGTCCCAATGGAGACTCTGACTCCGAAGAGTCAGGGTGCCAGGACGGGTCCACATCGGAATCATCCTCCTCTGAGGAGGAAGGGACCAGCTGGACCACAATACTGGCCACCCCGGGGGTCTCCAGTGAAATGGCACCACGAATGGCACCGGCGCCAGACGACCGCGGACTCCCCGCAATGCTGAGACCTGGCCCTGACTCCCCAACGGCACCAGCCAGACCCACGGCACCGCCCTCGGCACCGGGACCCGACTCTGCACCACTAGAAGAACCGACCGGGCCCACGGCGCCACAGGTGGCGCCGAGAGCCAACATGGCATCGCGAAAGGTGCCGTCTCGATCACCGGCGCCGGGATCCAAAACAGCCAGAAGGTGGCGTCGAGATCCCCGATGCGGGCCCAGCAGACCTGGACCCGACTCTGGGGAGCCTGCACCTCCGGAGGTGACTGCCGGCGGGCGTCCCTGCGGCCCCGGGAGGGACGACCTCGGTGTTCCTCCGACACCGTGAAAGAGGCCTCCTCTTCGGCAAGAGGAGATGAGGAGGCCTCCTCCTCTACAGACCGTATAGGCCTGAGAGGGGACCCGGAGGAAAGGTCTAGAGACCTTACCTGGGAATCCCTGGAGTGGCGCCGTCCCCTGAAAGTTGGCGGAGCCTTGCCGATCTTGAGTGCGCAGACTTCCAGAATACGATGGTCCATCGAGAAACAGGCGTCACATGCATCCATATTATGGTTGGGTCCCAGGCAACGGAGACAAACATCTTGCCGGTCCGTGATGGAAAAATGCCAGCCACAGGAGCACCGACGCATAGGGGCGTGGCCCACCTTCGACTTGCGTTTTGCCCCCGAACCTGACATGATACGAAAAAATTAAGACAAAAACAAGCACAGCTCTTGGCATCGTCGAATAAAGAGAAGAAAAAGAACGGTCTTACCGGTGACGACGTCGAGAAAAGCAGGAAGGAGGAGTCTGGAACGGCGTCGATAATGACAACTAGGCCTAGTACTGAAATCCTAACCATGCAGCAGGTGCAGCCTTGATGACAGAAGAAACAGAACTGAGATGGAGGAGGAGTCTGCGGCACCTAATGGCCGCTCGTGCATGTGGGCGGCACCGCTGGAGCCGACTGAAAAAAAAAAAAAACCCAAAAACTCCTTATCTACTGCGAAGGTGCGTGCCTCGGCACTACCCAAGCAGTAATGAATGGTGAAGACTGACAAGGGAAGATCTGTGCATTGGTTCAGACCGAACTTCATCTTATTCCTTGCTGCCCACTCAGTAATAGTTATTATATCCTGCCAAAATATGAGCCTAGCCTCGAAAGTGTCCACAACTCCAAGTTTAACATCATCAGCAAATTTATTTAACTTAAGCTCACTACTGATGTTTAAATCGCCTATAAAAATGTTAAACAACAGTGGGCCCAACACAGATCCCTGTCGCACTGCACTAGTAACCTCTACCTCGTCAGATACATAATCTTGGATTCTCACTGATTGTGTCCTTTCCATTAACCAGTGCTTAATCCATTTGATTATAGTGCAATTAATACCTAGTCTCAATAGTTTAGAGATCAAGATCCCATGGGATGCAGTATCAAATGCGCTACTAAAATCCAGCATTACTACATCTACTGTCTTCTCCTGATCTATACGGTTGCCTACATGATGATAGAAACTGATTAAATTGGTGTCACAGGATCTATCCCGTGTAAATCCATGCTGTGAGTCATCAAGTACATTTGTGTCAACTGAGAAATTCCTGATTTCATTAGTAATTATTCCTTTGATTATTTTGCCGATAATTGAAGTCAAATTTACTGGTCGATAATTAGCTGGATCAGCCCTGCTACCCTTTTTAAAAATTGGCATCACAGTAGCTTTTCTCCAGTCCTTAGAAACATAACCTTCCCTCAGAGGTCTAAGACCTATGTCAGCTACATATAATAGATGCAAATTCTTTCCCCAGCTCCTTAATAAATCTGGGACGCATGCCATCAGGGCCTGCTGATTTATCAACCTTTAGAGCTTTAATTTTCCTACAGACCTTATCAACTGTAAAAAACTCTACTGGCCCAGAAAACACATTATCCGGCAAAATATTTAAAACAGTGGGATCATCCTTGTTAAAGACCGTACTGAAAAACTCATTAAATTCCCCGGCCATATCATCTGGCTTCGTATAAATGGTGCCATCAATGTTAAGCAGGCCAATAACCCGATCATTACCCCTTTAATTGTTGACATAGGAGAAAAAACCTTTAATATTAGATTTTGTAGTGGCTAACCTAAACTTGACTTGTTTCTTTGCTTTCTTGATCTCATTTTTGAGTAGGTGTAATGTCTTTCTATAGTTGTTCTTATTCTTGCTTGATGGCTTGCTTTTCAATCGTTTATAATGTAGCCGTTTCCTGCTACTTAATTTGATAATCCTTCGATTCAGCCATGATGGCTTCTTACCCCTATTATTACACACTATTCTTGCTGGGATATGTTTTTACAACATATCATTTATGAGCTTCACAAACAGATCCCAACATTGTTCAGTTGTTAAGCCTTCTGTCATAGTTCTCCACTCAATTTGTAACAGATCCTTCCTTATCGCCGTATAGTTAGCCCTATTATACAATTTCTGAATTGTTTTCCCTCTTATAGTTTTCCTAACCTCATTAATTTTAAACGTAATGATGTCATGCTCATTTGTGCCAAGAGGGGGGGAAATCCTGATGTTGGAAATGTCCTCGGGTATATTAGTCAAAATAACATCCAGAATATTCTGTCCTCTTGTGGGTTCATGAATGCATTGTTCTGTCCCAGCTGATGTTAGGTTTATCTGCACCCTATTAGCCAGTGAGTTATTGGTAGTTGACCACACGGAAAACTTTAGCTAGCAGTGTCTGGCAGGGGACCGCCCACCACCATCATGTGACCCTATATAGCAGGCGATCCCCAGCCCGCCATTCAGTTATCCCACCGGAGACCTCAGAACAAAGTAACAGGAGAAAGGAGTGGGCTCTTGAGCCTAAGTAGCCAGAAGAAGTAGTAGCAGAAACTGGGGAAGGTGGGAGGAAAGTTACCATTGTAAGAGCCTCTCTCAAGATAGTACAGTTATGTAAGAACTTTGCCTTAACAGCATCTTTGAGAGAAGCTTGCAGCAGGTAACACCAGCAGGACTGAAGCTGGCAGGCAGCAGAACCCCATGGAAAACTTCTAGCTAGCAGTCTATAGCGGGAACCACCCCCCCCCCAACATTGGCCTGCCCCCCATGCCATGCATGGTATAAAGGAAGGGCAGTCCCACATCCCTCAGTTCTCCTGCCAGAGACTCCAGCATTGAGGATGGAAGGTGATCCAGAACAGAGAACTGAGATGAATTCCACACAGGGCAACAACAGCACTGTTAATTAAAGCATGATGCAGAAAAAGTCCTCAAGGGGGGGAAGGTGGGTAGGAAGCAGTACCTGCTACAAGAGCGTCTCTCGGAGCTCCACTGTTACAGTAAATTTTTACGTAACTGTACTATCTTACTTCGAGAGTCAGCTCTTGCAGCAGGTTAACACCGGTAGGACTGAGTCCCAAGCAGTAGAGGAGACCCAGACTAATCCTGGGTGGAGGAAGCAAAGAAGGACGAAGAGGGCAATGCCCTGAGGAGAGCAGTCCCTGCAGAACAGCAAGGCTAAAGCTCGCTCTGCATCTGGAGGCAATGTCAGGACTGTAATGTTTGATGAACGTATGGACCGAGTTCCATTTGGCGGCCGCACATATGCCAGCCATGGACACGTTCCTTAAAGCGGCAAAGGATGCTGCTACTCCCCTCGTGAACTGACCCTTTATTGAGCCCGGCAAGGGTTTGCCATATTTCTGGTAACAAAAAGAAATACTGTTTACTAGTCATTTGGAGAGCATCTGTTTGGCAACAGCAGCCCCATGGATTCTGGGGCCAAAGGAAACAAAGAGCTGATCAGAGTGTCTAAACTCCAGTGTTCTGGAGAGGTAGCAACACAAGATACGGTGGACATCCAACATGTGAGAATAGCCTCACCCTGGTTTTGAGCATTCCGGATAATACACCAGAAGGTGTATGTCCTGATTCAGGGCCAACTTGGACACCACCTTTGGTAAGAACTTAGGATTGGTCCTCAAGGCCACCTGGTCCTTGTGGAACACCAAATAAGGTTCTTTACACATCAGAGCCTGGAGCTCGGAAATCCTCCAAGCTGAAGTAACGGCAACCAAAAATAACACTTTCTAGGAAAGGAAATGAAGCTTGCATTCCGCGGCTGGCTCAAACAGTGGTAAGGTGGACTTTTCCAGTACAAACATAAGGTCCCAAGGGTGGGCTTCATGTGGAGAATGCCCCACAGAAAGGTGCAGGCCAGGTCCAGCTATGCCACAGTTCTGCCTTGAACAGGGGCATGGTAGGTGGAAACTGCAGACAAATGGACCTTAATGGACGAGTTGCCCAACCCTGAATCCGGGAGCGACAGAAGGTACTCGAGGATCGAGCTCACCAGACAGGCTAAAGGATCTAGATGGCGGACAGTAGCCCAGAGGCAAAAATGCTTCCATTTCATTGTGTAAGTAGCTCTAGTGGAAGGTTTTCTGGTGGCCACCAGAACGTTTGGAACCCTGTCCGAGACCCCAAAGTGTGACATGGCTAGATCCTCAGGAGCCATGCATGGAGATGCAATGATTGCAGGTCTGGGTACACCAAGGTCCCATTGTCCTGGGAGAGCAAGTGAGAGCTCAGTGGCAGAGGCAGCGGTGGCTCGGCTGACAGCTGTTGCAGCAGGGGAACAAAATCTGCCGTGGTCACAATGGGGCCACCAGGATCATTGCTGCCCCCTCTGCCTGTAGCTTGAAAAGTATCTTCTGTAGAAGCGGAAGGGACTGAACACGTAGAGGAACTTCCCCCTCCAGAAGAGGGACAGCACATCTCGCCAGAAAACTCCAGGCCTGGGATCTTACAAGAAAAAATTGGGCAACCTTGCATTGATATAGGGTGCAAAGAGGTCCAGTTCTGGTCTGCCCCATCTGTCAAATAGATCTTCTACGACAGACTGTAGAAGGGCCCACTCGTGCGCTCTAGACCTTGTCCTGCTGAGTGTGTCAGCCAGGGTATTTTGAACCCCTGGGCCATGAACTGCCAAAATATCCAGGGGTGAGCTATGGCCCAATTCCATACCTGCATTGCTTCTCAACAAGGGGGTATAGAGTGGGTGCCACCCTGTTTGTTGAGGTAGAACACCACTGCCATGTTGTCCATCTGTATCAGGAGGTGTCCCAGGAGGAGCACTGTAGTCAGTGCCTGCAAGGCATAGAGAACGGCTCTCATCTCCAAGATGTTGATGTGTAAGAGCTCCTCGGACATGGACTGAGTGCCCTGTGTCCTGTGGGCGCCCAGATGTACACCCCAACTCGTGCCAGAAGCATCCAACATCAGGATCTGGGCCAAAGGCGTTCTCTGGAAAGGCAGACCCTCTACAAGAAAAGGGGATGTTGTCCACCAGTTGAGCTCAACGGACCAATTTTGGGATAGAGACTGGTTGGTCCAGGTCATCCCATCGTTGGTCCCACTGGACTCCCAGAGTCCACTGAAGTGTCCTCAAATGCAGTCTAGCTAGGGGGACTGTAGTGATAGAGGCAGCCATGTGGCGCAAGAGCTTGAGAAGCTTCCTGACTGGTACTCTTGAGAGTGACGAGACATGGCGGGTTAGACTGCGAATCGAGGTACCCTGTCCTCTGGGAGGAAGGCCCTTTCCTCGAGTGGCATCAAACAACGCCCTGATGAACTGGAGGGACTGGATCGGCAGCAAGGATGACTTTGCTGCATTGATGGTAATTCCTAGTATCCGGAAGAGAGAACAGGTGTTCTGGATTGTGCGCCACAGCTGTTTGCTGGACGGGGCCGTTAAGAGCCAGTCGTCCAGGTAAGGGAAAACGTAGTGTCCCTTCCTCTGAAGAGCTGCTGTGACCACTACCAGACATTTGGTAATGACCCTTGGGGCTGAGGATAGGTCGAAGGGCAACACCCTGAACTGGTAGTGCCTTCCCTGCAACTAGAACCTGAGGAACCTCCTGTGAGGTTTGGCTATTAGAATGTGAAGACAGGTGTCCTGCATATCCAGTGATGCTAGCCAATCCCCCTGATGGAGCATAGGCAGTAAGCCCTACAGGGTGACCATCCAGAAATGTTTGTACTCGACAAACTGACT
Organism: Neoceratodus forsteri; assembly: GCA_016271365.2. NCBI lineage: Eukaryota > Metazoa > Chordata > Ceratodontiformes > Ceratodontidae > Neoceratodus > Neoceratodus forsteri. The sequence continues at coordinate 40,332,904 of CM057451.1, forward strand.
GAGGTGACTGAAGTCCAAGATGGGGCATAGGTTTCCTGTCTTTTTGTCCAGTGGCATCTGTAAGAATTCGACTGAGTGCTCTCTGTCAATCATCTGCAGAACCCACTGGTTGGAGGTGACTTTTCCCCAACTGTGGCGTAAAGAGAAAAGCAAACTCTGACTGCCTCTCCCATCAGGACCATGGGAGGATGTGGGTCCAGCAAAGAGACAGGCTGTGGCGGGAGGAGGGAGATTGGTCTGGGCTGGTTTGGTGGTCCTAGACCCGGATCCTGCTGAGTCTTGCGAGGGGCCTTTGTGGCTATAGCCACCTCTTTGCTGTTGCTGTGGCTGGAATCTGGATTGTTGTCCCTCTTTTCCATGAAAACATGGCTTCAAAAGGGCCTTTGTTTCGGCTTGTACATGGAGTGTATGGACCAATGGCCTTGCCTGAATCTTTGCAGCTTGGTGATTAACCTCTCTGAATCCTCATCAAAGAGAGCGGAACCGTTAAACGGTGCATCTAAGATGTTGGTCTGGACATCTTGGGCAAAACCTGAGACCCGGAGTCACGAATGGCATCAGACACATACTCCCGTGGCTGCCACCCTTGCAGCTGTGCCCGCTGAGTCGTAAACTGACTGGGGGACATGCATGCTGACATCCGAGCCCATTTGCAGTAGCTTCTCCGGCTCGGCTTTCTGCGGACAGTCAGGGATCTCTTTGACGATGTCCATCCCCTGCTCCCAAAGGGCATTTTGGAATTGCATCATATGTGTCAAAAAATTAAAACATCGTATGGTGCATGTCGCTGAGGAGTATATCTTAATATCTTATGCCCCATAGCATCCAGCTGTTTAGGCTCCTGATCCGGAGGCTGTGTGCTAAGGTGATGTGGCCTCTGGGATCTGTCATGGGCAGCTGAGGTGACGATGAAGTCCGTCATAGGCTGCTCACACAGGAAGGGTTCCTCTTTCGAGCCCTGTATAGGTGATCTGCCTTTCTGGGCACCACAGAGGAGGTGTGGGGGCATTTCCAAGCTGCTTGGGTGACATCTGCGAACGTGCTGACCAAGGGCGGGATCGCAACAGGCTTCAGGCCTTTTGGCGCAGGAACTTGGCCAAATGGAGTCTCTCCGGGGCAAGGTTCTCCGTCTCCCAGCCCATGTTCTCCTGTATGTGACGCATGATCTCCATAAAGGAAGGTCATCTGGCAGTGACTTGGGGGTATCCCTTGGGTCTCCGGGGAAAGACCTCCAGCAGACAAAGGCACCGAGGAGGAAGAGATTGAGGAACAGTCCGAGTCTACAGAGTAGGAGGACTGGGACCTCATGTGCTGCATTACATTTGTGATGCTCAGAGGAGCCGGAGGAACTGTGACTCCTGGACCTGGAGCGACCTTTGCAGCCTGTTTTGCCTGTGCCTGAGATGGAAGTATGGGAGTGGGCTCCTTCAGGGGACGAGCCTCAGTATCGGGTAGAAGCTCTACCCGAGGAAGTTTTGGGGGCAGGAGGTCCGTTCTGATGGTCTCCCACCAATATCCAAATAGGTCTTTGACCTGGGAAAAGTGGGCTTGGGCTCCGTATTGGTCATCAGGCTTGATGCCGGCCTAGTTCTGTGATCTGGCGGCAGCACACATCCGGGGGGGAGGGGGGACGTAAGAGCCACAGCAGTAAGTCCCATGTCAGTAGCCGACACTTGGTCTAAGGCCAACGTCCGGTAGTCCTTGTGAGGACTGTGCCCTGAATGTTCATTGGCCAGCGGCAGGGGGGGAACTGGCGCCTTCAGGGACTGGACCAGCGGGGCCGAAGCTGTGACGTTGGTTGAGAGTCGGGTGGTGGTTGCCCGCTGCTGAATGATGATCTGCCGGACGTTTGTCTGATGGCGGCTTAAGCAGCCGAGGAGGCTCTGAGGTGGATCTCCTGGAGGAGTGCCCCGAGGCCTTGTGTTTGTCCCGGGAATCGGTGCCAGAAATAGAGGCTGACGAGAATATGCTGGCGTCGGTCCTGAGTTCTACCCTGCTGAAGTCAGAGCGCCAGCTCGAGGCCTGATCAGGCGGCCAGACTTTAAGCAGCTGCAAAGCTGGCCCGAGGACCCTGAGCAGAGGTTTTACCACCCGATGCCCGGATCAGGGCAGGTGGTTGGACTACCATTAGCCAGGTAGGAGAACGGGTTACCTGGGAGGCAGAGTCCGAGCTACCCCAGGAGGCAGAGCGGGAGCCTGAAGACTTGGACATCAAGGGAGATCTCTCCTTTTCCCTCTCCTTCTCTTCTCCATATGATGGTGCTTTCCGGAAGATTTCTTGTGGGAAGGACTACCCTGAAAAGAGGAATCTTGCTGCATGGCAGCTAATTGTTGCTCTGTGAGGAAAGCAGTTCCTTAATGTACCTCCTGTAATAAAAAGTAATACAATTTGCTAGCCATTTGGATAAGCACTGTTTAGAAACAGAGGCTGCCTCTTTCCCTGGGGTGAATGAAACAAAAAGCTGTGAAGACTTTTTGCAGTACTTCATATGGCGTGCATAGTATCAGAGTATTGTGTGCACATCTAGGGTACGCGGAGCAATGTTTCCCCTGGATTGGCATGCTCTGAATAATACACTGGCAGGTGAATGGTTTGATTTAAAGGGAACACTGTCAACCTTTTTTGCATCATATTTTTTCTAGTTACAAACCCACATTTTATGATTTCTTACCTTCTCAAAAATTCATTGATGTTGCTGGTTGTTTTATCAACTTGGCCAGCTTGGAAGTGGGTCTCAGGGTTGTAACCTGGGTAAAACTCTGGCTGGACAACAGGATGCAGATGGTAATAGTAAATAGAGTCCACTCCAAAGGAGGGGGGTTGCTTGTGGGGTACCACAGGGTTCAGTACTGGGACTGGTCCTCTTTAATGTCTTTACAGGGGATATTGCAGAGGGACTGGAAGGAAAAGTGTCTCTTTGCAGATGACACAAAGATCTGCAACAGTGGGAATTCAAGAATGCATGGGACAGACATATAGCAATTCTAGTGGGGGTAAGAGGAAGTAGGCTGTTGGTTAATTAGGATCTGCAGCTTATCCAATAGGTAGGAAAATGGGCAGACTGGATGGGCCAAGTGGTACTTATCTGCTGTCAAAGTCTATGTTTCTATGCCTCAGTGCTTAAGCAGAACCAAAATGCATGCTACTGTACAGTAATACCCAACTTGGTTTTGTTTCAGATTCTGGATCTGTTCTTACTGCATACTTCCTGGACATGAGAAACACCCCCAAACAGTTCAGTCACTCCTGATGCAATAGCCTCCTCTACTGCCACTGCATTATGAGTAGCTAAACTAGTTGGGAATGTTACTAAGTCTAGGAAAGACACAGCGGGAGTTGCTCAAGGAATGTAAACTGTCATGTTTTTGTGTGGTGACACCAGTATGGTGGGCAGTGTGTTTTCCACTTTTTAAAAGAAAAAAATAATCAGAACTAAACAACCAGCTATATCAGCAGTCTCTACAGAATGTGAACAATCATAACATATGTTTTTTTAAACTTGAGACACTATGAGGCCTAAGAGGGTTGACAGTGTCCCTTTAAACTCGGACACCACCTTGGGGAGCAACTTAGGATTACTACGCAAAGACACCCTATCTTTGTGGAAAATCAAAAGAGGAGGCTCACATATTAGGCTGCAGCTGTGAAATTCTTCAAGCAGAAGTGACTGCAAATGAAAATAACACTTTCCAAGAGAAAAAGCATAAGCCACAAGTCACAGCTGGTTCAAAAGGAGCCAAAGTGAGCTTTTCCAAAATAAAATTCAGGTCCCAAGCCGGGACTGGATTTCGAATAGAGGTTTTAGATCTAGAATGCCTCTCAAGAACGTATGGACTACCTCCAGCTGAGCAACTATACGGCCCTCTATAGGCACACAGAAAACTAATATGGCAGCAAAGCACACTTTGATAGAGGAACTCTGCAGGCCGGAATCTGATAAGGACAGAAGGTATTCTAGAACCAGATTAACTGGACAGATAAAGGGATACAGATGACAAGAAGTGGCCCATAAAACAAACTGCTTCCACTTCATGGAGTAAGTATTTCTGGTGGATGTTTTCTAGCAGTCAGCAGAACATCCACCATCTTTTGTGACACCCCAAAGCAGGATATGGCTATATCTTCAGGAGCCATGCATGCAGATGGAGACTTCAGATCTGGATAGACCAGTGTGCCCTGTTCCTGTGACAGTAGACCCTTGCACAGGGGCAGAGTAACGGGGGTTCCACTGCAGTTCCAGTAGAGGGAACCAGATCTGCCAAGGTCATAGGGGTGCAACAAATATTAGAGTTGCCCCTCCATTTTCAGCTTGAGTAGTAATCTCAAGTAGAGGAAAGGAGAGAAGGCATCAGAAACCTCCCTTTCAAGAGAGGGAATCGCATCTCACTAGAAAACTTCAGGCCCTGGGTGAGCAAGTAGAAAAGTGGCAGTTTACATTGTGTGGTGATGCAAAAGGTCCAATTCTGGACAGACTCCATCTTTCGAACAGGTCATCAACTATGGAGGTCAGCAGTTTCCATTTGTGCATCCTGGACTGTGAGCAGGTGAGCTTGTCTGCCAAGACATTTTGGGCGCTTGGAACATGTACTGCCGATGGTTCTTTTTTTCTTTCATCGTAATTTCTGGGTTTTGCGGTTTCTCCGACCCTACACCGCATCCTCGATTGCACGCGTGCGTGTGGAGGCACGCATGTGCTGCGCCACTTGGGACACCCCTCCATTCCAGTCATTCTGTTAACCACCTGTGCTGGCACTGCACCTCCATTCGGTGAAGGCGGGACTACAGGCAGGTGACCCCACCCCTTACCCTGGACAGGAGAGCCAATGCTCAATCCTACTCCCACCCGTCTGCCCCCGTGCCAGCACCCTGGCGACCAGAGGCGTTCCCAAACCGGCACAGCGTGAGGTGCGTCATCCAGCACCTCAACCCTCAGCGTCACAGGGCCGGCACTGCCAATGGTTCTTGACTGTGTTCCAGGGCCCAATACCAAACCTTCAAGGTCGCCCTGCACAGTGGATTGGAATGAGTCCTCCCTTGTTTGTTAATGTAGTGCATCACACTGACATTAGAAAATGGCCAGAAAGCATTCTCTGTCCTGACTGGCTGAAACTACTTCTAAACTGGGCATTTATTTTTCAACAGATGCCCAGTCAAAAAGTAAGTGCCAGTCCAAGTGCCACTTCACTGCGCACAATTCTACAGTGGTGCCCAGCCTGCATTTTAATTGGCTGAATACATGAAGGAAAAATTGCAAATGCCCGCCATCTTTTTCTCTCGCTTAGCGAGAGGTACTGATCTCCCTCAGCCGAATGCAAACACTTTTTACCTCAATCTGCTCCCTGTTTTTCAGATCAACCAAAAACCACACTAGTTATCTTACAGTTAGAAGAGTAACAAGTACCACTCTCCCGACCGCACTCGCGCAGTACCATGCTGACCATCTCCCGACCGCGGTCTCGCACTACAGTTCTGACCGCAGACACAAGGTAAGCGATCAGTCAGCACAATGTCCCCACAGTTACTGAGCCTCACAGAGAAAAATAAAAATTTACCTTGCAAGTTCAGGAGACCGATAAAACCAAGAGGAAGTCGTTTTTCTCTTTCCTCCTAAATCGCTCTCAAAAGACACATGACCGGAACACAAAAAAATACGATGGAAAAAAACAAGCAAAAAAAAACGATTGTGCACCAAAAAAAGAAAAATAAATAAAAATTGCCAGAGACTCAAACAGAAATGTTTCAGGGCAAACTGCCTTTCTTTTTTAGGAAAGTGTGTGCATGTGTATGTGTGTGCGTCTCTCTGTCTGGGTGGTGCCAATCCACCAGAATGCTGCAAGGAGGACCAACAGCACCAGTAACATGCTATGGACTACTTTATTAATAAACTTATTGCTAATACTTATGATCATTTGTTAGTCATTTATTATTTTACAACTTCAAGAAAATATACACAGATGGCCATTTTCTAAGCGCAATAATACCCTCCAGGGTGGGCATAATTGGGAAATACTGGAACTTCCAGGGGCTATAAGGCCCTCTGCCTGCGGCATCAGGCCTCATCACGCCCTGGGCAGTCCGGTATTTTACAATAATGCCCACCCTGTTGGCTATTAATGCTTACTTGTCCACCTGTATTAACAAAGGATCTGGGGACAAGTGGTTCTGGAAGGCCTGAAGTCCATACAGAATGGCTCTCATTTCTAGAAGACTGATGTGCACAGTGCTCTCCACTGAAGTCCACATGCCTTCAGTCTGATGAGGACCCAAGTGCGTCCCCAGCCCAGCCCCAAATCATCCATGGCAAGGATCTGAGTGGGAGGGATCAGGACAGAACCCTTAGGCAGGCTGTTGGATCCCATCTACCACTTGAGCACTTTGCACGAAGGGGACAGGACTAGAATCATCTGTTCTAGGTCATCTGTGAGCTGATCCCACTGGGCTCTTAGGGTCCACTGAGGAATCCACATATGCAGCCTAGCCAGTGGTACTGTGACAGTGGCCACAGCCATGAGTTCCAGAAGGAGCAAAAATGTCCTTGCTGAGATGTTAATGGCTTTCATGTGCTAATTCTGCTTGGGCAATCAAATAGTCGGCTTTGTCCAGAGGCAGGAAAGCTGAGTCCTAGGCTGGGTCCAAGACTTCCCCTATGTACTGCAGTCACTAGCAGGGTGTCAACACTGATTCTGGTATGCTGTCTGGTCCGAGCTAAGGTTATTACCAGCTGGTAGCTGGAGTGGACCTTCAATAGCCAATTGTCCAGGTAAGGGAAAATATACAGTTCTTCCCTGCAAAGGGCTGCTCCCATGAACTGCTAAGCATTTATTAATTTAATTATTTATTTTACTAGGGAACGCTCCACTGAGCAAAAGCTCATTTGCAAGGAGGTCCTGGGTAGGGAAGTAAAAACAATACGTACAGTCTGGAATTACAGTATAGAGATAAACTAATCATCAGGTGGTGCAAAATACATACAACATAAGTAGAACCGAGTACAAAAGTGGGGAGTAACAGTTAAGTTTTGGGAGAGGAATAACAAGTTTTAGTCTTAGTGTCATCTATTTGTTACAGGATGTTTAAAAATAAAACAGCTTAGGGTTAGCAGACAGTGAAGCTGCTTAATACATGAAGAGAGAGGTAGTCACAGTGACTGCTACTCATAACGCCATAATTGAGTGCCATATTAAAAGCATGCACATTTAGCAGTGTAGTGTTGATGTAGAAGAGGTGGAAAGTGAGCGGTACAGGACCAGGGTGGGTAATTTAATTAGTTTATGAAGGACATTCCACGCTGAAGGGGGCTGCCCAGCTAAAGGCCATTTTCCCATATTTTGTGTATTTGTGAAGTGCCTTGGAATATCAAGCATGATAGCATTATGCAGCCGAAGTGTGTGTGGACCTTGGGTCCTGTGGAGGAGCGAAGATATAGATCTAGGGAAGAAATTACGTAGGGCTTTAAAGATCATTGTCTTAGTCTTCTAGTTCCAAGCAATGGCCAACCTACTTCCTTATATGGAAGGCAGTGGTGTATGTGGGCGGGGGAGCTCACTGATGAAATGGAGAGCTCTGTGGTAGAGGACATCTAAGCTGCCCAGGTGTGTGGCTGTGGCACTTCTATAAATGATGTCACCATAGTCTAGCAACAGAAGGAATGTAGCCTGTACCAAAGCTCTGTTATCATTTTGGTTTAGGTAGGATTTCTTATGTAAATAAAAACCCAGTTTCTGCAGTAGCTTCTTGCAGAGGGCATCTATGTGAGCATAAAATGGGAGTTTATTGTCCGACCACATGCCTAGGTATTTAAAGGCACATACAGGTTCAATTATTTCATTTACAGGGGAGGTATGGCTTGGTTTCTACAAGAACACCAAATATTTGGTTTAGCTGCATTCAGAAGTAACTTGGATGCATGGAGGTTAATCTGTTTGCTCCCTCCCCGCCAGCTTTTGATGACCCTGGCTCGTTCCTGAACCGGGTCACGGCGTGATGTGAGGTAAGGCATCCAGCACCTCAGCCCTCAGCACCACCGGGCCAGCAACTTCTTATATTCTATGCAGAAGTTTAGATCCTGTAGATTCAGAATAGGCCTTGGGTCTCCTGTCCACTTTGCAACAAGGAAGCCCCTTGGAGTAAAACCCTGTGTTCCTCTGTTCTAGAGAGACCAGTTCTATGGCCATTTCTGAAGCAGGGTCTGTATTTCCTCCAGCAACAGGGGCAGGTGCCCTGGAGGATACGTTGTCACAAGTAGGGAATGATCTGGAGGGTTGTCCAGAAGTTCCAGGGCATGCCCCTTTTCGATAATCTCCAGAACCCATGCATCTGTAGTCACCTCCTTCGACTGGTTTACATGAAGGAAGAGTCAACCCCACTCTAAAACCACCCCTGGAGGTAAAGGAGGTTGTGGGATATATAAGGAGCTCCCAGTCCAACAAGTATGTCTGCAATCAGCAATGCAGAGCTGGTGCTCAGCACAACTAGGGCAGCCTTCCCCAGACAACAAAACTCCAAACCAATCTGTAAAGCAGTGGCACTCGGGACCAAAAAATACACTTAGTACAGGCAAACAATCCATTTATTCATGCGATAACAGAAATTCAAAACAGCAAAAACCAGGTCTACAGCAAAAGCCTGCTGCTCCAGCAACAGATCCACAGCAGCAGACTTTTTTGCCACCACTTCACAGATTGGCTCGGATGTACAAGGAATCAGGCTGAACAGTGTGGGCAGCTCCACCAGCTACACCACTCCTAGGTGCTTTTGAATAAGCATCTGGGGTAGTACCAGGGACTGGAAAGGCCCCTGCTCCTTTGCCCCTGCCCTGCTGTCTGGGGCTGGGCACTGTCTAATATCAGCTAGACAAAAAAAGTACCCCGATGCTACCCCTGGGCTGGGTATGGTAGAGGGAGTGCAGAGACTTCAAAATCCTTCTAGAGGCCTGGAGATCTTTCAAAGTCTCTTGGACCTCATGACCAAACAATTTCTGCCCTCTGAATGGAGCATTAAGGGTGGTTTGTTGTACATCATCAGCAAAACCTGCTATCCTGAGCCATGAATATTTATTTATTAATTTTTTTAATTCCATTTCCCTCCGGTCACGGCCCGAGGAGGCATCTCTCAGGCAACTGCCTGTTCCTGCCCGCCTGAGATCCCCCTGAACCTGTGCCTCCCCCCCCACTCCCACAGTCACACCCCAGCTTAACCCCTCCGGGTTGGGGCCGCCCCTCCTTGTTGGGCGATCTTTTACTTTGCAGACTCTGGCTGTGGGAGTGGGCCCCAGGCGGAGGACCTGGAAGGCCAGGCAGGGTGGATCTGGCAGTGGACATGGGGGTCAGGTGCCATCGCCTTCCCCTTGGGGCCAAGCTTTTCTGTGTTCTGAGTGCACCCCCCCACGTATTGCACCCGTGATGCTCTGGCACAAGGCAACCCTGCCAGCGTCATCCACGAGGTATGATGTGCAGTCAATGCGCTGCAGCGCCACCAATCTCCACCGGGAGCTGCTGGTGCTCCGAGCTATCCCCAACCTCCCCCCGGGGGAGGAGAGCAGACCAGCAGGCGCTGAATCCTCTCCCCATCCCTGCCGACCCCCGGCGCCCGAGCTCGCTCCTAAACTCGGATCACCGGCATGGCGCGAGGTGTGGCATCCAGCGCCTCAACCCTCAGCGCCACCAGACCGGCCCACCATGAATATTTCCTGAGACAGATGACAAATGCCATAAAGCTCTGGCAGACTCATCTGATATATTACAGGCTGTCTGAAGCAAATGCTTGCCTGCATCAGCCCCAGCTATGAGAGCTTTCAGTAGCTCTTGTATTGGGGTACCCTCAAGCAAGGTTTGTGCAGCTGCCTTGTCCTTTCTCCAGAGGGTGTTCTGACACTTCATCATGTGGGCCTGGTAACTGGCAATATGAAGACCCAATAATGCAGAGGCATATGTGCTTATTCATTGGAAATCCAACCTTCTGGGTTCTTTAATAGAAGGAAAGGAACTGAGGTGTTTAGGTGCCCTAGACCTGTCATGGACAGCATTAGTAACCACTAACTCAGTCTCAGGTTGTGCGGTATAAAAAGACTTCCCAGAAGGGGCCATATATATTTTGTCTGCCTTCCTGGGAACAGCAAGTATGTTGTCTGGTCTGCACCAGGCAGCAAAAATGACATCTTCTAAGGCTGGGAGCAGAGGAGGCACCATAATGGCAGGAGAGTCTGCAGTTCCAGGAACTCTATCCAGTTCTTTTTGGTAGCATCTTGCTCCTCCAGGACAAATTCCATGGCAACTTGCAACTGCTACGTCATGGTAAGGAAGGCAGGATCCTGTGGTGGGGACAGTGGTATGTTCACCAGAGTCCTCACTGCATGTGGAAACTGGAACTGGTGCCACATTCATATTGGCTCTCAGCATAATCTTCAGCTTCATCCTCCTTATCCTGCATCACATGATCAGGAATGTACTCAGACAGCACGCCAGTGATGTCGACTGCAGCACAGGAGATGGCCATAGCAAAGGAATACCTTGTAGCATCTACGGGGGGGGGGCAGTAATAGACCCTGTCGTTGGGCCCCCAGGAACAGGGAGGCTGGCCAGTAAACATCTTATGTCAGAAAAAGACAAGAGGATTGTCTAATCATCAGCACCACTGTTGTCTGGGCAAGACGGGAGGAGTCAATGGTGGAGGCAGAGCCCCCCGACATCGACGGCAATGTATCAGCCATAATAGGCAAGGCAAGGCAACTTTATTTCTAAGGTGCCCAATTCTGGAGGCTCTGGGCGCTGTACACAATAGAAACAGAATACAAAATACAGAAATAATATTGGTATGAATAGCAATGTATTTAAAACAATATTCTAAAAAGATAAATATAAAATATATAATGCAATAGCTGAAGGTAGGGTAGGGGCAGATGGCTTAATCACCAGAAGCCTCGCAGAGAAGATAGGCCTTAAGCCTCTGCTTAAAGACACCAATCGAGGGAGCCTCCCAGACTGCAGCTAGAAGCGGTGTTCTACAGGGTCGGCCCAGAGACACTAAATGCCCAGACAGCAGAGGTCTTGAGCCAGACTGTGGGAACATCCAGGAGGCCCCTTGTAGCGAAGTGGAGGGAATGGGCAGAGGTTGCAGGTGACAGGAGCTCATACAGGTAGCCAGGATCCAGCCCGTGTAGGGCCTTATAGGTAAGCAAGCCCACCCTGAAAAGGACCTTCCACCAGACCAGCAGCCAGTGCAGAGCACGCAGCACTGGGGTCCCATGGCATGACTGAGATAGTCCTGCCAGTAACCAGGCTGCCATGTTCTGCACCAGCTACAGCCTGTGGAGGGTCCCTCCCGTGACCCCGAAGTAAAGAGCATTACAGTTGTCGAGTCTGGAAGTCACTAAGGCATGTACTAGGGTCGGCAGATCTTCAAGCGGAATGAGGAGCTTGATCCTGGCGATGTTCCATAACTGGTAAAAACCACTCTTCACAACAGACGACACCTGATCTTTGAAGGTCAGTCTGCTGTCCAGGATCACACCTAGATTTCTCACCCTCAGGGAAGTAATCAATGGAGCAGACCGTAGAAAAAGACCAGTGTCCACGCCAGGTAGCAACCCATTACACCCATGACCTGGCTAGACCACCAGCACCTCTGTCTTGTCTGGGCTGAGCCACAGCCAGCTACAAGCCATCCAGTCATTGACATTAGCCAGACAGGTGTTAAGTACATCAACTGCACTGGATGTCCCGGGGCAAATGACAGATACAGCTGGGTGTCATATGTATTGCAACAGAACTCCATGCTGTACTGTCGAATTATCTCTCCAAGGGGCAGCATATACACCTCGAACAGCATCGGCAATAGGATCGAGCCCTGTGGAACTCCACCAGACAGAGGCATTGGAGAGGAGGAGACATTCCTTATCACTACCTGCTGCACCCTGTCCGAGAGACAGGTCTCAAACCATCTGATGGCAACACCGGCGAGTCCACAAAATTCACAGAGCCGATCGAGAAGCACAATGTGGTCCAAGGTGTCGAAAGCTGAAGAGAGACTGAGGAGGATAAGAACTGACCTATCTCCAGCTCTGAGTAAGTCATTATGCACTCTGACTAGTGTGGTTTCTGTGCTGTGCCTAGCCTGAAAACCCAGCTAAAATGGCTCATAGATGTCGAAGGACATGAGCCGATCCTTGAGCTGCTGTGCTACCAGTTTCTCATCAACCTTGCTCAAAAAAGGCAGGTTGGAGATAGGGCAGTAATTTGCTAGGATGTCTGTGTCGAGGGAAGGTTTCTTTAGGAGGGGTCTCGCCAGCACCTCTTTCAGAGGAGCTGGGAACACCCCCTCAGCCACTGAGCACCTGGCTATCCCAGCGAACACTGGGCCAACAGCCTCAGCGGTGCATCTCACCAAGAAACGCGTTGGGGCAGGGTCCAGTTCGCAAGATGCACGCTTCAGCTCTATGATTACCTGAGTCACCTCAGACACCTCCACTGGCCTAAACTCTTCCCAGGCAGACAGAGTTTCTCTGCTCCCAACAGACCGGCAACTATGAGGCGGAAACCTACCTGGGGGAATCCCCAACTGGATAGCTGACACCTTGTGAGAGAAAAACAGAGCAAACTTCTCACACAGGGTGGTTGAAAAGCCTTTTTTGGCTGAAGACAGGCCAGATGTAGAAGCCTGTCCAGAGTCCGAAAAAGCTGAGCAGGTCTGTTCCTCCCTCCCTCAATCTCCCTGGACAAGAATGCTGCCTTCTTACGGGAGAAGTGAGTGTGCAGGACCAGTTTTTCAGCATCTAGCCAGGACTTCCGCCAGCAATGCTCCAACTCCCGACCCTAGATCGTCATCGCCTTGAGATCCCCATCAAACCACGGGGATCCCAAGTGAGAAGATCTGGGTCGTACACGAACTGGTGCTATGGTATCCAGGGCTTCAGACACCACCTTACTATAGGTGGCCACTGCCTCCCTGGAGCCAATAGCATAAGCCGCCTCAACCCTAGCTAGGTCAGCTACCACCAAAAGCAGTTCCAACAGAAGAAAAGATCTGAGTGTACTGGGGGTGGAGCTTGAAGACGAGTTGGTTGGATGGTAGGAAGAGTCAAGCTTGAAGACTGTTCAGTGGCTAAGTATGTTCAGTGAACTGAGTCTTGGTAATAAGAATGACTCTTAGAAGATTAAGAGATCCCAGTTCTATTGGAGGTGCTTTTCCATTTTCCTCCAAAGCCACCCTTTACTAACTTTAGAATAAAAAACAGAAATGCTGCCCGACTTACCATAATTTCTTTCCTGACAGCTTCAGCACTGTCAGACCACACCTGAGAGTCACTGGTGCCTTCCTGAAGAATACTGTCCAATGCATACTGACTGGCAATTTTCAAAAAACTGGTGTTATAGAAATTACAGTTCAAATTTGTTACTATTGGCTACTTTCAGCCACTTGACCAATCATTTCCAGTTCTCCTTCAAACCATTCAGTTCTTTCCTTACTAAAAAAAAATATTACACAAAGCATCAAGGTAATGTAGAACAGGAAAGCATCTAGACCAGAATTTGAATCTCTAAAAAATGAGGGGAAAGGGGTGGCGACTATTAAAAGGTGTGCTAAGCACTGCCATTCCTTTTTTTATTTAGGATCAGGAGTAGTGTTAGCTAATTTTCTCCTGTTCTATCTCCCCGGCATTGTTACTACTCGGCTCTAAACCATGTGATTAACTCTATTCATACAGCTGTTTCTGTTGAGTCAGTCACCCCCAATGGGCCTCTTTCCTGGTGACTTTCCATCCCTGAAGGGACTGCATAGGTAGCGCAAAAGCATGGTGCCCAAGAGTACCAATGGTTTTTCGTATTGCCACTGGCTCACCTGGTGTTCTTGTTCGTTTCCTCCATACTACCTACAGTAAGGCCAGCTCCTATGGAATACAAACAATGTTGGACTGCTTTTATCACTTACCCAAGAAGGCGCCACTGTGAAAAGGCAAATGCAAGTCATAAAACAGCCCTATCTGGCAATGCTGGCTTTTTAACTCACAGACAGAGATTTCACAAACAACAAATAGTGTGGTTAAGTAAAACACTACTACAAGTTTGCAGTTTTAACATATTAAAAATACATACATACACGCAAAGTTGCCAGCAGATTAGGCCTAACTGTCTATCTCGTCCGCCCGAGACGCAGCTCACAATTAAGTCTCTGCTGTAGGTCCCCCTTATGAGTCCCTTGCTCCCAAGTACCCCCCCAAAATTCCCTTGCTGTTCCCCGCTCCCACAGCCTGTACCCTGCCCATCTACTTGTCCCATCCCTTCTCGAATGCTCTCACTGATTCCGCTGCCATCAGCCCTTCTGGTAGCATGTTCCAAGGTGCCACCACCCTTTCTGTGAAGTAGTGTCTCCTCACTTCCCTTCTGTACCTCCGCCCTACTAGCTTCAGGCTGTGGCCCCTTGTAGTTCCTTCTCTCCACAATTTGAGCAAACCCTCTGTGTTGACTCTATTGATCCCCTTCAAATATTTAAAGGTCTCTATCATGTCCCCCCCCCCATCCCTTCTGTCTTCTAGGGTGTACATGTTCAACTCCTTGAGTCTCTTTTCATAGGACTTTTCCCCTAGTCCTTAGATCACCTTTGTCACTCTCCTCTGGACTCTCTCTCTCTAGAACAGTAACATCCCTCTTTAAGTGAGGGCACCAGAACAGCACGCAGTACTCTAGGTGCGGCCTCACCAAGGCACTGTACAGGGGCAATATAACCTCTCTTTCCCTCGATGTAATCCCCCTAGCAATACATCCAAGCATTTTATTTGTATTTGCAGCTGCTCTCCTGCACTGCTCTGAGTTGTTCATTTTGTCATCTATTATCACTTCCGGATCTTTTTCCTCCTTGGAAATTGACAGCTGTTCTCCCCAAATGATAGTTATACCCAGGGTTCATAACACCCAAATGTAGTCGCTACACTTCTGAGCATTAAATCCCAGCTGCCAAGTGTGAGCCCAGCTTTCAAGTCTCACCAAGTCTTCCTGGAGAGCCCTACTCCCCTCCTCACTGTCCACCACTGCTCCCAGTTTGGAATCATCAGCGAAAAGGCTCATATGCACCTAACTCACTCCCTGATGGCCGTTATGAAAGTATTGAACAGGAGGGGGCCCAACACTAATCTCTGAGGGACACCACTGATGACCTTTCTGTGAGATGAGTTTCTGCTGCCAGTTGCCAAGCCAGTTTAAAATCCACCCCACCATTTTTCCCTCCACCCCTAGGTTCCTTAGCTTACATAACAGTCTACCATGTGGGATCAAGTCGAAAGCCTTGCTGAAGTCCAGGTACAGGACATCAACCGGCCTTCCCCCATCCAGGGATCCTGTCACCCAGTTGAAAGGTTTGATTAGGTTGGTTTGACATGATCTCCCACGGACGAACCCATTTTGGCGTTCATCTAGAAAGCCATTCACCGCCAGGAACTCCACCAGCCTTGTCAGTCCTCAAGGACTTGAGAGCATCTGTCCCCTCCCCACCTGGATCTCACATCTGTGAGTGCCCCCCAGCCCAGCCCCATCCTGCCTTCCCCAGCAGAATCAGCCCATTCCTTTCCCTTGTTAAAGGCGAAGCAGAGTACTCATTTAGTACTTCCACTTGCTCTACCCCTCTGCCCATCCCTTCCTTTTTAACCAATTTATGCCTCCACCCTTCTTCTCTCCCTATAAAATCCCGATCCCTTGTGCTAACCGAAGCTCCTTATCTGCCTTGGCCACTCTGACCACCCTACTGATGTCTTTGGAGATCCTGTGGTACTCCTCCCTGTCCGACTCCATACGTTAGCACCTGTACCTTCGAAAAGCCAACCTTTTTTCCCTAACCCCCTCCTGCACCTCCCTGGGTCCACCAACAAGGTTTCCTAGCCTTTTTACTGTGGGGTTTTGTGCAGGATTTCGTGGCTTCAGGAGGCCCAGCTTCAGTATCTCCCACCGTCTCTCCATGCACATCCCTGGCCTGAGTTTCTCTAAATGTACCCTGAGGATGGCCTCCATCTCCCCTTAGTCTGCCCCCCAAAGTCCAGTACTGTAGTCTTAGTCTGGTTCTGCTCCTTCCCCAGGTCTAAGTGAATCATATTGTGGAGTGGTCACTACCCACCAGGAGGTCCTCCACTACCAAGTTCTTAACTAGGTCACCATCTGCCAGTACCAGATCCAGAATACTACCCTCTCTGGTTGGCTCTCCCACTAGTTGAGACAGGAATGCATCCTGGAAGGCATCAAGTAGCCTTTGCTCTTTAGCAGATACAGACGCCATAGTGCTCCAGTCCACCCCTGGCATGTTAAAATATGAAAATTACATACCTACCATAATTCTTGATCTTCTCTTGTATCTGCACCATTCATTACTGTTGGGTGACAGCCGGAGGCGCGCACCCGCCACTGGAGTGTTTTTTTTTTTTTTTTGAGGAGTCGGCGTTGACCATGCCACCCCCTGGAGTGACGCTCTGCGTAGAGCGTGAGGGGCGGCCATTAGGCGCCGCAGAATCCTCCTCCATCCCAGTTCTGTTAGCCGGAGAGGCGAAATAAGGATTAGAAGAGAAAGTGAGGCAAGAGAGCTAAGGGATAGAAAAAAGGAAAGAATATAAACTGAAAAAGGAATAAGCCGATAGAGGACAGAAAGGAGATGAAGAAAACTGCCTACCCTAAGGGACTGAAGGGCCTCACTTCTGGGGCAGCTCTAAGGGAGGAACAGATAGGGAGGAGAAAGAAGAAGAAGGGGAAAAGGAAAGAAAAAGAGGAGGGGAGGCTAGGAGGGGAGAATTCTGCCGTTGGTAAATTGGCTTAGGGTTATAAGCTCGGAACCATAAACTAGGGAGCAAGGACCCCATCTTGAAATTTCAAGGAGAAGGTCAACTGAACCTCTCGCGCAGAATGGACACCAAAGGCAGATTCCCTAAACCTCCCGCCTTCCCCAATTTTCTAGACTCCAGCTGGGAGCTCTCCAACTATTAAGAGGGAAAATCTGTTCCAAACAGCTGCCAACTAGGAAGGAAAGAAGCCCCTAACAACTTGTAAGTGATAACACAGTATCATGTGCAAGGGGAGGGTCTAGGACACCCACATGAGACAGAGAGAAAGGGAACTCAGTTGGACTCCCTAGAGGCAAGGCAGAAAAACACCTCTTATGGAAAGAAGCGCCAGACAGCACCAACCAGTAGAGGCTGAATAAAGATCAGGGCCTGCTAGAAGGGGCCTGGGAAAGAGAAGGCGAGCCACTTAAGGAACCATCTCTTTAAACATGAATTTAAAACATGGCTGGGAAAAAGCCAAGAACTGCCCAGAAAGGGTAGTCAGAAAAGGTTCCCTCAGGACAGATAAACCTTAGCTCGTTCCTCCTATTCTGAGAGAGGATGGATATATATATATATATATATATATATATATATATTTATATATTGGCTTAACGGCCAAAAGAAAAGGGGGAGGAACGAGCAGGGAGGGGGAGACGCTGAAGAAGGAGGCCCTTGAAGGGATGGTGGGAGGGATTCAGTAATGAATGGTGAAGATACAAGAGAAGATCAAAAATTATGGTAGGTGCGTAATTTTCATATCTTCCTTGTCAATCTTCACCATTTATACTATTAGGTGAATATAAGCCCCCTCCCCCAAGGGGGGGGGGTTAAGAGAAAATCCTGAAGGAACAGATCCCTCAGCCTCCTACTGGTGACAAGTAGAGAGGGGAAGACCCTAACCAATAGACTAGGAGTCTAAGGAGGGTGAGGAGGAGGAGGAGGAGGCGCCCTCGAGGGGCTGTGGGAGGGGGGCTGCCCCTGGAGACGCCTCCTCGCCCTATGGGAAAAAAGACGGGTCCCCCAGAAGGCAGAGCCAGTCACCCTACTCCGGGCCATGGGTGACAGTCGGGAAAGACGAAGCCATGCTTTCAGCCTGATGCACATCGCTGTCCCTACTAGTCTGGATGCCACCTCGTTGGCATCGTAGGATGCCCTCACTTGGTGCCTTGCCAGCTCCAGACCCTGCGCAGAGGGCAATGGCTTGTCTAGACTGCTCTGAGTCAGGAAGCAAAGCTAAGACCTGAGCCAGCATCAACCACAGATGCCTGCTGTAAGCAGCGTGGTGAGCTTGATGGGAGGGAATGCACAATAATGCACGGCCAGAAGAGAAGACTCTTCGTCCCCACTGGTCGAACTCAGCAGAATCCGAATCCAGAGGCCTATCGTGCACCAGGTGGCGAAGCCCAGAAGAAGTATCCAGGGATGTCAAACCCAAAGGTGGGTGAAGTAGAGAACCTAGAGACTCGTGGGGGGCACAATACCATCTCCTGCCGTCTCCTGGGGCTGGAGAAGGAGTGGCTAGAAACTGCCAGGTGCGGATAGACGATTCCTGGAAGGGGATCAGCCAGAAAGGTACCACCAAATGGCGGGCGCTGAATTCACTAAGGAAAGCATGCGTCTGCCGCTCAGTATTGTGTCTATGAACGTAGGAAATATGAAGCTCCGAAACCATCCTCAAAAGGAAACGCTGGTAGTCGGTGAAGTCAGCATCAGAGGAAAGGCGGACAGGAGGTTCCTCTCCCTCAGTTGAGGAAGACGAGAAGGAAGTGGAGCTCGAATGCCCAGAAGACTCCTGCGGCGGGGGGGACAGGCGAAAGACCTGTTCGTCCATGGCCCTAACATAGGACGGGAAGGCCGCCGCAGTAGCTCTGAATGTTTCCCAAGTTAATGGCCCAGTGGGCCCCACAAGGCCCGGGAGAGAGGAAGGTGGTTGCAGAGGGATGGGCGAAGGGCACCTAATAGTACATGCCCAACCTCTGCCAGGGCTCTGGGATCCAGGTAGCAATGCTGCCAAAACTGGGGACCCTGGGATCATGCCAGGTTGCGTAGAAGAGAGGAAAAGAGACAACTCCGGAAAGAGCCCTGAAAGGAATCTCCCCTGTGGTGCGCCTGGGATTGCATGAGTCCAGAAGGGCAACCCTCAGAACCGCCACCAGAAGACGCTTTAGAGACCTTCAGAGAGAGGTGAGGATCAGCGCTATGACTCCTCCCCATACCCCGCAGGGCGGTGGGGGCTCATCGCTGCTCTCAACCCCTACCCCTCAATCCTTTGGACTCCGAAGCAGCCCTCTTCCTCGAAACCAGTGGTAGAGGTCCCTGTTGAGCAAGACCCCAAAGGACACCTGCTGAAGCAGGGTCCTCTTCCCTCCACTGAAGGACCTGAGCAGCACCGGGAATGGTGGCTGCCTGGGACCTGTCAGAAGAGGGATTCCCCTCTCGGACATCCAAAGGGTCCACCACGGAAGACTCCAGGACACCCCTAACCATGGAGCCATCCGGGCTAACCAGCTCCCGGGGAGTCTGGGAGAGGAACACTAGACCGTCTAGCCCTGTGGCCTACAGGAGGTTCAGAGCCAGAAGACTCTAGCTGCTGGTCTGGGTCCTCACCTGAATTGTCTCCCTCCAAGGAGGGGTCGACAAGGGAAGACTCCATTCCAGCTGCTACAGGAACCTGCCCCGAGGTGGCATCAGGCCTGGTACCGCCGTAGGCCGCGACGAGTAACACGTCCGCAGAGTCATCCGCACCTGTGGCGGTGCCAGGCTCTCGGGTTGCACCGTGAATGGCGCTGCCTGAGTACCCGATACCACCAACGGTGCCGAGATCCAGCGTGGCACCGCGAACAGTGCTGCGCAAGTCCCTGGCGCCGCGAACGGCACCGAGGCCCAGATCGGCACCGCTGACAGCGACGCCCGAATCCCCGGTGCTGCGAATGGCGGTGAGGCCCAGAATGGCACCGGCCAGGGCGCCGCCCGAAACCACGGCACCGCGAAGGGTGCCGCGACCCAGAGTGACACCACAGGCGGCACCGCCCGAGTCCCCGGTGCCGTGAACGGCGCCAAGGCCCAGAACAGCGCCGCCAACGGCCCCAACCGAGTCGCCGGTGCTGCGAGCTGCAGCAGACTCCACGGCGAGGATAGACAGCAACGAGGGCCCACCAGCGCCAGGCCACACAACTGGAGGCCGCGACACTGGGGGAGCCTGCACCGCCGAGGAGTTGACTGCCCGGGATGGCGCCAACGGCACGACCCTGGGTGGGATCACACCACTCCTCCGGCGCCGAAGAAGAAACCTCCTCCTCGGCAAGGCTGGAAGTGGAGGAGGCTTCATCCTCGCCAGGCCATATAGACCCGGGAGGGGACCCGGAGGAAGGGTCGAGAGATCTGGCCTGGGAAGCCCTAGGGCGACATCATCCTCCGAAAGTCGGTGGAGCTCGTCCGACTCGCAATGCGCAGACTTCTAAAACATGGTGATCCATGGAGAAGCAGACATCGCAATGGTCCATATCATGGTAGGGTCCCAGGCACCGGAGACAAACATCATGATGGTCCGTGACGGAAAACTACTGGCCACATGGGCACCGATGCATAGAGGCACGGCCCGCCTTAGATTTACGCTTTGCCCCGGAACCAGACATGATGCCAAACAATTAAGGAAAACACAGAAAAGGCTCGGCATCATCGAAAAATATATAATGGAACAGTCTTACCGGTCGACGATGTCGAGAATCACCGGGATGAAGGAGCATCGAAAAACTTCGTCAATGCGGCCTATGACGCAGTAGTACTGGGAACTCCGCGCAGCAGGTGCAGCCTTGACGGCGGGAGAAACAGAACTGGGATGGAGGAGGAGTCTGCGGTGCCTAACGGCCGCTCTACGCAGAGCGTCACTCCAGGGGGCAGCGCCGTCAATGCCGACTCCTCAAAAAAAAGAAAAAAACTCCCGTGGCTTGTGCGTGCCTCCGGCTGTCACCCAACAGTAATGAATGGCGAAGATTGACAAGGGAAGATCTCCCAATTCCACAATTCCATCCCTCCCTCTGCTACAGTATTTTCAGAGGTTATCCAACAATTCAATGTTTACATCCTCTGATTGTGCTGGAGGCCTGTATACAACCCCCAGTTTGGCCCTCCTTCCCTTAGGATCATGTAAGGTGACCCATATTGCTTCCACGCTCCCGTCCACATCCTCCTCCCTGCTGCACCCTATGAAAAAATTACTCACCATAGTAATGTTGTTTCTTCTAATGGAGTCTTGCTGTATTCAGACATAATGCAGCAGCTAGCCTCAGCACTTGAACTGCCCCGGAGAGGAAAGAGTTAACTCTACGCAGAAGCATAGAACGTTGAGCTCGAGCTCGGTTTTCAAACCTCTGTCTGTGGTACTTCCCAGTGTAACTGTCAGATTCTTACGAGCTAACTAACTAGCAACTAAAGTATGGAAATTGTTCAAATATAACCAAAGGGCAAAATATATCTTCTTGGGCCCCAAAAGACTCAAGTTGAGAACCCAAGAAGGAAAGGTAGTGACAATATTTAGTAAAACACCAGAAAATATAATAATAATAACAACATCTACCCCACCCAAGAGGGAGGGTACAAGGTACACCCCTGAGGTGCAACACTGTACCTGCCAGCCCACTTCCCAAAACCAG
Organism: Neoceratodus forsteri; assembly: GCA_016271365.2. Classification (NCBI taxonomy): domain Eukaryota; kingdom Metazoa; phylum Chordata; order Ceratodontiformes; family Ceratodontidae; genus Neoceratodus; species Neoceratodus forsteri. The sequence continues at coordinate 40,354,352 of CM057451.1, forward strand.
GTTCTGAGAGGGGAGGTGGGGGTTTGTGGGGGGGAGGTCTGAATACAGCAAGACTCCATTAGAAGAAACATTACTATGGTGAGTAATTTTTTCTTCAAACAACATGAAGTCTTGCTGTATTCAGACATAATCCAGACTACCAAGCAGTTCCCTATGGAGGAGGGAATGCAGAACCTACTTTGGGAAGAGGCTCTGCAGTACTGCTGTACCAAACCTAGCATCACTCCTAGCCTGGATGTCCAGGGAGTAATGCTTGGTGAAAGTATGTACTGTATTCCAGGTGGCTGCTTTACAGATCTCTAACAAAGGTATATCTCTGGCTGCAGCTAGAGAAGCAGCTGTACCCCTGGTCAAGTGAGCCTTTAGGCCTGAAGGGGGCATCCTACCCAACTTGTCATAACAAAATTGTATACAAGAAACAATCCACCTGGCAATAGTTCTCTTAGTGGCAGGCTTACCCTTTCCCACTTCACCATAAGTGAGAAACAATTGAAGACAGTCATTTTTATGTGCCTTAGTATGCTCAATTTTGTAGCTAAGGGCCCTCTTAACGTTCAGACTGTGTAGCCTTCTTTTATCTGAAGAAGAATGGTCAGTGAAAAACACAGGGAGAGATACAGACTGGTTCAGATAAAAATCTGAAACCACTTTGGGCAAGAACCTCCTATTGGTTCTGAGGACTACTTTATCCCTATGGAAGGAGATGAAGTCAGGTTCCACTGACAGAGCCTGTAACTCACTAATCTGCCTGGCAGAAGTAATAGCTACCAGGAACACAGTTTTCCAGGTCAAGTATGTCAATTTGGCCAAAGTCAGAGGTCCAAAGGGTGGCTGCATTAAGCTGAGCTATGCAGACATTAAGATCCCAAGGTGGTGGGCTCCTAAAGGGAGGTTAATGTGAACAGACCTTTGAAAAACTTTCTGAAAACAGGATGAGATGCCAGGGAAGAGCCCTTCCCTGCTGAGAGGAATGCAGAGACAGCTGATAGATGAACCTTCAGAGTGGCAGGTCTAAGGCCTAAACCATTGAGATGAACTAGATAGTCTAAGGTTGTGGAAATGTCTGCAGAATCAGGCAGGATGCCTTTTTGAGAGTACCAAATACTGAACCTTTTCCATCTGGAGTTGTAAGTTTTTCTAGTGGAGGGTTTCCTAGAGACCTTCAGAATATCCAGAACTCCCTGAGAAAGATGTAGAGCTGCATATTTTAACTCTTCAAGAGCCAGGCCTTGAGATGGGGAGACTGGAGATTGGGGTACCAGATCCACCCCTAGGAGGAGGACAGGAGATTGTAGGTCCTGGGCAGAGAGAGGGGACATGACACTGACAAGGACAGCGGTAGAGGATACCAAGGCTGTCTGGCCGAATCTGGAGCCACCAGTATCACTGTGCAGGGTTGAGTCCTGATCTTAATCAGAACTCTGAACAGCAGAGGGAAGGGAGGGAAGGCATAGAGAAACCTGCCCTTCCAGTCCAAAAAGAGAGCATCCTAGGGAACCGTCCCCAAGACTGGAGGTGTGCAACAAAACAGAGGAAGTTGATGATTGTCTAGTGCTGCAAAGAGATCTCTCTCTGGAGAAGATGACCTTCAGTATGTGATGATCCAGGGACCATTCGTGGTGTCCCTGGGAAATTCTGCTCAGAACATCTGCTAGTATGTTGACCTTCCCTGGAAAATGAACTGCTACCAGAGAAGTCTGAAGAAAATAGGTCAGAGACCACAGCTTCATGGCTTCTGTGCACAAGGCCAAGGACCGAGTGCCTCCCTGCTTGTTGATGTACCACTTTGAGGTGGTGGTGTTCGTTCTGACTTGGACCACCTTGCACTTCACTGAATCCAAGAAGCTCTGCAGGGCTAGGAAAACTGCCCTGAGTTCCAGGAGATTGATATGAAGGAGAGACTCTTGTGGAGACCAGAGCCCTTGAGCTGTCAGAGCTCCCAGGTGGGCTCCCCACTCTAGGAGAGAAGCATCCGTAGTTAAAACTACTGATGGGACTTGAGGGAGAAATGGAACCCCGCCTTGTCTGAGGTTGTCCTGGTCCAGCCACCACTGGAGAGCTTGGACCAGAGTCTGAGTCACTGGAATCAGTTTGGTAAGTGAATCCTTCTTTTGACACCAACAAGACCTCAGATGAAACTGAATGTCCCTCATCTGGAACCTTGCTCCCTGCACCACTGCCGTGGAAGCTGCCATATGGCCCAGGAGCTGGAGGAACTGTCTTGCTGGGTGGGAGACCTGAGGTCAAAAGGAGGAAGCGAGATCCACTAGGGCCTTTACCCTTACCAGGGGAAGGAAGGCTTTTGCTTGTACAGTGTCCAACTCTATGCCTATAAAGGTGAGAAGTTGAACTGGTTCGAGTACAGACTTTGGAAGATTGAGAAGAAAACCCAAGGAGCTGAGAAGGTCCTGGGTAGTTTGAAGAGCTGACTTGACCTGTAAATGAGACCGACCCTGTAACAGCCAGTCGTCTAGATACGGAAAGATGGTGATACCCTGTCTTCTGAGGTAAGCCACCACTACTGCAAGGCACTTTATGAACACCCTTGGAGCTGATGTTAGACCGAATGGCAAGGCTCTGAATTGGTAATGGCCTGAAGGCAACTCGAACCTGAGGTATTTTCTGTGGGAGCACCTGATAGGAATATGGAAGTAGGCATCCTTGAGGTCCAGAGATGCTAGCCAATCCCCTGGCTTTAGAGAGGGAAGGATTATTCTCAGAGTTACCATTCTGAATTTGGGCTTTGAAATGTATGTGTTCAGATACCTTAGGTCTAGGATGGGTCGCCACTCCCCTGTTTTCTTTGAGGTAAGGAAGTACCTGGAATACAGTCCTTTTCCCTGGTGTTGAGTAGAAACCTTCTCTACAGCTCTGAGAGCTAGAAGAGAGAAAACCTCTGCCTCTAGGGCAAGGGTTTCTGAGACTGATGCAGGTGGAAAAGACTTGGCCCTTCTTTTTGGAAATTTTTGAAGTTGAGGGCCTGTCTATGGCTTACTACTTCCAGGACCCACTTGTCTGAGGTCACATACTTCCAGGCCTGGAAGTAGTAAGCCAGCCTGCCTCCTACTGGAAATGGGGAGTCGACCCGGGCTGACATATCAGGGTGTCTGCTTGGCAGGAGCCTTAGACTGAGAGGAGGAGGGAGCAGCCCTGCTCATCCCCCTCCTTCCCTTCCCTTGGAAAAAAACCCTTTGTGGGTAAGAAGAGGAGGCCTGGGCTTGGTAAAAAGGCCTGTGAAAAGGCCTGCCCCTGGCCCTGGACTGCTGCTTTTGAGGAGTGGCTTGCATTTCTTTGGCCTGTGCACTCCTGTAAATTGTCCTGTATTCATACATTTTCTTCATGTAAGCCTCTGTCTGCTCCCCAAACGGAGAGTTACCAACTACAGGAAAATCCATAGCCTTAGACTGGGTGTCCTGTGATAGGCTAATACATCTGAGCCAAGCATGCCTCCTGAGAGACACAGATGTAGCCATGACTCTGGAAGCCACATCGCTGGAGTCCACAGCAGTGTGAAATTGTACTTTGGATGCCTCAATTCCATCTGCAGCCACCTCCTCCAGCTCTTTGGCTAGCTGGGGGGAGGCCTGTTGAGCCAGTTTCAGAACCGTATCCCACCTGGACTTCTGGTACCTGGCTGTACAGGCCATATAATTTGCCTGCCTGAGTCCCAAAGAGGATGCCAAGTACAGTTTTTTGGCCATGGCATCAACTTTCCTGGAGTCCTTGTCTGGGTGGTGTGAAGCCAAAGGAATATTTGCCCTGTCACAGGCTGCAGCCTGCACTACCCCAACATGGCTGCAATGTGAATAAAGGAACTCCGCAACTGAGCCTGATAACATATACCTCCTGTCCATTCTTTTATCTACAGGAGGTAAAGAGTTAGGAGTCTGTAGAATCTTTTGTGTCTGTTTCCCCAAGGACTTATGAAGGGGGATAGACAACCTTTTGGACTCTGGGATGTCCATCATTTCCACAAAATCAGGCTCTTCTTCCTCCTCAGCAGCTTCAACCATAGGGAGCTGGAGGGTTTGGGCCACCTTCTTGTAAAACAAGAAGTGTGAAGTGGACTCAGAGAGCCTGGGAGGAGATATCAGAGGGCCTGTCTGGGGAGATGTCCGGTTCAATGGGCACATCCAGACTCCCCTGGTCGTCATCATCGTTGGGATAATCTTCGTCTCCCTCCCACTCCTCATAGAAAGCATCCGGATCGTAATCTGAAGGAGCCAGTTCCAACTGAACCGACCGCCTAACCGGTGTTGCCGGTTCGGACGGAACCGGGCGAAGCGATTGGACAATACTAATCGCTTTGGCTATCTTATCCGTGGATGGAGTATGCGGTACTGGATCCGAACCGGCAGACTTTCGTTTCTTTTTTGACAGAACCGACCCCTCAGAGTCAGCTCTTCTTTTGCCCGAGGAGGTATCACCCAGGTTAGTAGGCACCTCTTCAGGTTCGGCCGCAACCGAACCGGGCTGGCCATCTGGATCCACCAACTTCTCGGCCTCCCTTTGCCTCAACCTACTCAGTCTTTTTTCTAGAGTGGTTTTGGGAAAGTGTTTGCAAATTTGGCAGTCTGACTGGAGGTGGTCAAACCTCAGGCAATAAACACAGATGAGGTGGGGGTCGGCCTTGGCAAAGGCCTCCCCACACTCAGTAGTGTTGAAACCCAGTGGGACCGGTTTTCTTTTTGGGTTTCCCAGACATGGCCAACCTACCAAAATGACCCTATAGAAGTTTTCAAGCCAAGTAATACCAACCGATCGGTAACAACCATGTCATGGTTTGGAAAAGAACTGAGAAAAGGCCCGGTTCTTTTGAAACCGATCAGTAACGGAACACCACACTAATCCCAGAAAGATACTATTTAAAATTAGAGAATTCACAAGGTCGGTTCCTAACCAGACCGACCGAAAAGAAACCGAAGAGACAAACAATTTCCACAGTTAAATAAAATTAAAACACAGTCACTACCTATCTACAACGCTACCTGTACCGTAGACGGAGGCTGGAAATCGAAAAAACAATAAAGAAATGGTTTTAAACCCGAGCAGCTTTACTATACTGAACCAAGCAGAGAAATCTCTGAGGCGACTTCACTGTTAGGCGGAGTAAAGAATCTGACGTTACACTGGGAAGTACCACAGACAGAGGTTTGAAAACCAAGCTCGAGCTCAACGTTCTATGCTTTTGCATAGAGTTAACTCTTTCCTCTCCAGGGCAGTTCAAGTGCTGGGGCTAACTGCTGCATTATGTCTGAATACAGCAAGACTTCATGTTGTTTGAACCCCTCCTTAATAAACAATGCCACACCCCCCTCCCTTGCCAGATCCCCTATGTCCCCTATAGGTGGGGTACCCTGGGAACTTCAGGTCCCTGTCATGGTGCCTCGTGGCCCATGTTTCTGTGACTGCTGCCACATCCCCGGTCATCATTGCCTGCAGCTCAAGCATCTTATTCCCCAGACTCCTTGCACCGATTAAGACCACCTTCCAACCCTTTCCACTATCCTTCTCTATCCTCCCTATCCCCTTACCACTGGCCCCGTTCGAGTCTATCCTTCCATCTGGTACTCCTCCTACTTGGGGGAGAGGCCTTTGCTCTCGCATACTGTGCTTTACTGTTCGCCGGATAATTTCGAGCCCCCCCTGCAAGTTTAAATCCCATTTTGCATTTATAAATTCACAGTTTATTTTTCAGAACCTCTTTTTCTCCCTACTTAGGTGACGTCATCCCTAGGGAAAAACTCTGTTCTCCCAAATGGATCCCCAGTCACCTACCAAGCCATACCCCATAGCTGGACACTGTTTTCTCAACAAAGTATTAAAATCACTAATTTTCTGCTTCCTAGCCAAAGTAGCCTTCAGAACTGGGAGGACTTCCAAGAACGGGACAGAGTTCCCCTCGGCTAGACAAATTCTGGCCAACTCTTTGTACCTTGCTTGCATTTCCTGTACACTATTCCCATTCAGATAATTAGTTTCTATGTGCACCACAATGTGGGGATTCCCCATTCTTCTTCACCAAAGAGTGCATTAGATGCTTGGCCCTGTGCGCTGTCATTCCTGGCATGCACTCCACCCTAACAGTGCTCCTCCCCCTTCCTTCACCATTCCCCCCCATTCGATTCCCCTGATTATGGAGTCCTCCAATACTAGGACCTTGCTTTCTTCTGTTCCTGAGCATTGCATACTTTCAGCCAACTATCTGCTCCTATGAGAGCTCTCATCCCCCCACTCCCTGGCTTTGTCCCTGCCCCGTCTAGTACCCCTTGCCCATATCTCCCTTGCTGTCTCTACACTCCTCTGTCTGGGTAGCCTCTAGCCCAACCCCTTCACTGCCATCTCCAATCCCCCAACCACTTTGCCCCCATACAATTACCTCTCCCTCAGTCCCCTGAGATCACTTTTCCTGACAACTTCCTACTCCCCTCAAAAGATCCCCATCTGTTCTTCCAATTTCCTGTCCCCCCCATTTTGTGGATCCCTACTGGTCCATCATGCCTGTCCCCTCCTCATCCTCTCCATCCCTTGCTATTCTCCTCGGATCTCCTGTATCCCTCCCCTCTCCTAGCTCATCCCCTTCCCTTACTTTATGCCTTGGAGCTTTGCTAATCCCCCTCCTAACTTCACCTCTCCCCCTTGCCCGATCCTTTCATCGTGCATTTCCTCTGTCTCTACCTGATCTCCTGAATCCTTAATATTTTGTAGGGGGAATACCTGTTCCCCTCCTGTGCTTCCGATGTTGTTCCCCATCTTGGCCCTACCATTACTGAATTCTGATACTCCCTTTGTAACACTTGTCTTCTCCCCCTTTCACTGTCTGACCATCTCCTGCCACCCCCTGGAGTCCTGCCCCCAATATTCCTGCCCTCCCTTGTACCTCCAACAGTCTGATCTGTTTTCCTCTCCCATTGTCCACCCCTCCTTGCCTCACATTTGACCACCCCTCCCCTCTCCTATGATTTGCAAAACTGATGCCGTATCTCCCCCCAGTTCTCCTCCTATGACTAGTCTGTCCACCTTTCTCTGCAACTTCCAAATTTCATTTTCCAGGTGCAACAGTCTCACACCAATAGGGCATAACCCTGTTCTCACGCAGCGTCCATATGTACTGCTGCACCACATCGTTGCACTTCACTATCTTTCTGAACAATACCTTCTGACATGCAGTGCCCCACCTTGCCCACCCACACTCCTCTTCCTCCCTTGTCCCCCATTATCAGCACTTATGGTTATTTAAAATGGTCTCCCTTCTCTTACCCTGTCCTGGATACTCCCCCTACCATCTTCTGACCCCAAGTTAAGAGTGCCCAATGCCCCTCTACCTGTAGTGCGGCTTCCCACTGAATCCAAAAGCCCTTGTCCTTGTGCTGCCCCAATTTAGTTAGTAATTTAGAGAGTCTCCTACTGACTTCCCCATTCACTCCACTCCTGCTGCCTTAGACAGTTTTACATAGAATCACAACTTCATTCCCCCTGTCTCTTATCTACCCCTTACTCCTGTTATCTTTGGTTCAGTTTGACCATGCATACGCTCACAGGAGGAACTACTTTAGTTCATACACGCACGTGTAGATGGCTCTACACTACAAACATTATGTGTAGTGACATTACTCAATACACCTATCATTGAGGGAGAGGCTCTTACAACCAAATCCTTACCTTGTCCTCCTTAAGCCCCTTGGTGATATCAAATGCAGCATATGTTTCCGGGGTCCACAGTTGGCTCAAGGCTGGAAACTCAAAGGGTACGGGTTCCACAAGGCCATAACTAGCCTTCATCTCTAACTGTGGAGCTTCAGGTGGCACTTTCTGGAAATAGCTACAAAGCGAAAAGCTTGTTTTTGTAATTCTTAGGAAAACATTACCCCATTCTCTAAAAACAACACTTTTTTATATGAACTGTATGTCCCATTAATCATTTTCAGCTCAAATATTGAGGCAATTATAAAGTAAAATAAATATTAAGGCACAATGTCCCAATAATCTGTTGCAAAATACAGAAAATAATTAAGAATAGGCCACTAATTTCAGCATCTGCACGCTCGAGCTGCTTGGGGACTTTGCAGTCCAATGAGTCTGCACTGTTCACCCTTGCACAATATAAAAAGAGGATACAATAACCAAACTGTTTCCACCTCCTACTGCAGACAGGTAATCACTTATTTTAGTGAATGCTTTTGAAGCATTGCAGTTTATAAAACTCCCATATAGGAAGGTGAGTTACAATCTCCTTTGGGAGATCATGGTTAACTTGGCAGCAGATCCACAGTAAATCTTTGCCTTTGCTTACATCGCTATTGGGAAGCATTTCTCAGTTCCTGGTAAAGAGTTTTCTCACAGATGTGAAACAGAAGCTCACTCCCGTAAAGGAAAACTACACCCTCATATCATTTAAATTGTGTTTGTTTCAATGCCAAAAGACAACTCCTTTCATGTAGCTGTCAGGGCTGTATGTGTTACCTTTAGTTTATTTTCACTGCTCATGGTAGCTCCTGTGACTGCCATGGGGGTCTCCATTTCACGGTTGTCGAAATCTCATTGTCCATGAGAACTGCACTAGCATATGAGAACATGATGTCAGATCAACCATTTGCATCATGTATCTCTATGCTGCAAGAAGTACAGGTTACTCACCTGTAACAGGAGTTCTAGGAATGGTATATGTTGTTCATCCACACTTATTGGCAGGTTCCTTGCCGCTTTAAATCTCGCCGTAAGGTCTTCAAGCTGGCTCCTCCCACCCACCCGGGTGGTAAAACTCTCAACTCCGCCCCATGGCCCAGATCTAGCCCGCTGGAAGCCAGGTTGTGCGTCGAGAAGCCAGGAGGTCGGGTGGTCGGTGAACAACATATACCATTCCTAGAACTCCTGTTACAGGTGAGTAACCCGTATTTCTAGGGACATGGATATGTTGTTCAATCCACACTTATTGGCAGACTCCTAGCAGTTCTCTGGGAGGAGGGAGGCAAGGCGCACACCCCCGATACTTACTTAGGAAATACAGACTGGAGAACCGAGGCCCCAAAACCAGCATCCCGGCGTGACTCAAGGTCGATGTGGTAGTGGGTAATAAAGGTGTGTGCCGACTTCCAGGTAGCAGCCCTGCAGATATCCTGGATAGGGACATCCCTGGAAGCAGCTACCGATGCAGCGGTATGGCGGATAGAATGAGCTCTTATCCCTCTGGGAGGCTCCATGCCCGCCAACCTATAGCAGAGCTCTATGCAGGAGGTGACCCACCTGCTTATCGTCCGCTTGGCTGCAGGTCTGCCAGGTGCGGCTTCAGCGTAGGTGACAAACAGCTGGCGAACCTCTCCCCAAACTTCAGCTGTCCGCTCCTTGTAATAAGCGAGCGCTCGTCTAGGGTCCAATGTATGGAGCCTATATTCGGCCTCCGAGGTGTGAATGGGGTAGAACACTGGCAGAGTCAACACCTGGTTAAAGTGAAACTCCGACACCACCTTCGGAAGGAATTTCGGGTGGGGGTGCAGGACAACCTTGTCCCTGTGGAAGACCAGATAAGGAGACTCGATGGAAAGCGCTTGGAGCTTTCCCATCCTTCTGGCTGACGTGATAGCCACCAAGAAGGCGATCTTCCACGACAGGTGGGAAATATCGCACCTGTGTATCGGTTCGAATGGCTTGCCCATGAGCTTGGCCAATACCAGCAGTAGATCCCACGGAGGTGGAGGTTCTCGCACCGGAGGGGAAATGTGGTCAAGGCCTTTGAAAAAGCGCCAGACCACCTTCCCCTGCGCCACCGACTGCTTCCCGGCCCGTGCCCGGTAAGCAGAGATGGCTGCCAGGTGCACCTTAAGGGTCGTCGACCGAAGCCCTTGCTGAGAAAGGGACCACAGGTAGTCCAGAATGCTTGCCAAGGGACAGGCGGAAGGGTCCAAGCCCTTCCCGACACCAAATGGAAAATCTCTTCTATTTGAAGGCGTAGCATTTCCTGGTTGACTCCTTACGGGATGCCTCAATGACGTTGAGGACCTCGTCAGAAAGACCCAAGGCCTGGAACTCTAGCCTCTCAGGAACCAGGCCGTCAGGTGAAGGGATTGAAGGTCCAGATGGAATACCTTCCCCTGGTTGACTGAGATCAGGTCTGGGTGGGCTGGAAGCCGCTTCGGGAGCCTGGAGCTGAAGCTGAGGAGATCTGGATACCAGAACTGGCGAGGCCAGTCTGGGGCTACAAGAATCACCTGCGCCTTGTCCCTTCTCACCTTGAGAAGCACCTTGTGGATCAAGGGAAATGGGGGAAAGGCACAGAAGAGGACCGGGGTCCACGGCCTCGAAAAGGCATCCCCCTGCAGCGAGCCCTGCTGAGGGCGGGCATGGAACAGACTCAGCTTCGCATTCTCCCTGGAGGCAAACAGGTCCACCTGAGGCGTGCCCCAGTGGGAGAACAGATCTTGTACTACCTCCGGCAGGAGAGACCACTCGTGAGACGCAGCCCCTATCCAGCTTAGGGCAACGGCCAGAGTGTTGAAGGCTCCTGCTACGTGAATGGCTAGGAGATCCGCCTCCAGGCTGCGCATGAAGGACCATATGCGGAAAGCTTCCTTGCATAACAGCATGGAGCGCGTCCCGCCCTGGCGGTTTAGACAGTACATAGTCGTGGTATTGTCCATCTGGACCTGAACCACTTGACCCCGTAGAAACGGAGTAAAGGTGGTGAGAGCTAGGCGGACCGCTCAGAGCTCCAGCAGGTTGATATGGCATCGGGACTCCCGAAGGGACCAGAGGCCGTGCGCTCGGTGCTCCCCCAGATGGGCACCCCAACCCATCAGAGATGCATCGGTCGATAGAGAGACCGTCGGCTCGGGGTGGACGAACGGGATGACCTCCTGCAGATGTGCTGGAACGGACAACCACTGGAGAGCGTTCCACATCTCCTGGGTCACTGTCACGGGCTGGTCCAACGGATCGCAGCGTTGTGACCACTGGCTGGCCAGTCCCCATTGAAGGGGATGCATGTACCAACGGGCCCAATGGACCATGCTGGTGCAGGCCGCCATGAGGTCCAGGAGGCGCAGGAAGTCCCGGGCAGGGCGCAATTGCCCAACCAGTAATGATTGGGCAAAGGAGGAAAGAACCTCAGCCCTGTCCGTCGGGAGCTGAGCTCTGGCTCGAAGAGAGTCAAGCTCTGCCCAGATGAAGAATATCACCTGCTTCGGCACGAGTTCTGACTTGGCCTCGTTGATGAGGAGGCCAATCTGAGAGCAAACCTGGAGGGCCACATCTCTGGACCGCTCTGCCTCCACTCTGGAGGCGGCTGAAATCAGCCAGTCATCCAGATAGGGGTACACCCGGACCCTTTGGCGCCACAGGAATGCTGTCACCACTGCCATGCATTTGGTGAAGACCCTGGGAGCTAGGGAGAGGCCGGCATGGCCCGGAACTCGTAAAGGGATCCCTCTGCTCTGAAGCGGAGGAATCTCTGATGAGACGGACGGATTGGGACATGAAAGAACGCATCCTGGAGATCCAGGGAACAGAACCACACGCCTCGTTCCAAGGATGGGATTATCTGAGCCAGAGTGACCATCCTGAAGGACCAAGACCTTAGGAACCTGTTCAGGTCATGCAGGTCGAGAATGGGGCGCCAGCCCCCCGTCTGTTTTGGGACCAGGAAATACCTGGACACAAACCCCGGGTCTGGAGGAGGATCCGCCACCTTCCTGATCACCTCTTTTTCGAGGAGCAGGGCAATATCGGCTCGGCAGGCCGACAGCGAGGCTGCGGACCCCATGGCCCCCCGAGGGTGACGGCTCGAAAGGGTGGAGCCTGCTCGAACTCCAGAGGCAGGCCTTTTCCTACCACCTCCAACACCCAGCGGTCCGTGGTGATAGCAGACCAGGCAGAAAGGAAGTGGCGGAGCCGTGCCCCCACGGGGGGAACCCTGGGGGGAGTGATGAGGCTGGGGGCGGCACCCCTCAACCCGTCACTGGGCAGGCTTGGAGGAGGAACCGGCCGAGGGACCTCCTGGGCCTTTACCTCCCTGTTTCCTGTTGGAGGAAGCCGCCGGCTTGGGTTTGGGACACCAAGCGCGAGCCTGCTGGCCCAGTTGCTGGTGCTGTTGGGCCGGTCGAGATGCAGGGGCCAAAGGATGAAAGGACTTCTGCTGTTGCTGACAGCGGCCTTTGTCCCTCTGGGCGGAGGTGACAGAGTCCAAGGTGGCATTGGACTTTTCGATCCGCTGGAGGTGTCCCTCCACTCCAGGGCCAAAGAGGTCAGTCCCCAAGAAGGGGACGTCCGCCAACTTGTGCTGGGTATCCGCCGTGAAGGTGGATGTCCTCAGCCACGCCCTGTGGCACATGGCCACCACGCCGCTACTGACCTGGCACAGGAATCACCTATGTCCAGAGCAGTCTGAAGCTGCTGTTTCGCCACCGCCCTACCCTGGTCCCGCACCTGGCGGACCGTGGTCTGCAGATCAGTCGGGAGATGAGGGACAACCTCATCCAGGGAGCCCAAGAGGGCGTGGGAGAAGTGTGCCATCAGCACGGCCGAGCTGGCCTGTCGGAGGCCGAGGGAGGATGCAGCGTACAACTTGCGCCTGGCAAAGTCCAGCTTTTTGGACTCTTTGTCGGGGGGTTTATCCACATCCCGAGCGTTACCGGAACGCCGGAAAACGCTGTCGGTGACTAACCCCGTGCTCAGAGAAACTGGGCAAAGAGCCGGTGGGGACCACATACTTCCTGGCCATCCTGGCCGAGGGTGCAGGGCAGGAAGCAGGCCGCTGCCAAAGCTCCAAGGCTGGGCCGACAATGGCCTCAGCCACCGGAAAGGCCTTCGTGGGGGAATCCCCTCGGTCCAGTATCTCCGTCAGGGGATACTTGGCCCGTTTGGACACGGGCTCGAGCTGCATCCCGGTGGACTCCCGAGATGAGTCAAAGCAGACCCAAGAAGGACAATGGGTTATCGTCCAATGACTGGCCCCCGGAGGACTCCAGGTCGATCTGCCTGGAGAACAGGGAGGAGTCGTCTTCAGATTCCAAAGAGTCTGCGAAGAGCTGCCTCGGCCCTGAGCCAACCTCTACCTGCCGAGGACGGTCGGGAGTGAGGGTGACCGACAACCTGTGGGGCAGGCCGTGACTCGACCGAGAATCCTTGATCGGTGCCCCAGACTTCGGTTGTGGAGGTGGAGGTTCCACCACAATCGGTGGAGCAGCTGGTTTTGGCCAAGCAACCAGCCCTGGAATGGGCAGCTCGACTGGGGCGAGCGGTTGCTTCGGTCGTTCGGGCGACAGCCACTTGATGGCCGGGGTCTGGACCGGAGTCGGTTTAACCCCGGACAACAGCAACTGCTGCCACATAAGCTCCCTCATAGCGCCGACGTAATTTACGCCGAAGCCTCCCCTCATCCAAGGAAGAGGAGGCGAGGAGGAACGTGCGCGCTTATCTCGAGTATCGAGACCGAGACCACCGATGTCGGGCGGGAACGGCTTGACCGAGATGAAGTCCGAGACAGGGACCTCGGGGACCGAGGCGGGTCTGGGAAGGGCGGGGACACCCGCCTTCCCTCGGCTCGGCACTTTAACTGGGACCGCGCCCTGAAGGCGCAGGCAGGTCCTCAGTATCCACCGGGGGAACCGGTGAAAGTGGGTTGTCAGCTTCACCAGTCGACAGCCCGTCTAACGGATCGAGAAAAATCTCGACTGCGTTGACGGGAGTCTCGGCAGGCTGGCCTGACAGGGACACCGTGAAGCCAGCGGCCTGAGCCGCAACTTCGACCGAAGTCGACGGTCAGCTGTCCGGGGAAGGAGACCTCTCCTGCTCCCATGAACGCCGACGGTGGGACTTACCCTTTGACTCCTTCTTCTTGGGCCGAGAAGAATGTCCCGATGGCCCCTCTCCCTTCGTGGTAAGGGACTGACAAAGCTCCTTGAATGAAGCCGTGTACGAGGAACTCACAGAGAGCGGGATAAATGCCGCAGCCGAGGAGGAGGAACATGCGGCCTGGGCCCCCTCCTCCTCGAGGGCGATCATCTGTTCGAGCTGCTCAGCCGAGCCAGCCACCGCAGACACCGCCCAACGAGCCTCTTTTGATTTTACCGGCGGAACACGCTTTTCGGCGCCCGAGCTTCAAACGGGCAGCACGAGCATCCAGGACGTTGGCCAAGAAAGAGCAGCACAACTCGCAGGCCTGCGGGTCATGATCTAGGCCTCGGCAGTAAACGCACGTGGAGTGCGGATCCGTCCTGGACATTTTCTGCCTGCAAGGGCACCTCCGAAAGCTGGAAATAGATTTGTCCACCGCAGCCGCGAGGGAAGATGAAGACCGAAGTTTAGAAAACTTCAAAACCAATTTCGGACGAACCGAAGAGTTAGGATCCAGTCTAAGATGCAGAGCGCTAAGGAGGGAACCTGAGCTTCCAAGCGGTAAGGAAGATCTGGCATCATGCGGCGGAGCCGAGAGTTTTACCACCCGGGTGGGTGGGAGGAGCCAGCCTGAAGACCTTCCGGCAAGATTTAAAGCGGCAAGGAATCTGCCAATAAGTGTGGATTGAACAACATATCCATGTCCCTAGAAATGAAAATTACGTACCTACCGTAATTCCTGATCTTTCTGTGTATCTTCACCATTCATCACCTTTGGGTTCTGGCTGGAGGTCACGACCCGCAGGAGCTTTTTTTTTTTTTTTTTTGATGGGCGGAGTCGACGCACTGACGGCATCACCCCCAAGGCCGATGCACATTGTGGTGCTCGTGGGTTGGCTGTTAGGTGTCGTTGACCCACACTTCCGCCAGTTCTGAGTCGCCATAGAGTAAGAAGGGTTGAGAGGGAGGGACAAGGAAGCCCAAGGGACAGACAAAGGAAAAGATATATAAATAAAAGGAGAATTAAACAATGGAGAGGACAGAGGAGAGTTAGAAATCTAAGGGGATTGGGAAGGGGCCCCAATCTCTGGAAGCAGAAAGAAGAGGGAGGGGGAAAAATTAGAAAAGGGGGGCGGGGGACATGCCCTGACCGTTTGACTGTCTCCAGACTGTATAGGAACTGCAAAGGAGTAGCCAGAAGGCAGAATTGTCAGAATTCAAGGCACAGAATCACTGGCAATAAACTCCTCACATGAGCATAAGCGGCTATTCTGGAAGAAAGACAGGATGCAGGATTGCCCTCCCCCTGAAACCACATATCTGGAGGTGAGAAACAAAAATTTCTTAAATTAATTTGAGGGATGAGTCCCTAAGGACCGGAACGGAGGAGAAAAGGGAAAGAGAGAGAGAGAGAGAGAGAAAAGAAGAGAGGGCAACCACTAACTCCTACCCCAAATGGGTGGAGCCGAGGCACCGAGGAAAGAAGTGCCCTCTCCCGCGATCCCTCTCCCCCACTGTCAGAAGGTCAAATTCCCCCGTGCCCAAGGTCACCCTGCTCCTGACCAGCGGAAAGGTGGGGAAGGGGGACCCAGAGACTGAGGGCCCCAGGGGGATGGAGGGTGGGATTGTGATGAATGGTGAAGATACACAGAAAGATCAGGAATTACGGTAGGTGCGTAATTTTCATATCTTACCTGTGTCAATCTTCACCATTCGTCACCCTTGGGTGAGTACTCAGCCCCCCCCAGGGGGGACCTAGACCCTAAAGGACAAAGTCCCTTAGCTCTCAGTGGGTGAGAGACTGGGAGGGAGAACCTTTAGAGTCTGATGAGGCCCAAGACTGGGGAGAGTGAGACGGGAACCCTCCGGAGAGGGCAGGATGTTGCCCCGACAGACGCCTCCTCACCCTACGGGAGAAAAGATGGGTTCTCCAGTACACGGAGGAAATCACCCTATGCTGGGCCAAAGGTGACAACCGGGAAGGATGCAGCCATGCTATCCGTCTAGTGCAGATCGCTGTCCTTACAACCCTGGAAGCTACCTCGCTGGCGTCGTAAGATGCCCTCACTTGGTGCCTTGCTGGCTCCAGGCCACGTGCAGAGAGTGCAATGGCTTGTCTGGTTACCTGTGAATCAGGCATAGAGGCTAGGAGTTAACCTGACCTGGACCACAGAAACCTATCATAGGTAGCATAGTGGACCTGATGTGCAGAATTCGAAAGAAGCAACCATGCCAAGTAGAAGGACTTCCTCCCCCAGAAGTCAAAATCCATAGAATCTTGATCCGGGGGCTGGTCACGGTGGAGGACGCGAAGCCCATCGGGAGTGTCCAGCTGCATCAGTCCTGACTGAGGATGAGGCATACGACCTGGAGACTCCGGGGGGGGACACAATACCTCTGGTTCAGATCCCTAGGGGCTGGGACTCCGGAAAAGGGTCTTTGCCAGAATCGCAACGACACCTCCTGGAAAGGAGCAGGCCAAGCAGGCACCACAAGGGTGTCTGCACTGAAATCGCCTAGGAAGGCGCACGTCGAATGCTCTGGATTGTGCTGAGTGAGTAAGGTGACAAGCAGGTCCTCCATCATCCTCACGAGGAAACGCTGATACTCTACGAGATCAGCAGCAGAAGAGATGTGGACAGAGTGTTCCTCTCCCCATGAACAGGGTCATGAGGAAGCGGAGGACCTCAGAGATCCTGGGGTTGGCTGCTCAGGGTGATGGTGGAACACCTGTCTGTCCATGGCCCTGCCATACGAAGGGAAGTGAGCAGTTGCACCCCTGAATTGCTACCAGGAGAGAGGCTCTCTAGGATCAAGAATGCCTGGGAGAGCAGGAGATGGTGACAGAGGAGTGGGGGCAAGGCCAAGGCAGAAGGCGACTATCCTCTGTCCGGGCAAGAGAGCGCACCAGGAGCCTCAAGAGTAGAAGGGGCTCCGGTAAACCAAACAGCCGACAGCTGATCAACCACGCTGGAACTGCCTAGGCTGTGCCCTGAAGATTCCCCCGTGAGGTGACTGGGACCATGGAATTCCAAAAGGACGGTCCCTACCCTCCAAAGACCAGGGCCCTCTAGAGGAGACTGGGAGAGAAGGGCGGGGGTCCGCACTACGACTCCTTCCCAAACCCAGGTGGGTCCCGGAAAAGGGTCGCCGCATCTAACCCTGACCCCTCAGAATCCGAAAGAGCCCTCTTCCTCCTCGCAAACACCAGCCTAGGCAGCTGACAGCCCTGGTCAGTCCCCGAGGGGACCACCCAGGGAGTAGCACCCTCCCCTCCTGTGGGTGCTCCGATCAGCCCTAAAGTTGGGCGATCCAGGCACACCACCTGAGGGGGTACCCCAACTGGGGGCGCAAAAACCCTCCGAGCCCAGGCTGCAGAGCAATAGTGGCCTGCACCACTTCCTGCTGGTCAGCACCCCGACCCTAGACTCGGGGGGGGGGGGCAACCACCTGCTCCTCATAGGGAGGCTCACTCCTGTCAGCCGAGGAAACTACCAGGGTGTCCACATGGGCCGCCAACTCCAAAGACTCGGAGAGCCAGTCCGAACCAGTCTTGGACTCTGTCTCTGAGGAGGTAGAGACCGAAGTGCAGTGCCAGACAGTACGCGGATGCCCGCTGCCATCCCAACCGAAGGAGGTACTAGTCTGGGTGTCTGCACCAGAGCTAGCGCCGAACTCTCCAATGGCACTGCAAACAGTGCCTGAAGACACGGCACCGACAGCGGTAGCAGAAACGGGGTTGATGCCTGCCACAGCGCTGCCCCGACCCACGGCGCCACAAGCTGCACCGAAGTCAGGGACGGCGCCGATGACGGCACCAACAGCTCCCTCAGCACTATGAATGGCACTGAAGGAGACACCTCCCACGGCGCTGTGTCCTCGCCGCACCACAAGCGACACCAGAGTTAGTTACCGGTGTCGACCTCGTACCGGGCGGGCCGTGAATGGCACCGAGCGAGAATCGTCAAAGACGGTGTGTAGAACCTCCCGAGACGCTGTCAGCACCATTGGCGCTGCAAACGGCATTGACAGTGGAGACAGCGCCAAGCGGCAAACCGGCGCCAACCACAGTGCCATCAGGGCCCACGGCGCAGCAAACAGCGCAGAGGCCCAAGATAGCACTGACGGACAGCGTCGAGGATGGTGCCAAGAAAGGCTTCCCAGCCCAAGGAAATTACAGCGAGAGAGCCTTCGTCCCAGAAGGGGTGACTGTCTGAGCGGTGCCTCCCATCCGTCCCCCGGGGGGGGGGGGACAGCCTGGGCCTCCTGCACAGCGGAAGGGGCTTCTGCCACGGTGAGGCTACTAGAAGCAGAAACCCCCTCCTCCATGGTCCGTATAGAACCGGGAGGGGACCAGGAGGAAAGGCCGAGGGACCGTGGCTTGGCCCGACGTGCGCGCCTGTCTCCCGAAAGTCGGTGAAGCTCATCCAACTTTCCACACACGTTGCTCGATTACACGACGGTCCATGAAGAAGCAGGCATTGCATGAATCCATGTCATGAAGCGGGTCAAGACATGCGAGGCAACGATCATGCTGGTCGGTAACGGGAGTACTTGTGGCCGCACGGGTACCGATGCATAGGGGGCCGCCTCGTTTTCAATGATTTCTGGCCGCCTGACTGAGACATGATCAACGGAAAAACAATTTAAACAAAGACCTGACGTCGCTGACAAATAAAGAAAGGAACAGTCTTACCACAGCAGCGTCGAATAGAGGCGAAAACGGAACCCGCAGGAAACGAAGGAAAGTATACTTGGCATTGACGACACGGAGTCAATACAGCAGTAGGCCTGTTGAAAGCAGCTCCTCATGAGGTGCGACCTCTATGGCAGGAGACGAAGAACTGGTGGGAGGGCAGGGTCGATGACACCTAACAGCCAACCCGCGAGCGCCATGCAGTGCATCGGCCTCGAGGGCTGTGCTGTCGGTGCGTCGACTCCGCCCATTCAAAAAAAAAGTAAGAAAGCTCCCGCGGGGTCGTGACTGGCCAAAACCCAAAGGTGATGAATGGTGAAGACTTACACAGATAAGCTCAAGTACCCTGCAAAAACTCTGGAAACACAGAAACTGAATGAAGTTTAAAGGAAAAAAACTGCATTACAACTCAGATAGTTTGCAAAGCTCACTGAAGGTAAAAGTGGTATTTCATACCTTCTTGCAGCTTTTTTTGTTTGAAGACTAATTAAGCAGACAGGCATACTGGGGACTTTAAAGGTTGATTATACATCATGTTCTCATATGCTAATGCAGCTCTCAGGCACAATGAGATTTCAACAACCACCAAATGGAGCCTCTCAGAACAGTTAAAGGGCCTAGTATGAAGTGTGAAAACAGACTAAGGAAATTGCATGCATCTCTAACAGCTACATGAGTTGTCTGTTGACATGGAAGCCAATAAAAATGGAAATTATGTACTTACCGTAATTCTTGATCTTCTTGGACACAGTCTCCACCACTCATCCACACTAATGGGACTATGCTGGAGGTGCTAGGACCCCGTGGGAGTCAAAAATCTTCAGGAGGGCAGGTGCTGGGATAGGACCATGCGTGCACAGTACTGCGAGAGAGTATCTCGCGCCTGTATAGGCTATCTCGGCGTCAACCCTCCAACTGCCTCAGTACCTTTTTGACCAAGGAGGTGCAGCGTAACTAATAAAATAAATAACTTATCCTAACCTCCGGGCATGTGAAGGCCCGGACGACCCATGCAAGAAGGGTCTACTGAACAATGTCTTCACAGCCCGAACAGCAAGGCAGTGAAGACTAAAGAAACAAAACGAGTGAACCTGGGGGATGGTGGGTGGGCGTGTGAATGAGTGGTGGAGACTGCGCCCAAGAAGATCAAGAATTACAGGAAGTATGTAATTTCCATATCTTGCTGGACTCAAGTTTCCACCACTCATTCACACTACTGGGAGATTACCAAGCTAAAACCAACCCACCCTAAGTAGGGCAGTCGGAGATAGAGCTCACTCAGAACAGAAGTCCAAAGGACTGTCCTGCCAACAAAAGGAGCTGTCTGGAAAGGACATCCAGAACACAGTACTTTACAAAGGTATGCATTGAGCTCCAACCCACTACCTTGCAGAAGTAAGTAAGTAAGTAAGTAAAATTTTATTTATATTTATATTTATTTATATTTATATTTATATTTATTTATATCCCAAGCTCAGGGCGCTTTTACAATAAAACAAGTAAAATCACATTTCAAACAATAAATCAAACAACCATACAATACACTTACTCATTATGTACCAACAAATGCTAAGGCAAAAAGGAAAGTTTTTAATTGTTTTTTAAAACTTTCAACAGTTAGGCATTCTCGTATCTGACGAGGTAGAGAATTCCACAGGGTTGGTGCCATCTAGGCAAAAGATCTACCTCCAGACATCTTCAGATGTACCCTGGGAATCTCTAGCAATCCCTCATCAGAGGAGCGAAGAGAACGGGCAGGACAGTAAGGTACCAAAAGCTCTTTCAGGTAGTGGGGTCCCAAATCATGTAGGGCCTTAAAGGTCAATAATGCGACCTTGAAGGTAATCCGCCACCTGCAGAAGACTGCAATGGACATATTACGAATCTCTGCCAGGAAGCCGCAACCACTCTGATAGAGTGGCATGAACCCGGCCTTTCAACTGGCCTGAGACAAGGCTTAGTAGTGTCGAAGACATGCTACTAACCTAGCCAAAAACCTCTCAGGGCAAGAAGCGGACATAGCTGAGGCATGCTGAAGCTACAAAAATTGCTTGAAGTGTAACTTTTCGTTCTGTCGATGAGAATCGCAGAACCGTCCTAACATTCAGAGAGAGAGAAGGGAGCATACCCTTCCCTTCTGGAGTCGAGGCAAGTACTTGAGTAACGGTAAGAGCCAAAGGAAATGTCTACTGGCTCAAGCCAAACAGAAAAAGCGCAGATGAGTACCTCCACTACCAAGTATGGCTGACCTGCGAACGACAGGTCCAAGAGGCACTCGAACACATTAGTTGGTGGGCACCGAAGGGTCCAGGTGGGATTTGTTCATCAAATGGAGAAGGGTTTCCATTTAGCCACATAAACCTTCCTGGTGAAAGGCCTATACATGACTTAGAAGACATCTGTGAAGGTCTGGCAGAATCGAGAGTCTACCCATTTCCATTCCGATGAGGAATCACTCTGCCCCAGTTTGCCTACAACTCGAGCAGCACTCTCTGAACTAAAGGAAGAGAGGAAAAATGTACAGGAGAACTTGTCTACTGCGATAATGATCCTGACAGAAGACACCAGGGTCTGGATTTCTGAAGCAGGACAGGGGCAGACCTGCATTAAGAGAGGATGCAGAAAGGACCAGACTCAGGCTGCCCCAGTCGTGGAAAGCAACTGTACAACAACTGAAACTGGCACAACGTGCTCAAGGCACCACTCACCACAGCCTTTCTGCACAGGGGGTAAGAAAATGCTTCACCTTGCTTGTTGACAAAAATATCACAATTCTCATCTGCCCAAAGTGAAAGAACTCCATGACAGAGAGCCTCCTTGGCCCTGGAGGAATCTAGGGGAGCTCCTAAGAGAAGGAGCTGCTGGGAAGGTGAAACTGACACCTTCCTCGAAACAGGAAAAACCCCTCCTAGGGAAGGGAGAGGAAAGCTGAGGCAACTGCTTCCGAAGAGTCTAGCCTGGAGTGACTGGCATGGAGCCAATGTCCAGGAAGCAAAGGTTTGAATACCAAGAACTCCTTCCTGAACAAGGACCTACTTGACCTTTAAGGCTGAGAAAGGGGGCATGCCGTCTGTTAACTTGGAGGCAAGCAAGGAAGTAGGAACCTGTGTTCCGACTTGCCCTGGAGTCACATCTGTTGCTCTGAGGCCCTGACCCAAGGAAAGCAGAGTCTGACAGAAAAAAAACCAACAGACTGGGCTGCTGCCTAGGTCTAGGAAAAATATCTGAATTAAGAGAAAATCCCTCTCGGAAAATCCTGATGACCCATAGTTCCACTAATTAGACTTCCCCTAGAAGTAGAAGAAGTCAGGTGCCCTCCACCGTTGTCGAGAGGCAACCGCCTCAGGCAGCTGAGGTGAAACCTGGGTTGGATCCAGAAGGATGGTATCACATGCTTTCGGGCCTAGGCCCTCTGCTGCAGTGATTTTTTTTTTATTTCGCTTAACAATTAGTTAGTGCCTGACAAGGCTCTCAGGCCTCTACCTTGAAAGGACTGCCTGTTACAAGAATGACAACGATGTCGTCCTTCTGAGGGGCAGAAGGAGCCTGAGTGCCCCCCATAACTTAATCCGAGGACCAAACCAATAATCACAGCTGAGGAGATGTTAATCACCCATTGCCAATGGTAGCCACCGTAGGGGCAGTGTCGGGCGCTATATACCCTATCAAAGGAGTGGAAAAGTCCAGAAGGCTCTCGACCATTGAACTAGAGCATTCCACAGGGTGTACTTGTACTGATGACTGAAAAAAGTCCAGACACAGAAGTCCTTGGTCCACAGAGAAACCTGAAATGTTATGGTGGACCCCATATTCCTGAGAAAAACTGAAAAGATCTTCCATCACAGACTCTGCTGATACGGAAGGCTTGCATTCCCATCTCTACAAGAAGTCATCTGCTGCATCACAGACAAGTGGGACAGGGAGAGACTCATCCGGATCCACTTCTACCCCAGAAGAACCTCCAAGAGGAGGTCTAGGTCAGAATCACTGAGACTCTGCCACCTGGAAAGGTGTTGAGGAGCTCAACGCCACTTCACAGAGCTGGCAGTAGTGCTGCACAGAATACAGAATTCTGCCGGCAGAACAGCATGGAAAAACAATCCCGCCAGCGGAAAACCAGCGGAACTTCACTGAAACCTCCGCAGATCTCCACACACTAGGGTCCACGGAATAGAACAACACTTTACTCCACGAAAACCAGTCCGCAAAAACCCTCTGCGGAAAAGAAGAGATCCGCAGAAGTGAACTTCGCAACTTGTTCTGCCACACAGCACCAACCGGCACCACCCACGGCGCCGGCATCACTCGCAGTGATGGTACGGCACTGTGCGGTGTCAACACCACCCGTGGCACCAACGGAACCCGCACGGCGCCCGTGGCACCAGCGGTACCCATGGCACCGCACGGCACCGCCCATAGCGCCAACGGCACTACCACTGCAGACATGAAGAAGGGAGGGGAGAAGGAAAGCGGTAGCCATGCCGGCTCCTGCATGGAAAAAGGAGAGAGCGGTAGGCACGAGGGGTAGGCGTCGATGGTGTTGGCACCAAAGGCGGCACCGCACACACCCTGGCCCAATCGACCCGACCCTGGTTCAGTGGCTCTGTGGCCCGGAGGCCCCGGAACCGGGTCCACTGGCCAGGAAAACTGCACAGATGCCAAAACCCCCTACTACAAAGGAGTGGCCCAGAGGTGAAACTGCTCACCGGAACCCCACCGAAGACAGAGATGGGATCCGGTGTCGAAGAACGTGGCTGTTAAGAGTGGCACCGGAGGGGAACTCACCAGAGTCGGTTCAGGCCTACCACCACCAATGATTTCTGCGCAGATGTACCAGAGGGTGACCTCAAGCAGTACTGATTCTTCTTCCCTAAAAGAGGAAGAAAAGCTCAAGGTCAAACGGAGCCAGAAACCCGGAACCGCCAGTTTTGTGCTTTGACGGACTGTCCTCCCCCCAAGCACAGGACTGCCCGTAGTCGGACCCACCCTTTGCAAAGGGCGGCAGACTGGACACAGCCCCTCTGCCATTACAACTTTCAAACGAAGTCTTCGTACCGTCTAAGGTCGACTCCGTTGATGGCAGGTGAGAAATTATTTTTCTTCGTCTTCATCATATCTTCCTTTTTTTTTTTTTTTTAAATAAGAACACTTAAAATGTTAATTTAAACGGATACTGAATGCATAAGGTGCTGTCATAAAGATGAAGACTTAACTCCAGCAGGCGTGCGACGTCGACATGGAAGCGCACTTGCAGCAAGAGAAAAGGAACTGAGGAGGTTGGAGGGTTGAAGCCGAGATAGCCTATACAGGCGTGAGATACTCTCGTGGTGCCACGCATGTGTGGTCCTATCCCAGCGCTGGCCCTCCTGAAGATTTTTGACTCCCTCGGGGTCCTAGTGCCTTTGGTGTAGTCCCATTAGTGTGAATGACTGGTGGAGACTTGAGTTCAGGAAGATTTTAAAAGATATGAGGGTGTAGTTTTCCTTTGAGAGAGGAGCTCATCAAGGTAAACTATTAAAGGGAAGGTCCCCCCTTCCGCCTTTTATTCTGTTTACCTGTGTAGTTTGTAGGCATGAACAATGATTGCCTCTACTGCACCCTCCTAATTTCACTAGATGTAAATGTAAATAAAGGTACTTAAGTCCGATGCGAAAATCTGCTTGACTCTGTTGCAAAGGTCATGACCCAACTCATGTAAGGCATCCTGGAATTTTATGATGTTTTAGTGTTAAATCCTGCAGTAGTTATACAGTATTAGTCAGTGCTGTTGCTGTCCTCTGCAGTCCCTATGTTCTTGTTTTATGCAGGCCATGACAATTTTCAAGGAATAGTAAGTGTCCTGCTGTTTTCTGTAGTTAAAGTATATCTGAGTTAGAAAAAAATGCTTTTAAAGAATACTGGGACTTTACAACACAATGTAACAGAACTGAATGAGAGTATAACTTCTGCTGGCTTATGCAGGTATGCATCAACTCCCATGATGCCTTGCAAGAATGGGGTCATGACCTTTGCAATTGAGAGAAACAGGTTTTCACACCAGAGCGACACAAAGTGAAGCAACCTTTTATATTTAAATTAGAATGAAATTAGGGGGAGGCAAGAGAGGGAATCATTGTTCATGCCTACAAACTACACAGGTATACAGAAAATAGGTTGAAGGGACTTTCCCTGTAATCTGTCGCTATTCTTTGAGAAAACCACCAGTAGTCTAGAGAAAGGGTCAAGGTGGGAAATGAGGGAACTGAAGGGAGCTTTGGTGCTGATAAATGTAGACTGTTTCAGATGGAGGCCGGTGACCAGTAAAGTGCCACAGGGGTATTTTCTAGCGCCTAGAGTATTCAATATTTTAATTTTCTCTATCCTTTGTTAATCTGGAGAACTGGGCAAAGGTCAACAGTTCTGTTTTTTTATTATGTCTTGGGGCAAGAGGTTACAGGCAGCAAGCAGTATAAAACATGTATAGTGTCATACCTACTACTTAGGACAAGTGCAAAAATATTTAGTTATAATGAGTTTATAGCTGTTCATTATGTATCTTGAGGTTGGTATAAAAGAAAATGTTACCTTGTAACTACTGTATAGTTCATCTAATCAATGTTTTCAACTGATTACCACTTTAAGCAGATAGGCTGCATGTGCTCTCTGCCCACCAATTCTCAGTAGTTTGAGCCACTCCAAGCACTGATAGCATGACCCCCGAGTCTCAACTGCCAGAGTATTTGGCAGTAAAATTCAGAAGCCTGAAATAAAATGCTAATGCCACTATATTAAGAAAGAAGCTAATAAAATTTCAGTAAGTTTTTATAAACAAAAACCACTTTTAAAAACTATAAGAATTAAACGTATAACTAAGAAAAAAATACCTATATAAATGAACACAAATATTTATAAATATGTTTAATCCTAGAAAGGAAGGGTAGTTGAAACCAGATGAAAACAACAACAGATCTTCAAGAGAATCTCCTTCGTAGAACCACACATATTGATTGAACTGTAAGCCGCTGGTGTCTGAACCATTCAGAAATGTTTGCCGAGCTGGGACCACCCATGACGACGTACATCATTGGCACCTATATAAGGTGTGTGGTCCCATACCTCCTCAGTTTACTGCTGGAGGCACACTCAAGGTTGTACAATTCTGACAGAAATGGGAACCCAAAATCCTGACCAGGTCGTTAGGAGAGGCAGGGAGCAGGTTGAGATCCCACTGAAGATTATAGAAAGAGATGACCAAATGTGCAGCAGCCAGCAGGTCTACAAGGTATTCCACCTGAAATACAGAAGGAGGTGGGTGCAAGGGAAAGCTGTGGCTCTACAGAGGAGATTCTCTCAGTTGTCAGCTGTTAATGGTAACCAGTAGTAAGTAAAGTACAGTTATGTAAGAACTTACCATAACAGTAGATGTATGAGAAGAGCTCTTGCAGCAGGTAATAACCAATAGGACTATGCCATCAGGCATTAGGACCCCACAGAAAATATCTAGCTAGCAGTCCAAGGCGGGGAACCGCCCCCCCCAACGTTGGCTCCGCCCATGATGTCAGCCACTGTATAAAGGGGGCGGTCCCCCAGCACCACCTCAGTTCGCCCGCTGGAGACCCGGCTAGCATAAAGGATGGGACAAACCGAGGAGGCGTTGTCATCTCGAAAAGGACAACCAGAGAGAAGCACTGGGGGAAGGAATGGTAAGTTCTTACGTAACTGTACTATCTTACTTCAAGACAGAGCTCTTGCAGCAGGTAATAACCAATAGGACTGAGTCCCATGCAGTACTGGAATGATACCAGGTCAGAAGGGCAGTGGAAACCTTAATACCCATGGGTTCTTAAGAAAAGGAGCCCTTGGAGGACTGCCAGGCTGAAACCTGCCCTCCTTCTGGAAGCAATGTCCAAACTGTAGTGCTGGACAAAGGTGCGCACCGAACTCCAGGTGGCTGCAGCACACTGATCAGCTGCTGACACGTTCCTGAGTGAAGCGAAGGATGTTGAGATCCCTCTGGTCGAGCGACGTCTCACTGGACCTGGCAGGGGTTTTCCATGTTTCTCATGGCAGAAAAGGATGCAGTTAACCAGCCACTGTGACATGGTCTGTTTGGCGACTAGTGCTCCCAACATCTGTTGGGCAAAAGAAACAAACAGTTGGTCCAACTTCCTGATGGCCCAAGTAGGGTCGACACAGTATCGAATAATTTTATATACATCTCAGGTGTGCAACAAGGCCTCCCCTTTGTTAGGGTACCCCGGGTAATAAACCGGCAGGTTGATGTCCTGGTTGAGGGTAAACTCAACCACCACCTTTGGTAGAAACTTAGGGTTCGTGTGAAGGGACACCCTGTCCCTATGAAAAACCAAATAAGGCTCTTTACACATCAGAGCCTGGAGCTTGGAAATCCTCCAGGCTGAAGTGACAGCAACTAAAAATAACACTTTCCAAGAGAGAAAGCAGAGCACGCAACTCACGGCTGGTTCAAAGCGGGGCAAAGTTAACTTTTCTAGCACAGAGTAAATCCCATGGAGGGACAGGGTCCTGAATGGGAGGTGTAATGTGCAGAATACCTCGCAGGAAGGTACATGACAGATCAAGCTGTGCCAAGGTCTTGCCATTCACTGGTATGTGATAGGCTGAGATAGCCAAAATATGTACCTTTATGGGGGAAAAGCTCACACCTGAGTCAGACAGGAATAACAGATACTCCAAGACCCATTTTACCTCACACAAGAATGGTTCCAAGTCACTGGCAGAAGCCCAGAGGCTGAACCACTTCCACTTCATGGTATACATGGCCCTAGTGAACGGTTTTCTAGCAGCCACTAACACTCCTGCTACCTCCTCGGACACCCCAAATCTGCTCGCTCCTGACTAGGTCTCCAAGAGTCATGCATGGAGATGCAGAGACTTGAGGTTGGGGCAAACTAGAAAGCCCTGCTCTTGGGAAAGTAAGCGAGAGGATAGAGGAAGTGGAAGTGGAGGTTCTACTGCCATCTGCTGCAGAAGCAGGAACCAAATCTATCTGGGCCAGAACGGTGCCACTGTATCAAGGTTGCTGGTTCTGACTGCAGTTTGAGCAGAACCCGCTGCAGAAGGGGGAAGGGCAGGAAGGCATAAAGAAACCTCCCGGTCCAGGAGAGGGATAAGGCATCTCACCAAAAAACACCAGGCCCTGGCTCTAGTGAGCAAAAACTTGGCAGTTTGGTGTTGAATGAGGACATGAAGAGATCCAACTCTGGAGTCCCTCATTTGGCGAACAGCTCGTCTGCTACGTCTTAAAGTAG
This sequence comes from Neoceratodus forsteri, assembly GCA_016271365.2. Classification (NCBI taxonomy): domain Eukaryota; kingdom Metazoa; phylum Chordata; order Ceratodontiformes; family Ceratodontidae; genus Neoceratodus; species Neoceratodus forsteri. The sequence continues at coordinate 40,382,144 of CM057451.1, forward strand.
CTCCCATTCGTGAGCTTGAGAGTGCGAGCTACTGAGGCTGTCTGCCAGTGTGTTCTGAAGACCTGGGATGTGTACTGTGAATCATTCCAGGTTGTGATCTATTGCCCAGTACCATACTCTCATGGCTTCTCTGCAAAGGTGGTAAGAATGTGTTTCTCCTTGCTTGTTGATATAGAACACCACTGGCATGTTGACCCGGAAAGAGGTCATTCTGGAACATCTGTAAGGCATATAGGACAGCTCTCCTCTCCTCTCCAGAGCACTGATGTGAAGAGAGCATTCCGTCTGAGTACAGGACCCCTGGGTCTTCTGGCTCCTGAAGTGGGCACCCCATCCCATGTCTGAAGCATCTGTGATGACCACCTGCTGAGGAAAGGAGAGGGGATGCTGAATGGCACCCCTACCGACAACTTGGAGGGGATCAGTCACCATGACAAGGTTTGATGCACCGCTTTCGAGATCCTGACCATCTGGTCGAGATCGCCGCTTCTCTGATCCCACTGCACTCTGAGGTTCCACTTAAGAGTCCTCATGTGCAGCCGGGCAAGAGGCACAGTCACTATGACAGCGGCCATGTGCCCTAGGAGCTGTAGAACTGTTCTGGCTAGATCCTGGCTTGCAGAGATCAATCTCCGAGCCTGCGCCTGGAGACAATCTGGTCTGTCCACTGGAAGAAAGGCTCTCCCCTGAATCATACCCAAGATGACTCCTATGAACTGGAGCCTCTGAGATGGCCATGGGGCGGACTTTCGGAGATTCAAATTTATTCCAAGGTCTTGGAACATGCTGAAGGTACACTCTGGGGTCTGGCAGAGATGTTCTCTGGTGAGGCCGACAGCAGTCAGTCATCGATGTAGGGGAGTTGACTGGGCCCAAAGGGACTGGCTGCAGGCCTGGCGTCTGTGGAAGCCCCAGTAACAGGCCGTCGATCAGATCAACTGGCGTCTGATCCTCTTCCTGGGGGCCAGGCGTCAGGGCGTCGGCTGGTGCCTGGTTGTCGGGCCCTGTGTTTAGAGGCTTTGCAGGGCCAGACATCAGGTGAAGTGTAGTCACATCCACTGGTGTCAGCCCTTGGGGCACTGATGGCTGAGAGGTACACATCTTATCTGATGCCACAGTGGAGGAGACAGCAGTAGACAGACAGTCGTCAGTCCACAGGTAAGGTGGATGACAGGTCAGGTGCTGTGGATGTGGTCTCAGAAAGGTTGGCACCCTGGTGCCTGTCATGGTCATCAGTATTGGCTGACGACCCTGAGGACAAGGTCTTAATGACGACACAGCCCGTATGGACCCCCCTGACGATGAAGAAGAAGAGGGCAAGTCCTTGGCCCTAAACCCTAACGAGTGCTTGAACGATCTGATGGCCAAAGAAACTGCAGATGGGGCCTGAGAAGACCCATGCCCCGAACTCCCATCCAACGTCTGAGAAAGGGCAGGAGGCCTAGTAATTGAAACCCCGGAGAGGGCTAACGACCTGGGGGGAGTGGGGCAGAGTCCGACCTCCAGCTGGAGGTTGATGCCTTAGTCTTGAGCGGGGAACAGGACAGCAAGTCTGACCTGGACCTGTCCTTCTTATGATGTTTCCCCATATGCTTCTTCTTCTTGGGGGAGGCAGTGGGCGGAGGATGAGAAGGAGCTGTGCCCAGAGTACAACTTCTTCATTGTGGTCACTTGCTGTTCCAGTAGATAGGCTTTGAGAGTCTTGAGGTGACGGATACGGGTGCACTTATTGAAGGTCTGGCAGTACGGGCAATTGTCCAATTTGTGCTCTGGTCCCAGGCACAAAAGGCAGGCCAAATGGCCATCTTTAGGCGGGATTTGTTTGCCACATGCACACTTTGCTTTGCGCTGCTGTGTAGTAGTAGCAGATTCAGCACACATAAAGAGACGCTTGCTTACTCGAGAGAAATGAACTGCGCAGAGCGTCTGAAAAAATGGTGGTCGATGGGAAGCAGGAGGCATCCATAGAGCCGAGATGCTGGGCTGACAGCGGGAAAAGAACTGAGGTGGTGCCGAGGGACCGCCCCCTTTATACAGTGGCTGACATCACGGGTGGAGCCGATGTCTGGGGTGGTCCTCCACCTTGGATTGCTAGCTAGAAGTTTTCTGTGGGGTCCTAGTGCCTGGCTGCATAGTCCTATTGGTTATTACCTGCTGCAAGAGCTCTATCTTGAAATAAGATCTGAAGTATTGTCTCAGAGGACTTCTTCCATAGAGCCGCACATCTTGAATGACTTCCAAGTAATCAGCCACTGCATGTGAAAGGAAGGCCAATTAGGGAGTATACGGAGTTCCCTAAGGCAGTACGCCTTGGAGGCCAGCAAGGCTAAAGCCACCCTGTCTAAACTGTAATGTTTAGTGACAATGTGGATCTGATTTCAAGTGGTGGCAGAACATGTCAGCTACCAAAATGGATGGAAACAAGCTATGGATCCAGCCACACCACATAGGGTATGTCCAAGGACAGAACTAGAAAACTCTTTCCTTGCTTCTTGTAACAAAAAGAAAAGATGTCAACCATTTAGTAAATGAAACAAAAAGTTGTGAGGACTTTCTCTAGTCCTTTGTACAATACAGACAGAAGCGTAATGCTCTATGGACATCCAGAGAATGCAGGATAACTTCTCCCATGTTCTGTGCGGAAGGGGAAAAACTCAGGAAGATCAATAGTCTAATTTAGGGTAAATTCAGACACTACCATAAGAAGGAACCACAGATGGGTATAAAGTAAGTTCTGATCCAGGTGAAAACCAAGGTACGGAGGATCCATAATTCATGCCTGTAGCTTAGAAACCCTCAGAGCCAAGGTGACAGCTACCAGTAAAAGCATTTTCCATTAGAGGAAAGAAAGCTCACAGGTGGTAGTTAGTTCAGTTAAAAAGGCGCCAAAATAAGGGCTCCAAGCCCAAGTTAAGGTCCCAGACCGAAACCGGGAGACAGATCAGGGACCACAGATGCTAAAGCCCTTTTACGAATCTTGCAGGAGACTCCAGCTTAGCCAGAGGTTTGCCCTTAATGAGGCCACGAAAGGCAGAAATGACTGAAAAATGTACTTTCACTTAAGAGTACTGAAAGCCAGAGGTAGTCCAAAACATGCTGGATTGGAAAAGAGGTAGTCCAAAACACTCTGGATTGGGCAAGAGTTAGAGGCAAGCACACCAGATACTAAAATGTTTCCATTTCAGGGAATAGGTGTGCCTAGTAGACTGCTTTCTAGCCACCAACAGGATGTCTGAAACTGTTCAGGGCACGGCAAAAAAGAAACATTACATATTTACTAGAAATAAAAGTACTTCTCCCGATCAACTTGACTCCTACACCTGGGTGCTAGGACTTTTAGGGGTGCATGATATCAGGAACATGAGATTTCTAATTGAATCCACCTGCAGCACTAGCAGCAGGAGACACTTTCATATCAGCACAACCCAGAATCACCAGAAGACTTCGTTACTGTCCAACCTGATAATCCTTATTCAAACTTCACACATATACTGTATGTTTTCAAAGCGCTTTGTTTCAAATCAAACCAATCTTTCAGCCTCAGCAGAGCATTGCTGCTTCGCTGTTTCAGCAAGATCAGGTAGTAGGGGAAGACTGTGCACACCCATAGACGTGCTCACATTATTGCTGATGTTTCGGAATGGGAAACAACTCCTGAACAAACGGAAATAGGCAACTGAGCCATGAAAAACTGAAAAAGCGCTGTATAACAACTGTCTGGTATCAGTACAGTATATATGTTTTCATCTAATATGTGTGAAGTTTGAATAAGGAATTAAATAAAGATTATCAAGCCAGACAGTAACTAAGCCTCCTGATGATTCTGGGTTGTGCTGATATGAAAGGGTTTCCTGCAGCTAGTGCTGCAGGTGGATTCAATTAGAAATTACATATTTATTGTAGTTGAAAATCTTCCAGAATATCTTCTCCATCAAGTACAACTTATGGGTCTAAGATAGAGGTGCTAAGATCCCATGGGAGAAAATCTTTTGGCCAAGGGGTCAGCAATGGTGACTGCGTGACACTGCGTGGTGCAGCTAGTTAGCCAATAACTGTTGCTGGCTCCCTCACCTACCTCAGTTCTGTTCACCAGGAGAGTAAGTAATGTGTGAAACAAGCTATGCTTGCAGAAGTGACAGGAGAAAGAGACAGAAAAAAGGACACAGCAAGATAAATGTAATCCAACTACCAACCACAAGTGGGGGGGGAGAACACGAGAACACACACACACGCAGACGTATTTATCAATACAAAATAAATCTGATTGACTTCTTTGACTGTGTCACTAAGGCAGTAGACAGGGGCCAAGCAGTAGATATCCTCTATCATAATTTTGGCAAGGCCTTTGACTCTGTGCCCCACGAAAGGTTGATCAGGAAATTGGTGGATCTCGGGGTTGGGGAAAAGATGGCCAGATGGGTAGAAAACTGGCTGACGGACATAACCCAGAGGGTGGTTGTTGGGGGGAAGAGTTATCTGGCACCAGAGAGGTAACCAGTGGTGTCCCATAGGGATTGGTGCTGGGGCCAGTGTTGTTCAATGTCTTCATCAATGACATTGCGGATGGCATTAAGGACAAAATGTGCCTATTCGCGGATGACACCAAGTTCTGTGGGAGAGTGGACACAGCTAAAGGGATACAGAAAGATCTGGAAAAGCTGGGGAGGAGGTCCAGGATCTGGCAGTTTGACTTCAATACCAAGAAATGCAACGTTATGCATATTGGAGCCAAGTATCCCAGGACAGAGTACTACCTGGGTGGAGTTAGAGTATCAGCATCAGAGGGGGAGAAGGACCTGGGAGTTATGATTACTAGTGACCTGAAGCACTCCACGTAGTGCAAGAAAGCAGCAGCAAAGGCAAACAAGATGCTGGGATGCATATCTGGGGGATCAGTAGTAGGAGAGAGGAGGTTATACAGCCCTTGTACAGGTCACTGGTAAGGCCACATCTAGAGTATGGAGTTCAGTACTGGTGCCCATACCTCAAAAAGGACATTAACCTGCTGGAGAAGGTCCAGAGGAGGCTACAAAGATGACAGCCAGTCAGCAGGGTAAGGCATACGAGGAGAGGTTGAGGGCACTGAACATGTACTCCCTGGAAGACAGGAGAGAGAGGAGAGAGAGAGAGAGAGCGCGTGTGCGGACATGTCTGGGACCTTCAAGTACTTGAAAGGGATAAATAACGTTGATAAGGAGAGTCTCTTTAAGCGGAGTGGCAGCCATAACACGAGGGGGCACAGTCTTAAGCTGGAGGGTGAGAGGTTTAGGAGGGAGGTCAGAAAGGGAGGTGGACACCTGGAATGCACTGCCGGAAGAGGTCATCTGGTTGAAGACAGTGTGCAGCTTTAAGGGAGGCTGGGATAGCCATAGGGGGAAGGTAAAGATCATGGGTAGGGAGGGAGGATGGGAGGAGAGGGGAGGGACGGCAGGAACATTAGCTCAAGCTGTGGACTCTGCAATATGAGCAGACTTGAATAGACCAAATGGCCTTCTTCTGCTGGCTTCTTTGTATGTAATACCATGAGTTTGTGTATCAGTGTTCCCCATTCATTGTTTTAGGACGGTGGGCCACCACCCTATATTTTTTTCACCACTGCCTATATTTTTACCACCACCTATATTTTATCTATTTTTTTTATAAAATCCTCCAAAATTGTCTTTTATTGACATCCTTTATTGCAATACTACCCATTTAATACCAGCACACTATATGTTACTTAAAAGCTACTTACGCACATGTACAGTGCATATAGGAGGTCGCGAAAAATAACGCACCATTTGACCCGATCACCATTGGCACCACCCTATATTTTCCGAGAGTGGGGAACCCTGGTGTATGTGTGTGCCTAAATGCCTTGTTACGGGCTAGTGGTTGTCAAAAGTGAGCAGAACCATTTAAAATAAAATTACAGTCAGCCACCATACAGCAAGAGGCTTTGCTGACTGGGGGATGGGGTGGAGGTTTAACAAGAAGCAACCCTAGAGTAATGTCAGACCAAGCACTGGTCAAGTACTGTATGACTATAAAAAGTGGTGGTGCCCAACAATGGGATCACATTGCAAATGAGGTATGCATAGTGTCCTTATGCAAACTGAAAACTGGGAATTGAGAAACAATCCCAGGGAGGGTTACCCAGTTACTCACAACACATTTTCAAGCAGCAGTAAAAGACTGGAAGTTTTCCCCTTGTTTTATTATTTTTGTGCTTATGAGTTAAGAAATGCATTCAAGCTCTTGGCCCACTGGGAGGCAGAGAATGATCGAGCATGTCTGCTTAATGAATGTGCCTACAAAAGCAACCTCAAGGCCCAAAAGAAGAACGGATAATGCAAAACGCTCCCTTGTCTGTCTGTCTCTCTCTCTCTCTCTCTCTCTCTCCCTGGCCTGTTTACCAGCAAAAGGCCTATGCTCAATAAAACACAGAAGAAACAACAGCTGATCCCTCTGCTGACAAAAGTATTCCATGCAAGTGAGCCAGATGACTCGCCAAGTTCTTGGCAGTCAGCTATTATAGCTTTAATACATGAACTGGGAAAACCGCCTGATAAACGTGAGTCATACCACCCCATCTCTGTTGAACACAGACTTCAAAATATTCACCAAAGTTTTAGCCAGTCGAGAGAACAGAGTCCTGCGGAAATTTGTTCACCCGAACCAATCAGGCTTTGTGCCAGATCACCATCTGGCAGATAATGTTAGGAGATGTCTCAATATTTTCCATGAGGGGCAAGGGCAAGGGAGCAGCAAACAAATCACCATCACAATCGACGAAAAGACCGACCTGTAATCACCTCAGCTGGGACTTCCTTTTTGCCACCCTTACAAAATATTGGTTTGGAGATCGACTCTATGGCTGGCTCCAGGGTCTGTATTCAGCCCCCACAGCAAGAATTTAAGCAAATGGAACAGTATCTGAACACTTTGTGACTGAGCGGGGTGACCAGGCAGGGCTGTCCTCTTTCCCCCTTGCTCTTTTCCCTTAGCATCAAGCCATTGGCAGAACTGGTATGATCTCACCCAGACCTCGAGGGCATTAAAATTCGGGGGAGGGGGAGGGACAGGATATCATTAGATGTTCATGATACTATGCTGCACTTAAGAAATCCAGTTTGCACCTTCCTGATTCTTTATACTATTTTACTGCAATATGGCAAAATATCTAGGTTTAAAATGAATGAAGGGAAGACTAAGGTAGTATTGGTTAGCAGCACCTCTACACCAAATCCCATTTAAAATGGTAACTAAGCAGATCCAGTATTTAGGAGTATTTATTCCAGTTTGCTTAAAGGGCTTGTACCAAGCTAATTATGGTAAACTTATAGCTGAGGTTCTCACTGACCTTAAAAGATGGGAATTGCTCACTCTATCCCTGATGAGTAGGGTGGACACAATCCATGTGAATGTTCTCCCACAATTTTTTTTTTTTTTAATTTATTTATTGCTCCTCCCCTGCCCCCCTGGCTGGCCACTCCTTTGGGCCACCTAGGACCCTCGGCCACCACCTCCTCTGGTCGCTATCTGCTGCCCCCCCCATTTCTGCTGGTTGTTCCCGTGGGTGACCCGACGTAATCCTTCGTCAGATGGGCCCCCTCATCTGGGCGAGAATTGCCCATAGGCACAACTACTTAGCCCATGTGCCTGCCTGAGGTCAGCACGGGGCTATCCCGGGCTATTGTGGTGCCAGAGGTCGGTGGCCGTCATCCGGTCAGCCAGAGGGATTTTTCCCATTTTCTGGCCTACCCACTCTATCCTAATTGGGCCTGACATGCAGGAGGGTGGGTGTCGAATCTGCATGTCCTCCAAGCTTGCATCCAATCCGATGCCAGATGCCGAGGCCCTACTCACCCCACCCCCTTGGAGGGAAGCATCCAATGAATGCTCCGAATCCCTCCCTGCTGGTCTCCGCTCCTGGTACCCAGGCTCAGGGCGTGAACCCAGGTTGCCAGCGTGCCCAGTGAACCCCATTGCTCGGTGCCACAGAGCCGGCACCTACCATGATTTTTATTTCTCTATCAAACTCTCCCACTGAACATCCCCCGAACTGAGTGGGTTAGACTTACTAGGGCCCTGCATCACTTAATTTGGGGCAACCACAAAGCTAGAATTTGCTGGACAGATCTACAGTGGCCCAAGGACCTGGAAGGAGTAGGGCTTCCTAATTTTAGACTCCGTTTTCAAATGGCCCAACTTCTCCCATGGATAGTCTACAAGAAACAAGACCCTGATAATGTTTGGGTTTTCTCAGGAACTTTGTAGTAATTTAGGAAGTCACCCCTTAGTGGGGTTTGATGCCCTGGTGGAGAAACTAACCACATTAACAGTAACTAACCCCTGGATTCAGCAGCTTTATAGGGTTTGGGGAGTGGTCAAGAAGGACCTTGGAATCGATGGATCTCTCACCTCCCATACTCATACTGACAGATGCTGGGAGTTTGCCCCTCTGCGACTAGATAGTACCTTCTCTCATTGGAAGAGAATGGGCTGTGTCCATTTTCGCAGTTCGTGCAGGAAGAGACACCCAAAACCTTTGCAGAAATGCAAACAGTTTACATTATGACAGGCTGGCTTCTACCAGTACCTTCAGGCAGTCTCATTCTTTAGGACGGGAGCCTGAATGAGGGATGTACAAATGGACCCACACCTCTTATGTTTGGTCATCAAACAAGCCACTGATAGCTGTCTGCAGAAAAAATATATTTCACTGCTTGTCCAAACTTTCACTCACACTACGGAATTGCCACCACCCCCATATCAATTTGCCTGGGAAAGGGAGTTAGGACTCAGCCTTAGTTCTCAGGATTGGAGAAGTATTTGGGATGGGTTTTTTTTCACACTTCAACTTCCAATAACTGGAGAGAATTCAGATGGAAGATTCTGAGTCAATACTTGCTCACCCCACTAGAACTGAACACCATACATGGGGAAACTCTGACCGATGCTGGCGGGGTTGTGGTGAAGAGGGCACACACTATAACATATTCTGGGGTTGCCCTCTGCTGCAGCCCTGTTAAACTGACGTCTGGCAGAAATATGCTTTAACGGCAGGCATATAGGGTACCCCTAGTTTTGAATCTGACTCTTTGGAGGCTCCCTAAGGGGAAAAGAACAAATCGCCAGAGGTCATTTTTGGGTATCATTTTGGCAGCAGCAGGCAAGGCAATTACAAAAAATGGCTAGTGCCTAACTCCCTGATGCTACATGATTGTGTTTCGATAATTAACAACATCTACTGCATGGAACAACTCATGGCGGATCTTCGTTTGCAAACAAACAAAAAGACAGAAGCTTGGTTGCCCTTTATGGGTTTAAAAGAAGAACTTAAGGGTAGATTGGTCTTGTCCCAGTGGGCCTGGGGGTGTTGTCCACTTGCATACTGTGTGACCCTGAGCAAGTCACTTAACCTCCTTGTGCTCCCAGGTCGCTCCTGTAAAAAAGCTTTCAGCTTAGTGTGCTATACCTGGTTAAACAAATAAATAAAAAAAATAAATAGAGGCCGATGTCCAGGGAAGGGGTAAAAATATACTAAATGATATTCAGACACGTAGGATGTTTTTCAGAGTTACACTTACCAAAACAGCCTCACTCAAGTTAAATGTCATTTATTCTTTGTTCTTATTATGATTATTGTTATAGTGTGGCCAGGATGGTTACCTGGCTCTATCAGAAAGATTTACATGGTTTTAAGTCATATATTTGCAACTGAGCTGCTCATTATGTGTGAGAAATGGAAATCACGTACCTACCATAATTTTTGATCTTCTTGGACGAAGTCTCCACCACTTATTCACACTAATGGGAGTTCGCCGGAGGTGCTAGGACCCAGTGGGAGCAAACTTTTTTCGAGAGGTCCTTCTCTTGCGATGGAGCTGTGAAGAAGCGGTACCACAAGCCCTGGCTTGTGCGCTAATGACTATCTCGGCGCCGACCCTCCAACCGCCTCAGTACCTTTTTTCCGAGGAGGTGCGGCGTAACTAACCTAGAAGGACTTACCTAATAAATCAGGCATAAGATAGTCTGAATGACCCACGTAAAAAGAGTCAACAATAAAGTCTTCACAGCTCATTCAATGAGGGAGTGAAGACCAGAAACAGAGAAGTGAGTGCGGGGATTGGTGGGTGGGCGTGTGAATGAGTGGTGAAATTTCGTCCAAGAAGATCAAAAATTGCGGTAGGTACGTAATTTCCATATCTTCCTGGACATAAAGTCTTCACCACTCATTCACACTAATGGGAGAGTACCGAGCTAATAATCCCCCGAGACAGGTGGCAGGAGATAAAGAGCTCACATACTCAGGACAGAAGTCCATTAAGAATGGTCCTGCCCAGCGACAGATGTCGTCTAGCATGGACATTCAAGGCACGAAAGTATGCACTGAGCTCCAAGTAGCCACACTGCAAATATCTGTGATGGGCATATTGCGGATTTCCACCAGAGATGCCGCGACTGCTCTGGTAGCGTGAGCATACACTCTGCCTTCCAGCTTGACCTGTGACATAGAATAGCAGTGGCGGAGGCATGCCACCAGCCACACTGAAATGCATCTAATATCGACAGGTTGACCCAGCTGGGTCTCGATGAAGGAAACAAACAGTTGTTGAGCCTTGAGAATTTCTTTTGTTCTATCTAGATAGAATTGCAGCGCTCTCTTAACATCCAGTGAATGAAGGGTACTCTCCCCTTCATTCTGGAAGTTCACAAAGTAGGTAGGAAGGACTAAATGTTGGTTTAGATGGAATTCTGAGACAACCTTAGGGAGAAACTTAGGATGAGTCCTAAGAACTACTTTGTCCTTGTGAAATACAGTGTACAGGGGGTAGGGTTGTCAGAACTAGTTCGGTAAAGATTGAACCCTCCTCGAACCTGGTGTTCGAGTTCTAACTTAAATTCAACACTAAACAGTTCATAAAGGTTTGAATCACCTTGAATGCAGACGTTGTCTGTTTGCACCTCATGCATCCTACTTACGGGTCAGGTGGGGGTCGGCAAGCCTGCAAGCCGCTGGATCTGTGGGGGTATTTAGGAGATGTGCCGCGAGGAGGAGCCATTTGCAGAGGATCGGAGCTGAGGTAGCAGCAGCCTAGCTAAACTGTAGCGTTAGTGGTTAGCGTACCGCTACTCTTGTCCAGTGGCCACTTCCATCATCCATTTTCCTGTGAGACCGAGAACAAGAGAAAGGCTGAAAAAAGCTCAGAATCGGGTGGGAGTGGGACTAGGGGGAGGTTCAGGACAGGTGGAGGGATTAATCAAGAATTGGGAAGGGACTGGGGAATAGGGAGGGATCGAGACCAAGATCAATCAATATCAGGACTGGAGGAGGACTCAGAGAGAGAATAAAAAAAAAATTAGAAGAAGTGAAGAACCTTTGTGAAATGTGATTATTTGAAACTGCAGCACTGCTCAGTCAGTGGTGCACACTGCACACTCAGCAGCTGCCAGCAACAAGCATACAAGGGGCGCAAAAAAAGGCAAATAAATCTGAACCCTTCCCAGTGTAGTGTGTGTGTCACAGAGAGAAGCCCAGTGTGTGCCCCTTGACTGCACTGTACCCTACCCAGTGTGTGTTACAGAGAGAAGCCCAGTGGCCAGTTGTGTGGTGGCATTAACCTTACATGACAGAAATGTAGAAATATAATTCTCATTCCCTGGGTTGTGTATGTGACTCCGTCTCCTGTGGTCAGCCCATCACCCTGCTGCTGTGTGCCCCTTGACTGCACTGTACCCTACCCATTGTGTGTGTTACAGAGAGAAGCCCAGTGGCTAGTTGTGTGGTGGCATTAACCTTACATGACAGAAACGTAGAAATATAATTCTCATTCCCTGAGCTGTTGGTTATGTATGTGACTCCGTCTCCTGTGGTCAGCCCATCACCCTGCTGCTGTGTGCCCTTTGACTGCACTGTACCCTACCCAGTGTGTGTGTTACAGAGAGAAGCCCAGTGGCCAGTTGTGTGGTGGTATTAACCTTACATGACAAAATGTAGAAATATAACTCTCATTCCTGGGTTCATGTGTGACTCCGTCTCCTGTGGTCAGCCCATCACCCTGTTGCCAAGGTTTCTTGACTGCACTGTACCCTACCCAGTGTGTGTTACAGGGAGAAGCCCAGTGGTCAGTTGTGTTGTGGCATTAACCTTCACATGACAGAAACGAAATAGAATTCTCACTCCTGGTTGTGTATGTGACTGGTCTCCTGTGGTCAGCCCATCACCCTGCTGCTGCGTGCCCTTTGACTGCACTGTACCCTACCCAGTGTGTGTTACAGAGAGAAGCCCAGTGGCCAGTTGTGTGGTGGCATTAACCTTACATGACAGAAACGTAGAAATGTAATTCTCATTCCCTGGGTTGCGTATGTGACTCCGTCTCCTGTGGTCAGCCCATCACCCTGCTACTGTGTGCCCCTTGACTGCACTGTACCCTACCCAGTGTGTGTTACAGAGAGAAGCCCAGTGGCCAGTTGTGTGGTGGCATTAACCTTACATGACAGAAACGTAGAAATATAATTCTCATTCCCTGGGTTATTGATGTGACTCCGTCTCCTGTGGTCAGCCCATCACCCTGCTGCTGTGTGCCCTTTGACTGCACTGTACCCTACCCAGTGTGTGTTACAGAGAGAAGCCCAGTGGCCAGTTGTGTGGTGGCATTAACCTTACATGACAGAAACGTAGAAATATAATTCTCATTCCCTGGGTTGCGTATGTTACTCCGTCTCCTGTGGTCAGCCCATCACCCTGCTGCTGTATGCCCCTTGACTGCACTGTACCAGACCCAGTGTGTGTTACAGAGAGAAGCCCAGTGGCCAGTTGTGTGGTGGCATTAACCTTACATGACAGAAACATAGAAATATAATTCTCATTCCCTGGTTATGTGAGTGTGACTCTGCCTCCTGTGGTCAGCCCATCACCCTGCTGCTGTGTGCCCTTGACTGCACTGTACCCTACCCAGTGTGTGTTACAGAGAGAAGCCCAGTGGCCAGTTGTGTGGTGGCATTAACCTACATGACAGAAACGTAGAAATATAATTCTCATTCCCTGGTTTGTGTGATGTGACTGCCTCCTGTGGTCAGCCCATCACCCTGCTGCTGTGTGCCCCTTGACTGCACTGTACCCTACCCAGTGTGTGTTACAGAGAAGCCCAGTGGCCAGTTGTGTGGTGGCATTAACCTTACATGACAGAAACGTAAATATAATTCTCATTCCCTGGTTGCGTATGTGACTCGGTCTCCTGTGGTCAGCCCATCATCCTGCTGCTGTGCACCCTTTGATTGCTATGTGTATGCCTATGCCCAGCAGCCCAATCATTCTGTAAGCCTTGAACCTGGGATCCTTTAGTTGCAAACTGTCATATTCTTCAATTACTTTCAGTCCACGGTATCACAGTGTCACACAGCCAAAATAAAATTTTGGAGTTGTGGCCAGCGATCACAGATCACATTGCTTTGTTACACAGGAATTGTTTGGGTGTGGGTGTGTTCACCGCAGTATACTGGTAGTACTGGTACTTACTGCCTGTTATGGCTGACAGCAACATAGATGAAGTATCTAGTGCTGGTGTTGGAGCAGGTGTTGGTGGTAGTGGTAATTCTGGTGCTAACAGAAATAACCAAAATGTTTCACGTGATAAAAATTCAACAAACAGCAAAAGAGCAACAGTGAAGTGTGGTAAAGGGGGACCTTTTAAGAAAACCTGTACAGCTGCTGGGGTCACACGGAGAGGCACCATAAGGTATGCCATTCATGCTGTTAAGATCCCTCTGACTAGCAGCAATAATGCAAGTGACAGTGAGTCCCTCTCTGACTCAGACAGTAGCTCTTTGTCTCAGTCCGACACTGTTGTGTCTCGCGACAAATCATTACTTCTCAACAAAGTGAAATGAGCAAGTCTGCTGACAATGAATCAGGTAGTGCACTTGCAAATACATCCAGCACTGTTGGCAATGAAAAGGACATATCCATTGAATCCACCACTTCTGTGTTGGCCAGCAATGAAAATCCATCAGAGTCTTCTGCCCACTCTTCTAGCACCAGGAGCATGTCCCAGGTTCTGTTAGGACAGGTGAAAAGACACAAACAGTCTTTAGCTATCTTCCTAGCACTCGAACAAAATCTGTCACATCTGAGGTGTGGAATTATTTCTCTGTCAGTAAAACTGATCCATGCAGAGCAATTTGTTCCCTGTGTAAACAGAGTGTAAGCCGTGGTAAAGTTGTGTCATGCCTTGGCACTACAGCTCTTAAACGCCATCTGAAAAAGCATTCGGTTTTGCTTGATCATCCAAAATCCATGTCCTCCATCTTCCAGACCGCACGTGAGAAGGGTCAGGAATCTGAAATGGATACTGAATTGTCTGAACTTGATGCGGGCAGAACCACTGCCAGCCCTAGGATCACTGTTACCACCAATGCCAGCACCATTAGTACCAGTTGCACATCCAGTGATGGCACTGAATGCATAAGTCCTAGTCCACCATCTCAAGGCCCATCTGCCCATCAGCACGGTGTATAATAAACCAGCAGGGACATGTTGCAAACAGCTAACACTGTCTCAGGCATTTGAAAGGAAGAATACCTTTACTAGAAATCATCCAAAGACCCTTCATCTTAATTACTGAATTGGTGAACTGTTAGCGGAGCCCTTCTCCCATACTCTTTGGTAGATCATGAGGATTTTAGGAGCTCATGACATTAGCAGAGCCTCGTACAATATTCCTCATCAAGGTACTTTTCCTGTGTTGAAATACCAAACATTTATCAGGCTTTAAAAGCGACAGTGATGCTTGCACTTAAAACTGCAGAGGGTGGGGTTATTCATGTCACAACAGATATGTGGACCAGCACTCAAAACATAGATTACATGTCCTTACCGCTCATTGGGTCACGCTTTCTTGTGCTTCTTCAAAAACAAAAGACACCCCAAAAGATGTCGCTGCTGCATATAAAGAAGTTTAGGCAAAGTCATACTGCTGCAAACATCTTGCAGGAACTAAATGACCTCTTTGACGAATGGGTTTATTCTCACGGTCTAAAATGTGGCTTCATAGTAAGTGACAATGGAGCCAACATCTTAAAAGCAGTACAGGATGGAGGATTTCTGCATGCTTCTTGCTTTGCACATTGCTTACACTAATTGTCACGGGATTTCTCAGCAACGAAACACAAGTGGATGGTATGATTGCTGTTTGCAAAAAAATTGTGACTCACTTTTCACATTCAACCAAGGCTATACGGACATTGTCCGAACTGCAAAAAAAACACAAGCTGCCCCAGCAAAAGCTGATTCAAAATGTTTCCACTCATTGGAACTCAACGCTTTATATGCTGCAGCGCCTCTTGGAGCAAAAGCAAGCTGTACATGAGTACTGCTCCAGTTACATTATTGGAGATGGCATTATGCTGTCTGTGCTGCAGTGGAAATTAATGGAGACAGTGTGCTGTATCCTAGCTCCTTTTGAGACAGCTACAAGGGACAAGTCTTCTGAAGGTGCATCTGTGAGTCAGGTTATCCCACTCATAATGCTCATTTCACATCATCTTAGTGTTCTAAATCTACAACTAGAAAAAGACAGATCTGAAGCGCAGACAACATGTCGCCTGTATCATGGGAATCTCGTAAAGAGAACGAGCGAGCGCTTCAAAACCGATGACAAATTAGTTGCAATGACGAAATCAAGACACTACATCCTTGCAACTCTCTTAGATCCTAGGTTCAAGGCTATACATCTTCCAAAACAGATGATATAGAGCAGTACAAATGTATGTTGTTAGATGAGCTGCAGCACTCACAGGAGTCAAACACAGACACGCACAGTACCCTCAGGTTGTCATCACCACAACATGCAGGTTCATCTTCACAAAGGGATACAGAACTGGAAAAGTCACCAAACATTAACAGTAGTTGTTCCACAACTGCCACTTCTTCGGCCCTTAGTAGCAAGCTAAATCTGTGGCAAAACCTTTCCCAAATTGCTGCCATACCAGCTGCTTCTGCTGATTCTCTTCTGAGCGGTCTCTGTCCAACATGGTAGACAGTTACCTGCAAGAACTGCCTATTCCTATTGATGCATGCCCTTTGAATACTGGAGATCAAAAAGTCAATTTGGACAGAGCTGTATGATGAAGCCTGTAAATATCTTGGTTGTCCTGCAACAAGTGTCTCTTCAGAACGCATGTTTAGTACAGCTGGCAATATTGTGACAGACACCAGAAATAGGTTGCTGCCAGAAAATGTACACACGCTAACTTTTATTAAAGTTAATAAGTCAAGATTTTCGTATCCCTACAAGAGTATACAACTGATCCTGAAGTGATTGATGTTGTGGATGTTGATGGTGATGACAACTCAGATGGTGGTGGCTGGTAAATACTGTGTGGACGCGCCTCTGCACCAAAAGGAAACTTTTAAAGACTGTGATGACTTTGGTTGTCGCTCTCTCCTTTCTCGATCTACTACCTTGACTATATACCCTCAAAACTTTCACCATTTCATGGCAAACTGCTTTGTAGCTAGGGTCTAAACTAAAGTCAACAAGTTTATATACAGGGCAATTTTAACATCAGTGGGAACAGGCCCAAATTTGGCATAAAGGGACACTGTCACATCAATCCTTTCTGTATCATATTATTTATAGTTAAAGTGAAAACATATATTTTTGGATTTACCTTCTGTGACTTTGTGGTGCATTAGTATGGGCTGGGACAGGAGCGGTCTATTTTTCAATTTTAAAGAGGACAAAACAATGAGTTCTAATTGGTAGCTGTTTATTATTTTTTCAATTACAGAAATGTTAGCCATAAACGAAAAATGGATGCTAGTACATGGGTGAGGATTGTGGGTTGGTTTTAACATGGGTGTAAGGGTGGCATGGGTGCTACTGCACAGATGAGGGTGGTGGAAGAAAAGTGGAATGGGTGATGGGGTGAAAGGTGGGTGTTGTTTTAGTTCTTTCATGTACAGATTCGTGATCAGCTGGGAATGGTGAGGAAAAAAATGATGACAGACCGAACCTACTGTACACATAATATATATTCTTATTAAATACATTGCAAACTGCTGCCACCTAGCACAATTGTCCTGTCCCCTTTAAAAAAAGAATAAAGGAATCAGAAATAAAAGAAAATCTGCATCAGCAGTTTTCACAGAATGTGACGTATCATAAAGTGTTTTTGCTTTACAAGTAGTGATAATTTGCAGCTACATTAAATGTTCCTTAGTATGTGGTGAGGAAACCACTTTTTTTATTTATGTGACTGAAATACAGATTTTATTGAAGTATCAGCTGCAAAAATGCATCATCTTAGAAAGTTGTAAGTATTACTTCAATTTGCCAACAAAAATGTTGGTATATGTATGCATTACCTTAGAAAATTGCATGCATTTTTGCCAGCAACAATAACTGGCATATTTTTTTTATTCAAATGTATTGATTGACTACGTCATGACATAATATGTTTTGCAACAGTTCCACATGCTGCTGCTGTAGGACTTGGCTTAACTTTGTTATAAAAGCTATCTTTTAAACATAGCAACTTTTGATTTACTCATTTAAAACAGAAAGCAGCAAATAGCTGAAATTAGGTAATATCAGTTATTTTTCTCATAATTCATGACGATGAGTATATATAGCTGAGTACATAAATGGCTAATGTGCCTCTTTCTTTCACTAGGAACTATGATGCAGCTGCAGCAGGAAAACTTTTAACATATGGGTGGGTGGGTGGGCCTGTTACGTATTAAGTTGCTGGCTTTAGCAAACAGAAGAAACCATAGATAAACCTAGTTGTATTCCTATCAATGTCACACAAGATAATTTCTCTCCCCCTTATATTGAACAGTTTTTCCTTTACATGTATTTTATTACTATCTTCGTTACTGGCAGCACAATAAAAAAATAGGGTTCGAGTTCTAAAAAGTTCTAAAAAAGATTAGAACCCTAGAACTTTTTCAAAAGTTCTAGACTAGAACTAGAACCCAGAACTTCAGAGGGTTCCGACAACCCTAACAGGGGGGTCTGTGACCAGTGCATGTATTTCAGAAACTCTACGGGCCGAAGTGACGGCCACCAGGAAGGCCATTTTCCAAGTGAGGAACTTCAAGTTGCAAGTAGCTAGAAGTTCGAAAAGTTTACGAGTGAGCATGTCTAGCACAAGGTTAATGTACCAGGCTGCGACTGAATGTCTGATAGGAGGTCTAGTATGCAGAATACCCCTAAGAAACCTCTTAACTACAGGTAACTGAGCCAGTGAGATGGAAAGTACCGGCTAATGATACGCCGAAATGGCACAAAGATTAACTTTGACTGTGCAATACTGCAGACCTGTATTTGAGAGGTCTAAAAGGTACTCCAAGACTTTATTCGGTGAGCAGGAAAAAGGGTTCCAAGAGGAATTTGCACACCAGGTAGAGAAACGCTTCCATTTGGCAGTGTAGGTTTTTCTAGTGGCCAGCTTACACGCAGCCAAAAGAATATCTGAAATTCTACGAGAAACATTGAACCTATTCACCTCTATCTCTTCAGGAGCCAAGCGTTAAGGTGAAGCGACCTCAGATTGGGAAGGACCATGGGATCCTGGGTCAAAAGGTTCATCTGAAGGGGAAGCGTCTTCGGGAGGGGTTTCCGGCAGACTGTTGAGCAGCAGGAACCATATCTTCTGAGGCCAGAAGGGGGCAATGACAATTATTCTGCCCCCCGAGACTCCAATTTGAGAAGTACCCTCTGAATTAGGAGAAGAGGAGGAAAGGCGTATAGAAAGCGCCTCGTCCACAGCAGCCTGAACGCATCTTGACAAAAAGTGCTAGGTCCTGGATCTCTGGAGCAGAAGAGAGGCAGTTTTGCATTGAGTGGGGACGCAAAAAGGTCCAGGTCTAGAGTTCCCCATTCTTTGAAGAGTGACTGAATGAAGGTTAAGTTGACAGACCACTCATGAGGATCCGTCTCCGTTCTGCTGAGATGGTCCGCCAGCTCGTTTTGTACTCCTGGCAGGTAAACCACCTGGATCAGAGTCTTGTGCTCCAGGCACCATTTCCACACTCTCATTGCTTCCCTGCATAATGGGTAAGAGTGTGCACCGCCCTGCTTGTTGATGTAATACATCACTGCCTTGTTGTTCGTTTGAAGGAGAATGTTCTTGTGACAGAGTATGTCCTTCAAGGCTCAGACTGCACAGAGAACGGCACTCATTTCCAGGACGTTTATGTGAAGCTGGGACTCGTCTTGAGTCCACATACCTTGGGTTTGGAGATTCTGGCAGTGAGCTCCCCAACCCATCAGGGATGCGTCCGTGGTAATGGAGATCTGATGATCCAGAGGGGCAAAGGGATATCCTTCCAGAAGATTGTCCTCCTGCGACTACCAGGCGAGTGACCTCTTCAGAGGTT
This sequence comes from Neoceratodus forsteri, assembly GCA_016271365.2. Classification (NCBI taxonomy): domain Eukaryota; kingdom Metazoa; phylum Chordata; order Ceratodontiformes; family Ceratodontidae; genus Neoceratodus; species Neoceratodus forsteri. Next base: position 40,401,516 of record CM057451.1, read on the forward strand.
CTGTCACCTTGATGGGAAAGGACTGAGGGTGAGTGGTTGGGGACCACTGAGTACTGAGCATCCACTGAGACGTTCTCATGTGGAGATGAGCTAAGGGTACAGTGAACACCGAGGATGCCATGAGGTCCAGCACCCGTTGCATCGCGATAGCTTGAACCGAGCTGTTTGCTCTGATGTATCGTCCCATCTGTAAGATATTGCTCCTTCTGTCCTCTGGGAGAAAAGCCTTCACACAGGGGTGTCCAGAAGAGTTCCTATGAAGAGGAGCTTCTGGGAGGGTTGCAACTGCGACTTGTTCAGATTTAGCAGGACTCCCATGGATGTGAGGAAGTCTGAGGCCGTGGCCATGGTGTCCAGAGTCTCTTGCCTGGAGGGACTCTGCTAGAGCCAGTCGTCCAGATATGGGAAAACTGTATTCCCGGATTGCCTGAGATGCGCCATGAGAATTGCACAACAAGTTCGTGAAAAACTGGCCGTAGGGTAACCCAAAGGCAGGACTCTGAACTGATAGTGTTGACTCAATGCCACGAACCTTAGGTATTTGTGGTGCTTTGGGTGTATGGGGATGTGTTGGTAGGCATTCTGCATGTCCAGGGAGGCTAGCCAATTGTGTTGATGAAGCAAAGGTAGCAGGGTACCTAGTGATATCATCTTGAACTTCTCCTTGTGAAGCAACTTGTTTAACTTTCTGAGATCCAGAATGGGGCGCATGCCACTGTTTTTTTTCAGGACCAGGAAGTAATGGGAGTAGAAACCTGTTTTTCGTTGATCCAGCGGAACTACTTCTACTGCCCTGTTGTTCAGAAGGCCTTGTACCTCGGAAGCAAGAAGGTCTGACTGTACTGCCGACAGCCTGGGCTGTCGTTTTGGGGGGATGATCTGGAGGGGTTTCCGAAAGATTGAGCCAGTACCTCTCGCAGATTATCCGGAGGACCCATTTGTCTGATGTTATAGACTTCCACTGGTTGTAGAACTGAGTCAGACATCCTCCCACTGCTGAGGAGGAGTCCCCCTCGGACAGCTGAGGTGGGACCTGGGCCAGAAAATCAGAAGGTGGCACTGGGCGCTTTGGGCCCTTGTGCCTTCTGCAGTGCTTTCTTTTGTGGCTGAGGGTTGTAGTTTTTGTTAAAACCTCCTTTGCCCCAAAAGGACTGACGGTTGTGAAACTGACGCTTGCTCGCACTCCCCCGAGAGGGGCCGGGTGCAGGTCTAGGCGTCTTAGTGGCAGATCTAGTCTTCTGTGTGGCCTCCAGAGCTTGCTCCATCTGGGGCCCGAACAGATACATACCATCAAAAGGTAAGGCCATGACCTGCTGCTGGGCATCATTTGTGAAGCCCAAAGTACGTAGCCAAGAGTGGCAGGTAGGTGCAGATGCCAGCCGCTGCCCAGGAAGTGGTATCGAAAGCGTCCATTGCAGCTTTAACCTGTTGGTTATTGGACTCGATAACCCTAGTTATGGTTTGAAGTAGTCCGAGTTAACTTCCGATTCAATTAGAGCTTCTACCATTTGCTTGAGCGAATGCCAAAGGACATACTCATATTGAGAAAAATAGCCCTGGTAGCTGGCAATGCGCATACCCAGGGTCAAGGCAGCAAAGAATCTCTTACCTAAGGTGTCTATCTTGTGAGATTCTTTGTTTATAGGCTGGGCTGTAGATACGGGGCGATCCTTGGGAGGGGCATACTTCCTATCCTTGGACTTGGCCACGGAAGGAATGAGATCCTGATTCTTCCACACCATCTGTGAGAGGGTCTCGAAAGAGGGCTATACCAGAGGTGTTAAATCCATAAGGATCTACGGGACATGAAGATACTGGAGTCGTAAAAGCTTCCCAAGATCGATTTCTGTAGACTGGAGAGAAAGAGTAGAATTACAATTTTTGAGCAGAGACTTAAAAGAAAGGTCCTTGACCACAGGCTTCGCAGAAGGCTTGATCCCTGCTCCCAGGGCAGTGTCATCAACATCATCACCCAGGCGAAGATCTGGTTCAGGCCCAAAATCGCCTCCTGATAGTCCAGGAGGGACTGTATGGACAGGAAAGGAGTGAAAATCAGGAGGAAGAACAGAAGAAGAAAGAATCAGAGTCAAGAACCCCTGATAACCGGACGACACCCATCCAAGCCTTGGCGCCATCGAGGAAAACGGCACCGAGAACAAGGAAGGTAGCGCCATCGAAAACAGCTCAGTGTATGGTGCTGACAGAGCCCGCAGCACCGTGGACGGCACCGACAGAGCCCCTGGCGCTGCAGACGGCGCCAACAGAGCCCTCGGCACTGTAGATGGCACCAAAAGAGCCCTCGGTGCCGCGGACGGTGCCGAGAGTGTCCCAGGGGTCTGAAAACTGCGATTTGAAGTAAAAGTGAGAAAAAAGGCAGGAGATAGAGGCATCGGTGTTGACTGCTGCGCCGCAGCCATGTGAGGGGGATAAATACCCGAGCGCGGAGTTAACGGCACCAACGAAGGTGCCACATGACTAGGAAGGCCCAACCACCCTACCCGTCCCTCTGAAACCGAATGGTCCGAAGGCCCCAGTGTCAGACTAACTGGCTCAGGCAACTGGACCAACCTCCGAGCCCACTGCTCCATAAGAGCAGCCCACTGGTGAAACTGCTCATCGAAAGCTCCTCCAATAGGCAGGAAGGAGCTCCAGTGTCAAGGAGGTCGGGCAACAGAGACAGAAACCAGCGACTCCGACAGAGGTGGAGACCGGCACCTGGCCCCAGAGACTGACCGTCAACGCGCAGACATACCAGAGAGCGACCTTAAGTGATGCCGTTTCTTTTTTGACCTATGTGTCAAAGAAGAACTTGAGGCCGAACGGTGCCAAGAATGGGACTGTTTCCTTTTATGCTTTCGGGGACCCCCATCTCCCTGAGCAATGGACCGTCTGCTGTCAGACCCTTCTGGAGAGGGCGAGTAGGACTGGACTCTGGCTGACTGAACAGCTTACACATAAGTCTCCTACCACCACCTGCCCTTCATGGTCGACTCCATCAATGGAGGGCTGAAAACTTCTTTCTTGTATAAGTAGAATTAAATATAATCAGTACTTATCGAAGATAAAATACAAAACAAAAAACTGAAAACTAAGCTGCTAGTTTGAAGTTTGACTCCCGGGGGGGTGAGCGTCGTCATCACTGAAGCGCACTCAACAGTGGGAAAAAAGTAACTGAGGCGGTTGGAGGGTCTACGCCGAGATAGTCATTACCACATGAGCCGGGGGTCGCGGTGAAGCTTCTTCGTGGATCCATCTCAGGCACCGACCCTCTCGAAAAAAATGTGCTCCCGCTGGGTCCTAGCACCTCCAGCAAACTCCCATTAGTGTGAATGAGTGGTGGAGACTTTATGTCCAGGAAGATCAGACAGGGCTAATACATTTTGTATTATATTAATGACCATGCTTAATCTCTTGCTTATTTATGGACTGCCTTGGAACGGAACTTCTTTTCTTCTGGAACTTAGCTATGGATAGAAACTGGCAATCAAATTCATATTACTGTATACAAGGATGGATAACAATTCTGGCTTCACTTCTCCATTACTTTTATGGTTATTGTATGACGACTACAGCAAAGAAGTTTAAAAAAAAATAAAACACAGGAGAACAAGAGATAGCACAACACTATGAAGACTGCTGTGACAGCACACAGTGTCAGCTGGACCATCTGAGCAACTTGTGCCCTTTTCCAGTAAGAGGACATAAGGGGATTTACCTCAGCAGAGGAGTTAAGCACTCCACGACCTGACCCAACTTTACTGTTCAGAAACAGACCAAGTACAACTTAGAGCCACTGTCAGGGCTACTATCAAGAGGAATTGGGTTGGAGTCAGGGCACCACAGGAATGCAGTTTTGTCTTTAGCAACTAACAGGGATACAACCAAGGTAAGGGGATACAGCCCAGGGTAGGGAGGGAGGTATACAGATGGCAGGGAAAACAAATTCCTTCTTTTTTTTGACAGGTTGTGCTAGACACATCAATGTCTTATATTGTTTTAAACAATTTCATGTTTTTGGTTTTTATCTCCTAAAGGAGCCCCAGTCCCCAAAAAGGAAGCAAGGGGGGAGAAAGAGACACAGAACCAAAGTTATTTATCATGCGTTGGTTAGGCAGGACACACACAGTAGAAGGGTGAGCTGCTCAGTTGTCCTGGCTCTTTACATTGAGTGAGGGATGGCGGGCGGGTTGCATAGTACTCCACGGAGAAGACATTCTGAAAGATCTTCAGTTATGGTACACATGCAGCTTTTCTGTCTTCCCCAGAATCCATCATCTCTCTTTGTCTGGAGAGGCTGATGATAAATAAGTCCACATTTTTTTATAAACAGTTGTTTGAACAAATCCTTCAGAAGGAGGCTGTACAAATAAAAATGACGCACCTTATCTAGGCACAGCATATCTTTTCTGAAATTTGCTGTCAATTACCTGTGCTGAAGCAGGCTGTTTAAAACTTTTAGTTCTTCACTGTTAGGGTAGATACTACTTAAAATGGCCACTGAGGAACTGGCCCTACCTGTCCAAAAAATATTCAACTTTTTCCCCTCAAATCTGGTCCCCTCCCCGATGTCTGGAAACAAGCCAATGTAGTCCCAGTCTTTAAATCTGGTGACGGCATGGCGGTTTCTAACTATAGACCAATCTCTTATCCTCTCCCCACTCTCTAAGGCCTTAGAAAAAATTGGTAGTAAGCAACTGGTATCCTACATCACGGATCACAATCTCCTCGCTGTTGAACAACACGGCTTCAAGAAGCTGCACAGCACGACAACCACTCTAATGGAGCTACCTGAAGAACTCAACAAGGCCCTAGACAAAGGTGAATACACTGGCACAGCCTGTCTTGATCTCTCCAATGCCTTTTGACCCAGTCAGCTATGACCTCCTAATCATAAAGATCAGGCAGTTGGGCCTGTTGGATGAGTCCACACTGTGGTTCTCTGACCACTTAGCCCACAAATTGCAAAACATTAGAAGTGGAGAGGTGTTCCCCAGCTTGTACTCTAACCACTGGAGTCCCACAAGGCTCAATTCTCGGCCCCCTGCATATAGGAAGAGATACCATTCTAGAAGGAACCAGGCACAGGTATTTCATAAATTTAGCTACTAGCGGTGACTTCTTAAAAATTCACTTTCCACAGCAAATCTGTTGCTTGTTTTCTTGACAAACATTTTAAGAAGAGTAGTCTTCCATTGGATGAGTGGGACAGCCACATTTCTCATCTCTTGTATCATCAGGAATTATGCCCCTATACGCCATCTCTGTGCCGAATTTATCAAATTCCTCCTCTTCCTCACCATCTTCAAATAAAGGGAGTGGAAATACCGACGGGCCCGTTCCTTGCTGCCTGACCTGAAAAAGTTGCCACATTTTCATAAATTCTTCTAGGAGTGTGCATCCAACTAAGGGGAAAATCGATTCCAACTGAAGCTTCCAGAATGGGTTTACTATGTGGCTCTTTTACCACTTCACTCCCACTGCGTAACTGTCATTTTGCACACTAAGGAGTTTAGTGCCCGTTTCCTCTTCTTGTGTGATTTCTTACCCCCAGTGACACCAAGAGACAAACTGTTCTCCCCTGCTGGTCTCTTGGCCTGAAAGGTGCTGCCACTGGTGGAGGGTTTAGCTGAATCTTGTGGAGACACATTAACATTACTGGCTCCCTCCATATTGACTAAATGTTTCTTTATTGGGGAGAACTGTGTGTACCTAGGTGCTGAAAGTGACATTCTTTTAGTCTCTCTCCTTTTGAGAGGTTTAGGACAGAATCTAAGACAGGATTCATAGCTCTGTCTAAAATGCTCAGGTCCCACACGCTTAAAACACAAACTGTGGCTGTTGGCCTCAGGGACATTACTACCACAGCCCTTACACTTTTTAAACCCAGTGGGTCTGTGTAGGGTTTTTTGTCTCAGACAAGTGATACAACCAAAAATAATTTTAAAATAAAATCCCTTTTCCTTAACTGTGGTGTGGAGTTGAGATTCTTCAACCCATAACAGAGAAAACCCCATCTATTCTAGCAGTGAGACAGAGAGCATGAGGATCTTAGTACTGTGCTGAACGTGTTAGGGTTCATATTTTACATTACTGGGTGACTGAAAATCGCATTACTGTTCCTTAAACATCATCTACTGTGGCAGTTTGTTTAAATTTGACATCACCATCCTCCACCTGTGACATCACAACTGGTTTCTATGGAAATTATGATGAAATCATATGCACAGGATTATTAGGCACAGACATGCAGCCAGAGCACATGAAGTCTAGCAAACAAAGATACTATTTACATGTCATGGTAATGATCATAATTATCAAAAGACAGGGAAGCTAAACACAGAAACTATAGGAAATACAAGCTGAAATGGGGGGTCTCAGTGCAGATTTCACCTCTTAAAATGGCAGACGAGATTTAGGCAGAGATTTGAGCAGACGGAGTCAATATTTGATGCTAGTTTTGCTTTTTTAAGTTGTTTTGATTAGTTATCACAAACTACTATAATACTTTTAAAATTGGTGGTATGGGGGTAAAGCCCCATCCCCCAATGTTAACATATATAAATTGTTTGATCAAAAACAAGAATGAGAACTCGCCACGAATCATGTCTGTCATATTGTGAAACGATGTGATCTGCATTAGCTCTGAAATTGGTCCAAAATGTGTTTTTACAAAGTGGTCTCAGTGATGCCAGGGGCTTTTTAACAGCTATTTTAATTTTCTAGTTTATTTCAGCTGGATTTGTTTTATCAACAACAACAAAAAGATCTAAGTTACACTCCCACATTAAAATATTCTGAAAGTAACTCACATGAAGCCATTTTCCCTCTGACACTTTTCCAGTGTGTTCTTAATAAGAGAACCGAGTTTCCTGAAGAAAAGGTGCTCTGAAGGCTTGGCAGTGGTTCCTGGCCCCTTGGTTTGGCCATATTCTTTACAAAGTGCCTCTGATTTGGTGTAAACTATGAAAAAATTGAAAATCCATGTTAAATAACAACAGCAGTATTCTAGAGATGCAATGAAATATCTACATATAAAAAAGTAAATGAACTCTGGGAATTCAGCTGTATTTGGGCTTTTGTTTACAATATAGAGGACTGTGTATGAGCAGCCATACACAACAAGGCTGTTGTTCAATCAAGAGGTTTCCATGGTAACAAGAGATCTTGAGAGCGCAGCTCGAGAGATGTCTTGGAATCATGGAAATTTCTCGATTAAAAAACAGCCTTCTATGTGTATGGTTGCTCATACACAATCTTTTATAGTGTATAGATAACCATTAGCTTAAACTCACATTAATTCTGCACTTGCTGCTGGCCCGAGGATCGCTGATGCATTTGATCTCTGACGCGCTTCAGAAGAAGATAGACGTGTGTCCATGTTCTATGTTATTATAGTGCAGTAGTGATGTCACTAGTGCAGCACAAGGCTGTTCTAGGCATGGATTTGCATGTTGAACAGCGTTCCACCATATACTATAATCCAGTAGAACACTTTTGTGATATACAAATAAAAGAAACTTTCGGAATAAGCACTGTGAAGACCAGCCCACTCATCAAGACTCATCCATTTCAAAGATACCATATCCACATACTGTAGAAAGTATTTATCTTAACTGCATATTAATTGATCTTGGTATCAGGAGAAATTAGGGTTGTATCAATTGGAAGAGGTAGATTCCTTTATTAGCCCCCTTATTTTATAGTACTGCCTGTTAAGACAGTTGGACTGGAAAGTATGGCCCAGTATCATTAATCTATGGGCAAGCCCACCCCTAAAATGGGGAATACGTTTCAACAGATTTAGAATATTTCAGTAGGGTTGGGACCCGTCATATTAATGGTAATTCTGAGTTCTCACCAGCCTACAAAGGCACAACCTTATGTAACTGGGGAATCCTAAGGCTTGGTATTCTACATCTCAGTGGACAATCAGTGATTTACATATTTCTATGCCTACAGCAAACCTACAGTATCAAATCCTGAGACAGATTTTTTTTTTTTGTAAATTCTTACAAGTTTGTAAATTCTTACAAGTTAGACTTTACTTCTAGTCAACAGATATACTTGTTTCTGCTGGGAGACAACGGTCTGAACTTAGAAGATTATTTCTACCTGGAGTTAAAAAACAGAGTGAAAAGGGTTGCCCTAAGTCCCAGTGGGTAGTGCATCGTACTCCTATGCTAGCGATCCAGGTTTGGGAATAAGCACGAGATAATGCCGAATGGGTCGTTGGTAACTGAGGAGAGCTGCTGGTGGTAGCATATCCTAAATTTGTATTTTTGGCATTGCACTTCTGTAGCATCAGGGACACCTGTGGTAAGGCCCTGGAAGGTTCACCATCTAGCCACAGTAAAAGCTGTATGCTGGCTATGGTACATGCCACAGGGTACTGAGTGGGCTGACCTATGGGGTGGGGGGGGAGGCAAGAAAAAGGGCCAGTCTCTATCAGAATTTCCCCCGAGTTTTGTCCAACTGTGTTCCTATGAAAACCAGCACTTGGCTGGGTTCCATCTGGGACTTTTCTATGTTCAGCATGAAGCCCAGGCATTCTAGGGTGTTTCTCACTAGTGCAATTGAGTACAATGCCTCTTGTTTTACCCTTCCTGTGACTATCCAGTCATCCATACAAGGATACGCTGTTAAACCATTTATTCTCAGGGATGTAACCAATGCTGCTAGGCACTTTGTGAACACCCTTGCAGCTGAGGTTAGGCCAAAAGGTAGTGTGGCAAATTGACACTGCTCTTTTCCTAATCTGAACCCTAGGAATTTTCTGAGGGAGTGTGTCACAGGGATATAGGAGAATGCATTTTCAGATTCAGTGATCCCAGCCACTCCTCCTTCTGAAGAAATGGTATAACTGTTCCCAGTATTACCATTTTGAAATTTTCCTTTTTATGTGCCTGTTTAGGAATCTTAAACCAAGAATGGGCTGCAAATCCCCACTTTTCTTCCTTGTGAGAAAGAATCTTGAGAACAGGCCTCTTCCCCACCGTGAGGGAGGGACCTTTTATATGGTCTTTATCTTTAGTTGTATTGTTACCTCCAATACTAATAGGATTTTTTCCTGTGGTTCTAAGAGTGGTGAGATAAGGCCTTAGCTTATTGTTTTGGTCCTGTTTTATAGATTTATTTTATATGAGAAATGCATCAGAAGCCAGGGTGGCCCAATGTAAATGTAAGGGATCATGGGTACAGGTACATGGGCCCGAGAACAATGTTGGAACTTGTTACTGGGCAGGAAAACTGTTTTGCTGCTAGCAGAGGCTAGAGTTAATTACTGGACAGGAAAACTGTTTTTGGCTAGAGTTAATTAAATTATCTAAAAGGAGACAAAAGAATAATTAAGCCCAGCTAGGAGGCCTTGCTTGTGAAAGGACAGGACCTCATGAGGACTCGGGATATCTGGGCATCCTTTGTGTTGAAAGGTCTGCAGTGACTTAATCTTATTACCTGATGAATAGACCACCATTTAGTTAACTGACTGTATTTAAGTGCAGTTCAACTAGACCTATCTCCCAGCAGGGAGGCTGGACTATTCCCCAGAAATCTGGTTTGAGCTGGCTAACCGCATCTCTTTTTTTCCTATATTCAGAAAACTGCATATCTGTGATATTGTAATAAAATACTGAACTTTGATAGGTTGGGTAACCAAAGAAATGGAAATGCTAGTCAATCGCAGGGCAGTCACTATCCACTGGACCTGCCCATTTGAACCCCTTTAAAACCAGGATGCAGAGGGGTATCTGAGTCTTTTGTTGCCTTTTTGCTTGAAGCCTGTGAGACTCTCTCTCTGCCTGTCTGTTGGGAGGACAGAGATAATTTCTCCTGGATCACTGAGAGCGAAGACTTCAACTGCCAAACTTCTAAGGACACTTTTGCACTTCAAAATTCCAACTAAGAACTCAAGGTAGACTTTTAACCTCAGAATTTAAAGTGTAGGTTTTTATGTATACTTTCCTTTTATTTCAATATCCTGTAACCAATCTCCAAATTATTTTACCATTATGTTATTTACTGTTTTCTAATTAATGTAATCAGTAAAGCCTTTGGCTTATTTAAAAAAAAAGTCTGCCTATGTCATTTGTGTGTGCTGGCTGGGTAAGAGTTCTTCAGACTATACTACACCTGTGTGATCGCTCAAGGGCGAAAACACTACCAAAAGTAAGTACCATTAGGGACTGCATGATGAAAGGAGGGGAGGAAATATGAAGGGTCTCAAGAGGAGCCTGTGGGGGTTTGTACCAAGTGCTGCAGTTCCAGGGAAAGACACAGTAATAGGTTGTACAGGGGCCCCCCAAAGCCTATACACACCTGTGGCTTTCTGGTTCATGGTGCAGTGGCTGAGGGAGCTCTACCTCAGGAACACAAACTCAAAACTGTATTTGTATCCCCTCGCATGGAGAAAGGGTATCTCTGGCCCCATCCCGCCCCCCAATCACAAGAGGGATTCACTGTGAAGCAGAGAATCCCGCCCCACGGGAGAGGACATGAGACAGATTTGGTGGGATCGGTGGACTGTTTGAACAACCTCATACAAAGAGGACAGAAAATTGGAAAAGGGAAGATTAGTTACAAGATATAGTTACCACCCTTTTCTTTTGTTGTTGGCTGCAAGTAAAAGACATACAAGTGGTAGTGTAGGGAAGAAAGATGACTGCCAAGTACAGCGACTACAGTGTAGAAGAGCTAAAGCAGCTGTGCCAGGAAAGAGGGGTCCATTATGAGGGGCGAAGCAAAAAGAACCTCATGTAGGCTCTTGTGGCAGCTGATGAGCAAGCGATTGCCCAGGACCTCAAGTCACAGCCAGTGACTGAAAGGGATCAGACCATGGGCATTGGGGTGCCAAGGGACATTGCAGTGTCCAGTTCCAGGGAGCAGGAGAGCAAGACCAGAGAGAACCTAGTGCCACAGCGCCAGGGGAAGGCCACCAAAGAGCTGGAAGGGATCAGGCTACAATTTGAGCTGAGGAAACTGGAATTCGAGCACAGAAAGTTTGAATCTCAGTAGCAGAGGAAATTCGAGCAGAGAAAGTTCAAACTAGAGTTGCAGGAAAAACAGCACCACAGAGAGGCCGAGGAAAGAGAAAGGCAGCTTCAGAGAGGCTGAGAGAGAGGAAAAAGAGCACCAGAGGGAATTCAAACTGGAGAAGCGGACACTCCAACAACCAGCACTAGAGGAGCTAAATGGCAGGGACAGACCTGAAACTCCAGGGCTGAGGTATAAATTAAGTTCCAAATTAATAGCGGAATTTAAAGAAGGGGATGATATGGATGCATTTTTGAATTTGTCTGAAAAGTTTCTGTATCCAGGCTGGGATACCCAGAGAGTCCTGGAGCTTCCAGCTATCCCCACTACTTACTGGTAAAGGGCGTGAGTGTGCGAGGCCAACTGGACAATGATGATAACCAAGATTATGAGAAACTTAAAGCTGCTTTACTTAAAAAGTATGAATGGACTTCTGAGGCCTACAGGGTAAAATTCCGTAAACTCCGAAAAAGCCCTGACATGAGCTTTGAAGAACTAGCCACAAAGCACCAGAAGTTTTTAAAGCGTTGGTAGGAGGGAGTGGAAACAAACTCTGTTGGGAAAACTGAGGCGGTTATACTTTTAGAACAGTTCTTTTGGGGTTACCCAGTGGAACAGAAAACCTGGCTGGAGGACTGGAATCCCAAAACAGCACAGCAAGCTGCTGAACTCTCAGATTGCTATGCCAAGAGCTGGCCTACTCTAAAATGTAGTGGGGGAGCAGGTGCTGCAGCACAGAAAGGGAAAAGCGTGCCTTCAGGTCAGCTACAACCCTCAATGTCTCTGCAGAAAGGGGGAAGCCCCAAGCTACCAAGAAGGGAGGTCTTGGGGAAAAAAAGAATGATGAATGTTGGTTTTGTAAGCCGCCAGGGCATCTGGCTAGACAGTGTCCTAAAAAGAGACAGAGGGGAAAAAGTGTCCCTTGAAAGGAGGTGGGTGCACTGTGTATCCCTGAGAGTAAGCCTGTGAACATGTGGGAGAACATACACCCGGTTACTGTAAATGGGGTGCAGACCCATGGGTTAAGGGACACAGGGGAGTCTCTTACCATGGTAAAAAGGGATTTAGTTGAGCCTGAACAGCTTATATCTAATCAATTTGTCACTGTGAGGGGATTCACAGGGGGAGGAAAAAACCCTGCCACTAGCTATTGTTCTCCTGGATTGGGGTGAGACAGGAAAGAGGGTACGCAAAGTGGCAGTGGCAGACAGCCTCGCTCCAGATGTGATTATAGGGAATGATATACAGCAAGGGATGGTGTGTGCGGTTATCTGCAGTCAGATGGCTAAGGCCCCTTGTATTTCCCTGAACACTACAGAAGCACCTGTGGAAGAGAATAGGAGGCTGGTTCCCCAGCCTGTGTCTCCAGACATGGAGAATAGTGAAAGGGAGGTAGGACTTCCCCAAGTAGCCATTCACCAAACAGCTACAAACGGTTTCTCTGAGGAGGGAGAGGTAACAATTGGTCAGAAGGTTAGGGATGACAGTGACTCTGAATGCCGTGACGCTACAGCTATGGACCCCAGTTTAAAAACTGAGAGAGACATGTCCCATGCTTTGGGAAAATGTGAGGATTTTGCAGCTGTTCAGAGGACTGACCCTTGTTTGGAGAGGCTGAGGACTTGTACAGAATCTAACAGGACACAGGGAGGTGACATGAAACATACGGTATTTTGGGACAACGGACTGTTGTATACACAAGACGTGAGGACAGAGGGAGGGGTGATAGGCAAGCAGCTTGTCATTCCCCAGGAGTATCGTGAGCAGTTGTTCAAGGTCACCCATGATATCCCCATGTCTGGACATCTAGAAATCGCTTGCATCATGTGGTGACTGGCCCAAAATTTCTATTGGCCCAGCTTCACCCAGCAGGTGAAGGAATATTGCAGGTCTTGTCACCGGTGCCAACAGATAGGGAAGGCAGGTAGTAAAACAAAAGCTGCCCTGCTTCCCTTGCCCACTGTGGAGGAGCCATTCCAGAGGGTAGGAATGGATACTGTGGGACCCTTGAGTACCCCAAGCTCCTCCGGAAAAAGGTTTATCCTGACGGTGGTTGATTACGCCACCTGATACCCAGAGGCAGTTGCCCTATTCTTCATTAAGGCACCCACGGTGGCAGACACCTTACTAGAGATTTTCTCCCATGTCAGGTTTCTGCAGGAGGTTATCTCTGATCAAGGGGCTAACTTCATGTCAGACCTGATGACGTCTTAGTGGGAGAAGTGTGGGGTGGTGCAGAGACACACAACACCTTATCACTCACAAGCCAATGGGCTCATGGAAAGATTCAATGGTACCCTAAAAACGATGCTCCAAGTGTTTGAACAGCATGGGAGGGACTGGGAGAAATACCTTCCCCATCTGTTGTTCACATACAGGGAAGTGCCCCAAGAGTCAACAGGGTTCTCCCCCTTCAAACTCTTTTGCGGATGTAGGGTATGTGGGCCCCTAGACTTGATCCCTGAAGACTGGGAAGGCAAGCAAGCCACCCAGGGAACTCCCGTAGTGAAGTATGTCCTTAGGCTGAGGGAGAAGCTGAAGAAGCTTATGAGAATAGCCCAAAGAAACCTGTCAGCTGTGTAGCAGAAGCAAAAAGTCTGGTATGATCAGAGAGCCAGAGCTTGCTCGTACAGCACAGGTCAGAAGTAATGGTCCTCATTCCAGTCTAGAAGGAAAAGCTGCAGGCCGAGTGGGCAGGACCATATAAGGTAGTCCGACAGGTAAATGACATGAATTAACTCATACCCATCGAATGTAGCATGTTAATATGATGAAGCCATATGTAAATAGGGCTGAAATGGTGTTTGCTGTTTGTAGTCTTCGGAAGGGGATAGACGAAGAAGACCCCCTCCTGGACTTGCTAGAGGAATGCAAGTGGAAGTCATTGGTGGAGACAATCAAACTGTCTCCCCAGTTGACCCCAGAACAGAGCCAAGAAGTGAGGGTGGTCTTACCCCTTTATTTACGGCCAAGTCCAGATGGACTCCTTTAGTGACCCATGATGCGGACACAGGGACGCAAGCGCCCATATGATGGACAGCTTACCGGGTGTCTGAGGCTTTCCTAAAGGACATTAGGAGGGAGGTGGAGGAAATGTAGGAGTTAGGGGTGATCCAGAAATCCCGCAGTTCCTGGGCCTCGCCTCTAGTCCTTGTTCCCAAGCTGGATGGGTCTACCCATTTTTGTGTGGACTATTATGGACTCAACGCAGTCACGAAGTCTGACACCCATCCAATCCCCCAGACAGATGAGTTTTTTGAGAAAGTGAGCGGGGTGACCTACCTAATAACCACAGACCTAACAAAGGGGTACGAGCAGAAGGCGCTAACTACCAGAGCTAGGGAAGTGTTGGGTATGATATAGAAGGCAGAATTAACTGTCAAAGCCGAAAGGTGCCAGGTGGCCATGGCTGAGGTCTCATATGTGGTACATGTAACATAGATCTGCTAATGCCAATGCAAATGGCCTGTCCAGCCAGTCGGAGTAAGAGGCAGAACTGGTGGAAACACTTACTAAAAAGGGGCGTGTTCCCCCCCTGGTTCTGTTAAGAAGGGAGGAGTGTGGTGAGATAAGGCCACACCTTATTGTTTTGGTCATGTTTTATGTATTTTTTATGTGAGAAATGCATTAGATGCTGAATGGCCCAATGTAAGTGTAAGGGATCATGGGCACTGGTACATGGGTCCTAAAATAATGTTGGAACTCTTGTTACTGGGAAGGAAAACTGTTTTGTTGCTAGCAGAGGCTAGAGTTAATTAAATTATCTAAAAGGAGACAAAAGAATAATTAAGCCTAGCTGGGAGGCCAGGTAGGCCCATTTGCTTATGAAAGGACAGGCCCTCATGAGGAGTCGGGATGTCTGGGCATCCTTTGTGTTGAGAAGTCTACAGTGACTTAATCATGTTACCAGATAAATAGGCCACCATTTAGTTAACTGACTGTATTTAAGTACAGTTCAACTAGACCTTTCTCCCAAGCAGGGAGGCTAGACTATCTCCCCCAGAAATCCATTTTGAACTGGCTAACCTCATGTTTTTTTTTTCTATATTCAGAAAACTGCATATCTATGTTATTATAATACAATACTGAACTTTGATTGGTTGGGTAACCACAGAAACTGAAATGCTAGCCAATCGCAGGGCAGTCACTATCCACTGGACCTGCCCTTTTGAACCCCTTTAAAACCAGGATGCAGAGGGGTATCTGAGCCTTTTGTTGCCTTTTTGTTTGAAGCTTGTGGGACCCTCTCTGCCTGTCTGTTGGGAGGATAGAGACAATTTCTCCTGGATCACTGAGAGCGAAGACTTCAACTACCACACTTCTGAACACTTTTGCACTTTAAAATTCCAACTAAGAACTCAAGGTAGACTTTTAACCTCAGAGTTTAAAGTGTAGGTTTTATGGATACTTTCCTTTTATTTTCAATATCCTGTATCCAATCTCCAAATTATTTTGCCTTTATGTTATTTACTGTTTTCTAATTAATTTAATTAGTAAAGCCTTTGGCTTATTTTAAAATAAGTCTGCCTATGTCATTTGTGTGTGCTGCCTGGATTAGAGTTGTTCAGACTATACTACACCTGTGTGATCGCTAAGGGCCAAAACACTACCAAAAGTAAGTACCATTAGGGACTTCATGATGAAAGGAGGGAAGGAAATATGAAGGTTCTCAAGAGAAGCCTGTGGGGGGTTTGAACAGAGCGCTGCATTTCCGGGAAAATACACAGTAATAGGGTGTACAGGGCTCCTCGAAGCCTATACACGTCTGTGGCTTTCTGGTTCGTGGTGCAGCGGCCGAGGGAGTTCTACCTCAGGAACACAGACTCAAGACTGTATTTGTATCCCCTCACATGGAGAAAGGGTATCTCTGACCCCATTCTCCCCCCATCATGAGAGGGATTCGCTGTGATGCAGTTAATCCCACCCCACGGGAGCGGACTTTTGACAGTAAGTAACAGTTTATTTAATTAAGCACCCCATCCTGGAGGCTCCGAGCGCTGTACAAGTAAGTAGGTTGGAGTGAAGGAAAAGCCTATAAGCTCTTTTGTTTTGCAAAGCCTATAAACTGAAGGGCTTAACCCCGACTCACCACTTCCAGCACCCACTTGTCTGTGGTGATGGATTTCCCATTCCTAGAAGTATAAGACAGGCAGCCTCCTACTGGTAGTGGTTATATGGCAACCTGTACAGAGTCATGGATTTTTTTTTTCTTGAGGTTTAGGAGCTGGTGCATGTTTCTGCCTTGTACCTCTCCTGTCTCTGCTTCTTGGGACACCCCTCTGAGGGGGTAGTCATAGTAGGAGTAAGGTCTTTGATAGCAGGTCCTGCCTCTACTTCCTTTTCCATATGGTCTGAAGGAAGAAGATGCTTTCAATTTCTGAGTCAAATTCTTACAGGCTGTTTTTTGTTCCTCAACCTTCTTCACATAGGCTTCTGTTTTATCCCCAAAGAGGAAGGGTCCCTTGAATGGAAAGTCCATAGCTTTTGTTTTTGTGTTCTGGCGGGATGGTTGCCCTGAGCAAGGCAAACCTCTTCAGAGATACTGCATGTGTTAGTACCCTTGATACTGTGTCATTTGCATCCACAGCCATGTGAAACTGATACTTGGTGGCCTCCAGTGCATCTTTTGCAGTTTTTGCTAGATCACTACCAAGTTCGCCTCCCACCTTTTCACTTAGGGCTTGCACTATACTCCAAAGAGCTTTCTGGTACTCTGCAGTGTATGCAATGTGTGCAGCCTGTGTTCACAGTAGCAAGGCTGAAGTGCACATTTTCCTTGCCATATAATCCAGCTTTCTGAAATCCTTTCTGAAGGAATGGAGGCTAGTGACGCTTTAGATTTCTGAGATGCAGCTGCCTGCACAACTCCCTCACTTGTTTTTTTGCTGTATTTTTCTTGCTCAAGGGATGTTTTGAGAGTGTTTTGTTTCGTCCAGCAGGCCGGGGTAAACAGGAGATGCCTATTGGGTACACTTTGATTTTCATCCTCACAGTTTGAGGTGAGGAGGGTGTTTCTTTTGTCCGGTAGGGCAGAAGAAAGAAACAAAGGGGGAACCGGGGAGAGCAGCGGGAGGGTACCGGAGCGTGAGGACTGCTGCTGGTATGGGAGTGTAGCACAAGCACCAACTAGGTAAAGAGGAGCGGAAGGTGGCTGTGAAAGAAGGGCTGCGGTGCACGAGTGGGGAGCCAGGGCTGACTGAATCTTGCATGAGCCGGGGACTTCCTAACCCACCTCCTCCTCCCGGATATGCCAGATATATTGGGACTGTTCAGCACCTTGGCTTGCTATTGGTGAATAAGCACGACTAGGTGCAGACACCAAGGTTACCGGATAATTAGGCAAGAAGGTGAGCACCTGGCAGTATGTCCTTACAGGGAACCCCTGTTATTCAGAGGACAGGTGCACTAGATTGGAGTGAAGTACACTTGTAGACCCAAACAACTAAGGAGGCCTAGGGGCAGTGTTAAACATCATTGGTATACACGGCTGTACTAATATAGGAGTAGATAATGGAGTGGTACATGGGGGGTACACAAGGGGGTGGAAATGAAAATTACGTACCTACCGTAACTGTTGATCTTCTCTTGTATCTTCACCATTCATTACTGCTTGGGTGTAAGCTGGAAGTGTGCACCAGCTACAGGAGTTTTCTTTTTTTTTTGTTTTGAAGGGAGGAGCTGACGCCAACGGCGCCACCCACGAGAATGACACACTGCAT
Organism: Neoceratodus forsteri; assembly: GCA_016271365.2. NCBI lineage: Eukaryota > Metazoa > Chordata > Ceratodontiformes > Ceratodontidae > Neoceratodus > Neoceratodus forsteri. Next base: position 40,419,263 of record CM057451.1, read on the forward strand.
GGTATGTGAGGGTTGGCACTTAGGTGCTGCAGACTCCTCCTCCATTGCAGTTCTGTAAGCCAGAGAGGCAAAATAAAGAATTTAGAAAGAGAAGAGCGAGGCAAGCGAGCCAAGGGATAGATAAAGGAAAAGAAACAAACTGAAAAAGGAATAAGCCAAAAAGAGGACAGGAAAGAGGAGAACCCTACCCTAAGGGACTGCAGGACCTCACTCCTTGGGCGGCTCTGAGGGAGGAACAGATAAAAGGAGAGGACGAGAGAAGGAAGAGGAAGAAGAAAAGGATATTGGGAGGAGGGAAAAAATTCTGCCACAAAGTTTGGGGAAATTGGCTTGAAGTTCATCAGCTCGGAGTTTAAAAGCAAGGATCCTTTTACACAAAAACGTGTTTAGATGGTTCAACTGAACCCTCTGCACAGCTTTGTATGAGAGAGGCAGATTTTCCTACACATCCCGCTATCCTGTTACCCATCACTCAGGTTGAGAGCTCACAGAATGCCGAAGGCAAATAATCTGTTCCGGAGGAGAGAGAGCCCCCAACTAGGTGAAAGGAAAGAGGTCCCACTAGTACATGGCCGTATGATAGTACTAGAGGGGAGAGGGGAAGCCCCAACTAGGGGCAACCTCTTTTGGAAAGATGGACAGAGAAGGAAACTCCTTCTGACTCCCTGGAGAAGGCAGAGATCAAAGATACCAGACCACTCGTTCAAGAGTTGTTAATTTGTCGAATCGGGCTAGAGAGGAGGTAACTAGCCCAGCTCTGGTATATAGAAGGCAAGATTCAGGGACACCAGCTAGGTCTGAAGACCGAGGGTTAGAGGACTATCTCAGAAACTAGCCCTGCTGGCTGGTGATTAAACTAATCTGGCCTGAAGGAAAAGTCCTCAAAGGGACGCCTGCCAGGAATATCAGAGAGAGTTCCCTCAAATGGAAAGGATGAAGCTCCACTCACTCTCCTCCATCTTCAAATCCTTCGCTGCTTTTTAGAGAAGAACAGAAGGTCCAGAGGAACCAGTGGATTTAGCTCCCCACTGTCTCGGGGGGGGGGGCAGGGGAGAAGCTCAAGAAATGAGGCCCATGAGGGGAAGGTGGTTGGGATTCAGTAATGAATGGTGAAGATACAAGAGAAGATCAACAATTACGGTAGGTATGTCATTTTCATATCTTCCCTTGTCAATCTCCACCATTCACTACTGCTTGGGAGAGTACCAAGCCCTCCTGAAGGGGGCCTAGCACAGCCCTGAGGGAGCAAGACCCTAAGCCTCCTGCTGGTGGAAAACAGGAGGAAGAGACCCTAGCCATACTAGGCTGGGAAGTCTAAGGCCGAGGAGAGCTAGAAGGTGTCCCCTGAAGACAAGGGGATGGAGGAAGCCCCTGCAAAAGCCGTCTAGACCTGCTGGAGAAAAGGTGGATCCCTTGAAAGGTGAAGCGGATCACCCTACGCTTGGCCAAGGGTGACAACCTTGATAGACGAAGCCATGCCGTCCACCTAATGCAGATCGCTGTCCCCTCAAGCCTGGAAGCCACCTCACTGGCGTCATAAGATGCCTGCGCTTGGTGCCTTGCCAATTCCAGACCTACAGCAGAGAGGGCAATGGCTTGTTGAGATTGCTCTGAATCAGGCATCAATGCTAGCACCTGAGCCAGCACTGACCACAAGTGCCTATTGTAGGCAGCATGGTGTGTCTGATGTGATGTAATGCACAACATTGCATGAGAAAGAGAGAAAACTCTTTGCCCCCACTGGTCAGACTGTAGGGAATCCGAGTCTAGTGGTCGGTCATGTGCCAGGCGCCGGCAACCGGAAGGGGTCTCCAGGAATGCCAAGCCCGAAGGAGGGTGAGGAACAGAACCTAGAGATGCCTGTGGAGCACAATACCTCCTCCTGCAGTTTGTCGGGGCTGGGCCAGGGTCGGCTGGAGACTGCCAGGTTCGGACAGACGCTTCCTGGAAGGGGATAGGCCAGGATGGCACCACCAGGTGTTGGGTACTGAATTCACTGAGGAATTCTCGTGTCTGCCGCTTGGTATTGTCCCACCTGACACTGGATATATGGAGATCCCGAACCATCCTCGATAGGAAGCGCTGATATTCAGTGAAATCAGCATTGGACGAGAGGTGAATGGTAGGTTCCTCTCCCTCCAAGGAGGGAGTCAAGGAGGATGGGGAACTCGAATGTCCAGAAGACTCCTGCGGTGGTGGGGACAGGCAAAAGACCCGTTCATTCATGTATCTAACATATGACGGGAAGGCCGCCACAGTGCCTCTGAACATCTCCCAGGATAAGGGCCCTGTGGGACCCACATGGCCTGGGAGAGAGAGACGGTTATTGCAGAGGGATTGGAGAAGAGCATCTGTAGGGAGGTGCCTGTCCTCTGCCAGGGCTCTGGAATCCAGGGAATTGTGCCCGAGCTAGAGGGATCCCTGAGATCAAACCGGGTCACAGGGCGGAATCCTGGGGATGCAAACTCCAGAAGAGCATAGATGGGGAATCTCCCCTGTGACGCACCTGGAGTTGCATGAGTCCAGAAGGGCAACCCTCGGCGGTGTCACCGGAGGGGACCCTGGAGCCTGAGAAGGAGAGGTGGGTATCGGCGCTGCAGCTCCTCCCTGCGCCTCGCAGGGTGGCAGAGGGGTGCCCCCACCCCTCAACCCCTCAGACTCTGAGGATGCCCTCCTCCTCAACCCCAGCGGAGGAGTCTCCTGATCCAGAGGCCTCCTGAGGGAGGCCACTAAAGCTAGGGTCTCCAGTTCCTCCTGGGAGGGCACATCAGCACCAAAGTTGGCAGCTGCCACAGCTCCTCCAGAGGAGATAACCCCCTCCCCAACCCCAAAGCTGTCATCCCCGATGGACCCCAGGCCACCCCTGGCCGAGAAGTCCTCAGAGGCAGACTGCTACGCAGACTCAGGATTGGGCTGGGCCGCCTGACATGTCCCACCGAGATCTCCGATTCTGAGGAATCGGGTGGCCAGTCCGGGTCCACATCTAAATCATCACCCTCCAAAGAGAAGTCGATCAGAAGGACCTCCACACTGGCCACCCCATCAGCATCTCGAACGGCGTTGGTGTCCCCAGCGGCGCCAGTTGTTCCCACCACACCACCCACGGCCCCAGAACCCAACATTGACCCACCCACAGCTCTGGCCCAAATCCAGAATGGTGCTGCGAGGCGGCGTCGAGGGTCCTCTAGTGCCGGACTCAGCAACTGTGGGCCGCGACACTGGGGAGCCTGCACCTCAGGAGAGGTCACTGCCGAGGCAGTGTCGATGATGCGACCCCGGGTGGAGCCGCGCTGCTCCTCCAACACCGCAAAAGAAGCCTCCTCCTCGGCAAGGCTTGAAGATGAGGAGACCTCCTCCTCACCAGACCATACAGGCCTGGGAAGGGACCCGGAGGAAGGGTCTAAAGATCTGGCCTGGGAGGCTCGAGAGTGACGTCATCCTCCGAATGTCGGCGGGGCCCTGCCAACTTTAAATGCACGGATTTCCAAAACACGGCGATCCATGGAAAAACAGGCGTCGCATCTATCCATATCATGGTTAGGTCCCAGGCACCACAAACAGACATGCCGTTCCGAAATGGAAAAATGCTGGCCACAGGAGCACTGACGCATAGAGGCGTGGCCCGCTTTCAATTTACGCTTGGCTCCCGAACTAGACATGATGCAAAATTAAACAAAAAAACAGCAAAAATTCCCGGCGCCTTTAAAAAATAATGGAATGGACTTACTGGCCACTAACGGCGTCGGGATGAGGAGTCGAAGAACGGCGTTGAAGGGTAGGCCAAATGGCATATTCAGAAAGTCACACTGTCACTTGCACAGCAGGTGCAGCCTCATCGGTGGGAGAAACAGAACTGGGATGGAGGAGGAGTCTGTGTCGCATAATGGCCACCCCTTGCACACCACGCACAGAGTCATTCTAGGCGCAGCCACTCTCCTCCAAAAACAAACAAACAAAAACTCCCATAGCGGTGCGTACTTCCGGCTTACACTCAAGCAGTAATGAATGGTGAAGACTGACAAGGGAAGATCAGCTATAATGGGGACAGTGGGTGGGACAGAGATTAGCAGGGAGCAGGAGGGGGTCACTATGGGTAGAACAGTGGGCTGCAATAGGTGTTGGACAGCTATTGGGATAAACATATTATGGGGACTAGGAGGGTGTCTGAATCTGCCACAGGCTAAGGAGGCTGGAGGAAAGAGTGCAGTGGATTGGTGGACATGTGGAGAGGGGGCGAGTAAGGTGGCAAGAGGGCCTCTCCTAGGGGGTAGCAGGAGGGCACATCAGGGGAAAGACAGAATGGGAGAGGCGACAGAGAGGGGGCACAGGGTCAAAACTGGAATGGGGCAAAAGTAGCAGGTCAGGGACGGGGGAAGGAGACAACGCAGGGTAGTATGGGAGTGGCAGGCAACAGGTTTGCAGTGCTGGCAACAATGGAGGAGGAGGGGAGTTAAGGGAGCACCAGGAGTGGGGGGGCAGGGGGAGAAGGAATGGAGTGCTCGGGAGACGGACATTTCGAGGAGGGTAGCAGGGGGAGAGGGGCACAGCCTAAAAGGAAGGTGTTGGCAGCAGGGGTGTGAGGGAGGGAGATGGTGCTGATAGGTCAGGCAAGGGGTGCATAGCTAAAGGGGGGCAGGGGCCAAAGGAAGAAGAGGGGAAGTTGGATGATAGTAGGGGGTCAAGGAGGATGGGGGAACACAGGTCGGGGGGAAGGAGAAGTGAGGGGGGCCCCCCCCCCACAAGAAGGAAGCAAAGAGACATAAATGAGCAAGGAAGGGCAGACAGTAGTGATGGACAAGGAGGGTAAGGGGAAGGGGTGGAATGAGGCATGGAGAGGAGGGTGTGCTAGTGTTGGGGGACTCCATACTGAAGGGGATCAGATGGGGCAGTAAAGGAGAAAGACACAGTCTAATATGGGTCGAGTATATTCCCGGGTTGACGGCAGGCAGGGCAAGCCAAGCCATTCTCAAGGGCATAGGAAGAGGACTAAAGAAACCGCATGTTGTGGTTCACGTGGGTACGAACAACTTGTCGGGGGAGATGGTGGAGGTGGTAAAGGGGAGATTCGAGAACTGGGGAAGCTGTGTGAGGAGGTGGGGAAATCAGTTGCCTTCTCGGAGGTGCTCCCAGTACTCTGCGCAAGTACTGCGAGGAAGGGAAGGATAGGGGAATTCAACACCTGGCTGTGGGGCTGGTGCCATACCAAGGGGTATGGGTTAGTAGGGGAATGGGGCAGAGCCTGGGACAATAATGACCTGTATGCAGCGGACAGGCTACATTTGAGCAGGGAGGGGAAGGGATTATTGAAGCAGGGGATAGAGGGGTTCATAGTGACAAGGGTAGCTTTAAACTAGGAAGGGGGTGTGGCAAGTAGTCAGCTGGTAGGCAGGGTTTCCAGAGACTGGAGACAGATGAGCCTACACCCCAAGCGATAGGAGAGAGTATCGGGGTAGGAGCAAAAGGGGAAGTATACTGGGGTGGAGGAGGCAAAGGAGCAGGGTGGAGGGTAGTGTCGCTAAACACGAGGAGCCTGGGGAACAAAGCAGCCGAGTTACAAGCCCTCCTGGCAGTGGGGCAGGTGAACATTGCGGCCATAACAGAAACATGGGCCACCTGGTACCATGACAGGCTGTCCAGGAAGGACAGGGCTAACAGGAAAGATGGGGGGGGGTGACAGGAAGCTCCTGCCACTCTTGAGGACCAACCTTTTCTCAAATCTGTTGCAACAGTTCTTCTATTTCTTAGCCTAATCTATCCTTTACAATTTCTAGTCCATAAGGTTGGCCACCCCCTTTTCTTTCTTGACTATGCTATAGTGTACTCTTTCATTTTCCTTCTCAGGTCCTCGTACAGGGAGGTTATTGTGGTGACCTCCAAACGTATATAAAACAGGTTGTGTTTATCGTTGTTGGATTTAGTATGTAATAGCACTATGTCATAAAATACCTTGATGTATATACCTTACGTTTATGAAACCTATAAATGTTGAAAATACCATGGCACTAGGTGTTTTTGATAATGGTAAAAAGTACCAGGTGACTATTATAGAAATTAAGTTTGTTGTGCTATTTAAATGCATGTAAATTGCTGTAAACTGAACAAGTCTGAAATGTCATGGTGATTTGCATATATCCCATGATGCTTTACATTATGGAAGTATGTATGATGTTGTATTTCTTTGAAACTTGATTTGTTGCCAATGCCCTTGGGGTAACCCATGTTTCAGTATTTCTGCACTGAGGTTCTTTGTTTACAGCTTGTTTTTGTTTTTTTTCTCTTTGAGCCCCCACTACCCAAGCAAATGGGGCCCACATAGGGATGAAGGGTTTTCACTGAAAAGTGGTTAGATCAGAGATCAGTGTCAGTAGGTGCTGGCTAAGTTCAGAGAAGGAACATTCATAGTCTGTTGCTGCAAACTGATGTACTGAAGAAGGAATATGCTATTGCTGAAGCTTATTTCCTGTATTCTGAATAAACATCACACAGAGATTGTGTGTTGAACCTGAAGTTTGGTGTCTGGTCTATCTCTTATCCCATGGGGGGGGGGGCAGGACAGAGGCCCTATGAATGCAGTTTCAGGATCCAAAGGACAGGGTATTGAGGATTGGGGTGGTGTATAGGGCACCAACTCAAGGTGAGGAGCTGGACAAGGAGTTGGCAGAACTGATTAGGAGGGTTTGCAGGAAGGGGAACACAGTGGTGGTGGGGGACTTCAACCTACCTCGGGTGGACTGGAGCATACCACCCACCACAAGTCCTAGGAAGCAGGTTATACTGGGGGCACTCCAGGATAGCTTCCTGGTGCAGCTGATGCACAAGCCAACTAGATTGGGAAGGACTCTGGACCTGGTACTATCAAACGGGGAAGCCGTAAGGGGCCTGGGAGTGATCACCATTCAGTGTGGTTCACAGTCAGTATGGGGAAGCAAATGGGAGGCTCCAGTACCAGGGTGACTGATTTTAATGGGGCAGACTTCAACAAGATGAAGGAAATTCTGATAAACCACCTGGGGGGAATCCAACCAACCATGGATGCCACTCAAAAATGGGATATCACTAAAGCAGGGCTGACAGAGGCTACTGGGACATGTACTAGGGCACAGAGTAAAAAGGGAAGGGCAAAGAAGTCCAGCTGGCTGACCAAGGAGGTAATGGAGGGGGTGAGAGCCAAGAGGAGAGCTTTTCAGAGATTCAAGAGATCAGGAAGTGGGGAAGATGGGGAGGAGTACACAAAGAAGTCCAGGGAGATTACAAGACTAGTCAGAGCCGCCAAGGCAACTAGAGAGCACAGGGCATTAAGGACGGAGAGAAAGACTTCTTTAGATACACTGGGGAGAGAAGGAAGATCAGGGACCAGATAGTGAGAATTAAGAAGGATGGGGGGTGGGTAGAGAAGGGGGAGGAACTGGCAGAGGCACTAAATGAGTACTTCTGCTCTGTATTCACAGTAGAGAGGGAGGACAGATACCACAGGGGAGGGGTGGAGAGGGAAGGGGGTGACAGATGGGGAATTTCAGGGTACTGGAAGGACTGTGGGCACTGCGGGTGGACAAGGCACCGGGGCCTGATGGCATTCACTCTAGGATACTCAAGGAACTGGCAGTGTGTCTGGCAGGATCACTGGCTGACCTGTTCGATACTTCTCTGAACACGGGATGTGTATCACAGGACTGGAGAATGGCCCATGTTGTACCCATTCACAAAGGTGGCCCAAAGGACGATCCAGGTAACTAGAGATCGGTGAGCTTCACATCAATTGTGGGTAAACTCATGGAGACAATCCCTAAGGAGAGACTGGTGACATTTTTAGAGGACGACGGTCTCCAGGACAGGCAACAACATGGGTTTGTCTCAGGCAGGTCCTGTCCGACAAATCTGATTGAGTACTATGACTTGGTAACCAGGAAGCTGGACGAGGGCCATGCTGCGGATGTCCTGTACTTGTTCTTCATCAAGGCCTTTGATTCAGTGCCACATGGGAGGCTAGAAAAAATTACTCACCTAAGTAACTGTGTTTCTTCTAATGGAGTCTTGCTGTATTCTGACAACCTGCAGTTAGCTCCAGCTCTTGAACTGCCCCGGAGAGTGAAGGGTTAAATTCTATGCAGGCATAGAACGTTGGGCTCGAGCTTGGTTGAAAACTCTGTCTGTGTCCTTTTGAAACCAAACCCTCAGATTCTTATGAGCTAAAACTCACTGACTAAATAATGTGGAAATTGTAAAAACTCCTAGTAGCCAACTGGCAACAAAGACTTTGGATTCCCCAAAAGACTCAAGTCAGGAAACCCAAATAACCAAAACCAGGTAATAAGTACTAAAAACTGTTAATTAAACAAATACAAAGCACCCAACACAAAAGGAGTGGGGTAAAGACACCCTTGGGGTGCAACACTGCACCTGCCCACCCACTTCCCAAAAACAGGTTCTGAGAGGGGAGGCAGGGAGGGAGGTCAGAATACAGCAAGACTCCATTAGAAGAAACACAGTTACTAAGGTGAGTAATTTTTTCTTCAAACAACATGAAGTCTTGCTGTATTCTGACAAATTGCAGACTACCAAGCAGTACCTCCAAGGAGGAGGGACAGAACCTACTTTGGGAATAGGCTCTGAAGTACTGCTGTGCCAAACCTAGCATCACTCCTAGCCTGGATATCCAGAGAGTAATGCTTGGTGAAGGTATGAACTGTTTTCTAGGTGGCTGCTTGACAGATTTCTAACAAGGGATATCCCTAGCTGCAGCCAGAGATGCAGCTGTACCCTAGTGGAATGAGCCTCAGGCCTGAGGTGCAGTTTTCCCAGTTTTTCATAGTAGAATTGAATACAGACACAATCCACCTGGCAATGGTTCTCTTGGTGGCAGGTCTTCCCTTACCTACTTCCCCATATGTGAGGAACTGGAGGGAGTCAAACCTGTGACCCTTTGTACGTTCTATGTAGCAACTAAGGGCCCTTTTAACATCTAAACTGTGTAGGCTCCATTCCCCTGAGGAAGTGTGATCAGTGAAGAACACAGGAACAGACACAGATTGGTTTAAGTGGAAATCAGAAACCACTTTAGGTAGGAACCTTCTATTGGTTCTAAGGACCACCTTATCTCTATGGAAGGAGATGAAGTCAGACTCCAATGACGGGGCTTGCAATTCACTGACACGCCTGGCAGAAGTAACAGCAACCAAAAACGCAATTTTCCAAGTCAAGTACTTGAGCTCTGCTGAGGACATAGGCTCAAAGGGGGTTGCATCAGCTGAGCAATACAAATATTCAAATCCCAGGCAGAAGCAGGAGCACTAAAAGGGAGATTGGTATGAAGCAATCCTTTGAAAAATTTATAGAATACAGGGTGAGATGACAGACAGGAAGATTTCCCCACTGACAGGAAAGCAGAAATAGCTGACAAATGAACTTTGAGAGTAGCTGGTTTGAGGCCTAGGCCATTAAGGTAAACCATGTAATCCAGAACTGTAGACAAGTCAGCAATGTCTGGGGAAACGTGCTTCTTGGAACACCAAATACTGAATCTTTTCCATTTGGAGTTGTAGGTTTTTCTTGTGGCAGGCTTTTGAGAAGCCTTGAGGATCTCCAGAACCCCTTGGGACAGATGTAAATCTGCATACTCTAAGTCTTCAAGAGCCATGCCTTGAGATTGAGTGACTGGAGATTGGGGTAACAAATCCTCCCCTGAGAGGAAGTTAGCAGATTGTAATTCCTGGGAAGAGACCGGGGAAGATGGACTGCTAAGGACAGCAACAGGGGGGTACCAAGGCTGCCTGGCCCAGTCTGGAGCAATCAGAATCACTCTGTATGGTTGTGACCTTACCTTGACTAGAACCTTGAACAATAGAGGAAAAGGAGGGAAGGCATAAAGAAACTTCCCTTCCCAGTCAAAAATCAGAGCATCCAGAGGGACTGAACCCAAGACTGGGGGTCTGCAACAAAACAGAGGAAGTTGGTGATTGTCTGGGGCTGCAGAGATCTATCTCCGGAGTGCCCCAACTTGAGAAGATCACCTTCAACACCAAAGAATCCAGAGACCATTCGTGATGGCCCTGGGAAATCCTGTTCAATGCATCCGCTATCACATTGTTCTTTCCTGGGAGGTGGACCGCTACTAGAGAGGTCTGCAGGGAATAAGCCAGGGACCATACTTTCATGGCCTCCGTGCACAAGGCCGTGGATAGAGTGCCTCCCTGATTGTTGATATGCCACATGGTGGTAGTGTTGTCCATCCTGGCCTGAACCACTTTGTTCTGTATTGACTGACAGAAAGCTTGTAGGGCAAGAAGTACTGCCCTGAGCTCCAGAAGGTTGATGTGAAGAAGGGATTCCTGAGGGGACCACAGTCCCTGGGCCATGAGAGCCCACAGATGGGCTCCCCACCCCAAAAGGGAAGCATCTGTGGTAAGAACCACAGAGTGAGTCTGAAGGACAAATGGAACACCTTGCCTCAGATTGTCCAGGTCCTGCCACCACTGAGGGGCCTGAATTAAGGTCTGAGTAACAGGAAATAGAAATTACGTACCTACCGTAATTATGATCTTTCTGTGTATCTTCACCATTCATCATAGATGGGTACTGGCCGGAGATCAGGACCCCGCGGGAGCCTTTTTTTTTTTTTTTTAAAAAGGATGAGGCGGGCGATGCAGCATCAGGCGCCGCCTTGAGGCTCCCGGCACGTCTCGTGGTTATGAGGGATTAGTCGTTAGCTGTGCTCGACTCCGCCTGCCTACCAGTTCTGAGCGCGGAGAGGTAAGAGGAAGGATGGAGGGTGGGACAAGAGAGTCCAAGTGACAGAAAAGGAAGAGAAACTGAACTAAAAGGAGAAATAACGACTGAGAGGACAGCATAGAGGAAGTAAAAACTAAGGGGATTGGGTAGGGGCCCCAATCTCTGGAAAAGGAAGAGGGGGAGAGAGAGAATTTAGGAGAGAGTGAGAGGTAACAAGGATCCAGGACCCTTGTCCATCACCAGACTGTAGAGGAACTGCAAGGAGTGGCAAAGCTCACTAGCCAGAATTCAAGGCACAGAATAACTGGCAATACCCCAAGAGCAGAGTCGGCTATTCTGGAGAAGGACAGGGTACAGGGACTCAGTACTCTCTCTGTAAAGATATTTGGTGAAAAAAAGGGTTCTCTCTTTTTTTTTTTTTTTAAATAGATGGATAACAGAAGGAGGGCAACCACCAGTTCTCACTCTGTAGGGGTGAGGATAAGTAGTAGAGAGGAAGTGCCACTCGGACTGTACCCCTTGGGGAAGAAAATTACCCTCCTGTGTGTCCCAACTTTACCCCGCTCAAAAAGAGGGGTAGGCACAGAGGGAGGAGGAGCCAGAGACCGGAGCCCCAGGGGGATGGTGGGCGGGATTATGATGAATGGTGAAGATACACAGAAAGATCATAATTACGGTAGGTACGTAATTTCTATATCTTATCTGTGTCAATCTTCACCATTCATCACAGATGGGTGAGTACCAAGCCCCAGAGGGGTTGATTAATTGCACCCTAAGGGACAGTGTCCCTTAGCCTCAGTGGGTGACACACTAGGGGGGAACCTTCTGGGCCTGAGGAGGCCGAGGTGGGGAGGCGAGACGGGGTCCCCCCGGAGGGGGAAGGAATTTGCCCCGACAAACGTAGTCTCGCCCTACGGGAAAAGAGATAGGTTCCCTGGTGAGCGGAGCAAATCACCCTACGCCGGGCCAAGGCTGACAACCGGGAAAGGCGAAGCCACGCCGATCTCCCGGTGCAGATCGCTGTCCCTACTACCCTGGTAGCTACCTCATTGGCGTCGTAAGATGCCCTTGCTTGGTGCCTGCTAGCTCCAGGCCACGGCAGAGAGTGCAATGGCTTGTCTGGTTTGCTCCGAGTCAGGCAAAGCAGCTAGGATCTGACCCAGCGCTGACCACAATGAACCTGTTGTAGGCTGCATAGTGGGCCTGATGAGCGGAGATGGAGAGAAGCAACCGTGCCGAGTAGAAAGTCCTCCTCCCCCAGAAATCAAAATCAGAAGAGTCCTGATCTGGGGGCTGGTCACAGTGGAGGGCGCGAAGCCCTTCAGGAGTGTCCAGGTGCGTCAATCCGGACTGTGGATGCATAGAACCTGGAGACTCTGGGGGAGCGCAATACCTCTGGCTGAGGTCCCTAGGGGCAGGAACTCCGGAGAAGGGCCTCTGCCAGAAACTCATGGACGCCTCCCGAAAGGGAGCAGGCCAGGGCGGCACCACAAGGGTGGCTGCACCGAAATCGCCTAGAAAGGCGCACGCCGCATGCTCAGGATTGCTCATGGAGAGGGGAGAAAGGTGAAGGTCCTCCAGCATCCTCACGAGGAAACGCTGATACTCGGAGAGATCAGCGGCAGGAGAGATATGGACAGACGGTTCCTCTCCCCCTGAAGAGGGGGATGAGGAGCTGGAGGTCACCATGCGCTCTGAGAGTGGCTGCTTGGGGGGAGGTTGAAAAACCTGGCTGTCCATAGCCCTAACGTAGGCAGGGAACCAAGCAGCCACTGCTCTGAACTGTTCCCAGGTGAGAGGTCCGCTAGGACCAAGAATACCTGGGAATGCTGGAGAAGGCAGCAGAGGGGAGAGAGGAAGTCGGCTGACCTCTGCCAGGGCTAGGGAGCGGACCAAGGACCTCTGCGGAGGGTGTCCTGGAAGACTCCGCAGCCGACAGCTGTACAACCACGTTGGTACTGCCTAGGCTGCGCCCAGAAGAATCCTCCAAGTGAGGCGACCGGGGCCGTATAGGTCCAGAAGGACGGTCCCCTGCCTCCAAAGAACGGGACCTCCTCAAGGAACCAGAAGGGGAAGGACGGAAGTCCGCGCTTCGGCTTCGTCCAGGGCCCGGGTGGGTCCCAGAGAAAGGTTGATGCGCTGACCCCACACCCCTCGACCCCTCGGAGTCCGAGAGAGTCCTAGTCCTCGAAAGGGCCAGCCTAGGAAGCTGGCAGCTCTGGGCTGCCCCCGAAGGGAAGACCCAGGGAGCAGCACCTTCCCCTCCTGTGGGCTTCCCAATAGGCCCCAAAGTTGGGTGATTGAGACACACCACCGGAGGGGGTACCACCGCCGAGGGGTCAAGGAACCCCCCAAGGCCAGGTTGCATGGCAATGGTGGCACGCACCACAGCCTGCTGGTTAGTACCACTGACCCTAACCTCGGGGGGAACCAGACGCACCTCAGAGGGGGGCTGACTGAGACCCGTCGTGGAGAACACCAGCTCATCCTCCTCTGCAGACAACCCCGAAGGGTGTGACTGCCCGCTCAACTCCGAGCCCGACTCCGAAGAGGTAGAGTCTGAGGCCCTAAGCCAGATGGTAGGAGGGCGAGGGAGGGCGACCTTACCAAAGGGTCCAGAAGTCCAAGCAGTGGCCAAAGCGGCACCTGCACCCTCCACAGCCCCACAAACGGCGCTGGCAGAAGGCGGCAGGGCAGCACGGGCCAAAGGTCCCGAACTAGGGCCAGCTACGGCACCGTCAAGTCCACCGGTACCAGTAACAGAGACGGCGCTGACAGAAACCCCAGCCACAGCCTCAGCGCCGCCGCCGCCAGGCCCTTCGGCGCCGTGAGCGGCACCCAGGACCGGAGTGGCGCTGACAACCCCGAGGACGGACTCGGCGCCGAACACGGCACCGCCAGTCGCGAGCGGCACCGAGAGCACCAACGGCGCCGAGGACGGTACCGACGGACGACTCCGAAGGCCCCACGGCACCGTGCTCTACCGCGGCGCCGAGGCGAGACATGGCGAAAGATGACGCTGATTCCAGGGTCACGGCGCCGCGAGCAGGGTCGGCACCGCAAATGGTGCTGATAAGGCCCACGGCGCCGAAAGACGAGTCGGCGCCAACAGGACCCACAGCGCCGCGAACGGCGCTGACGGCCCCGGGAAAGACGCGCCGACCCGGCCTTCCAGACCACGGGAGCAACACTGGGGGAGCCTTCACCCCCGAAGGGGTGATTGCCATGGCGGCGCCCCCGCCCGCCTCCCGGAGGAAGTGGGACGGGCCTCCTGCGCGCGTGAAGGAGCCTCGCCAAGGCTAGGCTACGGAGGCTGAGGCTCCTCCTCCTCGGTCCAGAGTAGAACCGGAGGGGACCCGAGGAAAGGCCGAGAGAGCTGCTTGGCCCAACGAGTGCGAACCCTACCCCGGAAAGTCGGCGGAGCTCGCCCTACTTTGAATGCGCGCTGTTCTAGGACATGGCGGTCCACGGAGAAGCAGGCGTCGCACGAATCCATGTCGTGAAGCGGCCAAGACACGCGACACCGGTCATGCTGGTTGGTAACGGAGTACTTGCGCCACACCGGGCACCGACGCATAGGGGCCGCCTTAGAAAGTTTTGCCCTCCCGACTCACGACATGACTCCGGGCGGAAAAACACCAAAAATAGACTCGGCATCGCTATACTTTAAAATAAAAGGAAAGATCTTACCGGTGACGTCGAGTGGAGGCAGAACTAGAACTAGCACACCGACGGACTGACAGCCGCACAAATTCGAAGGCAAAGGCCTAACAACTGTCAAAAAACTTCTTCAGTGGCTTCCCACGAGGTGACCTCAACGGCGGGAGACGAAGAACCGGTAGGCAGGTGGAGTCGACACAGCTTAATGGCTAATCTTGACGCCACGTGTATGCGTGAAGCCTCGGAGCGCCGATGCTGCGTCCGGCCCCGCTCTATCCTTAAAAAAAAAAAGTCTCCCGCGGGGTCCTAATCTCCAGCCAGTACCCATCTGTGATAATGGTGAAGATTGACACAGATAAGATCTAGCTTGGTAAGAGGATCTTTCCTTTGGGACCAAAAGGTTCTCAGATGGAACTGAATATCCCTCATCTGAAACCTGGCCCCTTGGACCACTGCTGTGGAAGCTGCCATGTGGCCCAGAAGCTGCAGAAAATGCCTTGCTGGTCAAGAAGCCAGAGGGAGAACGGAAGAGGCCGGCTGAGAGATGGCTTTTGCCCTTTCCAAATGAAGGAAGGCTCTTGCCTTGAGGGTGTTCGGCTCTGCTCCAATAAAAGTGAGGAGCTGTACTGGTTCGAGAATGGACTTGGGAAGATTGAGAAGGAACCCCAGGGAAGTGAGAACTTTCTGGGTAACCTGCAGATCTGACTTGACTTGGTCTGAAGACTGGCCCACCAGAAGCCAATCGTCCAGGTATAGAAAAACAGAGATCCTTTTCCTTCTTAAAATGGCCACCACTACTGCTAGGCACTTTGTAAACACCCTTGGAGCTGAGGTTAGACCGAAGGGTATTGCTCTGAACTGATAATGGCCTGAGGGCAATTCGAACCTGAGGTACTTTCTGTGGGAGCACCTGATGGGAATGTGAAAATAGGCATCCTTGAGGTCCAGGGAGACTAGCCAGTCTCCTGGCCTCAGAGAGGGAAGAATTGTTCCCAGAGTCACTATCTTGAATTTTGGCTTTACTAGGTGCTTGTTTAGGTATCTTAGATCTAGGATGGGTCGCCACTCCCCTATCTTTTTTGGGATAAGGAAGTACCTGGAGTATAGACCTTTGCCCCTGTATGGAGTAGGAACTCTCTCTATGGCCTTGAGAGCCAGTAGAGACAAAACCTCTGCCTCTAGAGCAAGGGTTTCTGAGGTATTTGCAGGTGGAAAGGATTTGGGTCTCTGTTTCGGAAAACTTTTGAAACTGAGAACCAGTCCCTGACTTACAACCTCCAGGACTCACTTGTCTGAGGTAACAGACATCCAGCCCTGGACAAAGTAAGCCAGCCTGCCTCCTACTGGAATGGGGGAGTCGACCTGGGCTGACACATCAGGGTGTCTGCTTGGCATGAGCCTTAGGCTGAGGGGTGGATGCAGCCCTGCTCATTCCCCTTCTGCCTCTCCCTCTGAAGAACCCCCTCTGAGAAAAGGAAGAGGAGGCCTGTGCCTGGTAGAAAGGCCTGTGAAAAGGCCTGCCCCTGCCCCTAGTTTGCTGCCTCTGGGGAGTTGCCTGCCTCTCCTTGGCCTGGGCACTTCTATAACTGGTCCTGTACTCATCCATTTTCTTCATGTAATTCTCTGTCTGCTCCCCAAACAGAGAATTACCAACTACAGGGAAATCCATGGCCTTAGCCTGGGTGTCCTGCAAAAGACTAGTACATCTGAGCCAGGCCATTCTCCGAAGAGCCACAGATGTAGCCATGACTCTTGACGACACACCACTGGAGTCCAGAGCAGCATGAAACTGCACCTTTGATGCCTCAATCCCATCAGCAGCCACCCCCTCCAGCTCCTTGGCTAGCTGGGGGGAGGCCTGTTTAGCAGTGCCAGTACAGTGTCCCACCTGGACTTCTGGTACCTGGCTGTATAGGCCATATAATTAGCATGACTGAGTCCCAAAGATGATGCCAAGTACTGTTTCTTTGCCATGGCATCTATCTTCCTGGAATCTTTGTCTTGGGGGTGTGAAGCCAAGGGGATGTTTGCCTTGTTACAGGCAGCAGCCTGCACTACTCCAACATGGCTGAATTATTGGTAAAGAAATTCCATATCCGAGCCTGACAAGGTGTACCTCTTGTCCATTCTCTTGTCAACAGGAGGTACAGAGTTGGGAGACCTAAGAATTTTTTGTGTCTGTTTCCCAAATGACCTATGAAGGGGAATAGACAGTCTCTTAGACTCTGGGATGTCCATCACCTCTATGAAGTCAGGCTCCTCTTGATCCTCTACAGCCTCCTCAATAGGAAGCTGGAGGGTTTGAGCCACTTTTCTGTAGAACAGAAAGTGGGAAGGGGACTCAGAAAGCCTAGAAGGGGAAACACCAGAAGGTCTGTCTAGGGAGATGTCCGGTTCCACAGGCACATCCAGACTTTCACCGTCGTAATCATCCTCTTCAAAATCCCCCTCCTCATCAAACTCCGGTTCGTAAAAATCTTCAGGGGAATAATCCTGAACCAGGGGAACCGACCAAACCGAACCCCTACCAGAAGGCGCCGGATCGGTCAGAACCGGACAAAGCGATTCCATAATCCGAATCGCTTTGGCTATTTCTTCAGCAGTCGGAACATGCAGCTCTGGATCCAAACCGGGCGATTTATCCTTTCGTTTTCTTTCTGTAGGAACCGATCCCTCAGGATCGGCTCTCCTCTTGCCCTAAGTATCGCCCTGGTCAGAGGGCACTCCTGGTTCGGTAGGAACTGAACCGGCTGGCCTCCGGTCAGCGGATTTCTCGCCTCCTTATCCCCAAGTCTACCTAACCTTTTCTCCAGGGTAGACTTAGGAAATTCTTACAAATTTGGCAGTCTGAATCGAGGTGGTCAAACCCCAGACAGTAAACACAGGTGGTGGGGATCGCCTTAGCAAAGACCTCCCAAACACACTGCAGTGTTGAAACCCACTGGGCCCTTTTTTTTTTTGGTTTCTCAGACATGGCCAACCTAACCAACTTACCCTTTATATGGCAACCGCCAGGCAAAACTCCCGTATCGGTTTCTTACCGTGTCACGGGTGATGGAAAAAAACGCTAAAATTATGTGTTTTTTTTTCAAACCGATACGGACCGGTAACCACACACTAACTTTTTCTTTTTCAAGATCTTACTACAAGATCGGTTCAGCTGAACCGATCGGAAAAATTTCACAATTTCCGCACAACAGGTACTAATCTAAGTACTTACGGTACCACAGACAGAGTCTCGAACCGAAAAATGGAACGAAAATCGGAGTAAAACTGAAACTTTAACCGCACTAGAACTGAGCAGAAGGAGAAATCTCCGGAGCGACTGTTCAGTGAGGCGGAGTAAAGAATCTGACAGTTTGGTTTCAAAAGGACACAGCCACAGTTTCAACTGAGCTCGAGCCCAACGTTCTATGCCTGGCACAGAATTTAACCCTTCACTCTCCAGGGCAGTTCAAGAGCTGGAGCTAACTGCAAATTGTCAGAATACAGCAAGACTTCATGTTGTTTGAAGGGGTGAAGCTGGAGTATGTAGGGGTGGGTACTAAGATGGGCAACTGGATCAATAACTGGCTCAAGGGGAGGCAGCAAAGGGTGGTGGTGGAGGGGAAACTCTTCTCGCCAAGAGAGGTAACAAGCGGGATGCCACAGTGATCGGTACCTGGACCAATGCCATTTGGGATATTCATAGCAGGTACCTCACATGGGACCCACAGTAAGATCAGTCTGTTTGGAGATGATAAGAAGATGGGAGCTGTGGTAGTAGATGATGATGAGGAGTGGAGGGGACTGCAGGGAGACCTGACTAAACTACAAGAGTGGTCAGAAGCATAGCAGTTGGGGTTCATTGCCAAGAAGTGCAAGGTACTGCACTTCGGAGATAAGAACCAGAGGAGGAGCTGTCAGCTGGGAGGGGTGCAGTTGGGGAGCACAAAGGAGGAAAAGGACCTGGGGGTGATTATAACAGGGAAGATGAACAACTCAGCGTAGTGCAGGAAGGTGGCAGCAACAGCCAACAAGATGCTGGGCTGTATAGCGAGGGGGATCTCCTCTAGAAGTAGTGAGGTGATCCTTCCCTTGTACAAGTCACTGGTCAGGCCACACCTGGAATACTGTGTGCAAGGGGGAGAGGCATAGTTGCATTTGGGTGGAGGCCATGCCAGGAATGACAGTGGAAAGGGTGGGACAGTCTGTTCTGAAATATGCTAGAAGGGGTAGGGACAAGCCTCATTTAATTATACATCTTGGGACAAACAACCTAGCTGACAAGACAGTAGATACAGTCCAGAGGAGGTTTGAAGAACTAGCACAATTATGTGAGGGGGCAGGAAGATCAGTAACTTTTTCAGAGATACTTCCTGTGCCAAAGGCAAGCACAACAAGAAAGATGAGAATAGAGGAATTTAACGGATGGCTAAGAACCTGGTGTTGTGCTAAAGGGTATGGGCTGTTGGGGGGGGACCTAGGAGGACAGTAGTCTCTATGCCAAGGACAGACTACACTTGAGTGAGGAGGGAAAGAAAGTGTTGAAACAGAGGATGGAGGAGTACATAGAGGAAGTTGGGAATTTAAACTAGGAGTGGGGGGGTGACAGTTGGGGAAGAGATATGCAGAGACCACAGGTTGGGAAACCATATGAGCTAACCCCCCATAACAGTGACAAAGGACAAATATCAAGTACTGTTGGTGATGCTAGGAAAGGAGGACAGGATGGGAGGGGAGGGTGGAAGGTGGTTACCCTTAATGCTAGGAGCCTTGGGAGGAAAACTGCAGAGTTACAGGTTCTCATGGCAGAGGGAGAGGTGGACATTGCAGTCATCACGGAAATGTGGGCCACCCAATACAATGACTGGGACCTGTCTGTACCAGGGTACAGATTATTTCGTAGGGACAGAGTGATTGGGAAAGGAGAGGGGGTGGCACTATATGTGAAGGAAGGACTGAAGTGTGTAAGGGAGGAAGGGGAGGAGGGTAGTACGGAGTCACTTTGGATGCAAATCCAGGATTCCAAGAATAGGATTCTTAGAATGGGAGTGGTGTACAGGCCACCATCTCAGATGGAGGAGTTAGACAGGGAACTAGCGGACAGATCAGGAGGACCTCAGTGAGAAGGGTAGTGTGGTGATTGTGGGGACTTCAACATGCCAGGAGTGGACTGGAGCACCCCAACAAACAGGAACAGAAGGGAGCAGGTACTGCTGGATGCCTTTCAGGACAGCTTCCTGCTTAAATGGTCAGTGAACCAACCAGGTTAGGAAATACTTGACCTTGTGCTGGCAAATGGGGACTTTGTGAGAGAACTTACAGTGGAGGAACCGTGTCAGGAGTGACCACCGCCAGTATGGCTCACATTGATATGGGCAAGGAAGGAGGGAATCTGCACAATAGTGCTGGACTTCAGGAGGGCCGACTTTTGGGAGGATGGGGAAGTGGTAAAAGGGTACCTGGCCAGAATTCAATCTAGTATGGACACTAACCAGAGGTGGGAGCTCATAAAGCTGGGGATAGTGGAGGCAACCAAAACCTGCTGCAAAGCCCAGAGCAAGAAGGCTAGAGCTAAGAAACCGATCTGGTTGAGCAAGGAGGTCATGGAAAAGGTAAGGAGGAAAAGTGCTGCCTTTAGGAAGTACAAGAAAACAGGGAGTGGAGAGGACAGGGAGGAGTACTTGACAGAATCGAAGGAGGTGACAAGGGCAGTAAGGGGAGCCAAAGCATCTACGGAACTCAGGCTGGCACAAGGCATTAAGAAGGGGGAGAAGGACTTCTTTAAGTACATCAGGGAGAAAAGGAGCTGTAAGGACCACATAGTAAGAATTAGGAAGGGGGGTTGGGTGGAAGCAGGGTGCGATAAGGCGGAAGCACTAAATGAGTACTTCTGCTCAGTATTTACTAAAGAGAAGAGGGGGGTGACACCCAAGGTGGGAGAAATGGCAGAAGCGGGGGGGAATGGTGACAGATGGGGAAATCATGGAGAGCAGAGTTCGAGAGGGTTTGAAGGCACTGAGGGTGGACAAGGCGCCAGGCCCAGATGGCATCCACCCCAGGGTACTGAAAGAGCTGGCAGAGGTCCTTGCAGGACCTTTGGCAAATCTATTTAATGCCTCACTACATTCGGGGTGTGTACCTCAGGACTGGAGGATGGCTCATGTGGTGCCCCTCCACAAGAGTGGCCCCAAGGATGAACCGGGAAACTACAGACCAGTGAGCCTCACATCCATCGTGGGTAAGCTAATGGAAACTATCCTGAAGGACAGGTTGTTGGCCCTCCTAGAGGCCAAAGGACTACAGGACAGCAGACAGCATGGCTTCATACGTGGCAGATCCTGCCAAACCAACCTGGTCGAGTTCTATGACTGGGTAACTAGGCAACTGGACAGGGGCCATGTAGTGGATGTCATGTATCTGGACTTCAGTAAGGCATTCGACTCAGTGCCACATGGAAGGCTGGGAAGGAAGTTAGTAGGCACAGGGGCGGGTGCAAAGCTGGTGAGATGGGTAGGAAACTGGCTGCAGGGAAGGCAACAGAGGGTGGTGGTGGGTGGGGAGCTCTCACACCCAAGGGCAGTGACGAGCGGGTGACAGGGTCAATGAACAACTCGGCACAATGTAGGAAGGCAGCTGCAAAGGCCAACAAAATGCTGGATTGTATTGCAAGGGGTATATCCTCGAGGAGGGAGGAGATGATTCTGCCACTGTATAGGTCATTAGTTAGACCACACCTGGAGTACTGTGTGCAGTACTGGCGTCCATATCTGAAGAGAGACATTAAGTTACTGGAGGGGGTACAGCGCAGAGCGACAAAGATGATCAAGGGGCTGGGGGACTTATCATACGAGAGGAGGTTGAAGGAGTTGAACATATACTCACTGGAGGACAGGAGAGGAGAGATAGGGGTGACATGATTGAAACCTTCAAATACATGAAAGGAATAAACAAGATGGGTACAGAGGGGTTGTTCAAAGTAAGGGAGGGAGGGCCACGATATGAGACTGGAGTGAGGAAGGTTCAGGAGGGAGATGAGGAGACACTTTTTTACAGAGAGGGTGGTGGCTGGGTGGAATGCGTTACCTGCTGAAGTGGTATGCAGTAGAACAGTGGACTGCTTCAAACGAGGATGGGACAGGACAAGGGAGGTTAATGAAGGGGAAGGGTGGAAGGGAGGGGCAGCTGCAGAATAAGGGGTGCTAGCTGCACATTCGAGCAGACTTGATAGACCTCTAGGCCTTTATCTGCTGGCAAATTTCATATGTTCGTAGTACTGGTGCCCATTCCAAAGCAGGACATCAGGCTATTGGCGGGGATGCAGCACAGATTGACCAAGATGGTCCAGGGTTTGGAGGGGAATTCCTACGAGGAAAGACTGAACAGGCTCAACATGTATTCCCTAGAGGAGGGATGGGGGGGACATGATCGAGACCTTTAAGTGTCTGAGGGGGATAAACAAGGCTAATACAGGAGAGATATTCTGGATCTGAAGGGGATGGATACTAGAGGGCACCAACTGAGGCTGCAGGGGGGAAAATTCAAGAGGGAAATCAGGAGACATTAATTCACGGAAAGGGTGGTAGACAAGTGGAACACTCTACCTGAAGAGGTGGTTTCTTGTAGGACGGTGGCCTGCTTCAAGAGGGTGGGACAGAGTGGGGGATGATCATGGGACAGGGAAGGAGGGTTGGGGCAGCTGCAAGATAAGGGGCTAGCTGCACAATTGAGCAGACTTAATTGATCACATGGCCTGTTTCTGCTGGCATTTCATATGTTCGTATGAATACAAGAATTCTACCCCTGCTTCTCTACTTTATTTTTCTTTTACACTTTTTTTGTCAATGTCAGGAGCTGTATCTGGATGCCTCAAAATATTGCTAATGGCTTTTTGAAGGGATTTGTAAATGGATACTGTGAACCTTTTAGATGAGGTCGGTGGCAGCATATGCACAAATTCTGCCTCTTCTATATCCTCCTCAGTCTCACTGCAGGAGATATCCAGAGTCTCAACCATAAGCCTTACAAAAGAGGAATATGAGGTAAAATCCTCACTGACTCTGGATGGTGAGCCAAAGTCATGTTCAGGGGCTGTCTTTGGTTCTATCGGTTCCCCTTCATACTCTTCCTCCTCCTCCTCCTTCAGCACCGGTACAAAAAATGGCCAAGGACTGGAAGGGGGGCAGCAAAAGTGGCAAGGTTTCTCATGGCCTGAAAGGCCTGGAAAAACTGCCACATTTTTGTAATGTCCTCTGCTGAGGGCATAGCTCTCTGTTCTACTGCTAGCCCCTGGTCCCTTTTGGGGTGAGGTGCAGGTTACCTTGGCTGGTGTTGATGGCACCAGAGCATCTGTAGTTTTTTTTCTTTTTTGCCACTCTTAGCATGATGGTTCCCCCTAGTGGATACCCTATGCTATTCCTTTGAGCAGGATGATGGCAGCTTCTTCTGTCTCTTTGATCAGAGACTGCTGCTTTTTTGTCGCCTTGGATTTGCTTTGCGGAGAAGTACTTGAAGATATGTGCCTTCTACCATCTGAGGTACTTCTCATAATTTTTCTTTTAGGAGAGCTGTTAAGTGACTTGATGGCAAACAAGGACCCACTGAGTGTTGCCCTTTTGTGTTTTAGGGCAGAAAGTTACACAAATCTCAACTCACATACCTGAGTTTAGAGATCAAATAATCAAAACACAGATTGTGGTGATCTGCCTTCGCCAAGATCTTGTGAAAGGATTCGCAGTTTTTAAATCCTGCAGGCCCTGTCCTTTTCTTAGGCTCTTCAGCCATACCAACAGACTGACTAAAACCCAAAAAACTATTGCCGGTTCCTAGTTTAAAAAATCACAAACTACTAAATAAAAGGGGTCACATTAGCAGCTATTTTAAAGCTGCTGTTTTTTTTTTTTTTTTCAAAAATAAGAGGTACCATGTTAACGTGGGAATCGCAAAGAAAGACTAATCTCTCGTTCCAGAACCAATCGGGAACCGGAGAATACCGCCAACTATTACAAACTGAATAAAATAACCTCTCTAATTAATGCAATTATCAAGAATGAAACAGAAGAGTGCTAGGAGTTTTTTTTAAATAATGAAGTAATAAAGGACAGTTGGTAGACTTGGAGAGGTCTATGAGGCAACTGTTCCTTTAAAGGAAAGTTGCAAGATTTCCAAAATGTCTTTTATACACATTGCCAGACATGCTTCAGATGTTGAAGCTGAAATTTGTTTTGTAAAAAAATCTGTCATAGTCATTTTGTTTAATGTTTTATCATCATTTTGTTCTCCAGTTTTCTGTGTGTGGCCACACCCCCAAAATGATGTCATGGCAGGGAGTTGTCATTGATTTACATATAGCAACAAGGAATTCTGGGTAATTTGTAACATTGTCTTAAATGTGCCTCACTCAGACGTACAATCCCTTATGTTGCTGGTGGTGAGCATTAATATGTAAATAACTGTAGCAAGGCATTGTGGGTAAACTACAAACCTGTTTCACAATTTCCTTACTCTGAGGTGCTGTCCCATATTCCCATATTAGTGTGGTGGTGTCAACAATACAAGCTTTTATATGTTTATTTTCACAGCAATGCATTGTGCATACCATATATATATATATATATATGTATATACATATATACACACACACATACATATACACAAGACTTCTATACTGAGAGATGTAGTCTCCTATTTCTGCAGTGAGTGCAGAACTATAATACTCTGTATATTAATTTACATTGTGAGACATTTTGGGTACAGTACATGTGACACTGTCCCTTTAATAACTTTGTTTCTCTGGCATGATGTCGCAGTTGGAGGTAGCAGCACTGAGAAAAAAAGCGGCGGGTTATGTAAATGAGGTAGAGCAGGCTTTTTCTCAAGGAAAACAGCATTATTTGGTAGTTTGAATGGTAGGAGACCAATTCACAACTCCTACAGGTTACTACTCCCATTTGCTATGGCAAACTTGCACCTGTACTTTAAGTGGAGAAAATAAACCTGGCATTGGAATCTGAGAGGATGCATTACCACACAGCAACATTTGAATGGAGTTCGGATTTCACAGCACCTTTCTAAACTCCAAGGCAACATCTCGGAATGTAGATGATGCCATTTTTGTATGGCCTCATTATTGGTCTTATGTTGTTAGAAAGAGAAAACAGAGGTGTTGAACGAATACTTCTGCTGTCTTTACTAAAGAAAAGAGTGGACCAGTGCCACAAGGGAGGATGGGAGAGAAGGGAGGAACATGAATGAGGACTGGATAATAGAGGAGAGAGTTAGGAAAGAGCTCATGTCCCTAAAAGTCAGCAGGTCCCTGTGGCCAGATGGCATACCATCAAGAGTGTTGAGGGAACCAACAGCGGAGCTGGCTGGTCCGCTGGTGGCCCTTTTCAACAACTCTGTGGGTACGGGGTGGTGCTGCAGGAGTGGAGAATCATGCATGTACTGCTACACAAGAGTGGACTCAGGGATGATCCTGGGAATTACAGGCCAGTCAATCTCACCTTCTTTGTGGGTAAACTGATGGAGACCATTCTGAATGAAAGACTAGCGGAGTTCCTTGACACCAGTGGGCTACAGGATGACAGATGGAATCAGTTTTATGTCAGGGAGGTCCTGTCAATCCAATCCGATCAACTTCTTTGACTGGGTAATGAGGGCGATGGACAATGGTCAGGCTGCTGACATTCTATATTTGGATTTTAGCAAGGCCTTCGACTCAGTGCTGCAAAAGAGGATGATCAGGACGTTGGAGAACCAAGGGGCAGGGAAAAAATTAACCAGGAGGATGGAAAACTGGCTTAGTGGTATGACCCAGAGGGGGTGGTGATGGAACACTCTCAGGTACAAGGAAAATTACAAGTGGTATTCTGCAGGGGTCAGTGCTCATCCTAGTGCTGCTTAATGTGTTCATTAGTTGCCTGTACCACTCCTTCATGACCAGGGTGAACATACAGCTATTCCACCCTGTCTCCCACCTGATACCTTTTATCAACTTTTTTATCAATGGCAGCAACTGAATTGGGTGCTGACATGATTATTGATGTAGCCTTTTGGAGTGGTTTATGGATGGGGACTAGTAGTCTCCTTGTGGAGGCTAGCCCCATCATACCCATTAACTCCATTTCCTCCTCATCCTCCTTTGTTTCATGAGAAAAGATGCTGAGGGTGTTCCCCATTTGTTTGAGAAAGATGAATTAAGACGTGTAATCTTCAGTGTTCCTAGGAGGGGAAACAAACTCTTGGTCAGAAGAGCCATCATGTTTTATGGGTTCACCTTTCTTTTCCTAGTACACATACCTTCCTCTACAGGCAAGTGGTCTGGAACCAGAGCGGGGGGGGGGGGTAGGCATGTTAAAAAAAGGCTTGGAAAAAAGAACAGTTACATAAGAACTCACCATATCAGTAGAATTTTGAGAGAATCTCCTCAATTAGGCCACACCTTTTGAACTATAAACCATCAGTGTCAAGACCACTCAGAAACGTTTTGCTAGATGGGGGATGCTTACAATGATGTGCAGCATTTACGTGTATATAACGTGGATAGTCCCATCACTCCTGAGTTCTCCACTGGAGATTAGCCTCGGACAACTTCCAACCACGAGGAAGCAGGAGATCAGACCAGCACTAGGCATACATGGAGAGGCATGGGGCTAGAGACAGGATGCATGGAGTAAAGCTTTAGCCACAACATCTGATATAACCCTCGAAGTATAAAACACAGGGAAGGAGGGAGCGTACAGCATGGCCTAATAGAGGAGATTCTCTCAAAGATCTACTGTTACGGTAAGTTCTTATGTAACTGTTCTGTCTTCATTAAGGATATCTGCTTCATTAGGCCACACCTTTGAAACAAATCACAAGCAGTACAAAGCAGCACGGAGGATGGTACAGTCTGATACATAATCAGGACAGGTGGCCTTGCAGTACAGCAAGACCAAAGCAAGCATGGCTATGAAAGACAATGTCCAGACTGTAATGTTGAGTTAAAGTGTGAACAGTGCTCCATGTGGCTGCAGCACATATGTCAGCAGCAGGGACATTTTTGAAGTAAGCAACCTAAGTGGCCATACCTCTTGTGGAATGACCATGGACAACACCAGGGTTCCTCATCGTACTTCCTATAATAGAACATAACACAATGTGCCAGCCATTTGGACAGGCATTGTTTAGAACTAGGCTCAGTCCTGGGTCCTGTTCTTTTTAATATTTTCATATCTGATATGACTTCTCAAATTGACAGTATGACTTTAAAGTATGCAGATGACACAAAAATTGGTGCCCCACGCAGATCCTTGGATGACTCAGTCAAACTGCAGGATGATTTCAATAAAACTGCATTTTGGACCCAAAAATGGGACATGTTACCAAACCTCGATAAATGCAAAGTAATGCATTTGGGTTGATTAAACAATAAGTGCGACTATTATATCGATGGTCAGTTGCTTGCTAAAAGCAATTGTGAAAAGGATCTGGGCGTGTCAATCACGAACAACTTGAGTTCACAACACCAAGTTTCTGAGGCCACTAATAAAGCCAATAAAGTGGTATGATCAATAAAGAGAAATATCAGATCTAGATCTAGATCTAGCGAGGTCCTGATTCCACTGTATAGATCATATGTACAGCCATATCTAGAATATTCTTCTCAGATTTGGAATCCGTACAAGTCGGGATAAAGACAAAAGCTAGAGCGCATGCAGGGTAGGTTTCCAAAAATAGTTGAAGGTCGTTATGATGAACATTATGAAAACAGCCTTACATCTCTTCGACTCACGTCCCTACAGACATGCAGAGCATGTGAAGGTTTACTTGTTCTGTATGATGTACTACAGGATCCCGAACTAATGTGCAAACTCGAGATTGACTTCAAAGATAATAGTACTGAAACTAGGGGACACCTCTTACAGATAACGGGTAAACGCTTCAATACTACTGCTAGAAAATATTCTTACCAATCAGAATTGTAAACTTATGGAACACACTTCCGTTGTACATAATAGTAGCTAAAAATTAAGGGGAGCTCAAATCCAGACTAGATAAATATATACTTGAGGACGGTGACCTGAGGTATTATGTATGAGGATGGAACATTTATGGGCTTTTGCCCTTTTGTTCCTAGTTTCAAATGAGTAGAACCAGAAGCACTCACTTTCCCAGGGGCAAATGAAACAAAAAGCTAAGACTTTCTACAGTCCTAGGTGCAAGCAATATGGTATCTAACTAAAATAAAAAAGGGCAAAGGCTTATTTTTACAAAGTTCAGAAGTAAATGATGATCTGAAGCCAGGCACTTTAAACAAAACTTGTGACAGTATACCTTTGCCAGGAGTTGAAAGAAGTTTGTACAATTTTTAAAACCTGTGGGTACTCTTTTTAGACCCATCAGTCATGCTAAACACTGATAAGACCTGTAAAGTATTCCACTCCCAGTCACAAACGTGGTAAAAATAAGACAGTTTTATCTGAAATATGTACAAAAATGCTTAAATAGCAAATAAAACATAAGCGATTTAAAGTTTTTAGTCAAAATGCAGCAGGTTCCCTTAAGGCGGGACCATGTGGTATAAGAAGGCCTTCTGCTATTCCTGGAAACTGAGGGGAATGGGAGAAACTGCAAATTATTAAAATCTTAAAGAAGCACCCTAACTAAAGAAGAGTAACTGAAACATGAACTATACAGTAAAGTAACAAACAATCTAAGAAAAAATATGAAACAGAGAAGACCAGAAGCCTGGAACTGACTTCAGGGTGATTGCACTCTTTGGCACAGAAACAAATCTGAAGTTACAACAGCAAGGGGGAGCGTGATAACAATGTGAAGTTTGAACCGGTATTCTAAATTCTATAATTAGTATAATGTTCCATCACTGGGGCAGCACATTCCTGCGAACTGATGCCATTTATTTTTCCCGGGTAGCCCCTGAAAAAGGGACCTTTGGGGCTCAGTGGGCCTACGCGGTCACCAAAATGTAATAAATAAATTTATAAGGCATCACACCGATGGATTCCTGTTGTTTGAATGCCTTCTTCTGGTGCTTTCGTGTGCTCATAAGTAACACATTATTGATCAGGCAAACAAGAAAACCATACATGGAGAAGGGCTGTTCTGAGGCTGACTCACAGGGTCTGTCAGTGAACTTAACACAGGGATGGAAGTCTAGCATTTGCGTGTCAATCTAGCACCCACCTTGACGCAATTTCTCATCTGGGTCCTGAGACTTGTGATACAATTTGTAGTTGTTTTTTCAAGCACATTGTAAAATTACATTTTTTGCAACATAAGTTCCAGAACTGGAGTCAAATGATTGCAAACTACTACACATTTACAATACTGTACTTCATTCCTATCCCAGGAGTAGCTGGCCTGTTCTCCACAAAGACTATGAATGTCACCATCAGAGGGTTGCCTGGGAGCCAGGCACTTTGCAGAGGCTACACAGAAACACAAAATTTGATGGCAGATAAGGACCGTTTGGCCCACCCAGTCTGCCCATTTCCCTACCTACTAGATAAGCTGCAGATCCTAGTTAACCAGCAGCCTACTTCTTCCTACCCCACCCCCTAGAACTGCCTTATGACTGTCCCATGCATGCTTGAATTCCACCATTGTTTTTGACTCCACAACCTCCTCCGGAAGGCGTTTCACGCATCCACAACCCTCTCTGTGAAAAATACTTCCTTAAATTACTTCTGAGCCGCCCCATCTGTTTGGTGTTTGGATTCCGGGATGGGAGGGCACTGGCAGAGTTGTCATTCACCCCACTCCTAGCTGGAGGAAGAAAGCAGCTATGAGACCCCACAGTTGAGGGACAGGTGAAAACTGGGAGAAAAACAATAATAATAATAATAAAAATAATGTCACCTCCAAGATAAACCATACTACCATGCCACGGAAGTCAACTTTGACAAACCTGAATTCCCCCAGCTGGCATCGAAAGCAGCTCCAGACGTGCTTCTGGGCTTGGTCAAATGTAATATATATATATTTTTTTAAGTAAGAAGCTCTGCCACTCCCACTAGTGCTCAGCTTGTTTATAAACAGACACCTCAGATAAAGGAAAAAAATAACCCTTTCAGCCATACTCACACTTTTCTGCTTCTTGCAAGGACCTGATCGCCTCTCCACATTTGTCACTAGCCAACAGTACCTGTCCATGGTAGCAGTAGGCCTGGGGAAAGAATGATGATACTCTTATTTTCAGTGAGCTTGGTAGTTATCATTAATGCTAGCACCCGTAACACAGCCCTCTCACCTACTACCTGCAGGTTGAGACACTACACCTTTGCCAACAGCCTGCAGTGGCTGTTCTGTTCTTTTCTCTTATGACATGGCCCACACAGTACGTGGTTTGAGCACAGAAACCACAGTTTGCTTCAGACGCTCCTGGTCCTGCTTCTATAATTTAAAGAGGCCTCACTTTCATTTGGTAATGTGCCTTGGAGACGGGACACAGAGTGGACAGTAAAGAAACTTACCTGTATCTTTTATAGCAACTCGGTCACAAAGAGATTACATGTAAGTGGTTATATCTACAAAATGTACAACATACACAAGTAACGTATGGGGATGGATTGCATACATAGAGAAATTACAGACAGACCCCTTTTCAACAACAGAAATACAACCAGAAAAAATAAAGAAAACTAAATTAAGTTGAATTATAACTTGTCTTACCACATAGATCTGCTTAAAAATAACATAACGAAACAGTCACATTTCCCTAAAAGATAACTAAGCAAATGGAAAAGGCCACTTTTGGTTGCAGGGTATACAACATTTCCAAAGCAATGATTTATTTCTGTAAGTTTCATACAGCAAGAAAGTCTTTTTTATTAACTTATGTTTTTTTTTTCATTTTAAAAATGAAACGTAAAATAGCAATACAATCTTAGATACACAAACAGAACAGCCATAAAAAATATGCATTCCATCAATACATGTTAGCGTCAGTATTGTTACAGTATATCTAAGTAATTTGATACTACACTTAAGGGATATCCAACTGTGTAAACAGTTATTATCTCTGCTCACATGCCACCCAGGTTACGACCTGGGGGCCAGTCCACTGATATTAAAGTCTGAAAAAAGTAAGGGTGGAAGTGACTCTAACAGGCACAATTCCCGCATATCTGGATAAAAGGTAAATGTGGCACTACCCCATCTGCTATGCAGCTGAACTACTGACCATTCACTTATGCCTAAAGACTCTCTCTTTTTTTTATTATTATTCCTTATCAGCTATAACTGAGAACATAAATAGTATATTCTTCCTGAGATCTTTGTTTACATGGTGGCACCCACTACGTTTAATCTTTTACATTTCCGAATTAGTGTTCCTAACTGTCCTTGTAAGAAAGCCTTTTAATCTCTACACTTCAGTTATTCTAGCCCTAGAATTTCCCAGCCTTTCTAGGGGAAGCTTTATCATTTTTTTTGGACACTTCCCTTTCTCAGGAGAAACAGTATTTTCCAGAAAGTGGCAGCATACCTTATAAACACATTATTAAGGTTCCATTCAAATTTAAACAGAAGCTGGTGCGTTAAGTCCTGTTCCTGCAGTCTGAACAGATTAGCTCACCAGAGGTGACTCATAAAGTGTGTTTACACTATCAGACCTGCACTGTTGCCAGCGGTGCAGATGAGTTGCACCGGTGCAAATCCAGCAGTGTAAACAGCTACTGGAGCATTGTAAGCTTGTCCAATGCAGCACAAAGTGTTCACTGTTTTGGTGGGAATGTGTACCGGTGCAAGTGTTTTTTGCAAGCATGTTATACGAAGCATGCAATTAAGTTCTATAAGCTGTCAGCATCAGGACCACTCGGAAACATTTTGCTAGCCAGGGGCTGCCCACAATGACGATCACCGTATATGCGTATATAACATGAGCACCCCACCACTCCTCAGTTCCCTGCTGGAGACTAACCTCAAAGGACCGTCGAGATGAGACCAGTACCACGCATACAAGGAGAGGCACTGGACTGGAGACAGGATGCATTTAGTAAGGTTTTAGGCACAGCATCTGATATGACCCCCACTGAGATCAAAACAGGGAAGCAGAGAGGGTATGGCATGGTCTAATGGAGAAGATTCTCTCGAAGATCTACTGTTATGGTAAGGTCTTACTAAATGTTCTATCTTCATCGAGGCTCTCTCCTCCATTAGGCCACACCTTTGGGATGATTCTCAAGCAGTACAAAGCAGCAGGGAGGATGGCACAGTCTGATATGTAATCAGGACAGGTGGCCTTGCAGTAAATCAAGACGAAAACCAGCACGTCTATGAGAAGATAATATCCAGACTGTAATGCTTAGCGAAAGTGTGAACAGTGCTCCATGTGGCTGCAGCACATACTGTACTTCCAATAACAGAATGTAATACACTGTGCCAGCCATTTGGACAGGCATTGTTTAGAAACAGGAGTGCTCACTTTCCCAGGCAAATGAAACAAAAAGCTGAGATGACTTTCTGCAGTCCTTGATGCGATCACCACAGTATCTTAGAATTCAATGTACATCCAAAGTATGGAGCAGCACCTCACCCTGGTTGGCATGTTCGGGATAACAGACAGGAAGGTGTATCATTTGATTCAGTGTAAAGCCAGATACCACCTTTGGTAGAAACTTATGATTCATACACAAAGAGGCTTTTCTTTGTGAAAAATCAAATAAGGAGGCTCACACATTACAGCCTGAAGCTCGGAAATCCTCTGAGCAGAGGTTACTGCAACTAAAAATAATGTTTTCCATAACAGTAGACAATACAGTTACGTAAGAACTTACTGTAACAGTAGATCTTTGAGAGAAGCTCTTGCAGCAGGTTCCACAATGAGGACTGACGCCACCTGGCGGCGGTTCCAGCAACTTTTTCTCTAGCAGTACCAACGTGGGAACACCCCCTCGCTGGCGTCAGCTCCACCCCTGATGTTGCCCTATATAAGGGAGGAGTTCTCCACATGCTCCAGTTCTTGTACGCCCCCCGTCGGGCAAGATAACGACAGGCAATGGTCAGAATTATGATTGTCAACAGAAAACCCCTCAGAGAGGGAAAAAAACGGCCTGAACAGGGCCTGATCCCTGGGGGAAGGAGGGCGGGAAATATACTTGCTGCAAGAGCTTGTCTCGAAGATCTACTTTTACAGTAAGTTCTTATGTAACTGTACTATCTTACTTCAAGGAGAAGCTCTTGCAGCAGGTTCCACAATGAGGACTGAGTCCCAAGCAGTATAAACATATAACAACCCCTGGGAGGGGGAAACAGCAAGGAAAGGAACAGCAGGATAAGGGAAGATCCCTCAGGAAACCACGCCTTGCAGAACTGCGAGGCCAAACCCTGCTCTGTGTCTGGAAGTGATGTCGAGGCTGTAATGCCTGACGAAGGTATGGACTGAACTCCAGGTAGCGGCAGCACAACTATCCGCTGTTGGTACTCTCTTTAGTGCTGCAAAGGAAGCAGTGATGGCTCTGGTCGAATGAGCTTTAACTGTCCCCGGTGTCGACCTGTTGTGCTTCTCATAACAGAAAGAGATGCAATGAACCAACCAGCGTGACAGAGTCTGCTTGGTGACCGGGTGACCTACGGACCGTTGGACAAAGGACACGAAAAGCTAATCAGACTTCCTGTCCCCTTTGGTTATAGCTAGGTAGCATCAGAGGGCCCTGTGGATGTCCAAGAAATGAAGCAGGGCCTCCCCCCGTTTGAATGCTCTGGGTAATAAACCAGGAGCTGAACCGATTGATTCAGAGTGAGCTCTGAAACGACTTTTGGTAGGAACTTCGGATTAGTTACGGAGATCAACCCTGTCCTTGTGGAAAACAAGGTATGGCTCCTTACACATGAGGGCTTGAAGCTCTGAAATGCGCCTCGCCGAAGTAACAGCTACTAAAAATAAAGTTTTCCAAGAAAGGAAATGGAGCTCAGACTCCACGGCCGGTTCAAAGGGAGGAAGAGTAAGCTTCTCCAGGATGAACAGGAGATCCCGAGGAGAAAACGGGTCCCTGATGGGAGGTGTGATGTGGAGAATACCGCGCAAAAACACCTTGGAAACCTCCATCTGAGCCACCATCTTACCCGACACAGAGAAATGGTAAGCGGAGATGGCAGCCAGGTGTACCTTGATGGAGGATTAGCTGAGACCTTTCTCGGAAAGAGAAAGAAGATATTCTAATATGGTATTAACTGGACAGACCAATGGATACCCTCTTTCGGCTGTGGCCCAAATACGAAAGCGTTTCCACTTCATAAGGCGTATGGCCCTGCTGGCAGGTTTCCGAGCCCAACACCTGTTGGAGCTAATTCTGATCACGACACAACGAACCTGACCTTAGCTAGGTTCTGAGGAGCCAGGCATGCAGTTGAAGGGAATGCAGGTTCAGATGTAACAGGGCCCCCCTGTCCTGTGACAGGAGGTGAGAAGAGATAGGGAGAGGCATCGGTGACTCTACCGTTAGACGCTGTAGTAAGGGAAAAGAGATTTGATGAGGCCATAGTGGAACGATCAGGATAAGAGTGGAAGGTGCTGACTGAGCCTTGAGAAGGACCTTCTGTAAGAGCAGAAATGGAGGGAAGGCATATAGAAACCTCCCGTTCCAGCAGAGGGACAACGCATCTTGCCAAAAGGCTCCAGGCTCTGGACATAGCGAGCAAAAATTGGGCAGTTTTGTGTTGAATCGTGACGTGAAAAGGTCCACTTCTGCAATCCCCCACAGGCCGAAGATGTGATCTGCAACCTCTTGGAGCAACTCCCATTCATGGGCTTGTGATTTTGTCTTGCTGAGTGTGTCGGCTAACACATTTTGGAGCCCGGGAACATGAACTACCATCAGAAACTGATGATGCTCAAGGGCCCAATCCCACACTTGCATGGCTTCCCTGCAAAGGGGGCTAAGAATGTGTGCTGCCCTGTTTGTTGATTACAAACATCACTGAGGTGTTGTCTGTCTGCACCAAGAGATGGCCCAGTGCTAGGACAGAGGCCAAGGCTTGAAGAGCGTAAAGCACCACTCTAATTTCCAAGACGTTGATATGCAGATCGACTTCTATGGAGGACCAGAAACCCTGGGTACGGTGAGTCCCTAAGTGAGCACCCCACCCCTGGGACGAGGCGTCCTTGGTTAGAGTCTGGGGCGGTGCCCCCGATTGGAAGGGGATGCCCGCCAGCAAATTTTTGGATGACATCCACCAGTGAAGCTCTTAGCGGACTGGCTCTGATATCATGATCGACGCGTCCAGACTGTCTGATGTCTGATTCCACTGGATTCTCAAGGACCACTGAATGGTCCTCATGCG
The DNA here is from genome assembly GCA_016271365.2 of Neoceratodus forsteri. Classification (NCBI taxonomy): domain Eukaryota; kingdom Metazoa; phylum Chordata; order Ceratodontiformes; family Ceratodontidae; genus Neoceratodus; species Neoceratodus forsteri. Next base: position 40,453,919 of record CM057451.1, read on the forward strand.
CAGGCGCGCCAGAGGAACCAAGACTATGGCAGCGGCCATATTCCCCAACAGCCTGAGAAGGAGCCATGCCGGCACCCTTGAGGCTGAAGAGATCTGGGACACGAGGACCTGAATGCGATTCGCTCTGTCGGAGGGAAGAAAAACCTTCCCGAGAGTGGTATCCAGAAGAGTTCTGATGGACTGGAAAGTCTGGGTTGGGATCAAGTGAGACTTGTCCCTGTTGATGGCGATTCCTAGACTCTGGAAGAGCGAGATGTAATCCTTGATAGTTTCCGATAGGCGAGACCTGAAAGGAGGCAGGAAAAGCTAGTCGCCCAGGTAAGGGAACACAAAGTGGCCCCGCCTTCGAAGTACTGGGACCACGACAGCCAGGCACTTGGTGAAGACCCTGAGGGCTGAACAGAGACCGAAGGGAAGGACTCAAAACTGATAGTCCTCGTCTTTGAATTTGAACCTTAGAAATCTTCGATGACTCCTGGCGACAGGGATATGCAGGTAGGCATCCTGCATGTCCAAGGATGCCAGCCGGTCTTCCGCCAATATGAGGAAGAGGAGAGTGGGAAGGGAAACATCCTGAATCTCTTGTAGGAGACCCACTGGTTTAGATCGCTGAGGTCCAGAATGGGTCTGAGATCTCCCGACTTTTCCGGAACTAAGAAGAAGTGGGCAAAAAACCCTCTCTCTGACATGACCGGTGGCACCGGCTCAATGGCTTCTTTGTCCAGAAGGGAAGAAATCTCCCGTCGGACCAGCGCTCTGTGTTCCCTTGGGTATTGGAATGGAAGCGGTGGTCTGTCTGGAGGGATGGAGTAGAACTCTGTTGAGTGCCCGAACTCCACGAGATCGAGTACCCACTGGTCGGAGGTCACCTAGCCCCACGCATCCGGGTAGAAGGAAAAGTGACCTCCAATTGGCTCCTCTGGCTGTGCGACCCGAGGAGGAGGGTAGCCTGGATAGTCAGACGTTGGTTGGGGGGGGGGCAGCAGTGGCTGCTTTCGGTTGTCTAGGGGTGAAGGCCTAGGAACCTCTGGCTCCATCTCTATGACCGAAAACGCATCGCTGCGCATGCTGCTAAAATCAAGGCTGCTGTGGTTGATGTCCCCCACAGCCACAAGGAGGATTTCGAGCTCGCCCCTGTTTCGGGTGGTATGATGTCCAATCCTTGTTCTCAAAGGGCATTCTGAAATTGGACCATGTGTGTCAGGAAGTTCAAGCTCCTGATACTGCAAGTGGCAGCAGAGTACACCTTGTGGCTCATAGAATCCAGCTGCTTAGATTCATGATCAGGCAGTTGGGTGCTCAGGTGTTTGGGCCTCTGCAAATGATCGTGAGCCACCGAAATCACCACAGAGTCCACAGCAGGTGGTTTGGCAAGAAAGTGATGGTCCGAAGGTGCCCGATAGAGCTGATGAGCCTTCTTTGGCATGGCGGTAGAGGAATGAGGGTGCTTCCAAGTCGTGTGGGTGACATCCTGGAAGGTGTCGACCATGGGAGGGATGACCACCGGCTTGAGATTTTTTTGGCAGAGGTATTTAGCCAGCCGCAATCACTCGGGGTCCAGGGCCTCAATGTCCCAACCCATGTTGGCCTGGATGTGCCTCATAACCTCCATGAAGCTAGGGTCGTCAGGAGGGGATTTGGGAAGACCCTCCATGTCCCCCGGGTCTGGCTCCGAGTAGGCATCAGAAGAAGAAGAGTCTGAGTCTACGTAGGAGTCCAGAGTGGAAGAGGGTGAATGGCTGTGCTTCTTCTTCTTGCGCCTCCTATCCGGCGATGACAAGGGTGAGCAGGAGGATCTACGAGACCTATACCTCCTAGACTTTTTAGCATGCTTCTTGGGAGGGGGCTCCTCATCCGCCCCACCGTCCGGTTCAACATTTTTTGGGTCTGGAACCAGTACCAGTGTGGAGGGGAGCGCCCGCTGGAAGGCCTTTTTTAACAGTATCCTGCCAGTGGGAAAACAACTCCTTCACCTAGGAGAGGTTCAGCTTCAGAGAACCTGGAGCAGGGGGGTGGAGGAGCACCTGAGCCCAAACCCGCGCCGGTACTGCCATCAGGGGGTACCAGCATCGGATCTGCACCCTTATCGACCGACAGCCAAAGGGGGGGACGTCGGCCAGTGTCAGCGCCACTGTCATCGGGATCTGGCGAACAGGGAGAAGGAGTATCGGAGCTGACAGGTAATGCCGGTGGGATGGGAGCTGGGTCGGCCACTGGTGGATGAGGGTCCAGCGTCCACTTTTCTTTAGGTGCCAACAGACGTCCATGCGAGGCGTGAGCCCTAGGACGGTCAACTTTGTGGCCAACGTGTTTCTCGGCTGAGCACCAGTCAGAAGCCGGAGGCTGGCGTCAGTTGGGATCCCAATGTTTTGGCGGCAAGGAGGAGGCCCTGCCGCCCGAAGACCCAGAGGCAGGCCTTGCTCGACTTCCGGAGGTCGGCTTTTGAAGAAGAGGCCGAGTGGAAGAAGTCCTTACCTGGGCCCGTTGATTTCTCGGTGGGCTGGTGAACTTTCTGTGGCTGGCGGGTCGATCCAGATGATTTTGAGGCAGAGGAGGGTTTAAGGACTGTGAGGCAAGCTTCATGCCCCGACGACCCGGACTTCGAGCCTGAAGACCTATGCTTTGAGAGCGACCTTCCTCTGTCCCGTTCCCGGTGCTTGTGGGTCTTGTGGGAAGGTGGTGGATCAGATTCCCCCGAGGAGGAAGCCTGTTCCATAGCGGCAAGTTTTGTCTCAGCGAGGTAGGCCATGAGTGATTTCTGATGCCGGGTCCGCAAACTGAAGGCCTGACAGTGCAAGCAGGGGCTGGTGTCATGATCGGGCCCCAGGCAGCAGAGACATGAAGAATGGCCATCCGTAGCAGGAATCTGTCACCCACAAGTGCACTTATTTAAGTGAGAAGAGGACATAGAAACTCTATCAATAGAAAAAACGAATTTTAGGTGGAGAAGAAGCAATCGGTACTGAGCCATAACCGAGCGAACTAACCCTGATCGTGCAGCGGAAAAGAACTGGAGCACGTGGGAAACTCCTCCCTTATACAGGGCGACATCAGGGGTGGAACCGACACCGGCGAGGGGGCGTTCCCACGTCGGTACTGCTAGAGAAAAAGTTGCCGGCACCGCCACCAGGTGGCGTCAGTCCTCATTGTGGAACCTGCTGCAAGAGCTTCTCCTCAAAGTAACACTGAAAATTATGTACTCACCATAATTCTTGATCTTCTTGGAATATCTTCACCATTGATTCACACCACTGGATCTTAGCCGGAAGTGCTAGGACCCTGCGGGAACCAGAACTATTCAGGTGGGCTAGCTCTGAGGTAAGCTGTGTGCATGCGCAGCACTGAAAGGACTAGCTCATGCTGTATGGCTTACCTTGTCACCAGCCCTTCACTGTCTCAGTATATTTTTTACCGAGAAGGCGCAGCATAACCTAGCAAGTATTTATGCACTTAACCTATGGGCATAAGATAGCCGGTGACACGCATAAGAGGAGTCAACAAACCAGTAACATGGTGTCTTCACAGCCCAAACCAAGAACAAGGGGTGAAGACCAACAACCCATACTGGAATGAGCCCAGGGGATGGCAGGTGGGCATGTGAATCAACGATAGAGATATTCCTAGAAGAGCAAGAATTACAGTGCATAAGTAATTTTCATATCTTCCAGTAATCAGTCTTCACCACTGATTCACACTAATGGGTCAGAGTACTAAGCTCAGACAAAATCCCCCAGACTAGGCCGGTAGGAGCCAAGGGCTCACTCAGGACAGAAGTGTATTCAGATAGTCCTGCCAAAGGTGGCATGCCGCATGGCATGGAAATCCTGGGCATGGAAATCCTGGGCCTAGGGTTTAACAAAAGTGTACACTATGCTCCAAGTTGCAGCTCTGCAAATATCACAAACAGGCACAGAGCAAATATCTGTCAGGGATGTGGCACCTACCCTAGAGGAGTGGGTATGTACCTGACCTTACAGTGCACATGGCATAGCAGTGGCATAGTCAACTCACAATCCAGGTGTCACAGGGTGCTCCTGTGAAGGTTTGAGGGCCCCGAAATAACTTTCATATAGAGAATGAAATGAATAACTTAAATAATAAATGAAAGGTTAACTGTTAGTTTAATGTAAGAACCTTGTCATAACAGTTTACCTGAATCTCACCCCCCCCCAGTAGTTGTAGATAGGTTTTTTATCTTTCTGTGGAGTGACAGCAGTTATACAGACAATAAAGCTAATGACGTTTTTATTACATGGTTGCATTCAGATTTTAAAATGGGTGTGATTGAATAAATGCATGCTGTTGTTTTGAGCTGCCACTAACAGAAAATACATCACGGCAGTGAGTACTGTCCATTCGGGTCTTTCGGCTATTGAGTCTAGCCTTTATTAACTTTGGGTTGCTGAAATTATTTGTAATCTGCTATGGTGTTGAAATCTGTACTGCATCGGGGTGTGCGGTGAGCACTCCGTTATTCCGGCGTTTTTGTGGATTTACTTAGATTTGAAGGCAGTGGGTAATCTTTTGGGCGTTACTTTGTTTGTTTTGTGGTTTTTCACCCATTTTCAAAATGTCCATTGCCTAAATCAAGTAAGGGACTGAGTCGGAAAGTGGCGGGAGTCTCTTGGGGGTCCCCTGCTTGTTTATGCCCTTTTAGGTTGAGTGGCTATTTGGAGTTGCTCTATTCGTCCGTGCGAGTGCCTCTTTTGTTTTGAATTGGCATCCTATTTGCTTTAAATTTACCCAGTGGACTTTTGCATTCAGGTTGTGGTGGTGAGAGAATTGGGTAGATGGACTCTGAGAATGAAGGCCCTGTATTGCGGTGTTCCATAGTATGTAGTCCAAATAAAGTAGACTAAAACAAAATTAATAAGTAGGATTCAAAAGGCATATTAATGCCTGTTGAAGTGTTTTGTGTTTTTGAGTTGAGTCAAGTTCTGCTGTGACTTTTTAAGAACAGGGAACACAAATTACGGATAACTTGAACCCTTTTGGTTCCTGTATATGTTCTTGTAAAACAGCCCCTTTAATAGATATTTAGAATTATTTTCCAGCTTTTCTCTTTTGTTAAAATGCCGGTTTGCATTTTGCTATATATAGAAGAATAATATTAAATTGATATCGTTACTGAGCATTGTTTTTTTTTAAATAAGCTTCCGAGTTGCTTCTCGATAGTGCAAACATTCGCACTATTGCGGTGTTATATTACCTTCGGGTTGTCCCTAGACTGAAATATTCTGGTTAATGTATACTGGGTTGCTTTACTAACTTTCTGAAGATGAGGTGGGGGAAGTTTGAAGTTGTTTTAGGACTTCTTTGGGACGAAGATGTTTGCGGTGTTTGGTGAGGTCCCAAGTTCGGATCCTGGCAGTGCCTTTTTTCTACTAAGAGCTGGCGGCCTCAATCACTTTCCTTTATCAAACATAGGAAGGAGGTGCTTTCAATTGTTAGAAATAATACTTAAAACATTATTAAAAGGGTTTAATTTGTTTATAGGAGTGAAAACTGTTTTGTTATGATAATTAAAAGAGGCAATGTGTTTATAAATAAAATAAATACATAGTAAATAAAGATGTAAAGTGTATAGTAAAATACTAGGGTGGAGTTAAAGGATCACATGACCCTTCTGGGTATAAATTCAGACTGTGTGGGATGAGAGGTAGATTTCGCTTGCTGTGGTCTGAGGTTTCTAGATGCTGCTGAAAATGCTCTGTGGAGTTCTGATAAACTGTGTTATTTTATACTCTGAATTTGAAGACTTAGAACTGCCAGAATATCCTATTTGCTGTTTGCTTCTGTTTACTGCCTCGCATGGAAGACTTACAAATATCTGATGATGCTATTTGCCTTAATGTCTGCTGACTGAATGGAAATGTAAGATGGGAAAAGTACTATACCATGCTGAAATTATCCTGTTGTAAATAACGTCTGGAAAAGAATAAATTAAAATTGAAATATTTACAAGGAATGGTGAGACATTTTTTTTTATATGACTGCCCACATACACTGCGCCCTATCACACCAGGCAGAAATGCATCTGATTGCAACAGACTGTCCTTTTCAACTGGGATCAAAGGTGACAAGGAGCTGTTTGGATTGCCTTAATTCCTTAGTTCTGCCCAGGTGAACATAAGGACCCTCTTAACATCCAGAGAATGGAGAGTGTGCGCTTTCATTCTGGAAGCCGGCAAAGTATGTAGGCAGCACAAATGGCTGATTCAGTTGGAACTCCAACACCACTTTAGGAAGGTACTTAGGATGGGTGCAGAGAACTACCCTGTCCTTATGGAAAACACCATACAGAGGATATGTGACAAAGGCATGGATTTCAGACACACTGCCAGCAGAAATGATGACCACTAGAAAAGCTGCTTTCCAAGTTAAGACCTTCAGCTCACAAGTCACAAAGGGCTCAAAAGGCTTGTGGGTGAGCATATCCATCACGAGGTTGATATCCCATGCAGTCACTAGCTTTCTGATGGGAGGTCTTGTGTGTAAAATACCCTAAAATGGGAACTGTTGGCATGAAGAGCTCCACACCCAAGTATGGTGCTGGTCCTAATTTGCACTCTGTGAGCAAAAACATTCTTTACAACAGTATAGTAGATTGTATCACACTAATTCTGTTGACCTGCAAGCTGACATTTTTCTATAACTACAAATCCCAGAATCCCCTGCAGCTGACATCAGGGGAGGTCTGCTGCAGTCAGAGCTTCAATTGCCTGCAGTGTATTTTACAGTTTTATAAGGTCCGATCATATGTCTGCTGGTTCAGCTGTTCTCCCAGGGCTAATCACAGTCATCTGTGACTGTACTTAACCCAGGGAGGACAGCAGTAACAGCAAACAAAAAAATCAGAATAACTTATAAAACTTTAATGTACTGCAGGGTATTGAATCTCCTACTGCTGTAGCCCTCCTCTGATGTCAGCAGGGGATTCTGTGATTTTTTGTTACAGAAAATGTCAGCTAGCAAGTCACATAATTAGTGTGATACAAGCTACTATACTGCAGTAAACAGTAATATATTTTTACCACAAAGTGTAAGTTAGGATGAGCCCCACACGGAAGTAGGGATCTTATTGCTGACCGTTCCCCTTTAAGGAACCTCTTGAGGTGTGGCAACTCTGCCAGGTACAAGGTACTGATCAAGTTTTGCTATGCAGAAATCGCACACAAGTGAATCTTGACTGTAGAATACTGTAGGCCAGCATCAGAAAGGTTCAACAAGTACTCCAGAACCTTGTCAGGTGGGCACCCAAATGGGTCAATGTGGGATTTGGAGCACCAGAGGGAAGTCTTTTCCATTTGGCTGTGTAAGTCTTCCTAGTGGAAGGCTTATGGGCAGCCTAAAGTATTTCAGAGACCCTCTAAGATATCTTGTACCTGTTCACTTCCATCTCCTGAGAAGCCAGGCCTGAAGGTGAAAGGAGTGCAGGTTAGGATGTACCAGTTGACCCTGAGTCAGTAATTCCATCTTGACTGGAAGGATCCTTGGTTTGCTGACTGACAGTCTGTTCAACAAAGGAAACCATACCTGTTGAGGCCAGCTGGGGGGCGATCAATATAATCTTGCCCTTGTGTACCTCCTGTTTTAGTAATGCCCTCTGCACTAGGGGGACTGGAGGGAATGCATACATAAAATATTTTGCAATTGCAATATGAATGCATTCTCACAGAAAATGCCATATACTGGATTTCTCGAGCTGAATCAAGGCAGTTTCGGCATTGAGTAGTGACTCAGAAAGGTCTACATCTGGGGTGCTCCACTCAACATACGAATATATGAAAATGGCAACAGATAGAGGCCTCATGGTCTACTGCGTCTACGCAGTTCACAGTTCAAACAACTGTTGCTGCCCCCACTTTGTCCCTGCACCCCCCCCACTGAGTTCCCCACTCTAGTCAACCTGCCCCCCCCCCACTGAGTTCCCCACTCTGGTCAACCCCCAATTTGTATTCTGCCTTAGACCTTATCCCATCCTCTTTTAAAACTCGCCACTGATTTCAGAGAGACCACCTCCTCCAGTAATGTGTTCCATGCCACCACCACCCTCTCCATGAAGTAGTGCCTCAACTCTCTCCTAAACCTAACCCCCCAGTTTCAGACTATGCCTTCTCGTGATCCTCTCCTTCTTCAACCTAAAAATATCCTAAGTACTAACTCTATTTATACTCTTCAAGTACTTAAAGGTCTCAGTCATATCACCTCTGTCCCTTCTACCCTCCGAGGGTACATGTTAAGCTCCCCCAACTTGTCCTTATAGGGTTCTCTCCAATCCCCATGATCATCTTGGTCACCTGCCTCTGGATCCCCTCCAAAAGCTTGATGTAATTTTTAAATAGGGGCACCAGAAGAAAAAATTACTTACCATAGTAATCTTGTTTCTTCCCAGTGACACTCGGGTATTCAGAACTTCTGCACTGTCAGTTTAAGACTGAACTGCCCAGAGAGATTTTGGAATGGTATGCAAATGATGGAATCTTTGCACATACTATTTTCAAATACTGCCTTGAACTAACTGCCTAGGTTCTAAACCCTCAGATTTCCTTGGAGCCTGGAAAGACAGGCCTGAAAAACTAAACATCTATATATAAAAACCTTAATAATTAAAAATATAGTAATAATGGAACTAACACTCAAATGCTCCCAAGGGGGGAAACCCCAAAACTGGAGGTCATAAAATGTAACAGGACCGCTGAATGACAGAAATCACCTGAAGGGGAAAAACAACAAAATTAACCCAAATCCCAAGCAATAGTGCCTAAATATGGCACCTATATAGTAGGTCACAAAAACATTCCCAGGAATGCAGAGGCTACTGGTTCGAACGGGAGGCGGGGTGGGAAGTTCTGAATACCTGAATATCACTGGAAAGAAACAAGATTATTATGGTATGTAATTTTTTGTTCTAACCCCAGTAATACTCAGGTATTCATAACATCTGAAGACTAAGAAGCAGTACCTATGGAGGTGGGCACAGAACCTACTTTGGAAAAAGAAACTGTAGGACTGCTGTGCCAAACCTGGCATCACTCCTGGACAGGATGTCCAAACTGTAATGCTTTGTAAAGGTGTGTACTGTTTTCCAGGTAGCTGCTTTACAGATGTCCACTAACGGGACATCCCTGACAGCTGCTATGGTCAGTGTCAGTGGCTCAGTAGGTAACACACTCGCCTCTGAGGCTGGGAGATCAGAGGGCTGCAGGTTCAGTTCCCACATCTGACACTTGGGTTAATATCCCAGTACTGACACTGTAGTGCAGCATGAGAGGGGTGCTGCACTTCTGAGGTGCCGTCTTTCGGATGAGACGTTAAACCGAGGTCCCATCTGCCTGGATTGGTGGTAGTTCAGGTGGATGTTAAAGATCCCAAGGCACTTATCGAAGGGAGTAAGGTAATCTCTCCGGTGTCCTGGCCAAATTTCTCTCATTCACTAAAAATACCACCAACAGCTTAATCTGGTTCAAGGTCAGTTGGCATTCATCTGTATCCCCCTCTCCCGTGTCGTGCCTGAAAATAGGCAGGATTTGTCTAGTGCACTTACCCGGTCAACAAAAACTAAATAAAAATAAATGAAAAAGCTGTGCCCCTTGTGGAATGGGCCTTCAATCCTGTTGGGGGTTCCCTTCCCGCCTTAAAATAACAAAACTGGATGCACTGTACTATCCAGCGAGAAACTGACCTTTTATATGTTGGGTTATCATTTCCGACATCCCCATAAGTCAGGAACAGCTGTTTTCTGTCCTGCCTATGGTCCTTAGTGGCTGCCATGTAGTAACTAAGAGCTCTCTTAATATCAAGACTGTGGAGCCTCCTTTCACCAGAAGTACAGTGCTCAGTGAAAAAGACAGGTAGGGTAATGGTTTGGTTCAACTGGAAATCAGAAACCACTTTAGGGAGAAATTTCCTGTTTGTTCTCAGGGCCACTTTGTCCTTGTGGAAGGAAATATAGTCCTGGTCTATGCAAAGAGCCTGGAGCTCGCAGATTCTTCTAGCAGAAGTCATTGCCACTAGGAAACCTGCTTTCCATGTGACATATTTTAGATGAATTTAGGCAGGGGCAAATCTGATTTTGATTATTTCATTTTGTATATCGTATGAATATTTTACTAAGTTTTATATTTTTTAATTTATATACATATTTTAGAGTTTTGTACAGCGCTTTGATATTAGTGAATTGTGCTTAACAAATAACATTTATTATTATTTATTATGAGATAAAGACATGGGCTCAAAAGGAGCCCCCATGAGTTAGGCTCCACGTACACTAAGGTCCCATGCCGGCACTGGCTCCCTGTGAGGGGAGTGCAATTGGGAAAGGCCCTTAAAGAACCTCATAAAGATAGGGTCTGAAGCAAGAGAAATCCTTTGCCTGGCTGAAATGTAAGCAGATGCTGCAGCCAAATGTACCTTCAGGGTACTGGGCTGAAGGCCCAAAGAATGCAAATAAGTAAGATAATCCAGCATGGCTGGTACCCCAGCCTGTGTTGGCACAAGTTTTTGGGTGGAACACCAAACAGAAAACTTTTTCCATTTTGCAGCATAGGTTTTCTTAGTGGAGGGCTTCCTGTAGTCCCTCTAAATGTCCAGGACACCTTCAGAAAGGTTTAGGCTTGCACATTCTAGGTCCTCAAGAACCAGGCCTTGAGACCGAGGGATCTGAGGTTTGGGTACAGGAGCCTCCCCTAATTGGAGGTTAACAGGTTGTGCCTCCTGGGAAGGTGTAGCAGCTCAGCCACAGACATGAAGAGCAGTAGAGAGTACCATGGCTGCCTGGGCCAATCTGGAGCTATCAAGACCATGGATGCTGACTGGGACCTGAGATTGAGCAAAGCCCTGTACACCAAGGGGAAGGGAGGAAAGAAAAAAAATTACTCCCCACAGTAATGTTGTTTCTTCTAAAGGAGTCATAATGTATTCTGACATATGCAGTAAGAACTTCCTGTTGTACTGCCCCACAGATGAAATGGTTAAAGCCTACATTCTAAGTAGGCAAGCGCTCAGTTTCAAATCACTGTCCACTGATACATTTTATTCAACCATCAGATTCTTATGAGCAACTGAGGCCTTGTCCACACTGCAGCCCGCAAACCCTTCTGTAACGTTACAGAGGTGTAAACCGCAAGTAATAACGGTGATGCGTTTACACTGGTAGCGCTACAGGAGGTGTTTTCGTAACTGCTGTGGAAACCACCCATGAGGTTGTAGCCTAGTGGGCGCCGCTGTAACGGTCGCCTGGATCCCCGTAGATCAAGCGTGCAGTCCCGTGAACGGACACCGCTGAGGTGTGGACGCACTGCACCATCACGCCGTAACGGATTGCATCCACTACCGGCGCAAGCGGTGTAGTGTGGACGGGGCCTAAAAGAAAGGCTTTAACTATCTAATTGATTGGGAATCAATATGAATATGTATATTAAATCTTAGGAAACCCCACCAATCTTAGTGAGGGCTAAAAGACTCAAGTCACAGATGCCCACTAGATAACCAACTGTAAGAGTTAACAACAAAATGTAACAGCTGGAGTGCAGAGACTCCAGGTCCTGGTAAGGAAGGCAGAGTGGGAGGTCAGAATACATTGGGACTTCTTTAGAAGAAACAACATTACTGTGGTAAGTAATTTTTTCTTCAAACTACAAGAAGTCCTAATGTATTCTGACATATGCAGACTACCAAGCAGTTCCCTTGGAGGAGGGCATAGAACCTACTTATGAAATAGGCTCTGCAACACTGCTGTTCCAAACGTGGCATCACTTCTGGCATGCACATCCAGACTGTAATGCTTGGTAAATATGTGTACAGTTTTCCAGGTAGCTGCTTTACAGATCTCCAATAGGGGAATGACCCTTGCAGCTGCTACATTAGCAACTGTACCCCTGGTGGAATGTGCTCTCAGGCACACGGGGGGGCTTTCCCCAGCTTTCCATAACAAAATTGGATGTATGACACTATCCATCTCGCAATGGTCCTTTTAGTAGCAGGCTTAACCCTACCCACTTCTCCATAGGTAAGAAACAACTGATTGTTTCCACCCCTATGGTTTCTGGTATGATCCCAGTAGTAGCTGATTGCCCTCTTCACATCTAAACTATGCAGCCTACATTCCCCTGAACTAGTGTGTTCAGTGAAGAAGACAGGCAAGTTCATGGACCGATTAAGGTGGAAATCAGAAACCACTTTGGGGAGGAATTTTCTGTTTGTTCGAAGAACCACCTTGTCACTATGGAATGATATATAGTTTGGCTCCACTGATAAGGCCTGTAGCTCACTGATTCGTCTTGCTGAAGTGATGGCCACTAAGAACACAGTTTTCCATGTCACATATTTCAGTTCTGCTGAGAACACAAGTTCGGGGTTTGCATCAGCTGTGCTATACAAATGTTTAGGTCCCAGGAGGGGGTAGGTTCCCCTATGAGGGGGATGCAATGCAGCAACCCCTTGAACAACCTTTTGAATATAGGGTCAGAAGCTAGGGAACAGACCTTCCCTGCTGACAAATAAGCAGAAACTGCTGCCAGATGTACCCTCAGGGTAAAGGGTCGAAGGTTGAAGGCCCAAGGAGTGTAAATGGGCCAAGTAGTCCAGCAGGAGTGGAATGCCCACACTTTGTGGGTCAGTCCCTGTATGGGCACACCATATGGTGAACAGCTTTCATTTGGAGGAATAGGTTTTCCTGATAGCTGGTTTTCTGGAAAACTTCAGAATGTCCAGAACACTGTCAGAGAGTTGCAAGCCAGCATACTCTAACTCTGCAAGAACCAGGCCTTCAGTCTGAGGGACCCCAGGCTGGGATACATGATCCTCCCCTGGGAGGAGGTCAACAGGTCATGCCTCCTGGGAGGGGGAATTGGGCTGGTTGATGACAGGGACAGTAACATTGAGTACTACTGTTGTGTGGCCCGGTCCAGAGCTATTAGAATTATTGCTGCTGGTTGACACCTGAGTTTGTTCAGCACTCTTAATAGCAAGGGGAATGGAGGGAAGGCATACAGGGATTTCCCTGACCAGTCCAGAAGGAGTGCATCCAAAGGCACTGTACCCAATGCTGGTGGCCTGCAACAGAACAGAGGCAACTGATGATTGTCTGGGGCTGCAAAGAGGTCTATCTCTGGGGTGCCCCACCTACTGAAGACAGGTTGTAGAACTGGTCTGTTCAGTGACCATTCATGGTGGTTCTGATTGATCCTGCTGAGGGCATCTGTCAGAACACTGTCCTTCCCTGGGAGGTGGACTGCTGTCAGGGATACCTCGAGGGAGTAAGCCAGGCTCCAAATCTTCATGGCCTCCATGTAAAACAGAGTGGAACTTGTTCTACGCTGCTTGCTGATGTAATACATGGTGGTGGTGTTGTCTGTCCTGATCTGCAACACCATCCCCTGAATCATGGCACAGAATGATTGAAGAGCCAGTAATACTGCTCTGAGTTTCAACAGGTTTATGTGCAAAACGGACTCGTGAGGGTACCATGTGCCGTGTGCTGTATACTCCCCTAGATGGGCACCCCACCCCAAGGGGGATACATCTGTGGTAAGTACCTCTGTGGGATTTTGCTGCAGGAAAGGGACACCCACCCTGAGGTTTTCCCTGTCCTGCCACCACTGTAAGGCTTGTAGCAGTGTGGAAGTTACTGGCACCAGCTTTGACAATAAGTCTCTTCTCAGAGACCAGAATGACCTCAGATGGAACTGAATGTCCCTCATCTGAAACCTTGCTCCTGAAACTACAGCTGCTGAGGCCGCCATATTCCCTAGTAGCTGTAGAAAATGTCTGGCTGGCTTTGGTGAGTGGAGCCTAAAGGAGTCTGCTAGCTGGACCAGACTGTCTACTCTGTCTGGTAGTAGCCTTGCTGTTCCCATCACCGTGTCCAGTTCTGCCCCTATGAACTCCAGGTGCTGGACTGACTCCAAGACTGACTTTTTGGTATTTACTAAGAATTCCAGCGAGAGTAGGGTATCCTGAGTGAGGACTAAAGCCTCTGCTACTTGTTGCTGAGACTGCCCTACGACTAACCAGTCATCCAGGTAAGGGAACACTGAGACCCCCAGATGCCTTAAGTGTGCTACCACCACTTTAAATGCGCGGACTTCTAGCACACGGCGATCCATGGAGAAGCAGGCGTCGCAATGATCCATATCATCGTAGGGTCCCAGGCACTGAAGACAAACATCATGACAGTCCGTGATGGAAAACCGCCAGCCACAAGGGCACTGACGCATAAGGGCACGGCCCACCTTAGACTTGCGTTTTGCCCTCGAACCTGACATGATGCGAAACAATTAAGGAAAAAATAGTACAGTTCTCGGCGTCATCGAAATATAATAGAAACAGAACAGTTTTACCGGTCAATGACGTTGAGAAAAACTGGGATGAAGGAGCTTGACGACTTTGAGAGAAATGCGGCCTATGACGCAGTACTATAAACAACTCCACACAGCAGGTGCAGCCTCGACGGCGGGAGAAACAGAACTGAGATGGAGGAGGAGTCTGTGGTGCCTAACTGACGCCCCTCGCGCATCATGCAGTGTGTCACTCTCGGGGGCGGCGCAGACTCCTCTCAAAAAAAAAACTTCATGGCGGGTGCGCCTCCGCCATACCCAGCAGAGATGAATGGTGAAGATTGACAAGGGAAGATCCCACTTGTCCGTGGTTATGGACTGCCAGTTCTGTAGGTAGTGGGCCAGCCTGCCTCCTACTGGGACTGGGGAGGCAACCCAGGACTCTTCAGGGAGTCTGCTTAGCCGGTGTCCTGGGCTGGGGAGAAGGGCTGGAACGAGTGGCACCTCTCCTGCCCCTTCCCCTAAAATACCCAAGCTGTTGCTGGTTAGCAGGGAAGGCCTGAGCCTGATAGAAAGGTCTCGGAAAGGGCCTTCCCCTGCCTCCCCTATCTTGTTGTTTCTGAGAAGTGGCAGACTTCTCCTTAGCTGCAGCACTCCTATAGGAGGTTCTGCACTCATCCACTTTCCTCATATTGGCTTTGTTTAATCCCCAAAAAGGGAATTTTGTGCCAGAGGAAAATCCAAGGCCTTGGTCTGAGTATGCTGAGAGAGATTAGTGGTTCTGAGCCAGGAGAATCTCCTCATGGATACAGAAGTGGCCATAACTCTGGATGCTGACTCACTGGCATCCACAGCCATGTGGAATTGTTGCTTGGAAGCCTCTATTCCATTCCTAGCCATCTCCCCCAAATCTGCAGCCAAGTTAGCTGGGACCTTTGCAGCTAGTGAGGATACTGATTCCCATAGCTGCTTCTGATATCTTGCCACATAAGTCATGTAAGAAGCTTGTCTGGCAATAAGAGATGAACCAAGGTATGCTTTCTTTGCCATGGAGTCAATTCTCTTGGAGTCCTTCTCTGGAGGATGGGAAGCCAGGGGTATACCTGCTTTTTCACAAGCAGCAGCCTGGACTACACCTTCATAGCTGGGATGATCAGACAAAAATTCTGTGCCATCCCTGGCAACTGGATATTTCCGATCTGTCCTCTTGTCCACAGGAGGGACAGAAGTAGGGGTACTTAAGATTTTTAGTGTCTGTCTATTCAAAGACTTATGGATGGGTATCACCAACCTTTTTGTGGCAGATACATCTATCACCTCCACATAATCTGGTGCCTCTTCCTTTCCTAAGCAGTCATGAGCCAGTAACTGGAGAGTTTCAGACACTTTTGTTTTATAAAGGAGAAGTGGGTGAGGGCATCCTCTAGCTGTTTAGGTGGAGAACTACCTTCATCATGCTCAGGGGATACCGCAGGTTCAATGGAACCAAAATTGTTCTCCTCCTCCTCACGTTCCTGTTCCCAGGAATAACCACAGTCAAAAGAGTCCAGCTGTGGCTGAGCTCCAGGAGTTTGATCTGGTTGAGGAGTAACCGGATGCTGCACTGGTTCAGCCAGACCAGTTTGCAGAGACTGGATAATGCGGATCACATTAGCAATTTCTTCAGCAGTCAGAACCACAACCAACCACGGCCCAGTGGCTGGTTCTGTATGTTTCTCTTTCCTTTTTCATGGTAGCCGTTTCAAGTGCCGTTTCTGTGGTTCGCTTGGTTGAGGGAGTATCACCGTGGTCAGAGGGCACTCCCTCCAGTTCTTCTGAACCAGAACCGGACTGGCCATCCGTGTTAGCGGATGTGGGGGCCAATTTCTCATTCAGTCGGTTAAGTTGCCTGTCCAGCGTGGACTGAGGGAAATTCTTACAAATCTCGCACTCTGCTTGTAAGTGGTCAAACACCAAGCAGAAAACACAAGTAGTGTGAGGATCAGCCTTGGCAAAAGTCTCACCACATTCAACACATTGCTGAAACCCAGTAGGGCCGGTTTTCTTTTTGGGTTTCTATGACTCCGTGTCTGAACACTTATTCCAAGTGGCGATTAGGCTGGATAAGTTTAAATTATATTTAAAGTCCGGGTTAACAGACCAGTATTAGCGGCCAGGGAAAAAAATGACAAACTCGTTTTTTTTTTTTATTAACCACGGCGAACTGGACCCAAGGAAACAAACTACTCTACTTAAAAAGGAGAAAAAGAAATCTGTTCCCTCACAGTTCATGGCAACCACTAAAGAACCAAGACTTACCCTGTCTGTGGAAAAATTTGTAACGACAATTCTACCTGTACTGAAGGACAGTAGCTTGAAACTTATTTAAAATGAATAAAGTTATCGGAAGTGGAAAACTGCGATGAAAAATAACTAGAACTGACAAGATACTAAAGAGAATCTCCGAGGCATCTTCACAGTAAGGCAGAGTAAAGAATCTGACGGTTGAATAGAATGTACCAGTAGACAGTGGTCTGAAACAGAGCGCGTGCCTACTTAGAATGTAGGCTTTAACCATTTCATCTCTGGGGCAGTACAACAGGAAGGTTTTACTGCATATGTCAAAATACATTAGGACTTCTTGTAATTTGAAAGCATACAGATGTTTCCCTGCCCAATCCAGAATTAGAGCATCCAGGGGGATTGTTCCCCACTCTGGTGGTCTGCAACAGTGATTTGGCAAGTGGTGGTTCTGGTGGGATGCAAACAAGTCTACCTCTGGAGTGCCCAACCTCCTGAAAATCACTTCCACCACCTGCCTGTTCAGAGTCCATTCGTGATGGGCCTGGTTGATCCGAATCAAGGTGTCTGCTAAGGTATTGTCCTTGCCAGGCAGATGAATGGCCTGTAGAGAAACTCCATATTTTCATGGTTTCTATGCAGAGGGGGTTTGACCTTGTCCCTCCCTGCTTGTTTACATAGTACATAGTGGTGGTACTGTCTGTTCTGATCTGTACCACTTTTCCCTGTAGCAGCGGAGTGAAGGCCTTTAGTGCCAACAATACTGCTCTGAGCTCCAGCAGGTTTATGTGCAGGAGTGACTCTGCACCTGACCATGTGCCTTGGGTGGTGTGATCTCCAGGTGGTCACCCCACCCCAATAGTGATGCATCCGTTGTGAGAACTACTGATGGGGGCTCTTGTTGAAAAGAAACCCATTCTCTCAGATTGGTTTCCTCTTTCCACCATTCGAGGGCCTGTAACAGAGTTCCTATTACTGGAATCAGTTTTGAAAGAGGGTCTCTTCTCTGGCACCAGTGAGCCCTGAGGTGAAACTGGATGTCCCTCATCTGTAATCTGGATCCCAGCACTGTGCCAATGGCAGCTGCCACGTGGCTCAGAAGCTGAAGAAACTGTCTTGCAGTTTTTGGTTTGTTCAGGATGAATGAACCTGCTATCTGTTGGATGCTCCTTACCCTGTCCAGAGGCAGGTATGCCTTGCCCTGCAGGTTATTTAACTCAGCTCCTATGAACTGTAATACCAGAGCAGGCTGAAGGACTGACTTTTTTAGGTTTATCAGGAATCCTAGAGACTCCAAGAGCTCTTGGGTGAGTTGCAGCTGCTCCCTGACGTGCTGGGGTGATTTTCCCACCACCAGCCAATTGTTTAGGTACGGGAAGACTGTGACACCTTGCTTTTGAAGGTGTGCCACTACCACTGCCAGACACTTTGTGAACACCCTTGGTGCTGAAGTGAGACCAAATGGCAGGGTTGAGAACTGATACGTGATCTGAAAGGAGTCTGAACCTGAGGTATTTTCTGTGAGACTCCCTTATGGGGATGTGGAAATAGGCATCTTTTAGGTCCAATGAAGCCAACCAATCTCCATTTTGGAGGGTTGGCAAAAATCAGTCCAGTGTTACCGTTTTGAATTTTGGTTTTGTTAGGTAACTGTTTAAGACCCTGAGGTCTAAGATGGGCCGCCATTTCCAATTTTTCTTTGTGGTAAGGAAGCATCTTGAGTAAAATCCTTTTCCCTTTAAGTGGATTGGTACTGGTTCCACTGCTTATGACAGAAACAGTTTTTGAACTTCTGTTTCCAGGAGTTTTCTCTCTGCATTTGAGGATGGTTTGAAAAATACAGGTTACTCACCTGTAACAGGAGTTCTAGGAATGGTATATGTTGTTCATCCACACTATCTGGCAGGTTCCTTGCCGCTTTAAATTTTGCCGGAAGGTCTTCAAGCTGGCTCCTCCCACTCACCCGGGTGGTAAAACTCTCAGCTCCGCCCCATGACGCCAGATCTAGCCAGCTGGAAGCCAGGTTGTGCGTCGAAGCCGGGGAGGTCGGGTGGGTCGTGTGGATGAACAACATATACCATTCCTAGAACTCCTGTTACAGGTGAGTAACCTGTATTTCTAGGGACATGGATATGTTGTTCATCCACACTGTCTGGCGGACTCCTAGCAGTTCTCCAGGAGGAGGGAGGAAAGGCGCACACCCCCGATACTTACTTGGGAAATAAAGACTGGAGAACCAAGGCCCCAAAACCAGCATCCTGGCGTGACTCAAGGTCGATGTGGTAGTGGGTGATGAAGGTATGTGCTGACTTCCAGGTAGCAGCCCTGCAGATTTCCTGGATAGGGACGTCCCCAGAAGCAGCTACCGATGCAGCGGTATGGCAGGTAGAATGAGCTCTTATCCCTCTGGGAGGCTCCATGTCCACCAACCTATAGCAGAGATCTATGCAGGAGGTGACCCACCTGCCTATCGTCCGCTTGGCTGCAGGTCTGCCAGGTGCGGCTTCAGCATAGGTGACAAACAGCTGGATAACCTCTCCCGAACTTCAGCTGTCCGCCTTATAATAAGCGAGCGCTTCTAGGGTCCAAAGTATGGAGCCTATTCGGCCTCCGAGGTGTGATTGGGGTAGAACACCGCAGAGTCAACACCTGGTTAAGATGAAATCTACACCACCTTCGAAGGAATTTCGGTTGGGGGCGCAGGACAACCTTGTCCCTGTGGAAGACCAGATAAGGAGACTCAATGGAAAGCGCCTGGAGCTCTCCCATCCTTCTGGCTGACGTGATAGCCACCAAGAAGGCGGTCTTCCATGACAGGTGGGAGATATCACATCTGTGCATTGGTTCGAATGGCCTGCCCATGAGCTTGGCCAATACCAGCAGTAGATCCCACGGAGGTGGAGGTTCTCGCACCGGAGGGGATATGTGATCAAGGCCTTTGAAAAAGCACCGAACCACCTTCTCCTGCGCCACCGACTGCTTCCTGGCCCGTGCCCGGGCGGCAGAGATGGCTGCCAGGTGCACCTTAAGGGTCGTCGACCGAAGCCCTTGCTGAGAGAGGGACCACAGGTAGTCCAGAATGCTTGCCAAGGAACAGGAGGAAGGGTCCAGGCCCTTGCCCTGACACCAAATGGAAAATCTCTTCCATTTGAAGGCGTAGCATTTTCTGGTCGACTCCTTACGGGACGCCTCAATGACGTTGAGGACCTCGTCGGAAAGACCTAAGGCCTGGAACTCTAGCTGCTCAGGAACCAGGCCATCAGGTGCAGGGATTGGAGGTCCGGATGGAATACCTTCCCCTGACTGACTGAGATCAGGTCCAGGCGGGCTGGAAGCCGCCTTGGGAGCCTGAAGCGGAGACTGAGGAGATCTGGATACCAGAACTGACGGGGCCAGTCTGGGGCTACCAGAATCACCTGCGCCTTGTCCCTCCTCGCCTTGGGAAGCACCTTGTGGATCAAGGGAAATTGGGGAAGGCGTAGAAGAGGCCTGGGATCCACTGCCTCGAGAAGGCATCCCCCTGCAGCGAGCCCTGCTGAGGGGGGCGGGCATGAAACAGTCTCAGCTTCGCATTCTCCCTGGAGGCAAACAGGTCCGCCTGAGGCGTGCCCCAGTGGGAGAACAGATCTTGTACTACCTCCAGCAGGAGAAACCACTCGTGAGACGCAGCCCCTATCCGGCTTAGGGCATTGGCCAGGGTGTTGGAGGCTCCTGCCACGTGAATGGCAAGGAGATCCGCCTCCAGGCTGCGCACGAGTGACCAAATGCGGACAGCTTCCCTACACAGAGGCATGGAGCGCGTCCCGCCCTGGCAGTTTAGACAGTACATGGTCGTGGTATTGTCTGTCTGGACCTGAACCACTTGACCCTGTAGAAACGGAGCGAAGTCGGTGAGGGCTAGACGAACCGCTCGAAGCTCCAGCAGGTTGCTGTGGCATCGGGACTCCCGAGGGGACCACAGGCCATGCACTCTGTGCTCCCCCAGATGGGCACCTCAACCCATCAGAGAGGCATCGGTCGATAGAGAGACCGTCGGCTTGGGATGGACAAACAGGATGCCCTCCTGCAGATGTGCCGGAACGGTCCACCACTGGAGAGCGTTCCACATCCCCTGGGTCACTGTCACCAGCTGATCCAATGGATCGGAGCACTGTGACCACTGGCTGGCCAGTCCCCATTGAAAGGGACGCATGTGCCAGCGGGCCCAATGGACCACACTGGTGCAGGCTGCCATGAGGCCCAGGAGGCGCAGAAAGTCCCGGGCAGGGCGCGATTGCCCAACCAGAAATGATTGGGCAAAGGAGGAAAGAACCTTGGCCCTGTCCGCCGGGAGCCGTGCTCTGGCTCGAAGAGACTCGAGCTCTGCCCCGATGAAATGTATCACATGCTTTGGCATGAGTTCCGACTTCGGCCTCATTGAAGAGGAGGCCAATCTGAGAGCAACCTGAGGCCAGATCTCTGGACCGCCTCACCTCCACTCTGAAGGGGGCTGCAATCAGCCAGTCGTCCAGGTAGGGGTACACCCGGACCCTTCGGCGCCGCAGGAATGCTGTCATCACTGCCATGCATTTGGTGAAGACCCTGGGAGCTAGGGAGAGGCCGAAGGGCATGGCTCGGAACTGGTAAAGGGATCCCTCTGCTCTGAAGCGTAGGAATCTCTGATGAGACGGACGGATTGGGATATGAAAGAACACGTCCTGAAGGTCCAGGGAACAGGACCACATGCTTCGTTCCAAGGATGGTATTATCTGGGCCAGAGTGACCATCCTGAAGGTCCTAGACCTTAGGAACCTGTTCAGGTCATGCAGGTCGAGAATGGGGTGCCAGCCCCCCCGTCCGTTTTGGGACCAGGAAATACCTGGACACAAACCCCGGGTCTGGAGGAGGATCCGCCACCTTCCTGATCACCTCTTTTTCGAGGAGTAGGGCTATATTGACTCGGTGGGCCGACAGCGAGGCTGCGGACCCCGTAGCCCCCTCCCCAATGGCAATGGCTCAAAAGGGTGGGGTCTGCTCGAACTCCAGAGGCAGGCCCTTTCCTACCACCTCCAACACCCAGCGGTCCGTGGTGATAGCAGACCAGGCAGAAAGGAAGTGGCGGAGCTGTCCCCCCACGGGGGACACCCAGGGGGGAGTGATGGGGCTGGGGGGCGACACCCCTCAACCTGTCACTGGGCAGGCTTGGAGGAGGGACCGGCCGAGGGACCTCCTGGGCCTTTACCTCCCTGCTCCCTGCTGGAGGAAGACACGGGCTTGGGTTTGAGATGCCAAGCGTGAGCCTGCTGGCCCTGATGCTGGTGCTGTTGGGTCGGACGTGCCGCAGGCGCAGAAGGACGAAAGGACTTGTGCTGCTGCTGACGGCAGCCTTTGTCCTTCTGGGCGGAGGTGACAGAGTCCAGGGTGGCATTGGACTTTTCGATCCGCTGGAGGTGACCTTCCACTCCAGGGCCAAAGAGGTCGGTCCTCAGGAAGGGGACATCTGCCAACTTGTGCTGGGTATCCACCGTAAAGGTGGATATCCTCAGCCACGCCCTATGGCGCATGGCCACTGTGGCTGCCACTGGTCTGGCACAGGAGTCCCCTATGTCCAGAGCTGTCTGGAGCTGCCGCTTTGCCACTCCCTACCCTGGTCCCGGACCGTGGTTTGGAGGTCGGCTGGGAGATGAGGGATCACCTCATCCAGGGAGCCCATGAGGGCGTGGGAGAAGTGTGCCATCAGCACGGCTGAGCTGGCCTGGCGGAGGCCAAGGGAGGACGCAGCGTACACCTTGTGCCCAGCGTAGTCCAGCTTTTTGGACTCCTTGTCAGGGGTCTTGTCCATATCCCTGGCGTTCCCGGAACGCCAGAACACGCTGTCGGTGACCAACCCCTTGGCAGAGGGATGCTCCGAAAACCCGGGCAGAGAGCCGGTAGGGACAGCATACTTCCTGGCCATCCTGACCGAGGGTGCAGAACAGGAAGCCGGCCGCGGCCAAAGCTCCAAAGCTGGGCCGACAATGGCTTCAGCCACAGGAAAGGCCTCCGTGGGTGAATCCCCTAAATCCAGTATCTCCGTCAGGGGATACTTGGCCCGTTTGGAAATGGGCTCGAGCTGCATCCTGGTGGACTCCAAGATGAGCCGAAGCAGACCCATAAAGGATGATGGGCTTTCATCCAGTGACTGGCCACAGGAGGACTCCAGGTCAACCTGCCTGGAAAACAGGGAGGAGTCATTGTCGGACTCCGAAGAGTCCGCGAAGAGCTGCCTAGGGCCTCAGCCACCCTCCACCTGCCGAGGACGGTCGGGAGTGAGGGTGACCGACAACCTGTGGGGCAGGCCGTGACCCGACCGAGAATCCTTGGTCGGTGCCCCCGATTTCGGTTGTGGAGCCGGAGATTCCACCACAATTGGTGGAGCAGCAAGTTTAAACCGAACAACCGGCCCAGACATGGGCATCTCGACTGCAGCGAGAGATTGCTTCGGCCGTTCGGGTGACAGCCACTTGATGGCCGAGGAAGGCATCGGTGTCGACTTAGCCCCAGACAAAAGTAACTGCTGCCACATCAGCTCCTCATAGCGTCGACGCAATTTGCGCTGAAGCCTCTCCTCATCCGAGGAGGAAGACGAGGAGGAGCGGCGTCGCTGCTTACCTCGGTGCCGGGACAGAGACCGCCGATGTAGTCGGGATCGGCTGGACCGAGAAGAGGTCTGAGACCGAGAACCTCGGTGTGTGCGAGGGCGGGCCTGGGACGGAGCTGGGGACACCCGCTCCTCCCTCGGCTCGGACATCTTAACTGGGGACTGCTGCACCGATGGCGCAGGTCAATCCTCGGTTTCCACCGGGGGAACCGGTGAAGACTGGTTGTCGGACTCACCAGTCGACAAACCGTCCGACGGGTCGAGAAAAATCTTGACCGAGTCAATGGCTGTCTCTGCCGGCTGATCTGACGGGGATGCTGTGAAGCCAGCAGCCTTAGCCACAAACTCGACCGAAGTCGACGGTCGGCTGTCCAGGGAAGGGGACCTCTCCCGCTCCCACGAACGCAGACAATGGGACTTACCCTTGGGATCCTTCTTCTTGGACCGAGAGGAATGTCCCGATGGCCCTTCTCCCTTCATGGAAAGGGAATGGCAAAGCTCCTTGAATGAAGCAGAATACGAGGTACCCAAGGCGAGCGGGATAAATGCCGCGACCGAGGAGGAAGATGCGCCTGGGCCACCTCCTCAACAGCGATCATCTGCTCGAGCTGTTCAGCCGAGCCAGCCATCATGGAAACCGCCCAACGGGCCTCTTTGACTTAACTGGCGGGCAAAGACTGCCCAAGCCCAACCGGCAGCGGGTCTCCAAGACGTTGGCCGAGAACGAACAGCAAGACTCGCAGGCCTGCGGGTCATGTTCTAGGCTGAGGCAGTAGACGCAAGTGGAGTGCGGATCCGTCCTGGACATCTTCTGCCCGCAAGGGCACCGCTGAAAACTGGGAGTCGATGTGTCCATCGCAGCTGCGAGGGAAAAGAAAGACTGAAGTCTTGAAAATTTTAAAACGAGTTTCGGACGAACCGAAGATTAGGATCCAGTCTAGCACGCAGAGTGTTAAGGAGGGAACCTGAGCTTCCAAGCGGTAAGGAAGATCTGGCATCATGGGGCAGAGCCGAGAGTTTTACCACCCAGGTGGGTGGGAGGAGCCAGCTTGAAGATCTTCCGGCAAGATTTAAAGCGGCAAGAAACCTGCCAGATAGTGTGGATGAACAACATATCCATGTCCCTAGAAATGAAAAATTACGTACCCACTGTAATTACTGATCTTTCTGTGTATCTTCACCATTCATCACTACTTGGGTAATGTGCTGGAGCTCGGACCCCGTGGGAGACTTTTTTTCCCCTATGGGCAGAGTCGATGCTGGGTGGCGCCGCTCTGAGGCCGATGTTCCACGTGGAGCTCGCGGGTTGGCCATTAGCTGCCGTCGACTCCGTCCTAGTCTCTGTTCTGAGATGCCAGAGAGTGTGACAAAAGGGACGGAGGAGTGGGGCAAGGGAGTCCAAGAGATAGATAAAAAGGAAAGGATATAAAAACCAAAAGGAGAAATAAACAACAGAGAGGACAGAAAGGAGAAGACTAGTTTAAGGGATTGGGAGAAAAAAAGGGGGGACCCCAATCTCTGGAAAAAGAAGTAAGGATGGGAGGGAGGGAGAAGAGTTAAAACAAGAGGGGGAGGAGAGGACTGCGCCCCTGGCAAACCGGACCTGGACCCACTAGGATTTAAGCAAGTTGATGGCAGACAAGGACCACCCAGTCTTGCCTATTTAAGAAAGAAGCTGCCAAGGAGGCAAAGCCTGCAGTTTAATAAGCAGCAGCAGCCCCAAGAGGAGCCACAGCTTTGAGGGAGAGAAAGGAGTTCCAGATAGACAAAAGCGCATCCCTCCCCCTCCCCCCCAAATAAGGGGAGAACCCCTAAAAAGATAAGGAAGGATTAGTCCAAAGGGACATCCAAAATAAGGAAAAACAAGGGGTTTTGAGACTGGGGGGGACTAGGAGTCCACCCGTCCCTCCACCCCCACCCTAGATTCAAGGGAGTGGGGAGAACAGTCAAGGTGAAGGGGGGACCCCCACCTAAAACCCCTTGCAGAAAAATAACTCCTTCCTGCGCTTTCTCCAGGGTCCCTTCTCCTGATCACAAGGGAAAGGAGACAGAGGAGTTGGAACAACAGGAGACACACAGGGGAGGGGCCAGAGACTGAGGCCCCAGGGGGAAGGTGAGCGGGATTTAGTGATGAATGGTGAAGATACACAGAAAGATCAAGAATTATGATAGGTACATAATTTTCAAATCTGTGTCAATCTTCACCATTCATCACTACTTGGGTGAGTACCGAGCCACCCCCCCGGACGGGGGCCCAATACATCCCTAAGGGTAGCCTCCAGTGGGACAGACACCGAAGAGAAGAACCCTTACAGGCCTGGGATTGGTCCTGGTGAGACGGGGAACTCCTAGTGGGAGAGGGAAGGAGCCCCGAAAGCTGTCATCTCACCCTAGGTGGGTTCTCCGGTAGATGGAGGAAATCACCCTAAGCTGGGCCATGGGTGACAACCGGGATAAGTGAAGCCATGCCATCTGCCTAGTGCAGATCGCTGTCCCTATAACTCTGGAGGCTACCTCGCTGGCATCATAAGATGCCCTTGCTTGGTGCCTTGCTAGCTCCAGGCCCTGAGCCGAGAGGGTGATGGCTTGCCTGGTTTCCTCCATGGCAGGCATTCAGGCTAGGAGTTGTCCTAGCCTGGACCACAAGAACCTGTCATAGGAAGCACAGTGGGCCTGATGTGCAGCGTTGGAAGAAAGATCCGTGCTGAATAGAAGGTCCTTCTCCCCCAGAAATCAAAATCCACAGAGTTTGAGTCTGGGGGTTAGTCACGATGTGGGGCGCGAGGCCCAGATGGGGTGTCCAGGCACGTCAAACCTGAAGAGGGATGAGGCATAGTACCCGGAGACCCGGAGGGGGTGCAATACCACTGGCAAAGGTCCCTTGGGGCTGGAACAGGGGAGAATGGATGCTGTCAAAGCCGATGTGACGCCTCCTGAAAGGGGACAGTCTAGCAGGGAACCACTAGGTAGGCCGCATTGTACTCGCCTAAAAAGGCATGCGTCACATGCTCTGGATTGCTTTCAAGGGACAGGGTGAGATGGAGCTCATCAAGCATCCTCTTGAGGAAAGATCAGATGCTGGGGAAATGTGGATAGATAGTTCCTTTCCCTCCAAGGAAGGGGATGAGGAGGCTGACGAGTCTGGTGATTCAGGATCCAGCTGCACGGAAGCATGGTGGAACACCTGCTGGTCCATGGCACTAAGGTAGGTAGGTAGGGACATGCGCAGCTGAATCTCTGAACTGTTCCCAGGTCAAAGGTCCCCTAGGACCGGGAATACCTGGGATAGCAGGAGATGGAGGCAGAGGCATGGGGGCCAGGCTCCTAGCAGAAGGAGAACGGCCTCTGCCAGGGCAGGGAGGCCTAACAGAAGCTCCCAACTGAGAGGGAGACCCAGAGGTCCCAGCAGCTAACAACCGTTTGACTGGGTCAGAACAGCTAGAACCGTGCCCATGGGAAGAAATCCCCCCGTGAGGTGACCGGGACTGTGTGAGCCCAGAAGGATGGGCTCCTGACCTCCAAAGTTGAGGTCCCTCTCCAGGAGTGTTCCAGGGAAGGGTGAGGGTCTGCACTATGGCTCCTCCCAGAACCCGGACGGGTCCCAGGGAGGGGATGCTGTGCCAAACACTGACCCCCTCGACCCTTCAGATTCCAAAAGAGCCCTCTTCCTCATTGCCACTAGCTTAGGTAACTGACAACCCTTAGCAGACTCCGAAGAATCTACCCAGGATGCAGAACCCTTCCCCTTCTGGGGTACACTGGGCTGTCCCAAACGTGGACTGTCCAAGCACACAAAGGAAGGGGGTGCCCCAGCTGATGGGGCGCATGCACCAGTGGCTCCGGGTTGCACGTCAGTGGCCACCTGGACCACTGCCAGCTGGTCAGTACCACTGACCCCAGAACCAAACGGAAACGTCCGACCCACAGAGGGAGGTCAAGGGGGGGACGAGGTGCTGGACAACAAGGGATCGGAGGATTCTGAAGAATCCAGAAGCCAATCCAGATCAGACCCTGAGTCCCCCTCCGAGAAGGTGGACAAAAAGGTCTGACGCCAGACCACTCCCCGATCCCTGCCAGTTCCTTGACCATGAGTCGCACCATCCTCAGCCCCGGCACCGCGAGCAGCCCCAGAGCCAAGTGCGGCACTGCGCCCAATGCCACTATCCTCCCCGGCACCACAAACTGCTCAGAGTCAGAAATGGCACCAAGCGCACTGTCAAGACTCCCACCCAAGCATCGTGAATGGCACTGGAGACAAAGGCGTGCACGACCGCGGCGTCGCCACGCTCCTGGTGCTGTGAATTACACCAGAGTTGGAAACGGCACCAACCATGGCACCACGAACGGCATCGAGAGCAGAGGCAACACCAACTCCAGTCCCAGTGCTGCACCCAGAAACAGGCCCAGAAACAGAGTCCACACCTCCCACAGCACCTCCCTCATCCCTGGCACTGCAAACGGTGCCAGGAGTGAAAGTGGTGCTGAGAGACGGCCCGGCGCCACTCGGGCCTCCAACGCAGCAAGCGGTGCTAGAGCCAAGGGTGGCACCAACAGACGGCGCCGAGTATGGTGTCAGCCCAGGCCCACGGGCCCTAGGATGCGACACCAGGTGAGCCTTCACCTCCGAAGAGGTGACTGCCAAAGTGGGGCCTCCCGCCTGCCCCCGAAGTGTAGACTCGGCCTCCTGCATCGCGGAAGGAGCCTCGCCGCGCAAGGCTAGAAGAGGTGGAGGCCCCTCCTCCACGGGCCGTATAGGACCAGGAGGGACCCGAGCAAGGGTCAAGAGTCCTGACCTTGGCCCGCTGACTGCGAACCCACCCCCCCCGAAAGTCGGCACGACACGTACGACCTTAAATGCGCGCAACTCAAGAACTCGATGGTCTATAGAGAAGCAGGCGTCGCAGTTGTCCATGTCGTTGGGTGGGCCGAGGCAGGAAAGACAGTGGTCATTCTTGTCCATGATGGAGTAAATGTGGCCAAAGGGGCTCCGATGCATTGGTGGCCGCCCCGCCTTTGGCAACTTCTTGTCCCCAGGCCGAGACATGACCTAACAGTAAAAGAACAGTAAACAGTACTCAACGTCGCTTTAAGTAAAATAAAACGGTCTTACCGGCAACCAGAAAGCGGCGTCAAGCGGGGCGAAACAGAACCGAGATGATCTGAAACAAACAGGTGAAACTAGGCCATACTTGCTTGCAGTCTCCACACGAGGTCTACACTTGATGACGGGAGAAGAAGAACTGAGGCTAGGGCAAAGCTGACGGCAGCTAACGGCCAACCTACGAGCGCCACGTGGAACGGCGGCCTCGAGGGCGGCACCACCCTGCGTCAACTCTGCTCAAAGAGAAAAAAAAAGTCTCCCACAGGGTCCTAGCTCTGGCGCTGTACCCAAGTAGCGATGAATGGTGAAGACTGACATAGATAAGATCTCGGGTTCTTAAAGGTGGGAGGAATTTGAAGGTTAGACAATCCCTTGCTCACTACTTCCAGGACCCACTTGTCTATGGTGATGTTTTTCCATGCATGAAAATAGTGAGCCAGTCTGCCTCCTACAGGCAGTAGAGAGGCGGCCTGTACAGACACGTCAGGGTGCCTGCTTTGCTTGAGGCTGAGCTCGGGATTGGGAACCACATCTGGAATCCCTTCTACCCCTGCCTCTGAAGTATCCCTTCTGTGGATACTGCTGGTACTGAGGCATAGCCATGGTCTGGAAAAAGAGTCTGCTTTGAAAGGATCTGCCCCTGCCTCCCCTGCCATAGGGTCTAGTGGATGAGGAAAGCTTTGCCTTTTGCAGAATTGCTTCTGTAGGTGGCCTTGTATTCATCCACCTTTTTCATATAAGCCTCTGTCTTTTCCCTAAAGGGGGAGTTTTCCTCCAATGGGAAATCCAATGCCTTGGTTTGTGTATCCTGGGTAAGATTTGTGGATCTTAGCCAAGCAAACCTTTTCTGAGTCACAGTGTTTGCCATCCACCTGGCAGCTGTGTGATTCGAATCAGCAGCCATTTGAAATTAATATTTGGCTGCTTTCAAACCAAACCTGGCTGTTTCAGCTAAGTCAGCTGAAAGGGGAGACTGTGCCTTGTCTGCCATAGCAAAGACCGACTGCCAACAAGATTTTTGGTATTGTGCAGCATAAGCCTGGAAGTTTGCCTGCCTGATGGCCAAAGAGGCGGAAAGGTAACCTTTCTTGGCCATGCTATCAATCTTCCTAGAGTCTTTGTCTGGAGGGTGGGAGGCTAGTGGAACCCTTGCCTTGTCACAGACTGCCACTTACACCATTCCTTGGTGGTCGGGGTGAGAGAACAAAAATTCAGCACCCTGCCTTTCCAACTGATACTTTTTATCCAACCTCTTATCCAGAGGGGGAGCAGTGTTAAGTGTTTGTAAAATCTTTAAGGCATTCTTCTTAAAGAACTTGTTAACAGGAAGAAGAAGCTTTTTCGTGGGTGTCAGCCCCATCATTTCCATATACTCAGCTTCTTCATCCTCAATCACCTCACTTGTGGCGCTGTCTAATGCATCCACCATCCTTCTGACGAAAGTAAAGTGTGATGAAAAATCCTCTGATGCCCTAGAAGGAGAACCAAAGTCTTGTTCAGGGGAAACCCCCAGTTTAATGGGGTCCCCATCGTCCTCCACATCAATATCAACATGCTCTTCTTGTTCAAAAAGGGAAGACTGAGAAGAAGAGCCAGTCTGTTTGGCAGGAGTCTGAGGAAGAGGAGCAGTCAGCCCCTGTAAAGCCTAGATAACTCGAAAGGCCTGTGCAATCTCATCAGCAGTTGGCATTTTTATTGCAGGCACAGAAGTCCCCAAATGCTGCTCAGCTGGGGGTTCTGTGTGCTTTGTTTTCTTGGATTTTTTAGAGGGAACCGGAGAGTTAGCCAGTTCAGCAAGCCTCTTTGGAACTGCTTGTGTACCCGTCTCATGGGTGGCAGTTACAGCTGCTGTTATTAATGTGGTTTCACTCACAGAAACAGAGGCTGTCGGCTGGTCAAAGCTCAATGGACCCTTAGGAACAGACAGCTTTCAAGGCATTTTTCAACAGTTTTTTCAGGAAAAGTTTTGCAAATATCACAGTCTGTTTTTAAATGTTCAAAGCCCAAGCAGACAACACATAAATTATGTTTGTCTGCCTTGGCAAAAATCTCACCACATTCGGTACAAGGTTTGAAACAGGGTTCACCAGTTCTTCTTTTAGGTTTTTCAGACATTCTGTGGGTAAAGAATGGGCGAAACAAATAACCACTGAATAAAAAAGATTTTTAAAACTTATTTAGCGCTTTCGGTTGGTTTCTGAATCGATATGAAGCCGATCGGAACCGGGAACCGAGCAGGAAAATGAACTGGGGCCAGCAGTTCAAGAACCGAAATTAGCTATTCACAAAATAAATATTTTTTTTAACAAATTTACACTAAACTAACGGAGTTCCTTAGTTGGGGAACTCCGATAACTACAAAATAAACCTCGTTTCCCAACCGGTTATAATGAACTGGGAGAAACCGAGAAAAATATAGTTTAAATACAAAAACAATGGTTTAGCTAAATACAAAGCATAAAATAAGTGGGTTCACATCGCAACTTGCGACACAAGATCGGTAAAAAGCGAGTCAAATCTGGCAGTGATTAGCAGTTATTGCTAATCATTGCAAACTGGTCCCAAGTCCTGTAAAAGTGCCTTATTGGGCACAGTCACTTTAATTTTTTAATTTCTGTTGTCCTGGTATCTATTTTTTGCCCTCCTCCTTCGCGCCCAACCCCATGAACCCCAAGCTGTTCCCTGATTGGTCCAGTGATGCTCCTGCTCCCCCCCCAACCCGGTGTCTGCGTGGGAGAAACATGACCGAGTCCTTTTGCAGCGCACCCAGAAGAGAAAGCAGGCGTTGGGAGGTCGAGCAGGAGTCCAAAGGTGAGCTTTCTTTATTTTATTTCACATTTTTTTTATCGTCGTTACGCCATCGTCCGGTTAACTAATCGTGTCTTTTTATTTTGCAGATGGTCGGAGACAAGCCGGAGCCGGAAGAAGTGATGGCCGCACCGAGGAGGAGCTGGAGGGAGAAGGCCAGGCTGAGACCGCGAGAGGGCACGGGGCGGCCTGGGCGTAGCGGAGAGCAAAGGGCGAGGCAATGGTCGGATGGCCAGATTCAGAGGAGAGCATGAGCACAGCAGAATCGGGGAGCTCAGCAGCAAAACAAGTAAAACCTTTTCATTTGGTCAGGAAGCTGAAGAAGGGAAGAGGGGCACACGGACTTCAAAGCACAGATGGGGGGGCAGCATAATGGCAACAAATGGGCAAGGCCTAGAGCTGGACTGTGGGTGGTGGGACAACAAGGGCATGAAAGGGTCGCCCTGCCTTGAACTTTAAGTTTGTGCGTGCTTGCAGTTAATTTGGGAACAGTGAACAATTGCAGTGAGAGCAGAATAAAGACTATTTGCCCTGCTTTACAGAGATTATGGGGGAACCAGAATTTAATGTGCGCTTCTACTATGTTGTGTGACCTGCATCTTTGCAGTGAACATTTGGGAACAGATAAGACTAAGTAAGCAGTCCTGCCTGCTTTGAGATCTTGGTAACCAAGAAGTAATGTGCCCTGCTAGTAAAGTTGTGTGCCCTGCTCTTGACTTTGCAGTGAATTTGGGAACAGAAAAAGGGACTAAGTGAAATGTGCCCTGCTTTACGGAGACTGGGGAAACCAGAACTTATTTATGTTCCCTGCTTTGTCTGCAGTAAACATTTGGGAACAGAATAAGAATAAGTTAATGTGCCCTGCTTTTTGCAGAGATCTGTGTACCTGTTAGTGTGTGCCCACATGCAGGGAACAATTTGGGAACAGAAAAAAGTGACTAAGTATTGTGCCCTGCTTTGTAGAGATTGGGAGAACCAGAACTTATTTACTGTGCCCTGCTTATGTGTCCTTCGTCTGCAGTGAACATCTGGGAACAGAATAAGACCAAGTTAATGTGCCCTGCTTTGCAGAGAAGATCTGTACTCTGCCCAGTATTTATTATGCCCTGTTACGTTGTGTGCCCTGCATCTACAGTGAACATCTAAGAGATTCAGTGAGTTACGGTCCCAGTTTTTATGCTGGGGGCAGGGGTTCATTATTTAATTTGTCATGACTCACGATGGATCACGCTCATGCTCACGAATTCACGGTCTGCTTTGGCAGACATCCTATCTCGGCTCTTGAAATGTATGTGTGCAGCTGCACAATTGCTGTATTTCTCTGGAAATGGCTAAATAAAACAGTACCAGTCTCAGAAACCTGTGTAAATGTGTATTTTATCAATATAGAGCAAGATACGTACATTTTATGGGGTTTGAGCAAAAACATCAATTTTTGGTAATTGCTAATCAACTTCGGCCAATTGCTAATAATTTTTTACTTTGATTAGCGAAGGCCGCTAATCATGTCTTCAACACTAATTTATGCCTTGAAATATAACAAATAGCAATAGGCAGCAAATGAAAAGGAGAAAAATACCTATGTATTTTTATAAGTTTTACCGCATCAGGACAGGTAGATGAGGAGAGGATCTCCGAGCTTCTGGTCTTGACAGGTGAAGAGTGAAATCTGAGGGTTTAGAACCTATGCAGTTAGTTCAAGGCAGCATTTGAAAATAGCATGTGCAAAGATTCCATCATTTGCATACCATTCCAAATTTTCTCCGGGCAGTTCAGTCATAAAGAGACACTGCAGAAGTTATGAATACCTGAGTATTACTGGGGTTAGAACTGTACATAGTACTCCAAGTGAGGCCAAATAGTAATAAGCAAATAGCGATTTCAGGATATCTGGAGTTTATGACCACTCATGAGATCGGCCATTATTAAACCGGGCTCGTCAGCCAGAGTGTTATGGAATCCTGGCAGATAAATGGCTTGGAGAAGGATCTGCTGATCCAGGCACCATTCTCAAGCTCTCATCGCTTCTCCTTGTTAGTTGATGTAAAACATCACAGACTTGATGTCTGTCTGAAGGAAGACTGTTTTGTGGCTGACGAGCTCCACTAGGCTTGCAGGCCATACAAAAAGCTCACATCTCCAATGCACTGATGTGGAGATAAGCCTCTGATGGGTTCCAGACACCCTGGGTTTCAAGGCCCCGACAGTGGGCCCCCCACCCAAGAGGAAGGCATCTATGGTGAGAGTCACCTGAGGCTCCAGTTGGATGAAGGAAAAGCCCTGTAGGAGATTTTCTTCCACTGACCACCATGTGACTGATCCAAACAAGGGCTTGGTCACCTGAATGGGGTAGGTCTGAGGATGTGATGCTTGTGACCACTGTGCGTTGAGCATCTACTGAGTGGTCCTCAAGTGCAGCTGTGCTGGGGCATTGTGAACATTGAGGAGGCTATCAGACTCAGCATGTGTTGCATAGAGTAGGCTTGAACAGAGTATTCATTATGTAGCATATCATCTGCAGGATCGCCTGCATTCTACTCTCTGGAAGGAAGGCCCGGGCCTTAGTCATATCCAGAAGAGTTCCTACAAACAGCAGCTACTGTGATAGTTGGAGCTTAGACTTCTCCAGATTTAGGAGAACCCCCATTGAAGTAAGGAGCCGATAGGCCGTGGCAACTGCCGGTTTGGTCTCCTGCCTGGATGGACCAGCTATCAGCCAGTCGTCCAGGTAAGGGTAAATCTGGGAGTTCCAGTTTTCTTAGGTGCACTGCAAGTACCGCAAAGCACTTTGTAAAGATTTGAGGCACCGAGGACAACCCCAAAGGCAGGACTCTTGAACTGATAATACTGTCCCAGTCCAACAAATCGAAAGTATCTGAGGTGGCTGGGGTGCAAAAGAATGTGTTGGTATGCACCCTG
This sequence comes from Neoceratodus forsteri, assembly GCA_016271365.2. Lineage (NCBI taxonomy): Eukaryota > Metazoa > Chordata > Ceratodontiformes > Ceratodontidae > Neoceratodus > Neoceratodus forsteri. The sequence goes on from CM057451.1 coordinate 40,487,925, forward strand.
TATATCCAGAGAAGCTAACCAGTCCCGAGGTTTCAGGAAAGGAAGCAGAGTCCTAAAGAAATCATTCTGAATGCTCTTGATCCATGAACTTGTTCTACAGATGCCTGCTGCAGCAGAGGAGGAGCAGTATCAAAGACATCCATAGCAGCTTTGAGCTGATGACTATTAGACTCAGTTCTATGAGTGGCAGTCTGAAGAATCTTTTGTTTAGTTTCAGAAGCTAGCAGGGACTCCGCTGGAGAATTAAGTGAGCTCCAAAGGGTATACTCATATTTGGAGATATGCCCTTGTATCTAGCAATCCACATGTAAAGGGTAGCTGCTGTGAAGCCCGCTTGCCCAAAGTGTCAGTCTTACGTGACTCCTTGTTAACAGGGTGCACAGTGACCTCTTATGGAAGAATGGCTTTGTCATTCTCAGCAAGAACAATGGCATCAGCTACAGGTTTACTGGTCTATCCTTAGGGGCAGTGCATTTCCTGTCTACCTTCTTGTAGACATAAGGGGTGGAGGAAGGTCTATTCCATACTGCATCTGACAAGATCTCAAATGAGAGTGGAATAGGAGGAGCTAAACTGACCACCATGGTGGAAGTATTTAACCACTGCAGACAGAGACATAAACCTGGGTCAATGGCTGAAGGCTCAAAATCAAGTGCAGAATAGATGTTCTTGAGCAAAGATGGGAAAGTTAGATCCTCCTGTGTAACAGAAGAGGTGCCTGAGTCTGAAGAGTCCAGGCTAAAGAAAAAAAATCTCGATTACTGCACCAAAGTGAGTGGCAATAGTATCGTAGCTGGTCACATCACAGTGTCACTTAATGGGGGTGCAGCCAGTGAGACAGAATTGGCGGCATTGTCACTGGCAAGAGCCCAGGGGCTGCTGCTGGAGCCAAATGCTCTACTCGGCTTTAAGGCCCCACCTGTGGCTCTAGTTTCACTGGCCCCAAAAGACAAGGGACTGGCTCTGCTGGCAGAGGCAAATGAGTAAGACACTGTAGCCACTGCTGTGTAAGAGCTGCCCAATGGTGGAAACTGCCCATTGGAGTCCCCACATAGAGAGGGAGAGAGGGAGGGGGGGCTCCGGGCCCACAACCTCCACCTCCTAGTATCAAAGGCCTCCAGTAACACTGATAGCACCAGTGAGGGCCTCCAGCAGACCTCACAGAGAGCAACCTCGAGTGGTACAGTTTCTTCCCCTTCCAACTGGAAGAGAAAGAACTTGAGGCAGAGCAATGCCAAGAACCCAACCGGGATCAGAAATGGGCCTGCTTCTTTTTGTGCTTCTGAGAGGACTGTCCTTCTTCCCGAGCACAGGACCGCCTATTGTCAGAACTCTTTCCCTAAGGGAAAGTGGGTCAAACATGGCCCCACTGCCAAAGCAGCTTGTCTGAGAAGGTTCCCTACCATTGTCCTCCATGGCTGTCGACCACTGACTCAGTAGGGCTGAGACAGAATGACAGAAATATTTTAATAAAATCACTAAATTGACACAATAAAATCACTCAATTGACACAAAAATAATAAACTCTAGCTTTAAACACTGAAACTGAGAGGACTGAATGCTGCTGTCGTATAGACATTAAGTTCTGACTCCTAACAGGTGAGTGAAGTTGTTACTGATGCGCACTTAATGGTGGGGAAAAAAGGAACTGAGGTAACTGAAGGCTGGTGCTGAGGTAAGCCAAGCAGCACAAGTCAGTTTTGCAGTGCCATGTGTGCACAGAGAGTACCTCGGCACCAACCCTACTGAAAAGTTCTGGCTCCCGCAGGGTCCTAGCACCTCTAGCTAAGACCTGTTAGTGTGACTCAATGGTGAAGATTGATTCCTGGAAGACTGTAAGCCACAACTTGCAGCAGGCTCAAAAGAAGCCAGTCAATTTCTCAAGAATGAAATTCAAGTCCCAAGTTGGAAGTGGGTTATGGATAGGTGGTTTCATATGACGAATACCTCTCAGAAACATATGGGACACCTCTAACTGGGCAACCGTATGCCCATCAATAGGGGCTTGGAAAGCTGATATAGCGGCCAGATGCACCTTAAGAGAGGAATACTGCATGCCATAGTCAGACAGGGAAAGTAAGTATTCTAACACAGAGTTCACAGGACATGTAAAAGGGTCCATATTCTGGGAAGCAGACCACAAAGTGAAGTGCTTCATTTTAGGGAATAAGTATGTCTGGTAGAAGGCTTCCTAATCGCAAACTGGACATCAGCAACCTTAGGGGATACCCCAAAACATGCAGTGATATGTTTTCAGGAGCCATGCATGCAGGTGTAGTGACTTCAGGTCCGGATGGACCAGAGGTCCTGCCCTGTGACAAAAGACCCCAACACAGAGGTAGGGGGACAGGAGACTCCACCACCAGATGCTGAAGGAGTGGAAACCATATCTGACAAGGCCAGAATAGATCAATGAGGAAGAGAGTGGTACTTTCCACCCACAGCTTCAGCAGAACCCCATGCCCAGTATCACCATCTCATTGCTTCCCTGCATAGGGGATAGGAGTGAGTGCCCCCTTGTTTGTTGATGTAATGCATCACACTGACGTTGTCTGTCTGGGTTAGCAAAGGACCAGGGCAGAGATGAACCTGAAAAGCATGGAGGCTGCCCAGGACAGCCCACATTTTCAGGACATTTATGTGCAACTCACCCTCCACCCTGGTCCATGATCCCTGCATCTGATAAGGGCAGAGACAAACACCAAAGCTGGAGCCTAAAACATCCATGGTGAGGATCTGTACAGGAGCTGGTACAAAGAATGGAATGGCCTTCAGTAGGTTGTCACAATCCAGCCACCTTAACAACATTCTGCAAAGAGGAGACGTGGCGAGAACCATTTGGTCCAGCTTATCTGTCAACTGATCCCACGGGAGCCACAGTATCCACTGAGATATCCTCATGTGAAAATGTGTCAGTGGCACAGTTACTATGGCCGCAGCCATGAGGCCCAGGAGTCGTAACATTGTTCATGCAGAAACATAGTGGCTCCTGGATACCAAATGTGTCTGAGCAATCAAAAATGTCTGCCCTGTCCTGTGGCAGGAAGGCACATCCCTTCTCTGTGTCCAAGACTGTCCCATGTACTGCAGCCTTTGGCATGCAGTCAGCACTGACTTTGGTACATTTACTGTGATCACCACGTCATCAAACATCCAATGTGTCCGAGACAGGGTATGTAGCAGAGCTTCCCTGGAGCTGGTCTTCAGCAGAAGCCAGTCATCCAGGTAAGGGAAAACATACAGGCTTTAATTATGAAGAGCTGCTGCAACAACCGTCAGGCATTTGGTGAAGACCCGTGACACAGAAGATAAGCCAAAGGGCAATACCTTCAACAGATAGCATTTACCATCCAGCATAAAGCGGAGGTTCTGACAGTGGGGTTTCCTTATCTTTTCATGAAGGTATGCATTCTTCCTGTCCAGAGAACAGAGCCGGACCCCCTTTTGCAGTAGGGGAATAAGAGTCTGCAGGGATACCATTCGAAACTTTCTGTATTCGATGTATAGGTTGAAATCCCAGAAATACTACACAGGATACAGATCCCCTGTCCTTTTCTGGACTAGGAAGTATCTGGAATAAAATCCTTTGTTTCTATCCTGAGCAGGAAGAAGTTCTATGGAGCATTTTTAAAACAAAGTCTGGATTTCTTCATTTAAAAGGGGCAAATGGCCTACAGGATGAAAGGAAGGAGGCAGAGAATGATCTGGAGGGATCTGTAACAGATCCAGAGCATGCCCCCCTTACAATCATCTCCAGAACCCACTCATCTGTAGTGATCTCCTGCCACTGTTCCAGATGTAGGGAGATCCTCTCCCGCACACTCACTCCAGGAGGTAACAGCTGAGGAGGGGGAAAGACAGAAGAGTGAAAGGCAGGCCCAGGGGCAGAAGAACCGATTCGCTTGGGTGCTTTTGCATGGACACTGGGGAGAGGGGACCTGGGATGGGACCACTACCTCCTTCACAGCCTTGCTGGTGGTAGGCATGACTACCTAGGGCAGCAGACTAATTAAAGGAGCCCTGACTGCAACCTCTACCAGGAGTGGGATATAGGTACTTCATAGACCTTACAATCATTTTAGAAATCTGATGGCCACATAGGGCTTCTTCAACATCTTTTGACCCTTTAAATGGAGCATTCAAAATTGCCTGCTGCACATCAGTGGAAAAGCCAGCAACTCTGATCCAAGAACATCTTCTTAAACAAATGCCATAAGCTGTAGCCTTGGCAGAAGCATCAGCGACATCATAAGCTGACTGCAGTAAATGTTGCCAACCTCAGCACCAGCAGATAATGTTTTAAGCAAATCAGTTTTGGCAAAGCCTGGGAGCAGTACAAGCAGCTTTCCACAAGCTGTTCTGATACCTGATGATGTGGGACTGGTAGTTTGCAATCAGAAGGACCAGAGATGCAGAGGCATAAGTATGCCTACCCATCACATCCAGCCTCCTAGATTCCTTATCAAGAGGCAAAGTACTCACATGTCTAGGAGCTGCAAATCTATCACGAGTGGCTATGATGACCAGAGTCAGTTTCAGGCTGGTTAGCATAATAAGGCTTAGCAGATCATGCAGGATACTGCCTATCAACCTTTCTATGTACTGCAGGCAGTGAGTCTGGCCTGTACTGTGTAGCAAAAGTAGCATCCTCTAATGCAGGATATAGAGGTGGAATGATAATGGAGGGGTAAGCAGGGTACCTCCAAAAATTCCATTAGATTCCTTTTAGTGGAATCTTCCTCTTCCACAACAAAGCTAATGGCATCATGGCTTGGAAAGATGGGTCCTCAGGAGGAGATCTCGGGGTACAAACCACTGAGTCCTTAGTACAGAATGAGAGGATAGAACTAGAGCGAGGGGGACCCTCCACAAATTGTTCACCCTCATATTCCTCTGCCTCCACATCCATGAGGCCAGGATAATATTCCTTTTTGTCATCAGCATGAGTGAAGATGAAAGCCACAGAATGGCCTGGCAACGGTGGCAGTGACTGAGGGGCAGGAATCTGTGGCGTGTTAGAGGAATCAGTTGATGGGGCTGAGCATCAGAAGGCCCTGTTGGCAGAATTGCATGTAATGGCAACCATGGCAGAATGTGCAGAATCATTTCAGAGAATGATGCCAGCATAGCAGAGCATAGACTGGTGGTAAATCTTAAAAAAAACTAAAACCATGCTCTTTGCCCACCCCCAAAACAAAGCATTCAAATCCCCTCTTCGTATCCTCTCCTACTCCAAACAGCCACTGGAGCAAGTCCACTCCTATAAGTACCTAGGGATCTCCTTTGACTCAGCCCTCACCTATCACACCCACATTGATGCACTTACCTCTGCTACCAATATACGGCTCGGTATCTTATACCGCTACAAAAACTGTCTCCCCCCGATGCCCACCGGCTAGCAGTTACATCCTCCATATTATCCCTAGTTGACGATGGGCTACCTGTCTACGGTGTTGCCAACACGACTGCTCTAAACAAAACTGCCTGTCCTAAATAAGACATGCAGGCTTATCACAGGGGCCCCTAGGCTCACACACACGTGTCAGCTTTATGACATGGCAACAGTACTAAACCTCAAGGAATCGGCTGCAATATCAAACTTGCCTTATAGCTAAAAACCTGCTAGGACTGTCACCACCCGGCTGACAGCCTCCTCCTCCTAGCCAACCCCTAGTCAGTACTCACGGACTCCTGCAAGGCCACCTTCCTGGTTCCTCGATCTAGGACCTCACCTGGACAGAGGTCTTTCCGCCATAGAGCCTTCTTGGTACAACACGCTCCTCTCTCCACCTCGGAAATCCCCACTATCTCCCAAGTTCAAAACTGCGCTCAAAAGCGAGCTAATCAACCACGCGCTGCACTCTGTGCATAACGGGTATACAACTACCCTTTGCTGTGACAAAGCCCAATGGCTGCACCTCGCCGCATCAGCCTTACTCCTACCTCCCTCGACATTACTACTATATCCGACTGCCTACCTTCTCTCAGTTTTCAAGAATGTACCATGTATGCTAGAATCCTAATATACTGCTTGCTAAATTGTCCTACTAGAATGCACTACTGTATCCTAATCAAACTATCTGCTGTGTTGGCCTGGTCGCATGCTCTGCTAACTCTGTAACCTGTACCATGGAACTTGTAATGCATGTTTTCTTTTGCAAGTATCACTCACTTATGCTGCTAAACTCTGTAACCTTCCTTTTTGTCTACAATACCTGAATCTGCACCTTGTAATGCAAACTGTGTAACCTAGACCCTGATCTATGTATGCCTGCATCTTTATGTATTATGTTCTCTTCTCTTTCTGCCACACCTGACGAGGTACCTTTGGAAATGAGCCTCTGGCTCAAAGGTTGTAAACTGATTGCAAAATAAAATAAAATAGCTTGGGAGTTGAAGGCACCCTGAAAAGGGACCAAGACTACATGCATCAACAGGCCTTGGCCTGACCAGACGGCAACATGCCATCCATAGTAGGCATGGTAGCACCTAAGCCAAGCCCTGACCATGGTGTCTCTGACCACTGAGGGGGGCTATAGTTGATGCCACTGGAGCAGGTGTCGACGAGGACATATCTTTTCTCAATAGCAACTAGGACCTCTTTGGCGAAGCAGACTTGTCCATTTCTCTATGTCACTGCTTAAGGCCAGATGATGAGGAGGCCTAAGATGATGGCCATTCCTTGTCCTTAGACCTTGAAGGCCGCTTCTCAGCCAGGGGTGAGGGAGAAGCAGATTTTGAGCACTTTTCCTTCTCCACAGCTGTCAATGACTTTAATACAAGGACATTTTCTAGAGCTTTCTTACAGTGTTGCCTCGTAGCCTGGTTGAAACTCTGGCAAATCCCACAAGCTCTCATGTTGTGAGTCAGGCCCAGATAGCACACAAAAACCACATGTGTGTCTTCTTCATAAATTTTACATCCGCACTTACAATATTGACACAAAGGCTATTTCGATTTCAGGATCATACAGAGACAACAAAAGTAAGCCAAATAAAAGTAAAATAAATGGCAACGGCTAAGTTGATGAAGTTTCCTTCAGGAGATCTGATGAGGATGATCAACGGCAGAAGAAAGAACTAAGGAGTGATGGAGCCACCCACGTTATATATGTTTAAATACTGCTAGTCACTGTGGGTGGCCCTGGCTAGCAAACCGTTTCTGAGAGGTCCTGATGCTAACGGCTTATAGTTCCAAAGGTGTGGCCTAATAGATGAGACATCCTAGATGAAGATCAGATGCTCCATGTTACATGTGTTGTTACTATCACAAAACTTATAAATAGTCCAAAGACTGAATTTACAGATCTTGTGCTGAAGTGAAACCAAAATGATCTGGGTTAGGTTTTGTTTTAATGGAGCTTATAACACACTGTTAATATGCACCATTGCCACGGATACTGGCACAGCTCAAAGCTATGACATCGGTACAGAATGTTGGTTGTGTGAGCACAGCTTATCTGATCAGTCTTTGTGCCAGTGTTAACAGGGACAGAACTCTTCAAGAGCTACTGAATTTGACTACTGCTTTTTTCCCTGAAAGAGCAACTCTGACAGGAAGATACTGTGTGTTTCTAAAGGTGGTATCTTCTGAATTCATTTGTGCCCATTTTTTAACTTGAATAGGCTGCTTTTTCCTCACAAATGGCTTCATTGGCGAAGGTCTGTGGGGGGCACTTGCCTAGTTTGATAAATTAAGGGTGTAAGTTAATTTTGAGTCAGTTAGCTGCTGAAGCCATGCTCTCTGAAGGAAGGAGATAACGAGTTTGAAACATTAAGCGCCAAGCGCGTGAATGGGCTGTCAATCTGTGAAAAAAAAAAGGTGGGAGTGACCTGCTGCTACTGTTAAGTTCTCCAGTAAAAGTTAAAAGATTTTAAAACTAATGCTGACTGAATTAATAATGAAAGGTGAAATGTGCCCCAAATGGTGAATATTCTTTAGTGCTGCTGCCAGATTATTGAAGTACTATTTTCTAAACTGCTGTGTTTATATGTGCATCCTGTACATGATAGTCTGATGGACATTAAAAAAGGGGATGAACTGCATCACGTACTTCACAGTCCGTCAGACTGAGTCCAATTGACATTAGTTAAATAAGGGGGGTATTTTATCCAGAGCCTGATATTCAGTTTTTTCATGAACTTAATTTTTAAATAAACAGCAACAATCTGCACTAGTGCTGCTTTCCGATTAGAAACACAGAAACATAGAAAGTGACGGCAGAAGGGGACCATACGGCCCATCTAGTCCGCCCATAGGCCTACCCCCTACCCTTAACTGTTATTCAGTGTTATAGTGCCCCTTTACCTATCCCAAGCGGTTTTGAAAGTTGCCACCATTTTTGCAGCTACAACTATCTGCGGCACCCTCTGCTTTCCAATTTTCAAACTGCGATTATTATTTTTTTCTTTCAGGTTTTGTAACAGGTTGCCATGGACGTTATCTGACCTGGTAGGATAATATCCACAGGATATGCAGATCCGATATATATATATGTATATGTATATATGCGTATATATAATTTACATATATATATTATTTTTTTTTTTTTTAAGATAAACAGATAATGCGGTTCCCTGGAAGCGGGAACCATACCACAAAAGCCTTTCTCCGGTTCCTGGGAACCGATGAGGAACCAGAGAAGAAGTAAATAAAACAACTAAACACTACACCCTAACTAATGCAGAGTTATTAAAAACTTAGAAAAAAATTACCCTCCATAATAATGTTGTTTCTTCCAAGGGCTCCCTCGCTATGCTTAGACAAGAGCAAATCAGCCTGCTGGTTTGAGTTGCCCCAGAGAGCAGAATTTTATGTTAATTAGAGAACTTTTAGAATGAAATTCAAATCTCTGCTGTGTGGTCACGCTCCACTCTGCCCTCTAATGTCAGATTTATTTCTGTGGCTAGGGGAGCAGTGATCACTAAATTAGCTAAACCTAGAAAAAAAAGAATAGTACAACAAAATTTGAGTCTCTGTGGGCTCTTAAACATGGCAGACCAACATTTTCCAAACTGAATTACTGAATATCAATTATAAGACAATGCAACAAGAGCAAAATAAAAGAAAGAAGAGCTGATTTTTGGAGAACCTTTTCCAGGTTCTGGAAGGGGAGGTAGGGAAGGAAAGCTGAGCATAATGAGGGATCCCTTAGAAGAAACAACATTACTATGGTCAGCAATTTTTGATTCAAACCCCAGGAATTCCTCACTATGCTTGGACAAGTGCAGACTACAAAGTAGTACCCTGCCAAGCTAGGTGCAGAACCTATTCAGTGAGTTAGAGAGTATACCTACCACTCAGCCAGACTGGGAGTGTCCTCTCGGCTGGACTACATATTTTTAACAGCGGAACATCTGGACATGGCCCACGAAATTTAACAGATTGCATCCATTATAATCGGACCACGCCCCAGTATATGCATGACAGAAACTGGGGAAAACGCCCCGCACCACTCAATGGCGCCTTAATTTTATACATCTGTGGGACAAGGAGTTTATACAGGTAGTAAAGGAGGCTATCCCAAGAATTATACGGGAGAACAACCTCCCCCCCATTAAGCCAACAATCATCTGGGATGTCCTTAAAACTCTTCTCCGTGAGGAGCTTATAGCATGATGTACTAAGTGGAAAAAGGAAAAGGAACATCACACTGCGCAGCTCCAGGAGAAACTTGCCACCTTGCAGAAAACATTACATCAAGGGGATGGGTCAGTAAGATCTCAGAAAATCAGCTTAAACAACAACTTCAAAAGATTACCGAACAAGAAATTGAGCAAAACTTGCTATATTTAAAATTGACCATGCATGAAGGAGGGCCCCGTGGGACTAGAAACCTTGTACGTAGACTTCGAATGGAGAAAAGCCAAGCCACTATTGCTCATCTGTTTGACCCAGTTTCTCACTGCTCCCTTCATCATCCGTCTGAAATCAGGAAGGCATCTGCCTCTAATTATCGAACACTTTACACAGCGGATGACTCCCCTTCGACTGAAACCATAAATGAGCTTTTGCAGAGTCTTCCCTTACCCCGACTGACCTCGGACCAAGCTCAGAGACTCTTGGCCCCAATCACAGCAGAAGAGATTCTGGCTGCACTCAGAGACGCCAAGACTATAAAGGCCCCCAGCCCAGATGGATATCCGTTGGAATATTACAAACAATTTAAAGATTTGCTAATTTCCTCACTTCTGCCAGCTTATGATGCAGTCCAAAAGGGAGACCCTCCCCCTCCCACCTGGAAATATGCAGCAATAGCGGCCATCCTTAAACCAGGAAAGGATTCTAGATTTCCAGCCTCCCATCGGCCTACTGCCATGTTAAATTTTGATTATAAAAGAGGTACATGTCTATAATGTCTCATAGGTTGGCGATGTTATTCCCCTTACTTGTTGACCCAAACCAGGATGGCTTTTATTAGGAGGCGCCAGGCACACAATTGTATACGTCGTACACTATTACTCATTGACTATGCAGTGACTCAGCAGTTGCCTTTGGCATTGCTGAGCCTCGACGCTGAAAAGGCATTTGACAGGGTGGCCTGGCCCTTTTTACTTTTTTTTTTTAAACTTAGTGTTTATTAATGCACATGACAATGCTCAATAAACATCACAATAAGGGCGCTAAAGCACATAAAAACAAATAGTTTAACCGTAGATCTGGTACTTATACTTATTTCAGTTCTGGTTGTTTTGTAGGGATAAATCAGCTCATCTTTAGATCATCTAAAGTCCACCAGAGCTGGCCATTGTCCATTAAATCCAGCTGGGGCCTATAAAGTCCAGTGAGGCCCGTGGTTGACCCTCCAATCAACATATTAGGTGGTGTAGTTGACAATAATGTATTCATTGAGCACCGCTTAGTACTTAACTACAACAAAATGAAATCCATGATCTTCGCCCATCATCAAAGCCCCCTCAGTACTGCCCCCCCAAACATCTCCAACTCACATGGCCTCCTTATCGAACAGGTATCTAACTTCAAATATCTGGGTATCACACTTGACATGTCCCTCACCTACCACACATGTATTAAACACCTCACCTCTGCTGTAAACACCAGGCCGGGCATTCTATATAGACATAAGCATTGCCTACCCACTCAGGCCCTACAACTCGCTGTGTCCTGCTCAGTCCTCTCATTGGTGGACTACAGAATTGTAATCTATGGCACCGCAGAACAAACCTCCGTTCACTCCATCACCCTAGCCCTTAACAGGGCATGCCGTCTGGCCACAGGCTGTGACAGATTAACTCACACGTGTGAGCTCTACAAGCTGGCGGACTGGCTGACCTTCGAAGGGAGGCTAAAATATCACACTTGCCTCCAAGCCAAAAAAATACTACTGAACTTAGCACCCAGAGGCCTACACCCCCTCATCCAGCCAGTCCCACAAAGGAGGGCCCCTAGACGCACTGCTAGCACCTCCCTCCTTGTTCCCCACTGTAGGACCTCACTAGGACAAAAGTCCTTCCGTTATCATGCCCCCCTCTGGTTTAACAACCTACCACTGTCCATCTCCCTGGCCCCTAGTCTGGAGCTATTCAAAACCGGTATCATGAACCTTCTCCTTGATACTGGTGATTGTGGCTGTAGCCAACAACCTCCACTTTGCCCGTAACTCAAATGAAGGTGTCGTTAAAATAAAGGTTCCCAACCATGCTGTAAATAAACTCTGACTCAGGGCCCTGCTAAAGACCCTCCGACTCTGTATCCAGTCATGTCTAGCAACTATAACACAGGGTCTACACAGGCCCCAAGGCGGTAGAAAATTTGTACTGTAAAAACCCTGTGCCTTGTGAACAATGTGTAACTGTTATTATAAGTAGTGCTTGTGTCTTCCTGTACTGACGTGGAGCCTTTGCAAAGGAGTCTATGACTCAAAGGATTGTAATTCCGATTTCTCTCGATAAATAAATAAAATCTGTACCACAACCTTAAATCAAACAAAACAATAAACAGTAAACTGTGGTGCACATTACTAGAATCTTGTACTGTTACCATTCACTTAGGTACCTAAGAACAGTAAATAAAATATAGAATTCAACCCAGCCACTGGGGTAGTGTGCCTCCTGAACTTCCTTATTAGATGTTAAAATATATTGATAAATGTTAGTAAATGTTTATGGGCTCTGGCGAACTCCCGGAGCTTGAGACTGAGGGAGTACCAAGGTAACTGAACTAATGTCATTAGTCTGGCTACCATATTGCCCAGACTGACCTTCCTCCCCGACCCCAGTAAGCCTACACCAGCACTCAACTCCCACCCCCCAGCAGTCTTCTGCATGCCACGGCTTCCAAACTTCTAAACTTATCTAGGCTCAGCCTGAGGGTGGCTGTGATACTCTCCATCATTTCTATGTCCTCCACCTTCGCCCTCCACATTGCCAATGTGGGCGATTCCGAGGAGAGCCACTTCAGTGTTATACATTTAAGTGCGGCCACTCATAGAATGTGATATAATCTTTTGTTTTGACCCAATGTTTAAGGTTTTATCCAGGTGGCCCAATATTAGTGCAGGAAAAGAGAAAGGGAGAGAAACTGTCAATAGTGATTGCAGGTGGGCATGTACTTGTTGCCAAAATGGTTGTATAATGGGGCAGTCCCAAAAAATATGAAAATGGGAGCCTGTTAGACCACAGCCCCGCCAGCATAACGCCAAGTGGGATATGGCGAAGTGTCGTTGGGGTCCTAAAAAAAACACGTCAGTACTTTCCAATGAAATTCACCCCAAGATGGTGAGACAGTTATCCTCCATCCCTGTCACAGACAACCCATCCATTCTGAGGTCGTAATATTAGTGTGGGATTCCTGGATCCATTTAAGTCATATGCCATTTGCACGTGTTAGATTTTTAGTATTCAACACTTGATAAAGCTGTGATAAGGGTTTCATTCTGGTATTTAAAAGAACCCACCCATAAAACAAATCTTCCACCTACGGAGGCCCCTACCACCTCTGGTCGAGGTGAGGGTGTTGTAAAATAAAATGCCTAACCTGTAGGAAGCGGAAATGATCCTCCCTTCTAAGGTTACACTTTTGTTGAAGCTGCTGAAAGGTCATACATATTCCCCAGCTCAGAAAGTGGGTAAACCTGGTAAGGCCTTGGCTGTCCCAAAATCTGTAACCTTGATCTTGGCTCAAAGGAGAGAACTGCTCATGGTGCCTTATCAAGGCCAATGGGCCTAGGGCATTGGGCACCCCATCTGACATCAGAGATGTTTAAGAGTATTTAAAATATGTTTAGTACAAGGATTTTGTACGGTGCAGAGCATCTGTGGGGAAATGAGGGCAGTAGGTAAAGTCCATAAGGGGGCAGTCTGCAACTGTTCTAGCTCAATAGGGTACCACCCTGAATCTACTCTGTTTTAACCAGGAGTACAGCCAGGGTCCCTGCGCTGCTAGGTAGTATTTTTTCAAATCTGGAAGTGCCAGACCCCTGATCGATCTGGGCATGCAGAGTACATTATATGAAAATCTAGGTTTCTTGCCCAGCCAAATAAATCTGGACATAGTTTTATGCAGATCGCTCCAGAAGGGGTGTGGGATGGAGATAGGCAGGGTCTGGAGAAGGAACAAAAGATGAGGGAGTACATTCATTTTTATGGAATGCACTCTGCCCAATAGGATGAGGGGGAGTACCTGTCACCTGGCGATGTCCTGTTTTAATGTCTATAACAATTTCAGATAGTTATCTGAAAATAACTGTGTGATAGCTGCAGAATCCTGGATGCCCAAGTATCTAAAAGTGTTGCGGGGCACCCAGGCAAAGGAAAAAAGCGGGCTTTAAAATCAGGTGACAGGGGTCCGCTTCCTACTTGGCGACATTAATGTTATACCATGCTAGGCTGTAGAATTGTTGTAGTGTTTCTAGAAGCGGCTGAAGCAAGGAATCCAGGTCTCCCAAAAACAGCAAGGTATTGTCTGTGTATTAGGGTAGCTTGTGTTCCTGGGATCCCACCTTCACTCCCCTTATCACCTGGTGTCCCCTAATGTAAGCAGCTCAGGGCTCCAGGGAAAGGGGAAAAAGAAGAGGGGATGGGGGCACCCCTGACGTGTGCCCATTTTAAGGGGAAATCTTTCTGATGTATACTCATTTTTTCTGATGCTTCCGGGGTTGAATAAAGGGCTGCCACTGACTTAATAAAGTTGTCTCCCAGGTTAAACTGGACAACATCCTTTCCAGAAAAAGCCAGTGCACTCTGTGGAATGCTTTTTCAGCACTGACAGAGATCGTAGCTGAAATTTATTCTGTCCACTTTGGGCCAAAATTATATTTAAAAACCTCCTGATATTATCCTGTAGGAGGTGTCCCCTTATGAACCCGGTTTGGTTCTGATGGATGAGATTTTGGATCACCAATTGTAGCTGACTGGCTAATATGCCAGTGAAAAGTTTTAGATCAGTATTTAATAAAGAGATAGGGTGGTAGGAACTATGTTCCATCGGACTTGGTAAGATAGAGATGGAAATCTGTGCCTGGTTCCAGGACAGCAGGATCGGGTGGCCACCCCACAATATGTGGTTAAAAGCCTCCTGCAACAAGGGCAGTACTTCTGGTAGAAAGGTCTTCTGGTTGTAAGGTCTTGGGCTTCGGATTACCTCTATGAACATTTGCAGCATCTTAAAGAAAACTGCTGCATTACAATGCTGGATCACCCAGCACCAGCCAGACATCCTCGCTCTGGTGGAGACATGGCTCTCCAAGTTCACCCCAAACTCCTTCATCTCCATCCCAGGTTACTCCCTCCACCGGCTCGACAGAGTCAGTAAACGGGGTGGGGGATGTGCTATGTACCTGCGCCACTCCCTGCTTGCCCAAGCCATACCACCACCAGCCTTGGACTATAGAGCACAAGCTATGTCCATTCAGATCACCCCCGATCCGTCCAAGGTCCCCCTTACAGTCACTATGGCATACATCCCACCGCGCAAGCAGTCTCACGCACTCCACTCCATAACTGAATACATCATTGGCCTTCCTCATAAATCTGAACATGTCATCCTGGGGGACCTCAACCTAAACTGGCTTTCCAACATGACTACACCCTCCAAGGAAGCACTCGCAGCCTTAGACCTGCACCAACTGGTGACTCAGCCCACCAGACAACCCCATCACAGGCAAGGACACCTTGCTGGATGTCATAATCTGCAATCGGCCCCATAGAATAAAGGACATAACTGTCCTTCCAGACCCCCTGAGTGACCACTCTCCAGTTGTCTGCACTTGGTCACAGAAACAACCAGCCCCTGCCCCAACCACTACACTCCGGTACATCCTCTGCCCAGGGAACCTCACCAAATTCAAGGAACACCTTGCCCGATGGGACTCGTCTCTGATACATCAGGCCACCAGCATGGACACAGCACTAGACTACTTCCAAAACTCATTTAACCTAGCATGCGACACCTTTGCCCCTAAAAAAAAGACCTACCGCAAGCAGCAAAATGCACCCTGGATTACTCCTTCTCTCATCCAGCAACTAAAGCACAGAGACAACCTTTGGTACAAGGCAAGGGACTCTGCAAAGCCTGCAGACAGACAGGCCTAACAAGTGGAACGGAATAAATGCCACTAGGCCATCTGTCGGGCTAAAGCTGAACACTTTAGGGCCCTGCTTACCTCCTCCTGGGGTCCTCCCGAAAATTTTGGGACATTAAAACGCTTAATGGTAAATCTCGGTCCCCACCCACTGTGCAGATCTCAATAACCGGCTCAGTCACCACTGACTCAAAAGCAATATCCGATGCCCTAAATACCAGCTTCACTGACCTGAGCGAGGTCCTTCCCCAAAGTTTCTTCAACCCCATCCCTGCCTCTGACCCCCCCCCCAAGATCACACGCCCACCGTTCTACCTAAGGGCTATCACCTCCCCCGAAGCAGAGTCATACCTAGCCAAGGCCCTGAAAGGCACCAGCCCCCTGAATGACCCGCTTGACACTAAACTACTCAGCCTGGTGCTGATGTTCTGCTCCTCCCCTTACTGGTCTCTTGAATCGCTCCCCCTGCCTTGGTCAGTTTCCCAAAAAGTGGAAAAATGCAGTAGTGATGCACATTCACAAAGGTGGGGACCACCTATCCATGGGTAACTACCAACCAATCTCAATCCCCCCCCAAAGCCCTAGAAAAGGTGGTGGCTGATCAGCTAATAGCATACCTAGACACTCATAACCTGCTGTGCAGCCAACAGCATGGTGTCCGTGTTGGACACAGCACCGCCACAGCCCTCCTGGAATTTTCATCATATATCCACTCCACACTTGATAAGGGACAATTAGCAGGAGCCGTGTTTATAGACCTATCCAAGGCCTTCAACACGATAAACCACCCTCTCCTGCTGGACACTCTCTCTAAAATGGGTTTCTCCCAAGGGCCCCTCGACTGGCTCTCCAGCTACCTGACATCGTGGTTGCAGTGTGTGTAAATTTCTTTAAAAGACTGCAAACATTTGCGTGCATACAGCTGACTCCTTTCAGTGTTGTAAGATCGGATGGAGATGACAGAGCTTTTGTGGGACCAGGGTTGAGTTCAACATTATCTGAACACAAAAGTAGTAGGAATACAATTTTCCTTAGGGCAGTGAGGAGTAGTTTGAAAGAGCACGAATCTTTCTGCATCTAGTATAAGTCTGAATGTGGGGGTCTGGAGTCCAAAGTTTCCTCTTGTGCTGACCTAGGGATGCGTAGCCTATGGAAAAAGAACCTATTCAGGGAAAGGGTCCTGCAAGACAGCAGTGCCAAAGCTGGCATCCCTTCTGGACTGTATGTCCAGACAATAGTGTTTTGTGAAAGGCATGTACCAAGTAGCTGCTTTACAAATTTCCCTCAATGGGATGTCCCTTGCTGCTGTCATAGAGGCATAAGTGCCATGTGTGGAATCTGTCCTGAGGCCTTGAGGTGGCAGCTTGCCAGCCTTGTTGTAACAGAACCGTATGCAAGAGGCAATCCAGCAAGCAATTATTCTCTTGATGCTGGCCTACCCTTGCCAACTTCACCATATTATTGGTCTGGCAGTATAGCCTAGAGGTTAGAGTAACGAGCTATGAACGAGCTTGGTACTTCCAGCAAACCAGACCTGGGTTTGATTCTCACAACCTCCACTTGCACACTGTGTGACTCTGAGCAAGTCACTTAACCGCCCAGTGCTCCCAGGTCACCTCTGAAAACAGGCACTTGGGCCTAGTGGGCCTAACCCGGTTACCAAAAGACTAAAATAAAAAAAAATACAATAAAAAAAAATGTGACAAACAACTGAGAATGAGAGGACCTGACCTCCTTCTTGCAATCCAGGTAGTAAATGAGTGCTCTCTTAACAACCAGATTGTGGAGCTTTTGCTGTAAAGAACACTGGTAGGGTAATGGACATGTTTCAGGTGAAATTCGGACACCACTTTAGGGAGGAATTTTCTGTTTGTCCTGAAGACTTCCTTTGTCCCTGTGGAAGATGAATGCTGTAATTTGGGTCTGTGCAGAGAGCCTGTTGCTCCCACACCCTTCTGGCAGAAGTCATGGCCAGCACGAAAACTGTTTTCCAAGTGACATTTTAAATCAGCAGTAGCCATGGGCTTGAAAGGAGGCTCCTTGAGCTTAGCAATGCAGAGGTTCAAATACCATGGAGGGACTGGGTCTCTGACCAGGGGGATACAAGTGTAGAAGACCATTAAAGAACATTTTGAAGATGGGGTGTGACGCCACTGTTCTCTCTTTGCCTGCTGAAACAAGAGCTGACAATGCTGCCAGATGCACCTTAAGTGTTGAGAGTCTAAGACCCAGGGACTGAAGGTGGACCAGAGAGTCCAGGATTGTGGGTAGGTATGCTTGTAAGGGACTGGGAGCTGCTTTGGAGAACACCACAGGGAAGACTTCTTTCGCTTGGAAGCATAGATTTTCCTTGTATGGGATGTTTGATGGAGAGGGACAGCAGCAGAGAGTACCAAACTTGCCTGGCCCAATCTGGAGCCATTAAAATCATGGTTGCAGGCTTCCCCCTCCATTTTAACAGCACCCTCAGCAAGAGTGGGAAGGGAGGGAGAGCATACAGGAACCTCCCTGTCCAGTCCAGAGTCAAGGCATCCGGTGGGACCCAGCCCACAGGGGAAGCTGGTGATTCTCCCAAGATGCAAACTGGTCTATTTATGGTGTACCCCACCTCCTGAACACTGCAGCCAATACCTGCTTGTTCTGGGTCCATTCATTGTATCCCTAGCTGATCTGGCTCACAGAATCTGCCAAAACATTGCCTTTCCCTGGCAGGTGAACTGATAGTTGCACATCTAGGGAATATGCCAGATTCCTGATCTTCACTGCTTCTGTACATAGCTTTGAAGATCTTCTGCCTCCCTGTATGTTGATGTTGCACATAGCAGTGGTGTTGTCTGTCCTGACCTGGACTGACCGAACCCCAATGCGGGAGGTGAAAGTCCAGTGCAGTGCTCTTTTTTTTTTTTTTTTTTTTTATATATAGCTCTTTGGTCCTCGTCGCCTCCTCCGGCCAACTGGTGATGGGGACACACAGGTATTTTACTTGTTTTCTCCCCTGACCCCCCCCAGGCCCCAGCACACAGCCGTGCGAGCATGTGGAAGCACACTACGCACCCTGTGGCACCAGCTCAGCCCTTTCCACCTCCTGTAACTGTTTTTGCCGCCCCCTCTCCACCTACGCTACCCACCGGACCTCCACCCAGTGGAAGCGGAACTACGGGGGGCACCAACCACCCTCACGAGAGGAGAGCTGCCCATCGGCTTGCTGGCACTGCACTCCACCCCCGTTCCCAAACCCGGGTCAATGGCGCAGCATGAGGTGTGGTGTCTGGGCCGGCACCAGCCCAGTGCTCTTAAGAGTCTTTGACACAGGCACTAGCCTTGAAAGAAGGTCTTGTCTTTGGGACCAATGGGCCCTTAGGTGGTACTGGATGTCTCTAATTTGGAAGCTGGCCCTGGCCACCACTGCCATGGATGAAGCCATGTAGTCCAATTGCTGGAGGAAGCCTCCTGCAGGCCTGGGCTGGCCTAATCTGAAAGATTTTGCCAGATTCACCAGATTTTGTATTCTCTCCTGGAGGAGGAAGGTCCTCCATCGGAAGGCATCCAATTCTGCACCTATGAATTCCAGTACTTGTATTGGCTCTGTCTGGGATGTCTGAATATTTATTATGAAGCCCAGAACCTCCAAAGTATGCTGAGTGAGAAGGAGAGAGGCCTTGGCCTCCTGGTGTGACTTCCCTGTGACTAGCCAGTCATAAAGATAAGGGAAGACCACTACCCTTTGTTTTATCAACTGTGTCGCCACCACGGTCAAGCACTTTGTGAACATTCTGGGAGCTGAACAGAGTTTGAAAGGGACGGCTGTGAAGTGATGCTGACCATTCCCTACCCTGAACCTGAAGTACTTTCTGTGACAGGGCCTGAGTGAAATATGGAAATAGGCATCTTTTTTTCAACTCTCTTTATGCTCCTCCTTCACTGGCCCCTTAGGTCTCTCTCTGGTGTGGTCACTTGGACTGGCTGGTTCTCACTCTGCTTGAGGTCCTTTCCAGGCCAAGTCTCCATCCCAGGATCTCACCTCCACAGCTACCAACCCCCAACCCCCCGACTCTGGCCCCCAAGATGGGACTGCCTACTCCTCTGGCACTCTATCTAGAATCCAGTAGGGGTGATTGGAGTGTGGAGGAGAGCCAGAGACCGACTGGGAGTGACCCTGGCGTTGAGCGTGGGGGCCGTCCACTGGATCTACCATCACCTACCCAGCTGCCAGGGCTTTTCCGTGTTCTGGTGTTCCCAGGGACATGGACGTACAATGACGTCTAGTGCATGATGGGAGTGCTCCGGCACCTGTGCGCAGGATGTCTGCCGACACACCCCTACCCCATGTATGTGCTACCACTAGTTGCGATGCTCTTGGCCCCCCACTGGGAGCCACCAGAACTGTAGCACACACCGCCCACCCTCCCCAGGAGAGGAGAGCCGTCCTACGGACACTCGATCCTGCCCCTTCCCTGCTGATCCCCGACAACCCAAGTCTATTCCTGAACCCGGGTCGCCGGTGTGACGTGAGATGTGGCATCCAGTGCCCCAACCCTCAGTGCCACCAGGCCAGCCTGGAAATAGGCATCTTTCAGGTCCAGAGATCTTAGCCAGTCTCCCTGATGAAGGTTTGGGATTACTGAAGCCAGGGTTATCATCTTGAACTTTTCCTTACTTCTAAGGAAGCAGTATAGCGCAGTGGTTTAGGGCTCTGAACTGCAAACCTGGAGACCTGGGTCTGAATCCCACAGCCCCCACTTGTACACTGTGTGGCCCTGAGTAAGCCACTTAACTTCCTTGTGCTCCCAGGCTGCATCTGGAAACAAGCTTTGGCTTAGTGTGCCTTTCCTAGTTAAACAATTTCCCCTTCCTTTTTTGAGGTGTTTGTTCAGATACCTGAGGTCTAAAATGGGTCACCACTACCCGTTTTTCTTGTGAGTCAGGAAGTACCTTGAGTAGAGGCCCTTTCCCCACTGTGATGAGGGGACCTTCTCTGCTGCCTTTGCTTGCAACAACTTTCTCACCTCCAACTCCAACAGGACTTTTTCTGTTGGGGTGGGAGGTGCAAAGTATTGGAAAATCTGCAGTCTTAGAAATCTTTTGAACTGCAGGGCGAGCCCCTGGCTCACTACTTCCATGACCTGCTTGTCTGCGATGATGTTTTTCCACTCCTGGAAGAAGTGAGCCAACCTTCCCCCCAAAGGCAATCGGTGGGTGACCTGGACCAGCTTGTCAGGGGTTCTGCTTAGGCTGGGCCTTGGGTGCTGGGGTTGAGCCAGTACCCTTACAGCCCCTTCTACCTCTGTCTCTGAAGAAACCCCATAGCTGGAAGAAATCACAGGCAAGGAAATCACGGGGAAAATATCTCCTGTCTCTACCTCATAGATACATAGACAGTGTCGGCAGATAAGGGCCTATGGCCCACCCAGTCTGCCCATTTGAGATTGTAAGTTCAGTTTGTGTTTTCCTAGAAGTCTGTTGCCCTTTACCCCTGACCTCCAGAATTCCTTTATGTCTATCCCATGCATTCTTAAATCCAGTGATTGTTTCAGCCCCCACCACTTCCTCTGGCAGGGTGTTCCACTTGTCCACCACCCGTTCTGTGAAGAAATTCTTCCTCATGTTTCCTCTGAATCGTCCTCCCTCCAACTTCATCCCATGCCCTCTAGTCCTAGAACATCTTTTAGCTTAAAAATAGTGTATTCCCTGCACCCTGTTCCTCCCTGTGAGATACTTGTATGTCTCTATCATATCCCCTCTCTCCCTCCTCTCCTCCAGGGAGTACATGTTCAGTTCCTTCAACCTGTCTTCATAGGACTTGTGATGCAATCCATGCGCCATCTTTGTTGCATTCCTCTGAACCTTCTCTACCCTGTGTATGTCCTCACGTAAGTATGGTCTCCAGAACTGTACACTGTACTCCAGGTGGGGCCTCACTAGTGTCTTGTATAGCGGAATTATGACCTCCCTTTTCCTGCTGGTGATGCCCCTGCCTATACATCCCAGCATCCTATTTGCTTTACCTGCTGCCTTGTCACCTGTTTCCCTACCTTGAGGGTCATCAGAGATGATAACCCCAAGATCCTTTCCTGCTTGGTGCATGCTATATCCTCACCCCCAACTGATATATTGTGCCAGGGTTTTGTGCCCCATATGCATTATCTTGCACTTCTTTGCAAGAATTTCAACTGCCAAACCCCTGACCATTCTTCAAGTTTCTGCAGGTCCCTTCTCATTCTGTCCACACCCCTCTAGTGTGTCTACTCTGTTACAGAGCTTTGTGTCATCAGCGAACAGTGAAATTCTGCCTTCTGGTCCTGTGCAATGTCACTGATGAAGATGTTGAATAGGACGGTCCCAGCACTGATGCCTGTGGTGCCCACTGGTCACTCTTCCCTCTGTGGAGTGACAGCCATTTACCACCACCCTCTGTGTCCTGCCACCCAGCCAGTTACCTACCCACCACACTACTGTCCTGCCCACACCCATATTCCCCAGTTTGTGTAATAGTCTTCTATGTGACACAGTATCAAAGGCCTTGCTGAAGTCCAGATAGGCCATGTCCACTGCCCTCCCTGATCCACCTCCCTAGTCACCCAGTCAAAAATTCCGAGGTTGGTCTGACATGACCTCCCCTGGTGAAACCATGCTGCCTTGGGTCCTGTAGTCCATTGACAACCAGATGTTCCATCAATCTCCTTCAGTAGTGCTTCCATGATCTTCCCCACTACCGAGGTGGAGGCTGACTGGTCTGTAGTTCCTGCTTCCTCTTTGTTCCCACATTTTGCATAAGGGACTACATCTGCTGTCCTCCAGTCTTTGGGTACCTCCCTGTTTCCAGTGATTGGCTAAACAGGATAGCCAGAGGTTCAGTCACCACTCTCTTAGTTCTTTAAGGACCCTGGGTGCACCCCATCTGGCCCCATTGCTTTATCAATTCTTACCTTCCAGTTCCTTCAGGACCCTTTCTCGTGTAAAGGGACTTGTGTCCATTTCTGCACCATCTCACCCTTGCTACTCCTTCAGACCCATTACCTCCTCTTCCTCAGTAAAGACTGAGCAAAATACCTGTTCAATATGTCAGCTTTACTGTTGTCATCCTCCACTGGCCCCATCCTCCCCTTCAGTCTCACTATCCCTCCTTTGTCTTTCTTTTTCACTTATGTACCTGTAAAGGTTTGTCCCCTCTACCCACTGATTTTGCAATGTGTTCTTCTGTCTGAGCTTTGGCTTCCCTTACTGACCTCCCTGCCTCCCTTTGCTTCTCCTGTACTTCTCCCTATCCCTTCTGCCTGTGTCTTTTTGTATTGCCTGAATACAGTCTTTTGGCTTTCACTTTCTTTGCTACCTCTTTGGAAAACCATAATGGTCTCTTCTTCCTTTTCCTTTTGCTAACCTGCTTAATGCATAATTCTGTTGTTCTTGTAATCCCATTTTAAATACTGCCCACTGTTCCTCAACCCCTGATTCCTGTCCCATTCCCTTAATGCCTCTTTCAAGTATCTCCCATTTCCCAAAGTCTGCCCCTAAAATCCAGGATCGTGTTTTTGTGTGGTTTGGTTCTGCTCTTTCTGTGATTTCAAACCACAATGACTGGTGGTCACTGTTCCCCAGTGCTCCCCACTGTTACCCCATCACACTGTCCTGTTTGTGAGC
This sequence comes from Neoceratodus forsteri, assembly GCA_016271365.2. Classification (NCBI taxonomy): domain Eukaryota; kingdom Metazoa; phylum Chordata; order Ceratodontiformes; family Ceratodontidae; genus Neoceratodus; species Neoceratodus forsteri. The sequence continues at coordinate 40,511,104 of CM057451.1, forward strand.
ACAAGGTCCAGTATTGCCTTCTGCGAGTTGGTTCCATGACCAGTTGCTTGAGAAGGCACCCTGAGGAGTCCAGGATAAATCTGCTCCTAGTTGATGCTGCTGCTGGGATGCTCCAGTCCACATCTGAATACCAAGTCTCCAGCCAGTACTACCTCACCCTTGTCTGCCATCCTTTGGATGGCTAGCATCAACTCTATCTGTTTCTTCCTCCTGGGCTGGTGGTCTATAGACCACACCTGTCGGATGGCTGGCCCCATTTTCCTTTCCAGCTTAACCACAGTATCTCTCCCCATTTGTTCCTCCTGGATCTCTGTGGCCCTTATGTCATTTTTCACATACAGTGCCACTCCTCCTCCTTCCTGCCTGCTCTGTCTCTTCTGAATATGTTGTGGCCAGGTATGGCCATCTCCCAGTCGTGGTTATCATTACACCAGGTTTCAGTGATGGCCACAATGTCCAGGGTCTGACTGCACCATGACAGCCTCCAGATCTTCCATCTTGTTGCTAAGGCTCCTGGCATTTGCACATGGCTTTCCATGATTTGACCTCCCTAGACTGTTTGGCTGTTCTACTCCAGCCCCTTCCTTGGTTGTCCTTATCTCTGGTTCTCCTTGCTGTCTGCCCTTCTGCTGAATTTTGCCCTCTTCTGCCTATCCACCTCTTGGGCACTAATCTCCATCTTTTGCACACTGCTTTGCAGAGATAGCCACTCCTCTGGTTCACTGGTTCCACTGCTAGCTGTGGGGGGTGAGCAAGTAGGTACCCTCCTTGCTGGCCTGCCACCCCCCATTGCTAGTTTACATGCTTGTCAATGTAGCAATTAAACTTATCATTGAGTGCTTGGATTCCCCTCCAGGATGGATGCAGGCCGTCAGGCTTGAACAAACATCCATCCCTCCAGGAGGGTCCTCAGTCACCAATGAATCCAAACCCTTCCTCACAGCACCAGTTCTTCAACCATGAGTTAAAGTTCCTGGTGCATGCACTCCTATGCGCTCCCTTGCCTCTCGCAGGTAGTACTTCTGAGAAAGTGACAGAAGTAGCTACTTGCTCAAGACCCCTCCCCAATTTCCTAAACTCTTCCTGAACTTCCTTTGGCTCCCCATTTGCCAGGTCATTAGTACCTAGGTGGATAATGACATCCAGCTCACCCTCCCGTCTTGCCTTCCCAGTGATCCCCAGGTTCTTCCCTCCATCCCTCCATGCCGTGGCACCTGGTAGGCACCTCACCTCCCTGTCCTCCCCCTCCTGTGTTCCTAGCTGGATCCCTCTTATGATGGAGTCCCCCACCAGGATTCGCTTCCTCCTTCTCTGGGGTCCACTGCTTTCCCCGCTGAGGTCACTTCCTTGGCTAACCTCCACATCCTTTCCTTCCACTTCTCTGGGTACCTCTATTTGGTTGTCCTCGTGTACCAGTGCGGCATATGAGTTCTTGAGTGGAATAGGATCTGGGATGTGCCTCTGCCTGACTGCTCTAACCCTCCTGAGCCCACTGTCATCCAAGTGCTCCTCGTTCTTGGCATCCTTTGAGGCAGTTGCATTGGACTGGGTGGTCTCTGGATAGGGGTGATGGTACTCCTGACCCAGTTTACTTCCGCTCTGAGTCTGGCTACCTCATCCCGCAGTCCAGAGAGATGCATGCAGATAGGGCAGCACCTCAGTGTCCAAAAGGTCCGCCTGAATATGGCTGCCCCGCAGCCACTGCATTGCACCACTCCCCACCTCCCCTTCCATAAGGCCTGCTGGAAGTGACGGACTTTTCCTTCTCAGTACTGCTCATATAGGTTGCTTTCTACTCCTCCATCCTTTTCATGTACGCCTCTGTCTTGTCACCAAACATGAAATTTCCCTCACAGGGAAAATCCACTGTCTTTGTCTGAGTATCCTGGGAGAGGCTGGTGATCCAGAATCAACCAAACCTCCTTAGGAACACTACATGAAGCATTACTCTAGAGGCAGTGTAATTTCTGTCCACTGCCATATGGAACTGATATTTGGTGGCATCCACAGCCATCTTAGCAGTATCTGCCAGATTCTCTGCCAAGCAACCAGATATTTTCCGCACATACAATAGCCAGAATGGAGCTCCACAGGGCCTTCTGGTACCAGGCCGTGTATGCCATGTAAGCTGTCTTAAAAGGAGGGAAGCTGAGGCATAAACCTTCTTCCCCATGCTATCCAGTTTCCTGGAGTCCTTGTCTGGAGGCTGGGTAGAAAGGGGGTCTTTTTCCTTGTCACAGGCTGCAGCCTAGACCACCTCCTCATGGGCTGGGTGACAGTATAGTAACTCAGCACCGTTTGTCCAGCTGGTATTTTTTTCTGTTTTCATATCAATACCGGGGCAGAGGTTCAAGTTTCAAGTTCAAGTTTACTGCAGGAAAACTCCATTGAGCAAGCTCATTCACAAGGAGGTCCTGTGACATAAACACTTAAAGTACAAACATAGATAGGTAATAACAGTATATACATGAAATGCACGTTACATGATACAGGCTGGATATACATACAAGGGTACCACATAGGGTGACCGTGGTGGTAAACATTAATATGACACAGGAAGCGACTTACAGGTTGCATACTGATAAATGAAACATGATGACTGGTGTGTGCAATACATATATTTTGGCAGCTAGAACAAACAACAGACTACAACTGATATGGGGTAGGAGTGATTTGATAGAGTAGCAGTGGAGGCGTAAGCATAGATAAAGCCAGGAGTAGAAGGGAAGGAAGCAGTTAATATGACAAAGCAATTATACCTTACTAGTGGATAAATATGGCACACATGGGGAAGGAAGAGACTTAATGACAGTTACAGGTGTCTTTTGTTTTGGCTGAACTTAGCAATTTGTAGAAGTTTATTGAAACTGTGCTAGTTAGTTTCAGTACGGTTTGTAATTGGTTCCAAATGGAGGGAAGGGCATATGCAATAGCACGTTTACCAAAGGAGGTCCGCGTCCTTGGTATGCTAAGCATAATGAAGTCAGATTTTCTTAACGAGTATGCACTATGTGAGATACTAATAAGGGAAGAGAGATAGCTTGGCAATTTCTGCAGGAGCAGTTTAAGAGTCCATAGCCCAGCATGGAGCAGACATCTAGTAGTAAAGGATGTCCAACCAACAGCTGCATATAAGTCACAGTGATGCGAACGGTAAGGGGAGTTGGTAATGAACCGTAACGCACGGTGATAAAGGATGTCCAGTTTACTTAGATTTGCAAGAGTGGTGGAGGAATAGATTACATCGCCATAGTCGAGTAGGGGGAGAAAAGTGGCCTGTACAAGCTTGTTTCAAGTTTCAAGGGGAAAGGGCCTATTTCTGTAGAAGAAACCTAACCTTGCTTTTAACCTTCTAGAGACATCTTCGACATGGTCATTGAAAGATAATTTATTGTCGATCCAGATACCCAGATATTTAAATTTGGTTACAACTTCCAGAGGCTCGTTTAGCATGGTGACAATGAAGTCTTAGGCAAGGGTATTGGGGGCCTGTGACAGCACTGTGGAGAATATCATTGCTTTAGTCTTCTTAGCATTGAGCAGAAGCTTTGCCTTTATTAGATTATGCTCAAGTTGTGCGAAGTCCACTTGAAGCACTCCCTTGACTTCAGATAACGATGAGCTAGAAGTATACAACACAGTATCATCCAAAAAGTGCAGATTGGACGTAGATATGTTAGCATCTAAGTCATTAATGTACAAAGAAAACAAGATAGGGCCTAAGATGGATCCTTGGGGGACTCCTCTTGTAACTGGCAAGGCAGCAGAAAAAAAGTCTTCCGCCTTTACTTTTTGGGATCTTCCAGTTAGGTAGCTAGAGAACCACTGGGTGGTATGGTATGTGGCACCCAGCTCTGCAAGGCAAATGACTAATAGTTTGTGATCGACAGTATCAAAAGCTTTGCTGAGGTCCAAAAAGACTACGCCAGTTACCTTCTTAGCATCTATAGCAGAGATCCAATCATTGGTTACTTTTGCTAGTGCAGTGATTGTGCTATGATTAGCCCGGAAGCCGGACTGAGCTGGGTTAATGAGAGAGAAGGTTTCCAAGTGAGATTTTAACTGAATATGGATCAGTTTTTCGAGAACTTTAGAAAGGATAGGCAATATGGAGATAGGCCTATAGTTGTTTACATCGCATGGGTCACCAGATTTAAATAGAGGGAGGATATGTGCCAATTTCCAGCAGGACGGCACAGTAGCAGATGTAATAGACAGACTGAAGATGTGGAGAATTGGGGCAGTGAGATGGGCGTAGCCTGACCTTAGGAAAAAGGGTTCCAAGCCATTGTCCCCTGCGCTTTTTTTGGTGTCTAAGTTAAGAAGAGAATCTTCTACTTCTTTATAAGTTATCTCGTGCAATTGGAAGGGGCTGGGTGCAGGACTAGATGTAGGGGGAGGGGTATGCTGGCTCACCGCAGCACCAGCATAAGATGACGAGTCAAAAGCTAATCCAGCTGTGGCAAAGTGGGAGTTAAGTTCCTCCAGGATTAGGGACTTGTTTTCCACAATCTTGCCACTTGCAACTATCTTTGTTGGGACAGAGGGGCCATGGGCCATCCTTCATAGCTTTGATAGTCTTCCATATTTTATGAGGGTTACCTTTAGCTTGTTCGAGAGTAGAAATATAATAGTTAGCTTTAGCAGAGCGAAGTTTTTCTAACAGTTATTCCTGGCTGTTCTAAAGGCCTGCCAATCCGAAGATTCTTTGGAATGTCTAGCTTTGTCCAGAGCTTATCTCGAAGCTATAAGGGCTGCCTTGAGATCCGAGGTGAACCAGGGGTTGGAATTGTTCCGTACCCTTACTCTGATGAAAGGGCATGCTTATTTATTATTGTAGTGAGTTTGTCATTAAGGATGTAAGCTGCCTTGTTGACATCTTTGGCTAGGTAGAGATCTTGCCATCTGATCATGCTCAGGTCAGATAGGAAGTTTACTGCACTGAATTTTGAAAGGATCTTTTGTTATAAAGATGGGTGTGGCGGGCCTTAATTTGAGATCTTATGCAAGCAACAATTCCATGATCAGCTCTAATGGTTGTGAAACACTGCCGAATGAGATATTTTGTGTGGATGGGTGGTTAGTACCACATCTAGAATGGAACTATTGGCAGTATTTAGAGTGTTGTTCCTAGTGGGTTCACTGACTAATTGCCCAAGACCTAACTTCGTCACAAAGGGATTTGAGGCCGTGTGATTTAGGTGACAGCCAGTCCATATTTAGATCTCCTAGAAATATTGTTTCAGTTTTGCATCTCACGAACATGGATTTCAAAGATTAAGGACTTCATCACCACCAGATGGGGTCTATAGCCACCTAGGATAGTGATACATTCTGAGGAGGGAGATGAAGGCTCAGCGAAACTAACTCAAATTCCTGGCTAGAGATTTGCAACTAATATTGGTGACCAGTACTTAGATTTAGGCGTGAATATACCACCCTCTAGACTCTATCTGCTCTAAATAAATTGTAGCCCTGCAGTGATATTTGTTGATCAGTGTTCGCCTTTTTAACCACGACTCAGTAATTATGATAAGGTCAGAGTTAACGTATGCAGCCCAGGCTTGCAGCTGTACAAGTTTTTAGGCAGGCTTAAAATGTTGACCATCATCATTTTGAGACCTGTGGCCTCAACAAAATCAATAGGCGAGGTAAGTTGTGGGGGGCCAGGGTTGAGCTCCACATTTCCTGAGCAGAGAAGAAGCAGAAGTATAATGGGGCGAAGATCTCCCGTTTTCTTGGGCACCAAGAAAAAGTGGGTGTGAAAGCCTTCTCCTTGCTGGGAGGGAGGGACTGGCTGGATGGTCTTCTTTTGGAGGAGGGACTGGATTTCCTGCTCCAGAAGAAGGGCGTGGCTGGCTGAACAGTACGATGGAAAGTACAGTTATGTAAAAACTTACCGTAACAGTAGATCTTCGAGAACAGCTCTTGCAGCAGGTTACACCATTAGGACTAAAGCCGTCAGGCATCAGGACCCCACGGAAATTTTCTAGCTAGCAGTCTTCAGCGGGGACCGCCTCTGACGTCGGTCCGGCCCCCGACGTCAGGCATAGTACATAAGGAGGCGGTCCCCCCACAATCCTCAGTTCTCCTGCCGGAGACTCCCAGCCGCTGGATGACATCAGAAGAGGAGACTGGGGATCCGCCACCAGATGGCCAAGACTATTAATCGGAACGTCCCATCCCGTAAGATGGGTGTTTGGTTACGACCTACCTCCAAAAGAAGGGGGATGGTGGGCGGGAGGGTACCTGCTGCAAGAGCTGTTCTCGAAGATCTACTGTTACGGTAAGTTCTTACGTAACTGTACTATCTTACTTCGACATATAGCTCTTGCAGCAGGTTACACCATTAGGACTGATTTCCAAGCAATAGTGGCAATCATGCACCACTGGGAGGAGGAGGAAAGGTAGAAGTCTCAATACTTCTCGAGCCTAGGACAGAAGTCCCTGAAGGACGGCTAGGCCAAACCCCACACTTTGCCTTGATGCAATGTCCAGACTGTAATGCCTGATAAAGGTATGCACAGAGCTCCAAGTAGCTGCAGTGCAGATAGCTGAGGTGGAGACGTTCTTTTAACTCTGCAAAGAAAGTGGCCACCCCTCTCATGGAATGACCCTTAACCGCGCCTGGTAAGGGTTTATTGCGCTTATCATAACAGAAAGTGATGCACTGGATGAGCCACCTCGTGAGAGACTGTTTGGAGACAGGAGCTCCTTTCATTCTGAAAGCAAAGGAGACAAAAAGTTGGTCCGCCTTTCGAAACTGTTTGGTTCTGGTCAGATAATATCTGAGGCACCGATGCACATCGAGGGTGTGCAGAAGGGCTTCTCCTCGATTAGTGTACCTTGGGAAATACACTGGTAGATCGATATCCTGGTTAAGCGTGAGAGCTGAAACCACCTTAGGCAAAAACTTTGGGTTTGTCCTCAGGGATACCCTGTCTTCGTGAAAAACCAAATAAGACTCTTTGCACATTAGAGCATGCAATTCCGAGATCCTTCTTGCCGAAGTAACTGCAACTAACAATAACGTTTCCATGATAGAAAACGTGTATGCTCCAATCCATTGGCTGGTTCAAAAGGTGGCGTAGGCTGCTCAGAGACGAAGAGTAAGTCCCAGGAGGAACTGGATCCTTGATGGGCGGCCTAAGGTGAAGGACTCCTCTTAAAAAGGCATGAGCAGTGTCCAACTGGGCCACCGTCTGGTGGCCTACAGGGGCATGGTAGGCAGAAATTGCACTTTACTCAAGGAGTAAGCCAGTCCGTAATGAAAAAGGGAAAGCAGGTAGTCCAGAACCAGCTTTTCGGGACAGTCTAACAGCGAGAAACCGCGCGCTTGAGCCCTAAACAGAATCTAGCCATTTAAAGTAGCTATCGCTGCCGGTTTTCTGGGCAGAAAGCACATCTGCCACTTCTTGCGTAGACCCATATTGCATCATGGCTATGTCTCTAGGAGCCAAGCGTGCAGGTTCAATGAACATAAGTCTGGATGCACCAATGAACCCGCCTCCAGAGACAACAGATGGCAGCTGATTGGCAAAGGAACTGGAGGTTCCCAGGACAGCTGATGTAGCAGAGGGAACCAAATTTATCTGGGCCAGAAAGGCGCGATCAAAATGAGCGTCGCCTGCTCCCTGCAATGGTTTAAGAGAACTCTCTGGATCAATGGGAAAGGATGGAAGGCATAGAGAAATCTGCCCACTCAGGAGAGGGACAACGCGTCTCGCCAGAAAACACCAGGCCCTGGATCTAGCGAGCAAAAATTGGGCAGTTTTGCGTTGGATGGGGACGCAAAAAGTTCTAACTCTGGAGTGCCCCATCTGTGAAACAGATCCTCTGCCACCTCCTGTCGAAGTTCCCACTCGTGCACTCTGGCCTGAGAGCGACTCAGACTGTCTGCAACGGTGTTGTTCACTCCCGGGACGTGTACTGCAATTAGGGTTTGCGTGTTGCAATACCCACTCCCACACTCTTATGGCCTCCCTGCAAAGCGGGTAGGAGTGAGTGCCTCCTTGTTTGCTGAGGTAATACATCACCGGGGTATTGTCTGTTTGTAACAGGAGTGTACCCGGTGGAATCTCCGACTGGAAGGCTTGCAGAGCGTAAAGCACTGCCCTCATTTCAAAAATGTTGATGTGGAGATGAGATTTCTGGCTGTCCAAAGGCCCTAAGACCATACACCGTCTAGGTGTGCTCCCCACCCGAGCCCTGAGACATCTGTGGAGAGAGTCACAGTCGGAGACGGCGCTGTGAAGGGAACCCCCGGGGAGAGGTTCCCCGGATCCAGCCACCATTGCCAATCCCAAATCGCAGCATTTGTGATTCGAATTGGCTGCTACAGTTGGTCTTGCCTTTGGTCCCATTGCACCCTTAGCATCCACTGGGTTACCCGCATGTGGAGCCGTGCCATCAGGACTGTTGCAATGGCCACAGCCATGTGTCTGAGCAGGCGAAGGACCAGTCTGGCCGGGATGGTCTTCTTCACCGACAGGTCCTTGATGATGATCTGATGTGTTCTGCTCTGTCTGAGGGAAGAAACGCTTTCCCTCTGACGGTGTCCAGAACTGCTCCTATAAACTGCAGTTTCTGGGACAACACCAGGAGTGACTTCTCGTAGTTGATGAGGATACCCAGTGATTGAAAAAAGGACTGGGTACAGTGAATGGCTGTCATCAGTGCCTCCCTGGAGGGTGCCATAAGAAGCCAATCGTCCAGGTATGGTAACACGTAGTGGCCTTGTCTCCTCAGAGACGCCGCCACAACTGCCATGCACTTCGTAAGAACGCGAGGTGCCGATGACAGCCTGAAGGGAACAGCTCGTAACTGATAATGGCAGCTCTGAAACTCAAAGCGCAGGAACCTCCTGTGCGCTTGAGCAATTGGAATGTGCAGGTAGGCGTCCTGCATGTCCAAAGACACCAGAAAGGCGTCTTGCTTCAACATGGGAATTAGGCCCGGAAGGGTCACCATGTGAAGGCTTATGTAAGCGACCGACAAGTTGAGGTCGCTGAGGTCCAGTACTGGACTGAGGTCCCCTGTTTTCTTTGGAACCAGGAAGAAGTGAGAATAATACCCTAGTCCTCTCGGGTTCTCTGGAACATGCTCTAAGGCTACTTTCCCCAGAACCACGAGCACTTCCTGCTGTACGAGCAGGGCATGCTGACCCAAGTAGCAGGAAGGCAGGGGAGGTCTTGTAGGTGGGCTGCCTACAAATTCTATACAGTGGCCTTTTTTGACCAGTTGCAGCACCCACCTGTCAGTGCTGATTGACAGCCACCCTGGCAGGTGACGTGCGATGCGACCCCCGACCTTCACTTCCCATTGATCCTGAGGAGGGGCGGGAGCCAGTAAGGAGTCATGCTGTGGCAGCATTCGATCCAGCAGGCTGGGCCGACTTTGCAATTCATTGGCCTCTGCTTGGGGATGACTTGACCTGGGCTTTTCAGGTGAAAGTGCCCCTCTGTTGTTGGCCGGAATGTGGCTGTTGCCTTTGTATCCGGCCGCGAAAGCAGCTCTGGTTCCTACAAAAGGAACTGGGTCGAGATCTGTACATGGCCTGTACAGATCTGACTGCCTTCTCTGCATCCTGAAGTTTGGTGATCACCTTCTCTGAGGCTTCACCAAATAGGACCTCACCGTTGTAAGGGACGTCTAAGATGTTCTTCTGGACGTCCAGGGTAAAACCGGAGACATGGAGCCAGGAGTGTCTCCGGAGACACACGCCTGAGGCTGCAGCTCTGGCTGAAGAGTTCGCAGAATCATATGCGGCTCTGAGCACCTGGGTCCCCACATCCGAACTCGTGTGGAGGAGGTTCAAAAGCTCCTCCTTTTGGTCGCCATCGGGCATCTTCTGGACCAGGTCCTGTCCCTGTTCCCACAGTGCATTCTGAAATTGAACCATGTGGGTGAGGTAATTCAGTGACCTGATGGCGCAAGTCGCAGCCGCGTACGTGCGCCTACCCAGGACATCCAATTGCTTGGATTCCGGGTCCAGTGGCTGTGTGCTCAAATGCTGAGGTCTCTGAGACCGGTCATGCGAGGGAGTGATGACCAGAGAATCAGCCAGAGGATGGTTCTCCAGATACTGGTCCTCCCTAGGGGCCTTGTATAGGTGGTCTGCCTTCTTCAGCACTGCTGGAGTAGAATGTGGACGCTTCCACTCAGCCTTGATGACGTCCTCAAAAGTGTCCACCAAGGGTGGCACTACCACAGGCTTTGGGTCTTTCTGCCGAAGGTAGTGGGCAAGGCGTTGTCTCTCGGGGTCGAGCTCTTCAGCATCCCACCCCATATTCTCCTGGATATGCCTCATGATCTCTGTGAAAGAGGGATCATCCGGAGGAGACCTAGGTAGGTCGTGTGGGTCCGGAGAGGGAATGCTGATGGGAGAAGGAGATCTGGAGCACCCTGAGGTGTCAGATCTAGAATCCTCCCAAGACAGGGTGTCCCGGCGTCGTCTGGGTCTCTTACGACTGGGTGACCTTGAAGTGGATCTAGAGGGAGGTCTTCTCCTGTCTGAGGATCTGCCCCGAGAAGGTGGTGTTCGCTCCTTGGGGGTTGGTGACCATCCTAAGGGCCCCTTGGGTGGAGGAGGGGGGCGTAGCCTGTGAAGGAGTGGGTGGAGGCGGGGCCGGAGGAGGAGGAGGGTGTGTGGCGACCACATCTTTCCTGATGGTGTCCCACCAGAAGATAAAGAGCTCCTTTACCTCTGTCAAGTTCAAGCCCGACGACAGGCCGGGAGCTGGTGGCCTGTCGAAGGGGTCGGGCATCGGGTTCCCGGAGGTCTCCTGCTCCGGGGAAGGTTCCCATGGGAGCGCAATGTCTCCGGTGTCACCCGCCTGGTCCTCGGACTGAGTGGTATCCCTCTCCGATGAGACCTTCCAACCAATGTCAGCCGGCGACAGTGGTGCAGTCCTCCTCTCTGGGGTGGCCGACGTCCTCGGAGGCGAACGCCTGGCCGGAGATGGGTGTTTCGCTGTCGCCGGCTCCTGGGAGCACCGGTGATGCTTGGCGATGTCAGGTGGGCGACGCCGGGTCTGCGCCTCGCTAAGGGACGCCAGGTCCTTGGTCTTACGAGGGAACCGGGTCCGACCCACGTGGAGGCTGGGAAACCGACCTGGCGTCGGAGTCCTGATGGCAGGAGGAAGATTTGTGGTGCTCCCCAGACTTAGACGAGGCCTTAGATGGAGTGGATGAAGCCAACAGCCTGGAAGTCTTGAGGGGCTGCAGAGAGGAGGGGCCGCTGGAGGATCTGACCTGAACCGGGGGAGGCTGCGATTGAGCCCTGGAGGGACAGCGGTCTGACCGTGAGCTGGAGCTTCAAGAGTCCGAGGCCCTCTCCGGGGACCTGGGTCTTTCCTTCTCCCGGTGTTTCTCCCGGTGTTTGTGGGTTTTCCCCGACTCCCCCCCAGAGGAAGGTTCCTTATCCATGGTCTTCAGTTTCTCTTCTAAGAGAAACGCTTGAAGGGCCTTCTGGCGGCGGATCCTGGTGCGACTGTTGAAGCCCTGGCAGAAGGAGCAGGCCTTGGTGTCGTGTTCCAGGCCTAGTACGCAGGCTGAGTGTGGATCCTTGAAGGGGATCTGTTTGCCGCAGGCACACTTCGATTGGTGACCTTCCAGAGAAGTGTTTGAAGAGGACATCAGATGAATCCAAATCTGTGAGGAAAGACGAGGACGTCATAGATCTAAGTTCGTCGCACGCTAGATAGGGACCGAGAGGCCGACGCTTGCGATGTCGACGGTGGGAAAAGAACTGGGGATTGCAGGGGGACTGCCTCCTTATGTACTACGCCTGACATCGGGGGTGGGACCGACGTTGGGGGCCGTCCTCGCTGAAGACTGCTAGCTAGAAAATTTCCGTGGGGTCCCGACGCCTGACGGCTTCAGTCCTAATGGTGTAACCTGCTGCAAGAGCTGTATCTCGAAGTAAGATCTGGAGGATTGTCCGTCGGTACGCTGACAAATTCTATTGCGTAGCCCCTCTGAATCACCTGCAGCACCCACTGATCAGACGTGATGGTGCTCCATTCGGGAAGGTAGAGGAGAACTTCTCTCCTACCTGTCTCCCCCGCCCCAAAGACTGATGACTGCAGGGAGGCCACTGGGGTCATGAGGTACTGTGGGGGGCAGGATGTCTGGGAGCTTTTGGCAGTTTGGGGCCTTGGGCTCCGGGTTGCATGGGCTGACCATGGCGTTTGAAGCCCTTTTCGTGAAACTGCCTGCTACCCTGTTGGCCTTGCTTGCGAAAAGTGCATTTGCCAGCCGGTTGTAGTTCAGACTTGTGCATCTTGTGTACATCTGCCACAGCCTTTCCTGAATTTTGCAGGCCTTTTATGATGTCCTGAACATCCTGTCCGAAAAGGACCGGTCCCTGAAAAGGGGCATCCAAGATGGTATCTTGGAGGTCCTGTCTGAAACCTGCCACCCTGAGCCAGGCATGTCTGCATAAACAGACTCCTGAGGCCACCGCTCTGGCTGACATGTCTGCGGAGTCATATGAACAATGTAGAACATGCTTATCAATGTCCATGCTCGATTGGACATATGCCAGAAGCTCAGTCTTTGTGTCTGAATTGGGTAGTGTTTTCATAGGTTCCATGGTCTTCTCCCACAGAGATTTCTGATGGGTGACCATGTGGGCCAAAAAACTGAGTCAGCGAATAGTCCCTGTGGCTAAGGAATAGACTTCCATCACCAATGATCCAGCTTCTTAGACTCTGGGTCTGGGGCTGGGAACTGAGGTGCTTGGGCTGATTCAGTCTACTGTGGACTGCGGCTAAGACCATAGAATCAGCCTTAGGGTGCTCCCCAGAAAAGGTTCTTCTTTTGAAGGCTTATAAAGTTGGTCAGCTTTCCGAGGTAGAGGATGGCTTTTTCCATGTCAACCTAGTGATATCTTGAAAAGGCTCCACTAGTGGGGGAATTACCAGGGGTTTTGGATCCTTAGCACCCAGGAACTTAGCCAGCCTTTTTTGTTCTGGGTCGAGTTCCTTCGTGTGCCACTGGTAAATTGCCTGAATGTGCCTCATGATGTCCAGGAATGAAGGGTCATCTGGCGGAGATCTCAGCGAGTCCTTCGGTCCTGGAGAAGGGGGACGGAAATCCTCATCTTCAGATGAAGCCGAGGAGGAATCCTTTGATTCTTCCTCTGAGGAGGACGTAGGGCGTCCACTGGAGGAAGGGACCATGGATGGTCTGCACTGTCTTCTCCCTTTAGGGCTGGGAGGTGGGTGAGAGCCTTCACCTACTGCCTTGTCTGGGGTAGGAGTAGGAGGTGGTGGTATTTCGGTGGGAGGGGGATCAGGTGGCCTGTACAGTACGCCCCCCTTGACCGTGTTCCACCACGACGTAAAAAGTGCCCCGATGGACTTTCAGTTGCGTCATCAACCTGCATGGTGACTTAAACACCAGGCACTGAGCCCAAGATGACTAACATCCCTGATACTAAGCACAATCTTTGCCAAATATCCACAACAAATCCAGTGCCGAAGGGGAACAGGTACAAAGGACGCTCACAGACAGAAAAATTCACAGAGATGGAGCCGGAGGGAGGTGGATTATGTTCGGATGCCTCAGACTCTGAATTATCCCAGGCCTCGGCAGACGTTAACCAGCTAGAATCTACATTTCAAGCCCACAGTAATATCCACGCTCCTAAAAAGCACATCAAATTAGATACGATTTATACTGAACTACTGAGCTTTCCGGCAGAAACAAAGCAACTGTATGGGGAACATAAAAAAGACGTAGAGCTGCTCGAACAGAGAGTGGATGATTCAGAGAGGCAAATTACTACAGCGGAGAACAGAATTGTTAATCTGGAATTGGTGGTACAAACCAGACAGGACACCCAACTACAAATCCAGCGCCGACAAGATTCAGAAAACCGAGCACGCAGAAAAAATATTAGGGTGAACGGCATTCAGAAAGGAGTGGAGGGCCAGGACATCACTGATTTTTTGTTTGCGGTGCTTCACACAGCCCTTGAGCTACCTGAGGACATGGAGATGGAATTTGAGAGGGTACACAGGGCCCTCGGCCTGAAACCGAATAAACCAGATGCTCATCCACGTTCCATTATAGCTCGATTCCTAAAATTCACCGCCAAGGAACGAGTTATTCTTACAGCCTGGAGAAAGCGGAAAATATTTTACGGACAAGACAAAATTTACATAGATAGCGATTATGCTCCAGACACCCTTCGGGCCCGCAGAGAATATCAGCCCTCATTTGCTCCCCTGAAAGAAAACAAAATTAAGTTCACCACTCCTTACACTTCTCAGATGATTATTCAGTTTCCAGAGGGCAAGAAAGAGTTTGAAACTGCAAAGGAAGCCAGAGCTGTGATACTGCATCATGGCATACAGCTTCGGGAACAGCCAGCAGACTGACCCAGCACGCAGAGAGTGGAGAGATGGCAAGACGTGTACAATCCAGAAATAAAAGAATGGAAACAAAGAACCTTTCTAATGCCCTTGTTAAAACTCTTGCTTCACTGTAGCCAGCACCTGAACATGCCCTGAAACCTACGCTGTAAGTATGGCGAACTTTGGTGTACCAACAGATTTGTTCAGTTTTTGACAGTACCTTTTAGGGGATGAAAGTTCTGGGCCCGATTATTGTAACCACTGGACTCTTGAACCAGGCCCAACAGCATGAAGGAGGGCTGAAACTAGGCAAGGCCTCTACGGACGCGGGAGAATTTTGCATCTCGGGGCTAGCGAGGGGTCATTTCACCCCGTTTTCGGCCCAGCGCTCCTCCCCATATCTTTTGTATTTTCTCAATTAAGCCTCTCCTCAGATTTACACTTGTCAGACCCTAGCTGCAAAGAAACAACATTGTATACTTTCATTTGTTTCTTATTTAAACGGGTTACTTATTCTTAGCTAGTCTGACTATTAAAGAGCTAGTGTACTGCTTGAAATTAATAGTAATTTTCAGATGCAGTCAGCTATCACTTCCAGTATCTGAAGTATTTTTTCATTTTGTGTTTGCTAATTAGAACATTTTCCTCCTGGCAGTACTGGGGTGATGTGTGGAGCAGCACCCTGTCTGGAGAAAAAAAAAAGTCAGTTCTGTTCTTCTCACTACATTGCAGAAATGAGACCAAACATCTTGAGGCACCACAATTCTTGCAGCCTGAGTAGTGACTTCACAAGGTACCAATTAAAATGCAGGAAATTGTGACATCACTGGTAACCAGGGGGAGCCAGCCCCTGCTGCTTCATGTGAAAGTGAAACGCTGCAGCAAAAAATGGTTCTCATTGGTTACTAGTGTTGTCACAGTCAGTGTGATTTTAGTGTTGATGTAGTGGGAGGAAACATAGAAACATAGAAGTTGACGGCAGATAAGGACCGCATGGCCCATCCAGTCTGCCCATTTCTTTTTCTACCTTATAAATGTGCCATCAGCCTTTGCTCTGTCAGTGGCCTATCTATTCATACTCATTTGTATTGCTCCCTTATGCCTATCCCATGCCTGTTTGAAGCCATGCACTGTATTCATAGCCACCACTTCTTGAGGTAGGCCATTCCATGTATCCACCACCCTTTCTGTGAAAAATAATTTCCTCACATTCCCCCTTAATCGGCCCCCTTCTAATCTCATGCTGTGTCCTCTTGTCCTGCTATTTTTCTTATATTTAAACATGTTAGACTCTTTCATCTTGTTAATGCCCTTAAGGTGTTTGAATGCCTCGATCATATCGCCTCTCTCCCTCCCTCCTTTGCTCAAGGGTATACATATTGAGCTCTGTTAATCTGTCCTCATATGTCTTCTGATGCAGTCCCTGCACCATTTTAGTTGCCCTTCTCTGGACTGCCTCAATTTGGTTAATGTCCTTGTGAAGGTGTGGCCTCCAATACTGCAAGCAGTACTCCAGATGGGGCCTAACCAGTGTCTTGTAAAGAGGGATTATTACCTCCCTCTTACGACTTGTGATACCCCTACTAATACACCCTAACACCCCCCTAGCCTTACCTACTGCTTTAGAGGTCTGCTTGGACTGACTTTTTTTTCCCTCCAGACAGAGTGCTGCTCCACACATCACCCCAGTACTGCCAGGTGGAAAATCTTCTAATTAGCAAACAGAAAAGAATAAATACTTGAGATATAAGAAGCGAAATCTGACTACATCTGAAAGTTACAATTAATTGCAGGCAGTTTCCAGGCAGTACACTAGCTCTTTAAGCTCTTTTCCAGAGAAGCCCTACGGATGAATAATATGTGGTTGGGGGTTCTTGTGAGGTTGCCCTCCGCCAGAGGGCATGGCCCCTGAGTATAAGTAGAGGCCTTGGCTTATTGTAAACCCCTCAGCCTCTGTGAGATTAGCCCTTATAAGTGTGAGCATGCAACTGTGCTCACTAGAGCGGCTCCATGTTATAATATACCCTTCCCTCCTGAATACCTAATCAGGTTAGGGGATCCTGTTATGGCTCACCTCCACTAGATCTTATATGTACCTGAGATGTTTCCTTTCTTTAAGAAACTGCTAAGTCTATGCATCATCTTGGGCTATATAGCCATGTATAGGAATAAACTGACGCACTTACTCAGACCTTCCCCGTATTTTCTTTTAATTGCCCTGGGGGCCTACTTTGTGGCCTCTCTGTATTTGAACTAAATGCAACAGGACCCTTCCCTAGTGAGACCATTTTTCTTTGTCCCAATTTTGGGGGCGATGCTAGTCTCTGGGAGGCCCGACTGGTTTTACTTGCCGGTTTACCCCCAGCGGCTGACTTAGCTACCGCATATGGTGGAGGAGTAGCTGTAATTCTCCTACCACCTTAGGAAGTCACGACACTTTCTGTACATAGTTTTACTGTAGTTTCAGTTTTTTAGCTAGACAGCCCGGTTGGCGGTCTGGTACTCGCTCCTCCCTCTTATTTGGCTGGGGCATTTCATTTTACTTCCTATCTTTCTAGCTCTTTTCATTACTTTAATTTTTTGGAACTCGTTTTATGTAATGTGTATCCAAAAAAGTAACTTTGGACACTACAGAGACCATAATGTTTGGCAGATAGTGATGTGGGAAGTCTGCTACTTGGGTTTAAGGATCTTATTTATTGATAAGCACAGAGTTATGTGTGTAGCTGGGCATTTGGAGACATGGGTGATTAGGAGAGGGGTTTGGCACATGGCCTGGAGGACCGAATACAAGACTGTTTTGTTTTGGGTCATGCTAAAAATGGATAAGACCTCTTTGATACTTTCATTGAACATTAATGGGATACAAACCCCAATTAAGAGGTCTCAGTTACACCAGTTTTTAGGGCGCGAGAGATCAGAGGTGCTTGCTATACAAGAGACTCACCTGTCTCAAACTGAACATTTAAAATTACAAAATAAGAGCTATGCCCTCCTTGCCTCTGCGTCTCACAGCTCGGTGAGGAGGTGGGGTGTTGCTTTATTATTAGCAAAATCAACACACTGGGTGGAGATAGGGAGATGTGAAGATGCCGAGGGACGCTATGTTATAATTACTGGCCTCCTTTCCAATTGGGAGATAACTCTCTCTTCAATATATTTTCCCACTGGCTCCCCAAAATCAGTAGCGCGAAAGTTCTTTGCCAACGTATTATCATTGCATAGGGGTCAATTAATCATGGGAGGAGATCTGAATATTATCCTGGATCCTGTTCTTGATGTCTCCAGGTGCCTTGCTCACAGGGTTAACCCGTTACAAAAATACTTTAAGTTCACTATGTCAACCCTGGGATTTGCTGATGTCTGGAAGCATACTTTCTCCATGACAAAAAGTTTTACACATGTCTCTACCAGCACGGGGGTTGCAGCCAGACTAGTTTATATCAATAAAGCCTAACTGAACACTATGAGTTAGTGTCTGATATCTGGCATGGGGCCCCCCCCCCCTGCTGTCGATCACTCCCCGGTCTGCATGATGGTCTGCTTAGGAAATGTTTATAAATATAACCATTGGAGATTGAATGTCCAACTTCTTAGAGACCCGGAATTTAAACAGGAAATTTAAGAACTGATACCAGATATTTTGTGAGACAATCAGAATCAAGAGACATCCCCTGGGATACAATTAAGGTAGTACTACGGGGATTACTTATCAAGATTACAGCAAAGAGAAAAAGAGAACGAGACAAGAAATATAGTGAGCTTCAAAATGAGTTGCAAACCCTTCAAATGATGTGGGATCAGGGAGACCTCTCAGTTAAGCCCAATCTTCTCCGGGTGCGGCAAATGATACAAAAGTGCCTAGACCAGAAGGTAGAATAGCAGTTGTTTTTTCTTAAGCACTACCACCATGAGGGTGGCCCTAGAGGGGCTAGAAAATCGGCCAGAAAATTGCGAGAACAAAAAGCTAGAACAGTAATCTCCTCCCTATATGATTCAAGCACTAAAATTTTGCACACCCAACCCTCAAAAATTAGGCAAATATTCACTTATTTTTATCAGCACCTATATACTCAGGAGAGTTCTCGTTCTCCTGCGGAGATTCTAACATATCTTAGCTTCCTCCCCCTCCCCCGACTAACTCAGCCACAGGCAAAGACTTTAAATAGACCCATAACTAGACCTGAAGTCGACCGTGTTATTTCAGGAGCAAAAACTTTGAAGGCTCCAGGACCTGACAGCTACCCTGCCGAATTCTATAAGGTTTTTAGGGATTCATTGGTCCCTATACTTCTCCCGGCCTTACAAGCCATCCAGCAGGGAGAGGATCCCCCCCCTCCTGGCAATATGCCACGATTGCAGTCGTCCCAAAATCCCTTAAAGACCCAAAACAGACCTCATCTTATAGGTCTATATCCATGTTAAATTTCAACTATAAGATATACATGTCTATTCTGGCCCACAGAATAGAGGACTTGGTCCCTGCTTTAACAGATCCAAATCAAGTAGGCTTTGTTAAAGGGTGTCAGGCCCATGACGTTATCAGATGCACCTTTCTATTAACAGAATATGCCACTGCTCGTCAGATACCCCTGGTCACACTAGGCCTCGACGCTGAAAAAGCATTTAACAGGGTCGCCTGGCCCTTTTTGTGGGTGGCCCTGTCTCATTTTAGTTTTCCTGGGGAACTTATTCAACAACTTCAAAAAAAATACCACTCCCCAGAGCTTATGTCAGACTGGATGGGACCCTCTCGGATCCAAGTAAGCTCTCAAGGGGCACTAGACAGGGATGCCCCCTCTCTCCCTTGTTATTCGTATTATATTTGGAGCCTCTGGCAGCAGCAATCAGACAGACATGGGGGGGTTGAGGGAATACCCATCTGGGGTAGAGAATTTAAATTGTCTCTATTTGCGGATGACATATTGCTCACCCTTACAAACCTTGAACAATCAATCCTGGACGTCTGGGAGCAGCTTCGGAGATTTGCAGCCTGGGCAGGTTACAAGATCAACGAGCAAAAAACTGAGGCCCTGTTGTATAACTGTAAACCTACCCCCCAATTAAAATTAGCATATCCTTTGAGATGGAATAAGGTTACAATGCAATATCTGGGGGTGAAATCAGTTACCAATTTGGAAGTCATAGATATTATAAATTACAAGTCCCTAACTTCACAACTAGCCATAGATATGACTTGCTGGTCCCACTCCCCACTTGGCTTTTTTCATCGTATGGAGTCCATAAAGCAGAATGTCCTACCTGGCATATTGTTTTTTCCTACTGAACCTACCTCATCCTCCAACCAATTTTTACTTTACGGCCTGGGATAGATTGATTTCTATTTTTATCTGGGCTGGAAAGCCCCCCGTTAGATATATGGTCCTGCAGCTTACAAGGGAGAGAGGGGGTTGTAATCTTCCCTGCTTTCAGAGCTATTTCAAGGCTGCACAACTTCATGTCCTAACTGGGTGACTTAACCCACTATATAATGCATACTGGAAGCAAACAGAGGTAGTTTATAACAACGTGGAGAGCCTCTCAGGGTCCATTTTTGCCAACCCTCCGGTCTGTAGCCCCTTAAGTAAGTAGACCCCATATACGAGGGAACCTCTGAGGATTTGGTTATGGATGTTGGCTCACTATTTTACCCAGGAGGAATTACTTTACATGAAAGCAATAGCCACCGACAAATCCTTCCTTCCTAATGAATCAGGCAGCAGGGCTCAGGTCTGGTGGGCCAAAGGCCTGCGGTATGTCCACCAAGTGGTGGGACCCACAGGGTTGATTTCATTCACAATCCTGCAGGGGTCGTATGACCTCTGGGGTGCTGAATTTCATGGGTAAGTATATGCAGCTGAGATCCTATCTTTCACAGCAAGAGAACCACCTGGCAGACCTAGCTGAAAAATATCCCTACCATGGTCCAATTAATGACACACTACACTATGGGGATGAAGTCAGCACCCTTTACAAAGCCTTTAACTAATAATTAAATGACTCCACAGAAACACTGCGATTGATTTGGGCTAAGGAACTGCACCTAGATATCCCAGTGTTGGCCTGGGAGGGGTCGGCGAGTCCAGCTACCAGGGTGGTCCAATCCCGATACTGGAGAGAGTATATATGGAAACTTAGAACCCGCTACTTTAGGACTCCTCTGGTGACCTCCAAATTTCATGGGGATCCCACTGGAAACTGTTGGAGGGGGTGTGGGATGCCTTATGTAGGACAAACCCATGTACTGTGGTCACGTCCCCTCCTACAAGATTATTGGAGGGCAGTGATCAGGAACTTAAGGAGATATATCAGGTGGCAGCCCTGGATGACCCTATGTTCCTTCTGACTTTCTCCCTTCTGGAGGAGTTGAAGGTGGACCCTATTACTCGTAAGCAGATTACCTTGATGGTGGCAGCTGCCCACAAAGCAATTACCAGTCTGTGGCTGACCCCAAGAATCCCTACCAAATTCTTATGGGTGGGTATTGTCCAGGAAACCTATTCCCTAGAGTGCCTCTTGGCTAGCCTTCTGAATAAAAAGGAAGCCTCTGAACTCCGGTGGAGAAAATGGGTGATGTATCAATTAACACATTACCCCAAATTCGTCCCCTAGTGTAGGATTTATTGCTACGGGTATTGGTATAATGGAATAGTGATGGCCATGGTTTGGACTGCCCAGGGAGAGAGAAGTGGGGTCTGGGTGACCATGGAGGTTTCTGACTCCAACAAAGCCGAAGTTGTTATCACAAGGCGTACCACTCATCAGGAGAAACTTGGGATAACTGTATTATGCTTTGCACCAAGTGCCTTTTTCTTTTCTGGCCAGCCTCCTTCCTCCATCCCTTCTTTTCTGTGTCTAGCCTTTTCTCTTCTGTTCCTGTCTCCTATGGCTTCAATGCATTATCTGATATTTATTTTTGTATGAGTTTTGTGTGTAATTACTATGAGAGGGGTAACAGATTGATAAACCCCAGTCTGATGTAATTGAAATGTATCAGATTTTATGTCCTGTCGTGTCTCAATAAATAAAAACTAAATTAAAAAAAAAAGTGCCCCGACGTCCGTCAAGCGGATGACTAGAGGAGGGGGTGTCGGACCCGAAGGACCTGGCGTCAGTGGGGCGTCCGCTACCGCGGGACACTCTGAAGAGGCCACCCTAGCTGTATCTGGTTGAAGGTCAGGCTCTGTGTGGATAGGAGAGTGTTTGTCCGACCCGACATCCAGAGTCTCATGCACCTGGTCAGGCGACCGGTCGAAAGGGTTGTGGTTGGATGTCTGATCGCCATCCGGCGACTGCCTCTTGTCAGGTGAACGGGCTGGGGGACATTTGTCGGCAGACAGAGGGGTCCCCTGAGCTGGAGGTGGAGGAGGAAGCGTCTACTGGTGAATGACCTCCTGTCACCTAGAGAGTCGTCAGACTTGCAGTGTCTGTCTGACGACCCGCAGGATTTGTGGCCCTCCTTCGACCGACCAGCAGGCGACTGCACCTCCTGGGCCGACCCATGTGAAGACTTGTGGGGCTGGTGAGCCACGGGGACTTGGGTGTGTTGAAGCCCTGAGGAGGAAGGGTGCTCTCTGGGTTGCTCGCTTGATGAAGAGTGCATCTTCTTGGAGCTAGTCCCAGCGGAGGCCGGTGGGACAGACCCCGACCTCCCACCTTAGCAGGAGATTTCTGGCGGGATTCGGATCTGGCCCGATCTTTATCCCCAGAAGGGTGTTTCCCAGAGGATTTCTCTCAGTGGGGGACTCCTTCATGGAAGAGGAAGAGCTATGTCCCGACAGGGATTTTTGCATGGCAGCTACTTTTTGCTCTAAGACGTAGGCCTTTAATGCTTTGGCCCTCTGGATTCGTGTCTTCTGGTTGAATCTCTTGCAGTGCCGGCAGTCGTCGGGCCAATGGTGGGGCCTAAGCAGATCAGCAGAGGCCTCGGTGGCTGTCTTTGGTCGGGATCTGCTTGTTACACTGGCACTTCGGGCTTACCAAGAGTGGGAGAGTGAAGACATGCAAGAAAACTAAAGAATACTCAAGAACTCTGAAAAAAAAAAAAAAAAGATAAAAGGACTGTTTTTACGCGGTTAAATTATTCATTTGGGGGGCGATGCTGAGCAGCCTAGATGGAAGCAGCTCAAAACTCGAGCTCCTGGAGGACAGTTAATATATATACCTTGTAATTGTTAAAAAAAAACCTGCAATTTTTACAGTTATCAGTGTAAGGACTAATCCAGAGATCTAGAGGAGTGCCACAATGGGGAAATCCAAAGGAAATAGCACCTCGTCTGCAGAATTTTTCACCCTGAGACGATCGACACGAGAGGAACGGCCTGGCCACAATGGCACGACCTCAGACCATGCGGAGTCAATTACTGGAGAAATCTCCCTTGCAGCTATACATACTACACTGCAGAAACTAGTGAGCTCGGTTCAAGAACTGGATAAAAAGTTTGATTCACTCACTCCAAGAGTCTCGGCTTTAGAAACACACATGGACCACTGCGAGAAGGTGGATCAACGCTCAGAGACTTCAGTCCTCAAGACTACGGAGGCTACAACAAAGTTAATCAAAGAGAACATGCAGCTACGCCAATGCCCGGAAAATGTGGAGAACCAGGCAAGGGAGCGCAATCTCCGAGTGGTAGGCCTACCAGAGGCGGCTGAGGGGGAAGATGCATTGATGTTTGCACGAACATTTTTACCAGCTAACTTGGGAATGTCGGAGGAGGACTCCTCGTTTTCCATTGAAAAGGTGTATAGATTTACACCCTGACGAGCCCTGCTGGATTCTGCAGCCCCTCGGACACTGATGCTAATCTGTACTGGTGTGGGGGACCGAGACCGCGCTCTTGCTGCAGCCCATAGGTTGAGATCGCTGAAATATGGGGATGCCACAATTCTAATTTTTCCTGATTTGTCCTACAGTACTAGACAACGAAGACAAGCGTTTGATGGCTTGAGGGGACGCTTACGTAAGCTGAAGGTGCAACCTCAACTACTTCTACCTGCGAAGCTGCGTGTGGCTTGGAATGGGCAGCAGTTCCTGTTTAACGATGTAACGGATGCAGATAAGATTATTACTCGAATCGAACAGGAGCTAGAGGATCGAGATGAGGTTGTAGACTTTTCGAATGAGGACTGATATCCTTTGGACTGGGGATTAAAACAGCAAGAATATCAGGGCCCTATGTGTCTGTTAATAACTAGGCCTGAGGTGTTAGGCTGTACTATGCAATGGTACCTACTTAGGTTGCTATACTGTTTGGGAAGATCAGGACTGAGACTCTTCATGCAAAATATATTGAATTTCTTGTTTTCCGGGCTACTGTTAAGGTCCTCACTACGTTTTGGATCTCTTGTTAATTGATCTCCCTGCAAGCTAATTAATATTTCCCTATATAGTTGGGTAGACGCTGGTGGGGTAACTTTACCTAAGTTGTTAATTGTTCTGAGTTAAAGGATTCATTACCTTTAGACAACTACTGATAATCACTGTAATGTGGGGTCTCTCTCTCTCTACATATATATATATATCCTTACCCTACTAGTAGATAAGTGGGGACAAACTGTTGGTGGGTTCCTCCTAGGAGCTGGGGCAGAGTTTTAAATAATTGATTAGCAGTTTTTTTTTTCTTGGGACAATGCTAACTGTACAGAAAGTATTTATATAGGTTTTCTAGAGTGTTATGTTTGTTAAACACAATGAGGTAAGTTCTGTGCATTTTCACAATATTTTAGCACTTTTATGAGCAAAACGGTAAT
The DNA here is from genome assembly GCA_016271365.2 of Neoceratodus forsteri. Lineage (NCBI taxonomy): Eukaryota > Metazoa > Chordata > Ceratodontiformes > Ceratodontidae > Neoceratodus > Neoceratodus forsteri. The sequence goes on from CM057451.1 coordinate 40,535,220, forward strand.
CAATTTTTGGAGTTAAATAAAACCCTGTGGGGGACTGAATTTTCTTTCTTATCATTTATTTGTAAATAATGGGGGAATCACTATGGCCGTAAGGTCATTCTGTTAACAAGGAATCGACTATGACTCATCTTGGTAGATAGATTTCCCTGGATTCTTCCATGGCTGCATGCGAATGGACAATTTTATGTGGACTTATATACCTAATTGTTTTATACTTCCCCCTATGATGTACCAGTAAGGAGGTGTCCTAATTTGATCTTTTGCAAGAGGAGATTTGTATTGTACATCCTGCTATCCTCCAATGTGTAATTGATGTGTGAGTTTTGCTTACAAAATCAATAAAAGAAATAAAACAAAAAAAAAAACACATTCATTTATTCATTACAAATCGGGTTTACAACCTTTGAGTCAGAGACTCATTTACAAAGGCACCTCGTCGTGGGGGGGGGGCAGACATTAAGACAGTTATTACAGTGCAGATTAAAACAGAGGATAACATTACAGGTGCAGTAAAAGGAACATTTAACATAGATACACTTAGGTTACATAATGTTGTAATTTGTATGTTACTTAGTTTGCATAGTGTTACAAAATTGTGAGTTACACTCATGGATATAGTAGGTCCTCAGAGGAGACAGCAGGTTACATCCCTGTTTGGACCTAGTGGGGAAGGAGTGGGGCTGGGGGAGGGAGACGCTGTCCAGTGGACGTTGTTGAGCCAAGGGGCAAGGTGGTACCACAGGTTACAACAGGGGTTAGTTGTAACCTACAACAGCCGGCATTAAAAGATATGTCCAAGGGGCTATTTTGAAGGAGCCAATTTTTGGCAAATTGGAGATGCAGCTAGGGAAGAAGTTGAACCAGGTGGGGGCTCGGTAGATGAAGGATGTCTGGGCAAGAGAGGTCTTGGTTCTGGGCACCCTGAAAACGTGGCCTTAACAGAGCTACAGGTGGTGATGGATGATGATGACTGCTGTAGGGAGGTGGAGACCCCCGGAGGGGGGGAAGAGTCCTAGCTGTGATTTCTTAGCGAGAAGGCAGGTCTGGTAGAGCAGTCACTCCTCAAAGTTGAGCAGATTGGCACGAGTATAGAGAAGGCAGGTGTGAGTGCAGCTGGGGGCACCAGTCAGGAGCCTACAGGCCTTACTGATGGAGAGTTGGATTTTGGAGAGGGCAGTGTTGTCAACTGCAACGTAGACAGGCAAGCCATAGTCCACGAGGGACAAGACGGAGGAGGTGATGGCCAGCCTAAGGGCAACCTGAGGCAGGCAGTCCCTGTGCCGGTATAGCAAGCCAATCCGAGAGTTAATGGTGGCTGACAGGACATTAATGTGGGTGTCGAAGGAGAGGGCAGTATCGAATGTGATGCCTAGGTACTTGTATGTGGTCACTTGTTCTAGCGGGTACAGACTGCTGGGGATTATCAAGAGGAGGATATTTTTATCTTTATTTTGGTGGTGGGAGAAAAGCATTGATTTGGTTTTCTTTAGGTTAATGACCAGTCTTCGGCTTGGTTGTAAGCTTGCTGGAGGGATAACTGGGGGGAGGTGGGATTGGGATGTGAGGCAACAAGGACTGCATCATTGGTGTACAGGAGCATTTTACCTTTACATGAGCTGGGGAGGTTGTTGAGGTAGAGTCTAAAAAGTATTGGACCCAGGATGGAGCCCTGAGGGACCCCGGAACGAACAGGAAGAGTGCTGGAGAGGAAGCCGCTGATCTTGACATGCTGGGATCCAGCAGAGGGGTAGCTAGAGAACCAGGAAATGGGACCACCAGAGAAGCCAAGTTGGTGGAGAGAGTCGAGTAGAAGGGGATGACAGACAGTGTCAAAGGCCTTGGAGAGGTCAACGAACACTGCTCCTGCAAAGCTGCCAGAGTCGAGAGCAGCATGCAGGTGTTGGGAGAATTCCAGGAGAGCCGTGGTTGTACTGTGTCCTGGGCAGAAACCGTGCTGCTCTGGGCACATAATGTTGTACTTGGTTAGGTATTCACAGAGCTGGATCAACACCACTTTTTCAAGGGCTTTAGAGAGTGGGGGGAGGATGGAGATGGGCCAGTAATTGTTGCGGGTGGACCGGTCCCCAGTCTTATGTATGGGTGTGATTTCAGCAGTTTTCCAAGCACTTGGGAACTGACCCAGGCATAGAGACCGGTTTAGAAAGTCAGTCAGGGGGACTAGGACTTCGTCCAAGACCATACGGAGGATCCTGGAGTCGAGGGGGTCACTGCTGGGGTTATTGCTGCTTAAGGCTTTTAGCAGGTGTGGCCTGGCTTCTTGGGGGATAGGGTGCACAGGTAGAATGGTGGGCGATGCAGGCCCGGAGGGAGAGAAGTGGGGCTTGGGTCAAAGAAGCTGCTAGGGAGGACCGAGCTTAGGTCAGAGAAGGCAGTATTAAGGCAATCGACTATAAGGAGTGGATCTGTGGTGGGGATGCCATTGATGGAGAGCTAAGATGGTGGGGGTGTCACAAACTCGCTCAGCCCTCTACTCCCAAAGTGCCAACCTCTGAGCGTATGATTTGTGGACAGTGAACAGAACAAGGTAACCCTCTTGTCTGTTTTGTGGGTTCAAGTCACCTTAGTCTCAAGTTCTGGAGGGATTCAAACTGATAACCTCTTGTTAGCGTACCCAATTATCAGGCTTATATAATTCTGTCTTCGGGGGGCCAGATATCTTTGCCCACAGGCACCCAACCTGGTCTTTCAAATGAGCCCTTAAATGGCAGGAAAAGAACTGAGGAGGGTGCGGGGCAGTCAACGTTGATATAGGGAGGACATCAGCGTCTGATGTCACCATGGGCGGCCCCAACTAGACTGCTAGCTAAAATGTTTCTGTGTGGTCCTACTGCCTGACAACTGTAGTTCCACATGTATGGCCTGATGCAAGAGATGCCCTCAATGAAGGTCTAAAGTTACTTTTCTAAAAGATAAAAATCAAAATAACCATAAAACAGCACTGAAGTTTTGGAGGTGACTTCAGAGAGACTTCTTCCTCAGGTGGGGAAATAAATCTGACATTAGTGGGCAGAGGCGAGCATGACCACACAGCCACATTTTGAACTTCATTCTAAGATTCCATAATTAGCATAAAATTCTAGGTTCTGGGGCAGCTCGTTCCAGGGGAATGATTGCTGCTGTTAGGCATTATGAGGGATTCCTGATGTTTGAATCCTTATTTTCATCCCGAGTGTCCAGTATCCCCCATCTCAGATATTTGCTGGCATGACATGCCAAGTAGTAGATACTGAAGTGTGGGAGCTAGCAATTCTGGGGGCAGCTAGCTTATGGTACACCCTGTGTGTGGCCTTACCTGCTCATATGGATTTAGAAATTATGGTGTGCAGTTTATCAAACCATGAAATGGGGAGAAAAATATTTAACATCTGAAGGGGGATAGAGCAGCCAGGAGAGAATATTCATTTTTACTAGGTTAATTTTACCCCAGAGAGTGAGTGGCAAAGAGCTCCACTGCTCTAAATCAAATGTAATGTTGGCTAACAGGTCATCTAAGTTAAGTTTCTGTAGGTCACTCTTGTTTCGGGTGAGTTCAATACTCAAATAATGTAGTCTATTCGATGACCAGACCAGGCCCAAGTCTGTGATATCCGATTTAAGTACCAGAGCATTCAGGGGCATCACCAGGGTCTTGCTTCTATTAAGCCAATAATCGGATAGTGCTCCAAATTTCTCTATACTCTGCAATGCAGCTGGGATGTGAACCCTTTTTTCTATCTACCTGGCTGTCTTGCTACCCCCCCCAATCCTCTTAGCTTCATTTTTCGTGGTGGTTTCACACTTTGTGTCCCCCCCACCCCACTGTCCTTTCCCCTAGCCCAGTTTGCTCACTATTTCTACCCCCTGTGTTGCTACAAGGCCCCAGCTATAGAGGAGTATTGGCTAGGTACCCCTTCCTCCTGCCTACTACCATAGTTCCCCAAGTTCCAGTCTGCCCCGCAGTCAGTTTTACTGTCTGATACAGACGTCAAACTTGTGCCCCAGCGAACTGGCCCCCTCTCTTGTCAGATGGAGTCCATCACCTTCAAAGAGCCTCCTGCTCCATAAGTCTCCCAGTCCCCCACAAAATGATACCCCATCTCCTGACACCATCCCTTAAACCACCCATTAAACTGCTCTATTTCATCCTTCCTTATTCTGCTCTTCCTCTCATCCCAGCCCTCCACAGGGAGGATCTCAGTAGATGCCACAGAGGTTGAGTGTGCCGACAATCTGTCCCCCAGTGTGTGAAAGTTCTACTTCACCATCTCCACCAACTGGTTTACCAGATCACTGGTACTCATGTGTACCAGCACCCCCAGCTCGCCCCTCCATCCTCCCTATTCTGTCTAAATCCCAGATGGCCGATGCACCAGGAAGGCACCTGAACATCCCCCTCCCATCTAACCCCTCCTTCCACCACCCTCTCCACACCCCTACTCACAGTCTCCAACCACTAAGACTCTCCACTGGTGGACTTGCTCCTGTTCATCCCCTTGGGTGCCATCACAATGTCCTGCCCTTTTCCTCTGACTGATTCAGAGACCCCCGGTGCAGTCGGGTACCTGCGCCTTCTCTAGTGGTGCCTAATGTGGTCTCCTATTTCTGTAGTGAGCACAGAAATATAATAGCTTGTATACTAGTTTACACAGAGAGGCACTGTGGGTACAGTACATAGCTAATTTTTCTGTCTCCCTAATCAAAGTGCAGTCTCCTATGTTGGTAATGTTTACAGCAGTACAGTCTGTAGAAAAGCTTCTGAAAAATGATTTTGTGATGTGGGTAGGCCAGAAAGATAATTTTCCATTTTGTGTGGATGCTGTTTCACTTTTACTGCCTACTGGTGAAGTGACAGGTCTGAAGTGACAGCTCGTGGGAGTGTGATGATACTTTTCTATGTTTATGTTATAGGACTTGAATGACTGTAAATAGTTCAGGAGTGTAATTATGGGTCAATGATTACACAGCTCTGAGCTGCTTTCAGCCAATTAAATCACTAGAATTTTTCTACACGTTATAATGCTAGATATAGCTACTTGCAAACAATGTAAAGAGGCAGCTAAATACTGACAGTGTCCCTTTATAAACGTTGTTTCCCTTGCATGATGTCAGGGTTGGGCACTGCAGCACTGAGAAAAAAAGGGGGAATGGTTATGCAAGCAGAGCACAGAAACAAAAGGATTTGTTTAATGGAAAACAGCACTTTTTGGCAGTTTGAATAGTAGGAGACTGATTCACAACTCCTGCAGGTTACTACTCACATTTGCTATGGCAAACTTGCATAAATCTCAATATTCAAAACATTTACCGCCGGACCGGTGGCACTAAGGGTTGAGGAGCTGGACGCCACACCTTGCGGCACACTGGCAACCCGGGTTTGGACGCAAGCCCGGGCCATCAGAGGCTGGCAGGGGAGGGCTAGGATTGAGCATCCGGAGGACTGCTCTCCTATCCCGGAGTGGGATCCAGGGAACCTCTGCTCTGTGACGACCCCTAGTGACGACCGGGGGCACCACTAGAGTGGTGCTGAGCAAAAGGACGGAGGCGCGGACGCCGCACCCATGCCTTGACGCTCACTGCACGCCTGCAGTCCCTCAAGGGGAGTAATACCAAGAAAATGGTGCACTGTCGATGTGGCTTGATGCCAGCTCTGCATCGCCTGGCCTCGGAGCACCACTGGAACTGGATCTGGACTTGGTGGGGAGTACAGGGGAGTTCTCCGCCACCCCGCCACTTGGGGGAATCCACGGGGGCACACAGTGGAGGCTTAAATGGGGGCGGAGTCAGGACAGACGGCGGCCGGATGGAGTCAGATGCCAGGATGCGGATTGCCAATAGTGCATCAGGTATAAATAGATACAGTATAAAAAAAAAAAAAACATTCAAAACATTTCAGAAATTTATAGGCAGGGCTAGGATTAACCCCATACATGCACTTTAATTCACTGGCAATTACTGTAACCTTTACAGGCCATATTTCATAGTCCCAGTGTAACACTTCATTACTTTAAAATGCTTTACATGGGTCCTGGAAACTCCTGTCATGACAGCTTAGTTACATGTGTAACTGTAACTTCTTTACTAGAGACATCTCCCTTGTGCAGCCTCACTCTTTTACCTTTGACCCATGGTGAAAGTCTTACGGCCAGGGATGCAACTCCTTTTGTTAGCCCCAAGTCTCACACATGGCAGTGCAGACAACTGCCACCCCACCACTGGGCAAGCAGCATTTGAAAACTAGAGGGCTGAGCGAGTCACTGACTTCACAGTCAATGCTGCTCCTCAGCTGACCGAAGAGGTATGCAAATGGCAGGCAGACCTCCCCCTTCCCCAGGGTCCCGAGTACCTCATCTCTACAATGCTCTCGGCACCAGCTGGCCCAAGAGTGGGATTCCAGGGCTCAGGCTCCCAGCTGGCAGAGCATCATGCTGCAGTCACACTCTTGGGTCAACCTGAAATTTGGTTCACCAGCACCAGATGAAGTCATGAGATTAAAGAATCATGGAACTCTGCTGAAGCTGTAAATTAATACAGCATGCTGACGAAGGATCAGTAGGGAGAGGTTAGGTTCCGGAGAGTCTAAGAAAAGGTCTAACATGGAAAAATTCATGGAAAATTCTCCAACACTTGTTAAGCACTCACGCACACAGATGTTCCCACTTACATAAGCAGTGTAGAAGCACTGTTTCAGCTGTAGGTATTTCCTCCATTTCGCTGTGTAGATTGGATCCAAACTTGAAAGTGTATGGTCTGCAAAGACACAAAGGGAACAAGCAGTTTAAAAATGTGTATATTTATTTATTTTACAAGTTTTACCAGCAAAGACATACGGAGTTGGTAACAGCTCATTTCCAGATGCATCCTGTTGGGAGGGGGTGGTGAAGAACAGTACAAAATAACAAGGTACAAAAAGTACAATAAATAAACAATTGTGCAAAAGGGAAATACCATGTGCAGAGAAACACAATACAATCAGGTTCATAAGGTTAAATAAATTTGCAAATGTACAAATACAAATACAAGTACAGAGTAGGAACAATACTGCAAATTGAGGAGGGTTGGTACTGGGGGATACACTAGTATATAGTGACCTACCTGGTCTGGGCCTCTAAGACCAAGTGTCCACCCCCTAAACTACTCTCCTCCTGTAATTTCAATCACCCAGACATCCCCTCCCTCCTCAATGATGTTCAGGCGATAAACTGGTCAGCCTTCTACACCCTCTCTGATGTGTCTGAAGCTGAGTTTCTTCACAACCGCACTTCTCCATCTCCAGATCAACATTTCCCCCTGACTTCTCGCCGAGTTAGGGGTGGCTCTATGCGCTGGGTTAACAAAGACCTCCTGGACATGATGAGGGAAGGGATAGACTATGGTCAGCATATATAAAAGCCTCCCTGTCCGATGGAACGATCATCGGGCGGCTCGAAACCTTTGTAAACAGTCAACCCTTGCCAAAAAGCATGCCTTCTTTCAGGGCAAACAAAGGGACAGTCTTGGTGACCCCCATCGCTTCTGAGATGAGGTCGGCTCATTACTCAGTCCTCAAACTCATAACCCCATTATTCACCTTGACACTCCCTCCGGACGTCTGGCCGACCCCGCTGCTGTGGCAGAGGCCTTCAATAAAAAATTCACAGACTTGTCTGCCCTCCTTAGCAAGCTGCCACCCCTGGTGACCACTGGTCTCTCTGATCATCCCACCACCCATACCCCTCAAACACCTCCCCTCCTCTCTTTCTACTTCTGGACCATCACCCCAGGGACACTGCCACACTTCTGAAGAGCCTGCCTAGCTGGGGCAGCCCGGGCAGCGATGGTCTTTTCCCTGCTATGCTTAAACTCATATCACCTGCCATCTTAAAACCACTCACCTATCTATTTAACCTGGCACTGACTACCTCCTCAGTGCCCAGCACTTGGAAGCATGCCAAGGTGGTCCTGATTTTTAAGACTGGTGACCCGCTATCCCCAGATAACTTTTGGCCTATATCCTTGCTCCCCCACCTTAGTAAACTCCTAGAAAGGATAGTCCAACTACAACTGTCCGACTATACTGACACACACTACCTACTGTCCAGACAGCAACACAGCTTCCATAAACATCACTCCACCACATCTTCCCTCGCCCTGTTTACCAATCATATTCTTAGGAACATGGACCTTGGAAGAGCAACGGGTGCAGTCTTTGTTGATCTGTCTAAAGCTTTCGACCTGGTCGACCACACACTGTTAGTCTCCTCCCTCTGCACCCTTGGCTGCTCTACTGAGACCACGCGGTGGTTCCAAAATTACCTTTCAGACAGATCTCAGTCAGTATGTGTAGGACTTTCTACCCCCCCTGCCCTCCCAGTTGCTACTGGTGTACCCCAGGGCTCTATCCTGGGCCCACTCTTATTCTCCCTGTTTATAAACCCTCTCCTCTCTGACTGTCTCACTTGTGATGCCCTATTTTATGCAGATGACCTTGTCCTCTTCACTAGTGACAAGGCTCCTGAGAATATATCTGGGGTTTTATCCGATAACTACTCTGCAGCACACACCTGGTTCCATTCACATCGCCTAATTGTTAATGCTAAAAAAACAAAATCCATGCTATTTGGATCTAAACCCTTCCTATCTAACGGTCGCCAATGCTGGGTCCACCCTCTCAGTAGTTTCACCAGACAACACTGTACTTGAAAATGTACTAACTTTCAAATATCTGGGAGTTATCCTGGACCTGTCCCTCTCCTTTTCCGATCATATCTCCTCTGTTATCTGCCGTATTAACCAGAAACTTGGTGCGGCCTATCAGATAAAGCCACTCCTGACCAGGGAAGCCTGTTTAGCCATTGCCCAAGTCAACCTGCTACCCTTGATTGATTACTGCTTCCCTATTAACTCACACACATCTTCAACCTTGCCTGCGCGCCTCTGCTCCACGTACAACAACATGTAGTTTCACTCTCCTGGCACCATATTCCACTCACCACTGCCACCTCTACCAGACTCTTGGCTGGTTCCCACTACACTGCAGATTTGATTATGGGCTTGGCTGCCTGCTGGACAGCGCCATCAGGCATGGTGAAGCCTCCCCTTATACGTCTCTCCTCAAGACCAGAACTCCTTCGAGGTGTCTGCGTGCATCCTCAGTGCCCCCCCCCACCCCAGGATATCCCAAACATCTCCTTGGCTATGGGTAGCAAAGTGTTATCTGTAGCTGCTCCCACTCTGTGGAACAGAAACCCTGCACCCATCCTCTCTCTGGACTCCCATGCCACTTTCAAGACACATCTCAAATCCTGGCTTCTTGATGAGGCCACATGCCATTGCTAGCTTGGATAACCCCACCCCCACCTTCCTGAGTTTTTCCCTCTTGGGCTGCTTGGGCCTCCCCTGCCCTCTCTCATTTCTTTTGACCTTTCTTACATCCCTCACTACCTGCTTCTCAAGCTCTCCCACTTGGCTATTGTCTTGTAAGTTTTGTTTTTCTTTTTACATCATGCATTAATTTGCACTTATCCTTCGTAAATAATTGTATAATAATTGTTGCTTATCATGATGTACTGATTGTTTTTTTTTTTTAGGCTCTCATTAATTTTCCTTCATATGTTACTTTCTTTGTTCACCAAAGATGTCTGTATTTCCACTTTGTGCACCAATGATGTCTGTCTATCCACATGGCTTGTACTCGTATTATTTGTCACTACCTCTGTAACTGCCTCCTGTGTGGCCCGGGTCGTGCTTGAAAACGGTCCCCTGGATCAGTGCACTTACCCAGTTACCAAAGACATACAAATAAAAAATAAATAAATGCGGGGCAAGGGAGAGATGTAGCTGGAGGGTGGTGGACAGCAGCCTATGACACAGGGTCAGGAGCAACTGTGGGAGTGTAATGTGAAATCACATGGGAGAGACTTGAGGGAGCAGAGGGAAGAGGCAGAGCAGATGGTCAAGGGAAGGGAGGACCAGAGTTTAGGGAAGTAAAAAAGGAAAGCAGCTTAACATGCAGAAGATTTCCTTGGAGGAAGGGAAAGGTAAAGAGTCAGTATTATGAAGTGCGAAAGAGCAGATGGGGTGAATGAAAGGAGTGAGGCAATGTATAAGGAAAGGGAGCCAAGCCAGAATTTGGAGATAAATGAAGCACAGTGGGTGAGGCGCATGGCATCAAGGGAGGGGGAGGGAGAGGGACGAGTACAGGGAGCAGCGGTGGGAGCAAGGGGGACAGTCCAGGGGAAGTGGCAGAAAGAGCAATAGAAGGGTCCAGTTTGGCTAGGATGGACTTGGGAGGTGCTGTAAACTACGTCACTGCAGTCAAAGATGGGGACAATCATCTGTGTGAGAATCTCACAGTGTGCAGGGGATACTCATTTTATTCCTGTAGAGCACATCAAGTTTAGGGTGGAGCTTCTAGTGGATGGCATCCACATGCACTGAGAAATTGAGGTGGTGGTCCAGCCAGACCCGAGGTATTTAGAGGAGGAGACATCCTCAATTAGTGCACCATCAAGAGATCAAAGGAGGGAAGAGGGGTGAGTCTGACAAGCCTCTGCCTGGTGGCAAAGGTCATGAAGACTGTTCTCTTGGCATCGTGGGACAGTTGATTTGCCAGGAATCAGCACTTGATTTTGACAAAGTTCAGTTGCAACTGGGCAGTGAGGTCAGAAGCAGAGGTGCCAGAGGCATAGAGCACCATATCATCTGCATAAATGTGGATGGGTACATAGGGACAGGCAGCAGTGAGGTCATTATTGAAAATGGAATTGGGCGAAGAACAGGCCCTTGGGGCACACTTGAGCAGATAGAAAGGGGGGAATAAGGTGTCACCAATGCAGACAGCTTGAGACAAGCCCTCAATGTAGGAGTGGAACCTGCAGACCGAGGAGGCAATGAGACCAAATTTCACAGCAGGCTGGTAGCAGTATACTCGCTTTGTTCCTGTACAGTGCACAAGCCTGGGGTGTAGCTTAAGGTGGACAGCATCAATGTGTGCAGAGAAATCAAGATGGTGATCCAGCCAGACACCAAGGTACTTACAGGAGGAGACAGCCTCTAACATTGCACCTTTGAAGGTATGGGATGATGGGAGGGGTGAGTCTGGTAAGCCCCTGCTGGGAGCCAAAGGTCATGGAGACAGTTTTCTTGGCATTAAGGGGCAGGTGGTTAGACTGAAACCAATGCTGAATACTGTCAAAATCCAGTTGTAGCTGGGAAGTAAGGTCAGAGGCAGAAGAGACTGAGGCAAAGAGCACAATATCATCAATGTACATGTGAATGGATGCAGAGGAGCAGACAATAGGGAGGTCACTGAGAAATACAGAAAACAGAATGGGACCAAGAATAGACCCTTATGAGAGGCCTGATCTAATGGGGAGGGGGGACAGGGTACTTATAATCTAGGCAGCCTGAGGCCTGCCCACAAGGTAGGAGTAGAACCAACTGACTGAGAAGACAGAGAGGCTGACACCATAAGTTTGGCCACCAGAAGGGGGTGGGCAGCCGTGTTGAAGGCATTGGCCATGTCGAGAGAGATGGATGAGGTGTCCTGGCTCTGGTCCATGCCGGACTGGATGGAATTAATGAGCCGGAGGGGGGAGGTGCAGCTGGAGTGGGACTCCCTTAAGCCAGACTGGAAAGGAATGAAGGGGGGCGGTCAAGGAAAAGGGAGAGCTGGGAGAGGACAAGCTGTTCTTGGAGTCTAGCCTGGGTGGGTGACCTAGAGAAAGCATCGATACTGAAAGATTACTTCTGTTCAGTATTCACAGTACAGGGGGAGGGACAGGGACCACAGCTGAGGAGCAAAAGCAATGGGGAGGGAGAGGTTGACAGACACCAGTCCGTTTTGAGAAGAGGGAGTCCTGGAGGAACTCAAAAACCTGAGAGTGGACAAAGCAATGGGGCCTGATGAAGTACACCCCAGGATATTAAAAGAATCACAAATGGTGCTATCAACATCATTGGCGGCCCTGTTTAGCAAGTCATTCAATACAGGAGTGGTTCCAGAGGACTGGAAGGGGGCTAATGAAGTCCCTCTCCACAAGAGTGGTAGCAGGGAGGAGGCAGGTAACTATAGGCCAGTAAGCCTCATATCAGTAGTGGGTAATATTATGGAGACACTGCTTAAGGTAAGGATTGTGGATTACTTGGAAACCATAGGGGCAGAGGATCCAAGGCAGCATGGATTCACAGCAGGAAGGTCATGTCAAACAAATTTGACAGACTTTTTTGACTGGGTGATGAAAGAGGTGGATCAGGGAGGAGCAGTGGATATCAGCTACCTGGATTTCAGCAAGGCCTTCGACACCGTACCCCACAGAAGACTAGTTAACAAGCTAGGTAGCCTGGGGGTGGGCCTCAAAGTGGAAAACTGGGTTAGAAACTGGTTGAGAAAGAGGAAGCAGAAGGTGGTAGTAAATGGGATCAAGTCCGAGGAAAGAAGGATGACCAGTGGGGTACCTCAGGGATCAGTCCTAGGGCCAGTCCTTTTCAATTTCTTCATCAGTGACATTGCCGAAAGGCTGAAGGGGAAGGTTTGTTGATTTATGCATGATAACAAGGTCTGCAACAGAGCAGACACTCCAGAAGGGGTTGAAAGGAGGAAGAGAAGAGATCTGGGAAAGCTGGAAAAATGGTCGCAAATATGGCAATTAAAATTGATTGCAAAGAAGTGCAAAACCATGCACCTGGGGTGAAGAAACCCTGCGGAGGACTAAAGGATGGGGGGAGGGGGATGACTGCTGACAGTCACCAGAGAAGATAGGGATTTAGGGATAACCATCTCAAATGACCTAAAGGTGGCCAAACACTGTAACAAGGCAGTTGGGAGGGCCAGTGGGATGTTGGGGTACATAGGAAGGGGTATCAATAGCAAAAGTAGGGAGATGGTGATGCCATTGTACAAAACACTGGTCAGGCCTCACCTGGAAAACGGTGTTCAGTTTTGCAGGCCGCATCTTCACAAGGACATAGACAGGGTGGAGGCGGTCCAGAGAAGAGCAATCAAGATGGTGCAGCGTGTGACAGGGAGATCCTGCCACTCTTGAGGACTGACCTTTTCTTAAATCTGTTGCAACAGTTCTTCTATTTCTTAGCCTAATCTATCCTTTACAGTTTCTAGACCATAAGGTTGGCCACCTATGGGTACCCCCTCCCTTTTTTGACTATACTATAGTGTCCTCTTTAATTTTCCTTTTCCCTCTCAGGTCCTCGTACAGGGAGGTTACTGTGGTGACCTCCAAGCTGATGTAAAACAACAGGCTGTGTTCCTCGTTGTTGGATTTAGTATGCAATAGCACTATGTCATAAAATACCTTGATGTATATGCCTTAATTGTATGAAACCTGTAAATGTTGACAATGCCACGGCACTAGGTGTTTTTAAAAAAAGGTAAAAAGTTACTAGGGGACCATATTATAAAAATTAAGCTACCAGGGTAGAGATACCAGAAACCCCCGTTGTGTTAAAATACATGAAAGTTACAGATTGTTTGAGAGGCCCTTTGGCACAATGCATTCCTGCTTTACGCTGAACCAGCCTAAAATTTCATGGTGATTTGCATCCCACGATGCTTTGCATTTTGGAGGCATATGGAGACTCTGTTGGCCCGGTGTTTGCCTTGATTGTACGGTGTTCCCTTTCCGAGGGTGTCTTTCCGGATGCCTTGAAAGAGGCTCTGGTGAGACCCCTCCTAAATAAGCCATCTTTGGACCCGGAGACCAAGGAAAATTATCGTCCTATCTCCAACCTTCCATTTCTGGGAAAGGTTGTGGAGAAAATGGTAGTGCTTCAGTTGGAAGAGCATCTCGTGTCTCACGAGTTGTACGAACCCTTCCAGTCGGCTTTTCGAGCCAGACATAGCACTGAAACTGCACTTGTTCGGGTGCAGAATGATCTCCTCAGGGCTAGAGATCGGGGAGACAAGACAATTCTTGTTCTCCTAGATCTCTCTTCAGCATTGACACTGTGGACCATTGTGTGTTGCTTGTCCGCTTAGGGACCTATCGGACTCACGATACTGTCATCAAATGGTTTGAGTCCTTTCTTACCAACAGGAAGCTTGCAGGTTATGATGAGAATTCCTCATCTATACCCGATCTCTTTTTGCGGAGTCCCTCAAGGATGAATTTCTGGCCCCAATGTTGTTCGGTGCTTGTCTGCCTTTGGAGAGATCATTAGGAAGTATGGTCTGACTTCATTGCTATGCTGATGATACTCAGCTATATTTTTCCTTTGCCCCAGGAACATCGAATGCAGTGGATGTGCTAAACATCTGTCTGGCCGAGATTAATGACTGGATGGCCTCCAGCTGGTTGCGACTGAACCCCGATAAGACGGAGGTATTGGCAGTGGAGTTGAACAGAGTCCGTGATAGGATGGCCTCTGACTCAGAAACTGGGCTTGTTCTTGGAACTGTGTCATTGAAGGCCTCCTCTTTGGTGCAAAATCTGGGAGTGATTCTGGACAGGGACTTAACCATGGAGGCCCAAATATCCTCCACGGTTCGTACCTGTTTTTTCCATCTCAGAAACATTGCCAGGATTAAGCCCCTTGTTCCGCCTCTGGACCTCCCTACCTTGATACATGCGTTAGTCACGTCAAGGCTTGATTACTGTAATGCGCTCTATCTCGGGGTCACAGGAGGATCTCTCCGCAGACTGCAGCTGGTGCAAAACACAGCAAAGTTCTGTCCTATTACACTGGTTTTGTGTGAGTTGCACTGGCTGTCGGTCAGGTGGAGAGTCCTCTTTAAGGTGGGTCTTCTCACCTATAAGGCCCTACACAGGCTGGGCCCCGGTTACCTGTTGGACCTTCTGTTACCTGCCCTCTCCACCCGCCCTCTTCGTTCCTCTAGTGGTGGCTTCCTGGTCATTCCCAGAACTAGGCTTAAATCCGCTGGAGATACAGCGTTTAGCGTCGCGGCTCCTGTTCTGTGGAATTCTTTGCCAATTATGGTCAGGGAAGCCCCCCACAGTTGATATTTTTAAGGCCCAGTTGAAGGCTTTTCTTATTTCTAAAGCATTTGATGTTTAGACTAATATTGATGGTAATGTCTGTGATTTTATCAGACTTTGTATTTTTACTATGTATAAATTTGTATGTTTATTATGCTTAAACTCTGTTTTAAAAATTTGTACGGCGCCCAGAGCCTCCGGGATTGGGTGTCTTTTAAATAAATTTTGCCTTGCCTTGCCCATATGTGATTTTGCATTTCTTTGAAACTTGGCTTTATTGCCAATGCCCTATGGAGTAAACTTTGCTTCAGTGCTTCTGCATTGAGGTTCTTTGTTTTCAGCTTGTCTTGGGTTTTCTTCTTTTTTGAGCTCCCCTCACCCAAACACACAACACCAACATAGGGAATGAAATAATTTTCACTTAAGAGATAGATCAGTAGATCAGTGGGTCGGTAGGTGCTGATTATGTGCAGAAGAAAGACATGCATAGTCTGTTGCTGCAAACTGATGTACTGAAGAAGGGATATGCCATTGCTTAAGGTTATCCCCTGTGTTTTCAATAAACATCACACAGAGACCGTGTGTTGAACCTGAAGTTCCGTGTTTGGTCCATCTGTTATCCCACAACCCCCTCCACACAGGGCTTGTATCAGAAGCCATATGAGATCAGATTGAGGGACCTCAAATTTGTATACACTTGAAGAGAGGAGAGAATGGGGGGATATGATAGAGAGCTTAAAGTATCTTAAAGGTCTGAACAAAGTGCAGGGGGATGACATATTTCAGTGCAAGAGTTGTACAAGGACAAGGGGGGGGGCACAATATGAGATTGGGGGAAGGATAAGGGGAAATGTGAGGAAATTTGTCTTCACCAAAAGTGGTAGTGAGATGTCTATCAGGAACCTCAGCAAAAAGAGACACTAACTGTATCAACAAAATAGTTAAAAGGGAGGGTAAATGCGCTAGCGTTTTCGTCCACATAGGGACTAACAATCTGGCAAACCACTCACTTGAGGAAACCAAACAGAGCACATCTCACCTGGGTGAGACATTACCGTCACACTGCTCACTCATTGCCTTCTCAGAGATCCTCCCAGTGTCGGGGAAAGGAGGCAGTCAACAAAGGATAAGCCAGGAACAAATCAAGCAACTAAACATTTGGCTCCAAAGCTGGTGCCAAGAAAAGTGGCACCTCTACATTGATGCCTGGCAGGATTTCTGGGACAGAGGGCTCTTCAAATACAATGGACTGCACCTCACTAGGAAGGGAGTGCTTGCTTTAGGACAAAAACAAAACATTGCCGTTGAATGGTTAAACATGGGGAGGGGTCAGCAGAGATAACGGGATCTGCTACCTCTTCCTCAAAACTCTACTGCATCAGGGGAAGCACTGCAAAATATAAACCTCTTCAATGCCATGACAAATTTTGCTGCAACAGGACATAGCACCACCAAAAAGGGGAAACAAGTCTGGACAGCCAAGTTCACCAGCTCAAGGAGTATAGCAAATAAAATCACTGACCTCTCGGCTATAATCCCAAAAGCCAACCTGGACTGGGTCACCATCACTGAAAAATGGTTAAACAGCAACCATGAATGGGAAACAACTATCCCAGGATACTGTCTCTTTCGGAAGGACAGATCCGGGCAGAAGGGGGGAGGAATGGCTATGTACATAAAGGAGGACATAAAAGCAACTGTAATACAAAACAACATTAAGGACACTGAGGCACTATGGGTCACAATAGAGGCTGGAAATGGAGCTGTAACTAGGGTAGAGGTCTTTTATCGACCTCCAGCAACAGGGCTAGAGGGAGATAAAGAAATTATAGACAACGCACTCAAAATGAATGAAAAAGGGGAAGCAATAGAGGTAAGGGACTTCAATTTACCCGACATAAATCAGGAAACCCATTCAGCCAGGAGCAAAGACCTGCTTGAGGCACTGCGCTCTTCTGGCCTAAAACAGCTTGTAAAGGAACCAACAAGAGGGATGCTATCCTCGACCTGTTGCTAACAAATGGAGACAAAATCTCTGAGGTAGAGGTTGGAAACCGCCTGGCGTCTAGTGATCTGTGCATGGTGACTTTTAACGTCGGGACAAAAACTGTATCCAACCACACAAAAACCAGAGCCATGGACTTAAGGAAAGGGATTTCACAGCCATGAAGAAAACCCTTAATGAGAAGCTAAAGGACATAAGAGGGAGGGATGTGGAAGGGTACTGGGCTCAAACTGAAAACAGCCATTTTGCAATCAGCAAACCAACACATAAAAAAGATAAGTAAAGCAAAGAAGAAGAAAAAAGCCACTCTGGTATTCGAAGGAGGTAGCAAACAAGGTGAGAGAAAAAAGGAGTGCTTACATGAGATACAAAAAGACATGATCTAATAAGGACAAGGAGCTCTACATAGAAAAACAGGCTATCAAGCAAAGAGATCAGAGCTGCAAAGGCAAATGCAGAAGAGAGGATTGCCAAGGAAGTCAAAAATGGAGACAAAACATTCTACAGGTATATTGGAGAAAAGAGAAAAAAAAAACGAGTGGTACTGTCAAAATCACAAAGGAAGGGGTTGGGGATGCCAAACATGACAAGGAAAAAACAGAAATCCTAAACAGTTATTTCTGTTCTGTATTCACAAAGGAACAGGATGGCTGCGGACCTACCAGTAAAGGACACAAGAAAGGAGACATCGGAATTGACACAAGTCCCTTTACAGAAGAGAGAGTCCAACAGGAGCTGGGAAAAATCAGTACAAACAAAGCCATGGGACCGGATGGAGCACATCCCAGATTGCTTAAAGAACTAAAAGAAGAACGGGCACCTCCACTGGCAAATCTTTTCAACTTAACTCTTGAGTTGGGCGAGGTCCCATAAGACAAAAAACAGGCAACAGTCATCCCACTACATAATAGTGCCTGCAACTACAGACCGGTAAGCTTCACCTCTATTGTGGGGGAAACAATGGGAACCCTCCTCAAGAAGAGGATTATATCCTTTCTCGAGGTAAACAACAAATTAGACATAAAACAGCATCATTTTACAAAGGGAAAGTCATGCCAAACAAACCTTATTGACTTTTTTAACTGAGTGACAAAAACAGTGGACCAGGGAGGCACAGTAGATGTGGTATACCTAGATTTCAGTAAGGCATTCGACTCGGTCCCACATAGAAGGCTACTAAACAAGCTAGACAGCATAGGTGTAGGGAAACAGGCAGTAAACTGGGTAAAGAGTTGGCTCATGGGAAGGACCCAGAGGGTTCTGGTAAACGGCTCACTCTCAGAGGAAAGAAACATAACTAGTAGAGTACCACAGGGATCAGTGCTGGGACAATTATTGTTCAATAACTTTATTAGCGACACATCAGAAGGACTTGAGGGGAAGGTGAATTTGTTTGCGGACGACACTAAGATAGGAAACAGGGTGGATACTCCAGGAGAAGTAGAGAAAATGAAGGCAGACATTATTGCCCTAAAAAAGTGGTCAAAAACATGGGAACTTAATTTCAATCCTAAGTAGTGCAAAGTCATGCACGTTGGAAAGACAAACCCAAGACGGGAATAATACCTAGGAGGAGGAGAAAAACTGGAATCCTCCACACAGGGAAGAGATCTGGGGATCATCGTAACAAACAATCTTAAAAATGTCAAAACAGTGTCAGAGGGCAGCATAAAGAGCAAACGGGATGTTGGGGTGCATAAGCAGGGGATTACCAGCCGAAAAAGAGATGTCATCATGCCACTCTACAGAACACTGGTAAGGCCGCACCTGGAGTACAGCGCCCAGTTCTGGAGGCCACACCTTAAAAAGGATATCAACAAGCTGGAAACAGTGTAGAGGAGAGCAACAAAACAAATCCTATGAAGAACGCATGCGGGACTTAAACATGAATTCCCTGGAATAGTGGCAGGAGAGAGGTGACATGATAGAGACCTACAGGTTCCTGAAGGGTATAAACAAAGTACAGGTACAGAACCTGTTCCAGACAAAGAAAAACTCAAGAACAACGGGGCACAACATGAAGTTGGTGGGGGACAATTCAGAGGCAACACAAGTAGAGGGTGGTGGACTCCTGGAACTCACTTCCAAAGGAAGTGGTGGAGGCAAAGACAGTGGTATCCTTTAAAAATGCATGGGATCAGCTCAGGGGCATCCTAACACTGAATAGCAGCTAATGGGTGGGGGTATACTCACGGGCAGACTAGATGGGCCAGATGGTCCCCTTCTGCTGTCACTTTCTATGTTTCTATGTGGTGGTTGCTTGTAATAGTCTACATGCATGAGACAGGCATAAGGGAACCCCATTTGTGGGGAAAGGAGGCAAAAGCCAACGATCAAGTAGGGTCAGCGGCCACTGATACAGACAGGGAAAACGGGCAGACTAGGTGGGCCTAGCAGTCCTTATCTGCCATCAACTACTATGTTACCATGGGTAGCAAGGAGACTGGATGATAGTTAGGTGGACAGAAGGGATCACCCTCTTTGGGAGGGATGACAGTTGCCTGTTTCCACATGTCAGGGACATAGCTAAGGAGATAGAGATGTTGAGGAGGTAAGTAATAAGGATGGCAACCGCATGAGCAGATAGATGTACAGTAGTAGCTTGGAGTCAATCACATCCATATTCACCTGCTTGTGGGAGTTAAGAGCCAGGGAGGCCCTGAGGGAGGCAGATGGAGTGGTGGGAAAGAAGGAGATAGTTTGTGCGTTTTGGGAGGGAGTGCAGAGGGAGGAGAGGAGAGAGTGAGCACAGAAGGTGAAAAAAGAGTTGAATGATAAGGCAATGGCAGCAGAGTCAGAGATGGAGGAAGTTACCCATCTTGAGGACTTTGGGGGTGGGGGTGCTGGGCTGGAGGTAAGAAAAGGGAATGCATATCCTTCCAGAACTTGAAGGGGATAGTTAAGGCTGTTCTGGAGTGTGGATACAAAATATCTGGATTTGCAAGTCTGGTTGCTTTGGTACAGGTGTTATGAAGGGCCTGGTATTTAGTCAGGTGGTAGGGGAGCCAGAAGACTTATGGGTCTTCCAGGCTAGGTCTCTTGCATGGAGGCAGGTCAACAGTTCTGTGGAGATCCAAAGGAGACCGGAACCCCTGACCCTGATTTTCCAAAGGGGGCATGGTAGCTCCAGACAGCCATGACTTTGGAATGAAAGAAGTGGAGGGCAGAATTGATGCTGTTGGCTGCCGAGATGGGAGACCAGTCAGTGGCAGACAGGTTAGCACGAAGACAGAACAGGTACAGGGACCTGAAGGACTGAAGTTGGATGAATCTGGGGGAGCTTTAGGATGGTGAATTTTGTGCACAAAGTAGACCATATGACGGTCACTGAGGGCATCTGGGAGGGTACCAACATTCACGCTATGATGGACTAAGAATTTCAAATTCCAACTACCAGTACATTATCTGCACTGCATAAGGAGGAAAGGCTGCATAGTTCCTCATAAATAAGCTTGCAATTAATGTAATTTATTAAAGGTGTGAATTCCTGTTAGAGGTTACACTGAGAGTAACACTGAACTTTATTAGTGTGCTGAATTATATGCTTGAAACTACGGTATGTCATAAATCATTTTCTGGAAATTTCGAACCCTACAGTACAAGAGGAAAAGAAAAATAGTTGTGTCTTGGGGAGGGGGGTTCATGGGTGTACTACAGGGAAACTAGAAAACTGAAAAGTGCTAAAAGCAGCATGCATTCATAGAACAGTTTGACAGACAACCTCATATTTTACTTCCTATTCTTCACAGTTCTTCAGTTCAAGACACAGTTGTTTCTCAGCAGTGTGTCTGTGTTTATAAAACCACTCTTGATCACTGGGGAGCTGAAAAAGTAACTAATAAATTTAGGTCCAGAGACCTGCTAGTATTCTCAGTCTGCAGCTCGAACAGGAAAAACCTCTGTATGCACTGCCACTTTATGTATGTTTATGCTTTTATAATGACAAGGGACATTACTTCCAACCTTTTAATTACACATTCATATTTTTCACCTTAATTATAAATTTTATACTGTAATTAAAACACTATAATGACTGTATAGGTTGATCAGTAAACTGAACTGATCGCTGGGGAGCTGAAAATGAACTTGCAAGGCCAACTCTTTAAATGCTTTTATACAGTATGTGTCATTATAAGTCTAATTCATTATTCATGAGCTGAAGTAGCACACTGATTGGCTGTCGTGCTAGTCTGAAATCTCTTAGAAATGCCCGGCATGGCAGAAACCCTAAACTGAACAATCACACCACCCTGCTTGAAACTTTAAAAAAACGAAAAAAATAACCGGTGAAAAATAAAATTGTTATTGTGACTAGACTTATAATCACAATAACAACCTCGAAGCCGGTCATTTCCTTGGATTAACAACTGGCTGGATGGGGGTGCCCTCAGCTGTGCCTCGGGCCACCCATCCCCCAACCAGTCGTTAATCCCTGGTAATGACCAGCTTGTCAGTCATTGTTGCTTAATTGTAATATAGATCAGGCTGACATTGCATATATAAGGTCAGGGCCGTATTGATGGACACTGGCTTTTTCTGCTGACAATAGAAAAGTTACTTACCGTAACTCCAGCTTTTCAAAAATATATTTTCCACAGAGCCAGTCTTTGAGGAGCAAATTTTTTTCCAGGGCACAATGGTGGTAGCACTGATACATGCACAACATCGCACACTGAAGCCACCAACATTGTTGATTCCTCATCTGCCTCAGTTCTGTTAGTGAGGGGAATAAAAGGAACATATACCATGCTTGCAATAAAATAAAGAAATGAAAACAGAGGGGGAGAGAGAGAAGAAAACTGAATATAAATGACTAACAACCTAATAGAAGGAAAAGGAAGAAACTGCCTCCCCTATACCACCATCCCATAAAGGACAGGCAGGCCGTACATAAACAATTTATAGATAATACTGAGTCAGAGCTATCGCCCACAAGGCATAAGGTGGGGGAGTAACAATAAGGTAATGACTCCACACAGCTGCCCTTTAAAAACTGTCTGGTAGGGTATCCTGAATCCAAAGTGCAGATATGGAAATTATGTACCTACCGTAATTGTTGATCTTCTTGAATGAAGTCTCCACCACTCATTCACACAAATAGGACCACGCCGGAGGCTCTAGGACCCAGCGGGAGCCAAAAATCTTTAGGAGAGCTGGCGCCGAGGTGGGACTGAGCATGCATGGCAGCGCAAGACTGGCTTGCGCCTCTATAGGCTATCTCGGCGTCAATCCTCCAACTGCCTCAGTACCTTTTTGACTAAGGAGGTGCAGCGGAAACTAACCTAGCCAGGACATAAGATAGTCCATATGACCCGTGTAAAAAGGGTCAACTCAACAATGTCTTCACAACCTAAGCCAATGAGGGAGTGAAGACCAGAAACAGAGTGAGTGAGCTCGGGGGATAGTGGGTGGGCGTGTGAATGAGTGGTGGAGACTTCATCCAAGAAGATCAACAATTACAGTAGATATGTAATTTCCATACCTTCCTGGACTGAAAGTCTCCACCACTCATTCACACTAATGGGAGAGTACTGAGCTGAAATCAATCCCCCCCCCCCGAGTAGGGCGGCAGGAAAAAGAGCTTGCTCAGGACAGAAGTCCATTAAGGATTATCCTGCCGAAAGAAGAATGCTGTCTGGCATGGACATCCAGAGTGTAGTGCTTCACAAAGGTGTGCATGGAGCTCCAAGTTGCCATGTTACAAATTTCTGTGATGGGCACGTTACAAATCTCTGCCAGGGATGCTGCAACCACTCTGGTAGAGTGGGCGTAAACCCGGCCTTCCAACTTGACTTGCGCCATTGAGTAGCAATGGTGCAAGGCATGCCACCAACCATGCCGCCGAATGCGTCTGATGGCAACAGGCTCACCCAGCCGGGTCATGCTGAATGATACAAAGAGTTGTTTGGATTTGCAAATCTCTTTCGTTCTGTCAATGCAGAATCGCAAAACCCTCTTGACATCCAGGGAGTGAAGGGTGCGTTCTCCTTCATTCTGGAAGTTGGCAAAATAGGTTAGAAGGACCAAGGGCATGTTAAGGTGAAACTCCGAGACCACCTTGGGTAAGAATTTAGGGTGAGTTCTGAGAACCACCTTGTCCTTGTGAAATACCATGGGGGGGTCTGTGACCAAGGCATGTATTTCAGAGACTCTGCGAGTGGAGGTAATGGCCACTAGGAAGGCAGCCTTCCAGGTCAGAAACTTCAAGTCACAGGTTGCTAGAGGCTCAAAGGGCTTACGGGTGAGCATGTTTAGCATAAGGTTGATATCCCACATAGCCAACGGTCTCCTGAGCGGGGGCCTAGAGTGCAGGATGCCTTTAAGGAATCTCCTGACTAGCAGCAACTGAGCCAGCGACATATTCTGCACTGGCTCACGGTAGATGGAAATCATGCAGAGATGTACCTTCACCATCAAGTACTGCAGTCCTGCATTTGACAGATCCAAGAGGTACTCCAACACTTTACTCGTTGTGCAAACAAAGGGGTCCAGGGTGGACTTTACACATCAAATGGAAAATCATTTCCACTTTGCCGTGTAAGTCTTCCTAGTGGATGGCTTACATGCTACTAAGGATTTCTGAGATTCTTTGAGAAATGTTAAATCTACCAACTTCTATCTCCTCAGGAGACAGGCATGGAGATGAAGGGAGCACAGGTTAGGATGGACCACAGACCCCTGTGTTAGGAGGTCCATTTGTAGTGGAAGTTGCCTTGGATGGACTTCCGACAATCTGTTGATCAATGGAAACCATATCTGTCGAGGCCAGTATGGGGCGATAAGACTCATCTTGCCCCCGAGCCTTCAACTTGAGCAGCACCATCTGAATTAATGGAAGAGGAGGAAATGTATACAGAAAGCATCTTGTCCACCGCAGTCTGAATGCATCCTGACAGAAAGCGTCAGGATCTGGATTTCTGGAGCAGAATAGAGGCAGTTTTGCATTGAGTGGGGATGCAAAAAGGTCCAGGTCCAGACTGCCCCACTCGTCGAATAGCGATTGCGCGACGTCTGGAGTGAGTGACCAGTCATGTGGATCTGTGTCTGTTCTGCTGAGGCAATCCACCAGATCATTCTGGACTCCTGGCAGGTAGACTGCCTGGATTAGGCATCGTGCTCGAGGTACCACTCCCATATCCTCATGGTTTCCCTGCACAGAGGGCAGGAGTGTGCTCCACCCTGCTTGTTGATGTAATACATCACAGCTCTGGTGTCCATCTGAAGGAGGACTACTTTGTGACAGAGGACATCCCTCAGGGCTCAGACAGTGTACAGGACAGGCTCTCATCTCCAAGACATTTATGTATACTTGAGACTCCTCCTGGCACCACACTCGAGTGTAGTGGTCCTGGTTGTGAGCTCCTCAATCAGTCAGAGATGCATCTGTGGTGATGGTAACCTGGGGTTCTAGTGGGGCAAAGGGTAGACCTTGGAGAAGCTTGTCTTCCTGAATCCACCATGCAAGTGACCTCATCAGAGGCTCTGTCACCTTGTTGTGAAAGGCCTGCAGGTGCATGGTCAGTGCCACTGAGTGCTGAGCATCGACTGTGTAGTTCTCATGTGTAAGCGGGCTAGAGGCACCGTGAAGATGGATGATGCCATGAGACCTAGCATGTGCTGCATCAAGAGAGCTCGAACAGAGTTGTTCTCCCTGATGAAGCAAGCCATCTGAAGAATGCCATTTCTCTTGTCCTCTGGAAGGAAGGCCTTGCCCTGGAGGTGTCCAGAAGGGCTCCTATGAAGAGAAGTTGTTGGGAGGGCTGAAGCTGTTATTTCTCCAGGTTCAGAACCACCCCCATAGTGGTGAGGAACTTGAAAGCTGTGGAGACTGCTTCCTGTGTTTCCTGTCTGGATGGGCTCGCTAGGAGCCAATCATCCAGGTACGGGTATACTTGAATGTTGATTTTTCTGAGACGCGAGTACTGCGAAGCACTTTGTAAAGATTTGCGGCGCTGAGGACAGTCCAAAGGGCAGGACCCTGAACTGGTAGTGCTGACCCAGAGTCATAAAGCGGAGGTACTTGTGGTGGCTTAGGTGCACCAGAAGGTGTTGGTAGGCGTCCTGCAAGTCCAGGGATGCAACCCAGTGGTACTGATGAATTAACGGCAGTAAAGTTCCCAGAGGAATCATCTTGAACTTTTCTTTGAACAGATATTTGTTCTACTTCCTTAGACAGTGGATTGGGTACATGCTGCCTGTTTTCTTTGGAATTAGGAAGTAATGGGAGTAGAATTCTGTGTTCCGTTCTGCCTGTGGAACCACTTCTACTGCTCTGTTTTTCAGAAGACCCTGAATCCCGGAAGTAAGAAGGTCTGACTGAGCGGCAGACAGGTTGGGCTGCCATCTGGGTGGAAGATCTGGAGGGATCGCTGAGAAATTGAGAGAGTATCCCTCTCAAATAATCCTGAGGACCCTTTTGTTCACTGTAATGGATTTCCACTGGTTGTAAAACTGAGTCAAACTATCCCCTACTGCCGAAGCGGTATCCACCTCGGGCAGCTGAGGTGGGACCTGGGTCAGGCCTTCATAGGGTGGCACTGGGTGCTTTTGGAGCCTGTGCCTTCTGTTGCATTTTCTTTTGCGGCTAAGGAGTTTGGTTCTTGCTAAAGGCTCCTCGGCCCTTACCTCGAAAGGACTGCCTGTTATGAAACTGTTGGTGGTTCCTGCCCTTCTGAGGGGCTGCAAGAGCTGACCTGGTGGTTTTAATGGCAGTCCTGGTTTTCTGAGTGGCCTCCAGTGCCTGCTCCACCTGCAGATAAACACAGTCAAAGGGGAAATTCATAACTCTCTGCTGGACATCATTTGTGATGCCCAAAGTCCTGAGCTAGGAATGCCGTCGAGTACAAATCCCAGCTGCTGCTACCCTAGAGGCAGTGTCAAAGGCGTCCATGGCAGCTTTCAGCTGCTGATTGTTGGACTCTATGCCCCTGGTAATGGTCTGCATTGACGTCAGACTCCGGGAGGTTCTCGACTGTTGATTTAAGTGAGTGCCAGAGAGTATACTCACTGAGAGAAATGGCCCTGGTAGCTAGCAATGAGCATGCCCAGGGTTGCTGCTGCAAACATCCGTTTCCCCAGAGTGTTGATCTTACGAGACTCTTTATTCACAGGATGTGCCATGGATTCCTAGGGGAGTACAGCGCTGTCGTTCTCCGCCAATACCACCAGGGCATCCACAAAGGGTTGAGAGGAAAGGATTGACTGGGACACAAAGGGGAAAAAACTAAAACCTAGCCCTAAACGAGGAGGAAAAGATGTGAATAACAGCTTTCTGATGAAACAGTGTCTCTGATAGTGTTGGCAAGAGAAAGACCATTGAGGACATGGCCCTAAGGGGCCAGAGTGACATTTCTGTTAGATGGTCATAGCAACATGATAGGACTATCTGCTATACTGGTAGCCCAATCTGGATCGGAAATTGGATACAGAAAAGAAAGAAAGCAAGCTGTAAAAGGAAAAATGATGATGTATCCCACTGGGACAGAAAACAAGGGGATGTATCCATCTTTAAAATAAAAAAAAGATAAGACTGTAGGAAGGAGATACAACTGTTCTCCCTCTTAAAACATTTTTACACTGTGTAGGTGTGTGTACACATACATATTATAGTGGCATGGTAGTGCCACTATAATTAGGGTTGAGTAGGCTGTTTAATGTGAAACTCCAAACTTTGCACCTTAATAGCTTTGTGACCATTCAATGGATTTGCACGAAATTTTGCAAGTGCAGTCTTGGGGGCAAGATCTCTTGACGTGCCACGTTTTGTTCTGGTTGGATGTATGGACTCTGAGATCTGGATAGTAAAAAAAGTGGAGACCATTTTTTGTTTGTTTTTGCTGTCTTTGTGTCATCACCTAGCACCTGGATGGTTTGGAATTTTGGTCTGAAATTTTCAGGATAGAAAGGGTTTGAGCCAGAGTGGTGCTTTTCATTGGTCTTATGAAAAAGTATTAAATCATTCCAGAGTTATAAGGATTTGAAATTTTGGTTCTGAGCATGCTCAGTACGCTCTTTTGGATAGCTGTTTGGTATGGAAAAAGAATTTGACCCATAAGAAAAATAATTCCTTTTCATATGGGAGGTAATCTTTTTTTTTTTCGTGAGAAAAAAATTATTTTTTCGTATGACCACCATCTTGTTTCCGTTTTTTCTTTTTTTTTTTGTTAAATTTCTTGTGAGTCTCCCACAGAGATTATGTCACATATAACTAATGCCTCAGCAAATAGAGATAAGTAGAAAAAGGGTCAATACATGTATAAATCCGTGTGTATTTTCTATGTGGTGATGAAGAGGCAACATAAGAACATACATACGAACATATGAAGACGTCAGCAGAGGAAAGCCATTTGGTCTATCAAGTCTGCTCGTATTGCAGGGTCCACAGCTTGAGCTAATGTTCCTGCCGTCCCTCCCCACTCCTCCCATCCTCTCTACCCATGATCCTGACCTCCCTATGCTATTCCAGCCTCTCTTAAAGCTGCCCACTGTCTTCAATGAGATGACCTTTTCCAGCAGCGCATTCCAAGTGTCCACCACCCTCTCTGTGAAGAAGTGCTTTCTGACCTCCCTCCTAAACCTCTCACCCTCCAGCTTAAGACTGTGCCCCCTCGTGTTATGGCTGCCACTCAGTTTAAAGAGACTCTCCTTATCAAACTTATTTATCCCTTTCAAGTACTTGAAGGTCCCAATCATGTCCTCCCTCTCTCTCTCTCTTTCTCTCCCGTCTTCCAAGGAGTACACGTTCAGTGCCCTCAGTCTCTCCTCGTATGCCTTACCCTGCTGACCTACTATCATCTTTGTTGCCATCCTCTGGACCTTCTCCAGCAAGTTAATGTCCTTTTTGAGGTGTGGGCATCAGTACTGAACTCCATAATCTAGATGCGGCCTTACCAGTGACCTGTACAAAAGCAGTATAACATATATGTTCTGAGCATTAGACAAGGGGAATGGATTGTGAAGAGGGGAAGAGAATGACAACTAATGACACTGTATATGAGAACGCTCCAATGAAGGTTAATGTTTACTATATCCCCATACATAGGAAGAGCTGGCAGCCCCCTCGAATGGCAGGAGCATTTGAGGTGCCCTTCGACCCAAGAGAGTGAAAAGCAAGTTTACAAGAACGAATGCCATATGCTATGGAACCTGCTATAGCTCGACAATTTAATACAGACTACATTTAGAACTGTTAAGGGTGAGGCCCCTTGAGGGCAGATGTTATAGACTCTCTATTCATATACCCATTAATGGTGTCTGTATGGTAGTATGTTCTTGACGCTCTGTACTCCTGGTAAATGTTCAATAAACATTAAGTTTAAAAAAAAGAAAGAAAAGCAGAGTTATAACACGGGGTGAGGCAGTCAGGGGGATGACTTTGTCCTAATTGGTATAGGTGTAAGTGGTGCTGAAGGATTTTTCATACGAAAAATGAATTTGGACTTAGTTTTCTTTGGCATTCTTTTTTCATATGAAGGAATCTTTTTTCATGAGTACAACACAATCTCACAAAAAAAGATGCTTTAATGTGAAAAAAGAATGTGGACTTTGTTTTTTCACTTTCTTTTTTTGTATGACAGATTCTTTTTTTGTGAGATTGTGTCATTCTCATGAAAAAAGATTTCTTCATACGAAAAAAGAACTTGGACTTGATGTTTTTTTCACATTCTTATTTTTTGTGAGATTGTGTCATTCTCACGAAAAAAGAATTTGCTTAGGTTTTTTTTTTTCACACTTCAACTTTAATAAGCCATAAATTGAAATTACATAACCTTCCATATTCATGGTCTTCTTGGACAAAGTCTCCACCACTCATTCACACTAATGGGACTACGCCGGAGGCACTAGGACCCCCACGGGAGCCAAAAATCTTCAGGAGGGCAAGCGTAGGGCTAGGACCGCGCATGTGTGGCGCCGCAAGACCAGCTTATGCCATATAGGCTATCACGGCGTCAACCCTCCAACCGCCTCAGTACCTTTTTGACCAAGGAGATGCAGCATAAACTAACTTAAGAAAACCTAACCCTAACTTCCGGGCATAATATGGCCCGGAAGATCCATGTAAGAAGGGACAATTCAACAATGTCTTCACAGCCCAAATAACAAGGAAGTGAAGACCAAAAACAGAATGAGTGAGCTCAGGGGATGGTGGGTGGACATGTGATTGAGTGGTGGAGACTTCATCCAAGAAGATGAAGAATTACGTTAGGTACGTAATCTCCATATCTTTCTGGACTAGAAGTCTCCACCACTCATTTACACTAATGTGACAGTACCGAGCTAAAATTCCCCCCCCCCCCAAATAGGGCGGCAGGAAAAAGAGCTCACATAGGACAGAAGTCCAAAAGGAGTGTCCTGCCGAAGAAAGAGTGCTGTCTGGCATGGACATCCAGAACATAGTGCTTCACAAAGGTATAAACTGAGCTCCAAGTCGCCACCTTGCAGATGTCTGCAATGGGTACATTATGAATCTCCGCCAGGGATGAACCCGGCCTTCCAATTTGACCTGCACCATGGATTAGCAGCGTCAAAGACATGTTACTAACCATGCAGAAATACATCTAATGGCAACAGGCTGACCCAGCCAAGGCATGCTGGAAGATACCAGACTTGCTTGGGTCACGTATCTCTTTCGTTCTGTCGATGTAGAATCGCAGAACCCTCTCAACATCCAGAGAATGAAGGGAGGTCTGGAGCCGGTTAGTGAAGTAAGTAGGGAGAAGCAAAGGCTGGTTGAGGTGAAAGTCCAAAACCACTCTGGGTAGAAATTTAGGGTGAGTACGGAGTACCATGTTGCTCACGTGAAAGACGGTGCAAAGGGGTCTGAGACCGAAGCATGGATTTCAGGGACCCTGCAAGAGAAAGTGACAGCCATTAAGAAGGCTATCTTCTAGGTCAGAAATTTAAATTTACAGGTAGCTAGCGGCTCAAAGGGTTTACGGGTGAGCAATCTAGAACCACATTAATATCCCATCTGGCCACCGGTCTACTGACCGGGGGTTTAGGGTGTAGGATACTTTTTAGGAATCTCTTGGCTAACGGTAACTGAGCCAGTGACATGTTCTGTACTGACTCAAGATAGGCCAAAAACGCGCAGGGGTGTACCCACACTGCCGAGTATTGCAGACCTGCATTCAACAGGTTCAAGAGGCACTCAAACACCTTACTTGGTGGGCAACTGAAAGGGTCCAGATGGGACTCTGCACACCAGATGGAGAAACGTTCCCACTTAGCCATGCAAGCCTTCCTGGTGGAAGGCCTATGTGCGGCTAAGAAGATTTCTGCGATTGTCTGGGTGTGATAGTTTGAAGTAACCCCATATCTTACTACTGGAATGAACTCCGACCAGTCTTTCTTTTTCTTTAATACTTTTCTTTTTTTTTTCCCCTACAGTCTGTTGCACAACAGCATCTCTTTTCTATCTGTTTTTGTTTTAAATATGATAACAGTAGGTTGGCCACCCTGTATTCTTCTTACTTGCCTTGCTAAACTTTGTCTAAAACAACCTCTAAGGAGTAGTAATTCCAGTGTGTGCTATGACAAACTCCCTGTGGCCTTGTATACTGTGTGCCATTAATGTCCAAATAAAATTGTTTATGGAATGGAAATGGAAGCTGTTTGCTTCCCCTTTCTATATCTGTACATATCTAACAGGGACTGTTATACGAATAAAATGTTTGCTTTTGTGACCCCTATGCAGTAGTTATCTGAATTTAGGTACATGTGCTAAGAGTGAGAAAGCAGGGCTTGAATATGTGCAAATTTGGTCCATATGCACATAGGTTCCAGAGGGAGGAAAGTCATTTGCTTTCAGCTCCCTTAATAATCATGCACGCTTGGTTTGTGCAAGAAAACAAGCTCGAGTGTTTTCCTTTGAAAAAGCTGCTTAAGGACAAAATTATTTAACTGCACATGAATGCATACTTTTTCTTTTCTTTTGTGAGTCAATGATAAAAGATATTTAGTGAATAAATGCAGCAGAAAGAAAACATAATAAAAAGTGCCTGAACTACTGAATTCCTGAAAGCAACAAAAGGTTTAAACAGCAGAATTGAAACACATAACAGTTCTTTTACCTGTGTGTTGTTGCGCAAGGTGGTTGCTAGAAGTATGTGTGTCCCAGTCAGAAGGGACCTTCTAGCAGGGTGGGGGTGCAGTCTCCTATAAGGAGGCTGCAGCACCCTTTCTGATATATTTATGGAACCTGAAGTGCCAATCTCCCAAAAAGGGGATGGAGCCAAGGTTCATTAGAGCCCCTTTTTGTTTAAAAGAAGGTTTTTGGTACTTTAAAGGGTAATAAAGAATAATAGCATTTGGTCCACACTGATTATTGTAGTACTGTAAAATGTAGGATCAGGTATCTTATGTCTAGCTAGATATTTCAAAGAAAATGACTGAAATAAAGTTTATTAGGGGTGGGTTCTGTTCTTTAGGGGAGGAGTTTGGGTGCTATAAAACTCAGGCTCCTGTATCAAGATGTCAGATGTAGTTTGGAGTGGAAACTGTATACATCTCCAGATTGGGTTCTCCGAAGGGAGACCCAGTACAGACTTTGATTAGGGTTCTAGAGTCTTGTAGCCCTCAGCTGTGCCTTTTTTGTTTCTTTATTTTCTTTGTAGTTTAACCAGTTGTTCATTTGTATCATACTGCTTTATTTATTTTTAATAAATCTAATCACACTTATTTAGGTGTGGTGTACTAGAGTTGTCTGTGTCTTGCCTGATCATTACTACCCATCACACTAGGAACCCTAAAACCTGCCAATTCCCATCTCCTCAGGAGTCCGACCTGGAGATGAAGGGAGCGCAGTTTGGGATGGACCAAAGGTCCCTGTGTCAGAAGGTCCACACATAGAGGGAGTTGCCTTGGGGGAACTTCTGACAGTCTGTTGATCAATGGAAATCATTTCTGTCGAGGCCAGTATAGTGCGAAGAGAATCATCCTGCCCCCCGTGCCTCCAACTTGATCAGTATCCTCTGAACTAAGAGAAGAGGAGGAAAGCATACGGGAAGTGTCTTGTCCACTACAGTCTGAATGCATCCTGACAGAAAACACCAGGTTCTGGATTTCTGAAGCAGGATAGAGGCAGTTTTGCATTGAGAGGGGATGCAAAAAGGACCAGCTCTGGACTGCCACACTCGTCGAATAGCGACTGCACAATGTCTGAACTGATGTATCGTGCTCGGGCCACCACTCTCAAATCCTCATGGTCTTCCTGCACAGAGGGTGGGGGAACGCTCCACCCTGCTTTTTGATGTAATACATTGAAGCTTTGTCGTCCGTCCGAAGGAGGATCACTTCATGGCAGAGGGCATCCTTTAGGACTTGGATAACGCAAAAGCTAGCTCTCAGTGCTAGGATATTTATGAGAAGATGAGGATCCTCTTGATTCCATACCTGAATGTGAAGGTTTGGACAGTGAGCTCCCACACCAATCAGGAGTGCAACTGTGGTGATAGTGATCGGAGATTTCAGTGGGGTAAGAGGAAGACCTTGCAGAAGCCTGCCCAACTGCATCTACCATGCGAGTGATTCTGTCCAAGGCTCTGACACTTTATGTGGAGGATTGCGGGTGCATGGTCGGTGACCACTGCTTGTTGTGGATGATGCCATGAGTCCCAGCATCTGCTGTATCGAAAGGAGCCTGAACAGCTGTTTTCCATGATGTAACGAGCCATCTGAAGATGTCATTTCTCCTGTCCTCTGGAAGGAAAACCCTCACCTTGGAGGTATCCAGGAGGGCTCCTATGAAGAGGAGCTGCTGGGAAGGTGAATCTGGCACCTTCCCTAGATCAGAAATCCCCCCCTGGAAGTGAGCAACTGAGAACCTGAGGTGACTACTTCCTGTATCTCCTGCCCAGATGGACTGGCTAGTAGCCAATCGTCCAGGTAGTGAAAACTTGAATGCTGAGGTTTTAGTGAACTCTTCCCTGAAGAGGTACTTGTGTAACCTTGCAAGGTCAAGAAATGGGCACATGTGGCCTCTTATCTTGAAACCAGAAGCAATGGAAAAAGGAAACCTGTGTTCAGTTCTGCCATGGAATGACTTCTCCTGCCCTGTTCCTGCAGAGGCCCCATATCTCAGAAGTAAGAAGGTCTGACTGAGAGGCGAACAGACTGAGCTGCTGTCTAGGTGGAAGGTCTAGGGAAATCTCTGTGAAAGTGGAAGAATAACCCTCTCAGACAATCCTTATAACCCATATGTTCGCTGTAATAGACCTCCACTGATTGCAAAACCAGGTTAGATGCCCCCCTTACTGCAGAGAGAAGTCCACCTCAGACAGCTGAGGTGGGACCTGGGCCAGAATTTCAGAGGTTGGTACAGGGCACTTTCGGGCCCTATGCCCTCTGCTGCATTTTCTTCATGGCTGAGGAGTTGGTTCCTGATAAAGGATCCTCGGCCTCTACCTTGAAAGGACTGGTTACGAAAATGTTGACGGTTCCTGTCCAGCAGGAGCTGGCATGGCTGTTTAAATGGCAGCTCTGATGTTCTAAGTGGCCTCCAGAGCTCAACCTGAGGGTCTAAAAATGCCTGCGGCAGTTGCCTTAGAGGCCATGTTGTAAGTGTCCAAATAAGCTTCCAGCTGGTCACTGGACTATATGCCCCTGGTAATGGAGCATTAGATACCGGGAGGCTCTCGACCACTGATCTGCTTGTGTTCCACGGGGTGTACTTGTACTGAGGGATGTAGGAACTCAAGACGTAGAAGTCTGCATTAGTCCACAGATGAAGTTTGAAATACTATGGTGGACCCCATATCCCTGAGGAAAAACTGGAAAGAAAGATCTTTCATCACAGGCTCCACTGATACAGAAGGCTTGCGTTCCAGCCCATAAAATGAGTCATCCGCTGCATCTTCGACAAAAGCAGTACAGGGGGAGACTCCTCGAGATCCACTTCTCCCCCAAAAGAACCTCCAGAAGGCAGGTCTAGGCCAGGACCATGGGACATGCCGCCACTCAGATCGGCGTTGAGGACTCAGTACCATCCACGGTGCCAGCACCATATGCGATGCCGCACGGCGCCAGCCCTGCTGCCGGCCCCAGACCTGAAGAAAAAAAGGGGGGAGGAAAGTGGTACCCATGCTGGCCCCTGCAGGTACAAAGGTGAGGGGGTTAGGTGTGTAGGGTCGGCATCGATGGTGCTGGCACTGGAGAGGGCAACGTGCACACATCCTGGCCCAACCGACCCAACAGCAGCCCAGCGGCTCCAAGACCCGAAGGCCCTGGAACTGGGCCCACTGGCCAGGTCAACCGGGAAGACACTGTACCCACTGCTCTAAAAGAGCGGTCCAGTGATGAAACTGCTCATCGGAGCCCCATCGAGGACAGAGACGGGATCTGGTGTTGAGGATCGCGGCTGTTAAGAACGGAGCCATAGGAGACCCCACCGGGGTCGGGTCAGGTCTACCATTCCCCACCACCAGTGATCCCCGAGCAGACATATCAGAGGGCAACCTCAAGCGGTACCGTTTCTTCTTCCACCGACAGGAGGAAGAAGAGCTTGAGGCTGAGTGGAGCCGGGTCCCCAGTCGAGGTCAGGAACAGGCCTGCTACTTTTGTGCTTCAGCAGACCGTCCTCCCTGCCGAGCACTGGACTGCTTGTGGTCGGACCCCCCCCCCCTCTGCAAAGGGCCGTGAACTGGACACAGCCCCACTGCTATAACAGCTTTCAAACAAAGTCTCCCTACCGTCACCGCTACTATCTAAGGTCGACTCTGGCTGACAAATTCTTCCTCCTCCTCTTTTGTTTTTTTTTTTTTAATAAAAAAAGAACACTAAATGTAATAAGTTAATTGAATAACTGAACGGCTACAGCTGCAGTCGTATAGACGAAGACTTGACTCTCATCAGGCGAGTGACGTCGTCACCGAAGTGCACTCGACGGCAGGAAAAGAGGAACTGAGGCCACTGGAGGGTCGACACCAGGATAACCTATAAGGCACGAACTGGTCTTGCGGCACTGCCCATGCACGGTCCTATCCTGCCACTGGCCGTCCTGAAGAATTTTGGCTCCCGTGTGGTTCTAGTGCCTCCGGCGTAGTCTCATTAGTGTGAATGAGTGGCGAGACTTTTAGTCCAGGAACAGCTCCCTGAATATTTGCAGTTAAGGGACAATCTATATATCAAAAAAAAGTCTTCATAAGTACTACAACACTAGCACATAACGCCCCCCCCCCAAAAAAAATGTAGGGGTCACGTAAAAAACATAAAAATTTAAAAAAATATAAATTCCCATAAGATAATACTGCAACTTTAACAAGCCATACAACTAAGCACATAAACTGCCTTCTTGGAGGTATGGAAGCGCAGGGCCCAGAAGGCCCTGTGCTTCCATAACAATATGGATGTCTGTATTTCTGGAGGGATGGAAGCGCAGGGCCTGCTTCCCTAGCCTGATGCATGTCTCTCCCTTCAGGACCTGCATGAATGAAGATACAATTATACTATCTCAAAATGTGAAAGTTCTTTGCAAAAAATGTCATTAACGCACCAGTTAGGGTTCAGATTAAACTCAGTGGCAGAGCCGGGGGCTGGTCGCCCCTCCTGGCTACCCCAGTGTGAGTAGTGGCGCCCCGCCACCATCTTTATACACTGTTTAGTGTCCATTGTGGAGCCTGTGACTGACTGAATGGCCTCCCCGGCTCCGCCACTGATTAAACTGACAACAGTAGGGAAATGTGGTATTAGGGTTTCCAACCCTAACACCACACTCCCACTCTGCAAGCAGAAGAAGAAAAAAATATATTAGCTTGTCCTGAGTTCTTCAGAATCAGGCCTGGGGTCTTCTTAGGATTATCAACCTAACACTCACCCATTCCCATATAGTCTGCACATCTGAGCTTATTTGCTGGTGGAATATGGAGGGAGCACGTTAGGGTTGATATGATAACCCCAAGAAACACCCCAGGCCTGATTTGCAAAGACTCAGGACAGGCAAAAGCATAATGTTTTTTCCTTTTGCTGCTTGTAGGATGGGGGTGGGGTGTTAGGGTTGGAAACTCTAACACATTTTCCTACTTTTGCCAGTTTAATCTGAACCCTAACTGGTGCAATAAAGTTTTTTGAAAAGAATATTTATATATATGTCCCTTCCCCCATTTTTGAATTCTCTCTTATTTTGCAGCTTTTTTTTATTATTATTTATTTAATATATGCCCATGCGGACAAAAGAATGACAAAAAGGCCAAATAAGGAGTCTGAGGGGTATCAGTTGAGAGCCTCAGAAGGAGAAAACATTTATCAGAAAATGAGCATGCTACCCAAGAGGTGTGCTGCAAGAGATGGTTGCCCTGGTTCTAGTTTCCCATATAAGAGAAAGAGCGGGAGACCATGGGTGCGTGTGGCTATATGAAAAATATATTTCTGATGTTCTGGAGTTACGGTTAGTAACTTTTCTGTCTTCTAAGAATCTTCTTAGAATCCCACTCTTTGTTCATATAGCAAGTTTTCCACTTAATGGGGATGAGCAGGCTCCACCTTAGAGGCTGTATGCCTTAGTTCTTAGCAGGGGAATATTAAAGCTACATACTAACCATAATTCTTGATCTTCTAGGAATATCTTCACCAGTGATTCACACAAGTGGGTCTGAGCTGGAGGTGCTAAGATCCAGCAGAAGCCAGAACTTTTCAGAGGACTGGCACCGTGGTAAGCAGCATGTATGTGCAACAACATGAGTCAGCGCACACACCTGCTAGTTTACTTCGGCGTGAGCCCTCAACCACCTCATTACCATTTTTACTGAGGAGGTGAGCAGCATAATCTAACAATTACCTATGCACTTAACCTAAGGCAGCAAGATAGCCCTGTTGGCCTATATATAAAGGATCACCAAATTCAGTAACACAGTGCCTTCACAACCCAAACCAAGCAGAAAGGGATGAAGACCAGCGCAACCATACCAGAGTGAGACCAGGGGATGATGGACGGGCATTTAAATTAATGGTGAAGCTGTTTTAAGAAGATCAAGAATTATGGTGAGTATATAATTTTAATAACATCCCAGAACTAATCTTCACCATTGATACCCACTAGTGGGTCAGTGTACCAAGCTCAGAAAAGTCCCCGGTCTAGGGCGGCTGGAGCTGCGGGGTCAAGTCAAGATAGTAAGCCATTCAGGACTGTCCTGCCAAATTGGCATGTTGCCTGGCATGGACATCCAGGGTACAGTGCTTTGTGAAAGTGTGCACTGTGCTCCAAGCTGCAGCTCTGTAGATTTCTCAGATAGGCACAGAGCCAATCTCTGGTGGAGTGGGCACATACGTTGCCCTTCAATTTAACCTGAGCTATAGCATAGCAGTGGCAAAGGCAATTCACACTCCAGGCAGAAATGCACTTGACTGCACCAGTTTGCCCCTTTCAATTAGGGTGGAATGAGACAGAAGGATGTTTGGACTGTCTGAAATCCTTGGCTCTGTCCGGATAGGACCATTTTAACATCTAGTGAGCCCTTTCTCCTTCATTCTAAAGTTGGCAAAATAGGTAGGTAGGATTAGGGTATGGTTTCGATGGAACTCCGATACCACTTTCGATAGAAACATAGAGTATGTATGGAGAACTACATTGTCTTTATGGAAAACAGTATACAAAGGATTTCTGACCAAAGCATGGATTTCAGACACTGGAAATAGCCACCAGAAATACTGTTTTCTAGGTTAAAAATTTTAAATCACACATCACAATAGGCTCAAATGGTTTGCGAGTGAGCATATCCAATACAAGGGTGATATCCCAGAAAGCTACTGGCTTACTGGCTGGAGGCCTTGTGTGCAAACTACCCTTGAGAAACCTCTTGAACAGCAGCAGCTGTACCAGGTAGAGGGTATCAACAGGCTTGTGGTATGCTGAAATAGCACATAGGGGGACCTTCACTGTTGAATTCTGCAAGTCAGCACAGAAAGGTCCAGTAAGTACTCCAGAACCTTATTGGGGGACAACTGAAGGGGACTATGTGGGCTGTGGAGCACCAGATGGAAAGTACAGTTACGTAAGAACATACCGTAACAGTGGATATTTGAGAGGAGCTCTTGGAGCAGGCAGTAACCATAAAGACTAAGCCACCAAGCACCAGGACCCCACGGAAAACTTCTAGCTAGCAGTCTTCAGCCAGGACCTCCCGTGATGTCGGCCCGCCCCCGACATTGGCCAATGGTAGAAAAAGGATGGTCCCCAGCCCCACCTCAGTTCTCCCTCTGGAGACTCAGAGCTTAGGAGGCAAAGAGAATCCAGGAGGTTCAAGTTATAATAAAGGAGAGCAGAAGGAATACCAGAGGGAAGGAGGGAGTGAAGGCAGCGCCTGCTGCAAGAGCTCCTCTTGAAAATCTACTGTTACAGCAAGTTCTTACATAACTGTACTATCTTACTTCGAGTTGGAGCTCTTGCAGCAGGCACTAACCACAAGAACCGAGTCCCAAGCAGTCAAGGAGAAGAGACTGACAGGCACAGGTGGAGGCTAAAGGTATCCAGAACCCTTCAGGACAGCAGGCCTTGGAGGCCAGCCAGGCCAAAACCAGTCCTGCGTCTGGAAGCAATGTCCAAACTGCAGTGCTTAACGAAGGTGGGAACAGTGCTCCAGGTGGCAGCTATGCAGATGTCTGCTGTGGAAACATTCTTTAAGAAGGCAAAGGAGGTAGCCATACCCCTGGTAGAGTGACCTTTAACCGGACCCGGTAAAGGCTTGTTGTACCTATGGTAACAGAACTAAGTGGTTAGTTAACGGCATCGATTTCTGTTACCATAACGTAATTTCTACCTAAACCTTCAAAGCAACAACCTTAGTGATCCCCGTCGCGTCTGGGCCTCAATCGGGTCCTTGCTCAACCCCAAGATCCACATTCAAGTTACTCAGCTCACCTGCCTCTGACTGATCCATCTGAGACTGCGTGAATTTTTAACAAAATATTTTCTGACCTTTCTGCCTATCTTACCAAACTACCTTCCCAGCCACCCCTAGCCCTAGTAGTCAGGCTAACTACTCCCCCTTTGTCACCACCCCCTAAACCCCCCCTCTACTTTAGAGCCATTGGCCCAGGTGTTACCATCAAGTTCCTTAAGTCCCTCCCTGCCAGGGGTAGCCCTGGCAGTGATGGGCTTTTTCTCTCGTTCCTTAGGCTCATCTCTCTGGCAATCACTGAACCCCTCATCTTCATATTTAACCTTGCCCTTTCCTCTTCCACAATGCCTGACTCTTGGAAACATGCTAACATTGTGCCTATTTTCAAAGCAGGCGATCTCTTTTCTCCTGATAATTAGAAGCCTATCTCCCTCCTCCCCCACGTAGGCAAGCTACTGGAAAAAAAAATTGTGCACTGCCAACTCTTGGAGAATCTTGGAAAGTATAATCTGCTGTGCCCCCAGCAGCATGGCTTCCATAAGCACCACATCAGCCTTAGCCCATTTCTCTAACCATATCCTCAGAAACATGGATGCGGGTAAGGCCACTTGTGTGGTATTCATGGAGCTAAGGCCTTTGACCTCATTGATCACTCCCTCCTCCACTCCACTCTCCTACACCTTGGTGCTCTGCTAAGATAACAGCATGGTGTAGAAGCTACCTGAAAGGCAGGTCCCAGTCTGTTACAATTGGTACAGTCTCCTCCC
Organism: Neoceratodus forsteri; assembly: GCA_016271365.2. Lineage (NCBI taxonomy): Eukaryota > Metazoa > Chordata > Ceratodontiformes > Ceratodontidae > Neoceratodus > Neoceratodus forsteri. Next base: position 40,574,752 of record CM057451.1, read on the forward strand.
TTGCCCTACCAGTGTCCACAGGGGTTCTCCAAAGGCTTCATCCATAGCCCACTACTTTTTTCCATTTTTATTAACACACTCCCGGCTGAGAGCCTCACCTGTGAGGCTCTCCTCTATGCGGATGACCCTGTCCTTTACCATAGCGACAAGTCTCTTGTAAACATCTCCTCCGCTCTTACACTTAACTAGGGTGCTTCCCACGATTGATTTCTTTCCAACAGACTCTTGGTAAATGAAAAGAAAACAAAAGCAATGTTATTTGGATCCAGACCATTCCTCACAAAGGTCTCCAAGGCAAATTCCTCCCTCCTTGTACCCACACCTGCTGCCCCCCCTCAAAAATGTCCCTAGTTTCAAATACTTCGGTGTCATCCTGGACCCCTCCCGTACGTTCGCCGACCACATCAATAATTCTGTGAGCACAGTCACTCAGAGGCTAGGTGCCACCTACCACCTAAATCATTTCCTGTCTTATGAGGTGCATCTAGCAATTGCACAAGGAAACCTTCTACCCCTCCTTGAAGGCTGCTCTCCCGTCTATTCACTTGTATCTTTGGCTCTGCACTCTAGACTGAAATCAGTCTACAATAGTATTTGTCACTTTGTTCTCCATGCCCCCATTCTACCCATCATTGTGTATTGTGCCAGTCACTTGGTTGGCTCCCACTGCAAGAACGGTTCGACTATGCCCTTGGTTGCTTAGTTGACAATACTCTGAGAGGCAGCCATCTGTCCCCGTACTCATCCCTCCTTATGGGCTGAGTGGCAACTAGGAGCCTCTGTGAATCATCCGTTCCCGGGTAGTTCCACAAATCTCTCTCACCATGGGCGGTAAAGCCTTTCCATCTCTGCCCCTTCCTATGGAACAGACTCCCCACATCGCTCTTCCGCCTCCCATCTCTCTTTCAAAAACAATTTCAAAGACTGGCTACTGTCTGAAGCCAAATGCCACTGCTCTTCCGGATAATCTCTGGCATCCCCCCCACACCCATTAGTGAGGTCTCATCCTTTCTACACTCACCACTTCCGCTCCTGTCCTTTTCCCCCACTTTTCGGGGTTGCTGCTGTCACCTTCCTACTCTAAGTCTCAGTGCTGTTTGCTAAGGGGAAGTGTTGTACTCGATTTCAGAGTTCCAATCTGATTGTTGACCTGTGTACTACTACTGTACCTGAATGCATTTTGCACTTTATGTATCATATCTGAGAATTATGTTTGGTCTCTGTGTTTTGTGACTTGTATTTCTGCCTGTTGCCCAGCCTGTGATTATGTATTTTTGACCTGTATGCTGGCCTTTTTTGGCACCTTGTATCTTATGTAATTGTACTTTATGTAATGACCCTTGTTCTATAATTTCCTGCACCTCATGTTGAGGCCTGTATTTACTGTTGTTCTCCACACCTATGTTGCTTAATGTGCCATGCTGTGGTTCGGGTCGTGCCTGAAAACAGTCCTTTGGATCAGTGCACCAACCCGGTTATCAAAGACATAAATAAATAAAATAAGATAAAATAAATAAATAAGTAGTAATGAAGCAGCCTGTGGATGTCCAGAGTATGGAGTAAAGCCTCCCCTTTGTTTGAATACTCTATATAATAAACCAGAAGATGGATGTCCTGACTCAGGGTGAACTCATATACCACCTTCAGCAGAAACTTAGGATTAGTTCACAAGGACACCCTGTCCTTGTGAAAAACCAAGTAAGGCTCCTTACACATCAAGGCCTGAAGCTTGGAAATCCTTCAAGTGGCAGTAACTGCCACTAAAAAGAACGCTTTCCACGGCAGAAAGTGTAGCTTGCATTCCACGGATGGTTCAAGCAGAGGCAAGGTAAGTTTTTCTAACATAAACAAAATATCCCAGGGAGGGACAGGGTCCCGAATGGAGGTTTCAGGTGCAGGATGCCTCACAAAAAGGTGCAGGACAAATCCAGCTGGGCAAGGGTCTTGCCCTCTACCGGTGCATGGTACACAGAGATGGCAGAGAGGCGCACCTTGATAGAGAAGTAGCTCAGACCACGGTCAGATAGAGAGAGGAAATACTCTAAAATGGAGTTCACTGGACAAGTGAAAGGATCTAGGTGGTGAGCAGAGGCCCAGAGGCAGAACCGCTTCCACTTCATGGCGTAAGTGGACCTAGTGGAAGGCTTTCTAGTGGCCACTAGGACATCAGCTACTCTAGGAGAGACCCCAAATCTGGCAACTGCTAGGTCTACAGGAGCCATGCATGCAGATGTAGGGATCTGAGGTGCAGATGGACTAGAGAGTCCTGGTCCTGGGAGGTGCGAGCTCAGAGGCAGGGAAACTGGAGGATCTGCTGCTAACTGCTGTAGTAGCCGGAACCAAATCTGATGAGGCCAGTAGGGTGCAATGAGAATCATCTCTGTTCCCTTGGCCTGCAGCTTGAGGAGGACCCTATGGAGTAGAAGGAAGGGAGGGAAGGCATAGAGAAACCTCCTTGTCTAACAGAGGGACAATGCGTCTTGCAAGAAAACACCAAGCCCTGGATCTAGCAAGCAGAAATTGGGCAGTTTGGCATAGAGTGGGGATGCAAAACATTCTGACTCTGGTTGTCCCCATCTGTCGAACAGCTGCTCTGCGACTGACTGGAGTAGTTCCCATTCATGGGCTTTGGACTGAGACCTGCTTAGGCTGTCAGCCAAGACGTTTTGGGTGCCTCGAACATGCATGGCAGTGAGCTCCAGGTGATGTTCCTGGGCCCAGTACCAGACCCTCATAGCTTCTCTGCAGAGGGGATACGAGTAAGTTCCCCCCTGCTTGTTGATGTAAAAGACCACCAACATATTGTCTGTCTGGACTAGAAGAGGGCCTAGATGAAAGTCCATCTGAAACGCCTGAAGGGCATCGAGGACTGCTTGCATCTCTAGAATGTTGCTATGTAGGGTCTGATCTATAGAGGACCGGGTCCCCTGGGTTTGCCGATCTACTAAGTAGGTGCCACAGCCCTGCTCGGAAGCATCTGTTGTTGGAGTCTGCCGTGGGGACTCCTGCCTGAAGGGGACCCCTATGGAGCGGTTGACAGGGTCCAATTCAGAACCCGGCGAACTGGGTCAGAAACTGAGACCAGGTATTCCAGGTCGTCTAAGCGTTGGTCCCACTGCACCCTGAGTGTCCACTGGGGTACCCTCATGTGCAGATGAGCCAGGGGAATGGTCGGTATGGCAGCCGCCATGTGACCCAGCATTCGTAAGAATGCCCTGGCTGAGGTTTGCTTGGATGTGGATACCTTTCGAGCCTGAGACAGAAGGCAATCTTGCTCTGTCTGGTGGTAGAAAAGCTTTACCCTGTGCCGTGTCCAGAATCGCTCCGATGTATTAGAGTCTTTGGCTGGGCCATGGGGATGACTTCGGCAGGTTCAGAGTGATCCCCAGTTCTCTGAAGACAATAAAGGCGTATGTGACCATTCTTAGCAGCTGAGCCCTTGTAGGTGCTGTCAGAAGCCAGTCGTCTAGGTAGGGAAAGATGTAACGGCCTTTCCTCATGAGGGCCGCAGCCACCATTGCTAGGCACTTGGTGAAAACTCTGGCAGCCGAGGACAGGCCGAATGGCAAGGCTCGGAACTGGTAATGGTGTCCCTGGAAGAGGAAGTCCGGGTACCTTCTATGTGACTGAGACACCAGGATGTGAAGGTACGCATCCTGCATGTCTAAGGAGCAGAGCCAGTCCCCTTGGTGAAGAAAGAGAAGTAAGCCTGGCAGAGTGACCATTCTGAACCTCCTGTACGCGACATGCTTGTTCAGATGACTGAGGTCCAGAATAGGGCGAAGAGCCCACATATTTTTGGGTACGAGGAAGAAATGGGAATAAAATCCCTTTCACCTCTGACTTGGGGGAAACTGGCTCTATGGCCTGCTACTGAAGAAGCACCTGATTTTCCTCTTCGATCAAGACGATGTATGATTGGGGGTAGTGAGAAGGCACCAGTGGGTTTTCCGGTGGCCCCTCCAGGAACTCCAATATATGTCCTCTCTCTATGATTTGAAGGACCCATCAGTTGGTAATTATTTTGCTCCATCCCTCCAGATAAAGGGAGAAACAACCCCCACAGCCTCTCCCAGAGTCTCTGCTGGGGAAGGGGGGGTCCAGCAAGCAGTGAGGCTGAGGCTCCCGGGGTGGGGAGAGCAGCCTGGGAGCACTTGGTGGCTCTGGAACAGGAACCTCCAGGAGTCTGGGAGGTGGTCTTGCACTTAGAACCACCTCGCTGCTGCTGCAGGGGGGTCTCATTTAGGGTAAAAAAAAAAAGTCAGTGTGTTTTTCTGTGTTAGGGAAAAGGAGTTTGATAAGTCAGGAGGGGAGAAGTTAATTGGGGGGTGTGGCTTAGGAGTACAAAAGCAGGTATCTCCAATTACAGTTCTCTAGTGCTAGCTTTGGCAGACAGAAATCTTGCTTTTAGAGCAAGGAGCAGCTGACAACAAAGCTAGTTTTTTTTTTTTTTTTTTTTTTTTAACACTAATTGCCCTCCTTCCTACCCACCCTTAGCCAGTTCTACTTTTATAGGCACTGGATTTGACTAACCACAAGAACTTCCTGTTTGGCAGTAGGAAGGGAAGGATCACTGAGACACATAGGTTTCAACATCCTTGAAGGCAAAGAGTAGCTTTCCCTCTCCCCCTAGCTGCTGGAGGTCTGACTCTGAGCAAGGAAGGAGACGACTACAGAAGAATACAGGAAGTTCCTGTCCCAGAGCTGGAAGGGTGAGAGCTGTAAGGGCACATAGGCAGTAGGAGGAAAAAAACAAAACAAAAACAAAAACAGGGAGGAGAGAGTAAGCATACAAAGCAACAAGAGAGGGGCCACAAAATAAGACATGATGGGAGTGGTGCAATGCAATGACTATGGGGCGGCAGTCTTCTGGGAGACATTCTGGAGGCAATGATGCTGCCCTATTTGTAGGCACCTCTCTGGTCTGAGGGAGGAGGTTGCTCATCTCCAGGCTGACTTGGCTAGGATTCATGAAACCTCCTCCCCCACCCAGGGACCACCAGGGCCACCGCCGCTACCTCAGAGGCTGCCAAGAAAGAGGAGCGGTTGGACCAAGGTGGGCTCAGGGAGGAGAGGGTGGTGGAATAGAGGCACATTCCTCCAGTTGTACCTCTCCACAATTCATGTGCTGTTCTGGCGGAGAGTGGTTCCTCTATTGTGGCACCTGCAGTGGAGACCAAGGAGGATGCTGGGAACCTCCACAAAGAAGACCCACAGGAGGGTGACATGGGACCCCACAGGGGAAGGAAACAACTCCTGGTGGAGGACTCAATCGTTAGGGGGAAAGAACTGGGGGAGGAAGGGGAGAGGGAGGTAAGGTGCCTACCTGGCACCATGGCTTGGAGGGACAGGGAGTGAATCCTCAGGATCGCGGAAGCAGCTGCACGAGGGAGGGAGCTGGATGTCATTATCCACCTAGGGACAAATGACCTGGCTGGGGACAAGGTCAGAGCAGTGCAAGAGGAGTCTGAAGAGTTGGGGAGGGGCCTTAAACAAGTAGCACATACGGTAGCCTTCTCTGAGGTGCTGCCTATCTATGGCAAGTGTGATGCTAGGGTACTCTGCACCATGGGATTCAATGGATGGTTGAAAAACTGGTGCAGAGCTCAGGGTCTTGGCTTCACTGGGGACTGGAGGTCCACCTGGAGGGATGCAGGCCTATACTGGCGTGATGGTCTGCATCTGTCTGGGAGGGGAACCAGGATCCTAGGTGGCAGGGTTAAATGCTTCATTGGCAAGCATTTAAACTAGCCAAGGGGGGAGGCACTGAAAAGGAGCAGGGAAATTCCCCCTTCCCCCCACAAAACACAGTAGTTAGAGAGGCAAACACCAAGGTAGAGAAGTCAACAGGGACCAGGACAGGGTTAAAAGCAGAAAAAGGCAATAAGGAAAGGGATGGGGCTAAAAGGGGTAAAGCCATCAAAAAATGGAGGGTGATGAGTACCAATGCCCATAGTCTGTGTAACAAGCTCCCTGAACTAGTGGCCTTAATCGAAGAGGGACACCTGGATATTGTAGCAGTCACAGAACATGGTACACTGAGAACCACGACTGGGATGTCAACATACCAGGGTACACAAGCTACAGTACAGGAGGGACAGGGACGGTAAAAGAGGAGGAGCAGTAGCTCTCTATGTACGGGAAGGGATCAAAGCAATGGAACTAAAGGATAAACAGAGAGTAGAGGAGGCACTGTGGGTCACCCTGGAGACAGGATATGGCACAATCCGCACGGGGGTTGTATACAGACCCCATCTCAGGGGGGGAGGCAATGGACAAGGAAATGATGGAATGCATCCTTTGAATGGCAAAAAAAAGAGGAGATATTGTTGATGGGGGACCTGAATATGCCAGATGTTAACTGGAACACCTTTGCTGCAGCCACATCCAAGAGCAGGGCTATTCTCGATGCCCTACAAGGGGCATGCCTCAGACAGCTAGTGGTGGAACCCACTCAGAAGGGAGCAATCTTAGACCTGATACTGTCAAATGGGGATGGAGAAAGGATCTCAGATTTAGAAGTGTGTAGCCATCTGGGAATAAGTGACCACTAAACACTGTGGTTCACAATAAACACAGCCATACAGTCAAGCCATACAAAAGCAAGAGTATTGGACTTTAGGAGGGCTGACTTTGGGAAAATGGGAGAGTGCCTCAGAAAAGCACTAGCAAACGGGCAAGAAAGAGGGGTGGAGGAACAATGGGGAAAAATCAAAACAGCCATCACAGAGGAAACAAGCCTTTGTGTGAAGCAAATCAACTAAGCAAAATGAAGGAAAAAAACACTATGGTTCTCAAAAAAGGTGGCGGGGAAGGTTAAAGAGAAAAAGGTAGCATTCAAGAAGTATAAGGAAACATAGAAGGAGCAGGACAGAGAACTGTACCAGTTAAAGCAGAAGGAAGCGGGGAAGGCAGTCAGAACAACAAAGGCCCAAACTGAGGAAAAGATAGTCAACTTAGTTAAGAAGGGAGATAAAACCTTTTACAGGTACATTAGGGAGCGAAGAAAGACCAAGGGAAGGATAGTGAGGCTTAATAAAGGGAAGGGAAGGAAGGGAGGGTGGGCAGAGGGGTGCAGTGAAAAAGCAGGGATACTGAATGAATACTTCTGCTCAGTATTCACAAAAGAAGAGGAAGGAGAGGTACCTAAATCAAAGAATAGAAGCACTCCAGATAGAGAGGTCGATACCAGTCCATTCACAGAAGAAAGGGTTCTGAAAGGACACTTAAAACTGAAGTTGGACAGATTAATGGGGCCTGATGGGATTCACCCAAGAATTCTAAAAGAACGAATGGTAGAACTAGTGACACCACTGACTACCCTTTTTAACAAATCTTGGAAGAATGATGTGGTACCTGAGGACTGGAGAAGGGTGGATGTGATTCCCCTTCACAAAAGTGGGAGCAAGAAAGAGGCAGGAAACTATAGACCTGTTAGTTTGACCTCAGTGGTAGGGAAAACGATGGAATCACTTCTGAAAGAAAGAACTGTTGAATTCCTACAGGCCAGTGGGGCACAGGACCCAAGACAACATGGATTCACAGCAGGAAGGTCGTGTCAGATGAATCTAATAGATTTCTTTGACTGGGTGACCAAAGTAGTAGACCAGAGAGGGGCTGCGGACATGGCCTACCTAGACTTTAGCAAGGCATTTGACACAGTCCCACACAAAAGATTAATATGCAAGTTAGCTAGCCTTGGAGTGGGTCCCAAAGTGGTAGCCTGGGTAAAAAACTGGCTGCACAACAGGACGCAGAGGGTAATAGTAAACGGAGTTCACTCTGAAGAAAGAGGGGTTACTAGCGGGGTACCGCAGGGTTCACTACTGGGACCGGTCCTCTTCAACGTCTTTGTAAGTGACATTGCAGAGGGACTGGAAGGAAAGTATGTCTCTTTGCAGACCACACAAAAGATCTGTAACAGGGTCGATACAGAAGGTGGGGTGGAAAGGATGCAAAGGGACTTGGCAAGGTTGGAGTAATGGTCAAATGTATGACAGCTTAGATTCAATGCAAAGAAGTGCAAAGTAATGGACCTGGGAAACAAAAACCCAGGGGAAGTGTACACAATGGGGGTGAGAAACTAACAACTACAAAAATGGAAAGGGACCTGGGGTAGTCATGTCAGATGATCTTAAGGTGGGCAAGCAATGTGAGAAGGCAGTAAGGAGCACTGGCGGGATACTGGGATGCATAGGGAGAGGCATCAACAGTAGAAAACAGAAGTTGTTATCCCTCTGTACAGACAGCTGGTGAGACCCCATCTGGAGTACTGCATGCAGTTCTGGAGACCCCATCTCCGCAAGGACATATATAGAATGGAGGCTGTCCAGAGGAGGGCAACTAAAATGGTGCAGGGTCTGCACAAGAAGACATACGAAGAGAGATTAAAGGAGCTTAATATATATGCCCTCGAGGAGAGGAGGGAGAGGGGCACATGATAGAAACTTTCAAGTACCTCAAGGGAATCAACAAAGTCCAAGAGGGTAGCATCTTTCAGAAAAAGAGATGTAAAAGAACAAGGGGGCACAATTTAACGATAGAGGGGGGAGGGCTCAGAAGTAATGTGAGGAAGCATTTTTTCATGGAGAGGGTTGTGGATACATGGAACAGCCTTCCTGAGGAGGTAGTGGAGTCAAAAATTAGTGGAGGAATTCAAGAATGCATGGGACAGACATAAGGCAATTCTAGTTGGGGGTAGGAGGAAGTAGGCTATTGGTTAACTAGGATCTGCAGCTTATCCATTAGGTAGGGAAATGGGCAGACTAGGTGGGCCAAGCGGTCCTTATGTGCTGTCAAATTCTATGTTTCTATGGTTCGGAGATTGCTGTCCAGAGGATCTCAGAAAGGAGTGCTTCTTAAATGGCTTCTGATTAGACTTGTACATTTTCTGGACAGACCAGACAGCCTTTCCAGAGTCTTGGAGGTGAGTGATGAGCTTCTCAGCCTCGTCCCTGAAGAGGACAGAGCTCTTGAAAGGGAGGTCCATGATTCCATCCTGAAGGTCATGTGCCTCATGATGTCCATGAATGATGGATCATCAGGAGCGGATCTAGGGTGTCCCAGTTACCTGGCGTGGGGGGGACAATCCCTTGGCTCAGAGGCTCTGGAGGAGTAAGAAGATGAGCTGCAGCTCGGATCCTCCAAACTAGAGGAAGAGGTGGAGGACTCATGCCGACACCCACCTGTGGAATGATGCCGAAGGCATGACAACCGAGAAGACGAATATCTGTGTCTATGGCCCTTGTGCTTGGATCGGCCCTTGCGCCAGCCATCAGGGCATGGGGAAGGACTTTTAGGCCGAAGAGTAGATCCTCTAGGCTCCAGTTCAGGTTCAACTACAACTGGCTCGGAAGGCTTAGGTGGGATAAGGTCCCCCTTGATCTCGTTCCAAAAGAAGCAGAAGAGGTCCTTCACCTCGCTAAGAGGTATGAGGACCCAAAGGGCCAGAGGGCTCCTGGGGCTGCGAACCAGCAGGTGTTGGTGCAGCTGGCGTCTGACATCCAGGCATATGGTCCTTAGGATTAGGGGCCACGGACATCAGTCAACCTGTCATCGGTGTGGGGGAGGCATGCCTGTCCATCAGTGACATTGGAGATGCCGGCGATGACTGGGGGGGTCGCCCAGTTTGACAGTAGGTTGTCCAGCATCAGCGTAGCAGGCATTTGCTGCTGCCAGTCTAGGGACGTGGCTGACACTGGCTTAGCTGGAGCCTGCAGAGACATTACCGTAGAGTGGGGCAGAGGTGCAGCAAAGGCTGCTAAGGCAGGCACATGCTCCTGGCACCAGTGGCCCATGTCTGAAGACACAGAGGCTGTGGCCGACGCCAGGAGGACAACGGGTGCTGACCCGCCGCCCAAAGAGGTACCGATCCCGGCACCTGAGAAGAGAGCCTGTGGACTTAGGGAGGGCCTTTACCTTCAGGGGCTGCAGGGCCGAGTCCAGAGTCCCGGACCCTGACTGACCTCCACTTGACATCAGGACTAAGGCAAGAGGTCTGTCTGCCGGCTGCCCAGAGGTGGCGAGGTCAGGCCAGGTACAATGGTCCGATCCTCTGTGAGAGGAGGAACCAGAGGTGGTCTGCTTCTTATGGGGAGACCATAAGCGGGAGCATGCCCGGGTATTCTCCTTGTCCCAGGATTTGTGCTTCCCTGAAGCCTTCTTCTTCTTCTCCTGGTAGAGTTGTGAATGACATTGAGGACCCAAAATGGAGAAAGAGGAAATAAAAGGACTTTTCCTTGAAGACTGCTTCTGCCTGGCGGCAAGTTGCTTCTCTAGAAGGTGTGCTTTAAGGGCCATCTGGCGGCAAAGCCTAGTTCTTTGGTTAAAGCTCTGGCACTGCTGGCAACCCTGTGTGTCATGGTTTGGGCCCAGGCAGAAAAGACAGGCCGCATGGGCATCTTTCGATGGGAGCTGCTTGCCGCACGCACACTTAAGACTTGCACCACTCAACTGAGGAGGTCGGCGACGAAGACATGCAGAGACAAAAAAGTGAAATGATCACAATTTTTGGAAAAGGTAAAATAAATGCGGATAAATGCGCAATGGCAGTCGACTGTAGCAAGAGGTGTCCGTGGAGCCAATGAGAACAGGTTGACTGTGGGAAAAGAACGGAGGTGGGTCTGGGGACCGCTCCTTTTATACCACTGGTTGACGTCAGGGGCGGTCCCCGCTGAAGACTGCTAGCTAGAAGTTTTCAGTGGGGTCCTGGCATCTGACAGCTTAGTCCTCATGGTATTGCCTGCTGCAAGAGCTTGAACTTGAAGTAAGATCATCTTTTCCATTCAGCTGTGTACATCTTCTTAGTGGAAGGCTTACACGCAGCCAAAAGTATTTCAAAGACCTTCCGAGATACCCTTCATCTGTTCATGTCGATCTCTTCACGAGCCAGGCCTGAAGGTGACAGAAACACAGGTTGGGATGGACCAGCTGACCCTGTGTCGACAAGTCCATTCTAAGTGACAGAGTCCTCGGTTTACTAACCAACTGTATCTTTTTTTTTTTTTGGCAGTTAATTTCTTTATCCTCCTCCCAGGTGGCTTACTATCATGTCTGATCCCCCAGCCCCGTCCCCCCACTCGCAGCTTACCTTCCGCTTCCTCCATGGCTTGCCCTCCATGGCAGGGCAGCAGGAACCCCTCAACCCACTGGAACGAATCCAGTGCAGAAGTTACTGCATGTTCACGGGAGCAGGGATCGGCTGTCATACTGCCGCACCCAGGAAACTTTCTTCATCCGTTTTCTCCCCTTAGGAGAAGAGGTGTGCAATGACGCCCTACGGAGAGAGTGCGCACACATCCACACACGCTCCTCCAAGCGTCTAGTGCACTGTCCCCCAGCCACCGCTAGGGGCCAGTCGGGCACCGACTGCTTGTGGACCCCCCTCCCTGGAGGAGAGCAGTCCCTCGGACGCTCAATCCTTCTCCTCCCCTGCTGACCCCCGGCGGCCCATGCTCATTCCCAAACACGGGTCACCAGCGTAGCGCGAGGTAAGGCATCCAGCGCCTTAGCCCTCAGTGCCACCGGGCCGGCACTAACCAACCGTATCTGTCGAGGCCAGCAGGGAGCCACTAGAATCAACCAACCGTGGCAGCACTCTGATGGTAAAAATCAAATGTACAGTACTTACAAAAGGGGCTTTGTACAGGTACCTCTCGTGCGGAATAAATTGTTGTTGTTGAAAAGTTACCTTTGTAAGTACTTTTGATTTTTACCATCAGAGTGCTGCCGTGGTTTGTTGTTTTGCTCAGAGTATTATCTGGCATAGCACCTGTTCACACTGAGTGCGCATGGTTTTTGTGACTTGCAGACCACTAGAATCATCTTGCCCCCTTGCTCCTCCAATTTGAGTGATATGTTCTGAATGAAAGGACTGGAAGGAATGCATACAAAAGCAAATTCTGCCATGGCAGTCTGACTGCATCCTGACAAAATGCACCATATTCTGGATTTCTGAAGCAGAATCAAAGCAGTTTGGTGTTGAGTGGGGACACAAAAAGGTCTACATCTGGGTGCCCCACTCATTGAATAGTGATCTCACGATGTCTGGAGCTAGTGACCACTGATGGGGATTGGCCTCTGACTGAGCTCATCTGCCAGAGTTTTCTGGATTCCTTGCAGATAAAGTGCTTGAGCAGGATCCCCTGCCCAAGGCACCATTCCCCCACTCTCATTGCCTCCCTGCTGAGAGGGTAAGTGTGTACTCTTTCTTGCTTGTTTAGATAATACATGAAAGATGTCTGTCTGAAGGAGAACTATTTTGTGGCCAAGACCACTAGGGCTTTCAAACCGTACAAAACTATCTGCATCTCCAACACATTTATGTGGTGATGAGTTTCCAATGAGTCCCAAACACCTTGCGTCTTAAGTCCCTGGAGTGGGTTCCCTGCCACAGTAGGGAGGCATCCTTGGTGAGAATCACATCCGGCTCTGGCTGGGAGAAGGGGAAGCCTTGGAGGAAGTTTTCCTCTACTGACCACTGTATGAGGGACTGTACCAAAGATTTGGTCACCTGAATGCAGTAATTCTGAGGGTGTGATGCTTCGGACTGTTGTGGATGGAGTATCCACTGGGATTTCCTCATGTGCATGCGTGCCAAAGGCACTGTAAACACTGAGGAGCTTATGAGACCCTGCACATGTAGTATGGAGTGGGCTTGCACATGCATGTATTCCATGATGTAGAATGCCATCTGCAGTACTGCTTGCAGTCTGCTTTCTGTGAGAAAGGCCCAAGTCTGGGTTGTGTCCAGAACAGCTCCAATAAACAGCAGTTGCCGGGAGGGTTCTAGATGAGACTTGTCAAGGTTCAGCAAGACTCCCGCGCAAGTTAGGAAGTGAGAGGCAGTGGCTACTGCCTGTTCCATCTCCTATCTAGACAGGCTTGATAGCAGCAAGTCATCCAAGTACGGGATGACTGGGAGTCCCAATTTCCACAAGTGTCTCTGTAAAAACTTCTGATGCTGAGGAAAGCCCAAAGGACGGGACTCTGAACTGGTAATGCTGCCCAAGACAACAAAACAGCGATATCTGTGGTGGCTGGTGTGCACCAGTATGTGCTGGTAAGCATCTTGCATATCCAGAGATGCTAACCAGTCCTGAGGTTTCAGGAAGGGCAGCAGGGAGCCCAGAGGAATCATCCTGAATTTTTCTCAATCCATGAATTTGTTCACATTTCTGAGGTCAAAAATGGAGCACATGCCCCAATTTCTTTGGAACTAGGAAGTAGTATAACTAGAAAAATGAGTTACTCACCTGTAACCATAGTTCTAGGAGTGGTAGACAGCTCAAATCCACACTCTAGCAGTTCCTGTGGAAGAGCTGATTCATCGTACGTCTTGAAGCTAAGCTCCTTCCACCACCTGGGCAGTATATCCCCTAACTCCATCCCGTGACGCCAAATATTTGCACACTGGAAGCAGGGATGTGTATGCCACTTGCCAGCGGAGGCTGGGTGGGCTGTGTGGATATGAACTGTATACCACTCCTAGAAGAAAACATTAGTCACCAGAGTAATATTGTTTCTTCCAGGGGATCACTCAGTATGCGTAAACTAATGCAGTCAGCCTCCTGTGTTGAACTGTCACAGAGAGATTGGAATGTATGTAAATGATGGAACCCTCATTGGCTCATGCCAGTTTCAAACTGCTGCCTCCTAGTAACTACTGCGTTCTGACCAACGCTCAGATTCATTACAAAGCCTATAGGGTAAACACCCTTGTGACAGGGTTGAAAAAGGCCCTACCCCATTTTTTATGCAGAAAGAGCTTAAACACAAGGGTCTGTTCTATCCTCTCCTTTTCTGTCTCTTCTCTGTCTGGTTGCGAAGCTAAATTTTTCTTGTGAGACCTGGGAACTGATCACTCTGACAGTTTCGCAATTCTCTGCCTCTCGCTATCTCTCTGCCTTCCTTTGTTGTTTCTGTCTTTTCTTCCCCCTTGCATATCTGTGGGTATAAAAATATACGTGAATCTGCATGTGAAACTGAGATCCTTTTGTTTGAAACTGTACATAGTTATACTGAAAAATGTTATTTTAATTTTGCTGTTATTGAGAAAAATAAAATGCTATTTGCGAATTTTGAAACTGCTCCTGGTTTTCCTATGCTTCCCGATCTGTGCCTCAATGACAACCCTCTGACTAGCTATACTATTTAACTTTAACCCCACCTTAATAATACCCCCAAAAACACAGTCCCTGAAAGAAGAGACAACAATAAATAGCAACTGATTTAAAACTCAACCATTAACTGGAACAAATATAAATAGCCAGTGATTAGCAGGGATTCAGAGACAAGATTTAACTTTTTCCTGGTTCTGGTTGGGGGGGGGGCAGGGTGGTAGCTTTAAGTATACTGAGTGATCCCCTGGAAGAAACAATATTACTATGACGAGTAATTTTTTCTTCAAACCACTGCAATCACTCAGTATGCTTAAACTAATGCAGACAAACAAGCAGTACCTTTGGAGGTTGGGTACAGAACCTATTTTTGAAAAAGGTTCTGCAGAACTGCTGTGCCAAATCTGGCATCACTTCTGGAGTGTATGTCCAAGCAGTACTGCTTGGTGAAAGTGTGGACAGTTTTCTATGTAGCTGCTTTGCAGATTTCCAGTAGGGGTATATCTCTTGCTGCAGCAACTGAAGCAGCTGTACCCCTGGGAGAATGTGCCTTGAGGCCCAAGGGGGGCTGCTTACCCACTTTATTGTAACAGAACTGTATGCAGGCCACTATCCAGTGTGCAATGGTTCTTCTGGAAGCTGGTTTACCCTTATCCACTTCCCCATAAGTGAGGAACAACTGGGTATACTCTGGAATGGAGGCTTTGGTCCTGTCAAGGTAGTGGCTTAGTGCCCTTTTGACATCCAGACTATGCAATTTCAGCTCACCAAAACTGAAGTTAGCAGTGAAGAAGGTGGGCAATGTAATGGACTGGTTCAGATGAAAATCTGACACCACCTTAGGAAGGAATTTCCTATTGGTCCTGAGCACAACTTCATTCCTGTGGAAGATATAGTTCAGATCTGTGCACAGGGCCTGTAGTTCACTTACTCGCCTAGAAGAAATAATGGTTACCAGGAAAACAGTCTTCCAGGTGATATACTTCAAATCTGCAGCTGTCAGATTTAAAGGGGGGCTCCTTGAGCCTGGCAATACAAATGTTAAGATCCCAAGCAGGAACCGGCTCCCTAAGAGGAGGGTGAAGGTGGATAACACCTTTGAAAAACTTCCTGAAGACAAGATGAGATGCCATGGACCTGTCTTTAACTGCTGAAATGTACACTGAAGTTGCAGCCAGATGCACTTTCAGAGTAAAGGGCCCAAGACTCAGAGAATGCAGGTGGGTAAGGTAGTCCAAAAGGACAGACAGCCCGGCACCAGAGGGATTTACACTTCTGTTTCCACACAAGATGGAAAACCTCTTCCATTTGGAAGCATAAGTCTTTCTGGTTGAGGGTTTTCTGGAACCCCTCAGGACACTCAGAACCTCTTCAGAGAGGTGCAGGCTGGCAAATTCTAAATCTTCAAGAGCCAAGCCTTCAGGCAGAGGGACTTGAGGTTGGGATACAGAATCCTGCCCTGAGACAATGTCAGGAGATTGTGCCTCTGAGGGAGGTGAATCGGGGATTTGGCTGTGACATGGATTGGGCTAGCAGGAGGGAATAACACGGCAGCCTTGCCCAGTCTGGTGCCACTAGAATCATTGTTGCCGATTGTGACCCGAGTTTGATCAGGGTTCTGAGCAACAGGGGAAAGGGAGGAAAGGCATAAAGAAATCTGCTTGGCCAATCCAATGTCAGGGCATCCACTGGAACAGTTCCCTTGGCTGGTGGTCTGTAACAGAATTGTGGCAGCTGGTGGTTGTTTGCGGAGGCAGAGAGATCTATCTCTGGTGTGCCCCACCTTCTGAATACTGACTGAAGTACCTGTGTATCAGAGACCAGTCATGGTGGCTCTGGCTGATTCTGCTAAGGGAGTCCGTCAGAATGTTGTCTTTTTCTTTGTAGGTGAATGGCAGACAGTGACGCCTGCAGGGAGTAGGCCAGGTTCCAATCCTTTATGGCCTCTCTACACAGTAAGGTGGACCTGGTGCCCCCTTGCTTGTTGATGTAATACATGGTGGTAGTGTTGTCTGTTCTGACCTGCACCATCTTGTCTTTGAGCTCAGGAGCGAATGACTGAACAGCCAGGTAAACTGCACTGAGCTCTAACAGACTGATGTGCAGAAGTGATTCTTGGGGGGACCATGTACCACTGACAGTGAAGTCGAGCATGTGTGCCCCCCAGCCCAGGAGAGAGGCATCTGTGGTAAGCACTATGGATGAATCCTTTCAAAAGGGAATGCCTTCCCTGAGGTTCTCCCCCTCTAGTCACCACTGTAGAACCTGCAGCAGGGTTTTCTGACAGGCATCAACTTAGCTAGATGATCCCTTCTTTGAGACCAGTAAGCCCTTAAGTGGAACTGGATGTTTGTCATTTGGAACCTTGGCACTGAAACCACAGCCGTGGCTGCTGCCATATGACCCAGTAGTTGCAGAAATTGTCTTGCTGGCCTGGGTCTGTTTAGCTGGAAGGATCCTGCCAGCTGCAGTATACTGTTTACCTTTTCCTGGGGAAGAAATGCTCTTCCTTGCATGGTGTCCAGATCTGCCCCTATGAAGCCCAGGGCCTGTGCCAGTTCCATTTGGGACTTCTGGGTTATTATCAGGAATCCCACAGACTCCAATGTGCTTCAAGTGAGAGCAGGAGAGCCTCTGGTCTATTGAGGGGACTGTCCTATGTCTGACCAGTCATCTTGATAAGGGAATACCATGACCCCATGCCTTCTCAAGTGGGCCACCACTACAGCTAGGCACTTGGTGAATGCCCTGGGAGCTGAAGTTTGATCAAAGGGCATGGCTGCAAACTGATAGAGGCCTGAGGGCAATCTGAACCTCAATTACTTTCTGTGGCTGGGTTGGACTGGGATGTGGAAATAGGTGTCCTTGAGATCCAGGAATGCCAGACAGACCCCCTGCTGTAGAGTCGGGATAATCATGGCCAGAGTGACCATTCTGAACTTTGGTCTTGATAAATGCCTGTTTTAAGAGTCTGAGATCCAGGATGGGTCACCATTCTCCATTTTTCTTCTGAGTGAGGAAATACCTGGAATAGAAGCCCTTGCCCCTTTTAAGTAGGGGGACAGGCTCCACTGCTCTGATAAGCAGAATATTGGCCACTTCTGACTCCAGGAGAGTCCTTTCTGCTGTGGATGCAGGAGCAAAATTCCTGCTTCTCAGCTTGGGAAGTGATTTGAAACTTAGAGACAGGCCCTAGCTCACTACTTCCAAGACCCACTTGTCTGTGGTGATGGTATGCCATGCTTGAAGGAAGTGAGCCAACCTGCCTTCTACTGGTAGGGGGAGGAAGGCAACCTGTACAACCACGTCAGAGGTTCTGCTTGGGCTTGACCTTGGCCTGAGGTGCTGGTTTGGACCTTCTCATGGTCCTTCTGCCTCTACCTCTGAAGTACCCCCTGGTCTGCTGGTAGTCTGCCATAGCTTGGACCTGGAAAAAGGGCCTGCAGTAGGATCTCCTACCCCTGCCTCCCCTGTACTGGGACAAGCAAGAAGTGGAATGTCTATCCCTTGCAGAATTGCTCCTGTAAGTGGTTTTATACTCTTCCAATTTTTTCATATAGGCCTATGTCTTGTCCCCAAAAAGTGAGTTGTTCTCACAGGGGAAACCCATGGCCTTAGTCTGGGTGTCTTGATACAGGTTCGTAGCCCTGAGCCATGCAAACTGCCTCATAGTGAAAATAAAGGCCATAAGCCTGGCTACAGTGTCACTGGCAACCACAGCTATATGAAACTGGAATTTAGTGGCATCCAGTGCTGTTCTGGCTGTCATGGCTAGTACTGTAGACCACAAGGCTTTCTGGTACTGGGTAACCATAAACCATACAATTGGCTTATCTCATCAGGTGGGAGGCTGCCACATACCCCTTTTTTTCCCATGGCTCAATCTTCTTGGAATCCTTGTCAGGAGGGTGGGATGCCAAGAGTACTCTGACTTTGTCACATGCGGCAGCCTGCACCACCTTCTCGTGGTCAAGATGGGTAAAAAGGAAATTAGCATTAGATCTGTCCAGCTGATATTTTTTGTCAACTTTTCTGTCTACCCCTGGCAGAGGTGGGGGTCTGCAGAATTTTTAGTGCAGCCTTTCTTAGACACTTTACAGATATCACAGTTGGCAAAAATATGACTGGGTCCCAAACACACAATGCACAAATTGTGCCAATCAGCTTTAGCTACAATTTGCCCACAGCTAATGCAGTTTTTAAACCCAGTGGCTCCTGTCTTTTTCTTTTGTTCCGGTGCCTCTGATATGGATGTCAGACAAAACAGCACTAACACAAAGAAAAACAGTCAGTTCCTAGACGTAAAACAATATAGGGCAGAAATACCCAAAAAGCGATCAGTTCCTCACACAGTTACAGTTCACAAGAAACCGAAGGAACGCTCGGTTCCTGATATGAAAAGGAACTGTGGTTACTCACAAAAATATATATAATAAAATAAGGTTACGGAACCTACCCAGGAACCGAAACACTAATAATAAAACAACGATTTCTGCGGCAAAAAAAAAAAAAAAAACACTAGAAAGGACGGTTCCCCTCAGTTCCGAGGAACCGCTGAAGAACCGCAAAATGAACTAAAACCCACTAAAACTAAGCTAGATAGCCTGTGAATGGGGCAGCAAATAACAAATAAATAAATAAAAAGTAACTTCATAAAAAAGAAAGTTGTTTCAGGAAAGTTGAGGAGAGCTCTCCGAGGCGCCTAAACTGGCAGGCAGAGAAATGAATCTGAGCGTTGGTCAGAACAAACAGGTTACTCACCTGTAACAATAGTTCTATGAGTGGTATATGATGTTCATCCACACTTCTGGCAGTTACCTTTCCCCTTTAAATCTTGCCGGAAACGTCTTCAAGCTGGCTCCTCCCACCCACTCGGGTGGTAACTCCCTTGGTTCCACCCCATGACGCCAGATCTTGCCCGCTGAAAGCAGTGTTGTGCACCAAAGCCAGGGGAGGTTGGGTGGGTCCATGTGGATGAACATCATATACCACTCCTAGAACTACTTTACAGGCGAGTATGTTGCAAGGAAGTTCCGCACTCATACCAGAAATAAGCATCCAAAAAGGTTAAAGCTTCAAAGGTGCAGCGTTATTTCAGTTAAGGTGCCAAGACAACACCCTACATCCCCTAGTGTTTCTTTCTTTTTTTTTTTCCAATTGTTTAACCAGGAGAGACACACTAAGCTGAAAGCTTGTTTACAGATGCGACCTGAACTCGCCCCCACAAGAAGGCTTTGAGTTGGGCCAAAGCGCTAGGGGATGTAGGGTGTTGTCCTGGCGCCTTTACTGCAATAAAGCTGCACCTTTGCAGCATTAACCTTTTTTGGATGCTTATTTCTGGTATGAGTACGGAACTTCCTTGCAACATATGTCTGTTTTGGGCTGGCAGCCTTAACTCTGCACCAGGAATCTCTCCAGAGCACAGCCAGTTTTCTACAATGTTACAGGTGAGTAACCTGCTTTTCCAGGGACATGGATATGATGTTCTAGCCACAACTTCTGGCAGACTCCTAGCAGTTATCTAGGAGGAGGGAGGCAAGGCGCACACCCCCTACTTAGGGAACAGAGACTGGAACACTGAGGCCCCAAAACCAGCATCCCGGCATGACTCGAGGTTAATGTGATAATGGGAAATGTAGGTGTGTGCTGACCTCCAGGTAGCAGCCCTGCTGATTTCCTAGATAGGGACGTCCCTGGAAGCAGCCACCGACGCAGCGGTATGACGGATGGAATGAGCCCTTAGCCCTACTAAAGGCTCCTTACCTGCCAACCTATAGCAGAGATCAATGCAGGATACAATCCACCTGCCAACTGTCAGTTTGGCTGCAGGTCTGCCAGGCATGGCTTCAGCATAGGTGACAAACAGCTGGCGAACCTCTCCCTGAACTCCAGCCGTGCACTCTTTGTAATAAGTGAGCGTTCACCTCAGGTCCATAGTACGAAGCCTGTGCTCAGCCTCCGAGGTGTGATTGGTAAAATACACCAGCAGATTAATCACCTGGTTAAAGTGAAAATCCGATACAATCTTCGGAAGGAACTTCAGGTTGGGGCACAGGACAACCTTGTCCCTGTGGAAGACCAGGTAAGGAGACTCCACTGAAAGCTCATGGAGCTCACTGATCCTTCTGGCTGACATGACAGCCACCAAGAAGGCAATCTTCCACGATAGATGAGACATTTCACACCTGTGCATAGGTTCAAATGGCTTGCCCATGAGCTTTGCCAAAACTAGCAGCAAATCCCAAGGTGGTGGTTGTAGTTTATGCACTGGAGGGTAAATATGATCAATACTTTTAAAAAAGCACCAGACCACCTTCTCCTGCGCCAACTGCTGACCAGCCCATGCCCGGTAAGCAGAGATAGCTACTAGGTGTACCCTAAGGTCATCGACCGAAGGCCCGACTTAGAGAGGGTCCATAGGTAATCAAGGATGCTAGCCACTGGACAGGACAAATGGTCCGACCCCTTGCACCAACACCAAATGGAGAATCTCTTCCACTTGAAGGCACAGCATTTTCTGGTCGACTCCTTCCAAGATGCCTCCACGACAGTGAGGACATCTTCGGAGAGACCCAAAGCCTGGAACTCTAGCCACTCAGGAACCGGGCTGTCAGGTGCAGGGGTTGCAGGTCCGGATGGAGAACCTTTTCCTGATTGATGGAGAGCAGGTATAGGCGTAGAGGAAGATGCCTCGGGAGCCTGCTGCTGAGGGTGAGGAGATTGGGGTACCAAAACTGGCCTGGCCAGTCCAGAGCCACTAGAATCACCTGTGCCTTGTCCCTCCTGGCCTTGAGGAGCACGTTGTGGATCAAGGGAAGTGGAGGGAAGGCATAGAAGAGACCTGGGGTCCAGGGCCTCGAGAAGGCATCCCCCTGCAGTGTTCCCTGCTGAGGAAGGTGGGCACAAGATAGCCTCAGCTTTGCTTTCTCCTTGGAGGCAAACACGTCCACCTGAGGGGTGTCCCCACTGAGAGAACAGACTGTGTATTACCTCTGGGTGGAGACACCACTCATGAGACACCTTGCCCACACAGCTGAGGGCACCTGCCAAATGGTTGGAGACTCCTGCCACATGGATGACAAGGAGATCGGCCTCCAGGCTACACACGAGGGTCCACACAGGGAGAGTTTCCTTGCACAGAGGCAGAGTGTGCATCCCACCATGTTTGTTGAGGTAGTACATGGTCGAGCTGTTGTTTGTCTGGACCTGAACCACCTGATCCCCGGATGTGAGGTCTGAATGCAGGCAGTGCCAACCAAACTTCTCGGAGCTCCAGCAGGTTGATGTGGCATCGGTACTCCTTGGGGTCCAGAGCCCGTGGACTCTGTGTTCCCCAGGTGGGCACCCCAGCCCATGACAGGCACACTGGTTGTCAAGATGACCATCAGCTCTGGGTGGACAAATGGGATCCCTTCTTGCTGATGCTCTGGGACTGACCACCACTGGAGGGCATCCCCCATCCACTGGGTCACAGTGACCAGCTGGTCGAAGTGACCCTTGTGCTGAGACCACTAGCTGGCCAGCTCCCACTGCAGAGAGTGCATTCTCCAGTGGGCCCATCGGACCACGCTGGTGCAGGCTGCCATGTAACCCAGCATGCACAGGAAGTTCCGGGCAGAGCGCAATTGTCCAATCAGAAATGACTGGGCAAAGGAGGAGGAGGAGAGAACCTCCGCCCTGCCTGCCGGGAGCTGGCTCTGGCTCTGCAAGAGTCAAGCTCAGCCCCGCTGAAATTGATCACACCTGTGAAGGCATGGGTTTCATCTTGGCCTCATTGATGAGGAGGCCAAGGTCGACGCAGGTCTAGAGGGCCAGGTCCCTGGACTGCTCCACCTCCTACCTGGAGGGACCTGCAATCAGCCAGTTGTCAAGGTAGGGGTAAACCCAGACCCCTTGGCACCTCAGGTAAGCTACCACCACTGCAATGCACTCTGTGAAAACCCTGGGGGCCTAAGAGAGGCCGAATGACATGACCCGGAACTCGTAGAGGATTCCCTCGGCTCGGAAGCAGAGGAACCTTTGGTGTGATGGACGGATTGGGATATGGAAGAACGCATCCTGAAGATCCAGGGAGCAAAACCACATGTTCTGCTCTAGAGATGGTATGATCTGAGACTGCGTTATCATCCTGAAGGTGCGCAACTTGAGAAACTTGTTCAGGTTGTGCAGATCGAGAATGGGGTGGCAGACCCTATCCGTTTTGGCACCAGGAGTACCTGGAGACAAACCCCAGGTGTTTGAGAGGATCCGCAACAGGAACAATGACCTCCTTGCGGAGGAGCTGGGCTATGTAGTTTCTGAGAACTGACAGAATGTCTGCGGATACCAAGTCCCCCTGTGGGGCGAGAGCTCGGCATGGAGGGTACTGCTTGAATTCCAGAGGCAGACACTGACCCACCACTTGAGAACCCACCTGTCCGTGGCAACAGAGGACCAGGTGGAAAGGAAGTGGCAGAGCTGGCCCCCAACGGGAGGACCCAGGGGAGGTGTAACGGGCATGAGGGAGGCACCCCTCATCCCGTCACTGGGCAGGCTTGGAGGAAGGTCCGGCCAAGAAGTCACCACAGCCTCCCCCCAGGCTTAGGGATGACCGAGGCCACGGACTTTGGCCGAGGTCGCCAGACCTGGGCCTGCTGACCAGCCTGGGGCTGGGCTGGTTTGGCCGCAGGAGTAGAGGTGGACTGAAAGGGCTTCTGTTTCTGCTGCTGTTTGGAGTCCTTCTGGGTAGATGTCACAGAGTCCAAGGTGGCACTGGACTTCTCGATGTGGGTGAGATGGCCTTCAACTCTGGGCCCGAACAAGTTGCCAACTTGTGCTGAGTGGCTGCCGTGAAGGCTGAGCTCCTCTGTCAAGCCCTGCGGCACATAGTAATTGAGGCTGCCACGAAGCAGTCACAAGAGTCTCCAATTTCCATAGCAGTCTGGAGCTGTTTTGCTACAGCTCGGCCCTGGTCCCAGACCTGTTTGACTGTAGTCTGGAGGTCCACCTCGAGATGAGGAAGCACCTCATCCAGGGTGCCCAGCAGGACATGGAAGAAAGTGGGTCATGAGAAGGGCCGAGTTCGCCTGGCAAAGACCAAGCGATGAGGCAGCGTAGACCTTCTTAGCCGCACAGACCAATTTTTTGGGCTCTGTTGGGCAGCTTATCGATGACCCCAGTATTGCCTGAGCGCCTGAACACTGAATCTGCCACCAGACTCTCAGCCGAGGGGTGTTCAGTGAATCCCGAGAGGGATCCAGTAGGCACTGCATACTTGTAGGCCATCTGGGAGGAGGGCACAGGGCAGGAAGCTGGGCACTGCCAGAGCTCCAGGGCAGGGCCAAGAAAGGCCTCCACTACCGGCGGGAAGGCCTCCATCCGAGAATCCCCCCGGTCGAGGCTCTCAGTCAGTGGGTAACTGGCCCATTTCTGGATGGGCTCCATTTTCATTCCCCCGTGCACTCAGAGATCAGTTGAAGAAGGCCCAGAAAGGAAGTAGAACCTTATTTGATTCAAGAGGTCCACCGCCAGCTCCTCTTCGACCAAATGGGACTGCAAGGAGGAATCCTCAGACTCTGATGAGTCATTGAAAAGTGGTTGACCACTGGAGTCCCCAGTGACCCTCCGAGGATGGTCAGGGTGACTATGACTGACGGCAGATGGGGGAAGTCCCTTGACCACCTGAGACTCCTTAGTTGGAGCACCAGAAGTCGGCTGTTTAGGTGGTGGCTCCACCGGAATTGGTGAAGACGCTGGGGTCGGCTGTGTCGGGACCGTCTTGGTCAGCTCCTTAGGCAGAGAAGGCGTCGGCCAGTCGGGCGAAAGCCAGGTGATGGCTGGTGTAGGAGACTGGGCTGGCTTCATACCGGTGAACACTAGCTGTTGCCACATGAGGTCCTTGAAGCATAGATGCAATTTGGGCCGAAATCTCTTTTCACCCAAGGAGGATGACGAATAGCAGCAGCGCCGCTTCCCATGGTGTCAAGAGGGGGAGCGCCAATGTCGGTGGGCACCACTTGATCCACGGGAATGGGTCCGAGACCTCGACCTTAACTGCCAGGGGGATCAGTGGTGTGGCTTGGAGGGAGTCGGCGAACGCCGAGGCTCCACCGGGTCTTGGTCATCAACTAGAGTAGCTGGTCAGTGGACTGATCCGTCCCTCCAATGGTCTGAGTCAGGACTGGAGTACTGGACAAAGAAGTGTCAGCCTCTTCAGTCGACAACTGGTCAGTCGGTTCAAGAAATGTTTCGGCCGGGGCTTCAACCAGCATCTCGGCCAATTGGCCCAATGGGGTTACCGTGGAGCCGGTGGCCTGGGCTGAGGATTCGATCGAAAATGGATCCAGAGGAGCGTGGGAATCCGAAGCTCTCGATTGAGAGCGCTCCCGATCCCACAAACGTGGGTGAGCCCTTTCTTTTTTGGACTCTTTTTTTGGATTTCGATTTGTGCCCAGAGGGTCCCTGGCCGAAGGTCAGCAGAGACTGGCACAATTCCTTAAAGGACCCCGTAAAAGTTAAGCCCAGCTGGAACGGAATGAAGGCAGAAGCCGAAGAGGAGATGGATGAGGCCTGGGCTGCCTCCTCTTCAAACACTGCAAACTGTTCAGAGGACCCCACAGCCGCAGAGACCACCCAAAGGGCGTCCTTGGATTTGACCAGCAGGTTCCGTTGGCCCGGGCAGCCCAGTTTAAGTCAGGCGAGATAGTCCTTGAGAACAGTCAGGTGGAACAAGTGACAAAAGTTGCAACCCTGGGGATTGTGCTCATGTCTCAGGCAGTAGACGCACGTGTAGTACGGGTTGGTTTGGGGCATCTTCTGCCCGCAAGAGCACTGGTGGAACCCAGGAGCAGACTTGTCGTCCATCACAGTCATGATCGGAGATCGAGCTGAAGACAACAAAACTGCAGTTTTATAAATTTGGAAGTGAATCCGAAGATTTAGGCGCGAGGGCCTACTCAGTGCTGTAGTGGTAAGAAGGGAACCTGCTTCTTCCAGCAGAAAGGAAGATCTGGCATCATGGGGAGCTGAGGGAGGTGTTAGTGTGGCTCAGTTGGTAGCACATCCCCCTTTGGACCAGAAGGTCATGGGTTCTCGTCCCACACCGGGATTGGACTCGTACCTAAAACTCTGACATCCGAGTGCAATATTTGGGGGGGTGCTGTACTGCTGGGGTGTTCTGTTCCTTCGGATAAGATATTAAACCGAGATCCCTTCTACCCATCCTAGTGCCGTCCTAGTGGGTGTCTAGGTGGAAATAACAGAACCCAGGGCACTCTTCGCAAGAGTAGGGGACATTCCCAGTGTCCTGGCCAACATTCCCCATTCCCATAAAACTGGATCATGCAATTGTCCAGGCTGTGTGTGGCTGTTGATGTGCGATATAGCCGACACTACACATTCAGTCACTTCACTACCAGTCTAGCACTGCTTGTAAAGTGCTTTGGGATACATGGTGTATGAAAAGCGCTACATAAATACTGATTCTTCTTCTTCTTATCACCCGGATGGGTGGGAGGAGCCAGCTTGAAGACGCTTCTGGCAAGATTTAAAGGGGAAAGGTAACTGCCAGAAGAATGGATAGAACATCATATCCACATCCCTAGAAGCAGCAGTTACTAGGTGGCAGCAATTTGAAACTGGCACACACCAATGAGAGTTCAACACAGGAGGCTGACCGCATTAGTTTAAGCATACTGAGCGATTCCTGTGGTTTGAATTATGGTTACAGGCGAGTAACCTATTTTTCTAGGGGCATAGATATACACTTCACTATCCACACTCTGGCAGACTCCACAGCAGCTCTCTGGGATGAGGAGGCAATATTTAGGAAATAGAGACTGGAGAAACGAGGTACCAAAAGCAGCATCCTGATGAGACTCAAGGTCAGTGCTGTAGTGGGAAAATGAAGGCATGTGCTGACTTCCACGCAGCAGTCCTTCAGACTTCCTGGATGGGGATGTCCCTGTAAACAGCCACCAAGGCTTGGTTGAATGAGCCGAAAGCCCTATAGGAGGCTCCCTACCAGTCAATCTAAAACAGAGGTTGAAGCAGGATGATATCCACTTGCCAATCATTCGCTTTGCTGCCAGTCTGTCAGGCGCAGCTTCAGAGTACATCACAAATAGCTGGTGAGCCTCACCCTGAGCGCCAGCCATGTGCGTCTTATAATAAGAGAGTGCCCTCCATAGGTCATGAGTATGGAGCCTGTGACTGGCTTCTGAAGAACGGTTGGCGAAGTATGCCTGAAAATTAATGAGCCGGTTAAGGTGAAACTCTGATACCACCTTCAGGAGGAACTTTGGGTGTGGACAAAGGAGAACCTTCCAAGTTTAGAGACTCCACTGAGAGTGCCTGGAGCTCACTGATCCTTCTGGCTGACGTGATGGCCACTAAGACTGGCCAGTATAGCCTAGAAGTTAGAGTAACGAGCTGTGAATGAGCTTGGTACATCCAGCAGACCTGGGTTTGATTCCCACAACCTCCACTTGCATACTGTGTGACTGAGCAAGTCACTTAACCACTCAGTGCTCCCGGGCTGACCCTGAAAACAGGCACTTGTGCCTAGTGGGCTTAACCCGGTTACCAAAAGAATAAAAAAAAAAAAAAGGAAGAAGAAGGCCATCTTCCACAACAAGTGAGACATCTCACACCTGTGCATGGGCTTGAACAGTATGTCCATAAGCATAGCCGGCACCTGCAGTTAAATCTCATGGTGGTGGTGGTTCACACATTAGCATGGACAGATGACCAAGGCCTTCAAAAAAGCAGCAACTACATTCTTCTTGGCCATCGCTGACTTGCCAGCCTGCACTCGGTAAGCAGAGATGGCTGCCAGGTGCACCTTAAGGATGTTGCTTGCAGTCCAAATTGATAGAGGGAGCAGGGGTATTCCAAGATGCTCACCACAGGGCAGCCAAGGGGATCAAGCTCCTTGCCCTAGCACCAAATTGAGGACCTTTTCCATTTAAATGCATGGCATCTGCCAGTCGACTATTTTCAGGAGGCCTCCACAGCATGGAGCACTTCATCCAAAAGACCCAAGGCCTGTAACTCTAGCCGCTCAGGAACCATGCCGTGAGGTGCAAGGACTGAAGGTCCTGGTGTAGCACCTTCCCCTATTGTCTGGTCAGCAGATCCGGGCAAAGAGGGAACCACCATGGAGGTCTGAAGCTAGGGCTCCATAGATCCAGGTACCAGAATTGCCTGGGCCACTCTGGCGCTATTAGGATCATTCACGCCTTGTCCTTCTAGGACTTGACCACCACGTTGTGGATCAGAGAGAATGGAGGAAAGGAGTACACAAGGTCTGGGGTCCAGGGTCTTGCAAATGCATGCCCAACAGTGTCTGGGATTGCTGGGGGATAGGCACAAAACAGCCTGTTTGGCAGTCCCCCAGGAGGCAAACAGATCCACCAGAGGAGTGCCCCAGAGTGAGAGCAGGCGTTTCACCACCTCCTGATTCAGGAACCACTCATGCAACATCTCTCCTACCCATCTGCCAGCTGACTGTTCATTCCTTTGATATCGATCACAAGGAGATCTGCACCCAGGCTGCGCACGAGGGTCCGGGTATGGAGGGCCTCCTGACAAATGGGAAGGGAGCGTGCACCGCCCTGCCTGTTCAGACAGAACATAGTCGTGGTGTTGACTGTCTGGATCTGCACGACCTGACTCCTGACTAGAGGAGCGAATTCCATCAGAGCTAACTGCACTGCATGGGGGATCAGCAGTTCACACGTATCTAAGTAACTAATCCCGGATCGCCCCTGAAAAAGGGTCCATTTGGGCCCAGTGAACCTACCCGATTAACAAAATGAAATAAATAAATATTATCATCTATACTTTTTCGTCTTGTGTGCTTAGACAACAAACGTTGGTAATTTCCTCCTACTGTAACTGTTTCCCCAGATGCTCATGAAAACTAGCACTTAAATGTAAATATTCCAAGGGCGTCTCAATTCTTTGTTTACAAACTTGGGTACAGAATCATAATAATCATTCTTAATGTTGTTATCTCCATCCTGGTTGATCACAAAGTAAGGTTTCTATTGACTTTACAAAAAAAAAAGGTGGGGGGGGACTGTCATGTCTCAGTGGGCCTACCTGGTCATCAAAATTCAAATATATACTGTATGTACTGTACTGTCTTGCTGTATCATGTTATCCTTGTTGCCCTCTATTTATGTAAACGAGCTGCTTCTTAGTAAAGTTTTATGTTTTTTTTTGGTTTGCAATATGTACTCTATGATACATATTTTATTTTTTCATACTTGTTACTGCTACTATCAGGGGTAATGGCTTACATCCGTCCAGGAGGGGAACTGCAGTCCTCTGTGGATGGTTTAAATGTTATTTTAAACATTTAAACTAGCCAAAGGGGGTGGCGGAAGAAACTGGTGAGGCAGAAGTTGGCCCCCCCCCACAGGTTGATATAGTGAGTCGTGAAAACCAAAGAGGATAGGAACTCCCCAGGGTGCAAAGTAATGAAGGATGCAGGGCTGATAGAAATGAAGGGGATGGGAGGTATCCCATCAAGATAGCGACTTTAAAACGGCAATGGCAAAAACCATACAGGAAAACTGTGAGTGCCATATTGGCAAACGGAGTTCCACCCCCGAAGTTGGTATATTCAGTAAGCGGCGGGGCAAAGAAAGCTCCCTGTAAAAAAGAGTGATCACCGTATGTGGTTGTGCTGTATTGTGTGTGATGTTTTCGGCCATCGCCATTTTAAAGTCACTATCCTGACATGGAACCAGGATGGGAACAGAAGCATAAAAAAGAGAGGGGGAAGCAGGGAGCAACAAGGAAAAAGGGGGGGGTAACAAGCAAAGTGCTAACAAAATATGGAAAGCCATGTGTGCAAATGCTAGAAGTCTAGGAAATAAGATTCCAGTCACAGAGGCCATCATGGCAGAGACCAACCTAGATACTGTGGTGAAGGGGCTCGCTAATCTGAAAGTGGACAAAGCGATGGGGCCAGACAGGGTGCATCCAAGGATACTGAGGGAACTCAGGGAGGTACTGGCTGCAACTTTGACATTCCTAGTTAACAGCTCATTGGAAACAGGAGTGGTTCTGAAGGACTAGAGGAGGGCAGATGTAGTCCCACTACACGTAAGTTATGGCAGGCAGAAGGTAGGCAACAACAGGCCAGTCAGCCTGACAAAGGTCGTGGGAAAGTTAATGGAATCACTGCTGAAGGAAAAGACTGTGAAATATCTTGAATCCAATGGACCTGAGGCAGCATGCATTCAAGGGGTGGAGGTAATATCAAATGACTCTGATAGGTTTCTTCGACTGGGTGACAAAGGAACTAGATCAGGGTGGAGTGGTGGATGTAGCCTACCTAGATCTCAGTAAGACTTTCGACGCCGTTCCACACAGGAGACTAGTAAGCAAGCTAGATACTGTAGCTTAGGGATGGGTCCAAAGGTGGTAAACTGGGTAAGAAATTGGTTAGGGCAGAGGAAGGTAGTAAATGGAGTTCACGCTGAGAAAGGAAGGGTGATCAGCAGGGTCCCTCAGGGATCAGTGCTGGGACCGGTCCTCTCTAACGTCTTTATAAGTGAAACTGCAGAGGAGCTGGAAAGGAAAGTCTGCTTCATTGCAGATAACACCAAAATCTGCAACAGGGTGGACACAACGCGGCGGTGGAAAGTATGAGCAGTGACCTGAGAAAACCCGAGGAGTGGTCAGCGGTATGGCAGCTGGGTTTCAATGCAAAAAAAATGCAAAATAATGCAGCCGGGACACAAAAACTTAGGGGTGGAGTACAAAATGGGTGGCGTGGTACCAATGACCACCAAGTAGGAAAAAGACTGGGAGTAATCATATTGAATGACTTAAAGGTGGCCAGGCAGTGCGACATGGCAGTTGGAAGTGCTAGTAGGACGCTGGGGTGCACAGGGAGGGGTATCACCAGCAGAAAGAGGGGGCTGGTGTTGTCTCTGTATAGAGTATAGATTGCTAGTAAGACCCCACCTCTATAGCACTTTGTCCGGTTCTGCAGACCACATCTCCAGAAGAACACAGACAGAGTGGAGGCGGTTCAGAGGAGGACAACTAAAATGGTGCAGGGTGTGCATCAGAAGTCCTATGAGGAGATATTGAAGGACTCAAACATGTACACAATGAAACAGAGGAGAGAGGGGGTATGACAGAGACCTTCAAATACCTCACGGGACTAATTACGGTAAAGGACGGACGTATTTTTCAGAAAAAAAGGTGCTCAAGAACAAGGGGACATTCTATGAAGCTGGAGTGGGGTAGATTCAGGAGAGATGTGAAGAAGTACTTCTTCACAGAAAGAGTGACGGATTGGCCCACCAGTGCAGCGGTACTGCTACTGCTTGCGACGCTGGCAATCCGCGTTTGGGAACAGGCTTGGGTCGTCAGAGGGCTGGCCGGGGGGAGAAAGCTTGAGCATCCAGGGCACTGCCCATCTCTTCTGAGGGGTGGAGGCGCACTGACTCGGTGAATGCCTGGCCTGTAGCGGCGGCTGCAGGAACAGTTTGCCCACATCTGACAGAGGGGGAGGAGTGACCGACGCCGGCTTATGCCTTGGCATCAGCGCATGTCACGCCTCCGGGGAGGCGTACACAAAAATGCTTAGCGGCGTGACACTGACAAGGGGTGGATACTAGCTCTTGCCCACCAGTACTGCAGCCTGAGAAGGATGGACCCCGACAAGATTTAAGGTATAGTTACAGGGTGGAGGGTTGAAGGTCTGGGCCCCTTCTCACTCCTTCTCCACCTGGGGTAAACTAAGGCTCCGTGGGGGGGTCCTCCTGGGGTTTGTGGTGCCAGAAGGTCAGTCGGGTGACAGTGCCGGTTCTGAGGGGGCTTCAGAAATAGAAAGTGTGAAAAAAGAGTGGCAGATTCCTGGAATAGCCTTCCAGCGGAGATGCTGGGGGCGAAGAAAAAATTACTTACCAAAATAATCTTGTTTCTTCCCAGTGATACTCAGGTATTCACAACTTTCTGCATTACGCCTTCTAGGTAGGACTGCCCAGAGAGAATAGAACACTTGCAAATGATGGAATTCTTTGCACGTGACAACTTTTCAGATGCTGCCATATACTAACTGCCAGTGTTCTAAACTCCTCAGATTTCCTAGAAGCCTGGAAAGACAGGTTCATGGAACTATAATACTGTAAGTATTAATAATCAATATAATTTAGGATTTGAAAAACCCCTAATCTCCTAATAAAAACCTCCAACTGGAGGGAGAACACAACCGTGAAAGACACCTCAAAATGTCAGAAACACCTGAAAAGAGGGGTAAAACACATGTGAACCCTATTTGCTAAAAGTTGTATTCAAATGTGGTGTGTGTGTGTGTATGCATATATATACTGTGTATGTATATATATATATATATATATATACACACACACATACACACACACATATACATACACTCTTTTATCTCTGGTAGCACAGCATGCAGGACTGCAGAGGCTAAGGTTCTGGAAGGGGAGGTAGGGTGGGAATTTATGAATACCTGAGTATCACTGTGAAGAAACAAGATTACTATGGTAAGTATTTTTTTCTTCTACTCCCAGTAATACTCAGCTATTCATAACTTTCTGCAGACTACAAAACAATACCACTAGAGGTGGGCACAGAACTTTATTTTGGAAATAGGCTTTGCAGGACTGCTGTGCCAAACCTAGCATCATCCCTGGATTGAATATCCAGGTTATAGTGCTTCGTAAAGGTGTGTACTGTTTTCCAGGTAGCTACTTTACAGATATCAACCAGTGGAACATCTCAGCCTGTCCCTCTTGTGAAGTGGGCCCTCAATCCTGTTGGGTGCTCCCTACCGGCTTTAGTGTAACAGAACTGGATACACAGAACTATCCACACAGATATGGACCTTTTCGATGCCGGAGTACCCTTTCGCACATTCCCATAAGTCAGGAACCACTGTTTTCTGTCCTGCGGATGATCCTTAGTGGCTGTCATGTAGTAGCCGAGAGCTCTCTTGACATCCAGACTGTGAAGTCTTCTTTCACCAGAAGTGGAGTGCTCAGTGAAGAAGACAGGTGGGGTAATTGATTGGTTAAGGTGGAAATCAGAAACCACTTTGAGGAGGAATTTTCTAATTGTCCTTACAGTAGGACTACCTTATCCCTATGGAATGAAATGTAGTCCTGTTCAATGCAGACAGCCTGAAGCTCACTGATTCTTCTTGCAGAGGTAATTACCACTAGGAAAACTGTTTTCCATGTGACATATTTTAGGTGAGCTAAAGACATGGGCTCAAAAGTAGGTCCCATGAGCTTAGCTATGCACACATTGAGGTCCCATGCTGACACCGGTTCCCTGTGAGGGTGATGCAAATGGACCAGACCCTTAAAGAACCTCCTAAAGATAGGTTCTGAGGCCACTGTTACCTTTGCTCCAGCAGAAATGTAAGCAGACACTGCTGCCAGGTGAACCTTCAAGGTGCTGGGCTGCAGTCCCAGGGAATGTAAATGAGAAAGGTAGTCAAGAACAGTTGATAATCCAGCCTGTACTGGCACCAATTTTCTAGCTGAACACCAGATTGAAAACCTTTTCCATTTTGAAGAATAGATTTTCTTAGTGGAGGGTTTCCTGTACCCTCTCAGAATGTCTAACACCACTTCAGAGAGGTGTAAATTAGCATATTCTAGGTCCTCAACAGCCAAGCTTTGAGATTGAGAGACCTGAGGTTCGGGTACAGCAGGGTTTCCTGGTTGACGGTTAACAAGTTGTGCCTCTGAGGAAGGTGTATTGGTTTGGCTACAGACATGGAGAGCAGAATAGAGTACTATGGCTGCCTGGGCCATTCTGGAGCTATCGAGATTAGAGATGCCGAATGGGATCTGAGCTTGAGCAGTACTCTGAATACCAGGGGAAAGGGAGGAACGCCATACAGGTGCTTCTCTGACCAATCCAGAACCACAGCATCCAGAGGCAGTGTACCCCAATCTGGTGGCATGCAGCTATACTGTGGCAGGTGGTGGTTCTGGTGGGATGTGAACAAGTCTATCTGTGGATTGCCCCACCTCCTGAAGATCACCTGCACCACTTGCCTGGTTCACAGTCCATTCGTGATGGGCCTGATTGATTCAAATCAAGGCATCTACCAGGGTATTGTCCTTCCCTGGAGGAGTAAGCCAGGGTCCAGATTTTCATGGCTTCTGTGCAGAGAGGGCCTGACCTGGTGCCTCCCTGCTTGTTTATGTAGTACATTGTGGTGGTGTTGTCTGTTCTGACTTGCACCACCTTCCCTTGCACCAATGCTGGTGAAAAAGCTTTTAGTGCCAGAGACACAGCTCTGAGTTCTAGCAAGTTTATGTGCTGGAAGGACTCTGCAGCTGACCAGATACTCTGAGTTGTGTGATCCTCTAAATGAGCACCCCAACCCAGGAGAGATGCATCTGTTGTGAGAACAACTGATTGGGACTCTCACTGAAAAGGAACCCCCCTCCCTTAGGTTGGGTTCCTCTTTCTACCACTGGAGTGCTTGTAACAAAGTCCTTGTTACTGGGATGGGCTTTGAAAGAGGGTCTTTTTCTCTGACTCCAGTGAGCCCTGAGGTGGAACTGGATGTCTCTCATTTGGAACCTGGAGCCCAAAACTGTGCCTGTGGCTGCAGCCATATGGCCCAGTAGGTGTAGAAACTACCTTGCAGTTTTGTGTTTGTGCAAGCTGAATGAATTTGCAGTCAGCTAGAGATTTCTGGCCCTGTCCAGAGGCAGGTAGGCCCTGCCCTGCAGAGTAATTGATCTCTGCCCCTATGAACTGCAAAACTTGAGCAGGAATGAGGACCGAATTTTTGGGATTGATCAGGATCCCCAAGGACTCCAGGAGCCTTTGGGTGGTCTATAGATATTGCCTGACTTGATCTGGTGATTTCTCTACCACCAGCCAGTCCTCCAAGTACGGGAACACTGTGACTCCCTGCCTTCGAAGACGTGCCACAACTGCTGACAGGCACTTTGTGAACACCCTTGGGACCGAAGAAAGGCCAAAAGACAGGGCTGAAAACTGGTAATGGCCTGAAGGGAGTCTGAACCGTATATATTTTCTGCAGGACTCCCTTATGGGGATGTGGAAATGGGCGTCTTAAGTCCAGCCTCCTTTTTGGAGTGTTGGCAGAGTCAATGACAAAGTTACCATTTTGAACTCTGTTTTTTCCAGATGCTTGTTTAGAGCTCTGAGGTCCAATGGCCACCACTTTCAATTTTTTTTTGTGGTGAGAAAGTACCTGGAGTAAAAAACCCTTCTTCTGAGGTGGGTTGGGACAGGTTCCACTGCTCTTAGCAGCAGCAGGTTTCGAACCTCTGACTCTAGCAGTTTCTTTTCTGCTAAGGAGGGTGAACTAAAAACCCTGTTTTTTTGAGGAGGAAGGAATTTGAAGTTTAGAGACAGACCCTGACTCACTACCGCCAGGACCCACTTGTCTGTGGTGATGCTTAGCCAAGTTTGGATGAAGTGAGACAGTCTGCCTCCGACATGGAGGGAGGAGGCGGCTTTTGCAGGCATGTCAGGGTGTTTGTTTTGCTTGAGGCTGAGGCTGGGCCTGTGACCCTCGCCTAGAGCCCCTTCTACCCCTGCCCCTGAAGTACCCTTGTTGTGGGTACTGCTGGTACTGAGGTGTGGTCACTGGTTGGAAAAAGCACCTGGTGTGGAAGAACCTGCCCCAGCACCGCCTTCCATAAGGCTTGGTGGATGGTGAAGCCTTCTCTTTATTAGAGTTGCTTCTGTATGTGGCCTTGTACTCATCCACCTTTTTCATACAGGCCACTGCTGAGTCCCCGAATAGAGCATGTCCTTCTACAGGGAAATTAAGAGCCTCTGACCAGGTGTCTTGAGTGAGATTTCTGACCCGCAGCCAGGCAAATCTCCTCTGGGCTACTGTGTTTGCCATCCGTCTGGCTGCAGTGTCATTTGTATCAGCAGCCATTTGGAGCTGGTATTTAGCCGCCTCTTGCCTAAACCTAGCAGTTTCTGCTAGGTCATCAGACAGGGGTGAGGGGGCTTTCTGAGCCATGGCCAAAACCGATTGCCACAAGGACTTCTGGTACTGGGCAGCACAGGCCTGAAAATTTGCTTGTCATATGGCTAAAGAAACTGACAGGTACCCCTTCTTTGCCATACTATTTTCTTAGAGTCCTTGTCTGGTGGGTGTGATACCATAGGGACCCTAGCCTTATCACAGGCAGCTGCCTGTACAACCCCCTGATGATCTGGATGGGAAAAGGGAACTCCACCCCTTCCCTCGCCATCTGATAATTTTGTCCATCCTCTTGTCAAGAGGGGGGACAGAATTAGGGGTTTGAAATATTTTCAGAGCATCTTTTTTGGAAAAAAACTTATTCACAGGAAGGGGGTTAAACCCATCATATCTAAATACCCCACCTCCTCTTCATCCTCAATGTCCTACCTTGTGGTGATGTCCAGTGCATTAGTCATTTTTCTCACACAAAGGTAAAATGTAAGGAGTAATCTTTGGATATTCTGGGAGGAGCGCCAAATTCCTGCTCAGGGGATACCTCAGGTTCAATGGGTTCCCCTTCCTCCTCACATTCACTGTATTCTTCCTCTTCTGTGAAGGAAGAGCTGCCTGTGCTGCCAGCCTGTCCCACAGGGGTCTGAACAGGTGGCTGCTGATCCGTAGGCACTAGGCCTTGTAATGCATGAATTACCCTGAAAGCCTAGCCAATTTCTTGAAGAGAAGGCATAATGAGGGCAGGCACAGAAGTCCCCTTTTTTGTAGGTGGGGGTTCTATATGTTTTAACTTTTTTGATTTCTTAGAGGGAACCGGGGAGTCAGCCGGTTCAGTAGCCCTCTTGGTGCCTTTGTCACCAGTCTCAGGGGTAGAGGCAACAGCAAAAGTGGTTTCACCCACATTAATAAGGGGTATCATCTGGTCAGAGCCAGAGGGACCCCTGCGTGGAGGAAGTTACTTTTTTAGCCGTTCCAGGTGTTTTTCAACAGTTTTTTCAGGGAATGTTTTGCAAATATCACATTCTTCCTTAAGATGCTCATATCCAAGGCAGACCACACACAAATTGTGTTTATCTGCCTTGTCAAAGACTTCCCCACATTGTGAACATTTTTTAAAACTGGGTTCACCAGTCTTTTTCTTCATTTTTTTCTGACATTTTTTATTGGTACCGATAAAAAAGGTAAACCGCTAAGTCAGATATGAATTTTAAATAAAACGTAGTGGTTGTGGTCAGTTCCGAAACCGATAAGAAACCAGAGGAACTGAACAGATGAAACAAGAGTGAACTGGGATTAGCGGTTTAGTAACCGAAAAAAGTGGCTAAAAAAAAAATTAAGTTTTGAAACTAAAAACTAAGAAACTAATGAGTTTTTTTAGTCAGAAAACCCTGACTAACTAAAAAACTAACTCGGTTCACTCCCAGTTATACTGAACCAAGAGGAACTGGCAAACATTAAGTAAATAACGCTAAACTAAGTTTAAATAACA
Organism: Neoceratodus forsteri; assembly: GCA_016271365.2. Taxonomy (NCBI): domain Eukaryota; kingdom Metazoa; phylum Chordata; order Ceratodontiformes; family Ceratodontidae; genus Neoceratodus; species Neoceratodus forsteri. The sequence goes on from CM057451.1 coordinate 40,611,320, forward strand.
GTAAACATTAAGTATAAAGCAGCAAATGAAATAAAAAGATAATTATAGTATTTCTATAACTTTCTTCATGATAGAATGGAAAGCAGAAGAGCAACACTCTGCGCGGACCAGACTTTTCAGGCAGACAGTGAAATCTGAGGAGTTTAAAACACTGGCAGTTAGTATAGGGCAGCATTTGAAAAGTTGTCACATGCAAAGAATTCCATCATTTGCATGTGTTCTATTCTCTCTGGGCAGTCCTACCTAGAAGGCTTACTGCAGAAAGTTATGAATGCCCGAGTATTACTGGGGTTAGAAAACAGTGGTGGAGTTCAAGAATGTATAGGATGGGCACAAGAGAATCTTACGGAAAAGGAAGGGATAATGGACGGGGAGATCAAGCAGGATCTGCAGTGATACTGTATGCAGGGAAAATGGGCAGACTACGCAGGTTAAGTGGTCCTTATCTGCTGGCAAATTCTATCATACTCTCCGACAAATGCACATGTACTAATCTGTAGCACTATCGCTTAATATGTCTCTCTTCAACAAATTTTAGCATTTAACTATTTGACTGTCTTATAAATTGCTCTCCACTTCAATGTTGTAAAATTCTCTGGTTATGTTCATTACTTTAGATGTCTTGCACTGCTGCAACTGCTTGGCTAACCGGTGTATGAAATGTTGTACTGTATTATCACCTGTAACTGCTGTTCCTCTGTCTGTATTTCTCCCAGGTGGTGTCTAAAAATAGGCAAAGTTTTCTGTCTAGTGCACTTACCTGGTAAACAAAAACTAAATAAATAAATAAATGTTTCTATATCCCAGTGTGTAAAAATTCTAAATAAATAAAAATAAATATACATTTATATATTATGTCAAAAGACACAACATGTTTTCAAAGTTTCATAAACGTAAGGAAGCCTTATGTGCAAAAATGTCCTTTATCTGCTCTGATCATACTTACGTAATAAGTGCGAAGAAAAAAATACTCATTGTAATTATCTTTCTTCTTAAGGGATCCTTCAGTAATATTCCGAATGTGCAAGCATTCTCCAGGAATGAGCAGCCCTGGAGATTTGGAACTTCATGCTGATTATGGAACATTCAGAATCAAGTTCAAAGTCTGCTGTGTTGTCATGCTCTGCCCTGCCTCCTAACAACAGATTTATTTCTATTGTTAGGGCGAGCTGTGACCACTAAATCTAGCTAAATGGCTACCATGATCTTTGAAAATGGTATGGGGAGGGGAGGACGCTGTTAGGCACTTGGCTGAGACATGAGCCAGCATGTCTACAATCTGGACTTCTGTCCTTCATGCTGGCATCCTCAGGGGCATGGTTTCAGGGGAAACAAGCAAGCTGACAAAAAAACAATGTAAAAGCCGCCAGTGCCATGCAGCATGGTCACCAACAACGGTAGCGGGTATGGATGGTTGGTATAACCGCCACCAACAGAAAAAAAAATAGCTAAAAAAAAGAAAAAGGTTTAAAACAAGGCAGAACAACACTTATCTATATTGATAACGAATCTGTAAACAGATCACTGACACAACAACTGTAATAAATAATGCTCAAGAAAACAGAAAAGCAACGGATTCTTGTGTGAACCTATGTCTAGGTTCTGCAAGGGAAGGTAGGGTAAAGGATTGTGAATATTACTGATGGATCCCTTAAGAGGTAACAACATTACTACAATGAGTAATTTTTTCTTCTAACCCCAGAAATCCATCAGTATGTATTCACAATGTGCAAACTCCATAGCTGCATCTTGTGAGGCTGGGTCCAGAACCTATTTAGGGGAAATGGTTCTCCAAGACAGCAGTGCCAAAGCTGACATCTCTACTGGACTTTATGTCCCGATAGTAGTGTTATGTGAAGGTGTGTAACGTCTTCTAGGTAGCTGCTTTACAAACCTCTTGCAAAGAATACCCCCTGATGCTGCCACAGAGGCAGAGGTGCCACTTGTGGAGTGTGCCCTAAGGCCTCTGGGTGGCTATTTACCAGCTTTGTCATAAAAGAACTGTATGTAGGAGACTATTCTGCAAGAAATGGTTCTCCTGGATGTTGATTTGTCTTTGCCTACTTCATCGTAAGTGACAAACAGCTGAGTGGTCAAGGACCTTTAGTGTGGTTTAGGTAGTAACTTGGTGCCCTTCTGACATCCAGGCAGTGGAGCTTTTGTTCCACCGAGCTGGATTTTTCAGTTAAGAAAACAGGAAGGGCAACTTACTGATTCAGATTAGGGAGAAATCTCCTGTTTTTCCACAGGACTACCTTGTCCCTATGGAAAATTATGTAGTATGGATCTGTGCACAGGGCTTGTAGCTTGCTCACTCTTCTAGCAGATGTCACTGACACTAGGAAAATTGTTTTCCAGTTGACATACTTCAGTGCAGCTGTGGCCATAAGCTCAGAAGGAGCCACCATCAACTAAGCAATGCACACATTCAAGTCCTGGGGGGGGCACAGGGTCTCTCAGAGGCGGGTATGTGATTAAGGACTTTGGTTTCAAAACCCATTTTCAAAAGGTTTTTCAATGACCCATCTTTGCCAGCTGATGTGTAAGATGACACTACTGCCAAATGCACCTTCAGGGCTGATGGCCCCAGTGACTCGAGGTGGGCAAGGTTATCCAGGACTGTAGACAGATCTGCCCGGAAGGGGTTAATCTGTCTAGGAGCACACCACAAAAAAAAATCTCCTCTATTTTGAAGCATATTGTTTTTCTTGTTCCTGGTTTCCTAGAAACCTTCAACACTTTCATTACTTCCTCTGAAAGATTTATCCTAGAAAACACTAGTTCTTCAAGAACTATGCCCTGAGGTGTAGACTTCTCAGGTCTGGTAATGTTATCCTGCCCTGAGACAGTGTTGAAGAGGAACAGGAGCATGGAGTATCACATTTCCCTGGCCCAGTATGGTGCTTTGAGAATCATTGTTGCTGACTCCCTTCTCAGTTTTGTAAGTATTCTTAATAAAGAGTGGAAATGAAAAGAATGCATACAGAAGCTTCACTGACCAGTCCAGAACTAGTGCTTCCTCTGGAACGGAACCCATCACTGGGGGGGGGGTCTGCAACAAAAGAGTGGGAGAGATCATCAAGAAGTCAATCTGTGGTAGAAGCCTTACAAGACTGCCTTCTCGGGCATCTAGTAAGTGAGCCAACTAGACTGGACACCATCCTGGATGTGGTACTCACCAATTCGGAGATAGTTAGTGCTCTTAGAGTTGGTGAACTGCTAGCAAACAGCAACCACAACTCTGTCTGATTTGAATTATCCCTAGGGGATTTAAAATCTCAATCCAGAGCAGAAGTCCTAAACTTCAGAGGAGCTAGCTTTGACAAAATTAGGGAATTAGCCCAGGGAAAACCAGTGAGGAACCATGAGCAACTGGAAGTAGAAGACATATGAAGGCTGATTAAACAAGCTATCTTAGAGGTGGACAGTGGCGAAAAAGAATAAACATAAAAAAACAATATGGTTCACTAACCAAGTCAAAACAGTGATCAGGACCAAAAGAGAGGCTTTCCTCAACTTTAAAAGGAAATCACGTGACAGTGAATGGGAAGATTACATATAGAAGAATAAGGAAGCCAAGAGGATGGGGAGACAAGGAAAAGCAGTGGCCAAACTTCAGATAGCGGAGGGGGTCAAAGCAGGGAAAATAAAATTATGTACCCACCGTATTTCTTGATCTAGGACCCCATGGGAGACTCCCCCCCCCCCTTCTATGGGCGGAGCCAATGCAGGGACGGCGCCTCCCTCAAGGACAATGTTCCACGTGGCACTCACGGGTTGGCCATTAGCTGCCGTCGACGCCACCCTAGCCTCAGTTCTGAGACACCACAGAGAGAGGAAGAATGGGATAGAGGGGTGGGGCAAGGGAGCCCAATAGGGGGGTTGGGATAGACAAAAGGAAAGGATATAAAAACCAAAAGGAGAAATAAATGACAGAGAGGACAGAAAGGAAAAAACTAATCTAAGGGATTGGGAAGGGGGCCCCACTCTCTGGAAAAAGAGGTAGGGATGGGACAGAGGAAGAAAGAGAAAACAAATGAGGGGGGAGAAGAGGACTCCACTCTTGACAGAAATGGACCTGGACCCCTAGAACTTAAAACAAGGACCACCTGGTCCACCCAGTCTGCCCATTTAGAGAGAAGGAGAGAACAGGTTGCCAAGGAGGCGAATGCCTGGAGTTTGGCAAGCAGCAATAGCCCCACAGGAGCCAACAGCTTTAGGAAAAGTATAAAAGAGTTCCAGGTAGACAAACAGCATGTCCCCCCAAAAAAAAGGGAGAACTCCAAAAAGGAGGGAGAAAAAAACGCTAAAAATATAAAGAGGGATTAGTCCCAAGGGACATCCAAAATAAGAAAACGAGGGGTCTGAAAAAAGGGTGGGTCCCCAAGGAGTCTGCCAGTCCCTCCACTCCCACCCCCACCCCAAATTCAAGGGAGAGGGGAAGAAACTGCCAAAGATGGGGGGGGGGAGAGAGAGAGAAAGAGAGAGAGAGAACCCCCCTCACCCAAGACCCCTTCTAAGGAGTAACTCCTCCTTGCATTTCTCCAGAGCCCCCTTCCTCCTGACCACAAGGGAAAGAGAGAGTGGAGGGGTTGAAACAACAGGGAGACACACAGGGGGAGGAGGTGCCCAGAAACCGAGGCCCGAGGGGGAAGGTGGGCGGGATTTAGTGATGAATGGTGAAGATACACAGAAAGATCAAGAATTACGGTAGGTATGTAAATTTTCATATCTCATCTGTGTCAATCTTCACCATTCATCACTATTTGGGTGAGTACCAAGCCCCCCAAAGGGGGCCAAATACGTCCTTATGGGACTAAGTCCCTAAGCCTCCAGTGGGAGAGACGCCGGAGGGGAGAACCCTTACAGGCCTGGAGAGACCTGAGACAGGGAACTCCCAGTGGTAGAGGGAAGGTGCCCCAAAAACTGTCATCTCACCCTACGGCAGAAAAGGTGGATTCTCCAGAAAGCAGAGGAAATCACCCTATGCCGGGCCATGGGTGACAACTGGGATAAGTGATGCCATGCCGTCTGCCTAGTGCAGATACTGTCCCTAAAATCCTGGAGGCTACCTCGCTGGCATCGTAAGATGCCCTTGCTTGGTGCCTTGCTAGCTCCAGGCCTTGAGCAGAGAGGGCGATGGCCTGCCTGGTTTGCTCCCTGTCAGGCATCGAGGCTAGGAGTTGTCCTAGCCTGGACCACAAGAACCTGTCATAGGAAGCATAGAGGGCCTGCTGCAAAGCTACAGAAAGAAGGATCTGTGCGGAATAGAATGTCCTCCTCCCCAGAAATCAAAATCCGCAGAGTCTGAGTCTGGCGGCCGGTCACAGTCCGGGGTGCGAAGCCCAGAAGGGGTGTCCAGGCACGTCAAACCCGAAGAGGGGTGAAGCATAGTACCTGGAGACCCGGGGGAGCACAATATCACTAGCGCAGGTCCCTTGGGGCTAGAACAGTGGAAAAGGGATGCTGCCAGAGCCGAAGTGACGCATCCCAGAAGGGGACAGGCCAGGCGGGAACCAGCAGGTTGGCCACACTGTATTCACCCAAGGAGGCACGCGTCACTCGGTCGGGATTGCCTTCAGAGGACGGGGTGAGATAAAGCTCGTCAAGCATCCTCACAAGGAAGCGCTGATACGAGGTGCGATCATACCCTGGGGACATGTGGACAGAGAGTTCCTCTCCCTCCGAGGAGGGGGATGAGGAGGCTGACAAGTCCAGCGATTCAGGGTCAGGCTGCGTGGGAGTGCAATGGAACACCTGCTCATCCATGGCACTGAGGTAGGTGGGGAAATGCACAGCTGAAGCCCTGAACTGTTCCCAGGTCAGAGGTTCCCTAGGACCGGGAATACCTGGGAGAAAAGGGGATGGAGGCAGTGGCACAGGGGTTAAGCTCCTAGCAGGTGGAGTGTGGCCTCTGCCTGGGCAGGGGGGGGCCTAGCGGAAGCTCCCAACTGGGAGGGAGATCCAGAGGTCCCAGCAGCCAACAACCGTTCAATCAGATCGTAACGGCTAGAGCTGTGCCCGTGGGAAGAAACCCCCTGTGTGGTGACCGGGACCGTGTGAGCCCAGAAGGACGGCCCCTGACCTCCAAAGTAGAGGCCCCTCTCAAGGAGTGAGCAGGGGAAGGGCAAGGATCTGCCCTACGGCTCCTCCCAGAAGCCGGGCAGGTTCCAGGGAGGGGCCACTGTGCCAAACCCTGACTCCTCGACTCTTCAGACTCTGAAAGAGCCCTCTTCCTCGCTACCACTAGCCTAGGTAGCTGGCAACCATTAGCCAACTCTGAAGAATCTACCCAGGGTGCAGTACCCTGGGCTGTCCCAAATTTGGACTGTCCAGGCACCCCAAGGAAGAGGGTGCCCCAACTGAAGGGACAGACAAACCGGTGACTCCGGGCAGCGCAGCAACGGCCACCTGGACCACTGCCGGCTGGTCAGTACCAGTGACACCAGAATCAACCAGAGTAGTCTAACCCACAGAAGGAGGCCAAGTGGGGGCTGAGGTGCTGGACACTGAGGGACTGGAGGATTCCAAAGAATCCAGAAGCCAATCCGGAGCAGACTCTGATTTCCCCTCTGAGGAGGTGGACAAAGAAGTCTGATGCCAGACCACTCTCCAATCCCTGCCAGTTCCTGGACCGTGAGTCACGCCACCCTCAGCCCCAGCACCACGAGCAGCACTGGAGCCAAGCGCAGCACCGTGCTTAGTACCACAGTCCTCCCTGGCACCGCGAACGGCGCCGGAGTCAGAAACAGCACCGATTGCAACGCCGCACTCCCCCGGCACCGCAAATGGCCCTGGAGTCAAAGGCGGCACCGACTGAGGCGGAGACCCCTTTTCCAGGCATCACGAACGGCACCAGAGTCTGAAACGGCACTGACCCCATCCCGAGAGCAGAAACAGCGCCGACTCCAGTTCCAGTGCTGTGCACAGCACAGAGATCAGAAACGGCCCGAAGACTTGTATCCACACCTCCCATGGCACCGCCCTCATCCCTGGCACCGTGAACGGCGCCAGGAGTGAAAGAGGCACCGAGGGATGGCCCGGCACCATACACAGTGCTGCAAATGGCACCGGGGCCAAGGGTGGCACCGACAGAGGATGTCGAGGATGGTGTCGGCCCCAGATGCTACACCAGGGAGTCAGATCCGAAGAGGTGACTGTCAAAGCGGTGCCTCCTGCCCGACCCCCGAGAGGGCCGGACTGGGCCTCCTGCACCATAGAAGAAGCCCCCGCCACGACAAGGCTGGAAGAGGCGGAGGCCCCCTCCTCCACAGGCCGTATAGGACTGGGAGGGGACCCAGAGGAAGGGTCGAGAGTCCTGACCTTGGCCCGCTGACTGCAAACCCACCCCCCAAAAGTCAGCAGTGCACGTCCGACCTTAAACATGCACAACTCAAGAACTCGGTGGTCCATAGAGAAGCAGGCGCTGCAGATGTCCATGTCGTGGGCTGGGCCGAGGCAGGAAAGACAGTGGTCATGCTGGTCCGAGACACAGTAAAGGCGGCCACAGGGACACCAATGCATTGCTGGCTGCCCCGCCTTTGACGATTTCTTGTCCCCAGGACGAGACATGACCGAGCGGTAAACAAAGTAGAAACAGTACTCAATGTCGCTTTAAATAAAACAGAATGGTCTTACCAGAAACCAGGAAAGCGGCATCAAGCAGGGCGAGACAGAACCGAGACGAATACTAGTGGTCGAACTAGGCCGTGAAACACACGCACTTTTTGACTGCAGTCTCCTCACGAGGTCTACACTCGACAACAGGAGAAGAAGAACTGAGGCTAGGGCGGAGTCAAAGGCAGCTAATGGCCAACCCGCGAGCACCATGTGGAACGTTGACCGCGAGGGCAGCGCTGTCCCTGCATCGGCTCTGCCCATAGAAGAAAAAAAAGTCTCCCACGCTCCGGCGCTATAACCCAAATAAGGATGAATGGTGAAGATTGACACAGATAAGATCAAAAACTTCTCTCGGTATATACAAGAAAAAAAGGAAGAAAGGGGGAGGGGTAGTTAAGCTTAAAGATAGTGACATGATAGCAGAAGATGTTAGACATAAGGCTGCTATTCTGAACAACTTCTTCTGTTCAGTGTTCACCAAGGGACACAGTGGCCCATTGCCTGACAGTGGTATTAAAGCAGCTGACAAGTGGGGTCCCACAAATGGAAATGCCAACATTCACTATCAGCAGGGTTAAAGAGGCGCTCAAGCAAATAAAGCAGGACAAATCACCAGGGCTGGATGAAATACACCCAAGGGTGCTGAAAGAGTTGGCAGTGGAATTAGCAGACCCCTTGGCCATTTGTTTAACCGCTTGCTTCAGTCGGAAGTCGTGCCAAGGGACTGAACAGCTGACATGATGCCTCTACACAAGGGTGGGAGCAGAGAGGAGGCTGGTAACTACAGACCGGTTAGCCTCACATCAGTAGTGGGGAAACTGATGTAAGCCTTGATTAAACAGGACCTAACAACCTTCAGGGTGACAGGCAGCACGGGTTCGTAGCAGGTAGATCATATCAGATAACCTGATTACATTCTTCGACTGGATGGCTAGGGAATTGTACAGGGGCCATCCAGTAGATCTCCTCTACTTCGACTTCAGCAAGGCCTTTGACTCGGTACCAAATAATCATCTGTTGAAAAAGATGGAGGACATGGGCACTGCAGAGAGTATTGTTAGATGGGTAGGAAACTGTCTTAAGGACAGAAAGCAGAGAGTGGTGGCCAACGGGCAGGGGTCAGGTGATGGAGCGGTCACTAGTGGTGTACCCCAAGACTCAGTCTTGGGTCCAGTTCTGTTTAATGTATTCATCAGCTACATCAGGGTTGGTACACAAGGCAAGACTGCCTTCTTCGCAGATAATGCTAAGCTAAGTGGTAGTGTGGACAGTGAGGAAACGGTTAAGAATCTTCAAAAAGATCTGCAAAGGTTGGAAAAATGGTCTAGTGTCTGGCAGCTGAAGTTCAACACCAAAAAGTATAAGGTGATGCACCTAGGGAAAAAGAACCAGAAGACTGTATATTGGTTTAATGCGGTCAGACTCAGCACTTTACAGGAGTAAAGGGACATAGGACTTACCATCTGTGACACCCTTAAGTAGACCAGCCAATGCAACACAGCTTACAGCAAGGCCAACAAAATGTTGGGGTGTATTGGTAGAGGAGTTGACAGCAGGAACAGGGAGGTGACACTGCCACTCTATCGGTCCCTTGTGAGGCCCCTACCTGGAGTACTGTGTCCAGGTTTGGGGTCCACACCTTAACAAAGACAAAAACAAACTGGGTGGAGACCGTGCAGAGAAGGACGACAAAAATAATACAAGGCATGCAGGGACTTTCTTATGAGGGGCGCTTGAGGCATTGAATATGTATTCACGAGAAACTAGAAGGGAGAGGGAGGACATGATAGAAACTTTCAAGTTCCCGAAAGGAGTAAATAAGGTGCCCTGCTCTGAACTGTTCAACAAGGTTTCCAGCTCAAATACTAGAGGGCACAAATGGAAGCTGAGGGGAGGGAGCTTCAAGAAGGAACTCAGGAAACACTACTTCTCGGAAAGGGTCGCTGAGCCTTGGAATGGGTGACCCACGGAGGTGGTGGAAGCCAAGTCAGTGACAGCTTTCAAACTGGGCTGGGAAAACGAGAATGCTCAAATACAATCCGAGGAAACTGGACTGGGTAGGGGTCTGAAGTGGGGGCTAGGTCCTGGGATCTGAGAAGGTCTCGGAAACTACTGGGCAGACTTGATGGACCCTAGGTTTCCTACTGCGGTCAATTTTTCTGTTTCTATGAGCCCAATGTGACCATTTTTAATCTTTTTTCTTTATGTGTTTGCTCAGATATCTCAGGTCTAAAATGGGTCACCACTTCCCACTTTTCTTGTGGACCAGGAAGCATCTGGAGAAAAGATCCTTGCCCTGTTGTGTGGCGGGTACTCTCTCTCCACTGCTTATGCTTGCAATAATTTCTTTATTTCCAGCTCCAACAGGATTTATTCTGCTGGTGTGTGAGGCTGAGAAAGCTTTTGGGTTCTGCAGTTTTGGGAACTTTCTGAATTGCAGGGACAAACCTTGACCCACTACTTCCAGGACCCACTTGTCTGTAGTAATCTTTGACCACTCCTAGAAACAGTGAACCAACCCCCTCCCCGGCAATGGATTGTGACCTTCCCCTGCTCCTACAGTAATTTTCTTTACGTGAGTACTCATAGGAGCATAAGGTAGTGGGCAGTAGCCCTGCCATTAAATCCCTTGCCCATGTAGGTGATTTTGTACTCATCCACCTTTTTCATGTAAACCTCTTTTGTCACCAAATAGGGAGTTTCCCTCAAAGGGAGAATCCATAGCTTCTGTCTGTATGTCCTGGGAGAGGTTTGTAGTTCTAAGCAAGGTAAACCTTCTGAAGGACACTGCATGGGCCAGGACCCTTCGAAACAATTTCATTTATGTCCACTACCATATGGAACTGGTACTTTGTAACATTCATGGCTGATCTAGCTGTGTCATCTATGTCCTGTGCTAAGCCACCAGCTGCTTTTTCACTCAGTGCCAGTATGGGGTTCCAGAGTGCCTTCTGGTACTGAGATGTGTATGCTAAGGATGCTGCCTGCCTGAGTAGCATGGAACCTGACGTATACACTTTCTTGACCATTCTACCCAGTTTCCTGGAATCTTTCTCAAGAGACTGGGAGCAGAGGGGCACTTACTTTGGCCCTGTCACATGCAGCAGTCTAAACCATCCCCTCATGATCAGGGTGGGTGGAGAGGTACTCAACCTCCTGTCTGTCCCCCTGATATTTTTTCTCAATTTTCTTGTCAATGCCAGCAGTTGAGCTGGGTGCTGCCATGACCCTGTTTTTGCTTTTTGAGGGATTTGTGAATGGGAAGACGCAACCTCCTTGTCGGGGTTAGTCCCATCATATCAATGAACTCCACTTCCTCTTCATCTTCCTCAGTTTCATGGGAGGAAATGTTGAGGGTGTTCTGTCTTATAAAGGAATGATAAGATGTAGAGTCCTCTGAAAGCCTAGGAGGAAAGCTAAATTTCTGCTCAAGAGAACCATCTAGTGGTTCCCTTTCTAATCTTCATAACACATTTCAACCTCCTCCTCCACAGACACTGGGTATGGAACGGGAGAGGGGGCATATTAATGAGATTTCCCATAGCCTAGAAAGCCTGGAAAGATTGCCATGCCTTTGTGATGTCCTCTGCTGAGGGTATTTCTTTTAAGTCAACTGGCGGCTCCTTTCCTTTTTCAGGAGGAGGGACAGACATTTTTTCCTTTTTGTTTTTCCTTAGGAAGCACCATTTCAGGTTCCCCCTTTTCTGACATCCTAGTTTCTGTACCATTTTTAGCAGCTTTATTTTTCTTTTTTGCCCCTTTTGAAATGGACTGTTGCTTACTCTGAGGGGCTGGACACTCATCTGAGCCATTTGGTTACATAGAGGCAGACTGAAAAACCAAAAGATATTGTCTTTTTTTAACCCTTTTCTTTTGTGTTTCATGGCAAAGTTTTTTTTATAGAGATCACAATTCAAAAAATCATGGTCTGGACCCAGGCACCTTAAACAAAGTTCATGGCAGTCTGTTTTTACCAGGAGCTGAAAACAGTACACATTTTTAAAGCCTGTGGGTCCCCATCTTCTTTTTAGGTCCATCAGTCATGCCAAACATGGAAGACAGTAAGAGAAACGCTACTGATTCCAAACATAAAAATTAAATTTGACAGCAAGCCTAATGTGTGATAAAAATAAGGGCTTGTATAAAGATGTGATTAGGTTCCTTAGACAGAACCACTAATATAAATTTTGCCTTGGAAAACTTTAGTAATTCACATCTCAGTTCCTTTGAAATCAGAACTGAGCAGTAATAGAAAAAAAAACACAAAAGCATTTACACAAAAAAGCTTTAAGAAACAAATTTAGCAAAAATATTGCAGTTCCCTAAAGGTGAGAAACACGCAGAATAGCGGTCTTCTCGGGTTCTTGTGAACCAATCAGGAACCACAGAAATAAATGCTAAAACAGCAGTACCCTAGCCAATGCTGAGCTATCGAGAAACAACTAAAATACTTTTCCTAAGACTTTAAAATAAAATAATTAAACCGTAACCTGACCTGAAGTGAGAGATAACTTCAGGGAGACTGCTCTCTTCAACAGAGAAATAAATATGTCGTTAGAAGGCAGGGTGGAGCATAAGCACACAGTAGAGTTTGAACTTGATTCTAATGTTCCATAATGTAGCATAAAAGAACAGTTACATACTTACCCTAACAGTAGATCTTCGAGAGAATCTCTCATCAGGCCACACCTATGGAACTATAACGGCCAAGCACTAGGACCATACGGAAACTTTTTGTAAGCAGTCCACTAGGGACCACCCATGACAATTTCCTACATTGGCACTTCCCATATAAACAAGAAATGCATTGTCCCTCTCTTGGAACGGGAGGTATTTTTCTATTTTCTTTCTTATGTAACACTAAAGATTAAAATCAAAAACAGTTTTTAATAAGTATCATATGGACTGTTAAAAAAACTCTTCACCCACAGGAATCACTCACTGCTTGCTGGTGAGGCAATGGAAAGAAAATTAATGTTGCAAAGGAGTATGTTCGGTGTTTGAAAGGAGGAAAGGGGCACACCTGGACATTTCCAGGTATTCATGTGGAAATTACACTATATTTACCCAGAATATATAAAGTATAAAAAATATTCAAGAAAATAAGTTGTACAACAAAAAAGACAATTCACTTACCAGCATTCTGGTTGAGACCTGCTGTTTCATAGGCCAGAGCAGCAATCAGCCCGGCGTTGTGTTTCAGTTCAATTGCTCTAGCAATGGTTACTAAAAAAAACAAAACATAGAAGGTAAGTTTTTTTTAGTAAATGTGCATTGCTGTGGTTTTTAAAGACACTGAGAGGACACTGAATTACAAAACATAGTATGTTTTTACTGTCCAAACCTTTTTGATTTGGTTTACAATCTTCCTTTTAACTGAGGACACATTGCAAAAAATACTGTAAAACTTGAAATTTTCACTGTAAAATCATTTTCACCATTTTCCCTGAAGCACTATTTTGCGCTAAAATAAATCTGCACTAATTAGTGTTGTTAGCACTTTTTTCATTGTAATGAATATGCTGCTAATGACGGTGCTAAATATAATTTACACAATTATGATTGCACTTCTGTTTTTATAGTATGTTAAATATATTCAAGAACAAAAATGTCATTTATCATTTAATGACAATTTTATTAATATTGGTAAAGAACTAGGAATAACCTACTTTGCATCTTCTCAACATGTTTGCACGCAGCACTGTGCATGTTTGTACACAGCTCCGTGCAAATTTTCTCACAACTATGGGCGTGCTGGCACACAGCTCTGGGCATGTGTGTGTACACAGCTAACAGAAACATAGAATATGACAGCAGAAAAAAACCAGAGGTCCATCCAGTCTGCCAAAGTTCCCTATGATCCTTGGAATCTTCTCTAGAACCTATGCTCCTCCGGGGTGCTAGCCTTCCCCATCCTATCTCCATTCTCCTCCTGGTCCTGTCTCCCCAGGAGGTAGTCACTATGCCCTTCATTCTGTCCCAGGCCTGCCTGAATCCCCTGACTATCTTCACACCAACCACCTCGGCTGACAGGCTGTTCCAAGGTTTCACCACCCTTTCCGTAAAGGAGTCCTTCCTCACAACTTCCTGAACCTCCCTCCTGTTAACTTCCACTCATGACCAAGAGCTGGAATCCCCTCCTGTTAACTTCCACTCATGATCACGAGTTGGTATGCAGGCTAAATAATTCTTACAGTTCACCTTGTTAATGTCTTTAAGAAACTTGAATGTCTCTATCATATTTCCCCTCTCCCTTCTGGTTTCCAGTGAGTACATATTTAGTGCCTCGAGGCACTTCTCATAGGATTTGCCCTGCTGGTCTGGAATCACTTTTGTTACTCTGCACTGCACTCTCTCTAACCTACCGTTGTCTTTTCAAGGTTAAAACTCCAGAACTGGATACAGTACTCCAGGTAAGGCCTCATCAGGGATCTGTATAGGCAAAGTATTACCTCTTTTCTTCTGCTATTAATATCTTTCCCGATGCATTCCAGCATCCTATTAGCCTTGCTATAAGCCTTATTGCACTGGCTCGTTTAGTTACTGATGATATAACTCCTAGATCCTGTTTCTCTTCTGTAGTGCTAAGTCTCACCCCACCCATCCAGTACTCCGTCTGGAGATTCTTTTTGCCTACGTGCATTACCTTGCACTTGTTGGCGCTGAATTTTAACTGGCAGACCTTTGACCACCCCTCTAGCTTTTGTAGGCCGTCTGCATATCCCTTATTCTCTCATCACTATCCACCCTCCCACATAGTTTTGTCTCATCTGTGAAGAGAGACAGTCTGCCCCAGATTCCCTCACCAATGTCACTAATGAACATGTTGACGTAGACTGGACCCAGGACAGATCCCTGTAGAACCCCACTCATAACCTCCCTCTCCTCTGATTTAACCTCATTGACCACCACCCTTTGCTGCCTCTCTCATTAATACTCACCCAGTTCGCTACGGGTGTAGCCGCACCCAGGTCTTCCAACATTTTGAACAACTTTTTGTCTGGTACCAAATGAAAGGCCTTGCGGAAGTAAAAGTACAGCAGATCCACAGCGTGGTCCCTGTCTACTTCCTTTTTCACCCAGTCAAAGAAAACTATCAGGTTAGCCTGACAAGACTTTCCTGCCACAAAACCGTGCTGTTTATTATCCTGGAGTCTATTGCTCTGCAGGTAGTCTACGAGCTCCTCTTTGATCAGTGATTTCATCAGCTTCCCCAAGATGGAGGTTAGACTGACAGAACTGTAGTTCCTTGAATGCTCCCTATCCCCCCAGAGAAATGGTACAATGTCTGCCATCTTCCAATCCCATGGAACTTCCCCAGACCCGTGTGTGCTGCTGAACAGCCCAGCCAGAGGTTCAGCCAGCTCTGTTCCTAATTCCCCAAGTATCTTCAGATGCAACCCATCTGGACCTGGGGCCTTATCTATCTTGAGGGCTGCCAACCCTTTCAGGACCCTCGCGCTAGTAAGCAATGGCTGTCACATTTCCAGGACTCCTTAGTGGCCACCTTGATGCCGCTCTCTGGAATGAAACCGCAGTCCTCCTTAGTGAATACTGAGCAGAAATAGTCATTCAGGACAGCGGCCTTTTGCACATTATCCTCTATCCCCCTACTCCCCTCAACTAGCCATGTAATACCTCCCTCAACTAGCCATGTGATGCCCCCCTTTCCACTAATATATCTAAAAAAACCTTCTTCTCCGTTCTTGACTCCCTCCGCGATACGCATCTCCGTGTCTGCTTTCACCTCCCTGATGGCTCTCTGCCGCCCTATTTTTCTGTAGGTAATCCTCTCATTCTGCCACCCCCTACTTTTCCTTGTATTTATAGAAAGTCTTCTTTTTGGCCCTCACCGCTTCCCTGACCCTAGCTGAGAACCACAGCGGTCTCTCAAACCTGTTTTTCTTAGGTACTATTCTTATGCTTGCCTTGCCTTTCTTAGATACCGTTATTATGCTTGCCTTTGATGCTCTGGGCATCTTTGCGCACAGTTCTGGGCATGTAGGCGTACAGCTCTGGGCAAGGTTGAGTACATCAACAGGTTTGCATACAGTTCATCTCTTGGAACGCTTGCGTACATTTCTCGGCATGTTTTGGCACATCTCTTGGAATGTTTGTGCATGTCTCTTGACATTGTAGTGTATGTCTTTCTAAACGCCCCTGCTCCTACCATGTTCTTGCACTGTAGCTAAACACCCATACCAGTTCTGGCTGGCACATTGCCTTCCCCTGGTCAGCACTTCTCCTCTCACACTTTTCTTCTAATTTAAGGATTTATTACCATTAACACATTTCAAAGATGCTGTTTTTTTTGTTTTTGTATTTTTACAGATTTGTACAAATACGTAAATGATTGAATGATTTAACTAATTTTGTTGTACTTTGTGTCACTTGATATTCTGCAATTTAAACTGTACTTATCATTTTTTGCCATTGACTATTCTTGCAGTTTTTGTAAATTTTGTACCTCAGGCAGCTGATATTCTCTACTGTACACTGCACTTGTCACTTTGTTAGGTACTGTGTATTGCATTTGTCACAGAAAGGCAGGAAAAGACAAAGTACATCAAATCTGCTAAGAATTCCCATCTATTACTGCACACTCTACTGCCAAATAGGGGCTATCTCTTTGATCAACCACTCAATTTCCCTACATACCCCCACCGACACTTGCTCCCACCCTCCTTATATCACTGTTTGGTTTCACTGATCTCCAGAATCTATCCTACACAGCCTTGGACCAATTTAAAGTCCTTGCAACTACCACCTGTCCTGACAGTCTATTTCACTGATCCACCACAATCTCGGTAAAGGTGAACTTCCTAACATCCTTCTTAAATCTCCCCCCAAACTAGTCTCAATCCAAGCCCTCTTGTTGCTTCATTCCATCTCTGAAGAACAAGTTCTTACTGTCAGCTTTGTTTATTCTCCTTGGGAACCTGTATGTTTCAGTCATATCCCCCTTTTCCCTCCTGGCCTCCAGCGTGTACATTCTTTCCTTGTACGTCCTGCTCTGTTGACCCTGGAACATCCTTGTGACACTCCACTGTACAGTCTCCAGCCTGTTACTGTCCGTCCTCAGACATGAGCTCCAGAATGGAGTACAGTATTCCAGGTGGGGCCTCACCTGAGACCTGTTCAGGGGCAATAGCCTCTCCTTCCTTCTGTTATCAAAACCCTTTCCTAAACATCCCAACATCCTGGTCAACTTGCAATATGCCTGGGCACTGTGAGAGTAGCCAAATTAAAAGGCAGTTTTAATACGGTGTCCAAATGAGATGCGAGGAGTAAGGAGTTAACTACAACCCGGGCTCCACTCAAACTGTCTGTGGCTGTAACTTACACCAACCAAAAGAACCGGCACTTGAGAAAGCTTCAGGCAACACTTACCGAGTCACCGGCCACTAGTTCTTGCAGCTTTATTTATTGTTATACTCTGCCTTGGTGAAACATCAGTTTAAGTGCGCTTATTATCTCTTTAAGAAACAAAGCACTACCTAATTTATTAAGCCCCTTGCTCGAAGCCAATCCTTTTGGTTGGTGTCCTTTTAAGAAGTGCCAGAATAGCAGCAGTCTTTACTGTTGAAAGGGACACTGTCAGCCCCTCGGAATACAAAATGTATGCAGTACATTTTTCTTTGTACTTTTGTTTACGCCCCTCTGCAGATTGCACAGTAACACTCCGTGTGCGCGGTCCCAATGTCTTCATACTTGACACTGTCACGATGCCAGCACTCTCACTAGCAAGCACACAGGTTACTCAGTTTTGACAGACAGACACTGTTAATCTGATACCACACATACTGTTTTGTTTTTTTCATCTGCCTCTGAATTTTATAATTACCTCAGTGTTTCCACTTGATAGAAGAGGAGTGAACACACAATACCGGAGCATGCATTTTGTCAAACGTAGAGGTGCATAAACTTGAAAAATGTTAACAAATCTCCCGCTGCCAGAGTGGTAACACTAACATACTGGTGAGTTGAATTCTCACTAAATACTGTACAATAATATGGACCTCGTTTCACAAAACTAATTATATACTGACAATCTGCACAGGCCAAAAACGAAAATACAAAGAAAAACGTACTGCATAAATTTTGTACATCTAGGGGTTGATGGTGTCCCTTGAAGGAGCTGAGCGTATCGAGAGTCTGTGACGCGGGCATTTTCAAAGCTTGCCACGTGCTGACTTCCGATACAAAAATACACCGTGGCAAGCTGGTGGTCCTCAATATAACCATCATATAAATAAATGTGAACTCCAAGCATTTAAAATACCAAAAAAATCACACACATACAAAAGCCACTGTTTGTTATTTATAGCTTATTTAACAGATAATTACAGCAGCAAAACATTTCCTATCTCCTTTAACATTTAAAAGTTTAGTACAGCATGTTATCTTAGCTAAAAAATTTTGTTTGTGTAGAACTTAAACACTAACTAAAAACCTTCGCAAATCCACAGCATACACAGTCTGCAAACCATTGTGCAGTAGGTAGATTTTGAAAACCGTTACACAGTGGTTGTGTATGTTTTCTGAAAACCATCATAAGCATGCAGATTTTGAAAACTCTCACGCAGCACACGGATTCTGAAAACCCATCGTGCAGCATGAATATTTTAAAAACAATTATGTAGATGTTCAAAATATTCGCGCAGCATGTAGATTTTCCAAAAATTTGTGAAGGATTCTTTTTCTAACATTTTTTTTAATTAAAGATAATCAAATTACTAACAAAAAAGCATTTGCATATCACATACATTATGAAAAACGTCACACAGTGTGTAGATTTTCAAACCCTTTGTAAAGGATTTCTGTGTGAATGGTGTGTAAAAACTGTCACAGCATACATGGCAAAGCACAACACATGTGTTACCATCATGAATAAATAACATAGTACGAGGAATACAGTTATACCCCATGATGAAAACTGCACTCATTTGTTGTGAGAAACAAGACCACAGGACACAGGCCTTGGGCAATATGTGTGGTATTGCTGCTGTTTCACAAATGGAATGCACGTTAATCTGCAAAGTCTACTACAGGACCTACTGGGTCAGCTCGCCGTATGCAAGACGGCGCATGCTAAAGCCGCGCAACACAGACAGCATGTGTGGGAATAGTGACAGGGTGCAAAACCGCTAAATGGTCTATATGCGGTTATGCACCCCGTCACTGTTCCCTAGTAGAGGATAAGTTCCTTGCTGGGAGGAGGGTCCACCGAGCAGTTGCCATGGCTCAACAGGATGAGCCATAGGCAGCAATGGAGGCAGTGCATCTGTGGACCGGTTTCGAATCCTGGTCCCAGATGCATGGAATTTTTCTTTTATTCACACTTTGTGTGAATTAAGTGTCCACCCCCAAGAGTAGGTTATTTTAGGTGGGGGGGTGCAGGGGGCTGAGCCCCCCGCAAAACACAGAGATACACCACTGGCAATATATTGCACTGTATTGACAACGCGGTATATTGCTGCGGCAGAATGTCTTGCGACATTATGACCCTGTGCTGCTACAGGACTGGGACAAATGATGATTCAGCTGCATCTGCTGTGCTTTTTTTTATTTTTTTTTTGTTTACAGTAGGAGTTTTTCCCCCGGTGTTTGGTCCCATCCCCATGCCACGGCCGCACACATGTGGAGGCATGCGTGCGCTGTGCTACTGAGGCCCTCCTCCCAGCAGAGAACTTATCCTCTACTAGGGAACAGTGACAGGGATGGGGGAAAAAAGGATAAAGCCAACATTAAATGGAGGGCAATGAGTACCAATGCCCGTAGTCTGGGAAACAAGCTTCCTGAGCTAGTAGCCCTGATGGAAGAGGAACACTTGGATATTGTGGCAGTCACAGAAACATGGTACACAGAGAACCATGACTGGGATGTCAACATACCAGGGTACACAATCTACAGAAGGGACAGGGAGGGCATAAGAGGAGGTGGAGTAGCTCTCTACATAAGGGAAGGGATCAAAGCTACAGAACTAAAAAGTAAAGGGGGAGGACAAGAGGCACTGTGGGTTACGTTGGAGACAGGAAATTGCATCACAATCTGCACAGGGGTTGTATACAGGCCCCCGTCTCAAGGGCAGGAAACGGACAAGAAAATGATAGAGGACATTCTCAAAATGGCTGAAAAAGGGGAGATACTGTTGATGGGGGACCTGAATATGCCAGATGTTAACTGGACAACATGTACTGCAGCCACATCCAAGAGCAGAGTCATTCTCAATGCCCTACAGGGGGCATACCTTAGACAGCTAGTGGTGGAACCCACCTGGGAGGGAGCAATATTAGACCTGGTACTCTCAAATGGAGAGAGGATCACAGATTTAGAAGTTAGTAGCCATCTGGGAACAAGTGACCACCATACAGTGTGGTTCTCAATAAGCACAACCATGGAGACAAGCCATACAAAAACAAGGATATTGGACTTTAGAAGGGCTGACTTTGGCAAAATGGGTGAGTGCCTAAGGAATGCACTAACAAATGGGCAGGAAGGAGGGGTGGAAGAACAATGGAGAAAAATCAAAACTGCCATCATGGAGGCAACAAGCCTTTGTGTGAAACAAATAAAGAAAACAAAACGGAGTAAAAAACCACTATGGTTCTCAAAAGAGGTGGCAGGGAAGGTTAAGGAGAAAAAGGCTGCATTCAAAAAGTATAAGGAATCACAGAAGGAGCATGACAGGAAACTGTATCAATTAAAGCAGAAAGAAGTGGGGAAGGCAGTCAGAATAGCAAAGGCCCAAACCGAGGAAAAGATAGCCAACTCAGTTAAGAAGGGGGATAAAACCTTTTATAGGTACATTAGGGAGAATAGAAAGGTTAAGGGAGGGATAGTGAAGATTAATAAAGGAGAGGGATGTGGGCAGAGGAGACAGTGAAAAGGCAGAGATACTGAATGAATACTTTTGCTCAGTATTCACAAAGAAGAAGGGAGGAGTTACCTAAACCAAACAATAGAAGCACTCTGGGTGGGGGTTGACACCAGTCCATTTACAGAAGAGGTCCTGAAGCCGATGGTGAGCGCGGCGAGTCAATTTCCGGCTTATGCGATGCGGCCAACCGGGTTCAAGGACGGACCCGGGTCGCCGGAGGGTCAAGGGTGAGAGAAGGATTGAGCGCCCTTGACAGCTCTTCTCTGGGGAGGGCAGGGCAGCACTGGCGCATAAGCAGCACCTAGCAGAGGCTGGGTGGCCACACCCGCGTCGATGCTTTCGTCAACGCGTCAGGATTAGGCGGTATGGTCGTCATTACCGTCCCCATCCTGCTTAAAAAGGGTTAAAATCCTGAACCTCGCCCGTCTTAATGGCGCTCTGCCCCTGGGTGCCCTGATTAGCCTCTGGAGTCGATCCCTGACTGAATGCAGTTCCATGACCCGATATAGGGGTCAGAGCCACTGCCCCACCTCTGAGCCCGGGATGACCGAGGATGCGGTCATATCCGGGGTGAGGGCAGGGTCCGTGACCAGAGCAGATAATTCCAACGGGAGTAGTAGGGGCAAAAAATAGATAATTAAAAAAAAAAGGAAAAAAAAAGAAAGAGTCCTGAAAGAACTCCTAAAACTCAAGGTGGACAAAGCAATGGGGGCCTAACGGGATTCACGCCAGAATCATAAAAGAACTAAGGGGGGACCTAGTGACATCACTGACCACACTTTTTAACAAATCATGGGAGGATGGGGTGGTACCTGAGGACTGGAGGAGGGCAGATGTGATTCCCCTTCACAAAAGTGGGAGCAAGGCAGAAGCAGGAAACTACAGACCTGTTAGTTTGACCTCAGTGGTAGGGAAAATGATGGAATCACTTCTGAAAGAAAGAACTGTTGAGTACCTAGAGACCAGTGGGGCACAGGACCAAAAGCAGCAGGGATTCACAGCAGGAAGGTCATGTCAGATGAATCTAATTGATTTCTTTGACTGGGTGACCAAAGTAATAGACCAGGAAGGGGCTGTGGATATGGCCTATCTAGACTTTAGCAAGGCATTTGACACCGTACCGCACAAAGATTAATAATCAAGTTAGCCATCCTGGGAGTGGGTCCCAGGGTTGTAGCCTGAGTAGTAAACTGGCTGCACAACAGGACACAGAAGGTAATAGTGAATGGAACTCATTTCGAGGAAAGGGGGGTTACTAGTGGAGTACCTCAGGGCTCAGTACTGGGTCCAGTCCTCTTTAACATCTTTACAGGTGACACTGCAGAGGGTCTGGAAGGAAAGGTATGCCTCTTTGCAGATGACACAAAGATCTGTAACAGAGTTGATACACAAGGGGTAGAAAGGATGAGAAGGGACTTGGCAAAGTTGGAGGAATGGTCAGACGTATGGCAACTTAGATTCAATGCAAAGAAGTGCAAAGTAATGCACCTGAGAAACAAAAACCCAGGAGAAGAGTACACAATGGCAGGGGAAGTACTAACAACAACAATAATGGAAAGCGACCTGGGGGTAGTCATATCAGATGACCTAAATGTGGGTAAGCAATGTAAAAAAATCAGTATGAGAGCTGGGGGGATACTGGGATGCACAGGGAGGGGCATCACAAGTAGAAAAAGGGAAGTGGTTATACCTCTGTACAGGCAGTTGGTGAGACCCCATCTGGAGTACTGCGTGCAGTTTTGGAGACCCCATCTACGCAAGGACATAGACAGGATGGAAGCAGTTCAGAGGAGGCCAACTAAAATGGTGCTGGGTTTGCATCAGAAATCATATGAAGAGAGACTGAGAGAGCTTAATATGTATACCCTTGATGAAAGGAGGGACGGGGGGGCATGATAGAAACTTTCAAGTACCTCAAGGGAATCTACAAAGTCCAGGAGGGTAGCATCTTTCAGAAAAAGAGATGTGTAAGAACAAGGGGGCACAATTTAAAGATAGAGGGGAGACAACTCAGGGGTAATGTGAGGAAATTCTTTTTTACGGAGAGAGTGGTGTACACATGGAACCGCCTTCCTGGGGAGGTTGTGGAGTCTAAAACAGTGGGGGAATTCAAACATGCATGAGACAGACATAAGACAGTTATAGTGGGGGGTTGCAGGAAGTAGGCTGTTGGTTAACTAGAACCTGCAGCTTATCCAATAGGTAGGGAAATGGGCAGACTGGGTGGGCCAAGTGGTCCTTATCTGCCGTCAAAGTCTATGTTTCTATGAGGCTCCCTCTCTCAACTTTGCTGCCCGTCCGCCTGCACCGCCCTCGGATCTCCACCCGGGGGCAGTGGAACTACAGTGGGTGTCGGGTGTCCTCCCCAGGAGAGGAGAGCTGCCTTTCGGCTGCTCGATCCTGCTCCATCCCTCCCTCCCTCCCTCCGGTCGGCACCCAATGACCCTGGTTCGTTCCCGAACATGGGTCGCCGGCGTGATGCAAAGTAATGCGTCCAGCACTTCAGCCCTCAACATCACTGGGCCGGCCAGCTGCTTTGCTTATGAGCCGCAAGAAATGCATGGAACATAACTCTGATGCCAGAGCTATCATCCCCTCTGTCAGTTAGCACTACCAGAAGTTAATATATTCACAGTTGCATCTGTGCAACACATAACAGTGTGTTGTCACTGTACTACTTCATTGACCTCTGATGCGTTTTGAGACATGGTGTATAAAAAGCTCCACTGAAGGCCAAGTAATGTATCCCTGATTATGGAAATTTATGGCACAGGTTTAAAAAAAAAAAAAAAAATGGAAATTGTGTTTTCCCCAGCTTCCACTACTGTACATTCTGTTTCCTGCAGTCTTACCCTCTCATTCCTCAAACATGACCCTTGCATCCCACCTCATATACTATCTCTCACACACTCATGCTGCCTTTAATACTTACATGCAGCACATACATACAGACACACATCACACACACACACACACACTCGCTCTCTATAGCTACGAATGACAATCTTATGTTTCACATACAGTACAGGGATTGCTATCAGCTGTGAATGGTCATAGGCAGTTTCACCATATATAACATAATATTATACAATGGGGTCCATAAAAGCTCTAATCTGATTGGCTAGGTGGTACCTTTTACCCGTGGTAAATCCTAGCATTACCCATGGGAAAAGGTGCCAGTCAGCCGCATCTAAATAGATCACTCAGACCCGAACATTGAAAGCAAAATACCTCCATATCAACTCAAAGCAAATGGCGCAGCGCGACATTCAAAAGACAAGCTCTAGCTATTAGTAGTACTCTCAGCACTCATTAATTGCCCCAGTAAAGCATCACAGAAAAGCAGAAGACCAGGAGATTCAAACAATTCTTTATACTTCAGAAAGAAAATAGTAAATCAACTGTACTGACACAAATTCCCTGTTTTCCCTTCATTTTTCGCCAGCACCTGAAATACTTTTAACGAGCTGACAATCGGCTCGACTCTCCTGTTGTTTATATTCCATCCATTCTCCCCACTATCTATGTGTGTATCTCTCTCACTCTCTCTCTCTGTCTCTCTCTCTCTTTTCCCGGCCAAATGGTGGTAAACTACACACCCGGAGATCCAATATTTAAAAATTAAAAGCCTAGTTTAAACAGCGGCTTGCACCTACACAACACCAAAACTTGAACTAGATCTTCTCACACTTCCCGCCTGCTAATCCCTTTCTCAAAAAAGAAAAAAAAATGTTGCATCTCGCACCGAACGCATTCTGACCAATCGCAACACTTTCAATGTGCTAACACTCGGTTAGGCAGCATTTTACAAGGGGTGTGTGTGTGTGTCAGTCAGCAGTAGACAGCAATCCAGGACTATTTTTTCTCGCGCAGGAATAAAGTAAATAAAAATTATTTAAAATACAAAAACAAAGCTCTTTTTCTTTTTTTTAAACCTAACATAAAGTGGGCTATTTGTATAATCACAACAATCCACTCCAGGGTGTGGGTGATGCAGGGGTTTACCAACGCCAAGCACAGTTTGGTCACTCGGCCAGAGGCCTCGTGACCGAACCACGCCGGGCGTGGGTAAACCCAGCATCACCCACAACCTGGAGTGGTTTATTGCTTAAATTTAACACAGTATTACCAAATATGCTTAACACAGGCAAAATCACATTAGGTTCCATATTTGCACCTGGATACATTATTCAAATATGCTAAGAGGTTTTCTTAGAAAGCATATTTCATGTCTAAGACAAGAAATAGAGAGCTATGATAAAAATCTGAGTAATCTGACTGTACCTTGTTATGTATTACCCACTGTATTGTGTGAACTATTGTATAAATCTGTAGTGTTTTCCTTTTATGTATACTATGTGTGTGTCCCCAGGACCACCTTGCAAATGAATATCTCAATGGTGTACTTCCTGGTTAAAAATTAAATTGAAAAAAACGATTGGCCAAAAACTCATTACATGACCATGTGTCAATATAGCCTAATGCATTCAGTTACTCACACCAATTCACACTTACACACCGCTTCTCATTACTTGCACTTTCACACACCCTGCCATCTCATGGCACATTCATGCAAAACTACACCCTCAACTGGGCGCCCTCTATTGAAACACATATGCCCTTTCCCTCAGCACTCGGCATCAAATCTTTACCAAAATGATTAGCCCCTCGTTCGACTATGCTGATGTAGTATGTGGCACTGCCCCAGCCTCCTCCCTAGCCAGGCTTGACTCCACCCTCTAGTATGCTTTCTGCTGCTTTGCTCTAAATGCTCCCCCCTACTCACACCCACCAGTGCTCCCTCTCTCTTACCTCTCTTCTCCACCTTTGGCTACTCCACTCTTCTCTTTTCATCTCTAAATTCTGGCTAAGGTCTCTGCCCTCCTATCTCCTGAGGCCTCCTACCCTCTCTGGTCGAGAGACTATCTCTCTCTCTCTCTGTCTCTCTCTCTCTCTCTCTCCTCCTCCCTACGCCCTCCTCATGCTCTGGCTTAGCTGCCTTCTCTTACACACTGCCTTCACTCTGAAACACCCTCCCCTTTCACATCAGACACTCCCCTTCCCTCCATCTCCTACAATGTGCCTTATCCCATGCTCCTGTGTTTCGGGACACATGCCCCTGTCAAGTTTAATCAACCCTTTGCCCCTTCCCTGAACGATCCTCTTGCTCGCTACTTACAGGCCCCTCTTTGCTCTTTATCTCATCTTTTCTTCATAGCACTTCCCCCCTTCCTTCCTTCTTTCCCACTCCCACTCCTTCTCTATCCTTTTCCCGCCCCCAGGAAATGCTGTTGCTCAGTGCTGCTTATTACTCCTTTGATTTTGCCTTACCACCTGCACTTCTCTGTGTTTACCCATGTACTGATACCTGATTTGAGTGCCTTATCACCTATATTTCTCTGTATTCACCCATGTATTGATACCTGATTCGATTGACTTACCACCTGCACTTCTCTGTATTTACCCATGTACTGATACCTGATTTGAGTGCCTTATCACCTATATTTCTCTGTATTCACCCATGTATTTGGAACTTGTATCACTGCATTACCTTGCTTTACCACACCTATTTTGAATTCTGAATTCCAGTGTCTATTTATGTACTGTAACCCCTCAATTCCCCTTTCCCCCAGGTCACACCTGGAAATGAGCTTTGGCTCAGCGTGCCTCACCTAGTTACCAACTTCAAATAAATAAATAATCTCACAATCACACACACACAATGTTCTGTACTGCAGCACCAAGAGGAGGCTGATCAGGTAATTAAAAACACAGAAACCTGTTACAATTTATTTAAATGATAATATATACTGTAGGTTCCACTGGGTATCAGTTACAAAAGAAGCCTCTAGTTTCTTTGGGAGTGGCACAGGTAAACAGCATTCAGGACTGTAAATAACCTTCTCTATTTGGGGAGAGGAAGAAAGGCCAGCTTGTGCCATTTTGATGTAAGACAGTGGTACACAAACTCTTATTTGTCTACATTGCACACCAAGTGTCTTGAGTCTCTTGGAGCTTGGCATGGAAGAAAAAATTACTTACCACAGTAATCTTGTTTCTTCCCAGCGATACTCAGGTATTCATAACTTTATGTAGTAAGCCTTCTAGGTAGAACTGCCCGGAGAGATGGAACATATGCAAACGATGGAATCTTTGGCATGAGCCACTTTTCAAATGCTGCATTCTACTAACTGCCTTAGTTCTAAACCCCTCAGATTTCCTGGAAGCCTGGAAAGACAGGCCGACGAGGACTAAGTGTAATAATAATGACAATATTAATAATAATAAAAATAATAATTATAGAGGGAACTCCCTTAACACCCCCAAAAAAGGGGCTCCAAGTGGAGGGCATAACATTTGAAAGAATACCTCTGAATGTCCAAATCACCTGAAAAAGGGGAGGGGGACAACAATAGTGAACACAATCACAACAATGTGTGCCAGAAGAAAAAATTACTCACCATAGTAATGTTGTTTCTTCTAATGGAGTCTTGCTGTATTCAGGCATAATGCAGCAGTTAGCCCCACCACTTGAACTGCCCCAGAGAGGAAAGAGTTAACTCTATGCAGAAGTATAGGACGTTGAGCTCGAGCTCGGTTTTCAAACCTCTGTCTGTGGTACTTCCCAGTGTAACCATCAGATTCTTATGAGCTAACTAACTAGTAACTAAAATATGGAAATTGTTCAAATACAGCCAAAGGACAAAATATATCTTCTTGGGCCCCAAAAGACTCAAGTCGAGAACCCAAGAAGGAAAGGTAATGACAATATTTAGTAAAACACCAACAAAAATAACATCTACCCCACCCAAGAGGAAGGGTACAAGGGACATCCCTGAGGTGCAACACTGTACCTGCCAGCCCACTTCCCGAAACCAGGTTCTGAGAGGGAAGGCGGGGGGGAGGTCTGAATACAGCAAGACTCCATTAGAAGAAACAACATTATTACGGTGAGTAATTTTTTCTTCAAATAACATGAAGTCTTGCTGTATTCAGACATAATGCAGACTACCAAGCAGTTCCCTATGGAGGAGAGAATGCAGAACCTACTTTGGGAAGAGGCTCTGCAGTAGTGCTGTACCAAACCTAGCATCACTCCTAGCCTGGATGTCCAGGGAGTAATGCTTGGTGAAAGTATGTACCGTTTTCCAGGTGGCTGCTTTACAGATCTCTAACAAAGGTATATCTCTGGCTGCAGCTAGAGAAGCAGCAGTACCCCGGTCGAGTGAGCCCTCAGGCCTGAAGGGGGCATCCTACCCAACTTGTCATAACAAAACTGTATACAAGAAACAATCCACCTGGCAACAGTTCTCTTAGTGGCAGGCTTACCCTTTCCCACTTCACCATGAGTGAGAAACAATTGAAGACAGTCATTTCTATGTGCCTTAGTATGCTCAATGTAGTAGCTAAGAGCCCGCTTAACGTCCAGACTGTGTAACCTTCTTTCACCTGAAGAAGAATGGTCAGTGAAAAACACAGGGAGAGATATAGACTGGTTCAGATGAAAATCTGAAACCACTTTGGGCAAGAACCTCCTATTGGTTCTGAGGACTCCTTTGTCCCTATGGAAGGAGATGAAGTCAGGTTCCACTGACAGAGTCTGTAACTCACTAATCCGCCTGGCAGAAGTAATAGCTACCAGGAACACAGTTTTCCAGGTCAAGTACTTCAATTCGGGCCAAAACCAGAGGTTCAAAGGGTGGCTGCATTAGCTGAGCTATGCAGACATTAAGAACCCAAGGCGGAGTGTGGGCTCCCTAAAGGGAGGGTTAATGTTAACCAGATCTTTGAAAAACTTTCTGAAAACAGGATGAGATGCCAGGGAAGAGCCCTTCCCTGCTGAGAGGAATGCAGAGACAGCTGCTAGATGAACCTTCAGAGTGGCAGGCCTAAGGCCTAAACCATTGAGATGAACTAAATAGTCTAAGGTTATGGAAATGTCTGCAGAATCAGGCAGGATGCCTTTCTAAGAGCACCAAATACTGAATCTTTTCCATTTGGAGTTGTAAGTTTTTCTAGTGAAAGGTTTCCTAGAGACCTTCAGAATATCCAGAACTCCCTGAGAAAGGTGTAGAGCTGCATATTTTAACTCTTCAAGGCCAGGCCTTGAGATGGAGAGACTGGAGATTGGGGTACCAGATCCACCCCTGGGAGGAGGACAGGAGATTGTATGTCCTGGGCAGAGACAGGGGATGGACACTGACAAGGACAGCAGTAGAGGATACCAAGGCTGTCTGGCCCAATCTGGAGCCACCAGTATCACTGTGCAGGGTTGAGTCCTGATCTTGATCAGAACTCTGAACAGCAAAGAGAAGGGAGGGAAGGCATAGAGAAACCTGCCCTTCCAGTCCAAAACAGAGCATCCTGGGGAACCGTCCCAGGACTGGAGGTCTGCAACAAAACAGAGGAAGTTGATGATTGTCCGGTGCTGCAGAGATCTATCTCTGGAGTGCCCCACCTGGAGAAGATGACCTTCAGTATGTGAGGATCCAGGGACCATTCGTATGCCCTGTGAAATTCTGCTCAGAGCATCTGCTAGTATGTTGTCTTCCCTGGAAGGTGAACTGCTACCAGAGAAGTCTGAAGAGAATAGGCCAGAGACCACAGCTTCATGGTTTCTGTGCACAAGGTCGAGGACCGAGTGCCTCCTGCTTGTTGATGTACCACATTGTGGTGGTGTTGTCCGTCTCTGACTTGGACCACCTTGCCCTTGACTGAATCCAAGAAGCTCTGCAGGGCTAGGAAAACTGCCCTGAGTTCCAGGAGATTGATATGAAGGAGAGACTCCAGTGGAGACCAGGGCCCTTGAGCTGTCAGGGCTCCCAGGTGGGCTCCCCACCCTAGGAGAGAAGCATCCGTAGCTAAAACTACTGATGGGACTTGAGGGAGAAATGGAACCCCGCCTTGTCTGAGGTTGTCCTGGTCCAGCCACCACTGGAGAGCTTGGACCAGAGTCTGAGTCACTGGAATCAGTTTGGTAAGTGAATCCTTCTTTTGAGACCAAAAAGACCTCAGATGAAACTGAATGTCCCTCATCTGAAACCTTGCTCCCTGCACCACTGTCGTGGAAGCTGCCATGTGGCCCAGGAGCTGGAAGAACTGTCTTGCTGGGCGGGAGACCTGAGGTCGAAAGGAGGAAGTGAGATCCACTAGGGCCTTTACCCTTGCCAGGGGAAGGAAGGCTTTTGCTTGTACAGTGTCCAACTCTATACCTATAAAGGTGAGAAGTTGAACTGGTTCGAGCACAGACTTTGGAAGATTGAGAAGAAAACCCAAGGAGCTGAGTAGGTCCTGGGTAGTTTGAAGAGCTGACTTGACCTGTAAATGAGACTGACCCACTAACAGTCAGTCATCCAGACACGGAAAGATGGTGATACCCTGTCTTCTGAGGTAAGCCACCACTACTGCAAGGCACTTTGTGAACACCCTTGGAGCTGATGTTAGACCGAATGGCATGGCTCTGAACTGGTAATGGCCTGAATGCAATTTGAACCTGAGGTATTTTCTGTGGGAGCACCTGATAGGAATATGAAAGTAGGCATCCTTGAGGTCCAGAGATGCTAGCCAATCCCCTGGCCTTAGAGAGGGAAGGATTATTCCCAGAGGTACCATTTTGAATTTGGGCTTTGAAATGTGTTTGTTCAGATACCTTAGGTCTAGGATGGGTCGCCACTCCCGTGTTCTTTGGGGGTAAGGAAGTACCTGGAATACAGTCCTTTTCTCTTGTGCTGAGTAGGAACCTTCTCTATAGCGCTGAGAGCTAGAAGAGAGGAAACCTCTGCCTCTAGGGCAAGGGTTTCTGAGACTGATGCAGGTGGAAAGGACTTGGCCCTTCTTTTTGGACATTTTTTGAAGTTGAGGGCTAGTCCCTGGCTTACTACTTCCAGGACCCACTTGTCTGAGATCACTGATTTCCAGGCCTGGAAGTAGTAAGCCAGCCTGCCTCCTACTGGAAAGTAGGGAGTCGACCCAGGCTGACACATAAGGGTGTCTGCTTGGCAGAAGCCTTAGACTGAGAGGAGGAGGGAGCAGCCCTGCTCGTCCCCCTCCTACCCCTCCCTCTGAAGAACCCCCTCTGTGGGAAGGGAGAGGAGGCCTGGGCTTGATAAAAAGGCCTTTGAAAGGGCCTGCCCCAGCCCCTAGACTGCTGCTTGTGCGGAGTGGCCTGCCCTTCCTGTGTGCACTCTTGTACGTGGTCCTATATTCATCCATTTTCTTCATGTAAGCCTCTGTCTGTTCCCCAAACAGAGAGTTACCTACTACAGGAAAATCCATGGCCTTAGTCTGGGTATCCTGTGAAAGGCTAGTACATCTGAGCCAAGCATGTCTTCTGAGAGACACAGATGCAGCCATGACTCTAGATGCCACATCACTGGAGTCCACAGCAGCATGAAATTGCATTTTGGATGCCTCAATTCCATCAGCAGCCACCACCTCCAGCTCCTTGGCTAGCTGGGGAGAGGCTTGTTTAGCCAGTTCCAGAACGTGTCCCATCTGGATTTCTGGTACCTGGCTGTAATAGACTATATAAGTAGCCTGCCTGAGTACCAAAGAGGATGCCAAATACTATTTTGACCATGGCATCCACTTTCCTGGAGTCCTTATCCGGGGGGTGTGAAGCCAAAGGAATGTTAGCCCTGTCACAGGCTGCAGCCTGCACTACCCCAACATGGCTGCAATGACTATAAAGGAACTCCACAGCTGAGCCTGATAACGAATACCTCCTGTCCATTCTATTATCCACAGGAGGTACTGAAGTAGGGGTTTGTAAAATTTTGTGTGTCTGTTTCCCCAAAGATTTATGAAGGGGGATAGACAGCTTTTTGGACTCTGGGATGTCCATCATTTCCACAAAATCAGGCTCTTCATCCTCCTCTGCTGCTTCAACCAAGGGAAGCTGCAGGGTTGGTACCACCTTTTTGTAGAACAAAAAGTGTGAAGGGCTCAGAGAGCCTGGGAGGAAAGACACCTGAGGGTCTGTCTGAAGAGATGTCCGGTTCAATGGGCACATCCAGCCCCCCTTCATCGTCATCAACATTGTCATCACCGGGATAGTCTTCGTCTCCCTCTCACTCCTCATAATAAGCATCTGGGTCATAATCCGGAAGAGACGGATCCGACAGAACCGAGCACTGGACCGGCAGTATCGATTCAGACAGAACCGGTCTAAGCGATTGGACAATACTAATCGCTTTGGCTATTTCGTCCGCAGTTGGAGAGTGGGATACAGGATCCGAACCGGCAGACTCGCGCTTCTTTTTTGATAGAACCGAACCCTCGAGGTCGCAGGTTTCCCTTTGCCTGAGGAGGCCTAGGTCAGTAGGCATCTCTCAGGTCTGCCGCGAATCAACTGGGCTGGCCATCCGAATCACGGACTTCTCGGCCTCCCTTTCCTTCAGCCTACTCGGTCTTTTATCTAGAGTGGTTTAGGAAAGTTCTTACAGATTTGGCAGTCTGACTTGAGGTGGTCAAACCCAGACAATAAACACAGATGAGGTGGGGTTCAGCCTTAGCAAGGCCTCCCCACACTCAGTACAGTGTTGAAACCCAGTGGGACCGGTTTTCTTGGGTTTCTCGACACGGCCAACTCTAACAAATTCTATAGAAGCTTTCAAGCCAGGTAATAAAGCAACCGATCGTTACAAACCCGTGTCACGGGTGTTTTAAAGAACCAGCAAAAGTCCAGTTCTTTTGAAACCGATCGGTACCGGAACACCACACTAATCCCAGAAAGAGAGAAACATTTTACAAAGTTGGTTCCAAATCAGACCGACCGGAAAGAAACCGAAGAAAGACAATTTCCACTCTTTTTAGTAAAATAAAACACAGTCACTACCTATCTACATACTACCTGTACCGTAGACAGAGGCTGGAAATCCGAAAATAACAAAAATATGCGGTTTAAACCGAACGCTTTATTTTTCTTTTACCGAACCGAGCAGAGGAAATTTCCGGAGTGACTTCACTATTAGGCGGAGTAAGGAATCTGACGGTTACACTGGGAAGTACCACAGACAGAGGTTTGAAAACTGAGCTCGAGCTCAACGTTCTATGCTTCTGCATAGAGTTAACTCTTTCCTCTCCGGGGCAGTTCAAGAGCTGAGGCTAACTGCATTATGTCTTAATACAGCAAGACTTCATGTTGTTTGAAGCGGCATTTACAGTGCCTTCAGAAAGTATTCACCCCCCCCTTGGATTTTGTCACTTTTTGTTGTGTTACTACCAGAATTTTTAATGCATTGAAATGATTTTCTTCCCCCTTGATTCACACAGCATACTCAACAATTTAAATTGGCAAAAATATTTTTTATGTGTAACAAAAATTTATGAAACATTAAAAAATGAAATATCTTGTTTACTTAAGTGTTCACCCCCCTGAGTCAATACTTTGTAGAAGTGCCTTTGGCAGCAATTAAAGCTCTGAGTCTTCTTGGGTATGTCTGTATCAGCTTTGCACATCTGGATTTGGGGATTTTCGCCCATTCTTCCTTGCAGATTTGCTCAAGCTCTGTCAAGTTGGATGGGGAGCGTCAGTGAACCGCAATCTTTAAGTCTTTCCACAGATTCTCAATGGATCAAGTCTGGGTTTTGGCTGGGCCACTCAAGGACATTCACCTTCTTGTTCTGAAAGCCACTCCAGTGTTGCTTTGGCTGTATGCTTGGGGTCGTTGTCCTGCTGGAACGTAAATCTTCGCCCCAGTCCAAGGTCTATTGCAGACTGATGCAGGTTCTCCTCAAGGATGTGCCTGCATTTGGCTCCATTCATTGTTTCCTCTATCCTGACAATTGCCCCAGTCCCTGCTGCTGAAAAGCATCCCCATAACATGATGCTGCCACCACCATGCTTCATGGTAGGGATGGTGTTACACGGGTGATGAGCTGTGTTCGGTTTGCGCCAGACATAGCGCTTTGCATTCAGGCCAAAGAGTTCAATTTTTGTTTCATCAGACCAGAGAATCTTTCCACATGGTCTCAGAGTCTGCCACGTGCCTTCTTGCAAACCCAGGCATGCTATTATGTGGTTTTTCTCAGGAGTGGCTTCCGCCTAGCCACTCTCTCATAGAGGCTACATCTGTGAAGTGCTGCAGAGATTGTTGTCCTCTGACAGGTTCTCCCACCTCAGCCATGGAACTCTGTAGTTCTGTCAGGGGTGGTCATTGGGTTCTTGGTCACTTCCTGACCAAGGTCCTCTTGTCCGGTTGCTCAGTTTGGGAGGACGGCCTGCTCTAGGAAGAGTCTGGGTGGTTCCGTAATCTTTCCATTTCCTAATGATGGACTTGACTGTACTCCTGGGAACTTTCAACACCTTAGAAATGTTTTTATACCCCTCCCCAGATCTATGCCTCCTCACAATTCTATCACGGAGTTTTACGGACAGCTCCTTGGTCTTAATGGTAGAGTTTCTGCTCTGACATGCACTGTCCACAGTTGGACCTTATATAGACAGGTGTATTTCCTCTGAAATCATGTCAACCATTTGAACTGACCACAGGTGGACTCCATTCAAGTTTTAGAGTGATCTCACAAGGAAATTGGATGCACCTGAGCTCAATTTGGAGTGTCATAGCAAAGGGGGTGAATACTTATCAAACCAAGACATTTCAGGTTTTTATTTTAAATTACATGTATACAAAATTCCAGAAGTTTCATTCCACTTTGACATTATAGAGTAATTTGTGTAGATATGTGATAAAAAAATCCCATATAAATGTATTTTAATTTGAGTTTGCAACATCACAAAATGTGACAAAATCCAAGGGGGTGAATACTTTCTGAAGGCACTGTATACCCCTGAGAGCACAGTATTCAGGAGCGCAGAGGCTAAAGGTTCCAGAAAGGGAGGCAGGGTGGGAAGTTATGAATACCCAAGTATCACTGGGAAGAAACAAGATTACTGTGGTATGTAATTTTTTCTTCTCACCCCAGTAATACTCAGATATTCATAACTTTATGCAGACTACCAAGCAGTACCTTTGGAGATGGGCACAGAACCTTATTTTGGGAACAGACTTTGCACGACTGCTGTGCCGAACCCGGTATCACCCTGGACAGAATATCCAGACTGTAATGCTTTGTAAAGGTGTGTACTGTTTTCCAGGTAGCTGCTTTACAGATGTCCACCAAGGGAACATCCCAGATAGCTGCTATGGTAACAGCTGTGCCCCTTGTGGAATGGGCCTTCAACCCTGTTGGGGGCTCCTTTCCAGCCTTAGAGTAACAACAACTGGATATGCTGTACTATTCAGCGAGACATTTACCTTTTTGATGCTGGGTTACCCTTTCCCACACTCTCATAGGTCAGGAACAGCTTTTTTCTGTCCTGCCTATGGACTTTGGTAACTGTCAAGTAACAGCTAAGAGCTCTTTTGACATCCAGACTATGAAGATTCCTTTCAGCAGAACTAAAGTGTTCAGTAAAATAGACAGGTAACATAATGGTTTGGTTCAAATGGAAATTAGAAACCATTTTAAGAAGAAACTTCCCATTTGTTCTCAGGACCACTTTGTCTCTGTGGAATGAAATGCAGTCCTGTTCAACGCAAAGAGTCTGGAGCTCACCGATTCTTCTGGCAGAAGTGATTACCACAAGGAACATAGTTTTTCATGTGACACATTTCAAATAAGCTGAAGACATAGGCTCAAAAGGGGGACCCATGAGCCTAACTATACACACATTTAGGTTTCATGCTGGCACCGGTTCCCTGTTTTAGGGGGGGTGCAAATGGGTCAGGCCTTTAAAGAACCTTTTGAAGATAGGGTCTGAAGCCTGAGACATTCTGTCCAACTGAAATGTAAGCAGATGCTGTGGCCAGGTGGACCTTTAAAGTACTGGACTGCAAGCCCAGTGAATGCAAATGGGTAAGATAGTCCAGCACAGCAGGGACACCAGCCTGTGCTGATATGGGCCAGGCCCTGAAAGAGTCTTTTGAAGACAGGATCTGAAGCCATTAAAACATCTTGTCCAGCTGATATGCAAGCAGAGGCTGCTGCTAGGCAGACCCAGAACGTGCTGGACTGCAAGTCCAATGAATTTAAATAGGTAAGATAGTCAAGCACAGCTGGAACCCCAGCACGTGCTGGTACCAGTTTTCTGGTTGAACACCAAATAGTAAACCTCTTCCATTTTGAAACATAAATTTTTTTTAGCGGAGGGCTTCCTGCAACCACTTAAAATGTCCAAGACACTTTCAGAAAGATGCAAGCCTCCATATCGTAGGCCCTCAACAGTCATGCCTTGAGCCTGAGTGACCTGAGGTTTGGTTACAGGAGCCTCCCCTGGTTGAAGGTTAACAGATTGTGCCTTCGAGGAAGGTGCATTAGTTGTGACCCAGACATGGAGAGTAGCAGAGAGCACCATGGCTGCCCTGCCCAGTCTGGTGTTATCAAGACCATTGATGCTGACTGGGACTCGAGCTTGAGAAACGCTCTGTATGCCAGAGGGAAGGAAGACAAAGCATGCAATTGCTTCCCTAGCCAACTCAGAGCCAGGGCACCCAGGGGATTGTTCCCAGATCTGGTGGTCTGCCACAGTACTGTGGAAGGTGGTGGTTCTGGTGAAATGAGAACAAGTCTACCTCTGGGGTGCCCCACCTGACTGTTCAAGGCCCACTTGTGATGGGACTGGCTGATTTGAGTCAGGGTATCTGCCAATGTATTGTCCGTGCCTGGCAGATGAAGAGCCTGCAGGGACCCATGGAGCATGCTAGAGCTCCATACTTTCATTGTGCAAGGAGGACTTGATCTTGTCCTTCCCTGCTTGTTTATGTAGTACATTGTGGTGGCATTGTCTGTTCTGACCTGCACCACATTCCCTGTACTAGTTGTGTGAAAACCTGTAGTGCCACTAACACTACCCTTAGCTCCAGCAGGTTTAAGTGCAAGAGTGACTCTGCACTTGACCATGTGCATTGGGTGATGTGAACCCCCAGATGGGCACCCTACTCTAGTAGAGATGTATCTGTTGTCAGAACAACTGATGGGGACTCTTACTGAAAAAGGAACCAGTTCCCTTGGGTTGGTTTCCTCTTTCCACCATTGAAGGGCCTGTAACAATGTTTTTTATTACTAGAATTAGTTTTGAAAAAGGGTCCTTTCTCTGACACCAGTGAGCCCTGAGGTGAAATTAAATGTCCCTCATCTATAACCTGGATTCCAGGACTCTGCCAGTGGCAGGTGCCATGTGGCCAGTATCTGAAGAAACTCTTTTGTAGTTTTGGGTTTATGCAGGCTGAACGAGCCTGCTATCAGTGGGATACTCCCTGCTCTGCCTAGAGGCAGGTAGGCCCTGCCATGTAGGGTATCTAGCTCTGCTCCTATGTACTGTAGTGCCTGAGCAGACTGAGTACAGACTTTCCAGATGTATCAGGAATCCTAGAGACGCCAGGAGCCCCTGGGTGAGCTGCAGATGTTCCCACTTGCTGGGGTGATTTTACAACCACCAGCCCATGAGCTAGGTATGGGAAAAACTGTGACACCTTGTCTTCGAAGGTGTACTGCCAAGTACATTGTGTACACTCTTGGAGAGTGACCTGATAGAAGTCTGCACCTGACTTTCTGTGAGGCTCCCTTACGGGGATGTGGAAATGAGCTTCCTTTAAGTCCAGTGATGCCAACCATTCCCCTTTATGGAGTGTTGGCAGAATTAGTGACCAAGTAAAGATTTTGAACTTTGGCTTTAAGTGCCTGTTTAGTACCCTGAAGTCTAAAACAGGCCGCCACTCCCCATTTTCTTTGTGGTACCCTTTGCTGTACTAGGGTAGGGTCCACTGCCCTTGACAGTAACAGGTTTTGAAGCTCCTTTTCCAGGAGTTTTTTCTCTACATTTGTAGATGGTTTGAAAAGAACAGGTTACTCACCTGTAACAGTAGTTCTAGGAGTGGTATATGTGGTTCATCCACACTGTTTGGCATTGTCCCCTTCCACTTTAAATCTACTGGACATCTTCAAGCTGGTTCCTCCAACCCACCCGGTTGGTATATACTTCAGCTCCACCCCATGATGCCAGATCTTAGCCCGCTGGAAGCAAGGTTGTGTGCGTCCGCAGCCGGGGAGGTTGGGTGGGTCCGTGTGGATGAACAACATATACCACTCCTAGAACTACTGTTACAGGTGAGTAACCTGTTCTTCTAGGAGCATGGATATGTTGTTCATCCACATTGTTTGGCAGACTCCAAGCAGTTCTCTGGGAGGATGGAGACAAGGCGCACACCCCTACTTTGGAAACAGAGACTGGAGAACTGAGGCCCCAAAACCAGCATCCCGGCATGCCTCAAGGTCGATGAGGTAGTGGGTAATGAAGGTGTTTGCTGACTTCCAGGTAGCAGCTCAACAGATCTCCTGGATAGGGAAGTCCCTGGAAACAGCCACCGATGCAGCAGTATGGCAGGCAGAATGAGCTCTTATCCCTCTGGGAGGTTCCTTGCCCGCCAACTCATCGCACAGACATATGCATGACGTAATCCATCTTGCTATGGTCCGTTTGGCTGCAGATCTGCCAGAAGTGGCTTCAGCGTAGGTGACAAACAGCTAGCAAACCTCTCCATGAATTTCTGCCATTCTCTCCTTATAATAGGAGAGAGCACATCTCAGGTCCAAGGTATGGAGCCTGTACTCAGCGTCCGAGGTGTAATCAGGGTATTATATCGGCAGAGTCAACACCTGGTTAAGGTGAAATTCTGACACCACCTTCGGAAGGAATTTTGGGTGGGGGCGCAGGACAACTTTGTCCCTGTGAAAGACCAGATAAGGGGAGTCCACCGAAAGCGCCTGGAGCTCCCCATCCTTCTGGCAGACATGACAGCCACCAGGGAGGCCATCTTCCATGACAAGTGTGACGGCTCACACTTTGTGCATGGGTTCGAATGGCTTGCCCATGAGCTTTGCCAAAACCAGCAGCAGATCCCACGGTGGTGGAGGTTCATGTACTGGAGGGGATATGTGATCCAGGCCTTTGAAAAAGTGCCCGACCACTGTCTCCTGCACCAACGTCAGCTGACCGGCCTGTGCCCGGTAAGCAGAAATGGCTGCCAGGTGCACCCTAAGGGTCGATGACCGTAGACCCCCTTTGGAGAGAGACCAAAGGTAGTCAAGAATGTTAGCCACACAACAAGATAAGGGGTCCAGATCCTTACCCTGACACCAAATGGAAAACCTTTTCCATTTGAAGGCATAACATTTCCTGGTCAATCCCTTTCTAGATGCTTCCACCACAGTGTAGACATCTTCGGAAAGACCCAAAGAGTGGAACTCTAGCCGCTCAGGTACCAGGCTGTGAGGTGCAGGGATTGAAGATCCAGATGGAAGACCTTCCCCTGGTTGAGAGATATCAGGTCCAGGCATGTACAAAGCTGCTCCAAGGGCCTGCAGCTGAGGCTGAGGAGATCTGGGTACCAGAACTGGCACGGCCAGTCTGGAGCTACCAGGATCACCTTCGCCTTGTCCCTCCTCACCTTGAGTAACACCTTGTGGATCAAGGAAAATGGAGGGAAGGCATAGAGGAAGCCTGGAGTCCACGGCCTTGAGAAGGCATCCCCCAGCAGTGAGTCCTGCTGAGGGGGACGAGCATGATATAGTCTCAGCTTGGTGTTTTCCCTGGAGGCAAACAGGTCCACCATCGGTTTGCCACAATGGGAGAACAGGCTGTAAGCTACCTCTGGATGGAGAGACCACTCGTGGGATGTCTGGCCTATGCGGCTGAGAGCATCCGCCAGCTGGTTCAAGGCTCCTGCCACATGGATGGCTAGGAGATCTGCCTCCAACCGGCTTACGAGGGTCCAGATGTGGAGCACCTCCTTGCAAAGCAGATGGGAGTGTGTGCCGCCCTGTTTGTTGAGGTAGTACATGGCTGTGGTGTTGTCTGTCTGGACTTGAACCACTTGACCCCAGAGCTGAGGAGCTAAAGCTGACAGTGCCAGTTTGACTGCTCTGAGCTCCAACAGGTTGATGTGGCATCGGGACTCCTCGGGGGTCCAGAACCCATGGGCCCTGTTGTCCCCCATGTGGGCTCCCCAGCCCATGAGAGAGGCACTGGTTGTAAGGATGACCGTCGGCTCGGGGCGGACAAACAGGATCCCTTCCTGCAACCAGTCTGGGCCGGTCCACCACTGGAGAGCGTCCCACATCTTCTGGGTTACAGTGATCAGCTGGTCAATATGACCATATCACTGAGTCCACTGGGTGGCTAGCTTCCATTGGAGGGGGTGCATGTGCAACCGGGCCCAATGGACCACCGAGGTGCATGCCACCATATAACCCAGAAGGCGCAGAAAGTCCCGGGCAGGGCGCAAGTGCCCAACCACAAATGATTGGGCAAAGGAGGAGAGAACCTCCGCCCTGTCCACCGGGAGCCGAGCTCTGGCTTGACAAGAGTCGAGCTCTGCCCCGATGAAGCCGATCACCTGGGAAGGCATGAGTTCCGACTTGGCCTCGTTGCTCAGGAGGCCGAGTTGGGAGCAGGTCTGGAGGGCCAGATCCTTGGACCTCTCCACCTCCTGTTGGGTGGGACCTGCCAGAAGCCAATCGTGGTGATAAGGGTAGATTCTGACTCCTTGACACCGAAGATGGACCGCCACCGCTGCAATGAATTTGGTGAAGACCCGTGGGGCTGATGACAGACCGAATGGCATGGCTTGGAATTCGTACAGGCTCCCCTCGACCCTGAAGTGGAGAAACCGCTGATGGGAAGGACGGATTGGGACATGAAAGAACACGTCCTGCAGATCCAGTGAACAGAACCACATGTTTCACTCCAGGGGTGGTATGATCTGGGAGAGAGTGACCATCCGGAAGGTGCGAGACTTGAGAAACTGATTCAAGTCATGGAGGTCTAGAATGGGGTGCCAACCCCCCGTCAGCTTGGGCAACAGGAAGTACCTGGAGACAAAGCCTGGGTCTGCTGGAGGATCTGGCACAGGAGCTACTGCCTCCTTGAGGAGGAGCTGAGTTATGTCATTTCGAAGAGCTGACTGGGTGCATGTGGAAATCCGTTCCTCCCGTGGGGTGCGGGCTCAGCTGGGAGGGTACTGCTCAAACTCTAGAGGCAGTCCCCGACCAACCACTTTGAGAACCCACCTGACCGAAGTGATAGCGGACCAGGCAGAAAGGAAGTGGCGGAGTCGACCACCCATGGGAGGTCCCAGAGCTGGCGTGATGGAGATAGGGGTGGCAACCCCCATCCCGTCACTGGGCAGGCTTAGAGGAGGAAGAGGCTCCAGGGCCTGAGCCTCGGCCTCCTTTGCGGCCTGTTGGGGTCCAGGCTTGGGCCGAGGGCACCAAGCTTCAGCCTGCTGCTGATGCTGATGCTGCTGACCTCCTTGATAGGAGGACTGCTGGACTACAGGGGAAGAGTGACGAAAAGGCTTCTTCTTCTGCTGGTTCTTGCTCGAAGGACCCTTGGCAGAAGTGGCATCCAAGGTGGCACACTGGACTGCTCTATACGCTGTAGGTGACTGGCCACTCCAGGACCGAACAAGTCGGTCCCCAGGAAGGGCACATCTGCAAGCTTATGCTGAGTACCCGCCGGAAAGGAGGAAAGCCTCAGCCAAGCCCTGCGGCGAGAGGCCACTGCGGCGGCCATCGAGTGGGCACAAGAATCCCGATGTCCAAGGCCATCTGGAGCTGCTGTTTTGTGACAGCATGGCCCTGGTCATGGACCTGCTTGACCGTGGTCTGCATGTCCGCGGGGAGATGAGGGAGGACTTCATCTAACGACCCGAGGAGGGCATGAGAGAAGTGTGCCATAATGATAACTAAGCTGGCCTGACGGAGGCCCAAAGAAGAGGCCATGTAGACCTTTCGGGCAGAGTGGCCCACATTTTTGGGCTGTTTGTCCGGAGGTTGGTCAGTGTTGGCTGACCTGCCAGTACGCCTGAACACAGAGGCGGTCACCAGGCTCTCGGCCGAAGAGTGCTCTGTGAACCCCACAAGGGACCCCATGGGCACCGCATACTTGCGGGCCATGCGGGCAGACGGTGCTGGACATGAGGCAAGGTGCTGCCAGAGTTCAAGAGCCGGGTCAACAATGGCTTCGGCTACTGGAAAGGCCTCCATCGGGGTATCCCCTCTCTTTAGAATATCTGTGAGAGGGTACTCTTCCTTTTTCTGGATGGATTCCAAGGGCATTCCAGTAGGGTTGGAAATGAGACAGATAATCCCTTGGAAGGAGGAAGGGCCTTCCTCCATCCCTGTGCCAACAGAAAACTCATCATCCCCAGGATGAGAGTGCAGCCCGGTGACATCCGAGTCTGAGGAGTCGGGATACAGCAGTCTACCGCCAAAATCACCCTCGATCTGCTGAGGGTGGTCAGGGGTGACGGTAACCAACAGACGTCAGGGAAGCTCGATGTCCAGTCGGTCCTCTTT
This sequence comes from Neoceratodus forsteri, assembly GCA_016271365.2. Lineage (NCBI taxonomy): Eukaryota > Metazoa > Chordata > Ceratodontiformes > Ceratodontidae > Neoceratodus > Neoceratodus forsteri. Next base: position 40,653,180 of record CM057451.1, read on the forward strand.
CAAGGGAGCCCCTCCTGCAGGCTGCTTAGGCGGCTGTTCCACCCAAATGGGTGGGGAGACCGAAATAGGCTGAACTGGGGGACATGGGCAAAGGAACTAGTGGCTTCGGTTCCAGAGGGGTTGGCTTCAGCCTGGGAGGTGAAAGCCAAGTAATGGCCAGGGTAGATGGCGGAGCCAGCTTCTGCCCAGTCAAGATCAGCTGCTGCCACATAAGGTCCTCACAGCACCGACGAAGTTTCCGCTGGAGTTTCTCCTTGTCCGAGGAGGATGAGGACGACCTGTGGCGTTGCCTCTTCTTAGAGCGTTTATGGCTCTTCCTCGGTCGTTCGGGCGAGGGGGTCCTAGACCTCGACCAAGATCGGGGAGGCCGACTCGGTCAATTGGGAGACACCGGAGGGATCGGTGAAACCCGGGGGTCCGGAACCGGGTCCTTGATGGGGACATCAGCGGGCTAGGTCTCCTCATCAGGAAATACTAGGACCGGAGTTCATTCTAATGAGTCATCGGCCACAGCCGGCGACAAGGGGTCGATAGGGTCGAGGATAATTTCAACCTCGTCAGCCACTTCCTCCGCCCCTTGGCCAGACGGAAGATCCGTGAAGCCGACGGCCAAGGATGTGATCTCGACCTCGGTCGAGACCGTGTGTTCCTGGGACTCGGCCCTTTCTCGGTCCCAAGAACGTCTTCACTGAGATGAAGATGATGGGTCTTTACCTCTCTTCCAAGAGCGGGAGGAGTGCGAGCCCAAGGGCGCCTCACCCCAGGTGGGGAGAGACTGGCACAACTCTTTAAAGGATCCCGTAAAGGTGGAGCCTGGGGTTCAGAGGAGCGAAGAGAAAGCCGACTGGCGAGCATAAGCCTTCTTCATCGAATGCCGTCATCTGTTCCAGCTGCTCGGCGGAGCCCGCGGCATCGGAAACTGCCCACCTAACCTCCATCAACTTCACCGGAGGGTTCCTTTTTTCCAGCCTCCCCAGCTTCAGGCGTACCTTGCAGTCATCCAGGGCATTAGGATGGAAGGCCAAGCAAAAACTACACGATGCGGTGTCATGGCCGACACCTAGACAGTAGACGCACGTGAGGTGGGGATTGGTGTGCGACATCTTCTGGCCGCAGGGACACTGGCGAAATCCCGGGGAAGATTTCTCCTCCATGATCGATGCTGCAAAACCACGATTGCTAACTCGAACGAGTTTGAGCTTCTGTAAAACCGACAGGTTGAAAGCCAGGGCCTACGAAATGCGAGAGCACGAGGGAGGCACCCTGTATCTTCCAGCGGAAAAGAAGATCTGGCGTCATGGGGTGGAGCAAAGGTATATACCACCCAGGTGGGTGGGGGGATCCAGCTTGAAGACTTCTGGCAGATTTAAAGTGGAATGGGACAATGCCAAACAGTGTGGATGAACAACATATCCACGCTCCTAGAAACTTTGGTTTTTTGATGTGGTGATGTTTCCAAGACTGGAAAACTGAGTAGGCCTGCTTCCCTCAGATAGTGGGGAGGCGGCCTGGGAAGACATGTCAATTCCTGACGTACCACTGCTGTGAGTACTGCTGATACAGAGGTGCAACCATGGCCAGGTAAAAAAGGCCTTCTGTGAAATGATCTGCCCCTGCCTCCCATTCCATATGTTTTAGTGGAAGGGGAAGCCCTTTCTTCTGCAGAATTGCTGCTGTAGGTGGTTTTGTATTAATGCACCTTTCTCATGTAAGCCTTTATTTTTTCTCCAAAGAAGGAATTACCCTCGACTAGGAAATCCATAGTCTTGGTTTGGGTATCCTGAATGAGGTTTGTGACTCGCAGCCAGGCAAACCTCCTCTGACCCACTGTATTTGCCATCCCTCTGGCAAGAGTGTCATTAGAGTCAGCAGCCATTTGAACTGGTATTTGGCTACTCCCAAACCAAATTTAGCTGTTTCAGCTAGGTCATCTGAGAGAGGAGTCTGCACCTTGACTGCCATAGCAGAGGCTGACTACCATAGTGACTTCTGGCATTGACATAGGCTTGAAAGTTTGCCTGCCTGATAGCCAAGGAAGCTGATAAATGTCCCCTTTTTACCATGTTGTCAATTTTCCTGGTTAGGAGGATAGGATGCCAGGGGTATATCTGTCTTGACACAGGCTGTCACTTGTACCACTCCTTGGTGGAAAAAGTGGGAGAATAAACATTCATCTCCCTTCCTATCCAGCTGATAGTTCTTATACAGCCTCTTATCAAGAGGGGAAACAGAGCCTGGAGTTTGTAAAATCTTTACAGTATCTTTCTTGAAGAATATACTCACAGGAAGGAGAAGCTTTTAGTGGGTGTCAGCCCAATCATTTCTCACAAATGTATAGTGTGAGGAATAATCCTCAGATGCTCTGTGGAGAGAGCCAAACTCCTGTTCTGGGGAAAAACCTCAGGTTTAATAGGTTCCCCTTCCTCCATTTCATCATAATCACATATTCTTCCTCTTAAATAATAGGAAAACTGAGCAGAGGAGACAGACTGCTTTGCAGGGGTCTGCTGCTGAAAAGCAGACAGACCTTGTAAGCCTGAATGACCTTAGAAGCCTGAAATTTCTGCTGGAGTTGGTAGGCACTATAGCAGGCACATAAGTCCCCAAATGCTGTCCAGCAGGGGGTTCTGTATGCTTAGTTTTCTTTGATTCCTCTGAGGGAACCAGGGAGTCAGCCGGTTCAGCAAGCCTCTTAGGAACTGCTTGTATACCCGTCTCAGGGGTAGCAGTTACAATAATTATTGTGGTTTCAGCCACAGTAATTCAGGGTGTCAGCTGGTCGGAGCTAGAGGGACCCTTAGGTGGTGATAGTTTACTCTTTAGCCTTATCCAGGGATTTTTTCAATAGTTTTCTCAGGACATGTAAGAAAAAAATACTCACCTTAGTAATGTTGTTTCTTCTAATGGAGTCTTGCTATATTATGACATACGCAGTGAGTCACAACATTTGAATTGCTCCGGAGGTGAAAGAGTTAACTTTCCATGCCAGGCATGGAACGCTGAGCTCGAGCTCGGTTGAAAACTCTGTCTGTTGTTCTTCAAACTCTCAGATCTTTACGAGCTAAACTCACTAAGGTCCTGTGTGGAAGCTGTAAACCTACGCTAGCCAACTGGCTACTAAATATAAGAACACATTTTTTGGTCCCAAAACAAAGACTCAAGTCAGGAGACCTAAAAAATGAAAAACACAACACGCAAACACCCCAAAAAAGGGAAGGGTGAAAAAACAAGGTGGGCATCTACTAAGTGCCAACACTGCACTGCCCACCCACATCCCAAAAACAGAGGTTCTGAGAGGGGGAGGTCATAATATAGCAAGACTCCATTAGAAGAAACAACATTACTAAGATGAGTAATTTTTTCTTCAAACAACATGAAGTCTTGCTATATTATGACATATGCAGACTACACAGCAGTACCTCCATGGAGGAGGGACAGAACCTACTTAGGAAATAGGCTCTGAAGCACAGCTGTGCCAAACCGAGCATCACTCCTAGCCTGGGTGTCTAGAGAGTAATGCTTGGTAAAAGTGTGAACTGTTTTCCAGGTAGCTGCTTGACAAACTCTAGAATGGGATGTCCCTGGCAGCAGCCAGGAAGCAGCTCACATCTGGTAGAGTGAGACCTCAGGCCTGAGGGAGGAACCTTACCCAGCTTTTCATAACAGAATTGGATACAAGAGACAATCCACCTGGTAATGGATCTTTTAGTGGCAGGTTTCCCTTTACCAACCTCACCATAAGTGAGGAACAGTTGGAGGGAGTCAAACCTGTGACCCTCGGTACACTCAATGTAGTAACTAAGGGCTCTCTTCACATCTAAGCTGTGCAGCCTCCTCTCGCCAGAGGAGGAATGGTCAGTGAAGTACACTGGAAGAGAAATAGATTGATTAAGGTGGAAATCTGACACCAGCTTAGGCAAGAACTTCCTGTTAGTCCTGAGGACCACCTTATCTCTATGAAAGGAGATAAAATCAGGCTCCACTGACAAAGCTTGTAATTCACTTATGCGTCTGGCAGAAGTGATGGCTACCAGAAACACAGTCTTCCAAGTCAAATACTTAAGCTCTGCTGAAGACAAGGGTTCAAAGGAGGTTGCATAAGCTGAGCAATGCAAACATTAAGATCCCAGGCAGGGGCAGGGTCCCTGAATGGAGGGTTGGTGTGAAGCAGTCCCTTAAAAAACTTAGAGAATACAGGATGAGCTGAAAGAGAAGAGGGTTTACCTGCTGAAATGAAAGCAGACACGCTGCCAAATGCACTTTTAGGGTAGCTGGTCTGAGCCCCAAAGTGTTTAAATGGACCATATAATCCAGGACTGTGGGTAAATCAGCAGATTCTGGGGAAATATGCTTCCCAGAGCACCATATGGAAAACCTCTTCCATTTGGAATTGCAAGTAGCCCTGGTGGAAGGCTTCCTAGAAGCCTTCAATATATCCACTACACCTTGGGAGAGGTGTAGATCAGCAAACTCTAACTCTTCAAGAGCCAGTCCTTGAGATTGAGAGATCTGAGGTTCGGGTACCTAACCCTTCCCTGAGCAGAGGTTAACAGATTGTGATTCCTGGGAAGACACAGGAGAAGATGGACTGCTAGGGACAGTAGCAGTGGATACCAGGGTTGTCTGGCCCAAACTGGAGCAATCAGGATCACTTTGCAGGATTGAGATCTGATTTTGACTAACACTTTGAATAGGAGAGGGAAGGGGAAGCATAGAGAAACTTCCCTTCCCAATTGAGAACTAAGGTATCCAGAGGGACTGAGCCCAACACTGGGGGCCTGCAGCAAAAAAGGGGAAGTTGGTGATTGTCTGGGGCTGCGAAAAGATCTATCTGCGGGGTGCCCCATGTGGCAAATATTACCTCCAGGACCAGGGAATCCAGTGACCATTCGTGATGGCCCTGGGAAATCCTGCTGAGAGCATCTGCCAGGACATTGTCCTTGCCTGGGAGGTGAACTGCCGTAAGGGAGGTGTTCAGGGAGTAAGCCAGAGACCACAGCTTCATTGCTTCGGTGCACAAGGCCGTAGACCGAGTGCCTCCTTGCTTGTTGATGTACCACATTGTAGTGGTGTCTGTTCTGACCTGTACAACTTTGTTCTGAACAGATTTGGAAAAAGCTTGAAGTGCTAGAAAAACTGCTCTGAGCTCCAACAGGTTGATGTGGAGCAGAGATTCCTGAGGGGACCACAGTCCCTGGGTAGTGAGGTCGCCCATGTGAGCTCCCCACCCCAAGAGGGATGCATCTGTAGTAAGGATTAAAGAGTGAGACTGAGTGACAAAGGGAACCCCTTGTCTCAGATTGCTCTGATCCTGCCACCACTGTAGGGCTTGGATCAGGGTTTGAGTCACTGGGATCAACTTGGTTAGAGGGTCCTTTCTTCGAGACCAAAAGGCTCTCAAATGGAACTGGATGTCCCTCATCTGAAATCTTGCTCCTTGCACTACTGCTGTAGAAGCAGCCATGTGCCCCAGGAGCTGCAGAAAATGCCTTGCTGGTCGAGAGACCTGCAGGGTGAATGAGGAGGCCAGAGAGACCAGGGTCCTTGCCCTGTCCAAAGGAAGGAAGACTCTGGCTTCCTCTGTGTTCAGTTCTGCGCCTATGAAGGTGAGGAGCTGGACAGGCTCTAGAACTGACTTTGGAAGATTCAGAAGGAAACCTAGAGAGGTAAGCAGTTGCTGAGTTATCTGAAGATGTAACTTGACTTGGTCTGGAGACTGGCCTACTATGAGCCAGTCGTCCAGGTAAGGGAAGATGGCAATTTTTTGCCTTCTTAGGTAGGCAACTGCTACTGCCAGGCATTTTGTGAATACCCTTGGAGCAGAGGTAAGGCCAAGGGCATTGCTCTGAACTGGTAATGGCCTGAGGGCAGCTTGAACCTGAGGTACTTTCGTTAGGAGCTTCTGATGAGAATATGGAAGTAGGCATCCTTGAGGTCCAGGGGCTAGCCAGTCCCTGGCCTTAGAGAGGTGAATAATTCCCAGAGTCACCATTTTGAATTTTGGTTTTAAAGGTGCTTGTTTAAGTATCTGAGATCCAGGATGGGCGCCATTCTCCTGTCTTTTTGGGTAAGGAAGTACCTGGAGTACAATCCTTGCCCTGGTGTAGGGGTGGAACCTTTCCACGGCTCTGAGAGCCAGGAGGGTAGAGACTTCTGCCTCTAGGGCAAGTGCCTCTGATGGATTTGCAGGTGGAAAGGATCTGGTTCTCATCTTGGGAAATTTTTGAAGCTGAGAACCAGTCCTGGCTTACTACTTCCAGGACCCACTTGTCTGATGTCAGAGATTTCCAGTCCTGGACAGAAGCCAGCCTGCCCCAGGTAGTTGAGAATCGGCCTTGGCCACCCCATCAGGGTGCCTGCTTGGCAGAGGCTTTAGGCTGAGGGGTGGAAGCAGGCCTGCTTGTACCCCGTCTGCCTCTCCCTCTAGAGAACCCCCTCTGGGCGTAAGCTGAAGAGGAGGCCTGGAGAAGCTGGTAAAGGCCTATGAAAAGGCCTGCCCCTGCCCCTGGAAGGCTGCCTTTGAGGAGTGGCCTGCCTTTCCTTGGCCTGTGCACTCCTATAGGTGGTCCTATACTCATCCATTTTCTTCATGTAATTCTCTGTCTGCTCCCCAAACAGAAAATTACCCACAACAGGAAAATCCAAGGCCTTAGTCTGGGTATCCTGTGACAGGCTAGTACATCTGAGCCAAGCCATCCTGCGAAGAGCCACAGATGTAGCTATGACTCTTGACACATCATTAGAGTCCACTGCAGCATGGAATTGCACCTTAGATGCCTCAATACCATCAGCAGCCACCTGCTCCAGCTCCTTGGCAAGCTGGCCAGGGACCTGTTTTGCTAGAGCCATAACAGTATCCCATCTGGATTTCTGGTATCTAGCAACATAAGCCATATAATTTGCCTGTCTGAGTCCCAAGGATGCTGCCATGTACTGTTTCTTTGCCATGGCATCAATCCTCCTGGAGTCCTTGTCAGGGGGGTGTGAAGCCAAGGGAATATTTGCCTTGCCACAGGCTGCAGCCTGCACTACCCCAACATGGCTGCATTGTTGTGTAAGGAACTCCGTATCAGAGCCTGACAATGTGCACCTCTTGTCCATTCTCTTATCAACAGGAGGTATAGTGTGAGGAGTTTTTAGAATTTTTACTGTCTGCTTCCCAAAAGATTTATGCAAAGGAATAGACAGTCTCCTAGACTCTGGGATATCCATCACTTCCACATAGTCAGGCTCCTCTTGATCATCCACAGCTTCCTCCATAGGGAGCTGGAGGGTTTCAGCCACGTTTTTATAAAACATAAAATGAGAAGGGGACTCAGAAAGCCTAGGAGGAGACACTCCTGAAGGTCTGTCTGGGGAGATGTCCGGTTCAATGGGCACATCCAGACTTTCAAATCCACATTCACTCTCTTCATAATCCTCTTCCCCCTCCGGTTCATAAAATTCCTCTAATCATACTTTGAACTGGGAACCGATCAACCGACCGTTACCTGATGGTGCTGGTTCGGTCGGAACCGGGAAAGCGACTGGATATTTTAATCGCTTTGGCTATTTCTTCAGCGGTTGGAGAGGAAAGTTTTGGCTCCACACCAGCTGATTTCCTAGTCCTTTTGCTGAAACCGACCTCCGAGTCGGCTCTCCTTTTGCCCGAGGAAGTCTCGCCCTGGTCAGAGGGCACTCCCTCCGGTTCGGTTGGAACCGAACCGGGCTGGCCATCCGGGTCAGCGGACTTCTTGGCCTCCCTTTCCCTGAGCCTACCAACTCTCTATCCAGGGTAGCTGCAGGAAAATTTTTACAAATCTGGCAGTCTGCATTGAGGTGGTCAAACCCCAGACAATAAACACAGGTGGTGTGGGGGTCAGCCTTGGCAAAGGCTTCCCCACACACACTGCAGTGTTGAAACCCAGTGGGCCCAGTTTTTCTTTTGGGTTTCTCAGACATAGTGCCAGTCTAACCAAACTTGCCCGTTTGCTGGCAATCCGCCAAGCAAGACCCTCTTATCCGGTTCCCAACCGTGTCACGGGTCGTGGAAAAACGTAATAAAATCCGTTTTTTAGGAACCGATAAGAACCGTAACCACACTCTAAAGAATAGACTAATGTTTTAAAACAACCTGATCGGTTCAAACCGAACTGATAACCTTAACAAGTTCCACACAGAAGAAATAAATGTAAAACCTATCTAGTACTTACAATACCACAGACAGAGCTTGAACCGACCGGTTGCGGTTTAAATTCGGTCAAAAACCGAGAAAATAATACTTTAACCGACAAAATGAACTGAGCAGAAGGAGAAAATCTCCGGAGTGACTGTTCAGTGAGGCGGAGTAAAGAATCTGACAGTTTGAGTTTGAAGAACAACAGACAGAGTTTTCAACCGAGCTCGAGCTCAGCGTTCCATGCCTGGCATGGAAAGTTAACTCTTTCACCTCCGGAGCAGTTCGAAGGTTGGGACTCACTGCATATGTCATAATATAGCAAGACTTCATGTTGTTTGAATGCAGATTTCACTCTGCTTGGAAATGCTCATGCCCAGAGAGGTAAAACAAAGACTGTTTGCCTTAGCAAAATTTCACCACACTCAACATACGATTCGAAATCGGGATCACCAGTTTTCTTCTCAGTTTTTCTGACATTTTCCATGTAAAACTGATAAAAGTTGCAACCGCTAAAAAATTTATTTATTTTAAGTTTAACATTTGCGGTCAGTTCCGGAACCACGAGAACCAGGAACCAAAATAAAATGAACAGAGGCTTTCGGTTCAGGAACCGGTATTAGCGGTTCTTAAAACAAGCTAAATTAAATAAAATTAAACATAACTAACAGAGGTTTTTAGTCAGAAAACTCAGATAAATATAAAATAAACCTTGGTTTACCCCCGGTTATACCGAACCGGGAGAAACCAAGAGAACTTACAATTTAAGCACTAAAACTACAGTTTAACTTAAAATACAAAAAGTAAAAGGCAGCAAATGAAATGTAAAGTATACTTATTTATATTTTACACGTTCTCACATTAGAATAAGATGACGAAGAGAGGATCTCCGAGCATCTACTGTAGTCTTGACAGGCGGAGAGAGAAATCTGAGGGGTTTAGAACTAAGTCAGTTGGTAGAATGCAGCATTTGAAAAGTGGCTCATGCAAAAGATTCCATCTTCTGCATATATTCCATCTCTCCGGGCAGTTCTACCTAGAAGGCTTACTACATAAAGTTATGAATACCTGAGTATTACTGGGGTGAGAATGGCTGCACCAGGGTATATGTGTAACAGAAACGTGATACAATGCCTGAAGCTCTGGCACTATTTAAAAACAAAATGTTCACAGTCTGCATCCCTGCAGGCTCACTTTACAATCCCAGCACAGACCGAAATCAGGGCACACTGCATAGTGTTAGGCTGTTTTAAAAGTCCTCACTTGGGGCAACAGCCAAGCTTGCAGCAGCTATTAAGCAGAGCTCCACTGAAGAAAGCATAATTTATTTGATTTTATGAAAAATAAACATTTATTTGGAATCAGAAATAATTAACTTTTAAAGCTGACTCCCCAATGAGTTGAAAGATCTAATTGTAATAGCACTATCAGCCGGAATCCAGAAGTTAGAGGAAGAATTATCAGAACGGGAGCTGGAGGAGAGGGCACCCGACTAAAAGAAGCAAAGTTGGGATCTAGCAAAGATTCGAGTACGGGGGCAGGAGAAGACTCGTTACCCCAACCCTCCAATGCAGCACTTCTTAAGGCCATCCAGCAGCTGGACCAAGAAATGGAAGATTTTACATCGCAATTTAAAATACTGGGTGCTGAAGTGAGGCAACTGGAGGAAGAATCTCAAAGCGCATCGAAATCAGCGGCAACGGCACTGACAGTAACGATGGGCCTAACTAAAGAAAATGTGGTTCTTCAGAGACGTCTGGAAAATTTGAAGAACGCAACACAAGCCTCCCATGTGAGGATTCTGGGGATGCCTGAAAGTACCAAAGGAGAGAATAGCCTGTCGTTCCTGGTCACATTCTTTGAGGAAATCTTACAACTCCAAGAAACTATCTTGATCCTGAAGGCCTATAGAAACACCCCTCACAGCGGGAGAAGCCGTACAGCCACCAACCAATTGCTACCTTGAACTCTCATGGTGCTGGGGACTGTCTGAGATTGGGATATGATTACTGCCCAAGCAAAGAAAAGGGGGCCTCTGGAGTGGGATGGAGCAAAAATTCATATTTTCCCCGATCTACGTTATGTGACTAGACAACGCAGAAAAAGCTTCGATGGCATCAGAGCTTGCCTGAGACAACTGGGAGTTCATCATGTGCTCTTGATGCTGGCTAGCCTTCGCATCACTTGTGCATCACTTATGGAGAGAAATCTTACCCATTCGCAGATCACAGAGAGGCTACAAAACTGGCGGACAGAACGAGAATTCAGGGAGAAAGGAGAAGACAGTGACAGTAACTCTGGGGACATTGAGTAATACTCGCGGAGCATGATTGCCTTGTATCTGCCGTAAATCGCAAAAAGAACTCTGACTCTGGTTTATCTTTTCCTTGGCTATGATACTTGTGGGATAACACGTAACTTTTGGGTTATGCTTATAGCAGCCATCCCCTTTTTTTGGGGGCGGCCAAAGGATGTGGTGGACTAAATTAAAGGTATCAAACATGGCAACTTCTTTGAAGACATTCATAGTGCAGGTGTGATACCGTCTCTTCTTCAGTCTGAGGGTGCCTTTTGGTGCCACAGAGTTTGTCAGACCTCCGTGCTATCCAGATAACAAATTTTATAACATTTGTAGTATATGCCTCAGTGATGATAGCTTGTTGTTAAATAATTTCTTCTCATGAGAAATTTCTAAGGGTTAAACATAAGAAACATTTACAAAGCAGTTTCACATAGAGGGAGTAATGCTTTAGTATATTATTTCCTAACGAAGTTGGTTTGGGGTTGTTCTACCCAATGAATAGTGTGTTCAATAACATAAAAAATGATTTTCTGGTTACCCCTGCTCATGGCAATTAAGGCCTGTTGTTAGTATGATGATTGGGAAATTTAAAAGTAGTTTAGTAACCCACCCCCTCAGTGATGTACCAATGTCTAGGGGCTTATTAAATCCTTACCGTAACAATGATGTATGCATTATATATAATGTCTATGATATTACTGTGAGCCTACCTATGAAGGTAATGTTCTTTATTTTTTATGCAGCTAAACTAATAAAAATAAAGTTAAAAAAAGAAATAAAAGTCCCCTACTGAAACTTGGGTCACAATTTAGTTACATGGCAATATAAGCTCAGAAGCTACTCTAGGTCTGTCAAGTCAGCCCCCTCAACCCTGCTTCAGAAGCAGATATGTATAAGTGCTGTGCAAATATGTACTAATTTTAAAGGATACTGATATCTAATAACATCCAGTTTTTAAAAAATGAAAATAAAGCTGTACCTTCTTGTGCTTCAGCTTGGCACTGGATGATGTACGTGTCTATGACTCGAGCTTCTAAATCTCTTCCTTTTTCAGGAGGTGTAATAAGCCGTGAGATATGAAGTTCCTACAGAAATCAGGAGCTGTTAACAACTTGTAAATCATGTAAAGCTCTTTAATCAAAAAAAAAACAAAATAAAGTAATGTTATTTGCCAACCCCCAAAACAAACATAAAGAACATCCCCTACACATTCTAAACAATCAGCTACAACCCATAGATCAAGTAAGTAGTTTCAAATACCTGGGCATAACCCTCGATTCTACCCTCTCCTTCCATGATCATATTAATCTGGTCTGCAAGGCAGTACCTACAAGGATTGGCCTACTTTACCGGCACAAGAACTGCCTTACCCCTAATGCCCTCCATCTGGCCGTCACCAGTTCAGTACTGTCCAGAGTTGATTACAGCATAGTTATCTATGGCTCTGCGGCAGTCATTGCATTAACCCGCATCAAAGTTGCCTTAAATAAAGCCTGTCACCTTGTTGTTGGTGGGGACAGGAGTATGCACACCTGTGATCTGTACAAATATGCCCACTGGCTAAACTTTATGGGAAGGCTCACCTATCAAACTTGTCTATTAGCCCAAAAGATAGCCCTAGGTTGCTCCCCACCTGAAACCCATCATCTCCTAACCCCTACTCCAAAATCCCAGGCTACCAGAAGCGCCTCGAAGGCTACATTCCTAGTCCCGTTCTGCAGGAAATCTATGGGGCAGAGGGCCTTCATGTACAGGGCTCATTGCTGGTTAAATAGCTTGCTTCCTGAAGTAGCCTCCGCACTTTGACTTGGTCCTTTTAAACATTTACTCTGGCAGCATCTTCTCTCTAAAAGTCTGTGTGACTGTACCTAGACTTCTCCCATCTTTGGCACTTGTGGGTGGTGACCCACTTATTCTCCCTTTAACCCAGCTTAGTCTGGACATGGTGTTCATTGTCCGCCCCCTTGTCCCCGTCCCCCCATAATGTCTTCTCCACCCAAAGTACGACAAGGTCCCTTGGACTGCCCATTCCTTGCATCCCTTCCCTTCCACCTTTCTACCCCTCCATCTCATCTTGTTGCACCCCTCCCTTATTACTAACCTTTTCCCGTCGACAAAGGTCTATCTCAGATTGCACACTTACACGTCTTATCCATTTCTTATTCCTGTGATTCACTGCCTCCCATGTTTTTATGCAAATGTACAATTTATGTTACTACCTGTTGCCTCTTTCTGCATGGAGTGTCATTTTTGAGTTAATGCCAGTGTTTGTTTACTTGTATCTGCTGTTTGCACTTTATACATATGTTTTACTTGGAACTGTACTCTCTTGATGCTGTTGTACCTGACAAGGAGCATTTGTAAAGGAGTTGCCAACTCAAAGGTTTCCGAGATATCAATAAATAAATAAAATGATCATAAAACAACTCAGAATCTTCAGTGTTTGAAAAAGTTTATTTTTTTTAGTTCAGCTTTCACATTAACAATGTTAGACACTGAACATTCCACATCATTAAAGTAATAATCTCCGTCTTCCCTGTATCCTGTGGACAACTATCTAGAACACACAAAAAAAAACTCCAAGGACCTAGCCTGCTCTATTGGGCCTAGTGGTGGGAGGACAGCTCTGGCACACTGGTGACTTAGGCTTGCACCCCGAGCCTGGAGCATCAGGCGCGGAGGCTGGCAAGGCAGGACTGAACATCTGGTTAGGCTCTCTCGTTGCATGCTTATCCTTTTGACTGTCACAGGGTATAGAGGCATGTGAGGTGGGATGTTCAGGGGGAATGAATGCCATCAAGATACCCACCAATCATGAGTAATGTAGCAGCATACTGCAAGTGGCGCAGCAGGAAAATGGATGGGGCCCTGAGTAGACAGATGAAGCCCGCTCCCTCTCCATGACTCAATGTGCTGACCCACTGATTCCTCCTTCTCCAGCCTCATCTCTTTCAGATCAGTCCCTGACCAGCATACGTCATCTGTAGAGGTTCTGCTTAGGCAGCCAATGCAAGGAATCAAAGGTATCAGTGGTGTTTGGCGGGGCTAGATTTGGAGGAAGGAGGTCCTATTGGCCCATCCACAGTGCAAGGCAGAAGAAAGTATAAATAAAAAACTCCAAGGATGCTCCGTTCGGAGGCAAAGAGTCAAAAATAGAAAGGGGAAGTGATAAACTGTCCCAGTGGTGCTGGCTAGTAGCGCATTGCACTACCACATGGAAAGAACCAGGATCACATTTTTATCCTGCCCCCCGCACTAGGTGAGTGAGGTCCAGGGCACAATGCAGAAGCATTGCGCTCTGACCTGGGTTAGGGAAGGAGCCTGCCTGGAGCAACAGTTCCTACTACAGCAGGAAGAGTGTTGGCTACAGGACACCACATGCCACTGCCCACCCCCCACTTATAACAAAAGCACTGCAGATGTGGTCTAAACTATGACTGGATGGTCTATAGGACAAAAACACTGCCTTGTGACGAGTGACTGTAACATCCCTCTTCCCACCACCAAGCCACCAAATGGTCTGCCATCCCTGCTCTCTTCCCCACTGTCTAATGTTGTTCCCTGGGTCAACAGCACATTGCTTGCCAGATGAGCTCTGCCACACTGGGGGAACCACAGACCACCACATGATGTGCCAGAGAGACAGGTTGTGTGAGCACGACACCTAAGAGAAATGGAGGTAGGAGGCATACTGACTGCCGGGGAAACCAGGTCAGGAGACAAAAGACAAATGGAAGGAGGAGATAGGGACTTGTGAGGGGAGGCGAAGAAGTGGCAAAAGTCATGGAGTGGAAAGGAGAGAACAGGTTACTATGAAGAGAGAGGGGGCGGGCATTTGTGAAGGGCCTTCAGAAAATAGTTTTGCACTGCTAGAGAGGAAGAAGGTGGAGGAGGGAAATGATGAAATTAGAGGAGTAATTGATAAATGCCTGGACCAAACAGGAGCGGGGGAAGTTCTGCTGGGAGAATTGCAACAGGGGAAAAAGGGGGAAATAATGTGCAGGAGGAAAAAGAGGAGCTGGAAATGAGAGAGGGAGATGAATGGAAGCAAGCAGGGAGTAAGAGGGGTGGAATCTTACTGCTGGGGGACTCAATACTAAGAGGAGTTAGGAGGGGTAGCAAGGGGGAGAGGCATAGTCGCATTTGGGTGGAGGCCATGCCAGGAATGACAGCAGAAAGGGTGGGACAGTCTGTTCTGAAATATACTAGAAGGGGTAGGGACAAGCCTCATTTAATTATACATCTTGGGACAAACAACCTGGCTGACAAGACAGTAGATACAGTCCAGAGGAGGTTTGAGGAACTACCACAATTATGTGAGGGGACAGGAAGATCAGTAACTTTTTCAGAGATACTTCCCATGCCAAAGGCAAGCACAACAAGAAAGCTGAGAATAGAGGAATTTAATGGATGGCTAAGAACCTGGTGTTGTGCTAAAGGGTATGGGCTGTTGGGGGTGGGAGGGACCTGGGAGGACAGTAGTCTCTATGCCAAGGACAGACTACACTTGGGTGAGGAGGGAAAGAAAGTGTTGAAACAGAGGATGGAGGAGTACATAGAGGAAGTTGGGAATTTAAACTAGGAGTGGTGGGTGGCAGTTGGGGAAGAGATATGCAGAGACCACAGGATGGGAAAGCATAAGCGCTTACCCCCCATAACAGTGACAAAGGACAAATGGCAAGTACTGTTGGTGATGCTAGGAAAGGAGGGCAGGATGGAAGGGGGGGGGGAAGGGTGGAAGGTGGTTACCCTTAATGCTAGGAGCCTTGGGAGGAAAACTGCAGAGTTACAGGTTCTCATGGCAGAGGGAGAGGTGAATATTGCAGTCATCATGGAAACATGGGCCACCCAATACAATGACAGGGACCTGTCTGTACCAGGGTACAGGTTATTTCATAGGGACAGGGTGATTGGGAAAGGAGGGGGGGTGGCACTGTATGTGAAGGAAGGACTGAAGTGTGTAAGGAAGGAAGGGGAGGAGGGTAGTACAGAGTCACTTTGGATGCAAATCCAGGATTCCAAGAATAGGATTCTTAGAATGGGAGTGGTGTACAGGCCACCATCTCAGACGGAGGAGTTAGACAGGGAAACTAGCGGGACAGATCAGGAGGACCTGCAGAAGAAGGTGTGGTGATTGTGGGGACTTCAACATGCCAGGAGTGGACTGGAGCACCCCAACAACCAGTAACAGAAGGGAGCAGGTACTGCTGGATGTCTTCCAGGACAGCTTCCTGCTGCAAATGGTCAGTGAACCAACCAGGTTAGGAAATACCCTTGACCTTGTGCTGGCAAATGGGGACTTTGTGAGAGAACTTACAGTGGAGGAACCGCTGTCAGGGAGTGACCACCACTCAGTATGGCTCACATTGGATATGGGCAAGGAAGGAGTGGAATCTGGCACAATAGTGCTGAACTTCAGGAGGGCCGACTTTGGGAGGATGGGGGAAGTGGTAAAAGGGTACCTGGCCAGAATTCAATCTAGTATGGACACTAACCAGAGGTGGGATCTCATAAAGCTGGGGATAGTGGAGGCAACCAAAACCTGCTGCAAAGCCCAGAGCAAGAAGGCTAGGGCTAAGAAACCGATCTGGTTGAGCAAGGAGGTCATGGAAAAGGTAAGGAGGAAAAGAGCTGCCTTTAGGAAGTACAAGAAAACAGGGAGGGGGGAGGACAGGGAGGAGTACTTGACAGAATCGAAGGAGGTGACAAGGGCAGTAAGGGGAGCCAAAGCATCTACGGAACTCAGGCTGGCACAAGGCATTAAGAAGGGGAGAAGGACTCTTTAAGTACATCAGGGAGAAAGGGAGCTGTAAGACCACAATAGTAAGGATTAGGCAGGAGGGGGTTGATGGAAGAGGTGCGACATACGTGAAGATCTAAATGAGTACTTCTGCTCAGTATTTACTAAAGAGAAGAGGGGGTGACACCAAGGTGGGAGAAATGGCAGAAGCAGGGGGGGGGTGACAGATGGGAAATCATGGAGAGCAGAGTTTGAGAGGTTTGAAGGCACTGAGGGTGGACAAGGCGTCAGGCCCAGATGGCATCCACCCAGGGTACTGAAGGAGATGGCAGAGGTCCTTGCAGGACCTTTGGCAGACCTATTTAAGCCTCACTACATTCGGGGTGTGTACCTCAGGACTGGAGGATGACTCATGTGGTGCCCCTCCACAAGAGTGGCCCCAAGGATGTACCGGGAAACTACAGACCAGTGAGCCTCACATCCATCGTGGGTAAGCTAATGGAGACTATCCTGAAGGAGAGGCTGGTGGCCCTCCTAGAGGCCAAAGGAGGGGTGGCAGGCCAGCAAGGAGGGTACCTACTTGCTCACCCCCCACAGCTAGCAGTGGAACCAATGAACCAGAGGAGTGGCTATCTCTGCAAAGCAGTGTGCAAAAGATGGAGATTAGTGCCCAAGAGGTGGACAAGCAGAAAAGGGGCAAAATTCAGCAGAAGGGCAGACAGCAAGGAGAACCAGGGATAAATGACAACCAAGGAAGGGCTGGAGTAGAACTGTGAAACAGTCTAGGAGGTCAAATCATGGAAAGCCATGTGTGCAAATGCCAGGAGCCTTAGCAACAAGATGGAAGATCTGGAGGCTGTCATGGTGCAGTCAGACCTGGACATTGTGGCCATCACTGAAACCTGGTGTAATGATAACCATGACTGGGAGATGGCCATACCTGGCTACAACATATTCAGAAGAGACAGAGCAGGCAGGAAGGGAGGAGGAGTGGCACTGTATGTGAAAATGACATAAGGGCCACAGAGATCCAGGAGGAACAAAATGGGGAGAGATACTGTAGGTTAAGCTTGAAAGGAAAATGGGGACAGCCATCCGCACAGGTGTGGTCTATAGACCACCAGCCCAGGAGGAAGAAACAGATAGGAGTTGATGCTAGCCATCCAAAGGATGGCAGACAAGGGTGAGGTAGTACTGGTTGAGACTTCAATATTCCAGACGTGGACTGGAGCATCCCAGCAGCAGCATCAACTAGGAGCAGATTTATCCTGGACTCCCTTCAGGGTGCCTTCCTCAAGCAACTGATCATGGAACCAACTCAGCAGAAGGCAATACTGGACCTTGTGCTCACAAACAGGGACAGTGTGACGGGGGTAACAGTGGGGGAGCACCTGGGAAACAGTGACCACCAGTCATTGTGGTTTGAAATCACAGAAAGAGCAGAACCAAACCACACAAAAACACGTATCCTGGATTTTAGGGGGCAGACTTTGGGAAAATGGGAGATACTTGAAAGAGGCATTAAGGGAATGGGACAGGAATCAGGGGTTGAGGAACAGTGGCAGTATTTAAAATGGGGATTACAAGAACAACAGAATTATGCATTAAGCAGGTTAGCAAGAGGAAAAGGAAGAGAGACCATTATGGTTTTCCAAAGAGGTAGCAAAGAAAGTGAAAGCCAAAAGATTGCATTCAGGCAATACAAAAGACACAGGCAGAAGGGGATAGGGAGAAGTACCAGGAGAAGCAAAGGGAGGCAGGGAGGTCAGTAAGGAAGCCAAAGCTCAGACAGAAGAGCACATTGCAAAATCAGTGGGTAGAGGGACAAAATCTTTACAGGTACATAAGTGAAAAAAGAAAGACAAAGGAGGGATAGTGAGACCAAGGGGGGAGGATGGGGCCACGTGGAGGATGACAACAGTAAAGCTGACATATGAACAGGTATTTCTGCTCAGTCTTTACTGAGGAAGAGGAGGGTAATGGGTCTGAAGGGAGTACAAGGGGTGAGAATGGTGCAGAAATGGACACAAGTCCTTTTACACGAGAAAGGGTCCTGAAGGAACTGGAAGTAATAAGAGTTGATAAAGCAATGGGGCCAGATGGGGTGCACCCCAGGGTCCTTAAAGAACTAAGAGAGGTGGTGGCTGAATCTCTGGCTATCCTGTTTAGCCGATCACTGGAAACAGGGGAGGTACCCAAAGACTGGAGGACAGCAGATGTAGTCCCTTATACAAAAGTGGAACAAAGAGGAAGCAGGGAACTACAGACCAGTCAGCCTCACCTCGGTAGTGGGGAAGATGGAAGCACTACTGAAGGAGAGATTGGTAGAACATCTGGTTGTCAATGGACCACAGGACCCAAGGCAGCATGGTTTCACCAGAGGAGGTCATGTCAGACCAACCTCGTGAATTTTTTGACTAGGTGACTGGGAGGTGGATCAGGAGGCGGTGGACATGGCCTATCTGGACTCAGCAAGGCCTTGACACTGTGCCACATAGAAGACTATTACACAAACTGGGGAATATGGTGTGGGCAGGACAGTAGTGTGGTGGGTAGGTAACTGGCTGGGTGGCAGGACACAGAGGGTGGTGGTAAATGGCTGTCACCCACAGAGGGAAGAGTGACCAGTGGGGTACCACAGGGATCAGTGCTGGACCGTCCTATTCAACATCTTCATCAGTGACATTATCATGCAGGACCTAGAAGGCAGAATTTCACTGTTCACTGATGACACAAAGCTCTGTAACAGAGTAGACACACCAGAGGGTGTAGACAGAATGAGAAGCCACCTGCAGAAACCTGAAGAATGGTCAGGGTTTGGAAGTTGAAATTCAATGCAAAGAAGTGCAAGATAATGCATATGGGGCACAAAAACCCTGGCACAATATATCAGTTGCGGGGTGAGGATATAGCATGCACCAAGCAGGAAAGGGATCTTGGGGTTATCATCTCTGATGACCTCAAGGCAGGGAAACAGTGTGACAAGGCAGCAGGTAAAGCAAATGGAATGCTGGAATGTATAGGCAGGGCATCACCAGCAGGAAAAGGGAGGTCATAATCCGCCTATACAAGACACTAGTGAGGCCCCACCTGGAGTACAGTGTACAGTTCTGGAGACCATACCCACGTAAGGACATAGACAGGGTAGAGAAGGTTCAGGACGAGGGCAACAAAGATGGTGCATGGATTGCATCACAAGTCCTATGAAGACAGGTTGAAGGAACTGAACATGTACTCCTGGAGGAGAGGAGGGAGAGAGGGATATGATAGAGACATACAAGTATCTTACAGGGAGGAACAGGGTGCAGGAAAACACTATTTTTAGTGAAAAGATGTTCCAGGACTAGAGGGCATGGGATGAAGTTGGAGGGAGGACGATTCAGAGGAAACATGAGAAAGAATTTCTTCACAGAACGGTGGTGGACAAGTGGAACACCCTGCCAGAGGAAGTGGTGGGGGCTGAAACAATCACGGGATTTAAGAATGCATGGGATAGACAGAAAGGAATTCTGGAGGTCAAGGGTAAGGGGCAACAGACTTCTAGGAAAACAAACTGAACTTACAAGCTCAAATGGGCAGACTGGGTGGGCCATAGGCCCTTATCTGCCGACACTGTCTATGTATCTATGTAGGACAGCAGACAGCATGGCTTCATACATGGCAGATCCTGCCAAACCAACCTGGTGGAGTTCTATGACTGGATAACTAGGCAACTGGACAGGGGCCATGCAGTGGATGTCCTGTATCTGGACTTCAGTAAGGCATTCGACTCAGTGCCACATGGACGGCTGGGAAGGAAGTTAGTAGGCACAGGGGCGGGTGCAAAGCTGGTGAGATGGGTAGGAAACTGGCTGCAGGGAAGGCAACAGAGGGTGGTGGTGGGTGGGGAGCTCTCACACCCAAGGGCAGTGACGAGCGGTGTTCAACAGGGCTCAGTGTTGGGACCAGTGTTGTTTGGGATATTCATTGCAGACATATCATGGGACATCAAGAGCAAGATCAGTCTGTTTGCTGATGATACCACGGTAGGCGCGGTGGTAGATGATCTAGGGGGATGGCAGGGATTGCAGGATGATCTGGCAAAGCTTGAAACCTGGTCAGACACCTGGCAACTGGGCTTTAATGCCAAAAAGTGCAAGGTGCTGCATTTTGGGGTGAAGAAGCCAAGGAGGAGTTACCAGCTAGGGGGGGTGCAGCTAGCCCAGACAGAGGAGGAGAAGGATCTGGGTGTGCTTATTACAGGGTCAATGAACAACTCGGCACAATGTAGGAAGGCAGCTGCAAAGGCCAACAAAATGCTGGGTTGTATTGAGAGGGGTATATCCTCGAGGAGGGAGGAGGTGATTCTGCCACTGTATAGGTCACTAGTTAGACCACACCTGGAGTACTGCGTGCAGTACTGGCGCCCGTACCTGAAGAGGGACATTGGTTACTGAGGGGGTGCATGCAGAGCGACAAAGATGATCAAGGGGCTGGGGGACTTATCATACGAGAGGAGGCTGAAGGAGTTGAACACGTACTCACTGGAGGAGGAGAGGAGAGACAGGGGTGACATGATTGAAACCTTTAAATACATGAAAGGAATAAACAAGACGGGTACAGAGGGGCTGTTCAAAGTAAGGGAGGGGAGGGCCACCAGGGGCCATGATATGAGACTGGAGCGAGGAAGGTTCAGGAGGGAGATGAGGAGACACTTTTTTACAGAGAGGGTGGTGGCTGGGTGGAATGCGTTACCTGCTGAAGTGGTATGCAGTAGAACAGTGGACTGCTTCAAACGAGGATGGGACAGGACAAGGGGGAGGGTTAATATAGGGGAAGGGTGGAAGGGAGGGGCGGCTGCAGAATAAGGGGTGCTAGCTGCACATTCGAGCAGACTTGATAGACCTCTAGGCCTTTATCTGCTGGCAAATTTCATATGTTCATATGTTCGTATGTTCGAATATAGACATTATAAAAAAAGAAAGAAATACAGTAGGCAAGGAGGAAAAGAGATACACTTTAAAAAAACATGAACAAATACTGCCTTTACCTTCAGATGTTTAAAGATTCCAGCTGCAGTTTTCAAGCTTTTGTGCACCTCCTTGGCTTCATCGACTGTTATGCTAGAAGACACAGCAGCTCGATTAGCATGTAGACGCACCTCCAGAACACAACAGGACACAAAATAAATGTAATGAGCCACTTACTCTTCTTTCCCAGCTAGTCTTGATGCATACTTTGTATGCCACAGGGCCACGTTAAATGCCATGGACACAAGCTCAAAAACAGCATCCTGCTGGGCACTGAGAAAGAGAATGTACACGAGTTACAACTTTCTAAAGGATACAAGACAGCCCTAGCTCCTACATTACATTTCATAATCACTGACAAATGAAACACAGTTTTCTTCCTGTGTTCGATTAGTAAACCATGCCACACACATCACCAGACCAAGGAGGCGATGTGACCCAGTGGTTACAGTAGGGCTTGAGAACTGGGAGACAACAGGTTCAAAGCCCACTAGAACAAACTACTCACTGTATGACCTTCAGCAAATCATTTACCCTCCCAGTGTTTCAGTCCCCCAAGCTGAAAAATAGGGAAGAAGCAAAACCTCGCTGAAAACGAGATGCCAACCAGGTTCTTTTTTTTTTTTGTAAATATAATTTTTATCGAACAAATTTTCTGTGTCATCATGTTCGCAACTCTTTACATAAAATAAAGGCTCTATACAGCACAAAGAGGCGGTCTTGAGTCATTATTACAGGAGCACATTCTAAGAGAAGGCACATATCTAACTTCAGTTGTCCACCTCCTCTATAGGTACAGTGCCAGGGGGTACCATAAGGAGTTAACTGCAAGCAATGCATAGTATTTCCTTTGCTCCGATGGTGTACATTTAAAACATGCAGACTCAAATCTGAGGTGGGGTGACCGGGAAGGAACCCAATAGCCCACCCCTGGGAGGAGGGTGGTTGGCAGATCTATGGAGGGGGTCCTCTCCACCACAGAGATTGGAGTAGGGGATGTTTGATTAGGTTCCACTATGTGTGTAGCTCTAGGGCATTGTTTACTAAAGGGGCAGCTTTATAAAGTTTGCTTGCGGGGGGGCGGGGGTCACTACGGGACAAATTCTCTGTCTTTCTCCATTACGTGCAGCAGCCACCCATTCCAACACGAGAAGAAGAGTTCAACCCGGTCATTAAGATAGTGTGTTATTATCTCCATTCTGCAGATTTCATTGACAGTGGTCCGCCAAGCAGCCAGGGTCGGCACTTGTGGGGTTAGCCAGTGCCAACCAGGTTCAACTACACTACAGTTTTCTGTAACACAGTTAATCTAATCCTCAGTTGTTGAAGAGGATTCTAATTCTCTGTTCTTGACAGCTGCTGCACTTTTTGTTTACAATCACTTGTAATTTCTACTGTTTACTGACAATGTTATAACTGCAGTTTTTTAAATGTACCTTGTCTCCCACTTGTACCCCTCCGCTGCAGCTGGAAACTAGCTGTGACTCAGTAATCCTCTCCCAGTCACCACTTTTTTTTTTATTATTCTCCTTCTCCCGGACAGCCCTTCTTCGGGCGGGTGCCTCAGCCCCATCACTCTGACCTCCGTTGAGACTTGCCACCAGCCATCTTCCCTCAGGGCTTGTCCTCCTCCTCCTCCCCGGCAGGGTTGGCAGGGGTCCCTAGTCCCCAGACGAGGTCTGAATCCCGTTCAAGCTGGTGAGCACAGATGGGTGCAGGGCCTGCGTGCGCCCACCGGCATTTTCTGTTTTCTGTCCCCTGGGAGGCGTGACATGCAAGGACTTCATGGTGCACACCGTGCATACTCCTGCACAACGTGCGCAGATGTCTGCCACAACTCCTAACCTTCTGGCCTGGGCTGCCATTCCCTCAGCTTCCGCTGGGGTCAGGCAAGCATCGGGCTCTGCCCCCTCTACCCCCCCCCCCCCGAGCAGGGGAGAGAAGTCCTACGGACGCTTGATCCTCCTCTCCCTGACAGGCCATCAGACAACTCGGAGTCACTTCCAAACCCCGCTCGTCGGCATCGCAAGCAATAGTGCTACTGCTGCGCTGGCAGGCCAGCCAGTCACCATCTGTAATATACAATGGAGAGAAAAATTCTACTTTAGGAAGCTAACTGCTCAGTGTGCCTCTGGACCAGTGATGTTATCTGACAACAACATCACTGGATTAACTCCAGCCACACACATGACCTTCTCCCACGAAGAAACCATGTTACAAATCACTACACACAACGCTGTCACACACGCCGTTTCCCCAGACTTCATTTAATTTCACTTTTGTACCTTTATTGTTCTGTCCACCAAATACCCAGTTAGCATCCTGTCTTTCCTCAACATGATTCACAATAAAAAAATAAATAAAAGTAAAATCAAGCTGTAATCAAGTCGGCTTTCCCCTTCACTTGTCAGGGCAATCATGCTAGAGCACTGGCAGAACAGTGCTATGCTCGCTCTGCTTGATGATCATCAAGTGGCCACACTGCTTAGCCCTGAGAAAATTGACTTTTTTAAATACATATACCTGCACATACGAAAATAAAATAAAAAGTGCATAACAAAGCTTTATTTTTACTTATTTTATTTTTGCTAACGAGCCAATGTAAAATAGCAATAATACACTCAAGGGTGCGTATCATGGGAGTAATGTTACTTCTCAGCCTGAGGCCTTCTGCTTCAGCCCACCCAAGGTGTGACATTATTCCACAACAACACACTCCCTGTTGTACATTATTGCTTATATAAATCAATCAATCAATAAATAAAGAAAGAAATCTCAGTTGGGCTATCTAGGGTTAGTTAAAGATTACAACTGCCTGCTGCACTTCGTGGCAGAGAGCAAGATTCCAATGGTGGTGAGGCAAAACAGAGGATGACAGTGATTTTTAAGCCTTTCACCCTTAGCAGGTTAAAGATTGGGACTATTAAAAGTTTAATATTGTGTACTAAGTTTTTGTTTTGTGGTATTTTGTGCATTACAAAATCATTACTTATTTTATTTATTTATTTAGAAGTTGATAACCAGGAAAAGCACCAATGGGCCAAGACTCATTTCCAGGTGTGACCAGGGGAAAGGCAACATGGGAAAATAGTACATTTACATAAGACAAAAAGAAAACAAAAAACATCAGTAACAAGAAACAAGGGTCACGGTTACAAAACCCATAACAGTAGGTAACATCAAGGTACAGGAGTACAACAGTAAAGCAAAAAAAAAAAACAGCTTATCCACAGACAGCACCACAGTCCAGTTGCAGGACAGGCCATTGCGCCAAATAATAAATAATAGGTCAGCGCAAGAAGAAATACAGAAAGCAAGGCACAAATTACAACAATGGGGTTCCTACTGGACAAGAAGATATGGCTGTCAGGGGTTTGCAACTGTAGGTGAATTGCTTAACTAATGCTTAGGAGGCAGGGCTAGGGTACAAAGAGAGCACTGCAGGTGAGGCAGAAGTCTGAGTAGCCCTTTGAGTGAGAAGGGGGAGGAGGACAGTCTGAGGTCGGAGGGGAGTTTATTCCAGAGAGAAGGGAAACAAAGGAGAAAGCAGATTGGCCAGACGCAGAGAGGGGGCATGGGGTGGCAAAAGTACATGGATCCCAGTGTCGAAGGGAGTAGGCAGAGGGAGCAGCTTGGAGAGGCAGGCAGAGAGGTAGGTAGGGAGTGTTCCAAACCAGAATTTTGCAACAAAGGAGGCACAGTGAACCATTTTCCTGTGGGACATGGGCGCGAGGGCGGAGTACAGGAGACAGTGGTGGGTAAGGGGGGGGGGCGGTGGCGAAGCAGCAGAAAGTGTTCAGGAGGGTGTCTAGTCTGGTAAGTGAAGATTGAGAGGCAGTACCATAAACCACATCGGCAAAAATCGAAGATGGGAAGGATCATTTTGGTAACCAACTGGTTTACTGAAAGACATTACTAAATAAGTGCACCATGTAGAAAACATTAAAAATAGATTATAGGGCTGTAACTGTGGAGCATTTCTCCCACAAGGAAACCCTGGTATGATTTGCCGTTATAATCCCTCGCTCCACACATGCCCACACTGCCTCCCTCACATGCACACAGTAAACAGACTCGTAGTAATTGTTTCCACAAGCTCTTTCAAAACTTTAGTTGCTGTTCAATTAATTTATGTAAGGTTTTGAGGCAACTGCACAAAAGAAAAAATTACTCACCTTAGTAATTGTGTTTCTTCTAATGGAGTCTTGCTGTATTCTGACAATTTGCAGTTAGCTCCAGCTCTTGAACTGCCGCGGAGAGTGAAGGGTTAAATTCTATGCCACGCACAGAACGTTGGGCTCGAGTTCGGTTGAAAACTCTGTCTGTGTCCTTTTGAAACCAAACCGTCAGATTCTTACAAGCTAAAACTCAATGACTAATTAATGTGGAAATTGTAAAAACTCCTAGTAGCCAAGTGGCAACAAATACTTTGGATTCCCCAAAACACTCAAGTCAGGATTCGGAAACCCAAAGAACCAAAACCAGGTAATAAGAACTAAAACCTCTTAATTAAACACATACAAAGCACTCAACACAACAGGAGTGGGGTAAAGACACCCTTGGGGTGCAACACTGCACTTGCCCACCCACTTCCCAAAAACAGGTTATGAGAGGGAGGGCGGTCAGAATACAGCAAGACTCCGCTAGAAGAAACACAACTATTAAGGTGAGTAATTTTTTCTTCAAACAACATGAAGTCTTGCTGTATTCTGACAATTTGCAGACTACCAAGCAGTACCTCCAAGGGGGAGGGACAGAACCTACTTTGGGAATAGGATCTGAAGTACTGCTGTGCCAAACCTAGCATCACTCCTAGCCTGGATATCCAGAGACTGATGCTTGGTGAAGGTATGAACTGTTTTCCAGGTGGCTGCTTGACAGATTTCTAACAAGGGGATATCCCCAGCTACAGCCAGATGCAGCTGTACCTCTAGTGGAATGAGCCCTCAGGCCTGAGGGTGCAGTTTTTCATAGCAGAATTGAATACAGGACACAATCCACCTGGCAATGGTTCTCTTGGTGGCAGGTTTTCCCTTACCTACTTCCCCACAAATGAGGAACAACTGGAGGGAGTCAAACCTGTGACCCTTTGTACGTTCTATGTAGTAACTAAGGGCCCTTTTAACATCTAAACTGTGTAGCCTCCGTTCCGCTGAGGAGGTGTGATCAGTGAAGAACACAGGAAGAGACATAGATTGGTTGAAGCGGAAATCAGAAACCACTTTGGGTAGGAACCTTCTATTGGTTCTAAGGACCACCTTATCTCTATGGAAAGAGATGAAGTCAGCCTCCACTGACAGGGCCTGCACTTCACTGATATGTCTGGCAGAAGTAACAGCAACCAAAACCACAGCTTTCCAAGTCAAGTACTTGAGCTCTGCTGAGGACATAGGCTCGAAGGGGTGTTGCATCAGCTGAGCAATACATATATTCAAACCCCAGGCAGGAGCAGGATCCCTAAAAGGGGGATTGGTACGAAGCTATCCTTTGAAAAATTTACAGAATACAGGGTGAGATAGACTTTGACGGCAGATAAGGACCACTTGGCCCACCCAGTCTGCCCATTTCCCTACCTACTGGATAAGCTGCAGATTCTAGTTAACCAACAGCCTACTTCCTGCAACCCCCAACTATAATTGCCTTGTGTCTGTCCCATGCATGTTTGAATTCCCCCACTGTTTTAGACCCAACAACCTCCTCAGGAAGGCTGTTCCATGTATCCACCACTCTCTCCGTGAAAAAAAATTTCCTCAGACAAGACAGAGAGGAAGATTTCCCCACTGACAGGAAAGCAGAAATAGCTGACAAATGAACTCTGAGAGTAGCTGGTTTGAGGCCTAGGCCATTAAGGTAAACCATGTAATCCAGAACTGTAGACAAGTCAGCAGTGTCTGGGGAAACGACGCGCTTCTTGGAACACCAAATACTGAACCTTTTCCATTTGGAGTTGTAGGTTTTTCTTGTGGCAGGCTTTTGAGAAGCCTTGAGGATCTCCAGAATCCCTTGGGACAGATGTAAATCTGCATACTCCAAGTCTTCAAGAGCCATGCCTTGAGATTGAGTGACTGGAGATTGAGGTAACAAATCCTCCCCCTGAGAAGAGGTTAGCAGATTGTAATTCCTGGGAAGAGACAGGGGAAAATGGACTGCTAAGGACAGCAACAGGGGGTACCAAGGCTGCCTGGCCCAGTCTGGAGCAATCAGAATCACTTTGCATGGTTGTGATCTTACCTTGACTAGAACCTTGAACAATAGAGGAAAAGGAGGGAAGACATAAAGAAACTTCCCTTCCCAGTTCAAAATCAGAGCATCCATAGGGATTGAACCCAAGACTGGGGGTCTGCAACAAAACAGAGGAAGTTGGTGATTGTCTGGGGCTGAAAAGAGATCTATCTCCGGAGTGCCCCACCTTGAGAAGATCACCTTCAACACCAAAGGATCCAGAGACCATTCAAGATGGCCCTGGGAAATCCTGCTGCTCAATGCATTCGCTAGCACATTGTCCTTTCCTGGGAGGTGGACTGCTACTAGAGAGGTCTGCAGGGAATAAGCCAGGGACCATACTTTCATGGCCTCCGTGCACAAGGCCGTGGACCGAGTGCCTTCCTGCCCGTGGATATACCACATGGTGGTAGTGTTGTCCGTCCTGACCTGAACCACCTTGCTCTGTATTGACTGACAGAAAGCTTGTAGGGCAGGAAGTACTGCCCTGAGCTCCAGAAGGTTGCTGTGAAGAAGGGATTCCTGAGGGGACCACAGTCCCTGGGCCATGAGAGCCCACAGATGGGCTCCCCACCCCAAAAGGGAAGCATCTGTGGTAAGAACCACAGAGTGAGTCTGAGAGACAAATGGAACACCTTGCCTCAGATTGTCCAAGTCCTGCCACCGCTGAAGGGCCTGAATTAAGGTCTGAGTAACAGGAACTAGCTTGGTAAGAGGATCTTTCCTTTGGGACCAAAAGGTTCTCAGATGGAACTGAATGTCCCTCATCTGAAACCTGGCCCCTTGGACCACTGCTGTGGAAGCTGCCACGTGGCCCAGAAGCTGCACAAAATGCCTTGCTGGTCAAGAAACAAGAGGGAGAAAGGAAGAGGCCAGCTGAGAGATGGCTTTTGCCCTTTCCAAAGGAAGGAAGGCTCTTGCCTTGAGGGTGTCCAGCTCTGCTTCTATAAAAGTGAGGCGCTGTACTGGTTTGAGAACTGACTTGGGAAGATTGAGAAGGAACCCCAGGGAAGTGAGAACTTTCTGGGTAACCTGCAGATCTGACTTGACTTGGTCTGAAGACTAGCCAACCAGAAGCTAATCGTCCACATATGGAAAAATAGAGATCCTTTTCCTTCTTAAAAAGGCCACCACTACTGCTAGGCACTTTGTAAACACCCTTGGAGCTGAGGTTAGACCGAAGGGCATTGCTCTGAACTGATAATGGCCTGAGGGCAATTCAAACCTGAGGTACTTTCTGTGGGAGCACCTGATGGGAATGTGAAAATTGGCATCCTTGAGGTCCAGGGAGGCTAGCCAGTCTCCTGGCCTCAGAGAGAGAAGAACTGTTCCCAGAGTCACCATCTTGAATTTTGGCTTTACTAGGTGCTTGTTTAGGTATCTTAGACCTAGGATAGGTCACCACTCCCCTGTCTTTTCCGGGGTAAGGAAGTACCTGGAGTACAGACCTTTGCCCCTGTATGGAGTAGGAACTCTCTCTATGGCCTTTAAAGCCAGTAGAGACAAAACCTCTGCCTCTAGAGCAAGGGTTTCTGAAGTATTTGCAGGCGGAAAGGATCTGGGTCTCAGTTTCGGAAAACTTTTGAAACTAAGAACCAGCCCCTGGCTTACAAGCTCCAGGACCCACTTGTCTGAGGTAACAGACAACCAGTCCTGGACGAAGTAAGCCAGTCTGCCTCCTACTGGAATGGGGGAGTCGACCCAGACTGACACATCAGGGTGTCTGCTTGGCCGGAGCCTTAGGCTGAAGGGTGGAAGCAGCCCTGCTCATCCCCCTTCTGCCTCTCCCTCTGAAGAACCCCCTCTGAGAAAAGAAAGAGGAGGCCTGCGCCTGGTAGAAAGGCCTGTGAAAAGGCCTGCCCCTAGCTTGCTGCTCTGCAAAGCTGCCTGCCTCTCCTTGGCCTTGGCACTTCTATAAGTGGTCCTGTACTCATCCATTTTCTTCATGTAATTCTCTGTCTGCTCCTCAAACAGAGAATTACCCACTACAGGGAAATCCATGGCCTTAGCCTGGGTGTCCTGCGAAAAGCTAGTACATCTGAGCCAGGCCATTCTCCGAAGAGTCACAGATGTAGCCATGACTCTTGATGACCCATCATCGAAGTCCACAGCAGCATGAAATTGCACCTATGATACCTCAATCCCATCAGCAGCCACCCCCCCCAGCTCCTTGGCTAGCTGGGGGGAGGCCTGTTTAGCCAGTGCCAGTACAGTGTCCCACCTGGACTTCTGGAACCTGGCTTTATAGGCCATATAATTAGCCTGCCTGAGTCCCAAAGATGATGTCAAGAACTGTTTCTTTGCCATGGCATCTATCTTCCTGGAATCTTTGTCTGGGGGGGTGTGAAGCCAAGGGGATGTTTGCCTTGTCACAGGCAGCAGCCTGCACTACCCCAACATGGCTGCATTGTTGGTAAAGAAATTCCATATCTGAGCCTGACAAGGTGTACCTCTTGTCCATTCTCTTGTCAACAGGAGGTACAGAGTTGGGAGACCTAAGCATTTTCTGTGTCTGTTTCCCAAATGACCTATGAAGGGGAACAGACAGTCTCTTAGACTCTGGGATGTGCATCATCTCTATGAAGTCAGGCTCCTCTTGATTCTCTACAGCCTCCTCAATAGGAAGCTGGAGGGTTTGAGCCACTTTTCTGTATAACAGAAATTGGGGAGGGGACTCAGAAAGCCTAAGAGGGGAAACACCAGAAGGTCTGTCTGGTGAGATGTCCAGTTCCACAGGCACATCCAGACTTTCACCGTCGTAATCATCCTCTTCAAAATCCCCCTCCTTATCAAACTCCGGTTCATAAAAATCTTCAGGGGAATAATCTCGAACCGGAGGAACCGACCAAACCGAACCTCTGCCAGAAGGCGCTGGACCGGTCGGAACCGGATGAAGCGATTCCACAATCCGAATCACTTTGGCTATTTCTTCGGCGGTTGGAACATGCAGCTCTGGATCCAAACCAGCCGATTTATCCTTTCATTTTCTTTTTGTAGGAACCAATCCCTCAGGATCAGCTCTCCTCTTGCCCGAAGAAGTATCGCCCTGGTCAGAGGGCACTCCTTCTGGTTCGGTAGGAACTGAACCAGGCTGGGATTCCAGGTCAGCGGATTTCTCGGCCTCCTTATCCCCAAGTCTACCTAACCTTTTCTCCAGGGTAGACTTAGGGAAATTCTTGCAAATTTGGCAGTCTGAATCGAGGTGGTCAAACCCCAGACAGTAAACACCGGTGGTGTGGGGATCGGCCTTAGCAAAGACCTTCCCACACACACTGCAGTGTTGAAACCCAGTGGGCCCGTTTTTTTTCTTGGGTTTCTCAGACATAGCCAACCTAACCAACTTACCCTTTATAAGGCAACCGCCAGGCAAGACTCCCCTATCGGTTTCACACCGTGTCATGGGTGATGGGGAAAAAACGCTAAAATTATGGGTTTTTTTAAAAACCGATAAGGACCGGTAACCACATACCAACTTTTTCTTCTTCAAGATCTTACTATGAGATCAGTTCAGCCGAACCGATCGGAAAAATTTCACAATTTCCACACAACAGCTACTAATCTAAGTACTCATGGTACCACAGACAGAGTCTCGAACCGAAAAAACAGAACGAAAATCAGACTAAAACCGAAACTTTAACCACGCTAGAACCGAGCATAAGGAGAAATCTCCAGAGTGACTGTTCAGTGAGGCGGAGTAAAGAATCTGACTGTTTGGTTTCAAAAGGACACAGACTGAGTTTTCAACCGAGCTCGAGCCCAACATTCTATGCCTGGCATAGAATTTAACCCTCACTCTCCAGGGCAGTTTAAGAGCTGGAGCTAACTGCAAATTGTCAGAATACAGCAAGACTTCATGTTGTTTGAAAAGTTAAAAAAAAAAAGTGAAACCGTGCTCCAGCCTGACTATACCAGAAAGAACAGTTACATAAGAACTTACCATAAAGTACAGTTACATAAGAACTTACCATAAAGTACAGTTAAAAGAACTTACCGTAACAGTAGATCTTCGAAAGGCTCTTGCAGTAGGTATTTACCTATACAGTCGTGGCCAAAATTATTGTCGCCCTTGCACTTTTTTCAAATAACTCACAATTTCCTCTAAACATAAGTTGAAATTAACAACAGTATTTGGTCTCCTCAATTCTTTATTTCTCTGTTAATATTACAGAACCTTTGTTTTTGATTCATAATTTAATATATCCTTTTAAATCAAAAAATGAAAAGAAATGGCACTGACAAAATTATTGACACCCTAGACTTAATATTTGGTAGCACAGCCTTTGGTCAAAATAACTGCAATCAACCGCTTCCTATAGCCATGGATGAGCTTCCTGCACCTCTCTACTGGCAGTCTGGCCCACTCTTCTTGTGCAAACTGCTCCAGTTCTCCCAGATTTGAAGGGTGCCTTCTCCCAACTGCTGTTTTCTGATCTGGACTCATTGCTGGCCACTTCAGAACAGTCCAGCGTCCTGTCTTGAACCATTCCTGGGTGCTTTTTGAAGTGTGTTTGGGGTCATTGTCCTGTTGGAAGACCCATGACCTTCGACGGAGACCCAGCTTTCTGACACTGGGTTCAACATTGTGCTCCAAAATGGCCTGGTAATCTCCAGATTTCATGATGCCATGCACACGTTCAAGGCACCCAGTGCCAGACCAGCACAGCAACCCCCAAACATCACTGAACCTCCTCCATGTTTGACTGTAGGGAAGGTGTTCTTTTCTTTGAAGGCTTCATTTTGTTTTCTGTAAACACAGAGATGATATGCTTTACCAAAAAGCTCTAATTTGGTCTCATCTGTCCACAGGACATTCTCCCAGAAGGATTTTGGCTTTTCCGGTGTGTTTTGGCAAACCCCAGTCGGGCTTTCTTATGTCTTTCTCTCAGCAGTGGGGTCCTCCTGGGCCTCCTACTATATAACCCCCTTTCATTGAGTTGGCAACGGATAGTGCTAGTTGAAACTGTTGTACCTTGTGTCTGAAGGTCAGCTTGAATCTGTTTGGCAGCTGATCGAGGTGCTTTCTCCATCATTCGAACAATCCTGCGCTGCAATCTTCGATCAAGTTTACTCTTGCGGCCACATCCAAGGAGGTTGGCTACAGTGCCATGGGCCTTAAACATCCTGATAACATTACGTACGGTGGAAACAGGAACATCAAGGTCTCTGGAGATTGATTTGTAGCCTTGAGATTGTCCATGCTTGGCTACAATCTTCTGTCTGACCTCCTCAGACAATTCTCTGGCTGTCTTCCTTTTATCCATGCTCACTGCGGTACACACGGTGACACAAAACAGGAGAATGAGTCCTTTTCTCTGTTCAAACTGGTTGGATGAGTGACTTTTATATTGCAGGCACCTGTAACTCACCACAGGTGAGTTCATTTCCAAAGTGAAGGAGAATCACCTGCTTGAAATCTATTTATTGCTAACTACTTCTAAATGGTGCCAATAATTTTGTCCAGGCCATTTAAGGATTTCTGTGTGGAATAAGCTAAGGCTTAGTAAATTTTTCTGCTTTTTGTGTTTTATTCCACTACAAACCAAAGAAATACATAAGTGGATACCAAAATATTTTTTAATTTCAATAATTTTCTGGAAGGAATGGTGCATTATTAGAAAAAACTGCAAGGGCACCAATATTTTTGGCCACGACTGTAAGACTGACCCGCCAGGTGTCAGGACCCCACGTAACAATTTCTAGCTACCAGTCTCTGGCAAGGACCGCCCCCATGTCAGGTGACCAACATCAGTATAAAGGGGCAGTCCCCCACACCAGCCCTCCAGTTCTTTCCCGCCAAGGGCCCAAAAGAGGCAAGACAAGAGAGAAGCGGATATTTCCCTTCATGGAAAAGGAGCTAAAAAAGCTAAGGGGGATGGAGGGCGGGAAGGCAATACCTACTGCAAGAGCCTCTCGCGAAGATCTACTGTTATGGTAAGTTCTTACGTAACTGTACTATCTTACTTCGAGAAGGCCCTTGCAGTAGGTATTTACATACAGGACTGAATCCCAAGCAGTCCGGAACAAGGAAAAGCACTCAGGAGGAGGAAAACTATCCATAGTATAGAGCCTCCGGCTGAACGGGTCTTATGAAAGAAGACCTTGAAGCACAGCCAACCCGAAGCCTGCTCTACGGCAAGAGGCAATATCCAAACTGTAGTGTTTCGTAAAGGTATGGACAGAAGCACAAGTTGCGGCTGCGCAGATGTCTGCCACTGACACGTTCTTGAAACAAGTCACAGAGGCAGCTACTCCTCTAGTGGAGTGGCCCCTGACTTGACCCGGCGGGGTCTTGTTGTACTTGTCATAACAGAAGGTGATACAATGAGCCAATCATTTAGATAGGCATTGCTTGGAAATGACATTGCCCTCTCTTTTGAGAGCAAGAGAGACAAAAAGCTGATCAGATTTCCTGAGATCCTTGGTCCGAGAGGTGTAGTATCTCAGTATTCTGTGAACATCCAAAGTATGCAAGAGGTACTCCCCTTGAATGGAGTGTTGCGTAAAGAAAGCGGGTAGCTCAATGGATTGATTCAGTGTAGATTCAGCCACCACCTTAGGGAGAAACTTAGGGTTGGTGCGTAGAGCCACATGTTCCTTATGGAAAATCAAGTATGGGATTTTGCACATCAAGGCCCGAAGCTCGGAAATGTGCCGAGCAGAATTAATGCCCACTAGGAAGAGTGTCTTCCAAGAAAGGAACTTCAAATCTTTTGTAGCTGCCTGCTTAAAGGGAGGCAGGGTAAGCTTCTCCAGAATAAAATTCAAGTCCCAAGGAGGGGCAGGAATGCGGATGGGGGGTCTCAAATGGAGAACCCCTCTGAGGAAAGTCTTGGAGATTTCCAACTGCACAAAAGTCCTGTCTCCGAAAGGGACATGGTAAGCAGATATCGCTGCCATATGGACCTTTAAAGAGGAATGGCTGAGACACAGATCAAAGAGATGATGCATGTAGTCCAGGACTCTGTTGGCTGGGCAAGAGAAAGGGTAGCAGTATTTTGACATGGCCCAAATAGAAAATCGTTTCCACTTCATAGCGTAGGTGGACCTGGTGGAAGGCTTTCTGCTTCTACCAATATGCCTGCTACGAGTGAGGAAACCCTGAAGTGGGATTTAGCTACGTCTGCAGAAGCCACGTATGCAAATGAAGGTATCTGAGACCTGGATGAACAAGGGTCCCCTGATCCTGGGTCAACAAGTGTTGTGAAAGAGGTTGTGAAAGAGGAAGAGGAAATGGAGGTTCCTCTGACGATTGTTGTAGAAGAGAGAACCAAACTTGCCTGGGCCAGAATGGAGCGATGAGGATCATTCGTGCCCCCTCTGATCTGAGCTTGTTCAGGACCCTCGGAATTAAGGGACTAGGAGGGAAGGCATAGACGAATCTGTCCCTCCAATCGAGAGAGACAGAGCATCCCACCAAAAAATGCTGCACCCTGGAGCGAACGAGCAGAAAGCACGAAGTTTTGCATTTTGAGGAGACGCGAACAGGTCTACCTGCGGGGTTCCCCGTTGCAGAAAAATGTCGTCTACGACCTCTTGATCCGGTTCCCATTTGTGGGCCCTGGCCGAGGATCGACTGAGGTTGTCTGCCAGTGTGTTTTCCACTCCCGGAATGTGAATGGCCATCAGGTGAAGATTGTACTGGGTAGCCCAGACCCACACTCTCATTGCTTCCCTGCATAGAGGGTAGGAATGAGTTCCTCCCTGTTTGCTGAGATACCAGACTACACACATGTTGTCTGTCTGTATGAGGAGATGTCCTGGAAGTATGGAGGAGTGCAGGGCCTGTAGGGCATAAAGGACTGCTCTGAGTTCGAGCTCATTTATGTGCAGATTTTGTTCAACCCGGGACCAGCTGCCCTGAGTCCTGTGAGACCCAAGGTGGGCTCACCAGCCCTCTCCTGAGGCATCTGTTGACAACGTCTTGGGGGGGGGTTCGATACTGAAGTGAACTCCCCAGCAAAGGTTCTCTTGTACCATCCACCACTGCAAGTCCCTGATCATGGGATCGGAAACTAGTACCTTCTGGTTTAGGTCGTCCAGTGTTTGGTCCCATTGAGATCGAAGCATCCACTGAGAAATCCTCATATGGAGCCGAGCACATGGGACTGTCAGAATGGCAGCCACCATTAGGCCGAGGAGGCGAAGGACTGACCTGGCTCCGACCCTTCTGCGACTGGACAGAAGACGGGCCTGAGTCTGAAGGGTGTTCACCCTGTCCGGAGGCAAAAAGGCTTTGCCGATGGTCGTGTCCAGGATCGCTCCAATAAACTGGAGTCGCTGGCAAGGGACCAAATGGGACTTTGCCTGGTTGATGGTGATACCCACGCTGGTGAAAACCTGCATGGTAAGGGAAAGGGAGTGCAGGTGTTCCTCCCTGGATGGGGCCTCCAGAAGCCAATCGTCCAGGTACAGGAATACCCGCACTCCTTGTGTATGCAGATGGGCCGCCACCACAGACAGGCATTTGGTAAATACTCAGGGGGCCAAGGAATGACCAAATGGGAGGGCCTTGAATTAGTAGTGGTCCCCCTGTAAACAAAATCAAAGGAATTTGCGGTGGGAAGGGCGTATGGGGATATATAGGTAAGCATCCTGCAAATCCAAAGCGCACAGCCACAGTCCCTGCTGAAGAAGAGGCAGAAGGCCCTGCAGGGAGAGCATTCTGAAGCATTTGTACTCCACGAACATGTTCAGGGGGATGGTGGGAGGGAAATATACCTGATGACTGAGATCCCCTTAAAGATCAATTGTTACAGTAAGTTCTTACGTAACTGTTCTATCTTTTTCAGGGGGTATCTCTGTCATCAGGTTTCACCATCAAAATGAGTACCAAGCAGTGACAAGTGTAAAACATACAGTCTGAGAGGCTAGATCTCCATACGCTTAACACAGGAGTCCTTGTAGTACAGCCCTGCCAAATCCTGCACGGGCTCTTGAGGCAGTGTAGACTGTAATGCTTGGTGAAAGTGTGGACAGTACTCCAGGTAGCAGCCGCACAAATGTCAGCGGCGGAGACCCCTTTGAAACAAGCCACCAAGGTAGTCATTCCTTTGGTGGAATGAGCTTGGACAGCACCAGACAACTCTTTGACGTACTCACTTTAGCAGAACACAATGCAATTTGCCAACCATTTGGATAAAAATTGCTTAGAAACTGAAGCGCCCTCTCTACCCGAGGTGAAGGAAACAAACAACTGCTCTGACTTTCTGGATGCTTTAGTCCTAAGAAGATAGTACTTTAAAGTTCTGCGCACATCTAACTTATGGAGCAGTGCTTCCCCTGCATTTGCACGCTCAGGAAAATAAACAGGAAGATTTGTGCGCTAAGATACCCTGTCTTTGTGAAAAATCAAATAAGGCTCCTTGCACCAGAGGGCCTGAAGCTCTGAAATTCTTTGAGCAAAAGTAATTGCAACTAAAAAGAGCACTTTCCAAGAAAGAAAGCACAAATCGCAAGTTGTGATTGGCTCAAAAGGAGACAGAGTCAACTTCTCCAAAATAAAATTCAAGTCTCAAGCTGGGAGAGGAGAATGGATTGGGGTTTTCAGATGCAGAATGCCCCTAAGAAAGGTATGGGAGACATCCAGCTGAGCAATCGTACGGTCACCCAGGGGCTCATGGAAGGCAGAAATAGCCGAAAGGCTTGAGGGAGGAATACTGGAGGCCTAGGTCTGACAGAGATTATCAGGTAGTCCAGGATATGATTCATCAAACAGGTGAAAGGGTCCAGGGCATGTCTGGTAGCTCAGATGGCAAACCACTTCCACTTCATGGCATACGTGGCTCGGATGGAAGGCATCCGGGTGGCCACCAGGACGTCCGCCACCCTGTTAGAGACCCCAAACCTGGCGATGGCTACATTCTCAGGAGCAAGGCATGCAGATGGAGGGACCTGAGGTTGGGATGGACCAGGGTCCCCCAATACTGGGTCAGCAGATTCCTGCAAAGAGGGAGAGGGACTGGAGGTTCCTCTGCCAGCTGTTGAACCAGAGGGAACCATATCTGGTGAGGCCAGAATGGAGCCACTAGAATCATACTGGCTCCCTCCATCTTTAGTTTGATAAACACCCTCTAGATCAGAGGAAATGGATGGAATGCATATAGAAACCTCCCGCTCCAGGAGATGGACAACACTTCTCGCCAAAAAACTCAAGGCCCTGGATCTAGCAAGCAGAAATTGGACAGTTCTGCACTGAATGGGGACGCAAAAATGTCCAACTCTGGATGACCCCATCTATCGAACAAGTCTTCTGCAATGGATGGGAGATGGTCCCACTCATGCATGCTTGACTGAATCCTGCTGAGGCTGTCGGCCACAGTGTTTAACACTCCTGGAACGTTGCCTGCAGAGTGTGTCAGACTGTGTTCCAGCACCCAGTACCACACTCTCATGGCCTCCTGCAAAAGGAGCATGAGTGAGTTCCGCCCTGTTCGTTGATGTCGTAGACTACACTCACATTGTCCGACTGTGCCAACAGTGGGCCTGGAGCAAGGTGCTCTTGAAAGGCCTGCATGGCATAAAGCACCGCTCTCATCTCCAGGACACTGATATGCAGGGTGACTTCCCACTGGGACCAGGAGCCCTGGGTTTGAAAGGGACCCAGGTGCGCTCCCCAGTCCAGACTCGAGGCATCTATAGTTAGGATCTGATGCTGATCAACAACCATAGGTCAATCAGGGTTCTCCCACCACCTCCCTAAAATCTGGAATGTGCTTCCTCCCCAAATTCGCCATTCCTCATCCCCTGCATCCATTTCATCTGCCCTACTTAACTTCTACTGCACCTGTACGTAACCCCTCCATCCCTACTCTCTATCCCGCCACCACCCAGTCAACAACTCCAAAGCATTTAACAGCTCCTTATGTATTAGCTCTTATGATGGACTGATTTGTACAGTCCCTTGCTCTCTTTGACTGTATCTGTGAGAAATCTGTTGTATCGACTTGCTGTACCCTAATTTTAACTGTATTATGTATGCGTGATTAACTGCTGTATTGGCTCTGTAACCTATTTTATCAATATTATGTATCCAGCATTCATATATGTATTTTGTACCTGTTATGGCAATTGTGTATCTGTCCTTTCCCCACATGTACCCCCCTCTCCCAGGACGAACCATGAGACGAGCAATTTTGATTGCTCAGTGTACTTTTCTGGTGAAACTTTTCAATATATAAATAAATAAATAATAAAGATGCGGGGAAGAAATCTGGAAGAGGAAATCTTGAAAAAAATTCAAGGGATACATCCATCACTGTAGTACCTTGCGTACTGGAGAAGAAACCAGCACGGGTTGATCCAATTCTGTACACTGGTCCCACTGTACCCTGAGGGTCCACTGAAGAGTACGCATATGAAGCCTGGCCAGCTAATGGTAGGAATGGCCGCTGCCATCAGGCCCAACAACCTGAGGTACACCCTGGTGGGGATGTACAGACACTGAGCAACCTCCTGAGTTTGGGTGATAAGGCATTCCACCCTGTTTTGGGGTAGGAAGACCTTCCCCTGCTTGGAATCCAGAACCGCCCCTATATACTGTAGTCTTTGGGACAGTACTAGAACCGACTTGGGTAGGTTTACAGTAATGCCCAGGGAGTGGAAAAGCTGGAAAGTGCGCTCTAGAGTCAGGAAAAGCTGTTCCCTGGATGGAGCCTTGAGGAGCCAATCGTCCAGATAAGGGATGACATACAGTCCTTCTCTTCTGAGAGCTGCTGCAAATGCTGCTAAGCATCTGGTAAAGACTCGCAGTGCATAGGATAAGACAAAAGGCAGCACTTTGAACTGATAATGCTCGCCCTGAAAGGAAAAACGAAGAAACCTCCTGTGAGGAGGAAAGACCGAGATGTGCAGGTAAACATCCTGCATGTCCAGAGGACAAAGCCAGTCTCCAGTCTTGAGGAGGGCATCAGGCATGGCAAAGTTACCATCCGGAACTTTTTCTACTAGACAAAGAGATTGAGTTCCTTCAGATCTAAGATGGGCCTCAGATTTCTGGTCTTTTTGGGGACCAGAAAAAACCTGGAATAAAACCCCTGGTTTGTCTGGCGCCTGGGCACTAGTTCGATGGCCTGCTTTCGCAGAACAGACTGTACTTCCTCCTGAAGAACAGACAGATGAGCTGGAGGATAGTTAGAGGGTGGGGAAGGGGTGTCTGGAGGCTGCTGAATAAGCTCCAGGGTGCGACCCTTTTCTATGATCTGCAGAATCCATGCATCTGAAGTTATGGTTCTCCACTGATTCAGATGGAGTGAGAACCGACCTCCGACCACCACTTCCTGTCTCTGAACCAGAGGAGGGGGGTCTGGCAAGGAGTCACACTGAGGTGGAGCCAGTCGTGGAGGCTGGACTGTCATTTCTGGGGCACTTGGCTGCCATTCCAGTGTTGGCAGGGGTGGGCAAGGGAGCCTGGGCTTCTATGT
The DNA here is from genome assembly GCA_016271365.2 of Neoceratodus forsteri. Classification (NCBI taxonomy): domain Eukaryota; kingdom Metazoa; phylum Chordata; order Ceratodontiformes; family Ceratodontidae; genus Neoceratodus; species Neoceratodus forsteri. The sequence goes on from CM057451.1 coordinate 40,693,027, forward strand.
TTCCCTGAGTACAGGGAGGCGCTAATCCTGGTCTACTGGCCTGTCTATGAATAGTAGGCCATCCCCTACCTCTTGGATGAGTGTGGTATAGGGTATGGACAAATTTAATGGCTGTGCCCAAGGCCTGCAGATCATTTATGAGGTACTGAACATCAGGGCTGAAGAGTTTGGTGTCACTGAAAGGGGGCGATAAGCACTCTCTCTTGCACGTCAGCGGCAAATCCAGAGACCCTGAGCTAGGAGTGCCTACGAAGGCATATGCTAGTGGCAGCAGCTCTAGCCACTGTATCAGTCACGTCATACAGGGTCCTGAGGAGGTGTTTGCTGACATCCTCAGCAGTCTGGAAACACTTAAGCAGTTCCTGCTTCTGGGAGCCATCAGGACGGGCCTGGGTGGCAGCGTTGCCATTTCTCCAGTTGGCATTTTGGTATTTAACAATGTGTGACAGATAATTAGCAATCCTCAGACCCAAGGTAAAGGAGGCATGAACCCTTTTTCCCCAGAGGTCAATCCTGCGGGATTCCTTGCATGGGGGAAGAGAACTAAGGTGCTTAGGCACCTTGCATCTGTCATTAGCTGCCTTGATGTCTACAGAGTCGGTTTCAGCCTGGGCAGCAAAATAAGGAAGACCCTGAGGGGCATTGTAGAGCTTGTCCACCCTGTGTGGCATAGCTGGAACCATGTCTGGCATGTGCCAGGCTGCCATGGTGGCATTCTTCAATGCTGGGAGCATTGGAGAAATGATCTTTGGAGGAGACTCCAGAATCTCCAGGAAGTCCACTAGGTCCTTCGTCTGCAAGGCCCCGCCCATGCAGCTGTAAAAAGTCTAACTGTTTTATACCCTTTTTTCCCTAAAGAAGGCTAATGGCAGCAGCCAATAAGGGACAGATGCTGGGAAGAAGCGCTGATCACCTCTAAAGAAGGCCGCAGTTAAAAAAAAAAAAAAAATTTGAAAAATGCTGAAAAAATACTTTTTATCAGAAAATTATCTTTGAGAAAGAGAGACACGTTTGTGTGATGATGTTGCACATCCAACAATAAGCGCATTATGGTGACATACATGCATTACGGACGTGCAGGAGTGTGCACTCTAGAAACGTTAGAAACAACTACACGTGGTGCGAGGCTTGCGCTCAGTCATTGGGATGAGTGCAAAAGGTACCTGCATGACTAATGGCTGAGGAGAGCCTGAAGACAGATTTAGTGAACAAAGAAAAAAAAAACAGCGAAGCAGCCAAATAAACTAAAAATACATTGGGAACCCCCAGAAAAAGGCAAAACCAAGCAAATCAGCAATGCAGTGGCGGTGCTAGTGGTGGGGGGGACTGACTGAAGGCCGAAAAGAGCCCTGCCTTACTTGAGACACCAGACAATAAAAAAAGGGCAGACAAACTATAGCAGTGCTTTCTTTATACACCCTTTAAATTTTTTATTTAGTTTTTGTTGACCGGGTAAGTGCACTAGACAAATCCTGCCTATTTTCAGGCACGACCCGGGGGAGGGGGATACAGATGAATGCCAACTGACCTTGAACCAGGTTAAGCTGTTGGTGGTATTTTTAGTGAATGAGGGAAATTTGGCCTGGACACCGGGGAAATTCCCCTACTCTTTTTCGATAAGTACCATGGGATCTTTAACATCCACCTGAACTACCACCAATCCAGGCAGATGGGACCTCAGTTTAACGTCTCATCCGAAAGACAGCACCTCAGAAGTGCAGCACCCCTCTCATGCTGCACTACAGTGTCAGTACTGGGATATTAACCCACGTGCCAGATGTGGGAACTGAACCCATCGCCTTCTGATCTCCCGGCCTCAGAGGCGCGTGTGTTACCTACTGAGCCACTGACAATGTAAATTGATACTGTCAGTAACATTCACCCAGACATTTTATACAAGCTGTAAATAAGGAAAGAACAGGCTTGCCAATTTAAACTTCTTGTAGACAGGCACACATGAATTTAGACAGCCTGTCTAAATAATAGCCCCTGCCTGCTACATTTACTCAAATAGGGTTAAAAAAGCAATAAAAACTGAAAATAGTAATTCAGTTGGAGAGCTCCTTAACAGTGCTACTGCTGCTGCCCCTTGCACACTGGTAAAGAAGACTGACTAAACTGGAGCACTGGAATATGCAAGATACCAGCATTCTGTGCTGCTAGATTCACTTCTTAAAGTTACAACTGTACTAGTGAGCCCCTGGTCGTGGTGCATATTACCCATAGTGCAAGTAATTCCCATTGAAAATGCAGAGCAACACAGAAAGAACACTCAGCAGGGGGTAACCACTTTGACGGCAGTGGTTTTCCAGTAGCAATCCTAGGGATCAGTAACTTCTGTCCTCCATATCAAACTCGCTTTATAACATTCTGGTTTCTAGTGCAGATAGCACACGTGAGTTTAAATATGATGTACTGCATGGACATTCATGCCACCCAGGTACTTTACAAAAGCAAGAAAGGAATTTGGTCTTTTACACAAACTGTACCCCAAAGTGCTTTATAAGGTGATTTGGGGCTGGCAGTATAGCCTAGAGGTTAGAGTATGAGCTTGATACATCCAGCAAACCTGGGTTTGAGTCCAACAACCTCCACTTGCACACACTGCAACTCTGAGCAAGTCACTTAACCTCCCTAGTGCTCCCAGGTCCAGAAACAAATGGTTTGATACCTTTTATTGGACCAACATAGCTCTTACAAAAAGAAAACAATGTCTAAGCTTTCGGACCAAACAAGTCCTTCCTCTGAGGCTTATCACAGTTGTTCAAGGAGTCACATTCCATTAACACCCAGATCATACATAAAAAAACTCAGAAAAAATTCTCATTGGTTTAAAGTACTGTACCTATTTCAAAAAATCACAAATTTAAATGGCATGAATAGCATCCGATTAGCTTGCTACTACTGAGAATCTTTTAAAGGTCAAATGACATCCAAATTAGATAAGCTGAACACTCAAGCAGACAAAACCTTTAACGGGAATTATTAAAGAGACTCACCAAGTTAAAACTTGGGAGATTTGCACCACCTAGTTCAATGCCTTACCTCCTAAACTGCTGCTGCTGTTAATGTGGCCCCAAATCTCTCAATCGTTATTAAAATATAGCACTCATAAACTTCAATTTACCGGGTCCCCTGTACTTCCTGGTTTGAAGATCCTCCCCCATGCCGTCCCCGCGCTCAGCAGAGTTATGACGTGATGCCAGGGACAGCGAGTGGACAAGCTCCTTTATAATCTATGGGCTTATTTTACCATCAAGTTTATGTGTTACAGTGACCATCTGGTGATTTCTTAAGGGCACTGGGTGACTAACATGAGGCTTGTTAGTTACCCAGTGCCCTTAAGAAATCACCAGATGGTCACTGTAGCACATAAACTTGATGGTAAAGTAGCCCCATAGACTATAAAGGAGCTCGTCCCTGCGCTCTCCCTGGCATCACGTCATAACTGCTGAGCACAGGGACAGCATGGGGGTGGATCTTCAAACTGCAAAGTACAGGGAACCCGGTAAATTGAAGTTTATGAGTGCCATATTTTAATAACAATTGGGAGATTTGGGGCTACATTAACAGTAGCAGCAGTTTAGGAGGTAAGGCATCGAACTAAGTGGTGCATACCGCTAGCCTGGTAGATCTCTTTAATGAATGAGTGTGTTATGAGAACACATTCAAAATTAAAAGCAAGACTTTTAGATTTAATATCACAAATGTCCAAGTTAAAACAAGTGGAAACAGGCACTTTTGTCTAGTGGGCTTTACCCGTAAAAAAAAAAATCCAAAACAGGGAGAAAGGAGGAAGTGTTGCTGTCATCAGGCACAGAGTGAGACTACTGAGCGGTTAAAACACAAGGAAGTTATGGGACTTGTTTGGTCACACAGTTTAGTGGTCTGTTGGGATTCGAACCTAGGTCTCCAGGTTCTCAGCTCTACTATTAGGCCACGTTGCCTCCCTTAGGTGGTGAGGTGTTTTTTTTACCACTCCACATAAGAACCTCATGTAGATCATTTTGAGCCCTCAGTAAATAGGAACACAGGATGCAACAGATGGAAAAAGACAAAGCAGTCCGCCTAGATTGTCTCCCTAGCATCTTGGCAACTGCACATATCACGTGATTTGCTGTAGATGTAATGTGCTTGTGTACACTGTAATGTTTTCAGTTATGATCCTAGCACTGAGAAGTGGAAAAACTGCCTGTGACAGCCAACTCTAGGAACCTAATGCTCAATGGATCCCTGCTCCTCCCTGGCATACTACATTATTGCTCCCTGTGTATGCCTATATGCAAAGTTACAACATCTCTTATAGTGAAAAAAATGACACGCTCTTAGATCACTTCAACCTGTAATGTTACATAATTATAAAGTAGTCTAATTGCAACAATCAATCAGCGATCGGAATGAGAGTACCTCTTCTCCCTTGTACAGATGCGGCCTCACGCTGACCACTCACTTGCTTACCGCTGTGCTGACTGATGCTGTAAACTCGAACTCTCTCATTTACGATCGCGTCTGACAGAAACAAGTGTGGCAACACTTATCACAGGGGAATCTCAGTCCATCCATGCCTCATCCTTTAATTAAGGAGGGAAACCCGAACAGCAATTCCAAACATGTAAACTTTCACTAGTCCACATGGAGGCACCACCATTAAGCGCCTTCTGAGTGGTGTCACCACATCCACAAGTCTATGGGACAGGCCATACAATTAGAAAGTGTAAATGGGGGGGGGGGATAAATTATTTTAAAAGTCTCCAAACACCTCTCTGACACTTCCATTTTTTTGACAGCAATTAGACTGCTTCATATATTAATCTGTGTGTTGCTTACAGCATTACAGATTGTGGGAGCATCCTCAACCAATCACGGCGCTTCCTTCAGCTGTGCGTAGACGTGCCTCACGAGTTAACAGAGAAACACAGAAATTGTCAGCAGATAAGGACTGTCAGGTCCATCTAATCTGCCCATAAGCTGTATGCTTGATTAACTCCTCTGACTCTATCTGGTCAGGGGCTTCCCCTCCCTCTGACCCACCTTTAAAGTTCTCTTGTGTCTGTCCCAGGCATGTTTAAACCCCCTCCACCATGCTCGCTCCCACCACCTCTTGTGAAAGACTATTCCATGTATCCACCACCCTCTCCATGAAGAAACACTTTCTCACATTCCCTCTCAACCTGCCACCCTCCAGTTTTATACCATGCCCCTCTCGTTCTTGTGCTCCTCTTGTACCAGAAGATACCCCCCCTGCACCTTGTTGATGCCCTTGAGGTATCTGAATGTTTCCATCATGTCCCCCGTCTCCCTCCTCTCCTCCAGCGAGTACATACTGAGGTCCCTTAATCTCTCCTCATAAGTTTTGTTGTGCAAACACTGTACCATCTAAGTTGCTCTTCTCTGGACTGCTTCCACCCTGTCAATGTGCTTATGAAGATGTGGCCTCCACAACTGCACACAGTACTCTACATGAGGCCTCACTAGTGTTTTATACTAGGCATGACCACCTCCCGCCTTCTGCTAGTGATACCTCTGCCTATGCACCCCAGCATGCCACTGGCCCTCCCTGCTGCCTTGGTACTCTGCTTTGACATTTTCACGTCATCTGAGATAATAACCCCAGGTCTCTTTCTTCCTTGGTGATTGTCAGCAGCTCCCCCTTCCCCATATCCTGCAGCTCTTCTCATGGTTTTTTCATCCCAGGTGCATAAAAACAGGTTACTAACCTGTAACAGTAGCTCTAGGAGTGGTATATGTTGTTCATCCACACTAACTGGCATGTCCCTTTCCCTTTTAAATCTTGCCGGATGGTTTAAAAGCTGGCTCCTCCCACCCACCCGGGTGGTATATGCCTAGGCTCTGCCCCTTGATGCCAGAACTTGCCCGCTGGAAGCAGAGGGTTGTGCGTCGGAGCCGGGGAGGTCGGGTGGGTTCGTATGAATATATAACATATACCACTCCTAGAACTACTGTTACAAGTGAGTAACCTGTTTTTCTAGGATGATGGATATGTTGTTCTATCCACACTAGTTGGCAGACTCCTAGCAGTTCTCCAGGAGGAGGGAGGCAAGGTGCACACCCCGCCTACTTAGGGAACAGAGACTGGAGAACTGAGGCCCCAAAACCAGCATCCCGGCGTGACTCTAGGTCGATGTGGTAATGGGAAATGAAGGTGTTTGCTGACTTCCAGGTAGCAACCCTGCAGATATCCTGGATAGGGACGTCCCTAGAAGCAGCCACCGACGCAGCAGTATGGCGGATGGAATGAGCCCTTATCCCAATGGGAGGCTCCTTGCCCACCAACTGATAGCAGAGATCAATGCAAGATGTAATCCATCTGCCAATAGTCCACTTTGCTGCAGGTCTGCCAGGTGGGGCTTCAGCGCAGGTGACAAACAGCTGGCAAACCTCTCCCCGAACTTCAGCCGTATGCTCCTTGTAATAAGACAGTGTTCATCTCAAGTCCAAAATATGAAGCCTGTACTCGGCCTCCGAGGTGTAACTGGGGTAGTATACACCGGCAAAGTCATCACTTGATTCAGGTGAAACTCCGACACCACCTTTGGAAGGAACTTCGGGTTAGGGCACAGGACAACCTTATCCCTGTGGAAGACCAGACAGGGAGACTCGACAGAGAGCGCCTGGAGCTCCCCAATCCTTCTGGCTGATGTGATAGCCACCAAGCAAGCGGTATTCCACGACAGATGTGACATCTCACACCTGTGCATCGGTTCGAATAGCTTGCCCAGGAGATCTGCCAGTACCAGCAGTAAATCCCATGGTGGTGGTAGTTAATTCACCGAAGGGGAAACGTGATTGAGACCTTTGAAGAAATGCCAGACCACCTTCTTCTGTGCCACAATCTGCTGACTGGCCCACGCCCGGTAAGCAGAGATGGCTGCCAGGTGCACCTTAAGGGTCGCAGACCGAAGACCCCCTTTGGAGAGGGACCAAAGGTAGTCGAGAATGCTAGCCACCGGACAGGATGAAGGGTACAGGCCCCTGCCCTGACACCAAATGGAGAATCTCTTCCATTTGAAGGAATAGCACCTCCTGGTCGACTCCTTCCTAGATGCCTCAACTACACTGAGGACATCATCGGCGAGACCCAAAACCTGGAACTCCAGCCACTCAGGAACCAGGCTTTCAGGTGCAGATATTGAAGGTCTGGATGGAATATCTTCCCCTGATTGATCGAGAGCAGGTCAGGGCATGCTGGAAGACACCTCGGGAGCCTGATGCTGAGGCTGAGGCAATCTGGATACCAGAACTTGCGGGGCCAGTCTGGGGTAACTAGGATCACCAGTGCCTAGTCCCTACTTACCTTAAGGAGCACCTTATGGATCAAGAGAAGTGGAGGGAAGGCAGAGAAGAAGCCTGGGTTCCATGGCCTCGGGAAGGCATCCCCCTGCAGCGTGCCCTGCTGAAGGGGATGGGCATGGAACAGCTTCAGCTTTGTGCTCTCCCTGAAGGCGAACAGGTCCACCTGAGGGGTGCCCAACTGGGAGAACAAGCTGTGTACTACCTCCGGATGGAGAAACCACTCATTGGACACCTCGCCTACACATCTGAGGGCATCCGCCAACTGATTCAAGGCTCCTGCCACATGGATGGCTAGGAGATCTGCCTCCAGTCAGCTCATGAGGGTCCAGATGTGGAGCACTTCCCTGCACAGAGGCTGGAAGTGCATGCCGCCCTGTTTGTTGAGGCAGTACATGGTCATGGTGTTGTCCATCTGGACTTGAACCACTTGACCCTGAAGGAACAGAGCGAATGCAGCCAGCATCAGCCAAACTGCTCAAAGCTCCAGCAGTTTGATATGGCATCGGGATTCCTCAGGGGTCCAGAGCCCATGGACTCTGTGGTTCCCCATGTGGGCACCCCAGCCCATGAGAGAGGCATCGGTCATCAGGATGACCGTCGGCTCGGGGCGGACAATCGGGATCCCTCCCTGCAGATGTTTCAGGATGGTCCACCACTGGAGAGCGTCCCACATCTTCTGGGTTAAAATAACCAGCTGGTCGAAATGACCTAGATGCTGAGACCACTAGCTGGCCAGCTCCCACTGAAGGGTGCGCATATGCCACCGGGCACATCGGACCACAGAGGTGCAAGCCACCATGTACCTCAGAAATCTCAGGAAGACCTGGGCAGGGTGCAACTGCCCAATCAGAAATGATCGGGCAAAGGAGGAGAGAACCTCTGTCCTGTCCGCCGGGAGCCTGGCTCTGGACTCAGCAAGAGTCGAGCTCTTCCCCAATGAAACATATCACCTGTGAAGGCACGAGTTCCAACTTGGCCTTGTTGATCAGGAGGCCAAGGCTGAGGTAGGTTTGGAGGGCCAGATTCCTGGACCTCTCTACCTCCAGTCTGGAGGCACCCACTATGAGCCAATCGTCGAGACAGGGGTAAATTCTGGTCCCTCGATGTCGAATATGGGCCGACACCACTGCAATGCATTTGGTGAAGACCCTGGGGGCTAATGACAGGCCGAACAACATGACTTGGAACTCGTAGAGGGTTTCCTCCACCCTGAAGTGGAGGAACCTCCGGTAAGACGGACGGATCGGGACATGAAAGAACGTGTCCTGAAGATCCAGGGAGCAGAACCACATGTTCTGCTCAAGAGATGGTATGATCTGGGACAGAGTTACCATCCTGAAGGTGTGAAACCTAAGAAACTGGTTCAGGTTATGCAGATCTAGAATGGGGTGCCAGCCCCCGTCCGTTTCGGGACCAGGAAGTACCTGGAAATGAACCTGGGTTGACAGGGGGATCCGCGACTCTGACCATTACCTCCTTGTGGAAGAGTAGGGCGATGTTGTCTTGGAGAGCCGACTGAGTGTGGGCGGATACCTTCTCCTGCCATGGGGCGCGGGCTTGGCTTGGTGAGTATTGCTCGAATTCCAGAGGCAGTACCTGGCCAACCACTTCCAAGACCCACCTGTCCACTGTAACAGTGGACCAGGCAGAAAGGAAGAGGCAGAGCCGGCCCCCCACGGGAGGACCCAGAGTGGTCAGGAAGGGCGTGGGGTTGGCAATCCCCATCCCATCACTGTGCAGGTTTGGAGAAGGAGGAGGATCTGACGGAGGGATCACCGGAACCCTTCCCTCTGGGTGTACAGGCTGCCGAAGCCCCTGACTTGGGCTGAGGGCACCAACGCTGAGCCAACTACTGCTGCCCAGATTGGTACTGGGGTTACTTGGCAGCAGGGGCAGAAGGCTGATAAGGCTTTCTTTTCTGCTTCTTTGAACCCTGGAGTTCCTTCTGGGTGGAAGTAATGGAGTCCAAAGTGGCACTGGACTTCTCGATATGCTGGAGGTGACCTTCGACTCCTGGACCAAACAAGTTAGTACACAGGAAAGAAACATCCACCAGTTTGTGCTGGGTGTCTGCCGTAAAGGTTGAGACTCTCGGCCAGGCTCTGTGGTGCACAGCAACTGCGGCTGCCACTGAATGGGCCAAGAATCCTCCGATGTCCAGAACCATCTGGAGTTGCAGTTTAGCAACAGCCCGGCCCTGGTCACGGACCTGCCTGACCATGATCTGAAGGTCCGCAGGGAGATGAGAGGCACCTCATCCAGACAGCCCAAGAGGGCATGGGAGAAGTGTGCCATAATGATGGCCAAGCTCGCCTGCTGGAGACCAAGCGTGGAAGCAGCATAGACCTTTCTGACCGAATGGTCCAACTTCTTGGACTCTTTGTCCAGAGGTCTATCCGTGTCTCCCAAGTTGCCCGAGCACTGAAACACAGACTCTGTCACCAACCTCTCAGCCGAGGGGTGCTGTGTAAACCCTGAAGGGGAGCCGATGGGAACCGCATACTTTCGGACCATCCAGGCCGAAGGCGCAGGGCAAGAGGCTGGGTGCTGCCAAAGCTCCAAGGCCGGGCCCAGTATGGCTTCGGCCACTGGGAAGGCCTCATACGGAGAATCTCCTTTTCTGAGGATAACAGGGGATATTTGACCCATTTTTTGATGGGTTCCAAGGGCCTCCCCACTGATTCAGAGAGGAGACGGAGGATGCCCAGGAAGGACGTGGGACCTTCCTCTGTCGAGAGACTCATGGAATCATTGTCGCATGGACGCGAATTCACGTCTGAATCCTCAGACCCCCAAGTCTGAATAGAGCGGCCGACCACCAGAGTCACTTTCGACCCGACACAGATGGTCGGGAGTGAGGATGACAGACAGCCTGTGCGGGAAGCCCTGAATGGACCAAGACTCCTTGGCAGGAGCCCCTGAGGGAGGCTGCTTAGGTGGCTGCTCCACCAAAACAGGTGGAGAGGCTGGCTTCGGCCGAGCCGGGAGGGTCTTCACTGGCTCCGCGGGCGAAGGGGCGGTGTCGACTGGCTCTGGAGGAGTCAACGTCAGCGTTAGCCTAGAGGGCGACAGCCAGGTGATGGCCAGAGTGGAAGCCGGGGTCGATTTTTGAACCGGACAGTATGCACTGTTGCCATATAAGGTCCTTGTAGCATCGACATAACTTGCATCTAAGCCTCTCCTCATCCGAGGAGGACGAGGATGAATGGCGGCATCGCCACTTTTTGGAGCACCGCTTGTGAGACTTCCTCGGTTTGTCAGTCGTGGGTGTCCGAGACTTCGACTTTGACCAATGGGGGGACCGATGGGGGGTGCTCGGAAGGGGCCAGGGAGAACGTTGGCTCCTCCAGGTCAGGGACAGAGACCATGGGTGGAATCCCAGTGGGCTGGGTCTCCTCCTCGGTGGTCGGTAGGACCGGAGTCCTAAACAAAGAATTGTCAGCCTCATCAGTCGACAACGAGTTGACGGGGTTGATTACTATTTCGACCTGGATGTCATCCCACGTCTGAGCCGGCTGGCCTGACGGGGATACTGTGAAGCCAGCAGCCGAGATCGCAATTTCGACTGAAGTCAAGATGGGAGACTCCTGGGACTGAGATCTCTCTCTGTCCCAAGAGCGTCATCAACATGATGAATCTTCTCTCAATCCTTTATACTTTTTGCAGGACCGGGAGGTGTGCGAACCAGACGGGCCCTCTCTTTTTGTTGGGAGAGACTGGCACATCTCCTTGAATGATCTGGAGAAGGAAGAGCCCAGTCTTAGTGGAACAACGACAGAGACTGAAGAGGATTGCTCGGCGGCGTGACCTACCTCATCCTCAAAGGCCTTCATTTCCTCCATTTGGTCAGCAGATCCCGCAGCCATGGAGACCACATGACGGGCGTCTTTGGATTTGACCAGCAGGTACCGTTTTTCTGGTTGTCCGATCTGCAAACGTGAGAGGCGATCATCCAAAACTGCCAGATGGAAGGCGTGACAAAAATCGCAGACCTGGGTATCATGTGCATGACCCAGGCAGTAAACACATGTGGTGTGAGGGTCAGTACTGGACATCTTTCTACCAGCAGGGACACAGGCGGAACCTGGGTGATGACTTGCCCACCATTGCAGTTGCTATCGTGAATTTATGCGGAGAAACTCTAACAAGTTTAATTTTTGGTAACTTGTCCGAAGGATTAAGCGCCACGGCCTACTCAATGCAGGAGTGGTAAAGAGGGAACCCGAATCTTCCAGCGGAAAGGAAGATCTGAGGCGGAGCAGAGGAATGTACCACCTAGGTGGATGGGAGGAGCCATCTTTTAGACCATCCGGCAAGATTTAAAGGGGAAAGGGACATGCCAGCTAGTGTGGCTAGAACATCATATCCACGATCCTAGAATTTTACACTTCTACGAGTTAAACCTCAGTTACCACAGCTCAGACCATTTTTCCAGCTTCCCCAGGTCCCTTATCATTGTCTCCACCCCATCTGAAGTATACACCCTGTTGCAGATCTTGGTGTTGTTTGCAAACAGGTAGACCTTTCCCTCCAGCCCTCCCACAATGTCACTAATGAAGACACTGAACAGGACTGGCCTGAGGACTGATCCCTGATTTACCCCACTGGTCACCCACCTCTCTCCAGATTGTATTCCATTAACCACCGCCCTCTGCCTCTTGTCTGTTAGCCAGTTCCTAACCCAAGTGACCACCTTTTGCCCCATGCCCAGGCTACTCATCTTGTTGACCAGCCTATGTGGGACGGTATCGAATGCCTTGCTGAAATCAAGGTAGGCAACATCCACTGCCCCCCTCCCCGATTTACTTCCTTAATCACCCAGTCAAAGAAGTCTATTAGATTTGTCTGACATGACATACCCACTGTGAATTCATGTTGTCTCAGGTCCTGGGTACCACTGGATTCCAGATGTCCCACTATTCTTTCTTTAAGCAGTGCCTCCATGATCTTCCCCACTACCAAAGTGAGGCTGACCAGCCTACAGTTCCCTGCCTCCTCCCTACTGCCGGATTTGTGTAGAGGAACTACATGTGCCTTATTCCAGTCCTGCAGACCCACTCCTGTGTTGAGTGACTCATTGAACATGGATGCCAGAGGTGCTGCTAGCTCCCTTCGCAGTTCCCTTAATATTCTGGGGTGTATGCCATCTGGCCCCATCGCTTTGTCCACCTTCAGTTTTGCGAGCTCCTCCAGAACTCTCTCCACTGTGAATGGACTGGTGTCCACCTCTCCCCATCCTTGGCATCTGTTGTTGAGCTGTGGTCCCTGACCCTTCCCCTCTTCAGTGAATAGTGAATACTGAACAGAAGTATTTATTCAGTATCTCTGCCTTTTCCAGGACTCCCTCCTTACATTCCTCTTCATCCCCTTTGAGCCTTACAATCCCCCCCTCCGTTTTTTCTTCTTTCACAGATGTACCTATAGAATGTCTTGTCCTCTTTCTTTACCATCTGTGCTAATCCTTCTTCAGTCCGTGCCTTTGCTCGTCTAACAGCCTTTCCCACTTCCTTTAGACACTCCAGATATACCTCCCTGTCTTCCTCCCCTTGGGTCCCCTTGTATTTCATAAAAGCTGCCCTTTTAGCCCTTACTTTGTCTGCCACCTCTTTCGAGAACATAGTGGCTTCCTCCTTCTCTTACCTTTGGATACCAACCTGATGCATTGCTTTGTCACTTCCACTATGGCTCCTTTTAGGTGCCCCCATTGCTCTTCTACCTCACCCCACCTCCTACCTCCCTCTTCTCTAGGGCTATTCTGATACATCTCCTCATTTCAGCGAAATCTGCCTTCCTGAAATCCAAAACTTTCACTCTTATGTGACTTGATTGAGTCCGTTTTTATGCAAAATCACACTATGTGGTGGTCACTGGAACCCGGACATCTGTGATTCTGTTTCCACTGGTTGGTAATAGGTCCAGAATCGCCCTGTCTCTTGCTTGGATCAAGCACAAGCTGCCTGAGATCTGTCCCCTGTAGAGAATTCAGGATACCTCTGCTTCTCAATGAAGTAGCCGCCTGGGTGGTCCAATCCACGTCTGGCATATTGCAATCCCCAAGTAGCAGCACTTCGCCTTTTGATGCCATCTTGTGTATTTCATCTACTAGTTTCCTGTCCACTTTCTCCCACTGTACTGGAGGCCTGTAGATCATTCTTGTGCGTATTGCTTTGCCACTGCCAGGTTCAAGGGTGATCCATGGTGCCTATCCCTCCCCATGCCTCCCCTGCACCTCTGTTGCCTTTAAACCCTCTCTGACATACAGGGCCACCCTTCCCCCTTTTTCTGCCTTCCCTATCCCACCAGAACAGAGCATAACCCAGTACATTTATGTCCCACCCATGATCTGAAGTGTACCATGTCTCTGTTATTGCTGCTACGTCCAGGCCTGCTTCTGCTATCAAGGCCTCCAGGTCTGGGATTTTATTTCCCAGGCTGCGCACATTACTTACCATGGACAAGTTTTGCATCCTATCCTCCCTCTGCCGCTATTTCTTCTCTCATGCTTCTTTCCCCCTCCTCAGTAAACTGTTCTGTGTGGGTCAGATCCCTCTGCTTCACCTACTCCTACTCCTTCAGTGTTCTTTGTCAACAAATTATTGTCTTGCATGTGCCCACGGTGGGGGGGGGGGGAGAGATACTAAGCCTCCTGCCCTTCCTGGCTCTCCCCCCTTGGCCAGTTTAAATGCTTGCTACTGAAGCATTTAAACTTCTCATTCAGGACCATGGTCCCCTTCACAGATGGATGCAGGCTGTCATCCTTATAGAGGCTTGCATCCGCCCTGGAGGGGGTCCCAGTCCCCCATGAAGCCAAAACCCTCCCTTCCACACCGTTCTTTCAACCAGAAGAAAAAATTACTCGCCTTAGTAATGTTGTTTCTTCTAATGGAGTCTTGTTGTATTCTGACTATTGCAGTTAGGTCCTGCCTTTCAACTGCCCCAGAGAACAAAGTGTTAACTTTCCATGGCCAGCATGGAACGTGCAACGCGAGCTCGGTTGAAGCCCCTGTCTGCTGTTGTTTAAACTCTAACCGTCAGATCTTTACGAGCAATACTCTCTAGAAGTTCTGTGTGGAAACTGTAAAACTCACACTAGCCAACTGGCAACTAAATTTATTAAAAAAGGGGGGGTTTTGGTTTCAAAGCAAAGACTCAAGTCAGGAAACCAAAAAAATAAAACACAACACACACCCAAAGTAAAGGAGGGTGAAAAAGGGGCACCCCTAGGGTACCAACACTGCTCCTGCCCACCCACATCCCAAAACCCAGGTTCTGAGAGGGGAGGCAGGGTGGTCAGAATACAGCAAGACTCCATTAGAAGAAACAACATTACTAAGGTGAGTAATTTTTCCTTCAAACAACATGAAGTCTTGCTGTATTCTGACTATTGCAGACTACCAAGCAGTAACTCCATGGAGGAAGGACAGAACCTACTTTGGGAACAGGCTCTGAAGTACTGCTGTGCCAAACCAAGCATCACTCCTAGCCTGGATATCCAGAGAGTAATGCTTGGTGAATGTATGGACTGTTTTCCAGGTGGCTGCTTGACAAATTTCTAAGATAGGAATATCCCTGGCAGCAGTCAGGGAAGCAGTTGTACCTCTAGTAAAGTGAGCCCTCAGGCCTGAGGGTGGGGTTCTACCCAGTTTTTCATAGCAGAATTGTATACAAGAGACAATCCACCTGGCAATAGTTCTCTTAGTGGCAGGTTTGCCCTTACCGACCTCTCCATATGTGAGGAACAACTGGAGGGACTCAAACCTGTGACCCTTGGTGCGCTCTGTATAGTAGCTGAGGGCCCTTTTAACATCCAAGCTGTGCAGCCTCCTCTCTCCAGAGGAGGAATGGTCAGTAAAGAAAACAGGGAGAGACATAGACTGATTAAGGTGGAAATCTGAACCACCTTAGGCAAAAACTTCCTGTTAGTTCTTAGGACCACTTTATCTCTATGGAAAGAGATGAAATCAGGCTCCACTGACAGGGCTTGCAATTCACCGATACACCTGGCAGAGGTAATGGCTACCAAAAACACATTTTTCCAAGTCAAGTACTTAAGCTCTGCAGAGGACAAAGGCTCAAAGGGTGGTTGCATAAGCTGAGCAATGCAAACATTAAGGTCCCAAGCAGGAGCAGGGTCCCTAAAGGGGATTGTGTGCAGCAATCCCTTGAAGAACTTACAAAACACAGGATGGGCTGACAGGGGAGAGGGCTTGCCTACTGACAAGAAGGCAGAAACAGCTGCCAAATGCACTTTAAGTGTAGCTGGCCTAAGTCCTAAGAAATTAAGATGGACCATATAGTCCAGAACTATAGGCAACCCAGCAGATTCTGGAGAAATATGCTTATTAGAGCACCAAATAGTGAACCTTTTCCATTTGGAGTTGTAAGTCTTTCTGATAGAAGGCTTTCAAGAAGCCTTAAGGATATCCAGAACCCCTTGAGAAAGGTGCAGATCAGCAAACTCTAACTCTTCAAGAGCCATGCCTTGAGATTGAGAGACTTGAGGTTCGGATACCAAATCCTCCCCTGAGAGGATGTCAACAGGTTGTAATTCCTGGGAAGAGACAGGGGAAGGTGGACTGCTAAGGACAGCAACAGTGGTACCAGGGCTGTCTGGCCCAGTCTGGAGCAATCAGAATCACTTTGCATGGTTGTGACCTGATCTTGACTAACACTTTGAACAGGAGAGGGAAGGGGGGGGAAAAGCATACAGAAATTTCCCTTCCCAATTCAGAATCAGAGCATCCAAGAGGACTGAGCCCAAGACTGGGGGTCTGCAACAAAGAGAGGAAGTTGGTGATGGTCTGGGGCTGCAAAACGATCTATCTGTGGAGTGCCCCATCTCGAGAAAATCACTTTCAAAACTAGGGGATCTAGGGTCCATTCGTGATGGCCCTGGGATATCCTGCTGAGAGCATCTGCTAGGACATTGTCCTTCCCTGGGAGGTGAACTGCTATCAGGGAATAGGTCAGGGACCACAACTTCATTGCCTCTGTGCACAAGGCCATAGACCGAGTGCCTCCTTGCTTGTTGATGTACCACATGGTGGTGGTGTTGTCTGTTCTGATCTGGACCACCTTGTTCTGTACAGATTTGGAAAAGGCTTGCAGTGCCAGAAACACTGCTCTGAGTTCCAAGAGATTGATGTGAAGCAGAGATTCTTGAGGTGACCACAGTCCCTGGGTGGTAAGATCCCCCCAGGTGGGCTCCCCAGCCCAGCAGGGAAGCATCTGTGGTGAGTATCACTGAATGAGACTGAGTGACAAAAGGAATTCCTTGTCTCAAATTGTCCTGATCCTGCCACCATTGCAAAGCCTGGATCAGGGTTCGGGTCACTGGGACTAGTTTGGTAAGGGAATCCTATCTTTGGGACCAGAAGGCTCTTAAGTGGAAATGAATGTCCCTCATCTGGAATCTTGCTCCCTGGACTACTGCTGTGGAAGCTGCCATATGGCCCAGAAGCTGAAGGAAATGCCTTGCTGGTCGAGACACCTGTAGGGTGAATGAAGAGGCCAGTTCCATAAGGGTCCTTGCCCTGTCCAGGGGAAGAAAGGCTCTTGCCCTTACTGTATCCAGCTCCGCCCCTATGAAGGTGAGGAGCTGTACTGGTTCGAGAACTGACTTTGGAAGGTTGAGGAGGAATCCTAAGGAAGTGGGCACTCGCTGAGCTACTTGCAGATGTGACCTGACTTGGTCTGGAGACTGACCCACTATGAGCCAGTCGTCTGCATATGGAAAGATGGAAATCTTTTTTCTCCTTAGGAAAGCAACCACTACTGCCAGGCACTTTGTGAACACCCTTGGGGCTGATGTTAGGCCAAAGGGCATTGCTCTGAATTGATAGTGGCATGAAGGCAACTCGAACCTTAGGTACTTTCTGTGGGAGCACCTGATGGGAATGTGAAAGTAGGCATCTTTGAGGTCCAGGGAGGCTAGCCAGTCCCCTGGCCTTAGAGAGGGTAGAATTATTCCCAGAGTCACCATTTTGAACTTTGGTTTTAAAAGGTGCTTGTTCAGATATCTTAGATCCAGGATGGGCCGTCATTCGCCTGTTTTTTGGGGGGTTAGGAAGTACCTGGAGTACAATCCTTTGCTCTTGTGTAGGGTAGGAACCCTTTCTATGGCTCTGACAGCCAAGAGGAAAGAAACCTCTGCCTCTAGGGCAAGGGTCTCTGATGGATTTGCAGGTGGAAAGGATCTGGTTCTCATCTTGGGAAATTTTTTGAAGCTGAGAACCAGTCCCTGGCTTACTGCTTCCAGGACCCACTTGTCTGATGTCAGAGACTTCCAGTCCTGGACAAAGTAAGCCAGCCTGCCCCCTACAGGTATTGGAGAATCGGCCCGGGCAGACCCATCAGGGTGTCTGCTTGGCAGGGGCTTTAGGCTGAGTGGTGGAAGCAGGCCTGCTCATTCCCCATCTGCCTCTCCCTCTGAAGAACCCCCTCTGAGCATAAGCAGAAGAGGAGGCCTGGGCTTGGTAAAAAGGTCTTTGAAAGGGCCTTCCCCAGCCCCTGGAGTGCTGTCTTTGAGGAGTGGCTTGCCTTTCTTTGGCCTGAGTACTCCTGTAGGTGGTCCTGTACTCGTCCATCTTTTTCATGTAGTTCTCGGTCTGCTCCCCAAACAGAGAATTACCAATGACAGGGAAATCCATGGCCTTAGCCTGGGTATCCTGTGATAGGCTAGTACATCTGAGCCAAGCCATCCTCCGAAGGGCCACAGATGTAGCCATGACTCTAGATGAAACATCATTGCAGTCCACAGCAGCATGAAATTGCACCTTGGATGCCTCAATCCCATCCGCAGCCACCTGCTCCAGCTCCTTGGGCAAGCTGGTCAGGGGCCTGTTTAGCTAGAGCCAGCACAGTGTCCCACCTGGACTTCTGGTATCTAGCTGTGTAGGCCATATAGTTAGCCTGCCTGAGTCCCAAAGATGCTGCCATGTACTGCTTTGCCATGGCATCAATCCTCCTGGAGTCCTTATCTGGGGGGTGTGATGCCAAGGGAATATTTGCCTTATCACAGGCAGCAGCCTGAACTACCCCAACATGGCTGCATTGCTGAGAAAGGAACTCCGTGTCCGAGCCTGAAAGGGTATACCTCTTGTCCATTTGTCTGTTCACAGGAGGTATGGAGTTAGGAGTCTTTAGAATTTTAAATGTCTGTTTCCCAAAAGATTTATGGAGGGGAATAGACAGTCTCCTGGACTCTGGGATGTCCATCATTTCAACAAAATCAGGCTCCTCCTGATCCTCTACTGCTTCTTCCATTGGAAGCTGGAGGGTTTCAGCCACTTTCTTGTAAAACATAAAGTGGGAAGGGGACTCAGAAAGCCTAGGAGGAGAAACACCTGAAGGTCTGTCTGGGGAGGTGTCTGGGTCAATAGGCACATCCAGACTTTCATAATCACCATCATCATCATCCTCATACTCTCCCTCCTCCGGTTCATAAAATTCTTCTAAAGTATAATCTGGAACCGGGGGAACCGACCAAACCGAGCCCCTACCAGATGGTGCCAGTACGGCCGGAACCGACGTTAGCGACTGCACTATCCTTATCGCTTTGGCTATCTCATCAGCGGTCGGAGAAAGAATTTGTGAATCCTAACCGGATGATTTTTCTCTTCTCTTTCTTTTAACTGGAACCGACTCCTCAGAATCGGTTCTCCTTTTGCCCGAAGAAGTTTTGCCCTGGTCAGAGGGCACTCCTTCTGGTTCGGTCGGAACCGAACCGGGCTGGCCATCCGGGTCAGCGGACTTCTCGGCCTCCCTTTCCCTCAGTCTACCTACTCTCTTATCCAGGGTAGCTTTGGGAAAACTCTTACAAATTTGGCAGTCTGAATCAAGGTGGTCAAACCCAGACAATAAACACAGGTGGTGTGGGATCAGCCTCTAGCAAAGGCTTCCCACACACTGCAGTGTTGAAACCCAGTGGGTCCAAATTTTTTCTTGGGTTTCTCAGACATGGCCAATCCTATCCAAAACTTACCCTTTTTTCGGCAATCTGCCTGGCAAGACTCCCCTATCGGTTCCTGACCGTGTTACGGGTCTTGGAAAAAAACGTAATTAAATCTGTTTTCTTTTAGAACCGATACAGACCGGTTACTACACTCTAAATAGATTCACAAAGTTTTTAAGACTAAACTGATCGGTTCAAACCGAACCGATCCGAAATTTACAAGTTCCACACAGAAACTAAATGTAAAACCTATCTAGTACTCATGGTACCACAGACAGAGACTTAAGCCGACAGATTCCGTAGCAGAAATTTCATAGAAACCGAGCGAAAAACAACTTTTTTGAACCGAGCAAAGGAGAAATCTCCGGAGTGACTGTTCAGTGAGGCGGAGTAACGAATCTGACAGTTGGAGTTTAAACAACAGCAGACAGGGGCTTCAACCGAGCTCGCGCTGAACATTCCATGCTGGCCATGGAAAGCTAACTCTTTGTTCTCCGGGGCAGTTGAAAGGCAGGACCTAACTGCAATAGTTAGAATACAGCAAGACTTCATGTTGTTTGAAACTGAATTTCTGGATGCAAAGTGTCCTAGCCTCCCCCTTGCTGTGGACAGGTAGTACCTCAAAGAATCAGACAGAGCGTGCTACCTGCTTCAGGCCCAACCCCCAACCTCCTGAAATCCTCCTGGATTCTGAGTATATCCACCTTGCTTCCTGCCATGTCATTCGTCCCCAGGTGGATGATGACATCCAGTTCCTCCCTCCTTGCTACTGCCCTTGTGATCCTATTGATTTGCTTCCCATCCCTCCATGCAGTGTTTCCTGGGAGGCACTTGACATCCCTGTCCTTCCTGCTAGGTTCCCCTAACTGTACTCCCCAGACAACTGAGTACCCCACCAGGAGAAGCTTCCTCCTGCCTCTGGGTTTCTCTTCCCCCCTTCCCTAGGGCTCCATCATGGAGGCCCTGTCCATCCTCCCTGATCTCAGCTGCGGGTTCCCTTGTGGGGCTCTCCCACTCCTCCAAAACAGTGTAGGAGCTGCTTAACCAGACCAGTTGGGGGTGTGTGCTTCAGACCCCCCTCCCTCACTCACTCTCCCTGAGCCCACCGTCATCCAACCATTCCTCCTTCTGGGCAACCTTTGAGTATCTAGTTGTAGACCCAGTGGCCTCTGCGTGGGGGAAAATATCCCCTGCAGCTGGGCTAACTCGGCTCGGAGACAGGTGACCTCCTCCCTCAACCCAGAGGGGTGCCTGCATACAGGGCAGCACTGCAGCCTCCAGAATGTCTCTCTGAAGACTACCACTCCACAGCCACTGCATTGCACCATTCCCATCATGGCTGTGCAGAACTTCCCTTCAATAGTCTCTAGGTACACCCTCTAGATGTATCACAAAGCCTCTCCCCCTTCACGGGGCTCACACCCTATGAAAGGAGGATGAGTCCAGGGGTGGGCGGGTTGAGGGCGCAGGCAGGTGGGAATACCCCCTGGCTGCGTGCTGAACCAATCAGCCTAGGTCTCCACCACTTGTGGCTCCCTTCTCCTCCTTTCAGCACCAGTCAGCTACTCAGGATGCAGGCTACTCACTCTTCAGCCTGCCTGTTACTCTTCAGCCTGCCTGTTATCCACTCCGTCGGCTGCTGTGAGATATCCTTCAGTGCACGGGTTTTACAGGCCCACCGTTTTCAGATTTCAAATCCTGTCGCCATACAGCTTGACTCCCCTGACTGGCCTGATGCGCCTTACGTCAGGTAGAGTTAATCTGTAATGGCGCAGATGGAAGAAAACAAGAGAAACAAAGGAGAAATACAAACCTGTACACTATGCTACAACAATGGCTCCAGTAAGAGGACTGTACCCAAATACAGCAATGTTTAATTACTGTCCACTGCGTAGTCCCAACACTCAACGCAGATTTCCCAAATCAATACCTTCCCAAAAACAGCAATATGCCTTTGTACTGGCTACAGCGCTGTCCCAAACCACAATGTAGGTGTCTCCAGCACAGTAAAAAGTGTCCTTGGTAGAAAGTGCATACCTGGAGAGCAAAGACCCCTCAAAATCAACTCTTGATGCTCCCCACAAGCTCTGTAATGACCCAGAACCCCACTGTTGTACAGCGTACAGCTACAAATAGCACAGCTAAGTGAAACCAAATTCCTTTTTAAACTGTTTAAATAAAGCCCTGATAATGGAGGATAATCTGTGCCACTGGCTGAGTGCTGAACCTATCAGCCTAGGTCTCCACCGCTTGTGGCTCCCTTCTCTTCCTTTCAGCACCGGCCAGCTATTCAGTATGCAGGCTGCTCACTCTCCAGCCTGCCTGTTACCCACTCCGTCAGCTACTTGGCATTGAGCCACAACTATAATAATTTTATGATTCCATTTAGAGGATCTCTTACAGAGCTAAAACTGTTGCGTCCTGAATCCTTAGGACCACAGAACTGCTGTCCTTCAGTTCGCATTCCTCTGGTTCTAAGAACGCATGAGGCAACACTCATATTCATAACAGGCCTCTCAACCGACCCATCAACTTACATAAGAACATTATCTCCGCGGTTCTGACTGACAGAACCACTGAGCTTTGGTTTGCAGACAAGTATACATATTAATATTTAAGCAATAAGGCACGACAGGGTGTGTGTTATCGTGTAATAACGTCACTCCTGGGGTGGGCTGAAGCACGAGTCAAAGCCGAGTGCTTCCACCACCCCAGGGGTGACGTTATTACATGATAACACACATCCTTGGAGTGCCTTATTGCAATTATACAATGGCTCGATGTTATACAAAATAAAAATATTTTAAAAAAGTTTTAGTAGGTTTTTAGTGTAGCAATATACAGTATCTCTGTTTCTTAAAAGTAGCTCATTACAATCATCCAAAAAATCAATACAGTGATGTTATTGTGTAATAACATCACTGTCTCAGGCACACATTGACCAGAGTCCAGGAAATTTTCTTGCCATTGTATAAATACCAGTAACTGGTTGCATGACATGTGGTTTGTTCATATGAATCATGTTTATTAGCAGGTGTCCTTCTGAGGCACAACAGATCATAAGATACTTGGTAAAGGTGTAAAGAACTCCAAGCTAATATAAGAATATTATGTTTCCATGTGAATGAATCTCTGTAATAAAGGGTGGGGCAGGGCAGGGAGACCTAAGCTAACCTGGGCAGAAGCTGAGAGCTGGCATTCTGAAAGAACCAGCAGCTGTGTGACTGGTATCACTGACAAGTTACTGTTATAACAAACTAGATTCATCCTTTTCATTACAGAAATCAGGAAAACAAAATAAATGCTGGAACCTTATCCTTCTATATGTGGTAAAAAAAAAAACAATTGATGCAGTGTATGAGGAGCTCCAGGACATGCAAATATGCACAAACACACTCACACGTAGCATTCTGTCTTCAAGCGTTAGTGCTTATCAAGTACACTCTTGTGAATGGTGCTACTGTTGAACAAAATCATGTGACTGAACCCTGAAAAGCATGCTATCGTGAAGTGTTTGACTGCCAACGCCTTTCACATGAACCTAATGTCGTTTCAACTAACAAGAGCAGCATACACTCATAAATTCATCAAGAGGTTCTTTCAGGACATGCTTCATCAGATACAGTACAATATTTAGGTACACAGTTTCAAACCAATATATTTCTTGCATGCACATTTCAGAGCACCATGCTATTTAACCAGTTTCTCTTCCTTACTCATATGTTGCCATTTATCCTATACTACAGTATATAGTATGTATATAGTTCCATATGTCCTATGTAAATTATTCCCTATATATCTTATGTAAACAGTTCTGGATTTCTTAGAATTTGTTGGCAGACAAAGATCGCCTGGCCCACCCAGTCCAGGCATTTTTTCCCTGCCTATACTGTGACTGAAGACCCACCTTATCTCAGGCCACCTCCCCTACCCCCTTTCCTACCAAGATTCCTTTGTGCCTATCCCATGCATGCCTGAAGCCCACCACTGTTTTCACTCCCCAGCACCTCCACTGAAAGACTGTTCAAGGTATCCACCAGTCTTTCTGTGAAGAAGTACTTCCTCAAATCCCTCCTAAAGTCCCCCCTTCCAGCTTCAATGCATGCCCCCATCTTCTCATGCACCTTCACCTCTAAAAAATACTCTCCTCCTGTACCTTATTCACCCCCCCCAACGAGATACTTACTGTCCTGTATTATGTCACCTCTCATTCTCCTCTTCTCCAGGGTGTACATATGGAGATTCCTTAGTCTCTTCTCATAGAGAGATTACCATTACCCATTTAACTAATTTCCATCTGTAAAGGTCTTAGTGTACTACTGTAAGGAATCTTACGTGCCAGACTGTAACTAAACAAGAAACATCTGTAATCCTGATGAAAATGAGGTATCACACTGTAGAGGCGTTACCCAGCAACCATTCTGGTGTGAGTTAATACAAGTGGAGCTGCTTTTAGTAATATACTGTAAGAGAGGTTTCACGCAAGTTCTTCGATATGAGAACAGCAAAGTGAAGCTGAGCTGTTCAGGCACCCAAAAGACATGTGAAACTGCTTTTTTTTCTGTACAGGTTTTCATCCCTTACAGGTGCACATCCCCCCCCCCTTGCAGGTGATCACCCAATCCTATTCTTCATCAACCCATCATCATCCTTGGCAGTGGGCTCCAAGGCATTGGGCCCAAGTGTACCCTAGCTGGCTCACTGCACAAAGGTCCCCTATTGTTCTCATGCCAGCAACTTCCTATCCTGATGGAATTTTTTTTTTACTTGCACAAACTGCTGTTCTAAACCAACTCTATTTTTAATATAATTTACTATTCCAACTCTGTGCCACCATGGATGCCACTCAGGTAAAAATCCAACTGAAAACAATAAATCTGGATAAAAACACTTAAGTCCTTATTAGGATTCAAATCCTTGTACCCTGCTGAAAATACAATATACTGTGTTCCTACCTGGATTCAAACTGCTGATCCTTTGTTTGCAAACCAAACACATATCCAATACACCACCAAGCTGCACTGATGGCAACTGTAGCTCCCTATCGTGTACAGGTTAAGTCACAACCTATGAATCAGGGGATGAGGGTTTTAATCCCATCCAGAACATAAATACTGCAAACTGTCTAAAACACAGAATGTTCTGAGAGGAAAATTTTGTGGTACCTTTGTGAATTCTGCATACCCTAGCTGTCAACAGGACATCACTGAGGTTGTCTCCCATGATTTTCTCCTTGCCCACCCTCCACACAGTAGATCTGCCCTGGTTACTGGCCTGGACGGGAGAGAGGGAGCGGGGGGAGCTGGGGATGCTGGTACACCTGAGTACCAATGATCTGGTGAGCCAGTCGGTGGAGATGATGAAGTGGAACTTTCATAGACTGGGGAACAGATTGGCAGCACACTCGGCCTCCCTGGCCTTTTCAGAGGTCCTCCCTGTGTGGGGCAGGGAGGGGAAAGAGGACAGAATTAGGAGGGACAAGACAGAACTTTAATGGGTGGTTTAAGGAAAGATGTTAGGAGAAGGGGTGCCACTTTGTGGGGGACTTCTGGGACAGGAGGCTCTTAAAGGGTGATGGACTACACCTGACAAGAGAAGGGACCTGCAAGCTGGGGCAGACATTTGTCGTCTATATCGCACATTTAAACTGACTGTGGGGGCAGACTAGGGCTAGGGGAACCATAGTGACAGGTGAGAAGAAGGAGATCCTAGCTAGTACTCCCCCACATCTGGAGGCTAGTAGCAGCTCAGCGGGGTACAAACAGGGTTGAGGTACAATCAAACAATCAAATCTTTATTTAGCCAGGTGAAACACCATTGAGAGAAGACTCATTTACAAGATGGGCCTGGGAGAGTATCAATCTAACAAAGGAAGAGCAAAGGTTCTCAATGATACAAACAATTAACAAATTTAACAGGCAATAGATATATATAACACAATCTATGCAAAACAGTATAAAACAGAAGATACAAACATCTGCATGAAACACTGATTAGCAGTTGCACTCAGGGGATAAGGTCATATATAGGGGTACTCAGACAGAAAGAGTTTGACAGATTTGCAATCATACAATCAAGATTTACAGTTTTGGATATTTATCGGTTTCTACATAGCACAATAGTTATAACAACCATAGTAACCATGGAGGAGCAATTTGTAGCTACTATGCCAGTGAAGCACCAGCTGTGGGTACAGACTAGATTTGGCATGGAGTAGGCATTTCCGTAGCATCAAGTAGCAGTCTACTAGACTCATATTCAAGACAGTGGACATCCACTGCAGATCTGGCTTGCAGGGAGAAGGGAAAATGTTATAGCTCAGAATGATTTAGAGGGCAACCATGCCAGATCTGTGTTGAAGGGAGAAGGGAAAACGGTTATGGCTCAGCAGGCTGACAGGCAGCCATCTAAGGATGATTTAGGGGATAGGAAGCAGGTATCAGGAGGGGGAGTGGAAAGGAGGTCAAGTGGCAGGGAGGAGGCAGCAAGATGGAGGATGGCTATTCCATCAGTTGAGATGGAGGGGATAAGACTTGGGTGGAGGCCCCAAAGGCAGCCAATGTAAGCCAGGTGAGGAGACATTAGAGAGGGGGGGAATGCAAAGTGTGCAAACACCAAGGAAAAACAAGAGGCTAAGAGAACATGGGAAACTCAAGGATCACAGACAAGAATAGGAAAGTGGGGTCAAGGGTCAGAGAGAATGGACTATGCCTTAATGCCAGGAGCCTAGGTAACAATCAGTGAGCTACAGGTGCTGATGGCAGACACTGAGGTAGACTTTGTGGCGATCATGAAAATGTGGGCTACAGAAAATAATAACTGGGACCTGATGGTTTCTGGGTACTCACTGTTCAGGAGGGACAGAGGAAAAGATAGAGAAGGAGGAGCAGCCCTCTGTGTCAGGGATGGCACTGAGGTGGTGGAGGATGGGTGCATCAGGGGTAATAATAGAGAGGAGTCAAAGTCACTGTGGGTACAGCTCACAGCAGCCTTGGACAAGAAACAACACTTGGGGTGGTCTATAGACCTCTGGGGCATGGGAAAGAGAGGGACAGAAAGCTCGCAGAAGACCTTAAAATGGCGGTAGCAAAGGGGGAAGTAGCGGTAGTGGGTGATCTGAACCTGTCGGATATCGACTGGGATGTTCCAGTGGCTGGGAGCACCAGAAGTTAGGCCTTGCAGGATGCATTCCAGGATGGATTTCTGGCACAGCTAGTTAAGGAACTCACCATGCAGACTGCCATTCTCATGTGCTGCTTATCAGCTTGGAGCTGGTAGGAGCAGTGAGAATAAAGGAGCCACTATGTAACAGTGACCATACTTCATTTGGTTCAAACTGGCCCTTGAGACTGGAAAGCCTCAGATGAGAACTGAAGTCCTTGATTTTAAGAGGTTGGACTTCAGCAGGCTGAGGGAATTGGTCAGGGAAAAGTCAGCTGAGATAGACAATTTAGATGGGGTGGCAGAGAGATATGAGAAATGGAACCTGGGGTCTCAATGAGGAAGCTAACTGGCACGTATGCCGGTAGCCAGTATATGTAACAGCTATTTACTTGGTTACATGCTTGCATGTACTGTATGTCTATGGCCAGATCAGATTGCCTCATATGTAGACAACATAAAATCCTTTGCCAGCCCTTAAGTCTCACACAGTGTATCTAGATGTAGCTGCATGGTTTTGCAGGGCAAGCAATAACATTTAACTAGAAACATTCAGTTTTAAACTGATTTCCTTTTCGTAGCCCTGTGATCAGTATATATGCATATATGGATTTTCTTACATCTGCAGTGCACACTCACACAGCATATATAGATGAAGCTGTGAGTGTCTGCTCTATTTCGACTTCAGCAAGGCTTTTGACTCAGTGCTTCATGGATGCTTGCTGAAGAAGATGGAAGATCTGGTTGCGGCTAAGGACACAGTTAACTGGGTAGGAAACTGGCAAACGTGGAGGCAACACAGGGTTGTGGTCAACGGGGTTAACTCAGAGGAGAGGGAGGTCATGAGCGGGGAGTCGTCTTCAATATGTTCATCAGCGATATTGAGGAAGGTATCCTGGGCAGGCCGTGTCTCTTTGCAGATGACACTACATTCTGTGGAAGGATGGACAGCAACGAGAAAATCTGGGAAATGCAAGGTGACTTACAAAGGTTAATGGGGTGGTCTAAGATTTGGCAGTTGAAATTCAATGCCAAAAAGTGCAAAGTAATGCACCTAGGGAATAAGAACCCCAGGACAGCGAACTGGATGGGTGGGGTGAGACTTAGCACTATAGCTAAGGAATGTGACCTACAAATTATCATCAGTGACACCCTCAAGCAATCGAGCCAGTGCAATAAGGCCTATGGTAAGGCAAGTAGGATACTGGTGTGTATAGGGAGGGGTACTGATGGCAGGAGGAAGGAGGCAATATTACCCCTTTATAGATCTTTAGTGAGGCCACACTTGGAGTACTGAAGCCCAGTTCTGGAGCCCTCTCCTCAGGAAGGATAAGGACAGGATAGGATAGTGATCGTGCAGTGCAAAGTAACAAAAATGATTCAGCACCAACACAGCAGGTCTTACGAGGAGTGCCTCAAGGCACTGAACACATGCTTGCTGGAGACCAGAAGGGAGAGCGGAGTGGAGATATGATATAGATCTTCAAGTTCCTAAAAAGGATTAAACAAGGTGAACTGCGAGGAAAGAACAGTTTCGTAAGAACTTACTGTAATAGCAGATCTTCGAGGGAATCTCTGTCATCATATCACACATATGGAACTTAGTGGGTTGGCGCTAGGATCACATGGAAGCTTTTCTGTAGCAGCCAAGAAGGGGCTGCCCATGCAAACGTCAGGCTCCAACATCACAGCCCAATATAAGTGTGGGCAGCCCTGCTCCCTCCTCAGTTCTTTCCCTAGCCAGAGGCCATAGGAAACAGGAGTCCCACCAGGGAACTGAGGAGAGATAGAAGATACCCAGCTAGCAAAAAGGCTGGAGTAACAGGGCAGGAGAGAAAGAGAGAGAGAGAGAGAGAGAAAGGGGATGGAGGGAGAGGAAGCATGACCCGATGACAGAGATTCCTTCGAAGATCTACTGTTACAAGTAAGTTCTTATGTAAATGTTTTATCTTCTTCGGGGATATCGCTGTCATCAGGTCACATCTATGGAACGAGTCCCAAGCAGTTCTTTTTTTTTTCTTAAACTCAGCTTTATTCATTTTCACTGAAATGTGTACAGCAAGTCAATACAGTAACAAAAAAAAAAATCCAGTAAATCTAACAGCATATAAATACCACTTTTGATCCAGAAATTTATCTTATGGGATGCTATAAGTCAGAGAGGCTAAAAGGTCTCTCCAAGTTTTCAATGGGAAAAAGTAGAGTCTTAGATATCTGAGTTGCTGTAAAACAGACATCTGACGCTTGAAGCCTCCTCCAGGGACGCATGACTGGTTTATAAAAGTTGTGAAACCCAAAATGCAAACTACTGGGACCTGAACTTCCCAGTCAAAAAACAAGGTGAATTCTTTGGCCAGTAAGTGCATCCTCCCCTTCCCCTTTGTCCAACCCCACACATTGCATACAGTAACCAAAAGATCAAAAAGAGAGTCCAAGTTGAATTCAGAAAACAATCAGGTGTCTCCACCTAGACTCCCCCCATTGCAACCTGTCCCAATCCAGCCCCCTGATTCCTCTGGATAAATCTGTTCTGGAGCCAGACCTCCCACGGTCTCCATCATATTTCATGTTGCTCAAACCTAAAGTGCAACTTTGTGGTAAAAGCTTCCATAAATGGAAGTCCCTTTACCCCACGATCCATTCCTTCAGGGTGGGGGTGGGGATCCTGCCTCAACCACCTAACTGTGGTGCATTTGAGAGCTTTGGCTATTAATATTAACAATGCCTTTCTAGCATCTCCTCTCTGCTCTAGAGCACCTGGGATCTTCCCAAGCAGTTCTGACAGAGAAACAGTCTGGGTGGCAGAAGGCCAAAAGCCTAAAATAGAAGGCATTGTAACACAGCTAGGCCAAAGCCTGCCCTCCTTCTAGAGGCAATGTCCAGACTGTAGTGCTTGGTGAATGTGTGGGCAGTACTCCAAGTGGCAGCAGCGCAAATTTCCACAGCTTACATGTTTCTGAAACAGGCAACAGAAGTGGCCATGCCTCTGGTTCAATGGACATGAACCACACCAGGAAGTTCCTTACAGTACTTCCTATAACAAAAAGTAATACAGTTGGCCAACCATTTGGACAAGCACTGTTTAGAAACTGGAGTGCCCTATTTGCCAGGGGCAAAAGAAACAAACAACTGAAAGGACTTCCTGCAGTTCTTAACATGGTGTGTATAGTACCGGAGATTTCTATGTACATCCAACGTATGGAGCAATGCTTCCCCTGGACTGGCATGCTCTGGAAAATAAACCAGCAGGTGGATAAACTGATTTAAGGTAATCTCAGACACCACCTTAGGAAGAAATTTAGCATTAGTACACAAAGAGACCTTGCCTTTGTGAAAAATCTAATAAGGCTGCTCACACATGAGAGCCTGTAGCTCTGAGATTCTTCAAACAGAAGTAACAGCAACTAAAAATAATGCTTTCCATATCAGAAAGCGTGGCTCACAAGATGCAGCTGGCTCAAAAGGAGGCAGGGTCAGCTTCTGTAGCATGAAATTTAGGTCCCAAGCTGGGACTGGATTACGGATAGGAGACTTCAAGTGGAGAATGTCTCAGAAAAGTATGGGCCACAGTACAGCCCTCAATAGGCAAATGAAAGGTTGAAACAGCAGACAGGCACACAATAATGGTGGAATACTGGAGTCCTGCATCTGATAAGGACAAGAGATACTCTAGAACTTGGCTGACCGGACAAGTGAAAGGACCCAGGTGAGGGGAAGCGGCCCATATAGAAAAATACTTCCACTTCATCATCGAATAAGTGGCTCTGGTAGAGGGTTTTCTGGCAGCCACCAGGACATCAGCCACCTTCTGGGAGACCAGGAAGCAAGCAACGGCTACATCTTCAGGAGCCACACGTGTAGCCAGAGGGACTTGAGATCTAGATGGACCAGGATCCCCTAGGCCTGTGTCAGCAGGTTCCTGCAAAGGGGTAAGGGTACCGGAGGTTCCGCAGCCAATTGCTGCAGTAATGGAAACCATATCTGACGAGGCCAGAATTGAGCCACCAGAATTAGGGTAGCACCCTCCATCTGTAACTTGATGAGCACCCTCAGAAAGTGTGGGAAGGTGTAAAGAAACTTCCCTTTCCAGGAGAGGGACATGTCTCACCAGAAAACTCCAGGCCCTGGATCTAACAAGCAGAAATGCAGCAGCTTTGCATTGACTGGGGACGCAAAAAGGTCCAACTCTGGATGACCCCACCTGTCAAACAAGTCTTCTACGACTGAGGTCAGGAGCTCCTACTCATGCATTCTGGACTGTGACCAGCTGAGTCTGTCCGCCAAGGCATTTTGGGTGCCTGGCACATGGACGGCTGACAGTTCTAGACCGTGATCTAGAACCCAGTATCAAACCCTCAATGCTTCCCGGCACAGGGGGTAAGAATGGTTCCCCCCTTGCTTGTTGATGTAACAGACCACATTGAAGTTGTCCGACTGCACCAACAATGGTCCTGGAGAGAGGTGGCTCTGGAAGGCGTGGCAGGCATACAGAACTGCCTGCATTTCTAGAATGTGTATGTGGAGGCATCTGTGGTGAGAATTTGGGAAGGGTTGGGGAGTAGAAAGGGAACCTCTTTTAAGAGTTGTCGATCAACTTACAGAACACCTTGCTAACCACAACCTGCAATGTCAGGAACAGCATGGTTTTCGAAAAGGACATACTAACACCACAGCTCTCCTTGAATTCACCACTTACATCCATAATGCTCTGGATCAGAGACATCTTGTCGGCACCACCTTCATCGATTTGACAAAGGCGTTTGACACCGTCAACCACTCCCTGCTATTTGAACAATTGTCATGCTTTAGCCTTTCAGATGACACCGCACGTTGGTTCCAAAGCTACCTTAGCGACCAAACCCAACAGGTCAGAGTTAGCGAGTCCCTCTCACCCTCCCGTCCGATTCACTCTGGAGTTCCCCAAGGGTCCATCTTGGGTCTCTTGCTTTTCAGTATTTTGCTGAACAATCTCCCTGCATCATGCCCTAATAGACTCCTGCTGTATGGAGACAATGCAGTTATCTTCACCTCCCACCCTGACCCCTCCCTCCTACAACTGCAACTGCAGACAAGCTTTACGCAAGTGGAAACATGGTTTAAATCTCAAAAACTCATACTAAATCACAAAAAACCTAAAACAATGATGTTTCATGGCATCCATAACAAACATTAAAAAAATGTCTATCACAAACAGTGAAGGGACATTGCTTGAACATGTTCAACTGTTTAAATACCTGGGCGTAACCCTCAACAGCACCTTGTCTTAACTCTGAACACATTGAAAGCATTGCCAAGATCGTGAACACCCACATAGGACTTCTCTTTAGACGCAGGAGCTGCCTCACCAATGAAGCCCTAAGCATTGCCATTCAGAGCTCTGTTATATCAATAATCAGCTATGGGCTTGTGATCTACAGCTCTGCCACTGACACAGCACTTCGACGAATAGCCATTGCCCTTAACAAGGCATGTCATCTACTGACCTCTGCTCCATGCCTCTCACATACCTGTGACATCTACAAGCAAGCAAACTGGCTCCAACTCCCCAGCAGACTCAAGTACCAAGACCTGTATGCTAGCAAAAAAGATTACCTTAAATCTCCTACCCTCAAGAGTTCAGTCTTTACTGGCTCCCAGCTGCGGGCCCCGCCTAACCAGGAGCTCAGAATATCTTATTTTTTCTGTTCCACACTGCCGCACTACCCAAGGACAACGCCCCTTTACATACACAGCCTCATCCTGGTACAACTCGCTTCCACCTGCTGTTACCAACGACACTACCCTGGGCACTTTCAAGAGCTACCTGCATCAGCACATTGTTACAATGGCCTCCTGTGAATATTTCTCCTAACTAAACTTACTTTCCTTCCCTCTAATTTCCCCCCTCTAAGTCCCTCCCACCTTTACCCCCCCCACTATCTCCTATCTCCTCCCTTTTTATTTCCCCACTATTATCTACATTCTCTCCCAATAGCTTCCTCTACATGTATCTACCATCTCTCCTAGCAGTTTCTAATTTATTCTAGTGAATCATATTACAACTGTGTTTTTTTATTGTACATATGTTCTTGAATAATGTACAGAAATTACCGTAACGTAACATACACACATACTGTGAATCATTGCACATATTACAGTAATTCCATATGAAAGCTTTAATGTACCCCACAAAGCCTATGGCTGCTTAAAACCACTGAATTTGTTATTGTACTCACTATGTTCCGTATGGTTTCCCCGACGTGGAACCTTTGTAAAAGAGCCTTGGCTCAAAGGTGTCTTCTGAAATAATAATAATAAACTAAAGAGATTGTCTGGATCCATCCACCACTGAAGCACCTTGTACACTTATTTATTTATTGATTTTGTTGACCGGTAGGCCCACTGAGACCAGAAGTCTCTTTTTCAGGGGTGACGGGGGGTGGGGGGGGGATACAGATGGTAACCAACTGAAATTGAACCAGACTAAGCTGTCGGTGGTATTTGGTACTGGGGAGGAGACAAGGACCATATGATCCAGATCATCCGTGAGTTGGTCCCACTGGACTCTGCGGGTCCAGTGTGGGATCCTAATTTGTAACCTGGCTAAAGGGACCATGACAATGGTCATGACCATTAGGCCTAGAAGCCTCAAGAAATGCCGGGCTTGGACATACCAGTGCTGAGCCACAGCATGGGCCTGAGCTATGAGGTAGTCCACCCTGTCTTAAGACAGGAAGGCTTTACCCTGAGTAGAGTCCAGAACCACCCCTGTGTACTGCAACCATTGGGACGGGGTCAGCACAGTCTTGGGCAAGTTGACAGTGATGCCCAAGGACTGGAACAACTGCATGGTGCATTCTAGAGTCAG
This sequence comes from Neoceratodus forsteri, assembly GCA_016271365.2. NCBI lineage: Eukaryota > Metazoa > Chordata > Ceratodontiformes > Ceratodontidae > Neoceratodus > Neoceratodus forsteri. Next base: position 40,726,302 of record CM057451.1, read on the forward strand.
CAACAGTAGTTCCCTGGACCGGACTTTCAGTAATCCAAATATGGGAACACATAAATAGCTGCTGCTACAGCTGCTATGCACTTGGGAAATACCTGTGGCACAGAGGATGAGTCAAAGGGTAACACCCTGAACTGGTAATGCTCCCCTTGGAAGAGGAAAGTACAGTTACGTAGGAACTTACCGTAAAAGTAAATCTTCGAGAGTGGTTCCTTCAGCAGGTCATCACATATAGGACTGGTGGCACCTGGCGATGGGCCGCACGGCTGACTTTTCTAGCAATACCGGACGGGGGGACCGCCGACCCGAAGTCATGTGACCGACGTCAGCGTGACTGTATATAGTGGGCGGTCTCCACATCCGCCTTCCAGTTCTCCCACCGGAGCCAGGAAGAGGCCTGACAGCAGGAGCGAACAGGATTTGGAATCCCTGTAAAAACAGAAAATGAGGGGAAGGAGGGAGAGAAAAATATGACCTACTGAAGGAACCTCTCTCGAAGATCTACTGTTATGGTAAGTTCCTACGTAACTGTACTATCTTACTTCGAGAGGGTTCCTTCAGTAGGTCATCATATATAGGACAGAGTCCCAAGCAGTCCCTCCAAGGAGAGACCGAGAGAAACCAAGGAGGAGGAAAATTAACTCCAACGGAAAAAAATGAAATCCAGAATGGACCCAGTCTAGGACAGAAGGCCCTGCAGGATGGCTAGGCCAAAGCCAGCCCTCTGCATAGAAGCAATGTCCAGATTGTAATGCTTGGTAAAGGTATGGACAGAACTCCAAGTAGCGGCAGCAAAAATGTCGGCCGTGGAAAAATTCCGTAGAAAGGCCACGGAGGCAGCCATGCCCCTAGTAGAATGGCCTCTGATAGAACCCGGCAGAGGCTTTTCGTACTTCTGGTAACAGAATCTAATGCAGTTGCCTAACCACTTGGACAAGCCCTGCTTAGAAACTGGTTTGCCCCTCAATCGTGGGGCAAAGGAAACAACAACTGGTCGCAAGAGCGGAACTCTTTGGTCCGGTGTGTGTAACACCGGAGAATCCGATGGACGTCCATTGTATGAAGGAGCACCTCACCTCTGTTAGATGGGGATAGATAATACACTGGAAGCTCTACTGATTGATTTAGCATGGCTTCTGACACCACCTTGGGAAGAAACTTCGGATGTGTTCTGAGGACCGCCTGGTCCCTATGGAAAATCAGATAGGGCTCCTTGCAGACTACAGTGTGAAGCTCTGAAATCCTTCGGGCTGACGTGATAGCCACCAGAAAAAGCGCCTTCCAAGACAGGAAGTGCAAATCACAGCTCATAGCCGGCTCAAAAGGAGGAAGGGTGAGCTTTTCCAGGATGAAGTTCCAGTCCCAAGGTGGAGTCAGACTGCGGATGGGGGGTTTCAGGTGGAGAATCCCTTTCAGAAAGGTTTTTGAGACCTCCAACTGAGCCATGGGTTTACCATCCACTAGCTCATGGTACGCTGAGATAGCTGAGATATGGACCTTCAGAGAAGAGTAGGACAGACCAGAGTCTGATAAGTGAAGGAGGTATTCCATGACCTGTGGGCCGAGCAAGAGAAGGGGTTCCAACCCTCAGTGGTCGCCCAAATGGAGAACCGCTTCCATTTCATGGCATAAGTGGAACGGGTAGATGGTTTCTAGCCTCAATGAGGACTTGAGCAACCCTGGAGGAAACCCCAAAGCAAGAGATTGCTATGTCTGCAGGAGCCATGCATGGAGGTGCAGGGTCCTGAGCCCCGGGTGCAACAGTTGACCTTGATCCTGAGTCAGAAGGTCGCGAGTCACTGGAAGTGGAACCGGTGGCTCCCTGAAAAGCTGCTGCAGCAGCAAGAACCAGATTTGTCTTGGCCAGAGAGGAGCGATGAGAATCATCCTTGCCTTCTCTGCTTGAAGCTTGAGAAGAACCCTCTGCAGAATGGGAAATGAAGGGAATGCGTACACAAATTTCCCTGTCCAGGATAGAGATAATGTGTCGTTCCAGAAAGCACCATGCCCTGGAATGAGCGAGCAAAACCTGGGAAGCTTTGCGTTGGATTTGGAGACGAAGAGACCGATTTCTGGATGCCCCCAACGTTGGAAGATGGATTCCGCCACTTCCTGAAGCAGTTCCCACTCATGAGCTAGGGTATGAGATCTGCTGAGACTGTCCGCCAGGATGTTTAAGATGCCCAGAACGTGCATGACCATGAGGACCAGATGGTGCTGGACTGCCCAGTTCCACACCCGCTTCATCTCCCTGCACAGGGGGTACAACCGGGTTCCTCCTTGTTTGTTGATATACCAAACTACTGACATATTGTCCATTTGGATTAACAGTGATCTCTTTGGAAGCAGGGCCTGAAATGCCTGTGAGGCGTACAGAACCGCCCTCAACTCCAGAACATTGATGTGCAAATGAGTCTCCACGCCGGACCACAGTCCCTGGGCTTGGTGCTCCCCAAGATGAGCTCCCCACCTCATATTCGAGGCATCTGTGGTGAGGGTAGCTAGTGGTGCAGGGCTCGGAAAGGGAAGTCCCACAGAAAGACTGCGAGACTCTCTCCACCACTACAATTCTCTCTGAACTGCAGAGGAGACCAGAACCGGATGGTCCAGGTCATCCAGGAGCTGATCCCACTGCACTCGCAATGACCACTGAGTAACCCTCATGTGGAGTCTTGCTACGGGAACAGTTGTGATGGTGGCTAGAAGATGTAGGACCTCCCGAGCTGGGATGGTTCTGCGAGAAGCCACTTTGGAGGCCTGGCAGATAAGGGACTCCACCCTGTCTGGAGGTAGGAAGGCTCTGCACTGGACTGTATCCAGGACTGCCCCAATAAACTGAAGTCTCTGGGCAGGGATAAGGGATAACTTGGGAACACTGACTGTGATCCCCAGTCTGTTGAAAAGATCCAGGGTAAAGGTATGAGCCTCCAACAGAGCATCCCTGGACGAAGTTGAAATCAACCAATTGTCCAGGTAAGGGAAAACCGCATCACGACCACCGCCAGGCACTTGGTAAAAACCCATGGTGCCAAAGACAGACCAAAAGGGAGTGCTCAGAACTGGAAGTGTTCCCCTTGGAAGCGAAAACGCAGGAATCGGAGGTGGCAGGGGAAGGTGGAGATGTGCAGGTAGGCATCCTGCATATCCAGGGCTCAGAGCCAGTGGTTCTCCATGAGAAGAGGGAGAATGCTCTGGAGTGTCAGCATTTGAAATTTCTTGTACTCGACAAACTGGTTTACTTGACTTAGGTCGAGTATGGGTCTAAAGTCCCCCGTGGTTTTTGGAACCAGGAAAAAGTGGGAGTAAAACCTCTTCCCCCTTTGCGTGAAGGGGACCTGCTCAATTGCTTCTCTGAGCAAGAGCGAGTTTACCTCCTCGCGAACTAAGAGGGCCTGGTCCCGCGAATAGGAGGACTTCCGGGGCAGAGCCTCCGGAGAGATTTCCGGAAATTCTATGGTGTGTCCAACAGACGCTAGTTGCAGGATCCATTCATCGGAGGTGATGGCTCTCCACTCATGCGCATGGAGGGCGAATCTCCCCCCCCACCTACTCCTCGTCATGAGACTGAGGAAGCAGTGGGGCCAGGGAGTCAAGAAGTGACGGGACGTTCGGGGGAGGGCCTCCGGAACATCTCTGATTTTTGGGGCAGGAGGGATGGCTGCACCCGTGGCCTTACATTTCCCTTGGCGGCGCGGCTGAGCGTTCTTCCTCTGCCTCCAGGTCCTTTTCCAAAGGGCTTCTGCTGCTGTTGTTGGGAGCCTGATCAGTACACTGACCTCACAGACTGAAGGGCAAGGTCTTTGTCCTGTAGGTCTGTGATAATATCTTTGGTGTCCCCACCAAAAAGAACTGAGCCCCTAAAAGGGGCATCCTGAATCGCTGACTGGACTTTGTTGGCGAGTCCAGAAAGGTGAAGCCAGGAATGCCATCTAAGGGCAACGGCCGTTGCCGAGGTGTGAGCCATCGAGTCAACAGAATCATAGGTGGCATGCAAGGCATGCCTACAAGAAACTTTGGAGAGGCGGAGATCCTTGGCAAGTTCCTCTTTCAAAGGCGACAGGTCCATGGACTCGACTTGCGCTTCGAGCCTGGCCAATGTAGCCTTCTGGTGGGACACCATGTGGACCATATAACTGATGGACCGAAGGGCACACATGGCCGATGAGTATATCTTTTTTCCAAACTGGTCCATCTGCCTGGACTCTTTGTCAAGAGGAGAGGTGCTCATGTGCTTTGGAGTTGAGGAGCGATCATGAGCCGCAGAGATGACCACAGAGACAGCCTTGGGAATGAACCTTCAAGAACGAGGTATCCTTCGGCACCCGGTAAAGCCTGTCCACTCACTTGGGGACAGCCGGGAGGGTATGAGGCATCTGCCAGATGGTAGTGGTGAGGTGCCATCCAGGGAGGAATGGGGACTGGAGACAGAGATTCTAGGTCGAGATGCTCCACCAGTCTCAGTCTCATGGGGTCCTGTTCCTCCGACTCCCAGTCGAAGTACTCCTTCATGGACCTCAAAAAATCTGAAAAGGCAGCGTCCTCTGGTGGGGACTTCAGGGACTCCTTGCCTTTTGTGTCCTCGGGGTCCTCCGGAACCTCCTTAAAAGAATCATCCACCCCCTTTGAACTATCATCATCCGCCTCCTCGACAGGACGACATCTGGTATCTGGGAGGGAAACATCCTGCCGAGTCTTCCCTGAGATATGGACGGTGGTAATGGAAAAGTTGCTTGGGGAAGGAGGCCTGAGAGACTGCGGTTGTGGGAGCCTAGTCTCTAGGTCCAAGACCAACTCCAACCGTGCCTCCTGCCACCAAGACTGGATTAAAGCCTTGAAATCCGGGGTGACCGGAGGAGGAGAGGGTGGTGGTGGAGTAGGCAGAGGCTGAGGGGGAGGAGGAGGAGCAGGAACCGGCGGAGGATAATAACCCTGGAATCCCTGAAAGTGCAAGTAGGGATTGGATCCAGGATAGAACTACCCAAAATTACTCCAGTCCGGAGCGGGGCCCCCCAGGTAATAGCCCCCAGGATACCCTTGCGGGTAATGTGGGACAGTTCAGGGTCTGGTATAGACTCCTCGTCCAGATCTGGCATCAGGGTACCCACGCCGGACCCGGCCACTAGGTGTAAATAGGGAAAGGGTCCGGCGTCGGGACAGCCCACATCTGGGGAACCGACGTCGGAACTGGCACCACCCAATCTGGTGCCGGAAGGGGGGCCGGCTTCGAATCCAGATGAAGGGGCCCTGGCAGTGGGACCTGAGCCGGCGTCAAAGCCAGAGGCAGAGGCCGGACAACCGGTCCTGGCTACGGAACTGTTGTTGCGACAACCGGCGTTGGAGGTACTGGGAGCCCGCCAAAAGGTGGAGGAGGGGCCTCTATAGCAAGGCCAGAAGGCCAAAGAGGAGCCTCCTTTTCCTTGACCCTGAGAGGGGACAGCGGAGCAGACTCCGTGGCATCGACTGAGTTGAGGGGTTCTCCGTTGTCATCGCCGCAGGTACCCGCCAGAGAACTGGAAAGTACAGGCGAGGAAGGAGGGAGAGGGGCTTTCTCCCTCTGGTCCCGCCAGATGTCAGGTGAGGCGCCGTCAGGCCCCGACGGGGGAACTGCACCTGTGCTGTCATCCGGGACGGCCAACTTATCGGGTGGAGTCGGGCGGGGGAGGAGCCCCCGGCTGGCTTATTGACCAGAGTCGGGCGAGTACCCACTGCCTGGGTAGTCATCTTACTGGCTGCCGCGCGGTCCCCGGAGGAGCCGGGGGCCAACTTATCGGCCAAGGCGGTGCAGTCACTGGAGGGGCCGACAGCTGACTGACCCACCGTTGATTTACCAGACTTACTGTCCTTGCTGGGTGGTGGCTGAGCCTTGCTTGTCGAGGGCCTGGCGTCGTCCACTGAGTGCTCCCGCTCCCTGGATTTCTCCTTATGTTTTTTAGAAGGAGAAGCCTTTTCAAACAAAGAATGTCTAAGCCGATCCATTTTCTTCTCAAGGGAAGCCAGGCGGGCTTTTAGCAGATGGGCCTCCTAAGCCTGCTCTCTCTTCTTTTTTGGGCCCTGATTGAAGGTCTGACACTCAGGGCAGGAGGAGACTGGATGGTCCGGGCCTAAATAGAGGATGCACTTGAGGTGACCATCTTTGTGCGGGATCTGCGTGCCACAGGAAGAGCACTTCTTATTTGGAGAAGACATCAATAATAAACATGAAATAAGAGGGAAAATCAGCGAGGGAAATTCTGACACAAGACACTTTCTCGACAATTGCTATCTGGAAGTCTGCTATGCAACTGACATGAGGCGACGCCGGGAAAGAATTGGAGGGCGGGCATGGGGACCGCACACTATGTACAGTCACGCTGACGTCGGTCACATGACTTCGGGTCGGCGGTCCCCCATCAGGTATTGCTAGAAAAGTCTGCCGTGTGGCCTGAAGCCAGGTGGCGCCAGTCCTATATGTGATGACCTACTGAAGGAACCCTCTCGAAGTAAGATCCACAGGTACCACCTGTGAGGGGGACAAACCATGATATGCAGATAGGCATCCTGCAAGTCCAGGGAGCATAACCAGTCGCTATGCTTGAGCAGAGGAAAAAGGTCATGTAGAGTTACTATCCGGAACTTCCTATACTAGATGTAAAGATTCAGCTCCTTGAGGTCTAGAATAGGGTGCAAGCTCCCAGTTCTTTTGGGAACCAGGAAGAATGGGGAGTAGAACCCTTTTTTCCTTTGCTGCCTGGGCATTGACTGTATGTCCCTTTTGCGCAAGGGGAGCACCTCCTCCCAGAGCACCACTGTGTGGTCCGAAGGATAAAAGGTGGGAAGCGGTGGAACAACTGGAGGCTGTTCTAGAACATAGCTCAGTTCGACTACCTGCAGGATCCAAGCATCTGTGGTAATGGCTCTCCATTGGGACAGAAGGACGGAGAACCAACCTCAGACCACCACCTCCTGGCTTGGAACGGGGGGGGGGTCTGGCAAGGAGTCAGGCTGAGGCAGAACCAGTGGCCAGGGCCACTCCTCCTCCCCTAGAGTGATTAGCAGAGGGACCCATGGCGAAGGAGGGGGCGAGCAAGGCTGAGCTGGCCCTGCACTGGCCCTGGAGCATGGTTCCGGAGCCAGACTTGTGAGAGACCTTACAAAAGGAGGGCCTCGGCCTGCTCCTAAGCTGGGTATGATAAAGGGAGTGGACAGACCTAATAGCCCTGCCAGAGGCCTGCAGGTCGTTAATAATATCCTGAACATCAGGACCAAAAAGTCTGTGACCTACAAAAGGGGCATTCAATACTTTTTGTGGCACATCAACAGCAAAGCCAGAGACTCTAAACCAGGAGTGCCTTCTAAGGCAAACGGCAGTGGCAGCTGCCCTGGCTGTAGTATCAGCCATATCATAGGTGGCTCTGAGGAGATGCTAACTGACATTTTCCAAGGCCAGGAACCCTCAAGGAAGGCCTGAGCAGTCGCCTTGCCCTTCCTCCAGAGGGTATTCTGGCACTTGATCATATGAGCCAAGTAGTTGGCAATTCTAAGGCCCAAAGTGGCTGAGGCAAAGTCCTCTTGCCTCAGAGGTCAATCCTCATAGATTCCCAGTAAGGGGGAGGGAGCTAAGGCACTTGGGTGCCTTAGACCAGTCATGAGCTGCCTTGATTACCACTGAGTCAGTTTCTGGCTAGGCTGCATAGAAAGGCAGCCCCAACAGCACCTGGTAAAGCTAATCAGCCTTTCTAGGTATGGCAGGTACCAAGTTGGGTTTATGTCAGGCAGCAGCAGTGGCATCCTGCAGTGCTGGAAGCAGATGAAAAATAACCTTAGGCGGGGATTCTGAGATCTCCAAGAAATCCACCAAGTTCCTCCTTGTGATGTCCTCCTCCTCATTCTGGAACCCCATGGTAGAGGAGAGCTGTTTCATAATATTAAAGAAGGAGAGGTCCTCAGTGGGGAGGGCCTTGGGATGTGTTTAAGTAAGTCCTCACTCCTGGAGGAGACAATAAACCTGTCAAAGGAGTCAACCTCAGCATCTCCCTCTTCATCCTCTTCCTCAGGGAGGATAAGATCAGGTGATATTCCTTATCTACGTCAGCCTGATCTTCAGCCAAGACTGACGACTGGAGTACCCGACTCTCTAGAGGGCACGCGGCCGATAGGTTGAGCAAGTGTTGAAACCTAAGCAGCACCTGATGGCAAGGGTGACGATGGTCCAGGCCATGGAACAAACTGTTGCATGACAGCTGAGATTACAGAAGTGAGAATCGCACTGAGGTCAACGACAGGGTAAGACAGCACCCATCGACACAGGTATTGACATAAAGGGTGAAGAGCCCAGCTCCAACAAACCACTACTAGCCACAGTAGAGGTGGTGGGGCCCAGAGTCTGTGGACCTTGTGGTTCGAGAGGTCATGACAGCAGGGCTGGGGCTGATGACCCAGAGGCCAGTGGCCCCTCCACAGCCCTAAGGCTGGGAGAACTCTCCACCATGGGGGCTCTGATTGGAGCAAAGGCCTGCACGGAGAGAGGCATCAAAGCCATAGCTTTTGATGGTGCGATCCCAGGAGAAGAAAAGGAAGAATCCAACAGGGACTGGAATCCCCATCAGTGGGAATGGTCGTTAGGCCGGTCTTTATCCTGGCAAGAATGTTTCCCCAAGGATTTGTCCCAGACCTTGGCAGCCCGAGAGCCTGAAGAGGATACCGGCAACTGGGAGGGGGGAGCCCCAGGAGACCCCTGCTCTATGCTGGCAGCCTGTTGCTCCATAAGAAAAGTCTTCAGGGCTTTCTTTCAACGCTGCTGGGTGGTGAAGCTGAACTTCAGGCAAAGCTCGCAGGCAAAAGCATTGTGAACAGGTCCGAGACAGCAGACACAAAGTTCATGGTCGTTGGTTGAAGAAATCTTCTTTCTGCAGTGGCAGCAATGGAAAAGAGATGAAGGAGTAGTTTGACATACAAAAATAAAAGGAATCACTTTAAAATAAAGTGATTCGAAGGGATTAACAAAAGAAAAGGTAAATAAATTTTGGCGGACAACTGAGCGATGACACTTACGCAGAGTCCATGCATGAATGGTCTATGACGGGAAAGAACTGAGGAGGGAGCGGGGCTGCCCACACTTATATAGGGCTGTGACATCAGAGACTGACGTCAACATGGGAGGCCCATGCTAGTCTGCAGCAGAAAAGTTTCCATGTAATCCTAGCGCCTGACAGATAAGTTCCACAGGTGTTACCTGATGACAGAGATATCCCTGAAGAAGATCTACTTAGCTTGAATGCCAGTTTGTGGTTACGAACGCACGAGTGGAAACTGACAGGAGGGAGGTTCAGGAGGGACATGGTGAAGTATTATTTTACAGAAAAGGTGGTGGAGCCATAGAACAGTCTACCAGCCAAAGTGGCGGGTGCTGAAACAGTTGATGGTTTTAAGCACTGTTGGAACAGAGTGAAGGATATAGTGGTCATTCAGGGCAAAAGAATCAGAAGTACAGGAGGTGGGGCTAGGGCCCTGGATGGACAGTAAGTCCCAGGATTAGATATGGAACTAGGGCAGACTGGATGGACCACTGATTTTTTTTTTTTGCCATCGCTGTCTGTGTTTCTGGTACTGCATGCCTGCCATGGAGCAGAGTCCCCTTGCTCCTCGTCAATGCAAGTACAAAGTCTAGTGTGCCCACACCATCTATTACAATGACGATTGTTCGAGGAACATCCATGTTGCCTGGCCTGCCATGTGGGGTGACTATATACTTTTTGTATACTGTTCAGTCGGGCTATAATGGCTTCCCCCAACTGCTGCCTGAACCAATCAAGGAGAAACAACGGTAAGTGATCTCCCTCACTACCCTCTGGCATACCAGTAAGTCTAATATTTGCTGCCCAGGCTTGATTCTCAAGCAATTCTAAACGCACACAGAGGGGAGTGTTTTCCTTAGTGAGGGCTGCTGTAATCCCCAACATGGCATATGGACATTTGGTAGCCTCCACTGTTGCATTCTTTTTTTTCCTTCTCTCAACTCTCTGTCGCCCCAGGAGCCGGAACTCTCTCAGGCCTGTCCACTGGCCAATGTCGCTCTACCACCCACTGTGAGCCCCACCATCCTCAAGGACATTACTTTCTCCCCGAGCCCCCCCTGGGGACATAGGGCCCGAGAAGATCGAAGGGGCGGTGGAAGGGCTCCAGTGTTAGGCATGTGGCGGCATGGCTCTGGGAGGGCCGTCACCTATCCAGCCCGTAGGGGATTTTCTGTAGTGTTTTACGCCCCCGACGTGGGACATGCAATGCCGCCCAGCCCGAGATGTGGGTGCTCCCATCCACGTCCTGAAGGCAGCTGCCTGGCGTCTACCTCTTCAACGCTGGCGAGCTCCTGTCGTAGGAGTGGTGGTCTCCACCAGGCGCCGCTGCACTGGCTACCCCTGGATCCCACCCTGAGAGAGGAGAGCAGTCCTTCGGATGCTCGATCCTCTCTCCCCCCTGTCGAGCCCCGGCGGTCCGGGCTCGTTCCCAAACCCGGGTCACCGGCATAGCGCAAGGTGTGGCGTCCAGCGCCTCAACCCTCAGCGCCACCGGGCTGGCTACACTGTCGCATTCTTAACAGAGTCTATAGAGGTTTCCAAACATGCCACTTGATTTGTTAGGCCATCAAATTTATCAGCCAGTCCAGAGCCCATCTGAATCAGATGGGTGATCTTGACCTCAAGCGACTGCAGGGTCTCATCAGCTGGTTCCTCTGTTTTGTCTGCTGCACAGCCCTGGACCAACCTTGTGGTGGAAGCCCCCATAAAACTCTTGCTTTTTGTGCCTTCAGGTGCTAGTATATCTTTACGTGGGTTTCCCATCATGGTCATCTGATATTCAACCAAGTTCTCAGTTATTTGGAAAGCACATTTTAGATTCAAAGCTGCTATGCTTGTGGCTTAAAATCATGTGAAGCTCTGTACTCGGTGCCTAGGCACCCATCTTGCTCAAGCTCCACAGTGCCTCCCCCGGCTTGTCCTCTTCAATGTCTTCATAAGTGACGTTGCAGAAGAACTGGAAGGGAAGGTATGCCTTTTGCAGATGACACCAAAATCTGTAATAGGGTGGACACTCTGGGGGGGGGGGGGACAGAATGAATAGGGACCTTAGGAAACTCAAGGAGTGGTCAAGGGCATGGCAGTTGGGGTTCTATGCCAAAAAAGTGCAGAACATGTATCAAGGGCATAGGAACCCAGGAACTGAGTACAGGATGGGGTGGGAGAGGTGCTGACAGTCACTAAGCAGGAAAGAGATCTTGGGTTTATCATATCCGATTACCTCAACGCGGCAGAGCAGACTGATACAGCAGTGTATAGGGCCAGTGGGATGCTGGGATGCATAGGGAGAGGTATCTTCAGCAGGAGGAGGGAGGTGGTGTTACATAGATACATAGATACATAGACAGTGTCGGCAGATAAGGGCCTATGGCCCACCCAGTCTGCCCATTTGAGCTTGTAAGTTCAGTTTATGTTTTCCTAGAAGTATGTTGCCCCTTACCCCTGACCTCCAGAATTCCTTTATGTCTATCCCATGCATTCTTAAATCCCGTGATTGTTTCAGCCCCCACCACTTCCTCTGGCAGGGTGTTCTACTTGTCCACCACCCGTTCTGTGAAGAAATTCTTCCTCATGTTTCCTCTGAATCGTCCTCCCTCCAACTTCATCCCATGCCCTCTAGTCCTGGAACATCTTTTTCGCTTAAAAATAGTGTATTCCTGCACCCTGTTCCTCCCTGTAAGATACTTGTATGTCTCTATCATATCCCCTCTCTCCCTCCTCTCCTCCAGGGAGTACATGTTCAGTTCCTTCAACCTGTCTTCATAGGACTTGTGATGCAATCCATGCCCATCTTTGTTGCCCTCCTCTGAACCTTTCTACCCTGTCTATGTCCTCCATGAGGTATGGTCTCCAGAACTGACACTGTACTCCAGGTGGGGCCTCACTAGTGTCTTGTATAGCGGAATTATGACCTCCTTTTCCTGCTGGTGATGCCCTGCCTATACATCCCAGCATCCTATTTGCTTTACCTGCTGCCTTGTCACACTGTTTCCTACCTTGAGGTCATCAGAGATGATAACCCCAAAATCCCTTTCCTGCTTGGTGTATGCTATATCCTCACCCCCAACTGATATATTGTGCCAGGTTTTTGTGCCCCATATGCATTATCTTGCACTTCCTTGCATTGAATTTCAACTGCCAAACCCCTGACCATTCTTCAAGTTTCTGCAGGTCCCTTCTCATTCTGTCTACACCCTCTGGTGTGTCTACTCTGTTACAGAGCTTTGTGTCATCAGCAAACAGTGAAATTCTGCCTTCTAGGTCCTGCGCAATATCACTGATGAAGATGTTGAATAGGACCGGTCCCAGCACTGATCCCTGTGGTACCCCACTGGTCACTCTTCCCTCTATGGAGTGACAGCCATTTACCTCCACCCTCTGTGTCCTGCCACCCAGCCAGTTACCTACCCACCACACTACTGTCCTGCCCACACCCATATTCCCCAGTCTGTGTAATAGTCTTCTATGTGGCACAGTGTCAAAGGCCTTGCTGAAGTCTAGATAGGCCATGTCCACTGCCCTCCCCTGATCCACCTCCCTAGTCACCCAGTCAAAAAATTCAATGAGGTTGGTCTGACATGACCTCCCCCTGGTGAAACCATGCTGCCTTGGGTGCTGTAGTCCATTGACAACCAGATGTTCCACCAATCTCTCCTTCAGAAGTGTTTCCATGATCTTCCCCACTACCGAGGTGAGGCTGACTGGTCTGTAGTTCCCTGCTTCCTCTTTGTTCCCACTTTTGTATAAGGGGACTACATCTGCTGTCCTCCAGTCTTTGGGTAACTCACCTGTTTCCAGTGATCGGCTAAACAGGATAGCCAGAGATTCAGCCACCACCTCTCTTAGTTCTTTAAGGACCCTGGGGTGCACCCCATCTGGCCCCATTGCTTTATCAACTCTTATTACTTCCAGTTCCTTCAGGACCCTTTCTCGTGTAAAGGGACTTGTGTCCATTTCTGCACCATTCTCACCCCTTGTACTCCCTTCAGACCCATTACCCTCCTCTTCCTCAGTAAAGACTGAGCAGAAATACCTGTTCAATATGTCAGCGTTACTGTTGTCACCCTCCACGCGGCCCCAATCCTCCCACTTCAGTTTCACTATCCCTCCCTTTGTCTTTCTTTTTTCACTTATGTACCTGTAAAAGATTTTGTCCCCTCTACCCACTGATTTTGCAATGTGTTCTTCTGTCTGAGCTTTGGCTTCCCTTACTGACCTCCCTGCCTCCCTTTGCTTCTCCTGGTACTTCTCCCTATCCCCTTCTGCCTGTGTCTTTTTGTATTGCCTGAATGAAGTCTTTTTGGCTTTCACTTTCTTTGCTACCTCTTTGGAAAACCATAATGGTATCCTCTTCTTTTTCCTCTTGCTAACCTGCTTAATGCATAATTCTGTTGTTCTTGTAATCCCCATTTTAAATACTGCCCACTGTTCCTCAACACCTGATTCCTGTCCCATTCCCCTTAATGCCTCTTTCAAGTATCTCCCCATTTTCCCCAAAGTCTACCCCCCCTAAAATCCAGGATACGTGTTTTTGTGTGGTTTGGTTCTGCTCTTTATGTGATTTCAAACCACAATGACTGGTGGTCACTGTTCCCCAGGTGCTCCCCCACTGTTACCCCCATCACACTGTCCCCGTTTGTGAGCACAAGGTCCAGTATTGCCTTCTGCCGAGTTGGTTCCATGACCAGTTGCTTGAGGAAGGCACCCTGAAGGGAGTCCAGGATAAATCTGCTCCTAGTTGATGCTGCTGCTGGGATGCTCCAGTCCATGTCTGGAATATTGAAGTCTCCAACCAGTACTACCTCACCCTTGTCTGCCATCCTTTGGATCGCTAGCATCAGCTTCCTATCTGTTTCCTCCTCTGTGGCTGGTGGTCTATAGATCACACCTGTGCGGATGGCTGTTCCCATTTTCCTTTCCAGCTTAACCCACAGTATCTCTCCCCCATTTTGTTCCTCCTGGATCTCTGTGGCCCTTATGTCATTTTTCACATACAGTGCCACTCCTCCTCCCTTCCTGCCTGCTCTGTCTCTTCTGAATATGAGTTCCCACTGTATCGCTCACTTGTGAGACCCCACCTGGAATACTGCATCAAATTCTGGAGGCCACACGTTAGAAACAACACAGACAGGGTGGAGGCAGTCCAGCAGTGGGCAACTAATGGTGCAGGGGTTGCATCAACAGCCCTACGAGGACAGACTGAGGGATGTCATCATGCCCTGAAATCCTGTGCACTTGATCAAGAACCCCGGTAACAGAACAAATGTATTTCTATTGCTGTGTTGTTGCTTGAGCTGCTTCATCTTCTGTGGACTTTGGGTAGGACTTGCAACTGATGAGCACTATTGTATAACATTTTTAATTCTGTGGATTTTTAAACATTATTGGACTTAGTTCTTTCAATTTGGGTATAGTGTAAAACCTGCTCTTTACACTTTGGCTTGTTGATATTTAAGCTGCCTGCCCACTTGAAAATAATTTAGTCATGGGGTGGGTAAACTGCATTGTTTTGGGTATTGCTCCGAGTGCATGTCTGTCTGGTTTTATTTTATCAGACTTTTAGTTGAGTAAGGTTAATACCTCTACTTGGCAGTCTTTTTCTACATACATTGTGAAATCCAAAGGGTGCACTTTCATGCACGTACTAAACTTGGACAAGTTGCCTCATTAGAAGTTAACTCCAAGCTTACTTGCTTATCCTCTGCTAACATACCTCTCAACCTTTTGTCCCCCAAATGTGGAACACTGCCTCTTAAAATATGGAACAAATGAGCAAAAGGTGGAACATTTAATCAAATCTTACCTAAGAAGCTCAGAACACTATTAAAATGTTAGCATTTATGTTCAGGAAGTCTGTTATTAATTGAATAATATATTTTTTGCATCATTTACTGTAGATTTTTGCTTTAAAATGTTAACACTGAATGTGGGACAAGTCCTCACAATGTGGAACAGGGAGCTTTTGTGAAGTAAAATAAGGAACGTTCCTCGTAATGTGGTACAGTTGACAGGTATGTCTGCTAATCCTAGACACAAATTTGTGTCCTTGATTTTGTCACACTTTCCTATATTTTTTGGAGACCAGGTGGACTAGTAGGTGGCAGAAGCTTTAGAACTCTTGCAAATATGGCTTTCTGTAAATGTAGACCTAAACTGATGCGCCTGCTAAACACTATTTTACTGCTTTGTGAAGATATTTACCCAAACCCTGACCCTCAAAACTCTGTTCAAGAGAATAATACTTCAGAAGTTCTTGGAATTAATAAGCCAACATTTGTACATTGCAAAATATAGTCTTCTTCCTAAAATTGACTCTGCAGCACTGGGTTTACATGTTTAAACTGGATTTTTTAATAATTCCCAAAAGCTGGCTTAGTTCACAAATTAACAATAAACTGAGCTCAATTAAGGGTTGCAACAGCTGATGTAAGGGCAGGAATAAAAGGGGTGGTGGTTTATTGATTTATGCAAATACAATTCATAGCATAAATCAGCTTCCTTTCGCTGGTTTGAAAAACAGTATTGGTTTGTTAGCATTTTTGTTTGGTTTTTGTTTACTGGGTAGGTGAGCTAGCCATAGAATGACTATTTTCAGTCACGACCCGGGAGGATTACAACATGTGAAAAAAATACAGGTTACTTACCTGTAACAGGAGCTCTAGGAATAGTATATGTTGTTCATCCACACTTATTGGCAGGTTCCTTGCCACTTTAAATCTTGCCGGAAGGTCTTCAAGCTGGCTCCTCCTACCCACCCGGGTGGTAAAACTCTCGGCTCCGCCCCATGACACCAGATCTAGCCCGCTGGAAGCCAGGTTGTGCGCGAAGCTAGGGAGGTCGGAATATAGGATGAACAATATTGCACCATTCCAGAACTCCTGTTACAGGTGAGTAACCTGTATTTCTAGGGACATGGATATGTTGTTCAATCCACACTTATTGGCAGACTCCTAGCAGTTCTCCGGGAGGAGGAAGGCAAGGCGCACCCCCCCGATACTTACTTGGGAAATAGAGACTGAAGAACCGAGGCCCCAAAACCAGCATCCCGGCGTGACTCAAGATCGATGTGGTAGTGGGTAATAAAGGTATGTGCCGACTTCCAGGTAGCAGCCCTGCAGATATCCTGGATAGGGACATCCCAGAAAGCAGCCACCGATGCAGCGGTATGGCGGGTAGAATGAGCTCTTATCCCTCTGGGAGGCTCCATGCCTGCCAACCTATAGCAGAGCTCTATGCAGGAGGTGACCCACCTGCTTATCGTCCGCTTGGCTGCAGGTCTGCCAGGTGCGGCTTCAGCGTAGGTGACAAACAGCTGGTGAACCTCTCCCCAAACTTCAGCCGTCCGCTCCTTATAATAAGCGAGCGCTGGTCTAGGGTCCAAAGTATGGAGCCTATATTCGGCCTCCGAGGTGTGACTGGGGTAGAACACCGGCAGAGGCAACACCTGGTTAAGGTGAAACTCCGACACCACCTTCGGAAGGAATTTCGGGTGGGGGCGCAGGACAACCTTGTCCCTGTGGAAGACCAAATAAGGAGACTCGATGGAAAGCGCCTGGAGCTCTCCCATCCTTCTGGCTGACGTGATAGCTACCAAGAAGGCGGTCTTCCACGACAGGTGGGAAATATCGCACCTGTGCATCTGTTCGAATGGCTTGCCCATGAACTTGGCCAATACCAGCAGTAGATCCCACAGAGGTGGAGGTTCTTGCACCAGAGGGGAAATGTGATCAAGCCCTTTGAAAAGGCACCCGACCACCTTCTCCTGCGCCACCGACTGCTTCCCGGCCCGCGCCCAGTAAGCAGAGATGGCTGCCAGGTGCACCTTAAGGGTCGTCGACCGAAGCCCTTGCTGAGAAAGGGACCACAGGTAGTCCAGAATGCTTGCCAAGGGACAGGCTAAAGGGTCCAAGCCCTTCCCTGACACCAAATGGAGAATCTCTTCCATTTGAAGGCATAGCATTTCCTGGTCGACTCTTACGGGACGCCTCAATGACGTTGAGGACCTCGCGGAAAGACCCAAGGCCTGGAACTCTAGCCGCCAGGAACCAGGCGCCAGGTGCAGGGATTGAAGGTCCGATGGAATACTCCCTGGTTGACTGGAGATCAGGTCCGGGCGGGCTGGAAGCTGCCTCGGGAGCCTGGAGCTGAGGCTGAGGAGATCTGGATACCAGAACTGGTGGGGCCAGTCTGGGGCTACCAGAATCACCTGTGCCTTGTCCCTCCTCGCCTTGAGAAGCACCTTGTGGATCAAGGAAAATGGCAGAAAGGCGTAGAAGAGGCCCAGGGTCCACGGCCTCGAGAATGCATCCCCCTGCAGCAAGCCCTGCTGAGGGGGGCGGGCATGGAACAGACTCAGCTTCGTATTCTCCTTGGAGGCAAACAGGTCCACCTGAGGCGTGCCCCAGTGGGAGAACAGATCTTGTACTACCTCCGGCAGGAGAGACCACTCGTGAGACGCAGTCCCTATCCGAATGGCTAGCAGATCCGCCTCCAGGCTGCGCACAAGGGACCATAAGCAGACAGCTTCCTTGCATAACAGCATGGAGCGCGTCCCACCCTGGCGGTTCAGACAGTACATGGTCATGGTATTGTCCATCCGGACCTGAACCACTTGACCCCGCAGAAACGGAGCGAAGGCAGTGAGAGCTAGGTGGACCGCTCGGAGCTCCAGCAGGTTGATATGGCATCGGGACTCCAGAGGGGACCAGAGGCCATGCGCTCTGTGCTCCCCCAGATGGGCACCCTAACCCATCAAAGACGCCTCGGTCGATAGAGAGACCGTCGGCTCACGGCGGATGAACGGGACGCTCTCCTGCGAATGTGCCAGAACGGTCCACCACTGGAGAGCGTTCCACATCTCCTGGGTCACTGTCACATGCTGGTCCAATGGATCGCAGCGCTGTGACCACTGGCTGGCCAGTCCCCATCGAAGGGGACGCATGTACCAACGGGCCCAACGGACCACGCTAGTGCAGGCCACCATGAGGCCCAGGAGGTGCAGGAAGTCCCAGGCAGGGCGCGATTGCCCAACCAGAAATGATTGGGCAAAGGAGGAAAGAACCTCAGCCCTGTCTGCTGGGAGCCGAGCTCTGGCTCGAAGAGAGTCGAGCTCTGCCCCGATGAAGAGTATCACCTGCTTCTGCACGAGTTCCGACTTGGCCTCGTTGAAGAGGAGGCCAATCTGAGAGCAAACCTGGAGGACCAGATCTCTGGACAGTTCCACCTCCGCTCTGGAAGGGGCTGCAATCAGCCAGTCATCCAGGTAGGGGTACACCTGGACCCTTCGGCGCCGCAGGAATGCTGTCACTACTGCCATGCATTTGGTGAAGACCCTGGGAGCTAGAGAGAGGCCGAAGGGCATGGCCTGGAACTCGTAAAGGGACCCCTCCGCTCTGAAGCAGAGGAATCTCTGATGAGACGGGACGGATCGGGACATGAAAGAACACGTTCTGGAGGTCCAGGGAACAGAACCACACACCTCGTTCCAAGGATGGTATTATCTGAGCCAGAGTGACCATCCTGAAGGTCCAAGACCTTAGAAACTTGTTCAGGTCGTGCAGGTCGAGAATGGGGCACCAGCCCCCTGTCCGTTTCGGGACCAGGAAGTACCTGGACACAAACCCCGGGTCTGGAGGAGGATCCGCCATCTTCCTGATCACCTCTTTTTCGAGAAGCGGGGCAATATTGTCTCGGCGGGCCGACAGTGAGGCTGCGGACCCCGTGGTCCCCCGAGAGGCGACGGCTCGAAAGGGTGGAGCCTGCTCGAACTCCAGAGGCAGGCCTTTTCCTACCACCTCCAACACCCAGCGGTCCATGGTGATAGTGGACTAGGCGAAAAGGAAGTGGCGGAGCCATCCCCCCACAGGGGGAACCCAGGGGGGAGTGACGAGGCTGGGGGCGGCACCTCTCAACCCGTCACTGGGCAGGCTTGGAGGAGGAACCGGCCAAGGGACCTCCTGGGCCTTTACCTCCTTGCTTCCTGTTGGAGGAAGCTGCCGGCTTGGGTTTGGGACGCCAAGCGCGAGCCTGCTGGCCCTGTTGCTGGTGCTGTTGGGCCGGTCGAGATGCAGGGGCTGAAGGACGAAAGGACTTCTGCTGTTGCTGATGGCAGCCTTTGTCCCTCTGGGCGGAGGTGACCGAGTCCAGGGTGGCACTGGACTTTTCGATCCACTGGAGGTGTCCCTCCACTCCAGGGCTGAGGAGGTCAGTCCCCAAGAAGGGGACGTCCGCCAACTTGTGCTGGGTATCCGCCGTGAAGGCGGATATCCTCAGCCACGCCCTGTGGCGCATGGCCACCGCGGCCACTACTGAGCTGGCACAGGAATCACCTATGTCCAGAGCAGTCTGAAGCTGCTGCTTCGCCACCGCCCTACCCTGGTCCCACACCTGGCGGACCGTGGTCTGCAGGTCAGTCGGGAGATGAGGGACAACCTCATCCAGGGAGCCCAAGAGGGCGTGGGAGAAGTGTGCCATCAGCACGGCTGAGCTGGCCTGTCGGAGGCCGAGGGAGGACGCAGCGTACACCTTGCGCCCGGCAAAGTCCAGCTTTTTGGACTCTGTCAGGGGGCTTATCCACATCCCAAGCATTACCGGAACACCGGAAAACACTTTCGGTGACTAACCCCTTGGCAGAGGGGTGCTTCGGGAAACCAGGCAAAGAGCCGGTAGGGACCGCATACTTCATGGCCATCCTAGCCGAGGGCACAGGACAGGAAGTAGGCCACTGCCAGAGCTCCAAGGCTGGGCCGACAATGGCCTCAGCCACCGGAAAGGCCTCCGTGGGGGAATCCCCTCGTCCAGTATCTCCGTCAGGGGATACTTGGCCCATTTGGACACGGGCTCGAGCTGCACCCGTGGACTCCGAGATGAGTCGAAGCAGACCCAAGAAGGACGATGGGCTATCGTCCAATGACTGGCCCCCGGAGGACTCCAGGTCGACCTGCCTGGAGAACAGGGAGGAGTCGTCATCGGATTCCAAAGAGTCTGCGAAGAGCTGCCTCGGCCCTGAGCCACCCTCTACTTGCCGAGGATGGTCGGGAGTAAGGGTGACCGACAACCTGTGGGGCAGGCCATGACCCGACCGAGAATACTTGGTCGGTGCCCCAGACTTCGGTTGTGGAGGCGGATGTTCCACCACAATCAGTGGAGCAGCTGGTTTTGGCCAAGCAACCGGCCCTGGAACGGGCAACTTGACTGGGGCGAGTGGTTGCTTCAGTCGTTCGGGTGACAGCCACTTGATGGCTGAGGTTTGGACCGGAGTCGGCTTAGACCCGGACAACAGCAACTGCTGCCACATAAGCTCCTCGTAGCGCCAACATAATTTACGCCGAAGCCTCCCCTCATCCGAGGAAGAGGAGGAACGGTGTCACCGCTTACTTCGGTATCGAGACCGCCGATGTCGGCGGGAACAGCTTGACCGAGATGAAGTCCGAGACCGAGACCTCGGGGACCGAGGGCGGGTCTGGAAAGGGCGGGGACACCCGCCTTCCTCAGCTCGGCACTTAACCGGGACTGCGGCCCCGAAGACGCAGGCAGATCCTCGGTCTCTCCCGGGGGAACCGGTGAAGGTGGGTTGTTGACTTCACCAGTCGACAGCCCATCTAACGGATCGAGAAAAATCTCGACTGCATCAACGGGAGTCTCAGCAGGCTGGCCTGACAGGGACACTGTGAAGACAGCGGCCTGAGCTGCAACTTCGACCAAAGTTGACAGTCAGCTCTCCGGGGAAGGAGACCTCTTCCGCTCCCACGAACGCTGACGGTGGGACTTACCCTTCGACTCCTTCTTCTTGGGCCGAGAAGAAAGTCCCGATGGCCCCTCTCCTTTCGTGGAAAGGGACTGACAAAGCTCCTTGAGCGAAGCTGAGTACGAGGAACTCAGAGAGAGCGGGATAAATGCTGCGGCCGAGGAGGAGGAAGATGCGGCCTGGGCCGCCTCCTCCTCCTCGAGGGCGATCATCTGCTCGAGCTGCTCAGCCGAGCCAGCCCCCGGACACCGCCCAACGAGCCTCTTTTGATTTTACCAGCGGGAAACGCTTCTCGGGGTGCCCTAGCTTCAATTGGGCAGCGCGATCATCCAGTACGTTAGCCGAGAAAGAGCCGCACAACCCGCAGGCCTGCAGGTCGTGATCAGGCCTCAGCAGTAGACGACGCGTGAGTGTGGATCCATCCTGGACATTTTCTGCCCGCAAGGGCACCTCCAAAAGCCGGGAATAGATTTGTCCATAGCAGCCGCGAGGGAAGATGAAGACCGAAGTTTAGAAAACTTCAAAACCAATTTCGGATGAACCGAAGAGTTAGGATCCAGTCTAAAACGCAGAGCGCTAAGGAGGAAACTGAGCTTCCAAGCGGTAAGGAAGATCTGGCGTCATGGGGCGGAGCCGAGAGTTTTACCACCCAGGTGGGTGGAGGAGCCAGCTTGAAGCCCTTCCGGCAAGATTTAAAGCGGCAAGGAACCTGCCAATAAGTGTGGATTGAACAACATATCCATGTCCCTAGAACATAACATTACAAGTACTGTGTAGACAAGATTGAAGAAATACATGAAAAGCAAATTACAAATTGGCTGAGAATGTATACATGGTGAAGACGAGTACAGGTAGGGCAGGGTAAGCATACAAAACCATAAAACCAGTTATCTACCATATAGGGAGAGCTAGGCAACAAATTACAGTAACCTAGTGAGTACATAGTAAGTGCAAAGTTTAAGCAAATACAGTTTTTACATTGAAATGAGGCAGAAAAAAGCAATCTTTCTTATGAGGCAGTTTGTGGTTGAACGCCGTCGTCCTGTGAGAAGAAAGTTAAGGCATTTACACTGGATGGAGCAATAGGAAGTGGTGCGGGTAGGGACGTAAAAAGCAACCATTCGTATTGGAGGAAGGAGGAGGAGGAAGAGGAAGACAAAAGAGACAGGTTAGTCAGTAAGAACACAGTAGGCAGTTGGGAGGTAGGCAGAGAGAGGGATCATGGGGGTTGAAAACAGGTGCGTGAGTTTGAAGCAAATAGGCTCTGGCGGGAGCTCTTTTTTAAAGAATGCATGGGACGGCGCCTGGTGAAGTGTTAATGGTAGGGCATTCCATTGCAGTGGGGCATAGTGGGAGAAAGCTTGTGAGCTTTTTGAGGTTTTGCACCTTGGCATTTGCAGTAGGGACTTGTCAGTCGAGCGTAGCCCATAGGAGGGTATCTGAGGAGACAGTAGCCTAGCAAGACTATCAGGAGATTGTGCCCTAATAACATTGTCCACTTGGGAGCCAACTGAGTAGAGTCTCAGTGCAGCAGGTGACAGCCATTTTAGGTCTGAATAGGGTTTGCAGTGGTGTTTGAGCCTAGGGGATAAGGAGGCATAGTGGCAAATGTTATTATGGGGGTGTCCCAGGCTCACAATGATGACTTAGGTATAGCCGCATATGTGATGACTCCATAAGTCAGGGCTGGTAGAAGGATGCCTCGGGCAACAGCCAGCCTGGTGGATGGAGTAAGTGTATAGCTAGATCTATGTGCGATGCCTAACTTAGAGTTTACTGATTTGCAAGTGGATATGACATGGAGATCAAAGCCAAGAGACTGACCAAGGACAACCCCAAGACATTTGAACGAGGTAACTGTATTTATGGGAGGGGAGCCAGGGTAGGAGACCGTGATGCTATTGTTGCAGGATTTTAGTTTTGTAGCAGACCCAAACAACATAGCTTGGGTTTTCGTTACATTGAGGACCAGTTTGTGGTCGGATAGCCAGTTTTGAGTTTTATGGAAGTCAGATGAGAGGGACGAGTTTATGTCGGACAAGTTTTTGGAGCTAGCACATAGAACAATATCATCCATATACCAGAGGGATGAACAGGAGCTGAGGTCCAAGGTAATGCTGTTGATGAATATAGAGAAGAGAAGGGGCCCTAAAATTGAACCCTGGGGTACCCCAATGTTTAGAATAGCCTGGTCCGAAAGGGTGGAAGGGTATTTCACAAATTGGGCATGGTTTGACAGATAACTACTGAACCAGACCACTACACCCATCGAGAAACCCACTGACTTTAATGTTGCGAGAAGAATAGGGTGGTCAACAAGATCAAATGCTTTGGTCATATCTATAAAAACTGCCCCTGTGAGGAGGCCTGCATCCATGGCAGACAGGGTGTCAGTGGTGGTGCTATGGCCCTTTCAGAAACCATGCTGGGCAGAAGAGAGAAGATAGTTTTTTTTTTTTTTTTTTTATTCAACCTACTCCCCGGGCATCCTGCAGGAGTGCACACACGGATCTCCGCCCTACTCCCAACTGAACCCCTCGTGATCTCCCTAACCTCCTCCCCGAGTGACCACCGCACTCATCTCCGGGGCTGATTCCGCCTCCCTCGGCGGCTACTCCTAAGTGTGAAGGGTCTTACGCAGTAATTTGTCTGGTCCTCGGAGGGGTTCTTGGGCACGTCTGGGCCGGTATTTGGGATGTGGGAGGGTCCACAGGGGCCGCCGTCATCTCACCGGCGAGTAGGAGGCTTTTTCTTGCTTTTTTCCCCCCCACTCCCGCAGAGCTCAGCTTAGCACGGCAATGTAGCGTTGTAGCTCCGCCTTCCCCCCTGGTGTGCACCATGCTGGTCAGTCGGTGAACCCCCAGCCACCGCCAGAGGTCGCTCCGTAAGCGAGCATTCCCCACTCCCCACCCCTTGAAGACAGAGCAGTCCTCTGATGCTCAATCTCTCCCCTGCCGACTCCCGGCTCGTTCCCGAACCCGGGTCGCCGGCATGGTGCAAGGTGTGGCATCCAGCGCCTCAACCCTCAGCGCCACCGGGCCGAGAAGACTGTTTTTGTGAAGGAAAGTAGTGGTTTGAGTAGCTACAAGCTTCTCAAGAATTTAGCTTAATACAGATAATATTGCAATGGGTCTATAATTGGAAGGGTCTTTAGAGTCACCTTTCTTAAATACTGGAGTGATTCTGGCAATTTTCCAGATATCAGGAACATGGCTCTGACAGAGGGATAATGTAATGATTCGGGCAAGAGGAGAGGCTATAAATGGGGCTGCTATCTTCAAAAGTCTTGGGTTCAATACCATCAGAGCCAGTACTAGTGTTGTCCGAGATAGAGATTAGGAGTTTTAGTACCTCTGTCTTAGAGATGGCTTTGAAGTGAAAGGATTGTCTTAATGTGTCCGTGTGGGGCTCAGTGTGTATGCCTAGGGGTTGCATAGTGGGGAAGGCCGAGGTGTATTTGGACAAGTCAGAAAATTGTTGGTTGAAGAAATCTGCAATTGTAAATGGACCATTACAGTGGATCCCATTTATGATCATGTTATTTGGAGTAGGGGACTGGGTAGACCCCAGGAAGGACCTAACGTGCATCCAGAATTTTCTAGGCTCCCCTGAAGCATCAGTGAGAAGATTTTTGCAATATTTGCTTTTGGCAAGTCGTATTTGCTTTTTACATTCTTTTCGCTGGGCCCCTATAGAGGTCATAGTCAGCTGGAAGACCAGAGAATTTAAAACGTTTCCAGCTTGTATCTCTCATTTTAAGTTTAACCATCTTGTTTGCTGTCCCTTTACTCTGTGGGTAGAGTAAGGGGTATGGATATCCTGAAGTGTCAAGAATTCATGAAGGAAGAAGTTTAGGGCTGACTGGGCATCATTAGCTCTGTATAGTTTATTCCAGTCAATTTGAGAGACATCACTTAGAAAGTGTACTGGATCTAAACTTGAAAAGTTCCTAAAGGTGATATACTATGGAAGCGGGGTAGGGTTAGTGGAGGCCGGGGACCATAGACAGAAAATAGGGGGATGGTCAGTGAGTGCATCAGCAAGTATGCCAGCAGTACGTATGTGTTCAGGCCGACTAGTTAGGGCCTAATCAATTAGGGTGCTAAAGTCTGTGTGCATAGCTGTCCTGGTAGGTTCAGTAATTAACTGATATAGCTTATGTTGCATGATTTGGGATACAAAGTTGGTTTGGCAGTTTCCCAGCTAGTTTAAGATAATATCACCCATAATAATCACTTTGTTTGACCCAGCCGACAGTGATGTCTGTTCAAGTAGCTCCACTATACCAGTGAGGCCACTGTTAGGGGGATTATAGGCACATACAATATGCAGTCTTTTAGTACCCAAGGTAAGTATCACATGTAGTGACTCACAGTGGGGGAGGTCAGGCGAAGGGAGGACAGAGAGATTTAAATTCTCTTTATAACAGATAGCAACAGCACCTCCCATTCTGGAAGAGATTCTATCTCTCCGGATAAGGTTGTAAGTGGCTAACAGGCAGGAGCAGTCAGTAACTGTGGGCTTCAACCAAGTCTCTGATAGGCAGAGTAGGTCTGGCTTGAAGAGGGTAACCCACGCCTCAAGTTCCACCTGGTTTCGCAGTAGGCTCCTGATGTTGTGATGACAACTACGTAGTCCTTTCAAGTCGTGATCCAAAAAGTCAGCATGGGAGTAGGGGGAACTAGGACCCGGACTGGACTCAACATCTCCGGAAAGTAGCAGGGCAATGAGGATGAGATACCACAGTTTCTGGTGCACAAAGGAGGTGTAATGTAGTGGACCATAGCAGTGTGTTAGAGAACCCACTGATGCAATGTAGATGAGACCCCCTATGGAGTAGGAGAGGGGTGGGATCCAGCATCTTTACATCCAGAACAAGGAGGTTAGAGAAGTAGAAGTCACTTTGCGATGCATGACGATCCCATGCATTATTATGGAGGTTAATGGTAGTCCCGGAGAGGGTACTGAGCAGGAGGAGTGTGATAAGAAGAAAGGGAAGGGTAGTGGAAGCCATGGTAATGCAATAAGTCAAAGTGGGGACCAGATCAGTAAACGGAAGGGAGGTTTAGATAATGATGTTCACAAGGAGTGGGAGTGTGAAAATGCCTGTAAGGCTTCCAGTCAGATCCCGCTGACAGCCAGAGGGGATCACAGTTTAAGAGTATTTGTTATTATTTATACAGTAGATGGCAGAGATACCAGGAGTTAGAAAAGTAGAGAGGCACGAGCCTGTGGTGGCACAGTAATCAAGTTGGTCTGAGAGATAAAAAATAAAAGGTAGCAAACTACAAGTGGGGCCAATATTTGGAAAAGTAGTGCAGTGCTGGCTCAAGTGGCTAAAGGCTATAAGCTGCAAGTGGAGAAGTGCGTTGATTGGCTCAGCACTCACACTCTGCCCGATATAAGGGAGAGCCGACCAAAGGTGGTGGTGGGGGCGTGGGGAGCCGACACACAGCGTCGGCGGGGCTCCTCTGCTCTGAAGCACAGCAGCAGCTTGTGGCCGAGGTAGCGTGGCATTCGTGGCATTGTACCACTGATCGTACCTGCGGGGATCTGTATGAAGCTGGAGGGAGGGCTTCAGGAGCCTGGCTCTCGTGACTGTCCACCCGCTGGTTGGGGGTTCCATTACCGAACCAAGATCTGTGGGGAAGAGAGGAGAGAGGTTCATTTATAGGAGGTAAAGGCCTCTTGTTAGCCTTAAGGGGAGGGGGTGAATAGAAAGGGGAGGGTAAAGAATCAGAGCAGTTTGGGCTGAGAGTTACAATTAATTAAATGTGAGATCTATCTTTAAATTATTCAGCCTGAATCTCAAACTACAGTTTTTTGATGCACTTTCCCTGTCTGAAGCCCTCTTAAGGCGCCAAGCTGTATCAGCTTAAATCAGATGGCAGTAGGGAGGATGGTGCTAGCAAAATCAGCTTCCAATTAAAGCCCTAAGGCTTGCAGTACAAACGGCAAACTTTAAAATTAAATTGAGTTAAAGTAACTTCAAGTTGCTGGTTACAGCCTAGAGGGTTAGAGCATTGGAGTAGTTTGGGCTGACAGTTAACAATTAATTAAATGTAAAGCCCTGTCTTAATTATACAGCCTGAGTCTCACTTCTAGTTTTTTGTGGTGCATGTTCCCTGTCCGAGTCCTTCTACGGCACCCTGTTGATTCAGCTTAATTCGAATGGGGAAAATGGCACCAGCTAAACAACTTCCAAACAAATCCCTTAGGCATGCGGTACTATAGGCACACTATCGAATTAAAGTAAACTCCAGATGCAGGTTACAACCAACGACTACTGCACAAAGCTGTTGCACGAGAGACTATCTCCACTCATACGCCGACAAAATGCAAGTGTTATTACAGGAGGCCAAAGATTCAAAATGAAAAAGGCACCAAATGCCTCCTCTGCTCTGAAGCGCAGCAGTAGCTTACGGCTGAGGTAGCGTGGCGTTCGTGGTACTGTACCACCGTCCATACCTGCGGGGATCTGTGTGAAGCTGGAGGGAGGGATTCAGGAGCCTGGCCTCACACAACCGTCTCGCCTGGCTGGTGGGGAGTCCGCTTCGAACCAGGATCTGCGGGGATCTGTGTGAAGCTGGGACAGAGGGCTTGTGGAGCTTGGCCCTTGCGACCGTCCGCTGGGGGGGGGTTCCATTCCCGAACCAAGACCTGCAGGGATCTGTGTGAAGCTGGAGATAAGTGGCC
The DNA here is from genome assembly GCA_016271365.2 of Neoceratodus forsteri. NCBI lineage: Eukaryota > Metazoa > Chordata > Ceratodontiformes > Ceratodontidae > Neoceratodus > Neoceratodus forsteri. Next base: position 40,753,794 of record CM057451.1, read on the forward strand.
ACTATGTCTTATAGGTTGCTACCGCCACCGAAAACACATTTTGTGTAATTTAAAAGTCTAGAAAAGCTGGTTTCAAGCTACAGGAACAGTCAGGAAATCATACTAATGGGATTTTAATGTAAACTGGGGTAGAAATAATGATTCATCAGCCTTAGTTGATATGCAACTGATCTTGGTCTAGATTAATTAATTAAGGAACAAACTAGGCTTAACTTTAAAAATGTGGGAACCTTGACTACTCTTAACCTAATATTTTTCAAAAGGCCTGAGAAATATGCTCAGGCTGTGGTCTTGTCCGAGTCACTGTCTGACCATCAATTCATTTGCATTAGTAATCAGATGAAAGTGAGGGGTAAACCAAATACTAGGAAATTTCCTTCTTCCCAACATTTTGACAATTTTGTTTTTATGTTAGATTTGGAAAATGCTAACTGAGAGCATCTGATGATCGCTCCTGACGTAAATGAAGCCTGTTCTTATTTTACAAGCATGTTTCCTGAAATATGTAATAAACATGCCTTGGTCAAGAATAAGGTTAGGTTAAACCATTCTCCCTGGTATTTGCCCAATTTAAATAATTTACGTAAGTCAAGAGACCAAGCTTGGAAAAAAGCAAAAATAACTGACTTGCAACATGATTGGCTGGACTACAGGACCAAAAGGAATTTTTATTTGAAAGAAATTAGGTTAGCTAAACAACATTTTATTAGGAACAAACTGGAAAGGAAAAAAAAACTGGATCCCGCTATGCTTTGGAGTACAGTGAAGAGCCTGAACTACTCCACTGTTATAACAGTCCCAAACTACTTTGTAATTGAAGTGAACAAAACAGGAAACTTGAATTTCATATGCCATCAGTGGCCTCCACCAACACTGGCTACATGACAATTTGTTACGGACTACTAGCCGCGCTGCCGCTCGCTCTCTCCAGATCTTAGGAACCATTACAGGAAAGTGAACGTTTCCCAGTGTAAGGTAAGTTACTGATTTAGGGGGTTCAAAAAATATAAATAAAATTGTGCTGCACTATTCCATTTCAGTGGGAGAGAGGGAGGGAACTGACTGTCACAGGGCGAACTGCCCATAGCGAACGTATGTGCACCCACCAAAACGTTTATGCGCCTTTTACCTAAACAGCATTTCAGTACATGATGTGTGGGCCACATTATTAAAACTTGACAGAAATAAAGGCAAGGGGGGTTGTTTACATCCAAGGCTATTAAAATACGCTGCCCCAGTGATCTGGAATCCCCCAACTTAGTTATTCAACATGTCAGTAAGTCATGGAGAACTTCCCAAAATGTGGAAACTTGCAAAAGTAACTTCAATTTTCGAGTCGGGTGATGACAGACTACATCCTAACTACTGCCCAATTTCACTGTTGTCTGTTGTCTCAAAGGTATTGGAGAGGTTGGTGGAAAAGCTAATTTCGTATTACTTGGCAACTCAGCAGATTCTGAATGTGAATCAACCTTGTTTCAGGTCAAATTATGGCAAGACTACTGCACTTGTAAAGGTCAGTAGTGACCTATGTGGGGTGGTAGATGGTGGCAAGGTGGCAGGAGCAATTTTCATTGATCCCTCCATGGCCTTCGACACAACAGACCATGGCTTACTTGAAAAGCCTGTACTTTTCTAGCTTACTTATCAAATGGTTGGCTAGTTACTTAAAGAGGACCTTCCCCAGTTGTTTTAACATTCATGCATAAAATTCTCCTTCCTGCAATGATTCATGTTTTGTATTTCTGTAATGTTCTCTCCAATTAGTTTTTGCATTCTGAGCTGCTAAAAACTGTATCGTGCACCAGAGCTTGTACACTAAGCCTGGTGTTGCTGCAGACCATGGGCTGTGCTAGTGACATCACTGTATGAAGAAGGAGTGAATCACATTGTGTTGTACAATGAAGATGCAGTGGTTTCACTAGGGAAAACTTCCATACCTTCATGTGCATACAATATTCAGCATTGTTCCCCCTTCTCAAGACACCCTGTTATCAATGCAATATGCTTCTCCAGTGGTTAATGAATGCCTTTTTATAAAGTGGATTTATTCCATGCCTTAGTAGCAAAGCACAGTGAATTAGAGAGAGTTGCTGTAAACTGAGACAGCTCTCTGTCAGTTTTTACAGCTGAAGTAGGCGGAGCCTGCAGACGTTTTGCATGTGCAAAAGGAGTGATGTCATGTTTTCTGTCTGTGGAACTGACTAAAGGTGTAAATAGTCTCTTCCACCTTACCCTCCTCCAAGCAATGTTTTCTGCCCTCAAATAAATACGCTTTCATGTTAGTCAATGATTGTAGGGTACTATTTTCTTCCTTAAATGGGTGGTACAAGAACTGGAACCTGAGTAGTGGGGGGCAGCATTAGTTGGTTTTTTTTTTAGCAAGATCCACCCCCACCTCCAATCAAGAAGCTCCTAAAGATCCACCACCGACTTTTTTTTGATTCATGTGGGAGGGGCATGATGTGGCTCTATCATGCTGTAACAAGACACACTAGTTCGGTACCTGTATCAAGCAACAAAACAAGTCTGTGAAGTTGTGGAGCCCCTGCATTTTATTAAGGACTAGGAGAACAGAAGATACGTAATGCCTTTATTAAGGACTAGGAGAACAGAAGTTATTTAATGCCTTCAAACTGAATAAAAAAAAATTTGGAACAAATGATTATCAGAGCCACCTGGGGCCTCAGAAGGAGACAGCAAGTGAAACTAAATCTCCCAAGGAAAACATAGACACAGCATTCTAATTTACAGCAAGAGCCACATGTTTTTCTTAAACATTTACATACTAAAAACATAAAGTTCAGCTTTTGGGATTAACAATATTTGTTTACCATAGTCAATATATAGTTTATATATAATGCGTATTTTTAATAGTTTCAAAACGGTGAAAGCATTTGTGTTAGTAATGTATTTAGAAATACATTTTTTAATTGTCAGTTTCAAAACTTTGAAAGCATTTGTGTTAGTAATTCATTTAGAAATACATTTTTTAATTGTCTACAGTTAAACATGCAGTTTCATATCAGGGCACATTTTAAGGGGGAGAGGGTTCAAATTATTGTAATCTTGGGCACAGTACTTGATGAACACAGACTTTGATGATAGTGTGTTTTTTATTTTAAGTTTGAGACGTATGTATTAGAAAACATTGAACAAGAAAACAATTGGTGATTTTAAAAGCTATTCTGAACAGACCTGACATAAAAAAAATCTCAACTGTATTTTTTTATTTAATTTTATCCGGGACACTAAAAACAGGATGTTAACATTTGCTCCCAGGAATCTGTTATTCATTTTTTTTTATTGCATCTTGTCCCAGGCAATCTTCCCAGAGTGCAGTTTGTCAGGGCACATTTTTTTGGGGGGGGGTACAAATTATTTTAATCATGAAGCACTGGTTTTAGTAATGCATTTAGAAATACATTTTTTAATTGTCTTTACAGTTAAAAATGCAGTTTCATGTTAGGGCACGTCTTTGAGGAAGGGGGTTCAAATTATGTTAATCCTGGGCACAGTACTTGGTAAACACAAATTTTGATGATAAAGTGTGTTTTTTATTTTTTGTTGTTGAAGAAATAGAGAACTCCCTGTTGTGGTGGTGCTAAGTTCAAAATTAGAAATGCTGCTATGACACACATTGGAAAAGCACACATCTTATTTCAATGGAGTAAGCAAACCTCCTTCATTTTCCATTTATGTGGGTTCAGTGATTACCGTTGGCACATCTTGTGATACTAGTGCTAAGACAGCTCTTCACTGAAAATATAGGTGTCTCAATACAAGATGATAAAGAGCAGCTAGTAACAATAACATCCATGTAGAATTCTTACATATTTAAGACACCAGCTCAGCGTCCAGCTGTTAAAATTCTCAACTGATGTTTTACACTTTCCACATCCTCAAAGTACTGTGCAGCAATTTGTTAGCTATAATTTAAGTTCTGCCAGTGTGTATAATAACCTGGCAATGGCCTTCCATTGATCAGGTTCTTAATTACATGCCCACATTGCTTTGGCATACAATTGCTAGGTAACCATAATGTCACCTGTTACACATTCATTCTTTGGCTCCTAAATGGCAAAACAGTCCATTATACACACTTAAAACAGGCATTTAAAATATGTTCTTTTCAGGCTAGAACAGGAGACAAGCTCAACATGAAGTTTTTTCCATTTCAAAAATGGAAGCTGCAGTCCCAAACAACTCTTGCCCCCCCCCCACCCCAACTGTTGTACTCTCTGCATGTCTCGTTGGTAGAATGACTGATGTGTATTTTATTTTATTTTTTTATACATATACTAACATACTAAAATGCCAGCAGAATAGGCCTAACGGTCTTTCGTGTCTGCTCGTTTGGTCAGTCCCCAACCTGGGTGCTGACCTTGCTGTCCCCCTCGCCTTCTCTGGCTTCTCCCTTCCCAGTTCCGGATATTCTTGCTGCATTGGATTTTGCTTCCAGAACCCTTCCCCTGTACCTGTCCCACCCCCTCTTGAACCCCTTCCACTGTCTCTGCCTCCACCAGCCCCCTAGGCAGTGCATTCCATGGCTCCACCACCCTCTCAGTGAAGTAGCACCTCCTCCTTTCTCCTCTGAATCTTCCTCCCTCCAGCTTCCAGCCATGCCCGCTAGTGGCCCCTTCCTCCTTCCTTCGAAGCACCCCGACTGTTCCTCCCCTACTTACCCTCTTCATGTACCTAAAGACCTCTATCATGTCCCCCAGTCCTCTTCTCTTCCAATGTGATATATTTAGCTCTTCGAGCCTCTCCTCATAGGTTCTGTCCCCAAGCCCCAAATCATTTTGGTTGCCCTCCTCTGGACCCTATCCAGGAGGATAATGTCCCGCTTTAAGTGTGGCCTCCAAACTGCACACAGTACTCAAGGTGCGCCTCACCAAGCAGTTATACAGAGGAGTATCACTTCCTCCTTCTGAGGTGATCCCCTAGCGATGCATCCCAGCATCCTGTTGGCCTTGGCTGCTGCCCTCCTACAAGTCTCAGAGTTGTTCATCTTGACATCCACCACCACCCCAGGTCCCTCTCAGCCATCGAGACTTGTAGCATTTCCCCAGGGTGTACACTTGGCCCGGGTTTCTGCCCCCAGGTGAGTACCTTGCATTTCCTGCATTGAACCTCAGCTTCCACTTTCTAGACCATCTTTCCAGAGCCTCCAGGTCCCCTGTAGGCCACCTCCCTCCTCCCCATCCACCACCGCCCCAGTTTTGAGTCATCTGCAAAGAGACTCATCTCACTCCTGATTCTGTCCTTATGTCAGATACGAGGCGCTGAACAGAAGGGCCCAGGACTGATCCCTGTGGGACCCAACTAATGACCCTCCTTGGGGATGAGACTATTCCACCAACTACGACCCTCTGGGTCCGGGTCCTGGAGCCAATTGCCATCCATTTGATCATCTGGTTCCCACCCTCATTTCTCCCAGCTTATCCAACAGGCCCTTGAGGAACAGAGTCAAATGCCTTGCTGAAGTCTAGAAAGAGGACATCCACTGGTCTACCCAAGTCCAAGGCACTTGTCACCCAGTCATAGAACTCCACCAGGTTTGTCTGACACGATTTCCCGGATGAATCCATGCTGTCTATCGTCCAGGCACCCTGACTTATCCAGATCCCCCAGCCTCTCCTTGACAATGCCCTCCATCACCTTGCCCACCACCAGGTCAGGCTGACAGGCCTGTAGTTCCTGCCACCTCCCTTGATCCCCTTGTGGATAGGCACTATATGCGCCACCTTCCAGTCTTGGGGCACCACCCCATCCTCAGAGAAATGGTGAAAAGCTCTGTCAGGGGTTTTGCCAGGACATCTGCAAGTTCCTTCAGCACTCTGGGATGTAATTTATCCGGCCCCAGTGCTTTCTCCATCTTAAGGGAGCTGAGGGCTTCCCTCACTCTCTCTGCTGTGATTTCCACTTCCGGTACCCCTTCTCCCTGCTTAGCCCTCCCCCACCTGTCAGTGATGCCTCCCCTCTCCCAGACCTGCCGATCGTAAGGGTCCCCCCCTCCTCAGTATCTCTGTCTCCTCCCATGTATGATGCAGCACCCCCATTTTCCCTGGTGAAAACTGAGGTGAAGTATTCATTTAGTACCTCAGCCTGCTCCCCCGGGTCTTGTGCCCATCTCTCCCCTGATTTAATCCTGCTAATCTGCCCCTTCACCCTTCATTTTTCCCCAATGTATCTAAAGAACCCCTTGTTCCCTCTCCTAATTTCCCTGGCCAGGTTCTGCTCCTTCCTTGCCTTAGCGGCCCTCACCACTCTAGTGGCCCTTCCAGCCATCAGCTCTTACTCCCCTCAATCCCTTTCGCTCCTTGAGCACTTAAATTGCTTATAGGCTGCTTTCTTTCCCCGCACCACCTCCTGGACCTCCCTGGTCCACCAACAGGTTTTGGGCCCTACCGCATTTCGTCTTACTCTTGCACAGGTGCTGGTAGCATCCTGCACCCCTCTCCTGATGATTTCCCACCTACTATCAGCGTCCATGTCTGACCCAATCCGATCCAATGCTCATAAGGATCCTTCCCATTTCCTTAAAATCCGCCCCCCTGAAGTCGGTTACTTCCGTCTTTGTGCAGCCTTCTACCCATCCTAGGTCCAGGCAGAACCAGACCGTGGCATGGTCACTCCCCGCCAATGAGTCCCTTACCTCCAGGCCCCCAATCTGGTCACTGTCTGCCAGGACCACATAAAGTACCTGTGCCTCCCTGGTCGGTTCCCTCACCTGCTGAGTTAGGAACGCGTCTTGAAAGACATCCAACAACCTCTGTTCTCTGGTCACAGAGGATGTCATAGTCTCCCAGTCTGTTCCTGGCATGTTTAAGTCCCCCAACACCACCACCGTTCCTCTGCCCAGTCTGCAGTGTCTCCTAACATCTGCCACCAGACTGTCCTCCAGCTCCTCCGCCAGGGCAGGGGGTCTATACACCACTCCTATTTTTACTCTCTTGCCCGATTTTATCAAGGTGACCCAAATCGCCTCCACGGTTCCCTCCGCCTCCTCTACTCCCCCTATGCCAATGCAGTTTTTGACTATCATTGCTACCCCTCCTCCCCTTCCCTCCCCCCTGTCCTTCCTGAACATAGTGTATATGAACATAGTGTTTATACAAAAGTGGGAACAAAGAGGAAGCGGGGAACTACAGACCAGTCAGCCTCACCTCGGTAGTGGGGAAGATCATGGAAGCACTACTGAAGGAGAGATTGGTGGAACATCTGGTTGTCAATGGACTACAGGACCCAAGGCAGCATGGTTTCACCAGGGGAAGGTCATGTCAGACCAACCTCATTGAATTTTTGACTGGGTGACTAGGGAGGTGGATCAGGGAGGGCAGTGGACATGGCCTATCTGGACTTCAGCAAGGCCTTTGACACTGTGCCACATAGAAGACTATTGCACAAACTGGGGAATATGGGTGTGGGCAGGACAGTAAAAGGTGGGTAGGTAACTGGCTGGGCAGCAGGACACAGAGGGTGGTGGTAATGGCTGTCGCCTCCACAGAGGGAAGAGTGACCAGTGGGGTACCACAGGGATCAGTGCTGGACCGGTACTATTCAATATCTTCATCAGTGACATTGCACAGGACCTAGAAGGCAGAATTTCACTGTTCGCTGATGACACAAAGCTCTGTAACAGAGTAGACACACCAGAGGGTGTAGACAGAATGAGAAGGGACCTGCAGAAACTTGAAGAATGGTCAGGGTTTGGCAGTTGAAATTCAATGCAAGGAAGTGCAAGATAATGCATATGGGGCACAAAAACCCTGGCACAATATATCAGTTGGGGGGTGAGGATATAGCATGCACCAAGCAGGAAAGGGATCTTGGGAGTTATCACCTCTGATGACCTCAAGGCAGGGAAACAGTGTGACAAGGCAGCAGGTAAAGCAAATAGGATGCTGGGATGCATAGGCAGGGGCATCACCAGCAGGAAAAGGGAGGTCATAATTCCACTATACAAGACTAGTGAGGCCGCACCTGGGTACACTGTGCAGTTCTGGAGACCTTACCTACGTAAGGACATAGACAGGGTAGAGAAGGTTCAGAGGAGGGCAACAAAGATGGTGCATGGATTGCATCACAAGTCCTATGAGGACAGGTTGAAGGCACTGAACATGTACTCCCTGGAGGAGAGGAGGGAGAGAGGGGATATGATAGAGACATACAAGTATCTTACAGGGAGGAACAGGGTGCAGAATGCACTATTTTTAAGCGAAAAAGATGTTCCAGGACTAGAGGGCATGGGATGAAGTTGGAGGGAGGACGATTCAGAGGAAACGTGAGGAAGAATTTCTTCACAGAACGGGTGGTGGACAAGTGGAACACCCTGCCAGAGGAAGTGGTGGGGGCTGAAACAATCACGGGATTTAAGAATGCATGGGATAGACATAAAGGAATTCTGGAGGTCAGGGATAAGGGGCGACAGACTTCCTGGAAAACATAAACTGAACTTACAAACTTAAATGGGCAGACTGGGTGGGCCATAGGCCCTTATCTGCCGACACTGTCTATGTATCTATGTATATAACGGCCTACTGTCTAGCCAGCAAAGGAGCACACCTTGTTCCTGGGGACACTTAGTACATCCCAAACCACTGACTGTCATAATTTATATTAGTCCGGTCAGAAGAAAGGTGCTACTTCTTTTTATCATTAAATTTAAAAAAAAAAAGAGGAAAGGCCTAATATCTTGAAACAGATTTAAGAAAAATTATTCTGCACTTACTTTGAGACACATTTTTTCAGCTGTCCTCTTTATAATCAGAGCTGCAGATGCCACAGTGAAAACTTTGAAAAAACTAATAACTTGGTACAACTCAGCTTACATTTTAAATATATTCTGTAGATTTCTGCTGCCTATCTTTTATTACAGAGGAAATTTGAATGACTATATGATCTTTATCTGTTACAGTTCATCTGCCAATGTAGCTTACTCCCTACTTCAATTCATAATGCTATATTGTGATATCACAGTCTGCTGTCATGGGAGCAACTGTGATGTCACAAGCCATGCATCATGACCTCAGGTAGGGAGAAAGCACCAGGAATACATGAACACTTCAGGAGCAGTGGTCCTCTTTTCATGCAAATGGCCTCAGTAGAAAATAATGGGGGGAAAAATAAAGAACTAAATGTGAAATATAAACTGATCTGTGTCTAAATATTATGTTTTCTTTCACTTATCCTGAAGGCATCAGATGCTTTTTAAGACTGGCACTCTGCTTGGGAGAGGGTGCTCATTGGAGCAAGGTGGCAACATGTATGTTACATGTATGTTTCAGTGCTAAACTGTAACACAACTGCTTTCATTGTTTTTCCTGTACTATAACTGTTTTAAGAGATTCCAATAGATGCTTAAACCCATAGGCAATTACTGACAGCAAAATAGTGCTGTTTGAAAAGTTTTTCAGCCCAAATTAGTGAACATGACTGTGATTCTAGGGGCAGTTGCCTCTCCAAAGACTGTCATCACTATAACTTCTCCCTCTGTCTATCTGTATGTCTATCTATAAAATTATCTATATTTCTATCAATTGCATATATTCCTATTTTTACCTACTGTATATGTAAAATAAACCTGCATATCACATTTGCCTGCACTCTGAACACATACATATGATACAGTGCATATTTGTACTCGACTCCTGTATAGACCTCATACTGTCCTGATATTCCCATTATCACAGGCACAACTACCTTAACCTTATAAACAGTGACATAGAAACATAGAAGATAACGGCAGATAAGGACCGCAAGGCCCATCTAGTCTGCCCATTTCTTTTTCTACCTTATGGATGTGTCATTGGCCTTTGCTGTGTCAATGGCCTATCTATTCATACTCATCTGTATTGCTCCCTTATGCCTATCCCATGCCTGTTTGAAGCCCTGCACTGTATTCCTATCCACCACTTCCTGAGGTAGGCCATTCCATGCATCCACCACCTTTTCTGTGAAAAGAACTTCATCACATTACCCCTTAATCGGCCTCCCTCAAATCTCATGCTGTGTCCTCTTGTCCTGCTATTTTTCTTATATTGAAACATGTTAGACTCTTTCACCTTGTTAATGCCCTTCAGGTGTTTGAATGTTTCGATCATATCACCTATCTCCCTCCTTCTGCTGTAGGGTACATATTGAACTCCGTTAATCTGTCCTCATATGTTTTCTGATGCAGTCCCTGCACCATTTTGGTTGCCCTTCTCTGGACTGCCTCAATTTGGTTAATGTCCTTGTGAAGGTGTGGCCTCCAGTACTGCACGCAGTACTCCAGATGGGGCTTAACCAGTCTCTTGTAAAGAGGGATTATTACCTCCCTGTTCCGACTTGTGATACCCCTACTAATACACCCCAACATCCCCCTAGCTTTACCTACTGCTTTAGTGGCCTGCTTGGATGATTTCAGGTCGACCCCTTATAAAAGTTACTATCACATTTTCTCTCCTAATGAAGTCCATTATTACACCTGACTGCCTGACATCAACACAGTACTTAAATTTAACTTACATCACCGCATGAACAAACCCCCGTTTTTCTCTATAAAAGTGTGTAAATAATCTCAAGACTGAACATGTGCCAGTCATTACTTTTTTATATACTGCCACCTAGTCTACCTGTCAAGCTTATATTGCTTACCATTCCTTCCACTGAAATCTACACCTTCACATCTTTGCCTAAAAATGTGCCTGCCTTCCTTAGAATGCAAAATAAAACAAATCTTACTAGTTAAAAATCATTGTGTTGTTTCTCCATGTCTCCTTAACCATTACACACAGCCTCACTAACTTCATTATGCAGCCGTAGTGGATCTGACCAGATTTTGTTTCATTTGTGTTTAATGCCTTTGTAATCTGTACTAAGTAATGCCTCCCTGCATACCTCATAGCATTTAGTCACTGAAATGTTGGTTACAGACACAACATGTAGGGAAATGAGAGGCACTAGTCTTAATGATGTGGGACAAATTGTCAGACAGGGACACATTCAGAACACTGGGAGTTACCCTTGATCACACCCTAGGCACTATCTGAATAGCCTCAAGCCTATGCACTTTCAAGTCTGAACTCAAGCAGTACCTTGTCTCCAGTAGTGAGTGCACTTGCCTGCTGAGCTCCTGATGTTCTCCCCCTGCTACTAATTGACTCCCCACTTCTGATTCCCCCTCTCTGGCTGGGGCTCCCCTGCCACTACGTCTCCCTTACCGCCCCTGCCCCACCCACCCACCACTACCCGAGTATTCCTGATCTCCCTCAGGTCCCCTGCACCCCTTACCGCCTGTCTCATACCATTCCCCCTTTCTTCTTATGCCCCCTTAAACCCCTACCTCCTAATCTACCCTTCCATCTCATCCGGTTGCCCCCTGCCCAAATCCCCTCTCTCGCTCTGCCGCCCATAATTCTCTCACCCACCTTCTACGCTGATGACAAAGTCTAGGTAAGTGAGGCTGCTCTATCATGCTTACCCCTTCTTCTTTTCCCCTCTGCCATGCTGCTATCCTGAGGCACGGCTGGTATATTGTACCATTCCTCGACCTACTGCTATAATCGCCTTAGTGGAACTTAACTGTTACAACACAGCTACACATCACTGCTGGTACAAAAAAGCGCATCGCAGTCAGGATAAATGTGTAAAAAACGTTTTATTGCAATCAAAATGCCAGCACACAGCTACAGCATGCCCCTTCCCAATTCAGCCAAATACTTTCACGCTAAACCTTGCGCTTTCAAGGCTCAGAGCAGGATTTCGGCAATACCATTGAATTTAAAATTGTACACCACACAGTGATCGGTTTTTCCTGGGAGATACCAGCAACATTATATTTTAACATGAAGAACAGGATCATTATATTTCAGTTTCTATCGGAAAAAAATCACGCTTCGAGACAGCACTCATGCCAGAGGCGCATTCCCAACCTCACTGTGCTTCCGGGATGCGGATGACTTTCTGTCGGACCGAGTGTCTGAATATTTTTGCAAAGAAATAGAAAACCATCCAAAAGGCTGTAATTTCATACATGTAGGGGCAATGTTTAGTATGTGTAGGACAGATGTGTGCCAAGAGGCACTCTGCTCACGTTACTTAAAAAACAAAGGGGCAAAGCTGACTTCATTTTCAGCCATGAAAACCTACACTATTCAAGATGGACAAGTGGAGAGTAAGCTGCACTAGCCCTTGGGCTAGTAAAATAATGTTAAAATTGACCCCTGCCTCTCCTGATAGCAGTGAACACACTACCAAACAACAAACACATCCCTAACAAAAGTTTTCACAATTCTCAATAGGGTTTTTAAAAATCCTTAAAAATGCCTTGACTAATTCCGCACTACTGCTGTAGTATGCACACCAACTTATGGTAGCTTTCCCTAGTGAAACTGCTGTAAAGTCATTGTACGGCACAGTGTGATTCATTCCTACTTCATACACTGACATCAGCAGGAGCCAGCAGCTAAACAGCAAAGGCAAGTGCAGCAGGGCTAAAAAAAAAAATTCAAAATATGGAAATAAGAGTAAACCTTTGACAAAACTAACACATGCACATAACATTTGAGGTACATTACTACATAAAATGACTGTAAGAAAAATTTTTTTGAACCATCAGGGAAGGTCCTCTTTAACAAATATGTAATAACTAGCCTCTACAGGAGATGTGAATTAAAAAAAATAGGATGAGAAATTAAAATTCTGTACCTACTGTAATTCTTGATCTTCCTGTGTATCTTCACCATTCATCACTGGTGGGTGATTGGCTGGAGAAAAAGCACCCCGTGTTTGGTTTTTGTTTTTTTGTAGGAGGGCGGAGACAGCGCATTGCATAGCACTTTCATGGGTTGGCCAGTAGGCAGCGGTTGGCTCCTCCTCCACCTCAATTTACTTTTGAAGAGACAGAGTAAAAAGATGATAGAGAAAAATAAGGGCGGGGCAAGAGAGCCCTAGAGACAGCAAATGGAAAGGAGGTAAACAGAAAAAAAAAATAGCCGACCAGAGGACAAAGGAGGAGAAAGACCTGGGAGGTTATGTGTCAAAAAGGCCCCGGTCCCTGGACGGCCAGAAGAGAAGGGAAGGAAAGAGAAAGAAAGAGAAAGAAAGAGAGATATTAAGGGGACTGAAGGGGGGGGGGGGGCAAAAACCCATCCAGGATACAGAGCTGGCAAGGGCAGATCTTCCAGGAGGCAAAAACCCAACTTGGGAAGATTCCGAGGAAACTCTGGAGAATCCTGATAAGATGGATAAGGGCCACCCTCGAACTTTTAACCCCTAGGAGGATTCCCCACCACTGCCCCCCTTACCGTTAATCAGGAGAACCCACAGGGTTCCGAGGAGAGGGAGGCGATGGGATCCCAACTATTAATGTGTCCCTCCCCAAAGGGGAAGGAGACGGCAAAGGAAAAGAACAACAAGGGTGGGGCGGAGGGAGTTCCAGTCAGCACCAGATTCCCCCCCCCCATCCCAGAGGACCCAAGGGTCAGCACACCCCTAGGGAATTAGTCAACCCCTGAGATCAGACCCAGGATAGAGGGGGGGCCACCAGCAGTCCCTGCATTAGCCCCAAAAAGCCCTACTCGCCCTCCTCTGAGACCCTCTCAGAAGTCTCCTAGGAGGCCACCAGGAGAAGGGAGGGGGAAAACCCCAGAGGATCCCCATGGCGGAGGGCGAGCAGGGAGGTAGCATGACCCAGGGACTGAGGCTTTGTGAGGGGAAGATGGTTGGGATTCAGTGATGAATGGTGAAGATACACAGGAAGATCAAGAATTACGGTAGGTACGTCATTTTCATGTCTTCCCAGCATCAGTCTTCACCATTCATCACTGGTGGGTGAGTACCGAGCCCTCCCAAAGGGGGCCCAGTAAATCCCTGAGAGAATAGCATCCCTCAGCCCTCCCCCCATGGGGAAACACGAGGGGGGGAGGAACTTCCAATGGCAATTTAGGCCTGGGACTGATCAGGGCAAGGCAGGGTCCCCCGTTCCCTGGGGGAAAGAAGGTGCCCCTGTAATTCCCGTCTGCCCTGCGGGGAAAAAAGATGGGTCCACTGGAAGGAGGCCAGTAATCTACACTGGGCCAAAGGTGACAACCTCGAAAGGCGAAGCCATGCCATCAGCCTAATGCAAATCACTGTCCTTGCAAGTCGTGAAGTGACTTCACTGGCGTCGTAAGATGCCCTTGATTGGTGCCTTGCCAGCTCCAGACCTACAGCAGAGAGGGCTATGGCTTACTGGGTAGCAGGGGTTGACCTTAACATTCATTTACTAGCCCAGGTACTAGTGCACATTGCCATGGACTAGTGCAGAATCTCTGTTAGTTGCCTGTCTAGGCTACTGCAATTCCTCCTGTGGAAAGCTGCAGTTCCATTCTCAACCCAGGTATTAAATAAATAAACAAATAAATACAACTTATTTAATTTAAAGCCAGGTCCTTTTCATGGAGGTTTAACTATGTGCTGCCTTAGCATTAGTGAAATGAAAAAAATAGATGGTGTTTGGCACATTTACAAACTGTTTCATTTTATACTAACTACTGCTTTTATTTTTTGCTGGTAAAGATCCTTTCTCCTTTTCCTTTCCTTGTTTAGCTCAGTACTCGTGGCAGACAGATTTGTAACTGTTTCCAGGAACAGCACAGTTCTAGGGTTGCCACCTGTCCAGTTGTACATCGGATACTCCAGTTTTCAGTGTCCTTATCCGGTCATTCAGTTTTGATTAAATGTAGTCCAGTTTGTGGGCATTTTGCGTGCTCAGATACTATTAAAACTGATTCTATCAAATCATTCACTGTTGCATGCATGTCCAGGCTACAAAAAAAGTTCTGACATCACTAGTCACAGGCCTTTATTTTGTAAAACCAGTCTGTCTAAGAGGTGTAAAGTATGGCCATTAAGACCATTAGCAATAAATCAACCTAATCTTTTCAACTCTGAATTTTAAGTATGGTCATTTACTACCATGATAGGACACAGTTTTTACACCTTTATACGCTGTAATGGGTTCTTTTTTGTTTTCCCTATATTCTCATATGTTTTAAACCCACTTCTCCAAGTTAGTTTTCACATTTTTATTGCCTTTGTCACTGTGTTGATTAAAACTGAAGGTGGATAAAGCAATGGGGCCTGATGGGATTCACCCCAGAATTCTAAAAGAACTAAGGGAAAAACTAGTAACACCACTGACTACCCTTTTTAATAAATCAGGGGAGGATGGTGTGGTACCTGAGGACTGGAGGAGGGTGGATGTGATTCCCCTTCACAAAAGTGGGAGCAAGACAGAGGCAGGAAATTACAGACCTGTCAGTTTGACTTCAGCGGTAGGGAAAATGATGGAATCACTTCTGAAGGAAAGAATTGTTGAGTACATAGAGGCCAGTGGGGCACATGACCTAAGGCAGCATGGATTCACAGTAGGAAGGTCATGTCAGACAAATCTAATTGATTTCTTTGACTGGGTGACCAAAGTAGTAGACCAGGGAGTGGCTGTGGACATGGCCTACCTAGACTTTAGCAAGGCATTTGACACAGTCCCGCACAAAAGATTAATAAACAAATTAGCCGGCCTGGGAGTGGGTCCCAGGGTGGAAGCCTGGGTAAAACACTGGCTGGACAACAGGACACAGCGGGTAATAGTAAATGGAATCCACAGTGAAGAAAGGAGAGCTATTAGTGGGGTACCGCAGGGTTCAGTACTGGGGCCAGTCCTTTTTAATGTCTTTGTAAGTGACATTGCAGAGGGACTGGAAGGGCAAGTATGTGTCTCTGCAGGTGACACAAAGATCTGCAACAGAGTTGATACGCAAGGTGGGGTGGAAAGGATGAAAAGGGACTTGGCAAGGTTGGAGGAATGGTCAGATGTATGGCAGCTTAGATGCAATGCAAAGAAGTGCAAAGTAATGCATCTGGGAAACAAAAACCCAGGGGAAGAGTACACAATGGGGGCTGAGATACTGACAACAGAAATGGGAAGGGACCTGGGGTAGTCATATCAGACGATCTAAAGGTGGGCCAGCAATGTAAGAAGCCAGTAAGGAAGGCTAGGCGGATACTGGGATGCACAGGGAGAGGCATCACTAGTAGAAAATAGGAAGTTGTTGGCCCTCTGTACAGACAGTTGATAAGACCACATCTGGAGTACTGTGTACAGTTCTAGAGACCCCATCTCCGCAAAGACACAGACAGGGTGGAGGCTGTCCAGAGGAAAGCAACCAAAATGTGCAGGGTCTGCACAAGAAGACATAGGAAGAAAGATTAAAGAAGCTTAAGATGTATAGCCTCGAGGAAAGGAGGGAGAGGGGGGACATGATAGAAACTTTCAAATACCTCAAGGGAATCAACAAAATCCAAGAGGGTAGCATCTTTCAGAAAAAGAGATGTGCAAGAACACAGGGGCACAATTTGAAGATAGAAGGGGGACGGCTCAGAGGTAATGTGAGAAGTATTTCTTTACAGAGAGGGTTGTAGATGCATGGAACAATCTTCCTGAGGAGGTCGTAGAGTTAAAAGCAGTGGGGGAATTCAAGAATGCATGGGACAGACATAATGCAATTCTAGTGGGGGGTAGGAAGAAGTAGGCTGTTGGTTAACCAGGATCCGCAGCTTATCCATTAGGTAGGGAAATGGACAGACTAGGTGGGTCAAATGGTCCTTATCTGCCATCAAATTCTATGTTTCTATTTCTCTCCTAAGTCCTCAGCAGCTGCTGCTCTCATTTTTTATACTACCAACCTGAACATTCCATGATATTAGCTACACCTTTACAGGCTATTGGAATAAATAGCATGGAATGGTGTATCTGAAATGGAAACATAGACTGTGACAGAAGAAGGGAACAGCATGGTCCATCTAGTCTGCCCATAAGTCTAGCCCCCTCCCTTAAATGCTATTCAGTGTTATAATACCTTTGTGCCTCTCCCACACCTTCTTGAATGATCCAACTGACCTAGTCTCCACAACCTCTGGTGGAAGGCCATTCCAAGTATCCACCACCCTCTCAGTAAAGAAGAACTTTCTTGTGTTACTCCTGAACTTGCCTCCTTCCAGCTTCTTGCCATGACCCCTCATTCTTGCATGATTCTTGATCTGAAATAGGTACTGAACCTGGACCATGTTTATTCCTTTCAAGTGCGTAAAGGTTTCGATGATTCCCCCCCTTTCTCTGCATTGTTCCAGGGAGTACATGTTTAGGTCATGCAGACATTCCTCGTATGTCTTGTGGAGTCCAAGTATAATTTTTGTAGCTCTCCTTTGCACGGTCTCCAGTCTATGTCCTTTCTGAGGTGAGGTCTCCAGAACTGCACACTGTACTCCAGGTGATGTCTTAGACATTTAAAAAGAAACAGCAGTAGCTGATGAGGTAAAGGGAACACAATGTAGTATTGAGGATATCACAAGTACTGATAGTTCATTTATCAAAAGGTGGGCAAAGCATATCAGAATACATGGCTGTCATGGAAACGAAAACTGGAAAGTGTGCAACAGACAGAGCAACAGGTTGTGAATGGGTTTTGTACATCCAGCAGATCTGGGTTTAAATTCCAACAGCTTCCACTTGCATACTGTGTGACCCTAAGCAAGTCACTTAACCTCCCTGTGTTCCGGGGCCACCCCTGTAAATGGGCCTTGTGCCCAATAGGAGTTACCTGGTTGCCAAAAATAAAAATAAATATATAACATTATGGGCTGATGCTGTTGAATTTATCCTGGCTTTTTTGGGGGGTGAACATTTTTAATTGAACTGGGACAATCAAGCATTTCTGGGATCTGTGGCCAGGGTGGAAAAAGGAAGAAAAAGACACGCATGTTTTCCACAACACAACTTTATCAACTACAAATCTGAAAATGTGGAAATATATTAAAGAAGTCAGTAACTCAGCTGACATTAATAGAAAGCATGCTGATGAAGACAAACAAATAAAAGATTATGAGTACGAAAAGACAAAGCGAAGCCGTCGGTTCCAGCAATGTTGGCTAGAACAATATGACTGGTTGGGGTATGATGGTGTGAAAGATCTGATGTTCTGCCATTTCTGTATCAAACATGAAATACAGATGGTTAAGGCGGGCAATAACAATCATTTTCATTTCGGTACAGATAACCTCCGGCTTGACTCTGTCTCGTCCCATAATATCAGTGAGGCTCATGCTAGGGCAATGGAAAAAGAGAATGCTAGCACTGCTACTCCAGGGACAAGTAATGCAGAGGGAATGCTGAAGAACATGAATGAAGCAACACTTAACCATCTGGATAAACTGTTTTGCACATGCCATGCAATTGCTAAGAAAGGAGGTCCTTTCACAGACTTTGTGTGAATGTGCAGCCTTGATGATATGAAAGGGCTAGATATCAGGTCAGCATATCAGAATGACAAATAAGCCTGCAACTTTATCCACTATGTAGCCAAGGTTGAACACATGGTGCTACAAGAAAAAATGATGGGAACAAAGTTCACTTCAGTCATCAGTGACAGAATCACTGACTCCTCAGTCACAGAAGCTGAGGTAGTGTATGTGCAGTTTGCAGTTAAAGGCAGAGTGCAAAATCAGGTGGTAGGTATCCAGACTGTTGGCAGGACAAATGCAATGTTATTTGCCTTTTCGTTTAACAAATCACTGTTAACCATACTGACTGCGGGCTACTGCAAACTTCGGTGGACTAGTGCAATCTCTGGGTCACTAGCCCGGCTGGCTA
Organism: Neoceratodus forsteri; assembly: GCA_016271365.2. Lineage (NCBI taxonomy): Eukaryota > Metazoa > Chordata > Ceratodontiformes > Ceratodontidae > Neoceratodus > Neoceratodus forsteri. The sequence continues at coordinate 40,772,470 of CM057451.1, forward strand.
GTGTAAAAAAAAAGTTAAGATTGACCCCTACTGGGTAGCCTCTGAATCGGGCAGTGATGCTAGTGTCTGGCCCAGTATCACCCACAGATGCCTGTTATAGGCAGCATGATGTGCCTGAAGTGAAACAATGGATAGTACCATCCGTGCAGAGGAGAAAACTCTCCGCCTCAAACGATCAAACTCTGCAGAGTCAGAATTCAGGGGGTCAGTCGAGGACTGGACGTCTATGCCCGGTAGGGGTGTCCAGATGCATCAACCCGGAAGTGGGATGAGGCAGAGGACCTGGTGACCCTTGGGGTGCACAACACTGTCTCCGGCAGTCCATGGGGGCTGGAACTGTGGCATATGGATGCTGCCAGGTGCTGTATGATGTTTCCTAGAAGGGAACTGACCAGGAAGGGACCACCAAATGGTGTGCCTGAACTCGCCCAAGAAGGCTTGCACTGAACGCTCTGTATTTTGATGGGCAAAATAAGTGATATGCAAGTCCCTGACCAGCCTCGCTAGGAAGCGCTGATACTGGGTTTGATCAGTGTCAGAGGATAAGTGGACTGAGGACTCCTCTTCCTCAGTAGAGTAAGACGAGGAGGCAGAGGAAATGGAAATTACGTACTTTCCGTAATTCTTGATCTTCTCTTGTATCTTCACCATTTATTACTGCTGGGTGTAAGCCGGAGGCGCACACCCACCACGAGAGTTTTTTGTTTTTTTTTGGAGGGAGGAGCCAGCGCCGACAGCATCGCCCATGAGAGCAATGCACTGCATTGTGTACGAGGAGCGGCTGTTAGGCACCACAGTCTCCTCCTCCATCCCAGTTCCGTAACCCAGGGAGGCGAAATAAAAAGGGATAAGAAGAATAAAAGCGAGGCAAGACAGCCGAGGGATAGATAAAGGAAAGGAAACAAACTGAAAAAGGAATAAGCTGAAAAGAGGACAGGAAAGAGAAGAACCCTACCCTAAGGTACCGAAGGGCCTCCTTCCTTGGGTGGCTCTGAGGGAGGAACAAATAAAGGAAAGGAAGAAAGAAGAAAAGGGAAGGAAAAAGAGGAGAGGATATTGGGAGGAGGGAAAAAATACAGCCACAAATCCTGAGTCCAATTGGCTTGAAGCTTATCAGCTCGGATCTTAAAGCAAGGAAGCAAGGATCCCTTCAGACAAAACTGGTTCAGATGGTTCAAATGAACCTTCTACATTGCTGGAAATGAGAGAGGCAGATTTCTCTACACCTCCCACTATCCCATTACCCATCACTCAGGCTGAGTGGGAGAGCCCCCAACTAGGTAAGGGGAAAAAGACCCCACTAGCACTCGGATATGCGTTAGTGCTGGGGGGGAGGGGAAGCCCCAAGAGAGGGCGACCTCCTTGTCAAGATGGACAGAGACAGAGAAGGAGCTCCTTCTGACTCTCCGGAGAAGGCAGGGGCCAAATGGACCAGATCACCAGATCAAGATGGTAATTTTGGAATCGGGCTAGAACAGGGGTAGACTAGCCCCAGTCTAGCATACCAGGTAAACCCAGGGACACCAGCTAAGTCCAAAGACCGAGGGTTAGAGGACTGCCTCAGAGACTAATCCTGTTGTCCGGAGAATGAGCTAATCTGGCCCGAAGGTAAGTCCCAGAAGGCAATACCCTCCAGGAAATCAGAAAGAGCTCCTTCAGATGAAAAGGATGAAGCTTCGCCCAATCTCCTCCTATTCAAATCCTTCATCATGTTTTTAGAAAAGAACAGAAGGTCCCAAGGAACCAGAGGATTTAGTCCCCCCCTGGGGTGGAGAGCGAGCAGGGTGGGGGAGAAACCCAAGAAATGAGGCCCATGAGGGGAAGGTGGGTGGGATTCAGTAATGAATGGTGAAGATACAAGAGAAGATCAAGAATTATGGAAGGTACGTAATTTCCATCTCTTCTCTTGTCAATCTTCACCATTCATTACTGCTGGGTGAGTACCAAGCCCCCCTCCGAGGGGGCCTGAAATCCTTCCCTGAGTGAACAGATCCCTCAGCCTCCTGCTGGTGGAAAGCAGCAGGGGGAAGACCCTGACCAACAGACTGGGACAGTAAGGTTGCTGAGGGCAAGGGGGTGTCCCACGAGGCCAGGGAGGATGGAGGATGTCCCTGAAGAATCCTCCTCGCTCTGTGGGAAAACAGGTGGGTCCCCCGGAAAGCGGAGGAAATCACCCTACACCAGGCAATGGGTGACAGTCTGGACAGGCGAAGCCATGCCATCCACCTTATGCAGATCGCTGTCCCTGCCAGTCTGGAAGCCACCTCGTTGGTGTCGTTAGATGCCCTTGCTTGGTGCCTTGCAAGCTCCAGACCATGTGCAGAGAGGGCAATGGCTTGTCTAGACTGCTCTGTATCAGGCATAGATGCCAGAACCTGCGCTAGCATCGACCACAGATGCCTGTTGTAGACAGCATGGTGTGCCTGATATGAACCTATACATATCAACACACGAGCTGAAGAGAAGACTCTTCATCCCCACTGATCAAATTCAGCTGAATCTGGATCTGGGCGTCTATTGTTTGCCAAGCGCCAAGGCCAGTAAGGAGTATCTAGGGACGTCAAGCCCAAAGGCGGGTGAGGTAGGGAACCTAGAGACTCATGGGGGGCACAATACCGTCTCCTGCAGTCTGCTGGGGCTGTAGAAGGGACGGCTGGAGACTGCCAGGTGCTGACAGATGCCTCCTGGAAGGGGATTGACCAGGAAGGCACCACGAGGTAGCGAGCGCTGAATTCACTGAGGAATGCACGTGTCTGCCGCTCGGTATTGCCCATGCGGATGAAGGAGATATGAAGCTCTGAGACCAGAATCGAAAGGAACCGCTGATATTCAGTGAAATCAGCACTGGAGGATAGGTGGACAGAAGATTTCTCTTCCTCAGGAGAGGAAGACAAGGAGGAAGTGGAGCTCGAATGTTCAGAGGACTTCTGCGGCGGGGGGACAGGTGGAAGACCTCTTTGTCCATGGCCCTGACGTACGAAGGGAAGGCCACCACAGTAACTCTGAAAGTCTCCCAAGTTAAGGGCCCCGTAGGACCCACATGGCCCAGGAAAGAGGGGGGTGGCTGCAGAGGAATGGGCGAAGGGCACCTAAGAGCACATGCCTGGCCTCTGCCAGGGCTCTGAGATCCAGGGAGCAAAGCCACCAAGACTGGGGACCCTGAGATCATACTGGGTTGCGAGGAGCTAACTTGAGAGGCAAACTCCAGAAGAGCCCAGACGGGGAATCTCCCATGTGACGCGACTGAGGTAGCATGTGTCCAAAAGGGCAACCCTCAGTATTGCCACTAGAAGGCACTCAGAAGACCTCGAGAGAAAGGTGGGGTTCAGCCCTACAACTCCTTCCCACACCACGCAGGGCAGTGGGAATGCACCGCCGCTCCTCACTCCGACCTATCAATCCCTCTTCCTTGACACCAGTGCAGGAGCTCCCCGCTCCATGGGCCACCAGAGGGAGGCCACAGAAGTAGGGTTCTCCGTCCCTTCCCGAGGAGCATCAGCAGCACCAGGGATGGCAGCTGCCTGGGCCCTCTCAGCAGAAGGCATTCTCCCTTGAATCCTGGAACGATCGACCCTTGAAGGTCCCAGGCCACCCCTAGCCATGGGACCCCCATGGCAAACCTGCCCCGGGGACTCAGGGAGAGGAACACAGGGCCACCTGACACCCCGGCCTACAGAGAGTTCAGAACCCGAAGACTCAGGCTGCCAGTCCGGGTCCACCTCTGAGTCATCCTCCCCTGAAGACGAGTCGAGCACAGTGACTTCCAGAAAGGCAACCCCAGAAACATCTCCTGTGACGGCACCAACATAGGCCATGACATCGCCAAGGATGCTGCTAGAGTTCCCGGCCCCACGGATGGTGCAGGGACCCACAACGGCACCGCCAATGGCACTGCCCGAGTCCCCGGCACCGCGAACAGTGCCAAAACCTGAAACGGCACCGCCAATGGTGCCGCCCAAGTACCAGGCTCTGCTGACGGCGCCGGAACCCAAAGTTGTGCCGCGAGCAGTGTCAGAACCCAAAACAGCATCGCTAGGCAGCATCAAGGGTCCACAAGTGCCAGGCCCCACAACCAGAGGCCACGACACTGGGGGAGCCTGCACCTCTGAGGAGGTGACTGCCGGGACGGTGCCAACGATGTGACCCCAGGATCAATCGCACTGCTCCTCTGGTGCCAAGAAACCTCCTCTCGGCAAGGCTGGAGTAGAGGAGGTCCCCTCCTCGCCGGGCCATACAGACACGGAAGGGGACCCGGAGGAAGGGTCAAGAGATCTGGCCTGGGAGGCCCACCGGCGATGTCATCCTCCAAAAGCTGGCGGAGCGCTGCCGATTTTAAACGCGCAGATTTCCAATACACGGTGGTCCATTGAAAAACAGGTATTGCAGTGATCCATATCATGGTTGGGACAAACATCATGCCGATCCGTGACGGAAAACTGCCAGCCACAAGGGCATCGATGCATAGGGGCACAACCCGCCTTGGATTTACGCTTGCCCCTGAATCGGACATGATGCAAAATTATTTTATAAATTAGCAAAGATCCCAGCGTCATCGAAATACAAACTGAACGGTCTTACCGGCTTCAGTGGCTTCGGGATGGAGAACTGGGATGAAGGAGTCAAACGAACGGCGTCGAACAACAAAAGGCCTAATGGCACAGCAACAGTTTCTCTCACTCGTGCAGCAGGTGCAGCCTTGATGGCGGGAGAAACAGAACTGGGATGGAGGAGGAGTCTGCAGCGCCTAACGGCCGCCCCTTGTGCACCACACAGTGCGTCACTCTCGTGGGTGGTTCTGTCGCCAGACACCCTCCCCAAAAAAAAAAAAAAACTCAGTTGGGGGTGCACCCCTCCGGCTTACACCCAGCAGTAAAGAATGGTGAAGACTGACAAGGGAAGATCTTGCGGAGTCAGACTCCAGCTGTGGAGAGGGAACTGTTCGAAAGACCTGTTTGTCCATAGCATTAACATACTAGGGGAAATCGGAAGCCCAGGATCTGCACTGTTCCCAGGTCAAAGGCCCTGAAGGGCCTGGGAGAGGAGGAGCTGGACACAAAGGCACAGACGAACCTGTCACAGTAGGTGCCGTGCCTCTGCTAGGACTGGAAGACCCAACAGGCGATCCTGGCATAACAGGGAATCTGCAGGTCTGTAAAGTCACTGTCCTGTTAAGAAAAGTGAAGCGGTCAGAACTGAGCCCTGTAGGGGAAGCTTCCCTATGAGGGGACTGGGGCTGCATGGATCCAGAAGGGCAGTCCTCAGCCCCGCCCAATGAGGACTCCCTCGAGGGGAAAAAACCAGGGCTCAGTACTGCGGCTCCACCCCAGGCCCTGGAGGGGCACCGCTGTCCCTCACCCCAGCCCCTCAACCACGCTGACTCTGAGGAAGTCCTCTTCCTCACACCCTGTGCCAAAGAACCCCCCAATTCCGTCGACTCCCCAAGGAGAGTCACAGAGGAGGGAGGTTCGGTCTTAACCTTGGTAGAAGGGATGGCACCGGGGACAGCAGCCAACCCCACCACCCCGGAAGCAGCAGGACTGCCAGCCTGCGTTGACTCTCAAGCCGATGGCGGCTTGATGGGGCAGGTGTGGGTTGGCAGTTGCCAGAGCCGCAGGAGAGGGCACCTGGGAAGGTGCAAGAGTGCTAGGCCGTGGAGAATCCTCCAACTCCGAGGAGTCAGGCTGCCAGTCCGGATCAGCCTCTAAATCATCTGGCTCCAAAGAAGAGACGATCGAGAACGGCTACGGACCAGCGGCCCCGAGGGCTCTCCCACCTGCCCCTCATGGCACTGCCCCAATCACCTGAGCAGCAAACGGCTCCAGGATCCAAGGTGGCACTGATGGGCAGCACCAAAAAACGCCCCGCACCGGGACCCACAGCCATGGGCCTCGGCAACAGGGTAGCCTGCACCTCCAAAGAGGTGACTACCAGTCCAACTCCATTTGGAGTCAGATCGGACCTCCGGCACTGTGGTACAGACTTCCTCGATGGTGAGGCAAGACGAAGAGGAGGCCCCCTCTTCACTGGACTGTGTAGGCCCCAGAAGGGACCCGGAGAAAGGGCCAAGAGTCTTGCGCTTGGACCGATGAGAACGACGACGCCCCCTGAAAGTTGGCAGAGCCCTGTCGACTTTTAACATGCGGTGCTCTAGAATGCGGCAGTCCATAGAGAAGCAGGCGCCGCAAGTGTCCATGTCATGCTGGGGTCCAAGGCTGGTGAGACAAACATCATGCCAGTTGGTAATGGAGATTTGCCAGCTGCAGGGACACCGATGCATAGGAAGCCAGCCCATTTTCTTCTAACGCTTCTTGTCCTGAGGACCAGGCATGATGTGATGGTAACTAAACACAAAAAAAAGTTAAAGACTCAACGCTGCTTAATAAAAAGGAAAGATCTTACCGACTGGTTGATAAACAGCACCGAGTGGGCTGCTGAACTGAGGCGGAGTTGGCAGAGTCAAATGAATCTTGGTGTTTAGAATGGCCCCGAGGAGCAATGACTCAGAGGATCGAGGCTTCGACTGTCAGACTAGGCCGCAATGTTGTAGTAGAATATGCAAGCTGCTGCGAGGTGCTGTCTCAATGGCAGGAGAAGCAGAACTGAGGTGGACGTGGAGCCAATGGCAGTTACTGGCCAACCCATGAGCACCACGCAATGTGTCAGCTTCGTGGCTCCTCCCTACCACAAAAACAAACAAAAGGAAAAAAAAGCTCCTGCAGGGTGCTTGTCTCCGGCCAATCACCCACCACTGATAAAACACAGAGGTTGACGCCAGATAAGGACCGCAAGGCCCATCCAGTCTGCCCATTTTTTCTACCTTATGAATATGTCATAGGCCTGTATTCTGTCAATGGCCTATCTATTCATACTCATCTGTATTGCTCCCTTATGCCTATCCCATGCCTGTTTGAAGCCCTGCACTGTATTCATATCCACCACTTCCTGAGGTAGGCCATTCCATGTATCCACCACCCTTTCTGTGAAAAAGAACTTCCTCACATTACCCCTGAATCGGCCTCCCTCTAATCTCATGCTGTGTCCTCTTGTCCTGTTATTTTTCCTATACTGAAACATGTTAGACTCTTTCACCTTGTTAATGCCCTTAAAATGTTTGAATGTTTCGATCATATCACCTCTCTCCCTCCTTTGCTCTAGGGTATACATATTGAGCTCCGTTAATCTGTCCTCATATGTTTTCTGATGCAGTCCTTCCACCATTTTGGTTGCCCCTCTCTGGACTGCCTCCATTTTGTTAATGTCCATGTGCAGGTGCAGCCTCCAGTACTGCACGCAGTACTCCAGATGGGGCCTAACCATTGTCTTGTAAAGAGGGATTATTACCTCCCTCTTATGACTTGCGATACCCCTACTAATACACACCAACATCCCGCTAGCCTTACCTACTGCTTTAGTGGTCTGCTTGGATGATTTCAGGTCATCTCTGATGATGATGCCCAAGTCTCTTTCTTCCCTTGTGATTGTCAGCAACTCCCCTCCCGATCTATAGGTGGCTTCAGGGTTTCTCTTCCCTATGTGCACGATCTTGCACTTCTTTGCGTTAAACCTCAGTTGCCACTCTTCCGACCATTTTGCCAGTTTATACAGATCTCTTCTCATGCTGCCCACCCCATCTGAATCATCTTTTCTGTTGCATATCTTGGTGTTATCTGCAAACAGACAAACCTTACCCTCTAGTCCATCTCCAATGTCACTGATAAATGGTCAAGACTGACACAGGGAAGAGGAGTGGTTCCCCAGAGCTCAATCCTGTGGCCACTCCTCTTTTCACTAATGATCTTAGGAACCAACAATATAACACAGCTGTTCAACTTTATGCTGATGACCCTGTCATCTACAGCTGAAGCCCAGATGTTATGTTGCTACAGTCTAAACTATAGTCAGCTTTTGAGGAGATTCAACTTTTTTAGCAGTCACAGATTAATTATAAACAAACAAAAAACTCAAGTCATGCAATTTGAGTCAGGATGCAGAAACAAAACATGCAAATGTCTGTTTTCACTTCTAATAATAGGAAGCTGCAGAATGTCCCAAATTGTAAGCACTTGGGTCAATGGTTATATGAATATATAAAGTGGTATTACCATTTCAAAGTCCTAGAAAAGAAGGTGAACGCTAGGATAGGGTTTCTATACAGAAACAGATCATATTTCTCATTAGATGTGAGACAGGGAATAGCACAGACCATGACACTGCCCCATTCGATTATGGAGACATTGTTTATGCTGGCCTACTGAGAACTCATTCCCAAAGGTCAGACATGAAAATAATAAGACACAACAGGGTGTGGGTTGTTGATTGATAAGGGCACGCCCCCAGGTGCGTTGTTAGGCACAAAGCACTTGCGCCGAGTGACCTACAGCTTGGCTGGGTAGTGCTCTTATCAATCAACAACCAATCTTATCGCTCTTCTAAAATGGGCAACAACTATTTCTATAACAATCAAACAAAACTCTGGACACATTATTAAAAATTTTATAACAGTATGTTATTTTATTTAAATATGGTGAAAAAAATAGTTCTCAGTCTTGGGTAGAGGAGTGGTAAAATTGATTGAATAGCAACTCACTGAAAAATGCTAAACTAGTGAGTTGGAGGGACAGCAATGTATTATTTGAGCAGTATGAGTCTGCCTCTGCCTACGTAACTGTGTTTTCCCACCTTTTATCTTTGTTTATAAAGTATTACTGTATTGCTTACTTTCTTCATCCTGTTTTTTTTTCTGTTTTTCCCCTCATTCAAGACACAGAATGTTTATCATGAAATGTTTACCATGGAATACAGGGATTCAAAATTCTGCTCAATTCCACTGGTAGAATGTTACTCTCTTAACATACTGTACACACAGGCAACAAAGGCATGTTTTAGAGCCAGTAACTCAATTATCTCACTGTCAGGGCAAGCTGAAGAGATTTCCCTGACGAGCAGGTAAAGACAGAAGGGAGATTTTTCACTGTTAGTAAAGAAACAGTTGTAATGAAAACTATAAACAATACTTAATGTTTCTAATTTGTTTATGTGTGTAAGGAGTGTGCTGATCAGGGAAACAATCTTTAATTAATTTGTTTTATTTTTTATTTACGGTAGTTTTATTTTTAGGGCCCAGTTGAAGGTTTTTGCAGTGTAAAGGTAGCAGCCATGTCTGTGATGGAAGATCAGTTCTGTTTATAGAGGGACTGATGGAAGATAGTTCTGATTGTAGGAGGACTGATTTCCTCATTGTGTGATGTGATTTAGGACCAGGATGACTGTGTGTATATAGAGATTTAATGTACAGTCAGTTGATGTCTCTTGGCCAATATTGCTGCTGTTTTTGACAGAGGAGAACTTTGCTTTCCGAGCAAGAAACAGCAGTCTAGAACTACAGCTTTTTTACTCATTGCCCTACTTCCCACCCTAAGCCAGATCTACTTTTATAGCCACAGGATTTGACCGACAACAGGAACTTCCTGTTTGGCAGTAGGAAGGCAAGGATCACTGAGACACATTAGTTTCATTAACCTTGAAGGAACCTAAAAAATAACTCTTTCTCTCCCCCCCCCACCCCCGGCTGCTGGAGGTCTGAATCCAAGCACGGAAGAAGCAGACTACTGAAGACTACAGGAAGTTCCTGTCCCAGAACAGGAAGGACAAGAGTTGTAAGGGCACATAGGTGGTAGAAAGTAAGTGTAAAAATACATACAGGGAGGAGACAGTAAGCATACAAAGCAACAGGAGAGGGGACACAAAATAAGTCAAAATGGGAGTGGTGCAGTGCAATGGCTATGGGGCAGCAGTGTTCTGGGAGACATTCTGGAGGCTGCAGTGGAGACCAAGGGGGATGCTGGGAACCTCCACAAAGGAGACCCACAGAAGGGTGGCACAAGACCCCGCAGGGGGAAGGAAACAACTCCTGTTGGGGGACTTGATCATTAGGGGGGTAGAAGTGGGGGAGGAAGGGGATAGGGAGGTAAGGTGCCTGCCTGGCGCCATGGCTCGGAGGGACAGGAAGAGAATCCTCAGGATCACGGGAGCAGCTGAATGAGGGAGGGAGCTGGATGTCATTGTCCACCTAGGGACAATTGACCTGGCTGTGAATGGGATCACAGTGGTGCAACAGGAGTTTGTAGAGTTGGGGGGGCCTTAGACAAGTAGACATGCAGTAGCAACTACCGGAGGTGCTGCCTGTCTATGGCAAGGATGACCTAGGGTATTCCGCAGACCATGGGATTCAATGAATGGTTGAAAACTGGTGTGGAGCTCAGGGTTTTGGCTTCATTGGGGACTGGGGTGCCACCTGGAGGGATGCAGGCCTATAATGAAGCGATGGTCTGCATCTGTCCTGGGGGCGTAACCAGGATCCTAGGTGATAGGTTTAAATGCTTCATCGGCAAGCATTTAAACTAGACAAGGGGGAAGCACTGAAAAGGAGCAAGGAAATCCCAGCCTCCCCCCACAAAACACAGTAGTTAGAGAGGTAAACACCAAGGTAGAGAAGTCAGTAGGGAGCAGGACAGGGGTAAATGCAGAAAAAGACAGTAAGGACAGGGATGGGGCTAAAAGGGGTAAGGCCATTAAAAAAAAATTAAAAAAAAATTGATGAGTACCAATGCCCGCAGTCTGTGTAACAAGCTCCCTGAACTAGTGGCCTTGATGGAAGAGTGATGCCTGGATATTGTGGCAGTCACTGAAACATGGTACACAGAGAACCATGACTGGGATGTCAACATACCAGTATACACAATCTGCTGGAGGGACAGGGTGGGTAAAAGAGGAGGGGCAGTAGCTCTCTATATAAGGGAAGGGATTAAAGCAACAGAACTAAAGAGTAAACAGAAGTTGATGAGTCACTATGGGTCACCCTGGAGACAGGAAATGGCACCACAATCCACATGGGGGTTGTGTACAGACCCCCATCTCAGGGGGAGGAAATGGACAAGGAAATGATAGAAGGCATCCTTAAAATGGCAGAAAAAGGGGACATATTGTTGGTGGGGGACCTGAATATGCCAGATGTTAACTGGAGTACCTTTGTTGCAGGCTACAGGGGGCATGCCTCAGACAGCTAGTGTTGGAACCCACTTGGGAGGGAACAATCTTAGACCTGGTACTCTCAAATGGGGAAGGAGAAATGATCTCAGATTTAGAAGTGGGTAGCCATCTGTGAACAAGTAATCTAACAGTGTGGTTCACAATAAACACAGCCATAGCGTCAAGCCATACAAAAACAAGAGTACTGGACTTTAGGAAGGCTGACTTTGGGAAAATGAGAGAGTGCCTCAGAAAAGCACTAGCAAACAGGCAAGAAGGAGAGGTGGAGGAACAATGGGGAATAATCAAAACAGCCATCGCAGGGGCAACAAGCCTTTGTGTGAAGCAAATCAACAAAACAAAACGAAGGAAAAACACTATGGCTCTCAAAAGAGGTGGAAGGAAGGTGAAGAGAAAAGGATAGCATTCAGGAAATATAAGGAAACACAGAAGGAGCAGGACAGAGAACTTTATTAGTTAAAGCAGAAGGAGGCAGGGAAAGCAGTCAGAATAGCAAAGGCACAAACTGAGGAAAAGATAGCCAACTCTGTTAAGAAGGGGGATAAAACCTTTTATAGGTACACTAGGGAGCGAAGAAAGACCAAGGGAGGGATACATAGACTTAATAAAGGGGAGGGAATGTTGGCAGAGGGTGACAGTGAAAAAGCAGGGATACTGAATGAATATTTCTGCTCAGTATTCACAACGGAAGAGGAGGGAGAGGTACCTAAACCAAACAAGAGAGAAACTCTGAGTAAGGGGGGTCAATACCAGTTGCTTCACAGAAGAAAGGGTTTTGAAAGAACTCTTGAAACTGAGGGTGGACAAAGCAATGGGGCCTGATGGGATTCACCCAAGAATTCTAAAAGAAGTAAGGGTAGAACTAGTAACTCCACAGACTAGATAACAAATCATGGGAGGATGGGGTGGTACCTGAGGACTGGAGGACGGCAAATGTGATTCCACTTCACAAAAGTGGGAGCAGAGCAGAGGCAGGAGACTACAGACCAGTTAGTTTGACCTCAGTGGTAGGGAAAATGATGGAATCGCTTCTGAAGGAAAGAACTGTTGAGTACTTAGAGGCCAGTGGGGCACAGGTCCCAAGGTAGCATGGTTTCACAGCAGGAAGGTCATGTCAGACGAACCTAATAGATTTCTTTGACTGGGTGACCAAAGTAGTAGACCAGGGAGGGGCTGTAGATATGGCCTACCTAGATTTTGGCAAGGCATTTGACGCAGTCTCACACAAAAGATTAAAATAAAAGTTAGCCAGCCTTGGAGTGGGTCCCAAGGTGGTAGCCTGGATAAAAAACTGCCTGGGCAACAGGACGCAAAGGGTAATAGTAAACGGAGTCCACAGTGAAGAAAGGAGGTTAACTAGCAGGGTTCGGTACTGGGACCAGTCCTCTTTAATGTTTTTATAAATGACATTGGAGAGCACCTGGAAGGAAAGGTATGTCTCTTTGCAGATGACATAAAAATCTGCAACAGGGTTGATTCACAAGGTGGGGTGGAAAGCATGAAAAGTATAAAGAGAAAGTAAAAAAAATAAAATAATAATACAGCTTATAAAACGGCAAGAAAAAAATCTAGAAATCTTATTGAAACATAGGATTTGGCAAGGTTGGAGGAATGGTCAAACAGGTGGCAGCTCAGATTCAATGCAAAGAAGTGCAAGGTAATACATCCGGGAAACAAAAACCCAGGGGAAGAGTACACAATGGGGGGTGCGATACCAACAACAACAAAAATCGAGACAGACCCAGGAGTAATTATATCAGATGACCTAAAGGTGAGCAAGCAATGTGAGAAGGCAGTAAGGAGGGCTGGGGGACACTGGGATGCGCATAGGGAGAGGCATCAACTGTAGAAAACAGGAAGTTGTTATCCCTCTGTACAGACAGTTGGTGAGACCCCATCTGGAGTACTGCGTGCAATTCTGGAGACCCCATCTCCGCAAAGACATAGACAGAATGGAGGCTGTTCAGAAGGGGGCAAGCAAAATGGTGCAGGGTCTGCACCTGAAGACATACCAGGAGAGACTAAAGCAGCTTAATATGTATACCCTTGAGGAAAGGAGGGAGAGAGGGGACATGACAGAAACTTTCCAGTATCTCAAGGGAATTAAAGTACAAGAGGGTAGCATCTTTCAGAAGAAGAGATGTTCAAGAACAAGGGGGCACAATTTGAAGATAGAGGGGGGATGGCTCAGAGGTAATGTTAGAAAGTCGTTTTTCACAGAGAGGGTTGTGGATGCATGGAACAGCCTTCCTGAGGAGGTTGTGGAGTCAGGAACAGTGGGAGAATTCAAGAATGCATGGGACAGGCATAAGGCAATTCTAGTGGGGGGTAGGAGGAAGTAAGCTGTTAACTAGAATCTGCAGCTTATCCATCAGGTAGGGAAATGGGTAGACTAGGTGGGCCAAGCGGTCCTTATCTGCAGTCAAATTCTATGTTTCTATGTTTCAATAAGATTTCTAGATTTTTTCTTGCCATTTTATAAGCTGTATTATTATTTTATTTACTTTTTCACTTTCTCTTTATACTCCTTCTGCTCCCTGAGCCCCACACCATCAGGAGTCACCTGTGGCATCTGCCCCCTTTCTACCCCCCCTACCTGGAGCCTGTGGGTGGTCCCCCATACAGCCTTGGTTCTACCCCCCAGGCAAGGATGAGGTAAGGCCCGTACACCCCAAGCTTTTTGTTTCGTCGGGCCATGCCAACTGGGACAGGCAGGGAGAGTTGTCTGTGCCAGGCAATCCATCTTCCCGATGCCCAGGGAGCTGTTTTCTGCTGTTCTGGTGGTAGGCGTGACTTGCGCCCAGACATCAAGGTGCAATTACCGACATCCATCATGTCCCTACCCCTGTGTGCGGCTTGGTGCTTGCTGTGCCGCCAGCCTCTGCCAGAGGCCAGTCAAGTGACGAGCCTCGTCCCTCCTCCTTCCCCGGAGAAGGCGTACAGTCCTTGGATGCTCGAGGCTCCTCCCCCAGCTGGCCCTCCTTCTCCCCGTGCACGTGCCTGAACCTGGGTAGATGGTGTCGCAAGCAGTAGCACTACCGCTGTGCCAGCAGGCCAGCCTAGACATGCTGTTATTATAAATTGGCTTATTTTGTCCTGCTTGCCATAGGGCAAATGCATCCTTGCACCTTACTTAAGGCTCTACATAGGTTGCCCCGGATCAAGTGAGACAACTGCACACATTAAATTTTATGTGGAAGTGTGTTAAACAAAGGCTCCCGTGTATATTTCTGACTTGTTTTCCTATCACCCTTTAAAACCAGGGCTAAGGTCAGCAAAAAGCTTTGAATTTTACGTTCAGAGAGTGAGTTCTCATATAGGCCAACTATCCCTTGCCTTTAAAGGTCCACAGCTATGGAATACCCTCCTATGTGTGCAGTGTACCAACACTGATAATCTTCCATGTCATTATGTACTCTAAAACACTGGTTCAAAACTACTTGCCAATTATATTGTGACTCTTGCATGAATTTGTGAGTTTGGATGTTTTGTACATCATTAAGATGTATGTCTTAACTTTAAGAAAATTATTTTTTAATTATTATATAACATACTTTAGCTAGACCCCATTTCTGTATTAAATTTTAACTGCAAATTATTTCAGGAAGCCATCATAAATGAACTTCTGCTCAATTGGTTGTTTTAAATATAAAAGTTGAATGTGAACTAATATGTACATCCTAGAAGTGAAGAGAATGAGAGGGGACATAATAGAGACCTATAAGTACCTCACATGGGAGAACAGGGTACGGGAGGGGAGTCTCTTTCAAAGGAGAAACAGCACCAGGATCAGAGAGCATGCGATGAAGCTGGTGGGGTGGGGTGGGGGTAAGAGGGATGTGAGGAAGTACTACTTCACTGAAAGACTGGTGGGTACCCGAGACAGACTGCCAGCTGAAGTGGTGGATACTAAACAGTAGGTGGCGTCAAGCATGCATGGGATGGACAGAGGAGAATATTAACAAATAGGAAGAGAGGAGGGCGGGTCGCGAGAGACCAGTTAGGGTCTGTAGAGACAGACTAGGCAGGGACCATGTAGGCAGACTGGGTAGGCCAAGCGGTCCTTTACTGCCAACAAATGCTATGTTTCTGTGCTCAAAAGGGGCTGCACCAGAACTTGGGTAGGAAATTACAGCATACTGTCCAGCATGCCACAGGCACTCGGGTCTTTACCACGCATTGTAACCTAGGCCCTGTCCACACTGAGCCCTGTAAACCGTTATCAGTCTGGTAAACCGTTACCGCTACCTCCAAAAACAGTTCGCATCCACACTGGTAATGGTTTAACATGCGTTTTTAAAACCGATCTCAAGACCTGTAAGGATGTGGTCTTTAGGTTGGAATGGGTAACGTTATGGAACCTGTAACATTATAGTTACATGTGTGGACGCGTACCCATTTGGATCCTCCATTCACAGGGTCTTCCAAACGGATTAAGACTGGAAGAAATAAGGTGTAATGCGGATGGTCTCTAACTTTTTAAAAATGTTACTACCAGAATGCGGACGCTCCAAAACGGTAAGGGCGGGAACGGTAACGTTTTTAAAAACGTTACTACAGATGTTGTAGTGTGGATAGGGCCCTAGTGGTTAGATCACTGACCTGTAAAACAATAGATTACAGCCACTGACTCACTGTGTGACCATTAGCAAGTCACCTGACCTCTCTGTGTTCAGTTCCTCCCGGCAGTAATGGGGGGGGGGAGTAGAAGCAGGACCTCATTGTTAGTAGCATGTTGCACAGAAGTTGTGCTATCCTAGGTAAAGAAATTATGTTACCTCATGTGCTTACATTCCCTACGAACTAGTGTCTGTTCTTCGAGCAATCAAACTCGTAACAAAATACAAAGCCCTAACTCACTGTTCACCAACATCCTGGCCTTTATATAGAACATCTGAAAGGCTCGTCAAAGTGGGCTGGGATTAACTTGAGCTATAGCTTGGCCGCAGCTTAACAAAAAAAAACATTTCTAACCAGGCTAAACTAACATACCTCTCAAGTCTTTATTATCTTTTGTTACTGACATGTCATACAACCTTGGACATACCATACCTAGGGATATTTCCTTGTAAAGTGTCTGTCCATTTAAAATTCTGGATAAATCGCAGCTTGTTGTCTTGGCTTGTCCCATCCAATGAATTTATGAAACCTGTGGAAAGACGGAACATATCCAGAAATGAATTATTTTACTGGAGGACATGAAAAACAAGGTCAACATTGTTGGTTGACTACATCCACAAGCAGTGCAAATGTACTGTAGCGCTACACTATGCTCCGTAGGAATTTCTAAGCCTTCACCGACTCTCAACAGTCTCGCTGAGACTGTCCCAAATATACATTAAATAAGGCCACTCCTGGAAGTTAAAAAAAAATTCAGATCACACTTTGCTTTTAGTTTAGATTTTAGTTTGACTGACCTTATGAGGAAAGTACAACTCTGGGGGGTCGATCATTTTTCTTTAAAGAATTTTCTGCTTGTCCAATAAAAGAACATCACAAACACCTTTTTGTTGTTTATTTTGTTCATTTTTTTATTTATGTTGTGTAATCTTTCTCAGTTAGGTCACTGCCAACCAACTTGAAGTTGTAGAACTTGAGGCCAGATTTGTGAGAGTTTCCCTTTTTTTAGTGGCTGTCATACAAATCCCTTGTGAGGAGTTGGGCTTCTATGAAGTACAGGCAACCAGATTTTGTATATGAGGCAACTTACAAATATGAGACCGCCAAGTCCCTATAATACAAGGCTCACTGATCTACAGGAGTCCTGCTTTTGACAAGATAATGGAGCAGGCTACAGGGAAACTGTTATCATAGACGTGCACTGCTTGGTTAGTGGGGGGACGATGTTCCACTGGAAACAATATAATTCACAGGAAAATCTAAAGGCATCACCCTAAAGTTACAGGGAGGAAAAAAGTCTGGCTGATCTGCTTATACTGATTTAACTGGCAAAGCACTGGAAGCGTTCATACATCTCAGCACAACCGGATGCTTTGGGGTCGGTCTATCTGTCTGTCTGTCTATCTACCTACCTGCCTGATGACTATGAAAATAAACTACACCAAATAACCCTGATATTTTTTGCTTGTCATGGACCTACAGTGAGAGTATTATGATATTCTCACTCTGGATGGATGACAAAGCAAATATTCATATTGTGTGTACTTCAGAATAAAAGCTTGACATACCATGTTATTCTGGGACTTGACTGTACTCAGAAAGGTCTACTTATATAACTTGACCTGTAATTCACTTGAAAGAGTAACACATGAATCAGTTTTACCACAAAAACCCATGCCATTGCATAATCAAATATGGCACAAGCATAATAAAAAAAATGCCTGCTATTTTACATGTAAACCCTGACACCCCCCCCATACCACCACTCGTGATTCCATTGGGTCACACATAAAATATCAGGCATTATTTTTATTAGGCCTACATTGGGTAAATAAATCACGTTATTTTTCAAACAGGAAAAAAATATATTTCCACTTAAAGAGCTACTGACGTTTCCAGAAGAACTCAGAACTATAATCTTTGGACACAGTTCATCTTTTATTTCAGATTAGCTCTGCATTTCTTTTTCCGTTATTTGTTACTAAAGTTATTTATGCATGAAAACAGGATCTTCGCTTATTGAGAGTTCATCAGCTCCTATTGCTTATTCCCGACCTTTATTTATTTATTGAATTTTGTTGACTGGGTAGGTCTGCGGAGACTAAAGGTCCCTTTTTCAGGGGCAACCCAGAATCAGTTGCATGTATGGAAACACAACACAATAAAATCTGGAAATCAATAAGCAATACAAAGTGTAGCAACAGCAAGATATAAGCATAAGGTCATAGAAAACTTGTTTTTTTTTTATTATTATTTATTTAAATCTTGGATTACAATACCTTTGAGCCAGAGGCTATTTTACAAGGGTTCCACGTCAGGTAAGAGACAAGCACAGTTTACAATGTAAGTACAGCAAACAGGTAAGGTGAACAGTGCATGAGAGACAAAATAAGGTGCAAACTTCATAATACAGGATAACAGCACAGCCAGGAAAAGGCCAAGTCTTGATAGTGTGGGGAGGTAGACTAGAAGCGGGGGGAGGGGGGAATGGGAAGGGATAAGACAGACAGAACAGGGAGGCTTAGTTAACTGGGGATGAGGATAGAAGAAGGGTGGAGAGGAAGAGGGGCTGTACAGGGAAGGGGGAAATAGACAAAACAGGGAGGCTTAGCTTACTGGGAATGAGCATAGAGGAAGGGCGGCTAGGGAGAGGGGCTGTACAGGGAAGGAGAGGGTGAGAGAGAGAGAGAGGAACAGGCAGAGGGAAGGTGAGGACATGCAGGCGGCTGGTGCAGGGAAAAGCGGTAGGATGGGGGAGAGAACAGAGGTCCGGGGAGGGGGGCAGTTTGGATCACATATTAGAATACAACTAGGAACTAACATATAGACAGGTCATAGGACGGCAGGACAAAAGTATAGTTATGTAAGAACTTACCATAACAGTAGATCTTCGAGAGGAGCTCTTGCAGTAGGCAACACTGGTAGGACTGAAGCCGCCAGGTGCCAGGACCACACGGAAAACTTCTAGCTAGCAATCTATCACGGGGGACCACCCCCGCCGATGTCAGCACGCTGATGTCCGCCTATCCTATAAAGAGCGTGGTCCCCCAGGCAGTTCTTTTGTCGGAGACCCCGGAGCATAAAGTAAACAAATGGAGAGCCGCGGCAGTTCCTCAGAGCCAAGGAAAAGTATAGTAAATGCAAAGGAGAAGAAGCTATCGGGGGAAGGATGGAGGGAAAGCAGTACCTGACGCAAAAGTTCCTCTCAAAGATCTACTGTTACAATAAGTTCTTCCGTAACTGTACTATCTTACTTCAAGGGGTCTCTTGCAGCAGACAACACCTGTAGGACTGAGTACCAAGCAGTGCCAGAACTGACCATAAGTCAGCCGGGAGGAGGCAGAGAAAAAGAGCAGACTGCTCAGGAAAGAAGGCTCTGAAGGACAGCTAGTCCGAAATTGGCCCTGCATCTGGAAGCAATATCCAGACTGTAATGATGGACAAAGGTGTGAACCAAACTCCACATGGCAGCTGCACCGATGTCCGCAGCAGACAAATTCCTGAAAAAGGCAGTAGAAGCAGTGGAGGGAGGGAAAGCAGTGCCTGACACAAAAGCTCCTCTCGAAGATCTACTGTTACAATAAGTTCTTCCGTAAAGTAAAGTTATGTAAGAACTTACCATAACAGTAGATCTTCGAGAGGAGCTCTAGCAGCAGGCTATAACAGGTAGGACTATACCGCAGGCACTAGGACCCTCCGGAAAACTTCTCAGCTAGCAGTACCAAGCAGGGACCGCCCCTGACGTCGGCCCCGCCCCGACGTCAGCCCTGGTACAAAAGGGGGCAGACCCAGCTCCACCTCAGTTCCCCCGCCAAGGCCCGCGAACAAGCCCTGATAAGAGGAGACAAAGCACTAAATGAAGATGTAAATGAAGATCTGCACACCTCGAGGGGGAAGGCAGGTGGGAAAGTAACACCTGCTGCAAGAGCTCCTCTCGAAGATCTACTGTTACGGTAAGTTCATACGTAACTGTACTATCTTACTTTGAGTGGGAGCTCTTGCAGCAGGCTATGACAGGTAGGACTGAATACCAAGCAGTCCCATGCCAAAGAGGTAGTTGACCCCGGGAGGTGGAAATACTGACTTCAGAGGCCTAGGACAAAAGGCCGTGCAAAACAGCTAGACCAAAACCGGCACGGCATCTGGAGGCGATATCCAAGCTGTAATGCTTGACAAAGGTATGCACCGAGTTCCAAGTAGCGGCCGCACATATATCCCTTATGGAGACATTTCTCAGGGCGGCAAAGGAAGCAGACACTCCCCTAGTGGAGTGACCCCTGACTGGACCCAGTAGGGGTTTATTGTGCTTTTCCTAGCAGAAGGACATGCAGTGGACAATCCACTTCGAAATCGTCTGCTTGGTCACTAGTTTGCCCAAGCATTGTGGTGCAAAGGCCACAAAGAGTTGCTCCAACTGACGGTGCGTAGCCATTCTCTTGAGGTAATACCTCAACGTCCTGTGGACGTCCAATATGTGAAGGAGACCTTCCCCTCTATTAGATGGGGAAGGGAAATAAACTGGAAGGTCAACTGACTGGTTGATGGTCAATTCCAAGACCACTTTTGGAAGAAACTTAGGATTTGTTCTAAGGGAAACCCTTTCCCTGTGGAAAACCAAATACGGCTCTTTACACATCAGAGCCTGAAGCTCGGAAACTCTTCGAGCTGAGGTAATAGCAACCAAAAACACACCTTCCAGGAAAGGAAACACAGTTCACAATCCGCTGCCAGTTCTAAAGGAGGGAGGGTAAGCTTCTCCAACACAAATAGGAGGTCCCAGGGTGGGATAGGATCCCTAATGAGAGGTCTCATATGCAAAATTCCCCTCAAAAAGGTGCAGGCTACATCTAACTGTGCCAAGGACTTGTCTCCAATCAGAGCATGATAGGCGGAGACAGCCCACATGTGCACCTTAACAGGAATAACTCAGGCCATGTTGGTACAAGGAGAGGAGGCACTGTAATGCTGAGTTCACTGGACAGGTGATGGGGTCCAAATGCTGTGACAAGGCCCATAAACAAAACCGCTTCCATTTCATAGCACAGGCGGAGCGGGTGGAGGGCTTCCTCGCCGACACTAGGACTGCCGATACCTCCGGGGAGACCCTGTATCTCTCTTGGGCTACATCTGAAGGAGCCAAGCATGCAGATGTTCGGAATGGAGGTCCGGATGGACCAGTGACCCCCGTTCCTGGGATAGCAACTGTAAGCATATGGGCAGTGGAGTTGGAGGTTCCAAGGACAACCGCTGTAGGAGTGGGAACCAAATCTGCCGAGGCCACCGGGGGGGCTACTAGAATAATTCGAGCCCCTTCTGACTGTAACTCCAGCAAAACTCTCTGAATGAGAGGGAAGGGTGGGAAGGTGTAGAGAAAGCTCCCTGCCCAGTAAAGGGATAACACGTCTGGCCAGAAAACCCCAGGTGCGTGCTCTCACGAGCAAAAAATTGGCAGTTTGGCGTTGTGTGGTGACGTGAACAGGTCCAGCTCTGGACGACCCCACTTGTCGAAGAGCTGATCTGCTACGGACTGTAATAGCTCCCACTCGTGAGCTCTGGATCGAGACCTGCTTAAGCTGTCGGCCAGATTGTTTAGGACGCCTGGAACATGCACCGCTGACAACAGAATGTATTGTTCCAGTGCCCAGTACCAGACTCTTATCGCCTCCCTGCAAAGGGGATACGAATGAGTGCCCCCTTGCTTGTTGATATAAAAGACGACCGCCATATTGTCTGTTTGAATTAGAAGAGAGCCCGGCACCAGGTCCTCTTGAAAAGCCTGTAAGGCATAGAGAACCGCTTGGATCTCCAGCACATTGATATGGAGAGATTGCTCCTCGGGTGTCCAAACCCCTTGCGTTTGATGAGTACCCAGGTGCGCTCCCCATCCCAGATCTGAAGCATCTGTCGTAAGGGTCTGACCTGGTGGCTCCGGATGAAACCGGACCCCTTTGTCCAAATTCCAGGGGTCCATCCACCAAAGCAAAGTTCTCCTGACTGACTCGGTGATCCTGACTAGAAAGTCTAGATCGTCGGAGCCCTGGTCCCACTGCACCCTGAGCATCCACTGTGGGACCCGCATGTGGAGGCGGGCCAGAGGAGTAACTGGAATGGCCACCGCTATGTGCCCCAGCAGCCTGAGGAAGTTCCTTGCTGGAACCTGAGGACTTACTGATATCCATTCGGCAATCTCCTGCAGGCGATCGCCCAAGTCCGGGGGTAGAAAGGCCATATCCTGAACTGAATCCAGGACCGCTCCAACGAAGACGAGTCTTTGACTGGGCTCAGGGGATGATTTCTGAAGGTTCAGGGTGAGCCCCAGCTCTCGGAACAGAGTACAGGTGTCTCCGAGAGCGTGAAGCAGGCTTGACCTGGACGGGGTCATAAGTAGTCAATCGTCGAGGTAAGGGAAGACGTAATGTCCCTGACGTCTTAGAGTCGCAGCCACCACTGCCAAGCACTTTGTGAAGACTAAAGGAGCAGAAGAGAGGCCAAACGGAAGAACTCGGAATTGGTAGTGCTCCCCTTGGAAGTGGAACCTCAGAAACTTCCGTGGGAGGGAAGACCCTGATATGCATATATGCATCTTGCATTTCTAGGGAGCAGAGCCAGTCTCCTTGGTGCAGCAGGGGAAGTAGACCCAGAAGGGTCACCATCCTGAACCTTTTGTACTCGATAAAGAGATTGAGAAAGCTGAGGTCCAGAACGGGTCGAAGATCCTGTGTCTTTTTTTGGGACCAGGAAGAAGTGGGAATAAAACCCCTTTCCCCGCTGATGCAAGGGGACTACCTCTATCGCCTTTTTCTGCAAGAGGATCCAAATTTCTCCTTCTATAAGTGGGATGTGAGAAGAAGGATATCAGGAGTACTTTGGTGCAGTATTAGGAGGAAACTCTGTGAACTCTAGCGTGTGCCCTCTCCTGACAATATCCAGGACCCACTGGTCTGCAGTTATCGATTTCCACCCTTCGAGATGAAGAGACGCGGCCCCCCAACCATCTCCCCAGAGTCTTCCTTTGGAGAAGGGGGGGGGCAGAAGGCAGTCATTGGGCTGAGCCGGGCATAGGCAGAGAGGTCTGGGAGGACTGGGGCCCACGGGTAGGAGCGCCTCCAGGATGCTGGTTACTGGCTCTCCTACGAAAGCCACCTCTCTGACCCTGCTGATTACCACAAGCTTGTCCACCCTGACCACCTGAGGACTTGCAAAAGGGCCATTTCCGTTGTCGTCGCTGGTCGCCGCGGTACATTTGGCGGACCGACCAGATGGACTTGCCTGACTCTTGGAGACGTGAAATCAGGGCTTCAGTCTCCTGCCCAAACAACATGGTACCTTGGAATGGCAGATCCCTGATACCGGACTGCAGATCCTGGTGAAAGCCCGAGACTCTTAACCAGGCATGGCACCGAAGGCAAACACCGGAAGCAGCTGCCCGGGCTGCCGTATCTGCAGTGTCATATGCGGCTCTCAGGACATGAGAACCTACATCGGAGCTCGATGTAAGTATGTCCAGAAGTTCCATCCTCTGCTCGGAATCTGGCATGGCTCTTAATATCTCTTGTCCCCT
Organism: Neoceratodus forsteri; assembly: GCA_016271365.2. NCBI lineage: Eukaryota > Metazoa > Chordata > Ceratodontiformes > Ceratodontidae > Neoceratodus > Neoceratodus forsteri. Next base: position 40,795,700 of record CM057451.1, read on the forward strand.
CTCACACAGAGCATTCTGGTACTGGATCATATGCGTCAAGAAGTTGAGGGACCAGATGGAGCAGGTGGAGGCAGAGTAAACCTTCTTGCCCACCTGGTCCAAATACCAAGACTCCGGATCGGGAGGCTGCGAGCTTAGGTGCTTCGACTGCAGGGACTTGTCATGGGCAGCCGTAATGACCGAAGAGTCCACCTGAGGGTTCTCAGCTAAAAAGGCTTCTGCCCTCGGGGACTTATACAGCCTGTCCGATTTTTTGAGAACAGCCGGGATGGAGGCCGGACGCTTCCAGGTAGTCCGGATCAGGTCCTGGAAAGTGTCCTCCAAAGGAGGGACCACTAATGGTTTCGGCTCCTTTTGCCTCAGGTACTTGGCCAACCTTTGATGTTCCGGATCCAGGTCCTCTGTTTCCCACTCATTGGAGGCCTGGATATGCCTCATGACATCCATAAAGGTTGGATCGTCCAGAGGCGAGCGAGGCTGCTTCTTCTCTCCCGGGGACTCCCCGATCCCAAGAGAGAAAGAAGAGGATGCCGATGAAGAAGAGGAGGATCGACTATCAGGTCTGGAATAGTCTGATCTCTCCTTGTGACCAGACTCCCTCTGTTGTCAGTAGCTATGGGACCGACGTCAGTCTGAAGACTGGCTCCGGAGCGTAGACCAACGTCTGTCAGAGGACCGATGTCGGGAGCGTTCTGGCCCAGAAGAATGAGAAGGGCTGTGAGTACGAGACCTGGACCAGCGATGGTATCCAGAATCCTTGGAGTATCGGTGGCGGTCTTTGGACCGGGAGCGAGCCCTGGATGGAGGCACAGGCGGCCGCTCGGGGGACTTCCTCTGGGAAGGCTCTCCTCCAGGCTGTGGTTTGTCCGCCGGGTCCGGTTCCAGTGTCTGGGCTGGCGTCGGGGGGGGTCCGCTTCTGGACCTGCCCACACCAAAAGCAGAACAACTCCTGCAGCTCATCCTTCAAGAAAACCTCAGCCACCCGCCCCGGAAAGGGAGTATCCGGGACATCAGCTCGTGAAGGAGAGCTCTCTTGGGAGCCCAGGGCAGAGGAGGAGGACTTGGGGGACGGGGACGTCGGCTGTTCCGTGGCCGCGCCTGAAACCTTCGCCCCTACAACCGGCGTCGGAGGAGGGACCTACAACGGGGTGACTCGGGTGGGGGGGCCCCGAAGGGTCCTTCAGCTCTGGATGCACGCCTTTAGCAGGCAGCGCCGGTGCCTTGGGAGATGGGGCTGAAGCTTTCACCTCCAGGGTCTTGGTGGTAACTCTTAGCGGGGTTACCTTAGGCTTGACTGGCTTCTCCCCCGGTGGGCCGGCCTTGGCCTGGGATGACTTCGGACGCTCACCTGGGCCCGGGACACACAGGCCTTTTCAGGAGAGGGCTGCGAGCGTGAATGGGACCGCAACCGGGACCAGTGTCGGGACCTACTGCGGTCTTTCCCGTGGCACTTGGTCTTCTCCTTGCGCTTCCCCTCCAAAGTGTGCAGATCCATCTTTTTCTCTAGAAGAAACGCCTTCAGGGCCTTGAGACGTCGGATCCGGGTCCGGCTGGTGAATGCCTGACAGGCTGAGCAGGCCACAGTATCGTGGTCTGGCCAGAGGCAGAAGATGCAGCACTTGTGCCAGTCTTTGGCGGGGATCTGCCGCCTGCAGTCGCACTTGTTCTGATGAATCTCCAGAGAGACCGACGACGGTGACGACATCCGTCGATAAACTTGAAAAACCGTCGAAAAACGGTACAAAAAACAGCTAAGAAGAGTAATTTCACTGTTCCTGGCAAGCAGAGGAAGGAAGGCTTCTTCTCACATGCGTGGGACGCGGCAGGAAAAGAACTGAGGTGGAGCTGGGTCCGCCCCCCTTTTGTACCAGGGCTGACGTCGTGGCGGGGCCGACGTCGGGGGCGGTCCCTGCTTGGTACTGCTAGCTGAGAAGTTTTCCGGAGGGTCCTAGTGCCTGCGGTATAGTCCTACCTGATATAGCCTGCTGCAAGAGCTCTCACTCGAAGTAAGATCTGTACTATCTTACTTCAAGGGGGCTCTTGCAGCAGACAACACTGGTAGGACTAAGTCCCAAGCATTGCCAGAACTGACCATAAGTCAGCCGGGAGGAGGCAGAGAAAAAAAGCAGACTGCTCAGGAAAGAAGGCTCTGAAGGACAGCTAGTCTGAAATTGGTCCTGCATCTGGAAGCAATATCCAGACTCTAACGACAGACAAAGGTGTGAACCAAACTCCACATGGCAGCTGCACTGATGTCCGCAGCAGACACACTCCTGAAACAGGCAGTAGAAGCAGCCATACTCCTGGTGGAGTGACCCTTGTCCACCACCGCCAAGGGCTTGTTGTACTTACGGTAACGGTACACAATTCAATTAGCCAACCATTTTGACAAACAGGTGCCCCTTCTCTTTTTGGGGCAACGAAACAAACAATGAATCAGTCTTTCTAACCAGCTGGGTGCGATTTGTATAATAACGGAGCACCCTATGAACATCCAAGGTATGCAGTAAGGCCTCCTCCTGATTAGAATATTCAGGAAAATAAACAGGCAGGTGGATAGATTGATTTTGCGTGAACTAAGACACCACCTTAGGCAGAAACTTAGGATTAGTATGCAAAGGCACTCCGTCTTTGTGAAAAACTAAGTAACATAGAAACACAGACTTTGACGGCAGATAAGGACCACTTGGCTCATCTAGTCTGCCCATTTCCCTACCTACAGGATAGGCCGCAGATCCTAGTTAACCAACAGCCTATTTCTTTCAACCCCCCACAAGAATTGCCTTATGTCTGTCCCATGCATTCTTGAATTCTCCCACAGTTTTAGACCCCACAACCTCCTCAGGAAGGCTGTTCCATGCATCCACTACCCTCTCTGTGAAATAATACTTCCTCACATTGCCCTGAACCGCCCCTCTATCTTTAAATTGTGTCCCCTTGTTATTGCACGCCTCTTTTTCTGAAAGATGCTACCCTCTTGGACTTTGTTGATTCCACTGAGGTACTTAAAAGTTTCTATCATGTCCCCCCTCTCCCTTCTTTCCTCAAGGGTATACATATTAAGCTCCTTTAGTCTCTCCTCATACGGCTTCTCTTGCAGACCCTGCACCATTTTAGTTGCCCTCCTTTGGACTGCCTCTATCCTGTCTATGTCTTTGCGGAGATGGAGTCTCCAGAACTGGACGCAGTACTCCAGATGGGGTCTCACCAACTGTCTGTACAGAGGGATAACAACTTCCTGTTTTCTACTGTTGATGCCTCTCCCTATACGCATCCCAGTATCCCCCCAGCCCTCCCTACTGCCTTCTCACATTGGTTGCTCACCTTTAGGTTATCTGATATAATTACTCCTGGGTCTGTCTCGATTTTTGTTGTTGTTGGTATCTCACCCCCCATTGTGTACTCTTCCCCTGGGTTTTTGTTTCCCGGATGTATTACCTTGCACTTCTTTGCATTGAATCTGAGCTGCCACATGTTTGACCATTCCTCCAACCTTGCCAAATCCTATGTTTCAATAAGATTTCTAGATTTTTTTCTTGCCGTTTTATAAGCTGTATTATTATTTTATTTATTTTTTTTTACTTTCTCTTTATACTTTTCATGCTTTCCACCCCACCTTGTGAATCAACCCTGTTGCAGATTTTTATGTCATCTGCAAAGAGACATACCTTTCCTTCCAGGTGCTCTCCAATGTCACTTATAAAAACATTAAAGAGGACCGGTCCCAGTACCGAACCCTGCTGTACCCTGCTAGTTAACCTCCTTTCTTCACTGTGGACTCCGTTTACTATTACCCTTTGCGTCCTGTTGCCCAGGCAGTTTTTTATCCAGGCTACCACCTTGGGACCCACTCCAAGGCTGGCTAACTTGTATTTTAATCTTTTGTGTGAGACTGCGTCAAATGCCTTGCCAAAATCTAGGTAGGCCATATCTACAGCCCCTCCCTGGTCTACTACTTTGGTCACCCAGTCAAAGAAATCTATTAGATTCGGCTCTTTACACACCTGAGCCTGAAGCTCAGAAATTCTTCAAGCAGAAGTAACAGCAACTAAAAATGATGCTTTCCACGACAGAAAGCGCAGTTCGCAACTCGCGGCCAGCTCAAAGGGAGGCAGAGTGAGCTTTTCCAACATAAAAAGGTCCCATGGAGGGACGTGGTCCTGAATGGGAGGTTTTAAATGTAGGATACCCTGCAAGAATGTGTGGGATACCTTCAGGTGGGCAACAGCTCAATAGATGCAAGGTACGCAGAGATGGCGGAAAGGTGCACCTTAAGCGAAGAGTACCCTAGACCAGAGTTTGAAAGGGAGAGGAGGTACTCCAGAATCAGATTCACTGGGCAGGTGAAGGGATCCAGGTGACAAGCGATGGCCCATATGGAGAAGCACTTCCACTTCATTGCATAGGTGACTCTCATGGAAGGTTTCCTGGCAGCCACCAAGACATCAGCAACCCAGGAAGAAACTCCAAAGCAGGCGTTAGCTAAGTTTGCAGAAGCCACGCATGGAGATGCAGAGACTTGAGGTCTGGATGGACCAGGGCGCCCTGTTTCTAGGACAGCAATGGTACTGGAGGTTTCACTGCCAGCTGCTGCAGCAGGTAGAACCAAATCTAATGCAGTCAGTAGGGAGCTATGAGAATCATCTCCGCCCCCTCTGACTGAAGCTTGAGAAAAACCCTCTGCAGGAGCAGCAAGGAAGGGAAGGCATACAGGAACCTCCCTTTCCAAGAGAAGGACAACACGTCATGCCAGAAAACTCCAGGCCCTGGATTGAGCGAGCAGAAAAGTGGCAGTTTTGCGGTAAGTGGGGATGCAAGAAGGTCCAACTCTGGACAACCCCACTTGTCAAAGAGATCTTCAACCACCAAGGACAGAATTTCCCACTCGTGCATCCTTGACCTGGACTGGCTTAGACTGTCGGCCAGGGCAGTTTGGACACCTGGAACATGGACAGCTAAGAGTTCCAGGTTGTGCTCGATGGCCCAGTACCAGACTCTCATGGCTTCCTACAGAGGGTAGGAGTGAGTTTCCCCCTGCTTCTTGATATAGTATACTACAAACAAGCTATCCATCTGTACCAGTAGCGGGCTGGGATAAATGTGGGTCTGGAAGGCCTGCAGAGCATACAGAACTGCCCGCATCTCCAGCACATTGTGATGTGGAGGTAGTGTTCCAACTTGGACCAAATCCTGTGGGTCTGATGGTCGGCTAAGTGGGCAACCCAGCCCAGGCCAGAAGCATCTGTACTGGGAATCTGCTGTGGGGACACAGCCTGGAGTGGGATCCCTCTCAGAAGATTGGCGGGGTTCTGCCACCACCTCAATGTCCTCCACACCAGGTCGGAAACCATCACTGACTGATCCAGGCTGTCGGTACGTTGGTTCCATTGGACCCAAAGAGTCCACTGGGGAATCCTCATATGCTGGCGGGCTAGGGGAACCATGGCTATACATGCTGCCATGTGCCCCAACAAATGAAGGAATGTTCTGGCTGATAACTGGAGGATACTAACTAGGCCTGGCTACCAAGCACTCGACTCTGTCCACTGGCAGAAAGGCTCTGCCCTGGAACAAGTCCAGGACTGCTCCAACATACTGGAGGCATTGGCTCAGAGACAGACAACACTTCGGTAGGTTGATCATGATCCCTAGGGCCTGGAAGAGCCGAAAGGTGCCTGCCAGGGTCTGCAGAAAGAGATTTCTGGAGGAGCTGTCAGCAGCCAATCGTCCAGGTAAGGGAATACATAAAAGCCTTGTCTCCGCAGAGCCACAGCTACCACTGCTAGGCACTTGGTAAAAACCCAAGGTGCCAAGAAAAGGCCAAAAGGGGGGGCCCGGAACTGAAAGTGGTCCCCCTGGAAGCAGAAGTGGAGAAAGCGGTGGTGGGCCGGGAAAACCTGGATATGGAGACAGGCATCCTGCATATCATAGAAACATAGAATCTGACGGCAGATAAGGACCGCTTCGCCCACCCACTCTGCCCATTTCCCTACCTAATGGATAAGCTGCAGATCCTAGTTACCCAACAGCCTACTTCTTCCTACCCCAACCCCCTAGAACTGCCTTATGACTGTCCCATGCATTCTTGAATTCCACCACTGTTTTTGACTCCACAAAATAGAGCTGAAGTACGATCACAACGCACATCACCGTTTGCAGCTTGGTAGAAGCCAAACCCAAAACAAAGCTAGTATTTCGAATTACCAACACTCGTATTTACCAAGCTTGTATTTACTAAAACTTTATCAGGAAGCCATTGGATGTTCTAGGCTTCGCGACTGGGCAGGCGTCGGTCCGACTGTCGGTTGACTGTTTCATTGTTGCAACCTTCGGCGTACTCTGATACCATTTTCAGTGTACAAAGCAGCAGCCACTGCTATTTGAGTTCTGCCTCCAGCTTCTTGTATCTGGGTCCTTACAAAGACAACTGAGGATCTACCCTAAGATTTTAAGCAAGGTGTTCGCACACCGCCAGGGAGATCCACCGGAAAGTTGCGAATTGAGCAGGATTTGGTTTTATTACGAATATTTTTCAAAGAAAGGATCCGAAGAGGACTGCTTTTTGGTAAAGTTTTGCATCACAAAATCAAGTCATGTGACTCTATGACTGCCATCCAAGGAGAACTGTTTGATTGAAGCTTTTGGTTTACCCTGCTTGTTTGGTCATTCATATTCATATTCATATTTCACCAAGATACTAACTTCAAAGGACATTTTCCTGAACAGTGTCATTGTTGTTTAGCAGTACTCAGGACTTGTTTCGAATCGTTAATATTAAGGAGGGTGACACTATTGACTGGTAAACAAGTGACCCCAAATGTAACTTGTTTGTGATTGTATTTGTTTCAAAGGTGAATTATAAAATTGTATATACTCATAGTGGTAAGGCCATAGTATCAACGTCTGATTTAAAAATGAAGGCTAAGAAGGCCAAAGGGAGCAAGAATAATGAAATTCAGGGAGAGGGAGATTTAATATGTTCAAAGGATCAAATGGTCAATGTAACGCAGAGATCTGCATCTTTGCTTTGTCTAGGGGAAAGCAATCTGAATATGACTGGTAGTATAAAGAGAAGAAAGTTAAATCAAACGAAAATAACAGATTTTATGAAACTACCACAAGTGAATCTAACTACTACACCAAGTTCCCTTTCCTTCCCCATGTAGAAATTCAACCAATAACTATCAGAGAGGATTTGTCTCATTTAAGGTTGCCCTCCAATTTAGCACTCCAAACAACAAAATTACGTTTTTCTGGTTTGGAAGATATTGAGGAGAGGGAAGCTGGGAGTGTTTTATTTACCCATGAAACTTCAGTGGTGTCATTGGACAACACAAAATACTCTGATATAGCTACTATCTCCATGTTGTCATCAGTTGAAATGGAGGATGACCTTTCGATCAAGGAGCTTCAATCTCAGTCAACCCCTAGTAGAGACAATTTAAGCCTGGTTATAAAAGATTTAAATCAGACTGTAAAAGGCCTCAAAGATTTGGTAGCCAAGAAGAATACTGACAATGAGGCATGCTCAGAAAACTATTCATGTCAATTTTCCCCTGCCTCTGGAGCACAATCCTTGTTTTTTCCCCCGGAAATCCCGAGTACTACCACCCCTTTTATAAATGTGCAAGATGACTAGAAAAAGACTAAAACAAAATTAATCCAGTCTATAGAACCACAAGAGGTAGTAAAAGATTTTGCTTCTTCCTCTGTACTCTCTAGTCAACTTTTAGAGACTACTAAAGACCCATATCATGCCAATATTATACTTTTGGAAAATATATGGGTTTTAAAAGAAGTAGTAGCAAGTCTCAGAACTGAAGTTTTTTATAAAATCATTGTTGGGGCAAATAAAAAATGAATTCTTTAAGAGCAAATTCGAAGTAAATCAAGCTCCAAATGTTAATCAGGTAGAGGAGGTTCGAAGAGAAAATAAAGCTCTGCAAGTAAACCTCCCCCCTCCCATTTATAAGAAATGGAGGCTCTCCATGTCAGCAGGAAGAACCAGTTTGCCAGACACTGAATAAACCAGCACTTAAGCAAGTGTCTAAACAGAGGCAACAGAAAAATAAAAAATCTCTTGGTAAGGATTCCCAAGGACAAAGTAAAAAAAAAAAATCAAAAAGAAAACTTCAGACTAGGGGGAACAATAGTGACCTTATCATAAATGAATCTGTTGGAAAAGGAAAAGAAACAAATTCAAGCAACAAACAAGATTTGATGGAAGAAGTGAGTGTATTGTCAGGAAGGGAAGAATCAATAGAGCAAGAAATGTTGTATAGTTACACTGATAAATTATTAACTCCTAATGAAAATCTAACTAATGGTGGGGAGTCCAGGGTCCTTATGGGCCCAGTGGAATCTGACTATGGGAGTAAAGAGGGAGTACATTTTAATAAAAGAACTGAATACTTAATTGAAGCATATGGTTATCAGGGAAATACCCCAAGAAACACCTGTTAAGTTATTAGAATGGATAACCAGATTGTTTCATTTGCCCCACCCAGTAGATGGTCTTACAGTTTCTAGAGTTTCAAGCTCGGACTTTAACCATTGTGTTTTGATTTACTGTAATAGTCTGAAATTGGCTGAAACACTCTGGTCAAGAGAGAAAGATCTAAAAATGAAGGATATAAATATCCTTCCTCCCTATGAGGTACCATCGCTAGATAAACAATTATCTCAGGTTTCTACTGAAATTGGTCTCTCCACATCTAAAGCCAAACAAGTACCAGAGGTAACATCAGAGTATGAAAATTCAAGACAACAATCCTGGGAATTTCGAACACTTACCATATTTGGCTGGAAGCTGAGCCAAAGGGCCGGTGGGTAAAACTAAATGTGAAATGGCTACTTTTTTCAGCCAAATTTTGGACTTTCCACTGTATAGAAACAACACAGAATGGCTTGAAATACATAACTCAGACTCTAGCACCCCACAAATGGATATTACTTTTGCCAATCCCAGATTTGTGAAAGCAATCCAAGAAAAAGCATCTATACTGGATATGATGGGCCTTTATGTGATCCAACCCAGTATTTTGAATGAAACTTATGGAGGGAAACTTCAACAATTTGTGATAAGAGACTAGGAACAGTTTTGCCCAGCTACAGGATCTTTCGCAAAATTGACAAACACCATCCTTAATGTATGGAGAGAATCCAAGAGAGATTTCCCTTATTCGGGTGCTCTCTTGGAATATAGAGGGATTGTCACTTAAACGTGCCGATCAGGAGTGCAGGGCATTTTTGGAAACCTATGACATACTATGTCTACAGGAGACATGGTGTAGCCAACATATAACCCCACCCATCCCAGGATTTGCAAGTTATTAGAAGCCAGCCAGCTGTCCGGCCAATTACGGACGATATAAGGGAGGTTTAGCAACATATGTTAAAACACCTCTTAACATTAAAATATCCCATATCCCGTGTAAATTAAATACAATTCTTCCCATCCTAATGGAGGAAAAGAATAGTTCTATCCTTTTATTTAATGTTTACATCCCTCCATGTTCCAAAAAGGATTCCAAGACCAATAACTGGGGTGATCTTGTGGATTTCTTGGAAGAACTCACCAATAGGTATATTAGTTACCCTTCCTTGGCTATTGGTGACTTTAATGCAAGAATGGCCCCCAAGATAACAGATACACGCGAACAATCACTAGTGCCTGCCATTCAGGCAGCCTCAAACAGTAACCTGAGACTGGAAAGACATTCAAAGGACAGGAAAATGAACAAACAGGGAAGGGAACTAATACAGGTTATGACTGATATGAACTATTGTCTTATGAATGGGAGAGTGGTGGGAGACCAAGAAGGTGCTTATACTTATTCAGGTTCCTTGGGGTCATCCACTATAGATCTTCTTTGAGCAAACTTATTAGCATTAGAGAAAATAACAAAACTCAAAATTACTGGATGTTCAGAGTCCGTCCATTTCCCATTATCCATTGAATACGATATGGTGACAAGGCCAAACAATTCCAGAATAGATGCTGTTTTGGCAGAAGGATATGAAATCCAGAATGTTTGCAGAATTAAATGGTCTCCAAGGTTAAGTACTACAGTGACAGCAATACTAGAATCCAATAGCCTTACTGATCTGAAATCTAATATAACTCCAGATAACCACTCCAACCAAAATGTTCTACTGTCCATAATATTTAGCCACATTAAACCTTCATTATATCAAGCAAAAAGGCCGTTCAGCCAAAAATCTTGGTTTAATGGAGTTTGTAAAAATGCAAAAAAAGACAGTTAAACAAATTTATTTCCAAAGTTAGACAGAACTCAAACAAGGGCAATTTCAGGCAATTAAATCAAGCCAGGAAGAAGTACAAAGAAATTCTACAAAAGGAAAAGAGTAACTTTCAGATAAATAATTGGGAAAAATTGAGACAATCAATCTACAAAAAAGATAGCAGAGAATTTTGGTCCTTAGTGGGTCAAGGGTACCAACAAATTACATTTGGTTTAGAGGCACATGTAACGCCTGATTCATGGACAGCCTATTTTGTATCTTTGTTTTTCTCATCAAATGAGATGTCAAACGCAAAGATTGAGCTGCCCCAGTTTTATCCAAGGCCAGTCTATATACCTAAGAGGGAAATATATAACACAGTAGTACACCTAAAAAATAATAAGGTTCCTGGGCCTGACCACATAGTGGCAGAGATCTATAAAAACTATGTTGATTGGTGGATACCATTATTACATGTTTTTTTCAACAAAATTTTGCAGAGTTCTGAAATACCACCTAGTTGGCAGGGCAGTATAATATGCCCAATATACAAAAAGAAGGAATGTCCAACTGATCCCGCAATGTACAGACCCATTAGCCTGATCGATAAACTGCAAAAGACCTTTTGCCGTATTATATTAGACAGATTACAGACTTGGGTCGAGGAATCAGGTTTTATGAGCCAATACCAAAATGGTTTCCGAACCAATAGATCTACGATCCAACACTGTTAAGTTTTGTCTCATCTTATTTGGAAATATGTAAAAATAAAGAAGTCACAGTTGTATTGCTGTTTTGTAGACCTGAAGTCAGCCTCTAACTCGATTATTCGTCGCACCTGTTATGGGAGAAATTACATAAATACAATATAGATCCTATTCTTCTAGATATACTGATTAGGCTCAACAATGTTACCTGACAAAAGGTAAAAATTAACCAAAATGGGGACTTCACTCCAGAAATCAAAACTAATCTAATAAAACTAATACTAGTAATAATAAAAATAATAAAGTAAACTAATAGAATAAACAAATTCTATAAGCCCCCTCCAAAAATCATCACCAGCAGAGTCCTACCCCGTGGTCAGCTACCCCACCTCAAATTGCACCTTCGTCTGCAGGACTGGTCCCCCATCTTCAAGGCAACAGATACTAATACTGCACTGGAGCAATTTATTCACATTTTCAATGAAGCCTGTAATAAATTTGCCCCCCTCAAAAAGCGTAAAGTTAAATCGCTCAGTAACCCTTGGCTGTCAGGAGACCTCCTAAAAAAACTTGAATCCAGGGACCACCTCTGGGAACTGGCTAGACACTCCGGTAAGCAACTCGACATCCAGAATTATGAACGGGCACGGAACGACTGCACCAAATCCATTCAGCAACAGAAATCTGACTACTATAAAAATGCCCTCACTAACTCCTGGGGAAAAGGGAGAGATTTCTGGAAAAACATTAAAGATGTCACTGGGAAACAGTCAAAATCTTCGCTGAACATACTCAACAAAAATGGGCACACTATACTCAACCCTAAAACTATTGCGAACACTTTTAACATCGCTTTCACTGACCTTAGCAGTGTTCTCCCCTCTGACTTCTTCCAAGATGCGTCAACTCCCACCCCAACTCCTCCACCCACGCCTGTCACCCACCTTTCTACTTTAAAGCACTAAAGAAACATCAAGTCCGAAACTACGTTGCCAAAGCCATCAGCAAATCTAGAACAAGCAATGACACACTTGACCTCAAGCTACTGGCCCTAACGCTTGACAAGGTACTTGGGCCCCTCACCAAGATCTTAATCTCTCTTTCCCTTAGCCAATTTCGGACAAATGGAAAATGGCCACTGTTACCCCGATTCACAAAAGTGGTGATAAGACTGACCATGCGAACTTCCGCCATATTTCCATTCTGCCTCCCCTATCGAAGGCACTGGAACATATAGTAGCGGACCAACTTACCGAGCATCTGGACAATTATAACATTCTCTGTAAACAGCAACATGGCTTCAGAAAAGGTCATAGTACATCCTCTGCCTTACTCGAATTCACCGGCTCCATTCACAGCTCCCTCGACAATGGACAACTAACTGGTGCTATTTTCATCGACCTGACCAAAGCCTTCGATACTGCCCACCACTCCCTCCTGCTGAGCCAACTAAAAAATGCTGGTCTCTCCAATGATTCAATCTCTTGGTTCAGAAGTTATCTTGAAAACCGCTCCCAGCATGTAAAAATCAGGGATGTGCACTCTGATTCCAAACCTGTCCTCTCTGGAGTCCCCCAGGGTTCAATAATGGGCCTCCTACTCTTCAGTCTGTTCCTTAATACCCTACCGGACTCCTGCACTGAACATATCACCCTGTATGCCGATGATGCAGTAATCCTTGCCACACACCAGCACCCGAAGAAATTGCAAGAAAATCTACAACTCGGCTTCTCCTCGGTTGAGAATTGGTTCACAAAGCACAAACTGATCCTTAATGAAAAAAAAAAAACAAAGGCCATGAATCTTCAGCAGCTCCCATAATAAACATAAGCACTTCCAACTCTCCGTTATCACCAGACAAGGTACCGCACTGGAACAGGTCAAAAACTTTAAATACCTCGGGATCACCCTTGACTCTCACCTCTCCTACACTGCCCACATTGACCATGTCGCCAAAGCCGCTAACTCCTGGCTAAGCCTGCTATTCCATCATAGGAAACACCTGACACCCGAAGCCCTTGCTGTCGCTGTCCAGAGCTCCATCATATCCATCATTGATTATGGCATTATCATTTACGGCTCTGCTACAACCACCGCACTCAAACGTGTATCCACCCCCCTCAACAAGGCCTGTCGACTTGTCACTGGCTCCCAATGCCTAACTCACACCTGTGACCTCTATTCTCAAACTGGATGGTTGAATCTTGCCAATCAAATAAAACACCAAACTTGTATTACTACTAAGAAAATCTTGCTGGGCCTTGCCCCCCCGGAGTCTGTGCCCTCATACAACCGAGAATCCACACCTGCCATAACAGGGGATCGAAACCTCAGCTTCTGCAAATTCCGCATGGCCGCACAACAAAAGGTCAAAGATCCTTTGCTTACCGGGCTGCTAGTTGGTACAACGGTCTTCCCAGCGACAGCTCATCCTCACTATCGTTCAGCACTTTTAAGACTCGGCTCCGCCTAACACTCACTGCCTCCAAACTCTGTGACTGTTGTGGCTAAACATGTCTTTTGGTTCCATAGCTGAAGATGCCCTTTTGGATCCACATCTACTCCTGCACTTTGCCAGCACGCCCCATCTTCACCTCCCCTGCTGGCCCATGACAAATGCCACCCAGCTGCACTACCTCTATTCTTACCCGCCTTCCACCTCTCCTCTCTCTGCCCCCCACCTACCTCCCCTTTTCTCCCATCCACTTAGTCTCCCTGATTTCACCCTCCTCCTTTCCCTTCCCTCCCCAAAGTTTCACCTTATTGTTCTTTTTTCCTCTACAAGACTATGTGTGTTTTTTTTTTTTTAATTTTATAAACTGTTATCTTTGCTTATGTTTGTCTCAATTGTACCAATGATGTGGAATCTTTGTAAAAGAGCCTCGGCTCAAAGGTATTTGTAATCCTAAAACAAATAAAAAAAAAAATCTTGGAGTTAGACAGGGTTGCCTTCTGGCTCCCCTATTGTTTAACATATACATCAATACTATAATAGAGCAGATGGAGCACCCTGATTTTCACTCCCCAGCAATTAGGAATCAAAAAGTTATATTGCTGGCTTTTGCAGATGATCTGATACTCCTTTCAATGTCTTTATTGGGTCTACAGCGGAAGATGACACTATTTAGTGCTAAGTGTAAAGAAAATAGATTAGTAATTAATACCACCAAAACACAGATGATGATTTTTGGAAATACATTAAGGAGAACACCTACACTTTTTATCAATAAAACGAAAATTGAAACAGTTAAAACATTTATACCTAGGTGTGAACTTTTCTCAATCCACTAGATGGAATATCCACCAAGATATTGTAAAACATAAGGCAATTACAGCTTTTAATGCCTTTAAAAGATTTTCAGTTAAACTAGAAAGTGGATCTGTGCAGGGAATACTGAGGGTCGTAAAAGCTAAAGTATGCTCAAGTTTGCTATACGCTTCAGAAATATGGGCCCGAGAACCCCCTAAGCAACTTGAAATCCAATTAAACAAGTTGCTAAGATACATTCTCAAAATACCCCAATCAGTTCCTGCATCAATTGCAAGAGCTGAATTGGGCCAGCTCCCTATTGAAGCATATATAGTGGAAAGGAGGATCATATTCCTACTTAAATTGTTTCTGTACCCTGAACACAGATTACCGAGAATATGTCTAGAAGAGGAGATTGATTACTTATCTAGAGGCTATAAACCACAAAATATTGACTGTATATCAACTTGGTTATACCTGTTGGGGTTGGGCCATTTGTTGCACCAAATTTACGTTTTACCATTTAGTGAAATAAAATTTCAGGCAACATAGAAACATAGAGTTTGACAGCAGATAAGGACCACTTGGCCCACCCAGTCTGCCCATTTCCCTACCTATTGGATAAGCTGCAGATTCTAGTTAACCAACAGCCTACTTCCTGCAACCCCCCACTATAATTGCCTTATGTCTGTCCCATGCATGTTTGAATTCCTCCACTGTTTTAGACCCCACAACCTCTCCAGGAAGGCGGTTCCATGCGTCCACCACTCTCTCCGTGAAAAAGAATTTCCTCACATTACCCCTGAGCCATCCCCCCTCCAACTTTAAATTGTGTCCCCTTGTTCTTACACATCTCTTTTTCTGAAAGATGATACCCTCCTGGACTTTGTTGTTTCCCTTGAGGTACTTAAAAGTTTCTATCATGTCCCCCTGTCCCTCCTTTCATCAAGGGTATACATATTAAGCTCTCTCAGTCTCTCTTCATATGGTTTCTGATGTAGACCCTGCACCATTTTAGTTGCCCTCCTCTGGACTGCTTCCATCCTGTCTATGTCCTTGCGTAGATGAGGTCTCCAAAACTGCACGCAGTACTCCAGATGGGGTCTCACCAATTGTCTGTACAGAGGGATAACCACTTCCCTTTTTCTACTTGTGATGCCCCTCCCTATGTATCACAGTATCCTCCTGGCTCTCCTTACCGACTTCTCACATTGCTTACCCACCTTTAGGTCATCTGATATGACTACACCCAGATCCCTTTCCATTATTGTTGTCGTTAGTACCTCCCCTGCTATTGTGTACTCTTCTCCTGGATTTTTATTTCCCAGGTGCATTACTTTGTACTTCTTTGCACTGAATCAAGTTGCCATATGTCTGACCATTCCTCCAACCTTGCCAAGTCCCTTCTCATCCTTTCTATCCCCTTGTGTATCAACTCTGTTACAGATCATTGTGTCATCTGCAAAGAGGCATACCTTTCCTTCAGACCCTCTGCAATGTCACCTATAAAGGCGTTAAAGAGGACTGGACCCAGTACTGAGCCCTGAGGCATCTACCAGAGTAACCCCCTTTCTTCAGAATGTGTTCCATTCACTATTACCTTCTGTGTCCTGTTGTGCAGCCAGTTTGTTACTCAGGCTACCACCCTGGGACCCACTCCCAGGCTGGCTAACTTGATTATTAATCTTTGTGGGGACTGTGTCAAATGCCTTGCTAAAGTCTAGGTAGGCCATATCCACAGCCCCTCCCTGGTCTATTACTTTGGTCACCCAGTCAAAGAAATTGATTAGATTCGTCTGACATGACCTTCCTGCTGTGACTCCATGCTGCTTTGAATCCTGTGCCCCGCTGGCCTCTAGGTACTGAACAATTCTTTCTTTCAGAAGTGATTCCATATTTTCCCTACCACTGAGGTAAAACTAACAGGTCTGTAGTTTTCTGCTTCTGCCTTGCTCCCACTTTTGTGAAGGGGAATCACATCTGCCCTCCTCCAGTCCTCAGGTACCACCCCATCTTCCCATGATTTGTTAAAAAGTGTGGTTAGTGGTGTCACTAGGTCCTCCCTTAGCTCTTTTAGGATTCTAGGATGAATCCCGTCAGGCCCCATTGCTTTGTCCACCTTGAGTTAAAGGACTTCTTTCAGGAATCTTTCTTCTGTAAATGGACTGGCGTCAACCCCCCTACCCAGAGTGCTTCTACTGTTTGGTTTAGGTAACTCCTCCTCTTCTTCTTTTGTGAATACTGAGCAAAAGTATTCATTCAGTATCTCTGCCTTTTCACTGTCTCCTCTGCCCACCTCCCTCTCTCTTATTAATCTTCACTATCCCTCCCTTAACCTTTCTATGCTCCCTAATGTACCTATAAAAGGTTTTATCCCCTCTTAACTGAGTTGGCTATCTTTTCCTGGTTTGGGCCTTTGCTTTCTGACTGCCTTCCCACTTCTTTTCTGCTTTAATTGATACAGTTCCCTCGTGTCTGGCTCTGTGATTCCTTATACTTTTGAATGCAGCCTTTTCTCCTTAACCTTCCCTGACACCTCTTTGAGAACCATAGTGTTTTTTATTCCGCTTTGTTTTCTTTATTTGTTTCACACAAAGGCTTGTTGACTCCATGATGGCAGTTTTGATTTTTCTCCATCGTTCTTCCACCCCTCCTTTCTGGCCATTTGCTAATGCATTCCTCAGGTATTCACCCATTATGCCAAAGTCAGCCCTTCTAAAGTCCAGTATCCTTGTCTTTGTATGGCTTGTCTCCATGGTAAAGAAAAGAGTTAGGAACACTTTTATAAACTAGGATCTGGAACAGATCCAGTGTTACAAGAATTTCAGGTGGTATAAACAAACGAACCTGAATTATAACACAGAGCCTTATCTGTTAATATTGTCTTGTCCCAACTTAAGAAGAACCATAACTAGATTTACAATGGAGTTATATCATTCACATTGCATCTATTATGCCCAGAGAAGAATGGGAACAGAAAGTGACAAGTGTAATTTAAATATGGAAGGTGACTTAAAGCATGTCACTTTACTATGCCCTTTATACCAGAAACATAGATTGTTCTGGTTGGGCTCCATTTTAAGGGACCTTGGACTCCCCACCGACCAAATACTTATGAAATTGTATCTATCTAATGATATACAAGTGCTGACAATGCTTGCCCGCTTTTTAAAAATCAACAAAACTTTAAGATGGAGTTAAAACTATACCTTGTATGTGGTTTTGACTGTACATTTATTTATTTATTGTAAAAACAACTTGTTTCTTGAAATCTATTTTAATGTTTTATTGTGATCTTTTGTAACGACTAAGTTGAACAAATAAATTCTTGATTGACTCCACAACCTCCTCCGGAAGGCCGTTTCATGCATCCACAACCCTCTCTGTGAAAAAATACTTCCTTACATTACCTCTGAGCCCCCCCCCCATCTTCAAATTGTGCCCCCTTGTTCTTGTACACCTCTTTTTCTGAAAGATGCTACCCTCTTGGACTTTGTTGATTCCCTTGAGGTACTTGAAAGTTTTTATCCTGTCCCCCTTTCCTCAAGATATACATATTAAGCTCCTTAAGTCTCTTCATATGTCTTCGTGCAGACCCTGCAGCATTTTAGTTGCCCTCCTCTGGACTGCCTCTATCCTGTTTATGTCTTTGCAGAGATTGGGTCTCCAGAACTGTATGCAATACTCAGATGGGGTCTCACCAGCTGTCTGTACAGAGGGATAACAACTTCCTGTTTTCACTGGTGATGCCTCTCCCATGCATCCCAGTAACCCCCAGCCCTCCTTACTGCCCTCTCACATTGCTTGCCCACCTTAGGTCATCTGATATGACTACCCCAGGTCCTTTCCATTTTTGTTGTTGTTAGTATCTCACCCCCATTGTGTACTCTTCCTGGTTTTGTTTCCAGGTGCATTACCTTGCACTCTTAGCACTGAATCTAAGCTGCCACATTTTGACCATTCCTCCAACTTTGCCAAGTCCCTTCTCATCCTTTCCACCCCACCTTGTGTATCAAATCTGCTGCAGATCTTAGTGTCGTCTGCAAAGAGACATACTTTTCCTTCCAGTCCCTCTGCAATGTCGCTTATAAAGACACTGAAGAGGACCGGTCCTAGTACTGAACCCTGCGGTACCCCACTAGTAACCCCCCTTTCTTCAGAGTGGACTCAGTTTACTATTACCCTCTGTGTCCTGTTCTCCAGCCAATTCTTTACCCAGGCTACCATCTTCGGATCCACTCCCAGGCCAGCTAACTTGTATATTAATCTTTTGTGTGGGATTGTGTCAAATGCCTTGCCAAAGTCTAGGTAGGCCATGTCCACAACCCTTCCCTGATCTACTACTTTGGTCACCCAGTCAAAGAAGTCTATTAAATTCGTCTGACATGACCTTTCCGCTGTGAATCCATGCTACCTTGGGTCCTATATCCCTCTGGCCTCTAGGTACTCGACAATTCTTTCCTTCAGAAGTGATTCCATCATTTTCCCTACCACTGAGGTTAAACTAACAGGTCTGTAGTTTCCTGCTTCTACCCTGCTCCCACTTTTGTGAAGTGGAATCACATCTGCCCTCCTTCAGTCCTCAGGTACCACCCCGTCCTCCCAGGATTTGTTAAAGAGGGTAGTCAGTGGTGTCACTAGTTCTACCCTTAATTCTTTTAGAATTCTGAGATGAATTCCATCGGGCCCCATTGCTTTGTCCACCTTCAGTTTTAAGAGTTCTTTCAGAACCCTTTCTTCTGTAAATGGGCTGGTATCAACTTCTGTATCCAGAGTGTTTCTATTGTTTGGTTTAAGTACCTCTCCCTCTTCATCCAGGGAACAGTGCCAGTCACCCTAGTGAAGGAGGGGCAACAGACCCTGAAGGGTAACCATCCTGAATCGTTTGTACTCTATGTAGAGGTTCAGGCAGCTGAGGTCCAGGATCGGCCTCAGGTCCCCAGTTTTCTTGGGGACAAGGAAGAAGTAGGAGTAGAACCTCTTTCCTCTTTGAGCTGGGGGGGGGGGACAGGCTCTATGGCTTGTTTGTGCAGGAGAGCCTGAATCTCATCTTGGATCAGGGAGATGTAGGCCTGAGGGTAGTGGAAGAGCCAGGGAGGGTTTCCCAGAGGGAGCTCCAGAAACTCGAGGGTGTGACCCCATTCGATAATCTGCAGCACCCACTGATCTGAGGTTACTGTTCACCACCCTCTAGGTATAGGGAGAATTGATCCCCAACTGCCTCCCCCAAGGCCTCTGCTGGAGGGGGTTAGGCAAGGAGTCAGGCCATGGAACCGGGGGAGGGCAGAGTGGCTGCAGGGGCTCTGGGGGCCCTAGGGGCAGCCATTCCGACTGGAGGGGTGTTTGCCTTACCTTTAAAGGGTCCTTTTGACTGCTGACCCTTAGAAGGCTGGTGAGAGGACCAGTGAAGGGACTGACATTGGGAAGACCTCAGTTGGGATCAGTACATAGAATGTACCGACCTCAGGGCCTTGTCTGATTCCTGAAGGCAGAAGATGATATCCTGGGTATCTCACCAAAAAAACAGAGCCCCCGAAAAAGGCATTCATGATTTTGGCCTGAACATCAGGTGCAAAACCAGACACTCTATGCAATGAAGGGTGGCAAATGCAGATCCCTGCTGCTGCTGCTCCATGCCCAGAAGAATCAACAGTGTCATATGCTGTCCTCAGCAAATGGTTGCCCACATACGATCTGGATTTTAAGAGCTGGGCCAACTGAGTTTTAGTGGAATCTTCAGGGAGGGTTTGAACCAGATCCCTCGCCTGGTCCCAGAGGGCATTCTGGTACTGTACCATATGGGCCAGATAGTTAAGGGACCAAATGGCCAGTGTGGCAGAGGAATGCACCCGTTTGCCCATTTGGTCCATTTGGCGAGATTCCTTGTCTGGAGGGAGGGTGCTAAGGTGTTTGGGCTTCTTAGTGCGGTCATGGACTTCATTTATGATCACTGAGTCTGCCCTGGGGTGTTCACCAAGAAAAAAATACTCACCATAGTAATGTTGTTTCTTCTAATGGAGTCTTGCTGTATTCTGACTTATTGCAGTTAGCCCCAGCACTTGAACTGCCCCGGAGAGGAAAAAGGTAACCCTATGCAGGAGCATAGAACGTAGAGCTCGAGCTCGGTTTTCAAACCTCTGTCACTGGTACACTCTGGTGTAACTGTCAGATTCTTACGAGCACTATGGTAACTAACTAATAAGCATAGAAATTGTTTTCTTAACATTTTTAAGCCAACGGCAACAACCATAACTGGGTCCTGAAAGACTCAAGTCGAGAACCCAAAAAGAAATCTATGTAGATAGTGATAATAACCATAGTAAAATAACAATCAAAAAGCCCAACCTATCCAGGATGTGTCATAAGGTACACCTCTGGGGTGCAGCACTGCACTTGCCCTCCCAGAACCAGGTTCTGAGAGGGGAGGCAGGAAGGGAGGTCAGAATACAGCAAAACTCCATTAGAAGAAACAACATTACTATGGTGAGTAATTTTTTCTTCAAACAACATGAGGTCTTGCTGTATTCTGACTTATTGCAGACTACCAAGCAGTACCCCCTTGGAGGAGGGAACCACAGAACCTACTTTGGGAATAAGCTCTGCAGCACTGCTGTGCCAAACCTAGCATCACTTCTTGCTTGAATATCCAAAGAGTAATGCTTGGTGAATGTATGAACAGTTTTCCAGGTGGCTGCTCTACAGATTTCCAGAAGGGGAATATCCCTAGCTGCTGCTACAGAGGCAGCTGAACCCCTGGTAGAGGGTGCCCTCAGGCCTGAGGGAGACTCTTTACCCAGTTTCGTGTAACAGAACTGAATATATGAGACAATCCACCTGGCAATAGTTCTTTTAGTGGCAGGTTTACCTTTCCCCACTTCCCCATAAGTGAGAAACAATTGAGAACAGCCATCTCTATAGACGTTTGTATGGTCTATATAGTAATTTAATGCCCTCTTTACATCCAGACTGTGCAATCTTTGCTCACCTGAAGATGCATGATCAGTGAAAAACAGGCAGGGACATGGACTGGTTAAGATGAAAATCTGAAACCACCTTGGGAAGAAATGTTCTATTTGTCCTGAGGACCACCTTATCCTTGTGAAAGGCAATAAAGTCAGGCTCTACTGACAGAGTCTGTAATTCACTGATTCTCCTGGCAGAAGTCATGGCTACCAGGAATACAGTCTTCCAAGTCAAGTACTTAAGCTCAGCTGAGGACAAAGGTTCAAAAGGGGGCTGCATGAGTTGTGCAATACAGACATTCAAGTCCCATGCAGGAGTAGGCTCCCTAAAGGGAGGTTTGAGATGAACCAGACCTTTGAAAAGCTTACTGAACACAGGGTGAGAGGCCAGGGAAGATCCCTTCCTGCAGAAAGGAAAGCAGAGACAGCTGCAAGGTAAACTTCAAGAGTAATGGGCCGAAGGCCTAAGCCATTCAAATGGACTAAATAGTCCAACACTGAAGAAATGTCAGCAGAATCTGGTTGTATATCTTTCTATGAACACCAGATGCTAAATCTTTTCCATTTGTAATTGTAAGTTTTTCTAGTGGAAGGTTTTCTAGAGACTTTCAGAATATCCAGCACTCCTTGAGAAAGAGATGCAGTCCTGCATACTCTAACTCTTCAAGAGCCAGGCTTTGAGTCCGAGAGACTAAAGATTGAGGTACTAAATCCTCCCCTGAGAGGAAGACAGAAGGTTGAGCCTCCTGGGCAGGCAGAGAGGAATTGTCACTGCTAGGAAGAGCAACAGAGGATACCAAGGTTGCCTAGCCCAATCCTGAGCCACCAGAATCACTGTGCAGGGCTGAGACCTGATTTTTATCAGAACTCTGAAAATCAGAGGAAAGGGAAGAAAGGCGTACAGGAACCTGTTTGTCCAATCCAAAAGGAGAGCATCCTGGGGAAGAGACCCCAGCAAGGGAGGTCTGCAACAGAACAGAGGAAGCTGATGATTGTCTGGGGCTGCAAAGAGATCTCTGGAGTGCCCCATCTCTTGAAAATTATCTGAAGAACTTGGTAGTTCAGGGATCACTCATGGTGACCCTGAGAAATTCTGCTGAGTGCATCTGCCAGCACACCGTCTTTCCCTGGAAGATGCACTGCTATCAGAGAGGTCTGAAGAGAGTAAGCCAATGACCATACCTTCATGGCTTCTGTGCACAAGTCTGTGGACCGAGTGCCCCCCTGCTTGTTTATGTACCACCTGGTGGTGGTGGTGGTGTTGTCTGTCCTAACTTGCACCACTTTCCCCTGAATTGATTCTGAGAATGCCTGAAAGACTAGAAACACAGCCCTGAGTTCCAGGAGACTGATATGAAGGAGAGACTCCTGCTGTGACTATGTGCCCTGTGGGGTGAGGATCCCCAGATGGGCTCCCCAACCCAGAAGAGATGCATCTGTTTTGAGAATAACTGAAGGAGCCTGGCAAAGAAAGGGGACTCCCTGTCTGATACTGTCCTCCTCCAACCACCATTGGAGAGCCTGGACAAGGGTCTTAGACACTGGAATCAGCTTGGTTAATGGGTCCTTTTTCTGAGACCAGAAGGCCCTGAGGTGAAACTGAATGTCCCTCATTTGGAACCTGGCCCCCTGGACTACTGCAGTGGAAGCTGCCATGTGTCCTAAAAATTGAACAAAATGCCTGGCTGGCTGAGACACCAGAGGTTTGAAGGAAGCTGCCAGGGAAATGAGAGCCTGCACCCTTGACAGAGGCAGAAAAGCTTTTGCCTACACGGTATCCATGTCTGCCCCATGAAGGTAAGTAGCTGAACTGGTTCCAGAACTGACTTTGAGAGACCGAGAAGAAAACCCAGGGACTCCAGAAGCCTCTAGGTAACAGCCAGAGCTGACTTGACTTGGTCTGAAGACTGGCATACTATGAACCAGTCGTCCAGGTAAAGGAATACACAAATGCCTTGTCTTCTGAGGAAGGCTACCACTACTGCTAGGCATTTTGTAAACACCCTTGGAGCAGATGTTAGGCTGAAGGGCGTTGCTCTGAACTAGTAATGTCCTGAGGGCAACTCGAACCTGAGGTACTTTCTGTGGGAGCATCTGATGGGGATGTGAAAATAGGCATCCTTGAGATACAGGGAGACTAGCCAGTCTCCTGGTCTCAGAGAGGGAAGAATAATTCCCAGAGTCACCATTTTGAACTTTGGCTTTGTAAGATGTTTGTTCAGATATCTCAGGTCTAGGATGGGTCGCCACTCCCCCTGTCTTTTTTGGGGTAAGGAAGTATCTTGAATACAACCCTTTCCCCCTGTGTAACAGAGGTACCTGCTCCACAGCTTTTAGGAGCAACAAAGAAGACACCCCTGCTTCCACAGCTGCTGTTTCCAGAGGTGTGGCAGGCTTGAATGACCTTGCTCTCAGTTTGGGAGATCTTTTGAAGCTGAGAGCCAGTCCCTGGCTTACTATTTCCAGGACCCATTTGTCTGAAGTAACAGACTTCCATGCCTGGAAGAAGTGAGCCAGCCTGCCCCCCACTGGAACAGAGGAGGCGGCCCGGTCTGACACATCAGGGTGTTTGTTTGGCAGGAGCCTTAGGCTGAGAAGTGGATGCAGCCCTGCTCATCCCTCTTCTGCCTCTCTCTCTGAAGAAAACCCTCTGCTGAAAAGTAGAGGAGGACTGGGCTTGGTAAAAAAAGCCTGTGAAAAGTCCTGCCCCTGCCAGCCCTAGACTGCTGCTTTTGAGGAGTAGCTTGCCTTTCCTTGGCCACTGCACTCCTGTAGGTGGTCCTGTATTCATCCATCTTCTTCATGTATTTATTTTTTCATTTTATTTAGATTTTGTTTACCGGGTAAGCCCACTGAGACCAGTGGTCCCTTTTTCAGGAGCGACCCAGAATTAGTTACAGAAAAAGACATTTAGAAGCAGTTATTTACAGTAGTTACATTTTTTACACAGTTATACATTAGCAACATTATACTGGGGTAGCAGTCAGGTTCACATTCAGGCTCACGCATTATTTACAGTAGTTACATTAGTTACACAAATGTACATTAACAGCAGTATATAGGGGTGGTAATCAGTTTCACAAACAGGTCCGTATTAGTACTGCATGACAATCGAGTTTCCCCAAGTTGTGGGGAAAGTAGACAACACCAGAAAATTTACATCAGTAGTTTTGGAGATACATCCAAGGAGAAGGGAGGGTCAAAGCAGTGCAGCAGCCATGGGACCTGGACTAGGGAGATAACGATTACAGCCACAGAGACTGAGATTGAGAAGATATAGTTTGAGTCCAGTTTTGAACTGGGTGAGGGTGGTTGAGTCCGTCAAGCTAGGTGGTAGAGAGTTCCATAGGTGGGAGGCAGCAAATTTGAAGGAACGTTTGCCTTAGCAAGCCTCTGTTTGCACCCCAGAGAGTTCTGGGTAACAGGAAAGTCCATAGCCGTAGCCTGGGTATCCTGTGACAGACTAGTACACCTGAGCCAAGCAAATATCCACAAGGAGACAGATGTAGCCATGACTCTTGATGCCACATCATTGGAGTCCACAGCAGCATGAAAGTGAACCTTGGATGCCTCAATGCCATCTGCAGCTCCTGTTCCAGCTCCTTGGCAAGCTGGGAAGGGGCATTCTTAGCTAGTTCCAGAACTATATCCCACCTCTACTTCTGGTATCTAGCAGCATAGGCCATATAAGAGGCCTGCCTGAGTCTCAAGGAGGCTGCTAAGTACTGTTTCTTAGCCATAGCATCCACCTTCCTGGAATCCTTCGGGGTGAAGCCAAGGGAATATTAGCCTTGTCACAGACTGCAGCCTGCACTACCCCAACATGGCTGCAATGACTGCACAAGAATTCCGTACCAGAACCTGACAGCATATACCTCCTGTCCATTTTCTTATCCACAGGAGATACAGAAGTGGGAAGCTGTAAGATTTTTTTTAGTCCATTTGACCAAAGATTTATGCAAGGGAATAAACAGCCCTTTTGACTCTGGGACATCCATCATCTCCACAAAGTCAGGTTCTTCTTCTTCTTCCTCAGAAGCTTACACAATTGCGAGCTGGAAAGTGTCTGCCACCTTTTTGTAAAACAAAAAGTGGGAGAGGGACTCAGAAAGTCTGGGAAGAGAAACATCAGAAGGCCTGTCTGGGGAAATGTCAGGCTCTACTGGCTCATCTAGGCCTCCAAAATCATCATCTTCGTCATCATCTTGTTCTTCTCCTGCTTCCCATTCAACTTCATAAAAGGCCTCCGGATCATATTCTGAGAGGACCTGAACTGACTTAACCGATCGCCTTCCTGAGGTCGTCGGTTCGGTCGGATTGGGACGAAGCGATTGTACAATGGCGATCGCTTTCGCGATTTCTTCAGCAGTTGGGATCTGCAGATTCAGATCCGAACCAACCGACTTCCTTTTTCTTTCTGTCGGAACCGATCCCTCAGAATCGGATTTCCTTTTGCCCGAGGAGGTATCGCCTGTGTCAGCAGGCACCTCCTCCGTTTCGGTCAGAACCGAACCGGGCTGGCCATCCGGATCAGCGGATTTCTTGGCCGCTTTTTCCTTCAGCCTATTTAACCGCTTGTCCAGCGTGGCTTTGGGAAAATTTGCACATATCTGGCAGTCTGATTTAAGGTGGTCAAATCCCAGACAATAAACACAGACGAGGTGAGGACCAGCTTTAGCAAAAGCCTCCCCACACTTAGTGCAGTGCTGAAACCCAGTGGGACCGGTTTTCTTTTTGGGTTTCTCAGACATTGCCTTTGGTTTCCTGAAAGTTACCCTTAACAGCGTTTAAGCCAGGTAACACCAAACCTTTCGGTCACCAACCAGTTCAAGGGTTGTAGAAAAAAACGGAATAAAACATCCTTTTTTTTTTTTAGACTGAAATGTACCGGACACCACACACTAGAGAAGATTTTTAGAAACACCAGAAAATTACAAGAAAACCAGGATTGGTTTGGTTCCACACTGGACCAATAAGGAACCGAAGAAAAAACAATTTCTATCACTATCTACATAATTACACTACCTGTACCGTAGACAGAGATTTGATCCCCCCCAAAAAAATTAAACGGTTGAATAAACCGAAAAATTTACTAAACTGAACCAAAGTGTCTTCAAGTTAGGCAGCATAAAGAATCTGACGGTTACACCAGAGTGTACCAGTGACAGAGGTCTGAAAACCGAGCTTGAGCTCAACAGTCTATGCTCCTGCATAGAGTTAACTCTTACCTCTCCGGGGCAGTTCAAGTGCTGGGGCTAACTGCAGTAAGTCAGAATACAGCAAGACTTCATGGTGTTTGAAAGAAAGGTTTACCCACCAGAGCATGATAAAGGCAATCTGCCTTCTTGACTAAGGCTGGAGTGGATATGGGGTGGTTCCATGCCCTTAGTAACATCATCATATGAGTCGATTAGAGGAGGCACGACCAAAGGGAGGGTCTCCTTCTTCCAGAGGTAAATAGTGAGACGACGGTGCTCCGAGTCAAGCTCCTCTGTCTCCCATCCCATAAGGGGCTGGATATGGTGCATCACGTCAAGGAAAGGGGAATCGTCAGGGGAAGACTTTGGGGTCTCCTTAGGAAACTCCTGACCATCAGAGGAGCCCCTTGAATCCTCCTCCGACTCCGAGGAATCGTCCCACAATTGAACACAGTCCAGGACTGGCATCTGAGGGCAATGGTTGTCCATATGCTGATCAGAGGTCCCCCTGTAATCCCCAGAAGCCCCGTGGTGCAGGGGTTGCTAGGTCCTGCCGGGTCTGGGTCCCCAGGAGGAGAAGGCCACCTAAGTGCATCCTTGTTTTGCATAAAGGTCCACCAGGCTGTAAATAAGGCATTATAATCCACGGTGGAGGAGAACTGTAGGGTGGATAAGGATATTGAAGTGGAGGTTATGGGTACATCGGTGGAGGAGCTGGGGTAGGGTACCCTGGCATTAGTCCAGCAGGTGCCGGCTGGGGGTCTCTGGGAGAGCCAGTGGGCATCAGTTGTGGCTCAGGCTAGGGTGACAATGACTGAGGAGTCAGTGGAGGCGTTGGCCTGAGAGGCAAAGGCTGGTGTCGGTCTGGAAAAGTAGCCGACGTTGGCCCCAGAGGTGAGGCTGGTGCCTGTTAGGGGAGGGGGGGCTTGCTCCGGGCGATGCCTGAAAGGGCTAGTGCCAGCTCAGGAGTCAGAGACCGATGAAGGCAACGCCTTGACCGTTGATAGCAACAGGTGAAGACCCGCCACTGGAGGCTCCAATCCCGATCGAGCCATCTGACTGAGGACCCATGGGAGCTAAGAGCATGAGCATCAGGGGCTGGGAGGCAGGGAACGAGGTATGGTGCCCCGAGGAGCCGTCGCTCATAATGGAAATGAGGGTGGGCGGCTGTACCACCAGCAACCAGGAGGGAGTGAGGGCTGCCAAGGAAAGAGGGGCTGACCCCCGATGGGAGGAAGACCCAGAGGCGGAAGCAGGTCTATGTGGCAACAGCGAGCGAGAGGCTGACTGAAAATGGTCCCAATGCTTGTCCCAGTGCTTATGCTTCCCGCCAGACTTCTTCTCCTTCTGGGAAGAAGAAACAACCCCGGAAGACTGGGCCAGGGAAGTGGAAGAGCTTTTTGTCTGAAGTTCCTTGTCTATCGTGGCCAATTTTTGCTGAAGCAGGTGGCTTTGAAGTGTCTTCAAACGGCATCTACGTGTGGCTTGGTTGAAGTCCTGGCAGTGCTGGCAGGCCTCAGTGTCGTGGTTTGGGCCTAAGCAGAGCAGGCAGGAAGAATGACCATCTTTGGTGGGTATCTGCTTGCCACAGGCACACTTCGTAGGCCGGTCGGAAGACAAGGCTGGAGAAGACGACAAACGAGATGGAGGAATCACCAAAAATTGATGTTAATACTATAAGAGAAAAAGGAAATAAATCACGGGTCAATGCGAACAAAATGGCGGTCAACTGAAGCAGGTGTCCATGGAGGTCCGATGTGCACAGGTTAATAGCAGGAAAAGAACTGAGGTAGGTCTTAGGGATCATCCTCTTTACAGGATAGGCAGATGTCCACGTGCTGACGTCGGCGGAGGCGGTCCCCTGTGATAGACTGCTAGCTAGAAGTTTTCTGTGTGGTCCTGGTGCCTGGCGACTTCAGTCCTACCAGTGTTGTCTGCTGCAAGAGCCCCCTTGAAGTAAGATCAGCAGGTTCATATAGATCAGCAAGAACAAGTCAGAAGAATACAAATACTGATCAAGTAGGAACAATTCAACAAATGTAAGTATACGGACTATGCTCAAGAAGAAATGCCTTGAGCTCTTTTTTGAAGCCACCAAGAGAGAAACAATCTTGGAGCGCTACCAGAAGGACATTCCACTTGGAAGGAGCAGAGAAAAAGCAAAGGATCTTTTGCCCACACAAGACCTTGTTCTCAGTATCTCAACTAGGGTACTATTTGATGACCTAAATGTTCTCCTAAGAAGTTTTATTGCCAATACATCACTGAGGCTGGGGGAGTGAGACCTTTGACTAGTTTGAGTGCTAGGTAGAGGAGGGGGTAGTTGAATCTCCCTTCAAAGGAAGGCCAATTTAAGGAGTGGAAGACATCATAATGGTGTGCCCTTGGTGGGGCAACAGCAGCAAACTGACCAGCTTTGTTGTACTGAACCATTAGCTTATTTACTTCTGAGTATCTTATGGCTTGCACAACTGGTGAACTACACATTAAGTCTGCAAGCAGCGTACTGTTGGCAACAGCATGCCATTAATCATTAGTCAGATAATTACTCAGACAATAAGGTAACCCAATTTTCTGGTGCAGGGACTTTGAGATATGATCAACATGGTGCTTAAAGGAGACTTTCTGGTCCAAAGGCACACCAAGATATTTGACTGAGACGTCGGGGAGCGGTGGTTTTAGTTCACAAGACTTCCCCCTTTGTGATTACTGCTCAATATGCAGACAATGAGGACAGGCTAGCTTTGGCGATGGGTACCATCCATGGTCAAGTGTTGATGGTATGCAGCACATACATTCTGCCGAGCAGATTTAATGACAGACCTTACACCAGACGATTGGCACAGGATTTGCAAACGCCAACATAGGATCACTGGCTTATATGGATGGCGCAAATGCGGGTGGAATGTGGTAGCACTTTTTTCCGTACCCGCCAGATTACAGCCAAGTATTCGGCGGGTGGAGATTCATCCTGCTGGAGACAATGTGGCTGTGAGGTCGCCACGCATGCCCACATTTTATGGTCTTGTCCAGTTCTTTCTGAAATTTGATGGGGGTAGGGGTTGTCCTGGAAAAGTTCTTTCTTGTCCTCGGGCCATTAACGCCTGAAATAGCTATTCTATTACATCTATCGAAACAGGTTAAACAAAAACATCAGGTGTATTTAATTAGCATTTTGCTGACAGTGGCAAAGAAAGTCATAACTAGGTTATGGCTCCAGCCGACGCCCCCATCACTTAAGAATTGGAAGGATACAGTTTATGATATGGAAAACATGACGATGACTTTACAGACAGATCCTCTACCCTACTGAATAGATGGACTGCATGGTTTCTTTATATGGCCCCCCTACAGACCTGATTTGGTCCCCTAGAGTAGTGGGAAGGAGGGATCCGGCCGGCCCATTTCAATACCTATCAAGGTTGATATTTTGGAGAGAATACTTTATTTTCTTATGGAGCCCTAGTCTGTTAAAACACCCCGTCTAGATCCCCCATAGGGACACTTAGCCATTTCACAGTGATCACTGTTAATGTATGAACTGCTTAATAGAATATTTGGTTCTGCTAATATCACTGGATGTAACTTGTACACGATATAGGAACATACAAACATACGAAGAAGCCAGCAGAAGAAGGTTATTTGGTCTATCAAGTCTGCTCATGTTGCAGGGTCCACAGTTTGAGCTATTGTCCCTGCCCCCCTCTCCCTCCTCCCTACCATTGACTCCTACCTTCCCCCTATACCTCTCCCAGCCTCTCTTAAAGCTGCCCACTGTCTTCGACGAGATTACCTCTTCTGGCAGCGCATTCCAAGTGTCCACCACCCTCTCTGTGAAGAAGTGCTTCCTGACCTCTCTCCTAAACCGCCCACCCTAAAGCTTAAGATTGTGCCCCCTCATGTTATGGTTGCCATTTAGCTTAAAGAGACTCTCCTTATCAACCTTAGTTATCCCTTTCAAGTACTTGAAGGTTCCAGTCATGTCCCCTCTCTCTCTCTCTCTCTCTCTCTCTCCTGTCTTCCATGGAGTACATGTTCAGTGCCCTCAACCTCTCCTCATATGCCTTACCCTGTTGACCAGCTATCATCTTTGTAGCCCTCCTCTGGACCTTCGCCAGCAGGTTAATGTCCTTTTTGAGGTGTGGGCACCAGTACTGAACTCCATACTCTAGATGCGGCCTTACCAGTGACCTATGGAATAGCAGTATAACCTCCTCCCTCCTACTACTGATTCTCCCTAGATATACACCCCAGCATCTTGCTTGCCTTTGCTGCTGCTTTCTTGCACTGCGTGGAGTACTTTAGGTCCAAGTGATCATCACTCCCAGGTCTTTCTCCTCCTCTGATGCAGATACTCAGACTCCACCCAGGTAGTACTCTGTCCTAGGATTCCTGGCTCCACTATGCATAACTTTGCATTTCTTGGCATTGAATCAAACCGCCAGATCCTGGACCACATCCCTAGCTTTTGCAGATCTTCCTGTAGGTCCTGTATCCCTTCAGCTGTGTCCACTCTCCCACAGAGCTTGTGTCATCCGCGAATAGGCACATTTTGCCCTTAATGCCATCTCCAATGTCACTGATGAAGACATAGAACAACACCGGCCCCAGCACCGAGCCCTACGGGACCCCACTGGTTACCTGTCTTGTGCCAGACAACTCTCCCCCGACAACCACCCTCTGATATCTATTTCAAAATGCAATAAAAACACAGTTTAAAAAAAAAAAGATATTTGACTGAGTCCACCACCTCAACTGGAACACCAGTGGATGTGGCAATAGATAATAAATGTTGTTTAGCAGTACAAGAATGACTGGGGCTGAACAGGACTGGTTTTTCTGTATGTGTGTTTAGGACTAGCTTATTAGTAGCGAACCATTTTTCTAGTTCCCAGAAATCCTTAGTAAGTTGGCAACTGATCTGAGCAACATCACTAGAATATCTGTATAGCACAGTATCATCTGCATGTAACAGCACATTAGCTCCACTACAATTACCGGGCATGTCATTAATAAATAAGGAAAAGAGCAAAGGGCCCAGAATAGAGCCTTGGGGAACACTGTCTGTTAAGAGCCTTTGCACAGACTGTACTCCTTTCCACTTAACCTGTGGACATCTATTTGCCAGGTATGGGAGAACCACTGACAAGATAGACTATGGAGATAACGCAGTTTTAGCTTGACTAACAGGAGTCTGTGATTCACCAAATCAAAGGCTTTTGTGAGGTCTATAAGTACAGCACCTGTTAACAGCCCTTTCTTTGTCCACGGCCCCAAGTATATCAGTTGACAGCCTGATCAGTGCAGTGTCTGTACCATGATACTTCCCAACCTGATGGCATAATACACTGCTCTGTAACATCACACTTATTCCCATGGTAACAGACTGTGATGTGACAGAGGATTATGACTTCATGTTGGGAATAAGCTGTAAGGGAAGATGAACCAATATATAAAGATCCTATTTTTTTGTGTAAATGTTCTCATTAATAAAAAAGGGGAGGAGATATATTTGAAAGATACATGATACACAAGCTGAACTGTGTCTAAATATTAGGTTTTCCACAGTTTTCCCAAAGTCATCAGGGGATCGCTAAAACATGTTATGTTTACTTAATACAATGGGCAAGATGGAGTGTTTACAATGGAAATAAGGGCAGTTTCAAGTTTAAACAAGGTAAAACTCTAATACAATCAATAAAAAATAGTGTGGTATATATAAAATACATAATGGGTTGAAGTAGAATAACAAATTTATCTCCGAGTGGTAAGACCTTCAGAACTACTGTATATAGGTCTTACCACTCATTAGTTCAGATAAATAAATGAGTGCGTGATAGATGATAAACAGACCAGTAGTGGAATAAGGTTTGGTAGCCGGGGGGTGGGAGGTTGGAGTCAGTCAACCTAGGGCTCCAAAATGGCAGCAAGTGAGTGCCAGTTCAAAAATGTAATGCTGTCTGCCAAATAATCAGTGCTTCAGTCGGCTATATAACCAGTGTTTTTTATCTATTTATTTTGTGTGTTTTAGTTATTATCTTCCAACACTTTCGCAACCAAAAGCTGTGAAAAGTGAGGAAAAATTGTTACTGCTGGTGGGGACAGTAGAATTTTAGCCATGCGATTTAAGGTATAAGATGAATGTTGATGGGTATTAAATTTACGTAGCTACCAATTAAATTATGGGGACTAATACCAAAATTCAGACAAGGTGCAAACATTTTTTTTTTTAAATGTTACTTTTTAAAACCGTCATGAAATTTTCCATGTCAATATTAAAAAAGTTTCTTGATATACTGTATTATTATGCAGAAAGTATATTGATAACACTTATTTTACCAAAAAAAAAGGTTCTGTTGTGATGTAAATGTGTTTATCGATATAGCTCAGGAGTTAAATTGGGCAGGAGCCCACAGGAACTCAGTTCCACCACCTCTTAAAAAACTGTACAACACTTCCACTACCTGCCATCTTTCTCCATTGACTTCTATAGAAGAGTTCCTCCACCTAGAAATGACAGTTCCACCACCTCAAAATCTAGATATGAGCATTCCCCACTTAAACATTTCCAATTTAATCACTGATATAGCTAGAGAAAACTGCTGTTTTATGTCGATAACATAATTACTACTGTTATATAATATCAATGTAATAACATCATTTCTTAACACCTGGACTCCAAGCTAGAGCTACTTTTCAAGAGATATAGTCTTTAAAATGTGACAACTTGGGTCGCTGTTGGGCATACCTATGGAGCAGACGTGTCTCTCTGCAGCTCTGTACCTTTAGGGAGCTTTTCAGTTAAGAACTGGAACAAAGTGAGATCTGGAGCCAATTTTTTAGCAGCATTTGATTTTTCACTTTGAGCTGAACAGACTGATACCAAATTTAGTTATGGGGCGCTCGAATAAAAGTGGTCCCAGCGGATCGCAGACAGAGTTGTCAGCAGAGCAGCAGGCCTCAACCTCAACTCCTACAGTGAATAATATGGTGCCGCCATGGAAGGCCTTACAGCTTTCTATCCAAGCAAATGATGCGAAGGTGGGAACGATTCTACAACACCTTGGTGAGCAGAGATTAAAATTGAATTGGTCACAAAACTGCTACTTTGGTGGAAAATCAAGCCACTAAAGCCTTATCTGCCACAGCAAAACTGACACAGGAAAATGGCCAGTTGCGTTATCGTTTGGAGGTCTTGGAGAATGCCAATTGGGCCCCCAATGTTTGGCTGGTAGGGATGCCAGAGGGGTCAGAGGACCCAGATCTTCTATCCTTTTTAAAAAAACTGGCTAGTGAACAGGTTGTGGAGTGGTTTAGATCATATCCATATGATAGAGGACAGTTTGTGGTAATTGACCAATGGAAATCGCAAATTTACACAATAAAAACAGGTGTTCCACAAGGTTCCTTATTGGGACTATTGCTGTATAATGTATATGTTAACCCTATGAAGTTCTCCAATTCTGAAATAAAATTCCACTTATATGCCGACGATACAATAATTTATCTACCTGGACACAGACAGGATCAGATTGAAAGTAAATTACAAATAGCATTTGATGAACTGCAGAACTTCCTAGCTTCATCAAAACTTATTCTGAACCCCAAAAAGTCTCAAACAATGTATTTCCAGAGGAGAATTATCAGTGATCAGTCTGAGGGGCTTATGTGGATAAAAACTATGGATGGTCAAAATTTAGAACAAGTAGACTGTTATAGATATTTGGGTGTTTATTTTGATTGTTCCCTAAAAAGGGATAAACATATAGAATACTTGCTAAAAAATAATTAATAGACGTATGGGGGCATTATATAGGATCAGACATTGCACAACAAAGAAAATTAGAAATCATTTAATAAATGCTACAGTAATTCCATTACTAGATTATGGAGACTTGGTATATATGGGGGCTAATTTAACCTCTTTAGGAAAATTAGATATAGTATATAATAAATTGTCACGATATATTACAATGGCCCCAAGAAGGACACACAGGGAGGACCTATATAGAGAGTTAGGATGGTATAAATTGGAGGATAGAAGGTCTCTGCATGTACTTCGGTATATGGAAAAATGTTTTTTCTGATAAAGTACCAGGATATATAAAAGACTGTTTGCAAGAAAGAAGAACAAAATCTAGCCTTAGAGCAGCAAGAGGAATAGAATATTTGCCACCAAAATACAATACGAAGTTGGGAAGAGGTAATTTTTTTCATCAAGGTCCGTCTTTATGGAATCTATTACCAGTTGAGATTAGAATCTATGATGGTAAAAGAAGGACAAGACAGATTAAGAACTGGTTTGGACTAAGGAAGTTAAAGGTATTTTAAAAAAGCCATATGAAGGATAATTGGTGTGTGGTTAAGTATGAGAGAGTGCAATACTATATAGTATCCCATATATGCTTTATTATTGTTTAGTCTGACTGATATGGATTGTTGTATTGTGAATTTTGTATTTATTTAATACTGTATGTGGAACTGTATTATGTTGGTTTTTTATTATTTAGTAATATGTGTTAGAGCTGTAATTGTTACGTATGGAATTTCTTAATGGATGTCACTTGAAATGAGTTTCGACTCAGTTGAGTAACTAATTCATTATTCATAATGAATAACATTTTTTACTACTACTACTTACAGCACTGCATCTGGACTCTGGGTTTGACAGGCATCTTCTCAGAGTTTACACCGAATATCTCCACAATCGGTGGAGGCACAACGAGATCTCCCCCGCATGGTCCTTTTGGTCACAGTTGGCGTTGTGCCTAAAGAACAACTTCTACAGGCAGCCCACAACTCGGAGCAGCTGAATTTTGAGGGTCACACCTTGCACCTCTTTCCAGACCTTTCTTATGCCATTAAGGCCCGGCATAAGAAATTTGACAGGGTCCGGGCCAAGTTGCGGAGTTTAGGGGTGGTACACTCGTTATTGATGCCAGCCTGTCTGCATATATACTATGGTGGGCACACGTTCCAATTTACTGATCCTATGGAAGCAGGCAAATGAGTGGAGCAGATTCAAAAAAAATTTGAAGCCTTGGAGGCTGCTTCGATGGAACCCCAGAGCTTCTGACGATGAATAAACTTGCACTGGGAGGGGAATAACTAGCAGAAGGGAGGTGTTGATGCCTCTTTACAAGGCCATGTTGAGCCCGCACCTGGAGTATGGGGTCCAGTTCTGGAGACCGCACCCTACACAAGGACATTGATGGGATGGAAAGGGTTCAGAGAACAGCAACCAAGATGGTGCACGGTATAAAGGGGAACCATACAAACAAAGGTGTAGGGAATTGGATTTGTACCCACTGGAGACTAGAAGAGAGAGGGGGGACATGATTGAAACTTTTAAATATGTGATGGGGATCAATAAGGTTAAGGAGGGGAGCTTGTTCAGAAGGAAGGAGGGAGCTAAAACTAGAGGGCATAGCCTAAGATTGGAAGGTGTAAAATACAGAGGCAATATGAGGGGGTGATTCTTCACGGAGAGAGTGGTGGAGGCCTGGAATAAACTACCAGAGGAGGTGCTAGAGGCTGAAACGCTGGAGGGATTTAAGAGGGCATGTGACACACATATGGGATTGGGAAGAGGAGGGCCTGTAAGAGTGGAGAGGAATAGGGGAGGGGGGAAAGGGCAGACTCAATGGGCCATTGAGGTCCTTTTCTGCCGTCAGATTTCTGTGATTCTGTAAAACTTTAGTGCGATAAGGTGTGAGTCCTGGCAGCCGCTGAATAAGTCTAATTATTTCGAACGATGTTCCAGTAGATTGTTATTGAAATTTTACTATATGCCACTGTTCTGGCTCCAGTATTTGGCATTTATTTGCATGTTGCCTGAGGAGATTGGGATAAGTGGCCCAGTTACATTGACTGAACTATCTATATAGAACTTTTCATCGGTGTTGTTGTAATGGACATTGCTAATTTTTGGTGAGCTATAGACTCCTCTACAGGCTGTTTACTAATGGACTATATACTATTCTTTCTCCTTTTTATAGACAGTTGCCTTACTTTATTTGCTATGCTGTTCATGTTGTTGTTGCTTCAATTACTATTTTACGGGTCTACATTAGTTTTTATATAAATGCAGTTAGGGGGAGCATTAAACATTTTGTGATATCTAGCATGTTTGGATTGGGGTCATATCGACACTGGTTGCCGAATTATTTATTTCCTTGTTTGGACTGATTTGGACCGATTCCTTATTCCTGTAGAGTGCAGCTACATGTATTTGTAACTAGATTTTGACTGTAGTATTATTTTCATACTTTTCCCAATATCTGTAAATGTTAATTCTTAGATTTTATTATTCTGTACCATTGGATGGCTCCTGTATTAACTAGAGATGTCTGGCATGTGGAACTTGTATTACTGTTTATTTGTGAAAACTAATAAATATAAAGTATAAAAGAAAAATGCTACAACATTGGAGCCATTAGGGCTAGAGACAATTTTTTTAAATGAAAGCTTGGAGTTCATTAAGTAGATACATCATTAATATGTCTCTACAATAACCGTATAACAAAATATAAAAAAAAAAAAAAGTTTCATATTGACATAAAAAACATAAATGGGTAACCACATTTTTAAGGTCCTTCATTTTTAACATATTATATTGACATGTATATCTATGTAGCAACACACGAGAACTGTATTAAATGTTCACATCTTAACAACCTTCAAAATGTAGCTTCAAGCATTACAAAAATATAAGATTATTTCTGGAAATAGTCGGAAGATACCAGTGGTCGTTCTGTCTATGAATAAACACATTCCTTTCTACTTGGTAATGTTTTGACCAAAAAAGGACACACTAAGCTGTGACATCTTATTTCTAGGTGAGTCTGGAAGTGCAGGTATTCCATGGACCTGTTTTATTGACTCAAAGAATGTTGGCCAGGACACCAGGGAAACTCCCCTACTGTCCAGGCCAGCATCAACTGCAGTGGGCATTCTGGTGTCAGTCCCACAGGTAAGTCCTTGTTTTACGTGGTCCAGATCCCAAACAGCAACCACAGCACTCTCTGGGGCACACAATGCTCCAGTGAAATCATAGGCTCCAGCTTCTAACTCAGATCAACCTGAAACTGAAAGGGACAGGAGGAAAAAAGGCAAGGGGAGGAGAGTATCTCACAAGTAGAGACTAATAAGGGAGAAGCATCTTTGGTTGGTCCTCCCCCCATTGCCAGGATGCAGCCTCCTTCTAAGGCCTAGGGAATTCAGTGGTCTGAGTCCCATGACCTGCATAATGAACTTGTCCCAGCTGATGATCAGACAGAGGAACCGTCTTTGCCAGTTTTCCTGAGAGTATTGTTAGGAGCAGGAAAAGGCAAGGACAACAAGCAAACTCAAGAAAATTTTACATTGCTCGGCTGGGCGAGAGAATTCGTGGGGCCACCCCTACTGATAATGTTAAACCCATTCAGAACACAGATAAAACAGATTCAGATTTTGAAGATGGGACTTCTCCTTATCCCTTAGGAGATGAATTCTGCAGCCATACTCCGGGCCTGTCAGGCATGCATTTTACAGTCCCTCCAACTTAGAGGCCTAGATCCATAGCAAATTACCCTCTGCCCCCTTGTACTCCCAGACAAGGGCAGTCAGGGGCATTGGTCATCTCTGCTGCTGCTACTGGAGGTGGCATCTTTTCACTTTTAATTTTTTTTGTTTTAGTCTTTGGTAACCAGGTAAGGCCCACTAGGCACAAGTGCCTGTTTTCAGGAGCGACCTGGGAGCACTGGGTGATTAAGTGACTTGCTCAGAGTCACAAAGTATGCAAGTAGAGGTTGTGGGAATCAAACCAAGGTCTGGTCTGCTGGATGTACCAAGCTCGTTCACAGCTCATTACTCTAACCTCCAGGCTATACTGTCAGCCCATCTGCCCTAAAACTTGCCAGAACTATTTGCTGTATGTACCACACCTTACCAGAGATACAATGCTGTTCACCTGCATTACACTGGCGGTCTAGACAACCTACCTGACAGGACCTATGTAATACAAACATTACTGAAGGACTACTTTCATCCACGTGTCCTGTGAGGAGACGTATGATATCAACTTCAAGCAAGTAAAAGCAATGGATCACTTCTTAGCACAATACTCCACCCTGAATGAAATATCTCTTTGATCACCATTTGCCACTATCCCCCTTACTAAAACTAACAAAAAAACGAACTAAACCAGCAGTGAAGATGGTGATGATTTTTGCTTTGCAATGAGGGGGTAAACGTCACAGACATTTCTT
Source organism: Neoceratodus forsteri (assembly GCA_016271365.2). Lineage (NCBI taxonomy): Eukaryota > Metazoa > Chordata > Ceratodontiformes > Ceratodontidae > Neoceratodus > Neoceratodus forsteri. The sequence goes on from CM057451.1 coordinate 40,834,310, forward strand.
TCTGGTAATGCCAGAAATGTGGGGTCCTGAACGTTACATCACCTATCATGGATACTAAACAAGTTTGGACTTGGGAGGGGTTGTGTAGAACTGAAATAAGGAAGCAATGGTTTAATTTACCTGCTGTAATAATTCCACCAGCATCTCCTCATGGTCTGGTGGAATCCTTGATAGATAGCACAGGCTGGGACATTGTCACCTTGGCCCAAACACCAAGCACAGATGGATGAACACTGTCTTTGAAAATATTCTAACCACAGCGATAAAACCTGAACAATGGTTAATTTGCCAAAAGCATACAATGATGGAAAAGAAAAACTGAAACAAATTAAGGAGACAACTGAGTAAACAATGGCATTGTTTCTCAGCGTGATCCAGTGAGTGGTTGATGGCAGGAGAGAAAATTGAGAAGAGATGGGGATGCCCGCATTATACATGCAGTGTCGACATGCTTCAACATGGGCGGCCCCTAACTTGCAAAAGTTTCTGTGTGGTCCAAATGCCTAAGGCTTACAGTTCCAAAAGTATGACTCAGTAGAAGAAGTCCACAAAGAAGATCTACAGTTAACTGCTTAATACTATACATAAGGAACTGGAAGGGGACAGGATCAGTTGTGTTCCAGAACAGTAGCTGCTTCTTGTTGTTTTTATAGGGTTTCTTGTGGATTTTACTTGGTAGAAGGTTATTTTTTTTCTTTCTTACTTCTAAGGGGCTAGCAGGGTATTGTTTTTGGGGCTGTTGGAAGTTTGAAAACTGGTTTGGTGGCTGTAAGTGGGCTCATTTGTTGGATGTTTCACTGTGTAACAGGCTGCGCTGGTGGAGGCCTATTTCTTCTGATTTAAAACCTATTTGGTGGGATTTGCTTGGGGCTGGTTCTTTGGCTGCAGGGCTTGGCGGGGCAGACACAGGGCTGATGCACTCTCTCGAGAGTTGGGTGTAGGCCCAAGACCCACCCCCCCTCCCCAGAGCTCTGCTAATTTATAGGGGAACACCTGCCCTGCAATTGGAGGAAAAGGCTGCAGGTGTAGCTCATGTAGTTCTAGCCACTGGGGGTTGGATTTAAAGGCTGGGAGAGAGGAGCTTAGGGAGTTGTTCACTTCCCTTATAAGTTTACTGTGTTGTACTGCACCTAGTAACAGGGTTACAGTTTACTGTGGGACTGTATCTAGGATTAGTGGGTGACCTGATTAGGCAGTAGGGGTGTATCTTGGACTAGTGGGGAACCTGGTGGCTCACCCAAGGAAACCTACTTGGAGGGGATGGGACCACACATCATTAGGGCCGCATCTTTGGGAGGGTGGTGGGATGCACAGGGTGTGGAGCAGCCATGATACTGGACTGGGCTTGGAAGTTCGGTGGTTGCCCAGTGTGCTACCAGCTGGCACAGCTTAGGGGGGAGGGGGTTACGGGGATTAGGAGACAGCAGGAGGAAGGGGGGAGGTATGGTTGGGGAAGGGGGCAGGGGATCTCCCACAGGGTTGCACCAAGCACTAGGGACAGGGGCATAGGGAAAGGAGTGCAGGAGAATACTCAGGGGTTACATAGGGACCCTGGCAGAGGGGGCCCAAAAGGAGGACACTACCAAGGAAGCAAGCAGGTAACTGGAGACCCTCACAAAGGGGGGCCAGAGGGACAACATTCTCAGGGAAGTAGGCAGATGGCCGGGGCTGGACAGAAGGCAGCAAGGCGGGGAGGTGGATCGGACCTTACGCTCAGTAACCGCTTCAATTCTCTTCTTCTGCTTGAGGATGAGGGGGTGATGTAGCCATGACAGGGGTGGTTAGAGATGGAAAGGAAGTGGGGGGCAGAAGGCGGGGGCCAGATAGCAGGAGGAACAGGGAACCTGGAATGCAGGAAAATGGGGAGCAGTGAATCAGAGCAGGAGGGGCAGGGGGAAGAGGGAGGAAAGCACAAGGAGAAGGACCAGTTGGGAGGAAAGGGCAAGGAGAAGGACCAGAAGTACAAGGAGGATACAGTAAAGGGAACTGAGGATTTAGGCCAGGGGAGCATGACAAGCAAGGAGGGACTAAATGGAGACAGGAAGGAAGGAAGGATGAGCCAGGCTAGTTTAGCGGATGGGGGAGAAGGATCAGTCACGAGCAGTGAGGGGGGAGTTAGCGAGGTACAGAAGGATACTCGGGAGGAGGAGAGGCATAAGATCGGAGGGGAGGGGGTGGCCAGGGTAAATAAGGAGGGGCAGCATGTGGCACCCAGATTGGGGAGGAACAAGGAGCCGGGCTGGGTGAGGGCCGGAGAAAGGATGAGGGACATGAAGGGGAGGAAAGGAGCGTCAGAGTGCTCCTGTTGGGGATTCTATGATCAGGGTATCAAATGGGATAGGAGGGAGAAGCCTGGCCAGTCAGAACAAAATGCTTCCTGACTAACGGTGCACAGCGCCAAGCACGAGGTATATCAGCTGGAAAAGATTGTGGGGGTTCCCGATATTGGTCCACCTGGGTACAAATGACATTGAGGGAAGAAGAAGCTAGAGATACAGGCAAGTGTTCAGGGAGCTTGCCAGGGTCTGTCATGACATAGGATGCACAGTTTTTCTCAGAAATCCTGCAGTGCCAAGAGCTAGTGGGAACACAACAGGAAGATTAGGGAGATAAACCAGCTGCTCAGGGAGTGGTGTGAGGCCAGAGGGTATGGGTTGATGGGGGATTGGGGGGAGACCTGGAAGGATAAGGAGCTGTATGCTAGGGATAGGCTACATCTCAATTTGGAGGAGGGAACTTAAATTGAAAATAGAGGGTTCATTGGTGAAAGTGGGGTTTAAAATTGTGAAGGGGAGGGATGGGAGAAAAGGCTGTGGAGGGGGCTGATGAGGAGGGACTCTGTCTCCCACCCTGAGGGAGCTGGAGGAATGGTGAAAAGGCGACTGGTAAAGTGCAGACCAGGGAAAACAGAATCCCCATGAACACAGCAGGGGAAATGGAGTATAGGGAAAGGGTGGAAGGTAGTCTGCATAAATGCCAGGAGCTTGGGCAATAAAATGCCTGAGCTCCAGGCATGCCAACTGAGGGAGCGGTGGATGTGGCAGGTCACGAGACCTGGGCCACCGCAGGACATGACTGGGACCTGAACCTGGAGGGTTACACTTGGGCGTTCAGGAAGGACAGGGAGAGGAAGGAGGAGGGGTAGTAATGATAGTCAAAAACTGCATTGGCATAGGGGGAGTAGAGGGGTGGAGGGAACCGTAGAGGCGATTTGGGTCACCTTGATAACAAGGGGGGGGCAAGCGAGTAAAAATAGGAGTGGTGTATAGACCCCTTGCAGTGGCGGAGGAGCTGGAGGACAGTCTGGTGGCAGATGTTGGGAGACACTGCAGACTGGACAGGGGAAGGGTGGTAGTGTTGGAGGACTTAAACATGCCAGGAACAGACTGGGAGACTATGACATCCTCGGTGGCCAGGGAACAGAGGTTGTGCTGGATGTCTTTCAAGAGGCGTTCCTAACTCAGCAGGTAGGGGAACCGACCAGGGAGGCGCGAGTACCAGATGTGGTCCTGGCAGACAGTGACCAGATTGGGGCCTGGAGGTGAGTGACCCGCTGGCGGGAGTTGTTAATGGTCTGGTTCTGCTCTGGACCTAGGAGGGGAAGGCTGCACAAAGATGGAGATAACTGACTCAGGGGCGGATTTTAAGGAAATGGGAAGGATCCTTAAGGAGCATTTGGATGGGATTGGGTAGACATGGATGCTGATAGTAGGTGGGAAATCATCAGGAGAGGGGTGCAGGATGCTACCAGCACCTGCGCAAGAATAAGACAAAAGTGTGGTAGGGCCTGAAAACCCTGCTGGTGGACCAGGGAGGTCCAGGAGGTGGTGCGGGGAGAGAAGGCAGCCTATAGGCACCCAAGTGCTCAAGGAGTGAAAGAGATCGAGGGAGTACGAGCTGATGGCTAGAAGGGCCACTATAGGGTGGTGAGGGCGGCTAAGGCAAGAAAGGAGCAGAACCTGGCCAGGGAAATTAGAAAGGGAACAAGGGTTCTTTAGATACATTGGGGAAAACGAAGGGTGAAGGGGCAGATTAGCAGGATTAAAATAGGGGAGAGATGGGCACAAGACCCAGGAAGCAGGCTGAGGTACTAAATGGTACTTCACCTCAGTTTTCACCAAGGAAAATGGGGTGCTGCATCATACATGGGAGAGACAGTGATACTGAGAGGGACCCTACCGACCGGGTGGGTCTGGGGAGAGGGGAGGCATCACTGGCAGGAGGGGGAGGCTAAGCAGGGAGAAGACATAGTGGAAGTGGAAATCACAGCAGAGAATGAGGGAAGCCTCAGGTCCCTTAAGACAGAGAAAGCACCAGGGCCGGATAAATTACATCCCAGAGTGCTGAAGGAACTTGCAGATGTCGTGGCGAAACCCCTGGTAGAGCTTTTCACCATCTCTCTGAGGACAGGGTGGGTGCCCCAGGACTGGAATGTGGCGCATATAGTGCCTATCCACAAGGGGGGATCAAGGGAGGTGGCAGAGAACTACAGGCCTCTCAGCCTGACATCGGTGGTGGGCAAGGTAATGGAGGGCATCGTCAAGGAGAGGCTGGGGGGGGGACCTGGAAAAGTCAGGGTGCCTGGACGATAGACAGCATGGATTCGTCCCGGGGAAAATTGTGTCAGGCAAACCTTGTGGAGTTCTATGACTGGCTGACTAGTGCCTTGGACCTGGCTAGACCAGTGGACGTCCTCTTTCTAGACTTCAGCAAGGCATTTGACTCTGTTCCTCACGTGCGCCTGTTGGATAAGCTGGGAGAAATGGGGGTGGGGAACCAGATAATCAGATGGATAGGCAATTGGCTCCAGAACTGGACCTAGAGGGTCGTAGCTGGCAGGATAGTCTCATCCCCAAGGAGGGTCATTAGTGGGGTCCAACAGGGATCAGTCCTTGGGCCCCTCCTGTACAATGCCTACGTCTCTGACATAAGGACAGGTATCAGGAGTGAGATGAGTCTTTTTGTGGATGACTCAAAATTGGGGGCGGTGGTGGATGGTGAGGAGGGGAGGGTGGCCCTACAGGGGACCTGGAGGCTCTGGACAGATGGTCTAGAAAGTGGAAGCTGAGGTTCAACGCAGGGAAATGCAAGGTACTGCACCTGGGGCCAGAAACCTGGGATGAAGTGTACCACCCTGGGAAATGCTACAAGTCTCCATGGCTGAAAGGGACCTGGGGGTGGTGGTGGATGTCAAGATGAACAACTCAGAGACTTGCAGAAGGGCAGCAGCCAAGGCCAACAGGATGCTGGGATGCATCACTAGGGGGATCACCTCCAGAAGGAGGGAAGTGATACTCCCTCTGTATAACTGCTTGGTGAGGCCGCACCTCGAGTACTGTATGCAGTTTTGGAGGCCACACTTAAACTTAAACTCCTGGAGAGGGTCCAGAGGAGGGCAACCAAAATGATTTGGGGCTTGGGGGAAAGGACCTATGAGGAGAGGCTCGAAGAGCTAAATATCTACACATTGGAAGAGAGAAGGGACCGGGGGGACATGATAGAGGTCTTCAGGTACATGAAGGGGGTAAATAGGGGAGGAACAGTCAGGGTGCTTCGAAGGAAGGAGAAGGGTGCCACTAGAGGGCATGGGTGGAAGCTGGAGGGGGGAAGATTCAGGGGAGAAAGGAGGAGGTGCTACTTCACTGAGAGGGTGGTGGAGTCATGGAATGCGCTGCCTAGGTGGCTGGTGGAGGCAGTGACGGTGGAGGGGTTCAAGAGGGGGTGGGACAGGTACAGGGGAAGGATTCTGGAAGCAAAATCCAATGCAGCGAGAATATCCGGAACTGGGAAGGGATAAGCCAGAGAAGGCAAGGGGGACAGCAAGATCAGCTCCCAGGGTGGGGGCTGACCAAACGAGCAGAAGCAAAAGACTGTTAGGCCTATTCTGCTAGCATTTTAGTACGTTAGTATGTAACTAGAATGATAAAGCACGATTCTCTGATGACTGATAACGTTTTCTGATAAAAAAAAACGCAATTTGGTCCCACGTCCATCTCTGCCAAAAAAGAGCAGGAAATAGCACAGCGCAAGGTCCTTAAAGAAAACAGCCTTATAAAGTATTAAGCATGTCCACCCACTTCAGCCTCATAGGACTCTGATCCCTGGTTTTCAAAGGAGGGAGCAGTTCACTAGGAGATGTGATGCACTCTACCTTGCTTGGTCTGACATTGGGGTTCTCAATTTGCTTCCCACATAAACTTCTAATGCAGTGTCATTTGGCAAAAAACTAAATTACATCAAAAACATTTCATAAGGGGGAACTCAATGGCTCAGTGGATTGGTAGTGGGTTATGGAGCCTTTCACCTCTAGGTCCCTGGTTCAAATCCAGCATAGGTCGGTAGTGGCTGAAAGCCATTATCCCCTGGGGGCTGTTCAATGTCCTACGTGAAATGAGTTGTTGTGGTCTCAGTCCAGTAAGTTCCCAGTGGGCAAGTGTCCACATCATAAAACCACCAACACAACTAGCACTAATCAGCACTTTTGCTGGCAGTCCTGCATGAGAGGCCAAGGACTGAATGGGCATGAAGTCTGAACTACCCTCTCACCTACATGGTGGTCCCTCCATGGCAGAGTTGAGGCACACTGGTGGGGCAGTGTGGGGAAACTTGCACTGTGATTGCCTGTGCTGTACTCATCATGTGGATAAGCGGAGGAATTCAGGTTCCAATGCAGTCAAATCCAGCATCTTTCATTACTACTGAAAAGAAAGTTAAGGATACCCCCCCCTTCCCTAATTTCACTGACCTTGACATAGAAGTCATGTGATCGCTGATCTCCACGGGTCCCACTTTGCGTTCAATTTTGCAAGTGAAACACGCCTCTGCCTTGGTTCCCAATCTTGCAGGCTCCCCCCCCCACTCGCCTCCCTCCAGACCACCATTGCATTGCCACGTACCAGCTCATGGATGGTCTAACCTCAGTCCCATCATGTGACCATGGGGGGACTTCCAACCTCCCAAATAAGGGGATGCTGCAGTCCTGCCATAACACAAGCCCCCTTACACCCTGGCACCCCACCTCCTATGGTGTAAGGGCGGTGCGGGAGGCGGGGGGTTCAGCACACAACATTCCACTTTCGACACAGCCTGCGTTTGAAACTCAGGATTGCTGCAACATTTGGCACAAGTTGCCACTTGCATCAGCTCCTTTTGGTGTAGGCACTTCATGACAAACTTCTGCATTTGAAAACTGAGCCTCAGATATGTAACATACTTATTTTCTGACACCACCTCATGAATGTGACAGCTGTAGTTTCTCAGACCCTACCAAAAATGTGTTTTCACACTTGTGGCACAAAATGATGTTTCGCCCATGGTTTTATAAAGGACACCTGTCATGCTCAGGATTGGTCATAAAAAGATTACGTTGAAAATCTGTAGTAAAATGTGAAAAAACAGTTAACATGTGCAGAAACACTGAACTGTTCCAACATTTACACGTAACTTTATTTTTGCAGATTTTGGCACACTAATGTTCAGCACGTCCCTTGTGTTACCCCACCTCCTGAACATGGCAGGGGTCATTTTAAAATGCCCTCTGACACCTGTCTCCACAGTCACACAGCAAAGTCACCTTTCGGATGGGATTTTAATACCAGTTTGACATGGTAAACTAGTACAGCTTTTGCAGTTTTGTACAAAAGATTTTTCTACTTATTGTGTATGTATTTAAAAATTGTTCTATGAAATGCAGTCTGATACCATGTATGCTTAGTGTAGATATCTCTTTCCATCAACACAGGAATCCAACAGGGTTCTGTTCTAGGTTCTGTTCTATTCTCAGTCTTCCTAAATGACCTTCCCAAGGTCTGCACTGCCATCTCCATCTATATGTATGCAGATGATACTGTCCTGTACACCTCTGGTCCCTCCCCTTCTAATGTGGCATACAGACTACAGCATGTCTTTGACAAGGTTCAGCTCTGGTTACGCACAAGTCAATTGCTCCGGAACACCAAGAAGACAATTTTCATGTCCTTTGGCACAAGGCAGAGACTTTCTCGGCTCACCTCCAATCCCTCTTTCCACACTCTAGATGGGACTCCACTGGAGGGCATCATATCCTTTAGATACCTCGGGGTCTGGCTAGACCAGCACCTTGACGTTTCTGATCACATGGATGCCATACTCAAAAAACTGCACCCCAAGTTAGGTGCCTTGTACAGAAATCAAGAATGTATTCCACTGCCTGCCCAGCATGCCCTGGTCCAGAAAATTATCCTATCAGTTTTCGACTATGGTGATGTAGTCTACAGTGCCACTCCCAAGACTTAGCTAGCCAGACTGGAAACTCTCTTCCATTCCTTCTGTCAATTTGCCCTCGACAGTCCTCCTCGCACCCACCATGACCTCTATCAATCGCTCTCCTTCCCCTGTCTTGATGACAGACACCGTTCCCACTGTACCAATGTACTATCCAAATTCTGTTTTGGCTCTCTCCCCTCTCCCCTCCCACTCCCTCGGAAGTAATGACACTCAGATCTTGGCTGTCCCTCCTCGATCCACCGCTGCTGGTCAAGCTGCATTTTCTCAAAGTTTTCCAAAACTGTGAAATTCCCTTCACCTCCTCTTTTCACCACGCCACCTCTCCACTTATCCTCTCCTCCCTCCTATGTAATTTCTCCTCCACTTGCAATTGCCCATAATTCACCCCCCCCACTACCCCTCTTCTGTCCTATGTACTCCACTCTCATTGGAGTCAGACTCCCCCATCAAGTTTGCACTTAAAAAAAAAATGTAAATGGTGTAAATGTATAAAGGTTTAATTACAATACTGTAATGATGTGTTACTCTGTTGCTCTCTGTTTGCCTGCATTTGTTGATTTTGTTGTAATTTTTTGCTTGCTTGTTACCCTTTCCTCCTTCGCCTAGGGTGCATCTGGAAAAAGAAGAGTTACGTAAGAACTTACCGTAACAGTAGACCTTCGAGGGGCTCTCAGTCATCAGGTTACACAGATAGGAACTTCACTGTTGGTGAATCGGGAATCCACATGGAAGATTTTCAATGCTTCTTTCGGCCTGCCAGCGTCAACATCATTGACCATCCACCCAATAAAGGCATAGGTGGGCCCGCGCCCTCCTCAGTTCTTTCCCTCCGGTGATGAAGGGAGCAAGGCTGATGCCCTGCGGACCCGAGGAGGGCAAGCGACCTGGCTCTCAGAGAAATGATGGAAGCAGCAGACAGCCAGGTCCTGAACAGGAGCCCCAAAAAAGGGGATGGTGGGAGGGACTAGACCTGATGACTGGAGACCCCCCAAAGATCTGCTGCTGCGGTAAGTTCTTACATAACTGTTCTATCTTCTTTGGGGGTATCTCAGTCATCAGGTTACACCGTAGGAACAAGTCCCAAGCAGTAACAAGAGTATACAGACAGTCTGGGAGTCTGGATCTCCATAAATGTAAGACAGGAGAGGTGGAACAACCTACCCAGTCAAGGAGCTTCTTAAACTTAAGACACAAGACCTTGAAAACTGAACCGATCAAGGAACTCTATAAACTTAAGACAGCCAAATCCTGCATGAGCTCTAGAAGCAATGTCCAGACTGTAATGCTTGGTGAAGGTGTAGACTGTACTCCAGGTGGCAGCTGCACAAATGTCAGCGGCTGAGACCCCTTTGAAACAAGCCACAGAGGTAGCCATGCCTCTGGTGGAGTGAGCTTTGATAGCACCCGGCAGTTCTTTGCCATACTAATTGTAGCAGAACACAATGCAATTTGCCAGCCATTTGGATAAACATTGCTTAGAAACTGAAGTACCCTCTCTACCTGGGGCGAAAGAAACAAACAACTGCTTAGACTTTCTGGAATTCTTAGTCCTGAGCAGGTAATACTTCAAAGTTCTGTGCGCATCCAAGGTATGGAGCAGTGCTCCCCCTGGACTGGCACACTCTGGAAAATAAACAGGAAGGTGGATTGACTGATTGAGTGTAAACTCAGAAACCACCTTAGGAAAAAACTTAGGATTTGTTCGTCTTTGTGAAAAATCAAATAAGGCTCCTCGCACCAGAGGGCCTGAAGCTCTGAGCTTCAAGCAGAAGTAATTGCAACTAAAAAGAGCACGTTCCAAGAGAGAAAGCACAAATCTCAAGTCGTGATTGGCTCAAAAGGAGAAAGGGTCAACTTATCCAAAATAAAATTCAAGTCCCAAGCCAGGACAGAAGAACGGATTGGGGGTTTCAGATGTAGGATGCCCTGGAGAAAGGTACGGGAGACATCCAGCTGAGCAATGGCGCAGTCACCCACGGACTCGTGGAAGGCAGAAATAGCTGAAAAGGTGGACCTTGAGGGAGGAGTACTGGAGGCCAGAGTCAGACAAAGATCAGGTAGTCCAGGACATGTTTCACAAGGCAGGTGAAGGGGGTCAAGGGAATGTTTGGCAGCACAGATGGCAAACCGTTTCCACTTCATGGCATAAGTGGCGCAAGCAGAGGGCTTGCGAGTGGCCACTAGGACATCTACTACCCTGCTGGAGATGCCAAACCTGGTGATGGCTATGTCCTCAGGAGCCACGCATGCAGATGGAGGGACCTCAGACTGGGATGGACCAGGGTCCCCCGATCCTGGGTCAGCAGATTCCTGAAAAAGGGCAGAGGGACTGGTGGTTCCTCTGCCAGCTGCTGAAGCAAAGGAAACCATAATTGGCGAGGCCAGAATGGGGCCACCAGGATCATGCTGCCCCTTCCATCTGCAATTTGATCATCGCCTTCTGTATTAGTGGGAACGGAGGGAATGCGCACAGAAATCTCCCACTCCAAGAGAGGGACAATGCGTCTCACCAGAAAACTCCAGGCCCTGGATCTAGCGAGCAGAAATTGGGCTGTTCTGCATTGTGTGGGGACACAAAAAGGTCCAACTCTGGATGACCCCATCTGTCGAAAAGATCTTGTACTATGGATGAGAGAAGCTCCCATTTGTGCATGCTGGACTGAGTCCTGCTGAAGCTGTTCGCCAGGGTGTTTAGGATGTTTGGCACGTGAACAGCAGATAGTGTCGGACTGCGGTCCAGTGCCCAATACCACACTCGCATGGCCTCCCTGCAAAGGGGTTATGAGTGAGTCCCACCCTGCTTGTTGATATGGTAGACAACACTCAGATTGTCTTGACTGCACCAACAGCTGACCTGGGGACAGATAATCCTGGAAGGCCTGCAGGACATAGAGCACCGCTCTCATCTCCAGGACATTAATATGCAGGGCAGCTTCCCACTGGGACCAGGATCCCCGAGTTTGAAAAGGACCCAGGTGGGCTCCCCAGTCCAGACCCAAGGTAATCGTGGTAAGGATCTGCCTCTGGGAGGAAAGCTGGAAAGGAACCCCCTGAAGGAGGTTCGCAGGGGCCATCCACAACTGAAGTACCTTGCATACTGAGGAGGAGACCATTACAAGTTGGTCCAACTCATCCGTCCGCTGGTCCCACTGCACACTGAGGGTCCACTGCAGGGTGTGCATGTGGAGTCTGGCTAGCGGGACCGTAGGAATGGCTGCGGCCATGAGTCCTACAAGCCATAGATGCAGCCTGGCAGGGATGTACTGACTCTAGGCAACCTCCTGCTCGTGGGATATTGGGCATTCTGTCCTGCTATGGGGTAGGAAGGCCTTCCCCTGCCCGGAGTCCAGGATCACCCCAGTGTACTGTAGTCTTTGGGATGGGACTAGCACAGATTTGAGCAGACTGACGGTTATGCCCAGAGACTGAAAAAGCTGAAGAGTACGCTCCAGAGTGGATAGTAGTTGCTCCATGGACACGGCCTTGAGAAGCCAGTTGTCCAGGTATGGAAAAACATACAGTCCCTCTCTTCTGAGGGCTGCTGCGACCACTGCTAAGCACTTTGGTAAAGACATGTGGCACAGAAGATAAGCCAAAGGGCAATACCTTGAACTGGTAATGTGCTCCCTGAAAGGCAACGCGGAGAAACCTCCTGTGAGGAGGGAAGATCGCAATGTGTAGGTAGGCGTCCTGCATTCCAGTGAGCAGAGCCAGTCCCCAGACTTGAGGAGGGGGAACAGGCTTGGTAAGGTTACCAGTCGGAACTTTTTGTACTGGACATAAAGATTGAGGTCTTTCAAATCCAAGATTGGCCTCAGATCTCCAGTCTTTATGGGAACCAGGAAGAGTCTTGAATAGAACCCCTGATTTCTCTGCCTCTTCGGCATCAGTTCTATTGCCTGCTTGCCCAATAGAGACTGAACTTCCTCCCAGAGAACAGAGAGGTGAGCTGGGGGAAATCTGAGGGAGGTGAGGGGGTATCTGAAGGCTGCTGGACGAGCTCCAGAGTATGACCACACTCAATGATCTGTAGGATCCAGGCATCTGATGTTATAGTTCTTCACTGATTTAAATGGAGGGAGAACCAACCTCCGACCGCCACCTCCTGGGCATCGACTGGAGGAAGGGGGTCCAGCAAGGAGTCAAGCTGAGGCGGGACCAGCGGAGGAGGCTGGACCCTCAGTCCTGGGATGCCTGGCAGCCGCTCCAGCATGGGAAGAGGCAGGCAAGGAAGGCTGGGCTCTGCATTTGCCCTGAAGATGGGAGCTGAAGCCTGGTCTGTTAACTTGCTTATGAAAAGTAGGGCACCCCCTACCACACTGTTGTGTGTGGTAGAGGGACTGGATGGACTTAATGGCTGTACCTGAGGACTGCAGATCGATAATGATGTCCTGGACTTCCAGGCCAAAGAGTTTAGTGCCATTAAAAGGGGCGTTCAGCAGAAACAAACCTAGAAACCCTGAGCCATGAATGCCCATGGAAGAGATGCCAGTGGCCGCCGCCCTGGAACAGTATCGGATAAATCGTAGATGACTCTTAAAAGATGCCTTCCAACATCCTCTGCAGTTTGGAAGCATTGGAGCAATTCCTGTTTCTGGGCGCTATCAGGAAGAGCTTGGGCAGCCATCATGATCTTTTTGGAACTGGTATTCTGGCATTTCACCATGTGAGACAGGTAATTTGCTATCCTCAGGTCAAGGGTATAGGAAGCACATGCCCTTTTGCCCCAAAGATCTATCCTGTGGGATTCTTTGTCAGGGGGCAAGGAACTAAGGTGCTTGGGCATCACAGATCTGTCATGTGCTGCCTTGATGACCACTGAGTCAGTTTCAGCCTGGGCAGCAGAGTAAGGAATGCCCTGAGGGGCATTGTAGAGCTTATCAGCTCTGAGAGGCATAGCTGGCACCATATCTGGTCTGTGCCAGGCTGCCGTGGTAGCGTTATTGAGGGCTGGAAGCATGGGAGGAATAATCTTTGGGGGAGATTCAGGGATCTCCAGGTAATCCACCAGGTCCTTCTTGGTGGGATCCTCCTCCTCTGTCTGAAACCCCATAGTGGAAGACAGTTGCTTCATAATGTTGAAGAAAGAAGTATCCTCAGGCGGAGACCTGGAGGTATGTTTGACAGATTCTTACTGACAGTGGAGGCAGTGGACTTATCTGAAGTGTGATATTGCTCTTTCTCTCCTTCCTCCTCTACCTCATCTGGAAGTATAATGTCAGAGTGGCATTCCTCCTCAACGTTGACCTGTTCATCTGGGTCTGGCATTGGATGCACCATTAACGGTTCTCAGGCTGGCTCCTGGGGCCAACGAACAGGAGTCGAAGACAAAGGTGTCAGCAAAGGCGCTGGTGACAAAGGCCTGTTAAAGGCAGCAAACTGTTGGACAATCACATTAGAGAAGCGGACTAGAACTTCGTTCAAGTCCATGGTCACTGGAGGACGGGTAGACGGCACTAATGTTGCTGGACCTGACTGCACATCTGACGAGCTCGTAGCCATCGACAGGGAAGGGTCAGGTCTCAAAGAGGCCGTCGTCGATGGAGGAGGAGCAGACGACCCGTTGGTCAACAGCCGGGTGCCCTGAGAGTCAGGTAGAGAAGCTGTCAGTATGGGTCTGGAGTGAACCAGGACCTGGACAGCAGCCGACAAAGAGACCTACGAAGAAGAAGAGGCTGACGAGGAATGGGATGGCTGCTGGGGGGCATGGTCATGATCCCGGTCTTTTTTATGGCACCACCCCCCGAGGACCTGTCTTTGGCCTGGGAGGCCTTGAAGCTCTTGGACCCAGAGGGCAACTGGTTGGCCGGTGCCCCGGAGGACCCCAACTCGGAGCTGGCTAAATGCTGTTCCATGAAGGTACGGAGAGCCTTTCTGCATTGCCTAAGGGTGGTTTGGTTAAACTGTTAGCATACCTCACAGTCCAATGTGTTGTGATCTGGCCCAGGACAGCAAACGCACACAGAGTGCTCATCATTGTAAGCAATCTTCTTTCCACAGTGGCAGAAGAGAAAAGCTGAAGGTTTAACTCTCAACATGAAAGAAAAGACAAAAATAAATCTCTGAAAAGAGATTGCGAGGGTCATGTAGCAAAAAGGCCATAGACCAGAAAAAGGCGCAAACACAGCTCTTCTGTGGAGACTGTGCTTGCAAGTCGACGGCGGGAAAGAACTGAGGAAGGCGCGGGCCAGCCTATGCCTTTATAGGGTTGGCAATATCAGCTGACGTTGACGGCGTGGGCCGGCCCAGTTGTACTGCTGAAAATCTTCCGTGGGGATTCCCCATTCACCGATGGTGAAGTTCCTATGGTGTAACCTGATGACTGATATACCCCCCAAGAAGGTCGAGCATTACTGCTCAGTGTGCTTTTCCTGGTAAAACTTTTCAAATAAACAAATAAATACTGACCCCAGGAAATGGGAATCTAAATTGGAAGGGGACTTCACTAGGACCTGAACTGAACTGCTTTAAGTTAAAACAACTAACACCCAGCCTGGTGGGGCGAGTGGTACAGCATTAAGCTGCAGTGCAGGAGACCTGGTTCACGTCATAAAGAGAGCACGCCCAGGTTCTGAGGAAGAGGGTTCTAGATGGCCAACACTACAAGCACCTCCTTCAGTGGCTCAGGGTGTGCTGGATATCACTGCTGGTGTGTGGTTCCTACATCAAGGAGCTGGGAGCGAGTAAAAGTCAGGAAAAAAACTCCCCAGGATGTGGCAAAGTGATGCCCCTCCCCCACAACCCAAAAGCCCAATGATTCGCTCTGTGCTGGAACCTGTATCCCCACCCCCCAGCACTATTTTATTAAATTTCATCACAATAATACAACTTTAAATAATAGAAAGTAACATCAAACACAGTACTGTTTTGAAAATACATATAAAAATTCTATAAGAATTGAGAACATTCTTTCCCCCATGCCATTGTTAACTGGTAATTCATATAGTCTAATTCACAGTACAGAAACCTTCAATGTTTCCTTTTATGCCATATGCTTACTTCTTTAATGTCAAAGATTCTGTCAGTTCATTTCTCCACTCTGTAATTGTGGGTAGCCTTGCTTCCATTTATACATTCAGAACTGCATTCTTAGCAGTGATAGCTATTAAACAGGAGGTCCCCTCAGCCTTTTATTCTGTTTGCCTGTGCAGTTTGTAGGCAAGCAAGAACAATGATTACCTCTACTGCACCCTCCTATTTTCATCAGGATTTAAATGCAAATGAAGGCATCTTAAGCCTGGTGTGAAAACCTGTTTGACTTCATTACAAAGGTCATGAACCAACTCACGTAAGGCATCCTGTAATTTTATGATGTTTTGGTGCTAAAGCCTGCAGTAGTTGTACTGTATTTGTCAGTGCTGTTGCTGTCCTCTGCAGCCCAATGTTCTTGTCTTATGCTGGCCATGAAACTTATCAAAATATAGTAGGTGCCTGCTGTTTTCTGTAGTTTAAAGTGTATCTGAGCTAGGAAAAAATGCTTTTAGAGAATATAGGGACTTCACAAGACATGTAACAGAAGTAACTGACAGTATAACTTCTGTTGACTTGCACATGTACATATCATCAACTCCCACAATGGCCTGCATGAGTAGGTTCATGACCTTTGAAATTGAGAAAAACAGGGTTTCATACCTGGGCAAAACAGAGTGAAGCAACCTTATTTATATTTAAATTAGGATGACATGAGGGGGATGCAAAAGAGGGAATCATTGTTCATGCCTACAAACTACACAGGTATACAGAAAACCGGTTGAGGAGACCTTCCCTTCATACCTCTCAATCTCAGGACTCTGAAATGAGGGACACAAACCCTCAAAATGAGGGACAATGAGGGACACCACACTCTGAAATGAGGGACACCACAAGGGACATCGGAAGTTTAGCACTGTAATGATTTAACACATGGTTTAAGAGCATAACAGAGCCTGAAACTCAGGCTAATGGCACTAAAGAATAATCTTGTGCATGAAATTTGTAATTTTGTGTGGAAAAGCAATTTGTAACAACAAATAAAATGTCCATTTGGGGACCCCCAGCCCCCACACAGCAACAAAACACTGACTCTAGTCTGTATCTCCCTCCCTGAACTGTAGCCTGTAACTGTAGGTGGTGGGCTTGGGCTCCTGGGCTGGCTGGATTGAGAGATAAACAACTGACTTCCCTTCCCAGATCAGCACAAAAATCAAATGTAATACAGAGGAGGGGATGCAAAGATCATAAACTCTCATCTTAAAGCCCTTTTTTGTAATGACTGTGTCTTCCCATCCCACACTAGTGCCACTTCAGACAGCATCAGCTAAGCATTAAAGCATAATTTTTGATAGATTTGAAAACTTGTTAGTGGTCGGCTGTCAGGTAAGCTGCCTGGCTTGCAAGTTTAGAAAGCAAGATGCCTTGCTTCCACCACCTGAATATAGAAGAACAAGCCCCAATTGCCACAAAACACAGGGTCAGGAAATAAAAAAAAAAAAAAAAAATCGATCGTATCCTAAATTCTAAATCTGAATATGACTAGAGACATGGTTGGAATGTGCAGTACTAGTTAGAACAGAAGCTCTAGCTAGCAGTAGTAACATACTAACATACTAAAATGCCAGCAGAATAAGCCTAACGGTCTCTCGAGTCTGCTCAATTTTCAGCACCCGCACTGAGGGCTGATTTTGGTGTCCCCCCCTCCCCTTGGGTTATACTGTCCCCAGTCCCAGATGTTCCACCTGTATCGTGCCTGATCAGATTTACCCTCCCCCATACCTGTCCCATCCCCTCTTAAAACCGTCCACAGTCTCCATCTCTACCAGCTCTGTGGGCAGTCAGTACATTCCATGGCTCCACCGCCCTTTCAGTGAAATAACATCTCCTCCTCTCCCCTCTGAGCCTGCCCCCTTCCAGCTTACACCTGTGACCTCTTGTTGCCCCACCCTCCGTCCTTTGGAGCACCCTGACTGGGCCTCCTTTATTGATCCCTTTCATGTACTTAAAGACCTCTATCATGCCCCCCCCCGTCCCTCCTCTCCTCCAGGGTGTACATGTCGAGCTCCTTGAGCTGCTCCTCATAGGTCCTCTCCCCCAGGTCCCAGATTATTTTGGTTGCCCTCCTTTGGACCCTCTCTAGGAGTGTAATGTCCTTCTTTAAATGTGGTCTCCAAAATTGTATACAATACTCAAGGTGTGGCCTAACCAAGCAGTTGTACAGTGGAAGGATCACTTCCGCCTTTCTGGAGGTAATCCCCCTGGCGATGCATCCCAGCATCCCATTTGCCCTTGCCACTGCCCTCCTACAGGTCTCCAAGTTGTTCATTTTGACATCTACCACTACCCCCAGGTCCTGGTCCCTCTCACCCTCCATGACTTGAATCATGTCTCCTCCCAGGGTATACCCCTGGCCTGGATTTCTGACTCCCAGGTGCAGAACCTTGCACTTCCCCACATTGAATTTTAGTTTCCATTTTCCCGACCACCTTTCCAGTGCCTCCAGGTCCTCTTGCAAGGCCACCCTCCCCTTCCTCCCCATCCACCACTGCACCTAGCTTTGAGTCATCTGCAAAGAGACACATCTCACTCCTGATTCCCCTCCTGATGTCTGAGATACAGGCGTTGAACAGGAGTGGCCCCAGCACTGACCCCTGGGGAACCCCACTAGTAACCCACCTTGGGGATGAGGCTAACCCTCCAACCACCACCTTCTGAGTACGCTCAGAGAGCCAATTTCCTATCCATCTTAGCAACTGTCTCCCTACCCCCATTTCTTTCAGCTTAGCCAGCAGGCCACTGCGAATTAAATGCCCTGCTAAAATCCATAAAGAGGATGTCCACTGGCCTACCCTGGTCCAGGGCCCTCGCCACCCAGTCATAGAACTCAACAAGATTTGTCTGGCACGATCTTCCTGTGACAAAGCCATGCTGCCTATCGTCCAAGTACCCAGTTTGCTCCAGTAACCCCCTAGCCTTCCTTGACATTACCCTCCATCACCTCGTTAACCACCAATGTCAGGCTAACAGGCCTGTAATTTCCTGCCTCCTCTCTTGATCCCTCCTTGTGGATCGGCATGACATGGGCCACCCTCCAGTCTTGGGGCACCCACCCAGTCCTCAGAGAGATGTTGAAAAGCTCCGCTAGAGGGACTTCCAGGACATCTGCCAGTTCCCTCAGCACCCTCGGATGTATCTTATCTGGCCCAGGTGCTTTCTCCGTCGGAAGGGACCTGAGTGCTTCCCTTACTCTCTCTACTGGGATTTCAACCTCGTCCTCCCTCTTTTCAGTTAACTGTACCTTTGCATCAGCACTACTCAACTTAAACGAGCTACAGTCCATGGACCATGACAGCGTGACTCTGGTCTCTTCCTGGGCAGCAAATGGCTCATTCTCTGGAGGCAGACAGCACAGCAGGGACTCTGATGGAGTGGGTGCAGACGTCGTGTGGGGCTGGCCCTTGCTGGAACCTAAATCTCTCCGTCAGGGCAGATCGGGGGGAGGGGGCTTCTGCTTCTGGTATTTGTTCCAGGCCGCATGTGACATGGAACTAAGCAGCAAGGGAGCCGGGAGGCAAATTTCAGCAGGTAAGCAGTTAAAGCTCTGACAGTCACAAAGATTCGGGACCGGGGGGGATCAATAATCCAAGATCCTTCGGGCAGTCCTTTAAGTTCCAACTTCACGAAGAATACAGGCAGATGGTCAGCTCGCACTCAACAGCAGCTAAATAGCCAAATTCAATCCGCCAGTTTTTGATTGGCCAGAGTCAGTAATGTATCAGAGAAGGAGCGACCAACCCGACCAGACTTCTCTTGCTTTTCGCATGCACACTCGCTCCGTCCTGATGATCTGATCATTCCAGGAGGCCAGTTGTGCATCTTTAAAGAGCCAGAGTCTGATGTCAGTCAGTCAGCAGCCCTACTGTCACTGTCAAAAATCCGGGACACTAACAGGTGCCGGCGGGACAACTTCAAAAAACTGGCAAATATGGGATGTCCCACACAGTGCAGGACACTTGAAGGTATGCTTCCCTTTAATGCTATGGAATGTTTAATTTCTGTAGATATATATTTAGTGTTACTATTATACTCCAGACCTAAATTGTTATAAATATCTGGAAGCTCCCTGAAGCTGCTTTATTTTCAGTCCAATAATTTTTAATAAATTCACATTCCCCAAATTGTAAGATGGTGTACTGTTTTCTTTCATACATTTAATACATTTTGAGTCCTGCTTTAATCTCAGTTTCTCCATTTTAGGTGAAGTACAATGAAGCAACTTAAATGAAGCATTCTGTGATTTACTGATGGAAAGGCTAATTGCGAGAACTCTCAGATATTGTCCCAATCCCACTAGGCAGTATCAGTATTTAAGGTTCCTGACCACCGTCTGCCACTGTCATCCACGATTCCTCTCAAGGAATTTATTAATAGACTATAAAAACAGAAATGTTAGACTTTTTTTAAATTCTTTGTTTACTGAACTTCTTTTTCTGTGTTTACAAGTTCAGATGCAGGTCAATACAGTTAGAATACATGCTGTGTCATTGCATCCCTTCGCATCAGGACCAGAAAGATACAGCTATCCAGGACTGCCTACATTACCATGAATCAATTTAATAAAATATTTTCATTAGTCATTTCTGTGTCAAGCCTACTTAATAGATAATTGCGTTAAAAAAAAAAAAGGTGATAATGATTACGTTTGGGTCTCTGAGCATGAATGGTACTAGTGTGGACCCTCTGTCCAACCTTCCAACTTATCCCTTATTGATGGAATCACATCAGGCCTGTGTGTCATTAACCACAAAAGCCAACTGTTCCATTAATGACTAACTGTAGTCTTGCTTGGGGTCTATAATTAAGTCTCACTGTCAGTCTTCCCATTTTATAAATAGACATCACTATATCCTCTCAATCTTCTTAGCTAGGTTTTTCTGACATCAACCATTACCTTGTTAATGCCTTTTTGGCAGTAGTTAACCAAATTCCCAATTGTTTCTGATAGAGTTTTACTTTTAATTGAGAAGGCTAGATCAAAAATAAAGTTGTGAATTGTTACGTCTCCTAAGTTTGGCAACAACTTGTTTAGGCCGGAGGACGCTGCTTTCCAGTAAGGTCTAATAACTCTACAGACCCAAAAGATATTGGTATGGATCCTCTACAGCATGAGGCCCTAGACTAAGGATCACATTTCGCAGTTATCTGCAGTGGTCAGAAGAAGAGTATTCTTGTCTTTTACCCAAACTCCTTCCATTTGAAGCTAGAGGTGACATTATGTTGTCTACAGCAGACAGTCTGCCACTCCCCTTCAGATATGGGATTGCCTATCTCATTCTCCCATCTCTGTCTGATTTTATCTCTCATCTCCTCTTTATTTTGTTGCAAAGCCTTCTATGACACAGAAATAAAGTGGGGCGGTGCATTAGTTTCTGTGACCTGAATGATAAAGTCTATTAGAGGAGAGGCCAAGTCCCTCTCCCATTCTAGTCCCAAACTATTTCCTAAATAATTTCTAATCTGTAGGTATTTGCAATGATCCGTTCTCAAGAGATGGAATTCTTGTTGAAGTTGGGCAAAACTTTTAAAAATGCCATTACTATATTGACAATTATGCCTCAGACCAACTCTGTTCCATCTATGAAAAGAATAATCTAATCTTAATGGAGGAAAGTGATCATCACCGATTATCCATTCCCAATATCAGGCATTTTTGTGTATTGAAGGTAATTTTAACAAGGATCTCCAAACATCCAATAAAGGTCATGTGAGATGGGATTGGGCTAAGAATGTATGACCCACCTGGCAACAAGGAATAAATCAAGTTGGAGTCATTTGCCCACTTGTCAGTCTCCTTCCAGTAGGAAGTTACAGAAGGGTTCGACCAGCTCAGTATGTGTTACAGTTGTGCCACCCTGCAGTAGTCCTGCAGGTTAGGTAAAGCAATTACCCCTTTAGTTTTTTGTAACTGTAAAGAAGAATAAGCTATTCGTGGCTTTGTCCCATTCCAGAGATACCTAGATATTACCTTATTCCACACTCAGAGATCCTCCCTCAAGATTCTGAAATAAATAGAGACAGTGGACGTGAAGCATCATTCTTATGGAATCTACTCTCTGGATAAGAGGAAGGGGCAAATGAATCCATCTGGCCAGGTCATCATTAAGTCGTTTTTAAGTTTTCCAGAACTGCTATCATATAGGCGTTGCAATTTTGTGGGTAACTGAACACCCAAGTATCTTATGGATGAGTGGCCCCAGTGAAAGGGGAACACTGATGTTAATGTTAAGAAACATTCAAAGCTAAAGTTAAGGATTTCAGGTTTTGTTCTGTTGACCTTATACCCTAAGAGTGTTTCTATGGTTTGAAGATTCTAAATAACTCTGGGAGTGATTGTTATGGGTTGGTGAAATAGATCAAAAGGTCATTTGCTTAAAAGGCGACCCAGTGTTCAGTGATAGCTAGTTTACACTGTCTTAACGCATGGGCTAAAGGTTCTGGAGATATGGCAAAAAGGAAAGGAGAAAGCGGGCATCACTGTCGTGCGCCCTTGTTAAAGGAAACCTAGAGGAGTATGTGCCATTTGCTTGTATTACACCCTGGATGGGGGGGAGGGGGGTAGCATAAAGTTCCTAAACAGATCAAGGAAAACATCTGAGAATTGAAAGTTTTTTTAAGGCATGTTGCAGAAAACGCCATGATACCCTATCAAATGCCTTTTGTGCGTCAAGGCATAACATGACTGAGGGAATCTTATTTTCACTGATATGTTCAATAAGGTGTATCGTTGGTTTGATATTATCAGTAGTCCATCGGCAAGACATGAACTCGGACTAGTCTTTATGGATTATGGAAGGGAGTAAGGGTTCAGTTCTAGAAACTAGTTCTCCTACAAATATCTTGTAATCCATATTTACTACCATGATCGGTTAGTATGATTTATACTGGATGAAATTTTTATAAGCAGAGATATTTACATAATTCCAGCTATTTATTTATTGAAATGTTTCACCAGGAAAGGCACACTGAGCAAAAGATGCTTGTCTACGGTGTGACCGGGGACAACTGTATACATTTGTACAAGGAAACGAATTACACAAATTAAATTACATGACGGTACATAAGTATAATACCATGGAAACATGAAGTAGGAGCAACACAGGAAACATTGCAACAAGGAGTTATCCACATTGTTACATGGAGTGAGAGAGAAATTGTACAAAGAATTATAATGACAAAGGGTGTAAAATATATCTACATACATGTTAGCTACTATCTATGGTAGCACGGTAGACAAAGAGTCAAGGCTAGAAGTGCAGTAAGGGGTAAGTGCAGAGATTGGTGGATATATGCCAGCATTTGTAGCCACAGCTAAAGCCGCTGGTCAGGCCACATAGGATCTGGGACAGGGCAGTGGGGGGAGGAAGGGAGAAGGTAAGACAAGAGGAGGAGGAGGAGGGGGGGGAGGTCAGCGACACTGGCAGTTTACAGCATAGTAGTTTGTCAGGGCAGAGGAGATGGAATACCTAGAGGAGGAGTGATGGATTTGTGCCGGCAGGTCATTCCAGAGCTTCGGGAGATGGTAGGAGAAGGCCAATTGGCCAGCAGTGGTCCGGCAGTGAGGGATTACTAACAGCCGAGAGTCAGTAGATCTAAGGGCGTGAGAGGGGGTTGGGGTGGGAGACAGGGAGGAGGTGAGGTAGGGTGGAAGGGACCTGAGCCAGAGGTTTGAAGCAAATTTAGCACAGTGGAGTAGGGACCAGCTGTCAAGGGAGGGGAAGGCCAGTGCATAGTAAAGCTTGCAGTGGTGGGTGCAAGGGGGAGCACTGAGGGCAAAGCGGCAGAAAGCATTGAAAAGGGGGTCCAGTCTGGATAGAGTCGACATAGCAGCAGCACTGTAGATTACATCACAGCAGTCGAACGTAGGTAATATCATTTTCTGCACAAATTTTGTGTCTCACCGTTAGGGGGAGGCAACTGTGGTTTTTGTAGACAGTGTGTATCTTAGGGCGCAGTTTTTTCAGGATAGCATCCACATGAGCCGAGAAAGATAGATGTTGGTCAAGCCAGACGCCAAGGTACCTGAAAGTTGACACGTCCTCAAGGACAGTCCCATCAAGGATGTGGAAGTTCAGGGGAGTAGTAAGCCTGGATAGTCTCTGCCTAGTGCCGAAGGTCATGGAGACTTCTTGGCATTAAAGGAGAGTTGGTGGGAGCTAAACCAGTGCTGAACTTTGTTGAAATCAGCCTGAAGACTGGTAGTAACCTCCTCAGGGGTGTAATAGAGTCCTGTTATGAAAAGAAATATCAAGAATTTACAAGATGCCCCCCTCCCCCACACTTTTCAATTTTCACTCTATCCTGTCTGCTTCTATATTCGTATCTATCCTAATTTTCTTGTCAGGGTGGCCAACCTGGCAATCTTTAAACCTTTCTTTACTGTCCCTGATTATCTTTAAAACAATCTGGCATCCAAATCTTGATAAGCTGAAAAGCAGTCAGCTGAAATTCTAGCTGTGAGGAATTTCATAAAAAAAAAAAAAAAAAAAACAAGCATTATGTAGCACATATAAAGGAAATATGTTAGAGGAGACTACTGTGTAAAAATATTTACTAGAATTGTCTAAAATAAATGCATGTTTACTTTCTGACAATTACATTTAAAAGTAAATAGAATCCTGAAACCTTGCAAGGAAGACAGATAGGGAGCGTGCCCCTCATCTGTTTTTCCTTGCCAAGGCTGCAGATTTTCTTTCAGTCTTTAACAAGTGTTTGTTTTCTTTCTGTATTAAAACAAAATGAATGTGTACCTGAATGTCTTGCTTCTCCTGCTGAGGTCCTGCTATAGGGGTGGCAGCCTACAAAATGGCTGCTTTTATAGTATTCAGGTAATGTGATGTCACAATAGGGGAGGGGCTTAGTTCAAGACACACCCCTTCTGCAAAGTATATAAACCCTCCACTAGGAGACCTGTTTAGATAGAGAGAGGAGAGTCAGTATTCGACTGACCACAGAGCAAGGTTGAGTGTGTGCTTCCACACAAAGTGCTGTTCAGACAAAAGGAAAGGAAAGGGCAATTCAGGAGTCTGTGGAAAGAAGTATTTCCTGTTTTTGGGTGTGAAGTCTAACACAGATTTTTTTTCCTTTCTGTGAACTTTAAGTTAAGAATATTTTTTTTTTGTTTTGTTTTTGGAAATAAATTGACAAACGCATACCTTTACGTTTTTTATGCATCTTAAACCTTTGGTCTGGACATCTGTTATTTCCCACGCTTCTACAAGGGGTACGGGCAGAGGAAAAGAGGACGCTGTCATCTGCATAAATGTGAACTGAGGTAGTTGAACAGGCAAGAGGCAGGCTGTTTAGGAGGATGGAAAAGAGGATAGGGCCGAATACTGAGCCTTGGGGGACACCAGTAGCTACAGGGAGTGGGGAGAGGTGGAGCCAGCAATTTTTACGGATTGAGTTCTCCCTTCCAGGTAGGCTCTGATCCAGCTGGTGGCAGACATGGAAGTGCTTTCCCCTCTTGCACTTCCCGGAAGACTGCCAATAAATGTGGTAATACGTTTTTGATGTTTATACAATACTGGGCTATACCCATGGGGTCCAGCATGTTTCTCTGTTTTTAATTTATTTATTCCCATCAGGATCTCTGTGGGGATGATAGGGATAAAATACTAAGTGTCTGCTCTTCTGTTAATTGAGGGAGACAAAGTGGCTGGAAAATATGGTTATAAGCTCCGTCAGAGAATTCAGGGGAATGCCCATAAAGGTTTTCATAGTACCCCTTAAATGCCTGTGTAATTTCTGCTGTTATATAGACGTCTTTACCTGACCTGGAGTCAATTATTTTAGTTACAGTGCTTGCCTTCTGATGCTGCCTTCGCTCCGCCTTTATAATATTTTAGATTTTCATACAGCAAAGCCCGCTCTGTTTTCACCTGTAATAACTGTTGTATAGCAGCCTGTGTTTGAGTAATCTGAGTGAGCAAGGATGTATCCCCTTGTTTGTGTGCTGTCTGTAAGAACTGTAATTTGTGCATGAGGTCTTGAAGGTGCTGTTCCCTTAAAGGGGAACAGTCACCAGCAAGGGCCACAACATTCAAATGTGGGGCTGGTCCCAATGTGCACTTCATATGCAAAAGCATTTTGGTTTACTTACTGTTTACTGTAGTATAGTAGATTGCATCAGACTCATTTTGCTTAGTTGCAGGCTGACATCTTCTGTTACTAGAAATCCCAGAATCCCCAGCATCAGACATCAGAGCAGTAGGCAGCAGTGAGAATATTTATTAGCCTGCAGTGCATGTTAGAGTTACTATAAGGTGTGATCTTGTGTTACCTGGTCCCGCTGCCCTTCATGGGTTATGTACAGTAACAGAGGACTGTGCTTAGCCCC
Source organism: Neoceratodus forsteri (assembly GCA_016271365.2). Taxonomy (NCBI): domain Eukaryota; kingdom Metazoa; phylum Chordata; order Ceratodontiformes; family Ceratodontidae; genus Neoceratodus; species Neoceratodus forsteri. The sequence continues at coordinate 40,859,943 of CM057451.1, forward strand.
TGGAGAAAAGCAGTTCTGGAAAACATCTGATTGGAGATTATAAAAGCTCTAACATGCACTTCAGGCTACTGAATCTCCCACTGCTGCCTACTGCCCTGATGTCAGCTGCAGGGGATTCTGGGATCTGTAGTAAAAGAAAATATCAGCCTACGAATAAGCAGAATTGGTATGATATAATCTACTATATATAGAATAGTGTGTGGAAAATCATACACAACAAGGCTATTCTTCCACCGAGTGGATACAATGCCGAGTGATGACCTCGAGAGAGAAGATGGAGAGGTCCCTAAGTTGGTGTTGTATCCACAAGGATATCTATGAGGGTAGATAGCTGCCAATTAGTGCAAACATTCCCTCCAATACGTAGACATGTAACCCAACAAGAAATGTTTCAATTGGTCCACCTGCAAATTTGAACCCATTTACCAACCCCTGTACCTCCCACCGCCCAAAATACAGGCCTCAAAAATACATAGTCATGGTACAAAGGTATCACCTTCTTGTGTAAAACACCCAAGGCCTCCAGCGAAGCTCAAAACATACCATCTGTTCCCTACAATGGGCAATTAGTTGTTCTATATAATAAATGTCATTCACAATTGTGTGCCATTGAGCAAGCGTAGGGGGAGCAGATCGAAACCATAGCCGGGTGAGGGCCTTTTTGGCGGCCGTTAAATAAATATAAAGCATCTTTCCGGAGAAGGAGATACTATTCACTCTGCACTATCCCTTCTTATCCGGCCCTGCTGCAATCTGCGTCAGTCTTCCTACCTCCAACTAGAATGTCCTAACATAACTACAAGGATGGGCCTAAGAGCCTTCTCTGCTGCCAGACCTTCACTATGGAACGACCTCCCCTCCTCCCTACGTTCCCCTGACCCCTCCTTCTAAATCTAAATTCCCTATTAAGAATGCACTTTCTGTCCTCCATGACCTATGTCTGCCCACAGGCCGCTAACACAGCTGCACCTCCCCTGCAGCCCACCCCTACCCGCTCCCCCTCTACTGCTCCGCTCTCCTCTCCCACTCTGAATACTGGCTCACAGATCATTCTTTCTATCCTGTAATATGGCTTTGCTTTTATGCCTGTTTCCTGTTGAACTCTGTGTACCTCCAGATATTTTACTGGCTCTGCTAACGTTTAACATTCCTATTGATTGAATAATAGTGCAACTTTACCCTGTTTACCAAAATTTTATATACCTTGGTATGCTCAATTGTTGATGTATCTGGTACTGTTTACCTTATATTTTCTCTCTGTTTAGCTTGACCTACCCTGGATTCCCTGTTATGTTCCCTGTATGATCCACGCTGTTCTCTCACTGTATTTTACATTGTTTGTACCAGATTCTGGCCCGGGCCGTGACTGAAAAAGGTCTTGGGATCAGTGCACCAACCCAGTTACCAAATAAATACATAAATTCCTGGAAGAAATATATAAAAGTATCAGTTCTGGAGACAAGGCCACCTCACTTCCAATAAGTTGTCCCAACCTGCTCTCGACCTTCTGCCAAAAAGAAGTGATTACAGGGCAGTACCAAAAATTGTGGGCAGAATGGGCCAATGTTTCGCCACAGGCCCTCCAACGAGCTCCATATGAACTTGGCAAATATTTAACTAGCTTGTCAGGAGTGTTAAAAAACTGCACCCAGCATTTCCAAATAAATTCACGCCAGTAAGGGGCCTGGGAGATTTTCAGCGAAGGTAGAATGGCCTTAATCCAAATCTCAAAAGATGTCTTTGTGGAAAGTTCTTTATTCCAGACCTTCAGAACAGACTGAGTGGTATCACTCCTGTACTCTCTCAAGCCCCTATAGGCCTGACCAATTAGGTGTGGGCAAACTAATCCGTTTATCATGTCCCACATCAACTTTAAAAGTAAGGCATTGGGTTTGGAAGATTACTCCGGGGGGACCCTTGTGCATTAAAAAGGTTCTAACCTTTAAATATCTGAAATATTCCTGGTTAGACAATTGGTATGAAGTCTGCAAATTAGCAAAGGTGGCCACTCCCTAAGTATCTAGGAACTGAAAAATATACAACAATCCACATTGGTGTCATCTTTGAAACGATAGATCGAAATGGGCTGGTAAAAAATCTGCTTCCGTGGATAATAAACGAACAAAATAAAAAACAAGGGCCAACTCGGAGACGGCCCGAATTTTAAACCAGGTTCATAATGTATCGGATGTGCCAGACATAAAAGCCCTGAAATCTGGGGGAGCAGTTAAGGGGGAAAACACTATGTCACCCATATCAAATAAATCATTAAGCACAAACTCTATGTGCTTCCAAGGTACTACATAAGTGGGATTAAGCCACAATAAAATTATTTGGAAAATCACCGCCCTGTAATTACTCCAGTAAATTCAGAAGGTTTAAGCCTCCCTTATCTACCAGGAGCTGAAGGAGTGACAAGCGGATATGGGGACGGCAGCCTGCCCAAGCAAATCTGGATAGGGTTCTGTTCCAGGAAATAAAAAAAATATGGGGAAGGAATCACTGAGAGTGTTTGAAATAAATAAAGAAATCTAGGCAATACAGACATCCGAATAACCTCAATCCTGGACAGAACAGATAAATGAAGACAGGCTCATCGGCTCAGATCCCTCTCTATTGCCTCTGTCAATGGCTCATAATTCATCAATTCCAGATGAATTAACTTTTGGGACAACTCACTGTACCCCTAAATACTTTATTTTAGTACACCTCCAACATGAGGGAAATAAATGTTTCAAAGTTTGCGAAGGAGAGAGGTTGCGAGCCAACACCTCCATCTTTAGGACATTAATAAGGTATCCAGAAATGGCAGCAAATGTCTGCAAAACACAATCTCTGGAACAGAATTTTCAGGGTCTAAAAATGTCAACAAAACATCATCTGCATAAAGGGAAATTTTAAATACCTCCACCCCACTATTCGCCCTGATGGCTATCACTAGGGTTCAATACTGTATATAAAGCAAAAAGAAGAGGGGAAAGTGGGCATCCCTGGCGAGTCCCACAAGCCATGGGTACTGAGGAGGATACATGGCCATTAACTCGAAGAAAAGCCTTGGGTGTGGTGTGGATGTTCTGCAGCCAAGTTATAAATTCCTCCGGGAATCCAAACTGCAGGAGTGCCGTCCATAAGAATTGCCATGAGACTCAGTCAACTGCCTTGTCAGCATCTAAGCTGATCAAAGCCACTGAGATTGACTGTTGATTAATATAATCCATCAGGCGTACAGTTCTGCGAATATTATCTGAGGTCTGACTGGCACGGATAAAGCCGGACTGGTCCGGGTGTATGACGGTAGGAAGTATCAGTTCTACTCTACGGGCCTATATTGCCAAATATAATTTATAATCCATATTCAATATGGAAATAGGTCTGTAGGAAGAGGGTGATTTGGGGTCTCGAACAGGTTTAAGACTCGGGGATAAGGTGGCATAGGCGGGGGGGGGGGGATCCTCCCTCCTGTGCCTCCTGAAAAGTAGCTACGAAAGGGGATGCAAAAAACTTAAAAAAGGTTTTATACCACTCGGACAGAAATCTGTCCAGGCCTGGGCATTTCAATGTTTTATCTGTAGCAAGCGTGACTTGTAGTTCTTCTACACTAATGGGGGCCAAAAGCATTTTCACTCTGGGTCTCTGAAATAGTAAGGAGGGAAACTTGAGAAAAAAACTTTTTAATAAGAGACTCACCCGGTGGGGGAGGGGGGGGGAATTCAGCATATAACTGACAAAAAAAACATTGGAAAGTGTCTAAAATATCAGACAGAGTGGATAATAATTTGCTAGAAGATGGTAACTGGAGCTGTGCAATGCAAGAGGGCTGCCTTACCATCCTTCTGTACCCTCAACGGGCCCAAGAACGAGGATGTGACCTCCTTCAAATACCTTGGGCTCTCGCTATATCATCATCTCAACTTTTCTGGGCATGTGGATGCCATCCACAAGAAACTACACCCTAAACATGATGCTCTGTTCAGACATCGTGGTTGCATCCCCTTACCGGCTCACCGGGAAATTGTCCAGAAAATGATTCTCCCAATTTTTGACTATGGCGATATAGTCTATAGTGCTGCCCCAAGTCCACCCTAACCAGACTGAATACCCTCTTCCACTCCTTCTGCCGGTTTGCACTGGACTGTCCACTTCACACTCACTGCTGTGACTGCTATACCTCCCTTTCCTTCCCATCTCTTGATGCCAAATGCCTCGCTCACCGCTCCTCATTTGTCAGGAAGTACTGGCTTGGCTCCCTCCCATCGTACCTCTCCTCGATCCTCTCCACACCTACTCCTTCCTGCTACTCCCTCTGTAACTATGACTGCTGAACTCTGGCTCTCCCTGCTAGGACTTCTGCCTCAGGGCAGTCTGCCTTCTCCTACCGCTTCCCTAAACTCTGGAATTCCCTTCCTTTAGTCATCCAACTTGCCCTGTTCCTTCGTTCGCTTTCCTCCCTCCCTCATTGCTTTATTTCTCCCACCTGCAACTGAACATGATCCACACTCCCGCAATCCTTTAAACACTACTTCTACCAGTGCCATTTCATCTTCTTCCTCTCCACGTCCTACCTGCTGCTTCCTATTCTCCAATACCAAAAATTATTTCATATAGGGCAGGCCCACTGGTGCAGCAGCAAGGCGTCCACTTGCGGCACCGACATCCCAGGTTTGCCTCCCCCGCTCCCTACCCATGTCCGCCAGGGGGGTCCCGCTCCTGTGACCCCAACCCAGGGGGTAAGAGGGATCCATCCCACCCGGCCCTCAGGGAGGGGTGCCTGCCCGGCTGCCCCACCCAGGGGGTAAGCTTGGGCATGGGAGGGATGGTGGGCGGAGCTGGGCTGAGCCTCGGGGGTGAGGTAAAAAAATAAATATTTCATATGAGTCGGTCATGTGCACAAAATCCTCCTGTATTTATCTGTGTGTATTTACTGCAAAGCACTGTATGTGTGTTGTGTGTCTTTGTAGCCTTGTTTTATTATTTCAGCATTTGTATCTTCCTATTTCCCCTCACCCCAGGACGCATCCAGAAACAAGATACTGTAGCACAGAATGCCTTTTCTGGTGAAACACTTTTAAATAAATAAACAAATAATAGAATGCCCAGTTTCAATTTTTCAATGCAGTAATAACCTTTGCTCATCTAATGGGGAAACCCAGTCCATTCACATTCTGTGAGATTATCTTTAAAGCAGGACATTATGGTATCCAGAGTGTTTGATCCGGCCCAATGGGCAGTCAGACCGTGGCAGCCAGATATCCTGTGCAAACCATACAGGATGACAATTACAAGAAAAAAGACATGCATGTTGTGGTTGGAATAAGAATCACCATGTGTACTTGAGGGACCCTTCTAACTAAAGAGAACAGGCCAAAAAGTTGGGAATATGTGGAGAAAAAAAAAAAAAACTGCAGGGGAGTGTCAAATGGACTCTCCATCCTTAAAATGTACAGTGTGGGTCCCCGAATATAGAGTTCCCCTGAAAGCAGTAGCTGCTTCAAGAATGGAGGAAAAATTACTATTGTCTGCGGCATCAGACTGGCAGCTGCTGGCAACAAACCAAAAACATATTGACTTTAATAAAAAACAAGATAATTGGAAATCCCTTTACAAGGGGTTCTAACGTGAGCAGTTGGAGTGGTGACTTCCAAGGGAGGGGGCAGAGTTTATAACTCACCCTGTCTGCTGTGGGTAGTGGTTAGGTAGTATGTACCATACGCTCCTGCTGGAGGGAAAAGCAGGGATATGAACTCCCTGGAGTGCTCTGTACTCCTAAAACGACTGGACTAGGGAAGGAAACAAACCAAAATTAATAAAAGAATTAGAGGAAGGGGTATATAGCCACCATGGAGTCATCTCACAGCCTTGTCGTTGGCTTCCTCAAAAACTAAATAATATGTATAAAACATCCCTTCAGGGAGTAGTGGCTAGTCTTTGTATAACAGTAATAATTTTATCCAGTTTGCCCAGGTTAAAATAAGAATATATTCTAAAAAAAAAAGTATTTCCTCAACTGCTAAGTTCACTGTACAGCCCAATATATCACAGAAGACAACATCTTGAACCCACTGATACAGTAGTAGAGAATTAATAATGTAAAAACAGGAGAACAGCTAACACTGAACTGAGAGTTATAAAAAACATATCTGCCTCCTCTTGGCTACAACAGGTAAAGTATGCTATTGTCAAAAAGACCTTATAACAGCCCAAAAATAATTATTCATATATTCCCCAGCATCCAAAGTCATGTTCATTATAATCCAAAGGTGCTGTGAAAGTAAAATGTTCTCCAGGGGCTACATCCCATCGAAAGTAAAAGTACTGTATGTAAATCAGACGATATAGGTCACAGTGCAGTAGCCTGTTCCTGCCCAGCAAAGAGGGATAGTGAGACTGAAGGGGGAGGATGGGGCCGCGTGGAGGATGACAGCAGTAAAACTGACATATTAACAGGTATTTCTGCTCAGTCTTTACTGAGGAAGAGGAGGGTAATGGGTCTGAAGGGAGTACAAGGGGTGAGAATGGTGCAGAAATGGACACAAGTCCCTTTACACGAGAAAGGTTCCTGAAGGAACTGGAAGTAATAAGAGTTGATAAAGCAATGGGGCCAGATGGGGTGCACCCCAGGTCCTTAAAGAGCTAAGAGAGGTGGTGGCTGAACCTCTGGCTATCCTGTTTAGCAATCACTGGAAACAGGAGGTACCCAAAGACTGGAGGACAGCAGATGTAGTCCCCTTATACAAAAGTGGGAACAAAGAGGAAGCGGGAACTACAGACCAGTCAGCCTCACCTCGGTAGTGGGGAAGATCATGGAAGCACTACTGAAGGAGAGATTGGTGGAACATCTGGTTGTCAATGGACTACAGGACCCAAGGCAGCATGGTTTCACCAAGGGAAGGTCATGTCAGACCAACCTCGTTGAATTTTTTGACTGGGTGACTAGGGAGGTGAATCAGGGGAGGGCAGTGGACATGGCCTATCTGGACTTCAGCAAGGCCTTTGACACCGTGCCACATAGAAGACTATTACACAAACTGGGGAATATGGGTGTGGGCAGGACAGTAGTGTGGTGGGTAGGAAACTGGCTGGGCGGCAGGACACAGAGAGTGGTGGTAAATGGCTGTCACTCCACAGAGGGAAGAGTGACCAGTGGGGTACCACAGGGATCAGTGCTGGGACAGGTCCTATTCAACATCTTCATCAGTGACATTGCGCAGGACCTAGAAGGTAGAATTTCATTGTTCGCTGATGACACAAAGCTCTGTAACAGAGTAGACACACCAGAGGGTGTAGACAGAATGAGAAGGGACCTGCAGAAACTTGAAGAATGATCAGGGATTTGGCAGTTGAAATTCAATGCAAAAAAGTGCAAGATAATGCATATGGGGCACAAAAACCCTGGCACAATATATCAGTTGGGGGGTGAGGATATAGCATGCACCAAGCAGGAAAGGGATTTTGGGGTTATCATCTCTGATGATCTCAAGGTAGGGAAACAGTGCGACAAGGCAGCAGGTAAAGCAAATAGGATGCTGGGATGCATAGGCAGGGCATCACCAGCAGGAAAAGGAGGTCATAATTCCACTATACAAGACACTAGTGAGGCCCCACCTGGAGTACAGTGTACGGTTCTGGAGACCTTACCTACGTAAGGACATAGACAGGGTAGAGAAGGTTCAGAGGAGGGCAACAAAGATGGTGCATGGATTGCATCACAAGTCCTATGAGGACAGGTTGAAGGAACTGAACATGTACTCCCTGGAGGAGAGGAGGGAGAGAGGGATATGATAGAGACATACAAGTATCTTACAGGAGGAACAGGGTGCAGGAATACACTATTTTAAGCAAAAGATGTTCCAGGACTAGAGGGCATGGGATGAAGTTGGAGGAGGACAATTCAGAGGAACGTGAGGAAGAATTTCTTCACAGAATGGGTGGTGGACAAGTGGAACACCCTGCCAGAGGAAGTGGTGGGGGCTGAAACAATCACGGGATTTAAGAATGCATGGGATAGACATAAAGGAATTCTGGAGGTCAGGGGTAAGGGGCAACAGACTTCTAGGAAAACATAAACTGAATTTACAAGCTCAAATGGGCAGACTGGGTGGGCCATAGGCCCTTATCTGCCGACACTATCTATGTATCTATATAAAGTTTAATCCCTATAAAAGGAAAACAGCCCTTATCTTAAAGCCAGTGAATGGGTTACTCAAAAGAGGTGAAAAGCAATCGGTATCACCTCGTTATTCCAATGTGTCATGCACAGTGTGAACTAATTTAGAAAGAAAGGAAACAGGCACCATCTCCTCCTTAAGGCCAAGGTAATGTGAGATAAGGCATGTACCTTTGCTCTTGCAGAATGGTCGTGCAGCCTATTTGCAGAGCAGCAAGGTAAGATAAACAGGAGACATGGAGGAGAGACAATGTCAGGTGGGGGAGAGACAATGTCAGGTGGTGGAAGAGGCAGGATAACTACTGGTCCCCTGGCAGGGATCTTGACCAGGGAGCTGAAGGGCCATGTCTAGGCAGAACACGGCTGCATAAGAGGGCAGCACATTGAAAGTGCACCCCAGAATACCCCAACTACACTAAGGTAAGCTAGCCCCAAACTGTATGGTAGCTTAAAAAAAAAAAAAAGAGCTCTCCAGGGCTGAATGCATCCCTGCTAAACCCCGCTACGGTGGCCAGAATGGTCCCGTGGACTACTCAAGAGTCCCAACTAAAGCATCCAGAGTGTAAATATCCAGAAAGTGTTCATGATCAGTTCAATCGGGGTCACCAAGGGTTACACCTCTCACTGAGAGCCTTTGAAACACTGCTGGGAGCACCACTCTCCCTCCCACCCCCTCACATCACCTCCTCAGTCACCCACCTGAGCAGTTATAAATGCACTAGTAGTCTGGAATACTGGTCCTTCAGCTTGGTTTCAGGGTTCAATGGAATTCCTTTAACTGTGCCATTATGTTGGCGATGGTGGCCTCTGTCTGCTGCGTCCACCGTCGGGTCGCAGCCTTTTCTGCCATCTCAGGGGTTAAGGTGGGAGCTGTTTACCCTTTCAGTCGTCTTCTGTTGGAACAAGCCCCCAGGTTTGTAAATCACTGTTCGCTTCAGGCACTGACTGGTAACTTTTCTGCCCCTCAGGAAATTGTACTGTGAATCTTGCAGGGTATGGGGTTTTGAACTTTAGCAATTTTTTTTTTTTTGCGAAGTATCTGTAGTAGTGGAATGTATTCCCATCTTTGATGCATCTTAGTGGGGGCATAGTAGTTATCGAAATAAACCCTTGCTGTACCACAGAAAACTTTCTGTTTCTGCCATTCCATTTGTAGTAGCTTGCCCTTAACAGCGTAATTCAAAAGACAAACTGTAATGGACAGGGGGCTTGTCATAGCATCCAGGGTACCTTAAGCATTAGGAAGAGGGATAGGGCAGACTGAATGGGCCACAAGGCCCTTATCTGATGACAACACCTATGTATCTAAGGACTGAGGACATGCATCGGGAGCTGTTGGTTTCAGTCCTAACACCCTGTGTGTATGTTCTATATCTAAAGGATAGGCCATGTACAAATCCAATGCTATTCTGAAAAAACTATCCAAAAATGCCATCAGGTCAGTACCTTCTGAGTTTTCAGAAATTCCTTAAAGTTCCTACTGACACAGTTCTCAGCATCCTCCTACCAATGCATACTTTGTAACCGTGTCTCTGTCAGGTACAATACTAATGTTTCCAACTGCATGAGCTGGTCATCAGTGTGAGTGAGGTGCCACTCCGTTTCATGTGTATGCTGTTCTAAATTTGCTATCTCTTTCCTGACATCTTTGAGGGCTTCCTTAACATCTACACAAAAGTCCTGTATTTCCTGGTATATTGTTTCTAGTTTTATTTTCTTGGGCAGCAGTGTTGTTTCATTTCTTGGTGTAGGGCAGTCTGAGGCCCACACTGCCATAGAGGCCTGGGGCAGTTCTGAATCCGAGCCTTCAAAAGCACCAATCAAACCCATTTCAGACATCCATGCAGTGCAAATAAGTAAACCGCTAGCTTAAATAAACGATTGTTAAATATTAAATAGTTGTATTTTACTTGTTTTGTGTAGTTCTCGCTTGTTCCTTCCCCGCAGCTCGGTGCTCCTGTACATGTCGCTGTAGGTCAATACTTTCACTGCCTGCCCGCACTGCCACTCTGCAAAGAGGTTTCCATAGCGCCTGACATGCCTCTTCTGTCAAGGAATGCAGGCCTTTTGTAGCAAGTTTATGGGTACAGGGATGAAAAATACAGCCATGGGACTGTAATGCCTTGCACAATTAGTGTAAATTTAAGTGGTGATAACCCCCTTTCTTCGGCATCGTGACCGCGATCGTTGCTCACACTCTGTCAGTCATAGCTGTCTTATGCATGGTACTGTGACGTGACTGTGCATACTGCAGGCAGTCTGTCAAGTAGAATAATAAATGTTGCAGGTCAACTGGAATAATGAATGTTTTAGGAAGCCACACATTACTGTTTTTTTTTTTTTCACATCCCATGAATAAACATAATAACTATGCATGGTCAATTTCTGTCTTTTACTTCCTGGGTACAGCATGGTGTTCAGATATGTTTTTTGAGTGACTTGGGGCAACAAGCAAGGTGTGCACAATGGTATGCAAACTGAAGTTTCCTATGCTACACCACTTGTTTCCCCCACATAACATATATCAACATACATTTATAACACACAAAGGTACAGATATAATTTCATGGCATTATGGAATAAACCAAGTACCAGGAGAGGTCATTTAGCCTGGATGCATCTAACAGGAAGGATTCCTAAGATGCGGGACCGGCTTTAACACTATGTCATCTTCCTTGGGTTCATACTGGTATGGATGGATACCTAACTCGGAGAAACTAACATAGGGCACGTCTTCTTCTGAGTCTGAACTATCACGATGAAGTGGGACAGTCATACAGGAAGACATGCTAGCCCCCGATGTTCAATGATTCTACCACTGTTACTACACTCCATTTCCATTGAGGACTATGCAACAGCAATGTTCAGCGCAACCTACTATGTGTCACACTGCTGCGTGGCTACAAAGCAGACGCGTGCTCAAGATCCTTGTCTCCTGCTACTGCTGATAGCTGAAATAAATCAATTCACTACGATCACTGGGAGAGATTTCTTCAACAAAGCAAATGCTGTTTCAAGGACAACGCATTCCTATAAAACAACTGCATTAATGACAAAGTGATCAGGATTGGTGTAATTTCATGACAGGATCCATCTGCATCTTTGAGCTGGAGATGGGTTTTTGATTTGGTTGACTCAGCCATGGCTCTATCTTCCCTCCGCTGAACAGTTTTTTTATGATTTGGCTGAAAAACATGCTCTCTGAAGAGGGATTATTGCCTTTCTGGGAGAGAGCTCTGGGTTCAAGCTGCCATTGGTCCAGTGATGTCAGCAGAAGTCGGAAATCTTAGGCTTTAACTGTGAACATGCTAAGGAAGATCTAGTGGTTTCATTAGCCCCTATAACATTATTTAATCTAGAGCAGAGTTTGCATACAGCCTTTTTTAAATATTTCAAAGAATAATTTGTCACTCTCTTTGAGACTGTACAGAATTGAGATTTTGAAAAGGTAGACATTTATTATTATGTATAATATCCTTGATGCTCAGAATGACACACTGTGCCTAATCATTTTAAATTATAACACTGTTTTGTTATGTCATGTCATGTTATGATTACTGGAACCTATTTGGGAGATGAGGAGAACCGCTGGATGGCTGAAGTCACAGAGACACAACAAAAGAAGGTGCTATGCTGAAGGCCCCAAAACAGTCGTCCGCTGGTGTCTGGACAAGAGATCAGGGTTGTGAACTGGGACAGGCAGCCACTCACAACTGGGGCCAAACTGACTTTCAAAAAAAAAAACACACAAGACATCCTTGATAGCTGCGTCTTCTGCTGACCTTGCTAACAGGGTTTCCATTGAATGAAGCACTGAACAGCTATGATTTTTCCTTTTTTTTATACATTTTTATTTTCGTTAGGCACATGAAGTACACATACATCATATTATCATGAAAATCAGCAGCATTGCAAAACAATATATGATTATCGAAGGAAAATAATGCTCTTATATTCATGGTAAAAGAAGAAGGCATCATCTGCTATACATAGTTAATTGACCCCCCCCCCATTATTGTAATGCAGAGGTTATATTGTTAGCAAGTCATTCTTTTCGATGAAGGGGAGTTCCCATGTACAGGCCAGCTGAACCCATCTCTAAAAAGGTGAAACTTAGGAAAGAGGCATCTACCTATATATGAAAAGAAAATAGTCTCACCTCCCTCCCATGTTCTGTCCCCTAAGCTCTCTAGGGCACAAACTCAGGTCATTTTCTGGAGATTAAGAGAAACCAAGGAGTCCATCCATCTGTTCATTAATATGGGGATTCTATTTTGTAACCTGGCCATGAGATGCTCCATTTTATAAATGTTGTATATAGTAGATTCCCCAGTGAGAAATTGCTGGGGGGTGGGCTTCAACCATAAGCATGTGATAGCTTTCTTTGCTGCAGCCAGCAAGACAGAAATCAGATAAATTTGTTGTTTTCCTCTAATTTATTTAGGAATGTGTAATAGTAACGCCAAGTCTGGAGTCAAGGCATCCAGTGTAGGGAAAAGTCGAGATAAAGTCTCCCCTACCTCTGCCCAAACAGGGGCTAATATCGGGCAAAACCAAAAAAAACATGGGAATATGCTGCCACTTCACAATCACATCCTCTCCAACAAGAGGAATCACCTTGGGTAGTGTATTTAGCTGTAATTTGGGGTGTGCGGAAATATCTCACGGCCACCTTCCAAGAGAACTCCCTCCATTGATACGAGTTTGTTGTTTGATGTTGGCAACGTCAAATAAATGTCCAGTCTTGTGGGGTTAAATCAACCAATAATTCGGCCTCCCAATTAATCTGTATATTAGCCATTTCATCAGTAGGGGAGCTAAGTATGGCTTTGTAAAATCTAGATACCAGGTGTCTCGGAGTGGTGTCCCCCACCAACTGGGTAAGCAAGAGGAATAATGGGGAGGGGACGAATTCAAGTCTTCTGGTCTCATCTCCATGTTTAAGAAATGGTGGGTTTGTAGATACCGATAAAAATCCCTTGATGATATATGGAATTCTTCTTGGAGTTTTTGAAATGTTTTAAAAATACCTTTGTCATAAAATTGAAATGTATGTATGAGCCTTAACTGCTGCCAATTCTCTAACCTCCTATCCACTTATGATTTTTTCTTAACACCAAGAGCAGAAAGGGCTCTGATTTTTCTTACCTTGTAGAAGAGAAAAGTAGGCATCTGTCCCATTTTTCATCATATCAGAATTACAGTTGACGTCCGTGAGCAGCTCCAGGAGTCGTGCCCTTGTGTTTCTTAGGTCACTGAAAAACACAGAAAAGCACAACTATAATAAAGAGTGCTGCTGGCCTTGAGACTGAAGCTCTGTAGAAACAAAGGGTTATGTTACTCACTACCCCTTAAGGCATCATAATATGGCCCACTTTTACAAATCTGAAGAGGCAGATACATAAAAAGGAAAGGCTATTCAAAACAGTTATGCTTCCAATTTGGTTGCATCTACAAATATGAAAAATTCCTTTTGGGGACAGAACTGCCTGCCCAGACTGTCGAGGGATGTCATCAGAATCTACGCCAGGGATTTATTTAACTCTAAAAATTGATTAGCGTTTTGCTCATAAAAGTGCTAAATCTTTCTGAAAATGCATAGTCTTGCCTCACTGTGTTTAACAAACACAGCACTTCTAGAATATATATATATATATATATATATATATATATATATATATATATAATATATATATAAATACTTTCTGTACAGTTAGTATAGTCCCAAGAAAAAAATTGCTAATCAATTATTTAAAACCCTATACGCAGTGGTATATTTTGGAATTGGCATTACACATTCTCAGCAGGTAGTTAACAGTCCCAAAATTGTTTTAAAATCTGCACGAACAGCCAAATTGTGTGAGTAAATGTTTTGCATACCTATCCCAAACTCTCCAATGGAAAAGTAAAAGGAAACTGTCCTGGTATCGAAATACAAGGCTAAATGTATCCTGATTCACAGTACAAAAGGCAACATAAGTCACAAGTACAAATCAACTTACAGGAACAGTTAAATTGCTTCACATTCAGAGATGCCAGTTTATGCTATTCCCTGGATAAAATGGCCAAAATCACTAAACCTGATTTTATACACACCAGTAAAAATCACACAATTACATGGAATCTGACATTTTATACTGGAGTGGTACACGAGTGGTCAGGGTTCCACGACAGTTAGTACAAAAAACACCGACTCCTCGCCGCATCCATTCAGCTTAATGACATTTGCCTAACGTGACAACTGGCGAAAACAACCCCGACACCCACTGCTAGTGGGACTGTAAGCGGCCCGAAAGTGGTCATGCGATAAATAAGGCTAACTCGTAGTCATAGCCACTACATTTGGAGCACACCTCTTTTAGGCTAAACCAGTATTAGGCCAAATGTTCTACGGAAAACATTGCAAGGCTACATGACTTTCCTCCAAATGTAGTGCTAAAAGTGGTCAGAGAGAGATGACAGATGAACTTCAGTGTGGAAGGATACAAAGTCATGTACTTTGGAAAGAAGAATTTAAAAGTAAAATACTAACTGATTTTGCAACGATTTCTTTCATTACCAAAGACCTTTGCAAAGACTTTGTGTAGTGATCCTCTTTCACTAAATATGGGGTGTGGTGCATTTCATGAAACTAAGTGAGGTGTTTCTCTGGCAAAGTCATCGCTACTTTGTGAAAAGTGAATAGCTGGCATGTCACATGGTGTGTAAAATGTGGATCAAATGGCTACACTGCTGCAAAAAGTATGGGGAAGTAAGCAGTCCTAGCCTTTTAGGGACAAACACAGAAATTACTGCTGCGGCTCGTCAAACTCCAATCCGATTGCTCACCACAGCGAGCTGCCAGCTTCATATTATATAACAAATTCAAAACTGGTGTCACTTGGGTCTCCTTGTGAAGAAATGTAACTTGAGCAGCCAGTTGTGCGGTGAGTTTAATGACAAAGAGTACCAACAACAGCAGTGAAAGAACTCCCTCACCCAGCGCTTCGACTTCAAACAAGTCTTCCTCAGGGGTGTGGTTACAAATCAAGACGTCATTCTTTAAATACACCTCTTAATCCATAATACATGAGGTAATACATCCAATTATCAAACTTAAAGAAACACATTAAATAAAACAGTGTTTTAATTACAAAGTGTATTATCAAAATAAAAATAAAATGAACTAAACTAGTCACAATTTCTACCTGGTTTGCACTACACTTACAAAGATAACAGTATGAATAGTAGCAATAACAAATTTTACCGAAGGCTGTCTAAGACGCTCTCCAAATATTAGTTTGTTTATGCCTATAAGTGAAAAAAAAGTCCATTTCTATCAACATTTATAAAGGACAATGCCTTATTATCTTGCGCTTTTCAGGTGAAGAAAATGATCTAGAAGAGAGGAAAGAAGGCAGAGGTTATATAAATCTTTATATCTCTACATTTAAAAAGATATCCAAGTCAAAATGATTTACTATTTCAAAAAAGGCTTAAGATCCCATCTTTCATTAAGACCATAGGGTCTTACACTATTAAGTTTGAAAATCCAAAAACTTTCTCTCTCTAACAGTCGATTTGGTCCATCACCTCCCTGTAAAAAGGGTGGAATCCATTCTAAACCCATAAACCTAACATCTTCAATTTTTGAAAGATGATAAGTCATACAGTGCAAGCCGACCGGTGTATCTTGTCTCATATTGAGTATAGATCTAATGTGCTCTTGGATTCTCTGTTTTAGAGAGCGGACAGTTTTCCCAATGTAAACCAAATTACAAGTGCACCAAAAGAGCATATACTACGTAGCTAGTATACATGTGATCAATTGTTTAATGTCAATATTAATGTTGGGTTCCATCGGATGTTGAAATGTTTTGCCTATTAAAGTATATCTACAAACATTACACCTAGAGCACTTAAAGAAGCCATTGGACCTTCGAGGTAGCCCTGTGGTTACCGTTTCTGTTGATGTCAATCTCTGTTTACTGTGAACCATAAAGTCTTTAAGACTTTTAGCTCTACTAAAAGATACCCGAGGGCTGGGTCCTACTGCTGTAGAGATATAAAGATTTATATAACCTCTGCCTTCTTTCCTTCTCTTCTAGATAATTTTCTTCTACCTGAAAAAGCGCAAGATAATAAGGCATTGTCCTTTATAAATGTTGATAGAAATGGACTTTTTCTTCACTTACAGGCATAAACAAACTAATATTTGGAGAGCGCCTTAGGCAGCCTTCGGTAAAATTTATTATTGCTACTATTCATACTGTTATCTTTGTAAGTGTAGTGCAAACCAGGTAGAAATTGTGACTAGTTTAGTTCATTTTATTTTTATTTTGTTTTGATAATACACTTGGTAATTAAAACACTGTTTTATTTAATGTGTTTCTTTAAGTTTGATAATTGGATGTATTACCTCATGTATTATGGATTTAGAGGTGTATTTAAAGAAAGACATCTTGATTTGTAACCACACCCCTGAGGAAGACTTGTTTGAAGTCGAAGCGCTGGGTGAGGAAGTTCTTTCACTGCTGTTGTTGGTACTCTTTGTCATTAAACCTAAATTCGTTTACAACTGGCGTTCAAGTTACATTTCTTCACAAGGAGAGACCCGAGTGACACCAGTTTTGGAATTTGTTATATACTACGAGCTGGCAGCTCGTTGTGGTGAGCACCAATTGGACTTTGACGAGTTGCAGCAGTACTTTCTGTGTTTGTCTTTTGAACTTGCCGCCATTGCTGCTGACGATCGAGCAGTTTAACTGCGTGGGTCCTTTCTGAACAACACCACCATTTGGAATTACCCTCTGTTTTGGCATATACCTCCAGTTTGGGATTTGAATTTTCTTATATCCGTTAGTGCTGTGGGTGCTGGTTCTATAAATCTGATAGACTGTGTACGAAATATGCACCAGACAGAGATTGCTACGGAGACAGAAACTACAGAGGTATATGCATGGGAACACACTGACTTCTTTAATGATCACCGTCGGAGAGCAAGGGAACATTTACATGGCTCAGAGGTAAATGCTGAAATTGACAATAATTTTAAGGCTGTTTTCAATAACTTTGAAAAATTGCTAATGAAAGAAATCGACATCTCTTATAATATCTCTACACTAGAAGAATATCTGAGTCGAGGTCAAGTGCCACGGGGACTCAGTGTTACTGTCACTCCTAGCGGGTTAGAAGATTTTCCATTCAAAGAAGAATGGCTATCAGCTGCTTCGGAATGTTCCAACATATTCCTTAAATTACTTATCAAAAGAGACACTTTACAACATGAGGCCTTATCAGAAGAAATTAACAAGTCTAAAATACAAGTTTTGTCTCTCAAACATGAAACACAATATTTAGCTTTTGATTCACGTCTCAGAAATAAACTTTCTAAGTATGAGGAATTAATTACGGAACAGAAAGCTAATAAATTACTGAGAGACTTGAAGGACTATGAAAAAGGAAACATTACTAGCTGGCCCAAATTGAAGGAAGATCGGTCCAGCAGTAGGGGGCGGTCCAGAGTACGCTTTACCTCCAGGAACTCTTCTAAGAACAAGAATAAAAGTAAACGAATAAATTTCCAGGATGATGAAGTGTCTGTAAATGATTTAGAGGGAGCAGGAACTTCTACAATCGAGCAGGCAACAAAAAAAGGAGAAAAAGGAAAACCAGGAGAAGTAAACGTGGGGGCAAAAGATCCAAAAGAAAGACGTGCTTACCGCTGAGGGAGAAAAAGAGGTAGACAAACTTCAAATTATTAATCTTTCTTCGATCTGTCTTACAGAACATCAAATTAAGGTATTAGAAAAAGGTCTCAGTTTTATACCTACCCCCCTTATTAACGATTTTCAAATCTTTGTGGACCTGTTCAAATTTTTCAGAAAATTAAGACTTAAACTGTTTTTTCTCAATAAACATAAATCAATCAACACTGATTTAGACACAATGTGTCCTCGTAACCCAGCAACATCCAGAACTGAGGAACTATATACTGGCATTGTTATTAGTGGCAATCACGATCACGTGGTGCCCTCTGAACATTCTGAAGATTTAGACTTTTTAATTAATGCATTACAGACTGATAAATCAACGAAGTCGACGGAACATTCAAGCTCTATCACATGTCCTGATTCTGGGGCCACTACATTAGTGACCAAGGACACACAATGCATTAATAATAGGCCCACGGATGTGATGTTTAATCGTGATTCAGTAAGTGGTGTAACTTATGCGAATTTACATCAGGAATATACTTCCAGTCTGTCTGCTGCTACTGAAGCTGATTCCTTTAATGAATTCTCTACAGATCTAGAAGCATTAGATTCCCTATTACAGGAACAACATATTGATCTTGACCCTTTGACCTCCCAACAAACGTATGGTAGAGGTATTCTCATTGCTAATGAACATTTTTTTAAACTTAGAAGGTCTTTGTTTAGACCTAAATCTACCTTTTGTCCTAATGTGTATAATAACGCGATTAGCACATTTGAGAAAGTGGTTTGTCAACAAGTGAAATCTGTGCTAAACGAAAATGCTTCAGTTAGGCATAACATTTCTCACGTAGAACGAGATGCCATTAACACACTGTCTGAAAATACCGCTATTGTTATAAAACCTGCAGATAAGGGAGGAAACATAGTTATACTTGGGAAAGAACAGTATAACCACATCGTTTTAACACTACTTGAAAATGATACCAATTACAAGAAACTTAAATCAGATCCCATATTGGCTTATAAAAAAGAGTTGCAACATCTTCTTTCACACTATGTAAATAGGGGGATATTACTGAGACAGAATATCAGTATATTTGGCCAGAACACCCTGTTACTCCCAACTTTTACATTTTACCTAAAATACATAAAAATAAGGAGAATCCACCAGGCAGACCCATAGTATCCAGTGTTGAAAGTTTAACCCATTATTTAGGTAAATTTATTGATTTTTTTCTACAAAATGTGTTAGAACTTGATTCTTATATTAGAGACGCTAAGGACCTGCTATGTAAGCTAAAAGACCTGGGCTGGGGTGAGGACCTCACATGGTTAGGTATAGACGTAGAATCCCCGTACACTTCGATTAAACATGACCATGGCCTTGTGGCAGTACAGTATTTTTTGGACAAAGCTGTTTTGGATAAAACTGTCCCAAAGGAGTTTTTAGTAGAAGCTCTGGAGTTTATATTGAGACATAATTATTTCAAATTCGAGAATCAATATTATTTGCAGAAATGTGGCACTGCAATGGGTAAAGCCATGGCACCGAGTTATGCCAGTCTTTTCTTGGGCTTTTGGGAACATACGATTATTTTTAATCCAGAATTGAATCCATATTTTTCAAACATTAAACATTTGTTTAGATTTATTGATGATGTATTATGCATCTGGCAAGGTAACACTGAGATTATACCAGAGTTCATGCAGTGGATGAATGTAAATAATCTGAACCTTCATTTTACTTTTGAAATGAATAAAAAGACATTAGATTTTTTAGACTTGACTCTTACAGTGAGTGAGGATTGTAAAACTATTAATACAGCAAGTTTTCATAAACATACAGCAACAAACTCAGTACTGCATGCTGATAGTGCCCACCCACAAAGCCTTAAGGATTCTATACCGTATAGTCAATTATTAAGAATTTGGAGAAATTGCAGTTCTGATGGTATGTTTAACATACAAGCTGAAGAACTAATTAATAGATTCCTTAAGAGAGGGTATGACTTTACCCTTTTGAAGACATTAAAGGAGAGTGTAAGCAATTTAGAACGCAGTGAATTGATTACAAAGGTAAAGGCAGACACTTAATCTTCTAATACAGCACCGTGTACCTTTATTACAGAATATAACCATAAAGCCGGTAGAATTGGTAACATCATATATCGTAATTGGCATATTTTGCACTCAGATGAAGCAGTGGGAACAGCAGTAGGACCCAGCCCTCGGGTATCTTTTAGTAGAGCTAAAAGTCTTAAAGACTTTATGGTTCACAGTAAAGAGAGATTGACATCAACAGAAACAGTAACCACATGGCTACCTCGAAGGTCCAATGGCTTCTTTCAGTGCTCTAGGTGTAATGTTTGTAGATATACTTTAACAGGCAAAACATTTCAACATCCGATGGAACCCAACATTAATATTGACATTAAACAATTGATCACATGTGATACTAGCTACGTAGTATATGCTCTTTGGTGCACTTGTAATTTGGTTTACATTGGGAAAACTGTCTGTCCTCTAAAACAGAGAATCCAAGAGCACATTAGATCTATACTCAATATGAGACAAGATACACCGGTCGGCTTGCACTTTATGACTTATCATCTTTCAAAAATTGAAGATGTTAGGTTTATGGGTTTAGAATGGATTCCACCCTTTTTACAGGGAGGTGATAGACCAAATCGACTGTTAGAGAGAGAAAGCTTTTGGATTTTCAAACTTAATAGTGTAAGACCCTATGGTCTTAATGAAAGACGGGATCTTAAGCCTTTTTTGAAATAGTAAATCATTTTGACTTGGATATCTTTTTAAATGTAGAGATATAAAGATTTATATAACCTCTGCCTTCTTTCCTTCTCTTCTAGATCATTTTCTTCTACCTGAAAAAGCGCAAGATAATAAGGCATTGTCCTTTATAAATGTTGATAGAAATGGACTTTTCTTCACTTACAGGCATAAACAAACTAATATTTGGAGAGCGCCTTAGGCAGCCTTCGGTAAAATTTGTTATTGCTACTATTCATACTGTTATCTTTGTAAGCGTAGTGCAAACCAGGTAGAAATTGTGACTAGTTCATTTTATTTTTATTTTGTTTTGATAATACACTTGGTAATTAAAACACTGTTTTATTTAATGTGTTTCTTTAAGTTTGATAATTGGATGTATTACCTCATGTATTATGAATTAAGAGGTGTATTTAAAGAATGACATCTTGATTTGTAACCACACCCCTGAGGAAGACTTGTTTGAAGTCGAAGCGCTGGGTGAGGGAGTTCTTTCACTGCTGTTGTTGGTACTCTCTGTCATTAAACCTAAATTCGTTTACAACTGGCGTTTAAGTTACATTTCTTCACAAGGAGAGACCCGAGTGACACCAGTTTTGGAACTAGCCTTTTAGGGGCCAGAGAAGGATGTGTCTCCATTGTGCTGTGAAGAGTAAAAGACAAAAACAGAAGCACTGCTTGAGTTAGAGCAGATATTTTTTGATAGTTTGTGTTTAGAGTATTCCTCACTATGATTGGAATTTGGATATGTTTAAAAATGAATTTTACAGAACAGATAATGGAATAGTTTTGCTGTGCTTATTATCCGTGCTCTGAGCTGTGCTTGGAATTCAGCCAACTTCCAAAAGAAGGGTTTTAGCACAGATAAAAAGCAAAAACAACAGGAATGGCGTAAATGTGGGTGTGTGGGGAGCTGCAGTGTAGAACACAAACAGAGACTACCAAATAGGACAAAAACCATGCTGCAAAAAATTACAACATGCACTCTGTAAAGTGCAAATGCAGAATGACTTATATTTTTGCACAGATATGTGTCCTGACTGTGCTTTCAGTGTTGGTAACTGTGACTGGAAATGAAGAAAAATGGGCTAAGGTTGGAGGGGGACTCCAAAATTTTGCTGTCAAGGTGATAAAGGTATACATAGAAGCCCACAGGTGTATGCCGTCACTGTTTCCAAAAATTATGCCCATCTGGCACGTTTACTGCTACTGACAAAATAGCAGCTAATGCAGTTCACATGGTAGCTGCCAGGGTTTCCAAATTTATGCCTGCCAAACATGTTTACTGTGGCTGGCAGAATATCAAGTACAGCAGCCCACAAGGTAAACTGCCACTGTTTCCAGACACTATGCCTGTCTGTCATGTTTATTGTGGCTGGCGGAACAGCAAGTACAGCAGCCCATGTGGCAGGCTGCCATGATTTGAAAAAAGTACGCCTATCCAGAATGTTTACTGTAACTGGCAGAACAGCAAGTACAGCAGTCCACAAGGTAGGCTAGCAGTGATTCAAAAAAATATATCTGTCTGTCTACCAGTGTCAGTGGCTCAGTAGGTAGCACACTCGCCTCTGAGGCCGGGAGATCAAAGGGCTGTGGGTTCAGTTCCCACATCTGGCACTTGGGTTAATATCCCAGTACTGACACTGTAGTGCAGCATGAGAGGGGTGCTGCACTTCTCAGGTGCCGTCTTTCGGATGAGACGTTAAACCGAGGTCCCACCTGCCTGGATTGGTGGTAGTTCAGGTGGATGTTAAAGATCCCATAGCACTTATTGAAAAGAGTAGGGGAATTTCCTCTGTGTCCTGGCCAAATTTCCCTCATTAACTAAAAATACCACCAACAGCTTAATCTGGTTCAAGGTCAGTTGGCATTCATCTGTATCCCCTTCCCCCGGGTCGTGCCTGAAAATAGGCAGGATTTGTCTAGTGCACTTACCTGGTCAACAAAAACTAAATAAATAAAAATAAATAAATAAATAAAATGTTTACTTGAGTTGGCAGGGTAGTAGGCACAACAACACACACGGAAGCCCACAAGTGTTTAAAAAAATTATGCCTACCTGGCATGTAAGAAGGAGGAGGCTGGCAGTAACTGAAGCTAGACCAAAGCACACAAAAAATGATACTGTGCCCTGCGATTAGGTGGTGTGCTACTAGCAGAAAAAAAAAAACAGCCAGAGGCATAACGCACACATCATATCACCACATGAAGACGCAACATAGAGGATAATGCATGGGTAGGTGTGCTTAACAAGACTTTTATACACACCCGAGGAGTGAGATGCTTCATAAACCCCGAAAGTGAAGCTCGAAAGGTTTATACAAGCATCCCACACTGACAGTGTGTATAAAATTCAAGTTTTGCACACCTACCCATGCACTGTTTTATAATTGCTGTGTTTCATTTTTTCACCTCAAAGTTTAAAAATAGAACATATTTCTGCATAAGATTCTACATAAGAAAAATGAGTAAAATAGAGCAGATTTCTGCATATTAAGAAACTATTTTTGAAACATGCAACAGGTTAACTCATTCTGGTTGGACGAACAGTCAAATTTAAAACATTTAAACATGAAACTGTATAGAACTCACACAAACAGCAGGAGTAGCACTAACGTACATGACCGTCAGACCCACGTGTTAAGCATCATTTAATTAATGAAAACGAGTTTAAGTTCGTATTTTTTTTTTTTTAAGCAGGTGTTAAGTTCAGTTGTAAAACTAAATGAAACAAAGTTTCTATGGCAACCAGGTTGCGTAGTCAAAAATCGTGATGCTTTGGTGGGAGAAGAGAAACTGAGTGAGAGCAGACAGCGTCTTTTTTTTTTTTTATATAGCGTTGAGTCCCGGAAAGCAAACAAGAGAGACCATCTTGAGGAAATCAAAATGTGAGCTGGGCATGTCATGAGAGGTTTTACAGTAATAGTAGCCAGAGACATTGCCAGCTGTTTCCAGATATTTTGCGAAATTTCTGAAGAGTTCCTCTCTGCTGCCCCTACTGTGGAAACGCAGAAAGCAGGAGATATTGCTGGAAATATCACAGAAATTTCAGGAAATATCTGGCAGTGTCTGTGGCTGCTACTGTACCAAGAAAGACAGTCTGTGTGTGCCAGAAGAACTGCGGCTAGTGACTTTCACATACAGTAAAAGCCAGTGCTTGTTTGCCATTATAACCAGCTACTTATAACAGCAAATTATAACTGGCTTTCTCT
Source organism: Neoceratodus forsteri (assembly GCA_016271365.2). Classification (NCBI taxonomy): domain Eukaryota; kingdom Metazoa; phylum Chordata; order Ceratodontiformes; family Ceratodontidae; genus Neoceratodus; species Neoceratodus forsteri. The sequence continues at coordinate 40,883,807 of CM057451.1, forward strand.
ATGTGAAAAAGGAGCACAGTTACTACAGTGTAATCGTGCTCCCAATTCTACTGTAGCATCCTTATGTGTGGACATTCTTTGTATTTGTATTTATTGTTTTACCAAAATAAACTACATTGAGCAAAGCCCATTTTCAAGGAGGTCCTGGGATGGAATCTGTACAGAAACTGTTACATGACGAGACAGCAATATGGTGTAAAGCATTTTACGTATGCGCGACTATACAAATCTGCACTGAGACAAGACGACATTATTGCAGGCTACAACTTTAGAAAGCAACTTGATTTTCAAGAAAACTCTAATCTAAAAGACTAGCAAATACAGCTAATTTTGCAAAAATAGTACTATCAATAGTAGTGTTTATTAAGAATAAACTTGTGGAGTTGTCATCATTTACTGCTGTGGTGAAATGTTCAGCCAACTCTTTTCATGTGCAACAATTTTTGCATATTTTTAATAAAAACTTAAAAAGTTGCAGTTCAAGTCCTTGTGTCATGATTAGTGTTTCCTGAAAATTTTATGCTGTTTGGTTTTGTGGTTTTCTTTAAATCAGCATTTGTTAACTTGATCTACAGTGGCCGAAAACAGTGGAGTTATTTTTGTCCTCTCAGTCAAGCTTAGAGTGCGATGACATCATTTTGGAGTAGCTTGCTGTTTCAGATTCCCAATCAGAGCAGCACCCTGTAGAGTTTATGGTTACTGAGCTCTCCAGGTTTCTTACAAATACAGTCTCCGGTTTGTGTTTAGATAGATCAGCTTAAAATATATATTTCTCTTCCTTTAAAAAGCTGATCATTTCAGTTTCAATGTTGAATTACAGTACAGGGAAGCTTTTCTGTGAGAAATCAGCATGTTTGTATCACATCTCTGTTCTTCCTAATCAAACCTCAATTTTTTTTTCTAACTATGTAACACAGGGCTGTTTAATGAATATAAAACAAATCTAAATTGTGTTCATTCACAGAAAGTTTGTCTTTGATGTAGCCTTCATAAATACAATCATGTAAGATAATTTTTTTTCATGTCAGATTAACAAACAGGTGCTTGTGACACTCTGCTACAGTATTTCAAGGACATGTACTGTCAGAACTCCGAAATTACTTTTCTTTGGTGGTTTCTGTGTGAAAATACATCCTGTATGTGTATGACTAGAAACACTATATGGCATCCCAATGCACCGTGTGTGTGCCCCACAGTTGAAGCAGCTGCAGTCAACTGCCACCTGTCTCCTGCCCCACAAGCCCCCTGCCTTCTGATCCACATTCGAGGCTGCTGCACTCTGGTGCCCACTGTCTTCTCCCACACAGTCAGGGATTGTGCACCCTGCTGCCTCCATCCCCTGCCTAAAGAATCAGGACTACTGCACCCTGTCGCCCCCCCCGCCCAAACAATTGGGGTTGCTACAACCTGCTGCCCTCTCCCCCCCACACACAGTTAGGGATGCTGCACCTGTTGCCCCGTTCATGTCTCCACAGTCAGGGCTACTGTACTGTGCTAAGCCCTACAGTGCCAGGTTCCCTGCCTCCACAGCGGGGACTGCTGTTCCATGCTGCCCTAGCACCAGAGGTGGGGCTTTTGCTGCACGCTGCTACCCACTTCCATTGCTCCACATGGTCAGGGCTGCTGCACCACGTGTACCCCATCTCACAGTCAGGGCTGCTGTACCCTAATGCCCCATGTGTCCTGCCCCACAGTCGAGGCTTCTACATCATGCTGTCTTCTATCTCCTGTCACCACTGACAGGCTACTGCACACTGCTCCTTTCTACACAATTGGGGTTGCTGTGGCCCGCTGTGCCCTAGAGCCCCATGCCTCTGCAGTTAGGGCTGTTGCACCATGCTGCCACATGCCACAAGATTCAGGGCATTTGCTGCACCCTGTGGCATGCCTCCACAGTTGAGGCAGTTGCACCCTACTGTCTCCCCTGCCACCAGAGTCAGATCCTTTGCTGGCGGTGCAGCAGCTCTGCCCATTTGGGGCAATGGAAGTGAATAGCAGGGTATAGCAAACCCCCCCCCCCCCGGTGGCTAGGGCAGCATGGTAAAGCAGCCCAGCTTTGGAGGCAGGGAACCTGGCACTCTAGTGCTTAGCACAGCACAGCATCCCTGACTGTTGAGACAGGAACAAGGAGCAACAGGTGCAGCTTCCCTAACTATGAGGGTAGGGGAGAGAGGGCAGCAGGGTGCAGCAGAGTGCAGCAACCCCAACTGTTTGGGCAGGGGGTGGCAGGGTACAGCAGCCCTGATTCTCCAGGCAGCGGATGGAGGCAGCAGGGTGCACAATCCCTGACTGTGTGGGAGAAGACGGTGGGCAGTAGGATGCAGCAGCCTCAAATGTGGAGCAGAAGGCAGGGGGGGACTTGTGGGGACAGTAACAGGTGGCAGTAGACTGCAGCTGTCTCAACTGTGGGGCAGAGACACAGTGCATCAAAATGCTACATAGTGTTTCTAGTTATACCTAACATGATATATTTTCACACAGAAACCACCAAAGAACTGAAATGTGTGAATTCTGACAGGTGCCTGTCACACTCTGCTACAGTATTTCAAGCACATGTACCGTTTGTCAATCTGACATGAATAAATGTTCTTACATGAATGTATTTATGAAGACTATATCAAAGACAAACTTTCTGTGAATGAACAAAATTTAGATATATTTTATATTCATTAAATAACCCTGTGTTATATAGTTAGAATAAAATCAGATTTTTGATTAGAAAGAACTGGGAGCTGTGCTACAGACAAGCTGATTTCTCACAGAGAAAGATTTCCACTACTTCAACTCAGCATTGAAATTAAAATGATCAGCGAAGATAATGATATATTTTAAGCTGATCTATCTAAAAGCAAGCCAGAGACTGGGTTTGTAAGAGACTTGGGAGAGCTCAGCAAACCATTAACTCTACAAATTACTGCTCTGATTGGGAACCTGAGACAGCAACCTACTCCAAAATGATGTCATCACACTCCAAGTTTGACTGACAGGGCAGAAATAACTCCACTGTTTTCAGCCACTGTACAGCAAGTTAACAAATGCTGATTTAAAGAAAACCAAAAAACCAAACAGCATGACATTTTCAGGAAACACTAATCATGACACAGGGACCCGAATTTCAGCTTTTCAAGCTTTTATAAAAAAGATGTAAAAACCGTTGCACATGATCTTTAAGTTAGATGCCCTACTCCTTTCAGCGTAGCTTTTAGTTTATTTCTGTGCTTAGAAGCATTTTAGCCAAACACCATTTGCCCACCGTGCGTGCTAAATCTGGGTACCTCATAGATCTGCTGGGAAGAGCTTCTGAACTAATATGCTGAATTAGTTTTCTTAAATAAACTTGTAACATATTGAGACAGATAGTTTCTTATGGTTTGATATGACAATGATTTTCAGCCTTCTAGCATTGAGAAAGGACCAACAGAATATCTTATAGAGTGAGAAATGAGTTCTGGAAGGCAGTCCAGTAATTAAGTAAACTGCTCTACTGTATGATAAAAGAATCTAATTTAGTGAGAAATGAAAGGGTGCTATTCATGTAGTGAAACTCTCCTAATCCAACAGAGGCAGAAAGGTGGCTTACACCAGCCTTTTTGTGGACTCGGTGGAGAAGCAAGACTTATTCCTGTAGAAAAATCTCAACCTCATCCTGAGCTTTTTGAAAGCCTCCTCGATGAGTCTGGTGAAGAACATCTTATTATCAATCCAAAGTCTGAGGTATATTTTTACAAGCAGCTCACAGCCTCTAGTTTGACACCACATGTGGTAGTATACTAAACTCAGCTGCCACACCGTTTCGCTTCCTTGCTTGCTAATAGCATGGTTTTCATATTTTGAGACATTTTGCAGTAATTTGTTTCTGAGTACCTTCTGATGCATCTTTTCAGTCAAGTGAGTCTTCATCTTTTGGAATGCTTCTGAAGTGCTGGGAGTTCACATCTATACTGCCAGACTTCAAGGCGGCAACCTGGTACTCTATGGAGTCCCGGATGGATTGTAGTAATGTATTGTTATCAAGTAGTGTTTACATGTATTCCATGGGTGCCGTGCAAGCAGAATCATCACTTACTTCCAGGTGTTGATACAAGCTGCACAATGCCTGCCTTAGAACACATAGAAGTGGGACTGCTTGGCTTATGGATGCTGTGAGGCAACTAACTGCCTGGATGGCATTTTCAAAAGAACATAAGAGCCCAGGAGAGGCCACTGCTCTATTGTTAAGCTCATGGAAGCTCCTGGGGATGGTGTGAATGAGCATATATTCAGACTGTGCCTTGTACAGTTGGATCATATGCTCAGTCATTTAGACAGTGGAGTTCTACTGTGTGACCACTTCTTGCTTCATGTAGTGTGGAAGCAGGTTATTTTTTATTAGTAGCTCCTGCAACTGCAGCCTTGCCTTGGATGAGCGAGTAATATGGCCACAAATGTGGCAGTATACAAATAACCACTCTCTGATGCCCACTTGGATGACAAAGTCCTGAATTATGAGATTAATAAAAGGTGCCATGCATGGAAATCTATAGAAACGTCATCCTTGGCCAGCATGGTGGTGCTGGAGGTTGAGGTGCTGGTCGCTACACCTCTCACCACGCCGGCGACCCGGGTTCGGGAACGAGCCTGGGCCACCAAGGGTTGGCAGGGGTAAGAGAGAATCGAGCATCCTGAGGACTGCTCGCCTCTCTCGTGTCGGGGGGGGGGAGATTTGTCACCCCGCTTACTGACTGCCTTCTGGCGGTGACTGGAGGGTAGTACCAGTCAGGTGGCATGTAGCAGCGTCTCTACGTCGGTGAGGAGGGAGGACGGGAGCAAAGGTGGAAAAAAGGACCTGGTGGGCTCCATGATGGCCCTGTATCCCTGAGCCGCACCCGTATTCTGGATTGTGCTCTGGAGGAAGAGAGATGGCCGGCGCTTTCCTCCCCGGCCCCACCGCGGGGGAACTTCTGGTGGTCAGCATGAGTGGGGATGCATGGGGTCAGAGGATGAGTCTCTCCGAGGGAGGGCCATAGCCACCCGCCAGACTCCGGGGCACAGAAATAAAATAATTTTTAAAAGAAAGAAACGTCATCCTCTATTGCTATAAACATATTTTGTCCATCATTGACAGCTATGAAGGCAGCTTTTAAACACAGTATAAACATAGCAACTGTTAGCAGAAAAAGACCCAGTTGTCTATCCAGTCTGATCTTTCCTGTCTAACAGAGTGAACCCGTCAGCTCCATGTTCTCCTCTGCCCCCCATTGTACGCAACCACACTTTTCCCATATGCCTGTCTGATCTCTTAAACCCTCCCACTGTCTCAGCATGCATGGCTTCATTTAGAAGTCTGTTCCATTCTGCAGCCATAATTTTGTTAGAAAAGTACTTTCTGACATCTTTTTTGACACCCCCCCCCCACCTGTTTGATGGAGTTACCGCTGGTGGAAGTTTTACTATTCATCGTGAACAAGTCACTACTGTTTAGACTACTGAATCTGCAGAGAAACTTAAAACATCTAAATCATGTGTCCCCTCATCTCCTCCCATCCTTCAGAGTATACACGTTCAGATCTTCCAGGTGTTCCTTTTAAGTCATTCCCTGTTGCCACTGGATCATCCTGGTCACCATAATTTACACCGCTTCCATCCTGTCCCAGTCTTTTTTTAGGTTCAGATTCCAAAATTGTACACAGTACTTTGAGAGATAATGGCCGCAGTCGGGAGTCAATTTTGTCCAATAGCTCAACCAATATGTTAGCCACAGCATGTTTTTGTAGGCAGCATAAAGGTCATTGATAAAAGCTGCTTGCTAGTGAACTTCAGGGGTGGCAGTGGGGGCAGATGCAATTCACAGACATGGTGCATGGGGCCACAGGCAAACCCTGCAGTTGTACCCAACAGGTCATTATGCCCATCAAAGACAAAGCAAAACAGAAACTACTGTGCCAAGTATCAGTGGTCAAGTGTATTGTGTCAACTGCAAAGTGTAACAAACCATGTGAAAAGCAGCGTGCAACAGTGTCCCTCAGCTCGGCACAGCCTGGCTGGAAAAATATGTATGCGAAGGAACTTTTCATTACGACAAGCCTTTGGAATCCACTTCCTGATGCCTAGATTCTCCATGAAAGACTATGTCAAGAGATCAACTGCAAGCATTCCTGCTTCTGCAGCATCAAGATCCTTGGACATTGTGTAATTTGGGGGGGCAGCTTTGTGAAACATGTAAATGACTGAAATGCACTACTGTTGTGTGATGAAAGCCCTCCTTTAGTGTTGAAACTACTGTGGGGGTAGGCTAGCACTCATTCCTCCTTCATTCCTCATCTAGATTCACTGCAGTCAAGTCAGCTGCTGTCACTCTGCATCTGCTTTGTGATGCTGAACGGCAAGTGCTTGTACCTACCACATCTGGTAGGGATGACCTCTGCACTTCTTTTTCCTCAGTCTGATGGCAAACCCCCTCTCTGCTCTGGCCATTTCCACCTCTATCCTTTCCTTGAGCCCTACTCATTATATGTCACCAGCATCCACACTAAGTAAGTGATGAGAAGATTGGGGGGCATTTTGCTTCACAGCCCTACATAAATAACTGAATGTTGTTTTGCACAACCAAAAAATATTTTTCCTATAATATTTCTTACTTGAAAAACAAAATGTGTACTGCCTAAGCAATGAGGTGCGCAACAGGACTGTGGTTTCACAGCGCTACATGAATAATTGACAACTGTCTCACACAACCAAAAAATGCATTTCCACATTTCTTACTCTGAAAAAGTGCACTGCCTAAGCACTGAAGTGCACATCAATACTTATTTATTTATTTTTATTTAAAGTTGTTGACTGGGAAAGACACACTGAGCCAAGGCTCGTTTCCAGGAGCAACCCGGGTACAAGGAATTACACAGTAGTAGACACTAATATATCAGGCAAGGATACAAGGCATGGCATGCGGTTGTATAATAAGACACATTTAGGCCCGTAGTGAGAGGACCTGAGGCAGGTGAGCTAGATACCAGAGAGGTATTCAACTCAAGCCAATAGACTTGAGAACACAGAGCGGGAGGCATGAGGGGGAAGGACAGAGAAGTAAGTGGGGACAATGGAGGTGGCGGGGTTAAGAGCATTGGGGGCATGGGGGAGCAGTCGGAGGAGTCTTTTTAGGGATGAGAGAGGGCAGACAAGGCGATGGTCAGGTGGTAAGTTGTTCCAGAGAAGAGGGAGACAGTACGAGAAGGCAGACTGACCGGTGGTAGAACAAGAACGGGGAATGGAGAACGAGTGTGAGTCCCTGCGATGAAGAGAGTAGGTAGTGGACTTGGCTGGAGTAAGGCGGGATAAGAGGTATGGGGGGAGGGAGCAAGACCAGTATTTAGCAATGAGAGAGGTGCTGTGAATCAATCTCCTGTGAGAGAGTGGGGCAAGGTAGATAGGAGGATAGAGGAGACAGTGATAGGGGGGAGGCAGTAGCAAAATGGCAGAAGGAATTGAGTAAGGTGTCTAGTCTGGAGAGGGAAGAGGCTAGGGTATTGTTGGTGAAAGCCATACATGAACAACAACAGTCATCTCCCACACCCAGAAAAGATTTTTAAATATTTCTATTTGGAAAAAAAAAACAACACTCCATTCAAAAAAAAAAAAAAAAATTTGCAGATATGGTGACCAGTGGCCACTCACAATCAGTGGTCAGTGCATTAAAAGAAAAAGCTGCATTGGTTTAAAAAAAACTTTGAAGTTTAAAACACCAGTAAAGAAACAGTGAACTGGGACCTGACTCTGCCCCTCACCCAAAAGATTCATCTCAAATTTATAGTGTTGCAATCTATGAATAAACACAGCTAAACCTCTCAAAATATCTGCTAAAATGTTCACTCTAGTTGGGCCGCAATCGATGGTGGGAGCAGCAATGGGTCCGCATTGGCGGCGGGAGCTGCAGGGGACCGCATCAGCAGCCACAGGAAGATCAAGGACGACAGTCAGTGGTAGGAGCTGCAGGGAGGCCACATCAGTGGCCATAAAGATATAAGGAGTCTCCAGAGGGCAGCAATTGGCAGAGCAAGGGACTGAGCAGCAGAGTGTAAGCTGCTGTTTACTTGATCTTTTACTGCTTGATCTTTAGGCTGCTTGACCAATCAACAGCCTGGAACAGAAAGGGCGCCAACATTTTAAACAGAGATCAAAGGGCTGTGCAGCTGATATACGTTAAATACAGGTTACTCACCTATAACAGGAGTTCTAGGAGTGGTATATGTTGTTCATCCACACTGTCTGGTAGGTTTCTTGCCGCTTTAATTCTTGCCGGAAGGTCTTCAAGCTGGCTTCTCCCACCCACCCGGGTGGTAAAACCCTTGGCTCCACCCCATGATGCCAGATCTAGCCCGCTGGAAGCCAGGATGCATGTCGTGTGGATGAACAACATATACCACTCTTAGAACTCCTGTTACAGGTGAGTAACCTGTATTTCTAGGAGCGCGGATATGTTGTTCAATCCACACTGTCTGGCAGACTCCTAGCAGTTCTCCGGGAGGAGGGAGGCAAGGCACGCACCCCCGATACTTACTTAGGGAATAAGGACTGGAGAATCGAGGTCCCAAAACCAGCATCCCGGCGTGACTCTAGGACAACGTGATAATGGGAAATAAAGGTGTGTGCTGACTTCCAGGTAGCAGCCCTGCATATTTCCTGGATAGGGACATACCTAGAAGCAGCGGTATTATGGCTAGAATGAGCTCTTATCCCTTTGGGAGGCTCCATGCCCGCCAACCTATAGCAGAGATCCATGCAGGAGGTGAACCACTTGCTTATCGTCCGCTTGGCTGCTGGTCTGCCAGGTGCGGCTTCAGCGTAGGTGACAAATAGCTGGCGAACCTCTCCCCGAACTTCAGCCGTCCGTTCCTTATAATAAGCGAGCGCTCTTCTAGGGTCCAAAGTATGGAGCCTATATTCAGCCTCCAAGGTGTTACTGGGGTAGAATACCAGCAGAGTCAACACCTGGTTAAGGTGAAACTCCAACACCACCTTCGGAAAGAACTTCGGGAGGGGCCAAAGGACAACTTTGTCCCTGTGGAAGACCAGGTAAGGAGACTCGATGGAAAGCGCCTGGAGCTCTTCCATTCTTCTTGCTGACGTAATAGCCACCAAGAAGGCGGTCTTCCATGACAGGTGAGAGATGTCACACCTGTGCATCAGTTCGAATGGCTTGCCCATGAGCTTAGCGAATACCAGCAGTAGATCCCACGGAGGTGGAGGTTCTCACACCGGAGGGGATATGTGGTCTAGGCCTTTGAAAAAGGGCCTGACCACCTTCTCCTGCGCCACTGACTGCTTGCCGGCCCACGCCCGGTAAGCAGAGATGGCTGCCAGGTGCACCTTAAGGGTCATCAACCGAAGCCCTAGCTGAGAAAGGGACCACAGGTAGTCCAAAATACTAGCCAATGGACAGGAAGAGGGTCCAACCCTTTGTCCTGACACCAAATGGAGAATCTCTTCCATTTGAAGGCATAGCATTTTCTGTTCGACTTATGGGACGCCTCAACAACGCTGAGGACCTCGGCCGGAAAGACCCAAGGCCTGGAACTCTAGCCGCTCAGGAACCAGGCCGTTAGGTGCAGGGATTGAAGGTCCGGATGGAGAACCTTCCCCTGGTTGACTGAGATCAGGTCCGGGCGAGCTGGAAGCTGCCTCGGGAGCCTGGAGCTGAGGCTGAGGAGATCTGGGTACCAGAACTGGCGAGGCCAGTCTGGGGCTACCAGAATCACCCGTGCCTTGTCCCTCTTTGCCTTGAGAAGCACCTTGTGGATCGAGGGAAATGGAGGAAAGGCGTAGAAGAGGCCTGGGGGTCCACGGCCTCGAGAAGGCATCCCCCTGCAGCGAGCCATGCTGAGGGGGGGCGGTTGTGAAACAGTCTCAGCTTCGCAGTCTCCCTGGAGGCGAACAGGTCCACCTGAGGGGTGACCCAATGGGAGAACAAGTCTTTCACTACCTATGGCAGGAGAGACCACTCGTGAGGTGCAGCACCTATCCGGCTGAGGGCATCGGCCAGACTGTTCGAGGTTCCTGCCACATGAATGGCGAGGAGATCCGCCTCCAGGCTGATTACGAGAGACCAAATGCGGAGCGCTTCCTTGCACAGAGGCAAGGAGTGCGTTCCGCCCTGACGGTTGAGACAGTACATGGTCGTGGTGTTGTCCGTCTGGATCTGAACCATCTGACCCCACACAAACAGAGCGAAGGCGGTGAGGGTTAGTCGAACTGCTGAAAGCTCCAGCAGGTCGATGTGGCATCAAGACTCCTGAGGGGACCAGAGGCCATGGGACCGGAGTTCCCCCAGATGGGCACCCCAACCCATCAAAGAGGTATGGGTCATAAGAGTGACCATCGGTTCGGGGCGGACAAACCGCATACCCTTCTGCAGATGAGCTGGAACAAGCCACCACTGCAGGCTGTCCCACATCTTCTGGGTCACGGTCACCAGCTGGTCCAAAGGACCGGAAACTGTGACCACTGGTGGGCCAGCCCCCATTGCAGGGGGCGAATATGCCAGTGGGCCCAATGGACCATGCTGGTGCATGCTGCCATGAGGCCGAGAAGGCACAGGAAGTCCCAGGCAAGGCGCAATTGCCCAACCAGAAATTATTGGGCAAAGGAGGAAAGGACCTCGGCCCTGTCCACCGGAAGCCAGGCTCTGGCTCGAAGAGAGTCGAGCCCTGCCCCGATGAACTGAATCACCTGCGATGGCAAGAGTTCCGATTTGGCCTCATTGATCAGGAAGCCAATTTGAGAGCAGACCTGGAGGGCCAGATCCTGGACCACTCCACCTCCAACCTGGAGGGGGCTGCAATCAGCCAGTCATCCAGGTAAGGGTACACCTGGACCCCTCGGTGCCGCAGAAATGCTGTCAACACTGCCATGCATTTGGTGAAGACCCTGGGAGCTGGAGAAAGGCCGAAGGGCATGGCCCGCAACTCGCAAAGTGATCCCTCTGCTCTGAAGCAGAGAAATCACTGATGAGACGACGGATTGGGACGTGAAAGAACGCATCCTGGAGATTCAGAGAGCAGAACCACACACCTAGTTCCAAGGATGGAATGATCTGAGCCAGAGTGACCATCCTGAAGGTGCGTGGCCTTAGGAACTTGTTCAGGTCGTGCAGATTGAGAACGGGGCACCAGCCCCCTCGTCTGCTTTGGGACCAGGAAGTACCTGGACACAAACCCCAGGTTTGGAGGAGGATCCGCCACCTCGCTGATCACATCCTTCAGGAGGAGCAGAGCAATGTCGGCTCAATGAGCCGACAGAGAGGCTGCAGAGCCCGGAGCCCCCCCGTGGGGCAACAGCTCGATGGGGGGTACTGCTTGTATTCCAAAGGCAGATCCCTCCGACCACTTCCAGCACCCAACGGTCCGTGGTGATAGCAGACCAGGTGGAAAGGAAGTGGCGGAGCCATCCTCCCATGGGGGGAACCCAGGGAGGAGTGATGAGGTTGGGGGCGATACCTCTCAACCCATCACTGGACAGGCTTGGAGGAAGGGCCGGCCGAGGGGCCGCCTGGACCCTTCCCTCCAGGCTTCCTACTGGAGGAAGCAGCAGACTTGGCCTTGGGATGCCAAGCGTGAGCCTGCTGGCCCTGATGCTGGTGCTGCTGGGCCGGACGTGCCGCAGGGGCGGAAGGGCGAAAAGGCTTACACTGCTGCTGGTGGCCTTTGTCCTTCTGGGTAGACGTGACCGAGTCCAAGGTGGCATTGGACTTCTCAATCCTCTGGAGATGGCCTTCCACCTCCAGCCCGAAGAAGTCGGTGCCCAGGAATTGAACGTCTGCCAGCTTGTACTGGGTATCCACCGTGAAGGTGGAGATCCGCAGCCAAGCTCTGCGGCGTGTGACTACTGTGGCCACTACTGACCGGGCACAAGAGTCTCTAATGTCCAAAGCAGTTTGGAGCTGTTGTCTGGCCACCGCCCTTCCCTGATCAAACACCTGCTTGACCATCGTCTGAAGGTCAGCCGGGAGATGAGGAAGCGCCTCATCCAGGGAACCCATAAGGGCGTGTGAAAAATGTGCCATCAGCACAGCCGAGCTAGCCTGTCGAAGACCTAGGGAGGAGGCAGCGTAAACTTTTCACCTCAAGTAGTCCAGCTTCTTGGACAACTTGTCAGGGGGATTTTCCACGTCCCTAGTGTTTCCGGAGCGCCGGAAGATGCTATTGGTTACCAGCCCTCAGCAGAGGGGTGCTCCGAAAAACCGGAGAGGGAACCGGTGAGGACTGCGTACTTACGAGCCATCCTGGCCAAAGGCACAGGACAAGATGCAGGCCGCTGCCACAGCTCCAGTGCCAGACCAACAATGGCCTCGGCCACAGGGAAGGCCTCCGTGGGGGAATCCCCTTGGTCCAGAATCTCCGTGATGGGATATCTGGCCCGTTTTTGTACGGGTTCAAGCTGCATCCCAGTGGACTCTGAGATGAGCTGAAGGATTCCTAGGAATGAGGATAGGCTCGCGTCCACCGACTGACCCCTGAAACATTCCACGTCAAGGGGCCTGGAATACAAGGAGCCGTAGTTGGACTCCGAGGAGTCCGTGAACAGCTGCCGAGTGCCTGAGCCACTCTCCACTTGCCGAGGCCGATCGGGGGTGAGGGTGACCAACAATCTGTGGGGTAAGCCCTGACCCAACCGAGAATCCTTGGTTGGGGCCCCAGTCTTAGGTTGTGGAGGTGGTGGTTCCACCACAATGGGTGGAGCAGCCGGTTTCGGGCGATAGCCACTTAATGGCCAGTGAAGGTGACAGAGTTGGCTTATTACCAGCTAGCAAGAGTTGCTGCCACATCGTGTCCTCATAGCACCGACGCAACTTGTGCCACAGCCTATCCTCCAAAGAGGACGAGCGGCGATGCCAGGACTGAGACCACCGATGTCGGCAGGACCTACCCGACGCTGGGGAGGACCGAGACCTTCGGGGTCGCCAATGGTGGGTCAAAGAGGGGGTGGGAGAAATCCGCTCATCCCTCGGTTCAGGGTCCTTGACCAGGGACTCCAGCACAGGAGGCACGGGCAGGTCCTCGGTAACCACCAGGGGAACCGGTGAAGAAGGGTTGTCGGCTTCTCCAGTCGACAACCCGTCCAACGGGTCGAGAAAAACCTCGACCACATCGACGGGTGTCTCGGCCGGCTGACCTGACAGGGACACCAAGAAGCCAGCGTCCTTAGCCACAACCTCGACCGAAGTCGAAAGCTGATGGTCCGGGGAAGGAGATCTCTCCCACTCCCACGAACGTCGACAGTGGGACTTACCTTTTGGTTCCTTTTTCTTCGACCTACTCGTATGAGTTCCTGATTGCCCTTCTCCCTTGGTGGAGAGGGGCTGACAAAGCTCCTTAAAAGAAGCAGTGTAGGAGGAGACCAAGGAGAACGGGATAAATGCCAACGCCAAGGAGGAAGAAGACGCGGCCTGGGCCACTTCCTCCTCGAGGGCGATCAACTGCTCCAGCTGCTCTGCGGAGCCTGCAGCCATGGACACCGTCCAACGGGCCTCCTTCGACTTTACCAGCAGAAACTGTTTCTCGGGGCGCCCCAGTTGAAGTTGGGCAGCGTGGTCCTCAAGAACCGAAGGCGCGAAGAACCTGCATAGATCGCAGGCCTGCAGCTCATGAGCAATGAGCAAGTCCCAGGCAGTAAACGCACATGGTGTACGGGTCGGTTTGAGACATCTGCCCGCAAGGGCATCGACGGAAGCAAGTAGTAGATTTAGTATCCATCGCAGCCACGAGGAAAGATAAAGACTTAAGTCTAGTAAACTTTAAAATTATTTTCGGAAATTCAAAAGGATTAGGATCCTGGCCTATAAACGCAGAGCGCTAAGGAGGGAACCTGAGCTTCCAAGCAGTAAGGAAAATCTGGCGTCATGGGGTGGAGCAGAGGGTTTTACCACCCAGGTGGGTGGGAGGAGCCAGCTTGAAGACCTTCCGGCAAGAATTAAAGCGGCAAGGAACCTGCCAGACAGTGTGGATTGAACAACATATCCACGTCCCTAGAAGCTGCGTTCTGCTATAGGAGCCCAGTTTGCCTGCAATCAGCAGCTGAAGCAGCAAGGGGTTCGCGTCGGCAGCGGAAGCTGCAAGGGGCCGCATCAGCGGCCTTGGGAAGATCGGGGACCACAGTCAGCGGCGGGAGCTGCAGGTCTCATCGGCAGCCGCAAAGACACAAGGAGTCTCTGGAGGGCAGCAATCAGCAGCACAAGGGACTGAGCAGCAGAGTGTAAACTGCTGTTTACTTGATCTTTTACTGCTTGATCTTTGGGCTGCTCAGCCAATCTGCAGCCTGGAACAGAAAGGGCATCAACATTTTAATCCTGGTCTCCGACCTTTTGGCATACCTCAGGACTTAATTATTACTATTTATTTATTTTTTTATTTTTTTTTACATGGGGTTGTAACTGCCCCATGAATTTTAAACTTTCTCTGGGATCCACTCCTTCTTGGAGTGAGAATCCTACAGACGGGTTGGGGGGAAGCCCCCCCGCTGAAGAAAAAAAAAAAAAAAAAAAAAATGGGTGCCATTTTTACCGAGCACAGCATGCTGACACTATTCCTGTCAACACTGTTTGGAGCCAGTGCCCACAGTTCCCCCCCCCTCCCTTTTTTAACCTTACAATCCAACCCCTCATCTTCCTCCTTTCACTTACATACCTAAAACATTTATTTTCCCCTTTTGTTACTGCTTTGGCTATTCTCTCTTCAGTTTGTGCCCTTACACTCCTTACTGCTCTCCCTGCTTTCCTTCGTTTCTCCTGCTGTGCCGCTCCATCATCCTCCCTCTGCATTTTCTTGTACACTCTGAATGCTACCCTCTCAGCTTTTACCTTTTCCTCCACCTCTTTCAAGAACCATCTCAGTCTCTTTTTCCTCACGCCTCTCGGCTCGCTTGGCATCCCCGCAGACCCCACACGACCCTACGTGGCACGCCACCCACCAGTGTAGCTCTGTGTAAGTGATGGTTAACCTGTAAGTCCATAAGACGGGTCGGTGATGAGGCTGGGGGGATGCTGCAGGGACGAGGGAATGCCAGGAGAGGAAAAGGAATAACAACAACAAAAACTTGGACTTGATACAGTAGGCACTTTGAGGAAAATAGAGTAACATGGTATTCTCACTGAGCTGGTGGAGGGGAGAACCGGATGAAACAATGGTTGGCCTTTCTTTTCTAAAAGCATACGTATCTACAATACATTTTTTTCCTGTACTATTTTCATTTCGTTGCATTTATTTTTGTGTGTGTATAAGGGACAGGTAATGGTCTTACTTGAAATATACCATTAATTTCCATGAGTGAGTTACAAAAATCATGCACCCTCACAAATGTAAAAGGAAAACTGTATATTTTTATTCAGGCCATTGCATGCCCAATTTATAAAACGTATTGAAATTTATTTTGTATAAATTATGTATATATAACTTTTTTTACTATGATTATACTTATAGAATATTGGATGGAAGGAATTCTGCTTTCTGTTTTTGAAATTACTCTTTATTTCGACTAACCCCAGCCTGCCACCCCCAACCCATCAGGAGAAACATGGCAGACATCCCACTGCCTGCCACTCTGCCCATAACGGACCTTAGTGCCCCATGGAGATGCGGTTTACCCCCCAGGTGGGGATGATGTGGGGGTATGGACACCCCATAACTTACATTTCGTCGGTCTGGGTCAGTCGGGCGGGCGCAGGCACATCGTGGGCATGTTTCCTGGCTTCCAATCTCCCCGGCGGTGGCAGGCTCTTTTCTCATTTTCTCCCTCCCCATACAGCATGACCCTAGGATGTAGCGGCTGCAGGTCTGGATTGGTCTCCAATGGATGGAAGCAAGGAGTGAGTCTGGTGGTCAGCGGGGGCAGCATTTGGACGCCTGAAGGAGTGAGGTGCCGGTGGTTCATAAACACGAGGCCATAAAACAAAATAAAAAAATAACAGGTGACAGAAGAAATTAATATATTTAGTAAGTGCCCAGGCTGCTCTCTCTTCTACAGAAAACTAACCTCTTCCCTGATCATAGGACACCCAAACGACCAGAGTCCATAAGTATATCAGAAAAAAGGGTGAAAACTCCAATATACAAATCCAGTATCTTCATTTTATTCATTTCCACAACACATCAGCATACAGTCAAGGTTTTTGTGGGCCTCCATCACTTTGTCTGGCCCACTGGTAAACTGTGTTAAATGTGTTTTAAGCTATAAACGTTATTCTCTCTGAAGTCCCTTCATATAGGGTTTGCCTTATAAGTTCATGCGCCTTGCTCCAACAGAGCACAACACCCCTTTAGTGCACCTCACTTAATCACCTTAATTCAGGCTGCACAGGGAACTTGTGCAGTCCTCCAGTTGGCTCCCGTGAATACTGAGAGCAGTTCTGTTTTTCAAAAATATTTCACAAGGTGTTTTTTGCAACAGCAACAGTTTCCATTTTTGTGACTCGAAATCCATTTTTTTAGGCAAGACTTCCATTGAGTCTTAGTTGTCATTAAAGTGCGTCACAAATTAAACAGTCACTTAGAGCTGAAATCTGAAACTTGTGTGGTCGACAGGTTGGGGTGTAAGGTTCATTCTTCAATGTGGAAGTGTGGCTACTGAAGGACAGGCAAGAGGTCTGGTAAAGTCCCACATGATGGCACAATTTATTTAATGTTCGGCAGTCTTCAGACACTTGAACAGATTCAAAACAACAAAAGAAAACAATACTTACCATAGTAATATTGTTTCTTCCAGGGGATCCCTCAGTATGCTTAAGTAATGCAGTTCGCCTGGTAGGTTCAACTGCCCCAAAGAGTGGAACTTATGTAAATTAGAGAATGTTGAAGGGGCACTAGAACATAGTTCAAATCTCTGCCTCTAGGTTCTCCTGCATTCTACAGGCTAATGCCAGATTCATTTCCAGCTATATGAGCAATAGCCCTCTATATAATAACCTAAGCTATTCGAAGCAACAGTGAATAAAGAATCAATAGCCTATTCAACTATCATGACAGACATACTAAATAGAAGAAAAAAAAAACAGTGAGTGAACAGCAAGAAATGCTCAGAGATAAAGAAAACTGGCACTGCTTGAAGGGGAACTTTTTCAGGTTCTGGAAGGGGAGGCAAGGTGGTAGATTTAGGCATACTGAGGTATCCCCTGGAAGAAACAATATTACTATGGTAAGTAATGTTTTCTTCAACCCCCAGGAATCCCTCAGTATGCTTAACTAATGCAGACTACCAAGCAGTATATTGGGAGGTTGGGTACAGAAGCTATTTGGGGAAAAGGTTCTGCAAGGCTGCAGTGCCAAATCTGGCATCAGTCCTGGCCTGTACATCCAGGCAGTAGTGCTTTGTAGAAGTGTGCACTGTTTTCCAGGTAGCTGCTTTGCAGATTTCTGACAAGGGGATACCCCTTGTGGCTGCCACGGAGGCAGCAGTACACCCTGTAGAGTGGACCCTAAGGCCTTGAGGAGTTTGCTTGGCAGCTTTGCTGTAGCAAAACTAACTGGATCCAGGAGACTATCCAGCAAGCAATAGTCCTCTTTGAAGCTGACCTACCCGTATCCACCTCACCATAGGTAAGGAATAATTGAGAGTGGGTGGATCTGAGATCTTTGGTGCATTCCAGGTAGTAAAGCAATGCCCTCTTGACATCCATGCTGTGAAGCTTCTGCTCACCAGAACTGGATTTTTCTGTAAGAAAAACTGGAAGGTTTATGGATTGGTTAAGGTGGAATTCAGAGTCTATCTTGGGAAGGAATTTCCTGTTAGTCCTAAAAACTACCTTGTCCTTATGGAAGATAATGTAGTTTGTGTCTGTGCAGAATGCTTGGAGCTTGCACACCCTTCTTGCAGAAGTAATAGACACCAGGAAAACCATTTTCCAAGTGACATACTTGAAGTCTGCCATAGTCATATGCTCAAAAGGAGGTTTCATGAGCTTGGTTATCTGCAGGTACAAATCCCAAGGGGGTACAAGTTCCCTGAGAGGTGGATACAAGTGAAGGATACCTTTGAAAAAATTATTAAAAATAGGACGAGAAGCTACAGTTTTCTCTTTACCTGCTGAAATGTAAGCAGAGGCTAAAGCCAAGTGGACCTTAAGGGTTGAGCTCTTGAGACCTAGCCCCTGTAAGTGCACCAGGTAATTCAAGAGAACCGGCCATTCTGCCTGGGAAGGGCTAATTTGCCTAGGCTCACACCACAATGTAAATCTCCTCCACTTGGAAGCATATGTCTTCCTGGTAGCAGGTTTCCTGTACACTCCAAGTATCCTACGTACATACTCTGAGAGCTGAAGATCGGAAAACCCTAGCTGCTCAAGAACCAAGCCTTGAGGCAGAGGGACTTTAGGCTGGTGTATGTTACACTGCCCTGAGACATGGTCAACAAATTGTGACCCAGGGGAATGATGGCTGGGCTGGTGCTTGGACAGAGATAGGAACAGAGGATACCAAGACTGTCTGGCCCAATCTGGAGCCACAAGAATCATGGATGCTAGCTGGCTCCTTAGTTTCAGCAGAACTCTGAGAAGCAGAGGGAATGGCGGAAAGGCATAAAGGAACCTCCCCGTCCAGTCCAGAGCTAGGGCATCCAGAGTGAGGGAACACACAGCTAGTGGCCTACAACAAAACAAAAGGAAACTGATGATTTTCTTCTGAAACGAACAGATCTATCTCTGGAGTACCCTGCCTCCTGAAGATTGTTGCTAGTGCTTGCCTGTTCTGAGCCCACTCATGGTGCCCCTGGCTGATTCTGCTGACAGCACTGGCCAGGACACTGTCCTTCCCTGGCAAGTGAATTGCTGATAGGCTCACTTCCAGTGAGTATGCCAGAAATCAGATTGTCATTGCTTCTGTGTACAGTCTGGAGTATCTAGTCCCCCTTGCTTATTGATATAATACATGGTAGTAGTGTTGCCCGTTAGACTGACTATTCTTTTATCTGAGTTGCAAAGGCCTGAATAGCCAATAGCACTGTCCTCAGTTCAAAGAGTTTGATGTGCAGCCTGGATTCTCGGGAAGAGCAGGTACCACTGACTGTTTGGGCATCCAGGTGCAACTCCCCATCCCAGGAGGGAGGGAGGTATCTGTGGTTGTGACTACGCTCAGAGACCGCTGCTGGAACGGGACCACTTCTCTGAAGTTGTCTCCCTTTTTCCACCACTCCAGTGCCTGAAGAAGGGTTCCTGTGGATGATACTATACATCTCTCATTTGGAATCTGGCGCCTGGCACCACTGCTGTGGTGGACGACATTTGGCCTAAAAGGCTGAGAAAACACCTTGCTGGCCTGGAAGCAGGGAGTTTGCTAGATTCTGAAGGTTTTGCAACCTTTCCTGAGGAAGAAAAGCTCTTTCCTGGATGGTGTCCAGCTGTGTCCCTATGAACTCAAATGATTGCACTAGCTGGGTTTGGGATTTCTAATGGTTTATGAGGAACCCTAGGGACTCCATATTTCCATGAGTGAGTTGCAGGTACTCTCTGACTTGTTGGGGAGAGTTTCCTATGATCAGCCAGTCACCCAGGTAAGGAAAAACTGAGACTCTTTGCCTTCTGAGATGTGCTGCAACTACAGCTAAGCATTTTGTGAATACCCTTGGGGCCAAAAAGAGAGAGAGAGCTGAGAACTGGTAGACACCTGAGGGTAGCCGGAATCTTAGGTACTTCGTGTGAGAGGGTCTGATTGGAACATGGAAGTAAGCATCCTTCAGTTCCAGGGAGGCCAGCCAGTTGCCCTGTTGCAAGGAGGGAATCACTAGAGTGACCATCCTGAATCTTGGCTTTGTCAAATTCTTGCTCAGGTACCTGAGATCAAAAATGGGTCACCATTTCCCAGTCTTTTTCCAGGTGAGAAAGTACACTGAATAGAGGCTTTTCCCTCACTGAGAACAGGGAACTTTCTCTACTGCATTTGCTTGTAACAGCTTCCTGACCTCCACTCCAGCAGAATCTCTTCTGTTGGAGTTGAAGGTGAGAAATGTCTGTGAACTTGCTGTTTTGGGAAAGTACAGTTACATAAGAACTTACCTTAACAGTAGATCTTCGAGAGGAGCTCTTGCTGCAGACTATTATAATTAGGACTGTGCCGCAGGCACTAGGACACATCGGAAACCTTAAGCTAGCAGTCTCTACCGGGGACCACCCCAGACGCTGGCTCCGCCCCGACGTCATCCAATGGTATATTAGGGGAAGTCCCCAGCCCCACCTCAGTTCACCCACCGAAGACCCGCTGGTAAGGCTGGCAGGCAGACCGGGCGGAAGCTTTTTTTTTTTTAAATTTCACTTTTTATTTGGTTTTTGAGTTTAAAACTCTACAGGCAGCATGACAGCATAAAAGTAATACAAGGTGAGCATCTTACCAAATTTCTCAAACAGACATTTGTAGAAAGAGAAATAAGAAAGTACATTATCTGCTAATTCCATCAATATGGCAGAGATACATACTGCATTAATTGAGGAATACATCCCAAAGTGACAAAAATAATATATATATATATATATATATATATTAGAGGCAAAACTCTGTTTAATGCATAGTTAGTTCAGCGATAGTGATAAATTGCTGTTAGGTTGAAAATCTTGATTTTGCCATTTCTTTTACCGGATTGGTGCGATTGGGATCGTTAGCCCCAACTCTCACCCCATGACATGTGTAAAGCAGCAGAAGTATAGGAGAATGGGTGAGAGTTAGACCCACGATCCCAATGCACACCCCAATGCCGGTTGGGGGTGGTGGGTCCAAGAGGGTTTTCAACCCTAACAGCAAATTTCTCACTTTGTCGCTGTGGAACAACCCTAACTAATGCATTAAACGGAGTTTTTTTGCCTCAATTTCCTCTTTGAGAATAACGAAATAGTGAATGTATTCGCAGCGCGGTCTCTGCGCTCCGCCACATGATGTCTTGTGGCATACTAACAGGGACAGCAACGCAAACAGAAATGCTAACAGTGGCTATATGGTAACACAAGCGAATGAGAACAGAAAGGGTAACGCACATGGTGGCGTAGACGGGAACGGTCTGCCACGTGATGTGTTGTCACATAGTAACATGGTGCCTGCAAACAGAAATGTCAATGGGCATGGTGACATAAAGTGAAATAGAAAGATAAACAGTACTGTAGACAGAAATGGCAAAAAATAACAGAAACGCAAGCGGAAATGAAAACGCAAAGGGTAACGCACATGGTGGTGCAGACGTCAAAGGTAAATGAAACGGATACGGAACCACAAGCGGAAAGGGCAACAGTAACAGTAATGTAAGCGCACAGGCTGGTTTTCCCCAAAACCTGCATAGAGAAAGACAGTGAGTACAAATAATGTATGCATAATAATGAGTATCGGCGCAGAAAATGAGAACTTGGAATACTAAATACGTTATATCTCAGGAACCGTACTACGTAGAAAAAAAATTTAAAAGTCATATTATTTACAACTGTCCTGGCTAATTTGGTACTTAGCCCCCAATTTTTCTGACGAAAAGTCCGTATCTCGCACCATTTCCGAGATACGGGCCCTGAAAGGCACGGCGAACGCCGTAATGTTATCCTATGGGGAAAAAAGAAAGTTCGGAGCACCATAACTTTGCCTCCCTGTAATGTTTTTTCACCAAACCACTGAAAGGCACATCTGTGGGCTGTTGGCTGTCTTCCCTCCAAATTTCAGGAAAAAAGACCAAACCGTTATTTTGCAGCAGGGATCCAAAGGATTTCTGTAATGCGTCGGGCGCCGTAATGTTATCCTATGGGAAAAACCATCAACTTTGGAGTGCCATAACTTTGCCGCCGTGTAATATTTTTTCACCAAACCACTGAAAGGCACATCTGTGGGCTGTTGGTTGTCTTCCCTCCAAATTTCAGGAAAAAAGACCAAACCGTTATTTTGCAGCAGGGTGCCAAAGGATTTCTGTAATGCGTCGGGTGCTGTAATGTTATCCTATGGGAAAAACTGTAAACTTTGGAGTGCCGTAACTTTGCCGCCGTGTAATATTTTTTCAATACAACAATGAAAAGCACATCTGTGAGATGTCGGCTCCGTTCCCTCCAAATTTCAGCCCTAAACTCTCAATGCAGTTCTTTGCAGCGAGTGCCAAAGAATCGCTGTCACTTTCCCACAGATGGAAAACTACTGTCGCACTTTATGAAAGCTTTCACAAAGTGACACTTTCGTGAGCACGAAAGTAATTTACGAAAGTACTTTTTCTAGAAATTTGAAAAACATATTTCTGGGGTGTTTTACCACAAAATAAAGACATGGCAAGCATCCTCAGGGTCCGACTAGGTGAATACAAAAAGAATTAGGTTGCTAGAGGGTCCCAAATTTAAATGCCAACCATTTCTCTGATCACCAACTGAAAACAAAATGGCCAATCTGAGAAAGTAACAGGCCCATTTACGAAAGTAAAAATGCATTTGCCACACTGTCGAACTTTTTGTTAACTTTTCCCATTGACTTATAATGGGAAACTGTTTTTTGAATAACTTTTGAACCGTTTAATATTTTTTCACGAAATCTTCAAAAGGCACATCGGGGACCCCGGCTGCACATTCCCTGAAGATTTCGGGCCGGTCGCGCAAACCGTACGACCTGTAGGCGCGACCGTAGAATTCCAGAAAAAGCGTAAACGCACACACAGATCATGCTTAATAACTCCGCAGCCGTATATCCGACCGGTACGAAACTTGGCAGATCCCAAGGCCTATGGTTCTTGATCATGTATTCCAAATTTCAGGCAAATCTGTCAAACGTTGCAAAGTTATTAAGGTGCAAAGTTTTGGGGTTTAACATAGAAATGGCTCTAATTTAATTCATGGTAGCACTCCCGTGCTACCATAATATAGATATATAGATACATATATATATAGATAGATATATATAGATAGATATATATAGATATATAGATATATATATATATATATATATATATATGGCATGAAGTTATCTCCCCTCTCCCAAATGTCTCGCAAAGAGATAGCTTTTAATATGTCCATAGAGTGACCTCCAGAGTGCCTTACTGACAAAAGGAGAAGTGAAGCTGGTTGCAACCGGCTTCCTAGGGTACAAAATCAGGATAATGGTCTAAATTGGAAAGATACCCATTTTTGCTATTGTGTATCAAATTTCTCCTTTCTGTCCATCATTTTGGCCGAGAGTCACTGCACATATTTCCCTGGTCAAGGATAACCATCCTTCTTTAGCGGGCAGCTTACTTGTAAACCACAATCTGGTTATGGTTTTATGGGCTGCTATTATAAATTCGGTAATTTGTTTAAGCATTTTTTTGTCAATTCAGAGTCCTTCTGGTTTAATAAAAGTCAAGATGAATGTGGCTATGAACAGGTCAGCAATGTCATATATTGCTCTCAGCTCCTCGTGGACCTCGGCCCAAAACTGTGTTATCTTTGGGCAAGACCAGAAAACATGGCTCTGGTTTGCCATATCTCCCCCACATTCCCTCCAACACTTTCCCTCCTCCAGTTCTCCCATATTCGCCAGCAGGGCAGGAGTTCGGAGGAAATGAGACCGGAGTTTCCACATATATTCCCTCCAGTATGGGGATGAGAAAGTTTTTAAGACAGGTAGCGCTGAGTCATTCCAAGCTAATGCAGATACAGTACGTCTGCCTGCAATTCTGTAGCCCATCTAAGTCTAATCGAATCAGTAGAGTCTCCTCTTCTGTCACTTAAGGCTTTATAAATTTTACTAATTAAATGGTCCAAGACAGAGCCCTTGATGTGTGCCTGGATTAACTGTATTAGTGGGGGTGTTTTTTTCCACGAGGTCCACCAGAACTTCCTCAAAAGGCTGTAGGTAAGACTTGAGGTGCACGTAAGAAATAAAATATTTATGCGGTAAATAATATTCTCTTTGCAGGGAAACAAAAGGAAGTAAACCAGTCCTTCCCACAAGTTGGAAGATATGGGTCACCCCATACCGCTTCCACTGTGCCACGTATGGGTTCAAGGGACCTGCCCTAAGTTCCACATTGTGACTCAGAGTTCCCAGAGACCATCTTTCTGGGAAGGTGAGAAAATCATCCACTATTTTGAGCCAAGCTTTTAGGGGGTTCCAGGGTAAATTTTGAGAAATTCCCCACCGCACGACACTTGGGTGGGGTCCCAAAAAGTAGTACTTGTGTGTTAAATAAATCACCCCAGGTTAATTCCAACCCTTTCCAGTGGGCCTCATAATGTGCATTGATCCAGTTTAAGACTACCCTGAACTGTGTTGCCAGAGCATATTTTCTAAGGTCTGGGAGGTTAAGCCCCCCCCCTCATTCTCTAGCAAGCTGCAGGCCTGAGTATCTGATTCTAGGTGGCTTTCCACTCCAAATGAAACGCAAGATCATTCTGTCCCATGCTTGGAAATATGCTTTGGCAGGTGAGAATGGTAGAGTCTGGAGGAAAAACAGAATGCGAGGGAACACATTTTGCTTTATTGTGTCTATTCTACTCAGGAAGCTTAGGGGAAGGTGGGACCATCAGGACAAATCTTCTGCTAGCTTTAGAGTCAGGGGCTCTATGTTTAATAATTCATTATGCACAGGGTTTCTGGTGAGTTTTATGCCCAGATATCTCGTCTCTTGTCTATGCCACTTAAAGGGGAAGTCTTTTTTAAGTTGGGTGGGAGGGGAGTAGTTATAAGTCAGAACTTCTGTTTTTGTTTTGTTTATTTTATACCCAGCTATAATGCTAAATTTATGTAATTGTTTCCAGATTTCCAGGATCGATAGGTCGGGCTCTATGATTGTGAGGAGAATGTCGTCTGCGAAGAGTGACATCTTCTGTTGACGACCCCCCAGTGGGATACCCTCTATTCCCAAGGCAGCCCTAATGGCTATGGCAAGTGGCTCAAGATACAAAGCAAATAGCACTGGGGACAGAGGGCATCCCTGGCAGGTTCCCCTGGAGAGTTGAAACATATCTGAAAGTGCCTCATCTATCTTAACATTGGCTTTAGGGAAGCATAAATATTTTGTACCTGCCTTATAAATAGCTCTGGGAGTCCAAAATCCATAGGGTCTGCCATAGAAAGGTCCAGCTGACCCGGTCGAACGCCATTTCGGCGTTTAGTCATAATAGAACTAGTGGGATTTTCCTCTGCATGGCATAATCTAAAAGCAGGTGGGTGCATCGAATGGCATCGTGGGCCTGTCGGCCCTTAATGAAGCCCACTTGGTCTGTGTCAATAACAGCTGGCAGTAGATGATTTTATTATATTTATTGTTTTAATTTGAGCAGCTAGATGTGGTGTGCCTGCCTGCCCCTCCTGTCTTATGCTATTCGGCCTCTGCTCTCCCTGCCCTCCGCCCCTTCTCTTTGCCCCCCTGCCCGCTCAGATCTATCATTGTTGTCGGGCTTTAGGGATTGCTCGAAGGGGGGGAGGGGGAACTGGGGGAGGTGGGGGTTGTGGACAGCGGAGTGAGCGGGGCTTTCCCATAGGGGTGGTTAGGCCCAGAAGACACCCTGGGGTGAAATGGCTACTTGAACACGGTAATCCCGTTCTGGTTCCCATACCCAAGGGCACCTCCAGTTTTGGAGGGCAAGTGGTTGGGACAACTCGCCAACCTCGTCCAACTCGGGCGTTGTTGTGCAATGCCAGATCTGTCTGCAACAAGACTGGTCTTATTGCAGATTTTGTTGCAAGGGCAGATCTGGCTTGCATTACCGAGACCTGGTTGGATGGGAATGCGGCCCCCTTTTTAGAGGCCGCTGTTCCCACCGGGTACTCACTTATACATCGCCCGAGATTGGACTACGGGGGGGGGAGGGGCGGTCTGTTTCAAGACCGAATTGGGCCTAACTGGTGTACCAGTTGAAGAGGCCAGGTCATTTGAGTGTACTGTGGCAGCTGGTGTAGGGTGCAGGATTGCCCTCATTTATCGTCCACCAGGTGAAGAGAAGCTTTTTCTGCAGGAAATAGCAGATTTTGCCGCCGACATGGCCTTGGAGTCGCCCAGATTGATGGTTCTGGTCGACTTCAATGCTTGGGTCGATGACGAATCTTCGCTTTTTGGTCAACATTTCCTCCAGGAGATGACATCTCTGGGCTTTACACAGGTTGTTTCCGCAGCTACACACAAGGGAGGTCACTCTCTTGACCTGGTCTTCCTCCTGGGGATCGAGGCTTCCGATTTGGCGGTGGAACCAGCTGGTTGGTCCGATCACTACTCAGTTGGGTTCAGTTTTGAGGCCCCCCTGGTTAGGTCGGCCCCTGTGGAGTTGGTCAGGTACTGCCCATTGCGGGATGTCGTCCCTGAAGACCTGATGGCGGTTATTGACCTCTCGTTGTTTGACGAGTTTTGCACTGATCCTGAGCAGCTGGTAGTGGCTTATAATAGGGCCATATCAGTAGCACTCGATCAGATTGCACCAGTCCGTGTTCACCCCCTTCCGCGTCGTCCGCTGCCCCATGGTTTGATGGGGCTTTGAGAGGGCTGCGTAGGTTGGGGCGTAGGTTGGAGCGTCATTGGAGGAAGACCACCACTGATGCCGACCATCTTATTTTGCTAGAGCATTATGAACTCTACCAAACAGCAATTTCCCATAAGAAGGCAGAATTCCTGTCCAGGGAAATTTCTGTCACACAGAATCGACCGGCTGAGCTCTTCAGAACTGTTGACAGATTGTGCAACCCAGCCTGTCAGCAGATCCGTCGAGCCTTTACGCAAACTGATTGTGAGGAGATCGCTCGATTCTTTGCGAATAAGGTTGAAGACATCAGGAGGGAGTGCCTCCAACCTTATTCCAAGGTTGTTGCAGTTGATCGGTGTCCTGTCGCAGAGCCCGGAATTTCCTGGAGTACCTTTGACCTGCCAGATCTCGTAGACACTATGAGGACTGTCCAAGAGATGCGGCCAACATGCTGTAGTTTGGACCCTGGCCCTACTTCCCTAATTATGGGTTGTAGTGAGATCATCGGCCCAGTCTTAGCTCAGATTATCTGGTGTTCTTTAGATATGGGAATTTTTCCTAGCTCTCTGAAGGAAGGGGTGGTGACCCCCCCCCCCCAAAGAAATCTTCTTTAGACCCGGATGACCTAGCAAACTACAGGCCAATCTCAAACCTCCCTTTTGTGGGGAAGGTTATTGAGAAAGTTGTGGCGGCTCAACTGGATAACCATTTGACCATCCATAGTTTATACGAACCTCTCCAGTCTGGTTTTCGTAAGAGGCATAGTACCGAGACTGCTGTGGTTCGGGTGCTCAATGATCTCCTGATGGCGAGAGATGGGAGACACCGCTCTATTTTGGTTCTCCTTGATCTATCATCAGCTTTTGATACTGTGGATCATGGTGTCTTGCTCGAACGCCTGAGGTCCATTTGTGGACTGTCGAGTACGGTCCTCAGATGGTTTTCATCGTTCCTCGAAGGGAGAATGCAGAGAGTGGTCTTGGGTTTGTATTCATCCGGGGCCTTCTCTCTGCCTTGTGGGGTACCTCAGGGCTCGGTGCTTTCCCCCATGTTATTCACAGTATATATGCTACCCCTCGGAGACATTGTAAGATGGTATGAGCTAAGGTTTCACTGCTATGCTGATGATACCCAGCTCTACCTGTCTTTTGCACCTGACCAGGTTAGTGCTATCTCGGTACTGAACAACTGCCTCGCTGATATCCAAGACTGGATGAACTCCAGCGGTTTAAAGTTGAACCCAGGAAAGAATGAGGTTATGGTGGTGGACCCGGGTCACAGGGTAGAGGGTCTGAGGACTGGTCTCCCCCTCTGGATTAATCCTGGGGGTGGACCAGATCCTCACCTCTGAACAGGTGCATAACCTGGGAGTGGAGCTTGACACTGGTCTGACCCTCCGTTATCAGGTGTCTGCAGTTGTCAAACTGGCATTTTTTCATCTTAGGAACATTGCCAGGATTAGGCACCTTGTTCCACCCAGTGACCTGCCGGTTTTGGTCCGTGCCTTTGTGACATCTCAGCTTGATTACTGTAACTCCCTTTACCTAGGACTTCCTGGGGTTGATATCCGCCGCTTGCAGCTAGTGCAGAACGCGGCAGCACATTTCTTGACTGGGGCATCCAGAAGTTCCCATATTACCCCTGTGCTGCACACCCTACACTGGCTGCCAATACAGTGGCGGATCACCTTTAAAGTGGGTCTTTTGACCTACACGGTCTGGGTCATGACTACTTGAAAGAGCTCCTGGTGCCCTACACCCCTCTGAGACAGCTCCGCTCAGCTGACGAGGGGTTGCTGGAGATTCCGAGGGTAAATTTGAAGTCATTTGGTGCCCGTGCGTTTGGATTCACTGCACCTACCCTCTGGAATTCTCTGCCCCGTCAGCTCCGGGAGAGTAGGACAGTGGGGAGCTTTAAGCAGGTACTAAAGACTTTTTTATGGGAGAAGGCGTTTCCTTCTTTGTTTTAATTTTATATTGCAGTATTGTAATATCTGTTTATAGTTGTTTTATTGTATGTATTGAATATGTTTTTGTTTGCTCTTGATGTACAGTGCTTTGAAAATTTTGAAAGGCGCTTAATCAAATACATTTTATTATTATTATTATTCTTGAGGCCATAGCTAACATAAAGAGCTTGCAGTCATAATTCAACACTGAAATGGGGCGGTAGGACGAGGGGTGTTTTAGGTCCTTCTGGGGTTTTGGGATGGCTGATATAGTTGCATATTGCCATGGAAGGGGGATTCACCCTTCTGGACTGCATGTAGGGCCGGGATCAATATGGGTAGTAGGAGCGTCTTGAATTTAGAGTAAAACTCTGAAGGGTATCCATCTTGGTTTGGGCTTTCTTAGGTACTTGGGATAATTCTCCCGGGAGCCAGGAGGGCCTCTGCTTGTTGTGGGGGAATACGTGATATGGGGAGACTTCCCAGGTAAGACTGATCTTGATAAAACTGCTTTAAGATGGCCCTGATTTCCTGGGGCTTCTTTGCTAAACTCCCTGTTTTAGGATTCAGCATGCTAGTTATGCTCACTCTGGATCTTTATTCCCTCAACTTGCGTGCTAGGTTTCCCGAGGCTCTGGGCACCCCCTCGTGAAATCTGAGCTTGAGGTAGAACAATTTTTGTTCCGTGGATTGATCCACTTTTATTTGTAGCTTTTGTTTTGTAATTTTCAGGTGTTGTCGTATTAGGGGGTCGTTCTGGTCTGGCCAGTGTAAGTGAGTATTATTTCCTCCTGCAGCTCTATCAAAGCTCTATCCCTTTTGTCTTTTTTTTCTGGGAGAAAATGTTATAATCTCCCCCCTTAATACTACTTTTAAAGTGTCCCAAATAAAAGTCGGGGGTACACCCTGATTTGTATTTTCCTGTTTAATTCTGGGTATGGTCTCCTGGACTAAGTTTAGAAATTCTGGGTCTCTGAGGTGCACAAGAGTTAGGCGCCAATTAATCCTGTTATATTGTGCCCCCAGTCCCCAGCTTAATATATAATGGGGCGTGATCCGAAAGAAAAGTGGCCCCATGTCTCACATCTCTCATATAATCTAAGTGCTCCATTGTATTAAAAGTCCAATCTGGCCCAGCCCCAAAGTGTGGAGTCTGGTGGGTAAATTCCGATTTGGGAAGAAGTGCCTCCACACATCCACCAAACCCAAAGACGGAATGGTTTGTTTGATGTATTTTGTAATGCATTCATTCTGTGGGCAAGTGGGGTGGCTGCATCCAAGGAGGGATTCAGGGTAATGTTCAAATCCCCTCCCATTAACAACTGTCCCTCTAATAATGACAACAGGTAACTGCGAACAGCCTTCTCGAGCCGGGGAGGGGGGGGGAGATACACTGATGCCAAGGTAACAGGTCTTGAGTACTGCGTGCCCGTCACCACGGCATTGCGACCCTCCAGGTCAACAACCTCCGCTCGTTTTTCAAAGGGCACCCGCTGTGGCAATAATATCATCAAACCCCTCTGCTTCCCACCCTTATAGGCTGACTTAGAAGCTACGGTGTACTCATAGTGCTGGAACTTTTTATGTTCATCAGAGGACATATGGGTTTCACCTGGAGAAGCATGATCTCCAGTTTTTCCTTTTAAAATAACTGGAAGAGGTGGGAGCATTTAATCGGATTTCCTATCCCAGTTACATTTAGGGATAGAATCAACGAAGACTTATCCATTATTACTAGGGATGTATTATTTTCATGGTCTTCACGGAATTCACAAATTCCGTGAAATTCCACCCATGCTGTGAAAACAGGAGTTTGCTATTTTTTTTTTTTTTTTGGTAGGATCTCTCGCCAAGTATCCACCCTGGTCACGGCCCCCGGAGGTTATTCCTATGTCAGCCGAGTCCTCCGGTCACCCCAGGCTTACCCCCCAGAGGATGGGGCCGCGGAGCTGGCTGCCCATATTCCAGCACGCGGTCCTAGTATCTGGTTGGAGGATCGGTGACACGGAGGAGACCCCCAGGGAGGGCTTCATAGAGGCGGAGTCCCAATCTGTATATTTTTGGATGGTATGCCCCTGGAAAGCCAGACGTGCAATGACGTCCGCGCACTTACGTGCTGACGTCTGCCGGCTTCCCCCCCTTGTTAGATGCGTCATTGTTAGACATCAGCTCCGCTGGGTGTCACTGCAGCGCCCGCATACACCCTCACCCACCCCAAAGGAAGGAGGCTGTCGCGGGACGCTCGATCCTTCTTTCCCCTGCCAGCCCCAGTGAGTCCGTTCGAATCCGGGTCGCCGGCGTGGCGCGAGGTGTGGCGTCCTGCGCCTCAACCCTCAGCGCCACCGGGCCGGCAGGAGTTTGCTATTTTATATAAAGTGGCCATCTTCTCACCACTCCACGACCCAAAAATATTGTGTTCCTTTTTCCTTCTGGGAGTGTTACTTGTTTATTTAATGTATAGCTCAGGAACACTTTCGGGTAAACAGCAGTACAAGCTGCAGCGTGAGCTTCAGAGACAACTCAGGAACACTTTCGGGTGGGGAAAGAGAGACCACACTTTTGTCAGTTTCAGCGGCTCTCTCTCCTTTGCTTTTTATCAGGAAAACAGCAGTACAAGCTACAGCGTGAGCTCCGGGAGACAGCTCAGGAACACTTTCGGGGGAAGAGAGACTGCATTTTTGTCAATTTCAACGGCTCTCTCACCTCCATTTTTACAGGGTAGATGGCAGTAAAGGCTGCAGCATGAGCTCCTGGAGACAGCAGAGGATTATAAATAAAACACAAATACGAGCAGGCAAGTTTTGAATACGAATTAAAAATATATATTTTTTTAAATCAAGGTTTTACAATGTGCTGTAAAATAACAGATTTTTTCCCCATGATGGTGCCATGAAATTTTCCTCTTTTCATTGTGAAAAAATTATAGCCCTAATTATTACTTCCAGATGAACATTGATTAAGCTTTCCCTGTTTAGAGACAATAAATTTCTGTCCTCTCCCCATACCCATGCCATTTCCAAAATCAATATACAGTAACTGAATACTGAACTGCCATATGTATGCTCACTATTTTAAACAATTTATATCGGCTGCCTGTTTTGCTATGTAAATATTTTAAACCAGTCCATGTGCTCCTAACTACACATGCGTCTGCTATGCTCCTCATTAAACATAAAACATTCAACCATATGTAAACCTTATGCAAAACAATTCTACTCGCCACATATAACATCTCGAGGTCTACAAAAACATCCAAGTGCCAACAGGGCTTTGAGTGGATCAAATAAAGTAGAGAAGTCAATTTAAACACATCATTATGCTTCCCTGAACTTTGAGATGGCTCCCAAGGTAGAGAGAGGAAATATACAGTACCTCTCCTAGGTAGGGGTAGTTGGAGACGCCCTGTGGGGGATTTTCAAGGCATAGCAGAGGGCCCCCAGCACCACTGTTTCCCTGGTACCACGTGGTGCATGTAGCCGCACTGGAAATTACTATGAGAAGCAAAGACCCCCAGGAAATGGTCCCCACGGCCCTCATCTCCAGTAAGGCCGAAAGAAAAAGTCAACCGCACCTACAAAGTGCTCTGACCTACCACTGGTCAGGTGGGCATGTAGCTCTTTAAGGGTTGCATTAGTTTCATATCTCCTGTCCTGGGCTATATAATTTATAAGTCAGATGTTACCGGTGGAATATCTGGTGAATCGGGGGGGGGACGCTATTTAAGGGGCTATATATTGATCTCTCTAATTTTTAGGCCCTCTTTCCTCGTGAGACCTGGGAAAAATAGAAGATACTACAATACCCCTTGCCCCCACCGCAAACCAGAACTCCCCCATGTAGTATTATGCACCCCCATTAGGCAGATAAACTGCTATATCAGCTTTAGTTATTTCAAAGTCTCTCCCAAATTCCTCTCGCCAGTCATTCTGGGGCTGATCTCTGAAAACACTGTAGAAGTTTTTTAATGTCCTCCATAGTTGCCAGGCTCTGTCTCTTCCTTGAGTTGGAGCCTCTGGTCATTTTCCCCTGCAGCATTGTGTAGGTCTTGCTGTGTCTTTCTAGTTGAGGAATCTCCCAGCGCACTGTGAGCTAGTCCCTTCTCTTGGAGTGTTTTTGCGGCGTCCTCTGGAGTCTCGAAGGTTTGTGGGCCATCTGGAAACAAAATCATTAGGCCGGCTGGGTATGGGGTGGCAAACTTGAGCTGTTGTTGCTTTAAGAGGCACAATATTGGAGCGTAGGCCCTCCATTTAGCTGAGATGACAGGAGAATAATCATTGTCAAAGTAAATACGCTTATCTTTGTATTTAGTGTCCCGCAATCTCCAAGCTCTGGTAAGAATGGTTTGTTTTGCAGCAAAGTTTAAAAAACGCATTATGATTGAGCGGGGCTGATTGTCTGGCTGGGTTGGTTTCAGCGAGAGGGCTCTGTGTACTCGCTCGATATCAAATTTGAAAGCAGGGTCCAGCTGAAGCGAGTCTCTAATCAGTTCTTCTACAAATTTTAAAGGATCTCCCCTCCTCATTTTCCAGAACCCCATGTATTCTCAAGTTGTTTCAGCGCAATCTATTTTCAAGATCTTCGCATTTCTCTCCGAGGTTATGCTGCTCATCCAGGAGGTGTACTACCATTCTTTCTAATCTATCGGTGCGATCATCGATTTCAGTATGTTGCGCCACTATTTCTGTCACCCGAGCTGTGAGTTTGCCCATTTCAGATGTTAATTCAGTGCGAAATGTTCGTACTTCGGTTCTGAATTCCTTGTAGCTCTGATAAGACTGTTGCATTGCTGGGTTGAAGGGCCGAGGCCCCGTTGGAAGCCGCCATGTCAGTTTGTCTCTCTGCGGGGCTTGCTGGAGGACGAGCAAATCCAGAGGAATCCTTGGTTCTGGGGGTGCGGGTATTTCGTTTTCTGCCATCTATTCACTGCTGTGACTCTCCCTGGTTAGTTTTTGAGGTTATTTTTAATTTAAAACCTATGGGAGAGTCCATTTTTAGCCCAGGGTCGAAGGAGCTGCTTTTCTCCCTTGCATCCGGGCGGTGACGTCACCGAAAGTCCCAGACCAGGCGGAAGCTTGCCATACAACAAAATGCAAACCAGCTCACCAGGGGGAAGGAGGGAAGGAAAGGAGCGCCTGCTGCAAGAGCTCCTCTCGAAGATCTACCGTTACGGTGAGTTCTTACATAACTGTACTATCTTACTTCAAGTGGGAGCTCTTGCAGCAGGCTATTACAATTAGGACTGAATCCCAAGCAGTCCCCAAAAAAGAACAGGTAACTGGAAGGCGGCTGTAAGCAACAGTGCTAAAAAGGGGCACCTTTAATATAGGAGGCCCTGAAGGACCACTAGGTCGAAGCCCGCCCTTCGCCTTGAAGCAATGTCTAGGCTGTAGTGCTTAATGAAAGTATGCACTGAGCTCCAGGTAGCCACTGCACAGATGTTTCCAATGGAGATGTTTTGCAAGGATGTGAAGGAAGTAGCCACTCCCCTGTTAGAATGACCCCTAACCGAGTCCAGCAGGGGTTTGTTATACTTGTTGCAACAGAAAACAATACAATTGACCAGCCACTTTGAGAATGTTTGCTTAGACACTAGAGCGCCTTGGCAGCGAGGTGCAAAGGCCACGAACAAATGCTCCATCTTACGGTGTGGACCAGTGTGTTTTAAATAATACCTTAGCACCCTGTGGACATCCAAAGTATGCAAGAGCGCTTCCCCTCTGTTCGAATGATCCAGGTACTGTACCAGAAGGTTGATGTCCTGATTCAACATAAGTTCAGACACCACTTTAGATAAAAACTTAGGATTGGTTCGCAAGGACACCCTGTCCCTGTGAAAAATTAAGTAAGGCTCCTTACACATCAAGGCCTGAAGCTCAGAAACTCTCCGAGCAGAAGTAACTGCAACTAAAAATAAGGCTTTCCAAGAAAGGAAGCGAAGCTCACATTCAGCGGCAGGCTCAAATGGGGGAAGGGTAAGCTTCTCTCAGCATAAAGAGAAGATCCGGGGGGGTACTGGATCTCTGATGGGAGGCTTAATGTGTAGAATGCCCTTCTATAGGTATGTGGTAAGCAGAGACTGCTGACAAATGTACCTTTATGGAGGAGTAGCTCAATCCTTGATTTAATAAGGAGAGAAGATATTCTAAGATCGAGTTCACTGGACAGGTGAGAGGGTCCAGGTGATGGGGTGAAGTCCATAGAGAGAATCTTTTCCACTTCATGGCTTAAATGGATCTAGTTGAGGGCTTTCTCGCTGCTACGAGAATGTCTGCCACTTCCTGGTAGACCCCAAACCTGGATTTGACTAAGTCTGCAGGAGCCAAGCATGAAGGTGCAGGGATGCAGGGATTTGAGGTCCGGATGGACCAATCTTTCCTGATCCTGCGACAGCAAGTGCGAGCTCAGCAGCAGCTGTATTGGAGGTTCTAATGCCAGCTGCTGAAGTAGTGGGAACCAAAGCTGCCGAGGCCAGAATGGAGCAATGAGGATCATCTCTGCTCCTTCGGCCTGTAGCTTCAGAAGAACCCTCTGAAGAATGAGAAAGGGAGGGAAGGTGTACAGAAACCTCCCTGTCCAACAGAAGGACAAAGCGCCTGGCCAGAAAACACCAGGTGCGGGCCCTCGCGAGCAGAAACTGGGCAGTTTGGCGTTGAGTGAAGATGCAAAGAGGTCCAACTCTGGGCGACACCATCTGTCGAATAGCTGATCTGCTACCGACTGGAGGAGCTCCCATTCATGAGCCTTGGACCGAGACCGGCTTAGGCTGTTGGCCAAGATGTTTTGGATGCCTGGAACATGAACAGCAGTGAAGTCTAGGCAGTGTTGCAGCACCCAATACCAGACCCTCATTGCCTCCCGGCATAGTGGGTAAGAACGTGTGCCCCCTTGCTTGATGTAGAACACTAGCGATGTGTTGTCCATCTGGATGAGAAGATGGCCTGGCGAAAGGTCTGTCTGAAATGCCCGTAAGGCGTTCAGGACTGCTCACATCTCAAGGATATTGATATGGAGCTGTTGCTCATCTGGAGGCCATGTCCCCTGGGTCCGTCTGTCTCCCAGATGAGCGCCCCACCAAGACAGGATGCATCTGTTGTTAGACTCCGTCTCGGGGGCTCCCATCGAAAGAGGACCTCTCGTTCCAGGTTGGAGGGGTCCAACCACCAGAAAAGAGTCTTTCGTACGGTGTCGGAAACCCTGACCGGCTGGTCCAGGTTGTCTGATCTTTGGACCCACTGCACACTGAGCATCCATTGTGGGACTCTCATGTGGAGGCAAGCAAAAAGAACTGTGGAGATGTCCACCGCCATGTGCCCCAGAAGCCTGAGGGTGGTCCTGGCTGGGACCTGTGGAGCCATGGATACCATCTGGGCTACGCCCCTTAGATGATCCTGCTTGTCCTGCGGGAAGAAGGCCATGCCCTGAACTGTGTCAATGGCCGCTCCGATAAATAGGAGTCATTGGCCAGACCCTGGGGAAGACTTTGGAAGGTTCAGGGTGATCCCCAGCTCTTGGAAGAGTATAAAGGCATCTCTGAGAGTGCGAAGCAGCTGAGCCCTGGAAGGTGCTGCCAGGAGCCAGTCGTCTAGGTAAGGGAAGATCTAATGGCCCTGGCATCTGAGAGATGCCGCTACCACCACTAGGCATTTGGTGAAGATTTGAGGAGTGAAGGAGAGGCCGAACAGCAAGGCTCGGAACTGATAATGTCTCCCCTGGAAGTGAAAACTCAGGAACTTCTAATGGGGAGGAAAAACACTTATATGTGCATGTAGGAGTCCTGCATATCCAGGGAACAGAGCCAGTCCCCTAGGTGCAAGAGGGGAATGAGGCCTGGCAGAGTGACCATCCTGAACCGCTTGTACTCTGTAAAGAGATTTAAGGAACTGAGGTCCGGGATGGGCCGAAGGTCCCCGGTCTTTTTTGGTACCAGGAAAAAATGAGAATAGTAGTCCTGTCCCTAGTGACCTGGAGGGACCGGCTCTATAGCTGTTTCTGCGAAAGGGCCTGAATCTCTCCTTCTATCAGAGGAATGTGCGAAGAAGGATAATGGGAGGACCCTGGTGTTTTTTCCGGAGGGATCTGGATGAACTTGAGAGTATGTCCTCTCCTCATCAGGTCTAGTACCCAGAGGTCTGCAGTGACGCTGCTCCAACCCTCTAGGTAGAAGGAGAAGTGACCCCTTACTGCCTCCCCCATTGCCTCCGCTGGGGGGGGCAGGTAGAGAGTCATTGGGTAGATCCAGGAACCAGCAGAGAGAGCTGGGAGGACTTGGGGACTCTAGAGGTGGAGCTCCCATACATTTGGGTTGGTGCCTTTGTCTTCATGCCACCTCTCTGCAGAAATTGGCTACGGGTATTTTGTCCTGAGGGCTTACAAAAGGGCAGTTTGCGGAAAGGTTTTTGGTCCCCCTTATACATCTTTCGGACGGACCAGATGGACTTCCCGGAATCTTGGAGGCAAGAGATGAGTTTCTCCATCTCCTGCCCAAACAGGATGGAACCCTGGAAGGGAAGGTCCAGGATCCCAGACTGCATATCCTGGGAGAATCCTGAGACTCTGAGCCAGGCGTGGTGCCTAAGGCAAAAGCTGGAAGCCGCTGCCCTCGAGGCCATGTCTGCAGTGTCATAAGAGGCCCTCAGAACATGAGTGCCTACGTCCGTACCACACTTCAGGATGTCCAGAAGCTCGGTCTTTTGTGCTGAGTCTGAGAAGGCCTAAGTGACTTCTAAGTCCTTCTCTCACATGGCATCCTGGTACTGGACGATATGCGTGAAGAAGTTCAAGGATCGAATAGAGCAGGTGGAGGCAGAACAGACCTTCTTGCCCACCTGATCCAAAAATCTGGACTCAACATCGGGAGGCTGCACACTGAGGTGTTTAGGCTTCTTAGATTTATCGTGAGCAGCCGTAATCACTATGGAGTCCACCTGAGGGTGTTCACCCAAGAAAGAATCTTCCCTTGGGGCTCGATACAGTCTATCCAATTTCTTGGAAACTGCCGGAGTGGTGGGGGGATGCTTCCAATGATCCAAGTAAGATCCTGGAAAGTATCCAGGAGAGAGGGAACGACCAAAGGCTTTGGCTCCTTCTGCCTCAGGTACTTTGCCAACCTCCAGTGCTCCGGATCCAGGTCCTCCATCTCCCATCCATTTGAGGAATGGATGTGCCTCAAGACGTCCATGAAGGAAGGATCGTCAGGAGGAGATCTGGAAGTGTCCTTCTCATACAGGAACACTGACCTTTCTCTTGAGAGAGAGAGCAGTCGGACCCAGAAGAACCGGGATTCAAACTGTGGCCTACAGAAGAGGAGGAGGCTGATCTAGAACGAGATAAGGATCTGCTCCTCCCATAAGAATGCTGCCCACTGGTAGACCAGCATTGGCTATGGGACCGATGACGGCTATGGGACTGGTGACGGCTGGCAGAGTGCCGACAACGACTTTCTGACCGGTGTCGGCTGTCTGACCGCCTTCTACTAGAAGAGTGATGGCGGGTAGTACTAGGAGACCTGGAGCGATGTCGGTGCCATCGTTCCTTGTATAAAGTCCGACCACGGGTATCAGCTGGAGTACGTGATCGTGACTTAGACTCTGGCTTAGGTGAGGACTTTTTAGGTACGGGAGAGGAAGGCTTTTCTTCCCGACCTTTGTCCCTCTCTTCCTCCAGGGTCAGAGTTGGATCCAGCTGCAGTGGAAGCACATCTTTTTTAACCTGTCCCCACCAGAACTGGAAGAGTTCTGTTAACTCCTCCTTCAAAAACTGTGAAGCGCAGACCCCACCGGGTGGCAAGGTTTGTCCTGTGTCGGTGGAGCAATAGGTGAGGAGGAGAGGTCCGGTGAGTCCCTGGGAGAGAGAGTGGACCTATCTCCCTGGTCCTCAGGCATAGAAGCCCTATGGACCAGTGAACGTTCGGGGTCCAAGGATGTCTTGGCCGATGTTCACCCTGTCTCCAGCACCGTCAATAGTTTGGAGCCATCTAGCTTAGAAACCATCGTCGGTTTGGACTTTGGAGGTTGAGCCGTCGAAGGGCGGCGAGCTGAAGCCGGCTTGGAATCCGACTCCCGTTCCCTGTGCTCGGAGGTCTTACCCAGAGCCCCGGGAAAGACCAGCACTGGGACCTTGCACGACAAGACCGAAGTCCCCGCGGAAGAAGAGGTTGAGGTCCCAACCCCCGAGGTGTAGGGTAACTGCAAGGGTGCTGTCTTCACCTACAGGTAGAAGAGACCAGTATGGAGACCAGGCCCTGTTTGCCATGCCCGACAGTGGTGATTTGGCAGGAATGGAGGAATCATGCCGCCCTGTAGAGTGTTGCGAGTGGCAGGCTATTATTTTTTCAGTGCTCTCCAGTTATTGCACTGTCTGTTGTTTGTATCCCATTGTTTTTGACTATTGATATATACTCCTGACATATGCTCGCTATGTAACCTCCTGGGTCATACTAGAAAATAGGCACAAAGTTGCCTAGTGTGCCTGCCTGGTCAATAAACACTGGGTGACTAGGGAAATTGATCAGTGGACAGTGGACATGGCCTATCTGGACTTTAGCAAGGATTTCGACACTGTGCAACACAAGAGACTGATAAACAAGTTGAACAGCCTAGGGTGGGATCTAAAGTGGTGAACTGGATTAGAAACTGGTTAATGGATAGGCAACAGAGGGTGGTGGTTAATGGCACTTACTATAATGATGGGAGAGTGACCACCCGGGTGCCACAGGGCTCAGTACTGGGATAGGTCCTCTTCAATGTCTTCTTAAGTGACACTGCAGAAGAACTGGAAATGAAGGTATGCCTTTCTGCAGATGGTACCAATATCTGCATTAGGGTGGACACTCGGGTGGGGATGGAGAGAATGTGCCGGGATACTGGGAAATTTGGGGAGTGGTCAAGAACTTGGCAGTTGGGGGTTCAGTGCCAAAAAGTGCAAAATCATGCACCTAGGGCACAGGACCCCAGCAGCTGAGTACAGGTGTGGGGGGGGGGGAGGTACTGACAGTCATTAAACAAGAAATGGACCTTGGGGTTATCATAACTGACAACCTCAAAGTTGCAAGGTAGTGTGACAAAGCAGTGAGTACGGCTAGTGGGATGCTGGGGTGCATAGGGAGGGGTATCACCAACAGGAGGATGGAAGTGGTGTTGCCACTATATCACTCGCTGAGGAGACCACACCTGGAGCAATGCGTCCAATTTTGGAGGCCGCACCTCGGCTAGCTGCTGAGACCGCCCTTTTATAGCACTGAGTGTTGCGTGATCTGTCATTCAGATTCCAATTTTGCATCAACATTCAGTGTACCAAATTCCAGAAGAGACAGAGAGCTAAAACACTCATCACAATAGGGACACTATGCATGTTCTCTAAAGACACTTTTCATGTACAAAGAGTACACTTTAAAAAAAGAGATTTTAGTAAATTTCCCTTAAAGTGATTTAGTCACATTCTGCAAATGCCTGTTTCACATAGTATGCCATTGCCACCCATGCTTCAGATGTTGAAGCTGCAATTTGTTTTGTAAAAAAATCGATCATTTTTTTGTATGTTTTTTGTTTCTGCCCTCCCTCCAGTTTTCTGTATGCGGACACACCCCCAGAATGATGTTAAGCAAGGGAACCGTCAATGTTTTACATACAGCAACAAAGAATTCTGGGTAAATTATAAAGTTGACTTAAATGTTCGTTACTCAGAATTTTGGTAGTGGGGACTGCAGAACAGTCCCTAATATGCAGACATATAACCTAGTTCTACAGAAGCTTAAAGAAGCTAAGTATGTGCGCAAATAGGCAGACTACATGGGTCATAGGTCCTTATCTGCTGACATCTATGTATATATGTATGTGCGTGTGTATATATGTAGCAAGGCATTGTGGGTACAGTACATAGCTGATTTTTCTGTCTCCCTTATCAAAGTCCAGTCTCCTATGTCGGTAGTGTTTACAGCAGTACAGTCTGTAAAAAGTTTCTGGAAAACTGTTTTTGTGATGCAAATAGGCCAAAAAGATAATTAGCCAGTCTGTGTAAATGTTGTTTGACTTTACTGCCTGCTGGTAAAGTGACAGGTCTGAAGTGGCAGCTCCTGTCAGAATGTGGGATTCTTTTCTGTGTTTATGTTATACTGCCTGACTGGCTGTAAGTAGTTCAGGAGTGTAATTATGGGTCAGACTACTTTTCTTTTTCTTTGGTGTCCAGCTTCTGCTATGAGTCCAAAATTGTGAAAGAAAAAGGATGTCTGCAATACCCTGACTGACCAACAGAGGTCTCTGTTTCAACACAGTAGTAAATCTTTTTTATTCATAAGAATAAGGGAAGCATTCAGTTGAGCATAGCTCATTTACAATGAAGTCCCAAGTATCAAAAAGACAAACGCAGTGCTTAAAAACTTTGCTTCCCTTGCATGATGTCACGGTTGGGACATGCACCACTGAGAAAAAAGGGGGCATGGTTATGCAAATGAAGCAGAGCACAGAAATAAAGGCATTTTTTTCATGGAAAACGGCACTTTGTCAGTTTGAATGGTAGGAGATTGATTCACATCTCCTACAGGTTACTACTCCCATTTGCTATGGCAAACATGACAAAATCACTTTAATTACTATATCCTCCCCCTTGACTACCCAGATACAGTATCTGATACTACTGTAGATCCTACAGCATAAAGAATTCAATTCTAGGCTAGATCAGGCCCACCAGAAAACAGAAGGAACCTGGATTAAAGTCTGCAACCCAAACTCCACTCACAGCCCCAAAACTCCCAGGGCTATGTTGGAAACCTGTTACACTAACAAGCTCCCTTCTAAATTAACTTTTCTTTAAAGGAAAACTCTCATTATCTAAACAGACCCACCCCTGAAAGCTTTAGCCGACTAAGCTTTTAGTAAAGAAGCATTATTTTGTTTATGTCACTTTACAGAAATGTCATTTTAAAGTCAGTGCTTCCCAAACATGATGGATGATGCGCGGCTCCATTTCATCTGAAGTTGCGGCGCCGCACCGCCAACCCCAATGGTGCGCCACTGTAACTTCGGATGAAATGGAGCTGTGCACCATCTGCTATATCTGGGAAACACAGATTTTTAAAATTACATTTCTGTAAGTAAACATAATAAAAAAATGCTTTCATGGCCAAAAAGCTTAATCAGGGGCTAAAGCTTTCGGGAATGGGTCCGTTTAAATTATAACAGTTTTCCTTTAACAGTTAAAATCTCTCCATTAGTAGTGGCACAAACTCCACACGTTTCCACACTGACTATTTTTCTCTATTTTTTATTCAGAAAATTAGTGCCCGGGAAATGCACACTGAGCAGTGTCCATGCATGACGTGGGTGGAAGAGAAACAGTGGAGAACAGTAATGCAGTAGTAGACATGGGAGCAACATGATACTTTTGACTGACTGTAGTAACAGCTGAAGCTTACTACTGATAGTAGTAGGGAGAACAACCCAGACAACACAGTAAGTTACAACAAAAAATGAACCCTTTAAGCATTGGGCAGTAAAAAAATATAGCAAAATACAAAAGAGGTATGTGACAGGGCTCCAGTCCTACATGTTTTTATCTGTTGATATTTAAACATAAGACCCTCAGGGACATTATAAAATCTGACTTGCTTGTTTGACCCAGCTGAAAAGTGTGTGTGGGGGGGGGGTATTCCCCTCAACTTTAACAAGTCCAGAGCCCTGGACTCGCTCTAGCTCTCACCTTTCCTAGGCCACTACTAACCCACTTGAGGTAGGGTAATTAACAGTAGTTCCTACTGGTGTTTCTGCCACTATCAACAGAGGTAAAACATGCATAAATAGCAAGCAGCCAGAATTTTTTACTAAGGCAGAATTAACCAAAGCTGAACTGAAACCCGTCCTGAACCCAAGGCACATTCTAGCTCTGACTCTTTACTGGGCTACTGCTAACACACTAATTCCTGCAGGTGTTTCTGCCATTATCAACAAAGAGGAAAAACGTGTCTAGGAAAGCAATGAGGAACTTTTACAAAGGCAGAATTAACCAGGGTTAAACACCAAGCTTTTCTTCCATAACCGGGGTGGGGGACTGACAGAAGAGACAAGAGAGCCCTCCTGGGTGGTGATCAGTTCAGGAGACACAACAGGAAATACAGATGCAGACGAGGCAGAGGTTGCGAGCTAAACGGATAAACGGTTTGAGTGTTTTGATTACTTTTTCTGAAGACCTAGACTCCTTATTAAAGCAAGGCTTTTTTTTCCTATTTAACCAGTGCTATGGGAAGGCCTCTTCAATCAAATATCATTTATGTTCCCAAGCCCATCCACAAAATAAAAACAACGGGTTTGGGGCGGAGCCAGCAGTCCAGCCAGAAGCAGCACATTTCTGGAGCTCCTACAAAGAGCCTTTATATTTTAATATAAAACCTTTATTTCACCCTTAAAACCACCTCAACTTAAGACATAAGTCTGGGGATTTCGTTCCTACATCATCTGGAAGATACTGGATATCGCTATGGGGAAAACTAAACCTCCTAAGCAAGACTTCTTTCAGCCACGCGCTCCTCCATCGAAACAGCCGGAACAAAATGATGGCGCATCTAACTCATTAGGCCCAAAGCAGACATCGGCATCTTTGAACTCATTCCAAATAGCGCTAAATGCCTTGACAAAGACGGTTCAAGGAATGGACCAAAAGCTAGATACTTTTTCTACGCTTTGAGCGATGGAATCCATATTGATGCCATGGAGAGACAACTAAAATGCTGAAGCCACTGCGGAAAGGCCTTGGCAGCATCAGCTACAGCCATTAAAGAGCAAGCAGCATTACGAAGCGGATTGAACAACTGGAAAATACGATGCGGGCTGCTAACATTCATGTACTGGTCTTCCTGAAGGAACAGAGGGGACAATTTAGCTGCTTCCTGGGTCAGTGGTTAACGGGCATCACAGGATTAGAGGCAGTGAATCTCCAACGAGCGTATAGGATTACCCCTCGTAGACCAGCATCTAACCTCGAAAACCCCCGCACTATCCTGGTTACCCTAACCTCAGCAGCAGAAAGGGACTTAGTACTGGGATCAATTCGGAGTAAAAGTCCAATATTCGTTGAGGAGTCCCGTACACTCTTTTTCCCAGATTTAGCCTATGCCACAAGAATGTGTCGTAAAGCCTTTGACAGTGTTAAAAGGAAGCTTCGCGATTTGGGTATTACCTATGCCATGGCCTTTCCGGCCCGACTTTGTTTCACTGAGGGCTGTCGACAATTTCGCTTCACTGACCCTAAAGAGGCAGGAGCATGTGTTGAGAAAATAGCATCTCGAAGACTACAGGAGGAACGATCATCAGATGAGGAACTGGAAGAGGATTGAATACTAGAGACTTTCATGGAATAACCCTATCTTGGACTTGTTGGACTGGTTCATTGTTTATTTTTATTTTTAAATATTATTTGGTTTCAGCTCAAGAGGCGCACCCTAGACTGTATAAGAGGGGAGAATAGTCCGTCAGATATGGTCTCCATGAAGAACTTTACTTTTTGCCCGACCTGGCGCTTTCCCTCAACAGACTATTGAAATTACTTCTTTGGTTGGACGCTAACCAGATATTTTAGTTCGGTGCTGCCACTGGGCATCCTGATAACTTTAACCAGTTCTTAAAGAAACTTACCATCTTTATAAAACCTATCTAGGAGATGTTATTGTTGACTAATTAGTAGGACTGCTAAGAAAATAAGATTTGTCTACACCTCCAACACGGTGTACTTTACCTGCTATTCTAACCTGGGTGAACAACATCTTATAATTAGTATCCCAAGGAAGTGCTTATAATTTTTGCCCTCAATTAATCCCTGCTATTATACAGAGGGGGTCTGGACATGGTTTTCAGCTCACTGAAACAAATGAGGCTTATTAATGGGATTTTTTTTTTTGTATCTACTAGGCACTTTGTGAATTCCTAGGGATGAGTTTACTTCTAGTAATTGATGGCTTTGAGGAGCTCTAGAAGGCAGTGACAGTTTTTTTTTTTTTTAATTGTGTACGAATAATGTAGGACCTAATGGTCGGCTAAGACATCTTTTTATTTGATTTTCAGATATGAAAATTTGGGGCATTGACTGCATAAACGGTTCTTAACGTTGTTTACTCATTTGTATAAGGTTCTTTTTTCTTTACTTCATCCCCCAACACTGTACCAAGTGTAGTATGCAATCACATTCCCTTTGTAATGTATATTGGTACAGAATGATTCTTTCCACATACTCTGGAAACTATTGTTTTATGCATATGTATAAAATTTTAAATAAAAAGATTAAAAAAAAAAACAATGGCGGGGGGGCGGGGGGTGCATGCCACACTCCCTGCCAAATTCAGCTGTTAAAAATGAATTATTTTTAAAATATTAAATTAGGTTGTTGCAAGTCACAAAAAGGCGGCCTGTTTTCATCACTCATAAACCTGTTTTCATGACTCGCAAACCCATTTTCGTGAGTCAGCTTTCATGAAAGTGGGTAAAATAAAACTACACAACAAAAAAAATGCTTGGAGCTATAGTCTGAAACGTGCGGTTGAAAGAGC
This sequence comes from Neoceratodus forsteri, assembly GCA_016271365.2. Taxonomy (NCBI): domain Eukaryota; kingdom Metazoa; phylum Chordata; order Ceratodontiformes; family Ceratodontidae; genus Neoceratodus; species Neoceratodus forsteri. Next base: position 40,928,675 of record CM057451.1, read on the forward strand.
AGGGTATACGGTTGATTCTTCAAGTGTATTTGGGAAAAAATCAATTTATAATTAAATTAGGTTGTTAAGTGCAATTAAAACAGCCTGCTTTTATCACTCATAAACCCATTTTCATGAGATACAACTTCTGCTTTTGTGATACTTGATTTCAAAACAAGAAAAATATAGATGGCTTTGCAAGCCAGGCAAGGACCAGCAAATCTTAAAATTAAGTACCTGTCCACTGACAAGTGACTTGAGTAAAAGTAGTAGTCCTGGTGCTTGAGTTAGTAGTCCAGTTAAAAATAGACATATTTTAAAGACAATGTAATAAAACTAAACACATTTTGTATGTAATTTAGGGTGGAAATAGTAAAATACTGATAATAATGTGGTTATTCAGGAGGTCTAGAACCAACCAATCCTTCTTAATTGATGAGGAGACAGTAGAGAGAAGGACTTAAGCACAGTGAGGAGGACACAGCTTTATTGTTTTGCGTGTCGTTTGCTTCAGTTTAACACAGAAACATAGAATCTGATGGCAGATAGGACCGCTTGGCCCACCTAGTCTGCTCATTTCCCTACCTGATGGATAAGCTGCAGATTCTAGTTAATCAATCAACAGCTTACTTCCTCCTACCCCCCACTAGAATTGCCTTATGTCTGTCCCATGCATTCTTGAATTCTGCTGTTCCAAGCATCCACAACCCTCTCTGTGAAAAAATACTTTCTAACATTACATCTGAGCCATCCCCCCATCTTCAAATTGTGCCCCCTTGTTCTTGCACATCTTTTCTTCTGAAAGATGCTACCCTCTTGTACAGTACTTAGTTAATTCCCTTGAGATACTTAAAAGTTTCTATCATGTCCCTCCTCTCCTCAAGAGTATACATATTAAGCTGCTTTAGTCTCTCCTTGTATGTCTTCTGGTGCAGACCCTGCACCATTTTGGTTGCCCTCCTCTGAACAGCCTCCACTCAGTCTACGTCTTTGCGGAGATGGGGTCTCCAGAATTTCATGTAGTACTCCAGATGGGGTCTTACCAACTGTCTGTACAGAGGGATAACAACTTCCTGTTTTCTACTGTTGATGCCTCTCCTTATGCATCCCAGTATCCCCCAGCCCTCCTTACTGCCTTCTCACATTGCACAATGTGGTTGCTTGCCCACCTTTTGGTCATCTGATATAATTACTCCTAGGTCTCTTTAGATTTTTGTTGTTATTAACTCACCCCCCATTGTGTACTCTTCCTCTGGGTTTTTGTTTCCCAGATGCACTACCTTGCACTTCTTTGCATTGAATCTGAGCTGCCATATATTTGACTATTCCTCCAACCTTGCCAAGTCCCTTTTCATCCTTTCCACCCCACCTTGTGTATCAAGTTGTCAGTTGTCCCCAATTGCCACGCTCAACCCCCCCAACTGACTTCAGCCAGTACTAATATTTTCATTCTTCCTTTTTTCTTACTTTTATATGCTTTTCCTTATTTTTTGTGTTTTGTTTGCTTTACTTTAAGCTGTCAGTTGCCCTCAATCTCCACGACCAACCCCCCCACGACTTTAGTTCAGTACTGATGTTTCGATTTTTCTTTTTTTTTGTCACTTTTATATGCTTTTCTTTATTTTGCTGGTGTTTTGTTTGCTTTACTTTTGTTTCAGCTATCCCCAATCCCCACGATCGCCCCTCCACTGACTTCAGTTCTTTAGTTTCTTCTGTGCTCTAAAACAATTTTTCCTTTTTATAAAATAAAATCTTTTTTTTGTTATATATCTTTCTATTTTGTCCAGCGTCAGTCACACCCACCCTCCATCCCGTATACCCACCCACCTTTAAGTTCTTCTTTTTCCCCCCACGATCTCACCCAAGACTTCTTTTCCCTGACAAAAACCCTATTTTTGGTTAATTTTAATTAAGTGTTTTTTTGTCTATTTGCTGTGACTGTGACCAGCCGAGAAGCCTGAGAGTGTCCTGTACAAAGTAAAACAAACGCCCAGTGCTAAGAGCCAGAGGCACGCTTAGCTTTGTCCAAGGTGTCCGCTGCAAATGGCTGGACTGAAATAGCACCTAGAACCACCATGCCAGACATCAGGTCTTTCAACTCCCACCCCCACCCCCACAACCTCCACGGCTACCTGCCAGGATTGACAGGCAGTCAGTCAACTCCCCATATGCTTACTAACCTGTCAATCCTGCTGAATCCTACAATCGGTGGTGGCAGTGCTGCTGTGATGCCTGGTGGGAGGGAAGTCTGGGGTCACCAACTTAGTCTCCCTCTTTGGCCACGACACTCTCGCTCCTGCTGCTCCAGTGCAAATGATGTTTACACTGAGGGTGTCAAGTGACTGCCTAGCGCCGGCTGTCTCGGGGATGAATCAGGATGGCATCTATAGGTCGGGACCTGTCATTACAGCAACCAGGAACAAAAAAACAAAGGTCGTCCATGGGACAGCAAAACAACTTGTCCAACCTCCAAAAACAGTAGCGCGGGACGTCAAGCTATGGAATCTGTCGACCCCTGTTGCAGGGCCACATGCAAAGCAAGCTACAGGTCTGAAGCAATGGGTGTGATAATGCAGCTGCTTCATGAGTGGCTTGCAGGGCGACTTGAGAAGTCCACTACAGTTCTAGTGCAGTGTGTGATAATGCAGCTGCTTCGTGAAGCCCACTACAGGTCTGGCACAGTGTGTGTGTGTGAGTGGCCCACAGTGCCACTCATGAAGTCAACTACAGGTCCGGTGGAACGCACGTGATGCAGTTATTTCTTCAGAGGACCACAAGTGCCACGTTAGTGGGGTCACAGACTGAATTCTACTGCCTCTCACATCAAGGTTACAGTACCTACCCAAATTGGTAATGCTTAAGTCACTACTGCAAAGCCATTGAAAAAAGCTACAAATCCCAGCTTTGTATGGTTAATGTTGGAGAAGCAAAGACTGCTCAAATGTGGTCAACTTTTCAATTTTGTCATTTCTAGCAGAAGAAAAGAATATTCCCCTCCCACACTCGCTGTTCTGGAATGGCAGGTTACACCCAATATGACTAAGTCCTGCACACCTCTCAGTGGCCACTGAACAGCGTCACTGCATAGCTATTCAGAAGGGCCCGCCTCAACTCTGTGCCTAGATAGTGAAGTCACTAGTTGTGCATAACCTCTTCCTACAAATAAGAAGCAATTAGTATGCAGCTGCACTTCAGACACATGTCCTCCCATGTGGTTTCATACAAGGGAGTGGCAAGTTCAAGTGTCACAGACCTTGCACTGCTGCTGCCAGCTGCCTTAAACAGGATCCAAAAAAATAATTACCCCAGCCCTAAAAAAAAAAAAATTGTCTTTATCTATTTACAGAGCACAATCGCAGATTTAAACAATCTATGAGAGATCATATACACGTGAGCAAATGCAAGCTGACTACAGTCTTTGCAGGACTAGGGATGAGGAAGATTTTTCTACTTGTATTTTATTGCATTTGAAAATTTAACAATCACAAATTTTCATTAGCACAGGGAATACACAAATACATAAACTCAGAGTGTTAATTATAGTTGGATAACTTTTCCCTCTATCAGACTGTTACACATGTAGGGGTATTCCATACAACAAACTGTTCTGTACGTTATTAATGACAACACATGAGACAGTAAACGACTTGACTTCTCTGTTCATTCCTGTAAATGCCCTTGACTGAATTATGACTTGGCTTCCAAACCCTCCCTTGACTCTAGGTCCTGGGATTGCACAAATACTCTGTGCTGAAACTGGTAATTACTGCACCTGTCTTTTGGTCATAGTTACTATTGTTTACTTACGTTATGTGTTCCTCTTCACGGCTAATGTCATATGCTATTTTTTATTAGTTTATTTTTGTATTATATGTATTGCTAATTGTTGTCAAGTTACAAAGTACTCCACTTCCTTTCCCAAAGGACTCATTTTGAAACAAGCTGTCTTCAGCGCAGTATGTCTTTCCTGGTAAAACTTCTGAAATAAATTAGTGGCCGCATGGAACTGCAAATAAACTGCCCGAAAAGTTGGAAAAGTGCCATCTTCTATTGTCAGTTCTAGTTCATAAAATACAAAGGAGAAAGTTAAGCAACCCCTTTAATGTAGTTTTGAACTTATAAAACAAGTTCATAAAGCATAACTATATTAATAAGCATGATAAATCACTTACCAGAGGTTAAATCAATACAATAACCGGCTCCCCCTTTTTCCCATAGGGAAACCGTGGCTCAATTTGCCTTTATAAAGGAGCATTTATAATGGCAAACTGTTTCAGTTTCCTCACTTTCAGTATATGGGCCACCACTTCCCTGACCGTGCCGCTTGCCCTCTCAATGAAAAGTCAACTGTCGTCCGACACAGTAACTCAAGCGTAAGTTATATTATTTTTTTTAAGAATTCTGGGCAAATTCTACAGTTACGGCCAAATAGACATCTTTAAGATTTTAAACCCACATGCACGGTCACCGAAGGAAAACGGAGAGTGGCACCCCTCGGCCAGAACCTCTGTTATTTTATATAACTGCTGTGGTGAAAAAAGGGAAACCCAGCAATTATATAAAATAAAATATAGGGTGATGTGTGTAAACTCAAAGTTTACATGCACCCTCGGGGTTAGATGCTTGCACAAACCCCCCAAGCTTCGCTCTCGGGGTTCATGTAGCATCTAACCCCTTGGGTGTGTATAAACTTCTCGTTACATCACCACATACTTTATTCTCTATATAACAGCTGCAAAACATGAAATCATACAACTGTTAGGTATACTGATACAGTACATGCATGACATGGTACTGAAAATAACATGAATTGCTATATCAATATGCCCTCTTGGATATGGATATAGCATCTTTAGTTTAATAGAGGATACCTTCTTCTGCCTGCTCAGTTGACAAGCACACAGGCTCTCTATGGAACTGACTGCACCTGTAAAGTTAGACAAACAGTACACCAGGAAGATGGTGCTGTGTGTCCCATAGCATCGCTGCTCCATTATCACCTAGCAGAGGGATGAATGGGAGAAGTTCCACTCTACTAATTTATTGGTAGTGATCGCAGTCGAGCAACAGTAGCACTAAGCAAAGAGACAACAGAAGAGATAAGCTGGGGATAAATTCCGGAAGTCTCCCCAAACAAAGAAACCCTGAACCTCGGATTCAGACACAACAACTTCAGTATGTCCCAGAGTCACTGATGACACGCAATCATCATGACAAGAAAAAGATCCAGACAACCCACACAGCTGCAGTAAACAGGAAGAGCTGTACTGGTGGTGCTCAGGCGTGGGACCCAGACAATGTCAGAAATAAACAGTACTGAAAGTCCAGTGTAGGAAGGTAAGCTGTAATGTTTTCTTTATGAAGGATGAGCAGGACCATGGTACGTGTCCATAGTACTGCAACATCTTTACTAGATGAAGTCCATGTTAGGCAAGTTCCACTGTACTGAGAATGGACAGATACGAAAAGCTACAAAGCCTGCCTCCATCTTGAACTCCTATGTTACTACATTTTCAGGGGCTAAATACGAAAATTAGATGAAAGGTCACCTGAAGGTAGCCACACACCCCTCCAAAATATCCCCTCCTTCTTAAGTTTCTAGTCCTACACAGGAATGAATCATCAGTTCCATTCTTCAGTTCTGATTAGACTTTGATTTGGGGGTCCAGGTTTGGGTTCTGTTCACAATTTGGAACATTCCAAACTGCATCATTAACAGGGTACATTAATGTTTTCTGACACTAGGGCTGGGAGGACTCAGTATAGTTCTGACCCTTATGAAATAAGAACCAGAACACGGTGAAGTTCTGATTTGTTCTGATTTGACAGATATTTGAAAAAATGCGAAAAAAATGCATAAAAGTGGCCAAAGTCGGTCACGTTTGACATAAAGGGCCCAAAGAAAATAATTTAATGGATTATTTGTATAAAAAAATTAATGTAAAACTGCTAAATAAAAAAGCAATCTGTCACTACTAGCCCCTTCATAGCTGGCCTATAATGGTGGCATATCCTGCTCGGGCCCGTAACATGAGTGTGCTGGGAAAGATGGAGAGATAGAGAGAGATGCAAATACCTATATCATAGTACCACCAAGCACTGCAGGCACTGCCAGGCAGCTAAGATTTATTTTTTTTATTAATGGTGCTGTGTGGGTATTATCTTGATGGATGTTTCAGTCAGAGCCGAACAAGCTAAAGAAATGGATATGAATGATCAAATGATCAGCACTAAGAGAGCCCACCCACCCTACCCATGTAAATGATGCAACTGCTTTCCATGCCCTGGTGTACTGTGGTATATGGTACACTACCTGGTCCAAGAGGTGCTAATGTTTTCTAGCACTACGACTACTTTTCCTGAGTCTGATCAACACGCTGAAGCCTTAAAGAAGAACAACGAAAGACATGGTTATTACCACCACCCAGGTAGGCAGCCAGTCACACATCACATCAGTCAAGGGCAGTGCAGTCATAAAAAAGTTTGCCACTGCTACCTGAAGACCTGATGAGACGCAACACAATTACATCCTTCCTAGTTCCACAACTGCAGACACCCACTGCCAAGTAATTTAAGTATCAAAAATAAAATATAGTAACACCCTCAGCCTAGTTACTGCTAGTGAGATGTAACCAGGCTAGCACACCACACACACAGACAAACAATAAAGAAATCATATGAATTTAGTAACATTTTTTCTGTGAAGTAATCACAGCCAAATATAGGGGACGTGAGAAATATACAAAGAGTATTCAGTTTCTGGGTTTCAGGCATCTGCTAAGCCGTGCACTGTACGAAAATTAAAACAGTACAGTCATGATAAGAAGAACATAAGAAAAATGTTGGCAGATGGGGACCGTATGATCCATTTAGTCTGCCCAAAAAGACTACGCCTTACATTGCCTGCAATTTAATCTGCCCACCATACCTATCCCATGCAAATTTGAAATCTCTAATCATCTTTGATGCTACCATGTCCTTGGGCAGCCTGTTCCAAGGTTCCACCACTCTCTCTGTAAAGAAGTGCTTCCTGAGGTTGCTTTTGAACCTACCACCCGCCAGTCTCAAATCATGGCCCCTTGTACATGCAGTTGTGTTGTGCTGAAATAGATTACCTGCCTGGGTTGTGCTCATCCCCTTCACATACTTAAATGTTTCTATCATGTCCATTCTGTTGCTTCTTTGCTTGAGGGAGTGTAAATTTAGCTCCATGAGTCGCACCTCGTATGTTTCGTGGTGTAGACCATGCACCATTTTAGTAGCTCTTCTTTGTACCGTCTCCAAACAGTCAATGTCCTTTTTGAGGTGCGGTCTCCAGAACCGACCGTAGTACTCCAAGTGCGGCCTAACCAAGGACCTGTAGAGCGGCATGATCATCTCCCACTTCCTACTAGTAATGTCCCTACTAATACAGCAGAGGATGCCATTTGCTTTTTGCGCTGCCTTCTCACACTGTTTTCCTACCTTTAAGTTGTCCGTGATCACTGTGCTGAGATTTTGCTCTGTCTGTGTTTCTTCGAGTTGGTGTCCTCCCAGCATATACTTATTTCTTGGGTTTCTCCTATCCAGGTGCATTACCTACATTTGTTTGGCATTAAATTTCAGCTGCCAAGCCCTGGACCATTCCTCCAATATCTTACGGTCAGCTTTTATGTTGTCTGCCCCATCCTGTGGGTCCACTCTGTTGCAGAGCTTAGTATCATCTGTGAACAGGTAAACTTTCCCCTTCAACTCATTTGCGAGGTCTACTATAAAGATGGTGAATAGCATAGGTCCCAGCACTGACCCCGACGGGACGCCACTAGCCACCCTACCTTCCTTTGACAGATTCATTTACTAGCGTACTCTGGGTCCTATTGTGTATCCAGTTGCTGATCCAATTAACTACCTTCTGCCCGACTCCCATATGTTCCAGCTTGTTTGTTAGCCTTCTTCGAGGGATGGCGTTGAAGGTCTTGCTGAAATCCAGGTATGCAACGTCCACTGCCCCTCCCTGATCCACTATTCTGGTGACCCAGTCGAAGAAGTCGATCATGTTAGTTTGACAAGATCATCCCGTTGTGAAGCTATGTTGTCTTGGGTCCATTTTTCCAGTATCTTTCAGGTATGCCACTATCCTCTCTTGTATTAATGATTCCATAATTTTCCCTACGACTGAGGTCAAACTGACAGGGTGGTAATTTCTTGTCTCCTCTTTGCTCCTGCTGTTCTGTAAGGGCACCACTGTTGCCCTTTTCCAATCTTGAGGTATTTCCCCACTGTCTAGTGACTTGCTGAAGAGCTCAGCCAGTGGTGTGGCTAGTTCCTCACAAAGTTCTTTTATAACCCTAGGGCGTATGCCATCAGTCCCCATGGCCTTCTGTTTTGAGTCTGCTCAGTTCTTCTAGAACTCTTTCCTCTGTGAAGGGGCTAGTGTCCACTCCCTGACCATCATGCCCTGTCTGCCCTACTATGGGACCTTTGCCACTGTCTTCTATAGCGAAGACAGAGCAGACAAACTTGTTTAGAGCTTCGGCCTTTTCGTCCCTCACTGCCATCTTGCCTTCTTTGGTTGCTATTCGGACTAGTCCTCCCTTTGTTTTTCTTTTTTCCCTTATGTATCTGTAGAAGGTTTTGTCTCCCGTAACATCCTTTGCTATTTTCTCTTCAGTCGGTGCTTTCTGCCCTTCTGACTGCCTTCCCTGCCTTTTTCAGTTTTGTCCTGTAGTCTTCTTCGTCTGCTACTTGTTTTGTTTGTTTAAACTGTGTAAAAGCCCTGTGTTTCTCTTTGATTTTGGCTGCTACTTCATTTGAGAACCAGAAGAGCCTCTGCCACCTCCTACGGCTCTTGTTAGTGAAGTGTGAGGAGAGTTGTACAGGAAGCTCCAAGCGGTGTCAGCAGACTTGAGCCCTAAAACAAAAAGTTGAGCAGAAAGGTGCCCGGAAGCAACACACAGCTGTTTGACACAAGCTGTATGTGTAGGTACTTGACTGAGCACTGAAATACCCCTAGGATGCAGCGGTGCCACCAGCGATGCTGTTCTTCCTGAGGCTCACTGCAGTGGAATGTCCTGGAGTGGCAGAGGGTTGGGTGGCAGACACTAGTGCTGTAGAGTCAGTGCTTGCAAGGATCCCCTTGCTCGAAGCCCTCCTAGCCTAGTGAAGTTTGCCTAGGCTAGTGGATCAGTTGCTGAGGGCAAAAAAGTGACAAGTAGTAGTAATAAGGACTGGAGTAAGGACAAAAAATGACTAGTAGTCATGACTCGTGAGGACAAAAAGTGATAGTAGTAGACAGCAGTACTCTACCTTCCAGATCAGATAGTGGTACCTGGTACCACCAAGTAAGTTTGTGACATGAAATGTAGTTGCTTGCTGTATTTGGTCTCTGAACCCACTGATGATATATATATATATAAATATATATATTTTTTCTTTCTATTCTGTGCTGCTCATGTGATCATTCAAGTAACAGTGGTCTGGCCTAGTCAGTCCTGACCTGACTTGTTGCAATTAATTGCTACTTCATGTAGTAGACCCTATTTACAAAAGATTTTCACCACTAGCACAAATTCTTGAAAGTGTTTTGTGGATAGGGCCTGCTCAGAGCAGTCAGTGTACATTTTATTCAGGTATCATATTTGCACTTAAAGTGAGGAATGTTGACTTTCAGAAATGTGAGGTGCTCAGCATTTTCTGGTATCAAACAGGATCGTGTGTCAGTAATAACGTTACCAGCTGAACTAAACAATCGTTCTGAACAGTCGCTAGTCAGAGGGCAATTCATGTACTTCACTGCAACGTTTACTAAAGCAGGCCACATATTTTGTTTGGATTTCCAGTATTTAAAAGGATCAGCATTCCAGCTGATATTGGGCTCTGCCAGGTACAGTTCAACAACGGTCAGTGCTGAGGCTGTGTTAGAAGAGGCAGATGAAGAAGAAGTTTCAATTACAACTTCTAAGCGACTCCAGAGACATGAAGCTGAACCAAGTGACTGTGGGACAGTGCTATGTTTGGCTAGTGGTGAAGAAGAAGATTTGGCTGCAGTGGCAGAGGAGGATGAGGGAGAAAATGCCACAACACTACAAGATGGACCACCTGATGCTGTGTTGTGTCATGAAGCAGACTCTGAATGTGGTGCTGCTGTTGTACTCTGTTCCATGACAGCATGCACCTTGTCAATTATTTCTTGTTTGTTTCGAAACAAGTGCCATCATCATCACTCAATAGCTGCTTCGAATTGTATTGTGGGTCCAAGATTGTTGCTTTAATGCAGTACTCAGAATTAAGTATTCTACATAGTTTGTCATGTTCAACTTTCTTGATCATACATCTCATTAGATCTTGTTGCATTCTGGGGCAACATGAATGTCTCAGCAGCGTCACTGGTAGCCTGTGTGGCCATGGAACTGTCTTGCTTCTCTAACTTTTCCCTAATCAGATTCAATCTGAATTTTAAAATTTTTATTAGAGGTATCACCTGGATGAGAGTTGCTCTGTTTGCACTAAGCTACCTGGCGATTTCCTCAAATGGTTGGAGCAGTACAAAGAGAAACTCCAGCATGGCCCACTGTGGTGGAGCAATATAGGTGTCTGCATCACCGATTTTGTTTTCCAAGGTATATTGCCCAACAGCTTTCTTTTGTTCCAGCAGCCTTTGAAACATATAAAATGTCGAAATCCAGCGAGTAAAAATGTCTTGGATCAGTCTGTACAAAGGTAAACAGTGCTCCTGCTGTATTTTTCCAAACAAGTGTCAGGCTCTGCTTGAGTGACTGAAATGAGTGCATATTCTTTTAGCAGTGCTAACTAGAGCCTTTATCTCCCTATCATCATTGAGAAAGCCGTGAACTATAAATTTAAGCAATGCGCAAAGCCGTGGATGCGAACAAAGCCCCCCCCTCCCCCAAGACATTCCTTATGTTGGACCCATTATCTGCAACTATAAAGCCAAATGACAGTCCCTGTAAAGTAAGCCATTGCTGTATTGGTTTTTGGAACTCTCCATTGATGTTGTATCAGTGGTCAAAACTGGCACCAGTCCACTAGCCAAATGCCAGTGGATTCTGTATCAGGCTAGTAAAAGTTTCCTTTATCTCACCCTGTGGGCTTGTACTGCAGAAGGCAACATTTCAGTAAGTACACCAGCTGGCCAGCAGAAAAGTCTGTGGGGCTAGTGGGTTTTCCCAGTCACTAGCCCTGCTGGCTGGTGGCTGCAAAACCTAATTTCTACCCCTGCTGTATGAGGTATGTTCAGAAAATAAAACATTCTTAGAACAGCAAACTGTGATGCTTCACTGTTCCCAGTCCCACGTGAATCATCGAAACGTGCCCAATGTGCCGTGACAGACATGAAGGGTTCAGGCTGATAGCTTGTCCAGATATCTATTGTGAGATGCACCACCCTCCCAACAGCACTGCACAAGACATGTCTTAATTATTTACATATGACATCATAAAGATCTAGAATCCCTGTTGTTGAAAAGTATTTCTGAGATGGTATACTATATCAAGGTTCAAGGTACTCAAGCAGCCACCTGAATCCTATACATTCAACCACGTTATATGGTAGGAAATCAGCAGCTATCAATTCTGAAATTTATTTGGTTATTTTAACAGCAACAGAGTGAGTCAAGGCAAAATTGGCTTTACGCTCATATGTTTCTGAGATGGTAAGCTGTCTCCTTGAAGGAGGAGGGCTTTTGAACACAGTCACTTTCAGTAAGAGTAGAAGGAGTCCGTCGAATGGGGGGGAAAGTGGTGGTAGAGGTGTTTCAGTAGTGTTGTGGGGGCTGCCACTGGTTTCATCTATGAGAGTTACCCCTGAGTGTAGTGAGCTATCACTGTCACTTTTTCTTCGAGACTCACAAATGGAGTTCTCAGTAATGTTATGACATCTGTCTAGGTGCCTTTTCAGTGCTGAAGTTCCCAATGCTCCTTTCTTTTTACTCCTGCTGATTGGACATTTACTGATAGTGCATATTCCACCAACTCATTGGAAGCACTAATGGAAAAGTATGACCACACAAAAGATGATTTTTTGTTTGTTTTCTTCCCAGGAAGGCACGGCACCTTGGTCACCTTTTCAGGCCCCCCAAGATTTTCTTGGGCCTGTTGCTCTTGTGGCTTATTATCACTGCCCTCCTCAACAAAAACATTTGTCTGTTTCTTCCTCATCTGAAATTTCCATCCCCTCCAGTAAACCTAATGCTGTTTGATCACTCTCTTCATCTTTATTATTACCCTCGTTGGATTCAATCTCAGAGGAATCGGATGAGGGACTGGGAGTAGCATAGTATGCAATTGTACCATGCCTTTGGGTGCCTCTGTGGGTGGTACTCACGAAGCCTTTGTTTTTTTAACTACATAACTTTTTTTTTTTTTTTTTACTTGGGACTGATGATGATCCGAGACATTCACCATTTTTTGGATTCAAGCATTCGCTTGGAAGATGAAACCTCAGACGTGAAAAAAAATCACTTTTTGGGGTTTGATTTTGTTTTCCCTTTTCAGGCTGATTGCTGTCTTTTGCAGTGACACTGCCTACCTGAGAAACAGAATGCGCCTCATCAACATTTTGATCCATTTTTTATTAGAATTCTAACCTGTAGAAAAACTAAGATCCCTCTAACTAAACTGATGTCCTTCTGATAACTCCCACCCACACGCCAGGGACAAATTTGCTGTCGTGACTCGTGACTGTACATAGCACACTGACAGCACAGTAGCCCACCACCACTTCCTTCCAAGATTACCTGACTGACTCCTACAGTTACTGTTAAGTAACCAAATTCAGCAACTGTTAAAGTGTGCCTAGAACTGAATTGGAGATGCACACATAACTGGTGCATAGCCGCACGCAGCACCGTCCTACACTGGGGTTGGTTAATGCTTATAAGTAATGTAACGCAATATACTATAATAAAACTAATGATAAGGAGGAATAATGGGTAATGAGTGATGATGACACTTGTGTGTACTTTACTTGTGTTGTAGTGTAAACAGCCTGCTATGAGTCACAAGGTCAGATTATCCTCTGGGCCACCCACAGCCAGCATCACAGGTGCATCAACTTGTATGCTGTTTGTCCGAACAGTATTTTTTTTTATACATGAAATCATGAATGAAAATTAAAAAGAGAGCATGACTGGATGGCACAAGTCAAAGATTTATTTTACCAGCCTTCCCTTGCCCTGTACACATAGTCACACTGAAGCCAGGAAGAATACTTTTATTTGGGATTTCTGAGACTGTTAAATTTCTCATCCCCAAGTAGTCTCTCTCTCTCTCCTCTGGATCTGGATTGCACAAGTCAAAGATTTATTTTGCCAGCCTGTCCTTGCCTTGTACTGCACAGCCATATTGTGGCAGAGAAAAGAAAAAAAAACTTTTGTGGATTTCCGGCACTGTAAAATTTCTCTTAGGCCCCCAGTAGTCTCTCCGTCTCTTCTCTGGATCTGGAATGGCACAAGTCAAAGATTTTGACAGCCTGCCCTTGCTCCTGTACACACAGCCACACTGTCTGAGGCCGAGAAAAGAAAAAAAAAAACTTTTATTTGGGATTTTCTGTAACTATAACATTTCTCTAGGGCCCCCAGTAGTCTCTCACTCTCACTCTCTCTCTCTCTCATCTGGAGGATCTTCTCTGGATTCAATTTTTGGATGACACTAGTTAAAGATTTATTTTGCCAGCCTGCCCTTGCCCTGCAGTACGCACACTGCCTGCCCTCCCCCCCGGCAGCCACCCAGGCCACCACTATCTCTCTCCCAGTCCCTACGGATTCCTTTCCAGTCCCGACTCCTCCCCCTCCCCCTCCCCAGTCGATAACTTTCTCTCCCCACCTGCCCCAATAAGTCTCCTTTCTATCTCCTCTCTTCCTTTCCTCCCCTCCACTTCAAAAATAAATATTTGTTTGTATTTTATTTAGTTTTTCTTTTCTGCAGTGCGCAAATTCTGGCAGTTCTGCTGCAAAAGTACAAGCTCCTCCGACCATCCTCCAGCTTGTCTGGGACCACGTTGTGCACTCAACACAGTTATATACTATGAGTGCATCATGTGACTGTCTGTTGCCTGACTGGATGCCACTGGCTGCCTGTACGTGGAGTGAGCATGCCGACAGCATCCCCATGGCAACAATACACTAAATGGCACTCCACGGACCCAGAACCGGACTTCTGCGGTGAAGTCTGTATTTATCTGGGTCCATGGATTATGGATTAGATCTGGGGGTTTGGCTCTCTGGTGGAACAGTCCACCGAGCCATAGCAGACACTTTAGTCATTAATCAAAACTCTTAAACAGTCAAAGTAAAATCTTGGGTAGTTCAGATGTCTTGGATCTGTTCAGAGCAGCAGTCTAAGTTCCCAAACTGCTGAAAATATTTATTTTTGTAATTTGAAGATTTGGAGTCTAAGTCCGTAAAGTGTGGAAACATTTTTCTTCAATTCTGAGATGTAGTAGAAAAATCATGTCACCACTGTGCAACCTGGCAGCTGCCTGTAGCACTGGGTAAAGTAAAGTTCAGGTTGCTTTGCCCACTTTGGCCTGCATGTAATACAGTGTTGCTTAGGATATACTCAAAGTTTTCATAACAGCCAAACCCGCTATAAAAGTTCAACCAGTAGAGTTCCGGCCGCTGGTACAAACACACATACACAACAATGTGCTCAAATACAGCAGACAGCACTCACCAGTAAAACTTAAAGGGGAACAGTCACCACCAAGGGCCCCACAAACTCAAGTGTAGGGCTGGTCCCAATGTGCACTTTGTGTGCAAAAACATTTTGGTTTACTTACAGTTTACTGTAGTGTAGCAGACTGTATCAGACTAATTTTGCTTAGTTGTAGGCTATCATCTTCTGCTACTACAAATCCCAGAATCCTCTGCAGATGACATCAGAGCAGTAGGCAGCAATGAGAAGATTCAATAGTCTGCGGTGTATGTTAGAGTTTATATAAGATCTGGGGCCCTATTTTCAAAATAATTTCTCCCATTCTTTATTTTTTTAGTCTTTGGTAACCGGGTAAGGCCCACTAGGCACAAGTGCCTGTTTTCAGGAGTGACCTGGGAGCACGGGGGGTTAAGTGACTTGCTCAGAGTCACACAGAATACAAGCAGAGGTTTTGGGAATCAAACCCAGGTCTGTTGGATGTACCAATCTCATTCACAGCTTGTTACTCCAACCTCTAGGCTATGGTGCCTATGGTGAAACACTTTTGAAAACAGGGTCTCTGATTTTTTGTTTTCTGGTCCTGCTGTCCTCCATGGGCTATGTACAGTCACAGAGGACCGTACTTGGACCCTGGAGAAAAGTAGTCTTGGAAAACATCTGATTGGAGATTATAAAAGCTCTAACATGCACTGCAGGCTACTGAATCTCCAACTGCAGCCTACTGCTCTGATGTCACCTGCAGGGGATTCTGGGGTCTATAAAAAAACTGTCAACATACAACTAAGCAAAAATAGTGTACTATATTCTACTGAACTACAGTAAACTGTAAGTCAACCAAACGTTTTTGCCCACAAAATGCATATTGGGACCAACCCCACACTTGAGCGTGGGCTCATTGGTGCTGACTGTTCCCCTTTAAAACAACGAGAACACAAACAAGTGGTGCGCACAAAAGCAGACAGGCAACTGGAAATAAACTAAATAGTTTACATTAATGTAGCAGTAAAAGAAGAACAGATAAGGTACCCCAAGTGTTTCAAACTGCTCGGGGTTCTTCAACAGGGCTAAAGGAATGGTTTATGGTAAACACAGAAACCACCTTCAGTAGAAACTTAGGATGGGTTCAAAGTACTACCCGATCTTCATGAAAGGTCAGTAAACCACCAGAGATTGTAATTTCGATCCCCATGGACTGAGACCATCTCCAAGAACTCTCTAACCTCTATCCATTACTCTTTGACTGACCCAGCTCATTACAATACAACGATGAGCTGCAGTGGGAGGTCAAGGGATGAACATGGCAGGCCACCAGGCAGTGAAGAGTGCTAAAGCCAAATCATAGCAGTCCGCGGACTCCTTGGCCCCTCAGCACAAACTGTGATCATGCCTGAGCCACCAGTTACTACCAAGAGTTTGCTAGGCTCCAGATTACAGTTAGAATGATAAGGAACCACCGCCACATGAGAGGAATTTAACCAGGAGCTCCACAAAGGAATATCATTACATGGTGATCCAACCACATGACTGGATCAATCATGATACTGCAAATGCCGAGACACAATGAGAAGACCAGGTCCAAGGTGAGGCCTGTTTCGTGCGTCCCAGAGGCAACTGCCTATGACAGCCCCAGTGATGGCATCAGCTGGAGGGACTGATGTCCAAAAAGCAGGGCTTCATTGTCAACCCAATTAAGTTTCCAATACCAAAAGTTTAGTGAAGTCCCCGACTAAATCAGTCACAAAGTTCACCAGTTCATGCAAGAAATCCTTACCAAGCCTTGGGGACAGTATATGAGGAAGAACTGCACTTGGCCCACCTTTAACTGTCACACATTCAAATGACCTGGTCATTCCGGTGGACTATGTTGTGAGTCCCTGAGTGCAGTGTCAGTGCTAACATGCACCAAAAGGGCAAAAGTTGTATCCTTTCCAAAACTGACCCCTCCTTCCTTTGCCAATGGGTCCAAAATTGCTGCACTTACTCTATGGCAATATCTAAAGGAACGGAACGTGAACTGTTCAAAATCTGCCACCGATTATATTTTGACCCAGTAGGTTCCTCTTTAGATCCACATTTCTTACACCAGTGGGTCCAATTTGACCCATGTTTTAAACCCCCGAGTGCTGTCATTGCCTGAGTGGATCTAAAGCAAATGGCCACCCTGCCTTCCCTGCGCTGCCATCTTGGACAGTGGATCACTGAGTAACTAGCCAGGATGGAAGTCTCCAGTACAGGACTGATGTCATTTTTCAACCAGGTCTTGGTGATACAGACCTGGTCAGCTGAGGAATAAGCTATTCAACCCTCTATCACCTTGTTTTTTTCCCCTCAGCAACCTGGCTTTGCACAGGTAATTCTGCAAAAATTTGGAAAACGATCAAATCTGTGGAAGGCCACAGAACTCCTCCCTCAAATCCCATAAAAAATTACTTCGCAAGGTAATACTATTTCTGATCATGGCATGAGCTTAGAAAAATTAAACTCATATTTCGCAACGGCGAGCTTAGTATTTGATTCCTCCCCAGCCGACGTGCTCTTCAACCCTTCTGCAACTAAGGATGCCCATGTGGATCCTGCGATACAGGACTCCTGCCTCTCCCCTGTCACATACAAACAGGCTGAAGATCTACTGAAAAAACTGGATACAAGAAAGAGCGCAGAAGCTGATGGAATTGAACCTACTTTCCTAAAATTAGGGTTTCAGTGTCTCACCGCCCCATAACACTCTTATTCAATCTTTCAGTCTCATCTGGCACAGTACCCATCTGCTGGAAAACAGCACACATACTGCCCATATTTAAATCTGGCAACCCATGCGACTTGAATAACTACAGACCAATCTCAATTCTACCGGTCCTATCAAAACTTCTAGGAAAATTAGTTAACAATCAGTTACGGGATCACCTAGAAAATTCAAACATCTTTAACGCATTACAGTTAGGCTTCAGACAAAACCACAGCATGGTTTCCGCTTTACCTCTAGTAACAAATGACTGGTTTACCACCCTCGATAATAAACTTGCCACAGGAGCTGTCTTTTTAGATCTAAGTAAAGCTTTTGACATGGTTGACCACAGTCTACTGTTAACCAAACTTAAAGAACTTGGATTGGATAGCCCCGCAATGGGCTGGTTTGCTAGCTACCTTACTGACAGATTGCAATGCATTAAAACTGACAGGCTCCTATCCTACCCATTTCCCCTCACAAGAGGGGTCCCCCCAAAGCTCCATTTTAGGGCCATTACTATTCACTATATACATAAACCCACTCAGCAGCAACATTCTAAATTCTAAACTATACTTTTTTTTGCGGATGATACTGTGCTGTATACTTCTAAATCAATCCTGTCTGATGTCAGTTCTGAATTGCAGGCCGACTTTAACATATTACAACACAACCTAAACTCCAAATTACTGCTAAACTCTAAGTAGATCAAAGTAATGTACTTCCTCCCTTTATAGCCCTCAACATCCCTAGATCAGCAAGCCTTACCGGCACCCGTTATAACACTTCTTGGAGATTCACTTGGGACAGTAGAAAAATGTAAGTATTTAGGAATATGGCTGGACATTAAACTGTCATTTGCTGCATACACTGAATCCCTCACTAAAAAGTTGAAAATAAGATTGGGATTCTTCTGTAGGAATAAATCCCTATTCCCTGCAGACTTTAGGAGAAGGTTTATGCAAGCCACTTTCGTCCCCCTGCAGGATTACACAGACATTAGCTACAATTGTAGCTCAGCATCCAACCTACACGAACTAGACATCCTGTATCACCCTGCCGTACGCTTCATAACCACAACACCATTTAGAACACACCACTGAATTCTTTATTCAGCTGTGGGCTGGTCATCCCTCGCCACAAGGAAGCTGTTCCGCACTGTTACCTGGGCCCTCAAAGCCCTACTTGACAAGTTCCCACCTTACATTACTTCCCTTTATCCTCAAACGTGCAGCTACTGTGCCCTCAGAAAAAGCGTATACATCCTCCTAGATGTCCCCAATTGCGTACCCTCTATGACAAAGCTGCAATTAGTCATGCCATCCTGACCACCTGGAATACATTACAGGTCTCACTCAAGCTATCAGAACTAGTTTCCTTAAAGTCCTTTAAATCCTTGTTTAACGAGGCACTGATGGATACTTGTCATTGCCACCTTAGCTAGCACATCCAGTTTTGATAAAGCTAGTTTAATATGCACTTATCCACAATGAACTATTCCCCTCTTTCTACTTTTAGCTACTGTTAGAACTTCTCCCTATTCTACTGTATCTGTTAGAACATCAGTACGTATACTCATATTATACTGCTCGCCTGTATTGAACAGTGTTCCCATTTACCCCCATCTGTACATGATTCAAGTACAAATTATGAAATTCAAGTACATTTTTGTGTGAAGGGGGTACACTGTACCCCCATAATTCTGTTAGAAGTATACGTAACCCACAAAAATGTTGTACAAATGGTAGAATACACCCTTAAGATTTAATCTGTACTCCTGAATATTTTTGGAGAGGGTGCAGTGCACCCCCAGATCTGCAGCCTTAATGGGAACACTGGTATTGAATGTCTAATTGTCTCTGCAATATAACTGCATTGTATGCCATTTTTGATTGTCTATTGTAATTTTATTGTATGCTAGTTAATGTAACTGTATTGTCTACCAATCTTGAGTATTGCATATTGTTATCACCTTTTCCTAACAGGACCTCCTTGTAAATGAATGTGCTCAATGGAGTTTTCCTGCCAATAAACTTGAACTTGAACACAGAACAACTCGAAGGGGAAGAACAGAGTCAGCTTTACACAGAACAGCCCGAAGGGAAGAACAGAGTCTGCCCTCTGGCCACCTGGCTGCTGAAATAAGGCTGAGCCCTAGGGATTGGGATCAGAAAGGGAACATCCTTGTTTTGACTCCTCACACAACCTAGCCGACCCTCCCCAACGCCTACCTCTGGACTGAAAGAACACCTACACTTTTACAGGATCCCCAGCCCCCCTACAGCGGCAGAGAATCACCTCTGATGGAGGCAAGAGGGGACCACTTCAAAGGCTGCAGCTCCAAAGCTGATCTGGGGAGTAACAGAGTTTGATTTTAAATTCCTGAAAGCACAAGAGGTGGTGCCATCCAGGATGCAATACAGTACCTTGCAGTATTAGTGCATAGTGCTGCAGTTTACTGCAGGGAACAGTGTAATTCAATGCCAATTAAGTTCTTTTTTATTGCAGTACTTTGTAACTTGACACTTACTGTAAGTTACTGCACTACATCGTGGCTGGTGCCACTGTAGTACTACAGTACACAACATAAGTAAATCAAAAATCCAAAACCAAGCCCCCACCCCCACATTACTGCAAACAATGAATGAAACAAAGCAACCTCCCCATCACACACACTCCTCTTCAAGCACAAATAAATTTAAGCTGACACACAGTCCTGACTCGAACCATATTTAAGAGGATAAAATTAGAACGTCCAATATCAATTAAAACAACTAGTCATATCACTTCTGAGAAAGGAGTCACAAAAATAAATAAGCATGTTTTCAGGCTCTAGCTAGAAATACAACAAAGTCAAATTTCACAAAGATTCAAGAAAGTAGAGTGGAGTGGATTACAACAAGCATTAGCTGGCCTTCTTCAAACCTTTCTCACTGGTCAAAATTTGCCAGGCATCAATTAATGGGACAAAGTGGAAAAAAGGAAAATAGACGCCACCCTCTCATGGTAGCTCCTCAGTCCCTATGCACTGCTCTCCCACAGCAGTGAAGGACCAGGAGCCAATACAATCACAGATCACTAGTCCCAGACTTTATTCCCAGCTCCAGTCAGACTACAGGGTCATTAGCCTGGAGCTTTGTAGTACAAACAGGAGCCTATAACAGTCAATTAGCTGAAAGTGGATGAGAACTAAGAAAATATTACTCACCATAGTAATCTTGTTTCTTCAAAGGGATCACTCATTATGATTAAACTGATGCAGTCAGCCTCCTGTGTCGAACTGCCCGACGAGATGGAATTATATGCAAATGATGGAACTCTCAATTGGCTCATGCCAGTTTCAAACTTCAGCCCTAGCAACTGCTGCACTCTGAGTGCTTCAGATTCTTACGTAGCCTAACTGGGTATAAGACCCACTAGTTAAAAACTAAAATCTTTATAAAATAATTTTTGTCCTCTCCGGTCAAAAACATCCTTAAGAAACAAACCTAAAAAACTTGAAACCACAAGGAAACCAACTGGTTAAACAAAAGCGAGTCTCTAACTCTAACGTAACCCATATAGAAAAAACTCCCTAACGCAGGGATGCAGAACAACCTTCATAGATTCTAGTAGGAGAGGCAGGGTGGGTGCTTTAATCATAATGAGTGATCCCTCTGAAGAAACAAGATTGCTATGGTGAGTAATTTTTTCTTCTAACCCCAGGAATCACTCGTTATGATTAAACTGATGCAGACTACCAAGCAGTACCTTTTGAGGTTGGGCAGAGAAACTATTTTGAAAACAGGTTCTGCAGCACTGCTGTACCAAACCTGGCATAACTTCTGGATTGTATAACCAGGCTGTAATGCTTCGTGAAGGTGTGTATTTTCCATGTAGCTGCTTTGCAGATTTCCAGTAGTAGAATTTCTCTTGAAGCTGCCACTGAAGCAGCTGTGCCCCTGGCGGAGTGTGCCCTCAGGCCCAGGGTGCCTGTTTCAATCAATCAATCAAAATCTTTATTTAACCAGGCGGGCACCGTTGAGCAAGCTCATTTTCGAGGTGGACCTGGGAGAACAATACAGAGGTACAGAGGGAAACAACAGGACTGAAATTGATGCCAAACACGGTAGAATACATAATATCAAATATAAACAGGCTAGCGCAGAGCCAACACACATAAGGAATACAAACTAAAGTACAGCAATAGATATGTACAAGTTAAAAGCATGGTGTATAGAGTAATACACAGAACTGGAATAAACTAGTTACGGTCTTCACTGGGGAGACATCAAGTTTTATTTTTAATTTTTTTAGTAAAGGCGCAGAAGGGCAAAAGAATGCTTAGAAGAATGGGGGCAAGGCATGGGCAGGGAGTTGGACCAAGGGGGGACAGAGAAGGAGCAGGGGTAAGCACAACGGCCGCAGTCCAAGGGATTAAGGGAAGTAGTCGCAGGATTCCTTGAGTTGGCAGATGATTAAAGCTTTAAATGCAGCAAGCCTAATGGGGAGGTTTATTTTCAGGGTTTACCCACTTTACTATAACAAAACTGTATACATGCCACTATCCAGCGAGCAACTGTACGTTTTGTGGCAGCTCTGCCCTTACCTACTTCACCATAGCAGGTAAGAAAGAGCTGTGTTTGACTTGACCTGTGAGACTTGGTTCTGTCAATATAGTGGCTAAGTGCCCTTTTGACATCAAGGGAGTGAAGCCTCCTTTCTGAAGAACTGGAGTTCTCTGTGAAAAAGACAGCTAGAGTGATGGACTGATTTAAGTGGAAATCAGATACCCCTCTGGGAAGGAATTTTCTATTGGTCCTGAAGACCACTTTATCCCTGTGAAAAGAGATGTAGTCCACATCTGTGCACAAGGTTTGTAATTCGCTGATCCTTCTAGCTGAAGTAATAGCAACCAGAAACACAGTTTTCCAAGTGATATACTTCAAATCTGCAGTTGCCATTGGGCTCGAATGGTGCATCCATGAGCCTGGCAATGCAGATATTCAGATTCCAGGCCAGGATCGGTTCCCTCAGGGGATGGTACAGAAGGCTGAGGCCTTTAAAGTATTTCCTGAAGACTGGATGAGAGGCCATGGATCTCTCTTTACCAGCTGAAAGGTAAGCTGAGACTGAAGTCAAGTGGACCTTGAGGGTTGAAGGCTTCAGGCCTAAGGAATGTAGGTGTGACAGGTAATCCAGGAGACTAGCCAAGTCAGCCCTGGAGGGGTCAGTACCCATACCTGCACACCATATGGAAACCTCTTCCACTTAGAAGAATATGTTTTCTTAGTGGAAGGTTTCCTGAAACCCCTAAGCACTGTCAGCACCTGTTCTGACAGTTTAAGGTTAGCAAATTCTAAGTCCTCAAAAGCCAGGCCTTGAGCCTCAGTGATTTAAGGTTGGGGTACAGGATCTTGCCCTGAGAGGAGGTCAGCAGGTTGTGCCTCCTGGGCAAGTGAATTGGGGAAACTACTGACAGAGTCAGCAGAAGTGAGTACAAGTGCTGTCTCGCCCAATCTGGTGCCACCAATATCATTGTTGCTGGTTGGGACCCCAATTTCAGCAGAGTCCCGAATAGCACTGAAAAAGGAGGGAAGGCATACAGAAACTTCCCTGTCCAGTCCAAGGCCATCGCATCTAGGGGAAGTGTGCCCCTGAGAGGGGCCTGCAACAGTACATTGGTAACTGGTGATTTTCTACAGAGGCAGAAAGATCCACCTCGGGAGTGCCCCACCTCCTGAAGATTGTACTGAGTATCTGGGGATTCAGGCACCACTCATGGTGGTCCTAACTTATCCTGCTGAGAGAATCTGCCAGTACATTGTCCTTTCCTGGAAGGTGTATGGCTGATAAGGATACTTTCATGGAGTATGCCAAGGACCACAGCCTCATTGCTTCTGTGCACAGTGGGGCTGACCTGTTTCCTCCCTGTTTGTTGATGTAGTACATGGTTGTGGTGTTGTCTGTTCTGACCTGCACCACCTTGTTTTGAAGATGTGGGACGAAAGCCTGTAGAGCTAAGTAGACTGAGCTCCAGCAGATTTATGTGCAACAGGGACTATTGGGGAGACCATGTGCCACTTGTTGTGTGGTACAACATGTGTGCTCCCCAACCTAAAAGTGAGGCATCTCTTGTGAGAATTAAGGAAGGCTGTTCCTTTATGAAGGGTACACCTACCTGAAGGTTGTGCTCATCCAGCCACCACTGCAGTGCCTGTACAAGGCTGTGGGTGACTGGAACCAATTTGGACAGCGAGTCTGTCCTTTGTGACCAGTACTTTCTTAGGTGAAACTGGATGGCTCTCACTTGAAATCTGGAAACTAGCACTACTGTGGTGGCAGCTGCCATGTGACCCAGCAGCCTGAGGAATTCTCTGGCTGGTTTGGGTTTTCCTGGCACAAATGAGTTTGCAATCTGCAGAATGTTGTTTCCTCTGTCATGTGGCAGAAAGGCTCTGCCTAAGCTGGTAACCAGTTCTGCTCCAATGAACTCCAGTACTTGGACTGGTATTTGCTGAGACTTTTGCTCATTTATTAGAAAACTCAGGGATTCTAGAGTAGATTTTGCTAGTGCTAGGGAGTGCTCTGTATGCTGCAGAGATTGACCCACTACTAACCAGTCGCACAGGTAGGGAAGAAAATATTACTTACCATAGTAATCTTGTTTCTTCTAAGGGAATCTTACTGTATTCTAACAATTGCAGTATGGCCTCACCATAGGACTGCCCCAGAGCCGAAATGGTTAATAGAACCAATGCTAATGATGGAATGCTAGGCTCGAGCTCGGTTTTCAAATCCCTGTCCCTGGTTGCACTTCCTGCAACCGTCAGATTCTTACAAAGCATGCAGAAGCTAAAATACTAAGCTAACTCAACTAATCCTAAATACCCCGACTAGGGTGGGAAAAAACACCTTCAACTAACAAAGGGCATAACTAAGACTCAAATCAACAGATGCCCAAGAAACTAATAGGTACCCACAGGTTTCCAACATCAGTAACAGGCAGTGTGCAGTGTCCTGTAGGTCCTGGCAGGGGAGGAAGGATGGGAGCTCAGAATACAGTAAGATTCCCTTAGAAGAAACAAGATTACTATGGTAAGTAATGTTCTCTCTAAACCCAATGAAATCTTACTGTATTCTGACAATTGCAGACTACCCAAGCAGTGCCTTTGGAGGCGGGCAGAGGACCTATTTAGGAAACAGGCTCTGCAAAACTGCTGTGTCAAACCTGGCATCATTCCTGGCCTGGGTATCCAAACAGTAATGTTTAGTGAATGTGTGGACTGTTTTCCAGGTAGCTGCTTTACAGATTTCCAATAAAGGAATATAGAAACATAGAAACATACACTTTGACGGCAGATAAGGACCGCTAGGCCCATCTAGTCTGCCCATTTCCCTACCTACAGGATAGGCCGCAGATCCTATTTAACCAACAGCCTATATCTTCCTGCCCCCCACAAGAATTGCCTTATGTCTGTCCCATGCATTCTTGAATTCTCCCACAGTTTTAGACTCCACAACTTCCTCAGGAAGGCTGTTCCATGCATCCACTACCCTCTCTGTGAAATAATACTTCTCACATTGCCCCTGAACCGCCTCCTTCTATCTTTTAAATTGTGTCCCCTTGTTCTTGCAAGTCTCTTTTCTGAAAGATACTACCCTCTTGGACTTTTTGATTCCCTTGAGGTACTTGAAAGTTTCTATCATGTCCCCCTCTCCTTCTTTCCTCAAGGGTATACATATTAAGCTCCTTTAGTCTCTCCTCATCGGCTTCTCTTGCAGACCCTGCACCATTTTAGTTGCCCTCCTCTGGACTGCCTCTATCCTGTCTATGTCCTTGGAGATGGGGTCTCCAGAACTGGACACAGTATTCCAGATGGGGTCTCACCAACTGTCTGTACAGAGGGATAACAACTTCCTGTTTTCTGCTGCTGATGCCTCCCTATACATCCCAGTATACCCCGGCCCTCCCTACTGCCTTCTCACATTGCTTGCTAACCTTAAGGTCATCTGATATGATTACCCCAGGTCCCTTTCCTGTTTTGTTGTTGTTACTACCTCCCACCCATTGTGTATTCTTCCCTGGGTTCTTGTTTCCCAGGTGCATTATTTGCACTTTTTGCATTGAATCCTAGCTGCCATCGTCAGACCATTCCTCCAACCTTGCCAAGTCCCTTTTCATCCTTTCCATGCCTCCTTGTGTATCAACCCTGTTGCAGATCTTTGTGTCATCTGCAAAAGGCATACTTTTCCTTCCAGTCCCTCTGCAATGCCACTGATGAAGACATTAAAAGGACTGGACCCAATACTGAACCCTCGCGGTACCCCACTAGTAACCGCCTTTCTTCAGAGTGGACTCCATTTACAATTACCTTCTGTGTCCTGTTGTCCAGCCAATGTTTTACCAGGCTACCACCCTGGGACCCACTCCCAGGCTGGTTAATTTGACTAATAATCTTTGTGTGGGACTGTGTCAAATGCCTTGCTAAAGTCTAGGTAGAGCCATGTCCACAGCCCCTCCCTGGTCTACTACTTTGGTCACCCAGTCAAAGAAATCTATTAGATTCTGCTCTGACATGACCTTCCCACTGTGAACCCATGCTGTCTTGGATCCTGTGCTCCACTGACCTCTAGGTACTCAACTATTCTTTCCTTCAGAAGTGACTCCATCACTTTCCCTACCACAGAGGTCAGACTGACAGGTCTGTAGTTTCCTGCCTCTGTCTTGGTCCCACTTTTGTGAAGGGGAATCACATCCGCCTTCCTCCAGTCCTCTGGTACCACACCATCCTCCCGTGATTTATTAAAAAGAGTAGCCAGTGGTTTCACTAGTTCCTTCCTCAATTCTTTTAGAATTCTGGGGTGAATTCCATCAGGACCCATTGCTTTGTCCACCTTCAGTTTTAGGAGTTCTTGCAGAACCCTTTCTTCTGTGAAAGGACTGGGATCGACCCCTATCAAGAGTGCTTCTGTTAATTGGATTAGGCGCACTCTCCTCTTTTGTGAATACTGGAGCAGAAATATTCGTTCAGTATTCCTGCTTTTCACTGTCCCCTCTGCCCACCCACCGCTTATTCTATTCAGCCTCACTATCCCTCCTTGTCTTTCTACGCAGCTGATGTACCTATAAAAGGTTTTATCCCCTTCTTAACTGAGTTGGCTATCTTTTCCTCAGTTTGGGCCTTTGCTATTCTGACTTCCCTCCTGCTTCTTTCTGCCTTAACTGGTACAGCTCTCTGTCCTGCTCATTCTGTGTTTCCTTATACTTCTGGAATGCTATCTTTTTCTTCCTGACTTTCACAGCCACCTCTCTTGAGAACCACAGTGGCTTTTTCTTTCGTTTTGATTTGTTTATTTGCTCCACACAAAGGCTTGTTGCCTCTGTGATGGCAGTTTTGATAATTCCCCATTGTTGCTCCACACCTCCTTCTAGCCTGTTTGCTAGTGCTTTTCTGAGGCACTCTCCCATCTTGCCAAAGTCAGCCCTCCTAAAGTCCAGTACCCTCACTTTTGTATGGCTTGACTCTGTAGCTGAGTTTAACGTGAACCACACTGTTTGATGGTCACTTGTCCCCAGATGGCAACCCACTTCTAGATCTGAGATCCTCTCACTGCCCCCATTTGAGAGTACGAGGTCTAAGATTGCTCCCTCACGAGTGGGTTCTGAAACTAGCTGTCTAATGCCTGCCACCCAGAGGCCAATAAGAATGGCCCTCTTCTTGGATGTCGCTGCAGCAAATGTGCTCCAGTTAACATCTGGCATATTCAGGTCTCCATCAACAGTATCTCCCTTTCTCTGCCATTCTAAGAATGCCTTCCATCATATCCTTGTCCATTCCTTCCCCTGACATGGGGTCTGTACACAACCCCTGTGCGGATTGTGGTGTCCTTTCCAGTCTCCAAGGTGACCCACAGTACCTCCTCTCCTCCTGCTTACTTTTTGTTCAGTTGCTTTTATCCCTTCCTTTACATAGAGAGCTACTCCTCCCCCTCTTCTCCCCTGCCTGTCTCTCCTGTAGGTTATGTACCCTGGTATGTTAACATCCCAGTCATGGTTCTCTGTGTACCATGTTTCTGTGACTGCTACGATATCCAGGCATCCCTCTTCCATTAAGGCCACCAGCTCAGGGAGCTTGTTGCCCAGACTACGGGCATTGGTACTCATTACCCTCCATTTCCTGATGGCCTTACCCCCTTTTGCCCCATCCCTGTCCTTCTTGCCTTTGTCACTTTCTCCATTTGCCCCTGCCCTTCTCCCTATCAACACCTCCATGTTGGTGTTTGCCACACTTACTACCGTGATTGTTTGGGGGCTAGGATTTTCCTGCTCCTTTCCAGTGCCTCCCCCCTTGGCTAGTTTAAAAGCTTGCCAATGAAGCATTTAAACCTATCACCTAGGATCCTGGTTCCCCTCCCGGACAGATGCAGCCCATCATGCCAGTATAGACTTTCATACACTCCAGGTGGACCCCAGTCCCCAATGAAGCCAAATCCTGAGCTCCACACCAGTTTTTCAACCACTGATTGAATCCCATGGTAACGGAACACCCTAGCCTCTCCTATGCCATAGACAGGTAGCACCTCCGAGAAGGTTACCGTAGTGCTACTGACTAAGGCCCTCCCAATTCCACAAACTCTTCCTGCACTTCTAATCCCTTCTTAGCCAGGTCATTTGTCCCAGTGGACAATGACATCCAGCTCCCTCCCTGTGCAGCTGCTCTGGCAATCCTGAGGATTCGGCTCCCTGTCCCTCCAAGCCATGGCGCCAGGCAGGCACCTTACCTCCCTCTCCCTTCCTTGCCCAGTTCTACCTTCCTAACAATGGAGTCCCCACCAGGAGTTGTTTCCTTCCCTGCAGGGTCCCCTGCCACCCTCCTGTGGGTCTCCTTTGTGGAGGTTCCCAGCATCCTCTTGGTCTCCACTGTAGGTGCCTCCATAGAGGAACCACACTTTGCCAGAATGGCATAGAATTGTGGAGAAGTACAACTGGAGGATGTGCCTCTGTTCCACCACCTCACCCTCCCTGAGCCCACTGTGGTCCAACCCCGCCTCCTCTTTCTTGGCAAACTCTGAGGCAACGGCAGTGACACTGGTGGTCCCTGGATGGAAGAGGAGGTCCCACAAATCCTGACCAACTCAGCCTGGAGATGAGCAACCTCCTCCCTCAGCCCAGAGAGGTGCCTGCAGATGGGACAACACCGCATCCTCCAGAACATCTCCCGAAGACTGCTGCTCCACAGCCACTGCACTGCACCACTCCAATCATGTCTTATTTCTGGCCCCTTAACTGTTTGCAATCCTTACTCTTTCCTCTGTTTTTTTTTCTCTCTCCTTACTTTCTGCCTGTGTGCCCTTTAAGCTCCTGATTGTCCTATTCTGAGACAAGAATATCCTATATTTCTCAGTAGACCGCTTACTTGTTCAGAGGCAGACCTCCAGCAGCTAGAGGGGGCCGGAGAGCTACTCTTGCCCTTCTAGGATGGTGGGTCCTTGGTGGTTCTGTGATCACTCACTTCCTGCCCCTAAACAGGAAGTTCCTCTTGTCAGTCAAATCCTGTGCCTATAAAAACAGAACTAGCTTGGGGGGGGCAATATAGTCCAAGTAGAGAAATTCAGTCACACAGCAGTCCTTTCTCCTGGAGTCTTCTGCCAAGCTATTAGCAGAATCTTTCTAAGGCAGTCTTTAAATGTAGCTTCCTTCTAGCTAAGCCACTCCCCCTACTTACCAGATGATCTTTCTACAAGTAATTTAAACCTCACAACAGTTAAGTCCTTAGGGTCACCTGAGATTTACACCTAGATGACTTTTCAGTTACCCATTCAGTTCAGTTAACCCAAACACACACTTTTTTTTGTTTTGTTTGTATGTTAGTTTTTTTACCCTAAATTAAAGGTCTAAATACAAAAGTTCTTCTACTTTAGTCCCAGCAGAGAAGTTCAGTCACACAGCAGTCCTTTCTCCTGGAGTCTTCTGCCAAGCTATTAGCAGAATCTTTCTAAGGCAGTCTTTAAATGTAGCTTCCTTCTAGCTAAGCCATTTCCCCTACTTACCAGATCTTTCTACAAGTAATTTAAACCTCACAACAGTTAAGTCCTTTCAGTCACCTGAGATTTACACCTAGATGACTTTTCAGTTACCCATTCAGTTCAGTTAACCCAAACACACACTTTTTTTGTTTTGTTTGTATGTTAGTTTTACCCTAAATTAAAGGTCTAAATACAAAAGTTCTTCTACTTTAGTCCCAGCAGAGAGTTCAGTCACACAGCAGTCCTTTCTCCTGGAGTCTTCCGCCAAGCTATTAGCAGAATCTTTCTAAGGCAGTCTTTAAATGTAGCTTCCTTCAGCTAGCTTACCCCTCCTACTTACCAGATCTTTCTACAAGTAATTTAAACCTCACAACAGTTAAGTCCTTTTAGTCACCTGAGATTTACACCTAGATGACTTTTCAGTTACCCATTCAGTTCAGTTAACCCAAACACACAATTTTTTTTGTTTTGTTTGTATGTTAGTTTTTTTACCCTAAATTAAAGGTCTAAATACAAAAGTTCTTATACTTTAGTTCCAGCAGAGAAGTTCTCTTAGAGCTGCTACAGATGCAGCTGTCTCCCTTGTAGAATGGGCCCTGAACCCCTGAGGGGGCTGTTTGCCCATTCTGCTATAACAGAACTGGATATATGCCACAATCCATCTTGCTATGGACCTCTTAGTGGCAGGTTTGCCTTTTCCCACTTCCACATAAGTCAAAAAGAGTTGGGTTTTATCCCCTCTATCACTTTTTGTATGTTCCAGGCAGTAGCTGATAGCTCTTTTAACATCCAAGCTATGCAGTCTACATTCACCTGAAGTAGAATGGTCAGTAAAGAAGACTGGAAGTGTGATGGATTGATTAATGTGAAAATCTGAAACCACCTTTGGAAGGAACTTATTATTTGTCCTACTGACCACCTTGTCTCTATGGAATGCCACATAATCAGGCTCCATGGACAAGGCCTGGAGTTCACTTATCCTCCTGGCAGAGGTAATGGCAACCAGGAACACAGTCTTCCAAGTCACACACTTGAGATCAGCTGTTGCCAAGGGTTCAAAGGGTGGCTGCATAAGCTGTGCTATGCAAATATTAAGATCCCATACTAGAGTGGGAATTCTGTGAGGTGGGTGCAAGTGCATCAGTCCCTTAAAGAAACTCCTGAAGACAGGGTTAGATGCCAAGGAAGATGTCTCACCTGCTGACAAGTAAGTGGAAACTGCAGCTAAATGCACCTTCAATGTGGATAGCATTAAGCCTAGAGAGTGAAGGTGAGTAAGGTAATCCAAATTTACAGGTAATCCTGCTGGATTATGGCTCAGGTTTTTATTCTGACACCAAACAGAAAATCTTTTCCACTTGAAAGAATAAATCTTTCTGGTAAAAGGTTTTCTAGAAACCCTGAGGACCGCCATGACACTTTCTGAAAGATGCAAAGAGGCATATTCTAGGCCCTCAAGAGCCAGGCCTTGAGCCTGAGGGACCGAAGGTTCGGATACAGGATCCTGCCTTGGGATGAAGTCAATAGGTTGTGCCTCCTGGGGAGGCTGACCAGCTTGGCTATTGACAGATCCAGTGCCATGGAGTACCAAGGTGGCCTGGCCCAGTCTGGAGTAATTAGAATCATTGTGGCAGACTGGGATCTGAGCTTGATCAGAACCCTTAGTAACAAGGGGAAATGGAAGGAAGGCATACAGAAACTTCCCTGTCCAGTCCAGAACTAGTGCATCCAGTGGTACTAAACCTGTCACTGGTGGCCTGCAACAATATCTTGGAAGCTGGTGATTGTCTGGTGAGGTGAAGAGGTCTATCTCTAGGGTCCCCCGCCTTTTTGAATACCACTTGTAGTACCTGACTGTTCAGGGACCATTCGTGGTGGCTCTGATGTATTCTGCTCAGTGCATCTGCCAATACATTGTCTTTGCCTGGCAGATGAACAGCTGACAACTGGATATTTAGTGAATAAGCCAGGGTCCATATCTTCATGGCCTCTGTGCATAGAGGACTGGACCTTGTGCCTCCTTGTTTGTTGATGTAGTACATTGTGGTTGTGTTGTCTGTTCTTACCTGTACCACATTCCCTTGAAGAATGCTGGCAAATGTCTGCAATGCTAACAAGACTGCCCTGAGTTCCAACAGATCGATGTGAAGCAGAGACTCTTGCTTGGACCACAAACCGTGGACAGTATTCTCCTCTAGGTGTGCTCCCCACCCTAGGAGGGATGCATCCGTGGTAAGCACCCTGGAGGGTTGTACCTGTAGGAAGGGAACTCCCCTGCCTGAGGTTCTCTTCTTCTAGCCACCACTGCAGAGCCTGCAGGAAAGTTTGGGTTACTGGGACCAGCTTTGACAATGAATCTTTCTTTTGGAGCCATTATTGTCTTAGATGATACTGAATAGCTCTAATTTGAAACCTTGCTCCTAGCACTGTAGTTGCTGACGCTGCCATATGACCCAACAACTGCAGGAAGTGCCTGGCAGGCCTGAGGCTGCCAGGTTTAAAAGAACTTGCCAACTGTACCAAGTTGCTTGCCCTTTCCTGCGGAAGAAAAGCTTTTCCTTTCACTGAATCCAGTTGAGCCCCTATGAATTCTAGGAGCTGCACTGGTTGCAGCACTGACTTTTTTTTGATTCATTAACAATCCCAGGGACTGCAGGAGATCCTGTGTGAGCACCAGGGACTGCTTGACCTGTTGAGGAGTTTGCCCAATGACTAACCAGTCGTCTAGGTAGGGAAGAAAAAATTACTCACCTTAGTAATGTTGTTTCTTCTAATGGAGTCTTGCTGTATTCTGACTATTGCAGTGATCACCAACCTCTGAACTGCCCCGGAGAACAAAGAGTTAACTTCCATGCAGGGCATGGAATGCTGAGCTCGAGCTCGGTTGAAGCCTCTGTCTGCTGTTGTTTAAACTCCAACCGTCAGATCTTTACGAGCTATACTCACTAGGCGTTCTGTGTGGAAACTGTAAAACTCACATTAGCCAACTGGCAACTAAATTTATTAAAAAAGGTTTTTTTGGTTTCAAAGCAAAGACTCAAGTCAGGAAAACCAAAAAACAAAACACAACACACACCCAAAATAAAGAAGGGTGAGAAAGGGGCACCTCTAGGCGTCAACACTGCTCCTGCCCATCCACATCCCAAAAACCAGGTTCTGAGAGGGGAGGCGGGGGGGGGGGAGGTCAGAATACAGCAAGACTCCATTAGAAGAAACAACATTACTAAGGTGAGTAATTTTTTCTTCAAACAACATGAAGTCTTGCTGTATTCTGACTATTGCAGACTACCAAGTAGTACCTCTATGGAGGAGGGAAAGAACCTACTTTGGGAAAAGGCTCTGAAGTACTGCTGTGTCAAACCGAGCATCACTCCTAGCCTGGATATCCAGAGTAATGCTTGGTGAATGTATGGACTGTTTTCCAGGTGGCTGCTTGACAGATTTCTAAGATAGGAATATCCCGGCAGGCAGCCAGGAAGCAGCTGTACCTCCAGTAGAGTGAGCCCTCAGGCCTGAGGGTGGGGTTCTACCCAATTTTTCATAGCAGAATTGTATACAAGAGACAATCCACCTGGCAATAGATCTTTTAGTGGCAGGTTTGCCCTTACTGACCTCTCCATAAGTGAGGAACAACTGGAGGGACTCAAACCTGTGACCCTTGGTGTACTCTATGTAGTAGCTAAGGGCCCTTTTTACGTCCAGGCTGTGCAACCTCCACTCTCCAGAGGAGGAATGGTCAGTGAAGAAAACAGGGAAAGACATAGACTGATTAAGGTGGAAGTCTGAGACCACCTTAGCCAAAAACTTCCTGTTAGTTCTTATGACCACTTTATCTCTATGGAAAGAGATGAAATCAGGCTCCACTGACAGGGCTTGCAATTCACTGATATGCCTGGCAGAGGTAATGGCTACCAAAAACACAGTCTTCCAAGTCAAGTACTTAAGCTCTGCAGAGGACAAAGGCTCAAAGTGGGGTTGCATAAGCTGAGCAATGCAAACATTAAGGTCCCAAGCACGAGCAGGGTCCCTAAAGGGAGGATTGGTGTGCAGCAATCCCTTGAAGAACTTACAAAACACAGGATAGGCTGATAGAGGAGAGGGCTTGCCTACTGACAAGAAGGCAGAAACAGCTGCCAGATGCACTTTAAGTGTAGCTGGTCTAAGTCCCAAGCCATTAAGATGAACCATATAGTCCAGGACTGTAGGCAACCGAGCAGATTCTGGAGAAATATGCTTATTAGAGCACCAAATAGTAAACCTTTTCCATTTGGAGTTGTAAGTCTTTCTGGTGGCAGGCTTTCGAGAAGCCTTAAGGATATCCAGAACCCCTTGAGAGAGGTGCAGATCAGCAAACTCTAACTCTTCAAGAGCCAGGCCTTGAGATTGAGAGATTTGAGGTTCGGATACCAAATCCTTCCCTGAGAGGATGTCAACAGACTGTAATTCCTGGGAAGAGACAGGGGAAGGTGAACTGCTAAGGACAGCAACAGTGGGTACTAGGGCTGTCTGGCCCAGTCTGGAGCAATCAGAATCACTTTGCATGGTTGAGACCTGATCTTGACTAGCACTTTTAACAGGAGACGGAAGGGGGGGAAGCATACAGGAACTTCCCTTCCCAGTTCAGAACCAGAGCATCCAGGGGGACTGAGCCCAAGACTGGGGGTCTGCAACAGAAGAGAGGAAGTTGGTGATTGTCTGGGGCTGCAAAAAGATCTGTCTGTGGAGTGCCCCATCTGGAGAAAATCACTTTCAAAACTAGGGGATCTAGGGACCATTTGTGGTGGCCCTGAGATATCCTGCTGAGAGCATCTGCTAGGACATTGTCCTTCCCTGGGAGGTGAACTGCTATCAGAGAGGTTTTCGGGGAATAGGTCAGAGACCACAACTTCATTGCTTCTGTGCACAAGGCCGTAGACCAAGTGCCTCCTTGCTTGTTGATGTACCACATTGTGGTGGTATTGTCTGCCCTGATCTGGACCACCTTGTTCTGTACAGATTTGGAAAAAGCTTGCAGTGCCAGAAACACTGCTCTGAGTTCCAAGAGATTGATGTGAAGCAGAGACTCTTGAGGTGACCACAGCCCTTGGGTGGTAAGAGCCCCCAAGTGGGCTTCCCAGCCCAAGAGGGAGGCATCTGTGGTGACGATTAGAGAATGAGACTGAGTGACAAAAGGAACTCCCTGTCTTAAATTGTCCTGATCCTGCCACCATTGCAAAGCCTGGATCAGGGTTCGAGTCACTGGGACTAGTTTGGTAAGGGAATCCTTTCTTTGGGACCAGAAGGCACTTATCTGCCGACACTGTCTATGTATCTATGTATGTATGTGTCTATGAATGTCCCTCATCTGGAATCTTGCCCCCTGGACCACTGCTGTAGAGACTGCCATGTGGCCCAGGAACTGCAGGAAGTGCCTTGCTGGTCGAGACACCTGAAGGGTGAAAGAAGAGGCCAGTTCTATAAGGGTCCTTGCCCTGTCCAGGGGAAGGAAGGCTTTTGCTCTTATTGTATCCAGCTCTGCCCCTATAAAGGTGAGGAGCTGTACTGGCTCGAGAACTGACTTTGGAAGGTTTAGGAGGAATCCTAAGGAAGTGAGCAGTTGCTGAGTTATTTGAAGATGTGACTTGACTTGGTCTGGAGACTGACCCACTATGAGCCAGTCGTCCAAGTATGGAAAGATGGAGATCTTTTTTCTCCTTAGGAAAGCAACCACTACTGCCAGGCACTTTGTGAACACCCTTGGGGCTGATGTTAGGCCAAAGGGCATTGCTCTGAATTGATAGTGGCCTAAGGGCAACTCAAACCTGAGGTACTTTCTGTGGGAGCACCTGATGGGAATGTGAAAATAGGCATCTTTGAGGTCCAGGGAGGCTAGCCAGTCCCTGGCCTTAGAGAGGCAGAATTATTCCAGAGTCACCATTTTGAATTTTGGCTTTAAAAGGTGCTTGTTCAGATATCTCAGATCCAGGATGGGCCACCATTCTCCTGTCTTTTTGGGGGTTAGGAAGTACCTGAAGTACAATCCCTTGCCCCTGTGTAGGGTAGGAACCCTTTCTATGGCTCTGAGAGCCAAGAGTGAAGAAACCTCTGCCTCTAGGGCAAGGGTCTCTGATGGATTTGCAGGTGGAAAGGATCTGGTTCTCATCTTGGGAAATTATTTGAAGCTGAGAACCAGTCCCTGGCTTACTACTTCTAGGACCCACTTGTCTGATGTTAAAGATTTCCAGTCCTGGACAAAGTAAGCCAGCCTGCCCCTACAGGTATTGGAGAATCGGCCCGGGCAGACCCATCAGGGTGTCTGCCTGGCAGGGGCTTTAGGCTGAGGGGTGGAAGCAGGCCTGCTCATACCCCGTCTGCCTCTCCCTCTAAAGAACCCCCTCTGAGCATAAGCAGAAGAGGAGGCCTGGGCTTGCTAAAAAGGCCTTTGAAAGGGCCTGCCCTTGCCCCTGGAATGCTGCCTCTGAGGAGTGGCTTGCCTTTCTTTGGCCTGAGCACTCCTGTAGGTGGTCCTGTACTGTCCATCTTCTTCATGTAGTTCTCTGTCTGCTCCCCAAACAGAGAATTACCAATGACAGGAAAATCCATGGCCTTAGCCTGGGTATCCTGTGATAGGCTAGTACATCTGAGCCAAGCCATCCTCCGAAGGACCACAGATGTAGCCATGACTGTAGATGAAACATCACTGGAGTCCATAGCAGCATGAAATTGCACCTTGGATGCCTCAATCCCATCCACAGCCACCCGCTCCAGCTCCTTGGCAAGCTGGTCAGGGGCCTGTTTAGCTAGAGCCAGCACAGTGTCCCATCTGGACTTCTGATATCTAGCTGTGTAGGCCATATAGTTAGCCTGCCTGAGTCCCAAAGATGCTGCCATGTACTGTTTCTTTGCCATGGCATCAATCCTCCTGGAGTCCTTATCTGGGGGGTGTGAAGCCAAGGGAATATTTGCCTTATCACAGGCAGCAGCCTGCACTACCCCAACATGGCTGCATTGTTGTGAAAGGAACTCCGTGTCCGAGCCTGAAAGGGTATACCTCTTGTCCATCCTTCTGTCTACAGGAGGTATGGAATTAGGAGTTTTTAAAATTTTAAATGTCTGTTTCCCAAAAGATTTATGGAGGGGAATAGACAATCTCCTGGACTCTGGGATGTCCATCATCTCAACAAAATCAGGCTCCTCCTGATCCTGTACTGCTTCTTCCATAGGAAGCTGGAGGGTTTCAGCCACTTTCTTGTAAAACATAAAGTGGGAAGGGGACTCAGAAAGCCTAGGAGGAGGAGAAACACCTGAAGGTCTGTCTGGGGAGATGTCCGGGTCAATAGGCACATCCAGACTTTCATACTCACCATCATCATCATTATCTTCATACTTTCCCTCCTCCTCCGGTTCATAAAATTCTTCTAAAGTATAATCCAGAACCGGGGGAACCGACTGAACCGAGCCCCTGACAGATGGTGCCAGTTCGGTCGGAACCGAAGTTAGCGACTGAACTATCCTTATCGCTTTGGCTATTTCATCAGCGGTCAGAGAAAGAACTTGTGGATCCGAACCGGATGATTTTTCCCTTTTCTTTCTTTTAACCGGAACCGACTCCTCAGAATCGGTTCTCCTTTTGCCCGAAGAAGTTTCGCCCTGGTCAGAGGGCACTCCTTCTGGTGCGATTGAAACCGAACCGGGCTGGCCATCCGGGTCAGCGGACTCTTCGGCCTCCCTTCCAAGTAGTCTACCTACTTCTTTATCCAGGGTAGCTTTGGGAAACTTTCACAAATTTGGCAGTCTGAACTGAGGTGGTCAAATCCCAGACAATAAACACAGGTGGTGGGGGATCAGCCTTGGCAAAGGCTTCCCCACCCACACTCTGATAGTTAGAAACCCAGTGGGCCTGTTTTTTCTTGGGTTTCTCAGACATGGCCAATCCTAAACACAACTTACCCTTTTTCGGAATCCACTAGGCAAGACACCCTATTGGTTTCCTGACCGTGTTCGGGTCTTGGAAAAACAATCAAATCCGGTTTTTAGAACCGATCCGGACCGGTTACCACCTCTAATAAAGACAGAAATTTTTTACACAAATCTGATCGGTTCAAACCGAACCGATCCAATGTTCTAAGTTCCACACAGAAAACTAATACAAAACCTATCTAGTACTCACGGTACCACAGACAGAGACTTAACCCGACAGGTTCAGTAGCAGAAATTCGGTAGAAACCAAGCGAAAAAACGACACTTTAACCGACTATTTTGAACCGAGCAAAGGAGAAATCTCCGAAGCGACTGTTCAGTGAGGCGGAGTAAAGAATCTGACGGTTGGAGTTTAAACAACAGCAGACAGAGGCTTCAACCGAGCTCGAGCTCAGCGTTCCATGCCCTGCATGGAAAGTTAACTCTAACTCTTTGTTCTCTGGGGCAGTTCAAAGGTTGGTGATCACTGCAATAGTCAGAATACAGCAAGACTTCATGTTGTTTGAAATACTGCCACTCCTTGTCTCCTTAGGTGTGCCACAACTACAGCCAGATATTCTGTGAACACCCTTGGAGCAGAAGTGAGACCAAAAGGCATTGTCCTGAACTGGTAATGGCCTGAAGGCAGTTTGAACCCGAGAAATGTTCTGTGTCTGACTGCCTTATTGAGATGTGGAAGTATGGATCCTTGAGGTCTAGGGATGCAAACCAATTCCCTTGCTTTAAAATGGGCAGAATTGTACATAGAGTGACCATTTTGAGTTTTGGTTTCAGTAAATGCTTGTTCAGATGTCTGAGATCCAATATGGGTCCCCTGTTTTCTTGATAGTGAGGAAGTACCTTGAATAATACCTTGAATTTAAAAGCCATGCGAGACTACTTGCTCAGGGCTCGGAAGGCAGAGAGTCATGAGCGCATGAAGTCAGACGCAGCACGCCTTTTCTCTGGCTTGCTCCGATTGGTCCGTTTACTTCCTCTGGTTTACTTAGACTAAAAAGTGCCAAAAAGAGCTGTTTTAACTGCCTTTGTTTAAATAAGTTACTGAAATGTACTGTATGCATTCTTGCTAGTGTGTTTTTTGCTGTTAAAACCTAATCCAGCCTCACAGCCAAAGTGATACAGCCCTTTCCTGTCTCTGTGGCCCTTCCAGACTGCAGGGCGCCAAGGAAATTGCTGTCCCTTTCTCTTGCAAATTTGGTGTCTTCAACTTGATTGCTGGCCTTTGTGGAGCACCTCTTTAAATTTGACTCCCTCTCTCTTCTCCCTCAGCCGTGAACCCGACTGGGATTCCAGCTCAGCCACCCAGGAGGACTGCAGCCACCGGGTGGACGGCGCTTCCGAAGCCACCGCCCGAGACCAGTTGCTCGGACTCGGAAGGAGAGAGGTACGGCAAAGCCGCAAATTTTCACCCACCCACCCATCCCCCACCCCTGTCACTAACCATATAGGCCTCCTAGCCCCGCCCTCGACGGCTCCTGACACATCCCTGCCCTATCCCTTGACGCCTTAAACATATATCCACCTATTTTAAATCATACCACTGGCATATCCAATTAGGTATCCGGTACGATACCGTTGTCTCAATCCCCTCTCCCCATACCTCTTCCAAACCCCCCTGAATAATTCTTTTAGTCTGTTCATAATCAGCACCGCCATAAGCAGTAGCCACCTTCCACTGCTCCATATATTCATTATGGCTTACATTTGGCAGCTTGCTCTTCTTACTCTGCCACTCATAGGCTACATCCCAGCAAATTACAAGTCACGAGAGGCACTGCATCTACTACCCCAAGACCGTCTACCCTTCATGATTGAATTTAATTCTTGCACTATGCCTCTACTCCACTGGCTGCAGCAAGCGATCTACCCTCCCCGAGGAGAAACCATCTCTCTGCTCCCCATGCAAACGATATTAACCAGCCCCCCTGGCAAAGGCACCATTTGGAGTCTTTCAGCTAGAGTTCTAGCCTATGTAACCCTGGGACTGCACAACCTAAAATGTAAACCCTGGCACCGCAAGACTGGATTAATAAGTAGCCGGAAAAGGAGTTGCGCTCTCATGCCTTCTATTGCAATCTTAAGGAAACTTGTACTCTTACTTCTTCTATGCTCTGGAAATGTTGAGCTCAATCCTGGCCCTATGCATACCCTCTCCTCCCCATTTGAAATTAACAACTTTAAAGGAATCAGCTTCATGCATATCAACGCATGCAGTCTTCTGAAAAAACTTACTCTAATTCACACATGGGTTATCCACACGGAGCCTGATGTGCTTGTAGTCTCTGAGTCCTGGCTTAGACCCGCCATGCCCGACAGGGAGATCAACATTCCGAACTACCTATTATTCAGACAGACTGACTAGAGGTGGTGGGGTTGCCATTTATGTCAAAGATAAGTTCTCTGTCTCCACCCTTGATGCCACCACGATAGCAAATGGGTTTGAATGTTTGGCTATAAAAATAGTACTCTCCTCGTCCCTAGCTCTCCGAATCATAGGATGCTACAGACGCCCCTCGGCTGGTCCACAGCTCCTGTCTCATCTCTCTTACATCTTGGATACCAGCCCCCTAGAAACAGTTATACTAGGAGACCTCAATTACGACTGGCTGTCTGAAGCCTCACCCCCCCCCCCGAAAGCCTTCTGTGGCTCCCATGGGCTTTTTATACTTGCCAATGAGCCCACCCGTATAAACAAGAAAAAAACTCACAAAAAGCTCTCTTCTGGATGTAATTTTAACAAATAAACCCTACTCCTTCTCTCATGCCAGGACGTTTGACGTGGATGTCAGCGACCATCGCCTAGTAGTAGGAGTCTGGGCTGCTACCAAAGTGTCTTCCACATCACAATTTTCCACCAGGAGGTCAAAAAGGTCCTTCGACCCGAAGGCATTTTCTCAGGACCTAAATAGCTCCCGCTATGGCAGAGCTTCTACTTGGCTAAAT
This sequence comes from Neoceratodus forsteri, assembly GCA_016271365.2. NCBI lineage: Eukaryota > Metazoa > Chordata > Ceratodontiformes > Ceratodontidae > Neoceratodus > Neoceratodus forsteri. Next base: position 40,968,942 of record CM057451.1, read on the forward strand.
CAGTAGAAGCAGCTTATGCCTTTCTCCATGAGATCATACTAAGTGCTCTGAGCATTACATGCACCACTGGCGAGGTGTGCTTAAAAGCCAAAAGATGTTGATGGTTCTCGCGGAACTCAAGGCTGCTTCTTTCTAGGAGATAAATTATGGAAAAAGACTCTTAAATCTCAAAGGAAGAAGACTGGTGCTTATTCAGAATAGCCAGGAACAGCTGCACCAAGATGATCAGAGCGACCAAAGCTAGCTTCTTCCGTACTGAACTTAACAAAACATCAAATCAGCCCTCCAAATTCTGGGCCACACTGAAAGAAGTGTCCAGGCACACGTCGCAAACCACGCTTCCCCCCAAGGTCCTTTCAGGCAATACAGTACTAAATGATAAAACTGAGATTCTGCAAGCATTTAACTCTCATTTCGCCACAACAGGTTTAGCTTTCAACAATTCTCCTGCAAGTAAACTGCACCCTCCCCTCGGTGTTCAACCTACTAAATCTGGTCCCACATGCCAGACTTTTTCCTTCCTCCCTGTCTTTCTTAAGGAGGTGGAAGATCTGCTTCTACAATTGGACTCTAAGAAAGGCGCCAGCGCAGACAACATAGAGCCCTATTTTCTAAAACTAGCTTACCACATTCTTGCATCCCCAATTACGCACCAATTTAACTTGTCACTATCCCAAGGAACCCGACCCCAAATATGGAAAACTGCTCATGTTATCCCGTTATTCAAATCTGGAGACCCCTGTGACCTAAACAACTATAGGCCGATCTCCCTTCTCCCCACCCTCTCGAAACTCTTGGAAAAAATCGTGAACTCCCAGCTGAGATCCTTTATTGACAATATTAAATTTTTAAACCCTCTCCAATCTGGGTTCAGATCGAAGCATAGTACAATCTCAGCATTAGCCAAGGTAACAAATGACTGGCAACAAGATTTAGACTGCAAGAAGTACGTCTGCGCTGTATTCCTTGATCTAAGTAAAGCGTTTGACACAGTAGACCACTATATTCTCCTCTCCTCACTAGAATCACTAGGATTGGACCCCACCTCATTAAGCTGGTTTCGCAACTACTTGTCCGACAGGTACCAACAGGTAAAGGCTGAAGTTGACCTTTCCTCACCCACTCTGCTTTTAAGGGGTGGGTCCCCCATGGCTCCATCCTGGGACCACTACTATTTGCCATCTATATCAATAATATAGACACTGACGTTAAAGAGGCAAGCATCCATCCGTTTGCAGATGACACAGTGCTCTACCTAAGCCGCCCTACTCCAGAATCTGCAAGCGCTGAACTTCAAAAAGACTTCGACCTCCTGCAATGGCAACTCCTTAGAGGAAAGTTACTTCTCAATGCAAAGAAAACCAAAGCCATGTTACTCTCACCTGTATGTCACCTCTCCTATCCAGCATCAATTGGTACACCCACCCATTTCCACGATTCTGGGAGAAAAAATTTAATATGTCATGAAATTCAAATATTTGGGGGTCTGGATTGACCACAAACTCTCCTTTACGGACCATCTGGACAATCTGCTGAGAAAGCTAAGACAAAGGCTTGGCCTTTTCTACAGGATAAGACGGCTGCTAACCACTGATGCCAAGAGGCTACTAGTCCAATCAACGTTCCTCTCAAAAATTGACTACGCTGACCTCATATATAGCAGCTACTCTGCCGCCTATCTCGGGAAACTGGATACACTGTACCACAGTATCTTATGCTTCATCTCAGACCTTCCTCGTACCACTCATCATTGCTCCCTATATGCGGCTGTAGGCTGGAGTTCATTACAATATAGGCGCGACATGAACATGACCCTCTGGACGTTTAGATCTATTATAGGCAAACTCCCCCAGTATATTGCTGATTGCCTAACCCCTATCGCTGCTGGAAGCTATGCCCTTAGAAGCTGTTCCATAATTTCCCTGCGAACCCCTAGGGTGCACATCGCTTGGAGAGCACTATAAGCTTCACCCTCCCTTCGCTCTGGAACAAGCTCCAGAAATCCTTAAAACTAAAATCCCCTATTAGCCTTGTCACATTTAAAAAGCTTTATCGTCATGACATCACTGAAAAATGCAGCTGCTACGCACTTACCTAATAGCCCTTACCACTAAAAAAAGAAGTTTTTTCTCTTAGCACTTCCAGTCTCCTCCAGTGACCTCAACTCTAATTCCCACTCCTGTCCATCACCAAGATCGATTATTCCCAGCAGGGACCCTCTTGCTCAATACTAAACTAAGCACTTGCACTATTTTGGTTGGCCGCTATCCCTCACAAACGACCTGGCACCCACTGATTCTGTAAGGTCCAGAGTTCCTACTCTGTCATATGATACGCTTTCCGACCACTGTAGTTAACCTGTGATCCCTTAAATGTATCCACTGTTTAAATGTATTACTGCAATTAATCTGTGCTCCTGGTGTGTACCAATTCCTTAAATGTATTACTGCATGTATGTTCAGGTCCACCTGGTAAATGAGCTATGTTTTCGACCACTGTATTAACCTGTGATCCCTTAAATGTATCCACTGTGCTCCTGAATGTACCAATTTCTTAATGTATTACTGCATGTATGTTGCAGGTCCACCTTGTAAATGAGCTTGCTCAATGGTGTCCGCCTGGATAAATAAAGATATTGATTGATTGATTAAATAGAGGCCTTTCCCCCTCTGCTGCAGGGGAACTGGCTCTATTGCCCTTAGGAATAGGAGATTTAATACTTCCTTCTCTAGCAACAGAGTCTCTGCTGGGGAGGAAGGTCGAAAACCTTTTGCCCTCGGCCTTGGTTTTAATTTGAAACTGAGGGCCAGACCTTGGCCCACTACCTCCAGGACCCACTTGTCTGTAGTAATGGATTTCCATTCCTGGAGGTAATGGGCCAACCTGCCTCCTACTGGTACTAGGGAGGTGACCCGAGCAGACCCCTCAGGGTGTTTGCTTAGGTTGGGAAGCTGGATGAGTGTTAGGGGCTATCCAGTTGCCACCCCTTCTGCCCCTGCCTCTAAAGTAGCCCCTCTGCTGCTAATACTGATGGCACTGGGGGTAAGCTTGGGGCTGAAAGAATGGCCTATAAGGCCTGCCTCTGGGACTCGTGGCTTGCTGCTTATGGGGTGTAGAGGGCTTCTCTTTAGCAGCAGCACTTTGATAGGCTGTTTTGTACTCATCCATTGTCTTCATGTAAGCCTCTGTCTGCTCACAGGGGAAGTCCATTTCTTTGGACTGGGTGTCCTGAGTCAGGTTAGTTGTCCTGAGCCAGGCAAACCTTCTTAGAGATATAGAAGAGGCCATTTGTCTGGCAGCGGTATCATTACTGTCTACTGCCATATGAAATTGCACTTTAGATGCCTCTATGCCCCTTTTTGCAGCTTCCTCCAAATCCGCTGCCGTAGGGGCTGGCACTGACTTTGTGATTTCCATCGCAGTGTTCCACAAAGTCCTCTGGTACCTTGTACCATAGGTCATATATGATGCCTGCCTTACTGCAAGAGAAGACCCCAGATACTGTTTTTTGGCAATGGACTCTAGCCTCCTGGAGTCTTTATCAGGAGGATGTGAAGCTAAAGGAATGCCAGTCTTATCACAGGCTGCAGCCTGCACCACTCCTTCATGGCTAGGGTGTCCAGACAAGAACTCTGCTCAACCCTTAGCCCGCCCAGTACTTTTTATCCACTTTTCTTTCCATGGGTGGAATGGAAATGGGGGTATGCAGTACTTTCAGGACCTGTTTCTTTAGGGATTTATGGATGGGTAACAAAATCCTTTTAGAGGTTGGCACATTTTCTTGGCATCACGGCCAAGAAAATTATAATGGGGCTTGCCCCACCTGGTATCTGTGCCCTCCTTAAGCCTAGACATGGGAATGTCACTACAAGGAGATCCAATTCCCATCTACTACATATCCCCCACGATGTCACACGACCCAAGGACAAAGATTATTCATCTATTGGGCATCCAACTGGCTCAACTCTCTTGGCAGCAACATAGCGACCACTCCAACACTCGGCCTCTTCAAGTCCAAGCTGCGCCTCTCACTGCTTGTATCCTGCAATTGCCCATCTTAACACTTCCACCATTCCAGCTGCACGTGCCCCAGCACCCAGCACTTACAATCAGTCTTTGCACCCCTAGCACCTTACCTGTCATATTCCCTCGACAAGGCCCCCTGGCTGCACTGTCTCCCACCCTCGCCCACCTCCCCGTATCTCCACTCCTGCCCGCCCCAACCACCTCCCGTACTCCCTTACCCCCTCGATCTCCTACCCCTCTCCCCCCTTCCCTTGTCTTGCTCATAGCTCAAGTCTTTGTACTGGTTAATACATGTCTGTAAGTCAATGACTATATGTTTGTAACTAAAAATGATGACTGTTGCACATGCTGATGTGGAACCTTTGTAAAAGAGCCTCGGCTCAAAGGTATTGTAATCTTAGATTGAAATAAATAAAAAAAAATAAACATCCATTATCTCTTTGTAATCTTGTTCTTCCTCCTCATCAGTGGATTCTTGAGTGGGAGGGTCCAAAGACAGAGCCACCTGACTAATGAACTGAAAATGAGATGTATAATCCTCAGTTCCCTTATCAGGGGAGTCAGGTCAGTGAGGATCTGGGGAGACATCTGGTTCAATGGGCTCCCCATAGTCCTCTTCTTCCTCATCGTCATCATTTTCATAATATTCCTCTGCACAAACCTCCTCTTTGGGTTCCCCTGAACCGGGAACCGAAACAGAGCCTGCAGTAGCCAAACGCGGTTGTTTTTCAACCGGGACCAGATTGGTCTGCAAGAACTGAATTATGCGAATCTCATTCGTTATCGCCTCAGCAGTTGGAACTGATGCCTTCGGTTGCAGTTCAACCGCTGTGTGCTTTTCTTTCTTTTTTCTTTTGCCTGATTGCGCCATTTCAGTGGCTGGTTCGGCAGATCTCTTTTTAGTACATGAGGAGTCACCCTCGTCAGAGGGCTGGTCCCCCGGTTCCTTATGAGTGTCTGCTAACGGTTCAGTGGTTTTCTCAGACATTTTCTCCTGCAGTTGTTTAAGTCGCCTATCAAGCATCGACTGAGGGAAATTTTTACAAATTTCACAGTCCTCCTTGATTTAAATTAAATGAGGATCTGCCTTAGCGAACGGTTCCTCACACTCTGTATAATGTTGGAAACCTGTGGGGCCTGTTCGTTTCTTAGGCTGTGACATTTATCGGTTGGTTAGAACTGAAGTGAACCAAGAATTACCTTGGGAAATATTATCAAAAAGTTTAAAATAACTAAACCGCCTTACCGGACAGTACCGAAATTAAAATAAATGAATTCAAACCAAATTAAAGCATCGGTTCCTTCCTGGTTAGGGAGAACCGGAGAGTAACCGATAAAACTTACCAAACTAACACTATCTAACTAATTCTGCCTGTAAACCAAGGACAGTGCTTCAAAAATTAAGGAAAATAAAACGGACTACAATTTAAACCGAGAAAATAACTTCTTCAGATAAAGTGAAGGCGAGCTCTCCAGAGAAGTCTTACTGAGGCAAGCGGAGTACAGAATCTGACGGTTGCAGGACGTGCAACCAGGGACAGTGATTTGAAAACGGAGCTCGAGCCTAACATTCCATCATTAGCATAGGTTCTATTAGCCATTTCGGCTAGGAAGCAGTCCTATGGTGAGACCATACTGCAATTGTCAGAATACAGTAAGATTATCTGGGGTTTGAAAGACTGTTACCCCCCCGTTTTCTCAAAAACTCTAGCACTATGGCCAGGCACTTGTGATGGCCCTTGGAACACAAGTTAGGCCAAATGAAAGTGCTGCAAACTGATAGTGGCCTGAGGCCAGCCTGAATCTCAAGTGCTTTCTGTGACATGTTCTGATAGGGATGTGAAAGTAAGCATCTCTTAGGTCTAGGGAGGCTAGCCAGTCTCCATTTTGTAATTTGGGAATGATTATTGCAAGAGTGACAATTTTGAATTTTGGCTTCAAAATGCGTCTGTTTAACATTCTTAGACCCAGAATAGGTCGTCAAACCCCATTTTTCTTCCTTGTGAGGAAGTATCTGGAGTAAAAGCCTTTGCCCCTTTGGTTTAGGAGCACTGGCTCCACTGCTTTGATTGCTAGAAGAGGTTTTATCTCTGCTTCCAGTAAGATTCTATCTGCAGATGTAACTGGTACAAAAGTTCTTGTTCTCAGCTTGGGAAATTATCTGAAGCTGAGTGCCATACCCTGGCTCACTACCTCCAGGGCCCACTTGTCTGTGGTGATGGTATGCCAAGCCTGGAGGTAGTGAGCCAGTCTGCCACCCACTGGTGGTTCTACAATAGGGGATGCGACCTGTACCAGCCCATCAGGAGTTTTGTGCGGGCTGTGCCTGAACCTGAGGAGAAGGAGAAGCTCTTCTAATAGCGCTCCTGCCCCTTCCTCTGAAATAGCCTCTAGGCTGCTGTTGCGGCTATAAGGCCTGTGCCTGGAAAAAAGGTCTGGGATAAAATCCCCTACCCCTGCCTCCCCTAGTCTGGGGTCTATAAGAAGTAGAAGGTCTGTCCTTCGAGTTACTTCGATAGGTAGATTTGTATTCCTCTACCTTTTTCATTTCAGCCCCAGTTTTATCACCAAACAATGAATTATTTTCAATAGGGAAATCCATTTCTTTGGCCTGGGTATCTGCGGTGAGGTTGGTGGCTCTGAGCCATGCAAATCTCCTAAGGGAGACAGCTAATGCCATTAGCCTAGCTGCTGTGTCATTGGCATCCACTGCCATATGAAACTGGTATTTAGTGGCATCAAGTGCAGCCCTTGCTGTGTCTTGCTGTTCCACTGCCACTTCACCTGGCACCTTGTCAGCCAGTGCTAAGACTGTATTCCAGAATGCCTTCTGATATCACACTCCATATTGCCGTGTAGTTGGCTTGCCTGACTATTAAAGAGGCCACCATGTAGCCCTTCTTTCCCATGGCATCCATTTTTCGTGAATCTTTATCTGGAGGATGGATAGCCAGGGGTATCCTGGCTTTGTCACAGGCAGCAGCCTGAACCACCCCTTCAGGGTCAGGGTGATTAGACGAAAAAAAAAAAAATCAGCTGTGGATCTGTCTAGCTGATACATTTTGGCAACTTTTTTATCTACCCCAGGGATAGAAGTTGGGGTTTGGAATATCTGCAACGCTGCCTTTTTTTAGGGACTTAAATTTTGGAAGCAGAAGGTGTTTTGTAGGAGTTAGACCCATCATTTCGATGAACTCTGCTTCCTCCACATCCTCGTCAGTTTCCTGAAGAGGAAGATTAAGGGTCTCTACCATGCTTTTTACAAAAGCATAGTGAGAGAAGTACTCTTCTGGACCCCTAGGAGGAGATCCAAACTCCTGCTCTGGGGAAACATCAGGATCTATTGGTTCCCCTTCAAAATCTTCCTCATCCTCCTCACCATAAATAACTTGAAGTTTCTGAGGGACAGGAACCAGTACAGCCGGTGTAGGAACCAGGACTGCAGACTGCAGGGCTTGTAAAACCTGTAAGGCCTTAGCAATGTTCTCAGCCGAGGGCATATTATGTTTGTTTGCTGGGAGCTCCTTAGCCTTCTTGGCTGGAGGCGCAGCGACATGCTTTTCTTTGCATTTTTTCTTTAGTGGGACAGACTCAGCAACTGTCTCCACAGCCCTTTAGCTTTGCCTCCATCCTTTTTAGGAATGGGGTAGATGCACTGCTATCAGCAGCAGAAGCAGAAGTCATTTCCTCTAACTTTTTAGCCTTTTTTCTTAAAGTTTTAGAACAAATAGTTTTGCAAATCTCACAATTAGCGAAAATACAGCTGGTACCCAAACAGGAAATACAAAGGGAATGTCTATCTGCTTTTGCTATAATCTGCCCACAAGACTCACAATATTTAAAATCAGTGGGTCCTGTGCATTTTATAGGCTTGTCTAAATGGACCTCTGACATTGAGTAAGACAGTAAAAAGCAATGGCAAAACGTTTAATAATATCTCGGAACCGGAGGTTTTAAATTTAAACAACCACTAACGGTCCTGGAACCGAGTGCTAATCGGTTCTCTAAAAGAAAAGGAACCGAAAATGACTTTAAATTTACATAAAAATAAAGCGGTCAAAGGAACCGACCGCAAATACAAACTTTAGGTAATAAAGCTGAGGTAAACCTCGCTAAAAGACGCGGAACCCTCAGTTCCAAGGAACCATCAGGGAACCACAAATAACACAAAAAACTACTACAATTATCAAAAAACTAAACTTCTAAGGCAGCAATTTAAAATTAAACTTAAAATGAGTACTTATCTACACAGATAATTTATTCTGAAAACAGTTCACGGAGAGCTCTCCAGGACATCCTTACTAGGCAGGCGGAGTAAAGAATCTGAAGCACTCAGAGTGCAGCAGTTGCTAGGGCAGCAGTTTGAAATTGGCATGAGCCAACTGAGAGTTCCATCATTTGCATATAATTCCATCTCTCCGGGCAGTTCACCACAGGAGGCTGACGGCATCAGTTTAATCATAATGAGTGATTCCTGAGGTTAGAAATGGATTTAGTCCCAGACAGAACTGATAAAAACAGACCACTAGCAGCAAAATTCAAATAGCAATATTTTATTTACAAGTTAATTTATAATGTACTGAGAAGGTCCACATATCCAAATAGTAGCAAACCAGGGTTTTATTTAACTCTAAAAATTGATTAGCGTTTTGCTCATAAAAGTTCTAAAATATTGTAAAAATGCATAGCACTTGCCTCACTGTCTTTAACAAACATAACACTTCTAAAAAACCTATATAAATGCTTTCTGTACAGCTAGTATTGTCCCAAGAAAAAAACTGCTGATCAATTATTTAAAATCTTGCAAACAGTTTTGAAACCAGTCACCTCAAACAGCTTTAATAAAGCTAAGGGGCACAGAACCTGATGTCAGCAATAGATTTAACACATAAATCAGCAGTCAGCCTACTGAAAGTGGTCACAGTGAGGACCAAGCAGATTCACCATCCAGGCAAAGTCTAACACGGGAACCCACCACTGTTAGCTCGCAACACTATAAAAGCAAAAAAGTGCAATTACCAGACTGTCACAACAGGAAATCCAAAATGCCCCATGATTCAAATAACGATAAGCAGCAAACAGAACTGTGAAGCCAGATATCTAGTAGCAGGTCCAGACAACGAGCACATGCACAGAAAACAGTACAATGGGGCCAGGAACTACAAGGCCAAATATCCCAATGAGTTAAGAGTGTTATAACGTAAGCAGGTAAGAGCACAGAAGAAAAGCACTGGACTGCCAATCACAAAACCAAAACACACAAACAACTGAGTGCAGGGAGTATATCATAGGTAGAACATGAATGTAAAGCACAGATAAAACAGATGTCAGAACCGATAGGACACCTTAAGGTAAAAAGTAGACTTTAATAACTAAACTTCCTCACAATAAAATACCCTAACTCTACAATGACTAGATAGCTAAAATACTAGCTAAAAATTGCAGCTATTGAACTAAAACACTTTAGAAATACAGTCGCAAAACACTAGAGCTTGGCAGCTCAGTAGAGATGTGCCGAAGTTTTAATTCGCTGACAAAGTTGCTGCGAAGTGGCTGAAATTTGTATTCGCGGAGTTTCACAAAGTTTTCCCTACCCTCAGCAACTTTGATTTCACCCAAAATCACAAAGTCTGCCATGCAAACGGTGGAATTCCACCTGCAAAGTGTGCAATTTCACCCACAAACAGCAGAATTTCACCAGCGAACAGAGAAATTTTGCTGTTTACAACGAAATTCAATGACAATGCAGAATTCTGCGTTACGGCGAAATTCCACACTGTAGGTCAATCGACACTTCGCGAGTTGTACTGAATTCGCAGATTAATTCACAAAGCAAATTTAGCCAACTTCACCGATCTCTACAACTCAGTGGCCATCTTGGTCAAGCTTGGTCAATTACACTGTCCTCCATCCAAAAAAGGCATCCCTGGTAATGTGTAGTGAGGTTGATGGATTACATATAAACCATCTGGTGCTCAAACAAAATTTAATAATCAGGTACAGCCACAGGCTGGCCCGGTGGTGTGAAGGGCTGAGGCGCTGGACGCCACACCTCGTGCCACGCTGGCGACCCGGGTTCGGGAGCAAGCACAGGTCGCCGAGGGCTGGCAGGGAAGGAGAGGGATCGAGCGTCTGATGAACTGCTCTTCCTCTCTGGGGAGGGGGTCCACAACAGTCAGCGCCCGACTGCGCCCTGGTGGAGGCTGGGGGCGGGCGCATGCCGTACTCTGGGAGGGAGGTCGGGGCAAACGCCTGGACGGGACGTGGCGGACACGCGGCGCGCTTCATGGGCGCTGGCGCCATTACCGCCCCGACTCAGGGAATCAAGAACAAGGAAAGGTGGCACCTACTGCAGCTTGATGGCCGTCTGCGAGTGTTTCTTTGCACTGCGCACCAAACTGGATCTGTAGGGTGGGAGATAAGGGCTCCCTGCCACCCCGCTGCGGGGGGCAAGTCGCAGGGGTTACTGGGTGCCAGCGGTCCCTGTTGAGATGGATGGTGGCCAGATCCCCATAATAGCAGGATGCGAGTCTAAGGGGGAGCAGTAGGTGGCCACAGGAGGATAAAAAACAAACAAAAAAAAAAATCAGGTACAGCCACAAATAAAAGTTATGTACTTCCCATAACTGTTTATCTTTCTGAATATCTTCTCCATAGAGTACCACTAATGGGACTGTGCAGGAGGTGCTAGGACCCCACTGGAGCCAGAATGTTTCTGGAAGCAGGAGGCACAAGTAGGTCCCACGTGCACATCACTACATGTGCCCATTGGTATACAGCAGCACCAACTCCCAACCCCTCAGAACCTTTTTTTTTAATAACCAAGGAAGTAAGCAATATTTATTTATTTGCTTTTGTTGACCGGGTGGGTACACTAGACATAGGAATGCCTATTTTCAGGTACGACCCGGGAGGGTACAAATGAAATACAAAACATCAGTGTGACGCAGCACACATAAACCATACAGTAAATAGTAAGCCAGGAGAGTACAAAACATCTCAAACATTAATAAAAGACTATAATAATACATGAGCAAGCAAAGTTGGTAGTAGAGAACATGGATAACAGGATCATAGAGAAGAATGAGATAAGTGCAACTCAGGTTAGGAGATTCCTGTAGGTCCTTAGCAAGTAGCTAGTTAGCAAGTCCAAGATAGCGAAGTGACTGGGGGAGGCGGGGGTAGAGTAGAAGAGGATAGATTGGGGAGTATAACAGGTAGGGTGGAAATAGGAAAGGGCAGGCAGAGCCTAACCAGTAACCTATGCACTTAACCTAAGCGCATAAGACAGCCATGGTGGCCCATGTAAGAAGGATCACCAAATCTAGTAACACAGCATATCTTCACAGCCCAACCGAAATACAAAGGGGTGGCGACCCTAACACAATACTGGAGTGAGTCCGGGGGATGGTAGACAGGCATAGTAATCTATGGAGAAGATATTCAGTAAGATTAACAGTTACAGTAAATACATAACTTTCATATCCTTCAAGAATCAATCTCCTCTATAGATTCCCACTAAGGGGTCAGAGTACAAAGCTCAGAGAAAGTCCCTGTGACTAACGAGGCTGGAGCTCTGGGCTCACTCAGGATAGTAATCCATTCAGGAATTGTTCTGCTGAAGGTGGAATGCTGCCTTGCATGGACATCCAGGGCATACAGCCAGGTAAAAGTATGCAATGTGCTCCACGCTGCAGCTCTGCATATTTCTCCAATAGCAATAGACACAGAGTGCATTTCTGCCAGGAAAGTGGCAACCACTCTGGTGAAGTGGGTGTGTACCTTGCCCTCCAGCTTAATCTGGACCATGGCATAGCAGTGGCACAGGCAGTTTACAATCCAGGCTGAAATGCAATTGAATGTGACAAGCTGTCCTTTTTGACTGGGTTCGAAAGAGACAAAGAGCTGTTTTGACTGTCTAATGCTCTCAGTCCTGTCCAGATAAAACCTAAGGACCCTCTTAACATCCAGTGAGTGGAAAGTCTTTTCTCCCTCATTCTGAAAGTTGACAAAGTAGGTAGGTAGGATAATAGCCTGCTTAAGATGGAACTCAGACACCACTTTCGATAGAAACTTAAGGTGTGTACGGTGAACTACCTTATCTTTATTGAAAACAGTATATGGGGATTTATGATCAAAGCATGGATTTCAAATATTCAGCGTGCAGAGGTCACAGCTGCCAGAAATGCTGATTTCCAAGTTAGAAACTTCATGTCACAAGTTGCAATAGGCTCAAAAGGCTTGCGAGTGAGCATATCCAACGCAAGGTTGAGACTCAAGGGAGTCTTCAGTTTCCTGATGGCAGGACTTATGTGTAGATAGAAACACAGAAACCAAATCCAGTAACATAGATACCCTGAGGAACCTCCTTAACAGTGGCAGCTGTGCCAAAGAGCAGGTACCTACAGGTTTGTGGTATGTTGATATAGCACACAGGTGAATCTTAACTATGGAATACAGCAGGCCAGCATCAGAAAGATTCAGTAAGTACTCCAAAACCTTTTCAGGTGGATACCTGAAAGGGTCCATGGGATTCTGAAACACCTGCTGGAAAATCTTATTTACTTGACTGTGTGTGTATTCCTGGTGGAAGGTTTACGTGCGGCCAAAAGTATTTCAGAGACCCTCTGAGATCCCTGTTTACTTCTATCTCTTCAGGAGCCAGGCCTGAAGATGAAGGGAGCACAGGATGGGATGGATTTCAATCAATCAAATCTTTATTTATCCAGGCGATCACCATTGAGCAAGCTCATTTACAAGGTGGACCTGCTGTTGGCAGGGAAAATTGTACAGTTACATATAAATATACATAATACAAAAGGGACAACATGTTTACAATACTGATAGGAGCAGAGTATTTACATTCCAATTTGCTGACCTTGGGTCAATAAATCAGTCTACAGTGGCAGAACCCACAGTTTGCTGACAAAGTTAAGTAAGCAGAGGAAGCCATATTTACTGGGGCAAGCAGGGGTCCACTAGGATCAAAAGAGAAAGAACTGGCCAGTCCTACTGAAGGATGCAGCACGCAATAAAAAATATGAAAAGTAGAACAAAAAAAAAACACTCAGTGTGCAAAAATAAACAGGCACAATGCTGGAAATATGCTGCAATCAGGTTTATTGTGGTCCCGAAGGATGCTGCCCACAATAAACCTGACTACAGCATATTTCCAGCACTATGCCTGTTTATTTTTGTGCACTGAGAGTGTTTTTTTTTGTTGTTGTTTTTGTTTGGCCACTAGGATTATCTTGCCCCTGTGTGCCTCCAGTTTGAACAACACTCTCTAAATGAGAGAGCCTGGAGGGAATGCATACAGAAACAGATTTTGCCATGGCATTATTAATGCATCCTGACAGAAAACGCCATGCCCTACATTTCTGGGTCAGAATTAAGGCAGTTTGGAATTGAGTGGGACACAAAAAGGTCCACATGCCCCACTCATCAAACAGCGATCTCATGACGTCTGTTGTTAGTGACGACTCATGAGGCTCTGCCTCTGTTCAACTTAATTCATCTGTCGGACTGTTCCGAACCCCTGACAGATTGGTTGGAGCAGGATCCCCTGCTCCAGGCACCACTACCACACTCTCACTGCCTCCCTGCAGAGAGGGTAAGAGTGTACTCCCCCTTGCATGCTGACATAGTACAAGGCAGACATGTTGTCGATCTAGAGGAGAAAAAAAGGTTACTCACCAGTAACAGTTGTTCTAGGAGTGGTATATGTTGTTCATCCACACTCTTTGGCATGTCCCCTTCCACTTTAAGATGAACCAGAAGTCTTCATGTGGGCTCCTCCCACCCACCCACGTGGTATATACGTCGGCTCCGCCCCATGACGCCAGATCTTAGCCCGCTGGAAGCCAGGTGTTGTGCGTCCGTAGCCAGGGAGGTTGGGTGGGTCCATGTGGATGAACAGCATATACCACTCCTAGAACTACTGTTACAGGTGACTAACCTGTTTTTCTAGGATCGTGGATATGTTGTTCATCCACACTCTCTGGCAGACTCCTAACAGTTCTCCGAGAGGAGGGAGGCAAGGTGCACACCCCCTATTTAGGGAACAGAGATTGGAGAACTGAGGCCGGAAAACCAGTATCCCAGCGTGACTCAAGGTCGATATGGTAATGAAGGCGTTTGCTGACTTCCAGGTAGCAGCCCGGCAGATTTCCTGGGTAGGGATGTCCCTGGAATCAGCCACCGATGCAGCAGTATGGCGGGTAGAATGAGCTCTTATCCCTCTGGGAGGCTCCATGCCCACCAACTTGTAGCACAGACCTATGCATGATGTAAACCACCTTGCAATGGTCCATTTTGCTGCAGGTCTGCCAGAAGCAGCTTCAGCGTAGGTGACAAACAGCTGATGAACCTCTCCACGAATTTCCTCCGTCCTCTCCTTATAGTACGAGAGAGCATGCCTCAGGTCCAAAGTATGGAGCCTGTACTCGGCCTCCGAGGTGTGATTAGGGTAGTATACCGGCAATGTGAATACCTGGTTAAGGTGCAACTCTGACACCACTTTCGGAAGGAATTTCAGGTGGGGGCGTAGGACAACCTTGTCCTTGTGGAAGACCAGATAAGGGGAGTCCACCAAAAGCGCCTGGAGCTCCCCTGTCCTTCTGGTAGACGTGATAGCCACCAGGAAGACCATCTTCCATGACAAGTATGACAAGGCACACTTTGAATGGCTTGCCTATGAGCTTTGCCAGTATCAGCAGTAGATCCCATGGAAGTGGAGGTTCACGCACCGGAGGGGATATGTGATCCAGGCCTTTGAAAAAGCACCAGACCACTGTCTCCTGCACCAATGTCAGCTGACCGGCCCACGCCTGGTAAGCAGAGATGGCTGCCAGGTGCACCCTAAGGGTCAATGACTGTAGACCCCCTTAGGAGAGAGAGACCAAAGGTAGTCGAGAATGTTAGCCACTGGACAGGACAGAGGATCCAGGTCCTTGCCCTGACACCAAATGGAAAATCTTTTCCATTTGAAGGCATAACATTTCCTGGTCGATTCCTTTCTGGATGCCTCCACCACAGTGTAGACATCTTCAGAAAGACCCAAAGCCTGGATTTCTAGCTGCTCAGGTACCAGGCTGTGAGGTGCAGGGATTGAAGGTCCATATGGAATACCTTCCCTTGACTGAGTGATATCAGGTCCGGGCGTGCTGGAAGCCGCCCCGGGTGCCTGCAGCTGAGGCTGAGGAGATCTGGATACCAGAACTGGAGCAGCCGGTCTGGGGCTACCAGGATCACCTTCGCCTTGTCTCTCCTCACCTTGAGGAGCACCCTGTGGATCAAGGGAAATGGAGGGAAGGCGTAGAGGAGGCCTAGGGTCCACGGCCTCAAGAAGGTATCCCCTTGCAGTGAGCCCTGCTGGGGGGGGGGCGGCGGGCATGAAACAGCCTCAGCTGAGTGTTTTCCCTGGAGGCAAATAGGTCCACCATTGGTTTGTCCCAGTGGGAGAACAGGCTATAAGCTATCTCTGGATGGAGAGACCACTTGTGGGATGTTTGGCCTAAGTGGCTGAGAGCATCTGACAGATGGTTTGAGGCTCCTGCCACATGGATAGCTAGAGATCTGCCTCTAATCGGCTCACAAGGGTCCAGATGCAGAGCGCCTCTCTGCACAGCAGATGGGAGTGCACACCACCCTGTTTGTTGAGGTAGTACATGGTCGTGGTATTCTCCGTCTGGACTTGAACCACTTGACCCAAGAGCTGAGGAGCAAAAGCTGACAGTGCCAGTCTGACTGCTCTGAGCTCCAACAAGTTGATGTGGCATCGGGACTCCTCGGGGGTCCAGAGCCCATGGGCCCCTTTTGTCCCCCATGTGGGCTATCCAGCCCATGAGAGAGATATCAGTCGTGAGGACGACCGTCGGCTAGGGGCGGACAAAAGGGATCCCTTCCTGCAACCAGTCTGGGGCAGTCCACCATTGGAGAGCGTCCCACATCTTCTGGGTTACAGTGACCAGCTAGTCAAAATGACCATGGCACTGAGTCCATTGGGCGGCCAGCTCCCATTGGAGGGGGCACATGTGCAACCGGGCCCAATGGACCACTGAGGTGCACACCGCCATGTAACCCAAAAGGCGCAGAAAGTCCTGGGCATGACGCAACTGCCCAACCAGAAATGATTGGGCAAAGGAGGAAAGAACCTCCGCCCTGTCCACCTGGAGCTGAGCTCTGGCTTGACAAGAGTCGAGCTCTGCCCCGATGAAGCCCATCACCTGAGAAGGCACGAGTTCCGACTAGGCCTCGTTGATCAGGAGGTCGAGTTGGGAGCTGGTCTGGAAGGCCAGGTCCCTGGACCTCTCCACCTCCTGTTGGGTGGAACCTGCTAGGAGCCAATCATCGAGATAAGGATAAATCCTGACCCCCTGATGCCTCAGATGGGTCGCAACCACTGCAATGCATTTGGTGAAGACCCACGGGACCGATGACAGGCCGAATGGCATGGCTCGGAACTCATACAGGGTCCCTTCAACCTGAAGCGGAGGAACTGCTGATGGGATGGACGGATTGGGACGTGAAAGAACGCGTCCTGCAGATCAAAGGAACAGAACCACATGTTTCGCTCCAAGGATGGTATGACTTGGGACAGAGTGACCATCCGAAAGGTACGTGACCCGAGATATTGCTCCAGGTCGTGCAGATCTAGAACGGGGCACCAGCCCCCTCCATCTGCTTGGGCACCAGAAAGTACCAGGAGACAAAGCCTGGGTCTGCTGGAGGATCCACCACTGGAGCTACTGCCTTCTTGAGGAGGAGCTGAGCCGACTGAGTCTGGGCGGATACTCGTTCCTCCCGAGGGGCGCGGGCTCGGCTTGGAGGGTACTGCTCGAATTCCAGAGGCAGTCCCTGACCGACCACTTCCAAAACCCACCTGTCTGTGGTGATAACGGACCAGGCGGAAAGAAAGTGGTGGAGCCGGCCCCTCATAGGAGGACCCAGAGCTGAGGTGATGGGAGAGGGGTTGACAGCCCCCGCCCCGTCACTGAGCAGGCTTGGAGGAGGACGCTCCAGGACTTGAACCTCGGCCTCCTTTTTGGCCCCGTTGGGTCTGAGCTTGGGCCGGGGGCACCAAGCTTGAGCCTACAGCTGCTGCTGTTGCTGGTGCTGCTGTTCACCTTGAAAGGAGGACTGCTGAGCCGAAGGGGAAGAATGTCAAAAAGGCTTCTTCTTCTTCTTCTGCTGGTTCTTGCCCGAAGAACCCTTGGTAGAAGTAGCGCCCAAGGTGGCATTGGACTACTCAATGTGTTGAAGGTGACCAGCCACTCCTGCACTGAACAAGTCGGTCCCAAGGAAGGGCACGTCAGCTAGTTTGTGCTGGGTATCCACCGGAAAGGAGGAGAGAGAGCCTCAGCCAAGCCCTGCGACGAGATGCAACCGCGGCAACCATCGAGCGGGCACAAGAATCCCCCAATGTCCAGAGCCATCTGAAGCTGCTGTTTAGCAACAGCTCGGCCCTGATCCCAGATCTGCATGACCGTGGTCTGCATGTCCACAAGGAGATGTGGGAGGACTTCATCCAGCGACCCTAAAAGGGCGTGAGAGAAGTGTGCCATGACGACAGACGAACTTGCCTCATGAAGGCCCAAGGAGGAAGCCGCATACACCTTCCTGGCTAAATGGTCCAAAAGCTTGGACTCTTTATCAGGAGGTCGGTCAGTGTCAGCAGAACTGCCAGTACGCCTGAACACAGAGGCAGTCACCAGGCTCTCGGCCAAAGGGTGCTCTGTGAACCCAGCAAGGGACCTCATGGGCACCGCACACTTGCGGGCCATCTGGGCAGACGGAGCTGAACAAGAGGCAGGGCGCTGCCAAAGTTCTAGAGCCAGGCCGACAATAGCCTCAGCCACAGGAAAGGCCTCCGTTGGGGCATCCCCTCTCTTGAGGATGTCTGTAAGAGGGTACTCCGCCTTTTTCTGAATTGGTTCCAGGGGCATCCCTGTAGATTCAGAGATGAGGCGAAGAATCCCTTGAAAAGACGAGGGGCCTTCCTCAGTCTCTAAGCCAACGGTTGATTCATCATGACCTGAATGAGAATGCAAGCCGGTGACATCTGAATCCGAGTATAACGGCCGACCATTCAGGTCACCTTTGACCCGCCAAGGGCGGTCTGGGCTGACCGTAACAGACAATCACCGGGGAAGCCCGGTGTTTGGACTATCTTCCTAGGAAGGAGACCATCCCACAGGCTGTTTGGGCGGTGGTTCCAATACAGTCGTCGGAGAGACCATTTTGGGCCAAACTGGTGGTTTTGCTGGCTCCACGGGCTGAGGAACCGATTTAATCGGCTCCGAAGGAGTCGACTTCGGCCTAGGAGGCAAGAGCCACGTAATGGCCAGTGTGGAAGCCGGAGTCAGCTTGTGCCCGGTCAAAATTACCTGTTGCCACGAGGTCCTTCTAGCGCCAATGGAGTTTCCGCCGTAGCCTCTCCTCATCCGAGGAGGACGAGGACAACCGATGGGATTGCCTCTTTTTAGAGCATTTATGGCTCTTCCTCCGCCTGTCGGTCGAGGGTGTCCGAGACCTCGATCGAGATCGGACCAGGCGACTTTCGGTCATAGAGAGCACAGGCGGGACTGGTGATTTCCGGGATCGAGGACCACTTCTTCGATCGAGAACATAGACTTTGCGGCAGATAAGGACCGCTTGGCCCACCTAGTCTGCCCATTTCCCTATCTACAGGATAAGTTGCAGATCCTAGTTAACCAACAGCCTATTTCTTCTTAACCCCCACAGAATTGCTTATGTCTGTCACACATGTTCTTGGATTCTCCCACAGTTTTAGACCCCACAACCTCCTCAGGAAGGCTGTTCCATGTCCACCACCCTCTCTGTGAAAAATACTTCCTCACATTGCCTGAACTGCCCCTCTATCTTTAAATTGTGTCCCCTTGTTCTTGCACATCTCTTTTCTGAAAGATGCTACCCTCTTGAACTTTGTTGATTCCACTGAGGTACTTAAATGTTTCTATCATGTCTCCCCTCCCCTCCTTTCCTCAAGGGTATACTTATTAAGCTCCTTTCGTCTCTCCTCATATGGCTTCTCTTGAGACCCTGCACCATTTTTAGTTGCCTCTTCTGGACTGCCTCCATCCTGTCTATGTCCTTGCAGAGATGGGGTCTCCAGAACTGGATGCAAGTACTCCAGATGGGGTCTCACCAACTGTCTGTACAGAAGGATAACAACTTCCTGTTTTCTGCTTGTGATGCCTTTCCCTATACATCCCAGTATACCCCCAGCCCTCACTACTGCCTTCTCACATTGCTTGCCAACCTTAAGGTCATCTGATGTGATTACCCCCAGGTCCCTTTCCATTTTTGTTGTTGTTACTACCCCCCATTGTGTAATCTTCCTCCCCTGGGTTTTTGTGTCCCAGGTGCATTATTTTTCATTTGTTTGCACTGAATCCAAGCTGCCATACTTCTGACCATTCCTCCAACTTTGCCAAGTCCCTTCTCATCCTTTCCATGCCTCCTTGTGTATCAACCCTGTTGCAGATCTTTGTGTCACCTGCAAAGAGGCATACTTTTCCTTCCAGTCCTTCTGCAATGTCACTTATAAAGACATTAAAAAGGACTGGACCCAGTACTGAACCATGTGGCACCCCATTAGTAACCGCCCTTTCTTCAGAGTGGACTCCATTTACAATTATCTTCTGTGTCCTGTTGTCCAGCCAATGTTTTACCCAGGCTACCACACTGGGACCCACTCCCAGGCTAGTTAATTTGACTATTAATCTTTTGTGTGGGACTGTGTCAAATGCCTTGCTAAAGTCTAGGTAGGCCATGTCCATAGCCCCTCCCTGGTCTACTACTTCGGTCACCGGTCAAAGAAATCAATTAGATTTGTCTGACATGACCTTCCCTTGTGAACCCATGCTGCCTTGGGTCCTGTGCCCCACTGGCCTCTCATACTCAACAATTCTTTCCTTCAAGTGATTCCATCACTTTCCCTATCCAGAGGTCAAACTGACAGGTCTGTAGTTTCCTGCCTCTGTCTTAGTCCCACTTTGTGAAGGGAATCACATTCGCCTTCCTCCAGTCCTCAGGTACCACACCATCCTCCCATGATTTGTTAAAAAGGGTAGTCAGTGGTTTCACTAGTTCTCCCCTTAATTCTTTTAGAATTCTGGGGTGAATTCCTTCAGGCCCCATTGCTTTGTCCACCTTCAGTTTTAGGAGTTCTTTCAGAACCCTTTCTTCTGTGAAAGGACTGGGATCGACCCCCCTATCAAGAGTGCTTCTGTTAATTGGAAATGGCACCTCCCCCCTTTCTCTTTTGTGAATACTGAGCAGAAATATTCAGTATCCCTGCTTTTTCACTGACCCTCTCTGTCCACCCACCGTCCATTCTGTTCAGCCTCACTATCCCTCCCTTTGTCTTTCTACGCTCCTTGATGTACCTATAGAAGGTTTTAGCCCCCTTCTTAACCGGGTTGGCTATCTTTTCCTCAGTTTGGGCCTTTGCTATTCTGACTTCCCTCTCTGCTTCCTTCTGCCTTAACTGGTACAGCTCTCTGTCCTGCTCCCTCTGTGTTTCCTTATACTTCCTGAATGCTATCTTTTTCTCCCTGACTTTCCCTGCTGCCTCTTGAGAACCATAGTGACTTTTTCTTTCATTTTGATTTGTTTATTTGCTTCACACAAAGGTTTGTTGCCTCTGTGATTGCAGTTTTGATGTTTCCCCAATGTTGCTTCACCCCTCCTTCTAGCCTGTTTGCTAGTGCTTTTCTAAGGCACTATCCCATCTTGCCAAAGTCAGCCCTCCTGAAGTCCAATACCCTCACTTTTGTATGGCTTGACTCTGTAGCTGAGTTTATCGTGAACCACACTGTTTGATGGTCACTTGTTCCCAGATGACAACCCACTTCTAGATCTGAGACCCCCTCACTGTCCCCATTTGAGAATCCGAGGTGTAAGACTGCTCCCTCACGAGTGGGTTCTGAAACTAGCTGTCTGAGGCATGCCACCTATAGGGCATCAAGAATGGCCCTGCTCTTGGATGTGGCTGTGGCAAATGAGCTCCAGTTAACATTGGGCATATTCAGGTCTCCCATCAACAGTATATCCCCTTTTTCTGCCATCCTAAGGGTCCCAGCAGGCTGGGTCTCGTCATCTGGAAAGACCAGATTAGGGGTTCGATCAAGTGAATCATATACCGGAGTCAGCAAGATCAGATCGATCATGATTTCAACCTCGTCGATCGATAATTCGGTCGACTAACCAGACGGCAAAGCCGAAAAGCCAGCGGCCGAAGAAGCGATCTCGACCGAAGTTGAGACCGCATGTTCCTGGAATCAAGATCTCTCCCTCTCCCAAGAACGTCTCTGTCGAGACAAAGATGATCCCGGGTCCTTCTCCCACTTACAGGATCGAGAGGAGTGCGAGCCCGCAGGCGCCTCTCCCTTTTGGCACAACTCGAGGAAGGAACCCGAGAAGGTGGAACCCAGGTTGAGCAGAACAAAGAAGCTCCGAGAAGACTCTGCAGCATGAGCCACTTCCTCCTTGAATGCTTTCATGCATTCCAATTGCTCGGCGGATCCCGCAGCTGTGGAAACTGCCCACCAAGCCTCCTTGGATTTCATCGGAGGGTTCCTCTTCTCTGACCTCCCCAGCTTCAGGTGTGCGAGACGGTCGTCGAGAACGTTGGGATGAAAGGTGAGACACAAACTGCATTTTGACGTGTCATGGTCGATACCGAGGCAAAAGACGCACGCGGTGTGGGGATCGGTGTGCAACATTTTCTGGCCGGAAGGGCACCGAAGAAATCTGGGGGAACACTTGTCTTCCACAATTGAAGCAGCAAACTTGCAATCGCTAACGCAAATAATGGGAATTTTCGGAATAACCGAAGGTTTGAAAGCCAGGGCCTACAAGATGCGTAAGCACGAGGAAGGCAAACTGAATCTTCCAGCGGAAAGGAAGATCTGGCGTCATGGGGCGGAGCCAGGGTATATACCACCCGGGTGGGTGGGAGGAGCCAGCTTGAAGACGTCCAGTTCATCTTAAAGTGGAAGGGAAAATGCCAAAGAGTGTGGATGAACAACATATCCACGATCCTAGAACAGTCTTTTGGCTAACCAAGTCCACTAAGGCTTTTAGACCTTATAGAACTGCATGTACAGTATCTACAGCACACTGATGTGGAGATGTGTTTCTGATGAGTCTTAGACAACTTGTCAGAGACCCTGACAATGGGCTAACTTACCCAGTAGGGAGGCATCCATGGTGACAGTCACCAGTGGCTCCTGTAAGCAGAAGATGATGCCCTGGAGGGGGTTGTCCTCCACTGACAACATCAGGGACCTCACCAGGGGTTTGGTCATCTGAATAGGATAGTTTCAAGGTTGCGACACCTGTGACCACTGGGTACTGAGCATCCACTACGTTGTCCTCATGAGCAGCCTTGCTAGAGGCGCTGTGTACACTGAGGAGGCTAATAGGCCCAGTATATGTTGCATGAAGTGGGATGGCACAGTCTTGTGTACCATAATGTAGCATGCCATCTGCAAGACTGCCCATAGTCTGCTGTCTGGGAGGAAGGCCTGAGCCAGAGTCATGTCCAGAACAGCTCCTATAAACAGCAGCTCCTTGGAGAGTTCCAGTTCAGAATTTTATTTTACTTAGTTTTTGTGGACCAGGTAAGTACGCTAGCCATAGCAATGACTATTTTCAGGCACGACCCAGATCCGATATCAGCCATACCCCCATGGACACTAAGAACTCAGAGGCAGTGGTGACTGCCTGATCTGTTTCGTGTTTGGATGTGTCTGAAATAAGCCAGTCACCCGCTTATGGGAAGATTCATAGTCCCAGTTTTCTGAGGTGCACCCTAGGTACTGCAAAGCACTTTGTAAAGACTTGCATTGTGAAGAAATCCCAAAGGGTGTGACTCTGAACTGGTAGTGCTGCCCATCCACGTAGAAAGTACAGTTATGTAGGAACTTACCGTAACAGTAGATCTTCGAGAGAGGTTCCTTCAGTAGGTCATCACATATAAGACTGGCGCCACCTGGCATCGGGCCACACGGCAGACTTTTCTAGCAATACCTGATGGGGGACCACCCACCTGACTTCACGTGACTATAGTGAGTGGTCCCCACGCCCGCCCTCCAGTTCTCCGGCCGGAGCCAGGAAGAGGCCTGACAGCAGGCGCAAACAGGATTTGGAGTCCCTGCAAAACACAAATGAGGGGGAGGAGGGAAGGAAAAAAAATGACCTACTGAAGGAACCTCTCTCAAAGATCTACTGTTACGGTAAGTTCCTACGCAACTGTACTATCTTACTTCGAGAGGGTTTCTTCAGTAGGTTATCACATATAGGACAGAGTCCCAAGCAGTCCCCCCAAGGAGAGACCGAAAGAAACTAGGGAGGGGGAGAACTAACTCCAACAGAAAAAAACTGGAATCCATAATGGACCCAGCCTAACACAGAAGGTCCTGCAAGACAGCTAGGCTGAAGCAGTAGCATGTCATTTCAGCGCAAACAACTCCGCGTAAACAATTCATCGTAAACAATAAAGCGTAATGCTTCTTGGCGTACACAACAAATTAGCACATAACCAACACAGCGCTTAACCGCTTAATTGCAGAGTTAACACGATGAAAAAATATGTTTCCTTACCTTCCTTGTGTTATCTGAGAGTGTTGCAGAGTCTTAGTGCAGAGTGGTATTGCAGAGTGTTGGTAGTGCACAGTTCACAGTTCATAGGTCAGGGTCCACTGTGTACATGGGATAATCCATCTTCTCCTGGTTGTGGGAGGCGTTACTTTAGAGTACTTCAGTTGATTAGCTCATAATGTTCTCACAATTTAAAACGTTAATCTTTATTGAAAAAACTTTAAAAAATGTTTGTGATAATCGCATCCTAGCATCATAGCATACGGAACGTGTTACACTTGTAGCTGAAAGTTGTGCGCTACACCCCTTAAGTAGTCAGTGTAATCTAAGTTCCCATACATAGCAGCAACAGAAGCGATTCTTTTAGATGTATCTCTATACTTTTTACGTGGTGCTGGCGGGTCCATTCCGGAAAGGTACTGTTCAACTTTGAGCTCATTGCTGTTCTGTTCAATGTTCAGTGCCTTAATTAATTTCCATATAGTTGGATGACTTGCACCAAGTAGGCTGTTGAACCCTCTGTGCCATCCCTCCACAGCTTTTATTGTTCTTGGCAACCCTTCCCTCACAGCATCATAGCAATTCCAGAAATCAATAGCAAATAGTGGTCTACGTCGACCACGACGACCAACTGGCCTCCCAATCCATGTGTCCTCAAAACAGTCAATCAGCGGGGCCAGTTGGTCATCATTTGCTATGTAAAACTCACAGTTTCTCAAATGTTCGAATGCATGTATAACATCCACTGGTGGCACATATGCTAAAGCAGGTAGCATCCTTATTTATAGAGCATAGTCTGTGTCAAGGGTATAGTTTTTAACTAGGTGACTATGTTCTTGAACCTTGTGCCAGACCGCCTGGCAGAGATGAAAAAAGCATCCTCTTATGACAGCGTTTGGCAATTCAGACACAAATGCCTTTGCATCAGCAAGCTCAAAATCCGTCATGATGCTTTGTGGTGCTAATTCAATGCATAATAATTTTATTTGGGATAGAACCCTGGAATAGCTCAGTAAAGTGCGTTTTGCCATAAGAACAAACACTGATGGGATTACTGCTGTAAATCGAACACCATGTATTGTGTACAACTGGGAAAATAATATTGGGTGGCCTCAAATGTTCCATCGGCAAACCAGTGCGGTGAGCATTTCATGTACTGCAAATTCTGGTTTGTGGAAAATATAATGAAACGCTCAGCATCATTCGGTCATGAGTCATACTGCATAAAAATGTCCCCCTATCCGATTTACAGTACTCAGGTGGTATTATTAGCTCAGAGTGCTGCAGGCTGAGTCGGAGCAACTGAAGCAGTCTGATGTGCCCTTTGGGCAGTTCGTTTGAAACGAAAAAAAGAAGGCAACTTGCCACTGATGGAATGGCTAATGCCACTGGTAGCACTGGCGACTGCCTGTTGAGTAGTCTCTTGAGACGTTGCTGCCTTCTCTTTCATTTGATTCACAACTTGCCTCACAGCTGCATCAGCAGGGTTTGGCACATGATTGTGTTCCTGAATGAATTTGATTGTTTCATCGTTCTTGGTGTGCAACCTTGCAGTACACTTGAATGCATCATATTGGATGCATTTCCAATATTCCTTTCGCCCATACTTTCTCTCCTTGCGGTACAGGTATCCTTCGTGACTGAGGAGCGGCTGCCCTCTGGTGCTGAGAATGAAATGCAGCGGCATGATTTCTCTACGTCGGTTGCCGTGCCAAACACAGACAATTTTATTTAAAAAAATTAGCATACAATTAATTATGCAGAGACAGGACTTCTAAAGGGTGTGTAACTAATTGGATATGCCAAGACTTGGCATATAGATTCAGGGTCATTGCGCTGAGATACAGTAGTGCTGATAAATCAATTCGGCGAAATTTAATCGCACTGTATTTCAAACACTGTGTTGACCGCGCTGAATTATTTTACGCGCAAATGACATGGAACCGGCTGAAGCCAGCCCTCCGCCTAGAAGTGATGTCCAGACTGTAATGTTTGGTAAAGGTATGGACAGAACTCCAAGTAGCAGCGGCACAAATATCTGCCACAAAAACATCATGCAAGAAAGCCGCGAAGGTGGCCATGCCCCTAGTAGAATGACCTCTAATGGGACCCAGCAGAGGTTTTTCGTACTTCTGGTAAAAGAACCTAATGCAGTTGCCTAACCATTTGGACAGGCCCTGCTTAGAAACCAGTTTGCCCTTTGATCTAGGGGCAAAGGAAATAAACAGCTGGTCGCAGGTACGGAATTCTTTGGTCCGCTGAGTGTAGCACCGGAGAATCCGATGAACATCCATCGTATGGAGGAGTGCCTCACACCTCTATTAGAGGGGGATGAGTAATACACAGGAAGCTCTACTGACTGGTTCAGCATGGCTTCTGACACCACCTTGGGAAGAAACTTCGGATGCGTTCTGAGGACCGCCCAGTCCCTATGGAAAATCAGATAGGGCTCCTTGCAGACTACAGCGTGGAGCTCTGAAATCCTTCGGGTTGACGTGATGGCCATGAGAAACAGTGCCTTCCAGGAAAGGAAGCACAAATCACAGTTCACAGTCGGCTCAAAAGGCGGAAGGGTGAGCTTTTTGAAGATGAAGTTCAAGTCCCAAGGAGGAGCTGGGCTGTAGATGGGGGTTTTCAGATGGAGAATCCCTTTCAGAAAGGTTTTTGAGACCTCCAACTGAGCCACGGATTTACCATCCACAAGTTCGTGGTACACCGAGATGGCTGAAATGTGGACCTTCAAGGAAAAGTATGAAAGACCGGAGTCTGATAAGTGAAGGAGGTATTCCATGACTTGCGGGGCAGAACAAGAGAAGGGGTTCCAATCCTTAGCGATCGCCCAGATGGAAAACCATTTCCACTTCATGGCATAAGTGGAACGAGTAGAAGGTTTTCTGGCCTCAGTGAGGTCTTGAGCAACCCGGAATGAGACCCTGAAGCGAGAAATCGCTATGTCTACAAGAGCCATGCATGAAGATGCAGGTTCCTGAGCCCCGGAAGTAACAATCGACCCTGATTTTGAGTCAGGAGGTCGTGAGTCACTGGAAGTGGAACTGGTGGTTCCCTGGAGAGCTGCTGCAGCAGCGGGAACCAGATCTGTCTCGGCCAAAGAGGAGTGATGAGGATCATCTTTGCCCTCTCCGCCTGAAGCTTGAGAAGGACCCTCTGTAGAATGGGAAATGGAGGGCAGGCGTACAAACATTTCCCTATCCAACAGAGAGACAATGTGCTGTTCCAAAAAGCACCATGCCGTGGAACGAGTGATCAAAAGTTGGGAAGTTTTGCGTTGGATTCGGAGGCGAAGACGTCAATTTCTGGACGCTCCCAACGTTGGAAGATGGATTCTGCCACTTCCTGATGCAGTTACCACTCATGAGCTAGGGTCTGAGACCTGCTGAGACTGTCCACCAGGATGTTTAAAACACCTGGAACGTGCACGGCCACTAGGACCAGATGGTGCTGGACTGCCCAGTTCCACACCCATGTCGCTTCCCGGCACAGGGGATATGACCGGGTTCCTCCTTGTTTGTTGATATACCAAACCACCGACATGTTGTCCATTTGGATTAGCAGTGATCCCTCAGGAAGGAGAGACTGGAAGGCCTGTAAAGCGTACAGTACCGCCTTCATCTCCCGAACATGGATATGCAAGGAAGTCTCCAAGCTGGACCACAGTCCCTGGGCTTGGTGCTCCCCTAGATGTGCTCGCCACCCCATGTTCGAGGCATCTGTGGTGAGGAAAGCTAAGGGGTGCCGGGCTCTGGAAGGGAAGCCCGAAAGAAAGATTCCGAGGATCCATCCACCAATGCAACTCCTTCTGAACCGCCAAGGAGACCAGTACCGAATGGTCCAGGTCATCCAGGAGCTGATCCCTGCACCTGCAAGGGCCACTGAGTGACTCTTCCATGTGGAGCGCACTTGGGGAACAATGATTGTGATGGAGGCAGCCATCAGACCCAAAGGTTGCAGGACCTCTCGGGCTGGGATGGTCCTGAGAGAAGCCATTTTGGAGGCCTGACAGAGAATGGTCTCCACCCTGTCTGGAGGAAGGCTCTGCACAGACCATATCAAGACTGCCCCAATGAACTGGAGTCTCTGGGCAGGGATAAGGGAGGGACTTAAGCGCTGACTGTGATCCTTAGTCTGATGAAGAGGGTCCAGGGTGAAAGAAGAGCCTCTAGCAAAGGGTCCTGGGGGCTGAAATCAGCCAGTCATCCAAGTAAGGAAAGCGCATTACCCCTGCAGAGCAAAAGGCCGTGACCACGCCTGGGAACTTGGTAAAGACATGTGGTGCAGGAACAGACCAAAGGGCAATCAAAACTGAAGTGCTCCCCTGGAACCAACACAGGAACGGCGGTAGCTGGGAAGAATAGGGATGTGCAGGCATCCTGCATATCAGAAACACAGAGCCAGTGGTTCTCCATTAGTAGGTGAAGGAGGCTCTGGAGGGACAGCATCTGAAATTTTTTGTGCTCAACAAACTGATTTAGCTGGCTTACGTCAAGTATGGGTCTGAAGTCCCCTGACTTTTTTGGAACCAGGAAAAAGTGGGAGTAAAACCCCGTTCCACTTTGCCTGAGGGGAACATGCTCTATTGCTTCCTTGAGCAAGAGCGAGCTTACCTCTTCATGAACGAGGAAGGCCTGGTCCCACGAGTAGGAGGACTTCTTTGGTGGAGTTTCAGCGGACTTTCCAGAAACTCTATGGTGTGTCTGGCGGACACTAGCTGCAGGGCATTCGTCGGAGGTAATGCCCTCCACTCCCTGCTGGCGGGCCTCCCCACCTGCTCCCCATTGAGACTGAGGAGGTAATAGGGGTGGAAAGTCAAGAAGTGGTGGGGCATTCGGGGAGGACCCCTGAGCGTCTCTGGTTTTGAGGCAGGAGGGGTGGCTGTACCCATAGCCTTACGCTTCCCTTGGCGGCACACAGGAGCATTCTTTCTCTGCCTCCAGGTCCTCTTCCATAAGGGCTGCTGCTGCTGAGGGCCCAGTCAGTACATGGACAGCACAGACCTAAGGGCAAGACCAATGTCCTGTAGGTCTGTGATAATATCCTTGGTGTCCCCACAAAAGCGCACCGAGCCCCTAAAGGGGGCGTCTTGAATCACCGACTGGACCTCATTGGCAAGTCTGGAGGAGAAGCTGGAGTGCGATCTACAGAGACATGGCAGTTGCAGAGAATCTGCAGTGCCACTGGTGTGGTCGTAGAAGTGGTGCATAAGGCGTCTGTGAGACTGGAGGCGAATCGCCCCGGTAAGTTCCTCCTTCAAGGGCGAGGGATCCATGGACTGGACTCGCGCTTCTGACCTGGCCAATGCCACCTTTTGGTGGGACACAATGTGGGCCACATAATTCAGGGACCGGAGGACGTATGTGGCTGACGAATAAATCTTTCTCCTGAACTGGTCCATCTGCCTCGACTCTTTGTCCAGAGGAGAGGTGCTCATGTGCTTCGGCACTGAGGAGTGGTCATGAGCAGCAGATATGACCACAGAGTCAGCCTGGGGATGTGCCTTCAGGGACGGGGCATCCTTCGGTGCCCGGTAAAATCTGTCTGCAGGTTTGGGGGCAGCCGGGAGAGAATGAGGCATCTACCTGACGGTAGTTGTGGTGCAATCCAAGGAGGAATGGGGACGAGGGACAGAGACTCTGGTGCGAGTGTTCCATGACCTCTGTCTCATAGGGTCCTGATCCTCAGACTCCCAGTCGAAGTAATCCTTCATGGACCTCAGAAGGTCCGAAAAGGCAGGGTCCTCTGGTGGAGATTTTGGGGAAACATTGTCTTTCGGGCCCTCAGGCTCCTCCAGGACTTCCTCTGAAGAATCGTCAGCCCCTTCTGAGCTATCGTCATCGTCCGCCTCCTCAACAGTATGGTATTGGGAAGGGAAACATCCTGCCGAGTCTTCCCCGAGACATGGACAGTAGCAATGGAGGAACTGCTCGGGGAAGGGGACCTGGGAGACTGAGGGAGTGGGAGCCTAGTCTCCAGGTCAGACCAACTCTGACTGTACCTCCTTCCACCAAGACTGAATTAGAGCCTTGAAATCCAGAGCAACGGGGGGTGTGGAGTAAGCAGAGGGCTGGAGGGAGGAGGAGGAGGTGGCATTACCAGTGGGGGTTAATAACCCTGGAGTGCCTGATAAGCAGAGGAGGATTAAGCTCAGGGTAAAACTGTCCAAAATTACTCCAGTCCGGAGGAGACCCACCGAGGTGAGTAGTCCCAGGAAACCCCCTGCAGGTAGTTTGGGACAGTTCAGGGTTGAGAGTAAATCCCCATCGTCAGATCTGGCGTCGGGGGTAACCGGGTAAGCCCACTGAGTCCATGAAGTCCCTTTTTCAAGGGCGACCTAGGGGAGGGTATATAGGGCAAAATAGTATACAACATACATAGATGCACAGAGCTATACAAAGTCACAGTTAACATAAAAACTAGTATACAATATACATAGATGCACAGAGCTATACAAAGTCACAGTTAACATAAAATGACTGTATCAAGGTAGTGCAATTTAACAGGGCTAAGAGTACATATCAAGAACCACAGTATAATATATTATCTACAGCAGTGTTCCCCATGACAATTCAAATTACCGTAAATGGTAAAGGAGGATACAAGAATTGAGTTTTAGAGTTGTAGGGGGATCAGGGTAAGAGCAGGAGCCTGTGAGGCAGGTACAGGTTCCTGAGGCAGCAAGGTGGTTATACAGGGCAAGTTTGAAATGAGGGAGGGTAGAGCAGGAAAGGATAGATGGGCGGAGGGAGTTCCAAGCTAAGGGGGCAGTATAAGCAAAGGATCTTCTACCTCCTGATATACGTGTCTTAGGTAAGTCAAGAAGTGGAAGAGAGGTAGAGCGGAGCGACCGCCTGGACTGTTTTCATACAATGATGCCAGACAGGCTAGGAGGAGTGTGGAGATGTGTGAGCTTAACGATAAGACATAATGAGGTGTACTGGAATTTGAGTTTGAGCTATAGCCAGCCTAGAGATGCTAGTACAGTGCAATGGTGTTGGTGTGGGTCTGCTCCAAGTGCAAAGTGCCCAATCTTATGGTAAAGTTGGTTTATTAGAGAGGCCTTGATAGATACGAATAATGGAGCCCCCACAGGATAGCAGAGGTAGCAGTGAGGCAGAGGCAATTTTGAGATGGGATGCAGTGCATAGCAAGGGAAGAAGACGGTATAACAGACTGATCTTTTGGTGTATGGTTTTGTGGATATGGGCCTTGAAGGAGAGGTTAACAACATGGATTAATGCAATAACATGTAGACAATCATGAGACAATAAAATAAAGAGCACAGTGCCATTCGGGGTAGGGGACAGTGCTAGCAGGGTCCAGAAACAGACCTCGAGTGGAGTCACAAGTATCCTCGATTAAGCAGAGTGGGGGGGGGGGGTTCAGAAGAGGTTTTCCTTTCCAAGTCAGTCATGTATTCTGCTAAGCTTTCACCACTTTTTGTTGATGTTTGTGATACCCTCAGTTCTGCACTGTGTTCCCTTTAACTCAGCAGCTACTACAAAGACATTCCACAAGTTCAGATACCCCATTCCTGGCTATTCATTTGACTGGCCTGTAATGGTAAAAGTAATATAATCGAATGTTCAGGTATTATGAAAAATGAACGCACTAGCTGCTGAGGACTCAGGAGAGAGGGAATCAATGTAGTGATAAAGGCAATAAAATTAGCTAATTAATTAAACAAAATGGGTCTAAAACACATCAGAATACAGGAGGAACAAAAAGGAACACAAGAGAGCATATAAAGGTATAAAAATTCTTTCCTATTGCCGCAGTAAAAGACCACACTTAAAATTCAGAGTGGAAAAGGCTATGTCGATATACTGCTAATGGACTTAATGGCCATACTTTACACCTCCCAGACTCACTGGTTTTACAAAGACCTGTGGCATCAGAACTTCTTTGTAACCTGAACATGCAATCAAAAGAGTGAATGATTTGATACAATCAGTTTTAAGAGTATGTTAGCACTTAAAATAGCCTAACTATATTTAAGTAAAACTGGATGATCAGATAAAGATACAAAAAAACAGATTGTCTGGTCTAAAGCCAGACAGGTGACCAAGCTATTACAAACATAAACGTCACGTAAAGCATTTTTCCCAGTTAGCTCCCAGACCATCCTTCGCCTATCAGGAGGCAGGGATTTTACCTGTACTTTCCCCCGTGGCGCAGCATGCAATGGATGCCAGTGTGGGTCCGCCCACAGGTGTCCTGCCAATGCCAACCCCTCTACAGAACCATGCTACTGAACAATGCGCCCAGCCTCCGCTGGGAGCTGCTACTGAGCTTGGTACTCCCTGGATCCCACCCCAGGAGAAGAGAGCAGTCTTCCCGGATGCTCGATCTTCTCCTTCTCCACCGACCCCCAATGGCCCTGGCTCGCTCCCGAACCTGGGTCGCTGGCAGCGGTGGTAGGCCCAGCGCCTCAACCCTCAGCGCCACCGGGCCAGCCTACTTTTTAATGTTGACTGTAATGTTACTACTATTTCGATTCATGTACCTGTAGTTTTTTTTCCTTTTCCTTTTATTAAATGTAACTAATCCCCAGTCACTCCTGAAAAGGGGTCACATGTCTCAGTAAGCCTGTCTGATTAAAAATGTTATTCTCATTTTATTTTTTTTTATTTTTTTTTGAAACTACACTTTTAACCGCCCCATGTCCTACCGACTCCGACCCTTCAGGGTGCCACAAGGAGTCATCCTCCTGCCTCCCGCTCCACTTGTACTCACCTCCAGGCCCCATGGAGCTGCGGCTTGCCCACCGAGCGGGGATGAAGTGGGGGACCACACACACCGTAATCCTTCATTTCATCGGTCAGGCTGTGGTCGAGTCAGCGGGGATACACTGGAGGCACGCTCCTCGAGGCCCATCTTCCCGGAGTCAGCAGGCAGTTTTTCTCTTTTCTCCCCTCCCCTACAGCGTGTAATCTCCCGACATCATGGCGCAAGGCACCGACGTCCACACTGTACAGTGGCCGCCCATCCCCTACAATTGGGGCTTGCAGTACTCTGAGCCTCCGCTCGGAGTCAGGCAAATCTTGTGAGCACAGAGCCTCTTCCTCCCGGGTAGCAGCTGTCATGGGATGCTCAAGCCTATCTCCTCCGGCCCGACCACCAGTGACCAGAGTCCACTCCCGATCCGGGTCGCGGTGTGGCGCGAGTGCAGCGTCCAGCACCTCAACCCTCAGCGCCACCGGGCGACCTCTCTCGTTTTTATTTTGTTACCCCCAAAAAAACAAGTACAGCTCAGTGTACTACCCCAAAAAAAAAAAAAAAAGGCATTGACACCATTCACCCTTTGCTGGAGACAACAAAAACTGAGCAAAGCCAGGGGCAAACTGGAAACACTTACTTGCAGATCTTTGACGCAGCTGTGCTTGTGGCCACTCCATAAAGATTAAAGGAGACAGGAGCTGTAGCCTTTAAGGGGTTCCTATGAAACCAGTGGGCCATATCTGTCAATAAACCCTTGATTCAGTGTAGCGAGTCGTAATATGCCTGGAGGGAAAAAAACAGACATACCATAACATTTCAAGGGTCAGTTTTATCAAAAATACCAAATGTGTGTGAAACAAACAGTACACTTGGAAATACTGTGTATATCTGACAAGAGCCTGCTGTTACTTAAATGGCTGAAGCACTTTTTCTTCAACTATTTCTTTTTTCTGCCAAAAGAGGTTTTCTGCCTGCCCATATACATCATCAGAATTCTGATCTCACTGATGGTGACCAATCTGGCAAAAGGTACACTGACATTGCCCGCATAAAAAGAGGCCCACAGGCCCATCCAGTCTGCCCAGCCTAGCTTACTACTCTGCACTGGCCCTAGTGGCCTTCCCTCCCCTTTGTTTCTGCCACCCATTTTCTAACTAATCCCATATGTCAGTCCCATCCCCGTTTAAAGCTGCTTACTGATACAGCCTGTACCACTTCCTCCAACAACCTGCCCACATGTCCACCACTCTTCCAGTGAAAAAGTATTTGCAGATGTCCCTTCTGAATCTCCCCCTGCAAGTTTCAGTGAGCTTCCCCCATCCCTGTATTTGAGCTCAAGGAGAAAAGTACCTTGGCATCCACCCTATTTATCCCACGCAGGTTACTGTATCTTTTTCATGTCACACTTTTCCCTGTTTTTTTTTTTTCCAAGGATGTACATGTTCAAGTCCTGCAGCCTCTCGTCATATTTCTTGCCACCTAGTTCACATGGACCATCCTGCTTTCCCTGTGCTGTACTGTTTCCGCCTTGTTGCAGTCTTTCCTCGGGTGTTGAACAAAGGGAAGAGAGGGAGGCATACACTTCACTCCTTAAGGTGCTGCTGTTACAAGAAAACCATGTGGAACAAAACACACACACACACACACACCCCTGAACTGAGGACTAGTATTTCATTGTGGTTGATTTCCGCTTGTGATGCCAGTGACCCTGGTTCAAAAGCGAGCCTGGGAGCTGGAGGGGCCAGCCGAGGGGGCTTGAGCATCCAAGGACTGCTCATCTTTTCCGGGGAGTAAGAGCTCGCTCTTGCCTGGCCCGGGTGGAGACCGGTACAACAAACCCGGCGGCTTAACAGGCGGCGTGCCAGGCGTCGGCGGCAGCGTCGGAACACACAGTACATCGAGAGAACACGGAAAACACCTTGCAGCACTCCCGGTAGACGGAGCACCAGGCCCCGATCCTCAATGCCCCCACCGGCCCGGCGACAGCATCCCGACGAAAGACAAATACTCGGGGTGTAATGGCCCCAACCCCGTACCTGCCTGGGGGTATAACCACAGCTCCATGGGGGATGGACTGCACCGGTCACCAGGTGGGTGAGCGAGGGCTGAAAAGGCCGTAGGTGTCTCCCAAAGAAGGGGAGAGTTGCGAGGAGGGGGAGCAAAACCAAAAAGGAGCATCACCTCAGGTGTGGACTCCAGTACCTTTTGCATTACTCCAGATGCGGTTGCACCAGACACCTGTAGAATGAGAAGATCACTGCCCAGCTTCTGCTGCTTCTCCCCCTTCCTGTGTATCCAAGCATCCTGTTTGCCTTCCTTTCATCTAGATTAAAGTGTGCTGTTGTTTTCAGGCTCTCCGAAATCACGACCCCTACGTGCTTTTCAGTACCATACCCTCACACTCCACAATTTCATACTTGTGTTCCATTTCCCAACATGAATTACCTTGCCTTTTTTTTTTTTGGTTGAAGCTCAGCTGCCATATCTTTGACCTGGTCTCCAACCTACCAAAATCCTCCCTCTGTTCCCTTATTCTTTCTTCTGTATCTACCCTTATGCAGATCTTCATGCTGTCTGCAAAGAGGCAGATCTTCAGCTGGCCCGGTGGTGCTGAAGGTTGAGGCGCTGGACGCCACACCTCGCGCCATGCCAGCGAACAGAGTTCGGGAGCGAGCTCAGGTGCCGGGGGTCGGTAGGGGAGGGACTGGATTGAGTGCCCGCTGGGCTGCTCTCCTGCCCCAGGGGGAGGGCATCAGGGAGCTTGGCGCTCCGGCGGCCCCTGGTGGAGACTGGGGAGTGCTGCAGTAGCGCAGAGCTGCATGTACTAGCATGTCTGACGCTGGCAGGGTAGCCGTGCACCACTGCGTCAGTAGTGCACATGCATGGGAAGGGGGCGGGCGCAACAAGAACACAGGAAAACCCCGGTTCTGTGGGTAGGCGACGGCACCAATCCCCATGCCCATGACCGCGTCTAACTCGTTCGGCCCTCATAGATCCTCTGCCCAGGGCCCACGTCAGCAGCTGGAGTCTACAAAGTTAAGAGTGCCCAAGGTAGGAGGGGCGGCAAGCTGAGGGTGCCAGCTGCGAGGCGGGGGCGGAGGAGAAGAGGGTTCGGTCAGGGAGACTTCAGGCAGGGCAGGATAGGGTTGGATGCCTGAGAGAGGCCCCCAGAACTGTGACCGGAAGGAAAAAGAATTGGCAAAAAAAAAAAAAGAGGCAGATCTTACCCTTGATGCCTTCCTCTATGTCACAAATGAACACACTGAAAAGGACCAGTCCAAGCAATGACCCCTAAGGTACTTTGCTTGTTACATCCCCTTACCTTTGAGGACTCTCCATTTACTACTACACTCTGTGTTCTTCCCCTCAACCAGTCTGCTGCCCAAGTCGCCAATTTTTCCTCCACCCCTATCTCCCTTAACGTTTTGACAAGCCTCCTGTGGGGGACCAAGTCAAAGGCCTTGCTCAAACCCAAGTACACTAGACAGACTGCCTGTCCTTTATCGGTTACCCTGGTCACCAAATCGAAGAAGTCAACAAGATCTGTCTGACAAGACCTTCCTCTTGTCAACCCATGTTGTCTGGGGTTCTGTAGCCCATTTTCCTGCAGGAAGTCCACTAGTTTCTATTTTGGTATAGACTCTGTAAGCTTCCCCACTACATACATCAAGCTGATTGGTCTATAACTGCCTGGCTCATCCTTTTATTCCACTCTTGTGTAGTGAGACCACATCCACTGTCCTCCAGTCCCTAGGCCCCCCCCCCCATGTCCAGTGAGCAGCTGACCACGTCTGCAAGAGATCCCATCATCACCACCACTACCTCCTTAGGCATTCTCGTGGGCAATCAGGTTCCATAGATTAATCTACTTTCAACCCTTCAAAATAGCAGTACATGACTGAGGTGAAAATTTTAACCTATACATTTTTTTATTTCATTTTAAATTGCCCCTTACCACCTGCTTTTTCTATCCCCATTTAGAGTGTTGTTTTAGTAGGTTGTTTTTTTTGGTTACATGTGAAATAATAAAAGGAGGGTGCTTTTTAAAGGGGAACACTCAGAACAAAGGACCCCACACTCAGGTGTGGGGATGGTCCCAATGTGCACTTTGTGGGCAAAAACATTTTGCTTTAATTACTGTTTACTATAGTATAGTAGTTTATCAGACTAATTTTGCTTAGTTATAGGCTGATTTTTTTTTTTTTTTTTTTTTTTTTAACTATAAATCCCAAAATCCCCTGCAGCTGACATCAGAGCAACAGGCAACATTGGGGGATTCTTAATGTAATTTTTATTGAGAGACGTCACATAGACAAATAATAAAGGACTGTTAGATCACAAGAATAATGGAACATCTGGAATTACAAATTTCCAAAGTTACAAACATTATGATGATATTCACATAGCTATTCACTGTAGACAACAACGTGAGATTCAGCAGCCTGCAGTGCATGTCAGAGGTTTTGTTATCTCCAGTCAGATATTTGCCGGGACTGCTTTTCTCCAGGGGCTAAGTACAGTCCTCTGCGACTGTACATAGCCCATGGAAGACAGCAGAACCAGCAAACAAAAGATCAGAGCATATGTAAACTCTAACATGCACTACTGCAGGCTACTGAATCTTCTCACTTGCCTACTGCTCTAATGTTATCTGCAGGGGATTCTGGAATTTGCAGTAACAGCCTACAACTATGCAAAATGTGTATGATACTATATGCTGTAGTATAACAGACTGTAAGTAAATCAAAATGTTTTTGCCCACTAAGTGCAAACTGGGACGAGCCCCACACTTGAGTGTGGGGGCCCATGGTGGTGACTGTTCTCCTTTAATATGGCTCAGATCAAGTTTTCATCCGAATTCTCTGCTGTTTCTGTACAGTTTTTTTCTCCCACAATATACAGGATATAAAATAATGACCAAATCAAAAACCTCACTGGTAAAAACACAGCACCTGACCACTCATTATTTACCTAGAAACAGTTTGTAACTAACATGTCCCAATCTATCTAGCAACAACCCAACTAAATGAAAATAAAATGTTTTTTCAATTAAAATAAAATTCTTTCTACTTTTTACACCCAAAACCCACAACAGGGTATAGGTTTCTTTAAACTAGTTCATTTTAGTCATAGGAGAAATTGCTTCATACTTGCTGTTAGCTCTAATGTTGTCAATGGTGAATAATTACATATGGGTAATGCGCTCCCCCATTAGGATAGTGGTAGAGCTCACAGCTGTGACCTCACCAAAGAACCCGGAGGACATAAGGATTTTGGTTGCATCAGCTACCACCTTTACCTTTGTGCACGCCGTACAACCAAACAACATATCATTTATTTTACTTATTTTAATTTTGGTAACCGGGTAGGACCACTGAGACCATAGCAGTCCTTTCTTCAGGGGCGACCCGGAATTACAGATAAAACGTTCCTTAGGTTTATACACTATACAGACAGACAATCTATAGGTTTGCACACTGTGGAGCAATCAGTATTACAGAGGATGGAAATATTGAATTTCTCACATAATGTCCATATTACAAAGAAATACAAAATCACATATGCCCCCACAATGCAAATCACCACAGAATATTAAGCTGGTTCAACTTTAAGCAGAAATACATGGTGCTGAAAGGCCTCTCACACAGTTTGCAAAGTGTGCCAACAGCAGACATAGACACGTGTTTCATTCTACCAGAACTCATCAGTATGCCTCATCTGTTTGACACCCCAGTGGAATGAACCAGCTACCTTAAGATGGTCTATCTGGGTTATGTTGTGGTGAACCCAATTAAAACAAAAAACAATTTAAAAGACAAAGAACCTCTGTACGCAAGCACAGAGGCAATGGTTACTCCAAAGGGCATTTGGCTGGGAAGCCAAGTTTCAAAGAAATATAAAATCACACATGCCCCCACAATGCAAAGCATCATGGTCTACATATGCAAATCACCACAGAATATTAAGCTGGTTCAACTTTAAGCAGAAACGCATGGTGCCAAAAGGCCTCTCACACAGTTCGCAAAGGGTGCCAACAGAAGACATAGACACGTCTTTCATCCTACCAGGACTCATCAGTATGCCTCGTCTATTTGACACCCCAGTGGAATGAACCAGCTACCCTAAGATGATCTATCTGGGTTATGTTGTGGTGAACCCAATTAAACAAAAAACAATTTAAAAGACAAAGAACCTCTGTACGCAACCACTGAGGCAATGGTTACCCCATATTACTATTACTATCTACATTTCGACACTAAACAACACTCAACATATGTTAGTTCGATAGGTGACATGCAAGGTTACAGGCAAGTACAGTTCGCAATCAGGACATACAATATTTCAATGGTAGCAAGTGCATTGGTTGAGCTCTGTCAGGTGAGTCTTAAGTCCCCTTTTGAACCCTCCAAGAGAATTACAAGCCTGGACATTTGCAGGGAGTGCATTCCAG
The DNA here is from genome assembly GCA_016271365.2 of Neoceratodus forsteri. Classification (NCBI taxonomy): domain Eukaryota; kingdom Metazoa; phylum Chordata; order Ceratodontiformes; family Ceratodontidae; genus Neoceratodus; species Neoceratodus forsteri. Next base: position 41,007,781 of record CM057451.1, read on the forward strand.
AGAGGCGGGATGCTGGCTGAGAACGACCTCATTCCCTGTGATGACCTGACATTAGGGACATGGAGGACCCAAAGGCTTGAGGATCTGAGGGGCTGCTGTTATGTTTGGCAAATATCATTTCAGCCAGACTAGGGGGGACATTGTCCAACCTGAGCTTGTATGTAAAGCATAAGGATGGGTACAAAAGTTGCCCTTCCAATGTTGACCAGGACAGGGCTTGGAGCACCCGGCAATGATGCTCCCGAGGTTGAGCCCCTAAGACAAATCAGATCACCCTGTGATATAGGGTACTTAGTTTTTGCATTTCCCCACCTTTTACCGTGAGTAGCACTGGTGCCCCATACAGCAGGGTTTGTAGTTGGGTGCCACTTGCAATCCTCAACCGGGAGTCTTGAGTGAGGAGAGGGCTGAGGCAGTATAATAGGCCAAGTTTCTGATTCACAGTCTTTGTCAGTTGCTCAATATGTGTCTTGAAAGTGCAATTCTGGTCTAGGGTAATTTATTGTTTTAACTACCACAACCTTTGTGCCATTCAAGAGGGAGGGAGTCAGGATTGAAGCACTGTCAGGTCCCAGACTTGGAGGGCCAAACAGTATAGCCTTGTTTTTTTTCCTCATTCAACACAAGTTTGTTGCTGATCAACCAACCCTCAAGGAGTTGCAGGTCATTTGTCAAAGAATTGTTCAGGGAGTCAATGTCCTTGGAGGTCCTATGCAGCACCGCATCATCTGCATACAGGATGATGTTCACTTTACCACAGTGATTCGGCATGTCATTTATGAAAATAGAGAACAATAATGGCCCCAAGACAGACTCCTGGGAGACCCCATCAAGAACTGGGCAATTGTCAAATTGGGCGCCCTGCCATCTGACAAACTGGTACCATTCATGAAGGTAGTCAGTAAACCACTGAACTGTCGGACAGTCTAGGCCTATGAGTTTGAGTTTCGCTAGAAGCAACTGATGGTCCACCAGGTCGAAGGCCTTGGTGAGGCCGATGAAAACTGAACCGATGAGTTGGCCTTTACCAAGACCTGAGAAGATGTATATAATCCTCCACGTCTCCATGTGAGCCTCTTAAACAGCAATGTCATTGTAACAAAAAAATACAGGTTACTCACCTGTAACAGGAGTTCTAGGAATGGTATATGTTGTTTATCCACACTTCTTGGTAGGTACCTTGTCACTTTAAATGTTGCAGGAAGGTCTTCAAGCTGGCTCCTCCCACCCACCCGGGTGGTAAAACTCTCGGCTCCGCCCCATGACACTAGATCTAGCCCGCTGGAAGCCAGGTTGTACATCGAAGACGGGGAGGCTGGGTGGGTCGTGTGGATGAACAACATATACCATTCCTTGAACTCCTGTTACAGGTGGGTAACCTGTATTTCTAGGCTCATGGATACGTTGTTCAATCCACACTTCTTGGCAGACTCCTAGCAGTTCTCCAGGAGGAGGGAGGCAAGGCGCACACCCCCTACTTAGGAAACAAGGACTGGAGAACTGAGATCCCAAAATCAGCATCCCGGCGTGACTCAAGGTCGATGTGGTAGTGGGTAATAAAGGTGTGTGCTGACTTCCAGGTAGCAGCCCTGCAGATTTCCTGGATAGAGACGTCACTAGAAGCAGCCACCAAAGCAGCGGTATGGCAGGTATAATGAGCTCTTATCCCTTTGGGAGGCTCCATGCCCGCCAACCTATAGCAGAGATCTACGCAGAAGGTGACCCACCTGCCTATCGTCTGCTTGGCTGCAGGTCTGCCAGGTGCGGCTTCAGCATAGGTGACAAACAGCTGGTGAACCTCTCCCAAACTTCAGCCGTTCGCTCCTTATAATAAGAGAGCTCTTCTAGGGTCCAAAGTATGGAGCCTATATTCGGCCTCCGAGTTGTGATTGGGGTAGAACACCGGCAGAGTCAACACCTGGTTAAGGTGAAACTCCGACACCACCTTCGGAAGGAATTTCGGATGGGGGCGCAGGACAACCTTGTCCCTGTGGAAGACCAGATAAGGAGACTCGATGGAAAGTGCCTGGAGCTCTCCCATCCTTCTGGCTGACATGATAGCCACTAAGAAGGTGGTCTTCCACGACACGTGAGAGATGTCATACCTGTGCATCGGTTCGAATGGCTTGCCCATGAGCTTGGCCAATACCAGCAGTAGATCCAACGGAGGTGGAAGTTCTCGCACCGGAGGGAATATGTGATCAAGGCCTTTGAAAAAGCACCCGACCACCTTCTCCTGCGCCACCAACTGCTTCCCGGCCCGCGCCCGGTAAGCAGAGATGACTGCCAGGTGCACCTTTAGGGTGGTTGACCGAAGCCCTAGCTGAGAAAGAGACCAAAGCTAGTCCAGAATGCTGGCCAAGGAGCAGGAGGGAGGGTCCAACCCCTTATCCTGACACCAAATGGAGAATTTCTTCCATTTGAAGGCGTAGCATTTCCTGGTCGACTCCTTACGGGATGCCTCAACAACGTTGAGGACCTCGTCGGAAAGACCCAAAGCCTGGAACTCTAGCCACTCAGGAACCAGGCCGTCAGGTGCAGGGATTGAAGGTCCGGGTGGAGAACCTTCCCCTGGTTGACTGAGATCAGGTCTGGGCGGACTGGGAGCCACCTCGGGAGCCTGGAGCTGAGGCTGAGGAGATCTGGATACCAGAACTGACAGGGCCAGTCTGGGGCTAACAGAATCACCTGCGCCTTGTCCCTCCTCGCCTTCAGAAGCACCTTGTGGATCAAGGGAAATGGGGGAAAGGCGTAGAAGAGGCCCAGGGTCCACGGCCTCAAGAAGGTATCCCCCTGCAGCGAGCCCTGCTGAGGGGGGCGTGCATGAAACAGCCTCAGCGTCGCATTCTGCCTCGAGGCAAACAGGTCCACCTGAGGTGTGCCCCAGTGGGAGAACAGATTGTGTACCACCTTCGGCAGGAGAGACCACTCATGAGACGCAGCCCCTATCCGGCTTAGGACATCGGCCAGAGTATTGGAGGCTCCTGCCACATGGATGGCTAGGAGATCCGCCTCCAGGCTGCTCACGAGAGACCAAGTGCGGAGAGCTTCCTTGCACAGGGGCAAGGAGCGTGTCCTGCCCTGGCAGTTTAGGTAGTACATGGTCGTGGTATTGTCTGTCTGGACCTGGACCACTTGACCCCGTATAAACGGAGCGAAGGCAGTGAGGGCTAGTCAGACTGCTTGAAGCTCCAGCAGGTTGATGTGGCATCGGGACTCCAGAGGGGACCAGAGGCCATGTGCTCTGTGCTCCCCGGGATGGGCACCCCAACCCATCAGAGACAGAGTGAACGTGGGTTCTGGGTGGACAAACGGGATGCCCTCCTGCAGATAAGCTGGAACGATCCACCACTGGAGAGCGTTCCATATCTCCTGGATCACTGCCACTGGCTGGTCCAAAGGACCGGAGTGCTGTGACCATTGGCTGGCCAGGCCCCATTGTAGAGGATGCATGTGCCAATGGGCCCAATGGACCACGCTGGTGCAGGCCGCCATGAGGCGCAGGAAGTCCCGAGCAGGGCGCAATTGCCCAACCTGAAATAACTGGGCAAAGGAAGAAAGAACCTCGGCCCTGTCTGCCAGAAGCCATGCTCTGGCTTGAAGAGAGTCGAGCTCTGCCCCGATGAATTGAATCACCTGCATTGGCACGAGTTCCGATTTGGCCTCGTTGATGAGGAGGCCAACCTGAGAGCAAACCTGGAGGGCCAGATCCCTGGACCGCTCCACCTCCAGTCTGGAGGGGGCCGCAATCAACCAGTCGTCCAGGTAAGGGTACATCCGGACCCTTCGGCACCGCAGGAATGCTGTCACCACTGCCATGCATTTGGTGAAGACCCTGGGAGCTGGACAGAGAGGCCGAAGGGCATGGCCCAGAACTCGTAAAGGGACCCCTCCGCTCTGAAGCGGAGGAATCGCTGGTGGGACGGATGGATTGGGACATGAAAGAATGCATCCTGAAGGTCCAGAGAACAGAACCACATGCCTCATTCCAAGGATGGAATGATCTGAGCCAGAGTGACCATCCTGAAGGTTCAAGACCTTAAGAACCTGTTCAGCTCGTGCAGGTCGAGAATGGGGCACCAGCCCCCCCATCCGCTTTGGGACCAGGAAATACCTGGACACAAACCCTGGGTCTGGAGGAGGATCCGCCACCTCCCTGATCACCTCCTTCTGGAGGAGCAGGGCAATGTCATTCCAACAGGCCGACAGAGAGGCTGCATACCCCGTAGCCCCCCATGGGGCAACGGCTTGGAAGGGCGGAGCCTGCTCGAATTCCAGAAGCAGACCCTTTCCTACCACTTCCAACACCCAGCGGTCCGTGGTGATAGCGGACCAGGCGGAAGAAAGTGCGGGCCGTCCCCAGGGGAACCCAGGGGGGGAACGACGAGGCTGGGGGTGACACCCCTCAATCCGTCACTGGGCAGGCTTGGAGGAGGGACCGGCCGAGGGACCTCCAAGGCCTTTCCCTCTCGGCTTCCAGCTGAAGGAAGCTGCAGGCTTGGCTTTGGGGTGCCAAGTGTGAGCCTGCTGGACCTGATGCTGGTGTTGCTGGGCTGGACGTGCTGCAGGGACAGAAAGCCGAATGGGCTTACGCTGCTGCTGGCGGTCTTTGTCCTTCTGGGCAGACGTGACAGAGTCCAAGATGGCATTGGACTTCTCGATCCTCTGGAGATGTTCTTCCACCCCGGGCCCGAACAAGTCGGTACCCAGGAAGGGACGTCTGCCAGCTTGTGCTGGGAATCCGCCGTAAAGGTGGAGATCCGCAGTCAAGCTCTGCAGCGCATGGCCACTGCGGCCGCTACTGACCAGCCGGGCACAAGAGTCTCCAATATCCAGTGCAGTTTGGAGCTGCTGTTTCGCCACCGCCCTTCCCTGATCCACACCTGCTTGACCATGAGTCGGAGGTCAGCCGAGATGAGGATCACCTCATCCAGGAAGCCCAGGCGTGGGAGAAATCTGCGCCATCAGTGCGGCTGAACTGGCCTGACAGAGGCCTAGGTAGGACGCAGAGTACACCTTACGCCCGGCATAGTCCAGCTTCTTGGACTCTTTGTCGGGAGGCTTGTCCACATCCCTGCTGTTCCCAGAACGCAGGAAAACACTAATCAGTAACAAGCCCCTCCGCAGAGGGGTGCTCCAAAAAACCGGACAGTGACCCAGTTGGGACTGCGTACTTCCTGGCCATCCTGGCCGAAGGAGCAGAACAAGCAGCTGGCAGCTGCCATAACTCCAAGGCTGGGCCAACAATGGCTTCAGCCACCGGAAAGGCCTCCATGGGAGAATCCCCTCGGTCCAGTATCTCCATGAGGGGATACTTGGCCTGCTTGGATATGGGTTCAAGCTGCATCCCAGTAGACTCTGAGATGAGCGGAAGCAGACTCATGAACGAGGATGGGCTCTCGTCTACTGACTGCCCCCCCCCCCAGCGAACTCCAAGTCGAGGGGCCTGGAGAACAGTGAAGAGTTGTCATCAGACTCCGAGGAGTCTGCGAATAGCTGCCTAGGGCTTGAGCCACCCTCCACCTGCCGAGGACGATCAGGAGTGAGGGTGACTGACAACCGATGGGGCAACCCCTGATCTGACCAAGAATCCTTGGTCAGAGCTCCAGATTTAGGTTGTGGAGGCAGGGGTTCCACCACGATAGGTGGCGCAGCTGGTTTAGGCTGAACAACCGGTGCCGGTTTGGGCTCCTCGACAACTACGAGGGGTTGCTTCGGCCTTTCAGGTGACAGTTACTTAATGGCCGGGGAAGGCAATGGAGTCAGCTTGTTCCCGGTCAGGAGGAGCTGCTGCCACAGTAAGTCCCCGTAGCGTCGACGCAACCTGCGCCAAAGCCTTTCCTCCAAGGAGGAAGAAGACAAGGACAAGAGGCGCTGCCACTTCCCTCGGTGCCGAGACTGAGACTGCAGGTGTCGGTGGGATCGGCTGGACCGAGAAGAGGTCCAAGGGCTGGTCTGGGATGGAGTGGGGGAAACCCATTACTCCCTCAGCTCAGGAACCTTAACCGGGGACTCCGGCACAGGCAAGTCCTCGGTTTCCACCGGGGGAACCTGTGAAAAAGTGTTGTCTGCTTCTCCAGTGGACAACCCATCCAGGTCAAGAAAAATCTCGACCGCATCGACGGGTGTTTCGGCTGGCTGACCTGATAGGGACACCGTGAAGCCAGCGGCCTTAGCCTCAACCTCGACCGAAGTCGAGTGTTGACCGTCCATGGAAGGGGACCTCTCCCATTCCCACGAATGCTGATGGTGGGACTTACCCTTCGAGTCCTTCTTCTTGGATCGAGAAGAATGTCCCAATGGACCCTCCCCTTTTGTAGAGAGGAATTGACAAAGCTCCCTAAAAGAAGCGGTGTAGGAGGAGCCCAAGGAGAGTGGGATAAATGCCATGACCGAGGAGGAAGAAGATGCGGCCTAGGCCACCTCCTCCTCGAGGGCGATCATCTCTTCCAGTTGCTCAGCCGAGCCCACTGCTAGACACCGCCCAACGGGCCTCCTTAGACTTCACTGGTGGAATTCACCTCTCGGGGCACCCAAGTTGGAGTCTGGCAGCATGGTCTTCGAGGACATTGGCCGAGAAGGACTTGCACAACTCGCAGGCCTGTGGATCGTGGTCCAGCCCAAGGCAATATATGCACATGGAGTGTGGATCCATCTGAGACATTTTCTGCCCACATGGGCACCGCCGAAAACCGGGAGTCGTTTATCCATCGGAGCCGCGAGGGACGAAACAGACCGAAGTCTTGTAAATTTCAGAATTATTTTCGGGTAGACTGAAGAGTTTGGATCCAGTCTAAATGCAGAGCGCTAAAGAGGGAACCTCAGTTTCCAAGCAGTAAGGAAGATCTGGCGTCATGGGGCGGAGCAGAGAGTTTTACCACACGGGTGGGTGGGAGGAGCCAGCTTGAAGACCTTCCGGCAACATTTAATGTGGCAAGGTACCTGCCAAGAAGTGTTGATTGAACAACATATCTATGTCCCTAGAACTTCACTTTATCCGAACTTGTCTCAATAAGATAAAGGTTCACAGGTCTACCTTGTCCCGGACGACACCTTCAGTAACTGAGCTGATCATTCTTCTCATGCCACTCCCAGGGACTTTTGGAAGGACACCGTGACTTCCATGACTGCCTCTGACTCACAGAGAGACCTCTAACAGTACTGTAACGTTATCAATTTATTAGCAGAAACAGCCTTTGAACTTGATTTTAATATAAGTGGACACTAGCTTGGATACGTTTTCCAATCTCACAATATTAGACACAGCAACCACTGAACCTATTGGCCTATCATGTCAAATAGTGGCTTTTATAATGTGATGTCTATGGGTAACAGATGACTCCCAGTGCCTGCTTAGCTGTAACCATCTTGTCTGAGAAGTGACAAACATATATCTTCAAAAATATTGGACAATATTGCCCAAACCAAGCCACAGGCTCCAGGGGGAGGCCTCAATGACAATGTTGGAGTTAACAGAAAAGAAAATTATGGTAAGTATGAAAGTATTTCTCCATTCTATATTGCTCCACGTTGTCAATGGGGACTAACTATATATGGGTTCCAAAAAGCAGTACCCATCTTCAGTAGGGAGGGGAAGAATACTGCCCCATATATACTCGTAAGGGTAACTACAGGGATTCATCAATTCACCACCTTGTGGCACACTCTGTGCTTTAAAGGAAAACGGTCATTATCCTTATACTCCCACCCTTCGAAAGCTTTACTCCGGATTAAGCTTTTTGGACATCCAGACAATTTTGGTTTTTTTTTGAGGTTTGCTTACTTTATTTAACTTTTAAAAAGTCTGTGATTCACAAACATGGTGAACGCTGTACAGATTCATTTCGGCTCGATTTGCGGCGCTGCACCACTTGTCCCAATACATCTTTATTGGGACGAGTGGTGCGGTGTCATAACCCACACAAAGAAAAACCCTTTTCTGTGCTTAACAGCACCACACTTAAAAAGTTACATGGAAAAATACCCCACAAGCACAGCTAAACAGATTAGCACTTTTCTAAACAGCACCACACTTGAGGACAGATCACTAAAAAAGCCACACACACGATGCTTGAGGACAGCCCACCAAAAGAGGCACATATTCTAAAAAGATAGAATAATCCCGACCATGACAACTACACAAAGAAGACCTCTCTTCTGTGTTTAACCCACCAGGAGGGACTTTAGCTACACACAGTCCCTTAGAGTAGGGCCACAAAACTTGCCTGCTAAAACTGTACAGGGGTTCAACACTAAAAGATGCCTCCAATGACAATCTTCAAGCAGCATGACTGACATAGGACAAGCAAAGAGAAAACTTGCCTGCTAAAACTGAACTAGGACTTAGCCAAAAAACACAGCAGCTTGAAAAAGGAAAAATAAATTAGCTACACTAATAGTTAGATGCTAGAAAGGTGGAAGAAAAAAGTCAGCAGTATCACCGCAAATGACTAAGTGCCCCCACAAGATAAAGAGAATATTTACTTACTTGAAGGCACCAGGCTAACACATTTTCATATGTAGGCCAATACAAATTTAACACTCTACTAAAGACAAGTGGCCACGATACAGGCACTGAAGACACTAGGAATTAGCTAGCAGATTATTCAGCAGCCACACATTTCTATATTTAGGGTGCTCACTGTCACCAGCAAGATCCACCTTGCCTCAGAGTCACACAAACCTTAAATAAAATAAACAGCAAGCAAAAAAAACTAATCTTCCAGAGAACTCTGTCTATGTTGCTACCCCTACAGTGGTACATCTCACAAATGAATGGCTGATGCAACCAGAATCCTCATGTCCTCAGGGTAACCCTGAGGTCACAGTTTTGAGCTATAGCACTACCCCAGTGGGGGAGCACATTATCCATACATAATTATTCCTGACTGACAATGTGCAGCAATGTAGAAAAGTGACACTAAACAATGGGTGTTCAAACAAACAAAAAAAAATACTGATAAAAATCTAGTCCAAGCCATATTAAAAGGAGCACTCCTTTTATTTTTTTAAATGAACAAAAAAAAAGAAAAAAATGCTAAAGCAGACACAGAATGGGGAGGGGGTGCAGGGTACCGTACAAATAAGCAATAACCCACAACAGGGCATGCTGTTATTGGGGATTAGCACACACCTGGGTGCGTTGCGGCCTCGTGCCTCACAGCACCCAGGTGTACATTAATCCCCAATAACAGCACATCATGGAGTAGGTTACTGGACTTATAACATGAGTTATGTTTCAACAACAACAAAAATCATAAAAGGTGGTTTTTTTTTGCTTATTAAACAGCAAACAAGGTACTGTATCCTGCCAGCTTGCAAACAGTCCCCAACAAAAATGCACACTTCTTTGTCATTCTGCACATAGAAATGTCACACATACAGTACTCACATGCTCTGCGACATTTCTTGTGCATAATATGTTCTGGGACCGTGGCTACAGCACTGCCTTTGCTACACACACACACACACACACACACACACACACACCAGGACCTGGATTTGCGGTGTACCTCTCTCTCTCTCTCTCTCTCTCTCACAATCTCTCTACAGTGATCAGGTGACACTACTGGGGACCACTGCCATTTTTTACCCACTGTCACTAGCAGCAGTTTGCTCCTGCTCGCTCTCTCCCCCCTTTGCAGGTCAAACACTGCTGCAGAAAACCATCACGCTCCAGTCTCTGTCACTGGGTCTCTCTCTCTCTCTCTCTCTCAGAGGAGAGTGCAGCAATTTGCTCCCACTCACTGTCTCCATCTTCCCTGCGGTGGAAAAAAAATGTACGAATATTACAGACCTCACAGGGTAACTCAGTCTTCAGCCTGATCAACATGACTTCCTCCTGTACCTCTCTCTACATCTCTCTCGCTCTCTCTCTGCAACCTCGCACAACCACCAGCCACTGGACTCTGTCAGAATTCGCCACAGCACTATGCAGTAACCGGTAAAACATATTTTCATTTTCCTCTGTGCGTCTCAGCCAGGGGTGGGGGGAGAGAAACAGAGGGGAAGCAGCAGTGGAGAGAGGCACTACGGAGGCACAGGACAGTGCTACAGGGTCACTCCCTCTCAACCACTGGCGCTGTTCTCTCTCTCGCTTCACCAGGACACTAATAACTGCTTGGAAATGTCTGCCAAACTCCAGCCACTGCGGATTGATGACAATGACATCCCCCTGTGATTCTCGCTGTGTCTGTCACAGCCGCTGAGACCTCAGATACTTGTGATGCCTGACAGAGGGTCGGACCTCTGTTGCACTTGCAGTTTTGCTGATCTTGGACCTGCTGTGCTCCAAGACACCAGAGGACGAGGAGTGGATATGGGGGAGACAGGCTGTCACGACTTGGGGGGTGGAGTTGAACTCAGAACACTATTCACAGCACTGAGTGTCCAGAGGACGAGGAATGGACATTCGGGGGGGCCAAGAATTAACACAATACACGGGAGCACTAATAGGGTGGGAGTTCGGGGGCAGTAACGGAATTCGCCACAGCACTATGCAGTAAACACATATTTTCACTGTGATGTATGTTTCAGCCGGGAGTGAGGGAGAGAGAGAAATGGAGGGGAAGCAGCACTGGAGAGAGGCACTACAGAGCCGGGAGAAAACGACCGCAGGGATTACAATGCATCTTACTGAAACTGAACCCTGCAGACAGGACACCGCATGACTGTTCAGGACGGTGCTGGTGGCACTGTCTGCCGGTCACTGAAGGGCTGCATCTGGTAACGGGGACAGTGTGTCTCTCACGACACACTGTGTTTGAGTCTGGCTCTCTCTTGGCTCTATGCTATGGAACAGGATGGGAAGGGAAGCAGTAATGGACACTGTTGCGTGCACTCCCTCTCCCCAGTTACTGTGCAGTGCCGGTGATCCATCGGGTGGGTGGGTGGGAGGAGGGAGAACAACATGACACAGCAGGGGAACACAGACCCCCTCCCCCTTGCTTATCAAGGATTGCACATGGCTGCCTGCAGTTCTTGTGTAGAGGACAATAATTTTGTAAAGGCATCTCTGTATTCCGCAGTAATACTGTGAGTCGCTTACAGAGGACTGCAAATGGCTGCCTTTGCAAAATTATTTTCCCCTACACAAGTGCAGGTCTGCCAAGGGATCTCCCTCAGAGGCGCATCTCATCTACTGTGCTGTTAACAGACATAAACATGCAGTCATGTGGTGCTGTTCATCCAATCAGTTCTCAACATTTCCCTGCCAAATGTTATAAGACAGAAATAAGGACCAATGTAAAACAGACAAAAAATAGTATAGGTCTGAATTTCCACTGTTATGCACCACTGCTTTAAGCTTTTCTAACAACCTATTCCCTATTATGTTGGCTATGCTTTCCTGTCTTCCGCTTTTTTTTTTTAATTCCCCATACAGCATTTTGGCCCCAGTCTCTATCTTCATTGGCTTCAGGCAATTTTGGTTACCCTAGTCCCATCCACCACTTCCCCGCTGTCATGCTGGTGGGGATCCGCATTGGGCAGGACCCACAGAAACCAACAGCAACTAATGCGCAGTGTTTTGGGGGAGTTTGTTCCACGCATGCCCCCACCCCAGAACTAGGCACAGGATCTGCATCCACATACACATCCCACAACAATATGTAGCGAAATGCTCCATCGGCACACCGCAGCTAGGAATCACTACTGTCCCGGAACCTGGGCATCTCCATCCCCTGGCTGGAAGCACTGCTGTACAGCACCCAGTTGGCAACAGTGAGAATCATCGGACTAGCGTAGTTTGTGTAGCATAAATGTTTTGTGAATGCGCTACGCAAGTCACGCGATCCTCAATCAATTAGGTACTTCAAGTAATGAAAGTAGGGGGTCTCCGCCCCCTCCAAACCCCCTGTCTTTGCATCAGTATGTAAAAAAAGTAATAAATGACCAAGAAAACAAATAAAAAAAAAGTAGTAATGAAAGTCGTGGGGCAACCCCCCCGTCTTTCCTTAAATCTTTCCTTCTTCAGACTGCAAATAAGCTCGAGCTCGGTTGAGACTCTGTCTGTTGCTGTTTGAACCAAACCGTCAGATCTTTACGAGCTATACTCACTGGGTGTCCTGTGGGGAAACTGTAAACTCACACTAGCCAACTGGCAACTTAAATTTAATAAAAGGTTTTTTGGTTCCAAAGCAAAGACTCAGGTCAGGAAACCCAAAAAACAAAACACAACACACACCTAAAAATAAGAGGGTGAGAAAAAGGGGGCACCTCCCAAGTGCCAACACTGTTGCTGCCCACCCACATCCCAAAAACTCAGGTTCTGAGAGGGGAGGCAGGGGGGAGGTCAGAATACAGCAAGACTCCATTAGAAGAAACAACATTACTAAGGTGAGTAATTTTTTCTTCAAACAACATGAAGTCTTGCTGTATTCTGTTATATACTGAACTTACCAAGCAGTACCTCCATGGAGGAGGGACAGAACCTACTTCGGGAATAGGCTCTGAAGCACTGCTGTGCCAAACCAAGCATCATTCCTAGCCTGGATATCCAGAGAGTAATGCTTGGTAAAAGTATGTACTGTTTTCCAGGTGGCTGCTTGACAAATCTCTAAGATAGGAATATCCCTGGCAGCAGCCAGGGAAGCAGCTGTACCTCTGGTAGAGTGAGCCCTCAGGCCTCAGGGAGGGATCCTACCTAATTTTTCATAGCAAAATTGTATGCAAGAGACAATCCACCTGGTAATAGATCTCTTAGTGGCAGGTTTTCCCTTACCAACCTCACCATAAGTGAGGAACAGTTGGAGGGAGTCGAACCTGTGACCCTTGGTACGCTCTATGTAGTAGCTAAGGGCCCTTTTCACATCCTAGATGTGCAGCCTCCTCTCCCCAGAGGAGGAATGGTCAGTGAAGAAAACAGGAAGAGAAATAGACTGGTTAAGGTGGAATTCTGAAACCACCTTAGGCAAAAACTTCCTATTAGTCCTGAGGACCACCTTATCTCTATGGAAGGAGATAAAATCAGGCTCCACTGACAGGGCCTGTAACTCACTTATGCGTCTGGCAGAAGTGATGGCCACCAAGAAAACAGTTTTCCAAGTCAAGTACTTAAGCTCTGCTGAGGACAAAGGCTCAAAAGGGGGTTGCATGAGCTAAGCAATGCAAACATTAAGGTCCCAAGCAGGGGCAGGGTCCCTGAAGGGAAGATTGGTATGCAGCAATCCCTTGAAAATTTTACAGAATACAGGATGAGCCTAAAGGGAAGAATGCTTGCCTGCTGACAGGAAGGCAGAGACTGATGCACTCTTAGTGTAGCTGGCCTGAGTCCCAAGCTATTGAGATGAACCATATAGTCGAGGACTGTGGGCAGGCTAGCAGACTCTGGAGAAATATGCTTCCCAGAGCACCATACAGTAAATCTTTTCCACTTGGAATTGTAAGTGTTTCTGGTGGAAGGCTTTCGAGAAGCTTTTAAAATATCCAGGACATCTTGAGAGAGGTGCAAATCAGCAAACTCTAACTCTTCAAGAGCCAGGCCTTGAGACTGAGAGATTTGAGATTCGGATACCAAACCCTCCCCTGAGCACATGTTAACAGGTTGTAATTCCTGGGAAGATCCGGGGAAGGTGGACTGCTAAGGACAACAAGAGAGGGTACCAGGGCTGTCTGTCCCAGTCTGGAGCAATCAGGATCACTTTGCAGGGTTGAGACCTGATTTTGACTAACACTTTGAACAGGAGAGGGAAGGGGGGAAAGCATACAGGAACTTCCCTTCCCAATTGAGAACCAGGGCATCCAGGGGGACTGAGCCCAACACTGGGGGCCTGCAGCAAAAGTGAGGAAGTTGGTGACTGTCTGGGGCTGCAAAAAGATCTATCTGTGGGGTGGCCCATCCGGAGAAGATTACCTTCAAAATCAGAGGATCCAGGGACCATTTGTGATGGCCCTGAGATATCCTGCTGAGAGCATCTGCCAGGACATTGTCCTTCCCTGGGAGGTGCACTGCTGTAAGAGAGGTGTTCAGTGAATAGGCCAGAAACCACAACTTCATTGCCTCTGTGCACAAGGCCATAGACCGAGTGCCCCCTTGCTTGTTGATGTACCACATTGTGGTGGTATTGTCTGTCCTGATCTGAACTACTTTGTTCTGAACAGACTTGGAAAATGCTTGAAGTGCTAGAAACACTGCTCTGAGTTCTAATAGATTGATGTGAAGCAGAGATTCCTGAGGTGACCACAACCCTTGGGTGGTCAGGTCCCCCAAGTGGGCTCCCCATCCTAAGAGGGAGGCATCTGTAGTAAGGATTAGAGAATAAGACTGAGTGACAAAGGGAACTCCTTGTCTTAGGTTGTCCTGATCCTGCCACCATTGCAAAGCCTAGATCAGGGTTCGAGTCACTGGGATTAGTTTGGTCAGAGGATCCTTTTTCTGAGACCAGAAGACTCTTAAGTGGAACTGAATATCCCTCATCTGAAATCTTGCTCCCTGGACCACTGCTGTAGAGGCAGCCATGTGGCCCAGGAGCTGCAGAAAATGCCTTGCTGGTCAAGACACCTGAAGGGTGAATGAAGAGGCCAGTGAAACAAGGGTCCTTGCCCTGTCCAGGGGAAGAAAAGCTCTTGCCTTTAATGTATCCAGCTCTGCCCCATGAAGGTGAGGAGCTGCACAGGCTCTAGAACTGACTTTGAGAGATTCAGAAGGAAACCTAGAGAAGTGAGCAGTTGCTGAGTTATGTGTAGGTGTGACTTGACTTGGTCTGGAGACTGACCTACTATGAGCCAGTCGTCTGGGTATGGGAAGATGGAGATCTTTTTTCTCCTTAGGAAAGCAACCACTACTGCCAGGTATTTTGTGAACACCCTTGGAGCTGAAGTTAGGCCAAAGGGCATTGCTCTGAATTGATAATGGCCTGAGGGCAGCTCGAACCTGAGGTACTTTCAGTGGGAGCTTCTGATGAGAATATGGAAATAGGCATCCTTGAGGTCCAGGGAAACTAGCCAGTCCCCTGGCCTTAGGAGAGGTAGAATTATTCCCAGAGTCACCATTTTGAACTTTGGCTTTAAAAGGTGCTTGTTTAAATATCTGAGATCCAGAATGGGCCGCCATTCTCCTGTCTTTTTGGCGGTTAGGAAGTACCTGGAGTACAATCCTTAACCCTTGTGTAGGGGTGAAACCCTCTCTATGGTTCTCAGAGCCAAGAGAGAAGAGACCTCTGCCTCTAGGGCAAGTGCCTCTGAAGGATTTGCAGGTGGAAAGGATCTGGTTCTCATCTTGGGAAATTTTTTGAAGCTGAGAACCAGTCCCTGGCTCACTACTTCCAGGACCCATTTGTCTGATGTTAAAGACGTCCCGTCCTGGACAAAGTAAGCCAGCCTGCCCCCTACAGGTGGTGGAGAATAGGCCCTGGCAAACCCATCAGGGTGCCTGTTTGGCAGGGGCTTTAGGCTGAGGGGTGGAAGCAGGCCTGCTTGTACCCTGTCTGCCTCTCCCTCTGAAGAACCCCCTATGAGCATAAGCAGAAGAGGAGGCCTGGGCTTGGTAGAAAGGCCTATGAAAAGACCTACCTCAGCCCTTGGAATGCTGCCTCTGGGGAGTGGCTTGCCTTTCCTTGGCCTGAGCACTCCTATAGGTGGTCCTGTATTCATCCATTTTCTTTATGAAGTTCTCTGTTTGCTCCCCAAACAGAGAATTACACACAACAGGAAAATCCATGGTCTTAGTCTGGGTATCCCGAGACAGGCTAGTACATCTGAGCCAAGCCATCCTACGAAGGGCCACAGATGTAGCCATGACTCTAGATGAAACATCATTGGAGTCCACTGCAGCATGGAATTTCATCTTGGATGCCTCAATGCCATCCGCAACCACCTGCTCCAGCTCCTTGGCAAGCTGGCCAGGGACCTGTTTAGCCAGAGCCATTACAGTGTCCCATCTAGATTTCTATATCTAGCTGTATAGGCCATATAATTAGTCTGCCTGAGTCCCAAAGATGCTGCCATGTACTGTTTCTTTGCCATGGCATCAATCCTCCTGGAGTCCTTATCTGGGGGGTGTGAAGCCAAGGGTATATTTGCCTTATCACAGGCAGCAGCCTGCACTACCTCAACATGGCTGCATTGCTGGGTAAGGAACTCCGTATCTGAGCCTGAGAGAGTATAAATCTTGTCCATTCTCTTGTCCACAGGAGGTATAGAATTAGGAGTCTTTAAAATTGTTATTGTCTGTTTCCCAAAAGACTTATGAAGGGGAATAGACAGCCTCCTGAACTCTGGGATATCCATCATCTCAACATAGTCAGGCTCCTCCTGATCATCTACAGTTTCTTCCATAGGAAGCTGAAGAGTTTCAGCCACTTTTTTGTAAAACATAAAATGGGAAGGGGACTCAGAAAGCCTAGTAGGAGAAACCCCTTGAGGTCTGTCTGGGGAGATGTCCGGGTCAATGGGCACATCCAGACTTTCATAATCACCATCACTATCCTCATACTCTCCTTCCTCCTCCTCCGGTTCATAAAAATCCTTTAAATTATAATCTGGAACCGGGGGAACCGACCGAGCCGAGCCCCTAACCGATGGTGCCGGTTCAGTCAGAACCGGGGTAAGCGACTGAACAATCCTTATTGCTTTAGCTATTTCATCAGTGGTCGGAGAAAGAACTTGTGGATCCGCACCGGCTGATTTATTCCTTCTTTTTCTTTTAACCGGAACCGACTCCTCACAGTCGGTTCTCCTTTTGCCCGAAGAAGTTTCGCCCTGGTCAGAGGGCACTCCTTCTGGTTTGGTTGGAACCGAACCGGGCTGGCCATCCGGGTCAGCAGACTTTTTGGCCTCCCTTTCTCTGAGCCTACCAACTTTTTTTCCCAGGGTAGCTGCAGGAAAATTTTTGCAAATCTGGCAGTCTGAATCGAGGTGGTCAAACCCCAGACAATTGACACAGGTGGTGTGGGGGTCAGCCTTAGCAAAGGCTTCCCCACAGACACTACAGTGTTGAAACCCAGTGGGCCCGGTTTTTCTTTTGGGTTTCTCAGACATGGCCAGTCTTAACCAAACTTACCCTTTTTTCGGCAATCTGCCAGGCAAGACACCCTTAACAGTTTCTGACCGTGTTATGGGTCATGGAAAAAACCGTAATGAAATCCGTTTTTTTTAGAACCGATAACGACCAGTTACCACACTCTAAAAGTAGAACAAACCTTTTTTGAACAAACCTGATCGGTTCAAACCGAACCGATCCAATGTTTTCAAGTTCCACACAGAAGAAACAAAAATAAACCTATCTAGTACTCACGATACCACAGACAGAGACTGAACCGACAGGTTAACGGATTAATTTCGGTCGAAAACCAAGGAAAAGGGCACTTCAACCGACTAAATTGAACCGAGCAAAGGAGAAATCTCCGGAACGACTGTTCAGTAAGGCGGAGTAAAGAATCTGACGGTTTGAGTTCAAACAGCAACAGCCAGAGTCTCAACCGAGCTCGAGCTCAGCGTTCCATGCCTGGCATGGAAAGTTAACTCTTTCCTCTCCGGGGCAGTTCAAAGGTTGGACATCACTGCATATGTCAGAATACAGCAAGACTTCATGTTGTTTGAAACCAATACTGTTATCCAAAAAAAAAGTTAAAACAATACCGAGCGAGGGCGCTAGAGAGCCATCTTCCTGGCAGGACAGTCTACACAAGGGCTCCAGACCCTAATCCCGTTGATAGCTAAACAGCACTTTACTCACTGCACAAACTGCAGATTAAATATTACAAGAGTACACCTAATGTTAGGTGGAACAGATTGATACCACACTTGAAAAGGGGTGCCGGAAGAAGCAGCAGCCGGGACCGTCGAACTCAGGGCAACAGAAACAAGGGCAGTCCTCTGGCCCATCGAGTAACACGGGACCAAGTAGTCCAACAGGTGCAGCAGATCCACCATGGCAAATGCTCCTGGAGTCCATGTGGGCCATGGACACAAAAATCAAAAGAACTCTAACAAAACTAGAGAGCCGCGATGTCGACTTGCAATTTGGTAAGCAGTGGAGTGGGTGCGTAGAAAAGCGGACCACCTCTACACTTTCCATGGTGGGACCCTCACACAAGATGATGCCCATCTACGGAGTCGATTAGAAGCCTTACAGAATGAGACCAGAGCTGGGAATCTTCACATTGTGGGTGTCCCCGAAGGGAAAGAAGGACCACACATACTACATCTCCTCAAAGATTGGCTTCTGGTCAAGCTCCTACTACTTGAAGATTTCGGTCTCTCCACATTTAGGAGGGCTTACAGAGTGAACCAACGAGCAGCTCCACAAAATGCCCCACAGCACCGCACCATTATAATAAAGACATTGGGGGTAGAAGTAAGGGATATGGTGCTGACAGCAACAAGAGCGGCGTACCCGCTGGAGATCGAGGGGGGTGATGTGAAGATCCACTCGGATTTGTCCTTCCAGACTAGATCCAGGTGCAAGAAGAAAAAAGCATTTGTCAATGCCGAATGTTTGCTTGCTGGCATTGGCACTGGTAGTGTACAAGTTACAGAGCTGCATAATAGGAATGGCAGCGAAGTATTGAACTGAAGCCAACCCCACCACCTCCCTGCAGAGAGTGACAGGCATTGGGGTGTGCCTTTGGGTCGTCAGGCATAACAACCACGCCATTTCACCACACCCTACCCTGCAGACACTGACAAGTGTCACAGTGTGCCTTGGGGTCTTTGGCCCTTCGCACCCATTCCATCAGAAATACGGTGAGATGGGTGCGGTATAGAAGAATGGGTAACTGCTTGGCCTCGAGACAGTCCGAGGCACAATCTTGATGCTTCACTGGCTGCAGGGTGTGGGTGGGGTGGAATGGTATGAGCATTACAGGCAAGAATCCCAAGTCACACCCTGATGCCTATCATTCTCTACAGGGTGGGCGTTACGGTTGGAAACCCTAATGCCTCAGGCATTCATTGGTATTTTCACTCCAAATTTTCAACACGTTTTGTGCCCCAACTCATGAACAGTGGCAATATCAGTTTGTTAGCCGAAACTGCTTTTGCACAGTGACTACGGCATTTGGCACCACAGATGCAAAAACACATTCCGAACAGGATGTGAAAAATGACAGCGGTACTGTTCATGGGGAGGTGTAAAAAATGGCAATGTTGAAAATCTGGTGTGAAAATCTTAAAAAAAACTGGTGAAGTCACGAGCATGCATAGAAACTGTTCAATGCACACCTGTAATGTAACTAGTTTGGGGATTTTGTTTATAGCAGATTGTTAACACAGGCATTTTGGGACCTCCGATCATGAACAGTGTCAGTGTGATTTTCTTTATCTGTCCCAAACAATGATATCCCACAGCGACCACGCATTTCTGCGCTGAAAGTGTGAAAACACATTTCGGCCATGTTGTGGAAAATGACAGCCGTACTGTTCATAAGGAAGTGTGGAAAAATGCCACTGGTGAAAATCTGGACTGAAAATATTACAAATTCATGAACTTACGAGGGTGCGTGGAAACTGCGTAATGCTCACTTGTAACACAGTCATTTTATGGAGTTTTGTCACCAAATTTTCAACATAGCCATTTTAAGACCTCTGCTCATGACCAGTGTCACTGTGATTTTCTTAATCTGTCTCAAACATTGTTTTCGCACACCGACTGTACCATTGTGCGCTACATGTGCGGAAACAAATTTTGGGCGAGATGTGAAAAATGGTAGCTGTACTGCTCATAAGGAAGTGGAGTAAAATGGCACTGTTGAAAATCTGGTGTACAAATATTACAAATTGCAAACTTCCCAGCGCATGAGGAACTGCTAAGAACGCGGCGCCCTAAACAGTAATTTTAGGAAATTTTTCACCAAATTTAAACATAGCCATTTTAACACCTCTGCTCATGACCAGTGTCACTGTGATTTCTTAATTTGTCCTAGATTGATTTCTCAAGACATCGAAGTGCCATTGTGCTATATTACGGAAACACGCTTTTGGGTGAGATGAAAAATGACAGCTGTATTACTCATAAGAAGGTGTGGTAAAATGGCAATGTTGAAAATCTGGAGTGAAAATATTGAAAATTCGCGAACTTACGAGTGTGCATAAGAACTGCACAACGCACGCTTGTAAAACAGTCATTTTTTGGAATTTTTCCACCAAATTTTCAAAATAGGCTTCATGAGAGCCCACCTTATGAACACTGGCAGTGTTGTTTCGTTAATCGGTCCCAAAAGGTGATTTCGCGCAGTGACTGCGAAATCACCCTTCAGGCCCGAATAACGCCATGACAGTGACAGCATTCATGAGAAGGGGTCCCAAAAACCCCATGTTGAAAATTTGGTGCAAAAAATTCCAAAAAATGCCCGAGATATGCAGCAAAGTTGAAAAAACCCTATCTATTACATTATACAGCTTACCGGCATTTCCTCAGTTCGCGGTCGGCTTTGAAGAGTGCAGACGTGTTCCTGGTCCACGAAGATCATCGCCAGACTCCAGAGGTAAGTATGGGGTGGAGAGTGTGGGAGGCAGGGTGCGCAGTGAGTGGAGTGCGGGTGGGGTAGGGAGACTACGAGGACCGTTTTAATTCAGATTTTTTTGTTTGTTTTAATTATTAAGGCGACGGGGCGCTTGCCACGCTGGTGGGCTCCCAGCGTGGCAGCTGAAAGGATGGTTGGGGGCTGGAGCCGATGGGGATTAGGCACCCCCGCCATATCGGAGCTAGTGCCACGCTGGGGTGGGCTCCCAGCGTGGCAGCTGTAAGGCTGTTTTGGGGTGGAGCCGACGGGGACTGGGCACCCCGCCGGCCATACGGACGGTGCCACGCTGGGTGGGCCCCCAGCATGGCACCAGGAAAGCTTTTTGGGGGGGCAAGGAGCCTACAGAGAATTGGGAAGCGCGTCAGCATGCAATATGCGTGTGTGAGTGTTGAGGGGGGAGCTCTGCTCACTGAAGCACAGCTCTCCCTTTCAACTGTATTCCACTGTATTTTCAGCTGTCAGACAGCTGGAGCAGTGATTGGCGCACTGCGACCACGCCTGCAAACACACTGACTGAATTGTAAGAGGCTGACACACCTCTGGAAAACTCGGATGATGGCACTATGTTTCTTGCACATGCGTGCAAGCAAACATAAAAATTACTCACCATAGTAATGTTGTTTCTTCTAATGGAGTCTTGCTGTATTCTGACTATATGATGTTAGCCCCAGCACTTGAACTGCTCCGGAGAGTAAAGGGTTAACTCTATGCAAAGGCATAGAACGTTGAGCTCTAGCTCAGTTTTCAAACCTCTGTCCATAGTACTCTGTAGTGTAACCGTCAGATTCTTACGAGCACTAAACTAACTAACTCAGAGAAGAAATTGTTTCCAAAATGTTGTGCCAAATGGCAAAACAAAGTTTTAGGGTCAGAAGACTCAAGTCAAGAGAACCCAAAAAGAACCCAACAGCTAGTGATTTACCAAAAATGGTTAATAAACAAACTAAAAAAGAACCCGCCTAAGAGAAGGAGGCATGTCCAGTACACCTCTGTTGTGCAGCACTGAGCCTGCCCCACCACATCCCAAGACTACTAGGTTCCAGGAGGGGAGGCAGGGAGGGAGGTCAGAATACAGCAAGACTCCATTAGAAGAAACAACATTACTATGGTAAGTAATTTTTTTCTTCAAAAAACATGAAGTCTTGCTGTATTCCGACTATATGCAGACTACCAAGCAGTACCCCCTTGGAGGAGGGAGTTATAGAACCTATTTTGGGAACAAGCTCCGCAGCACAGCTGTGACAAACCTAGCATCACTTTGTGACTGGATATCCAAAGAGCAAAGCTTGGTAAAGGTGTGAACAGATTTCCAGGTAGCTGCTTTGCATATGTCCCCTAAGGGTATATCTCTCGCTGCTATGACCGAAGCAGCTGTACCACTGCTAGAATGAGCCCTCAGGCCTGAGGGAGGTTCCTTCCCAAGTTTAGAATAGCAGAATTGAATACAAGAGACAATCCACCTGGCAATAGACCTCCTGGTAGCAGGTTTGCCCTTTTCCACTTTACCATAAGTGAGAAACAACTGACAGCAGTCCTTCCTATGGGCCTTAATATGCTCAATATAGTAACTAAAAGTCCCTTTTACATCAAGACTGTGTAACCTCAACTTCCAGTGACGTCACGGAGCCAGGAGAGAGCGAGTGATACGAGCTCTCCGTCTCAAACTCCTTGAGAAGACTAAAAATACCTGCACTGTTTAACTAAAACATTGAAAATGACTCCCATGGGACGTGTAAGGGATAAATCCAGTGGAGACAAGTTAAAAGCAAAGCAAATTGTACAGGATGGGAGAGGATTGCGATCACCCTCCAGACGGCCGAGTCGTAGCCCCTCTCCTTCCAGCATCGCAGACACGGAAGAAGACAACGAGCACTTGACTCGATCACGCTTTGAGAAGCTATTTCGGGAGATCAAAGAAATGAGAGCAGAAACAAAAATGGAATTTAGAAATCTAGACCAAAAACTGACAGGCTTGGAGAAACGTGTGGAAGGGGCGGATAAACGAATTGCACAGGCGGAAGATGGAGTTTACCAAAACGGGAAAATACTGCAGGCCTTAATAATACAAACAGAGAAATTGCAGGAGAAATGCATTGATTTAGAGAGCTGGTCACGCAGGGAGAATATCAGGCTGTACGGCTTACCTGAGGGCTCAGAAACGGGCCTAATGCACAAATTTCTTTCAGATCTTTTGACAGATGTTTTGCAACTACCTGCTGGGTATCAATTGAACATTGAGAGATCATACAGGGCCCTTCAGCCTAAACCAGCAGAGGAGGGTGCACGACCAAGATCTATCATTATCAAATTCAATAGTTACAAAACAAAGGAGGACATCCTAATCAGAGCCTGGAGATTAAAGGAAGTCACATATTTAAATCCTAGACTTTACTTTGATCACGATTTTCCGCAGGAAATACAAAGGCAATGCGCACAATATACGGAGCTAATTAAATTACTTAAAGCCAAGGGTCTGCGCTTTCATACTCCTTTCCCTGCAAAGTTAAGAGTATTTTGGCCCAAAGGAGTTAAAACTTATGATTCCTTCGAAGAAGCCAGGGAGGCACTCGTGGAGAAAGGACTGTTGACTTCACAGAATATAGGACAAAAAAAACTCGATTTCCCAGAAGGCACCAGAAGGGTATCAGGACTGGATGGTCTCATTGGGGGAAAGGAAGAGAGGTCGCGGCAGAGAGACCTCATCATTCTTCCCCCTCCTAGCGATGAAGGCCCTGCTCAAGAAATTACAGGATAGCAGAGAAGGCGCGCAGTGCGATTCCCAGGGCTGAGCTGAAACGCAGAAGTTTGGAATGGGCAAAGTGAATCATCGGGAATGCAGTTAAGCCCTTTATTCGTAATAAATGCTGAAATATTGTAAAGGGCCACACAGAAGTGGATTGATGCAAAGCTGTAAACCGACAGGGGTCTAAAACGTGAATTGAATTAACACGGCAGTGAGACTGGCTTTTTCTTGATCAACAGCAGGAAGACACAAATCAGTCCTGCCTCCTTTTATACAAAAAAGGATGGACAGTCTAATGGGACCGTAATTCAAGCTGGGACTCTTCACAAAGTAGACAAGCCTCTAATACCTCATAACAAACATATGTTGTTTTTTTCCTTTCTCTCTACACTTACCCATTATAAGGCTGTAATGCAGGTATAGTTATTCTCCAGTCTAAGAGGCAAATTGTAAAGTCTTCTCGGGAGATTAGCACTTGTAAGGGCATATGGTTTAGTAACTCTTGGTCTCCGAATAGTTTAGGAGCCTGGTAATTTTAATACACTATTTCACAGGCCCTGCGAGGAAAGTTGCACTCATGGCACGGAATATTCCTCGTTCCAGCAGAAAGAAGCTACTGGTAACAGAAATCCCTTGGAATATAGGGGTTTCCACTTTTGGAAGAATTTAATTTGAAGTTAAAGTTTTAAAGAAATATTGGAGTTCACACATCCATGAGTAGGATGTGGCTTTGTTCTTTAAGGTTTATGGTATTCAATGTTTGCAGGGACCTAAATAAGGCTGATACAAGGGGGGCGGGATGGGGGGAGGCAGGGGGGAACAAAATATCTACTGGCAATAATGTAAGGCTTTACACAATGTTAATGGACTATGGATAAATCTGAGCCAGTTGTATTGTCGCTTAATGTAAATGGCCTGACGCACCCGATCAAGAGAGGCAGAATTATGTCTTTTTTGCAGAAATCACAGGCGTCCTTAATAATGTTGCAGGAGACACACCTGTCTCAGGCAGAGCACGATAAGCTCAAGAAATTTGGGTACCAAATAAACATATCATCCTCGTATAAGAAGGGAAGGAGAAGGGGTTCCGTCATTTTGATCCCTAACAAATGTCCCTTTGAGGTTCAGGACACTATAAAGGACAAAGAGGGGTGTTTTGTGGGTTTAAAGGGCAGATACGACGGAGTAACTGTCTCTCTGGTCTCGGTATATGCCCCTCCGGCTCAGATTTTTCATTTTATAGAGAATTCTTTCTTAAAATCACTGAGTGGGCAGAAGGTCATCTGATAATAGGAGGGGACCTAAACTTTCGACTTAATGCTCATATGGACACATCAGGGGTAGTGGTTCGACAAGAGAAGGGGATAGCCAATACAGTGGTAAAATTGATAGGCGAACTTGGTTTTATAGATGCTTGGAGGCAAATGCATAGAACTAACAAACAGTACACTTTTTTCTCTGCAGCACACCAAACATACTCAAGGATAGATTATTTCTTGGTATCAAAAAGCTCGATGTTGATATGCACAGATACCTGGTTAGGCGATATAACGCTATCTGATCACGCCTCAATCTATCTTAAGCTTAAACTGGGTCATATTAAGCGAAATACCTTTTGGAGACTGAATCTTTCATTGCTGCACAAAGACGACACTAAAGAGATGATAAGAACAACTATAGAGCAAGCAGTTAGGGAAAACAGAGACCCGGAAATAGCACCGGGAATTTTATGGGATACGGTAAAAGCCATAGAGCGTGGTAAATGCATAGAAATTTCATCCAGGATTAAAAAAAAGAGGGAGGCGAGGAGAATCTATTTACAAGACCAAATAGCTATATTAGAATATCAACAGCAGCAACAAATAAGTAGGGAAAGGGGAGAGGTGCTGAAAAAGTTGAAAAAGGAATATGTTGAAATCTTGGATTATCAGGTAGAACAGAAGTTAATATACTCAAGGCAAAGATACTACGAAGGGGGCCCGAGGGCACTGAGATTCTTATCCAGCAGGCTGAGGCAATGGAAGGCTAAAGCATGTATACCAAAAACTTTAGACCCTAAACATAGGATCTGGAAAACAGATGTAGAAGGAATAACTGAATCCTTTAAACACTATTATCAAACACTATACAGTGAAGGAGTGAAACCACAGCCCGAAATTATTGAAAAATATCTGTCCCCTCTGCAATCACCAAAAATAAATACTCAACAACAAACAAATGTAATTACACCTATCTCAGAGAAAGAGATTGATGCAGAGATTTCCCCCTTAAAAGCAGGAAAATGCCCTGGCACCGATGGACTCCCTAATGAGTTTTATAAGACATTTAGAGAGACCATTACACCTTTATTAAAAGAAGCATGCAACTCGATGTGGACGGAGGATGGGAGATATGCCCCTTCGTGGGCTCAAGCCATTATTTCGGTGTTGCCGAAGCCAGCCAGGGACCCCACGCTATGTACTTCATATAGACCAATTTCTATTCTAAACACAGATTACAAAATAATAACAGGGATATTGGCTAGAAGGCAGGGCTTGACAAATTTTAAAATTAGGTACTTGTCCACGGACAAGTGGCTAGTCCAAAAGTAGTTGTCCCAGTGCTTGAGTTGGTAGTCCCGGTATAAGATGGCATATTTTTAATGGAAAGTATCAAACTACAGAAAACTCAATGGATTTATTGTAGTAGTTATTTAGTGTTGAAATAGACAATAAGGAGAATAAATAATATGATTTTATTTTGTCAGCAGCATGGCGAGGCTCGAGCATAGACAGAATTAGCATTAGCAGCGAGGAACTGACAGCAAGTGTGGTTGCAGCAGCAGCACAGAGTGCCAGCCTGCAGCACAGTGAGAACATCACAGCAGAGTAGCAGACAGTACAGCATCAGCATTGGGAAAAGTTACAGGAAGCCTGAGCTTGCTCCAGCCAGACATCATATTCAGTCATATGTCATCAAGACTAGTGACCGCCTCAGGGACATTTCGTGAATCAGCAGAACTAGTAGTTGAACTAGCATGACCATGATGACCATGAATGTGGCGTGTGCCAGGACCAGATAGTAGCCAGTGGTTGATAGCTTGATCCGGATCAAAGCTGTCTAATGCAGTGCCTTCAACTGCTATGCAGAAGTGACTGGAGCGTGTCATCAGCCAAACTTGTTCTTATTTTTGTTTTATAAGATTCTGAATGGAGAATACTCTCTCACATTTAGCAGCAGACACTCATAGCCAGTAACATTTCTATTAGGTTAAGGATGTGAGCAAGCTGGGCAGGTTTCTCGTAGTAATCAGTGAAATACACTTGCAGATATGGCTTGTCAACTGCAGACTTAAGCATTGCTTTTAATGCACAATATCTTTATACTGGTTACATGATCTTCAGAAAAGTTGTGAAAGTAGTCTAATAAATTACTTAAATCAGTTGTGCCAAATTGTGAAAGTTCTTCTCGTGACAGATCAAAATTTTGAAATCCAAGCAACTGAACCATTTCAGAGGTTCTTCCGAGAAATTCAAAACGCTGATCAATGTAAGATACTGCTGCATCTATTAAACTGTGCAGCTGTGTATCAGTCGTAAAATTTACTTCTGAGGCAGTTCCTTTGAAAGTGAAAGGAACAATCTTGTCCTCACTACCACTTTTGAAATGAGGTAGTTCATGCATTTCTCTGCAGGATTATATTGGTTCAGAAATGATGTCATAAACTTTCCAGGTCTTGTTTTTAGCTCAGTCAACTGAAGTAAGCATGTCTCAACGAGTTGGGGACTTCTAATATTAGTAGGTCATCTTTCTGAAATTCAAGTGATAAATTTTTCAATATTGGCAAAAAATCTTGAAGAATAAACAGTGATTTTACAAACTGTACTGACGTGCGCATCTCTTAAAGTGCCTTTGCTTTGGCCCCATCATCACCAGCAGAGTTTGACACATGTTCAAGATGCTGAATTACTGTAGGCAGGTTGACTTGAACAGCATGAACTGAACGCGTCTTACTTGCTAAGCCAACGACTTGCTTTTATTGCACTGAAATGAGCCAACTCGTGTGTATGACATCTGCTATTTCCCGCAGTTCCCAAGTTTCTTGGGGCTGTAGTGGTAAAATTTAAAATTCCTTTCAAGGTGTTTTCTACTTTTTGAACAAAGTTTTTTTTCATGACGTCGAGAACTGCTAACTCCAGTTTGTGGGCTACGCAATGCATGGGTATTACAGTGGGGACATGTTCTCGGATTTTGCTATGGTGCCACCTGCATGGCCCATCATCACACTGGCACCATCAAAGTTGGCACATATGAGAACTGGTCCAGGTCTGCTCACATCGTTAAGGTCCACAAAGAAAGATCAACAGACTCAAGTGCAGAGGTTATTGCTTTAAAACTCCATCTGCATGAGAATGTTCAAGAGGTACAGCTTAATTAAACAGTTGTAACTTTTTTTCTGCGCCATCAACAAAACGAAGGAAGACATTTTCCCACTCTACAATGCTTGCATCTGTACTGCCATCTGCAAGAACGGTAACGAATTTTGTATTTTTGATAGTCTGGATCTGTGTTGTAGACATGACAGCTGATATTGCGTTACAGAAATCTCTGGCCCGTTTACCATTTGCGTAATTGCTGCCGAGTTTAACCCCATTTTTTTCTTGCAATGTGCAAAGCCACTCCATATCTGAGAAAGGACGTAAATTTTAGCCAAGGAATATGCTGTTAAATAAATGCCTCATTTTATTTTGGTGACTTCCTCCATCTGAGAAAATGCATGATATATTGCAGTTTCAGATATGTTAAAATTGACTGCATGTTGACCAGTTTCGTGACTATGGTGGTTTGCACAAATTATATATGGATTCGATTTCTCATGGGCTCTCACGGACTCAATTCTGAAATTATTTGAACCAGTGGCAAACACGTTAGGTTTTTGAATAAGCAGGAGTCATAAGAGTGGGATATTTCTCACAGGCAGAGCAGTACATGATGTATTTTGGTCATCATACCTTAATCAGGTAAACTGATTTAGCCAGTGATGCTGAAATGTTCGAGCCTTTTTCAACATCATATTTTTATCTTTGCTTCTTTTCTCAGTGTTTATTTCCTCATCATCTAAAATGAAAGGTAACTTTACCTGTACTGAACCAGAATGTGATGGCACTGAACTGCTGCTACTGTTATGCTCACTGTTTCAGAAACTGGTACGGTCAAGTTAGACTGATCGCCTGTTATGTCTACAAACACAGACCCAGACCGAGAACCTTGTGCGTTTTCCTGACCACTAGTAGGGCCAGGGGGGCTGGTTGGGGCTGGCTTTCAGACTGTGAAGAAGGCCCAGGGTCAGGCTCTTTACTTTTGTTTCCGATGAAGAAGATTTTTCCTGTCCAAAGGGAAAATAGAGCAGTTTGCTTTGGCTTATTTTGTTGCATTATTTTAACTGTCTTCTATGCTGCAATTGTGAAATAAACTAATAAAGATTGTTGTATTATTGTACACAATAAAATTCTATTTTGTGTTATCTTTTGTGTGTGTTGTGTTACTGTAATTTTTTATCTTAAGCTGTTGTGCTTATGCAGCACTACAAGAGGGCAGGACAGAGGTGGGTAGGTGGGAGGCTGAGTCCAGAGCCGACGGAGTACTGGCAGGAAATTGCTTTTTTCCCTCTTAGGTCAGGTTCGGTCTCACAGCCACACACAAACAAACACTTCCACCAGTGTAGCTAGTACTGGTAGGTTTATTTTATTTTTTCGTGTCCCAAAAATGCCTTTTCCCTTCTCAGGTCAGGTTTCACCACAGCCGCACACACACATACACCTCCACCAAAAGTACTAGCTAGGGTTTATTATTTTCTTCTGTGTAGTGTCACTGTCACTTTTCACACAAAAATGTTTTCTTTTCCCCTTCCTATAGGTGGGTACTGGGTAGGTGGGAGGGGCTGGGTCCAGAGCGGACGGAGTACTAGCAGGAAATTGCTTTTTCCTTCTCAGGGCAGGTTCTGGGTCTCACAGCCACACACAAACAAACACTTCCACCAGTGTAGCTAGTACTGGTAGGTTTATTTATTTTTTGGGTGTCCCCAAAATGCTTTTTCCTTCTCAGGTCAGGTTTGGCCTCACAGCCGCACACACATATACCACCTCCACCAAAAGTACTAGCTAGTCTTTATTATTTTCTTCTGTGTAGTGTCACTGTCACTTTTCACACAAAAATGTTTTCCCCTTCCCTTCCTATAGGTGGGTAGGTGGGAGGGCTGGGTCCAGAGCCGGACGAGTACTAGCAGGAAATTGCTTTTCCCTTCTCAGGGCAGGTTCAGGTCCACAGCACACACACAAACAAACACTTCCACCAGTGTAGCTAGGACTGTAGGTTTATTTTATTTTTTCGGTGTCCCCAAAATGCCTTTTCCTTCTCAGGTCAGGGTTTGGCCTCACAGCCGCACACACATACACCTCCACCAAAAGTACTAGCTAGGGTTTATTATTTTTTCTGTGTAGTGTCACTGTCACACCATGCCTCTCAACTGTCCCTGATTTTGCCTCAAAATTTTACTCTGTCCCTCCTAAAAATTGTGTTTCCGTGACCAAACAGTGGTGGTTATAAGCATAAACTAATGTCAAACATTTAAGTTACAGACTTGTTCTTCTTTAGATAATGCATTTTACACTAAGCCCTTTATTCTACAGCTTCCTGAGTGGATAACTCCAATTTGAAGAAGTGTCCTGATTTTGGTCCTTTGTCCCTGATTTTTAAGCCTTGTCCCTGATTTGTGAGGCAGGAGGTTTTCACACAAAAATGTTTTTCCTTTCCCTTCCTATAGTATATTTCTAAGAAAGAGTCCGTGAGTTGTTCCCAAATTCCTGTACCCTCTCCTCTCAGGGCAGGTTAGGTCTCCTCACAACCCACTGCCACACACACTCCACCAAGTACTTGGTAGGACAAACAAAGTACTAGCTAATAAGTTTATTTAAAGGTAGCTATCTTTTTTTTTTGGTATCAATCTCTTTTTATACTAACTGTTTACTTTATTAAGTATTCAGTTCTTTCCTTCCACAATTTCCTCTACTCTACCCTTAGGCTCTCAGGGCAGGTTCGTGGTCTTGCAGGAGGCACACATTATCAGTCAGGTCCAAGTCCCTGATCTCTGCTCTCTCTCAGGGAGGGCAGGCTTGTCCCACAAACACACCCACACACACACACCAACCCTTATCACACGATTATTATTGAAATGTTTAGTAATTCACAACTTAAATTCAACACACAATCACTTCCCCACTTAGAGTCTCATGTTTTTGCCTTTTTTATTTATTTAAGAGCTGTGTATCCTTTTATTTTTCTTCCTTCACGTGTCCAAACAACACACAACTCCCTGAATTCAGTGTGCAGTGTTTTTGCTTAGTTCTCCCTTTTTTATATATATATATAAAAATCAGCAGATATTTTATCAGACTTTCCACTCTAAGCAAACTCTCTCTCCTCTCATCCCCTCCCCCAAACAGATCCTCCTACTCTCCTGCTCCAAAATTCCCAATATATTTGTATTATATTCTAACTTCTCTCCCTATTACTGATTTGCTAGTGACTCAAGGCAATCAGCCCCAAATACACAGTTTGACTGTGCTCAAACAAGCGATGTGCTCTCTGCCTCTCCGAGCAGCAGCGGAAATGGCGTACGTTGCCAGCGTGCACGGAGCTAGTGCTACTGCCACTCTGAGAGCTCCAGTCCAACCCCTAATCGCGATCACCAATGCCAGGACTGACAGGAATGTACCATCAGCCGGTGGCTGCCTAGCCTGTCAGTCTGGCTTATTTTGACCAGTTACTGGCGCTTTCTTCTTGACGCCCCTCGCGCCTCCCAAGTGTTCATGGTGCCCGATTGCACAGTTAACGGGAGTCGGGACATGGGAACGGTGGCGCGCGGCTGTGGTGCGGCGGGTGCGTGCATTCAGCAATGCGCACAAAGACTCCATCTAGTGGCCAGCGAGAGAAAAGCAGGTAAAAACCTGCAGATTTTAAACTGCAGTATGGTAGTCCGTGGGACAAGCAGAACTCTGGCATCTGCTTGTCCCTACATAAAAAATGGTAGTCCGGGACGTCGGGCTATAGGATTTGTCAAGCCCTGCTAGAAGGTTAGAAAGTTT
The DNA here is from genome assembly GCA_016271365.2 of Neoceratodus forsteri. Lineage (NCBI taxonomy): Eukaryota > Metazoa > Chordata > Ceratodontiformes > Ceratodontidae > Neoceratodus > Neoceratodus forsteri. The sequence continues at coordinate 41,039,109 of CM057451.1, forward strand.
ATTGCCGGAACTAATCAATTTAGACCAAACGGAATTTGTACCGGGAAGGCAAACCTCAGATAACATCAGGAGGTTGGTGGATATCATAGAACATTTACAAAAATCAGGGACACCAAACTTATTTGACCAAGTTTAAAGCCGGAAAAAGGGGTTTGACCAAGTCTGGAAGCCTTCCTATGAGTACTCTGGCGACTGACTTTCCAGCTCCTTTCCTAGCTTTCTGAGAAAATTATCGCCCACCCATTAGCATACATTAGAGCAAATGGTCATTTTCTGGTTCTTTCACATTAAAGAGGGAACTTCGGCAGGATGCCCTCTCTCCCCTGCTCTTCGCCTTATATATAGAACCATTAGCGCAGAGTATTCGGAAGGACAATATGATCATGGGGGTAAATATAGGAGATTCTATGCATAAAATAGCCTCTCACGCTGGATGATGTCCTTTTCCTCTATTTGGATTTAACCCTAACGCAGTCCTTGCCTCAAGTTTTTTAAACAAATTGACCATTTTCTCATTCCTATCGGTTATACCCTTAACTGGTCAAAGACGGAGGTATTAGTGATGTCTCAAGGTCTACCTGAGGATTAAGACCAAATATCCCATGAGGTGGAAGTGCAAGACTATCAAATACTTGGGAGTTAATCTAGGCAAGTCTCCGGCAACATTATTTGAGGATAATTTTCCCTCCTTGATTAAACAAATTCGTGCAGACCTTCAAAAATGGAATAGTATACCCATCCCATTTCATTCAAGGTTACAAACAGTTAAGACAAATATTATGCAGAATCTTATACTTATTCCAAGCAATACCATGTGATACCTCAAGAAATGGCAAGTTGGCAAAGACTGGTCATGACCTATATGGGGTAATATTAAGCCTAGAATAGGCAAACAAACTTTTTTACAGAAGGCGAGAAGGAGGCAGGGCCTGCCCTGCTCTGTGCGAGACTACTGGACACGCAGTTCAGATGAAAATAGCATTGTTATGGGTACATCAAAGTTATAGGGCTCACTGGCAACAGATAGAGTTACAGCAGATGAGGGAGTGTAGCTTGGTTCCAGATTATTTGATTGAACAATAAAACCAAGAGTTAGGGATCGTTGACTCAGTTAAAGTAACCCTGCTTAAGGTTGGTTTCAGGGTGTCAGCGAGGATACGGCCAGAATATGTGGAGATATATCTGGTGGTCAACAATAAGAATTTTCCTCCAGCTAAACTCTCGAACTGATATAAAAAGCAGGCAAATAAGGGTACATATACTCATACGCCAAATACTTCAGGCATGACAATCATACATTCAGATGCCCAAACTCAGTATCAGTGAACGAGAAAGGGACCGATTGTATTATTACCAATTAAGGGATTACATAAATGATAAAATACAAACAGTCTTCCTTATGAGGACAAAGACCTTTCTCTAGAGTGTTTGAATCAATTTGATTACAACACATGGAAATGGAGCAATAACAATGTTATACTGGAATTTAGTAACCAGACAGAGCACATATTATATCCCTTCAGAGGAGTTCAGGAGCAAGAGCTGGGGTAAGACTTAATATACACAGGGAACCAGGTTTTTGAAATAGTTGGCACACTATTATCGTCCCAATGTGGCAAGAATTCTCCTGGAAGATTAAAGTGAGATGTTCTTGACCCCAAAGAGCTAGCTCGAATGAACAGGAGTCTGAGAGCTGAGTGCTGGAGAGGGTGTGGTAGTATGAGGCAGGTATGGCACATGTTTCTGGGCCTGCCTAAGGATACAGACATACAGGCAGGATGTCACGGTTCCACCTGTGCAAATGTTTAGTTTAAGCAGCAATATAGGCCCAGAGAACATAACATTGGACTATGTCCTCAAAATTAAAGACAAGGAAGGGCGTTATCTTTTGGCGGTGGTACATGTGCTGCAATGAAAGTAATAACTAAAAAATGGTTGCAGCGATCAGTGCCGCAGCTTACCGATGATACAAATAATTGATCAAATTCAAGCAATGGAAAGAATTACGTTTACATGTCAATCATAATATAAGTCAATATAATAATAAGATGGACTCGGTGGGACTTATACAAAGAATCACTGTATTAAATAAACTAGTCCCTCCCTTTTCCCCTCCCTCTCTTTCTGTATCCTCTTCTGTGCCTTCTTCTCAAGTAGATATCAGCCATAAGTTCATTAGTTATGGGTCCCTTAGAATTAGTAGTTTAAGAAATACTAGAACTGTATGTACTTAAGTGGTTCTTAGAAATATGTAAGAACTGTGTATTCAGAAATACAGAATATAAATAACATGTATTGTTCACAAAGAAAATGGACATCAAATGTAACCAAAGTAATGAGATATCGAGAATCTGTAATGTCTCTAATAAATTAAGTATAAAAACCAAAAAAAGACTGTGTAACCTCCTCTCCCCAGAGGAAGAATGATCAGTGAAAAACACAGGCAATGGCATAGACTGGTTCAGATGAAAGTCTGACACCACCTTGGGAAGAAACTTTCTATTGGGGCAGAGGACCACCGTATCCCTATGAAAGGAAATGAAATTAGGTTCCACTGATAAGGCCTGTAATTCACCGATTCTCCTGGCAGAGGTAATGGCCACCAGGAACACCATTTCCAAAGTCAAGTATTTCAGCTCAGCTGAAGATAAAGGTTAAAAAGGGGGCTGAGCAATACAGATGTTCAGATGCGAAGAAGGGTAGTCTCCCTAAAGGGAGGATTGACATGAACCAAACCTTTGAAGAATTTCTTGAAAACTGGATGGGAAGCTAGGGAGGAGCCCTTACCAGCAGAAAGAAAGGCAGACACAGCTGCCAAATGTACCTGAGAGTAGTAGGCTGGAAGCCCAACTGGCAAGATGCACTAAATAGATCCAATACAGTGGCAATACTGTACCAGTTCTGGCTTAGTATGCCTCTTGGAACACCAAAACCCAAATCTTTTCCATTTGGAGTTGTAAGTCTTCCTAGTAGCAGGTTTCCAGTTAACTTTTAAAATATCCAGGACTGACTGGGAGAGATGCAAACTTGCACATACTAGCTCTTCAAGAGCCAGGCCTTGAGCCTGAGAGTCTGAAGGCTGGGATACAGAATCCTCCCAGAGAAGAGGTGAGGAGATTGTGTTGTATGGGAATACACAAGGGCAGTGTTACTCACAGTGACAACAGTAGAGGATACCAAGGCTGTCTGGCCCAATCTGGAGCCACCAGGATCACCTTGCAAGGTTGAGACCTTGTATTTATCAGGACCCTGAATATCAGAGGAAAAGGAGGAAATGAATACAGAAACCTGCTTGTCCAATTCAGTAGAAGAGCATTCTGAGGGACAGGACCCAGAAGGGATGGTCTGCAACAATAAAGAGGAAGTTGATGATTGTCCGGGGCTGCAAAGAATCTATCTATGGAGTGCCCCATCTCTTGAGAATTACTTGAAGAACTAGGAGGATTCAAGGTCCATTCGTGATGGCCTGAGGAAATCCTAATGAGAGCATCTGCAAGAATGTTGTCCTTCCCGGAGATGCGCAGCCATCAAGGCCTAGAGAGAATGAGCTAGAACCATACTTTCATAGCCTCTGTACTGAGGGCCGAGGACTGAATGCCTCCTTGCTTGTTGATGTACCACATGGTTGTGGTGGTATTGTCTGTTCTGATCTGCACCACTTTCCCCTGAACCACAGTTGAGAATGTCTGAAGTACTAGAAAGAAAGCTCTCAATTCCAGAAGATTTATGTGTAGAAGGGACTCCTGGTGTGACCAGGTTCCCTGAGCTGTAAGATGATCTAGGTGGCTCCCCAGCCCAGCAGGGAGGCACCTGTGGTGGAGTCACATGAAGGGACTTGAGTGATAGAACCCTTGTCAAGATTGTCTTCCTCCAGCCACCACTGGAGGGCCTGAACTAAGGTTTGAAGAGAATGGAACCAGTTTGGAGAGAGGGTCCTTTTTCGAGACCAATAAGATCTGAGATGACAGTTAATGTCTCTCATCTGGAAATCTTGCTCCCTGAACTACTGCTGGAAGCTGCCATGTGGCTCCAGCAGTTGTAGAAAAGCTACTATTGACAAGACACTAGAGGACAAAAAGAAGAACCAGAGTGACCAATGACTGAACCCTTGAGAGAGGGAGAAATGCCCTTGCCTGAATAGTATCTATTTCCACCCCTATAAAGGGAGAAGCTGGGCTGGCTCGAGAACAGACTTCTCTAGATTTAGAATGAAACCCAAGGATACTAGAAGTTTGTGGATGACCTCTAAGGCTGACTTGACTTAGTCTGAGGACTGGTCCAATAAGAGCCAGTCATCCAGGTATGGGAACAGAAGGATGCCCTGCCTCCTGAGGAATGCCACCACTACTGCAAGACACTTGGGGAACACCCTAGGAGCAGATGTTAGGCCGAAGAGTATGGCCCTGAATTGATAATGGCCTGAGGGCAACTCGAACCTGAGGTACTTTCTGTGGGAATGTCTGATAGGTATGTGAAAGTAGGCATCCTTGAGGTACAGGGAGGCTAGCCAGTCTCCTGGTCTCAGAGAGGGAAGAATTACTCCCAGAGTCACCATTTTGAACTTTGGTTTTGTCAAATGTTTGTTCAGGTATCAAATCTAAGATGGATCGCCACTCCCCTGTCTTTTTTGGGGTTGGAAGTATCTGGAATACAGTCCTTTTCCCTGTGACAAGAGTACCTTCTCATTGCTTGCAAAAGCAAGAACAGAGGAGACTTCTGCCTCTGAGCCTTTGTCTTCAAGGAAGGGAGGACTGAAGATCTTGCTCTCAAACATGGGAACCAACAAACGAGAGCAAGTCCTGGCTCACTACTTCCAGGACCCATTTGTCTGAAGTAATAGACTCCTAGGACTGGAGTAGTGAGCCAGCCTGCCCCCTACTGGGATTGGGGAGGCGACCCTGACTGACACCTCAGGGTGTCTGCTTGGCAGGGAGTTTAGACTGAGTAGCTGATGGGGTCCTAGTCACCCCACGTCTACCTCTTCCCCTAAAGAACCCCTCTGCTGGAAAGAAGAAGAGGAGGCCTGAGCTTGGTAAAAAGACCTGCCCCTAAACTGCTGCCTCTGAGGAATAGTCTGCTTTTCTTTGACCGAAGCACTCCTATAGGTGGTCCTGTATTTGTCAATTTTTTTCATATAATTCTCTGTTTGATCCCCAAAGAGAGAATTACCAGTTACAGGAAAATCCATGGCCTTAGCCTGGATATCCTGAGAGAGGATGGTACACCTAAGCCAAGTAAACCTCCTCATGGAGACAGATGTAGCCAGGACCCTGGAATGAACATCATTAGAATCAACAGCAGCGTGGAATTGCACTTGGGATGCCTCTATACCATTTGCAGCCACCTGCTCAACTCCTTGCCTAGCTGGGGGTGGAGATACGGCATTAACAGGCAGTCCAGAACAGTCATGGCATCTATACCACCATACTTGTCTGAGGTGAGATGCCAAGATGAATCCATCAACCTTGTTACAGGCTGCAGTTTGTATTACCCCAACATGGCTGCTGTGATTGGTAAGGACTTCCATCCCAGGACCTGACAAAGTATATCTCCTGTCCATTCTCTTTTCCACAGGGGGTATGGATGTAGAAAGTTGTAACATTTTTTGTCTGCTTCCCCAAGGATTTGTGTAAAGGGATAGACACCCTTTTTGACTCTGGTACATCCATCGTTTCTAAATAGTCAGGTTCTTCCTGATCCTGTTCAGCTTCTTCCAGAGGAAGCTGAAGAATCTCAGCCACTTTCTTGTAAAACAAGAAATGGGAAGGGGGCTCAGAAAGCCTGGGAGGAGAAACCTGAGAGGGCCTGTCTGGGGAGATATCGGGCTTTACCAGCCCATCTAGGCCCTCATCCTCTTCATTATAATCTTCCTCCTCCTCCCAATCGCCCTCATAGTAAGCTTCAGGATCTATGTCTGAAGCAGACATTTCTGACCAAACCAGTCTGCTTTGAACTGAAACCAGTTCGTTCGGAACTGGGCAAAGCGACTGGGCTATGGAAATCGCTTTTGCTATCTCCTCAGCGGTTGTACCATGGGAAGCTGGAGCCGAACCAGCTGATTTTCTTTTTCTTTTACTCAGAACCGATTCCGCAGAATCTGCTCTCCATTTGCCCAAAGAGGTATCGCCCAGGTCAGTGGGCACCTCCTCAGGTTTGGTTGCAACTGAACTGGGCTGGCCATCCGGGTCAGTGGACTTCTCGGCCTCCCTCTCCCTTAGCCTACTCAAACGTTTATCCAGAGTGGCTTTGGGAACGTTTCTGCATATCTGACAGTCTTCTTTGAGGTGGTCAAACCCCAGACAGTACACACATACGAGGTGAGGGTTGGCCTTGGCAAAGGCCTCCTTACACTCGGTACAGTGCTGAAACCCAGTGGGTCCAGTTTTCTTTATGGGTTTCTTAGACATGCCTTAAAGTCACCCAAAACAGTGATTAAGCCAGGTGACTACAAATTTATCGGTTCCAACCGTGTCACGGGTCAGTTAAAAAAATTCCCCAAAGTCTGATTTTTTTTTTTAGGAACCGATAAGTATCGGGGAAAAAAAACAAAACACACACACAATCACAAAATATTACAGAAACAGAATAGGTTTCGGTTCCAAACCGGACCGACCAGAAGGAAACCGAAAATAAAACAGTTTCTTGAGGAAAAACACCACTACCTACAACTACCACTTACTGGTACCGAGACAGAGGAAAGAATACCGATATTCTTGAAGGAACGGCTTGATAAACCGACCAATTTGTACTGTAACCGAACTGAAGCGCAGGAGGGATCTCCGGAGTGACTTCACAGTTAGTCGGAGTAAAGAATCTGACGGTTATACTTCAGAGTACCACAGACAGAGGTTTGAAAACCGAGCTCGAGCTCAACGTTCCATGCCTTTGCATAGAGTTAACCCTTTACTCTCTGGAGGGAGCAGTTCAAGTGCTGGGGCTAACTGCATACAGTCAGAATAGAGCAAGACTTCATGTTGTTTGAAATTCTATGCAGTCAGACATTGTCTCAGAGCGTTGGGAATAATAAATTCATTTTTATTGCCAGCCCATCTCTAGATTGTGTATGGTAATAATAAGTCATGGCAATTTACCAATCCAAAAGATGCAGGTAGATGGCTGGAAAAGTAAGAGTCCGAATTCCAGCCATACACCGAGACTGTAGTAGAACCCCAGATGAGGAATCAGAAGGCAATTGATCTGCTCTGAGAGAGACACTGAATGTAGTCTTTTTTTTTCCCCACATTCACCTCACATTTGGTGAGGCTTTTGGATGTTAGAGACACCGCCTTTTCAGTTAAAAAGACGGATTATAAGGGGCATAAGGCTTGAGTATAATGCCATAAACACCACGTTTTAAAAGGCTCACGTTTAGTTTATATGGGCGAAGTTGTTTGGCTGGGGGAATAGGAAGTCAATACTTTTGGGATTACAAATGGCAACTACCACAAGGTGTAATGTTACTCTACGTGGGTTTTAATTTAACCACTGTCCACAATCTGTATAATTTGGGGGTGGTAATGTAGACTGCCACATTCAGGTTTACTGTTCTGTGTGATATAAGTGAGAAAATGATAATGTTTTATATGTTTAAAAATGATGGGAAAAAGCTATCGATGGGAAAAAGGGACCGAGGTGTAGACTTGAGCTTCCCTTAATTTTTTTCAGATTATTTGGTTAAAAAGCAGCCTATACTAGGCTGTGGACTTCTCCCTTCCTAAGTCTCCCTAAATGTACATCACCACAGCCAATGAAGAGGCTGGCATTTCTGAACATTATCAAAAAAAAATGATAACTATTTCTGTTCCCGCTGGGCATGGCTAGCGGGCTTAGATGGCAGTCACTCGCTAAGAAAACTCCTTGGGACACCGGCGTTAAAATAGCTTTAAATAGTCAGTAAATGCATTTTGGGCATTTTAGAAATATGTGGGAATAGTATCTGGTACTAATGGCTATGGGTGGACAAAAAAAATAAGCAAGCCAAACTGTCTTTTAATACCCTGAAATCTCCCTAAAGCGACAGGTTCACCGGCCTACAGCCAGAGAGAGCATAAGGTTGAATACATAGCAGATCGCCAATCAGAGGAAATGGATTCTCTAACGAAAACCTTAGCTGGAGTCCCGAACACCCTCCTGGCGATGTAACAAGAAATGAGGATAGGTTTCAGAAATATAACCTCCCAAATGACTCACCTTCAATCTGTGGTAACTAGCTTATCGGAGACAACGAATACACATGCTGCCCAAATCTCTGAGCTGGAAAGACACTTAGGAAAGCTGGAAGATTCTTATACGGGGGTCTCTGCAGAGCGAAATGGTATATGGTCCACAATGGCAGAGCTGAAAGAACGTCTTGAAGAACAAGACAACCGACATGGTGATCGAATCTACGCATCATAGGGCTGCCGGAGGGAAACTGAGGGCCGTGACCCCATCCTGGGCCTTCACCAATGGGTGGTGACGCAGTTGGGATTGCCAGAAGACTATGCGGCCTTTGAAATTGAGAGGGCACACCGGTTTGGCCCCCACCAAAATCAGGCGATAGGCCTCGCCACTGTTTGATTAAATACTTGTGATACTCTGATAAAGAGAAAGTGTTGCAAAAAGCAAAAAAAGCAGGTCCCATCCGTTATGGCAACGGGAAAGTACATATTTACCAGAACTATAGTAGGGAACTTCAGGAGAGGAGACAGCACTTCAATTCAACCAAGAGTCTCCTATTCCAGCTAGGATGGTCATTTGCACTTTTATACCTGGCAAAACTGTGAGTGGAAAGAACGGGCCAAAAAGCACACATATTAACTGTCCCAGAGAGGCAGAGAAGTGGCTTGTAGAGGAGGAGGCCAGAGGAAATGAAGCTCTAGATGCCTGAGGAAGAAAATTTTGCAGTCGGTATGAAATAAGTGATGCAGCAGTTATTAAATACCTGCTTCCCCGGTGCTCTTATGTTCTCTAGTTATAAATCATATTCTTTCTGGGGTATTAAGGTGCGAGCTTCAGATCAGAGGTTTCTCACTGATTTAAAATCGGGTCCTGAGTTCCAACTCTTCTGAGTTCCCCCTTCCTGACCAGGCCTAGGGGCTCGGGTCTCAATGGGAGAAACAAGAAGCTTTGTTTTGTTCTGGTTCGTGCTGGAGAGTTGGACTCGTTACTTTATTTTACTTTTGGTTCTGTCTGGCCCTATTCAACGAGGTACTGTTCTTTTGGATGAGATTGCCAAAACTTCTACTTAATACTCTCATACCCGACTGTACCTGGGGGTACGGGTAGCAGCGAAAGTCCTTCAGATAACCAGTGGATCCTGAGAAATATGTTACCCGAGGTTTAAACTTGAGACTAAACATAGGTATTTGCTGTATTATAATTTCAAAGAAGATCTGAAGGGTTTTGGTGCCTAGACTTGAATGAGTGTTGTGTGGACCACAGTACACCGTTAAAAGCTTTTTAAGGTGCCAGGAATCATGCTATTATTTCTGTGCTACTTGCCTTACTGGTAGTCTACGCAGCAAAGTTTTCTTTTTCTCTCTGCTGTATTCACTTTTAGGATGCATGTTGTTTGGATTGCAATTTATTATTAAGAATACGTTGTTCTAACATATCTAGAAATTACTAAGCAGAATTATATAATGGTGTCCCCTCGATATACACTCAATGGTTATCCTGTTACACCATTACTGCCTGTTCTTTGTAGTGGGAATACTGGCAGAGATATTTCTGCCTAGAGGGGAAGGAGGGGTGGATGATCATCCAACTTGGAATCTGTGGAGGTTACATAGCATAGATGGGAGAAAGATGGGGAAACGGGAGGGTGCCCGGTTCAATTATGGGTTGCTCGGGGGGCCTGCAAAATACTATACAGCAGGGGTACCTTCAATAGCTGGAACTTGGTCCCGGTGTATGTATAGCCTTGGGGTGAGACAGGATCTCCGGAGAGACAAATGGGGAATTTTATGAAACAAGGCGGGGGGGGTGGTTTAAAGGAAATAAAATAAGTGAGGAGGTGCAAAATTTATTTGTGTTGAAAGCAATGGGTGGGTATGATTCTAGCAACTATGGCTGAAACTATTAAATGTGTGTCCTGGAAGGTAAATGGATTGAAATCAATCCTTAAGAGGAGAAAGGTTATAGGAGAAATAAGAAGGGCTAAGGTGAGTATAGTCCTACTTCAGGAAACCCATTTTTCACAGTGGGAAGAGCAAAAAACTGCAAAATTTATGGGGGGGGGGGAGAAAATGTGGGTCTCCGCTACGTTTTCCTCAAAGGCATGAGGAGCTTCAATATGGATTCCAAAAGGACTTACAGCTCAGATTACTGAACAGAAAGTAGACCAAGCGGGGAGGTGTGTGCTGGCCAAGATCAACATAAAAGGTAGAGGGGTACTTTTAGTGGGCTCAGTATATGCACTGGATGTGGGAAACCCAGGCTTCTTCCGGAAACTGTCCCTTGATATGGCTAGCTGGGAAGGTCCTTGGATTCTTGGAAGAGACTACAACTGTGTCCTGGATACTATCCTGGACAGGTCACAAAATGCCAGAGCCCTGGAAGTACTCCAGGGGGATATTGGCTTGGTGGATGCCTGGCGCCATACTCACCCTGATGGGCGGGACTATAGTTTTCTGTCCCATGTACACCACACCTATGCTAGGCTGGACAGAATTCTAGTGTCTAGTGCTATGTTGGCGAGTGTAGAGGAGGCTACCTATGGCCCGATCATTATATCGGACCATGCATTACACTTGGTTACCTTTAGAGGGATGGGAGAGCCTAGAAGAGCTGGAAATTGGAAACTGGACCCTCTGCTTTTGAAAGATCAGGGTTATAGACAGTACATGGAGGGCAGTATAAAATAATTTCTCCTCTTTAATAAAAGGGATGACACCTCTCATAAGATTTGGTGGGAAGCTCTTAAGGCATATATACGGGGGCAAACTATGACATATGCCTCGTACAGGCGTAAGCTTGAGACACAGGAGCGGACGAGGTTAAAGATAAAAGTAAATGCCCTTGAGAATGCTCATAAACAGAACCCTACCAGGACTCTGTATAATGCTCTCCAAAAAATGAAATGGAAGTTTAATACGCTTTTGAGTGCCCAGTTGGAGCGCTCTATATTACTTACTAATGCTGGGGCGTACTATGATGGGGACAGAGCTGGGAAACTACTGGTCTGGCAGCTAAAGCGTAAAGAAGCTGAAAGAAACATATGTCAAATAAATACAGAAACTAGGGCAACAGTTCAAGGGACGGAGGAAACAGGCAAAGCATTTGGTGCCTTTTATGTGCAATTACATACCTCTGAGTACAAGCCAAGCCAAGCTGACTTTGATTAATTTTTCCAAGGTATCCCCCTTACTAAAATTTCAGAGGAGGTTAGGGCCGACCTCGACTCCCCCTTAGTTAAGCAGGAAATTACTACCACCCTCAGGACTTTGAAGAGTGTTAAAGCCCCTGGCCCAGATGGTCTACCAATTGACTTTTTTAAACAATTTCAGGCTCCTCTTGTTGATCCTATGTTTGATAGGATTCTAGAAGGTTTGGAAAAGGGAGAACTACCCCCTTCCACGCAGTCCACAATAATTACAGTTCTGCCCAAGACAGGGAAAGACCCGACTAAATGTGCATTTTATAAGCCGATCTCGCTGCTCACGGCAGACTATAAGATTGTGGCTAAGGCCTTAGCCGCTAGACTAGAGCCTGTACTCCCCGAAGTGATACATCCGGACCAATCCAGCTTTGTTAAAGGCAGACATGGGAAGCATAATATCAGAAGCACCCTAACTATTGTTTACAAATGGGAAAAGTCTAAAAGAACCCATGGGGCAGCGGTGGTTGCGCTAGATGCTGAGAAGGTGTTTGACTGCATGGAATGGGGGTACCTATTTGATGTTTCGAAAAGGTTTGGGATAGGCCCGATGTTTTGCTCCTGGGTGAGGGCCCTCTATACTCATCCACAAGCTCAAGTCCTGGTCAAGGGCTCTCTCACGGCACCATTCTACCTGGGCAGGGACACACGACAGGGGTGTCCACTATCCCCCTCCCCCACTATATGTCTTATCTTTAGAACCACTGGGTGAGGCATTAAGATCACACCCAGGCATAAGGGGGTTTGTGGGTGGGGGGGAGAGACAGCATAAAGTAGCAATGTATGCTGATGACCAACTTTTATACATGCAGTACCCATCCAGAGACCTACCCTTAGTGCATAACTTAATGCGCATCTATGGCCAACTGTCTGGGCACCGTGTTAACTGGACTAAAAGTGAATTGCTCCCAGTTGGGCTACTAGACAGGGCTCATTTGATAGCAAACCTGGGGGGGGGTTGCAATTAGTGAATACCATAAAATACCTAGGTATTCAGATCTCAGCGGCTTCTACTCGCCTATATGCCCTAAACTTTGTCCCGCTGATGGAGAAGCTCACGGAGGACTGAGAGCGCTGGACTGCGCTTCCCTTATCCACAACAGGATGAGTGGGGGTGGTCAAAATGACCATTCTACTGCAAATTTTATATTTATAAATCAGTCTCTCCCCATTAGAATCCCCCTGAAGCACTTTAACCAACTTGACTCCCTTATCACTCGGTTTGTATGGAAAAGAGGGAGAACTAAAGTAAAACGCACCACTCTTCAACTCCCCCCGGAAAAGGGGGAATGGGGCTACCAAATTTTAGAAATTATTACTAGGCAGCACAGTTAGCTTATCTCCCCAGTAAACAGCAAGAAGCAAGTTGCTCATGGCTAGGAACTGAAAAAGACATGTTAAATGGTAATCTCACAAATGACATGTTAGTGGGTGCATTGGCAAATTTGGGGAAAAGCTTACCATTCAATCCATTTACTAAAAACACACTGTAGGTGTGGTTGGCTGCCCATCAATGTATAGGGCACAAAACCAAAAGATCTCCAAATATGAGCTTATTAAATGTCATGCGAGATTAAATGCACTGCACCCGAATAGTAATACAATGAATACTAGCCTGGAGAAAGGTGGGACTACTGACAGTCAATCAAATGTATGAGGGAGGAACTTTAAAACATTTTGGGACTCTATGTAAGGAATGGGGGATACCAGCAGAGGATTTTTTCTTATTTATTAGGCTATGGCAAAAATTAGGAGAATCACTCACACTCGAGTGTGGATGGTCGGAGCCCTCACCCTTGGAAGAAGAGTTATTTAGACCGCAACCTGGGAAGAGGGCCCTTTCAGTTTATTATAGGACAATGCAGGGGTCCTTTCAGAACAGACAGCAAAACAAGAGTAAAGCCAAATGGAGTACAGATATAATGTTACCAATAGATAAGCTTACATGGAAGTATGCTTGTAAACATTATGTGAGCTGCTCTTGGAGCAATAAGCTTCGTCAGATACAGTTCAATTTTTTACATAGAGTATACTTGACTCCCAAGAGACTGCATGAAATGGACAATTCCAAGTCTGACCAATGTCCTAAGTGCGAAGTTGAAAGTGCAGACTTTATTCATCTGGCTTTGGCTTGCCCTACAGTGGCCCCATTCTGGCATGCCATACATTCAATAACGAGTAGAGTGTTGGGGTACCCCTTGTCTAAGTCTCCTTTAGAGCTATTATTGGGAGCGGATCCCGTCCCTAGAGTTCCCAAAATGGCAAGGTCTCTTTGGTCCTTAGCCCTTGCCAATGCGTGAAGAAGAATAGCACAGGTGTGGCTATCGCTGTCACCCCCACAGTCTCAAGATGGGCAAGTAATATGAGGGCCTGTATGGCACTAGAGCGGGCACAGAGTAATGCTCAGGGCTGCCCCAATGTATTCTTGGGTACTTGGACACCCCTGCTTATGGCAGTGGAATGTGGGAGCTTCCCCACTTGACAAAATATGCTCACTGGGTAACAGGTTCTCTCTTTATATGCCGACAGGAGTTTGCTCGAACTATGTAAAGCTGACCCAAAGGTTTATATCCAGGACTTTTACACACTGGCAACAGCTATAAATGTAGTGTATGTAAAGTTGCTCACTATGACCTATTGTTTTTAAAGTAGATGTAATAGTAACCATTTGCACTATATGTATCAAATGTCATGTACTTGAAATGTGCGATTCTTGCACCCTACCTCAATAAAATAATCTGAAAAAAAAAAATTCTGTTCCCTCCCTCCTACTGTACCAAAATAAAATGTGAAATGATGCTGAATATCAAATGTGTGTAAATAATGGTCTCAGAAGCTATTCAACATACCTCTTGCTTTACATGAGCGCATGTTGTTAATGTATTAACAAGAAAATAATAAACATAAAGTTCAACAAAAAAAAAAAGACAATTCTGAGCAGCAGCTCTGCTCCTGTGACAGTGTGTGTGTTTGTTCTTCAGACTGCAACTAAACCAATAATGTAATAAAAAAAAAAGTTAAAATCAATACGGAGCAGCAGGTATGCTGAGCTGTACTCTACTAGCGTTCGGGAAATGGTGGTCCGATAACCTCCACTATCTCCCCCCAGCCCCCTGTCCACCTGACCTGGCTCCCTGAGTCTGCTCCCAAACTTGAGTCACCAGTGGTGGCATGTTTTCCACTCTTAACCCCACATTCCAGTAGCAGCTCATCCTTCTCCCTAGTAAAGACTTAATATTTGTTCAGAATCTCTGCTTTCTCTTTGTCCCTTTCCTCTCATCCTTCCTCACGCTTCAGCCTCACAATACCCCCTTTCCCCCCTTGCGATTCTCCCGGATGCACTTGAAGAACGCCTTTTCCCTTTGCTTTCACTCCCACTGCAAGCCTGAGTTCTGTCTCAGCCTAGGCCTCCCTCACCTTTCTAATAGCTACCACTGTTGCCTCCAACTACCTCTCTCTAGCCTCCTCCTTTGGCTTCCTTTGTAATTTAGGAATGCCCTCCTTTTGGCTCTTACTGCCATCTTTACATTGGCTGTGAACCATATTGACCCCTTGCCCCCCCGACACCTTCCCAATCTACGTTTCTCTTGTCTCAGTCATTGCTTTTTTAAATTCTTATTTTTCCTCCACCCTTTCTACCTGTCCTGTTCTCCATGTGCTTCTTTCCTACAGCTCCCCCATCCTGTTGAAATATGCGTTTTTAAAGTCCCATACCCTTACTGTGCTTGCTTCTTTAGCTGTCCCTATCTGGACCTCTGGCACCACTGTTCTCTGGTTGCTTGAACCAAGTACTTCAAGAACTACTAGGTTTTGGACTCTCTCACTGTTGCTGAGCACCACATCCAACAGAGTCCCTTCCCTTATTGGGCACTGGACCAGCTGAGCGTAATCATGTCTGGCAAAGTAAAGTCCTCTGCTGCCACCACCTCCCTGGACTTGGCCACTTTCCTAAGCATCTACCCCAGTTCTTTGTCTGCCACTTGATTCTGACCTGGTGCTCTGCAGACCACCCCAGTCCTGACTCATATCCTGTCCTGTCGCTGCTGGCACCCACACTGTGGTAAAGGCATAAGTCATTTAGCACCAGGAGCACCTTGTCTTTTTCAGTCACTGGGACTACTTTTTGACATTCAGCATAAGAACTGCAACAGATAGCAACATCCTTATGAATCCCAGGCCAGTAAAATCTGTACAACAATTTGGCAAGTGTGCAGTCCCTCCCCAAGCGACCAGTCATTGGACTACCATGTACTATTTGTAACAACTTAGTTCTATACTTCAAGTGTATGTTCTATCCGTTCCTTCATCTGAGGATTAACCCTAACTATGTACAGTAGTTCGCCCTGTTTTTGTGTCACCCCAGCTGCTTAAAATAACCTTGGAGGGAAACTGTTAGTTTACTCATGAACAAAATCCAAGCAGTTTAGTTCACCATCCCATCAGTTTAGTTTCGGCATATTCGCATATCAACCCCTTATGTCTATCAGTCTTTTGTTGCCACTGCTTTTCCTGGTGTCTTTTTTCTTTCCTGGACTTCTGGATCTTGGAGCTAGACTCACACAAGTCCGAATCAAAGTCATCAAAAGGAAGAGTCCTCAACATCTGAGATTTTCTTGTCCTGTGCTCTTCTTGTCACAGTTGCTGAAACAGTTGGGTTTACTCCCTCTGTGATTAACTTCGCAAATCCTGGAAAGTCATTTCCAATAATCACAGATACAGTTAACTTTGGTACTACCCCCACTTTCATTTGGTGCGACACTCCATTAACGTTCAGGGTCACTTGGGTGGTGAGATAGTATTGCGTGTCCCTGTGGATGCATATGACCCAGTACCTGGTCCTTTCGCACAGTCTTTTCTCAGAACTTCAGCATGCACCAGGGTCTGCTGGATTCCCGAATCTTTAAGTCCCTTCACTGTCTTATCTCCCACGTTGACATCTGTTAAATACTTGCCCCAATTTGTTAAGGCCAAATCTGCTCCAGTGTTACCCTCCTTATTTTTATGGCAATTTCTTGCAATATGGTCTGGCTTATTAGTTATAGCAAATCAAGTATCTGGGTGCAGATTTGTTACCCCCACCACAGTTATCTGAAGTTAAACCAGGAAAAAGCATGTTGTATCATTCCTAGACTGTTACTTTCCTGCTGCGGTGTGTCAGTGGCCATCTGATAGTCCTTGGTCAAAGAAACAGCCTTTTCCCCACAGAGACCAAAATCTCTGCCTGTAGGTTTCTCTTTATATGTTATACCTTTTAAAGATTTCTCTTTTCACAAGGTCATAGTTTTTTTAACTGTGTAGTGTTCACATTTCTGTAGGCAAGTTTGGTTTTACTTGTCAGATAAGGTAACAGCCTGATTGGCCATGGCTGTTTTGGCCATTGGCAGGCTCCGGCAACCCTTTCAAAAGTTAACAAGTATGCTTCAATATCATCTGAGGGACATAGCTTTGTAAGTTCAATGTCTTTAAACTGTTTGTGTTTTGTTGATCTGCCTGACCTGTATCAGATCCTCCAGCTTTGATAGCTTGCAAGGCATCTAGCCATCGCTGCTCCTGTGACTGTCTCTCTTCTCTATGCCTCTAAATGCTGCATATCTTTTTCTCTCTGTTTCTCAGTCTCTCTTGTTGTATAACGCAGCACTTGAAGAAGGCAGTCACACTTTCAGGTTCTGTCCCTGCCTGTTCTTCTTCTTTAATCACTGCTGTTGGTTGTACAATCTCAGTTAGGACTTTTGTTTCTGCTTCTAGTCTGGTTGCCATTCCTCTGACAGGATCTATACCTTTCCACTATGCTTCCCTGGTACCAGATCTAGTACCCATGCACAAGACTCCTTCCAACTTAAGAGTATGTACAGCATAAATCCCACTTTGTCTGACACCAACTGTGGTAGAGACATAAATCAGGAAGCCGAGGCAACCAGGAAACGTTACAAAATTTGCAAGTAGTGTACTATTTCATATCAAAAGCAATAAAATAAAAAAAATATAACTGTATAGGATAGCCCTTTTTTATTTCATTTAGTTTTTGTTGACCAGGAAAGGAGAACTAGTCAATTCTGCCTATTTTCCGCCTCGTCCCAGAGGAGGGGGATACAGAGGAATGCCATCTTACACTGAACCAGAGAAGCTGTTGGTGGTATTTTTAGTGAATGGGGAAATTTGGCCAGAACACCCCCTACTCTTTTCAAGAAGTGCCATAGAATCTTTAACATCCACCTGAACTACCACCAGAAAAGGCAGATGGGACCTCAGCTTAACGTCTCATCCGAAAGAAAGGCACCTCAGGAGTGCAGCACCCCCCTCATGCTGCACTACAGTGTCAGTACTGGGATTTAACCTAAGTGCCTGGCATAGGGACAGAACCCACAGCCTTCTGATCTTCCAGCCTCAGAGGCGAGTGTGCAACCTGCTAAGCCACTGACACTGGTAAAGGCAGTACAAACAAAAACAAAATCCTTCATCTGAGAGTCTCTTTAAAATCTCCAGCTCTATCTTTAAAAACACTGCTCTCTTTTTATAAGATGTTTTTTCCTGGCAATTAAATTATGGATCATGATCTTGTAAATTACATCTGTTTTTCACATAATGTTTCAGAACTTTGTCAATTCCCTTCCTGAGGCCAACCTGACAAGCACATCTAGTCTTTAACAGGTGCAACCAATTAACACATTTTGTCCCCTAGCTAGTTTCCTGTTAATAAAATTCTGCAAACAAGCTTGTGGAGGTCAAAATACAGCTCTCGGTTAACTCCCCTGTATTTGCCATTATTTGCAGTTAGATGTTTTATCCCCCACCACAGAACAGCCTCCAGTCACCTGACCTCCCCATCCCCACCACCAGAACCCTGGGGACTTACCTCACCCAGCTTCCTCCACGGCTTCCCCCCTCCATGACGAGGTTCATCGGGGAGCCATGCCACTGGTGAAATGGATATGGTGAGGACCCTCGGCTCGGTGTCCTCCATGGCTTAGTCTGCTCCCCCCCCCATGGCAGGTGTCCGATGGCGGGCGCCACCTGTGGACATACCCAGATCCATTGTGCCAGAGGGGTCCTGAAATCCAGAGCAGAGCCCAGGACATGCCGGCATCGTACTCGCTGTGCCTGGCCACTTTCCCCATTTCTGGAAGGGACAGATGTACAATACTGCCAGAGATGCACCACGTACGCTACTGTGTGTGTGGTGTCGCCAGTCGCTGGCCTTCCAAACCCGAAGGTGCACTGAATTGCTCCCAGCCTCTGCTTGGGGTTAGACAAGTGCCAAGAACCAAGCAGCCCTCCCTCCCACAGCAGGACAGCAGTCCTCCAGAAATTCAATCCTCTTCTCCCCGGCCAACCCCCCCCCCCACACCCCCCATTACCAGAGTCCATTCCAAAACCCTGGTTGCCGACATGGGGAAAGATCAGCCCTTTTTGCCACCAGGCCAGCTATAGACTGCCATTTTTTAAAGAAACCCAAACAGCTTTCAGCAATCATTTCAACATTATAATTACATACATTTGCAAACCAAGGGACCCCAGTTTCACATAAAAGTTTATATATTTTTTAACCACAGAGAAGAAATGGAAGAAAGAAAAGAAACAGCAAGTGATGGAAGGGAGAAAACAGGGAATTGTGGGACCATCAGAGTGGCCAATTCCTAGGTGCTACAAGAAAATTTGCATAGTCAGGCAAGAAACAGACAAGTGGCAGAACAGGAGAGGGCAGAATTGATCCTCGCTTTTAACTCTCTCTGCATAACAATTTTTTAATTTTTTTATTTATTGAAATTTCTGATAACACCTTTGAGAACAAGCTCATTTCATAGGTTCCACGTCAGACAAACAATACATATTGGAAAAGTATGAGACGAAGAACAAACAAAACAAGGAATTATACAAAACATTACAACAGTATATAACCAGAGATGTTCCAATACATGTGGCATTGTACAATCTATGCCAAGGTACATATCTGATTAAAACCTGGACTACAAAGGGTCATATTAGAGGGGGTGGGGTCTTATGAAACAACCCTTTACAGGAAAATGAGAACAGATCCAGCCTAATACCTAATAATCAACACAGTAAGGGATGGCATCAGCCCAGGGGCCTCATCAGAGGTGAGACGGTATGGGACAAAGCATTTTAAAGTAAGCAAGGGAGCTCAGGAGATATAACGAGGGGGAGGGGGGAAGCCACAGAGGGGTGAGGGGAAAAGAGTGGAAGGGATCGAGAGGAAATGTGAAAGGAGAATGATTAGCAACTTAGAACAGTTATTTACATGCTGAGAACAGTTATGTATAATATCAGGATAGCATAAGGTTAGAATAAGTGCTGGTCACAAGGAGGAAGGACAGGGTCCCCCTATCAAACCCTGTCACATGCATGGTTTCTAGTTTTACTGAATCTTCTAAGCTATCTGTCTCAGTTGCCTCTGTCCCTTCTTTTACATACAGTGCTAGTCCCCCTACCCAGCTCTTTACTCTGTCCTTCCTGAACAGAGAGTATCCTGGTATGGTCGTGGCTCTTTCGTGGTTCAAGGCTGCCCACATCTATGTGACAGCCACCAGGTAGATGCTCCCTTCTGTGACCATCACCTGAAGTTATTGTATTTTTTTCTGAACTTTCTTTGCATTGCATTATGATAAAACATCCCAATACTTTCAATACAGAAGAAGAATTAATACTTGTGTAAGAAACAGTGTTATAACTAGGTAGCCTGTAGCACTTCTCCTCCATTGATACAGCGCAAGGGCGCAATATGAACTGTTTTAAGTCCACACAAAGTCCCAAGAAGCCAAGTGACTGTGCAAGGCCTGGGTCACTCCCGAGTTCACGAGGTTTTAAACTAAATATTCCAGCCATTATACAGACCTGGTAGCCCTGTAACCAATAAGTTTCATGTTATTAAATGCATGGAAGACATAGGGAAACTATGAACTTTCAATTACCTAACTACTGCAACAGTTTGAATCTTTTTTCCTAACTGGTACAACTCCCTACGTTTTTTTAAATAAAACATACAATGATATGCCATTACTGATTCTTTAGAAATAACTTCATAGGAGGATGGTGCTACAGACACTGGGACTGGAGGTGGTGACGTATGTAATATGGGGGAGAGAAGACTGCTTTGCCAGAAGCTGGGCCCCGCTATTAGCTTCACTCTCGGTAGAAGAGGGCTGGATTTTAAGGGAAGGTATTGTAAGTTGAGGATGTGGGGACACAGATGGAAAAGTTCATGGGGGGAGGAGGGATGGGAAAAAAAAAAAGGAATAGAAGTCCTTGCTCTAAAAGGTGATGAAGGGGACTCGAATAAAAGGAATGGTCCAGGTGGCCTGTAAAGGGGCAAGATATTTGGGAACATGATCAATTGATTGCACCATTAATTATGTTTTTTATGTAGTATGAATATGTAAATGAAGTGATATAGTTGATAATCTTATGTTTTATTTAGTTTGCTGTATGTGTGTATGGTTGTTGTATACATAAAAGCAAATAAAAAGATTATACAAAAAAAAAGAAATAATAAATGGTTGCTCTAAAATAACCTTTATGTTAGCACATTTGAGCTATGTTAATGAAACAGAACCTTGGATTAAACCATTAATAACAACATTATGCTTAACTAACACTGTAAAAGAAATCTGCATTTTTAAAATGAGTGCCGTGCCGCCTGAAAGGCAGGAAACTATGGCAGCTCGCAAGAAGGGGAGACTGTAAGACTTGAGCAAAGAGGCACAGTGAGCGCCATCTTGACCATGCAGTCAGACAAACACAAGAATAGCATTTAACTCTCGAATAGGCAATATAAGCCCACCACAACAAAGTCCAAGCTCTGACCCCCTGGACTTATTCTTTACTTGCAGGTGCCTAGACAGTATTTATGCCACACACAAAAAAATTACAAATAAAGCCTTGGGCACGCAGTTTCAATTACTGCATTTTAAACAGCACATCATTTTGAGTGGAAGTGTCCAATTCAGCCTCCGAATCCTTGTAATCCACTCTGGTTGAGAACTCCTTTGTGATCTTTTCCGTAAGTTTACCTGTATCAGTGGGGTATGAAAAGAGAAATGTTTTCCCTCCATAATGGATGTCAAGTCTTGCTGGTAGTAGGAGGCAATTATTAACTCCCAGATCCCATAGCAGAGTATGTATCCCATTAAAACTTTTCCTCCTACTCCTAGTGCTGTAGTGTAGGTTCGGGAATACCTTAACATTAATGTCCCCAATTTTGATGCCTCCACTTCTCTTCACTGCAAGTAAAAGTTTGTCTCACTCCTCTGGGCTACCGAGCACCATTAGGGCTGTGTGTGCTGTACTGTCGACTGGCTGTCTCTTAAGATTTATGCAGTAAACCTTTTTAATATTCGATTTGTCCTTCTAAAAAGAGTGCTCCCAGCAACCAGCAAAGTAAAAATATCTGTAGACCTGCTCCCTCAGAGGCTTCGGGAAGGCCTACAATGTGTACATTAGCTCCCCTGGAATGATTAATCAAGCTGCTCCAAATGAGCTTGAAGGATGGCACTTTCTTTAACATGACCTATACAGGTCACCAGGTGCTTTTTCTGCCACCTCACCTGACTTGGTGGCATGTGTCTGCACTGCATCTTTTTGTTCCAGGATGGCAGACTAACCACTGAACTGGACTATTTTTAGGTCCAGACCTTGTATAGCTGCCAGTAATGACGCCACAGAAGGTTTGACACCTGACATGGTTGGTATCTGTGACCTTGCATCCGCCCATGTGTGTTTGGTCTTTGTCTTGGGCGGCTCCAACAGAGTTTGATTTTCAGGTTTCCCCATACCGCTTTCAACTCAGATTTTCTCTGGCGCTGCACAAACCGCTTTTCTTGTTCGGAGTGGATCTGAAAAAGTTCATTTTAGATTTAAAGGTTACTTTGGGCAATTTCACCCATTCAGTAGTGGACCTTTATTTCTATGCGTCCACTCATGACAGCAGTCAGGCCACCCCCACCCCACCCCCGAAGTTCTGGCACTTTGTTACCAAGACTCCTTGCGCTGGTGCACATCATTTTCCAACATTTATCCCAGCCCCCTCATCTTTTCCTTATCTTGGTTGTGCTCGATTCCGCTGCATTGGTTGAAGTAAGGAGCTTGCTTTAGTCAGTTCTGATAACTTAATGAGTGAAGACAAAATGCTAATGAATTATGAAGAGGAACAGTATCCGATACTTTATGTCAGCTTCCAGCTAGTCTTGCTCTAGATAAATAAGGTATATGCAATGGAAATGAGTAGAATAAATGATTTATTTACAAGATCCGTTTGACCTCAGACAGCCTCACGAGTAGTATAAGCCATGACAGTGAGGCGTCCATGGTCAAACTGCTCGAGTGCAGAGATATCATTTATTCCACAAGTTTTCCATTGCATATTCCATTTATGCAATACTGCATATTCAGGGCTTGAAATAGCAACTGTAAGGGTACATTTCCACCAGAAATGTGGATGGTTCGCCATACATTTTCTGATTAAATTATACATTTCCACATTAAAATAATAGACTATAAAAAAAAAAATGTAACAGCAAAAAGAGTGGGCCAGGAATGTAATTATGCTTCCCCTTCACCGACTCCCTCAGAGGAACTGCTTGATAAATTGCATTCCATGTGTTTTTGTAACAATTTGTCTTTTCTTTTGTACTTTGCAGTCTCTGGTCTCCTCTCTTTCTCCAGTGCCCACAGGGACAAAGCACCAGTTGGATCAAACTCCTTGATTTGTGTTGGACATAGTTTGATATTCATCAAATGCCCCAGCATCTCTGGAGTCAAGCATGATCTCCAGTCAGTTTTTAATGCGTTTCATGACTGAGAACCCAGACTCTACAATGCTCGAACATGAACTTAAAACCAACACAACGCTCAGCAAAGCTATGATGTTGGGCAAATCATCCTGTTTTCTAAACAACCTTTTAAGTAGTGTGTGAGGACTGTTTGCCAGTACTGGTTCGAGAGCGAGCAGGCAGAGGGTATATTTCATTAGTAGACAGTATTCCCCCGTAACATAATGTTGGGTTAAGGCCTCAGCCTTCAAGTGCCTTAGAAAAGTGTTCTGCTAGGAATGTCACATCTTTTCTGCCATATGCAACATTATCATTACTCTCTGGTACAACTGCTGGCCAGTTGTTTGGATTGAAAATTTGACACACTTGTACCACATTAAGCTGTTTATCAGTCTTCACGTTACTGAAACGCTGTTTCATGGACTTAACTATTTCATCTCTGAAACGGGTCACCTCCTTTGTACAAGTACGTATTGTGCCAGTGAACTGTTGCCCCCGTTCCACACAAGCACCTTATCTTTGAATCCCATTCTGTCAGCAGAAATGTTGTTGACAGCAAGGAAGCGCTCAGCAGCTTGCAGTATGTCATAGTGTTCTAAGGAAATAACAGCAGCCTCAACTCTTTCTGCAACTTGGAAAATTCGCAGTTTTTCTTGCTGAAATGCCAAGGATACAGATACAATCATCTGTAAAAGTTTGTGAATTGGACATATTGCAATGAGGTATTTTAGTGAGACAAGACTTTTTCTCAGCTTAGCGGCTTTCATTCGGGTGTCCACATGGCCACCAGCACTAACCTGACAATCACTAACCTGTGTTTCAAGCACAACAAGGTTTTTCCACATTTTAATGAGCACAATTAATGCTCTGACTCTTTGTGCTAGCCATCGGGTTCCTGGCACATTCTCAGGCACAAGATACTGGAGACCCAGAACAGAGGATGTTTGTTTTAGTCCATTACGCATCACTGCAGATGAATGCTAGTACCGGAAAGTCAGTTGTACTGTAATAGGGCATCAATTTGCTGCACTAAAGAGCAAGGCTTGGCTGCATCGCGCAATGCCAGTTCAAAGTCATAGGCTGAGCAGTGGACTGAGACTGCGTGAGGAACCTGATCCTGAACTTTTCTGGCAACCCCATTATTAAGTCCAAATTCACTGCTGCACCATCAGCACAAAATCCTACCATGCATGAGTAATCCTCTACTTTTGCATTTTCTTTTATACTGTTCATTACCACGTTTAAAATATTATCTGAAGTAGGCCTGCCTATGTCTACAATGGTGAGAAACTTTGTGACAGGTTCACCATCCTTCAAATAACGTATATAAATGAGCTCTTTTTCTATTATAGCTGAGTCAGTACTACCACCACACAACACTGAAAAATATATGGACTGCCTGATCTCCTCCGTAAGTTGTGCATTTATATCCTTGCTGATATATTTTATGAAACTGGCACAGGCCTGGCCACTGGTGTACCTCAACCCAATCTTCTCCTGTTTCCCTATCCGTGACAGTAGTTTCATGTCTTGTATGAAACTTGTGAAAGGTTGCCCAGCTTTAGCAACCTTAAAAGCTGTCAGGAACCTATGAGTCATGATTTCTGCTGTCTCTTTGTCCATTGACAGCAACCCTCTGACAACTGGGATTTTGCTAAGGTGACATTGAGCGGCAATACGGCTGCTTGACTCACGATGAATGTGACTAGTTTTGTGTATTTTTATTGTGCCAGTCATCATGGTTTTACAGCCAACCACAAATGAACCTTTGTCATTTGGAAAATTTTTTCTGCAATAGTCACAGTACATCTCAGTTCAGTCATTATTTACTAAAAGCCATTCCCTGTCTTTCTTCCATGACTCTTGAAAATGTCTGGTTCTTTGTTTTTCATACTCTTATTCTTTTTGGGTCATTTTTCCTTGGTTTGGGGGCCCAAGAATTATTTTTTTGGTTGGGGGGTCGTCTCCACAGTACTCTCCTCCACATGCTTTCAAGTTCAGAGGAGGAAGATGGACCTGGCTGTGGTACATGCTCTACTGTATTTTTCTTGGTAAAACCAAATCTAAGAAGAGACATGCTTATTGCTTGTCGAAGCAGTTGTTAATAAAGTTTTCTAAAAACTGACTTGTGTGAGTCTCTTTCTTTAAGTCAACAAACCAGAAATACACCAGTCAGAGAGCAGACACAGGGACTTCCCCTACTAACAAGGTAGCAGCAGGTAATAGTGTTTTTTTGTTTTTTTTTAATCGACACACAGTAGCCCCAACACAGTGAGATTTCCCAACAAGGATCCCCGTACTGTAGGGCTGGGAGCAGATTAGAATGAAGAAATTAGGTTATTATTTTTTTTTTAATACACACAGTAGCTCCAACAGAGTGCTCCCCACAAAGATTCCCTTACTGTAGGGCTGGGAGCATATTAGAATGAAGAAATTAGGTTATTATTTTTTTTTTAATACACACAGTAGCTCCAACAGAGTGTTCCCCACAAGGATCCCCTTATTGTAGGGCTGGGAGCAGATTAGAATGCTGAAATTAGGTTTATTTATTATTATTATTTTTTTTTTTTTATACACACAGTAGCTCCGACAGAGTGTTCCCCACAAGGATCCTTTACTGTAGGGCTGGGAGCAAGTTTAGTTGTCTAACTACAGCAGCTGATCTTGACCTGACTGTCACAGACTAGGATCTTTTTTATGTTATACAAGCCACTGCAGCTGAGGCTCCAGAAGGATTTTCCCAGGGTGTAATTAGTTTTTGTAACATGGCTCCGGACACAGTAGTGAAATGGAGCTCACCGACTGGTGCAAACGCATCATCTGACCAAGTGCCAGCGGTGATTAAGCCAGCAGTACTGCCTGCTGCATTAGCATCTGAAGTGTCCACAGGGAAATCCACCATTAACGCCCTCTTGCGTAGTACTGACAGTGTCCATCAGCAAGAGGATGCAGCACTGGGACGGCAATGAGGACTGTGGAGAGTGAAGCAAGTGCAGTACCAGGAGCGCGTGTGCCTCATTATACTCTGCTACCTTGCTATCGTCTAAAAGCCAGGACCGTGTTCTTCACTGAAAGTTTTTTTTGTGTCTTGTTATATATTTAGGCAAGATATTTTGTTTATATATATCCTACTGTATCGGTGGAATCTGTACACTGAACAGTCACGTTGGAAATAAGAGCTTAGTGGCTTACCATCCTGTCTTTGATTCCCCTCAACTTCCCTCAGGCTCTGTGCAGTCAGAGAAATAATGTTTTAATTCTGTGGAACACAGTTTTACATCTCCGCACACTAGTGGTAAGGATTAGCAGTAATCCGTTTGTCCTCTCACTCTAGCACCTAGCTCTATGCCACGCCCTCGGATACATGTTCGGCGACTGGACACCACAACCCCGTAACATCAGCTGTGCAGCGCGATTAATGATCGCGTCAGTTTCTGTGGTATTCAGAGTTAGACTGCGATGTGCACAAAACAGTCCTTACGCATGCCATGTTACTACCGCATTAAGCACCTCCACCGTCGGGCTCTACCGGTGATTAATGCCCGCTGGGTGGTTGGAACCCTCGGCCTTCAGCCTCGTGCACCCCCGCCGCAGTCATTAATCCACCAGTACAGCCCTCCTCTGTTGGTGATTAATGCTTACTTAATACATGCACCACACACTACAACTGAATGCCCAGTCTCTTCAGCAATCTGAAAATAGGGCAGTCTGCTGTTTCTAGTCTTTATGCCGCAGCCCTTGGAGTTCCTACGAACTTTCCCTTTAGTAGTAGACAGAGGTGTGTAGTTCTTATTTAGGAATTTTTTTTTTTTTTTAAATACACTACACCTTAGATTTCCCCCAAGTGTAATCAGAGTACATTAATCAACTGAAATAGGACACAGTCTGCTGTTGTAACTCTACATGCAGCAGCCAGCACTCTTTCATACAAAAATCTTTTTTTTTTTTCCACCAAGAAGAGTTAGTTTATTTAAATCATAAACTGTGCAGCAAATGCTCCCTGCGCTGCTTCGTTTGTGGCAATAAGTGCTAGTCTGACAGTCGTCCCACTTGCCAAACCATAAACAGGGGCTTCACTATTTTAGTGCACCATATACACAATCTGCCTGCACTTGGAATTTTTTTTTTTATAAAATCAGCCACCAGATTAACTACTTTTAGGCAAGCTCCTCCACGTTTTGACACCAAACAAGAAATCGTTAGTGAGATTCCCGCGTTTTGTGAAAACGAACAATTCTTTTCAAGTAAGGTACTGACTGCAACATTCAGTGCGGATTAGATATTTTTTCCCCACTCCAAGATGTTAGTACTATACCTTCTCCTGTGCCTCCTCCTCGTTTGCCTAAACTCCCAAAAATTTAGTGCGCAATTCAACAACGTCTGAGCAGAGCTCCTTCCTCTTTCACTGCCAACTGCCATGTGAAAAAATCATGGACACCAGAGAGAGAAGACAGCACGACCAGCCAATCACTACTGAAGTACTAGGTCACGCTGGTTGCGCTGTTGCAAAGACTCGGATTGCGCTCTGCCTTTGCCCCCCCCTCTGCCCCGCTATCTGGACATTGCAGAACAATGGACTGAGGAGAAAAATGCTCCAGCACTCCACCTCCAGACAGAATACGGCAATACATCATTTTAAAGGTAACAGCCAGAAAGCATTTCAAAACAGAAATGCTGAGCTTAACTTTACATTTCCAGCAGCTTGACCATATTTCCACAGAAATATGGGAAGGCTATATTTCGAGCCCTGCCATTCCATTTATTCAATATTGCATATTCCATTTATGCAATACTGCATATTTCATTTATGCAATAGGAATGTAATTTAAGGAATTTTTTTTTTGTGTGTGTGTTTTTTTTTTTTTTTTTTTTATAAAATTAATGGGACTATTTTGTGCTATGATATCCTTGCAACAGTTAGAGGTTGTTACTATGGGTGGTAATGTTGTTGCTAGGAAAGCCACGGTAGTTGTGATTGGCAGTTACTCTGCATGTAGGCAGGCTGGACAGTTTAAAAAAGTATGGCGCCTGTTTCTCCTTTAGGGAGTGAGTGAGGTTGCCGCTATGTACTGTGCCCCTACATTTATTTTACAAAAAATAAAATCTATTTTTTTTTTTAATCTGGTTGTTGCTGCCTTTTCTGTGTAGGGCGAGTGGCAAGAGAGTGCAGAGAGAGTACTGTTAGATGGCTTTGGCACTTTGAGTTGTCTCACTTGGTAGCATTGTTGCTATGGAGAAAGCAGTAAGGCACTAAGTCGTTTTAGCCCAAGTTAGAAAAAAAATATAGGGCAAGATGCTGGTGGGCTTAAATTACCCGGACGCAGCTGAGGAATGCCAAGGTCAGCTCCATTTGCCAGGGACGTGATATTAGAGAGTTGCATTTTTACTAACATACTATTTGCCAGCAGATTAGGCCTTACGGTCTATCGAGTCTGCTCGAACCTCAGATCCCTAGTTGGGTGCCGAGGCCTTCCCCTCCCTTGTGTTCCAGAAACCCCTATCATCCATCCCCACCCCCCTGGGACAGGCCATCATCTGATACATCCACTTTCTGTGTCTGTCCCACCCTCTCTTGAAGCCCTCCACTGTGGATCTCTGAACCAGCTCGCCAGGCAGTGCATTCCAAGGGTCCACCACCCTCTCAGTGAAAAACCTCCTCCTCTTCCCCCCTCACCCTTCCACCTTCCAACTTCAAACCATGCCCTCTGGTGATACCTCCCTGCCTTAGTCTAAAGATCCCCTCCATGTTTACACTATTTACTCCCTTGAGGTACCTGAAGACCTCAATCATGTCCCCCCTGTCTCTCCTCTCCTCCAATGAAAACAGGCAGAGCTCCTCAAGTCTGTCCTCATACATCAAATCCCCTAGCCCTCGTATCATCTTAGTTGCCTCCTCTGTACTCTCTCCAGGAGCTGTATGTCCCTCTTCAAGTGTGGTCTCCAGTACTGTACACAGTACTCAAGGTGTGTCCTAACCAGTCCATTGTACAGCCAGCAGAATCACTTCCTTGCTCCTAGAGGTGATCCCCTACGATGCATCCAACATCCTGTTTGCCTTGCTAGCCGCTCTCCTGCACTGCTCAGAGTTATTCATACATGCATCCACCATGACCCTAGGTCTTTTTCCCCTATTGAGGCCTCCAGCGCCTCCTCCCAGGGTGTACCTGTGTTTAGGGTTTCCCCCCAGATGCAACACCTTGCACTTGGTGATATTTAAATTTAATTTCCATGTGTGACCCAGCTTTCCAGAGTTGTCGGGTCCCCTTGCAGGGCCAACCTCCCCTCTTCTCCCTCAACTACTGCTTCCATCTTGGAGTCATCAGCGAAGAGACTCATTTCACACTCTATACCCTCCCTGATGTCCAATATATATGCATTAAACAGGATCGGACCCAGGACCGAGCCCTGCGGTACCCCACTACCAACCTCTCTAGGGTTTGAGAGCTCCCCACAGACCACTACTCTCTGGGTGCATCCAGCTAGCCAGTTTTCAATCCATCTGACCATCAAAGGGCCTACTCCTAACCCCATCAGTTTCTCCACCAGACCATTGTGGGGGACAGAGTCAAACGCCTTGCTGAAGTCCAAGAATAATACATCCACAGGCTTTCCCTGTCCAGTTCTGATGTTACCCATTGGTAGAACTCCACAAGATTGGTTTGACACATGATCTACCTGAGTACAAACCCATGTTGCCGACTATCCAGACCTCCACCTCCTCCAAGTACACCCCAATCGTTCCTTTAGTATACTCTCATTAATTTTCCCACCACGAGGTCAAACTGATGGGTCTATAGTTACCTGGTACTTCCTCGAGCCCCTTTATGGATTGGCACCACATGTGCCTCTACGCCAATCCTAGAGTACCCTCCCTGTCTCAAGTGACCTGTTGAAGAGCTCCGCCGAAGTGCAGCCAGTATGTCCGCCAATTCCCATAGTACTCTCGGATGAATGCCATCCGGCCCAGGAGATTTGTCTTTCTTTAGGGCCTTGAGGGCTAACCACACCCTTTTGGCGGAGATAGCATCATCCGTCCCCTCCACCTTACTGGCCTTTTTATCCTTATCCAGATGTGACACCCCTGGGGTACCTCTCCCTCTCTCTTGCTCCATTTTTTTTTTTTTTTTATTTTAAATTACTTAATGTCAGCCTCTTCTGACCTGAGAGAGAAAGACGAACAGGTGCTCAAGAGGAACACCGAAGCAGAGCTGAGGTGGAGCGAGCAGTGCAGTGTGCGACTGCAACACCATTTTCAATCAGACAGAGGCAGATGTTAAAAAAAAAAAAAAAATAAGCTTTTTTGTTTTGTATGGGAGTGCTGGATGCGAATAGTGGGAGCGGTACCAGAGAACTGAAGGCAGCATGTGAGTGGGCGAGCAAGCCAGCAAACGAGATGGAGGGGATACAATTGGATGAAGGATATCACAGTTTTGTTTGTGTTTGTGCATCGGGAGTTGAATTAAATGTAAAGATTGTATCCTTTTTTAATTTATTTCTGGTATGGTCAAGTTGAGAACACTTTGGTTTGGCGCAGTCTGCACGTGGACAGGTTTGTTTGTGGCAGTAGGTGGTGATCAGTTCTGACAGGATACATTGATTGCATTTTTCTGCGATATATGCATGCTGCATCAGTGAAAGTGTCCAATTTCTATTCTGAAGTGTGGGTGGGTGGGTGGGGGACTCCAAGAGCTAGTTTTTAAAGGGTATACATTCTTTTTTTTGTGCCTGGATGCAACAGGTGACTTGTGAATTTTCTGGCCGAGAAGTGAGAGGACTAGAAAAACATCTGTAATGAAAGTGACTGTGGGGATAAAGTAGTGCTGGCCTTGGGGGGAGGGGGGGGGCGGTGATTGACATGTTGCATTTATCACACATATGTGTGATAAATTTTGAGTTCTAAAATTTATCACCATGTATGTGGAGATAAATGGATTTATCACATGGCTTTCGGCTCCACACCTATTGCATAAATAAATATACAGTGTATAAACAGATAAATATTTAGCTGTACAGTGTTGGGTCCCCCTCTAAAAAGGGGAAATGGCTGTAGTGGTCAATCCTTTAATTCCATGTGGTCAGAGCGGTGGTGTTATCTGTGGTTGGGAGCAGAGTGTGTGTGTGTGTGTGTGTGTGTGTGTGTGTGCGCGCGCCTCTGTGTATGGTCAGTACTGGGACAGGCATGATTTGTCTGGTCGGGAGTGGCAGGAGCTCAGAGTTGGCATGAGCAGCATAGAGGGCATGGTGGCAGATAAAGGCGGTTAGAATCAGTGGCAGTACCATGGATGGTATGGCGCCTCAGGAGAAGGTTGAAGCATTGAGGGACATGGCTGTTTGTGCTTTTTACACACACACACACACACACACACACACACACACACACACACACACACACGTCTCCCCCATAGAAAAGGCTATCATTTTTTTTTCTGTATACCTGTGTGCAAAAGTATCAATTTTAAGTGTATACCTACACTATTCAAGCAATTTAAAAGTATATACCTATATTAATTAAATGTATATACTTACAGCACAAAAAACACTAAGGTACCACACTAATTACCAAGTATCACATCAATTAATATACCTAAACTAATTACACACATTCCTACAATTACAAGGTACTGAAAATACCCCCACTCCTGGAAAAAGCATATCCAAGCAAAAAAAAAAAGCAAACAAAATAAAAAAAACACAGTAACTGCTGCCTCACAGTAACCAATAACTTCCCTGTCCCTTACCAAACAGCCACATCCTTCCATGCTCCAACTCCTAGATGCCATGCCCTCCATGCTGCTGCCACAAACTCAGCGCTCCTGCCGCTCCGGACGGGACAAACCACACAAGTCCCAAAAGTGGAGAAAACACCAGCCATATCAGAAACATCACTACACTACTGAAAAACACTAGCACAAAAGGCAACAAAGGCAAAAACAAAAATGATTGCAAATGCAATCCAGCAGTTGAAAAACAACCATCCTAATGTAGTACATGAGATAAACAGGTAACTCTAGTATACAAGGAAATATACTCATCAAGGGGCTAACCAGATAATAACTCAACCCCTGGGACTCGTGAATTTATCTGGGTAGCCCCCTTCATGGGTACATCTCTTTGTATACTACACTTACTGATTATATCATATATCTTTAGAGTGAGAATAAATGATGGCAAAGTGTAGTATACAATGAAATAATACCACTGAGGGATCAAACCAGTCACAAAACCACAATCCCAAAGGGCAAGTTGTCTTTATGAGCCTGTTCAACCCTGAGAAGATATTATTTCAGAAGTATGCCGAATGCTGTCATCTTTTATTTTATATAATGCATTAGGCTGGACACTGGTTTTGGTGCCTTGTGTTCTTCCATAGTGTAGGGATTTTTCCTTAGTGTAATGGTAGTTCTGGTAGTGTTTCTGCCTAGTGTAGTTGATTTGTGTGGGATTGCCTGTATTTTGTCCCTGTATGGTTTCCATAGTGTGGGGGCCTCCTGTAAAAGCAGACGGGGTTCCAGCAGTCTTTAGTTTCAGGACGGAGAGCAGCATGGTGTGCAGACTGCCAGGGAGGTGCACAGTGTTTGGTTGGGAGCAGTATGCAGTCTGCCCAAAAGTGCCATTTCAGGCTGGGACATACATTTGGCACTTATAGGGGGCATGGCCGGCCCTGTCAGCGTGGCATTCACAGATTACAAAAGCAGTGCGAAGGAAGAAAAAATTACTCACCTTAGTAATGTTGTTTCTTCTAATGGAGTCTTGCTGTATTCTGACAGTAGCAGCAGAAAGTCCCAACCTTCGAACTGCCCCGGAGATGAAAGAGTTAACTTTCCATGCCAGGCATGGAACGCTGAGCTCGAGTTCGGTTGAGACTCTGTCTGTTGCTGTTTGAACTCAAACCGTCAGATCTTTACGAGCTAAACTCACTGAGGTCCTGTGTGGAAGCTGTAAACCTACACTAGCCAACTGGCTACTAACATAAAAACAGATTTTTGGTCCCAAAAACAAAGACTCAAGTCAGGAGACCCAAAAAATGAAATAAACACAACACCCACTCACCCAAAGAAAGGGTGATAACAAAAAAGGGTGGGGCACCTCCTGAGTGCCAACACTGCCGCTGCCCACCCACATCCCAAAAACAGAGGTTCTGAGAGGAGAAGGCGGGGAGGTCAGAATACAGCAAGACTCCATTAGAAGAAACAACATTACTAAGGTGAGTAATTTTTTCTTCAAACAACATGAAGTCTTGCTGTATTCTGACAACAGCAGACTACCAAGCAGTACCTCCATGGAGGAGGGACAGAACCTACTTAGGGAATAGGCTCTGAAGCACAGCTGTGCCAAACCGAGCATCACTCCTAGCCTGGATATCCAGGGAGTAATGCTTGGTAAAAGTATGAACTGTTTTCCAGGTAGCTGCTTGACATATCTCTAAGACAGGAATATCCCTGGCAGCAGCCAGGGAAGCAGCTATACCTCTGGTAGAGTGAGCCCTCAGGCCTGAGGGTGGAACCTTACCTAGTTTTTCATAGCAAAATTGGATGCAAGAGACAATCCACCTGGCAATGGATCTTTTAGTGGCAGGTCTTCCTTTACGAACCTCACCATAAGTGAGGAACAGTTGGAGGGAGTCAAACCTATGACCCTTGGTACGTTCTATATAGTAGCTAAGGGCTCTTTCCACATCTCGGCTGTGCAGCCTCCTCTCACCAGAGGAAGAATGGTCAGTGAAGTACACAGGAAGAGACACAGATTGATTAAGGTGGAAGTCTGAAACCACCTTAGGCAAAAAACTTCCTGTTAGTCCTGAGGACCACCTTATCCCTGTGGAAGGAAATAAAGTCAGGCTCCACTGACAGGTCTCGTAGCTCATTTATGCGCAACACAGTTTTCCAAGTCAAGTACTTAAGCTCTGCTGAGGACAAAGGCTCAAAAGGGGGTTGCATAAACTGAGCAATGCAAACGTTAAGATCCCAAGCAGGGGCAGGGTCCCTGAATGGAGGATTGGTATGACGCAATCCCTTAAAAAACTTGGAGAAAACAGGGTGAGCTGAAAGAGAAGAGGGCTTACCTGCTGAAATGAAAGCAGAAACAGCTGCCAGATGCACCCTTAGTGTAGCTGGTCTGAGTCCCAAGCTATTCAGATGGACCATATAGTCAAGGACTGTGGGCAGATCAGCAGACTCTGGGGAAATATGCTTCCCAGAGCACCATATGGAAAATCTTTTCCACTTGGAATTATAAGTAGTTCTGGTGGAAGGCTTCCTAGAAGCCTTTAGAATATCCATAACACCTTGGGAGAGGTGTAAATCAGCAAAAGCCAGGCCTTGAGATTGAGAGATTTGAGATTCGGGTACCAAACCCTCCCCTGAGCACAGGTTAACAGGTTGTAATTCCTGGGAAGAGCCAGTGGAAGATGGACTGTTAAGGACAATAGGAGAGGATACCAGGGCTGTCTGGCCCAGTCTGGAGCAATCAGGATCACTTTGCACGGTTGAGACCTGATTTTGACTAGTACTTTGAACAGGAGAGGAAAGGGGGGGGGAAAGCATGCAGGAACTTCCCTTCCCAACTGAGAACTAAGGCATCCAGGGGGACTGAGCCCAACACTGGGGGCCTGCAGCAAAAAAGTGGAAGTTGGTGATTGTCTGGGGCTGCAAAAAGATCTATCTGTGGGGTGCCCCATCTGGAGAATATCACCTCCAAGACCAGGGCATCCAGTGACCATTCGTGATGGCCCTGAGATGTCCTGCTAAGAGCATCTGCCAGGACACTGTCCTTGCTGGGAGGTGTTCAGGGAATAAGCCAGAGACCACAACTTCATTGCTTCTGTGCACAAGGCCGTAGACCGAATGCCTCCTTGCTTGTTGATGTACCACATTGTAGTGGTATTGTCTGTTCTGATCTGAATGACTTTGCTCTGAACAGACTTGGAAAAAGCTTGAAGTGCTAGAAATACTGCTCTGAGTTCCAATAGATTGATGTGAAGCAGAGATTCCTGAGGAGACCACAACCCCTGGGTGGTCAGGTCGCCAAAGTGAGCCCCCCACCCCAAGAGGGAGGCATCTGTAGTAAGGATTAAAGAGTGAGACTGAGTGGCAAAGGGAACTCCTTGTCTTAGACTGTTCTGATCCTTCCACCACTGCAAGGCCTGGATCAGAGTTCGAGTCACTGGGATCAGTTTGGTCAGGGGATCCTTTTTCTGAGACCAAAAGGCTCACAAATGGAACTGAATGTCCCTCATCTGAAATCTTGCTCCCTGCACCACTGCTGTAGAAGCAGCCATGTGCCCCAAGAGCTGCAGAAAATGCCTTGCTGGTCGAGACACCTGTAGGGTGAAAGAAGAGGCCAGTGTGATAAGGGTCCTTGCCCAGTCCAGGGGAAGGAAGGCTCTGGTCTTTTCTGTATCTAGCTCTGTGCCTATGAAGGTGAGGAGCTGAACAAGCTCTAGAACTGACTTTGAAAGATTCAAGAGGAAACCCAGAGAGGTGAGCAGTTGCTGAGTTATTTGTACGTGAAACCTGACTTGGTCTGGGGACTGGCCTGCTATGAGCCAGTCGTCCAGGTATGGGAAGATGGCAATCCTTTGCCTTCTTAGAGAAGCAACTACTACTGCCAGGCATTTTGTGAACACCCTTGGAGCAGAGGTTAGGCCGAAGGGCATTGCTCTGAACTGGTAATGGCCTGAGGGCAACTCGAACCTGAGGTACTTTCGATGGGAGCTTCTGATGAGAATATGGAAATAGGCAACCTTAAGGTCCAGGGAAACTAGCCAGTCCCCTGGCCTTAGAGAGAGCAGAATTATTCCCAGAGTCACCATTTTGAATTTTGGCTTTACAAGGTGCTTGTTTAAGTATCTAAGATCCAGGATGGGCCGCCATTCTCCTGTCTTTTTTGGGGTAAGGAAGTATCTGGAGTACAATCCTTTGCCCTGGTGTAGGGGTGGAACCCTTTCCACAGCTCTGAGAGCCAGGAGGGAAGAGACATCTGCCTCTAGGGCAAGTGCCTCTGAGGGATTTGCAGGTGGAAAGGATCTGGTTCTCAGCTTTGGAAATTTTTTGAAGCTGAGAACCAGTCCCTGACTTACTAGTTCCAGGACCCACTTGTCTGATGTTAGAGACTTCCAGTCCTGGACAAAGTAAGACAGCCTGCCCCCTACAGGCAGTGGAGAATCGGCCCTGGCAAACCCATCAGGGTGCCTGTTTGGCAGGGGGTTTCGGCTGAGGGGTGGAAGCAGGTCTGTTTGTACCCCTTCTGCCTCTCCCTCTAAGAACCCCCTCTGAGCATAGGCAGAAGAGGAGGCCTGGGCTTGGTAGAAAGGCCTATGAAAAGGCATGCCCCTGCCCCTGGGATGCTGCCTTTGAGGAGTGGCCTGCCTTTCCTTGGCCTGGGCATTCCTATAGGTGGTCTTATATTCGTCCATTTTCTTCATGTAATTCTCTGTTTGCTCCCCAAACAGAGAATTACCTAACAAGGAAAATCCATGGCCTTAGTCTGGGAATCCTGTGACAGGCTAGTACATCTGAGCCAAGCCATTCTCACAGTGCCACAGATGTAGCCATGACTCTAGATGACACATCATTGGAGTCCACTGCAGCATGGAATTGCACCTTGGATGCCTCAATACCATCAGCCAGCCACCTGCTCCAGCTCCCTGGCAAGCTGGCCAGGGACCTGTTTTGCTAAAGCCATGACAGTGTCCTATCTGGATTTCTGATACCTAGCAGTACAGGCCATATAGTTGGCCTGTCTGAGTCCCAAGGATGCTGCCATGTACTGTTTCTTTGCCATGGCATCAATCCTCCTGGAGTCCTTGTCTGGGGGGTGTGAAGCCAAGGGAATATTTGCCTTATCACAGGCTGCAACCTGCACTACCCCAACATGGCTGCATTGTTGTGTAAGGAACTCTGTATCTGAGCCTGACAATGTATACTTCTTGTCCATTCTTTTATCCACAGGAGGTATTGTGTTAGGAGCCTTTAAAATCTTAAATGTCTGTTTCCCAAAAGATTTGTGTAAGGGAATAGAGAGCTTCCTAGACTCTGGGATATCCATCATTTCCACATAGTCAGGCTCTTCCTGGTCATCCACAGCTTCTTCCATAGGAAGCTGGAGGGTTTCAGCCACTTTTTTATAAAACATGAAATGGGAGGGGGACTCAGAAAGCCTAGGAGGAGACACTCCTGAAGGTCTGTCTGGGGGAGATGTCCGGGTCAATGGGCACATCCAGACTTTCAAAACCACATTCACTTTCCTCATACTCCTCTTCCTCTTCCTCCTCCTCCGCTTCATAATATTCCTCTAAATCATAATCTTGAACCGGTGGAACTGGCTGAACCGAGCGCCTCCCTGATGGTGCCGGTTCAGTCGGAACCAGGGAAAGTGACTGCACAATTTTTATCACTTTGGCTATTTCTTCAGTGGTTGGAGAAGAAAGTTTTGGATCCACACCAGCTGATTTTTCCTTTCTTGTTCTCTTAGCTGGAACCGACTTCTCAGAATCAGATCTCCTTTTGCCCGAAGAAGTCTCGCCCTGGTCAGAGGGCACTCCTTCTGGTTCGGTTTGAACCGAACCGGGCTGGCCATCCAGTTCAGCAGACTTTTTGGCCTTCCTTTTCCTGAGCCTACCAACTCTTTTTTCTAGGGTAGCTGCAGGAAAATTTTTACAAATCTGGCAGTCTGCATTGAGGTGGTCAAACCCCAGACAATAAACATTGGTGGTGTGGGGGTCAGCCTTAGCAAAGACTTCCCCACACACACTGCAGTGTTGAAACCCAGTGGGCCCGGTTTTTCTTTTGGGTTTCTCAGACATTGTGCCAGTCCTAACCAAACTTACCCTTTTAATGGCAATCCGCAAGGCAAGACCCTCTTAACGGTTCCTGACCGTGTCACGGGTCATGGAAAAAAACGTAATAAAATCTGTTTTTTTTAGAACCGATAAGAACCGGTAACCACACTCAAAGTTCAGATAAAGGTTTTTTAACAACTTGATCGGTTCAAACCGAACCGATGAACCGTTTACAAGTTCCACACAGAATAGAAAATAATATAAACCTATCTAGTACTCACAAATACTACAGACAGAGACTGAACCGACAGGTTACAGTTTAAATTTGGTCGAAAACCGAGAAAAGCGGTACTTTAACCGACAAATTGAACCGAGCAGAAGGAGAAATCTCCGGAGCGACTGTTCAGTGAGGCGGAGTAAAGTATCTGACGGTTTGAGTTCAAACAGCAACAGACAGAGTCTCAACCGAGCTCGAGCTCAGCGTTCCATGCCTGGCATGGAAAGTTAACTCTTTCATCTCCGGGGCAGTTTGAAGGTTGGGACTCACTGCTGCTACTGTCAGAATACAGCAAGACTTCATGTTGTTTGAAATCACTTTCCATCACATTGCTTTCAACCAAATAGGCCTATCTTTAGAACACCGGTGGCATGTGCTCAATCCTGCCACAGGTATCTCCATTATGCTGTGCTTTGTATTTTTCTTTTTTTAACTAATTTTACTGAGGACCACATAAATCATTGACATTACATCTGTTGATTGAGACACATAGCCGATGAAACATTCACAGCTAATAGATCAATTATAGAGCGTTCGTGTTATTTTGTTACATGACGAAGACATAACAAATAAATTAGATTTTTAATGTGTCCCTCTTTTTTGTGCAAAAACAAATACTGTAGATGTCACTGTATTCATTTATAGAATTCACTAAAGTGGTCGTGCTTTAACGTGACAGTGCCACTCTTTTAAGCAATAATGAATGACAGGGGTTACGTTAATGTCCTAGTTAATCACCCCGAGAGTATGGCATTAACCACAGTGCAGTCGGTACCATATTCTAGGGGTGATTTACTTGGACATTAACATAACCCCCGGAGTTCATTATTGCTATTATTATAATTGGGTTAGGAATTACTTCAGTTTACATTTTTTTTTACTATTTTGTTTTATTTATGTCTGAAATTAACATAAATAGTCCCACCGCCATACAAATTCATTACTTAAAGAAACAAAATCACATGGTGACAAGACAGTGTATCTCAATACTAGGTTGACAGTGTCCATTTAAGGAGACAGGAAATGATTTACAGTGAATCATAACTACCAAGCAGTGGTCTCTGTGTGCATCTTTTAGTGTTGCTGAAGTGTAAAAATGCATTTTACATGCTGCTCCGTTAATCGTGAAACCTCCTTCGGTTTGACAGGTTTTTTTTCAATTGGTAGTCAGCGCGTGGCAAAGGTCACGTCACTGACTCCGATTTTTGACTGCTGCAGTATGCCTGTTGGACTAGCAACTATTTACATAACAGCTTCATGAAATAATGACACTCCTGCTACCTCATGTAAATAACAAAAGAGTGACTAAAAAAAAAAAAAGTCATCGGCCACTCTCCTTCTCTCTTTTCACCATCTCCCCGCTCTGCACCCCATCCCAGTCATGCCCATACCTACAAGGAGCTCTTTGCCTTGAAACTGCTGGCCTTACTGCTAGTATCCCGGTCTGGAGTCTGTCCAAGAGGAGCTATAAATGTGACAGTTTAACTCTCCCATTATCTCCCGGCAGCCGTCATGTCGCTGCTTGTCTGTGTGTGCACTCCACTTCAGGATGGAAACCCAGAAGGACAGTGAAGACTGTCGGTGCTTATGAGACAGTGAGGTACATTAAGCAATGGGGTGCAGGGGAGGGGTTACCGGACAGCAAGAGGGTAATTTGCGGAAGTATGACACCAAAACACTATCCTGATTTTACCTTGTTTTCTATGGCCAGACAAGTGTGTTGGGGGAGATAACAAACTGAGTTGATCGCGAAAAAGTGTTACATGTTTTTAGTCACTCTACGGTTATTTACATGAGGTAGCAGAAGTGTCGTCATTTCATGAAGCTGTAAACCACTGCTAGTCCACCAGACATACAGCAGCAGTCAAAAATCAGAGTCAGTGGCGTGACCTTTGCCACGCGCTGACTAGCAATTGAAAATAAGCCTATTAAACTGAAGGAGGTTTCACGATTAACGGGGCAGCAGATAAAAATGCATTTTTACACTTCAGCAACACTAAGAGACACACACGGAGACCACTGCACTTTCAACAGTCAATGTGGCAGACGGCAGCACCAGTGACAGTTTAAATACTACTGTCTGAAAGCGAGTGAGGAAGCAGACATGGAGGAAGAGCGAGCGAGCTGTTCCTGTTGTGGCTTTCCGGAGACAGAGAGAGGGGGTGGTGTGTGATTAGAGGTACAGTTCTGTACCTTTACTGTGTTTCTTTTCAGTCGAGTACTTTCGTTAATCTAAAAAGCAGGTGGGGAAGCAGCTAGGAGGAGTTACGGTGGCACGGTTCACAAGATGAGCTCTGTCAGCATTGCTGTAATGGCGGACATGAGTTCTAGTTACAGAATGTTGATAGAGTAATTAGTACCTAACTTTATTAAATCAATGATCGGGTAATCAGGCTACAGAAATACATTAATAAGGAGATTAACATAAGGCTCTTAGAATGCTGACAGCCAATCAGATTTCAGCATTACTGAGACCCTTATAATATTAAATTATAATATGGTGTGTTGTTTGGATGGCTGCCCTTACTAAGTGTTGAATTCCCTTAACTTGTTGGGCGTCTCACCCTCATCAGGTTCCTTAGTATGGACAAGCACCTATACCACTCCTCAACAGTAGGGGGTGTTCGGACAGTCCATTAGCTATGTTCCCATTCAGGGCCACACAACTCATTGTTGTACCCAGTTCCCTGGCTTGTTTACCCTAGTCCAGCTGGGGGAAGTCCCAAGATATGTACAAGTACATGAAATGTGGGCGGCATGGGGTGCCCAGTGCCTTCTCCATTTCCCCTACTGATTTGTGCCCAGTAAAACTATAACTACTCACAGCTCCAGAAAATGTGAAAATGGTTGCCCAATGTTGAGCAGCCCCTCCAGTAATACCCTGAGCTGTTCTGACTAAAATGTCTAGTAACAGAAAAAGTATGGAAGAAACAAATATGTACCATCTATACTCCCTCCATGTGGGGAAGGATGTGGTTTACTACCCTCCTTCCCTGATTTGTATCCGTCATTCCTCTGAAATTACTACAGTTGCTCGTTCTTCCCATTTATTTTTCCAAAGGAGTGGACTGGTCTGGGGAGTTGAACAATACAGTATATATTTGGGATATGTATTTCTCCTCCTGGATAAGGTGTACTGTCCAGAACAGAAACTCCTCGAGTTTGGTGTTCTCTGTGGCCACCTGTTCCATTCTTCCCTCACCTTGTAAATAGTGGTGGACCTGAAAAAAATTTGAATACGTCACAAGCTGGAAGGACAATGTTGTTCTTAAGATGGTCAGATGGTAAGCATATGTCTCTTTCCAACACTTGGTGGTGAGTAGTCAGCTTTGCAGCATTCCAAGTGAACCCAATATCTTGCAGATCATTTGGGAAGTCTGGGTCTCCTATGATGACTGTTAGGGAATCTATACTGTTTGGTGTGTTTGTCCTAGTCTGTAGCTGTTCCAAAATCCTCACTGTGTGTTTGGTCCAGGAATTTATGATTTGTCCCATCAGTGCTGGAATGAACCACACAAAGTGTAAGGTAAATAAGAAGGCATATTCTAAGGAGTACCATCATGATTGCATATACTGTCGGACCCATGTGATTACGTACGTGGCCTGCGCCACTAGGTAATAAGCCTTAAAAATCAGGCGAGACTAAGCCACTCCCATTTTCTGGGATTACTAGGAGTTTGTATTTGATTCACACTTTTTTGCAAGCCCATACATATTTTAGAACCATCTG
The DNA here is from genome assembly GCA_016271365.2 of Neoceratodus forsteri. NCBI lineage: Eukaryota > Metazoa > Chordata > Ceratodontiformes > Ceratodontidae > Neoceratodus > Neoceratodus forsteri. The sequence goes on from CM057451.1 coordinate 41,081,037, forward strand.
CTGTAGGTTTTTCTTCCAAAACGTGGCTGGTATAGGAATGGGAAGAGCCAGAAATAAAAATAAAAGGTGCAGGAGAACATTTTTTTTTTTAATCTATTTATTGAAATTTAAGAAACTGATAACAAGCAACAGCATCTGCATTACCATATACTAATACCTACTGCAGTGTAAGATATTACAACATAAAATTATTAATAGTGTATCCATACACATAGACTATGACAATCTGATATCAAAAACTGACAACAACCAACCATACAAAGCAAAACAAAGCATGCAGTCAGCTGAAGGTATAATGCCCATAATATGTCCAGTGCTTGCATGGTGGAGACAGGACTGCTACTGCAGGACATCAATACAACGTACAGTGCCAGAAAGGCATACAATCACAAGGGGTAATAAGGCCAGCTATCTCAACTCAGCCGACTCGTGGCTTGTTCTATTGCGGACAGTGAATCTCTATATATCGGCTCCACTGCAGCTCAAAGCTATCCGCCCGTCCCCAGCAGGACATTCATTTTAATGACAGCAGCTCAGCCTCCCAGAGTGTGGGGGATTAACTGCCATGTTGCTGTACCTTTGTGTAATTCTGTGAAAAGATGTCCAGAGCTAAGACTGAAAAGTTTTGAAAACTGAGGTGTGGCTGGCCCGGTGGCATGGAGGGCTGAGGCACCAAGCTTCACCTGCCACCACACCAGCAACCTGCAGCAGGGAGCAATGGCTGGGCGTCAGGGGTTGGCCGGGAAGAGGAGGATCGAGCGTCCAGAGGACAGCTCTCCTTCTCTGGGATGGGGGGGGGGACATCGGCCATGGTATTCGCCTGACCATTAGTAGTGGCTGGAAGTACAGTCAGCCAGGACCATAATCTGGGGAACGGAAGAGCAGCTGCCATCGACATCCTATGCACAGAAGCATGTAAAGGCAGGTCTGAATGGACCAGCACTGCACGTCCACGTCTCCAGCGGGGAGAAAAGCGAAAAATAACCTCCCTCAATTTTTGTCACCAAAAGCATTAAGGAAAAATGAAGCATCAGTCAACCCTTGTAAACCACAAAACAGGGGCTTCTACAAGTCCCCCTTTCCCATTTAATGTCCATAGTGGACACAGCATTTGTGGTGGTGGCCCCTGTCATGTGCAACTAACTCCCGGTTAACATCCATCTTTTCAATTCTGTTACAGTCTCCATAGCACAAGTAAAGAAACACCTGCGGAGTCAGGCTTTCTCCAGGCTTTTACTGGGTCAGTTTTAAAGTTTTAGTTAATATTCTCAATTTTAGACATTTTTGCTACATTTATTTGTATTTTGCATTGTTTGGACAAGCACTTTAAAGACGTTGTTCTGTTTATTGTTTTGTTGGTTTACATTGTTTTTTCATCCCCAATTTATCACACCAGAACTGCAATTTCTAGCGCTCCGAGCTTGAGGAGTGCTGTACGAAAATTTATTACATAGAGGACAATGACTAGGTTTTGGTTAATAACAGCATTATAATCACTTCGAGGGGTTTATCGTTGTCATGGCAATCTCAAGAAGTGATTTCAGCGCTGTTATTAACTGAAACCTAGCCATTAGCTTTTATAGTGTGTGGGGACAAGTCTCTATAAAAGCTAGTTGCTACTATGCTGTCTAAACTCATGAAGCATACAATTTGACTAAAGAAGCGCGGAAAGATCACATTTACAAAAAAATTCCAACAATCCAGTTGTTAGCCTGGTTCACATGGAGTCTCTGAGTGTTTCAACTTGGGAACATCAGTATGCTCGGTTTAACGACGGAGAACACCCAAGGAGAAAACAAAAGGTACAGTTTTTATGAAGGCAGTGTGTCTCTGAATGGTACTCACTGGAGCGGTGGTTCTCCCAGTCTCCCATGAGTTGGCATAAATCAGTAGCCAAAATGCGGGACGACTGAGAGACGCGTATGAGCGAGGCGCAGAGTCTGTTAATTACTTAATAGTTTTTGTTTATGGTATCGTTGTGACGTAATCAAGAGAGGTTAACAACCTCTTGAAGTCACAACAATAGCATAAGATATACAATAATGGATGGGGAAGTGTTCTTAATGAGGATTTAATGATCGCCCGAGGTGTGGGATGCTACATAAACCCTGAGGGCGAAGCATCTCACACCGAGGGTGATCATTAAATCCAAGTTAAGAACAACTTCCCCATCCTTTATTATTTATAATTGCTGGTTAGCAATTTTTTGATTTACCTTTATTTTGCGGTTGCAACTTATCTGCGGCTGCCAATTCCTGTTCTGTGCGGCTGCCGAGCGAGCGAACTAGAGAGCGAGAGTCGGAAATGTTGTGCGCTGGAGTTTCTGAATGGTAGGATCAACCAGATACATTGCTTTTAATCCTAATATACGTGTTTTGTTTTTTTAATAAAAAGACAAAGCAAGGAGAAGTCGGTCAGGCAGCTCCTCGCTAAGCGAGTGAGGAACCGCCATGTTTGAAAAACTGTTTAGCGTGCCCAGAGGACGTGAACAGACGATGAGGCAGTGGCTGTGTCTGAGTGACTTGGCCCATGTTTGTCGTTATTACCTGCGGGTTATAACGGCAAATTATAACTCGGTCAGGCAATAGGAAAAATTGCTGGCCAGTTATTATAACAATATAAACCTTCTGATTGATAATATGTGCTCCCCATGCATTATAACTAGGATTTATTTCCAAAGGGCAACAATGGGAAAGGCATGGTTGAGAGTCATTCTTAACCAGGTTGAAGGACTCTCAAGAGGACCATACCTGGATGACCTCAGGGAGCAAGGAAAATATATTGTGGCCCTATTGCTTTATAGGCTTTAAAAGATGTTGCAAAAATGTTACAGTCCACTTGCCATCACACTGGCAGCCAGTGGAGCTGCCTCAAAATTCCAGTACAGTGAGCATACTATAGCACTAGCAACACTGCCCAAGCTTCAGCATTCTAATCAACCTGCAGATTACTTCTCAGTTTATCAGGTAAGCTGGAACAGAACACACAACGGCATCAATCACAAGTGCATGATGGATGGCAGGCAAATAGGATGTATACTGTATAGCAGTTTAAATACACGTTATATTTAGTGCTCCAAGCATACCCAACACATTCACATCCTCTTATTTTCACTAGTGGAACACTGGTGCTGCTATTGTATAGTGATTCACCTAATATTCACTGTCTTTTTATTTTCACTAATATGGAACCAGTGAAAATAAAAAGGCAGTGAATATTTTCTGTTATATAGTATATATTTAAAGAGTGTTTCAAGGTGATAGGAAACTGTTTTTTTTTCCTTCTATTTTTACCCCTGACCAGACTGCCTTACCTTTGGCTGCCTCTTCCCGCCGAGGATTCCCCCATGGAGCCATGGTTTATCCCCCAGGCGGGGACACGGGTGAGGCAGCCCCTAAAACCCCCTCCTCAGAGGATCAAGTTACCATGCTGGGATCCGGGCGGTGCTAACCCGCAAGCAGGTGAGGACCCACTATCGGGCCCTCGCATTGGTGTTGTGCTGGGAGAAGCATTTTTCTATGTACGACCTCCCAGAGCAAGACGTGCCATGACGCCAATGCTTACGCCGGCGTCCATCACGCTCTCCCCTCTTGGTGCGAGCATCAGGGCTGCGATACCTCTGGCTGTTGCCAGAGGTCAGGCCAGCCCCGAGCCAGTGTGCCCCTTCCCCCCGGAGGTGCTGAGTGGTCCATTGGACACTCAAACATCCTCCCCCCGGCCGGCCCTCTGACTCCCAGGTCCGCTCCCGAACCCAGATAGGATTTTAAACATTTTGTTTCACTTTTGTATAACCTCTGACATGGAACCTATGTAATGAGCTTGTTCTCAAAGGTTTTAATTCACAATCATAAATAACTAACTAAATAAAATCTTTAAACACCCTCTTGTATCTTCTATTCAATGACATCCACATTTCTGACAAGCCACTGCCGATGAGGCAGCCTCAGATATACATCCTATACTGGTTAGAATTTTAAAAACTAGAGATGAAAATCCAGCCTTCCGATTGGCTGGAGTCCATACTATGGAGCCTACACAGTATCCACATGGACAGCACACACCATGTTACTGCATTAAAAAAGGGCCTGAAAAAATATATATAGTTCCATATATGGCCAAAAATGTATTTTGAACTCTACTGATTGAGTGACTGATTGGTTTGGAAGTTTTACCAGGAAAGCCTACTGAGCTAAGAAACATCTAATTCCCAGAGGTTTTCAGGTGAAATACAGATACACTACAGTGACAACAATGAGAACAAGCCATACTATCACACAATAGTTGGCGACAGGTTGCACAAATAAAGGTCCTACACACATATTACTACACAAGTTGGAGACCAAAACATCGAGAAATCACAAAAAAAAAAAAATAAAGCAGATCAAACAAGATCTCAGTGAATAACATAGGGGGACCACTACAACCCCTGAGGATAAGGAGGGAAAAAAGTCAGGGCACAGATTTGCCAGTCCATTAGTACTGGACTGCCTATTGTCAAAGGTTGCCTACAAGAGGCGGCACTGAGCCCCTGAGGAACAGCAGGTGGTCCAATGGAGGGGTATACTGAGGCTGCTGACAGTAGGCAAAGGTGGCGGGGGGATTAAGTGTAGGAGCAGATATCAGAGATAGGGACATGAAGCATTGCTTTCAGGGTAGCAAGAAAGGTGGTAGAGTGAATGAAGTAATGGCAAAACAGGGTTTTAAATAATTGATTAGCAGTTTTTTTTCTTGGGATGATACTAACTGTACAGAAAGTATTTATATAGATTTTCTAGAAGTGCTGTGTTTATTAAACACAGTGAGGCAAGAGCAATGCATTTTCACAAAGTTTTAGCACTTTTGTGAGCAAAACGCTAATCAATTTTTAGAGTTAAATAAAACCCTGTAAAATATTTAAACTGGATTGTCTTTATAAGGTTTTAACCAATGAATAATGTAATGTACAACATCTAACCAATGTCATGTCTGCAATGCGCAAACAGCTGAATACTGTATTCCGCGTTTTTCTGTACTCTTACATGTTTTTCTAATGTATGTCTTCTTAATGTTTATTCCCGGGTCGCCCCTGAAAAAGGGACCTTGGGGGCTCAGTGGGCTTACCCGGTCAACAAAATTCAATAAATAAATAAATAAATAAATATGACACAGCTGGACAACACCATGCAGTGAAGCCCCTTATAAGAACATCAAATAGAAACAAAGAATTTGTCGGTACATAAGGACCGCATGGCCCACCCAGTCTGCCCATTTCCCTACCCAGTGGATACGCTGCAGATCCTAGTTAACCAACAGCCTACTTCTTCCTACCCCCACCTCCTAGAATTGCCTTATGTCTGTCCCATGCATTCTTGAATTCCCCCACTGTTTTTGACTCCACAACCTCCTCTGGAAAGCTGTTCCATGCATCCACAAACCTCTCCATGAAAAAATACTTCCTCACATTACCTCTGAGCTATTCCCCCCTCAATCTTCAAACTGTGCCCCCTTGTTCTTGCACACCTCTTTTTCTGAAAGATGCTACCCTCTTGGACTTTGTTGATTCCCTTGAGGTACTTGAAAGTTTCTATCATGTCTTGCCCTCTCCCTCCTTTCCTCGAGGCTCTACATATTAAGCTCCTTAAGTCTCTCTTCATATGTCTTCTGGTGCAGACTCTGCACCATTTCAGTTGCTCTCCTCTGAACTGCCTCCATCCTGTCTATGTCTTTGCGGAGATTGGGTCTCCAGAACTGCATGCAGTACTCCAGATGGGGTCTCACCAGCTGTCTGTACAGAGGGATAACAACTTCCTGTTTTCTACTGGTGATGCCTCTCCCTATGCATCCCAGTATCCTCCCAGCCCTCCTTATTGCCCTCTAACATTGCTTGCCCACCTTTAGGTAATCTGATATGACTACCCCCAGGTCCCTTTCCAGTTTTGTTGTTGTTGGTATCTTGCCCCCCATTGTGTACTCTTCCCTTGGGTTTTTGTTTCCCAGGTGCACTACCCTGCACTTCTTTGCACTGAATCTAAGAATAATCAGACCACTTATAAGAACAGTTTTTTTTTTCCCTAGCGGTAGTGCTAGATGGTTATTATCACCTCTGAGTGTGCTAAACCTGGACTGAATCATCATCTAGTCTCCTTTATAACACAGTCACTTTGGTAGTGAATGGCTGTGTGAAAAGATGCTCTATGAAGAAGGCAGCACATATTCCTTCATAGTTAGGTGAGATACTGAATGAATTTTACAACAATACTAGAATTGCTTCATCAAGAGACCTTTTTGAAAAGCTATATTATACTACTTTTAATAATGAGTTCTTGGGCTGGCCTGCAGGTGCAGTGGTAGCACCACCACTTGCCGCACTGACAACCCAGGTTCGGAAGCGAGTCCAAGGTGTCGGAGGGTCGGCCAGGGGAAGAAGGTTAGAGTTGGTCCATTATTTCCTTTATACCAAGGGTTCTGACATCACTTCCTCAAACAGGCAAAGGATATGCACCTGTCATAGCAAAAGCAGACATCCAGGAAAGGAACAGCAGCAAGTGAAGAGGTGACTGCTCTCTCAGTGGAAGGGAAGTAAATGCAAATCTAGAAGCTTTCATTATTACTTCTTCGCATTGATATTGCATTGGGGAAAGGAGAAGTAGGAGTTTGAGGAAGGTTGAGCAATGGCTACTTAAAGTCTGTTTTTGAGTGTGGATAGGAATATAAAAAGCAGTTGCTCAATATATCTAAACGTGTGCAACAAAGGAGGTAAGGGAAATAAAGAAAATGTTTTGCACTGATAGAGGAGGGAGAGGGGAGACTTGGGGAGTGTTTGGTATCCTGCATCTGGAAGGGTGGGAGGGTCGCTGGTGGGCAACAACAGCAATGGGTAGGGTGGTAGGCTGCAACAACTGCGGTGCACCAATCTTTCTAAAAATTGCCTGGAGTGTGGGAGGATGTTTAGTGTGCAATCACATAGAAAAACTTAGAAAGGAGATTGAGGGTCTGCAGGAGGAACTAACACAGGCAAGGCAGATTGGGGTTGGGTTTAGCCCAATACTGGAGGGAGGAAGAAGGGGAGATGAGGGAGGGCGATTTAAGCCAACAGTGGTGAGGAGAGGGTCAGAAGAAGGAAGCAGAGACAAAGGGCCCAGGCCAGGAAGAACAATTGCCGGGAAACCAGGTCAGGAGACAAAAGACAAATGGAAGGAGGAGATAGGGACTTGTGAGGGAGGCGAAGAAGTGGCAAAAGTCATGGAGTGGAAAGGAGAAACAGGTTACTATGAAGAGAGAAGGAGCAGGCATTTGTGAAGGGCCTTCAGAAAATAGTTGTGCACTGCTAGAGAGGAGGAAGAAGATGGAGAAAGAATGATGAAATTAGAGGAGTAATTGATAAATGCCTGGGCCAAACTGGAGGCGGGGAGTTCTGCTGGGAGAATGCAACAGGGTAAAGGAAATAATGTGCAGGAGGAAGAAGAGGCTGAAATGAGAGAGGAGATGAAGGGAAGCAAGCAGGGAGTAAGAGGGGTGGAATCTTAGTGCTGGGGGACTCAATACTAAGAGGAGTTAGGAGGGGTAGCAAGGGGGAGAGACATAGTCGCATTTGGGTGGAGGCCATGCCAGGAATGACAGCGGAAAGGGTGGGACAGTCTGTTCTGAAATATGCTAGAAGGGGTAGGGACAAGCCTCATTTAATTATACATCTTGGGACAAAAAGACCTGGCTGACAAGACAGTAGATACAGTCCAGAGGAGGTTTGAGGAACTTGCACAATTATGTGAGGGGGCAGGAAGATCAGTAACTTTTCCAGAGATACTTCCCATGCCAAAGGCAAGCACAAGAAAGCTGAGAATAGAGGAATTTAATGAATGGCTAAGAACCTGGTGTTGTGCTAAAGAGTATGGGCTGTTGGGGGGACAGTAGCCTCTATGCCAAGGACAGACTACACTTGAGTGAGGAGGGAAAGAAAGTGTTGAAACAGAAGATGGAGGAGTACATAGAGGAAGATGGGAATTTAAACTAGGAGTGGGGGGTGGCAGTTGGGGAAGAGATATGCAGAGTCCACAGGTTGGGAAATCATATGAGCTTACCCCCCCATAACAGTGACAAAGGACAAATGGCAAGTACTGTTGGTGATGCTAGGAAAGGGAGGGCAGGATGGGGAGGGTGGAAGGTGGTTACCCTAATGCTAGGAGCCTTGGGAGGAAAACTGCAGAGTTACAGGTTCTCATGGCAGAGGAGAGGTGGACATTGCAGTCTTCATGGAAACATGGGCCGCAATACAATGACTGGGACCTGTCTGTACCAGGTACAGATTATTTATTAAGGACAGGGTGATTGGGAAAGGAGAGGGGGTGGCACTATATGTGAAGGAAGGACTGAAGTGTGAAGGGGAGGAGGGTAGTACGGAGTCACTTTGGATGCAAATCCAGGATTCCAAGAATAGGATTCTTAGAATGGGAGTGGTGAACAGGCCACCATCTCAGACGGAGGAGTTAGACAGGGAACTAGCGGGACAGATCAGGAGGACCTGCGAGAAGGGTAGTGTGGTGATTGTGGGGGACTTCAACATGCCAAGAGTGGACTGGAGCACCCCAACAACCAGGACCAGAAGGGAGCAGGTACTGCTGGATGCCTTCCAGGATAGCTTCCTGCTGCAAATGGTCAGTGAACCAACCAGGTTAGGAAATACCCTTGACCTTGTGCTGGCAAATGGGGACTTTGTGAGAGAACTTACAGTGGAGGAACCACTGTCAGGGAGTGACCACCGCTCAGTATGGCTCACACAGGACATGGGCAAAGAAGGAGTGGAATCTGGCACAGTAGTGCTGGACTTCAGGAGGGCCGACTTTGGGAGGATGGGGAAGTGGTAAAGGGTACCTGGCCAGAATTCAATCTAGTATGGACACTAACCAGAGGTGGGAGCTCATAAAGCTGGGGATAGTGGAGGCAACCAAAACCTGCTGCAAAGCCCAAAGCAAGAAGGCTAGGGCTAAGAAACCGACCTGGTTGAGCAAGGAGGTCATGGAAAAGGTAAGGAGGAAAAGAACTGCCTTTAGGAAGTACAAGAAAACAGGGAGGGGTGAGGACAGGGAGGAGTACGTGACAGAATCGAAGGAGGTGACAAGGGCAGTAAGGGGAGCCAAAGCATCTACGGAACTCAGACTGGCACAAGGCATTAAGAAGGGGGAGAAGGACTTATTTAAGTACGTCAGGGAGAAAAGGAGCTGTAAGGACCACATAGTAAGGATTAGGAAGGAGGGGGGTTGGGTGGAAGCAGGGTACAATAAGGCGGAAGCACTAAATGAGTACTTCTACTCAGTATTTACTAAAGAGAAGAGGGGGGTGACACCCAAGGTGGGAGAAATGGCAGAAGCAGGAGGGGAAGTGGTGACAGATGGGGAAATCATGGAGAGCAGAGTTCGAGAGGGTTTGAAGGCACTGAGGGTGGACAAGGCGCCAGGCCCAGATGGCATCCACCCAGGGTACTGAAGGAGCTGGCAGAGGTCCTTGAAAGGACCTTTGGTGGACCTATTTAATGCCTCACTACATTGGGGTGTGTACCTCAGGACTGGAGGATGGCTCATGTGGTGCCCCTCCACAAGAGTAGCCCAAGGATGAACCGGGAAACTACAGACCAGTGAGCCTCACATCCATCGTGGGTAAGCTAATGGAGACTATCCTGAAGTAGAGGCTGGTGGCCCTCCTAGAGGCCAAAGGACTACAGGACAGAAGACAGCATGGCTTCATACGTGGCACATCCTGCCAAACCAACCTGGTCAAGTTCTATGACTGGGTAACTAGGCAACTGGACAGGGGCCATGCAGTGCATGTCCTGTATCTGGACTTCAGTAAGGCATTCGACTCAGTGCCACATGGAAGGCTGGGAAGGAAGTTAGTAGGCATAGGGGCGGGTGCAAAGCTGGTGAGATGGGTAGGAAACTGGCTGCAGGGAAGGCAACAGAGGGTGGTGGTGGGTGGGGAGCTCTCACACCCAAGGGCAGTGACGAGCGGTGTTCCACAGGGCTCAGTGTTGGGACCAGTGTTGTTTGGGATATTCATTGCAGACATATCATGGGACATCAACAGCAAGATCAGTCTGTTTGCTGATGATACCAAGGTAGGAGCGGTGGTGGATGACCAAGGGGGATGGCAGGGGTTGCAGGATGATCTGACAAAGCTTGAAACCTGGTCAGACACCTGGCAACCAGCTTTAATGCCAAAAGCGCAAGGTGCTGCATTTTGGGATGAAGAACCCAAGGAGGAGTTACCAGCTAGGGGGAGTGCAGCTAGCCCAGACATAGGAGGAGAATGATCTGGGTGTGCTCATTACAGGATCAATGAACAACTCGGCACAATGTAGGAAGGCAGCTGCAAAGGCCAACAAAATGCTGGGTTGTATTGCAAGGGGTATATCCTCGAGGAGGTGATTCTGCCACCGTATAGGTCATTAGTTAGACCACACCTGGAGTACTGCGTGCAGTACTGGCGTCCGTATCTGAAGAGGGACATTAAGTTACTGGAGGGGGTGCAGCGCAGAGCGACAAAGATGATCAAGGGGCTGGGGGACTTATCATACGAGAGGAGGTTGAAGGAGATGAACATGTACTCACTGCTGGAGAGGAGAGACAGGGGTGACATGATTGAAACCTTTAAATACATGAAAGGAATAAACTAGATGGGTACAGAGGGGCTGTTCAAAGTAAGGGAGGAGGGCCACCAGGGCCATGATATGAGACTGGGCGAGGAAGGTTCAGGAGGAGATGAGGAGAAACTTTTACAGAGGGTGGTGGCTGGGTGGAATGCGTTACCTGCTGAAGTGGTATGCAGTAGAACAGTGGACTGCTTCAAACGAGGATGGGACAGGACAAGGGGGAGGGTTAATGAAGGGGAAGGGAGGGGCAGCTGCAGAATAAGGGGTGCTAGCTGCACATTCGAGCAGACTTGATAGACCTCTAGGCCTTTATCTGCTGGCAAATTTCGTATGTTTGTAACCTACTGTAACAGGCAGTCCCCTATGATCCTGTCTATGCTTCTCAAGTCTGACAATCACACTTACCCTCTCAGATCCAATGTCCCAGGATCCTTTCAAGTACCTAAATCCAAGACCAACTTCAGTAAACTGCCCTTTGCCTTTACTGCCCCCTCTGTCTGGAACACTATCCCTGCTGTGTGGGCCCTCTTATGGCTTTAAAATGGCATATCGCTCCCACTTCTCCCAGGCTACATTATGTTCCTGCCCTTAGGCCTAGCTGGTGGTTCCCCCCAACTGCTCTGTGTCACGCCTGTATTTACAATGTTACGTGAACATGTACTCTATGTTATAACTTAGTTGGTTGTACTCTCTGCTTTATGTACTATATGGCTTCTGCACAATGAATGCTTACATTTTCCTGTAATCTAATTGCTGTTGGCATTTTCTGTTTCAGTGTTGTACTATATATTGTATTCTTACCAAAACAATTTTCACTTGCTCTACTGTACTGTTCCTACACTGATGTTCCTATGTTGTACTCTCCCAGATCATGCATGAAAATAGGCAACTGTTATTGCCTAGTGTACTCACATGGTAAATTAAAACTAAATAAATAAAAACAGCCAGCTACTGGCATGTTTTATACATAGTCCATACTGTATATTTGTCTTATATAAATTTTGGGCCATATATGGAATCTATACAATTTTTTTTTTCTGCATGTCATGATTCGTTCAATGAAGTGCATACAGTTTTCTTCTCAAACATACAGTGCATTGCTATGCTTTACAATCACACTAAAGCACTACTGGAGTGGGTTTTCTGTTTGATAGTCCCCTCAAAAATACAAATGGCATTTGACTTCACCTTCTGCCGTTTGTTTGTTTAGCGGGTGATAGGGGGAGGCTTAACTGTTCCAGTGCTTCCTGGATACTTTATGGTACCAGTCCCATGTGTTCTGTACAGATTACCTAACAGTACAGTAAAATTTAAACTAATATCAAGAGATCTCCAGGAAACCAGAATGACTGTGTGAACAACTGAAGGGGTAAACTGCAAAGCACACGCTGTATAACAAAGTAAAAAAAAATCAATTTTGAAGGAAAATCACAGGGTCTGCATATCAAAAGACTGAATGAAAGAAACATGGAATAAGAAACAAGGACTTGTGCAATGTACAAATACTTCTGAAAGTGTTTGCTAATACTTTAAGAATGAAACTAATATTTGCTCCTGCCAACTGAGGAGGGAAGGTGGTCTCAATAAAACATATTTTCTAGGTAACTGCAGTAGTTGAATTGTGTTTCCCAAAAATACATGCTGAAGTAGAGACCTGCTCTTTATTTATTCATTTATTTAAAAGTTTAACCAGGAAGTACATACTGGGTTGATAACAGCTCATTTCCAGATGAGTCATGGGGTAGAGGGGAGTAGGAGATAGCTATCAATAACAAAATAACATGGTAAAATACAATAATATGGTAATTACAAGCAGTATCATAAAAAGGCAAAATAGTAGATGAAGGAAACTAGCAAATAAGAGACTCACAAAATATACAGAAATAAAACAACAACAGATCAGCAAGGAGAGGGCAAGACTAGAGAATAAAGAAATAGACAAAGGGGTCAAAGGCAGTTGAAGGCAGGATGACAAAAGTCAGAAAGAAGAGACTTTAGGGAGGAAGGAGACGCGGCAGAACAAATAAGAAAAGGGAAGGACCAAAGTTATGGAAAGCGTTAAGAAAAGCAGACTGGCCAATAACAGATTTTCTAGAAGGGATATTGAGAGAAAGGAAATTATTGTTGCAAAGAGAATAGGAGGAAGGAAGAGGGGAAAGAAGGGCTTTGATGTAAGAGGGAAGAGTGCCAAACCAGATTTTAGACAAAAAAGAGACACATTGGGAAAGGTGCTTAGCATCAAAGAGGGAAGAGAAAGAGCCGAGTAAAGGGAGCAGTGGTGAGTAGGAGAGGGGCAATCTAAAGCAAAGCAGCAGAAAGAACGGGGTCCAATCTGGCAAGGGAGGTTTAAGGGGCACTACTATAGACTAGATCACCTTAGTCAAAGACTGGAGGGATCATTGTTTAGGGCAATTTCTTTAAAAATCTTTTTTTCTCACCATCACCTGAAATGTCAAGTTTATTAATCAGTTTTGCCACCGAGTCCATCTACAGCACCAGTCTGGCCAAAATGTGTTTGAATGGGCCGGTCTGCTCCTGCTATTTCAGAATGTGATCAAGTAAGTGTTTGACTTCCAAACTATGCTGCACAACCTTAAATAATCCTCCCACAAAAGTCAATGAGTGATGCAGTCTTTACCCTGTTATTCCCAGGAAACTTGACAACAGGAAGGAAGATGGCAGCTTTGGAATAGCATAGTATTACTGCTCCTCCCTACCGTGCGCTCTAATTACCTTTATAAAAATACATCCGATTAAAAAGCATCTATCACAGTTCATTTTCACAAATATATAAGCATCCCTCTGGGGCCTACAGTAAAGAATGTAGCAAGGAAAACAATACAGAAAAACTTAAATCAGGTAACAAAACATCGTTTTTACTTCTAAGCTCCGTATCTTAAATGAATCTTCAAAAAAGATTCGGGATTACATATCTTACATCAGAAAAAAATAAAAACTTTTGTGGATCCCGGCTGAACTCGGGTCTCCTCAGCACCACCAGTAAGTTATTCCCGCATCATACCCTACTATAATAAATGGAAACAATGCTGGCTCCCTCTGGACAAAACACCACTCTCGAGTAAAGGAAAATACAGGATATTACAGACGCACAGAAACCTAACAAACGGTCAACGGTCGTCTAACATATCAGCCAAGCTTTGCAATAATTACAAAAATATAAATATAAACATACTTCCACTCTTTTCGTCCCAACTCGCTACCCAGGAAGTAATCACCAGCTTTCCGCAGCTGTCCTGCCCAGTGACGTCACGCGCACTGGTATTTAAATGTCGTTATCGCCCATTGGTCGATGGTGAGTGATGTAATTCTTTCCACTCCTCATTGGCTAACATCTTTCTGTTTACCGATACACCGTGCCGTGGGGAAAGTAGGCGGGGTTTCATGGCGCAGCCTAACTTGGACGAAAGCTAATAGAGGGTTGCTAGCGACAGGAGAGCAGCTGTGATCGTCAGGGAGGTCAGCAAATAGCAAGTTGGCACAGTTGACCGCATTTATTTTTTTCTTAAAGGTACATGGGTTAGGGGGAAAAAGAGCTCTGGAAAGAACGTCGGCAGAAAAAGTTCCTCTTGTACTTCCATTATTTACAATGGAGATTAGATTTCTGGTAAAACATCATATTTGCTTTCGCCTAAGTGTTTTTCAGCTCTGGCATAGATGGGAAGAAACTGATGGTGTAGTATCTAAGCAACAAGACAGGGTGCGCTTTAGACAGTTCTAAAGTAACGCACAGCCAGGGCGCAGGCCGAGTGCTTCAATCCCAGGAGTATACGTCTGGACTGTCCCTGATTTTTGCCTCAAATTTTTCTTCTGTCCCTGGTAACATTTGTGTTTTTATGACTGAACAGAGGAGATTGTAAGCACAAAATAATGTCAAACATTAACCCCCTTCCCCTTTCTAGAAACGAGCTGCTGTGCATCTCAGTAGTTATTCCCAGGTGAAACTTTTGTTTTAAATATAATTGTTATTACGCAAAGCACATCTGTACACACCAAAGACCAGGGGTCAACCTTAACATTCATTTACTAGCCCGGGTACTAGTGCAGAATCTCTGTTACTTGCCCGGCTGGGCTAGTGCAGTTACTTCTGTGGAAATCTGCAGTACCATTCTCAACTCGGGTATCAAATAAATACATAAATATAACTGTAATTTAATTTAAAGCCAGGTCATTTTCATGGAGGTTTAACTATGTGCTGCCTTAGCATTGGTGAAAAAAAAAATAGATGTCTGTGTGTAGTGTATTTATTTGTAAAAAGAGATTCCAGCTGTATTGGCCCTTGCAAAACAGGAGAAGATGGAAGGTTTGATACCTTTTATTGGACCAACAAGTGATGGAAATATACACAAGCTTTCAATTGCCACAGGTCCCTCTTCAGGTGAATTGGCTATTCACCTGAAGAAGGGACTCAAAATTTTAAAGCTTGTATAATTCCATCTTGTATACAAGACACATGTTGGTCCAATAAAGGTTTCAAACCATCCATCTTCTACTGTACTTATTTCAAACTTTCATTTTCTACTGACTATTGCTTTTATTTTTTGTTGGTAAAGATCCTTTCTCATTTTCCTTTCCTCTCCTCGTTTAGCTCCGCACTCATGACAGGCAGATTTGTGACTGTGTTGAGGAGCAGCACAGTTCTAGGGTTGCCACCTGTCCAGCTGTAGACCAGATAATTCGGTTTTTCAAGTACCTTATCTGATTATCCTGTTGTAGTCCATTTTTTCTGCCATTTTGAGTGCTCAGATAGTATTAAAACTGATTGTATCAAATCATTCACTGTTGCATGCTTGCCCAGGTTACAAAAAAAGTTCTGATGTCACTAGTCACAGGCCTATGTTTGGTAAACCAGTCTGTCTAGGAGGTGTAAAGTATGGCCATTAAGACCATTAGAAGTAAATCAACCTAATCTTTTCAACTCTGAAATTTAAGTATGGTCATTTACTGCCATGATAGGACACAGTTTTTACATCTTTATATGCTGTAATTGGTTCCTTTTTGTATTTCCTATATTCTCGTATGTTTTAGACTCACTTTTTCAAATTAGTTGTCACAATTTTATTGCCTTTGTCACTGTGTTGATTATTTCTCTAAGTCCTCAGCAGTTGCTGCTCTTATTTTTTATACTACCAACCAGAACATTCCACGATATTAGCTACACCTTTACAGGCCATTGGAATAAATAGCATGGAATTATGTGCCTGAAACTGTGGAATGTGATGTCTTAGACATTTGAAAAGAAACAGCAGTAGCTGATGAGGTAAATGGAACACAGTGTAGTACTGAGGATACCACAAATACTGATGGTTCATTTTTCAGAAGGTGGGCAAAGCATATCAGAATACATGGCTGTCATGGAAAGGAAAACTGGAGAGTGTTTAACAGCGAGAGCAACAGATTGTAAAAGGGCTTTGTACATCCAGCAGATCTGGGTTTAAATTCCCACAGCCTCCACTTGCATACTGTGAGACCCTAAGCAAGTCGCTTAACCTCCCTGTGTTCCTGGGCCACCACTATAAATGGGTCTTGTGCCATGGGAGTTACCTGGTTAAAAAGAATAAAAATGAATAAATAACAGCATGGGTTAATGCTGTTGAATTTTTCTTACATTTTTTTTTTTGGTGACCATTTTTTAATAGAACGAGGACAATCAAGCATTTGTGGGTCTGTGGCCAGGGTGGGAAAGGAAAGAAAAAAGGGAAGAGGAAGACACACACACACACACACTTTTCACAACACAACTTTATTAACTTTATTACAAATCTGAAAATGTGGACGTATATTAAAGAAGTCGATAATCCAACTGACAGTAATAGAAAGCATGCTGATGAAGACAACCAAATAAAAGATTATGAGTATGAAAAGACAAATCAAAGCTGTCAGTTCCAGCAATGTTGGCTAGACAAATATGATTGGTTGGGGTATGATGGTGCAAAAGATCTGACGTTCTGCCATTTGTGTATCAAACATGAAATACAGTTGGGTAAGGCGGGCAATAACAATAATTTGCGTTTCGGTACATAAAACTTCCGACTTGATACCGTCTCATCCCATAATGTCAGTGAAGCTCATGCTAGGGGCAGAAGAAAAGGAGGATGCCAGCACTGCTACTCCAGGGACAAGTAATGTGGAGGGAATGCTGAAGAACATGAATGAAGCAACACTTAACTGTCTGGATAAACTGTTTCGCACATGCCATGCTATTGCTAAGAAAGGACATCCTTTCACAGACTTTGTGTGGATGTGCAGCCTTGATGAAATGAAAGGGCTAGATGTCAGTCCAGCATATCAGAAGGACAAATATGCCTCAACTTTATCCACTATGTAGTCGATGTTGAACACATGGCGCTACGAGAAAAAATTATAGGAACAAAGTTCATTTCAGCCATCAGTGACAGAACCACTGATTCTTCAGTCACAGAAGCTGAGATAGTGTATGTGCGGTTTGCAGTTAAAGGCACAGTGCAAAATCAGTTGGTAGGTGTCCAGACTGTTGGCAGGACAAATGCGATTTTATTTGCCTTTCATTTAATAACTCACTGTTAACCATACTGATTGCAGGCTACTGCAAACTTCTGCAGGCTAGTGCAATCTCTGGTGCACTAGCCTGGCTAGTGCAAAAACAGTTAAGGTTGAGCCCTGCCAAAAACCAATGCACATGTTATATCCTGTCAGCAATACATCACGAAGGTCTTAGATACAGTTGCCAGGATTACAACAATATCTCCATTCTTAAAATAAATTTCTAATAAACTGTAGATACCCCCACAAATCCCAGCATCTTCTGGCAAGGTTTATCAAAAAGAGAGCCAGAAGTCATCCCATCCCTCACCACTTCTCCATGGAGGCAACACCCCCCCCCCCCAGCACCACATAGGAATAATGAGTCAGGGAACAAAATCTGTGTCTATCTGAGGCATATACCATACCTGTTTTTGCCATTTAATATTAAAAGTAGAAAGCTTTTCCTGAAGCTCAGCTGTCAATTTTTCTAGCTGGTATATATCCATTACAGTCTTCTTCCAGTCAAATATTGTAGGGATGACAGGTGTCATCCACCTACGTGGAATAGCTGTTTTGGCAACAAGAATATACAACGGTAGTAATATTTTGTGCCAAGGGGGGCCCGTATTGAGGCATGATCATTAGCATTGCCATCTTAGCCGCTAATTCAACTAATTCCCCCAGGCATTCCTTGAATTCTTCCTGCAGAATGCACCAGTAGGGGGTCAGAAGTGGACACAGCCAAAAAGTATGCCCCAAATCTGATACCTACATCCCCTCCAGTACACCCAGGCCCAGATATTCAGATTGCGCCAGGCTGTGGCGTGAGCCTGGGCGCAGCGCAACTTGGCTGCGCTGGGGCATTGACAAGGTGATATTCAACGGAGCTGTGCCATGGCACAGCAGCATTGAATATCGCACCCTGGCCACCCGCAGTGCGCATGGCTCTAGCCGAGCTCGGGTGGCCACCACAGGTGGCAGCTGCCATGTTGCGCCCCTGCAATACAGCAGCTCACCTGTGGGTGGCCAGCTGTTGCTTCTGTTTTTTTGGGCTCACCTGTGTGCAGCGCAGGTAGGGGTTGTGCATGCATAGGCTTGGCACATCCCGGGCTGAATATCGGGATGTGCAGAGTATGCATGGGCACGCCCCCCCCACCTGCGCCACATACATTACTGATGTGCTCCGGTGCATCGGGATTTGTGCCAGGCTGAATCCCCATTTGAATATTGCGCTGGGGCACAACCCTTCTGAATATCCTGGCCCCTGCATATTGGTGGCAAATATTTTATGAGTACTGCTGGGGATTGAAAATATCTATAGCGACACTTCCACCCATATTCCCTCCAAATAGAAGAAATTGTGATTTTGACTGCTGAAGTGCCGATTTCATCCAGTATTCAGATTCAGTTCAATTCGACCTTTATTTTACAAGGAGAAACACTGCTGAGCAAGCTCATTTACAAAGTGGTCCTAGATGGACATGGAGCAAATTACAATACAAGATACCATACATGGCAGGAATACAATAAATCACAGATACAAGCAGTGACAGTGTCCGTTGAACTTGGGGACAATACATAAAATATACAGTAAGCAACTGGAAACATAGTTCTAAATGAATTAAGACAGTCAATACGTGAGTTCCATGAAAGTAGTCACAACATAGCAGGGTCAAACGAGAAAGCATTAGAAGACAACACTAAAAGTCTTGATGAACAAGGAGGTAATATGGCCAGGATCTTTGCTCCAACTGTCTAAGACTGACTGAGTTCTATCACCCATAGCTTCCCTTAAGATTTTATATACTTCTCCTATTAAATGCCCGCAGGAGTTACCATTATTATAATCTATTAACATACTTAATAGAGGGGGTTTTGGACTAGGTAATCCGGCAAGGTCAGGATGTTGGTGCTGATTGTAAGCTCTTAATTGCAAATATCTATAACTCTCTCTGTTAGCAAGCCCAGAATCCCATTGTAATGTTTCAAACGGAATTATTCCTGCTGAGGTCAAAAACTGGTAAATATAATTTATTCCCAACCAGCGCCAGTGTTTAAAGGCAAGGTCAGTTTGGGATGGATGAAAATGTTCATCTGTCGACACTAATCTACAATAATAAGATATATCTTTGAATTTCAGATGGAATTTCAGTTGGTACCATACCTTCAAGGTGTTCGATGTAAATTGAACAAAGTGGCACAAGTGGGGTGATTTTTCTTTACAAAAACGGGATCAAGGTCGTACAAATCAATAAGAGTAAATTCTGTATCCTTCCACGGGGCTTGATACCACGACGTTAGCTAACGAAATATATTACTCTGAGAAAGGCTGCCCCTGCGTAAAGTTCCAAGCTGGGTAAATTTACATCTCCTTGGGCTAGAGACAATTAAAGAACTGAAAAGCAGACCCTGGGATGCTGCCCCCCACAGCCCATTTAAAATTCTAAAGCATTCTATTCTAAGAAGCATAATAGAAACGCACCGGGAGAACTGGAATGGCTTGAAAAAGATAAAGCAACTCTGGTAATACATTCATTAAAATTATCTCTATTCATTGGAAAAAATGAAAGACAACTTCCCCCATTAAGTCAAATCATCTGGTATTAGCACTGTTAATGGTTCGTAATTAACCAGATCAATGTTATTTATATCATTAGTAATATGAATTCCTAGATATTTTAGTTTTGTATGAAGCCACCGTAAAGGATACCTTCCTTTTTAGGGACTCCGAGGGGACAAAATTAAACGAGAGAACCTCTGTCTTGGACATTTTCAACAATGTCAGCCATCCCTTCCTGGTAAGACGTTTGAAATAAATAAATACATAATTAATGTTACAGACTTGTTTTTCAGAAAATGCATCTTACGGTACTCCTTATTCTATCAGTTTTCTTGGTGAATATTAACAGTTTTTAAGATGTATCCCTGATTTGAGGTCTTTGTCTCTGATTTTGTTAAGCCCTGTCCCTGATTTATGAGGCAAGGAGTTGAGAGATATGCCTGGACATGCATTAGAACTGTTAACAAAATGGGCAGAATCCTGCAGTTGTGCCCCCTAATGCATTGCTTCAGAGTTCTTAATTTTATCTTCTCCATTGTTCTTATTCTGCCTCATAACTGTCCTACCGCATCTCTTCTCCTTGTCTCATATTTATCCTTACTGCTAAACTCCTTCCTTGAAAAATTCCTGATTATGTATACCTTCTTATATTCTGTTCATTTTAATATGTAGCTAATTGTATGCTTCTCCGTCAGAGTATGTTATGAAATGTGATATGCTGTATAATATGCCATGCAATGCTGTTTTTGCATTGTTGTTACTTTTGTGTACACTTGTCCAGGTCCATCTTGGAAATGAGTTTACCTCAATGATGTTTCACCTGGTAAAATAAAGATTTATTGATTGATTGATTGAAAAGAGTTTCTATAAATGCTGATTGGTTGAAACCTTATTTCGACTATGTCCTGATCAGGACATAACATTGCAACCGACACTAATTGTGCCAACCTGAATCACACAACACAAAAAATATCAGTGTGCCCAGTGTTCACATCTTAAAACAAGGTGGACCTGACAATCATGATCTCCAAATCCTTCTAGTTGTCATGTAACTGCTGGCTGATGTGACACCCCCCCCTCACACACACAGACAAACTCTGTCTTTCTGTAACTCCAGAAATCGCTTACTTTTGAAACTAAAGCCTGACCTGTGCTGCTGTTGTTAAAGCTGACTGGAATCCAGTGAGCCAGTCGGGAGCTGCGGGTTCCAAACCTGCTACAGTGACCATGCCAGTAGGTACCCAGATCCGCCCCTCTGCCACTACTCTCATCCACAGATCATTTAAAAAAAAAACCCAAAAAACAGAACAATATCCATTACGGGTGAGTGCCTAAAGTTAAAAGCGCCATGTAGTAAGCACTGTTTAAAAAACGGTAACTATGGTGGCTGCAGTAGGACATGCTCACTGTCACTAAAACTGCACGGTCGCTGTCAGGCAAAGAGTTGCTCTGGTAACACCAGTTACACAAGAAAACATAAATGACTTTGGGAGGGGAGTGTAAAAGCAGCAGTGATACACAGATGTATAGGAAGCATAAAAGCAGCACTGATGGACAGACACATAGAAAGTTCTCCACTGCTGAGGAAACAGTTGTCAAAGTACTTTAATAGGGGGACTATTTTTTACAATTTCCACTATTAAAACCTCCTTTTTGTATTTTTGAGCTTTTTTTTTTTTTAAATAATTACTTGGTGGGGGCCCATTTTATAAGCACAATAAGGCACTTGGAGCACTCAGAGGTGTGGGTTATGGCCTGATAAGAGCACTTCCCAGGTACTAAAGGTACTTGGCACAAGTGCCTCATACCTCATAACGCACCTGGGGCATCCTGTTATGTAAGGAATAGGAGATGACGAGGTGTGGTTTATGGCTTGATAAGAGCACGCCCCAGGTGCGTAATGAGGCATGAGGCGCTTTCAGTGACTTTAGCAATCTGGGAAGTGTTTTATCAAGCCACAAACCACACTTCGGAGTGTCTTATTCCACTTATAAAATGGGCACTGAACTTTTGTAAATAAAGTAGAAACAGAGTTGTGTGGTTTAAAAGTTGAAGATATTTATTTGACAACAATTTTAAAAGTAAGATAAAATAGTTCCTAAGTTGATTCATTAACAATCACTGTTTTCTTAAATAGAACATACGAACATACGAAATTTGCCAGCAGATAAAGGCCTAGAGGTCCATCAAGTCTGCTCGAATGTGCAGCTAGCAACCCTTATTCTGCAGCTGTCCCTCCCTTCCACCCTTCCCCTTCATTAACCCTCCCCCTTGTCCTGTCCCATCCTCGTTTGAAGCAGTCCACTGTTCTACTGCATACCACTTCAGCAGGTAACACATTCCACCCAGCCACCACCCTCTCTGTAAAAAAGTGTCTCCTCATCTCCCTCCTGAACCTTCCTCGCTCCAGTCTCATATCATGGCCCCTGGTGTCCCTCCCCTCGCTTACTTTGAACAGCCCCTCTGTACCTGTCTTGTTTATTTCTTTCATGTATTTAAAGGTTTCAATCATGTCACCCCTGTCTCTCCTCTCCTCCAGTGAGTACATGTTCAACTCCTTCAACCTCCTCTCGTATGATAAGTCCTCCAGCCCCTTGATCATCTTTGTCGCTCTGCGCTGCACCCCCTCCAGTAACTTAATGTCCCTCTTCAGATACGGACGCCAGTACTGCACGCAGTACTCCAGGTGTGGTCTAACTAATGACCTATACGGTGGCAGAATCACCTCCTCCCTCCTCGAGGATATACCCCTTGCAATACAACCCAGCATTTTGTTGGCCTTTGCAGCTGCCTTCCTACATTGTGCCGAGTTGTTCATTGACCCTGTAATGAGCACACCCAGATCCTTCTCCTCCTCTGTCTGGGCTAGCTGCACTCCCCCTAGCTGGTAACTCCTCCTTGGGTTCTTCATCCCAAAATGCAGCACCTTGCACTTTTTGGCATTAAAGCCCAGTTGCCAGGTGTCTGACCAGGTTTCAAGCTTTGCCAGATCATCCTGCAACCCCTGCCATCCCCCTTGGTCATCCACCACCGCGCCTACCTTGGTATCATCAGCAAACAGACTGATCTTGTTGTTGATGTCCCATGATATGTCTGCAATGAATATCCCAAACAACACTGGTCCCAACACTGAGCCCTGTGGAACACCGCTCGTCACTGCCCTGAACAGAACACTGAACTGAACAGTTAAATGACACTGGATAAAAAGGAAAAGAGAATTGGCAACAGTAGATCATGTTCAAATTCATTTTAACATGTTAACTTCTTGTTTTAAATAACAGGTCACGTAGTGCTTCTGAGAATGCATTCAGTTTAAAATGCTTCTGTGAATGCATTTAGTTTCATGCTTTTAAACTGATGAGTGAGAAATCAAATAATTCAATGCAAATGAACAGGCTGCATGTGCTGTACTGTTAAACTAACTGTAACTGCAACTTTAACTGTTTAAAATACATTGCCTTATTTTTGAAAAGTGGATGAACTCCACTTTTTCCATATAGCAGTTCTGGATGATGAAAGGGGCAGAGGAAGTACTCTTGCTGAACTACTGGATTTGTATTGCGGTGTTTTGTTGCAAAACGTTATCTCAACGTACTTCCTGGGCTGTGAGAAGTTGATTCTCAGCAGAGGGTTCAATTCCGTGTGGGATTTCCTCATTTGCTGCGCTTGAGGTGGCGATTTTCGTGATGGATTTACTGCAGCATGGAGGCGATCGCTGTTCGGAGGTGGCGATTTTCGTGATGGATTTACTGCAGCATGGAGGTGATCGCTGTTCGGAGGTGGCGATTTTCGTGATGGATTTACTGCAGCATGGAGGCGATCGCTGTTCGGAGGTGGCGATTTTCGTGATGGATTTACTGCAGCATGGAGGCGATCGCTGTTCGGAGGTGGCGAGTTTCGTGATGGATTTACTGCAGCATGGAGGTGATCGCTGTTCATGGACATCAAAGGTGCAACGCGGTTGTTGTAAGTCCACTTTTGTGAGGGTTGGAGATATGGGAGAAGTACTGCTGCTGGCTGGAATGGATGTTTTTGTTTTAGTTAAAATACTGCTCCATTTCTGGCGATCACTTTCACTTTCACTTGCTGCCCAGTAGCTTCGGAGGCTGGACTCAGAGTGATGGCCTGTGACAGACATTATTTCACGGGCATCGAGTCCAGCCTCTGAGAGTAGCTGTACAGCCGTGGCTCGTACACTATGATTAGTGCATCGGCGGCTAAGCTCAGCTTTTGTGCTCAGTAGGGGCATCAGATTGGAGAGGTAATTCACCCCAAGATGCTCTTTTGAATACCAGACATCTGCCGTGTCATAGCTTGTTGTTTTAAATCTGTGTGGATGCAAGTAAAATGCTGGCAGGTCTGGTGGGAGTTTGGAAAGGTATTTTTTGAAGGAAGCAACTGGGCAGGATTTGTTGTTAGGTACTTCGTATATGTAACTGCGGTACTGCTCTCTGTTTGGGTCCAGTTGTTTATGATTCTTAGTACTCTCATTGAAAGTGAGAGTTATATATTCGGCTCCGGTTTGGTCTTGTTTTATTGTAAAATTTTCTGGCTTTAATTGCCGGAGTCCTTCACGCCCCCTTCTAGCCATGCAAAGTTGAATGTCTAGCCACACTTTTCTAAGAAGGCTGCTTGGGGTTTCTGTAGACAGGGCGCATGAGTTTTCAGTTTGCTGAGATCGGCGGCACTAATGGCAGGGTGGTGAACTGCTGTGTCTTTATGTTCACGAAGGTACTTTTTGCTGACTGCTGTTAAGATATTGTTGGCAGGGATCATGTCTGGATGCGTGAAGATGTTAATACTATGGTTTATTTTAGGACAGTTCAAATGCCCATTGATTCCTGCTCTCAGTGAAAATAGACTAGAGAGGCTGTATTCTTTGCCGTCCGACTGACGAACCTCTCCATAAAATCTTTGTAAGATCTGACAGAGTTCATCAGTTTGTATTCGTTCATAGTTTATGTTTAATTGCCTGTCTTGTGCCCAGTTATTCAAAACATTTATAGCCCACTGAGTCGTTTTTTTTGTGTTCTCCTCATCTTTTTGTTCTTCTAGTTTTGACAATTCGTCTGCTGATAAAAATCACATATGTACTCACATTTTTACTTTTTTTCTTTTTCTTTGTAGATGCTTTGCCTGGTTCTTTCTCAGGTTCAGAATCATTTTGGAATGTATCCATGATTTTGTCTAACTGCAGCTGGAACTGTGAGGAAGGTATGTCAGACATTGTTTCTGTTGACAGCTGTCAGATGCCAGGCTAGCGAGGGATTTTTCTGTCAGAAAGCAAAATGGCTGTTATTGGCCATTGACAGGTCGGGGGTTAGGGATATTGAAGCTGTCCTGCCTGGTCACATGGAAGTAGTCCCAGCTGTGAGTTTATGGCTCTATAAGGACACAGCAAGATTCACATATTGACCAATCAGAGGGGAGGAAAATCGGTACCCATTTTATAACAGGCCATAACCCACACCTTGTCATGTCTTGTTGCATGCCTAACGCACCCACCTGGAGTGTCTTATTACGCTTATAAAATGGGACTGTGTAATTTATATCAATGGCGGAATTACAGTTTACTGGTTACAATAGTAAAAATGTTTAGTTGTCAAAATGTTACATAAAATAGTTCCTCCACCTACATGATCTGTATGTGTGTGTGTGTATATATATATATTTTTTTTTTTTTTAGAAAGGACTTATGTCCCAGTATGGCCAACATAGCTGCAGTCCTGTAGTTCTTCCTGCCTTCCTCCACCCCCACCCCCGATCACACTTTGTGTTGCTCTCTGGAGCTGTTAATCTTTAAGTTTTGCTTGATGGTTGTGGGTGAGCATGCCAGCGCTGTAAAAAATGGAGCAGGTGAGTAAGCATTGGGCTGTCAGAGCATGGAAAGACAGAGCTTGCCAGCAACAAACACAAGGCTATACTGTCTGGGACTAGTCTAAATTCAAATTAAGTTTGTGAGAGAGTGTGCCGTGAAGCGATCGGGCAGGCAAGTAGCAGGAAAGCCACAGATCTGGATTGCTTACACAAGAAGAACATGCGGGAAAACTGTGGAGCTGCAGTCCGACTAGAAAATCAGCAGTTGATTACGAATGTGCCACCCACAGCACTCCAGGACAGGGGACTGAATTAAACCAAGTGAACGCTTTAAAAAAAAAAAAACACAAAAAAACGCTCAGTTTTGTTGCCCATAGTGAACCAGAGTAGGCGAGAGAATGAGCAAGGGAGGCAGTGTGTATGTGAGTGTGTGTGTGTGTGTGTGTGTGTGTGTGTGTGCTGGTGGAGATCATAGCGGTCAAAAAAATGCAAAATTTAACAGGTCACAGTTAACTATTGCAAAGACAATTACGCTGATTTTCAAAGTAGCAGTAGGGGAGAATTAGGAATGTACATACGGACATACAAAATTTGCCAGCAGATAAAGGCCTAGAGGTCTATCAAGTCTGCTCGAATGTGCAGCTAGCACCCCTTATTCTGCAGGATAGTGTCTGTGAAGATAGGGAATTAAAAAAATGGCAGCTGTTAAAATTCCAGCCAAAAAAACTGAAGTTCTAAGTGGCACAAGGATATGTTTTATGTACAGTGTCCTACTTGGCTGCACTGGTTTTTAGCCATGGATTAGATACTTCTAGTGCACAGCTAGCAATCAATCAGGATACAGGATTTTCCCTTCCCATGTTATAAAGGGGCTTTGTTGGACCTGTCAGAGCAGCAGGTGGGGGTGAGTGGCCATGCCCACTGGTTGCCAGAAAATGTCAGACTGGTACCACAGTCAGCAGGGTACCACTTTGGCATTTTTTGACAATCATGCATCAGCATGAAAGCCCCTATATTTAGTTAGTTTGTTAGTTAGATACAGTACTGATTAGGCTCAATAGGATGAGGTCTCTTTTCCAGGAACAACTGAGCCACAAGGCGTAGTAATACAGAAACATAGTAAATGTCGGCAGAAGATAAAGATCCATTGACCAGTCTAGTCTTCTCAAGCCTGCTATGGGAATGCTTTCCTGTTTTCCCATGTGCCTATCCCACATCTTTTTGATGCCTGCACCCACTGTTTCAGTGCATTCATGCAAAGGCTCTTACTAGTTCAGCTTTGTCTTTGATTGATCCCAGTGACTCTCTAAAATATAGCAAACAAAAAAAAAAGCATTTTAAACGACACTCCCATTGATATCAGTAGAGCGAGCACCCAAACTGTACAAACTGTTATATCACAGAACTTCAGAGTGCAGGTATGGCACAGGGGCAGAGCTTTACAGAGTCAGCACCAGGGAGGAGATGGGACTGGGTGTCCAGCTCCACTGAGCAAGGATTTATGATCCCTTCCCCTTCGAAAAATAAGAATAGGAAAATTCTGTAGAGTGGCCAGTTGAAGCCCGATTTAGGTAAGCTACTCCTGGGGGGACTTGATTAAAGAGCTAGTGTACACAGGTCTGTTAGCTATACTGTGCTGACTGGAGTCCTCAAACATGATCGGTGTCTTGGGTATTGGAATCTGTGTTATTTGCTGTATCTGTTTAATGAATGGATTGAAACCTCAGTTCAACTGACTGTTCAGCTCTGCTCCGTGAATGTCTGGGTGTTGTACACTGAGCTGAAGTCGGGACGTCAGTGACGTCTTGAGGGGAATGCCAGGTGCTGCAGGGTGAAGGCTGTTTCTGAAAGGATACATCAGTGACAGTAGAAATCAGTATTTACACTGTATCAGTAGCAATCTGTGTTATGATCACACACTACATGAACTGGTTAATGTATCTTTTTCAAGTCCTAAGTAGACTTCGTCATGAAAACATTTTAAATGTGCTATCTCTCCCCGTCTTTATTTGTCAGCAGGAAAAGTCGAGTGAGAGAGTGACAGACACAGCAAGCAGATCAAGTTGCCCTTTTTCTGTCTTGGGATGACAAACAAGTGTAACTGTGATTTTATTTCAGATATACTGTACGCATATTTACCAGGTGACTGAGAATGGATCAAAGTTTGAAAGCAAATACCTGCTTCATCTTGGGAATTTTTTTTTTTTTTTCACAGAGCAAGTCAGTTTTTCCAACCTGTCATTTTGCAAGCATATCTATTTTACATCCCTGTTTTTATAATCTTTTCACTGGTTAGAATTTCCTATTTTGTATTACTTTACCATGACTTCTTTGAAATTTTATTCATGATATCCTGTGGAAGCTCTAATGATATGTTACAATGGTGAGTTCGCTATGTCTTTGAAAGTGGTGCTTTAGTGTATCCGAGTTTTCAGCATGTGTTAGATGTCAGATTATTTTCTGTGCTGCAACTTTTTTTTAAGAACATCGTAACAGGGGCTTGTAGGTTTGAAGTTGTTGGTGGAGAAGTTGCATAATTGGGAGAGGAAACATTTATGAAAGCTTACAGCCTGCTGCAAACTGAAAGAAAGACAACTGTTTTAGGCTTCTGTCTGACACGGGAATTCAGTTTCAGTTTGCAGTGTGCATCTGACAGCCGCTCAGCTTAGTGGGATGATTAACAGCATCCCCCCTCCCAATACGTCACTGATATGCCTCAAACGACTGTATGGGGTCAGACACAAACTAAAATGGGAGGGAGGTGAAACAAAAACTAAAAATGAGTTCGCTGTATATTAGTATTTAGCCAAGAAACAGCCAGACTCCAATACTACTTGCTGAAACATACCGGGAGAGTGTTAACATTTGAAGAAATACATACGTTTTGGTACACTAGCTCTTTAAAACACCAAAATTGGGAGTTGGTAGTGGTACAGCTTGCAATACTGACAACCTGGGTTCATGAACCAACCCATAGCATCAGAGGGCCGGCCGGGGAGAAGGATGGGTATCCCTTAGGCTACGCTCCACCTCTGGGAAGGGAAGGGGCACTACTGTTGCCACGCAGCCATCACCTGGGTGACCATGGGTGGCAGTGCAGGCAAAGTACAGCTAGTGGAACAGGGGGCCGCTGATTGGGTGAGCGGAGACATACACTATATGCATTCACAGTTACATCAGCCAGTGTCCCTGGGGAGACTGGAGAAAAACAGCCATGTGGCATGATGGCCCCATGAAGCCTGAAAGACCCTGCACTCCACTGACCTAGGACCACTCCTGGAGTACCAACCTGCCTGATACTGCAGGAACCTTGCCCAGTCCAAAGGCCTCCACTTTGGGGAGGGGATGCCATGGGGATCCTCTTCAGGAGTAAGGAACCTCCAGGGGATGTCCAGGGTCACGGGGTTGGGGCTCTATGGGGCACTGAGATGGGCTAGAGCCAGCTGAAGAAGAAGAAGAAGAAGAAAACATGGCAAAACTGGTGCTATATCTGTGGCATTGAATTCCAAACTTTCGCTGCCTGCACTTTAAATTATTTCAACCCCATTCAGGTTTGCATAAAAGGTATATGTAAAAGATTTCCCTTTTTTAAATGAGAATTAAAGTTACATTGATAAGATGCAGGTAAAGCAGATACACACGACAGACTTCTACTAGTCATCTGATGATGCGTTTAACAAGAGAGAATCTGGAATTCAACTTCAGTGGCAGCCAAGTCAGGCAATGATAAATCTCACAGCGATGGGTTGAACTGTTGACCAAGAGGACACATATACCTATTCTGTTACAAAGCACACATGTTCTGTTAACTTCAGCTACTGCTGCACAATAAGAATAATAAAGTCGTAATTCAGAATAGGTGCTAAGAACTAATTTGCGATTGCCATATGAGCCACTGGCAATGGGCATGTTTTCACCCTATGAACCATTCTGAATCCTTGGTTGAGGGTCTTCGTGACAAAAAAAATATGTGCCCAAAAATGTAGATAGGAATCCGAGTAAATGCCTAAACATTTGAATTTTTCCAGCACCTTCAGATCTATATAGTCATTTGTTTTTATTTCAGTCATAACAGTCAAAATTTCTGACATCAATAAATTCAGAATTTGCATTAGTATAGCCCCAATCAGCCTCATGCCAAAAATGAGATCTCTAAGTTACTTTGTTTAAAAGTTACAGGTCATTTTGCAACCCTACTGCCTGTTCAAAACAGCCAGTTTCAGTGAAGAGCTGCTGAAGATGTCATCTCCTGAACTCACAGGCTAGTCCTCCCTGTCAGCAAGCTTATAGGACCTGTTTCCACAAAGTTTTAAAGATCATGTGCAATGGTTTTTACAAGTAAAACAGGCAGCACCATTCAATAAACATTGCTTTAAAAACTGTGGGCTGGATTTTCAAAGCCCCGATGCAAGCTGCAACAATGGCAGCTTGCACTGAGTGCGGTGCGCCCGGGACCCTGCGCCTGAATTTTGATTGTACAGGGTCCCGCTGCCTAAGTCCAGTGTCTTGCAGCAAAGGGGGTGCTGCGCCGGACGAATGGCGCACCCACCCGGAATGCTGCAACGGCTGCGGGGAGTCCGCAGCACCCACAGACAGGGGCTGGCAACTGGGCACTGCCCCTCAACACCCATCGCACCACCAGCACCACGCCGCATCACTGTCAGTACCTTGGTGGGCAGTGCCCCAGTGCCAGCCGCGCTCACGCCCACCCCTCCATTACCCAATCCGGCGACCGGCACTGCCTTCACACCACCCTGGCTGGCCGCCCAATGGGCAGTCCGTGTGCATACTGTATAATGTATACAGTACACCCACTGACAGCTCATTCAGTGGCCGGCTGTGGTGGAATGTGGGGCAGTGCCGGTCGCTGGATCGGGGTATGGGAGGCGGTTGGGAGTGCTGAAATGGGTACCACCTGGGGGGGTTGGTAGGATGCACAGATGTGGGTGTTGGGGACCGTGCTGGGGGTGAGGGGGGACCACCGGACCACCAGGGATCACCCACCAGGGACAGATCGGGCCGGGCCACAAGGCATGTACAGGACAACCCTCGGGAGCCGTCTAAGTCCCCTTAGACCAGTCCCTCACTAGTCTAAGGTACTTGGCACTTGGTTCCGGGGGGGGGTCTTTCAAAATCTGAATCCGAAGGCTGCAGCTGTCTGGTTCTGCCACAAGCCCCCAGCGCCATGCTGCTGTCACTTTCATGGTGCAAGGTTGGCGCTAGCACACTTTGGAGCAGGCAGCCTGCTGGGTGACGCAGGCTGCCTTTCAAATTCCCACTTGGTGTAGCCCTTGGCGCAAGGTGCCCTTGCGTCAGACCTGTTTGACACAAGCACCTTGCATCAGTCTAGGGTCATTGAAAATCCAGCCGTATGTATGTTTCAGGTTCTGTAAAAAAGCTGACAATTTTTTTTGTGCCTTTTTTGTTGTGGTCCTTTTCTCCAGGGTTTCTGGATGCTGGGTCATAGCACATTGCTGTGAGGTTTATTTTGTTTATTTTATTGAAATGTTTCACCAGGAAGGCACATTGAAGAACAAGTTGCTTGTCTCCCGGTGCGACCTGGGGGAGGGGGTAGACGGGGTATTGCAATTACATGCCAGATACAGTTACAAGCCAGACACAGAACAAGCCAGGTTTGCTGGCTCAATAACAATCTGATGTGGTGAAAGGCTGAGATCATTCACACCTATCATTTAATTTAGGTGATTTCTCAGGATGGCACTTTAAAACAATTGTTCCATCTCCCTGTCATGGGGGTGGGAGAGGTAATGCTGTTTTGAAACCTTACTAAGAGTTTCTAAGCATCAGCCAGTCCAATGTTTTCTCCCTGTCAGGCTGTTATTTGACCTACATTCAGGCCCATCTGTGTTGTACTCTACATTAAAATGATCATTTTTACCAGGGCTAATACTTCCACCCCTAGTAGGAATTAACACGCATTAATGTGAAGCAGATACTGACAAACAGCAGAGAAGTGATAAAAATTACAATACTAGTAGCAAGACAACTTTCTATCAGGCACAGTAGAGTAGCACTCCAAATGGTACCAGCAGCCTGGAGGCATGCTGACTCAGCATCCAACAACACTGGAGAAATGGGCTACACCAAAAAGGCATTAAAAAAATACAAATTTGTTAACTTTGTTATAGAACCTGAAACACGCATAGTTTTTATAGCAATGTTTTTTGAATGGTGCTGCCTGTTTCACTTGTGAAAACCATTGCACATGATCTTTTAATCTTTGGAGAAACAGGTCTTATAAGCTTGCTGACAGGGAAGACTAGACTGTGAGTTCAGGCGATGACATCATCAGCAGCTCTCCACTGAAACTGGCTTTTTTGAACAGGTAATAAATCATGGTTACAAAATAGCTCATTACTTTAAAATGAAGTAATGCAGAAATCTAATTTTTGGTATGAGATTTACTGGGGGTATGCTTATTCTAATTCTGCAATGTAGCACTTTTAGCTGGCATCCCTCTTTAACTTTAGAAAAGTCTTGGAACTGAATAACATCAATTTTGTTTTACTTTTATTCAATGATTTACTATCTCCCATCCAAGATTCTGAATTCCAAAAGGTATTACCTAGAACAGACACAAGATCAAAAATGTATTTAGATTGAAAATAAATGACTGTGCTGTCCACATGAAATAAAGTTTTAGACTAATTACAAGCAAATGGAAGACAGGATAGACTCTAGAGTTCTGAGGGACTCCACTTTTAACAGTAAGTGAAGATGCTAATATTGTATTACACTTTATAATTTGTGTGTGTTTAGTAAAATAATCAGTAAACCACTGAAGTGGAGAGAAACCAAGACCCAATTCACATAGGTTATTCACTAAGAGCACATGATTAACTCAATTAAATGCTATTGAGCCATAGAGACAGTCTCGGTAAGCATACCTTCCTCTTGAGGCACTATAGATGTCATTTGTGAATGTGACAGGCAGTTATAGTCCCTTGGCCCTTTCTAAAGCTATGCTGCTGAAGTTATTACAAACTGATGTAAATGATAAGCTAATTAAAAATAATAGTTTCCATTGAAGTAGCATGAATAGACAATATTGAAATAGGACTAACGTCATTAAGAAGACAGGAAAAACTTCCTGGCCCAGATATTCAAACTGCGCTCAAAACGAGCGCAACAGCAGAAGCAAGCACAAACCAGTTGCGCAAATGCGCAACAGGTGCAATATTCAAACATGGAGCAGAGCAAATTGCGCAAGCAACCAACGTCTGAATATCGCACATACTGCGCCATCGCGCAACCAGGAAGGAGAAGCTGAGCAAAATGTTGCGCTATGGAGCAACCAGGGAAACCTCAGCTGAGCATTCCAAACTGCCATAGCGCAAGCACAGCCCCCGCCCCCAGAGCAATGGAACTGCACATCCAGGAGGCAGGCTGGGCCCACCGCCAACCATGCACACATGGGCACAGGAACACACTGCAGAACCCACACCACACCTCGCACCCCAAGAACAGCATCACTGGGGTGGGACAGATGATCTACTTGCCCATGGGGACAAGCCAACAAAGCATAGCAGAGCCATGATACCCCAGCACAACCACTGGCAGGCGGAGAGTGCCACACACAGGGTGACAACCACAGTGCACATCAGCCCCCTGTACGCACAGCACACCCTGCACTGTGACCCCAAGACACCACCCATGTGCAGTGACTGGCACTGCAGGAAACCATGCAGTCCCCAGCACTTCGTCAGCCCGTGCAACACCAAGCCTACAAGCCAAACACACCCTGTGCACCCAGCAGTGGGTGGCAGCAGATGGCAAGACCAACGAAAGTCACTGCCATGCTGGAGATACCTCCCCATGCACACACATGCACACACACACACACACACATACCCAGGACCATACCAGCCCAGATGGCATGTACACCTGCAACTGAGCACCCATAGCCAGCTGCAAATCAGAGACCAACAGTATTCATATCAAAATAGAAATGTATATTTAAAAGATTAATCACAAAACCAAGTGAAACTATGTACAAGTGGGGGGCAGGTAAAAGGCAGGGGTGTTCAAGGGAGGGAATAAAACTTGGAGAGGAAGGCAGGGTGATAGGGATGGAGAAGTGGGAAGGAATGGGCTATGGCCCAGCTGGCTGCTGGTCCTCCTGCTGGCGCCCCTCCTGTGCCTCCCTCGCGATCACCATGGCGCTGTATGGCCTGCAGGATCTCCTGGTTCTGAAGTCCAACCTGGGTGAGGCGCCGAAGATCCTGGGACATCCTCCTGAGTACCTCGAGGCCTAGGAAAATGGGAACACAGTCAATGGCTGAGACTGACCACAACCCTGAACACCACCCAACCTGCAAGCCATATAGCCCAATGTCCCGCACCTGTGATGGCGACACCCACCCACAGTGAACATGCACATGGCCATCACAAACAGGCGGCACCAGCTATGTGCACCACTGCCCACACACACTGCCCACGTCCATCACAGTACAAACAAGGCTGGCAAGTGACGTGGCAACGTGGTGCGATGCCAGTTACACAGCTATGTGCCCAGTGCATGCCTGGACCACCAGTGACGCATACACAGATGTGCTGTGATACTGCACAGTGATGCATGTCACCTGTGTCATGCCTATATACATAGATACATAGACAGTGTCGTCAGATAAAGGCCTATGGCAAACCCAGTCTGTCCATATGAGCTTGTAAGTTCACGTTGTTTCCCTAGAAGTCTGTTGCCCCTTACCCCTGATCTCCAGAATTCCTTCATGTCTGTCCCCTGCAGTCTGAAATCCCGTGATTGTGTCAGCCCCACCACTTCCTCTGGCAGGGTGTTCCACTTGTCCACCACCCGCTCTGTGAAGACAGTCCATCACCATGTGTCCTCTGAATCGTCCTCCCTCCAACGTCATCCCATGCACTCTAGTCCTGGAACATCTTTTTCACTTCAAAAAGTGTGTCCTGCACCCTGATCCCTCCTGTAAGATACCTATATGTCTCCATCATATCCCCTCTCTCCCCCCTCCCCTCCAGGGAGTACATGTTCAGTTCCTTCAACCTGTCGTCATAGGACCCATGATGCAAGCCATGCACCATCTTTGTTGCCCTCCTCTGAACCTTCCCACATACACACTACGTCCTTACGTGAGGTATGGTCTCCGGAAATGTACACTGTACTCCAGGTGGGGCCTCACTAGTGTCTTGTATAGTGGAATTATGACCTCCCCTTTCCTGCATGGTTGTATTGTGCAGGGCTAGTGGACTTCCCCCCCCCAGCATGCAGTAGCATCCATGAAGTCATGATACTCACATTGCTCAAGCAGCTCTGTCTGCCGCTGTTGCCCCTGCTGCTGTTGCTGCGGCTGCTGCTGCTGCTGCTCTTCCGGGGCCGACTCCTGCTGCCACCGGGGCCCTGGCACGGCCCTCCTCATCCCGGCCCTGCATCCTCAGATCCCGGCCTGTGGGAGACATATGTTGAGACAAACATCAGTGTGACTCAAAAGCAGAGTGCCCCCTGCCCCAGTGAGAGTGCCCGCCCACACAGCCATAACCATCCATCGCACAGCTGCACACACTGACACAGCCAACCGTGTCCAAGCTGTCACCTATGCACAGCCACAGAAGCACACACACACCCCTACAGAGAATATAGGTGCATAGATAGTACACTCACCTGGCCTAGGCACCACGCCCCGCCTGGCACGTGCCCGCAGCCTGGCCAACATGTCCGGCTCCCTCCGGCGGAGGTCACCGTACCGGTGCCGGCACTGCTCAGCAGACCGGCCCCGTCCAGTGACCTCCACCAGGTCAGTGGCCACTTGCTGCCACACGTGCGTCCTAGGCATGGTGAGGGGGGCCTCACCATAGAGTGCCTCACAGTGGGGCTCCACCAGGGCCACCAGGTTGGCCACCTCAGTGGGCTCCAACTCACTGCCCTCCTCCTAGCCATCTCAGCCAGTTTACAGCAGGCAATATGGCGCTCCGCTGCACTGTAACCCCACGTGGAGATGTTGCACAATAGAACACTACAGGCTCCAATCGCGCTGTTCGAACAGCGCCGTCACTTCACATAGCGCTGCCACCAGACAGCGCAATAGGGACGTACACATGGCATGCGAACAGCGCCAGGGGGCAAAGGGCATACACAAGGTCACGGCAATGACGCAAGGCTACGCACAGTGCCATCGGACGTATAGGCATCCTGCGCGACTGCCAAGCTGCGTACCAGTGCCACAGTGGACTATTGCGCAGTAGTGCCACAGCGCCATATAGTGCCCAGTGCTGTAGCGCCACTGGCACAATGGTGGCCATGGCCTGAATTGCCTATCGCGCTCAGCAGGTCTGCAGCGTGATAGACGCATGCGTAAGCTGTCTGGGCATGCGCAATGCAGTGTAGCACGCAGGCACAAATCTGCGCCATTGGCTCAGCCGGCCCTTCCGTATGCGACAAAGTGCAATCGCGATATTCAGCCGACATATGCAAATCATTCGATCAGCCATTCAAAGGCGCAATGGCGCGATTAGCATGTCATTAAAGTTGCGCCACTCCTCATTTGCATGTGTTGCGCTATAAAAATGAGACAGTGGGTTGTGCTGGCCAGATTCGGTTACTGCAGGTGAGAGGTGAGTTACATGCTGTGTGATGCTCAGGACAATGCTCATGGGCAAGGGTGCCGGAGGATGATAAAGGCTGAGGGGGCTGAGAATGAAA
The DNA here is from genome assembly GCA_016271365.2 of Neoceratodus forsteri. Lineage (NCBI taxonomy): Eukaryota > Metazoa > Chordata > Ceratodontiformes > Ceratodontidae > Neoceratodus > Neoceratodus forsteri. The sequence goes on from CM057451.1 coordinate 41,117,250, forward strand.
AGGGCACTTAGAAAGGGACAAAGGGCACCCTTTCTATTAGTATCTGCCATACGGAGAAGAAACGTGGGGGGCTTCCGCCCCCCCCGGGCCGGCACCTATGCTCATGGGGAAATGCTGTAGACTGCACAGTGACAGGTGTCCACTTCCACCCATACAGATCACCATGACTGACCAGAGCCAAGGTGAGGGTGAGGACGGCGGGCGTAGGAGGAGGCCGAACTTCACAGCGGCAGAGACGGAGGCCCTCTTCCAGGCCTACCTGGAGGATGAGCCACTATTGAGTGGACGGAGGGGCACCCCTCAGGAACGTGCAGCTGCATGGGAGGGGGTAGCTCGGGCCGTCAACCTGCACGGAAGCCACCAGCGCTCCATGCAGGAATGCAAGAAGAAGATGGGGACTGACCGCAGGAGGCTGAAGGAGAAAGTGGCAGCCTTCAGGGCGGCACGTGCTGGCACTGGTGGGGGCCCGCCAGTGGTGTTGCAGCTGACCCCAACGGAGGAGACACTGGTCGCGGCCATGCAGCCGAATGCCATTGCGGGCGTACCAGGCGGAGGATTCCAGACAGGTGGAAGCCCATCACTGCATGGTATGACATGGTGGTGGTGTTGGGGGCTGTTGTTCACATGCACTCACATGTACTCTCTTTCTGTTACAGATCCTGTTCGTCTTCAGGAGACGGTGGTGGTGGTGGGTCCAGACAGTGATGCAGACCTGCTGGACGTGGACCATCCACCTCCGCCACCAGCCAGCAGGCACTGCAGCAGCATGCGCGCTGGGCCAGCAACTCTGGTGTCAGTGATACGGTGCGGGGGCTACAGCCTGTGTCTCAGCAGTCCGGCATGCAGGTATGCCAGCATGCTGTGCCTATGGCAGTGGCACGTACCTGCACCATTGATGATAGCAGGCCTGCAATGGGAAGTGATAGGTGTGTGTCCCATGACGGACACATGGCAGGCCAGCACGTGCCCCTGGGCCTTCCTGGTTCACACCTGTGTACCAGCATGCTGGCACAGTCCCAGGCTGTGCCTGTCAGCACCGGTGGCTGTGCAGGTGTCCGGCACTGTTGCCAGCACGGAGGTGGAACAGGTGGACCTGGGGGCTCAGCAGTTGGAGGGCGGCAGCAGTCGCACACCAGGTCTGGGGTACAGTGTCAAGCAGTGGCACATGTCCACCGCCTTTGATCCGCCCATACCTGGTCCTGGCGAACAGCGCCCACCTCAGAGGTGTGTGCACCGGGACCGTCCACACCCTGGGGGTCATGATGCCATTGGGGCACAGTACCCATTGGACGCACACACCCGCCTGCTGCAGGAATCAGTACAGCTGCAGGGGTGGGTTGCAAGGTCCGTGGAGGCACTGTCTGTGTCCGTGGAGCGGCACAGCAGGGAGTGTGCTCGGGACCAAGCCGAGCTGGTCCTTATGCGGATGGATGTGACCGCCGCCATTGACAGGCTGACCCAGGCAGTGGTCTCTGTCGCGACGCATTGGGCACACTGTCAGGTGCCCCTGTACCGCCCACCGCAGTCGCTCTCACTCCCGTTCCGGCGTCGTGCGACACCAGGCCTGTCGACGCCAGGTTCTGCTGTGGGCATCCCGAGCACCCCTGGTACGTTTGTCTGAGCATGATGCAGACCCCTGTGCGGGCAAGGTCGCGTTGGCGCAGTGGGACCCCTGGTGGTGCAACAGCGCCACCCCATGTAGCCCTGCTCAGCCTGCCAGTGCTGCTGGGCCCGCAGCGGGCCGCCACACGCATCCGTGGTGGCCATGGGACAGTGCTACATGACTGAGCTGTCTCCCAGTGCGGGCCCTGTCTGGTGTTTCCCTGTGTGCAATGTGTGTCATGGTGGGCAGTGCACTGCTGGGTGCTCTGCTCACCACGCTGACACACGACCACCTGCACACTCTCCCAACTGCTGTCCACAGGTGCATGTGCATGATGATGCCTGCATTGCACTGTACACCAAGGTGCAAGGGTGCCCAGGTCCTGACACACGTACTTGGACGGTACAGGTGGTGGGTGTGGTCGGTGGTGCTGTGTGTTGGCATCTGCAATGTTCTGTGCTTCTGCCCATGTACACTGCCTGGTGTGTGTGTGTGTCCATATGAGTGCTCACCTCCCTGATGGTGTGTTGGTATGCCTGGAACCTTCAACTCCCCTGACCTTCATGCACGGTGTGTTCCCCTGTGTGCCTGTGGTTTGCGCATGGACAGTGTTGCCTGCACATGTCCCCTTGACTTACCTGTGTTGGGCGTAGTGCTCTTCTGCAATGGTGTCCCGGTGCAGCTGGGCCTTCCGGGTCAGTCGGGGGTCCCTCCGTCCTAGGGGGGGCTGCTCATCACCAACATCACCGGCGCCACTGGCGTCCCCATCGCTGTCCCCCTCTTCGACCTGTACAGCTATCCCATGGTCTTTGGCCATGTTGTGCAGGATGCAACAGTCCAGGAATATCCCACAGGCCTTTTGGGGGCTGTACTGTAGGGCACCGCCGGAAGTGTCTAGGCATCGGAAGCGTGCCTTGAGCATCCCAAACACCCGCTCTATGATGTTACGTGTTGCGGCATGTGCCTCATTGAAGCATAGCTGCGCTGGGGTCATGGGGCGCTGGTACGGTGTGAGCAGCCAGGGACAGAGTGGGTATCCACAGTCACCTGTGTGGAGATAGTGGAGAGCAGTGTCATGTCAGGTCCATATTGCCCATATCCTTGTGTGCCACTACCATGGCACCTGTGTCATTCCCACCTTGCCCAGAGTTTGCATTCCATACATGTGTACTCACCCACTAGATGACCCGTGGGATGTCCCCACTCTCGAATCGATGGCACAGTGCAGACTGGTGCCATATGAAGCATCATGTGCTCCAGCGGGTGTGTGGCACAGACATTGATAATGCGCCCAGTGGCATCACACACCACCTGGCAGTTGACACTGGAAAACCCCTTTGAGTTCCGATATGCCTGGCCGTCAGGGCCAGGTGGCGTGTGAATGGCCACATGGGTGCAGTCTATGGCCCCTAGCACGCCAGGCATACGTGCTACCCTGTGGAACTCCTGCATGTTTGCTGTACGCTCTGCCACGGTGCTGGGGAAATGGATGTACTCCGCAACATGAGGCAGCAGTGCGCTGAGGAATTGGGTGAGGATGCGTGACGTGGCCGACTGTGTAATGCCTGTGGTGTCCCCTGTCGGCCTCTGGAAGGTGCCCGTGGTGAGCAGGCACATGCAGGCTGTCACCTTGGTCTCCACAGACAGAGCGTGACTCCGTCGTGAGGGTGCCTGCATCACATCACTGCACAGCTCACAGAGCTGTCTCAGTATGCCCTGTTCAGGCGGTACGCCCACGATCTCGACATCTGTGTACAGCTCGAAGCTGAGGCAGGCATCGATACCGCCTGTCGGGGCATATCACTGACGGGCCCCTCCGCTGCCACATCCCCTGCAGCATGGTGTCTCACCCCTCATTACAGCTTCCATGTGGAAGCTGGCACTGTCCATCTCCTGGCTTCTGCCCCCGCTGCTGTTCCCATGTTACCCCGCTGCTCCCCACTGCTGCTTCCACTGCACCAGGCACCCCCGCTGGCCTCTCTGTCCTCCTGGACCACTGTCCCTGTCTGCCCTTCCAGCTTCTGTCTCTCTCTCTGTCTCTCTCCCCAGTTTGCGGCCTGCTAGGGATTTCTTGCGCGCTTCCTTGAGCCTTCTTTATTTGGCTCAATTCCGCTACTCTTGCAACTTCGTGCCACTCTTGTGCATTACGCGGGTGTTCGAATATCGCGATGCGCACTTTATGCATGGACCCGCCCCCTTCGGTTGCGCATGCCTTCATTTCCATTGCGCTGTTGCTCAGAATGTTTTCGGTGGCACAACTGGCCCCTTCTGAATATCGCAGAATGGCGCATTTTTGGAGTTGCGCACGGCGCAACCCTTTTTAATATCTGGGCCCCTGTGTGCAAGAGTGGTATATGAGCGAATTTCCAAATGGTTGGAGTTTGACCTATAATGAGGGAGAAATTAAAAATAGCTGCCAATGACTTAACAATTACAGAGGTTGCTGATTTTAACACACTTGGTGACAGGCCATTACTACTCTCCCCCTCATTTCCATTTATCCTTCAAAGAACACAAAATACCTCAGATGTGAACAACAGTGAAACTAAAGCTATTTTTTCAGTGTCATCTTTAAATATAACAATGGATTTATATGACTGTATATGTACACACTGCAGTTTGCGAACGCTTCATTAAAAGCTGTATCAATATGAATGGGCTCATCCAGACATTTATCGTTCTGTTTGGATAGTTTAGTAATTTCCTTCCTGTTCCCAGAATAAGGAATTTCATCCAGACCTTTTGCTAATTGCCTAGGATTATCAAGGCTGCCCCTCTGGATATGCTTATAATGCTGTATTTTAGTTTCCTTGATTTTTATTTTTTTACAGGAATTTCTTTGCTACTTATAAGCTAAAAGATCATATTATGAGTCGGTTACTTTATATAATTTCCAAGCTTTATCTCTAGTTTGTAATTGTCATTATACATTTTTAGTTAACCATTTTTGTACTGTACATACACATCGTACTAGCCTGTGAATCAAGGGAATTGGTTTATTAACCACTTGCTTGAAGTCCATTGTAAACATATCAAGTGCTGTGTAAACTCTGAGTAACCTGTAAAAAAGACCTGTCAATTTGGCATAGGTGTGTTAAGAAGACTGAGGGATTTCAATTAGAAAATTCCCTAAATTCAGCTATTCTGGGGGAGGCCTTTCTGTACCATTATGCTATGTGCTTAGACACTGTAATGTGGTCACTAAAAGAAACAGACATTTGACCTACTTTCCTGATCCCTTTTTCATATTTAGTAAATATATTTTTTTGTGTAGATTTATATCCTTCTCTCCCCAATTTTAGTTAAAGTCTCCAAGAACAATTACATTGCTTGGATCTAGGAGATTAATATTTGTACTTAAGTCCCTGAGACCAACTACACCTCCCTTAAGGGACTGGATGTGTAAATAAAATTATTTTTATACTATATCCCATGACCAATTGTACTGTGATCCATTCATATGTAGCATTCAAAATAAGATTAGATTAGATTCAAATTGTCTTTTATATAAAACATAGCATCGTCCATTTTTTGCATTTTAGCCTTCCTGAAAATTCAATAATTCAGAGTTTCCACGAATGTTTAATCAGCTAAGTAATGCCTTTTATGACAGATATAGATGCTCTGCCTCAACACTTTCAAGTGGCCTTTTGGTTGGGGCTTTCTGACTTATGCTGAACCTCTCCCTGCAGCCAGCACCAATAGCCTTTCTACACTGTTTTTTTATGACCTGCATCAGAAACACGACTACTTTGAAAGAGGGGAAATATCAACTTAAAGGGAACACTGTCAACCATTTTTACATCATTTTATTTGTAGTTGAATGGAGACCCACATTTTATGATTGCATAGCCTCTCTAAAATTTACTGATGTTGCTGGTTGTTTGAGCCACTTCCTTTCTTAGTAGAACTGAAATGCATGCCAATAGTGTAATTATACCCAGCCTTGTTTGTTTCAAATCATTGACCTGCTCTTATTGCATACTTCCTGAACATTAGGAACACCACTGAAGAGTGCAGCCACTCATGATGCAGTAGTCTCCTATCTTCCCACTGTATCATGAGTGGCTAGACTGCGTGGGGGTGTTCCCAAGTCCAGGAAAGATGCTGTAGCAACTGGTCAAGGAATGTAAACAAACATATTTTTGTGCAGTAACACCAGTATGGGGTGAATTGGGGCGTGTCTGTTCTTTGTAATTTTGATAAAAACTTAATAAAATGATTTTTTTTTTAAAAGGGATCAAAATCAATCTACCACTTACGTCAGCAACTCTAACAGAACTTAAGCAATCATAAAATGTGTTTTTTTTAAACTGGAGACCATTCCAGGCTTAAGGGGATTGACAGTGTCTCTTTAATAGCAGAGTAGGTCCTGAACACTCTGAAGAAGTGGCAAGGTTGTGGGATGTAGGCATTATACAGGGCTCTAATTGGTTGAATGTTTATCAATAAAAATGGAACCTGGCTGAGTGAATCTTTGGCCCAATATTGCATAGTAGTTCAATTACAGGATTGTATTGTGACAGACTGTTCCCCTTTTCCGGTTTTATAGACCCCATAGTCCATACTGACATGTTTTGTGCCTGCAGTGTTATAGTTACATTTATAAAATAAGATCTGGCAAATCCTGCTTCCGAGTAGTAAATCATGGGGGGGGGGACCTAATTTATACCCTACCTACAGCATCCTGTGGAGTCAAAAGGTCATCATACAAATGAGTCATAACCTCATGAAAATCTGCCATAAAAGCAACCCCCTACTTCCAAAATTAAAGAACAAATAAGAAAAAAAAAACACTCCTGAAGAACATGGCAACATCTTTCCCAGTCAGGAGACTGCACATCCAGAAACGTCAGTGGTGCTCCTGAAGAAGCAGGAAAAATATAAAATACTATAGATATAATTTCATGAAACATATAATTTGACAGCCTACTCAGTCTGCCCATTTTCCCCACCTGCAGTATCACCGCAAACCCTAATCGGTCTCCAGAATAACCAGCTACATCAGCAACCTTTACAGAATTTAAGCAATCATAAAATGTGTTTTTTAAACTAGGGACAATTTCCCTGGCTGTATAGTCTCTGTTAAATACATAGAAACTGATGGCAGACAAGATTTGCTTGGCCCATCCAGTCTGCCCATTTTCATTCCGATTGCTTTCGCTGCAGACCCTCCTTGGTCTACGGCATTGACTCTTCCACCCTCTTCCTTTCCCCTACCCTAGTGCCTGTCCCAGGCTTTTTTAATTCCTCCATTGTCTTCATCCCAACTACTTCCACTGGAAGCCTGTTCCAGGCATCCACCACCCTTTCTATGAAGAAGGGTTTCCTCACATCTCTCCTGAACCTACCCCTCCTTCAGCTTCATATCATTACCGCTTGTTTTAGAGCACCCTTCCTCTGAAAAATACCTCCCACCTGTACCTTATTCCTCCCCATGAGGTATTTAAAAGTCTCTACTATATCCCCCCTCCCTCCTATCCCCCAGGGTGTACATATTGAGTTCTCTTAGCCTCTCATCATAGAGCTTTTGATGTAGACCCTGTACCATCTTGGTAGCTCTCCCCTGGACCGCCTCCACCCTTTGCCTTTCCTGAGATGTGGTCTCAAAAACTGGACACAGTACTCCAGGTGGGGTCTCATCAATAACCTATATAGGGGCAACACCACTTCCCTCTGCCTGCTGGTGATACCCCTACCTGTACACCCCAGCATCCCACTAACTCTCCCAATCACTTTGTTACATTGTCTGGTCACCTTCAGGCCATCTGATTGATTACTCCCATGTCCCTTTCCTGCTTGGTTATTGCAAGTAATCCCCTTCCCCCCAATTTTGTACTCCACCCTGGGTTACTGTGGCCCAACTGCATAATTTTATGCTTTTTTGCATTAAACCTTAGCTGCCAAACATTTGACCACTCCTCCAGACATGTTAAATCTCCTATCACGAATAACTTGGATTTTGAATAGAAGAGGAAAAATTTAAAAAAGCAAACAAAATCAAATACTGCAAAAAAATCCACCTTCACAAACTGTTAGACTCTGCCAGTTCCACAATAATATCATCAAGGTAACATCGTTTAGGGAGGGAGGAACAGGTGCAGGGAAAGGGGTGGCAGGAGGGAAAGAAGGTGGGATCATTGCAGGGATTTTAAAGGGTAGAAGAGGATGGGTCAGTGCAGAGGGAGGTAAGGGAAGGTCAACTGAGGAGGGCAGTGGGAGGGACAGTCAGACTAAGGGAGAGGAGCAGGGGAAGGATTGGAGAGTGAGACTCAGGGGGACCAGACAGGCAAGGGAGGAGCTCAAGGGATGGACAGAGTGAGGGGGTGGGGATAGAAAAAGGAGGTAGGGTTGTAATCCTGAGGGTCATGATAGTAAAGGGTATACGTTGGGGGGAGAGGGGGAATCCATGCATGGCAAGGAAAGTGGTATGCATGCCAGGGATGATGGCATAGTGGGTGTGCACAAGGATTGCTCAGATAGTGCAGGTGGTTATTGGGAGCCCCATGTGATTATCCCTCTAGGAACACTTGACCTGGCTGAAGAGGAGGTGGGGTGGTGCAGGAGAGGTACAGAGAAGTGAGGAAAATCTGTAGGGGAAGTGGCCTGATCGGTAGCACTCTTAGAGTTGTTGCTAGTACCTAGAACCAGCACAGTTAGGAAGAAAAGGATAGATGAGTTTAATGGCTGCCTGCATGAATGGAGCAAAGTGGAAGGTTATGGTTGCATTTGTGGCTGGGGGAGATGTGGAGCAACAAATCCCTATAAATACCAGTGAGGCTACACCTCAGCAGAGGGGGTTCAAGGGTCCTTAGGAACAGAGTGGGGAGGTATGTAACCGGGGACCCTCATTTAAACTGATGGAGGGGGCAGAATGGGACTTCAGGCCCAAAGTTTCTAGGAAGAGGAGGCCAAAAGGCCTCCCCTTCCAATCCAGGCAGGTTGAATTGGGAGCAGAATCTGGGAGGAAGGGGGGGCAGAAACCAGAAAAGAACAAAGAAGGTGGGGGGTACAGGTAAAGGGTTATTGGTTACGTGATATGGACACTCACAGAAGAAAAGTTAGCAGGGAACCTAAGGGAGTAAAGGGGGGGCAAAGAGCTAGAGGGAGGAGCAGACAAGGACAACAAGAGGGAGGACAGTCAGGCTAGGGGGGAGAGAGGCTCAGATTCATGGTGGCGGGTGGTGTTCCCTGAATGCATAAAGCCTTGGTAACAAGATGGATGACTTGCAGGCATTGTTGGCAGAGAGAAGTGTGACCATTGCTGCAGTCACTGAAACTTGGGCTACTCCTAACCATGACTGGGGCCTCTCAATCCCTGGGTATAAACTGTACAGAAAGGACAGGGGAGTAGGGAAAAGGGGGTAGCGATGTACATAAGGGAAGGAATAATATGCATGAGGGAGGAGTAAAAAGAGAAGACAGAGATGCTGTGGATGCAGTTACAATCCACTAGGGGAAAGAAGGTAAGACTGGGGGTGGTTTACAGACAACCTAGCCAGAAGGAGGGGGAAAGGGACAGGGAACTGGATTCTATGATAAGGGTGGCTGCAGGAAATGGGGTGGTGGTAATTGTGGGGTACTTTAACCTGGCTAAGGTGGATTGGAAGATCCCCGACATGACTTGCACCAGGAGTCAGGTAATCCTAAATGTGGTGTACAGTGGATTCCTGACCCATGGTGTCAGAGTACCTACTTTGGAAGAGGCAGTCCTCGATCTGGTACTGACAAATGGGGACCATGTCCAGAACATCGAGGTTGAGGATCCCTTGGGTGGGAGTAAGCATCGCGCAGTGTGGTTCAGGCTGGACATGGGAAAGGAGAATGTACCACAAAGACCAACGTTCTACACTTCAGAAAGGTGGATTTTAGAAGGATAAGGGAGCTACTAAGGGGTCACATGGATTGCATCAGCATAGAGATGGGGCGGATCAAAAGTGGTCCATCATTAAGGAGAGATTAGCAGCAGCCACAGTAGAGTGTATTAGGCTAAAGAGGGAGAACTCAAGGGCCAAAGCACTCAACTGGTTTAGGCGTAAGGTAGTCTAGACGGTCAGAGAAAAGAGAACAGCCTACAGGAGGTTCAGGAAGACCCAGAGGAAGGAGGACAGGGAAGAGTACCTGAGGAAGCCTACGGAGGCTGAAAAAGTAGTTCAACAGGCTAAAGCTCAGAAAGAACCACAGCTAGGGGACAAGATTAACAAAGCAGAAAAATACTTTTTTAAATACATCAGCGAGAAAAGAGATAAAATGATGGAATAGTAAGGCTCAAGAAGGTGGAAGGGTGGGTGGAAGATAATGGGGACAAGACAGAGGTACTGAGTGATTATTTATGTTTGGTCTTCCTAAAGGAGAGGGATTTCCCAGGGAGGAGGGGGGTCACAGTTGGAAGAATAAGGGAGGAGAGGGTGAAGAAAGTTTTTATAGCCCTGAGGGTTGATAAATCCCCGGGCCAGACAGCATCCATCCAAGAGTACTGGGGGAACTGGCAGAGGAACTTGCAGGCCCCTGGCAGACCTATTTAGTAGTTCACTTGAGTTGGGGGTGGTACCTCTGGACTGTAGAATGGCACATGTGGTGCCACTCCATCGGATCAGACCTAGGGATGACCTGGGCAACAACAGACTAGCCAGGCTAACCTTAATCATGTGCACGCTCATGGAGATGAAGTATCAGGGTAATTACTAGGTCCAGTTCCCTGACCCGACTTCCAAGGGTTGTTTCTTGTTTTGGGAATGATTTCTTGGAACCGTCAGGAACAGCCACCCTATTCAGAAATTCAGCTTGACTAGGGTGAAGTCTAACTGGATGTGGTGATAATGCACATGGCTAAGTGCCCAATTAGGTTACTGTTACTTTATAACCACCCTATTTCAATAATGGTCTAATCTATTTGCCAGATTAAAATGACCTTATCCTAAACCTTTGTAGTTATTTTTTAATATTTTTGTACATCGTATATACCAATAGTCACAATTAAGTTTTACCCCTGCATTGTTAGTCAGTAAGTAAAAATATTTAATCGAAAGGAAATACCAAGAAAATGTTAGTGTTTTAATTTTTTACTTAAAACTTGTATACACAATTAATATTATTTTGATCAGCAATGCAAGCAAACAATATATTTTTCAACTGGAGAGGAAGTCTCTCCTACTTTTTTAGATATTATCATACAAAAAATATAAAATGAAATGCAAGGATCATCCTTCTCTGCTCCTAATGTCAGAAATATGAGCAATTATTACCGCACAGAGTTCTAACCTGACAGCTCAAGTGAGGTCCTGGCAGAAAGATATGCTGTCACAGCTCCTTCCTCTCTTCTGCTTACATTGTCTCAAATGGGGTTTAAATTTATATGTTTTGGGTTGAAGGCACCTGATGGACATTGTGTTCCAAAACCCAGACTAGTGTAATAATTATATATATATATATAGTAAAGTTTGATAAGTGTTTTTTATATTTATCCTGCTATGTTATCATTCCAAATTGTGCAATTAATGCATTAGTTGTACTTTTTAGACACGTGATACAAACTTACATTTGCAATAGATGACAGAAAATGTCTTATTTTTGAAGTGAAATGTCATGTCAGATTCTTACTTCATAACAGAGTCGTTTATTTTATTTATTTAGCTTTTGTTGACCGGATAAGTGCACTAGACAAATCCTGCCTATTTGCAGGCACGACCCGGGGGAGGGGGATACAGATGAATGCCAACTGACCTTAAACCAGATTAGATGTTTGTAACATCTTTAAACTGCTGTAGCTAGCTCTAAAGCTCTTGTTGCTATAGAGGAAGTACCTTGTGGTTAGGCCCGCATTCTGTCAAACAGGAAACTTTCTGACTCAGTAAAATATGTGTTCTTTTTTACTTCCTCCAATAAAATTTCACCATTCTACACTAGTTCCAAACAAGATTATTTTTTAAACTTTAAAATGTTAATGATACAACTTATTGCAAAGGAGGTATAATCATTCTTGTTTTAAATTTATATTCATTTCAAAGTAAGGTATGCTCAATTTATTGTTGGCTAAACAGCAGCGTAAGTCTAAATTATGCTTGGCAATAAGGTTTTATTTAATTTTATTCAGAAAAAGCAGAAACAAAGCATTTTTCGATTGTCATTGTTTAATTCAGAGAAGAGACAATAAGCCAGATATATTTGTTGATTTGTCTCTGGAAAATAGTCAGAGGATTCTTGTTCCATTATGTCCTCTATTTCTAGGAAAAGCTGCTTCTCTGGAATATTTGGATCAGGTAGTCCAAATATGGACTGGAGGGATTGCAGGTTCTGCAATTTCCACTCTTTTCACAATTCTCAACCTCTCCAAAATTCAGGTAATGCTCTTTGGGTCCCCTTGAAAAGTCCAGGCTGAGGCCACCAAACTTCAAGTGCTGTGTCACGATGGGTCAGCTGTCCTGTCCATGGATGACTTCAAATTCCTAGGGGTTAGGCTGGATCCTTCACTTGACTTCTCTGCTCACATAAATGATGTGTACAAATCCATTAACATGAGGATTGGAGTGGCCTACCATGTGCGTCAGTCCCTAACTCCTGCAGCTAGGATCTCAGTGGCTAGAGGTGTGCTGCTGCCCAGGTTACTTTATTCCCTCCCCCTCCTCTCCCAGGCGAAGGAGAGTATTCTACGGAAGTGGGACACCACTTATAACAGCATTTGTAGATTTGCCTTATCGTCCCCTTGACTCACACATCATTGCCTTCTTTACTCGACCCTTCACTGGCTATCTCCTAAGTCATGCTCTGGGGTGTTTCATTGACTCCATGACAAGATGCCCTCGCCCGAGTTCCCTGGCCAACATGCTTAAACCTGTGAGTCTCTCCCAAACTCTAAGGTCCTCAGCCACTCCACAGTTTTCAGTGCCTCACTGCTCTTCTAAAATGGGTGAACAAGCATTTTCTCATTTTGCCCCTTAATTCTGGAATTCCCTTCCCCCTAGTTTAAAGTATCACTTATCCCACTCCTCCTCCTTCAAGTCTGCACTTTTTTCTCACCTCTATGCACTTGATACATGTAACTGTACTTGTCTCGCTTGATCTAACTGTCTTGAACTCGGTGTTTGTTTGCTAAATTGTTTTGACCTGCCTCTATACATCCCTGCGTGGATTGTCCTTCACACATGAGTTAGACTTGGCTATCCCTGTGTGAACAACTGCTAAGTATTGCTATGACTGTATTTTTGTACTTGCATATGTAATGTCTGTTAACTGTATTCTCCCGGGTCGTGTTTGAAAATAGGCAGGACTAATGCCTAATGCTTTTACACGGTTACCAAAAGCAAATAAATAAATAAAATATATTGGAGAATGAAATGCTGGATCTGCTGGTCTATGCAGAGCATAAGTTTTTATATTAACCATAAGACTAGCTTGTCCGTTACATTGGTGCAATAAGCAGTGGTTATATTCAGGATGTTGTAGCATATGAACTTTGATGCTGGCACTAAGTTGATGTCTGGGGTGCAACAGAATGATGTCAGCACACAGGTCACATCTAACATGAGTGCTGGTGAATGGTTGAAGAAATGTAGCAGTTGCTGAGATCGTGCGTCTCTTTCTGTCAGTGATGTCTGCCTGCACTCTGTGATATCTCAACGTAGCTATGGCTGTATGAAAAATGGCGCATGTATTTTATTGTGCTGATGGCCATTCTCTGAAAGGCAACAGAAACATGATGACAGCAGAGGTGCACACTATTTTTGGCAACTACAGAACAGTAAGACAATAACAAGGCCAAGTACCACCATTATTGTATGTAATGGGGATAACAACCAAGAATACAATGTTTTAAGCTAGTGGATTTTAACTTTAATTAGGGTAACTGAAACTCCACTATTTGATACTGTGAAATGTTTAGATGCGTTAAAATGGGATTTTGTATATTGTATTGTGTATTTTGTGCAGTTGAGTGCTTGTTGAAATTGCATGTTTTTGTTGTTCGAGGTAAGCTTGAATATTGGCACAGTGTCTAGAACAGTGATTAATTTGGATATAGAGTCTTGAATGAGACCTTGTTGTGTGGTAGTAACTATTGGAGTTTGTAACATGAGGGAGACTGTTAACTATTTTGCAGTGCAATTGTAATAAATTTGGTCCAACAAGTTATAAAGGAAAGACTCCACAAACACCTAGCTAAAGTGATGTTTTGTAGCAGAGGATCCCAAGCCTGATTGGTGATCTCTATGTCTTTTTACTCCACACTTGTTTTTGTGTAGCAAAACTGGTGTCCCAAGTGATATCTACAAATATGATTCACTATCAGGAAGTCCAGTACAGCCTATCTGGTGATCCCTGTGCCACCAATTAGGATCAGATTGTGACATTTGAGGTGCACTGGCCCCACCAAAAAAGAAAACATTTTACTTAACTTAGTCCACAGAGACAACCACACAAGACCATGTAAAAACAGTTACTAACCACTGATATGCATTGAGGGTACTATTTACTACAGGATTACATGTGTGCGTACTGTACATGTATGTGGTGTGGATGTTATGCTAGTAAAATTATTGTATGACTTTGTTAGATTAACAATGTTAGCTTGGTAGGTTTGTTGGAGTTATGAATGTCATTGAGTTGATAAAGTATTAGTGCTTCTATGGTAGATAGGCATAAATTAAGAAGGTAAACATGAGAATGAAGAATACTGTAATAATAACTTTTTGCAACAGTTTACGTGTGGATCATTGGTGAGGTTTGCTTGTAACCTTACGTGATGCTGCATGAGACATAGCAGGTTCATCCAACATGGTATAAGCAATATTTGTCTTCTTTAAGAAGGGGTTTGGACTCACTGTGTTGTGTCATATAGAAATAAAAATACTAGACACATTAATAAAGGTAGGAACTGGTAAGCATGTGCTGTTTGTACTCTAAACCAAGCAGGTTATTTAGTTGTTTAACCAGGAGTAGCACACTAAGCAGAAAGGTATTTTACAGGAGCAATCTGGGAGCACAGGGAAGTTAAGTGACTTGCTCGGGTCACACAGTAGGCAAGTGGAAGTTGTGGGATTCAAACCCAGTTCTGGTCTGCTGGATGTCACCAGATATGCAGCTCAGAGCCTTAAACCACTGTGCTGTACTGCCTCCCCAGGTTAGCCAGAGGAAGTACTGAAAATAATTAAAATTAAAATAGTAGAGCAAGAATTACTTGGTAAAATTATAATCTGAAAAAGTTTTATTATATTTTCCTTTCTGCTGCCTTTATTGTTAGTTTTCACCTAGGGATTTTTCAACTCTGTAACAAACTTTAAACCTTTTAAACATTTAAATAAACATATTGGCTAGAGTAAACACCAGACAAATGGCAAGAAAAATGAAGAGTAAATAAGCAAAACAAGCAGCAATTGGTGAGATTATGATCTCAACATTTGTTAGGTTTAGAAGTACTACATTATTAGAGATTTGTTTTATTTGTATGGGCTTGGTATATTTAAGACCCATGGGTGTTGAGGATTTTTTTAAGCCATCCCAATTTTTAATTTGATAAGGGTTTACTGGAAACTATACTTATTGTCGTATTTAAATGCAGGTGTGCTGGTATTAGTATCCAGGACCGTAGTGTTTGCATTTGAGCTCCTGTAAGGAATTGATAAAGTGAAAGATCATGTTTTGTAAGTGGTTTACTTTTGAGATACGTAAGTGCCATTGCCATAGTTCTAGTTTTAAATGTATTGTACCCCAGTTTTAAGGCCTGTTGTAAGTGCTTGTTAACATTTTAACCAGACCTTGGAATTGAGGGTGATACTGAGTACCATAGTGCCAATTAATACCATACTTGTCTTTCAATTCAAAAACATGAACATTTTTAAAATGCAAACCTTGAAGTGAATGGATGTGAGGGGATTCCCCAATGAGAAAAAATCTCTTTGGTCAATGTGTCCACAGGAAATTTGGCTGTGGCCACCACTGCAGGGAATGCCTTCACATGTTGTGTAAAATGATCTGTAATAACCAATGTGTATATATATATGTATATATATATATTATTATTCTTATTTTCACTGAGGGATAATGGTCCCACTAAATACTCATGTATCCCCCAGGGCTCATGAAAACTTGCTTGCAGGTTGGGAGTGGGAACTGGTTGGGCCTGCTCGTATTGTTGGCAGGTTACACAACTATTGATGTAATTAGTAATGTTTGACATCATGGAAGGCCAGCTGAAGTTGCTTTGATACCCAGATGTACATGTTGTATGCCTGTATCTGCCAAATGGATTAACTTCCACCTGCAGGAACCATTGTGTACCAAATAAGTATTTCTTGCTATTTTTTGTATTAGGCCTTCTGACTCCCATTCCTTCAAGTTTTGAGATTAACTTACTGTCCAGGAGGTGTCCAGCCTCCTGTTCAGCTTGGCGGACCTCCATCAAGGTTTGACTAACAGTGTGGTGCAGCAACATGGTATACTCATGTTTTGCTGCTGAATTGCTAGGATGATTTTTTGAAATAATATAGTCTGTTCCATGCCCTCCAGATGTGGGAAACCTTTGGTGCCGGAGTTGAGACTTCACTTTGCTTGCTAAATTCCATCCCAGTCTAATGGGAACACCTTAAGCTGTTTTGCTTTCACTGGTATTACTTCTCAGGTAATAATGGAGTCATTTCTTTGCACTGTCTTGTAACCTGTAATGATACCTATTACTGGTGTTTTTTTTTTAATCTTGTATATGTTGTACACTTGCATTTGAATACACTACAGTAGCAATGTTTGGTATATTTGCCCAATAAATGTATTCCAGATTTGGTGGGCTGCCCTAATTGTTAGTGTGATGGGTATAATGCTGTTTATTTAGAACACAACTATTTATTTGTTTAGTGTACTGAGATGCAAAGTGCAAGCCTTGGTTGGGGTTAATACCACATTTTTGACTAGGACTACAGTGTTTGGATGTTTGATGTGTACTGAAATGCAGAATTTTTTGGTACTTAACCACAAGTGTGGTACCTGGTTAAAAATACTATAATTACCTTGATGTGTTTTAAAACCTAAAATAATGCCTATTTGGAATACAGTTTTTATATGTGTTGTCTGTTGTACCTATTTGTTAGAAGATATGATAGTGTTACCATATGGTATAGTTACTTGAAATGTAACTAATTTTACTGTCAGAATAGTGAACACAGTGATGTTTACAAATGTTGGGGCTTACTGGTACCTGTATTGAACGGTCACATAGGTAAGAAGTAGTTAGGAAAATGCATTAATAAGAGGTAACATACAATCCAGTAATGAACACCTACAGTACATTACATCTGTGTATGCCAAAAAAATGCTGAAGTGCATTTTAGCTTCTTTAAGATGTCTGTGTGTGCAGTTTTGTATTTTTAAGGTTTTTGCCTTAAAAACCATGGACAATGAGATATGAAAAAAAAACCAACTATAAGCACATGTGTGCAAAAGGTATTGATTGAGAAAGAGAAACCAGGCAATAGTATGTGCTTAAATGCACAAGGATGTCAAGTGCCATGCTAAAGGTTACACAGGGTGAACGTGTTAACTGTTTAGGTTTAAAAACAGGAAGTAAAACAAAAGATGTGGGGTAACAGTTATATTATTGTAACATGAGACATGTAGCAGTCAAACACAGGAGAATAAGGACAGATTTTATGACTAATGAATATATTTGTTCGACTGCTTAGCAGATCAAGGTACAAAACAGAAACCTTGGGACCCACTTGCAAATGAGTAAGGGAAAGTGAAATAACTTTAACTAAATAATGTAACACCAGTTAACTACATTATGAAATTATTAATTATGGAATGACTGTAAATAGTTAAATTTAAAGAGTGAGTTGCATACACAATGGGATCACAGAAAAAAAAATTCTGGTCAGATCCACCACGGCTGCATAATGAAGTTAGTGAAGTTGTGTGGAATTGTTAAGAGGTATGGAGACACAACACGATGGTTTGTAAGTAGTAAGATTTGTTTTAGTTTCTGTTCTAAGGAAGGCATACACATTATTAGGAAAATATATGAAGGTGTACATTTTAATGGAAGGTATAGGAAGCTTACAAAAGAACCCTGGATCAAATGCCACTGATGTATGTGTCATCCCGAATGATACTGGCCAGACAGCCACATTTTAAAGAAAACACAATTGCACATATCCCAATAATATAAAGCATCATGGGAAACATATTCAAATCCCCATGATGGTACAGAAGGTGGCAGTACATGAAAAAGTAATGGCTGGCATATGTTCAGCCTTGGGATTATTTACACAGTTTTTTTGTTGTTGTTTGTTTTTTAAAGCGAAACAGGGTTTTTGTCCATGAGGTGATGTAAGTTATATTTAAGCAATGTGTTGATGTCAGGAAGTCAGGTGTAATGATGATGAACTGTTAGAGAAAATGTGATATTAACTTTCAGAGGGGGTCGCCTTTAATAAGGGCAAGGTAGTTATGCTTGTGATAATGAGAATATTAGGAAAGTATGAGGTCTACGCAGAAGTGGAGTGCAAATATGCACAGTTTCATAAGTATGTGCTCAGACTGCAGGCAAATGTGATATGCAGGTTTGTTTTAGAAATAGGTAAAAGTAGCGATACATGCAATTAATAGAAAGATAGCTAATTACATAGACATATAGATATATGTATACAGAGAGAGACACAGACAGACAGGCAGAATAGGAATGGCAGTGAAGTATTGAAGTGACGCCAACTCCACCCAACCCCGCAGACATGGATAGGTATTGGGGTGTGCCTTTGGGTCATTGCCCATAACGCTCACACCATTTAACCTCACCCTACCCTGCAGACACAGACAAGAGTCAAGGTGTGCCTTGGGGTTTTCAAACTTTACACTCACCCGATTCCATAAGGAAATATGCTGAAATGGGTACAGTATAAGAGAATGGAGTGAACTTTGGGGCTGAAGAGTCAAAGGCACACCTCGATACCTGTCACTGGCTGCAGGGTGGGGATGGGGGGGTGGAATGACATGAGCATTACTGTTGACAATCCCAAGTCACACCCCTGATGCCTGTGAGTTCTTACAGTGCAGGGTGTTATGGTCAGAAACCCTAATGCCCTGGGCATTTCTTGGTATTTTCACTCCAAGTTTTCAGCATGGGCTTTTTGTGACCCCACTGCATGAACAGTGGCACTATCAGTTCATTAGCCGAAAGGAGATTTTGCATAGCGGCTGTGCCATTTGGCACCACAGGTGCAAAAATACATTTTGAACAGGATGTAAAAAATGACAGCTGTGCATTCCTTGCTTCAGTAACTGCTCAGCACATCTGTTGCGTGACCTGCTTATTGACATTTTATATCTGCTATGCAGTGTACTGCTGCTGTGGCTGCACAGCTGAGAGGGACCTGGGGGTGGTGGTGTATGTCAAGATGAACAACTTGGAGACTTGTAGGAGGGCAACAGCCAAGGCTAACATGATGCTGGGATGCATTGCTAGGGGGATCACTCCAGAAGGAGGGAAGTGATACTCCCTCTGTATAACTGCTTGATGAGGCCGCACCTCGAGTACTGCATTCAGTTTTGGAAGCCACACTTAAAGATGGACATTGAACTCCTGGAGAGGGTCCAAAGGAAGGCAACCAAAATGATCTGGGGCTTGGGTGAAAGGACCTATGGGGAAAGGCTTGAAGTGCTAAATATGTACACATTGGAAGAGAGGAGGGACGGGGGGACATGATAGAGGTCTTCAAGTACATGAAGAGGGTAAACAGGGGAGGTGCAGTCACGGTGCTCCGAAGGAAGGAGGGAGGCAATTAGAGGGCATGAGTGGAAGCTGGGAAGGGGGGGGAGACTCAGGGGAGAAAGGAGGATGTGCTACTTCACTGAGGGGGTGGTAGAACCATGGAATGCGCTGCCCGGGGGGCTGGTGGAGGAAGAGACTGTGGAGGGGTTCAAGAGGGGGTGGGACAGGTACAGGGGAAGAGTTGTAGAAGCAGGGCTTGACAAATCCTATAGCCCGACGTCCCAGACTACCATTTTTTATGTAGGGACAAGCAGATGCCAGAGTTCTGCTTGTCCCACGGACTACCATACTGCAGTTTAAAATCTGCAGTTTTTACTGCTTTTCTCTCGCTGGCCACTAGATGGAGTCTTTGTGCGCATTGCTGAATGCGCGCACCGCCCGCACCACAGCAGCGCCACCGTGCCCATGTCCCGACTCCCAGATTAACTGTGCACCGGGCACCAGCAGACACTTGGGAGGCGCGAGGGGCGCCAAGAAGAAATGCGCCAGAACTGAGTCAAAATAGCCAGACTGACAGGCTAGGCAGCCTACAGCTGATGGTACATTCCTGTCAGTCCTGGCTATTAGTGATCAGCGTTAGGGGTTGGACTGGAGCTCTCAGAGTGGCAGTAGCACTAACGCCGTGCCGTTGGCAAGCAGCATGTTCGCTACTTTCGGAGAGAGGCAGAGAGCACATCGTTCTGTTTGGAGCACAGTCAAACTGTGTATTTGGGGCTGATTGCCACGAGTCACTAGCAAATCAGTAATAGGAGAGAGAAGTTAGAATATAATACAAATATATATTGGGAATTTTGGAGCAGGAGAGTAGGAGGATCTGTAGTTTGGGGGGAGGGGGATGTGAGAGGAGAGAGAGTTTGCTTAGAGTGGAAAGTCTGATTAAACAATCTGCTGATTTTATATATATATATAAAAAAAAGGGAGAACTAAGCAAAAACACTGCACACTGAATTCAGGGAGCTGTGTGTGTTGTTTGGACACGTGAAGTGAAGAAAATTAAAAGGATACACAGCTCTTAAATAAATAAAAAAGGCAAAAAACATGAGACTCTAAGTGGGGAAGTGATTGTTTGTTGAATTTAAGTTGTGGAATTACTAAACATTTCAATAATAATCGTGTGATAAGGGTTGGTGTGTGTGTGTGGGTGTGTTTGTGAGACAAGCCTGCCCTCCCTGAGAGAGAGCAGAGATCAGGGACTTGGACCTGACTGATAATGTGTGCCTCCTGCAAGACCACGAACCTGCCCTGAGAGCCTAAGGGTAGAGTAGAGGAATTGTGGAAGGGAAAGAACTGAATACTTAATAAAGTAAACAGTTGCAGTATAAAAGAGATTGATACCAAAAAAAAGATAGCTACCTTAAATAAACTTATTAGCTAGTACTTTGTTTGTCCTACCAAGTACTTGGTGGAGGTGTGTGTGGCAGTGGGCTGTGAGTGAGACCTAACCTGCCCTGAGAGGAGAGGGTACAGGAATTTGGGAACAATCATGGACTTCTTTCTTAGAAATATACTATAGGAAGGGGAAAGGGAAAACATTTTGTGTGAAAACCTCCTGCCTCACAAATCAGGGACAAGGCTTAAAAATCAGGGACAAAGGACCAAAATCAGGGACACTTCTTCAAAATTGGAGTTATCCACTCAGGAAGCTGGTAGAATAAAGGGCTTAGTGTAAAATGCATTATCTAAAGAAGAACAAGTCTGTAACTTAAATGTTTGACATTAGTTTATGCTTATAACCACCACTGTTTGGTCAGGAAACACAATTTTTAGGAGGGACAGAGTAAAATTTGAGGCAAAATCAGGGACAGTTGAGAGGCATGAATGACAGTGACACTACACAGAAGAAAATAATAAACCCTAGCTAGTACTTTTGGTGGAGGTGTATGTGTGTGCGGCTGTGAGGCCAAACCTGACCTGAGAAGGGAAAAGGCATTTTTGGGGACACCGAAAAAATAAAATAAACCTACCAGTCCTAGCTACACTGGTGGAAGTGTTTGTTTGTGTGTGGCTGTGAGACCGAACCTGCCCTGAGAAGGGAAAAAGCAATTTCCTGCTAGTACTCCGTCCGGCTCTGGACCCAGCCCCCTCCCACCTACCCACCTATAGGAAGGGGAAAGGGAAAAACATTTTTTGTGTGAAAAGTGACAGTGACACTACACAGAAGAAAATAATAAAGACTAGCTAGTACTTTTGGTGGAGGTGTATATGTGTGTATGCGGCTGTGAGGCCAAACCTGACCTGAGAAGGAAAAGGCATTTTGGGGACACCGAAAAATAAAATAAACCTACCAGTACTAGCTACACTGGTGGAAGTGTTTGTTTGTGTGTGGCTGTGAGACCGAACCTGCCCTGAGAAGGGAAAAAGCAATTTCCTGCTAGTACTCCGTCCGGCTCTGGACCCAGCCCCTCCCACCTACCCAGTACCCACCTATAGGAAGGGGAAAAAGAAAAACATTTTTTGTGTGAAAAGTGACAGTGACACTACACAGAAGAAAATAATAAACCCTAGCTAGTACTTTTGGTGGAGGTGTATGTGTGTGCGGCTGTGAGGCCAAACCTGACCTGAGAAGGGAAAAGGCATTTTTGGGGACACCGAAAAAATAAAATAAACCTACCAGTACTAGCTACACTGGTGGAAGTGTTTGTTTGTGTGTGGCTGTGAGACCGAACCTGACCTAAGAAGGGAAAAAGCAATTTCCTGCTAGTACTCCGTCCGGCTCTGGACTCAGCCCCCTCCCACCTACCCACCTCTGTCCTGCCCTCTTGTAGTGCTGCATAAGCACAACAGCTTAAGGTAAAAAAATTACAGTAACACAACACACACAAAGATAACACAAAATAGAATTTTATTGTGTACAATAATACAACAATCTTTATTAGTTTATTTCACAATTGCAGCATAGAAGACAGTTAAAATAATGCAACAAAATAAGCCAAAGCAAGCTACTCTATTTTCCCTTTGGACAGGGAAAAATCTTCTTCATCGGAAACAAAAAGTAAAGAGCCTGACCCTGAGCCTTTTTCACAGTCTGAAAGCCAGCCCCAACCAGCCCCCTGGCCCTACTAGTGGTCAGAAAAAAGCGACCAAGGTTCTCGGTCTGGGTCTGTGTTTGTAGACATAACAGGCGATCAGTCTAACTTGACCGTACTCAGTTTCTGAAACGAGTGAGCATAACAGTAGCAGCAGTTCAGTGCCATCACATTCTGGTTCAGTACAGGTAGCGACCTTTCATTTTAGATGATGAGGAAATAAACACTGAGAAAAGAAGCAAAGATAAAAATATGATGTTGAAAAAGGGCTCGAACATTTCAGCATCACTGGCTAAATCAGTTTACCTGGTTAAGGTATGATGACCAAAATACATCATGTACTGCTCTGCCTGTGAGAAATATCCCACTCTTGCGACTCCTGCTTATTCAAAAACCTAACGTGTTTGCCACTGGTTCAAATAATTTCAGAATTGAGTCCGTGAGAGCCCATGAGAAATCGAATCCATATAATTTGTGCAAACCACCATAGTCACGAAACTGGTCAACATGCAGTCAATTTTAACATATCTGAAACTGCAATATATCATGCATTTTCTCAGATGGAGAAGTCACCAAAAATAAAATGAGGCATTTATTTAACACATATTCCTTGGCTAAAATTTACGTCCTTTCTCAGATATGGAGTGGCTTTGCACATTGCAAGAAAAAAATGGGGTTAAACTCGGCAGCAATTAGCAAATGGTAAACGGGCCAGAGATTTCCTAACGAATATCAGCTGTCATGTCTACAACACAGATCCAGACTATCAAAAATACAAAATCTACCGTCTTGCAGATGGCAGTACAGATGCAAGCATTGTAGAGTGGAAAATGTCTTCCTTCGCTTTGTTGATGGCGCAGAAAAAAAGTTACAACTGTGTTAATTAAAGCTGTACCTCTTGAACATTCTCATGCAGATGGAGTTTTAAAGCAATAACCTCTGCACTTGAGTCTGTTGATCTTTCTTTGTGGACCTTAACGATGTGAGCAGACCGGACCAGTTCTCATATGTGCCAACTTTGATGGTGCCAGTGTGATGATGGGCCATACAGGTGGCACCATAGCAAAAATCCGAGAACATGTCCCCACTGTAATACCCATGCATTCGTAGCCCACAAACTGGAGTTAGCAGTTCTCGGCGTCATGAAAAAAATCCCTTTGTTCAAAAGTAGAAAACACCTTGAAAGAATTTTAAATTTTACCACTACAGCCCCAAGAAACTTGGGAACTGCAGGAAATAGCAGATGTCATCACACACCGAGTTGGCTCATTTCAGTGCAATAAAACAGTCGCTGGCTTGCAAGTAAGACACGTTCAGTTCATGCTGTTCAAGTCAACCTGCCTACAGTAATTCAGCATCTTGAACATGTGTCAAACTCTGCTGGTGATGATGGGGCCAAAGCAAAGGCACTTCTAAGAGATGCGCCACGCAGTACAGTTTGTAAAATCACTGTTTATTCTTCAAGATTTTCTGCCAATATTGAAAAATTTATCACTTGAATTTCAGAAAGATGACCTACTAATATTAGAAGTCCCCAACTCGTTGAGACATGCTTACTTCAGTTGACTGAGCTAAAAACAAGACCTGGAAAGTTTATGACATCATTTCTGAACCAATATAATCCTGCAGAGAAATGCATGAACTACCTCATTTCAAAACGTGGCAGTGAGGACAAGATTGTTCCTTTCACTTTCAAAAGGAACTGCCCAGAAGTAAATTTTCGACTGATACACAGCTGCACAGTTTAATAGATGCAGCAGTATCTTACATTGATCAGCGTTTTGAATTTCTCGGAAGAACCTCTGAAATGGTTCAGTTGCTTGGATTTCAAAAATTTTGATCTGTCACGCGAAGAACTTGCACAATTTGCACAACTGATTTAAGTAATTTATTAGACTACTTTCACAACTTTTTCTGAAGATCATGTAACCAGTATAAAAGGAGTATTGTGCATTAAAAGCAATGCTTAAGTCTGCAGTTGACAAGCCATATCTGCAAGTGTATTCCGACTACTCAGAGAAACCTGCCCAGCTTGCTCACATCCTTAACCTAATAGAAATGTTACTGGCTATGAGTGTGTCTGCTGCTAAATGAGAGAGTATTCTCCATTCAGAATCTTATAAAAAAAAAATAAGAACAAGTTTGGCTGATGACACGCTCCAGTCACTTCTGCATATAGCAGTTGAAGGCACTGCATTAGACAGCTTTGATCCGGATCAAGCTATCAACCACTGGCTACTATCTGGTCCTGGCACACGCCACATTCATGGTCATCATGGTCATGCTAGTTCAACTACTAGTTCTGCTGATTCAGCGAAAATGTCCCTGAGGCGGTCACTAGTCTTGATGACGACATGACTGAATATGATGCTCTGGCTGGAGCAAGCTCAGGCTTCCTGTAACTTTTCCCAATGCTGATGCTGTACTGTCTGCTACTCTGCTGTAACGATGTTCTCACTGTGCTGCAGGCTGGCACTCTGTGCTGCTGCTGCAACCACACTTGCTGTCAGTTCCTCGCTGCTAATGCTAATTCTGTCTATGCTCGCAGCCCTCGCCATGCTGCTGACAAAAATAAAATCATATTATTTATTCTCCTTATTGTCTATTTCAACACTAAATAACTACTACAATAAATCCATTGAGTTTTCTGTAGTTTGATACTTTCCATTAAAAATATGCCATCTTATACCGGGACTACCAACTCAAGCACTGGGACAACTACTTTTGGACAAGCCACTTGTCCGTGGACAAGTACCTAATTTTAAAATTTGTCAAGCCCTGTGTAGAAGCAAAGTCCAGTGAAGCTAGGCCTATTCTGCTGGCATTTTTATATGATAGTATGTTGGTATGCTTATTACACCAACATCATGAACCATAAAGCAGATGACTGCCCTAACTAGGGAGGCAGTATAGCACAGTGGTTTAAAGCTCTTAACTGCAAATCTAGAGATCTCGGTTAGAATCCCACAGCCCTCACTTGCGTACTGGGTGACCCTGAGCAAGTCGCTTAACTTCCATGTGCTTCCAGGTTGCTCCTGTAAACAAGCTTTCAGTTTAGTGTGCCATTCCTGGTTAAACAATTGAAAGAAAAAAAAACACAATATATTATTTTTCTTGCTTTATTTTGCTACTACAAGCTTTGACTAATACATCCATCCTTATGTATAGCTTATGTGTCTGTGACCTAGGTAAAACTACACTTAAAATCTCACACATAAATAAATAAAATACCAGAACAGCATTTATTTTAGTAGTATCTTCTTTCTTTTCAGGTGCCCATGACACTATGGGTGGGATATTCAGAAGGGTTGCGCAACCCACTGATGCGCTCGGCATGATATTCAAAGGGGGATTGAGCCTGGCACAAATCCTGATGCGCTGGAGTGCATCAGTAATGTATGCGGTGCAGGTGGGGGGGCGTGCCCATGCACACTATGCACATCCCGATATTCAGCCGGGATGTGCTGAGCTAATAAATAACGCAACCTACATGCGCTGCACACAGGTGAGCCAAAAAAAAGGAGCAACTAGCTGGCCACCCACAGGTGAGCTGCCGTATAGCAGGGCGAAACATGGCAGCTGCCACCTGTGGGTGGCCACCCGAGCGCAGGTGGCACCGTTGTGGTGGCGCCCCACCATGCCTGATCGCGGGCATTTGTTATAATTAATAATCACATATCCCTGGTGGTCCAGTGGATCGCTTGCAGCCCAATCATGGGCATTTGTGAAAGATAATCATCCTATATCCCTGGTGGTCCAGAGGACTGCATGCAGCCTGATCATGGGCATAAATACACGTCAGACAGTTAACTGTATCCCTGGTGATCCAGTGGACCGCTCTCAGCCCGATCGCGGGCATATGTAATAACAAAAAGAGGTCCAAAATCCCTGGTGGTCCAGTGGACCATGTCCAGCCCGATCACGGACGTACGTTTCACAATAGAACACACCAAGCCATCCCGGGTGGTCCAGCGGTACCCCTTCCCCACCTGCCCACTTGGCCCCAGCACCCCGCTCCCCCCCAGTCAGTGGCGGGTGGCAGCTCCCCACCCGCCAGCCGCCTCACCGCCCACCGACTGACTGCGTATGGTAGGGCTGTGGCGTACAGACTGTACCATACTACGCAGTCCAGATTTGTGAATGGATCATGAATCCATTCACATACAGTATCTGGAATGGGTAGTACGGTATGGGCGGCACGCCCATTGGCTCATGCTGTGGAGCAGTGGGCGTACAGCCCCTACGGTGCCAGTCGGCGGGCGGTGGGCGGCAGGCGGTGGGTGCTGCTGCCGCCGCTGGCCGGGGGGGAGCGGGGCGGTGGGGCTCAGTGGGCAGGGAGAGGGGTACCACTGGACCACCAGGGATATTGGATTTCATAACTTTTTAATACAAATGCCTGCGATCGGGCCGCGAGTGGTCCACTGGACCACCAGGGATATTGGATTTCATTACATTTTAATACAAATGCCCTCGATTGTGCTGCGAGCGGTCCACTGGACCACCAGGGATATTGGATTTCATTACATTTTAATAAAATGCCTGCGATCGGGCTGCGAGCGGTCCACTGGACCACCAGGGATATTGGATTTCATTACTTTGCAATATAAATGCCTGCGATCGGTCTGACAGCGGTTCACTGGACCACCAGGGATATAGGACTTTATTTCTTTTTACTAATGCCCACAATCGGGCTGACACCAGTCCACTGGACCACCAGGGATATAGGACTTTATTTCTTTTAACTAATGCCCGCGATCAGGCTGACAGTGGTCCACTGGACCACCAGGGATATAGGACTTTATTTCTTGTTACTAATGCCCGCGATCGGGCTGCGAGCGGTCCACTGGACAACCAGGGATATAGGGCTTTATTTCTTTTTACCAATGCCCGCGATTGGGCTGTGGGGCCATTGCCATGCTGTGCAGGGGCATTGATCTGACGGCCTGCTGCCTGGCAGGGCGCCAGGCGCAAGTCGCCTGGGGATCGGCACACCTGCATGCAAATGGGGCCATAATGACATGCAAAGGCCCCATTTGTACCTTGCATACATTATGGCCCCATTTGCACGTGCACTTTTGAATATCGTGGTTGCTGCACATAGCGCAACGGAACTTGCGCTAGCGCATCCTCCTGCTCCACTCTGGCCACTTGCGCTGGCGCAGTGCCATGCACACTGCGGTTGGCCAGGGTGTGATATTCAACGATGCTGTGCCATGGCGCAGCTCCATTGAATATCACCCAGTCAACGCCCCTACGCAGCTAAGTTGTGCTGTGCCCAAGCTTGTGCCACAGCCTGGCGCAGTTTGAATATCTGGGCCACTGTGCTTCTCTATGCAGCTGTTGGGCAAAAACAGGCTGTGCGCTTCCGTTACTATAACAGTTAACGTTTCCACTTGCATTTCTGTACCCCTTTGCGTTACCATTCCCATTTATGCCTCTGTGTGCATTACCCTCTGCATTCTCGTTTGCACTTGTGGTTGCGTTACTGTTATGATTTGCTTTCCACTACTGTTTCTGTTTGCATTTAGGTTTGCGTTTCTGGCACCCCTTTCGTTTGCATTTGCGTTTCTCTTTCGGTTTGTGTCTTCATTGCTCTTACTTTTACCATTTGTGTTTCCAATTGCGTTACTGTGCCCGTGTGCATTACAGTTTGCGTTTTCCGTACACACTTCCATTTGCTTTTGCATTTCTGTTTCCTTTGGCGTTATTGTTGCTGTTACCATTACCATTTGCGTTTACAGCTGCAGTAACGTGACCGTGCGCATTATGGTTTGCGTTTCTGTACACACTTCCATTCCCATTTCTGTTTCTGTTTCTGTTTCCTTTGGCGTTATTGTTCATGTTAATTTTACCATTTATGTTTACAATTATGGTACCATGACCGTGCACATTATGGTTTGCATTTCCATGTGTGCTTGCGTTCACATTTCCATTTTGGTTCCCTTTGGCGTTATTTATGCTGTTAATGTTACCATTTGCATTTCCAGTTGCTGTACCATGACCGTGCACATCATGGTTTGTGTTTCCTTATGCGGTTGCATCTCCCTTTTGCGTCACTGTTCGGTTTGGCGTCACTTTGTGCTTGTGTTTCTATTAATGTTTGCTTTACAGTTTACATTTCTGTCACCATGTGTGCAACCATTTCCCTTGCACTAACCGTTGCTATGTCAGAAAACATCACGTGCCCGTGCTCCCACCACCACATTCCATTCACTACTTCTACTGCACATTCTCAAAAAGAAGGGAAATTGGAGCCAAAAAAATCCATTTAATGCATCAGTATGGGTTGTTCCACAGTGACAAAAGCGAGGAAATTCGATGTTAGGGTTGAAAACCCTCTGCACACCACCCCACCTACCCCCCGGCGTAACGCCGGGAGTGTGCGTTGGGGTCGTCGGTCCTAACTCTCACCCCATTCTCCTATAGTTCACCACTTCAGCTTCTTTACACATGTGATGGGGTGAGAGTTAGGACTGGCGGCTCCAACGCACACCTCAATGCCGGCTGGGGGTGGCAGGGTGGGGGTGGGTGCAAGGGCTAAGAAACTGATCTGGTTGAACAAGGAAGTCATGGAAAAGGTAAGGAGGAAAAGAGCTGCCTTTAGGAAGTACAAGAAAACAGGGAGGGGGGAGGACAGGGAGGAGTACTTGACAGAATCGAAGGAGGTGACAAGGGCAGTAAGGGGAGCTAAAGCATCTACGGAACTCAGGCTGGCACAAGGCATTAAGAAGGGGGAGAAGGACTTCTTTAAGTACATCAGGGAGAAAAGGAGCTGTAAGGACCACATAGTAAGGATTAGGAAGGAGGGGGGTTGGGTGGAAGCAGGGTGCGATAAGGCGGAAGCACTAAATGAGTACTTCTGCTCAGTATTTACTAAAGAGAAGAGGGGGGTGACACCCAAGGTGGGAGAAATGGCAGAAGCGGGGGAAGTGGTGACAGATGGGGAAATCATGGAGAGCAGAGTTTGAGAGGGTTTGAAGGCACTGAGGGTGGACAAGGCGCCAGGCCCAGATGGCATCCACCCCAGGGTACTGAAGGAGCTGGCAGAGGTCCTTGCAGGACCTTTGGCAGACCTATTTAATGCCTCACTACATTCTGGGTGTGTACCTCAGGACTGGAGGATGGCTCTTGTGGTGCCCCTCCACAAGAGTGGCCCCAAGGATGAACCGGGAAACTACAGACCAGTGAGCCTCACATCCATTGTGGGTAAGCTAATGTAGACTATCCTGAAGGAGAGGCTGGTGGCCCTCCTAGAGGCCAAAGGACTACAGGACAGCAGACCGCATGGCTTCATACATGGCAGATCCTGCCAAACCAACCTGGTTGAGTTCTATGACTGGGTAACTAGGCAACTGGACAGGGACCATGCAGTGGATGTCCTGTATCTGGACTTCAGTAAGGCATTCGACTCAGTGCCACATGGAAGGCTGGGAAGGAAGTTAGTAGGCACAGGGCGGGTGCAAAGCTGGTGAGATGGGTAGGAAACTGGCTGCAGAGAAGGCAACAGAGGGTGGTGGTGGGTGGGAGCTCACACCCAAGGGCAGTGACGGCAGTGTTCCACAGGGCTCAGTGTTGGGACCACTGTTGTTTGGGATATTCATGCAGACATATCATGGGACATCAAGAGCAAGATCAGTCTGTTTGCTGATGATACCAAGGTAGGCGCGGTGGTGGATGACCTAGGGGATGGCAGGGTTGCAGGATGATCTGGCAAAGCTTGAAACCTGGTCAGACACCTGGCAACTGGGCTTTAATGCCAAAAAGTGCAAGGTGCTACATTTTGGGATGAAGAACCCAAGGAGGAGTTACCAGCTAGGGGGAGTGCAGCTATCCCAGACAGAGGAGGAGGAGGAGAAGGATCTGGGTGTGCTCATTACAGGGTCAATGAACAACTCGGCACAATGTAGGAAGGCAGCTGCAAAGGCCAACAAAATGCTGGGTTGTATTGCAAGGGGTATATCCTCGAGGAGGGAGGAGGTGATTCTGCCACTGTATAGGTCATTAGTTAGACCACACCTGGAGTACTGCGTGCAGTGCTGGCGTCCGTATCTGAAGAGGGACATTAAGTTACTGGAGGGGGTGTAGGGCAGAGTGACAAAGATGATCAAGGGGCTGGGGGACTTATCATACGAGAGGAGGTTGAAGGAGTTGAACATGTACTCACTGGAGGAGAGGAGAGACAGGGGTGACATGATTGAAACCTTTAAATACATGAAAGGAATAAACAAGATGGGTACAGAGGGCTGTTCAAGTAAGGAGGGAGGGCCACCAGGGGCCATGATATGAGACTGGAGTGAGGAAGGTTCAGGAGGGAGATGAGGAGACACTTTTTACAGAGAGGGTGGTGGCTGGGTGGAATGTTACCTGCTGAAGTGGTATGCAGTAGAACAGTGGACTGCTTCAAACGAGGATGGGACAGGACAAGGAGAGGGGTTAATGAGAGGGAAGGTGGAAGGAAGGGCAGCTGCAGAATAAGGGTGCTAGCTGCACATTCAGCACGAACTTGATAGACCTCTAGGCCTTTATCTGCTGGCAAATTTTGTATGTTCGTAAGGGGTTTTAACCCTAGTATAGAATTTCGCTTTTGTCGCTGTGGAAACAACCCAAACTGATACATTAAATGGAGTTTTTGCCTGTTATATATATATATGTATATATGTGTGTATATATATATATATATATATATATATATATATATATATATATATATATATATATATGTTGGTATATTGAATATGGTAAACAAATAGTTTTAATCCCAAAAGCTGAACTTTATGTTTTTAGTATATAAATGTTTAAGAAAAACCTGTGGCTCTTTCAACTTGAATCAGAACGCTGTGTCTATTGTTTTCCATGGGAGCTGTAGTTCAGGCACTGCTTAATTACTCTTTCTTCCTGAGGCCCCAGGTGGCTCTGATAATCATTCCAAGGGTTTTTAAGTTAATATGAAGACATTAAGTATCTTCTGTTCGCCTAGTCCTTAATAAAATGCAGGGGCTCCACAACTCGATCACTCCACAGACTTGTTCCGTTGTTTGGTCCAGATTCCAAACTAGTGTGTCTTGTTCCAACATAATAGATCCACCTTATGCCCCTCCCACATGAATAAAAAAAGGTAGGGTGGATCTTTAGGAGCTTCTCGGGTGGAGGTGGATCTTACTCCCCCCAAAAAACTAATGCTGCCTCCCACTACTCAGGTTCCAGTTCTTGTACCACCCATTTAAGAAAGAAAATAGTACCCTACAATCATTGACTAACATGAAAGCATATTTATTTGAGGGTGGAAAACATTTCTTGGAAGAGGGTAAGGCAGAGGAGACTACACCTTCAGTCAGTTCCATGGACAGAAAACATGACATCACTCCTTTTGTACATGCAAAATGTCTGCAGGCTCTGCCTACTGCAGCCATAAAAAGGAAGTAGATAGTCTGTTGACAGTGTGGCAGAAGCCAAAGCAGCATTTAAAAAGTCAAAACTGTATTAAGATAAAAAACTCACAGTACAAGTTGGGATTGCGTTGTAATTTAAGATGACATTTATACTACCAATTTGTGATGAATAAACCAACCCAATAAAAAACTTTGTGAGAGTGTGTGTGGGGGGCGGTTGCAACCATGGCTATAGTGCATGGATTTTTTACACAGACTAAAATAGACAGTGCTTGCTATAAAGAGGGTGCTAGCGTAAAAGTTTGAAGAACAAATAATAAAGATGTAAGTGGTTTAGAAAAGATTACTTTTGTATGATAAAATAACCGTGTATAATAAGACATTGTTGGTATATGGTGGCAGAGTAACTATTGTAGGGAGTTTCAATAATTATATGTATATAGGGAAAAAATAGATTGATAGGATTAACTTATGATGTTGTAATGTAGCATGTGGTAATTGTTATAGAAATTTTAGTTAGTTATTGAGCCAATTTATTTATTTATTTTTTTGTTGTAAGTAAAATGTGTTAATGACCAATATAGGGATTTGGTTATAGTAACACAAGATAATAATATCAATGATGACGTTGAGGTCACCATTTGAAGTGTCAGGATAATTACTGGGTCCAGTTTCCTGACCCAAAGTCCAAGGGTTGTTCTGTGTTCCGGGAATTATTTCTCAGAACCGTTGGGAACAGCCACCTTATTCAGAAATTCAGCTTGACTAGGGTGAAGTCTAACCGGATGTGCTGATAATCAGGGACACTGGTTTACCGCATATGCGGTGATGCGGACGGAAAAGCAGAAATTTGATTGGTCGGTGGAAAACGGCGCAAAAAATGGAAGCAGGGTTTGTTCTCGCTGACTCCGAGAATGCAGCATTGTATTATGTTTGTTTTTCTCCCTCTGCCTTACTTTGTTGCTGATATTATTCTCATCAACTTGTTCCTGACCTGTTCCTGTGCTCGTTTTAACTGCTTTTCTGACCATTCCACGCAAAAGGAAGTAAGTTTTTAGCTGTCTGTGGTAGTTACTCAACTATTTTCTTTTTAATCTACCCTGCTGTTTTGATTATTGCTCCCAAAGTTTGCATACGGGGGCCTGCTTTGAAGTCTCAAGCTATCTGCTCTACGGCCAGGAATTAATAGCTGTTCTCCTCTGCTCACAGCTCCATACAGTCCAGAAAGGTGTTTTTGTTTGTCCAGGTTGGCTATCTTGTAAGTACAGTAACTAACTAAATTAAAATAAATAATTTAGAGACTCCATTGTAGAGTGAGTGTGTGCCCGGCCTTACTGCTGCCTAGAATCCCGAATCTCCATGGTGGTGGTGGTGGTGGTGGTGCAGACTGAACCCTGCTCATGTAATATTTGCTGTGGTTTTAATCACTTAGGGACACACTTATTATATACTGCGGCTGCCGGATATGTGTGTGGATGACTGGAAGAGTATTCCGTGTTGTGGTTCACCTCCATTTCGGTTTAGCTGCTCCTTCTGTGAAGGTAGGTTTGAGTGATGAGAACCTGCTGACCTGGGTTGGTCCAACTGGGATGCCGACACGTATGTTGGTGCCACAGGGCTTAATATTTTCTACCTATTGTTGCTGCTGCTGCCATCCCCCCAAAAAGTTTACTCCATCGTTTGTTTAGTGTTTGCTGCGGAAAAAAAGAAATATCCGTTCCATTGGGTGTTTGCTGCCCCAGTGTGTGCCCTTATGCTGCCTCAGTGTGTGCCCCCCTTATTTTGTGTTAGTTTGTCAGGAGAGTGGCTGTGAGCCAGGTCGGGGCTGCTAGCTGTGAGCGGGGCCGGGGGTTGCAGTCCTTGTGTTGTTTGGGTTCTGTCCTTGTCTTGGTGTGGTGCTGTGTCTCGGGGGAGGGTTACTGGCCATGTCTCTGGGTGGTGTTTGGGGGGGGTTGCTGGACATGTGCAGGGGGTTGCTGTCTGTGTGTTGGAGGGTTGCTGGCAGTGTCTCTTGGGTGTGTTGTCCATGTCTCTGGGGGTTTTCTGACTGTGAGCAGGGGGTTGCTGTCTATGTGTTGGAGAGGTTTGCTGTCTGTGAGCTGGGGTGGTTGCCATCTGTGTGTTTGGGGTGATTTCTGGCCATGTTTCTGGTGGGTTCGCTGGCTGTGAGTTGTGTTTGTGGGGGTTGCTGCCCATGTCTGGGGGATGCTTGCTGACCATGTGCCATGTCTCTTGGGGGGGGTTGCTAGCTGTGAACTGGGGGTTTTGCTGACTGTGAGCTGGGAGGAGGGGGCCGTATGCTGGTGGTGTGGTGTGGGGAGAGTGGCCGGGGTGGAGAGAGTGGCCTGGTTGTAATCTCACTTTTCAGCTTGGTTGGGGGGATGTATGGCCTGGTGGCCACCTTATGTTTCTGCTGGGGAATGTATGGCTTGGTGGTCATGTTAGGTTTCAGCTGGGGGGTGTATAGCTTGGTGACCATCTAAGGTTTCAGCTGGGGGATATAGCGTGGTGGGGTTAGAGGTTGGTTCTGTTTGTGGGGTGTGGACACTGGGCATAGAAGTATGGTGGAGTGGGGACACTGACCATGGCAGTATGGTGGACACTGGGTGGGGATACTTGATGTGTTGGCGAGGGCACACTGGTCGGGTGGGCTGGGCACAGTGGCTTGGTGTGGTGTGGAAACAGACTGTGTTGGTGGGTGGGGACATTGGTCATGGTGGGGTGGTGGACTCTTGCCATGTTGGTGTAGGGATACCGATCATGGGATTGGGACACTGGTTGTGTTTGTGTGTTGCTGGGGTGGGTGTACTTGATGTGTTGACATGGGGACACTTGCTTATTGTGGTGGCATGGGGTGAATCAATGCTGACCCGTGGTGGATAGAGTGGTTGTACTGGTTCAGCAGGGTGTGAAGAGTGGCTGTGCTGGTTCGGGATGTGGAGAGTGGCTGTGCAGGTGCATTAGGGTGAGCACTTGAGCCTAGTTCTGGTGTGCTGTTCTGCTGAGCTGCCCTGCTAGCCTGCTCTACCAGCTTCCTTCGGCTGATGATGCCCTTTCTGCTTCTTTATGCTGCCGCTGACCTGATCTGCCTTGCCATCTTCTGCCACAGAACAACTGCCTAAGTGCCTGTCATAGCCTGGTAAGTTTTTTTTGGGGGGGTAGTACTGCTGCTGTTTGTATGGGAAAACAAGGGGGATGGAGGTGGGTGGTTGCATGAGCTGGTATGCTTAATTAAAAAATAATATTTTTGATATGTTTTTTTTTGGGGGGGGTGTTACCAGTAGGACAGGTCAGTCCTTTGCTACTGTGGTCTCTTGTTTATGTGTGAAAGGACAGGCCTGGCAGGTACATGTTTACATTAAACTGTTCTGGCCTTGGTTGCTATTAGACGGGGAGTGGATGGGCAGACTGACACAGAACTATTTTTCCAACATGTGTGCTGGGACCATACCATGCTCCAGTGGCTTGTCATTGATGGTTGGCAGACTGGTACATGTGCTGGGAAAAATGGTTCTGGCCTCTGGTCATGGGGGTTGGATGGGCATACTGGCACAGAACAATTTTTTCAACATGTATGCCAGTCTGCTGGCTCTGTGCCATGTTCCTGTGGCTTGTCACTGATGGTCGGTGAAGGGACAGGCTTGGCCAACTGGTATACATGTGTGAAAAAAATGGTTCTGGCCTCTGGTGATGAAAGAGAGAGGGGTGGATGGGCATACTGTCACAAAACCAGTTTTTCCACATGTATGCCAGTCTGCTGGCTCCGTGTCATGTTCCTGTGGCTTGTCGCTGATGGTCGTGAAAAGGGCGAGCTTGAAACTGGCACACATCACGTGAAAAATTGTTCTGGCCTCTGGTGATGGAGGAGGGAGGGAGGGGTGGGAGGACGGGCATACTGGCATAGAACCATTTTTTTCAACATGTGTTTTTGTGCAGTAATTTCATATTATTGTGTGGTTCAACAAGATGTTTTGTGGCCTGGCCTGTGACCCAGCCAGTCCCCCGGGTAGGAGGAAGGTACGTTGTTTGGTGGTCTTGGGGTGGTTTGCTGGGCATGTGTCTTCTTAATTGTAAAATGTATTTCATTTACTGTGTTGTGCTTCTGGGACCTGCTTCACCCTGTCTCTATCCTGAATGTAAACATGATTTAAAAAAAATGGTCACTTTTGGGTGGTCTGTCTTTTTGTGTCTGTGTGTAGAAGAATAGACACACTAGAACAAAAAAACTTTATTAAACCACATCACTCAACCATGTTTCGTCTGTGCCCTTCAAAACTGTTGGATGAGATAATTTTGAAGTAGCTGGTGGTGAGGGGAGCATTTGCAGCAACCTGGGCTACCGCAACCAGGCCCACCACCCACTGTCACAGGAGATGCTAATAAAAATCACCAAACAAATACTTACCTTTCAGGCTGGGTCCTGTGTGGCTATGCATGGGTATCTGGAGGTGTCGTTCCCTCAGACTTCCTGTAGTGTATGTTCTCTTAGGTGGTGTGGTGGGACCACCTTGTTGCCAGTGCAGTCCGTGTTTGCTTGGGTTGGGGAACTACAGAGATGATGATTTTTAATTTTTTTTACTTTCTTTATTCACTGGGACCTAGGGCATCTCTCCAGGGTATCACTTGACTTTTCTGTCTCTAATCCCTGCCTGAAACCTCCTCTGCTGGGCTCCTACAGGGCTGACTCCACTCGGCTTCGTGACTTGACCAGCCCCCTGATTACCGCCCTGGGCTATCTGTGATTAGTGGGACAGCTGTTGAAGTCGGTAGAGCTGGGCCCCAGGGAAGTAGGTCCGGCGATGGGATGTGGGCAGGTCTCTAGGCCCCGTTTGTCTCTGCTAGGCCACCAGGGTTTTTTCCACACAGTTTCCCCTGGAGCACAGATGTGCAATGCCAGCACTGCATTTATGTGCAGCCTGGCTGCCACCACTCCACCCCTGATGTAGTGTCAAGCCCTGCTGTCTGTAGGGCCCATGGTCTCCACCCGGAGCCACTATGGAGCAGGCATACCCCAGAACCCACCTCAGGAGGGGAAAGCAGTCCTCCAGATGCTCAATTCCTTCCCTCCCTTGCTGACTCTCCGATGTCCCAAGTCATTCCCGAACTGGGCATGGTGCTAGGTGTGGCATCCAGCGCCTCAACCCTCAGTACCACCAGGCCAGTCATGACAATTGAGTTCTTAAGAGGAGAACTATCAGCAGAGGTGAAGCCATAACTGCTGTACAGATTGGGGCTTCACCTAACTGGTCCCCTTTGTAGGCACTAGATTAAATAAATAATCTTTGTACCTAACACTCAAATTGGTAAATTCTCCAGTGCATGCTGCATTTTAATTCTGGCACTCGTGAGCATCCCGAGCTCTCATGAA
Organism: Neoceratodus forsteri; assembly: GCA_016271365.2. Taxonomy (NCBI): domain Eukaryota; kingdom Metazoa; phylum Chordata; order Ceratodontiformes; family Ceratodontidae; genus Neoceratodus; species Neoceratodus forsteri. Next base: position 41,154,385 of record CM057451.1, read on the forward strand.
CTGTTGACATGACCTTGCCCCTTCCTCAATAGTGCCCTTATGCATGGAGACTGAAGTTTATATCTCCAATGCCATTTTACAAATCCCATGGGTGTGCCTAGGGCACTATTGCTCTGCTTATTGAGGAAGAGACGTGGAAGCGTCATCAGCTGGCAGTGCTGTGAGCAAGAGCACATCATGTCCAATAGTGCCATAAATTAAAATGCCGGGCACACCATACTAGTGATCGGCTGGCCCTCTGACTCCCGGGTCTGTTCCCGAACCCGGGTTGTCAGCGTCACAAGCGGAATTCCAACTGCTGCACCAGTGGGCCGGCCACCAAATATCACTTTTAAGAATGATGTGTCATCAGAAACAACAGGGACAGCAGAAGCAGTCCCAGGCTGGAGGCAAGGCAGGAGAAGCTACAAGTGAAGCAGAGCCTAGCGGCAGTGGAGTGCCAGAACCTCCATGGCATGCCATGGTAGAGACAGTGAAGGTGATGGATGCCAAAAATAGAAACAACTTTAAATACACTAGAGACCCACGATGTGGCCATCAAGACCCTAACAGGATCAGTGGCTGAGCAAGAGAAACAATCGACATCCATGCAAGCTGTAGACACCATAGCTGTGTTTACATGGCAGTAGCGCTACTCTTTTCTGACTGTAGCAGTGTGGTCCTGAGCACCAGCAAGTGGCAAATTGCCTGTCCACATAGCCCCTCTCTGCACCACTACAGTCTGAGCTGGTGAGGAACCACACGTCAGGGGGCCGGACTGCTGCTCGCTACCGCAAGGAGAGAGTGGACATGTTGCAATGGCGCAGACAGTCCACACAGCGGTTTAATCCACTGCAAGTCACTCTCTTCGGTTGGCATCCACAGCTTGAGAGGAAATGTGGGACCAGCTTAATGGGTGGCTTGCCGCAATCGGGTACGTGTCCACACAGTCGCATTTGCACTGGAGCAACCCAAGTGATCAGGTTACTCCACTGCGAATGTGACCATGTAAACAGGGCTCATGTTAACTCAGGAAAATACTCAGCTCCATGGTGGCCTTCAGGCTCAAAAAACAAGGTACGACCTGGCAACCTCCAGTTCACAGGAGTACCAGAGGGAGTGGAGGGTACTGACCTTTTGCAATATTTCGGAACTTGGCTGAAAGACTTCCTTACAGTTTCCCCAGATTTCCAATGGGAGTCTTTGATGAGGGATTATCTGGTCAACCATAGAATTTGTCCACATGGTGTCTTGCAGTTTCAGACTGTCTTGCTGCATACTGCTTGACCTGACATTCAGGACCTATTGCTTACAGTGACAAGAATAGCTTACCTGCTATCAATAAATGCTTCCAATGTCAAAGTGTTCCCAGATCTATCTTTCCAAACCAGGACCCAGAAAGATTTGACACAGTTAGGCAGTGTCTTCTGGCCCTGGGAATCATACACTCATTTCTTCTCCCAGCACAACTCTGCATCACATACGGAGACAAAAACTGGCAATTCTCCTATCACAAAGATGCAGGCTGCTGGCTGGAGAAGACAGAGGCAGAACTTGCTGCAGGGAGAGAGCTGATCCTACAAAGGAGGAGGGAGAAGCTGGAGAGGATTGATCTGAGGTATGGATAGCAAACTACATAAAAATTGACCGCAGTAACTTTATTTTATGGTGCTGACCCTATACTTGGTTGGTATAGATGGGGCCTTTCTATGATGTTTTGGCTTACTATAACTGGAGATAACCTTTGGGATGCTGTTTTCTCTAACTAGAGACACTTAGGGGCATTTTCTGATAAGAGATAGTTTGCACGTTGTCTGTCTCCTCATGGCTGCTGCAGCCAGTTCGCTATCTTATGATGGGGAGGGAGGGCAGTCTTGAATGTTCATTAAAGTCCTTCAGTGTTGTGCTCTAAAATTCTGGAGCTGTGTTAATGACTCCATTTCTAGATACAATGTACTCCACTTAAAACAGACATGATTTATATGGACAATTGGGGTAAATTGGACAAAAAGTGAAAACCAAAACCCTTTCCATCGAACATAATGTTAAATCCCCCTGTTTACATGGATGTAACTGACTGACTTTAGTGGACAGCAGACTAGGGAGATTGTGCCAAGTGACTGATTCACTCTATGACATCCAGCTGTCAGGCACGATAAGTGGCCTATTACACTATGTGCTAATGGGGATGATTACTTAAGACAGTTTGTTAACCCACCTGCTGTATCTAGTCTCTACTATTATGTATTGTGCTTCTTCCTTCTTGCTTCTTGCATCTCACCTCCTGCAGTTGCTGTTGCTTTCAACCCTCTGAACCTGTCAGCACATCTAAGAGGTCTGCATTACTGCTCGCTCATAAATTCGAACTTTTAAAACAAATAGACTTACTCCCCAAGATGAGTGTGCGAGATATGGCAGTTCGTATCGCATTGTCAGTGTCTAGAGTCTCTGACCTCATCCACAACAAAGAACTTTGGTCTGAGTAGCACTTGAGCCAGAACCCTCAGAGAAAAAGGAAGTGAGATGACAAAGGTGGGGAGGTAAAGGAGGCACTCCTTGTCTGGTTCTCAGGTATGTGTGAAACAAATGCCAGCTGTGTACAGTACTGTACTGCATGTACAAAAATATAAAAATAATACAACTGTAAACTCACAAAACTCCAAAAAATTGCTGGCTTCAGTACACAGTACAGCACAAAGAAAGAGAGTGCAACAATTTACCCCGTCTGAAACAAATGCAGATTGTATAATGTACTGTAGTGCAAGTACAAAAAACATAAAAATAATACAGCTGTCAACTCACAAAACTCACAAAATATTACTGTAAACCATCTCTGTGTTAGATGTTGGTTTCTTGTGTTCAGCAGTGCAGTACAGTACCACATTCGGTGTATCCCCAATGTAATCACACCCCCTGCCATCTAGAATGGACACTGCATATAGTGGACAAAAAGTAGCAACATGGATAAGTCTGCACTAAGTGGCTTACGCTGTAATTACATACTGTTTTGCTGTTCCATTATACAGAGTATAGATAAAAGTTTTGGTCTGTGTTTGGGGTTGGAGAGGACCCTAATGTTGAGAGGAATATCCCTTCTGTACTACTCTTATATCTGGCTAATAGCAAACTGAGGTTTGCATTTGAAGTTTACCTCAGTGTTCTCCCTAATGGACTGATACCTAGCCTTTGAAGTGGCTATCATTCTCTTCCACTTTCAAAGGGACTTGTATACTTGGTTCCCCACTCCTGTTGTGAAAGAATACAAGGATGCAAAATAGTGTATATCGACTTTATTGGGTACTAGTTTGTATGATGTATATACTAGCATTGCCTAAGATCTTTGTATGAGAATGTGAATTGTTGTCTCAGTTCAATGGAAAACAATAAACACAAAATAAATGGGGCTCTCAACCCCCAACAAGCACATAAAAAAAGACTTCGACAAAAAAAGCTTTTCCAACTGTTTGAGACCCCCTGCAACAAGCACAGTTTAAAAGCATTTCATAAAAACAGGTCTAGAAACAAATTCGGTTCATTTAACAAGAACCACATGTTATAAACAACAGACTTTCCTAAAAATAGAAACATAGAACCACAGAAAATGGTGGCAAGCAAATTTGCTATTAACTTGTTTGCTAAGTGAACTAGTATGTACATAATTTATTACTATATTGTACATTTGTATAATTCTATATGTATGTTTTTCTTTTAATGTGTATTGGAAACACCCAGGTTGTACCTGTAAATGGAAAGTGGGAGGAGGAGGAGGGAGGAAGGAAGGAAGGAAGGAAGACGGACCAGTATCCAATCCACTCTGCCCACCCTAAATTACTGCTGTATGCAGGCCAGTGGCCTTCCATTTCTCTTACCTCTGTCAGTTAACGAAGGTCTAAACTGATGGAATCACTTCTGAAGGAAAGAACTGTTGAGTACCTAGAAGCCAGTGGGGCATAGGACCCAAGGCAGCATGGATTCACGATGGGAAGATCATGTCAGACGAATCTAATAGATTTCTTTGACTGGGTGACCAAAGTAGTAGACCAGGGAGGGGCTGTGGACATGGCCTACCTAGATTTTAGCCAAGGCATTTGATACAGTCCCACACAAAAGATTAATACACAAGTTAGCCAGCCTTGGAGTGGGTCCCAAGGTGGTAGCCTGGATGAAAAATTGCTAGACAACAGGACACAAAAGGTAGTAGTAAACAGAGTCCACAGTGAAGAAAGGAGGGTTACTAGTGGGGTACCGTGGGGTTCAGTACTGGGGCTGGTCCTTTTTAATGTCTTTATAAGTGACATTGCAGAGGAGCTGGAAGGAAAAGTATGTCTCTTTGCAGACGACATAAAGATCTGCAACAGGGTTGATACACAAGATGGAGTGGAAAGGATGAGAAGGGACTTGGCAAGGTTGGAGGAATGGTCAAATGTATGGCAGCTCAGATTCAATGCAAAGAAGTGCAAGGTAATGCACCTGGGAAACAAAAACCTGGGGGAAGAGTACACAATGGGGGGTGAGATACTGACAATAGTAAAATTGGAAAGGGACCTGGGGGTAATTATATCAGATGACCTAAAGGTGGGCAAGCAATGTGAGAAGGCAGTAAGGAAGGCTGGGGGATACTGGGATGCATAGGGAGAGGCATCAATAGTAGAAAACAGGAAGTTGTTATCCCTCTGTACAGACAGTTGGTGAGACCCCATCTGGAGTACTGTGTGCAGTTCTGGAGACCCCATCTCCACAAAGACATAGACAGAGTGGAGGCTGTCCAGAGGAGGGCAACCAAAATGGTGCAGGGTCTGCACCAGAAGACATACGAAGAAAGATTAAAGGAGCTTAATATGTATACCCTTGAGGAAAGAAGGGAGAGAGAGGGGACATGATAGAAACTTTCAAGTACCTCAAGGGAATCAACAAAGTCCAAGAGGGTAGCATCTTTCAGAAAAAGAGATGTGCAAGAACAAGGGGGCACAATTTGAAGATAGAGGGGGGATGGCTCAGAGGTAATGTGAGGAAGTATTTTTTTTCATGGAGAGGGTTGTGGATGCATGGAACAGCCTCCCTGAGGAGGTCGTGGAGTCAAGTACAGTGGGTGAATTCAAGAATGCATGGGACAGACATAAGACAGTCCTAGTGGGGGGGTAGGAGGAAGTAAGCTGTTGGTTAACTAGGATCTGCAGCTTATCTGTTAGGTAGGAAAATGGGCAGACTAGGTGGGCCAAGTGGTCCTTATCTGCCGTCAAATTCTATGTTTCTATGTTTCTATATGCCTGTCTCAGCCGACCTTGAAGCACTGTTTTGGTGATTATCACTTCCTCTAGAGCCCTGTTCCACTTGTCCACCCCTCTTTCAGTGTAAAAGAGCTTGTGGCCATCCCTCCTGAATCTTCATCCTGCCAGTTTCATTAAATGATCCTGCCTTCCTGTATTTTTCTTTAGGATGAATATGTCTTTGCAAGCCAACCTGTTTACCCCTCTGTAAATATTTACCTGTTTGTATCATGTTCCCTCTCTCCCCTCTCATCTTCAGCATGTACATGTCATGGTCTTTCAGCTTGTTCTTGTACATCCTTTTCCCCCGTGCCCTGGATCATTTAAGTTGCCCGCCCCTGCACTGATTCCACCTTCTCATAGTCCTTGCACGTGTGGACTCTGATACAAGGGAAGCCTTTCCCAGGGACCTGGACCATCCAGGTCAGAGCATACCAAGGAGAAACTGACAAGACCAACACTCTGAATTCTAGTTATAAATGAGACAAGCTAAAAAGTCAAGCTGAGGTCAACTAACTGGAAAATATATAAAAATATATTTTACAAGACATTTATAGAAAACGTCTAGCAGAGCTCACAAGATACATCTTGTACAGCAGCTACTGACCGCAGAATGGCAAGGTATTATCTTCTCTGACCAAAAAAGGAGAACAATTGAAAAGACTGAGTGGTAAGTGTCAGAGCTGCTACTAACCATGCAGTATCACAAGTAGGTTGCTGGTTACTCTTTTTGTACTCCCTTCTGAAAAAAAAAAAAAACCTTTACAAAAAAGTATAAAATCCCCAGAATTTTGGTAAGTCAGTAGGACACTCCAGGCAAACTCTTGGGAACAGACTGCTGGTTGTCTTGGTGGACATTGGCTGCAAATTGCTGTCAGGACCACACAGCATGGTAAGAAACTGGATACGGTCTTTGCTTCTAGCATTTACAAAGTCTCTCATGCAAAGAACCTGAGTAGCTGACACTACAGGTCACTATTTTGGTACTGTTTAAGATATTGCTGCTTCATATCATCTGCGTATCAGTTAATTTAGGATAAGTGCTTTATGACAAAAATCATCATCATCATCAACTTTATTTGTGAGAGCTGTTCCAAAAGGATCAAATCACTGTATAACAATCAGTAAAATTATATAAGCAGAATAGATAAAACTTAATATCTAATTAAAAAAACAAAACGCACAAAATATGACAGATGGTGGTACGCTAACGCTTGAGTCAGAAAATGCTAAGCAATATAAGTGACTTTTCAAAGCAGCTTTAAAGCTCTCAATGGTCAGGCACTCTCTAATCTGATGAGGTAGAGAATTCTACAGAGTAGGGGCCACAAAAGCAAAAGAAATACTGCATTGCAATATGAACACTGCTAGTAGGGCTAACATACAATGTGGGTGTGTATGTATATGGATTAGCAAAAGGTTGGATATCTTGTACCTCAGATTAGAAGTCTATACTCCAAACCAAAGGACTGTGGGGCAGAGAAAATAGTTGTTTGCTTATTGCTTTACCAAACTTTTTTTTAACTTGCTGGTATGGTGGTTTGGAGATACTGCCCTGATTTTTTAGCAGGGTCCTGACATACCAGGATCCTTAGCACTCACACCTGGGTCCACTTTACCAGGATCCCGGCATCATGCTGCCCGATGCCAAGGTCATTTTCAGTTGTCCCCTCCTTAATCCCCAACCCCTGAGGGCATCACTATGAAGGACGTGAGTTCAGGCTAACAACGTGCTCATGTAGACTGCAGCCAAGCACCTAATGTTGTCCTCCTCTCCCAACTCCACAAATCCAGTACTGCTGCCCATGCTTCCACCAGCGGCAGTGCCAAGGTGCTACAGCAACCTGCATTGCCCACCCCGAGGAGAGGAGCATCCTCTGGGACGCTCCATCCTTGTTCCGCCCAGACAGCTGCTCATGGCCTATGATAGTTCCAGAACCTGGGTCACCAGTGTCAGGAGTGGTAGCCCTACCACTGCACCGATGGGCCGGCCTTTGCTTATTGCTTTTACTGAGTAAAGAAAAGAATACATTTTCTCATGACATTTCTAATAAATTCTTCTGATATGAGATTGATAACATGTAATGTTCCATGGTTCAGTGCTAGAAATATGTAATAATAATAATAACAACTACAACAACACTTGAATTGTGTCTGTTTTAGGGTTGTCAGAACTAGTTCGGCAAAGAATCGAACCCACCTCAAACCCTGGTGTTCGAGTTCTAATTTAGAACCCAAACACTAGAGGGTTCGCAAAAGGGTTAGAATCTTTTTTTTCCTCCGAGCTACATAATACATGGCTACAGCGCTGCCATGCCACTGCTTGTCATTTCCTCATGCTCGCTCATAGTGGGTGGGGAGTCTGGTGTCGGGGGGTGTAGTGTGATCCAACTTCAGCCCACATGCTGGGAGGGAAGAAGACTGAGAGCTGGTATGGAGGGACTATTTAAATTTATGTAGCCCCAACACGTATAAGCAGCGTGACCTGTACTGTAGTTGAATCATGTGAGTCATGTTGGTTCTTGGTGTGGTGCAGCAGGAATTATAGTGGGGTAAACAGAGCTGGATTGAGTAGCAGAGCAGTCGTGTCTGCTCTGCATCTCTCGGTTGGTGGTGGGCAGTTGAAAAACCAAAAATGTTAGGAGTGGAGGCTGGCAGTAGGGACCTGGAGGCATTCTCTTCTGTGTGGCAGAAATTACTGAAAATAAATAAACAATAGTAGTAAGAATGTAACTTGCTGCTACTGAAGCAAGCATTTCAGTGCCTTAAGCCTTGCAAATTTTGCAAAATCTTTTTTTTTTCTTGCAATCCAAGCAACGTAGAAGGTGTTTTTTTGGGGGAAAGTGATCAAGGGAGTAGGGGAGTACTAGGCAGGCAGATACTGATTGGGATTTGGTGGACTCAAGGGAATGGTCATCATCCTTCTGTGTATTTACAGGTCATCATCCTGCTGTGTACAGTTTGACTGCTGCATTGTACCCAGTGTGTGACTCCTACATGGTGTAGTGGGCTGGTCAGCCCATCTTCCTGCTATGTGCCCTTGACTGCACTGTATTGTACGTACCCTACCCAGTGTGTGACCATGTGCAGCCCAGCACCCAGTTCTGGTATCTTTAAATGCATGCCAGAAATATTTCTCTGTTGGGAGGAGAGACAGAAAAATCTTTTACTCAGAACAAAAAAAAAACAAATCTGTATGTCACTGTTGTGACTCCATCTCCTACACCATGTACTGGCCAGCCCATCATCCTGCTGTGTGCCCTTTGACTGAACTGTACCCTACCCAGTGTGTGAGTGTGTGCAGCCCAGCACCCATTTCTGTGGTATCTGTTAATACACGCCAGAAATATTTCCCTGTTGCGAGGAGACAGAAAAACCCTTAGTACAAAAAAAAAGATCTGTCTGTCACTGTGTTGTGAGACTCCATCTCCTACATAGTGTACTGTCCAGTCCATCCAGAGCCGGATTTACCGCTATGCCAAGTATGCATGTGCGTAGGGCCCAACGTTTGTGTGGGGCCCATGTCATCAAAGTGCAAAGTGTAAAATAAAATAATCCTGAATTTTTTATTTTGGGTTGGATCGGATGAGTCAACAGTGAAGTGATTGAGACAGTAAGGGGGGGGGGGTGAGGTCACTCACGACTCGCTGCGATTCCGACCAAGTAAAAAAAAAAAGGGAAAGGGACTTAAGGCAGTGGCACGGTCAAGGCGTGGGTTGCTGGGTGCCTGCCTGGCTTCACGTACCTACCGTGTAGCACCCACACGGCCACACGCCCCAGCGCTGGCCTTTAAAATCATCAGAGCAGTCTTCTCTGTCAATCCTGATCACTGATAGGTCACTGAGAGGATCTGGTGATAATGCCATAGTAACTACCACCACTATGTGACAGTGATGACAATCTCACCCGGCTTGTGAGTGAGCAAGATTCGATGCTGTCCGTCTGGTGACTGGTCTGAATTCTAAAGGGCAAGGGCAAAGGGGGGACTGTCTGCCGCACGTGCGTTGGTCCACAGAGTGGGAGAGCAGACTGAGCCAGTGTGAGCCGTTAAAGCATTTGGCACCATTTGCTGCGAGTGAGCGCCACCGAGGAGACGGAGACAGACAGACTTTGAGAGTCAGGAGGCCTAAGTCAGGAGTGGACAGCCTGCTGAGGAGAGAGAGAAGCCAATTAGCCATACGGAGGAGCCGTGGAGGGAGGAGGGACAGGAGAGTCAAGAGAGCCAGCCAGAAAGTGGCAAGCAAGCGAGTGTGTGATGATGGCCGGCCCCCACCCCGGCCCGCTGGGGACTCAGAGACTAGAGAGTCAGCCCAGGAGTCGGGATTCAGAAGCAGCTACTAGTCTGTCTAGGATAGGATGGAGAGACTAGAGGGCTACGTACGCCGCTACGGGAGAGGGAGACTGAGAGAGCTGGAGTGGTGAGCCAGCAGGGGGGAGACTGAGAGAGCCAAGACTGTTTGCCTTTGGCCAGCCAGGCAGGCTGCAAGCCTGCAACCAAGCAGCAAGGCCAAAAGCAGGCCGCCTGCCACCTCGTGGACTCATGGAGGAGCGAGCAAGACCAGACCACGACGAGCACTGCACTGCACCACCACTGTACTACCAGGCCATCACTGAACACCACTATGTTCCCCGACCTCACCCAGACCCAAGCATCCGAATCTGATCCATCAGGGCCAGGCCAGGCCCAGCCAGGCTGCAGCCACTGCCCACCAACCCACCAGCAAGGCAGCAAGCATTGCAAGCAAGCAGAAGCAAACAACCCAACAACAGTCAATCAAGTAAGTGACATTTTATTGTGTTTGTTGTAAATATAATTCTTCTTTTATTACCTCCTTCTCTTGGACCCTTCCTTATCTTAATACTGTGCAATTACACAAGGCCTCATATATAGTCATGCACATTTGTTTCCATAGAAAAGGCCACAACTCCCAAAAAGAATCTGTAATAAATAAATAATTGCTTCTTTGAGCTCCCCTTAGTTTCACCGTTGATTCGAGCCTGGGTAGGGTAGACACAAAGCCGCAGTACATCCACTCTCTGAGCTGGAGCTGGTCCTAGCCTGGGCCGGGGGGGGGGGTTGCACTGTTGCTGGTGCACAGTTGCTGGACCTGGTGCTGCGCCTGCAGCTGACAGTAGGTAGGCTAGGGGCAGGCTGCGAACCGCAGTGCCAGCCATGGCCCCTTTCTGACTCAAGGATCATGATGAGAAAAGTAATTTGTTCTATTTTTGAAAGAATTAAATACTCCCTCCCCCATCCCACCCGAGTGACTACTGACTGCTGACTGACCACTGTCTTAGTGGCCACGGCCAGTCAGAGAGACTGAGAGATGAGCAAGCCAGGGCTGGGGGGGGGGTTGCATTATCTTATCCTCAATGTGCATGTGCTTGTGCTTGCCTGGTAACAAATACCACCACTTTAAGGGCTGTGGACAGTGGAATAAAGAAGGCAGAAATCTAAAGTAAAGTAATTTACTTCCTCAGTCAGTATCTTCTGTAATTGGTTCATGAAGTCTGATTTATTTTAGATTGCAGGACTTTTCAGAGCTGCACAGGTCTTCCTCTATCTGCGCTTATTATTTAGACTGAGTTTGTATTATTTTTTGCATTGGGGCACAGAGCACTTTGATTTGATGTGACTGAGTGCACGTTGCAGCCTCAGAGAGGAAGAACCATGCTGCCTGCAGGATGATGCTCATGCCCACCACAGGCACTGCACCACCTACCAGACTTGAATGTGGGGGAAGGAATGACCTTCCCCCTCTCTCGCCCATGGCCTTGCCATGGGGGGGCAACCAGTCCCATGGGGATCAATATAACCAGGATTTATAGCCCTGGATTTATACAAGAAGAATTCCTTCCAAATCAAATCTGTAACTCCTTTTTGTAACAAGTCCTTGCTAGTGCTACTGGTACACTTTGGTAGTCCGGCTTTTGGAGAAGGATTATATTACCATTGTGTCCTTCTTCACAGTGGCGTACAGCCAAGAACCAACACAGGCTCCCCGCTCCACTTGCGTGAATGGCATTTCATCAGCGTGTAGCCTATTTAGGATTATTAACCCCACATTTTATTGAGAAGGTATCTGGTCAGTGAGTGGTTCAGGGTTAATGGCAGTGGCAGCCTGCTGCCTTTCATTGCTTGGCCAAATGGGCATTTTTCTTTTTATTTAAAAGGTGGTTGATGACACAGATTTCAATTTAAATTAGTTTTGTGTTACAGCAGTAGGCTAAGATAGATGCACGATGCAATCCTTAGCCAACTATCCAGTGGCTGCTGTGCGTGCCTGTGCCAGTGCCAAGCTGCCCTTACAAATATTGCAAATTGGAAATTGCACCGGGGTGGCATGGCTCCAGACTCCACCGAGTGCCTGCCAGTTTGACTGCCATTTTAACCATGTGGCTGACAAGATATCAACCATGTCATCATGCGTGGACTGGTGGTGTGTGTGTGTAGGCTTGCAACCCGCGTGTCACTGCAGTGTGCCACACTGATTGATTGTAACTGTAATGTCTGGTAATGCTGATATATATAAAAAAGCTGTTTAAACAACAAGGGTATATCAAGTGCTGTATGTCGTGGACAGTGGACTGTCTGTGGTGGTCTCTGCTGGATATCATCGTTCATCATGCATGCATGCATGTGTTTTTTTGTGCATTAATTTCCTCAGCTTGGTCACTGTGGTGTGGCATAACAGGATCTGGGTGGCACTGTCATGTCTATGGCAGGCATGGGGTGGCCTGAATGGGCCGTGTGTGCCAGTGCCACCTGCCCCCCTCCCGGGGGGGGGGGAGACAGACAGGAGAATATACAATAACCACACAAATAAAGCATTTTGGTTGCATAGTTCATGGTTTACTTTGTCTTTTGGAATGTGTGTGTGTGTGTGTGTGTGTGTGTGTGTGTGTGTGTGGGGTGGCCTGGTTTTGGGGTGGGAGCCTGAGGTGGGGGTTTTGTGGTCCAGGGTGCAGTGGCGGGGAGGGGGCTGAATGAGGGCTAGCTGGATGATCAGTACAGTATGTTATGTTAATGATACCCAGTGAGAAAATGCATTTTTACATTTTGTTCTTACATTGGGAGTCTATTTGAATGATGTATACAGTATATTGATGACCATTTACTTACTGCCCTGGCTTTTGGATGAGCCTGCTGGGGGGGGGGGTGCAGAGTGAGGGCAGCCTGCAGCTGCAAGCAGGACTATCACTTACTAGATTACATTAAAATGTGCATGCCATGAATCTGGATCCAGTGGCCCCTTGCACTCCCAAGTTGGCATCCAAAGATGGTTTCAGTCCATCTGGCCAGGCCTTCGGGCTCCACCCTATGTGGGACCTTGGAGGAGCGGGTGGCCTGTGGCCACTCCTGGAGGGGACAGGGAAGGGGAGAGCTGCTGCCTGCTGCAGTAGTGCAGGTTGACCATCCACACTCCACCTCCCGCCCCCCCCCGGGTTCAGCCAGGGTTGCCTGTAATGGCATAGCATGTGGTAAGGCATCCAGTGCCTGGACCTTCAGCGTCACTGTGCCAGACCTCTGGCCTGCCCTGCATTGTATATTGTGTTTTTAGTTGGGTTGTGACCCCCTGTGGCTGTGGCACATATGGGTAACGGGTGTAGACAGTTGTGGCTGTTGTGTAATTGGAATGGCACTGTATGTGAATCAATGTGAGTGTGATTTCATTTCAATTCAAGTGAAGCTAGTATCTGGATATATGACCATAAAAAGGTTATTCAAAATTCTGCAATGTGTGTGGCTGTTAGGAATCTCAACAGCCTTACATTAATCCCTGTTACACTGTCGTTTACAGCCTGATCACTATAAATGGAACTGAACATGGATTGTCTGTCAGTCGGCGATTTGCATTCAGTCCTCTAGCACTGTTGACTGACTTTCATTTTACATTCTGAGTGTGAACCAGCATTCTTAAACTGTTGGTGGACTGGACCGTGGAAGCATTTTGCTAGAAAAGTCGAGAATTTGGTGAAAAAATACTTTTAACATTTTGGTTTTCGAGTTGATAATAATATCATCAGCAATTCATTCCTGCGTTTTTTTATAATGGCAATATGGCAACTAGGCAAGGCATTCACTGGCAGTTACATTAACAGTCAGCTAACCAATGCTCCCTAGTTGCAATATGGCATTTGGCTCAGCCAGCACCTCCTTGTGCAACTTTTGAGCCCTATGTGGTGATTTACAGACTGTTAATGTAAGCCCTGGTCACATGCCTTACTGATTAAACAATAACTACTGGATCTGTATCTATACTGGTGGTGATGTTGATGTGTTGGGGTGGGGGGGGTTATTACTATTATATGAGGCTGGCTGACAGTGGGTCTGGGAGTGTGCATCGCATGTCACTAGTTATATTGTTGCATGTTCAAAGCTTATCCATACATGGTGGCATGCATGCGTCTTAAGTTCTTACAGATATTTTCACAGGATATGCTTCCAGTGTTGACTCGGTAGTGGTCACACCAGTCACCTGGGTGTCAGTGACAGTCAGGAAAAGAACAGATAATTGGATGACCACCGATCCATTACTCAAACCAAGTCTATAACTTGATGACTCACAATTTATTTATTTATTTGAAAGTTTTACCAGGAAGGCATGCTGAGCGGTGCAACGCTCAATTCCAGATGCATCCTGAGGGTAGGGGGTGGGGGAATATAGCAAGTACTATCACAGGAAGTACAGACAAATTGCAATACAGACATCACAGGAATACAGACTATTTGCAATACAGAGATCATGCCAGGTTCAGACATTGTGCAGTTATAATACATGGGAAGACTTAGTATTGTATGCAATAGCACAGAGTCTAAGTGCAGCAGCAATAATCTAAGCAGTTTTCATGTCTAAATGTGAGAACAAAGTGTGTGAGTGCCTGCAGTGGGTTTCTGTACTGGGTAGTCTACTTCATTCACATATTGAGTAAAATATTAGCAATATAGTAACTTAAGTTTCTGCATTAGGCATAGAAAGTAGTGGCTCTGTACCTGGCCATCCGAGCTGAATAGAATGGTGGTGGTTGTGTGCATCATTGTTGTCCATGGTGAGGTGGGGTCTGCATTGTGAACTGAACACATGCTCTGGTAGTTGAGATGGTGAAGGCACACTAGTCATGTGTGACTAGGGGTTTTGGGAGTTGACAGTACACCACCATGCTTACGTGCATAGTGGACTGTGTACAGTACGGAATGGTGTTGGTTTTCATGCAACCACAGTTTACCAAAAACTGAAAGGGGTGAGGGTTATCAATTGGGAACGAGTGGCTTTATCACAATTTAAAATACCAAGTACATCCTGGTTGTTTAGGTGCTGTAGTATGGGTGTGTGGGAACCTGGGAGGGCATGATGGCAGGGGCAGTGTTTATACTTTGGGTAAGATTCACATTGTGGGTTGGTATGTTTTGAGGTAGTCACTTCTGTGAGTTATGTTTTTAAAATGTTTTCCAGATTATTCTTCAAGACTGGGCAAGAGAAGGCTTTTATGAGTGTTCATACACTGTCCAAGAAGACCAGAGTGGAGGACTACCACCATTCATAAACAACGAAGTGTGTAAGTGACCTACTCACATTAATATTTCTGTAATTTAAGCCAATTTGTTTTAAACTGCATTTTGAAGAAATCATTTTATGTACTTCGGACTCAAAATGTGTGAACAGTGTGTGCATGATATGACTGACTGTAGATTTTTGGGATTTGGGTGGCTACTGGGCTGACTTGCACATTGTTGTGCGTCCTCTTAGTGACAGTGACTGCCCTTGCTCTAAACAGTACTGCTCTGCTGTATGGCACCGACTTGCCCATCAGAGTTGAACTGTGTGTATTTAACTAGCATGTCATTGGTGAGAGGTGTCTGCTGCATTTGTGGTGGTATAGAGATAGAGGCACATGGCACTTGTCTGTGTGTGGGTGGTTTGAGCCTGGGGTGAGGGCGGGGGGGGGATCTGAAACACCACACTTTACTCTGATCTATAATGGGAGTTGTGTGTGACATCTACGCTGTACCACTGCTGTTTGATTGTATTGTACTGTTGTTGGGTGGGCACCCAGGCGGTAAGATAAAGGGTTGGTGTTGCTAGAAATAGTAGTGGGTAGCATTGTACAATACAGTTTAAATATGGAGCTTATCAGAACATGGGGCAGGGTTGGGGTGGGTGTGTGGGTAGGGTACTTGTCCATATAAGACTGCCAGTTGCGGGAGAGGTGGCTATAAAATCAGATTCACATGACATTTATGAAATGATTTCAGTTAAACACTTTTGTTTGAGTGTTAGCGAACTGAGATGTAGGAAGTTAATTGTTTCCTTCTGTCTTTCATAGGGAGAGACTGGATACAGGACTCTACTATAAAGAAGTCAGCATCTGCATCAACAGACACCAGCAACGGAACACCAGCAACTGCACATCACTGTTGTCACCACCTTGTAACAGTCAGCCAGCCAGCCAGCCAATCAGTCAGGCAGGTACATGTAGATATCACAGCAAATACAATCTGTAGTAATGTAGTGAGTAATACACTTCACCAGCGAGATGTCAGTCAACAAAGTCCAGCTGTGGCAGCTGCTCTAAGTGTTCCAGTCATTCACATTACATATAGTATGTAATGTACATGACTACAGCAAAGAAAAAGCAGGTTCTTGAAAGGATTTTGACTGTCCGCCACTCTGACAGACAGCTAGTCTGTGCTGTTGGAATTTTCATGGCTATTTTGTCATGTCATGGGGGCATCTTGACTAGTACACACATTTAACTGCAGTGGTGAGTGAGTGGGAGAACTGATAGGGGAGGGTCCGGGGCCTGCCTGACTTACTACTACCCACAGCAAATTTGCTTCTGTTGAACAGTGACGTCTGTGTCGCAGATTGCTGTGCTGCACAGCACTGCACCAAATACTTGACTGTTTAACAGTAGAACATTTGCTTTGTGGATAGTAGGCCCACATCCCCACTAGTAACACAGGACTGGCAATGGAATTCTGCCAAAAAAGTTCAAATCAGGCATTGAAGAGAGTTGTTACCAGGCATCGTGTGCTTCAGGTTTACTTTTAACAAGAAAAAAAAGTCCAGGTGTTTTTCTCAGGGGATAGGTGTTGCTTTGTGAGACAGTCACGGATGAGTCATTTCTGTAGCATATGGCTTTCAACTATCAGTTGCAGCTGTGGACCATGGTCCACCTTATATGGATGAAATTCTTTATGCAGTCCTAATGCAACAATATTTTTTTCTTGGTACCCAAGTGATGCCCATGTCAGTGACGTCACTGTATCAACGTCCAGAAAATGAGGTTTGACATATTGTTACCTTATTAGCATGCATAATCGCTAATATTTAGGGAGTGTGCAGCACATGGTGCAGTTCGGGGAGTGGTAGTAGACTAGGCAGTTTATCACATTGCAAGTTTAACAGCACAACATTCAGACTGGTTCATCATGACCATTATCAATGCATTCAGAGAAATTAGAAAATTACTATTGTGGTATCTCTGTGTCAACTGATCTGTGCACCTGACACACCGAACTTAGAGAATTATGTATGAAGGTGAAAGTATTGTTTCATGTGGTTCACCAGAATTTCAGGTACTTGCACACCAGTGTAGCAGTATTGTTTATTCGGTGCTGCTACATTGACTGCAAAGCAATAGCCACACACAAATGTAAGACTGATCCCAATGTGCACTTTTATGATGAGTAACATTTGTATTTAAATGTAGTGTTGTCCATCACTTGCTACTTTGTCTGCCTTGTTATGTGACATTTTCAGTGACATTCATGTAGGTGCCAGCACTGGAGGGATGCAGATGCAGAACTGGGAGTTACAGTAGCCTGAGGCACAAGTTGCTTTGTGTAAGCTGTAAAATGTCTGCTGGTGTGGTCCTCTGCTGTGCTCGCTTGGTTTACAGTCTCATCTCTATACCTACAAGACCAGGTTTAGTACAGTCATCTTATCTCTATACCTACAAGACCAGGCTTAGTACAGTCATCTTATCTCTATACCTACAAGACCAGGTTTAGTACTGTCATCTTATCTCTACCTACAACAGTAGCAGCCCTGGCCTGCAGACAGTTGATTGCAGTATATAACCTTCACTTCATGGTTCAGGCTGTAAATATATACCAGTATGTACTACATCAATCAGATGTTACCCAGAGGATTCTAAATGTTCAGCTTACAGCGAATGTCACATAACGAGGCAGTTAAACTAGATGAATTATTCAGTAGCATACACTGTCAACTGTCTAAAAGTAAATACAAATGTGTTTATCGAAGTGCTTTTTTGGGGGTATGCCTCACACTTGGAAGTTGGAATATAGGAAAATCAATTATTAGAGTAATACAGGTATCTATATTGTCCAGTGTTCTTCAGGAGGGCACTAAGGCTATTAATAATGTCTGATCTTCTTCAGGTGGGTATTACAGCTAGCCTATTTAGGTCTGATCTTCTTCAGGAGGGTTCTACAGGCAATGGCAGGTATCTATTTTCATTGGATCGGATTATCTACAATCTTTTTCTGGAGTACAGAGTACTGTACCTTTAATGTCCAGTCTTCTTCGTTTGATTGTTATTTCACTAAGCAGGTAACACACCGCAAGAATGTATGCCATCTGTGAAGGGTGAGTCTGCGTGGAAGATTTTCTGCAATACATCTGATCCACTGGGGGACGTTCACACCAACACTGTCATTGGCAACCAATGTTACCAACCCTGTGTAGGTGTTGGACAACCAGTACCGTCCTCATTACTTCCACATCATGCCAAATGCCAATCCAGGGGGACTGCCATCTCTCTGCCACATACATTATGTGTGCATTACATAATGAGTGAACAATTCCATTATTATAGTGACTTAAGGAGTTCCATCCTCCCAGACAGTTCTGAAAAGGCTCCTGTCTTAAGTTGTATGGAGTCCTTTGAAACTAGACAGGTCACATTATCAAGGGCTTCAGTCTTAAGTTTATGATGTCCCTTGGTTGTGCACAATTCCATAATTATAGTGACTTAAGGAGTTCCATTCTCCCAGATGGTTCTGAAAAGGCTCCTATCTTAAGTTTTATAGAGTCCTTGCCCAGTGGCCACCAAAACTTGCATCAGGATGGTGATGTTGGCTCCTGTCAAATGGATCAGTTTTATTGCTGACAATCTTATCCATGTACATCACCCTTTGCGGCTTTAGCTGATGAGTGAAAAGTGGAACATGTAGTCTTGTATTATAACATATGACCGTTTATTATATATCGGGGAAGAGGGGTCGGGTGGAGACAATGACATCATTTTACAATGAACTGGAGTGCAGTGACTGATGGCAAATTATATATGTCATGACAGGACAATTGTCTGTATTCATAAGATATTCAAAACCTCATTCCAGGCAGTTTAGCAAGAATGTGTCAGTGAGTCAACACTTCACCCACATCATCACATGTGTGACAGATCAAAAGACTAACCACCACTTTCCACCATCCGTGCTTCACCTCCTTATCCATAAATAGCCTGAAAAATATTGTCAATGTAATAGTCTAGAAATATCTAAAGTCACTCACTTTATTATATGGCCCATGGTAAGGTTTGGCAAAACAATACATAGGGCCAGTAAAATAAGACCAATGTTGCCCCTGTTTGTAAATGTTAATGTCCTGATCTGAATTATCATAGTTTAGTACTTTAGTCACTAGTATGAAATACTTAATAACATTATTTCACACCCTTAATTGTTTTGCAGTTCTTGAGATACTGTATACTACTCAGTATTTGCAACATGTCCACCATGCCCAAGTGTAAGAGTGGAGCACAGAAGAGGAAGGAAAGGGTAGAAGCTCAACAAAAGGCCGAATCCCTGATGAAAACAAATGCCATGGTTAGAAAGGTTTTTTTTGAGGATCAACAGGCACAGCAGACAGTGTAATGCAAGGAGAAAACAATTGTAGTATCAGTACTGAACGGATCACCCATGACAGCAACGTAGTTACTGATGGCACTGTGAATAATGATACAATAATTGGTGAAATAGAATTTGTGGATGGTAATGCAGAGAGCACAGTACAGGCTCACTGTAGTGAAACTGAATGTATTAATGAATGTGACTATTCAAACTCACAAGAAATGGATGGTACTGCAGATAGCACAGTACAGGCTCACTGTAGTGAAAGTGAATGTATCAATGAATGTGACTATTCAAACTCACAACACATGGATGGTACTGCAGATAGCACAGTACAGGCTCACTGTAGTGAAACTGAATGTATCAATGAATGTGACTATTCAAACTCACAACAAAGGGATGGTACTGCAGATAGCACAGTACAGGCTCACTGTAGTGAAAGTGAATGTATCAATGAATGTGACTATTCAAACTCACAACAAATGGATGGTACTGTTAGTGGCCTTGACGTGCAGCAATATGAGATAGAAAGTGTTGATATAAACAGTAACTTACTGAATACAGACAATTGTCCTTCAATTAGCTTTTCCACTAATCCATTCGATTGGTCCATAACAGACGAATTCCATGACCACATTGGTAGCATAAATATTACTGAACTGGAATAGAACATCTCTGATGGTTCTGAAAAGTCTAGAAGAGTACAATATCAGAAAGTTTGTTCTGCATCTGAACACTTATTTCATTGTAAGATGCCTAATGGCAAGTCAGTGAAGCGGTCTTGGCTATTATACTGTCCAAAAGGGGCATATGTCATCTGTCTGTATTGTAAAGTATTTGGTAAACATACTAATTCTTATACATCAGGATATTCCAAATTGAGTAACGCTGTCGAGCATCTTGCAGAACATGAGCAAAGTTCTCTTCATATAGAAAATGCAGTAGCCTACATTGCTAGAAAAAAATCGGAAGAGAGAATTAACGAAACACTAATTCAGGATATAGAAAGTAAACAGAATTATTGGTGTAATGTTCCAAAGCACGTGACTGCTGTCATAATCTTTCTTTCTGAAAGGGAACTGGCATTCCGTGTAACCAACGAAACAATAGGTTCACCTTCAAACGGTAATTTTCTAGGGATTATGGAATTACTTGCACAGTTTGATCCATTTCTGTCAGAACACATGGCTAGGTATGCATGTAAGGGTCAGGGGAGTTCTTCATACTTATCCAAAACAATTTATGAAGAACTTATTATCATGGGAGTAGAGGTATAGTGAAGAATTGTAGAAATGGTCCAAAATTCAAAATATTACTCAATAATTGTTGACTCAACACCTGATTTGTCCCACATTGACCAGCTTACAGTGATCCTCCAATTTGTATATGATGGAACTGTGCAGGAGAGATTTATTACCTTTCTCCCTATAAAATCACACATAGACCAACACATTGCTGAAATAGTTCTCAAATTTTTAAAGGAGAATGACATAGATCAAATGAATTGTAGAGAGCAGACATCTGATAATGCCTCGAATATGTCTGATAAATATCATGGATTGCAAGCTAGGATTAAATAAGTGTGTCCCTCAGCTGACTATATACCATGTGCTGCACACTCCCTTAATTTAGTAGGTGTACATGCTGTGTCCTCCGCTCATCAAATTGTATCCTTCTTTGGCTTAGTACAACAACTTTACACATTTTTCTCAGAATCCACATTGAGGTGGTCAAAACTAGTAGAAGCACTTCATAACTGTCTAGTCTTGAAGGCAATCTCCACCACACGTCGATCCACTAGGGCAGATACAGCAAAAGCTTTAAAGATGAGCTATGAAAATATCTATAACTGTTTGAATGAGATTGCAAATGATGCATCTCAAAATCTAGACACACGTAATGAAGCAAAGGCATATGGTACACAAATGGTTTGGTTAGAGACTGTTCTCCTATGTCAACTATGGCATGATTTACTAAATCATTTCAATGCAACAAACATAGCATTACAAAAGAGTGGTCTGAATGTCTTAAAAGGTATTCAGCTTATGGAAAGTTTAAAGGATTACTTTTTGAAGAAACGAGATTAATTTGATGCATATGAGGACAGTGCCAAAAAAGCAAGATCTATCCCCTCAACAGCTAACTATCATACAGGGCAAAAAAGACGCAAAGTGTTTTTTGATTAGCAAAGTGGTCCCAGCAGCTGTACAGCTGAAGAGAATGAGGGGTTGCAAGCAAGAGACAAATTCCAGATTAATGTGTTCAGTGTTATGATTGATACTTTAATCACACAGTTAACACAGAGTTTACTCGCGTACAAAACTGTTTCTGCTAGATTCAGCTGGATTTTTGGGGAACATCTTGACAAACTGTCAGAACAATTGCTTGCACTGAGAGAGGTACATCCACAAGATTTTGATGACAACATAGAAAATGAAGTTGCTCATTACATTGAATTCCTGAAAAGCATTAACACATCTGATCCTGTTGCAATATTATAACAGGTTCACGAAATCGGAGTATTTACGAATTCAGAAATTGCCATCCAAATCTACCTCAGTTTGCCCATTACAAACTGTGAAGGTGAGAGATCATTTTCTAAACTGAAACTTGTGAAGAACTGTCTGCGCCAAACTATGTTGAAAGACAGACTGAGTTCACTGGCCCTGTTAAGCATTGAATCAGACAGTCTAAGAAAGCTGAATCTTGATGATGTCATTGACACTTTTGCCAGGAAAAAAGCAAGGAAAATGCACTGGTAAGAGTCACTAGAATGTAGCTTAAAGCCCAACTCTCTTCTTGTGACTGATTTGGTTGTTTTTTGGTGTGGAGCTGTATCGTTATAAAATGCAGAAAAAAGGTCCCAAGTATTTCCATCTATTTTTGGAGAACCCACAATGCATTAGGAATGGATCCAGTTCTCTGCATTTTACAACAGATAAAGCTTAATTATTTGACATCCGCACAATATTGGCTACGCTGTACTATGGTGGTAAGACAACCATACCAGGAACAGCGGGTGCAGATCTTGGTGGGTGTCTTTAATCACTTCAAACTGATGATCTAATAAATACATAGATTGTGTGGAATTATGCATAACACTGAAACATGTATTCAATAAGCAGATGATATCATAGTTGTGGACCAATACATCAATAGCATATTGTTGGGTTGATTTATACCATTAAAGCATTCAACAAACTGCTTTGGAAAACAGAACAGTTCACTCACCACTCACCACCACTGTGGATTACTGCACTAAAGGAACATTAATTCTTCAAAGTAATGAATGACTAGTAGAGTTTTGTGTTCATAATACTATTTAGAACCAAATCCATGTACAGAAGTAAACTTTAGTATAGTTTTTTGTTGTAATGTAGCACAGTAAAAGTGAAAAACTGTGCTTCATTGTATTTCTATGTGGTATGTGAGTAAATGCATACAATTTAACTCTGTGTAAATTGTTAGTGAGATAAGTTGTAAGCACTTCATTGTAAAGAGCAGACTGTTTTATGTGATAACATACGCTGGCTGGCTGGCTGTCAATCTAGTTATGATATGAGAACCATTTTTTTTTTTTGTGGTGACAAAGAATTGGACATTACACAGAAACTGACATTTAATTATGGACTACATTTGAGAAATTACGTAACAGCCATTCTGTTC
This sequence comes from Neoceratodus forsteri, assembly GCA_016271365.2. Taxonomy (NCBI): domain Eukaryota; kingdom Metazoa; phylum Chordata; order Ceratodontiformes; family Ceratodontidae; genus Neoceratodus; species Neoceratodus forsteri. The sequence goes on from CM057451.1 coordinate 41,177,179, forward strand.
ATCAACTTTATTGAGGATAAGATAATACAAATTGCTGTAGTCCTCAAACATTACCAAAAGTATTATTATTTTGCATTGGTCAGCAAACAGCGTGTTTTCCATTAACACATGGAAAATCCATCTCCTGTAAGGCAATATATAACTGCATTTATACAACACAATTAGACTTAGTACTCCGTAACAATATAATACCTCCCAGAATGCCCACCCCATTTCAAATTTGCTTAAACTGTTCATTGATGTGAGTGAAGGAAGAACGGGAACCCATCTAATTGGCCTAATACATACAGAATTACGATCTGGTCTCAGTACTACAATTCCTACTTTGTCCTTCTGGAACAAAGACTTGCAATTACAAATCTCCTCAGATTTATGGTCAAAAACAACACTAGTTGAGATAAAATCTACTTCATCTCTGTATTGGAGAGAGTTTGCATGGAAATGTCGCTCTAGGTATTTCAGAGCCCCCTCAGTTTTAATGAAATATCTCCCAGACACATTTGGGAGGTGCTGGAGAAACTGTGGGTGTCGTCGGGCTATCCTTGCTCACGTCTTCTGGTCCTGCCCATCCCTCATGCCTTTCTGGCTAACTTTTCAAAACAAGCTAACTATTCTTTTCTCGGAACCATTCGACCTAACCGCCAAACAATTTCTTATGGGGATCTGTCTGGACCATGCTCCCCCCTGGGAGAAGTCTATACTCCCAATATGCTTTATGGCTGCTAAGAAAGCGATCACGAGATGTTGGATGAGACCACAGATTCCTTCAGTACAAAACTGGAGACAAATAATGTCTGAAATTTATAAAGCTGAGACCTTTAATCTTGAGCTATGGAGTGGATCTATTCTATGAACACAGAAGTGGAATCAGTGGATCCAACATGTTACCTCACTGAATTTAGACTTTAGCATTTGAATCTCACTAGGGCAAATAATTTGGGGGAAACAATCATAGAGATATCCCCCCTTTTATTATGTCTCCTTGTTCACCTCTAGACCTGTGGCTTCATCTATTAGATAACCTAATGCATTTATATACTCGGGATATAATATAAAACAACTTTTTTCTTTTTAAAAGAAAAATGTGTCTAAGACTGTACTGCACACTGTATGAATGTATTGGAATTCTGTTCTGTTCATTGTGTAACTTGATGGAAAAATACTTAATAAAAAGAAATAAAAAAATTAAAAAATTAGACTTAGTCATGCAAAACTGAATATGGAATACATGATGGGCTGCAGTGTGGAATAACATTTAGGCATACTAGGAATAGTGTAGTCCTTTGAACACTGATCTTAAGTGTATGATGTCCCTTCACTGTGCACATTTGCTAAAATCTCCTGTCTTAAGTTTATGGAGATCCATCATCGCTTCCCAGACTGTTCTGCAAATGCTCATGTCTTCAGATTTATGGAGTCAGTTGTCAATTGACACTGCACTTTACCAAAGGCTTCTGTCTTCAGTTTATGAGGTCCCTTGGTTATGTGCGTTTCCTTAATTCTCCTTGCTTAAATTTATGGAGCTCCATCACCAAAGAATATTCTGACTGCAAATACTCTTGTCTTAAGTTATGTGGAGTACACCGTCATTTGTCAATTTACATTTCACTTTACCAAGGGTTTCTGTCTTCAGTTTATGAGGTCCCTTGGTTATGCACATTTCCTTAATTCTCCTTGCTTAAATTTATGGAGCTCCATCACCAAAGAATATTCTGACTGCAAACACTCTTGTCTTAAGTTTTATGGAGTCAGTCATATGCCAATTAACATGTAACTTTACCAATGGCTTGTGTCGTAAGTTGTAACTGTGTTTGTAATGTCCCTTGGATGTGCACATTTCCTTCACTCTTCAGTCTTGTATGGTGATCCAATTCCTGGCTCCTACTGTTCTGCAAAGACTCATGTCTTAAGGTTTATGGAATCTTTCAGTTATTATGGGTCATACTACTATGCATTAGGATGAAAGATAAAGGTGTTATTAAATACTGCAGTCCATCATGTATTCCTTATCTAGATAAACATCTGGGATAGCAGGAGGTTAATGACATGACACAATGCAAGTCCTTAACTTCAGGACCAATCAGAGTCCAGACAGCAGTTTCACACTCATGATCGTTCTAGTTTATTATGAATGTAACGATACCTACTGAACAACAACAAAATAACTGTAACCAAAGCAACATATGTTTCTGTAACTTAAAAACTGTGATGTTATATGTACAGTGGCCTTGATCATACTACAAATGTGATACACTATCATACATGGTAAACAAAACTAATTAAGTTCAGTTTGTCACATCACTGTCAGAACAGCTAAATGATCATCACTATTTCTCTGACGTTTATCAACAGAGAAAAAATATTAACCCCCAGACACTGTAGCTCTATACATGATATCATTAAAATAACATATCTGACTGACACTATCTTGGCTCCATTGTCACTTCTATCTTAACGTGCATGATGTGTAATTATATTTTTGTCCCACTGAGTCAATGATGTCTCTTTGCTATTGAGTCCATCTGTAAACTAATGATTTTCTGCCTTGAGACCATAAACATTCCTTGAGAACTCATGAAGAAACCATGATGATGAATTGCCAGACTGCCATATTCTAATCTGAACTACTGTGGACTCCAGTTTCACCTGAAACAAATGCAAATCAAAAATATACAGGTATGGCAAAATGGCAAATACAGGCATAACTGACCTTATTAGTTTCAAATTTAACATTCAGACTAGTGTGGTTTGTTGAATGATATATTTAGATTAAAAATTTAATAAGTGCCGGCCAAGTGGTACAGAGGGCTGAGGCGCTGGACGCCACACCTCAAACCACGCCGGCAACCTGGGTTCGGGAATGGACTCGGGTCATTGGGGGCTGGCCGGGAAGGAGAGGATTGAGTGTCCAGTGGACTGCTCTCCTCTCCTCCTGGGTGGGTTGGGAGGGTAGTCCGCTCTTGTAGTGACCCCTGTGGAGACCAGGGTACTACATGCAGCAGAGCAGGAGGAACAATTTGAAAGCTGGAAAACAACTTTGGCTGCTACCGGATGATGGCCTCCATATTCTGCACATCCTCAGAACCTCCAGGAGCCTGCCCCTCCGCAGTGGCACCCTCAAGGCTGTAAGGAAAAAATAGAGCACTGGGGTTTCCTGGCCCCCCCGGTACGTTCCCCTTCGAAGGAGGGGGACCCGCCTGGAGATGGGTTACTCCGGATGACTTGGACAGTTGGCTGCGATATGTGGAAAGGGTAGAGCCCAGGAAGAGGATCGCCGGGAGTGTAGATACTAGGAAGGACCTGAAGGAGAGGTGGGTGCCGGAGCGTAGGAGAAAATAAAAAGATAACTGAAAAAAAAAAATTAATAAACACCATTGATCCATAAAGTCAAGAACATCATCAATTTCATTATACAGAAGTGAATCTTAAATGTTTATCTGGGCTGTTTGGGTTCAGGGTCACTTCAGGCAATTGGAGCTCAATGTGGTGATGAGGCATGTTCACTTGCAGTGTGGTCGTCATTGCGTGGTGTGGCACCAACACAAAGTGCACCACTGCTGCACGGCCAGGGTGGGGCCCTAAAACAGTGCTGTGCATAGGGCCCATAGCATTGTAAATCTGGCCCTGAGTTCATCATCCTGCTGTGTGCCCTTTGACTACATTGTACTCTACTGTATCTTTAAATACATGGTGTAAATATTTTCTGGGGGCACTTTGGGGAGTAGAGAAAAATCTCTTACTCAAAAAAATATAAATCTGTGTGTTGTGTCTTGCATGACTCCATCTCCTACATGGCGTACTGGCCATCATCTTGCTGTGTGCTGTTTGCTGCACTAGTGTGTGTGTGACTCCTACATGGCATACTGGCCATCATCCTGCTGTGTGCTGTTTGCTGCACTGTACCGAGTGTCTGTGTGACTCCTTTGTGGTATACTGGGCTGGCTATCATCCTGCTGTGTGCCATTTGACTGCTGCACTGTACCCAGTGTATGTGTGACTCCTATGTGGTGTACTGGTCATCATCCTGCTGTGTGCCATTTGACTGCTGCATTGTACCCAGTGATTAAAGCTAGGGGGAACTCGGTGGGGACTAGTCCCCCTGTGCCCCTTCATGGTAGTAGTAGGGCTAGAGTTCCCCCTGTTATCAATGTCTGCTTTAACCACTGATTATACCCAGTGTGTGTGTGTGTGTGTGTGTGTGTGTGTGTGACTTCTATGTGGCGTACTGGCCATCATCCTGCTGTGTGCCATGTGACTGGTGCACTGCACCCAGTGTGTGTGTGTGACTCCTACATTGTGTACTGGCCAGCATCCTGCTGTGTGCCCTTTGGCTACTGCACTGTACTCAGTGTGTGTGTGTGACTCCTACGTGGCATACTGGCCATCATCCTGCTGTGTGCCCTATGACTATATCATTACGTACTGACCGTGTGCCACCCAGTACTCAGTGCATGGTATCATCTTACATAAAAAGAAGTAAAATATATTACAAAACAAGAAGTACTAAAATATAATATAAAAAATAAACAGACTTTTTTTGCAATACAGAAACTATAATTTTTTATTCAGAATTACAATTCCTGTCATTTCACCTTGCCCCATTTTGCATATGTCTATGCCCAATCCATTCTGTAAGCCGTGCACCTGGGATACAACATTAGTTGCAAACTTGCGTATTCTTCAATTAGTTTCCAGTCCAGTGCATCACAGTGTCATAAAGCCAAAACAAAATTTTTGAGTTGCAGTGGTCACAAACAACATAATTTTGTAACACAGGAGTTGTGTACAGTATACAACTGTTGCTATTATGGCTGACAACACAGATGAAACATCTGGTGCTGCCAGCTGGTGATGGATCAGGTATTGGTGGTAGTGGTAATCCTGGTGTTAGCAAAAATAGCCAAAATGTTTCACATGGTAAAAATACAACAAACAGCAAAAGAGCAACACTGAACCATGGTAAAGGGAGACCATTTAAGAAAACTTGTGCAGCTGCTGGTGTCACAGGGAGAGGCACCGTAAGGTATGGCATTCATGCTGTTAAGTTTTGTCATGTCTTGGCACTACAGCTCTTAAACTCCATCTGAAAAAGCATTCAGTATTGCTTGATCAGCCAGAAACCATGTCCACCACCTTCTAGACCACAGATGAGAAGGGTCATGAATCTGTAGAAATGCATAGTGAATTTTCTGAACTTGATGCAGACAGAACCAATACCAGCCCTAGGACCACCATTTCCACCAACGCCAACACCATGAGCACCAGTTGCACATCCACTGATGACACTGAATGTATAAGTCCAAGTCCACCACTCCAATGCCCATGTGGTAAATGAAGCAGTGTCTAATAAACTAGCAGGGACATGTTTTAAGCAGCTAACCTTGTCTCAGGCATTTGAAAGGAAGAATACTTTTACCAAAAATCATCTAAAGAGCCTTCATCTTAATCACAAAATTCAGGAACTGTTAACTGGAGCCCTTCTCCCATACTCTTTAGTAGATCAAGAATATTTTAGGGAGGTCATGAAACTTGCAGAGCCTTGTTGTGATGTTCCTCATTGAAGGTACTTTGCCTATGATGAAATACCAAACATGTATGAAGCATTAAAGGCAACAGTGATGCTTGCACTTAAAAATGCAAATGGCAGGGTTATTCATGTCACAATAGACCAGCAGGCAAAATATAGATTATATGTCCTTTACAGCTCATTGGGTATTTTTCTTGGGCGTCTTCAAAAATAAACACCCCCACAAAAAGATGGCATTGCTGCATATGAAGAAGTTTGGGCAAAGTCACATAGCCACAGATATCTTGAAAGAACTAAATGAGCTCCTTAAAAACTGGATTTATTCTCACAGTCTAAAATGTGGCTTTATAGTAAGTGACATGGGAACCAACATCTTGAAAGCAGTACAGGATGAAGGGTTCATGCATGCTTCTTGCTTTGCCCATTGCTTCCATTTAATTGTCATTGGGTTCCTGAACAATGAAACACAAGTTGATGGTATGATTGCTGTTTGCAAAAAAGATTGTGACTCACTTTTCACATTCAGCCAGGGCTGTACTGATATTATCTGAACTGCAAAAGAAACACAAACTGCCCCAGCAAAAGCTGATTCAAAATGTTTCCACTCGGTGGAACTCAACTCTTTATATGCTTCAGCACCTCTTGGAACAAAAGCAAGCTGTACAAGAATATTGCTCTAGTTACATTATTAGTGATGGCATTATGCTTTCTCTGCTGCAGTGGAAATTAGTGGAGACAGTGTGCTGCATCCTAGGAAGCAGGGATGTATACAGGCTCCCCTGCTGTTCAACCTATTTGTTAATAATCTTTCAGTTCAGTTTTAACAGAAAGTTCACATTCCCCAGCTGTGAAAGGCATTCTTATACCTGCCTTAATGTATGCTGATGAACTAGCTCTAATTTCTATCTCACCCTTGGGGTTAAAAAATATTTAAAAGTACTACAAGAATATTGCATACAAAATCAACTTACAGTAAAAAAAAAATAATAATAGGTAAACATTCAGTTACAACATCTGGGAAATAGAAAACTCTATGCTTGAAGTAGGAAAGTAATTTTGTTATTTGGGATACAACTTCTCTAATCATATGAAAAATAATATACATATGGCCTATCTTGCTAAGAAACTAACTCAGACAAGGAATGTATTATTACGACAAGGGGGCACAATTTGAAGATAATGGGAGGAAGGCTCAGGAGCAACATGAGGAAGTATTTTTTCACAGAGAGGGTGGTGGACACATAGAACAGCCTTCCTGAGGAGGTTGTGAGGTCAAAAACAGTGGGGGAATTCAAGGATGTATGGGACAGAAATAAGGCAATTCTGGTAGGTAGGAGGAAGTAGGCTGCTGGTTAACTAGGATCTGCAGCTTATCCAATAGGTAGGGAAATGGGCAGACTGGGTGGGCCATCCGGTAGTTATTTGCCATCAAAGTCAATGTTTCTATGTTAATTCACAATATAGAGGAAACTCAGTGTTATCAGTGTTGAGAGCTATTGAAGCAAAAATGTCCCCAATCGCATAATGTGTAGAAGTTTGGTATAATAAAAAATTTGAACATTTAGAAACTAATTTTTCATACCTCTATAGAATAATCTTACAAGTACCAAGAAGTATAGCAGCTGGAATAATTAGGGCAGAACTAGGGAGAGTTAAGAGCTTTCATTTAGCTAAGGCTGCTAAGATTTCATATTGGATTAAAATAGTGACTCGGAAAGACATCAAACTGACTAGGATTGTGTTAAAGGAAAAAGTAGAATGGCACATCGGAGGTTATATATCAGTATGGTTAGCTGCACTATTAGAAACATTGAAAATAACATACATTGAACATCTGTGGCATTATTCACTTAAGGGGGTAATAATTTCATTAGATTATTCAAAACACCTAAAAAATAAACTAAGTTCTATCACCCAAAGAAGATATGGAAAAAGTAAGAAAATCACGTTTACATAGATGGTATTCACAAAATAAAATTAATCATGTTCTTCAACCATATTTACTGGATTTGCAAGATAAGAAGGATAGACAGATATTTACCAAATTCAGATGGGAATATCCCTCTAAATATTTGGAATTCATTTATTCTCAGAAGAAAAAACAAGATAGGGACTTCTTATGTGATTGTGGCCTAGGGGACTTTGACTCTCTTACACATATTGTAATGTATTGTCCTAAATATGAATGTTTTAGAAAATCTCTTATGACACGGTATATGACAGGTGACGACATATCTAAAGAAGAACTTCTCAGACTATTAATGCATCTGCAGCTTGAATGAGTAGCAAGAGATATGCTAGACATACTAAAAAATATTTTTCGAGAAATTTCTAAAAAGAACTATTTAATGAAATAACTTATAATATCCTTCATCACAGTTGCAATATTTGAAAACAAATTTGAATCCTATAATAAAATATTTGCTGGCCCGTCAGCACAGCAGTTAGATTTTCGCTTGCGACCCATGTTCAGGAATGGACCCGGGATGCTGGAGGACCGGCTGGGAAGAGAAGGCTCGAGTGTCTGATGATTGGTCGCTTCTCCCGGGGGGAGGGTGGGGAGGCAGCCCGGCACTTGCCAGTTCCTGGCAGAGGCTGGGGATATGGCAATGCACTGGGTCCTGCTGACTAAAAGGGGTGTGGTGAACATCAGCATGTGCCCTGACGTTAGTGGCACACCATGCCCCAGGGAGAAAATGGGAAAAGAGCTCTGTGGTCAACTGGAGGACAGTCACTGGCTCTTGCTGCCATAAGAACCCTGGGCAGTCCAAAGACCACCTCAGCAGCTCCTGGGCCAAGAAAGAGCATGCTGGCCTGTCCCCACCAGCACCTTTTCCCTTGGAGGAGGGGAACCCATCCAGTAAAGGGTTACACTGGGTTACCTGGGTGGGCTGCAATGTGGGGTGGCGGTGGCTGCAATCAGGGCAGGGTGGCAGCGAGGGGCATAGGTGGCCCAAAGGAGAGGCTGGCCAGGAGCCAGGGGGGAGCAAAAAAAAAATTAATATTTTCAGTTAAGAGATAAATAACGGACTGTACTGGAAAAGTTGCCTGAATGGATTAGAAATTATTAAGCTATCAGAAGTTGCTGACTACATGTCATGATAATTATTCCTAGTCAGATGTTTCCTGACTAAATGGATGAGGAACATGAAATAAAGATATTTAAGTGAGGGTATATCACAATGTTTAAACAAACTTGTGGCATGACCTAACTTTCTAGACATCCAAGTTGAACCTGCTGGTAGCCAGATATGGAAATACTTTTTACATTGATTGTAATCTGTATAGACTGAGTCCTGATATGAGTATTCTTACACAACAATCAATTGCACTATTCAAAATGTAACTTCTGAACCTATTGTATTATGATCTGATATAATGTTTTTTATTATTTATGTACTTTTTTTTAAAATATTTTTTATTGATTATTTATCCTCCTTGGCCACCTCTCTTCACCCCCATCATTTTATTCCTCGCATCCTGCCGGGGATCCGGCCGCCGTCCATCTCAACCGGGACCGCCGGCACCCTGAAACACCTGCGGCTTACCCCCCGCAACAGGGTGGCAAGGAGCCCCCTAACTCCCCACCCTTTACGGATCCAGCTCGGGTGCCAGTGCCTGATGAACATTCACGGACGGCCATCAAGCCACACGAGAGGTGCCACTTTTCCACTGTTTGTATCCCCCCCCCGAGTCAGTGGGCATGCAATGATGCCAGCGGCCAGGATCACACATGTGTCCGCACGTGCCCCCATCCTGGCGTCTTCCCCCCGACTCCTCCCCAGTGTACGGCGTGTGTCCCTGACCCATAGCCTCCGCCAGGAGGCAGTCGGGTGCCAACTGTTTTGAACCCCCCTCCCCGGAGAGGGAGAGCCGTCCTTCGGATGCTCAATCCCTCTCCTTCCCTGCCAGCCCCTGGCGACCTGTGCTTGCTCCTGAGCCTGGGTTGCTGGCGTGGTGCGAGGTGCGCCGACCACCGCCTCTGCCCTATTTATGTCCCTTTAAAATAAATTCTATATCTTGTAGAGACTGAACTAGTCAAACAGTAAAGTAGTTTTGAACTTGAACTTGCTGCATCCTAGCTCCTTTTGAGACAGCTATAAGGGACATGTCTGAAGAGGGTGCATCTCTGAGTCAGGTTATCCCACTCATAATGCTGATTTCACATAATCTGAGTGTTCTGACTCTACAGATAGAAAGAGACAGATCTGAAGATGAGACAGCATGTTGGCAGTATCATGGAAATCTTGTAAAGAGAATGTGTGAGCACTTCCAAAACAATGACAGATTAGTTGCAATGATGAAATCAAAATACTACATACTTGCAACTCTCTTAGGTGCCAGGTTCAAGGCTATACATTTTCCAAAAACATGATGTAGAGCACTACAAATTCCTATTGCTAGATGAGTTGCAGCAGTCACAGGATTCAACTCAGACACATACAGGAGTTTCAACTTGTCATCTCCACAGTGTGCAGGTCCAGCTTCACGAAGAAATACAGAATAGGAAATGTCAACAAAAGTGAGCAATAGTTCTTCCACAACTCCCACTTCCAGCTCTAGTAGCAAGCTAAATCTGGGCAAAACCTTTCACAAATTGCTGCCATACAAACTTACACTGCTTCTTCTTCTGAGCATTCTCTGTCCATCATGGTAGACAGTTACCTGCAAGAACCACTTATTCCTACCAATACATGCCCTTTTGGATACTGGAGATAGAAAAAGTTAATGTGGCCCAAGCTGTATGATGAAACCTTTAAATATCTTGATCGTCCTGCAACAAGTGTCTCTTCAGAACACATGTTTAGTACAGCTGGCAATACTGCAACAGACACTAGAAATAGGTTGCTGCCAGAAAATGTACACTAGTTAACATTTATTAAAGTTAATAAGGCAATATTTTCATATCCCTACAAAAGTACACATGCTGACCCTGAAGTGATTGATGTTGTGGATGCTGATGGTGACAACTTATATGATGGTGGTTGGTAAATACTGTGTGGGACGGGTCTCAGGAAAAAAGGAAACTTTACAAACTGTGATGAAATGTGTTCTCTCCTCTCTCGATCTTCTTCCATGGACCATATACACAAAGCACTTTCACCATTTCTGTGGCAAACTGCTTTGTAGATAGGCCAAAGTCAGCAAGTTTTTTTACAGGAAAAGCTTAACATCAGTTGGAACAGGACCAAATCTGGCATAAAAGGGATACTGACATCCCATTTTGTATCATATTATTTCTAGTTGAAATGAAATCCCATATACAGTATTTGGATTCCTTACCTTCTGTAAAATTAATTGATGTCGCTGGTTGTGTTATTTGCTTCCCTTTTAGTACCACTTACAGCAGAAGTTCAATGGAAAATGTTTTCTTAAAAGAGCAAGTTTCTGCTACAAGTAAATATTAACGTGCCTGTCAAATCCCACCTTGATCAACTCTAATTCCATACCTTCTGAACTATACAAAGATCCCCAAAAGCCACTCACGATGCCGTGTCTCCTCTCTCTCCTCCCATTGCATCATGATTGATTAGATTGTGTGGTGGTATTCCCAGCTGGGAAAGATGCAGTTGATGTTGATCAAGGAGTGTGACACTGCAAACAAACTTTGAAGTGCACCAGTATGGGCCGGGGGTGGTCTATTTTTCACTTTTAAAGACATCTACTAAGTTATACAAATATAAATTTGCACCACACATAGTGATGCCTTACCCCTACGAGAAGCAGTTGGTGCCAAAAAGAACACTAGTTTTCTTGTAAAACTGCTCATAATTTTTTTTTTTTGGTACTTATATTTTATTCATTTTGTCATGATAAAACAAAGCATCAGTTCCAGTCAGGAAATATTTTACCTTTGTGATGAAATTAAATCCACTGTACAGGATATTTGTATCTCCTAACAAAGCCCCAATGGCGGGGGGAATCTATATTTTAAACTCCTAGTGAAATCTAAGCTAGGCGTGCTATGGATAACACAAGAATGCATAGGGAAGTAATAGTCCAAGCAAATGTGCAAAATTGCTTGCCCTTAAAAAGGGCTTGGGGCCATGCCTATCTCAAGTGTTATGGAACTTTTCTTTAATAAAACAATTAGAAACTGTAACTGCTATAGTATTAAACAACCTCCATATTTATAGATTGGGATTACATTATAAATAAAATAAAAGAGACTTGGAAACTCCCATCCCTTAAATTCCTAGCATTCATGTTCCATAAATAATGAAATCTTAAGTGAATCTCAATCAAGATGTAGGAGCTCCCCCAGTAATTAAAGTAAAAATTTTAATATTAAGAGAGTTCTGAGGAAAAGAATATTTATAATGCAATATACACCCAAATCAGTCTCACCCACATAAAACTACACTTCTCAATCAATCAATCAATCAATCAATCAAAATCTTTGTTTATCCAGGCAGGCACCATTGAGCAAGGCTCATTTGCAAGGTGGACCTGGTCATGAATACATCAAAGTACAGTACAGAAGCAGGTATACAAAAAGCAATATTATACAAGGAAGAAAAAGTATATACAGTGTATACAGTACAGTACAAGGCTGAAATAAAAAAAAAACAGCATTAATTTACAATTGAAGAAGTCAGCAGATGTACAATCAACCATAGGCATACAGGGTTTATAAGCAGAGATCTTTTGAGTGAGGCAGCCGGCAACTACACATATAGGGGAAAGAGGCCATGTATGGGGTGGCAGGTTAGAGAGGTAAAGAAGAGGAGGGATATATTACCGACGACTGGGGGGAAAAAATTGAGCTAAAACCACAGAAAGTGACGATGGCTGTCGTGTACTTGTTTATTATGCTAATGACGGAGGAGGGGTAGATAATTGGGACACTACTATGGATGGGGTGGGACTTTAGCCAGGCTAGAGTGGACAGGGAAGGGTGGGTGCAGCAGGAAGAGTTAATAGGGAAAGAGTGAGAGCCAGGGGTAGAAACATGGCGAGTGTCAGGATGGAAAGGGAGAGTTCCGGAATTAGTGGGCTAGTGGTGAGGAAAACATTTGCAAGGTGCTTTCATGTAGCGATCGTAGAGCGCCTTGAAGATATTCAGGCTAACAGGGCAGCTGAGCTTCAAGTTCCTTTGTAAACCGTTCCACAATGTGGGTAAAGAGAAGCTTAGAGCAGCTTTGCCGAAACAAGTTTTAACCCTTGGAACCTGGAGGGTAATTAGGGAATAGCTCCTTAGAGCGTAGGTGCCTAACACACTCTGGGGAATACAATCTGAGACATATGAGGGGAGCTTGTTGGTCACCGCTCTGAAGGCCCATAGGGTGGTGTTTCTATTCCTTCTATAGTGAACGGAAGTCCAGTCTAACGATGAGTACAGGGAGCAGTGGCGTGTGGAAAGTGGAAGGCCAGTAATGAATCTAATAGCTCTGTGGTAGAGGGTGTCCAACTTAGCCAGTGCAGAGGCAGTGCAGTGGCTGTAGAGCAGGTCCGCATAATCTATTAAAGATAGGAAGGTAGCTTGAACCAGTTGAATCTTGGCCTCCTTTGTGAGCAGGTGGTTAATTCTGTAGAATAGTCCTAATCTTTGCCTTAGTTTCTTCTGTAGTTCTTCGAGATGGTCGGCGAAGAAAGTTTATGATTGAGCCAAACTCCTAGATATTTGAATTTAGCTACATCTAGTGTTTCTCCAAGAACAGTGGTAATTTTAGGATAGCTCCCCAGCAGGAATTGCCGCATGCAAGAAGGGGAGAAGAGCATGGCTTTTGTCTTTTTCACATTGAGCAAAAGCTTTTGTTTATGAGCTGGTATTGTAGAAGGTTAAATTCAGCTTGGAGGTCTTCACAGGCTGCTTCCGGTGTGGGACGACTCAAGTACAGTACAGTGTCATCCGCGAATAAGTGGATGTTGGGTTTTTTGATGGGGTCATTGATGCTGTTAATGTAGACTGCAAAGAGGAGGGGACCAAGGATAGAGCCCTGGGGCACGCCCCTCAGCATAGGTTTTAATGGAGAAAGATCACCTTCAGCTTTAACCTGCTGTTTCCGTTCTCTGAGGTAGTCTGCAAACCAGCACATAGATTTATGGTCCAGGCCTAAGGTGCTTAGGGAGGAAAGAAGCAGGCTTGATTGACTGTGTTGAATGCCTTACTAAGATCCAAGAAAATGGCACAGACATGCTTCTTGTTGTCAAGGTCTAGGAGCCAATTATTGGTCACCTTAGCTAGGGCTGTTATGGTGCTGTGCTTTGCTCTGAATCCAGACTGAACCGGGTTTAATAGGCTTCTGGATTCTAAGTATACCCCTAGCTGGCCACACACTGTTTTTTCTAGTAATTTAGACAGGATGGGGAGGAGGGAGATCGGTCTGTAATTATTTAGATTGCAGGGGTCACCTGCTTTTAATAGAGGGATGACATGGGCTATTTTCCATTGAGGGGGGAGGCTACCCTGGGAGAGTGACATGTTGAATAGGTGGGTGATTAGCACCGCAAGCACATGGTAGGCACATTTCAGATAATATGGCTCTATGAAGTCGAAGTCTGCTCCCTTCCTGGTGTCCAGTTGCAGCAGTAGGTCTTCCACCTCTTTTAGAGAGACAGGCAGGAGGGAGAAGGCCTCCTTGGTAGAGGGGGACTCATGTGTTGGTGGGCCCTGAGCTGTGCAGAGGTCATTGGCAGGAGAAGTATCAAATGCTAGCCCTGCCATTGCAAAATGGTTATTGAGGGCTTCCAATATCTCCGATCGGTTAGAGATAACGCTGCCACCGGACTTAATTTTTGCTGGAATGGAATTACCAGGTGCATGTCCAAACATGTCTTTTAACGTTTTCCAGAGCTTTGAAGGATTTCTTGAGGCAAGGCTATCTCCAAACGATAGTAGGCGGCCTTGGCTGCTCTGACCAACTTGGTGCACTTGTTATGTGCTCTCTTAAAAAAACACCAATCCAAGTTGTTCTTGCTTCTTCTGGCTTTTTTCCATAAAGTATCCCTTTCTAACAGGTGAGCTTTGAGCTCAGGCGAGAACCAACGGCAGGTGCTGCTCCTGACCCGCACCTTAACCAAGGGTGCATGCTTATTTAAAGCCTCACTTAAAATATTGTAAAAAATAGTATATGCCCTGTTAACCGTTTTGGCTAGGAAGAATTCCTGCCATTGCGGTGAATGTTTCAAGTCGTGGACATAAGCAAACAAATCAAAGTTGCGTTTGCACCTCTTGATAGAGAACTTTGCCACAAACTGTGGGTTGTGCACGGATCTAATGGTGGTGATTATACAATGATCGCTAATGTCTGAGAAAAATGTTCTGACATGACAGAACAGGTGTGGCTTGCTAACCAAAATTACATCTAAGAGGGAGCTGTTGTTAAGGTTCTTTTTATTTGGGCGAGTAGGCTCGCCAATGAGTTGCACCAGCCCTAGAGTGTCACAGAAGCATTTCAAGGGAGCTGATGCACTTGATAGTCAATCGTAGTTCAGGTCGCCAAGAATAATGGTTTCCAAGGAACTGAGCCCCAGTACGGAACTGAGGTGAGACAGGAGATGCGGCCTGGCAGAAGGGGGCCTGTAGCAGCCTATTACACAGAGTGCACTGGAAGGAGAAAGTTTGATATTTAGGTTCAAGCACTCAAATTCTTTGGGGGAGGATGATGCATCTATGCATGCAGCTGAGTATTTGTCCCTTACATAAATTGCCACCCCACCTCCTCTTGATTGCCTATCCGCTCGGAAGAGTAAATAATTTTGGATATTGATTTCATTGTCTGGGGTGGCTGGCCTAAGCCAGGTCTCAGTGATCACTAGGACATCAGGTAGGGTGTGGCTCACCCAAGACTTGATAAGGGTGAACTTTTTCAGCAAACTACAGGCATTAAGATGCATAAAAGACATTCCTTTGATACCTGCCAGGTCTGATGGAGAAGCAAGGGTGTCTAATGGTCCTGGGTTGAGTTTGACATTGCCTGAGCACAATAGTACAAGAAGCAGGATTCTTTTTAAGGCAGTGAACTGTAATTTGTAAACACTATTTTTTGGGCAATAGGGGAGGTGTTGATGGGTAGGCCTGTACCCACTCCTGGTGTTATACTGGCCTAGTGTTGCAGCCACTTGTGTCCTGGCAGAAATTTGCCATGAGTAGGAAGTCTCAAGTCTGGATGGGGGAGTACTCTGCAGAGGCAGCTCGGGAGATGTCCCACTCCCCGGCAGAGACAGCTGAGAAGCCCAATAGTCCAGAATGGCTACCTGAAAGGAGCTGTTGGACGCAGGACAGGGAGAAGCGCAAGGGTCATTCCACTTTAGGGAGGGATGAGGGTTCAGAAGAATTAAGCTGAGTGCTAGTAAAGCTAGTGACACACCGAGGAACCAGCTGTAATTTCCCAAGATAGATCTAAATGCCACAACAGCCGGCAGTAAAAGCCACTAGAAGCCTAGACCAATCGGCGATCACGTGTTATAAGTTCAAAATCCTTTTGTTGGCTGAGAGGCGGTTTTGGCGCTGAACGTACCTGTGGAGCAACTCTTTGCAGCTGAGCCAGTGAGGTGGTTCAAGGCTGCAATCTGGTGTGGCAAGATTGGTCTGTAGCTCTCGTTTCTGTTTCTGGCCCTGCTCCACCAGTACAGAATGGAAGTGGGGGCAGGCGTTCAAGTCTTGCAGCCTTAGTGGATGAGCATGGTTCGTCCTGAGAAACAGGCAGGAAAAACCCCAGTGATGGTCCTCAGAAAGAGAGGTATCCCAGGTCCACTAGAGCAGAAGATGAAATAGAAAATATAATGTGTTTCCTGTTTAACAGAAAAGACAGCTGTTGTAGCCCTCTAGTGGCTATGTAGTATAATTCGCAAATGAGAAAAAAAAAAATGAAATTCTTGCTTTACAAAAAAGGATAGTCTCCCAGGGTCAGCAGCGCTGATAATTGTCTCTAATGAAGCAAAGTAAAATGGAGACCAGCAGGAAGAAGTCAGTGAGGCTGAGATCCTCCAATCAGAGTGTTGGCGCTGAAAATTCAGAATGTCCAAAGGCTCCAAATATCAACGTACCTGAGTGGGTATATGGCTTTTGGCTGTTTCTGTAGATTTCTGGGCCCCTGCAATGAACTGGAGTTCAGAGGATCCCGGGCGGCAGTTTCAACAGGGGGAAGAAAGCCTCAGGGTCTGCTAATTTGTAATAGCAGAATCATGTTGTTGCTTCACAGGACAGGCTTGTAGCTTTTCCTCTGGCGGCGAGATGTGAGCCCCAGGAGGGCACGGCACATCTGAGGGGGTATACGGCTTTTGGCTGTTTCTATAGATTTCTGGACCCTGCAATGAACCGGAGTTCAGAGGATCCCAGGTGGCAGTTTCAGCAGGGGAAGAAAGCCTCAGGGTCTGCTAATTTGCAGTAGCAGAATCGTGGGTTGCTTCCCAGGACAGGCTTGTAGCTTTTCCTCTGGCGGCGAGGTGCGAGCCCCAGGAGGGCATGGCACTTCTGCAGAGAACTTTGTGGTACTCTAATGAAAGCACTATATGAAATGTCGGTAGTCCCTCTAACTCCTCTATGCAAGGAGAAAAAAGAGTCAGGCACTTTTCCCAACAGGGAATTTTAATAAACAAAAGAAATGGCACCTATGAGTTTTTCAACCCTCTTCCAGTTCATCGGGGCTATCCATCTACTCCTCTGCCTGAACTTGATCTGCAGTCTGAAGCCTGGTTGCCCACAGTCCTGCACCCGAAGGGTCTGTAAAAATGTATACCTTGTCCTGATAGACTATGCAAAGTTTTGCAGGGAACAGAAAAGCATGCAGGACTGATATTTTTGAGTATACGCCGAACCCCATCAAATTTCTTTCTGCGCTGTTGGGTAGCAAAAGAAATGTCCGTGAATAAAAGCACTGGGTTACCTTCATAGAGCAGGGGATGGTGGCATCTTGCTAGTTGCAGCAATTGGTCCCGAGTAGCCATTGAGTCCAGAACTGCCATCACTGTTCGAGGGACGTTGCCATCTTGCCTTCCTCGTGGTTGAATCCTTTAAGTTTTTAGTATAGGCCATTCTGCAGGTCCAGGGTGATCTCTCAGTTGGTCCTTCAGCCAGGTTTTGAGGAACATTGGCAGTTGGTCTTCCTCCGCTCTGTCGGGGAACCCCAAGAAACGCACGTTAGCTGCCTGGATCTGATTCTCAAGGATTTCCAGCCTGCTTTGAGTGAGTTTGGAGTCCGTGGCATACTGAGCTGCAGTGTTACTACAGCGTTCCGTCTGCTTTTTAAAATTGTCCATTTCTAGTTTTAAGACATCCACAGTAGTCTCCATCGTGCCTATTTGAGAGGTAAGGGAGTCTAGCTTGTTGTTCACCACAGAGAGTGATGCCAGGAGCTATGGCATCTTAGCCCCCAGTGATTGAAGGGTCTCTTCCTGTGCTGTTTCTACCACTCCATCATGCAAGGCTGATTGCGTGCTGGTCCCTGGTATCCCAGACTGGGATTGCTGCTTTTTACCATCTGTGGCCCCTTGATTAGTCTTATTTTTGCCCATGATGGTCTGTAGGGTGTCCTCTGTCAATAGATTCCAAACTTTCTGGTAAAAGTTAAAGAAATGAAGCTTAAATTTGTGGTTTAAACCAAGGTCGATGCGCAGTTCAGCAGTTCAGCTTCCACCACACTTGAGCTCCACAGTGGCCCCCCAACCGCTCATAAAATTGCAGCCACTGGGTTTTGCTTACTTCCTGGTATATAGCGCTGCCCATGCTCCACCTTTGCACACAGTCACCTTATGATGTAAGGCCAGGGAGAGAGAGGGGATGTGCTCCATAATAGCCTATGGGGGGCTACTTTCCAATCGTTTTTATATATTGTAATGGTCAACTGGTGATGAATCAAGGGCACCGATCGACTAACAAGGCCCTCATGGACCCTTGTGTGCAGCTTGGGGGCCGATCTCCTGGCCGTCCATGTAACAGGTGTCTCCAGCCAGCTGGTGGATGCTCTCAGCCATGTGGGAGAGGTATCTCATGAGTGGTCTCTCCACCCAGCAATAGTACACAGCCTGTTCCCCCAGTGGGGCACCCCTCTGGTGGACCTGTTCACCTCCAGGGAGATCACAAAGCTGTGGCTGTTTTGTGCCCCCCCCAAGCAGGAAACGCTGCAGGGGGATGCCTTCTCGAGGCCCTGGACCCCAGGTCTTCTCTATGCCTTCACTCTGTTTCCCTTGATCCACAACGTGTTGATCAAGGTGAGGAGGGACAAGGCATGGGTGATCCTGGTGGCTCCCAACTGGTCATGCCACTTCTGGTACCCTGATCTCCTCAGCCTCAGCTGCAGACTCCCAAGGCATCTTCCCCTGTGCCTGGACCTGCTGTTGAACAATCAGGGAAGGTTCTCCACCCGGACCTTCAATCACTGCAACTGACAGCCTGGTTCCTGAGCAGCTAGAGTTCCAGGCTCTGGGTCAAACACATCTTAAAGGGTATGGACACTGCCAGAAAGTGTGAATGAACATCATATACTACTCCTACAACTACTGTTACAGGTGAGTAACCCATTTATATATATGTTATACTGTATTATTATATGGTGGTCCCAATGTTATAATAATTATAATTATGGTATAATTTAGCACTGGATTATTATTATGGTGATTATAATTATTATAATACTTACACATTATACGTTATATAATATTATGGCATATGATATTATATAGTATAATTAACCTTCTATTTATATATTCCCAAAATATACCAAATTGTTTACCATACTTTCCAATATCCCAGTTTTGATGCTTCATGCCAGAAACATTCATGCTTTAATACCTTTGGCCTGTACTCAGTTATTAACACAGCAAGCCCAAAAACGTGCTGTTTATAAATTCTTGTGTGTTATCTGATTTACTGTTCTACAGAGAAGGGGCATACATCTTCGAACCTGCAGTCTAGCAGGTTAAGACTGCATGCAAACTCTACCCCTCCTTAATCACAATCAACCTTCCCAAAAATAAAAGAAAATTTCCTTTTAACATCAAGGAATGATTAGCAGCAGAAATAACCTTACAAAACTGTTTAACATTGCAATGGACAATATGTTTTGGGACAATTTTAATGTTACTACTTTTATAGACCAATACCTGCTTGTAAACTATACATTTATTTATTCTATAACAGCATCAGCTACTGTATGGGCATTTTATAACCCCTTTTCTGGCTGTACATTTGCAAATTCCCTTCCTGTTCAGTGTTGTTTAAGATGGTTTCAGAAAAGAGCAGACTATTACAATTTGGTGAACTATCTCTGGCACAATATAGATAGCTAAACTCTGCAATAGCACTCAACCTGTATCTGTACCCATTCTGGCCTCTGCCTCCACACAGCCAGAATGCCACATGATGGGGGAAATGATACCAGGAAAGTCTTTCCCAGGGACCTGGATTATCCAGACCAGAGCATACCAATGAAAAACTAGCCAAAAAGGACATTAAAACCTGAGAAGGCCAAAGCACTCTGAATTTTAGTTATAACTGAGACAAGCTAAAAGTCCAGCTGAGGTCAACTAACTGGAATATTATATAAAATAGCATTTGCAAAACATTTATAAAAAGCATTTAGCAGAGCTCACAAGAGGCATCTTGTACAGCAGCTACTGACCACAGATTGGTAAGATATTATCTCCTCTGACCAGAAAAGGAGAACGATGGAAATGACTGAGTGGTAAGTGTCAGAGCTGCTACTAACCATGCAGTATCACAAGTAGGTTGCTGGTTACTCTTTTTGTACTCTCTTATGAAAAAAAAAACCTTTACAAAAAAGTATAAAATCCCAGAATTTTGGTAAGTCAGTAGGACACTCCAAGCAACCTCTTGGGAACAGACTGCTGGTTGTCTTGGTGGGCATTGGCTACAAATTGCTGTCAGGACCACACAGCATGGTAAGAAATTGGATACGGTCTTTGCTTCATTTACAAAGTCTCTCATGCTAAGAACCTGAGTAGCTGAGACTACAGGTCAATATTTTGCTACTGTTTAGGATATTGTTGCGTCATATCATCTGTGTATCAGTTATTTTAGGATAACTGCTTTATGATGAAAATACACATTCACAAGGATGGTTCGAGGGAACTCATCAGCAACTATAGGCCCATCTCCCTACTATGCACTCTTGTAAAACTGCAGGAAAGGCTGGTTTACGGGCAGCTGAGGGACTACCTTGAGTACCATCAACTCCTTGCCCCCACTCAGCATGGGTTCTGAACGAACCATGGCACCGAAACAGCTCTCACCCATCTCACAGTGGACGTCCTTAGTGCAGTGGATGCAGGCAAGCCTACGGGCGCACTCTTTATTGACCTGTCCAAGGCTTTTGACCTTGTGGACCACAACCTCCTGCTATCTAAGCTCGACAAAATAGATCTTGATACCCACTCCCTGGGTTGGTTCAAGAGCTACCTATCAGGTCACTCCCAGCGGGTCACCTGGAAGGGTGAGCAGTCAGATCCTCTACCTATTAAAGAGGGTGTACCTCAGGGCTTGATTCTTGGACCCCCTCTTGTTCTCTCTCTTCACAAATGACCTCAACCTGTACTGCGGGGACAGCTCTGTTGTTCAATATGCAGACGACACTGTAATCTACCGCTCAATGGACAACCTGCCGGACCTAGGCCCTCTCCTCCAAGCTGACCTAAAGACACTAGAGGCCAGGCTCACTTCCAATAGAATGGTCCTCAATGCAGGCAAAACAAAAGCTATGCTATTTGGTCCCACATCCTTAGGTCAGGATAGGCCCAGACTCCTTCAGCTTAAACCATAAAATACCTCGGGGCATACAACTGACCATGGACTCACCTACAAGTCCCATGTAGACCCAGTAACCAGGACCATCCACTGTAAACTTGGCACATTATACCAGCTTAAAGGCCAGCTTACCCCTGGGGAAAGGCTTGCAATTGTCTCCAGTGTTCTGCTCCCAACTCTTACCTATGCTGCCCCTGTCCTACAGGGTATGCCAAAACAAGAGTTCAACCGGCTACAGGTACTGTACAACAAGGTTGCACTATTTGCCACCCAAAATCACCACAGAAGTCATATCTGCAGCTCCCTCGCCCAGCTGCACTGGTCTTCCTTCGCTTCACATCTTCAGTACCCCCTGCTCTGCCTAGCGTTCAAAATACTGAGTCCAGCAGCTCCCCCCAGTTTAAAAGGGACTACCTCCCTTAGGCACAACTCTCGGACACTCAGGACCACAGGTTGGCCTATACTAGCAACCCCCAGAATCAGAACAAATGCCGGCGGCAGATCCTTCTCCTTCACCGCCCCCTACCTGTGGAATAGGCTCTCACCTTCAGTTCAGAAAGCCCCCTCTCTATCAAATTTTTGCACTAGGCTTA
This sequence comes from Neoceratodus forsteri, assembly GCA_016271365.2. NCBI lineage: Eukaryota > Metazoa > Chordata > Ceratodontiformes > Ceratodontidae > Neoceratodus > Neoceratodus forsteri. The sequence goes on from CM057451.1 coordinate 41,199,005, forward strand.
AGGCTCACATATTGGAGACCAATACCTGCCATTGTTAAGGTGTAGGGTAGTATTCCCCCTTCTTCAATAAATATCACTACCCCTCTCCCTGTTCACCCAATTAGTCTATTAGGCCTGGCCATGACTCAGTTATCACAGCTAGATTGTCAACCAAGTTCTCAGATGTGATTACATAATGTGAACTGCCGCTATTACTGTGTTTCTGCCCTCAATGTAACTTGGTTATGATTGCAATATCTCTGTAACAGGCTGCACACACAGCACCTAATAATTTGCCATTGTACTGTATCCCGGGGTCGCCCCTGAAAAAGGGACCTTCAGGGCTTAGTGGGCTCACCCAGTAATCAAAATTTAATAAATAAATAAAATACTGCATTGCAATATGAACACTGTTAGTAAGGCTAACGTACAATATGGGTGTGTATATACATGCATGTAACCTCTACGTGTGTGTATGTGTGTGTGTGTGTGTGTGTAATATAGGGGCATGGTAGCACCCCCTATAGTTAGGGTTGAATTGGCACTTTAATGTTAAACCTCAAATTTTGCACTTTAATAACTTTACAATTGTTCAATTTGTGTGAAATTTTGCATGCACAGTCTGGCATGGTAGGTTCCTTGATGTGTCAAGTTTTGGTCGGACTGGTGGATTTCAAGCTGCACATCGTGCTAAAACGTTAACATTTGTCTTTTTTGCATTTTTTTTCATCATCGTGCTATGCCCAGATGGTTTGGAATGTTGGTATAAACCTTTCAGGGAAGAAAGGTCTTATCCCACAGATGTGCCTTTTGCTGGTTTTGTGAAAAATTGTTAATCCGTTCCAAAGTTATTTAAAGTTTTAGGTTTTTAGCATGCTCAGTACAGTCTTTTGGATACCTTCTCAAAATGACAAAGGAATTTGGTCTCACAAAAAAGGATTCTTTTTCTTGAAGGTGCAGTCCTTTTTTGTGAGAAAAAAAATCCTTTTTCCTGAGCCACCATCTTGTTTTCCATTTTTTTCAAATAAAATACTTGCATGACTCAGCCAAATGCTGCCTTGCACAGACACCAAAATATGTATTCTGCTCATTAGGACTTCATGAGGTGTATTATTTATTTTTTCTTACTCTTAAAATGGGCCAGGAATTTTTTCCCGTATTTAAATCCTTTTTCATGACTTGCTAACTTCCTTTACTGTGAATCTTTTTTGTTCCTGTGAAAAAGGAATCGGCTAATGAAAAAGGATTTTAAAAAAAATTCTAAGTCTAGAATCCTTTCATGAAATGATTCCTTTTTTCATTTAGAATGAAAAGGATTTGCAAAAAAGGAATTGTCTTGCAAAAAAGGATTAAAAAAACCTAAGTCAGAAATCCTTTTATGTGAGACAGAATCCTTTTCCATGACCACAGCAAAGGATTCACAGAAAAGGATTCCATGTCACTGAAAAAGATTGGGAAAAAAGTCCAAGTCTCAAATCCTTTTCTGTGACAATAAATCTTTTATCACCAGAATGGAAAACACTGACAAAAAAGGATTTCTTATCATGGCAAGGGATTTATGGACACTCCCTACTGAAGGTATACCGTGAGTGTTGCAACAGAATTTTAGTGTCACAATTAGGGTGCCACAACAAGGGCAACAGTGACAGTGGTGATCTTGATTTTAGATCACCCCTCACTGATGCCATCCTTTATGCCCACATAATTTCTGCCCCCTCCAGGGCAAGCCCACCCCGGAGAAAGTTATACTTAGTTCTGGGTGGTGCCGTGGACAAAGCCCCCCCGCAAAAAAACCTCTAGCATAACCTCTCAGCACTTGCATGCAACATCTACTACCACTTCAACATGTACATCCTCTAGCACTTACCACTCCTGCACCTATACCCTACCCCACATACCTGCCTTCATCTCCTCCTCCTCCTCTCCATTGTCTCCTACTACATCTGTCCTCCAACTGTTGGCTAGGCCGGCTTCCTCCACCCTCTACCCCTCTATCCCTCTGTTGACTGTCACCCTGTGCTTCCTGACAAGGTTATCCTATTTGCCCACTTTACGTTTCCTCTATGAATCCATGCTTTCCCAGTTTTCTTTAATGTCCTCCAGTATCTGCTGTTTAGTAAACTAGTAAATGACCCAATGTAATTCACCTGTATACACTTACCTTCCTACATGTTCTGTTCCTGTATTTTAACTGTTGGTCTGTACTAAATTCTGACGTGGAACCTAGGTAAAGAGCTTTGCTCAAAGGTTGTATCCAAGCTAATAATAATTAAAAAAAAAAAAAAAAGCTGAATGTTTCCCGGGAGGGTGCTTTGGTGCTGTAACTCCCAGGAGATGTAATGCCTGGTGCTGTAATGCTGGGCCGCATGTTGCATATGCCATAATCGGCATTGACAACATGATTTTCACATCGGCTTGGGTGAACCCCTACTGAATGCACTGTATTTTCCCTAGTGTCCAGTGGTACCCCCACACTCCAGTCATTTATATTTACTAGCCCAACGAAAGTATCAAGTATTAAATACCATATACAAATCTGAGTCTGGGGGGTCACTAGACACTAGGAATATTAAGTACCAGTTCAATAAAGTAATAAAATTGAAGTTATAAAATAAGGATACAAAAACATTATGTATGGATGGGAGCGCATGGTCCTCCGGAAGCTGCGGTCCCAGAGCAAAATAAGGATGATGTCACATTATGGATGGATGGGAGTGCAGGGTCCAGAGGACCCCGTGCTCACACAGCAACCTAAGTATACTATTATACTATCTCAAAAAGTAAGGAAATACATTTAAAAAAATGTCATTAATGCACTAGTTCAGGTCAAATCGACAAAAGTTGGGAAATGTGGCATTAGGGTTTTCAACCTTAACAACCCCGCTACCAGGCAGCACAGTAGGTATGGGGTGTGCCTTGGGGTTCTTATGCCTAATGCTCACCCTATTCTCAGAAAGTTTATACATCGGGCCTTATTTACAAATGGAATGGGGTGAGTGTTAGACTTGAAAACCCCAAGGTACACCCCACATCTGCTGTGCTGCCTGGTTGGGGGTGAGGAGTTAGGGTTGGAAACCCTGATGCCACATTTCCCAACTGTTGTCACTTTGACCCTAACTAGTGTATTAATGAAGTTTTTTGCAATTTATATATTATATATGTAATCTAGATATCCACACAGCTTAGCTAAAGGTAGGGTATCTTGTACCTCAGATTAGAAGTCTGTGTTTTAAACCAAAGGACTACAGGGCAAAACAAATTGTTATTTGCTTATTGCTTCTACTGAGTAAAGAAAGTAATTTATGTCATGACATTTCTAATGAATCCTTCTAATATGAGATGGCTAACATGTAAGGTTCCCTAGTTCAGTACTAGAAATCTGTAAGAATAATAATAATGAACGCTTGAATTATGCCAGTAGGCTCCATATCTGGGTACTCTTATTTTGTCATACAAACCCTGGTATCAGTTCTGGTACTGATTCTGGTTCTGGTACTGGTTCTAGTAACAACTCCAGAACCTTGTGCAGTACTCCAGATGTAGGTGTACCAATGACCTGCATAGCAGGAGGATTACCTCCCAGCTTCTGCTACTTACCCCCACCCATGTCCCCCAGCATCCTCAGTCTGCCTCACAGCCTTATTAGCGTACACTGAGCTGTGGATTTCAGATTCTCCAGTATTATTACTCCCAGGTCTTTTTCCTCTACAGTGCTCTTTAATACCACATCCCCCTCATGTATTATGCTCTCGGGTTTTTCCTCCCAATGTGCATTACCTTACATTTCTTGGTGTTTAAGCTCAGCTGCCATATCTTGGACCATTTTGCCAGCCTATCCAGGTCCTCTTTTAGTACCCTAATTCCCTCTCAGTGTCTACCCTTGTGCAGATCTTATCTGCGTGGAGGCAGAGCTTGCCCTGAATGTCCACCCCACTGGTGCACATGAATATGTTAAAGAGGACGGGACCCAGGACTGAGCCCTGTGGTACGCTGTTTGTTACCTCTTTAACCTCTGAGAATTTACCATCTACCACAACCCTCTGTATCTTACTCCTCAGCCAGCTTTGTATCCATGATGCTATCCTTTCTTTCCTCCACACCCATCCATTTTCTTACTGAAGTCTAGGTACAGTATGTCGACTGCCTGTCCTTTATTGGCCCCCATAGACATCCAGTCAGAGAACTTTATTAGGTTAGTCTGACATGATCTTCCCTAAGTGAACCCAATCATCCAGACACCCATTTACCTCGAGAAAGTGTGCCAGTCTTTCCCTCAATATGGCCTCTAGTACCTTCCCCACTAGAGACATCAGGCTGAATGTTTGTGGCAATCCTGATTTTGGAAAGCATGTGTGTCAAAATCAGGATGCCATTCAACAAAGCTGCCTTGTGCCACCCTTGTGGTAGAAGTGCTCTTGTGCATAGTTGCAAGGGGGCTCACTGTTTCATCCTTCTTCCTGCTTTTGTGCAATGGAACCACATCAGCAGTCCTTCAGTCCTCGTGGACCAATCCTTGGCAAGTGGACATTTGAGAATATCTGTCAGTGGAGCTGCCAGTACCTCAGCTGCCTCTTTGAACATCATAGGATACAACACATCTGGCCCCATTGATTTATCTACCCCCAACCCCATTAGCCCAAGCATCACTTTTTGTTCTGTGATATGACTGTGGCTGATAAAACTCCCCTCCTCCCCCCTTCTACCCCCACCACAATCCTGTAATTTGGTAGTGGCCCTTCCTCCTCCTTGTTAAATAATGAAGAAAAATATTTCTTCAGTATCTAAGCCTTGCCTTTGTTCCCCTCCTCCCATCCACCCCTCCCCCATTCAGCCTCACAATGTCCTCTTTACCTTGTGCTTCGCCCAGATGCAATGGAAGAATGCCTTGTTACCCAGTTTCACTCCCTTTGCTATTCTAAGTGCCGTCTCAGCCTTAGTACTTCTGACAATTCTACTGATTTCCCTGGATGCTGTTATTTACGTTTCCATCTTCCTCCCTTTGGCTACTTTGTATTTCTTATTTTTTTTTTATACAGCTGTTTGCTCCTCTGTTGACACCTACGCTGTTCCATTGGGCCTGTGACCTGGTAGCTCCCAACCCCGTCAGCTGCCCCCCCCCCACCATCTCACTGGTGGGGATCGACACAGAGCAGGGTCCGAGAGTGCCAGGGGCCATCACACATGGCAATGGAGAGACATAGGCTTTTTCTGTGCTTTTCTCCCTTTGGGTGGCACAGACAAGCAATGAGCACATTGTGCGAGCTCCGCCTCTATGGAAACACCCCCAGTGCCCTAAACATGTGCCTTGCCCCATTGTGTCCCACACATACCACCGTTTACATACCTCCGGATGGCAGTTAAGTGACGAGGCATGAGTCCCCCCCCCCCGAGGGAGGATAGCAGTCCTCCCTCTCCTGGCTGATCCCCGAGCGATCCATGTCCTTTTCCGAATCCAGGTCACCACCGTGGGATGAGGTAAGGTGACCATGGCACCTCAGCCCTCTACACTGCGGGGCCAACTACCTTTGTATTTCTTAAATACCCATCTGTTCATTCTTGTTGCCTCCTTCATTTCTGATGTGAACCACAATGGTCCTCTTGCTCTTGCTTACCCTATCAATAGTACTAGCCACAGCTTCTATGACACCTACTTTGAATGCTTTATGCTTCCACTCAACTCCTTTTATTGTGGCTATCCCCTTAATTTTTTTTCATGAAGGTTTTTATCCTCCAGGGCTAACTGGGTGGCTGTTCAGTCCTATCCTCCAGTGCCATCAGTCATGCTTCTGCCTGTCTCCTTCTGGGGGTGTTTGTCCCACTGCAGATTGCCCCCCCATGACTTTCATCCAGAATCCCCTCCTCCAATTGCAGCAGCAGGGCAGGCTGTGGCACCTTGGACAGGGTTTTATGTAGACTGGTCTGATCCATTTTCCACCTACGTATCCCTGTCCCAAAGCCACAGTGAGACTCAGAAGTGCATGTATGTGGAGGTGCATATGCGCTCTGGAACCACAGTCTGCTTTCCCCCCACCCAGATGCTCATCTGGTTCCCTAAGCATTCGTGGTACCAGCAGGCCCCCATCTGGTAGCAGCCAAGAGTTGGGAAGGTGAACCACCCCTGCTTGAGAGAGAAGAGCTGCCTGTCAGCCACTCACTCCTTCTCCCAGCCCTACCCCCCGCCAGCCCCTGGCAACCTGAACTCATTCCCAAACTTGTGTCGCCATTGTGGCACAGGTAAGTTGCTTTGCAGCGCCACAGCCCTGTGCACCACCAGGCCTGCCAATCCCCCTTATTTTTGCCCCCAGTTGCTCCCACATCCTATTGAAGTCTACCTTCCTGAAGTCGCATACTTTTGCTATGCTGTGCTATTCCCTTTGCTTGCTTCCAGTTGGATCTCTGGCCACATCATTTTATGGTCACTTGACTACAACAGTTCTTGGACTGTTGAACTGTGCACCTATTCACTGTTTATGAGTGCCAGGTCCAACAGCGCACCATACATCATACAATCCTGAACCAGTTGTGCTAGGAATGTTTGCTGGTAAGCATCTACCAGGAGTTGGTTCCTGGCGCTTCCTGCAGCTGGGACCTTTCAGTCCATGTCCAGCATGTTGAAGTTGCCTACTATTAGCACTTCACCGTGCCAGTTGTCCTCCTGAGAACCTTTGCTAGTTCCTTGTCTGCCCCCTGGTCTTGACCTAGAGGTCTGTTAACCACACCAATTCTGATTTGTCCCCTTCCCCCTGGGAACCTGTGCCCACAGGGACTCTAAAGTACCAGATCCTCACAAATTATTTGTTTCTGTGGCCTCAGTGCTTTCTTTTACATAAAGCACAACAACCCCCTCCTTTGCACTTCCCCCTTTTCTTTCTGAACAATGTTTACCCTGGTATAGTCAAGTCCCAATCATGGTTCTGTGTTGCCCACATCTCTGTGACAGCCACCAGGTCCAGATTTGCTTTTGTAACCAACGCATGCAGTTCTGGTGTTTAGTTTCCCAGATAGATAGACAGACAGACAGAGAAAGAGAGAGAGAGAGACAGAACAGGGGATCAGTGGCTCACCGCTCTCACTGCAGCCCGCAGCACATCTCTATCTGTGACTGCAGATGTCAAGAAAGTCCTGATGTTCTCATACAGAGAATGAGGGTTAACATCTCCACTCACTAAGCTGGCCACCCTGGATTTTGGGGTGCTCTGAAAAGGTGTTTCTGGCAACTTTAAAATAAAATCAGCAGATTCTAGCTAAACTGGTCCCATTTAGCTAGGTTGAGGTGTTTCTTTTTAAAAAAGACATAAGCTGTATGTATTTTCAATGTCTGTGAGTTTAAAAGGAGAAAAAAAATAGCAGCCATCACAACTGGTATTTTTTTGAGCACGAGAAGTAAACCATGAAAATAAGCACTTGTGAAAGTTTTTTTTTTTTTAATGGGTCGAACTTGAATGCTAACTCAAAAATCATTATAGCTCTAAACACGGTATAATATTTTTTACCAAAGCTTTGAAAGGCACACCCTTGGCACAGACCCCTTCAGACCTGAAAATTTCTTGAAAACAATTCTACACCATCTGGACCGTAGGTGACAACAAAAAACATGCAATGTTAAGTATAGTTTTTTTTTTGTTTTTTTGACACTCTATATTTGGAAAACCATATAAGATGCCATCACAAAACTTTTCATGTCCTGAGACTCTGACAGCCTAACCATGCAAATTTTGTGCTATTTTGTCAAACAATGGCAAAGTTATTAAAGTACAAAAACTGGGTTTTAACACTCAGCAGCCCACTCAACCCTAAGTATAGGGGCACTACCGCACCCCTATAATAAGAAATTCCTTGCATTATATGAGGGACCATTTCTTACTAAACCCCTTTCTTGCCCTGCTGTACTTCTTGCTTGCATTAAATAGTACACCAAATATGATTTTACAATAACTGATAAACATTTCACAACTATGTAATCAAAATGTACCTCAGACTATAAGTATGATATTTCTATTAACTGTGAGTAATTAGTAAAACTGCTGTTTACAAAAAAAATAAAAAATTCACAAGCCTGCTATTGAATGCAACATGGGCACTGAAGCTTTGGCGCAAGGTGCCGGCGCCAAATGGCTTTGATGCAAGTGGTACTTTGCACCAAAGTTTGTGGCAATCCTGATTTTGGAAAGCACGTGTGTCAAAATCGGGATGCCATTTAACAAAGCTGCCTTGTGTCACCCTTGTGGCAGATGTGCCCTTGCGCATGGTTGCAAGGGGGCTCATGCCACAGCGGGTCTGCATCATCCCCTTATTTGGCATTCCAGAAACCCTACCATGGTCACAACACGGGGATCATGTTAGACCATCCAGGCGGTGGTCTAAAGGTTTTGTGTCACTGCCCAGCAGGGCGGTGATTGAGGGGGGAAATGGAAGGTAGGGACTGGGGGCCGATGAAGCCCTGGTGGTGCCATGAGAGGTGAGGGGGGCACGGCAGCAGTGGGTAGGATGTGAGGAGGCAGCCAAAGATTCCCTGCAACTTGGCACACAGCCAATAGGGCTGGGGGGCACGGCCGGACCATCATGACCCAGATTCCAGTTGTCCACAGCCCTGGCACCTGCTCCACAGATGCCACAGACCCCTAAATGTGGCAGGTGGTGGCACATGCCACTTGTGGGGTGCATTTGGTGGCCGGGGATGTGCCCCAGGCACCACAACATTCTCCAGGTACACAGCCCCCTATGTGGTGGCTGGCAGATTCCAAGCTACACTGTTGGGAACTGTGGGTTCTGTGGAGCTGGTGCCAGGGCTGCTGTTGACTGGAGTCCAGATCATGATGGTCTGGCCATGGCCCCCCCACCTGGCCTGATTGGCTGTGTGTCAGGTCGCAGGGCATCTCCCCCGGCTGCCTCCTCATGTCCTCCCCCACTGCTGCCATATCCCCCCCTCACCCTCCCCATGGCACCACTAGGACTATAGTGGCCCCTGGTCCCCACCCTTACCCACCCTCCCCAATCTCCATGGGTCATCTGGGATTGTGCCGGAGGGGTGATGGATCCCTCCATGAAACTCCACTGCTGTGCCCAGTGTTAGGCACAACCCTGCGGCTACAGCAACTCTCAGGTCTTTGGAGCTGGGACCCCCATTCTTATAAAATAGGGCACAGGGTCCCTGATGCACCCAGATTTGCTGCAGTTGTAGATTGCCGTAAATTGCAGCAATATAAGGGACAACTGAAAATCAAGCCCCCTATGTATAAACTGAACTTACAGTTCTGTATAGTTTCTCTTTCATGCTCCTGACTCTATTATACCAGAGATGCACAGAAACTTAAACTCAGCTACTAAAACACACTGCGATTGTGAAGATCAGTAGGAATAAGGAGAATATACCTCATTGTGTCTATGTGGCTGCATACCAACATTGGACTCTTTCCTCTGATGCTGCACTGAATTGCACAGAGAGAGGTGGACACAGTGCATAAGAAGTTTTTATTTGGTTAGTTAGTGTTTGTTGACCAGGAAAGGAGGGCTATGCAATTTGCTTATTTTCAGTCTCATGGGGGGGGGGGGGATACAGATGGAAACTGACATATTGAACCACATTAAGCTCCTGGTGGTATTTTTTTTTTTTGCTCCCACCAAGTCCCCAGTCGGCCACTCCTTCAGGCTGCTAAGGGCCACAGCCACCACACGCCCCATCACCATCCTCCGCCCTTTCATTGTCATTACCCCGGGTAACCTGACATAACCCTTGCCAGGTGGACCCTCCCTCATGGGAGCAGGGACGGGGGTGGGAGAGAAATGCCCGCTGGTGTCGAATACATATCCTGGACATGGCGGGTTGGCATGGACACTTCGGCTATCATGGTGACAGGGACCAGCAGCTGTCATCCTGGTTAGCTGAGGATGGATTTTCTGCTTTTCTCCCAACCCGCCCACCCCGTCCCACAATGGGCCAGCAGCAGTGGCGTCCTGGGGGCAGTATGTCAAGGCCACACGCCACCAAAAACGCCACCCCAGGTCACCTTCGGGACCAACAAACAGCGGTCCAAAGCCCTCACTCCCCCCCACCCCCGGGAGGGAAGCATCCAAAGAACGCTTTAATCTCCCTCTGTACTGGACTCCGCTTCTGACACCCGGACTCGGAATGCGAACCCAGGTCACCAGCGTGCCGAGCAAACACCTTCACTCAGTGCCATGGAGCAGGCATGTTTTTTTTTTTTAAATGACATATTTATTGCATTTTGATAGAGATACGTATTATGCATAGTTCGAAGAAATGGCATTACAGCAAAAATAAAAAGACAGCAGTAAATTGATACAGTATACAAAAAATACTCACTTCTTGATGGTACCACTTTAGGTAAAAACACTGTTAATGAAACACATTAAGAAAGTTACCACTATTAAAGCCATATTTGCAGTCATTGCTAGAGGTCATTCCCACATATAGTTCATTAATTCACTGTAACTTAAACCCAGTTTACTTGGCTTAAAGATATATAAAAATCAAGCAATCAGAGCACAAACTGCGCTCCTCATTGCTCTTGGGACTGCAGGTTTTGAGCCACATCAATCAGAAAAGGGACTTCCGGGAATGTCACATTTCTGCATGGCTGCCTGAACTTCTAGCTCCTATACTCCCTCCATTTAGAAAACTCTAAACCATTTGTTTAACCACAATTATAAAATGGGTCAAAAAAATGCCTTAAACTGATTGGCTGAAAGGACCTTCGAGCCATGTCCTTATCAGGCGATATCTGTGCCAACCGGCACTTTTCTTCCCTGAGCAACCTCACAACAGGGAAATATCAATAACCTGCTGGATGTTTAAACTGCTTTCACAGACAAGCACACACCAGTACCCGTTCCTCCCGCCGTTACGCAAAACAACGTCCATTACTTGCGTCACCATTTACAGTGCACATCACCACAAGAAAACTATTTTTTTTATTTGTTTGCTTTCTCTCCTAAAAAATAATAGTAACTGACCTCAGCAGCAAGACAACTTCATCCAGTGAGGGTCGTGATTGGCGTGTGGTGCGGCTTTCAAATTAAAGTCATACCTGCTCCTCCAGGACTCACCAGACCCGATCCTGTCCCGCTCCTCTACCATGTCCTACAAAAATGTTGCTTATTAATTCATTTGAATTTCCCAGTCCAGAGCAAGCTGCTGAAACACCAAGGTGGAAGTGGTATAACAGCAGCCTAAATACAGCGTGTTGTGAGGGATACACTCGCTCCTACTCATCATAGAAAAATCATTCTGCATTGCCTTGTTTATTGACAAACATGCACACACACAAAAAGAAAAATCCTATTGTGCAGCATCTTGTGTGTGTGTGTTGATGGGGGGGACAGAGACTATCACAGAACTGTTCATACAGCGACTGCCGAGAAACATCACAGTAACCGTAGCAGCAGGCATCGGGCACACCTGCTTCCTCTAACCTGAAACTGAGTGGGCAGTCGGTCACTCCTTAAAAAACTAGAAAAAGAAAAAAAATTTGAATAAAAAAGTAAAGTAACCCTGGAGGTACAAGATCTTGAGTGTGTGGCTATGGAGTATAGTGACAGACAGACACAAAAGCCCTGTACTGACTTTTAATGAAATAGCTATATTCCAATACAATAAGGACTACTTTTTCTCTTTCTACTGATATGGTCACATTTTTTTTTTTACTCTGTTTATGTACACTTTTCCTGTGCATTTTCAATTGATTTCTTTACTAGGGAACCCATTTTATATGTGCAATAACACACTCTGAGGTGTGGGTTATCACCTGATAAGAACACTTCCAGGTACATAAGGCACTCGGCGCGAGCGCCTTGTGCCTTATTACACACCTGGGCATGCTCGTAACAGGCAATAACCCACACCTCATTGTGTGTCGTTGCCTGTTTATACAATGGCAAGAAAATTCCTTGCTCTCTGATTAGTCAGTGCTGATCTTCATCAGTGATGTTATCTGAGCATAACATCACTGTATGAAGGTCCAGCATGAAGATGACCTCACAGAAATGAGAAAAAAAAAATCAGTGTGCCCCTGTATCTCTCGATTCCTGCCTCTGCTTGAGTGAACCACACATACTGTAACTACTGGTAGTGCGGTTCACAGTGCTGTACCGTATTGCTTAAATGAAGAAATTGTGAAGTTACACAACACAAACATGATTCAAGGGAGGGACATGTTTTTTTTTTTTTTAAACACTTATGGTAATAAAGCCACAACTCAAAACAGCTTTCCTGTTACCCATCTCAGCATGCAATTTTGAAAGCACATGTACAATTCAGTGCTGTGCTGTACACTTGATGATTTAAGATCCTCCGGTTCCTGACAAACTCCTCAGCTGTTTTCTTCAGTCCACTATAAAGATTAAAAAACAACAACAACAAAAAATCAAGATAAAGTCAGACCCTGTTCTTCCAGTCTGCTTCAGCTCTCAACTGCACTTTGACCCAATCCAACTACCCTGCACTGTCGGTCATAGCTCTTCCGGTTGGGGGAAAAAAAAGAAACAGCAAACTATAAGTCAAACATGGAGAGGCTCTGTACACTGTGTGTGTGCATGTGTGCAGAAGGGGACACATGTCGCCAACACAAGAATAGTGCAGGGGAGGTGAGAGACGCACTAAGAGACTGACAAAGGCAGACCTAATATGAGATATAGGGTAACCACGTAGTGGCAGCACCACTTGCTGGACGAAAGAGATATTATGGACTCTTTTTTTAATATGTATACCTGCCCAAACAAAAAATTAAAAAAAGTAAACATATTTTTCCCATGTTTTATTCTTTCAAAAAAACAAAAGAGCCATTGTATAATAGCAATAAGGCACACCAGGGCGTGTGTTATTGTGTAATAATGTCACTTCTCGGGTATTGAATGCACTCAGCCTATGGCCTCGTGCTTCAACCATCCAAGGCGTGACATTACTCAATAACATACACCCTGTCATGCCTTATTGCTTAATTTTCTTGTTTGGGAATGCAATAGTTACTGTGGCATCAATGGTCGGATTTCAACAAACATAAAAAGGGTCTCAGAGCGGCAGTCTTGCGACTTCTGTAGACCATTTATTTATTTAGTTTTTGTTGACCGGGTAAGTGCGCTAGCCAACAAGTGACTATTTTCAGGCACGACCCGGGAGGTACAGTTACAGAACACAGTGATACATAAGAGATTACACAAAGCAGGATACATTTGCAGGATACATAAGAAATTACACAGAGCAGGATACATTTGCAAAGGACAAAGTCACACAGTGTAGTCAAGCATAGCAATAAGGATAAAATTACATGTATTCAGTTGTTGAGAACTAGGGAGAGGTGGTGAGGGAGGTGTCAGGGCAGGAGGAGAGACGGAGACAGGGGTGGTAGGGCTAATAGCAAAAAGGGAGGACAGGAGGGAGGTTAAGGCGCCGGGCGCGCATTAGCGGGAGAAAGTTACCACCTGTGGCCGGACGGTGAACCGAGTCGGCAAGAGAGACGGAGAGGTCGGGGAACAGGACAGTGAAGCTATGGGTGCAAAAATAGAGAGGAGAGAGGTGATGCAGGGAGGGCGGTGGGGGACTAGGTGCAAGGGTGAGGAGGATTTGAACTAAAGGAATGGGGGAGGGGAAGAGTAGGGTGGGAAGGGCAGGGTATAGGGGAAAAGGGATGAAGGGCACGGAACAGATAGGGAAATGGTGGGGTAGGGAGATAGAGTGCACCTAGTAAGAGCGCAGCGGAGCAGAAGAAGGAGGAGGACAAGAGGCGAGGCGGTGAAAACGGGCATTGGCGGGTAGAGTAGTAACTCGTGCCGAGCCGGTGGAACTACTAGACGGGCAGGAGAGAGAGGGGAGTCACGCAAACTGGTGGGAGGCGGATAAAATAGGAGAGGGAGGGGTGAGGACTGAGCATAGGGAGAAGAGGGAAGAATAAAGAGGAGGGAAAGCTGGCAGGAGAGGGCAGAAGGTGAAAGAAAGGTAGGAAGGGTGGCGCAAGTTCGCGGCATTAGCGGTACAAGGTAGCAACCTGTTGCGGCCGGTGGAACCGAAAGACAGCAGAGAGGGGAGTGGAGGTGTTAGAGAGGAGGAGGCGGCAAAGAGCAGGAGAGGGAGGGGCAGGAAAAAGGAGGGGTAATGACAGGGGTACTGGAGAAATGGCTAAGGGAAGGAAGAGAGCGGGCTGGGAAAGTAAGTGTTACAGGAACAGAGGGTGCAGGATAAGGAATGAAGGTGGGGAAAACAGCTCAGGAGCGAGGGCAAGCTAAGTGACTAGGCAGTAATTAGAAGCTTTACAATTGGCATCAGAACAACAATGTTATACAGTATCAACAAACATGAAACATAAAAGCAAAAACAACCAAGAATAAAAAGCGAAGTGCCTATAATATATAATAGTAGGAGGGAGGAGAACAGGTTAGGAGCATGGGATTCAAGAGGGATCAAAACAAACACATTTGTCCATCGAGATAAGGAAAGCTCTGAGATTGTGCTTAAATGCATCGTGAGAAGGAGCATTTCTTAGTCCCTGGGGCAGCAAGTTCCAAAAGTGAGGGGCAGCATAACTGAAGGCTCCCGAGCCCTTTTTTGTGCGGCAGAGAGGAATATTCAATAAGGACTTGTCAGAGGATCTAAGGTCCCGTGAAGGTATAACCGGTTGGAGTAGTTTTGAGAGCTCAGCTGGCTTTGATGCTCTGATGATGGTGTCCGAAAGGTTGCAGAGGTAATATTGCCTGGTGGAGGAGGGAGATAGCCAGCCCAGGTCTTTGTACCATGAGTCAGCAGTGTCAGTGGACAGCAGCATAGCCTCTTCTCTGTGGTCATTGTATGGCTCACTTCCACCCAAGATCACTAATGAACAGATCCTGACTGAGCTCATGGCTTTCCGGGCTGAAGTGAGAGACTCCCTGGAAGGGGGTGCACCAGGAAATGGATACTATTCTGGTGGCCCACAAAGACTTACAGACAGTAATCACAGCTCTCTCTGATTGATGAGACCACATGGCCAACTTGGTACTCCATCTATACCACTGCCAGCTGCAGAGGGAAGAAAAAATGCAGGTCATGGAGTGTAGGGCCAGACACAAAACTCTTCAAATCTACGGAGTGGCAGAAGGGCTGGAGAGACCCAAAATAACAGACTTTGTGGACAGTTTAATCAAAATGGTGCTCCAGCTCCCGCCAGACATGGACACAGAGCTTGAATGAGTCCAGAGATCCCTGGAGCCGAAGCCATCACCTGAAGAGCATCGTCAATCTATTATTCTTACATTTCTGCATTATGCCACCAATGAGAAAATATTGTCCATGGCCTGGAAGCAAAAGCAGCTAATGTACCAGGAAAAACAAATTTTGTTTTACAGTAATTATTTCCCAGCAGTGCAAATGAAGCTCCAACCCTAGGCCCCTTACTTAAAAGCCCTCAAGTAGAGGCCGGCCTAGTGGCGCTGAGGGTTGAGGCGCTGGATGCCACAACTCGCGCCACACCGGTGACCCGGATTTGGGAACGAGCCAGAGCTGGTGGGGGTCAGCAGGGGGAGGGAGGATTGAGCGTCTGGAGGACCGCTCTCCTCTTTCTGGGAAGGGACTAGTCTCCTGTTGCTGACTGCCCTCAGCAGAGGCTGGAGGCAGTATGGGTCGGAGGCTTGGAAGCCGACGTGCTTACATCGGAGAGGAGGGAAGGGAGAAAATGGAAAATGACCGGGGCACCATGGACCCGTGATGGCCTGACCGCTCCAGCAAAGTCTGACCCCTGCCACCAGATTTGATGTACCAGGTGGTGGGGGACCACTGGACCTCCTGCACCTGGCCCTGCTGCTGAGGGGAAATCTGCGGGAGAACCCCAGGGGGCATACGAGCTGGGGTTCGGGCCGGAGGATGCACCTCCCTTGGGGGGGTCATAGCCCCATGGAGCCTGCAGCGGGGAGTAAAATAATACTAATAAAAAATAGCCCTCAAGCAAGTGAACATTAAATTTTAAACTCCCTACCCAGCAAAGCTGAGGGTGGTGTATCCTGATAGGGAGATTCTTTATCATACCCCAGAGGAGACCAAGGCAGATATAGAATGTCGGGGCATCACCTTCACACTACCACCAAGATCTCTACCCCACCCAGGAGGAGACTGGAGATAGGTGGGACCTAATCATGTTAGTAAAACCCTTAACACAGACTAAAGCAGGGGCCTTGGTATTACCAGAAGTAAGGGCATGCCATTCACAGGCAGTGCCGGGTCAGTTAAAAGCCCTTTTGCAGTAATTTGAGTGCTGACCAAGATAAACCCTTAACTACCTCCTCTTTAGATGCCTTATTTACAGATATATTGCACTCATATTGGAGTCTGCCTATTTGCTTTGGCTGACCATCATATACCAGACATGGAGGGGGGCGGACTGCACAGGCAGAAGTGTAGAGGGAGGGAAGGGTGGCCCTCTGTTCCATGAGGTGCTTTTATTGTGTACTGTGGAGTTCCTGTATATAGGATGGAAGGCCAGTTTCGCAGTGGGGTGTAGATGAGGGGGGCCTCAGGGTGGAAGACACTCAGGTGTCTGCTCCCTGTGGCAATCCCACCCTTCCCCTGGCTTTGATTTCTGGGCATGGGGGGACCCCTGGCCAGGAAGACTTGGTGCCTCTGGGCCAGCTCCAATGGGCGCTCCCCTCTTCCAGTAGCTCTTCTGGAATATACTGAGTAAAGGTGCCAGTAGCCTGAGGATATGACATGACTGCACAGACTTTCACATGCCTGCACCACTAGCTAGACTGTAATGGGTAAATACTGTCTTGGCCCTTCAGCAATCCTCCATTGATTACAATGTGGTAATGCTACAGGTGCCTTGGGCAGGTGAGGAGGTACTCCTTCTTTAGCATGCCTTCTCCCTCATCCTTACCCCCAATCTCCTGATATTTAAGCTAAGGGACAAATGACCTGACTTGGTACTTTGCTGGATTTTAATTTACTATGCAGACATAAACAACTTTAATTTAAGGGGCTGACAACTTTCACTTTCTGGCTTGTCACCCTCCATCACAACATATCAGATGCAGTGTTTCCAGGAGGAGATGGGGGAGTCACACAATTCTCATTCACGTGACTTTATTAAACTTATGAACATACGAATCTGCCAGCAGAAACAGACCATCCAGTCTATCAATGCCTTCCTGAGTGTTAGCCCCCTAAATTGCAGCTGCCCCAACCTCTTCTCCGTCATTCCCATGACGGCCTCAGCTCCCTCCACCCAGACCCTCCCTCATGTTCTCTCCCACACCATCTTAAAACTTCCTACCATCTTACGTGATACCACCCCCTCTGGTAGAGCATTCCATTTAGACACCACCCTTTCCATGAAGTAGTGCCTCCTCATCTCCCTCCTAAATCTTCCACTCTTCAATCTCAGTCCGTGACCCCTCGTGTCCCTACCCTTCTTCAGTTTAAACACCCCTTTAGTGCTAGCTTTGCTTATTCCCCTCAAATACTTGAACGTTTCAATCATATCCCCCATCCCTCCTCTCCTCCAGCGTGCACATATTCAGCTCATTCAGCCTGTCCTCGTAGGCCTTGCCCTCCATCCCCTGTAACATTTTTGTTGCTCACCGTTGCACACCTTCCAGTAAATTAATATTCCTCTTCAGATACGGCCACCAGTACTGCGCACAGTACTCAAAGTGCAGCCTGACCAAAGATCTGTAGAGTGGCAGGATCACCTCCCCTATGCCTGGATGAGAACTCCCTTGCGATACAGTCCAGCATCTTGTTTGCCTTAGCTTCTGCTTTCCTGCATTGGGCAGAGTTGCTCATACTCCCTGTTACCAACACCCCCAGGTCCTTCTCTTCCTCAGTGATCCCCAGCCTCACCCCTCCCAACCAATAGTTCCTCCTTGGGTTCTTTGCCCTGGAGTGCATAACCTTGCACTTTTTCACATTGAATCCCAGCTGCCACTTCTCCGACCATACATCCAGTTTAGTTAGGTCCCCTTGTAGTTGTTTCCATCCATCCTCTTCATCCACCATTGTCCCATTTTGGTATCATCTGCGAACAGACTAACCCTACTCCCAACTCTGTGTGCAATATCTGAGATAAAGAACTCAAATATCACCGAGCCCTGTGGCACACTGCTCGTCACTGATCTAAGTGTCAAGAGCCCCCCCACTACTACCTGTTGCAGCCTCCCCTGCAGCCAGTTCCTTATCCAGTTTGTCAGCTTTGTCCCCACTTCCACAGCAGTCAGCTTCCCCCCCAGTCTCCCATGAGGCACTGAACTGAAGGCTTTGCTGAAGCCCAAGTACAGGGCATCTACAGCATGACCCATATCCAGTTCTCATGTTACCCAGTCATAATATTCTATTAGATTGGTCTGACAAGACCTCTCAAAGATGAACTCATTCTGCCACCCATCCTGGAGGTCATTACCCTCGAGGAACGATACCAACCTCTCCTTCAGTATCGTCTCCATAAGTGTACCCACTATGGAAGTGAGACTGATAGGCCAATAATTTCCTGGCTCATCCCTAGGGCCAGTCTTGTGTATGGGCACCACATGGGCCACCCTCCAGTCCTGAGGCACCCATCCCGTGTCCAGGGAGGTGCTGAACAGGTCCAAAAATGGCTCGTCCAACACCTCCGCCATCTCCCTTAGCACCCTGGGGTGAATGCCATCAGGACCTGGTGCCTTGTCCACCCTTAATGCCCTCAGACCCTCTAGTGCTCTACTCCCTTTGATCATTCCATCTGTCATTTCCTCCCTCACCCCCACCCTCCCAGTCCATGGTGGTAGTGGACCATCCTTCTCCTTTGTGAAAACGGAGCAAAATTATTCATTTAGTACTTCCACTTGTTCCTCTCCCTTTTCCATCCACTCCCCTCCCCACTTTATCTTCACTATATGGTCTCTGCACTTCCTCTTTTCCCTGACATATCTAAAAAAGTCCTTCTCCCCTCCCTTGATGCCCTGCCTAACTGTAGCTTCCTGGAGGCCTTGGCTACTCTCACTTACTTGGTCACCTCCTTGGACCAACTCACATAAGCCTCCCTGTCCTCTTCCTTCCTTGTTCTCCTGAACATCTGGTACGCAGCTCTCTTCACCCTCACCCCCTCCAACACTTCTCTATTCAGCCAGCATGGTTTCCTGGCTTTGCACTTCTTGCTCTTATTCCTGGTGCAAGCTTCTGTAGCCTCTGTTAGCCCAGTTTTAATAATTTTCCACTTTTGCTGTGCATCCATCTCTGGCCTAATACCCTGAAGTCTCCCTTGCAGTATTTCTCATATCCTCCCGAAGTCTGCCCTCCTAAAATCCACCACCTTTGTTACTGTGCCTCCAGACTCCCTGCCCAACTTGAGAGTGAACCACACTGTCTGGTGGTCACTACCAGCTAGTGGGTCTTCCACCATTATTTCCCTCACTGCCTCCCTATTTGACAGCACCAAGTCCAGCGTGTTACCTAGTCATGCTGGTCCACTGATCAGCTGTGTCAGGAGACCATCCTGGATCACGTCCAGGAGCACCTGCTCCCAGGCACTGGAGGTGGCAGGGGTGCTCCAATCGATGACCAGCATATTGAAATCCCCCACAATCACTACACTCCCCTTTCTACACACCCTCCTTATTTGCTCTGCTAACTCCCTGTTCAGTGCCACTGATTGGGCTGGTGGTCTGTACACCACCTCCAGCCTCAACTTTCTACCCTTGGAGTCCAGAAGCTGCATCCATAGTGCCTCTGTCCTCCCTTCCTCCCCTCGTCCCTCGTACATCTGATCCCTTCCCTCACATAGAGTGCTACCCTACCCCCTCTCCCAACCCCCTGGTATTTCCTGTAAATTTTATACCCCGGGATTGCCAGATCCCAATCATGATACTGGGTGGCCTAAGTCTCAGTCACTGCAGCGACGTCCACACTCCCCTCCTCAAGGAGGGCCTGAGCTCCGCTGTTTTATTACCCGGCTCTTTGCATTAGGGAGACCACCTTCCACCCATTCCATCCTTCCCCCCTTGACTCCTTAGTCTTCCGTCTTCCCCCCACCTCTCAGTGGTCCCTTCCCCTTACCCACAATGTTATCAAGCGGGAACAGCGCGTTTTGCACTCTTGTGGATGTTGATGTTCCTTTTCTTTTTAAGGGAGCCTGAATCCTGGAATTTGGCTTTCTCCCCCACCCAGGACTTAACATCCACCCCTGGACAGGGGGCTTCGGATTTATTAGCCTCCCCGCTACCTTGGAAAGACATTTCTATGGACCTTGCACTATGTTTCCCTGGCCCTATTGGCTGCTTTAATGTGCTTTGCTATGTGTTAATTTGGTGCCCAGTTGGCACCCTGTGGACTGTTTATATGTTTATGTGTAGGTGACCAATGTGCATTGCTGTATGCTGCTGGGTGGGAAGGGGGACCTCAAAAGGTCCACAGGATGGTAATTTTTGGTGAGTATCAGTCACAGAAGGTGATGCATATTACGTTAGGTCCTGATAAGTTGAGGTCATAAAATGTAAACGGGGTTCATAACCCTATAAAGTGGTTCCACCTGCTCCAGACGTTTCATCGGGAGCAAGTATAACTATAGTTTTTTTCAGAAAACCCGTCTCTCTGCACCAGAACACGTCAATTTTGAACAAATGGGGTTTATTGTCCTGGGATCAGTCTCCCACCCTTCAAGTAGGTGAAATGGGGTACTAATACTAGCCAGTTGCTCTTTCCCCATTACTGTTTCTCAAACAGTGACTGACACAGAAGGTAGATTTGTTATTCTATCCATTTCCTTATATGGTCAGGCAGTGACCCTAGCAAACTTATATCTACCCCCGGGTTCCAAATCAGTAGCACAAACTTTTATAAGTAAACTGCTTTCCATACTCCTGGGTACCTTGCTTTTGGGAGGGGATTTTAATATAATGTTCAGCCCTTCCCTGGATGCCACTAATCCTTGGCCATATCATAATTCACAAATGCAAAACTACCTTAGAAACACTGGAGCATTTGGGGTTTTTGGATGACTGGCGTCATCTGCACCTTCACAGTTTGGAATTCACATACCGCTCCCCTTGTTTTCACACTTTAGCCTGCTTGGAGTAGGTTTCTGCTTTGGTGGGGCAGGTGCATATCATCCACTCAGTCAGACATGGCCCTATCCATTTGTCAGACCACGCTCTGATATTCATGAAACTGTACTTGGGTAACCCCCCCCTCCCCCAAAAAAAAAATTCTCATTGGCGTTTTCACTTAGATTATCTTTGGGATGAGTCTCTTCAACAATGAGACAACTGGATCTGCAGGGTCTGCCAGCTAATTTGACTGACCAGGTGGCTCCATCTGTATTGTGGGACACCCTGAAAGAGCTGCTGAGGGAAAGACATACTGCCTATGCTACGCACCAGCACAAACTGTAAGAAGTAGAACTGAAACTACTCCAGGAAACTTTACATACTATTTAACTGCTTTATATTTAGGGGGATCCAGCTCTGAGTTTTCAGATCAAGCAACTTAAGGCAGAAATTCAACAGATTTTAGATATAAAAGTGAAACATGCTTTCTTTTATCTCCATCATAAACATTATGGAGGTGGGGCTAGGGGAGCTGGGTGTTGGCCCAATGCCTTCAGGCCCAGTGGTTTCAGGAATGTATAACACAATTGGATGATCCCACCACACAGGTTTAAGCTTGTAGGCAGGAGGATATTCAACAAATTTTACAGAATTTCTATCACACCCTTTACCAAGCAGATGCCATGCTCCCCTCCCACTGAAATTTCTTCCTTTTTCTCCTCCCTCCCACTCCTGGAGTTAACACCCAACCAGGCATCCTCCCTAACTTGCCCTATCACTATGGAGGAAGTGGTGGAGATTCTTAAGGACTCTAACACTGGCAAGTGTCCTGGTCTGGATGTGTCAGTCTTTTGCCTTACCTTCTCTGAGTCTACTCCACAATAGAGCAAGGGGGCACCTCTCCCATCTTGGAGTTGCGCCACTATATCAGCACTGTCCAAGCCAGGGAAGGACACTACGCAACCTGCATCATACCTGTGACAGTATCTTATAGGAAACCTTTACAAAGGCCTGCAAAAACTCTCACCACATTCCACAGCCCATATCCTTCAGTGCTGGAATGAGGAATTGTGAAAGGATCACCCTCTAGACCAATGACCTATTCTCAAGGTTCCCCTCAATTCCTACCTCCGGGATTGTTCCTGGAAATGTAGGTCCCAGTACTTTAGAACTCCGACAATTCAAGCAAAGTATCTGGGGGCAGCTCATGGGCTTTGCTGGAAGGCATATGGGGTTCAAAGGGCAGATCAGGACCATAATTTTTGGGGTTTCCCTAAAATTTCTGAGTATTGGACTGAGATATCTCAGGTCCTGGAATCTCTGTTTGATATTCTCAATCTCATTACCTTCTCATTGGTGCGTCTTTCAATACCCTCAGGGAAACCCAAGCTTCAAAGGCATTACCCAAAACTATTACTCCTACTTTGTTCTATAGCTAAGAAAGTGCTCACAAAACTCTGGCTTACCCACACTATCCCACCATACAACTGGGGTATGCCCTTACCCATTTTAAACTGTATGTCTAATTCTTCATCCAATTGTAGCCCCCCCTCCTCAGGTCACACCGGGAGATGAGTGTTTGTTGTTCAGTGTGCCTTCCTGGTGAAACATTTTAATAAATAAACAAAAATAGTATTTATATTTTAGAGTGAAGAACAACAATTTATTCTCACTCACAGGAAACATCTGATACTCTCCGGCACCACTGGGTGCTACATTATATGGAAATAGAGCCAACACTTGTACCCTGAAAGTATATTACCATATGGAATTGGGTAGGGTGCCCCATACCCCCATCCATCATGTGAACACGAACAATACAAAACTAGACATTTTAGTCTAGCATTCAGTATTTATGGTTTAGTGATTATTTGAAGAATTGGACACAGTTTGTTAGTTTGGGACCTGCTGTATCCTCTGTTTGTTATATGGATTTTGGAGTACCACAAGGGTCCATTCTGTGCCCTTTCTTTTCTTCTTTATTTATCAATCAACTACGTTTATTATGCAAGTCCTGTGAGTGTATACTGAATGCTGATGATTTAATTTTATTTTCTCAAGTAAAATCTGTTTCTCAGTTGAATTTTTCTTTACAGCAAGAATTCATTGGTGTTTGTGATTGGTTTAATAATAATTCTTTGATTTTTGAATGTTAAAAAAAAACCTAAAACTATGTTGTTTGGCTCACTCCCATTGTTAAAGGATCAACCAGCTCTTCAAATCCAGGATAACAAAGGGCCAGCAGTTGAACAGGTTTATGAATTTAATTACCTTGGAGTCTTGTTGGATTTGAGTTTGATTTTTTCCTCAAGTAAAAGCTGGGAGTAGAGTAGTGAATTGAAAGCAGGGTTTGTTATATAAGATTAAAAGATGTTTTTCATTTGAAACCCATTGTTCTATTGCTGTTGAGACATTATTGTGTCATTTTGATTATGCTGCCAGTTTCTATTTTAAGTTATCTGTTAAGGAAAGTAACATTCCTGCAACTACAAATAATAATGTTTGTCATTTTGTTTTGGATTCTTCTCTACGTTCCCATCATTGTTCTTTGTATTCTCAATTAGATTGGTTATCCCCAAAATCAAAGTTTGCTTATTTTTTGAGTTGTCAAAAGTTTAAGGCTTTTTTTTCCAACAATGTATTTCCATTCAGGGACTTGGTTGCAATTCAGTCTTCAGCTTTGAATTTGAAATCATTTAAAGGTGTTCTTCAGACTGTTCCCTATAAATCTAAGTCTGAGTCCCATTCCTTTTCAGTTGCTGCCTCTATGTTTTGGAATGATTTGCCAGACAATCTACGCTCTGCTTCCTCACTACAAAATGTAAAAGTTAATTTTAAAAATTATTTACAGGCACTGTATGTTTGCAAAATTTTCAAAGGTTGGTGCGTTCAGGAGAGACTCCCAGATTCTGGAATAAGGGCAGCCAGCCCAAAAGGTTTAACATGCAAATGACCACTCCACTCTCATTCCACTTGGCACAAAACCATGAATTCTTTGTAAGTGCAAGTAAAGAGGAATTTATTGCAGTAAAGGATGCAGAGAAAAACAGCACCCTACATCCCCAGCGCTTCAACCCTACACAGTGTCTTCCTCAGGGGGCGGGTCTCTGTATGTTTGCAGTTGTTTCTCATAAAATGTTTTGCATATTTATTGTTTGCCATTTTTTGTAATTATGTTGGATCAGACCTGAAAAAGGACTTTTGTACAGTGTTCCTACCCAGTCAACAAAATAAAAATAAATAAATACAGTTTCTGCTGGGTGCCCCCAGGATGGGTCACCCACCTAGCATTGATTTTCTCAGTATCAGCCAACTGTATTTTTTTATACTGCCTTGTCCTTGATCACTGTACTGTTATATGTGATTCCTCATTCTGTCAAATGTATTTGTCTCCTATATTAAAAATCTTTAATAAACATTTTATTACAAAAATTAAGAAAGGATGTTGTTGGTTCTGAATATTATTTTTTCTGCTCCCCCACGTCCTCCTGGCTGGCCACTCCTTTGGGACACCTAGGCCCCATGGCCACCTTCCTCCACCGGCCACCATCCTGCTGCTGCCCACTACTGCCATTGGATTCCCCAGGTGACCCAACATGACACTTCATCAGATGGGTCCCCCCCCTCCAGGAGAGAAGTGCCCATAGGCACCACCAATTAGCCCTGGGCTCGGCGGTGGGACAGACAGCTCGAGACTATCCCAGATTTGTGGTGCCAGGGACTGGTGACCATCATCCAACCGGCCAGGGGACATTTTCTCATTTTCTCTGTGGAATGTGATGTACCAGTGATGTCAGGGCATACACTGATGTCCATTATGCTCCCCCTAGGCAACGGGGCCCAATGTGGTGCTGAACTCCCAGCCTCCGCCAGGAGTCAGCAAGTGCTGGGCTGCAACCCCACCCTCCCTCCGGAAGAAGGCTAGCAGTCGGACACTTCAGCCTTCCCCACTGACCAGCCCTCCGACACCCATGTCCATTCCCAAATGCGGATCGCCAGTGTCGCAGCAGTGAATCTTTCCACTGCGCTGGCAGGTCGGCGATTCTGAATATTGATAAAGGACATTGCTAAACATTTTAAACTTTAACTTTCTAACCCTTTTCAG
Source organism: Neoceratodus forsteri (assembly GCA_016271365.2). Taxonomy (NCBI): domain Eukaryota; kingdom Metazoa; phylum Chordata; order Ceratodontiformes; family Ceratodontidae; genus Neoceratodus; species Neoceratodus forsteri. The sequence goes on from CM057451.1 coordinate 41,224,086, forward strand.
AACAGTTCCACTAGTACAGTAGGCTAGACAGACTTTAGTTGTTGATGTGTGGATTCAACAAAATTACACCGGGGGCACTTCCTCAGTCACACAGAAAACACTGCACTCCAGAGGAAGGGACACTATACAACTCATGGAGAGGTACATGGTCTCCACTACGCATATAGTGTCAAATCCACTTATCTTTCACACCATCTTGGGAGTATTGCATAGTGTAATAAACTTCAACCAGAGCAATGTATTCAAATAACAAAAGAAGGTAGGATATACTGTACCCTTACATGGACCTGAGAGTTAATACTTCATTTCGGTGTAAAATACTAAACATGAATCCCCCATAAACATCACACCATGGCAGCAAGAGACCACAATGTTAATATGCACAAGCAACTGATTGGCATTACTAGCTATACAAACTGGCAGCAAAGTCTCAGTTCTACGGTGTTGAAAACTATCAGTCTTGCCAGTTTATGTCATCCCATATTAGTTTATGAGTGAGGGTGATCTGAACAGTACTTACACCCTTCAAATCGAGCACATAGGCACCAAAATACAAAGTTAAGAGTCTGCTACAGCTGACTCTTTCAGTTCACCAGCTTTTCCCCTTAACACTCTGCCAAGATGTTTCTCCACTAGCATCCTGGCAGCCTCGATATCCATTAAAGGCTAGTGTTTGTTTAGTAGTGAAAATTGAAGGTGCCATAAAGCTGATTCAGTAATTGATCCCTCAATTTTCTCGCCACTCCGTCAAAGGCCCAGCATTATTGTCTGGTTGTGTAGGAAACGTGCAGAAAGAAAAGGATGCAGTTATTGTCCACAATCACAGGACATTGATCTTTAGCTCCCTTCAGTACTTAGTCTCCAGCCCCCATAGATGCTGTCACCAATAATACAGCTCTGGATCCATCTCCTCCCACTTGAGCATTCCATAGGTTGATCCCGTAAGCCTTCGGGATGTGAACCGCATGGCCAAGCCCAACTGCTTGGTGCAACCAGTGTTCCAGGTATTCTGTGAGGCCGCCTCTCTGCTCCTTCTAGGAGTCCCAGGATTCCCACATTTGAGGAACTGACACATTTTCTAACTGGTCTGTTCTACTTTTAAGTAACAACTGTTCTTTTACTGTTGTAGCTGGCAGCACCTTCACGTTAGTGGTGACTTTCTCCGAGTCATCTGCTTTTGTCAGCACTCCATCAAATTGTTCCTTCCATCACGGTCAAGAAACCAATATAATGGTCCATTTTCTGATTGATGGTCTGAATGGACCTTCTGAGATCCATTACTGCCTTTTGTAGGGATTCCAGAGTGGCAGGGGTGTCTATTTTGAGTCCCTCTGTTGTTTCCTCTGCTGTTTTCACAGGTCTGCTGTCTGAGGTGGCCAAGAGGTCTGAGAGTAATTTTTGCAGCATAATGTGGATGTGACCCACATTAAAAATTTAGTACTGTTCTTTTCCTCTTTAGTTTGTGTTTCAGGATCTGTCACACAATCACCAGCAAATCCCAGAATTATGCTTTTATATATCAAAATTGTCTCCTGATGTGCAGGAGCGCTCTGAGAAGCATGTTTCCTGCTTGAATGCTGGCTCTGCCACTTCCCCTGGTGATATTCTAGAGAATGTCTAACTAAACCTTTCATCTGCAGTGTTAAACTATGTAGACACTAACCATATTATAATGCAATTCCATCTGACCTAGTCTGCTAAACAACCCGACTGAGCACTTAGGAAGACAAAGGGGTGCATAGTCTTATTTTAACAGTCACTGCTTTGCCTGTTTTTTCCATATAGGTTTTTTCCTCCATGAGTCTTGGCAGGTAGCTGTGGTCCTCCATATGGAGGAACTGACTTCTCCTGTCCTCGTCCTGCACTGCCAACCCTGGAAACTCCCCAATGATTGCCACTTGTGGCCTTGTGTGTCAGGAGGAGGGCACCGGCTCCCCACCGAGACCCAATCCAGATACCGGGGCAGCCCTAGGGGATGCGGGGCCACCATCAAACCTGCCAGGCTCCTTTTCCCTCTTTTCTCCCATCCCCTTCCCCTACTGATGTAAGGACATCAGTACGCGTCTCCCAACCCTTATTTACCTCCAGCCACTGCCAGGGGGCACTCAACGAGCGGGTCAACAAGTCTTCCTGCCCCCAAGAGTGGAGAGCAGTCCTCTGGATGCTCGATCCTTCTCTCCCCCCCCACCGACCCCCGGTGGCCTGTGCTCATTCCTGAACCCGGGTCACCGGCAGGCCCGAGGTGTAGCAACCAGTGCCTCAACCTCCATATAACCTAGTTCTAGAAAAGCTTGAAGAAGCTAAGTACATGCGCACATGGGCAGACTAGATGGGACGTAGGCCCTTATCTGCAGTCAACATCTATGTACGTATGTATATGCATATATATATATATATATATATATATATATATATATATATATATATATATATATATATATGTGTATATATATACACGCACATGTAGCAAGGCATTTTGGGTGCAGTGCATAGCTGATTTTTCTGTTTCCCTTACCAAAGTGCAGTCTCCTATGTCGGAAGTGTTTACAGCAGTACAGTCTGTAGAAAAGTTTCTGGAAAACTGTTTTTGTGATGTAGATCAGCCAAAAAGATAATTTGCCAGTCTTTGTAGATGTTGTTTGACTTTTACATCCTGCTGGTGAAGTGACAGGTCTGAAGTGGCAGCTCCTGTTAGAATGTGGGAGCGTGATTATACTTTTCTATGTTTATATTATAGGGCCTGAATGACTATAAGTAGTTCAGGAGTATAATTATGGATCAGACTAATTTTCTTTTTCTTTGATGTCCAGTTTCTGCTATGAGTTCAAAATTATGAAAGAAAAGGAATGTCTGCAATACCAAGACTGACCAACATAGGTCTCTGTTTCAACACAGTGATTAAAAACTTTGTTTCCCTTGCATGATGTCACGGTTGGGGTTGCAGCACAGAGAAAAAAAGGGACGGGGTTATGCAAATGAAGCAGAGCATAGAAATAAAAGCTTTTTTTTCATAGAAAACAGCACTTTTTGGCAGTTTGAATGGTAGGAGATGGATTCACAACTCCTACAGGTTACTACTCCCATTTGCTATGGCAAACATGACAAAATCACTTGAAAGTGAGATTACATTGCAATTAATAATTCTTGTGGTTCACATCTATGGGTCTGATCCACAAAGATAGCCCAGATATGCACCAAAGACGTATCCAGGCCACGAAGCTCCACACCCATGGATATCTGTTCAGGTAGTGGCATGTACAATCTCTGGTCTCCCTGCTTTGCATGCATAATGAACTGTGGAGGAACCGGGGGCATGTCAGGGTTGGAGAGGGGCCAGACACTGGGCATTCAGTTGGATGCTTGTTTCAGCACTTTAGTGGAACCCTGCTCAGTGCAGAGCAGGGGATTGTGGGAAATAACAGCTTATTGGCACAGAAATTATTCTGATGTCACAAGCAGATTATTATGAAAGCAACAGGGACAGGTGAAATCAAAGGGGCAACAAGCCTGTTTTCATGCAAATAGGTATGTTCATTAAAATAGTGTACCAAAGTGTGACATGGATATCACATTTTTTAATTCTGCAATGGATCAAACTTTAAATGTATTTTGAGATACCATGATCAAACCAGTAAAAAGTGTACATGTGGTAAGATAATTGCATTAAAGACGATCGAGAAAAATAATATTCACCGTGGCATATGTACTGATGGACACACAACGATCATGATGCATGTACAAAGGACACAGCAGAGATGCTGTAAGTGAAAAATAATTGACTAGAGCCAGCCCAGTGGTGCTGAGGGTTGAGGCGCTGGACGCCTTACCTCACGCTACGCCGGCAACCCAGGTTCGGAAATGACCTTGGGTCACTGGGGTGCTGGCACGGGGGGGCAGGATTGAGCAGTGGCTCTCTTCTCCTGGGATGGGGGGATCACCTGCCTGTAGTCCCGCTGCCACTGGATGGGGATCTGGTGGCTGGCACAGCATGATCAACATGGTTAATGGCATGACTGGAAGGGAGGGGTGTCCTGTAAGGCATGCGCGTGTGTGCCTCCACACGTACGTGTCGCGTCAGGGACATGTGGGAATGGGCCATGAGAAAACCTATAAAAACCAACAAAAAATGTATATAGAAATAAAAACTGACTAGTAACAATCAAATTGATAAAATGGCATGACAAGCCTTACAAAAAGTGGCATACATTTACAGGGATGGATAACTGACTTGAAGATGCCCGAGAAAAAGAATGTTCACTGTGGCATACGTACCGGTGGACACCAAACGGCTGTGATGCATGTATAGAGAACATCAAACAGCTGCTGTAAGTTAAAAAAAAGTTGACTAGTAACAATCACATTGATAAAATGGCATGGCAAACCTTAAAAAAAAGTGGTATAGATTTACAGAGATGGAATAAACTTTCAGCAGTAAATAGAATTGACATTTCTTCCATAAAGTAAGCTATTCTAAATTTTACTGCACAGAATCCTTAACATTTTGGCCCCCAAAATTTATAACCTGCATGCAAAATATTAGTTATCATTCTGTATCCTGACAAATTAAATCAACCCGCGATCTATTAACAGCATTTCATGTCATGAAATAGCACATATTGATTTGTGATGAGTGTACAGGAGACACCAATTGCTCTCAGTGTCCTCTTGTAAAATCCATCACAAATTGTCTTATAGGGCAAAGTTCTCCCCAGGAAATCATTGCTGAATTTGGATTTTGTTTTCACCCAGGCAGCTGTAATATTGTGTAGAAAAATTATCGTTCTCTGTGGCATTTGCTACCTCACTGATCCCTGTGGTGCACGTACTGAGGGTACAAAGAGGAGGACACCAAGTGGATTACAAAGAGCTCCGCAATTAGAAAAGGGTCTCCTGAGGTAGAAAAGGCTGCTTTTAGGCTGAAAATTGGAGTTGCCTACAGTGATGATACTACAGGAATCCCATAGTACATCAAAACCCCAGAGCAGATCCCAGTCGGGATGTTTGTACATCCACAAGAAGAGGACATGACCTGGAAAGGGGAGCAAAGGTCAATCACACTGACTCAGGGGAGCAGTGTGAAGAGGGGGGAAGCAAACACATGATTGCCAGGAATGGGAGGGGGAGGGGGAAGGGGGAAAAACAAAAGGGTGACAAAAAATGGCTGATGAGCTGCACCGTGACTTTTTGTGTAGACACCAGTCACGAACACCAAAGAGTACAAACATCACAGGGATCCTTAATGAAATTAATTAGCAGTGGATCATAAAGTACAGTGGATCATAAAGTAAACAGTAAAACAATGGGCAGACACGTTTTACTGAACTACCACAGGCTGTGGAACATTTTGACTACATTTTTACCTCCTTTTCATCTCGGGGAAATCTTGTCAGACCAATCTAATAGAGTATTGTGACTGGGTAACAAGTGAGCTGGATAAGGGCCACGCAGTGGACGTCCTATATTTGGACTTCAGCAAGGCCTTCGATCTAGTGTCTCATGGGCGGCTGGGGGATCTGAAATCCATGGGGGTGGGGGCAAAGCTGGCTAACTGGATAATGAACTGGCTGAAGGGGAGGCAAAATTGGGTGGTGGTGGTGGTGGGGACTCTCAGCACCTGGGCCAGTGACGAGTGGAGTGCTGCAAGGCTCTGTGCTGGGTCCAGTGTTGTTTGGGCTATTCATATTGGCTATCTCACACAGAGTTGAAAGCAGGACCAGTCTGTTCACAGACAATACTAAAATGGGGGCAGTAGTGGATGAAGTTAACAGGTGGAAACAACTACAGGGGGACCCAACCAAACTGGTGGAGTGGTTGGAGAAGTGGCAACTAGGCTTCAATACAAAGAAGTGCAAGGTTCTGCACTTTGTGGCCAAGAACCTGAGGAGGGAGTATTGGTTGGGGAGTGTGAGACTGGGGGTCACCGAGGAAGAGAAGGACTTAGGGGTGATAGTAACAGAGAGCATGAACAACTCTGCTCAATGCTGGAAAGCTTCAGCTGAGGCTAATAGGATGCTGGGGTGTATTGCAAGGGGATTCTCGTCCAAGCATAGGGACGTGATCCTGCCCCTCTACAAGGTGCTTGGTCAAGCCACACTTGGAGTACTGCATGCAGTACTGGCGTCCGTATCTGAAGAAGGAGATTAGACTGCTCGAGGGGGTGCAGCAAAGGGTAACAAAAATGTTACAGGGGATGGAAGGCAAAACCTTCGAGGACAGGCTGAGGGATCTGAATTTGTACAGCCTGGAGGAAAGGAGGGATGGGGGATATGATTGAAATGTTCAAGTCAATCAATCAGTCAATCAAAAATCTATATTTAACCAGGCAATCATTATTGAGCATAACTCATTTTCGAGGTGGACCTGGGGTATACAGGATAAAACAGATCAGAAAGATACAATGAACAATATACAAGGCAGGAATAAAATGCAATATAACGAAAAATATATACAGTGATAACAACAAGATGCATGTACAGTAATGAAAGACAGTTGGGACCTGGGTCAGGGAACTAAACTGGTAGCACATCATACAAGTATATATGAAAATATACATAACTAGATATAACGGTCGATGGGTACAGCAGATTAAAAAGTGCCCAATATACACTGTAAGTAAAGGTCCAGGGTAGGGGTGAGGGTTAAAAGGCTACTCTGGATGGTATTTGTGAGGAGGTAGTAACAACAGAATAAGGGCACAGTCAGGGACAGGGACATAGGGGAATTGATGAAGAAAAGAAAAAACACATTGTTGATATGTGAACCGCTGCAGCAGCAGGGAATCTAGGTTCAGCCAACAAAAGGATTCCAGAGGAGGAGGAGAGAGACAAGGGGGTTAGGAGGATGTCAAGTAAACTAAAGAGGCGAAAGCAGGGGCAGCAGATAGGGGAAGGCAAAGGGGGAGCCCCGAAATATAAATATCAGACACAGTATAACTGTGGAGGCAGGACTCACCTGGCTAGGGTTGTAGGATAATCGGCATCAAGTAGAGCAGGTACATGGCTCCTTGGTATGACTTAGGTAAAGAGATTTGAAGGTAGAGAGGGAGATAGGATGGGTTAGTTTCAGGGTGCTTTGCAACTTATTCCACATCTGAGGTAGTACGTAGCTTATGGCTGCTCTGCCAAAACGCGATTTTGCCTTATATACATACAGAGCAATGAAGGAAGCACTTCTCAAGGCATACTTGCTGAGAGTACATATCGAGAGGCAGACGGAGATGTACTGAGGCAGCATTCCTGTAATCGCTTTATAAGTCCAGAATGCAGCGTTCATTTTTCGTCTACAGCTAAGGGATGTCCATCCTACTGCCGCATACAGGGAGCAGTGATGGGTAGAATACGGTAAACCTGTAACAAATCTTAAGGCACGGTGACAGAGTGTGTCTAGTTTTGCTAGAGCACCAGCAGAACCCTGGCCATATAAGAAGTCTGCATAGTCAAGTAAAGAAAGAAAGGTGGTTTGAACCAACTTCAGCTTGGCATCTCTAGTAAGTAGGTTGTTTATCCTAAAAAAAAGACCCAGTCTCTGCCTAAGTTTCTTTAACAACTCATCAACATGATCAGTGAATGAGAGTTTGTTGTCTAACCAGACTCCCAAGTATTTGAATTTTGTTACGTAGTCCAACTGCTCCCCAAGGACGGTGGTGATAAGTGGAAGTGTTGCATCAGTCGCAGGATTAGATGCATGAGAAAGAGGTGAGAGGAGCAATGCATTAGTTTTTTTGGCATTAAGAAGTAACTTCTGGTTTAGTAGCTGTAGCTGCAGCAGGTTGAATTCACTTTGAAGGGTTTTTTTGTGCAGCATCAGGGGAAGGGTTGCTGACGTAAATCACTGTGTCATCTGCAAATAAATGTATTTTAGCTTCATTGATGGTACCGTTGATGTTGTTAATATAGATAGCAAAAAGCAAGGATCCCAGAATGGAACCTTGAGGTACACCCCTCAGCAAGGGTTTTAAAGGAGAGACTTCTCCCTCAGCCTTTACTTGCTGAAATTGGCCAGAGAGGTAGTTTGTGAACCATCTTAAGGAAAGGGCATCTAGGCCCATATTCTGAAGGGATGAAAGAAGCAGGCTATGGTCCACGGTGTCAAATGCCTTGCTTAGATCCAAGAACACCGCACAGATAAAGTTCTTATTATCCAACTCTGTTTGCCAGTCATTGGTCACTTTAGCAAGAGCAGACATTGTGCTATGCTGTGCTCTGAAGCCAGGTGGTAGAGGATTAAGCAGGTTTTCCGATTCCAGATAGTTTTGTAGCTGGACACTCAAGTACTTGAAGGAGGTCAAAAAATCTAGCGCTGATGGGCTATTTAAGTTGAGGAAAGGAAGAGACACGAAAGTGCACATGATAAGATTGGAAAGGGCAGATTTAGGAGAGCGCTGAGGAGACATTACTTCATAGAGAGGGTGGTGTTGGAATGGAGCGCCCTACCAGAGGGGGTGATTTCATGTAAAACAGTGGGTAGTTTTAAAAGGGCATGGGACAGGGCACGGGGGAGAGTCTGGGTAAGTAGTGCTGAGAACTTCCTGAAGGTGAGATGGGGGAGGCAGCTGCAATCTAAGGGTGCTAGCTGTACATTTGAGCAGACTTGACAGGCCATGAGGCTTGTTTCTGCTGGCAGATTCATATGTTCATGTGTAAGAATGGAAGGTCCTGAAATTCATGTTGTTGATGTAAGATCTGAGTCATGTCAGTACTAACTGCAGTGTCTTTACAGGAAACTGAGGTGCAAAGCTTCATTTCTTGGAGTCTCTTTCTTCTTCAGAGCAGTGCAGTGTAAAGATCAGAGAACACAGGTGCAACCAACAGGAATGAAAAAAGGTGTATAGATAACTTTGAGCATTCCCATACTGTTTGTCTCTGTATCGGAAAGAAACATCAATGGGATCTCGTGTTCATGCTGGGGCTCAGCCAGCTGAATTTATTGTATAGCCAGGCTCTGTGGTGTGCTGAATATTCACCAAGAGAATATGGATTTGCATAATTTGCTGTATAGTACATCCCACTGCCTTGTCTAACGTGGTTAGTAATGTCGCATAAAATAGAAAATACATTATCCCTATAGCTGGAGATGTACAGGAGGAAATACTGCGCCACTAGTTTTCTGGTGTGTGCAGTTACATATTAATTGGTCTTGTACACAGTGCTGAGTCAGTGGTGGTTGATATCTGTGCTCATATTTTATTTAGTCACTTTTAGGAACTGCACTTTTTAGAGTGATATCCAGACTAAAATAGCAAAAACAAGATGCACAACACACAAAATCCTGTTTCAGCAAGGTGTGGGAATAGGTTCTAAAAAGCCAGGCTTTCCATTTTTGCTCATCAAAATCTCTACAGATGGGCAGATGGCACTGCCAGCTAGGAGACCTAGGCTTCCATGAGATCTCAGATAACCACACTGGTCCAGGCTGGGGGCTAGATGCCTCTTGGAAGTGAGGTGCATGACTCCCTGAGAGGGACACTACAGATCACCCAGCATTTGTGCACTCGCAGACAACCAATCACAGAACAGCACTGGCTTCACCAGCGAAGGCATCCGCTCAACCCCCCCCCCAAGTCAGAAGAAGGGTGCAGCTGTGGTCTCTCCAATTGCTGATACAAGGACAGGGGGAATAAGCTAAAAGCTCCTAAGAAAAAGGAACAATAATAAATAAAGGGTTCTAAGGATGAGGCAGTTCTAATCTCCCTGCAGAGCACATTCCATAGTCTGTGACCAAGGATTGAAAAGGTCTAATTGCTTGCTAGACCAGGGCCAAATGAGTGAGATGGGAAGCAACCAGATACCAAGGGATTTGAAACAGATGACCTGTTCTACTCTTACCTGGCCAGCCATATCAGTACACAGGGATCAACTTGTAGGCATATAGGTGCTTGACTGAGTGACATGGGGCTGCAGTGTAGGTGTATTACATAAATGGACACAGAGCAGCAGTCTCATAATGACAGCAAGTTGTTCACAAAGATGGACAAAAACAAGATGGAAAATAATAGTTACCCCAGGATGGATCCCTGAGTTACTCTCGTCCGTGTGTTCTGCATACTAGCAGCAAGAATGTAATTAGAAACCTTTATTAAGTTTGTGGCAGCAAAACGCTCAGGATGTAAACCGGACTGAACTGAGTCGAGGATGTAATGATCTGTGAGAGGTTAAAATTAGGCAGAATGCTTTTATAGTCCAGTAAGCCATTTTGCAATTAAAGTTAAGTGATTCATGCTGCTGATCTGCACATTCATTGTGAGCTGTACAGGAAGGATGAAAAACCAGTCTGCCAATGATTAACCAAGCTGTTTGATGGGAACATATGCAGAATTTGTGTTGGTGATTAACGGTGTAGCTACAGTCCTGCAACTTGAGCCATGCTACAGTACTGGAATTACAGGGGGTCACCAGGTGTCAGCCCCATACCTCTGAAGTGTGTCTAATAGCTCGAGCAACACTGACATTTACTTTCTGGCCTTATTAAACAGTTCACTGGAAGCAGGTGTGGTTCCAGAGGACTGCAGGAGAGTAGATATGGTTCTTCTTCATAAGAGCAGCAGCAGGGAGGAGAGTAGAAACTATAGGCCCGGTCTGTCTCACTTTAGTGGTGGGAGAAATTAATGGAAACCCTGCTAAAACAAAGGCTTCATAGAAACATAGACTTTGATAGTAGATAATGTCATTATCTGCCATCAAGAATGACCATTTGGCCCACCCAGTCTGCCTATTTCCCCTATCTATTGGATAAGCTGCAGATCCTAGTTTTACCAACAGCCTACTTCCTCCTACCCCCACTAGAATTGCCTTATGTCTGTCCCATGCATTCTTGAATTCCCCCACTGTTTTTGACTCCAGTACCTCCTCTGGAAGGCTGTTCCATGTGTCCACCACCCTCTCTGTGAAAAAATAATTCCTCATGTTGCTTCTGAGCATCCCCTCACAATCTTCAGATTGTGCCCCCTAGTTCTTGTACACCTCTTTTTCTGAAAGATGCTACCCTATTTGACTTTGTTGATTCCCTTGAGGTACTTGAATGTTTCTATCATGTCCCCCCCCGCTCCCTCCTTTACTCTAGGGTATACATATTACGCTCCTTTAGTCTCTCTTTATATGGCTTCTGGTGCACACCCTGCACCATTTTAGTTGTCTTCTCTGGACTGCCTCCATCCTGTCTACATCCTTGCAGAGATGGGTTCTCCATAACTGCATGCAATACTCCAGATGGGGTGTCACCAACTGTCTGTACAGAGGGATAATAACTTCCTGTTTTCTACTGGTGAGGCCTCTCCCTATGCATCCCAGTATCCCACCAGCCCTCCTTACTGCCTTCTCACATTGCTTGCCCACCTTTAGGTCGTCTGATATGACTACCCCCAGGTCCCATTCCATTTTTGTTGTTGTTAGTGTCACAAACCCACTCAGCAGGTCAGGCCCTCTGCTCCCACAGTACCAACCTCCGAGCGCAGTCTTGTGAACAGTTAACAGAACAAGGTAACCCTCCTGTCTGTTTTGTGGGTTCGAATCAAACTTTGATCTCAAGTTCTGAAGGGATTCAAACTGTGAACCTCTTGCTAGCGTGCCCAATGTACAGGCTCAGATAATTCTGCTCTTCGGGGGGCAGATATCTTTTGCCTATGGGCACCTAACCAGGTGTACAAAATGAACCCTTAAAAACCTCTATGAAAGACCGTAGGAACAATTCTTACCTTTTCCCAAGTTGGTAAAACCAGTAAGGATTGTACAGTGTCAGCTTTAACCATATATGCTTCCCTTGTCAAAGAAAATTAATTTCAAAGGCACACCAAGTAGTCTCTAAAGTAGAGGTTTACTTAAAAATAGATAAAAATGTAAAATGTAAATACAGAACCATATACCACAAAAACATACAATCATTTAAAAGAACAAGGGTTAAAAAAAGTGCAAAATTCCTACTACCAGACAATTAGAGTTACATATGTATATCTATTAAAAGAGGCTGCTATGGAATTGTCACCTATACTAAGGGACATTTTTAATTGGAGTCTAAGAGAGGGACAGTTTCCCTCTAGTTGGAAATTAGCCAAAGTGATACCAATAGATAAGGAAGGGGATCCAAAGGATGTTTCAAATTACCGTCCAATAGCTTTGCTGTCCACAGTATCCAAGTTATTTGAAAAAATTGTCCATGATCAGTTAATGGACTACTTGGAAAAATATAATAAATTGACTCAACAACAGTATGGTTTTAGGCAGGGTAGGTCCACGGCTACACTCACTGACTTTTTGGATCTTATAGCAACCCCTCTTGGGAGGCGGGAGTCCGATGGGTTCATTATCACGTGGACCTATCTAAGCATTGCTTTAGTAAACCATAGTATTTTGATAAACTCATTAATGAAAATAGGGTGGAAGAAGAAACCTGTAATTGGTTTATATCATACCTTGATAAAAGATCACAATTTGTTGTCCTAAATGGATACCAGTCAAGAATGGACTATGTAACAGAGGGTTCCCCAGGGATCTATACTGGGCCCCCTCCTGTTCATAGTCTATTTAAATAATTACCAAGGAAATTGGACATTCAAAATTTAAATCTATCACATGAGCGATCGGTTTTAGTAGCAGAGGAAAACTATAAGTGAAGTAGAACTAAACTTACAGAGTGACCTTAGCATAATGCAAGGTCACTTTTCATCTCTGGGTTTATTAGTTAATAGTAAAAGGGCACAGGTTATGTCATTTGCATTGGACTTAAAGGGAATTTCAAAATTAATTATAAAGACACAAGAGGGTAAGTTTTTAGAACAAACTGAAACATATAAATATTTAGGGGTACATATAGATCAGTGTCTTACTTTCCAATATCATATAACAAATTTAATAAAGAAAACACATGTTAAGATTGGAGCTATGAGACGAATATCAAATTGTATGACAAGAGAAACAAGATTGATTATGATCAATCAATTAATAATGCCGTTATTGACTAGGGAAGTCATATTTACAGACATACAGCAAGAAAACATTTAAATAACTTAGATACACTTTATAATAAGCTTGCAAGATTTGTGTTAAGGTGTGATTTTAAAACTCATCATTGCACTATGTATATGGATTTTGGTTGGATTCCATTAGACTTACGGGCTAGGGGAATCTGGCTAAATCAGGTTCGTAATATATTTAAAAATCAATCCTTAGATAACTTAAAAAACAAATTACAAAAACCTAAACATGGTTTAAATTTAAGAAAAACTGGTGCTAGAGATTTAATAATACCAAAGTTAAAAAATCGATTTTGTGAAATGACCCTTCAATATTAAGTAGCTAAAAGTTGGAATTATCTTCTTCCTTTTTTACGTGAACTAACAACTACTGATCATGTTTTTAAAAATGGCCTGAATCACGAACTTAGTTTTCGTTGTTGTTGTAATAGGTGAAATTAATGTAAATCTAAAAATGCTAACATGCCTGTTATTAATGAGTTTGTAAACTCTGATGTATTGTTTTGTACTTTTCTGTAACTTGTATTGTTATAAATGTATAGTTGTAATAATTTTGCATAATGTAAACAGGTAAGCCTTGTGAACAGAGATTTTCGGAAACCCTAATGGCTGTATCACTGTATAAATAAAATTTTACCATACCATACCATTTCTCTTCTAATAGTGCTGATAGACAGATGTTGTTGTCAAGAGAGTCCAAACGTGTGTTTAATGGAAAACAGAATACTGTTTTAAAACTGGCTTTGCCAACCTCTTTGCATGAGGTCACATAGCTCATCCCTGTCAGAATATAAAAAAATATACAATCAGGATTTCTATCCAGCAGGAGGTAAATTAATAAAGGTGACCTCGGCAAAACTCATGTCACAAATTATGACACTCTTTAAACATCCCCTCTTTGATCTCAAGTAGCTCTTCTTCCCAGGACACATCAAAGAATCTTTTATGACTTCACACTAAAGTGTCATAATCTGCTCTCTTCGTCTAAATGTTATAAAAGTTTATGATTTCCCATTCTAGCAGCTGGCAAGCTACAATTAAGCTAGATAAACAGGGGATCCTAATTTAGGTATCTTCTAGCCTGTAATTATCTCTTGGCCTTCCAGGTAACACCTTGTATCTAAAACCTGGGGGGGGGGGCATTCCACAGGCTGTTTCAGCATGTCTCATGAGAGACACTTAATAACACATTTTTATATTACAAAAAGAATAGATTAATCAGAACCAGCTGTACAAGCGCCTCAATCCTCCCCACCTAGACTGAATTTGGGGGCTCTATCCCCTGCAAGGTGGCTCACGACCACTCCTCAGCGCTGAAGCACACAAGCACCTCTCCTCCGGACAAAGAGTCAAGGCAGATGGACCAGTTTGGGAGAAAGATTTATTCGTCGGCCACATGCGCCCTCCGGTCCCTGAATTATTTGGTCCACATGGTGTCCCACCAAAAAGCTGCCTTGGCCAGGCTAGAAGCGCGAGTCCAGTCCACGGAACCCTTGCCCTTGAAGGAGGAACTTGCCAAGGATCTTCGCCTCTCCAAAGTCTTGTGTAGGCACGCCTTACATGCCACTGACAACTACGCCAATTCGGTGGCACGTACCTCGGCAACTGCCGTTGCTCTTAGACAGCACTCCTGGCTTCACCTCTTTGGACTTGCCAACGAGGTCCAGTCGGTGATTCAGGACACCCCCTTTAGGGGCTCAGTTCTCTTTGGTGGGGACACCAATGACATTATCACAGACCTACAGGATAGAGGCCTTGCCCTTAGGTCTGTGCGGTCAATGTACCAACCAGGCTCTCAGCAGCAACAGCCCTTTCGAAAGAGGACCTGGAGGCAGAGGAAGAATGCTGCCAAGGGAAGCATAAGGCCATGGGTACAGCCACCCCTCCTGCCTCCAAAAACCAGAGACGTTCAGGGGGTCCTCCCCCTGAACGCACCTATGCTTCTTGACTTCCCATCCCCACTGCCTCCTCAGTCTCTTGATGGGGAGCAGGTGAGGGGGAGGTTCGCCCACCATGCGCAGGAGTGGAGCGCGATTACCTCTGATGAATGGGTCCTGCAGCTAGTGTCCGTCGGGCACACCATAGAGTTTCTGGAAAATCCCCCGGAAACTCCACCAAAGAAGTCCTCCTACTCATGGGACCAGGCCCTCTTCGTCCGCAAAGAGGTAAACTTGCTGTTGCTCAAGGAAGCAATAGATCATGTTCCCCTCGGGCAAAGGGGAAAGGGGTTTTACTCCCACTTTTTCCTGGTTCCAAAAAAGTCAGGGGACTTCAGACCCATACTCGACTTAAGCCAGCTAAATCAGTTTTTTGAGTACCAAATAATTTGGATGCTGTCCCTCCAGAGCCTCCTTCCACTACTTATGAAGAACCACTGGCTCTGTGCTCTGGATATGCAGGATGCCTACCTGCACATCCCTAGCTTTCCCAGTCACCACCGGTTCATGTGCTTTTGGTTCCAGGGGGAGAACTTTCAGTTTCAAGCACTCCCTTTTGGTCTGTCTTCAGCACCACGGGTCTTTACCAAGTGCCTGGTGGTGGTCACGGCCATTTTGTGCCACAGGGGTATTGCAGTTTTCCCTTACTTGGATGACTGGCTGATTTCAGCCTTGTCCATGGATTCTTTGCTAGAGGCTCTTTCCTTCACCCTGGACCTCTTCATCAGACTTGGGATCACAGTCAACGTTCCTAAGTCCTCCCTTATCCCTGCCCAGCAACTGCAGTTCATTGGGGCAGTCTTGGATTCAGTCCAGTGCACAGCCTTCCTTCCTCCAGACAGGGTGGAGACCATTCTCTGTTAGGCCTCCAAAGTGGCTTCTCTCAGGACCATCCCGGCTTGAGAGGTCCTGCACCTTCTGGGTCTGATGGTGGCCTCCATCACAACCATTCCCCTGGCAAGGCTTCACATGAGAGTCACTCAGAGGTCCTTGTGGGTGCAGTGGGATCAGCTCCTGGATGACCTAGACCATTAAGTACTGGTCTCCTTGGCGGTTCAGAAAGAGTTGCATTGGTGGATGGATCCTCACAATCTTTCTTTGGAGCTTCCCGTCCGGAGCCCAGCACCCTTAGCTTCCCTCACCATGGATGCCTCGAACATGGGGTGGGAGCACATCTAGGAGAGCACCAAACCCAGGGACTATGGTCCAGCTTGGAGACTTCCTTGCATATCAATGTTCTGGAGATGAGGGCGGTATTGTACGCTTGGCAGGCCTTCCAGTCCCTCCTTCCCAAGGGATCATTGCTAATCCAAATGGACATCATGTTGGGGGTTTGGTATATCAACAAACAAGGAGGAACCCGGTCGTATCCCCTGTGCCGGGAAGTGACACAGGTGTGGAACTGGGCAGTCCAGCACCATCTGGTCCTAGTGGCCGTGCATGTTCCGGGCATTTTAAACATCCTGGCGGACAGTCTTAGCAGGTCTCAGACCCTAGCTCATGAGTGGGAACTGCATGAGAAAGTGGCAAACTCCATCTTCCTGTGTTGGGAGCATCCGGAAATCGACCTCTTCGCCTCTGAATCCAACGTCAAACTTCCCAACCTTTGCTCACTCATTCCAGGGCATGGTGCTTTTTGGAATGATGCATTGTCCCTCTCTCTTGGACAGGGAAATATTTGTACGTCTTCCCTACATTTCCCATTCTACAGAGGGTCCATCTCAAGCTTCAGGTGGAGAGGGCAAAGATGATCCTCATCGTTCCTCTCTGGCCGAGACAGATCTGGTTCCTGCTGCTGCAACAACTCTTCCGGGAACCACCAGTTCCACTTCCAGTGACTCACGACCTCCTGACTCAAAATCAAGGTCGATTGTTACATACGGGGCTCAGAACCTTGCATCTTCATACATGGCTCCTGCAGGCATAGCGATCTCTCGCTTCGGGGTCTCCTCCCAGGTTGCTCAAGTCCTCATTGAGGCCAGAAAACCTTCTACCCATTCCACTTATGCCATGAAGTGGAAACGGTTTTCCATCTGGGGAACCGCTAAGGGTTGGAACCCCTTCTCTTGTTCTGCCCTACAGGTCATGGAATACCTTCTTCACTTGTCAGACTCCGGTCTTTCATACTCTTCCTTGAAGGTCCACATTTCAGCTATCTCGGCGTACCACGAGCTTGTGGATGGTAAACCTGTGGCTCAGCCGGAGATCTCAAAAACCCTTCGGAAAGGGATTCTCCATCTGAAACCCCTCCTCTGCAGCCCAACTCCTCCTTGGAACTTGAACTTCATCTTGGAAAAGCTCACCCTTCCTCCTTTCAAGCCGGCTATGAGCTGTGATTTGCGCTTCCTTTCCTGGAAGGCACTGTTTCTCGTGGCCATCATGTCAGCCTGAAGGATTTCAGAGCTTCACACTCTAGTCTGCAAGGAGCCCTATCTGATTTTCCATAGAAACTGGGCGCTCCTCAGAATGCATCCAAAGTTTCTTCCCAAGGTGGTGTCAGAAGCCACGCTGAGCCAATCAGTACAGCTACCTGTGTATTACCCATCCCCCTCTAATAGAGGTGAGGTACTCCTTCATACGATGGATGTTCATCAGATTTTCCGGTGTTAGACTCACCGGACCAAAGAATTCTGTACCTGTGACCAGCTGTTAGTTTCCTTTGCCCCTAGATCGAAGGACAAACCGGTTTCTAAGTAGGGCCTGTCCAAATGGATAGGCAACTGCATTAGGTTCTGTTACCAGAAGTACAAGAAACCTCTGCCGGGTCCCATTAGAGCTCATTCTACTAGGGACATGGCCGCCTCCGCGGCATTCTTGCATAATGTTTCTGCAGTTGATATTTGTGCCACTGCTACTTGGAGTTCTGCCCATATCTTTACCAAACATTACAGTCTGGACAGCGCTTCTAGGCAGAGGGCTGGCTTCGGCCTAGCTGTCTTACAGGGCCTTCTGTCCTAGGCTGGGTCCATTCTGGATTCCATTTTTTTCTGTTGGAGTTAGTTCTCTTCCTCCCTAGTTTCTCTCAGTCTCTCCTTGGAGGGACTGCTTGGGACTCTGTCCTATATGTGATGACCCACTGAAGGAACCCTCTCGAAGTAAGATAGTACAGTTATGTAGGAACTTACTGTAACAGTAGATCTTCGAGAGAGGTTCCTTCAGTAGGTAATATTTTTCCGTCCCTCCTTCCCCTCATTTGTGTTTTGCGGGGACTCCAAATCCTGTTTGCTTCTGCTGTCAGGTCTCTTCCTGGTTCCGGCAGGAGAACTGGAAGGCAGGTGTAGGGACTGCCCACTATATACAGTCACACTGACGTCAGTCACGTGACATCGGGTGGGCGGTCCCCTGTCAGGTATCGCTAGAAATGTCTGCCGTGCGGCCCGATGCCAGGTGGCGCCAGTCCTATATGTGATACCTACTGAAGGAACCTCTCTTGAAGATCTACTGTTACGTTAACTTCCTACGTAACTGTACTGTCTATTCCCACAAGGATGCCAGAGTGTGGGAAAGACTGTATTAAGCAGATGGTGAGGTGGCAGATTACTCCAGTACAGTTATTAACCATGGACAGAAAGGGCATATATAGACCAATATTAACGAGTGAGAAGACATCAGCAGTAGAATTTCCTGGTTGTACAAGTACCAAGCAAGTTTGTGTGTTAAAACAATTGTCTAATCCTAGACTTCCATCCTTTGTCTAGGATTGTGTCTGGCTCAGCAATTATGGCAGACTGGGAGTAAAGGGGAATAATAGACATAAGCAGCTAGCAGAAAGGTATTGCCCCAGACTGACATGTACATTAGTATTGGAAACACAGGAACACCTATTCTTAGGTTGCCCCTACGCACGCTCCTTTTGGACTTACCTGACGCAAGCCTGTTCTGATAATCAATTGGAAACACCTTCATACCTAGAAATTATGTATGGACTAGATGAAAATAGGTTTAGTAAGTATCATGGTGATACAGTATATATAACTTTTGCACTAGTTAAATTTTATCTCTGGCAGTCAAGATGCATGTTAGTAATGCAACAAAGATCGGTTACCTACCAGGAGCTCCTGAATAATATAAAATTGTCATTACAAAGTGTGCAGAAAGCTGATGTAAATAGATTTTCGGTAGAAAAGGCACAGCATTTATGGTTGAATTGTTCAGTTTGGTTGAATTAAAAAACAAAGTACAGTAGTAATGCTAATAATTATATGAGCTACAGATATTTGAATGTATGGTAAGAACAATATATGTATTGTAATTTCTTTTGTGTAATGAAGTCCAGTTATAATAAAAATTCCCCTACTCTTTTCGATAAGTGCCATGGGATCTTTAACATCCACCTGAACTACCACCAATCCAGGCAGATGGGACCTTGGTTTAATGTCTCATCCGAAAGACGGCACCTCAGAAGTGCAGCACCCCTCTCATGCTGCACTACAGTGTCAGTATTGGGATATTAACCCAAGTGCCAGATATGGGAACTGAACCCACAGTCCTCTGATCTCCCAGCCTCAGAGGCAAGTGTGCTACCTACTGAACCACTGACACTGTCACCCTTCTCTGTACCGTCTCCATCCTGGCTATGTTTTTTTTTGGAGATGGGGCCTCCAGAACTGAGCACAGTACTCCAGATGAGGCCTTACTGAGGAGTTGTATGATGGTACCACCACTTCCCTCCTTCTACTTGTTACACCCCTCCCTATGCACCCTAGCATTCTGTTAGCCTTTCCAACTGTATTGTAGCACTGTTTAGCCTCTTTGAGGTTGTCTTCTATGACTGCCCCTAGATCCCTTTCCTCTGTGGTGGCCTCCAGTGTTACCCCATCTAGTTCGTATTCAGTCCTAGGATTCCCTCTCCCTAGGTGCATAATCTTGCACTTTTTTGCATTGAAACCCAACTGCCATTCCTTGGACCAGTTTTCTAGCCTCTTCAGATCTCTTGTCATTTTTTCTATACCTTCCTGTGTATCTACCCTGTTACATAGCTTTGTATCGTCCACGAACAGGTTAACCCTCCCTTCTAGACCCTCTGCAATATCGCCTATGAAGACATTGAAGAGCACTAGTCCCAGCACTGATCCCTGGGGTACGCCACTTGTTACCCATCCCTCCTGTGAGCTAACCCCATTTACCACCACTCTTTGTGTTCTGTTACTCAAACAGCTTCTAACCCACAGGACCACCTCTGTCCCCACCCCAGATTTGCCAGCTTGTGGATTAGTCTCTTGTGTGGGACTGTGTTGAAGGCCTTCCTGAAGACCAAATAGGCCACATCTATTGTCATTAGTCAGCAGCTGTTGATACATTTCCTGTGAAACCATGTTGGCTTATAGTTTAAAGATGTGTTTAAGAACAGTAAATCAATAACTTTAGATAAAACCTCACTGGATAAATAAACTGGATTGCATATCCCGTCTTGCCTCTGCATTTGATTCAGTTGGTTGGAATCAATTGTCATTTTATTTCTTTTCATTTAATTTCAAGTAATCTATGCTGTGTTTAATCAGCTAGGCATTCCTCCTGGCTTAAATGGATGTACTCACTCTCAGCATTGCTGCTTCTGTGGAAGGAAAGGAATTAGTGAACTTGCCTCTCACTCATTCAAAGAGTTCCCTTTTTTTCTTTTAATTCATATCAGTGTCAGTGGCTCAGCAAGTAGCACACTCGCCTCTGAGGCCGGGCGAGCAGAAGGCTGTGGGTTCTATCCCCACACCAGGCTCTTGGGTTAATATCCCAATACTGACACTGTAGTGCAGCATGGGGGGGGATGCTGCACCCCTGAGGAGCCGTCTTTTGGATGAGGAGTTAAACCAGGGTCCCATCTGTCTGTTCAGGTGGATGTTAAAGATTCCATGGCATTTCTCAGAAAGAGTAGGGGAATTTTCCCCGGTGCCCTGGCCAAATTTCCCCTCATTCACTAAAAATATCACCAACAGCTTAATCTGATTCGAGGTCAGTTGGCATTCATCTGTATCCCCCTCCCCTGGGCCATGCCAGAAAATAGGCAGGATTTGTCTAGTGCGCTTACCCAGTCAACAAAAACTAAATAAATATGTAGTTCTCTCAAATGGAGGGGGTTTTCATGAGTAGTTCTAGCCACATTCCTGTTGTTGGTGCAAGACCCACATGTTTTATATGTACTTCCATGCCATTACCAACATAACTCTAATTACCCCAGGATGTGGGTCCCATTCTGCCCACCCAATCATCTTCATCTTCTCCAAACAGCATGGAGAGGGGTGTGTCCTCTATGTCTATTCCTATTCGTTGCCCTATCTGTGCCTTAACCTCCCTCCAGAATTGCTTTAAAGTGTTGCAGCTCCAGAAATAATTCAAGTATGTTCCTGGGCCTCTCTGTATCCCCCACACATGGGTAATATCCCAGGGGAAAACTTGCTTACAATGTCTGGTAGGCACTACAGGTGATGAATACATTTAAATTGGGCATCTTTATATCTATTATTCCATAACAATCCCATGTTGGACTCACATATTCTCTGACTCCTCCTCTGTTGCTTCTATTCTAAACTTCTTTTTTCACTACTTGTGCCCTTCCCTCCAACTTGTCCCCTGTGCCTCCAGCCTCCCCTGTCTCCTCTCCATCAAATGTCTTTTTCTTCCCTCCTGTTTTGGAGCAGGAAGTTTTCCAAGCCCTCCTTTTTCTCGGGTGTGACCCTCACCTTCTCCGGATTTCTGCCCCTGCTATCATTCTTCCTCTCACCCACCTACTGAACCTCTTTTCACTCTAGGTACTGTTCCTCAGGCATGGAAAGTTGCCAGGGTGCTTCCCCTTCACAAAGGGGGTGATCCCTCTAACCCTGGCAACTACAAACCTATATCGCTCCTCCCCTTCCTGGCCAAACTGCAAGAATCCCTTGTATTCTCCAGCCTTTCTAATTTCCTTAATGCCACCGGCTTTCTCTCCTCATTTCAATCTTACTTCAGAAAAAAATAATTCTACTGTTACTTCCCTCCTCTGCATCACTGACGCTATTCTCACTGGCATGGATTGTGGATATATTACCGCTCCCATATTTATTAACCTAGCTAAAGCTTTTGACTCTGTCTCGTATCCTCTTCTTCTTTCCAAACTTCTGTCTGCCAGTCTCTCAACCCATGCCAATGACTGGTTTAGGTCCTATCTAACGGGCTGTACACAATGTGTTCAGGCAGGAGACACCCTATTAACCCATCTTCACATTCAAGCCGGTGTCCCTGCAAGGCTCCATTCTGGGCCCTGTCATCTCCTCAATCTTCCTTAATGACCTTCCCTCTGTTTGTATCTCCTCCAGTATCCACTTGTACGCTGGCGACATTGTTCTCTCTGCTTCTGGTCCTTCAACTCCTGAGGTGGTGTCCCAGCTGCAGAGTGATGCTGACGACACTGTTCTCTATACTTCTGGTCCTTTAACTCCTGAGGTGGTGTCCCAGCTGTAGAGTGACTTTCACAGGGTTCTTCACTGGTTTCAAGACAATCAGGTAAAAGTAAACGCCAAAAAAAACATGTCCTAGACTTTCGGCACCGCTCAGAAGCTAGCCAAACTTTCCCCTTTCCCTCCTTTTCTACTCTTGACGGTATCACCCTTGATACAGTCCCCACCTTCAAATATCTTGGTGTCTGGTTGGACAATTGACTTGACTTCTCCTCCCACATTGACCACATTCATTCCAGACTTTGTCCCAAACTAGGTGCCATGTATCAGAACAAAGACTCTCTCTCTCCTGCTGTCCACTGTGAGCTGCTCACAAAAATGATACTACCTATTTTTGACTATGTTGATGTGGTCTTTGGGTCTGCCCCTCCCTCATCCGTCTCTAGACTGGACTCCCTCTTCAAAACTTTCTGCCACTTTTCCTCTAACTCCCCTTCCCATACTCACCACTGTTCCCTATACTCCTCTCTCTCCCTTCCTTCCCTCTCTTCAACTATGCTGGCAGCACCATGTTACCACCCTTATCTTCAAATTCTGGCTTGGTTCCTTCCTCTCCTACCTCTCTTCTCTCCCTCCTCCCACTCTTCCTGTCCACTATGCTCCAGAGACTCCCGCTTTTCTCTCTCTCCTGTCCTCTATCCAGTTCTGGGCAGGCAACCTTCTCCTACTATCTTCCCTACCTCTGGAACTCTCTTCCAAGCTCCCTTTGTCTAGCCCCTTCACTGCACTGTCTAAAACATATTCTTTCTCAAGGTCTGCATCCCCTCGTTCCTGTTCTTCCTCCTCCGTGTTGTCGGGGTGAGGCTCCATGTATGCACTACTTTTGAAATTATACTTAGTTGTATTTTTACGCTACCACATTCTTTGTAATTTCATGCACCTTATGTTTGTACTACCTATATGCTTCATTTTAAAATTTATTTAGTCATATTTTTGCATTACGCCATTACCCTTTCCCCCGGGTCACACCTGGAAACGAGCTTTAGCTCAGTGTGCTTCTCCTGTTCACCAAAATCTTAAATAAATAAAAAAATACACATATCATGGCGCAGTTGTCCTTTGTGATCTCCAGCCCCGAATCTCATTCCATAGACGTGCCCCATGGAGTGGTCTGGAAGGGCATCCACAGAGTGTACGTATGCAGCGCAGCCATACAGCCCATGGATGCATTCTGGCTCCCATGACATGATCTCTTTCTCACCTCAGCTGCCGGGTCTGTTCTGTGTATGCTACGCAAATGTGAAGAGACCTGCAAATATTGAAATCTGTGTTGGCCTTGTAAGCCCAGACCTGCTTCTAGTTCCAACAGGTTTCTCAAACCATTCAGCCTACACGTGTCCTCAAAGCTATGATTGCCACCTCTCAGGTTTTTTACCTGGTGATCAGGTTTTCAGGGTCCCTATCAGGTACTCCGGTTTTGCTCTGTGTTGGTCATGTTTTTGAGCCATTTTGAGTACTCACATACTTTTGAAACAGATTTTGTTGTATCATGCATTGTTTCAGCTGCATGTCCAGGTTACAAACAAGTTCTGTTGTCAGTATAGCCCTTTGTTTGTGAAAGCAGACAAACTATGAGGTGTAAAGTATGGCCATTAGCACTTATTTAACCTAATCATGTCCACTGCATCTTAAAGTGGCATAGCAGCACAGCTGTCCCCAACTTTTGTAACAGTAACAGAGCCAGTTGTCTTCCACTTTTTTTTTTTTTATTTAGTTGTTTAACCAGGTATAGCACACTAAGCTGGAAGCTTTTTTACAGGAGTGACCTGGGAGCACAAGGAGGTTAAGTGACTTGCTCAGGGTCACACAGTATGCAAGTCTGGTCTGCTGGATGTCACCAGATTTGCAGCTCAGAGTCTTAGACCACTGTGCTATACTGCCTCCATTTGCTGGTAATCATTTTCATATCTGTAAATGAGTTTTCTTTTATCTCTGTATGTTTATCTGGTAAACCAATGTCAATAAATAAATACATAAGTAAATAAATAACTAGGAAGCATCTAGTAAAGTAACTTTAACAGGTACAGTACAGTATCTTAACATTTGTGTTGAACTGTTGCTTTAAGCCCTGTCTTTTATGGATATAAATGGCTTTCTAGGAGGAACAATGCATGATGAGTCATGAAAAGGGGTGGGGCTATAGGCGGAGCTTAGGATCCGGTTTTTGCTTCATTCAAAGGTGGCAACCCTCCTCAAAGCATGCATCCCCCCCTCCTTCCACTGCTTAAAGATACCTTCCTCTATTCCTGGGAGGAATTCGGGATTTAGACTAAGTGGCACTAGTTTTTTTCTGCAGTCCACCTACGTCCTGACTGCAAGCTTATGCATGTTACCAGAGGTTCTCACCTCCCACATGCTTAGTATCTGGCTAGTCCCCCCGCCTAAATAGCATGGGGTGTGGACCTACTCTCTCCATATCCAGGGTAACCTAGCTCACCCCCTTTTCTCCTGTCAGCCATTCCTGAATAAGCCTAAATTGGACAGCTAAGTGACATAGTTTCAGGTCAGGAAAGCATAGCCCCCATCCCCCCCGCCGGAGGTAGGTCTCTATAGCTAAGCCAATGCCACTCTAGGTCTCCTCCCTTGCCAAAGGAATTCAGAGCATTTGACCTCAAACAGGTGGGTGTCTTTTTTGTTACGCTCCATGGGGAGCATTTGTATGGGTAGAGAAATAAAGAAGCATAGAATCTGCTGGCAGAAAAGGGCCGCTTGGCCCACCTAGTCTGTCCATTTTCCCTGCCTATAGTATCACCGCAGATCCTACTTTATCTCCGGCCCATTCTCCCCACCCACCCTTTTCTAAGATTCCCTTGTTCCTATCTCATGCATTATTGAACCCCACCACTGTTTTTGCCCTCACCACCTCTGCTGGAAGACTGTTCCAAGAATCCACCACTCTTTCTGTGAAGAAGTACTTTCTCACATCTCTCCTGAATCTATCACTCTCCAGTTTCTTATCGTGTCCCCTTGTCCTTGAGTACCTTTTGTTCTGAGAAATACTTCCCTCCTGCACCTTATTTACAAAGTGCCAGTTCTGGATGCTGATTGGTCAGTGCTCATGCATCAAATATGTTCCATGCATGGACAAAAATAAGTACTGACCTTAAGTGAGCAGTCCAGAACTGGAATCACTGAGCATTAGAATGTTGGCATTTCAGTTGGCAGCCATTATTTTATTTGCCCACCATAGTTTATTTATTTATTTATTTGCTTCTGTTAACCAGGTAAGCACACTAGACAGCAACATGCCTATTTTCAGGAGCGGCCCGGGAGAGTTACAGGGTATCCACAGAGACAAACAATTTTGAATACAGAAGTTACAGGGAATCCATAGAGACAGGCAGTTTCAAAATACAGGAGCTACATGCTCCAACAGTTGGGTTACAAACAGGAGCCACATGCTCCAACAGGTTGATAAATACAGTAGGGTTAACATACAGGAGCAATATGCTCCGCCGTAGGGTTATACAGAGGTAACAATAATAATCAGCTTAGGAATATCAAGGGCATGGTAGATACATCCAACAGAGGGTTGGGAGTAATTACAGCGAGAACAATGCATCAAATGGGAGAGAAGTAGTAGAGTATTAAGGAGAACATGGTTAAGTAGAGGCCCAGCCTAGGTGCCTGAAGAGAGAGGGAAGGTAGGCACTGGCATGGGATAGTGAGAGATGACACCGCTCCAACTGGAGCAGTAAGTGCACGAGGAGGGTAGACAGCAGCAGAGATAAATCACTGGGATAGGCTGTGCGCTGAGGGGGCAGGAGGGTGTTTAACACAGGCAGGTGGATGAGATTTTTAGAAAGTCCCACAAGGAGGATTTGAAGCAGAGGTGGGAGGGGGAGGCCTGAATGTGAGCTGGGAGGGAGTTCCATAGTTTTGGTGCGTGGATGGTGACGGCCCGATCACCTGTGAAGGTGCGGGTCTTGGGGACCCGACGGTCATTTGCTACGCAGGACCTAAGGTTGTGGATAGGGGAGGCGTGATTTAGCGGAAGGGCGAGCGAGGCAGGAATATCCGTTCTGACTATATTGTCAATGAAGTTGCCAAGGGTGTAGGTCTGGAACTTCTCAGGGGGTAGCCATTTCAGATGAGAGTAAAGCTCGCAACGGTGTGTGAGGCGGGGGGGGCCGAGAGTGCAAACCGACAGGCGTTATTGTACGTGGTGTCCCATTTGGTGAGGCTGGAGGATGGGACGGGGCAAAGGCAACGAGCCCATAGGAGAGTGTGGGGAGGAGAATCCCCTTAACAATGGCAAGCCGAGCTGCTGGGGTGAGGCAGTCTTTAGCCCTGTAGGCTAGGCCCAGCTTGGCATTAGTAGCCTTACAGATGGTCCGTATGTGTGTGGTGAGATCCAGTTGGGGATCAAGAGTGACCCCAGGTATTTTACAGAGTCAGCGTTCGGAAGGAGGGAGTTTTCAGATCCATGGATTTTAAGGGGGAGCGTGCAGGAGGAGGTTTTGGCTACAGAGCCAAAGAGCGTGGTCTGCATTTTCTTAAGGTTCACTGTGAGTTTGTGTCCCTCTAGCCAGTTCCTGATAAGGCAAAATTGGAGCTGAGCTGAGAGTTGACTGAGACGATGTTCTGAGAGCTGGCTAGGATGACTAGGTCATCAGCGTAGAGTGCTAGATGCCTGTTGGAAGTGACAGAGGGTAGCTCATTTATGAGCAGGGAGAACAGGATTGGTCTGAGGACGGATCCTTGGGGCACCCCACTGTTCACTGGGGAGAGGGGTGAGAGGGTTCGATTGAAGGAGGTGTATGCTGCCTGCCCTCAAGGTAGCTGGCGAACCAGTTGAGGGCATGGAGGGAAAAACCGTGGGACTGCAAGGCAGAGAGGAGGAGGGGGTGGTTAACCCGGTCGAAGGCCTTCGATAGATCAACGAAGATGGCCCCAGTCAATTTGCCTTGATCGGTTGCGGACCGGATCAGGGAGGTGACAACTGCAAGGGCAGTCGATGTACTGTGCCCTTTACGGAAACCGTGCTGGGCTTGGGACAGCACAGCATGTTCCTGGAGATAGCGGGCTAATTGCGAGGCAACTGCCTTTTCGAGGAGCTTACTGGCAGCACATAGAATAGCAATGGGCCAATAGTCGTTTATGTCCGTCAGGTCGCCTTGTTTGAAAACAGGGATGACCTTGGCAACCTTCCACAAGTCAGGGAGGACCCCTGAGATGAGAGAGGCATTGAAAATGTGGGCTAGCGGACGAGCGAGAAGAGGAGCCCCCAGGCTGAGAAGCTTGGCTCTGGGCCATTGTGGCCGCTCATGTGGTGGGAGAGGCGGCAAGGAGTTCTGGGTCTCACCAATGAGTGACTCTTTTGAGGTAGAAGGGGGGGTAGGGGAGGCACCCCCAGCGGTTTGGGGGCAAGGGACGGCGAAGGAGCAGAGGGTGGCTGGTCAGTGAACAAGCGGTTAAGTGATGTGGCGATGGTTAGGGGTTATTGCAGTTGGTCCCCTATAAGCATATCAGAGGGCTGTACCTTGGCCGACCCTCCGACCAGGTTTTTCACGTTAGTCCAAAAACGCCAGGGGTTGTTTGCTGAGGCGAGCAGGGCAGCTCTGCAGAACTCGCTTTTTGCAGCACGTATAGCTTGCTTGCAGGAGTTTCTCAGCTGGCGGTAGTCCAGGAGGTCAGCGTTATTGCGAGAGATCCTGTATCTCACCCAGCTTTTGTCATGCAGTTTCATGAGTGAGAGCAGGTCACTGTGGAGCCATTTTGTGGCTGTGCCCCGGACTCTCCTCTTGGAGAAGGGGTCGTGCCTGTTTTGCAGTGGGACGAATACTGCAATGAAGTGGTCTAGGGCAGCAACAGGGTCACTGGTAGAGGTGATCCTAGACCAGTCAGCCATCCGAAGGTCATTGAGGTAAAGGCAGGTCGAGAACTTAGGATAGTCCCTCATCAGGAGCACTCGACTGAGGACTTTGGGAGAGGTAGAACCCCAGATGCAGTAGGTAGGGGAGTGGTCAGAGATGGAATTGGGGAGTAGCCCTGAGTGGATGATGTTTTCAGGTCGGTTGCTCATCACCCAGTCGATGAGCATCCCCGGGTCACCACGGCGAGAGGGCCGAGTGGGTTTGGTGATGACCTGACTGAGTGCAAGGCCAGAGAGCAGCGGCTCAAACTGCTTATGGTTGGGCCCCAGCCAGTTGAGGTTAAGGTCCCCAAGAATGAGGAGCTCATTGGGGCCGACCCTCTCCCTAAGCTGCTCGAGCAAGAAGGAGAGCCCCAGTATGCCACCCTTTGGAGGGTTATAGGTGCAGACAATATGCACTTTTTTAGTGTTGCCGAGGAGGAGGAGGGTGTGGAGGAACTCACAGGATGGGGGTAAGAGGAGAGTGAGCAACTAAGGACACGTTTAGGTGCTCCTTATAGTAGAGGAGTATACCCCCCGCGCTTGTTTCCTGCCCTATCCCGCCGCACGAGGCTATAACCAGCGATGGAGCAGGCCGAGTCAGGGGTGCATGGCTTGAGCCAGGTTTCGGAGATGCCCAGGATGTCAGGTTTATAGAGGGCAACCTAGGCTATAAGTTTGGTAAAATTCTGGAGGATGCTGCGATGTTAAGGTGCGCAATTTTTAGCCCTTTGACCACATACCAGGCAGGGGGGACAGCAGCGGGGGGGCAGCAGGGCCAGGGCGGAGAGGCGATCCGGGTGGCCAACGGAGAGGTCAGGCTGGGCACGGGGGCCATGACACAGGGTTGGGTGTGGCTAGGTGGCGAGAGCAGTAGGGGAGATGAATTCAAGAGTTGGGTAGGACCCGGGCAGGAGACAGGCCGATGGGGGGGGGTTGGTGAAAGTGGATGAGGACAGGAGCTAGCAGTGATGAACAGGAGATGACTGCATTGACTAGTAGAGAGAAAAAAGGAAAAAATGCCCCTGGTGGCAGAAGAGTATATCCTGCAAATGGGAAACTAGGCTGATAGGATAAAATGCGCGTGGCGTCCCTATAAGAGAGAGTGCCGACTCTGGGTGGTGGCAGGGTGGTGGGCAGCTAAGCGAAGCCGGCCGTTTCTTACAGGAGCAGCAGCAGCTACTGCAGCAAGTCAGGAGTCCACAGCGAGCAACCTGGCGACCACACCACAAGTAGACAGGCAAGAATGCGGCGAATATAATTGGGCAAGTAGGTTTTACCTGCTGTGCGACAACTCGGTTCCTGGGACCAGCTTCAGGTGGGGGTTAGGGAGGGCCCGCGCGGGCAACCCTGGCGACCACGACCTCGTCGTTTCTTCTGATGGAGGTATCTGCGGGAGAAAGAATGAACAGAGGTGAGTATATATGCTTATAGAGGTGGGGGGGGCAGCAGCTGGTGCAGCAGTAGGAGAGTGCGGTATTCTTTGGAGAGGAGCAGCGGGGTTTACAAGCACCAGAGATTCAGGCACAGTTCATGCACAGCACCGGTTGCCCGCAGCTTCACTGCACCGCCACATCGGCAATGCTCAAAATGCACAGCCACCTCAGGGACACCACGAGGCAACAATCAGTGCAGTAGCAAACACAAAGCGAGCAAAGCAATAAACATCATACAGTGAACCAAGCAAAGCAATAACTTTCTCAAAGCGAAGTAGGGGCTTGGAAAGCCCAGAATGAATAGCTCCTCTGCAACCTCTGTTTCCAGCTGGGTTCGTGGGAGGCACTGTAAAAGAATTCAGGGCAAATGGGGATGCAAAACAGATGCAGATCATGTGGTGCACATATAGCAACTTATACAATTTCAAGGGGTAATTAAGGGGGCTGCACAAGATGGCGGGGCCACGAGGGGCTTGGTAAATGCGGAGTAGTCAGCCCTTTAAATAAAGGCAACAGTGAAAATCAGCCCTGCATCACGGTTTCTAAATGCAGATCATGCGGGGCACATATAGCAACCTGTACAAATTCAAGGGGTAATTTTGGGGGCCGCACAAGATGGCGGGGCCACGAGGGGCTTGGTAAATGTGGAGTAGTCAGCCCTTTAAATAAAGGCAACAGTGAGAATCAGCCCTGCACCATGGTTTCTATGGCCAAAATTGGGAGAGCAAAAACAGTCTGCATACGTGGGCCGACATTAAAGTCCTTGAATTAAAAGTCCTCTTTTCTCATTAAGGTCCTTGAGTTAAAAGTCCTCAGTCGTTTCTCAAAGGAGCAGCAGCAGCTACTGCAGCAAGTCAGGAGTCCACAGCGAGCAACCTGGCAACCACACCACGAGTAGACAGGCAAGAATGCGACGAATATAATCGGGCCAAGTGAGTTTTACCTGCTGTGTGACAACTCGGTTCCTGGGACCAGCTTCGGGGGTGGGGGTTAGGAAGGCAGCGCGAGGCAGCCCTCGCGACACTACCGCTCGCTGCTTCTTCCGATGGAGGTATCTGCGGGAGAAAGAATAACAGAGGTGAGTATATATGCTTATAGAGGCGGGGGGCAGCAGCTGGTGCAGTGGTAGGAGAGTGCGGTATTCTTTGGAGAGGAGCAGCAAGGTTTACAAGCACCAGAGATTCAGGCACAGTTCATGCATAGCACCGGTTGACCGCAGCTTCACTGCACCGCCACATCGGCAATGCTCAAAATGCACAGCCACCTCAGGGACACCACGAGGCAACAATCAGTGCGGTACAAACACAAAGCAATAAACATCGTACAGTGAACCAAGCAAAGCAATAGCTTTCTCAAAGCGAAGTAGGGGCTTGGAAAGCCCAGAATGAATAGCTCCTCCGCAACCTCTGTTTCCAGCTGGGTTCGCGGGAGGCACTGTAAAAGAATTCAGGACAAATGGGGATATAAAACAGATGCAGATCATGCGGTGCACATATAGCAACTTATACAATTTCAAGGGGTAATTAGGGGGCTGCACAAGATGGCGAGACCCACGAGGGGCTGACAAATGTAGATGTCAGCCCTTTAAATAAAGGCAACAGTGAAAATCAGCCTGCATCCACGGTTTCTAAATACAGATCATGCAGGGGCACATATAGCAACCTGTACAAATTCAAGGGTAATTTTGGGGGCCGCACAAGATGGCGGGGCCACGAGGGGCTTGGTAAATGCGGAGTAGTCAGCCCTTTAAATAAAGGCAACAGTGAGAATCAACCCTGCACCACGGTTTCTATGGCCAAAATTGGGGGAGCAAAAACAGTCTGCATACGTGTGCCGACATTCAAGTCCTTGAATTAAAAGTCCTCTTTTCTCAGTAAGGTCCTTGAGTTAAAAGTCCTCAGTCGTTTCTCAAAGGAGCAGCAGCAGCTACTGCAGCAAGTCAGGAGTCCACAGCGAGCAACCTGGCGACTACACCACGAGTAGACAGGCAAGAATGCGACGAATATAATCGGGCCAAGTGAGTTTTACCTGCTGTGTGACAACTCGGTTCCTGGGACCAGCCTCGGGGGGTGAGGGGTTAGGGAGGGCCCGCGCAGGCAGCCCTCGCGACCACGACCTCATCGTTTCTTCCGATGGAGGTATCTTCACAAAACAAATGTGAATTTTAACATCAGTATCTCTGAATTTTAACATCAGTATCTCTGAAGAGGAGCTTGAGAGTATTTTCAGCATGCCAGAAGAAGATTACACACTAGTGACTGATCAGTCACAGTGAGTAATTCAAATAATACTGAAACTGCAAACTCTGTCCATGGCACATCGAGGCACTTTTCACAGACAACTGAGGGCATAAATGAGATTGAAGATGCTAAAAATGAGCCAAACACTAAGAAAACAACTTCATGGGCAATCAAAGTTTTCAATGACTGGCAGGCATCAAAGCAAATAAACATCGATCTTAACCTTCTCACACCTTAGAGCCATGTTTGAGGCTCACATTGCATTGACTGAATTATTTAACTGAGAACTTCAAGCCCTGAACGGTTAAATGAGGCGGTTAGATGTTGCTATGCTGAGGTCAGAACAGTGATGGAAAGGAGTACTCAATAAGCAGTTACTGCAGCCTCCACTCCTCTCTCAACCATCACTTAAACTCTGTTGGCACTGGAAGAAAAATAAACATATTCAGTGACCCCACTTTCACCACAAGCAACAACGTTTTTGTGCTGGTCACAAAACATCATAGGAAAGCACAGAAAGATGTGCCAAGACATCACCCTGCCATTAGAAAACCTGCCCCACAGATTTTAAAAACATCACCTATTTTGTCTCCGGACACCACGCCTGGCCTTCTCTGTAAAGTTTGGCTCAATATACAACCATGTGTGGCCAGGCATGGGAGGGAAGGAGGGTTTTAGACATTTAAAACCTGACAGTTTCAAATTCCTAAAGGATGAAAATGGTGCAGAATATGCTACCCTTACCTTTAACGAGGCTACTAAGAACCACAATGACCCCTTGGAATGAAACAAACAAACACAGAGGGGGTTCATGTATGCTGAACCTGATTCACCACTTTGTCCCGTATCAAGCTTGAAAAAAATACACAAGTAAACTGCCACCCGAGGCACCAGCGCTGTACTGCCATCCAAGATGTCTGCCTCAACACTTCCAGGATTCCTTTCTTACTTAGTGCACGAAGGATCTCTTGGCACTGAACTATCTTTCAGCCCTAATGTCGAGGATTAGCAAGGAGGCTGGTCTAAGTCAGCTGTACATGAGCCACTCGGTCTGAGCCACCATGGTTCAGTTGTTGTCTGATGCTGGACTACAGAGTTGTGAGGTAATGACCATGACAGGCCACCGCTGTGAGGCTAGCCTTTGCCCATACTGGGCTGCCTCTTGTACTGACCGACAGAAATGGAGCTGAGTCTTGGAGCAAAACAAGGAAGTCATGAAAAACAACATAGAAGAGCTAGCACACAGAGGAGGGGCACAGAGCAGCCCTACAGTGCCACCTACAGGAAGAACGTCATTCAACCAGGGATCATTCACATTTAATGCTTCTATGCATTTCAATGGAGCTGTGAACTTCTATAGTACAAACAAGTGATTTTATTTTATTTTTTTTCATTCTCTCAATTCTGGATACAGTACCACCTGGTTTAAACCGCATTTTTTTTTATTTCTACCCTAATTAGTTCCCAGTATTTGTTGTTTCCTCCTTCCCCCCTCACAGTTAATAGAACTATTTAAAGCAGTGTATGAATAATTTCTTAAAATAAATGTAATTGATTTTTGGTGACGTCACCAACAGCATGGCAGCCTAACCTCGGAGCTCTAACCTCTCCTTAGCAGAAGAAAACTCTCCACACAGTCTCTAGCGGGTAGAATTGAGCAAATAATGCATAAATCACACAGTGGAGCTATCTTAGTGAAGAAAACCCGAACGAAAAACTTAAAACTAAAAAATAACCATCCTGTTTTGAGCCCGAAGAGTTCAGGAAGTGAAGGATTGCCAACAAGCATGGCAGAGGGAGACACAGAGTCGGAAATGGAAACCCTGTCTCGTTCAAGGTTTGAAACTCTACTTTCAGAAATTAAGCAATTCAGAAATGAAACTAAGCAAGAATTCAACAAATTACACATAGATCTTAACAAAGTAGAGGCAAGGGTATCTACAGCAGAAAATCGTATCTCAACTGCAGAAGACAACTTAGTACACATCTCCAGGGCGATTAAAAATCTTGGCCCAACAACAAGAGCTTACAGATGCCAAATGCTTAGACCTGGAGGCCCGTTCACGCCGGGACAATTTAAGAATCTATGGCCTACCTGAAACAAATGAAACGGGACATATGGCTGATTTTCTGGGGGATCTTCTGCGCCATACACTCGATCTGCTTCAGGCCTTTTCATTTAAAATTGAGAGGGCACACCGCGCTCTTGTGCCTAGGCCTACATCATACTCTGCCAGGCCCAGATCAATTGTGCCCGCATTTTCCAGCTACCGTGACAAAGAAATAATATTGTGAACTGCGTGTAGACAGGGGAAAATAGAGTACAATGGGTCGAGATTATTCTTCGATCAAGATTACCCTCCTCCCATTCAACAACAACGCTTATCATATACACCTCTCCTCCGTAAGCTGAAAGAACTGGGCATTAAATTCCAGACACCATATCCCTCACGATTGAGAGTCCACTGGGACACAGGCATTGAGATATACCATACATATGAAGAAGCTCTACAAGCCTTGGGGAAAAAAAGGGCATGAAGTTGTATTACCAGCCTTTCAATCAGACCAAACCCCTAAACTCCAGAATACATAATACATGGTGCTCTGCAGCACTCCAGAATACTAGACTATCGGGAAAGAAACTGGCAAATACTACTCTACAGGATATTAAATCTATGTTGCACAAGCTCACCCATCACCAGATCATGGAGAAGATGGCAGATGGACAGGAAAACGACACGTGAGTGAGAACAAGATCACTTTGGACTTTAAAATAGGTTTAATCCTCTCCCTCAACTCGGAGGACTGTCCCTGCAGATTCCCCAATCATCTTTATTGTGATTTATCACTATCACACACGTTGGGGACTGAATTCTGGGAATATTGTCAACTTTAAGCAGTGATAGTTACTGTATCTCTTATTTTTTGTTTTGAGAGATCAGCGGAGGGGGAAGGGGGACGTGGAGAGAAAGGCGCCACGACATCTCGAAGGTTGATCCTACATCTGTCCTCAATATTTTTCTGTTTACTGCTGCTGCACAGACTCGAACTTGTTCTGATGGTGGACTGTCTGAACTCACATGCAGCAATGCTTTAAGTATTTAGAGAAAGAGTTATGACATAGACATTCTGACTCTCCTGCTTGCTATTTTTATTTTTCATTTCTGGCCCTGACATTTCAGAGAACACAATCGTATACCAGCATTGTGGATGAACATCACCCTCTGTATTTACGAATAAGCACATGAGGAGTTTTACACTGTTGGGCCACTAGAAGGGGCAGTTTGAGCAGGATACAACTAATAAGTTCAGGTTTCATGGTTTTAATTAGTATAAAACTGCGGAGGGGGGGGATAATGCTCTTTTCCCTGTTTTTTTTTGTTAGGAGATGCAGCTACGAGCGATGCAGCCCTGTTTTAAGTTGGCTTGCTTCATATCAGCGATTTTAATCCATCTCTTCTTAGTTTTTTACAAAAGGAGCACTTTCAAAATGCATTATACAGGAGGCGTGCCACCAGTGATGATAGGCCACTCCACCTGGTCAAGACCCGTCTATTTAAGGGTCAAAGAGGGACGAGCCATTAATTTGGCCCCTTCTCCTCCTCCCCGATACTCGTTTGTTCTGGGGAATAGGGAACACGATATGATGTTCCCCTACCTTGGGGGTCACCTTGCACATAGTTTGTTACCTGGATCGAGGTATGCCCTGTTAGCACCCACCCAGTGAAAGTTGGTTTTTATATGTTATGGATGTTGTTGTGGTTTTGTTTGGTTATATTTTTTCACTTGCATTATGAAACATACTTGGCATTGCATTCTGTGGCAACATCGGGAAGAATATAGATTGCTGAACTATAACTGGAATACCTAGATCAATAAGGGAAAGAGGAGGGCAAAATACCAAAGAAATTATAGAAGAGAAGTAGGATTAGGCAGGGTTCGAGTAATACAATATGAATATTCCCCCTCCAATAGTTTAGATGGCTGAGAAGATGAGTATAAAAATTATTTCCCATAATATTAATGGGCTAAATAATCTGGGAAAGAGACATAAAGTCCTGTCAGCCATTAACAGGCAAAAGCCATCTTTTGTCCTACTGCAGGAAACCCATCTTGCGAGGGCTGAGCACCAGACACTGGGGAAATTTGGATTTAGCCAAGTAGTTTCCGCATCCTATGGCAAAGGGAAGAGAAGGGGAGCAGCGATTTTGGTTGCACATGGGACACAGTTCCAATCAATATCAACATATGCAGACCCTGAGGGCCGATTGGCTGTTCTGACTGGTAATCTGGAGAGTTCCCCTATCACCTTGCCATCACTGTATCTCCCACCAGGATCCACAAAAGAGGTTATATGGTCCCTACTGCAAAAAGTTGCTGAACTTCATATAGGGATGTTAATACTGGGAGGATACTGTAACCAAATATGGGAACATTTAGATACTTCCAGAACTGTGACATTTAGGCAAAATCCTGCCAGTAAAGCAATTAGGGAACATCTGAAAAGGGCCTTTTGGGTAGATGCATGGAGAATGCAAAATCCAGGTAGGAGAGAGTATACTAACTATTCTTACCCCATGACTTCTATGCACGAATTGATTATTTTTTTTATATCCAGAGGGCATCAGGGTCAGGTAGTGGACTGTCAGCAGATGCCATCGGTCCTTTCCGATCACTCTCAACTGCTCTTGAAGGTGAATTGGAATATGGCAAGGGACAAACTCTTTGGACATTTAATAATTTCTTGTTGAACTTGGAAGAGTTCACAACTATGGGCAAAACACGAATAGCACAAATAATACAGGAAAATGACTCACCAGACATTTCTAAAACCACTTTATGGGACACCATAAAGATAGGCTTTAGGGGAGACTGCATTAAATATGCGACCCGCTTTAAACACCAGCAAACCCAGCAGCTGGATAACCTCCAGAAACAGCTGCAGGATTTACAGAGCCAGCATGCCAGCGGAGATGCCTCAGTGCAGGCTAATCTGCAGGCAACCTGACAACGGATCTAAAAATTGTTAGAGATTAAGACAGAGCAGGCGTTGCAGTGTCTACATCAGAGGTACTATGAGAATGGGCCTAGGGCAACTCGTTTGCTAGCACACCGGCTGAGACAAATAACATCGCAGACTACCATTACCCAAATTCGGGACCATAAAACTGGTCGACTGATTAGATCCCCAGAAAAGATATTAACTAGTTTTCGAGAGTTCTATCAGACCCTTTATACCCCGGAACATACCCCAAATGCCTCACAAATAGAGACATACCTGGCGAAACTTAAACTTCCAAAGCTGACACAGGACTTAACGGATTTCATAGATGCTCCCATTACCTCATCAGAATTGGATACCGCAATTAAAAACTTAAAAACAAACAAGCCTCCAGGACTGGATGGGTACACTTCGGAATTTTATAGGTTTTTTAAAAAATAACTTAAACCCTCTTTATTAGAGGCATGTATAACCGCACAATTGGGAGAAACATTTCCAGATACTTGGAATTATGCGGTAATTTCAAGCATACCTAAACCAGGCTGGGACATCACATAATGTAAATCCTTTCATCCTATATCTGTCCTTAATGTTGACTATAAATTATATGCAGCAATATTGGGGAAACAATTGGAGACGGTGCTCCCTGATCTAATTGATCGCGACCAGACGGGTTTTGTCCCAGGTAGGCAAACCCAAGACAATATTAAAAGAACATTACATATATTACACCATGCTGCCCGGTCGGGGTCTCCCTTTCTGCTTTTAAGCTTGGACGCGGAGAAGGCCTTCGACCGGGTGGCATGGGAATTTCTAGGTTTTACCCTGAATGGATTTGGCTTCTCGGAATCTTTCACTAAAATTATAAATAATATATGTTCCAGTCCCAAAGCATATGTGAAAGTAAACAGGAGAATATCACCATCAGTATCTTTAGAACATGGCACCAGACAGGGATGCCCCCTCTCCCCTCTTCTTTTTGCTTTATATCTTGAGCCTCTGGCTCAGGTAATAAGAAAATCCGAAACAATGCAGGGCTGGGAAAGGGGTGGAGAAGTGCATAAACTTGCCTTATATGTGGATGACCTGCTAATTTACCTCAAAAACCCAGAACAGTCTCTAACGCCTCTATGGGCTTGCTTAACAGAGTTTGGCTGCATGTCAGGATATCAAATAAATAAAGCTAAGACTGAGGTCTTACAACTTCAATATGAACCCTCTGAGAAGATCAGACAGACTTTCCCCTTTAGATGGGATTTATCTTGTATAAAATACTTAGGGGTCCTTTTAAGCTCCCGATCTGACCAACTTTACTTCCTTAATTTTACCCCGATACTAGCTAAAATTAAGCTGGAATTGGATAGATGGGCACCGATTCCTATCCTCTTAACACAGAGAGTGGAGGTGATTAAGATGATACTTCTCCCAAAATTTCTATATCTAGTACAAACCATCCCCCTATCTCTTCCAGATTCATATTTTAATTTAATTAACAGGGGAATTTCCCGGTTTTTATGAGGCAAGCAGAGACCAAGAGTCCGTCTCTCAGCCCTTCAGATCCCAAAGAAGGACAGTAGTTTACCTCTACCCAATTTTAAATTATACCATTATGCTGCTCAGCTACGCATAGCCTTTTATTGGCTAGACTCTTCATAGCGGGGTAAATGGAAAATTTTGGAACTAAAGGAGGAAATCCTTACAAACTTAAACAAAACTTTCCTTGGGCAGATGATAAAGCCATCCTCACAATGGGATGGAAACCCCTATACAGTATCTACTTTGGCCATATGGCTTAGGATTCTCTCAGACAAGGGGGCAAAGGGTTGGAGGAATCTCCTCTGGTCTGTGCCATATATGGATTCATTTACCCATGCAAGATGGGACTCAGGTTTTAGGAATTGGGAGGGAAAAAACCTGCATTTGATATAGCATTTCCTTGAAGGGAATGAAATAAAATTTCAAACACTGGTTACCAAATTTGATATACCCTGGCGAGACAGATTTAGATACTTTCAAGTAAGAAATCTTATCAGATCTATTCAAGCCCAATTAAAAGACAGAATTCCTTCCCCACTAATTGCTAATCTTATTAGATTGGCTATGGAGAGGAAACCTCCTACAACTCATATGATCTCTGTTCTCTATAAAGCCCTGCAGTCATGGAAAGGAGACTCCACTCTTTCTATATGAAGGGCATGGGAAAAAAATCTGGATACTCAGATTTCAGATGAGTTATGGATCCTGACTTTGTCCAAGATACATTGGGGTTTATCTTCTGTAAGCTGGCAGAAATTCTCATGGAAAATCTTCATCAGATTTTTCCAAACTCCAGCTATACAAATTAAATACCAAAGGGAAGCCACCTCATCCTGTTGGAGGAACTGTGGACATGCCCCAGCAGTACTGGCCCACATAATGTGGGGTTGCCCAACCCTAGCCCCTTTCTTTGGGGAATTACAACAGGCATTACAGGCTATTATAGATGCTGATCTACTCCTAATACCATGCCTTTATTTTTTTTTGGATTTACCAAAAAAGTATAGAGATGCTCTTACAAGTAAGTTTTTGAGGACAGCCTGTTTGGCCGCACAAAAGGCCATAATAAGGAATTAGCTTTCCTAGCAGACCCCTACACTTTCAATATGGCATGATATCATGATAAATATTTATAGAATGGAAGCTTTAACAGTCAAGCTGAATAAGAGAACCACTCAATGTGAGATTCTTTGGAGAAGGTGGGTCTTATTTATGGACAAAGAGAGACCAGATTTTATCCCATGATTGAGCACACAGAGTCTAATGCCCTGAACCCCTTACATAATATTACCCTTTTTGTGTTGAGTAGATCACCATCTAGATCTGAATAGCTGACTGGGCCAACCTTTGTTGATGTGGGGAATGATATGAGTTAATAGAACTTTATAATGGAATCCAGAGGTTCTCCAAACAGGAAATATGCTTGTAAAATGTAACTCTTTTAGGGAATAGTGTATTCTTAACTGATGATAACTTTCCTATTTTTTTATAATACTCATAAGTTATTTATTATTTTTTAACCAGCCAAATGAACATCAACTTGTGAACTAAGTGATATCTGTATTTATGTTCCCTACCTCTACGTACGTATGTTTTGTTTATGTGCAATGCAAAAATCATAAAGAAAGTTAAAAAAAAATGTAATTTATGCAGTTTATGGAAATTTTCTCTATTTCTTTTCATGTAGATATACGGTAACAATTTTCTAAGCACAATAAGACACCAAGTGTGTGGAAAAAGATTTCACACACGGCTAGGGGCTGAAGGCACTAAGCCTGCAGCCTCATGTCTATCAATACCCCTGGCCATGTGGTAAAATCTGTACCATGCACACCCCATCATGTCTTATTGCTTACATTGCTACCATATTCCCTCTCTCTTCTCTCTCTTCCAGGGTGTATATATTTAGGCTCTGATCTCACATAAGAGGCAGGGAAGGACTGACCAACGCTCAGAACCAAACTGAGTAATTTAAATGCTGGGATAATGAGTTTTTCCCTCTCCTCGATATCCCAAATTTCTGCTCCATACAGTAATTGATTTAGATATTTAATTCTAATTACTTCAATCAGGGGTCTCAATGTGCATCCACCATAGGAATAATTAAAATTTCTAAGGCCCAGGGCTGTTTTCTTAGAGTTTCCCACTGTCTTTTCAGTTTATTTAGACCAGAGCCCATTGGAAGAGAAAGTCAGACCCAAGAAAGCTATTTTAAGTTTATGACCCCGAACAGTCCAATGTTGTTTTACTATATTAGAACCAAAGACCAAAACTTGAGCTTTGGTATGGTTTATCACAAGCTTCAGTTCATTCACTTTTACATCAAGCAGGTCTTCTGCAAATCTTTTTCTGACAAAGATGAAAGAATAAGATAATCTGCATAAGCCATAGCAGGGCATTGAAAGTCATTTATTTTAGGAGAGTCTGATTCCAGGTATGTGAAATCCCTTAGCATTCACTCAGTATATAGACAATGCCAGGATGAACCCCTGTCTCACACACTTGTTAGTGGGTGTTTCACTAGAGAGCTGTCCCTTAGTCCCAAACCTTATTCATGCCCATGCAATCTGTGTATGTGTTACAGATAATGGCCCCCATTCTAGTACAGTTACACCTAGCATAACAACACTTGTGCCAAGTAGAATGGCGCATGTAGCAACTTACACTAGCAGTTGCAACATGCATGATTCTACAATGCGGCCTGCTACATGGCGCAGCCCACTTGCTCTGAACAGCTGTTATGCTGGCAGTTGCACCATAAACCCCCTGCGACATGGCACTAGGGGTTTTTATGGCAGCTGTTGCGCCTCATTCCAGAAGGGCAGCAACAAAGTCCCCAATGTCAGGATTCTACAAGAACCTCTGGAGGAGAACCGTCAACATAAGTTACACCAGCATTTAGCTGGTATAACTTACGGATGCCCCCGGGGGTCCTGTAGACCTGCCTGCAGTCCAGCAGACATGTCACAGTTTCCCTCCCCCCATACCCAGCATACCTCAGTGGGTGACCCGCAGGGCTGCCCACACCCCTGGCCCCCGAAGTGTCCATAATGTGCCCTGCAGGGCTGCCCACACCAACTGCCCCAATGTGTAATGTAAGTGCCCTGTAGGGCTGCCCACACCAACTGTCCCCTGAGTCCTCCATTGCAAGATGCCCCGCAGGGTGGTGCAGTCTACCCCCCGTGCCCTGACCCCGAGTCACTGCCGCAAATGCGGCATAAACCATGTCCAGCCCTGGTAGTTTAGATGCCCCCCACCCAGCTGTGCCAGTCCACCCAGCACCACCCCACCTGTCTCCAGCTGGAGGTTGGCACAGCCCACCTCTCACCTCCACGGCCAGCCGCTGAGTGAGTGCTGTAGGAATACTAATGTAAAGACGCACTTAGAAATTAATTTCTGAGTGTGTTCTACAGTAGCGCCCACAGAACTCAGTCAGTGGCTGGGCCATGGAGTGAGAGGTGGCTGTGCCAGTTGCTGGCTGGGGATGGGTGGGGGAAGTGAGGACTGGCATGGCAGGTGGGGGGTGGGGCCACGAGACCACCAGGTGTACTACGGGAGAGATGTATGCCTGTACTGTACATACTGTACAGTATGCAGACAATGGTGCGATTTGGGGACCCACGACAGTGGGTAGGGGGCCTCTAGCCTTGCGGGGTGTGGGCGGTGTGTGGGCAATGGGGGAGAGCACTTGTGACCTGCGGTTGCGCCTTGCGACATGCTCACCAGGTACGCCATCTGTTTGGCGTACCTGGCTGCATGTTTCAAGTTGCAGGACTTAGCTGCAGAAACCCTGCACCTTCTAGAATAGGGCGCAGGGTCAATGTCGCAGTTGTGATTAGCGCAAGTTGCGTTTGGCTGCGACTTGCGACAACCTACCAAAATTGGGCCCAATGTGATCAGAACAGGGTCAATTCCACGTCCAGCTTAAGTGACCATAATATACCTCTTGAGACTGATATAGCTCTTGAGATTGAATCAAAAGCCAATTAAAAATTTACAAATATAATGTAAAGTTTCTGTCTCCTAAGGTGCACATATTTTTCTATAAGGTGCCATAGAATAAAACAGTTATCCATAGTGGAGTATCCACTCCGAAAGCCTGCCTGCAATTCACAAACCCTCCTGTAAGTCTTATTTGATGGTTTAATCTTTCCAAAATAATCTTGGAAAAGATCTTCAGGTTAATATCTAAGAGGCTAATTGGTCTATACATAGCAGGATTAGATTTATCTCCTTCCTTCTGGATGGGTACTATCTCAGCCCCTCTCCAAGTATTTGGAACAAAATCTTCAGGAATGCATTTATTTATTACAAAATAAGTAAAGGACTGCACCACAGAGGAGTATTACATAAATATACCGCAGCTGAAATTTTATCTGGGCCGGGAGTTTTCTTCAGTTTAAGTGACTTAAAATCCATATATACCTCTTCCCTATCTATCAGAAAAAAACAAGCTTTCATCCTGTATTTGTAATTTAGGGGTCAGAGAGTTATCAGCATGGGGGTTAAAAAAATATTTGAAAAATGCTGTCTCCATTGGCTTTCTGAGGTATAGGAGTCCAAGCTCTCCTTATAACACAGAAACACAGAAGTTGACGGCGGATAAGGGCCGCAAGGCCATTTCAGTCTGCCCATTGTTTCTACCTTATGAATGTGCCATAGGCCTTTACTCTGTCAATGGCCTATCTATTCATACTCATCTGTATTGCTCCTTAATGCCTGTCCCATGCCTGTTTGAAGCCCTGCACTGTATTCGTATCCACCACCTCCTGAGGTAGGCCATTTCATGCATCCACCACCTTTTCTGTGAAAAAGAACTTATTCACATTACCCCTTAATCGGCCTCCCTCTAATCTCATGCTGCGTCCTCTTGTCCTGCTATTTTTCTTATATTGAAACATGTTAGACTCTTTCACCTTGTTAATGCCCTTAAGATGTTTGAATGTTTCGATCATATCGCCTCTTTCCCTCCTTTGCTCTAGGGGATACATACTGAGCTCCATTAATCTGTCCTCATATGTTTTCTGACATTTTAGTTGCCCTTGTCTGGACTGCCTCCATTTTGTTAATGTCCTTGTGCAGGTGTGGCCTCCAGTACTGCACTCAGTACTCCAGATGGGGCCTAACCAGTGTCTTGTAAAGAAGGATTATTACCTCCCCTCTTATGACTTGTGATACCCCTACGAATACACCCCAACATCCCTCTAGCCTTACCTACTGCTTTAGTGGTCTGCTTGGATGATTTCAGGTCATCTGTGATGATGATGCCCAAGTATTTTTCTTCCCTTGTGATTGCCAGCAACTCCCCACCCAACCTATAGGTAGATTCAGTGTTTCTCTTCCCTATGTGCATGCTCTTGCACTTCTTTGCATTAAACCCCAGTTGCCACTCTTCTGACCATTTTGCCAGTTTTTCCAGATCTGTTCTCTTTCTGTCCACCCCATCTGGATCATCAACTCTGATGCAGATCTTGGTGCCATCAGAAAACAGGCAAACCTTACCCTCCAGTCCATCTGCAATGTCACTGATGAAGATACTGAAGAGGACTGGCCGCAGGACTGATCCCTGAGGTATCCCACTTGTGACTTGCACCTCTTCTGACTGTATACCATTTACCACCACTCTTTGTTTTCTGCCCACCAACCAGTTTGCCTCCCAGTGGACCAATCTCTGACCCACCCGAGCCTACCCAGCTTATTAATCAATCTTCTATATGGAACAGTATCAGAAGTGTTGCTGAAGTCAAGGCAGGACACATAAACTGCACCCCCTTGGGCCACGACTCTGGTTACCCAGTCAAAGAAATCTATGAGATTAGTTTGACAGGACCTTCCTGTTGTAAACCCATGCTGTCTTGGATCCTGTACGCCTATGAATTCCAGGTGTTGCACTATCCTTTCCTTAAGGAGTGCCTCCATAATCTTGACCACTGCTGAGGTAAGACTGACTGGTCTGTAGTT
Source organism: Neoceratodus forsteri (assembly GCA_016271365.2). NCBI lineage: Eukaryota > Metazoa > Chordata > Ceratodontiformes > Ceratodontidae > Neoceratodus > Neoceratodus forsteri. The sequence continues at coordinate 41,268,443 of CM057451.1, forward strand.
CCCTGCCTCCTCCCTGCTGCCACTCTTGTGAAACGGGATCACATGAGCCCTTCTCCAGTCTTCTGGGACCTCTCCTATGCTCAGAGACTTACTAAACAGTTCTGCTAATGGCTCTGCTAGTCCCACACTCAGCTCTTTTAGTACCCTGGGATGTATGCCATTAGGTCCCATTGCCTTGTCCACCCTGAGTTTAGTGAGCTGTTGTAGGACCCTTTCTTTTGTAAAGGGACTTGTGCACACCTCCCTCCCCCCATGTCCATGGTGCTGAGCTGTGGGCCCTGCCCTACCTTCTCCTCAGTAAATACTGAGATGAAGTATTTATTTATTTAGTTTTTGTTGACCGGGTAAGTGCACTAGACAAATTTTGCCTATTTTCAGGCACGACCCCGGGGGGACTACTTAGGTTAGATGCTTTTCCTTGGTCCTCCTTCACACACTTTCCCTTATCCCCTTTGGTCTTAGCAATACCCCTCTGGACTTTCTCCTTTCACTAATCTATCTATAGAAAGTCTTGCCACCTTCTTTTATTGTTCATGCTAGTATTTCATAGGTTTGGGCCTTTTCCTGCCTTATTGTCTTCCCTGCTTCCCCTAGGAAAGTTTGCTATGCCTCCCTATCTTCATCCCGCTGCATTCCCTTATATTTCCTGAATGCCAGCCTTTTGGCTCTGATCTTTTCTGCTACTGTATTTGAGAACCAAAGTGGTTTCCTCCTTTTTTTGCTCTTGCTTTTCTCCCTAACCACTGGGATGTTGCTTCAAGTATTGCATCCTTAATGCTTGCCTACTTTGCCTGAACCCCCTGACTGGTATTTCATCTTGCCAGGGCTAGTTTAACTTTATTGACCATCTTATCAAAGTCAGCTCCTCTGAAGTCCCATATTTTTGCCTTGGAATGGGATGATTTAGTTCTAGTGACCAAATTGGCCCCTAGGTGACCTTCTACCTGGAGATCTGTGATCCTTTCCCCGTTAGTCAGTACTAGATCCAGAATAGCCCTGTCTCTTGTGGGTTGTTGTACCAATTGTTTGAGGCCCTCCCCCTGCAGGGAATCCACTATGTGTCTAGTTCTAGCGGATGTTCCTGCTGGTATTGACCAATCTGTATCTGGCATGCTGATGTCTCCCATTAGCAGAACCTCCCCTTTAGCTGTTATGTTTTGTATATTTTCTAACAGTAATGTGTCTATGTCCTCCCCCTGGTCTGGAGGCCTGTAGACAACCCCAGTTTGTATGGTTGTCCCATTTCCTGTTTCCAGGGTGACTCACAATTCTTCTGGCTCCTTATGTGTATTCTGAATTTCTCTAGCTTTGATATTTTCATTGACATAAAGGGCCACTCCACCCCCTCTTTTTGCACATTGGTCTCTTCTGAACAGTACCTAGCCGGGTACTGAAGTCTCCCAAGTGTGGTTACTGGTGAACCATGTCTCGCTAATGGCTACTATGTCCAGTTTAGCCTCCATCATTATTGCCTCTAGGTTTGGGATCTTGTTTCCCAGACTGCAGGCATTTGTGTACATGATTTTCCTTTGGCCAGATTTCTGTGCATTGGTTGTTGGGTGAAGTCTGGTGTTTCCCCTGCACGTCGTATGGAGAGCTGGACCTTTTTCCTTACCTGGTGATGCAAATGAACTACAAACATGCTGAACTCCTGTTTGACCACTAGCTAAGGGGGGGAGGGGTGTTCTTCCCATTCAATGTATCGGGTGCTGCACCCCTCTCCCCATTTGCTAGTTTAAATATTCTGCAAAGACATCAAACTACTACTCCAATGCACTGACTCCCTCCTTAGTCAGGTGCAGTCCATTGAATTTAAAGAACTTTAGCTCCCAAAACTGTTGCCAGTTACCTACAAATTTGTAACCTTTTTCCTAGCACCAGATCTTGAGCCACATGTTTAGCTCCCCTATCTCCCCTTCTCTGACCTTCCATCTGTCTCCCCCCCTCTCCCAGACGGGCAGGATCTCAGAGAAGGAGCTGCCAGATGAAATGGATGACAGTTTGTCTCCCAGCCTGGTCAGGTGTTCCTTGGTCTCCCCAAACTGACCATCTGGCGAGATCATTAGTCCCAATGTGTACCAGGACTTCGATGTTTTCTCCTGCTTCATGCACAATTTTAGCAAAGCATTCAGTGTCTCTCCACACTGATGTACCTGGGAGACATCTGACCATTACCCCCCCCGGCCGGAGGTAGGTATCAACTCCCTGAATTATAGAGTCCCTTATGATCAGAAGTGTTTTGGATTTCCGTTTTGCTTTTTTAGTTTTGGTCTCTGTTTTGGGTGAATTTTGTAGCGCTAGCTCCTGTGCTGCAGTGTCCTGCTCTGCAGTGTCCTCTGCCCCTTGGCTTGATTTCGGAGATAGAGGCAGATACCTGTTTGTAGTTTTTATATGGTTTGTGGAGGTGATACGTTGGTGAGCACTGAGTGATGGGGCACCTAATTTGCCCCTCCTAACCACCTGCCAACCTCCAGGACCAACTACCCTCTGTGGTCGAGGTGCTGCAGTTGGATGTTGGGGAAATGGCAGGCAGTTCTTGTAATATATTTCCTCCTGAATATGCGATTTGAGGTGTGCAGTCTCTGCTCATGCTGCCCGAAGCTCAGCCCTTAGATCTCTGATGGTCCAGCATGTAGGACAGTGTCCTAAATCCTATATAACTGCCCTATTGAAAAGTGTCCCACAGTACCTGCAGTTAATAATATCCATTCCAGTTGAGTTGCCGAGTTTATAACCTGGTCTGAGTAATTAGAAGGAAAATGAAAACAAAATAATTTTTTTGGTTTATATTTTTTTGTTTTGTTTTGTTTGTTTGTTTTTGTATAACTTTTTATAGCAAGTTAAATTAATTGTGCCCCTGTAAGTGAGGTTACTGTGTAGATACCCCTCTGCTTTGCTACAGGAAATGTCACGACTGTGCTACTCTATAAAAGGAGTGTAGCATGGGGTGGTTGGGGATGGAGGTGGGTGGTTGGGCCCTTCCCCTGTTGACAAAGAAGAACCACGGACAAAAGAAACAAGGAGGTAAGAGCAGAAACAATCAACCAACAACAAATGCGGTCGATATCCCTCAGTCTGTATCTCGTATATGCTCCTGTAATTAGTCCTGAAAGCTCAGCCTAGTGATAGATAAAAAAGTCACAAAACCTGTAAGCACCACCTGTAACAAGTTCACAGAAGATATACCCTGCAAAAAAACCCACTTTGCTACAAAGAAAAAATAAAGCAGTAAAAAAAGTAACAACACCTGTAAACACAACCTGCAGAACACTTTAACAGAAGATGCACCTTGCAAAAAACAAGTTGAATCAGAGAAGATTATAGCGGTAATCTGTAAGCACAAAACAGTAACATACCTGTAGGCACACCCTGTAATAATGCAGCAGAAAGTATATCCTGCAACAGCAGTTTGAATCAGAGAACAATAAAGCAGTGAAATACAAGCAAAAAACAGTAACAAAACCTGTAAGCACAAAAGAAAATAATAACACACGGTAAATCTGCCTAGCCAAAAGAAGCCTTAATCTTTTTCCTTGCTCTGATAATGTTGTTCCTTGCTGTCCTTACAAGCAAACTTATAAGAAAAGAGCTCAGGTGAAGCTAGGTGCCTTTGTCAGCAAACCTAGTCTTTTGTGCCTTTTGCAACTAATTTCCAAAAGCCCCTTTTATGTATTTTTTGTGTACATCTCTTAACATTTTATCCCATTGTAAATTATTGCATTTTTTTCCTTCATGGAGCATTTATATTTTTTTCCTTTCTTGATTAAGGGCCCGAAGGAGTTTCCTGTCCTTGCTGTTTTCAATGTTTCTGATCGTTTCCCTAAGGAGGGCTTTGCGCCTCCTACCTTCAGAGTCGAACCACCCATTCTGCCTCCTACACTTCCCACTAACTGGAATATCTTCACAGAGTTTTCCAACTAATTTCTTAGATAGGCAAGATCACTCTATCCATAAAAGTTCCACATTTCATTCTCCTAAGACCTTCCAATTTTTACTTTCAAGATAGTCCCATATTTATACTCTTTGATGGTTTCTTCCAGGGTCTAATCCCATATAATTCTTCTGCTAATTCCAAGTTCTGAAAATGGCACTTCCGGTCTATTCTGTGCCACCTGGTCAGAGATGAATCCTCCTAGTAGAACTGGCAAACAGAGCCATAGGAAGGCACTTTGGTGCCCTGGGCAAGAGACTAATTTTGCACACACCCCCAGAAAACAGCTGGTGGTCTGGGGGCCACAAGGCCCACAGAAGCTCTAGGTTGTTTACATGCTCTGTGGTGAGTTTTGGGGCTTTTCTTGAAGGAAAAACATACTTTTGTTATACGTTCCCTACCCCTGATTTCAGGGAAATCTTTGCTCCCATAGAATCTGAGGTGTGGGAGTCGAAGATGCTGGCTGGCTGTCATCAGAATGTGCAGTGCAGCTGCAATTGTTGTGGAAAACTGTCTGACCAACAGTTCCATCAAGAGTGGCTCATGGGGACATATATAGGCACCTCAGTGGCATAGATGCAGTCCTCAAGTGATGGACACAAAAACCTCTTAGATGCCCCACCTGCAACCATCCATCCTCACATAGGGGGTGTATCCCCCTGAGCCCACTCACTCAGCTCTAATGGCAGGCTCCACTACCCCTGTAGAGGAATTGCTACCACCTAACAGAAGGAAAAGCCTCCACCCCGACCATCTTCCCTTCAGCTAGACTATCTCCAGCACTCAGTGCTGCTTGACCACCCTTTTAGACCATAACCAGACTCCACCCCAACCATCCTACATGTGGCTTGAACACCTCCACAACACCACACTCACCTTAGCCACCTACCTTCCCTGTAGCTGAACCACCACCCTACACCAAGACCAGTGCCCATGCACCGGAACAATCCCTGCAACTAGACCAACCCTACATACCTCTAAACTGTCCCTGATTTTCCATCAAAATTTGCATTTGTCCATCATAAAGGTTGTGTTTTTATGGAAGAGAACAGTGGGGTGGGGGGTGGTTAAAACATGAAATAATGTAAAACATTAAAATTACAGACTTATTCTTCTTCAGAAAATGCAGATGAACACAAATCCCCTTCTTCTATCAGCTTTCTGAGTGAGTAGTGTCAATTTATAACATGCATCCAAGATTTTGGGTCTTTGTCCCTAATTATTTTAAGTCTTGTCCCTGATTCATGAGGCAAGAAGTTGAGAGGTATGCAGCCCCAAGTCTAGCACCCTTCCAGAGGACCACTCTTTCTGTAGTGGCATCCCCTTGCCAAACAATATTCTGACTGTATCCAACCCCCCCACCACAGGAACCCACCATAGAAAAGCACTCCATGCATCTTCCTCTACCCCCCCCCCAGTTGGGAGAGGGCCAAGGAGCGTAAGATTCACATCATAGAACTGCTGCTATGGTGCTATCCGGGGTCCCACAGTATAACTCCTGGCATACAAAAAAATGTGCTGCTCCTCTGGTCCACTCCTTCCCTCTCTCTTTCCCCAGCTCAGACTCATATACCCTGTTGGCAACCACGAACATGGCAGGTATTTTTATATGTAATGTATTATCGCTGCAGAAACTGTCAGATGTTAAGATCCAGAAGCGGCCAACTGATATTCATGATTTAGGTGACACGCACAGTCTACGCAGTGTTATAAATTATTAATAAAACTGTCATGTTCATGGATGCAAGCCAAGCAGACCTAGTGAGTCGGGGACACAGACAAAGGGAGGGGAGGGGAGCTTTCCTTTTCTGCCAGAAGTTTTACTGTGGGACCCTGGACAGCACTGTAGCAGCAGTTCTCTGCTGTGGATTTTCTGCTTCCTGGCCCTCTCCTGACTTGGGGGGGGCAGCTGCAGGGGGTAGCTTGTCTGTTGGGGGGTCCTGCTGTGGGATGGGGATGGGATACATTATGTAGTAGTGTCCCCAAGAAGCAGTGTCTAGGCAGGGCACTATAAAAAAAAAAAAAGGCCCAACAGAGTATGATAGGGTGCTTGAGCTTGAGGACCCCCCCAAGGGCCCATTTAGTTAGCCCTGGTGAGAGACAGCGTAGGGGCCACATGGTGCAATGAGAAGTGTCATTAGGGAAAAAAACATTCTGCCTGACCTATACCAGTTTTCAGTATGCCTTGGCAGTGCAGCCCCTCTCCTCTGCCCAGTAAATAACCCCTGCACAGCAACCCCCCCGTACAGCTGAGCCAGCCCAACTGCTCCAGTCAGCATCCCTGCAGCCAGAAGGAGCCCCACTCCAAATCCCCTCATTCCCCTGATTCCCATCAGTTCCCCTCCACAGCCCAAGCCAATCCAGATACATGTAACTGTTAATATGTTATGATCTAAACTGTACAGATCCCCTCACATAGCATCCAAGACAACTAGGCAAGGCACTAGCAGGCAAGGCCTCATTTTCTAAGCAAGACAGGTGTGGGTCGTGAGGTGAGAACGGAAAAAGGACTCAGCTAGGGAGAATCAGAAGGAGAGGACATGAAAAAAACCCAAAAGGGAATGAAATGGGAGTGCAGGAGGGACACAGGTCAAGAGGAAAGAAAAGAAAATGTAACAACGTGGTGGACAGAAGGAATGGTGTGCTGTGGCCCGTGCCATGGCAGTCAGGCCAAGGCTGAGGCAACTACTTCAAAATCTTCTCTTCCATCCCAGTCTCAAGTCCAGTGCATGAAGTTCAAGTGAACTACACAGTTGCCACCCACCTGCCAGCAGAGCCGACTCCGAGACAGACCCGCCCAGGCCCAATAATTCAACGGCAAGGAAAACAGAGCTTTGTCTTCTGACTTCCTGAGTGAGACTATCAATCCCCATGCACACACCCCCACTGCGCTCTTACCGCATAGATCCCATCTCATCATCTCACAATTTGGATTCGGAAATTAATTTGGAATTATTCATTGCTTCGTCGGGTCTGCTCTTCTGCTTGTCTGCAGTGCCATCACTTTTTACTACAGACACTCTGTCACTGATGAGTGACAACTACTAGTCTTGTCTACATAGACAGCAAGAAACAGAGTACTTAGTGTGGTGTGCATTCTTTTTATGCTTACATTACACAAGTGATAAAAAAAATATAAGACAAGGATCTCTTCTGTCTTCTCTGTCTCTCATGATTCATCTCTCCCCTCTGACTCTCTCACTTTTTTTAGTTTCTGTAACTGTCTACTGCTCTATGCTAGTACGCTCAACAACTTGCTCCACACTCTTCCTGTCTCCAACACAAACCGCCTCTCACTCAGTGCCAAATGCTCTGCCCACACCTTTTACACTAATGGGCGGCGCGCTGGCCCGCTCACAGTTCCTCTTTCTCAGCATCACCACTGCACTGCACAACATGATTATTATTTTCTGCAGTAGACTCTGCAACCATGTGACCCCTCCCCCCTCCACTTGCTGGTCCTTGGTCCGCAGATGCACCCCTGCTGACAGTCATTTGTAATCACTGAACCAAAATTAAAAAAAAAAGATTTAAAGCGGTAGCACAAGTCAATTAGAACATGAACTTCAGTGGAAAAATGCGCCCCTTGGAGGCTTGCACTCGGGGCAGGAGCACCACCCGCCCCACCCTTCCTATGGTACTGCTGGCAAATGGTAATTTTCTGATCTAATAGGAATATTTAAGCTATGCCACACCTGTAACTGTCCAGACCAAAACGCAAGATCTAGAAGTGAAGATCCCATAATCATAGTATCATAATATCATAGTAAAAGCCAGCAGAATAGGCCCCATGGTCTATCGTGTCTGCTCGGAAGCTAGCCCCCCTACTGGGAGCTAGCTCCTCCACCTCCCAGCCCCAGAGGTGGCCCTCCCTGGCCTCAGCTTCCCCCTGTACCTGTCCCAACCCTTCTTGAATCCTTCCACTGTGGTCTCTTCCACCAGACTCCTGGGCAGTGTGTTCCATGGTTCCACCACCTCTCTGTGAAAAAGTGTCTCTTGCAGCTCCCCTGTTCTTCCCCCTTCCAGCTTCCCTCATGCCCAATGGTAGGTCCCCCTTCTTAAGCCTGAACACTTCCCTGGCTCCACCCTTATTTATCCCCTTTATACACTTGCAAGTCTCTATCATGTCCCCTCTGTCCCTCCTCTCCTCCAATGTGTACAGATTGAGTTCATCCAGTCTCTCCTCATAGGTCCTACCCTCCATGCCCTGAATCATCCTGGTTACCCTCCTCTGGATCCTCTCCAGCAGTGCTATGTCCCTCTTAAGATGGGATCTCCAGAACTGCACACAGTACTCAAGATGCAGCCTAACCAGGGCATTATACAGAGGGGGGGATCACTGCCCTCCTCCTGGAGGTAATCCCCCTAGTTATGCAGCCCAGTATCCTGTTTGCTTTTGCTGCAGCTCTTCGACAATTCTCTGTGTTATTGATTTTGCTGTTCACCACTATCCCTAAGTCCCTCTTTCCCGATGTGACTTGCAGTATGGCCCCCCAGGTGTATGCATGTCACGGGTTTCTGACCCCCAGATGCAGCGCCCTGCATTTCCCTGCATTGAACTTCAACACCCACTTCCTTGCCCACCCCCCCAGGGTGTCCAGATCTCCCCACAGGGCCTCTCTCCCCTCCTGTCTGTGTCAGCATATACATAAAATTTTCCCTCTAAATACCCTTTTATGCTACCATTCAAGGGATATATCAAATTCTTTTAAAATTCCAAGCAGAACTAATCCTGCCTCATTGATCTATTTATCTTTTGTGCATCTAATAGGGATTATAGGCAAAGTATTCAAATACCCGAGGACTGAATTATTGGCCAGGCCATCAAAGTCACCAACCCTAGCATTTAAGTCTCCCATAACTAATATATCTATATCAGCGGACTTACAAGAAACATCCTGCAATAGTACTCTAAGCCCCTGAGCACCTGACATGTTTTCGATCCTTTTTTCCAGAGTGGTGAAAAGTTCATATCTATTTAATGTGATCTTACTACCTCTGTCATGCCAAGTTTCCTGGAGACAGACCACCTCACATGCTGTAACAAATTAAATCCAATCAGTGTCTGAAAATGTATGCTCATAACCTTGCAAAATTCAGGAAATAAAATGTACCCCGAATTTTTACACTGTAAGAATTAGCAAGATCCAAGTATGTACTATCCACTGTATTGCACTGATCTGAGGGCAATAGTCAGTCAGCATACCCTGCCAAACCATGAATCTATTTGAGAGAGAGGAATGGGTGATGCTTGCTTACAATACCTTACTAGCATCTTGGTGATCTCAATAGCATTAAGGTGTCTACCTTTATCAGTGCTATCAAGTATTTTGTAATCTACAAAACATAACCCCAGATTGTCCATTTTATCACATTTTTGTAATATTCTATCTGCCACCAATCTACTTTTGACTGTTATATCAGTCTGGCTCCTGCCATCTCTCTGAATGTCTCCTATTACACCAAGTACATAGACAGTGTGGAGGCTGTCCAGAGAAGGGCAACTAAAATGGTGCAGGGTCTGCATCAGAAGCCATATGAAGAGAGCTAAAGGAACATAAAATGTATACCTTAGAGGAATGGGGGACAAGCTAGAAACTTTCAAGTACCTCAAGGAATCAACTAAGTCCAAGAGGGTAGCATCTTTCAGAAAAAGAGATGTACAAGAACAAGGGGGCACAATTTGAAGACTGAGGGGGGATGGCTCAGGGGCAACGTGAGGAAGTATTTTTTCACAGAGAGGGTGGTGGATGCATGGAACAGCCTTCCAGAGGTGTAGTGGGGGTAAAAAATAGTGGGGGAATTCAAGAATGCATGGGACAGACATAAGGCAATTCTAGTGGGGGGTAGGAGAAAGTAGGCTGTTTGTTAACTAGGATCTGCAGAATGGGTGGGCCAAGTGGTCCTTGTCTGCCGTCAAAGTCTGTATTTCTATGTTTCTTACCCAGATGAATTTGTAAATAATTACAAAAAATTACAAAGAGATCCAGTTAACCTAAACCTATTTTCTTTTTCCATCAAGGGCATACCAAAAAGGCTAAGGATTACTGGAATATCAAGATCCTCCCTGTTACGATCACTACCTCTATTAAGCTCATTTCTGTTGGGGAAAGTAGTTTTAATCCCCTTCTGCAGTAAGACAGCACCATTAATCCGGACAAAGTTAGCAGTTCGCTGTGAAACAAAATACCCATCCACAGTATTTTTTAAACCCTCACCCAAAACAGTCCTGACTTCTTTGTTACCATCATCGAAAATTTCTAGCTCCATGTCGACTCTAATTAGGTGCACAATCTGGATTTTCAAGCAATTTTCAGAAAAATCTAACTCGTTATCTGGGCCATTAAACCTCAAACAAGACCCAAGGCCCACTGTATCAGCCCTGTGTTGTCTTTGAGCCTCTCTACCTTCTTACTTGGGTATTTGTATCAGAACCATTATCTTTATTCCCCTTTCATATTTCTCATATACAGGCCTTAAATTACCATACAGCCCCCCAGAACTGAAGCTGGTACTGACTGCTTGGGGTTCAGATAATTTTCTGATAGACACTGCCCATGCAATAGTTCCTTACATTGTTTTTTCAGTAATTCTATCTCTGTACCATTTCTCAAGACATAAGATGAAATTATTTATGTGTGGTTGATCTTGTACAGCTGAGATCTCCTGCGTAGGTCCACTGCCTAAGTGGGATGTCAACATTTTTAGTACTACATTGGAGTCACCAGTTTTCTAGTTTAGTTTTTCAGATGGTTTTCCTTTGCCCCCATAGTTATCTTACAGGAATCCCTCTGCTTCCTTCTCTTTTTCTTTTTAGATCTAATCACTCTATTTTTAACATTTACCGGACTCTCTAGAATGTTAATAGTGCTAAAATCTGGTCCAATATTTATTGTGGCTGACCTTGAAAAATCAGAGCCACAAATGAATAATCATTTTTAGGCGCAATGTCTGTAACTCCTTTAATTATATCATCTAAGCTTGCCCCATTGCTAGCAATATCCTCTCTTGTTGTTTCTATGTCATTTCGAATTATAACCAGCTGTGCCATTATCATAAGGTTTGCAATGTACTGATTTTTTACCAAAGCTGTAATTTCTTCACAAAAAAATGAGGGAAAATATTGTTGGGAAGCACCTTGTGTGTTCTCCTTGAGTGCAATATAATGATGTGGATCCAAAGAAACCCCCTGCTCTTAAAGTGATTGTGTCATGTTTGCCACAGCAAATGGGAGTAGTAACCTGTAGGAGTTGTGAATCAATCTCCTACCATTCAAACTGCCAAAAAGTGCTGTTTTCCATGAAAAAAAATGTTTTTATTTCTGTGATCTGCTTCATTTGCATAAATCTGCCCCTTTTTATCTCAGTGCTGCAACACCAACCGTGACATTATGCAAGGGAAACAAAGTTTTAAAGCACTGTATTGAAACAGAGACCTCTGTTGGTCAGTCTTGGTATTACAGACATCCTTTTTCTTTCACACTTTTGAACTCATAGCAGAAGCTGGACACCAAAGAAAAAGAAAAGTTGTCTGACCCATAATTACACTCCTGAACTACTTATAGTCATTCAGGCCCTATAACACAAACAAAGAAAAGTATCATCACGCTCCCACATTCTGACAGTAGCTGCCACTTCAGACCTGGCACTTCACCAGCAGGCAGTTAAAGTCAAACAACATCTACGCAGACTGGCAAATTATCTTTTTGGCCTATCTGCATCACAAAAACAGTTTTCCAGAAACTTTTCTACAGACTGTACTGCTGTAAACACTACCGATATAGGAGGAGACTGCACTTTGATGAGGTAGACAGAAAAATCAGCTATGCACTGTACCCACAATGCCTTGCTACATATATATATATATATATATATACATAAATACATAGATGCTGACAGCATATAAGGGCCTATGGCCCACCTAGTCTGCCCATGTGCACATGTACGTAGCTTCTTCAAGCTTTAGAACTAGGTTATATGTCTACATATTAGGTGCTATTCTGCAGTCCCCACTACCAAAAAAAGGGACTGCACTTCCGAGTAATGAACATTTAAGTCAACTTTGTAATTTACCCAGAATTCCTTATTGCTGTATGTAAAACATTGACAGTTCCCTTGCATGACATCATTCTGGGAGTGTGACTGCACACAGAAAACTGAAGGGCGCACAGAAACAAAAACATGCAAAAAAATGACTGACAGATTTTTTTACAAAACAAATTGCAGCTTCAGCATCTGAAGCAGCATGGGTGGCAATGGCATGCTATGTAAAACAGGCCTTTGCGGAATGTGACTAATCACTTTAAGCTTTCTCCATATTTCCTTTCTACTCCTTTTAAACCAATTATAGTTTACATTCACCACTCACATCCGAAATGCACACCTCTGGTTTAGCTAGATCGCGGGGTGACCAGTCTATACCTGTGGTGGTGACTCGACCAAACATTCTGGTCTGTGGTTCAGTGTTCCCCTCTTCAAGTTGCATGTTACATCCTTTGTCTGCAAACTCAGTTATGAAAAGTCAGATCTCAGCAGTTTTCTCAGGTGTTCTATACACCACCATGTTGCCTGTTCTCACTGTGGTTGCAGCATCTAGGTATCATGTCGGGTGTGAGTCACACTGCAAACATCTATAGAAAACAGAGACAGATAAAATCACAGCCTTCATCCAAGGACTGCTTCCACAACTTTGTCCTTCCGAGGTTCAACAGAAGCCAACAACCTGGATGGACATTATCAAAACTGCATGACTTGTGCAAGAATCTATATCCATGTTCCATGCTACCAGTGTGCAAGGACCTCAATCCTTACAAACAGTTGCACTCTCAACGTGCGTCCAGCAACAATAAACAAAGATAAAAAAACTCATCACATCTGTCAATAATTTACAGTTTAACTCAACTTCCTCCTTTGCTACCTCTGTCAAAGCTCTACAACCACCTCGATAGCCACCTGCTCAGCCTCCACCTTCTCGAGAGCCCGTTATCTGCCAGTAGTGTGGAATCAGAGGACACACTGCTGCAGTTTGCAGAAAGCTGAAGTATGACAACAGGAATAACAGGCACCAAGGATGTCCACCGCAGCATCATCAGCAAGATGAATGCAAGTGCTCATAGGATCAGGGAAATGAGTGCCGCCCAACAAATTAGGGGCTTTTGTTGGGCAAGTGAACATTTCAACTGATCACCCCTCCAACTGTCTCAATGAACACAAGCAGCATCCTTACTCTAAGAACCATCTCTGGTACCATCTCACTTCCAGCAGCAGCTGTTCCTGTCATTAGATCACCACCTCTAGCAAATTGTTTCAGTGACCACTGGAGATTGGTCCAAGTATGCCTTGATTGACACCGGAGCAGACATTTCATTCATTGACAAGGAAGGAGGAAAGGATAGTCAACTCTGTTAAGAAGGGGGATAAGAACTTTTATAGGTACATTAGAGAGCGAAGGAAGACCAAGGGAGGGATACTGAGGCTTAATAAAGGGGAGGGAATGTGGGCAGAGTGTGACAGTGAAAAAGCAGGGATACTGAATGAATATTTATGCTCAGTATTCACAAAGAAAGAGGAGAGGGAGGTACCTAAACCAAACAAAAGAAACACTCTGGATACAGGGGTCGATACCAGTCCATTCACAGAAGAAAGGGTTATGAAAGAACTAGTAAAATTGAAGGTGGACAAAGCAATGGGGCCTGATGAGATTCACCCAAGAATTCTAAAAGAACTAAGGGTAGAACTAGTGACACCGCTGACTACTCTCTTTAACAAATCATGGGAGGATGGGGTGGTACCTGAGGACTGTAGGAGGGTGGATGTGATTCCCCTTCACAAAAGTGGGAGCAGGGCAGAGGCAGGAAACTACAGACCAGTTAGTTTGACCTCAGTGGTAGGAAAAATGATGGAATCACTTCTGAAGGAAAGAATTGTTGGGTACCTAGAGGCCAGTGGGGCACAGAACCCAAGGCAGCATGGATTCACAGCGGGAAGGTCATGTCAGATGAATCTAATAGATTTCTTTGACTGGGTGACCAAAGTAGTAGACCAGGGAGGGGCTGTGGACATGGTCTACCTAGATTTTAGCAAGGCATTTGATACAGTCAAACACAAAAGATTTATATACACGTTAGCCAGTCTTGGAGTGGGTCCCAAGGTGGTAGCCTGGATAAAAAATTGGCTGGACAGCAGGATGCAAAGGGTAGTAGTAAACGGAGTCCACAGTGAAAAAAGGAGGGTTACTAATGGGGTATCGCAGGGTTCAGTACTGGGACTGGTCTTTTTTAATGTCTTTATAAGTGACATTGCAGAGGAACTGGAAGGAAAAGTATGTCTCTTTGCAGACGACACAAAGATCTGCAACAGGGTTGATACACAAGATGGAGTGGAAAGGATGAGAAGGGACTTGTCAAGGTTGGAGGAATGGTCAAATATATGGCAGCTTAGATTCAACACAAAGAAGTGCAGGTAATGCACCTGGAAACAAAACCCAGGGAAGAGTACACACTGGGGTGAGATACTGACAACAACAAAATGGAAAGGGACCTGGGGTAATTATATCAGATGACCTAAAGGTGGGCAAGCAATGTGAGAAGGCAGTAAGGAAGGCTGGGGATACTGGGATGCACAGGGAGGCATCAACAGTAGAAAACAGGAAGTTGTTATCCCTCTGTACAAACAGTTGGTGAGACCCCATCTGGAGTACTGTGTGCAGTTCTGGAGACCCCATCTCCATAAAGACATAGACAGAGTGGAGGCTACTGTCCCAGGAGGGGCAACAAATGGTGCAGGGTCTGCACCAGAAGACACATGAAGAGAGAAGACTAAGGAGCTTAATAAGTATACCCTTGAGGAAAGAAGGAAGAGGGGACATGATAGAAACTTTCCAAGTACCTCAAGGGAATCAACAATGTCCAAGAGGGTAGTATCTTTCAGAAAAGAGATGTGCAAGAACAAGGGGCACAATTTGAAGATAGAGGGAAGCTCAGAGGTAGTGTGAGGAAGTATTTTTCACAGAGAGGTTTGTGGATGCATGGAATGGCCTTCCTGAGGAGGCTGTGGAGTCAAGAACAGTGGGGAATTCAAGAATGCATGGGACAGACATAAGGCAGTCCTAGTGAGGGGTAGGAGGAAGTAGGCTGTTGGTTAACTAGGATCTGCAGCTTATCCATCGGGTAGGAAAATGGGCAGACTAGGTGGGCCAAGTGGTCCTTATCTGCCATCAAAATTCTATGTTTCTATGTTTCAGAGCTCTTTATTTTTTTTTATATACTTCATTTTATTATTCCATAAGAGAATAGTAATTAACAATACAATTATTCCATCGTACAGACACCATAAGAAAGAAAATATACCTTAAAAAAAGACTGACATAATAAAGCATAAAAAAAGGAATTTTTTATCATTTGTTTTGGGGGGGGGTATAAAGAAAAAAACCAAAGTTACCCATAAGCTTACTAAAACTTGTTCATTCTTTCAATAATATTATCATGTTTGTGCTCCATGCTTTTACTTCCCACTTAAGAAATAAAAAACTATAGTTAAATACCCATAAACTTTAGGATATCCCCTCCCTACTGAATTCATTTCAAAGCTCATCAAAATATAGTAAATGAAAAGAAGTTAAACAATTAAATCATAAAAAAACACTGTGCCTCACATTTCCTTCTTTCCCCCCCAATTTTTTTTAAAATGTTCACTGGGTGATATTCTGTGAGTTCGGCCTCTTTACCATCTATATCCAAGCCAATGTCATCCGGTAGTCTTACATTCGTTTCAAAAAAAGCCTTGGCTGAATCAATGTCCTTGAAAAAATATATTTTCTCCTGAAACAGTATTTTAAGCCTTGCAGGTGCTAACAAACTAACAGCGAGTCCAGCCTCTTTAAATTCACTCATAATTGGGAGAAAGCACTTGCGTCTCCGCTGTGTTTGTAAACAAAAGTCCGGGGTAGTGATGAAACCTTTGACCATCATAGAAACACTTTTTTACAGTACATGCCAGTTGTAGCAGCTTATTGTGATCATTAAGATTGTAAAAAGTTAAGATAATAAATCTTGCCTTTTGGTCCTTCATGGGTTCTTTTGCTGGATGACTAGGAGGCCTGTAAACACTCTCAAGTAGCAGTGGATATTCTGGCGCGAATACAGAGGTCAAAGCTTTTTCCACAGGCACCTTTAATTCAGATGTAGAAATAGAACTGGGGAAGCCTATTAATCACTGGTGTCTCCTCAAAGCATTATTTTCCAAGTGCTCTAACTTTGAAGCTTGAGCCAACTGCTCATGTAGTGAAGCATTAACTGCACCCTCTAAAGTTAAAGTTCTAGCAGTTAGGGCTTTGATCTCATTGTTGGTGTTTTTTACCGCAAGTTCCGTGTTCTTGGGCCTTTTCTCCATCACCAAACAGCGGGAAATAATATCCTCCAGTGAAGTTTGTATTTTTAAAGTTGGCTGACGTGCTTCTGCATGAAATTCAGTAAGGAGAGACTGAATTGAAGCCAAAGTTGGCTTTCCCTGTTTGGGTTTGGTGCCCTGCTCCAAGTGCATCTGCACTACAGAAGGAGTTCCAGCTCCGGCCGTTGTGAAAGAACCCTTGGACCCTTGCACTGAAGCCCCTCTCCCTGAAAGTTTGGGAGAAACAAACTTATCCATCAGTGTGCTTTTCAAACACGGTAACTCCAATAGCGGTTCCCGAAAAGAAAAACTTAAAACCTTATAGGTTTTTAAATCATTTTAACCGAGTTTTTGTTAGAGAACCTCAGAGCTCCAAACAAACATGACTTCCTTGCACAACAGCTCAACAGCGCCCCAACAACAGAGCTCTTTGTCAGTCACCTCATGTCTCTCCAGCTGACAAAGTATATCATCACAGCAAATGCCACTACAGTACCTATCACAAGCATCATCCACCTCAAACTACACTTCAGCTCAGAGCAAGCTACTGTAAAGTTCTACCTAGTACTTGATCTACAACCATCAGTGATTCCTGGCATAGTCTTTCTCAAGTATCACAAAGCCATCCTGGACTTTGCTTCAAACAAACTGTCACTGGACTCTCTGAGGCAACTTGCGGGTATGGACTCAGTCACTGTGCCTCCTAAGACATAGATGGTTTTGATTGCCAAGATTCGAGGTGGCCCACTACCATAAGGTGTTGTTAGCATTGCCACGGGATCCCCTGCTCTGAATTCTTCAGGTTTTCTCCTGGGAAATACCTTAAATGTTGCGCACAATGGCACAGTATTCCATAAATGATTATTGGTATCCTCCCTTCTTTGCAATTTCTTTTTCCCTTCCTGCAACTGCACCTGACCCACTTTTTGCCACCAATGCTATACTTCTCTCTCCACTTCTCTCCCCTAGTCCTCCCCATCCCCGCTGCTTTCCCCCTACCCTAACTCCTAACTCTATCTCTATCCTCTCTACTCCTCCCCTAGTCCTCTGCCTAGCCCCCTGCTTTTCCCAATACCCCAGCCCCCTACCTCTGTTCTCTAGCCTCTCTACTCCTCCACCTAGCCCTTCCAACCTCATCTCTCTCACTCACCAAATCCCTGTGGCTTGTACAATCTCCTTTCTTCAGTGCCTGGCTTGATAAAGAATCCTCACATTTCAGACATGTCCTCCTGCAGTTGATGACATCACTGGGCCTAGCACAAAAAGTTGCTTCTGCAACTCATCACCATGGCCACACCTTGGACTTGGTGTTCTCACTGGGGCTTGAGATCACTGACCTCAAGACTGATTGGGTGATTTGGTCCAATCATTGTACAGTGGAGGTCCCATTTGGGGCCCACTGATAGTCCCTCCCCTGTTGAGATGGTGTGTTATTGCCTTTTAAGGGGATTGTCCCCAGAGGGGACTTCTGGTGTTAGTAGACTTTTCTGGTGTGAGTGCTGCATGTGCAATTGGTATGGGTGAAATGGTGGTGACCTGTAATGGATCCATCTCTGAGATGCTCAATGTCATCACTCCGGT
The DNA here is from genome assembly GCA_016271365.2 of Neoceratodus forsteri. NCBI lineage: Eukaryota > Metazoa > Chordata > Ceratodontiformes > Ceratodontidae > Neoceratodus > Neoceratodus forsteri. The sequence continues at coordinate 41,286,341 of CM057451.1, forward strand.
CCATGTACAACCCAGGTCTTCTCGCTTGAGACCCCCATGGTTTGATGGGGCTCTCAAGAGATTAAGACCAAGGGTCAGAAGTTAGAGCATTGCTGGTGGAGGATCCAGTCCATGGAGGAGAAACTGGCTTTAAGAAATCACTATGGTGACTATCAAAGGGCAATTGACAGTAAGAAGGCAGAGTTCCTGTCAAGGGAGATTGCTACAGGGAAGAACAGACTAGCTCAGCTCTTTCAGACAGTGAACAGACTACTTCATCCAGTCTGTCTGCAGCCGAAAAGGGCATTTTCAGTTGTGCTGTGCAAAGAGTTTGCTCTATTCTTCTCTGACAGGGTGTCCTCTATTTGATCTGGGATCTCCTCATTGGGGCAGGATCAGCCCCACCGGGGGGGGCCTGATAGGAATAGGGGCACTCCTATTGTCTGGGAGGAGTTTAGGCCAGTGGAGGTGGCTGAGGTCATTGAGATGATTTTGAAGCTGTAGCCCACCTTTTGTGAACTGGACCTGGCCCACGACTCATCTCCTAGTGGGATGCACCAAGACCATTGATCCAGTGTTTGCCAGGATAGTCCAGTATTTGCTGTTGAAGGTTACTTCCCCGATGCCTTAAAGGAGGCATTGGGGAAGCCTCTTCTGAAAAAACCATCGCTCAACCCTGACATCCTGGCAAATTATTGACTTGTCCCCAACCTTCCTTTTTAGGGAAGGTTGTCAAGAAAGTGGTGGAACTGTAGCTTGAGGCACACCTCGCAGCCTTTGACATCTACGAGTCATTCCCCTGTCATGTGGAGTTCCTCAAGGTTTGATCCTGTCACTGATGTTGTTCACAGTATACATGCTGCCCATGGGAGAGCTCATTAGATGTTGCAGTCTGGGTTTTCACTGTTATGCAGATGATACCCAGCTGTATATGTCTTTGGCCCCTGGAACAAATAATGCAGTTGAAGTACTAAATAATTGAATGGCCAAGATCCAGGACTGGATATCCTTTAACTGGCTGAGGCTAAACCCCAGCAAGACAGAAATACTGGTGATTGAGCCTGGCCGCGGGCATGATGGGGGTGCCTTTGACGTGATAACAGGGCTGGTCCTGGGATCTATCCCATTGATGGGGTCCTCTATGGTGAGAAATATGGGCATCATCCTTGATGACAGGCTGACACTTGATGCTCAGGTGTCATCTGTTGTCCAAAGTGGTTTTTACCACTTAAGGAACATCGCCCGGATTAAACCCCTAATTCCACCCAAGGACCTGCCCTCACTGGTGTATGCCTTTGTTACTTCCAGGCTGGACTACTGTAAAACTCTGTACTTCGGGGTCAGTGGAGGGAACCTCCACCAACTGCAGCTAGAGCAGAATGCAGCAGCCAGGTTGCTGATGGGCTTGTCCAGGTCTTGTCATGTGACCTCTGTCCTGCGGGATCTGCATTGGCTGCCTGTTAGGTGGTGGATCATCTTCAAGGTGGGCTTGCTCACTTATAAGGCCCTATATGGCTTGGGCCCAGGCTACCTGTCTAACCTCCTCACACCTGCCATCCCAGTGTGCTTTCTCCTCTCCTCCACTGAGGGCCTCCTAGTGGTTCAGAGGGCCAGGCTGAAAACCATGGGTGACAGTGTGTTTGAGGTGACCGGTCTGGTCCTCTGAAACTTGCTCCCCAGATCTCTGAGGGAGGCTCCTTTGATGGAGGCATTTAAGAGGGACCTGAAAAATCTATCTTTTTAAACAAGCATGTCTTGATAACTGCCGTTCATTTCAATGTTACTTATTTATTTTTTTAACTTTATTTATTATTTTCATCATAGTTGATAAAACAATACAGCTGCTCACATGAAGCACCAAACAAATATTGATAGCTATCTATTCAATATGGTCAAAAATAACATATAGAAATTGGCTTCATGATCTTGTACAATAGTATCATGGGGGATCCATAAATAAAAAGTCCATAAAATAACATTTCCAACTGGTGCTAGCTGCTTCAAAAGTTAGGTATTGCCCATTTAAGGGAGAATATTAAGGCAGTGAAAAATCGCAAGCTCCAGCTTGCTATTAACTTATTAAAGATAGCAGTGAGAAAGTTATATTAGTTATGTTGACCTCCCCCTCCCTCCAGCTCAGCGAATACCAGCATATATACAATTTATAACTGGAGCAGAAGTACCCAACACAGACCAGGTTTGAACAATTTCTAACTACAAACTTGAGACGGATATTTCAGAGACCCTTGCATCTAACCAAACCTGCAGCTTTCCACTGTAAATCTGAGGAGCCAGGTAATGAATCCACATTATGGCATAAGCCACTTATCAATCCCTCCACAGTCCCAAAAGTCCCAAAAAGAACTAGCTCACAACTCTGGTAAAGTCAACAAAAACTTTAGCTAAATGTGAAAACTGCAGAAAACAATTAGTCTGGTTTACTCCTCAGACCTCTAGATCAGCTCTCATCTTCAGATTCCTCTTCCCTCACTCTGGTAGCCATCGTAAATTCCCCCTCAGTCTTCTCCAGCCAGCGACCTGCATCTCTGGGGTCAGTGAGCTGCCAACTTTTCCCTCCGTAGGTAAATCTGTAGGTAATCCTCAGTCTGGCTGGAAACAGGAAGGAGTGATTAATACCCAACGATCTGAGATGCTGCCTGACTGCATCAAACGTATTGCGGCAAGCCCGGGTTTGAAAAGACAGATCTGTAAAAATTTTAACATCAGCGCCGTTCAATGTAAGTGGTTACGATGCTCTGGCAGCTCTAAGGATCACATCACAAACCTCCACCCCAGAGGTCTGTAGCAGGACAGTACGGGCTATGAACTGTCTGGCAGCTGTATTCAAGGGTTCACCCTATAAGCATATCTTAGGGCTGACCATTGAAAATCCTCTGGCACTGAAATTGATCCTTGTAGCCACTCCTTGATATGAGAAAATAGGTCGGAGCCCTCTCCTCCTTCCGGGACTCCAACCAAGAGCAGGTTCCCAGTCCTTACCTCATCTTCTATGGTCTTGAGTCTGCCATGTAGCCTGTTGTTTTCTCGAGTCAATGTGGTAACTGCTGCCTGCATTGAAACTGTTCTTTTTTCTTGCTCTGCTAAGGACTCAGTGAGAGTTTTAATCGCTACATCATGAGTCTCTAATTTAGTCAACGTGTGCTTCATTTTGGCATCCATAGCCCTCATAGTTTCCAGCATGGCATGCCAGGGTGGCTCCGTTCCTCCTCCACTGCTAGGCCCTGCTATACTTGTGGCGTCTGCTGGTTTGCTATCAGGCTGTGGCTGTTTTTGCTGACCCTGTTGGTTCTTTTGGTGGCCCATCATTAAATAAGGTATCAATCTGCTCCTTACAACCCTGGGAAGATGAATCCATCAAAAGTAAGCTATTTTAGTACAGTAATATACATTTTTCTTTGAATTTACTGAGCTGGAAGTGAGAGCTCTCAGCAGAAACGTTCATCCTGGAAGCTGGCTCTCTAGCGCCCCCGTCACCTTTTTATTATTTATTATTATTATTAATTTAAGACTAATTTATTGTGTTTATTTAATTTATTGAAAAGTTTCACCAGGAAAGGCACACTGAACAATATAAAACTGCTCGTCTCACGGAGCATCTTGGGGGAAGGGGAACATGGAAGTACAGTAAGCAAAAGCACATTTCCACGCAGTATTATAGAAAGGTATATATACAATACTCAACAACACATTTCCAAAGGTAATATAAAACAGAGAAGCAACAGAGTGAAAAAATAATACATCAGTAGCAATAGATAAACATTGGGATTTGATATGAGAGGAACAAATTAACACACCGCAGACTAATACATACAATGCGGACAAGGAAGTCAATAAAGTACATTTGTTACTCTTTACGTTAAGTGCTAAGCTGGGAAAGGAAATGGGGAAGCCAGAGGGGAAATTAGGAGCAGCTGCAGGATGGAGAGAGGAAGTTGAGGAGGGAGGTCGAGATGGACCATGGGGAGAAGGAGTGCCTGATTTGATGAGGTATTGAGTTCCAGAGCTTAGGGAACCTATAGGAGAATGATGATTGGCCTATAGAGATGGTGCATCGTGGTATAGCTAGGGTGCAGGAGTCACTGGATCTGAGGGAGAGGGGCAGTGGGGTGGGAGGACAGTGAGGAGGCAAGGTAAGGGGGAAGTGTATCAAACCAGAATTTAGAGGCAAATTTTATGCAGTGGGCTAGATGGCAGTTTTCCAAGGAAGGAAAAGCTAGACAGCAATATAGATCATAGTGGTGGGTGAAAGAAGGGGCATCCAGAGCAAAACAACAGAAAGCATTGAAAAGGGTGTCCAATCTGATTAAGGATGACTTTGTTGCTGCACTGTAGACTACATCACAGTAGATAAAGATGGATAGTATCATTTTCTGGACAATCTCCTGCCTAGCCTGTAGAGGTAGGCAGCCTCAGTTCCTGTAAAGGGCACCTAATGTGGGGTGCAGCTTTTTCAGGATGGAATCTATGCATCCAGTGAAGTTTAGGTGCTGGTCTAGCCAGACCCAGAGATACCTAAAGAAGAAGGTGTCTTCTAGAGTAGAGCCATCAGGGGTGTGGAGGGAGGGCAATTTAATTAGTCTAGAGTCTCTGCCTAGTGCCGAAGGTCATGGAGACTGTTTTCTTGGGATTGAGAAAAAACTGATGGGAGCTCAGCCATTGCTGAACTTTCTCAAAGTCATGCTGAAGTGTGGAAGTGACATCAGTTGGCGATTGGCCAGAGTAGAAAAGGACAGTATCATCAGCATACATATGGATGGAGGAGGAGGAGGTGCACACTGATGGGAGGTCATTAAGGAATATGGAGAATAGTAGGGGGCCAAGGATGGAGCCTTGGGGTATGCCAGCATTAATCTGGAGTGGGGGGGATCAGCAAATTTGACTGTCTGTGTCCGGTCTGTTAGGTAGGAGCTAAACCAGTTTGTGGCTAAATCAGACAGGCCAGCAGAGTGCAGATTATCTAGGAGGAGAGGGTGGGACACAGTGTCAAAAGCCTTTGCAAGGTCAACAAAGATGTGATCAGACCACTGTCCATACCTGAGAGTATGGAATCAGTGAGCCTAAGTAAGGCAGTGGTAGTGGAGTGATCTTTCCTAAAACCAGATTGGTAGGAAGTGAAAAAGGCAGAGTCAGAGAGGTCAGAGGAGAGTTGGGAGAGGACCAGGTGCTCCTGAAGCTTAGCAAGAATAGGTAAGAGAGAGATTGGACGACAGTTCCCAGGCATAGAAGGGTCACCTCCCTTGGGTAGTGGGAGAACTACAGCATGCTTCCATGGGTCAGGGATGAAGGCCAATGAGAAGGAAAGGTTTAGTAAGGTAGAAAGTGGAGAACAAATGGCATGAGCAGAGAGGAAGAGAAGTTTGGGATCAAGACCATCAAGTGAGGAGCCCTTAGATGGATTTAGAGCAAGGAGAACATTTAGGGTATCATGAGGTGAGACTGGAGAGAAGGAGAAGAGGTCACTAGGTAGGGTGCTTGGGTGTGAGTTATTGCAGACAGACTCGACTGATTGGGTAGGATGAAGAGAAGCTAGTAGAGCTGCAGTACTTGAGGTAAAGTAAGAGCTGAATTCAGTGGTAACTGAGAGGTGGGCAGGTGTAAGGGCATTATTGACATAGATGAGTGGAGTTTGGGACTTGAGGGGGACAGAAGAGGGCGTTAATAATGTTCCAAAATGTTGATGGGGTACATATGTTAGCATCAAAGGTGGATCTAAAGTATTTGGACTTAGCGAGCCTTGTAGCCTTGGAGCAAGCATTTCTGAGTGCTCGATATCTGTCACAGTCAGCATTTGATTTAGAGACTTTGTGAGCCTTCCAAGCCTAGTCACAAGCTCTCATACATGCCATCAGTTCTGGTGTGATCCACGGGAGGTGGTTTCCACATGCTCAAGTGCGCTTAAAGGGTGTGTGCTTGTTCTAGATGTTAAGAAAGTGGCCTTGGAAACAGTCCAGGGCTTCGTTAACTGTGGTAGCAGAGGAAATATGAGACCAGTCAGTGTGGGCTGGGTCATATAGGAGGTGGGTAAGGTCTAAGGATTTATATGAGTGGACAAGCAATGTTTTATGTGGGGCTTTTGTGCGGTGAAGTTTGCGGACCAAGTAGATCATATGACGATCGCCGAGTGCATCTGGGAGAAGACCTGATTCAATTACTCTGTGGACATGTGAGGTTAGGGCCCAATTGATGACTGAGTGGTTGCCTGATTTAGTATTTAGTTGGGTTGACTCGTGGATCAATTGCGTTAAGTTAAGAGCCGCAATGTTGTTACGCAGCTTGGATAGGGAGGGGTCAGGCCAGTTTTGGTTAAAGTCGCCTAGTATATAGAGTTCACTGTTTGATGTGAGGGTGGAAATTTGAGAAAGAAGATTAGAGGCAGTAGTAGGGGAGAGGCCTGGGCGGCAGTAAATCCCAGCAACATAAACTGGTATGGAGAAAGGCATGTAGAGCCTTAGGACAAGGGCTTTGTAAGCTGTGGGGACCGATACAGATAGGACCAGGGTAGTATGAATGGAGGACAAGGTGTATATGGCTACGCCACCACCCCTACCTGCGTGGTCTTGCCAGGTGATATTGTAGCCAGGGATGTATATACTGGGATCAGATGTTTTATTATTTAACCAGGTTTTGGTTATTATGAGGAGGTCAGGGGCAAGCTATAGTGCTAGGGGTTGCAGCAGGACTAGTTTAGGTAGTAGACTTCTTATGTTAAGGTGGAGGATTTTAAGACCACAAGGGAGGGTTGGCATGTTGGAGGCAGGGGAGGGCGTGTGTGGTAGAGGGGCTGCCTGCATGTTTGATAGAGGGGGCCAGAGTTAGGGTTCATATCCCTGGTGGATAGTAGGAAAAGGGAGATGATTATAAAGTGGAGCTTTGAACTTTTGTACCATGACTTAGATGTGACCAAGATATAGGGCATAGGTGGATAGTGAGAGGAAGCAAACCGGATAGATAGGGAGCACAGAAGTGCATAGGCGTTAGGGACAGAAGAGAGGGAGACACAGGGTAGAAAAGTATAGTGAGCCCAAAGTTGGAGGAATGGAGTGGGGGATCCTAACATCAGGATCGAAGGAGCTGAAATTAGAGGAAGAAAATAAGCAAGATGGGTTACTGAGGGTTTATTTAGGAGGTTCGCATGGGTAGGTGGCATAGGAAGAAGTGAGACAGTAAAGAGAGTAAGGAGAAGTAGGTAGCTTATTTGTGAAATCAGCATTATGTGGTATGCAAGAGCCAGGAAAGGTTTATTTATTTATTTTTTTTGCAGACGACTTGGAGAGGTTAGGGAAAGGTAATTCTGTAATGCCTAGTTAAGTGACAGGTGAAGATAAGGTGAAGTAGGAGTCGTAAGTAGAACCTAATTTAAAGTCAGGTGTTGTGTCAGAAAGATAGAAAGATTCTTCCCTTTGAGTAGTGCTGGCTTAGGAACAGTGCCCTCAAGTGGTACAAATGTATAACTTGTCAATGGAAAAGTGGGGAGATTAAAAAAAACCAAAAAAAAAACTTACAGTTAATAATAATGACAACAGCAGTAAAATTCAGTCCAGGAGAAGCAGGATCAGAGACGCTTGCTCAAGCAAAAGAATAGTGTTGGAGGATGCAGTCTAGCTGCAGCATCAGGAGCCAATCAAGGATAAAACATAAACAGAAAACAGCCAGTCCTTGAGAAAGCTTGCAAATGCCAAGCTCAAATCTCAGACGCTTGTAGGAAGACCGTACCTTGCTGTGCTGGCAGTGGTGATAGTTAGACAGGGTGAGGTGGGCATCAGCAAGCTGGAGAAATTACAGAGCAGAGCACCCTTGTGAGGGGGTCTCCAATCTTGCTATGCTGGCAGTGGTGATAGTTGGACAAGGTGAGGCAGACATCAGCAAGCTGGACAAAAAATTGCAGAGCACCCTTGTCAGGGGGTATCCAATCTTGCTATGCTGGCAGTGGTGATAGTTGGACAGGGTGAGGCGGGCATCAGCAAGCTGGAGAAATTGCAGAGCAGAACACCCTTGTCAGGGGGTTATATACCCTGTCATTTTGTATAACCCTGTCTGTTTGACCCTTGTAAGGTGCCCAGAGTCACTAGGATTGGGTGCCATATCAATGAACTTTTACTTACTTTCTTCCTCTTTCTCCAGTGACCCCTGTTATTTTTATCCTCTCCATTCACTTACTTCATAATCTTGCACTCTCTCCCTCAGTTCCTTTTTGCTCCCAATCTTCCTTTACTCTCTCTCTCTCTCCTCCATCCCCATGACCATTCTGCCCCCCCTTACATGCCCTTAATCATAGCCCTTCCCAACCCCACTTTCTCCCTCCTAACTGCTTCTTTCTGCTCCCTGCCCATCTCTTCTCCTTTCTTATGGTATGCCTGCAAACCAGAATACGAACTGGGTGTACATCTAGCCATTTCTGGCCCATGTGAGGTTTGCATCCCAGAGGGACAAAGGTTTGCCTCTCCCCTACTACCCTATTCTCTCTTCTTGCAGGCCTGGAAACCAGTACATGGTCTGGGTGTATACTCTGCCGTGTCTGGCCCTTGTGGAGTTTGCATCCCAGTGGGATGAAGGTTTGCTTCTCCTTCTTCCTACTCCCCTTCCTTTCCCCTGCCATGCTAGCTCTTTACTGTCCTTTTCTCTCTACATTCTGCTTATGCTCTAAGGGACTTGCCTCCCATGCCTAGTTTTTGGAATATCAGTATTTATTTCATATGTGTTAGTCTTCAACACAGAACTCCAACTGTACATATCTTTTCATTGTTATTGTAAATCACTGTATGTAATTCCATTTTATTGTATCTTTGTTATGTATACGTCATTTGTATGTACCCATTTCCCCCTCCCCAAGGATGCATCTGGAAATGGGCTATTTTAGCTCAGTATGCCTTTCCCAGTGAAACCTTTCAAATAAATAAATGCTGCAACTTTACAGATGAGCCAATTGTCATCTCCAAGGGGCAAATGTCAGAAAGCTCCATCTCATGCAAGAAGCTCAGCCTAGTTCCACCATCTCTATACTTGTCAGTGCTACCAGCACCACTCCAGCTTCACCAGTGTTATCTCTCAGTATGCGGCTATCCTCTTCCAAGCTTTCAGCACCTCTGACAGAGAAACAACTGCTTTTGGATTTCTTGGAGGACCACCCAGATGTCTTTATTGGTACAGTGAACAATCTTGGATGTTGTGATATCTTGCAACATGCCATCAAGGTGCAGCCCAGTCAGAAACCCATCCATTAGCAAGCCTACAAAGTGGGACACAAACAGAAAAAAGTCCTAGAGGACATGATCAAGGACATGCTGAAACAAACCATCATTGAAGAATCTACAAGTTGTTGGGATGCACCAAGTCTGTTGGTGTTAAAAAAGACAAAGGGTATCACTTTGTGGTGGACTACAGGAAGCTCAATGTCTGTACAGTGCTGGACACTCATCCCTTATCTATAACAGAGGATGCCTTAGAGAGGCTTGATGTGGCCAGCTCAGCCCATTTCACCATCCTGGATCTTCAAAATGGGTCTACCAAGTCTCCATTGATCCAACTTCTTGTCCATACACAGCTTGGCGCTGTCACTTGGGACTTTTCCAATTCAAATGACCGCATATGGAACTTGGAAACAGTCCAGCTACATTCCAGCATGTTATGGAAGACATACTATGTGGGTTATCTTAGAAATCTTGCCTAGTCTACCTGGACAATGTTATTGTCTTCAGCCAAACTTTTCCAGAACACTTCCAACACCTCAAAATGTTTGAATGCCCCCGACAAGACAACCTCAATCAATGCCCAGTGAAGTGTTGTTTTACACAGCATCAAATTAATTACCTGGGACATGTTGTTAGTTCTCAAGGCATCTCTCCAGACATAGACAAGCTCTCAGCTGTCAAAGACTATCCATAACATTTCAACCTCAAAGACCTCAGAGCTTGCCTAGGCCTATCTGAATATTACAGAAAGTTCATCAGTAAATTTACCAAGATTGCAGCTCCACTGTACACCATCAACAAAAGGGATGAGAATATGCATGGGCTTCAGACTGCAAAGAGGCTTTTGATACCTTAAAGCACTATCTGAGCTCTTCTCCAGTACTAGCCTACCCAAGGTTCAACCAACCCTTTAAACTCTACACACACACGCTAGTTCTTTTGCAGTGTGTGCTGTGCTATGTCAAGTTCAAGACAGAAAGGAACACGTAGTTTCCCACACTGGGCACTCTCTTTCCTTTGCTCACTACAACTATGGCATCACAGAAAAAGAATGTCTTGCCATGGTATTTGCTGTAAAGAAATTTGACTGCTGTCTTCACTACTGCCCATTTACATCTATTGTTGATCACTCTGCCCTCAGATGGTTGTTTGAAATGAAGGAACCAGTAGGAAAGTTTGCCTGATGGATAGCTATGCTCCAATCCTACAACTCTGAAATTCAATACAGACCAGGTTGAAATCATTCCAGTACGAATGGTGTTAGCCAATGACCGTATTTCTCTGGGTCACCCTCAACAGACAAAGAATCCTGCTTAGCAGATCTTCTTTTCCACACCACAGACATGCTTCTTTTGGACACTCCTACAGCACTTCAAGTTGTTTTGCTGCTTCCAAATATTTCTTCAGTGTCAGTGGCTCAGCAGGTAGCACACTTGCCTCTGAGGCCAGGAAATCAGAAGGCTGTGGGTTCTTGCCCCACACCAGGCACTTGGGTTAATATCCGAATACTGACACTACAGTGCAACATGAGGGGGGTGCTGCACTCCTGAGGTGCCATCTTTTGGATGAGATGTTAAACCGAGGTCCCATCTGCCTGTTCTGGTGGTAGTTCAGGTGGATGTTAAAGATCCCATAGCACTTCTTGAAAAGAGTAGGGGAAAGTTTATTGAATACAAAACTAAAACACATTAATACATAAGAAAATATAATAAGAAAGTACAAACAGTATATCTCATTCAATAAGCAAGACCATAGTCAAAATAAATGATACAGCTCTTAAATTCAGAGACTAATACAAAATCAGAAAGAAAATAAATTAGTAAAGGGAAAGGGAAAAAATAAATTATAAAACACATTCAAAGTCTCACAATCCATAATCTATACAAATACACAAACAAAATTCAGTTTTTCACTAAATAGCAACTATATGTTACGATTCGTCCCATACCTATGTTATTGGAGCATCAGAATCAGTCACCCAAGGCATATCATGCCATTTCGTCAACCAAAGTTGGTTATGCAAAAAGGTTTTTTTCTCTCAGACAAATTTGTACCAGATCTTTATTAATATTTCCTAAAATCTCCAAATAGGTAGCACATTTTTGTTGCAATGTAAAAAAGCAATGTGCATTCCAAATATGCCATTTACATACCACACGAGTCACCGCTATAGATTCTTTATCCCAATTTTTCCATGGTCCTGTGAAGACTCCATACATCAGGACCCTATAAGACATTAGGGCAAAGGTAGGGGCTGACCAGGCTCTAACAAGAAATGTCCAAAAATCTTTAATAAAAGAACAGTGAAAGAACAAATGTTCAATTGTTTCCAGCTGATTAATACATTCAGGTCTACTGCATAACCTTTCACTAACCTGTTTGTGTTACTGGTTGCCTTTAACATGAATTTTCCCATGGCGACTAAACCAATGGAAATCCCACATACGAGGGGGGATTTTAGGATTTCTAAGTAGTTCTGTTAAGTTGTGTCTACTATCTCATGGACATTCAAATATGATTGGGACTGACCAAATTGTTTTTAAATGGTCAGTATATAATACTCTCCTTTGAAGAGAGATAATCATATTAACAGTAACATTCCACTGTCTCAATCTCGTAAATATTTCCCTCCAATAAAGTGGAACATCCAGTTGTTGTCATATAATTCTAAGTGCATTATTCTCCCATAGTTGGAACCACACTTTAATATTATTATACACCCAGGCTTCCCACCCTTTTTCTTTATGTACTAAAAAAGGTTGTAAATTGGCCATAAAAAATATGCATTTGAAAAATAATAAAGGATGAACCATCTGCAAACTGCCCTGCTTAAAGGGTAGATACAAGATATTTATTTTTATGGGGTTAAGGCAGCTACCCCAGATTGCTTGAATAAATATGCTTAATAAACATGTCTTGAGACATTTTTTTGGGGGGGAACATAACTAATAAATAGAAAAAAATGGTATCAAATATGTTTTAATTAAATAGACTCTCTTCTTTGTCCCCATTTTCCATTTATACCAAGTAGAAACTTTTAGTTGTGCCACCCCAGGTTTTTCCTCCCAATTAAGCACATCAGAGCGTGTTGTACTGAATTTAATTCCTAAGATTTTTATCCGCTCTGCCATGATGATTATCCCTCCTACACTATCTACAGCCAATAGGTCAGTCCCTAACACTTTACCTACACATTTGTGTATATTTATGGTTGCACCAGCTACTGTCCTAATGTTTAAACATATTCTCAAAGCTTCTACCACTGAGGCTTCATCTTTCAATAATAAGTACATATCATCTGCATTGGCTATTGCATGCAGAACCAGCAGACCTGCAGTATCTCTGATCGGTAAGCATCTGGGAAGCATTAATCATTCTTAGCAAATGATCTAGGAAGAAAATTTACAGCACTGGACTTAGGGGGCATCCCTGTCAAACCCCTCTTTTAATGCTTATTAGAGGGCCCCTCCACCCATTAACCAATGGGGCTGTTGTTGCAGTATGGCATAACACTTTAATCCGCTGTATAAATTTCTCAGGTAACTGAAATTTTTGCAAAATCATCCATAAAAAATCATGACTAATAGCATCAAATGCCTATTTCTGGTCCAAATATACCACCAGGCCCCAAAGATGGCCTATATTCCCCTTTTCTATCAGTTCCCGAAGCAAAAAGAAATTATCCTGAATGCATTGTCCTTGTATAGAAGCAGCCTGTGCATCAGAAATAAGTGTTTTGTCACTCTCATCAGCCTTTTAGCAAAAATGTTAGTGAGAATCTTAAAATCTGTACTTAACAGATGAACTGGCCTCCAATTAAGTCCGTTTATCTCACTTTTTATGTATATAGACCCCATATTCATTGTTAAAGGAATTTCTTGAAAATCCAACATACTGTTATAAACTTGAGTTAATTCTTCTCCCAATGATATGCCCCAAAATTTATAAAGCTCTTGTGGTAGACCATCTGGACCAGGAACAGTATTATTATTTCGGGAGTGAATGGCTTCCATGACTTCAAATTGTTGTATAGATTGCTTTAACTGTGCATTCTGTATCTGTGAGGATACTGGAAAGTCAATAGAAGATAAGCCAGTTTCTGCCTCCACAGCATCAATTTCAATTGGGCCATATTTTGTTCTGGAACATTCAGTAACTAATTCCATAATCCCAGTATTATTAGTTATTAGATAATTCTGATGATTATATCATGCAGTAATTTCTTTTTTTTAACTCTAAATTGGCAGGCTTCATAAGGACAGATTATGTCAGAGGTCCCAGCCACATCAAACTGTTGTTGGTGCTTGAGCATTTGTGCCTTATCCATATGGAACGCCCATAGCTGATTTTTAAGCACTTGAATTTGTGCTGTATAGTCATGTTTGGTTATTGTGTATAAAGACATAAGCCTTTGTAGTTGGGTTCTAGTTCATAAATATCCTTTATATTTTCCATACTGATGGATCTACTGTATTGTTTTAGGAATTTAACCAAATCTTGTTTCAGATCTACCCACCACTGTATAGAGTTGTCATACAAAAAGAAGACATTTCTTTGCTTCCAGAAATTCTGTCAATAGGGGCACAAACCCCTCCTTTTATAATAATGTGGTATTCATTTTCCAGATACCAGGGCCTTTTTGTATACAATGTTTGGTCCCTATAGTGGCTGTTAAAACATTATGATCCGAAAATTCTGCAACAGTCACTATGCAATCTCTAATGGGTAAATTGTGAGATAGAAAATAAAAATCAATTCAGGTAGACAGGTTTCCCTTCTGAAATGTCGGGGTGTGTGTATTTGTGTATGATTTATATGTGTCTATTAAATATGCTGTTTTTAATACTGATGTTAAAAAATTAGAGTCACAGAACAGCTTTGAAATGGAGGAGGTGGAGGTCGTATCCTTTAGAGAAAGGCCACAATTAAAATCCCCCCCCCAAAAAAATTATAAACTGTGATGTGTGTAGAAAAGGCTGAATTAATTCCAGCAGGTCAATTCTCAAGGACTTAGTTTGTGGGGCATAAATGTTTATCATTCTATATAACGTATGTTGAATTTTGACATCCAGAATGAGGACTCTCTCTGGGACCAAATCAATTAATTTAAGAAGTTCCATATCTGGCACATTAAATAAGATCCCTACTCCAGAGCATGTTTCCTGGTGAATGGACCAGAAAGAGGGTCCGGGATACCATGCTCGCTTAGCTTGCTGTATTTCATATAAGGTATGATATCTTACATCTTGTAGAAAGACAACCCCTAAAGCACACATGGTAAGGTATGAAAACAGCAAGTTTCTCTTATCTGGGTTCTTTATGCTGTCAACATTAATAGTGTGGCATGTAAAATATTCATGTTTCACCATGAAAGCAAGTCTTCATCACATTATCCATTTACTTATTTCAGCCTCCCTCTGCATGAAGCAGATTCTATATGTTTATGTTTTGCCTTAGCCTTCCGCTTTTCGGGGCCTGAGTGTTCCATTTGAACCTCTGTATCTGTCATCTGTTCAGGAACAAACAACTGAATTGCTGAAGTATCCGAGTCACTTTCTGTTTTGTCAACATCCATCTGTAAAAGTTCATATTTATTCTGGGTCACTACTAGCACAGAATGCGTTGTTTGAGATTTTGCGGAATCCTGCAGTCTCTTACTTCTTGTAGTACGTATAGTAGTAAACTGGATAGCAACAGGAGGTGGGGGGGGGCTTCATGATAGCATTGTCTGTACTTGTCTCTGGTGCAATGTCTGTACTGAGCTGTTCCTTCTCTTCCTCTACGATAGAAATAGTTTCAGATGCACGCTCAAAATCCCCATCTCCAGCATGTATCTCCACAATTTTGGGGAGATACACCACCGGGTATCTCCTGAACTTGAAGTGCGGTATTATCTACCCCTGGACTCTCAGGAGGTCCTGGAGTTTCTTCCCGTGGTGCATTATCCTGCGCCTGAGCACCTTCTGGCCTTGGGTCTTTTCTGGCAAAAATCCTCTTTTTCTGCATCAATGTGATGTATAAACGTTGCTCAGCTCCATCCACCAGATCTGGTTGATTATGTGCCGCCCACTGACACATCTGAAATCACATAAGTTGCACCTTTCTCTTTCAGTACAACGAGCCCCAGAAGGTCCGATTGTTCCACAAATAACACAATTTACTTGGTCACAGGCACTGCTGAGATGTGCCACCGAGCCACATCTATAGCATGCCTTAGGTTGCCCCAGGTAGAAGAGAACTCCCCCTATCTCTACCCAGGAAGAAGCTGTTTGGCAAGTGCATCACCCCTATATTGCTCATTTTAACATTACTTGAACTTGCCAGCCCCCAGCCCATATTTGTTCAGAATCAAAGATTGCCTCGGGTTCTGAAAGAACAGTACATCTTGCTTTAAGCCAGTGAGTTAGGTCACTCATGTTCACCCCTTCACTGCAAAATAACACTGTGATTGTTTTCTGTGTGGGCCTAGATAGGGAAAGAACAGAAAAGGGAGTTCAAAGTGGGGTAGTCTGCAGCCTATGATATTTAACCCAAAAACATTCAAGACCCTGTTGTGTTTTTACCGCCACGTCATCTGTCATCTTGTGCAGCATTCCACTCGCTTCCATTTGCGCAAGCAAGGCTGTCCATTTTGCTGAATTTATTTATTTATTTATTCATTCATATCGGAATTACAAACCTTTGAGTCATAGACTCATTTCCAAAGGCTCCACGTCAAGGTTACAGAGATACTATGCATAACATTAAGGGAGGGGTACAGAGGGTGGGGGAGCACAGTTAAATATATGATACACAGAGGAGACTAAGCGTGATGTGGCCTATACATAATGTCTGATAAGCAGGGTGGGGGAGCATAGTTATACAGACACAACTTAGTAGCACCTCAAAAGGATGTGGCCTATACAATTAATTTGTTAGCTAAGCAGGTCCCTATGATATAGGGACTAGTCATTGACATAGTTAAACGACACAACATAGTAGCAAATTAGAGAGAGGTGGCCTAGACATATTGTTAGCTAAGCAGGTCCCTGAAAAGTGGGATTGGTTATTGTCAGAGGAAACAGAGCATGTTTCGCATCTTCTTCCTTCAGCAAATTTTTAAGGTAGGGCTTGTGTACTGAATATCCATAATTCTTGTATCCTCACCAGAGCAGGGAAAGCAACACCCTGCATTCTTTCTGTGTCTGATGGGCAGTCTGCTGGACCATATCTTTTTTGCTCAGGCAGAGCAGGTGGTACTGGATCCACTTCCAAACATTCTGTAGCGGTCTCTAACTGGGCCAAGATAGGGAAGGAGACCTGTTCCTCTACCTCCACAACATCCAACTTCTCTCCTTCCAACCCGGATGCCATCTTAGCCAAGTGGCAGGATGTCAGAGGTTCCCCTACTTGTGAGTAGGGGCATTTCCTCAGTGTCCTGGCCAAATTTCCCCCCATTCACTAAAAATACCACCAACAGGTTAATCTGGTTAAGGTCAGTTGGCATTCATCTGTATCCCCCTCCCACAGGTCGTGCCTGAACATAGGCAGAATCTGTCTAGTGCACTTACCCGGTCAACAAAAAAACTAAATAAACTAAAAAGCAGCACCAATCCTCAATTACTGCAATCCACCGAAGAGCTTATCACCTCCTCTGCATCTGTACTCTTCCTGGCAGCTGTCAAAACTCAACAAAGAGCAGATCCTTAGTTTTCAGACATAATCACTTACATAGAGGCTGGAAATCTTCCGCAACAGAAGCAACATCACCAGGCTGTTCTTTTCTTATCTTCACAGTAGTTCCTGAATGATGGTGAGCTTTGCACATCTGGGCCAAGGAAGGCAGGGCCATTGTACAGACAGAACTCATGCAGTTACTTGAGCCAGCCTCTTTAATCAACAAAGTTATTCTCTCCACTCATACCTCTTCACTTTCTGGAGGTCAGATGGGAATCCACAGGATTCTCTACAAGACCAGGCTCCTCTTGTGGCCTCACATGATCAAGGACATGGTCCAATTTTGTTAAATCTTGCCAGCCCTGCTTCCAAAGAAAGCTTCTTGCCAAACAGACAAAGGCACACCTCATCTCAATGCCTGTAGCCACAGAACCATTTCAACGAGTCAGCACATTCTTGGACCTTTACCAACATGTTATGACAGGCAACAAATATATTCTTGCCTTTGTGGACTACCTTACAATATACTTAAAGCTAATCCCACTTAAGGACATCAAAGCTGCTAAAGTAGGAAAAAGATTCTGACCTACATTCGACAGACTAAAGCAGATTTCATATTGTTGCAAGAGATTCACCTCACTGAGGCAGACACCAAAAACTAACAAAATTTGGATATCACCAAGTATACCCTTCCTGATAGAAAGCTGGGTGGAGGAGGGGTACGGTGATACTGATTCAGAGCCAGGTGACATTCAAGACTCAAAAGATCATTGTAGATAAGGATGGCAGATATATAATAATTAGAGGTATCTTCAGTGGTAAAAAGCTAACATTATTCTCTGTTAATGCACCCCTAGCAGTACAGTTTGCCTTCTTCTGTGAACTACTGGCCCTGATAGTGGAAAAAAAATGAGGGCCTACTGATTTGTGAGGGGGTATCTGAACTTAACTTTTGGTCCCCCAAGTAGACAGTACTACAGGTATACCTCGCAGGGACCAGGTGGTGGTAAAAAAGGTGAGGGCCCCAGTGTCTGAACTTGGCCTTCAGATGCCTGGAGGTAACTATATGGATCTACACTCTACTCTGGAGCACATCAGATTTACTCTTGGCTAGACTTATTCTTACTCCAGAAGGAGACAGCAGACAGACTACACAGCTGCTTAATAGGGCCTATAGGACTATCAGATCATGCCCCACTCATGATTCAGATTAATCTCAATCTCAGAAGAAAAGTTACTTTCTGGGAGGCTTAATGTCTCCTTGCTACAGGATCGAGATGTAAAGGAACAGATCCCGAAACTCATTCAGCAGGCAGTATAAGAGACTTCAACCCCAGAGGTTTTCCCAGGAATCCTTTGGGACAGACAAGGCCATGCTGAGAGGAAAATTAATAGCAATAGCAGCAGGGGAAAAAAAAACTGAGACGGGAAAGGCAGCCTCAGCTAGAAACAAAGACCATGCAATCAGAGGGGCTACAACAATCTAAACTGAATAGACAAAAGAAGGGAGGAATTTAAAGGGTTAAAAACTGCATACTACACTACTTGGTTGAGAAGAACTTAAGTACCTCAGATAGAGCTGAGGTGGCTCAAAGGCACTAAAGCTACTAGCATGTAGGCTGAGAACACAGAGGTTCAGAGCTCAAATACAAAAGGTGCTACAGCACCATACAGGACTCAGGGTCACCAAAACAGAACAGATAGCAGAAGCATTCTGTGTCTACTATGAATCACTACATAAAGCCAGACCAGCTCAACCACTGGCACAGACAGAAGCATATCTGAAGCAATTACAGCTCCCTCAATTGACACAAGAACAAAATGAAAGACTCTGCACCCCTATTACAGAGGAATATGTCTCAAAAATCATAAAAAAAAACCCAGTAAAACAGGGAAATGCCTGGGGGTCAGACAGTTTTCTGGGGAAATTTTATAGAAGATTTAGAGAAGAGGCAGCCCCCTTATTGGGGATGCATATCGCAGAGCCATGGCGGAGGGAGATCACTTGCTGCCCATGGCACTATGCAGTCATTTCTGTAATCCCCAAGCCCGGCAATGACCCCACTCTCTGCCCCTCCTACAGACCCATTTGCATTTTAAACATGGACTACAAGTTTCTAATGGTGATACTGATTAAAAGGCTGAAGCCCCTAATTCTGCAACGGATGAATCTAGATCAGGCAGGTTTTGTTTCAGGAAGACAAGCCATGGACAACGACCACAGAACCCACCACATTATAGAACATGTAAACTCCCACAAGACACCAGTGGTCATCATGGATGGATGCTGAAAAAGCATCTGACCAGGTAGATTGCAACTACCTATATGGGGTACTCGCTGGGTTTGGTTTTTCCTCTGACTTCATTAAATAGAAACATAGAAACATAGAATTTGATGGCAGATAAGGACCGCTTGGCCCACCTAGTCTGCTGATTTCCCTACCTAACGGATAAGCTGCAGATCCTAGTTAACTAACAGCCTACTTCCTCCTACACCCCACTAGAATTGCCTTATGTCTGTCCCATGCATTCTTGAATTCCCTCACTGTTTTTGACTCTATGACCTCCTCAGGAAGGCTGTTCCATGCATCTACAACCCTCTCTGTGAATAAATACTTCCTCACATTACCTCTGATCCGTCCCCCCTCTATCTTCAAATTGTGCCCCTTGTTCTTGCACATCTCTTTTTTAAAAGATGCTACCCTCTTGGACTTTGTTGATCCCCTTGAGGTATTTGAAAGTTTCTATCATGCCTCCCCCCCTTTCCTTGAGGCTACACATCTTAAGCTCCTATAGTCTTTCTTCATATGTCTTCTGGTGCAGACCCTGCACCATTTTGGTTGCCCTCCTCTGGACAGCCTCCACCCTGTTTATGTCTTTGCGGAGATGAGGTCTCCAGAACTGTGCACAGTACTCCAGGTGTGGTCTTACCAACTCGCTGTACAGAGGGCCAACAACTTCCTGTTTTCTACTGGTGATGCCTCTCCCTATGCATTCCAGTATCCCCCAGCCCTCCTTACTGCCTTCTCACATTGCTGACCCACCTTTAGGTCATCTGATATGACTACCCCCAGGGCCCTTTCCATTTTTGTTGTTGTCAGTATCTCACCCCCCATTGTGTACTCTTGCCCTGGGTTTTTGTTTCCCAGGTGCATTACTTTGCACTTCTTTGCGCTGAATCTAAGCTGCCATACATTTGACCATTCCTCCAACCTTGCCAAGTCCCTTTTCATATTTTCCACCCAAGTTTGTATTTCAACCCTGTTGCAGATCTTTGTGTCATCTGCAAAGAGGCATACCTTCCCCTTCAGTCCCTCAGCAATGTCACTAATAAAGACATTAAAAAGGACCTGCCCCAGTACTGAACCCTGCGGTACCCCACTAGTAACCCTCCTTTCTTCACTGTGGACTCCATTTACTATTACCCCACTGTGTCCTGTTGTCCAGCCAGTGTTTTACCCAGGCTACCACCGTGGGACCGACTCCCAGGCTGGCTAATTTGTTTATTAATCTTTTGTGCAGGACTGTGTCAAATGCCTTGCTGAAATCTAGGTAGACCATGTCCACAGCCCCTCCCTGGTCTACTACTTTGGTCACCTAGTCAAAGAAATTAATTAGATTTGTTTGACAAGACCTTCCTGCTGTGAATCCATGCTGCCTTGGGTCCTGCGCCCCACTGGCCTCTAGGTACTAAACAGTTCTTTCTTTCAGAAGTGATTCCATCATCTTCCCTACCACGGAGGTCAAACTGACAGGTCTGTAGTTTCCTGCCTCTGTCTTGCTCCCACTTTTGTGAAGGGGAATCACATCTGCCCTTTTCCAGTCCTCAGGCACCACACCATCCTCCCATGATTTATTAAAAAGGGTAGTCAGTGGTGTAACTAGTTCTTCCTTAGTTCTTTTAGAATTCTGGGTTGAATCCCATCAGGCCCCATTGCTTTATCCACCTTCAGTTTTAAGAGTTCCTTCAGAACCCTTTCTTCTGTGAAAGGACTAATATCAACCCCCTATCCAGAGTGCTTCTATTGACTGGATTAGGCCTCTCCCCCTGCTTTTCCGTTGTGAATACTGAGCAGAAATATTCATTCAGTATCCCTGCTTTTTCACTGTCGCTCTCTGCCCAACCACCTTCCTCTTTATTCAGCCTCAGTATCCCTCCCTTTGTCTTTCTTCTCTCCCTAATGTACCTATAAAAGGTTTTTTCCCCCTTCTTAACCAAGTTGGCTATCTTTTCCTCAGTTTTGGCCTTTGCTATTCTGACTGCCTTCCCCACATCCTTCTGCTTTAACTGGTACAGTTCTCTGTCCTGCTCCTTCTGTGTTTCCTTATACTTCCTGAATGCTATCTTTTTCTCCCTTACCTTCCCCGCCACTTCTTTTGAGAACCATAGTGTTTTTTTCTTTCATTTTGATTTGTTTATTTGCTTCACACAAAGGCTTGCTGCCTCTGTGATGGCAGTTTTGATGTGTCCCCATTGTTGCTCCACCCAACCTTCTTGCCTGTTTGCTAGTGGTTTTCTGAGGCACTCTCCCATTTTGACAAAATCAGCCCTCCTGAAGTCCAGTACCTTCACTTTTCTGTGGCTTGACTCTACAGCTAAGTTTATTGAGAACCACACGGTTTGGCAGTCACTTGTTCACAGATGGCTACCCACTTCAAGATCAGAGATCCTCTCTCTGTCCCCATTTGAGAGTACCAGGTCTAAGATTGCTCCCTCCTGAGTGGGTTCCAAAACTAGCTGTCTGAGGCATAAATGCATAAAAAACCATTGCCAGGCCCCTCCAAGGCATATGTTAAGGCAAATGGTCACCTCTCACAAGTTTTCAGTTTGGGAAGGGGGGTGCTGCCCCGTCCCCAAATTTATTCACCCTTTCCCAAAAAACTTGTCAGGAACAAATAAAAGGTGTAAAAACAGGCCCCACAAAACAAAAGATAGTACTCTATGCTGACGATATGCTCTTCTACTTGACTGACCCCCCAGCCCTCCCTGGATGCTGTCATGGAGACAGTAAGAGAATGTTCCACCACCTCAGGTTGCACCCTTAATGAGGTAAAGACAGAGGTACTCTTAACTACACCCCCACTAGGGTGTTACAGCACATACACCCAATGAGATGGGGACTTCCAAAACTGGAATACCTAGGAATTTTCCTCAGAGCCACAAATGATATGTAATACCAGGACAACTACAGCCCCTTAATCCAAACCCTGAAGGAAGATATCAAAAGGTGGCCACTCCTCCCTTTTCCCATGCATTCTTAGATTCAGGTGATCAAAATGAACACTCACTTTAGGTATCTAGATGTATTCCAATGTACTCTTGTGTATCTAAGCACAAACATGGTTTCAGGAGGCCCAGAGACATTATATAAATTTATTTGGACTGACATTAAGCCCAGAGTATGAAATTCCTTGTTCTTGGCAAAAATTGAATGAGGAGGGTGGGCCTTCCCATCATTAGAGACATACTGGTTAGCAACCCAGATGAAGTTGGCTCTGCAATGGGACTACCCGAATTCTACAGCACACTGCAAATCCATTAAGCAGTTTTCTTCTAAGAAACCCCACTCACAGCTCTGCTTTATGATGACACTATTTGTAAAGCCAGAGGGAAATCTCACCTAGAAGCCCTGGAAATTACATGCAAGGCATGGGACAGGGTGTGGAAGCACACCTTGATACATACACAACAGTGGAGATGCAGGTGGGTGGCACTGGATGCTGCATTCCTGTCCAACAAAATAGATCACTGGTATAAAAGAAAAACTAGAAGGGGATTTAGAGCCCCATCCCAGCTACTAAATGGAGAGACTATCGAAACCTTTGAAGAAGTGAAAGCAGAATTTGGCTGACAAAATTCAGATAGACTCTGATTCTTCCAAATTAGGGATTTAACAACACAGCATTTATGACAAGAGCCGCTAACCAGGACTACCTTACAAAATTAGCATCTATCTCTAAATACCCTAATCTCAATCCTCCAGCAGAATGGGGCCATATCCCTAATATACCAATTCATGATACAACAAGAGTCTCAGCAGGCCTTAAACCTTACAAACAAATGGGAGGCAGAAACCATCTTCCAAGTCACAATAAAAGAGTGAGAACAAATATGGAAGGGGTCTTTCTGCACAGTTTCCTCACCAAGATGGCATGAATTTGCATGGAAAGGTGAAAAATTAGATACTTCATCACCCCTGTAATCAAGGCTAGATGGTTCCCAAAAACCAGTGGAAAGTGTTGGAGAGAATGTGGGGAACCAAGAGGCACACACAGCCACATATTCTGGAACTGTGTAACTAGACTGGACTGGAATTCTGCTGTAACTATTCCAGGCTACACTGTAGCCAAGCAAGATCACTCAAAGAAGGGTAGTGGTGTTACTGTTTATATATCCATCCGTATCCAATTTGAGACTGTTCTTGTTGTTTCTTCACCCTCTTCATATGAGCTGCTCCTTCTTAAACTCTCTCTTCCTTTTTCTGTCCCCATCTTTATTGCTGACATTTATTGTTGGCTGTTAATTCCCCCACTTAATTACTGAGCTTATTTCAAACATTTGTTCAAACTCTTCTAGAAGTGAGCTT
Source organism: Neoceratodus forsteri (assembly GCA_016271365.2). NCBI lineage: Eukaryota > Metazoa > Chordata > Ceratodontiformes > Ceratodontidae > Neoceratodus > Neoceratodus forsteri. The sequence goes on from CM057451.1 coordinate 41,309,772, forward strand.
TATATCCTCAGTGACTTTAATATAAACTGGCTTCCCCTAATACAAATAAAATTTCTCAGAATGTAAAGTCACTGCAGCTGACTCAATTGATTTCTGAACCCTCTCGCCTAAATTTTTAATCTTTAAATCACTCTCTGTTAGACTGGGTTCTCTCACCTCTCCCCCACCATATAGTGGATGCAGGAATTCTTCCTGACACCCTCAGTGACCATCATATGGTTTCCTGTGTGCGCAAGGTACATTGTCCTAAGGCCACCCCCCACAAATGTATCCATCTCAGGTCCTTTAGGTCACTGGACTTGTCCTCACTCCTAGCTAACATTGTGGCTACTGACTGGACTCATCTCTACAGACAATAATATAAATACAGCTCTGCAATACTTTCATTCCAAATTTATGACTGTTTGGGACAACCATGCTCTCTTGAGAAGAACCGGAGTTCGGGGCTCTCATCTTCTCTAGATAACAGGTGAGGTGATGACTTGCCTCTGTTCTAGAGACCTTGTCTGGTGTTCTTTTAAGATCACTGGCTCCCCAGCTGCTTTTGCATACTGCCATCCCCTTCGTAATGCCTGTACCAAAGCTATAAGACTGGCAAAGTCAGAATATTTTGCATCCACACTCCAGAACAACATTAATCAGCCCTCCAAGTTCTGGAAGGTTATCCACTCCCCTTTTCTCCCCTCTAACTCAGTCACCATCACCTGTTCTCAAGGTTAATGACTCCCTCATATCTGACCCTTCTATTGTTGCCTCTTCCTTTAATTCCTCTTTACTTCCTGTGTCCTCCCCCTCATCTCTTCCTTCCCTCCTCCCGCTCGTCCTTCTCTCCTTATAAATCTCTCCCTGGAACTTAACTCTAACTCCACACTTGCACTTACTGCTCCCTCTCCCTTTCTGATCAGGTAGTACTTTCCCTCCACTACACTGTCACGAAAAAAAAAAATATCCTTCTCCCTCTTCTAACCTTACATGTCCTCTCCTACACCAGACCCTCTCTTCCTCCTCCCCTACCCATTTGTGCCCACATTGTTTTAAACCCTGCTCCACCTCGTTTACCATACTTCTAGGCTAAACATTGGTGACAATCCCTAACTATCTGGGTGCTGCAGAGCATCTTGAGTCCTTCCATAGATGTTGATCACTGCTTTTCAAGTAACAATATGCTATGTATTGTGTAAAGGTTGTATATAATAGTTCTCTGCTGTTGATTTTCAACTACTTGTTTACTTGTACACTGTTTAAGTTTATGTTGTGTTATATTTATGTTATTTGACATGGAACCTTTGTAAATGAGCTTCTAGCTCAAAGGTTATTACTGAAGATTAAATAAATAGTTATACAATGGGGTCATAAAATCCAGAATTCTGATTGGCTGACTGGCACCTTTCAGCCGTGGTAAATCCTGGCATAACCCATGCAAAAGGTACCAGTCAGGTGCATCAGCAATCCCAATTCTGTGAAATCAATGCAATCAGCCATCTTTATACTCCCCACTGAACTGTGACACTGGAGCAGGAGATTTAAAAGAACAGACTGTCCATTTGAACTCACAGCCCCGGTACCAAAACCCACAGTACAGCCTCCATAAACCAGTAGAAGAAAAAGTCTGACAAAGGAACTGTAAAACCAATGCTCCATCCCCATTTCACAGAGATGTTTACAGACCTGCCAGCTCAACTGACACTCGCTCCCTCCAGTTTCCCTTATCTTCGATGCTGGCTGCCGTGACAGTCACTGCCTTCCACCACTGTTGTGGTACCACTAATTCCATTATCTGGACCACCCCAAACAAAAAACTGTATCAGAACACAGTGGACCACAACAAATTCCTTCCAGCAGTGATCAAAGAGCACGATTCACCCCAGAACCAGAACCTGTTGATACTCACAAACTCTCTTAACCACACACAAAAAAGAACTTGCACCTGGCTAGCCTGTCAACTTGCCTCCAATGCCACTTCTAAAACTGCTCACTCCATTTGTCGTCTAAAAAAAAAATACAATAAAAAACAGATGTTGCCTCTGGATGCCATTGTAATACTCACGGTCCGTCTCGGAGGTACAATCCTGAACTAGGAACTAACAGCGCCAGATCACCTATTAAATGGCGCTGACACAGCCTCTCACTGTCCCTGAAGTCTTTTCCCTGAACAATTGTTTGTAACAGGGGAAATTATTAAATTTGGAAATTATTTTATTTTGAACACTGTTTCCTGACATTGGAACCGAGATCTCAATTACACCAATTCTTGAATTATGTTCTTGCATTGTTGTTCTGCTTTGGATATTTTTAAGACAGCACACTAATTTTCTGGATATTTTTTGGGAGTCTGCATTTGTGTCAAACCCTTGTGCAATAAAATCTACCAAAAGAGAAGGCTGGTGTTTCAGTGTATTCATTACAAACTTTGGTACTGATAGCTTTGGCTGCAGTATGGCTCCTTAGGTGCAAAAGTTTGTTAGGATAAATACAGTAGGGAACTACTTTTTCTGGCGCAACAATATACTCAATGACATATATTTAAACTGTCAAAAAATGCATTTTTCTTTACTTTTCTTAGTTTTTTTCTTTTAGAAAGTAAAGAGGAACATTGTATAATCCCAAACTCAGCCTGCAGCCTCGTAGTCAAACCACACCAGCCATGGGTAAATCCCAACATAACCCACACCCTGTCATGGTTTATTGCTTAAATATCTCTCCTTCTCTCCTACTACCACCACTGCTTCCCTTAAGTCCTTGCTTGCCCATAATCCTCACAAAGGTGGTAGCCCTGAAGGCCTTGATCCCAAACTTCTCCTTCTCTAAGTCCCTGCTATTGCACTGCCTATTACCCTTCTCCTTAACCTTTCCTTTTGCCCTGCTAGTGTCCCTGATGCCTGGAAGCAGGCTATTGTCATTCCATTCCCCAAAGGTGGTGATCTCTCTCTTCTCCTGGAAACTTCCATCCCATCTCTCTCCTTCCTGCCCTAGCTAAGTTACAGGAGCACCTTGTACTATCTCAGCTCTCTTCCTTACTTAACTTGTCCTCCTTCTTCACCTTCTTCCAGTCTGGTTTTAGAAAATCCCACTCCACTTCCACTTCCCTTCTTCAGCTCATGGATTCCACACTCTCAGGTATGGATAAGGATCAATTCACATCTGCTGTTTTTGTTGATCTTGCTAAAGCTTTTGACACAGGGGTCCTGATTTTCAAAGCCCTGTGAATGTCACAAGTCGCTGGTCCATTGACCATATGGCACAGAGGGCTTATGGCATTCTCTCGGCACCAATCATGATTTTCATTCCTGTGCAACACATGCTGCAAATTAGACCAGCCCCCCTGGTCTAACTTGCATCATCTGGGGGACTCTTATTATGGGTCTTGCACCAAATATTTTGCTCAGGCTGCTGAAAAGTGTGGAAATTGGGCACAGTTGCGGCAAAGGAGTTTGGCACAGTTGTGCCAAACAACAGGGTTGATGTAAGTCCTGTGTCAACCTTTGAAAATTGATCCCAATGTCTCATCCTCTCCTTCTGGACAAGCTTAAAGCAGCAGATCTTTCGGACTCTGCAGTCAGTTGGTTTTGTTCTTACCTTGAGGGTCGGTCTCAAGCTATCTGGATAGGTAGTTCAATTTCTTCACCACTCCCTAGCTGTTCAATTGTCCCTCAAGGGCCAGTCCTGCGTCCTACTCTCTTTTCTATATTCTTGAATGCTCTTCCCTCTGTTCTTCTGCATCTATTCACATGTACACTGGTGCTACAGTACTTTTTACATCTGGATCCTTTTCCCATGATCTTACCTTACAGCTGCAGCAGAATTTTGACAATATTCTGTGCTGGTTCCAGTTTAATCAACTAACCTTCAATGCCAAAAAAAACAGTCTCCATGACTTTTGGCACCCATTAGAGGCTTGCCAGACTCACTTCTCTCCCTTTATTTCACACCTATAATGGTGTTATGATTCAGGATATATCCTCTTTTAAGTACCTTGAGATCTGGCTTGACCGTCACCTTGATTTCTCGGTTCATATTGATGCAATACACCAAAAGCACCACCCCAGGCTAGGTGCACTGTACAGGAACAAAGCATGTATCCCACTACCTGTCTACTGAGAGATTGTAATAAAAATGATTCTCCCCATTTTTGAGTATGGTGACATAATCTATAGTGGAGCTCCCAAATCCTCCCTTGCCAGACTTGACCCCCTCTTTCACGCCTTCTAGCATTTTGCTTTAGATTGTTCTCCACGTACCCACCATTGCTCACTCTATTCTGCTCTTTCTCTCCCCTCCCTTCATGCCAGGTGCCTTTCTCATTGTGCCTCCTTTATTTCTAAATTCTGGTTTGGGTACCTTCCCTCCTACCTTTCATCCCTTTTATCCTCTCCCCTTTCTTCCAACTACCCCATCCGCTATGCTACTTCTTGTTCCCTCTCTAGTCCTTCTAGAAATCTACTGCTGGTCCGTCTGCTTTCTCTTATCACTTTCCTAATCTCTGGTCCTCTCTTCCCTTATCAATATGATCTGCTTCTTCTGCTTTCTCCTTAAAGTCTTTTTTTTATGATTTTTTTTCTCCATCCTGCAACTGTCTATGTCCCTCTTCCTAACGCCCCCATATTGCCCTTGTATTCTGTTTCCCTACTTCCTATTCACGCTATACTTAAAAAGTAGTTCCTTTTCCTATATTATAGCAATTGTATCTAATGCACATATTTTTTATACTGTTTGCCTTCAAGTTTTTTGATTTTGTTCCTTTTATATTTTATTTGCTGTATTTACTTTCCACATCCCCTTCCCACAGGACGCATCTGGAAACAAGCTGTTATCAGCTCAGTATGTCTTTCCTGGTGAAACTTTTGAAATAAATATAAATATATAAATAATACATAACTGTAAGACCCTGATATCCTACTGGGAAGAGGTAATGCAGGGAATTAGGAACTTATTTTCACTTTCAGAGACACCCAAATTCCTACACCTAGTGGTAGACCAAAAACCTCCCTCAATAAAGGGCAAGAAGGCAATATACAGTGTCTGTGGTATATTTGTGTGACAGGGGCTACCAAAGCTATCACAAGGAGATGGCTGCAGAAAGAACCACACATGGTACAGGAGTGGACAGAGATATTAAAGGAGATTGCAGAAATGGAAAGGCTGACATAACAGATATATGACAGGATGGAAGACTACATCAGTAGGTGGACAAGGTGGAAACTAGCGCAAGGAGAGGAAGTGGGGGAGAACATAACACCGGACCATCCTAGCATGGAGGAATAACCTAAAAGAAAGGGAAGGAGGGAAATACTAGGGGTCCTATACAAAGAGGGTAAGCTACTGGAGAACCTAAATAAAAATTTAAGTTGGGAATCTTTATGTTTAGTAAGTCGGGATGCAAGTGGTAGAATGGACACAAAAACTGAATAAAATGGGGCTAGGATGGGGGGAGAGACCACAAATTTGGGACAGCCAGATAGTAATGGGATACCCCCTCAGAAACTTTGGGATAACTTCAACCAGTGTCAACCTCCAGTGTTTCTTGAACTCTTTCTGTTATATGTTATCCTCAATTGCGTTTTTCAGAGGGAAAACAACAACAAAAATAGTAGTATAAAAGAAATGCTGTCATATTGTAAACCATTTTGCCTGTGCATAATGGATGTATATAGCAACTCTTCTGCAAACTGTGCTGTTGTATACACGGGTGAGTCAAATAAAGTTTTAAAAAAAAGCTGCTGCAATAGCAAATGCCTTCCTCACATGATCATGCTCTCAGACTGTTAGACAGCAGGTGGCTGAGGGGGTGAGAGGAGGGCTGTGCCAACTGCCATTCTGCACCGGTAGACATGGTGAGTGGGGATTGGAATAAGGGGGTGTCAGGCAGGGGGCCTCAGTGGGTAGTTGGTTGCCAATTGGTTGGGGGTGCTGGGCAGGTGGCCTCAGCAGATGGGTGGTTGCCAATTGGTTGGGGGCTGGTGGGGCCTCTAGACTACCAGGGTGATGCTTACACTGTTCAGGATGAGTGATCAGTGAGGCAGAGGACCACTAGACCACTAGGGTTATTTTTGCACTGTTCAGGATGGGTGCTCGGGGAGGGTGGGGGACCACTAAACCATCAGAGTTCAGTTTCACTGTTCAGGATGGGTGATTGGGGGGGTTGGGGACCACTAAACTATCAGGGTTCTGCTTGCACTGTTCAGGATGGGTGACTAAGGAGAGGGGATACCACTAAACCACCAGGGTTATGCTTGCACTGTTCAGGATAGGTGGTTTGGGGGGAGAGAGTTTTTGATCTATTGCTGGGTTTAGGAGCAGGAGCTGTGTGGTGGCCAAAAGCTGTGTGGCAGCATATCCCTGTAGTTGTTTTTAGCATTGTATATATACAGTATATATATATATATTTGTTTATTATTTTTTTATTTGATCATACCTCTTAATTCTGAGACTCAATAAATAAATAAATATCTCTGGTGCTTTTGTGGAGGGAAGGAAGCTGCAGTGAAACAGAGGTGTGGGGCTTGTAGTTCTCTGCTCCACTCTCAAGAACTACAGCTCCTGGGAGGTGGCCAGTGTAGCTTCCGGTATGCTGGACAGGAAAGGAACCCCCACAGCAAGCGGGGCATTTGCTCTATTGCTGGGTTTAGGAGCAGGAGCTGTGTGGCAGCCAAAAACTGTATGACAGCATATCCCTGCATATATTTTTTTTATTTGATTGTACCTCTGATGCTTTTGTGAAGGGAAGAAAACTTCAGGGAAATGAAGGTATGGTGCTTGCAGTTGCTGGCTGGGTAGCACTGAGGGTTGAGGCACTTGATGTCACACCTCGCACCACGCCGGTGACATGGGTTTGAGAATGGACCTGGGCCACCGGCGGTCGGCAAGGGAGGGAGATGATTGAGCATCCAGAGGACTGCTCTCCTCTCCTGGGGTGGGTTATTGGGGATTCCCTGTGCAGTAGCGGCCTCTGGTGGAGACCAGGGGCAGCACTAGCTTTGGGACGTAGAAGGGGGTGGGATGTCAGCAGGCTCCAGTGGCATGAGGTGAGGTATAGCTGTGCAGCAAGCCACTGCATGCCACATCCTGAGGGGGAAACTACAGCAGGAAAAACCCCTGCCTCAGTGGTAGGCAACGGTGGGATCGGTGACTGGCCCCATGCCCAGTGCCGGGCTCTACTGTCCCGTGCTCCCAGTCTTCCTACTCCTCCCTGGTCACTCTGCTAGACTCTAGATAGAGTGTCGGGAGGAGAGGGCGGCCCAACCCAGGGAGGCTCAGAGCCAGGGAGTTGTACAGCTGGGTGAGGTTGGAGGGAGAAGGGCCCAACCAGAAAGTGCAGAGTCAGAGGCTTTAGGTGGGTAGCAGAGCCATTGCCGAGAATCCATACCTGAGAGAAGGCCACCGAGGTAGGAGATAAATAAAGTTAAAAAAAAATGGTGCTTGTAGTTCTCTGCTCCACTCTTGAGAACTACAGCTCTTGCTAGGTGGCCAGTGTAGCTTCTGGTATGCAGGACATAAAACCCTACAGCAAGCGGGCGAGGCTCGTGGAAGCATGTGCGGTGAGGCAAGTCAAAGCGTTGTCTGCATGTCCTGCAAGGACGGTGGGGGGGACAGAGTCCGGAATCACTAACCAAGGTACAATAAATGGGACATCTGTTAAATAGCAGGAATATAAATAGTGTGCATCATATGCTTACTAGTTCACAATAGCTGTATAGACAGGATTACAAGGTCTCTTTTACCTGGTGGTATGCATAGGGTGCCCTTGTTGGACTAACTAAATCTTGCAAGATACATTAGCAGAAGAGAAGTAGCATACGGGAAGGGATTATATATTTACTAATTAGTGAGCCTACTGGATATCTCGGAATCCAGGTTCAAGAGGGGCCATTTGATAAACCACATACAATTATTCATCGCATTGGTAATCACTTTTGTGAGCTATCAGTTTTAAAAAAATGGAGAGTAAATTTATCCAGTGTAACATTTGTGAGATGTATTCAAAGGAGGTCATTGAAGGTGACTTCAAATGTTACAATTGTATCATGATTGAGGTCATGAAGACAGAGATTGAGGATTTAAGGCAGTGACTGGATGAGCATAATGAAATCATTACCTAAGAAAGAATTATTGATACAGGTGGAAACTCTTAGATAACTACCACTGTAGATCAATGTCAAGCATACAGGTGGACAAGTGTGTTAAACAACAGGCTAATATGGATATAGAAGGAATTGGAGATAAAAGGAAAAGAACAATAAATGAAGATCAGGGAAATGATTTGGAGGCCTTAGATGATACATGGTGTACAGTACAGGGAAGAGTTAAAAGGAGGAGGGGAAGAACACTGGGGTAGGTGCCAATTGAATTAAGGAATGGATTCTCTATACCAGGGAACACTGACCCCAGTGAAACAGATGAGAATGTAAACCATATGGAGATAGCACCAGACAGAGAAGGTGCTAGCATACAAAGGAAACCAGAAACTGTGATTCAAAAGGACAATGTATGTGACACAGAAGGAACACAAATACAGAGTCCTTCGCCACCTGGGATATGGAATTAAATAATGGATTAGGGGACAGTAATACAGCCCAGACACCACAGCTCCCACCACCCATAGTTACGGAACAGAAATAAAAAACAATACACAAGATATATTAATACTTGAGGACTCTATTCTTAACTACACAGACTCGGTTATATGCAAAGGAAGGAAAGAACATTGTATGGTGGCATCACTTTGAGGGGCAAAAGTGAGTGATCTTCGAGGTAATATAGAAGGATACCTGGAGGGTTCTGTAGCACTGGTTACAGTGCTACATATTGGAATGAATGATGTTGGGCATAGGAGATTGGTGAGCATTCAAAAGGATTTCGAGAAGCTTGGGTAAAGAGCTTATAACTCATAATATCAGAAATATTACCGGTCCATAGAGCAGGTATTTCAAGAGTAACAGACATTCAAAGCTTAAACAGATGGCTAAAAAGATGATGCCATAGGGAGCATTTTACCTTCCTGCATAACTGGAATATATTTAAATATATTTAACAGAAATTTGTTCTGTAATGACGGATTGCACCTGAACAGGCGGGGCTCTAGAATATTAGGTGAAAGGATTAGGAAGGCAATAGATGGAGCTTTAAACTAATGGACTGGGGCAAAGGGGAGGGGATGTAAGCCCTGTGTTTAAGTTCATTTCAAGGAACAGTGAAGAATTGGCAGCCACAAAAGAGGTAGGCTAGAGGGCCACTTTAATTAATGCTCATGAAATAAAAAAGATGAGTTGGAATATTTTCTAATTAAAGAGAGCATTCAGATTTGCAGAGTAACAGAGGACCTGGTGGACAGATGAGGGCACCTGGAATAGGGACACATCTGGGCACAAACACTTAAGCAAGGAACATTTTGATAGATGTGGTGGGGGAGTGGTGCTGTGTATAGCCTTGGACATCGTGGTTGAGGAGATTGAGTGGAAGAGTGGGGAACTACTGGAGCATGTTTGGGTAAAAATACTAGCTAGAAATGGTAAAAGGATTATTTTGGGAGTAATATAACAATTACTGTCACAAGAGGATTGCTTAAATAACCAAATGTTACAGTTTCTTGATAATATCAATCCTGAGGAAAACACCATTATCATAGGTGACTTTAACATGCTGAATATTGATTGGGAGGTATGGGAGGGTAATTCAAAACTTGAAAGAGATTTCCTACATGGCATGGATAAATTAGGGTTGGAACAGTATGTGATGTCACTGACAAGAGAATCAAGAATCCTTGATCTCGTGTTAAGTAATATGGGGGACACTATTTCCAGCTGTTCAGTAGTACTGCCACTTGGAACAAGTGATCATATGAAGGTCATTTTTTGTATAGCAACCGAAGTTCAGGAAGGACAGGGACTCACTACAGAGAAATGTTTTGCTAAGGCAAACTTCCAGGCTATGCGCACTGAGATGAGAGAGTAGGACTGAAACACTGAACTTAGAAACTTAACCCATGAGGAAATGTGACAAAAACTAGTAATAAAGATGGAAGGATTGGAAGCCAGGTATGTCCCTGTAAGGAATAAATACAGAAAAGCTAGGAAAAGGAAACCATGGATTACCAACACTATCATTGGAATATTAAAAAAATAAATCTGGCATATATATCGGCAAAAAGGTCAGGCAATGAGACTGCGTGGTTAAAATACAAGGCACTAGCCCGTGAAGCTAAATTCAGTATTAGGAAGTCAAAGGCTAACTATGAGGTGGAACTTGCCATAAGAACAAAAGACAATTATAAAGCCTTCTGTAAACATGTTAATAGTATGAGAGGTAACAAAGAGCAGGTGGGACCACTAGTGGATATGCAAGGGAATTTGGTTACAGATGATACAGAAATAGGCAACTTGCTCAATAAATATTTGGCTCTGTTTTTGGTGATAAATCAGATCGTGACATTACTTATTCTAGTCAAGGGGGACTAGTATCTATAAGATTAGATATAAATAACATAAGTGTCAGGCTCCAGAGGATTAAAACAAACAAATCACTGGGGCCTGATAGATTGCATCCTTGGGTAATTAAGGAATTGGCAAATGAACTGGTAGGACCTGTCACCATGATTTTTCAAGAATCCCAAGACAGAGGGGCAGTGGTATCCTCCTGGAGTGATGCTTTTATAATACTTATCTTTAAAAAGGGATTCAGGAAGGACTGTAAAAATTACAGATCAGTTAGTTTGATGTCGGTGTTGGGGAAAATATTAGAGGGAGTTATTAAGGATTACACTGAAAACTTTCTTATCAATCGGGGTTTGGTGGATGTAGCTCAGCATGGGTTTACAGAAGGGAGATCAACTCAAACCAATATGCTGGATTTTTACAATAAAGTCAGCATGGCATTGGATGAAGGAAAGGCAGTGGCCTTGTTTTTTTCTGGATTTGAGTAAGGCCTTTGATAAGGTCCCTCATGATCAACTTTTGCAGGACTTACATAGTATAGGTTTAAACAGCACACTGGTTCAAGAGTCACAGGGTAATCTGAGCCCTAGTAATGGGGAAAGCTTAGTCCCTTATCCATATTTAGTAGAAGGGCGGGGCAGCCCATAACTGAGACAAAGAGACTAGGTACCCTGGCTTCCTCGATATTCAGAAGACACCCAGAGCTGATCCATATTAACAAAGGAGTGGGTAATCAAACTGTTTCAATGTGAATGGAGCAAACTGCATTTTCTTTATCCGCCTGCCTGCTCCTGTTGCTTACCTGCCTCTCGGCTATCCCTGATTTTTGGGGATGTCCCTGATTTTGTCTCGGGGGTTTCTTCTGTCTCTCCTGAGTTTGGCATTTCTGGCACTGAGGAGTGGGGACTGGAATCACAAAATGATGCCAGCCATTGATGTTGCAGTCTGGTTCTCATTGAGAGAATGCTGTTCATGCTGGGAGGCATGTTGTGCACAGCTTCTGGGACTGATATTACTGTTTTATCAGATGTGTTCCTGATTTTGGTCATTTGTCCCTGATTTGTGATGGGGAGGTTGAGAGGTATGGTTGCCTGGACCCACTGCTTGCTGTGACTGAACTGCTATATTCAACTGAAGAGTTTAAGTGACTGAACTACCTTATTTCTGAGGTATCATGACTGCACTGCCTTATTTGCTCAATTGTCCTGTGTGACTGTACTGCCCTGAGGGCATTGATTGCTGCAATTGCCTACTGCTACTTCCTCTGAAGACATTTGGGGCCACCCCGTCCCAAGTGGTAGGGCTCTCGGTCATAAAAGAAGGGGTGGATTGCCTTTCAGGTTTTTAATTTTTGTTCTCTTCCAGGCTCCTGCACACACCTCATCTAGGGTACCTCTGGTGCCTCTTCTTCAACCAAGGGAAGGTCCCTGGGATGCCCAGCATCACCTGCACCCATCTCCACTGACCTCCACTAACCCCAAGTCTTCACCATGACACCCCAGGTTCGAGTTGCTTGTCGTAACTGGTAGTCAGCAGGTAGCTAGGGCCCACCAAAGTGAATCAGGTTAGAGGCCACCCTGGCTCTAGCTTGAGGGACTTCAGTCATCTGCTGAACTCGGAGTCACGTTGCCCATTCTCCCGCATAGACATTGTCCCAAGGTGGCAATAGTACCAGTGGCCTATACCAAGGCCTCGCCGATTGCCAGACTCTGTGCCTCATCCCCAAGGTGGCATAAGTACCAGTGGCCAACACAAGAGGCCACACCGAGGGTCACCACGCTCTTGATTGTACTGTCCATAGGTGGCTCATGTTTCAGTGGCTCATCAAGAGGTCACACTGAAGATTGCCAGGTTTTGAAGCTGCATGGGTGAGGTGGTAAGGGTTCTGGGGACGTACCCAGAGGTCGTCCAGTGGATCATCGCACCCAGCACCCTTTCCTCAACTGGATATCACCTGCCCTCCTGCCTGAGGTCACCGCAGCTGACAATTCCAGATATGGGTTCTTTTCACCTACAACCAGGCGTCAACACCCATCCTCAGCCAGGCGCTTCCCTTTCTACGTTGCCTCAGAGACACCAGGAGTCACCTTCTTTCCAGGGCCAGGAGGCCTACAGTGCTTTATTCTATTTCTGGTTCACTGGGGAATGCCCCATTTTATGGCCTGTATAGGAAGCGCTTCCTTGGGTTCACACCCAGCGGTCGGCCAACCAAAATACTAGAAACCCAAGCCTGGTGCATCGGATTGCTACATCCTTAGGACTTGAATCACCTGGACTTTTATATGACATTGGTGGGGCCAGTTTGTAGTCCAGGTAATCTTATTCATTCTTTCTCTTGTGTGATAGTGATAGTGAATGCTAAGTCTTTTCTGTGTGCTCCAACTGTTGCTAATAAACCTTGCATCTTGGCTCTAGAGTACATCTCCAGCCTCTCCTTCCAGATTTATCTGGCATCGCCCTAAACTATAGGGGTATGAACCACCACAGCTCGTCCACCACAATAGGACTACTGTCCAATTCAAAGATCAGCTCAAACTGGCACTGCAGACAATGGAATAACATCACTTATCAGAAGAGGATCTATTATTGTAAAGAAAGCCTTATTTGACAAAAGGCCTTCCCTGTTCCTTTCTTGTTGCTATTCTAAGAGGCCTGCCTTGTTTGGCAAAGCAATGATTTTAGCCGTGAATAAGCTCTGTATAAATACCATAGCCATTGCCGGGTGGGGGGAGGTTCGTCTGGTTCAAAAGAACCCCCCTTTTGAAACTCCTCCTTTCTTTCATCATTTGTAATATTTTTTCATCATTTGTTTGTTTTGTGACTGTCACAAAGTGCTTATGCAGACATGATGAACCGCAGCACTTTCTCTTTGCATGTCCCCCCCAACTGCTGCCAATAAGCTCCCTCAGTGCCAGTAAGTGACTGGAGATGCTTTGTGAGTCTTTCTCTGCACCCTCCCCTATGTCTGGTTGGTCAATTGGAACTCATGCCAGCATCGTGAATGTGACTGGAATACAGCACAGCCGCTGCCCACGCTGTCAGCTAGCACTCGAGGATAATGGAGCATGATGGCAGGCTCAGAGACGACGTCTCCAGGAGAGCAAAAAAAGAAGTAGAGGACCTTGAGTTATAATCTTATCAGTTACCAGCAGGTAAATTTTTCTGGCCACTATTGTCAAAGATGTGTCCCTTAATAACTATATATCAAGGGATAGGCTGTGCAGTTGTGTAAGGGAGCTGTTCAGGTGGGTGGGCTGAAGATTTAGAAATAAATTACTTAAATCCCCTTCTATACAAAATGCAAAGTTGTCATGTTTCATATGCCTGTTTTAACTTTTCATAAGTTAAGCAAAAGAGGTACCACAGTGGAAAGTCAGTGCAGTGTTTTGAAGGGTCTGGCTGGGACCCACACTGCCACATCACTAACTGTGTTGTTCAGAGAGGTCTTCACTGTGGTCCTATCAGTGGTGCAAGTAGTGGACAAGAAGTACAGGAACTTAGGCATTGGCAAATGTGAAATGCAGACTGAAGATCCTCAATCTGAAGGTTAGCCCTGTCAAGACATGTCTATCTGTTTAGATTCTAGTAGATTCAGTTAGAGATATTGAAGTAATTCTAGGAAAATAGCATTGTTGTACAAGACAAACGTTGTTACGGAAACCCTGATCTCAGGTCACAGGCCCAGAAACTGTTATTATGTTGCTGGTTTAAGAATTTCAGTTCCAGTGTCAGTGGAAAGAAGTACAGGAACTCCGTTCCTGCTGCAAAAATGGTACAGGAACAGAGTTCCTGTGTGTTCCTGTTCACTTTCATCACTGAGTCCCATTTTTATTGACATTCAGTTCCATTTTTATCTGCGTCATCTGTGCCAGTCGCCGTTTAAACAAATACGTTATGATAAGTGTTTTCTCTAGATGACCACATGTGTCAGTAGTATGACAGTTGCTGCTACAGTTCAGTGTTATAAACATACCCACTATACTTTTGGAAGCATGGTGGGGGTGGGGGTGGGGGTAGGCATTTGGAGATGGTAACTTTGCACTGGGAATCCTTGCCACTGTCAAATTACCTTTCCCTTCACTCCCTTTGTCATGCCTGCCACACTGGAGAATGGAGTGGGGGCAACAATTGTAGTACCCAATATTGAACTAAGAATTATGTTACAGATTTTTTTCCAAGCAGGGTGCCTGGTATAGAAACATAGATAATGATGGCAGAAAAAGACAGCGGTCCATCCAGTCTGCCCAAGTCCCCTATAATCCCTGGAACCTACCATTTCTCCAGGGTACTAGCCCTCCCCCATCCTCTCTTTATTCTCCTCCTTAGTCCTGTCTCCTCCAGTAACCTCTATTCCCTTCATTATGTCCCAACCCTGCTTGAATCCTCTGACTGTTTTTGCAGCCACCAATTCAGCTGACAGACTGTTCCAAAGTTCCAACACCCTTTCCGTAAAGTAATACTTGCTCACATTTCTCCTGAATCTACCTCCTGTTACATAGATACATAGATACATAGACAGTGTCGGCAGATAAGGGCCTTTGGCCCACCCAGTCTGCCCATTTGAGCTTGTAAGTTCAGTTTATGTTTTCCTAGAAGTCTGTTGCCCCTTACCCCTGACCTCCAGAATTCCTTTATGTCTATCCCATGCATTCTTAAATCCCGTGATTGTTTCAGCCCCCACCACTTCCTCTGGCAGGGTGTTCCACTTGTCCACCACCCGTTCTGTGAAGAAATTCTTCCTCACGTTTCCTCTGAATCCTCCTCCTTCCAACTTCATCCCATGCCCTCTAGTCCTGGAACATCTTTTTTACTTAAAAATAGTGTATTCCTGCACCCTGTTCCTCCCTGTAAGATACTTGTATGTCTCTATCATATCCCCTCTCTCCCTCCTCTCCTCCAGAGAGTACATGGTCAGTTCCTTCAACCTGTCTTCATAGAATTGTGATGCAATCCATGCACCATCTTTGTTGCCCTCCTCTGAACCTTCTCTACCCTGTCTATGTCCTTACGTAGGTATGGTCTCCAGAACTGTACACTGTACTCCAGGTGGAGCCTCACTAGTGTCTTGTATAGTGGAATTATGACCTCCCTTTTCCTGCTGGTGATGCCCTGCCATACATCCCAGCATCCTATTTGCTTTACCTGCTGCCTTGTCACACTCTGTTTCCCTACCTTGAGGTCATCAGAGATGATAACCCCAAGATCCCTTTCCTGCTTGGTGCATGCTATATCCTCACCCCCAATTGATATATTGTGCCAGGTTTTTTGTGCCCCATATGCATTATCTTGCACTTCTTTGCATTGAATTTCAACTGCCAAACCCTGACCATTCTTCAAGTTTCTGCAGGTCTCTTCTCATTCTGTCTACACCCTCTGGTGTGTCTACTCTGTTACAGAGCTTTGTGTCATCAGCGAACCGTGAAATTCTGCCTTCTAGGTCCTCGCAATGTCACTGATGAAGATGTTGAATAGGACCGTCTCAGCACTGATCCCTGTGGTACCCACTGGTCACTCTTCCCTCTGTGGAGTGACAGCCATTTACCACCACCCTCTGTGTCCTGCCACCCAGCCAGTTACCTACCCACCACACTACTGTCCTGCCCACACCCATATTCCCCAGTTTGTATAATAGTCTTCTATGTGGCACAGTGTCAAAGGCCTTGCTGAAGTCCAGATAGGCCATGTCCACTGCCCTCCCTGATCCACCTCCTAGTCACCCAGTCAAAAAATTCAACAAGGTTGGTCTGACATGACCTCCCCCTGGTGAAACCATGCTGCCTTGGGTCCTGTAGTCCATTGACAACCAGATGTTTCACCAATCTCTCCTTCAGTAGTGCTTCCATGATCTTCCCCACTACCGAGGTGAGGCTGACTGGTCTGTAGTTCCCTGCTTCCTCTTTATTCCCACTTTTGTATAAGGGGACTACATCTGCTATCCTCTAGTGTTTGGGTACCTCCCCTGTTTCCAGTGATCGGCTAAACAGGAAAGCCAGAGGTTCAGCCACCACCTCTCTTAGTTCTTTAAGGACCCCGGGGTGCACCCCATCTGGCCCCATTGCTTTATCAACTCTTATTACTTCCAGTTCCTTCAGGACCCTTTCTCGTGTAAAGGGACTTGTGTCATTTCTGCACCATTCTCACCTTGTACTCCTTCAGACCCATTACCCTCCTCTTCCTCAGTAAAGACTGAGCAGAAATACCTGTTCAATATGTCAGCTTTACTGTTGTCATCCTCCACGCTGCCCCATCCTCCCTCTTCAGTCTCACTATCCCTCCCTTTGTCTTTCTTTTTCACTTATGTACCTGTAAAGGTTTTGTCCCTCTACCCACTGATTTTGCAATGTGTTCTTCTGTCTGAGCTTTGGCTTCCTTACTGACCTCCCTGCCTCCCTTTGCTTCTCCTGGTACTTCTCCCTATCCCCTTCTGCCTGTGTCTTTCTGTATTGCCTGAATGCAATCTTTTTGGCTTTCACTTTCTTTGCTACCTCTTTGGAAAGCCATAATGGTCTCCTCTTCCTTTTCCTCTTGCTAACCTGCTTAGTGCATAATTCTGTTGTCCTTGTAATCCCCATTTTAAATACTGCCCACTGTTCCTCAACCCCTGATTCCTGTCCCATTCCCCTTAATGCCTCTTTCAAGTATCTCCCTATTTTCCCAAAGTCTGCCCCCCTAAAATCCAGGATACGTGTTTTTGTGTGGTTTGGTTCTGCTCTTTCTGTGATTTCAAACCACAATGACTGGTGGTCACTGTTACCCAGGTGCTCCCCCACTGTTACCCCCATCACACTGTCCCTGTTTGTGAGCACAGGGTCCAGTATTGCCTTCTGTCGAGTTGGTTCCATGACCAGTTGCTTGAGGAAGGCACCTTGAAGGGACTCAGGATAAATCTGCTCCTAGTTGATGCTGCTGCTGGGATGCTCCAGTCCACGCCTGGAATATTGAAGTCTCCAACCAGTACTACCTCACCCTTGTCTGCCATCCCTTGGATGGCTAGCATCAACTCCCTATCTGTTTCTTCCTCCTGGGCTGGTGGTCTATAGACCACACCTGTCATGGATGGCTGTCCCCATTTTCCTTTCCAGCTTAACCACAGTATCTCTCCCCCATTTTGTTCCTCCTTGATCTCTGTGGCCCTTATGTCATTTTTCACATACAGTGCCACTCCTCCTCCCTTCCTGCCTGCTCTGTCTCTTCTGACTATGTTGTAGCCAGGTATGGCCATCTCCCAGTTGTGGTTATCATTACACCAGGTTTCAGTGATGGCCATAATGTCCAGGTCTGACTGCACCATGACAGCCTCCAGATCTTCCATCTTGTTGCTAAGGCTCCTGGCATTTGCACACATGGCTTTCCATGATTTGACCTCCCTAGACTGTTTCACTGTTCTGCTCCAGCCCCTTCCTTGGTTGTCCTTTATCCCTGGTTCTCCTTGCTGTCTGCTCTTTTGCTGAATTTTGCCCCTTTTCTGCCTATCCACCTCTTGGGCACTATCTCCATCTTTTGCACACTGCTTTGCAGAGATAGCCACTCCTCTGGTTCACTGGTTCCACTGCTAGCTGTGGGGGTGAGCAAGGGTACCCTCCTTGCTGGCCTGCCACCCTTTGCTAGTTTAAATGCTTGTCAATGTAGCATTTAAACTTATCATTGAGTGCTTGGATTCCCCTCCAGGATGGGTGCAGGCTGTCAGGCTTGAACAAACCTCCATCCCTCCAGGTGGGTCCCCAGTCACCACTGAATCCAAACCCTTTCTCACAGCACCAGTTCTTCAACCATGAGTTAAAGTTCCTGCTGCATGCACTCCTATGCTCTCCTTTGCCTCTCACAGGTAGTACTTCTGAGAAAGTGACAGAAGTAGCTACTTGCTTGAGACCCTTCCCCAATTTCCTAAACTCTTCCTGAACTTCCTTTGGCTCCCCATTTGCCAGGTCATTAGTACCTAGGTGGATAATGACATCCAGCTCACCCTCCCATCTTGCCTTCCCAGTGATCCCCAGGATCTTCCTTCCATCCCTCCATGCCAACCATGTCCATGTGACTGCGAATTGGTACGCAGGCTAAATAGTACCCCGCAGTTCACTTTGTTAATTCCTTTAAGGAACTTGAAGGTCTCTGTCATATCTCCCCCTCTCCCTTCTGGTCTCCAATAAGTACATATTTAGTGCCTTGAGGCGCTCCTGATAGGATCTGCCCTGCTGTCCCTGAATCATTTTAGTTACTCTGCACACTAGTAGATACAGCTGCAGATATAAAAGCTGATAACATAATATGTCTGAGACAATTTATTTAGTTTTTGTTTACCGGGTAGGTGCACTAGCCAACAAGACTATTTTCAGGCATGACCCGGGAGGGTACAGAGACAAACTACAGGAAAAACATATTAGTACAATACTACAAGTGACAAGTAAGTGTTTGATTAATTAACAGCAGTAAAACTGACAAAACAATACATCATTTAGGTTAAGCATGTAACAAAATACAGTCAGGTCATTTTTAGAGTGACTGAGCAGTATTCAAGCGACGAGGAATAGAGTGCAGTGAGAGCAAGTAGTAATAAAGTAGGAGACAAGTTGGTAGTGGGAAATGGAAGAAAGAAAGTGCTCCCTGTTGGAGTGGACCCCAGGGTCAATGGATAACCAGAGGAGAGGGGCTGGATTAGGGAAAGTGAGGGCTAGGGTGGTTTGAAGCAGGAGCAGACATAGGAGGAGAAGAGATAGTGGCATAGTTCTCTTTTGAAGGAGATATGGGAAGCGGATTGACATAAGGCTAGTGGGAGTGTATTCCAGGAAAGGGGTGCATGACAGGCAAAAGCATGGCCACCTTTGGAAGTGCGATGTCTTGGAATAAGAACAGGGGCATGATCAGCAGAGTGCAAGGCATAGTTGGTTTGCTGGTGGAGAAAGAGACTGGCAAGGGGTTTGGGTGTGCGGGATCTGGTGATGTTATCAGTAATGGATCCGACAGCATAATACCTAAGCTCTTTGGGAGGAAGCCATCCCAGATCTGAGTAGAGGAGACAGTGATGTTTTAGCCAGGGGGAGAAGGAAGCAAAGTGACAGATATTATTATAGGTAACATCCCACTTTTGTAGACTTGAGTTGCAGGCAGAGACGTGAGCGGCAATCCCATAGGTAAGTGAGGGGAGTAATATCCCACGAGCAATAGCAAGCCTGGCTGAGGGGGTGAGTGCATAGCTCGTACGGTAGGCGATGCCTAGTTTAGAGTTAACATGCTTACAGGTAGATTGAATATGGAGGTCAAAACCCAGTGATGGGTCAAGAGTGACCCCTAAGTATTTGAAGGAGTTTACCACCCCAACTGAAGAGCTATCCAGGGAGGAGACATTGAAGTGACTTTGGGAGTGTTTGAGTTTGAGCTTGGACCCAAATAGCATAGCTTGGGTCTTAGTGTTATTTAGGATAAGTTTGTGATTTGCTAGCTACTGTTGGATAAGCTGAAAGTCAGTGGAAAGTCGAGAGTTTATGTCCTCTATACTATTGGAACTAGTATACAATATAATATCATCTTCGTATAATGGAGAGGAGGTTTTTAGGAGATTGGAGGTGATATTGTTTATAAAAATTGAGAAAAGTAGTGGACCTAAGATGGACCCTTGAGGTACACCAATATTGATGGTGACCTTGTCAGAGAGGGTGGAGTTGAATTTCACATATTGAGACCTATCGGTCAGATAGCTATATGCCTTAGGTATATTACAGTAGCAGCATCTTGCTGCCCTCCGGTACTGAATACATATGTATTCACCCTGCAGCCAGCCAGATAATAATTTTGCTTAGGGCAAAGGGTGTAGGAGATTTCAGATATGACTTCTTTAGCTTCAAAATAAGCCACAAAATGCACCACAGAGCATCTAGGACCCCATGGCTTCTGGGGTCCTGGTGGCCCTAAGACCCACAGCTTTTTTTAAAAGATTGCAGACTGCATAAAAAGAACCTCCTTTGTGAAAATCCTGGCAACGGCCCTGAATACAGGCTAGACTGTGAGCCTCACCAGTGTTTTTGGAAGGAGGCAGAAGGCCACACAGCATTTGGACCCTGAAAATACTCCAGAGGACAGACAGGGTATTATCTGCTTTGATTCTCAGATCCAAGCCCTTCTTAAACAAGACCGCCAGATCTAACACCGCCCTCACTGTATGTACTCCCACTCAATCTGGGACCATGGCTCTCCTTATTGTGTTTTTATTGCTCCTAAGGTGCAGAGTTTTCAGCAATACAGTGCAATTCGAAGTACCTCAATGCAATTCAGTTCTCCAATGTACCTTATCAATACCTAATGTTATAACAGTCTACCGTGCAGACACTCTGTCATTCTCCTCTCCCCTTTTAGCCTATTCCCGGTTAGCCTACACCTTTGCTACTGTCCTCACCTATGTCTACCCAAGCACTTACATTGATCACAATTAACTGTCATTACAGTGGCGCCGCCTTCATGCGAAGCACGATATGGGTTGCCGACAAAGAAATAAAAAGCAGTCTCCATTCTTATAAGCTCCTTAAAGAAAGTTATACTTCTGCTTCTTCTCTGCTCAGGAAATGTGGAGCTCAGCCTGGCCCCCACAACTTACCTCTACTCTTCGATTTTGCTGAGGCCACAGGTCTCAAAATGATGATGGTCAACATTTTAAGCCTGCCTAAAAACTTGTACAGCTGCAAGCCTGGGCTGCACACGCTAACCCAGACCTTATCATAATTACTGAGTCGTGGTTAAAAAAGACGAACACTGATCAACAAATATCACTGCAGGGCTACAATTTATTTAGAGCAGATAGAGAGTCTAGAGGCAGGGGTGTGGTTATCTATGCCAAATCTAAGTACTTGGTCACCAATATTAGTTGCAAATCTCTAGCCAAGGAATTTTAGTTAGTTTCGCTGAGCCTTCATCTCCTCCTCGGAATGTATCACTATCCTAGGTGGCTATAGACCCCGTCTGGTGGTGATGAAGTCCTTAATCTTTTGAAATCCATGTACGCAGATGCAAAACTGAAACAATATTTCTAGGAGATCTAAATATGGACTGGCTGTCACCTAAATCACATGGCCTGAAATCCTTTGTGATGAGCTAGGTCTTGGGCAATTAGTCAGAGAACCTACTAGGAACAACACTCTAAATACTGCCAACAGTTCCATTCTAGATGTGGTACTAACCACCCATCCACACAAAATATCTCATTTGGCAGTGTTTCACAAGCGACATGAGCGATCATGGAATTGTTGCTTGCATAAGATCTCAAATTAAGGCCCGGCGCGAACCCATCTTTATAACAAAAAGATCCTTTCACAAATTCAGTGCAGTAAACTTCAGATCTGACCTGAGCATGATCAGATGGCAAGATCTTTACCAGCCAAAGATGTCAACAAGGCAGCTTGCATCCTTAATGACAAACTCACTACAATAATAAATAAGCATGCCCTTTCATCAAAGTAAGTGCGGAACAATTCCAATCCCTGGTTCACCTCGGATCTCAAGGCAGCCCTTATAGCTCGAGATAAGCTCTGGGCTAAAGCTAGACATTCCAAAGAATCTTCGGATTGGCAGGCCTTTAGAACAGCCAGGAATAACTGTGTGAAAAACTTCCTCCTGCTAAAGCTAACTATTATATTTCTACTCTCGAACAAGCTAAAGGTAACCCTCATAAAATATGGAAGACTATCAAAGCTATAGAAGGACTGCCCATGGCCCCTCTGTCCCAACAAAATAGTCGCAAGTGGCAAGATTGTGGAAAACAAGTCCCTAATCCTGGAGGAACTTAACTCCCACTTTGCCACAGCTGGATTAGCTTTTGACTCGTCACCCTAATGCTGGTGCTGCAGTGAGCCAGCATACCCCTCCCTCACATCTAGTCCTGAACCCAGTCCCTTCCAACTTCGCGAGATAACTTATAAAGAAGTAGAAGATTCTCTTCTTAACTTAGACACCAAAAAAAGTGCAGGGGACGATGCTTGGAACCCTTTTTCCTAAGGTCAGGCTATGCCCATCTCACTGCCCCAATTCTCCACATCTTCAATCTCTCCATTACATCTGCTACTGTGCCGTCCTGCTGGAAATCAGTACATATCCTCCCTCTATTTAAATCTGGTGACCCATGCGATGTAAACAACTATAGGCCTATCTCCATATTGCCTATCCTTTCTAAAGTTCTCGAAAACTGATCCATATTCAGTTAAAATCTCACTTGAAACCTTCTCTCTCATTAACCCAGCTCAATCTGGCTTCGGGCTAATCATAGCACAATCACTGCACTAGCAAAAGTAACCAATGATTGGATCTCTGCTATAGATGCTAAGAAGGTAACTGGTGCAGTCTTTGGACCTCAGCAAAGCTTTTGATACTGTTGATCACAAACTATTAGTCAATTGCTTGCAAAGTTGAGCCACATACCATACCACCCAGTGGTTCTCTTGCTACCTAACTGGAAGATTCCAAAAAGTAAAGGCGGAAGGCTTTTTTTCTGCTGCCTTGCCAGTTGCAAGAGGAGTCCCCCAAGGATCTATCTTAGGCCCTATCTTGTTTTCTCTGTACATCAATGACTTAGATGCTAACATATCTACGTCCAATCTGCACTTTTTTGCAGATGATACTGTGTTGTATACTTCTGGCTCATCGTTATCTGAAGTCAAGGGAGTGCTTCAAGCGGACTTCGCACAACTTGAGCATAATTTAATAAAGGCAAAGCTTCTGCTCAATGCCAAGAAGACTAAAGTGATGATATTCTCTACAGTGCTGTCTCAGGCCCCCCAATACTCTTGCCCAAGACTTCATTGTCACCACGCCATAACGAGCCTCTGGAAGTTGTAACCAAATTTAAATATCTAGGTATCGGATCGACAATAAATTATCTTTCAGTGACCACATCAAGATGTCTCTAGAAGGTTAAAAGCAAGGTTAGGTTTCTTCTACAGAAATAGGCCCTTTTCCCCCTTGAAACTGGAAACAAGCTTGTACAGGCCACTTTTCTCCCCTACTGACTATAGCGATGTAATCTATTCCTCCACCACTCTTGCAAATCTAAGTAAACTGGACATCCTTTATCACCGTGCGTTACGGTTCATTACCAACTCCCCTTACCGTTCGCACCACTGTGACTTATATGCAGCTGTTGGTTGGACATCCCTAACTACTAGATGCCTGCTCCATGCTGGGCTATGGACTCTTAAACTGCTCCTGCAGAAATTGCCAAACTATCTCTCTTCCCTTATTAGTATCTCACATAGTGCATACTCGTTAAGAAAATCTGACTTTATTATGCTTTGACATACCAAGGACGCTGGACTTCCTTTTGGTAAACGTATTGCATATGCCCTTCCCTCCATTTGGAACCAATTACAAACCATACTGAAACTAACTAGCACAGTTTTAATAAACTTCTAAATCGCTAAGTTCAGCCAAAATAAAAGACACCTGTAACTGTCATTAAGTCTCTTCCTTCCCCATGTGTGCCATATTTATCCACTGGTAAGGTATAATTGATTTGTCATATTAACTGCTTTCCTTCCCTTCTACTCCTGGCTTTATCTTTGCTTCGCTCCACTGCTTACTCTATCAAATTTCTCCTCCCTCCCATATCAGTTGTAGACTGTTGTTTGTTCTAGCTGCCAAAATACTGTATATTTGATTTGATTTGATTTGATAATCAAATCACACCAGTCATCATGTTTCATTTATCAGTATGCGACCTATAAGTCACTTCCTGTCTCATATCAATGTCTCCACATGCAGTCACCCTGTGTGGTACCCTTGTATGTATATCCAGCCTGCATCATGTAACGTGTATTTCATGTATATACTGTTATTACCTATCTGTGTTTGTACTTTAAGTGTTTATGTCACAGGACCTCCTTGTGAATGAGCTTGCTCAATGGAGTTTTCCTGCAATAAACTTGAACTTGAAACTTGAACTCCCGCTGGCCCCCCACTCGAGCAGGTCACCTCTTTCTCATACCTTGGTGTTACCCTCAACTCCTCCCTCACGTTCAATGATCATACAGCCCTGATCATTAAAAAGATTAATCAGAAACTAGGTGCAGCATATTGCACAATTCACCTGCTTTCACTTGAAGCTCACCTCGCCATAGCGCAAGGCAACCTTCTCCCTCTCCTGGACTACTGCTCCCCCATCTACTCCCCAATACCCATAAAGCAATACTCCTGCCTATATATGGCATTTAATGCTATCTGTCGCTTTGTCCTCAAAGCCCCCCTCGTTAACCCACCACTGCAACCTCTATCAGTCCCTAGGATGGCTCTCCCTCCAAGGACACCTGAACTATGCTGCTGGCTACCTAGTGGACAGTGCCCTCAGAAGTAACCAGCTATCCCTTTATACTCCCCTACTCATAACTAGAGCAGCCACTAGACCACTTAGGGCCTCTTCTTTTCCAACCCTCGAAGTTCCTCGTGTCTCTATGATGATGAGCAGCAAGGCTTTCTCTGTAATGGCCCCTTCCCTCTGGAACAGTCATCCCACTTCCATTTGTACATCCCCATCCCATGCATCTTTCAAAGCCAATCTTAAAGCCTGGCTACTGAAGGAACCCACCTGCAAATGCTCCCTGGGCAGAGCGGAAACCCGTGAGCCACCATAAAACTACCATAATCTGTTGGCCACTGCCCCCTGCTTTCCTGAGCACTATGAACAAACATGCCTTTCTCGATGACTCGCACTGCCTACCTTGCATGCTACCACTACTCAGCCGGCTCCGGCAATCTGCCAGGACAGGTGTGTCCACCTAGTCCAGACTAATAGCAGTCTGATGGGCTCGAACTGCTCCTTTTTGCCAAGTTTGTGAAAATGTTTAGCTACTCTGTGCATATGCTTAACTAATTCTCCTCTGTATCTCAGCCTGTATTCTTTGTCTAATGTTATGTTATCTCCATTCCTGTAAACATCAGTAAATGATGACTGTTCTCACTGTCCTAATGTTGTTGTAACCACCGTACACTTCAATGTGAATTTGTAGCCACTCCTGTATTTCCCTGTACTGCCACCTTGTTGCCCAGGTCATGACTGAAAATGGTCCACTGGGACTTCCGGTTCCGCCTTCCTCACGATGCTTTTACCTAATTTCACGATACCATGCAGTTAATTTTAAACAATTTCTCTGATTTCGAGTCCACTGATCCTCTGGAGGCAAATCTACAGAGGATTAAAGCAAGCTCTTCCTAAAATGCCACGAAAGGTCGCGCGAAGGAAAATTTAGTCAAATACCTAAAACCATCTCCAGCACCAGACTTGAGAGGAATTAAGCAGCAGGGAAAGAGCAAGGCCTCAGATCCACCTCACCAGCTACGTACTCTGAGGAAGAAAATGAGGAGGCTTTCACCATCTCTTCTCGGAAACTGTGCCATGAGCTTCAGAAAATTAACGGGACTATGCTAAAAATGGAGAAAACCATTTTAGAGGCCAAAACAGAAATAGCAGCGGTAGCCCATCGAACGTGGGAGCTCGAAGTAGGCCTATCTGACACTAATAACGAGGTCCAGGAACATGAGGAAGCACTTCGCTACCTTTTAAAATGGGACAGAGAATGGATGGAGAAGTTAGACGACCTGGCGCTAAGGTCCCGTAGAGACAATCTATGGATCTACGGAGTTCCCGAGGAAACCGAGCAAGGGGAACGGATGGAGGCCTTTCTCAAGAGATTTCTAAAAGAGCTTCTGGACTTACCTAAAGACCAGCCCCTAAATATTGTACGATCCCACAGAGCTCTGTCGAGAAAACCAGTGGGACTGAACGCCGCTCCTCGCTCCATTGTTCTGAAATTTCTCGACTTCCGCACCAAGACGTCAGTGCTTCAAGCGGCCTGGGCCAAAAAGTCTGTGCTCTTCGGCGACACGCGCCTGTTTTTTGACCATGTTTACATGCCTTATACGCAACAAAAGAGAAGGGCCCTGCTGGAAATCAAAAAATGGTTGGCCACTAAGACTATCAGAATGCACTTAATTGCTCCTGCGCAGTTAAAATTTTCATGCCCAAATGCCCAGCCTTTTTTCGTTCACTGGCAGAGGCCCGTCCTACCCTGATGGAATTGGGGGTTCCGGGAGACCTTCTCGGCAGACCAGACACTGCTTCACCCGAGTCTAAATGGAGGGATAGGGAGACATGGAAGCGAAGGAGAAACACAAGACAGAAAGGTAGTGAAAGTGACCCACAGAGACTGAAGGAAACAGCACCGGAGAAGAATACTGCTGCGGCGACAAATGCAAGAGAATGGGATGGTGTCGGTGGAACCTGAACAGACTCTAGCATATCCTTTCGTATTGGACTGATTTGCCCCCTTCTGTATTTCAGAAGGGAAGACTCACTACCATGATAACCATGGGGGAATGTTTATTAGGGGGGATATAGGGGACACTAGATAATCACATTGCTGGGGAAAACGTTACACAACCAGACAGAGGATAGAGCGGGGGTGGGGCGATCTCTAGAGGATAACCGGGGAGGATCGATGTTTTGGGGCCCTGGATAATTGAGAGCTCAGGCTTGGGCCCTTACATTGGAAGGCCATGTCGTGGGTCTCCTAATGACTTGATTCATTGTGCCCATAAAAATATGGTGGTTCTCACCTATGGTGGACTCGATCGCTGGGTGATATATCTAGTTCTTTTAGGGGCATCTTTTCCCTGACCCTGGAGGAGAATGTATAAACTTTACATGATTTAGGTGCACCCTGCACTCTGGTAGGAGGAAAGAGGCCACATAAGCTTAATACTCCCATATTGGATTTGAGGCATCCTCTTCACCATTGCTCTCTGATGGTATCGGGAAGATATTTCGGGTTTTCCCCAATGTATACAGTACCGGGGATGTAGCAAGTAAGATCCCGACTTCATTGGTGACTGGAGATTGAAAGCTCTAAAAGAAAACAGAGGGGAAGAGGGAAAAAAAAAATAAATGGAGTTGGACGGGACATCCTCAGGAGGAGGATGAGTAATTACTGGGGCTGGCGGAGCTTTAGAAGCCAGTTACCCCCAAAGTGCAGAATGTGCGCATGGCTCACACGGGCTGGGCCACACCCAGCTGGCTTAATACCACCGACAAAGCGGGCAGGGTGCTTAGAACAAGTTGGAAGTTATGTTCATATGTTGAAAATGGTTGATTTCATGTTCAATTACTGTTATTTATAGCAAGTTGGGGAGACTCGCTATCAGGCAAACAGGGAGGACAGATGGAAATGGGATAGAAATGATTGAAGGAGTAATTGTGACTTATAATGTCCAGGGAATGGGCAGTTCGATTAAGAGGAAACGAGTCATCAATGAACTTAAGCAGAAAGGGGCAGAACTAGCCCTCTTGCAAGAAACACATTTAAATTCTAAGGAAAGTGTGAAGTTGAGGAGGGTCTGGGTGGGTCAGGTCTTCTTTGCCTCGTACCTGGCACATCCACACAGAAGGGGGGTTGCTATTTTAATACACAAGCAATGTCCCTTTAGTGTGGAAAGCTTTGAGGCTGATGAAGAAGGGAGATTTATTATAGTTAAGGGTAGTTATAGAAACCACCCCTGCACAATACTAAATGTATATGCCCCAAATTCAGACTCGGAAAACCAGGCTTTTTTGCAGAAACTGCTTCTTAGGGTGATACCTCCCTCTGGTGAGTTATTAATTGTAGGGGGGGGATTTTAACTTAGTGTTGAACCCGACTTTAGACCAATCTGGTAGTAATCGGGGACCGCCCTCCGGAGAGGCAAGAACCCTGGCTAGACTCATGAGAGACATGGGCCTCCTGGATATTTGATGGTATGTACATCCAAGGGTGAGGGACTACTCCTGTTGGTCCCCCCCCCATGGTGCATACTCCAGGATCGACATGATACTCGTTTCCAAGGAATGGGCACATAAAGTGGAGGAAGCCTGTATCCAGGCCCAGACACTCTCAGACCACGGTATGGTCTGGCTCAGGCTCTGCATGACCCCTGAAGTGAAGAATTCCATTTGGAGACTAAACATCCCCTTATTGAATAAACCTGAGTTTAGGGAGAAGGTGCAGGAGGGGGTAGAGGAGTACTCGCACCACAACCCAAGGCAGGAAACTACAGCAGGCATTTGGTGGGATGGCCTGAAGGCCTACCTGACAGGCAAAATCATATAGTATGCCTATCAATTAAAGAGGAGACGGGTAGCAGAGCTGGCAGACCTGGAAGTCAAGTTATGGGACTTGGAAGTAGAACACAAAATAGCTTTAAACCCAGAGATCAAACAAGAATTAGACAGCATTAGGCAACAGTTAAACAGAATACTAGATGAAAAAATAGAGGGTCAGCTCAGATACTCCCACCAGCAGTTCTACGAGTCGGGGGCAGAGCTGGTAAAATATTGGCCTGGCAAATTCTAAAAGAAGCCGCCTCTAGGAACATTCTGAGGGTAAAAAATGCAACAGGGGGCTGAGTCTCCAACCCCGAGGGTATAGCCAACCAATTCAAAAAATGTTACAGCCTCCTTTACTCTCAGGAGCCGGTAGACAATTTTGATAACTGTTTGAACCGCTTCTTTGAAGGGTCGCAGTTGTGGAGGCTGACCCAGGAGGAGAGGGACTTTTTGGACTCCCCTCTGGGAGATGGAGAGATTCTGATGACCCTTCGGGACCTGAGGGCGAATAAGGCTCTTGACCCTGACGGCTTGCCAGCTGAGATATACAAGACATTTAAATAACTATTGGGCCTCCTGAAGGGTGAGGTGTGCAGAGAGGTGCAACAAAATGGTATAACTCCACCGAGTTAGCAATATGCACAGATCACTGTAATACACAAAGAGGGTAAAGACCTGGGGGAGTGTGGGTCTTATAGACCTATTTCCTTGCTAAACATAGACCAAAAGATCTATGCCTCAACCCTAGCCAATCGGTTGCAAAGAGTGGTGGGGAGTCTGATACATCCGGACCAGACAGGGTTCATCAATGGGAGACTCCTGCATGACAATATCCGGTGCCTTCTGAACCTAATTACCCATCAACAAGCCGCTAACAAATGCACTCTGGCCATTTTTATGGACGTAGAAAAGGCCTTTGATAGGGTCAATTGTGATTTTTTACACTGCACTTTGGCGGAAATGGGATTTGGTGCCAAATTTAGGGGCAGCGTGAGGGCCTTATATGCGGCGCCCCAGGCTATGGTCTGGGTTAATGTTTTCACGACAGATAGGTTTTTCCTCATGATGGGTATGAGGCAGGGATGCCCCCTGTCACCACTGCTATTTGCCCTGTGTATAGAACCATTGGCAGTAAGAGTTTGGTCAGCTCAGGACATTTGGGGTATTAAAGTAGGGGCTCGGGAGCACAAGATCTCTCTCTACGCTGATGAATCCCTTTTTTACATCGCCTCCCCAGAGACGTCTTTACCTGCACTAGAGAGGGAACTTGAAAATTATGGGCGGGTTTTGAGATATAAAATTAATTATGATAAGTCTGAGGCCCTGCGATTTGGAGGCCAGGTTCCCAAGAAAGTGGTGGAGGACTTCCCTTATAGATGGGCCAGAGCTAATGTGGTGAGATACTTGGGGATTAGGATCTCACCCTGGATGTCTGACCTGTTCGAATTGAACTATGGGAAGCTCTGAGAGAGATCTCCACAGACATCTCAAGATGGAGGTTGCTCCCACTCTCCCCGGGGGTAGAGTGGAAACCGTAAAAATGAACGTATTACCTAGGTTCATGTTTTTATTTCAGGCATTGCCAATTGGGATCCTGAGGAGATACTGGAAGCAGGTCCTAGGGAGCCTGTCTAGTTTTGTTTGGCAGGGGGGTCGGAGAAGAACTCGAGTGGAACTTCTCTCCCAACCCGGAGGGGTGCCTGGCCTGGTCTACCTGGACCTCAAATTGTACTATCTAGCTGCCCAATTGGCCACAGTGATCTCATTGTTAAAACAGGAGGGGGAAGAGGGCTGGTAGGGCATTGAAAAATATCACTCCAAACGGCTGCCTCTGGCCTCCCTGCCTCACGCTCCAATTACTAAAGCTATCTGGCAGACAATTAAAAGCCCCTGGACTAGGCACACTCTTAGAGTCCTTATTAGAGCCAGGCACATCTCTCAAACACCTGAAGGCATAGGCCCCTTAACCTCTATTCTGGGAGACTTGAACTTCCTCCCAGCTCAGATAGACCTGGGTTTCAGAATATGGAAAAATAAGGCCCTGGTCAGGTTCTATTATTTATTCCAGGGTGATACTCTGATGTCCTTCGGACAGATACAGCAAAAATATCATCTCAGCAAATCTCATTTTTATAGATATCTGCAAGTGAGACATTACTTGAATACTAATAGCTTAATTTCTAATATTACAAGAGGCCTGACAGGCCTAGAGGAATTTATGTATTGGTCCGCCAAACTGGCTGGTCAGTGGAGGACAATATCCTCAGGGTGCAAGGCTTTACAAGGGGAAAGAAACAACTATTTCTGGTGCTTGAGAGATAGATGGGAGAAAGAATTAGGGTACCAGATCCCTGATCAACGTTGGCAAGAGGCCTGGACAAAAGGGTGGTGCACTACCGCTTCTCCGACATGGAGGGAGTTTCGCTGGAAATGTCTCTCCAGGTTTTTTCATACACCTTCTGTTATGAGACATTTCCAGAACGGGGGATCCGATCTGTGTTGGAGAGGATGTGGCCAGGTGGGTACACACACTCACATCTTCTGGCAGTGCCCGAAGGTGGTAGGTTTCTGGCAGGGGTTGGCTCAGGTCCTCAGCCAGATATGGGGGTGAGTTGTTCCCTGCTCCTTTGATTCCTTCTTCTTGGGACTGGACCTTGTGGGCGTTAGAGGGGAGGGACAGAAAGCTCTGTTCAGACTGCTCTGCTTGGTGGCGCTTAAGGAGATCACGACTAGGTGGCTTATGGCTGTCCAACCGAATTTTGGCTCCTGGTGTGGTAGTGTATAGGAGCTCAAATGAATGGAGGACCTAACAGCCAAGTTAAGGTTGATAGAAGAGAAACATACGAAGCGATGGAGATCATGGGAGAAGGGACAATTGGGGGAGAGTCCAGAGTCACTGGCCCCCTGTTTACCCCAGACCTCACCTCTAGCTCAGGATGAGTCTTGATGCATTGAATAAGAGGGTGGTCTGTAATAAAGGAGTAGAGAGTACCAACCAGATACTAAGTGGGTCATAGGCGAGATCTTGGATATTGGTATTAATGAAGAAAATATGATTAGGACTGGTCCATCCCCCTTCCCCCCCCACTAGATTTCTATATGAGTCGGTATATACATTTGCCAATCGAGTCTCCCCATACAGTTATAGTTATTGGACCAAGGTTGAGTCCTCAGTTGAAAGGGGCATAGCCCCCCAAGGCTAAAATATAATTTTTTCTTCTCATATGCCTCATTCAGAACATATGCATAAAAGCTATGATGGTTTTACTTCATATCACATGAAGTTTGGTAAACAGATGGTAGCATCATTGTTAAAATACGCTACTTGCCCTGGTTACAGAGACATGCAGTGCTGTATACTTCTTGAAGACATCTTGCTTACCCGCAGGTGAGCGATGGCTCATACCCATCAAATAATCTGTCTTTATAAAGTCAGGCAAATGCTGTACACAGAGACTTCATCGATTGCAATTAGCATGTAATTAATTAATAGACACCGATGTACTTTTCTTGATCTCTGGTATATGTGAGCTGTTTACTTGAATCTGGAAATAAACTTTGAATTTAAAAAGGAAAAAAAAGAAAATGGTCCACTGGATTAGTGCACTTACCTGGTTACCAAAATCATAAATAAATAAAATAAATAAATTCTCTGCATGCTTATAGCTATGACAGTGGCAGGCTGTCATCTGTCTAGTTACCTTTCCGGGCCTCTGGCCACAGTCCAAGCTGAATCTGTCCGGAGCTTCAAAACTCTACAATATGTCTAGTTGGACTGATGTTATGAGTAGGGTACCACAGGGATCAGTCCTGGGACCATGCTTGTTCAAAATATATGTCCCATCCATCCCTTTAACTGATGGAACATGGCTAGCTAAGTTCACCGATGACTTAAAAGTGGGGAGGGTGGTCGAGAATACAGAGGATGCAGTCCAAATGTAAAAAGTATTAACCAGGATTGAAAAGTGGAGCAGACATAATAAACTTGAACCCAGTATAGAGAAATGTGCAGTTATGCACTTAGGGAGAAATAACATGTGCCATAAATATTCATTAGCAGATGTGGATCTCAGAGAAAGTAAGGAGGAGAAGGACCTGGCTATACTGATAACCAACAGGCTCAAAACTAGAAACCATTGCAACATTGTAGCCAAAAGGGCTAATTCCATCTTGGGAAATATAAGGAGAACTATAAGGAGCAGGGATAGGAATGTGGTGCTGCCTATGTATACATCACTGGTGAGGCCGAGTCTGGAGTATTGTGCGCAGTTTTGGTCACCTTGCAGTAAAACTGAGAATAAGACACTAAAGAGAGTACATCACAGAGCAACCAAAATGATAAATACAGTGAACTGAGTTATGAGGAAAGATTAGATGAACTGGGGCTGTACTATCTGGAGCACCATTGATTAAGGGGAGATATATGCCTAGTTTATAAAGCTTTCACTAATAATGATTTATGACACAGTTTGGATTTAAAGATGAGAGATAACAGGCATAATACAAGAGCATACATCTTGCAGTTGCAAGGAGAAACTAGTCATACCAAGAAGAGGCATCATGGTTTATTCAGAGGGTGGTCAGCCTCTGGAGCTCTTTACCAAGCGAGGTGTTGGGTAGTGAGAGTATGGAGATCTTTAAGAGAAGACTAGATGACTACTGCAATAGGAAGAAGATCAAGGGTTACTATTCCTAGTGAGCACGCTGTTACGGGCAATGCCTACTTGGTTCGAATAAACCTATGAAACCTATAAACCACCAGGGTTATGCTTGTATTAGTCAGGATGGGTGATCGGGGTTGGGGGAACCACTAAATCATCAGGGCTTTGTTCTGCTGTAGTGGCACTAGGGGTCCTCTGCACTGAATACAAATGAGCCCATAATGGACATGAAGATGACCCCTTAGCACCTTACATGCCCAATGAGTTAATTTGCATACTCAGACTGAATATGTCCCACAGGAGATCTGTCACTATCTTGTTTTAGGCAGTGGGTAATATGCAGCCTTGGTCTGTGTTGGCGCAGTGCAGATCCACTTAACACTGCATCGACAAGGCTAGATATTCAGTCAGTTAACACTGCTCCATCGGCAAGCACTGTCTGAATATCACTCAGAGCCTGTCATGTTCTATCATAAGCATAGCACAAACAGCTGTGCTATGATTGCACCTGTCTCTAAGTATGGCTCTCACAGAGTTTTTAGCAAAACAGTTCTGGGTACATTTGCATTATCCTACACACTCTCATATTTACTCTTTATGCGTTACGAAATGATCGGTCTTCCAACTCCTCCGACAGTTGTACAGCCAATTTTAATCAGTCCACAATATATTTAAATAAATTAATCCCCTCAACCCCTTGAGGGAGCTTTACTACTCGTAAGTTAGGTACCTTGGTTTCATTCTCCAGGGCTTCCATTCTATGATGCAGCTGCAAATTTTCCATTGTAAGTTTTGCAACTGCAGCTAGGATTGATGTCGATTGGCTGGCTATATCAGCAGCTGTTGTAGAGAGGGCTTTCACTGTTGCATCCTGTGCTTCAATATGCTGCACGTTTTTTGCAATCTTATCATCCATGGTCTTAACTGTGTTGAGGACGGATTGCCGAGTGGGGGGTCAGTCCCTGAGGCCTCAGGCTTCCCAGCTCTGGAGCTACCCAAGGTCTCTGCAGGCATTTGTTGCAGTTTCTGTCCTCCTCCTCCTCCTGCTGCTCTTGTTGGCCTTCCTTTGGTAAGTTTTTGATACCAATCTGTGCCTCTCTGTGTCAGGAATCAGGCTGTTGGCATTCAGTTAAAAATGATTTGTAAGCAACTTTTGTGAATTTTCTATTTTTTTGTATTTTTTTTTTTATTTTATTGAGTCTCGGTATTAACACCTTTGAGCCAGAGGCTCATTTATAAAGGTTCCACGTCAACAAATGAATTATACAGTGCAGGAGGTAACAAACATTGGAACACTATGAACACAAAATAGGCAGGTAAATAAAACATATAAGTTCTTAGAATTACAATCAATAACACAAATATAAGCAATGAATAAGTGCTTGTAGCATGAGAAGTCAGGGGTTGGTAGGTGTAAGAAGTTTGGTGTTGCGAGCAACCATGGACTTAGTGGTAACCCAGAAACAGCAGCCCAGGGGGCATTGTCGACAGGGGGCTGGTAGGATGGAGGCAACAGGTCACTAAGGATATGACCGACAATCACATTTGCTGAGGTTGACTAGGTGTTGACGGAAGCAGCTTTTGAAAGCGCCAATTGTATGAGAGGATTGGATAGGTTATGGGAGATTATTGAACTGGATGGGTACTCAGAAGAGAAACACTCTTTGCCCTTGGGATGTCTGGCAAAAAGGAACCTGAAAGGCTTGATTTGGTGCACCTCTAGTGTAGTGCGAGCTTGCAGGGTCATTAGTAAGGAGCAGCTGGATGGGGGGGGGGGGCAAGCCCTAGGGAGATCTTTTTAGCTGCAAGGCAAGTGTGGTAGGAGATTCTGTTTTGAAGGTTGAGCCAATTGGATTGCACATAGATGTCACAAGTATGTGTGCCACAGCTATCACCTGTTAGTAGACTGCAAACTTTGCTAAGGGTGGTACCGATCCTTTTGCCTTGTGTAAAGCTCTGTGGAAGCTTGTCCTGTCCAGGATCTGGCTCTCTATAGCCCCACATAAGCAGCATATTAAAGATACATCATCTTCCACTTTCATTTTCTTGTAAAATGTAGCATTTCTACCAGAATTTAAGTATTTCAATTGTTTAAAATTAGTTTTATCAAGAAAAAAAGTATTTTAATTGTTTTAAATTAGTTTTCTCTCAAGAAAAATGATATCCACTCCCTTCGGCTTACGAGTACCATTGTGGACCTAGTAAGGGTTAGGTGTACAGTTAGGATTGAGAAAATAAATAGTATATATAGGGTATGGCACACTGCATGCAGGCAATCATGCTGACATCAGATGATTGAAGCATTCAACTAATCTCACTGGTTGGCAAAAAAAAAAAAAAAAGCAGAAATGCTCCTCGTCAATACCAGTTCCTTTTGCCAACCAGCTGTCTGTGTGGGCCTCCAAATAACATACCATTTACATTCTGTGTTTCCCATTATAGGAAGCAGCTAGAAAAGCATATCTGGGGGTGCGGAGCCAGCGAGCAGCTGGAGAAGATGTGCTCTGAACAATTCCATATTGAGCATGCCTCTAAGCACTAAAATAACTTTTTAAAATCAATACTGATCAAAAAGCTCCTCCTTAATGCAAAAAAACACAAAGGCAATGATGTTTTCTCCATTTATACATGCATCAAACCCAGTCTGTATGGGAACTATACCACCAGATTACTACACTGTTGGGTGAAAAACTGGAATTTATCATGAAATTTAAATATCTGGGAGTTTGGCTCGACCATAGACTCTCCTTCCTGGCTAGTGGTGTGGTGGCATGGCTAGTGGTGTGTGAATGGACCATTGTGGGACTGGCTACCTTGATGTGGTACAGAGGCTTGTTACAATGCAATATTGTAACTAAAAGCCAGTCTATTGGTCTGACAACTGTTGGTGGTGTGGCTAGTGGTGTAGAGGTATACATCACAAAGAAAATATGACATTTGTGTCGGGTGAGAGGGCATGGACAGTGAGGGAAGGGGAAGCTGGCCCAAACAATGGGGGGGGGGGGTAGCAGTGAGTCCACTTGGTGTACAGATCTGAAATTCCTGGCTACACCCCTGCTTCCTTGAGCATATTGAGGACTTGTTAAAAAAAACTAAGGCAAAGGTTAGGACTTTTCTTTAGGATCAACCACTTCCCTCACGACTGATGCTAAACAGCGGCTGGTCCAATCAACATTTCTCTCACTGCTGGATTACACAGACTTCCGTTATAGTCAGGGCCTGGCTTCTTCACTTGCAAAACTAGATACGCTTTACCACAAAGCTCTGAGGTTCATAACAGGTCTCCCCTTTAATATACACCACTGCTCCTTGTTCGAGGCTGAGTGGTGGACCTCTCTTCAATTCACATGGGACAGAAATGTTGCTCTATGGACCCTCAGAGCTATTTCCAATAACCTCCCACAATATATTAATGACTGTTTCCATCTAAGTACTTTAGGTAATTATGCCCTGAGAAGCTACTCCTTTATTACCTTGAAAATTCCCAAAGTCAAATCGTGCTTTGGTGGAACGGCCATAAGCTGCCTACTGCACTCACTCTAGAATAAACCACAAAAAACCTTGTAACTCAGTTGCCCTGTTAGTTTGTCTTCCTTCAATACTCTATATTCGCACCATATTAAGGAACTGTGCAACTGTTTCCCTCGTCCCTAGTCAGACATAGTTTCTGCGACCCTTCAGAGACCTGTACCCATCATCCTCATTGGTCCCCC
Source organism: Neoceratodus forsteri (assembly GCA_016271365.2). Taxonomy (NCBI): domain Eukaryota; kingdom Metazoa; phylum Chordata; order Ceratodontiformes; family Ceratodontidae; genus Neoceratodus; species Neoceratodus forsteri. The sequence goes on from CM057451.1 coordinate 41,346,679, forward strand.
TTTTCCTTTTTTCTTTCACTTTGTATGGGCATCCAGTTCTATTACCCCTTGCATCTCCTCGCTCCCTTAAATTTCGCCTCACCCCTCACCTTATCACCTCCCCTAGACCTACAGTATGGGTAACCCCTGTCACCTCTCCCTCACTGTTGTCCTAGTTTAAGCGTATGAGGTGCATCTTCATGTGTTACATGCAGGTTCAAATTGTAAATTGCTCATATTATCAAATTGTAAATTGCATGCAGTTTTGCAGGCCACACTTAAAGAGGGATACTGAACTGCTGGAAAGGGTCCAGAGGAGGGCAACCAAAATGATTTGGGGCTTGGGGTACAGGACCTATGGGGAGAGGCTCGAAGAGCTAAATATGTACACATTGGAAGAGAGAAGGGACCGGGGGGACATGATAGAGGTCTTCAGGTACATAAAGGGGGTAAATAGGGGAGGAGCAGACAGGGTGCTTCGAAGGAAGGAGGGGGGCAACTAGAGGCATGGGTGGAAGCTGGAGGGGAGATTCAGGGGAGAAAGGAGGAGGTGCTACTTCACTGAAAGGGTGGTGGAGCCATGGAATGCGCCGCCCAGGGGGCTGGTGGAGGCAGAGACAGTGGAGGGGTTCAAGAGGGGGTGGGACAGGTACAGGGGAAGGGTTCTGGAAGGAAAATCCAGTGCAGCAAGAATATCCGGAACTGGGAAGGGAGAAGCCAGAGAGGGCGAGGGGGGGCAGCAAGGTCAGCTCCCAGGGTGGGGGCTGACCAAACGAGCAGACACGAAAGATCATTAGGCCTATTCTGCTGGCATTTTAGTATGTTAGTAGTATGTTAGTATACTGTTATATATTCTTTACTGTTATATATTTATCTATGTTATGACAATATAAATTCTGATTTTGAAAATTGTATCCTAATTGATTATCGTTATTGAAAACTGTATTCATTTATCATGAATGTTTTATATATATATATATATATATATATATATATATATATATATATATATATATTTTACTTATTTGACCTTTACCAAACAGGTCCATCTTGCAAATGAGCTTTGCTCAATGATGATCGCCTGGATAAATAAAAATTTTGATTGATTGATTGATTGATTGAATTTAACCTGTGCCAATCAACTGATCTTGGTGGAAGCTTGCAGTGGATGTATTTCTTTTACTAACTCTGATTATGTGAAGACCACAAAACCAGCAGCAGAATTACACTGGGAAAGGAACTCAGCTTGCCCCACTGACATATCGTGGGGAACCATGCATGCTTTGATGTAGCATCTGAGGCTGAACCATCCCCTAAGACCATGAAGGAAGCAGTCCTAGGCGCAGTGAAAGAACTCTCTATGAAATCGAAACTTCCTTTTTTTTTTAATTAATTTTTATTGAGCAATATGCATACATTACATAAATTAGTGCACTAACTTGTTAGATACAGCAGTTTATATAGACAGGCAGTTGACAGTCTCTGGATATTTATGGTCGAGCAGCCCAGCTTGAGGTGTATATACTACTGAGAGGTCATAATCAGAACCCTTGAGATTGGGGAAGGAGAGCAGGCAAGGAATCCTGGTAAAGGATCCAGTGAGCCCATCTCCAGATGAATACAGGGGTCCTGAGTTTGACCATGTGTGTTAATTCTTCCATGTGTTGGAGGTCTTGTACTATGACAACCCACTGTTTAAGATCTGGAGGGGCTTCTTGTGGACACCAGCATGTAATTGCCTTATGCGCAGCTGTCATCAAAATGTTCCACAGAGTGAGTCGGCACCCTCCACTCCTTGGGGAGGTAGCCCCAACACTGTATGTTGGATTGTAAGATTGACTGAGATGGGGAAAAGAGAATGGTGGGCAGAGGTGATCTGCTGCCAAAAAGGTAACAGTGATGGACAGTCCCAAAATATGTGTGAGTGATGTGCTTGTGTGACCCCACATTTTCTCCAATAGGCCTGAGAAAAACTGGTTTCCATTTTGCTTGAATGACAGGTGTACGAAAGAAACGGGTCTGCACTTTCCATGCAAACTCCTGCCAGAGGGGTGAACTAGTGTTTTTTGCACCAGTAGTAAAGATCTTCATACATTCTTGAATATTAACTACTAACTCATTCTTCTCTGCCACTTTTGCCGGATATGAACAGTTTGGTCCTTGTGCAGAGACTGATATGATATGGATCAAGGTGGCACTTGAGACAAGCAATTTGACTACTGGATTAGGTCATAGATCTCCCAATCTAAGAACAGAGGAAACAATTGAATTCCTAAAAGAAATTGAAGGTATGGATCTTCAAGGTGATACTATTCTGATGGGAGATTTTAACTTTCCCCATATTGATTGGACAGCTGGGGTAGGAAATACTAAGATAGAAAAACATTTTATTGATATAATACTACAGAATACTCTTAAGCAAAAGGTACACACAGTTACAAGAGGTAACAATATACGTGATTTAATTTTTACCAATTTTTATATTGGAAAAAATAGCCCTAAAATGCTCCCCCCTCTGGGCAGAAGTGACCATATGATTGTACAACTAACAATAAAAGTAAATAAAAACAAAGTGTCAAATGGGGTTACTACATTTAAAAACTATTACAAAGCAGACTATGCAAAAATAAAAAACATATTTAAATAATTGGGATTGGAAAGCAGAACTAGGACATAATCTTGAAAACATATGGAAAATATTAAATGATAAAATTCAAACTTGTATAAAGAGGTGGGTTCCTGATAGGAAAAAATATAACAATGCTAAAAGGTTACCCATATGGTGGAATCATAAAATACAAAAGAGTATTAGAAGGAAAAATAAGCTTTATAAAAACTATAAAAGGAAAACTATTGGGTCAAACCTAAATAAATATAAAATCGCTGTTAAAAAGTGCAAGAAATTAATTAGGCAAGCTAAACGGGATATGGAAAAAAATTTGGTGATTAAAGTAAAGGATAACAAACAAAATTCTTTAATTATATAGGTTCACTCAGAAACAACAATAATATAGGCCTAATAATGACAGAGAATGGAGAAATATATAATGAAAGTGATATGGCAGCTATATTTAACCAATACTTAAGTATTTACAGTAACAAAAAGCCTAAAGTATGAAATATTCAACCAACGATATTGGAGGGTGTGACTTTTTCAACACTTGAAGTAACCAAGGTAATTAGAAATATTAAAACCACTAGTTCCCCAGGACCTGATGGTCTTAGTCCATTATTTTTAAAAGAACTTATAGCAGAACTGGTTGGGCCGATCACAAGGCTTTTTAATACCTGATTGAGGGTAAAATAATTCAAGAATGGAACAAGGCTATGGTTATTCCAATTTTTAAGGGTGGAGATAAACAAAAATAAACAAGATTATAGACCAATTAGCCTGACTTCTGTCTTAGGTAAAATGCTTGAAAGGTTAATACAAAAACATATTATTGATCACCATAATCAAACTGGACATGTGTATCTAATACAGCATGTTTTTTGTCAGGGTAAGTCTTGTGTCACCAATTTAATACATTTTTTTGAACCAGTGAGTGCGGCCTTGGATAAGGGAATATCTGTCGATGTGGCATACTTGGACTTTTCCAAGGCTTTTGACAAAGTTTCCCACAATATAATAATTGAAGAACTTATTAAACTTAAACTGCATCCTAATATAATCAGCTGGATCAAGTCGTGGTTGTTTGACAGCAAACAAAGGGTTGTGATAAGGGGGTATACATCAGAATGGGGATCAGTGACCAGTGGTGTGCCACAGGGCTTGGTTCTTGGGCCGATTTTGTTCAATATATTAATCACCTCTATGCAGGCTACATCAGGGACTTGGATGAGTAAATACGCTGACAACTATAAAATCGGAGATATTGTCACTGACTAGGTCACTGTCTCCCAATTTCAATTTAACTTAGATCAATTAGCTAACTGGGCAAAGGAGCATAAATTTGTATTCAATGAGACCAAATGTAAGATTATGCACTTTGGCAGAAACAACCTTTGTTATAAATAAAAATTAAATGGTGCTCAATTAAGTGTAACTGATAATGAAAGGGACCTTGGAGTTTATATTACACCAGATCTTAAGTCTGACAAACACATGAACATGATAATAAAAAAATGTTATGGAATATATCATTGTATTATGAGAAATATATAGAGTCAGACCGCTGAGGTTATAATACCACTGTATACTTCTTTGATTAGACCCCACCTGGAGTATTGCTCCAAATTTCGTACACCTTATACTATTGAAGGTAAAAAAAAACTTGAGAAAGTACAGAGGATTACTAAAAAAGTTAATAATATGAATAGTAAATCATATGGTGTAAGATTACAGGAATTAAATCTTTACTCAATGGAATGTAGGAGGATAAGAGGTGATTTATGCCTTGCATTTAAGGCATGTCACAATGAGGTTCTCCTATATACATTAGGGCTACGAAAGCATAATTCAATCAGTTTAAATACAAGGTCACATATGTGTAAATTTAAGGGAGAAGTGAATAAAACTTCCAAAAGGATTCATTGGTACAATCAACGAATCATAACAATATGGAATACACTTCCCAGACATGTAATTGAAAGTGAAGATATGGAAACATTTAAAATCAGATTAGATAAACATATGAATGAAAAAAAGAGTTTTAGTACCACCATAAAACATTATGGTGGCATGTTCATTAAAGGACCTTGGGTCTACAGAACTTGAAACCTATTCTATGATTCTGTGTATGGCTTTATAAAGGGCAGAGATATGCCCTGATTTTGTCTCTTGTGACAATATTGCTGCTATAGTAGTCAGTAGAGATTTAACTGGTGGGTATTTGGGGGTAGCATTGTGAGTTGTTTGAATATGATTCCTCACTTACAGGTACTGAAAGAAATCTGCATTGGTCAGGTTAAAAGTTTGTTTCATAGATTGTTAAAAAGCTGATCAATAAAAATACATAGAAACAGAGATTTTGATGGCAGATAAGGACCGCTTGACCCACCTAGCCTGCCCATTTCCCTACCTAGAGGATTAGCTGCAGATCTTATTTAACCAACAGCCTATTTCTTCCTACCCCCCACAAAAATTGCCTTATGTCTGTCCCATGCATTCTTGAATTCTCCCACAGTTTTAGACCCCACAACCTCCTCAGGAAGGCTGTTCCATGCGTCCACCACCCTCTCTGTGAAAAAATACTTCCTCACATTGCCCCTGAGCTGTCCCCTCTATCTTCAAATTGTGTCCCCTTGTTCTTGCACATCTCTTTTCTGGAAGATGCTACCCTCTTGGACTTTGTTGATTCCACTGAAATACTTAAACGTTTCTATCATGTCCCCCCCTCCCTCCTTTCCTCAAGGGTATACATATTAAGCTCCTTTAGCCTCTCCTCGTACGGCTTCTCTTGCAAACCCTACACCATTTTAGTTGCCCTCCTCTGAACTGCCTCCATCCTGTCTATGTCCTTGCAGAGATGGGGTCTCCAGAACTGGACACAGTACTCCAGATGGGGTCTCACCAACTGTCTGTACAGGGGGATAGCAACTTCCTTTTTCCTGCATGTGATGCCTCTCCCTATACATCCCAGTATCCCCCCAGCCCTCCCTACTGCCTTCTCACATTGCTTGCCAACCTTAAGGTCATCTGATATGATTACCCCTAGGTCCCTTTCCATTTTTGTTGTTGTTACTACCTCCCCCCCATTGTGTAATCTTCCCCTGGGTTTTGTTTCCCAGGTGCATTACTTTGCACTTCTTTGCATTGAATCAAGCTGCCATACTTCTGACCATTCCTCCAACCTTGCCAAGTCCCTTCTCATCCTTTCCCGCCTCCTTGTGTATCAATCCTGTTGCAGATCTTTGTGTCATCTGCACAGAGGCATACTTTCCTTCCAGTCCTCTACAATGTCACTTATAAAGACATTAAAAGGACTGGACATGATACTGAACCCTGTGGGACCCCACTAGTAACCCCTCTTTCTTCAAGTGGACTCCATTTACAATTATCTTCTGTGTCCTGTTGTTCAGCCAATGTGTTACCCAGGCTACCACCCTGGGACCCACTCCAAGGCTGGTTAATTTGACTACTAATCTTTTGTGTGGGACAGTGTCAAATGCCTTGCTAAAGTCTAGGTAGGCCATGTCCACAGCCCCTCCCTGGTCTACTACTTTGGTCACCCAGTCAAAGAACTCAATTAGATTCATCTGACATGACCTTCCTGCTGTGAAACCATGCTGCCTTGGGTCCTGTGCCCCACTGGCCTCTAGGTACTCAACAACTCTTTCCTTCAGAAGTGATTCCATCACTTTCCCTACCACAGAGGTTAAACTGACAGGTCTGTAGTTTCCTGTCTCTGTCTTGCCCCCACTTTTGTGAAGGGGAATCACATCAGCCTTCTTCCAGTCCTCAGGTACCACACCATCTTCCCATGATTTGTTATAAAGGGTAGTCAGTGGTGTCACTAGTTCTCTACTTAATACTTTTAGAATTCTGGGGTGAATTCCATCTGGACCCATTGCTTTGTCCACCTTCAGTTTTAGGAGTTCTTTCAGAACCCTTTCTTCTGTGAAAAGATTGGGATCGACCCCCTTCTCCAGAGTGCTGCTGCTAATTGGATTAGGCACCTCCCCCACTTCCTCTTTTGTGAATACTGAACAGAAATATTCATTCAGTATCCCTGCTTTTTCACTGTCACTCTCTGCCCACCCACCATCCATTCTATTCAGCCTCACTATCCCTCGCATTGTCTTTCTACACTCCCTGATATACCTATAAAAGGTTTTGTCCCCCTTCTTAACCGAGTTGGCTATCTTTTCCTCAGTTTGTGCCTTTGCTATTCTGACTACCCTCCCTGCTTCCTTCTGCCTTAACTGGTACAGTTCTCTGTCCTGCTCCTTCTCTGTTTCCTTATACTTCCTAAATGCTATCTTTTTCTCCCTAACCTTCCACTTCTTTTGAGAACCATAGTGGCTTTTTCTTTCATTTTGATTTGTTTATTTGCTTCACACAAAGGCTTGTTGCCTCTGTGATGGCAGTTTTGATATTTCCCCATTGTTGCTCCACCCATCCTTCTAGCCTGTTTGCTAGTGCTTTTCTAAGGTACTCTCCCATCTTGCCAAAGTCAGCCCTCCTGAAGTCCAGAACCCTCACTTTGGTATGACTTGACTCTGTAGCTGAGTTTATCATGAACCACACTGCTTGGTGGACACTTGTTCCCAAATGGCTACCCACATCTAGATCTGAGATCCTCTCACTATCCCCATTTGAGAGTATGACATCTAAGATTGCTCCCTCACGAGTAGATTCCAAAACTAGCTGTCTGAGGCATGCCACCTGAAGGACATCAAGAATGGCCCTGCTTTTGGATGTGGCTGCAGCAAAAGTACTCCAGTTAACATCTGGCATATTAAGGTCCCCCATCAACAGTATCTCCCTTTTCTCTGCCATCCTAAGTATGCCTTCTATCATATCCTTGTCCATTCCCTCCCCCTGACATGGGGGTCTGTATACAACCCCTGTGCAGATTGTGGTGCCATTTCCAGTCTCTAAGGTAAATATAATAGACCTATACAAAACATAACTAAAAAAGAAAGAATAGCACTAAAAGAACTACAGTCTATGCCTGAGATTGTCATTAAGCAGGCGGACAAATGAGGAGCTGTGGTGATATGGAATAAGAATGAATATTTGATTGAAATGTATAGACAGATCAATAATAATGTTTTTTATCGAAGACTTAAAAGCGATCCTACAGAAGATATAAAAGAAAAAGCAGATAGATTGATATCAGAAGGAGAATTAAGTGGTCAAATTACCAAAAAGGAAGCAGATTTCCTGCATGTCTCACATCCAAAGACACCTGTTTTATACTTGTTACCAAAAATTCATAAACAAACTGTGCCAGTTCCTGGTAGACCCATAGTGGCTGCTATAGGGTCAGTAACAGAAAAAATGTCCAAATTTGTAGACTGTTTTATACAAAAAATTGTACCTTCCCTGAATCTTATTTGAAAGATACTCAAGAGACCTTAATAGTCCTAAAAGATATAAAGGTTGAGAAAACAGATTGGTTGGTTACCATAGATGTGGAAAGTTTATATTCTAACATACCACATGAAGAGGGTTTAATAGCTCTGGAAAAAAGTTTACAAAGGAGAGATAAAACAAAACCTTCAACACAATACATTTTGGAAATGGCAAGATTTGTGCTAGAAAATAATTATTTTTGGTTTGATGCATCCTTTTACGTTCAACATAAAGGAACTGCTATGGGGACTACTTTTGCCCCGAGTTTTGCAAATTTATATATGGGAGTGTGGGAACAAGAATTCATTCTCCATCAGCAAAACAATCCATATTCTCAAAAAGTGACGGTCTGGAAGAGATAGATTGACGATTGCCTGTTAATCTGGTCAGGAAATTAAAATGAACTAGATAATTTTATATCTTACTTGAATCACACCAATGAAAATCTAAAATTTACATCTGAGAAAAATCTTTCAGTTTAGCCATTTTTGGATATCCAGATTGTTAAAAGAGACAATAGTCTACAAACAGGTTTATATAGAAAGACCCTTGCAAGGAATACATTGTTATGTAGCGACAGTTTTCATTCGGAGAATGTGATCAAGAATATACCCAAAGGACAATATATGAGAGCACGGAGGATTTGTTCATCAGATACTCAATTTGCAGTAGCAAAATAGGAATTAACTGAACGTTTTTTGCAAAGGGGGTATGATCCAGATCTACTCTTGAAATCGATTGTGGAAATAGATGGGATGGAAAGGGATACACTTTTTAAGTCAAACGATAGAATATCAGATGAAACTGATTTTTCCTTTATCACTGAATGTAATCATTTGACTCCTAAAATTGGAAAAATCGTTAAAAAACACTGGCATGTTGTTCAATCAGACAGGAGCCTCACTGAATTAAAGGGGAAGTCTCCCATAGTTTCACATCAATATTTTCCCAAATCCTTATGTGTAACTGTTGTGCGCCTCCTCCAGTTGCCAGCAGTCCTATTGCTGTCCAAATCTAGATTACAAATAAAAATTTATAGCCTCCATAAGTTATCAATGTGTTTGTTCTCCATTTTACCATCAATGCTGCTGGAGGATGATGTCATCAGAGCAACAGATAATGGTGCTGCACTAAATGCAGTTCCACCAGTAAACCAAACCCCACAATGTTGGGTTCCCCACTTGAGTAATGGAGGAACCCTTTAAGTGTTGTGAACATCCTGAAGTGCAAGTCTAATAGGGACTAGGACCATGTGAGTGTGATGCAGCACTGATTTGACATGCATATACAGTATTCATACTGTATAAGGAAGTGCCTGCATGTGTTGTGTTACTGTGTCTGTTAGCAAAAACCGTTTACCCAATAAATGACTCTGGGTACAACAGGAGTTTTAAGTGGTATTATACAGCTGTTGTATTATGTTCTGTGTGTGTTAGCATTCTCTGTTTTGATTGACACTAACAGTGAGAAACAATCTTGCAAATATGCCCCTTTCCCTTTGTAACTAGGCAGTCATTGATTGGATGGCTGCTGTAAGGCAGTAAAGAGTTCAGCTATAACACGGAATAGGTTGCCAGTACAGCATCAGCTGCAGCATATGGAAGAAGGGTAATCTAGTGGTTAAAGCACAGGCACAAGAACTGGGAGAGACTGGTTCAAATCCTACTAAAGTCCCTTGCTCTCTAACCCTTAACAAGTTCCCCTAACCTCCTTGGGAACTGTGATGGCCCCTCAGTTCCATGACTTTAAAAGTGCCCCCATTCCCATTATAAATCATTAGCAGTGATGTGAGCGCTACAGCACTTCAGTTTGAAGGTACTGAGGACAACCTGTGGCAGCCCCTTCCCCCTGCTTTGTAATGCCGGCATTTGAATTAGGATGTCCCTCACAAATCAGATGCTACATTTCAGCTGTTGTAGATAAAGAAACTAATCAGTCTCAGTGTTTGTAGTGCTCTGTATCTGCTTAGCTCATTCCTCCCATGTCATATGCTTTCTGTGTCTTAGTATTTCCAGTCAGAAATTCAGATTTAAGGAGCATTTGAAATGTAAAACAATACACTTTATAAAGTAAGTGATCTAGCTCTCCACTTTCAGGCTGCTGAAAGGGGGGTGTATCATTTGTGCAAAGGAGGAATTCAGTCTTGTGTGATCCTTTGGGAAACTGCCCAGGCCTACCTTGTAAATGAATCTTCTCAAGGGTGTTCACCTGGGTCAGTACAGATTGACTGATTCAGTCTACTGCTCTCCACAACATGTTGCAACTGTCTCACAGAGAGAAATGAGCAGTACAAAGAAACAGCTTTTGTTTCCTGTGAATGTAATACTATTAGATGTATTATTTGCTCTACGCATACAGTATTAAGGCTATAAGTACTACTCTCTGTGTGAGTTGCATGGCAGAACTGTCTTAAGCCATTGCAAACTTAAACTAAAATCAGGATAGACAGCATTGATACCCTTATGTTTTCTTCTGCACTGTTGCTGCAGTAACATCATGGAATGGGAGGGGGTGTATTTCAAGTGACTCATTTGCATGTAAATGGAGGCTTGCTTGACACTTTACTACCTTGTGTCAGAGCCTCAGACTCTAGATATGTGTTGCCACAGAAGAAATGACTGATCTCTTATTGACATATGTACAGTACTTGTTGTAATGTATAATAAATACATCAGACATATCCAAATCATAAATATACAGGAGTCTTCTCCTTTAATTAAATCACCTCTCCAAGAATTACTTATAAAAGAGGTAAAAATCTCAGAGACATGCTAGTACATTCTTATATACCTATAAAAAAAGAACAACCAAGAACGTGGTTACCACCGATTCCAAAGGCAATTATAGGTGTGGACATTGCACACACTGCTCCAATACGTTTGACACCAAGAGTTTCTGTCATCCAATATAGGGAAAGAAATATTTGATCAATGCTTTTATTAACTGCAGCACTACGGGCGTAATTTACCTACTCTTATGTCCATGTGGCATGAGCTATGTTGGTCAGACCAAGAGAAAGCACTAAAAAACAGAACTGGTGAACATAAGGGTGCAATCAGGAATGGTAATTGTAACTATGCAATGGCAAACCACTATGTTACAGCAAAACATGGTTCTCCAGCGACATTGACATTCACTGGAATTGAAAAAGTTGAAATAGGTTTAAGAGGAGGCGATCTTAACATTCTTTTATTACAACATGAAGCTCTCTGGATCCATGAGCTGGATAGCATGGCTCCTAAGGAGCTTAATGAAGATCTCCCCCTACATTGTTATATTGGAACATGATTTTTGTTCGCTTAGATATTACTTTTTACATCTAAACAATCTCTGGAGATTAGACTTTCCGGCTCTGTCTCCAAGGAGATATGACTTTTCTGTTCTGTCTCCTTTGATAATATAGATTTAAAACCAACCCCCCCCCTTTTTTCTTTCTTCTTTTTAATATAATGGGTGATTAGACTTTGTCGGCTCTGTCACCTAGGGAGAGTATTACTTGCCAGCTCTGTCTCCCTTTCTTATGTATTACAATTTCTCTGCTATGAATATATGATGTAAAATTTAATGTCTTATATGCAACAAATGAATTTAATAATCTGTTTCATTATTAATGTGTGTTATTTAATTGTGAGTTGTTATTTATATATGTGTATGTGCCACTTTAAATGTGGCGCTTTATAACAGCTTTTCCTGGTTGGTAATGCGCTCTGATGATGACCTAATCCAGGTCGATATGTAAGTGTTTTACCAGGAAGTACTGTGAGGAGGCAGCGTGTTCATGGCGTGCACTAGTGGGTCCTGTTTGTAGCGCTTTGGCGTACACAGTTTCCAGCAGTTTTTGTTTGGCTAGTCTCTATAGTGTTGTTGCCACTATTTGCTTTGTCCCTTGTTCGGGAAGTGTGTTGGTCGTTCTGGCCGAGTCTATGCACTTAGTTTATTGTGGCACCACGAGACGCCGACCTGCTTGAACCTGGACCTTAGCAACATGTGCCTTCTATTGCCATTTTAACATCTAATCCTGCTTCTCCAAGGTGGTGAGCTGCATTTTTATGTGATCATTTGCCTTAATGGTGGTTGTTGCAAGTTCGAGGATCTTTAAAATAAAGTTTGATATAGTTTGGTGTTATCACCTTGTTTTTTTCTGAGTGCTGACCTCAACCTTTCCAGTAGTTTGTTAGTTGTGTCTTTTTATCCCTATTTTTTTCAGCTTCAAGGTATATCAGTGCACTACCCTGTAATTTTAAGACCATTTTTCTGAGCCCCCCACCCTCCTATTTGAGGAGTGTTTGTGTTTTTCTTTCTCACACTGGATCTTAAGTCTGAAAGACGTATGAACACGATAATGAAAAAATGTTATGCAATATATTATTGTATTATGAGAAACATAAAGAGTCAGAGTGCTGAGGTTATAATACCACTTTATACTTCTTTGATTAGACCCCACTTGGAGTATTGCTCCCAGTTTTGTGCACCTTATACTATTGAAGGTAAAAAAAACTTGAGAAAGTACAGAGGAGGATTACTAAAAAAAGTTAATAATAAGAATAGTAAATCATGTGGTGTAAGATTGCAGGAAATAAATCTTTACTCAATGGAATGTAGGAGGATAAGAGGCAATTTATGCCTTGCATTTAAGGCATGTCACAATGAGGTTCTCCTATATACATTAGGGCTACAAAAGCATAATTCAATCAGTTTAAATACAAGGTCACATATGTGTAAATTTAAGGGAGAAGTGAATAAAACTTCCAAAAGGAATCATTGGTACAATCAACGAATCATAACAATATGGAATACACTTCCCAGACATGTAATTGAAAGTGAAGATATGGAAACATTTAAAATCAGATTAGATAAACATATGAATGGAAAAAAGCTTTATTACCACCATAAAACATTATGGTGGCAAGTTCATTAAAGGACCTTGGTCTACAGAACTTGAAACCTATTCTATGATTCTATGTATGGCTTTATAAAGGGCAGAGATATGCCCTGATTGTGTCTGTTGAGACAGTATTGCCACCATACTAGTCAGTAGAGATTTAACTGGCGGGTATTTGGGGGTAGCATTGCAAGTTATTTGAATATGATTCCTCACTTACAGGTACCGAAAGAAATCTGCATTGGTCAGGTTAAAAGTTTGTTTCATAGATTGAAAGTTTACAATGCAATCCCTTGTCAAGATTTGATTTGGAAAACAAAGCCCCCGTAAAGTCCATTGTTGAAAGGTTGGATCCAATTGGGATGGGGGGAAGTTTCATCCCAGGCAAACCACCTGAAAGACCTCAGATTTGGGCCGATATTAAATTTTTTCCATAATATGTATACATTAGTTAGGGTGGACCAGACTGTTAGTAGAGTAAGATCCCCATTTTTGCGGCCTAAGGAAGGGTCCGTGGGCCTAGCAGGTAGTGTGGACCTTCTTCCTCTCCCTGTTCCATCAATTTCCAGACAGCGGTCTATGTTAGGTTGGCTCACTGGAGGATGGTCTTAAGATGTGTAGCTAGATAATCTTCCAAGTCTATAACTGCCCTTCCTCCAGCAAGCCAGGAAGCCTGCAGCAGTCGAAATTTAAGTCGCGAGCATTTCGCCACCCAGAGATATTTGGAAAGCAGCTGCTGTCAGTTTTTAAATTGACTGTGGGGGATTACTATTGGAAGACAGAAAATAAGCTTTTTAAAGAGTCAGAGTTGGTCTCCTTGAACTTGGCAGCACACACTCTTTCCAGCTTCCTGCCTGCCTAAAGATAGCCCATGCTGGTAAACAGTTCCTTTTCAGTGATCTAGTAGAGGCAGGTAAGAAGCTGGAGAAAATAGAGCAAGACTTTCTCACTGAGGAAGCCAGACATTCAGAATCAGATACAAAGAACCGAGGGGCAGGTATTGTACAGTGTTTACAATATAGCGTTAGCTGTTGGCTGCGGGTTTATTAGTCAATTTTTACACCTTGAACAATATTAAAAAAAATAGCTTGGTTCATATGTTTTATTGGTGACTGCATTTTTTCCTGATATGTGACAAATTTAAACACATTTTAAGCAACTGCTCATGGGTTCCAGCAATTGTCTCATATTTGAGACAAGATGGCGGTGGCCTCATGGCTAAATTCATGCTCTTGGAGGATGCAGAGCAAGAGTGGCCATTTTTGAGAAACCTACAGTAGCAGCCTGTGGCGCACAGCTTCCATGCAACACCTAACACAGATTGACTGTATTGTTGTATATTAATACATTATTTACTAGCTGTTTAGTTTCAATCTATTTAAAAAAAGTATTTCTTGCAATGTGATGAGGCTATTGCCGCTCTCATAGTTTTATCACATAGTGAAATGTTTCTTGAATTTTAAATTCATTTTACTGAGATTTAAATATTGCTTAACAACATATGACTCTTAGGAGGTAGTGGTTATCAGAGACTGCCTGAATACAGATTTCTGAAATATTATGGGATCTTTCTGGACCTCGTAGCTCGACAGTGAGCTTAATTAAAGGGATGCAATTTTAGACTGTCTTTTTTCATCTCAGGGTTTCTGTGCCTTGGTGCAGTGGCTCATATATCATATATGGAACTTTTTTATGGACAAAACTGCAGACGCAATAGAAAAGTTAAATAACCCTCCCATGTTGTAATAAAAAGCTGTTTGTCCTGTATCCTATCATTTATTTATTTAGTTTTTGTTGACAAGGAAAGGCGGGCTAGACAATTCTGCCTATTTTCAGTCTTGTGGGAGCTACAGACGGTAACCAACTGAAATTGAACCAGATTAAGCTGTTGGTGGTACTTTTACTATCATAATAATGATGCATGTGAAATACCTATGTATTTCATCTACATATGCTTGATTTATTTGAATTTACAATACTGTAACATGAATAAAACAAAGTAAAAAAAAATAAAATAAAACGAAAAGCATATCCGATAGGTATGTTACTGTAACCTCCCTCCCTGATCTAGGGTATTTCAGGGATGGTTCTGGCTCTCAAGGAGGGGTGCACACCATAAACATTTGTAATTAGCAAACAGGGCTGAGAGTGTGGAGACTTTTACTGAGTTCTGCACCCCTGCCATGGGTCCTCTGATAGCCAGGACACTGATTCTCTCACTAGAACCCCTGCCATGTCATCACAGGGGGTTATTTAGCATCACGTCGATCTCCAGTCAGTCTTCGGCTCATAGGCCTCCTGCAAGTTCTTTCTGCTAACTTGAAGGCAAACTTGGTTAATGCTCATAAATAAGGCATGAGGCACAGCTGAGGTGTGGCATACTTAGCCTTTACTGCAGTTTCTCCCACAATACGAAAGGTGAAACAACACCAGTTCTGTTAAGTTACACTAGATGCAGTGACACCAGTTTAGTTCACAGCCCATTTAAAGGAATGAGCCCCATCAGGAAGAGGTATAGCATGGAGACTGCCCTTGTTCGGGTACTAAATGATCTCCTAATGGCGAGAGATCGAAAGGCTCATACCAACTTGGTCCTTCTTGATTTCTCAGCAGCCTTTGACACTGTGGACCTTTTGGAGACCCTGCAGTTCCTTTGTGGACTGTCGGGTACAGTCCTCAAGTGGTTTCAATCATTCCTCGAAGGCAGGTCTCAGAGGGTGGTCACCAGAATTTATTCCTCTGACACCCTCCTCTTGTCCTGTGGGGTGCTGCAGGGCTCCATATTGGTACCCATGTTGTTTGCAGTGTATATGTTGCCATTGGGAGATATCATCAGGTGGTATGGCTTGAGTTTTCACTGCTATGCAGATGATACTCAGCTGTATATGTCTTTTGTACCCAGACAGGTTGATGCAATCTCTGTGCTAAACAACTGTCTCTCTGAGATCAAAGACTGGATGAGCTTGAGTTGGCTGAGACTGAATCCGGATAAGACTGAGGTGCTGGTTGTGGATCCGGGTCACCTGGGGGCGAGTTTTGGAGCTGGGCATGTGTCAGGCCTATGGCTTGATGGTGTCCAGCTCACTACCTCAGATCAGGTGCATAACCTGGGTGTTATTTTTGATAACGGCTTGACCCTGAAATCTCAGGTGTCAGCTGTGGTCAAATCCTCATTTTACCATCTGAGGAATATCGCCCAGGTGAAACACCTGGTTCCACCGGGTAACCTTCCAACATTGGTCCATGCCTTCATTACTACCTATCTTGACTACTGCAATGCCCTCTACCTAGGCTGTCTGTGGTTGATATCTGCCGCCTGCAGCTGGTACAGAATGCTGCAGCCAGGTTAGTGACTGGTACTTCTAAGACCAGTCACATTACACCTGTGCTGCGCGAACTGCACTGGCTGCCAGTTCAGTGGTGGATCACCTATAAGGTAGGCTTGCTTACCTTTAAAGCCCTACACGAACAGGACCCAACTACCTGAAAGATCTCCTGACTCCCTACTCCCCCAATCGTCCTCTCCAATCTGCCAGTGAGGGATTGTTAGAGATTCCCAGGGTTCACTTAAAAACCTCTGGAGCTCGAGCATTTTCATTTGCAGCACCAACCCTGTGGAATTCTCTACCTCGTTGGTTAAGAGAATGCCTGACCATCAGTAATTGTAAAACTATGTTAAAAACATATTTATTTCAATTGGTTTTTCCAGAATGATTTTAAATAATTTATACTGCTTTCTGTTTTAATATTGTGGCTATTGTTGTGTACAGTGCCTTGATTTTGAAAGACGCTATATAAATAAAGAATTGATTGATTGATTGACATCTCCTTTTACCTTGCTGTAAAGAGTATGCAGAGTTTTGTGCCAGCACTAGCATCAGCAATTTGAAGGTAAATCTGCTTTGTCTCAAAAGTGCTTTGAAGTGCCTGTAATATTAGCAACATAGTGTAGTATTAGCACGCAGACAATGCCATTCACTGCAGCTTGTTTGCATGCAGCACAGCATTGCCAACCAGTAGAGGGTTTTAATGATTGTACGCAGTTGTGCCCATCTCTTTGTGTTCAATAGGGAGAAAAGGAAATCCAACTCTTTTTTTTAAACTCATTTTTATTGAGAAAGTTGCATGAAACAATTTCACATTGCATAGTGTCTTCAATTAGCTCTGTTTTATTAACAACAAAAATTAGTATTTTGTGCAAGAACAAATATTTTCAAGACTCTTTCTTGCTCAGAGGTATGAAAAGATGTATTTATTTTTATAAAATGGATCTAAATTAAAGTGATTAATGGAAGGCTGCCATAGCAAATGGGAGTAGTAACCTGTAGGAGTTGTGAATCAGTCTTCTACCATTCAAACTGCCAAAAAGTGCTGTTTTCCATGAAAAAAAAATCCTTTAATTTTTGTGCTCTGTTTCATTTGCATAACCCGCCCCTTTTTTTCTCAGTGCTGCAACCCCCAAACACGACATCATGCAAGGGAAAAAAAGTTTTAAGGGACACTGTCAGTTTTAAACTGACTCTTTACATTGTTTTCAAGTAGCTATATCTAGCATTACAACAGGTGTAGAAAAATTCTAGTGATTTGATTGGCTGAAAGCAGCTCAGCGCCTTATAATCACTGACCCATAATTACACTACTAAACTACTTACAGCCATTCAAGCCCTATAACATAAACATAGAAAAGTATCATCACACTCCCACATTCTGACAGGATCCGTCACTTCACCAGCAGAGAGTAAAAGTAAAACAACATCTACACAGAATGGCAAATGATCTGTTTGGCCTCCCTGCATCACAAAAACATTTTTCTCAGAAGCTTTTCTACAGACTGTACTGCTGTAAACACCACCAAAATAGGAGACTGCACTTTGATTAGGGAGACAGAAAAATCAGCTATTTACTGTACCCACAATGCCTTATTATGTAAATTAGTATACAGGCTACTATATTTCTGTGATCACTACAGAAATAGGAGACTACATCTCTCAGTATAGAAATCTTGTGAGCTAGATACTGTATGCACAATGCCTTGTTTTGAAAATAAACATATGAGAGCATATATTGTTGAAGCCACTACAGAAATATGAGACTGCACTTCACAGTAAGGAAACTGGAACACAACTTCTTATTGTACCCACAATGTCTTGCTACGTACATCTACATATTATGTGCTATATTACAATCACCACTACCAGAAAATAAGAGACTGCACCTCTGAGTAAGGAATATTTAAGTCAACTTTATAATTTACCCAGAATGCCTTGCTGCTGTATGTAAAACATTGACAGCTCCCTTGCATGACATCATTCTGGGGATGTGGCCGCACAAAGAAAATTGGAGAGCAGCTAGAAACAAAGCCCTGATACTACATAAAAAAATGAGTACGATAGATTTTTTTTTTTTTACAAAACAAATTACAGATTCAACATCTGAAGCATGGCTGGCAATGGCATACTATGTGAAACAGGCATTTGGGGAACATTCATACATCACTTTAACTTCTCACACTAGTCAACATAAAGGGAGAGGAGGATGATGCCATGTCATCATTTCAGCCTTCCAGTTGTGGGTAATGCCTTGCAGCATTTAAACAAGCCACTCTGAATAGCATGGGTATAAGCTAATAGTATAGGCACATTAAAGCACTTTTGTGAGAAAGCAGATTTATCTGCAGATTACTAATGTTAGCAATTGACCCTATTCTTTGCAGCAAGGTAAAGGGAGAAGTGGTGGGGACAATTCTTATAAGATATTCAAGCCCTGAGGCTCAATAGGTTCTCCCAGACCTGGTTTTCCCACTAAGGAAACAATTTTCTTCTCGCTCTAAAGCATGATGGTTGCTCACTACCCTGACTCAGATGCTGATACAACAGGAGGTAACCCTAAACCCATACTTGCTCTCTCGGGATCCATAGACAGAGTGATCATGCTGTGACTCTGAAGTCTCATTTCTGGCACTAGAGTAAACACTCCTCTGTTGGGTCTCAGCTCTCAAGAAGCTAGCCCTGTGGCTTTCCTGCAAAGCAACAAGCTCCCAGGTTCTTGAATCTAGACTCTGCCCCCCCCAAACGAGATTCCCCAGGGAACTACAACCAAACAGCAAATGGCAGCTGCTTTCTCTTTTTATACCCTAAGCTCCTCCCCTGAGGAGCTTGTCTAGATTAACCATTTACTTACCTTTGTGTTCTATCAACTACCTACAGCCCAAAGAATAAGATGCAGACATCTTCTTCCTAGTGAAGGAGAGGGGACACTACACTGGTATTTTAATTAACTAGCAAGAAATCAACTTTTTGGGATACATTTTTCATTGTTCTGCTAGAGGAACAATTTGCTTTTTGATAAAAGATGATTTTTTGAGAACTGGAATGGTGCCATGAGAAGTAGGGGATGTCAGAAACGGACAAACGTCAGGAAGACTCTCTGGCAAATAGAGAAAATTGGAGGATGTTGTGAAAACTGGAATACACTGGGAACCTAAACACCCCTAAATCCCCTGCCAGAATACCACAGGGCAGTAACTGTGGTGGCATTCCAGCAAGGAGCATTAAGTGTGTGGGGGGGGAGTCAGTTGGGAGGCAATATTCTCGGTTTGGGATGAACACATCTAGAGGTGGAATACACCCCCAAAGAATGGTGCGCATACTGAATGCCCCCTGAATAATGCACCTGCCAGAATGCACCCCCAAGGTTTCTAACCCTGTCAGAATGTCCTCCCCTCCCCACACAGTGATTGCCCCAGACATATTCAGGCAGGGGAATCTGGGGCATTTAAGTTCCGGATACATTCCAATTCTTACCAGATCCTAGACTATAAAGGTATGCCTTCTGAAAAGCACTACTAGTTGTTTGTAGTAAGGACAGCTTTGGCATTTGCCATCCAATGTTTGTCAGTGTTCGTTCTACTAATTTTTTTCAACAGGGTGCAGGCATGTTTTTCTGCATCTGTGTTTGCTGAGATTTTGATGTTTTGGTATACAACTTACTTTGCTAACCTCAATTTAATAGCGATAACTGTAGGCACTGGTCACTACAGACTCCTCAGCCTCCGGCCTCAGTCTATGGTACTGGTGCCATTATTCCATCAAACACCTGTTGATGCCTCCAGTTATCGCTACAATACTGATGAGGCAATTCCGGTAGTCAATATCTGCTTTACAAAATCTTGCCCCACCCCATACACTAAATCTAACTGTATTCTTACACTCTGTCTCTTAGAAAAAATAAAAAAAATAAAAAGAAAGAAATTAACGGCTTAGCAGTTGACTCCCCTCCAACTCCCAATACCTTTGTTAAAAACAATTCCCTAGTGCCAACTTTTCGTATTCCCCCATAAAATGTTCCCTGGTAGTCTAGTGACCACAGGGTCAGCCTTAAGGATAGGCAAACTAGGTAGCTGTCTAGGGGCACCAGTTGTGAGGGGTGCCAAATCAATAAAGCCTTTTTTCAGGATCCACCAAAGTGGGTTGACCTGGATGGTGAAGGGGCATCATTACCAACTTTGCCTGTGGGCAGTTGAGGACCCAAGACCACCCTCCTGGTCATCTCCTCACTCCTCCCGACCACGAACTGGTGGCTGGTACTGGCCCTCCACTCACCCCAGATTATCCTCTATGCTTGACCCCAAGCCCAGATACATCCTGCTTTGAGGCAGCGATCTGTTGGTTGGTGCCTGCTGGGCTTTACCCACAGCTGTTCTTGCTACTTCACCCTTGAGGATCTTCCCACTCAGCCACCACTGGTGTGGCAGCCGCCAGCCCATCCTCCTGCGCCAGTGAAGAGGTGTGAAGTTTTATAGTGGCAGCCCTGAGCCACTCTCAACTCCTGGCAGTCACGGCAAAGGCCACATTTTATCTGCCGGCCTCTTTAGTGAGTCTCAGCACGTGGGTGAAAAGACACCTCAGGCTTGGCAAACTTTTTCATTCCCGTGCTCAGAAGCCGGCAGCCTGTCTCAGGAGGCCGCTTTCCTCTCTCTTTAGTGGACCTCCAGGACAGTACATTTTTCCCTAACTCAGCTTCTTCCTCCTTGAGTGGGCCTCTCACAGAAACTGGATGGCTTCGGCTTCAGTGATTTGCAGCCAGCAATGCCTCAGCTGCCTTCGTCAGCTGGTACCTTCACTGGCAGGCTTTTTCTGCAGGAGCTGCGTGAACGAAGAATCCAGGATATCCTCCACCACTGAAGACGGAGGCAGCCGAGGCAAGGAAAAGAACCAGGAGCACCACTCCGAGATGATCACAGTGAGTACACTAGGCAATGCTCCCAACTATTCCTTGGGGCATTCAGGGGGATCACTCTCCCATTCAGGCCAGCTAACTGCATCTGCGAGGGCAAGAGCTTCTCCTGTGACATTCCAGACACCTTTCTTCTAAAGCTGGCCACCCTCAACAGGGCTTTTTTTTTTATACTCCCCCCCACCCCACCGGACAGCCCCTCGCCCTGGCCACTCCAGCCTCATCACCCCATTCTGACGTTCATTGGGACTTACCTGCTAGCTGGTACCCTGAGGGATTGCCCCCCACGGTGGGGTCAATGGGGTCCTCTAATCACCATCAGGAATTGGATCCAGTAATCCAGACTAGTGAGCCCAGCTAGTCGGGTGCAGGGCCTGTGGGTGTAGGAGCACCATTCTGTCACCGCTGGGTGTTTTCCCCTTTTAGTTACCCCCAAGTGGTGTGACATACAATGATGCCATGACAGGCAGCGTGTGCTCCCATGCATCCCATCTCAACTTCTGTCCTGCCCCTCCTGTCTTCTGGGCAGTCTCAGGTGTCATTCCCCCAGCTGCTGCTAGGAGCCAGGCAGATCCCTGGCTCTGCAACCCCCAGAGGAGAGCAGTCTTCCTGACACTCGATCCTACTCCCTCTGGCTGGCTCTCTGGTGCCCAGAGCACACCTTCAAACTCGGGTTGTCGGCATTGTGAACAGTAGCACTACTGCTGCACCACTGCACCAGCCCCAACAGGGCCTTCACATTCCAACCCAAAAGATTTCAAGGGAGAGCTCCAAAAGTCCCTTGAACCCACAAAGCAGGAACGGTTCACACAACTATTCCATCCGGAGACACAGCCACTGTCGATAGACCTTCTCTCCCTGGGGCAAAAGCAAGGAGCACTCAGAGGAATGGCCCAAAAGTGCCACAGCAGGTCTCCCTCCTCATGCAAGTGAACCAGGGAAGACATTACAGTCACAGCCAATCTTCATTGGGCTGCAGCATGTCAAGTGGTGAGCTCTCCTCATCAGATGAGTCTGATACACTGTTCTTGGAACCGGCTTCGAACTGCTTCTTCCGCTCCGAGGTTATGGCTTATTTGGCTAGAAAAGTGTCTTTGAGCCTTAAACTATCGTAACAAACCCAGGCCATGTTCCATGATCCTATGTTTGCCTCCTCTTCTGACAAATCACCATGGTGTCTCTGCACAAATCCACGGATGCCACCACTGACAGGGAGTGGTTGTCCCACAAGATCAAGAAGCCAAAAGCCAGACTGTTCTCCAGGCTCTATTCCCTGTATATCAAGAGGGAGATAGCCACTCAGCCATGAGCTGTGGACATACCATTTGCCTCTCTATCCAAGGACACTGTCATCCTTCGGGACCACACTGATAAGAAGATGGATGCCATGCTGAGGCCATCCAGCACTTACATAACCCACTCCCTCCTGGAATTCTGCACATCATGCAACCTGGCTTCCTTGAGGTGCAGAGGCAAAATAAAGAAGCAGGTGAAGAAAACTGATCTGGCTGAACTAGCAGCAGCATATCTTGTGGATGCCTTAAATGATGCAATCAAGGTAGCAGCCAGGGCAGTGATAGGCAATGTTGTGACACACAGACACCTTGAGAAGAAGTAGTGGCAGGTTGATGCCCAGTTCAAACTTCTTCAAGTGCCCTATGACAAGTCTCTACTGTTTGGAGACATAGTGCCAGAGCTGTTAAGAAATCACCAGAGATCCAGAAGATCAAGGACCAGGATTCAAAGCCAAGGGGAACCTCTCCCAACTGATACTAGCTGTTTTGCTCAGAAATGAGCTCAAATTGCAGAAATCTTGTCTTCTCGAGACTGGGCTGATCCAGAAAGTATTCCACCTTCTTTAAGGTTCCATAGAAGTCTGGAGACTTTGTTCACTGTCTGATCTGAAGAGTTTGAACCAGTCGGTCCACTTTCAACACTTCTAGATGAAGTCATTGGCTTAATAAAGAGAGAGCTATTCTTGGGGGATTTCCTTCATTCCAAAAACCTGCAGGATGCCTAATTCCACATTCCAACACACCTGTGCCACCACCAGCTCATTCGCTTTGCAACAGATGACCATCACTTTCAGCTCACGCCTCTCCCATTTGGCCTCTCCTCAACACCCAGGGTGTTCACCAAGGTCCTTGTTCTGGTGGCCCACCTTAGAAAACAAGACATTCACCTTTCTCCCTATCCAGACATTTCATCAGGTCTCCCTCCTTTTGGAAGGTGGAGAGAGCTGTAACCCACACCATCTGGACTCTGAAGGATTTGGAGTGGGTTATCAATTGGCACAAGAGCCTGTACATGGATGCCAGTCATGCAGCACAGCTCTGAGCAGGTGGCTATGCAAGGACAGGCACACTCACATTAATGTAACACAGAAACATAGACTATGAAGGCAAGAAGAAATCAATGGTCCATCCAGTCTGCCTATATGACTCTATCATGCTCCATGACCTACTATCTCTGTGGAGTCTTCACTTACACTGTTCCTCCTACTGTCACCTGTGTTTCTGTCCCCCACTGAGTAGCTAATATCCCGACTCTATCCTAGCTGTGTCTGAAGCCATTTATGGTTTCGGCATCAACACCACATCTGCTGGCAGAGCTTTCCATGGTTCAGCTACACTTTCCATAAAATAATACTTCCTCACATCCATTTTAAACCTTCCTCCATTAACCTCCACTCATGATCCCTTGTTCTATCTTCTCTGTTTCTGGTAAACATCTCCTCACAATCCACCTTGTTAATGCCTTTCATGCACTTGAAGGTCTCTTATCATATCCCCCCTTTCTCATCTGGTTTCAAGTGAATACATGTTCAGTGCCTTTAGCAATTCTCATAGGATCTGCCCTCCTGGCCCTGAATCATCTTGGTCAGTCTACAATGTACCTTCTTTAGCCTGTCCCTCTTCTTTTTTAGGTGGGGACTCCAGAACTGAATACAGTATTTCAGGTGTATCCTCGCCACCAAGCTATACAGTGGTAACAGCACCTTCTGCTGCAAAACCCTCTCCCAATGCACCCTAGTATCCTGTTAGCCTTGCTGAGAGCCTTGTTACATTGGCTGGTTTGTTTAAGGGAGTCACAAATTATGTTTCCTAGGTTCCTTTCCTCAGATGTTGTGTTCAGCTTAACCCATCCCCCATGTGATACTCTGTTCTGAGGTTTTTGTTCCATAAGTGCATAACTTTGCACTTTTTGACATTGAATTTCAGCTAGGCAAACGAGGGTGAGATCTGAATGCTAGGACCCTTGAAAGTGTCATAAATTGGTTCTAATGACATGTCCCAAGGACAGTGTTAATTCAGAATGGAAGATGGCATCAACCAGTGAAACCAGAACATTCAAGTGGGTGCAGTCACAAATTCATTTATTCAGAGGCTCAGCCACCTTTCACATCCCAACAGTTTTATTGGCTCTTGACAACTTTTTCAAGGGGAGGTGGTCCTATAAATCAAAACATATATACTTAGTGTTTCATTAGCATAATTCAAATAAACAAGGCAGAAAACAGGCACTAACTGCTAATTACCCTGAACAATGTCATTAGGTTTACAGGAAAAAATGCTTACCAAAGTTTACAAGGCTACATTTAGGCAAATGGTTAGTCAGGGGAGCAGACAGGGCTGTGCATGCTCACTGGAATTGCAGCCAGAGTTCATTGGTATCGTGGCATGTTCCTCAGTCCCTCTTAACTAGTGCTGCCACCAGCTGTTGCATGCTGATATTGGAAACACAACATGCACACCGGATATGCTCCAGAAGGAGGCGTTGATGATGGGTTACCTGGGTAACCGTCCAGACAACAACCTCCCGAGTTTCCCGGTTGAGAATAAGTAAGTTAAATTTTGGGAGCTACTAAACCAGGTGAAAAATCAAATTCAAACCTTTTTAGGATTTGTAGATGTATTTTACTAGCGAGTACGTATACAAATTCTAAAAAGGTTTGAACTTGATTTTTCACCTGGTTTTATAGCTCCAAAAGTTTCCTTTAGTCTCAGACAGGGCAAGCGGGAGGTTATTGTCTGGGCAGTTACCCAGGTAATCTGTTAACAACGCCTCCTTTGGGAGAATATCCTGCATGCTTTACATATTTTCAATGTCAGCATACACCAGGTGGCAGCAACACTAGTTAAGAATGACTGAGGAACAAGCCGCCATACTAATGCACTTTGGCAGCAATTCCAGTGAATAGGCACTTTGTGCTCCCCCAACAAAGCATTTGCCTAAATATGGCTTAGCAGCCTTGTAAACTTTGGTAAGCATTTTTTCTATAAACTAAATGAAACTGTTCGGGGTAGTTAGCAGTCAGTGCTTGTTTTCTGCCTTGTTTATTTGTATTACGTGAATGAAACACTAAGTATATATGTTTTGATTTATAGGACCACCTCCCCTTGAAAAAGTTGGCAGGAGGCAACAAAACTATTGGGATGCGAATGAAAGGTGGATGAGCCTCTGAATAAATGAATTTGTGACTGAACCCACGTGAATGTTCTCCTGGTTTCACTGATCAATGCCATCTTCCATCTGAACTGAATTTCAGCTGCCAGACTTTGGACCAATTTTCCAGCCTTTGCAGGTGTTTCTGCAACTCCTTTATCCCCTACACGTTGTCAAACCTACCACAGAGTTTAAAGACATCTTCAAATAGACACAACCTGCCCTGGATTCCTTCTCATATCACTGATGAACATATTGAAGAAGACTGGGCCCAGAACAGATCCCTGTCATACCCTAGTGACCTCTCTTTGCTCTGATCTGACCCATTCACCACAACTCTCTGCTACCTCCCCTCCAACTCCCTACCCAACTTACTGTTTCCTTAGCTGTTTCCAGATCCCCCCCCCCCCATCTTCTTTTGCAGCCTTTGGTGTGGCAGCAAGTTGATTGCCTTGCTGAAGTCGAAGTGGAGTAACAGCACCTCCTGACAGCATGGCCCTTATTAACTAGCTTGGCTAGCCAGTCAAAGAACACTATCAAGTTGGTCTGACAAGATCTATCACATATCTGTGCAACTTACTATTCTGAAGTCCATTTTTCTCTAGGTATTCCACTAGCTCTTTGACTAGTGTCTCCAGCGGTTTCCCTACCACAGAGGTAAGGTTGACAGGTCTATAGTTTCCTGGCTGCTCCTTGTCACCTTCCTTGTGCAGCAGAACCATGTCTGTCATTCTCCAGTCCCTGGGAACCACTCTTTGGTACATACAGCTATTGAACAGCCCCACCAGGGGTTCAACTAACAGTGATGTCAGATCCCTTAGCACCCTCGGATGCATCCTATTCGATCCCAGGGACTTGTTTACCTTTGGGGCTGTTAGCTGGATGATGTCATGATCCATCTTGACTATTTAACAACACTTTTTTGTACACTACATCATTTCCCTTTAGAAAGTACCAGGTGTGGTACGAAACGCATTGGGGGTTCCCTTTGGAAGCTGCGATGAGTTACACCTTAGAGCTATGCACTTTTTGATGTTAGTAAATAAAATATGTTTATACTGCATCTTTATCTGAGGCTTGTTCTTTATGGGTGTTAGTGTGTGAGGTTCCTTAGTTTCCCAAAACTAAATGTGCAGCAGACTGGCTCAAGTGAGACGAGGTTCTTCCAGGTGAACAGACCCTTCATCCACAGATCTTTGACAGGACAGTGGGCTGCTGTTTTTTTCTGGAAATACAGTAGATCTATATGCCTCACCTGTGAACTCTAAACTTCCCAGCCTCTGCACAATACAGCATGACTCATAAGGCATAGCCACAGATGTGTTCAGCCCAGACTGGTGGTCACCCAGGGCCTATGCCCTCCTCCTCTGTTGATGCTGCCAGGAGCCATTTTAGTTGCCCGTTACTGGCCCAGGTGCCCCTGTTTCCTGTTGTTGTTGAACCTAAGTGCCCACATATCACACTTCCTTTTCATCCAGACCTGCTGACTCAAAGAACAGCCAGCCAGACATCCTAACCTGCGCAGTCTCTAAATGATGGCCGGGAACATAAATGGTGCTCTTTGGCACACTGCGGACATTACTCCGAGGTAATCACTATCCTCCTGAGCTCTTGCAAGGTATCCACCAATAAGGCTACCATTGCATCTTGAAGTGTTTTCTTAAGAGGCAACAGCAGATGTACAAACCTTACCTTCCACCTGTTGCAGCTGAAGTGTTAAGAATTCCTGCAATGAGGATTCACCTGAGTTCTCAGTATGGCAACGCCTAGGGTCCAAGTTGTCCTGCTAAGTGCGCTGCTCCAACCATTGACTGTGCCACTCTTTGGCATGCATCCTCACATTGTGAGTGTTTTTATGGCAACTTCACTCCTTTGCACATTGACCAAGTCCCGTGTTCCTCCCTGGGATCTCACCATAGTGCTCAATGCTCTTACTGGTCTTCCTTTTGAACCACTGTCTCAGGTCTCTCTCTGCAGGGTCACCTTTAAGGTTACCTTTCTGATCACCATCACTTCAGCGAGGAAAGTGGGGGGAATTGGGGATTCTCTCTACTCAAAAATCGTATTGGTTTTCCACCAGGATAAGGTAGTGTTCAGGGCATGTCCAGAATTTGTTCCTAAGGTCAATTCAGCCTTTCATAGTGATCAGGAAATCGCTCTTCCATTTATCTGCCCTCATCCCAAGAATGACTTGGAATGGTGCTTCTATACATTAGACACAAACAGGTGAACCAGCATTATCTGCGTAGAACACAGCTGCAGAAAAAGTCATTTAGCCTTTCGGTTCTTCAAAGTATGAGGAAATGGCGTCATAAAGTATCAAAGCCTTCAATCTCAAGATGGAGTACTGAATGCATATTCATAGCATACATGGCCACTGGCAAACATATTCCAAACAGGCTTAAGGAACACTCTGCCAGAGCTATGACAGCACCTTGGGCTGCATGGAAGGGTGCCAATATGTGGACATTTGCGAGACGGCTACCTGGGCATCCCCACACACCTTTATCAGGCATTA
Source organism: Neoceratodus forsteri (assembly GCA_016271365.2). Taxonomy (NCBI): domain Eukaryota; kingdom Metazoa; phylum Chordata; order Ceratodontiformes; family Ceratodontidae; genus Neoceratodus; species Neoceratodus forsteri. Next base: position 41,374,759 of record CM057451.1, read on the forward strand.
CATGCTGAGATGTGACCGCGTCAGCAGATGTGGCTCTGGGGTGCAAGTTTCTTCATGCTGTTGTCTCCTAATCCTGTCAACTACCCCTTATCATGGGCCTTTTAGCCTTTGCTATGTTCTGCTCTTTTGTTTTTCCTCCCTGATTTCTTCTGGGAATTTGTTACTGACATTTCCGAAGTAGGAGTGACAGATGCTCCCTGCGCTGAAGAAAGGAAAATTTCTTATCTTCTGGAAATTTCTTTTCTTCCAGCTGTCCATCTGTTACTCCAGTCCCTCCTTTTTTCTTCTACTCTGGATGTATATAGTTGGGGTTTGCAGACCAAGTTTGTTACAGTGTTATCTTGTCCTTAATGGTCCAGTTGCTAGGGCCTGGGAAATCCTCTCTAGGGCAGGGCCACCATGTGGGGTGTCAGGCTCGCTTTCAGGCTGTCTTCTGCATGCAGACTACTCTCTGGTAGCCAGGAGTGACAGATGCCCAGCTGGAAGAAAATACATTTTCCTTTTTGAAATTTTGAATCCCGTATAGTTGGTAGCTGTACAATTACACTTTGTTTCTCGTCCATAAAAAAATAAAGTAGAAACGAAATGTCTCTAGGTAGGCTGTGCGCTTTTTATTTACTGCCTAACAAAACAATCCCCTCTCAGCCAAACCATGGAGTTCCTCGCATCAGCAGCACATACAGTACACAGCTGGTGCTGTCAGTGTCACAACGGTCTTCTGAGCGTTTTCAGTCACGACAGGGGTCTACTAGCCGAACTGTCGGGATAGGCCGCGTGGTCCAGCAAGTTCATTCCCAGAGGATCTTTAGCTTGAGTAGATGATGTAGTTGTGCTGTTCGTCTCCACAGCTCTCTCGCCCGTCAAGCTTTAAGTGGTGGGCGGGACTTCCTTGCGCTGCAGTTTGGTTGCCGCTGCAGATGGGCTTGGTCAGTCGGCAGCAGTAGTTGTTCACGCTGTTGGTGTTCGGTGGAAGTCCAAGCGGTTCCAGGCGAGACAGATCTGCTGGCGGTTGTTGTTGCTGTAGCAGCAGCCCAACAGCTCAGCTGACACGTAGGTCGCCGCGGAACACCCGGGGACCCGAGATAATGGTAACGGACCCGCGTCTGCTGCTGCCAGCTTGCCAAACATGACCGAGGTGAACAAAACCATCCAGAAATGGCACGCCAGCTTCAGAAAGGGCACCGACTTTGATTCATGGGGACAGTTGGTGGAGGCAATTGATGAATACCAAATGTAAGGTTTATTTATATTTTGCTCCGTGAAATACAGTTCATTAAAAAGAAACTAAAACTTGAGGTCAGTTGAAGATGGGACGTGTTTAGCCTATACATTTCATTCAAACTCTATGTTAGTGTTAGTTCAAGAGTTTTGAGACAGGTTTGTTTAGTTGATGCATTTTGTGTCGTCGCTGGGTGTGTTCTCTCAAGCCTGCACAACGGCAGTAAGGAGTTTGTCAGTTTGCGTTTTATCCCCCACCCCAGCAACAACGACTAACATGCTCTTACGACAATTGATAAACACAAATATTGCTTCCCACTGGATAAAGTTCTGTGTATGACGACTCCGTTACCGCGATATTTTTCATGGCAACCAGAATTTCAGCTGCTGCTGTTTCATTATGTTGTGGAAATGCTGTCTCGTATCAGTCTGGAGTTTCGGAGCTGTGCCTTGCCGCGGTTCCCACCCATTCCCTCGCTGTTGTTTTGGGTGGCGATCTCTTCTTGCAGGATGTGATGAGAGAGCAGCTGGAGCTGTTGAGTTACAGAGTGCAGTTGTGCTGGTTTGGGCTTTCTGTTCGAGAAACAGTTCTGATTTCCTTGTAATTTCCACCTGTGCAACTTTCTTAAGCAGTGCTTCTGTATGGGTACGTTTCATGATTCATGAGTTGTGCAGCATAAAGGGTTACCATCTTTACACCCCAAATCTGACAAGGATATACTTACTTTCTACAGCGTGTCTGGGGGCATCCCCCCCAGGAAAAAAAAAAGTTTAATTTTTTGCATGTAAAAATTGGTGCATTTTCTAGTGTTGTTTGGTAAGTTTTGTTTTTTGGTAACCTGTTGACTGGGAACAAATTTAGCTGGTCAAAAATGTGGCAACCCTAGGCCCATGGGGAGTTGTAGATGATGCCAGTACATCCACCCCATTTGGTTGTGCAAAACAGCACCCAGGATGGACCATTAGAAAGAAATGGAGCAGCCTACTGATTTAACCCTTGCTTGTGCTTGTTTGAACTATCCACAAGAGAGTTCTGCTTCATTCAGTGGTGGGAGCAGGGCTGCCAGGGACATGGGGCTCTGCGTCCTTGATGTGCTGGAAGCCCATTGGGATGCACATTCATCAGTACAGAGGGTCTGTCAGGAGGCAGTGCTGGCTTCCCAGGATGCACAAGGTGCTGCTAAAGGTGAACACAACCTGCAAATTCAGTTTGGCTTCGATTTGGACACCCTACGTTTTGGTTTGACTTTTAAGCAATCTGCCACAACAAGGGTGTGGGTTACACTAGGATTTACAGCGCCTGGTGTGTTGTTTGGTAACAGGGCCGATAGGCCAAGTGACCAAAACACCAGGCGTTGTAAATTCTAGTGTGACCTACACCCATGTTGTGGTAGATTGCTGTTATGCAATGGTTTTTAGCTCTTCTAAATCAATTAGAATGAATGACGGTTCCATTTTTTTGATTTACTTGCGGTTTGTGTCTAGTGCTTGTCAGCGAGTTCAAGCAGATGATGTAGTGCGGCGCTTAGAAGTGTAACGAGACGGCGGCGGGTTGTATGGATATGTGCCAGCTTGGCAGGTGGTACAGTTGGTTGGCACTTCTTCCCATTGGTACTGGTTAGGATTTACAGTGGGTTTGAAGTGCCAACCAATCAAATGGAGTGGCATTTTCGGAACCCATTGTATAATGATAATTTGGCAACAGCAACCTTGGGCCCTTGGTATGGTGGTCTTGCAGGCTACAAATAGGGGTGACACCCATCTGCCCTTGTTAAGGTGGTCTAGCAGGCTACAAGTAAGCATTAATCCATGACGAAGGCGGCATCTAATGGGGAGTTAATGCATGGTTGGGGCCGTTGGGGCACGAGGCTGCAGGCCGAGTGCGTACAACGACCAACCATGCATTAACTCCCCATTAGATGCCACCTTTGGAGGAGATTAATGCGCTTGTAACATGGACATCAGGATGGTTATTGTGCACTACAGATGTTTGGACTTCTACAAAACAAAAGAGTCTGACACTGATAATTTCTGGTCCAGTTTTTACTGTTACTTTCAATTGTTTTCATTGAACTCTGTTACGTACAGATATGCTTATTTTTATTTTCACACACAGTAAGCACTTGGATGTCTATTGACTATTTCTGCACATTTCGATGATTTCTGCGTGGCTGTTCTTTCATTATTTAACCTAGGAGGACTGTTATCTTGCCTCTTTTCCCGTTGCACACTCTCCCCGTGACTCATTTGCATATTGTGTCCCTCGTTTGCTGACTTTCATTGCTCATTCTATCCTGCTCGCTCTCTCTTTTTCCCCAACTTATTTGTTTACCTGCTACTTCTCATCCGGTGTCTGTGGAACGGTCTTGCTCTGTCATTCCTGCTGCATAGTTGAAGTTTACGGTTCCATATACCGTGAACCTGTGGAACTCAAATGCGTTGGTGGATGTTGCGCCTCCTGGTTTCTGTTCCACCGCGGTGCGTCCTCTCTCTCCCAGTACTTCTGGGCCGGAGTTGCCCAAGGCGGACCCCCAATTCAATCAAGACACCACACTGTTTTTGGATAAAAAGGGACCGCAGCTCTTTTTACTTAGCAAAATTGCAATACATTACATGGGACACTTGGCTTCTATGAGCCTAATCGTTACATCACACTTTTTACAGATATGCACTTTACGTACATTATATCTATACACACCAAGCTATACAGAAAATTGTAACATATGTACATTACATGTCCCATCCTGTAAGACCCCTTGGGCAGCCATAATTCATGTCCTGCTGAAACCCCCAGCTCCCTCCTCGGCTTGTTTGAGGGGAACTTTTTTGGCCCTTTAGTCCAACAGACCCGTTGAGGGCCATGCCTTTCCTCAAGACAGTTCCCCTCCCCTACAGAATTTTGGGGCTCCTCGCCCCTTGGGGAGGAGCATGCCCGTCGAGGGCCGCACTCCTCCTCTCGGAGTCTTGGATCCCAGCGTTTCCGTGCACGCCCCAACCTGGGTGTCTTCCTCTCCCTATCCCCAGAGACATACTCGTCCTAGGGTCGTGCCTCTCCGAGGTGACACCCAATCGCAGCTCTTCTTATGTCGGGAGCCTCTTACCCAGGATTCAGCCATGAATTTACTGCCACTTCATACTGGGCAACCAGTATCTCCCACTAATGCCCAAGGGATCTTACTTTTCCCAAACAGCACTGTTTTGCAAAAATCATTAAATGTATTGTTGAGTGTATCATTTCCCAACCCTGACAAATGAACCCCATCCCGGCTATAATATTCCAAATCTGATTTTGTAATTGTAAAATGTCTGATAACTTCTACGCCCAGTGAGGCCGCAAAATGGGACACCTCCCTATTCATGGACCTCCGTGCCTTATCCATAGCCCTGCCTTCCGCTCCTGCGCCAATGCTGGTGAGATAACATTCGGGGACCATGCCAGAATGGTGCGAGGCAATAACTGTTTTAAGTGGGACAAGTCCCTCTTCATATCCCCAATCAACCTCTTTGCCCTAGGTGACCAAGTCATTCCTCCCAGGTGGATCACCGCTGAGCTGTGGTCTGCTAGTTAGACCCAATGCCAAGATTGTGTTACACAAAGCCCCCACCTCATTCCCCTTTTCCTGCCCATTTTATCACCGCTCTACTTCTTGGAATGAGTAGCTGAGTTGTATAAAGGCGTGTTTTACCTCCTGTCGCCTCCCTCACGTCCGAATGACCCCGATCCATATCTGGGGGGTTGCTGCTGAAATGCCTGCAAAACAAAGTAGAAACGTGAGTGTTCACGGGTTTGAACTAACAATCAGAACTTGTGCTGGGTTCCCCAAACTCACTTGCTGCCGTTTTTGCTGGGGCCTTATATAACCCTTATGCGCCTTGAAGCCCATCTGCCAACCCTTTTATCTGCTCCTCATTTAACCACACCTGCCGCTTCAGTGGCTGCTCCGGTCGGAATGAATGGGTGTTGCTCTGTGATCGGGTTTTCCGCCATCCATAAGCCCTTCCGTGGGACAGCAGAGAACTGCCGTCTTGTAACGCCTTCCATCCCGTGCACAAACAAATGACCTGCTCCACATTAGAGACGACCATGAGCACTCCCTCATTGCCATCCATGGTGGAATATTCCCGGGAGGGGCCTTAAACAGTGTAATCTTAGCAGGGGCGCGCTGGTTAGTTTTTGATTTCTGGAGCTAAGGCACAGTCTGTCTTGCCAGATAACAGAATCGCTCAATTGGAGATTGTTATTTTGGCTCGAAGAGTTGGACTGCAGTACCAACTCAGACACCGGAAGGCCCAAAAATGCACAGGTGTATGGGCCCTGAACAACCTGGTTTCATAGCCAGAGCTGCACGTGACCCCAGTGCTGTCAAAGGCTGGACAATTCTGGTAGTCCTATGGGCTTCCTTGTGTCCCCCTTTTTCTCCCCCCAAGTCTAGACATGCCTTGCACCATTTTCTTTGCAATGAAATTGTTGGTTGGGTCGGGAAAACCCTCATATTTGCGAAGAAAGGCAATGCCTGCTAGCTGGAGGCGTATAGCTGCCAGGGGTTTTCCCAGGCCTTCCAAGTGTAGGATGTAGCTTTGAACCTGCCTCTGAGCTTTGTGTAGTTCCACGCTTACCTCGTGACCACAAAATTGCTGAAAAGCCTCATAGCTACCTACATACTTCCTCCAGGTCGGGGGGGCCACAGCGAGCTGTACCAGTTGCTGTAATCTTGGTTCCCTAGTCTCCAAACTGCTTCCGGTATTTCCGTCGGAACTGATCCGCATGCAGCTAACTGCCTGAAGTGTTCGAGGCTGAAATCGAGACAGGGGCATCAGCGATAACATTTTCTTTCCCTGGCAGATGTCGTGCCTTAAAAGGATGTTATAGCGTAAGCAGCATAACACAAAGACCACAGAGACCTTCATCCACATCCTCCGGTGAGATGTCTGCTGAGTTCAATATATCCACTACCGCCTTGTTGTCTGTGTAAAACAGCATCTTCCTATTTGCTATTTGTGTCCCCACACCCTTACGGCTACGATGATGGGAAACAGTTCTAAAAGAGTAATATTCTTTGAGTCCCCTCGACACCCCTCCTGTGGCCAATGTCCCTAAACCATGCTCCCTGCCAGAATGCCCCAAAACCAGTGCCCCTGAAGCGCCGTTTACCATGTGTAGGTCAAAAAATTTGTCCGCTGGTGTTTGCCAGATGCTGATACCATTGAAATCTTTCAGGAAAAGTTCCCAGACCAGTAGGTCAGCTTTTATACCCGTGTTAATCTGATGTGATGATGATGGTTTTAGAGCACCGCCGTGGCAGATGCCATCCCCTGAGAATGGCCTGCCTAAGGCGAACTCCCAACATGCAAAATTCAAGTGGCCTATCACAGATTGCAGCTGTTGTAGGGTCACCTTCTTTGCCTTCCCATTTCACCCAAAATTTTGCACAACAGTGCCACCTTGTCTTGTGGTAGCCGAAACCATGGCCTCGGAGTCTATTTCTATGCCCAGTATGAGAGACAAGTCACGGGCCTCTGTTTTCCACAGCGAGAGGGACACCATAATAACCCATCAGTGAGGTGAAGCCCTGTAGCGCTCCCCACATATGGTTCCCCTTTTGGCCCCATGAATAGGAAATCATCCAGATAATGTACTACATGTATGTTTCCTGTGTGTTCTTTGTGGCCCACTCAAAAGGTTGAAAATGTTTTGAAGGCTGAGCAGCTGACTGAGCATCCCATGGGCATAGCCTTGTCTACATACCAACGACCTCCCACTTTGAAACCCAGTAAATCCTGATCACTAGGATGTACAGGTAACAGGCGAGCGGATTTGATGTAAGCTCTTTGCCATCATTGCACCTTGGCCCAACTGTTGTATGGAGCAGAGCCTCATCAAGCGTTGTATACTGGACTGTGCAATCCTCGGGTTAATGAAGTCATTTACTGATTTACCTTTTGGGTAAGACAGGTGATGTATGAGCCTATACTCCCTGATTCTTTTGGGGACCAGGCCTAATGGGGATACTCTGAGGGTTGTGCAGGGGGTGGTGAATGGTCCCGCCACCCTGTCTGCTTCCCTCCTTAGCAATTTTTCCCCAGGATATTGGGAAGCAAAATTGCAGACTTCAGATTGGCGCTGTGGTTTCTATCCTGGGGCCTTGTATGGTATCCGAAACCCATACCTGAAACCGTCGTGTATATATTTTGCAGCCGATTTTTGGGGTAGCGGTCAACCAGGGGGCCATCCTATGTAACTGTACTGGTGAGTTAGCCAAACTTCCCAGACCCCTTTCCTTCGCTGCTTGCTCCTCGTTGCTTGATGCTCTGGGGGGTTGCCGTGTACTCGGAGAACTTGTGCTCCCTCCATGGGACTTCCCAGATGTCCCGTGCTTACAAAAGGAGCGAAAACATTTCCCTCTGTATATCGTAACAGGCCTTCCTCCCTGCTCCTTTTTCTGCTCTTTCCTCGTTCTCCACTCAAATGCTGTGCAATAACATGGCCACTATCCGTGTATGTCACTACTTTAGGCCGACCGCGTCATATAAGCGAACCCACAGGTCTATGTGTGTTTTCCCATTTGAGATTGGGTTGCCTGGATAGCTTTAGGCGAAATTGCTCATCGTATTTCAACCATGCATATCCATCAAAAAGAGAGGTGTGCAAATTTTATGGTGTCCTGTATTTTAACAATGCAATTAGTTTTTGGGTGCTTTATCCCATAGACCGACATAAATATGTCAAAAGCGGCTGCCAATTCTCAAATGTGAATGGTACCTTTGGTCGTAGTGGCCTCTCCTGTCTATACCTTTTTCCTCACTCACCTCAGGGATTTCCCTATGCAATAAGGAGAACATGTCTATAAATTCCCTTTCCATATTTTCTCCCAGACTGTGTCAGATAAGTGCTCCCTAATGGGTCTTCTACCCCAGCATAAGCCCAACGCTCTTGGGGTCTGGACACTAGGCCTGTTGACATCTCTCTTATTGCACCATTCTGTGTGTTATCCACCCCAGTGGCTACCATCTCCTGCCCCTGTGAGCCTGATGTCCTATTCTCGTCGTTAGTTGGGAGGGGTTGCAATGCAGGAAGCCCAGCGCCTGTCCATATGTGAACCGCTGCTCTCTGTGCATCCTCCCCATCCCCCCTATGATTTTGCGAGAAAATGGAGTGAGGCTGACTCGAGCAAGGATCTAGCACGCTGGTGTTCTGCTGTACACTTCCTTTTTGACTTACCTGACCTGCATCGGTTCCTGTTACTGCCGATCTTCCCAAAAGGTGTGTCCCTAAGCTATCCCCTTCTCTAGTCCCAGCAGCCCCGACCATGACCGGTGAGGTTCCTTGACCAAGCTCATTAGTTGGATATACCGGGGACCCTCCAAAGGTGGGTGGCACTCCCACTTGTGGGTTTGATGGCGACACCATGAGGTAAGGGACCCCAAGGGGTCATTGCTGGCCAAGTGAAGGGCATATTTCCCGGTGACCCATACGAAAAGGGCCACATAAAGGGATTCTGTTGCCATTGTTGTTGCCCTCCTCCCACTAGCCCGGGATTGCACCCTGGAGTCCCCTGTAGATTTGCCCGGTTGCTTACCTTTTTTCCCCTTTTTCTTTCTAGGGGTTCCTTACTGACGGTTTTTTGGGCACGTCTACCACTCCCGTCCACTCTGTGTCCCGCCCTCCTCCGTTTCCGCTCCCTTATTTTTTTGGCTTTTCCCATGTCCTCCCGGTTCTTTGCCTCTTTCCTATGCCCTGCTTCCTTAGCAGGTTCAACAGGAAGCCCTTTTTTGCTGTCCCTATACTGCGTTCCTTCACTATCAGACTCAGACCACACTATTGATACATTGCTGGTCTGATCGTCTTCATACTCACCCCTCTGTGGCTGGGCCACTGTTACTCGGTCCACGCCGTCATTCCCTTCTTCTGTTTGCACCTTGGGAGCGTTCACTTCCTCTCTGTTCTGTTTTTTCCCCAACCGTCTTTTCCCTGTCTCTGCCGTCGGTGAAGACTTTCGCTTGGTCTGCCTGCCCTGCCCCTTTTTTGCAACAGACTTTTCCTGTGCCATGGATTCTAACAATCGTGCAGATGGCTGGCTGCGCTTAGGCTGCCGTCCCACATCATCCACTGATTCTTGTGGCCTGTGTTCTGGCATGTTAAGGGGCTCTGAAACTGGTTTTAGTTGCCCGTTTTTCTGGGCTACTAGTATTTCCGGTTCTAACTGGGACATGGTTGACAGCCAATCAGATCCGCCAATGTCTTTCAGGCGTTGCAGAGCCTCGCGAAAGGCTTGGTCATGACCTAGCACTGGTATAGCCTGTGCCACTACTTGTGGCTGACTTCCCGGTACAATAGGGTCTTGCCCAGTGCCCTACGCCTGCGGGGGTGTTTTTGTGGGCTGATTGTCCAGAGATAGGTTATTCTGCAGTTCAGCCATTATTGCTATTAAGGGGGCAAGGCAGTGCACTCGATGTAATACCTATAAGACAAAACATTAGTTAAATATAATTCATCCTGCCTTTGATAAGATAAGTTCAGCCCTTAAATCTTCAATTATAAGAGAAAATGCCCCTACCTAGCCTTTGTTGTTTTTTTTTTTTTTTTGTACGCTCCTATGCCAGTCTCCTCTTATCTTCCCCTGCCCTTTATACTCCAAAAGGAGGGAGAGCAACCCGGGGAGCTAATGCCGCCATGCCTGAATCCCTACCCTTTTCCCCCCGAACCCTGCTGGGGGGAAAAAAAAAAATTTTGTTCTCACGGGAGCCGTGTTCAAAACCCCCACCCCCGGTGAGAGGCCGGTGGGGCTAATCTGAGAACGCAGCCAACAGGGAATGCTTGAAGCTTATGCAGGGTCAGGTTCTCGTACCCTGCATTTCTGAAGTTATGAAGGGAGTTATGAAAGCAATTGCGAAAGTACGCTAAAACATTTTTTTTTGGATAAAATAACATTGTGCATGCAGAGTTTACAGGGTATTTGCTTCTACAACAGATGCTAAACTAGAACACTGAATTAGTTTAGGAACCTGGGTTTTGAAATACCTGCTGCTGGGGGGGCTGAGAGGAGTGGGAATAGAGTTCTGCAAAGAAGAAAGGAGTAAAACATACTTGGGTCACATTTTCCAGCTCTGCCATTTCCAGATCGTCGTCGTCTATATTTTGCTTTGTGTTCCTTTCATTTTGTTCACTGTTGCCTTCCTTTCCTGTGTCTTTCGTCTTCTTACCAGGTTCCAGCTGTCTTCCTGCCTGTCTCTCCCACAGTGTCGTCTGCTCACTCCTCTCTTCTTGTTCGTCTTTCTTTAACTCCTGCTGTTGTGCTCTTTTGTGTGCTCTGGCATCGTCTACTTGTTTCTTTCTTTTACAGGACTGCACCATTGCACTCTCCAACTTGCTCTCCGTTCTTGGGGTTCGCTCGTTTTCATCACTGTTTCCTCTCTGTCCCCTTCCACTATTACCTGCTGCAGAGCTGTCATGCCGTTCTTTGGGTGCAGATAATATTTCAGACCACTTCCATCTGTCACCTTTGCTGGGTGCCCAGTAGTTGCGAATGCTCGTTTTACACCTATGCCCTGTCACTGACATGATCTCCCGAGTAGCCTGCCCAGCCTCTGACAGCATCTGGACTGCTGTGCTCCTAACACTGTGGTTGGTATACCACCTGCTCAGGGCTGCCTCCTCCGATATTTTCGCCATCATCTCTCCCCAAAGAAGTTCCTCCCTATTGGCTGTCTAGAGAACCAGATATCTTTCCGGTCTAACACTCTCTGTGGCTGTTTTATCGGGTGCAGATAGAACGCTGGAGCTGTCTTAGGGCACATGCTGATATACTCCTTGAACATCGCGACAGGGCAATCCTTTGGCTCTCTCTGTGCATACAGAACACCTCTTTCTGACTCTCTATTCCTTTCATCTGCTCTGCCATGGTTTTTCGTCGCCTCAATATACGTCAGGCTTATATATTCTACCTCTCTTTTGTCCTGTGCTATCTCACAAGAATTCTGTTTCAGCTCTCTCAAGCCTTCCCTTCCTCTTCTTGCCAGGCCTAACTGCAACTCGAACCATAGCCTCTTCACCAGCCCTTGGGCTGTGTCCGGGTCCACATTTCGGCTGTTTCTTATTTTGCACAGGTCTTGCTCTGTGATTGCAGGGTGGTGCTTAGTGGTGTCTTTCCCATGCCTTCTGTATTGTTTTATCACTGCCACAAATACATTATTAGCAGCTTGAAAGTCTATATCACTCATAATATTCATATTTCGTCTCACCTCGAGACTATTAATGTATCTATTCAGCCCTGCTGTTATCCCGCAAAAGGAGCTGATACTATATTGCTCGCCATCCTCCGCTCTAACTAATCCATAAAACTGTTTCAAGATTTCACACAGTTTCCCAGCTGTCACTGTTGCTATATCTACCGACATGTTCTTTGATCTTAACCAGTCTGAGAATACGTTACAGGACCACTGTGTGTTCTTTGTTGTGTTTGCCTCTACTTTTTTCCTCTCTAGCTCGTCCAGCTGTGCTGCTGATTTCTCTATGTGTCTTTTATTATTTGATCTCTCTTCTGCACACGTCTCTACGTTTTCTTTGACTCCCTCCTCGTCCTCCCTCTCCTCTACTATTACTTCCAGATGCTTCACTTTTGCTACTTTTTTCCTCCCATCTCCATCTCCTGCTGATTCAGATCCTCTCCTTGCACCAACCCCTGCACAGTCTCTCACTTCTTCACCCTCTGGAAACTGTTTCTCTACCCATTCGTCCATTTCACTTTCTCCACACAGGCTAAACACTGCTCACATTTTCTCCATCTCTCACTTCTCAACCTATGTCTCTCTACTCCTGCTCACGTCCCTCTTTGCCACTTATCCCTCCGCTCCTATCTTGTACTATCTTGCTCTTTTCTGCCTGTCTCACTTGTATTTTTTCCCCTTTGGCACTCACCTCGCCGCTCCTATTCTTCTCTCGGCTACTTTGTGTACTTCAGAAGCAACATGGCATTATCATCTCATAATGCCATGTTGCTACTGTACCACCTGACGCGTTTGTTCCTATCAGCGTTCCTTTTCACCGCTGTCAGATTTCTGCCATGTTACAAATAGGGGTGACACCCATCCACTACCATGTGCATATACATCAGCCAGTTCCACCCTTTTCCCATCTCCCTCATTCCTCCAGTCACTTTTTTTTTGAAATGACAGCACCTGGCATGCCAAGAGACATCAGTTTTTTAAAATAAAAATCTGGGAGAAGGGGGATGGAGGGTGGGAAGGGGATGGTCATGTGACTAGCCCTGGCCATCTAGGACAGGCTAGAATGTTTAGTCTTTTTTTTTCCCTTTTTCAAGTATAGTTTATTGAATTTTTCAAATGCATACACACATCATCTATAGGTGAGTGATTTCTACATATTGGTTACAATAACATGCAATTTGAAGTGAATAATTTTAAGATGGAAATACCATACTGTTGAAGCAATAACCTCAATGGTCCAGGGTCTGGCAAAGACTCGCTCCCTGTTCTCACTCTACAGTTGGTGGCTTCCTTTAGAAAAAGCTCAGTAAACGTACCTTAAAGGGATTTTCTGATGTTTCTCAGATGTCTTTTTCACATAGTATGCCATTGCCGGCCATGCTTCAGATGTTGAAGCTGCAGTTTGTTTTGGGAACATAAACCTGTCAAAGTCATTTTATTGTTATGTATAATCAGCGCTTTGTTTCTGGCTGCCTTCCAGTTTCTCTGTGCAGACACCCCCCCAGAGTGATGTCATACCAGAGAGCTGTCAATGTTTTACATACTGCAACAAGGAATTCTGGGTAATTTATAATGTTGACTTAAATGTGCCTTACTCAGAAGTACAGTCCCATATGTTGGTAGTGGTGAGCACCTAATATGTAGATGCACATAACAAGGCATTGTGGGTAAAATAAGACGCTGTTTTCCAGTTTCCTTGCTGTGAGATGGTCTCATATTTCTATAGTGATGTCAGTGATATAAGCTCTTGTATGTTTATTTCCAAAACAAGGCATTGTGCATACAGTATCTAGCTACAAGACTTCTATACTGAGAGATGTAGTCTTCTATTTCTGCAGTGAGCATAGAAATATAATAACCTGTATACCAATTTAACATAGTGAGACATTGTGGGTACAGTACATAGCTGATTTTTCTATCTAAAACTAAAAAGTGGCAGTGTCCCTTTAAAAACTTAGTTTCCCTGGTATGATGTCACAGTTGGGGGTTGCAGCACTGAGAAAAAAAGGGGTGGGTTATGCAAATGAAGCACAGCACAGGAATAAAGGCATTTTTATTCATGGAAAACGACACTTTTTGGCTGTTTGAATGGTAGGATACTAAACATTGGAAAATCACTTTAAAAAAATCACAGTTTACAGGTGTGTGTTCCTAATTTTAAAGCTTTACCAGCATGTCCTTTAGTGTAATGAACACCACTCGGTCACACTATAGTAAAACAAGAAAGTGAAAGTGATTACATTTAAAACAGTATGAAACTGGCAGGATTGACCACATAATTCTTTGCAATGTGGGACAGCTATATAGATTTACTTATGATTGTCGCAGCCTGTGTGTGTGTGTGTAAGCCTGTGTGCCAGGTGTGGAGTGATCTCACTGCTGGTGAGAAAGTTCTGAGGGTTGGAAAGTAGTGCAGGCGTATGATCATAGTAGGAGGCGTGTGGTTGTGGGATAATGCACAGTCATGTGGTGTGTTTTATCCAGTAAGGGAACCCAATTTTCACTGATTTTTCTTACCCATTTTGTAAATATATAATTGCAAAATAACTTTGTTAATGCAATAATTAGGGTTAAAGGGACAAAAGCAGATAAATGTTGCATTAGGATTTCCAACCCTAACACCCCACCCCACACTACAGGCTGCAGCAGGTGTGGGGTGTGCCTTGGGGTTGCCAACCCTAAAGCTCACCCCATTCCATGTGTAAGTAACCTGAGATGGGTACAGTATATGAGAATGGGGTGAGCGTTAGGGTGAACAACCCTAAGGCACAGTGGGGTGTTAGACCACATTTACTTACTTTTGTCGCTTTAACCCAAACTAGTGCATTAACAAAGTTTTTGCAATGAATTTCCTTACTTTTTGAGGTAGTATAATGGTATCCTTATTTGCCTGTGCTCCAGTCCCTCTATAATCGTATCCTTATTTCCCAGGGAAGCACAGACCCTTGGGGCCCTGCGCTTTCATCCGTCCATAGATGCGTACGTGTTGTATAACTTGGCATTTTTACATATTTTGAACTCACATTTTCAACATACATTTCTTGTGACCCCATCTCATGAATGGGGTGGTGAAAGTTTCATAGCGCAGCTGAAAGGTGATCTCACTGACCGAATGCAAAATCACCTTCTGGGCTGGATTTGCATAATTCCACTAACGTAGGTCACGATGTTGGATCTCAAAAAGGCTATGTTGAACAATTGGTATAAAAATATGCAAAAATGGCAAAGTTATGCATCAGAGTTGAATACCCTACTGAAATACATTAGTCTGAAATATTTTTTTTTTGTAACAGTGGATTCATTTTAGTGAGAACGAAAAAGGATCCCCCGTCACGAAAAAACAATCGGTGAAAAAATAAGTTCAAAATCCTTTTGTGTGAATAGGGATCCCTTTTTTTTTCTTTTTGTGACAATGAAAAAAGCTCACGAAAAAAGGATCCCTTCTCACAAAAAAAGAACTAGAAGAAAATGAAGTCAAATCGTTTACGAGAAGGTTCCTTTTTCGTTCTCGAAAAAAGGATTCCTTCTAAAAAAAACAACAATTGGGGGCGGGGAAACTAAGTCTGAAATCTATTTTCATGAGAAGAAATCCTTTTTCGTTCTCACAAAAAATAACTCCTGAAAAAAAAACAGATAAAAACAAGAGTCCAAAATTCCTTTTCATGACACGTGATCCTTTTTCATGAGAATGAAAAAGGACTCACGAAAAAAGGGTTAGCGAGCCACGAAAAAGGAATTTTTTCTAACTCTACTTTTGCACTCCTACCTACTCCACTGAACTCTCTACGGCATCCTCCGATTCCACCATCTCTACCTCCTTGCGTGACTCAGTTACCCCTTCAGCTCCTCTCCGGCACTGGGAATCCCCTAGTTTGCCCTCCGGGGAAGGGTCGCCCCTGCCTAGGGCACTCTTTCTCATAGTATTGAGTTACAGGGCCAGAGAGGGGGGAAAAGAGCGGAGGGGGCCGAGCACGACTCCAGGAGTGTGGACCATGAAAGGAGGTGCCATCACCTATCAGCGTAAGGAGGAGGGGTTTTTTGTACATGAGTCCACTGTGGAGCCTGGCTAGTCATGGCAACGTGCTGCCATGGCTCCACCCCCAGTCTTATGCCATACCGCTGCTTTTGGCTACCCCCAACCACTGCCAGAGGTCGCTCCTCGAGCGAGCGTTGTGCCCTAACCCTCCCTGGGAAGAGAGAGAGCAGTCCTCCAGATGCTAAATTTCTTCTCTCCCCTGCCGACCCCCAATGACCTGGGCACGTTCCTGAACCCGGGTTGCCGGTGTGGCGCGAGGTGTGGTGTCCAGCGCCTCAACCCTCAGCACCACCGGGCCGGCTATGAAAAAGGATTTTAAATGTTAAAATCTCACGCACGTGCGCGTACCCACACACACACACACGTCATTTTTTCCTTCAGATAACTCAGAATCCACCGAATGGAGTCCCGATGAGCAAGATACATGTATTGGTGTGTGGGCAGAATATCATTTTTGCTGATTTTCAAGTTTTTTTCTCTTTTCTTTTTTGTTTAAAAAAATGGAAAACAATATGGCGACTCATGAAAAAGGAATGTTTCCTCACAAAAAAGGATTGGCCCCTCATGAAAAAGAATCCTTTTTTTGTATGACCAAATTCTTTTTTCGTTCCAGGAATCTATCCTGGAGAATGAAATTCCAATTGAAAATAATGAGAACTTTAAAATGTGATAACTTTGGAACGGATTAATATTTTTTCACCAAACAAGTGACAGTCACTCCTGTGACCCAAGCCGTTTCTACCCTGAAAATTTCAGACCAAAATTCCAAACCACCTGGGTGCAAGGCGATGAGAAAAAAAACAGTGAAAAATGGCGATTTATGTTTTTGCACAATCTGGATCTCGGAATTCACACATCCGACTGAAACAAAACTTAGCACGTCAAGAGATGATCTCATGAGACTGCGCATGCAAATTTACTTGAAAAGTTGTTGAATGGTTGCAAAGTTATTAAAGTGCAAAATTTGAGGTTTAACATAGAAAGCCCAACTCAACCCTGACACTGCTGTGCCACTATAATGTATATATTTTAGGGATGGGAGAACCTCAGAAGGTTCTGAGGTTCTAAAAGGTTCTGATTTAAAAAAAAAAGTTTGGATGCTTATCTGAACCTTTTATAACCACTATTATTTTATGGTAAGTGTATGTGAAAAAAATCATTTTAAACAGTTTTTAATCAACATATCTATAGAAAAAAGCAATTCAACCACTGTTCAGCAGTATTTAAGTGCATGAGTAGTGAAATGAGATGAGGAGTGAATAATGTGACTGTGGATGTGCCTACTGGAGGATGATGATATGGTCCAAAGGCAGGCAAGTCCCAGATCTCTGTTTTTTTTTATTAAACTAGTCTCCTGAGTCTGACTTTTTGTAGAAGAGGACAGTATGTTTATAATGTATGTCACTAATTACTGTATAGTAGGTACATTTCGCTTTCTGTTTAATTTCACTATATTCGCTATTTGCTGTTATATAGCGAAGTTAAACGGAACGCGAAATTAACATGACATACAGTATGTGCTTGTGCACTAAAGTAGAGCTCTCTCACAAAGAAGTTAACAGCTACTCACAGCTACATAATCACCTACTCTGACATTCATTCATCCTGCAGCCATTTGCAGCCCACTCACACATCGCGTTAATGTTAGCTGGCAACAGTTTAAAGTAGGTGTCAGTTTTTATTTACCGTACATAATTAAAACAACACCAAGGTACTGGTGTTTTAGCAGTTGAAATATCCGGTTCACTGTGGCTCGATCTGTCTTGTTCAATCCTCTTCTCCTCGTCTCCTAAACAAAAAAAAAAATAAGCAGATCGTACGGCACTGAGTAGAATCCTTTAAAGAATGACACCATTCTCGACTGCATACTTGCTGAGCTTAAACCTCAGGTCAGGGGTGTACTGTGCATAGCTTGCGGGTCTGCTTTTCTTTGAAGGAGGAGGGGACGAGGCTGCCAGTTCCCTAACAACGGAGGCTGCGACATGCGACTCCACACCAGAACTCTCAGCCAGTAATTCACTGTCCAACGCGCTCGGCTCTAACTGGTATTTCCTTTTGGTTTGTGATCCAGACTTAATCCATTGAAGCAGAGACATCTCAGTGCAGTAGACGGATGAATGGATAACGGATACTGGGATCAGAGACGAGGACAAGGAAAAAGTGAGCAACTAATGCCAGACTTTATAGCGCAGTGCAGATTGCTGAGATGACAGGAATTTAACCGTATTGCTGAACCTAGTAGCCACACGATTTCAATCAGACGCGAATATGTATAGCAGGACGAACTCCGCAAAATCTACGGGATGCGAATTCACCTGCTATGTAGCATGTTCAGCAACAGCTGTCAGTATGGAACACAACAGGTAGGGCATCCTGCAGAACGTGAACACTAACAGAAGCACCGTACTGGACCAAGGTTCGTGAGTGACGTGACATAACTGGGTGTCCTGATTTGTGATGAAACTGAAGATTAAAAAAACAAACAAACAAACAAAAAAAAAACAGGGTTGCACCAAAAAACAGTTGTTTTTTCTGTAATCCCGAAGTGGAGAACAGGTACCGTAGGTGTATTTTTGTAGGATTTCTAAGTCAGTACAATCAGAGGTAAACTTTGTTATGCAGCCTTTAGAAACTTTCTTAGTAATGTCTCTTTTATGAGAACAGTACAAAACGTAGTATGTGTTTAAAAAAGGGATAGTTTCTATGTAATGTCCCAAATCGGACAACAAAAAACTCTAATTGTACTGATCCATGTTTTCTGTTTTGGAAAAAGACAAAATTAAGTGTTTTGAATCTCAGAGCCGAGGATACTGTCTGTACTGGAAGAGTTTGCTACTGCTGTGGTATTGTACTAAAACAAGCTCCCAGAAATAGTCGGCAAATGTGAAAATTGTGACCGTGATGATCGTGAATGTGAACGTGACCGTGACCGTGAACGTGATTCGTCATGAGGATGAGGAATTGTGTAACAGTGGCAGCGCTTCCCTGAGCTTCAGATACTGATGGAACTGAGCTTCTTCGTGACCATGGCAAACGTGAACATGATTCGTCGTGAGGATGAGGAGTCATGTTACAGTGGCAGCGCTTCCTGGAGCTTCAGATACTGGATGGAACAGAGCTTCCAGAAATAGTTGCCAAATGTGAAATTCATGACTGTGAACATGATTTTATGTGTGTTTTTTTTATTTATTCCATGTGATGTGATGGAATACCATGCCCACTGAGCCAAAAGTTATACCCCACTGAGCGAGCACAGGGAGGAAGATGACAGATGACTGACTTCTTGGGGAAGGGGTGTCACACAGATGGTATGCAAGAAGTGGCACTGGTGCACTGATGACTGGCTGGCAGATTTTATTTCACACACCAACTACGCTGAGGTCGATACTGCAGGCACTGCTGCTAGTAGACCCACAGAGATTCTGGGGGACCCTGCCTTGCCTAACTCTAACACAGTACTTTTCCTCTTCAAATATTTTTTTTTATTTATTACACATGAAATGACAGAATGCCCTGCGCACTGAGCCAAAGCTTGTACCCGCTGAGCAAGCACAAGGAGAAATAAGGGGGAGGTCACACAGACAGTATGCAAGAAGTGGCACTTTTGTACCGACTGACTGGCTGGCAGTCTTGGCAGATTTTATTTTACATACCACCTATGCTAAAGGTGATGTTGCAGGCACTGCTGCTAGTATACCCACAGAATTCTGGGGGACCCTGCCTGGCCTAACCCTCTCTGACACCGGGGGTCACAGACAGTATGCAAGAACTGGCACTATGCATTGACTACTGGCTGGCAGATTTTATACACACAGCACTCTAGTTATCACAAGTTGCCCTCAGTGTCTTTCTCTCTCTCTCTCTCAAGTTCCATCCTGGCTCATCATTCAGTGTTCATGTTCATGAAGATCCACTGTTCAAGTCTCCTCTCCCATACATTGTAGTCCCCAGTCCAATCCCCAACTCCCTCCCGAGTCCCACACCCAGTCCTTGTTGGCAGTCCCCTCCCAAGTCCCTGATTCCCTACACTCAACTTCCCAAGTTCCCAGTCCCTTCCTCCCCTAAGTTCTTTTTAGTTTAAAATATTCTGCCTTTTTTTTTTTTTTTTTTTGGAGGCAGACTGGCAATGGACTTCTTTGCTTGTCCAAAGGGCAAAAAAACACAAGCAGCAGAAGCACAGAAGAAAATTGATTCGGTGGTCTGCAACACAAGGAGCAGTCAAGAGAAGCTGCTGCTCCTTCTCCGTCCTCCTGATTCCACTGCGTAGCTGTAAGGTAGACCATGTGGGCTGCTAGACCAGCAACCCAATCAGGTGCCACCTTAGAGAGATAGACAGCTCGGCCATCCAATGAGGGATCAGAGTCTTTTCTCTGGTCCCTCCTGTGGGTTCCTCCGGCTCTGGCACTTCTCGCACTGCAGTTCCTTCCCACAATAGGAGCCATCCGAACCAGTATGTACAGCCGAAAGTGTTCGGAAGCTATTCATTTCCGAACACTTCGGCATGTTCGGGTCGGTTTATATTTTCGATGAACTGGTTTGCCCATCCCTAATATATGTACACACTCACACAGAGTATATAGAATAAATGATGGATAAGTGTGCTATACTGGAAAATCATACCCATTAAGAGGACAGATGAGATACAGGCGAGTGGCCTAATTACTTCATCAGCCCCCCAGATGGATATGTTTCCCAATATTACACTTACCCATCATTTATTTGTGTTTTTTGCTATAATGGTTTTTCTGCTGTGGGGTGGACGGCAGCTCTTATCTGAGTCCCTACTCTCTTTGACCATCACCTGCTAGT
Source organism: Neoceratodus forsteri (assembly GCA_016271365.2). Classification (NCBI taxonomy): domain Eukaryota; kingdom Metazoa; phylum Chordata; order Ceratodontiformes; family Ceratodontidae; genus Neoceratodus; species Neoceratodus forsteri. Next base: position 41,395,046 of record CM057451.1, read on the forward strand.
CCCCAGTGGATTGCCACCTGTGGCAGGGCCAGGAAGGGGAGGGCCATTCCCCCCCCCCGCTACAAGTAAATCCAGATCCGGTGACTGGGTGGCAGCGTGGACTGGAGAGGAGTGGGCCTGGCTTCATGAAGCTCTTCCCTGCCCGTTTTCCATTTTCTGGTCCCTCCCTGTAGCTGGGGCATGTATGTTGGTGCATTCATGTGAAGACGTGTACTCCACAGAAGTTCTGCAGCTCCCTTCCTTGCTGCTCCTAGACCTGTCCTACCACAAGGCCTCCATCTGGTGGCAGTCACATGGCGGAGCTGGCAACCCTCCTTCCCCAGAAGAGGGGAGCAGTCTAGCAGATGCTGTATGTTCTCCCCCTCCCGGCTGGCATGCAGCAACCAGATATCATGCCCGATCCTGGGTCACTGGCATGGTGGGTGGTAGCGCTACCACCATGCCACTGGGTTGGCCCATTATTTATTTATTTATTTTTTAAACTAAAATTTTATTTCAATTTTTCACATATATATGTGGTATGATCACAGTTAAAAGTGTTCCAAATGTCCACTGTTCAGTAAAGAATAAAGAGAAAAAAGAAAACACGATAGCCATTATCCATTGCTATCCTTTATAATCTAGACAATGGTTATACTACGTATGGTAAAAGAAAACATTAATTTTTTTATTAATGCATTAGGATGGTTGTATTTTGTACCTGGTTATCGAGTTGGCTTGTTGCTCTGGGTTTGTGTGTGGTCGGGGCCTTTTTTCAGCCTTGTTTTTGCCTTTTTTGACCTATGTGTTGACGTACTTAAGTGATAGGCTTTCTTTCACCTTTTTTGTGTTTCCGTAGTGCAGGGTTCTGCTATAAAAGAGGTTGTGTTTGAGGCTGGTCATCCCATAGGTGGTCCAGTGGTGTGTGGCAGTCTTGTGTGGCTTGGATATTTGGGAGCATGGTTTGTGGTCAAGAGTGGCATGTGGTGTCATCTGTAGTGGTTGGAGAGGGTTGCCTCCACATCTTTTTACAGGTATGAGTGTTCCAGGATGGGGAGGGGTCCCCATAGTAGACAGGCTGTATACCTGTGGAAGTGCGCTAGTGTCCCCAAGAAATATGCAGCCTGAATTGGGAGTTATACAGCCTTGGGGAGGTATGCAGCATTAATTAGGAGATATACAGCTTTAAATGGGAGGTTAACAGCTTTATTTGGTGTAGTAATTGGTGAGGTATACTGGGAGATGCATGATAATGGGTCCTGTTGGCTATATCTTCATCTACAGTATGTATTATACATGTATATCGTCATCTGTATGTTATACATGTATATGTGCGTGTATGTGGTTTAATATTTAAATAAAATTGTTTACAAAAAAAACTGCTTTAATGCGCCAGTTAGGGTTCAGCTTAACGCAAAAAAGTAGGGAAACGTGGCATTAAGGTTTCCAGCCCTAAAATCCTACACTCTCCAAAAGCAGCAAAAGTGCAAGACCACACAACAGACAGCCATCATCAGGTAAGACAAACGACAGCTGTTTTGGGGCGCTAGAGAGCCAGGCACTGGACCGGCCGTGGTTTACATCAGCTCTAGTAAAATCGTGACATTTTGCTGAAATAAACCAGCAGTTTCTTTCTTTTGCTCAGATTCTTTTTACTAGATCCAACACCACAAGAGCTTAAGCTGCAGATTGATACCAAATTTGGCCATGGGGCACCCAAAAGGGAGTGACAGTTGGGCAAGCTCAGAAACCTGTGTAACCCTTACAGCAACCTATGCAGCAGCCAGGCATGAGCCAAATGAGTGATGAGGGAGAGCCGCCACCTTGCGAACGGGTTCTAGAAGCTGTGGGTGACTAGGACAAAAAAGTGGAAAACATACTGGAATGACTGGTCTCCCGAGATGATAAAATAGAAGGCCCCGTAGCCAGGGCTCCAGATAACGTGAGTACCACCGGCCTGTTGTACTCGACTCATTTTAGGAAATACAGAATTTTTTTAAATTATTTTTTATTCTTTTTGCCTCCAGTCCTCTCCTCAGTGCACCTAATAGAGCCTGGCCCCTGCCCCGCACGCTGACCCACCATGCCCCGGCTTACTCCCCTGGGCGGGACTGCCAGGCGGGCGCTCCCAGTGGTCAATGTAGGCAAGCCCTGGCTTAACTCCTAGGGCAGGGCCATGGGAGCTGAACCCCCCACTAGATACTAGTGGCAGTGGGAGCAGCGGCAGAGTGGGGCGTCTGTGCTGGGGGACCAGAGATTTTGTGGCTGTGTTCCTCTGGGAGGTGGGGCTTGCAATGACGCCAGCATCTGTCCCGCCTGCCACGCAAGCAGGCGTCAGCTTTTTCCGACGATTCCCTCGGCCAGAGGTCACCAACAAGCCAGACAACCCCCCCCCCGGGAGAAGAAGAGCCGCCCCTTGGTTGCTCTATCCTTCTTCACCCATCCAGCCCTTCGATTCTTTGGTCCATTCCTGAACCCAGGATGTCAGCATCACAAGTGATCGCCTTGTCGCTGCGCTTGTGGGCCTGCAGAATTTTTTTTAATGAGTACCAGCACTCACCCAACATTTGTTAAGTGTGCTACACTCCATAGAACAGTGCTTTATAACATAACTGGTAATTCAAATGGAGCAATTTTTTCCTGATATACAGCACTCGTATGCATCCCAATTTTGTTTTACTCATTGTATTTTAAAAATAGTGAGTAAATTATTCCTGCCTGCCATTATTATCTGGGGCACTGTTGGCTCCTGATCAATTCTTATCTATTAGAAAAAAAAAAAAAAAAAACCTACATTGTTTTTAAAGATGTACTCCTCACTCCATTCTGTTCAGACATTTGTATGCATCTGAATGTGGTTTTACTCACCTCACTTTCAAAATGAGGAGTACAGAACTCATCCCCAAAAATCTGTTTGGAGCCCTGCCCGTAGCCACTGATAAGGGTGCGAGGAGCGCGCTGTGCAGACTCAAGCGACGGTTGCTAAGTTAACTACTGAGAACTCCCATCTCTGCACCTGTCTCGAGACTCTTGATAATGGGGCCCAGGCCATGAATTTGAGCCTGATCGGCTTATCCGAGGGTGTGGAAAGGGATGACCTGGTAACCTACATCAGTACCTGGTAATTGAGTGTTACTCCTGATGATGTGGGCATCGATATGCAGGACATTAAATGAGCTTACAGGGTGAATGTTTGCATCTGACAGTTAAATCAGGACTCCCCTCGAACAATCCTGATAGTCACTACCAGGATGGAGGTGTGAGATTGAATTCTAAACTGGGCCAAAATGAATCCTCCACTCCAGTCTGAGGGTATGGATGTGAGACTCTTTCCGGACTGGTCATTTGCCACCCGCACTCATTGTAAACCGTTTGATCCGCTGCAGCATCAACTGTGAGTCCTTGGGGTGGTGCACTCATTCCTCACACCAGCAAAACTCTGAATTACTTATGGAGGTAAAACTCTCCAGTTTATTGGCCCCAAATAAGCCAAGGAGCGTGTTGACAAAATAGTGACTAAATTCTGATCAGCGGCGCTGGAGAATGTAACGTCAGACTCTGAATCGGGGATTGACATTTTTAATATTCATGATAGCATGCAAACATCACAGCACCTCCTCAGCCCTAGCTCTCTTCTTCGACCATATCCTTAGAAACATGGACATGGGTAAGGCCACAGGTGCTGTGTTTGTGCACCTGTCCAAGGCCTTTGACCTTGTTGACCACCACCTCCTTCAGTCCACCCTGCTAAACATAGGCTGCTCCCATGACATCTCCGCCTGGTTCAGCAGCTACCTTGCAAACAGATCCCAGTCTGTTCTGATTGGGAAAGCAATCTCTGCCACACTACCCGTCCACGCTGGTGTTCCCCAGGGCTCCATCCTGGGGCCTCTACTATTCTCAGTGTTTATAAACAATCTCCTGGCTGAAAGCATCAGCTGTAACGCATTGCTCTACGTGGAGGACCTCATCATCTACCATAGCACCAAGTCACTTGAATCAATGTCTGCTACCCTCACGATAAACTACGGAGCTGCTCATAGCTGGTTCCTCTCAATAAAAGCTTTTTTTTTTTTTGTTTGTTTTGTTTTTGTACACTTTATTTCGTTCACTACCCAAGCTGGGCATCCTTCCGGGGTGCACTCTCTGCTAGGACTTTCTACTCCCATGCCTGAAACCTAGACTCGGTAAACTTCTACCGGTGACCAGGCAGACTCCAGTGCCTCGGATCACCCTCCGGGCAGGGTCCGCTGACTCCGCTCTCCCTTAGTGGCCTGTCTGTAATTAGAGAGTGCCTACCTGGTCCGTCGGGAGAGGGGAAGGAGCACCGAGAAGGTGGGCTGGCGTTGGGATGAGTGTCCTGCCACTGGAGCCCCCATCATCTCCATGAATGTGAGTAGGGTTTTTTCTTTGTAGGTACCCCCACGAGTGCGACATGCCATGATGTCCATGCATGGCTGCCCTACTGATGTCTGCCGCACTCCCGCCCCTTCGTACTGCTGGCTTGCCTTGTAGCACTTTTGGTCTCCACCAGGAGCCGCTAGGCAGCCGAGCATGCCCCAAGACCCTTCATGAGAGAGGAGAGCAGTCCTTTGGACGCTCAATCCTCTCCCTCCCCTGCCAACCCCCAGTGGCCCAGGCTCGTTCCTAAACCTGGGTCGCCGGTGTGGCATCCAGCACCTCAGCACCACCGGGCCGGCTCAATAAGCTTCTTGTTAATGAGAAAAAAATGAAGGCCATGCTCTTTAGCTCCAAGCCATACCTTGCTAAAGCCGCCAAGTCGGAAACATTGTTACGCATACTTACCCCTGCAGGCTCTCCTCTAGACATTGTGTCCTCTTTCAGATACCTAGGAGTGGCTGTTGATCCCTCCCTAACATATAGTGATCATGTTTCAGACACCATACAGAGAGTTCACCAAAAGCTGGGGGCAGCCTGCCGTGTTAACCACCTCCTGATCCCAGAGGCACACCTTGCAATTGCCCAGGGTAATCTTCTTCCCCTTATTGATTACTGCTCCCCAGTGTTCTCCTCCATGTCTCCTTACTTCTTACTCACTTGACCACCACATATAACTCTGTCTGTCGCTTTACCCTTCAGGCCCTACTCCACTCATCACTGCTCACTATACCAGTCCCTAGGCTGGCTCTCGCTGCAGAACTGTTTTTGAATATGTCTTGGACTGTTTAGTCGACACCTCTCTCAGGAAACCCCAAAAGTCCCCTTAGTCCTTTCTCACTGACCGGGTGATAACTAGGTGCCTCAGGGTCTCTTCCGCTCCCCCCCTTGGTTGTTCCCCATGTATACCTGTACCTGCTCCTTAGGATACACCCTTGCCAAAAAGCCGCCTTGAGGGGCTCAGTGTACCTACTGCCTTATTTCCTATGTACTGGTTACTACATAAACAGTTGTCTAGTCTTATTACTCTGTGTTGATGCTGTTGCAGTATTGTTATCTCTTATGCCCTGTATTTTATCTGTTGATTGGCTGTAATGTCAGTATCTTTTGGAAGTGTATGTCCTGTTTTTCTGCATGCAGAGAAACATTGCTTATTCTGTAGTGAACTTGTTTCTAAGTTAAACCTCTGTCTTATGAGGTGATGTTATTTATCACCATGTCTGACATCTCTGCACTCACTGTTCTATATGTTGTTCCATTGTATTATAACTTGCACCAGTTTTGTCTTGCCACTGTATGGCTCAGTTCGCAACGGAAAATGGGCCATTGGATCAGTTTGCTTACCCGGTTACCAAAAACATAAATAAATAAAAACAGTGGCTTTTATATTTTGGCTTTAAACTTTACAGTGGGCACCTGCATTGGGACGTGAGTCCTAATTTAATAACTTGGTTTGTTGGTTACAGCTTTACCATATGTTGTGCTACTTATAAGGGCCCATAACTCTGGAGAGGAGGTTCTTTTACATATTCTTAATAGAATTGCTGTTTTCTTTATTATTTTATGGGGTTTATCATTTATGGTCATCATCCCACAATGCTATAGTGGACTCAAAATGGTGCCGACTTTGTGTTTACCGTTTCCTTTTCTGGACTTTTGGCGCAGATAAGACAGTTTAGTATTTTCGAAGCATACATCTTTTTTTCACTTCTTTGTAGTCATATGGATTTGCTGTTTTGCTGTTGTCATTGTGTCCACGTGTTATGGGGGGGGGGCTCTGCTAAAAATGTTTACAGTTTTGGCAATTGTAGTGGTGTTTGTAGGGGGTCTGCATGCAAACCCCCCCTTTTCTACCAGACATTGTCATGGACTAGTGGAAACTGTCTGAAGTATGGTCACTTCGACTGATTGCCTTTATGTTTATATCTGTTTTCTTTCCACAGGTCATTGCTTGGTGAGCATATCTGTACACAGTGTTTTACAGTTCTTGAATACATGGTAGATTCCACCATATGTTGTATCACAGTTAATAATTACTTTTTATATAATAGGAGTGAGTGGATACACTGTAATATAAATAGATGTATTCTCACACTCATTGTATAAATCTACAGTGACGTATCCATTGTGATATAATGGGACATAAACACCACAGCAGAAACGTCCTCCGCAGATAAACCACGTCAAACCCCTGCACAGCTGATCTACTTTTAGAACAGCAGACTAAAGTATTATACACACCTGAGCATCCCAGACAGCACTACGAATAGCACAGGATCCTCGTGCAGCCCACAAACGAAAAACACACAAATAAAAAAAAAAAAAAAAAAAAAAAAAAGTAGACTAGCAGGCAGATACATGGAAAAAACAGAGAAGACACAATACACATAGGCAGAGAAGGATGGTGGTGTTCCTGAAAGGCGTATGGCCGTCAAGATTTACAGCAGCATGGGTTTGTCCGTGGGAGATCCTGTCAAACCAGCCTAGTCAAATTTTTTTGACTAGGTGACAAGATCCCTAGATGGTGGAAGGCCAGTAGATGTCTTGTATCTGGACTTCAGCAAAGCATTCGACTGTTTGTCACATGGAAGACTGATAGAAAAGCTGAGGAACTTGGGGTGGGGGAGAGAAAGGTAGGGTGGGAACTGGAACTGGTTAAGTAGCCACCAGCAGAGGGGGGGGTGGTGGTGGTGGTGGTGGGGTCTCGACACTCAGAAGGGTCATCAGTGGGGTACCTCAGGGATTGGTGTTGGGCCCAATCTTGTTTAATGCATTCATAGTGGACATTGTGGAGGGAGCTAAGAGCAAAATGAGCATGTTTGCCGATGACTCCAAGCTAGGAGCGGTGGTACTTGGACAGCGAGGAGGGGAGGATGGCACTCCAGGAGGACTTAGAGAGGCTTGAACAGTAGTCAGACACTTGGCAGCTGGGGTTTAATGCTCAGAAGTGTAGCATACTAAATCTAGGAGCTAGGAACCTTTGGTATGATTACCATGGGGGGGCAACTTACGGTTTCCAGGGAGGAAAAAGATCTGGGAGTGGTAGTAGATGCCAAAATGAATCACTCAGAGCAGTGCAGGAGGGCGGCAGCAAAGGCAAATAGAACGCTTAGATGTATTGCTAGAGGGATAATATTGAGGAGGAGTGAGGTTCTACTACCCTTGTACAATTCCTTGGTGAGGCTGCACCTGGAGTACTGTGTGCCATTCTGGCATCCTCACTTAGGGGATGTTAACCTACTGGAGAGAGTCCAGAGGAGAGCGTCAAGGATGATCAACGGATTGGGGGAAAAGTCCTATGAAGAGAGACTAAGGGAGCTGAACATGTACCCCCTGGAAGATAGAGGGGACCAGACTGGTACAAATCAGTTTGTGAGGTGGACAGTGTGGCCACTAGCTTTCAAAATCTGGTAGCCAAACCAATATTTGTAGTGGCCATCCTTTTTAAATACTTAACAGTCATTTTGTAGGCAGGTAACCAAGTTGACCAATAACTTTAAAAATCTGGTAGCCAAACCAATTTTTTAAGTAGCGTTTGGCCACCTGGCTACCTGATTTGTCCCACCCTGGAAAGAACAGAGGGGACATGATAGAAGCATTTAAATATTTGAAGGCGATCAGTAGGGTAAACACAGAGGGTTTGCTAAAATTGAAAGGGGAAGGGACTACGAGGGGTTCTAGCATCAAACTGGTAGGGGGGAAGTACAGAGGAGGTGTGAGGAGACACTACCTCATAGAGCGGGTGGTGGCATCTTGGAATGCACTACCAGAGGAGCTGATGAAAATGGAATCAGTGGGAGCATTCAAGAGACGTTGGGACAGGTACATGGGTAAGGTACAGGTAGGAAAGGAAGTGAACAGCAGGGAGCTCGGGGAGGAATCTGGGAGCAAGGGATTGGAAAGGGATGGGGGGGCAGCAGCAGCAGCAGAGATATAACTGTGATCTGCATATTGGGCAGATGTTATAGACCATTAGGCCTAATCTGCTGGCAACTTAGTATGATAAAAACTGTACTACCCAAGAACGACACAGAATAAACTAAAAGTGAACAAAACAACAGACTGACGATGGCACCATCAAAAAAGAAAAATGAAGACCTGGAAGAGGAAATACAAGAAATACTAACACAATTAAAAAAATTAGAAAGAGCCCCTATTAGACCCAGAGGAAACTCAAGAGATTCAGAAAACACAGAAGCAGAAGAAGGAATGAACTTCTTTATAAAATACAGCGACCATGACCACATAGAACAATACATTCAAAGCACCAAAAACACAAATACAAGTGTAAGCCCCTGTAAAGAGGGCTTATATTCTCATTCAGGCATCCCCCACCCAGAGCTAGAAAATGGGTTAGTGCTCTGGGGGAAATTGCTGCTGGACGCCTCAAGGTGGCAGCAGAGGGTAGCTTTGGGAGTACATAACCAGTAGACAGGAAGAACTGGGGTTTCTTCCAGCCCGGGCGTTAGGCCTGGGCTGGAGGGGAGAGGCTAGAAGCGTAGCAATAGGAACAGATGAGGTGGAACAGGAGGGAGTTCTGCAGTACGGGTGGGCCAGTGGGGTTACCCCCCCACCTTAAAAGGGGGTAGTCAGGACAGCCTCTCCACCAGTTGGGGCCGAGGAGGAGTTGGAAGGTATGGAGCTCCGTGGGGCAAAAGGGTGGTCAGGTCCAGTGTTGTTGGGGCAGGGGTGGATAGGGGCCTTGCAGGCCAAGAAGGTAGGAGCCCTGTAGAGACCCCATGTAGGTGTCCCCAAGCAGCAAATGTAACATGTAACATGTAACATTTAACATTGTTCAAAGTAAGACTTACAAATAAACAACCCGATATTATAAAACAAGCAAATAAATGACAAACCGACTAGTACTATGTCTGCTTATGTCTTACAGGACACCAGTACACTACCAACTCGAAGAAGAGACCACGAGTAATAGAAACAGACACGGACTTGGACTGAAGCAGACAGAAACGGCTTCACACCAAAGAAGATGCCACAGTAACACAGAAGAACAACATAGAATAACACAAATAAAACCACTCCCCAAACAAATGATATACTGTATGTGAAAACAAAAAGTAAAGATCAGTAAAGCAACAAAGCACCAATAAATAAATGCTAATAAACCCCCACCAAAACCAACCAACCAGCAATCAATAAACAAATGAACCCCCAAAAGCACCAGTATTTCACATATACCATTCAATAAAACACTCCCAATAAATAAAAAAATACACAACAAAATAATAAAAAAAGAAATGCACACCACAACTGCAGTACATTCAGAAGTGCCACCATAGGATAAACCCACCCACAAAACAACACCGACCAATAGCTCCCAACTTAACCAATTACATCACTAGTAGCTAACCAAAACACACACACACAAGCTACATAAAACAACCAATCGCACAGCAAAACATCACAACCGTGTAAGAACACCACAGAACTATGGAAACCCACTATAAAAGCACAAGAAACCTACTAAACTGCAGCAAAACCAACCACAAAAACAATACATAAAAGGAACCCTATTGTATAAATCGCACACGTGATGGCCATGGACAGTGATCTCGGGAACTACTACTGGTTCTCGCCAAGGCCCACCACCCATGAGGTTACCCAAGATCACTGTCAACTCATTCAGATATGTAGCATATTCCACCCCACCCATCATGTATCCCCTATATCTGGGTACTGAAATGAGTGTTGCTACATCACTGTGTACAGTAGTATTTGCGATCTATTATTGTATTTGCTACTGGTATGTTAAGTTTTAAAAGCTTAATAAAAACAAATAAAAAAAAAAAAAAAAAAAAATACAACTGTTTCCAGATAACAAAAATGCAGTAGCACTGATGTGCTACCTTCATGGATTTGTAACTGTGACATGCACTTCTGGGTTCAGAAGGGCAGGCCCCTTTGGGCCTGCAGTTATGCAGACGAAAGTACTGTCACAGTGTGGGTATAATGGTTTCAGCAGCAGATCTAGAAATTGTTCAAGGGGGTAGCAGTTTTTCAGTTACACAGATACATATAGAAAAGCATGCAGTAACGGATCATGCTGTCTGGCAAGGTACCTCGTACAGCATGCATGAGTGCAGCAGAGACGGCCACAATGCAGTAACTTGCAGTAAATGACATGTCACAAAATACTGCAGTAAGAAAAGTGCTTCATTGACATTGAACTAAACTGTTCTGCAGCATACTGCAGCATGTTTTGTGATATACCACAGCATTACTGCGTTGATTCCTGGCTGGCGTCACTCTGCAGCCACACATACTCACTGATGCACGCTGTATGGCACACACACACACACACACACAGGTGTTTCTGCATAATCACAGGCCTCTATGGCGCCTGTGTTTACGCAGGTGCAGATATAAATCCATGAAGGTTGCACATCAGTGCTGCTGCATTTGTGTCCTCTGGAAACATTTGTGTGTTTGTCTTACCTGATCATGGCTTTCTGTGGTTGCTTGTGTGTTGTTCTTTTGCTGCTTTTGGGGGAGGGGAGATAGGGTTGGAAACCCTAACACCACATTTCCATACTTTTGTTGAGATTTTATTCAACACCTCCGTTGAAACGGCTTGGTGTCTTTGAAGCACATTTTCTTCAATTACACGACAAATGGCCTCTAACCCAGTTCCATCTGACTGCTCATTGTCATCCTCATCATCAGTTCTATTCTGATCATCTAGGGTCATGTCCCTTGTGATTACTGTATAATTTAGGTAGCACTTGTCATGTTTACGAAACTCCCTTGCAATGAGGTCCTCTGTCTTAATTTTTGTGAGCATATCTTGGTCAACATGTAACCGTGCCACCCTTTTCATTGTGGCTTCAGCTGGTTTTGTAACAATAGCAGTTGGATATTGATTCTTCCCCTTCACTTGGATTACATATTTGTTACAGATTTCTCATGTATCAGGAAGTAACACTCTCGATGATGAGGCACAAGGAACTCCGCCCCTGAGATGATGATGTGTGCTACGTTCACCAGCATCTGCATGTTCTCCAGATTTTCTGATATTCTTGGCTTTTGTGATTTTTTGATATCATTATCTTTGGCAGCCATGCTTGGCAGGGTCATAGTTAGGCTTTGGAATTGATGCACACTGCTCATCATGATGATTTTCACCAGCTAACTGGGTTCGAATATCTTTGCTCTCTATAAGTGTGCAGTAACTTTTGTCACTCAGAGGAGTTACTTCTGAGTGTTTTGTCAGGGTGGTAGGGTAATGCACTACACACTGCAGGGTCCTAGGATTTTCCTCTCACATTTCTGCTTGGCAGAAAAGTTTAGAAACATCCTCGAAGAGTCTGAAATAAAAAGAAATGTGTTAGTGTACACACACACATATGGGGGGGGGGGATGTACAAGACAGATGACCCCCATGTGGAAGGGAAAGTGGACGCTCAGGGCTCCAGGCCCTCCTGAGCCCTGAGAATGGGGTAAAAGGGATCGTTGGTGGTGTCTGTCAAAAAATGTCATCCACCTCAACAGAGAAGTAAACTCTGCCCCAGGAGCTGGTGTTGGTTAAAAAAAAAAAAAAAAAGAAAATTCCAGAATTGTAAACAGTTAGAGAAGTTCTCCACACCTCTAATCCAAGGAAAAAGAAAAGGTTTAGCACTGTGCTCAATGCGACTAGCGTGTATGACTTTGGGGGAATGGTTTGTACTGTAAAAGAACACCAGGAGGGGGTGTTTTGTAATAAAAAAAAAAAAAAAAAAAAAAAAAAAACAATCGCGTTATCTCTCATAGTATGTTTCGCTGGGGTTTACCCAGGACTGGGGAGAGGGGACTTTAAGCTGGTACTGCTAATAAAAAAAAAAAAAAACAGGATTCCCTCAGTGTGAAAAACGTTTTGTTCCAGCGTGGTAAAAGCAGTCACTAAGGGCAGATCAAGTCCCAAGCAGGTCAGATTGCAGTCTAAAGTTCAACAGAAATACTCCAGAGAGTATCTGACCCTAGCTCCTGATGTCTGGGGTAGCCAGAATGTAAGTCTCTCAATGTGGCGGTAAGAAAGGGCCCCAGCGCTCCTCAATCATGGTTCTCTCAACACAGTACTAATCAGACATTAAAGACTGTGACATCCAGCTCATAAGCTGATCAGTAAAGAGAGACAGTTCCGATTAGTGCTCACCAGGTCAAGTGGCCTCCTCATCTGGTGGGTGCTAATCTTCCTTAGTAGGCAAGTGAGCACTAAGCTGTTCAAGGAGAATTTTAATGTCCCGCATTGTTTTGGAGCAGTTGCTTGGGCTGCACGATGCTGGGCTGAACTTCTGGAAGTGCGCCACTGCACTCTGGCCGACCGAACACATGGTTCCAGGGGTTGATCCGACCTGGGACACCAGCATCTATTTTTAAGTTCCTTCTGGATCTCTGAGGGAGAATTGTACATCACTGAGCCCTCTTCCCACATAACCTTCAACTTGGCAAGATAAGGGGTTTGGAACTTGACCCCATGTTCACGCAGCACCCTCAGCGTCAGTGAGTACAAAGCTTCTGTTTAGCTATATCTATGGGATAGTCGTTGTCGAAAAAGAGCCTTTGGGATCTGAATTGAACAATTTTCTGTGTCCAAACAACCCATATAATCCTCTCTTTATTTTGATAACTCGAAAATTTCAAAACTATGGACCGAGGGTGCGCTCGTGGGTTAGTGGGTTTGGGAGATAATGCTCGATGCGCGCTCTCCATTTTAAAATGAAAGTCATCAGAAAGTTTCAGGAGCTCGCGAAGGAGGTCCTCCATTTTCCCAGATTCAGCGCCTTCAATAACACCTTAGATTCTTATATTATCATGTCTGGATCTGGCTTCCAGGTCTGTTAGTTTCTCCTTCAGGGCCTCTTGTTGGGTTGCTATGAGGGCTACCGCTGCACATAGGCTTTACAATCTGTCCTCGAGATCTGAGATTTGTTGTTCAGCTGTCTCGGTTCTCTGTTCGAAATCTGTGAGGCGCTTTTGGAGGGCTGCAGATTCCTGCTTCGTCTCTGAGCGGCACGCTTTAGTTTCCTCTAGGAGGATTTGGAAGCGAGATCTAGAGAGGATCTCGGTTTCCTGATCGGTGCCCATTTCAGTAGTTTCAGGGCCTGCTGGCGAGGAGCTCTTGCTTGTTGGATTAGGATCGGTCAATTTGTCGCCATCTCTCTGCCAGTGCTCTGATTTATTCCTGGATTTGCTTGATTTGTGACCTCCCTTGTCTCTGGTAGTCATTTTAGGCTATTTTGTAGAGTATACAGGCTGTAAGACGGGGGTTGTGGTTCCCAAGCAGGGAGAGCTCTACAAAGACTAAAGACTTTGATTGATTGATTGATTGATTAATTATGCAGCCATCAAGGAGGATGACGTCACCGGAAGTCAGGTATATACTTTTAAGTGCTATTTTACTCAGGCATACAGGGAAATAGATTAATGGCCTTATGCATGGGGGAATCTCCATCCATGTATTTTATTTACCTAGTGTGTGTGTGTGTGTGTGTGTGTGTGTGAAGCTAAAAAGGGAAGAGGTGAGTTTGGGTGCTTAACAGAAAAATACAGGCAGAAGGGGTGAAGCAGGCAGGGGGAATAAAGGTGTGGAGGGCCATGTGTACCAATGCACAGAGTCTTGGAAACAAAATTCCAGACCTGGGAGCCATCCTGGCATCATGGTGGAGACTGACCTGGATTTCGTGACCATAACAGAGTCGTGATGCACTGAGCACCCCATGGACATTCTGGGCTACTCTCTGTTCAGCAGAGACCGGGCAGGGAGGATGGGTTGTATTATACATGAGGAGAGTGTCAAGGCCATGGAGGTACTTGGGCACCCAGAGGGAAAAGTAAGGGTTTAGGTGCTGTGGATCATCCTGTAGATAGGCTCTAGGGCAACTATCTATACCAGCATAGTGTACAGACCTCCAGCACAGGGAGACAGGTTGGATAAGGCACTTGGGGAATCCATCAGAATGGGAAGTTAGGGCAGATGCTGCTAGTTGGTGATTTAAGTCTGCCAGATGTAGAGTGGAGTCTTCCTCTGGTGGGCGCAGTAAAGAGCGGGGCCATTTTTGATTGCCTGTAAGGGGTTTTTCTCAGGCAGCTTGTCAGAGAAGTGCACAAAAGAAGGCTGAAAATCTGCCAAATTGCTGATGCACAGACTCGAAAGCACAAAGCTTAGCAAAAAAATATAGACAGCTTACAATTGACTTGTGTCTTTATTCAGTGCAAAAGTGCTTAAAACATCCAGAGCCAATAAAGTGCAAGAGCATAAAAGAATTTGCAGCGACCAAACTTATGCGAGAAACCTCTGAGGAAGTCTTCTTGGCGAAACATCAGCTGAGCTGTAATGTAGCACATTCGTGCACGTTAGTGTCTGTGCTGCTGGCTGTTAATGTGGCTGCGGGTGCACCCAGGGAGGTGCCATTGTGTGTTATTTTGTTTATGTTTCTCGCATAAGTTTGGTCGCCGCAAATTCTTTTATGCACTTACACGGTATTGGCTCCAGATGTTTTAAGCACTTTTGCACTGAATAGAGAAGACACCAGTCAGTGGTAAGCTGTTTCTATATTTATTTGCTAAGTTTTGTGCTTTGGGGTCTGTGCATCAGCAATCTGGCAGATTTTCTGCCTTCCTTTGTGCGCTTCGAGTTTCTATAGCTATATTGTACCAAACTGGTCACTCATAAGTGAAGTGAGCCCCACACTTTTTCTTTCTTTTACAGCTTGTCAGAGAACCCAGTAGACATGGTAGTGCTGGTTCTGGTGCTTAGAAACAGGGACAGCATTGCAGATGTCACAGTGGGCAATGCCTTGGGTTCCAGTGATCATCATACAGTGTGGTTCAACATAAAGACAGGAACAGAGGCAAGCCACATGAAGACGAGGAAAGGAGGGCTGATTTTGAAGACATGGGATACTGCCAGAGAAACTACCTCATGGGGGAGGACTTGCCAGGGAGGGGTAGTGGCACAGTGAGGAAAAACAAGGGAAGCCATAATTAAAGCAACCAACCTCTGCGAGAAGGAAGTGGGTAAATGCAGAAAGAAAAAGACTGTTATGGTTCTCTAACTCATTATACCCTGGGCGGCCATTTTGTGTCAGGTAAACAATGGACAGTTCGAATTTCTGAAGAAGCTATTGGAGGTAATGAGCTAAGAAAGCAGCCAAGGTGGTGAAGGAAAAGGGTGGCATTCAGGAAGTATAAGGAAACGGAGGGAGGAGGGCAGGGAGGTACATCAAGTGAGATGGCGGGAATCTGGAAAGGCGGTGAGTGGAACAAAGGCACAGACAGAGGGGATGCCAAAGAGAGTAAGACTTTCTTCAGATACATAAGTTAGAAGAAGAAAAAAGCAAGGAGAGGGATAGTGAGGATTAGAAGTATGGAAGGGGAAGACTGCACAGAAGAGGACCAAGAAAAAGCTGCCATCCTGAACAGGCATTTCTACTCAGTCTTCACAGTGGAGGGAGGGAGGAGGAGATGGGCCACCAAGTGGTAACAGGAACAGGGAGAGGTGGACACAAGTCCATTTTTTGAGGGAAGAGTCCTGAAGGGGCTTGAAGCTCTGAAGGTAGACGAGGCTGTGGGACTGGAGGGATACACCCAAAGGTACTGAGAGAACTCAAGGAATTGCTAGCCGCACACTGACAGTTTTTTTCAACAGCTCGCTGGAAATAGAAGTGGTTCCGGAAGACTGGAGAAGAGCTACCATTGTCCAGCTAAATAAAAGCAGCAGCAGCATGGAGGAACATAGAAATAACAGGTCGGTCAGTCTTACTTAAATGGTGGGGAAATGAATGGAAACCCTTCTGACTGGTAGAGAATCTTGAATTCAGTGCGAGACCACCAGCAGCATCGCATCAGGGTGGGAGTGGGGGTTAATGCAAATAAATCTGATTTGATTTCTTTGGGTGACCAGGGAAATGGAACAGGGAAGGGCAGTAAATGTGCCTTCTCTAGAGTTTAGCAAGGCCTTCTGCACAGTGCCACACAGGAGGTTGATAAATAAACTGAGCAGCCTAGGGGTGGGATCTGCAGTGGTGAATTGGGTTAGAAGCTTGTTAGGGGGTGCTGCTGAGCAGTCATCAAGTAAGCAGCATTTTACCTCTGTTCCTGAGATTTGTCTATTCAAAACATCCAAACGTTTAAATATTTGTTCTCTTTAGAGCTTTGTCTGGTGGCTGTTACTCTCTTGATTGTCAGGATGGGCAAGACTCGTGGTGCAACTGCTCCTTGCCAGATTTCTTTGCCCCCCAAAAAACAACAGCAGCACCGTGAAGAGCGTCCTGCCGCGTCCGGAGAAGCCACGGATTTGTCAGACCAACTAGCCGGAGGCAAATCTCTGGCTTCCATACAAGCGACCTTGCTGCAGCTCGTCAAGTCGGTACAAGAGTTAGACAAAAAATGTGAGACTTTGACTCCTAGAGTTTCGGCCTTGAAGTCCCGTATGGAGTCTTGTGAACAAACAGTGCAGTGATCAGAAACCTCGGCCCTTAGATCCTCCGAGGCAACTGTAAAACTTATCAAGAAAAACTCCCTGCTTCAGTTGTGACTTGAAGCCATGGAAAATCAGGCCAGAGAAAACATTTAAGGGTTGTGGGGCTCTCGGAAGCTGCATAGGGAGAGGATTGCTTGCATTTTATGAAAATGTTCTTACTTGCTGTCCTGGGACTTACAGAAGTGGACCCTCCCTTTTCCTTCGAGAAGGCCTACAGAATTACCCCGTGACGTGCGGCTGCAGGTTCTATGGCCCCTAGGACTGTGATGGTGGTATTCACTGGCGTTGGAGACAGGGATAGAACCCTTGCCCTCTCCAGGAGGTGAGGACCTTTGAAATATGGTGATGACTCTATATTGCTCCCTGATCTTTCTTTTAGCACCTGGCAAAGGCGCAGGGTGTTTGATGGTATTTGGGGCTGTTTACGATTGTTGAAAGTTCAGCACCAGATCTTGCTTCCGGCCAAGCGCAGGGTGACTTGGCAGGGTCGCCTGTACCAGTTCACCGACCCAAAGGATGCTGACAAGATGATGCGCTGCATTGAGCAGGAGTTGACAGCGGGCATGGTAGATGGGGTATCTTCTGATGAAGGTTGACAGGTGCAAGGATGGCAGTCTCTGTGATGTCTGGGTGAGGTCGCACTCAAAGTCGAATGGATGTAGATGGATGGCCGCAAATAGGCCGCATTTTGGACTTCCTCTGAGTAGCTTTCCGGAGCTGTTCGGGACTGCTTCAGAGTTGCTTAATGTATGCAAACCCCAGTTATTTGCCTCTTTTCTTTCTTTTTTCAGTGGTGAAGGATGGACTATTTCCATGTGGGAAATTTATTGGTTGGACTGAGTTGGACTATATTTTCGGATGCTGGGAGAATGGTTAATTATTGAGGGAGGAAAATACTTTTTTTTTTTTTTCAGTGGAGCGATGCAAATGTCATTCTATTAATATTTACTACATAAAGCACATTATGGTGGGTGTTCTTACTGGGAATTTTGTATTTGGAATTTCATTTTGGAAGCTGGGGAGTTCCCCTTAATTCATTTAATGATTTTACGTTTAGGGGAATCGCTGGGACCACTTACTCATGCGGGTCATTAGTATGTGTGGAGAATATCATGGACATATGATTCCTCATTGCTCTTCATTGGCTGCATGCATTTTATGTCATTCAGTTTATGGATGGTATTATAAATGTGGGTATATCCCCCTATGCTGTTATTATGTGGGGGAGGCCGTTAATAAAATTTCTGTTTAGCACTGTGGTGATGTGGTATGCCCGTGTTTCCTCCAGAGTACAATATGTTTTGTGAGTTGTGTACCAGAATTAATAAAAATATGAAAAAAAAAAAAAAAAGCCTGTTAATGAATAATTTTTATATAGCTCCCCATTCATATAGCTCAGAGCACTTCACAGTTTAAGGACATTTGAAATAAATACCCATAACAATATAAAATGAATACATTAATAACTAACCTAAAACATGAGGCATGTGTTAATTCAGATCAAATGCTAATCTAAATAAATGGGTTTTCAGCCCCCTTTTAAAACCCTCCACTGAGGTCAAACTCCTCTTTTGGTATAGCAAGTAGATCACTAAGCAAGGGGCCGCTACTGCAAAAGCTCTCTCTCCTGACATATTTAAACAAACTCTTGGGACTACCAAAAACCTACCCTCGGTGGAGCAGAGGGGTCAATCATGAGCAAACCATGCTAAGAGGTCTTTAAGGCAGTCAGGCCTCCCAGTCTATGCAGGGCTTTGTAAGTTACAACAAGCTCTTAAAGGTGGTGGACCAGCTAACTGGAAGTCGGTGCTGCTGCTGCAGGACAGGTGTTGTATGGTTGGGGCAGGAAGGTTTGGAGATCATCCTGGCTGCTGTATTCTTCATCAGATGTTGGCGACATCCCACCTTCCCTGATAGCCCTAAGTAAAGAGCATTGCAGTAGTCTAGTCTTAGTCATGAAGGCATGAACCAGGATCGCTAGATTCTCAGGCTCCAGATAGGGCTTTATCTAAGAGATACTCCTTAACTGGAAAACAGGGGTGTAGCCAGACAATATAAACATGTACACCAGGACCGTGTTTGTTGCCCCGTTTAGCACAATAAATACAACTTTTGTACCTCATGACACTGGTTGCTGCCTACTGCCCATGCACGGGCAAATACAGATGCCATGCATTGCTCCTTAAGACACCAACATACCAGCCCAGAGCCTGTAAGGCTGTATAGTCCTTGGGATGTAAAGACAGTATCAGTGACCAATCCTTCTAGTTTTGGCTAATATGAATAAAATTACAGAAAGGTTCTGCTGGTTCTTATTTGTTTTCATGGACAAAGGAAGCAGTTCAGAGCCTATTTGCTGCCCTCGCTTAAATAAAATTGTACACCCTGGAGTACATGGAGTATGCCTGCCTACACCCATGCTGGAAAACTCCACTGTACACCACAGCAGACACTTGATGCTCAAGTGTCAAATCTAAGTCTACTGTACATTGACTTCTAAATTCTTCACCCTGTCCATAGCCACTAGGGGCACGCTGTTCAGGAAAGGAATCCTCTAGGAGTACACTACCATCCCACAAGACCCAGATCCAGTAGTAACAACTCCATCTTAGTTGGGTTCAAGCTCAGCTAGCTGGAAGCCATCCAATCTGTGATCTCCTCAAGGTGTGGTTCCAGTACTGAGACTGCTTTCTGCTCATGAGGTATAAAAGACAGGTACATCTGAGTATCATCTGCATGGCAGTGAAAACTCAAACCATACCCTCTAATGACCCATCCCAAAGTTAACACATACTGCGCAAATAGCATGGGGGGCAGAACAGACCCGTGCAGAACCCCACAGTCGACCACTCTCCACTGTGATGAGAAAGTACTCATCCCAACCTTCTGTGATCTGCTGGTAAGGAAGGACTCAAACCACCGCAGCATTGCTGTAGTGAGTCCCGCATGTTCTGCAAGGCATTCTGTCCACACCCCATGATCCATGGTGTCAGATGCAGATGAGAGATTAAGGAGAACAAGTATAGATTACTCCCCATCTCTCGCCAGGAGCAGGTCATTTAAAAACCAGTGCAATCTTGGTGCTGTGGCAAGGCTGGAAACCAGTCTGAAATGGCTCATAGCTGTCAAAATTCTCCAGGTGGGCTCCAGGCTGTGCCACCGCCAGCTTTTCAGTCACGTTTCCTAAAAAGGGAAGGTTCAGAACAGGTCTGTACTTCATCAGCACTTCCAGGGTCAGTGATGGCTTCCTCAGAAGGGGTCTCATCACTGTCTTTTTAAGGGCATTGAGTAAAGACCCCTCTGAAAGGGAACTCTAGATGATGTAAGTGATAGCTGGACCCAAGGCCTCGTGGCATCCCAACACCAACCACGTAGGCCCAGGGTCCAATTCACAGCTGTAACGAGAAACAGTAGTTGTAGTGCACTCACCAAGACAGACACAGATCCCAAATAGAACTGAAAAAATACCTTTTATTTAGCCAAATAGCACTTGGCACCAGTGGCAGTAAATGAATACCAGGCTCAGGCTAGTACCCCTAACCTTGGTGAGTGTGCTGCAACTATTGTTTCTTGTTGGTTCTGTAAGGGGAACAGAACATCTCCCAGACAATTGCACCACAGACTGTAAGTGTGGAGCGCGGTCCCCTGTTCTGAATTGGACTCCAATTCACAGCAGGTGTGGCGCAAACTCGATATCACACTGAGAAATCTTCAGTTAAATCTGTCTGAAGCTTGTCCCAAACCCATGGAGTGCCTTCCTGCCTCTCCGCCAGGCTACTGTCGGCCCCTGACAGGCCACCTGGAAGAATACCCATCCTGATTGAGGGCACTCTGTCCAGGAAGTATTGGCCAACATTATAAACCTTTTTCCTAGACCCCTCCCCCAGATTGCAGATAGGCTGGATGAATCAGTCTGTCTGTGGTCCGGAAGAGCTGGACTGGACGATTCACACCTGAGGTAATAGCCCGTGACAGGAACTTTGCCTTTCTTAGGGTTATTGCCCTCTGGTAGTCTTTTCATAATGAGATCTCAGAGCCATTACATCATCCAGCAAGTGGGACCTCCTCCAAAAACACTCCAACCTCAGGCCTGTTAGCCTTCATCTGCCAGAACTTGTCGAGCTGGGTCAGGAGGCTAGCAGGCAGGCACAGATTGGTGTGATGGAGTCCACTACTGTTACAACAGTCATATGTTTTCCTTCCATAGCCACCATTGAACCTCTGTGGCATGCTGCCGCCATGCCCAAGACATCCAGTACACCCAGGAACTTATTAGGCTTCAGATTTCATAATGGGCAGTACCAAATCATCTCTTCCTGGGGAGATAAACTGCTGGGGGCTGATGCTAGGAACTGCACAGCAAAGTGATCCAACCACCTTAATGGATCTACTTTGACATCACTGATGTTCCCATCCTGTGAAAAAAAACAAGGTCCAAAGGGCGGCCATGCTCTTGGGTAGTAGCGGAAACAGCCTGTGTGAAGCCCAGCAAATCTATTAGCTGAAGAACTGCTGAGCAGACTGCAGGGATTCATCGTAGACCCAAACATTGAATTCCTCAATACCACAAGGTTGGAGGCCTTCAATGAAAAGATGACGATGAAGTCTGCAAGCTCCTTTAGAAATTCCTGATCCCTCCCCAGAGAGCGATACACCAAGAGTATTCTCTACTGCATACCTGCCTCACCCTTTGCGGCCACACATTCAGACAACCTTGTCTCTCTCTCAGGGAGTGCTGTCAGCCCCATGCGGTATCTAAAACAGATGCTCCCCTGACTCTTCTGCCTTGGGCAATGTATCACCGAGTACCCATCAGAGATAGCTGCCTCCAGGTCAGGCTCAGAGTCATCCCCCAACCAGTTCTTGGTGAGACATTCCATGTCCCTAATGGAATCCTTGATCAACCCGACATCAGAAAGAGTTTTATTCCTTAGGGACCTGATATTACGCAACATAAACTGAAGGGGAGGAGCAGGGGCAGCTAGGCCATTGACTATCAGCCCCCCACTCCTAGGGGGCTCCTTGGGGATTGGAATGAGGCAGGGAGGACCCCGCTTTACAGCCGTCCTAAACTCAGAGCACCTGCTTGGCCTAACAGTCCCAATACGTTGTACTCCTATACCCACCTCCAGGCCAACATCTCCACCCTTGCTCCATTTCCTTAAAATCCCTAATTTCCTGCAGCAGTTTTATGCCTCTTCTGAAAGAGGAGGAGCCCAAAAAGTCCAGAGATGGTGCAGGAGTCTGGGAGAGTGTAACAGGGTTGGGTAAGACCCTGCCCCATTTGTTAGGCAGAGAGAGTTAAAAGCAAGGATCTAGTTTGTCCTCTCCTACTCTGTCTTTTATCTGTTTATGCATTCATATTTTTCTTGTGGCACCTTGGAATTGGCCACTCTGATGGGCCCACAATTTTCCTGTTATCTCCTTTCCAGGGGTCAAAATTAAGTTCTGCAGCCACTAGCCAGCAGGGCCAGTTACTGGGAAAATATACTAGCCCCACAGACGTTCCACTGGCCCAGCTGGTGTACTTATTGAAATGATACCTTTGCCAGTACAAGCCCGCAGGGCTAGTTAGAGGAAAATTTTGCATAGCCGTTACAAACTCTGTCAGCATTTGGGTAGTGGGCCAGTGCCAATTAAGACCCCTGCCTTCCTTCACTTGTTGTTTCTATTCTTTCTTCTCTTGCATCTCTATGGTTAAAAACATATATGTGAATCTTTTTATGAAACTGGGATCCCTTGGTTTGCTAATGTACATAGTTTTGTTGTTTGATATGGTTGCAGAAAGCTGTTTGGGTTTCTTTAAAAAGGTGACAGTCTGTAATACAGGGTGTTGACCTTGTGATGTATTTTGACCTCCATAGACTTGTTAAAGGAAAACAGCACCACACCTGTAAGTAATTTTCCCCTGTAGAAGCTGATTTTAAAATACTGGTTCCAGTTCTGCTACTCTTCCATCTCTATAGCCTTTTAACTCATTGTCTCCTAGCAGACGCCTGTAGTCAACAGTAAAATACACTGGTGTGTCCTGAGGATGCCTGCAGAAGTCGGATACTGACTCCCAGTGTGCCCTTACAATGTCGGGAGAAGTCACTTATATAGTTTAATATATAGTGTAACAGAATATAATATATATTTGACTGCATAGCACCATTGGAAAGGTAATTTTATGCTGAACAACTTTGCCACTGATATTTTGTGTATATCATGTATACTTTAGGAGTTATTCATATTTGTTTATGGTATGATGTGTATCGCTTATGTTGCCTGTTTTAGTGGAAAAAAAAAATATTTTTTGCTGTTTCAACCAGCATAGAAAAAAAACTAAATGACATATTATTATTTGCATACCACCACTGGAAAGGTAATTTTGTGCTGAACAACTTTGCCACTGATATTTTGTGTATATCATGTATACTTTAGGAGTTATTTGTATTTGTTTATGGTATGATGTGTATCGCTTATGTTGCCTGTTTTAGTGAAAAAAAAATATTTTTGCTGTTTCAACCAGCATAGAAAAAAAACTAAATGACATATTATTATTTGCATACCACCATTGGAAAGGGAATTTTGTGCTGAACAACTTTGCCACTCATATTTTGTGTATATCATGTATACTTTAGGAGTTATTCGTATTTGTTTATGGTATGGTGTGTATCGCTTATGTTGCCTGTTTTAGTGAAAAAATTTTTTTTTGCTGTTTCAACCAGCATAGAAAAAAACAAAATTACATATTATTATTTGCATACCACCATTTGAAAGGTAATTGTGTGCTGAATAACTTTGCCACTCATACTTTGAGTCTAGCACTTACGGTTCTTGAGCTATTAGGATTTGTTTGTGGCATGCTGACTATGGCTTGATTTTGCTTAGAAAGGCCCAGGATTTGCTGTTAACTGTATACAGGAGACAAGTGGTGCAACATCAGAGAGCTCCTGTGGAGGCAATGAGTTAAGTTATCCTAGTGGGTATCTCTGATTACACGCAGGTAGAAAGTACTGTTTTAGAACTGTATGATATAGTTTGTCTGTGCTCAGCTCTACCACTGTTGGCACGATGCATCCATGTTCTACTATAGATAGAACTCTGTGGTTGTGAGGAACACAAACTACATCACACAGTTCTAAAATGGCACTTAACACCAAAGTGTAAATCGGAAACACTAACAGAGGTTATTAATAGGCCCATATAAATAGAACAATAACAGGATTAGAACCAGTATTTAAAAAGCAGCTTCTACTGGGAAAATGTCTTACAGGTTCAGAGCAGTTCTCCTTTAGGTGGCGCCAGAGAGCCAGTCTCCAGGCAGGAAGCTTTTTCCACAAGCTCCACTTTTCGGCTGTTAAATTTTATTAAAACTGCCATTTTACACTGACTGTACAGCTGAAATATACCTTGATTCGATTCTGTGAACTTCTAAGCGCTCGATTGATACCAAGCATTTGAGGGTACATCGAGGGAATCTCGATTTTGCAGCTCTTAACTTTGACGCTTAGAGTACTTGCAAGGCTGTGGAGCCTACAATTTTGATGCCTATTCAGGATGGCCTCCTGATTGATTCCTCCCTGGGAGCAACTCCTCTTAATACTGAACAGCATGGACTTTAAATTGGAGACTACACTATCGAGGCTGGAGACGTCTGGTAAAGCACCTATGGCTCGAAAGGTAGCGGTGCAATTCCATGATGTATGAGCTCTGGATCCACAAAGGACTGCTGTGGGACCAAGTAGAGATGGGATGCAACGCCGTGGGCATGTTGCTGTGTTCAGAAATGGAGCCCACACGGAAGCTCTGGCACAAGGGCAAGCTCATTGGACTGATGTGGACTCGGAGTCCCGTCCTTTTACTTTGGAAGCATTACAATTTTGGCTGCACTTGTTTGGGTACCTTTTCTGGCTTAATCTCCGGAGGGCCTGATGGCGAACGCTGCAACCCATTGCTTTGCAGTTTGGCTGTTTGGTTTTCGACCAAATGAAGATGGTGGATGACCGGGAGAGTCCTCTTGTATATTGGAAGGACTGAATGTATTTGTGGCAAGTTTAAGCACATATTGTTATAGTCAGTTATGGGTAATGTTATGAGGGCTACTTGAAATACCATCCGAGAACTTTCCGGACTAGGACTCATGGCTGTTGGGTTAATCGGGAAGTTTTCAACACTATTTTTTGGGATGGGAATTTGATGCGGGTCATTTTACTCCCTATGGTGGAGTAATCCACCCTCTGCAATTTCTTTATCTCCCCAGACGTACCTAGGCTATGTAGATTTCAGCTTTTACAATTTGTGTGTAGGTAGCTCTATGCATTTAATAAGCTGCATTCCTGTATTATTGTTCAGGCATTAAGTTAAATGCATTGAATCTAGTCATTTGAAAGCTATAACTGTCCTTAATTTACAGCTGATTGTGGAGTTATGTGAGAAAAAGCAGATATTTCCTTTTTCAGCAGTTATGTTACTAGGATTAATAGCAGTCATGTGGACTGCGTCTAAATACTTTAGTAAATTCTACCTTTCATGGACACTCCAACGCCGTTGAGATAGTTGGCATCTATGGGACTTTTTGTTAAGAATTATGCTGGATACCCTCCTCCTATTGTAACAGCTTACAGGGGGTTGTTGTGTGAATATCAGTTTTGACTGTTTCCTATGCCTACTGCCCTGTATAAGGTATTTGGATGTATGACTATGCATGAAAATAATAAAAATACATTTTAAAAAAAGAGCAGTTCTCCTTTAAAAGAACTGTCAATGGGAGAATGTTCTATTTTGTTGCACCTGTTAAAGACTGGGGCAGGATTTTCAAAGTGTGGTGCAGTGCTTGCGTCCAGCCTTGCGTCCCGGGCACTTAGGTTCTGGTGGTGCACCAAACCTTTTACCGCAACTGCTTCTGATTTTACAGTCGGGCATAGTTGTGACAGTTTCCACAAATTATGGCAGCTTGCGACAAATATCTGATGAAAGCTCTGTAAAAATGGCCCCCAGGATTGTTGTATGTTAGACCTAAAAAAAATTGGTATAACTTGCGGCAGTTGCCACATGGGATAGAAAATCCCTTTAGATCACTGCAAGCCCCAAGTGCTGTATCGTCGGCGCACCGGGGCTTGCGGGGCTCTAAGGCTTTTGAAAATCCTGCCCCAGATGTGCTCTTAGGCTGGCCATAGGAAAGAAATTGACAAAGTTCTGGTATATTTTGTGAAAGAAACAGGAGATACAACGTACAACAATCAGGATGCAGAGTTTAAACAGCCAGAAAAAGGCATCTTATAAAAGAGAACAGTGTTTTGTTGAGCGATGGAGAGATTGAGATTTAAATAGAGCAAGAGAGAGAAAGAGGCTCTAGGATGTAGGACTTTGTTTGTACTATTTTTATAAAGAGATATACTGTACATTTTAATTTTTTTATTATTGTTATTGATAATCATAAAATGCTACTTGCGAATTGTATAGCTTCTCCTCTGCATATGCTTCCTGGCCTGTGCCTCTATGACAGTTGGCATCAGACAAAGTGGGATTTACGCCGTGCACACTCTAAGCCAGGAGTTTTGTGCATGGTTAGTTGACCTGTTACCAGGGAGGCACAGAAGAAAGGTATGGATCCTGCAACAGCAAACCCAGGAGTAATGACAAGAATGGCAATCATACTAGAAGCAAAAACAAAACTCCAAACTGAGACTGTACAGCTGGCACCAGTGATGTAAGAAGAACAAGCAGGGACAGAACCTGAAAGTGTGTCTGCCTTCTTCAAATGGTGGACTGTACAACAAAGAGAGATTGAGAAACGGTGAAGAGATGCAGCAACAGGAGCAGCGATGGCTGGATGCCTTGCACGCTATCAAAGCTGGAGGATCAGGTACAGGTATGGCAAATCAACAAAACACAAGTAACTTAAAAAAAAACACATTAAACTTACAAAGCTGTGTCACACGGGTGATACCAGAGCATATCCGACAACCTTTAAGAGGATCGCCAGAACCTGTCAGTGGCAGAAACAGCAATGGTAAGTAAGGTTGGTACCACCTTACCTGACAGGTAAAGCCTAACATGCCTACAACAATATGGACACTGCACAGTCAGAAAACTATGACCTTATGAAAACAGAAATCCTTAAAGAGCTGCTGACGCCTCAAAGAAAACTTTGAAAAACATAATACTGTAATTAGGTACAATTCAGCTTGCATTTCATATATATTCTACATATTTCTCTCTTCCATTATTTATTACTGAATAAATTTGCATGATCTTTATCCCTTAGAGTTCCCTCAAAGTTCATCTGCCTCTATAGCTTACTCCCTGCTTCAATTCATAATCCTCTGTTGTGACATCATAATATGTTGCTGTGAGAGTAACTGATGTCACAAGCAGTGCATTATGACCTTAAGCAGGGAGAAAGCAACAGGGATAGACGAACTCTTGAGGAACAAAGATATTTTGTTT
The DNA here is from genome assembly GCA_016271365.2 of Neoceratodus forsteri. Taxonomy (NCBI): domain Eukaryota; kingdom Metazoa; phylum Chordata; order Ceratodontiformes; family Ceratodontidae; genus Neoceratodus; species Neoceratodus forsteri. The sequence continues at coordinate 41,422,332 of CM057451.1, forward strand.
TAATGCAAATGACATCAGTAATAAATAATGGGAAGGAGGAATACAACTCCTCACTAAATGGCTCCAACCAGAGGGCAAACAGTTCCACAGATCATTGACATTTGCATTGGAGCAATTCATCAATATCCTTCTTATAGACATGCAGCTTTGGGTGAAAGAACGACGACTAGAAAGTGAGGAAGACGTAATTTCTTTGGCTGAGAATTATTGAATGGCCAGACAGACACTGCAGCAGTGAAGTAACAGCCAAAGAATGGTAAGACCCTCTTTTTCCCAGTTTAGCTCCAGATCAGATAAGAACTCTGAGGGTAACAAATTTGCACCCAAGGACTTTATTTGCTATAGCTGTAATAAGTCAGTCCATATTGCAGGAACTGCCATAGAAATAATGAGGGTAACACTGGAGCAAATTTGCCCTTAAATTGGAGCAAATATTTAACAGACGTCAAGATGGGAGATAAGACTGTGGAGGGACTTACAGATTCGGGAAGCAGATAAACCTTGGTGCATGTTGAAGTTCTGGGAAAAGACTGTATGAAAGGATCAGGAACTAGGGTCATCTGCATCCACAGGGACACTTCGATACTATCCTACCACCCAAAGAACTCTGAACATTAAGGGGGGGGGGTGTTGCACCAAATGAAAGTGGGGGTAGTGTCAAAGCTACCTGTACCTGTGATTATTGGAAATGACTTTCCAAGATTTGCTAAATTAATTGCAGAGGGAGCAAGCCCTACTGTTTCAGCAGTGGTGATAACAAGAGCACAGGCAAAGAAAATCTCAGATGTTGGGGAGTCTTTTCTTTGTGGTGACTGATTCTAACTTGTCTGAGCCCAGCTCTAAGACCTGGAAGTCCAGGAAAGAAAGAAGATGCCTGAAAAAACAATGGCAACAGAAGACGGATGGACATAAGGGGTTGATATATGAAAATGCTGAAACTAAATGGATAACTGATTGTGATTTTGTTTTGGAGCAAACTAGAAACATAGAATTTGATGGCAGATAAGAACCGTTTGGTCTGCCTAGTCTGCTCATTTCCCTATCTAATGGATAAGCTGCAGATCCTAGTTAATCAACAGCCTACTTCCTCCTACCCTCCCCCACTAGAATTGCCTTATGTCTGTCCCATGCATTCTTGAATTCTCCCACTGTTTTTGACTCCATAACCTCCTCAGGAAGGCTGTTCATGCATTCACAACCCTCTCCATGAAAAAATACTTCCTTACATTACCTCTGAGCTGTCCCCCTTCTATCTTCAAATTGTACCCCCTTGTTCTTGCACATCTCTTTTTCTGAAAGATGCTACCCTCTTGGACTTTGTTGATTTCCTTGAGGTACTTGAAAGTTTCTATCATGTCCCCCCTCTACCTCCTTTCCTCAAGGGTATACATATTAACAATGTTTCTCTTAAAGGTTATTTTAAGCAGCTGGAGTGAAAAAAAACAGGGTGAACCAATGTTTAAAAAATGTAATGGGCTACTGTACAGATTATGTGTTAATCCTCAAATGCAGGAACAGATAGAATAATTGGTCATACCAAAAAAATATACAACTGAGTTGTTACAGATAGCACACAATAATCCTATGGCTGGTCACTTGGAGGGACCACACCCTTGCCAGATTGTTGTACAGATTTGACTGGCCTGGGATTCATGAGGATGTTGCCACCTTTTGCAATTCTTGTGCTGAATGTCAGAAAGTAGTCCCAGTGACTGAAAAAGACAAGGTGCCCCTGGTGCCTCTACCCTTGATAGATGTGCCTTTTGAGAGAGAATTATATGGATGTGGTTGGCCCCTTAGACAAAAGTAAAAAGGGTAATCTATTCATTTTGGTAGTATGTGACTATGCTACTCGATACCCAGATGCAGTCCAACATGTGCTGCTACAGCCCCAAAAGTGGCAGCAGAGCTTGCCAAATGTTCCAGCAGGGTGGGTATACCTAGACTAGAGAGAGAGATTATTACTGATCAGGGTAGTAATTTTGGTGCTGAATTGCTGAAGGAAATGTACTGACTACTAGGTATCACTGCCATAAGAACCTCCCCTTATCACAGTCAGACACATGGTCTTGTTGAGCATTTTAATCAAACTCTAAAACGCGTATTAAAAGGTTTGTGAATGGTGAAGGAAAAGATTGGAACCAATACACTACTTACAGTACCTGTTTTTTGCTTACAGAGAAGTGCCACAAGCATCAACAGGTTTTTCACCCCTTGAAATGTTGTATGGTAGACAGCTTAGAATAAAAGAAACCTGTGAAGATAACCCCGCTCAAAAAGAATCTGTTACATCTTATATGTGTGCAGAGAAAGAAACTGGCAAAATATGGTGAAATTGCCCACAGTAATCGTGAAGAAGCCCAAAAACAGCAGAAGGTGTGTTATGACCATGGGGTAAAAGAAAAAGTTTGAGCCAGGTGAAAAAGTCTAATTACTGTTACCCTTAACAGAAAACAGACGGTTAATGAAGTGGCAAGGGCCTTATAAAGTGGTTAGATGTTCTGGTTCAGTCAACTATGAAACTGAGACCCCTGATAGGCAAAATCCTACCAGGGGTCCCAGCCATGCTAAATGCTGAGAACGTCTCTACCTTGGACCCTCTGCTCATTGCTAACTCTCTGACCCTCGCCTTCTCAGATCTCAGTAGTGTGCTCCCGACGAACTTCTTCAGTACCCCTGCTCCAGGGGTCAGTGAGAAGACCCCAGCACGACCAAACCGGCCATTCTTCCATTTCAAACTGGTCTCCGAAGCCACTGCTAGAAAATACCTTGAAAAAGCCCTCGGCAAATCAAAGCACAATGGGGACTCTCTGGACCTAAAATTTGTTTTACTAACACTAGATGAAGTACTTGGTCCACCAACAAAGACAGTTAATCTATCCCTCAGCCACTCCAAATTCCCCCAAATCTGGAAAGCTGCCACGGTCACTCTGGCACACAAAGGTGGTGACTGGTCTCTTCAAAACAACTACAGGCCAATCTTTATACTTCCCCCTGCTCTCCAAGGCCCTTGAAAGGATTGTGACTGACCAGCTGGTGGAGTACTTCAATTAATATCAGCTCCTATGCCCAAAACAGCATGGTTTCAGAGCTGGCCATAGCACCATCACGGCTCTCCTGGAATTTACTGGATTCATACATAGTGCTCTTGACAAAGTGCGCATTGTAGGGGTGGCCTTTGTTGGCCTTGCGCATTGTAGGGGTGGCGTTTGTTGACCTATCAAAGACATTTGACATGCTTTTTTTTTTTTTTAGTTGTTTAACCAGGAGTAGCACACTAAGCTGAAAACTTTTTTACAGGAGCATCCTGGGAGCACAGGGAAGTTAAGTGACTTGCTCAGGGTCACACAGTATGCAAGTGGAAGCTGTGGGATTCAAACCCAGGTCTGGCCTGCTGGAAGTCACCAAATTTGCAGCTCAGAGGCTTAAACCACTGTGCTATACTGCCTCCCCTCCATCATGCCCTCCTCCTCCTCCTTGAACAGCTCTCAGACATAGGGCTAGCCCTAGAAACCATAGCATGATTTTGTAGCTACCTTAGCCTGCGATCACAGCAAGTAAAGATTGGGGACATCCCATCTGAAAGTCGACCGGTCAGATCAGGGGTACCACAAGGATCCATACTCGATCCAATACTCTTCAGTGTCTTCCTAAACAACCTCCTGGCTGCTTGCAATGGCTGCATGCTCCTCTACACAGCTGATGCGGTGATCTTTACTAGCAACCTTGACCCTGCACTGCTGGAATACGACCTCCAGAGTGGCTTCACAGCGGCTGAAAAATGGTTCAAAGAGCAAAAACTGGTCATGAACTACAAAAAGACCAAAACCATGCTCTTCACCACAGCCCAAAACAAGCTAAAAGGCTATCCTCTGGCAATTCAGAATGACTCCGGTAACGCCCTGGAACTAGTCCCTCATTTCAGGTACCTGGGAATTGCACTGGACACTGCCCTTACACACAGCACATTGACATCACGGCCAAAGCCTTTAACACCAGGATTGGTGTTCTCTACAGGCCCAGACATTGCTTGACCTATGAAGCTCTGAACTTGGCAATTAACAGTTCACTGATCACCTTGATTGACTATGGCCTAGCTGTCTATGGCTCTGCTACTGACACAGCACTCCAACGCCTCTCTACAGCCTTAAGCAAAGCTTTCTGCCTGCTCACTAATGCCCCAAAACTCACCCACACCTGTGAGCTTTATGCGCGATCGGGCTGACTTCAATTGAAGGACAGAATACTTTATCAAACGTGCCTACTCCCAAAAAAGGTCTCACTAAACTTACTTCCTCAAGGAGTTCTGAGCCTTCTGTCACCACGTATACATGCCAGGCACACCAAGAACTCGACTACACAAGTATTCCATGTGCCCAGGTGCCACACAACTATGGCCCAGTGATCCTTTGCTCACTGGGCCCCTCAGTGGACAAATGGTCTACCTCCTGACATAGCTGGAGCCACAACCCTTGGTTCCTTTAAGCACAAACTCCATCAGCACCTCACCGACAATAGTACCTGTAGGTGCCCCCGCTAGTCTGCGCCTGCAGCTTTAGTCTGCCTCTGCACTTCCAACTCCTGACCCGCCAAGTTAATTCTTTTCCCAAGCACTTGCCTCACACCCCCTTTTGCCCTAGCACTTGCCTCCCACCCCCTACCCCTTGGCTCTTCTCATTTCGTCTGTCCTTCCTATCCCAGCTCTCACTGCCCCTCCCTACCTCACCGTAACAGTCTGCCTCTCTCTTCTGCAGGACGCTGGCATACCATGTACTATGCCTTAGCACAATTTGTGTAATTGTTTGTCATTGCAACCCATGTATTGTTGAATTTTATTGCACTCTGTATAATTTACTGTAACTATATTGTGTCTTGTGTTAATTTATCTGATATGGAACCTCTCTATGAGCATCCACTCACAGGTGTCATCCAAGATTTAAATAAATAAATAATAATAAAAAAAGAAATATACCATGCTAACCTCCTGAAAAAAATGGGTTGAAAATACACCAAAGGTTGCTTTGTTGATATTAACAGAAACTGCTAAAAGAAGATACTGATATAGCTTATGAATCTGGAACAAACTGTAAACTTCTGCTGCTATAAAAGTAAGTGAAAGTTTCCTTATCCACAGAACAAACCACAGAAATTCATAACTTGGTAAAGACATTTCAGAGTACTTTTACCACAGTGCCAGGCTGAACAGAAGGGGTCGAGCACATAATAATGACAGAGAATGCTGGCCCTTTTAGACAAAAGACATACAGAATACCAGAGCGGTTAAGAGCAGACATGGTTAAATACATACAAAAAATGAAAGAGTTGGGGATCATTAAAGAATCGAGAAGTGCTTGGTCATCACCAGTGGTGACTGTAAACAAAAAAGAAGGGGGGTGTAAGAGTATGCCTTGGTTTTAGGAAAATTAATCAAGTGTCTGTATGTGACAAATATCCTGTGCCCAGAATAGATGATTTGGTGGATGGACTGGGAAGTGCAAAGTACATTAGTACCCTCGATCTCATCAAGGGTTACTGATAGATTCCTCTAGCTAAATAATCTAGAGACAAAATTGTATTTTCCATTCCAGTGGGATTCTGTCAGTTTACCACCATGCCATTTGGGTTACATGACACAGTTGCTACATTCCACTGGTACATGGATGTAATTCTAGCCCCTCATACAAAAATGCAGGTCTAACCATTAATTCTACCAGGTATGCATTAGGCATACAGGAAACCAGATATTTGGGTTATATTTTGGGTAATGGAGAAGTAAAGTCAGAGGTTTCCAAGATAGAAGCTGTAGCTAAAACAGCCCTGTTCGTAAAACACAGAAACATGTTGGGGCATTTTTAGGTCTGGCTGGTTACTGCTGGAGATTTGTTCCCAACTTTGCCCAGTTAGCTACTTCCCTCAGTGAACTCATGAAAAAAAAAAATGGTACCTGAATAATGTGAAATGGTCCCCAGAGTGCGATTAGGCTTTTCAGGCCATCAAGGCTGCATTATGTTCAGCCCCTGTTTTTAGAAGTCCAGATGTTGAGAAACAGTTCTGTTACAGACAGATGCATCAGAAGTAGGCCTAGGTGCAGTCCTGAGTCAGAATACAGATGGGAAGGAGCATCCCATTCTGTATATCAGTAAGAAGCTGCATGACAGAGAGAAAAAGTACTCCACTACTGAAAAAGAATGTCTTGCTGTGAACTGGGCAATGGAAGCCATCAAGTTTTACCTGCTAGGAGCTGATTTTGTACTTGTAACGGATCACAGTCCTCTCTGTTGGCTTAGTCAAGTGAAGGATAAAGATTCCAGAATCACATGGTGGTACCTGGCACTACAGCACTTTATATTCAAATTGATGCATTAATCTGGAAAAGAGAATGTCAGTGCTGATTTTCTGTCAAGATACGGTTCAGGAATTGAGAACTGCAAAGGCTGAAAAAAATATGTGTGCTTAACTGAAATGTTTGCTGTAAAAGGCGTTATGAAAAAAGGGATACTATATATGCAAAGGACTGTAAATGCTGTAAGGTAGTGAAGAGACATAAAAGAAGGTTTTGGAAGTCTGTTTCATTAGCAAAAAAAAAACCAAAAACTGGAACCCTCTTAAAGAGGGGTGTATGTGACAGGTTTTGGTAAGATCCTGTCCCATTTGTTATGCAGAGAGAGTTAAAAGCAAGGATCTAGTTTGTCCTCTGTCCTGTCTTTTGCCTGTCTGATTGTGCAATGAAATTTTTCTTGTGGCACCTAGAAATTTGCCACTCGGATGGGCTGATGGTCCCGAATTTCCCTTGTGGTCTCCCTTCCTTCACTTGCTTTTCCTGTTCTTTCTCTCTCCCCATGCTTCTCAGTGGTTAAAACATATATGTGAATTTTTTTGTGCAACTGGGATCCTTTGGTTTGCAAAGGTATATAGTTATATTGCTTTGAAATGATTGCAGAAAATGATTTGGGCTTTTTAAAAAGGTGACACCTCTGTAGTACAGGGGATTGATCTTGAGATGTGTTTTGACCTTCACAAGCTTGTTAATTGAATTGTCAGCAGTAAACCATCTCTGGGACAGAATGTTCTATTTTGCTGCACCTGTTGAAGGCTAGATATGCTCTTTAGGTTGGCCTCAGGAAAGAAGCTGACAAAGTTCTGGCACATTTTGTGAGAAACAGGAGATGCAGCTTACAACAATCGGAATGCAGAGTTTAAGCTACCAGGAAGAGGCATCTTGTAAGAGAGAACAATGTTTTGTAGAGAGACTGAGATTTAAACCAAGAGAGAGGCTCTCATATGTAGGACTTTGTACTGTCAGTACGACGAGCTATCCTGTACAATTTTATTTTTTTTATTATTGTTACAGTACAAGCCACTTAATGGGGATGCTCTTAATGGGGACGTTTGTTTAAATGGGATGATCCCCTGGCCACCAATTAAGTGGCCATGCAATTCCATTAGGTCTCCTTCTTATAATGGGGATGCTGATGTCATTTAATTGGGGCGATAATGTTCAACTTCGTTCCGTGGTTTCTCAATTAGTGGCTCATCAACACATCATTGCTAGCCTTTAAACACTGCCATTTCCACCTAAGCTGTTCATGAGCGGTGCTGTGCTGGAAGTCAGAGATTCTCGCCTCCTGTTGTGTCTCCTGCTCTGATGGCAACTAAGGGGGTCTCAAGCAATCACTATCACTAACTGCTTTAGAAAGGGCAGATTTGCTTTGGATGTATTGATGATAAGAAAACACTACTAGCGAATGGTATAACTTCTCCTGTTCTGCACATACGTCCTGGCCTATGCCTCTGACAAACAGCAGGTGTACACAGGGGCTGCCTTACCAACACACATACCTTATATTAATCTGTTAACAAAACAACCATAACCCCAGTATAACCTGACCTAATAACACTTCCACCATCCTTAAACAGACCCTTCAATCAGTCACCACACCCACACTAAATTACAGCAGATCCTAATTAATCATACACCAGACACTCGCAATACCCCAAATAATAATCCCTGTGTGCATCACTACACAGCTTAATAGTGCATGTGTAAAGATAGTCCAAAAAACAGCAAACAATCAAATTAATCCCCTCCCTGCCACTGACGGTACAGAACCCATACAGCACAGAGGGTGAAACAGAGCATTTTCTCACAATGCTTCCAGTGTCTCCAGTACAAGACTCAAAGCACACCTCTAGGCCTTCTTTACCTAAGAGCAGAATTCCCACACTCTGACTCTCAGATAAGGCTCTAATGAAGCTGGCTGTCTCACCGCTACTCTCTGGTGGAAACAGCTAATTCTTATCTAGCTATAAGATGGAGCTGTACCCCTCCCTCCAACATCGCCATCCACCACTGTCCTTCCACCTCCAAACCTCCTTTGTTACCTGGACCACCAGTTTTTCCGGGCTTTCATTACTCCACTTCACCCTTTGCAGCTCCAGATCAGAGCTCGGCCAAAACCAAAACACCTGTCTTTTTTGCACTAGGAAAAGTTTGAGGGGCAGTCCAAAGTGCCTTCAGTACTATTCACCCTCAAATGCCTTCTCGGGGGACATGAAGCTGCTGCTCTCCCAGGACAGATTCTGTGCAGCCTCTGATGTTGGAGAAGCAACAGAGAAACTACCAGCACAGTCTCAGCACTGAAGTTTTACCGAGTTCACCGAGGCTAGCTGGCAAGTGTGATGCTTTACTGTTCGAATACATGCAGTCAGGTCTCCTGTTTCTGACTAATGGGATAACCTACACTCTAACGCCTTAGATGTAAAGTGCTGTGAAAAACTCTGGAGAAAAGAGGTACAATAGCAGGGATTTACTAAAACCAAAAAACGCTACCTTACCTCTTAATCTTTCATAATGAGCTGTGGCTAATCTAAAAATTCCCTATTCCCTAGGAGATAGGAAATTATTTTTACATAGTTAAATGCCCTTTCATCTTCCTTTCCATGCCTGTTATGTATTCTAACTTTGTAATGCCCTCAGATCTACATAAAGTTGTACACTCCTCACTAGCTACTGCTTTCTTTTTATTTTTCTAAGACATTCTCTGACATCATAATACTGTTTCATGCTATTCATCTGAATGAAAAAACATAGAAAAATAAGCAGCAACTGGTGTCAGCAAACAAACAAATCAGATGAAAATCAGATGCATAAATGCAAAGGAGCCCGCGGCTACTATCACCGGTGCTTCAGGTCTAACTCATGACCCTTTCTCAATGGCCTGGAATGGTGTTATTAATGTCATAGAATGTTTGGGCAGTATGAAAATAGCTCAGCAGCAACTGCTGGGGAGAAAGGAATTCAGGATAGTTACAAAGGCAACACAATTATATTATTAATTTAACAAAAAAGTTAAAAACAGCAGAATATTGGCTAGACACTAAATGGACAACAGGAGGACATCTAGGGGTGTAAAAAAATGGATATAAAAAACTGTTTCCTACCACCCTTAAGAAAATATTAAAAGAGAATAAAAGAGCACAACAAACAGGACTTAAAGGACTTAGGAAGTAAGCTGTTGATTAACTAGGATCTGCAGCTTATCGGTTAGGTAGGAAAATGGGCAGACTAGGTGGGCCAAGCGGTCCTTATCTGCCGTCAAATTCTATGTTTCTATGTTTAAAGGCTTCTTAGAAGCACTCAGTAGCTCATAAACTGTAGTCTGCCGAAATGCAGCCTCTCCCTAGAATGCAGAGGGTGGTGGTTAATGGCATTTGGCAATGGCAATGGCCGGTGTGTACTGGCGCCCTCCGGGAAACTGTGCGAAACTACAGGCTCCCTGTGACACTGTATCACAGTGTGCGCACATATTATATTGTACTGGCCCCCCCTTATGTTTCCCTGGGGTCTAGTGGCACCCCCCACCCTCTGATTGGCATCAATATATTTTAAAATATTTGTATTACTGTAACTAATATGACACCAGGATGCCCAGCCCCGGTGCCAGATGTGCCGTCCTCCCCACCCTGCAGTCCCTTTTTTTTAATTTGATTGCCGACATCGGGGGGGGGGCAATTCCCTTGTCGGCACTGGAAGACCCCCCCCAACAGTGTGAGACACTGGGGAGCCCACTCCCAGTGTCCCCAAATAATTATTTGTTTCCTGCAAAGAAGAAAACCGTCCCCGATGCCTATTTTTTTTTTTTGGTCCCTGAAAAAAAGAAAATGGTCCCTTTATCCACCGTCCTCTCCCCCATCCGCCCTCCACTGAGCACCCACCACCCCACACCCCTTGCCCAATACTTACCACCGGAGGTCATCCACTGTCATCTTCTGTGGACCAGGACACGTCTGCACTCTTCAAAGCCGAATCACGAACTGAAGAATCAAGGTAAGTGCCGTATAATGTTTTTCAATAGCGTTTTGAACTTATGGTGATATCTCTGTCATTTTTTTGGTATTTTTTCACCAAATTTTCAACATGGACTTTTGGTATTTTTTCACCAAATTTTCAACATGGACTTTTTAGGACCCCACCTCATGAACACTGTCACTGTTGTTTCATTAATTGGGCCCGGAAGGTCACTTTGCAGATGCTGTGTGAAATCACCTTTCGGGACCGACTAATGAAATGACAATGCCAGTGTTTATGAGGCGGGGTCCCAAAAAGCCCATGTTGAAAATTTGGTGAAAAAAATTCCTAAAAATGGCTGAGTTACACACGGTCATTGGAAATTTTTGCACGGACATAACTTCGGTAATTTTTTATAGTTTTACTCCAAATTTTCAACATAGCCATTTTTTCACTCCACCTCATGAACAGTACAGCTGTAATTTTTCACATCCTGCCCAAAACATGTTTTTGCAGCTGTGGTGCAGAATGGTGTTTTGCCATGGATTTGAACATTTTCACCTATGGAGTTTATGAAGTGGGATCATAAGAAGACTATGTTCAAAATTTGGGATGAAAATATGAAAAAAATGCCAAGGTTATGACTATTCATTTCAATTTCACTAGTCTCGCTCATAACTTTGGAAATTTTAAATATTTTTACCCCAAATTATCAACATAGCCTTCTTCTCACCCAACCCCATGCGTGTCATAGGTGTCATTTTTCGCACCTGTGGTGCAGAATGGTGTTGCAGTTGTGCAGAATTACATTTCGGCAGGGATTTTAAAATTTTCTCTACTGCTTACATGTGCTGGGGTAATAAGATGGCTATGCAGATAATTTGGTCATGCATCAAACCCTGCGCTCCCACAGTAAAATTAGGAAACTCATGGAGCATGGGAGCTCAGGGCCCAAAGGGCCCTGTACTCCCACTGTGACATAACGACAGTTATGGAGGGTGGGAGTGCGGGGCCTAAAGGGCCCACACTTCTGCATGCACATAAGGATACAAGTAAGCTATCTGAAAAAGTAATGAAATTCACTGCAAAAAACTTTGATAATGCATCAGCTGGGGTTATTACTTAAGCAGCGAAAGCAGGGAAATGAGGTGTTAGGGTTTCCAACCCTAACACCCCACCCCCACTTTGCAGACACTGACAGGCATCGGAGGTGTGCCTTGGGGTCCTCGACCTTAACACTTACCCTATTCCACCCCCACCTCCACCCTGAAGACACTGACAGGCGTCAGGGGTGTGCCTTGGGGTCATCGGCTCTAACACTCACCCCATTCTCCTATACTGTACCCATCTCAGCTTATTTACATATGGAATGGGGTGAGTGTTGGGGCCAACGATGAGAATGATTGACTATCCAGAGCCTGCTCTCTGGGGTGGGAGGGTCTCTGCCTCTGCCACTCTACTATCACCTGGGTGACCACAGGTGACAGTGCAATGTGTGGACTGGGCTCCACGCAGGACATGCTAGTGTGCCAGTGGTTGGAGCGCCACATGTGCTGTCATGCCTGGGTGTGAGGCAGTAAACAAGGAAACAATCTGGGGTATGCAAGATGATCGTATCACACTCTGGCCCTGCCTCCTGCTTCTGGCAACCTCCTCCAGAGGCTTCTTCTTCCCCTGCGCACAGGAGGGGAAATGCACTACTGTCTGGCTGTGGCCTGGTCCAACCATGGAGTTAAGCTGTGGGGGACAGGAGCAGGTAAGAGCTGTAGACATGGGAGGACAGGGCTGGGCCTGACAAGGGGATGAAGGAAGCACTACAGGTATCCGGGGGGATAAATTAATTGTTAGGAAAAAAAAAAAAGAAAATGGGTAAATTAAAGTGGTAAACTGTAAAACTGAAAATGGCAAATTAGGTTTGTGTAAATAAATAAAGGTTTTTTTTACAATTTGTAACCGATTACTCCTCCCATATGCAAATGAAATATTTTTTTTTTTGCTGTAATTATTTCTTTGGATTTGTTTGTGATCGCTGTTAATCAAGCTGAACATTCCACATCAGTGGCCGAGTGTAGATGATGGTTCCAGTCACACCCTGATTAATCGTATTTGACAGAACAGTTGTTAAAGGAGCTGTTCAGAAAATACTGTAGTCTAGTTCTAGCCCTTCATATTCCCAATCGTGTTGCCACCAGTTTGTCATGTTGCCCCTGTCTGACAGCTGGCTTAATACACTTCGGTGCTGTCACCAGCCTGTTGCAAATTTAGCATTACGCTGGCTGTTTCCCTCTTGTTCCTTTTTGTCCTTGTTCACGCATTACAAGTTCTCTGGACTTAGAAACCCCGAGTTATTTTCAGGCACTCCTGAACATGCTCCTGTATTAGAAGCTGTCCTATAGTAATTTAGGGCACAGGGTCATAATGTCGCACGGCAGAATCTCGTTGCACGATTACTGTTTATCTATTGTTCTGTGGGGGGTTCACACCCCCTGTTACGGCTTTGAAACCCCTGCCCCTGGTGCATTCTGTATAACAGTCAGATTCTTTACTCCGACTGCCTGTGAAGTCACGCCGGAGATTTCTCCTCGCTCACTTTGGTTTAAGTGTGGTTTCTCGACGGTTTCTTCAAATTGGATTTTATTTTTCAGTTCTTCAAGCCTCTGTCCTTCGGTACATGTTAGACTAGCCTAGGTTTACTTCAGTTTTGGTAAGTTTTCGTTTTTTCTTTCGGTTCACATAACCGGGAGGAAACTGATTAAATTCTGTTCTTTTGAGGTAAAGTCTTAGGCCCAGATATTCAAAAGAGTTGAGCCATGCTCAATAGGATTGCTCCTGTGCAAGTCTGAAATGTGCCATTCTGCGATATTTAGCAGGAGGCAGTTGCGCCCCCGAAATCATGCTGAGCAACAGTGCAATGATAATGAAGGCATGCGCAACCAAAGGGGGAGGAACCATGCATAAACTGCATAGCCCGATATTCAGCCCGGGCGTGCAGAGTTATGCAGGCGCAAACCCTACCTGAGCCTGCACAAAGTTGAGCCAAAAAAATAAGGAACAAGTCGAGGGCCACCCACAGGTGAGCTGCCGCATTGCAGGGCGCAACACAGCAGCTGCCACCTGTGGGTGGCCCTCGACTTGTTCCCGCCGCACCTGGCAGCATCCCCCCATGCTCCGATCGCGGGCATAACTGCCCCCTGAGTAGCCGATCGCGGGCATAAGTGTAACCTCCACCTCCCGAGTAGCCCGATCGCGGGCATAACCTTCCCACCCCAATTAGCCCGATCGTGGGCATCAGATTCCCCCCCAAAGCCCAATATCCCTGGTGGTCCAGTGGACGAGCGACCCGATTGCGGGCGGCATTCACTACCCCAAGTATGAAATCCCTGGTGATCTAGTGGACCCCCACCACCCACCCACTGAGCCCTACCACCCTGCCCCCGTCAGCGGCGGGCGGCAGCACCCACCGCCTGCAGCCCCCGACTGACAGCTTAGTATGGCTGCCGCCCATTGGTTCAGAGCATGAGAAGGCCAATGGGCGTGCAACTCACCAATGTGAGTCAGTCAGTGTGAATCATTCACATATCTGGACTGACTCTGATATCAGGCTGCGCCATTGGCTGTGCTCAGGCCATGGCGTCTGCTAACTCTCTATCAGTCGGCGGGCGGCGGGATGGCAGAGTGGGTGAGGTGCTGCCGCTGGCTGGCAGAGGTGGGGCTCAGTGGGTGGGTGGGGTGGGGTCCACCAGATCACCAGGATTTCGTACTTGGGGTGAGGAATGCCGCCCGCGATCGGGATCCGTCGTCCACTGGACCACCAGGGATATTGGGCTTTGGGAATCTGATGCCCACGATTGGGCTAATGGGGGTGGGTTAGTTATGCCCGTGATCGGGCTGCTGGGGGAAATACTGTTATGCTCGCGATCGGGCTAATGGGGGGGTACTGTTATGCCCGCTGATCGGGCTAATCGCAGTCCACTGGACCACCAGGGATAGGGGACATTCATCGTCCCTTACGGGACGTCCCGCAATTGGGCTACAGGGGGCGTCGGTCCACGAAGGCCGCTGCCTGGCAGGGCCCCAGGCGCAAGTCGTCGGGGATCGGCGCACCTGCATGCTAATGGCATGCAAATGGAGCCGTAATCAGATGCAAATGGCCCCCCGTGTGCCTTGCATAAATTATGGCCCCATTTGCATGTCACCCTTTGAATATCGCAGGTGCTGTGCATGGCGCAATGGAACGTGTGCCACCGCATCTCAATGCTCAATTCTGACCACTTGTCCACTGTGCCATGCACAGTGGGGGTGGCCAGGGGGCGATATTCAAAGCAGTTGCGCTATAGCGCAACTCTGTTGAACACGCCTTACACGCCTCAAGAACTATTTGAGCGGCGAGGGGCTTGTGCTACAAAATGGCGCAGTTTGAATATCTGGGCCACATTAAGTGTTTTAAAGTTTTGGTTTGGGATCCAGCGGTTTTCGATATTTTATATATATATATATATATATAAAAAACAGAGATTTATTTTCTCTTTTTTTTTTTTTCAGTCGAAAACACTTTTTAGTTACTCAGGCCTGACTGCCACACAAAAGGGTAACTTGACTTATCGGTGCATTTTGTCAGAGAAACGCAAGAAAAAGACTGGTCCCACTGGGTTTCAGCACTGCACAGGGTGCGGGGAGATGTTTGCCAAGGCTGATCCCCACCTTGTCTGTGTTCACTGTCTGGGGTTTGAACACCTAAAAACAGGCTGCCAGATTTGTAAAAAGTTTTCTAAAGCCGTGCTGGATAAGCGTTTAGCTAGGCTTAAGGAAAGAATGGCCGAACAATCCGCTGATCCGGATGGCCAGTCTGGTTCGGCTCCTGAGGGAGCCAGGGTACTGGAGGAGGTGCCTTCTGACCAGGGTGATACCTCCTCGACCAAAAGAAAGATGGATATCAAGGAGTCGGTACCTGTAAAAAGAAAAAGAAAATCTGCCAGTTCAGAGCCAATGCTTGCAGCTCCAACCTTTGAAGAAATTGCCAAAGCAATACGGATTGTACAGTCCTTACAGACCTGTTCAGGTGATCCGAGACCAGGTCAAGAACCACATACTGTGGTTTGGTCACCTGCCAGTTCGCTTCCCACTGGTTTATATGATCCGGAGGTTTATTATGAACTCGAGTGGGAAGGAGAGGAGGAAGAGGAAGGCTTTGGTGAACTCATTGATTCTGATGTTTCCCCTGATAGACCAGAGTCTCTTTCTCCTTCTAAGCAACCTGGGGAGTCCTCCTCTCATTACCTGTTCTTTAAAAAGGTTGCTGATACCTTACGACTGCTTACTCTTGAGGCAGCTGAGGAAGAGGAGGAGCCAGATTTCATTGAAATGATGGATGTCCCTGACACTAAGAGACTTTCAATACCCCTTCATAAGTCTCTTTAGAAGCAGACAAACAGAATTCTACAGATGTCTACTTCCATCTCCCTGTGGACAGAAGGATGGACAAGAGGTATAAGCTGTCTGCCTGTGATAAAGCTGGCATTTCCCTGGCTTTGCACCCTCCTGAAAAAGACTCTCGGAAGATTGATGCCATGGCCAAGAAACAGTATTTGGCTGCTTCACTGGGTATTGGACAAGCCTCTTACATGGCATATGTCTCCAGATTCCAGAAATCCAGGTGGGAATCTGTTATGGAGTTGGCTAAGACTGTTCCACCTCAGCTAGCCAAGGATCTGGAACAAATGGTCAAGGATGGCATTGAAGCATCCAAAGTCCAATTTCATTCTGCTGTGGATTCAAATGATGCATCTTCTAGGGTTATGGCTACTGCGGTCTCCCTAAGAAGATTTTCTTGGCTTAGGTGTACCAGTCTTTCCCAGGATACCCAATCAAAAGCTATAGATTTCCCCGTTGTCCAGAATTCTCTGTTTGGGGAACAGACAGAGACCTACATGAAGAAAATGGATGAGTACAGAGTTACTTACAGGAGTGTAGCTGCTAAAGAAAAAGCTGCAGCTCCACAAAAGCAGCAGCGGAAGCTGGGCAGAGGTAGGCCTTATCAGAGATCTTTCTACCCAGGCATTCCCTGCCTACCAGCAGCAAAGTGTAAGCAGGGCTGCATCCACCTCTCAGCCTAGGACTCCTGCCAAGCAGATACCCTGATGTGTCAGCCAGAGCTGCCTCCCCACTGTCAGTAGGGGGCAGGTTGGCTCACTACTTCCAGGCCTGACAAGCCATTACCACAGACGAGTGGGTCCTGGAAGTAGTGAGCCAGGGACTTGCTCTAAGTTTCAAACAATTTCCAAGAACAAGAGCAAGGTCATTCAAAACTGCCAGCAGTTTAGAGACAATTCTGTTGGAGGCAGAGGTTACCACACTTCTGGAGCACAAAGCTGTGGAACCTGTTCCTTCTCTTCACAAGGGAAAAGGGTTGTACTCAAGATATCTCCTCACCTTAAAGAAAACTGGGGAGTGGCAGCCCATTCTAGATCTGAGATATCTCAACAAGAACCTGACAAAACCCAAATTCAAGATGGTGATGCTAACCAAAATCCTTCCTACACTCTGGCAAGGAGATTGGTTAGCTTCCTTGGACTTCTAGGATGCTTATTTACACATTTAAATCGGACACTACCTAAGGTTTGAATTACCCTCAGGCCACTATCGGTTCAGAGCAATGCCCTTTGGCCTTTCCTCGGCCTCCAGAACATTCACAAAATGTCTGGCAGTGGTTGTAGCTCACCTGAGAAGGCAAGGGGAGTCTTTGTTTCCCTATCTGGATGACTGGCTGGTCGCAGGACAGTCCCCTCTGCAGGTATGGGATGCCTTGGCTCTGGTGCAGGATACCCTTCTATCCTTAGGATTCCTGGTAAAACTAAAGACGTCAGTGCTGGAACCCAGCCAGATCCTAGAATTCATAGGAGCAGAGCTGGACACGGTTCAGGCAAAGGCTGTCCTGCCAGTGGGAAGGGCAGACAACTTCATTCAACTGGCAAACTTTTTCACCTACAGGTGTCTCATCCGGCAAGACACTTTCTCCAGCTCCTGGGTGACATGGCAGCAACTACATCAGCAAGGTCCTCTGCCCTGTGTATGGAGGTAATGAAGATCTGGAGTCTGGCTTATTCTCTCAAGACCTCCCTCTCAGTCATGCACTTGCCAGGCAAGGACAATGTTCTGGCAGATGCCCTCAGCAGAATAAATCAGAGTCACTATGAGTGGTCCCAGAACGGGGAAATACTGCATGCAGTATTCAGGAGATGGGGCACACCAGAGATAGATCTGTTTGCAGCCCCAGACAATCAGCTACCCCAGTTCTGTTGCAGAACTCCAATTCTGGGTTCGGTGTGTCTGGATGCACTGATACTGGACTGGTCAGGCAAATTCCTGTATGCCTTTCCCCCATTTCCTCTTATCTTTAGAGTCCTGATCAAACTTGGCAGTCAGCCATCATCAATGATTCTGATTGCTCTGGACTGGGCCAGACAGCCCTGGTATCTCATGCTGCTGTCTCTAGCAGTGACCAGTCCGATCTGCCTCCTCAGGAGGCACAATCTTCTGACCTCCTCTCAAGGAAGGCTCCTATACCCCAACCTCAAGTCCCTCCAGCTCAGGGCCTGGCTGTTGAGGACCTAGAGTATGCAGGCTTGCATCTCTCTGAAGGGGTTCTGGATATTTTGAAGGTTTCCAGAAAACCTGCCACCAGAAAGACTTATACTTTCAAATGGGAGAGATTTACTATCTGGTGTGCACAAAAGGAAATAGATCCACAGGCAGCTGGACTGGCAGGCCTGTTGGACTATTTAGCCCACCTTCATTCCTTAGGCCTTCGGCCTTCTACTTTGAAGGTACACTTGGCAGCTGTTTCTCGGAAGGGAAGGGCCGTTCCCTGGCCTCTCATGCAATCTTCAAGAAATTCTCTAAGGGGTTGCTCCACCTACACCCCCCTCACAGGGAGCCAACCCCTTCTTGTGATCTGAATATCTGCATAGCACAGCTAATGCAACCCCAATTTGAACCCATGTCCTCCGCTGAGCTCAAGTTCCTGACATGGAAAACTGTCTTTTTGGTAGCCATGACCTCTACAAGGAGGATTAGTGAGCTACAGGCCTTGTCAGTAGAGCCAACTACATAGCACTCCATAGAGATAAGGTCGTCCTTAGGACAAACAGGAAATTTCTCCCTAAGGTGGTCTCTGACTTCCACCTGAATCAGTCCATGACATTACCTGTCTTCTTCACTGAACATTCTAGTTCAGGAGAACGTAGACTACATAGTCTGGATGTTAAGAGGGCTATTAGCTGCTATCTGGATCATACAAAGGCTCATAGGAAGGAGTGTACCCAACTGTTCCTCACCTGTGGAGAAGTGGGAAAAGGCAAGCCAGCCACCAAGAGGACCATTGCTCGGTGGATTGTGTCTTGCATTTAGTTCTGCTATGGCAAACTGGGAAAAGAGCCACCAGTGGGCCTTAGGGCTCACTCTACCAGGGGGACAGCTGCCTCTGTTGCAGCTGCCAGAGATGGCCCCCTGCTCAGAATTTGCAAAGCAGCTATCTGGAAAAATTTTCACACATTCCCTGAACACTACTACCTGGACACCCAGCCCAGGAGTGATGCCAGGTTTGGCACAGCAGCACTGCAGAGCCCATTTCCTAAATAGGTTCTGTGCCCACCTCCATGGGGGACTGCTTGGTAGTCTGCATATAGTTAGAATACAGCAAGACTTCCATGTTGTTTGAAGAAAAAATTACTTGCCACAGTAATCTTGTTTTTTCTAATGGAGTCTTGCTGTATTCTGACCACCCTCCCTGCCTCCCCTACCAGAACCTGAGGGGGGGTGGTACTGCATTACAGCTGTTCTATTTTTAAGTGCTGCACCACTGGGGTGGCATTTTCTTGGGCATCTTTGACTTGAGTCTTCTATTTTGCCCCATTGTTGGGTTATTAGTTTATTGACTATTATTTATTAATGTACTATGTTGTTTAGTATAGTTTAGTAGCTACTATTTTGGTGCTCGTAAGAATCTGGCGGTTACATAGAATGCACCAGGGACAGGGGTTTGAAAACCGAGCTCAACGTTCTATGCAATTGCATAGAGTTAACTCTTTCATCTCTGGGGCAGTTGAACTGGGAAGGCTAACTGCATATAGTCAGAATGCAGCAAGACTCCCATTAGAAGAAACAAGAGTACTGTGGTAAATATTTTTTCCTTTTGGGACATTGTGTGAAAATGGGAGGTATCTTAATAAGCTCAGGATGCAGAAGTTAATTGCTAGGCAAAGACTTATTATAAAAAGAGCAGCAATGTTTTTGTTTCTGTGACCGGGAACTCCTGCCACTCTTGAAGACCAACCTTTCCTTAAATCTGTTGCAACAGTTCTTCTATTTCTTAGCCTAATCTGTCCTTTACTGTTTCTAGTCCATGAAGTTGGCCACCTATGGGCACCCTCTTCCCTTTCTTGACTATGCTATAGTGTCCTCTTTAATTTTCCTTGTCCCTCTCAGGTCCTTGTACAGGGAGATTATTGTGCTGACCTCCAAACGTATGAAAAACAGGTTGTGTTTATCGTTGTTGGATTTAATATGTAATAGCATTATGTTATAAAATACCTTGATGTATATACCTTATGTTTATGAAACCTGTAAATGTTGAAAATACCACGGCACTAGGTGTGTTTGATAAAGGTAAAAAGTACTAGGTAACTATTCTAGAAATTGTTAGTTGTGCTATTTAAAATGCATGTAAATGGCTGTAAACTGAAAAAGTCTGAAATTTCATGGTGATTTTCATATATTCCATGATGTTTTGCATTATGGAAGTATGTATGATGTTGTATTTCTTTGAAATTTGATTTGTTGCCAATACCCTTTGGGGTAACCCTTTTTTTCAGTGCTTCTGCACTTAGGTTCTTTGTTTTTAGCTAGTTTTTTTTTCTTTTTGAGCCCCCACTACCCAAGCAAACAGGGCCCACATAGGGATGAAGGATTTTCACTGAAAAGTGGTTAGATCAGAGATCAGTGTCAGTAAGTGCTGCCTGTGTACAGAGAAAGGACATACATAGTCTGTTGCTGCAAACTGATGTGTTGAAGAAGAGATATGCCATTGCTTAAGGTTATCTGCTGTATTTTGACTAAACATCACACAGAGGTTGTGTGTTGAACTTGAAGTTTGGTGTCTGGTTCATCTGTTATCCCACAACCCCTCCACAGTTGCAGAGAGAGAGAGACTGAGATTTAAAAGAAAGACTGTAAAATGAAGGACTTTGATTTTTGTTTGACCTGCCTTCCATAAAAGCTATCCTGTACAATTTAATTTTTTTATTTTATTGTTTGGGAATTGTATAACTTCTCTTGGTTTGCCTATGGTTCCTGGCCTTTGCCTCAGTGACGGGCAGCTTTTATCATTTTCTTTTTCTAGGCCATCATGGCCAGAGGTTGATGGCACTGCGCAGGCTTGCATTCAGTCTGTGCCACCCCCCCACCTGTGCTCTGTACTGCCGCCAACACCACCTCATAGCCCCATTACAAGCATACATGGCTCATCCATTTTAACAGCATCATTTATGTGTTTACATTTTTCTTTCCCGCCGCGATGCACGAACGAGAGCGTCTGATCTATTTGGCACGCCTAGCGCCAAACCAAAGTCATTCTCCCAAAGCTGTTACACTGAAATGCCAAAATGCAGCAAGATCCCTTTTAAAAAAACAAACAAAAGAAAATACAACCAGCCACACTTGTGGTGCTTGCGGTGGGGGCAAACTCATATACAGGAGGTGGGGGTACAGTACACCACATGTAACATAGTGCAGATGCCATCTATTGACATTTAAGCAGTACTACTGTACAATTACATTATTTTTAATGTAATAGAAACAGAGAATTTGACGGCAGATAAGGACCGCTTGGCCCACCCAGTCTGCCCATTTCCCTACCTAATGGATAAGCTGCAGATCCTAGTTAACCAGCAGCCTACTTCTTCCTACCCCACCCCCTAATCCTGTAGCTATTTTACATTAAAATATAAAATGAAACATATTTAAAGAGCAGGTTCTCACTTAGGAATTGCTCCCCCCCCAACATATCGGCGCTTACCTGCCCTGAAATGGAGTGCCCCAAGAAGTATCCTTTTATTTCTAGCCCTTTTATTTATTTATTAGAAAAAACACTCGTAATTTTCACTATTGCAGTTAGCTACGAAAGGGACCAAGTTCCTGGTATAGCCCCCACTAAGCCCGTTTTGTGATGTTGCTAAATGAACAGTGTGAGGGCCGCTCCATAGACTTTAATGGGGACACATTTTAAGCTTTTTTATACTTTGCCATGCGGTTATAACAAAGGAAGGCACTGCTCAACTAACAATATCCTTGTTGGTTGGCGATGCCGTCATACATAACCAGTATGGCAAATGTAAAAAGCTTTAAAAAATGTCCCAATTAAAGTCTATGGAGCTCATCCCATGCAGTTCATTTAGCAACGCTACGAAACAGGCTTAATGGGGGCTCCACACCAGGAACTTGGTCCATTTCGCAGCCGACTATAATAGTGAAAAATTACAAGTGTTTTTCAAAAGAAAGGCAGAAATAAATTGTACTTCTTGGGGCACTCCATTTCAGGGCAGGTAAGCTAGCGTATATGTTGGGGGGGATGGTCAACTGCCAACCTGCTCTTTAAGTGCTTTTGCTGATTTTGTTTGTTTTTTTGTTTGTTTTTTTAATTTAAAACATAAACTTGAGGGACCCATTTTATAAGTGCGATAAGCCACTTCAGGATGTGGGCTGTATGTCCGATAAACACACTCCTCAGGTGCTGAAGGCACTTGACACAAGCACCTCATGCCTCACTGTGTACCTTGGGTTGTGCGTTTATCAGACATCAATCTGCACCCCATCATGGCTCATTGATTACATAATGAACATAAAGTGCAACTTGTCTGTTAAGGACCTCATTGAAAGTGAAGAGCCTGTTCTTAATAACAAAGTATTCTTAATATGTAAGTATCAATATACTAAAATATTGCAGTCTGGACAACAAGAAATGTCCTTTATATCATGCTTTTCTTAATATGCAGTGTCTTTAATCAGTAGGTTTCACTGTAGTTAATACTAAAGACACTACATTAGCATACTGTGCTGAGAGGGAGAGTTGGGGCAGAGGTGTATAGGCAAGAAAATATGTTTGGAGATGAGATTTAAAGAAAGGAGTAGCCAGTTTGGCAATGGTAAATAAGAAAGCAAGAAAACTGTGTTTTATATAGCATCTTTCATACAAACTGTTGTATCCAAAAGTGCTTTACAATACAGGAGAGGGAAGGGCAAAGAATGTTCTGTTTTGAGCACACAGAGATTTAAAAAGTACAGAGAGAGATTAGAGAGAGATTTCTGAGTGGTTGAGCACAGGGTGGTTAAGTGAGAAGCTCAAGGTCGCACAATGGGTAAGTGATGGTTAGTGGATTCAAACCTGAATCTCCAGGTAAACAGCTCTGTCTTCTAGCCACTCAACCAAACAGACTCCCTTGCTTCACTGAAAGAACTATAATGCTGGCAGGGGAAATAGGGAATAGAGTAAGATGGGAGACTGAGGAGGAGCACAGGGGTTGAAAAGGAGAAAATGGAGTGATGCGAAGGTTTTAAATACAAAGAAGTGAACTGTTAAACCACGGGCTGCTGGGTGTATTAGAAAAATAGAATAGATGGATCTGCTACTGTAGGTAGTGCAAGGCTGCATTCCCATTTAGGGTTGCTGGAGACTTGGGCAGCAAAAGTGAAGCTGGAGCAGGTTTTGATGCCATCAGAAATTGGAGATAGAAATCAAGCTTTGTCCATAGCAGTTAAGGTTTTAGTTTTTGTAGTATCACTGTTGGAGTTTGATGCAAGACATCAGTGTGCCTTTTCTAAACTTGCAAATATTTTACTGTTACTGTTTTTAGAAGCATTTTCTGACTGTTGCTATGGAAACAAAATAAAGGAAAAGGCAACAGGCGTAGTCCTACTTTCTCAATTCCTTTTTTACATATTTACAGTACACTTTATTGATCAGTTCAAAAGAGTTACAATAATGTTGCCCCAACTGCCCGTTACAACACATAGTGGGAGGCATCTGAAGCAGATCTGGTATAGTGCACCAATGAATGACTGTCTTACAAAAAATATAACATATTTTCTTCTTAAACTGCGTTATTTCATGTTTAACACATTAAGAAAACTGTCAACCATTAAATATATCAAACTGTGTTACCACTAACATATGGGGGTGGATTTCATCTGCTTTTATAGTTCTGATGGCTGAATTTTACAGCTATCTGAACACTTTCAGACATCATTTCTGTCTAAATTAGCTTTTTCTTGTTGAATATTTATCGTATGGTATTAGTTGTCCATCTCTGTGATACTAGGAGTCCCATAAGCAGTGGTAAAAATGAAGTCAGTCTTGGCTCTCCACATTACTGCCCAACACATACAGCCTGTGAAATACAATTCTGTAACTGTCAGGGAGGTTTAAAAATTCTCAGCTCTGTGAGAAACTCAGTAATTGTCCCCCACCATATCCTGGTGGTGAACCCCTAAGTTCTACTGGGAACTAAAATAAACATCAAACAAACAAAATATATCAGTCAGCAATTCAAAGAGGAACAGGAAAAATTCAACAGAGTGTGTGTGTGTGTGTGTGTGTGTGTGTGTGTGTGTGTGTATAGATATACCTGTAGATCTATTCATTGCAAAAAACTGTTAATGCAGACATTAGGGTTGAAGAACGCAATGCGCACAAAGTGGGGAACTGAAACAGTATTAGGGTTTTGGGTCTCTGTGTCTTGACGAATCAGTGGTGGGGTCTTCCTTGGGCTTGTCAACCCTAATGCCCCCCCCCAGCCTGTAGATCTTCTTTGGGGGTATCTCAGTCATCAAGTAACACCATAGGAACCTTCACCATTGGTGAAGGGGATTCCACATGGAAGATTTTCAGCAGTACAGCTGGGGGCCGCCCATGCCATTGACGTCTGTCGATGTCATCAACCCTATAAAGGCGTGAGCAGCCCTGCTCTCTCCTAAGCTCTTTCCCACCACCAACTCACTTGCATGGGTCTCTGCGGAAGCTCCGTTGCAGTATTCGTGCCTTTTTTGACTATGGCCTTTCTAATATTACCTTTTTAGAATCTCTTTTTTTAAAAGGGATTCCTTTAGCTTGTTTATGTTGAGAATTAATCCTTCATCTTCTGTCTTACGTCGCTGCCACTTCAGAGAGAAGATTGCCTCCACAGACAAACACTGTCTCTGTCTGCTGTCTTGGGCCTGACCATGAAGTTTCAGACTGTGAGCTCTGCCAAAACTTTAACAAAACAACACTCAGAAGATGCTAAAAAGCTCTTAAAAATTTCCTGATGGATCAACAGGTAGCCAGTTCCAGGCAGGGGCCCTCCAGGGTCCTGGATCCCAGTTGTCAACCGGCTCTTCGAGCTCCCAGGCTTCTGAGGCCCAAGACAAGTCCTTGGGGAAAAGTCACAAAAAAGACCGAGCTTGCGACCGCTCCCCCCAGCGGTGATCTTGTCCCCCATTGGCCTCTCCTTCTCCTGGGGGATCTTCGTCGGCTGCAGCTGCAATGACGAAGAAATCTGCTGTCCAGGTCTCTGTGCCCACCAGACCTATACCGACAGCACTTCTGCCCGGGCAGCCGGCCATCGAACTGTGGAATGTCTGACCCTTCTTCGTCATCGATGACTCTCTCGTCGAGGCCTGCCCCTTCTCCCTCCAGGGAAAAGGCTCCTTGGGTTCACAGGGCTTAGCAAGCGAGTCGTCGACATAAGTACCGTTGACACTCTCCCCCGCCATTGACAAACACCGTCGACTTGAACGACATCCTGACAGAATTCACTTAAGTGATTGCACAGGCACTCAGGCCCTCCTCGCTGATGCCGTTGATGGCCTCTTCATCGTCGATGCCTTCTTGTCATCCCTGGGAAGCTTGCTGTGGGCTGTCATTGATGCACCCGACGCCATACCCAGATGTTGAAGAGGTTGATGTCAAGGAGTACCACCCAGACCTCATTCTTCATGAAGATGAGGAGGAAGAAGAGGAAGAGATCCTGCTGTCTGACAGATCTATAGCCTTCTGTGTCAGTGAGGACTCAGTGAAGCATACCCCCAGGTCTCCTCCTGAGGACCCCTTTTCTTTCTTTTTTTTTTTTTAAATTCAAGTTTATTGAAACTTTCGGGTACATTAAAATAGGCATATTATTATCACATTTCACATAGCAGTCAATGAAACCACATATCTACCATTTGACACATTTCATGCAGTGCAATACAGATCCTCCTCCCATGCTCACACATCTATCAACAGTGATTTGACCCCACATTTTTCAGTGTGATGAAGCAGCTGTCCTCAGCCATGGGCTTTCACACTTAGGAAGAAAATGCCACCAGAAAAGAACTGGTGGATTTCTTGGAGATTCTTGAATCTCTCTCAAAGATCATTCCTCGAATGCTGTCAGCCTTGAGGAATGCAACCACAGTAGCCTGGCACAGACCAGACATGGTGCTAGCTATGCCCCACAAGGCGGACAAACTTTATCACCCCCTCCCCAGGGTCTTCCGTGTTATGCTGCCCAGCCCAAGACAAACTCAGTGGTCATCAAGGCAGCTCATGACAGGTCTAAGGCACCTAAGTACCTTAGTTCCCTTCTCCTAGACAAAGAGTCTTGCAGAATTGACTTCTGGAGTAAAAGGGTTTACGCCTCCTCTAGTCTAGGTTTGAGGATTGCAGACTATCTGTGTCACGTGGTAAAATACCAGAATGCCAACTGGGAAAAGTGCAAGGCTGACAGTTCAGGCTGACTTTCTCAAATTAAACTATATTCATCCTGTGTACTACCAACTGGCCCTATTTAGTACAAACCAGTCAGCTTTTGTTATAAGCAAGAGAGTCCCAACTTTCACGTTTCACCATCTTCCTCTTCCAAATCAGAATGACCAGATTTAGCAAAGTCCACCCGGATCATTTCCAGCTTACGGTCCACGTCTGCTGGATCATTATAAATGAAAGTTTTCCCGGCATAGATGATCTTCAGCCTCGCTGGCATTTGAAGAGCATGATTGATTCCTAGTTCCCGCAAGCCTGCTTGAACTGCTTCAAATCCACGACGCCTCATCCTCATTGAGTAGCTAAGATCGGGGAAACAATGCAACAGGGAGCCATCTGGAAGTGTAAGTGCTTCTGCTGTTTTGGCCTTTTGTAACACCATGTCCCACACATGCACTCCAGCTTAACAACTAAGACAGTCCGGGGAAGATCTGGGTTGCTGGGTTTTCTACGTGGTGTATTACGGTAGGCACAAGTAATCAGATAATCCGCTCTTAACTGGAAAATGTCTTGTAGAAACTGGTGCATATAATCCACCAAATTCACTCCCTCTACTCCTTCGGGTATTCCCAAAAATTGGAGAGTACAAGCGTGGGCACCATTTTCAAGATATTCCAGTCTAGCACATAGCAGTTTATTCTCTTTTAACACACCGTCGGTCACTACCGCTGCTTTGGAAACTGTGGAGGTAAGAGCTGTGTGGTTTGTTTCTAAGGCAGATACCTTAGTTTCCACTTGCGTTAACCTAGTGTTGTAGGTATCAAGTTTTTTATCTAGTTGTTGCACTGCCTGTAAGATAGCGTTTAATGTGGCCTCTATGGCCCCGGCCTTCCCACTTGGCTGCGTGCTGCTCATTGCTTCGCTGGTAGACGGTGCGGGACGTTTCCCTCAACCCGCTTCTTTAGAAATGTCCATTTTGGTTCTTCCCATTGTTGGATTGGGTTGAAATTTCTCCACGAATGCCTTTTAAACTGTAACTTTCCAATAAAGTAGTTAGTTCGAGCTAGAAATTTGAATGTCCAGTAATTTTAACTTTTAGTGCTATTAAGGTCTGGTGCAATGCAAGGAGCGTCCTCTCCTGTCGGCTGCTAGCCACACCCCGGCTTTTCAACTGACATCTCCATGGCCTGGGCAAGAAACTGCAACTCTCTGAGTCTCTTAGGACTTTTCTGATAGAGATAAAACAGTTCGGTCAGAAAGTTTGAAACATTGTTGAAATAGATGTTATCCAAACCGTCTTTTATGGCCAGTTCTAATCTGTGTGAGAAACAATGAACGCCACTAACCACTGTATGTCTTCCCTTAAAAGAGCAGCAAGACCCCGTCTTACACCCATGTTGACAGATGCCCCATCAGCCCCAAACCAAACCTTGTTTTTTATATTGAGGCCACACTCTGTAAAAATGTCTAAAAGGAAATTTTTCAATCTCTGACTTGTGCCATCTGACACAGCTTTCACTTGTAAAAAGTTAGTCTCCACGTTACCATTGGGATTTACATAAATTACGTAAACCAGTTCCTTTTCAATTACACTACTGTCAGTACTACCATCCATAAGCACTGAAAAATAATTTGCATTTTTGACAGTTGCCAGCAGGTTTTCTTCTAGGGTTTTTGCCAATACACATTGTGAGTTCTTTCCCACTAACAGCATTAATGTATTTATTGCCCAAATGAACTCCATGGCGCTCCTCTTGTTCTGCTATCGCTTCAGACTTTTTAATAGGAATGTCCTTTGTCCATCATATACAGGATCTCCATCAGCCTGCCTAGAATCATTCTATGCTGTTCCTCTGCATTACTAAAGCTCTTCCTGCAAATAAAATTGTTTTAGGTCTGGGTCCAAACCCCTACCACTCTCCCCCCACTATTTTAAACTTACCAATTGTGGTATGGTAATATATATCAAGTGGTGACCTTGTTTTACCAAATTTTAACAGCTTTCTTGTGCTGCTCTGTCAGAGTATGTTTCTGGATGGTGTCGGCTTTTAGCTGGGGGCCTGTAATCCCTGCAATTAATGCCTCACTGAAGTTTCTCAACCCACGTAGCTCATCTCTGTACTCACAGCACAGTTTGCAGCTAACACGCACTGCAAAGCCTCCCTCACTTCTTATCTGTAGCCAGTTTTTTTCTGGATCATATTTTTGGTGCCATCCCGCTGCAGTTGCTAATTTAACTCCAGTGTTGGACTGTAATTTATTAAAAAGTTTGAAGTTGGCTACAAGATGTCGGGTGTGCAACTACTTAAATTAACACATGGAGCTTTTCTCAGACCACCCTGTTCCTGTCTAAGCAGGGCAATCCCTCCCATTGTGACTGCTGCAGGCAGCAAAGTCACTGCATAGCAGGGCACATTACTTAAATTTTTGTGGGCTTGCTGCCACAATAAGACAAGTAGTGTGTCCAAATCAAAGTACAAGGACACAGTTAGTTCCTTCCTCTAAAAAGCAGGGGCAACACAGTGAGTTCAAGTTAAAATCTCTGCAGCTGCAGGGCACATGACAACACTTTTTCATTTTCTGCCCAGAAAAAGGGCAGACAGTTAAAGTATAGTTTTTTTGTCTAACACTGCCAAAGCAGGGCACAAGTCTTTTAAGTTCCCCTCATGCATCTTTGCAAACAAGCAGGGCACATAGTCTTATTCTGTGTTCCCAAGTTCATTGCAAACAAAGAGCAGGGCACAACACTTAGCAGGGCACATTGAGTCTTTTTGGTTCCCCTCATGGATCGCTGCTATTAGCAGGGCACATAACTTAGTCTTATTCCCAAATTGTTCACTGCAAGAGCAGGGCACACATTGACAACATAAGCAGCTGGGCACATAATTCTTTAGTGCCTAGTTCCGCCTCATCTTTGCAAAGCAGGGCACATTGCTTAGTCTTTTTCTGTTCCCAATTTGTTCATTTAACATAAGCAGGGCACATTAAATAAGTTCTCGTTCCTTCCTCCATAATCTCTGCCAAAGCAGGGCACATTACTTGGTCTCTTTTTCTGTTCCCAGATTGTTCACTGCATGTGGGCACAAACTAGCTGCAGGGCACAAATATAGATCTCTGCAAAGCAGGGCACATTACTTAGTCTTTATCTGTTCCCAAATGTTTACTGCAGACACAGGGTACACAGCTTGACAAACGGGGTACATAAATTCTGGTTCCCCCAATCTTTGCAAAGCAGGGCACACTACTTAGTCTCTTTTTCTGTTCCCATATTGTTCTGCAAAGAGCAGGGCACACAACTGGCAGGGCACATTACTTCTTGGTTACCCTCAGATCTCTGCAAAGCAGGCTGCAGGGCTGCTTACTTAGTCTTTGTCTGTTCCCAAATGTTTACTGCAGAGATGCAAGGCACAGAACATAGTAGCAGGGCACATTTAAGTTCTGGTTCCCCCATAATCTCTGTAAAGCAGGGTACATAGTCTTTATTCTGTTCCCAAATGTTCATGGCAGCTATGTTCACTGTGTGTTCCCAAATTCATTGCAAGCAGGGCACCCTCTTGCCCAGTGATTATGCCCTTGTTCTCCCATCACCCACAGTCCAGCTCTAGGCCTTGCCTGTTTGTTGCCGTTACGCTGTTCCCCCAATCTGTGCCCTGACGTCAGTGTGCCCCTCTTCCCTCCTCCAGGCTCCCCGACCAAATGAAAATGTTTTACTTGTTTTTTTTTGTTGCTCTCTGATTCTGCGATGCAGCTGCTTGCTCTCCGCTCTGTCCAGGTTGCTCCTATGCCCCCTCGCGGTCTCAGCCAGGCCTTCTCCCTCCTGCTCCTCCTCGGTGCGGCTACCATTCCTCCCAGCTCCGGGCTTCTCTCCGACCACCTGCAAAACAAAAAGACACAATTAAGATAACCAAATGACAACACAATGACGATAAAATTAAAAAAGCAAAAATAGAAATGAAATAAAGAAAACTCACCTTTGAACTCCTGCTCGATCTCCCAATGCCTGCTTCCTCTTTTGAGTGCGCTGCAAATGGGCTCAGTCACGTTTCTCCCGTGCGGAGTCTGGGTGGGGGGGAGGAGCAGGAGCATCACTGGACCAATCAAGGAACAGCTCGGGGTTCATGGGGTGGGGTGCGGAGGAGGAGGAGGAGGGCAAAAAATGGATACCAGGACAAAATTAAAAAAGAAATTTAAAGTGACAGTGCCCAATAAGGCACTTTTACAGGACCCAGGACCAGTTGGCAATGATTAGCAACGACTGCTAATCATTGTCAGATTTGACTCGCTTTTTACTGATCTTGGGTTGCAAATTGCGATGCGAACCCGCTTATTTTATGCCTTGAGTTAATTACCTCTATTGTATTTGTTGTCTTAGGTATCTGTATACCCATGTATTTCATTTTAGTACAAGTCCATTTCAAGGGGTATGTTTTTTCAGGGTAATAGAGGGGACATAATTTAATAATAGGATCTCCGTTTTGGAGACATTTAGTTTATAGTCAGCTGCTCTTTCAAATTCAAGTAAAGTTTCCCAAGTTGCTGGTATTCATTTCTCCGGAGATAGAAGGGCTAACAGAATATCATCAGCAAATGAAGAAATGTTGTATTCCTTCTGCCCCAGAGGAATCCCTTCAATTTGTTTCGCTGCTCTAATAGCCCCTGCCAGTGGTTCCAAATATAGGGCAAACAGGAGAGGGGAGAGGGGACAGCCTTGGCACGTACCTCGATGCAGGGGTAGGGGAAGGTAAGTGACCTGTTTATCCAGATATAGGCCTTGGGTTTATGATAGATATTTTTAATCCATGTTAGGAAAGAATCTGGGAAAAGGAAGACAGACAGGGTGTCCCAGAGGAAATCCCAGGACACCTGTCAAATGCCTTCTCTGCATCTAAGCTAAGGAGCGCTACTGGGATTTTTCTAGCTTGTAGGTGTTCTAATAGCAACAGGGATCGACATATATTGTTTGTTGTGTTCCTGCCTCTAATGAATCCCGTTTGGTCTGGATGTATTAGTGACGGGAGAAGAAGTTCCAGTCTGGCTGCCCATGTTACCATGTAGATCTTGTAATCTACATTTAAAACAGAGATTGGGTGGTATGATGCTGTGTCTGTTATATCCTTCTCTGGTTTAGGTAAGGGAGTGATTACTGCGTATGACCATGAAGGGGAAGGGGGGTTCACCTTCTGTAACTGCTCTGTAGGCTAAGAGCATGGTTGAAATTATCAACCCCTTAAATTTCTTATACCATTCAGCTGTAAAGCCGTCAGGGCCTGGACACTTTTATACTTTTGTATTTTGGATCTGCCTCAACACCTCATCCGCCCCTGTCGGTGCCTCCAGGATTGCCTGTTGTTCCTCAGTTAACTTTGATAGATGGAGCTGGGATAGAAAGCTATTTCTTTCTTCTGGTGTAATGGGGGAACTATTCTTGTATAGCTTTTTATGTTGCTTGCACGCATGTGCAAGAAACACAGTGCCATCATCCGAGTTTTTGGAGGTGTGGCACCCCATCTTCCAATTCAGTCAGCGAGTTTGCAGGCGCGGCCGCAGTTCTCCAATGACTGCTGCAGCTGTCTATGACAGCAGTCCAAAATGCAGTGGCATACAGTTGAAAGGAAGAGCTCTGCTTCAGTGAGCAGAGCTCTCCCCTCCCACACACACACACCGCATAGCTGCATATTGGAGTGCTGCCATACGCACACACTGTATGGCCAGGGGTGCCCAATCCCGTCGGCTCCACCTCCCCACAAAAGCTGTCCAGGTGCCACGCTGGGAGCCCACCCAGCGTGGCAAAATGTTATAGCCAACAGGGGTGCCCAATCCCGTTGGCTCCACGCCCAAAACCTTTCCAGGTGCCAGCTGGAGCCCATCCCAGCGTGGCAAATCTTCATTATAACCGACAGGGTGCCCAATCCCCGTCGCTCAGGCCCCCAAAACAGTCTTTCCAGCTGCCACGCTGGGAGCCCTCGCGCGTGGCAAGCGTCCGCGTCGTCTTCATTATAAAAAAAAAAACTGTAAATAAAAAACGGTCCTCGCAGTCTCCTTGCCCCCACCGCACCCACCCACTGCGCATCCTGCCTCCCCACACCCCTCACCCCATATTTACCTCGGGAGCTCGGCGGGACGATCATCGGTGGACCAGGAACACGTCTGCACTCTTCAAAGCCGACCGCGAACTGAGGAAATGCTGGTAAGCTGTATAATGGAATAAATAGGGTTTTTTCAACTTTGTTGCATATCTCAGGCATTTTTGGGAATTTTGGGCCCAAATTTTCAACATGGGGTTTTTGGGACCCCTCCTCATGAATTCTTGCACTGTCATGGCATTAATCGGGCCTGAAGGTGATTTCACGGTCACTGCGTGAAATCACCTTTGGAACCGATTAACAAATGACGATGCCAGTATTCATAAGGTGGGCTCTCAAAAGCCTATGTTGAAAATTTGGTAGAAAATTCCTAAAAATTGACTGTTTCATGGTGCGTTGTGCAGTTCCTATACGCGCTCGTAAGTTCCAATTTTCAATATTTTCACCCAGATTTTCAACATTGCCATTTTACCACACCTCCTTATGAGCAGTACAGCTGTCATTTTTCACATCCTGCCCAAAAGCGTGTTTCTGCCCATGTAGCGCACAATGGCGCAGTCGGTGTCTTGAAATCAATGTATGGGACACATTAAGAAAATCACAGTGACACTGTTCATGAGCAGAGGTCTTAAAATGGCTATGTTGAAAATTTGGTGAAAAAATTCCTAAAAATGACTGTTTTTCGAGCGTGCGTTGCGCAGTTCCTACGTACATTCGTAAGTTCGGAAACTTTCAATGTTTGCACTCCAGTGACTTCCAAATACCTAAACAGCACATACAAGCAAGCAACATTCGGCATTGACAAATGCTTGTTATAGAATATTTCAAAAGCTGAGTGTATTTGTCCCTCTCTCTATGGAGAGTCTCCGTTGTGACTGGGTGTTTGATTTTCAGGATAGTGGCTGTTCTCTTACGCGCTCTAAGCCTGTGTGCCAAATTTCTCATTCCTCTTGTTCCTCCCTCATATTTTATTTGTTTTAGATATGTTAATGTTTGTTGGACTTTTTGGTCCATTATCTTATGTAGTTCTGCTTTAGTATCTTTTATTTCCTTCTGTAGTTCTTTATCTCCTTCCCTCTACAGAACTTGGTCATTTTGGAGGTGTTGGAGCAAAGAGTTGTATTTTGTCTCTGACATGCGTTTCTTTCTAGCCGTGTATGCCACTGTTTCTCCCCTTCAAAGTATCCCATAAAATGGGGCTTGAGATCTGATCTGCTTCATTTTCCTGGAGAATTTGTGGAATTCTCTTTTGAATATGGTCCCTGTATTGTGGATCCCGAATAAGGGATGGGTTAAAGTGCCACAATGTTTGCTTTGCTGCCTTGCCCAAGTTAATTTTTAAAAGCAGGGGGTGGTGGTCAGAGAGTAGTCTAGGGCCTATATAGATATCTTGGACATTGGAGAAGTGCTCACATGTCATAAAAAAATAGTCCAGTCTTGAACAAGTGTGGTGGCAGGCCAAGTGATACGTGTAGCATACAGCAATTGGGAACATTTTTCTCCATATATCTATTATGCCTAGGTGTTCTAAATTACTTTTCAAGTATTGAACTGCATTAGTGGTTCTATGGGCTTGTGGGTTTGATGTATCTAGTTGTGTTGATAGGGTGACATTAAAGTCTCCCCCATAATTAACTTACCCTGGAGCATATCCAGGACCTTGTTTATAAAATGCCTCATTATGAATAACTTGGACTGAGGTGGGAGATATACACTTACCAGCGTCCCATCCTGGGAATAGAGATTACCCTTTAAAATAACATAATAACCCTGGGAGTCTGTGTGACTCTCCTGGATCTCCATTGGTGTTGAGGAAGGTGTCAAAATGGCTGCACCTCTCCTGCATCCACTGGAGCGGGCGGATACTTAAGCCACGTATCGTTGCCCCCAGCTTAACTTAGTATGTTCTGTGTCTCATAGGTGTGTTTCTTGAATGAAGCATACATCTGCAGCCTTTTTATGTAAATATTGCATAAATTGAGATCCTTTAATGGGGTTGTGAAGCCCATTAATGTTATGTGTGAATATTTTTACAGGGTTCATGGACATTTTAATACAGATGAGAAGTGTACCTGACAAGCCGTGAAGAGGAACTTCTTTCCTTCGCTTTTCCCATATCAAGTTGCTTGTAGGAACCCAAACAGTGTCCGTTGTAGCCCAGCCCTTTCAAAGGAGCCATTGCAGCGGACTGGGTGGAAGACAGGAAATGTGGAACTGGGGGCCCCGAAAGGACTGGTCCATCACCCTGCCTTCAGTCATCTGTAATAAAGAGCAAGCTGTGACCAGTCTTAACTGTGTGTGCTTCATTTATTCCCGTTATTATTAGCTTGTTACTATTGACCTGGAAATAGGTCCTACTTAACAGTAACTTTATAATGTTTAACTTCTCTGTTATGTTTCCCTTTACCCCCCTCCCCCATCCAGGTTTTCTGAATATATTAAATTCTGTTCAGGTTTAAGCACAAGCGGGCAAAAAATAGAAGCTAGAATTACTTGTCTCAGTAAAACAGTTTTAACCTGGCTAATATTGTCCTGGAGTCCCTCCCCTCCCCCTTCCCTACCCACATTTAGTTTAAACACTTTACGTTTATTAACTTTCCTCCTCCTAGTGGGAGGACGGTGATTAACATTTATACAGTATAACCAAAACTTATATACAGGTAGACCTCCACTGTGGAGGTGGGAATATTTGTCCACCTCCTTGGTCCCCTTGGGTGTAACTCACTTGTTGTGGTCCCCCTTGGGGCAGAGGAGCGACACCACCCAATGTGTGGGATTAGTCCTCTGTGTAACTACGTAGTTCCAAATTAAGAACATGAGGAGTGCCTGAAGGGCAAAATTAAGTATACATGGTGGTTCCATGTTTGCCATCTCTCCCCCCCTCCCTTCCCTTCTAGTATCTTCATGGCTCTGTATTTTATCAATTCATTTTCCCATTTTGTTGCTGGGTTTGTAGTATTTATTCCAGTCAACCAACCTCCCGATTATGACCTCTTTGTTTTGAATATGTTAAATATTCTGTCTGGGGTATCATAAGGAGAGACCCCTTCCCGTTTGCTCCTTAAGAAGAGAGGGAAGGCGTTCCTCCCACCGAGCCCTTTGAAAGTGTCTGTGCTATGCATCAGGAGGAGGCCCTCCGTGCATCCCACTATCAGTCAAGGCTCTATATATAGTATGTTTGCCTCTGTTTATCAAAATAGCAACGCTAACATTTGTAAATTAGCCCCCCGTTGCCCAGCCAACATTCAATTTTAAGGTCTTTAACATTGAATGCCCCCCCATTGTTTCCCTCTGTTTATAAAATCCTAGTTCTTATAAATTCCTAGGGAGCGGCTTAACTTCTAGTAGAATGATGACCCAGGTTCTGTTCAGTTGTAGTCCTGGACACAAGGATAAGCCACCCTGTTCTCTCCCCTTCCAATTTAAGAAAAAAAGGGAGAAAAAGGGTTAAGGGGGGGCTAATACACAAGCTCAGCCAGAAGGAAGAAGAAGGAAAAAAACCAAGGGAATACAGAAATATCAAGTACTGTACTATTTCCTCCTGTAACTTAATAAGCGATGAAGTTAATTTATGTTTTGTTCGATTGTTTTACAGTTCTGGGATCTGACGTTTTACAGTTTTCTTTTCTTTTTTTTCACCCAACAGGCAAGTGGTTCTTCTTGGGATCAAGAGGTAGGGGGAAAGTCCCTCAGTCCTCACAGGTGACTTGTTGTCCCCCAGTCCACTCAATGTCACCAACCTTGTTTAGCCTTTTAAGGCCGAAATGTCACAGTCTAGCTTTGGTATTTTGTACTTTGTCCCTCAACGGAAAGACGATTGCAGGCAGAAGCATTGCAGCTTCTTTACAATTTCTCCTAAGGGGAGATCCTGGGCCTGCTTCTCTCATCTGCTGCTTTCATTGTTTTGGCACAAAGGACCCTGCTCTCTACCCTTGTATCCTGCTGCTCTATCGTGGCTTGCATCCAGGAGTCCCCGGGCTTGAAGATCCAGCTGTGCCTCCTCTGCTGTTTCGTAGGTCTTCTGGCCTGAGGGGAACAGCACAGTCATCTTGGAGGGGTATGGAGTTTTGGATTTTAGCTGGTGTTGTCTGAGGCATGGGAATAATGGAATGTACTCCTTTCTGAGTTTTTGGGTTGTTGATGCATAGTCGTTGTCAACTAGGATGCGCTGCCCAGCATAGTTGATTGCTGTTTCCCCCATGCTTACTGCAAGAGGTCGTCCTTTATAGCATAGTTCAAGAAGCGCATGACTATGGACTGAGGGCGGGCGTCTAGTGCAGAGGATTTTGGGCCCAGCACCCTATGAGCCCTCTTGATGTCAGTTGGGTAGTCTGGCCCCAACTCCAGTGTGGTATGCAGAAAATTGTCAAGAAAGGCCATCCTATCATGGCCTTCCTCGTTCTCTGGTATTCCGTATAGACGGAGATTCTTCCGTCTGCCTCGATTTTCTGCATCCTCTTGTCCAGAGGACAATCTGCAGCTGTGTTCTGGCAAGGTCAGTTACTGAGGTCTCCAGTGTGTCAAGATGGGCCACATTTGTGGAAATCTGCTGGTCTGCCTTGTCCGCTCTCTTCTGCAATGACCCCAGGTCCGATCAGAGGTCTTTAATTGCCATCTGCATTTCTGCTCGAAATTCATGTATGGCCATCAGTATTTTATCTTGCTGTGGGTCTTTATTTTGTTGCGTTTTGGACGGGTGTCCTCTTCTGTTTTTGTTGGTAGGCTGCACATTTCCATGTCGGGGGTGCCATTGGGTGTTTCTCTTTCGTCCGTTAGTATTTGGAAGCGATTCCTTGTGTTATATGACATTTTCTTGCCTGTTATGTAGCCAGAGTTTGATTCACTTGGATTTTCTATTTGTTGAGCCTGTTTTATTTATTTATTAGTTTAATTGTATATTTGAGGAGGGAGTTTTAGCTTCACGCTGCCTATTGTTCCATAGCACCACCGGAAGTCAAAGCACTACAGTTTAGATGTGCAGTCCAGATCTGATGCCAAATTTGGCAGGGTGGTTCTGCAGAGCCTCTTTCCTAAGTAGGTTCTCTGCCACCTCCCACTTGATAATGCTCGGTACTCACCGTAGTAATCTTCTTTCTTCCAAGGGGCCCTTTAGCATCAGTAAGCTCCCACCCTTCCTCCCCGGTTCACCTGTTAGGAGAAGGGCTCTGTTCTCAGTTTTATTACCAAATTTGGGTTTTTATTAATGAGTTTTCATGCACAGGTTGTTGTTATCTGTTTTCATGTTTTGGACATTTGCATGTTTTTTGAATCCTGTTTGTTCACTTTTCAGGGCACGTGCCCATTATCTTAGAAAAAATTCTGAGGCCCTTCAGGCTGCTCCCACTCAGCACACTCCCCTCCTGTTTTTTGATTGGCTGATGCCCTAGCTCATTATAATTCTCTTAAAGGCATACCTTCAGGGCAGTTGCACCTAGCCAGCAAATGCTATAGTTACTGATACTAAAGGACACCTTGGAAAAAGAAGATTACTACAGTGAGTAATTTTTTCTTCTGCAGGTGATCTTGGTAGTAAATAAAGGAGAGGAGAAATACAAACCTAATGTGAAAAACAAGCTAAACTGTGTCTTAATATTACGTTTTGTTAATGTTCTCCTGAAGGTGTCAGCTGCTCTTTAATTTTCAGTCCATCCAAGTCACTTGCAAAAAAAAAAAAAAAAATAACTTTGCCGGCCTGGTGGCGCTGAGGGTTGAGGCACTGAATGCCACACCTTGCACTACACCAGCAACCCGGGTTTGGGAATGAACTCGGGTCACCAGGGATCGGCAGGGGGATGGAGGATTGAGCGTCCCAATGGATGCTCTCCTCCTTCGGGGAGGGGGGTTCTAGGGGTGTTTTAGGCACCCGACATCTGTGAGGGTCGGTGGGAGCACTGACTTTCAGGGCTCTGGCGGCTCCCATGGGGATGGAGCTGGGTAGGGGAGGATGCCATTAGGCACTTGGTAGCAAGGTGCGTCAGCACGTTGTCTACCCGAGCCGGCATACTCAGTTGGAAGGGAATCAAGAAAAATGGAAAAAACCCTTGTCTGTCCTAGATGACGACCAATCCGTGCCTCCCAGCCACCAGCCCACGGGCAGACCCCATTGTGCAGGCTCTCCTCTGAAGGTTGAGGAAGAGGGTCCTTCCTTGCCCCACCCGAGGGGTTATCTGGGCATCAAGGAAGCAAACTGAGAAGCCTGGCACTCTAGGGGCAGACTCTGTGACAGTGGTCTGGGAAGGTTGACCAGTCCGAAGGAGTGGACGATCAAGGATAGGGCAGGTGGATAAACAGTAAGTTTAAAAAAAAAAAAAAATGTAACTTTGTTTGACGGTGATGGCGCCCCCCCCCACTGAATGGTGCCCTAGGCATCTGCCTAGTTCACCTATCCTGAAAGCCGTCTCTGGGGGAGGCTTAAAGGAGATGTGAGGAAATACTTCTTCATGGAGAGGGTGGTGGATGTCTGGAACAGCCTCCCAACAGAGGTGGTGGGTGCTAAAATGGTAACAAGATTCAAGCGTGCATGGGATAGTTGCATGGGGACCTTAAAAGTAAGGCAAGGGGAGGGGGCTGGGTAGGGTCCGCAGTGGCACAGCTGGTATGGAATATAGGGCAGACTAAGTGGGCCAAAAGATTCTTGTCTGCTGGCAATGTGTTTCTTTGTTTCTATATTCAGAGGCCACTGTAGCGCAGCTAAACCTGTTAGCACCTAGGTGCTGACATAACACTTCACCTATGTAAATGAGGGGGACCTCCCTCCCACATACGGGTGCAGCAGCATGTTCAAAAGTTTGTGAAGGTGGTAAACGACACCCAAAGCGATGCTAGTATTTATCGGTACCGAAGACCTCAACTTTTTTTTTATACTTTATTTTTATTAAAAGAAGTTTTACAATTATAGCACTGACAAATTCTAGGCAAATAAACAGAAGAATAGATTGAAAGTTTCAGGGCTTTGACATTACTGTCATCTGATAGTGTTACAAGTGAGGCTAGAAGCCGATCTAAGTAAGCTTGATCGAAAACTTTGTCTTAACCGGGGAGCTAAGCCCACGCCCCAACCCCACCGATGGTAGGATGGCGGTACTGTAGTCACCTTCTCCCGATCGCTGTCACACCAGCAAGGTTGCAGGCCCACATGTCCAGGGGCATCCCTGAGTACCTATCACATATTACTGGAATGTATCTCCGATGTCTAGTGGCAGCCCCCAAACACCCATCACATATTAGTTACACATATCCCTGGTGTCTAGGGTACCTCCCGAACACCCATCCTATATTAGTTATCCATATCCCTGGTGTATAGTGGCACTTCCCACCCCACAAACATCTGTCCCATATTATTTACACATATTCTTGATGTCCAGGGACACCTCCCCGAATGCCTGTACCATATTAGTCGCACATATTCCTGGTGTCTAGTGGCACCCCCACCCATGAACACATGTCCCATGAACTGTAAAATATCCCTGGTGTCCAGGGGGACTGCCTCGCACCACCCCCTGACTGCCTGTTGACAGATGATCCAGCGAACATTAGTGGTCCAGCTGTCCCCCACTCGTCCTATCAGCTTCTAGAACACCACCCATCCAACCCCCCCTTGCCAGGATGTCAGGGAGCATGCCTGGAATCCTGATATGGCTACTGGTACTGCTCTTCTTTCACCTCTTAGGCTGGCTGTCCGAGCTGAATGTGTGCATATGCACGCACATTGTCAGCTCATACAGCAGCCAGCCGAGGAGGGCTTTGCCAGTTGCTGTATTGGAATTCCTGTAACGTTCCCGGACACCCTAGTAAAGGGGTGGGGTGGTTGGATGGGTGGTGGTCTGGGTACAGACGGAACAGGTCGGGGGGGCTGTTGGACCATCATTGTTCACTGGACCATTTGTTGACAGGCAGTCGGAGGATGGGAGCGGGGGTACCACTGGATGCCAGGGATATTCTACTGTTCCTGGCATGGGTGTTTGTGGGTGGGGAGGGTGCCACTAGACACCAGGGATAGGTTTACATAGTATGAAATGGGTGATCAGGAGGTGGGGGCAGGGCTGGATTAAGGCTAACGAGGCCCTTGGGCATTGACAAGCAAATGCCCCCAACCCCCTACAGAGGACCCTAAATACCTAACCTGCAGTGAACAGCACTGAATGGTACAGTATGTGCAGCTGGTAACACCTCTGTATACCCCGTATAGGGTGTAGATGTTAACTAGTATTCATAATGGCAGGAGGAGCACAGATATCATATAGACAGAGTTCAAGATAGGATATTGCCTTTAGGCAGAAATTATGATTGCCAATATTGCCAGCTTGAAATTGCCACTAATATGTGCATATATAAGATGTTGCTGTGTTTAACACAGATGGGATGGATGCACAGTCTAATTGAAAACCACTGTGGATGTAAGCCAGGCCTGGTTTGGCTACCCCCTTCCCAATTTGTGTATTGAGGAGCTTCTGAGTTGTTAATCTAGGAACAAAGATTTTATAAATAGGAGACTGTCAAAGATTACTGTAGAGGTGAGTGCAATGCCATTGGTGCAGAAAGGTCAGTGGTCCTACTCTTCCATCTGTATGGCGGGGGGCCTGTTTACCCCAGTGCTCAGAAATTCACTATGTCTGGCTCCCCATTGTGCGACAGTCACTCCATTCATCATATCATGACCAGTGCCCGACACCATGACAACTGCTCAATAGTGTATGGGGAAACGTTATTGTACAAGGAACTCCATGCTTGGAATATCCTTGTTGTGCTGCCTTCAGTACGTCACGATCTTGTTGTGCTGCACTCAGTATGTCACCGGTGCAGCACAACAAGATTGAACGCATTTGTGCATGCGCAATGTAGCAGCCACGACAGAGAGGAAGCAAGTAGCACCAGAACGAGCCGCTACACGGAAGCCAAGTAAGGCTTGTTTTAAAAATGTTACAGTTACTTTCTGCGTCCATTCACTGTTTTTTATGTTGAATAGACTCCCCATACACTATAAAAGATTGTCTATAGAGTCATTCTGAACAAGAATCTTCTCAAATCTAGGGTCTGCATTGGCGGATGACCTCTCAAGCTTCGCTCGAGGTCAAACGCTGCCAAGGAGACTTCTCGATTGAGAATATCCTTGTTGTGAATGACTCCCCATAGTCAATCCTCTATGTCATGTTGTAACGCAGTTGACAACCCACCGCACATCCAGATCAATGACACAGTCTGATTGGAGGAGTGGAGTCTGAACCTGGAAGGAGTTATCCATCGCATCACACCATGGTGGGTTGCACTGTTTTGTACTTGCACACAGGCACACTATGTTGCCGCCGGAGAGGAGACCTACACTTACTGGCTCCCTTGTTGGTGGCTTTCCTTCAACTACACTACACACTTCTTGTAGGCTGTCAGCTCAGTACTTAATCTCCACAATCTAGACAGCACAACTTTTCTCTTTCTTCTGGATGTGGGTTCTTCACTTTTGTGCCACCAACAGAGCAGTGCTACACCTGGGCATGTCTTTTCATGGTCACTGGTAGATCAGAGTGGATTCACAAGATGAGTCACTGAAGGAGTCAATAAGTGGAGGGTGTTTATTGTCATGCCCTTACATGAAATCAGACCGACTAGCTGCTCCTTTTCTTTAGTTTCGGTGGCAGCAGCTCCTGCACTAGCAGGGTGCATCAACAAGAAAAGAAGCTACCGAGACTAGCTGCTCCTTTGGGTCAGTTATTTTCGGCAGCAGTAGCTCTCACTCTATCTCTCTCCCAGTGGCTCAGAAGCTCTCCATTTTGGTGGCTGCATTGACACTCTTGGGGCACTCCAGAGCAGTCTTGCCTGAGGAGAAGCTTGAGCCTAGGGAAGGATAGCAGGAACAACCAATCCGGGCTCTTCTAAAAGGGTACAGATCAGGCGCAAGTAGCC
Source organism: Neoceratodus forsteri (assembly GCA_016271365.2). NCBI lineage: Eukaryota > Metazoa > Chordata > Ceratodontiformes > Ceratodontidae > Neoceratodus > Neoceratodus forsteri. Next base: position 41,464,372 of record CM057451.1, read on the forward strand.
GCATCTTTCCGGCCAATCCAGAGGGAGGTTTTCTTAATCCCTGAAAAGCAGGTTATACAAATAGCAACACTGACTGTAAAGCACGGACAGACTAGCTGCTCTTTTTGTTTAGTTCCGGTGGCAGCAGCTCCTGCACTAGCGGAGCACCTCTACAACTAGATTAGCTGCTTCATTTGTTCAGCTTTTGGTGGCAGCAGCACTTGCACTGGTGGGGCACAGCAACAAGAAGTGAAGCTACCGAGACTAGCTGCTCCTGTCGGTAGTGTCCTTATATAGCCACTACTGAAGGGAGGTATGGGCCCTTCCGCTCAAAAGTCTCCACCTCCAGCCGTGTCTGATTGGGTACTAGTACAGTAAGAACAGTCATTTAGTCAATTCAGCTAGGAAACCGGGCAGCAGAGAACAGGGGGTAGAATCCTGCACATCTCATATTTTCCATCCGTTCTAGCTGCCTTAAATCTCTTAGTTTCTCTTAAGTTCTGTCCACTCTAGTTGCTTTAAAAATAAAAAAACAAATAAAAAAATGCTATAGGAAACATGTATATAGGATGCACATCGTGGACTGTTGGTGCTGTGGGTCTCTGTTTAACAAGGCCTTGGTCCAGGAAATCAGGCAATGCCCCACTTGCTGGGACATAAATGATCTTGAAGCCCATCTCCGGGAAGCATGGGCGCTGATATCATGACTTCACCAACAATTAATGCATCACAACCTTGGAACCCACCCAAGCACCACCCAACCCTGGTAAGCAACCCTCTACAGCAGAGGAAAACTATGTCTGGAGGTTGGCAAGTGGTGTACAGGGGCAGGGCTCATCAAGACAGGATGTACAAATCCAGCCGTGGTCAGGAGACTACCATAAAACTGCAGAATAGTTTTTTGCAAATTGCTGAGGCATGCGTAGGACCAGGTGGTAATGAGAACCAAAACATCGGGATGCGGCAGTACCAAACATGCCGACAGGCTAAATCAACGAAGGACCATGCATCAAAAAAAAGAGAAAAAAGAAACTACTCATCATGGGAGACTCCATGATACGTGGAATTAAATCCTATAAATGATAATGCCCAAATTGAGGTTGAGGTTAGATGTCTCCCTGGTGTGACAGCAAAAAGACACGGACCATATAGAAGGAATTGTGCACAGGAAGGGGGACATCAAGGGCATTGTCTTTTACTTGGGGACAAATGATATTGCTGAACAAACAGTAGAGTGAGCAGAAACCCACATTACCAAACTGGGAGATAAACTAACCTCTCTTTCGTCCACCATAGACTTTTTAGAGGTACTTCCAGTTTGGAAGAAAGGAAGAAGCTCTGGAAGAATCAGAGAAAATGAAATTAGGGAATTAAATGCATGGCTTCAGGAATGGTGTGTGGAGAAGGGGCATAGCTACATCGTCGAATGGCAGGATTTTTGGGAAGGAGGCTTTTTAAAAATGATGACCTTCACCACACCAAGGGAAGGGGAGGGCACTTGGACAAAAGTTCAATGTCTTCGCAGGACATTTAAACTAGCGGATGGGGAGGTGGCGACTGAGCCAGACCAAGTAAATGGTATCACGGTTGACGCCCCCCCATATCCAGGCAAGGAGATATCGCATAGGACAAAACAAAAAGGACTTAAACGGCTAGGGATATACAAAGTGGAAGGGAGGTCACAGCAAACGGAAAATGGGTCAGTGGAAAGCACAGACATGGAGAGCAGTGGTGACTAATGCACGCAGTCTGGCTAACAAGATACCTGATCTTACGACTACAATATCAGAGGCACAGCTGGACTGGGTTGCGATAACTGAAACGTGGTTTAATGAAAACTATGATTGGGACATCACCATCCCAGGATACAACCTCTTTAGGAAAGACAGGAAGGGGGAAAAAAGGGGGAGGGATTGCTATATACATAAGGGAAGACATAAAAGCGACGGAGGTCCAAAGAACGCAGGACAGTTCTGAGATCCTGTGGATCGAGCTGGAACCAGGCAGCAGCTTGGCCGTCCCAATTTGGCATAATCTATAGACCTCTGTCGCAGGGGGTAGAAGGAGACAAAGACCTGATGGAAAACCTATTGAAAATGTGTGACAAGGGGGAAGTCTTACTGATGGGGGGGATTTCAATCTACCAGATGTAGATTGGGATTCCTACACAGCGGCTATGGCAAGAAGCAGGGACATCATGGAAGCCCTTAGGGGAGCAGGTCTGAAACAATTTAAGACCCCCATGAGGAGGGATGTAATCCTAGACTTGTTATTAACTAATAGTAGCAAGGTAATGGAAGTTGATATAGGCAGTCATGTAGGGTTGAGCGGCCGTCAGACAGTATGGTTCAAAGTCAACATGACAGAGGACTACAGCCACTCAAAAATCAGGGTCTTTGACTTCAAAAAAGCAGATTTTGCAGAAATTAAAATTGAGCTTTAAGAACATCCTAGAAAAAAACAAACCAGCTAGTAGAGGAATGTTGACTAGCATAAGAGAGGCACTTACGGAGGTAACAGCAAATACACTAAACATGTCAGTAAGGCAAAGAGGAGGAAAAACCCACTATTGAGTTCTGAGGAGGTTGCAGCACCGGTGAAAAAGAAAAGTGTAGCATTCAGAAAGTATAAGGGATCCAAACGTGATAAGGACAAAGAGATATACAAAGAAGAACTAAAGGAGGCAGGCAGGATTATCAGAGCAGCGAAGGTACAAACGGAGAAAAAAAAAAGCACAGGGAGTACGGAGAGCTAACAAGACCTTCTTTAGATATATTGGTGAGAAAAGGAGAAATGGGAGGAATAGTCAGACTTGTAAATAGCAAAGGCAATAGGATAGAGGGGGAACCAGGAAAAGGCTGGAGTGCTAAATGAGTACTTCTGTTCTGTGTTCATGAAAGAGGCAGCTGGGGGTGGACCTACCCTGAAAGGAAAGGGCACCAGGACTAAGGGTGTGGACATTGGCCCTTTCACAGCTGAGCGGGTAATAGAGGAATTAAAGAAACTACAGGTGGCCGGTGGGGGGGGGAGCTTTGGATGTAATTTACCTAGACTTGAGTAAGGCCTTCGACTTGGTGCCGCACAAAAGGCTGCTGAAAAAGGTAGAACACACGAGTGTGAGGGAGAAGGTATTATCATTGGTGGGCAGCTGGTTAAGCCAGAGAACCCAGAAAGTGATGGTAAATGGAGAAATATCAGAGGGAAGGGAAGTGACCAGGGAAGTGCCTCAGGGGTCAGTGCTGGGTCCAATACTTTTTAATGTCTTCATCAGCAGTATCGATGAGAGAATGAGTGGTAAAGTCTATTTGCAGATGACACAAAGATCTGCAATAGAGTGGACACCGTTGAGGGGATAAGTCAAATGAGATCAGGCCTACAGAAGCTGGAAGAATGGATGATCATGTAGCAGTAATGCAAAAAAAGTGCAAGGTTGTGCACCTGGGAAAAGGTAACAGCAGGGCAGACTACTGCTTGGGAGGGGAGAAGCTAACCACCACCCGGCAAGAGCACAATCTGTGGGTCTTCATAGCAGATGATCTGAAGGTGGGCAACCAATACAAGAAGGCAGCGCTAAAGGCCAACTGGATGCTGGGGTGCATAGAAAAGGTCAAATAGTCCTGCCACTACACAAATTGTTGGTGAGGCCCCACCTTGAGTACTGCCTCCAGTTCTGGAGGCATCATCTCAGGAGGGACATAGGTTGGAGATGGTACAGAGAAGGGCAACAAAGATGATCCATAGCTATCACTGCTAGCTTGTCCCATGCTTACACTGTGTATGGTGTGTATGCAATAAAGCGTTTCTGACTACATTTGGATTCTGAAAACATTTTTCGCTAGTCATCAGTCTAGTTCGCACTCATACACTTCAGGACTGAACTTTGCCTGGTTTAAATTGAAGGTGTAAGCAGCTGTGAGTTCTCCACAGGAGTGTACTGCTTCTTCAGGAGTTGGGGCACCGCCCTCCTTGGAACCTACTGCTAGTGTTGGCAGTGCACATGGGCAAGCCATTGGGAGCCAGTGCACAAGTGTGAGATGTCACACTTGTCATGGAAGACCACTCCTGGTAGCTAAAACGTCAGCTAGAAGAAGGACCAGTGAGCTCCAGGTACTCTTGGTATAGTCTTCCTATCTGACCGTTCATAAGGACAAGACGGTCCTTCACCCCAACTGAAACTTTCTTCTGAAGGTCATGTTGGAGTTTCACTCTAATCAGGTGGTAACCCTTCTGGTGTATTTCACCAGTCTAACCTCCAGATGCCAGCCGGAGGCTTGACACATTGCACTTTCTGAAGGTTCTGTCTTATTGTAAGTAATGCACAGCTGGAGTTCAGGAAGTGGCTTGCCAGCAGTTTCTCACTCTTGCTAAAGCCTCGCCTGGCAGTTAAGCAGATGATTGCCAGGTGGATCATATCCTGTATCAACCTTTGCCATAGGTTGGCTGGTAGGGAGTCACCCAAGGGGCTTAAGGCTTATTCCACCTGACATACCACTGCCTCGGTAGTCACTTCCAGGGATACCCCCATGGGAGTGCTATGCAGGGTTGCAAACTGGGCCACAGTGCACACCTTCATCTGCTATTATAGCATGAATGCTGCTTTTGGGTCCTTGGCCTTCCAGTCTCTGTTCCCCAGACGGGGTGCATACCTTGACCCCTTCTGCTGGAGAACAACTATTAGTCTGCCATTGTGTGGATAGTGATCTGTATCCACCATACCTTTATAAATATAGGTCATTCACCTGTAACTATAGTTCTAAGAGTGGTATAGAATGAACATCCGCTCACCTACCCGACCTCCCCTGGCAGTGTGGTTCCAGATTCCTGCTTCCAGTGTGCAATGATCTGATGTCACAGGGCACAGCTAGATGATATACCACCCAGGTGATAGGATGAGCATAACTTGAAGACATTCTTGTGAATCGTCTGTCTCTGGGAAGATTGCTATTTGTGTGGCTATGAACTGTATACCACTTTTAGAACTACGGTTACATGTGAGTAATCTCTACTTTCTCCTGCTGTCAAAACCCCTTCCAGTGAGATCCAGCATCCTGTGTGACTTACTGTAGGCTTTGCTACATTGGCTAGATTGTTTAAGGGGTCACCTGTGATGACTCCTAGGTCCCTTTCCTCAGAAGTGGTGTCCAGCTTAACCACTAGCAACTAATACTCTGTTCTGTGGTTCTTGTTCCTTAAGTGCATCACCATTCTTTATTTGGCAGTAAGTTTCAGCTGCCAAACCCTGGACCTCTCCAGCCTTTGCAGGTCCCTCTGCATCTCTCTTACTTCCTCCTCCTCACTGTGTACCCTACCCCAGAGCTTAGTGTCATCTGTGAAGAGATGCATCTTGCCCACTATACCACCTCCTATGTTGCTGATGAATGTACTGAAAAGGACTGGACCCAGGACTGATCCCTGTGGCACTCCATTGGTGATCTCTCTCTTCTCAGATCTGGCTCCATTTACTGCTGCCTGCTGCTGTCTCCCTTCCAGTATACTTCCCGCCCATCTAACTGTGTCCTTGGTTGCACCCAGATCCTCTAGCTTCTTCAGCAACCTTCAGTGTGGCACTGAACGGAATGCCTGACTGAAGCTGAACTAAAGTAAATTATTTCATCACCCATCACTGTCCTGTTTACCCATTTACAGAATACTTGTGATCAGGTTGGTCTGACAAGACCTCCCTGCCACAAATCCATGCTGTTTATTATCATGCATCCCACTTTTTCTCCAGGTAGTCTGTTAGGTCATCTGTGACTAGTGTCTCAGTTAGTTTACCCACAGTGGAGGTAAAACTGACAGGTCTGTAGTTACCCAGCTGCTCTTTGTCCCCATCCTTGTGTAGCGGAACTATGTCTACTACCCTCCAGTCTTTCGGAACCACTCCTGTCTGAATAGAGCTAATTGCAGTGCCAGTTCACTGAGCTCCATTGGGTGCATTGTGGCCCCACTTTTCTGACCCGTTCATTAGTAAATACAGTACCTACAGTTTCATTTCCAGGACCCCCCTTTCAGTAGCCTTTATGCCGCTCTCTGGCAGAGGCTCACTGTCCTCCTTAGTAAATACTGAGCAGAGGTAGTTGCTCAGAATGACTACTTTCTGCTCATCCTCTTCCATTACTTTGCCTTCCTCTGCTAGCATAACAGTTCCCTCACCCATTTTTTCTCTTTATGTACCTGAACAACTGTTTTCTCTTCCCTTGATTCCCTCCACAATATGCAGTTGTGTGTCTGCTTTTGCCTCCAGGACTGCCCTCTAGGCCTCCCTAGTTCCTACTTGGTACGTCCCCTGTTCATTATCCCCCTGCTTCTCCTTACACTTGATGAAAGCCTTCTTTCTAGGCCCTCACTGCTTCCCTGACTGTTCTCATTCATGTCTTTATTGTCTCCAGAATGGCCCATTTAATTATCCCCATCTTTTCTTCACTCCCTTGATACTGTCCACTCCAGTTAGCCTGTTCCAGACTAATTACCTTATCTGACTGAAGTCTGCCCTTCTGAAATCTAGAACTTCTGTCTTTGATGAGGGCTCACTGGTACCAAGGGCCAGCTTGAACCATGTGATGTTTTGGGCGCTTTACTCCAGTGGTTCCCCACCTGCACTCTGCATATTTCGAGTTGGTGAGCACCACATTGAGAATGGCAGCCTGTCTTGTGGGTTCCTTGACCAGCTCCACTAGCATACAGTCCTGCAGTGTTACCTAGCAGGGCCTGGCTTCTAGTGCTTCTAGCTCCAGGAATATCCCAGTCAGTGTCTGGCTGGTTGAGATCCTCACTACCACCATCTGCTCCTTTGCTGCTCCCTTATCTTCTTCTGCCCCTAGTTTCCTATCACTCTTGTCCCACTGCCCTGGTGGTCAGTAGACCACCCCAGTGTGCAGTTTCTTACCTAATGGCTGCGTGAGCTGAACCCACAGTGATTCTATTATCGCATTCTCACTGCAGGAATTATCCTGTATGCTTAACTGTTGCAGTATGCCAGCTGGGTCCAGCTGCCCCGGAGGTGGAGTCAATGTTAATGAACCTGAGCATTGGCCAATCAGGACTCTGGACTAATCTGTGCTGTGTGTGGTGCTCTTACTTTCACTTCAGATTCTTTTCTCAGCAGCTTGGACAACACTGCCCTGGAGTGCTCTCTTTAAAACTTTTTTTGAAGTTTTTTTGCTGCGTTTTCGTAGTTTTTCTTCATTTTGGTGCTGTTTTTACACTGTTTCAGTAAGTTTTACAGTATTTTATATATTTTCCGTGGATTTTCATTCTGCGAAGTCACGGTCTTTTCCAGTGTTTTTCTGCCTAAAATCATGCATCTTTTGAAGTACAAATATACAGATTTTTACTTTTTTGTAATTTTTTCCACAGATTTGTTGTTTCTAGGCCTTCTTGCCTATTCTGACACATTTTAACTTTTTATCTCTCGGGGACCTGTGTTTTCTGTAGTCTTCCAGCATTGTACACTGCCTTTTTATTTTGATCTTTGGCAGTGTTCTGACTGCTTTTTACTTTCAGTCAGACTATTTTCGGCCATTCCCTGTTTTATTTTTCACTCAGGCTTGACTGTGGGTTGGCAGATTGCCACAGTTTATTTTTGGGACAGTCTTTTGTTTAGTTTACAGTTACTTATTCAGCCTTTAGGCTGTTTACTGTGGCTTCACAGTCTGTCTCACCTTCCTTAAAAAGTACAGATGAGGGGTCCGCCTCTCATCAAAAGAATAAAAAAAAGTTCTCTAAGGACATAAATGAAAATAAGCCTGATAAAAATAATAATGATCAAGCCAAAAAAAGACAAAATGAGCAGGTTACCATGGGTCCTGCTAAAAAGAAATTTAAAGAAAAACATATTACTGGCCCTCCCACTGAGGAAAAAAGGAGACTGCAGTGACAAATAAAAACTATTCCCTCTGCAGAGAAAATGGCAAAGGTTTGGCAAATATATCAAACATTTAAGGCTATGGGGTCCCTTTTCTGGGCCCCTAATTAACCTGATTCTCCTGTCTCTTCTGTCCCTAGCCATGGCCAGGGAAAATTCTTTGGAAGGGGATGTCATTTGGAGGAACTGCTAAATCCTGAGGATATTACTGACCCGGAATTTGGCTCACAGAGTCAGGAAGATTTTTCCCCTCATTTTACATTTGTCCAACATATGGTGGACACTCTTGGTCTCACTATTCAAGAGGCGGTTGATGACGAAGAGAAGGCAGACTTTTTCGATATGATGGGTCTCCCTCCTTCAGAAAGCTTGCTCTTGCCTGTTCATAAATCTCTCTGTAAGGCAACTTTTAAACTTTTACAAAACGCCACCTCCATTCCTGGGGTGGAAAAGAAAATCGAAAATATCATTTGGAAAAATCAAATGCTGAGTACCTGTACTCTCACCCTGATCATGAGGGCATAGTACAGGAGGCTGCTGGTGGCAAAGCAAAGGTGTCTTTTCTCCCAGCCTCCGGAAAAATACTTAAAAAAACTGGATACAGTGGGTAAGAAATCTTACACCACAGCTTCTTTGCTGCTGCGCCTTTGTACTTACATGGCGTACATAGCCCAGTACCAGAAAGCTCTCTGGAACTTTTATCCTGGCTATTAGCCAGCAAGCTCCAGGGAACCTAACCCAGGATTTGGCAGAAGTTGTTAAAACTGCTTTGGAGGCCACGAAGTATCAGTTTCATATGGCTGTTGATGCCAGTGATATTGCCTCCAGGGCCTTCGGCCAGGCCATTTGACTCAGATGGTTTGCCTGGTTGAGGTCTACTAACACCTCTCAGGATACCCAAACTAAAGCAAAGGATTTCCCCTGTGAGGGCAACTCCCTCTTTGGGTACAAAACTGAAGCCTTCATGAAAAAGAGAGAGGAGTACAAAACCTCTTATTCGAGCAATGTGGCTAAGGAAAGGCCCTCTACCTCTAACAAGCCCAAAAAACAGGCAGAGGTAGGGGCCATTATCCCAGGGCTTTCTATCCCATGCTGATGCCAAGGCCCTATGACTGCTCTCTTATGAGAGGCTTCTTTAGTGGAAGAGGAAGAAGGGCACAAAAGCGAGCTGACCCTTCTCCCTTTCCAAAAGCTCAATCTAAACTAACTTCCTGACTTGGAACAACCAAGTCGCCTCCCCTCTACCAGTGGGGGGTCGCCAGTCTCACTGCCTCCACCACTGGCAAGGCATAACCACAGACCAGTGGGTGCTGGAGGTAGTGGCCCTAAAGTTCAAAAATTTTCCACTCAGTAGGGTCACAGATTTGCAAAAACCCTAACCCCCCACAGAGAAAATTATGTTGGAATTAGAGCTAAAGGCCCTTTGGGCTTCAAAAGCAGTAGAAAGAGTTCCTTCCTCCCTGAGGGGGAAAGGCCTGTATTCCAGATACTTCCTCACTCAAAAGAAAAATGGGCATTGGCGACCAATTTTGGACCTCAGGTGTCTAAACAAGCACCTGTTCAATCCAAAATTCAAAATGATCACCCTGTCTGTGATGATCCTCTCTCTGTAGCAAGGAGACTGTCTGGCGTCCCTGGATTTAAAGGATGCCTATTTTCACATATCAGTCAGGCCATCCCACAGAAAATACCTCAGATTCGTGCTGCCCTCTGGTCACTGTCACAACCCCACTCAGCAGGTCAGCCCTCTACTCCCAAAGTGCCAACCTCTGAGCATATTATTGTGAACAGTTAACAAAACAGGGTAACCCTCCTGTCTGTCTTGTGGGTTTGAATCAAACTTTGGTCTCAAGTTCTGGAGGGATTCAAACTGTTAACCTCTTGCTAGCGTACCCAATTGTCAGGCTCAGATAATCTGCTCTTTGGGGAAATGCCAGATATCTTTTGCCATGGGCACCCAACTGGGTATTACAAAATGAACCCTTAAAACTCTATGCAAGACCTTAGAGAAACTCTTACCTGTTTCCCAATTTGGTATCACAATAAGCTTAAGCACAGTGTCAACTTTAACCATCTAAGCTTCACTTACAAAAAAAGAAGTTTCAAGGCACACCAGGCAGTTTCTGTTTTAAAATATATATCTTTACTTTAAGATAGATAAAAAATAGGTAAACAGTAAATATAAAACAAAATATCCCAATGTATACAATCTTAAAAACAAAACAGGTTTAAAAGTGCAAAATTCCTACCAACCATAAGACTTATTTATCGAAGGTATTTCTTATAATCTTTCAGTGCTCTTAGATGTTCCTTCTCTCAGTCCAAGTATATGAATGTATGTGTCTAAACATCAGCTACAGCATACTTAAAAACAGTCTTGAGCCAGCCTTCTCTCTGAGGTCACCTAGCTCCTCCTCTGTATGTTAAAATTTATATTTACCTAATAAGGTGTTTTAAAAAAAAATAGGTTTCATCAGCGAACCTCCCCTCTTCATATGACTTCCCAATCTAGTCTGTGATCTTCTGGCATCTCCTTTCATCTAGGAGCAGTTCTCTGCTTCACAAAGACATGAAAGACTCTTTTGATGAATTAACTGGCTTCCTCTGAAGACACCCAAACAAATGCATATGCCCCTTCCTCTTGACACCAAGTGCAATCAAAGGATTTTCCTGACGGCATTTTAAAATGCATAGTTTATCTACTGATTTCAAAGCAACTGACAAGTTCATTGCATTCCAGGTATCTGTAGTTGAACCTACGTCCTGTCCTTTGAAATTATACCTGTTTTTTTTTTATGTCACTTTAGAAAAGACAGTATTTTCTCCTGACAGACAATCCCACTACATATTTCTTATTGCAAAAATCATAGTGTAATCAGAACCATCTGTCCAAGTGTCACAATCCTTCCCACCTGGACTGAATTTGGGGGCTCTATCCCCTGCATGGGATGAGCTTTCCAAATCAGTTCACTCCTCGTAGACATGAGACAGCCCATCTGAGTTCTGATTCTTGGCTCCAGCCTTATGTACAATTGTCATGTCATACCCTTGCAAAGTAAGACTCCAGCTCAGTAATCACTCATTATTTCTGCCCATGTGCATCAGCCAAACCAGGGGGTTGTGGTCAGTCTGTACCACAAAATGCTGCCCGTATAAGTATGGCTCTAATTTCTTTAGGGCCCACATTATGGCAAGACACTCTTTTTCCACAGTAGAGTATGCCTGCTCCCTGGGAAGTAACTTCTTTCTCAGATACGCTACAGGGTGATCCTTTCCTTGGTTGGATGTCTGACTCAGTACGGCCCCAATACCCATGTCTGAGACGTCAGTCTGAACTATAAAGGGTTTTCTGTAGTCAGGACTTGTCAATACAGGAGCACTGCACAGTGCCTCCTTCAGACTGGTAAAGGCTTTCTCACAGGCTGGTTCCCAGGTAATTTTCTTTGGCACCCTTTTCTTTACCAGGTCAGATAGAGGAGCAGCCAGGGCACTGTAACTGGGTACAAATTCCCTATAGCACCCTGCTGTCCCTAGAAAACTCCTGACTTGCTTCTGTGTTTCTGGTCTGGGCCAGAATTACCTCTATTTTTATTTGGTTAGGGCGGAGCTGTCCCTGGCCTACCTCATGCCCGAGGTATGCCACTTCTCAGCTTTGACAGTGAGCCCAGCCCTCTGTATTCTGCCCGGCACTTCCCTAAGGTGGGATAGGTGTTCCTCCCAGCTGGTACTAAAGATGGCAGTGTCATCCAGGTACGCCATGGCGTACTCCTCAGCACCATTTTAATACCTGGTTTACCAACCTTTGGAAAGTGGCCGGGGCGTTCTTCATTCGGAAAGGCATTACTTTAAACTCAAATAAGTCTATCGGAGTGATGAAGGCCGACCTCTCCCTAGCTCTGTCTGTCAACTCTACCTGCCAATACCTCTTGGTCAAGTCAGTAGTCGTAAGGTAGGTCACCCCCCCAACTTGTCCAGGAGTTCGTCCGTCCGGGGCATCTGGTGGGCGTCTGACTTCATGACTGCATTCAGTCCACGATAGTCTACACAGAAACGAGTAGAGCCATCTGGCTTGGGTACAAGGACTACGGGTGAGACACAGGGGTTGTGGGATCTCTGGATTACCCCTAAATCCAGCATTTCCTCCATTTCCCTCCTAATGTCCTTTTGGACAGCCTCTGACACCCGATATGCTGTCTGCCGTATGGGCGTCTGTGTCCCTGTCTCCACATTGTGTGTCGCTAAGGGGGTTAGTCCAGGTTTGGCGCTAAACAAAGGGGCAAAGTCTGCTAGAACCTCCCTTACTTCCTGGATCTCATCCGGGGCCAGCTGCGGAGACAATTTTACTGCCTCCACAGAGGACTCCCACTTGCTTTCTTCCAGCAAGTCCAGAAGGGGGTCTCCTACGTCCGTCCCTCCCCAGGACTACACACTGCAAACACCATGTCAGCCCTGTTAGCATATGGCTTCATCATGTTGACATGGTACATCCTTTCTGTCTGTCTTCGGTCACGTGACGCTACAATATAGTTCACGTCATTTAGCTTCCTGACCACTTTGTATGGTCCTGCCCACTCAGTCTGCAGCTTGTCTTTCTGGACCGGAATAAGGACCATGTCTTCCTGGCCCACCATGTACGAGCGAGCTCTGGCTCTGCGGTCGTACCACACTTTTGTCTCTGTTGGGCAGCTGCCAGGTTGCACTGGGCTGTCCCCATAAGCTCCTTCAGCCTTTCCCTAAACCTAAGGACATAATCCACTATGGGAGTTCCCTGGGTGGCGTGCTTACCTTCCTAGTCCTCCCGTATCAGATCTAGGGGCCCATGTACCCGGCGTCCATATAAGACTTCGACGGGGGAATCCTGTTGACTCTTGGGGCACCTCCCTGTATGTAAACAGGTGAGGAAGGTATTTTTCCCAATTCCTCCCATGCTCTTCAGCAAATGCCTGGAGCATTGACTTCAGGGTACTATTGAATCTTTCCACAAGCCCATTGGCTTGTGGGTGATACAGTGTCGTGCATCTCTGCACCACCCCACACTTCTCCCACAAACATTTCATCAGGTCCAACAAGAAGGAACCCCCTCAATCAGTGATAACCTCCTGTGGAAACCCAACACGGAAGAAAATCCCAAGTAAGGCATCTGCCACTTTGTCCTCAGTGAGGATAGGGTGACTGCCTCTGGGTACTGGGTGGCATAATCCACCACAATCAGGATGAATCTCTTCCCTGAGGAGTTGGGGGTATTTAAAGGCCCCACAATATCCTTTTCCACCCTCTGGAATGGCTCCACCACTATGGGCAATGGAATCAGGGTGGCTTGGGTTGTCTTGCCTGCTTTCCTATTTCTTGGCACTGGTGACAAGACCTGCAATACTCCTTCACCTACTGGGTGAAGTTAGGCCAATAGAAATTCTGGGCCAACTGCTGCACAGTGCCTGCGATTCCAAGATGACCAGATGACCAGACAAGGGAATATCATGTGCAGTCTTGAGCAACTGCTCACGATACCCTTGGGGAACAACAAGTTACCTGCATAGCATCCCTCCCTTTGTCTGCACAGCCTGAGTATGTATAAGTCCATTTTCCCAATAAACCTTATGTTTGCCGTCACCTCCCCGTGCTCCGTCAGAGTCTGCCCAAGCCCTCAGCTTCTCTAGTGTAGGGTCACTCTTCTGAGCAGCAGCAAATTCCTGACACATTCCTACATTATGGGACAGGTCCCCTCCTATATCTAAACTAGGGTCCCTAGCACTAATGTCAGGGCACTCAGGATCACGTCATCCCGAACCCTCTGACAATGGGTCACCCCTCCCTCTTTGGAGTAACCCTTTGTAGCTGTGTGGTTACTTGCTACTGGGGAAATTTCTACCCCCTCTTCATTATTCCCCATATCAGGAGACACAGGCTGGGGAACCAGCCTCCCAGTTGTCTTTATAATTGTTCCCATGGGTTTCAGGGAACTACCATTTTCCCTTGCTGCTTGGCTATGGGTAACTGCACATACCATCCCCTGTTTGGAGGTTATTACCCAGGATCTCATCCACTACTAAGGTTTTGGCTACAGCCTCCTGTTGCACAGTTCCCCCTGTTTCATCCCAGTCTAGGAGAACACTAGTGAGAGGCATTGTTGTCTCCCCACTATCAAAGTCTTGTACAGTGACATATTTATTGGGTATAAGCTGACCAGGCTGTACCAGATCCCCTTTTACTAATGTCAGGGATGCCCCTGTGTCCCTTAACCCTTGCGTCTGTACCCCATTCACTATGACTGGGTGCATGTGTTCCCTCATGTTCACAGGCATGCTTCCAGGAACACACAAACAACCCACTTCTTTTCTAGTGCCATTCTGCGTATTATTGCTCATTCTTTTGGGACACTGTCTGGCAATATGCCCAGTTTCTTTACATAACCAACATGCATTTCTTATTTCAGAGAAATCTTTTTCTTTGAAACCTGGGGCTAACTGATTTTGGTGGAGGCAATGAGGGTTTTAGCTGCCCTGAAGGCGCGCTTTTCCCTTTCTGCGCTGCCACTCCCCGCCCCATTTGCTCTCAGAGCAGGTCTGCTCTTGGCATAGTGGTCCGAGAGTTCAGCAGCCTCTTGCACTGTTTTGGGATCTCGGTCCTCCAGCCAGGTTTTCAGCTCTGCTGGACATGCCCAATAAAACTGTTCTAACAAAATCACATTTTCAGTTTTATCAACAGAGTTTCTCAGTTCCTTCCCACCAATGTTTTAAAAACTGACGGTTCGTTGCTAGCTCCTCGTAGCTCATGTCAGGGCTTCTTCTGAGCTTGTGGAATTTAGCTCTGTATGATTCAGCAGTTAATTCAGATTTTTTTAACAGTGCAGCTTTAAGTTTGCTGTAATCATCACTGTCCTCATTGTCCATGTGACCCAGTGCATCCCGAGCTTTCCCAGTAGGTAGCGGGGATAGCTGGAAGCTCCAGGACTCCCTAGGAATTTTAGCCTGAATACAAACTTTTTCAAAAGAATTTAAAAAGGCATCCATATCCTCCCCCCTCTTTAAATTCGGCTATCAATTTGGAATTCAATTTGTAACCCAGTCCTGTAGTCCCAGTTAAGCTACTTACCTGCTCTGGTGCCGCTGGTTGGAGTCGTAGCTTCTCCAGTTCGTGTTGCCTCTGGTGCTCATGCTCCTCATGGTCAGCATCTCTGTTCTCGCTCTGCCTCACGGTTTGCCTCTTGTTGTTCATGATCCGCCTCTCGCTTCTCTCGCTCCCTCTCCCTCTGGAACTCCAGCTCCATCCTGCGCAACTCAGTTTGCAGCCAGAGTACTTCTGGATGAGGATACTGGTGACCTTCCCCTGCTGCTGTAGGCCTTCGCTGGCACTGGCCCTGTTGTCCTCCTCATCGGATCTGGACACTGCACTGGCCGCTAGCCCTGCCACACTCAAGATTTGGTCCTCTTCAGTCACTGTCTGTGCTCTGGGTATCTACTACCACCAGGGCATCCACAAGGTTCTGCTTGGTGGCTTTCACCTCGAACGGGACTCCTCTGTCCCCGCTCAACTGTTTTAAGTAGTCTACATTGTGCCTGCTGTAGTTGGACGCCATTTTCCCTAAATACTGCTACTCTGACTGGCACTGTAGAAAAAAAATACAATGGGTAGGAACTAGACTGTAAGCCAAGGTATATAGTCAGGGGATGAAAAATCCCCAAGTCCGAGGTCTGGGACGCACAGAAACTGCAAGAGGACTTGAACTGCACAGCCCAATTAAGTCCGACAGACTTGACTGTGCAATTCAGTATTGCCGCACATGCACAGTATTTGTATCTGACTGGCAGGCTTCTGAGTGTTGCTATTTTGGTCTCTCTCTGCCAGTGTTCACGTACAAATTAAGAAATTCACACTCATGTGTGGAGAGGGTACACTGCCTGCAAAGGACTGCATACAGGCATGTACGCTTTTAGTACATGCACAGCACAGTGCACACTGCCCCTTTAATTGCTATTGTGCTCCACATCAGTTCTGCCTAGTTACCTCATATGGCCGGCTCCTATTGGCTGCATCAGTTTCCTCCTTCCACTACAGCAAGTTAAGTTGGTGCCAGTGGTGTTATACCCAAGGCTGGATCGAGGAGCCATGTGGCCGCGGGATACACGTGCTGATGGCTGTCTCGATCGGAAGAGTTGGTGGGCGCAAAGAAGCTCAGCACCAGGAGAGAGCAGGTCAAGATTATTCTGTGGAGACCCTCCCGAGTCCCAAACCTGACTTGCAGCATGCATGGATCCCAGGGACAACATGCAGGTATGGGACATGACTGTAGGCCTCTCCCGGGAGAGCGAGAGAGTGTGAGTGTGCCACGGCCCAGCCCCAGAGTGTGCCCCATGCTCCCACCTGTAAGCCCGGCCATCAAAAATTAATTAAATCGAATTGTCCGTTGCTCCTGTAAAATTGAGTAGTAGGTCCTGTGTGTTTGTTTTTAAGGTTAGCCAGCAGGTGATTATGTTCTGTATCCCCAGTTTCCCTTCCACCGTGACTGAGGTCTGGTCTGGACTTGCGATTATATGGGGACACTGACTCGCCGAGTGAAAGATGCGGATCAGAAATTAAATTTACTGCCTTGGTTCATCAATATGTTTGTTTTCTGCTAGCAAAAGAATTTACTTGCAGTTTTTCCATCGTGACCAAGTTGTGGTCGGGGCTCTGGGAGTGGTGAAACTCAGAGGTGAAAAGAGAGGAATCGGTGGCATATCTAGGGGTGGGGTGATCAGCAACAGTCTGTGGCTTGTGGTTCTAAAGAAATGTATGGATTTGCAGCAGAAGCACATGGAGTAGACAGAATATAACAGTCACTTCACTATGCAGTTACTATTGTGTATTGGTTAAGTGTAGCAATGGGCATACAGTATGCAAGGTATTATATAGTGGACTGGAACCCCCTGTCAGTGCTTCAGTTGCTTCTCCAGAATGGTTTGAGCGTGTGCCACTGCTATGCCATGTATTAAAATGGCTGCTGGTGGCTACTGCTGGTTTTACACACAGATTCCCTATTTTCTGCACTATGTTACTGCTACTTTACTAACTTGCCAGTCACCTGTCTGGTGCAGTTCAGATCTACTAAACCAGCTTGGCTGGCATGGTTACCACTGCCTACATTTTTTGTTGGTTTACTTGGAAGTTAATACAGTATATGTCTCTGTGCTGTGCCATTTTCTTGTCTGCCTTAATTTTTTTAACTATATAAGTATATATTACTGTCTTTTTTTCTTGAACCAGTTTTTCCTGACTTGAGGTTCATTTCTACTGCCTAAAATAATATTTTAGCTTAAGCTACTGCTGCTACAAAGCACTACTAGTCTTTATGCCGCAGAAAAAAGGTGTGACTTACTGTGTCCTGATATGGACTTGCCCTAAAAATGTAACATAAGTCCTGGACTTATGCATCCCCCCAAAATTGTTCAACCCCTGATAGTTCTGTTTCCTTTTAAAATAAAACACTGCCTTTCTTTTTTTTTCCGAGTGAGCTGAACAGTCTCAAGCTGACACACTGAACAATAAAGCTTATAATACCAAAATTATCTCACCGCTGCCAACCAATCTGTCACAGCCCCACTCAGCAAGGTCAACCCTCTACTCCCAAAGTGCCAACCTCTGAGCGTAGTGTTGTGAACATTTAACAGAGCAGGGAAATTCTCCTGTGTGTTTTTTTGTGGGTTTGAATCAAACTTTGGTCTCAAGTTCTGGAGGGATTCAAATGGTTAACCTCTTGCTAGCGTACCCAATTGTCAAGCTCAGATAATCTGCTCTTTGGGGACATGCCAGATATCTTTTGCCATGAGCACCCAACCAGGTATTACAAAATGAACCCTTAAAACTCTATGCAAGACCTTAGAGAAACTCTTACCTGTTTCCCAATTTGGTATCGCAGTAAGCTTAAGCACAGTGTCAACTTTAACCATCTAAGCTTCACTTACAAAAAAAAAGAAGTTTCAAGGCACACCAGGCAGTTTCTGTTTTAAACAAATATATCTTTAAGATGGATAAAAAATAGGTAAACAGTAAATACAGAACAAAATATCCCAACACATACAATCTTTAAAAACAAAACAGGTTTAAAAGTGCAAAATTCCTACCAACCATTAGACTTATTTATCTAAGGTATTTCTTATAATCTGTCAGTGCTCTTAGATGTTCCTTCTCTTAGTCCAAGTATATGAATGTATGTGTCTAAAGGTCAGCTACAGCATACTTAAAAACAGTCTTAAGCCGGCTTTCTCTCTGAGGTCACCTAGCTCCTCCTCGGTGTATTAAAATTTACATTTACAGCACAGGATGGCCTAATAAGGTATTTTAAAACATAGGTGACATCAGCGA
This sequence comes from Neoceratodus forsteri, assembly GCA_016271365.2. Taxonomy (NCBI): domain Eukaryota; kingdom Metazoa; phylum Chordata; order Ceratodontiformes; family Ceratodontidae; genus Neoceratodus; species Neoceratodus forsteri. Next base: position 41,482,556 of record CM057451.1, read on the forward strand.
ACCTCCCCTCTTCATATGACTTCCTAATCTAGTCTGTGATCTGCTAGCATCTCCTTTCATCCGGGAGCAGTTCCCTGCTTCACAAAGACATGAAAGACTCTTTTGATGAATTAACTGGCTTCCTCTGAAGACGCCCAAACAAATGCATATACCAGTTCCTTATGACACCAAGTGTCATCAAAGGACTTTTCCGGAGGAGACGCCCAAACACCTGGGGGGGTTTTGATGTGTCATTTCAGCAAGACCGTATTTTCTCCTGACAGACAATCCCACTACATATTTCATATTGCAAAAATCATAGTGAAATCAGAACCAGCTGTCCAAGTGTCACAGTCACTACTACCAGTTTGCAGCTCTACCATTCGGCCTTTCTTCAGCCCCCAGAGTCTTCACAAAGTGCCTGTCAGTGGTTGCAGTGCACCTCAGAAGACAGGGAGTGTTAGTCTTCCCCTAACTGGACTACTGGCTAATAGTGTGCAAGTCTCCTCAACAACTCAGAGACTCACTCAGTCTAACAAGATACACTCTAGAGTCGTTGGGCTTTCTGATCAGTTCAGAAATGCCCCACTTTGAGCCAGTTCAACTGTTGGAGTTCATAGGAGCAGAACTAGATACATTGTGAGGCAGGGTCCTTCTCCATTTGGACAGGTCTCAAAATCTGCAGACCCTGGTGCACTGCTTTACTCTTGGTCAGCCAGGGCCTGCCAGACATTTTCTCAGACACCTGGGGCACATGGTATCTACCACAGCGGTAGCTCCAGATGCCAGATTCCAAACGAGGGACATACAGTACCACCTCAGAGCTCATTGGTCTCAAAAGAGGGACTCACTCACGAAGTTCATTCCAGTCACAAGACCACTTTTGCAGGCCTTAGACTGGTGGAAGGAAATCCAAAACCTCAGGGAAGGAGTTTCCTTCTAGCGCAAAGAACTCTCCAGGATCCTTACCACGGATGCTTCTCTCATAGGATGGGGTGCCTATCTGGAGGACCAGTCCATAAGCCGGGTATGGTCTCCCAGGGAGTCTATGTGCCACATAAATCTTCTGGAACTTGGAGCTGTTCTCTTGGCCATCAAGGCCTTTGCTCCTCAGCTAAAGGGTCAGCCTGTCCAAGTCAGGTCAGACAACATCACTGCTATGTTTTTCATATATAAGCAGGGTGGTAAAAGATCCGATAAACTATACACAGAGGCCATGAAAATATGGTCTGTGGCTTGCTCACTGGACATGTAGCTTTCGGCCATTGATCTGCCAGGCAAGGACAATGTCCTTGCAGATTCTCTGAGCCACATCAGTCTCTGAATAGACAAGTACTGTTCACAGTGTTCAGGAGGTGGGGCACCCCAGAGATGGACCTCTTTGCCTCCCAGCTCAGTCATCAGTTGCCTCTACATTGTGTCAGGCCTCCAGCTCTGGGCACGGTTGCCAGTGGAGGCTCTTTCCCTGGACTGGTCAGGCAGGTTCCTCTATGCCTCCCCTCCTTTTCCTCTGATTCTCTGAGTCCTACTGAAACTCAGAGCTCAACCAGCAACCATGATACTGGTGGCTCCAGATTGGGCGAGACAGTTGTGGTACTCCTTGCTCCTCTCCCTATCAGATGACCCATTCGTCTCCCTCCAATTCACAGTCTCCTGATTCTGCCTCAGACAGAGGTAACATATCCCAGGATAGAGTCCCTTTACCTCAAAGCCTGGTACTTGAAGAGTTAGATTTTCCAGACTCTCAGTATTCTGAACAAGTCGTGAGAATCATGTTCTGCCAAGAAGCCAAGTACAAAAAAGATGTATGCTTCTAAATGGAAGAGATTCTTTCTCTGGTGCAAGGACAGGCAAATTGACCCCCCCCCTTCCAGGCTAGCCTGCCCTCAATTTTGGATTATTTAGTTCACTTGCAAACATCGGGCCTTAGGGCCTCAACCCTGAAATTGCACCTGGCTGATATTTCAGCATATGTGTCTGTTGGCAAGAACACATCATTAATTTCTCACACAGAAGGCTAGCAAATAAATTGGAGCAAACTGGAGTCGGTCAGCAAGTAGTCAGCTGGATTAACAGTTGGCTACAGGACAGATCATAGAGAGTTATGGTAAATGGCACCTTGTCGCAGGAGGGGAAAGTGACCAGTGGCGTTCTTCTGGGATCAGTGCTTGGCCCAATCCTTTTTAGCATATTCATCAGTGATATTGCTGATGGACTGTAAGGGGAGGGCGCCTGTTCGCAGATGACACAAAGTTCTGCAACAGAGTGGACACACAGGAAGGTGCCTCAGGAATGGAGGCAGATCTCAGGAAACTGGAGTTGTCGTCCAGGAACTGCCAACTGAAATTCAACGCCAAAAAATGTAAGGTAATGCACTTGGGCAAGAGGAACCCAGGAAATAAGTATGTCCTGGAAGGGCAGCAATTGGCAGAGACTAAGCTGGAACGGGATCTTAGAGTTATGATAGATAATTTAAAGGTGGGAAGCAATGCAAAAAAGCAGCAGTAAAAGTAAACAGCATCCTAGGATGCATAGGCAGGGGTATTACCAGCAGGAAGCAAGAGGTTATAGTCCTGCTCTATAGGTCCTTGGTGAGGCCACACTTAGAGTACTGTGTGCAGTTCTGGAGGCCTCACCTAAAAAAGGACATGGTCTGACTGGAGTCCATGCAGAGGAGAGCCACCAAAACCGTGCATGGTCTATACCATGAACCTTAAGAAACCAGGCTCAAACAGTTGAAACTATTTTCCCTTGAACATAGAAGAAACAGAGGGGACATGATAGAAACATTCAAGTTTGTCAAAGGGATAAATACAGTGCAAACCAGAAATCTCTTCCAGGAAAACAGAACTGTGTGGACAAGGGAGCACAACTTAGGCCTTGTAGGCGGTAAGTTCAGAACCAATATTAGGAAATACTTTTTCACAGAGAGGGTTGTGGACCCTTGGAACATCCTGCCATCTGAAGTGGTGGCAGCAGACAGTCAGGGAATTCAAACGGGCTTGGGACAGTCAGTGTCGTCACCACAGCAGGAGCAGTAGATAAAGGGGGGAGGGTAGTACTCTCGGACAGACTAGATGGACCCCATGGTCTCCTTCTACTGGCAAGTGCTTATGTGCTCAGGCCATTTTTAAGAAATTCTTTAATGACCTGCTGCATCCTCAGCTCCCACTTAGGGAACCTGTCCCCCCTTGGGACCTGAACCTGTGCATAGCTAAGGTCATGGAGAAACATAGAAACATAGACTTTGACAGCAGATAAGGACCACTTGGCCCACCCAGTCTGCCCGTTTCCCTACCTACTGGATAAGCTGCAGATTCTAGTTAACCAACAGCCTACTTCCTGCCACCCCCCACTACAATTGCCTTGTGTCTGTCCCATGCATGTTTGAATTCCCCCACTGTTTTAGACCCAACAACCTCCTCAGGAAGGCTGTTCCATGCATCCACCACTGTCTCCGTGAAAAAGATTTCCTCACATTACTCCTGAGCCATCCCCTCTATCTTTAAATTGTGTCCCTTTGTTCTTACATCTCTTTTCTGAAAGATGCTACCCTCCTGGACTTTGTTGATTCCCTTGAGGTACTTGAACGTTTTTATCATGTCCCCCCGTCCCTCCGTTCATCAAGGGTATACATATTAAGCTCTCTGTCTCTCTTCATATGATTTCTGATGCAGACCCTGCACCATTTTAGTTGCCCTCCTCTGGACTGCTTCCATCCTGTCTATGTCCTTGCGTAGATGAGGTCTCCAAAACTGCACACAATACTCCAGATGGGGTCTCACCAACTGTCTGTACAGAGGGATAACCACTAACCTTTTTCTACTTGTGATGCCCCTTCCTATGCATCCCAGTATCCCCCTGGCTCTCCTTACTGACTTCTCACATTGCTTACCCACCTTTAGATCATCTAATATGACTACCCCCAAGTCCTGTTCCATTTTTGTTGTTAGTACCTCCCCTGCTATTGTGTACTCTTGTCCTGGGTTTTTGTTTCCCAGGTGCATTACTTTTCACTTCTTTGCATTGAATCTAAGTTGCCATATGTCTGACCATTCCTCCAACCTTGCCAAGTCCCTTCTCATCCTTTCTAACCCCCTTGTGTATCAACTCTGTTACAGATCTTTGTATCATCTGCAAAGAGGCATACCTTTCCTTCCAGACCCTCTGCAATGTCACCTATAAAGATGTTAAAGAGGACTGGACCCAGTACTGAGCCCTGAGGTACTCCACTAGTGACCCCCCTTTCTTCAGAATGTGTTCCACTCACTGTTACCTTCTGTGTCCTGTTGTGCAGCCAGTTTGCAATCCAGGCTACCACCCTGGGACCCACTCCCAAGCTGGCTAACTTGATTATTAATCTATTGTACGGGACTGTGTCAAACGCCTTGCTAAAGTCTAGGTAGGCCATATCCACAGCCCCTCCCTGGTCTATTACTTTGGTCACCCAGTCAAAGAAATCTATTAGAGTCATCTGACATGACCTTCCTTCTGTAAATCCATGCTGCTTTGGGTCCTGTGCCCCACTGGCCTCTAGGTACTCAACTATTCTTTATTTCAGAAGTGATTCCATAATTTTCCCTACCACTGAGGTCAAACTTACAGGTCTGTAGTTTCCTGCTTCTGCCTTGCTCCCACTTTTGTGAAGGGGAATCACATCTGCCCTCCTCCAGTCCTCTGGTACCACCCCATCCTCCAATGATTTGTTAAAAAGTGTGGTCAGTGGTGTCACTAAGTCCTCCCTTAGTTCTTTTAGGATCCTGGGGATGAATCCCATCAGGCCCCATTGCTTTGTCCACCTTGAGTTTTAGGAGTTCTTTCAGGACTCTTTCTTCTGTAAATGGACTGGTGTCAATCCCCCTACCCAGAGTGCTTCTATTGTCTGGTTTAGGTAACTCCTTCTCATCTTCTTTTGTGAATACTGAGCAAAAGTATTCATTCAGTATCTCTGCCTTTTCACTGTCTCCCTCTGCCCACCTCCCCTCTCCCTTATTAATCTTCACTAGTCCTCCCTTATCCTTTCTATGCTCCCTAATGTACCTATAAAAGGTTTTATCCCCCTTCTTAACTGACTTGGCTATTTTTTCCTCAGTTTGGGCTTTTGCTATTCTGACTGCCTTCCCTACTTCTTTCTGCTTTAATTGATACAGTTCCCTGTTGTGCTCCTTCTGTGATGCCTTATACTTTTTGAATGCAGCCTTTTTCTCCTTAACCTTCCCTGCCACCTCTTTTGAGAACCATAGTGGTTTTTTACTGCGCTTTGTTTTCTTTATCTGTTTCACACAAAGGCTTGTTGCCTCAATGATGGCAGTTTTGATTTTTCTCCATTGTTCTTCCACCCTCCTTTTGGCCATTTGCTAGTGTATTCCTCAGGTATTCACCCATTTTGCCAAAGTCAGCCCTTCTAAAGTCCAGTATGCTTGTTTTGTATGGCTTGTCTCCATGGTTGTGCTTATTGTGAAGCACACTGTGCAGTGGTCGCTTGTTCCCCAGATGTCTACTGACTTCTAAATTTGTGATCCCTCTCCATTTGAGAGTACCAGGTCTAGTATTGCTTCCTCCTGAGTGGGTTCCAACACTAGCTGTCTAAGGCCTGCCCCCTGCAGGGCATCAAGAATGACCCTGCTCTTGGATGTGGCTGCAGTACATGTCATCCAGTTAACATCTGGCATATTCAGGTCCCCCATTAACAGTATCTCCCATTTTTCAGCCATTTTGAGAATGTCCTCTATCATTTTCTTGTCCATTTCCTCCCCTTGAGATGGGAGTCTGTATACAACCCCTGTGCGGATTGTGATGCCATTCCCTGTCTCCAAGGTGACCCAGAGTGCCTCTTGTCCTCCCCCTTTACTTTCTAGTTCTGTAGCTTTGATTCCTTCCCTTATGTATAGAGCTACTCCACCTCCTCTTTTCCCCTCCCTGTCCCTTCTGTAGACTGTGTACCCCGGTATGTTGACATCCCAGTCATGGTTTCCCGTGTACCATGTTTCTGTGACTGCCACAATATCCAAGTGTTCATCTTCCATCAAGGCTACTAGCTCAGGAAGCTTGCTTCCCAGGCTATGGGCATTGGTACTCATTGCCCTCCATTTAATGTTGGCTTTATCCTTTTTTCCCCCCATGCCTGCTTTTTTTGCCCTTGTCTGTTTTTCCATTTACCCCTGTCCTGCCCTCTGTTGAGCACTGTACCTCAGTGTTTACCTTACTACCTGTCATGTTTTGTGGGGGAGGCTTGAAATTTCCTGCCTCTTATTAGCACCTCTCCCCATGGCTAGTTTAAAAGCTTGCCAAGGAAGCATTTATACCTGTCACTTAAGATCTTGGTTCCCTTCATGGACAGATGCAGACCATCGTGCCAGTATAAACCTTCATCTCTCCAGGTGTACCCCCAGTCCCCAATGAAGCCAAAGAGTTTTGGAGTCCCCATTTGAACCCATGGCTATGGCTGACTTAAAATATGTCACCTGGAAAATGGTTTTCTTAGTGTCAATTACTTTAGCCAGAAGAATTGCAGAATTGCAGGCCCTTTGCACTCAGTCTAACTATATTATCTTCCACAGGGACAAGGTAGTTCTCAGAACCAACAGGAAATTCTTGCCTAAGGTGGTGTCTGATTTTCACATCAACCAATCTGTTACACACCCTGTCTTTTTCACAGACAGTTCCACTCCTGGTGAGCACAGGCTCCATAGTCTGGATGTAAAAAGGGCTTTGACCTGCTACTTAAAGTGTACCAAGCAGCTCAGGGCTTCTCATACTCTGCTTTTCCTCACTTATTTATTTAGTTTTTGTTGACCGAGTAAGTGCACTAGACAAATCCTGCCTATTTTCAGGCACGACCCGGGGGAGGGGGATACAGATGAATGCCAACTGGCCTTGAACCAGATTAAGCTGTTGGTGGTATTTTTAGTGAATGAGGGAAATTTAGCCAGGACACCGGGGAAATTCCCCTACTCTTTTCGATAAGTGCCATGGGATCTTTAACATCCACCTGAACTACCACCAATCCAGGCAGATGGGACCTCGGTTTAACGTCTCATCCGAAAGACGGCACCTCAGAAGTGCAGCACCCCTCTCATGCTGCACTACAGTGTCAGTACTGGGATATTAACCCAAGTGCCAGATGTGGGAACTGAACCCACAGCCCTCTGATCTCTGATCACTTATGGTGAAGTGGGCAAAGGCAGGCTAGCCTCTAAGAGAACTATCTCTCTTTGGATAGTCTCTTGCATCCAGTTCTGTTACAGTAAGGCTGGCAAACAGCCACCCCAAGGCCTTAGAGGCCACCCCAAGGCCTTAGAGCCCACTCCACTAGGGGCACTGCAGCCTCAGTGGCAGCATCAAGAGACATACCTTTGCTTGACATTTGCAAAGCAGCTACCTGGAAGACTGTACACACCTTCACTAAACATTATTGCCTGGATGTACAATCCAGCTCTGATGCACAATTTGGCACTGTGGTCCTGCAGAACCTGTTTCCTAAGTAGGTTATGTTCCCGCCTCCCAACTGCACTGCTTTGTAGTCTGTAACAGTTAAAGAGCTACTGATGCCTCAAAGGAAACTTTGAAAACATAATAATTAGGTACAGTTTAGTTTGCATTCCATAAATATTCTATATATTTCTCTTCTCTTTATTACTTAGTAAATCTGCATCACTACATGATCTTTATCCCTTACAGTTCATCTGCCTCTATAGCTTACTCCCTACGTCAAGTCATAATTTTCTGTTTTGACATCACAGTGTGATGCTGTGAGAGTAATTGTGATGTCATAAGCAGTGCATTATGACCTTTAGTAGGGAGAAAGCCACAGGGATAGATGAACTCTTCAGGAACAAAGATTTAACTTTAATGCAAATTACCTCAGTAATAAATAATGGCAAGGAGGAGTACTGAACTAACGTGAAACACAATCTGAACAGTGTCTAAATATTATGGTTTTTAAAGTTGTCCTGAAGGTGTCAGCTGCTCTTTAAGCATAGAGAAGAATTCCTGGGGTGAGAAGAAAAAAATACTCACCGTAGTAATATTTCTTCCAAGGTATTCTTTTGTATGCTTAACCTCCCACCCAGCCTCTCCTCACATAACCTGGCTGAGAGTAGTTCTGCAGTTTCTAATAGGCCAAATTTCTAACTGTAAATAAATACATCTAAAGTTCTGGCCCTTGACTGCATCTGTGCATAGTTAGCCTACGGACTTCTCTTTTTTCTCTTTTATATTTTACGCTAGTATTTTCGTTTGTATTTTTTCCTTGAAAAGTTAATTTTTACTACGTTTTGGGGCCTTTTTGCCCTGCTAGCTTCAAAAAGAATCTGAAGTGAAAGTAAGAGCCCCACACACAGCACAGCTTAGTCCTGAGTCCTGATTGGACAGTGCTGAGGTTCATTAGCATTGACTGCACCTCTGGGGCAGCTGGACCCAGCTGGCATACTGCAACAGATAAGCATACTGTAAAGAAGAATCCCTTGGAAGAAATAATATTACTACGGTAATTTTGTCTTCTCTCCCGTGATAGATGCATCCTTCACTGACTCGATTACTTCCCTGACACAAAGAAATACCACTCCTCTTTTACCTTTCCCCATATCATTCCTATACATGGGTTAACCAGAGACCATCAGTTCCCAGTCGTCGTTCTCTGTGATCCTAGTTTCCATAATGGCTATAAGGTCCAGACTGGCATCTGCTACCATCACCTGGAGCTCACTGATTTTGTTTCACAGGCTACTTGCATTAAGTAAAACTGCAATCCATCTTGTGCCCAGCTGCCTTTTGTTTTTTACATGACCTCCCCCATCACTTTTCCCTATCCTCCTTAATTTTTGTTTTACCCACTTCTTGCAGGCTTAGTGAGCCCCCCCACCCTCCGGCATCCCTGTTTTATGAACTCAAGACTTGCTGCCCCCATTCTTCCAACTCTGAGTTTAGGAAGAGTCCTAGCTAGGTTCTCCACTTCCTGATGCTTATTAGTGGTATTCCTAGCCTCAGCCTTCCCTGCAGTCATTTTAAAGAGCTGTTGATGCTTCAAAGAAAACTTTGAAAAACATAATATTTAGGTACAATTCAGGTTGCATTCCATGTATATGCTATAGATTTCTTCACCAAATTATTTATTTCTGAGGAAATTAGCATTAATACGTGATCTTTATACCTTAAAATTCATCTGTCTCTTTAGCTTACTCCGTACTTCATGTCATAATCGTCTGTTGTGACGTCACAGTCAGCGGCCATGGGAGTAACTGTGATGCCGCAAGGAGCGCATTATAACGTCAGGTAGGGAGAGAGCAACAGGAATAGATGAACTCTTCAGGAGCAATGATCTTGTTTTCATGCAGATTACACCAGTAATAAATAATGGGGAGGAGGAATGCAGCACTAATGTGAAATACAAACCAGAATGTGTCTAAATATGTTTTGTTGAAGTACTTCTGATGGTGTCAGCTGCTCTTTAACTGTCCACTGATGTGATGTCAGTCTTCTACTCCGGCGCAGTGGTCCCTTTCTTGAATGGTGTGATATGAGGCAGTTGTCCAGGAAAGGCGAGCGGCAGCAGTGTGGCTGGAACAGGGCCCAGAGTCCCTGAGCACCATATGAAGCACAGGCAACAGCCACAGTGGTATACCTGATGGCCATGAGGGCCACCGGAAGCAATCGGGGATGGCAGATTAGACCTGTTTGACCCACCAAAGTAAAGGGTGGACGAAAATGGAATGGCAGCCAGGAGGTGCAGCAAGGGTGGCAAGAGCATGCACAGGGGAACCAGTGCCATTAGCAAAAAGCAAGTGCAGGCATTTAAGAGTCACAGAAAAGAAAATGCAGGAGCAAACATGCATGGCCACAGCAACGAGAGACTGAACCGATAAGGGAAAAGAAAGCCGACTAGGGCTGGCTTGCGGTATGGTTCCAGCCTGTTGGAGTATTGGTTAGAGGAAGTGGTCGATCAGCTGACCACTAAACCCTAGCAAGCTGTCAAATATCATAAAAAATATATAACCAGGAACAAGCTACATAAGGAAAAGATGTATAAATGTTTTTGTATTTTTTTGGGCCGACCCAGCTCCGCTCCTTCCCAGCCTGCCATCCCCACCGTGCCCAGGCTTACTCCCCAAGGCAGAGCTGCAGAGCGGGGGGCACCCCTCCCAACAGTCACTTGGGAACTTGCCTTGGCTTACTCCCAGGGTGGGGCCATGAGAGCGGGACACCCACCCCCCCGGCGGGCAACAAGGGCATTGGAAATGGAGGCAGAGCAGGGCATCACAGCTGGAGGTGGAATTTGTGGATGCTCTCTGAAACCCTGGAAGCGGGACGTGCAGTGACATCCTCAGGATGAACCTGACGTCTGTCCCACCTCTGACAGTACTAGGCGCTGGTTGGCAAGGATCCCCTGGCCTCCGCCAGGGGTCACTGATGCGCCACGCGCCACCCGCCCCCCGAGAAGGAGATCTGCCCTTGGGCATTGATCCTTTCCTGGCTGGCTCCTCCAACTCCCGGGTCCATTCACGAACTCGGGATGTTGGCGGCACATGCAGATGCCTTCGCTGCGATGGCAGGCCAGCAGAAGATGTATAATTTTATAAATCAGTGTGCTGTCTTTTAAACATAGAAAAACAGTGGCCACAAGATGGGACTGCAGGGCAAGGAATGAAACTGGTAAACTGGTTCCCTATACAATGTACATATGACTCATAAACTGAGAACTGTTGAAACTTTATTCACCTACGTATATTTAAAATATGTATTTCTAGCAAAATGTCTTTAGCAGCAACGGGGCTTATTAAATACTTGCAGTAAGTAATCTGTAGAGTGGTATAGAATTTATATAGTGTTTTTTATTTACTGTATCCCAAAGTGATTTAATAACAGTTTATTTGCACAGAACAGCCTAGCTGAGATACTGTACCATTTCTTGTAAGGGTATTACTTCTGCTTGGGATAGTATGCTGCTGCTAAGTACTTTGATTTTATATGCTTTAGTAGTGTTTCCATCAGAACAGTTTGAAAGGTTGGGGGTGTATGCGGGTTACTTAGACGTGATACATACTTCCCCATTTCTCTTCTTTGATTTTTCTCACCATTTCTCTCCTTAGTCTTTTCTGTTTCTGTCTGTAATTTTCCTTAAAAAAAGCTTCTTTTCTTTTTGTTTTGTTTTTTTACTCTCTGTGGTCACACAAATGCTGTATTCAAGACTGGGGATTAAGGCTGTTTTTGAAGCATGGGGAAGGATTTGGAGCGGTGTAGTAAAAGCATGGTGACTCAAAATAAAAGCTTGAGGCATCCCCATGCATAATATTTTAGGGGAAACACTGCTATAGTTTTTTTTCAGTCTGGGACCATCCACCCAGTCCACATGCTGTTACCCCAGCTACTTCCGAGCCCCAACTTCCACTATCCCCATGGGATAAATCCTGCAGAGGTCCACACAGCTTGGGGCTCCGAGAGTGCTGGCAGCCATAATCTAGGCAGTCCATGGTGGGGGTTGGGGGGGTGGTCTCACCATTTTCTCCTGTTCATTTTGACCCTCCCATCTCCTGTACTGCATGAGTGATGCAACTGTCAGCATTGCACACTCAAATATCAAGCTGCCCAGCCTACTGAAGGGTCACTGTGGTGGTGAAACCTGGCCCTCTTCTCACTGGGCTGGGATACGCTGCCACTGGCAGTGGTGGTTGAGCCCTAGATGCCTGACTCTGGCTTCGAGAGTCTGTCCTGCCCAGGCTGCCAGCACAGCAGCACACTGGCTGCCCTGCAAATGGTTGTTTGATGCTGGCCATGTCTGAAACTGCATGTAAAATCTCATTTGTAAGAATCCTAGTAAGAGTGCGATTCCAGGCATTGAGTTTGTGTGATCTGCCATAATAATCATACGTTTACTGTGGCTCCCAGTAACTGGATTGGTGTCAGTAGAAGACGTGCCTGGATGTGAATTACCACTAATCCATCTTCCTCTTTCTTTATTTACCATACTGCTTAACCCCATATAAATTTAATGTTGATGTTAATGTCTGGTTAAGTGTAAAAGTGAAATAGAGTGTACCTAGAGTGCTGTGCATTGCACCAAACTCTATAGAAGCAGTCTTTAGTCTTTCCCAAGATAAAGCAAAGGTCACAAGGCAATTTAAATCTCATGTTTTGTTTTGTTTTTCCCACAGATTGGCAAGGCAGCTTCAGAAAGAGGCCCAGTCCTCCACCAGTTTTTGTGACTTCACAGAAGACCAAAAGGTACTGTAGGTGCTGGTGGGTGACAGTATGAGGCAGTTCACATAAGCAGTATGTGGTGGGGACATGCATGTAAGCTGGAGGGGTTGGGGGAGAGAGATTCAGGAGGAATACGAAAAAGTTTTTCTTTACAGAAGAGAGGTTGAGTTTTGAAACAGCCTACTGGCAGAGGTGGTGGGCTCAAAATCCATTAAAGGGTTCAAGCCCGAGTGGGACAGAGTAAAGGGCTTAATAGTTATGTGTGTGTGCATGGGTGGCAGTAAGGCTGTAAGCGGGGTTGGGGGGATGAAAAGCTTGGATGGTCCAGTGATCTTTATCTGCCAGTATTGTCTAAGTGTCATTGTTGCTATCTGTGCATCTAAAAATTTGATTAAATCTTTAATTGTGAAATTACTAGCAACACTAGCAACCAAAAAGCTTATTTTTTTTTTTTGGGAGTCCACTGTGCCATCAAATATTATTATATTACCACTAAGAACAGTAGAGTTGTGATTATTTATTTATTTATTTTTGGTGGTTGGGATCTCCCACTTTTTTGTGAATAGCTTAGAACTGATAACCAGTGTGACTTGAAGACAGGCGCAGTGGAGCACAGAACTGTGAAACTGGATATCCCAAGTTCGTATTAGTCCACCAAAGCCTGAGGCTCACTGCATGGCCCGAAGCAAGTCCTTACTTCCTTGTGTGTCTATCCTCCTAACTAAAACTGGGTATTAGCAGCACCCCACAGGAAGGTAAGATATTAAATCTCAGTGGGGGCTAATCTGTACAATCACATAATATCAAAACATATACTCGATCGGGCCTCTATTAAAGTACCATTATTTACTGATTTTTTTTTGTTAGTGTTTTGACTTTGTCACATGTTGGCCTTCAAAGGGACCCTGTCAACCCCTTAGACCTTGAAATGTTTCAGTTTAAAACAAAAGTCAAATTTCTGTGTCTCCATATCAAAAAGCAAAGAAGATTAGGGGTACTAGGAAGCAGAGGGAAATGTTTGCGAGACCAACACGATTAAAAGTATAAGCTGAAGGTATAGGAGGTTACAAATGGGGAAATGGAAGTATATGGAAAGGGTGGAAGGTAGTCCTGCTAAATGCCAGGAGCTTGGGCATTAAAACACCTGAGCTCCAGGTGAGGCTAACTGAGGGAGAGGTGGATGTGGCAGCAGTCACTGAGACCTGGGCCACCGCAGGGCATGACTGGGACCTGGACCTGGAGGGTTACACCATGTTCAGGAAGGACAGGGTGAAGGAGGGGTAGCAATAATAGTCAAAAACTGAATTGGCGTAGGAGGAGGTGGAGAGAACTATGGAGGCGATTTGGGTCACCTTGATAACAAGGGGGGTGGCAAGAGAGTAAAAATAGGAGTGGTGTATAGACCCCCTGCGCTGGTGGAGGAGCTGGAGGAGAGTCTGGTGGCAGATGTTGGGAGACACTGCAGATTAGGCAGGGGAAGGGTAGTGGTGTTGGGGGACTTAAACATACCAGGAACAGACTGGGAGGCTATGACATCCTCAGTGGCCAGGGAACAGAGGTTGTTGGATGCCTTTCAGGATGCCTTCCTAACTCAGCAGGTGGGGGAACTGACCAGGGAGGTGCGGATACTGGATGTGGTCCTGGCAGATAGTGACCAGATTGGGGGCCTGGAGGTAAGGGACCCGTTGGTGGGGAGTGACCATGCCATGGTCTGGTTCTGCCTGGACCTAGGAGGGGTAGAAGGCTGCACAAAGACGGAGGTAACTGACTTCAGGAGGGCGGATTTCAAGGAAATGGGAAGGATCCTTAAGAAGCATTTGGATGGGATTGGGCCAGATATGGACGCTAACAGTAGGTGGGAAATCATCAGGAGAGGGGTGCAGGATGCTACTAGCACCTGTGCAAGAGTAAGACAAAAATGTGGTAGGGCCCATAAACCCTGCTGGTGGACCAGGAAGGTTCATGAGGTGGTGAGGGGAAAGAAGGCGGCTTATAGGCATTTCAAGTGCTCAAGGAGTGAAAGGGATAGAGGGGAGTACGAGCTGATGGCCAGAGGGGCCACTAGGGTGATGAGGGCGGCTAAGGCAAGGAAGGAGTAGAACCTCACCAGGGAAATTAGGAGAGGGAACAAGGGGTTCTTTAGATACATTGGGGAAAAACGAAGGGTGAAGGGGCAGATTAGCAGGATTAAAATGGGAGGGATGGGCACAAGACCCGGGGGAGCAGGCTGAGGTACTAAATGAGTACTTCGCCTCAGTGTTCACCAAGGAAAATGAGGGGGCTGCATCATACATGGGAGGAGATGGTGAAACTGAGGAGGGTGGGGACCCTTGCTGATCGGCGGGTCTGGGGAGAGGGGGGCCATCACTGGCAGGTGGGGGGAAGGCAAAGCAGGGGGACGAGGTAGCGGAGGTGAAAATCATGGCAGAGAGAGTGAGGGAAGCCCTCAGGTCCCTTAAGACGGAGAAAGCACCAGGGCCGGATAAATTACATCCCAGAGTGCTGAAGGAACTGGCGGATGTCGTGGTGAAACCCCTGGTGGAGCTTTTCAGCATCTCTCTGAGGACAGGGTGGGTGCCCCAGGACTGGAAGTTGGCGCATATAGTGCCTATCCACAAGGGGGGCTAAAGGGAGGTGGCAGGGAACTACAGGCCCGTCAGCCTGACATCAGTGGTGGGCAAGATGATGGAGGGAATTGTCAAGGAGAGGCTGGAGGGGACCTGGAAAACTCAGGGTGCCTGGATGATAAACAGCATGGATTCATCCCGGGGAAATCGTGTCAGACAAACCTTGTGGAGTTCTATAACTGGGTGACGAGTGCCTTGGACCTGGGTAGACTGGTGGACGTCCTCTATCTTGACTTCAGTAAGGCGTTTGACTCTGTTCCTCATGGGGGCCTGTTGAATAAGCTGGGAGAAATGGGGGTGGGGAACCAGATGATCAGATGGATAGGCAATTGGCTCCAGAACCAGACCCAGAGGGTCATGGTTGGCGGGATAGTCTCATCCCCAAGGAGGGTCATTAGTGGGGTCCCTCAGGGATCGATCCTTGGGCCCCTCCTGTTCAATGCCTACGTCTCTGACATAAGGAAGGGTGTCAGGAGTGAGATGAGTCTCTTTGCGGATGACTCAAAACTGGGAGTGGTGGTAGATGGAGAGGAGGGGAGGGTGGCCCTACAGGGGGACCTGTAGGCTCTGGAAAGGTGGTCTAGAAAGTGGAAGCTGAGGTTCAGTGCAGGGAAATGCAAGGTACTGCATCTGGAAGCCAGAAACCCGGGTCAAGTGTACACCTGGGGAGGTGCTACAAGGCTCAATGGCTGAGAGGGACCTGGGGGTGGTGGTGGATGTCAAGATGAACAACTCTGAGACTTTAGGAGGGCAGAGGCCAAGGCCAACAGGATGCTGGAATGCGTCACTAGGGGGATCACCTCCAGAAGGAGGGAAGTGATACTCCCTCTGTATAACCGCTCGGTGAGGCCGCACCTCGAGTACTGCGTGCAGTTTTGGAGGCCACACTTAAAGAGGGACATTGAACTCCTGGAGAGGGTCCAGAGGAGGGCAACCAAAATGATCTGGGGCTTGGGGGACAGGACCTATGGGGAGAGGCTCGAAGAGCTAAATATGTACACACTGGAAGAGGGAAGGGACCAGGGGGACATGATAGAGGTCTTCAGGTACATGAAGGGGTTAAATAGGGGAGGAACAGTCAGGGTGCTCCGAAGGAAGTGGGGGCAACTAGAGGGCATGGATGGAAGCTGGAGGGGGGATATTCAGGGGAGAAAGGAGGAGGTGCTACTTCAGTGAGAGGGTGGTGGAGTCATGGAATGCACTGCCTAGGGGGTTGGTGGAGGCAGAGACGGTGGAGGGGTTCAAGAGGGGGTGGGATAAGTACAGGGGAAGGGTTCTGGAAACAAAGTCCTGTGCAGCGGGAATATCTGGGACTGGGAAGAGAGAAGCCAGAGAAGGCGAGGCGGGTAGTAAGGTCAACTCCCAGGGTGGGGGCTGACCAAACAAGCAGACACGAAAGACTGTTAGGCCTATTCTGCTAGCATTTTAGCATGTTAGTATGTTATCAAATTGCCAAGTTCATGAAATAGGCTATGGAAACAAAATATAGAAAAAAGTTCAAAATTATTTCTAAAAACTTTTTTTTTTTTAGCTGTTCGTTATGTATTAATATATGGAAATTGTAGCAACGTCATAGTTCAGTATATCAACATAACTAAGCTTTCATTAAAAAAAAAAATCCCAATGGTTGCAAAGCTAGCCCTTTCTAAAGAAATTATCTTTTAAAAGGTCTGTTAGGGCTGTGTGACAGAGTGTAAGTCTCTCATGCTGCATATCCCCAGTACTCCTATCACAGCCTCACAGCAGCAGAGGTGTTGGCAGGGGCCGAGAGGGGATTTGAACCATATCCTGTTATTTTAGCATTTGACCTTTAAGACTTCAGTATTTTGCATCACAGAATTTGAAAGAAAGACTAGAATGGCAACACCCATCAGCGCTGCCTTGCTTGAGTATGTGAGTTGGGACACCATATTGTGGGTGGTGCATAACCTGGAAGTGCTGTGCTGCAGCAGCATGGTGTTAGTGTCGAGACTGCGCAAGGAGTCTCTAAATCATTTATATATTTATTTTTACAGCTGATTTTGGGGTTTCACTGTGCACATTCCAGTGATAGTATAGCCATACCAAGAATGTTTATGGGACAGTTAAAAATAGATTATATTATGCTGAGGTTGCTGCTCTGTAAGTTATGTGCCATGGTAGCTGCAAAGGTAGGCTCAATAAAATAAATTACATTTTCTGTCTTTTCTATCATGGATGCTGCATTCTGCACCTTAGATCACGGAAAGGGGGAGGCTGGAGTTCTAGGACTGATATATGTGGTTAACTGTAGGCAAAACCTGGAGTCCTGTTCATTTTAGAATTCCTTTAATACCCCAAAGTGATGTGTCCAGTCCCCAGTAATTTTGGTATAGTACCCTCGAAAAGGCGCCCTCCACCTGTAAGTTACCCCACTCTAAGTACAAACCCTTGTCCAGGACGGTATAGGATAGGGGGTTGGGGATAGTTTTTTGGGCCCTACAAAAAAAAAAAGCTTGTGCTATACTTTTTTGTCAGGCTACAATTTTTGTTATCTTTTCACCTTTCCTTCATAGCCTGTTTCTCACCCCTGTATGATGTTTAACCCTCAGTGCAAGCTGATTTTTTTTTTTTTTTTTAAATAATTTCATGGCAAGTGATCAGGAGGCAGAATAATCCTCCCACTGAGCCAGAAGTGTTCAGGCAGTTTATCCTGACCTTCCTTGATAGCCAATGATAAAAATAAAAGTTTAAACATAGTTTAAAAAGTTAAAGTACAATTGAAAGTTGTTAGCATAACACTGCTTGAATTTCTGTAGAAAGGTGTATCTGTCCCAAAAGGGAAGATGTAGTGATAGGCGTGGCGCTGTAGCAGAGTCAGCTTTTCTAGTTTACTGTATGACCTCTGGAAGGAATTTACCCAGAGGAACTTCCTGTAAGTAAACTAGTTGCCATCTTACCTTCAACCTGTATGCAGCATGGTTATTAGTGGTACACATAACACTTTAGAGTGTTTATTGATCTGTATTGACTCTAGAAAACTGTATCAGTATGGTTAATTCATAATGAGTGGACTCCAAGCATTCATTTTAACAGATATCTAGACTTAATGGTTCAAAAGTTAACCATTTTGAAAGATAATTCACTTAAAAAGGGTTAACTTTGAATCTCTTTGGCCTAGAAACCTAATATTTTTAATGAAAGCTTGGAGTTCAGTACATTGTTACAGGGATATATCCTGTTGTTACAGCTCCCATGTATTGAGATATAAAAACATAAAAAGTAATCTGTCTTGAAAAAATACATTGTTGAGATTTTTCTAAGTTTTGGTTCAGCCTCAGCCAAACATGGTTAAACGTGTATTAATGAGCTGCCCCCAGGGTGCAAGGGAGTTAAGGATAACTGCTCTTGCACACTGGAAACAAGGGGTCATGCCCCGAGCCTGGCTTTTTGGGTGCAGAGGCCAACAGGGAGAGTGAAGAGCATCCTTGTAGACACCCTCCGTCCAGGTGTTGGTGATTCAGTTTGCCACTGACTGAGTGACACTTAGGGGTGGCATGGTAGAGATGACATTGGAAGCATGGGTAAACATGCGCTGCTGGGCACCACCTAGGGCAGTTGTGAGCACGCAGTATAAGGAGGTGGGTGGCTCTGGTAAAAACATCTCCTCATTGGCATAGACTCATTGTTGGGTAGAAGGGTGGTAGCAAGTGACTAATTAATACCAGCCAAATCCAGAATACTTCATACACCTGGTACTTGGCTAAGACAGTGACTGCATTGATTAGTCCAGACAGGATGATACACATGTCTGTAATTTGTTGTTCTCAGCCTACACTAGATCAGATGTAAAAGACTGTTTAGAAAGCAATTTAAATTCTGCTCTCGTGAAGACTACTCACCCTGCCACGTGCAGGGATTTGCATACCCATGATGTGTTGCCCTGGGTTTTAGGCTTTGAAGTGTATGCATATGGTTTGGAGAGAGGGACAGAATCGATACAGTTAAATCAAACTTGCCAGAGCACATTGTCATAAAACAAAAATTAGGAGGTGGCTCAGTAGTGCAGTGGTTGTGCAGCCATTTTTCTATGGTAGTGACCTAGGATCGTGCCTGAGCCTAGATTGTCAAGGGCCAGCTGGCTAAGGCAGGGAAGTTATTCAGCTTGGTGGTCTCTTGCAACACTGAGGGAAGATTGCTCAACTTCCTTTGTACATCTGCTGTCTGGTGACCCAGGGAAGAGGAGCCATGTGGGAAGGATTAAGTGATCCTGCTGTGCAGCTTTGTGTGCCATGCATCTACTCACCTTTTGTTCATTATTTCCAATAGCTCCGTATGAAGTCCGAACCATTCCTTGCTTAACCTGACACAAAATGGCCACCCAGGAAAGAATGAATGCAGAGACATCATGTGATTAGAACAGGGCTCCTAGAAGAACTCTGGTGGGTCATCCCTCCACAGGATCATGCCCCTAGCTGGAAGTGTTATGGGAAAGCCCTAGAGTGAAAAAAAATTCCATAATCCAGCAACACTTAGGCAGATGAAACTGATTGCTCACAGTGACACAGTAGAGCCTTACTGGTAAAGCCTGCTAGCCCCTCCCCAACCTCCCCATTGAATGAAGTTTGTTTCCTGGCGTGAGGGAACTGGGGCCCTGCCCATGATGGGAGAAGTAGTGCATTATGGGTGGAGAATCCAGAATGGAAGTTGAGCAAAGGAAAGCATTGACCAGTCAGTCTGATGGTTTCTACAGCAGTATGAGTGCTTGAGTAGGTGGATGGATGGGGAGGCAGGCTGCATAGAAAGGGAAGTGAAAATAGTAATTATGAAAAACAAATTACACCACAAAAGCACATTCATAATACAGAAGTGCTCTCCTTTCATGTCTAATCTGACAGTTGGCACCTTCAGCAGGGCAGCATCCCCTTCCCAATACTACAGTACTCTGTAATTACTGAGACAGATTCCAAGTCCCCAACGTGAGACTTAAACCCATGACCTTTTGGATTAGAGGTGAATGTGCTGCCAACTGGACGCCCCTGACAGTTAATGCCCCGTAGCATTCAGACTTTGTGATTGGGTGACTTTTCAAGGAATTTGCCTAGTCTTGGGAGCTCATTTTCAAGTCATTTTCCCAATTCCAGAAGCATGGGAATATGTGAAGTTTTGCATACCGTACTGCGTGAGTAATCGGAGCTTTCATACTTTTTATATCAACTAATGTGTTCCTAAACTTCACAGCATAACTGGGCAACAGATGACTATTACTATAACACCAAAGTAATGCTGTTGAGATAAGCTATTGGGAATATTTTCCATTACCCTGGGTGTTCAGTTTTTGGTATGTAGTGTGGATGCTGCAGACAGAAGCAGTGGGTCACTGTTGGCATCGACATACCATCCAAGAACTGGTTGATTTGATTTTTGTTTCAGACTAGTAACATTTTCTTTTCACTAGCCCTACTGGTTTCTATAGTAGGAGGGAACTTCTAAAGGGAACATAAACCCTGTCTACAATTTATAATTGTTTGGTTTGCACATTTTTGAAGTCCGTTTAATCATCTCAGTGTATTGTTTTATGTAATGCTTTTGAAATAGTCCGATTTTTCACTTAATTAGGGCCCCATATTGATGTAGCACTTCCTTTTCCAAAGCTGGACTTTCTGGAGTACTGCAGCAGCTTAGCGGTGGTTGCAGAGACCTTCAGGCTTGATGCATACACAAATCCACATTCAGAAGTATATACACTCTCAAATGGCTGTAGGCAGTATCTATGATACTGATTTGTGTCACATTACTCTTATGGTCATATTTAAACCAGAAGCCGTAACAACAAAAAAAAAAAAAGAGTGCACCAATTTCCTAGACTCCAGCCAGACAGTAGGAACTGGTTACATAAGGCTAATGCTTCAGTGTCTGTGATGTCTTCGTTGGAGCATTTTTGTGGTTTTTGACCACCGCCACGTTGCTCCAGCCCCCCCTCCCCACCCCTTTCCAAAGCCAGACTTTGGGTGACAGAAGATGTTTATTGGCCTTTTGAGAAGTGCTGGTACTTTTGTATATTGGGTCACAGACTGAAGAGTATAAATCACAAATTTTGGTAAGTCATTTCCTTGTTTCACATACCTGCTGTGTTGACCATATTTTGCAACTTGACTGTAATATATGTGTTTAGATAATAGCTCTGCGGTATGTGTGCACAGGCTCATTTAAAGTTTCAGGACTCAGTCGTCCAGATATTCGGGAAGTAGGGTGGGTGCTAATAGGTGTTTGCCTGTGGTATTTGGGATTTGCGACCTTTTCTTTGGGACAGGGATCTGTATTCAGAGACCTCTGTAGCATGGGCTAAACAAACCCATTAGCGCATGAGGAGTCTCCACCTGCATACGGGCACAGCGGCTTTGTGTTGACGGTAAAGGCACTCAAAGAAGCGCTATTTACCACTTCTGAAAACCTCTACATAACTGGGTGCTAAGCCCCCACACCCACCCCACCAACGGCAGGACGACTTTACTGTAGCCGCCTGCCCTCTGGTCGCCCATCTCATTTGTCAGACAGCCCTGATGTCCAGTGGCCCTCTCACCATCTTCTGATTCCCTGTCCCAATACATGTAAAGGATTCCCTGGTGTCTAGTGGTACTCCCCTACCCTCTGATCCCCCTGTCCTGTATGTGTAAAGGATTCCCTGGTGTCTAGTGACACCACCATCCCTATACACCCATCCCTGTACAGTGTCAGTGTTCCCTGATAGCTAGTGGCATCCCCCCGATCTCCTGTCCTGGTTAGTGGAAAGGAAACTCTGATGTTTAGTGGCACCACCCACTCTCCACTCCATGTCCTGCTACGTGTAAAGAATTCACTAGTGTCTAGTGGCACCTCCCACCCTCCACTTCCCTGTTTCAGTATATGTAAAAGATTCCCAGGTGTCTAGTGGCACCCCCCATATCTCCCATCCCATATAATACATGTGTAATTCTGTTGACTAGTGGCATCTCCTCCCCCCAATTTCCCTCATCCTGTAGAATACATTTTTAACACAGGTGGCTAGTGGCACCTCCTCCCCGATCTCCCTTCCTGTGGTATCAATATAATAACCCTGGCATTCAAAGGTACTCCTGCCCCCACCCCCTGACCTCCAATCAACATATGGATCGACAACTACTGGTGGTCCAGCGGCCTGCCCAATCTATACCCAGACCTTCACCCATCCAACCCCCTCCCTTATCGGCAAACTGGAGGAACTGTGCTGACACCTGATATGACAACCAGAATAGCCTTCCTGTCACCTCCATGGCTGGCCACCATATGGTCTGAGTTGCAGCTGGCTGTGGAGGTGTGCCAATTGCCGTATTGGGTGTCGGTGCATGTCCTGGCTTGCTGGTATAGGAGGAGGTTGGATGGGCAGTGGTCTGGGCACAGGGCAGGCAGGGCGGATGGAGCGTTGCTGGTCCATCAGTGTTCATTGGTCCGTATGTTGACCAGCGCTCGGGAGGTAGGGGCAAGGGTACCACAGGATGGGAGATCAGGGGAAGGAGGAGGCGCCACTAGCACTAGGGTTAAAAGTGTATTTTATGGGACAGGGATCTGGGGAGGAGGTACCACTAGTCACCAGAGTTATGCACATGTTATATGGGATGGTGGATCGATTGAGGGTGAGGGTGCCAATAGACACCAGGTAATTTTCTTACATGTACTGGGAGGGGGGAGCAGAGGGTGGGGGTGGCACTAGACACCAGGGTATCCTGTTCACTAACCAGGATGGGTGTCCAGGCAGTGGGGGTGCACTAGCCACCAGGGAACACTGACATGGTACGGGGATGGGTGTTTGTTGGGGGGGGGGGATTGGGTGTTTATCCTGGCTTGTGGCTGAAGAGGATACCTGTGTCGCAGTCCACCTCATTCATTACCAATAAATTAACTTGAAAATTAAAAAAAAAACTTTCAATTAGTTATTGAGGAACCAATACTGCACCTTATTTAGGTCCTGTTGGACAGGGGTGTGGACTTCTGAGAAGGTGGGCCTGGAGGCAAAAAGAATGGTGTCATTCGCATACTTATGTATGAGGGAGCTGGAGCACATGGAGGGGAGCTCATTTATGAACACCAAAAACAGGATGGGGCCCAGGATGGGATAAATGACCCCACTTGTATTCCGTTCCAAGGAGAGGTACAGTAATTATAACAACGTGATTTTGAAACTGGAAACTTTTTGGATTCTGCAACTAAAAGCTACTCAAAGTCCTGGTCTTAGTACAGCTTTTGAGTTACTCCCTATTTGGATGATAGGAGAGAATGCTTTGAATTGTGCTATGCATATGGACTCTTTGATTTTAAATCTGTTTTTGATGTGTAGTATTTGATGTTGTTTTGTATTGTTTCTATTAATATTTATTGTTCTAACATGATTGTGGGTTGTATTTATAATTTTTGAATTATATCTGCTGTATTGATGCTTCTCAATTACTCTGCAGCTAATGCATTCCCTCTCTTTTCTTTTTTCTTACCCCCCCATTGTATTTTCATTTTTCTGCACTTTGCATTGTTATTCAGGGGGCTTTGCTGTCCAATCAAGTTTTTATTGAATGTTATTTATCACAGTTCTCAAGGATCACTTGAAGGGATTACATCAATGACAAGTGTGGAAAGGAGATGGGAGGTCATAAAATGGGGACTTCATGAGGCAGTCAGGATCTGCGCTAAGTTGAAACGTAAGGGAGCAAGGTCACATAAACCATGCTGGTGGTCCAGTGAGGTACAGGTAGCGGTCAAAGAAAAGAAGGCGGCCTACAAAAAATATAAAACAACAAGAGGGGATAGGGATAAGGAAATGTACCATCTTGCATCTAGAAAAGTCACCCGGATGGTGAGGGGAGCAAAGTCCAGTAAAGAGCAGCGGCTGGCACAGGGGATACATGGAGGGGAAAAGGGGTTCTTCCGGTACATTGGAGAGCAGAGAAAAACTAAGGGCCATCTCAGCAGATTGAGTTCAGAAGGAGAGTGGGTAGAAGAGGCGAGGGACCAGGCAGAGGTATTTAACGAGTACTTTGCCTCTGTGTTCACTAGGGAGGGTGATGGGATATCTACAAAGCAAGGCACGATGGGGATAGAAGCGGCAGTGAGTGGGATCAGGGGAGCAACAGAAATGGAGCAAGAGGGAGGGAGAGGTACCCCAGGGGTGTCACATCTGGATAAGGATAAAAAGGCCAGTAAGGAGGAGGGGACGGATGATGCTATCTCCGCCAAAAGGGTGTTGTTAGCCCTCAAGGCCCTAAAGAAAGACAAATCTCCTGGGCCGGATGGCATTCATCTGAGAGTATTATGGGAATTGGCGGACATACTGGCTGCACCCCTGGCAGAGCTCTTCAACAGGTCACTTGAGACAGGGAGGGTACCTAGGGATTGTCGAGAGGCACATGTGGTGCCAATCCATAAAGGGGGGTCGAGGGAAGTACCAGGTAACTATAGACCAATCAGTTTGACCTCGGTGGTGGGAAAATTAATGGAGAGTATACTAAAGGAATGATTGAGGGTGTACTTGGAGGAGGTGGGAGGTCTGGATAGTTGGCAACATGGGTTTGGGCCAGGTAGATCATGTCAAACCAATCTTGTGGAGTTCTATGAATGGGTAACATCAGAACTGGACAGGGAAAAGCCTGTGGATGTATTATTCTTGGACTTCAGCAAGGCGTTTGACTCTGTCCCCCACAATGGTCTGGTGGAGAAACTGATGGGGTTAGGAGTAGGCCCTTTGATGATCAGATGGATTGAAAACTGGCTAGCTGGACGCACCCAGAGAGTAGTGGTCTGTGGGGAGCTCTTGAACCCAGAGAGGTTGGTAGTGGGGCACCGAGGACTCGGTCCTGGGTCTGATCCTGTTTAATGCATACATATCGGACATCAGGGAGGGTATAGTGTGAAATGAGTCTCTTTGATGGATGACTCCAAGATGGGAGCAGTAGTTGAGGGAGAAGAGGGAGGTTGGCCTGCAAGGGACCTGGACACCCTGGAAAGCTGAGCTCACACATGGAGTGGAATTTCAATATCACCAAGTGCAAGGTGTTGCATCTTGGTGAGAAGCCCTAAACACATGTACAACCTGGGAGGAGGCTGGAGGCCTCAATAGGGGAAAAAGACCTAGGGGTCATGGTGGATGCATGTATGAATAACTCTGAGCAGTGCAGGAGAGCGCTAGCAAGGCAAACAGGATGTTGAGATGCATCGTAGGGGATCACCTCTAGGAGTAAGGAAGTGATTCTGCCGCTGTACAATGGACTGGTTAGATCACACCTGAGTACTGTGTACAGTACTGAGACTACACTTGAAGAGGGACATACAGCTCCTGGAGAGGGTACAGAGGAGGGCAACTAAGATGATACGAGGGCTAGGGATTTGACGTATGAGGACAGACTTGAGGAGCTCTGCCTGTTTTCATTGGAGGAGGAGAGACAGGGTGGACGTGATTGAGGTCTTAAAGTACCTCAAGGGAATAAATAGGGTAAACATGGAGGGGATCTTTAGACTAAAGCAGGGAGGTATCACCAGAGGGCATGGTTTGAAGGTGGAAGGGTGAGGGGAAAGAGGAGGAGGTTTTTCACTGAGAGGGTGGTGGACCTTGGAATGCACTGCCTGGTGAGCTGGTTCAGAGATCCACAGTAGAGGGCTTCAAAAGAGGGTGGGACAGACACAGAAAGGGATGTATCAGATGATGGCCTGTCCCAGGGGGTTGGGGATGGATGATAGGGGTTTCTGGAGCACAAGGGAGGGGAGGGCCTCTGCACCCAACTAAGGATCTGAGGTTCGAGCAGACTCAATAGACCGTAAGGCCTAATCTGCTGGCAAATAGTATGTTAGTACAATGATGTTACATAGATTAGTACTATTTACTGTAAGTGTTATGTGTTCCTTTCAGCCTTAGCCTTTGATGAGGGATCTACTCTGTATGAAATGTGTCGGGCGGGCATTGTTTTAAGGTGTAAGCATACACCACTGATGCTGTCTTCAATGAATTAAAGCATTTTTTATTATGCCAAAGCTGCCTGGATTCTGTTTGATTTGGTGTTAAGTGCCCGAATTTGTTGCTAGCTGCTATGGACATTTGCTTCGTGAGCACCACCTTCCTTGTGCGCACTCTACCTGTTTGACTTGATTTTCTTATTAGTGATACGCACAGGTTGCAGTCTGAAGGAAGTGACTGATTAAAACCAATCCTTGGTGAAATACCAGAGAACATCACCTGCAGTTTTGGAGCTATGTCGTCAGAAGCGACACCGAATCTTAATTTTACAGCTATAGCATCAGCACCAGTAGAAAATCCATTTTAATATGTGGATCAACTTCTCAGGCCAGCGAGTATGGCAAATCCCTTTTCAATGGAGGAAAATGGGATAACGAATACCGTGCTTGATGCCAGATCCCTGCAAGAGGCATTCCGAGGATTAGAAAAAGTGACTCATCAGCTGCACAGGATTTACTGGAACGACAATATTCTAGAAGTGTACTTACAGTTAAAGAGAATACCGAGGGGTCTGCATGTGATAAAGAAACCAACATACCGACTTGATAATGAGATTTTTATGAGAGAATGTGAGGCAGTTTGACAGAGGCAAGTTTTAAGTTGATTGAACTCGTACGTTTTAGTAAGGAGCGTGAAGCAAAACTAAAGGAATATCTGAAAGTTAAAGAAAAGGAAGTCAAAGCTGCAAAACCATGTGAATTTGGATCAACTTAACAGAAATTTACAAGAATCTATAAAGTTGATCAGGAGCTTAAATCCTTGAAACAAACTACATTTGTTAGAGATAAAGAGGACTACAAAAAGGGAAGAGTATACACATGGAAAAATAAGGGTCTACACAGTATTTTAAAACAGAATAAAAATGTTTCGTTTGATTTTAGTACAAACATTAGTGAGTGACAAAATGAAGAAAGCAGGATGGGACCTTTTTTATCCATAGAACAGACGGGATTCGAACAGTCACCACAACAGCAACATCACCCCCCCACCACCACAGTTATGGAAAAGTCCACGACTGAACAGTACAGCACAAGATTACTTCCCAGGAGGAGGAAGAGGACGAGGAGGGGGAGAAGAAGGAGAGAACTAAGACCGCAGGGGATACAACACCAGACCGAAATTGTACAGCAGACGACCCTTCAGAGGTTGCTGAAGGTGAGTGGTAGTGATGACTCTGACTCGCAAATTATTAATCTAGCCTCCCATGTTTTCATTGATTCGGAAACTTGTCACTTGAGAAAAGGTTTGGCTTTTGTACCATCTACACTAATAAATAAAGAACAAACGCTAATTGACATTAGTCTGACCAAAAAAAAAAAAAATTCTATGTAGAAAATTAAATCTTAAGGCTTTCTTTCATAAGAGACAGATAGAAAATGATGTTAACAGTTTCACCGCACAGGAGAAAATTTTCCATCCCAGTTCAACTTTTTGCCGTCCCCCTCGTGCTGCGGTAAATGTCTTTAAGGAGTTTGTGGAGCAAGATTTAAACATGTTGTTTGAAGATCTACTGAGATCTAATTTTTATAACTTGACTACCGAGGAATAAGAGGCTGTTAGTAATTCACAGAAAGACCATGATTTAGTGATTAAACAAGCCGATAAAAGCGGGGCAGTGGTACTACAAGACAAAGATGCACATGTGGCGGAAATAGAATGCCAACTCAACAATCAGGAGTTTTATACAAAATTAAACCATGATCCTATGTTTGATTTTAAACACTCCATTGATGAAAATGTCAGATTGGAATGTGAAAAGTGCTACATTGATACAAATACTAAAGAGTTTTTAATGACCACAAATCCTGTCAGAGCCACTTTTTACATGCTGCCTAAAGTGCATAAAACCCTTGATCATCCACTTGGCCACCAAGCCGTCAGTGGATTGGGGTCCCTAACTGAACCCCTCTCGAAATATTTAGATTTTTTTCTGAGACCCTTTGTTGAGAGTTTGCCTTCATACATTAATGACACAAAAGATGTTTTAAAGGTCCTCACCAGTTTGACAATGGATGGAAACACCTTGATGGTCACCATAGACGTTGAGGTGCACCATACTAATGTGCCCCATAATGGAGCTATGGATGTAATTGCACATTTTTTTAACTACAAGGAGTGCTGACACCAATCCACCCGACTTTTATGTACTCTCTTGAGAACAGAAAGTGTGGGGGATATGATCAATACCTTAAAGATATTGACAGGGTGAATACTGAGGACCTCTTCAGCCTTAGTGGGAACAAGTCCACTAGGGGCCATATCCTAAAGCTGGTAGGGAAAGAGTCAAAAGAGAGATGAGGAGGCATTTTTTCACTGAGAGAGTGGTGGCCAAGTGGAACAGGTTGCCAGAGGAGGTGGTCTCCCTGAAGATGGTGGACAGCTTCAAGAGAGGATAGGACAGAATAAAGGGGAAAGTTGTTGGTGGAGGAAGGGGAACTTGAGGGGGAAACAGGGGGAAGGTCCCAATGTAGACACTGAGGACATGCACACTCGAGCAGACTAGAGAGACCGTAAGGCCTTTATCTGACAGACATATAGGGCCTAGGCCCTGCTGTCTCCACTAGTGGCCTATGATTACACTTCTCTGGTCATGATTGAAATTAATTAATGTAATATACTGATTGCCTAATGCCTGTGTCTTTGTAATTTACTACTGGTCATGGCCACTGTAAATCAGTGTAACATATGAATTGCCTTGTATCTTTGTCCTGAAACTTATTGTATGCTGTGATAATTTCTTTGTTATATCTTATATGTATTGTGATCCTAACTGTTTGCCCTGTTGTCAAACTATGTACTAATGTATATCCCTGACGTGGAGGCTTTGTAAAGGATTCTCTGACTCAAAGGTTTTAATTCCGATATTTTCAATAAATAAATAAAAATAAATATCTGCCCGAATGTTCGTATGTTTGTATTCTTAAGATGCTTGAATTTGTCTTGAAATACAGTTTTTTTTGTTTAATAAAGATATGTTCCTTCAAGTAAAGGGCACAGCAGTAGGAACCACTTGGGCCCCATCTATGGCTAGTATCTATGCTGGGTGATGAGAAAATGACTATGTGTTGAATGCCAGTAATGATCCATACTTTAGTAAGATAGGGCTTTGGAAAAGATTTATAGATGATGTCATTCTAATCTGGAAGGTGACTGAAAATAAACTCGCTGATTTTGTTTCCTACTTACACAGTACTGATCAGAATTTGAAATTCTCATATGTGTGCAACAGGAAACAGGTTTCATACCTTGATTTGTCCCCTGACAAAAGAATCAAATGGGGGAATTGTCACTGATATTTTCAGAATACCTGTGGATGGCAGCACTTTATTGCTGGCTTCCAGTTGCCATCCACCACATGTGACGCAAAATATCCTGAAGGGTCAGTTCCTGAAGGTTAGAAGAAACTGCAACACGGAGGAGGGGTTTGATGTCGGGGCAGAAGCTCTAAAAAATAGATTTTGGGAAAGAGGGTATGGCCAGAGAAAGAAAGATAGATAAGGCTTGAGATTTTACAAAGAGACAAAATAGGTCTGATCTTTTAAAAGACAGAGCCCTTGAAGTAGATGGCAATCAAAGATTTAATGTTGTCACTGTGTATTCAATGCACGCTAGCCATGTAGAAAGGATTATAAATAAACATTGACATACATTAGCAGCCGATCCTGGCTTAAAATGCATTGCAATGGCACCCTCGAGAATATCTTACAGGAAAGCACAGAGCTTCAAGGATATGTTGGTGCATAGCCATTATGTAGAAAAAAAGAACCATACTTAGCTCATTAGCAGCCCAAGGTTCTATCAGTATAAAAATTGCACCTACTGTAAACAGTTAATTGTGATCGTAGTTACGATATTCAACAGTTTATATCTTGTAATACAAGTAGGATCATTTACTTAGCAACTTCTTCTGCAGTGTCTTCTCATGTGATGAATACCAGGGATTGTAAGCGGCATACGTTCTTGTTTATGACTATCGATAAGGTTAGCCAGAACCCAGGGAGGTAATTATAACAACTTATTTTTGAAATGAGAAACTTTTTGGATGCCACAACTAAAAGCTCAGAGTCCTGGTCTTAATACAGGTTTTGAGTTACGGCCCTATTTGGAGGATGGCACATGATGCTTTAAATTGTGCTATGCATATGGGCTCGTTTTGATTTTAAATCTGTTTTTGATGTGCAATATTTGATGTTGTTTTGTATTATTTTTTTCTATTAATATTTATTGTTCTAACATGATTGTGGTTGTATTTATAATTGTTAAAGTATCTCTGCTCTGTTGATGCTTCTCAGTTATTTTCCAACTAATACCCCCGCATTGCATTTTTATTGTTCTGCACTTTGCACTGTTGGTCAGGGGGCTTTGCTGTCAAGTCTGTTTTTTATTGAATGTTATACTGTGAAACATTGTATGTTATACATCACAATGACATTACATGTATTAGTACTATTTAAGTGTTATGTGTTCCATTCAGTCTTAGCCTTTGATAAAGGATCTACTTGGTCTGAAAAACATCAGGCGAGTGCTGTTTTAAGGTGTAAGCATACACCACTGATGCTGTCTTCAATGACACAAAGCATTTTTTATTATGCTAAAGCTGCCTGAATTCTGTTTGATTTGGTAGTGAGTGCCCAGATTTGTTGCCAGCTGCTACACAGCACATTCCCTTGACTTAAGAAATATCTCTAAGACAAGAAAGGACTGGTTGCAGCCTGAAACACCCTTTCACATTGTGTGCCTGCCTCCCAGGGCTTAGCAATGGGACTCTGTTGCTCTCTCTTAATATAAATGATTTATCTCTCTCTCCCCTCCCATAATGCACTGACGCATTACTTTAAAGATAAGATGTAAGCACTAATAGCCGACAGGGTGGGCGGTGTTGGGCAGTAGCGGAGCACCCAGGGGCGTAATGAGGCTTGACACTGCAGGAGGAAGGCCTTATAGCCCCTGGAAGGTCCAGTGTTGCCCATACTACCCATCCTGGAAGGTATTATTGCACTTAGAAAATAGGTTTTAAGTATCATTTTTAATAAAATTAAATGAAAGATTACAAATAAATAAAATAAATGTTTACAGTAGTCCCTCTACTGGTATACATGCCAGTAGAGGATGCTGCTGTTTAGGCCTGTTTAAGTAATATTCATTTTCTTAACTCCCGAGTTACTTTTGGTTGCTGCCACCTTGAACCCCCAGTACTAAGTGAACTGTCTGCCCCGAGCTGAGGTGAGAGGTACAGATTTTTTTTTAAACACTTATCATGTTATAACAGTTGTTCCTCACGCAGTGAGCTGGCCATGTTTTTTTTTGTATAACCTTTTTATTAAGAGTTTTGGATATACATAATCACAATCACATAACAACAACACAACCCCTTCCCCCACACACAAAATACACTAAAACAGTTTCTCATCCAATTCATCATAGTCACAGTTTCCTTTAGTGAACATCATTTAGTCACTTAATTGTTATACAGTTGATATTAAACCACCCTGACAAAGGCAACTTCCTATTGATTCCCACCATTCCAGTTAGCAGAAAAGTTGTTTCCCCATGCAAGGTCCCACGACCCCTGGAAGTAGCCTATGTGCTTCCAATATGCTTATCCCTCCAGTCCTTCTTGCAGGGTCGGAGCCTCTGCTGGGCTCAAGAAAGTCAGGTAGGGAGCCCAATTGTGAAGGAAGCTCTTCCCCCTGCTGTGTGCTTTTCCAGCGCTAGAGTCTGTAAGGACAGAGTATGCCACTAGTGTGCCATGTGAGCTGCATTCGAGACCCAAGTGTTTTGGATACAGTGCCAGGCCAACATTAGGAAGACTGTGGAGGGGTTGTGGGATAACAGATGGACCAGACACCGAACTTCAGTTTCATCACACAATCTCTGTGTGATGTTTATTCAAAATATAGCAGATTACCTTCAGCTATGGCATATTCCTTCTTCAATACATCAGTTTGCAGCAACAGACTATGTATGTCCTTCCTCTGCACTTGTCAGCACCTACTGACTCACTGGTCTACGCTTTTTAGTGAAAACCCTTCATCCCTATGGTTGCCTTGTTTGCTTGGGTGGTGGGGGCTCAAAAAGAAAAAAAACAAAACAAGCTACAAATAACCTCAGTGCAGAAGCACTAAAACAAGGGATACCCCAAAGGGCATTGACAATAAGCCAAGTTTCAAAGAAACACATAATCAAACAGATTTTCATAATGCAAAGCATCATGGGGTATATGCAAATCACCATAACATTTCAGATTGGCTCACTTTACATCAGGAATGCATGGTACTAATTTACATGCATTTAATGACACAACCAACTTAATTTCTATAATACAGTCACCTAGTACTTTTTACTTTTATCAAAAACACCTAGTGCCATGATATTTTCAACATTTACAGGTTTCATAAACATAAGGTTTATACAACAAGGGATTTTATGACGTAGTGCTATTACATACTAAATCCAACAATGATAAACACAGCCTGTTGTTTTACACAAGCTCGGATGTCACCACAGTAGCCTCCCTGTACGAGGACCTGAAAGGGAAAAGGAAAATAAAAGAGGACACTATAGAATAGTCAAGAAAGTGGAGGGGGTGCCCATAGGTGGCCAACCTTATGAACTAGAAACTGTAAAGGATAGATTAGGCTAAGAAATAGAAGAACTGTAGCAACAGATTTAAAAAGGTCGGTCCTCAAGAGTGGCAGGATCTCTCTGTCACAAGGACCCTAGCCCATCTGGGGAGTGGAATCCCCCCCCCCCCCGAGATTCTCCAACTCAAACAGACATAAGAGAGGGTCCAGGTGAAATGTTCTTACCGCCATCTTGCCTGCCTCCAATAAAACTGCTTTCCAGAACTCTTGCAGGACTGGACAAGCCAAAAACAATGAAAGTGGGTACCCACCTGCCTATCACACGTGCCACAGTTCGGCCAAACTGCCGGGTGGAATTTATGCACACTGTGCAGGAGGGCAGTATAGTCTATGAACAAATTTATAGTAAGTCTCTTTAAACTTATTACATACCACTGTCCCCATATGCATGGTGAGCATCGTCCTCCAGTTTTCCTCTCCTCTCCTCTCCTATTTGCAACTCCATACCCCCTTCCCACAGCATCCTAGTTTTTTGGGTGAGATTTGGGAAGTATTGCTTCCCAGCACAGGCCGCCTTCTGGATAAATCCCCTAGGGTCCCTTTTGGCCTGATATATGAGGTGCTCCACTGATTCCAACCTGGGTGTCCCCGATATCCCTCTACCCAGTCCTATGACATAAGCTCAAATCTGGAGATACCTAAAGAAGTGGTTCTTATCTAAACCCAGGAACTGTTGCAAGTCCCCAAAGGAACATAGACCCCCTCTTATGAACAAATCTCCCACACTCCGGATTCCCTTAGCCTCCCATTCCTGGAACCCTAGGTTTTCCAGTCCCGGCAAAAAGAAAGGACTCCTAGCCACTGGCAGCAACAATTCCCAGCGTCCCGTACCTTCCTTATTCACAGGAGTTGCCCCCATGCATCCAGCACCGCCACCACCAATGGGTTCCCCTCTCCCAAGTTCCTATATGCTCTGTGCCCTCGCTGATCCAGATAAGCCGACACCCTCCCCGGGCAACCGAAGTGCTCCAGGTCCACCCAGCTAGCCATCGTTGGCTGATTTACCCAGTCTTGGATGTACCATTGCTGGATGGATAAATAGTAGTTGCGAAGATCCAGGAAGTTCAGACCTCCCTTAGCAGTTTCCGCCTTCAACTTCTGCAAACAGGCCCTGGGTTGCTTCCCATGCCAGATAAAGAACGAGAGTGCTGCCTCCACCCTTCTAACGTCCCTCCTTGTTAAGCCAACATGTATCCTCTGCATAATATAGAGGATCCTGGGTAGGATATTCATTTTAAATAGATTGACTCTCCCCAACCAAGAAATGGGCAAGGGACCCTAACAATGGAGATCAGCTTCTATTGTTTTAATTATGGGGATGTAATTTAGCTCATATACTGATCCCAAAGACCTACCCACCTGGATACTTAGATATGTAAAGCACTTGTTCACCACTTTTAGTCCCCATGACCTTCCCTTCCCCTTCCCCCCAGCAATGAAGGCAACTCGGACTTACTGAGATTAATTTTGTACCCTGAGAATTGGGCAAAAGTATCAATTAAATTTAGCAGTGGGGGCATTGACGCCTGCAGGTCCCTGACAAATAATAACATATAATCCGTGTAAAGGGTGATTTTTATGCTAGGTCACTCCCTCCATCCCCCATAATGTCCTTACTCTGCCAAATTGCCACAACCAGTGGCTCTAGTGCCAGCGCAAACAACAGTGGGGAGGGGACACCCCTGCCTCATTCCTCTGGCTGGGTCAGACTTCTCAGAGAGCGCACCATTCACCAATATCTGTGTCCTAGGAGATTTATACATTCCCTGAACCCAGCCAACAAATGGTTCACCCAGACCAAGCCGGGTCAATTCCTCAAACAAATACCACCACTCCACTTGATCGAATGCCTTTTCTGCGTCCATAGATAGTATATAGGTGTCTTCCTTCGACCGGTTTTCTCTCCAGACCACATTCAGCAGGCAGCGAACATTATGACACATAAGGCGCCCCTTAATGAATCCAGTTTGGTCTGGGTGAATAAGATCTGATAGGACCTGCTCCAATCTAGTGGCCAAAAGTTTTGCTAAAATTTGTAAATCTCAAGTTCAGCAGGGAGATGGGTCTAAACGAGGCACACTCTGTCAGGCCTTTCCTGGCTTGGGGATGAGACCAATAACCGTGTCGAAACATGAGGCAGGGAGTGTGACCCCCTCCAGCTGCCTAAAGACTTCGCAAAAGAGCCCTGCAAGCTGGTTTGCCATACACTTATAGTATTCTACTGGGAACCCATCAGGGCTGCTAGCATAACCTGCCTTCAGGCCTCATATAGCTCGTATCACCTCTACACTAGTGATAGGTTCATTAAGCTTATCCCTCTGTTCCTCTGTGACCTCTGGGAGAGTCAGTCATTCCAAAAGGTCCCTGGCCAGATCCAGTTTGCCACCACGTTCCGCCCTATAGAGTTTCTTGTAAAAACTCTGGAAACATTCCTTAACTTTCAGTTTGTCCCAGTGGAAAGTACCCCCCTCTTCCCTAATGCCAGGAATCGGAGTAGGGCACCCCCCCCCAATCAGTCGCACCAAAAATGGCCCAGGCTTGCTGCCCCATTCAGGCATCTGTTTTTTTTGCAGAACATCCACGATTTATGTGCTTCTCCCCTGTACAGTGCATTCAAGGCTGCCTTGGTGACATCCAGCATGGCCCTCGCTTCCCCAGTTTCTCCTCCCGCAACCCTTCTTTCTGAGTCCTTTAGTCTAGCTTCTAATTCTACCCTTTTTTCCTGTCTCTTTTTCTTAAATTGGGCAACATAGCTAATGATCATTCTCCTCTCATACGCCTTCCCTGTGTCCCATAGTGTATCTTTGGAGGTGGGGGAACCAACATTGGTTCCCATGTATGTCTTCCACTGGTCTTCCTTAAGCCTTTATCCCTAACATATATGTGGGAAACTTCCATGGGGGTGGGCCCTCCTTTTGCTCATCGGCAGAGGCTACAAGAATGAGCATCGCATGATCTGAGATGTGTATGGGGCTATGTTTAATATTCTGGACCCTCACATACCAATCCCAAGGTAGATATATATAATCAATGCGTGACCACGTACCATGGGGATGAGAAAAAAAATATGCACTCCCTTGCCCCTGGGTTAGCCGTACACTAGCCATCCACCAAATCAAGGTCAGCCATACCCATCTGCCAGTGACCTACAGCCTCCCTAGTCCTACCCCGCCCTTCTGAATGATCCAGGAGAGGTTCCATAGTGCAGTTCATGTCCCCTACCAGTATAAGTCCTGGGAATTGCTCTCTAACCAACAGTTCTAAGAGTGCCCGATGGAAGGTTAGGTCATATACTGCCGGGGTGTAAATACTTCCGTAAGTAACACATGTAGACCTCACCTGTAACAAAGACATACCTGCCCTCACCTGGATCCTTCACCACCTCTTGACCTGAAATGGAAAATTTTTATGCAGCAAGATGGCAACCCCTCTTTTGTGAAACGAGTATGATGCTGCTAAGCATGCGCCAACGCAGCCTCATGCTAACTTTGCATGTTCAAGGTCAGTAAGATGGGTCTCCTGCAGCAGAGCCACATGAGTTCCCTGTCACCTGAGGGCTGTTAACAAGCTCATATGCATTATAGGTGTGACAATCCCCCTGACATTGCATGAAATCACTGTAATATCCTGCATCTTAGCCATTATGCAAGGCAGATCTTTTCCCCTGTTCATACCTCTTCATGCCACATAACACCTTTAAATTCCCTGCGAGCAGTCAGCCAGCCCCAGAAATAACTACCGTATTCAACTACATAATGAACATTGTGCACCAAGAGTGGATATACTTATAGAGAAACAAACAAGTTGAAACACGATAACAGATATAAACTCCCCCATACCCCTCCCTCCTTCCTCCCAAACTCCCCATAGTTGTCAATCACATCTCCATACAACTCAGCCCTCCCTCCCTCCCCAACATTGAACAGCAAAACACTGCTGTAAACTATAGAACAATGCATACGTTTCCCCAATTTACCCTCCAAACAACAACCCTTATATCCCATACTATAGAGATTCTCATACATACCCCTCTCCCCCCACCCCAGTGTACTCCACACAACAATGAAATACCTAGACACTAACTGTGTTATATGCATGAGTGCCTCCCAAGCCCCATTGTAAATCATGCCCCGCCTCCTCCTCCCCCCAGCTTATAAGTCTTAACAAGATATCCCCACATAGCCCTTACCATGGCTAGGTCCCAGCTTTTAGTTGTACAAATCATATTAACCACACAAACGAGCATTAACCATTCCAACAGTCATCCTCCTGCCGCCACCCCAGTACCCCCACCAACTCCTTCCCGCCCAATAGGCCTCCTCCAGATAAAAGATAAATAAGAGTGTAGTCTCTTGTGTCGGGAATATGTACCCGGCACCCCACAGTCTAATGTGCCATATGGCAGTCCAGGGCCCCATAAATATTTATTTTTATTTTATTTGAATTTTGTTTACCGGGTAAGACCACTGAGACAATTTTACAGTCCCTTTTTCAGGGTCGACCCGGGGACACACATTACATAGTAGTACAACAAATATCACAGAGAGTACAGCGTACAGACAGGTAAAATGCAAGACATCAGTGAAGCATCATCAACTCCATGTACAATTGGTATATAGCAATATAAAGCTATGCACAGACATAAATGCTACATAGAATGAGTGCTATGACAAGTGGATACGGGCATAGTGCTATAGATGTATAAAGGGAGAGAGTTAGAGGGAAGGGAAGAGGAGTAGGATAGGGTGGCAGGGACTGGAGAAGTAGAAGGGAGGAGTAGAGGTGCATCAGCACAGACAGGAGCAGGAGGTGGGGGAAACAAGGGAGGCATATAGGCTGGACTTAAATAGTGGAAGAGAGGTACTGTTCAGG
Organism: Neoceratodus forsteri; assembly: GCA_016271365.2. Taxonomy (NCBI): domain Eukaryota; kingdom Metazoa; phylum Chordata; order Ceratodontiformes; family Ceratodontidae; genus Neoceratodus; species Neoceratodus forsteri. The sequence continues at coordinate 41,519,845 of CM057451.1, forward strand.
ACACGTGGAGGAAGAGAGTTCCAGCTAGAGATAGCAAATGAGAAGGACCTCCTAGTGGTGGTTAGGCACAGTTTGGGTATATCTAGGAGGGGTAGGGATGCTGAGCGGAGAGTGCGAGGAGTTTGTCTTAAGCTTATTATATCCCTTAGGCAGGGCGGTGTGAAATAGTGGACACATTTATAAATAAGGCACATGGAGAAGTACTTCAATTTAGATTCGTAAGTTAACCAGCCCAGAGAGGAGAGGAAAGGACTTTGCAGCGGTGCAAATGGGAGTTGGCTCCCAGAGCGAACCTCCCGATCTTATGGTAGGCCTGGGAAAGGAGAGAGAGAGAGAGAGAGAGGGGTTAGTAGTCAGCAGCAGAGGGGCTCCATAGGTCAGGAGGGGAGTGAGCGAAGCGGAAGCAATTCTTAGGCTGGAGGCAGAGGTGAGAATCGGGCAAATTCGATATAGAGCAACCCAAGCTTCAGGTTCATATTTTTGACAATGTTGGAGACATGGAGATTGAAAGAGCGCAGTGTCCAGGGTGAAGCCCAGATATTTGAAGGACGTGACTGTCTCCAGGATGTCGCCCTTGTTTGAAATGATATTAAGGGAGGGTGGAGGATCCTTTGTAGAAGGGTGTCGGGAGAACAGCATGCTTTTAGTTTTCTTAGTGTTGAGGACCAGCTGATGACAGCTGAACCAGTCCTCAAGGGAAGCAAAGTCATTGGCAAGATCCTTATTAATTTTGTCAGTATTTGATGAGGAGCGATAGATAATGGCATCATCGACATAAAGGTGCACTGAGGCACCACCACAAGAGCGGGGGAGGTCATTAATGAAAAGGGAAAATAGAAGTGGACCTAAGATGGATCCCTGCGGTACTCCATGTGTTATATGCCTGGGTTCAGAGAAGGAGCCATTCCATTTGACTCTCTGAGAGCTGCAGGATAGGTAGCTTTTTACCCAGTTCCGGACATTGTTATCCAGACCTAGCAGAAGATCATGGTTTACTAGATCAGATGCTTTAGTAAGGTCAACAAAAATGGCACCTGTAGCATGGCCCTCATCCATGGCATCATATATGTCTCTTGTTACTTTTATCATAGCAGTTTGGGTGCTGTGATTCCTTCTGAATCCATGCTGATAGGGGGATAGTAGGTTGTGTGACTCAAGGTATTCTTGGAGGTGGTTGTAGACTATGCGCTCCTGTATTTTTGTCAGGTGGCAGAGGAGGGATATAGGTCTATAGTTGTTGACAACAGTATTGGATCCCCCTTATGTAGAGGTACTACCACTGCTATCTTCCACTTACCAGGTACTGTGTTGGACAAGAAGGACTGGTTGAAGAGATCCTGGACCGGGCGAGCAAGGGCTGATGCTCCCAACTTGAGAAATTTTGCTTCTAAGAGAGTCATGTCCAGCCGAACTGTGAGGATTAAGGTTTAGGAGGAGATTTTGGACCTCTTTGAGTGTGGCAAGTTTCAGGTGGAACTCCGGGCGCCCATCAAGGGCCACATTATAAGGTGGGGCCGAGTTAGGGGTGGAAAAATTATGGAAAAGTGAGGTGTATTTGTCAAGATCTGTGAAGAAGTTATTAAATCCTGTTACTATGGATGCAGAGTCGGTGAGGGTAGAGCCACTGGCGAGGACTGAGCTGGGAGTGGAGGCAGTTGTCCCTTTCAACAGTGAGTTAATTTGACGTCAGAACTTCTTTGGATTGCAGAGATTTTCCGTCTGAGGAGATTTAAAGTGTGAGCGCTTGGCCTTGTGAAGGGACTGTTTTGCATTTGTTCCTGAGGTGTCGGTATGCTTGCCAGTCAGAGGGTAGATCACTCTTTTTGTAGGCTTGCCAGGCTTGTCCCTATTGGACATAAGCATCCTGATTTCCTTAGTGAGCCATGGTGCCTTAATACCCTTTGACCTGCATTTTTCAAGGGTGCATTTTGGTTGATTATGTGTGTAAAAGTTGTGATGAAGAAGTCTAAGGCATGATTAGGGTTTCCGGTTTTCGGTTTAAACCAATAAAACCTGGTAAAACCCCACCGTCTTTTTTTCCCCATTCGGTTATAACCGAAAAACACCGAAAATCACCACAGTACTTTGACAACATTTTGATCACAGTCCCAGATTTCTAAAGGAAGATGCCAAATTTTGGGGGCAAAGCAGGCAAACAACATTCTACATTCTACCTGTCGGAACACCCAGGAGGGAGCTGGATGAGGAGCGAAGAGATCTCTGCTGCGTGTTACGCTTTAGGATGTCCTGCAGACTCGGGGGAGGGCAATACCATTTCCTAAAAAAAAATAAATAAATACTCTTCTTAGAACCTTTTTTCAAGTCTTAAGAATTTGCACAAACTTATTTTTGAGATCAGTGCTTACTCAGGTAGAAGGAGTAGTTCAGGTGCAGTGACTTTGTGTGTCACCCCGGTTGACAGCATATGTGATCATGAGTTGGGCAGGTTAAGAGCAAAGTGTGGCATTTGTATTGTTTAAATTAAAAGTGAAACACCTGAGGGAAGTGATCGGGAGTTGGGCAGGTTAAGTGTGGCATTTGTGTTGTTTAAATTTAGATCGATCAGCGACTTTGTGTGCCCTTCCCCCGGTTCTCTCGATCAGCTACAAACCCTTTAAATAGCATTTGTATTGTTTAAATTAAAAGTGCTTTGAACATTTTGATCTGTTGCTGACTCAGGTAGAAGGAATAGTTCAAGGTGATCTCTCCCCTCCGTTTCTCTCGATCAGCGACTTTGTGTGCCCACCCGTTCTCTCGATCAGCTACAAACCCTCTCCTGCTATCCATCTCTGGAGCCCCTGATCACCTCTCATGGTAAGCTGTGGATAGATGGCTTTCCTTAATAATTTATTTGTTTCTGGGAAAATAGCAGTTTATGGCTAGCAGTGCAGTGAAGCAGCACTTGGGAGTTTAACTGCTATAGAGAGGCACGCATCGCCCTTTTGAGTACTGAGCTGTTCAATGTCAGTTTCCAAAAGCAAATTGGACTGACGGCTTTTTTTACAGTGAAAATGAAACAGTAGATAAAGATGCTTTAATATTTATTTTACTTTTTAGCCGCCGATCTTAGCAATGCTGGTGTGTTGATCGCGTTCAGATTTATTTTGTGCTTGATGGCTTGCCCGAGTTAAACATAGAGATGATGATTGATTGTAAATGGTAATTGCTAGACGTTTTATTTCATTTTATCCTCAGCCACTTAACTTAACGTCTCTCAATTACCGTTTACAATCATCATCTCTCTGTTTAACTCTAGCTGCCTGTTCACTCGCCCCTGGTGCTTGAGATCGTTTTCTGATTCAAAATGCCACGAAGATCTAAAACAGCTGAGCAGTATGCAGCAGAACACAAAGATTTTATTGTCGAGCTTCTCCACGGCAAGAGAACACTAATATGCAAGTACTGCAGAGTTACAGTGCCGCTTATCAGTTCGTAAAACTGCGAGCCTGCTCGCTGAGCATGTCCTGTCTAAAACTCACATTAAGCAGAAGCAGCCACTAGAGAATGAGGATCACTGCCTAAGCAGATTTCTCTTGCTGAAACCATTACTGCTTTAAATGAAAGAGAGGATGAGCGGACATCGCTCATGAGTTTGCCAGAGAATGAACAGTCGGGTGTCAGCCTGCATCAAACGGACGGTCCTCTTGGTGATCTTTTTCGTAAGCGGGCACCTGCTGCACGAACTATGCCTAAATCTGGCCAAATGTATGATAAGTATCTACCCGAGGTATTCGATGCAGACATGGAGCACATTCTTGATATGCTGAATGGCACACAGATTTCCGTAACAATTGATGAAACGCCAGAGATGCATGGTGACCCAGCTGTTGCTGTTATGTTTACTTTTGCTGACAGATTAAAGGGTGGGAGTCGGCATACCATTATGGCAGACCTAGAGGTAACTGAGTGTTGCAATGCAGTGTCAATTGCTGCACTAACACAAAAGGTGCTGGATATATATGGGAAGACCTGGGAGGATGTTGTATGCATATGCAGTGACAGTGCCAGCTATATGAAAAACTTGTGTGATGATTTACGGAGAGCTCACCCGCAGTTCAAGGCATTTCCTGTTCGAGATCCATGTCACTTGCTGGATGGTGTACTGAAGGCTGCAATATCATCATCCAACGTCATGAAAAAGGTAGTCGACTTTATTTTGCACTCTGGAGCACTATTTAAATATGCACAAGAGCTTAAGAGAAAGTACTTTGCAGTGTGCTCACGCCTAGGGGTGAAACAAAAGGTGATACCCAGCATTACACATAGCCGTTGGTATTCTGTGATAGAGGCTGTGGAAAGCTTGCTTGCAATGTGGAGACCATTTACAATCTTTTTATTAAGTGCAGATGCAGAAGGGAAGAAATGTGATGAAATTAGGAAGCATGTAGACACGGACATCAAAAAGAACACTGTGTATTGCGTTTTAAACTTTCTTACAGAGAATATGAGACCACTGATTGATGTAATGAAAAAACCTGAGTCTGAACACAGACAAGTCCATCAAGTATTCAACATGGTTGGAGTGAGCATTAAAATTCTGTTAGAGAGCAAAGTTGATGGAGGCAGCTCTGAGTATGGACCGGCTGCAAGTGCACTTCTTGGGTGTCTGCCACTGGAAAGCCAGCAAATACTGGAAGAGAGCTTTAAAATTTTTACACAGCTGTGTATGACAAATGGCAGGCTGTAATGGCTAGAAATATCCCAAATCCAACAATGGGATTTGAATTAAATGAATCCTCTCTCTGGTACTCTGTTCAAGTGTTTGACCCATTTAGAAAAAACGAATTCTCTTCTAACTTTGAAAATTATGTATTTATTTTTGATACTTTTAACAAACATGATGCTGAATTATTATGTGTACAGTTTGGCGAGTACTTTGCAGAACCATTGCCAGCTAACAGTGAATTAGAAGTGCACACATTTTGGAGGGGTAAAATGAAGCAGTGGCCAGAACTAAGTGAATGTGTTCTGTCAGTTCTTGCACTGCCTGTCTCAAGTGCCAATGTAGAGAGGGCCTTTTCAGAGATAAGGGCATTTACTGCCAGGAAAGAGAGAGAGAAAATGTCAAAACAAGCACTAAAAATGCATTGCATGATTTACTATAACAAATTCAGCATTTAAAGTTGTTGCTGTATGTGCTAATAATGGGGTTATGTGAAATTTTAATTACTTTGGATATTTATTCAACATAAACATCAGTGCACACAGTGCCTTTTAAAAAAAAAAATAATAAACACTGAAATATACTGAAATTGTCTATTGCTTTTTTTATTTGCACTGAAATACACAGAATTTTGCTACTATAAAAGGGAGCGAGAAAGGCTGAAAAATAAACACCTTTTTTCCTGATTCATAAACACCTAAAACTGGAAACCCTAGGCATGATTTAAGTCCGGAAGGGCATTAATGGGTGTCCAGTCCATATTAGTGATGGAGGTGACAAAGTGGCCTGCGTCCAATTTAGACAAGTCACGGACTAACGATATCTTGGGAGGGGGGTTAGGGTAGTTGTTTCTCCACACACAAAAGGTAGGCGAGTGATCGCTTAGGCAGTCGGGGAGTACACCAGCTGCTTTTATCCTCGTTGGGCAGTTTGTAACTATCCAGTCAAGTAATGTATGCTTCCCCGATTTAGTGTTGATGCATGTGGGGGCTTGTATGAGCTGGGTAAGGCATGAGTCAGCTAGTGCAGCATGCAGTTTCACTGCATCTGGGTGTAGCCAGTCCTGGTTAAAGTCTCCACAGAGTATGAGGTCATGGCAGGGGAGCTTGTCTGTGGAATCTAGGAGGAGGAGGGCATACTGGAGGAGGCTGTACTAGGGGGCATGTAGACACATCCAATGGTCAGTTTCTTGACATTTCCAAGTGTTAGAGAGGCAAAGAGTGAGTTGGCTATGGGTGTATCCCCACCCGGATTAGGAAGTTCAGTGACATCCAGATTAGACCTGAAGTATAGTAGGACACCACCGCCCCTTTTTCCTATCTTATCTTTTCTAAGACAGCTGTAACCATGTATGGCCACCTTATGCTGCTTTATGGTGGGCTGGTTCCAGGATTGGGGGCCAGGTGGTGCTTCAAAAGACACATGCTACACCCACCCCCCCCAACCAGCCTATCTGCAACCTCTGCCCTCAGCAGCGCCGTCAAATTCACCACATGGAGGCTTCCAAGAAACCTGCTTCTCCATCCACATCCTTCTTGGTACTGTCCAGCACAACGCCAGTTCCAGGCCCCAAGGGGCGCCACAAGATGTATCCTTATAATGTCCTTAAAGTCCTCCAGCCTCCTGTAGTAACCCCATCTGCCAAATTGAAGGCGGTCACCATGCAAAAAAACAGCCAATTCCAAAGTTCCAACTAGGCCACACAGTCACTTCCATAGCACACTGAATTGTCATGAACACTGCTTCTCTTAATTAATTGGAGGAACCAGAAGCCAGTGGGTGCCATTGAACAGCAGCATCCAAGGTGGAACAGGGGTAAATCCAACAAACAGACCTGGCATACAAATCCTGCAAGTATCACCCTGCACCCAGCAGCCCTTCACCCAATCTTCTTCCATAACTCTTTCACGAAGGTATCCGCCTTGTCCACCTCCCTAAATGAAAATGTGTCACCTTCATGGCGGATTTTCAGAATGGCTGGGTAGATCATGAAATGCTCCACTTTCATCTCACGGAGCTGGGCCATTACTGTATTGAACATTTTGTGCCTTTTCAGCAGCCGAGCAGAGTGCTCTTGAGAAATGAAAAGCTTGGAGCCTTCATACACAAGGCCCCCTTTTGCCCTCTAAGCACTCAGCACTGTCTCTCTGTCTTGGTAATTATGGAAGCACATAATTATTTGCCTAGGGGGCTGATCAGCCGGGGGCCTAGGCATAACTGCTCTGTGCGCTCTCTCCAGTTTGAACCTCCTGTTTTTTGGTGTCAGGCACAAGAGCACCGGTAACTGTGCCACACAGAACCCCAGTACATAAGAACCCTCTTTGCCCTCCGGCAGCCCCCTAAGCCACAGATTAAGCCTGCGATAATAGTTTTCCTGGGAATTAAAGGACTTCTTGTAGTCCTCCAGCTCTTTCTGTAGCGCCACAACGTGCCTGGGAACCAACACCAACTCATCCTCCAGGCATGAAATACAGTCCTCGGCCTTCATAAGTCAGGTTGCTTTTAATGTTTGCTGGTCGAGCACCTCTTGCAGTTTGGAGTCAAGTTTGTGCTCCAGTTTGACCAGCCGAGGTTCAGCAACTGACCTGTTAACTCCTGCCCAGTGGGCTGTCCTCTGCAGCCGAAAGCGACACTGTACCCGTACTTTCAATTTGGCTGCCGGCCTGTTGCTTCCTTGTGGTTTTGCCCACACTTCTTTGACTTTTGCTGGAATTTGCCACCAAATACTTGTCAATGCTGGTTATCTGTCTTAGACTGAGCACTCGGTGACCAAAACCAAAGGGAATCATTAACTTTATTTTAAAATTATTAAGCTGGTACGACAGAGTGAGGTGAAGACACGTCCACACTGCTAGCTGCTCATCAGCGCCCCATCACTGGCCATGTTTAGCTGCCCCCCAGTTTGTTTTTGACTGGGGGTGCTCGATTGTGAAAGCAGACATGATCTTAATAAAGTATACCTGAAGTACTGCGATCGGTAAGATGCAAGAGACAGACAGCCTGAGGTTACTGCCTACAAATTATGGGTTCAGATGAGAAGGATTGACAGCACCGTGAGCTAATGCATTGCTGGGCAGTGCAGCACAGAAAGTGGGCAGGTGGCCAGTGTCCTGCAGTAGTGTTGGGAACAGTAACCATGGAGAGAGTGAGGAATCCTAGCATTAAGGTGACTTTTTATTTTCTTCAAAAAGACCCAATATGGATATTGTTGCAGAGTATGAGCCTGGGGAGCTGAAGACGAGCACGGTGAGAAACGCAGAGAGGTTGGGTCGGGACATGGTTAATGGCTCTGAGTAAAACAAAATATATATATGACATCCATTCATGATTTACAATTTTAGTGGGCACATTAAATATTTGTGAAATTGCTGGGTGGCACAGATACTAGCTATCTAATTGTCTTAGTTGCCAGATACCCACCCAGGTGATGGGTGCTTTCCACCAATCAGGAAACAGGGTTTCTCCAACCCTTTTTCTGAGGTGTTATACTCGAGTGGACATAACTTGCATATTGTATAGGACAACCAACCAAATGGGTTGATCTAGTACAGACTTTCTTCCTTTGAAACAAAATGGGGACTAAATTCTACCAAAACGAAGACCGTGATTTTTGCATCTCAACACAAATAGGCCATGCTGACTCCTTTCCTAAGCTTAAAGACTTCAAAAATCATCTCTCACCTATAGGTTACTAAATACAAATATTTCCAGCTCTGGCTTGATGCTCAACTAAATTAGTCGGTGCACATTGAGGGTTTAATAAGTAAACTGGGCCCATAAATTAGCTTCCTGTTTCATCATAAGAATAGCATTAAAAAAAAAGGCATAACATCATAAGAGTAATGTTAGTACTCCAAATTGATTATGGAGACCTTTTTTTTTTTTTTTTTTATTTAATTTATATTTTTTCTCCGCCTTCGCGGAGCTCAGCAGGCAGCTTCAGCACTCCCTTGGAGGTACTCTTCTCTGGCCCCGATTGCCCCACCCCAGCCATGCCTCAGAGTTCCCCAGTGGATTACCCCCATGGTAGGGCTGGGGAGAGGAGCACCGGCTTTTACTCCCCACCCCAGAGCACAATCCAGAATTGGGGCTTGCTGGTGCGGTGGCACATTGGGCCGTCATGGAGCCTGCCAGCTCCCGGTATTTTCCACCGCTTTTCTCCCTGAGCCCCTGTACGTGCAATGGGCAGAGATGGCTGGACTCTGTGGAGGCAGCTGTACACCCTGTACATGGGGCCCTCCCCTTCTGACGGCATGCATGTGCTGATAACCACCCACCACTGGATGTCAGGCAAACGGCACACCATACTGTCCCCCTTTCCCCGAGGAAGGAGAGCTGTCTATGGACGCTCAATCCTTCCTCACCCTTGCCGACCCCCGAGCGACTTAAGTTTGTTCCCTAACCCGGGTCGCTGGCATTGCGCGAGGTGTGGCGTCCAGCACCTCAACCCTCGGCACCACTGGGCTGGCCCATGAAGACCTTTTCTATGATACTGCCTCCTGGTACTTTTGAGAACATTCAGTGTTGTCTAGAATTGCATGACATACAGTGGTCGAAATTAAGTTTTGCAACAACTAGCCAGCAGGACTAGTGACTAGGAAAATCCACTAGCCCCACAGACTATTCCACTGGCCCAGGTAGTGTACTTATTTATTGAAATGTTACCTTCTCCAGTGCAAGCCTGCAGGGCTAGTTAAAGGAAAATCTTACTAGCCCGCTACAAAATCTACCAGAATTTGGCTAGGGGGCTGGTGCCATAGAAACATAGACTTTGACGGCAGATAAGGACCGCTTGGCCCATCAGTTTCGACTTCTGGCATATTTTAACATTGATGCCCCATATGGTACCCACTACTGCCATTTTTGGAATGGCATAGACTGGCTGCCCCTAACCTTCTACATTTTATATACAGTTGTTCTGTCCGTGGTGCCCCTATTGATATCACTGATAAACTAGTTAAGATATACTTTTACAGTACTTGTCATTGTACTTGTCTCTAATGTGTAACTTTGAACTTGCTATGTGTGATTATGTTTGTCATGCATATGTAACTTATAACATGCTACTTGGTGTATTTGCTTCTTGATAGCTGTTATCCATAGCATTCCAATGTAAATGAGCCACTGTATGGCTCAATGGTAGCTCCTTGAGTAAACAGTTTACTACTGCTGCTGCTTCTGCCTGATTCAGTGGATAGCTCCATGACTTCACGTAGTTGGGTTGGGTTAGGTTGCTTATGCTCATAACTTTGCTCTACCTACTGTCATTGTTTGTAGGTCTTTGCCAACATCAGTAGAGAGGCAAGGAACACATTTAACTTTTTTGCAGACTTTTCCTATAGTTGCCTTGTAGCTTTGATCACAGCCCTGATAGGAGAGCAGTTATAATTATGAACATTCTTTGAAATGAACGGATCATCTGACCCTCCCAGCTGGAAATTGAGAAGCATGCACTCCAGTTGGGCTCTCTTGGGGGGAGTATATAAAAAAAAATGGTCTCGAGGGAAGCTGTAATGGCTCCAGTATTGGCCACCATTGACTTTTGTTTGGGGAGATTTGTTGATTGCATCATAAAATAAGATTATGCTGTGCCTGAATGCAACTTCCCGATGATTGTCCCATGGATAATGTTTCAAACAACATGAAGTCTTGCTGTATTCTGACAATATGCAGTATGCCCCAGCACTAGAACTGCTCCGAAGAACAAAGAGTTAACTCTGTGCCAGAGCATAGAACGTTGAGCTCATGCTCGGTTCAAACCCCTATCTCCTTCGCTTGGTTCGGTATAGTAAATCGTCGGTTCATTCCAATTATTACTTTGTTGTTTTTCTCGATTCAGATCATTGTCTGCTGTACTGTAAGTAGGTAGATTCAGTTTGTGATTATGAATCTGTGGAAATTGTAAAAAAAAAAATAAAGTCTGTCCGTGGGGGGTTTTGTTCAATCAATTTGGCTGAACCGATTCAATCTATTTATTTGTTTTCTTCCCCTAGGGACAGTGAGGTTCCGGTACCGATCAATTGTATAAAAAAAAAAAAAAAAAAAAAAAAAAAACCCAACGTATTTTGGTTTTTTTTTTCCAAATACCCGTAACACAGTTAGGAACCGATCGGTGAGTCTTGCCTGGCCTGAAGCCATGTATAGGGCAAGTTTTTTCCATTAGAATGGCTCAGTCTGAGAAACCCAAGAAAAAACACGGGCCCACTGGGTTTCAGCACTGCAGTGTGTGTGTGGGGAGGCCTTTGCCAAGGCGGACCTCCACACCACCTATGTTTACTGTCTGGGGTTTGACCACCTTGATTCAGCCTGCCAGATTTGTAAAAATTTTCCCAAATCCACCTTGGAAAAAAGAATAGGTAGGCTGGGGGAAAAGGAGGCCGAAAAATCCGCTGACCCGGATTGCCAGCCCGGTTTGGATCTTACTAAACCAGAGGAAGTGCCCTCTGACCAGGGCCAGTCTTCCTTGGGCAAGAGGAGAACCGATCCCGAGGAGTCGGTTCCTACTAAGAGGAAAAGAAAGAACAAGTCTGCCGGTCCAGATCCAGAACCGTTACGTCCAACTGCAGAGGAGATAGCCAGAGCGATTAGCATAGTTGAATCGCTCCGTTCGGTTCCGACTGATCCGGCACCACAAACCAGGCGCTCAGTTCGCAATTCCCAGTTATTCACCAGAAGATTACTATGAACCGGATTGGGAGGGGGACGGAGATTTTGAAGCTGAGGAAGAAGAGATCGGTGATGAAGGTCTGGATGAGCCTATTGAACTGGACGTCTCCCCAGACAGACCTTCTGGGGTCTCCCCTCCCAGGCTTTCTGAGTCCCCATCCCACTTTGTGTTTTACAGAAAGGTGGCAGAGACCCTCCAGCTCCCTTTGGGGGAGACTGTAGAGGAGTCAGAGTAGCCTGACTTTGTGGAGATGATGGATATCCCAGAGTCCAAGAGGTTGTCTATTCCCCTCCATAAGTCTTTTGGGAAACAGACATACAAACTGTTAAAAACTCCCAATTCCTTGCCTGCAGTGGACGAAAGAATGGACAAGAGGTATATGCTGTCAGGCTCTGACTCGGAGTTCCTTTATCAGCAATGCAGCCATGTTGGGGTAGTACAGGCTGTAGCCTGTGACAAGGCTGGCGTTCCTTTGGCTTCACACCCCCCAGATAAGGACTCCAGAAGGATAGATGCCATGGCCAAGAAACAGTACTTGGCATCTTCCCTGGGACTCAGGCAGGCGAATTACATGGCCTGTACAGCCAGATACCAAAAGTCCAGGTGGGATACGGTTTTGGAACTGGCTAAGCAGGCTTCCCCCCCAGCTAGCCAAAGAGCTGAAGGAGGTGGCTGCTAATGGGATTGAGGCATCAACGATCCAATTTCATGCTGCTGTGGACTCCAATGATGTTTTATCAAGAGTCATGGCTACATCTGTGGCTCTTCAGAGAATGGCTTGTCTCAGATGTACTAGCCTATCACAGGATACCCAGGCTAAGGCTATGGATTTCCCTGTAGAAGGTAATTCTCTGGTGAGCAGACCGAGAATAACATGAAAAAAATGGACTAATACAGGACCACCTACAGGAGTGCACAGGCCAAGGAAAGGCAGTCTACTCCTCAGAAGCAGCATTCTAGGGGCAGGGACAGGCCTTTTCACAGGCATTTCTGCCAGGCACAGGCCTCCTCTCCTTTTCCTCAGAGGGGTTCTTTAGAGGGAGAGGCAGAAGGGGGATGAGCAGAGCTGCATCCTCCTCTCAGACCAAGGCACCTGCCAAGCAGACACCCTGATGTGTCAGCACGGGTCGACTCCTCAATTCCTGTAGGAGGCAGGCTGGCTTACTACTTCCAGGCCTGGAAGTCTGTTACCTGAGACAAGTGGGTCCTGGAGGTAGTAAGCAAGGGACTGGCCCTCGGCTTCAAAAAATTTCCAAAACTGAGGGTCGGGTCTTTTCCACCTGCAAACATCTCAGAAACCATCGCCCTAGAGGCAGAGGTTTCCTCTCTCTTGGCCCTCAAGGCCATAGAGAAAGTTCCTCCGATTCACTGGGGCAAAGGCCTGTACTCCAGGTACTTCCTTACCCCAAAAAAGACAGGGGAGTGGTGACCCATCCTAGACTTAAGGTTTCTAAACAAACACCTGCTCAAGCCAAAGTTCAAAATGGTGACTGGGACTAATCCTTCCCTCTCTGAGACCAGGAGACTGGCTAGCCTCACTGGATCTCAAGGATGCTTACTTTCACATTCCCATCAGATGCTCCCACAGAAAGTACCTCGGGTTCAAATTGCCCTCAGGTCACTACCAGTTCAGAGCAATGCCCTTCGGGCTAACTTCAGCTCCAAGGGTGTTTACAAAATGCCTAGCACCAGTAGTAGCATTTCTCAAAAGGCAGAACACTGCCATATTCCCATATCTGGACGACTAGCTCGTGGTGGGGCAGTCTCCAGACCAAGTTAAGTCAAGCCTGCAAGTCATTCAGCATTTGCTCACCTCTCTAGGCTTTCTCCTCAGTCTTCAAAAAATCAGTTCTCGAACCAGTTCAGCTCCTGACCTTCATAGGAGCAGATCTGGATACTGTCCAGGCAAAGGCTTTTCTTCCCCAGCAAGGGTAATGGCCCTGGCAGAATTAGTTTCTTCCTTCCGCCCTCTGGTCTCTCGGCCAGCAAGGCATTTTCTTCAGCTCTTGGGCCACATGGCAGCCTCCATCACATTGGTCCAAGGTGCCGGATTTCAGATGAGGGACATTCAGTTCCACTTGAGGGCTTATTGGTCTCAGAAGAAGGGTCCTCTGACCAAACTAGTTTCAGTGACTCGGACTCTGATCTAGGCTCTCCAGTGGTGGTTGGATTAAAGCAACGTCAGGCAAGGAGTCCCCTTCATCTCCCAATCTTATTCAGTCATTCTGACCACAGATGCCTCTCTCCTGGGCTGGGGTGCTCATCTGGAAGACCTCACAGTTCAGGGGTTGTGGTCTCCTCAGGAGTCCTTGCTTCACATCAATCTTCTGGAGCTCAGGGCAGTGTACTAAGCTCTACTAGCTTTCTCAGAGTCAGTTCAGAACAAAGTGGTTCAGGTCAGAACGGACAATACCACCACCATGTGGTACATCAACAAGCAGGGAGGCACTCGGTCTACGGTCTTGTGCACGGAAGCCATGAAATTGTGGTCTCTGGCTTACTCCCTGCAGACAACTGTAGTAGCAGTTCACATTCCAGGGAAAGACAACCTGATAGCAGATGCCTTGAGCAGGATTTCTCAGGGCCATCACGAGTGGTCCCTGGATCCTCTAGTCTTGAAAAAGATTTTCTCGAAATGGGGCACTCCTCAGATAGACCTCTCTGCAGCCCCGGACAATCACCAACTTCCTCTCTTCTGTTGCAGACCCCCAGTCTTGGGCTCAGTCCCCCTGGATGCTCTTACTTTTGGATTGGAAGGGGAAATTTCTGTATGCATTTCCCCCCTTTCCCCTGTTGTTCCAAGTTCTGGTCAAAATAAGGTCACAATCTTGCAAAGTGATCCTGATTGCTCCAGATTGGGCCAGACAGCCTTGGTATCCTCTGTTACTGTCACTTGCAGTTCATCCTCCTCCTCCTCTGGTTCTCCCCAAGAGTCACAATCTGTTAACTTCCTCTCAGGGGAGAATTTTTTACCCCAGTCTTCAGTCTCTCAGCCTCAGGGCCTGGCTCTTGAAGAGCTAGAATATGCTGGTATGAATTTGTCCCAAGGGGTTCTGGATATTCTTAAGGCCTCTAGGAAACATGCTACTAGGAAAACTTACAACTCCAAATGGAAGAGATTTAGCATTTGGTGTTCAGATAGGCACATTTCTCCAAGCACTGCTGACCTGTCTACAGTCCTTGACTATATGGTTCACCTTAACAGCTTAGGTCTCAGACCAGCTACTCTCAAGGTTCATCTGTCAGCTGTTTCTGCTTTTCTGTCAATAGGAAAGCCCTCTTCACTGGCATCTCATCCTCTGTTCTGCAAGTTTTCAAGGGGCTCCTCCATACTAACCCTCCCTTCAGAGATCCCATTCCTGTTTGGGATCTTAATATCTGCATTGCTCAACTTATGCAGCCACTCTTTGAGCCTTTGGCATCAGCAGAGCTTAAGTACTTGACTTGGAAGGCTGTATTCTTGGTAGCTATCACCTCTGCCAGACACATCAGTGAGTTGCAAGCTGTCTCAGTGGAGCCTGATTTTATCTCATTCCATAGGGATAAGGTGGTCCTCAGAACTAATAGGAGATTTTTACCTAAGGTGGCCTCGGATTTTCACTTAAATCAGTCCATGACCCTTCCTGGTCTTCTTCACTGACCATTCCTCTTCAGGTGAGAGAAGATTACACAGTCTGGACGTTAAGAGGGTCCGTAGCTATTACATTGAGCATACTAAGGCCCTTAGGTCTGGCTCTTCTCAGCAGTTCCTCCTCACTTATGGGGAAGTGGGAAAAGGCAGGCCAGCTACTAAAATAACTATTGCCAGGTGGATTGTCTCCTGTATTCAGTTCTGCTATGAAAAGCTAGGAAAGAACCCTCCCTCAGGCCTGAGGGCTCATTCGACTAGAGGCACAGCGGCTTCCCTAGCTGCTGCCAGAGATATACCTCTGTTAGAGGTTTGCAAAGCAGCCACCTGGAAAACAGTCCACACTTTTACCAAGCATTACTCCCTGGATATCCAGGCTAAGAGTGATGCTAGGTTTGGCGCAGCAGTACTGCAGAGACTATTACCTAAGTAGGTTCTGGACCCTCCTCCTGGGAGGTACTGCCTGGTAGTCTGCATATTGTAAGAATACAGCAAGACTTCATGTTGTTTGAAGAAAAAAATTACTCACCTTAGTAATTGTATTTCTTCTAATGGAGTCTTGCTGTATTCTGACCTTCCCTTCAGAACCTAGTTGTTGGGATGTGGGCTGGGAGGTGCAGTGTTGCACCCCAGAGGTGCATTGACCCTCTCCCCTGTTGGGAGAGGGGGTCATAGTGTTTTAAGTTTACTTTTTTAAGTGTGTTTCACTACCAGGTTTTTGTCCTGGGGTCTTAGACTTGAGTCTTTGGGGACCCTTTGTGTCAATTGCCTTTTGGCTGTAGTGTTTTCTTTCAATTTCCGCATGGCAGCTGTAGTCAGTCAGTTTGGGCTCGTAAGAATCTGAGAGTTGCACTTTGAAGTGCAGCAGATAGGGGTCTGAACCGAGCACGAGCTCAACGTTCTATGCTCTGGCATAGAGTTAACTGTTCTCCGGAGCAGTTCTAGTGCTGGGGCATACTGCATATTGTCAGAATACAGCAAGACTCCATTAGAAAAAATATAGTTACTAAGATGAGTAATTTTTTCTTCCCAGTGTAATGAAATAAGACCTGGAATTGTTGGGCAGTGTTCTTTGACAACCACCGAAAAGACTTGACTTTGTAATAAAGGAATGCAGGCTAGGCCCAGTACAGTATATGGGAAATAGGAAGGCTCAGAGTGCCTGAAGGAAAAAAAATTGTGGTTATCATTACATTAGCAGAAATTTCCACTGTTTCATAGTCCAAGATTTGCTGTTTGCTGGCCCGAGAACAGTCTAACAGAAGTAAAGTAATAGCAAAATAAGATGGGCTTACAGAACAGCTGAAACCAGAACTTTCCAAAACATATTATAACACATTTTTGTATGCACAGATCACTAAGGTGACCAAGTCCTGCAGCCAAACGAAAAAGTAAGGTAGCCTACTCACAGGCAGTTGGGTTGCACAAATCCAGACCAGAGCAAGAAAACTCCACTGCTGATTTGGAGGATACCAAACTTTAATTCACTGTTGAACATCTGGCACTCTCCCAAACAGGTGATTGTCATACCTTTTCATGCCCTTGCAGACACATTGTCAGAACCTTTAAAATGGTTGTACTTATTTCTTGAATCGATCTGCAGCAAGGCATGTCGTTCTGTGTTAGGATTTGACAAGCGTACCCACAGCTGCACTCTGTACACACTCTCTAATTAGCTACCCCTGCCCAGCAGAATAAAGTATCAGACTTGTCTGCTAGCAAAAAAGGTACTGTTGGATTTAACCTCCCCCCCCCACACTAAGAAACTGGTTTCACACTGTTGCCAACCAGCACAACACCAGGAGCATGGCAAAGCATGCCCTAGAACTGCCTTTCTAGAGAACTCAATCGGACAAGTACTTAAACTTTTGTAAAATTTCTTCTATTCAGAAATGCCACAGCATACAATATAGGATGTCCATAGAATGATGTCCGAAAGTTGAAAGCCTAGCACTATGGCACTAAGGGATACTTATGTGATATTGAATGAACTGACACACCTGCCCTCTGAGGAAGCTGTATGTAGGAAGTTGCCAGGCCAGTGTGACCGCTTAGGAGCATTCTGCAGCTTGGTTTCTATCTTGTACAGTATATATAAAAACTGCCATATGCATTTACAGATAGGTTTTACCTGCGACTAGGAATGTTGTCTGAGGCTGCTCTTTTCTGAAAGACTAATTTTGGACAGGTGCATGGCTTCTTTGTGGTGAGTTGAATCTGGAGTCGGATGCGCCACATGGTGTACTGTTCACGTCATTCAGTGCAACCCCATGTCCTGAACCTTGTTTGCATGTTTTGGGGTGTTTCCTGCAGTTGCGGGTGTTCTCATGGTGGCTCATAAGATGTCCACTAGGCATACCTATTGCTAGAAATGGAAACATTTTACAATTTGGTGTATCTTCCAAATCCTGGACCCATTTACAAGTCCAGTAAGACATGTTCTGGATTACCTCTTATCCTTATCAGTGCATTTGCAATTTCAGCTTTTTTCTGCGCAGATAGTCACTCAACCAGTGTGGGACCTCAACATGGTTCTGGAGACCCTTACAGGAGCTCCCTTCGAAGTAACTGCTACCTGTGAAATGCTGTTCCTTTCGTGGAAGATGTACCTGGTAGCCATTACTGTGGCATGAAGAGTGTCTCAATTGCAGACTTTGATTGCTGAGCCTCCTTATTTTCCACAAAGCTTGGGTCTCTCTGAGGACCAATCCACGTTTTCTCCCAAAGGATATGTCTGAATTCACTTTGAACCAGGCAGTCCAGCTCCCTGTTTGTTTTCCTCTCTAATATCTAATAAAGGGAAACAGTTATTACATTCACTAGATGTCCATCATACCAAGGACTGTCAGAAATCCTCACAGCTCTTTGTCTTTTACCCCCAGGAGGGTGGGCATCCCTTTTTCTAAGCAACACCTTTTCACATGGTTGGTCTCCTGTATTACTTTTTGTTACCTGAAGTACATTAATTAACTTCCTGATCTATGATCATTCCACCCTTGGCATGGCTACTTCTGTGGCTTGTCATCACAGTGTATCTGCTGCTAACATTTGCTTTGCCGCCCCTTGGAGTACTATCCACATGTTCACTGAACATTATAGTCTGGGCATCGTCTGTCATAGGTAGCTGGCTTTGGCCTTGCTATTTTGCTAAGCAGTCTGTCATCTTTGAGGATGTCTCCCTCCATTGAGCCACATCATGGAACTGCAAGCCATCGGTGTCAGGACCACCCAGAAACCTTTGCTAGCTGGGGCTGCTCACATCAACATGCAGGGTTTTATTTAACTCTAAAAATTGATTAGTGTTTTGCTCATAAAAGTGCTAAAACTTTGTGAAAATGCATAGCTCTTGCCTCACTGTGTTTAACAAACACAACACTTCTAGAAAACTTATATAAATACTTTCTGTACAGTTACTATTGTCCCAAGAAAAAAAATGCTAATCAATTATTTAAAACCCTGACATGCATTGTTGAACGTGGCCGGCCATATCATTCCTCAGTTCTTTCTCCCGCCATCTACTGCTAGTAGGTGTGCCACTACTGAGGAATACTTCTTTGCTCTTTTTTGTTTTCATTTAGTTGTTTATAATAACCTTATAATAATAATAATAACCTTTATATAGCATAATTCTACAACCAAAGTGTTTTAACAATAACTATATAAAAGTTAAAACCAAACTGTTTAAAATTCAGCACAGCAACAAATCAATCAATTTATGGAGAATGCCAAATTGAATAAATGCATCTTAACAGCAGATTTAAAGCTCTTCACTGTTTGACACTGACGAAAGAAACAAAACCATTGTTCCGCTATTGTTGTTGCAGTCAAGATTTATAAGGACACTGCTGACAACATATGCATCCACTGCCTAGGCCTCTGTTATGACGTGACGGCCTGCAGCATTTGCCAGGGTTTTAACCAGGCTACATGGAGACGTCATAAGAAAGCCTTAGAAGTTTATTTAAACCTTAAGGCACTGGAGGTCAAACGGTGTGTGTCTCAACCTGTGTTCCCATTATCACAAAGTCTTTCTCCCCACAGCTCATCATTTACCTGTGACTCCCTCTGGTTGATGACTCTGCCTGTAGACTCATCGAAGAAAGACTAGAAGGAGATAACTGACAAATCGATGGAAAAACACTGTCATTCTGATAAAGATAAGCAGCGGCATCATGAAAAAGATGCCTCTTCCACCAGGTCTCACTGTCCTCTTGAGAGGTCTACTGAAAAAGACATATCCTAGGTTAAGTCCTTGGGTTCTGTTGCCCCCTACCACTACCACCAACCATCTCTCAGGCACCAAGGTTGGGGTCTGTGACTGGCTGTAATCCCTGCAGGGGGGTTCACAGCTGATTCTGCTGTTGGACACTGTCCCATCGCCGAATCAGTCGTTGACAGCCCCACTGGGAATATTGCTGCGCAGATGCTGTTCCAGACTATCTGACATATTTCAATGGCTTCTGTCCCTGGCTCCATCATTGATGCTTAACCTGTTACTGCCGCCATTGACTTTTGTCAGTGCCGACAGTACTCCCTATGCAGGTTACCAGACTGTGCCAGGAGCTTATTTCGTCAATCATAAACTGTCACTGATAACCTCCGATGCGGCCTCCATCAACCAGCTACCTATTAAACATTTGACAAAGAGGAGCTGGACTATAATCCAGACCTGATGGTGGAGGAATATGAAAAAGTGGAGAAAGGCATGACCCCCCCTTCCCAGTGTAGTGGGCTTCATCTCCACTTTATCCTCCTGTAGTGAGGAACACTGTACATTATAGTCCTAGGTCGCCTTCTGAAGATGCATCTTTTCAGACTTTCTTGCGGCAGCTTCAGTCCAAACTGGGCTTTTCTGCTGCTGAGGAGGAAGATTACTCAAAGAAGACCCTCTGTGAATTTTTAGAGGCTTCTGCACTGCCTACACTTATTTTTCCTCCTATCCATTCGGTTTTGGAGCATGTCACTATGGCTGCTGGGTGTGGGCCCAATGCATTGCTTGCCATGCCCTGTAAGGTGGCTAATCAATATCCTGCTCCTTCAGACAAGCCCTCTTAATCCACACAACCTGAAATGGATTCTTAGGTTATTATGACTGCACATGACCATTCTAATACTCTAAAACACATGAGTTATCTTTCTCCTGAAAAGAATCTAGGAAGCTGGTTTGTCATGGGCAAGAGAATGTATGCTTCTGTGTCCCTTAGCCTGTGGGTTGCCAGCTACTGAATAGCCTGTGGAAGGGCTGTCCCACTGGCACAGTGGATAGCACTACTGCTTGTGATGCAGACAACCTGGGTTTGGGAGCAAGCCCAAGTTGTCAGAGGGCTGGCTGGGAGAAGTGAGCTGAGTGTCCCAGAGGAAGCTCTTCTGCTAGGGAAGGGAGGGAAGACTGATTCCGCTGTGCTACTGCCACTTGGGTGACCACAGGTGGCAGTACAAGCGGAACCGCAGCATTAGGATGCCCACGTGTTCTGATTTGCAACACACGTGCATGTATCCACGCACATTGAGGGCTCTTCTCTGTGCCCTAGGCCCCCCACTGCCAACAGAGGCACTCTCCTCCGAAGCACTGACTGAGTCTCTGTCAAGGGTAGAGTCCCCTCCCAATGGCTCCACCCTGGCGGAATAAGCCAGGGTGTCAGTAGGAGGTGAGGTAATTCCCAAGGAAGGGGGATGAGGGTGCGGGGTGAGTGGGTAGGATTGATTCCTGGAAACAGAGCTGCTCAACCAGGACTGGGTTCTCTGTGACAGAAACAAGTACAGATATTAGCAGAAGTCACGGAACTCACTTCCACAGGCTGCAATTAGCAATAAACTTAATGTTCAGGCATCAAATAGCTTCAGTTAATACCACAATTTATTGCAAATGTCTGGGTAGGATTGATGTGGGCCAGCTCGCAGAGAGTGGAAAAAGGCATACTAAATAATTAAACAAACAAACAAAAAAATAGCCTGTGGAAGTCTGGCTGCCATGTCCAACAAGCTTCCTGATGGACCCGATAAAACTGAAGTTCCGCAGACTGTTGCCCATGGTCTGGAGGCTGGTAAGCACCTCCTAAGGTCAGCTTATGATGTCTCTGATGCTGCAACTTGTGTGGCTGCCTCATGCATTTGCCTGCGCCACCACTCATGGTTACATGTAGCTGACTGTGCCACTGATGTCCAGCAGTTTGTCCTTAATGCTTCCTTTAGAAATTCCTCCTCTGCAAGAAGGCCATGTGGCCCATTCCAGTTGCAGAAACTAATCCAGGCTACTGTTTTCAGTACTTCCTCATACAGCAGTGGACAGGAGATTTATGTCCCATCCTGGACCTATAGAGCCATAGCCTGTTTATAGACTACAAGAGGTTCCACATGGTCTTTCTGCAGCCCTTGCTCCCCATGCTGCTACTAGCAGATTCACTGTGTGCCCTGGATATGAAGGATGCTTATCTCCATGTCAGGATCCACAAGTGCCACAGAAAGCACCTGTGATTTACTGTATGCTTCAGGGCTCATACTGTCAGTTTTGTTGCCCTCTGGCTGATCCTCTGCATAGTGTGTCTTTACCAAATGCTTTGCAGTTGTTGCAACCACCCTCTGCAGGGAGGGCCTTTATGTTTTCCTGTACCTTGACAATTAGCTTGTGAAGACTCTGTCGCAGGAGGCTATCATTTATATACTATTCCATACCCTTCAGCTATTCAGGCAGTTGGGCATTCTGGTGAACAAGCTAAAGACACTGCTTACTCAATGCCAGTATCTCTAATATATAGGAGCAGTTCTGGACACAGGGGTGGGCCAGGCATTTCTTCCCTCAGCTCGTACTACACCATTGGTTGCTCAGGCTCAGCCAATCTCATCCAGCAACTAAATCTCAGCTTGATGTCTCCTACAATTGATATGTGTCTTGGCTGCTGCTTTTCTCACTGTCTCACTGGTACATCTGCATATAAGGATTCCACAGTGGTTCCTTCGTGTCCAGAGGGCTCAGCATTCAGAAGAACTGGAGTGTCTCATTTAGGTAACTGCCCACTTTTGCCGCTGCCAGCTCTGGTGGCTGTCCCACTCCAACCTGGAGACGGGGTTCCCCTTTCTCTGTCCATCCCCTCTTCTAGTAATGATGACATCCAGTTCCAGGTGGGGTGCCCATCTGGGCCCTGTCCAGACTCTGGGTCAGTGGTCCCCCTTAGGCATGATTCTGCACAGCAACACTTTCGAAGTGATGGCTGTTCTGCTTGGCCTACAGGACTCTGCTACCCTCCTTGCGCATCACCAGCTGTTGATCTATATAGACAAAATTTCAGTGACTACTACTTCAGCCACCAAGGTGGAGTCCCTCATCTTTTCTCTGCAGAGAGGCAATGAGTCTAGCACTGGGCTGTGGAACATGACACGTTCCTGTTGGTCGTCTTTCTGCCTGGTACCCTCAGTGCCCTAATGGATCATCTCATTGGATGCCAGGCACTCTGCCACAAATGAGAGGTGTTGGACTCTGTCATGTGTGCCTCTTTAAAATGTGGAGTCACCCAGAAATTGACCTCTTTGCATCTCCATACAACATAGAGCAGCTACTTTTCTGCTTGCTTGCGGGCCTGGAGCTTTGATGAGATGCGTTGTCCCTCTTTTGGAAAGGGAGGTTCATGTACACATCTCCTCCATTCTGTCTGATACAGAGGGTTCTGATCAAGTTATGGGCTCAGTCGGCCACACAGATTCTGGTGGTTCCATACTGGCTCAGACAAATCTGGTTCCTTCTGCTTCTGCAATTGACAGTGAAACCCCTTGTCTCACTCCCTCTATGAGCGGGACTTCTGTCACAGGAGCAGGGCTGTCTGATACATTCAAATCTTTGATCCCTGCACCTCCACGCCTGTCTCTTAAGGATGTAGAACTCTCCTGTTTTGGGTTATTCACAGTGGTTGCAGCTGACCTGCTGGCAGCTCATAAACCGTCTACTAGATGCATCTACTCACAAAAATGGAAGCATTTAATAGTTTGGTATACTGTCTGTCAGGTGGACTCCTTTTTGTGTCCAGTCAGTCAAGTTATAAACTAACTCCTGTCCCTTATGTGCGAGGGCCTGGGTATTCGTCGATAAAGGTTCACTTAGCTGTGGTGTATGCTTTTCATACCCTCACTGGTGGCAAAACAGATGCACAGCTTGTGGTTTCCTGCAGGTTTCTCGGATGTATTATAGGGAACTTAGGCAGAATGGATGGACCTCTGGTCTTTGTCTGCCGTCATTGTCCATTTCTTCTTCTGCACACCTCAGTTCAAGATCAGTCTCCGGTGGGGGGCTATAGTAAGACTCTTACTGCACCTCCCATTGAACGTGTTATGCTACTTGCAAGCTACACTTCCTCTCTTGGAAGATATTGTTCCTTGTGGTTATAATGTCTGTTAAGTATGGATATTTTTGAGATGCAAGCTCTGGTTGCGGAGCCTCCTTTATACAGTTTTCCACAAGGATTGCGTTACCTTGCATACCAGTCTTTGTTTTCTGCTGAAGTTCATTTCTGAATGAACACTGAATCAGACTGTTAGCCTTCCAGTTTACTTTTCAACTCCCATGGATAGTGGGGAACATTGTCTGCACGTGCTTAACATCCATATGTTGCGTTGGTACCGTCACCGTACTAAGAACTGTAGAAAATTTGCTCAGCTATTTGTGGGTTTCGTCCTCAGGATGGTGTGCTCTCCCTATTTCTAAGCAAGGCTTTCCAAATGATTGGCCTGCTGTATTAATTTCTGTTACCACATGAAGCACGGTAAGCAGCTTCCTGGTCCTGTTCGTGTTCACTCCACCCATGAAGTGGCTATGGTACTTCCGTGGCTTGTTTTCACAGTGTGTCTGCTGTTGACATCTGTGCTGCTGCTACTTGAAGAACTGTTCATACATTTGCTAAACATTATTGTATCACCATCTGTCAATGACATGCTGGATGTGGCCTAACTTTTTTGCAAAGCCTTATTACTCAGGGTATTTTGATCCTTCCTTTGTCCCGTGGAGCTTTGGTACCGCTTGAGAATCGTTCCATGATGTGGTTCAGTGGAGCAGGGGTCAAAACTGACACCGGCTCTCTAGCCAAATGCTGGTTGATTTTGCATCGGGGTAGTAAGATTTTCCTTTAACTAGACCTGTAGACTTGTACTGGAGAAAGTAAAATTTCAGTAAGTACATTAGTTGAGCGAGTGGAAAATTCTGTGGGGCTGATAGATTTTTCCAGTCACTAGCCCTGCTGGCTATTGGCTGCAAAACTTAATTTCGACCCGTATGGGGGGAGATAGCCCTTGAAGAAAATACAATAAATTCTTACCGTAACAGTAGATCTTCAAGAGAATCCTTTTTCACTGAGCCAGTCTACCATCCCTTCTTTCCCCTTCTCTGCTTTGGGTTGTATTTGCTGGAATCCTCGCCTGCTCTCACATGCTCCTATACTCTTCCTCTATCCTATTAGGGCTACGTTATCCGGTTGCATGCTGTCTCCGTTGTGCCTTGTTTTGGTTCTTCTTTTCCTGGTTCCTGATGGTACGATACATCTTTTGGGTTTGTTTCTGGCCGGGAACTGATAAATGATGAGGCTGCTCACGTTATGTAGGTGGTGTTGGTGTACATCAGCGTGGACGGCCCCAGTTGGCAAAAGTTTCTAAGTGGTGCTGACGCTGCCGGCTTGCAGTTTCATAGGTGTGGCTCAA
This sequence comes from Neoceratodus forsteri, assembly GCA_016271365.2. Taxonomy (NCBI): domain Eukaryota; kingdom Metazoa; phylum Chordata; order Ceratodontiformes; family Ceratodontidae; genus Neoceratodus; species Neoceratodus forsteri. The sequence goes on from CM057451.1 coordinate 41,544,481, forward strand.
TGAAGGAGATTTGCTCAAACTATTGTTAGTGTAAGTAACTGAACTTTCAAACCCCGTGAATCCTCTCATTACGCTTAAGTTGTGCAGCTAGCCTGCCAGCTTCAGCTGCCCTGGAGCGCGTGAAGTAATGTAAATTAGGCATTGTGGAACGTGGTTCAAACTCCGGGCCTGCTGTTGCGCTGTGCTCTGCTGTTCAACGGCAAATCTATTTCTCCACCTGAACAGTCAAGACGTCCCATGATCCTCCTCTTGCTCCATGCCACTTTAAATTATTTTTTCTGAGTTCTTAGTACAAGCGCGGTGTTAGTTTTCCGACCTGTGCTCTGCCTTCAACTCCAGTGAGTTTTTGACTCGTTTTACGAGGAATGTTTTTTTTTTTTTTTTTTTAATTTTAGGCTCTCTGGGATTTTTGTGGTTCCTGACACCGGGGAAGCCTCTTCCTTTCTCTGTTAGCGGTTTCTGAAACTGTGTTTCATTTTTCTGTAAAAAAAATAAAAAATCAAACCAAGAAAAGGGGATTAACGCTGGGCTTTGCGATCATCCCTCTTCTCTCGGGATGCTTCTTGTTGCCAGAAACTGCTCTGTTTTTGGTCCTGTCCGCTTATCACATAGGCAGACCAGTTATAAAAAACAAAAAAAACAGGTGGCTACATTTGATTCAGCTCCTGGTAAGGCAGATTGCCAGGCGCTGTATTTGCTTTGCTGTTTTCTGCTTGTGTATTGCAACACGTTTTTGCCAGTGTTTCTCTTTGTGGGCAAAGCTGGTTTTCTTTTCATATGGCTTCTCAGTCTTCCTCTGTGTCTCTGAAGCCTATTGAGAAGGATCCTTCTTCTCATAATAGACATAAGGAAAGACCACCCCAAAGATGTATCAGAAGGTAAAAACCCTACCAAAAGTCATTCAGATGGTATAAAGCATAAAAGAACCCCAGAGCAGGATTCAGAGTCAAGACCTGCTAAAAAGAAACAAAAAGAAAAGCACATTGGTGCTCCTCCTACAAAAGATATTAAGGAACTTGCAGTGGACACCATGAATTTACTCTCTGTAGAGGACATATCTAAACTGTGGCAGATTCTTATGCCCTAAAGGAATTGGATTCCCAAACGAACATGCCTTCAACCCCCCTCTGTCTCTGTCCCAGATCCTGATGCTCAGGGAGAGATTTCCTTTTTGAGGGGGATCCAGAGGGTGGGGATCCAGTGGACCCTGAGGGTCCCTTTGAGCACGAGTTCAGGTCCACTCTCCATGGTATGGAGGATTTCTCCTCCCACTACGCTTTTGTTAGGCAGATGGCAAATATCCTCGACCTTTCCACCCAGGAGGAAGTGGAGGAAGAGGAAGAGCCTGACTATCTGGATATGATGGGATCTTCCCCATCTAATAAGGTGGTTCTACCTGTGCACAGATCATTTAGAAGAGCAACCTGCAGGATTTTGCAGAGTCCTACTTCTGTTCCAGGGATAGAGAAAAAAGTTGAAAGGAAGTACCAGCTGGTCAGACGTGATGCTGAGTACCTCTATGTGCATCTGGATCATGAAGGGGGTGGTCCTGGCAGCCACCTGTGAGAAAGCTAAGGTTGGCCTCACTACCCTGCCCTAGGAGAAGGATTCCAAGAAGCTGGACAGCATGGGCAAGAAGGTATAATATATGTCCGCTTCTTTGCTTTTGAAGCAGGCTACTTTCATAGCTTACACTGCCCAGTACCAAAAGGCTCTTTGGAACTCCGCCCTGACCTTCAGTGACAGAGTATCGGGTGACGCAGCCTAGGATCTGGTGGAGCTGACCAGAATGGCCATCGATGCCACCAGATACCTTTTTCATATGGCAGTAGATGTGAATTGTACTGCTTAGAGGGTGATGGCCCAATCCATATCCTTGAGTAGGTTTGCCTGGTTAAGGGTCACTAGCGTGTCCTAGGATACGCCGATGAAGGCCATGGACTTCCCGTATGAGAACAACTCCCTGTTCAGTGACAAGACAGAGGCTTACATGAAGAAGGTGGACAAGTACAAAATCACTTACAAAAGCAATGCTCAGAAGGACAGGGCCTCCACTTACTACAGGCCTCAAGGAAGGGGGGGGTAGAGGTAGGGTTTTTGCGCTGTCCCTTCTATCCATGCCAATGCCCTGTGACTACTCTCCAGTGAAAGTTTTCTTTAGGGACAGAGACAGAAGAGCCTCCAAATGAGTCAATTCAGTTCTAGGGATGTGGATATGTTGTTCAATCCACACTGTCTGGCAGGTTCCTTGCCACTTTAAGATAGGCCAGAAAGTCTTCAAGCTGGCTCCTCCCACCCACCCGGGTGGTAAAACCCTCGGCTCCGCCCCATGATGCCAGATCTTCCTTAATTCTTGGAAGCTCAGGTTCCCTCCTTAGCGCTCTTGCATCTTTAGGCCTGGATCCTGAACCTTCGGTTTTACCGAAAATCATCTTAAAATGTATGAGACTTAAAGAGCTAGTGTACTGCCTGGAAACTGCCTGAAATTAATTTTCTCTTTCAGATGTAGTCAGCTATCACTTCTTATATCTCAAGTATTTTTTTTGTGTGCTAGTTAGAAGATTTTCGACCTGGTAGTACAGGGGTGATGTGTGGAGCAGCACTCTGTCTGGAGGGGGAAAAAAAAGTCAGTTATGTTCCTCCCACTACATCAACACTGAGACCACACTGACTATGAAATCACTAGCAACCAATGAGAAACCATTTCTCACTGCCAGGTTTCACTTTCACATGAAGCAGCAGGGACTGGCTGCCCCTGGTTACTAGTGATGTCACAATTTCCTGCATTTTGATTGGTAACTTGTGAGAATCACTGCTTAGGCTGCAAGGATTGCGGTGCCTCAATGTATTTGGTCTCATTTCTGATGATGCAGTGGGAGGAACAGAACTGACTTTTTTTTTTCCTCCAGACAGAGTTCTGCTCCACACATTACCCTAGGACTGCCAGGTGGAAAATCTTCTAATTAGCAAACAGAAAAGAAAAAATACTTGAGATGTAAGAAGTGATAGCTGACTGCATCTAAAAATTACTATTAATCCCAAGTAGTACACTAGCTCTTTAAGTCTTCTCCTTCCTTCGCGGCTGAGATGGATTCAAAATCTACTCCCGGCTTCTGTCAGTGCCCTTGCAGGCAGAAGATGTCTCGGACCAACCCACACGCCACGTGCATCTACTGCCTGGGGCTTGCCCATGATCTGCAGGCCTGCAATCTTAGCAAGTCCTTTTCGTCTTCGGTTCTTGAAGACCGCGCCGCCTGACTACAACTGGGGCGCCCCGAAAAACGTTTTCTGCCGGTGAAGTCAAAGGAGTCCCGTTGGGCGGTGTCTGTGGCTGCTGGCTCTGCGGAGCAGCTGGAGCAGTTAATTGCCCTCGAGGAAGAGGCAGCCCAGGCCGTGTCTTCATCTTCCTCTGCATCAGTGTTTATCCGCCCTCCTTGGGCTCCTCCTATACTGCTTCCTTTAAGGAGCTTTGTCAGTCCCTCTCCACCAAGGGAGAGGGGCCCTCAGGGACTCGCGTCAGTCGGTCAAAGAAAAAGGAACCAAAAGGTAAGTCCCACCATTGACATTCATGGAAGCAGGAGAGATCTCACTCCCTGGAGCGTCTTTTGTCGACTTTGGTCGAGGTTGCGACTAAGGCTGCTAGCTTTTCGGTGTCCCCGTCAGGTCAGCCGCTGAGACTCCCGTTGATGTGGTTGAGATTTTTCTCGACCCGTTGGACGGGTTGTTGACTGGAGAAGCCGATAACCCTCTTTCACTGGTACCCCCGGTGGTTACCAAGGATGTGCCTTGGCCTCCCGAGCCGAAGTCCCCATCAAGGACCCTGAACTGGGGGATAAGAAGGTTTTCCCCACCCCCCCTCTACCCACCGTTGGCGACCCTGACGGTCTCGGTCTCAGTCCTCCTTTGTGTCGGGTAAGTCCCACCGACACAGGCGGTCTTGGTCCCGACATCACGGAAAGCAGCAACGCCACTCTTCCTCCTCATCCTCTTTGGAGGATAGGCTCCAGCACAAGTTGCATTGGCGCTATGAGGATATGATGTGGCAGCAGCTCTTATTGGCCGGCTGCAAGCTGACTCCGGCACCTTCCCCGGCAATTAAGTGGCTGTTGCCTGAACAGCCGAAGCAACCTCTCGCCATCGGCTCCTTGTTCGAGGAGCCAACTCCAGCATCAATTGCTCGGCTGAAACCGGCTGCTCCACCCATTGCGGTGGAACCACCGCCTCGGCAGCCGAAGACTGGTGCCACAACCAAGGATTCTCGGTCCAGTCAGGGCTTGCTCCACAAGTTGTCCGTCACCCTCACCTCCGATCGGCCTCGGCGGTGGAGGGTGGCAAGTGGTTGGCAGCTGTTTGCGGACTCCTTGGAGTCCGGACGATCCCTCCTGCATTCCAGGCCCCTCGACCTGGAATCCTCCGGGGGTCTGTGGGGGACGAGAGCCCATCCTCGTTCCTGGGTATTCTTCGGCTCATCTCAGAGTCTATTGGGATGCAGCTCAAACCTGTGCAGAAGCGGGCCAAATATTCCCTCATGGAGATTTTGGACCGAGGGATTCCACGGAGGCCTTCCCTGTGGCCTAGGCCATTGTTGGTCCAGCCTTGGAGTTGTGGCAGTGGCCTGCATCCTGTCCTGCGCCTTCGGCCAGGATGGCCCCTCAAGTACACAGTCCCAACTGGTTCCCTCTCCGGTTTTTCGGAGCACCCCTCGGCTGAGGGGCTGGTAACCGATAGCGTTTTCCGGTGCTTGGAAATGCCAGGGACGTGGAGAAGCCCCTGGACAAGGAGTCCAAAAAGTTGGACTACTCTGGGCGCAAAGTTTATTCTGCCTCCTCCCTAGGCCTTCGACAGGCTAGCTCGGCTCTACTGATGGCACACTTTTCACACGCCCTTTTGGGCTCCCTGCATGAGGTGCTTTCTCATCTCCCGGCTGACCTTCAAACGATGGTCAAGCAGGTGCGGGATCAGGGATAGGTGGTGGCCAAGCAACAGCTCCATTGCTTTGGACATTGGAGACTCTTGTGCCTGGTGAGTAGCGGCCGCAGTAGCCATGCGCCACAGAGCTTGGCTGCGGATCTCCACCATCACGGCAGATACCCAGCACAAACTGGCAGACATCCCCTTCTTGGGCACCAACTTGTTCGGGCCCGGGGTGGAGGGCCATCTCCAGAGGATCGAGAAGTGCAATGCCACCTTGGACTCGGTCACATTTGCCCAGAAGGACAAAGGTCGCCAGCAGTAGCGTAAGCTCTTTCGTCCTTCCACCCCTGTGGCACGTCCAGCCCAGCAGCACCAGCAACAGGGCCAGCAGGCTCACGCTTGGTACCTCAAGGCCAAGCCTGCTGCTTTCTCCAACAGGTAGTCGGGAGGGAAAGGTCCAGGTGGCTCCTCGGCCGGCCCTTCCTCCAAGCCTGCCCAGTGACGGGTTGAGGGGTACCGCCCCCAACCTTGTCACTCCTCCCCTGCATCCCCCTGTGGGGGGATGGCTCAGCCACTTCCTTTCTGCCTGGCCCGCTATCGCCATGGACCATTGGGTGCTGGAAGTGGTCGTCAAGGGTCTGCCTCTGGAATTCGAGTGAACCCCTCCCTGTCGAGCCGTAGCCCCTCGGGGGGGCTACCAGTTCCGCAGCCTCTCTGCTGGCTCGTCGAGCTGACATAGCTCTGCTCCTCCAAAAGGAGGTGATCAGCGAGGTGGCGGATCCTCCTCCAAGCCCTGGGTTTGTGTCCAGGTACCTCCTGGTCCCAAAACGGATGGGGGGGCTGGCACCCCATTCTCGATATGCATGACCTGAACAAGTTCCTAAGGCTGCACACCTTCAGGATGGTCACTCTGGCTCAGATCATACCATCCTTGGAACTAGGCATGTGGTTTTGTTCTCTGGATCTCCAGGATGCATTCTTTCATGTCCCAATCCATCCGTCACATCGGCGATTCCTCCGCTTCAGAGCAGAGGGATCCCTCTACGAGTTCCGGGCCATGCCCTTCGGTCTTTCTCCAGCTCCCAGGGTCTTCTCCAAATGCATGGCAGTGGTGACAGCATTCCTGTGGCACTGAGGGGTCTGGGTGTACCCTTACCTGGATGACTGGCTGATAGCAGCCCCCTCCAGGTTGGAGGTGGAGCAGTCCAGAGATCTGGCCCTCCAGGTCTGCTCTCAAATTGGCCTCCTAATCAACGAGGCCAAATCAAAACTTGTGCTATCGCAGGTGATTCAGTTCATCGGGGCAGAGCTCGACTCTCTTCGAGCCAGCCGAGGTACTTTCCTCCTTTGCCCGATCATTTCAGGTTGGGCAACTGTGCCCTGCCCGGGATTTCCTGCACCTTCTGGGTCTCATGGCGGCTTGCAGCAGTGTGGTCTGTTGGGTCAGCTGGCATATGCGTCCCCTGCAATGTGGGCTGGCCCGCCAGTGGTCTCACCGCTCTGGTCCTTTGGACCAACCAGTAACCATGACCCAGAAGACGTGGGACAGCCTGCAGTGGTGGCTCGTCCCAGCTCATCTGCAGGTTATCCCGTTTGTCCGCCCCAAGCCGATGGTCATACTTACGACCGACACCTCTTTGATGGGTTGGGGTGCCCATCTGGGGGAGCTTCGGGCCCATGGCATCTGGTCCTCTCAGGAGTCCTGATGCCATATCAACCTACTGGAGCTTCGAGCGGGATGGCTAGCCCTCACCGCCTTCAGTCCGTTTGTACGGAGTCAGGTGGTTCAGGTCCAGACGGACAACACCACGACCATGTACTATCTCAACCGTCATGGCGGGATGCACTCCTTGCCTCTGTGCAAGGAAGCTCTCCGCATTTGGTCTCTCTCGTGATCAGCCTGGAAGCGGATCTCCTAGCCATCCACGTGGCAGGAGCCTCGGACACTCTGGCTGGTGCCCTCAGCTGCATAGGCGCTGCATCTCACGAGTGGTCTCTCCTGCCGGAGGTAGTTCAAGACCTGTTCTTCCAGGTGGACCTATTCGCCTCCAAGGAGAACGCTAAGCTGAGGCTGTTTAATGCCCACTCCCTTTAGCAGGGCTCGCTGCAGGGGGATGTCTTCTCGAGGTCATGGACCCCGGGCCTCTTGTACGCCTTCCCTCCATTTCCCTTGATCCACAAGGTGCTTCTCAAGGTGAAGATGGACAAGGCACAGGTGATTCTGGTAGCCCCAAACTGGCCTTGCCAGTTCTTGTACCCAGATCTCCTCAGCCTCAGCTCCAGGCTCCTGAGGCGGCTTCCAGCCCTCCGGGCCTGATCTCAGTCAACAAGGGGGAAGGTGCTCTATCTGGACCTTCAATCCCTGCACCTGATGGCCTGGTTCCTGAGCAGCTAGAGTTCCAGGCCTTGGGTCTTTCCGACAAGGTCCTCAACGTCATTGAGTCGTCCCGTAAGGAGTCGACCAGAAAATACTATGCCTTTAAATGGAAGAAATTCTCCATTTGGTGTCAGGACAAGGGGTTGAACCCCTTCTCCTGCCTTCTGGCTAGCATTTTGGACTACCTGTGGTCCCTTTCCCAGCTAGGGCTTCGGTCGATGACCCTTAAGGTGCACCTGGCAGCCATCTCTGCCCACTGGGCACAGGCTGGCAAGCAGTCGGTGGCACAGGAGAAAGTGGTAGGGCGCTTTTCCAAAGGCCTTGATCACATATCCCCTCTGGTGCGAGAACCTCCACCTCCGTGGGATCTACTGCTGGTATTGGCTAAGCTCATGGGCAAGCCATTCGAACTGATACTGCACAGGTGCGATATCTCCCACCTGTTGTGGAAGACCGCCTTCTTGGTGGCTATAAAATCAGCCAGAAGGATGAGAGATCTCCAGGCGCTTTCCATAGAGTCTCCTTATCTGGTATTCCACAGGGACAAGGTTGTCCTTTGCCCTGACCTGAAATTCCTTCCGAAGGTGGTGTTGTAGTTTCGCCTGAATCATGTGTTGACTCTGCCGGTGTTCTACCCCAGTCGCACCTCGGAGGCCGAATATAGGCTCCATACTTTGGACTCTAGAAGAGCACTCGCTTATTACAAAGAGTAGACGGCTGAATTTCGGGGAGAGGTTCGCCAGCTGTTTGTCACCTATGCTGAAGCCGCACCTGGCAGACCTGCAGCCAAGCGGACAATTAGCAGATGGGTCACCTCCTGCATAGATCTCTGCTATAGGTTGGCTGGCATGGAGCCACCCAAAGGGATAAGAGCTCATTCAGCCCACAATACCTCTGCTTCGGTGGCTGCTTCTAGAGATGTTCCTATCCAGGAAATCTGCAGGGCTTCTACCTGGAAGTCAGCACACACCTTTATTTCCCATTACCACATTGACCTAGAGTCGCACCAGGATGCTGGTTTTGGGACCTCAGTTCTCCAGTCCTTATTCCCCAAGTAAGTATCGGGGGTGCGCACCTTGCCTCCCTTCTCCCGGAGAACTGCTAGGAGGCTGCTAGACAGTGTGGACTGACAACATATCCACATCCCTAGAAATATAAGTTATTCACCTGTAACAGGAGTTCTAGGAGTGGTATATGTTGTTCATCCACACGACCCATGCGACCTCCCCAGTTTCGATGTGCAACCTGGCTTCCAGCGGGCTAGATCTGGCGTCATGGGACGGAGCCGAGGGTTTTACCACCCAGGTGGGTGGGAGGAGCCAGCTTGAAGACTTTCCCGGCCCATCTTAAAGCGGCAAAGAACCTGCCAGACAGTGTGGATGAACAAACATATACCACTCCTAGAACTCCTGTTACAGGTGAGTAACCTGTATTTTCAGTCCATAGGACCCAGACCAAGCAGAACCCCTGATAGGTCTCCCAGGTTGTCCGCCCATTGCCAGTAGGGGGAAGATTGACTCATTTCTTCCAAGAATGGAAGGCCATCCCCACAGACAAGTGAGTTCTGGAAGTGGTGAGTCAAGGTCTATTTCTGCAGTTCAGCAGACTTCCCAAACTGCAGTCCCACAGAAACTTAAAACCTCACTCCTCAATAGAAAAGGATCCTCTTGGAGTTGGAGGTCAAAAAGTTGTTGCAGGCAGTTGCAGCGGAGAGAGTCCCTCCCGATCAGCACGGGAAATGCCTCTACTTGAGATACTTCCTCACTCAAAAGAAAAATGGGGAGTGGTGACCCATTTTGGACCTCAGGTTTCTGAACAAGTACTTTATAAAACCCAAATTCAAGATTCACTATCCATAGTGATCCCTTCAAACAACATGAAGTCTTGCTATATTATGACATATGCAGTATAACCCCAGGTTAGAACTGCTCCGGAGGTGAAAGAGTTAACTTCCATGCAGAGCATGGAATCTTGAGCGCGAGCTCGGTTGAGCACTCTGTCTGTTGAAGCTCAAACTTAAACTGTCAGATTCTTTACTCCGCCTCACTGAACAGTCACTCTGGAGATTCCTCCTGCTGCTCGGTTTGTTTGTAGGTTTTAAAGTGTAATTCTCAGTTTATTTTACTGAAATTTAACTGCAATCGTCGGTTCAAGCTCTGTCTGTGGTATTGTAAGTAATAGATAGGCTTATTTATTATTTTTTCTTCTGTGTGGAACTTGTAAACGTCTTTTTCGGTTCGGTTTGAACCGATCAGAGGGGTTTAAAAATTACTTTCTAGCCCTTTAGAGTGCGGTTCCCGGTTCTTATCGGTTCTAAAAAAAACGGATTTTATTACGTTTTTCCACGACCCGTGACACGGTTGGGAACCGATAAGAGAGACTTGCTTGGTAGATTGCCATTAACGGGCAAGTTTGGGTTAGCTGGCACTATGTCTGAGAAACCAAAAGAAAACTGGACCCACTGGGTCAGCACTGTGGCCTTCAGTGGGGAAGCTTTGCCAAGGCTGACCTAACACACCATTTGTGTATATTGTCTGGGGTTTGACCACCTCAATGCAGACTGCCAGATTTGTAAGAATTTTCCTGCTGCCACCGTGGAAAAAAGAGTTGGTAGGCTCAGGGAAAGGGAGGCCAAAAAGTCCGCTGACCCGGATGGCCAGCCCGGTTCGGTTCCAACCGAACCTGAGGAAGTGCCCTCTGACCAGGGCGATGCTTCCTCGGGCAAACGAAGAGCCAGCTCTGAGGAGCCGGTTCCAACTAAAAGGGCTAGAAGGTCAGCTAGTTTGGGGCCAAAAGTTCTTTCTCCAACCGCTGAGGAAATAGCCAAAGCTATTCAAATTGTCCAGTCTCTTTCCCATTTCCGTCCGAACTGGCACCATTGGGCAAGCGCCCGGTTCGGTCGGTTCCCTCGGTTCAAGATTATGATTTTGAAGATTTTTATGAACCAGGGGAAGGGGAGGAGGGGTACGAGGAGAGTGAGTGTGATTTTGACAGTCTGGATGTGCCCATTGAACCGGACATCTCTCCAGACAGACCCTCAGGAGTATCCCCTCCCAGGCTATCTGAGTCCCCTTCTCATTTTTTGTTTTACAAGAAAGTTGCTGACACTCTGCAACTCCCTGTTGAGGAAGCTGTTGATGATCAAGAAGAGCCTGATTTTGTGGAAATGATGGATATTCCAGAGTCTAGGAGACTGTCTATTCCCTTGCATAAATCTTTTAGGAAACAGACAGTAAAAATTCTGAAAACTCCTCATTCTATCCTCCCTGTGGATAAAAGGATGGACAAGAGGTATGCTTTATCAGGCTCTGATACAGAGTTCCTATCTCAGCGGTGCAGCCATGTGGGGGGTAGTGCAGGCTGCAGCCTGTGACAAGGCTAATATTCCTCTAGCCTCTCACCCTCTTGAAAAGGATTCCAGGAGGATGGATGCCATGGCAAAAAAGCAGTACATGGAAGCATCTTTGGGACTCAGACAGGCAAATTATATGGCTTACACAGCTAGGTACCAGAAATCCAGGTGGGATACTGTCCTGGCCCTAGCAAAACAGGCCCCTGAACAGCTTGCCAGGGAGCTGGAGCAGGTGGCTGCGGACGGTATTGAGGCATCCAAGGTGCAATTTCATGCTGCTGTAGACTCTAATGATGTTTCATTTAGAGTTATGGCTACATCTGTGTCTCTTCGCAGAATGGCCTGGCTCAGATGTACTGCCCTGTCACAGGATACCCAGTCTAAGGCTATGGATTTTCCTGTTGTGGGAAATTCTCTGTTCAAACAACATGAAGTCTTGCTATATTATAGACATTAGCAGTTTGATCCAGCTCTAGAACTGCCCCGGAGTGAAATGGTTAAAACTATTCCAAAATAGAATTTTGGCACGAGAGCAGCTCTATCTGTGTCATTTCAAACTTGAACTGTCAGATTCTTTACTCCGCCTCAGTGAACAGTCGCTCCGGAGATTTCTCCTTCTGCTCGGTTCATTTCTCGGTTTAAAAAGTGTTTTCTTGGTTGGATTTAACCGAGAATAGTTTTATTTTAACCTCAAAACCGTTCAGTTCAAGCTCTATCTGTGGTAACCGTAAGTAAATGAAGGTTTTGTCTGTGTGGAACTTGTAAGTTATCGGTTTGGTTTTGAACCGATCAGTGGGTTTAAAACTCATTTAAAACTAAAAGTTACTATTTTAGAGTGCGGTTCCCGGTTCTTATCGGTTCTAAAAAAAACGGATTTATTGCGTTTCTTTCCAATACCAGTGACACGGTTAGGAACCGATAAGGGTGTCTTTGCCTGGCACTGCCGTTAAAAGGGCAAGTTTTTGGTTAGGCTGGCATTATGTCTGAGAAACCCAAAAGAAAAACCGGGCCCACTGGGTTTCAACACTGTGATGTTTGTGGGCGAGCCTTGCCAAGGCTGACCCACACACCACATGTGTTTATTTTTGGGGTTTGACCACCTCCAGTCAGACTGCCAGGTATGTAAGAATTCCCTGCAGCCACCCTGGAAAAAGATTGGGCAGGCTCAGGGACAGAGGCCAAAAAGTCCGCTGACCCGATGGCCAGCCCGGTTCAGTGCCAACAGAACAGAGGGAGTGCCCTCTGACCAGGGCCAGACTTCCTCGGGCAAAAGAAAAGCTGGTTCTGAGGAACCAATTCCAGTAAAGAAAACAAGAAAATCAGCAGGTCTGGAGTCTAAAATTCCTTCTCCAACTGCTGCAGAGATAGCAAAAGCCATACAAATTGTCCAGTCACTGTCTCGGGTTCCGTCCGAACCACCACTATCTGGTAAAGGTCGGTTCGTCCGGTCCCAGTGGTTCAGGATTATGATATTGAGGAATTTTATGAACCAGAGGAGGGAGGAGGATTATGAACAGTATGAATGTGGCTGGGAAGGTCTGGGTGTGCCCATTGAACCGGACATCTCCCAGACAGACCTTTAGAATCTCCCCTATGCTGTCTGAGTCCCCATCTCATTTTATGTTTTATAAAAAGTTGCTGAAACCCTCCAGCTTCCTTTAGAAGAGGCTGTGGATGAGCAAGAGGAGCCTGATTTTGTAGAAATGATGGATATTCCAGAGTCTAGGAGATTGTCTATTCCTTTACATAAGTCTTTTAGGAAACAAACAATTAACATTTTAAAAGCTCTAATTCTGTGCCTCCTGTAGATAAAAGATGGACAGAAGGTATACATTGTCAGGCCCTGATACAGAATTCCTTTCTCAGCAATGCAGTCGTTGGAGTAGTTCAGGCTGCTGCCTGTGATAAAGCTAATATTCCTTGGCTTCACATCCTCCTGACAAAGATTCCAGGAAGATTGATTCCATGGCAAAAAAACAGTATATGGCAGCCTCTCTGGGACTCAGGCAAGCAAATTATATGGCTTATGTAGCTAGGTATCAGAAATCTAGATGAGATACTGTTATGCAATTGGCCAAGCAGGCCCATGGCCAGCTGGCTAGTGAACTAGAACAGGTGGCTGCTGATGGCATTGAAGCCTCTAAGGTTCAGTTTCATGCTGCTGTGGATGTTAATGATGTTTCCTCTAGGGTCATGGCCACATCTGTAGCTTTTCGTAGGTTGGCCTGGCTCAGGTGTACTAGTTTGTCACAGGATACCCAGACTAAGGCTATGGATTTTCCTGTGGTGGGAAATTATCTGTTTGGAGAGCAGACAGAGAATTACATGAAGAAGATGGATGAATATAGGACTACTTACAAGAGTGCCCAGGCTAAGGAGCGGCAAGCCACTCCTCAAAGGCATGCCCCCAGGGGTAGGGGTAGGCCTTTTCACAGGCCTTTCTACCAGACTCAGGCCCCCTCTGCCTATGCTCAGAGGGGCTTCTTCAGAGGCAGGGGCAGACGAGGGGTGGTCAAATCTGCTCCCACCCCCCAGCCTAATGCTCCTGCGAAACAGGCACCCTGATGGGGTGCCCAGGGCCGATTCTCCTGTACCAGTGGTGGGCAGGCTGGCTTACTTCAGTCAGAATTGGGCTTCTTTAACCTCAGACAAGTGTGTTCTGGAAGTAGTAAGCCAGGGTCTGGTTCTCAGCTTCAAAAAGTTTCCCAAGTTGAGAAGCAGACTTTTTCTACCTGCAAGTGCTTCAGAGACCCTCGCTCTGGAAACAGAGGTCTCATCCCTGTTAGCTCTCAGAGCAGTAGAAAGGGTTCCTCCCCTGCATCAGGGCAGTGGTCTGTATTCCAGATACTTCCTTACCCCAAAAAAGACATGAGAATGGCGGCCCATCTTAGATCTCAGATATCTGAACAAGCATCTTTTGAAACCAAAGTTCAAAATGGTAACTCTGGCAATGATTTTACCTTCCCTAAGGCCAGGGGACTGGCTAGCCTCCCTGGACCTCAAGGATGCCTATTTCCATGTCCTAATCAGAAGATCCCATGAAAGTACCTCAGATTCGAACTGCCCTCAGGTCATTACAGTTCAGAGCAATGCCCTTGCCTTACCTCTGCTCCAAGGGTATTCACAAAGTGTCTAGCAGTGGCAGTGGCCCACTTAAGGAGGCAGAGGATTGCTGTTTTCCTATCTAGATGACTGGCTCATTGTAGGCCAGTCCCAGAACAGGTAAAATCTCACCTGCAGGTCACCCAGCAGCTTCTCACCTCCCTGGGTTTTCTGCTAAACCTACCAAAGTCGGTTCTGGAACCAGTCCAGGTACTCACCTTTATAGGGGCAGAATTGGACACAAAGCTAGCCAGAGCCTTTCTTCCCCCAGAAAGGGTAAGGAATTTAGCGGCTCTGGCCTCTTCCTTCACTCTGCAGGTCTCTCGACCAGCAAGACACTTTCTGCAGCTCCTGGGGCACATGGCTGCATCCACAGCTGTTGTGCAGGGAGCCAGATTTCAGATGAGAGACATTCAGTTTCACTTGAGAACCTTTTGGTCTCAGAGAAGAGACCCCTTTCCAAGTTGGTCCCAGTGACTGAACCTTGATCCTAGCTCTCCAGTGGTGGCAGGATCAGAGCAATTTAGAGAGCGGGGTCCCTTCATTTCCCTTCTCACGACTTGACTCTCACTACAGATGCTTCCCTTCTGGGTTGGGAGCCCACATGGGCGACCTTTCCACTCAGGAGTTTGGTCCCCAGGAATCTCTGCTCCACATCAATTTGCTGGAACTCAGAGCTGTCTTTTTAGCTCTTCAAGCTTTTTCTGCATCTGTCCACGACAAGGTGATACAAGTCAGAACAGACAACACCACAACAATGTGGTACATCAACAAACAGGGGGCACTCGGTCTTCGGCCTTGTGCACCGAGGCATTGAAGTTGTGGTCTCTGGCCTATTCCCTGAACACTTCCCTCATAGCAGTTCATCTTCCAGGGAAGGACAATGTCCTAGCGGATGCCCTCAGCAGGATTTCCCAGGGCCATCACAGATGGTCCCTGGATCCTCAAGTGCTGGGATAGTTTTTGCCAGGTGGGGCATCCTCAGATAGATCTTTTGCAGCCCCAGACAATCACAAACTTCCTCTGTTCTGTTGCAGGCCTCCAGTGCTGGGCCAGTTCCCTGGATGCCCTTCTTCTGGATTGGGAGGAAGTTCTCTATGCTTCCCCTTCCTCTCCTATTCAAAGTACTAGTCAAAATCAGATCTCAGCCTTGCAGGGTGATTCTGATTGCCCCGGATTGGGCCAGGCAGCCCTGGTACCCACTCCTTCTGTCTCTGACAGTCCATCTGCCCCTGTGCCTCCCCAGGAATCACAATCTGTTGACTTGTGCCCAGGGAAGGGTTTGGTATCCGGACCTCAAATCCCTCAACCTCAAGGCCTGGCTCTTGAGGAGTTAGAGTTTGCTGATTTACACCTCTCTCAGGGTGTTCTTGAGATCCTAAAGGCTTCCAGAAAGCCTTCCACTAGGGCTACTTATAGTTCTAAATGGAAAAGGTTTTTCATTTGGTGTGCTGGGAAAAATATTTCCCCAGAGTCTGCTGAATTGCCCATTTTGTTAGATTACATGGTACATCTTAATTCCTTGGGTCTCAGACCAGCTACCCTGAGAGTTCATTTGGCAGCTGTCTGCTTTTGTGTCAGCAGGAAAGTCATCCCCTCTTTCCTCTCATCCTGTGTTTTCCAAGTTTTTTAAGGGATTACTCCATACTAATCCTCCCTTTCGGGAACCGGCCCCTGCTTGGGACCTTAATGTTTGCATTGCCCAGTTAATGCAACCCCTTTTGAACCTCTGTCTTCTGCAGAGCTTAAGTACCTAACTTGGAAAACTGTTTTTCTAGTGGCTATCACTTCTGCCAGACGCATAAGTGAATCATAAGCCTTGTCAGTGGAGACTGACTTTATTTCTTTCCACAGGGATAAGGTAGTCCTTAGGACTAATAGGAAGTTTTTGCCTAAGGTGGTTTCAGATTTCCATCTTAATCAATCTATCTCCTTCCAGTATTTTTCACTGATCACTCCTCTTCGGTGAGAGGAGGTTGCACAGCCTGGATGTTAAGAGCTCTTAGTTATTATATAGAGCGTACCAAAGGTCACAGGTTCGAATCCCTCCAACTTTTCCTTACCTATGGTGAAGCTGGGAAAGGCAAACCTGCCACTAAGAGATCAATAGTCAGGTGGATTGTCTCTTGTATCAATTTGTTATCAGAAAGTGGGCAGAGCCCCCGGTTTGAGGGCTCATTCTTCCAGGGGTACAGCTCGTCTCTAGCTGCTGCCAGAGATATCCTTTATTAGAGATTTGCCAGGCTGCTACTTGGAAAGCGGTACACATTTACCAAGCATTACTCCCTGGATGTCCAGGCCAGGAGAGATGCTCGGCTTGGCACAGCTGTTCTTCAGAGCCTATTCCTAAGTAGGTTCTGCCCTCCTCCATGGAGGTACTGCTGTGTATTCTGCTAATGTCTATATGCAAGACTTCATGTTGTTTGAAGAAAAAATTACTCACCTTAGTAATGTTGTTTCTTCTAATGGAGTCTTGCTATATTATAGACCTCCCCCCCAACCTGCCCCTCTCAGAACCTCTACTTGGTGGGGTGCGGGCAACTTAGTGTGGGCACTACTTATGTTCTTTTAGCATTTTGTCCCCTTTGGGACTTTGGGGGTGTGTATGTGTGCGCGTGTGTGTGTTTTATTATACTTATGTTCCATTTTCATATTATTAGAATGGTGTTAGTATTTCTGGTCCCCTGACTTGAGTCTTGGGTGTTGGGACCATCAATGGTTGTTATTATTTAGGTAGCCATTTGGCTAGTGTAGGTTACAGCTTCCACACAGACCTTAGTGAGTTTGGCTCATAAAGATCTGACAGTTCAAGTTTGAAATGACACAGATAGAGCTGCTCTCGTGCCAAAATTCTATTTTGGAATGGTTTTAACCATTTCACTCCGGGGCAGTTCTAGAGCTGGATCAAACTGCTAATGTCTATAATATAGCAAGACTCCATTAGAAGAAACAACATTACTAAGGTGAGTAATTTTTTCTTTGGGGAGCAGACAGAGAATTGTATGAAGAAAATGGATGAGTATAGGACCACCTATAGGAGTGCACAGGCCAAAGAAAGGCAAGTCACTCCTCAAAGGCAGCATGTCAGGGGCAGGGGCAGGCCTTTTCATAGGCCGTTTTACCAAGCCTCCCGCTCTGCTTATGCCCAGAGGGGGTTCTTTAGAGGAAGGGGCAGAAGGGGCTCTAGTAAGCCTGCTTCTACCCCTCAACCCAAAGCCCCTGCAAAACAGGCTCCCTGATGGGGTAGCCAGGGCCGATTCTTCACTACCGGTAGGGGGCAGGCTGGCTTACTTTGTCCAGGACTGGAAGTCTTTAACATCAGACAAGTGGGTCCTGGAAGTAGTAAGCCAGGGACTGGTTCTCGGCTTCAAAAAATTTCCGAAGATGAGAGCCAGATCTTTTCCACCTGCAAACCCATCAGAGGCACTTGCCCTGGAAGCAGAAGTTTCTGCCCTCCTGGCTCTCAGAGCCGTGGAAAGGGTTCTACCCATACACCAGGGCAAAGGGTTGTACTCCAGGTACTTCCTTACCCCAAAAAAGACAGGAGAATGGCGGCCCATTCTGGATCTCAGGTATCTAAACAAGCACCTTTTAAAGCCAAAGTTCAAAATGGTGACCCTGGGGATTATTTTACCCTCTCTAAGGCCAGGGGACTGGCTAGCCTCCCTGGACCTCAAGGATGCCTACTTCCATGTTCTCATCAGAAGCTCCCATCGAAAGTACCTCAGATTGAACTGCCCTCAGGCCATTACCAGTTCAGAGCAATGCCCTTGGCCTCTCCTCGGCTCCAAGGGTGTTCACAAAATGCCTGGCAGTAGCAGTTGCTCATTTAAGAAGGCAAAGATTGCCATCTTTCCTTATCTGGACGACTGGCTCATAGGCCAGTCTCCAGAACAAGTCAAACTTCATTTACAAGTAACCCAGCATCTGCTTACATCTCTAGGTTTCCTTCTCAGTCTTCCAAAGTCAGTTCTGGAGCCTGTCCAGCTTCTCACCTTTATAGGTGCAGAACTGAACACAAAAGAAGCCAGAGCCTTCCTTCCTCTGGAGAGAGCAAGGACCCTGGTGTCTCTGGCCTCCTCTTTCACCCTGCAGGTCTCTCGACCAGCAAGGCATTTTCTACAGCTTCTGGGGCACATGGCTGCTTCTACAGCAGTAGTGCAGGGAGTGAGATTTCAGATGAGGGACATTCAGTTCCATTTGAGAGCCTTTTGGTCTCAAAGGACGGATCCCCTAACCAAATTGATTCCAGTGACTCCAACCCTGATCCAGGCCCTCCAGTGGTGGCAGGATCAGAACAATCTGAGACAGGGGTTCCTTCACTCCCCAGTCTCATTCCTTGACCTACTACAGATGCATCCCTCTTGGGTGGGGAGCTCACATGGGCGACCTTTCCACCCAAGGGCTGTGGTCCCCTCAGGAATCTCTGCTCCACATCAATTTTCTGGAGCTCAGAGCAGTTTTTCTAGCACTTCAGGTTTTCTCCACAGCTGTCCAGAACAAGGTAGTTCAGGTCAGAACAGACAATACCACTACAATGTGGTACATCAACAAGCAAGGGGGCACTCGGTCTATGGCCTTGTGCACCGAAGCAATGAAGTTGTGGTCTCTGGCATATTCTCTGAACGCCTCCCTTACGGCAGTTCACCTCCCAGGCAAGGACAATGTCCTAGCGGATGCTCTCAGCAGGATTTCCCAGGGCCATCACGAATGGGCACTGGATCCCCTAGTACTGGAGGTAATATTTGCCTGATGGGGCACTCCGCAAATAGATCTCTTTGCAGCCCCAGACAATCACCAACTTCCCCTTTTTTGATGCAGGCCCCCAGTGTTGGGCTCAGTCCCTCTGGATGCCTTCCTTCTCAGTTAGGAAGGAAGTTTCTCTATGCTTTTCCCCCTCCCCTTCTTTTCAAAGTGCTAGTCAGAATCAGATCTCAATCCTGCAAGATGATCCTGATCGCTCCAGATTGGGCCAGGCAGCCCTGGTACCCACTCCTCATGTCCTTAGCAGTCCACCCCCTATGCCTTCCAGGAATCACAACCTGTTAACCTGTGCCCAGGGGAGAGTTCGGTATCCGAACCTCAAATCTCTCAATCTCAAGGCTTGGCTCTTGAAGAGTTAGAGTTCGCTGACCTACACCTTTCTCAAGGTGTATTGGATATCTTGAAGGCCTCTAGGAAGCCTTCCACCAGGGCTACCTATAATTCAAAATGGAAGAGATTTTCCTTAAGGTGTGCTGGTAAACATAATTCCCCAGAATCTGCTGGTGTGCCCACGATCCTGGATTATTTGGTGCATTTGAATTCCTTGGGGCTGAGGCCAGCTACCCTAAAGGTGCACTTGGCAGCTGTGTCTGTCTTCTTGTCAGCAGGTAAGCCCTCTTCTTTATCAGCTCACCCTATGTTCTTCAAGTTTTTTAAAGGGTTGCTTCACACAATCCCCGTTCAGGGATCCTGCCCTGCTTGGGATCTTAATATTTGCATCGCTCAGCTTATACAACCCCTTTGAGCCATTGTCTTCAGCAGAGCTGAAAGTACTTGACAGAGAAACTATGTTTCTGGTAGCCATCACCTCTGCCAGGTGCATAAGTGAGCTACAAGCCTTGTCAGTGGAGCCTGGTTTTATCTCCTTTCATAGAGATAAGGTAGTCCTCAGGACTAACAGGAAGTTTTTGCCTAAGGTGGTTTCAGACTTTCACCTTAATCAATCCATGTCTCTTCCTGTGTACTTCACTGACCATTCCTCCTCTGGTGAGGGAGATTGCACAGTTTAGATGTCAAAAGAGCCCTTAGTTACTATATAGAGCATTACCAAGGGTAACAGGTTCGAATCCTCAATTGTTCCTCACTTATGGTGAGGTTGGTAAAGGGAAACCTGCCACTAAAAGATCCATTGCCAGGTGGATTGTCTCTTGTATCCAATTCTGTTACGAAAAACTGGGTAAGGTTCCTCCCTCAGGCCTGAGGGCTAACTCTACCAGAGGTACAGCTGTGTCTCTGGCTGCTGCCAGGGACACTCCTATCCTAGAGATATTTTCAATTTCAATTTCAACTTTATTTTTAAAAGGCGCTTTTCTTAAATCAAAGCGCCTGTACAGATAAATATGACAATAAATATAGTAAATCAAATCAGCAGAAATCCTTAAAAGCTATATTAAAAAGGTGGGTCTTCAACTCCCTTTTAAAACTAAGGACGGTCGGGCAGTCTCGCACCTGACGAGGTAGAGAGTTCCAAAGGGTAGGTGCCATAAAACTAAATGATCTAGCACCAGATGTTTTCAAAGCACCCTGGGAATCTCTAGCAATCCCTCGTCAGTGGATCGGAGGGGGCGAGAGGGACTTTAGGGGCACAGGAGCTCTTTCAGGTAGGCAGGTCCCAAATCATGTAGGGCTTTATAGGTCAGCAAACCGACCTTGAAGGTGATTCGCCAAAACACTGGCAGCCAGTGCAGTCCGTGGAGCACAGGCGTTATGTGACTGGATCTAGAGACTCCAGTCAACAGCCTGGCTGCCGCATTCTGCACCAGCTGCAGACGGCGAAGTTCAACCCCCGATAGCCCTAGGTATAGGGAGTTACAGTAGTCAAGCCGGGAGGTAACAAAGGCGTGGATTAATGTTGGAAGGTCCTCTGGAGGAACCAAGTGCTTCACCCTGGCAATATTCCTCAGATGAAAAAAGGAAGTCTTCTCAACCGCTGACACCTGGGATTTAACTGTCAAACGGTCATCAAGTACTATGCCAAGATTTCGTGACTCGTCTGAGGTCGTCAGCTGGACACCTCAAGCCATAGGCCTGAGGGTGATCCCTCTGGCAGACCTACCACAGCCACCTAAATCCACAACCAACACCTCAGTTTTCTCCGGATTTAACCTCAGCCAACTACCATTCATCCATTCTTGGATTTCTTCAAGGCAGTTATTAAATACCAACAAGGCAGCGTCCTTACGGGCACAAAAAGACATATACAGCTGGGTATCATCAGCATAGCAGTGAAAACCCAGACTGTGCATCTAATAATACGCCCCCAATGGTAGCATATACACGAAAACAACATATGGGTACTAAAATGGAGCCCTACGGTACCCACAGGGCAGGGAGAATGATGTTGAGGAAAAATTCCCGACACCACTCTCTGAGTCCTACCTCAAGGTAAGATTGAAACCATCTGAGGACCGTACCAGACAGTCCACAGACTAACCACAGGCTCCAATAACACACCATGGTCAACGTTGTCAAACGCTGCCGAGATCAAGTAGTACCAAGATGGATCGGGTCTCACGATCTCTTGCCATTAGGAGGTCATTTAGTACCCTACAAGCGCTGTCTCGGTACTATGCCTTTTCTAAATCCAGACTGAGCGAATCGTAGATATTGTTGTTGGTCAGATGATCCTCCAACTGCACTGCGACCACTTTCTCAATAACTTTACCCACAAAGGGTAAGTTAGAGACTGGCCTGTAATTTGCTAGACAGTATGGGTCTAAGGAGGTTTCTTAAAAGGGGCTTAATTATAGCCTCTCTGAGGGGATCTGGAAAATCCCCTCTCCAAAGACTTCCATCGATCAGAGCTAGGACTAGGCCATCTTATCCACGCAACCCACTAAGAGGCGCGTGGGACCAGGGTCCAAATTACAGCAGGTCGGTCGCAGTGCTCGAACGATCATCACAACATCCTCGATTATGGGAAGGCTGAAGTCAGACCATTCCAAATGGGTGTTTGACATCTCCTGACGACCACCGCTGCTCCCATTAGAAGGGGAAGAGCGAATGTCCGATCTGATTTTGGCAACCTTATCTGCAAAGAAGAGAGCGAGCTCCTCACACCATTCTTGAGATAAGGCTCTTCTGGGCTGAAGACAGACTGGATTGCATAGTCTGTCCACAGTCCGAAAGAGCTGAGCGATCTATTCTGTGCAGCCGCTATCTCTCTGGACAGAATTCTGCCTTCTTACGAGAGATTGCTGATTGATAGACCAAATAATGGTCCATCAAACTAAGCTTGTCATCATCACGACCGGACTTTCGTAGCGCCTCTCCAGCCTTGGTCCAACTCTCCTCAATTCCCTCATGGTCTCATCAAACCAAGGAGACCTGGGGTGAGGAGTAAGAGGACGAGACACGAAATGGTGCAATAGAATCCAGGGCCCCTGTTACTGCCTCATTATAGGCATGTAGCAGAACACCTGGATCCATGCAATCTATCGGTAGGCTCGATAGGTCCAACACTGCCATCAGGTCCTCTGGGGATACACCCCTCAAAGGGCGGTATCGAACCATCTCCATAGGGGCAGACCTAACAGGGGTGGCCTCAAAACTGAATCTAATGGAGTGATGGTCTGACCATCCAACCGGTTCCACCACCAAGTCAGATATCCCCATCCCCAGAAGGAACACCAGGTCCAATGAGTGTCCACCCACATGGGTCGAGGAGAAACAACCTGTGTGAAGCCCAGTGATATCATCAACTGGAGGAAATCTTGACCAAACCGAGAGAGTTCATCGTCGACCCAGGCATTGAAGTCCCCCAGTACCAACCATCTGGGGGACCCCAATGTTAGGTCGACAATGAAGTCTGCGATTTCCTGCAGAAAAACATTCTCGTCACCTGGTGGACGGTATACGGTATATGTCAAGCAGCTACCTGGAAAACAGTTCACACTTTTACTAAGCATTACTCGTTGGATATCCAGGCTAGGAGTGATGCTCGATTCGGCACAGCTGTGCTTCAGAGCCTATTTCCCAAGTAGGTTCTGTCCCTCCTCCATGGAGGTACTGCTGTGTAGTCTGCATATGTCATAATATAGCAAGACTTCATGTTGTTTGAAGAAAAAATTACTCACCTTAGTAATGTTGTTTTTTCTAATGGAGTCTTGCTATATTATGACCTCCCCCCCAGCCTGCCCCTCTCAGAACCTCTGTTTTTGGGAGGTGGGTGGGTAATGCAGTGTTGGCACTTCTTTGATGCCCACTTTATTTCACCCTTCTAGGGTGCTTAGGTGTTATGTTTAAGTTTCTTCTTGAATCCCCCGACTTGAGTCTTTGTTTTGGGATCAAGATCAAAAGTGTTTTGTAGTTAGTAGCCAATGGCTAGTGTGAGTTTCACGGCTTCCACACAGAACCTTAGTGAGTTTTTGCTCGTAAAGATCTGACTGTTTAAGTTTGAGCTTCAACAGACAGAGTGTTCAACCGAGCTCACGCTCAAGATTCCATGCTCTGCATGGAAGTTAACTCTTTCACCTCTGGAGCAGTTCTAACCTGGGGTTATACTGCATATGTCATAATATAGCAAGACTCCATTAGAAGAAACAACATTACTAAGGTGAGTAATTTTTTCTTCCCTTCCTCAGGGAGACTGGGTGGCTTCTCTGGACCTGAAGGATGCTTATTTTCACATTCAAATCAGGCCCAGTCACAGAAAATATTTAAGATTCAGACTTCTGTCTGGTCATTACTAGTTCTCAGTCCTTCCCTTCGGGCTCTCGCCTGCCTCCAGAGTATTTACAGAGTCTCTCTCTGTGGTGGCAGCTCATCTTTGCAGGCAAGAAGTGATGGTCATTCCCTGCCTGGACGATTGACTGATCATAGGGAAGTCTTACTAGCAGGTCAAGGACTCCCTCCAACTAACCCGAAGCACCTTAGAGTCTTTGGGATTTCTCATAAATGTACAGAAATCCCAAACTGAACCAGTACAGTTGTTGGACTTCATAGGAGCGGAATTGGCTGCCATTTAAGGCAAGGCATTTCTACTGCAAGAGAGGGTGGAAAAATCTCCTAACCGTGGTAAATTCCTTTGTGCTGTGTCAGCCCAAACCAGCAAGAATTTTTCTTCAACTGTTGGGTCACATGGCCTCCACCATGAGCGTGGTGCCAGATTCCAAATGAGGGACATTCAGTACCACCTGAGGATGTACTGGTCTCAGAAAAGGCACACTCTTTCAGAGCTGGTTCCAGTCACAAAGACACTGTTACAAGCTCTCAAATAGTGGAAGGAAAGGGACAACCTCAGGGTGGGAGATCTTTTCCAATGTCCGTCTCCCACTAGCGTTTTGATGACGGATGCCTCTCTACTAGGCTGGGTAGCACATTTAGGCAAACGTAAGTGAGGTTTGGTCCCCTTTGGAGTCCAGTGAACACATCAACATCCTGGAGCTAAGGGCAGTCTGTCTGTCCCTGCAAGCCTTTGTCTCATAGGTGAGAGGTCAGTCAGTCCAGATTAGGACAGACAACATCACAACTACTGTATGTGTTTCATCAACAAATAGGGAGGCACCAGGTCCTCAAGGCTTTGCACAGAAGCCATGAGAAACTTGCCCTACTCCACGGATGTTCAGTTGTCCACAGTCCATCTTCCTGGAAAGGACAATATCCTTGCAGATTCCCTAAGCAGAATCAGTCAGGGTCACCACGAATGGGCTCTAAACAAGCAGGTGCTCACCACAATCTTCAGAAGATGGGGCACTCCAGAAGTATATATCTTTGCCTCTGAAGAGAATCACCGGCTTCCTCTATTCTGTTGCAGGCCTCCAGCAGTAGGCACAGTGCCAACGGAGGCCCTAGCTCTAGACTGGACAGGGAGGTTCCTGTATGCCTTTCCTCCCTTCCCTCTGTTACTGAGAGTTGTCCTGAAGATGAGAAGCCAGTCTGCAACCATGATTTTAGTGGCCCCAGACTGGGCCAGACAGCCATGGTACTCCCTACTCCTAGCCCTGTCCACCACAACCCATTTGTCTCCCTCAGACACACAGTCTACTGACTATGTCCCAGGGACAAGATAACTTTTCCAGACCTCAAGTCACTCCACCTCAAGGCTTGGTTCTTGAGGAGCTAGAGTTCTCTAACTTGGTTTTCACAAGAAGTCCTAGAAGCCCTCAAGGTAGCTAGGAAGTCTGCTGCTAGGAAAACATATGCTGCCAAGTGGAAGAGGTTTTTGCTCTGGTGTGCCTCTAAGCAGTTAAACCCCCATTCATGCAGACCTGCCTCTACTTCTGGAACACTTGATTTACCTTCAGGCCCTAGGCCTCAGCATCTCAAGCCTTAAAGTCCAGTTAGTGGCTCTCTCAGCTTTTGTTTCAGTAGGTAAAGAGAGAACTGTGGCTGCCCACCCCATTTTCAGGAGTTTTTTTTTAAGGGTTTTCTTCCTTCCATGGGATTGTGTATAGCCAAGCTCATGGAGCCTCCATTTGAGCCCATGGATACTGCACACATGAAGTATGTCACCTGGAAGATGGTCTTTCTCATGGCCATTACCTCTGCCAGAAGGGTGTACAACAAGCTGTTTGCACTGATCCTAATTATATCATTGTCCACAGAAACTAGGTAGTCCTTAGGACTAGTAGGATTCCTTCCTAAGGTTATATCCAAGTTCCATTTGAACCAGTCCATCACTCTCCCTGTGTTCTTCACAGCACAGTCCAGTTCTGGTGAGCTAAGAATGACTCCCCAGGCTTGATGTTAAAAGGTCACTTAGTTTCTACTTAGACTGTGCTAAGGACCTTAGATCTTCCCACTCACAATTGTTTCTCACATACAGTGAAGTGGGGAAGGGTAGACCAGCCTCCAAGTCTTGTGCATGCAGTCCTGTTACAACAAGGCTGGCAAGCAGCCACCACAGGGCCTCAGAGCACATTCCACTCGGGGGTACTGCTGCTTTGGGGGAGCTGCTGAATAGGGAGCTAGCTGCATTCACGAGCAGCCTAGATAAACCATGATGGCCTTTTGCTGCTGGCAATTTTTGTATGTTCTTATGTTCAGTGGCAGCCACAAGGGACATTCATTTGCTCAAAATTTGTAAGGCAGCCACTTGGAAAACTGTGCACACCTTCACTAAGCACAATTGTTTGGATGTGCAGTCTAGAACTGATGTCAGATTTGGCACTGCTGTTTTGCAGAATCTTTTTCCTAAGTAGGTTCTGTGCCTAGCCTCCCAAGGTGCTGCTTTGTAGTCTGCACAAGTTAAGCATAATGAGGGATTCCCAGAGTTTAAAGAAAACATTACTTACCATAGTAATATTGTTTCTTCATGGGGATTCCCTCATTATGCTTAAATCTCTCACCCTACTCCCCTTCCAGAACCTGAAAAAGGTTCCACAAGAATCAGTGCCTTATTTTCTGACATGGTTTGCTGCTTGAGCATTTCTTGTTGTTTACCCATAATCAGTTGCCATATATTTTTATTAGGATCTGCCATAGATTGACAAGGAAGGCCAATCTAGTTAGTTTAGCCTTAGGTTTTAGTCCTTTTTAGGGCTGCAGTGGGCAGAGCCTGCAGCCGTTTTGTGGTTACTCTAAAAACAATCTACTGGATTAATACCATGGAACGCTTCCATTTTGGAGTTGCAGAACGATCATTCCGCAGCTCCAGAACGGTCTGCCACGGACACACTATTTCTTTGGCCAACAGAACACAGCGTAGTTCAGTGTGTCCATGATGGCCACTGGAGCCCAGTGTCACGCATGCGCACTGAAGTTCAGCGGCCATCTTGGACACAGCAGACAGTGCCCATGTTCCGCCATGACTTCAGTAAGCTCAGCTGCAGCCGTATTGGTTCTGGCCAGAGTTTGTTATTATTGGTATAGGTTAGGTCAGTATGTTATGGTTGCTACTTTATTTATGTATTTATTTATTTATTTTATTTATTTATTTATGACTTTGTTAACCAGGTAGGTGCACTGATCCCAGGGACCGTTTTCAGCCATGACCCGGGCCACGTAAAGTGGCACAGGGTAAATACTAAAACAACCACCACATAGAGCAGAGGAGCATGTACACAATGAAAAATGATTATAAAAGTACATTTGAGAAATACACAAGTGGTAGCAGTTAGAGAACAGAATAGCAGGAGCAAGGTATGAACAAGGACAAAATAGCAGAAGCAAGGTAAGAATATACCAACAGAGTGCACAGGATGAGTAGCCACTGGGTTACACCAGAGGCTGGAGAGCAACGGGGTGGGGGTGTGTGGGGGGGTGGATGGGAAGGGGGAGTGGGGAGGTGGGGACAACAGGTAAGCAGAAAAGGAAGGGGGGGACTAATCTGGAAAGCAGTGGCAGGTGGATGCCAACAGGAGCCAGTCTTTTTAAGATGAGTCTTGAACTGGCAGCGGGTGTTAATGGTGCACAGTTCAGCAGGCAGTTTATTCCATAATGAGGGGGCTGCCACAGACAGGGCTCTAGTGCCCATGTTAGAAATTACCCATGGGATTTTCTGGGGTGGGACACTAGAAGAGCATAAGCAGCGGTGCGAGGTTTGGACGGTGTGGAGGGGTGCGAGAGGGGATTCCTGACCAATACAGATAGCAGAGTCAATCAAGCAGTACAGGGCACGGTTGAAGCGACCTTGTAGGGGGAGCCATTCAAGTGAGTTGTGGAGGGTACAGTGGTGAGTGGAGAAAGGGGCCAACAGAGTGAAATGACAGGCACTGTTGTAGGCTGTGGAGAGTTTGGCTAAAATGGTTCCGGAGGCCCTGGAGTAGATGGGAGAACAGTAGTCCAGGATAGGTAGCAGATTTCCCTGGATGATGGCAAGGTGGGCCTCCGGGGTGAGGTAGTGCAGGAATTGGTAGGCAGCACTTAATTTTTGGTGAAATTTTAGGATTAGGGAGCTTATGTGCTCTGAGAAGGAGAGGGAGGGGTCAAGCACCACTCCTAGATATTTGAAATTCTTGACTTCTTCAAGGGCCTGACCATCAGGGGATGTGATTGTTAAGGAGGAGTTAGAGTTGCATTTAGCGAAGAAGGGATTAGATCCGAACAACATGGATTTTTTTTTTTAACCACTTTATCACTCCAACCTCCGGAACTCTCTCCGGAGAGGTTGCTCAGTGCCTGCCTTGATTCCGCCCACCTGAAGCACTCTCCTCGCTCCTCTGGAGACTGTACTCTCCGTCCATGTCCCTGACCACCCGGCCTCCTGGCTGTGAGTCCCCTGGGGTGGGACCACCAGACTGCCCCTCCTGGCGCTCTATCTAGAATCTAGATAGGCGGCCGAGAATGGAGGAGATGAGGGAGAAGCCCGACATTGGGCATGGTTAACTAGCATTCCTGGACCCTCCTTCGCCTATCCTGGAGGCAGAGGGTTTCTCTTGCTTTTGTTGGGTATGCCCTCTCCCCCCCTCCCGGAGCCAGAGCATGCAGTGACACCAGGGACATCCGTCGTGGCTCTGCGTCCCCCACTGCTGATGCCCTGAAGCATTGCAGAGCCTTCGGTCTCCACCGGGGGCCGCTGCAGTGCCGGGCAAGCCCTGGATCCCCCTCCCGAGAGAGGAGAGCAGTCCTCAGGCGCAATAATCCTCTCTCCCCCTGCCGACCCCGTCGGCCGGGCTCGTTCGAACCCGGGTTGCTGGCATGGCACAAGGTGTGGCATCCAGCACCTCAACCCTTAGCACCACCGGGCCGACTATGGATCTAGTGTTTTTGGCATTGACCAGAAGAAGGTTGTTTGAGAACCAGTTGTGGGCCGCAGTGTAGTTTTGTGATAGGGTTGCAGAGATGTGGGCAATAGACTTTCTGCTGGAGAAAAGCACGAGGTCATCAGCATAGAGGAGATAGTGGAAGCTGAGGCAATCCACCGGAAGGGAGTTGACGAATAAGGAGAAAAGGAGGGGACCTAGGATGGAGCCCTGGGGAACCTCTGTGGAGACAGGCAGGGTGGGGGAATGGTTTAGGCCAATGCACACAAACTGGGAATGCCCTGTAAGGTAGCTCTCAAACCAGGTGGTGACCTCCGGGGACTTTACAGTCCTTCGAAATAGATCTGCCATTGAACAACAGAGCACAGCGCCACCATGAGCCTGGAGTTTGGACCACGTTCCACATTCCCTAATTTACATACACTTCATGTGCTCTGCGGCACCTGAAGCTGGCAGACTAGCTGCACGAGTTAAGTATAGTGAGGGGTCCCCTGGAAGAAACAATATTACTATGGTAAGTCATTTTTTATTCTTGGTGATTTTTCATTGAAATATTTTTTTTTTACTTTGCGTCTGTCTCCCTTCCCCATCTTGTTTAACATGAAGACCCTTCTTTGTGCCCAGCATGTGTTTATCATCAATGACATTAGTCATTTTTTAACCAATGGCAGGGCTGTATTCTACCACAGAAACAAAAAACTAATGGCGCAGCAATGAGAAAACATTTCTACAGAAGTCTAGGAGCCATGCTGCATAAGCTAGGACCGAAGTACCACAGAAAATAATGGTCCCAGATTATAACCATTTTGTATCATGAACTGCTTTAAACATTTTTACCTAAAGAGTAAGCATACTAAGCTTTAAGCAGCTTGTTTGCAGATTTGTCTGGGGAAGGGGACACAGGAGTAATGTAGAGTGAATGGGATACACAGATAACTGAATAATTTGTGCAGGCAAAATACAAGGTGAGTAGGTGTACACAGGAAGGAATACATGTATAAAAAAACAGTAAGGGAAGGGAAGGATTATGTCACAGAAAAACAATATTAGTGGGTAAGGCCAAATACTTAAGGCAGATAAAAAACGTGAATTCGAGTTACTATCATTTTGACCTACCAGGGTAGATGCACAAATTTTACTGCATAAAGAAAACAATTCAAGTCCACAAGGCATATCATAGAGAGCTGAAAAAGATGAAAAATGCAGAACAATTAGATCATAAAGAAAATCCCACTAACAGATGTACTGAAAGCCGTTAAACCATGTAGTCTGAAGGTACAGAACTGTTCAGGAGAATAGTCATGTGCGGTTCAGGTTATATATACTTTTACTGCCATGATATCTCAGTTGTTATCTGAGAGCAAGCAACACCATTACTGACTCATTAAAAGGTAGTCAGAGTATGTTTTGTTAAATTCATGGTGTTTAATCTTCCTTTATTATATTCAACCTTCATCTTTTGTGGCACCAGTCTCATTCTCATAAAAGCCTTAGAATTTGAGATAAGGGCGACAAGCCAGAAAAAAAACCCACAAAGACAAAAAAGATTGAGGGATTCTAGCTGGTGAGTTTGTGACTGTGTGTTTGTAATTGAATTTGAGGTCTTTTCTTAACTGCCATTTCAGTGTGCTTTTCCATTTAGTTTGGGCAGAATTGAAGAATTCTAGCTGATAAGTTTGTGACTGTGTTTGTAATTGGCTGTGCCTGGACCACGGTGAGTGGAGTGAGAAGCCACTGCCAGAGGACTCCTTGGCTGATTGTTTCTGGATACAGCCTGTGGTGTAGTCCCACCCTTTTACCTCGCAACCCACCCACCTCAGGGCTTGCCGTACATTTATAGGGTGGGTCCCATAGGGCCTTATAACGTCCTGCATCCATACAGGAAGTAGTGAAGAGAGAAAGCATAACAAAAAACAAAAGAAAAACACAAAGATTTGGGAGATAACAAATAGCCATCTTAAGGAGGCAGTAGATTGAAGAGAGAAACAGACATGATGGGAGTGGTGCGTACAGTGGTTGTGGAGCAGCTGTCTTCAGGGAGACATTCTGGAGACTGCGATGCTGTCCTATCTGCGGGCAACTCTCTGGGCTGAGGGAGGAGGTTGCCTGTCTTGAAGCAGAGTTGCCCAAGCTGAAGGCAGCATCCACCCCAACCCAGAGACCACCGGGTCCACAACCTGTACCTCAAAGGATGCCGAGGAAGAGGAGTGATTGGACTACGGTGGGCTCAGGGAGGGTGAGGGAAGGGGGTCGAAAGCACATGCCCCAACCGGTCCCGCGTAGTAACTCCTACACTGTTTTGGAGGAATGAGAAAGCCCCACTCAGGAATACAAGGCTGGGACCAGGGAAGATGGGAGGGTTCTCCAGGATGGAGACCCAGGGATGAGAGGCAGGGGACCATGGAGCAGGGGAAAGTAGTGGGGGACTCTGTTGTCCAGGGAGTGGAGTTAGGGACGCCTAGCAGGGGAGAAAGGGAGGTCAAGTGCCTCCCAGGAAGCACTGCATGGAGGGATGGGAAGCAGATCCATAGGATTGCTACGGCAATAGCTAGGAGGGAGAAGCTGGATGTCATTGTCCATCTGGGGACCAATGACCTGGCCAGGAGAAGGGTGGAGTTAGCCAGAGTCCAGGAGGATTTCAGGAAGCTGGGGGGAAACCTGAAACAGATAGCATGCTCTGTGTCATTCTCAGAGGTGCTACCTGTCCAGGGCACAGGGGAAGCTAGGGCACTCCATATCCATACTTTAAACTCCTGGTTAAAGGATTGGTGTGGAAGGGAGGGTTTTGGCTTCGTAGGAGACTGGGGCCTGACCTGGGCAGATGTGAGCTTGTATAAGGAGAACTGTCTACATCTGTCCGAAAAGGGGACCTTGGTCTTTTGTGAGAAGTTTAAATACTTCAGCTGTGAGCATTTAAACTGGCCAAGGAGGGAGAGCCAGGAGGGTCAGGAGGCTTAGGAACACCCTCCATGGGAACATGCAGGAACATAAGTTGACAACAGGAACAGCTAAAGCAGGCAGGGAGGGGCAGGCAGGCGAAGAATATATAACGAGTGATACGGGGGCAGAGCACAATGGAAAGGAAACCAGGGTGGGGGAGATGCTGGAGAGGGAGAAAAAGAGCAAAGGGAGGGCAGACTGTAAAACATAACGAGTGCCTATAGCCTAGGAAATGGGTTCCAGACCTGGAGGCCTTGTTGGCAGATGCAGACCTTGACATAGCAGCAATAACAGAGACGTGGTACTCTGCTAATCATGGCTGGGAAGTCAGTGTACCAGGCTATACACTGTTCAGGAAAGACAGGGAGGGTAAAAAGGGTGGGGGAGTGGCCCTGTACATCAGAGATGGTATAAAGGCTACAGAAGTTCAGGGAAGACAGGAGGAGGCTGAGGTGATGTGGGTCACCCTGGAGCCAGGGAATATAACAGCAATATGCATGGGGTGATCTACAGACCTCTGGCACAGAGGGAGGAAGTAGACAGGGAACTAGTGGAGAACATACACGACATGACAGCTAAAGGCGAAATCCTACTACTGGAGGGGATTTCAATGTGCTGGACGTGGATTAGGCCACCCAGGTGACTGCCTCAGACATAAGCACAACCATCCTTGAATCCCTGCAGGGGGTTGGACTCGGGTAGCTAGTGCATGAGCCAACCAGGGACAAGTTGGTTCTGGACCTGGTATAGACCAGTGGGAACAGAGACAAAGCAATACAGGTGGAAGGGCAGCTGGGGTCCACTGACCACCTCATGGTGTGGTACAGCATGGAGACATGGACTCAGTTAAGCCACACAAGGGCAAGAGTATTAGATTTCAGGAGGGTAGATTTTACTGAAAAGGGTAGATGTATACAAACAGTCCTGGGGAAAGGAGGGGTTATAGAGGGGGTGGAAGAACAATGGGAGTAACTGAAAGGAGCCATAGTGGAGATAACAAACCAATGCATTAGCATAGTGGCCAAAGGGAAAAGAAGAAGGAAACCTCTATCGTTCTCCAAAGAGGTGAGGGACAAAGTCAGGGCTAAAAGACTGAGTTTCAAGAAATATAATGGGAGCCAAAGGGAGGAGGATAGGGAGGTGTACCTTGAATGTCTAAGGGAAGCAGGGAAGGCTGTTAGGAGGGTGAAGGCGCAGACAGAAGAGGGGTTTGCATGGTCTGTAAACAAAGGGGATAAGGCATTTGAGGACAGATTAATGGAGCTCAATATGTATACTCTAGAGCAAAGGGGAGAGAGAGGTGATATGGTCGAAACATTCAAACATCTTAAGGGCATTAACAAGGTGAAAGAGTCTAACATGTTTCAATATAAGAAAAATAGCAGGACAAGAGGACACAACATGAGATTAGAGGGAAGCCGATTAAGGGGTAATAACATAGAAACATAGAATTTGACGGCAGATAAGGACAGCTTGGCTCACCCAGTCTGCCCATTTCCCTACCTACTGGATAAGCTGCAGATCCTAGTTAACCAGCAGCCTACTTCTTCCTACCCCCACCCCCTAGAATGGCCTTATGACTGTCCCATGCATGCTTGAATTCCACCACTGATTTTGACTCCACAACCTCCTCCGGAAGGCCGTTCCATGCATCCACAACCCTCTCTGTGAAAAAATACTTAATTAAATTACCTCTGAGCCGCCCCCCATCTTCAAATTGTGCCCTCTTGTTCTTGCACACCTCTTTTTTTGAAAGATGCTACCCTCTTGGACTTTGTTGATTCCCTTGAGGTACTTGAACGTTTCTATCATGTCCCCCTCTCCCTCCCTCCCTCCTTTCCTCGAGGCTATACATATTAAGCTCCTTTCGCCTCTTCATATGTCTTCCGTGCAGACCCTGAACCATTTTAGTTGCCCTCCTCTGGACAGCTTCCATCCTGTCTATGTCTTGCGGAGATTGGGTCTCCAGAACTGCACACAGTACTCCAGATGGAGTCTCACCAGCTGTCTGTACAGAGGATAATAACTTCCTGTTTTCTACTGGTGATGCCTCTCCTATGCATCCCAGTATCCCCCAACCCTCCTTGCTGCCCTTTCACATTGCTTGCCCACCTTTAGGTCATCTGATATGACTACCCCCAGGTCCCTTTCCATTTTTGTTGTTGTTAGTATCTCACCCCCATTGTGTACTCTTCCCTGGGTTTTGTTTCCCAGGTGCATTACTGCACTTCTTAGCATTGAATCTAAGCTGCCATACATTTGACCATTCCTCTAACCTTGCCATGTCCCTTCTCATCCTTCCACCCCACCCTGTGCATCAACTCTGTTGCAGATCTTTGTGTCATCTGCAAAGAGACATACTTTTCCTTCCAGTCCCTCTGCAATGGCTTATAAAGACATTGGAGAGGACCAGTCTAATACTGAACCCTCGGTACCCACTAGTAACCCTCCTTTCTTCTGAGTGGACTCCATTTACTATTACTCTCTGTGTCCTATTCTCCAGCCAATTCTTTACCCAGGATGTCATCTTGGGACCCACTCCCAGGCTGGCTAACTTGTATATTAATCTTTGTGTGGGACTGTGTCAAATGCCTTGCTAAAGTCTAGGTAGGCCATGTCCACAGCCCTCCTGATCTACTGCTTTGGTCACCCAGTCAAAGAAATCTATCAGATTAGTCCTGGCATGACCTTCCGCTGTGAATCCATGCTGCCTGGGTCCTGTGCCACTCTGGCCTCTAGATACTCGACAATTCTTTCCTTCAGAAGTGATTCCATCATTTTCCCAATCACTGAGGTTAAACTAACAGGTCTGTAGTTTCCTGCTTCTGCCTTGCTCCCACTTTTGTGAAAGGGAATCATATCTGCCCTCCTCCAGTCCTCTGGTACCACCCCATCCTCCCATGATTTGTTAAAAGGGTAGTCAGTGGTGTCACTAGTTTCTACCCTTAGTTCTGTTAGAATTCTGGGATGAATCCCATCAGGCCCCATTGCTTTGTCCACCTTCAGTTTTAAGAGTTCTTTCAGAACCCTTTCTTCTGTAAATGGGCTAGTATCAACTTCTGTATCCAGAGTGTTTCTACTGTTTGTTTTAGGTACCTCCCCTCTTCATTTGTAAATACTGAGCAAAAATATTTGTTTAGTATCTCTGCCTTTCACAGTCTCCTCTGCCCACCCTCCTCCCTTTATTAAGCCTCACTATCCCTCCTTGGTCTTCCTTCTCCCTGATGTACCTGTAAAAGGTTTTATCCCCCTTCTTAACTGAGTTGGCTATCTTTTCCTCGGTTTGGGCCTTTGCTGTTCTGACTGCTCTCCCAGCCTCCTTTTGCTTTAACTGATACAGTTCTCTGTCCTGCTCCTTCTGCGATTCCTTGTACTTCCTGAATGCTTTCTTTTTCTCTTGAACCTTCACTGCCACTTCCTTCAAGAACCATAGTGGTTTCTTACATCGTTTTATTTTGTTTATTTGCTTCACACAAAGGCTCGTTACCTCTGTGATGGCAGTTTTTATTACTCCCCATTGTTCTTCCACCCCTCCTTCCTGCCTATTTGCTAGTGCATTCCTTAGGCACTCACCCATTTTGGCAAAGTCAGCCCTCCTAAGGTCCAGTACTTTTGCCTTTGTATGGCTTGACTCTATTGCTGTGTTTATTGTGAACCATACTGTTCGATGGTCGCTAGTTCCCAGATGGCTACCCACTTCTACATCTGTGATCCTCTCTCCATCTCCATTTGAGAGAACCAGGTCTAAGATTGCTCCCTCTAGGTGGGCTCCAATATTAGTTGTCTAAGGCATGCCCCTGTAGGGCATCTAGAGTAACCCACTCTTGAAGTGGCTGCTGCAACTGCACTCCAGTTAACATCTGGCATATTCAGATCACCCATCAGCAATATCTCCCTTTTTCTGCCATTCTAAGTATACTTTCTATCATTTCCTTGTCCATTTCTCCCCTGAGAAGGGGTTCTTATACAACCCCCGTGCGATTGTGGTGCCATTGCCTGTCTCCAAATTTACCCACAGTGCTTCTTCTCCTCCCTGTTTACCCTTTTGTTCTGTTGCATTTATTCCTTCCTTATGTAAAGAGCTACTCCTCCTCCTCCTCTTTACCCTCCCTGTCCCTCCTGTAGATAGTGTATCCTGGTATGTTTACGTCCCAGTCATGGTTTTGTGTGTACCATGTTTCTGTGACTGCCACGATATCCAGATGTTCCTCCTCCATCAAGGCCACTAATTCAGGAAGCTTGTTACCCAGAATATGGGCATTGGTACTCATTGCTCTCCATTTTTGATGGCTTTACCTTCTGTTGCAGCATCCCCCACTGACCTTTCTACCTGGGTCTTTTTCTCATTTAGTACCCTGTTTTGTAGGGAGCTGGGATTTTCCTGCTGCTTATCAGTGCCCCTTGACTAGTTTAAAAGCTTGCCAATGAAGCATTTAAACCGATTGCTCAAAAGACTTGTTCCCTTCCTGGACAGATGTAGACCATCCTGCCAGTATAGGCTGGTGTCCCTCCAGGTGGAACCCCAGTCCCCAATGAAGCCAAACTCCTGTGCTCCACACCATTTTTTCAACCATTCATTAAACTGTATGGTGCTAATTACCCTCACCTCCCCCATGCCATTGACAGGCAGCACCTCTGAGAAGGATATTGTGTGTGCTACTTGTCTTAGGCCCCTCCCCAACTCTACAATGCCCTCCTGCACTGCTGTAATCTCATGATGAGACAAGTCATTTGTCCCTAGGTGGACAATTACGTCCAGCTCAGACTCCCTTGCAGCTGTTCTCGTGATCCTGAGGATGCGCTTCCTGTCCCTCCAAGCCATGGCACCAGGCAGGCACCTTACTTCAGTTTTCCCAGCTCCCCGCAGTTCTATCCCCCTAATAATTGAGTTCCCCACCAGGAGCTGCTTCCTTTCCCTGTGGTGTTCTCTGCCTCCTTCCTGTGGGCCTCCCTTGTGACAGTTGTCATCAGTCTTCTCTTCGGGTGCATCCATAGGGGAGCTATGCTCCCCCAGAATGGTGTATGGATTGTGGAGTGGAACAATTGACTGGGTGTGCCTCTGTTCCACCATCCTCACCTTCCCTGAGCCACTGTGGTCCAACTGCTGTGATGTGAGGAATGTGAGGAAGTTCTTTTTCACAGAAAGGGTGGTGGATGTATGGAACAGCTTATGTCAGGAAGTGGTGGATATGAATACAGTGCAGGGCTTCGAACAGGCATGGGATAAGCAAAAGGGAGAAGTACAGATGAGTATGAATAGATAGGCCATTGACAGACTAAAGGCCAATGGCACATTCATAAGGTAGCAAAAATGGGCAAACTGGATGGGCCTTGCGGTCCTTATCTGCCGTCAAGTTCTATGTTTCTGTGTTTCTATTTTATAAGTACATCAGCGAAAGAAGAAAAAGGGGGGGTGAGAAGGGAGAGTGTAAGGAGGGGATCTGGACAAGGCAGAAATACTGAACAAATACTTTTGCACAGTATTCACTAAGGAGGGGGAGGGTCAAGGACCACAGTTGTGTTGCAGAGACAATGGGGGGGGGGGCAGAAGTGGACACCAGTCCATTCACAGTGGAGAGAGTTCTGGAAGAACTCACGAAGCTAAAGGTGGATAAGGCCATGGAGCCAGACAGCATCTACCTGAGGATATTCATAGAGCTGCGAAAGGAACTAGCAGTGCCTCTGGTGGCCCTGTTCACAGAGTCACTCAACACGGGTGTCGTTCCAGAGGACTGGAGGAGGGCACATGTAGTACCACTGCACACAAGCAGCAGTAGGGAGGAGGCAGGGAACTACAGGCCAGTCAGCCTCACCTCAGTGGTGAGAAAGATCATGGAGACACTGCTGAAAGAAAAGATAGTGGCACATATGAATCCAGCTCTGCTCAGCATCTGAGGCAACACAAATTCACAGCAGGAAGGTCAATGTCAAACGAATCTAATAGATTTTTTTGATTGGGTGACTAGGGAACTAAATCAGGAAGGGGCGGTAGACATCGCCTACCTAGATTTCAGCAAAGTCTTCGACACCACCCTACATAGAAGGCTGGTTAAGAAGCTGGGTAGTCTGGGCATGGGAGGCAAGGTGGTGAACTGGGTTAGGAACTGGTTAATAGCCAGGAGACAGAGAGTGGTGATAAATGGGATAGAATCTGCAGGGGGAGGGGTGACCAGTGGGATACAACAGGGATCAGTACTAGGACCAGTCCTGTTTAATGTCTTCATTAGTGACACTGCAGAGGGGCTGGAAGGAAAGGTCTGCCTTTTTGCAGATGACACCAAGATATGCAACAGGGTGGATACTTCAGAAGGGATGCAGAAAATGAAGAGGGACCTGGAGAAGCTTGAAAGATGGTCGGAGATGTGACAACTGAGGTTCAATGCAAAGAAGTGCAAAATAATGCTCCTGAGTAGAGGGAACCCTGTGGAGAGCTACAGGTTGGGGGAGAGCTGACTGTCACCAAAGAGGAAAGGGACCTAGGGGTTATCATCTCTGATGACCTTAAGGTATCAAAGCAGTGCACAAAGGCAGCTGGGAGGGCCAGTGGCATGCTGGGGTGCATAGGCAGGGGTGTCACTAGCAGGAGGCGGGAGTTGGTAATGCCATTATATAAAACATTGGTAAGGCCTTGCCTGGAGTACTGCGTGCAGTTCTGGAGGCCACACCTGTGCAAGGACATAGATAAGGTGGAGACTATCCAGAGAAGGGCAACAAAGATGGTGCAGGGCTTGCACCACAAAACATATGAGGAGAGACTAAGGGACCTCAATATGTACTCACTGGAGGAGAGGAGACAGCGGGGGGGACATGATTGAAACTTTCAAGTACCTCAAGGGCATAAACAAGATGCAGGTGGTGGACCTTTTCCAATGCAGAAAAAGTTCTAGAACAAGGGGCCATAATATGAAATTGGAAGGGGATAGATTAAGAGGTAATGTGAGGAAGTTTTTCTACACAGAAAGGGTAGTCGGTGCATGGAATAGTCTGCTACAGGAGGCAGTGTGGGTAAGCACAGTGGAGGGGTTTAAACATGCCTGGGACAGGCACAAGGGAAGCTTGAGAGGGAAGGGAGTGATGAAAAGCCATTGATTACATAGGGTCAGTGGCCACATACGATGTATAGGGCCTACAGGCAGACTGGATGGGCCTAGCGGTCCTTACCTGCTGACAATTTCTGTTTCTATGTAAACAAACATGAAACAAAACAAAAACAAAAGTGTTGTTGTCAGAGAAAAAGTCCATAGTTGCAAACTGATGGCTAGGACCCTCCTCTCTAAAACTCTGATTACCGGAACCAAAGCTAGGAATGGTAGTCTCATTAATCACCTAATCAATTGTTCTTTGATTCTGAGACTTATGAGGAACTAGGACTGGTGTTAAAAGGAGGTTAGATGCAAAAAAAATGAACAAGTAAACTATAGCATACAGTACAAGGACCGAATCCCCAAGCATTTCATACAGGAATAAATACTGAAAAATACAGAAACAGTGTTTTTTGTTTTACCTTTATGCTTGCACCGGTACGTATATCTGGGTCAGTAGAAATGTAGAAGATTATATTGGGTTGTTAAGTTTATAATAATAACATTTATAATGACAACATTACAGCTACAACCCCTACAACATGCGTCATTGATGCACAGACAGGGCTGTTGTCATTTTTGGAAGTGATACAACGGCTTTTGTCAGGTTTACCTGATCAGCCTGTACTTGCGCCGATGGGACTGCCCACTTCCCAGCACCCATCAATGCAGCCTTCCAGCGCTATACCCAAGGGACCTACTCGGCCACCACCAGCATCACTAGCAAGGTCCTCGATTCCCATTGGGGTTGGCGATGACAAGGTAGAGTATAACCCAGACTTAATATTGGAAGAAGATTATGAGGAAGAGGAGGGTTACACGGAGGACTAGTACTTACCTGGCAGTAGCGCCACTTTGTCTTCCTGCAGTGAGGAATCAGTGGTGAATACCCCAAGATCACTACCAGAGCACCCTTCTTTTGAGGCAGTGATGCAGAAAATGCAGGGATTCACTATGGAAGAGGAAGATTCCACACAGAAAAATTTGTTGGAGATTCTAAGGTGCCGGAATCACCCTCTGTAGTCATTCCTCCACTATACCCATTCTTGGAGGATGCCACCTGTGCAGCTTGGTATAGGCCTAATGTTGTCATACCAGCTGTTCCTAGAAAGGCTGACAAGATGTACCTGCACCATCTAATAAGCCTTAGTATGCTAGCCAGCCTAATAACAGACTCAGTGGTGATTACTGCTGCCCATGACAGGTCTAGAATGCCTAAACACATAAGCTCCCTCCCTCCTGATAAGGAATTCAGGAGGTTAGACGTCATGGGCAAAATGATTTATGCCTCTGCTTCATTGGTCCTGCGTATTGCAAACTACCAGGCTTATATGATCAAATATCAGAACACCCACTGGAAGTGCCAAGGCTGCAGCAAAGGCCTTACCGGAAGGTACTGCCGAAACTGAGTTAATGAAAACACTCACTGCAGGGGCTGAAGTTGGTAAGCATTTAATCCGCTCAGCCTGTGATGTCTGGGATGCCTCTGCCAGGGCAGCTGCCTCTGGCATTTGCATGAGGAGGTACTCCTGGCTCAGAGTGACTGGGTTTGCCAGTGATGTACAACAGGCAGAATTAAATGCATCGTTTAGAGGCACACAATTATTCAGGTATGATGTGAAAGAGGCAGTAAAAGGCATTATGTCATCTAGGATGACCTTAAGGTTGGTCAGATGGCTCTACCCCACACCAGGCAGGTGTAAAGGTAGGAGTAAGTTTCATCCACCAGCTGCAAGAGCTGGTCTGCAGTTCTATAGGCATCCAGGTAAAGGAAAAGGTGCTGGAGCTGTGCATACCAGCCTCCCCCAGGTGCCCATTCCAAAGCACCTAGAGGAGGTGGAGCCGGTGGCATTGCCCCTACCAGTTCAGCATGACTCCAGAACTACACCCCTCAACCACCATTGCTCCCAAGGGTGGTTGTTTGGGGGCATCTGTTCCTTCATCTGACCCAGTGGAGGGGGATTACTACAGATGAATGGATTCTAGATATCATTGCAAAGAGGAATGCTCTGGAGCTGTTGGATACCCCTTCAGATCATCACCACAGACTGCAGCTTATCCTCCGGGACACCTGCCCCATTGAAAGAAGTGTAGGCCTTACGACAGAAAAGGGTCATAGAACCATTCCCTCTCAGGCAACAGAACTGAGGCTTTTATTCCAGATACTTCCTAGTCCCCAAGTAGACAGGAGATCTGAGGCCTGTTCTAGATCTGAGAGCCCTCAACTTGTACATAAAGTACAAGTTCCAGGGCCCGGTGGCACTGAGGGTTGAGGCGCTGGATGCCATAAGTCGTGCCACACCGGCAACCTAGGTTTGGGAGTAGACTCGGGTCATTGAGGGTTGGCAGGGGAGGAAAGTATTAAGCATCCAGAGGACTGCTCTCCTTTCCTGGGAGGGAGGGGGTGGAAAATCAACTGCTTGGGGATTGTCCGTGTGTGCTGCTGTGGCGATATGGAACGCATGTACCGCGCTGGTTTGCATTGCACTGCCGGGTTGATGGGGGGGCAGAAAAAGCGGAAAAGTGCCGGTTGCTTGACAGATGATGGTGGGTCCAGTGGGACGGCCCTCATGCACAATACCAGGTTCTCCGATTGGCTTCTGGTTCTCCCTCCACTCTCTGGTTGCTCATCTAGATTCTAGATAGAGTGCCAGTAGGGGTTGGCGGTTCTGCCATGGGGGACTCTGAGCCTGGGGGTCAAGTGGCCAGAGGAGCAAGAGTGGAGGTGGTCCAAACTAGGACAGCCGATCGGGTACTTCAGGTGTGCGGGAGACAGGTCAGATCCCGAGTGTCTACACTGGAGAGAGGTTCAGGCACCGGTGAGTAAGGGGGCATAAAGAAAGTTCACAAAAAAAAAGTACAAGTTCCAGATGATCTCTATACAGACTCGGCTTCCCCTGTTTTAAACAGGGAACTGGATATGTTTTCTAGACTTGAAGGATGCCTGTCTTCATATAAAAATCAGATGGAATCACAGAAAATATCTGAGATTCATGCTGGAAGGGGAACATTACCAGTTCAAAGTCTCGCCCTTTGGCTTGTCTTCTGCACAAAGAGTTTTTACCAAATGCTTGGCTGACGACTGGCTGTTGATGGCCGATACCGTAGCTCATAACAGGAAACTGTTCGATCTGAGGGTAACAGTCTGCCAAAGTCAGTCCTAACCACATATCAGATGTTACAGTACAAAGAGGCAGTACTGGGTACGTACAAACATACAAAAAAGGCCTTACAGTCTACCAAGTCTGCTCGATTGTGCAGCTAGCAGCCCTTATTCTGCAGCTGCCCCCCCTTCCTTGCCCCCTTCCCTTGACCATCCCTCTTGCCCTGTCCCGTCCCCTCTCGAAGCCGCTCACTGTTCTACTGGCTACCACCTGTGCTGGTAACACGTTCCATCCAGCCACCACCCTCTCCTTAAAAAAGTGTCTTCTCATCTCCCTCCTGAACCTCCCCCCCTTCCCCAGTCTCATATCATGGCCTCGGGTGTCCCTCCCTTCCCTTAGTTTGAAAAGCCTCTCCGTACAAGATTTGTTTATTCCTTTCATGTACTTGAAGGTTTCAGTCATATCTCCCCTCTCCCTCCTCTCTTCCAGTGAGTACATGTTCAGCTCCCTCAGCCTACTCTCGTAAGGCAAGTCCTCCAGACCATTGATCATCTTTGTCACCCTGCACTGCACCCCCTCCAGTAACTTAATGTCCCTCCTCAGATATGGGCGCCAGTACTGCACTCAGTACTTCAGGTGTGGCCTCACCAGCGATCCATACAATGGCAGAATCACCTGTCCCCACCTCTAGGATACAGTATATCCCTAGCAATA
The DNA here is from genome assembly GCA_016271365.2 of Neoceratodus forsteri. Lineage (NCBI taxonomy): Eukaryota > Metazoa > Chordata > Ceratodontiformes > Ceratodontidae > Neoceratodus > Neoceratodus forsteri. Next base: position 41,586,474 of record CM057451.1, read on the forward strand.
CAACCCAGCATCCTGTTGGCTTTTGCAGCCGTCTTTCTACATTGTGCTGAGTTGTTCATTGCTCCCATAATGAGCACCCCCAGATCCTTTCCCTCCTCAGTAACAGCTAACTGCTCACTTCCCAGATGGTAGCTCCTCCTAGGGTTTTTAGCCCCAAAGTGCAGCACCTTGCATTTTTTGGCATTGAACCCCAGCTGCCAGGTGTCCGACCAGGTCTCCAGCTTTATCAGATCCTCCTGTAACCCTTGCCAACCCCCTAGATCATCCATCACTGCTCCCATCTTGGTGTCATCAGCAAAGAGACTGATTTTGCTCTTGATGCCTACCGAAATGTCTGCAGTGAATGTCCCAAACAACTTTGGTCCCAACACCGAGCCCTGTGGAACTCCGCTCGTCACCCCCTTGGGGATGATAGCTTCCCACCCACCACTGCTCTCTGCTGCCTTCCTTGTAGCCAGTTCACTACCCAGCCCACCATCTTTGCACCTGCCCCTGTACCTTATTTCCTAGTCTCCCATGCAGTACCGAGTTGAATGTCTTTCTGAAGTCCAGGTACAGGACATCCACTGCATGGCCCTTGTCCAGTTGTCTAGTTACCCAATCATAGTACTCCACCAGGTTGTTCTGGCAGGGTCTGCCATTGACAAAGCCATGCTGTCTACTCTCCTGCAGCCCATTGGCTTCCAGAAGGGACACCAGCCTCTTCTTCAGGAATGTCTCCATCAGTTTACCCACGATGGACGTGAGGCTCACCAGTCTATAATTCCCTGGTTCATCCTTGGGGCCACACTTATGGAAAAGTACCATGTGAGTCGTCCTCCAATCCTGAGGTACACACCCTGAATCCAGTGAGGCATTGAATAAGTCTGCCAAAGGCCCCACTAGGAACTCTGCCAGTTCCTTCGAGACCCTGGGATGAACGCCATCTTGCCCTGGCGCCTTGTCCACCCTCAGTGCCCTCAAGCCCTCCATCACCCTGTTCTCAGTGATTTCCCTGTCTGTTACCCCTTCTCCCTCTGTTCCTGACCTCAAACCCCCCTTGGGTATCTCCCCTCTTTAGTAATACCGAGTAGAAGTACCTGCTTAGCACTTCTGCATTTTTGCCCCGCGCCTCCCATCCCCCTTCCCTCTTAATCCTTACTATAATGTCCTTACAGCTCCTTTTCTCCATGATGTACCTGAAGAATTCCTTCTCCCCTCTTCTGGATCTGTTCTCCCCCTCTGTAATGCCCTGCACCAGCCTGAGCTCCTTTGATGCCTTTGCTGCCCTTATTACCCTAGTCACCTCCTTCACTTCCTTCAGGTACTCTTCTCTGTCCTCCCCTCTCCCTGTTTTTTTGTACCTCCTAAAGGCAGTTCTTTTCTTCCTTACCTTTTCCAAGACTTCTCTGCTCACCCAGCTAAGTTTCTTTGCCCAATCCTTCTTACTCTTGTCCTTGCCACAGGTATTAGTTGTCTGTACTATCCCCAGCTTTATGAGCTCCCACCTCTGGTTAGTGTCCATGCTAGGCTGAATTTTGGCCATGTACTTTTTTGCTATATTCCCCATCCTCTCGAAGTTGGCCCTCCTGAAGTCCAACACCCTTGTGCCAGATACTACTCCTTCCTTCCTTACTCATATTCAACATGAACCATACCGAGTGGTGGTCGCTACCTGCCAGTGGTTCTTCCACCCTCAGTTCCCTCTCAAACTCCCCATTTGCCAGCTGGAGGCCGTGCATTCCTACCCCTGGACAGGGCAGAACACCTTATAGCTCGGCGCACCTGGTGTACAGCAGCCAGTATGTCCCAGACAAGACTCTGCTGTGCCTTCTAGGCTTGATGGCAGCAGATATAGTAACAGTGCCATTAGCTCGCCTGCATATGCGGATCCCCAGTGGTCCCTAAGAGTTTAGTGGGACCAAGCTACAGATGACCTAAACAAACAAGTACTAGTCATGTCTCTTTTGAGGAAAGCCCTGACGTGGTGATGGATATCACCAGTCTACTGAAGCATGTTCCATTTGTGATGCCAAATTTTATGTATTTTATTTTAGTCTTTGGTAGCCGGGTAAAGCCCACTAGGCACAAGTGCCTGTTTTCAGGGGTGACCTTGGAGCACTGGGCGGTTAAGTGACTTGCTCAGAGTCACACAGTATGCAAGTGGAGGTTGTGAGAATCAGACTCGGGTCTGATCTGCTGGATGTATCAAGCTAGTTCGCACCTCATTCCTCTAACCTCTAGGCTATATTGCCAGCCTGTATAAGTCCTCACTTCAGATGCCTCAGGTTCCAGGTGGGGAGAACATTTGGGTCATTACCAAACACAGGGTGTTTGGTCCCAAATGGAGAAGAAGTTATACATAAACATCCTGGAGATGAGAGCTGTCCTGTGTAGTCTCCAGGCCTTTCAACTACACTGACACCAAATCTGCCGTTAATACAGACAGACAATGTCAGTGTAATGCATTACACCAACAGACAGGAGGGGACTAAGTCCTCTCCACTATGCCGGAAAGCCATGAGAGTATGGCAGTGGACTCTAGAACATGAGCTGGAACTTTCAGTTGTACATCTACCAGGTGCCCAAAACACCTTGACAGACAAGATAAACAGTCCAGGATACATGAATGAGAGCTGCTGACCACAGTAGAGGAAAGCCTATTTGAAAGGTGGGGTCGTCCAGAGTTGGACCTTTTTACATCCCCACACAATGCAAACTGCCACATTTCTGCACGCTTATTCCAGGGCCTGGAGTTTTCTGGTGAGACTTGTTGTCTCTCTCTTAGACCGGGAGGTTTCTGTATGCCTTTCCTTCCTTTCCTCTAAGATAGAGGGCACTACTCAGGCCAAGGATGGAGGGGCCAATTCTAATCCTTTTTCTTCACTATGGCCTCGGCAGATCTGGTATCCACTGCTACAGCAACTGATGGTGGAACCTCTGGTGCTTCTGCCACTGTGCAGGTGACTGCAGTCACAGGATAAGGGGTCTCTGGTCCATCCAGACCTGAAGTCCCTATATCTGCATGCATGACTTCTGAAGACATAGCCATGGCATGATTTGGAGTATCATCTAAAGTGGCTGGTATTCTGATGGCTGCCAGAAAACCTTCCATCAGACATACTTGTTCTTTAAAATGGAAGCGGTTTATGCATTGAGCTGCTTTCAAACAGCTGGATCCTTTTACTTGACCAGTGAATGCAGTGTTGGAATACCTGTTGTACCTGTCAGACTCAGGACTCCAGTATTCCTCCATCAAGGTGCATTTGCCACTATTTCAGCAGATGAACAATGCATATTGGGAAAGTATGAGATGGAGAACAAACAAAACAAGGAATTATACAAGACATTACAAGAGTGTATAACTAAAGAAGTTCCAATACATGTGGCATTGTACGCTGTATGCCATGGTGCATATTTGATTAAAACCTGGAATTCAAAGGGTCATATTAGAGGGGTTGGGGTCTTATGAAACAACCCTTTAAAGGAAAATGAGAACAGACTCAGCCTAATATCTAATAATCAACAAGGTGAGGGATGGCATCAGCCCAGGGGCCTTGTCAGAGGTGAGAAGGTATGGGACGAAGCATTTTAAAGTGAACAAGGGAGCTCAGGAGATATAACACGGGGAGAGGAAGGAATCAAGAGGAAATGTGAAGGAGAATGATTAGCAACTTAAAACAGTTATTTACATGCTGAGAACAGTTATGCATAAGGTCAGGATAGCATAAGGTTAGAATAAGTGCAGGTCACAAGAAGGAAGGTTATTGGAAGCAGTCACAACTGGCATCAGCAACTAGCTGTTGCTTAAGTTTAACGTTGTAGGAGCCCAAGGTGGATGCTGAAGTGATGTCATGGTGCAGCGAGTTCATCCATAGTGGGGCACGGTAGACCAAGGACCTTTGTCCCAGAGAAGTGCGACAGCGGGGTATATTAAAAATCTGGCTAGTAGAGCTTCTGGTGCAACAATGGTTGATAGTGGGGTAGTAAGCTTTTGCACTCCTGTGGGCATTTTACCTAAGCTTATTTTTTTGCACAGTAAACATGTTTGGTACATGAATCTACCTTTGAATTGGAGCCAGTTAGCCTGAGCGTACATGTCGCAGGTATGGAACAGATGGGCTGAGTTGGTAAGGAGCCGGCATGCTTTGTTGAGTGCAACTATGATGCGGTGAAGAGTTGTTTCAGTAACTGATCCATAGATTGGTAAGCCGTAATCAATAAGCGAGACTAGAGCTTTGAATGGCCAGGTTAAGAGCCTCTGGGGTCAAACATTGCTTATGCCTATAAAGTAGCCCAATGCGGGTGTTAACAGCCTTAGCAATGTTGTCAATGTGATAGGCATAGGTCATCGTACTGTCAATAGTAATCCCTAGATATTTAAAGAGCTGAATTAGCTCCAGGGGAGAGCCCTCTTCGTTGGTGATAGAAAGAGGGTAAGTTCTATGCCTATTTTGGGAGCTGGAGAACAGCATAGTTTTAGTCTTGTTGTAATTCATAACTAACTTGTGCTTATGGAACCATCTTTCTACGACTACAAAATTACTCCATAGCCTAGATTCAAGAACCTTAGGGTCTGGATCACTGGTAAACAGGACAGCATCGTCAGCATATAAAAGGATGTGACCCTGACAGGAGTAAGGAAAGTTGTTGAAGAAAATGCTAAACAAAAGAGGGCCCAAGATGGACCCTTGAGGAACTCCAGATAGGACAGGTCTGCTATCCGAGAGGGTGTCACCAGTCTTCACCTGCTGTATACGGTTGTGCAGGTAACTTTCAAGCCAGGCTATGCTGTCACAAGCTAGGCCAATGGTGGTAAGCTGTTCGACCAGGAGGGCACGATTCACTGTGTTGAAAGCTTTGGTTAAATCAATGAAAGCAGCACCGACCAGGTGTTCTTGATCTAAGGAGTGGTGAATAAAGCCTGTGAACTCCAGAAGGGCAGTAGTGGTACTATGATCATTTCTGAACCTGTGTTGTTGCAGGCATTGTAGCTGATATTTTTCTAAATATTCAACCAGTTGGTCAGCCACTATATGCTCAAGAGCTTTCAAGAATGGGGGCAGGATAGAGATAGGCCTGTAGTTCCCAGTAATTGTGCGATCCCCAGACTTATTAACTGGTGTCACAGTGGCAGATTTCCATTGCTGAGGAAATTGAGAGTATCTAAGTGACATGTTAATAATATATGTTAGAGGTGACAGACTTTCATCCAGTGTAAAGGGCTACAAACTTGAGATCCAAGGTGTCGCCACTAAATCTTGATTCCCTAATACCTTGAGTAGGTAATTCCTGGTTTCATGGGCTGAGAGGGTTTTGAAGTAGAAAGGAGGATGAGAAGGGTGCAGAGTCTCTTTCCCAGAGTAGTCACTTGTGAGGGGGTGAGAGAAGTAGCCAGGTGGCAGGACACCACTCAGGTCCGTGAAGACATTATTAAAAGTGTTAGCAATATGTTTGGGGTCGAGTGAGGGTACACCATCAATGTTACGCATGGTAGGGGCAGATCTGAGGTCTCTCCCAGTGATCTCTTTAAGGTTAGTCCAAAATCTTCTGCCATTATTCCAGGTCCGATAGAGCACTTCCTTATAATATTGATTTTTAGCTGCACAAATAGCCCTCGTGCAGTTGTTTCTAGCCTCTTTGTACCTCTGGATGTCGGCCTGATTACACAGTGACCTAGACCTGTGACATAGGTGGTCCCTGGCATTCAGATGCTCAAGGAGGTCCAGAGAAAACCAGGGGTTACGGCGGCCTTTGATTTTACGCTTTTTTTGGGGGGGCGTGCTTATCATATATAGCGTTGAACTGTAGAATGAATTGTTCAAGGGCAATGTCAGCATTGTTAGTTGTGTAAACCATTGACCAGTCTTGATTACGCAGATCAGCTTTTAGTGATTTCAAGATGCCCACGGATGAGTACCCTGGTGGTAATTGTTCTAGCATGTGGTTTAGAGAATTTGTTCGCCCAATGAAACAAGACTGGGGAGTGGTCACTGAAGGCATCTGGGAGTATGGTTGAGTCCGTTATACGATCAGAGTGGTTAGAGAGCACCCAGTCCAGTAAGGTACCGGTCCCAGTTTTATAGTTGATTCTAGTGGGAGACTCGACTAGCTGTGTGAAGTGAACTGCTGAAACTGCATCTTTGAAAGGGCTTGTGTCAGGAGAAAACCAACTGATACTGAAATCTCCTAACATGATAATTTCCGAATGAAGACTCAGAGAGCCAAAACACCCCAGGAGTGAATCAAAGCAGGAGGCCGTCTATCTGGGAGGAATATAGATTGAAAACACAGTAAGGGTTTTATTGTGTGCACCTAGAAGCACTTTTATGGCAAGGGCTTGCATATGGTCATCAGTTTTGGGCAGGGTTAGGACGAGACCTTGAAGGTTTTTTCAGAGGTAGATCACACAACCTCCCCCACGCTTGGAGAGACTATCCTGTCTAAAGACTGTGTTACCTGCAGTGGAAATTGAAGCATCTGCTACTTTTGGAGAAAGCCATGTTTCTATGACTGAGAGGATGTCTGGGTTATGTTTTGAGAAGTATCTTACATTTGAAATCTCCTATTAGGAACATGGACTTGAATTTTGTGTTAGAAAAGCTTATGTTTGCTCCATTTGAGCCAGCCATGAGTTATGTCTTATGCTTTCTTTCATGGAAAGCATTGATTTTAGTTGCAGTTTCTTCTGCTAAAAGGATTTCCAAGCTACAGACACTAATGTGTGAGCCTCCCTATTTGATTTTCCATAAAGACATATTGTCTTTATGCATCAGTCCTATGTTTTTGCCAAAGATGGTGTCTGAATTTACCTTGAATCAAACCATCCACCTTCCAGTGTACTACCTGGCGCAAAGCAATCCAGTGGAAGCATTACTCCATACTTTGGATGTCCATAGAATTCTCAGATGTTATGGAAACTGCATGGACAGCAGAAAGTCCTCTCAGCTTTTTGTTTTGTTTGCCCCTGGGAAAGAGGGTGCCCCTATGTCTAAGCAGTGCCTGTCCAACAGGTTGGCACATTTTTGCATTCTGTTATAGAAAGTACCGTAAGGAACTTCTGGTGTGGTTCGTGGTCATGCTACAAGGGGCATGGACACTTACATTGCTCATTTCAATAGTGTTGCAGCTGCTGAAATCTGTGCAGCTGTCACATGGAGTACTGTTCACACCTTTGCTAAACATTACAGTCTGGACTTTGTGTCCTGCAGATGAGCAGGTTCTGACCTTCCTGTCTCACAGGGTCTGCTTTTCTGAACCTGTATATCTCCATCCACCCAGACTGTAAGCTTTTTGGTTTTGTTTTGGACTTGTTCCAAAGGTGTGGCCTGGTGAAAGAGATATCCTCGAAGAAGATAGAACAGTTACGTGCTTACCCTAACAGCAGATCTTCGAGAGAATCTCTTTCATCTGGCCATGCCAACCCACCCTCCTTCCCCCTTCAAGGGTAGGACACTGCACTTCTTGCCCAGTCGTACATCACTGCCTTTTCCAGTACCCATTTTTGACTGGTATGCTGGGTGCTGCCTATATCTCCTGGTTCCCCAGAGAGAGGTCCTCCAAGCATAATCTCTGGTGAGGAACTGAGGAGAGATGGGTCCGCCCACAGTTATGTAGACGCGAACGCATGACATCATCATGGGTGGCCCCTGGGTTGTAGAAGTTTCTGTGTGGTCCTAGTGGTGATGCAGGTATAGTTCCAAAGGTGTGACCTGATGAAAGAGATTCTCTTGAAGATCTACTATTATGGTAAGTACAGGGCAGCCCTCTTAAACACATACCCTTGGGACCAGCAAAAAGTATGCATTTACGAGGTCTATGCGTTTATTAGATCTTGTATTCTTTTAATGGTGAGTGGAACTTGCAGCATGTTCCAGGAGGTTGGTTAGGGAAAAGAAATGCCAGTAGCACTAAAGTGCTTCTTTGGTTGGGATAAAGTGATTTATGACATGCTGTGGCATTCTTTGGTCTGATTCATGTGTGATAGAGGGTGCTTCCGGGATTCTTGATAAGTGCTTCTGTGACATTGTTTTGGGTTCTTGGTTTGATTTCAGTGTGAGAGAGGGTGCTTCTGTGATGTGGGTTTGATGGCTAAAAGGTTGAAGTAGGTGAATGACACCTGATTTTTAAATAGAGCAGCCCATTAACAGACCATTAATTGCTAATTAGTAAGACAGCTACAAGCAGTGTCAGTAAAACTGGGCCAGTCAGCCCACACTTGAACTTAAAAGGGATTATTATATGTACTTAACAGGTCTATTTAACATAGGAAGTACAGGAAAAAAAATTGGGACTTGGAAATTTTATGCGTTTATGTGGGATATGCGTTTATCAGGTATGCGTTTAAGTAGGATGCACTGTACGTAACTATCCTTTCCACCTATCAGACTCCTGACTGATGTTCTGTTCCAGGCCCTAACATGCTCACTGTGCTCTCACATCCCTGCTTCTAGCCCCCAACAGCGTACTGTGGGATGAGATACGAAGGGAAAGAGGCTGTATTCCATACTAGTAACCAGGGTACAGTTGAGCAATTGCAGATATTGTGGAACCACTCCAGAGGCATTGCATGTTCTTCTGGGACTACACTCAGCCTTTGATGGCTCTTAATGGGACCCAGAGCTTGTGACACAAACCTGGCTTCCCTGGGTGGTTCCTGGATAAACTAGTCATTGGGCTGACCCCTTTTCTAGGGGTCATAAATGCCACTGGTCCTGGGTCTAAAGAATGAACTGGGTCAGATGAACCAGCGAAGACTGGGGAACCATACAACTAGCATCTGACGTTCTGATTAAAGACATAGATTTTTGTTCATATCAAGGCTGAGATTAATATCTGTATACAGTAAATTGCAGACTTATTTATTTAAACCCTGTTTTACCAGGTAGGCAAACAGGGTCCAACCCTAACTCAAACCCTTTCTTCTAGTTGCAACTGGTGGTGGTAGGGGGTTGCAGAGGAGTAGGCAGAAGAAATGCAACAGGGATATAACGACAGACTATCAAATTAAGACATTGAGCGCTGACAGTGAAACAGTACAGTAGTTAACATTTAATTAATGTTTTCTCTACTCCTATAATGTTGTCTTCGTGTTTGTAATTATCAGTGTGGACCAGTGAAAACATTTCTAGAACTAGTGATGTTTGCCAAATACTGGTTCTAGACTTGGTAGCCGTGAGAAAAATGTTTAAATTCTTCAGTTTTAGGGTGTATTTGTAAAAATTGCACTTTGTTGAAATGTACCTCTGCTTTGTGTATTTGTGCCATTGCTGCCCCTTTTTTTCTTGAGTTCTCAAAGCCACAACTTTCTGTGGGAAGCAACTTTATCATTTGTGTTAATGTAGTTTTCTTCATGCTAGAAAGAGACAGAACACTTGATGTGGGATCTCCAGGGTCATGGTTCTGTGCTCTGATCGCTGGACTTCATTGCTTTGGAAAAACGAAGGGACATCCGTACCCCCAAATTATTGATTCTAACATATAAACTACTCCAGAAAGTGCATCATATGGGCAAATTAAAAATCAGGCACTGGTTTAGATAACCGTTTCTGGAAATGATGTGCTGCTTATGCCTAGTAGCAGCACCTGTTCCTTTTTTATTTTTTAAATAGAAGCTTAGGTAGTGAGAATATTATATCAGTGTAGCACGTATTGAATCGTGTTTCACACAGTAGGGTGCAGAGAAGAATTAGTCAAGTGACAGTTTACATCTGGGATGATATTATTATTATTTTGTCTTTTTTTTTTTTTCATTTGTTTATTCCCCCTAGCCTGTCCTTGTCGCTGATTTGACTAGCAGCATTGTAACTTATGACTTAGGCCATGAAGAGTGAAGGCGGTGGTCTTCTCCCGTATTTCACCAGTGCCCACTCATAACCTGGTTACAGAGGATGCTTGTGAGCAACATGCTTTATCCTCCCTCCTCCCTCCTCCCTCCCCAAGGTTACGCTCATTGTCCCCATACCATTTACTTCTTCCATTGACTTAGTAATCGAGCATCCCAAGGTAGTTCCCAAACACAGCCTCCTGCATGGATTATGCTGCATCTAGTTTACTGGGTTGGTCCGTGGGTGCCCTTTTTTGTATGCTCTATAGTCAGTGCTCTTGTGGTTGTGAGATCAGGCTTGCTTAACATGCCAGCAGTCCTTTAGAAGATGTGCCGATCAGCGTGTTGGGTCCTCAGGTGAACTGCTGGCTTCAGGGGATGGACAGTTTGCTGCCCGGTGCCCACCTGCTCCGTAGTGGGACATGCCAGAGTGGCTTCAAGGAACACTGCAGGATGTCCAGAATTAGGTCAGGACTGTTTTTTTTATTTTCATTTTTTTGGGGGGAGTCTTAGAGGCCCCAAGAGGAAAAAAGCTACCAAGAGCCCTTATAATTGTACTACCCATGTTTTCTCTGTTTGCAGCATGGCCATCTCTGGTGTGTGGGTGGAAGGACTGATTCTGCTTTTGTGACTCACTGTCCTGTAAGTAAATGAAAGATCGCTGCGTAGATGATTTTTTAATATTGTTTTTCTATTCTTTTGTAGAAGACGTTGGGTAAACTTGCAACATGCTTGGAATTAAGGAGTGCTGCTTTACAGGTACAGTTAAAGAGAGAACTGTTCTCTAACAATCTTCTTCAGTGCTTTCTAGAATTTTCCATTACTGCTTGTGTTTTTTTCAATTGCTGAAGACCTTGTGGAGCTCTAAACTCACAAGTTTGTTAATATTTGTGAACACCGTATACTATACGGGCATAGACCGACTGGTGTACAGGTACAGGTGTAGTGGCACCCCACTAGTGTGTGTCTCTTCCATACTGTGTTAACCCTGTTACCAGACCTGCTTCTGGCATTTTTGCCACTTTATTGAATGTATAAAACTGTATGTAACTGCCTGTAACCCACCGTTATACTGTTATTCAATGCCTTGTTTGAATTGTACCTCATCCAACGTGGAACCTTTGTAAAAGAGCCTTGGCTCAAAGGTACTTGTAATCCTAGATTAAAATAAAATAAAAAATAAAAATTAAATGTATACTTTATGTCCATTAACAAAACTAATACTCTCGGTTTACTCTTGGTTTGTTAAGACACTAGAAGGCATTTGCCCTATGTGTCTTCCACTCCTAGTGGGTATCTCGATTAATAGAAGTTATGCTTCCAGTTTAGGTGTTTTTGTCAAGTTTATTCTTAAACTCTGTTGGATTTTTAGAATTAACTACTTAATGGAGAAGTGAGTTCCACTTTATTGCAGTCCTGATTGTAAAAAACAAAACAAAAAAAAACCTGTCATTTATTAGTGTTAGCTTTGGGTATATATATCTGTTTATTATGACTTCTAAGGTTTGTATTTCTGTTCATAAACAGATAAACAGTTCTTACTCAAATTATAGGAAACATAAAACAGGTAAAGCAGCAACTTAGGCAGAGACGGTCAACATAAATTGGTTCTAAAATAAATTTGTTATAGAACTCTGTTTCAAAAGAGAGCATTTACATTATATATAAAAAGTTATATCATTATAGTATGGACGGACAAACAATGGCCTGACTTAAAATGCACTATTTACATTCTGGAGTGAGGGGACATGACCATTACCCATCAATGGCAAAGCCTAGAGTTATGCAAGTTCCACTCCCTCACAAATGGGGAAACGGTAAATTATGTACCTTGAGTCATTGTATGTTTGATTTTACAACATTAGTTTGAAAACTAAATTGAAAACAACTGCTTGTGTGAAGATTTAACTATTTCTCCAAGTTCAGCAGCTGGCTTCAGAGCAGGACTGGTCTTTGTGATGTTACCAGTGTTGTGAAAGCTGCTCTCTGGTTTTGAAAAAGCTCTAGCAGCACCATGCTTGTTTGTGACATATACAAACTCAAAAATAAATGATTGTGATATACTGTATGTAACATGTAATCTAAATGATTGTAATATCTTTAACACCTTTAGAAGGTTGTATGTCATCAGCTAAAGTAATGAATTTGTGCACTTTTCACTCCATTAGTGTTGTGTATATGTTTGATATGCAGTAGCCTGCCCCAAAACCTGTAGTTTATTTTCAGGTATGAAGGAACAGGACCATAACTCATGAGTAGCAGAGCCAGAAGTGAGTTACAAAAGTCCTGCCCCCTCCCAAGAGATGAAAAGCTGCCTACTTTAAGTCTGACCATTTTGTATTTATACAACATCACTTTACTAGTTGCAGCTTTTAACTTGGCTGCTTACATACTAACATACTAAAATGCCAGCAGAATAGGCCTAACGGTCTTTCGTGTCTGCTCGTTTGGTCAGCCCCCACCCTGGATGCTGACCTTGCTGCCCCCCTCGCCTTCTCTGGCTTCTCCCTTCCCAGTTCCGGATATTCTTGCTGCATTGGATTTTGCTTCCAGAACCCTTCCCCTGTACCTGTCCCACCCCCTCTTGAACCCTCCACTGTCTCTGCCTCCACCAGCCCCTAGGCAGTGCATTCCATGGCTTCACCACCTCTCAGTGAAGTAGCACCCCTCCTTTCTCCTGAATCTTCCCTCCAGCTTCCACCCATGCCCTCTAGTGACCCCTCCTCCTTCCTTCAAGCACCCTGACTGTTCCTCCCCTATTTACCCTCTTCATGTACCTGAAGACCTCTATCATGTCCCCCGGTCCCTTCTCTCTTCCAATGTGTACATATTTAGCTCTTCGAGCCTCCTCATAGGTCCTGTCCCCATGCCCCAAATCATTTTGGTTGCCCTCCTCTGGACCATCTCCAGGAGGTTAATGTCCCTCTTTAAGTGTGGCCTCCAAAACTGCACGCAGTACTCAAGGTGTGGCCTCACCAAGCAGTTATACAGAGGGAGTATCGCTTCCCTCCTTCTGGAGGTGATCCCCCTAGCGATGCATCCCAGCATCCTGTTGGCCTTGGCTGCTGCCCTCCTACAAGTCTCAGAGTTGTTCATCTTGACATCCACCACCACCCACACTGCTCGCTCTAGTTATTTCTCTTTTATTCTGACTGCTGGCTTCAGTGCTGTATAGTGCTATTGTGTTGTCATCAACTTTGGGAACACTACTGTCTGATTGGTTCAGTATTCTTTGTTGTGTATCTTACCTTAAAGTGATACATTATTATGATCTATGGGTCTGAGCATGTTTACTTTCACCTATATGCTGATCCTGTGTACCCACAGAGGAATATTTCATCAGCGCAAGCCTCTACAGTATGGTTTTGAGGCGGTCCAATCCTTCTTTGTACAAAATAACCTGATAGTGAATACAGATAGAACCCAAATAATGGATCCTCCAAGAATCAGTCTTCACCATTTATTACCATGTATAAGTTTGTGCTGGAGGCACTAGGACCCCACAGGAGCCAAAAACTTCTTTAGGCTACAGCTAGGGGGCCGATGTTAGTCGGAAAGAAGTAGAAGGGAAACAGATGTAGATATTTAGGCCACATGGTTCTCTGTATGTTTTCCAAAAAAATGAAAGAAAGGTAATGGAGAAGAAGGGATCCCTTCCCAGCCATTTTTGTTTTGCTTTAGCAGGGCATTGCAAGCTACTTACATCCAGGAAGGTGCTCCATTGTTTCTCTTGCATGACTTCAGTTTTCCTTTGTTCAGAGTGTCTATATTTTTACTAGACTAGGCCTTGGGGGGGGGCATCAGTGTAGCCTCTCTGCCTTCCCTAGGGCCACAACTCTTTCTCCTGGGCCCCTGTTGGTTCCATTCTGGGTCCTCACCAGCAGGGCTCCGGCTTCTCCCTACATTCCTCTCTTCTTGCTAACCTTCTATAGAATCCAGTGATTCGTTGCTTGCCTTTCTCTCTCTCTCTCTCTTGTCTATCCTCCTTCTGTACTTTCCTTATCTTGGGGTCCTCTTCCCTATGGTTCGGGCCCCCTGCTTTCTAGATATCTGTTGCCTAGATGGCCTTGTCCTCTGTTTAAAAAAAAAAAAAAATACGTAGAATACACCCCCTTTTTCTCTGGTAGTCAGATTTTATTGTTTTATTCCTTTTATATCCTGTAGCCTTTTGTCTGTCCCTTGGGCGACATTGCCACTCTTCTTTCTTTTCTCCCACCTTTGTTCCTCTCTTGGCGACAGCACTGAGGTAAGCAGGCGGCTAGCATCGGTTACTGGCCAGTTCACAAGCACTATGTTATATATGAGCCTTGTGGGCAGTGCCATCACCGAGGCTGGCCCCCTAGCTGTAAGCTAATAGTTGTCACTGCCTTAGGTCATAATGAGCTCCAACTCCCTACTGTACAAAAATCGGGGCATGTGTCTGGACCACCATCTCAGAGGAAACCTACATGTTAACAGTCTTACACACAAAAAACTCTGCCCAAAAATTGTCTTCCTGTACGGGAATGAGGGCTGCTTTACTATCCCTATGCACCTTCACATTGTGAATGCAGTGATTACTCCTGTGTTGGGCTACAGGACATACTGTATGATGGGGCCAACAAATCAGACCAAAGCAAGCTGACTGCCCTGTACTACAGTCTTGTTCTTGTACTAAATGCGCATTGTCATTGAACATTTTAGTTTGGCACATGCCATTGTATAATGAAAACAGAATATCATAATTCAAGTATTATTACAAAAAAAAAGATAGTTATAAAATACATATACAATAATATATTGTCCTCTTTCACGTAACATACGTATTAGAATAGGAATGTCATGATACTCTGCAACAGTTCCATGGAGTATGTGTACAGTTATACTCTGTTCAGGCAGTAACTTATAAAAAATTATGATACGCAGTTAAATATCTGCAGTATGTTGGGGAAAAAATGCTCTTCTAAGAACATGTAAACCACAGTTCCTACCATAGTAATCACAGATCCTCTCCTGGTAAAAAAAAAAAAAAATCCTAGTGAATAAGAGAGTCAATTAGACATAAAATGGTGAGAGTTTGAGCGTCATCTTAGATGATGGTGACACCCAAAATCAACACATTAACAGATGCGAATACTTGTATGTAATTTGAACTAGCCAGAAGTCACTATAAGGAGGAAAGATATATGCCTCAAATCGAAACATATGCATATATTTCTCATACAGATACTAGAGTTCTTCAAAATGGAGTGGAGAATTGTAGCATGATTTCTTTCAATTACTCATCTATCTTTATATAGAAATTGTTTGTTTTTCCTAATGCGTTTAATGATATAGAACTAACTTGCAAGTTGATTGTGTAAAAATATCCTGTACCATCATTAGGAAGGTTGCTGGGTCATCAGGTAAACAGGAAAGCTCAGCTAAAATTGGATTAATCCAAATGTGTCTCATTTTATTATACCACGGGTAAATTTAAAGAACATGCAACAAATCCTCAACACCCCCGTTAGAACAGGAACAAGGTGTCTGATGGGCATCAGCAATGTGTGCAAACCTCGCATACAGCACTTGCAACAATTTGAATTGTATTTATTTATTATTTAAGTTTCAGATTAACACCTTTGAGCCAGTGGGTCTTTTACAAAGGTTCCACGTCGTGTTACATAGATAGGTAAGACAAATTGGTTACATTAGGAAGGTAAAAAGATAACTTACTACATGTACAGGATTAATTGAGAAATTAGAGCAAGGGCAGTTACTAAGGCAAAACTAGAAAAAGTTTACCAACAAAATGGAGCACAAAGACACTTATTATGCAGTGATGTATGCAGCCACGTAGGCCTTGTCAAAAAAAAAAAAATAGAATAGCATAGGTAGACTATACCAAGACATGGCTAGGCCTATGAACGAGAAGGTAGAGTAAGATAGTAGATCAGCATGGAAGTGGGAGAAGAAGGCAGCCAGGCAATAACATGGTAGGATGAGAAAGGTTTAAGAGTAGGAAGGGATCGAGTAAGAGAGGAGTGGGGTAGAGAGGTAGGAAGAAGAAGAGGTATCAGAGCTGGTAAGAGGGAGGGATGGGGACATAAGTCATGAAGACACTGAAGGAATAAAGTAAGCAGAAAGGAGGTGAGTGGGGGAAAAGGGGAGACGTCAGCAGATATGAGGGAGGGGGTAGGACATGAAGGCACAGCATCTTATCAAAGTCCATGATACAGTCCAAGTCAAACCTAAAGCCAAACTAGACATCACTTGAAGTGTCCCAAGGAGAGAACTATGATTTAATCAACTCTAAATCCAAACATTGATTGATGAGCTGAATCTTATTCTTAACGTGCTTCTTATACTTCAAACTGATCGTAATTCAGCCTTTTAACATATCTATTTTAAGTATGACAGCTCATACTCTGATAGTCAAGACATATACCAACCAGGGAGATTTAACATTGTACTGTTCTAACCATTACTCCTTTTCTGTAAGTCCTAGCCTAAGCAGGTTGTCCTTGGAAAGACTTGTATAGTAGCTGTTATCTAATAACCCAACATTAGGGCATCTTCTAGAGTTTTAAGGCTATCCAGCCCTAATTCAGCTCTGATATACGATGTAGGAAAATAATTGTTTATTCGCAGAGAGAATTTAACCAAACAGATTGGTTGTTTTTCTAATTTCAAGATCTTATAAGGTGCCTGCATTTCGCTCCATATAGAGCCAGTGGATTACATTTTGATGAAAGAACCTGAATAAATGACCTAATACTATTCTCGCCATTTTTAGCATTAAATCTTGTCAAGCCTAGAAGTTTTTTTTTCAGTTTTTGAAATTGTATGTGCAAAATGCATTTTCCAAGAACCATTAAATGCAAAGTGTACACCCAAATAAGGATAACACACACTGTACAGACAGTCTTACTGCCAACCCTCCAATTATAAAATGTCTCCGCACTACCAGACACCACTATCTGAGTTTTTTTTGTATTGATTGACAGGGTAGACTTCTCTTATTCAGAAAACAAACAGTTCCATGTTTTTGTAATCCTGATTGTTAGGGGAAAAAAGAACAAATTCATCGGCATAAGCCAGGAGTCGCACTTCCACTGGGCCGATCCTAGGTAAATCGGAAACGGCAGACATTAGTGCCCTTGTGACACAGCCAGTATGTATGTGTGTGTGTGTGTATATATGTGTGTGTGTGTGTATATGTGTGTATATATATATATATATATATATTAAATAGTATAAGTAGCTATAATACAACCTTTACACACCTTTGTTGACGACTTCTGTGAAACATTGCCACTCATGGACAATTTAACTCTTTCCCACGTGTGATTACATAAAGCAGAGATAACAGAAATCAGACAGCTGTTGATGCTGTTGTCATGCATCAATTGCCAAAGTTTAGGCCAGGAAATGGAATCTAGTGCAGAAGAGTAGTCTACAAATGGAAGTATATAGCTTCTGTTTACGAATCAAAACATTTCTCCCATAAATGTCTATGGATAAAACAGAACACTGTTCCCTAAAGCCAAACTACAAGATAGCTAAACCCCTTTTATCAAAATTTGTTCATACAACCTTGAGAGTATTATTTTACAGAAAAGTTTGGAAGAAACATTTAATAAACTAATTGGTCGATATGTAAACGGATCTGGTTTATTTCTCTTTTTTAAAAATGGGAACAATCTCTGCCATGTAGTGCAGATAATTAAAGAGTGCAGACTCTCTACCCAAATTAGCTGTTTCAAATAATGTTTACTTGATATGATTCATCTTATAAAAGCCATTTGTTGAAATACAATTCTGAAGAAGCATTTGTACAATTTCATATGCTTGAATTGGGTAAACGTTTTCGGAACCAACGTGTTCCTTCCTCACACCACAAAATCAAGTGCTAAATGCAAACAAAACAAACAAATTACTACAAGAAAAATAAGGTGTACTCAAAATGAATAGTGCATTAAATGTCATCTAACAGGGGGGACACATCTGATTAGTCTTTTATATTCTCAAAAACAATCTCTGTCACACCATGAGTCAGGGGAAATAAAACTTGTCTGATGTATTTATTAAACCATAGCGAGAAAAAAAATCGGATCACAGAAGAGGAGATTGTAAGTAAACCTCAGCTTATGATAAGAGGAGGACCCAGGGCCTTCTTAGTCTTCAGGGAACTGTTTGCATCCAAGACTTCCACAACATTAATGGGCCTAATACTGTCAGTGGACAGTAAGTCAACTGAATAATTTTGCAAAGCCTGATCAAAGAAAAGTGAAGTAAAATTAGCTACCCATGCATCGGACTGAATATTAAATCTTCGGGGACATCTTGGTCATCTCATCACACCACAGGAACTTCACCATCAGTGAAGTAGGATCCACACAGAAGATATTCCAGCAGTACCACTGGGGCTACCCACTCCAATGTCACCAACCCTATAAAGACGTGAGTGTCCCTATGCCCTCCTCAGTTTTTTTCCGCTGTCGACTCTGTTCGTATGGGTCTCCACGGAATCTCCGTTGTGGTTTGTGCGATTTTCTCCTACAATTTTTTTCCTTTACCCTAACTTTCAGAGTCTCTTTTAAACGAAAGATTCCTTTACATTGTTTATGTCGAGATTTACTCCTTCTACATCTCTTTTCCGTCGCTGCGGAAAGAGAGTATTTCTTCAGTTGACCACACACTCTGTATCTGCTGTTTTGGGCCTGACCATGATGTCCCTGACTGTGAGCTCTGCCAAAAATTCAACCTCACAACCATTAGGTAACATAAAAAGTCTCTGAAGAAATTCCTCATGAAGCAGCAGGTAGCCAGCTCTGGGCAGGGGTCCCTCCTTTCCAGTTGCCGGTGGGTTCATTGAGCTCCCAGGCTTCGAAGGCCTGAGACAAGTCTTCAGGGAAGAGTTACAAAAAGACAATGAACGGGACCGCTTCCCCCAGTGGCATCCCCTGTTTCCGATGGCTTCTTCTTCCTCCTCTGGGGGCACTCCGTTGGCTGCGGCTGCACTGATGCACCCTGCTGTCCAGGCCTCTGTTTCTCCCAGGCCCGTACCAATTGCACCTCCTCCCACTTCTCAGGGAGGCCGGCCATTTACCCTTGGGTCATTGACCCTCTGTTTATTGTTGCCAGTCCCTCCGTTGTGGCCTGATGTTTTTTCAGGCCCTTGGCCATCTTGGCCCTTGGGCTCTCAAGACCTGATAGATGGCTCGTCACGCCCTGTGCCGGTGACCCCTCCACTGTCAACACACCCGTCTCCTGCTGTTGACCTCAATTATATTTTGGCCAGGATAACTGCAGCCCTGGTACATAGGTTGGGCTCTTACAGGTCTGGGTCCCCAGTGCCATCGACAGCCCTGTCGTTAACGCCACTTAGGCCTTCTCGGGCTGCACCCCATAGGCTATCATTGGCCCCTTGATCGCCAGACCTTGAATTAGAACAGGTTGACATCGAGGAAGAGTACTGCCCTGACCTCATCCTCCTTGAGGAAGAGGAGGAGGATGAAAATCTTTCCTCTGATAGGTCTGCTGCTTCAGTGAGTGAGGACTCTGTTAAACATACTCCCAGGTCCCCTCCTGAAGAGCCTACCTTTTTTAATGTCATGAAGCAGTTGTCCACAGCTATGGGCTTCCACACTGAGGAAGAGGATGCCACCAGGAGAGAACTAGTGGACGTCTTGGAGTTTCCAGAATCCCCCCCCGGTCATTTCTCCTATTCTTCCAGCTCTGAAAAATGCCACTACTGCAGCTCGGCACCTCCCAGACATTTCTCCTGCCATGCCCTGCAAACTCTTATTAAACAAATTCTTATTTTGCCCCTCAGGGCCTGCCTTATTATGCTGCCCAACCTGAGACAGATTCGGGTTCATCATAGCAGCACATGATGGGTCCAAAGCATCCAAGCACCTTAGCTCCCTCCCTCCTGATAGGGAATACAGGCAGATTGACCTTTGGGGGTAAAAGGGTTCATGCCTCCTCCACCTTGGGACTTCGGATTGCCAACTGTCACATATGGTCAAGCATCAAAACACCATCTGAAAGAAGGGCAAGGTGGCTGCCCAAGCCCTCCCATAATGTTCCTAGAAGCAGGAGGGTCTCAAATCCTTGCAGGCTGCGAGGACATCAGTAAGCACCTCCTCAGAGCCTTGTATGATATTTTGGATACTGGTACCAGGGCTGCTGCCACAGGCATTTGCCTTTGTAGGCTCACCTGGCTGAGGGTCTTGGGCTTCGCAGCAGATGTCCAGCAGAAGGTGCTGAATACCCGGTGGACGCACCCATGAGGAGGGAGGTGCAACATGGCAAACGCTTTTCGCCATGTACGCATCAGCTGCTGAGAGATGCTGGAGAACCCTGTGTCACTAACCCACTCAGCAGGTCAAGCCCTCTACTCCCAAAGTGCCAGCCTCCGAGCGCAGTCTTGTGAACAGTTTAACTGAACAAGGTAACCCTCTTGTCTGTTTTGTGAGTTTGGATCAACCTTTGGTATCAAGTCTTGGAGGGATTCAAACTGTGAACCTCTTGCTAGCATACCCAATGCACAGGCTCAGATATTTCTGTCTTCGGGGGGCCAGATATCTTTGCCTACGGGCACCTAACCAGGTATACAGAGGTGAACCCTTAAAAATTTTAATAAAGACCTCAGATTTAAAACGCTGCTCTTTCCAGTTTGGTATCAGCATTCAAGCTTATGCCTAGTGTCTACTATAACCATATATACTTTTCTTACAAATGAAAGAAATTCAAAGACAGACCAAGTATGCTCAAAAAATAGTTTTACTAAGGTAGATAAAAATATGTAAAACACAAAATACAGAACTATTATAGCATAAGACGTACAAATCTTTTAAAAGAACAAGGTTTAAACAGTGCAGATTTCTACAACAATATTTAGATGTATCTCTCTTTCTAAATACCTGTTTAAAGTTCTCACAGATGTTTCTTTGTCAGAGTCTAGATAAAAGTGTATCTGAAGGAAAACAGAATAATCTTTAAAAAGCTGGTTTTCCCCACCTATTTGCATGAGGTCACCTAGCTCCTCCCTGTCAGAATATATATAAAAAAAAATCTATAAAAAAACAGGATGTCTTTTTCAAGTATTAAATTCTGCAATCCTCAGCATGACTCATGTCCTTCAAATGACACTTCTTTGATCTCTTGATCGGTTTCCCCTCTCACACAAACATCAGCATTTATGATGTTGCACCAGTTTACTAAACCTGGTTTCCTCCTCTTGAAACGTCATAAAAGGGATGCTGATTTCCCTTTTAGCAGCTAAAGCTATAATTAACTTAAAAATAGGAGATCCTTGATTAAGGCCTGCTCTGTAATTAGCTTCTGGCCTTCCACGTAACACCTGGTATCTAAAACCCGTGTGTGATCTCACATGCTGTTTCAGTATTTTCTCATGGCTTTCATCTTTCAGCTGAAACCTGGGGGTGAGGTCACTCCAAGAGCACCAGATTTCTCAGCATCTCTCATGACAGACAGTCCATAACCCATTTTTATTTTACAAAAAATGATACAGTGATCAGAACCAGCTGTCCAAGCGTCACATTCCTCCCCACCTAGACTGAATTTGGGGTCTCTATCCCCTGCATGGGATGAACTTCTCAAATCAGTTCACTCCTCATAGACCCTAGACAGACCATCTGAGTTCTGATTTTGTTTTCCAGCCCTATGTATTGTTATCAGATCATACCCTTGTACAGCAAGACTCCATCTTAGCAATCTACCATTGTTTTTCCCCATCTGCGTCAGCCAAACCAGGGGGTTGTGGTCAGTCTGCACCACAAAATGCTGCCCATATAAGTATGGCTCCAATTTCTTTAGTGCCCACACTATGGCAAGACATTCTTTTTCCACTGTGGAGTAAGCTTGCTCCCTGGGAAGTAACTTCCTGCTCAGGTACGACTACTGGGTGATCTGTCTCTTGGCTGGATGTCTGACTCAGTACTGCCCCAATACCCACGTCTGAGGCGTCAGTCTGAACTATAAGGGTCTTGCTATAGTCAGGACTTGTCAAAACAGGAGCACTGCACAGTGCCTCCTTTAGTTTGGTAAAGGCTTCCTCACAGGCTGGGCCCCAGGTGATTTTCTTTGGCATCCTTTTCTTTGTCAGGTCAGATAGGGGAGCAGCCAGGGCACTGTAATTGGGTACAAATTTCCTGTAGTACCCTGCTGTCCCTAGAAAACTCCTGACCTGCTTCTGGGTTTCTGGTCTGGGCCATGCCTGGATCACCTCTATCTTTATTTGGTTAGGACGGAGCTGTCCCCGGCCTACCACATGCCCGAGGTATGCCACTTCTCCCATGTCCACCTGGCACTTCTTGGCTTTGACAGTGAGCCCGACCCTCTGTATCTTGTCTAGCACTTCCCTAAGGTGGACTAGGTGTTCCTCCCAGTTGGTACTAAAGATGGCAGTGTCATCCAGGTACGCGACGGTGTACTCCTCAGCACCATTTAACACCTGGTTCACCAACCTTTGGAAAGTGGCCGGGGCATTCTTCATTCGGAAAGGCATTACTTTAAACTCAAATAAGCCTATCGGAATGAAGAAGGCTGACCTCTCCCTTGCTCTGTCTGTCAGTTCTACCTGCCAATACCCCTTGGTCAGGTCAGTGGTCATAAGGTAGGTCACCCCCCCAACTTGTTGAGGAGTTCGTCCGTACGGGGCATCGAGTGGGCTTCTGACTTCGTGACTGCATTTAGTCCACGATAGTCCACACAGAAACGAGTACAGCCATCTGGCTTAGGCACAAGGACTACGGGTGAGGCCCAGGGGCTGTAGGATCTCTGGATTACCCCTAAATCCAGCATCTCCTCCACTTCCCTCCTAATGTCCTTTTGGACAGCCTCTGACACCCAATATGCTGTCCGCCGTATGGGCGTCTGTGCCCCTGTCTCCACATCGTGCGTCACTAAAGGGGTTAGTCCAGGCTTGGCGCTAAGCAACGGGGCAAAGTCTGCAAAACCTCCCTTACTTTCTGGATCTGGTCCAGGGCCAGCTGGGAAGACAATTTTACTGCCTCCACAGAGGACTCCCGCTTACTTTCTTCCAGCAAATCCAGAAGGGGGTCTCCTTCATTCGTCCCCTCCCCATGACTACACACTGCAAACACCATGTCAGCCCTATTTGCATATGGGTTCATCTTGTTGACATGGTACATCCTTTCTGTCTGTCTTCTGTCAGGTAACTCCACAATGTAGTTCACGTTATTTACCTTCCTAACCACTTTGTACTGTCCTGCCCACTCAGCCTACAGCTTATCTTTCCGGACTGGAATAAGGACCATGACTTCCTGACCCACCATGTATGAGCGAGCTGTGGCTCTGCAGTTGTACCACACTTTTTGTTTCTGTTGGGCAGCTGCCAGGTTGCTCTGGGCTGTCCTCATAAGCTCCTTCAGCCTTTCCCTAAACATAAGGACGTAATCCACAATGGGAGTTCCCTGGGTGGTGTGCTTGCCTTCCCAGTCCTCCCGGATCAAGTCTAGGGGCTCACGTACCTGGCGTCCATATAAGAGTTCGAAGGGGGAACATCCTGTCGACTCTTGGGGCACGTCCCTATATGTAAACAACAGGTGGGGATGGTAAGGTATTTCTCCCAGTCTCTCCCATACTGTTCAGCAAATGCCCAGAGCATTGACTTTAGGGTACCATTGAATCTTTCCACAAGCCCATTGACTTGTGGGTGATATAGTGTTGTGCATCTCTGCACCACCCCACACTTCTCCCATAAACATTTCATCAGGTCCGGCATGAAGGAACCCCCTCAATCGGTGATTACCTCCTGTGGAAACCCAAAATGGGAGAAAATCTCAAGTAAGTCATCTGCCACTTTGTCTGTCCTCAGTGAGGATAGGGCGACTGCCTCTGGGTACCGGGTGACATAATTCCCCACAGTCAGGATGACTCTTTTCCCTGAGGAGCTGGAGGTATTTAAAGGCGCCACAATATCCATTCCCACCCTCCGGAATGACTCCTCCACTATGGGCAATGGGATCAGGGCGGCTTGGGTTTTCTTGCCCACCTTCCCTATTTCTTGGCACTGGTGACAAGACCTGCAGTACTCCTTCACCTGCTGGGTGAAGTTAGGCCAGTAGAAATTCTGGGCCAACCGCTGCATTGTGCGCGCGATTCCCAGATGACCAGACAACGGAATATCATGTGCAATCTTGAGCAACTGCTCACGATACCCCTGGAGAATGACAAGCTGCCTGCCTAGCGTCCCTCCCTCTGTCTGTACAGCCTGAGTATACATAAGTCCATTTTCCCAATAAACCTTATGTCTGCCGTCACCTTCCTGTGCTCCCTCAGAGTCTGCCCAAGCCCTCAGCTTCTCTAAACTAGGGTCACTTCTCTGAGCAGCTGCAAACCCCTCACACATTCCCAAGGCATGGGACAGGTCCCCTTCAGTTGCTAAACTAGGGTCCGTAACACTGCGCCAGGGCACTCAGGATCACTGTCAGTCCTAACCCTCTGACAAGGGGTCACCCCTCCCACTTCGGAGTAACCCTCTGTAGCTGTGTGGTTACTTGCTACTGGGGAAATTTCTACTTCCTCTTCATTAATCTCCATATCATTAGACACATGCTGGGGAACCAGCCTCTCAGTGGTTTCTACAATGGCTTCTGGGAACTACAGTTTTCCTTTGCCGCTTGGCTACGGGTAACTGCACATACCATACCCTGTTTTAGATTGTTGCCCAAGATCACATCCACTGCTAAGGTTTTGGCTACAGCCACCTGTTGCATAGTTCCACCTGTTTCACCCCAGTCTAAGAGAACACTAGTGAGGGGCAATGTTTTCACCTCACCAGTGAAGTCCTGTACAGTGACATATTTATTGGGTATAAGCTGACCAGGCTCTACCAGATCCCCCTTTACCAAGGTCAAGGATGCCCCTGTGTCCCTTAACCCTTGCGTCTGTACACCATTCACCATGGCTGGGTGCATGTGTTCCCTCATGTTCACTGGCATGCTTCTAGGGAGACGCAAACAACCTACTTCCTTTCTAGCACCCTGTTGTGCATTATTGCTCACCTTTTTGGGGCACTGTCTGGCAATATGCCCAGTTTTTTTACACAACCAACATTCATTTCTTCTCTCAGAGAAATCTTTTTTCTGAAACCTGGGGCTAACTGGTTTCTGTGGCGGCAGTGAGGGTTTTAGCTGCCCTGAAGGCGCGCTTTTCCCTTTCTGCGCTGCCATGCCCGCCCTATTTGCTCTCAGAGCAGGTCTGCTCTTGGCATAGCAGTCCGAGAGTTCCGCAGCCTCTTGCACTGTTTTGGGATCTTGGTCCTCTAGCCAGGTTTTTAGCTCTGCTGGGCATGCCAATAAAACTATTGTAATAAAATCACATTTTCAGTTTTGTTAACAGAGTTTGCTTCAATTCCTTCCCACCAACGTTTTAAAAACTGATGTCGTTTCGTGGCTAGCTCCTCGTAGCTCATATCAAGGCTTCTCCTGAGCTTACAGAATTTAGCTCTGTATGATTCAGCAGTTAATTCAAAGTTTTTTAACAGTGCAGCTTTTAGTTTTCTGTAATTATTACTGTCCTCATTGTCCATTTGACCCAATGCATCTCGAGCTTTCCTGGTAAGTAGCGGGGATAGCTAGAAGCTCCAGGACTCTCTAGAAATTTTAGCCTGAATACAAACTTTTTCAAAAGAATTTAAAAAGGCATCCATATCCTCCCCCTCTTTAAATTCTATTAATTTGGAGTTCAGTTTGTATCCCAGTCCTGCGGTCCCAGTTAAACCCAAGCCACTTACCTCCTCTGGTGGCGCTGGTTGGAGTCCTATCTTCTCCAGTTCATGTTGCCTCTGGCACTCCTGCTCCTCATGGTCTGTGTCTCGGCGTTCTCATTCTCTCTTCTCCTCTGCAGCTCTCTGGCACTCATGCTTTTCTTGGTCTGCCTCCCGTTGTTCCCACTCTACTTCACGGTCCACCTCTCGCTTCCCTCGCTCCCTCTTCCCCTGAAACTCTGGCTCCATCCTGCGCAACTCAGTTTGCAGCCTGAGTACCTCTAGATTCAGGATACTGGTGACTTTCCCCTGCTGCTGTGGCCCTTCACTGACAGTGGCCCTGCTGTCGTCTGCACCGGATCTGGACTCAGCACAGGCCACTAGCCCTGCCACACTTGAGGTTTGGTCCTTTCCAGTCACGGTCCGTGACTCGCTGCTGTGGGTATCTGCTACCATCAGGGCATCTATGAGGTTCTGCTTTTTGGCTGTCACCTCGAGTGGGACTCCTCTGTCCCCACACAACTGCTTTAAGTAATCTACAGTGTGCCTGCTGTAGTCGGAAGTCATCTTTCCTAACTACTACTACTCTGACTTGCACTTTAGAAAAAACAAATAAAACGGGTAGGAACTTGACTGTATGCCAAGTGGTATAGTTCTGTTTCCTTTTTAAAATAAAACTCTGCCTTTTTCTTTCTTTGCAAATGAGTTTACGGTCTCAAGCTGACACAGAGCAATAAAAGCTTGTGATACCAAAATTATCCCACCACTGCCAATCAGTCTGTCACAAACCCACTCAGCAGGTCAGGCCCTCTACTCCCAAAGTGCCAACCTTCAAGCACAGTCTTGTGAACAGTTTAACAGAACAAGGTAACCCTCTTGTCTGTTTTTGTGAGTTCGGATCAACCTGTGGTCTCAAGTCTTGGAGGGATTCATACTGTGAACCTCTTGTTGGCGTACCCAATGCACAGGCTCAGATATTTTTGTCTTCAGGGGGCCAGATATCTTTGCCTATGGGTACCTAACTAGGTATACAGAGATGAACCCATAAAAACTTTAATAAAGACCTCAGATTTAAAACGTTGCTCTTTCCAGTTTGGCATCACCATTCAAGCTTATGCCTAGTGTCTGCTATAACCATATATACTTTTCTTACAAATGAAAGAAATTCAAAGACAGACAAAGTATGCTCAAAAAAGAGTTTTACTAAGATAGATTAAAAATATGTAAAACACAAAATAAAGAACTATTATATCACAAGACATACAAATCTTTTAAAAGAACAAGTTTTAAACAGTGCAAATTCCTACAACAATATTTAGATGTATCTCTCTTTCTAAATACCTGTTTAAAGTGCTCACAGGTGTTTCTTTGTCAGAGTCTAGATAAAAGTGTCTCTGAAAGAAAACAGAATAATCTTTAAAAAGCTGGTTTTCCCCACCTATTTGCATGAGGTCACCTAGTCAGAATATATATATAAAAAAAATCTATATAAAAAAAGGATGTCTTTCAAGTATTACATTCTGCAATCCTCAGCATGACTCATGTCCTTCAAATGACATTTCTTTGATCTCTTGATCAGTTTCCCCTCTCACACAGACATCAGCATTTATGATTTTGCACCAGTTTACCAAACCTGGTTTCCTCCTCTTGAAACGTCATAAAAGGGATGCTGATTTCCCTTTTAGCAGCTAAAGCTATAATTATCTTAAAAATAGGAGATCCTTGATTAAGGCCTGTTCTGTAATTAGCTTCTGGCCTTCCACGTAACACCTGGTATCTAAAACCTGTGTGTGTGTGTGTGTGTGTGTGTGTGTGTGTGTGTGTGTGATCTCACATGCTGTTTCAGTATTTTCTCATGGCTTTCATCTTTCACCTGAAACTTGGGAGGGGGGGGTGAGGTCACTCCAACAGCACCAGATTTCTCAGCATCTCTCATGACAGACAGTCCATAACCCATTTTTATTTTACAAAAAAATGATACAGTGATCAGATTCAGCTGTCCAAACGTCAAATTCTGCTCCCTCTAATCTACTGTTGCGGCATGAATTGTGAATCTCTATCCCCAAAAGCAAAAAAATTAAAGAAAGAATGTAAATTATTTTCTGCCTATGGACTATGCTCCGTTGTAAAAGAAATGAAAAAAGCCACAAATAACACTAAGGATAAATATCCAAAAGCAGCCAACGCCAATATCCCGAATAGAGTTATAAGAAAAATGCAATGTGGAAATAACTGGCAGTTCAAATGCAGATCCAGATTTGGGTACTGATAATGTCAAGCGCTCCCTATTTTCCCACTTTTTAAATTACAAAATGACTCTGCCTGTTCCTCTTCGAATCCCAAACATAACTTGCACGAAACAGATTTTTGTTTAACAGAAGCACAACAAGCAGATGGTCCGTTACTACATACCCCAGGAAGATCATCGGCTGATAACCTCCTTGACAGTACTGACAGTACTGCTTCATTAAATTCGGTGGACCGAAATTCTTCTCAACCGTTCCAGGAGAGACTGCAAAAAGGGTGGGAGATGTCCCAAAGGGAACCACTGAAAGCCACTCGATGTCCGGAGGATATGGAAAAGAAGATTTCTGAGAAGGGCAGTGCCGAGCCTGAGCTGGTAGTAACACAAGATGAGCAGGAACAGCTGAGTGAGGGACAGGATGCATTGGAAAACCTTCAACAGACAATGAATAACTGTCAAGGAGGTAAGCCAAATAAAGTGCCAAGTGAAACTAAATGTTTAATTGAACAAGGAACTGTTACAGAACAAACATCCTTAAGAAAAACATGTAATATCACTGAAACAGTGTTACTAAATGTAAGCCTTGGCTCTGAAACTTTACCTGCGACTCAGGAAGGGTTGAATATTGAGCACGTTAAACAAACTGTCACTGCATATGTTAACACTACTTTGTCTGAAGACAAGCAGGATGGGCAGAGCTCAGATTCAAGTAATATCACACCATGGGCAAATCTTTTATTTTCAAAAATAAACAGTATTTCGGACACCTTGGAGCAAATGGCTAAACAACAAATGGAAATGGAAAAATACTTCAAGATAACACAGGATTTAATGCAGGAAAACAAGTCTGGAAAAAAAAGATATTTCTGAGATAAAGGACATTTAAGTAAAGTTGCAGAGGAAACAGCACCACTAGCGAGACAAATGAAATCTTTGAAACTGGCAAATAACAAACTTAAAGCCAAATTAATTGATCAAGAAGCTCAAGTAAGACGTAACAATGTTAGAGTTTTTGGAATACCTGAAAATGGGATAATATTAGACCAAAGCAAGCATCCTTCAAAATGATTGTGGCTGCCTTTCTAGAAACAAATCCTGACAATATTAGCTACTCAATAGAATGAATTCATAGGGGGTTTTGAGTGGCAAAAGAAGGCAATATTTTACCAAGCCCAGTTATTTTGAGACTCTTAAACTACAAAGATAAAGGAACATTAATGTCAAGTGTTAACAAAAAAAAGAAAGTTGCACTTCTGGGAGCAACTATGTCGATCTATAATGATCTACCTTATGAAATAATCCAGGAAAGAAATAGAGTAAAATTTATCCCTAGTAAATATTGGTCATTAGGAGTAAAAGCAACTATGCAATACCAAGCAAAGTTGAGTCATTTTAGACGGCAAGAGATATACTTATGAGAATGCAAAGGATGCGTGGAGTGATTTAGTGATTAAAATACCAAATATGAAGAAACTCTAAAACTATAAATTGACAGATTATTAAGGGGAACTTTAATATATAAAGCAACTCAATTTCTGGAATTCTTGTAAATATAAGGTGGGGGGGGGGAGTGTCTGATTTCTGCAGCAAAACCAAGCTATGGGATTGTCCTTAAAAGGTTGTTTTTCTTTAAAATTAAAATACATGTGTGGGGATTTGTCTGCCGCTCCAAGAGTTAGTATTATTATTGCTTGCCTTTATAGGAATATGTTATACGATATGAGAATGAGGGGGCAAAGCTTTCAAATTGTGTGTTTATTTTATGTATTTGTGATAGATACTCAATAAAAATGGTAAATGATTATAAATGTATATATGTGAATGTAAGTGGGATTAATACCCCCATTAAGAGAGCTCGGTTATTAACATATTTCAAGAAAAAAGGAGCCCATGTGATGTTTGTTCAGGAAACACATTTACTTGAGAAAGAAGTATTAAAATTAAAGACAAAATGGATTTCAGATGTTTGCTATTCCAATGGAACTAGGAAGAGCAGAGGGGTAGCTATACTAATTAGAAAGGGCAGCAATTTACAAATTAAGAAACAGTTTAAAGACACAGAAGGTAGAGTATTACTATTAAAGGTGGATATAAATGGCACTGTATTTTTCCATTGGATCAGTATATCGTCCTTTTGAGAAATAATCTGACTTTTCTCCAAAATAACAGAAGACTTACAAGTCTTACAAATGGATAAAGTAATATTGGCAGGAGATTTTAATGCCTTAGTAGATCAAAAGTTAGACAAAACAACAAAACCAACTACCGGAATATGAATACATCAAAAAAATTAAATGATTTCCTAATTGTACAACAGTTAGGTGATGTTTGGAGAAATAGGAATCCAGTGGGAAAAACATATACCCATTTTGATAAAAAAAAATAAAAATGTTCTCAAGGATTGATTACATTTTTGTTACAAAACATTTAGTACAGAAAGTAACAAAAAACAAGATTGATTCACTGTGCTTGTCAGACCACACTCTTATATTAATGGGCTTGAAACTCATTAATAAGGAAAGAAGCTACACCAAACAATGGAAGTTTAATAATTCCTTATTAAAAGAGCAGGAATTTGTCCAACTAATAAGGCAGTCTATAAAGGAATTTTGGGTTTTTGACTATACAGCTCAGACAACTGTCTTAAATATCTGGGATGCCTTTAAAGCTACTTTATGAGGCATAATAATTTCTTATCATATAAAGAATAATAAAATCAAAACTAGAGAAAAAGAAGCAATGGAGAAAAGACTGTTACAATTAGATAAATTGATCTTAACTGATTATGAAAAGTATCATAAGGAATGGTATAATTACAAATTAAAAAGCAAGCTTTACTCCAACAAGAAACAATAAATACCAGTATATACTTAAAGAAAATTAGATATCAGCATATGGATAAAGCTGGTAAATTGATGGCCTCTTTACTAAAAGCTGAAAAACAAAGAAACATTATGCTAAAAATCATTGATGATAATGGGAATATCACATCAGATGAAGCAATGGCCAAATGTTTTTTCAACACATACAAAAAAAAAATTACCATAGTGATTTTTCCCCAGATAAAGATACAGTAGATACATTTTTAATACAGCAGAGATTCAAACAAAACCCTTCACGTTTGAACCAATAACACCACAAGAAATAAAGCAAGTAATTAAATCACTTGCTAGAGGTTAAAACACCAGGGCTAGATGGTTACACAAATGAATTTTACCAGGTCTTTGCTGAAGACTTGGTAAAATGGATTAAACAAATGATGGACGAATTGTTGGATGAAACAAGTAATTATAACATTCTGGTTTCCATGCAAACTGCCCGAATAGTGTTAATTCTTAAAGAAGGAAAACCAGCTGAAGTAACAGATAGCTATAGACCAATTTCATTAACTACTGATTATAAGCTGTTAGCAAAAATGATAAATAATAACATACAAGAGCACTTACATAATTATATTCATAGAGACCAATATGGCGTTATGAAAGGTAGGAACCTTTATTAGGCCAATAAAAAGATCCAAGCGGTAATCCACTTAATTAATAATGACACTAAATATCTAAATGATATATACTATGCGGTGGCAATAGACACAAGTAAGGCTTTCGATTTTAATTAATAGAGAATATATATATTTAACACTACATAAATGTGGTTTCCCAGTCGCAATAATAAAATTAATCAAAAAATTGTATAACAATACAAAAGTCAGATTCCAAATAAATAACTGTCTAACCGAAGAATTTAAAATGTTAAATGGTGTAAGACGAGTCTGTCCGCTTTCTCCAACCCTCTTTATTTTAGCTTTAGATCCCTTTCTGCAAGCAATTCGGAATAACTCTAAGATGAGGATTTTCAGTTGAGAGGAACACAGACTAAAATCAGTGTATTTGCTGATGATATTTTATTAATAGTTAAAAGAGTATTAAAATTTCATTGGAATACTTTTTACGATTAATTAATCTTTATTCTGATATATCCGGTTATCAGTTACACAGAACAAAATCCATTATAATGAAACTATCTAACAAAAATGACCTATTGGTGGATAATCTCAAGGAAGGATTTATACAACAAAAAGTTATTAAGTATTTAAGAATCCAACTAACAAATAATGAGCATCAAAGTATTAAAATAAATTTTGAGAAAGCAAAAGAAAAGATTACTCATTTATTAGAAAATTGGCAACACTTGACATTTTCCCTGTGGGGAAAGATTGATACTGTTAAAATGATGGCACTACCTCACTTTATATTTATATTAAAAAATATCCTAGGGGCCCCCAGTATGAAATGGTTCCAAGACATTAAACAAATTATAACCAAGTTTTTGTGGTGAGGGGGAAGTCCCTGCATTGCTTGGAATATAATGACCACTTCTCGTAGGTTAGGAGGTTTAGGGTGTCCCCATTTTATACAATATATGGAGGCAAATGTACAATCTAATTATTTGAATGGATTACCCTATCCAAAAGTGACACCCACATATTTCAAAAAATGATATATCCCTCACAACCTGAGCTAACATTATATAATATATTCATATATACTGATTTACATAAAAATAGCAATACCCCCCTATTAAGTACCTGGTTTCCGTTTGTTAGGAAATATATAACCTCACCAGTTAGGTTAAGAATACCATGGATGTTGCTCCCAATTTCTTACAACAAAAAATATGGGGAGATTACGGGAACTTTAACTTACAAAATTTCTACATTAATAAAATCTATAAATGGGATGATTTCATTCAAAATGGTGAAATTCCAATGTACAATGAGAGTTAAAAGAAATGGCAAGGAAAAGGATGGAACTTTTTGATTTATGCTACATTAAAAAATAAGTTACAAAAAACAGCAAATATTTATGGGACAGATTTGTAAAACTTAAAAATAGAGATTAAACAACAGCAAGAAATAACAGAAAGTGGGTCAGTTAAAACTTTTTCCAGATTCTATAATATTTTGGGATGCTGCCCCAAAAATTCCTTCAAGAAAAAGAATTTAGGCTGGAATATGGAAGCAAATTTGCAATTTAATTATCAACAATCGGAAAATATTTGGAAAAATAACAATAAACTTTATGTATCTGCCAAGAATAAGTTTATTCAAAGTAAAATCTTTAACTGTGCGTATATTACACCTACTGTACACTAATAAATAAATACTACCT
The DNA here is from genome assembly GCA_016271365.2 of Neoceratodus forsteri. NCBI lineage: Eukaryota > Metazoa > Chordata > Ceratodontiformes > Ceratodontidae > Neoceratodus > Neoceratodus forsteri. Next base: position 41,619,416 of record CM057451.1, read on the forward strand.
ATTCCTTTTTTGTTGGCATGATTGTGGTATGAAAGCAACATTAATCCATTGTTTTTGGTACTGTCCCAAGATATTAGAATGGTGGAAGAAGATATATACAGTTGTAACAAGAGAAATGGAAATAGAAATTCCATTCAAAATAGACATACTACTTTTTAGTAATATAGAATATTGTGAAATAGAACCATCTGAGAAAAAAATATATGTTTAGCTGCTATGACAATGAAACACAATATTAGAGAACTGGAAAAATGACAAATTGAGTGATTTCAATTACTATAAATGGTGGTCCATTTTTTCAGAAACATTAAAATTTGCAGAATTAATATATATGGTGGATTACACTTTGGATACACCTGAAGGGACTACCTGGAGGAATATATTAAATAGCTTGCCCCCAATATTGAGGTTACAATGATTTTGATTCATTTTCTTTTGTTAAAACTGCACATAAATACCACGTGTATTTTTAGAAGATGGAACTGAAAATAAATAATTTTAGGTAATATAGATACTCATGAGGAGAGCTGCAGACAAGATTGTGATAATGAAGCAGTTCTAAAATGTATGTTCTTTGGTATACCAATTAAGTTCTTTTTATTTAAAAAAAAGAAGGTGCTGAATGCCCTTTCAATGGCTCAAAGTTATTTGGGCCAGATGTCCAGGACATCATTAATGATTTTACAGGCATCTGTCAGGGCTGTTAAGTCTGTCCATTCACTCTGCCATACTCAGCCTAGGAGCAGACAATACTCATCCTTTCACAAGGTGTCCCATAAGTCTGGAGCAGGCTCATGCCCGAAGGGTAAAAGAAAAGCCTTCTGTGCCTTACCTACCCTGTCATCCTTGGGCCCAGCTGCGCCTCAAGGGTTATGGATCAGCCCCAGCGGCCTGCTCTGCCTGACTCCTTGCCAGACCCCACTCTTCTGGTCCCCGACCAAGAGGTAGTGGTCAGAGGTCGGTTCTCCCTCCGTCTCAACCAATGGAGAACCATAACCTCAGATTCCTGGATTCTTCAGATTATAGAACAAGAGACACACTCTGGAGCTTATAGAACAGCCCCAGAGAGTCCTCCGGTACCCTCTACCTATTCTCCAGCCCATGTAATGCTTCTTCGGGAAGAGGTACAGTCCTTTCTGTGGAAAATGGCGATCAAGCCAGTGCCCAGGTGGCAGAAGAACAGGAGTTTCTACTTCAGGTTTTTCCTGGTCCCCAGAGGATCTGAGGCCTATTCTAGATCTCAAGGACTTCAATCTTTACATTCAGTACTAACAATTCTGCATGGTCACTGCCAGGCCTGTTGCCCTTACTGAAGCAGGGTAATTGGCTATGCTCCCTGGATATGCAGGATGCTTACTTGCATATCTCTGTTTGACATGTCAACGTACACGCCCCTCAGCATCGTCTGGCCAGTGGACGACAAACCGCTGTCGTCCGCCAGTAACGTCCGATCTTTCCACGTCCTCCTGGCAGTGGTGTCATCTTCAGTTCCATTTTTTTGTCCTTTTGGCTGGTGCTGGCAATTCACCTTTGCAGTGGTAGCATGTCATTGTCGTTTTAGGAAGCTGATACCATTCCATTTGCTGCTGATAGGTGTTTTCATGTGCTTTAGCTGCATGTATCATTGTTTGCTTGTGTACCACACACACAACTGTGTGCATGTGGTGTGCCCTACCATGACACAGTCACACTCGGACTCCTGTTGTAGCTGGCACATATCACGAATAATGATCTGCTTACTAAGCATAGAACAGGTCAATTATACTTATATTCAACAACAGTCACGGCAGTTACCCAGGGCATAATGAAACAAGCATTTGTCAATGCCAAATGTTTGCTTGCTGGCATTGGCATTGGTACTGTAGGAGTGAGAGAGATGCATAATAGGAATGGCAGTGAAGTATTTAACTGAAGCCAACTCCACCACCACCCTGCAGAGACTGACAGGCATTGGGGTGTGCCTTTGGGTCATCTGGCATGATGGCCACGCCATTTCACCACACCCTACCCTGCAGACACTGACATGACAACAGTGTCATGGTGTGCCTTGGGGTCTTTGGTCCTTATGCTCACCCTATTCCATCAGGAAATACGGTGAGATGGGTGTAATATAGGAGAATGGGGTGAACTTTGGAGCCGAAGAGTCCAAGGCACACCTCGATGCCTCTCACTGGCTACAGGGTGTGGGTTGGGGTGGAATGGCATGAGCATTACAGGCGACAATCCCAAGTCACACCCCTGATGCCTGTCAGTCTCTACAGGGTGGGGCGTTATAGTCGGAAACCCTAATGCCTCAGGCGTTCGCTGGTATTTTCACTCCAAATTTTCAACATGGGTTTTTTGTGACCCCCACCTTATGAAGAGTGGCAATGTCAGTTTGTTAGCCGAAAGCTGATTTTGCACAGCGACTACGCCATTTGGCACCACAGGTGCAAAAGCACATTTCGAACAGGATGTGAAAAATGACAGCTGTACTGTTCATGGGGAGGTGTAAAAAAATGGCAATGTTGAAAATCTGCAGTGAAAAATAAAAATTAGGCTGGAGTCAAGGCGCAGCAGAGAAACTGTGCAACGACACCTGTAATGTAATTAGTTTGGGGATTTTTTACAGCAGATTGTCAACACGGGCATTTTGGGACCTCTGGTCATGAACAGTGTCACTGTCATTTTCTTAATCTGTCCCAAACGGTGATTTTCCCACAGCGACCACGCATTTCTGTGCCGGAAGTGCGAAAACACATTTCGGCCAGGGTGTGAAAAATGACAGTTGTACTGTTCATAAGGAGGTGTGGAAAAATGGCAGTGTTGAAAATCTGGACTGAAAATATTCCAAATTCATGAACTTTCGAGGGTACGTGGAAACTGCGCAATGCTCGCTCGTAACACAGTCATTTTATGGAGTTTTGTCACCAGATTTTTAACATAGCCATTTTAATACCTCTGCTCATGAACAGTGTCACTGTGATTTTCTTAATCTGTCCCAAGCATTGATTTGCTTTTACGACTAAGCGTTGTGCACTGCATGCGCAAACACATTTTGGGCGATATGTGAAAAATAACAGCTGTACTGCTCATAAGGAGGTTTGGTAAAATGGCAATGTTGAAAATCTGGAGTGAAAATTAAAAATTTAAATTAAATTAAGTTAAAAATTTGCAAACTTACAAGTGTGCATAGGAACTGCGCAACACACATTCGTATCAGTCATTTTTGGGAATTTTTTCACCAAATTTTCAACTTAGGGTTTTGGGGGGCCTACCATATGAACTGTGCCACTGTCGTTAGATTCTGGTCCCAAAGGTGGTTCCGCGCAGTGACCGCAAAATCACCTTTCGGGACCGAATAACAAAATGACAGTGACTGAATTCATGAGGTGGGGCCCTAAGAACCCCATGTTGAAAATTTGGTGAAACAATTCCCCAAAATGGCTGAGATATGTACCAAAGTTGAAAAAAAAACACATTTATGCCATTATACTGCTTACCGGCATTTCTTCAGTTCGTGATCAGCTTTGAAGAGCGCAGACGTGTTCCTGGTCCACTGAAGATCGTCGTGCTGGGCTCCGGAGGTAAGTATGGGGAGTGTGTGGGGAGGTGGGTGCACAGAGGGTGGGCACGGGTTGGGGGAGGGGGCAAGACAGTCAACGAGGGACTGCTCTTTTTTCTTCCAGAGGAAGACGATAGGACTTTTGCCACGCTGTGGGCTCCCAGCGCGGCAACCTAGAGATCTGTTTGGGGGGCAGTGGAGCAGACGGGGATTGGGCACCCCATTGGTCACAGTAGTGTACGCTGGTGGAGGGGGCTGCATGAGCACACTGGGGTGGCCCCAGCATGCTACGTAGGGGTGGACAACAATGAACTGTCTGTGACAGTTCAGATGCAGTGAAGATGTATGAAGCGCTGTTCTGGTGCCTTGGAGCACGGTAATAGTACAGCAAAATATGACCAGTATAAATAATGTGTCATTATGCTCCTGACTTTCCACAAAAGGTGGGTGTGGAGGGGAAGGGGGTGCACAGTTCTATGCTGCATTGATATGTAAGTGGGGAGGGGAGGCAACGGCGAAGTGCATGGTGTTTTATGGAAAGGTCTGACCAGCATTGCTAGCAGTTATCACTGAGACAGTACCACCACTATGGCCCCACAACACAAGTCCTGCAGGGTCGGGGAAGGATATAAGGTGACTGAATGGTCATAGGGAACAGATGACTGCCTAAAGATGATGGTCCAGTAAGTGGCTAGCAGAGCATCCTGAAAGTTAGTGTGCCTGAACCAACTTCTCTTTCAGGAGGTGACAGAATTAGCACTGTGACCTCAGGTAGTGCACAACACAATACTCAACACCAAACACATAAGGACAAGTGTCAAAGATATCTTTATAGAAGTAATTTGCATCAATGAAATGGTCTGAGCAGACCATGTTATGCTTCATTGGCTGAAAGCTGTCAACCCTGATGTCCTGACTGTTGAGAGCACTGATCTAGTGACTCTAATGGATCTGTGCTGTGAAACCGATGGAAACTAACTTTATGGCCACACTTGGTCTTTCCAGATGTGTTGGCACAACTTGTCACCATGAAGGTTAGCATGTTCACAGAAGGAGTTAGGATATACTACGGTTACTGTACCGCTAAGGAAAAAATACGGGGCAGGGAGGTTACTTAATGCACCAGGTAAATAGAGCAGCCAGATGGAATAAAACCAAATGAAGCAGCCAGACTGAATAAAGCCAAATGATAAAAGTGATCTCTGTTTACACTGATACCCTCTGATTTACGGCCATGATTCTGACAGCATGCAGGGCGTGACGATGAGCGCGGAACATTCACAGGGCAGGAAAGGAGCGGGAGAAACAAACGGAAAAAAAAAGACGTCCTCAGAAGATATGTGCACGTCTACAGGGACGTGTACACAGAAAACCAGGGGGGATGAGCACAACCTTCTCTTCCGGTGCAGTCGCAAATAACAAATGGCGCTCCACTCACTCTGAAACAATGCCTCAATCGCCGTGAAAACCTGCAAGAAAATAAAGGAAAGGTTAGTGCTAGCACTACATTTACATTAATGATTATGCATAACGGCACTTGTGGCATCAGCAGCCGCAGTACAGGTGCATTTGGGATGCTTTCCTTTTTTTTTTCTGCATGTTCTGTTTAACCCCTACCAACAAGTCGCCCACTCCTTCAGGCGGCCATCCCTCACCTCCGCCGCTTCTTCCCGTTCCACCGTCTGCTGCCTCCTGCCGTCCCGAATAACCCGATATATCCATTCATCGGGGAGAGGGCCCCTACCTGTGGGGGCAACCAGGAGGGGAGATCGAAGTGCCTGTAGGCACTTCCTTGCATCTACTTCGGGCAGAGGTGCAGTTTGGGGACTTCCCAGCTTCACGGTGAGGGGAGGCGGGCCACTATTATCCAGCCGGCATGGGTGGCCATTTTTTCGCCTTTTCTGCCCTCCAGCCCTATCTGGCCCACAATGAGATGGTGACCTGAAGTGGGGACATGCAGGGGGATGTCGAGGCTGCATGCGGCCTAGCATGTCCACCAATCCACTGTCAGGTGTCAAGGCCCTGCCCACTCCCCAGCGGAAGGGAAGCGTCCAATGGATGCTCTGGAATCCCTCCCTGCTGGTCTTCGCTCCTGACACCTGGGCTCTGGGCATGACCCTGGGTCATCAGTGCGCCGAGCGAACCCCTTCGCTCGGCGCCACAGAGCCAGCTGGGCTGCTTTCCTTTAATAAATTATAAGTGGATCAGACATGGGTAAGGGCACAAAGTGCATGCAACAAGAATCAATCCCCACCCCCAAGTTTCTTTATCCTTTATCCTTCTTTCCTCCGTTTTTTTTCCTTTCTTGTCTTTTCCGTTTGGATTTCTTTTCGGCTTTATAATATATTGGATCAGATAAAAAGCATGGATATTTTTTGCCCAAAATACACACCCAATCCCTGTGAATTTGCCTGAACTCTTCAGGGTGTGGTTTAACTGCAGTTTGAGCAGTATGCAGAGCACTGACCTAACAGCAGGACAGGGATGCCAGTTAGTGGCAACAGGCATATTTTCAGGTTTTCACGATGGCGATCTGAATAAAGACACATTCGGGCCACATCAGATACACCATGTGATATCCGGCACAACACACTTTGTAGAAGACTGACTTAGATGAACACAGATGACCACATACTGTTTCATCTGGTACACCTCATGCCCAACTATACCACAGTTAAGATGCCAGACTACATCCTGGACTACTTAATATCAGTTGGACTCTGAATGTGTGTGATCTTGTAAGTTTGGAGGAGAGAAGTCATACCAGCATGGTTGCAAAGAACTCCAGGGTCTGTTTTTAAATCGTAGCTTATCTTGTGGGCAGTTTATGTATTTGAATGAAGCTATTTGTTTTTTCTTAATAAGCAGGACTCCTAGTGCTCCACGGCACTTCAGTCCTGATTTCTGCGTCAGAGGCTTCTGTGACAGCATTTGTTTTCTGCAGCATATGTTATTTATTTCTGTAGCAGAATAAAGTCTTGCCATTGGATTAACTATGATGTGATGCATTGATGACATCACATGTGGAGCATAGAGGTGGGGCTTCAGGATAAAGGAAGGTAAGGAAGCCAGTCAGTATGGCAAACCTGTATATCTGAATAAAAATTACCAAGAGCAAGGCATTCAGTGGCACTACATATATTGTACAGTTTGATGTGTGTTCTGTGGAAATTTCTGTGGCTGTGAATCTTAGAATACCGGGGGGTTTTGATATTAATTAACATGTCAACACTGAAAGCACAAGTGCTTGACCATGACACTCTCTGGCCATGAAACAGTAAATATGTACATTCAGTTATTCATTTTTATTTTTATTTTGTACTTACATTTTTTGGCCCCCTCCAGTCTCTGGCTCCTGCTGTCTCAGGGAGTCCCAGGTACAGGCTGGCTACGTCTCGTGTCTCAGTGTCAGTGCATCCCCCTCCATAGAACCATGGTTATACCCACCTCTGCAGGGTGTGGGATATACCTTCCCGAATTCTCCAAGGTTTCGTCTGGCAGGCTGGCCTGACTGACACAGGAGGGCCCAGATGTACCTATGAGTCCTGTTGCTTTAGGAGCCAGGGCCATGTCTTTTTCCTGTAGTTTCTTCCACTGAAAGCCTGCTAACATGGTGGCTCAAGCATGCCCACACACAACGGCATGCTTCATGCGAGCCCCAGCCGATGACTGCCCTAGCCTGCTTACCTCTGCTACAGTGCCACCCATTGTCACTTAGGTGGCAGCATTGCAGCGAAGGCAGTGACGGAGAGGATGTGCGATCCTCCACCCCCCCAACCTGGCCCCAACAACCCAGGCCTGTTTCCAAACCCGGGTCGCTGGCACCACAAACGGTAGTGTTACTGCTGTGCTGATGGTGTGGCTTCATTCAGTTTATTAAAGCAAAAATGCTTGTTTAATTATAATTTTGATGTGGACACTTTTCTTTTTTTTTTGAAACTTTAAATTTATTTTATGTATCAGATGCGTTACACAGTTCCAAAGTTCTGATGTTACAATACATTCATCTGATTATCATACATATCTTCAACAAAAAGAAATATTAATTTACATCAAACCAACCAATGTAGATAATCCATATGGATTAGTCTGCACTGTTATAATCTCTTGTGTTAACAATTCACATTCTCATCCTGATATAAACAAAAAACCAAAAAAAAACGGAACAAGAGAGGAGGAAAAGAAGAAAGAAAAGACTTCATCTGATTTCACCTTAGATCAATATGGAAGAGAGGAAGAAGAGAAGGAGCAATCTCAAGGAAACACACAGACACAATAAAACTCAAAATAACAAACAGAAAGAAAAGTACTCATTTATCCTCATTTGACAACACAGCCAAGTTTTCTATTTAGAACATAGTACCTGTCATGGGGTGTCAGCTCAATCTTGTAAATATTGATGCCAAGGTGACCATGTTTGTATGAACTTGTCATTTTGTACTCTTAGTGAGCTAGTAATTTGTTCCATAGTTTCTAATTGGTACATTTTGGACAGCTAGTTCTGCACTGTGGGAGGGAGTGGAGATAACCATCTCAAAATTATGCACTTCAATGCTGCTACCCTCATCGTATGAGCTAGTTTGGTAGATAGACTAAGCCTCAAAAGGAGTGTCGGGAGGCCCAGAGGTAGGTCTGATCCTGTAAAAGGAATTTGTAGGCTTGTGATATTTTGTATTAAATTATGTATTTCTTCCCAAAATTATGCTATTATTGGGCAATCCCAGACCATATGTGTCTGGGTGCCTGGGCTCCGACAACCCCTCCAGCACAGATCTGACTAGTGACATCCAAAATGTTTTACTGTGGTGGGGATAAGAAAATATCTCAGCAGAATCTTCTAATGGAACTCTCGCCAAGCTGGGTAACTGGTCACCTGCTAGCCCCTGTCCAGACATCTGTCCCAGAGTGGTTGGGAACTAGAGATTGCCAGTTCTTCCTCCCATTTTAATTTTATCTGTTCTAAGCCTGTCACATTGGTGTTAATTAAAATTTTATGTAATTGAGAGAGAGGGTGTGTAATATATTTAGTTGTAATAAAGTAATAAAAGAACTCTTCTAATTCTGTTCTGTCTCTACTGAACATGTGTAGTCTATTTTCAGATAGTAGGTAGTGCCGGACTTGAAGGAATCTGAAATGCTCTTCCCTGCGTAGCTGGACTTTATTTGACAGTTGTGCAAAGGACAAACACCTGCCTTTGTCTATACACTGTGCAAATGTGGAGAGTTTTTGGATTGCCTAGAACCTAAAACCTGAGTCTGACCTAGGTGAAGTAAAAGAAGGTTCAAATCTGATCCGGGAAAGCAGTCCTGGACCTTCGGGGGTGTGAGTTAGTTTTCTTAATTTTTTCAGGATTGCCAGGGGTTCATTACTGAACGTAGTAGATCTAATGGCATACTGCTAGTCGGCATGGCCCAAAGCGCCCACCCTCCCAGAGATCCCTCCTCCAAGTGATACCACCCAGAGTCTTCCCTGCGTCTAGCCCAGGTATACAGTTGTGCCCTGCCGGCAGCCAGAAAGTAGAAATTAAAATGTGGGAGGGCCAATCCTCTTCTTTCATGAGGGGTTTACAATATGCTTCTAGCTATCCTAGGACGTTTGTTTCTCCAAAGGAACTTCTGTGTCTCCTTCTGCAATACCGTCCAACATTCTCTGGGAGGTTGTAAAGGAAGGGTTTGAAAAGGAAAAAGTAGCCTTGGTGGGACATTCAGTTTTAAAGCTTGGGATCTTCCATATAATGTTAGAGATAACAATTGCCACCTGGTTATGTCTGCCTGTAAATTTTGAAGTCATTTTAAATAGTTATTTCTGTATAACTGAGTAAGGTCTACGGATATAGTGATACCTAGATATTGGATAGTGTTTTTATGAGCCCATGCAAAGGGAAAGGACATTTTAAAATCTCGAGGAGGAGAGCCACTCAATATGAGGGTCTCTGATTTAGTCAGGTTTATTTTATAGCCTGCAAGTGTGCCATAATCTTCCAGTGTTTTCAAGAGCACAGGGACTGAGGTCTCTGGCTCAGATATAAAAAACAGGGAATCATCTGCATAAAGTGAAATTTTTTGGGTGTGACCTGCCACCATCACTCCTTTGATGTGGGGGTTTGTTCTAACAGCAACTGCTAATGGCTCCAGGGATAGGGCAAAAAGAAATGGGGAGAGGGGCAACCTTGTCTTGTGCCCCGTAATAAGGGAAATCTCTCCAATAGGTGGCCATTCACTTTTATTCTGGCTTCTGGCGCTTGGTAAAGAGCCTTGATGGTTGAAAGCCGTTTGTCCCCTAGTCTGAACTTCAACAAGGTCTCTACTAGAAACATCCAGTCGACCCTGTCAAAGGCCTTCTCCGCATCCATACTGATAGCTATTTGGAATTGCCTAGACAGTTTTTGAGCTGAGATTACATTCAACAGACGGTGTATATTGTCTTAGAGATAGCGGCCAGCTATGAAACCAGTTTGGTCCCTGTGGACCAAGGTCTTTACTATAGTTTGTAATCGGTCGGCCAGAATTCCGGTAAAAATTTTTAGATCTACTGGGAGGAGGGAAATCGGTCGGTAAGATTTACAGTCTTCTGGGTCTTTGCTCGGTTTAAGAATGACAGAGATCTGGGCTTGATTCCAAGATCTTGGAGGTCCCCCCTCGCCCCCCAGCAACTCGTTAAAGGCCTTCGATATTGTTGGCAGTAGGAGGTCTGCGAACTCTTTGTAAAATTCGGCTACGTAGCCATCTGTCCCTGGGGCCTTGCCATTTTTTAGCTGTTTAATTTTTTGTATTATTTCCGAAGTAGATATAGGGGTTTCTAGTTCAAGTTTCTGAGCCTCAGTTATTTTAGGAAGATGAAGCTTGTCAAGGTAAGCGAGGATTTTTCTGTGGTGGTCTGGACCTCTCTCCGCCTGGTATAGGGTAGAGTAGTATTTTTGAAACTGAGTAGTGATTTGGGTAGGAGATGGAGTTACGGAGTCTCCCCCCCACCTTCAACTTAAACACCACCCTGGAGGTCCGCTCCTTACCGAGTTGCCAGGCCAATAGTTTCCCAGCTTTATTGCCCTGTCTGTAATACTTTTGTTTGGCATAACGGAGCTGTCCCTCAATTTGTTGGTCTAAGATTTTATTCAGTTTCATTTTAAGCTTATCTAGTTCAATTTTGGTGAGTTGGCTTAGGGTCGACCGGTGGGCCAATTCTAATTCGTAGATTTTCTTTTCCAAGTCCAGATGTACTTTAATTTTGTTTTTTTGTGCAATGAAGCGTACTTGATTATGACTCCTCTTAAGTAACACTTGAGAGCGTCCCAGCAGACCCTTGCTTCAGTGTCATCTACGGGGTTAAGTGTTAAGAATTATTTCATTGATTTCTGGATTAATTCTTTAAATTCGCTGTGATTCAGTAGACTAACGTTGAAACGTCATAAAGATTCAGGGGGTCTAGGTGAAGGTTCTACCTCCAGAGATATAGGGGCATGGTCTGATAAACATATGCTACCTACAGTATGTCTGTTCTGGTAAGCTTATGTAGGATGTTAGAAGATGTTAGAAAATAATCAATTCTTGAGTACATCTTGTATTTAAGAGAAAAGTATGTGTATAGTCTCTACCTTTAGGTCTAGTGATTCTCCAGACATCCACCGATGATAACACAGAGCATAGTCTGGAGAGAGCTCTACTAGTTCTGGCCGGGCCCATAGTATTGGAACCCATCCTGTCCAAGCTGAGATCCAACATGGAATTGAAATCCCTGCTATGAAGATCAGGCTTTATGGATCTAAAACGGATTCCTTAAGGACCTTTGTTAAAAAGGTTATCCTAGCTAATTCCTAATTCGGGGCATAAAGGTTTAGGAATACACAGCTCTGACCTCTGAACTCTCCCCTAAGTCTCACGTATCTTCCCCCCGGATCCAAATCTACTTGCAGGACCTTAAGCGGGTTGTCCCGTCTTACCAATATGGCCACCCCCCTTCGGTTCAGTTGTTGATGAAAATCTGCTGCATACATCTCTCCCACTCGACCTTTGCGTAACTTTCTGTGCTCTAGTGCAGTTAAGTGTGTCTCTTGTAAGAATGCTATGGAGGCGTGTTGTCTTTGTCATTCTTGAATAATTCTGGACCTCTTAACTATTAATACCTCTCACATTCCAGGAGACGATCTTTAAGTCAGCCATAATAATTTAGTGTTTAGATCATGAGTTGTCAGAGGATATTTAAGCACCTGTGATAGTAATATGAACAGTGTCAACAACATAGAACTATGTACAAACCACCACTTGGGTAGTAGAACAGACGTTAATGAAACTTCAAGGTTTGTATATACCCTTTTCCACACCTCTGGAACACTTCTACATGGTGAGGTAGGAGACTACTTCTCAAGCCTCCCCGCCAGAAGTACCCCGCAAAATCTGGGGAATATCCCAGCTGGGTTCTGTCAGTTCGCTGTGGGAATCTGTGTCAGCCCATGGTCAAGGCCCGACTCAAATTGTATAGTTACAAAAGATATTATTGTGGAGTTAAGAGGGAGCCCAGCTTATCATAGCTGTACCCTAAGCCACTCAGGGAACTGGAGCAGAGCCCTGCGCAGTGGGGGACGGCCCAGAGGGGGATCACCCTCCTTCAAGCATTGTCCCTTGGGAGAAGTCCAGGGGGCAGCCACTAAATATTGTGACTCCCCGAGCCGGCTGCGTGGCGAGACCCCCCCCATTGATCCCCACTGATAGGTCCCCCTCCCCCTCGCATGGCTCCCCAGTGCCCCAGCCCTTCAAACGCACTCTGTCTGTTGACATTTCATACTTCCTTAATGGTTACTGAGAGAGGGGTCAGGGCACCCTAAGATGTCACCAGCCGACTTCCTCGTGCTGTCTCTGACCTAAATTACTTTATCGAAAGCCTGTCTTTGACCTCTAGTGTTCAATAATTGAAGGGGTGTCGAGGGGCGCCCTTCAGCGCTCTGACCTTGACCCCTCCTCAATGAATAGTATATGTCAGTTAAAACAGCCTGAAATAGGAAGACCATTCTCAGACCTAGCCCCCTCATTTCTCAGGGAAGAGCAGTAGCTTCCTCTATTCAACAGTTCAAGTGCATCTACTCGTAGCACTGGGCATAGAGCCGCGCGGATGGAGTCCGGTCCCCCCACAGTGTGGATCTGTTTCGGTCTCCCACCCAGCCACCAGGACCCAAGGAAGACTGTCCTATCTGAACCCCTTCCCCCCCCCAATAGGGCCCCTCCCATCCCCAAGGGGGCAAGGAGCCCTCCACCAGACAACCCCCCCCCCCCATATTCCATTCCTCCTACCCAGCTCTGTTAACTAATGCTAACCATCATAATATCTCTGTACCATGGGGGGAAAAAAAAATAACACAAAACCACCTTCATAACACCCTATGGCTATCAAAAAAATTGAGGCAAAATATAAAAGTTTTCTCAGATTGTAGTCCATGACTGTGTCCATAGGGTACATTTTTATCCATTTCTTATATTTTAACTACTTGGACCTGACAAGAGGTTTCCGATGAAGCAGAAGTTTATATATCAGAAGGTCCTGAGTCCACATCCCCCCCCCCCCCCGACTCAGTAGCAGCCTGGGGAAGGGAATAATCAGGAGGGAAGAAAAGAAAAACTTGTTTTCTCACCGTTCACAGCATTCAGCTGGTACCACCTGCCGCAGCGTCAGAGGGCGAGACCGTGAGAGGAACGACGACCGGATTATCAGGTTGGGGGATCACTTTCTTGTACACTCTGTCCCACACACTTTTGGTTCCTCCTGCTCTCGAAGATCTTGCAGCTTTTGGTCCTTTGACCTGCCAGGAACCCTTCGTGAGAGATCCCTCCAGCACCCCAGCGCCATCTTCTGGAATGGATATACCCTGCTTTTTGGCACATCTGATTGCCTCGGTTACCTCCGAAAATTTCTGCCAGCCCTCTGAGGTATGAATTTTTATCCGTGCTGGGTATTCTAAGTGTGCTGAGTTGCCTGTCTGGCGAATTGTTTTAACTATTTTGTATGCTTTCTGCCTATGAGCTAGTGTTTGAGGGGCATAGTCCTGGTTGAAAAAAAGGCGAACATCGCCAAAGTGGATTTGTTTCCTCGACCAGGCAGCTCTGAGCACTTCCTCCTTGAACCTGTAATCGACGAAAGCCATTATTATTGAGCGGGGTCGAGCTTTGTGGTCATTCTGCTTGGCTACCAACGATCTGTGTGCTCGAATTGTGCCCAGGTCTCTGTCCCCCTTTAAGTTAAGAATTTCCTTTAGAAAGCTGTCCATGAATTGTGTCATGACACCGGACTCGGTGCCTTCAGGTAAGCCGTGAAGACGGAGGTTGTTTCTTCGATTGCGATTTTCTGGATCTTCCAGTTGTTGCTGAAGGGCTAGTTCTTTATGGTGAAGGTCTTTCAGCGCTATGTTGTAGATATCTGAGGTGGCTGTGTATTCCGACAGTGATTCCTCCAAGAGGTTGGTGCGTTCTACTAGGCTTGTGATGCATTGTCTGTCCTCCGAGGCCCGCTGTTCCAATCTGGTTAATGTGTCATTTATTTGATGTAGCATGCTGCATAAGGTTTTAGAGGTAATGATAAAATTCTCCTCAGTGGTTGATTGAGTGGCAGGAGTCTGGGCGATTAGGTCGGCTAGCTCAGCACGTATTGTCGCCTGTTGTTGCAGGGCCGGAGGTGGAAACTTCGCTTGGGATGTAGGTTATTCGAGTTATCTTTATACCTTTGTTTAGGTGGCATGATGTTGTCTTCGGTCGATCAGTTTTTGACAGAATGTCAATGTCTTTGAGCTGGATTTCGATGGATTTTGTGGAATGAGTCGGGAGCTTCTCAGCCTAGGCTTCCATTTCTAGGTGACCGGAACCAGAAGTCCATGTGGACACTTTTCTGTCTGTCTCCTGCCTGTAGGCCAGAAGTTAATGTATGCAATTAGTAATATTGTGAGATTTTTTTTAATTTTTAACAAAGAAGCCTCCCTGGTAATAAGTTGCAAGATGGCGAGATTGATGGTTCCCCTCATAAATCATCTGGCACTCAAGCAAATTTAGTAATCAACAAGATCATTACACAGAGATCCTAGCTAATAGGTGTGGCATAGTTAGACTAGACAGAGCATCCTGCTTAAGGTTGCCAACATTGTATTTCAAAAATAAGGGCCCCCCCCATGAGACCTTGTTGAAGGAGGTAGTACTGCGAGTCTTGCTCTCCCTACTCCCTACAGATTGGTGACCACGATGATAGTTTCTCCCAGGGCTTTCATTTGACAGTTGCCTACCAAACAATTACTCTACCAGCCCGAGATCTTCCCGGAGGAGGCTGAATCCAGGCGATTTCATTGGTGCTGGTGGAGGTTGTAGAAGAAGAAGTAGATCACATTCCACCACAGAGATAACAGCTTACAGGGCTGAGCACTTTCTGTCATCTACTCTTCCACTAGTACAGCATCATTCTGACCTTCAACACAGCTTTTCTTTACTTCCTTTCTTGCTGGATTCCTCCTATCTCATAAAGCTACAGTACCCATATCTTTATTTCTCCCCAGTTAGAGCAGAATGCTCCTGCATGTGCCAGCATTCACAGAATTTAAAACTGCCCATCTTTATGTAACCTCCTTCCCATCCTCACCCTAGTGCCTTACCTCCAGTGCCTGCACCCTCCTACCTTTAGTTCTCCCCGGGGACTTCTGATGTCCTTGCCATGATCGAGCAGTTCTAAAGAATTGTATAGGAGGGGAGAGAGATCAAGCAGCTTGTTGGCTGCATGAATGGAGCAGCTTGTGGCCACATCGGGACTAAGAGGGTGGTGGTGAAAGCCACCCGCCAGACCACCGACTCTGTTGCTTTAGTACCCCACCTCAGAACTTGCCTGCAGAGGGGACCGGGTGGTTCGTAGTGCAAGGGGAGAACCCCAAATCTGCACTGTCATCAGCACATTCGGCTCGCTCTGCTTCACAGGACAAGTCAACAACGCTGAGGTTCCTGCTTCAAGCTAAGGCTAACATTGTCCCAGTGTACAAAAGGTGCTGTGGCTAATGTTAGCCGCTGGGGAAAAATGGGAAACTGAGTCCGTGGCTGCGCTCTATGGGCAAGTTAGCCAAGCAAGCACAAAATAGGGGATAAAAGGTGTCCTGTATTGATTTTTTATGGGACAGGCAAGTTTTTTATTAAAATACGGGATGTCCCTTAAAATATGGGACTGTTGGCAACCTTCCTGCTGTTGGAGCATAGTGAATGGAAATGATAACTTACACATGGCCATCGTGTATCGTCTGCCTGCTCCTACCCTCACAACTCAGGCACCTGATCAACTTCTCCTCTGCTTTCATCACCGCCAGTGATTCTCCAAGATTGCTTGGTGCACTTTTAAGTTTTATGTTTATTGCACGCGCCTTTTTTGGATTTTGCTCTATTTTTTTTTCTGTCCATTCTTGAGGGGTCAGGATTTGTTGTAACTTGTTGTACTGTTAATGTTTATGTTCATGGTGTGATCGCACTAGGAAATTGCGGCACTCAGGTCAAAAAGTACAATCAAAGAAAGAAAAGCTGGAGACTGGCACCACATGCCTCGGCTAAATGGGAATTTATCATCCTAAAGGTGATGCAGGACACATGAGGAAGTGATCTTGCTGTGAGGGTGCAGGGAGCTTGTATTGACCACCACTGGTTTTGGACTTTAATAAAGTACAGATTTTACTCACTACAAAACTTCAACTTTTGGTGAGTCCTTGCTCCAATTTTATTGTGGCTGTTCCCATATTACAGTTTAACAGATGATAAATTCCCATTTAGCCGAGGCATATGGTGCCGGTTTCCAACTTACTGTACTGTTTGAGTTGTTACCCTACTTCAGTACTGTTAGTAGTAAGCTTCAGATATTACTTTTGACTGACTGTAGTATCAAGCTGCTTGAATAAAAACTACTGCATTACTGGTCTCCTCTGTTAATTTTCCCCTGTGTCATGCCTGGATATGAGCCTCTACTAAGTGCACCTTTTCTGGACACCGGAAGGTCTTCATGCTAAACTCCTCCCACCCACCCGGATGGCATCCCCCTCAGCACCTCTTGCATGCTGGAAGCAAGAATCCATGTGCCACTTGCCAGGGGAGGTCGGGTGGGTCATGTGGGTGAGCACCATATGCCACTCCTAGAAATATGGTTACAGGTAAGTAACCTTCATTTCTACAGGTGTGGATATGGTGCATTATCTACACTTAGGCAGACTCCTAGCAGTTCTCTGGAGAAGGGGGCAAGGCGCACACTCCTACTTAGGAAAAAGGGCTTTGAAAACAGAGGCCCCAAAACCAGCGTACCAGTGTGACTCAAGGTTGATGTGGTAGTGGGAGATGAAGGTGTGTGCTAACTTCCAGGTCACAGCCCTGCAGATCTTCTGGATAGGGACATCTCTGGAAACGGCCACCGAGGCAGTGGTGTCTGTTGGAATGAGCCCTAAGCCCAACAGGAGGCTCCCTGCCAGCCAACCTATAGCAGATGTCAGTGCAGGAGACAATCCACCTGCCAGTCATCTGCTTAGCTGCTGGTCTGCCAGGTGCAGCTGCAGCATTGGTGACAGAGCGGGCAAACCTCCCCTGAATTCCAGCTGTGCGTTCAGTACAAGCCAGTGCTCTCCTGAGGTCCAACTTGTGGAGCCTGTGCTCGGCCTCTGAGGTTGGAGTGGTGAAGTACACTGAGAAATTAATCACCTGGTTAAGCTGAAACTCCGAAACAACCTTTGGGAGGAACTTCGGGTTGGGGCAGAGGACAGTCTTGTCCTTGTGGAAAACCAAATAGGGAGACTCCATTGAGACTGCCTGGCGCTCACTGATGCTTCTGGTGGTGGTGATAGCCACCAAGAAGGTGGTCTTCCATGACAGGTGGGAGATGCGACACCTGTGCATCAGTTCAGATGGCTTGCCTATGAGCATCACCAGTACCAGCAATGAGTCCCAAGGTGGTTGGGGGTTCACACACCAATGGGGATAAGTGGTCGAGGCCCTTAAAGAAGCACCTGACCACCTTCTTCTGCACCACAGTCTGCATACTAGCCCATGACTGGTAAATCGAGATGGCTGCTAGGTGCACCTTGAGGGTCGTCGATCTCAGGACTGAGTGAGAGAGGGACCACAAATAGTTCGGGATGCTAGCCACGGGGCAGGACAGGGGGTCTAGCTCCTTGCCTTGGCACCAAATGGAAAAGTGCTTCCACTTAAAGGCACAGCACTGGTGAGTCGACTGCTTCCGAGAAGCCTCTACAGCAAGGAGGACCTAGTTGGAGAGACCCAAAGACTGGAACTCTAGCCATTCAGGATCCAGACTGTGAGGTGCAGGGATAAAAAGTCTGGGTGGAGAACCCTCCCTTGAGAGCGAGGTCCGGGTGGAGAGGCAAGTGCCACGGGGGTCTGCTGCTCAGCTTAAGGAGATCAGGGTACCAGTCTGGAGCCACAAGCATCATCTACGCCTTGTCCTTCTGCACCTTATGCAACACCTTGTGGATCAGGGAAAAGGGAGGGAAGGCATACATGAGGCCGGGTGTCCATGGCCTGACGAAGACATCCCCCATCAGTGTCCTGTACTGAAGGGGGTGGGCACAAAACAGCCTCAGTTTTGCATTCTCGCAGGAGGCAAACAGGTTGATCAGGGGAGTGCCTCACTGGGAGAGCAGGTGATTACCCACCTCCTGTTGAAGAGACCACTCATGAGATGCCTCACCTACACAGCTGAGGGCGTCCGCTAGCTGGTTGGTGATACTGACCACTGGGATCGCCAGGAGATCGGCGTCCAGACGGAGCACAAGGGTCCAGGTGTGGAGCTTTCTAACACAACCAGAGGGAATGTGTCCCACCCTACTTGTTGAGGTGGAACTTGGTCATGGTGTTGTCTGTCTGTACCTGCATGACTTGACCCCGAACAGATGAAGCAAAGGCCATCAGAAGATGACATACTGCCAGGAGCTCCTGCAGGTTGACATGACATTGGGACTTCTTGGGGGTCCAGAGCCTGTGGGCCCTGTGTTCCCCCCCAGGTGGGCTTCCCAACCCACCAGAGACATGTTGGTCATGAGAGTGACCATCGGCTCTGAGCAGATGAATGGGACTCCCTCCTGAAGATGTTCCAGGATGAGCCTTCCACTCGATGGCGTCCCACATTGGGTACGTCACTGTGACTGGCTGGTCCAGGTGATCGAGGCACTGAAACCAGTGGAGGGCCAGCTCCCACTGCAGGGGGCGCATCTGCCAGTGGGCCCACCAGACCACGGTGGTGTATGACACCATGTACCCCAACAGTCATTGGAAGTCCCCGGCAGGGTGAGAATGTCCAACCTGAAATAATCGGGCATAGGAGGTAAGATCCACCTCTCAGTCCACCAGGAGTCAGGCCCTTGGCCCGAAGGGGAGTTGAGCTGTGTCCCAGTGAAGTGGATCACTTGCGAGGGGTGGAGTTCCAACTTTTCCGGGTTGAAAAGAAGACCCAAGGTCGAGCAAGTCTGGGGACCAAATCCCTGGACTGCTCGACCTCCTCCTGGGACGAACCGGTGATCAGCTAGTCATCCAGATAAGGGTACGCCCAGACCCCTTGGCACCGCAGGAACACTGCCACCACTGGTTTGCACTTGGTGAAGACCTCTGAGGGCATAGGAGAGGCCAAACGGCATGGCCTGGAACTCGTACAGTGTCCCCTTCAGAGCAGAACTGAAGGAACCACTGGTGGGCAGATGGATTGGGAAGTGGAAGAAGGCATCCTGGAGGACCAGAGAACAGAACCACATATCCTGCTCTAGGGATGGAATGATTTGTTGTAGGGTGACCATCCGGAACTTGTGCTTTCTCAGGTACTGGTTGAGACAGTGAAGGTCCAGTAAGGGGTGCCAGCCCCCCCCAATCCATTTTGGAACCAGGTAATATATGGAGACGAAGACCAGACTGGCTGTGGAGTCTGTGACACTGGCTATAGTGCCTCTCTGAAGTAGCTGAACGATGTCCTCTTAAATGGCAGACAGCACATCCGGGGACACCACAGTCTCCCATGGAGAATGGTCTTGAAAGGGAGGGAGAGTCTCGAAGTCTAGAGGCAAACTGCGACCCTCCACTTCGAGCAGCCACTTGTCTGATGTGATGATGAACCAGGTGTTCGAGAAGTGGCTGAGCTGACTCCCCTTGGGAATCCAAGGCTGGAGCAGGACAGGCAGGGGATTGACATCTCCCCGACCTGTCACTGAGCTGGCTTGGCAGCGGCCTCAGCACTGGCAGCCGGGGGCACCCCGGCTCCCCGGCCTCCAGACTTCTTAGAACTGGAGCCAGCAGGCTTAGGCTTGGGCCAACAGTCCTGGGTCTGCCCTGCTGGGGGATGTGGTGGTCTGGGTGGAAGTGCTGGGTAGAGCCTAAACTGAAAGGGCTTTTTCTTTTGCTGCAGACCCTTAGAGTCCTTCTGAGAGGATGTAACAGAATCCAGACTGGCATTGGATCTCTCAATCCGGCTGAGGTGACCATCCACTCCTGGACCGAACAGGTCAGTACCCAAGAAGAGGATGTCTGCCAGCTTATGTTGGGTAGCCGCCGTAAAGGTCAAGATCCTCAACCATGCCCGACGCTGCATGGCGACTGCCATGGCCCATGGACCTGGCTCATGAATCACCGATGTCCAAGGCCATTTGGAGCTGTTGCTTGGCAACCGAATGTCCCTGGTCCTGGGCCATCTTGATTGTCAACTGCAAGTCTGCAGGGAGGTGGGGAAGAACCTGGTCCAAAATACCCATGAGAGCATGGGAGAAGTTGGCCATCATGACAGTCTAACTAGCCTGACAAAGGCCCAGGGAGGAGGTGGCATAGACTTTCTTCGCACATAGTCCAGTTTCTTGGACTTCTTGTCAGGGGGCTTATTGACATCCCCAACATTGCCTGTTCGCCGGATCACTGAATCCACCACCAGGCCTCAGTCAAAGGGTGTTTGGTGAAACTGGGCAGAGACCCAGTAGGAGCCGCATATTTCTCACCCCAGGAGTCCTTTAGTATACTTGACAAGTGCAGAATGCCAGCTGGGTTAAGCTGTCCCGGAGGTGGAGTTAATGCTAATGAATGTAATGAACTGGCCAATCAAGTGAGAGAGATAGAGGTTGTGCTGCCTATAGTGTGGCTAGAGGGCATCAGAATTATTTCCTTCGCTGACTGAGCAACACTGCCCCAGAGTACTCTCTTTTCACTTCGCTTGAAGAAGTTAGTTTCTTTTTGGAAGTGTTTGTTTCTTTAGTTTTGTGCTGTGCTGTGCTTCAGTACTTTTTTGAGGTATTTTTAACATTTTTATTATTTTTTTGCAGTTCCCTTCGGTTCCTGGGAACTGCAAATTCCATTCTAAACAGCGGTTCCTTTTGCGGTTCCCACTTATTTCTGAGATAAAAGTTTTAGCGTTTGTGGAAAAACGTTGCGCTTTTAACTTTAAATACTTTAAACATTTTGTGGCTCCAATTTTTAGTCGTGAACCACATATTTTTAATTCAGAAATGCTGTTTTCTGTACTGTGGGAACCGTTTTATCTCGGTTCTGTTCTGTGAGGGAACCAACCGTTTCTCTTTCAATTTCCATTAGAAATTTTTATTTTAAAGGTTTTCTGACAAATTGGCATATCAGAAAGACATAAAAAGAGGATTGGACCATCAGGATTTAAAAATTGTTTGAAGTACTCCAAGATAGTGGCCAAGGCAGATGGCCACAACCTTTATTTAAGTTGTCTAGGTCCAGACCATAAGTGTGAGCTTTGCTCAAAATTTTGTTCCAAAACAGTCAAAAAAGAGGGCAAAACTATTAGAAATAATGGCCTCTCAGTCTACCTTCTCCTCTGCTAGAAGTGCTGAAGAAGGGGCTTCCTCTCAACATAAAACTAAAGATAGGTCCTCTAAGGACCCTCTTGAGAATAAGTCTGATAAGAATAACAATAATGACCAAGCTAAAAAAAGACAAAATGAGTAGATTCCTGACCCGGTGTATGCTAAAAAGAAACAAAAAAAGAAGCATACCTGCCCCTCCCACTAAAAGGCACAGGTAGATGCCAGTGGCGCAAAAAGATACACCCTCTCCTGAAGAAATGGCTAAACCCTGGCACATATATCAGACTTTACAGACTATGGGCAACTTCGTTAATGCCCCATGTGACCCTAATGTTACTCTTTTTTCTGACTCTGGCCTCTTCCAGGGTTTTTATTGTGGTGATGGTGATGATGATGATGATGAACCGGAGGGCGAACCTGTAGAACCAGATGTATCCCCTGACCAAGAGTTTGGCAATTCCTGTAATGTCCAGGATGATCTCATTTTACTTTTGTGCAACATATGGTGGACACCCTGGACCTTGTCACACAGGAGACCACTGATCAAGAAGAGGAGCAAGATTTTCTGGAAATGATGGGACTTCCTCCTATTAAAAGCTGCTGTTGCCTATTCATAAATTCCTTTGCAGGGCAACCTTTAAGCTACTTCAGAACCCAAGATATGTACCTGGAGTGGATAAGAAAAGTGAGAAAAAGTACCAGTTAGAGAAATCTAATGCTGAATTTCTTTATATGCATCCAGATCATGAAGGAGTGGTACAGGCTGCAGCTTTCGACATAGCCAAAGTGCCACTTTCCTCACAAACTCCACAAAATGAGTCTAGAAAACTGGACTCAGTGGGCAAGAAATCCTATACCACAGCCTCCTTGCTGCTTCACCTCTCTATTTGTATGGCATATGCAGCTCAATATCAAAAGGCTGTCTGGAATGCTGTTTTAGCCATAAGTCAACAGGCCCCAGACAGAATGGCCCAAGACCTGTTAGAAACTGTGAAGACTGCCTTAGAGGCTACCAAATACCAGTTTCACATGGCTGTGGACACTAATGACACTGCCTCCAAGGTCATGGCCCAGGCGGTCTCCCTCAGGCATTATGCTTGGCTGAGGACCACTAATCTCTCCCAGGACACTCGGACCAAAGCAATGTGAGAACAATTCTCTCTTTGGGGATAAAACTGAAGCTTATATGAAAAAGGTGGAGGAATATAAAACCACCTACCAAAGCAATGCTGCCAAGGAGAGAGTCTCTACTTGCCAAAAATCTCAGAGCAGGGGGAATAGAGGCAAAGGTTGTTACCCTAGAGCTTACTACCCTATGCAATTGCCCTTCGACTACTTCCAAGTGAGAGGTTACTTCAGAGGAAGAGGAAGGAGGGGGTCATAGAAAAGCTGCTTCCTTTTCTTCTCCTCATACTCAGTTCAAACAAATCTCCTGACTGCAACATCTTGGTCACCGTCCCTCCCCCAGTAGGAGGCAGGCTGACCCACTACCTCCACCAATGGCATCTCATGACCACAGACAAATGGGTGATGGAGGTGCTGGGTCAAGGTCTCAGCCTGCAGTTCAAAAGTTTTCCTCCTCTGCAGGGGCCCAAACTTCCCAAAACCCTAACCCCAACAGAAAAAACATTGCTGGAGTTAGAGGTAAAAACACTTCTGGCTGCAAAAGCAGTGGAACGAGTCACCTTCCCCCAGTGGGGAGAAGGCCTCTATTCCAGATACTTTCTCACACAAAAGATAAATGGGGAGTGATGACCCATTCTGGATTTAAGATACCTGAACAGGCATTTACTGAAACGCCCAAATTCAAAATGCACCCCAACTATGGTGATCTATTGTCTGCAACAGGGAGACTGGCTAGCCTCCCTAGACCTCAGGGACATCTATATCCACATCCCAATAAGCCCACAGAAGGTTCCTCAGATTCAGGCTGCCATCTGGCCATTAACAGTTTGTAGCCCTGCCATTCAGCCTCACTTCAGCTCCCAGGGTCTTCACAAAGTGCCTAGCAGTTGTGGCAGCTAACTTAAGGAGGCAGGAAGTGTCTGTCTTCCCATACCTAGATGACTGACTGATAGTTGACAAGTCACCAGACAAGGTCAGAGAAGCTCTGTGACTCTCAAGAACTACCCTGGAGTCCCTAGGCTCATCATCAACAAGGAGAAGTCCCATTTTGAACCAGTTCAAGTATTGGACTTTATTGGGGCACAGCTGGATACCATCCAAGGGAAGGCTGTGCATCCCAAGGACAGGGTTCAAAACTTCCTCAACTTGGCAAACTCCTTCATCCTGGGTCAGCCAAGGCCTGCCAGACACTTCTTCAGGCTGCTGGGCAGTATGGCTTCCATGACAGCCGTAGTCCCAGGCACCAGGTTCCAGATGAGGGACATCCAGTATCATCTCAGGGCTCACTGGTCCCAGAAAAGAGACTCTCTCGAAGTTAATCCCAGTCACAAGAACCTTACTTCAGGCCTTAGACTGGTGGAAGGAAAGGGAAAACATCAGGGAAGTGGTTCTCTTCCAGCAAATTCAACCCCCAGGATTCTTACCACAGATGCCTCCCTGTTAGGGTGGGGAGCTCACCTGCAGGAACCATCCATTAGTGGTACTTGGACCCCAAGAGAGTCCACTTACCACATCAGTCTCCTGAAACTCAGAGCTGGTGTACCTGGCTATCAAGGCCTTCGCACCACAGCTAAAGCGCCACTCTGTTCAAATCAGAACAGACAACACCACTGCCATGTTCTGCATCAACAAGCAGGGTGGCACAAGGTCCACCAAGCTCTGCTCAGAGGCCACAAGGATCTGGTTCCTAGCCTACTCCCTGGACATATACCTGTCTGCCATACACCTTCCAAGCAAGGAGAATGTAGTGGCTGACACCCTGAGTTGCATCAGCTAGGGCCACCATGAGTGGACCCTAAATAGTCAAGAGCTCAGCAGAGTATTCAGGAAGTAGGGCACTCCAGAGGTAGACCTCTTCGCCTCCAGCCTCAACCATTAGCTTCCATTTTACTGTTGCAGACCCCCAGCTCTGGGTACACTGCCAGTAGATGTTCTAATCCTAGATTAGGCAGGGAAGTTCCTTTATGCCTTCCCTTCTTTTCCACTGATACACAGAACTCTGTTGAAGCACAGGGATCAGCCAGCCACCATGATCCTGGTGGCCCTGGATTGGGCAAGGCATAGAAACATAGAATTTGACGGCAGATAAGGACCGCTTGGCCCACCCAGTCTGCCCATTTCCCTACCTAATGGATAAGCTGCAGATCCTAGTTAACCAGCAGCCTACTTCTTCCTACCCCAACCCCCTAGAATTGCCTTTTGACTGTCCCATGCATGCTTGAATTCCACCACTGTTTTTGACTCCACAACCTCCTCCAGAAGGCCGTTCCATGCATCACATCCCTCTCTGTGAAAAAATGCTTCCTTAAATTACCTCTGAGCCACCCCTTCTATCTTCAAATTGTGCCCCTTGTTCTTGCACACTCTTTTGAAAGATGCTACCCTCTTGGACTTTGTTGATTCCTTGAGGTACTTGAAAGTTTCTATCATGTCCCCTCTCCTCCTTTCCTTGAGGCTATACATATTAAGCTCCTTAAGTCTCTCTTCAGATGTCTTCGTGCAGACCCTGCACCATTTTAGTTGCCCTCCTCTGGACAGCTTCCATCCTGTCTATGTTCTTATGAGTTGGGTCTCCAGAACTGCACGCAGTACTTCAGATGGGGTCTCACCAACTGTCTGTACAGAGGGATAATAACTCCTGCTTTCTACTGGTGATGCCTCTCCCTATGCATCCCAGTATCCCCAGCCCTCCTTGCTGCCCTCTCACATTGCTTGCCCACCTTTAGGTCATCTGATATCCTACTCCCAGGTCCCTTTCCATTTTTGTTGTTGTTAGTATCTCACCCCCCATTGTGTACTCTTCCCCTGGGTTTTTGTTTCCCAGGTGCATTACCTTGCACTTCTTAGCATTGAATCTAAGCTGCCATACATTTGACCATTTCTCTAACCTTGCCAAGTCCCTTCTCATCCTTTCCACCCCACCTTGTGCATCAACTCTGTTGCAGATCTTTGTGTCATCTGCAAAGAGACATACTTTTCCTTCCAGTCCGTCTGCAGTGTCGCTTATAAAGACATTGAAGAGGACCGGTCCTAATACTGAACCCTGCAGTACCCCACTAGTAACCCCCCTTTCTTCAGAGTGGACTCTATTTACTATTATTCTCTGTGTCCTACAGTGCCTTCAGAAAGTATTCACCCCCTTGGATTTTGTCACATTTTGTGATGTTGCAAACTCAAATTAAAATACATTTATATGGGATTTTTTTGTCACGTATCTACAAAAATTACTCTATACTGTCAAAGTGGAATGAAACTTCTGGAATTTTTTGTACATGTAATTTAAAATAAAAACCTGAAATGTCTTGATTTGATACGTATTCACCCCCTTTGCTATGACACTCCAGATTGAGCTCAGGTGCCTCCAATTTCCTTGTGAGATCACTCTAAAACTTGAATGGAGTCCACCTGTGGTCAGTTCAAATGGTTGACATGATTTCAGAGGAAATACACCTGTCTATATAAGATCCCATTGTTGACAGTGCATGTCAGAGCAGAAACTCTACCATGAAGACCAAGGAGCTGTCCGTATAACTCCGTGATAGAAATGTGAGGAGGCATAGATATGGAGAGGGGTATAAAAAAATGTATAGGGTGTTGAAAGTTTCCAGGAACACAGTTAAGTCCATCATTAGGAAATGGAAAGATTGCGGAACCACCCAGACTCTTCGTAGAGCAGGTCGTCCTGCCAAACTGAGCAACCGGGCAAGAAGGACCTTGGTCAGGGAAGTGACCAAGAACCCAATGACCACCCTGACAGAACTACAGAGTTCCACGACTGAGATGGGAGAACCTGCCCAGAGGACAACAATCTCTGCAGCACTTCACAGATGTAGCTTCTATGGGAGAGTGGCTAGACGGAAGCCACTCCTGAGAAAAGGCCACATAATAACATGCCTGGAGTTTGCAAGAAGGCACGTGGCAGACTCTGAGACCATGTGGCAAAAGATTCTCTCTGGTCTGATGAAACAAAAATTGAACTCTTTGGCCTGAATGCAAGCACTATGTCTGAGGCATAGGCAGACACAGCTCATCACCCATAACACCATCCCTACCATGAAGCATGGTGGTGGCAGCATCATGTTATGGGAATGCTTTTCAGCGCAGGGACTGGGGCACTTTTCAGGATAGAGGAACAATGAATGGAGACAAATACAGGCACATCCTTGAGAGAACCTGCATCAGTCTGCAATAGACCTTGGACTGGGGCGAAGATTTACATTCCAACAGGACAACGACCCCAAGCATACAGCCAGAGCAACACTGGAGTGGCTTCAGAACAAGAAGGTGAATGTCCTGAGTGGCCCAGCCAAAGCCCAGACTTGAATCCCATTGAGAATCTGTGGAAGACTTGAAGATTGCGGTCACCAATGCTCCCCATCCAACTTGACAGAGCTTGAGCAAATCTGCAAGGAAGAATGGGCGAAAATCCCCAAATCCAGATGTGCAAAGCTGATATAGACATACCCAAGAAGACTCAAAGTTGTAATTGCTGCCAAAGGTGCTTCTACAAAGTATTGACTCGGGGGTGAATACTTAAGTAAACAAGATATTTCAGTTTTTAATGTTTCATTAATTTTTGTTACACAATATAAATATTTTTGCCCCTTTATATTGTTGAGTATGCTGTGTGAATCAAGAGGGGAAAAAAATCATTTCAGTGCATTAAAAATTATGTTAGTAACAACAAAATGTGACAAAATCCAAGGGGGATGAATACTTTCTGAAGGCACTGTATTCTCCAGCCAATTCTTTACCCAGGCTGTCATCTTGGGACCCACTCCCAGGCTGGCTAACTTGTATATTAAACTTTTGTGTGGGACTGTGTCAAATGCCTTGCTAAAGTCTAGGTAGGCCATGTCCACAGCCCCTCCGTGATCTACTACTTTGGTCACCCAGTCAAAGAAATCTATTAGATTCGTCTGGCATGACCTTCCCGCTGTGAATCCATGCTGCCTTGGGTCCTGTGCCCCTCTGGCCTCTAGATACTCGACAGTTCTTTCCTTCAGAAGTGATTCCATCATTTTCCCTATCACTGAGGTTAAACTGACAGGTCTGTAGTTTCCTGCTTCTGCCTTGCTCCCACTTTTGTGAAGGGGAATCACATCTGCTCTCCTCCAGTCCTCGGCTACCACCCCATCCTCCCATGATTTGTTAAAGAGGGTAGTCAGTGGTATCACTAGTTCTACCTTAGTTCTTTTAGAATTCTGGGATGAATCCCATCAGGCCCCATTGCTTTGTCCACCTTTAGTTTTAGAGTTCTTTCAGAACCCTTTCTTCTGTAAATGGGCTGGTATCAACTTCTGTATCCAGAGTGTTTCCATTGTTTGTTTTAGGTACCTCCCCCTCTTCATTTGTAAATACTGAGCAAAAATATTTGTTTAGTATCTCTGCCTTTTCACAGTCACCCTCTGCCCACCCCCACCCCTTTATTAAGCCTCACTATCCCTCCCTTGGTCTTCCTTCGCTCCCTGATGTACCTATAAAAGGTTTTATCCCTCCTTAACTGAGTTGGCTATCTTTTCCTCGGTTTGGGCCTTTGCTGTTCTGACTGCTTTCCCAGCTTCCTTTTGCTTTAACTGATACAGTTCTCTGGCCTGCTCCTTCTGTGATTCCTTGTACTTCCTGAATGATTTCTTTTTCTCTTGAACCTTCACTGCCACTTCCTTTGAGAACCATAATTTTTTCTTACATCGTCTTGTTTTGTTTATTTGCTTCACACAAAGGCTTGTTACCTCTGTGATGACAGTTTTTATTATTTCCCATTGTTCTTCCACCCCTCCTTCCTGCCCATTTGCTAGTGCATTCCTTAGGCACTCACCCATTTTGGCAAAGTCAGCCCTCCTAAAGTCCAGTACTTTGCCTTCAGATGGCTTGACTCTATTGCTGTGTTTATTGTGAACATACTGTTCGATGGTCGCTAGTTCCCAGATGGCTACCCACTTCTACATCTGTGATCCTCTCTCCATCTCCATTTGAGAGAACCAGGTCTAAGATTGCTCCCTCTTGAGTGGGTCCAATACTAGTTGTCTAAGGCATGCCCCCTGTAGGGCATCTAGAATAACCCCACTCTTAGAAGTGGCTGCTGCAACTGCACTCCAGTTAACATCTGGCATATTCAGATCACCCATCAGCAATATCTCCCCTTTTTCTGCCATTCTAAGTATACTTTCTATCATTTCCTTGTACATTTCTCCCCCCGGGGGTCTGTATACAACCGCTGTGTGGATTGTGGTGCCATTGCCTGTCTCCAAATTGACCCACAGTGCTGCTTCTCCTCCCTGTTTACCCTTTTGTTCTGTTGCTTTGATTCCTTCCCTTATGTAAAGAGCTACTCCTCCTCCTCCTCTTTTGCCCTCCCTGTCCCTCCTGTAGATAGTGTATCCTGGTATGTTTACGTCCCAGTCATGGTTTTGTGTGTACCATGTTTCTGTGACTGCCACGATATCCAGATGTTCCTCCTTCATCAAGGCCACTAATTCAGGAAGCTTGTTACCCAGACTAAGGGCATTGGTACTCATTGCTCTCCATTTTTTGATGGCTTTACCTTCTGTTGCAGCATCCCCACTGACCTTTGTACCTCAGTCTTTTCTCATTTAGTACCCTGTTTTGTAGGAGAGGCTGGGATTTTCCTGCTGCTTATCAGTGCCTCCCTTGACTAGTTTAAAAGCTTGCCAATGAAGCATTTAAACCAATTGCTCAAAAGACTTGTTCCCTTCCTGGACAGATGCAGACCATCCTGCCAGTATAGGCTGGTGTCCTTCCAGGTGGAACCCCAGTCCCCAATGAAGCCAAACCCCTGTGCTCCACACCATTTTTTCAACCATTCATTAAACTGCATGGTGCAAAGTACCCTCGCCTCACCCATGCCATTGACAGGCAGCACCTCTGAGAAGGATACTGTGTGTGCTACTTGGCATTCCCTGCTTCTCGCCCTCTCAACCAGAAAAGCTATTAGTCTGCCACTGAGCCACAGTCTCCTGACTCTGCTTCAGACAGGGGTGGCATACCCCAGCATAGTCTCTTTACCTCAGGGATTGGTTCTTGAGGAGTTAGAGTACCCTGATTCTTAGTATTCTGAACAGGTCCTCGAAATCCTTGGTATGGCAAAAAAACCTAGCACTAAGAAAAGCTATGCTTCAAAGTGGGAAACGTTTTCTTTATGGTGTAAAGATAAGCAGATAAACCCTCTCAAGGACCACTCCGCCCCACTCTACTAGACTACCTGGTACACTTGCAGTCATCAGGCTTTAGGGCCTCATCCCTCAAGGTGTGTTTAGCAGCCATATCTGCCTGTCTCTCTGCTGGGAAAGAGAAATTTGTTATTTCCCATTCCGTCTTCAAAAAGCTTTTCAAAGGCCTGCTACGCCTTCAACCCCCATTAAGGGAACCTGTCCCTCCCTGGGGTTTGAACCTTTGCATAGTCAAGCTCATTGAGCCTCCTTTTGAGCCCATGGCTGCTGCTCACTTAAAGTGATTTACCAACTTTCCCCGATGTCATGTTTGCAGATCACCTTCCCTTCATTGAGTGATGCAAAGCTCAGCTGCCCTGAAGTTAAGTATTAAATATATTCAGATGCTGAGTTTTTTAACATTTTTGTGCCACAGTTGTCTCTGCATGTTTTTTTCTTTGTTTGAAGTTCGCACATGAGCAGTGCATCCACATGCATGAGTGACATCAGCACAGGGAAGGTGTTCCCACTGCACCTTTCTCACCGCTTGTTCATTCATCTTTCCTGGACCCAGCCTCAGTGAGTGCAGATCCAAAACTGAACTGGCAAAACTTACAGCACTGATGACTGAAACTGTTTGTTATATTGGCAGCTATTATACTTGCTTTTGGGATTGCAGAAGTGGCGATTTCTCCTGATTTTCACTTTTACTCATCTGACTAAGCTCTGTGTCCTAGGTCCATCGGTTCTAGGAACATCACAATCTACATTGCTTGAGTACAGTGTTACAGTTTTAATAAGTGCTGCAAGTACATAATTATAACAACAAGTTTGTATAAAAAATACATTTTTTTAACTGAGTGGAGCTGTAATCTGTAGTGTTGGGACACAAAAGGACGACTTTTGAACTGGGCAGATCTATAAATTGAAGTAAGCTTTTCAGTATTGGTACATAGAGGTCTGTGTTAAATGGATGACTTTTTCAACAGTTCAGAATTGTAATGTGCAGTAAGAGTATAAGCACCGAGCTGCACAGTCCAATCCCAGGAGAACAGTGCAGTAAACTGTGTATTTTTGGCAAGTGCTGCTTCCAGTACGATTGCTTCAGTAAACTGCCTTTGCTATTGCATTTCTGATTGTCACCATCATTATAGACAGTTTATATTTTTTCTTGTGCTCCTGTGTTTTCTTGGGCTCATTTGGTGTTCTCATGCAAGCACCATAACACTGATCACCAAAGTATGCTTAGGTGTGCATGAATAAAGGGACATGGTGCACTGAATTGTTTCTCCAGCTTGCCAGTTCCTCGCTAAGTTTATAAATGAATGCAATAAAATCAGTTATATACTGTACATAGTTTACAGTGTATCTCAAAATTAAAAACACTTAGTTTTTTAACATTTTAACATACAGTATTTATTTATAATTAGGATTATGGCATCATTGTATGTGCTCCAGAGCATCAGCAAAAGAAAAGACTGCAGTTGTCATCCTCTCCCGACACTGTGGTACCAATGTACGGCTTCTATGGTGTTATATTGCAAAGTTTGCTAGTCAGTTCGGCATACTTAAGGAACAATGTCCGAACCAAAATATGGGCTACACAGCAGTGAATGCAGGGAGTCTACACAATGCATCATGACATTGGTAAGGCATGGGAGACAGTATAGTGCAGCATCTGTTGTATTTGCTGTATACTTTACGCATGTGCATCAGAGATCCACTGTAATGGAAAAAATAGGAAAACACAAACGGCTCGACACAGACCGAAGTGGTAATGAAGTATGGTGACATAAGTGAGGAAGGGTGGTTCAAAAACAGTGTAAAACTTGAGTACCTACAGCAAGGATACGTCCCTTTTTGTAGTGGACCAATCAAACGGTACTTAGGCTATTTAAACATAAATGCGGTCTCTTTCTCCATGAAAAGGGTATTGGCAATGTCATTTTAACCTTGGGGTGGGGTGGGGACAATCACCGACTGTACTGTGTATTTTTTGCTCAATTCATAATACACCTGGAGGCACACATGTACCGGCAATAAGCCAATGCCAGGATGGTATTACAGATGCTTAAGCAGACACTAATGACTGCTGCAGTCTGTATAGTTCCTGAGCGCTTAGAGGTAACACAAAGCTGGTGCAATAATTTGTAGTTTTAAATTTATAACATGCCATAAACAGGGGAACCGGTGACTTCAGCATGTTACTAAATCACTGATACCGCTAAAGGGGAAAGTACAAGCAGGCCCCACCACCCCCAAACACACACACACAGAGAAGAAACCTATAGCGTAGACCAGTTGGCACTAGGGCAAAGACAGACCTAAACAGTATAAATAATTTACAGATAATAAAAGTTCTATGCTGCAGCATTTTTCTAAGTGTATGTGTGCAGCTGGGGGGTTTGGAGTGGTTGGGGTACAAGGTGCCTGCTTGTAATTTCCACCCTGTGCTCCATCAGAGTGAGTGACTGATAAATCAATTGGCGGGAGGTCACTAATAACTAGTACCAGGTGAGGAGTTTGGACAAATTGTGAACCATTTATTCTGCTCAAGCGGTGCCACCAGATCGAGCCGTGCTCTCAGTGTCAAGCTGGAGTGGCCAACAACTCGTTAGCATAGAGGAAGCATCCCCCAAAAAGAAATATAAAAACCCAGGGTACTATCACTAGCATTTGTGTGGGCACATCGATGCTGGGAGTAACAGAACACACACCATACCTCGATTTTGCACAGTAAAATGACAGCAATGACGGGAACCAAATCGTAGCACTAAGTAGCAAAATATAATATTAACAGTCCATGTTGCTAAGTCTGCTCTCACCGCTGTACTGGAATGGATCGGGACTACTGCTGTGATTGCCTGAGCTACTGCCCACATCTGCTCGCTGCTGTCATAGGGTCATCCCTGTGGGGATCTACTGTGCAGTGGCTGTCAAATTGTGGCACTATGTCAGTGTCCGAAAGATCACTGTTAGTGGAGGACAACATAATGCTTTCATCATCGGACCTTGAAAATGAACTGTTTAACATTGCCATTGTCATGCTGCGACCAAGAGCTCTGTTATCAAGACAGAATTGCTATAACCAAGAACTAATTTTAATTGCAGAGCACAGATCTCCCTGTGGTGACATTGCAAAGGTAATGAGTGTCAAAGGTCACCAAATACAGGCTCCAATACACAAAATGACACTTCCTGGTTTGTGAGGGTGAAAACCTGATTTAATTTGCTAAAATAGGCTATGCATCTATCAAAATACATTGCGAATCAGTTCTATATGCAGTCACCTTGCAGTATATGCATTCATATATCAAAACTTGGTAAATCGCTTTAACGAGCAGGTGCAAACTGTAATTTTTCAGACCCTCCCAAACATATATGGTAGCTGACATGCTCCAGTGTTGAGGGGTATTAAAAGTACCATGCGGTTCAGTCCAGTAAAAAAGTTACAACACACCTAATTTGTATCCCAGGAAAAACAGAGCTGCTTCCTGAATCTGCTGACATGCCCCCAGGCAGGCATCTGCAGCCCCCTTTTGTGATGTCAGAAGATGAGGGCTGTGTGTGTGCTCCATTGACCTGTATGAGTGTGATTTTGCTATAGCTTTTAGTAATATTTAGAAGTGCAATTTAGAAAAGCAATGCCACCGCTTGAGTTACAGGGACTGCTACTCCAGTGGTCACTTTGATTGTTTACTCACCAACTCTAAATGTACTAAAAGCAATGAGCATCCTGCTCATACAAGTCAGTGAGCACACACCTAACCGACATCAACTCAACAGCCAGCAAATCCAGAAGCAGAATTGAGGGGAGCGAGGATGTGCCCCCATCCCACGCTCTGTGATGGGACTTCTTAGATTTAGAGGCCCGAGAAGACGTCAACCCTTGGGAAGGGCCCTCCCCAAGAGTAGGAAGGGACTAACATAAGTCCCGGAATGCTCTGGAGAACAAAGCGCCCAGGCCCACCTGAAGAAGCGTGAGGACTGATGTCATGCCTGCCAGCTCCTCAAAGGCGGCAAGCTGCACCACCATCCTGCTGCCATGGACACTGCCTTATGGGCATCCTTGGAACTAATGAGAGGATCCTGCTCATCAGGGCGGCCTAAGAGAAGGCGAGCCTAACGTTCCTCCAACATAGAGGGCTGAAGGGACCAGCACAGGCTGCAAGCCAGCAAATCGTGTTGGGCCCCGAGGCAATATACACATGAGGTGTGAGGATCAGTGCGCGACATCTTCTGGTTACAAGCGTGCACTGGTTGAACCCCGGACTGGTTTTCTGGTCATCGCACTCCATGAAGGAAATTAGAAAATACACTATGCAGTCAAAAAGCTGAAGACCAAATTGGGCCAACACCACACGCAGGAGCTGCGAAGGAGGAGACTTGATGCTTCCGGCAGAAAGGAAGATCAACGTCATGGGGTGGTGCAGAGGGGGATGCCACCCAAATGGGTGAGAGGAGCTTAGCTTGAAGACCTTCCGGCAGGAATTAAAGGGAAAGGAAGAATCACCTACGTGTGGATGTGTACCATATCCACGCCCCTAGAAAAATAAATTATTCATTTGAATAAATGTAATATATATTTGTTATTCAGTGTTTGACTTTATTTTTCTTAATTTCCAGAGTACTCAATCCCAAGAGGATTTCAAGCTGGAAGATCTGAAGAAACTAGAACCAAGTAAGTTTATTTCCAGAAAATATTAATTGTTAAAAAAAAATTTAACATTTTACACCCCTTTTGTCCCTTGGTCCTTCAGTAAAAAAAAAAAAGTGAGGATAAAACTGCCCTTTGGATTTGCCTTCAGTGCTGATCCACACATGAGAATGCCACAACTCTATGCCCAGAGATGAGAAGCGCTGCTCTTGTGGCACCCTACCAGGTCCCTCTTTCCTGAAAACTGATCTAAAAATATCTTCTGTAGTAACATAGTAATTTAAGATCAGAAAGGGCTCTAGACCCATCATTACACCCTCTGCCCCCCACCCCACTTTGTAAGTTGGGATGAATAAGTACACTGTGAATAACACTAGTTTATTGGGATTCCTTACCCACTCTATTCCCAAAGTGCCCTGTGATACCCTTGGTAAGCAGAAATTTGTCTAAACTTACCTCAAAAACCTGTACTGTCTTCTTGTCCATGGTTTCTGCCGGTAGGCTGTTCCATGGGTTCATTATTCTTTGGGAGATAAAGTGCCTGCTGACATTTCATCTGAAGTTACCACCTCTGAACTTCTGCACCTGTCCCTGAGTCCTGTTGGAGGACACTAGATCAGACATCTTGGATTGTTGAGTGTATTGGTACCTTTAAGTATGTGGAAGACTGAGATGTTGCGTCTGAACCACCTTTTATCCAAGGTAAACCTGTTAAGGGCCTCCAGCCTGTTCACCTAGCTCTTGACCCTAATACCTTTCTTTCATTATTTTGATGGCTGTACATTGCATCCTTTTGACTGCCTCAATGTCCTCTGTACTAAGGAGCCCATAAATGCACAAAGTAGTCATGTTGAGGACTAACCAGGGCTTTGTAAAATGGCAGGATTACTTCTGCTTTGCTGAGCATGCCTTTTTGATGTACTGCAGCATTCTGCAAGTCCATCTTCATAGCGGCCGCGCACTGCTTGTCATGTCTTAGCCCCTTGCCTGTTGTGACTCCAGTCCTTTCCTTCCTCCATTGCAGCAAGAGGAGCAGCACCGCACAGTGTGCAGGTCGCACCTCTGTTTTTTGTTCCCAGTTTGCACTTTGTTTTGCTACATTGAATCTGAGATTCCAGAAATCTGGCAAATTGCTCATCTTGTTCAGGTCCTCCTGAAGTTTGCCCCCATCCTAAAGGGAGTGCACTAGACTGTCCAGTTCAATGTCATCTGCAAACTTTAGAAGACTTCTGGACTTCCGTGAAGTCACCATGTGATCTGCAGCAGAATCTTGCAGCTCTCGCCCCCAACAACAGACTTCCCAAAACCAACTGAAATAGTGCAAACAATACACCTTACATTGTTGGAAGTTATTACTAAATGGTGAAGATTGGTCAGCAGAAAACTGGTGTCACCTTGAT
Organism: Neoceratodus forsteri; assembly: GCA_016271365.2. NCBI lineage: Eukaryota > Metazoa > Chordata > Ceratodontiformes > Ceratodontidae > Neoceratodus > Neoceratodus forsteri. Next base: position 41,655,106 of record CM057451.1, read on the forward strand.
GAATTCCAGCAGATTGCAGCCCCAGCTCTCCCCGACCTTGCTACAGCACGCAACTCTTGAGCAGGCTGCATCCTCCAAGGCCCTCCTGCAACTTCAAGGCAGGGTGGAAACAGAGACAATCTTGCTAGAACTGTTATCCTTCAGGGTTGACATGAACTCTGCAGTGCACAAATCTGTGACAGCATAGATCCTGTGAAATCGAGGGCAGATGCAGTTGGCACCCGACTAACCACTGTGGATGTCCTCCTAGATAAACACAAGGTGGCCATGCAGGAAATAGCAAACACCCAATCTTGGCAGGAGAATGCAGAGGACTGAGCTTGGTATAAAAATAACCACCTCTACAGCATACTGGAAAATTCAGAGGGGAATAATCTTGTTGAATTCTTGGAGGCTTTTTTCAGGACAACCCTGGAGCTTGAGGAGTGGTACCAGCTGGTACTGAGTGCACCCACTGAGCCCTGTGCCCCAAACCAACCACCCTGAATCACAGGTTGATCATTGTTCATTTCAACAACTGTGCAGTAAAGGAATATATTTCACAAGCAGCGTGGTGTAACAAAAAACAGAATAGGGCGTTCTGCGGACAGACCAGGGTCTTTTTTGACAATGACTTTTCTACGGTGGTCATGAAGAGCTGCCAAAAGTACATTCCTCTAATTTAAGCCCTGCACAAAGAAAACATGAAATTTAAAACCCCTATACTGCACTGTTACTGGTCCAGCTCCTCACTGGCCAACATACTATTCTGCTTTGGAATGCTGAAAGATCTGATGGAGGATGGATTGTGCGGACCCTAGATTCTCCCAGGCGACAACCCAGAGATCCCCCAATGTCCTGCTGGCAGACTGCCGGGCAGAGAAGCAACAGATGGAAACACTCTGAGGACACCATTGCAAATATTGTGAAGTAGGTTCAGAGCATGCGGAAAGATTGTACACTGCATGCCGCATGAACGTCCTGCAGGAATTGATGTCTCTTTCTACGCATATGAGGTACTCGGGTGGGGGTGACTGCTGTGGGGGTCTTCAGTGGTCAGAGGGCAGGGGTGCTCCACATCAGGGCTCCAAATAGGGTGGGGCCTTGGCCCACTCATCGCCTACAGTGTCGACGCATATAGATCCCCAGCGGGAGCCCTTATAAACACAGCAATTTTCTTTCTTGTCTGAATAGGTACAGCTGTGGGAATGTAATGGATGGCATTGAGGTGGGCCACGTAGGTTGTAGCCCACGTCGGGTTTAGGGGAGATGCCAGTGTTCCTGACGGGCCCTGCTGGGGGCTGTTTTATTATTCTTCCCCATACACCATTAATCACACTGGTATTGGGATGGGTACAGCCCGTGCTTTCTTATTACAGGCAGGCTGATAGGGGTGGGGACAGGACCAGTATCAGTACCCACATGTGACCAGTTTCCTAATCTGTTTCATCTCAGGATACATAGATACATAGACAGTGTCGGCAGATAAGGGCCTATGGCCCACCCAGTCTGCCCATTTGAGCTTGTAAGTTCAGTTTGTTTTCCTAGAAGTCTGTTGCCCCTTACCCCTGACCTCCAGAATTCCTTTATGTCTATCCCATGCATTCTTAAATCCCGTGATTGTTTCAGCCCCCACCACTTCCTCTGGCAGGGTGTTCCACTTGTCCACCACCCATTCTGTGAAGAAATTCTTTCTCATGTTTCCTCTGAATCGTCCTCCCTCCAACTTCATCCCATGCCCTCTAGTCCTGGAACATCTTTTTCGCTTAAAAATAGTGTTTTCCTGCACCCTGTTCCTCCCTGTAAGATACTTGTATGTCTCTATCATATCCCCTCTCTCCCTCCTCTCCTCCGGGAGTACATGTTCAGTTCCTTCAACCTGTCTTCATAGGACTTGTGATGCAATCCATGCACCATCTTTGTTGCCCTCCTCTGAACCTTCTCTACCCTGTCTATGTCCTTACGTAGGTATGGTCTCCAGAACTGTACACTGTACTCAGGTGGGGCCTCACTAGTGTCTTGTATAGCGAATTATACCTCCCTTTTCCTGCTGGTGATGCCTGCCTATACATCCCAGTATCCTATTTGCTTTACCTGCTGCCTTGTCACACTGTTTCCCTACCTTGAGATCATCAGAGATGATAACCCCAAGATCCCTTTCCTGCTTGGTGCATGCTATATCCTCACCCCCAACTGATGTATTGTGCCAGGGTTTTGTGCCCCATATGCATTATCTTGCATCTTTGCATTGAATCTCAACTGCCAAACCCTGACCATTCTTCAAGTTTCTGCAGGTCGCTCTCATTCTGTCTACACCCTCTGGTGTGTCTACTCTGTTACAGAGCTTTGTGTCATCAGCGAACAGTGAAATTCTGCCTTCTAGGTCCTGTGCAATGTCACTGATGAAGATGTTGAATAGGACCGGTCCCAGCACTGATCCCTGTGGTACCCCACTGGTCACTCTTCCCTCTGTGGAGTGACAGCCATTTACCACCACCCTCTGTGTCCTGTCACCCAGCCAGTTACCTACCCAGGTTGAGCCAGACTGAAATGGGGCCTTAGAGGAGTGGCTCCCTGTCCTGGACTTCCCCCTTTGTTTGCCCTTTCCTCTGTGCCCGGCACCCTTTCTTGCCCTGTTGCTTGCTGTCCTGTTCCATGAAAGACCAGCAGTAGTGTCTGTAATGCTTGGACAGCTGGTTCTGATTACTCTATGATTTTTGTAATATAAAAATGTGTTATTGAGTGTCTCTCATGGGACATGCTGAGACAGACTGTGGGATGACCCCCCTTCCCCCAGGTTTCACTTCAAAAGACAGGATATGTTAAACAGCAGATCTCTGTGATGGGATTAACTTCCAAGAACTCACATTTTATAGCCTTATTTAGGATCTGGGTTGTTTGAAGCTAAGACCTTATGACGTCCTCAGGAAGGTCAGTTAATTGACTGGTGTCACAAACCATATTACACCTCAGTGAGATCTGACAGAGAGTCATAAAAAGTCCTTTGATGTCCTTGAGAGAGGAAACTGCTCGTAGATGAAAGAAAATACTGGAAAATCACAGACCTGATTGGGAAGTCATATGGGGAAATGAGTTTTTGCTGATGTCACCTTAGTTAATTTACCTTCTGAATGATGAGCCATCCTGTTTTGTATAATTTTTATATTCTGACAGGGAGGAGCTAGGTGACCTCATGCAAAGAGGTTGGCAAAGCCAGTTTTAAACAGTATTTTGTTTTCCACTTAGACACATTCTTGTTTGGACTCTCTTGAAAACAACATCTATTTCACGCACTGTTAGAAGGTTTACATTAGAGAGACAAGTCTAAGTGTACTGTGGTAGGAATTTGCACTTTTAAACCTTACTCTTTTAAAAGATTGTATGTTTTGTGATATATTGTTCTGTATTTACATTTTACTTATTTTTTTTATCTATTTTAAGTAAAACCTCTTATTTTAAGAGACTACTTGGTGTGCCTTTGAAATTCTTTATTTGACAAGTGAAGCATATATGGTTAAAGCTGACACTATGCATAAGCTTACTGGTTTTACCAAACTAGGAAAAGGTAAGAGTTTATTCTGAGGTCTTTCATAGAGTTTTTAAGGGTTCATTTTGTACAACTGGTTAGGTGCCTGTAGGTGAAAGATATCTGGCCCCCCCCCAAAGAGCAGAATTATCTGAGCCTGTACATTGGGTACGCTAGCAAGAGGTTCACAGTTTGAATCCCTCCAGAACTTGAGACCAAAGGTTGATTCAAACCCACAAAACAGACAGGAAGGTTAGCCTGTTCTGTTCCTGTTCACAGTACAGTGCTCGGAGGTTGGCACTGTAGGAGCAGAGGGCCTGACCTGCTGAGTGGGACTGTGACAGTGTCAACTGTATGAACTAGTGGAGAACACCTCTGGGCTATTTGGAACATTATATCTCACTTCAAGGGGGCGCTCTTGCAGCAGGTTACACCATAAGGACTGAAGCTGGCATGCGCCAGGACCCCATGGAAAACTTACAGCTAGCAGTATACAGTGGGGAACCACGCTTTGACGTTGGCCCCCCGACGTCGACCAAAAGTATATAAAGGGACGGTCCCCCAGCCCTACTTCAGTTCTTTTCCCGCCATTGACCTGCGCACATCAGCTCCACAGATGCCTTCTGCTCCAGTCAACTGCTATTTTTTGCGTTTCATTATTTTCACGAAAACAGTTTTTTTCTTCAGTTTCTCTACATGTCTTCGTCTCCGACCTCGTTAGTGGAACTACAGCAGTCCCAGTGTCCTTTGCACAAGCAGATCCAGTTGAAGGATGGCCACTCTCTCTGCCTCTTGTGCCTGGGCCCAAAGCATAATAGTTAGGCCTGCAAGCACTGCTTGAAGTTCAACCAAAGGACCAGAATCTGCCACCAAAAGGCCCTTAAAAGCTTCTTGCTAGAGAAGAAGGTTGCAGTGATGGAGAAACAAATCCAAGGCAAAAGTTCCTCCTCCTCTCTGATATCTGGGGTCTCCACCTTTTCATACTCCCACCGGGAGAAAAAGTTGGATGGAAACATAAGCATACAGAGAAGCACAAGGACAAGTCTTTCTCTCATTCCTGGTCTCCTCATTCGAAATCGACTGGCTCCGGTTCGTCCTCCCGCGAGAGGTCAGACTCTACACCTGTGGCAGCCCTCTCTCCTACCGGGCTCCCTGTGGTGAAACCTCCCACCCGCATTCAGACATCAGGTGGTGGTTCATCGGGGTCTGGGACTTTGGCCTCGGCCTACCTGCCTCTGTTGCTTTGGCCCTTCCATCGACCTTTGGGCCAGCAGGCAGGTGGCTCGGCCGAGCCTTCCTTGGAAGGCAGGTCCTTGCCCGTCATCCACCAAGCCTCTGCACACCCTAAGTTGGTCCCTGGCTCTGGGGCCGATGCCTTCCAGCGGTGCAGGGGCTTGCGTCTGCCTCCCCCGGTACAGTGACACCTCTACCACTTTCGGGAGTCAGCTCACCTAGACAGCTGCCCTCCAGACTGATGCCAGTGGTTTCCCCAACTGGCGTCAGTCCATGCCTGTCTGGTTGACGCTGGTCACCCTGGTGTTGAAACCGGCGACACCTGTTCCATCGTTGCCTGATCACCCTGCATCGCCCATTGGTCCCAACATTTCTGTCCAACCGACGCCATTGGACCTGCCATCGGAACAGACGACACCTACCAGGCAGACACCAGATATCTGGATTCCTGCTGAGCCGACGCCAGTCAACCTGGTCCCCTTTAGGGTCCAACACCTGGGGTACCACCTCCAAAGAAACTGACACCTGGACTGTCTAACATCCCCCAACTGATGCTGGTTAATCCTTCCAATTCTTTCAATCCACAGAATCCTCTGCCAGACCTGACAGCCCTATTTACTGCCTGGCGGAATACAGTTAAGGGTGACTTGCTTCCAAAACTGGCTTCTCCTTCCAAGGATTCTCCTCCTCCCTGGCTTCAGCCTCAGGCTCCTCCTCAGAAGCCTTCTCCGCAGTCCAAGGAGCCTACCCCACAACTGGATGACACACCCAGGGGTCGCTCCAGATGTCACAGGAGGAAGCACCACCACTCCTCCTTCTCCTGGTCTTCAGACAGGCACAGACATCGGTTGCATGGCCACCAACATTCAACCTCTAGATCTTCTTCCTCAGGGGAGTCTAGTCACAGCTCTTCTTCCTTCTCTTCGGGGTCTTCTGAATCTGGGTTGTCCCCCTCTCGTGCGGACCCCAAGGACACCCCCAGGTCACCTCTGGATGATCCAAGCTTTATGGAAGTAATGTGGCATATCCAGTTCAACATGGGCTGGGATATAAAAGATTTAGACCCAGGGAGATGCCTGCTGGCACTCTTTCTCTGCCAGAAGGATCCAAGGCCTATTTTTTGTTCTCCTCTAGTGGACACCTTTATGGATGTCACTAAATCAGCATGGAAATGCCCATCTTCTACCCCTGCTGTTTCCAAGAAAGCTGACCATCTCTGTAACGCACCCGAGGATGAACCCTATTTTGGTGAGCAACCGACTGCGGATTCTGTGGTCATCCCGGCAGCTCATGATCAATCCAAGAGGCCATGCCATCTTTACACTCAGCCTCCAGACAAGGACTCCAAGCTTGGACCAGCTTGGCAGAAAAGTATATGCCTCAGCCACCTGTGCCATCCGCTCTCTAAATTTTTTGGCCCACGTGGTCCAGTACTTGAATGCCCTGTGGGAAAAGGCCATAGAACTGGTCCAGACTCAGCAGGGTGGTCCACAAAAGGCTGAGCTGCTCCACATTCTAAAATCTGGTTTGGACGTAAGCACTCATATTCTACGACCCTCCTATGACACAGCGGATGCCGCAGCCAGGGCAGCTGCCTCAGGCATCTGCCTTCGGTACCATTCTTGGCTCTGGGTCTTGGGTTTCACCCAGGATGTCCAAGCGAAGATTATGGATGCCCCCTTTAAGGGCTCTGTTTTTTTTTGGTGAGGATTCTGAGAAAATCATAACTCACTTCCAGGAATCTGGCAGGGCTGTCAGATCTGTACACACTATGTACAGATCCAATCAACAACAGAACTGTCGCCAGCCATTTTTTCTGTCATCCGGGCAACAGTCCCAAGGCTAGCAGAATGGAGGAACCTTTAAGCGTAAAGCCACCTCGCAAATCTCAGGAGGCTCGGGTCCCAGAGCCCCCAAAGCCTCCCAGTCCTCTCTGCCTGACCTAGATTCCTTGGCCTGACTCCTTAACTGACCCCATTCCCCCAGCATTATCCCTTGGGGAGGCGGTAGGGGGTCACTTTTCTCTCTATCTAAAGGGATGGCAAAAAATCACTATGGATCAGTGGTTTTTCATCTGATGGAGAAAGGTTATATCCTGGAGTTTTCGGAGATGCTCCCAGACAACCATCTCACAAACACCCACTACCCTCCATCCCACCTCTCCCTTATCCAGGAAGAGTTCCAAGCGTTGTTGCTGAAACGGGCCATAGAGACAGTTCCGCCACCTCAAAGGGGACAGGGATTTTATTCCCACTTTTTCCTGGTCCCAAAGAAAACGGGAGACTTATGGCCCATCTCGGATCTCAGCCAAGTACATACAGTACAAACGATTCAGAATGGTCAGCCTTCCAAGCCTGCTCCCCTTACTTCATCAAGGGGACTGGCTGTGCTCCCTGGACATGTACCTCTACATTTTGGTTTTTTAACCCCACAAGAGGTTCCTTCACTTCCGCTTTCAGGGCAACCATTACCAATTTTGCGCCCTGCCATTCGGTCTGTCCTCGGCTCTGAGTCTTTACAAAGTGCCTATCCAGTTGTGGCGGTCCTCAGACAGAAGGGTCATTATGTCTTTCCATACCTGGACGATTGGCTCCTGGCAGCTCATTCCAGGGATTGGCTGGTCAGCACCATGGCTAACACCTTTACCTTGTTTGGACTTGGGTATCACCTTCAGCCTCCCAAAGTCCTCCATGTGGCCCAGCCAAAGACTGCAGTACATCGGGGCGGTTCTGGACACTGGTGAGGGCAAGGCCTTCCTGCCCTCAGACAGAGTGGAATGCCTGCAGGAACAGGCTCACCTAGTCTCCTCAGCACTCCAGGTTCCAGCCAGAATATTCCTGCGACTGCTAGGACACCTTGCAGCGGCTATCACAATGATCCCTCTTACATGCCTGCACATGAGGGTTCCCCTGTGGACCCTGCGAGTCCAGTGGGATCAATGCTTGGATGAGTTGGAGCAGCTGGTGGTGGTCTCCACTCTGGTGCACCAAGCCCTGTCTTGGTGGTTAAACCCCTCCAGTCTCTCTACAGGGGTTCACTTTCGGCAGGAGTCTTCTTCCCAGATCCTGAAGACATATGCATCCTGTCTGGGCTGGGGTGCTCATTTGGTGGACCATCAGACACAAGGCACTTGGTCTTCCCAGGAGCAACATCTCCATATTAACATTTTGGAGATGCGGGTGATTCTTTATGCCTTTTACGCCTTCCAGATGAATCTGCTCCCAGGCCCTCTGCTTATCCAGACAGACAACATGTCAGTGGTGTTCTATATTAACAAGCAAAGGGGGACTCACTGTTACTCCCCTCTGCAGGGAGGCAATGAGAGTCTGGTATTCGGCCATTGAGCATAATCTGGAACTCGTTTCTCTACATGTCCTAGGCATACAGAACACGTTGGCCGACAGCTTAAGCCGGTCTCTATCCAGGGTACAAGAATGGAAACTCCTCCAATCTGTGGTAGAGGACCTATTCGACAGGTGGGGCTGGCTCGAGTTGGACCTCTTTGCGTCCTGCTCAACACCAAATTGCCCAGATTTTGCTCGCTAGATCCAGGGCCTGGTGTTTTCTGGCAAGACGCATTGTCCCTCTCTTGGACAGGGAGAAACATAGACTTTGACGGCAGATAAGGAGCTCTAGGCCCATCTAGTCTGCCCATTTCCCTACCTACAGGATAGGCCGCAGATCCTAGTTAGCCAACAGCCTATTTCTTCCTACCCCCCACAAGAATTGCCTTATGTCTGTCCCATGCATTCTTGAATTCTCCCACAGTTTTAGACCTACAACCTCCTCAGTAAGGCTGTTCCATGCATCCACTACCCTCTCTGTGAAATAATACTTCCTCCATTGCCCTGAGACAGCCCTCCTTCTATCTTTAAATTGTGTCCCTTGTTCTTTCAAGTCTCTTTTCTGAAAGATGCTACTATCTTGGACTTTGTTGATTCCACTGAGGTACTTAAAGTTTCTATCATGTCCCCCTCTCCTTCTTTCCTCAAGGGTATACATATTAAGCTCCTTTAGTCTCTCCTCATCGGTTTCTCTTGCAGACCCTGCACCATTTTAGTTGCCTTCCTCTGGACTGCCTCTATCCTGTCTATGTCCTTGCGGAGATGGGGTCTCCAGAACTGGACACAGTACTCCAGATGGGGTCTCACCAACTGTCTGTACAGAGGGATAAAAACTTCCTGTTTTCTGCTGATGATGCCTCTCCATACATCCCAGTATACCCCAGCCCTCCCTACTGCCTTCTCACATTGCTTGCTAACCTTAAGGTCATCTGAGTATGATTACCCCCAGGTCCCTTTCCTTTTGTTGTTGTTACTACCTCCCACCCATTGTGTATTCTTCCCTCGTTCTTGTTTCCCAGGTGCATTAGTTTGCACTTCTTTGCATTGAATCTAGCTGCCATACTTTTGACCTTCACTCCAACCTTGCCAAGTCCCTTTTCATCCTTTCCATGCCTCCTTGTATATCAACCCTGTTGCAGACCTTTGTGTCATCTGCAAAAGGCATACCTTTCTTCAGTCTTCTGCAATGTCACTGATGAAGACATTAAAAGGATTGGACCCAACACTGAACCTCAGTGCCCACTAGTAACCCCTCTTTCTTCAGAGTGGACTCCATTTACAATTACCTTCTGTGTCCTGTTGTCTGCCAATGTTTTACGCAGGCTACCACCCTGGGTCCCACTCCCAGGCTGGTTAATTTGACTATTAATCTTTTGTGTGGGACTATGTCAAATGCCTTGCTAAAGTCTAGGTAGGCCATGTCCACAGCCCCTCCCTGGTCTACTACTTTGGTCACCCAGTCAAAGAAATCTATTAGATTCGTCTGACATGACCTTCCTGCAGTGAGCCCATGCTGCCTTGGGTCCTGTGCTCCACTGACCTCTAGGTACTCAACTATTCTTTCCTTCAGAAGTGACTCCATCACTTTCCCTACCACAGAAGTCAGACTGACAGGTCTGTAGTTTCCTGCCTCTGTCTTGGTCCCACTTTTGTGAAGGGGAATCACATCCTCCTTCCTCCAGTCCTCGGGTACCTCACCATCCTCCCATGATTTATTAAAAAGAATAGCCAGTGGTTTCACTAGTTCTCTCTTAATTCTTTTAGAATTCTGGGGTGAATTCCATCAGGACCCATTGCTTTGTCCACCTTCAGTTTTAGGAGTTCTTGCAGAACCCTTTCTTCTGTGAAAGGACTGGGATCGACCCCCTATCAAGAGTGCTTCTGTTAATTGGATTAGGCACTTCCCTCCTCTTTTGTGAATACTGAGCAGAAATATTCGTTCAGTATTCCTGCTTTTCACTGTCCCCTCTGCCCACCACCGTTCATTCTATTCAGCCTCACTATCCCTCCTTTGTCTTTCTAAACTGCTGATGTACCTATAAAAGGTTTTATCCCTTCTTAACTGAGTTGGCTGTCTTTTCCTCAGTTTGGGCCTTTGCTATTCTGACTTCCCTCCCTGCTTCCTTCTGCCTTAACTGGTACAGCTCTCTGTCCTGCTCCTTCTGTGTTTTCTTATACTTCGGAATGCTATCTTTTCTTCCTGACTTTCCAGCCACCTCTTTTGAGAACCATAGTGGCTTTTCTTTCATTTGATTTGTTTATTGCTTCACACAAAGGCTTGTTGCCTCTATGATGGCAGTTTTGATAATTTCCATTGTTGCTCCGCCTCCTTCTAGCCTGTTTGCTAGTGCTTTTCTGAGGGCACTCCCATCTTGCCAAAGTCAGCCCTCCTAAAGTCCAGTACCCTCACTTTTGTATGGCTTGACTCTGTAGCTGAGTTTAAGTGAACCACACTGTTTGATGGTCACTTGTCCCCAGATGGCAACCCACTTCTAGATCTGAGATCCTCTCACTGCCCCATTTGAGAGCACGAGGTCTAAGATTGCTCCCTCACAGTGGGTTCCAAAACTAGCTGTCTAATGCCTGCCACTTGTAGGCATCAAGAATGGCCCTGCTCTTGGATGTGGCTGCAGCAAATGTGCTCCAGTTAACATCTGGCATATTCAGGTCTCCCATCAACAGTATCGCCCTTTCTCTGCCATTCTAAGAATGCCTTCTATCATATCCTTGTCCATTCCTTCCCCTGACATGGGGGTCTGTACATAACCCTGTGCAGATTGTGGTGCCTTTCCAGTCTCCAAGGTGACCCACAGTGCCTCATCTCCCTCCTGTTTACTCTTTTGTTCAGTTGCTTTTATCCTTCCTTTACATAGAGAGCTACTCCTCCCCCTCTTCTCCCCTGCCTGTCTCTCCTGTAGGTTATGTACCCTGGTATGTTAACATCCCAGTCATGGTTCTCTGTGTACCATGTTTCTGTGACTGCTACAATATCCAGGTATCCCTCTTCCATTAAGGCCATCAGCTCAGGGAGCTTGTTGCCCAGACTACGGGCATTGGTACTGATTACCCTCCATTTCCTGATGGCCTTACTCCATTTTGCCCCATCCCTGCCCTTCTTGCCTTTGTCACTTTCTGCATTTACCCCTGCCCTTTTCCCTATCGACACCTCTATGTTGGTGTTTGCTGCACTTACTACCGTGATTATTTGGGGGGGGCTAGGATTTTCCTGCTCCTTTCCAGTGCCCTCCCCCCTTGGCTAGTTTAAAAGCTTGCCAATGAAGCATTTAAACCTATCACCTAGGATCCTGGTTCCCCTCCCAGACAGATGCAGCCCATCATGCCAGTATAGGCTTGCATCACTCCAGTGAACCCCAGTCCCAATGAAGCCAAATCCTAGGCTCCACACCAGTTTTCAACCACTGATTGAATCCCCATGGTGCGAACACCCTAGCCTCTCCTATGCCATAGATGGGTAGCACCTCCGAGAAGGTTACCGTCGTGCTGCTTGACTAAGGCCCCTCCCCAATTCCACAAACTCTTCCTGCACTTCTCTAATCCCTTTCTTAGCCAGGTCATTTGTCCCTAGGTGGACAATGACATCCAGCTCCCTCCCCTGTGCAGCTGCTCTGGCAATCCTGAGGATTCGCTCCCTGTCCCTGCAAGCCATGGCGCCAGGCAGGCACCTTACCTCCCTCTCCCCTTCCTCTCCCAGTTCTACCTTCCTAACAATGGAGTCCCCCACCAGGAGTTGTTTCCTTCCCTGCAGGGTCCCCTGCCACCCTCCTGTGGGTCTCCTTTGTGGAGTTCCCAGCATCCTCCTTGGTCTCCCTGTGGGTGCCTCCATAGAGAACCACACTTTGCCCAGAATGGCATAGGATTGGTGGAGGTACAACTGGAGGATGCACCTCTGTTCCACCACCCTCACCCTCCTGAGCCCACTGTGGTCCAACCGCTCCTCTTTCTTGGCAACCTCTGAGGCAACGGCAGTGGCACTGGTGGTCCCTGGATGGAAGAGGAGGTCCCACAAATCCTGGCCAACTCAGCCTGAAGATGAGCAACCTCCTCCCTCAGCCCAGAGGAGGTGCCTGCAGATGGAACAACACTGCATCCTCAGAACATCTCCCGGAGACTGCTGCTCCCAGCCACTGCACTGCCCACTCAATCATGTCTTATTTCTGGCCTTAACTGTTTGCAATCCTTCTCTTTCCTTTGTTTTTTTTTTCTCTCTCTCCTTACTTTCTGTCTGTGTGCCCTTTAAGCTCCTGATTGTCCTGTTCTGAGACAAGAATATCCTATATTTCTCAGTAGACCACTTACTTGCTCAGAGGCAGACCTCCAGCAGCTAGAGGGGGCCGGAGAGCTACTCTTGCCCTTCTAGGATGGTGGGTCCTTGGTGGTTCTGTGATCACTCACTTCTGCCCCTAAACAGGAAGTTCCTGTTGTCAGTCAAATCCTGTGCTGGGGGAGGAAGAGGGCAATATAGTCCCAGCAGAAGTTCAGTCACACAGCAGTCCTTTCTCCTGGTGTCTTCTGCAAGCTATTAGCAGAATCTTTCTAAGGTAGTCTTTAAATGTAGCTTCCTTTAGGCTAAGCCACCCCCTACTTACCAGATCTTTCTACAAGTAATTTAAACCTCACAGCAGTTAAGTCCTTTCAGTCACCTGAGATTTACACCTAGATAACTCTTCAGATACCCATTCAGTTCAGTTAACCCAAACACACACTTTTTTTTTTGTATGTTACTTTTTTTACCCTAAATTAAAGGTCCAAGTACAAAAGTTCTTCTACTTTAGTCCCAGCAGAGAAGTTCAGTCACACAGCAGTCCTTTATCCCGGTGTCTTCTGCCAAGCTACTAGGGAGGTTTCTTTATGCCTTACCCCTTCCCCTTACTGCAGAGAATCCACCTCAAGTTGAAGTTGTAAGGAGCAGGGATGATTCTAGAAGCTCCCTACTGGTCACGTCGCATTTGGTTTTCACTACTTTAGCAGCTGGTAGTAGAACCCCCAATCCCCCTGCCCCTGAGGTCAGGCTTGCTCTCCCAGGAGCAGGGTACACTGGTTCATCCGGACCTCAAATCGTTGCATCTGCACACGTGGCTCCTACAGACTTAGCTGTCACTCGGTTTGGGGTTTCCCCCAGAGTGGCAGAAGTCTTGGTGGCTGCTAGAAAGCCTTCCACCAGAGCTACTTACTCTACGAAATGGAAGCAGTTCTGCCTTTGGTTTTCCACTCGCCATATTGATCCATTCACATGTCTGGTGAACTCTGTTTAGGAGCATCTTCTTTCTCTGCCAGACTCAGAGCTGAGCTACTCCTCCATTAAGATGTACTTATTGGCCATTTCGGGATATCATGCTCCTGTCGAGGACAAAACTCTTGCCCAGCTGGAGCTTTCTTTTTGCGGGGTATCCAGCACCTTAAACCTCCTATCAGGAACCCTGTCCCGCCTTGGGATCTTTTCTTTCTTTTGAAAAAACATACGCTACCTCCCTTCGAACTGCCACAAGTTGTGAGCTACACTTTCTGTCGTGGAAAGTGTTATTTTTAGTGGCTGTTACCTCTGCTCGAAGAATTTCCGAGCTTCAGGCTCTGATGTGCAAAGAGCCTTACTTAATTTTCCACAAGGATCGGGTGTCCTTGTGGAAGAATCCTAAGTTTCTGCCCAAAGTGGTGTCCAAGTTTACACTGAATCGGGACATCCATCTGCCTGTTTACTATCTAGAGTATTCTAATTGAGGGGAGGCTCTTTGTCATACTCTGGACGTCCATCGGGTGCTTCATTACTACTTGGATTGCACCTGTGATACCCGAAAGTCTGAACATTTGTTTGTTTCTTTCGCCCTAAGGACTGGAGAGGCTCCAGTTTCTAAGCAGACTTTGTCCAGATGGTTAGTTAACTGCATTGTTTAATGTTATAGAAAATATGACAAGCCTTTGCCGGGACCGGCCAAAGGTCATTCTACCAGGGGTATGGCTGCTTCCTTTGCATCCATGAAAAATGTGTCTGTAGCTGATATCTGCACAGCTGCCACATGAAGTACTGTACACACTTTCGTTTGGCATTACAGTTTGGATATTGCCTCTTGTTTTAGGGCAGACTTTGGCCTTGTTGTCCTACAGGGCCTGCTCTCATGAGCTTTCCAGCCAACTTTTTACCTCCTCCTGGCCTTGGGGGTTGGTCCTTTTACTGCTTGGGACTCAGTCCTTATAGTGTAACCAGCTGCAAGCACTCCCTCTCGAAGTGAGATAGTACAGTTACATAAGAACTTACCGTAACTGTAGATCTTCAAGAGGAGCTCTTGCAGCAGGTGCTGCTTTCCCTCTCACTTTTCCCTGGTATCTGTTTCTCCATTGAATGGTTTGCATTCCTCATTTCGGAGGAACCTCCTCAGTGCTCCATTTCTGAGTTTGCCGGGGTCTCCGGCGAGAAAACGGAGGTAGGTCTGGGGGACTGCCCTTTATATACCATTAGCTGGCATAAGGGGCGGGCCGATGTCAGGGGGCAGTCCCCCACTGTATACTGCCAGCTAGAAGTTTACTGTGGGGTCCTGGTGCCTGCCAGATTTAGTCCTTATGGTGTAACCTGCTGCAAGAGCTCCTCTCGTAGATCTACTGTTACGGTAAGATCTTTCGTAACTGTACTTTCCTCTCAGCGGACACTGAGGCCTTTTCCTGACACCAGGTTGTAGTGACCTTGGCCCCAAGCACTCTGGATTGTACTTAACATTATTTCTACCTACCAGACACTGAGACACACTGTTACTACTAGTGACTTCAGACTCATGATTGGAGACACAGGAGCCATACATATCAAAATGATGAGGGTTTTACATTCCTTATTTGTTAGGACCCCAGGTGGGTGCAATCACTGTGTTCCATGAATGGCAGGTTTAGCCCAACCAGAGACTGTTATCTAACTTTAACACAGTTGGCACAAAGCTCTGTGGGAGGGTGGACATGGAGAAGAGGAGACAGGAATTTAGGGAGACATGGCTAATTAGAAAAGTGGTCTGACATACGGCAACGGGTTCAACACAAAACAGAGCTAACTTATACACTTTGGGATGAAAAACCCAGAGACCAAATACTGGTTAGGTGGTGTGCAGGTTACCAGGTCAGAGGGAGAAAAGCACCTGGGGGTAATTGCCATGAGTAACGTGAAGCAGTGGGTACACTGTAGGAGAGCAGCAACAAAAGCAAGTTGGATGCTGGGCTGTATAGCCAAAAGGATTACCAGAAGGAATGCGGAGGTCACACTGCCGCTGTACAGTTCGATGGTAAGACTGCACCTTGAGTACAGTGTGCATTACTGGTGCCGTAATTGAAAGAAGGATATTAACTTGCTGGAGATGTTCCAGATAAGGGTGACCAAGATGTTCCAGGACCAACAGGGCAACACCTATGAAGAGAGGCCCAAGGGACTCAATATGTACTCCCTTAAGGACAAAAGGGGAAGGGGGAATATGATCAAAACCCTCTAATACCTTAAAGATATTAACAGGGTGAATATGGAATACCTCTTCAGTCTTAGTGGGAACAAGTCCACTAGGGGCCATATCCTAGAACTGGTTGAGGAAGAGTCAAGAGAGATGAGGATGCACTTTTTCACCAAGAGAGTGGTGGCAAAGTGGAACAAGTTGCCAGAGGAGGTGGTCTCTCTGAAAACGGTGGATAGCTTCGAGAGAGGATGGGCCAGAATAAAGGGGAAAATTGTTGGTGGGGGGGGAGAGGGGAGGAGAGGGAACTTGGGGGGGGGGGTTCAGATCCCACTGTAGACAGTGAGGACCTGCACACTCGAGCAGACTAGATAGACTGTAAGGCCTTTATCCGTTGGAATATTCATATGTTCATGTTTAGCATGTACTTCTAATACCTCAGCATTGCCTGTTTTAGCTACTTGTCATTCTTTCTCTGTTTTACTTTGATGCAGTTTGGCTTTAAACTTATGGTTCTACCATTCTATGATGCAAGGCATAAAATAAGCGGGTTCGCACCGCAGTTTATGACCCAAGATCGGGGGAAAAGCGAGTCAACTTTTGGAATGATTAGCAGTCATTGCTAATCATTCTGAAGTGGCCCGGGGTCCTTTAAAAATGCAATTTTTGGCATTTTGGGCCATGTTTCTTAAAAAAATGTTTTTCATTTTTTCTGTCCTGCTCCCCAGCGCCCTCCTGATTGGCCAGTGACCCCTCCCCACCCAGTCTCTGCAGGAGAAACATATCCTCTTGCAGCGTGACCCCAGGAGAAGAGCAAGCAGGTCCAAAAGCTCCAGCCGGAGCAACAGTTAAGGTAAGTTCCAGTTTCCTTTTTTTTTTTTTTTTAAATTAATATTATTTTTTAGCTCGTTGGTGGTGTCCGGTAGTCATTTTTTTTATTTGTCTTGCAGGGAGGAGTTGCACTGGAGCAGGGGAGCCGAGGAGGCTGAGATGGCGCAAGAGGGGACCAGGATCAGAGAGCCGTGTGAAGCATTGTGGTGGGGCGAACGGGCGTGACGCAGACACCCGGCCAAGCAACTTACTTGCAGAGGAGCAGCGCAGGGAGCTGAGCAGACAATTGGGGGAGTCTCTACAAAAAAAATAACAAGTACAAACTTTTCAGTTTTTTTTTTACCGGGGAGCCTGGAGGAGTGAACTCAGTGGGAGGGCATGTAGCAGGACAGTGGCATGGCTGGGGGCGGGCAGTCAGGGCAAGGCGGGCACCGACTGTTGGGCAAAAATTAACGGAGAGGAAACAACAAGTAAATGTAAACTAACTATTGCTTGGCAGAGTGAACAGGTGTAAACAGTCTTTATTTTGTGCCCAGCCCAATCAAATGCCAGCGACTGATCTGATGAGGGAAAATATCAAACTCTACTGTGCTCTTGCAAACTTTGGGAACAGAAAACAAATACTGTGCCCTAGTTTTTCCAGAGTCCTGAGGACTAATGTATTGTGCCTGCCCTGGTTTTGGCAAAGATGAAGGGCAACTTAGTGGTTAATAGTCATGCCCAGCTTTAAAATGCGCCCAACCCTTATCGCAGCAGTGATTGGGGATAAGCAAACAAACTGTATTGACTTGCAAAAGTAGCAGAACATTTTTGGGAACAGAACAAGAGGAATTGTGCCCTGTTTTACTCCAGAGACTTTTATGAAGGGGCGGAAACAGAAGAAAAACCTCTGTGACATCTAAGTAAAATGTACCCTGCTTTTGGCAAAGATGAAGGGGGACATAAGTGGTCATCTTCCTGCTCTGCCTGCTGTTTTTGTGCCCAGCCAGCCCTTTTTTGCAGCAGTGATGATTAAGAGTTGTGTCCTGGTTTTTCCAGAGTTCTTAGGGGAGAGGAAACAAAGCAGTAATAAAATTGTATCTGTGCCTGCCCTGCTTTGGCAGACATAAAGAGGACAAAAACAAAAATACACCTGCTCTGTGTTACACTGGGGAAGTTGTACTCTTGTGTGCTGCCCTGCCCATCGGACCTGAGGAGACATTACAAATTAAGCACTAGCCCTGCTGTCAGCTTTGCTACAGCAGTGAACCTTGGGGAAGTGTTCTGTTCACAGCTCTGAAACTTTACAAGTGTACCCTGCCTATGGCACAGATCAGGGACAAGTTAACATAATACTATGCCCTGCTGTCAGCTTTGCTGCAGCAGTGAACTCTGGGGAAGTGTTCTGTTCACAGCTCTGAAACTTTACAAGTGTACCCTGCCTATGGCACAGATCAGGGACAAGTTAACATAAGACTATGCCCTGCTGTCAGCTTTGCTGCAGCATTGAACCTTGGGGAAGTGTTCTGTTCACAGCTCTGAAAATAAGTGAGTGCCCTACCTATGGCAGAGAGGGGACACGTAAGACTATGCTACCAGCTTTCCTGCAGCAGTGAACTAAGGGGATGTATTCTGTTCACAGCTGGCTCTGAAACTTTAAGTGTGTGCCCTGCCTATTGCAGAGAGGGGAAATTTTGGGGGCTCGGGTGATCACAGCAAATCTACAGCTGCCATTATCTTTTGTTTTTGTTTTGTTTTACAGAGAGTTAGCCAGATTACAGTAACTTGATGTGCTGATTCACAGTTTGACAGACTCTTGTTTTGCTAACTTCAAACTTTCTAATTTCAGTCCGACATGGCTGGAGTTAAATTAGCAACTGCAGAGGGATGGTGCCAAAAATATGATCCAGAAAAAAACTGGCTACAGATTAGCAGTGAAGGAGACTGTGCAGTGTTTGTTGGTTGCAAATTGTGCTGTGAGTACAGAGATGAGTTACGTAGGTTGAGGAACTTCAGTGAGACATTAATTGCAGGGATTACAGACCCCCAGCTAAAAGTTGACATCATCCGGAAACATCTTCTGACAGAGAAGCACAAGAAAACTGGTAACATTTTCAAATTTGGTAGAACAAGGTACCACTTGATATCTATCACCATACTACAACTGATAAGTTTAAAATGGAGGGGGGGATTAAGGGTTTGCACCGAGACTTAAAACTTATTTAATTTATTTGCAGTGAGAGCTTTCAGTGATGCAGAGGAAAAGCATAGAACGACTGTAGGCAGGCTAATGGAGATCCTGTACATGACGGCCAAAGAGGACATCCCTACTAAAAAGTTTGAAGCGATAGCAGAACAAGAGAAGCGCCATGGAGTTCATTTGGGCAGTAAATACATTAACGCTGTTAGTAAGAAAGAACTCACAATGTGTATTTGCAAGCACCTAGAAGAAAACCTGCTGGCAACTGTCAAAAATGCAAATTATTTTTCAGTGCTTATGGACGGTAGTACTGACAGTGGTGTAATTGAAAAGGAACTGGTTTATGTAATTTATGTAAATCCCATCAATGGTCAAGTGGAGACTAAGTTTTTACAAATGAAAGCTGTATCAGATGGCACAAGTGAGGGATTGAAAAATCTCCTTTTAGACATTTTTACAGAGTCTGGCCTTAATGTGAAAAACATGGTTGGGTTTGGGGCTGATGGGGCATCTGTCAGCATGGGTGTAAGACAGGGTCTTGCAGCTCTTTTAAGGGAAGACATACAGTGGTTAGTTGGTGTTCATTGTTTCTCACACAGATTAGAACTGGCCATAAACGACGCTTTGGTTAACACCTGTTTCAACAATGTTTCAAACTTTCTGACCCAACTGTTTTATCTCTACCAGAAAAGTCCTAAGAGACTCTGAGAGTTACGGTTCCTTGCCCAGGCCATGGAGATGTCAGTTGAAAAGCCCAAGAAGGCCCATGGCACACGTTGGCTGCAGCATAAACTTCTTGCCACCCGTGCTGTTACCAGATCATTCCCCGTAATTTGTGCCCATTTAAAATCTATGGCCACAGACCCAACTCATGACCAGGCCAAAGCCAAGGGAGTGTTGCAAATTATGACTAAATTCCAAATGGTGGCACACCTTTTGTATTTTGAACAGCTGCTTCAGCCACTTGCCAGGTTCTCACTAGCACCTCAGAAAGAAGTAGTTGAAATGCCAGAGCTACTTAGCTCTGTTTAAACTTTGAGAAACACTCTTGACCATGTTAAGCGGAGTGGTCCCATAGGTGGCAGTGAACTTGACATTCACTTAAAAAATGGGTCTGATGTTCTTTCAGGAGCATGTGCTGAAGTCACTTACAAGGGTGTGAAATTAACACATTTTAGTGGCCAAGTTGTTAAAACTTTTAAACGGCAAACTAAGAAATACATTACAAACATTGAGAATTGTTGTGAACAAAGGTTCGGTTTGACTGATGAAAGTAGTATCTATAACCATGCAAAAGTGTTAGATACCAGACTTTAGCCAGCAGCTGCAGACGGAAAGGAACTGGAGCTGTATGGCAACAGTGACATTACTGCAGTAGCTGGCCACTTTTGCAGCCTGACTGTGACAGTATTCTGCTACTTGCAGAATGGCAAGAGGTTAAGATTTTTGCTCAAACCAATTTCATCAGTCTTTCTGCCTCTGCTATCTGGTCAAAACTGGCATGTGATTTCCAAAATTCTTATCCAAATCTGTTGAAGCTTGTCAATGTGTTGAGAGTATTCCCTTTGTCTAATGCAATTGTAGAAATGTGTTTTTCAACTATGAACAAGGTAACTCTGACTGGAGAGCAAGTCTGGCAGAGGATACTGTAGAAACATTGACTCGCATTAAAAAGCAGGGCCGCCTTCCAGCTGAATCAACCCAGACAGGGCTGTAGATATATTTTGTAGTGCTAAACCAAGGTGTCCGGTGATTTGGCAGTTGCGGATGGTGGACCACCCGTGGTCCGTCTCCAAACAGGCCAGAATTACCGCTACATGACTGGTGGAGAAGAGTAGCAAAACAGATCGCACCCAATCCTTGTTGGTAACTGTGTGGTCAATCACGGTCCCAGGTGCCGGAGTTTTTATGCTGGGGCAGGGGTTCATTATGTTTAATTTGTCATGACTCACGATCACACTCATGAATTCACAGTCTGCTTTGGCAGGCATCCTATCTCGGCTCTTGAAATGTATATGTGCTGCTGCACAACTGCTGTATTTCTGTGGAAATGGCTAAATAAAATAGTATCAGTCTCAGAAACTTGTGTAAATGTGTATTTTATCGATACAGAGCAAGTTAAGTACATTTTATGGTGTTTTGAGCAAAAATATCGATTTTTGGTAATTGCTAATTAACTTCGGCCAATTGCTAATCATTTTTTACTTTGATTAGTGAAGGCTGCTAATCAGGTCTCCGACACTAATTTATGCCTTGTAATGACCCAGATGTTATACTATTTCGGGTCAGTATAGGGTTCACAGCTTCACATTTAGTTTGAAGTTGGTATAAGCAGTTCACTCCTAGTATTGATGACACAGGAGCTTTTTTCTATAGGGAATTGCAAAAGCTGGTCACTCTCTTCTTAACCCCTGAGCAGAGGGCACAGTCTGTTCACCAAAGAGCAGAGACCAATAGGTCATAACCCTCCTCATCTGGTGGTGGTGGTGGGGGGGGGACGACTGCTGCAGACCAGCATGTGATGTCCTGTTCACTTGTCATACGTTATATACACTCTCCAGGCATAGGCCAGTATGTTTTCTGGTTCACTTACACACACACACACACACACACACACACTCTCTCTCTCTCCCCTCTGCCCTGGTGGCCTCTACCCCCTATGGAGGCTCAGGCTGACTGCAGCCTTGGTTCTACCTCCACTCCAGTGGATTTGGATACGCTCCACGTCCCCTGTTGGACAACGCAGGGTGCTGGTTTCCCTGAACCCCTTCCTTGGAAGTTGCCACATTTTGTACCGTAGTTTGGTTCTAACCACCCCTTGGGGGTGCAGACCTCAGTTTTGGTGGAGGCAGCCCATTGGACCTCTGCCCCAGCTATAAAGGGGGCCACAGAGAGATAGATGGCTCACTGCAGGAGAACAACAGGATGGCAGCACTTAACCAGTTCAGAGTGGTGTCACAAAATGTAAATGACTTTTGCAGTCTGGTGAAGAGAACTAAAATAATGACACATTTAAAGAAACTCCACCTCCTTTGAATATTGTTGCAAGAAATGCATGTTGCCCAACAGGAGTGTCAAAACCGATTAAATATGGCATGACCCAGGTGATAGCCACTAGTTGTCAGCAAGGCTGGAGGCAGGGGACAGCTATTCTTATTCCAAAAACATCAGTATTCTGGGTGGAATCCACTTACTAGGACAGGGAAGGCAGGCTAGCCTTGGTCATAGGTGTGATCCAAGGTGACACATGCACGGTGGGCAGTATTTACATCACCCTGGGATTGGTGCCTCTACCCATCAGCAGCTATTTGATAAAATATTAGCACTTAGGGGCCTTTGATCCTCGTTGAGACCTTAACCTCCTCATGGAAGCAGGGAAGGATAGCTCTAACTAATACCACTCTGCCCCCAAAACTTGGTAGGTGGCTCACAAAAGAGTTGGGGTTGATAGACATCTGGTGCCATCCCCACCCTACTCTCTGGCAACACACATTTTATTCCAATGCATATGATACTTACTCTTAACTGGACTGCTTTATAATTTCTAAGCATCTCAGTTGCGTCCACCAAATAGCAATTACTCTGATCCTCTTGTCAGACCATGCACGTGTCTACCTAGACTTAACCCTAGAACCCGACAGTTCCCCTCGACACTAGCATTTTAACACTGCACTCCTCTGAGACCTCACAGTTCAGGGCCCTTATTAAAACTTGACTTCCACAAATCATTGTGGAAACACTACCCCTGATATTACTTGGGTGATCCTCTGGGACAGGTGAAAATGGTGCTTCGTGAGGAAATCATCAGTTTTGCTTTGGCCAGAAAGAAATAAGGGGAATGGCAACAAGCAAACCTGCAGGAAGAATTCTCATTTTTGCAGTTAACATATATGCAGGATGTTCTCCCCCAACTGCCTCAAGTCAAAACAAAACTTCAGAATCTGCTCAACTATAAAACAGAACAGGCCCTACTTTACGTAAAAGAAAAATATAACCGGGGGGTGCGGAGCCTCTAAGATTCTTGCCTACTATCTTAGGCAGCAACAAAAGCAAGCCATGCTTACAAAAATTGCCCACCTGTATACATAGGCGTGTTTTCTAGGGACATGGATATGATGTACTAGCCATACTTCTGGCAGTGTTCCTTTCTCTTTAAGGCTTGCTGAATTGTCTTCAAGCTGGCTCCTCCCACCTACCTGGGTGGTAACTCCCTCAGCACCGCCCTGTGAAGTCAGATCTTCCTTTCTGCTGGAAGAAGAAGGTTCCCTCTTTACCACTCTCCACGCTGAGTAGGCCTTCAAACCTTTGCAAAACTTGCAAATTTTGTCTCGTCTTCAGGCATACTAAAATGCCAGCAGAATAGGCCTAACGGTCTTTCGTGTCTGCTCGTTTGGTCAGCCCCCACCCTGGGTGCTGACCTTGCTGTCCCCCTTGCCTTCTCTGGCTTCTCCCTTCCCAGTTCCGGATATTCTTGCTGCATTGGATTTTGCTTCCTGAACCCTTCCCCTGTACCTGTCCCACCCCCTCTTGAACCCCTCCACTGTCTCTGCCTCCACCAGCCCCTAGGTAGTGCATTCCATGGCTCCACCACCCTCTCAGTGAAGTAGCACCTCCTTCTTCTCCCTGAATCTTCCCCCCTCCAGCTTCCACCCATGCCCTCTAGTGGCCCTTTCCTCCTTCCTTCGAAGCACCCTGACTGTTCCTCACCTATTTACCCTCTTCATGTACCTGAAGACCTCTATCATGTCCCCCCGGTCCCTTCTCTCTTCCAATGTGTACATATTTAGCTCTTCGAGCCTCTCCTCATAGGTCCTGTCCCCCAAGCCCCAAATCATTTTGGTTGCCCTCCTCTGGACCCTCTCCAGGAGGTTAATGTCCCTCTTTAGTGTGGCTCCAAACTGCACGCAGTACTCCAGGTGCGGCCTCACCAAGCAGTTATACAGAGGGAGTATCACTTCCTCCTTCTGGAGGTGATCCCCTAGTGATGCATCCCAGCATCCTGTTGGCCTTGGCTGCTGCCCTCCTACAAGTCTCAGAGTTGTTCATCTTGACATCCACCACCACCCCAGGTCCCTCTCAGCCATTGAGACTTGTAGTATTCCCAGGGTGTACACTTGGCCTGGGTTTCTGGCCCCAGGTGGAGTACCTTGCATTTCCCTGCATTGAACCTCAGCTTCCACTTCTAGACCATCTTCCAGAGCCTCCAGGTCCTGCAGGCCACCCTCCCTCCTCCCCATCCACCACCGCCCCAGTTTCGAGTCATCTGCAAAGAGACTCATCTCACTCCTGATTCCTGTCCTTATGTCAGATACGTGGGCTGAACAGAAGGGGCCTAGGACTGATCCTGCGGGACCCCACTACTGACCTCCTTGGGGATGAGACTATCCCACCAACTCACGCACCTCTGGGTCCGGTCCTGGAGCCAGTGCCTATCCATCTGATCATCTGGTTTCCCACCCCATTCTCCTAGCTTATCCAACAGGCCCACGTGAGGAACAGAGTCAAATGCCTTGCTTGAAGTCTAGAAAGAGGACATGCACTGGTCTACCCAGGTCCAAGGCACTTGTCACCCAGTCATAGAACTCCACCAGGTTTGTCTGACACGATTTCCTGGATGAATCCATGCTGTCTCATCGTCCAGGCACCCTGACTTATCCAGGTCCCCCTCAGCCTCTCCTTGACAATGCCCTCCATCACCTTGCCCACCACCGATGTCAGGCTGACAGGCCTGTAGTTCCTGCCAGCTCCTTGATCCCCTTGTGGATAGGCACTACATGCGCCACCTTCCAGTCTTGGGGCACCCACCCTGTCCTCAGAGATGGTGAAAAGCTCTGCCAGGGTTTTCGCCCAGGACATCTGCAAGTTCCTTCAGCACTCTAGGATGTAATTTATCCGGCCCGGTGCTTTCTCCGTCTTAAGGGGCTGAGGGCTTCCCTCACTCTCTCTGCTGTGATTTCCACTTCTGGTACCTCTTCTCCCTGCTTAGCCCTCCCCCACTTGCCAGTGATGCCCCCTCCCCCAGACCTGCCGTGATGCAAGGGTCCCCCCATTATCTCTGTCTCCTCCCATGTATGATGCAGCCATTTTCCTGGTGAAAACTGAGGTGAAGTACTCATTTAGTACCTCAGCCTGCTCCCCTGGATCTTGTGCCCATCTCTCCCCTGATTTAATCCTGTAATCTGCCCTTCACCTGCGTTCTTTCCCCAATGTATCTAAAGAACCCCTTTTCCTCTCCTAATTTCCTGGCCAGGTTCTGCTCCTTCCTTGCCTTAGCCGCCTCACCCTCTAGTGGCCCTTCTAGCCATCAGCTCGTGCTCCCCTTGATCCCTTTCACTCCTTGAGCACTTGAATTTCTTATAGGCTGCTTTCTTTCCCCGCACCACCTCTGGACCTCCCGGTCCACCAACAGGTTTTTGGGCCTCACCAAGATTGCCTTACTCTTGCACAGGTGCTGTAGCATCCTGCACCCCTCCTGATGATTTCCCACCTACTATCAGCCGCCCATGTCTGACCAATCCCATCCAAATGCTCCTGAAGGATCCTTCCATTTTCATAAAATCCGCCCCCTGAAGTCGGTTACTTCCGTCTTTGCGCCTTCTACCCCTCCTGGGTCGAGCAGAACCAGACCGTGGCATGGTCACTCCCCGCCAATGGGTCCCTTACCTCCAGGCCCCCAATCTGGTCACTGTCTGCCAGGACCACATCCAGTACCCGTGCCTCCCTGGTCGGTTCCCTCACCTGCTGAGTTAGGAACGCATCTTGAAAGACATCCAACAACCTCTGTTTCTAAATCTCCATCATGAATGAATCAAAGTTGGCGCCAGGATTCAGAAAATGGGAGTGTGGGCAGAAGATGTCCCTGATGGACCTTCACACCTTGTGCGTCTGCTGCCTAGGCCACGGACATGATCCCCAGGTATATGTGGTCTCTGTTTCATCTTGCATTCCTCTACTTTAGAGTATTGTCACGCTCGTCTTCTCGGGATCCCCCTGTTCGCTCAAAGGACGCCTGTCCAGCAGTCTCCACGGCTGCGGGGTTTGCTGAACGACTTGCGACTTTTGAAGAGGCTGCGGCTCAGGCTGAGGAGCATACCTCTTCAGCTTCGACTTTTCTGCCGCTTTCCATTTGGCACCACCTTCACAGGGGCATTTCAAGATTTGTGCCAGTCCTTTCCCACCTTTGGGCAGGGTCCCTCTAAGGGCACAAAATCTAAATCTTCGAAAAAGGAAACTAAAAAGAAGTCTAGCCGTCGATCATGGGATCACGAGTGCTCTCAAGCCTCGGATTCCTACGCTTCTCTGGAGGTTGCAACTATGGTCGTTCCTTCAGCCTAGGCTGCTGGCTTCACAATCTTCCCATCGGGCCAGTTGGTTGAGATGCCCGTCAACCAACCTGTTGAGATTTTCCTCGACCTAGTTGACATGTTGTCGCCAGGTGAGGCGGATACCTCCCTTTCTAGGACCCTGATCCTGCCTGTAACCTCTCAAGGTGGTTCAGACCAGCCCGCTGATCCGGTCCATACGGATCTGTTACCCAGGAGGATCCTCAACTTTCGCCAGTTTCCTCCAAGATCCAGCGTCAGCATCCCTGACTGTCAAGGTCTTGATCCCGAAGCCTGGAGTTCAGCAGCCCACGCTGGCATCAGCATTCCTGCTCTTGGCATTCGGGCAAGCACTGCCACCACTACTCCTCCTCTTCTTCCTCCTTGGATGAGGAGAGGCTCCACCACAGAATGCGTTGGTACTGCAAAGAGCTCATGTGTCATCAGCTCATGTTTACTGGGGTTAAGCCGGTTCCGGCCCCCATCCCGGCTCTTCTGTGGCTTTCGCCACCCAGGGCCCCAGCCTACTCCTGCTTGGCCAGTTCCAGCTCGGCCTAATTCAGCCTCTCCACCCATCCAGGTGGTGCTGCTGCCTAAGCAGCTGCTGATGGGTCCCCACCAAGGATGCCCATATCGCGTCTGGGCTTCCTCGTTGGCTGTCAGTCACTGTGACTCCTGACAGACTCTGTAGGGTCAGTGGGGACTCTGGTGGTCTGCCGCTTTTTAGTGAATCCTCAGAGTCTGAGAGCTCGCCTCTACTCTTCCATCCGTTGGACACTGAGTCGGGTGAGAATTTGTCCACAGAGCATGATCCCACCTCTTTCACAGGCTTGCTCCATTTAATCTTGGAATCTACTAGACTCCAGATAGAGCCCATCCAGAAATGGGCCAAGTACCCTTTGATCGAGATTTTCAACTGGGGTGACTCCTCTGGGGAAGCCTTCCTAGTTGCTGAGGCCATTGTTGGCCCTGCTCTGGAGCTTTGGGAGCATCCTACCTCTTGCTCTGCGCCATTGGCACAGATGGCCTGCACATGCGCGGCCCCTACTGGTTCCCTGTCAGGTTTCACACAACATCCCTCAGCAGAGATTCTGGTGGCTGACTTGGTCTTTCAGCGTACCGATAAGGTCTGGGATGCAGATAAGCCTCCCAACAAGGAATCCAAGAAATTGGATCATATGGCTAAAAAGGTCTATGCGGCCTCTTCTCTCTGCCTTCAGCAAGCGAGTTTGGCCCTTTTGATGGCCCACTTTGCTCACGCCCTCTTAGGCACTCTCAACGAGGTGCTTCCCCAGCTCCCATCTTACTTACAGACCATGGTCAAAGAGGTCCAGGACCAGAGCTGAGCGGTGGCTAAGCAGCAGCTCCAGACAGTCATGGACATCGTCGACTTCTGTGCCTGATCTGTGGCTGCCATGGTGGCTATGCACCGCAGGGCTTGGCTGAGGGTATCGACCTTCGTAGCAGATACCCAGCGCAAGTTGGTAGATGTCCCCTTCCTGGGCACTGACCTGTTCAGACCGGGGTGGAAGGATAGCTTACTCACATCGAGAAGTCCAGTGCCACCCTAGACTCTGTCACCTTCACCCACAGGGATCCCAGTGGCTCTACGCTCAAAAGGAAGAAACCCTTTCAGCCACTCTCTGCCTCTGCGTCCAAACCGTCCCAGCCCCTAGCTGGGCAGCAGGCCCAAGCTTGGCATCCCCGACCGAAGTCTGTTGCTTTGGTCATCCAAATGCCAGGTGGTCGAGGCCCCGTTGCTTATTCACTGGGTCTCTCCTCCACCTCCAAGCCTGCCAATTGAATGACCTGCCTTCTCAAGGCCCTGGACTCCAGGCCTACTTTGTGCCTTCCCTCTGTTTCCTCTGATTCACAAAGTGCTGATCAAAGCCGAAAATGCTATGCCTTCAAATGGAAGACATTCTCCATTTGGTGTCAGGGCAAAGGGCTTGACCCCTTATCTTGCCCTGTGGCTAGCATTCTTGACTACCTTTGGTCTCTCTCTCTCTCTCTCTGTCTGGAATTTGGTCGACAGCCCTTAAGGTGCAACTGGTAGCCATCTCGGCATACCAGGTGCAGGCTGGTATGTCATCGGTGGTACAGGAGATGGGGTCCTCTATGCCGGAGAAGGTTTCCTCTATGCCTTCCCTCTGTTTCCTCTGATCCACAGAGTGCTGATCAAAGCCAGGAAAGACTAGGCACAGATGAAGCCAATGTATAGATGTGAAATGTCTTACCAGTCTTGGAAGACCGCCTTCCTGGTGTCTGTCACATAAGCTAGCAGGATCAGTGACCTCCAGGCACTCTTGGTGGAGTCTCCTTACCTGATCTTCCACAGGGATGAGGTTGTCCTTCGTCCTAAATCAAAGTTCCTCCTGAAGATTGTGTCTGAGTTTCACCTTAACCAGGCGCTCAATCTCCTGGTGTACTTCACCAACCATACCTTGGAGGCCGAGCACAGGCTTCATACTTTGGACCTGTGGCGAGCGCTCGCCTACTACAACGAGCGCATGACTGGAGTTCGGGGAGAGGTTTGCCAGCTATTTGTCACCTACACTGACGCCACACCTGGCAGACCGGCAGGTAAGCGGACGATTGGCAGGTAGATTATATCTTGCATCAACCTCTGCTTATAGGTTGGCAGCAATGGAGCCTCCCATAGGGCTAAGGGCTCATTCTACCTGTCATACCGCTGTCTCAGTGGTTGCTTCCAGGGATGTCCCTACCTAGGTAATCTGCAGGGCTGCTATCTGGAAGTCGGCACACACCTTCATTTCCCACTACCACATTGACCTTGAGTCATGCGGGGATGCTGGTTTTGGGGCCTTAGTTCTCCAATCTCTCTTTCCTAAACAGGGTGTGCGCCTTACCTCCTCCTCCCGGCGAACTGCTAGGAGTCTGCCAGAAGTACAGATAGTACATCATATCCATGTCCCTAGAAAAACAGGTTACTCACCTTTAACAGTAGATCTTACTTCGAGACACAGCTCTTGCAGCAGGTTACACCATTAGGACTGAAGCCGGGAATTTTGGATTTCTTCAAGCAATTTTTTCGCTGATGTCCTCTCCGACCTTCGGTCACTCTTCCAAGTGTGCTTGCGGGAAACAGATCCCCTTCAAGGACCCCCACACAGCCTGCGTCCGGTGCCTAGGCCCAGACCATGATACCCGGGCCTGCTCTTTCTGCCAGGGGTTTAATAGTAAAACCCGGATCCGACGTCAGAAGGCCCTTCAGGCTTTCTTACTGGAAGAAAAGTTAAAGACCATGTCTTCCAAGGGAATCGCTAAAAACCCACAAGCACGCTGAAAAGCGAAGGAAAGACCCTTCAGGTCCCCTTCCGGGCTTGACTCACGTAGCTCCGGTTCCAGAGTCCGACGCTCCCCTCAGGGCCAGCTCTCAGCCTTCCCGGCTGCGGTTGAAGTCTTCCTCTTCTCTCAGGCCAAGTCCGCCAGGCCATCCTCGTCTTCGTCCTCCAGGGCCTTGGTGAAGTCTGGGGATCGCCATCATCATCATCATAAGTCGGGTTCCCGCCCTTCGGAACCCGATGTCAGGTCAGCTTCCTTGCCTCCTCGCAAGACGTTGGAGCTTACTTCTCTGAAGAGACCTCAGGACCCGACGCCGGTGCGTCCGTTGTCGTCCTCTCGCCATACATCCCTGGAGCCGCCATTGGCCAGACGACCATCGCCAGCCAGGCCTACACCTCAGCGGACGCCGGTAGGGGGACCGGCACCCGCTCCTCTTGAGAAGAGGGCCCTGACGCCTCCGACCGACGTCGGTCTGGAGACCTTAACCGAGGAGGATTTGACTCAGCCCGAGGACCAGACGGGCGACCCCGGTCCTGTCGAGACGCCCAGGGAACCCTCGCCGTTACCCGAGCCCCCTGTGGAGCCGACGCCGGGATCCGACGATCGCTCCACTGGTGCCCGGACCGTCGTCGGGCCTTTCTATAGCAGATGTGAAGGAACTCTTCACTTACTGGTGGGACACCATAAAGAAGGACATGGTTCCCACTCCTCCTCCTCTTCCTCCTCCTCTTCCTCCTCCACCCCCCCTCACCATCAGGGTCGGCAGGCCGTTTACCTCCTCCCCGGGAGCACGGAACCCCTCCCAGGGGGAGACCAGACAAACGGAGACCTCCGTCCAAATCCTCTTCTAGGTCACCCAGCCCCAAGAGACCCAGAAGACACTGACGATCGCCTTCGACGGAGGACACGGGATCAGAGTTCTCAACATCCAGATCCCCATCTCCCCTCTCCATCCCTTCACCGGACCCACGTGAGATGCCGAAGTCTCCTCCGGATGACCCTTCGTTCTCGGATATTATGAGACACATCCAGGAGAACATGGGATGGGATGCGAAGAGCTAGACCCGGAAAGGATACTCCTTGCCAAATATCTTTGGCAGAAGGACCCCAAACCTGTGGTGGTGCCACCCTTGGTTGACACTTTCGTGACGCCATCACAGACATGCGGAAGCGTCCACATTCGCTCCCGGCAATGCCGAAGAAAGCTGACCACTTGTACAAGGCTCCTAGAGACCAGTACTTGATCCAGCAGCCTCAGGCTGACTCTCTGGTCATCACAGCCTCACATGACCGGTCCCAGAGACTGCAACATCTGAGCACCCTGCCACCGGACCCAGAGTCCAAACAGTTGGACGCTATGGGTAGGCGCACGTATGCTTCCACTACCTGCGCCATCAGATCCCTGAATTATTTGACCCACATGGTTCAGTTCCAAAATGCCTTGTGGGAACAGGGTCTGGAAGCGGCTGAAAAACTGCCGGAAGGTGAGCAGAAGGCGGAGATGCTTCAGCTCCTCTGTACGGGTTCTGACGTGGGAACCCAAGTGCTACTAGCCGTGTACGACTTCTCGGACTCCTCGGCCCGAGCAGCAGCTTCTGGCGTATGCCTCCGGAGGCACTCTTGGTTACGCGTCTCCGGCTTTACCCCGGACGTCCTGAAGAATATCATGGATGCCCCAGTCGAGGGAGAAGTCTTGTTTGGTAAACCTTCAGAGAAGATTATTACCAGACTTCAAGAGGCCGGGAAGGCGGTGAGGTCGGTTCAGGCCATGTACCGACCCAGGCTTAGTTCCTTTCGCAGGAACCAAAGCCGAATTCGTGGAAGGATGCAGAGGCAGCAGTCCCGCTCCGCTCCACAACAGAGGGGCTCTGGTTTTCACAGAGCCCAGGGGAAGCAACCCGCGGGCCGAAGTCAGCGTACTCCCAAGCCGGCTCAGCCAGCGGGACCCTCAGCTGCCACAGCCTGACTCCTTTCCGGCCCCGCTCCTCAGGATCAACGGGAAATCATGGTCGGGGGTGGCATTGTGAACTTCCTGCCGGGATGGCAGGCTATAACCATTGACAGGTGGGTTCTTCAGTTGGTCGGAAGAGGCCACTATATAGAATTTGCAGAAAAGCCACCCTCGAGGCCTCCTTTGCTCTCCCGGTATCCGGGTCAGCACAAATCTCTGATCTGGCAAAAGTGCTCGTACTTTTGCAAAAGAGAGCGATAGAGTACGTCCTGGAGAACCAGAGAGGAGAAGGATATTATTCCCACTTCTTCCTGGTTCCAAAGAAAACAGGGGACCTCCTTCCGATTCTGGACCTCAGCGACCTCAATATGTCGGTCGCCTACAAGAGATTTTGCATGGTGACTGTTCCGGGTCTTATTCCCATGCTGAATCAAGACGCCTTTTTAGCATCTCTAGACATGCAGGACGCATACCTGCATATCCCTATAGCTCAGGCGCACAAGAGGTTCCTGTGCTTCGAGTTCCTCGACCACCACCTTCAATTCCGAGCCCTTCCATTCGGACTGTCTTCCGCACCCAGGGTCTTTACCAAGTGCATGGCAGTCGTGGCAGCGTCTCTAAGGAGACAGGGCCATTATGTGTTCCCGTACCTGGACGATTGGCTTCTCATGGCCGCCTCCAGAGAGGCGTTGTTACTTGCGGTCCAGAGCACCCAGGACCTGTTCCGATCTCTGGGCATCCTAATCAACCACGAGAAGTCTCTCCTGGTACCGTCGCAGAAACTGCAATTTATAGGTGCAGTACTGGACACCATTCAGGGAAGAGCTTTTCTTCCAGACGACAGAGCGGAGTGCATCAGATCCCTCATCAGGGAGTTATCGTCGAACAAGACCGTCCCTGCCAGGTCGGTCCTTCGCTTGCTCGGACACATGGCTGCGGCCATTCCTACCGTCCCTTTCGCAAGGCTCCACATGCGGGTAACTCGGTGGATGCTCAAGGTGCAATGGGACCAAAGGCAAGACCACTGCAGCATCCGGTCAGGATCACGAACACCGTGATTCGAGACTGGCAGTGGTGGCTAGACCCACGGTCGCTCTCCACGGGTGTCCTGTTTGTAGCGCCGTCCCCGGAGGTAAACCTCACCACAGACGCCTCAGGTCTAGGGTGGGGGGCACACCTGGACGGGGTGAAGTCCCAGGGTACGTGGACTCCGCTGGAAGCTCATCTCCATATCAACGTTCTAGAGATGAGGGCGGTTCTCTATGCCCTGCAGGCCTTTCAGTCACAAATCCCGCCGAGTACTCTTCTGCTTCGGACAGACAACACGGCGGTGATGTATTACCTCAACAAACAAGGAGGCGCACACTCTTACCCCCTTTGCAGGGAGGCCATGAGGGTGTGGGATTGGGTAATCCGACACGGCGCGAATCTGATCACTGTACATGTTCCCGGGGTGGACAACACGATTGCAGACGGCCTGAGTCGCTCCCAGGCCAGAGTCCATGAGTGGGAACTTCTTCAAGAGGTAGCAGAGGATCTGTTTCTTCGATGGGGAACTCCAGAGTTAGACTTGTTCGCATCCCCATCCAACGTAAAACTGCCCAATTTTTGCTCGCTAGATCCAGGGCCTGGTGTTTTCTGGTGAGACGCGTTGTCCCTCTCCTGGGCGGACAGGTTCCTCTATGCTTTCCCTCCTTTCCCATTGATCCAGAGAGTTCTTCTCAAACTGTGCAGGGAGCATGCAATAATGATCCTGGTGGCCCCCTTTTGGCCCAGACAGATCTGGTTCCCCTTGCTAATTCAGCTATCCCGGGAACCTCCGCTCCCGTTGCCGTTCAGCTCCCATCTCCTGTTTCAGGAGGAAGGTTCACTAGTCCACCCGGACTTACGCTCACTGAACCTGCATGCATGGCTCCTACAGAGCATCTTCCAGCCACGGGGTCTCGCAAGAGGTTGCAGAAGTTCTTTCTGCGGCCAGAAAGCCCGGTTAGCATAATGACGTCGCCATGAAATGGCACCATTTTTGTTTATGGTTGCGATGCAGCGATTTTTCCCTTTAGGTTGCCCGTGGGAGTGGTGTTGACCACCTGCTCTCCTCTTTTGTTCGGGTCTAGCCTACTCCTCTATCAAAGGTGCCTTTGTGCCATCTCTGCCTATCACCTTCGGTGGGACAGTCATTACAGTGGCACAATTAGACGCCTCTCGGGAATTTTTGAGAGGGGTGTTATACCTTAGACCACCCATTAAGGACCCAGTGCCTCCATGGGATTTGCTCTTTGTCCTGGAACAACTCACGCCCCCCCCCCCCGAACGTGCCGTGGATTGCGAGCTCGTTTTCTGTAAGTGAAAGCTATTTTTGGTTGCTGTTACTTCAGCAAGAAGAATTTCTGAGCTTCACGCTCTCATGTGCAAAGAGCCTTATTTAGTTTTCCACCGGGACAGAGTTTCCCTGAGGACGAATCCTAAATTTTTGCCTAAGGTGGTCTCTTCACTCACTCTAAATCAGGACATTGACCTGCCGGTCTACTTCCCGAACTACTCGAATAGAGGAGAGGCTCTGCTCCACACCCTGGATGTTCACTGCAGCCTGAGGTATTACCTCAACAGAACTAAACCATTTCGTAGTTCTGAGCAACTTTTCGTTTCCTTTTCTGAGAGGATGATGGGCCAACCTGTATTCAAACAGTCCCTGTCTCGCTGGCTTGTCCAGTGTATTTCTTTCTGTTATGAGCTCAAACAGAAGCCCCTCCCGGGTTCAGTCCGGGGTCATTCCACTAGGGGTGTGGCCACCTCCTTTGCAGCACTCAGAAATGTCTCCACTTCTGCCGTATGTGCTGCAGCCACTTGGAGCTCTGTGCATACATTTATCAGGCATTATAGCCTGGACATTGCCTCTCGGCGAAGGGCCGGTTTCGGCCTGGCGGTGCTACAGGGTCTCCTGTCCTAGGTTCAGGACCTGGTATGTATTTCATAATTTCCTCCTCCCGGAATTTTTGGCAGCGTTACTGCTTGGGAATCAGTCCTAATGGTGTAACCTGCTGCAAGAGCTGTGTCTCGAAGTAAGATAGTACAGTTATGTAAGAACTTACCATAACAGTAGATCTTCGAGAACAGCTCTTGCAGCAGGTACCTTCCCGTCCACCTTCCCCCTTGGAGGAGGCATGGCTTCAGCCTTTAACAACAGGGATTTTTCCCGCTTATCTTCTGACGGTGGATCCTCGGTCTCCCATTTTGATGTCAGCCTGCGGCCGGAAGTCTCCGGCGGGAGAACTGGGGAATCTGGCGGGACCGCCCCCTTATGTACTACGTCTGACGTTGGAGGCGGGACCGACGTTGGGGGCGGTCCCCGCTGAAGATAGCTAGCTAGAATTATTCCGTGGGGTCCTGACGCCTGCCGGCTTCAGTCCTAATGGTGTAACCTGCTGCAAGAGCTGTTCTCGAAGATCTACTGTTACGGTAAGTTCTTACGTAACTGTACTTTCTAGGAGTGGTATATGATGTACATCCACACTGACCCACCTAACCTCCCCTGGCAAGTGGCACCGGTCTTGCTTCCAGTGGTTAAGATCTGACATCACGGGGTGGTGCTGAGGAGTTACTACCTGGATGGGTGGGTGTGAGGAGCCAGCTTGAATATGTTTCAGCGAGCCTTAAAGGGAAAGGAACACTGCCAGAAGTGTGGCTGTACATCATATACCACTCCTAGAAATACTATTGCAGGTGAGTAATCTATTTTTACTGTACAAAAGAAATCCTGAACTGCTTCAGGGACTATTATTCGGCTCTCTACACCCAAGACACAGAACCTGAAGATGACAAATAGCATACTTTCTTGGCTAAACTGAATTTGCCCACACTAACGGAGGAGCAGCAGCATGCTCTGATCCAATTGATCTCATATTTACAGCCATTAGCAACATGAAAAATGGCAGAAGTCCTGGCCTGAATGGCTAGCCATCAGAATTTTAGGAGGCCTTTCAACAAGGCCTGATACAGCCACACTAAGTGGTGTTCCAGTATGTGCAGAAGGAAGACACTCAACCTCCTCCAGGCTGGCAAAACACAAACATTTTGGCCATTCTGAAACTCAGAAAGGACCCCTTGCAGTGTGAATCCTATAGACCAATCTCAGTGCTCAATCAAAACTACAAGCTGTATGCCAGTATTCTGGCCAAATGCCTTGAAAGCTTAGTTCCAGGACTCATACACAAAGACCAGGCTGGATTTGGCAGATCTCCAATAATATCAAAAGAATGTTGTCTGTTCTGGAACACTTTTACAGAATGTCAACTTGTCTTCCTCTGTTAAGTATGAATGCCCAATAGACATTTGACAGGGCATCCTGGAGATTCTTCAGCACACCCTGCACTACTTCCATTTCTTGGAGCCCTTCTGTCAAAGGAATGAGACCCTTTACATCACAACTCTGGCAATGGTCAAAATAAATGGTACTTAGATAGATTCCCCCACAACAAGGGATGAGACAGGGGTGTCTCCTTCCCCGCCACTGTTCGCTTTGTATGCTGAACCCCTGACACAGGCTATCGGGGGGTGGGGATGACAGTGTTAGGGGAGTTCAGGTGGGAGACATGGAACTTGAGGTTGCCTTCTGTGCAGACAACCTGCTGGTCCATTTGACACATCCAGAGTACTCCCTCTTGGTCCCCTTTGAGGACTTGAAAGAAATGGGAGACCCTAGCTAGCTGTAAGCTGAACATGGATGAAACCTAGGGCACCTCGCCACTCAGGAGGGATGGAGCTGCAGCAGCCTGCAAGGTACAGTCCTCTTGACTCCAGCTGCTTCCCCATACACAAGGACAGCTTTGTTTGGGGGGTGTAGCCCATCTACGCTGCACGTCGACTGCCCCCACCCCACCTATAGCCGTCCCTAGGTATATGGGGTAAGGTTGGTCACATGATCTGTCATGTGACACTGTGGCTAAATTTCTAAGTCTCTGTTTTTCTCTTTGCTTGTTATCTTACATGGCCAGTAGGGGGTCAGTAGTCTAACTTTCTAATTTCCTGCCTTTCCTACTACACTTCCTCTCCTTCTCTACTCCCCTAGTCCCTCACTGCTTCTGCACTCCCTCCCACTGCCCCGTTTTTGCTGAAACATAGAAACATAGACTTTGACGGCAGATAAGGACTGCTTGGTCCACCTAGTCTGCCCATTTCCCTATCTAGAGGATAAGCTGCAGATCCTATTTAACCAACAGCCTATTTCTTCCTACACCCCACAAAAATTGCCTTATGTCTGTCCCATGCATTCTTGAATTCTCCCAAAGTTTTAGACCCCACAACCTCCTCAGGAAGGCTGTTCCATGCATCTACCACCCTCTCTGTGAAAAAATACTTCCTCACATTGCCCCTGAGCCGTCCCCCCTCTATCTTCAAATTGTGTCCCCTTGTTCTTGCACATCTCTTTTTCTTAAAGATGCTACCCTCTTGGACTTTGTTGATTCCACTGAGGTACTTAAACATTTCTGTCATGTCCCCCCTCTCCCTCAAGGTATACATATTAAGCTCCTTCAGCCTCTCCTCGTATGGCTTCTCTTGCTGACCCTGCACCATTTTAGTTGCCCTCCTCTGAACTGCCTCCATCCTGTCTATGTCCTTGCGGAGATGGGGTCTTCAGAACTGGATGCAGTACTCCAGATGGGGTCTCACCAACTTTCTGTACAGGGGATAACAACTGCCTGTTTTCTGCTGGTGATGCCTCTCCCTATACATCCCAGTATCCCCCCAGCCCTCCCTACCGCCTTCTCACATTCAACTTCTGCATCACTTTACAGTCCTTCACCTGGACTTGAACCTTGTACCCTTTATATTAAAGGTAGCTACACAACCACTGCACTAGCCAGTCCCCACTCTTTACTGTGTATCTTTCTGCCTCTTATACTTCACCCAGCCCTGGTATTCCTGGCTCTCCTCCGCTCTGCTTTTTGACATGTCTCCTTTAGTTAAGTACTCCTTGCCCCTCCTCTTTTTTCTGAGCACTATCCCCTACCCCATCACCCTCATCTCATCTCCCCAGTCTATTCCCCTACTCTGTAATTGCTCTACCACTGTGGCCTCTGGAACTGAGGCCCAAAGATCTGATGTCACGGGGTGGAGCTGGAGGGTATATTGTCCAGGTGGTGGGAGGAACTTCGCTTAAAGAAGCTCTGACGAATCAGCACTTCTGGTGGAACTGCCATCATGTAAATGTAAACTGTATACCATTCTTAGAACTATGGTCACAGGTGAGTAATCTGTTTTGTTGTTTTTTTTCTCCTCTCACACTCACTGCTGGCAGACACATGACTTAGACTCAGACTATACCCACTTGGTCTTATGCAGCAGGGGAGAGCTTCTGAGATTCCCTGAGCTCAAACAGCCCACTGTTTGAGATGGTTACTTAAGACTCCCAGTTCCTCCCTTCTCAACTGGACCCTACCTTCCTTCATTGGCAGCGTTTGGGTCTAATTCATAATTATCAATATTATGATGTAGGAACTTTCAAACCATTTCCACTTTTAAAGCAGCAGCGTGTCCTTCAAAACCCAGATAATTTTAGATACCTCCAGGTGAGGCATTACCTGAGAGCTAAATTGGGTTTACACTGGGATAGAGAGAAAATGCATCTGCTGTTTCAGCTGATTTTCAAAGTAGAAGAGGGAGGCATTCCACAGCATACAATATCTTTGTGTTATAAAGAGATACATAGTTTAGGAGAAACAGCACTGGAAGCAATACAGAAACAATGGAAGGAGGGAGCACCACATCGGAAGCGGACTGGTCCACCATCTGCTTCAGAGAACACTAACTTACTTTCTTATACGTCTGGAGACAGTATGGGTGGAAGTGCATCACATGCTATTTCTGGCACACACGCGCACACACACACACTGGTAACTCAGAAATGTGATACACAAAGAGGCACGTCCCGCTGGCAATAATGTGGGGAACTTTGTGCTCTCCACACGCACATATTTTGGGACTGTCCAGTATTATGCCCATATTGGCAGGATGTGGAAAAAGCACTATTAGAACTGCACCCCTCTATAGGGATGCTGACTTCCTAAACAGTGATTTTATTGATGCTGCCAGACCAATTAAGCAACAAATTCTCCCAGGCCCTAATATCCCTCCTATTGATAGTAGCTAAAAAAAACATCTTGAGGAAGTGGCTACAGTCAGCACTCCCAAAAACAAAGGATTGGGAGGACACTGTCCAAAAGATCTAAAATATGAAGAAACTCATGGCAGGGATTAATCTGAAAGTAGAACGAAAATGACTAATTTCTGGAATAAATTGTTTCTTTGGGTGAGGGACCATAGACCACACATTATTCCATGATGTGTAGTAGGAAGGGGCACCAGGAACAATACACAGGCTATATGATATGCATTCTGTCCTGGAGGAAACACCACCAGAACTCTGAAATGTGTATATTTATTCTGTCAGATATACAGTATTTCTATCATCATCCTGTGGATATTGTATATGTACTGTGCTTTGCCCTTTAATGTGATGTATTGCTCCTAGAACTGAACTAGAAAAGTTCAATAAACTTTTAATTAAACAAACAAAAAAAAAGGCAGCAGCCTGCTGGAGACCACCGCTTCAGGATCGTTGATGAACATGTTGAACAGTAGTGGCCGAGTATTAATCCCCGGGGGAGACTACTGCTGTGCAGGGGTGATGGCCTCTATCCGTCTGGGAGAGGAACCACAGTTCTCAGTGGATGGTTTAAATGTTACTTTGAAGAACATTTAAACTAGCTGAGGGGGGAGGCAGAAACTGCACCCTCCCCCCATAGGCTGAAGTAAAGAGAATGGAAAAACCGAGGGGGGGAGAGGACCCCCCTCCTGGGTAAAAATAAATAAATAAAAGAAGCAGGGTGATAGAAATGAAGGGGAGGGGAACAGGAACATTAAAAAAGGTGGGGGGGAGGATGCAGGAAGGAAAAATGGGGGTAACAAGCAGAGTGCTAACAGAATGTGGAAGGCAATGTGTGCAAATGGTAGAAGTCTAGGAAATAAGATTCCAGACCTACAGGCCATCATGCAAGAGGCTGACCTTTATATTGTGGTCATTACAGAGTCATGATGCACTGAAAACCATGACTGACACATGGCCATACCAGGTTATACTCTGTTTAGGAAAGACAGGGTGGGAAGGAAAGGAGGGAAAGTGGTGCTTCATTTGAGGGAAAGGATAAGAATGATGGAAATATAGGGAATACGTGGGGGGTGGCAGAGGTACTGTGGGTCACCTTGGAGTCAGGGAATGGAGCCACTGTTCGCACCGCAGTGATCTACAGACCTCCGGCACAGGGGAAGGAGTTGGATAAGGTACTGGTGGAGGCCATTTGCAGAATGACAGAGAAGAGTCAGGTACTGCTGTTGGGGGACTTAAATCTGCCAGATATAGATTGGAGCCTCCCAGTTGCAGTTTCAGCCAGAAACAGGGACATCCTAGACTCCCTGTAGGTGGCGTTCTTCAGGCAACTAGTCAGTGAACCCACTTGTGATGGGCAGTACTGGACCTGGTACTCACTAACAGGGACAGTGTTGCAGACTTCAAGGTGGGAGGCCATCTGGGGACCTGTGTTCACTGTACTATGTGGTTCTATATAAGGACACCTGCAGGATTGAACCACACATGGGCGAGAGTCCTGGACTTCAGGAGAACAGATTTTCTAAAGATGGGTAAATGCATCAGTGGTGGAAGTTAAAAGAGAGCATAGTGAAGGCAACACTCCTCTGCATTAAGCAAGTGAGCAAAATCAAGAGGAAAAATGAAGCCACTGTGGTTCTCAAAAAAGTGGTGGAGAAGATAAAGACTAAAAGGGTTGCATTCAGAAGGTAGGAGACGCAGAGGAAGGAGGATCAGAAGGTGAATCAGGAGAAACAGAAGGAAGCAGGGAAAGTAGTAAGGAGTATGAAGGTGCAAACTGAGGAGAGGGTAGCCCAAGCAGTAACAAAAGGGGACAAGACATTTTTTAGGTATGTATTAATGACTGGCTGAGGAGATAGTACAGGGAGGAGATATGCATCTTTATTGGGGACTGGGAAGAGACCTGGTCGAACAAAGCGGTCTTTTCACCAGACAGGGTACACCTCAATAGGGAGGGTTCTAGGGTACGCAGGGACAAATTGGGGAAATACATAACCACTACACTTAATTTAAACTACTATGTTGTATGTTGGTAAGGGGGAGACAACGGGCATGCAGGCCCAAAGATTTCCAAGAGGAGGAGGTCAGTGAACCACAGTGATGGAAGAGGTCTGGACGGAGGAGGTGGAAGGGGTGAGAAGATAGTTAGTAAAGGATTGAGGGGGTAAGGAACACATAAGGGTAGGTGGGTGGGGTTGCACACAGGGGGGAGAAATGTGAAGAGAAGAATAGAGGAAAGAAAAGGTGGGTCAGATTCTCAGTGGAGGGTGGTGTCTCTGAATACACGGAGTCTTGGGGAACAAGATGGGCGATCTGTAGGTGCTATTAGCAGGCAGGAGGGTGGACACAGTGGCAGTAACCAAGACTTGGGCAACACCACACCATGACTTGGACCTTGCGATCCCTTGA
The DNA here is from genome assembly GCA_016271365.2 of Neoceratodus forsteri. Lineage (NCBI taxonomy): Eukaryota > Metazoa > Chordata > Ceratodontiformes > Ceratodontidae > Neoceratodus > Neoceratodus forsteri. The sequence goes on from CM057451.1 coordinate 41,695,784, forward strand.
TACAAACTGTACAGGAGGGACAGGGTAGTGGGGAAGGGGTGGCAGTTTACATCAGGGAGGGAATAACTTGCACAAGATAGGAGTCAGTGGAAGAGAAGGTGGAGGCATTATGGGTTCAGTTACAGTCCAATAGAGGGAAAAAGGTGAGGCTGGTGGCGGTTTATAGATCACCCAACCAGGATGAGGAGAGGGACAGGGAACTAAGTTCACAAATATTGTAAGCTGTGGGTGAAAGGAGAGGTGGTAATTGTGGGGACTTCAACCTGCCCAAGGTGGACTGGAGCGAACCATCCACAATATGTGCTAGGAGTCAGGCTATCTTGGAAGGACTGCAAAATGGGTCCCTGACTCAGGGCATCACAGAACCAACTAGAGCAGAGAGATTCTTGATCTGGTGCTCACAAATGGGGAGCTTGTACAGGAAATAATGGTCAGGGAGCCCTTGTGTGGGAGTGACCATTGCACAGTGTGGTTCCAGTTGGATATATGTAGGGAAAGCATCCCGACTAAGACCAAAATCTTGGATTTTAAGAGGGCGGACTTCAGGAAGATGGGCAAAGTGCTAAGGAGCTACCTGGCAGGCATCAGAGCAGGTGTGGGGGTGGACCAAAGGTGGGTCATCATTGAGGAAGGAATACTGGTTGCCACAGAGGAGTGCGTTAGGCTCAGGGGGAAAAACACAAGGGCCAGATCACCCAGCTGGTTCAGTTCTGGGGTCGGCCAGGCAGTAAGGAAAAATAGGTTAGCCTATAGAAAATTCAGGAAGACCAAGGGAGAAGTGGATAGGGAAAATTACCTAAGGTTGGCTAGTGAGGCAAGTAAGGAAGTCCAGTGAGCTAAGGCGTAGAAGGAGCTGCAGATAGTTGAAGGAATTAAGAAGGGGGAGAAGGCCTTCTTTTGCTATATAAGTGAGACAGGGGACAAGAAGGACAGGAGTGTTAGACTTAAAAAAGGGGAGGAGTGGGTGGAGGATAATGGGGAGCACAGATACTAAATAAATACTTCTGTCTTTACCAGGGAGAAGGACGGACCAGTGCCTTCAGGAGGGAGAAGAGGGGAACACAGATGTAGTGATAGAGGAGTATAGAGTGAGTGAGGGACTGCTAGCATTGAAGGTGGACAAATCAGCAGGCCCGGACAGAGTACATCCAAGTGTACTAAGGGGACTGGCTGAGGAACTGGCAGGGCCACTGGCAGGCCTATTTAATAGTTCACTAGAGTCAGGCGTACTACCGCAGGACTGGAGAACAGCACATGTGGTGCCCCTCCACAAAAGCGATCCCAAGGATGACCCAGGGAATTACAGACCAGTCAGTCTGACCTCAATCGTATGCAAGCTCATAGAGACCATACTTAAGGAAAGGTAGGTAGAATATCTAGAGGAGCCATGGTCTCCAGGATGCGAGGCAGCACGGGTTCATGGGGGATCATGTCAAACAAATCTGACTTGACTTCTTTGAGTGGGTCAGTAAGACAGTAGACGGGCCAAATGGTGGACGTCCTCTATCTGGATTTCAGCAAGGCCTTTGACTCTGTGCCCCATAAAAGGTTGATCAGGAAGTTGGCAGATCTCGGGGTTGGGGATAAGATGTCCAGATGGGTGGAAATCTGGCTGAGGGACAGAACCCAAAGGGTGGTTTTGGGGGGAAGAGTTATCTGGCACCAGAGAGATCACCAGTGGGATCCCACAGGGCTCGGTGCTGGGGCTGGTGTTGTTCAATGTTTTTATCAGTGACATTGAGGATGGCATTAAGGGCAAAATGTGCCTATTCGTGGATGACACCAAGCTCTGTGGGAGAGTGGACACAGCTGAAGGGATACAGGACCTACAGGATGATCTAGAAAAGCTGGGGAGGTGGTGCAGGATCTGGCAGCTTGGCTTCAATGCCAAAAAATGCAGTGTTATGCACATTAGAGCTAAGAATCCCAGCCACGGAGTACTACCTGGGTGGAGTCCAGGTATCTGCATCAGAGGAGAAGGACTTGGGAGTGATGATCACTAGTGACCTGGAGTACTCCATGCAGTGCAAGAAAGCAGCAGCAAGGGCAAACAAGATGCTGGGGTGCATAGCTAGGGGGATCAGTAGTAGGAGAGAGGAGGTTACACTACCCTTGTACAGGTCACTGATGAGGCCACATCTAGAGTATGGAGTTCAGTACTGGTGCGCACACCTCAAAAAAGACATTAACTTGCTGGAGAAGGTCCAGAGGAGAGCTACAAAGATGATAGCGGGTCAGCAGGGTAAGGCGCATGAGGAGAGATTGACGGCACTGAACAGGTACTCCCTGGAGGAATGGAGAGGGGACATGATTGGGACCTTCAAGTACTTGAAAGGGATAAATAAGGTGGATAAGGAGGGTCTCTTTCAGCTGAGTGGCAACCATAACACCGGGGGGGGGGCAGAGTCTTAAGCTGAATGAGGAAGTTTAGGAGGGAGGTCAGGAAGCAGTTCTTCACAGAGAGGGTGGTGGAGATGTGGAATGCACTGCCAGAAGAGGTGGTCTTGTTGAAGACAGTGGGAAGCTTCAAGAGAAGCAGGGATAGGCATAGGGGAAGGTAAGGATCATGGGTAGTGAGGATGGGAGGAATGGGGAGGGGGGGCAGGGACAGTAACTCAAGCTGTGAACCTTGCAATACGAGCTGACTAGATAGACCAAATGTCCTTTTGCTGGCTTCTATGTATGTCTGTATGTAAGTGAAAACAGGAAGACCAAGGGAAGGATTGTAAGGTTAAAGATGGAAGGGGAGACTGCAAAAGGGGCCCAGGAAAAGGCAGACATCTTAAACAAATACTTCTGCTCAGTGTTCACAGAGGAAGGGGAAGGGAAGGGACTGCAAAGAAGATAACAGGAGCGCAGGCGCAAACAGTCCTTTTTCAGAGGAAAGGGTACTGAAGGGACTTGCAGTCTGAAAGTGTATAAAGCAGTGGGCCGAGCAGGGTGCATCTAAGGGTATTGAAGGAGCTCGAGGAGGTACTGGGTGGACCTCTGACAGTCCTCTTTAACAGATCACTGGAAACAGGTCTGTTTCCAGAGGACTGGAGGAGGACAGATATAGTACCACTTCATAAAAGTGGTAGCAGGGAGGAGGCTGGCAATTACAGTCCAGTCAGCCTGACATCGGTGGTGGGAAAGTTAATGGAAACACTGCTGAAGGAAAAGATTATGGAATATCTTGAATTCAGTGGGCTACAGGATCCGAGGCAGCATGGATTCACGGGGGGTTATGTTAAAATAATCTGATAGGTTTTGACAGGGTGACCAAGGGATTTGATCAGGATGGCACAATGCACATGGCCTACCAGGTTTTCAGCAAGGCTTTCAACACTGTTCCACATAGGAGACTTGTAAGCAAGCTGGGTAGCTTAGGCATGAGACCAAAGGTGGTAAACTTGGTAAGAAATTGGTTAGGGGATAGGTTACAGTGGATGGTGGTAAATAGAGTTTACTCTGAAGAAGGGAGGGTGACCAGCAGGGGGTACTGGGTCAAAGTAGTGCACCATGAAGAGTGCTACAGGAACCACGCTGTGTGAAGCGCGAAAGGATTTAAAGCGACAGGGATAGAATAGTGGTAGGGAATTACCGCTATCCCTGTCACTCTACACGTCACCTGAAAGAGATCAACTAGCTGTGTGCTGGGGTACCTGGTTGAGTCGCTCCCATGGTGGAGTGGCTAGGGCACTAGCATACGGTGAAGCAGGAGACCTGGGACCATGGTTCAGATCTGGCTAGGTTTTCTCCTGCCGAAACTCTTATTTATTCTTTTTTTTTAAAATAAAGAACTTTTACCCCTCCTAATTTTCTCCCCATCCCCGTAGTCCACAGCCCTCACAGAGTTGATTATTTTAAGTCTGGGGGGTGTGAGGGGGGTGAAGCCCCCCCTGCAAAAACAAAGAAGTACCATTGTATTCAATGGGGCTGTGCCTTTTCTGTTGGGTTGCTGTTGTACCTGATGTTGTTTGGGACGCAGCTGTTTTCTTTGCGGCATTTATTGCCACAGTTATTGTTTGCGGCGACATGACCTCCTGCCCCAGCAGGATACCATAGGGATCAGTGCTGGGGCTGATCCTTTTTAATGTCTTTATAAGTGACATAGCAGATGAGCTGGAAAGGAAGGTGTGCCACTTTGTGGATGCCACCAAAATCTGCAACAGGGTGAACACTCTGGGCGGGGGAGGGTGGAAAGGATCAGCACAGATCTGAGAAAACGTGAGGAGTGGTCAAGGGTATGGCAGCTGAGTTTCAGTGTGAAAAAGTGCAAAATACTGCACTTTGGGCACAGAAACATGGAGACTGAGTACAAAATGGGTGGAGTGGTATTGACGACAACCTATAGGAAATAGTCCTTGGGTAACCATATCTGATGACCTGAAGGTGGCCAGTTAGTATGACAAGGCAGCTGGGAGGGCTAGTGGTATGCTAGGGTGCATAGGGAGGTGCATCACCAACAGAAAGAGAGAACTGGTGTTGCCCCGGTATAGATCGCTGGTAAGACCCCCACTTTAAGTCCGGTGTCTGGTACAGGAGACCACATTTTTGGAAGGACATAGATTGAGTGGAGATGGTCTTGAGGAGGGCAACTAAAATGGTTCAAAGACTACATCAGAAGCTCTACGAGGAGAGACTAAAGGAACTCAGTATGTACACCCTGGAAGAGTGGAGGGAGAGGGAGGATATGATAAAGACCTTTAAATACCTCACGGGGGGTAAATAAGGTAAAGAAGGGAAGTATTTTCCAGAGGGAAAAAAGGTGCTCAAGAACAATGTTATGAAGCTGGAGGGTGGAGATTCAGGAGCAATGTTGAGGAAGTATTTCACAGAAAGAGTGGTGGATTCCTGGAACAGCCTTTCAGTGGCGGTGGTTGGGGCAAAGACAGGAGTTTAAGAATGCATGGGATAGGCATAAGGGTGTCTTAGTGGAAAAGAATGAGACAAGAGAGAAGGAGGTGGAGATTGATTAGGGTCTGCGGTGATACTATAGGTAGGGGAAAAATGGGTAGACTAGGTTGGCCAAGTGGTCCTTATCTGCTGTCAGATTCCAAGTTCCTATGTTTTTATGCTTCTATTGCATACTTTTCTCCAGTTGATCAACAGAACAAGGGTCGCTCCCTCAGGGATGGTGCTCGCAAGTCCCAGCAATGACCAACAGTGAAAGGAGGAGTCAGCACTCCGAGCCAAAGAAGTCCAGATTTCACAGTCAATTCACCAAGTATTATAACTTTTATTGTGAATACATAAAAGCAGAATGACCGGTTTAGCCCAAGGAGGTCATAGTGGGTTGCCTCCTTGGGCTATTCCGGTCACTCTGCTTTTATGTATTTACAATAAAAGTTATAATACTTGGTGAATTGACTCAGAATGCTGAGTCCTTCTTTCACTGTTTTTCTCCAGTTGGAATATTGCCCATTCACAGTAACCTTCTGATTCCTGCCTCCAAACCAGATGGCAGTCCACCTTGTGTATGTCTTATGAATACTGCACTTGGGTGCTTTGCCAAGAAGTTTGTAATGTACCACAGTGTTAGATGCTTTACTGAAGTCCTGATAGACCACTTATTTAGCCTTGCCCACCTCCTCATAAAAAGTGATCAGGTTGGTTTGCACACTTTGCCCCTCATAGTACCATTTTAAGAGGGGGTGAAACCTTGGTCTGGACCAAATGCTTCTTTATTCTGTCCTTGATATAAGCTTCCAGTACCCTGCCCATTACTAATCTTTAGCTGAACGGCACATAATTGCCTGTGTCTCACTTTTTCTTCCTTTTATAGATGGGGACCACACTGTCCACTTTCCAGTTCTCTGGCACCCCCTTTACAGACAGGCTAATGAAAGATTGGTGCAAGCAGCCCTTCCAGTTGTTCCTTTAGCTCCAATGTAATCCTGTGTGTATCTCATCTGCCTCTTGGGACTAAACTGGCTTGGTGTTTGCCAGGTATTCAGCTGCCAGGGCAGTTGTGGTGTCTGGCTGCATTGTGGCTACTCTTGATGTTATGTGTGACAGGGCGGAAAAAGGCCCTGTCCCATTTGTTATGCAGAAATAATTAAACGCAAGGAAAGATCTGTTCTATCCACTCCTTTTCTGTCTCTTGTCTGTCTGGGATCAATCCTGAGGCCTCTACTATTCTTCATCTTCATCAACGAACTCCCAAACACTGTGTGTGGGGGGGGGGCCTCTGTCCAGCTGTATGCAGACAATGCTGTACTATATAGATCCAGCTGGGACGTCCCCTCAATCAAGTCTGACCTAGAACTCGATTTCCAGCAACTGGAATCCTGGTTCAGAGAAAACCTACTGGTATTGAATATAAAGAAAACAAAAACCATGTTGTGTCATTACACCTCCTTTTATACTACTGTACCTCCCAGCCCTGCCTAGTAGTCAACACCTCCTCTGGGGTACCTTTAGAAGGAGTGGACTCTTTCAAACTTAACTGTTGGTGAGCATCTGTCCTTTGACCCGCACGTAACAAATGTCATTAAGGCAACTAACCTGAAACTCTGCCTCCCTTACCGAACTGCCCCCCTCATTACTCTCCAGGCTAGAAAGACAGTTGCCTCAGCTACCCTTCTCCCAGTCCTGTTCTATGGGGCTTCCATAATTCATTCCTTTAGGGCCTCAACCTTAGCCAAACTTAAGAAGGCCTACCATAGAATCTCCGCTTTGCGGCCAAGGCTCCAGCCCATGCCCACCACTGTGATGTGCTCAACACCCCAAGTTGGCCATCCTTTGAGGCCAAAATGGATTTCCCTGTACTTTGTACAGTCTTCAAACTCACCCACCTTCCCTCTCCTCCCATCCTCTCCACCCTGCTTACTCTGAAACCCTCACCCTGGACTCTTAGATCCTCCCACCTCCCTTTATTAAGCATACCCAAAATATGGTTAGCCACAGGGAGTAGATCCTTCTCTTCTGCCACACCTCATAAGTGGAACATCCTTCCACACAGCCTGCTTTCTTGCTTGTCTCTTCCTCAGTTCAAAAGACACTTCAAATAAATCTTCTTCCCACCTCCCATTTGTAACCGCAATTGTGCTTGACCCACTCCTGACTACCCACCCTTCCTAGTTGTCTATTCCCACTTTCCCGCCTTCTCCCCCTCCAAATCTTACTCTCTCTCTCTCTCTCTCTTCACATTTCCCCTTCTGGTCCTCACCCTCCTACCACTGGTGTACATATGTATTATATTGTACTTATATGATTTTAAAATCTCTGCCTCGCACGTGATCGAATTGCTATGTACTAGTACCCTATTTCCTCTCCTTAAGTGATTGATGTACCAGGAATCTGCTGATATACTGAACTGTTGTTCACTGTACTCTCCTGGTTGTCCTATTGTAATCACACATTGTACCTAGCTGACTATTGTACAGGATTATATTGCTTTGTCCTTGAAATGCATCATTCCCCAAGTCACCCCTGAAAAAGGGACAGCTTGTCCCAGTGGGCCCTCAAGGTCATCAAAATTCAAATAAAATAAATATTTTCCTATGCTCCCTGACCTATGCCTCAGTGACAGATGGTGTTAGACGGAGTGGGATTTATACTGTGCATACTGTAAGCCAAGAGTTTTGTGTGTGGGTATTAGACCTGGTACCAGGGCAGCATAGAAGAAAGCATGGATCCTGCAGCAGCAAGCCCAGGAATGATTACCAGAATGGCAGCCAAACTAGAAGCAGAAAGTCCAAACCGAGACTGTACAACCAGAACCAGTGATGGAAGAACAGGCAGGGACAGAACCTGAAAATATGTCTGCCTTCTTCAAATGGTGGGCTATTCAACAAAGAGCAGGTCTGACAAGGGTGGCTAGACAAGAATCCAGCAGAGATGTGTCAAGAATAGGCATGACCACCAAACAGATGGCTGGCAATAATGCACCTAACAGAGACACTGTGGAGTGGCCGAAATATGACTTTTGAACAGTGAAGAAAATGATGCAGATGGTGAAAACCTTAATAGAACTGGTGAACTGGCTCACAGAATGATGGATGGAGGCTGAGCAGAGATACCCAGGGGTCCGAGTAATCCACCAGGGGCAACACTGTGTGTCCCCCAGGAAAGGCAAACCTCTGAACAAGTTGGACAAGGTCGAGAGGTGAGGAGAGGCCCCATCTGTTGCAAACAAAGGCCAGATGGAGTCCAGTCAAAGTACTGAGAACCAGTTCAGAGTCGTGATGCCTGAGGTGGCGCATTTGGAGCTGCCTCTGTTTCCTGGATGTTACCATGTTGAGCCAGAGTCGCAGCTGGAGGAACTCCTGGTGCTGGGTCCTGGAGGATCACATTTGAGTGGTGCAGAGACTGCTAATGAAGAGGTGCTTGATTGTGGTGGAGAACAAAGGATATCCCAAGATGTACTGTAGATCATGTGATCCGAGATGGAGGCATGGCACCTTTAGTAGAGCAGTTGAAAGGTGAGGGAGAAGCCTGTGAGATGGCTGAAGGGACTGATCTTTTTGCTAAATCAGCGATTCCCTGGCGATTCAGAGACTGGGGTATGCTACAGAATGGGGATGCACATGTTGGCAGGTTATACCAGTATGTGACAAGTACTGATGGTGTACATGTTGGTCCTGGGGTGGTTAACAGAGCGCATCCCCATTATGTTGTGAAGAACGGGGTATTATACAGATTATGTCCTAATTCCAGGTTAAACAAGATAGAAGAGCAGGTGGTTCTTCCCACCAAATGTCGGATGCAGGCGTTACAGTGGGCAGACCCTGATCACAACAAGAGGCATATAAGTAAGAGGGAAACCCTGGCAAATCATCTGCGACATTTTTACTGGCCAGGAGTCTACAGGCAGGTAATGACCTACTGTAGATCCTGCCGTGTCTGCCAGTTAATGTTGGCTGTAGCCCCCAAAGAGAAGAGTGTGGTTACCCCTCAAACAAAAGCCTTTACTTTCCAGAGACTAGGAGAAGCAGAAGGTCCACAGAGGAAGACCACCTGTGGAAAGAGGTGGCATTCTGGGAAAATACTGTAGGTATGCTCTCTCCAGGGCTGGGAGAGACATAAAAGCAAAAAAGATAATCGGGTAACAGTATAATGGTTTTGCTGCAATGTTAATGGATAAACTGATAAATTAGAAACATTAGAATTGAGAATTCAGGAGGTTAAAAAAATGTGCGAGTTTAAACTCAACTGTTTGCTGTACTGGTTGGTATGGAAAAAAGGATACTGCATATGCGCTGAACTATAAAGGTCATAAGGTAATGTTAGAAGAGCATTAAAATAACGTTTTGGAAACTTGTTTTTTTAAAACAGATTCCCTCTTAAAGAGGGGGGTATGTGACAGGGTTGAATAAGGCCCTGTCCCATTTGTTATGCAGAGACATAGAAACATAGACTTTGACGGCAGATAAGGAACGCTTGGCCCACCTAGTCTGCCCATTTCCCTACCTACTGGATAAGCTGCAGATCCTAGTTAACCAACAGCTTATTTCTTCCTACCCCCACAAGAATTGCCTTATGTCTGTCCCATGCATTCTCGAATTCTCCCAAAGTTTTAAACCCCACAATCTCCTCAGGAAGGGGGTTCCATGCGTCCACTACCCTCTCTGTGAAAACATACGTCCTCGCATTGCCGCTGAGTCGTCCCCCCTCTATCTTCAGATTGTGTCCCCTTGTTCTTCCGCATCTCTTTTTCTGAAAGATGATATCCTCTTGGACTTTGTTGATTCCACTCAGGTACTCCTTTAGTCTCTCCTCGTATGGCTTCTATTGCAGACTCTGCACCATTTTAGTTGCCCTCCTCTGGACTGCCTCCATCCTGGCTATGCCCTTGCAGAGATGGGGTCTCCAGAACTGGATGCAGTACTCCAGATAGGGTCTCACCAACTGTCTGTACAGAGGGATAACAACTACCTGTTTTCTACTGGTGATGCCTCTCCCTATACATCCCAGTATCCCCCCAGCCCTCCCTACTGCCTTCTCACATTGCTTGCTAACCTTAAGGTCATCTGATATGATTACCCCCAGGTCCCTTTCCATTTTTGTTATTGTTACTACCTCCCCCCCATTGCGTACTCTTCCCCTGGGTTTTTGTTTCCCAGGTGTATTACCTTGCACTTCTTTGCATTGAGTTCAAGCTGCCATACTTCTGACCATTCCTCCGACCTTGCCAAATTCCTTCTCATCCTTTCCCCCCCTTGTGTATCAACCCTTTCTGCAATGTCACTTTTAAAGAAATTAAAAAGGACCGGTCCCAATTCTGAACCCTGTGGTACCCCACTAGTATCCCCCCTTTCTTCAGAGTGGACTCTGTTTACTATTACCTTCTGTGTCCTGTTGTCCAGCCAATGTTTTACCCAGGCTACCACCCTGGGACCCACTCCCAGGCTGGCTAATTTGTTTGTTAATCTTTTATGTGGGACTGTGTCAAATGCCTTGCTAAAGTCTAGGTAGGCCATGTCCATAGCCCCTCCCTGGTCTACTACTTTGGTCACCCAGTCAAAGAAATCGATTAGATTTATCTGACATGACCTTCCCTCTGTGAATCCATGCTGCCTTGGATCCTGTGCCCCACTGGCCTCTAGGTACTCAACAATTCTTTCCTTCAGAGGCGATTCCACCATTTTCCCCACCACAGAGGTCAAACTGACAGGTCTGTAGTTTCCTGCTTCTGTCTTGCTCCCACTTTTGTGAAAGGGAATCACATCCGCCCTCCTCCAGTCCTTGGGTACCACACCATCCTCCCTTGATTTGTTAAAAAGGGTAGTCAGTGGTGTCATTAGTTCTCCCCTTAACTCTTTTAGAATTCTGGGGTGAATCCCATCTGGCGCCATTGCTTTTTCTACCTTCAATTTTAAGAGTTCTTTCAGAACCCTTTCTTCTGTGAAAGGACTGGTATCGACCCCCCCCATCCAGGGTACTTCTATTGATTGGATTAGGTACCTCCCCCTCATCTTTTGTGAATACTGAGCAGAAGTATTTGTTCAGTATCCCTGCTTTTTCACTATCCCTCTCTGCCCACCCACTGTCCCTTTTATTCAGCCTCACTATCCCTCCCTTTGTCTTTATAAGCTCCCTAATGTACCTATAAAAGGTTTTATTCCCCTTCTTAACCGAGTTGGCTATGTTTTCCTCAGTTTGGGCCTTTGCTATTCTGACTGCCTTCCCTGCTTCCTTCTGCTTTAACTGTTACACTTCTCCGTCCTGCTCCTTCTGTGTTTCCTTATACTTCAGAAATGATGTCTTTTTCTCCCTAACCTTCCCTTCCACCTCCTTTGAGAACCATAGTGTTTTTTTTCTTTTGTTCTGATTCATTTGCTTTACAAAAAGGCTTGTTGCCTCTGTGATGGCAGTTTTGATGTTTCCCCATTGTTGCTCCTCCCCACCTTCTTGCCTGTTTGCTAGTGCTTTTCTGTGGCACTCGCCTATTTTGACAAAGTCGGCCTTCCTGAAGTCCAGTACCCTCACTTTTGTATCGCTTGACTCTGCAGCTGAGTTTATCGTGAACCACACTGGTGGTTACTTGTTCCCAGATGGCTACCCACTTCTAGATCTGAGATCCTCTCTCCTTCTCCATTTGAGAGTACCAGGTCTAAGATTGCTCCTTCCTGAGTGGGTTCCAACACTAGCTGTCTGAGGCATGCCCCTGTAGGTCATTGAGAATGGCCCTGCTCTTGGATGTGGCTGCAGCAAAGGTGCTCCAGTTAATATCTGGCATATTCAGGTCCCCCATCAACAATATCTCCCCTTTCTCTGCCATCCTAAGGATGCCTTCTGTCATATCCTTGTCCATTTCCTCCCCCTGAAATGGGGGTCTGTATACAACCCCTTTGTGGATTGTGGTACCATTTCCAGTCTCCAGGGTGACCCACAGTGCCTCCTCTCCTCTCTGTTTACTCTTTTGTTCCATTGCTTTTATCCCTTCCTTTACATGGAGAGCTACTCCTCCTCCTCCTCTTCTACCATTGCAGTCTCTCCTGTAGATTGTGTACCATGGTATGTTGACATCCCAGTCATGGTTCTCTGTGTACCATGTTTATGTGACTGCCACGATATCCAGGCATCCCCTCTTCCATCAAGGTTGCCAGTTCAGGGAGCTTGTTACCTAGACTACGGGCATTGGTACTCATTACCCTCCATTTTTTGATGGCCTTACCTCATCCCTGTCCTTACCGCCTTTGTCTTTTTCTCTATTTACTCCTGCCCTTCTCCCTAATGACGTTTCTATCTTGGCGTTTACCTAACTACCCTGATTTTTTTTTTTGGAGGGGGGCTAAGATTTCCCCTGCTCCTTTTCAGTGCCTCCCCCCTTGGCTAGTTTAAATCATTGCCAATGAAGCATTTAAACCCTATCACCTAGGATCCTGGTTCCCCTCCTGGACAGATGCAGACCATCGCACCAGTATAGGCCTGCATCCCTTCAGGTGGACCCCCAGTCCCCAGTGAAGCCAAAACCCTGAATTCTGCACCAGTTTTTCAACCACTGATTGAATCCCATGGTGTGGAGCACCCTAGCGTCACCCATGCCATAGACAGGCAGCATCTCCGAGAAGGTTACCATGCATGCTACTTGTCTAAGGCCCCTCCCGAACTCCACAAACTCCTCCTCCACTCTCCTGACCCCTTTCCCAGCCAGGTAATTTGTCCTGAGGTGGACAATGATATCCAACTCCCTCCCCCATGCAGCTGCTCCCATGATCCTGAGGATTAGCTCCCTGTCCCTCCAAGCCATGGCACCAGGCAGGCACCTTACCTTCCTCTCCCCTCCCTTCCCCAGTTCTACCCTCCTGACAATGGAGTCCCCCACCAGGAGTTGTTTCCTTCCCCTGTGGGGTCCCATGCCACCCTCCTGTGGGTCTCCTTTGTGGAGGTTCCCAACATCCTCCTTGGTCTCCACTGTGGGTGCCTCTATAGAGGAAACACACTCTGCCAAACTGGCATACGAATTGTGGCGAGGTACAACTGGAGAGATGCGCCTCTGTTCCACCACCCTCACCCTCCCTGAGCCCACTGTGGTTCAACCACTCCTCTTTCTTGGCAACCTCTGAGGCAGCTGCTGTGGCCCTGGTGGTCCCTGGGTGGGAGAGGAGGTCCCCCAAATCCTGGCCAACTTGGCTTGGAGATGAGCAACCTCCTCCCTCAGCCCAGAGAGATGCTTGCAGATGGAACAACACCACATCCTCCAGAACGTCTCCCGGAAGACTGCTGCTCCACAGCCACTACACTGCACCACTCCCTTCATGTCTTATTTGTGACCCCTTAACTGTTGTTTTGTATACTTACTCTTTCCTCGCTTTTTTTTTTTCCCCTACTTTCCTACTGCCTCCATGCAGCCCTTCAGATAACTCCTTTTTGGACGTATTTTACGTCCATAATTTAGCTCAAAACGTCCAAAAATGTGGTCTCTGGAGTCATTGACATCCAGCAACATTTCCATTGATTAAGGCTGACGTCCATTTTTCATGGTGTGGACACCAGGTTTTTATGGGTTTTTTTAATCCTGTCTGGAGGGTTGCCAGTTGCCATGGTAGTAGTCGGCTTTTTTTCTTTCCAAATGCCAGCTGCCCCCTTGCCCCGTAAACTGTCGGCAGCATTCGATTCTCGCATGTTGATTGGTCGGGGGGGGGGCTTTTATTGGGTGCAATAAGTGTGCGTGCGTGTGTGTGAGGACTCTGAGAGGTGACGGTTTCAGTTGTGTGGTGCACTGGCGGGAGAGAGTGAGTGGCAGCGGGCTGGCTTAGAAGACAAGAAGAGAAGTGGTGGTGGATCATGCCTGGTCCAGCCAGAAAAGAGGAGCCTGAGAGAACAGCCAAAGAAAGACCGGGGGTGTGCCAGGAGGCTGCAGTTTTCTGGGACGCCACACCAGCAGCAGCAGCCAGGAAGCACAGCATGCCAGTCCAGTTGGAGTCGGGCCAGCGGGGAGGGAAGGGAAAGGGAAGTCCTGGGGCTGGGTGGCTGGGGAGCGGAACCAGGCGGTTAGCTGTGGATGTGGTCACTGGCGTGGGCAGCAGCAACAAGTAGCCGCCTAGCGCTGCAGATGGAAGCAGAGTGTGTGGGTGACCTGAGCATTTCCGGGTGGGGCTAGGGAGGTTTCGGCAAGTGGCAGGCCTACAAGTGGCTGGATGGGTTCCTTCAGTCTGGGCAGCTGGCAGCAGCACAGAGCAGGTCAACTCGAGGAGCAGCAGATGAGGAGAGCATCAGCCAGCAAAGGTAGGCAACAGCAGCAGAACTGTTCCGTGGATTATGGATTTTGTGTATCTGGACTGTACTTGCTTATGTAGTATTTAACCTATGAATGGGGTTGTGGCTGGAAAGGGACACACAACTCAATGCAAATGCACCTTATCTGACTGGTTTAAGCTAATAAAAGTATACTATCAAACTAAACTACTAAAAAGGTTATATTAAGGCACTAATTGATATGCTGAGGTTGGAACTTAACGTTGTTACCAATTTTAAGTTCTGATGTTAAAAGAAGCCATGTTGTAGCTCCTTTTTATATCTTTATTTATAGCACTGTCAGTTGCTCAGTAGGTAGCATGCTCAGCTCTGGGACTGGAAGATCAGCAGATTGTGGATTCTAGCCCCACTCCAGGTACTTGGGGTACTACCCATAACTGGCATTGTAGTGCAGTACCAATGGGGTACTGCTCTGTTGAGGTGTCATCCTTTGTATGAGATTTTAAATGTAGTATAGCCTAGAGGGCAGGGCAATGAACAGTAAAAGAGCTTGGTACATCCAGCAGACCTGGGTTTGAGTCCCACAACCTCCACTTGCATACTATGTGACCCTGAGCAAGTCAGTTAATCTCCCCAGTGCTCCTGGTTCACCCCATGTAAATGGGCATTGAGTCTACTGACCAGTACTGGGTTACCAAAGAAATAAAAGCAATTTAGATCTGTTCTGCCCATTTTTGGTCACTGTCCAGGTGAAAGTAAAAGATCCCATGGCACTTATCGATGAAGAGTAGGGAGTTTCCCTAGTGACATGGTCAACATTCAATCATCAAAAAACAAAACAAAAACAAACAGATCCATGTAACCCAGCCTCAGGATGGAACTGGAAACAAGCCATCACAAGTAAATGTGCCTTTCCCAGTCAAAAATAACAAACAAATAAAACTTAATACTGGATGGTGCTGCTCTAATGCTACATTGTAGAATAAAATGTAGAATGGAAGGTTAGATGAATGGTTGTATTTTCAACCACTAATTGCTTATGATCAGCTTTAAACTGTAAATTTCTTTTTTAAATGTGTATATATGAGTGCAGTGTGATTTATTGTATACATACGGACCCATTTTCTAATGAAAAATGTTAACATGATCAATTTTGGTCACTCAAACTTCTGAACTGAACTTACTGGGTTATTTGGCCAGGCTTCTTCTGTTGGGACGCACTGCTAAGCAGGGAAAAAATCTCTTGCCTGGAATCACAAAGACCGCAAGGGTTTGGCGGCAAGTTCGAAAAGTGCACTCGCGGCTGATTGGCTCCTCGGCCCTCCGACCACCACACAAAGGGCTTCACTCACTAGCCCTGAGGCTCTTCGCGCAGCGTCCTGCCTAGGGAGGCAAGGGAGTCCCTGCTCCAGTGGGCCCCCCGCACCTGACTCCTCTTGTCTCGCTACTTTTCGGCTACTGAAACTGGGGTAGAGCACTCGCTCTGCATCGCCAGGTGGACCTCCCTGGCACCTCAAAGTATCTCAGAACTGGGACTTTCGCTAAAATAAGGAAATTGGATACCACTTAGCAGTGGTGCTGCTGCTGGTTTGGCCAGGCTTCTTCTGTTGGGGCGCACTGCTAGGCGGGGGAAAAAATATATATCTCCGCCCACCCCCCTGTTCCCTCCTCCCTCCTCCCATTAAATACTAAGCTAGCCCTCCCACCAGCTTAGGGGCTGGCCTCGTGCCTCTTCATCTTGGTTGGCTCCGTGCTAGGCTACTCTATTACTGAAATTATCCTCACTAATGATGTTGCATCCTTCTGTTACAAAGTGCTAGCAATAATTTATTCTAGGGAATGTATCTTTATTAGTGTAGTGAGTTGTTTATCCTGCTGTTACTAAGTGCTATCAATACTGTTGTCAAGTGCTTGCGACTATTCTGCTTAATGTCCTGGTGCATGTGGTAATCTTGGGTCTGAAACAACATCCTGCTGCATTTAGAGTTAATGCCAGCTCAATTTCTGCAAACTTAGTTAACCTTGTGACCAAGGCAGCTATCTGTTGTTTTTCTCCCTTGTCGGGGTTACCAGGTAACTTACCTGTGCTTCCTGTACCAGTTGTGATGCCACCAACTTGTCACGAGTCTCCTCCCTTAGCCTCCTCAGCCCTCCTCACCTCCCCCAGCCTCCTGGCCCCTCACCGTTACCCTGGGAGGACTAATCTAGGGTACATCACCTTTTTACCCAGGCATCTGCTATCTGTACTCGTCACAGACCTAAGTTCAGTCCAGTTGGACCTCCCTCCTTGTAGCTGCCAAATATGCCACCTCTGACTGGTTGCGTGGGGCCTCAGTCCAATCACATGGACTACAAGCTGCCAGGTCCTCCCTGAAGTCCCCTTCCACCTGGCTATCTGCCAAAGGTATGAAGCTGGTGCACCTGAATATTAGAAGTTTACTACCTAACATAACAGAGCTGACAGCTTGGGTGGCCCATTATAACCCTGATATTATGGGGATCTCGGAAACCTGGCTGAAGCCACATCCCGGACTCTGCATGTGCCTCCCAGGTTACAACCTCCTCAGGCAGGACAGAGTTGGGAGCAGGGGGGTTGGGTGCTCCTATACTACAAGACTCACTTCAATGTATCCATTATAGAGCACAACTCTTTCCTACCCCTTGCTGCTGAGTCCTTACATGCTCTACTCCTGCTTGGCAATACCAAAAAGATACACTTGGTATATGCCTACAATCTACCCAAGGAGGGGTGTGCTAGGGCTCTCCTCTCTCCTTAATAGTCTGTCCCTCCGTTGGCTCAAATGAGCTGCTGGTTCTGGGGGACTTCAACCTAAACTGGGTGGGCTACAGTGCCCAGCAGTATGAGCCCTTGATGGCGGGCCTCTCCCTCAGCCAACTCATTAAGGACCCCATGAGGCTCTCCTCACGAGGTGACAAGGGATCCCTCATTGATTGGGTGCTGAGTAACAGACCAGACAGAATCATCTCCAGTGGCACCCTCCCTGATGTCATCTCGGATCACTCTCCCATCTGTTGGATCTGGGGTATCTTTGCTCCAGAAATTCCCTGCAAAGTGATCCAGATGAGGGACTTCTCCAAACTTATTGTAGAAGATTACCTCTCAGACCTGCGACAAACAGATTGGTCTCAGGTCACGGCCGCAAATTACCCCTCTGTGGCCCTTGACAACTTTCTTGCTGTCTTTACCCCCCTGCAAAGCAAGCATGCGCCCCTAACAAAAAGGAGGGTAAGGGGTACAGTCACTAAGTGGCTCCATGGTGATCTTCTTTCCCCCTCATGAAGGTCAGGGACAAATGCTGGACTCGCTACAAGGCCTCCCTCTTCAGTACCGACCTTCAGGAGTACAGACGAGTGAGAAACACTTGCAAAACAGCCATTTGCTCTGCTAAGAGTGAATATTGTCAATCTGCCCTACTCTCCTCAGCCAGAAACTCGAGGAGCTTTTGGCAGAACATCAAAAACCTGGTCGGTGGGTCCGCCAGAGCTCAGGTCTCTGACGTGCACATTGGTAGGGTAAATTGCAATAACCCTCTTACGATTGCCAATGCTTTCAACACCTTGTTCACCGATCTGCCGGCTCTCTCCTTCCTCACCCATGTCTCCAAAACTTGGGACACTACCCCAGTCGATGCAAGCCCTCGACCTCCCTTCTACCTCAGGGTCATCTCCGTCCTGGAGACCCAGAAGCTTCTTGATGGTCTCCCCCCCTCACACTGGTGCCAGGCATGACAGCCTTGAGCCTTACCTACTCAGACTTGGGGCCTCCATACTCCGCCCTATCACCCATTTTCAACAGATCCCTTCTGACGGGCACAATCCCTGACACTTGGAAGGTGGCCAAAGTCATCCTGTTCACAAACAGGGTGACCCCAGGACTTCAGGAACTATAGCCCGATAGCGATACTGTCAGCGATCAGTGAGCTTCTCGAAGGGTGGTTGCCTTGAGTCTCCATTACCTGCAGACTATGATTTACTCTCCCCTGCCCAACACAGCTTCCGGAAAGGGCATAGTACCTCCACTGCCCTAGCGGTTGTCTCCTCTGAGATCAGATCTGCTGCTGATCAAGGCAAACTGACTGGAGCCATCTTTGTGGACCTCTCAAAAGCCTTCGACTGTGTTGACCACTCACTTCTGCGCTCCTCTCTCCAGTCTCTGGGTCTCTCCTACCCTGCCCTTGCCTGGATCAGCAACTACCTCTCGGGCAGACAGCAGTACACCTCATTTAACAAGGCCCTGTCAAAGCTTGCCCCGGTCAACTGTGGGGTCCCTCAGGGCTCTGTCCTTGGGCCCCTCCTCTTTTCCCTCTTTATTAATCAGCTGCCCTTGGCCCCGACCCATGGGCATTCTACTATGTACGCTGATGACTTAGTCATTCTGTTCAGCTCCCAGGATAGCCTTACATCAACAACAAGCTCAATGCTGACTTCAACCAGATCCAGTCATGGCTGGAGGTCCACAAGCTTGCTATCAACTTGCAGAAAACTCAAACCATACTTTTTGGCTCCACAGCCAAATTAAAAGTGGTCCCTTCTCCTCTAAGGATCTCATGTGCCAATGGATCCTTCCTACATGACGCTGAATCTGTCAAGTACTTGGGGGTGACTCTTGATCCACAACTGGACTGCACACTGCATTCGTAATGCCTGCAAGGCCCTCTAACAATGAAGTTGGGCCTTCATTACCAGAGCAAAGTTGCCTCACCCAGGTGGCCACGTCTCGCCCCTAGCCAAAGGAGTCCCCTACCCACGCCTCCCACGGCCTTGTCTCCTTTGCCCTCACCACAAAAAACAATCTCTCCAAATGGGATACGGAGTAAACTAATATATGTCGCTTTGCACTCTGTGCCCCCCGCCTCACTCACCGCTGCCAGCTCTATTCTCAGTTGGAGTGGCTTCCTCCGGAAAAATACCGGTCTTTTGTCCTAGGCAACTTCATCTACAAGGTTATCAGAACTGCCACCCCTCCTGCCATTGCCGCAACCCTCATTCCCCCTTCCTTCTCCTACCACCTAAGGTCCGGCGACTCCCATGTCCTTCTGGTTCCTAAAACGTGCACTCAAATGGATGACTGAGCCTTCACTACTCTTGCCCCTAGACTATGGAACTCCCTTCCAGCGAGCACTTGCTCCTGCACCTCCCATTCCTGTTTTAAAGCTTCCCTCTGGGGCTTCCTCAAATCTGCCTTTACCTGCCTCTGCACTTAAGGTACTGGTGCCGCATATCCCACTGTTTCTTACTGCTCTAGGGTGTAGGGTCTCCTGACCTTTTCTTCTGGTGAAACATACAGGGATCAGTGAATCAGCTTGGGATGGATCCTTCCTTGCTCTACTGGATCAATTTGTACTGGGCCATTTGTTTTATTCCTCTGAGTGATTCATTGGTCTCTCCTATCCCCCTTTTATAATCTCCTTGACGTACTCTACAACCCCTAGCCTACAAATGCCGTGTTGCCTGCTATACTCAGCTGACGGCCTGACTCCTATGTACCATGTTATTATCTTCCTACCACTGGGTAGGTAATGTCCTCTGGTGTTGCTGCATTTACCATGTTTATGACTGATGCCGTTACTTGTACCTGCTCTTATTGTTTGCCTGTTGTACCTGAATGTATCCTTGTAATCTTGAATGTATCTCTGTAATCTCCTGGGTCGCACCTGAAAATAGGCACTTGGTTGTCTAGTGTGCTTACCAGGTAAACAAAAACAAATAAAAAATAAATAAAACTAGCCACTGAGAACAGGGGTTCGTTGAGCCTATTGGGGTGGAATGGAAGTCAAATACTTCCATAGGTCCAAATTTGGAAGTAATTTTAGTTTTTTTGTAAGTCAAAATACTTCTCAAGGCTCAGCAGTGTTGCAGTAGCACTACCTCTCGCTATACTGGTGACCCAGATTCGGGAAAACCAGGAAACATGCCCCCCCAAAAAAGAAACATTTCTGTGGTGTGACTGTAGGGCAGCCAGTTACGTTCCCCAAGGTAAAACTAGCAGCCCAGGGAGCTGAGTACCTTAGTAGCAGTTAGTAGTAGTACCTCCAATTTGCTTCTGATCCCCCCCCAGCCAGTTCCAGAGCAAAATGTCCACACCAAAATATAAAAAAACCTGGTTCCCCAGTTGGCAGCAGACTGGTTCCACCATACAGCTAGGCCTGTCTGGCTCTCAGCAGTGAGCAGATGGCTAGATGTAATTCATCATCATTGAGTGAATAAGTGATAGTTTGTGTTGTACAGTGTCTGCGTCTGCAGGATCAGCCTGCCCTGCTACATCTGCTGCTATTTCACTCGAATGTTACTATGCAATTTGCACCTGTTCAGTAAATTTAACTCCCTTTTAACTGCCTGCAGCCAGTGAAGTATTCAGAAGGCCAATGAGTTGACTTCAAAAACTATCGGGCTTGGAGTATTTTGACTGCCAAAATTTGTCAACTGAAATTATTTTGACTTCCAAAAAATTGAAAGCTGGAGTATTTTGACTCCAGTAAGACTGAAATGACTTCCAAATTTCAACCCATGGAAGTATTTGACTTCCACCCAAAAAAAATTATCTGAAGCCCTGCCTCTATAGTCTTAAAGCTCCTGATCTTCCTGTTCTGAGACAGTAAGTTCCTATGTTTCTCAGTAGTCTCCTTACTTGCTCAGAGTCAGACCTCCAGCAGCTGGGGGGGATGGAGAGCTACTCTTGCCCTTCTAGGATGGTGAGTCTTTGTGGCTCTGTGATCACTCCCTTCCTGCTCCCAAACAGGAAGTTCCTCCTGTGCCTATAAAAGTAGAACTGGCTGAGGAGGGGGTGAGGGCAATATAGAGATATATAGTTCTTTTTTTTTTTTTTTATATTTAGTCTACTTTCTGCCCCTCACTCCAGGCCATCATTGTTCTGTCCTAGTCACAGTGCCCCCCGTGGCTTCCACCTCCTGTATATGCCCCTCACTCTCCCAGTCACCCCTGGCAGAGGTCCCAGCACCACAGCAGTAACCGGCGCCGGGATACCGTAACTGGTTGGGAGAGCACTCAGCCAGGAGGCTAATTGAAGTCCGGGGGCAGGACTTCATAGAGACGACACCTGGAGTGGGGATTTTATCCCTATAGGCTGGGGCAGGAGCGTGCAATGACGCCAGCGTCCGTCCCGCTCCCAGAAACCCTTGACCTTGTGTCGGTGCGACAGGGCGGCTAACCCAGCCTCCGCTAGGTGTCGCTCCTGCGCCAAGCGCAGAACCCCCCTCCCCCAGAGAAAGAGAGCAGTCCTTAGGACGCTCAATCCTTCTCCCCAGGCCGGCCCTCCGACGGCCCGGGCTCGTTCCCGAACCGGGTCGCCAGCATTGCAAGCAGAAACCCAACCGCTGCGCCGACGGGCTGGCTGAGAAGTATAGTTCTAACAGCACCTCCTTCATCTTGCTGTTCTCTGCCAGAAGCTGTCTAGGGCACCCCAGCATGCCACTGGCCCTCCCTACAGCCCTTGTACTCTGCTTGGCCACCTTTAGGTCATCTGAGATGATGTCCCCCAGATCCCTTTCTTCCCCTGGTGACTGTCAGCAACTCCCACCCATCCTGTAGCTCTTTCCTGGGTTTCTGTGTCCCAGATGCTTGATTTTGCACTTCTTTGCATTGAACCTCAGTTGCTACTCTTCAGACCATTTTTCCAGCTTTCCTAGGTCCTTCCTCATTTTCTCCACCTCTTCTGGAGTATCCACCCTGTTGCAGATCTGTGTGTCATCTGTGAACAGACAAACCTTCCCCTCCAGCCCTTCTACAATGTTGCTAATGAAGACATTAAAAAGGACTGGCCCCAGGACCTATCCTTGAGGTACCCCACTGATCACCCCCCTCTCCTCTGATTGGATCCCATTTACCACCACCCTCTGCATCCTGCCCCCTAACCAGTTTGTAACTCAGTTTACCACTTTGTGGCCCATGCCCGTGCTACACAGCTTGTTCAGCAGTCTTTTATGTGGGACGGTGTTGAAGGCCTCGCTGAAATCGAGGTAGGCAACATCTACTACTTCCCACTGACCCACTTCCCTCGTTACCCAGTCAAACAAATCCATCAGATTTGGTTGACATGACCTTTCTACTGTGAATCCATGCTGCTTCGGCTCCTGTGCCCCATTGGATTCAAGGTGTTTCCCAATCCTTTCCTTAAGCAGTGCCTCCATAATCTTACCCACCACTGAGGTGAGGCTGACTGGCCTATAGTTTCCTGCCTCCTCTCTGCTGCCATTTTTGTGAAGAGGGATGACATGTACCCTCCTCCAGTCTTCTGGAACCACTCCTGTGTTGAGCAACTCGCTGAACATGACTGCTAGTGGTACAGCTAGCTCCTTCCAGAGCTCCTTCACAGTCCTTGGATGTATGCCATCTGGCCCCATTGCTTTGTCTACCTTCAGCTTTGTGAGCTCCTCCGGGACTCTTTCTTCTGTAAATGGACTCTTCTGTAACAGTGGTCTCAGCACCAGTATTAACCCTTGCTGTGCCACGGACTGATATATCAATCCAGAATTCCTATACGTTCTAACTTTGTTGGCAGCCTAAGGGTTAAGATATTATTGGTCAAGATCAAACAGTAATATATTAAAATTTGAAAAATCCTTTCCCCGAACGTGCCTGATCTTCATCAGAGTATCTCAGTCACCAGGTAACATATGGAACTTCACTGTCAGTGAAGCAGGATCCACACAAAGATTTTCAGCTGTACCACTGGGGCTGCCCATGCTGATGTTATTTGGTGATGTCACCAACTCTTAAAGGCATGAGCAGCCCTGCTCCCTGCTCAGTTCTTTCCCGCCATTGATTCTGTTCACATGGGTCTTTGCAGAATCTCTGCAGTTTCGCACCATTTTTGCTTACGACTTTATTTTAATTTTTCACAAAGATGGGGTGTCATTGTGCATGAATCCTATGTTTCTCCCTAAGGTGGTGTCTGAGTATACCCTGAATCAGTCTATCCACCTACCAGTTTATTTTCCTGAGTTTGCCAATCCAGGGGAAGCACTGCTCTGTACCTTAGACGTTCTCAGAATTCTGAAGTATGATCTGCTCGAACCAAGGAATGCAGAAAGTTGAAGCAACTTTTTGTTTTTCACCACAGGCAGAGAGGGTGTTCAGATTTCTAAACAATGTTTGTCTAAATGATTGGCACATTGTATTGTGTTCTGCTACAACAAGCATGGCAGAGAGTTGCCAGGAGTAGTGAAAGCCCATTCCACAAGGGGCATGGCTGCCTCTGTGACTTGTTTCAAAGGGGTCTCAGCTGCTGACATTTGTGCTGCTGCCACCTGGAGTACCATCCATACTTTCACCTAGCACTACAGTCTGGGTATTGCTTCTAGAGCCCATGCAGGTTCTGGCAGGGCTGTCCTGCAGGGCCTCTTGTGTTAAGCTCTGGCTGACCTTCCTCCCAGGCTGTTCTGTTGCATCTGTAACTGCTTGGGACTCGTTCCATATGTGTGACCTGATGACTGAGATATCCCAATGAAGATGGAACAGTTACATAAGAACTTGTGACAGTAGATCTTCGAGGGGATCTCAGCCATCAGGTCTGCCTTCCCTCCCACCATCCCCCTCTTTTGGGGTTCTCTTTTCAGAACTGGCTTACTTACTGGTGTATTCAGCCTTTTGCTTTGGCCCCTCTATCTCTCCTCGCTTCCCCATGGCAAGGATGTGCTTTGTCTCTGGGGGAAAGAACTGAGGAGGGTGTGGGGCCACTCACACCTTTATAGGGTTGGTGACGTCGGCAGATGATGTTGGCGTGGGCAGCCCCAGTGGTACTGCTGAAATTCTTCAGTATGGATCCTGCTTTACCAATGGTGAAGTTCCGTATGTGTGACCTGATGACTGAGATCCCTTAAAAGATCTACTTTTATAGTAAGTTCTTACATGACTGTTCTTTTCCAGGGCAGCTCCACGTACGACACTCTTAGAATAAGAGTGTCTCACGTACAGAGGAAAGGAGTGCTATGATTGGTTGGGGAGCTTCCTCAATCTATAATTATTTAATTTGCACTGCTGTCTGTTTTCTTACTGATTACGGTCTACAGCTCACTGCACTGAAAACTGTAAAATCTTGAAATTAACAAGCTGTTTGTGTATTTCTAAGTACCTGTCCTCGGTTGTGCTTGACAATAGGTATTCACATGCCTATTGCACTTACCTGGCTAAAAAAACTAAAATAAATAAATAAATGTTGAACAGCAGTGGCCCAGAACTATTCGTCCTCCCATGTATGTACTAGAAGAAGACTTTTATGTTGTCTGCAGCTCCTACTGCTATTGTGGCTTGCAGACCCTCTTTAGCTTCCTTATTTTTAGTCTTCAGTGCTGCTTTGTACTACTCTCTGACCTGAGGCAACCCAGTATAGACTTTTATTCAGTGTCTGTTGTCTTAGTTCCCAGTGGTGTTGAGATGTTGTGATACACAGCCTACCACCTCTATGTGCTTAGGTAATGTCAGTTGAGATGTTCTGTCAAAGTGTCTGTCAGAGAGCTTTAATTTTACATTATTTGGTATTCCAGGCACTACACGGGATAAGGACAGAATATCTTTCCCAGTCACTCTGTTGATCAGGAAGACCTAAATTGTTAGTTTCTTCAAGTCCCATGCTCTCTGTTCCTCCTAGCATTACTCCAGGTGTGAACTTACTCCTTGTAGTGAGACTAGCCAGTTTCTTGTTGCAACACTGAAGATGAAGATGAGGATTTTCTGCTAAGAATATGTTCTGAGTGCAGAACTGACAAAAATATGGGGGAAAGATCCCTTTTCAGTTTAAGAATTCAGTACTGGACACAACGATGGTGGAAGTTGGCAGTAACAAACTGGTTGCTTGGAATTCTTTGCATAGCAGCCATAAAAGGCATCACAGTCAATTGACTGCAGAATTCTCAGACCACAGTAGAATTGTGGAAAAAAGAGTCAGTGAGATCAACAGAATAGAACAGGTAATGGTGACCCTCAGGTTGACATTAGAGAAACGTACAGAAATGTGGGTCAAATGGGACACACTGGAAACCGGTGTGCCGACCTTTGACGACTGAAAAAATGTATGGGAAAGGGGAGAGGAAAAGGGAATATATTGGTCAATATGGCAGGGATAACAGAGACTCACTAGAAAGAACAGAAATATATACCTCTTAAAAAATAAAATAATTCTGACCACCTTTTAGGTTCCAAAAACTAACTGATTCAGATCACATAAACCCTAGACAAATATAGAGTAATGCATGGACAAGTGTGCTTTATGGGGATTTTATGCACCCCCTCGGTGTGTGATGCCTCACAAACATCGAGGGCGAAGCCCGAGGGGTTTATATGGGCATCACACACCGAGGGGGTGCATAAAATCCTCAGAGAACCACATTTCTCTGTTTTTATTTTTTATATTTACTGTTTTTTGGTTTAAATTGTCTTTTTTGTCACTTTGTCAGGGTAACTGTTACCGTCAACAAGCTTGTCTCACACTGAGTGACCGATTCTGTAGCGCTTGTGAACGTCCAGTGCGAGGACAGTTTGTTTGGCATTTTTTTCTGGTGATGTTGCAGTACTGTTCTGCCTGTGGTTTACAGAGCTCCATAAACCACATATGTGGTTTATGGAACTGTTGGGCACTCGCTGGCGTTGGTTTATAACCACTAACCAGTAAATATGCAGAAATATTGAGCTACTGTTGGTTGTTATTGTTAAATGTTCTGGCTTAAGTTATTCCCCCTAACTTTCAAACAGCACTTCAAGAATGCACTAGTACGTCCTGTAACAGCTAACTAGAACTGCAATCAGCACTGTGTATTTTGGTGTTCATCTGTATTTGACATGGGTCTAGTGTTACCTGGTCACTGTTATTCTCTAGTATAATTGTTACCCCACTGTGCTGGGCTAAATGTCAAAATGCTGTACTCGTAACAATCATTTCTCTGTAATCAGTGTGTAAACTGTCATTGTAGTGTCATGCTGATCATATTTTTGTACTGTGTGCCATCTAGATGACCCAGGTCATACCTGAAAACAGTCCTTTGGATCAGTGTACTTACCTGATTATCAAATACGTAAATAAATAAAGTTAATTTTCTCTGTTTTTTCTTGTATAAAGGAAGTCTAAATCTGTGTGAAGACACATACAAAGTAAAGAGGTACAAGTAAAAATGTTAACTGCGTGTTTTCTGTAAACATGTCCTCAAATTGGAGGCTGTGTCCTCACATTTCTGGTTGTGATGATTCCTGCATGGTGCCGCACATGTACTGGAAAGAGACTTCTTTAATAAAGCTGAGTTTTAAAAAATCAATACGTGCTGTGTCTTTAGTGTTGCACATACTTGTTCACCAACCCGAGGCATTGGTGGATGTGACTCTGCTTTGATTTCAGTGGACTAAAACAACCCTGTCAAAATTGCAGCCTATTCCTTCAGGCTCCATGCCTACTTACTGGGGATCCCTCACAGACTGTGGCTTCCATTCTGAATGCCTTTGGTTCTTACAACTCCTGGACATAGTTGGGAGCACCATAAGGGTGCAACGGTAGTTCTACTACTTGTGATGCCGGTGACCCAAGTTTGGGAACAAGCTCAGGTCATCGGGGGCCGGCCGGGAGGGGGCGGACTGAACGTCCCAGAGGATGCTCTCCTCCTTCGGGGAGAGAAGATTCCATCTGCTGGCATGATACTGCCACCTGGGCGAATTCAGGTGGCAGTGCGGCTAAGGGACTGAGGTTAGGGTGGAGATGTAGCTGACATCGGGCAGACACGCGCACAGCATGTGCGGGTGCGCTTTGATGTCCTTGCACGCAACATCCCCAGGGATGGGGAGAAATTGAAAAAGGCACAGCCCCAGCACCTCTCTGGATGAAGGCCTGATAGATCTGGGTCCCCACCTCCCCAGCCACTGGCACCACCTGACAAAATTTGCAGCAGCTGAGGGATATGTCCTCACCTGGACCCTGCCTAGAGGGTATATCCAACACTCAGTAGAGGTAGGTGCCTGTGGCTAGGGGACGCTGGGGGATCAGGAGGTGCCTGGAGGTCCAGTGATTTCCTTTTATATAACTCAAAAATAGTACTTAACAGCCCGCTTGCTGGTGCAGTGGTAGCGCTAACGCTTGTGGCACCGACGATCCGAGTTCATGAATAAGCTCGGGACATTGGAAGGTTGGGCAGGGGGAGGAGGATTGAGTGTCCAATGGACTGCTCTCCTCTGGGGAGAGGGTGGTGTGGCACTCAGAGCTAGACTGTCCCCTAACGGAGGTTGCAGGACAGTACACCTGAACTGCACGTCAGAGGTAGAGGAGTAGCAGGTGTCCAGGAGCATGCATGGCACCATTGTGGATGCCATTAATTGCTCCTCTGCACCAGTTGAGGTTGACAAGCAGGAAAAGACATCCTGGATGGCAGCATGATTGCTGCCCCTCGCAGGCCCCACACCTGGTGACTCAGGCATGGCCTCCACTGGATCCTTGACCCAGTGAGTCGAGAGTGCTCCCCGCCACCCTGCTGCAGGGAACTTGGAACCAGTAGGTCCTTGGGGAAGCCGGGTGACTGAGCTGGGGGGGGGGGGGGCAGTGGGATGGGGGCCATGCCAGTAGGGAGAAATAAGACCAACTAAAAAACAAAATAGTACTTTACGTTCAACCCAGTGGTATGGGCATTAGCGTGTTGAGTTACTGTGCAGATTACCCGAGTTCACTGCTGTAGCCCAGTTCCACCACTTGAAGGAGAGTTCTTCACCTGCCTGCTACTTGTGTGCCTTGGTGTCTTAGGTGGCCACACAGTGCCAGCCCTCCCCCAGAAGTCAGACATTGGCATGGATGGGTAACACAGAGGGGGTAGGTGGGTTAAAGTTGCCATTCTTTGCCATGGTGGGTGGGATAGGCAGCTGGGTGGTTGGTTGAGAGGTGGCAAGCCTGAAGGAGATCCTAAGGATCTGGCATGGTGTGGCAGCAGGAAGAGTGGCCAGGGCTAAAAGGTAAGAGCAAAGAGGGACTGATACAGCTGGGTGTAAAGAATATTGAAAAAAAAAAAAAGTACATATTGTCCCAAATGACTTCTTGTTTATTGTAGAACATATAACAGCATAGCGAAATCCTGGCTGAAAATAACCTCACAGCCATAATATTCTGATCACCCCCAATCTGGATCCCTGGTTTGTAGGGCAATGAGTTGGTACAATAAGCTACCTACATCTATTACTGTACATAAATCAGTTGCCAGTTTCAAAAATATATGTTCTCACTTTCTATTTTCTGAGTCTAATTGTAATTGTACTTAATTGTTTTATATCCTTCACTCATGCAATGCTTAATATTTGCTTAATATTTAGGTCGATAAGGTTTTTTGCTGAAGGTTTTGTAACTTCATTTTAGTTTTGCTGCTGCCCCAGTTTTTCTTTTGCCTTATGCACAGTTTTTTGCTTAATACTGAGAATTCTCTATGCTGAATGGTTTTACTGCTTCATCATTTTTAGTGCTGCCTTAGTTGGTTCCCCTTGCCTTATGTATTGTTGTAATTTTAAGCTCTGAAACATCTTTACTTCGCTACTGCCTTGTCTCTCCCAACTGCTGCTACCCTTCTCTCTGCTCTCCCACTCTCCTGCCCTCACTAAGCCTCCTCTCACTCCCCTACCCCTCCTCACTTCTCTGGTACTGCCTAGACCTCCAATCTAATATCTTTCCCTCTCCCCTCTTTTCCCTGTGCCTCCTCTTCTCCTCTATCTCACTCCATTACTGTCAGCACAACGTCTGCTACCTGCCCCCCTACCCCCGCTCTCTATCCCCTGCCTTACCCTATAGCCCCCTCTCTTTTTTTAAGGACACTATCCTTCCTCTCCTGCTTTTAATTCTGTACCTCCCTATCCTGTTCTCATCTTCCCATCTCTCTGCTCCTCCCGATGCCTTAAGCACCCACCCCACAGTACCAGTCAACCCCCAGTGCACTCACTATCCTCCTCTGCCCCTTCACTCTCCTGTTCCCCCTCCCTTTTTCCCCCTTCTCTCACCTCCCGCTTTTTCCATAACTTTGTGCTCCTCCACAGGCTCGTCTTCTCTCGGCTGTCTAAATCATACTCCACTTGCTATCCTATGTAAGTCCAAGCATTATCTTTTCCTCCTCCTTCTAGCATGTGATATCACACCCAATCCTAGCCCCTGCCCTCCATCTATCCCCACCCTACCTAAAGGTCGTAGACTTTGCCACCTAATTGCAAGAAGCCTGCTCCCTAAATTTGATACTCTGAGTCTGGATCTCCTAATAACTCCCCTGACCTACTCTATATCTCCGAGACCTGGCTCTCCTCACAAATTTACGACTCTCATATATCCCTCGCTGACTTCCCTCTCTTCCACCAAGACCACGGTAAGCGTGATGGTGGAGTGGACATCTATGTCTGACAAAACCTTCCCTGCTCTGTCTCTCCATGTGAGTCTTGTACCTCCTCCCATGAGTTCCTTAATGTCAATCTAAAGTTCCCTTCTTCCCTCACCCTCTTTGTTGCTGTGTTACATGCTTCCCCTAAAATCTCTCCTCCCTCTCTCGTCGATACCATCTCCTTCCTAGTCACTCTAGCCACATCTTGCGAGATCTTTGTTCTCAGCGATTTTAACCTAAACTGGTCCTCTCCTGCCCTTAAACCTGTCACTAAAAAAACTGAGGCTCTAAACCTCAATCAGCTAATTAAGGAAGCCACCAGACCCAACGCCATCTCCCCAAACCACTCCCTCTTGGACTTGATGCTTCCCCCCAACCCTCACCATATTGTAGCCTCTGGCACACTGCCTGATGTTTTAGCGACCACCTTATGACATACTGTGTACATAAGTCACGTACGTCACACTTCCACCCAGACTACCGCTGGCTCCGGTCTTACAGGTCGCTCAATACTGATGCCCCCCTCCAGGACCTTCAATCCTCCGACTGGTCACTTGTGTACTCCACTCCTGATATTGATCCTGTCCTCTCCCTCTTCTCCCATTTCCTATATAAAGCATGGAACATTAATGCTCCCCCAGAAGGCGCAGAGTCAGACGTTCCCACCACCCCTGGATTTCGTCCGACATCATTCAACTCTGCAAATCTTGTTACCTCTCCTGGGCTTGCTACAAATCCTCCCTCCCCCCGTCAGACTTCCAGTCCTACAGGTCCCTAAGGAATGCCTGTGCAGAGGTCACCAGGGCTGGGAAAGCATCGTATTTTAAATCTGCACTACAACAAAACCTAAACTCCCCCTCAAATTCCTGATGCGCTCTCCTCTCCCTCTTTGACCCTCCACCCAATCTTCCCCTCCTTCATTACTAGTTCACAGCTGGCCTGTCTCCGACCCTGCTTCTGTGGCCACCATACTCAACTCCTTCTTTACCACATGTGCCCTCCCCTCAAACCCTGTCTCTGCACCTCCTGCCTCCCACCCCCCAATCAAATTGCCTCTCCTTCGCTCCCATTTCTATTCAGGAAGTGTCCCATGCCCTTCTTTCATTCAACCCCAACAAATCAAGTCCTGAATGGCCTCGACCCCTACCTTCTGTGAATCTCTGCCCCCGCTATCGCTGTTCCTCTCACCCACTTCCTTGAACCTCTCTTTCAATCTAGGTTCTGTCCCCCAAGCATGTAAAGTTGCCAAAATGATTCCTCTCCACAAAGGGGGTGACCCTCTCCATCCCTGGCAACTATAGACCCATATCTCTTCTCCCCTCTCTGGCCAAATTGCAGGAGTCCCTAGTATTTTCCCATCTTACTAAGTTCCTAAACTCCTCGGATCTCTTCTCTCTTTTCTAGTCTGAATTCAAGACAAATCACTCAACTATTACTTCTCTCCTTCATTTTTTATTTATTTATTTAATTTTTGGATTAAAACCTTTGAGCCAGTGGCTCTTTTACACAGGTTCCACGTCATAATACACTTATGGAATAATACACATAGTACAGTAGCACAGAAAGCAGGCAACAATAGAGTACTGCAAAGCAGGCAAAAGTCTATAAAAAATAGCAACAGTTGGAGGTCAGATCTTAGGAAAGTAATGATAAAACAAATATTACTTTAATGGTAAACATACTAAGTGCTTTCACTATAAGATATTTGTACAATGGTGGGTGCAGCCGGACTGCCTTGTCAAACATAAATAAGCATAGAAGCAGACAATAGGCATTTAGAAAAAGTGTGCTAATGAAGAGGGGGAAAAGCTGTGCCAAAGTGGCAATAGTCAGGTAGATATGAATAAGGTCGAGGTTGTGGGGGTAGGGTGGTAGGGAGGAGGAGGAGGGAGTGGGTTTAGCATATCTATGCTCTTGGTAGTAAGAGTAATCTCGGGGGTGTTAGGGTCCTGGGGAGGTAGTGGAGGAGGAGGAGTGGGTACAGCGTGGGGGGTATAGGTGGAGAGGGATAAGGAGAAAGGGAAGGAGAGTAGGTGAGGAGTGGGAACAGCGTAAGGGGAAAAGAGGAACAGGGAGTACTTGGGGGGGTATGGATGGAGAGGAACAGGGAGTACTGGGGGGTATGGGTGAAGAGGGATGAGAAGAGAGGTAAGGTGAGGGAGCTAGGATAGAAAGTTGAATAAGGGTGGTTTCTCATAGTTTAAGAGAAACAATCGCAGGAAGCACTAGTCACAAGGGACTCCTGTAGCTTGCATTTAAATGGGCCCAGAGTGGCAGTGTTTGCGATATCATCGTGCAGAGAATTAAACCACTTAGGAGCTCTGACTACGAACAAGCGCTGTCCTTGTGAGGTTCGACAACAAGGTACTTGGAGGGTGATGGGATCAGTATTTCTGGTGAGGCAGGTACTGTTGGAAGGGCTGAGGAGGTGCTGAACCCCCGTAGGTAGGAGTCCAAGGGAAGCCTTCTTTACTAGAAAGCAGGCATGATAGGATATTCTGCTCTGAAGTTGTAGCCAGTTTGCCTGCTCATAGAGGTTGCAGGTGTGCGTCCGAGGAGCAGCCACATTAAGAAGCCTGCAGGCCTTATTCAGGGCAATAGAAATACGCTTTAAGTTGGTGGCGGTGGCAGATCCATAGATCACAAGCCTGCAGTCTGTTGTCGAGCTTTGGATTGCTTGCTTTAGGACTTCATCAGTTAGGCAGTGTTTATGCCTATATAGGAGACTGATGCGGGTATTTACAGATTTGGCGACGAAGTCTATATGACTGGAAAAGGATAGGGTGCTATCCAATATCACACCAAGGTATTTAAAAGTTTGAGTCTGCTCCAGGGCCACGCCTGAGTGGTTACTGACTGTTAGCTGTGTAGATTTATGGTTATTGTGCATGCCATGGAAAAGCATTATTTTGGTTTTTTTGTAGTTGCAGACATTTTCCTCACTAGCATTGACCATGGTCACATTACTGCTGCCATATTCATTGACCTAGCAAAAGCTTTCAGTTCCATGGTCCACCCTCTTCTTCTTAACAAACTAAGTGCCGTTGGTGTCTCACCATTGGTCATCGAATGGTTCAGGTTTTTTCTCACGGGCTACACACTATGTGTCTTAACTGAAGATGCCCTATCCCCCCCCCCGGCACCCATTCAAGCTGGCATCCCTCAAGGCTCCATCCTGGGTCCTGCTCTCTTCTCTATCTTCCTAAATGTCCTCCTCTCTGTCTGCACCTCCTCTAGTATACATATATATGCTGATGACCACCACTCCCAAAGTGGAGCCTCAGCAGCAATCCGACTTCCTGAATGTTCTCCATAGGTTTCAGGTCAACCAGCTTAAAGTAAACACTATGAAAACCGTGTCTATGACCTTTGGTATGCCACAAAAACTGGCCTAACTCCCCCCCACCACACCCTTGAAGGCATACCTCTCAACTGTACCACATTACGAGGAATGTTCCTCATTTTACTTCATAAAAGCTCCCTGTTTCACATTGTGAGGACTTGTTCCACATTGAAAGTCAACATTTTAAAGCAAAAATCCATAGTAAATGATACAAAAAATACATTTTTCAATTAATAACAGACTTTCTGAACATAAATGCAACATTTTAACAGTGTTTTGAGCTTCTTATGTAAAGATTTGATTAAGTGTTCCACATTTTGCCCACTTGTTCCACATTTTGATAGGCAGTGTTCCACATTTGGGGGACAAAAGGTTGAGAGGTATGCTTGAAGGCACCATCCTTCATGTAGTCCTCTCCTTCAAATACCTGGGCATCAGGCTGGATAGTCGGCTTGATTTTTTTCTGCGCACATTGACCACATACATGCTGAACTCCGTCCCAAGCTTGGAGCCATGCATAGAAACAAAGACTTCCTGTCCCTGATCGTCTGCCGGGAACTACTCACAAAAATGATCCTCCCTGTCTTCAATTATGCCAGCATAGTTTTTGGATCCGTCCTGGCCTCTTCCCTATCCAGACTGGACACCCTCTATAATGCCTTTTGCTGCTTTGCCTTAAATACCCCTGGCACTCAGCACTGCTTCCTCTACTCTTCCCTCTCCCTTTCCTCTCTTCACCTACGCCGTCAGCACCATGCCACCACTTTTATCCCCAGATTCTGGTTTGGATCCCTTCCCTGCTATCTCTCCTCTCCTCTCCTCTCTCCATCACCCCCATCTTCCTACGCTCTATGCTTCAGAGACACCCATACCTTCTCTCTTCCCCATCCTACATCCTGTTTGGGGCAGGCAGCCTTCTCCTACCAGATACCCTAACTCTGGAACTCTCTCTCTCAAACTTCTTTGACTGTCTCCTTCCCTGCACTACTTAAAACTTAACCCTTATCCAATCCACCCCTCCTTGTTACTCCTGTCCCTCCCTCTCCCTGTAACTCATGGAACCGCTCCTTAAAATTCCACTCACTTGTTTTGTTGCTGTTCGCATATTACTAGCTCTTTTATTTTCTTATTTCATATTACTGTAATCACAGTCTCAATGAACCTTACGATTTCATTACATATTGTTTTATGTCTGGATGTCTTATTTAAATTGTTATGCCATTAACTTTTGCACTTCCCCTTTACCCTCTCCCCTGGGTTGCACCTAGAAATGAGCTTCAGCTCAGTATGCCTCTCCCGGTCACCAACTTTTAAACAAATAATATTTATGTATATTTATTGTATGTTTTTCATATTGTAGTGCGTGTACTGGACACATGAAAAAGGGGTTTTGCCCATTAAGGTTCTCCAGTATAATAAATAAAATGAAAATGAAATCTCAGATCACTTTCTAAAGTGTGTTCAATGAAAGCTAGGGATAAATTCCCTCTGTGCAGTATAGTATGGATTCCTGTAGGCAGCAGTTTCATTTGACACTGGATGCCAGTGGCACTGCAGCTTCAGAAGTAGTAGCCCATAGATGGGCCTAGCTACAGTGTTCCAACCTTTCAAAAGAGTTGTAACAAAATGTAGGTGACCTGCCAGTTGAAGATTGAGCCTTTTGTGGCCACATATGGAATCCATCTTGCAAAAGACACAAAGGTAAGATCCCCCCCCCCCCGAGAGAAAATGTGAAGGTGTCTCTTCACTCTCAGGTTGCCATGCTTCAGGAAGGAGATCCACAAGCTCATTATTATAAAAATGGTGGAAATTGATCTTCTAAGAATCTGTCTTCTCCACAGAGCCTCTTTGGTCATAGGTTGAAGGGGATAGGACCCTTCTGGAGCAAAACTTTCAGAGTGCCAGCACCTGCGCAACACAGTGTGCCACATCCAGTAACTTGACTACTCTGTGCCTGCCTCAGTTCTGTTTTTTTTTGCCATTGAGCGCTGCATGGAGTGAAAATCAGTACCTGAGCTTCTCCCCTTGTTTGTTTTTCAGTTATTTCTGTATGATATGTCATGTTGTAATAAAGTCAAAGTCCTCAAACCATTGGGACCGTTTTTCCAACATTGCAGCTGTTGGTGTGAAATTTCATGTGTCAGTAAGCATACATTGTGCTTTACCTTCCTAACCAAGACATGACATCTGTGAAGACTGATTTTCTTTTGACTATCAGATGTTGGAGATTTGACTACTGAGGTAGAGATGGCTGTTGCCCACTTTCATAAGCAGGTCTCAACCCAGGCGGTCGCAAGGTAAGTCCATGAACTGTTCCCGCTGGCCCCCTCACTGCCGTTCAGTTAGTAGAGGCACTGAGTTCTCCCTGCCTGCACTGAGATGGGGTCATAATGGAGTCTGAGGTGGTAGTGTCTGGATGACCATTTATTCCTGGGTGGTTAGGAGAGCACCCACCACGGTCAGGCAGCCTTTGGCACTGGACCACTCCATTGCCAGCATCGACACCTCTGTTGTTGACCATTCTTTCTGTGCCATATCTCGGTGTCAGTGCTGATCTTGTTTTTTGGATTGGTGTGGCTTTTGGTGTCAGCATTGGTGTGGGCTTCTGGGTCAATGTTGTGATTTGCACTGGGGCTGGTGCCGACATCAGTGCCGCTGTTGTTCCGTGTGCGGGTCCTGATGGCAAAGCCATTTGCTGTGTTGCTGGTGGTCCTGTGTCTGGCATCAGTGTCAGTGTTCCCACTGGAGTCACTCCGGTGTTCACTGTGTCTCCAGCTTAGTTCCTGCAGAGGGGCCTTCTGGATACTGGCCAGTCATCATCTGGTCCGACCCTCCACCAGTGTGGACAACCACCCACTAGCCACCTCGGCTGCAGATGCTAATGGATAAGGGGAGGCTCTTCCTGCTTTTCCTCTGGGGCAAGTCTTTTGAGCAAGCCACAAGGTCCAAGACAAGGTTTGGGTACTGTGGATCATCAGGCCACTTATATCCCTTCCAGGCTTCTGCCCCATGCTTCACACCCTATTTGATGGTGTGGCTGTGATCCTAAGGCCTTCAGGCCCATTACATAGAAGATGAAACATAGCAGTTGACGGCAGATAAGGACCTCAACATATTATCCTATCAACAGTTCCACTAGTGGATGGGGAATGTGCAGTTCTGGTTTATGGAGACAGACACATTACTTTTCTCTGTGCCTTTCTAAGTTCCATCTGCTGGGGGCTTTCTAGCCTTCTCTCCCTCAACATCCTTTATGGAGGATAACAAGTCTTTTTCATCTCTCCTCTG
The DNA here is from genome assembly GCA_016271365.2 of Neoceratodus forsteri. Taxonomy (NCBI): domain Eukaryota; kingdom Metazoa; phylum Chordata; order Ceratodontiformes; family Ceratodontidae; genus Neoceratodus; species Neoceratodus forsteri. The sequence continues at coordinate 41,731,895 of CM057451.1, forward strand.
TAGCTGAAGATATTCCAGTTCATGAAGAAGATGCAAGAAGGCACAGGATTGGCCCTATCTTGTAGACTCTTGGCTTTTTGTCATTGCATAACTTGGGCGCAGTTGTGATCCCTCCCAGGCATACTGCACTGGGAAAGGTTACTGTGGCAGTTTGGAGGTGTCTGTTCTCCACTGAGGGGTCTTCAAGTTAGATATCAGATCTCTTGGAGATCTCTGTACCTTTCTCTGGGATTGACGTCCTTCTTGATCTCTATGGATAGCTGGCCAATTTTAACAACTAGACTGTGCCACCCTATTGCTGAACTCTAAGCAGATGGACACCTTGGGGAGGACTGTGTTCACTATGGCTAAGTGCTCCCTGATAATAGCATCACACCAGGCACACACGGCGGCTTAGATGCAAGCCCTGTTATCTGAGATGCCTGCAAGTGACAAGTTGGGATCCTGCCTTGGCATCGCTACTAAGGGGATAGAAGCAACATGGCACCAGAGGAGGGAATCTTGTGACGCTTTGGGGATAGCTTACCACTGTGTAGCATCAGTCATCTGTTTTAGGTGGATATCTTGGCTGTGACTGTCCCATTTAGGTCCTGTCACCTGCCATAAGGCCCTGAATGCCCCATTTCAGGGGGAACTCACTTTTTTACCAAAGGTGGGGCAGTAACTGTCAAGGCCAGCTGCACCTCCTACTCCTCAGTAGTGGCTTCTCTTACCTATCCTTCCCCTGGATGACAATGATCCAGGCATCCCCTGTCCTCAATTCCCACCCCACTGAGGGTTGAGCCTGCTATGCCTCATTCAATGAGAAACTTGCTACTCAACCAAAGAGTAGGGCTCTGTGGAGAAGATAGGAAAGTCGCACCAGATCTTCAAGAATATCTTCTCCACAGAGCCACACTCACTCATCCACCTACCCCCGTTTTATATGCAATCAAAGTCAGGGTTAGGGGCTCTGGAGACAACCTCTTGGGTGGTAAGCCTGTTTTCTGCTGTAGGCAACTTTTTCAGTTGGCTTCAGGCTGATACTAGTTTTTGTTTAACCTATGACTAATTTCTTGGTCTGCATGGACAAAAACAAACTTTTCTTAGGAAGGAAATAATTTTTTCTCTACTGTATTTTCTGTCTTTTTAATCCCTTTCATTTTCTCGATAGGGTACATCCCTACTTTCTCTGCCCCAGTTAAGTGCATTCCCATTTGTTGCTATATACTCCTGTTCTGTGTCCAGTCCCTGATCCAAATTGAACTCCCAGTGTGGCAGTAGATGCTGAGACTATTGCTGCAACCATCTGACGGAAATGCCAATGTGGTAGCTTTGCACTAACCCCTAGTGGCTGTTTCCTTGCTAGCACTGTTAGAAATTCTGGGCTCGATTTTCAAAAGGTGACACAAGGCTTGCGTCAAACCCTGTGTCAGACCATTTTTTTGGCTCACCAAACTCCTTTATGCAACTGCACCCGATTTTAGTACATCGGGCACAGTTGCAACAGTTTCTTCAGTTTATGGCAGCTTGTGCCAAAGATTTGGTGCAAGTCCCGTAAAAAGGGTCCCCCGAATGGCACATGCTAGACCAGGGAAAAGCTGGTCTAACTTGTGGCATCTGGTGCTCAGGATTGAAAATCCTAGTTGCCATCCAGGAGAATGATGCAAGCCCTGTGCACCAAATGATCAGTGCACCAGACGATTGTGACACCTCAGGGCTTTGAAAATCAAGCCCCCTGTTTCCTAAGGGGCTGTTTCTTTAGCTCATTTGTTCCTGGTGGCCATTTTAGATCCATTCTAGCAATGGATGGTTCCGATGCCATATGGCATCTATGGGAACAAATGAGTTAGTATCTGTTTTTCTCCTATTCAGGACAATTCCACAAATCTTCCAAGAATCAGTCTTCACCATTCATCACTGGTGGGGGTCTTAGGTTGGAGGCAGTGGGACCTCACGGCAGCGTATGCCTGTAAGAGTTTTGGAGGAAGAGAGGTGATGTCAGGGACGGTGCCGCCCAGGAAGTGGACGTATGTCGTGACGCTCATGGACTGGCCAGTAACCGATGCTGGTCCTCTTCTTCCTCAGTTCTGTTCTTCCCACCATCAAGAAGGTACTCCGTGGGAGCATTCCGCCATTTTCCACTGCATCACAGTTCAGTTCGTTGCTGCAACTCGATGCTGAACAGTTATTTGATGCCCCGTCGCTGCCTCTCTCTCTCTGTCTTTCTATCTAGTATGGCGCTGGGTTTTTATTTTTGCTCATTTTATTATTTTCCTTTAATAAGTTTGGTCACGTCTGGTCAGGGGCCTAAAAAGCAGAAGAAGACTGGAAAGAGAACAGTCTCTCACCATGCATCGGTGCCCTTTGGGGAGAAATATGTCCATTAAGGACCACCATGACCAATGTTGGACCTGCCTGGGATTGGACCACAACATGGATCATTGTGATACCTGCTTCTCCATGGACCTCCGCACATTCAAACTCCATGCGATGAGGTGGGGACGTGAACCCTTCCCCACTTTCGGAGGCCAGGGTCGCACTTGGGATTTCAAGGTGAGGTCCCTGGGGTCTTCCCCTGAGACCCTCCTCAGTATGTACCAGGACTCCAGTAGTCCTCATCTTGCCGAGATGGGAGGCCTGATTGAGGGGTCTGTGGGACAGCCGGCATCCCTGGGGGGTGGTTGCACACCTCTCCCAGTCTGGTACCCCTTGGGGGTCTGGACACTGCTGACGGCAGTGTTGCAGCTATACGCTGGGCCTGTGCCAGTGGGTCCCATGGAGCCGCAGTTCGGTGCACTTCAGCTCCTTGCACTGACGCCGGTGAGCAAGGCAGTGCTGCCCACGTGGCTGGGTCCCCTCCTGCTGCTGTTCACAGCACCGGGAGAGGAGAGGTCCCTGGAGATACTGGGAGATCGGAGATCTGCTGGATCTCGTCCTCCGAGCGGTTGCATGAACCGGAAGGTGAGGGCCAAGATGATCCCGCGTGGCTTCCTAGTTCTGGTTAGGATAGGGTTCTTTCTGGGCCTGTCCCTAGGCCTTTGGCGGGTATGAAAATGGAACCCATCCAAAAGTCAGCTTATTACCCGTTGACCGAGATCATTGACCGGGAAGGCACTCTGGAGGCCTTCCTGGTGACAGACGCCATTCTTGGCCCTGCCCTGAAGCTTTGGCAGCGGCCCGCTTACTGCCCTGTGCCTTCTGCCTGGATGGCCCGCAAATACACGGTACCCACCATTTCCCTTTTGGGATTCACAGAGCACCCCTTGGCCGAGGGACTGGTTTCCAGCTCTGTGTTTAAGAGCACTAGCAACACCGGGGATGTTGGTAAGCCACCAGACAAGGAGTCCAAGAAGGTCTATGCTGCCTTCTTGCATGGCCTCCACCAGGAGAGCTCGACCCTCCTCATTGCCCACTTTTCCCATGCTCTACTGGGCACCTTAGATGAGGTGCTTCCTCATCTGCCTGCGGACCTTCAGACCACGGTCAAACAGGTCCAGGATTGGTGGCCTCAGTGGCCATGTGCCTCAGGGCTTGGCTGAGGATCTCGACATTCGTGGCGGACACTCAGAACAAGCTGGCAGATGTGCCTTTCCTGGCCACCGACCTGTTTGTGCCCGGGGTCGAGGGTCACCTCACTCATATCGAGAAATCCAATGCCACCTTGGACTCCATGACATCTGCCCAGAAGGACTCTAAAGACTCCAAGCAGCAGCAGAAAAGGAAGCCCTTTCGATCCACCTCCACTCCTGTGGCCAAACCAGCTCAGCAACAGGCTGGCCAGCAGGCTCGGGCCTGGTGACCTCGGCCCAAGTCAGTGGCCTCGGTCGTGTGTAAACCTGGAGGGGGAGGCTCCAGTGGTGCCTCAGCCGGGCACTCCTCCTCCTCTAAGTCTTCCCAGTGATAGGATGAGGGGTGCCTCCCTCATGCCCATAACACCTCTCCTGGTCCTCCCGTGGGGGGCTGGCTCCTCCACTTCCTTTCCTCCTGGTCCGCTGTCACCACGGACAGGTGAGTTCTAGAAGTGGTCGGTCAGGGTCTGCCTCTGGAATTCGAGCAGAACCCTCCTTGCTGAGCCCGCACCCCATGGGAGGACTTGGTTTCTCCAGTTATGCTGTCAGCTCTCAGAGACAACATAGCCCAGCTTCTCTGCAAGGAGGTCATGGTTCCTGTAGCAGATCCACTAGAACACCCAAGGTTTGTCTCCAGGTACTTATTGCCAAAGCGGATGGGGGGGCTGGCGCCCCATTCTAGATCTGCACGTCCTGAAAAAGTTCCTTAGGTCATGCACCTTCAGGATGGTAATTCTGTCTCAGATCAAACCATCTCTAGAGCAAAACATGTGGTTTTGCTCCCTTAATCTTCAGGACACGATCTTTCACATTCCGATCCATCCGTCTCATCGCAGGTTCCTCTGCTTTTGAGCAGAGGGAGCCCTCTACGAGTTCCTGGTCATGCCATTCGGCCTCTCCTCAGCCCCCAGGGTCTTCACCAAGTGCATTGCAGTGGTGGCAGCTTACCTGAGGTGCCAGAGGGTCCGGGTTTACCCCTACTTGGACAACTGCCTGATCGCAGGTCCTCCAGAAAGGAGGTGGAGCGGTCCAGGGACCTGGCCCTCCGGACCTGCATCTCCCTTGGCCTCCTGGTCAACAAGGCCAAGCCGGAACTTGTGGCCTCGCAGGTGATCTATTTCATCAGGGCAGAGCTCGACTCTTGCAGAGCCAGAGCCCGGCTCCTGGCAGACAGGGTGGAGCCCCTCTCCTCCCTTGCCTGATCATTTTATGTTGGGCGATTGTGCCCTGCCCGGGACTTCCTGCACCTGCTGGGCTACATGGCAGCCTGCACCAGCTTGGTCTATTGGGCTCACTGGAGAATGCACTCCATGCAGTGGGAACTGACCAGCCAGTGGTCTCAGCGCAAGGGTCACTTTGACCAGCTGGTCACTGTGACCCGGTGGATGTGGGACGCCATCCAGTGGTGGTTAGTCTCAGTGCATGTGCAGGAAGGGATCTCATTGGTCTGCCCAGAGCTGACAGTCATCCTGACGACTGATGCCTCTCTCATGAGCTGGGGTGCCCACCTGGGGGAACACCCAGAGTCCACAGGCTCTGGACCCCCGAGGAGTCCCGATGCCACTTCAGCCTGCTGGACCTCCAGGCAGTTCAGCTAGTGCTGACTGCATTCGTTCCACACATCTGAGGTCAGGTGGTCCAGGTCCAGATGGACAACACCACAACCATGTACTACCTCAACAAACAGGGTGGGACACACACCCTGCCCCTATGCATGGAAGCTCTCCATGTTTGGACCCTCGTGCGCAGCCTGGAGGCAGATCTCCTAGCCTTCCTTGTGGCAGGGGCCTCCAGTCAGTTGGCGGACACTCTCAGCGGGGTGGACAAGGTGTCTCAAGAGTGGCCTCTCCACCCAGAGGTAGTGCACAGCCTATTCGCCCAGTGGGGCACCCCACAGGTGGACCTGTTCACCTCCAGGGAGAACTCAAAGCTGAGGCTGTATTGTGCCCACCCTCCTCAGCAGGGAACACTGCAGGGGGATGCCTTCTCGAGGTCCTGGACCCCAGGCTTAGCTATGCCTTCCCTCCGATTCCCTTGATCCACAAGGTGCTCCTGAAGGCCAGGAGGGACAAGGCACAGGTGATCCTGGTGGATCCGGACTGGCCACGCCAGGTCTGGTACCCCGATCTCCTCAGCCTCAGTAGCAGGCTTCCGAGGTATCTTCCCATACGCCCGGACCTGCTTTCTATCAATCAGGGGAAGGTACTCCACCCAGACCTTCAGTCCCTGCAACTGACAGCCTGGTTCCTGAGCAGCTAGAGTTCCAGGCTTTGGGCCCCTCTGAAGCTGTCTTCACCATTGTGGAGGCATCTCAGAAGGAGCCGACCAGGAAGTGCTATGCCTTCAGATGGAAAAGATTCTCCATTTAGTGTCAAGACAAGGGGTTGGACCCTTTGTTTTGTCCAGTGGGTAGCATTCTTGATTAGCTATGGTCCCACTCTCAGTTGGACCTTCGGTCCATGACCCTTAAGGTGCACCTGGCAGCCATCTCTGCTTACCAGGCGTGGGCCGGTCAGCAGTCGGTGGTGCAGGAGAAGGTGGTCTAGTGCTTTTTCAAGGGCCTTGACCACATTTCCCCTCCGATGTATGAACCACCACCACCACCACCGTGGGACTTGTTGCTGGTTTTGCCAAAGCTCATGGGCAAGCCATTCGAACCGATGCACAGGTGTGACGTCTCACCTGTCATGTTTTTGACCGCCTTCCTGGTGGCTATCACATCAGCTAGAAGGATCAGTGAGCTCCAGGTGCTTTCAGTGGAATCTCCTTACCTGGTCTTCTACAGGGACAAGGTTGTCCTGCGCCCCAGTCCGAAGTTCCTCCTGAAGGTTGTGTCAGATTTTCACCTTAACCAGGGGATTAAGCTCCCGGTGTACTTCACCAACCACACCTCAGAGGCCAAGCACAAGCTTCATACTCTGGACCTGAGGTGACTGCTCGCTTTTTATAAAGAGCGCATGGCTGGGGTTCTGGGAGAGGTGCGACATTCTGAGGGAGGTTTGTCAGCTGTTTTTCACCTACGCTGAAGCCACACCTGGCAGACCTGCAGCCAAGTGAATGACTGGCAGGTAGATCACATCCTCCATTGATCTCTGCTATAGGTTAGTAAGCCTTGATTCCTGGAGGGCTAAGGGCTCATTCTACCCACCATACCGCAGCGTTGGTGGCTGCTTCCAGGTAGGTCCCTGTCCAGGAAATCTACAGGGCTGCTACCTGGAGGTCAGCACACACCTTCATTTACCATTACCACATTGACCTAGAGTCACACCGGAATGCTGGTTTTGGGGCCTCGGTTCTCCAATTTCTGTTCCCTAAGTAGGAGGTGTGTGCCTTTCCTCCCTCCTCCTGGAGAACTGCTAGGAGTCTGCCATAAGTGTGGCTAGAACATCATATCCACATACCTAGAAAAACAGGTAACTCACCTGTAACAGTAGTTCTAGGAGTGGTATATGACATTCATCCACACGAATCCACCTGACTGCCCTGGCTTTGGCACACACATCTGCTTTCAGTGGGTAAGATCTGGCATCATGGGGCAGAGCTGAGGGAGTTACCACCCATGTGGGTGGGAGGAGCCAGCTTGAAGACTTTCCAGCAAGCTCTTGAAGGGAAAGGACACTGCCAGAAGTGTGGATGAACATCATATACCACTCCTAGAACTACTGTTACAGGTGAGTAACCTGTTTACTTGGATTATGTGAATGATTGCTTTCTCTTGCTCCAGCAGGGTCTGTTACAGGAAAAGTGTTACTGGCCTGATATGAAATCTGTCAGCCCTTTGCTGGTGGGCTAGTGCTGATTTCGAACCCTTATAGTCTCCAATTGATGGGTTCTCTACCTGTGATTTGAGTGAATCCTGTCATGAAAGTACCCAGTAAGGATTTGTCTATCCTTTCACAGCTTGTTTTCTGTTTGGAGGTAGGCTCATAGTCATCAGGATCTCTCCTTTTATACTTAAAGGAGCAGGTGATTTTGCTTCCTGGGCATTCAAATGGCTTGTCTTCCGTTATCAATTATGATGCCTTTAACTTACTGGCAACCTTCGTAGCTCCCAGCACAGATGTTCCAATTTGTAGAAGCGGTGTTAAACTCTCAGAGGACAAGTCCATCTTGACTAGTGAAGTGTTACATATAAATGGGTAATGGAGCAGGTTATAGTATATTCCAGGTAGTGCATGTTGTGTCTTGCATTGGGCATAGCATGTTTTTAAGGGCTTCTGAAGAGCTTGCAGAGTCGCAGTTGATATCTGTCTACCAAGGGTCTCAACTATGTCAAACATGAGCTCACTCTGGTAATGACTATAGTGGTGGACTGGCAAAGGAGACCTCTGCGGTTCCCTGTTCTGTCAGGCATGTCTGCAGATAAGGAAAATTAATGCATTCTCTATCATGGGACCATAGCCAAGATTCCCACACCAAGTGAGTTTGGTGAGTACCTTTACATCAGTGCATACACTGAAAATCTAAAATCCTGTAGCATTTTGGCTAATTTCAATTTAATTTTTTAGCCAAATGACAAAACTTTTAGCCAAACTTTGAATTTTGATCTGCAGTCTTGGAACTGTATTACAGTAGTAGGACCTATGTTGTAAAGACTTCAGGCCCATGCAGAGGAGGTCTGAGGCAGTAGTCCTTCCTTTTATACATTGTAACTGCTTTTGCGTAAAGGACCTCATTGAAATGGAGTCTCATCTCAACTGTGCAATGCTTATTCATACACAAATTATATGAATAGAACATAATGCTACTACTAGTCCACCTAAAGATGGATAACACGTGTGTAGTTTGCGCTGTGCTGGCCATTTACCTCCCAGGGAGTGGGATTACTCTAGCCATTTGGCTCCAGTCACACAGTAAAGGTCCCATGTGAGTGGTCATTGGTGGTACAGTCTCTCTTTGCAGAAATAGAAAACTCTGAAGATTAACTGTTACTGGTTGCGAAGTCACCAGCATGGCACCTCTTAGCAAGGCACGTTTCAGTAATGATTAAGTCAGTCTTGCACCTCCAGGCTTAGCTCCTGGGACCATAGTGCTCAGCGGAATTGGATTGTGCAGCACGGTTCCCAGTTCCTGTCAGGAGTCAAAAAGCTGTCATCCATAAAAACTATGTTTAGTTAACCGAATTTCTGTCTGCATTGAGAGCACAGCACTGAATTCCACCCCTTATCCGTGCAAATTATTTTTTTCAGTACCTTCTGGCTGTTTTTCAGACAGAATTGCATTCCCCCTTAGTGACGGTGAATGTGTGGGCCAGTTCCAGTTGATCATGATGTGGTCAATAGAATCCCCTTGGCGTAGCGTCCTCAAAGGGAGCTTACATATGCGTGCTCTGATAGAAGAGACCAGGAACTTCACTGCAGTGTAACATGAACATCTCATCTACCTTCCAAGCTGGTAACGCAGTCGAACTACACTATCTTATGTGGAGCATTATCTTCCTAGAGTTGATTGCTCCAGCTTGCTCTAATCACTGGTCTTCTTTGTACCATTACAACAAAGTTGTGCTCTGCATGCGTACTCATTTTCTGTCAGTGATGATGCCATCTCAGACCATTCCTAGGGTTGTGGACATTCTTTCCTCAAGTTTCTAAATAGGAACAGGTCCTGATGCATTCTTTTTTTTTTCCCCTGACTTTTATGACCCTTACTTTGCCAACCCCCATCTGCCCTCTGCTCACCCAGTCCTTCACCCACCATCCTTGAGACTCATAGATTGCCCCCCATGGCAGGGGTAGGGGCAGGAGGTGCGTCCTGCCCATCCTCAGAGACCATATCCAGGTGAGCCAGGGCCTAGTTGGTTGTGGCAAGACCTGCAGTGTATAGGGGATGCATCCTGCCAGCCAGGCACTCAATTTTCACATTTTTTTGACTGTCCCATTAGGCCTCACAAGCAATCAATGTGCCCCTGTGTAGGAGGCAGGCTACTAGGCCCACCACAGGGGTTTGTAGTGCAGCAGATCCTGATGCTGTTCCTCCCTCCCTGTCCAGGAGGCAGTACCTTGAGGCAGCACTTTCCCAGCCATTGAACCACCGGATTGGCTCCCAGGGCTCACTTCTGAACCAGAGTCACCAGCGTGGGAGCACACAGCACAACCCTTTGGGCCATTGCACCCTTCCTGTTAGATTCTCTTGATGTGAGAAGGACTCTTGGCTCTTCAAGGGTATCTCTTGCAGCAGGCCATGCCTATGGAACTACAACCGCCAGGCGTCAGGACCACACAGAAGCTTTTCTAGCTAGCAGTCTACTAGGGGGCTGCCCACTCCAATGTCAGACGCTGACTTCGCTCTATCTTATAAGAGTGGACGGCCCCCATGCCCTCCTCAGTTCTTTTCCTGCCATTGACCATCGCCCGTCAGACCTCTCGGAGGTTCCACCAGCTTCAGTCGGCTGCCAATTCTTTGTCGATTTTCTTTGCATTCTCTCTCCCTAGTGTAGCATCACTTTACTTTTTTGTTTTGTTTTGTAAAAAGTTTGCAGGTAGAAAACTTACAAGTACATACACAGGAGGTTGGCACAAAAAACAATTGCCATATAATACATTTCACTTATAAAGGAAAAAACACTGGACACTTCCCCATTCAGCACAGCATAGGGGAAGTACTGATTAATCTTTTCAACAGAAAGAGAATATGCAAATGCATGCAGCCTAGGAAATAATACTAGGGATCTCGCAAAGTATATACCCACTTTCCTGTTTACCAAAATGACCCACAGGTCCATAGATCCCACATCTTGTAAAAAGAAACGCGATCAAATAAAGATTCCCTCAGTCTCCAGAGTGATACGCATATTAGCACTAGATAACACAAAAACATTGAAACAAATTAGTTTCATTTAATGGGAACAGCATTTAAAATATAATTTAAACAGACAAGCATAACAAAGCACAAACCATAGAATATACCGAAGTCTGAGAAATAACAGTGGAAACCATATCAGCAGTGACCAATGGACCATTAACATGTGAGCGACTGTCACGGCCAAATAATCCTAGATAGTGTCAAAATTGCCCACTTCGCAGTTATAAGGTGCTGAGTATCGCCCAGCTGAACATTAAATTACAGTCTAAACTTTGAAAGTCAATGAGAAAATCACCATTGGGGAAAAGAAAGTTAGCGGGCTATAAGTGAGCATCATGTATTAAATAAAAGTCACCTCTCTCTCAACTTCTTGTTGGAAAACTATCTGAAACAGCAGAACTAGTGAGATAAAGAAATTGGCCAAGTCCAAACACTGCTCACAACCACATATCAATGCGGGCATAGCCTACACAGATCAATTAGCATGTCAGTCACCATCTGAAGAATCTGCTGCTCTCTTCTGTAACTTCATTTCAGATTCAGTGCGCAGCAGAACTTTTTCAGCATCTTTAGGGTCAGTAAAGAGATATGACTTACGCTGCCATTGAAGATGCAACTTAGTTGGAAGCAGGCGCTGGTGGTTTAATTTGAGCTGGCAGAGCCCTGATCATATCCCATCGAAAACCTTCTGTCTTAGTTTGGTGCTGTAAGAAAGGTCAGGGGAAGAGAATCACAATGTTGTCCCCATAATGTAAAGATCGCTTCCATCTTGTCATAGCTAGTATTCTGTCCCGGTCTTCAGTCCTGGTACATACTACCATGGAGGTTCGGGGAGAAGTTGCTGCCATGGTGGACAGCCGTGGCGTGATACAGAAGGCCTTTTCAATAGAAACAACAAGGTCAGCTTCCGAAAGTCCTAGCACGTTGGAAGAAACATTTTAGCAAACCCCAAACAGTCTTCACCCTCTGCTGTTCTCCGCTGCTTCTGAGACCCCAATGACACGGACATTCCACTCTGTAGCTTGATTCTCCACAGTTTCAAGTCTCTGTTGCAGTGGAGAATTCTCTTTAACAAGCTGAGGTGTGGCATTGATAGATTTGAAGACAGAGACTTCAGTCCACTGGAAAAAGTGCTCCATTGTATCCATTCTAGTTTTCAGGGTGGCTACCCAGGGGGTGTAAAGCATCATATTTGAGGTCTAGATCCTGAACTGTTTTTACTAATTGCCCAAATGTAGCATTAATACTGGACAATGTCACTTCATCCACTTGTGCATCAGTGGAGGTCCTGGCCTTACTTTGCTATATAGGCCAATCATCAAGCTTCTGCCCTTTGGGCTTAAAAAAGTCCTTAATCTGTGGATTAGCAGGCACCCCTTAAACTTGCCCATCTTGCTGTGGCAGGAATCTGCAATGGCACACAATAAACTGAGATGATTTGGAGCACCAAAATATAGTTAAATAAGTAGTTTAAATAAGTTCACCTTGGAGCCCAAGAGAAATGCTGTTTCCTCTCAGGCTGCTCAGCAGTGCCCCCCCGCCCCCATCACTTTACTATTAAAGTGATTTTTTTCTTTTGTTTATGCCAGCTCTGTCTCTGATAAGCTCTTCAGGAGGTGTGCCTGTGGTGAGAAGATTCCTGAGAAGGACCACCACAACACTTGTGTCTGCTGCCTAGTCCCAGGCCACGACATCCAAGCCTGTGAGATCTGCCGTGGCTTCAGCCAGGCTACCAGGCAGCACTGACAGAAGACCCTGGAAAACTTCTTACTCAAGCAGCAGGTCACCCACATGGAGAAGGAGCTAAAGGCCAGAAGTTCCTCTGCTTCCCTGGCCCTGTCGTTGGGCTCAACTTCCTCCAATGCCCAGGACAAATCGAGTAGGAAGCACAAACACCAGGAAAAGAACTGCTCCAAGCCCCAGTCCTCCCCGACTTGTTCATGGTCACTGCTTCATGCGTCTGCGCTGTACCCCTCTTCGGGAACAACCCCCGCTGCCTCACACACCCTCTCCCCCACAGCGCTACCATTGGCATCTCCCCCTGCCAATCTCACCTTGACGGGCCTTGGTTCTTCGGACACTAATGCCCCACCAACGTCTCAGCCCCTACTATTTTGGCCCTTGTTTTCCGCAGGCTGTCAATTTGGCAGCTCTACCGACTCGACGTTGACTGGCACTGGATCGGCATTTCCAGGTGCTCACCCTACTCCCTGGACTCCGACCTCGGCCATTTCCTTGGTCGCGTCCTCTGCCTTAGGGCACGTGCCCTCCCCAGCATCACCCAGGGCTGGCCCTCAGTCATCCTCTCCGACGATGACCCAGGAAGAGGAGACACCCTGCAGGCCTTGGCTTGCTTGGCCGCCCTCCTTGGCTTCACTGCCGATGCCGGCCCCAAAGCCTTCTCAGCTGGCCCCATTAGATGTCCCAACACCAGTCATGATGGATTTTCAGGCTATGATTTCCCCTCTGTGGGATTTTATGCAAGCTAAGCTTGCTCCCCCACAAGGACCAATGCCACAGTGGCCTACTGTGCCTGCCCCTGTGCCCCCTTCCCCACGGGGTCGTGGCATGCATGTCGAGATCGGGTGCCCTCTAACCCCTCTCAAGACCTGGGGGACAAGGCCGAGTATCACCCAGACCTCCTACTCCTTCCTATCGATGAGGAAGAGGAGACACTGGACATGACTGAGGCCTTACCCCTCCCACTCCACCTCTACGGTGTCATCTGATGGTGAGGAGATCCCCAAGTATATCCTACAGTCCCCCCCACCCCACCGACGAACTATCCTTTGTCTCCATTTTGAGACAGTTGCAGGCAGCCATGGGATTTGAGCCAGAAAAGCAGGACTCTATCTGGCACTGTCTGTCTGCTTACCTTGGCCTGCCAGCTGCCTCTCCTCTGGTCATTCCTCCATTGATAGAACACTTTGAGGATGCCACCATGGTTGCTTGGCATTGGCCTAGCTTGGTTTCTGCCATGCCTTGGAAGGTGGACAAGTTATACCAGGCTCCTGGTGGGAAGCCCTTCTATGCTAAACAGCCTCAAGCAGACTCTGTGGTCATCAATGCTACCCACTACTGTACCAAAAAGGCCCAAACACCTCAGTTCCCTCCCACCGGACAAGGAGTCCCAGCGGTTGGACCTCATTGGCAAGTAGACCTTTTCCTCTGCCACCTTCACCGTCAGGGTCCTTAACTATATAGCCCATATGGTCCAGTGTTGGAACCAACCCAGAACTGGTTCCGAAACTGGACCATATGGGCTATATATAGACAGAAGCAGTCCAGGCTCAGGTCAAGGAGGCAGCTAAAGCCCTACCAGAGGACCCCCTGAAGCAGCATCTGCTCCAAAACATTCAGTTGGGGGCAGACTTCAGCAAGCATCTTCTTTGCTCTGCGTGTAGTGCCAAGGATGCCTTGGGCTGGGCGTCCGCAGCAGGCATTTGCCTGTGACGTCATTCTTGGCACAGGGTGTTGGGCTTTGCCCAGGTTGTACAACAATCCATCTGGAATGCCTCCTTTAGAGGGTATAAACTGGGGCAGACGTGCAGGACATACTTTCAAACCAGCAGGCCTCTGGCCGCATCTTGTTTATTTATTTTAAGTTTAAGGCCATTGAGCAAAAGCTCATTCACAATGGTGACCTTAGAAAATTCAGTACAGTACAATACAAATAATTCACGGAATGCAATACAAACATACGAACATACAAAGAAGCCAGCAGACGAAGGCCATTTGGTCTATCAAGTCTGCTCGTATTGCAGGGTCCACAGCTTGAGCTAACATACATACAATAAATAAGTTAGATAAAACAACTGTAGGGCTTTTGAGATGACAATAAGTGCCTTTTTAGTGCAATAATAGAAGGAGGTTTGGTATGTTGTTTCTGGAATTCTGGCGGAAGATTGTTCCAATGGATCGGAACATACTGGCTGAAATAATGCATAGAATGTTTAGTTTTGGAGTATGGAATCACCATTTCTTTCAAATTACAATTTCTCAATAAATCAATATTCCTAAAGACTAATCTATCTCTCAGATACCCCGGGACCCTGCCTAAACCACATTTATATGCAAAAATATTTTTATGATATTTTCTCCTATTAGGGAGAGCCAACCACCCTAACGGATGATACAATAAACAATGCTGAACATGACTGGAATATTTGAGGATTAGTCTAGCCAGTCGATTGAACAAATATCCAGTCTGTGCAGTCTTTCTGCTGTAGCATTATCATACAGTGTGTGTGTGTGTGTGTGTGTGTGTGTGTGTGTGTATATAAAATACAAAATCACACATGCCCCCACAATGCAAAGCATCATGGGCTGCATATGCAAATCACCACAGAATGTTATGCTGGTCCAACTTTAAGCAGAATTGCATGGTGCCAAAAGGCCTCTCACACAGTTTGCAAAGGGTGCTAACAGAAGATATAGACACGTGTTTCGTCCTACCAGGACTCATCAGTATGCCTCGTCTGTTTGACACCCCAGTGGAATGGACCAGCTACCCTTAAGACAGTGTGTTTTGGATATGTTGTGGTGAACCCATTAAAATAAAAAACTATTTAAAAGACAAAGAACCTCTATGTGCAAACACTGAGGCAAGGGTTACCCCAAAGGGCATTTGGCTGGGAAGCCAAGTTTCTTAAAGTTGGACCAGCATAACATTCTGTGGTGATTTACATATGCAGCCCATGATGCTTTGCATTGTGGGGGCATGTGTGATTTTGTATTTTCTTGAAACTTGGCTTCCCACAAATGCCCTTTTGGGGGTAACCCTTGCCTCAGTGTTTACATAGAGTTCTTTGTCTTTTATATATATATATATATATATATAATATCACAGTAATCTATCAGTGGCAAAATCTGGCCTTGTACAGTCAACTTTGTTGTTTCTGAGTCAAGACAATGTTTATTTCTAAAAAGAAAGCCCACTCTCTTACTGACTTGGGCTATTAGATTATCTGGATGTTTATTTCCAGTACCCAGTTTATCCAACCAGAAGCCTAAATATCTGTAAGTGTCCACACACTCCAGGGTAGTACCAACGCCATCCAATATCACAATCTCCTTACCCAGTTTCATTTTGATCGGTGGACCAAAAAGCATACATTCAGATTTAGAGATGTTTAATTTTAATTTAGATTTTGTAAAAAATGTCTGCAGGCAGTTGAAGCTGTCCTGGAGGGAACTCTGGACATCACAGACTAAAGGCTGAGAGGAATAAACTATAGTGTCATCGGCATAAAGTTTGTAGCTAGAATCCTCCAGATTCTGTCCTAAATCCTCTAAGTATATAAGAAAGAGTAGTGGCCCCAAGACAGAGCCCTGGGGCACACCTCTCACAATAGAACGGGGGGCAGACGCCACACCATTTACCGCTGTGACCTGACATCTATCAGTTAGATAAGAATGGAACCATTCTATGGCCAACCTGTAGACTCCCACTTCGTATAATCATTGCAGTAATAACTGATGGTCAACATTGTCGAAGACCTTGGAGAGATCAACCAGTATAGCACCAGTGAAACACTGGGCATCACTGGCTATGCCAGTGTCATCCAAGACCCTCAACATGGCCACCACAGTCCCATGTTATTTATGGAAACCTGATTGGTATTGGTCCACCAGAGCATGAGTTTCTAAGTAATCTATTAATTGTCGAGCCAGTAATTTTTCCAATATCTTACTGACAAGTGGCGACAGCAAAATTGGTGTGTAATTGGTTAGATAGCCAGGGTCGCCCCCTTTGAAAATCGGGGCAACCCTGGCAGGCTTCCAACCTCTAGGGAAATAGCCCAAAGCTATAGACCTGTTGAATAAATAGGTCAGAGGAGCAGCTATTTGTAGGTCCATGTACTACACTAACCAGCCTAGAAGTGGTCAGTGGGTACCCTTTTGCTGTGCTGCCTATATGCCCAAACCCAGCTCCAAACCACAGGGTAAATGCAGAGCAGCTGCAGCCCTGCCTACCCCTACCTCCACCACTGAGAAAACCTCCAGAGGAGGTGGTGTGGCCCCGGCCACAGGTGCTGCCTCAGCATGGCTCCTTGCCTGCCCCCCCCCCAAACTGGGCAGGAGGTGGTAGTCAAGGTTTCTTCTCCCTGCACCTGGACAAGTGGAGAGAGATCACCAGAGATGCTTGGGTCTTGCAACTCATAGAAAATGGCCACACTCTGGAGCTTCTGGAGTGGCCTCCAGAAAAACCTCTGGTTCAGTCCTCTTACCCTCTAGACCACATTCCAGTGCTCTGGGAGGAGATCCGCACCTTGCTGAACAAAACGGCCACAGAACCCATCCCAGAAACACAGCAGGGCAAGAGGTTCTACTCTTACTTCTTCCTGGTCCCCAAATGTAAAGGGGATCTCACGCCCATCTTAGACCTCCAAGAACTAAATTTCTTCATTCAGTACAAGAAATTTCAGATGGTCACCTTGCAGGGACTGCTGCCCCTTCTGCATCAGGGAGATTGGATCTGCTCCCTCAACATGAAAGATGCATACCTGCATATTTATTTATTTAATTTATTTAGTTTTTGTTAATCGGGTAGGTGCCATAGCCTCAAGAGCGACTATTTTCAGACACGACCCGGGAGGTTACAAACAATAAAGCAGGTTACATCAGACAGATAAGGGAAAACATGTGAGCAACAGCATCAAGGAAGCACATATTATAGGTAACAGGAGAAACATGTACTCAAAAAATTCAAGAGAAGATAATATGAGAAGAAAATACATACGTAATAAGCACAATCATTTAAAATACATACAGTCAATAATAAGCACAATCATTTAGCAGTAGGGGGTTGTGTCATACAGTCAACAGTAAGTGCTGTAGTAAATAATTAGCTTCAGGTTCAGAGAGAGCATAGCGAGAGAAGTAGTGAGTGACCTAAGGGAGGTTAAAGCAAGTACATTGGTCACGTTTGACGAGACCGGTATATCAAGGTATGTGCCTCCCACCATCAGTACCTCAGATTCCACTTTCAGGGAGTGCACTTCCCATTCTGGGCCTTGCCTTTTGGCTTGTCCTCAGCCCCTCGGGTGTTCACCAAATGCTTGGCAGTAGTGGCGGTTACCCTCAAGAGGGAGGGACTGTGTGTCTTTCCCTACCTTGATGACTGGTTCCTCAAAGCGCAGTCCAGGGAACACCTGTTGCAGGCTCTGGAATGTACCTCCTACCTGTTCCAGGAATTGGGCATCACCGTCAATCTGCCCAAGTCGGTTTTGACCCACTGTCAGCGCCTCCAGTACATAGGGATGGTCCTGGATACGGCTCAGGGTATGGTCTTCGTGCCACAGGACAGGGAAGACCGCTTAATGGCTCAAGCCCACCTGCTGTACAACAGGAGCTATATCTCAGCCAGCACCTTTCTCCTGCTCTCGGGCCTGATGGCTGCGGCAGTAGTCACAGTGCCTCTAGCTAGACTGCACATGAGGGTACCTCAGTGAACACTGAGGGTCCAGTGGGATCAGTGTGCCGACAACTTGGAACAGCAGGTCCTAGACTCCTCTCTGGTCAGAAAGGTTCTGCTTTGGTGGATGGAACCCAGCAATCTGTTAAGAGGAGTCCCTTTCCTCATTCCTTTCCCTCTGCAAAGTCTCAGCAATGATGCTTTGGGGTTGGGGTGGGGGGCGCATATGGGACCCCACCAAACTCAAGGGACTTGGTTCAAGATGGAGTCTTCTCTCCACATCAATGTCCTGGAGATGCAGGGAGTCCTTTATGCTCTGCAGGCCTTCCAGAGGCAGCTATCCCTGGGCCTTTTGCTAGTGAAGATGGACAGCATCAGTGTAGTCCACTACATCAACAAGCAGGGGGGCACTCACTTGTACCCTCTCTGCCAGTCTAGAACTGTTGGCTGTCCACACTCCAGGTGTCCAAAACATCCTGGCAGACAGGCTCAGCTGGTCGCAGTCCAAAATACATCAGTGGGAGCTGCTGACCTCTGTCATAGAAGACCTGCCCGACAGGTGGGGTCATCCAGAGTTGGACCTTTTTGCATCCCCACTCAATGCAAAACTGCTGCGTTTTTTGCTTGCTCGCTTCAGGGCCTGGAAGTTTCTGGCAAGATGCGTTGTCGCTCTCTTGTAAAGGGAGGATCTCACGTCGAGGGGACTCTTGAAGCAGGTTACACCATAAGGACTGAAGCCAGCAGGCACCAGGACCCTACAGAAAACTTCTAGCTAACTGTATATAGCGGGAGTCCACCCCCTGATGTCGGCCCGCTCCAGTTGTCCGCCTATGGTATAAAAGGAGTGGTCTCCTAGCACCACCTCCTTTCTTTTCCTGCCATCGACCTGCGCAGGTTGGCCCTTCACGGATCCCTTCTGCTTTAGTCAACCGCCATTTTCTTCGTGTTACCCACGTTTCATTATTTTCTAATTTTTCTTCAGTTTCACAGCATTTTGTGCATGTCTTCTTCTCCTTCCTCGTCTGTTGAGTGATGGCGAAAGAAGTGCGCTTGTGGAAAGCAACTTCCCCACAAGGATAGTCTTTCTTCATGCCTGCTTTGCCTAGACCCGGACCACAACACTGAGGCCTGCCAGCACTGCCAGGATTTTAACCAGCGCACCCGGCTTTGCCGCCAGAAGACCCTGGAAGCCTTCCTGCTGCAGCAACAACTCTCAGCGATGGAGAAGGAGCTTCACCAGAGTACCTCCTCTTCCCTGGCCTCTGGGGCCTCTGCTTCATCAGCCAAGGGCAAGAATAAGTCTTCAGGAAAGCACAAACACCGGGAGAAGCATAGGGAAAAACCCCAATCAGGTTCCCAGTTCAGATCCCCGCACAAGTCAAGCTGCAATCATGGGTCTTCCTCCCATGAGAGGTCGGCCCTTTCCCCCTCAGTCAGCCCTTTCTCTTTCCAGGCTGCCAGTGGTCAAACTACCTGCTCTCCTAACTGTCTCGAGCGCTGGTTCTTTGGGGCTTAGAACTTCATCCCCAGCCTCTTAGCCCCTGAAGCTCAGGCTTATTCAACAAACAGGTCCTCAGCCAAGTGGCTTGACTGGGTTCTCTTCGGGCTGTGGGTCCTTGCCCGTTACCCTCCCGGTTAAGACGTCTGCGAAGCTGACATCACCTCGCGATGCCAGGGACATGCGGTCACCTCCCCGGCTAGTGTGACAACTCTGCCCTGCTTGGGAGTCCACTCCCCCCTACGAGCTTCTCCCTTCAGGACGGCACCGGCTGCTTCACCAGACCGGTGTCATCCTGCACCTGTCCCGTTGACACTGGCCTCCCCAGCTCTGACCCCAACGACATCTCAATCGTCGTCCCCAAATCCTCAACAGTCACCGGCTGGACCCGTTGTCACACAGCCGATGCTAGATGATAGGGATCTTTCGACCCCTATCAGGCTGTTGCCAGATGATTCCTTTCTTCAGGATCCAACGCCGGTTAACCCGATGCCAGTGAATCCAACGCCAGGGTTACCACAACCTGATGAACAGATGCTGGGGCCCTCCAAACCTACCCCACAGATGCTGGTTCCCCTGAATTTGCCTCAGAACCCACTTGCGGACCTTAACGCACTGTTTGCAGCCAGGTGAGCATATTTCAAGGAGACCCCGAAGGAGCCCCCAACTCCAACTCCGAGGGACCCCCTTCCAATCCTTCTAAGAACCAGGTTCCTCCTAGCAAGACACCACCGCCAACTCCTAGGGAACCTACACCACAACCAGCAGGGGCAGACACCGGTCGTTCTAAAGACCCATAGGCATAAGCCTTAGCACTCCCCCTCTCCAGATTCCGGTGAGTCAGGGGGATATTCCTCTTACGACGATTCTGGAGATTCGAATCTGCCATCAGAGCTGGAGGAGCCCAAGGACACCCCGCGGTCTCCTCCAAATGACCCATCTTTCATGGATGTGATGAGGCACATCTAGGCTCTTATGGGCTGGGATACTGAGGAAGTGGACTCCAAGCGACGTGGGCTAGCCATTTTCCTTGGCAAGAAGGAGTCCTTGCCTCTCATGGTTCCCCATTAATCGACTCCTTCATAGACGTCAATAGGGCTGCTTGGAAGCGCCCATCGACTACACCGGTGATGTCCAAAAAGGCAGATCGCCTGTCTAACGCCCCAAGGGATGAACCCTTTTGTGGGGAGCACCCAGAGGCTGATTCAGTTATTATAAATGTGGCCCATGACCGTTCAAAACAGCCCCGACACCTGAGCACTCAGACTCCTGACAAGGACTCTAGGCACTGGCAGATAGACTGTTTTGGCAAAAAAAGTCTATTCTTCAGCCACTTGTGCTATCCGCTCCCTAAACTTCCTTGCCCACATGGTCCAATATCAGAATGCCGTGTGGGAGAAGCCTTTTGAGATGGCACAAGCTCAGTCTGATATCCCAGGGAAGGCTGAGCTGTTGCACTTTCTCAAGTTGGGCTCAGATGTGGGGACACATGTCCTCTGAGCCTCTTATGATTCTGCGGACTCCGCAGGTAGAGCTGCGGCTATGGGAGTTTACTTTTGACACTACTCCTGGATTAGGGTCTCAGGATTTGCCCTGGACGTCCAATGTAAGATTTTGGATGGCCCCCTTCAGAGGCCCCATCCTATTTGGCGAAGATTCTTAAAATATAATCACTCACCTCCAAGAGTCGGGCAAGGCTATCCAGTCTGTTCATACACTGTACTGGTCTCTTGTCTAAATCGTCCCAGTGATAGACTTTTTGTCACACCTCCAAGCAGCAGACCAGAAGCCAGCAGCCCTGGGGTGCCTTTAAAAGAAAGGCTAGTTACAGGCCATAGGAGTTTCAGCGCCCAGAACTCCCAGAACCTCCTAGGCCATGTTGCCTGTCCCCGGCTCCTCTGCCTGACTCCTTATGTAACCCCCAGCAGAATCCCTGGGGGAGGTGGTGGGGGGTCAGTTCTCTCTCTCTATTGAGAGGGTTGGTGCAAAATAAACTCTGATCAGTGGGTGCTGCAGTTAGTAGAACAGGGGCATACCCTAGAATCTGTGGAGATTCCCCTAGACAGCCCTCCGGCCCCCTCCCATTACCCTCAGGCCCATCTTTCCTTGATTCAGGAAGAGATACAAGCACTCCCGCGAAAACAGGCCATCAAACCCATTCCGTCAGCGCAGCGAGGGTTGGGATTCTACTCACATTTCTTCCTGTTTCCAAAGAAAACAGGGGATCTGCGTCCCACTCTGGACTTCAGCCACCTGAACAAGTTTATAGAGTACAAATGGTTCAGGATGGTCACCCTTCCTGGTCTTCTTCCCTTACTTCATCAAGGGGATTGGCTCTGCTCCCTGGACATACAGAATGCTTACCTTCACATACTGGTTTTTCCACTCCACAGAAAGTTTCTTTGCTTCCGCTTCCAAGGAAACCACTACCAGTTTCAGGCTCTGCCATTCGGTCTGTCCTCGGCCTCTCGAGTCTTTGCAAAGTGCCTCACAGTAGTGGCAGCAGCCCTAAGGAGGGAAGGCCATTATGCCTTTCCTTACCTAGATGACTGGCTTCTGACAGTTCCCACCAAGGAGCAGTTGCTCAGAACCATGGCGCCACTTTCTCTCTGTTTGGGGATCTGGGGATAACCTTCAGTCTTCCCAAATCCTCCCCTTGGCCAAGTCAAAGACTCCAATACATAGGAGCAATCATGGACACCGAGCAAGGCAAAGCCTTTCTGCCCCCAGACAGGGCAGAACTCCTTCAGACTCAGGCTCAGCTGGCCTTGTTGTCTCAACAAGTCCCAGCCAGAGCAGTTCTCAGACTGCTGGATCTTATGGCAGTGGCTATTGCAACAGCGTCCCTGGCTCACTTGCACATGAGGGTAACCCAATGGAACCTTCGAGTCCAATGGGATCAGTATGTAGACAACTTGAATCTACTGGTGTCGATATCCAACTCGGTGCGACAGACCATGAAGTGGTGGCTGGACTCCTCCAACCTCTCAAAAGGGGTCAGCTTCCAGTCGGAATCACCTCGACAGATCCTGGCCACCAACGTGTTGGGCCAGGGCTGGGGTGCCCACCTGGCAGACCGACAAAGTCAGAGAACCTGGTCTCCGTTGGAGCAGCATCTCCACATCAATGTTTTAGAGATGTGTGCGATCCTGTATGCTCTTCAAGCCTTCCAGACAAACCTACTCCCGGGTCCTCTCTTGATCCAGACGGACAATATGTCCATAGTCTTTTATATCAACGGGGGGGGGTCATTCTTACCTCCTCTACAGAGAAGTGATGAGAGTTTGGTATTGGACCATAGAGCATCACCTGAACCTGACTGCTGTCCATGTTCCAGGAGTTCAGAACACCCTGGCCGACAGCCTAAGCCATTCCCCGTCCAAGGCTCACGAATGGGAACTTCTTCCCTCAGTGATCGAAGATCTCGTCCACAGGTGGGGCCACCCAGAGCTGGACCTATTCGCACCCCCATCCAACACAGAACTGCCCAGTTTCTGCTTACTAGATTCAGGGCCTGGTGTTTTCTTGTGAGACGTGTTGTCCCTCTCTTGGACAGGGATGTTTCTGTACGCCTTCCCTCTCTTCCCATTGCTGCATAGGGTTCTACTCAAGTTGCAGTCAGAAGGGGCAGAGGTCTGGCCGGCCTGCCTACGCAGCATTAGCGCTACCACTTGTGATGCCAACAACCTCAGGAGGCTGGAGGACAACTGGGGGTAGGAGGATTGTGCACCCGTAAGGCTGCTCTCCTCCTCTGGGGAGGGGTGACTGTGGGTCCCACTGCTTTACCACCACCTGGGTGACCATGGGTGGTGGTGCAGCAGGGCTGCAGAGCGATCAGGAGAGGAGAGCATCGGTCAGGAGTCGGAGCAGAGGCACGTCTCATCATGCCGTGCCTTCTTGGCTCCCCTTGCATCCCGATACTCTCAGGGGACAGGGACTGAAAAGGAGAAAAAAGACGTTGCGGTGGTTGGTAGATGGGACCCAGTTGCCCCAGATCTCGCAGCCGGGCTACCAATGGAGGACTGCTAGACCACCTGATGTGCACGCTAATGGACTGGAGAGATTACCTGGGACCCCTTCCCTCCTCGTCTGGGGGGGGGGGACAGGCCGAGGCAGGATGGAGGTAGGTCCAGTGGCTCCTATAGGGAGATTCCCGGGGAGAGACTAGGGGGTCATCCAGCTTTGGGATCCCTGAAGGAAACCGCTGTGATGGAGGGAAGGGAGCAGTAGAAACAGTAAATTAAAAAAAAAAAAAAAGGGGCAGAGATGATCCTGATAGCTTCTTACTGGCCATGCTAGGTTTGGCTGCCACTCCTCCAGCAACTAGCAGTGGAGCCTCCGATTCCTTTGCCTCTGTGCTCCAGCCTGCTCTCACAGGAGTAGGGCACCCTGGTCCATCCGAATCCAAAGTCACTGCACCTTCATGCATGGCTCCTGCAGACTTAGCAGTTGCCCGCTTTGGGGTTTCTCCCCGAGTGGCAGATGTCCTTATGGCAGCCAGAAAGCCCTCCACCAGATCTACTTATGAAATGAAGTGGAAGTGGTTCTGCTTATGGGCCACCGCTCGTCAGCTGGATCCCTTTACTTGTCTGGAGAATCTTGTTCTAGAGTATCTTTCCTTATCTGACTCAGGCCTAAGTTATTCATCAATTAAGGTGCACCTTTCAGCCATCTCTGCGTACCATACACCTATTGAAGGCAAGACCCTTGCCCAACTCAGCCTATATCGCACAATCTTGTGGGGCATTCTGCATCTGAAGCCTCCCATAAGGGACCCTGTTCCCCCTTGGGATCTGTTGTTCATTTTAGAAAAGCTTATGTTGCCTCCCTTTGAGCTTGCCGCAAGCTGTGAGCTGCGCTTTCTGTCATGGAAAGTGTTATTTTTAGTTGCTATTACTTCTGCTCAAAGGATTTCCGAGCTTCAGGCTCTGATGTGTAAAGAGCCTTATTTAGTCTTTCACAAGGAGAGGGTGTCCTTGAGAACCAATCTCAAGTTTCTTCCTAAGGTGGTGTCTGAGTTTACCTTGAATCAAGACATCCACCTTCAAACAACATGAAGTCTTGCTGTATTGTGACTATATGCAGTTAGCCCCAGCACTTGAACTGCTCTGGGAGAGGAAAGGGTTAACTCTGTGCCAGAGCATAGAATGCTGAGCTCAAGCTTGGTTTTCAAACCTCTGTCTCTGGTACATCTCAGTGTAACCATCAGATTCTTTACTCCGCCTAACTGTGAAGACACTCCTGGGAATTCTCCTTTGCTGCTTCGGTGCGGTTAAAGTAAAATCGGTCGGTTTCATCAGTTTTTTCATTTATTTTTCGGTATCAGATCTCTGTCTATGGTACAGGTAGTGTTATAGATAGATAGTGAGGTGTTTCTGTTAAGAAATAGTTTTTTCCTACGGTTTCTTTCCGGTCGGTCTGGTTCGGAACCAAAATGATTCTTGTTTCTATTTTATTGTGATATTTGGTATGGTGTTCCGGTACCTATCGATTCATAAAAAAAAAAACGATTTTTTTTCCAGTTTTTTTAACTGATCCGTGACACGGTTGGAACTGACATACTGTTGTTACCTAGCCTGAAGGTTAAAAAGGGTAACTTTAAACATTTTAGGCATGTCTGAGAAACCCAAAAGGAAAACTGGTCCCACTGGGTTTCAGCACTGTACCAAGTGTGCGGACATGTTTGCCAAGGCTGATACCCGCCTCATCTGTGTATATTGTCTGGGGTTTGACCACCTCAAAGAAGACTGCCAAATCTGTAAAAAGTTTCCCAAAGCCACTTTGGAAAACCAGTTAAGTAGGCTAAAGGAAAGACCGGCTGAGAAGTCCGCTGAGCCAGATGGCCAGCCCGGTTCGGTTCCGACCGAACCTGAGGAGGTGCCTACTGATCTGGGCTATACCTCCTTGGGCAAAAGGAGAGACAATTCTGCAAAATCAGTTCCTAGTAAAAGAAAGTGAAAGTCAAGCAGTTCGGATCCTGGTTCCCATGTTCCAACTGCTGAGGAGATTGCTAAGGCGGTCACTATCGTCCAGTCGCTTTGCCTGGTTCCGACACGTAGACAGTCGGTTCGATTGAAGTCTACTCCCTCGGATTACAATCTGGAGGCATTTTATGAGTGCAAATGAGAAGGAGAAGAGGAATATCCCGAGGATGATGATGATGACGACTATGAAGCCAGCAGAGCCTGACATCTCCCCAGACAAGCCTTCTAATGTTTCTCCTCCCAGACTTTCTGAGTCCCCCTTCCCACTTCTTGTTTTACAAGAAGGTGGCTGAGTCTCACCAGCTTCCTGTGGAAGAAGTTTAGCAGGATCAGGAGGAGCCTGACTTCAAGGAAATGATGGATGTCCCTGGGGAAACAGACACAAAAACGTTTACAATTTCCCACATGTATACTTCCTGTAGATGGGAAAATGGACTGGAGGTATACTTTGTCAGGCCCTGGTATGGAATTCTTAACCACTCTTTGAAGCCATGTTGGGGTAGTGCAAGCTGCAGCCTGCGACAAGGCTAATATTCCTTTGGCATCTCACCCCCAGATAAGGATTCCAGGAAAGTGGATGCTATGGCCAAATAATACTGGGCATCCTCTTTGGGACGCAGGCTGCCTTTTCAGCATACACAGCCAGGTACCAGAAATCTGGTGAGATACAGTTGTGGAACTGGCTAAGAATGTAAGCTAGCCAAGGAGCTGGAGCAGGTGGCTGCAGATGGTATTGAGGCATCCAAGGTCCAATTTCACGCTGCTATGGACTCAAATGATGTGCAGTCCAGAGTTATGGCTACATCTGTCTCCATGCAGAGATTTACTTGGCTGAGATGTACCAATTTGTACCAGTTTGTCTCAGGATACCCAGACCAAGGCCATGGATTTTCCTGTTATGGGTAATTCTGTTTGGAGAACAAACAGAGGCTTACATGAGAAAGAAGGAAGAGTATAGGACCACCTACAGGAGTGCTGCAGCTAAAGAGAAGCAGACCACTCCTCAAAAGCAGCAATCTAGGGCTGGCAGGGGCATGCCTTTTCACAGGCCTTTCTGCCAAGCTCAGGCCTCCTCCTCTTTTCAGTAGAGGGGGTTCTTTAGGGGAAGAGGCAGAAGGGGGATGAGCAGAGCTGAATCCTCCTCTCAGTCCAAGCCCCCTGCCAAGCAGACACCCCGATGTGTCGGCCAGGGTCGCCTTCTCAGTCCCAGTGGGTGGCAGGCTGGCTTACTACTTCCAGGCCTGGAAGTCTATCACTTCAGACAAATGGATCCTGGAAGTGGTAAGCCAGGGACTTGCTCTCAGTTTCAAAAGGTTCCCCAAAATGAGAGTAAAGTCTTTCAGCCCTCCTACTCCCTTGGAAACAGAGGCCTTAGAGGCAGAAGTCTCCTCTCTATTGCTTCTGCAGGCAGTGGAGAGGGTACCTCATCAGCACAAGGGAAAAGGACCGTATTCCAGGTACTTCCTTACCCCAAAAATGACGGGAGTGATGACCCATCCTAGATCTACGATACCTGAACAGACATATCACAAAACCAAAGTTCAAAATGGTGACTTTGGGAATAATTCTTCCCTCTCTGAGACCAGGAGACTGGCTAGCCTCTCTGGATCTCAAGGATGCCTGTTTTCACATACCTATCAGAGATTCCCACAGAAAGTACCTTAGGTTCGAGTTGTCCTCTGGTCGTTATCAGTTCAGAGCAATGCCCTTCGACCTAACATCTGCCCAAAGGGTGTTCACAAAATGCCTAGCAGTCGTAGTGGCCTTCCTCAGGAGACAAGGCATTTTGGTGCTACCTTATCTGGACGACTGGCTCATAGTAGGTCAGTCCTCAGATCAAGTCAAGTCAGCTCTAGGAACCACTTAGAAGCTTCTGGAGTCTCTGGGGTTCATCCTAAACCTAGCAAAGTCCATTCTCGAACCAGTCCAGCTTCTCACTTTCATAGGGGCAATGCTGGACACTGTTCAGGCGAAGGTCTTTCTTCCCCTCTTGAGCGTAATGGCCCTCACAGTTCTGGCTTCTTCTTTTTGACCACTGGTGTCTCGACCATCCAGGCACTTCCTACAACTATTAGGCCACATGGCAGCTTCCACTACAGTGGTGCAAGGGGTAGGGTTCCAAATGAGTGACATTCAGTTCCATTTAAGGTCCTTTTGGTCCCAAAGAAAGGACCCTCTTACCAAGTTACTTCCAGTGACTCAGACACTTGTCCAGGCTCTCTACTGGCAGCTGGAAGAGGACAACCTGAGGCAGGGCGTCCCTTTCCTCAGTCAGACCTCTTCAGTGATTCTCATGACAGATGCTTCCCTACTGGGATGGGGGGCTTATCTGGATCATCTCTTTGCTCAGGGAGCATGGTCCTACCAGGAGTCCCTTTTGCACATAAACCTTCTGGAACTCGGATCTGTCTTTTTAGCTCTTCAGACATTCTCACAATCAATTCAAGGGAAAGTGGTGCAGATCAGGACAGACAACACCACAACCATGTGGTACATAAACAAGCAAGGGGGCACGCGGCCCATGGCTTTGTGCACAGAAGCCATGAAAATATGGTTGTTGGCTTACTCTCTTTAGGCTTCCCTGATCACAGTGGATCTCCCAGGAAAGGACAATGTGTTGGCAGATGCACTCAGCAGAATTTCTCAGGGTCACCACGAGTGGTCCCTGAATCCCCAAATTCTTCAGGTCATTTTCAAGAGATGGGGCACCCCAGAGATAGATCTCTTTGCAGCCCCAGACAATCACTAACTTTCCTTGTTCTGTTGCAGGCCCCCTCTTTTGGGGTCTGTTCCTTAGGATGCTCTCCTGTTGGATTGGACAAACAGATTTCTGTATGCATTTCCTCCCTTTCCTCTAATTCTCGGAGTGCTAATAAAGATCAAGTCTCAGCCCTGCAAAGTGACTCTAGTGGCTCCAGACTGGGCCAGGCAACCAAAGTTCCCCATCCTATTGTCACTATCAGTGACCATTCCTCTTTGTCTCCCCAGGAGGTACACTCTACTGACATCCTCTTAGGTGAGGATACTGTACCCCAGTCTCCAGTTTCTCAGGCTCAAAGCCTGGCTCTTGAGGAGCTAGAATATGCAGGCCTGCATCTCTCTCAGTCAGTTCTAGATATCCTTAAGGTTAGTAGAAAACCTGCTAGGAAAACTTACAATTCCAAATGGAAGAAATTTGGCATTTGGTGTTCTCACAGGCACATTCAGCCAGATTCAGCTGATGTTGCCACTGCCTTGGATTATCTGGTTCATCTTAACAGCTTAGGCCTTAGGCCTATCACTGTTAAGGTTCATCTGGCAGCTGTGTCTGTGTTCATTTCGGCTGGGAAGGACTGTTCCCTAGCTTCTCATCCAGTATTTAAGAAATTCTTCAAAGGTCTGGCTCATATCAACCCTCCCTTTAGGGAGCCTACTCCTGTTTGGGACCTGAATATCTGTATTGCACAGCTTATGCAGTCCCCCTTTGAACCACTATCTTCAGCCGAGTTTAAGTACTTGACTGGGAAGACTGTGTTCCTGGCGCCATTACTTCTGCCAGGAGAATCAGTGAAATGCAGGCCTTGTCAGTGGAACCTGATTTTATCTCATTCCACAGAGATGAGGTGGTCCTTCGGACAAAGAGAAAGTTCCTTCCTAAGGTGGTATCAGACTTTCATTTGAATCAGTCTCTGTCATTGCCTATATTTTTCATAGACCATTCTTTTGGGGAATGAAGATTACACAGTCTAGATGTAAAAAGGGCCCTCCGTTACTACATAGAGCACACTAAGGCCCATAGAAATGATTGTTCACAATTGTTTCTCACTTATGGAGAAGTGGGAAAAGGTAAACATGCCAACAAAAGAACCATTGCCAGGTGGATTGTCTCCTGTATCCAATTTTGCTATTCAAAGTTGGGGAAAGAGCCACCTTCAGGCCTGAGGGCTCACTCCACCAGAGGTACAGCTGCTTCACTAGCAGCAGCTAGAGACATTCCTTTACTGGAAATTTGTAAAGCAGCCACATGGAAAACTGTACGCTGTCACTGAGCTGCAATCTCCAAATTCTCTCCGGATGCTCTGAAAATAAGACTCCTCAGCTGGATAAGTCAGTGCCAAGAGCGCCGGAGAGATGCCTTTTATTCTACTGCCTCAGACCTGAGGGGGGACAGAAAAGTTCAGGTCCGAGGGGCGGAGGTGCGAGAAAGAGCACGACCAAGTGGTGCCCTGCTATTGGTCTGACGGACACACACACGCCACTACCTGTGTGACGTTGTTTAACTGCTCGGTCACGGTCTGTGCTATGGGAAACACAGGAAGAGATGGCATTGGTTGCGGCGTGGTGGCTCTGCTGCTCCAGGAAAGCTAGTTGGCGTGTCTGGCATGATTGAAACCGTGAATCGCAACGGGAGGCACAGCTGGATTCAGTCGGGACAAACAGAGAGAGAGGTAATACCACCCCCACCCCCCACTGCTTTTAGACTGGATTTAACGACTTACACTGCGTACGCCTGCCAACGCCCTTGTTCATACATTTACCAGGCATTACTCTCTCGACATCCAGTCCAGAAGTGATGCTAGGTTTGGTATAGCAGTACTGCAGAGCCTGTTCCCAAAATAGGTTATGTAGCCCCTCCTGCTGGGTGGGACTGCTTGATAGTCTGCATATAGTCAGAATACAGCAAGACTTCATGTTGTTTGAAGAAAAAATTACCCACCAAAGTAATGTTGCTTCTTCTAATGGAGTCTTGCTGTATGCTGACCCCCCTCCCAGCCTCCCCTCTCAGAACCTAGTCTTGTTTTGGGATGTGGGTTGGCAGGAACAGTGCTGCACCCCAGAGGTGTACTTTTGCACCCTTCCTTTCTAGGAGTAGATTTTGTTCTTGCTTTATGCTTTTTGTTATTTATTACTATCTACATAGATTCTTTTTAGGGTTCTCAACTTGAGTCTTATGGATCCAAGCTGTTATTGCCTTTTGGCTTAATATTTCAAAACAGTTTCTGTACTTAGTAGTTATTTAGTATGATGCTCATACGAATTTCATGGTTACACTGAGATGTACCGGAGACAGAGGTTTGAAAACCGAGCTTGAACTCAATGTTCTATGCTCTGGCATAGAGTTAACCCTTTCCTCTCCGGAGCAGTTCAAGTGCTGGGGCTAACTGCATATAGTCAGAATACAGCAAGACTCCATTAGAAGAAACAACATTGCTTTGGTGAGTAATTTTTTCTTGCTGTGTATTACCCAGAGTATTCGAATCCAGGGGAAGCTTTACTACAAACTCTGCATGTCCATCGGGTGCTATGTTATTATTTGGACCGCACCTGAGCCATCAGAAAAACTGATCAGTTGTTTGTTTCCTTGGCCCCGAGAAAAGAAGGGGCTTCAGTTTCTAAACAGTGTTTGTCCAAATGATTAGTTAATTGCATTGTTTATTGCTACTGTAAATATGACAAGCCTGTACCAGGCCCGGTTAAAGGCCATTCTAACAGGGGGGTATCATAGGAATCATAGGAAAAACTACAAGTCCGCAGCCAAAAAGGCCATTCAGGACCAGGCCAATCCCTAACCTCCCTACTCCCCTATATGCCCTGTACTAGTCATGTATGCATCCAATTGGTTTTTAAACACTCTCATACTTTCATTTGGTATGACGTGAAGAGGAAGCTTATTCCATTCCTCAACTATCCTTTGATTAAACCATTGTTTCCTAATATTCCTCTTAAACTGCTCACCCTGTAGTCTAAGATGATGTCTCCTGGTGTTTTGCTCTGTTTCCCCTACTATCCAGTGCCAAACATTCCCACAAATCCCTATTCTGTGTAGCCTTAAACACCAAACACAAATCTCCATGGAGTCTTCTATATGCCAGTGAAAACATGTTCAATGCCCCAGTCTTTCCTGGTATGTTAACCCCTTATTACCCTTCACCAGTCTCTTTGTCCTTCTCTGTAGCCTCTCTACTCCATCCTTAGAGTGTTTAATGTATGGAGCCCAAAACTGGACGTAGTACTCAACATGCGGCCTGACCAGAGCACTATACAATGGCACAATAACCTTCTTATCTCTATTCTTTATATTCCTCACAATACAGCTCATCATTCCCTGCCCCTTCTTCACTACCTCTCTACAGTGGCAATCGAATTTAAGATCTCTTGTTACTATAATGCCCAAATCCCTTTACTCCTCAGCTGACTTCAATTGATCTCCTTTTAGAAAATATACAGCCTCAATATTTCTCTTTCCAAAGTGCATTATCTTGCACTTTTTGGTGTTAAATTCCAATCCCTTATCAGTTGCCCAACATGCAACAGCATTTATTTCCTTCTGAAATTTTCCGACATTCTCCCTATTGCTTACAAGTGCACCTATCGTAAGGTCATCCACAAATTTACTAAACCATACTGAAGTATCACATGTTAATGATGCCACTAGTATGATAAATTGCAGGGGTCCCAACACCAACCCCTGCGGCACTCCACCTGTCACCTCCATCCAGTCTGAATAAGAGACCCTCACCATCACCCTCTGTCTTCTACTACCAAGCCACAATGCCACCCATTGATGTATGTGAGAGTCAATACCCAGTTCTTTAATAGCGGCCAAGAGCTTACCATGTGACACCATGCCAAAGGCACGAGAAAAATCCGTGCGAGGGAAAGGTGTACAGAAAAGTAGTTACGTAGCTGTTTCATTTGCATCTTTCAGAAATGTGTCCATTGCTGGCATCTCTGCAGCGGCCACTTGGAGTTCTGTCCACACTTTGATCTGGCATTACAGTCTGGACTTTGCATCTAGGCGTAGGGCAGGTTTCAGACTAGCTGCCCTACAGGGCCTGCTCTTTTTCATTTATTTAATCTAGGATTACAAGTACCTTTGAGCCAAGGCTCTTTTGCAAAGGTTCCATGACAGGGATAAACAAACAACAAGGAAACAACATTGAGTTAACAGTAAAACAGTTTGTGTACTGTAGTGCTATTGTCTGTCCGAGGAGAGGAGAGAGGGAGAGTGGGGAGATGCAGCCAGAGGCCTTTGTTGAGTAAAGTTGGAAGGACAGATGGAGGAGAAGAGGGGGAAGGGTGAGGGAGAGGAATAAGTGCGGCAAAAGGGGCATGGAGAGACTAAAAAGGTGGTAAGAAGGCCTGGGTTTTTATGTTATCGCCTCAGAAGTCTGGGGGAAGGAGACTGGTGGGGAGTCTGAGGGCTTAGCAGTAGGCTAGAGCTATGTAGGTCATGAGCTAGCTAACGCCTTATGCTGACCTCTACCTCCTCCCAGCTGACTGGGGTCAGTCTTTTCACTGCTTGGGACTCGATCCTTATGGTGTAACCTGCTGCAAGAGCCCCCTCAAAGTGAGATAGTACAGTTATGTAAAAACTTACCATAACAGTAGATCTTCGAGAGGCACTCTTGCAGCAGGTGCTGCTTTCCCTCCCTACATCCCCTGGTGATTGCTTCTCCATCACTTTTCAGTTTCTTTGGTTCAAGAGGAACGCCTCAGTTCTCCAATCACTGTGCTTGCTGGAGTCTCCGGTGGGAGAACTGAGATGATGCTGGGGGACCACCCCTTTTATACCATAGGTGGACGTCGGGGGCGGGCCGACATCAGGGGCTGTCCCCTGCTATATACTGATAGTTAGAAGTTTTCTGTGGGGTCCTGGCACCTTCAGTCCTTATGGTGTAATCTGCTGCAAGAGCTCCTCTCAAAGATCTACTGTTACAGTAAGTTCTTACATAACTGTACTTTTCTGTATGCCTTTCCCTCGCTTCAGAGGGTTCTGTTCAAGCTCCAGATAGAAGGGGCCACTATGATCCTCATCGCCCCCTTCTGGCCTCATCAGACCTGGTTCTTCTTTCTGCAGCAGTTGACAGTGGAACCTCCAGTGCCCCTGCCTCTGTGCATTGGCTTGTTCTCCCAGGACTGGAGCACCCTAGTCCATCCAGACCTCAGATCCCTGCATCTTCATGCCTGGCTCCTGAAGACATATCCATGGCTAGATTTGGGGTGTCACCCAAGGTGGCTGATGTCCTGGTGGCGGCTAGGAAGCCTTCCACCAGGGCTGTTTATTCCATGAAGTGGAAACACTTTGCTATGTGGGCTGCTTCACGTCAACTGGATCCCTTCACTTGTCCAGTGAATCAGATTCTGGCATACTTACTATCCCTTTCAGACTGCGGTCTGAAGTACTCCTGTCTTGAAGTGCACATCTGCCATTTCTGCCTTCCATGTGCCGGTTGATGGCCGTACAGTGGCACAACTGGAGGTGTCACATACATTCCTGAGAGACTCTCCACCTGAAGCCTCCTATCTGCAATTCGGTCCTGCCTTGGAACTTGAATTTCATGTTAGAGAAATTTACAATGGCTCCTTTTGAGCCGACCGCGTCATGTGAGCCACGCTTTGTGTTGTGAACAGCGCAATTTTTGGTTGCTATTACTCTTGCTCGAATGATTGCAGAGCTACAGGCTCTCATGTCTAAGCAGCCTTGATTTTTCCAGAAAGACAAAGTGTCTTTGCATACTAACCCTAAGTTTCTTCCTAAGGTGGTGTCTGAGTTTACTTTAAATCAGTCCATCTACTTGCTTGTTTATTACCCAGAGCATGCCAATCCAGGGGAAGCATTGCTGCACACTTTAGATGTGCATAGAATTCTGCGTTACCATACACACTGTATGAAGGACTGTAGGAAGTCCTCAGTTGTTTGTTTCTTTTGCCCCTAGACAGTGCTTGTCCAAATGATTGACCAACTGTATTACTTTCTGCTACATGATATGGCAAGGATCCTCCTGGCATTGTTCGGGGTCATTCCACTACAGGCATGGCCACTTCTGTTGCCTGTTTCCAGAATATTGAGCCACAGAGATCTGCACTGCTGCCACTTGGGGTATTGTCCACACCTTTACCAAGCACTTCAGTCTGGACTTTGCCTCTAGGCGTAGGGCCAGTTTTGAACTAGCTATTCTGCAAGGCCTGCTTTCTTAAGCTTGTGATTTCCATCCACCCAGACTGGACATTCTGATATGGGATCTGCTTGGGGCTCGTTCCATAGGTGTGGCCTGCTGCAAGAAATACAATCAAAGTAAGATAGTACCGTTACATAAGAACCTACCGTAACAGTACCTCTTACTTCGAGGGGGCTCTTGAAGCAGGTAACACTGGTAGGACTAAGCCGCCAGACACTAGAACCACATGGAAAACTTCTAGCTAGCAGTCTACAGCGGGGGACCGCCCCCGATATCAGCACGTTGATGTCCGCCAATGGTATATAAGGGGCGGTTCCCCAGACCTACCTCAGTTCTTTTCCCATCGACCTACTCACATCGGACTTCCATTGACGCCTGCATCAGTCGACTGCCATTTTTCTACTACCACATTTTACCCACGATTGTGTTCTTTCTTTTAGTATTTGCTAACACTGAATTTCAGTGTTTTTTCGCCTTCTCGTTTGTGTCTCCTTCTCCAGCTTCCTCTTCTGATCAGACTACAAAGCGTGCCTGTGACAAGCAGATACCTGCCAAGGACGGCCACTCTTCCTGCCTCCTCTGCTTAGGCCCTAACCATAACACCAAGGCCTGCAAGCACTGCCAGGACTTCAACTAGGCTACATGAAGATGTCATTTAAAGACTCTTCGAAGCTACTTATTTCAGCAAAAACTAGTTGCAGTGGAGAAGGAGCTTCTGGCTAAAAGTTCTTCGACCTCCCCAGCCTCCGGGATTTCATCTTCTTCTTCCCAGAAGGAGAAGTAGAGTGGGAAGCACAAACACTGGGACCGTTCTCGGTCAGCCTCTCACTCGCAGTCACCGCAGAAACCAGCTTCTACTTCGAGGGTTTTCCTCCCATAGGAGGTCGGGCTCTGCTGCCCTCACTCCCTCCGGGTTGCGTGTGGCTCTGCCTCCCGCCCTCATCTCTGTCATGGGCTGCAGCCCCTCAGGGCAGCAGAACTCTTCCACTGCCTCCCAGTCCATGACGCTCAGGCCCTTGATTCCAGTGGGACCTGAGCCAGCTGGCTCGACTGGGGTTGGCTCCTCCCACGACGAAGCTATGCCCTCGTCCCCTCCCCCAATCAAGGCATTGCCGTCGACGGTCCTCGATTCTGGGGCTGGTGCTAGCCCCTCCAGGCATCGTCCAGAGCAAGCGCTCACCTCCTCCTCCTCAATGCAGGCGACGCCTCTGCTGCGTCTCAGGGGAACTCCCCCCCCCCCCAGCAGGCACCAGTCTCATCTTCTGGTGCTTCCATTGCCCCCTTCTCTGGACTGGCACCAGCCTTTACCTTCCCTCTGGTTGTCCACCCCTTGATAGAGGTGTATAATGATGTGACCAAGGTGACTTGGAATCACCCTTCGTCTACTCCGACCTTGGCTAGAAAGGCAGATCGCCTTTACCACGTGCCAGTAGGCAAGCCCTTCTATGGGGAGCAACCCACAGCAGATTCAGTGGGCATGAATGCTGCCCATGATCGTACCAGGAAGCTTCAGCATTTGAGCACCCACCCTCCGGACAAGGAATCCAGCCAGCTGGACCAGCTGGGTAAGCGGGTCTACTCTTATGTGACCCTGGCCATCCAGGCCAAGAACTATCTGGCCCACATGGTGCAGTATTAGAATGCCATTTGAGATCAGGCAAGAGATTTGGTGACAGCCCTCCCAAATGACTCCACTAAAGCCCAGTTAGCCCAGCTTCTTAAGTCTGGGTCTGACGTAGGCACCTACATACTTAGTTTAGCCTACAACATGGTGGATGCTGCTGCTCATGGGGCAGTGGCAGGAGTTTGCATCCACCGTCATTCCTGGCTCTGGGTGTCCAGGTTTGCACCTGATATTCAGGCCAAAATTCTGGATCTCCCTTTTCGAGGCTCGGTTTTGTTTGGGGGAGATGCTCAGGATATCACCTCCTGCCTCCAGGAATCGGGTAAGGCCCTGGTTCCTAGCCATGATCCTTCCAGTGTCAACCCTTTCGTTGGCCCTCCCACCAGCCTGCCAAGTACCAACAGTCAAAGGTTCCCTTTAAAGGCAAGGCAACCACTCAGCCTTCTGGAGCAGCTGCCCCTAGGTTCCCCAGAGTGCTTTCAGCCACTCTGCCCACTCTAGGCTCCACTGCCTGACTCCTTGCCCCCCCCCCCAGATGAGACATTGGGGGAGGTGGCCGGGGGTTGGTTCGCCCTCTACCTAGACAGGTGGTGCACTGTAACCTCAGATCAATGGGTGCTTCAGATTATCCAATGGGATCATACCCTCAAGTTTCTACAGACCCCCCCCCCGGAAAGCCCTCCCTCACCACAGGCACTCCTGCACAAGAGGGCCATAGAACCCCGTCCCCCAAGGCCAACGGGGAAAGGGATTCTACTCCCACTTCTTTCTAATCCCCAAGAAGACAGGGGACCTGCAGCCAATCCTGGACCTAAGCCGCCTGAACCTCTACATAGAGTACAAGTGCTTCAGGATGGTGACTCTTCAAGGGCTCTTACCCCTCATTCACCAGGGAGCTGGCTCTGTTCCCTGGATATGCAGGATGCCTGTCTCCATATCCTGGTTTTCCAGGCCCATCACTGCTTCTTCCATTTCTGTTTCCAGGGGGACCACTTCCAGTTCTGGGCTGTCCCCTTTGGCCTTTCTTCGGCACCTCGAGTCTTTACTGAGTGCCTAGCTGTGTTGGTGGCTGCTCTGTGGAGGCAGGAATTTTATGTGTTCCCTTACCTGGATGATTGGCTGCTGACAAACCCCTCCAGGGATCATTTGCTGCAGACCCTGGAAGGCACTTTTTGGCTCTTCCAGCTCTTAGGGATAACCATCAACCTGCCAAAGTCTTGCCTCACCCGAGCCAATCACTCCTGTATATAGGAGCAGTCTTGGACTCTTCCCAGGGACAAGCCTTCCAGCCAGAGGACAGAGCAGCACGCTTGAGAGCACAGGCCCAGTTGGTGTCTTCCAGTAGTCAGGTTCCGGCCAGAGCATTCCTGCATCTACTGGGGCACATGGTGGCGGCCATAACCACTGTTCCCATGTCCTGCCTTCATATGAGGGTTCCCCTAGTGGACTCTTTGAGCCCAATGGGATCAATGCACCAATGATCTTGAGCAGCCGGTGCTGGTTTCCAACTCAGTCAGGCGGGCCTTAACATTGTGGCAGAACCCCACCAACCTGTCGACATGGGTCCCTTTCCACTTGGCATCCCCTCAGCAGATCCTGACCCTGAATGCCTCAGGACTAGGATGGGGAGCCCATGTAGGAGACTGTCAGACCCAGGGAGTTTGATCCAACTCGGAACAGCATCTCCACATTAATATGCTGGAGATGCAGGCAGTTCTTTATGCTCTGCAGGCCTTCCAGATTACTGGTGCAGACGGACAACATGTCTGTTGTCTTTTACATCAACAAGCAAGGGGATCTTCTTTGTCAGGAAGCCATGAGAGTCTGGTACTGGGCCATCGACCACGACCTGAAGCTCTCAGCCTTCCATGCTCCAGGAGTCCAAAACATCCTGGCCAACAGTCTAAGCCGGTCCAGGTCTAGAGCGCATGAGTAGGAACTCTTGTCCTTGGTGGTTGAAGATCTCTTTGACAGGTGGGGATGCCCAGAATTGGACCTTTTTGCACCCCCACTCAACGCAAAACTGCCGCTTTTCTGCTCGCTCGATCCAGGGCCTGGAGTTTTCTGGCATGATGCATTGTCCCTCTCCTGGAAAGGGAGGTTCCTGTATACCTTCCCGCTCCTGCAGAGGGTCCTCCTGAAACTTCAGTCAGAGGAAGCAGAGATGATTCTCATAGTCCCATACTGGCCATGCCAGATTTGGTTCCCTCTACTTCAGCAACTGGCGGTAGAACCTCAGTTCCCTTGCCCCTGTGCATCAGCTTGCTCTCCCAGGACCAGAGCACCCTGGTCCATCTTAACCTCAAGTCCCTGCATCTTCATGCGTGGCTCCTGCAGACTTAGCTGTTGCCCATTTCGGGGTGTCTTCCAGGGTTGACGATGTCCTGGTGGCTGACAGGAAACTCTCCACGTGAGCCACCTGTGCCATGAAGTGGAAGCACTCCTCCCTTTGGGCTGCGGCTCGCCACTTGGATTCCTTCACCTGTCCGGTGAATTTGATTCTGGAGTACCTTATCTCTCTTTTGGACTCCAGCCTGGGTACTTTTCCTTAAAGATGCTTCTTTTAGCCATCTCTGCGTACCATGCACCTGTTGAGGGCAAGGCTGTTGCCCAACTGGACCTCTCCTGCACCTTTTTGTGGGGCATTCTACATTTGAAACCTCCCATTTGGGACCCTGTCCCACCTTGGGATCTTCTTTTTATTTTGGAAAAGCTCACTCTGCCTCTCTTTGAGCCAGTCGTGAGTTGCAAGCTACACTTTCTATCATGGAAAGCATTGTTTTTAGTTGCTATTACTTCTGCTTGAAGGATTTCTGAGTTTCAAGCTCTGATGTGTAAAGAGCCTTATTTGTTTTTTCGGAATGACAGTGTCTTTTACGCACAGATCCTAAGTTCTTGCCTAAGGTGGTGTCGTGTGTTTACGTTGAATCAATCCATCCACCTTCCAGTTTATTTCCGAGTATTCTAATCAGGGGAGGCCTTATTGCATACTCTTGATGTTCACAGGGTGCTTCGTTATTACATCAACCGCACCCGACACCTTTGTAAGTCTGATCAGTTGATCATTTCATTTGCCCCTAAGAGGGAAGAGCACCTGTTTAAAACAGTGTTTGTCTAAATGGTTAGCAAATTGCATTGTATACTGTTACCATAAGTACGACATGCCCTTGCCTGAGCCTGTTAAGGGCCATTCTACTAGAGGTATAGCAGCCTCTACCACCTGCTTCAGAGACATGTCTGCTATGGATATTTGTGCAGCCACCACTTGGAATTCAGTTCACACCTTTGTCAGGCACTGCAATTTGGATATTGCCTCCAGACAGAGGGCTAATTTCAGGCTTCCAGCCCTTCAGGGACTGCTGTCATGAACTACCTTTTGTAATCTGTTTTTGTCTCCTCCCAGCTGACTTGTGGGCAGTTCTGGTACAGCTTGGGACTCAGTCCTATTGGTGTTGCCTGCTGCAAGAGCCCCCTCGAAGTAAGATAGTACAGCTGGGAAAGAACTTACCGCAACAACAGATCTTTGAGAGGAGCTCTTGCAGCATGTGCTGCTTCCCTCTCTCCTTCCCCCTGATTGCTGCTTCTCCTTTGCAGCTTTGTTGCCTTTCCTCAGCTTTGAGGAACTGACTCGGTTCTCTATTTGTTTGCCTTTTGCGCCGGGGTCTCTGGCAGGAGACCTGAGGTAGGTCTGGGGGACTGCCCCTTATATACCATAGGCGGATGTCAGAGTGCTGATGTTGGGGGCAGTCCCCCCCACTGTAGACTGCTAGCTAGAAGTTTTCCATGTGGTCCCAGTGCTTGGTGGATTAAGTGGTGTTGCCTTCTGCAAGAGCTCCTCTTGCAGATCTACTGTTATGGTAAGTTCTTACGTAACTGTATTATCTTCGAGAGGATCTCTTGCAGCAGGGCATGTCATCCCACCCTCCATCCCCCTGACCCTTTCTGTGTCTGTCCCTCTTTCTCCTTAGCGGAGAACCTGCTGCTATATATTTCCTGGAAGGAACCTTTGGCTTTTCCTCGGTTCCTCAGCAGGAGATGTTTGCCTCTGGTCTCCGGCAGGAGAACTGAGGAGGGCGCAAGGGCCACCCACTCTTATAAGATAGGGTGACACTTGAGTGGGCGGCCCCTTGGTAATCTGCTAGCTAGAAAAGTTTCTGTGTGGTCCTGACACCTGCCAGCTGTAGTTTCACAGGTGTGGCCTGCTGCAAGAGATTCTCTCAAAGATCTATTCTTACATAACTGTACTTTTCTGCATCGCCTGGACCTAGTAAACAGGCAATCTTCTCAGTTGTGTCATTTGATCCTAACTGTGTGTTGAACTAGTCCTCATGCTGCATTGTAATCTGTATCTTAAGTATTCTCAATAGTGGAAAAGCAGCTGCAAATCTATGTGCATTCCACTAGTACAGTTCTATTGGTGGTGGCTGTCCTGGGGCAATTGTCATTGCGAGATCTGAAGACCACAGCTTGAAGCAGTGCTGATTCGCTCAGCAAACACTATATTCTGGATGTACTGTCTAAGACAACTGAGAGTTTTGGGGTTAATAGCACTTCCAAGAGTTGCTTTCCTTGTGCGCCCTGTATATATCTGCCCACCCATGCTTGTACTGCTGATTATTCGGCCAAGGGGGGGGTGTCCTGTGAGGGGTGTAAAAGACAGGAAATTACTACTCAGTAACACTTGTTCTTCTTGATCTCCCTTGAGCATACTTGAGTGGCCCACCATCTACCGGGCTCATGAGCATCTTATCTCAGTGATCTTATCTGACAATGTAGGAGGTTAAAGCAAATCAGTTGTGGGATTTTTCCACTAGCAGGGGAATAGAGTTGACTGTGTTTCTTCTAATTTCTGTCCCTCTTACTGGGCTTTCCTATAGTCATCTTGTACCTATCTTTGGTTTCAAAAATGTTCAACAGAGGGAGGAATAATTTAGTGTTATTGTTTCAGTTACTACTCAGGCCAGGAGTTTTTTCTGATTGTGTTTATGTCCGTATCCTATGTCTTTACTGCTCAATAGTTGATTTCTTTCTCTTCTGCTTAGTAAAAAGGTACTAAAGTGGTTGCCACTGTCACTACTATTTATATCGTCACTCAGTGCGTGTAGCACCATACTGGTGCCTTGCTCATGTTGCCTACCAGACCCCAAAAATTCTGGTTCTCACAGGAACCTAGTGTCTCCGGTTAAGGCTGAAGGGTGTGACTCTGTGGAGTAGATACTCCAGAAGATCAAAAATTATTTGTAATTTTACTTTTTCTGAGGCATTTTACTCAGTATTTTAATGCAAAATGTGCTCTTTTTCCTTTGTAGTTATAAAGAATATTCTTACTTACAACAAGGAATTTCCATTTGATGTTCAGCCTGTTCCTCCCAGGTAAAACAGTTAACTCTGACCACTAGAGTCCAATCCATGTATGTTTTTCTTTGGTACACAGAACAAGTTGGCATGCGTATAATTTGCTTTGCTTAAAGAGCTGCCACTGCCTCTAGGAGAACTTTGAAAAACAATATTTGGACACAAAGCAGCCTCTTTCTCATCCTTTTTTCTTCATGCCATTATTTCTTACTGAGGTCAATGCATGAAAACAGAATCATTGTTTCTTAAGGGTTCATCAGCTGCTATTGCCTATTTCCCAGCCATCATAATACTCTGCTTGTGACGTCACAGTTATTTCCATGGCAACCAACTTAACATGTCACAAAAGAGCATTATGAATTCAAGTAGAGAATATGCTGTTGAGGCAGATGAACTGTGAGGGACAAAAATCATATTTTTGTGGGGAATTTTCTCAGTAATAAATAAGAGGGAGGAGAAATCTATAGAAGATCGGTGACAGACAAGCTGAATTGTGTCTAAATATTATGTTTTCCAAAGTTTTCCCAGAGGCATCAGCAGCTCTATAACCGACTGGAAGTCATACTGTTTGTTTTGGGTGCTTTTGGGTTATTTCCTGCAGTACATCTAGTTAAATAAAAGAAAACGCACTAAATGTGAACCTGTCGTTGCTTCAGTAGAGCTACCATGCTCGACCCCAGCGTCTCAGGTTTGAGAATGAGCTTGAATTGTTAGGGCTGGCTGGGGGAAGGAGAATCGAGCGTCCTAGGGACAGCTGTCCTCCCTCAGGGTGGGGGAGGACTCTGTATGAAGCTGGAAGTCGGCCACCAAGTGAAGGCCAGGTGGTAGTGCACATGAGCGCACCCAGAAGGGAAAGCCTGCTGACAGATTACAGCATGAATGCACA
This sequence comes from Neoceratodus forsteri, assembly GCA_016271365.2. NCBI lineage: Eukaryota > Metazoa > Chordata > Ceratodontiformes > Ceratodontidae > Neoceratodus > Neoceratodus forsteri. The sequence goes on from CM057451.1 coordinate 41,773,953, forward strand.
CCAGCACACGTGTGTGTGTGTGTGTGTGTGTGTGATTGCATGCCAGTGCCCTGGGAGAAAAAACAGAGGAAAAATGCCTCGGCCATATTCAGCACCACACGTTGGACATGGCAGGCCACTCTCCACCATGTGTGGTCCTGTGCGAGTGGCAGATAACCAGTAAAATTAGATTAAAAAAGTGATCCAGGACTATATACCTACCTCAAAAAAGTATACTACAAAAAGAATACTACCAAGTTGGATGAAACCCTCTATAAAGAAACTCATAAACAAAAAGAGTAGAATGTTTAAAAACATTAAAAAAGGCAACCAACATCTATTACCAGCTTACCGAGTATTGACAAAAAAAATCAAATTTAAAATAAAACATGCTAAATCTGACCAGGAAATATTTATGGCAACAAAAGTTAAAGACAATAAAAAACTTTTTTTTCTCTCATATCAATAGTATAAGGGGAAATTCAAATGTAGTGGGACCATTTGCTAGAAATACGGGAGAACCTACCAATAACAAGGAAACAGCTGATGTCCAGAATAAATATTTTTCCTCAGTATTCAGTAAGTCTGATCTTACTATGTTGAAGAATGTGCAACTATCCATACCTCGGACAGTAAAGATTAATCAACTAGAAGTCCTTAAAAGGCTAAAATCAATGGATATTAATAAATCTCCAGGCCCCGATGATCTCCACCCTAGAGTTTTGAAAGAACTTGCAGACTACATTTATAAACCATTAACAAACATATTCCAACACTCCCTAGATTCTGGTGATATCCCACTTAGTTGGAAGGTAGCAGTAGTTGTACCACTTTATAAACAGGAACCTATATCAAAACCTGAAAACTTTAGACCAATAAGTCTGACTTCCCTATTGGGTAAAATCTTGGAAGGGATTATTAAGGACTAAATCCAAGAACATTTATCAACTATAGGGGCAATAGACACATACCAGCACGGGTTCATCAAGAATAGATCGTGTTTGACTAATCTACTAGGCTTTTATGAAAAAGTAAATAAAGAGATTGACAACAAAAATCCAGTTGATATAATATTCTTGGACTTTACAAAAGCTTTCGATAAGCTACCTCACTTAGAATTAGCTAACTCATTAAGAAATTTTAAATTATGTTCCAATATTTCAAATTGGATTGTAAATTGGTTGACGGGGAGACAGCAGAGATTAATGGTAAATGGATTTTTTTCCAGTTGGGCTGGAGTTACAAGCTGCGTTCCTCAGGGGTCAGTGTTGGGGCCGGTCCTGTTTAATTTGTACATTTCTTCATTGAAAGTAGATTTACCAAACATGTGGTTGTCCAAATTTGCAGATTGTTGACTGGGAACAGTGGTTAATACTCTTGAAAGTAGTACAATGTTACAGGAAGCCCTGTACCATGTCTGTGCCTGCTGGACGACACATAGTAGATTGGAACTTAACATTAATAAATGTAAAGTGATGCATTTGGGAACCAAAAATAGACAATGCGACTACACCCTCAACAACAAAATACTAACTGTAACCACAAGCGAAAGGGATTTGGGGGTGACTATAAGTAATGATCTCAAATTTAATATGCATTGTAGAAATAAGGTAAGAAAGGCAAATCAGATGCTAAATTGTATTATTAAACACATTTCTAGTAGGACTAAGGAGGTATTACTTCCACTCTATATAGCACTGGTTAGGCCACAGTTGGAATACTGTGTGCAAATATGGTCTTCTTTTAAAAAGGAAGACATAAACAAGGTCGAAGCAGTCCAACACCGCTTTACTAGACTTGTAACCGGCTTAAAACAGATACCATATGCTCAAAGATTGAAAATACTCAATTTGTACTCAGTGCAATACAGGAGACTAACAGGGGACATGTGTATGTTGTACAGGGTAATAGGACAAGATAACTACATGTCAGAACTTGGTATAAAGTTTAACCAAGATCGAGCTAGTGGTAGAAGACATTCCTTGCAGTCGCGCTCCAACAAGTGGAATACACTGTCTAGGAAGCATTGGTACAGCCAAAGGGTTATTACTTTATGGAACTACTTCCCCGAGGATGTAATAGCCAGTAAAAATATTGATGTCTTTAAAACTAGACTGGACAATGCAATGAGTGATGAAATCAAATTTGGGTAATATAAATAAATCCCTCTGGCAAGCATTAAGGACGTAAGTCTACAAAGCTTGATCTTACCTATGATACCTACGAAATCCACATAAAATGTGCAGTGGGAGGAGGGGGATTACCTTGCTATAAATTTTTGGCTTTGGTTTGAAATTCAGACAAGTTTTGCTTTATTAATTCAGAAAAATTTTAGCACCTGGAGAAGAGGAAAATCTGGAATTAGAGGAAGAGGAGGATGGAGGAGCTGGAGCAGGGTCACCAGATTCTTTTCCCAGCAGAGTCCCAGGTATGGATAGATCTTGGTGTTGGATGACTGCATAATGATTCACTCTGGAATGAATAAGCTAATGGCTACATTATAAGTGATGGGAAATGATTTTCATACCTTAAAAACGTTGTTTCTCCCTTTCAATGATTTTCACTAGTCTAATATGCTATGGCTGTTTTTTCTTGTTCAAGGAATTTTTTTATTACTGTTTTTGGTCATTAAACCTGCCATATAGTCTCCCTTATCACTGTTTACTGAGACTATTTCTGTGCTTTTCTGGGTATTCTTTGATGTCAGTTCCTCCACTCTGTACTGCATGAAGTATTGACTGGTGGAACCAGCATCATAGAATATTCAGGGAACCTAGAAACAGACAGCAGTGAAGCTGAATAGGGAACATACAAAGTAGACTCAGTGGCAGTAAAGAAAAAAATGTTGCCAAACTTATCGTACATTCTTTTTATGTTTTAAAGTTATGACTGCATTTAGTCATGACTAAGCAGTGTCAGTGGCTCAGTAGGTAGCAAGCTCACCTCTGCAGCCAGAAGGACGGAAGGGTGTTGCTTCTAGCCTAACATCAGGTACTTGGGTTAATACCTGTAACTGACACTGTCGTGTAGTATGGGGAAGGGGGTTGCTGCATTGGTGAGGTGCCGTCCTTTGCATGACATGTTAAACCAAGTTCTCTTCTGCCTGTCTCTGGTCACCATCCAAATAGAAATAAAAGATTCAATGGCACTTACCAAAGAAGAGCAGGGGAGTTTTCCTGTGTCCTGGCCAACATTCCCATTGTCAATATAAAACAGGTCCATGAAACCCACCCCATAGGATGCACCTGAAAACAAGCTATAATAGCTTAGTGTGCATTTTATGGTCAAAAATTACAAATAAATAAAAAAAATGCATTTATTTATTGAAATGTTTCACCAGGAATGGCACACTGAACAACAAGTTGCTTGTCTCACAGTGCGTCCGGGTGGGGGGGGGGTCATTTGGGAGAACACATAATAAAGTACGTTCACAGAGTAGCATAACAGTTGACAGATTAAGTGAACAGATTAATGGTGTAGACATGCAACAAACTACACAATATATACATCAGCTACATTAAGACTGAGAACATTATCACATTGTACTTCGATATAGAGTGCAAAGTATACATGACTGTACACTGAAGTGCTGTGTAGAAAACAGTTATACATAGTATTAAGAAGCAAGGTACTGCACTTTGGAGCAAGGAACCAGGGGAGGAAATATCAATTGGGTATAGTTGGTAAGCAGAAGTGTGGAAAAGGATCTAGGGGTACTAATAACGGGGAGTATGAACCACTCAGCTCAGTGCAGAAAGATGGCTCCTGGGGTGCATAGAGAGGGGAATCCCCTCCAGGCACAGAGAAGTGATCCTTCCCCTGTACAGATCACTGGTCAGGCTCCACCTGGAATACTGCATGTAGTACTGGCGTCCATTCCTGAAGAGGAAAATCAGATTGCTGGAGGGTGTGCAGCGTATGGCAGTGAAGATGATACAGGGACTTGAGGGAAAATCCTACAAGGAGAGGCTGGGAGAGCTGCAAATGTATTTCCTGGAAGAGAGGAGGGATGGGGGGGGTATGATCGAAACCTTTAAGTACCTAAACAGGATTAATATGGAAGGGATTCTTCAGATCAGAGGGGTGAGGGGTACAAGAGGGCATCAGCTGAGATAGGAGGGGAGATTTAGGAGGGAAATCAGGAGACACTTTTTCATGGAAAGGGTGGTAGATAAGTGGCACACTCTACCCGAGGAGGTGGTATCGTGTAGAACGGTGGGAGGATTTAAGAGAGGGTGGGACAGAGTGAGGGGGGGTGATTATGAGGAGGGAAGGGTGAGGCAGCTGCAAGTTGAGGGGCTAACTGCACAATCGAGCAGACTCAATAGACTGTGAGGTCTGTTTCTGCTGGCATTTCGTATGTTCATATGTAAGACCATTATGCATAGTTTTAAGAAGACCATTTAAGCATAGTAATGAAAGAGAAGTGTATCCTGTATATGAACAGCTAGCTCAGTAGGAGATAGACGCTTTGAGCCAGCTTGAACAGGAGAAAATAAGGACTAGTCACAGGTACAGTTTACTGATAGAAAGTTTTGTAGGGCTAGCGAAATGGAGTGTGAGGAGGAGGAATGACGAATCTGTGGTGGGAGGTCATTCCATAACTTAGGGAGGCGATGCGAGAAGGCCATCTGTCCAACCGTGGTGGACTGACATGGAACTACTAGCAGTCGAGAGTCGTACGATCTAAGGGAGTGGGCTGATGGGGATAGAATAGTAAGGGAGGAGATGAGATATGGTGGGAGTGAGCCAAACCAAATGTTTGACATGAATTTGGCACAGTGTAGGAGGAGATGATTTTCTAGGGAGTAGAAAGACAGGGAGCGGTAGAGAGAACAGTGGTGAGTGAAAAGAGAGGCATCAGGAGCCTAAGAGTAAAAGGGTAAGGCATACGAGGAGAGGTTGAGGGCACTGAACATGTACTCCCTGGAAGACAGGAGAGAGAGAGGGGACATGATTGGGACTTTCAAGTACTTGAAAGGGATAAATAAGGTTGATAAGGAGAGTCTCTTTAAGCCGAGTGGCAACCATAACACGAGGGTGCACAGTCTTAAGCTGGGGGGAGGGAGGTCAGGAAGCACTTCTTCACAGAGAGGGTGGTGGGCACTTGGAATGCGCTACCAGAAGAGGTAATCTCATTGAAGACAGAGGACAGCTTTATGAGAGGCTGGGACAGATATAGGGGGAGGGTAAGGGTTATGGGTAGGGAGGATGGGAGGAGTGGGGAGAGGGGGCAGTGACAGTAGCTGATGCTGTGGACCCTGCAACATGAGCAGACTTGATAGACCAAATGGCCTTCTTCTGCTGGCTTCTTCGTATGTTCATATGTAAGAGCGAAACAACAGGAGTTAAAGAGAGAATCCAATCTGGTTAAGGAGGACTTGGGAACGACACTGTAAACTACATCACAGTAGTCAAAGATAGGTAGTATAATCTTCTGGACCAGTTCATGCTTAGCCAATACCGGGAGGCAGCTACGGTTCCTGTATAATGCGCCAAGTTTGGGGCGTAACTTCTTCAGGATGGTGTCAGCATGCCAAGAGAAGCTGAGGTGTTGGTCTAGCCAGACCCCCAGATACCTAAAGGAGGAGATGTTCTCAAGAATTTTCTCATCAAGGGTGTGGAAAGAGGGTAGGGAGGGGAGCCGAGAGAGTCTCTGCTTAGGGCCAACGGTCATTGAGACTGTCTTCTTGGCATTGAGTGAGGGCTGGTGGAAGCTGAACCAGAGCCGGACTTGATTGAAGTCATGCTGAAATCTGGTTTCCACATTAGCAGGGGATTGGCCTGAGGTGAAGAGAACCATATCATCGGCGTACATGTGAATGGAGGTGGTTGAGCAGGCTGAGGAAAGGTCATTTAGGAAGATGGAGAAGAGGATACGGACCAATACAGAACCCTGGGATACGCCAGTGTTGATAGGGAGAGGAGGAGATACGGCATCCACTATTCTCACTGACTGGGCCCTACCTACTAGGTAATCTTTGAACCAACTAGTGGCAGAGACAGTTAGGCCAGCCTAGGAGAGGGAGTCTAGAAGAAGAGTGTGGGAGACAGTGTCAAAAGCCTTTACTAGGTCAACAAAGGTGGCAGGTTGACCATTGTCCATCCTTGAGAGGATGGAATCAGTGGGCCTAACTAGGGAAGTGGTAGTGGAATGATTCTTCCTGAAGCCAGATTGGAACAAAGTGAAAAAGTTAGTTTTAGAGAGATAGGTAATTAGTTGAGTGAGGACAAGATGCTCCTGGAGTTTATCTAGGGTAGGAAGGAGAGAGAGATGGGATGGTAGTTGGCAGGAGTGGAAGGATCACCACCCTTGGGCAAGGGAAGGACAGTAGCACGCTCCCAGATAGTTGGGATGGAAGCTGTGGCAAAAGACAAGTTGAGTAGGTAAGATAGCAGAGCAGAGATGGCAGGCCAAGAGGTACAACAGTTTGGGGTCCAAACCATGTGGTGAACTGCCTTTGGAGGGATTGGGGGTATATAGTGCCTCCATAGTGGCATCAGAAGTGATGTTAGAGAAGGAGAAGGAGGGGGAAGCAGGGGATAAGTTGGGAGGGGAGGGTGATTGGGGGTAAAGGGTTAGCATGAGAGTGCAGAAGCAAGGAGGAGAGGAGAGCCGAAGCACAAGTGGTGAACTACGAATTAAATTCTGAGGCGGCACTAAGGTGATTGGCAACTTGCATATTGTTTATTTTAAGAATGGGAGCAGGGGCAGAGGAGTGGGGAGAGAAAAGGGAGTGGATTACCCTCCAGAATTTTGATGGATTATTTATATTAGTCTGGAAGGTTGAACAGAAGTATTCTGATTTAGCCTAGCGTGTGGCTTTCGTACACTTGTTGCGTAAAGACCGGTAAAATTCGTAGCATGCAGGAGCATGGTAGATTTATAAGCTTTCCAGGCTTGATCTCTAGTACTTTGACACACACTATAAGTCTGGGGGTTATCCAAGGAAGAATTGTTAAACAAATCAGCTATAGCCTCTCTCCATTAGAAAGGAGAGCAATACAGTCATTGAAATCTAACCATGACATTGTTATAAAGAAAGCTGTCAGAGGCTCTGCATTTGTTATCTTAAGCCATGAAGATTATGTTAATGAAGCAAACAGGCAATTAACAGATCACATCTACTATCCAACTGTGCAACACACCAAAGAACTATGGGACATCATTGGCACGAACCCACTCCTGGGGGTCAGGCCCACTGAGCTCACAGTGCGCACCGTGGCGGGAGGGAGACAGAGATACCCTCCTCGTCCTTCAGAATGTTCGCTGAGGTCATGACTGCATCTCTGCCACGAGGATCCCAGGCATCCCTCTAGCTCTGGATAAGGGCACAATACCAATCTTGAATCTTGTGGTCAAATATGAACCCTTCCTTGGCTATTACACACAGGAGGAAGACCAAGGTATCTCACTCTCTTCAGGGGTAGTAGTGTGAAAACCTGATTTGGCCTTCTACCTACAGGACATGCAACAGCCTGGTTCAAGATCTTTGTAGACTCTGGTATTCTTCCTGTCCTTCCAAATCCTTTACAGGCCCCTTTCTCAATTTAATTGCTTACGGTGTGACCCCTTTCACCATCACAGTTTTCACAGATTATTAATACTGTTTTCACAGTTCACACACAATTAGAGAAAGTCTCACTCAAGCAGAATTTCTTTAGACAAACAAAGGTTTTTTACTAAAATACTTAAATAAATGCAGTTACAACTGCAAGAGAAGAGAACATATACAAATGTGTGTCCAAATGCCCTGATCTGGGGGTATTTATACTTGTCTGTGGATAGAGGCTGGCCCTTCCATTTTAGGCCACCGGGTGGCACTTTAGCGCATCCCCAACACAATGTTCTGCCACCTGGTAATGTTACCCAGCCTACATTTATGACACTTGACATTACAGTCTCACACAGGTCTGTTAGAAGGATGTTTTCTTTCCTGTTACCTCATAAAATGTGACGTATTATAACGGCTTCCTTAGATCAAAGCATTCAGCTCCTTAGTGCATGGTTTTATGACATACACATGGATTTTGACATATCTCTGTTAAAAAACTGGGAATGCAATTTTAGTTCCTGGCAAACAACTGTTTTCAGGTCAAAAGAAGGTCGAGTTTTTTTTTTTTTTAAATCTAGTCTTTTCCCTATGTATCTTTGTGCTGACTCTGGCATGTACATATAATTACATAAAAAAGTGTGTGTGTGTATATATATATATATATATATATATACACACACACACACACACAACAGAATAATATCTACAAATAAGGGTTAGTAGCCCGGCAGCTCGCAATATCCCTCCCTCCTAGATGGAATGTGTGGGAATCCATCCCTATGCAGGGTATGATTTTCACAAATTCTGTTCACTGCTCTGACTGGTGAGATAGCCCGTCTGTGTTGGCATTGGCCAGTCCAGCCCTGTAGGTGTAATGGTCATGTCGTAGCCCTGTAAGGCAATACTCCACCTTAAGAGACGACCATTCATTTTTCCCATCTGTGTAAGCCACACCAAGGGGCTATGATTGATCTGTACCTCGAAGTGCCTCCCGTAGAGGTACGGCTCTAATTTCTTCAGGGCCCATACCAGCGCAAGGCATTCCTTTTCAGCTGTAGGATATCCCTGCTCTTGGGGAAGCAACCTTTTGCTCAGGTACACTATTGGGTGATCTTTCCCTTGGTTAGAGGTCTGACTGAGGGCTGCTCCAGTTCCCACATCTGAGGCATCTGTCTGGACTAGAAATGGTTTCCTGTAATCTGGACTGCCAACACAGGGCACTGCACAGTGCCTCCTTTAGCCATGTGAAGGCTGATTCACAGGCTGGCTCCCATTTTACCTTTTTGGGCATTCTTTTCTTTAGCAGGCCAGACGGGGGAGGGGGTGCTGTCAGGGTACTGTAATTTGGTATAAACTTTTGATAGTACCCGGCGAGCCCTAGGAAACTCCGAACCTGCTTCTGGGTTTCAGGCCTGGGCCATGCCTCTGTTGCCTCAGTCTTGGCTTGATTGGAACAGAGCTGTCCTTGCCCTACTACATGGCCTGGGTATGCCACCTCCACCATGGCCACCTGGCACTTTTCAGCCTTGACAGTGACCCCTGCCCTCTTTATCCTGCCCAACACTTCCTTCAGGTGGGACAAGTGTTCCTTCCAACTGGTACAGAAGATAGCAATATCATCCAGATACGCCACTGCATACTCTTCAGTACCATGTAACACTCTGGGAAGGTGGCAGGGGCATTCTTCATTCCAGAAGCATTACCCTGAACTCAAATAATCCTATTGGAGTGATGAAGGTCGACCTCTCCCTAGCTCTGGCAGTTAACTCCACCTTTTGTTAAGTCAATAGTGGTAAGGTATGTCTCCCCTCCCAGCTTGTCCAGTAGTTTGTCCATCCGTGACATTGGGTGGGCGTTGGACTTCATGATTGCATTGAGTCCATGATAGTCCACACAAAAGCGAGTAGAACCATCTGACCTGGGAACGAGGACTACGGGTGAGGCCCAGGGGATGTGGGATTTCTGGATTACCCCTAAATCCAGCATTTCCTCCGCCTCTTTCCTAATGTCCTTTAGGATGGTCTCAGACACCCAGTAGGCTGTCCGCCATATGGACATTTGCGTCCCTGTGTCTGCATCATGTGTTGCTAAGGGGGTTAGTCCAGGCCTGGCCATAAACAAAGGGGCAAAGTCTGCTAAAACCTCCCTCACCTCCTGGGTCTGTTCCGGGGTCTACTGGGGTGACAGTTTGATTGCCTCCACAGAGGACTCCCGCTTTGTTTCCTCCATCAAGTCCAGTAGGGGGTTTTCTTTGTCAGTCCCCTCCCTAGGACTACACACTGCAAATACCATGTCTGCCCTATTTGCATATGGCTTCGTCAAGTTGACATGGTACATTCTATGGGTATGTCTCCTGTCAGGCAGTTCTACAATATAGTTCACATCATTTATCTGTCAGACTGACTTGTATGGTCCCGCCCACTCGGCCTTCAGCTTGTCCTTCTGGACCGGAATTAGGACCATTACTTCCTGACCTACACTGTATGAGAGAGCTCTGGCTTGGCGGTCATACCAGACCTATTACTTCTGCTGAGCGGCTGACAGGTTGCTCTGGGCTGCTCCCATAAGCTCCTTCAGATTTTCCCAAAACTTTAAGACATACTCCACTATGGGAGTTCCCTGGGTGGCGTCCTTGCCTTCCCAGTCTTCCCAGATCACATATAGGGGCCCACGAACCCTATGTCCATATAAGAGTTCGAAGGGGAGGAAACCCTGTCAACTCTTGGGGCACCTCTCAGTATGCGAACAACAGGTGGGGGAAGGTATTTCTTGCAGTCCCTCCCATGCTGTTCAGCAAATGCTTGGAGCACTGATTTTAGGGTACCATTAAACCTTTCCACAAGCCCATTGGCTTGCGGGTGACAAGGAGTCGTGCATCTCTGCACCACCCCACATTTCTCCCACAAACATATAATCAGGTCTGACATGAAGGAACCCCCTCGATCAGTGATAACCTCCTGTGGAATCCCGACAAAGGTAGAAAATCCCTAGCAAGGCGTCTGCCGCTTTGTCCTAAGTCAGGAAAGGGCAACAGTCTCTGGGTATCGGATGGCATAATCCACCACTGTCTGGATAAACGTCTTCCCGGAGGAGCTTGGGGTACTCAAAGGTCCCACAATATCCATTCCTACCCTCTGGAATGGCTCCTCCACAATGGGCAAGGGAATTAGGGTGGCTTTGGTTTTACTACCTGCCTTCCCTATATGTTGATACTGGTGACAAGACCTGCAGTATTCCTTCGCCTGCTGGGTAAAGTTGGGCCAATAGAAATTCTGGGTCAATCACTGTGTGGTGCACGTGATTCCCAGATGTCTGAACGTGGGGATATCATGAGTGATCTTGAGCAACCGCTCATGGTACCCCTGGGGAACGACAAGCTGCCTGCCCATCACCCCTCCCTCTGTCCTTACGTCCTGCATATACAGCAGTCCATTGTCCCAAAATACTCTGTCTCACGTCACCTCCCTGTGTCCCGTCAGATTCTGCACAAGCCGTCAGCCTCTCCAAACTAGGATCAGTCCTCTGAGCAGCTGCAGATTTTTCACATTTTCCCAAGGCACGGAACATGTCCCCATCAGTTCCTAAACTGGGGTCCATAGCTCTTACGTCAGAGCATTCAGGGTCACTGCCATTGGTTACCCCTCCCTCCTCAGAGTAACCTTCTGTAGCTGTTTTGTGAACTGCTATGTGGGGAAGTCCTACCTCCCTTTCCCTACTCTCCATCTCAGGAGACACTGGCTGGGGAACCAGCCTCCCACTGTTTTCCACAGGAGCCTCTATGGGGTTCAGGGAACTACAATTGGCCATTGCTCTCTGACTGTGGATAACTGCACACACCACCCCCTTCTGGAGATTGTTCCCTATAATTACATCCAGGGCGAGGTTGTCTGCCACAGCCACTTTTTGCACCCTCTCTCCTGTCTCACCTCAGTCCAGGAGAACACTAGCTAGTGGCAACATTTTCTCCTCCCCAGGGAATCCCCTCACTGTTGCGAACTGATTAGGTATAAGCTAAGACTCAACCAAATCCCCTTTTACTAAGGTAAGAGACGCCACCGTGTCCCTTAACCCATAGGTGTGCACCCCATTTACAGTAACTGGGTGTATGTGCTCCCTTATGTTCATAGGCATGCTTTCATGGATACACAGTGCACCCAACTCTGTTCGAGCACCACTTTGCCCACTCGGTGCCTTTTTAGGACATTGTCTAGCAAGATGCCCTTGTTGTTTGCAAAACCAACAATCATCATTTTTTTTATCCGATAAATCCTTTTTTTGTAACCTGGGGCTTTCCCCTTTCTGTGCAGACAGTGAGGATTTTAGCTGTCCTGAAGGCGCGCTTTTCCCCTTCTGCGTTGCCAAGCCCAACCCACTCCCTTTCAAAGCAGGCCTGTTCCTGGCATAGCGGTCTGAGAGCTCTGTAACCTGCTGTGCTGTTTTGTGGTCTCGGTCCTCTAACCGGGTTTCTAGCTGTGCTGGGTAAGCCAAAAAGACTTGCTCCTGAAGTACAACCTCTTCAATTTTCTCTCTAGAGTTTGCTTCCACTCCCTCCCACCAACGTTTCAAAAACTGACATTGTCTTGTGGTGAGTTCCTCATAGCTCATGTCAGGGCTTCTCCTGAGCTTACGGAACTTAACCTGTATGCTTCAGGTGTTAATTCATACTTTTTAAGCAATGCAGCTTTAAGTTTCTCATAATTACTACTGTCCTAGTTGTCCATTTGGCCTAGTGCCTCACGCCCATTCCGAGTAAGCAGCGGAGATAGCTGAAAGCTCCAGGACTCCCTGGGTATTTTAGTGTGGATACACACCTTTTCAAACTAATTCAAAATGCATCCATATCTTCTCCCTCTTTAAATTCAGCTTTTAATTTGGAATTTAATTTGTACCCTAGTCCTGGAGTTTCAGGTTCATCTCTGCCACTTACCTCCTTGGGCACTGGTCATTGGAGTCTTAGCTTCGCCAGTTCGGATTCCCTCTGGTGCTCTCCTTCCTCTCTGTGAGCCCGTCTCTGAAGCTGTCTTTCTTTTTCCTCGTCCTCTCTCTGACACCGGTTTTCTTTTTCCTGCATCTCCTGCTCAAATTCCCTCTGCTTCTGGGCTTCAAACCTTTTCTGCTTGAATTCCAGCTCCAATCTCCTCAACTCTAGCTGCAGCCTGATCCCTTCCGGCTCCAGCTTTGTGGTAACTCTCCCCTGGCACCATGATTCTGTGTTCCCTCTGGTCTCACTGTCCTCCTCCCTGGGACTGGACTCTGTGATGTCCCTTGGCACCGCCTCGCCCAAGGTCTGTTCTCTTTCGGTCACCAGCTGTGACTTGAGGTCCTCGGCAGTTGCTTGCTCATTGGCTGCCACAAGAGCCTCCACAAGGTGCTTTTTGGTTCGCCCCTCGCACTGGACTTCTCTATCCTGACACAACTGCTTCAGGTAGTCTGCAGTGTAGTCACTGTAAATGGAAGCCATCTTCTTCCCTAACTACTGCTACACTAGCTTGCACCCAAGGAAAAAAAAAAAAACAGGTAGGGAACTTTATACTGTAACCAAATTATGTATTTTAAAAAAATCTCTGCCTTAATTGTGTGTGGACTGTTTACAGTTTATCAATCTGATACACTGGGCTTGAATCCACTGTTATGCCTGTGTCACCAATATCTTGAATCGCAACAGTATGCAACCAAAACTCTTGGATCCCAACGCTGCGCACCAGATCTGTCACGAACCCACTCCTGGGGGTCAGGCCCACTGAGCTCACAGTGCCCACTGTTAAGTGCAATCCGTGGCGGGGGGCAGGGATGCCCTCCTCGTCCTTTAGAATGCTCACCAAGGTCATGACTGCACCTCTGCCACGAGGATCCTGGGTGTCCCTCTAGCTCTGGATAAGGGCACAATACCAGTCTCTAGTCTTGTGGCCAAGTATGAACCCTTCCTTGGCCATTACACAGAGGAGGAAGACCCAGGTATCACTCTCTTCGGGATAGCAGCGTAAAAACCTGATTTGGCTTTCTCCCTACAGGACATGCAACAGCCTGGTTCAAGATCTTTGTAGACTCTGGTATTCTCTCTATCCTTCCAGATCCCTTACAGACCCTTTTCCCAATTTGGTTGCTTATGGTATGACCCCTCTTTGGCCTTAACAGTTTTCACAGATTATTAATATTGTTTTTACAGTTCACACACAATTAGAGAAAGTCTCACTCAGGCAGAATTTCTTTAGACAAACAAAAGTTTTTACAAAAATACTTACATGCAGTTACAACTAAAAGAGAATATTTACTCATTTAGGTTACAGTTTAAGAAACAGAATGGAAAAAAATATACAGAAAAACGCATTAAAACATATTAGCTAAGTCTACCTTGCATATGAAGATTTCAAAGTCCAGAGAATTGCTGGTTTGCAAAATATTGCAGTCTTTCTTTTAGTCCTTGGCAGCCACCCTGGGTCTCAGCAGTTTGGCTTCTGGTGTGTGTCAAGCAGAGTGTCCAGATGAAAATGAGTCCAAATGCTCTGATCTGGAGCTATTTATACTTGTCTGTGGATAAAGGCTGACTCTTCCATTTTAGGCCACCGGGTGTCACTCTTGCGCTGCCCCAACAAAACACAATGTTCTTCCACCTGGTGATGTTACCCAGCCTACATTTATGACACCTGACGTTACAGTCTCACACAGGTCTGTTAGAAGGATGTTTTCTTTCATATTACCTCATAAAATGTGACATATTATAATAGCTTCCTTAGATCAAAGCATTCCATTCCGCTCTTGAGTGCATGGTTTTATGACATACAAATGGATTTTGGCACATCTCTGTTTAAAAAAACAACAACTAGGAATGCAGTTTCAGTTCCTGGCAAACAGCTAGCTGCCTTAAGGTCACAAGAAGGTCAAACCTTTTTTTTTTTTTTTTTTTTTTTTTTTTTTTAAGTCTAGTCTTTTCCCTATGTGTCTTTGTGCTGACACTGGCATGTACAAGTAATTACATAAAAAATAGATACATTAGAGTAATATCTACAAATGACGGTTAGCAGCTGGGCAGATCGCCATAATTATCATATAATTTCCTAAGCATGTCAAAGACATTAAGTGACGTCATCCCTGATGAATCTAGGCAAGATACATAATGCATGTTGCCCAAGATCCATAAACCTGGGAATCCAGGGAGACCTGTAATATCTTGGAATGGTACCTTGACAGAGGGGATCTCTGGTTTTATAGAAACCATTTTATAACTACTTGTCATAGAAGGAGACCGCTATATTCAGGACACTACATACTTCTTGCATAAATTTTATGCTCTTAGGGGTTTACTGCCTAATGCCACCTTAGCCACGATGGATGTGAACTCCCTCTCCATTAATATCCCACATACTGATGGCATTTTGGCCTGTTTTAAATACCTGCAAGAAAAAAGACAGCACCACGACATCCACCCTAAATTCATTGTGAGACTTATCGAATTCATTCTGACCCACAACAACTTCAGTTTCAATAGCAAACATTTTGTTCAAACTGTGGGAACAGCAATGGGCACCAGGATGGCTCCATAGTATGCCAACCTTTTCATGGTGAATTTAGAGGAGGATTTCCTGAAACAGTGTACACACAAACCACTCACTTATTTCCGACACAGTGATGATTTATTTGTAATTTGGACAGAAGGTACTCGCATACTTAAATAATTTGATCAGGAACTTAACATCCTCCACTCATCCATTAAAGGGGAATCCTCATATACTGTGCAGGAATGCTGCGTACCTTTAGGTCCCAATTAAGAGAAACGCGGTTAAAGTAAAAATTTCCACATACTTACTAGTCCATAATTTCATTTTTTTATCTGGTTGATCCTGCAACTGTCTGCCTACCACGATCAATCACTACATCTTCCAGTGTCCTCTGCAGCCAGCCCTCTGATGACATGACTGACGGACTAAGCTATCGTGACCTTTATGTGTCGGCAAGTCACTTAAGAATGTTTTATTGTGAAGGAGCTCGTGGTCACGCTTACTGTATCAGTATCGATTGCGTGATCCTAATTGGTACTTGTTATTGACTGTGAGTGAGTTTTCTAGATGTGTGCAACTGCCGTAGTTTGAAAGGGTGTGGCAGGACAGGCCCTTCAGTGCAGCAGTAGCGCTACCACTCATGATGCCAGCAACCGGGGTTTGGAAGCGAGCTCTGGGTCATTGGGGGCCGGCCAGGGGAATGAGGATTGAGCATGCCAGTGGACGTTGTCTCCTCAGGGGATGGAGGGTAGCCATCCCCGCTTCTATACTGCCACCTGGGTGCACACAGGAAGTAGTGCAGATTGGGTATGCTAGGGAAGGGACGGACGTCCACCGGGTCAAGAGCAGTGCCACGCTTCTGCATGACAATATACCTTGGATCCCTTCTGTGTGGTGACGTCCATGGGGCGCTGGAGAAAAAAATGAAAAATGGCCCCTGTACACACAGATGACGGAGTGCCTGGCACCGTCCCAGATCTCCCCTCGCCTGTCCCACAGTGACGGCTGGCCCGATGCAGTGACGAAGTTTGATGGGGAGGACGATGTTAGCCCGGGGTCTGCCCTCCACTGTGTCCCCACCGGGGGGGGGACCTCGGCTCCATGGGGGAGGGCCTGAGTACTGGACAACAAATAAGGGGGTAAGGGGAGACAACAGCAGAATGGATACCTTGGCGACTCTTAAAGGAGTTGTGTGCAGGTAGCGGGGGGATAAACAAATGAAATAAAAAAAAAAAAGATGCAGCAGGACAAGTGAAAGCAGATGAGTTCTAAGGGGCAATAAACTAGTTTCAAGTTGTCTGCATGTTAAAGGTTTTACAAAACGATTGCTGTGGTTACATGTTATTTCCTTGGAGATGAATAACTGCAGAATAACCACATTTATTCATCTCTGTTAGTCATTCCTCATGTGTTATAAATGTCCCTACCACACACTTCTGTTAGTAAAATAACCTGCAATGTTGCTGCTTTGCTACATGCTTGTCTCATAATCAATTGTATTGTATTTTCTTTTGTCACTATCATGTTCTGCTGCATGCATGGCGTTGTCATGTTATTTCATCATTCATCTCACTCGCCCATCTAACCCAGGAGCCATTGAAGGTATGTAAGAGGCTGGCACTGCATGCGTTCTGTATTGCTTTTCTCCTGAGATTGTTTTAGTTGACATGGAAAGAGAGGCTAGGAAACAGTTTATTTTTTTCTGTGTCGTTCCACCTTGTCACTAGGCTATTCATAACTGCAGGGCAAACCATGTTATTCTACGTGGGACACAAAACTTAAATAAAACTGTGACATCAGTAGGGAACCTACAGTAAGTTGCCTCAACATTCCATAAACTAATTCGAGATAGCCAGTTTTTCTCTATTGGTTAAGGAACAAGCAGCCAAGCTTTTGAGGCTCTTCTACTTGAACTGTGCTTCAAAACTTTTATTGATTTTTCTATGTAGTAACTCTTACCAGAGAAATTGTTCTAACAAGCAGTATTTTTAAATTTATATCGTGCTTCTTCATTTTCAATTAATTGGCTCCTGTTAATTTTATCCCTGGGTTCTGTGGATGTCTGGGTGTTCTGCCATTCTGTCTGCCTAAACTAATTAAGGATATCATCAGTATAAACACTTTTCTATGTGTGGTCTGCCTTTCCATAAAACAACAAAGAAGACTCATGCTAAATATACTAGGTATGGCCCTGGGAACTACAGGCCAGTCAGTCTGACCTCCGTTGTGGGTTAACTGATGGAGACCATTCTGAAGGGAAGGCTAGTTGGGTTCCTTGAAGTGAATGGGCTGTAGGACGAGAGACAACATGGGTTCATGTCAGGAAGATCTCGTCAAACCAGCCTGATTAGCATCTTTGACTGGGTATTGATGGTGGCAGACAAGGGCCCAAGTAGGTGACATTCTGTACTTGATTTCAGCAATGCATTCAAATCTGTGCCCCACAAGAGATTGGTCAGGAAGTTGAAAAACCTTAAGAGCGGGAAACATTAAAAAGGTGGGTGGCAAATTGACTCCATGGTAAGACCCATAGGGTGATGGTGGTGGGGGATGAGGGGCATAACCACTGGGGTCCCGCAGGGGTCAGTGCTCGACCCAGTGTTATTCAGTGTGTTCATTAATGACACTGGAGATGGCATCAAAGGGAAAATCTTCCACTTTGTGGACGACACCAAGCTGTTTGGGAAGGTGGATACAGACGAAGGTGTGCAGGACCTAAAAGAGGACCTAGTGAAGCTAGAGAGGTGGTGTGGCATATGGCAGCTTTGATTCCATGCTAAGAAGTGCAGGGTCATGCACATAGGAGGAATGATCGCAAGGGCCAAGTACAGTCTTGGGTGGGGGGGGTCTAGGTCATGGTATTGGTGGAGGAAAATGACTTGATTATAGCCATTACCATCAACCTAAAGCAGGCTACACTGCCTAGAAAGGCTACAGCCAAGGCTAACAGAATGCTGTGCTGCATTACTAGAGGGTTCACGAACAGTAGGGAGAAGGATATCCTGCCACTCTACAGATCCCTGGTGCAGCCATATCTGGAGTACGGTGTGCAATACTTGGGTCCCTACCCAAGGATAGATATCAACCAGTCTGAGGCAGTACAGAGGACGGTGACAGAAACTGTGCAGGGACAGCAAGGTGGATATCAGGAACCTTTTTCATCATAGTGAAAACTAGACCACAAGGGAGCGCTGTTACAAACTGGTGGGGGAGAGGGTTCAAAAAGGTCAGGAGATACTATTTTACAGAATGGGTGGTATCAAGATGGAATTAGCTCCCTTCTAAAGTAGTCACTTAGAAGGCAGTGGGGGGGCTCAAGAAAGGGTGGGATAGGGTGAAGGGGAGGGTCTGGATTGGCAAGGAGGGGACAGGGATAACTGTACTCCCTAGATCAGGGGCTCAGCAGTTGAGCAGAAGTAAAAGGTCACCTTCTGCTGGCTAATTTGTATGTTCGTATAGGCACCGCACTGAATACAGAAGGAGCAGCTAACCCAGACCAGCAGAGCACTGTAAAGCTGCCGCACTTAAGTCTCACAGAAAAAAATGCTTCAAGCTCAAAAGATGCAAATGCTCATCTAATTTATTAAGAGCACAAACAGCATGCACCATTACAACACCAGTGCTTTACCTCATTCAAAAACTTTCTGTGGCAGAGCAGCAGTGTGTTCAGACCATTTTTAAAGTAGGTATCAGCCATCAAAGTGTTGTCTTGTCATCCCATACAAATTGATGGTAGGTAAAGTACTTAGGGGCATACTTATAGTAAGTGCAATGTAAACACATTTACACCTGCTTGCAGTGCCACACACCTCTCATACTACACATTTAGTGGCAGTAGCAAAGTTGATTTATGTTTGTTGACTGAGTGGGTGTTCAGGCAACAGGCACTTTTCAAACAACATGAAGTCTTGCTGTATTCTGACATATGCAGTGATCCCCAACCTTTGAACTGCCCCTGAGAACAAAGAGTTAACTTTCTATGCAGAGCATAGAATGCTGAGCTCGAGCTCGGTTGGAGCCTCTGTCTGGAGTGTTTCAAACTCAAACCTGCAGATTCTTTACTCCGCCTCACTGAACGGTCACTCCGGAGATTTCTCCTTCAGCTCAGTTCGAAAGTCGGTTAAAGTCTCAGTTTTCGTCGGTTTTTAAACCGAAAAAGTTATCCGCATAGTCGGTTCAGTCTCTGTCTGTGGTGCCGTGAGTACTAGATAGGAATTGCTCTGTTTTCTGTGTGGAACTTGTAAAAGTGCAGGTCGGTTCTGCTGAACCGACCATTTGATAGTGAAATTTTGTGTTTTACTTAGTGTGTGGTTACCGGTTCTAAAAAAAACAAGTTTTACTACATTTTTTCCCAATACCCGTGACACGGTTAGGAACCGATAAGGGTGTCTTGCCTGGCAGTTGCCATATAAAGGGTAAGTTGGTTAGGTTGGCCATGTCTGAGAAACCCAAGAAAAAAACCGGGCCCACTGGGTTTCAACACTGCAGTGAGTGTGGGGAGGTCTTTGCTAAGGCCGATCCCTACACCACCTGTGTTTATTGTCTGTGGTTTGACCACCTCGATTCAGACTGCCAAATATGTAAACATTTTCCCAAATCTACCCTTGAGAAGAGATTAGGTAGACTGAGGGAAAAGGAGGCCGAGAAGTCCGCTGACCCGATGACAGCCCGTTTGAATTCCGACCAAAACCAGAAGGAGTGCCTCTGACCAGGGTGATACTTAGGGCAAAGGAGAGCCGATTCCGAGGATCGGTTCCATCAAAAAAGCACAAAGAAAAAATGGTCAGTTCGGATCCAGAGGTTCATGTTCCGACCTGAAGATAGCCGATAATGGAGGCACTGGATTGTGGAATCGCCGCCGTTCCTACCGATCCGGCACCTTCTGGCAGGGGTTCAGTTCGGTTGGTTCCCCCAGTTCAAGATTATACCCTTGAAGATTTTTATGAACCGGAGTTTGAAGAGGAAGGGGAATTTGAGGATGATGATGGTGAAAGTGAGGGTCTGGATGTACCTGTGGAACCGGACATCTCCCCAGACA
This sequence comes from Neoceratodus forsteri, assembly GCA_016271365.2. Taxonomy (NCBI): domain Eukaryota; kingdom Metazoa; phylum Chordata; order Ceratodontiformes; family Ceratodontidae; genus Neoceratodus; species Neoceratodus forsteri. Next base: position 41,794,022 of record CM057451.1, read on the forward strand.
GACCTTCAGGTGTTTCCCCTCCTAGGCTTTCTGAGTCCCCTTCTTACTTTATGTTCTACAGAAAGGTGGCTGAAACCCTCCAGCTTCCTATGGAGGAGGCATTGGAGGATCAAGAGGAGCCTGATTATGTAGAAATGATGGACATCCCAGAGTCCAGGAGACTGTCTATTCCCCTTCACAAATCCTTTGGGAAGCAGACACAAAAAATTCTAAAGTCTCCTAACACTATACCTCCTGTGGATAGAAGAAAGGACAAGAGGTATACACTTTCAGGCTCATACATGGAGTTCTTATACCAGCAATGCAGCCATGTTGGGGTAGTCCAGGCTGCTGCCTGTGACAAGGCAAATATTCCCTTGGCTTCACAACCCCCAGACAAGGACTCCAGGAAGATTGATGCCATGGCAAAGAAACAGTACATGGCATCTTCTTTGGGACTCAGGTAGGTGAATTATATGGCCTATACAGCCAGGTACCAGAAGTCCAGGTGGGACACTGTACTGGCACTGGCTAAACAGTCCTCCCCCCAGCTAGCCAAGGAGCTAGAGGAGGTGGCTGCAGATGGGATTGAGGCCTCAAAAGTACAGTTTCATGCTGCTGTGGACTCCAATGATGTGTCATCAAGAGTCATGGCTACATCTGTGGCTCTTCAGAGAATGGCTTCAGATGTACTAGCCTCTCACAGGATACTCAGGCTAAGGCCATGGATTTTCCTGTAGTGGGTAATTCTCTGTTTGGGGAGCAGACAGAGAATTACATGAAGAAAATGGACGAGTACAGGACCACTTATCAGAGTGCTCAGGCCAAGGAAAGGCAGGCAACTCCTCAAAGGCAGCAGTCTAGGGGCAGGGGCAGGCATTTTCATAGGCCTTTTTACCAAGCTCAGGCCTCTTCTCCTTTTTCGCAGAAGGGGTTCTTCAGAGGGAAAGGCAGAAGGGGGATGAGCAGGGATGCATCCACTCCTCAGCGTAAGGCCCCTGCCAAGCAGACACCCTGATGTGTCTGCCGGGGTCGACTCTCCTATTCCAGTAGGGGGCAGGCTGGCTTACTTTGTCCAGGACTGGAGGTCTGTTGCATCAGACAAGTGGGTCCTGGAAGTAGTAAGCCAGGGACTGGTTCTCAGTGTCAAAAAATTTACGAAGATGAGAGCCAGATCTTTTCCACCTGCAGATCTCTCAGAAACCCTTGCCCTAGAGGCAGAGGTTTCATCTCTTCTGGCCTTAAGAGCCATAGAGAGAGTTCCTACTCTATACAGGGGCAAAGGAATGTACTCCAGGTACTTCCTTACCCCAAAAAAGACAGGGGAGTGGCGACCCATCCTAGACCTGTGATACCTGAACAAACATCTTTTAAAACCAAAGTTCAAGATGGTAACTCTAGGAATAATTCTTCCCTCTCTAAGGCCAGGGGACTGGCTAGCCTCCCTGGACCTCAAAGATGCCTATTTTCACATTCCCATCAGGTGCTCCCACAGAAAGTACCGCAGGTTCGAGTTGCCCTCAGGCCATTATCAGTTCAAAGCAATGCCCTTTGGTCTAACATCAGGCCCAAGGGTTTTCACAAAGTGATTGGCAGTAGTCATTGCCTTTCTAAGGAGGCAAAAGATTTCCATTTTTCCATATCTGGACGACTGGCTCATAGTAGGCCAGTCTCCAGATCAAGTCAAGTCAGACCTGCAAGTGACCCAGCAAGTGCTCACTTCTCTAGGATTTCTTCCCAAGTCAGTTCTCGAGCCAGTGCAACTCCCTACCTTTATAGGAGCAGAGCTGGATACTGTCAAAGCAAGAGCCTTTCTTCCCCCTGGAAAGGGCAAGAGTTCTTATAGAACTGGCTTCTTCCTTCAGCCTTCAGGTGTCTCGACCAGCAAGGCATTTCCTCCAGCTCTTGGGCCACATGGCAGCTTCTACAGCAGTGGTCCAAGGGGCAAGATTCCAGATGAGGGATATTCAGTTCCATCTGAGGGCCTTTTGGTCCCAAAAGAAGGATTCCCTTACCAAACTGATTCCTGTGACAGGACCCTGATCCAAGCCCTTCAATGGTGGCAGGATCAGGACAACTTAAGGCAAGGGGTTCCATTTGCCACTCAGTCTCATTCAGTGGTCCTTACCACGGATGCTTCTCTTCTGGGCTGGGGAGCCCATCTGGGGGCCCTCACTGCCCAGGGACTGTGGTCCCTTCAGGAATCCCTCCTCCATATCAGTCTCCTGGAACTCAGGGCAGTTTTTCTGGCCCTGAAAGCTTTCTCTCAGTCAGTGCAGAACAAGGTGGTTCAAGTCAGAACAGACAACACCACTACTGTGTGGTATATCAACAAGTAGGGAGGCACTCAGTTTACGGCCTTGTGCACAGAAGCCATGAAGTTGTAGTCCCTGGCTTATTCCCTGCAAGCCTCTCTGATAGCAGTTCACCTTCCAGGGAAGGACAATGTGTTAGCAGATGCACTGAGCAGGATCTCTCGGGGCCATCACAAATGGTCCCTGGACCCTCAGATGTTGAAAGTGATTTTTTTCAAGGTGGGGCACTCCAGAGATAGATCTCTTTGCAGCCCCAGACAATCACCAACTTCCTCTCTTTTGTTGCAGACCCCCAGTCTTGGGCTCAGTCCCCCTGGATGCTCTGATTCTGAATTGGGAAGGGAAATTTCTGTATGCCTTCCTTCCCTTCCCACTCCTGTTCAAGGTTCTAGTCAAGATAAGGTCTCAACCTTGCAAAGTGATTCTAATTGCTCCAGATTGGGTCAGACAGCCTTGGTACCCCCTGTTGTTGTCCCTAGCAGTCCATCTTCCCCTGTCTCTTCCCAGGAATTACAACCTGTTAACATCTCTCGGGGGAGGATTTGGTACCCCAATCTTCAGTCTCTCAATCTCAAGGCATGGCTCTTGAAGAGTTAGTTTGCAGACTTGCATCTTTCTCAAGGGGTTCTGGATATTCTCAAAGCTGCTCGAAAGCCCTTCACCAGAAAGACTTATAAGTCCAAATGGAAAAGATTCAGCATTTGGTGTTCCAAGAAGCATATTTCTCCAGACACTGCTGAATTGCCTACGGTTCTGGATTATATGGTCCATCATAATGGCCTAGGCCTCAGACCAGCTATTCTCAAGGTACACTTGTCATCTGTTTCTGCTTTTCTGTCAGTGGGAAAGTCTTCCTCGCTATCATCTCATCCTGTGTTCTGTAAATTCTTTAAAGGATTGCTTCACACCAATCCTCCCTTTAGAGACCCTGCCCCTGCCTGGGATTTGAATGTTTGCATTGCTCAGCTTATGCAACCTCCTTTTGAGCCTATGTCCTCAGCAGAGCTCAAGTACTTGACTTGGAAACTGTGTTCTTGGTAGCCATTACCTCTGCCAGGCGTATCAGTGAATTGCAGGCCCTGTCAGTGGAACCTGATTTTATCTCCTTTCATAGGGAAAAAGTGGTCCTTAGAACCAATAGAAGGTTCTTGCCCAAAGTGGTTTCAGACTTCCATTTGAATCAGTCTGTGTCTCCCCGTTTTCTTCACTGATCATTCTTCCTCAGGTGAGAGGAGGCTACACAGTTTAGACGTTAAAAGAGCCCTTAGTTACTACATAGAGCGTACCAAGGGTCACAGGTTTGACTCCCTCCAGTTGTTCCTCACTTATGGAGAAGTGCGAAAGGGCAAACCTGCCACTAAGAGAACTATTGCAAGGTGGATTGTATCTTGTATACAATTCTGCTATGAAAAACTGGGAAAGATTCCTCCCTCAGGCCCGAGGGCTCACTCCACCAGAGGTACAGCTGCTTCCCTGGCTACTGCCAGGTATATTCCCCTCTCAGAAATTTGTCAAGCAGCCACCTGGAAAACAGTCCATACCTTTACCAAGCATTACTCTCTGGATATCCAGGCTGGGAGTGATGCCCGGTTTGGCACAGCAGTACTTTATAGCCTATTCCCAAAGTAGGTTCTGTCCCTCCTCCATGGAGGTACTGCTTGGTAGTCTGCATATGTCAGAATACAGCAAGACTTCATTTTGTTTGAAGAAAAAATTACTCACCTTAGTAATTGTGTTTCTTCTATTGGAGTCTTGTTGTATTCTGACCTCCCTCTCTGCCTCCCCTCTCAGAACCTGTTTTTGGGAAGTGGGTGGGCAGGTGCAGTGTTGCACCCAAGGGGGTGCTCCTTGTTTACACCCTCTTCCTTTTGTTTGGGTGTTGATTTATTACTGTTATTTGTATTAGATTGGGTTTTGGTTTTTGAGTTTCCTGACTTGAGTCTTCCTTTGGGAATCCAAAACTTTTTACTGCCAGTTGGCTAGTAGGAATTTTACAATTTCCACATAAAATGTTTAGTTAGTGGGCTCGTAAGAATCTGACGGTTTGAGTTTGAAACACTCCAGGAAGAGACTTCAACCAAGCTCAAGCTCAGCATTCTATGCTCAGCATAGAAAATTAACTCTTTGTTCTCTGGGGCAGTTCAAAGGTTGGGGATCACTGCATATGTCAGAATACAGCAAGACTCCAATAGAAGAAACACAATTACTAAGGTGAGTAATTTTTCCTTTTCAGGCATGACCCAGGTACCGAGTAGTACAATATATTATACAGAACCAAGATAAAATGGTGCATAATGTACAAAATAAAAAGTATCGTTTACATAGCATTTTAAGATATGGTAATAAAACATGGAAATGTGAGCTGGCAGATGTTTTGTACAGTAAAACAGAGAGGACACAAAACATGAGCAGGTATTAAGATTTTGTGGATGATCTTTCATGTAAGGAGAGAGAACTTTAGGTGATGAAGACAGTCTCCCAGATGGTGGAATGGTGTTCTAAAGAGAAGCAGCCTGGTAGCTGCGCAATCTCCTTTGGAGATATCTGTCATCAGGTCACACCTATGGAACTTAGTTGTCAGGCACTAGGATCCCATGGAAGCTTTTCTGCAGCAGTCTACTTGGGGCCACCCACTCCAATGTTAGGCTGTGACATCTCTCACCCTATAAAAGTGAGGGCGGCCCTGCTTCCTCCTCAGTTCTTTCCCACCATCGACCATTCGCACACACACTCCATGGAAGTTTCATTGCTCAGGTCAACCGCCAACATTTTCTTACCTTTTATTTTCTTTTGTCGATGAATCACTTTTATTTAAAAGTGATTCTTTTTTCCTTTGTATGTCCAGAACTGCTCTTTTGTCAGCTCTTTTCTCTTGTTGCCACTGTGAAAAGAAGATTTCTTCCACTGACGAACACCAACTCTGTGTCTGCTGTCTTGGGCCTAGCCATAACATCTCAGCCTGTGAATCCTTCCAGAAATTAAACCTTACCACCTGCCGCTGATGAAAGACAGCCCTACAGAAGTTCTTCATAGAGCAACAGGTAGCCAGCAATAAGAAGGGGTCTTCCGCAACCCCTTCCACCCAGTCACCTGAGTCCTCCACAGGCTGGCAGGCCACCAAGGCCCAGGGAAAATCCTCTGGAAACACTCTCGACAGGACAAGGAGAGGCCTAAGGACAGCTTCCTCCATCGGCCATCCCAGTCCCCGCTGGATTCTTCCTCTTCTTCTCCAGGGATCACCCTGTTGACAGCTTCTGTGTCGGCAACTCGACCCGTGCAAGCCTCTGTTTCCTTCAGGCCCCCCAGGGTGGATTCTCCTCCCACCCATCATTGAGCGGTGGACCATTCGTTGGAGTCCGTGTCATCAGCTCTTGCCCCACCTTCGAGACCTCTTGAGACTTGAGGTCTGTCTGTGTCGGGCCTACCCGCTAGCTCCTTAGCTAGTGGTTCGTCGACGGACCAGGGCTTCATGCCCCGTCTGTTGATGCCAGTGTCAATGATGGTTCCCTTCCCTGCCATCAACTGTAATACCATTCTAACCTCCATTACTACTTCTCTTATCCAACAGCTAGCTACATGGCCTGGGCCAATGTCACCTGCGCTGTTGTCGGCTGTTTTGGTGGCGTGCCTGCTTGGCCCATGCACCTCGCACCACATGGAGTCGGCACGGCGTTCTTCAGCCCTTGCGCACAGCAGTCTGATGAAAATTAGTATCGTCCCGATCTTCTCCTCCCTGAGGAAGAGGAGGATGAGGAGGAAGTCAATGTGGAAACCTCTGACAGGTCCACTATCTTTGCTGTGAGTGAGGAGTCTGTTAAACACACTCCCAGGCCCCCCCCCCGAGGACCCCTCCTTCTTCAGTGTGATGAAGCAGCTGTCCTCTACTATGGGGTTCCAAACTGAGGAGGAGCATGAAACCAGGATAAATATGGTGGACTTCTTGGAGATCCCTGAGTCTCCACATAAGATGATTCCTCCCCTGCTGCCTGCCTTGAATGATGCCGCCACAGCAGCCTGGCGCAGACCCAGTATGGTGCTAGCTATGCTCAGGAAGGCCAACAAACTTTACCAGGCACCTCAAGGGTTACCCTTTTATGCAGCCCAACCTGAGACTGACTCTGTGGTCATTAAGGCTACCCACGATATGACTGAGGCCCCTAAGCACCTTAGTTCCCTGCTCCATGACCAGGAGTCGAGGAGGTTGGATTTATGGGGTAAAAGGACCTTTGCATCAGCCACCCTCAGCCTTTGGATTACCAGTTACTTGGATCACCTTACTAAGTACCAGAATACTCTCTGGAGGAAGGGCAAAGTGACTGCTCAGTCCCTTCCTGAGGGTTCTCACAAGCAGGACCTCCTAGAGGTCATTCAGGCCTCTGAGGATGTGAGCAAGCACCTCCTTAGAGCCACCTATGACATGGTTGATACTACAGCCCAGGCAGCTGCCTCAGGCATTTGACTTAGACAGTACTCCTGGCTGCAGATTTCTGACTTTGCCAATGACATCCAACAAAAGATGTTAAATGCCCCTTTTGTGGGTCACAAAACTTTTGGTCCAGATCTGCAGGACATTATTAATGAGCTGCAGGCTTCTGGCAGGGCCACTAGGTCTGCCCACTCCTTATATCTTACCTAGCCCAGGAGTAGGCCACGGTCCTCCTTTCGGAAGCCCTCCCACAAGTTGAGTCTTGGAGGCAAACTTCAGGGTAAACGCAGAGCCAGCTCAGCCTTACCTGCTCCCTCTTCCTTCGCCAGCCCCTTGGCCAAGCAACCCAAAGGCAGCAGTGCAGCCTCTGTCGCCGGTTCAGCCTCTGCGTTACTCCTTGAAGGACCACCCTCCTCCTTTGAGTCAGGAGGTGGTGGTCGGAGGCAGGTTCTCCCTGTACTTTTCTCAGTGGAGAACAGTCACTTCAGATGCTTGGATCTTGCAAATAATTGAACAGGGTCATGCTCTTGAGCTTCTAGAGTAGCCTCCAAATGTTCTCTCAATTCCCCTGTTTTACCACACAGACCATGCAGAGGTACTCAGGGAGGTCCTCACCTTGCTGCGTAAACAGGCCATAGAGCCAGTGCCCACGCGCCAAAAGAACAAGAGGTTTTACTCTTGATTCTTCCCGATTCCCAAGAGAATAGGGGACTTGAGGCCCATTTTAGACCTCAAGGAGCTGAACCTTTTTTTCAGTACAAAAAGTTCCAGGTGTCACTTTGCATGGCCTTCTTCCGCTGCTTAAGCAGGGCGACTGGCTGTGCTCCCTCGAGATGCAGGACGCCCATCTACATGCCATGGTTTGCACCCCTCATAGTCATTGCCTGCTGTTCCTGTTTCAGGGGAGGATTACCAGTTCAGGGTACTGCCCTTTGGCTTATCCTCTGCGCCACGGGTCTTTACCAAGTGCTTAGCAACTGTGGCAGCGGCCCTACATTGTGGGGGCCTCTATGTGTTCCCCTATAGGGACGACTGGTTACTGAAGGCCCAGTCCAGGGAGCTCGTGTTGATCACTCTGGAGTGCATCCTGCAGTTGTTCCACTCCTTGGGAATCACGGTCAACTGCCACAAGTCGGTGCTGACCACTTCTCAGAGATTGCAATTCATAGGGGCAGTTCTGGACTCTACTCAGGGCAAGGCGTTCCTCCCTGAGCCTCTCTCAAAGATCCTTGACATCACCACCAAAAAGCACCAAACCCCTGAAAGGTGCTTCCTGGATCACGGACTGCATCTCCGGGACCAAACCTGACACGCGGAGCCAGGCATGACACCGTAGACTCACGGCGAAAGCGGAGCTCCGCCCAATAGTGTCCACTGCATCGTATGTCGTCCACAGAATGTGGCGACTGTCCGAACAAGCAGAACGGACTAAATCGGCTAACTCCTGCTTGACTTGAGAGTTAGGTAAGGAGTCTATCTTAGATTCCACCTGGGTAAGGATGGCCTTCTGGTAATCCCCCATATGAGCAACGTAATTCAGGGCCCGAATTCCCAGTGTGGAAGAGGCATAAATTTTTCTTCCATACTGGTCCAGGAGGCGAGATTCCTTATCCGGAGGAGACGAGCTTAGGTGTTTGGGATGAGCTGACCGGCCGTGAGCGGCGCTAATCACGACCGAATCTGCATGAGGGTGGGAGACGACTGGTTACTGAAGGCCCAGTCCAGGGACCTCGTGTTGATCACTCTGGAGTGCATCCTGCAGTTGTTCCACTCCTTGGGAATCACGGTCAACTGCCACAAGTCGGTGCTGACCACTTCTCAGAGATTTCAAGTCATAGGGGCAGTTCTGGACTCTACTTAGGGCAAGGCGTTCCTCCCTCAGGACAGGGTGGATTGCCTTATTGTCCAGGCCCGGAGGTGGCTCAGAGCCGGTATGTGGCAGACAGAAGTTTCCTCCAGTTCTTAGGCCGCTTGGCAGTGGCCATCGTGATGGTCCCTCTGGCCAGGCTGCACATGAGGATTTCACAGTGGACCCTCCAGGTCCCATGGGATCAGCATTCAGGCAACATAGATCAGCTGATCTGGTTTTGTCACAAGTCTGCAAAGTGCTCCACTGGTGGATGAATCTGGCCAGTCTCCTAAAAGGAGTTCCCTTTCTGATCCCCACCCCCCACCAGATCACTACAGATGCTTTGGTCAGGGCTGGGGAGCCCTTCTAGGTTCTATCAGACCCAGGGCCTCTGGTCTTGCAGGGAGACTTACCTCCACATAAATGTTCTAGAAATGAGGACGGTTCTGTACGCCTTCCAGGCCCATCTCTCGTCAAGTCCTCTGCTGGTGCAATCGGACAATCTCAGTGTAGTCTATTACATCAACAAACAAGGAGGGACCCATTCCTATCCTCTGTACCGGGAAGCAATGAGGGTCTGGTACTGGGCTCTAGATCACGGTCTAGAACTGTCGGCTGTCCATGTGCCAGGTGCCCAAAATGCCTTCAGACCCCATGAATCATTCAGTTTGCTTAACTAATGCAGTCAGCCTTCTGTGTTGAACTGCAACGGAGAGAATGGAATGTATGTACTGTAAATGATGGAACTGTCATTGGCTCGTGCCAGTTTCAAACTGATGGCCCTAGTAACTGCTGCCCTCTGAAGTACTCAGATTAATTTCTTCACCTGCCAGTTCGGACGCCTTGGAGAGTTCTCCTCAACTTTTTTAAAAACTCATTTATTTACGAAGAAGTTTGTTCTTTTACTTTTATTTTAACTCATTGCCTCCATAGGCTCACTCTAAGATTACACCACTTGCCTCCTGAATTTCCTGTATGCTTTTAACAGTGAATCCTGGGCCTTTCTAAGCAAAATCAAGCCATAGTCAGCATGTCGCAAACAAATGCTAATAGCTCAATAACTGTACAGGCTAGACACAAAGTATGAGTGGCAGAGTTATTCAGTACAAAATTGCCTTTCCAATGGTGGCATGCATGTAATAATAAGTAATTTTGTTTTTTTTTTCTATGCTAGTTGAAAGAGCAAACTAAATATTGTTTTCACTAAAAAAGGGCAACATACGCCATTTTTTGTTGGAAAATATGTAAAATATCAACGTCAAATTAAGCATACAGACATTAGATGGTGTTTTAATATTATGTTTGTTAAAAAAAAGATATCTTTTTACTATAAAACGTAATTTTTCCCCATTTCAGTCAAGGTGCTTTGGTGAGATTTGAGGGATGAATCTCAACCACACACACCATATCATAAACAAATGCGTATGACTCCAAAAGTATACATGGTACACACAAAGTATCAGCATGAAAGTTGATGGGCACAAAAATGCCTTTCCAGTGGTGCTATGCAACCAGTTGTAATCAATACGGTTTTTATTTTATGCCTGCTGAAGTGCCAAAAAAAGTGAATTTTATTCAAGCTGCTTAGGTGAATCTTGATGGAAAACATGTCAGCCCTACACATAAACAAATGTGAATAACTCCTAAAGTATACATGATATACACAAAATATCAGTGGCAAAGTTGTTCAGCACAAAATTACCTTCCCAATGGTGGTATGCAAATAATAATATGTAATTTTTTTTAAGCTGGTTGAAACAGCAAAAAAACTATTTTTTTCACTAAAACAGACAACATAAGCCATACACGCAATACCATAAACAAATGCAAATAACTCCTAAAGTATACATGATATGCACAAAATATCAGTGACAAAGTTGTTCAGCATAAAATTACCTTTCCAACGGTGCTATGCAGTCAAATATATATTATATTCTGTTACACTCTATATTAAAATATATAAGTGACTTCTCCAGACGTTGCAAGGGCACACTGGGAGTCAGTAGCTGACTTCGGCAGACGTCCTCAGGACACACCAGTGTATTTTACTGACGACTACAGGCGTCTGCTAGGAGACGATGAGTTAACATTGCTGTCCCTATTTCAGATATTTAGTAAGTTTTAGTGTTTTTTTTGTTAAGAACCACGGTGAACCATTGTTTTTGTGGTAAATTCTTTCACTTTTGATTGTTTTTTGTATTTTACACTTGGTTCACCCTTGAGACCATAGCGTTTTATTCTTTATTTGTTTACTGTTCGACCATCTCCTTTTCCTGTCAGAAATCGAGCGAGTCGGTTGGTTCCCTCTATATCTCGTCTGTGAGGAACTGATAATTTTTTCTCATATACTCAAAAAAGTGTTATCGTGCTTTGGGAACGTCCTCTTTGGGGTGTATTTGTTGTTCCTGACACTAATGTCACAGACACCTAGAAAAAGAAATGACCAACTAGGTTTAAAAACTGTACTGGTTGTGGACATTTAGTAGCCAAAGCTGATAGACACGACTTGTGTATTTTCTGTCTGGAAACTAGTCATATTTTTGTTTAAGTGTGGTATCTGCAAAACCTTCTGCCCCAAAACTCTCAAGAAAAGGGCCAAAAAGTTGGAAGAGATGGCTACCCCTGCATTTCCACCTAAGTCTTCAGAGGAGCCCTCCCCTTCTAAAAAATATAAAAGTAAGGAACTGGTGGAAAAATCCACCGAGAAATCCGATTCTGTTAAAGCAAGAAGACTAGTGGAACCAGCCTCAGAACCAGTTCCTGCAAAAAAAAAAAAAAACAAGGAAAAGCATACCACTGCACCTCCTGCTGAAAAAGCAAAGGAGCTCTCGGCGAATAGACCAACTATGCCTTCTGCGGAGGAAATTGTCAAGGTCCTGCAAGTATTACAGGCCCTCCATGCTGCCGGTCCATTGGTTCCTCCATCATTTACCCTGGTTCCTGCTTCGGTTCCACCATTTCAGGAAAGGGTTTATTTGTATGAGGAACCAGAGGAGGAGGAGGGAGAACCTATAGAGTCAGAAGTCTCTCCTGAGCAGGACTTCGGTTCTCCCCCCAGGGGTCCAGAGGATTACTTCTCTCACAATTTCTTTGTGAGACAGATGGTAGATACCCTCGACCTCTCTATACAGGAGTCAGTTGAGGATGAGGAGGAAGCTGATTTCATAGACATGATGGGTCTCACCCCCACGAAAAGACTGCTCTGCCCATTCATAAATCCCTCTGAAAGGCAGTATTTAAAAATTCTGCAAACCCCAACTTCTGTGCCAAGGGTGGACAGAAAGGTACATAAAAAGAACCAGTTAGATAGATCTAACGCTGACTTTTAATTCACGCATCCTGATCATGAGGGAGTGGTACAGGTGGCTGCCTGTGACAGGGCAAAGGTACATTTGGTATCCCATCCCCCTGACAAGGATTCTAGAAAAATTGATGCCGTGGGAAAAAAGGGTACATGGTAGCTTCTCTCCTTGTCAGGCATGCCAATTATATGGTTTATGCAGCTCAGTACCAAAAAGCCCTTTGGACCACATTACTGGCTATGTCAGATAAAATACAGGGGGAAATGGCAGTGGACCTGGCCGAGACTGCCAGGACAGCTTTAGATGCCACAAAATATCAGTTCCATATGGCAGTAGATACCAATGACACTGCTGCAAGGCTCATGGCCCTCACAGTTTCTATGAGGAGGTTTGCCTGGCTTAGAGCCACAAACCTATCTCAGGATACCCAAGCTGAGGTGATGGATTTTCCTGTGAGAATTAACTCTCTTTCTGAGGACAAAACAGAGGCCTGCATGAAAAAAAGTGGAGGAGTACAAGGCCACCTACAGGAGTAATGCAGCCAAAGATAGACCCTCCACTTTCTATAGGCATCAGACGAAGGGAGGCAGGGGTAGGGGATCGTACTTCAGACCTTTTTTCCAAGCCCAGGCATTGCCAGACTACCGGCAGACCAGGGGGTACTTCAGAGGTAGGGGCAAAAGGGCAGTGAGACAGGCAGAGCCAGCCCCCCATGCCAACGCTCAACCCAAACAGAACCCCTGACGTGTTCATGTAGTTCACCTCCCTCCTACCAGTAGGTGGCAGGCTGACTCACTTCCTCCAAGCTTGGCAGTCCATCACCACAGACAAGTGGGTCTTGGAGATAGTGAGCCAGGGTCTGTCCCTAAGTTTCAATCTAGATTTAGTAGTTGCCGTATTGGTCCTTGCAAGAATAGATCCAGAAGCAAATGATTTGATACCTTTTAATGGACCAACATAGATGTAACAACAAGAACAAAGTTCTCTAGCTTTCGGACCAACCAGTCTTGGTCCGAAAGCTAGAGCACTTTGTTCTTGTTGTTACATCTATGTTGGTCCATTAAAAGGTATCAAATCATTTGCTTCTGGACCTAAGTTTCAAAACACTCCCCAAGCTGAGAAGCAAAAGTTTTCCTCCAGTAACCCCATCAGAAGAGGTACTTCTGGTCAGAGCAGTGGAACCTATTCCCCTATCACAGAGGGGCAAGGGGTTCTACTCCAGATATTTCCTAACACAAAAGAAGAGTGTGGACTGACGACCAATACTAGATCTCAGACTCTTAAACAAACATGTGACAAAGACAAAGTTCAGAATGGTCACCCTTGCTATGATAATACCCACTCTGCAGCAGGGAAACTGGCTGGCATCCTTGGACCTCAAGGATGCCTATGTCCACATTCTCATCCAACCCAGCCGCAGAAAGTATCTGAGGTTCAGACTTCTCTCAGGTCACTACCAGTTCACAGCCATGCCCTTTGGTCTAACCTCAACCCTAAGGGCATTTACAAAGTGCCTAGCTGTGGTAGTGGCTCACCTGAGAAGGCAAGGGGTCACAGTATTTCCTTACCTAGATGACTGGCTGGTCATAGGACAGTCCCCTCAACACACCAGAGAGACTCTTGCTCTAGTTCAGAGCACCCTGGAATCCCTGGGGTTCCTGGTAAATGCCCAGAAGTCAGAGGTAGAACCAGTCCAGGTGCTGAACTTCATAGAGGCAGAGCTGGATACCCTGCAAGGAAGGGCATTCCTCCCTTAGAACAGGGTAGACAATATTTTGCAGTTGCAGGATCTTTCACACTGAACAGACCCAGGCCAGTTAGACATTTCCTGTAACTACTAGGCCACATGGCAGCGGCCACAGCCGTAGTACCAGGATCAAGATTTCAGATGAGGGACATTCAGTTCCACCTAAGGGCTCACTGGTCCCAAAGGAGGGATCCTGTGGCCAAGCTGGTTCTGTCTCAGAAACTTTCATACAGGCACTGAAATGGTGGATGGACAGGCAGAATCTCAGAGAGGGAGCCCTCTTCAAAAAAGAGAGTCCCTTGCTGGTTCTCACTACAGATGCCTCCCCGTTTGGGTGGGGGCACACATGCTTGACCTCACGACCAGTGGCACATGGTCCCCTCAGGAATCACTCCTGCACATCAACCTGTTAGAACTTCAGGCATTTGCACCTCAGCTGAAGGGCAAGGTGGTACAGATCAGAACAGACAACACTACCACCATGTATTACATCAACAAGCAGGGAGGCACCAGCTCAGCCCTACCATGCACAGAAGCCATGAAGGTCTGGAATCTGGCCTACTCCCTGCAGGTGTCCCTGTCTGCCGTCCATCTACCAGGCAAGGACAATATTCTGAGAAACTCCCTAAGCAGGATAAGCCAGAACCATTACGAGTGGTCCATCAATACACAGGTGCTACACTCAGTGTTCAGAAGGTGGGGAACACCAGAGATAGACTTCTTTGCCTCCCCAGACAACTACCAACAGCCACAGTTCTGCTGCAGACCTCCAGCAAGGGAACTGTACCAGTGGATGCCCTGACATTGGTTTGATCAGGCAGATTTCTTTATGCCTTACCTCCCTTTCCTCTTTTGCTCAGGGTCCTGATAAAACTTAGATCCCAGTCAGCAACTATGATCTTGCTGGCTCCAGATTGGGCGAGACAACCGTAGTACTTGCTCCTGTTAGCCTTGTCAGTGGCACAGTTATTTCATTTCCCAAAGAGGCATAAGCTGCTGACAGCCTCTCAGGGCAGGATACTGTACCCTAGCCTGAAGTCCCTTCGCCACAGGGCTTGGTTCTTGAGACTTAGAGTTTGCCAGTTTGAACCTCTCTGAAGAGGTTCTGACTGTCCTTAGGGGTTCTCGGAAACCCTAGCCCAGGAAAACTTATGTTTCCAAATGGAAGAGGTTTTCCATATGGTGTGGCAACAAGGGTATCCACCCCTGCTACTGCCGGGTTGAGTATCCTTTTGGACTGCCTGACTCACTTGAATTCACTAGGCCTTCTACCTTGAAGGTGCACCTGGCTGCAGTCTCTGCCTACATCTCAGTTGGTAAAGACAGAGCCTTGGCATCTCATACTATCTTTCAAAAGTCTTTTTAAGGTCTACTTCACAGTCACCCTCCCTTAAGGGAGTCATTTCCAGCCTGGGACCTGAAGATCTGCATTGCCAGGCTTGTGGAACCCCCTGTGAGCCAATGGCAACTGCAGATTTAAAGTATGTTAACTGGAAAGCTGTTTTCCTAGTAGCCATTACTTCGGCTAGACAAGTAAGTGAGCCTCAGGCCCTGTGTGCAGATTTGAAGTATATATCTTTTCACAGGGACAAGGTGGTACTCGGGACTAATCGGAAATTCTTTCCTAAAGTTGTGTCAGACTTCCATTTAAACCAGTCTATCACATTGCCAGTCTTTTTTACTGCCAACTCTAGCTCTGGAGAGCAGAGATTGCATAGCCTGGATGTCAAGAGGGCACTTTGCCACTATCTGGATAGGGCCAAGTCCTACAGACCAGAGGCTACCCAGTTATTCTGTATCTATGGGGAAGTGGGTAAAGGTAAACCAGCATCTAGAAGGACCATTGCGTGCTAGATAGTAGCCTGTATACAGTTCTGTTACAGCAGAGTGGGTAAGCAGCTTCCCCACCCCGGGCCTCAGGGCACATTCTACCAGGGGCACAGCTGTATCAGGAGCTGCAGCAAGGGATACACCCCCCACTGGAAATTTGAAAAGCAGCTACATGGAAAAGTGTTCACACATTCACCAAGCACTATTGCTTAGACATACAGTCCAGAAGTGACGCCAGGTTTGGCACAGCAGTTCCACAGAGCCTTCTTCCCCAAGTAGGCTCTCTGCCCTACCTCCAAAGGTACTGCTTGGTAGTCTGCATTGGTTAAGCAGACTGAGTGATTCCTGGGGGTTGAAGAAAAAAAATTACTCACCATAGTAATTATGTTTCTTCCAGGGGATCACTCAGTCTGCTTAAGCTCCCACCCTGCTCCCCTACCAGAACCAGGAAAAAGGGATCTCTTATCTTGTGTCCCTGCTGGTCACTATATGTTCTACTACTTTTTAAGCTTAATGGTTAACGTTTTTTAAACTAGTTGTGTTTTATTATTGTCCCTTCTTACAGGGACCATTCTTTAGGGGTCCCCAAATAGGAGAAGAGTGTTAAGTAGTTAGTTAGGGTGTCTTCACTTTGTTAGGCTCAATAATGACACTGAGCAATTCAGAGTGCAGCAGTTACTAGGGGCAGCAGTTTGAAATTGGCACAAGCCAATGAGAGTTCCATAATTTGCATACATTCCATTCTCTCCATGGCAGTTCAACATTGAAGGCTGACTGCATTAGTTAAGCAGGCTGAGTGATCCCCTGGAAGAAACACAATTACTATGGTAAGTAATTTTTTTCTTGGCGGACAGCCTCAGCTAGTCACAGCCCAAAGTACATGAGTGGGAACTGCTGACCTCAGTTGCAGTAGACCTGTTTGACAGGTGTGGTATCCCAGAATTGGACCTTTTTGGATCTCTACTCAAAGCAAAACTGCTACTTTTCTGCTCGCTAGATCCAGGGCCTGGAGTTTTCTGGCAAAATGCGTTGTCCCTCTCCTGGAAAGGGAGGTTTCTTTATGCATTCCATCCCTTCCCTCTGATTCAGAGGGTTCTAATCAAACTACAGATGGAAGGCGTCACCCTGATTCTAGTGGCTCCGTTCTGGCCGCGGCATACGTTTTATTTATTTAAGTCTAGGATTACAAGTACCTTTGAGCCAAGGCTCTTTTACAAAGGTTCCATGTCAAGTGATAACAATATAAACATTACAAAATTTGAGAAACAGTGCAGGAGCTTGGACTCCTGGGGGTGCCAGGTCTAGCATAATTTTCTTAGCAATTAAGCAGGTATGGTACTTGATATCCTTTGAAAGTTGGAGCCAACCCGTTTGGGCATAGAGTTCAAACTTGTGGGTGAGACGGTGGGATCCTGTAATGAGATGGCAGGCTTTATTTAGGGGCATGGATAAGCGCCTAAGGGCAGTGTCAGTAGCGGAGCTGTAAATAACCAGACCACAATCAATTTGTGAGACCACAGAGCTCTGTACTGCTGTCCTTAAGGCATCTGAGGTAAGCCATTGCCTGTGCCTATAGAGGAGACCAATGCACGTGTTAATAGCTTTGGTGACATTGTCAATGTGGACACCATAGGATAGGTTACTGTCGAGAGTGATTCCAAGATATTTAAAGAATTGAACTTGATCGAGGGCAGTACCATGGCAGTTTGTAATTGTGAGGGGTTGAAGCCTATGTTTGTTGTGGGAGCCACAGAAAAGCATTGACTTGGTTTTCTTATAGTTGAGGACCAGCTTTTTGTCTATTAAACCATTTTTCGATGGTGGTGAAGCCCATCTGAAGCTTATTTTGGAGTTGGGGGAGGGGCTCCTGATGGGTGCTGTGGATGACGGCATCGTCTGCATAGAGCAGGATTTGTTCCAGACAGGATTGTAGAAGATTGTTCAAAAAAAGGCTGAAAAGGAATGGCCAGAGAATGGAACCCTGAGGGACTCCTTAGCGTACAGGTCTAGCATCGGAGAGGATATTGGCATTTTCACTCTTTGGGAGTGGTTTTCCATGTAGCTCTTAAACCAAGTTGTGGCCTCTGGGGAGAGCCCAGCATTTTGAAGCTCTGTGATGAGTATCCGATGATGGACGGTATCAAAAGCCTTGGTCAGATCTATGAAGACTGACCCAGTTAGTAGATTATTGTCCAGTAAGTTGTGGATTGCTCCTGTGAACTCTAGGAGGGCAGATGTAGTGCTGTGGCCTTTTCTGAAACCATGCTGCTGCTTACATGGGATGTTGTACTTTGCCAGTATTACATCATCTGGTCAGATACTAAATGTTCAGTGGCCTTAGAAAGGGGGGGGGTAGTATGGATATAGGCGTATAGTTTCCATGAAAGGCCTTGTCCCTACTTTTTTGGGCTGGTGTAATGGTGGCGGATCTATCGGGGAACTGGCCGAGGGTGAGGGAGAGGTTGAAAATCCAAGTTAGTGGAGATGGCACTTCGTCTAGAGTAAGGGACAGTAGTTTAAGATCAAGTATGTCCCCACTTGTTCTTGATCCGGCAATTGCTTTGCTGACATATTTGCAGACTTCATGCCTCCTGACTGTTTTGAAGTAAAAAGGGGGTGTGAATCGAAGAAGGGGTTGGGGGGTGAGAGGGGGTGCAGAAGAGAGGTCAGCATCAAAGAAGTCTTGTGGGAGAAGGCGTTATTTCACGTGTTAGCTATAGTGGTAGGGTACAGAGATATAATCCCATCCACTTCCAACATGGTAGATGATGTTTTGGGCAATTTCCTGCAACTTCTTTAAGATTATTCCAGAAGGACTTCCCCTTACCCCAGGTGTTTGTGAGGGCATCTTTGTAGTAGTTACTTTTGTTCAGACGTAATGCTTTAGTACAGTCATTTTGAGCATGTTTGTAGTTTCCAGTACTGCAACAATTGGCTGTGGAACCTCCAGATCTTACTTCAAGATTTGCTCTTGCAGCAGTTAACACCTTTAGGACTGAAGCAAGCAGGCGCCAGAACTCCATGGAAAATTTCTGGCTATCATGATATAGTGGGGGACCGCCCCCTATGTCAGCCTGCCTCTGACGTCATATATGGTATTAAAGAGCAGTCCCCCAGCCCATTCCCAGTTGTTTTCCCGACCTCGACCGCACAGGTTGGACCTCCGCGGATGCCTTCAGCTAGTTGACTGCCATTTTTCATCATGCTTACCCGCGTTTTGTTATTTTCACCAAAACCAGTGATTTCTTTAATAATCCACTTGCATGTCTTCTTCTCCATCCTCCTCAATCGAGAGGTGGCCTTCGAAGTGTGTGTCTGTGTGTGTGTGTGTGTGTGTGTGTGTGAAGCAGATTCCTCACAAAGAAGGCCATTCGGCCTGCCTCTTCTGCCTAGACCTGGACCACGATACTGAGGCATGCCAGCATTGCCAAGATTTTAATCAAAGCATGCCAGAAGACCATCGAAGTCTTCCTGCTTTCCAAGAAGCTGTCTGAGATGGAAAAGGAGCTTCACCACAAGAGTTCATCCTCTTCTTTTGCCTCTGGTGCCTCTTCCTCTTCTCACAATGAGAAAAAATCGAGTGGCAAACACAAGCAGCGGGAGAAGCGCAAGGAGACACCCTGGGCAGAAGGCCGCTCATGGTCCCCGTCCAAATCCGCGACCACCACGAGTTCATCCCCCCACGGGGGGCCGACTTCCTCCACCATGCCTAAGGGCTGCCAATGACCAAACCTCCTTCCCTTATCACCATAACGGGAGAAGGTTCTTTGGGGCATGGGACTAAGTCCCCCACCTCTTAGAATCTCAAGCTTAAGCCCTTAATGCCAACGGGCTCTATGCAGAGTGGCTCAGCCGGTGGTTCCTCGGGGCGGCAGGACCTTACCTCTCGCTCTCCCGGCCAGGGTGTCTGCTGAGTCCTCCCCGACATCAGCGGCCGATGCTACCAGGCCACATCCGGGACCATCACCCTTCTCCTCCGGGAAAGAGGGGTGTCTGTCCTGCTCAGGAGCCAGCTTCCCTATCCAGGCGATTCCACCTAGGCGACTGCCGGCAGAATCCCCAAGCCCAACCTCCGCCTACGCCGGTCCCTTCGGCGCTGACTTCTCCACTGCCTCCTCAGGTGACCCCATCGCCACCTAACCCTCCCAAGTCACCAGTGGGGCCTGACACCCATCCTCAGGTGACCTCGAGGGCCCGACGCCCATGGATTGAACGCTGGTTCCAGCTTGGATACCAGGTCCAGTTCATCCGACGCCAGATGGCACTGTCCCTCGGAATCCGACGTGAGGTAACCTGGATAAGACTACACTGACACACGAGGTACCCCAGCCTGATGACCAGATGCCAGGGCCATCCATGCCTAACTCCCTGACACCAGACACTCCAAACTTGCCACAGAATCCTCCTTAAGTCCTTAACGAGCTCTTTGTGGCCTGGTGGGCCTGTTTCAAAGATAAAGAGGCACACACACACCTCCTCAGCCAGCCCTCCAGGGGTTGCCTCTTGACAAGACTCCAGTCTGCCCACCTACTCTCCCTCCTTAGGAGACTACCCTGATACTGGATGGGGGTGACACCCCCTTCCTAAAGGTCAGCTACGTAAGCACCCACATTCACCCTTCCCCTCCCCAGACTTGGGGGATTCAGACGGGTACTCCTCCTCTTCTTTCAGCTGAGGCCCAGAGGGACTCTGACCTGCCATCAGAGCCAGAGGGTGGCAAAGACACTCCTCGGTCCCTGCCTGATGACCCATCATTCATGGATTTAATGAGGCACATCCAGCAACTGAACGACTGGGATGCAGAAGAGCTGGTTCCAGAGCAGTGTTGGCTGGCCACTTTTCTCAGGAAGAAAGACATCTTGCCTATGGTGGTTCCTTCTATTGTGGAGTCTCTTAAGAACACCAACAGGCTTACTTGGAAGCATCCCTTTTCTATGCCGGCTGTACCCAAAAAGTTGGACCAGCTATATACCACCCCTAAGGAGGATCCCTTCTACGAGGAACATCTGGAAGCGGATTCAGTTGTGATTAACACTGCCCATGACCGCTCCTCCAGGCATCTGAGTATGCAACCCCCAGACAAGGATTCCAAGCAGTTTGACCATCTGGCCAGGAAGGTGTATTCCTCAGCCGCTTGTGCCATACGCTCTCAAAACTTTCTTGCCCACATGGTTCAGTACCAGAATGCCCTGTGGGACAAGGTGGTGGAGGTTGCTCAGGCCATACCAGATTGCCCAGGGAGGGCAGAGCTCATGGCCATTCTGAAGACAGGCTTGTACATAGGTAATCATGTTCTTCGGGCTTCCTATGATACCGTGGACTTAGCAGGCAGGGCCGCAGCTTCCACCATCTGTATCTGCTGCTATTCCTGGCTGAGAGTGTCTGGGTTCGCCCCAGACATCCTGTCCAAGATTATGGATGCTCCTTTAGGAGATCGGTTCTGTTTGGTGAAAACTCATAAAACATCATCACTCACCTGCAGGAATCTGGAAAAGCCATCAGATCTATACGTACTATGTACAAATCCCAGCCCAGACAGCAGTCTTAGCAGTCCTTTCGGAGGAACGCTAGATGGCAATCTAGGGGGCAGCAACAACAGAGGGCAGGATTCAAGCAAAAAGCCTCCACTTCTGCCTCTGGAGGTCCCGCCCCTCAGGCTCCCAGGACCTCCCAGCCTGTTTTCCACCTCACAGGAGGTCCCTTCGCTTCCACTTCTAGGGAAGGCACAACCAGTTCAGGGCCCTGCCATTCGGCCTGTCCTCGGCCCCTAGGGTTTTCACCAAATGCCTCGCAGTTGTAGCTGCAGCTGTAAGGAGACAGGGCCATTATGTCTTCCCTTACCTGGATGATTGGCTGCCACTTTCTCCCTGTTTCAGGACCTTGAGGTTAGCTTAAATCTCCCCAAGTCCTCTCCTTGGCCAAGCCAATGGCTGCAGTACATAGGGCAGTCTTGGACACGGCTCAAGGCAAAGCCTTCCTCCCTCAAGACAGTGCAGAGTGGCTTCAGATGCACGCTCATCAAATCTCTCTCGCATCAGGGCCCAACCAGGTTTGTACTAAGACTCTTGGGACATATGGCAGATGCCATAGCAACAGTTCCCCTGGCCAGGCTGTACATGAGGGTGCTCCAGTGGAACCTGAGAGTACAATGAGACCAGCTTTCCAGCTACCTGGAACAACCCGTCTTGGTGTTGAACCCTGTAAGACAAGCATTGGCATGGTGGTTGAATTCCTCCAACCTCTCCAAAGGGGTTTATCTGATGAAGGAACCTCCCAGCCAGAGCCTAACCATGGATGCATCGGGCCAAGTCTGGGGTGCACACTTGAGAGACAGTCCGACTCAAGAGACCTGGTCTCAGCAAGAGCTCCATCTCCACATCAGTGTTCTAGAGATGAGGGTGATTCTGCATGCCCTTCAGGCTTTTCAAAGAGTCTTACTATCCGGACTCCTGCTGATCTAGATGGACAACATGTTGGTGGTCTTTTACGTCAACAAGCAGAGGGGGACTCGCTCTTATCCCCTCTGCAGAGAAGTCATGCGAGTCTGGTCATGGGCAGTGGACCGTCAACTGAATTTGACAGCCGTCCATATCCCCGGCATACAAAATACCCTGGCCGACAGCCTAAGTTGGTCTTGGTCCATGGCACATGAGTGGGAACTTCACCCCTCAGTGGCAGAAGAACTCTGATAGATGGGGACATCCAGAACTAGATCAACTTGCCTCCCCATCCAATGCAAAACTGCCCAGTTTTTGCTTGCTAGATCCATGGCCTGGTGTTTTCTGGCAAGACGCCTTATCCCTCTCGTGGACGAGGAGGTTGCTTTATGCATTTCCTCCCTTCCATCTTTTATAGCGAGTTCTCCTCAAGCTGCAATCAGAAGGAGCAGAGATGATCCTGGTGGCACCTTTCTAGTCATGACAGATTTAATTTCCGCTGCTCTAATAACTTGCAGCAGAACCCTCGGTCTCCCTGTCCCTCCATTCAGACTTGTTCTCCGAGGAGCAGGGAACCTGGGTCCTTCCGGATCTCAGATCGCTGCATCTCCATGCATGACTCCTGCAGACCTAGCCATATCCAGATTAGGAATATCTCCTAGGGTAGCAGATGTCCTGGTGACCACTAGAAAGCCTTCTACCAGGGCCATCTATGCCATGAAATGGAAACGGTTCTGCATCCGTGCCACTGCTAGGCATCTCGACCCCTTCACCTGCCCCGTGAATCCGATTCTGGAGTACCTCCTCTCCCTATCGGATTCGGGTCTAAGTTACTCTTTGCTCAAAGTGCATCTCTCTGCCATTTCAGCCTATCATTCACCTACTGAGGGGAAAACCCTTGCCCAGCTGGATCTTCCCCATATCTTCGTACGGGCATTCTGCACATGAAACCTCCCATTCGGGACCCCGTCCCACCATGGGATCTTTTGTTTGTTCTAGAAAAGCTAACCTTGCCTCCCTTTGAACCTGCTGCAAGTTGCGAGCTGTGCTTTCTGTCATGGAAAGTGTTATTTCTAGTTGCCATTGGTTGCTGGTTGTCTTTGTGCCTGGACTGCGACGCCACTCGTAAGCAGTTGGGAACTAACATTTGTATCAAGCCCCCCGTTTACTGTGAAGCCTGAGGTCGTTTTCCTGCACTGCACGACCCGCACAGCATGAGAGGCTGTGTAACGGGTCTGTGCTTTACTATCTTCTGTTCAGGTGTTTTTGGGGGGCGAATTAGGTCCCGTGTGCTTTGGGGGCGGGGGCACTATCCCCTTTAAATTGCCACGCCGCTCGCAAGCAGCTAGATTTTTATGCTGGTTGTCTTTGTGCCTGGATCAGCGCCGCTTGTGTTGCGTTGGAAACAACATTTGTATCAAGCCCCCTTGTTTACCGTAGCCTGGAGGTCGTTTTCCTAGACTGCACGACTCGCACAGCGTGAGAGGCTGTGTAGCGGGTCTGTGCTTTACTATCTTCTGGTCAGGTGTTTTTGGGGGCGAATTAGGTCCTGTGTGCTTTGGGGCCGGGGGCACTATCCCCTTTAAATGGCCGCGCCGCTCGCAAGCGGCTAGATTTGTATGCTGGTTGTCTTTGTGCCTGGACTGCGACGCCACTCGTAAGCAGCTGGGAACTAACATTTGTATCAAGCCCCCCTGTTTACTGTGAAGCCTGAGGTCATTTTCCTGGACTGCGACCTCTGCTAGCGTGAGAGCTGTGTAGCGGTCTGTGCTCTTTACTATCTTCTGTTCAGGGTGTTTTGGGGGCGATTAGGTCCTGTGGTGCTTTGGGGGCGGGGGCACTATCCTTTAAATTTCCGCGCCACTCACAAGCATGAGCGTAGTGAGTGGCGAGCGCCACTCGGTATTAAAAATTTGTTTATGTAGCTAAAGGAAAGGGTTTGTATATTTCCTTCGCACCTTTTAATTGAACGCTGCAGCTAAACAGTTATCTACTACTATTCTAAAATTGATTTTGAGGTTATTAATAACTTAGTTTAGGATAGTAATGTTAAGTAGTGTTTGTATGATTTTAAATGTTAATAGTATTATCTGATGTTTGATTAGGCCAGGCAAGATATTTTAGATTTTAAATTGTTTTCTCTTGCTTAAAGTTATAATTAAAGTATAATTAGCTGTTCTAGTGTTCATAGGTTATATGGAAGGCTTTAGAGGGGCGAGGATTATCTATGAAAGTTCAATGTTATGCGACCTACGTCTGTTTATCCCTCCCCCACTGTCAGCTACTATTGTTAGACGTTGTTGGGAGGTAGGGATTGAAAGGGAACGTGTTGGTCGCAGACATTGGGGTGATTCATGTATGGGTGGTGGGAGGATTGAGGTTGTTAGGTCCAGGAGGCACCCTGGACTGCGACGGGCCTGTGAGAGAGGCCAGTCATGGTTGGTGTCCATCCCAAGGGAATCCGCCAGACCGAGTGGTCAGGTAACCCAAGGGGTTGCATCACCCCTGAGTCCCCTGACGGCAGTGCTTTGTAATGCCAGATCAATCAGAAATAAGACGGCAATTATGGCTGACTTGATTTCTTTGGTCGATCTGGCGCGTATCACGGAGACCTGGGTGGGCGATGATGCAGGCCCGATTTTTGAGGCCGCAGTCCCCCTGGCTATACCGTGGTGCACTGCCCCAGAGTGGAACGCAGGGGTGGCGGTGTAGCTATTTGTTTTAGATCAAGCCTGACCTTCACTGCACCCAGTGAGCGCCAGGTTTTTTGAATGTGTGGCCATCCATGGAGGACTGATGCGGGCTGCAGGATCTTTCTCATCTATGACCTTCTGGGCCGATGGAGAATTTCCTGCAGGAGATTGCAGATTCTTTGCTGATGGACGTTGGGATCCCCAGATCTGTTTTCTGGGATTTCAATGTTTGGTCGACGACGAGAATCAAAGATGCAGCCATGAGTTTTCTCAAACTATGTCCTCTTTAGGATTGAAGCAGGTTGTTACTGCATCAACTCATTTGGATGGCCACATGTTGGACCTGGTGTTCTCACTGGGACTTGAGATCAGTGATCTCAGGATTGATCCAGTCCTTTGGTCTGATCATTGCACGGTGCATTTCACGCTTGGGGCTCCTGCCATAAGCCCTTCCCCTGTTGAGATGATTAGCTGCCGCCCTTTACGGGGTTTGACCCCTGAGGGTTTTTTGGCGGCAGGGAAATTGTCTCGTGTGGGTGATGCATGCATCGGAGGTATTGCTGTTGGGGTGAACACCTATAATAGGGTGCTATTCGACACCATTAACTCCCTCACACCTGCCCGTGTACGACCCAGAACTTCATACCTGAGGTCGCCGTGGTTTGACGGTGAGCTCAGGGAGATGAAGAAGATGGGTCGGAGATTAGAGCACTGCTGGAGGAGATCCCATCTGGAAGTCGACAAACTGGTCCTGCGTGCCCATTATGGTGCATATCAGGAGGCAATCAATCGTAAAAAGACAATTGTTTTGTCTAGGGAGATTGCTGCCGGAAGGAACCGACCGCCTTACTCTTCCGGACTGTGGACAGGCTTCTTTATCCTGCCTGCCTACAGCCTGGGAGGGTTTTCTCTAATTTAGATTGTGAGGAGTTTGCTCGGTTCTTTTCGGACAGGGTGTCTTCGATCCGTCAGGTGGCTTCCTCAGCCAGCAATATTATAGCTGACAGTGATCGTCTGATGTGTTCTGAGTGCACTCTGCCTTGCTGGGGAGAGTTTAGACCAGTGGAGATTAGTGAGGTTTTCGAGGTGGTAGCCAATATGAGGCATAACTCTTGTGAACTGGACCCGGTGCCAACGCGTTTTTTAATGAGATGCGTTGACTCTGTTGGCCTGGTGTTTGCCTTGATTGTACGGTGTTCCCTTTCAGAGGGTGTCTTTCCGGATGCCTTGAAGGAGGCTCTGGTGAGACCTCTCCTAAAGAAGCCATCTTTGGACCCGGAGATCAAGGCAAATTACCGTCCTATCTCCAACATTCCATTTTTGGGAAGGCTGTTGAGAAGGTGGTATCACTTCAATTGGAAGAACACCTCGTGTCCCACAAGGTTGTACAAACACTTTCAGTCGGCATTTGAGCGCCAGACATACCAGAAACAGCACTTGTTCGGGTGCAATGATCTTCTCAGGGCTAGAGATCGGGAGACAAGACAATTCTTGTTCTCCTAGATCTCTCTTCAGCATTTGACACTGTGGACCATTGTGTGTTGCTCGTCCACCTTAGGGAGCTATGTGGACTCACCGGTACTGTCATCAACTGGTTTGAGTCCTTTCTTACCAACAGGAAGTAACGGGTCTCAATGGGGAATTCCTCATCTACTCCCAGTCTCCTTTTTTTCGCAGTCCCTCAAGGATCAGTACTGGCCCCAATGTTGTTCGCAGTGTACATGCTGCCCCTGGGAAAGATCATTAGAAAGTATGGGTTGAGTTTTCATTGCTATGCTGATACTCAGCTATACTTTTCTTTTGCCCCAGGAACATCCAATGCTGTGGACATGCTTAACATCTGTCTGGCCGAGATTAACGACTGGATGGTCTCCAGCTGGTTGCAACTGAACCCCGACAAGACAGAGGTATTGGTAGTGGAGTCGAACAGAGTTCGTGATAGGATGGCCTCTGACTCAGAAACTGGGCTTGTTCTTGGAGCTGTGTCATTGAAGGCCTCCTCTTGGGTGCGAAATCTGGGTTTGATTCTGGACAGGGACCTAACCATGGAGGCTCAAATATCCTCCACGAGTTCGTACCTGTTTTTTCCATCTTAGAAACATTGCCAGGATTAAGCCCTTGTTCCTCTCTGGACCTCCCTACCTTGATACATGCCTTAGTCACATCTAAGCTTGATTACTGTAATGCTCTCTGTCTCGGGTCACGGGAGGATCTCTCCATGAGACTGCAGCTGGTGCAACGCTGCTGCCCGGCTGTTGACGGGCAGCAAAATCTTGCCATATTACACCGGTTTTATGTGAATTGCACTGGCTGCCAGTCAGGTGGAGAGTCCTCTTTAAGGTGGGTCTTCTGACCTATAAGGCCTTACACAGGCAGGGCCCCGGTTACCTGTCAGACCTTCTGTCACCTGCCCTCTCCTCCCGCCCTCTTCGTTCTTCTAGTGGTGGCTTCCTGGCCATTCCCAGAACAAGGCTTAAATCCGCTGGCGATAGAGCCTTTAGCGCCGTGGCACCAGTTCTGTGGAATTCCTTGCCAACTATGGTCAGAGAGGCCCCTATAGTAGATATCTTTAAGTCCCTTCTGAAGACCTTTCTTTTTTCTAAAGCATTTGGTACTTAGGTCAGTATTTGTGGTGATTTTAGACTTATTTATTCATTATGTATAAATTTCTATATGTCTGTTATATTGAAATTATGTTTAAAAATCTGTACGGCGCCCAGAGCCTCCGGGATTGGGTGTCTTTTAAATAAATTTGCCTTGCCTTGCGATTTGCCTTCTGCTCAAAGGAATTCTGAGCTTCAGGCCCTGATGTACAAAAGAGCCTTATTCAGTTTTCTACAAGGACAGAGTATCCTTGCAGACTAATCCTAAGTTTCTTCCCAGAGTGGTGTCAAAGTTTACTTTGAATCAAGACATCCACCTTCCTGTCTACTATCCAGAGTACTCTAACTGAGGGGAGGCACTGCTTCATACTCTGGATGTTCACAGGGTGCTCCGTTATTATTTGGAATGCACCGAGTCACCAGAATGTCTCATCAGTTGTTTGTATCATTCGCTCGCAGAATGACAGGGGCTCCTGTTTCTAAACAGTGTTTATCCAAATGGTTGGTTAACTGAATTGTTTTCTGCTACAAGTATGACAGACCCTTACTGGGGTCGATAAAGGGTCACTCTACCAGGAGCATGGCAGATTCTTTGTCTCCTTGAAAAATGTGTCAGCCGCAGACATTTACACAGCTGCTACCTGGAGTTCTGTCCACACCTTTGTCAAACACAACAGTTTGGACATTGCATCTTGACACAGAGCAGGCTTTTGATTGACAGTCCTTTAGGGCCTCTTCTCCTAATCTTCTGTGGGAGACTTCTACTTCCACCCAGCTGACCGGGGGTCTCTCCTTACTGCTCAGGACTCTGTCCTAAAGGTGTTACCTGCTGCAAGAGCGAATCTCGAAGTAAGATAGTAGTTACATAAGAACTTACCGTAACAGTAGATCTTCAAGAGGAGCTAACAGTAGATCTTCAAGAGGAGCTCTTGCAGCAGGTACTGTTTTCCCTCCCACCTTCCCCCCAGGTAGCTGCTTTTCCATCACAGATGCCTTCTTTTCCTCGGTTAGAGGAACCTCCTTGGTTCTCCATTTTACTCACTTGCTGTTGTCTCCAGCTGGAGAACACATTCACTAAAAATACCACTAACGGCTTAATCAGGTTCAAGGTCAATTAGCATTCATCTGTATCCTCCTCCCCTGGGTCATGCCTGAAAATAGGCAGAATTTGTCTAGTGCACTTACACGGTCAACAAAAACGAAATAAATAAATTAAATAAATAAATAAGAACAGGGGATTGGCTGGGGGGACCGCTCCTTTTATACTATATGTGACGTCCGGGGCAGGCTGAC
The DNA here is from genome assembly GCA_016271365.2 of Neoceratodus forsteri. NCBI lineage: Eukaryota > Metazoa > Chordata > Ceratodontiformes > Ceratodontidae > Neoceratodus > Neoceratodus forsteri. The sequence goes on from CM057451.1 coordinate 41,822,496, forward strand.
GTAAGGCGTGGTCCCCTGCTGTATACTGCTAGCTAGAAGTTTTCTGTGGGGTCCTGGCGCCTGCCAGCTTCAGTCCTAAAGGTGTTACCTGCTGCAAGAGCTCCTCTCAAAGATCTACTGTTACAGTACTTTCTTATCTAACTGAACTTTCCCCTGCCCCTTTGCCGAGACTTGTTGACACAGGCACAGGGGACCCTGGTTCATCCAGACCTCAAGTCCCTTTATCTGCATGCATGGCTCCTGAGGACATAGCCATTGCTTGGTTTGGGGTGTCTCAGGAGGTGGCTGATGTCCTGGTGGCTGCCAGAAAACCCTCAACCAGGGTCACTTATTCTGTGAAGTGGAAGCGGTTTGCTATCTGGGCCGCTTCTCACCAACTGGACCCTTTCATCTGTCTGGTGAACCAGGTTTTGGAGTATTTCTCAACTTTGTCCGATGCCGATCTCAGATACTCCTCCCTTAAAGTGCACCTGTCTACCATATCAGCCTTTCGTGTGCCCATTGATGGCTGAACAGTGGCACAGCTGGATGTGGCCTGTACTTTTCTCAGAGGCATTCTCCACTTGAAGCCTCCCATCCATAACCAGTTCTGGCTTGGGACCTCAATTTTTTTTTTTTTTTTTTTTTTTGAGAAGCTGACCCTGCCTCCTTTTGAGCCAGTTATGTCTTGTGTGCTACGCTTTCTGTCATGGAAAGAGTTATTTTTAGTTGCCATTGCTTATGCTCGAAGAATTTCAGAACTACAGCCTCTCATGTGTGAGCAGCCTTATTTGATTTTCCAGACACAGAGTCTCTTGGCATAATAATCCTAAATTTCTTTCTAAGGTGGTGTCTGAGTTTATCCTCAACCAATCCATTCACCTGCCTGTTTATTATCCAGAGCATGCCAGTCCAGGGGAAGCATTTCTCACTGAGTGGGTGGTGACAGCATGGAATGCTCTGCCAGAGAAACTGGTTTGAGGGCATCAGTGGGGGATTTAAGGGGTGGAATAAACTTAAGGGCAAAATCAAAATGGGGAAGGGGAAAAGGTAAAACAGTGGGATCAGTTGGTGGGGTGGGGGGTGAGGTGAGGGGGGCAGCATCAGTGCACAGCACTGAGAGCTGTACACTTGAACAGACTTGATAGGCTATTAGGCCTTTATCTGCTGGCTTCATTGTATGTTTGTATGTACTTTGGAAGTGCATAGAATCTTGTATTATGATACAGGAGGCAGTATAGTGTACTGGTTAAGGGCACTGAACTGCAAACCTGGAGACCTCGGTTTGAATCCCATCAGCCGCCATTTGCATATTGTGTGACCCCGAGCAAGTCATTTAACTTCCTTGTGCTCCCAGGTCACACCTGGAAACAAGCTCCGGCTTACTGTGCCTTCCCTGGTTAAACAAGTCCCCACACACACATACTAAGGACTGCAGGCAGTCCAAACAGTTGTTTGTTTCTTTTGCCCCTGGTAGAGAAGATGCTCCAGTTTTGAAACAGTGTTTGTCCAAATGGTTGACGAGCTGTATTATTTTTTGTTACAGTAAGTATGGTAAGAAACTTCCTGTGGTTAAGGGGCATTCCACCAGGGGTATGGCCACTTCAGTTGCCTTTTTCAGAGCAGTGTCTGCAACCAAGATCTGCGCTGCTGCCACTTGGAGTACTGTCCACACTTTCACCAAGCACTACAGTCTGGACATTGCATCCTGAAGAAGGGCAGGCTTTGGCCTTGCTATGCTTCAGGGCCTTGTTTCTTAGGCCTCTGGCCTCCTGCCACCCAGACTGTCCTTGCTCACAGCACTGCTTGGGACTCATTCATAGATGTGACCTAATGACAGAGATATCCCTGAAGAAGATAGAACAGTTACGTAAAAACTTAACCATAACAGTAGGTCTTCAAGGAAATCTGTCATCAGGTCATGCCGTCCCTCCCTCCATCCCCTTTCTCTCTGTGTCTCGCTCTCTCTTTCCGGCTCAGCTGTTTTGTTGCTCAGGCTCTTCTGCTCACTGGGCACCTTTTCTCCCACCTCAGTTCCCTAGTGGGACTCCAAGAACTGAGGAGGGAGTGGTGCCGCCCTCACTTATATAGGGTGAGTGATGTCTGAGCCTGACATTGAACTTACAGTAACAGTAGATCTTCAAGGGAATCTCTGTCATCAGGTCATGCTGTCCCTCCCTGCATCTCCCTTTCTCTCCAGCTTGGCTGTCCTGTTGCTCCAGCCTTTTTACTAGCTGGGCTGTCTCTCTCTGTCTCCCCCCCCCTCGGTTCCCTGCTGAGACTCCTATCTACTATGGCCTGCAGCTAGGGAAAGAACTTAGGGGTAGTGGGGCCACCCACACTTATGTGGTGCTGTGATGTTGGAGCCTGATGTCGGCATGGACGGCCCCTAGTAGACTGCTTCAGAAAAGCTTCCATGGGATCCTAGTGTCTAACGTCTACATTCCATAGGTGTGACCTAATGACAGAGATTCCCTCGAAGATGTACTGTCACGGTAAGTTCTTACATAACTGTTCTTGTTTTAACAGTGTGAGAGTCAAACAGTGACTCACAACTATAACAGTAATCACTCTAATGTGAAGGGGGACATAACTTAAAATTAACTATAATCTAAAATGATCCTAAGATAAGCCAAATGGATGAAGAAGCATTGGTAATAAATAGGCTATCCTAGGTACCTGTATATCCTAATCCATGTATGAAAATTCTGAATAGTCTATAAAATGTTGTGATAGGGCATATTTATACATACATATATTATTAACTAATGCTTACAAATTCTTACATATACAGATAAGACAACACCTTAGTTCATCATTAACAAAAATATTTTAAATCACTAATCATTATTTATATTACTATAATTATCGGGGAGCGTTTTTTCCCATAGGGAAACCTGGTTATAATTTGTCATTATAACAAGCTGGTTATAACTGTAAACATGCACTGGGTTTCTCTCATTCCACACATGTGCCACCTGCTGCTCTTCCCCCTCCTCACTGCCAGAAACTTTACTGCCACTCACACTCGGCAGTAAGTAAATTTTAACGTAAACAAAACTTGCCTCTCATCACTGAGGTTTTTAATCTTTGATCAAAGCTGTAATCCTTGTTCAAACCTCTTTTCTTTTTTTTTTTTTTAAATAGAAAGATTTTAGCAGCTGCTCAGCCGCAGACCGTGCTTCATCCCGACTGGACTGCGGCTGAACACCAATGTATCTGTCATATAATTGTGGTGGCGAAAAAACACTCCCCAGCAATTATAATAAAATAAAGACTGGGTAGGTGTGTAAAACTCAAATTTTACACACACCCTTGATGTTAGATGCCTTTATAAACCCCTCAAGCTTCGCTCTCACGGTTTATGTGGCATCCCACACCTCAGGTATGTGTAAAATTCTCATTATAACCACCTACCCAGCCATTATTCTATATATTATGAAAAAACTTTCAGTGGTCCAAAGATTATTAAGACACAGTTGTGGAACCCAGGTAATATCCGATTGATTTTACATTTAGTGTTTGTTTTTAACCTGCAAAACCAAAAGGGGGGTCATTTTAAGTAAGTATTTTGCACAGATGGGATCAGATCCAGTTCATTCAGCCCAGTAGGTGCTAGACCTTTCAAATTAAAGATCCTATTTGATTCTCTCCTTTAAAGGGTACCTATCTTGTCTCCTCCTCTGTTACGTGTGGTAACATGTTCTGTCCCTATCCCTTTAAAATCTTTGGGATTGCTACCATGGTACTGCTTAAATTGTACATTCAGTGTATTGTCCCTGTGTCCATTAATGACTGAGCATATGTGTTCCTGTATACATACCTTAAAAGGGCAAATAGTGTGCCCATTGTACACATTAGTACAAGAACACCAGGCAGTGTAAACAATGAAGTTGGTATTAAAGTTGATGACATATTTAACTTTGTATGTTTTTTCCAGACTTGTATAAGGGCTAAAATGTCTTGCTTACTCCTGACTTGTTTAAGATGTCACACCTGCCTCCCCATTTGCAGTTCTTGCTGTGCAGCAGTCAGTCCTGAATGCTTCCTTTAAGGGCACCATGCTCTTTGAACCAGATGTTAAGGTCAATCTCGGCTTAGAGGCCTACAAGAAGTCTCTTACATCTGTCTGGTGCCCAACATCAAACACTTCCCAAAATGTCTAAGTCAGATTTTCCTTTCACAGGAGCCCTCGCATTAAAATTAACCCAACTTTGTGGTCAGGGATGAGGTTTTGCTACCCAGCAGCAGCATTTAATTGGGGCTCCCAACAAAGCCCCCCAAGGGCATGGGAAGTGGTGCTTTCAGTGATTGCCCTTCCCCCATCCTTCTGACTCCACTCCTTCTGCCTTCCATTCCTTAGGGCCCCAGGTTGAGGTTAGGATCTCATGCTTCTGTCCCACTGGCAGGCTCTGACCACAGATAGGTGGGTGCTGGATACTGTCCAGCATGAGTACACCCTAGAATTAGTGTCACATCCTCTGCTGACATCTCCGAGGCCCCGACATTACTTTCTCAAGTACTGTACTCTACTGAGCGAGGTAGTATAGACATTGCTGTGCAAATGAGCCAGTCAGACAGTTCCCCCAACAGAACTCATCTAGGGTTTTACTTCAGGTATTTCCTGGTAAACAGCAGTTTCTCACTCCAGGAATCCTTTAGCATCAGTAACACTGTGCAGCAAGCTGACTAGGTTGAACTGCCTCAGAGGTGGAGACTATGATAATGAACTACGTGAATTAGCCAATCAGGAGATAGTTGGAGGGTGTGCTGAGAGGAGCCTGCCCAGAGGGCACCAGAATTTTTTTTCCGACTCACTGAGAAACACTGCGTCTAAGGTCCTCTCTCTTATCTTGAGAAAACCACTTTTTTTGGCCTTAAAACTTTACTTTTGTGCTGAGACTGTGAGTATTTTGTTCTTTTTCACTGTTAGAAGGGGTTTTTAGCGACTCCCGGGAATCGCGTTTTCCCCTTCTTTCCGCGGTTCCCTTTTCTCTTTTCTGAGGTAAAACTTTACTGCGTTTATAGTTTTCGATGGTTAAGTTTATTATTTTAATAGCAGTTCCCTTATTTTACCGAGAACCGCTATTTTTCCTACTTTTTCTTCAGGTTTTAGCTGTTTTAAATCGCAGTTCTTTATCGTTAGGGAACAATCCCTTTTTTTCAATTCTTCCCTATTGGGACCAATAATTTCAGCGATTCTGACAAATTGGCATGTCAGAAAAGCTGAAAAGAGAACTGGATCCACAGGTTTTAAAAATTGTGTAAAGTGCCACAGAATTGTGGCCAAAGCTGATGCCCACGACCTGTGTTTACAGTGCTTGGGTCCAGCTCATTACTGTTCACTTTGCTCTAGATTTTGTTCAAAAACTCTAAGAAACAGAGCAAAAAAGGTTAAGAATGATGGCTGCTCAGGCTACCGATGAGGGGGCCTTCTAAGAATAAAGGCTCTAACCAGGGTGCTGATGAAGTGCCTTCTAAACCTAAAAACAGTAACAACCACCCCCAAAAGATTCAGGATATTCAAGTCCTCCCGGACTGATAAAGCGACCACTCCCTTCTCCTATTCCTCTGGTCTGCCCCACCCCCAAGCATGTAGCCCAGGCCACACGCCACAGGCATTTCCACCCAGGCGGACTGAAAAAACTCAAACAGTTCCTCGCTCACATTGATTGGTCTCCCATCTGCCATGCAACCAACATTGATGCTGCCCTCGACTTCTTCTTACAAGCCTTTAACAAAGTCTGTGATCTTTTTGCTCCCTTCACCATGATCCACTCCAAAAGGCAAAATGCGCCTTGGGTCACCCCTGCCCTACTCCAACTGCTCAGGGATAGGGATAACCTCTGGCATATAGCCACTGAGTCCGGCCGGAATGGCTGACAGACAGGCATATAATGCCGCCCGTAACAGGTGCATGTGGGCCATCCAAAAAGCCAAGGCAGACCACTACCAGGCCACCCCTACCTCCTCATGGGGGTGCGCCCGGAACCTCTGGGACAATATAAAAGAAATAAATGGGAAATCACATTCCCCCCCAGCCCAACTTACGGTCAATGGCTCCACCTTTACTGACCCCACTGACATTGCCAACTGCCTTAACTCCTCCTTTACAGATCTTAGCCCTGTCCTCCCGAGTAACTTTTTCAACCCAACCCCCGACCCACCACCCTCACATCCTCAGCATCCCCGGTTCTATCTAAGCAAACTGTCCATCCAGGAAGCCAGACCACTCGTGCTTAAAGTGCTAAACAGCAGCAGTCCTAGCAGCGACTCCCTGGATTCAAAAACACTCTGGCTGGTCCTGGATGATGTCCTGGTTTCACTCACTGACTTACTAAACCAGTCCCTCTATCTGGGGCAATTCCCCACAGCATGGAAAACAGCTATAGTCACACCTATTCACAAAGGAGGTGACAGGTCCACCTCCAGCAACTATTGTCCAATCTCCATCCTTCCCCCCCTCTCCAAAGCCTTAGAAAAAGTGGTGGCCACTCAACTCACTGAATATCTGGCAAAATACAGCATTCTTTGCCCAGAACAGCATGGCTTCCGTGCTGGTCACAGTACAAGTACAGCATTAATGGAGTTCTCCAACTTCTTGCACTCCTCCCTGGACTCCAGTTCCCTAGCTGGACCAGTGTTCATGACCTCTGTAAGGCCTTTTTACACTGTCTCCCACCCCCTCCTACTAAATGCCCTCAACCATACAGGTTTCTCTGCTGGCCTCCTGCGGCGAGTTACCTATCAGTCCACTCCCAGCATGTCAAAAACAATGGGATACTCTCAGAAACCCATCCCATCCACTCAGGGGTTCCGCAGGGCTCTATCTTGGGCCCACTACTCTTTAGCCTCTACCTAAACACCCTGACCAGTGCCTGTTCTAGCAATATTCTCCTGTACGCCGATGACACCATTATTTATGCTGCCCACAGAAATCCCACCTCCCTCCAAGACTCCCTCCAACACTCCTTCACTGATGCTGAGAGCTGGTTTAAGGAGAGCAGATTAGTCATTAACCTCAAAAAAACGGAAGCAATGCTCTTTGCCCACCACCAGAACAAAGCCAGCAACAACCTCCTCCAAATCCTCCCCAGCACTCATCAACCACTTGAACAAGTTTACTCTTACAAATACCTTGGGATCACCTTTGACTCGGCCCTCACCTTTCATGCTCACATTTCAGCCCTCGCTTCCACCGCTAATGCTTGTCTAGGCAGCCTTTACCATCACAAGGACTGCCTCCCTCTGATGCCCTCAGGCTTGCCATTACGTCCTCAGTAATGTCCCTTGTTGATTACAGCCTTCCAGTCTATGGTGCTGCTGACTCCACAGCCCTCAACAAGATTCGATTCACCCTAAACAAGGCTTGCAGACTAGTGACCAGTGCCCCTAGGCTCACCCACACTTGTCAGCTCTATGACATGGCCAAACTCCTTAGCCGTGATGAACACCTCCACTACCAAGCTTGGCTACTAACTAAAAAGATTCTACTTGGGCTCGCGCCCCCTGGGGTTTCTGCCTCCATCCAACTTACACCTTCCAGAGTCACTACCCGAACCACTGACAGGGTCACCTTACTGGTACCCAGAACTAGGACCACCCAGGCACAGAGGTCATTCAGTTACGGAGCCTCGTCCTGGTTCAACTTACTCCCTGCAACCATCTCCAACACCACCAAAATTGCCCCCTTCAAAACTGCCCTACAGAACCAATTGTTCAACACCCACTGCTGCACCTGTCGCTAAGAGATGCTCTGCTGCTCTCAAAACACTATTGACATAGCCCTCTGGGCCAAACTACCCCTCACCACCCCCCTCCCCCATGGCCTCTTGCTCCACTGCCAGTACCTGCTGGTACCAACCTATCAAGTCTGAAATGTTTTTTAATTACTCTTTGTGTTCAAGCAACTATGTAAAACGATGTTATTCTGTATGATTGTATTCTGTACGTTTATTGACTCTGTATGTTCTCTCTGTGACTAGGTACCTTTGTAAACGAGCCTCTGGCTCAAAGGTTGTAAATCCGATTATACAATAAATAAATAGATAAAATGAAGGTTCTGATGAAGTACCATCTAAAGAAAAAAAAATGGAAACAGGTGCTGATGAAGTGCTATTAACCCTAAGTCTTCCAAGCGCACTGATGAAGTGCCAACTACTAAAAGAAAATCGGACCAGGTCACTGATGACGTGCCTGTCAAGAAGCCTTGTAAAGAAAAACATGCCACTGCCCCTCCCACTAATAAACATGGAGAGACGTCAGTAAGCAAGAAGCATAAAGACAAAACAAAAAACATTGAGCCTCAGCGGCATAATCCCCCAGACTTACCAGGGGATTTACCTTCTGTTGAAGAAATGGCTAAACCCTGGCTTCTCTACCAGACTCTACAGGGCATGGGGTCCATTTTTCATACCCCTGCCACTGCTAGTCCCCCAGTGCAGCTCCCTCTGATGCAGGCGGCTTTCTTGGGGAGGATGAGGATTACTATGGTCTAGATGATGACTTGGGGAAAATCTCTTGGAGCCTGATGTTTCCCCGATCCAAACTTTGGAGCGTCTCCCAGTGATCAGGAGGATGCTTCCTCGATGCTAACCTTACAGCATATGATGGACACCCTGGATCTCCCCTCACAGGAGTCCACATAGGGTGATGAGGATGAAGATTACAGAGACATGATGGGTCTCCCCCTCCAATAAAGGTGGTCCTCCCTATGTAGAGGGCATTAAGAAAAAAACACTATGAAGCTGCTCCAGACCCCTACTTCCCTATCTGGAGTGGATAAGAAAATAGATAAAAAGTATCAGCTATCCAGGACTGACACTGACTTCCTGTATGTGCATCCTAGTCACGAAGGAGTGGTATAGCAGGCGGCTTGTAATAAGGCTTAACGTCCCTCTCTCCTCTCAGCCCCCTGAGAAGGCATCTAAGAGACTTTACTTCATGGCGAAAAAATCCTATACTTCAGCCTCTCTCTCCTCCTGCGTCTTTCTTCCTACCTGGCTTATACTGCCAAGTACCAAAAGGGTCTTTGGAACTCTGTCCTGGCTACTGCCCAGCATAAGCCAGACACTATGACCTAGATGTAACAGAGACAGCAAAAACTGCATTGGAAGCTACTAAGTTTCAGTTCCCTATGGCAGCAGACAACAGTGATGCAGCCTCCAGGGTTATGGCCCAGGCCATCTCGCTCAGGCACTTTGCTTGGTTAAGAATAACCAGCCTGTCACAGGACACCCAGTCCAAAGCTATGGACTTCCCCTGTGACCAGAACTCCCTCTTTGGTGATAGAACAGAGGCATACATAAAGAAAATAGAAGAGTACAAAACAGCCTACTAGAGTAATACAGCCAGAGGGAAGGCTCCTACTAACCAAAGAGCTCAGAACAAAGGGGATAAGGGCAGGGGTTACTGCCCTAGACCCTTCTTTCCATATCCTATGCCTGTGGACTATACACAAATGAGATGTTTCTACAGAGGAAGAGGCAGGAGAGGGCAAAGGAGGGGTACCTCCACCCCTGCTCCTGCCACACACTCTAAGCCCTGATTCCAGTGTCCAGGTCACCTCCCCTCTACCAGTAGGGGGAAGGCTGTCCCACTAGCTCCAGTCCTGGACCCTCATAACTTCAGACAAGTGGGTCCTGGAGATAGTGGAAAAGGGCCTACCCCTTCAGTTCAGAAAGTTTCCATCTCTCAGCGGTACCTTCCTGTCAAAACCTCAAACTCCTACAGAGAGACTTCTTCTGGAGTTGGAAGTACAGAAGCTGCTAGCAGCAAAGAAAATAGAGAAAGCTCTTCCTTCCCAGAGAGACAAAGGTCTGTATTCCAGATACTTCCTTGCAGAAAAGAAAAACGGAGTGGCAACCTGTCCTCGACCTCAGACATCTAAACAGGCACTTACTCAAACCAAAATTCAAAATGGTCACTCTCACAACAGTGATTCATTCTCTTCAGCAAGGAGGCTGGCTAGTCTCCCTGGATCTCAAGGACACCTGTTTTCATATCTCAGTAAGGCAGTCCCACAGACAATTCCTAAGATTCAGGCTGCCATCAGGGCACTACCAGTTTGCAGTCATGCCATTCGGCCTTTCTTCAGCTCCAAGAGTATTCACCAAGTGCCTAGCTGTGGTGGCAGCTTATCTCAGGAAACAGGGCATTTCAGTCTGCCCATATCTGGGCGACTGGCTCCTGGTGGGCAAGACTCCTCTGAAAGTGGAAGGAGCCCTCAACATAACAAAGCAAACTTTGCAGTCTCTGGGCTTCCTTATAAATGAAAAGAAATCTCATCTGACCCCAACTCGGCTCCTTACTTTTATTGGAGCAGATTTGGATACACAGCTAATCAGGGCCTTCCTCTCAGCAAACAGGATAAAAGATTTCCTGTCACTGACAAACTCCTTTGTCTTGGGCAAGCCCAGGCCAGCCAGACACTTTCTAAAGCTCCTGGGACACATGGCGTCTATGACAGCGGTTGTTCCATGAATCAGGTTCCAGATGAGGGACATACAGTACCACCTATGGGCTCACTGGTCCCAAAAAAATACATTCTCTGTCCAAGCTGGTCCCAGTCATAAGAACCTTACTCCAAGCTCTGGACTGGTGGAAGGATCCTACCAACCTGTCGGTGGGAATCCCCTTCAGATTGCCTTCTCCCATGAAGGTCGTTACCACAGATGCCTCGCTCCTGGGATGAGGAGCTCATCTGGACAGTCATTCAGTTAGTGGCTTCTGGACCCCCAAGGAATCTGCAAGCCACATCAGTCTTCTAGAACTCCGCGGTTAAAGGGCCATTCAGTGCAAATCAGAACAGACAACACCACAGCAATGTTCTACATAAACAACAAGGGTGGCACAAAGTCTACAGTGCTCTGTACAGAGGCAATGAAAATGTGGTCCCTGGCCTACTCTCTCGGCATCAGCCTTTCAGCCATACACCTTCCAGGCAAGGACAACACTCTGGTGGATGCCCTCAGTTGCATCAACCAGGGGCACAATGAGTGGACTCTGAATAAGCAGGTCCTTGCCACAGTCTTCAGGAGGTGGGGCACACCAGAAATAGATCTGTTTACCTCTCACCTCAGTCATCAACTTCCTCTGTACTGCTGCAGGCCCCCAGCACTAGGGACTCTTCTGACAGAGGCCTTGTCCCTGGACTAGTCAAAGAGGTTCCTTTATGCCTTCCCTCCCTCCCTTCCTTCTGATACACAGAGTGATGCTGAAGCTAAGTTCCCAGCCTACAACGATGATCCTGGTGGCACCGGATTGGCCAAGGCAGTCGTGGTACTCTCTCGTGCTAGCCCTGGCCTGCAGCAAGCCTGTCCAGCTTCCTCTCAGTCACTCTCCCCTGACTCTTCCTCAGACAAGGGTGACTTATCCCAGTCTGCAGTCTCTTCACTTCAAAGCCTGGCTCTTGAGGAGTTAGAGTATCTAGATTCCCAGTATTCAGAACAGGTCCATAAAATCCTGAGGATGACCAAGAAACTTAGTACCGAGAAAACTTATGCAGATACGCGGAAATGATGTTCTTTGTGGTGCAAAAGGCAGTGTATAAATCCTATCAAAGCATCAGTCCCTAATCTTTTAGATTATTTGGTGTACTTGCAGGCCTCAGGCTTGAAGGTCTCATCCTTGAAGCTGCACTTAGCTGCAGTTTCTGCTTACCTGTCCACAGGCAAAGAGCAGTCAGTCCTTTATTTGCCTGTTTTCAAAAAGTTCTTTAAAGGCTTTCTCCACCTTCAGCCCCTAGTCAGGGAACCTGTTCCCCCTTGGAGCCTTAACCTGTGCATTGCCAAGCTCATGGAGTCACCTTTTGAACCCATGGCTACGGCCCATCTAAAGTATATCACTTGGAAGACAGTCTTCCTAGTTGCTATTACCTCTGCCAGAAGGATTTCAGAGTTGCAAGCACTCTGCACAGATCCTAACTACATTATCCTTCACCGGGACAAGGTAGAGCTCAAAACAAACAGGAAATTTATGCCTAAAGTGGTCTCTGAGTTCTGTCTTAACCTGTTGATCACTCTTCCTGTTTTCTTCTCCGAAAAATCCACTCCTGGAGAACAGAAGTTCCACAGTCTGGATGTGAAAAGAGCCCTATCCTACTACTTGAGCACACCAAGCAGTTCAGGGGCTCCACTACCCAGCTTTTCCTCACCTATGGGGAGGTAGGTAGAGGAAGGTCAGCCACCAAGAGAACTTTTTCTTGATGGATAGTCTCCAGTATTCAGTTTTGTTATGACAAGGCTGGTAAACAGTCCCCTGAGGGCCTCAGGGCCCAGTCTACCAGGGGCACTGCTGCCACAGTGGCAGCTGCAAGGGACATCCCCTTGCTCAATGTCTGTAAAGCAGCTACCTGGAAGACTGTAAACACATTCACAAAACATTACTGTCTGGATGTGCAGTCAAGGTCTAATGCCAGATTTGGCAGGACGGTCCTGCAGAGCCTCTTCCCTAAGTAGGTTCTCTACCCGCCTCCCAACTACACTGACTTATAGTCTGGACACTGTTACTGATGCTAAAGGAACCTTGGGGTGAGAAGAAAAAAATTACTCACTGTAGTAATATTGTTTCTTCCAAGGTATTCTTTAGATCAGTAAGTGCCCACTCTTCCTCTCCAATTCACCTAACTGAAGAGGACTCTGCTTCCTCAGTTCCTTTGTCAGATCTGTTCCCAAACTTTTGAATGGCATTTAAAGCAAAGTTGACATGTTTTTTTCACTTATCATCTGTTCATGATGTTGCATGATTTTTGAAATCCTGTTGGTTCACTCGTAACATAGGCATGCTTCCCATTCTATCTTCAAGAAAATTCTGGTGTCCTCTGGGCCGGCTCCTCTCAGCATGCCCTCCAACTCTCTACTGATTGGCTAATTCACCTAGTTTATTATCATAGTCTCCACCTCTGAGGCAGTTCAACCTAGTCAGCTTGCTGCGCACTGTTACTGATGCTAAAGGACATCTTGGAAGAAACAGTATTACTACGGTGAGAAATTTGTTCTTCAAACAACATGAAGTCTTGCTGTATTCTGACTATTGCAGTTAGGTCCTGCCTTTCAACTGCCCCGGAGAACAAAGAGTTAACTTTCCATGGCCAGCATGGAATGCTCAGCGCGAGCTCGGTTGAAGCCCCTGTCTGCTGTTGTTTAAACTCCAACCGTCAGATTCTTTACTCCGCCTCACTGAACAGTCGCTCTAGAGATTTCTCCTTTGCTTGGTTCAAAAAAGTCGGTTAAAGTGTCGTTTTTCGCTCGGTTTCTACCAAATTTCTGCTACCAAATCTGTCGGTTTAAGTCTCTGTCTGTGGTACCGTGAGTACTAGATAGGTTTTACATTTAGTTTCTGTGTGGAACTTGTACATTTCGGATCGGTTCGGCGGAACCAATCAGTTTAGTTTCAAAAAGTTTGTGAATTTACTTAGAGTGTGGTAACCGGTCTGTATCAGTTCTAAAAAAAAAAAAAACAGATTTTATTACGTTTTTTTTCCAAGACCAGTAACACGGTCAGGATCCGATAGGGGAGTCTTGCCTGGCAGATTGCCGAAAAAAGGGTAAGTTTTGGATAGGATTGGCCATGTCTGAGAAACCCAAGAAAAAAACCGGGCCCACTGGGTTTCAACACTGCAGTGTGTGTGGGGAAGCCTTAGCTAAGGCTGATCCCCACACCACCTGTATTTATTGTCTGAGGTTTGACCACCTCGATTCAGACTGCCAAATTTGTAAGAATTTTCCCAAAGCTACCCTGGATAAGAGAGTAGGTAGACTGAGGGAAAGGGAGGCTGAGAAGTCCACTGACCCAGATGGCCAGCCCAGTTCGGTTCCAACCGTACCCGAGGGAGTGCCCTCTGACCAGGGCGAAACTTCTTCGGGCAAAAGGAGAGCTGATTCTGAGGAGTCAGTTCTGGTTAAAAGGAAGAGAAAAGATTAATCGGCCGGTTCGGATCCAGAAATTCATACTCCGACCGCTGATGAGATAGCCAAAGTGATAAGAATAGTGCAATCGCTAACTTCGGTTCCAGCCGAACCGGCACCATCTGGCAGGGGCTCGGTTCGGTCGGTTCCCCCGGTTCTGGATTACACTTCAGAAGAATTTTATGAACCGGAGTTGAGGAGGGAGAGTATGAGGATGATGATGGTGGTTATGAAAGTCTGGATGTGTCTATTGACCCGGACATCTCCCCAGGCAGACCTTCAAGTGTTTCTCCTCCTAGGCTTTCTGAGTCCCCTTCCCACTTATGTTTTACAAAAAAGTGGCTGAAACCCTCCAGCTTCCAATGGAAGAAGCAGTAGAGGATCAGGAGGAGCCTGATTTTGTTGAAATGATGGACATCCCAGAGTCCAGGAGACTGTCTATTCCCCTCCATAAATCTTTTGGGAAACAGACAAAATTCTTAAGACTCCTAACTCCATACCTCCTGTGGACAGACGAATGGACAAGAGGTACACCCTTTCAGACTCGGACATGGAGTTCCTTTCTCAGCAATGCAGCCATGTTGGGGTAGTGCAGGCTGCTGCCTGTAATAAGGAAAATATTCCCTTGGCATCACACCCCCCAGATAAGGACTCCAGGAGGATTGATGCTATGGCAAAGAAGCAGTACATGGCAGCATCTTTGGGACTCAGGCAGGCTAACTATATGGCCTACACAGCTAGATACCAGAAGTCCAGATGGGACACTGTGCTGGCTCTGGCTAAACAGGCCCCTGACCAGCTTGCCAGGGAGCTGGAGCAGGTGGCTGCAGATGGGATTGTGGCATCCAAGGTGCAATTTTATGCTGCTGTGGACTCCAGTGATGTTTCTTCAAGAGTCATGGCTACATCTGTGGACCTTCGGAGGATGGCTTGGCTCAGATGTACTAGCCTATCACAGGATACCCAGGCTAAGGCCATGGATTTCCCTGTCATTGGTAATTCTCTGTTTGTGGAGCAGACAGAGAACTACATGAAAAAGATGGACAGTACAGGACCACCTACAGGAGTGCTCAGGCCAAAGAAAGGCAAGCCACTCTTCAAAGGCAGCAGTCCAGGGGAAGGGGCAGGCCTTTTCAAAGGCCTTTTTACCAAGCCCAGGCCTCCTCTTCTTCTTATGCTCAGAGGGGGTTCTTCAGAGGGAGAGGCAGACGGGGAATGAGCAGGCCTGCTTCCACCCCTCAGCCTAAAGCCCCTGCCAAGCAGACACCCTGATGGGTCTGCCCGGGCCAGTTCTTCAATACCTGTAGGGGGCAGGCTGGCTTACTTTGTCCAGGACTAGAAGTCTCTGATATCAGACAAGTGGGTCCTAGAAGTAGTAAGCCAGGGACTGGTTCTCAGCTTCAAAAAATTTCCCAAGATGAGAACCAGATCCTTTCCACCTGCAAATCCATCAGAGACCGTTGCCCTAGAGGCAGAGGTTTCTTCCCTCCTGGCTCTCAGAGCCATAGAGAGGGTTCCTACCCTACACAAGGGCAAAGGATTGTACTCCAGGTACTTCCTAACCCCCAAAAGACAGGAGAATGGCAGCCCATCCTGGATCTAAGATATCTGAACAAGCACCTTTTAAAACCAAAGTTCAAAATGGTGACTCTGGGAATAATTCTGCCCTCTCTGAGGCCAGGGGACTGGCTAGCCTCCCTGGACCTCAAAGATGCCTACTTTCACATTCCCATCAGGTGCTCCCACAGAAAGTACCTCAGGTTCGAGTTGCCCTCAGGCCACTATCAGTTCAGAGCAATGCCCTTTGGCCTAACATCAGCCCGAGGGTGTTCACAAAGTGCCTGGCAGTAGTGGTTGCTTTTCTAAAGAGAAAAAAGATCTCCATCTTTCCATACTTGGACGACTGGCTCATAGTGGGTCAGTCTCCAGACCAAGTCAAGTCACATCTGCAAATAACTCAGCAAGTGCTCACTTCCTTAGGATTCCTCCTCAACCTTCCAAAGTCAGTTCTACAGGCCAGTGGGCTCCTCACCTTCATAGGGGGAGCTGGATACAATAAGGGCAAGAGTCTTCCTTCCCCTGGACAGGGTAAGGACCCTTATGGAACTGGCCTCTTCATTCACCCTTCAGGTGTCTCGACCAGCAAGGCATTTCCTGCAGCTTCTGGGCCACATGGCAGCCTCTGCAGCAGTGGTCCAGGGAGCAAGATTTCAGATGAGGGACATTCAGTTCCACTTAAGAGCCTTCTGGTCCCAAAGAAAGGATTCCCTTACCAAACTAGTCCCAGTGACTCGAACCCTGATCCAGGCTTTGCAATGGTGGCAGGATCAGGACAATTTGAGACAAGGAGTTCCTTTTGTCACTCAGTCTCCTTCAGTGATACTCACCACAGATGCCTCCCTGCTGTGCTGGGGTGCCCACCAGGGGGATCCTACCACCCAAGGGCTGTGGTCACCTCAAGAATCTCTGCTTCACATCAATCTCTTGGAACTCAGAGCAGTGCTTCTGGCACTGCAAGTCTTTTCCAAATCTGTACAGAAGAAGGTGGTCCAGATCAGTACAGACAATACCACCACAATGTGGTACATCAACAAGCAAGGAGGCACTCGGTCTTCCGGCCTTGTGCACAGAAGCAATGAAGTTGTGTTCCCTGGCCTATTTCCTGCAGATCTCTCTGATAGCAGTTCACCTCCCAGGAAAAGACAATGTCCTGGCAGATGCTCTCAGCAGGATATCCCAGGGCCATCACGAATGGACCCTAGATCCTCTAGTTTTGAAAGTGATTTTCTTGAGATGGGGCACTCCACATATAGATTTTTTTGCAGCCCCAGACAATCACCAACTTCCTCTCTTGTTGCAGACCCCCAGTCTTGGGCTCAGTCCCCCTGGATGCTCTGATCCTGAATTGAGAAGGGAAATTTCTGTATGCTTTCCCCCCCTTCCCTCTCCTGTTCAAGGTGTTAGTCAATTTAAGGTCACAACCATGCAAAGTGATTCCGATTGCTCCAGACTGGGCCAGACAGCCCTGGTACCCCCTGTTGCTGTCCTTAGCAGTCCCCCTACCCCTGTCTCTTCCCAGGAATTACAATCTGTTGACATCCTCTCAGGGGAGGAATTGCTATCCGAACCTCAAATCTCTCAATTCTCAAGGCATGGCTCTTGAAGAGTTAGAGTTTGCTGATCTGCACCTTTCTCAATGGGTTCTGGATATCCTTAAGGCTTCTCGAAAGCCTTCCACCAGAAAGACTTACAACTCCAAATGGAAAAGGTTCACTATTTGGTGCTCTAATAAGTATATTTCTCCAGAATCTGCTGGGTTGCCTACAGTTCTGGACTATGTGGTCCATCTTAATGGCTTAGGACTTAGGCCAGCTACACTTAAAGTGCATTTGGCAGCTGTTTCTGCCTTCTTGTCAGTAGTCAAGCCCTCTCCTCTGTCAGCCCATCCTGTGTTTTGTAAGTTCTTCAAAGGATTGCTGCACACCAATCCCAGCTTTAGGGACCCTGCTCCTGCTTGGGACCTTAATGTTTGCATTGCTCAGCTTATGCAACCACCCTTTGAGCCTTTGTCTTCTGCAGAGCTTAAGTACTTGACTTGGAAAACTGTGTTTTGGGTAGCCATTACTTCTGCCAGGGTATCAGTGAATTGCAAGCCCCGTCAGTGGAGCCTGATTTCATCTCTTTCCATAGAGATAAAGTAGTCCTAAGAACTAACAGGAAGTTTCTGCCTAAGGTGGTTTCAGATTTCCACCTTAACCAGTCTGTCTCTCCCTGTTTTCTTCACTGACCATTCCTCCTCTGGAGAGAGGAGGCTGCACAGCTTGGATGTTAAAGGGGCCCTCAGCTACTACATAGAGTGCACCAAGGGTCACAGGTTTGAGTCCCTCCAGTTGTTCCTCACATATGGAGAGGTCGGTAAGGGCAAACTTGCCACTAAGAGATCTATTGCCAAGTGGATTGTCTCTTGTATACAATTCTGCTATGAAAAACTGGGTAGAACTCCACCCTCAGGCCTGAGGGCTCACTCCACTAGAGGTACAGCTGCTTCCCTGGCTGCTGCCAGGGATATTCCTATCTTAGACATTTGTCAAGCAGCCACCTGGAAAACAGTCCATACATTCACCAAGCATTACTCTCTGGATATCCAGGCTAGGAGTGATGCTCGGTTTAGCACAGCAGTACTTCAGAGCCTATTCCCAAAGTAGGTTCTGTCCCTCCTCCATGGAGGTACTGCTTGGTAGTCTGCAATAGTCAGAATACAGCAAGACTTCATGTTGTTTGAAGAAAAAATTACTCACCTTAGTAATGTTGTTTCTTCTAATGGAGTCTTGCTGATTCTGACCCCGCCTCCCTCTCAGAACCTGGTTTTGGGATGTGGGTGGGCAGGAGCAATGTTGTCACCCTAAGAGTGCCCCTTTTTCACCCTCCTTTACTTTGTGTGTGTGTGTGTGTGTGTGTGTGTGTGTGTGTGTGTGTTGTGTTTTGTTTTTTGGGTTTCCTGACATGAGTCTTTGCTTTGAAACCAAAAAACCCTTTTTAATAAATTTAGTTGCTAGTTGGCTAGCGTGAGTTTTACAGTTTCCACACAGAACTTCTAGTGAGTATTACTCGTAAAGATCTGACGGTTGGAGTTTAAACAACAGCAGACAGGGGCTTCAACCGAGCTCGCGCTGAACATTGCATGCTGGCCATGGAAAGTTAACTCTTTGTTCTCTGGGGCAGTTGAAAGGCAGGACCTAACTGCAATAGTCAGAATACAGCAAGACTCCATTAGAAGAAACAACATTACTAAGGTGAGTAATTTTTTTTTACTCGCTATGCCTCACCTATAAACTCACACATTTCTACACTCCACCAAGCATATGTAACAGTATTGTAAAAAAACAGTCCAGGTGGTCTCTCTGCTTCTCCTTTCTTCCACTACTAGACATACCCAAGACACGTCTATCCCCAGGCAGAAGATCCTTTGCTTATGCCGCTCCTTTGGCTTGGAACTCCCTCCCCCCATCTATCCTCTCCTGTACTACCTTCCCTCGGTTCAAACTTGCTCTGCTTAACTACTTATCTGCTTCAGGTACCTGTACCTGTGAAAACACACAAGCTTGCACTAGGATAGGGTGCTCTGGTTAAAAAATCAACATGAACACAAATGAACCAGGCATCTCACCCACCACTGAACATACTGGACACCACAGGTGGATTAAAAACAACTTTACTTTATTATAAAAATCATGCCTGACATGTTTCTGATCTTGCTTGACCCTTTATCAATGGCTGAACGTCTACATTACAGGTATTTTATAAATACAAAAGTTAATGACATCACATGATTACAAATTAGATAGATCCAATTAAGAAAAAACAACTTGAATCACACAATTAAAAAAGGCACCCAAAGTGCATATGCAAAACTCTTATACAAACATTCTTGACTAAAACCTTTTACACATGGAGCCTGGAAATAAATATAAGAGAAACAAAAAACAAGGACAATAAATATATTGGGAATCCAAGTTCATGAACATACTTAAAAAAGGGGGAGCAGGAATTTATAACTAGGAAATCTATCTACATAAATAAAAAGATAGAAACTATTGTGGGAACCTGTACCTGCCTCACCTGACTTAGAGGTGCCTGCACTTCTCCTTGTTTTCCTATAAGTCCAAAGGTTATTCTTCTATCCCTATACTACTACTGCACTGAAATGCCATGAGAACAACTGTATTGTACATCAGTGCTCTACAGTACGAACACATAAACACCTGTATAGCCGTCCTCAAGATTGTACCCTATTTCAGTCCTGTCAAAACAAAACCTCGTACTGCATTTAGGACACTGCCTTAAATCATATATTGCACTGTGACTCTCTATATATACTATACTTCACTGTGACTCTCTATATGTATTATAGTCCTGCTTATTGTACATCCATGACACATTAGTTTTATTGCTATGTTAATTTTGTATACTACTGTGTCTCTTCTAAGTTGTAAACTATTGTCCTATATACCCTCCCCCGGGTCTCACCTGAAAAAGGGACTGCATGTTCTCAGTGGGCTTACCCAGTTACCAAAATTCAAATAAATAGTTTCATCTTGGACCCCAGGGGACTCTCAACAAGCATGTGACATACAAAAAAAACTCTGCATGCTGTCTGTAGGCTTCCTCCTCCCTCTCCTGTTAAAGAGAGAGTGACTGTATACTCTGGATGTGCAGAATGCCTGCTTGCGCATCAGAGAACAGACAGTGCCACAGGCAGTTCCGTAGATTCTGCCTGGAGGTCAGCATGACCAATTCTGGGTCTTGCCCTTTGGGTTATCCCCATATCCACATTTCTATACCACAGGCCTTGCTGTTGTAGCCATAGCACTGCCTGGCTTGATGTCTCCTGAAAGGAACATCAGCAGCCAGAATGGCTTACACTTCACACCACACCGTGACTAGGGTGCCAGTGAAGGTGGGACGGTCTCTCCTAGTTCCTTGTTACAAGCTCCCTTACACAGAGGCAGTCCTGGGCCTAGCCTAGGTAAAGACCCCACATGCAGAAGAGGATTCCTTAAGGGTCATTACTTGCATGTTGAGGGCCTCGGAACACCATCCAGTTGTTATTTTATTATCCTAAATGGACTATCCTGTTGTGTTAGAAGGATTTCCTTTTGACAGCATCAGCCACAGGAAAATTAAAAACTTCATAGTCTGTTTTTTCATTGTTTTCAGATGTTTTCTGTGCATTTATTCTGTTATTCACCCAACGTCCATTTTCACACATTTGTTCTTTGCTGCTGCTGACCCTCCCACATGCATTTGCACAGTGCAGTGTCTTAGCCATGCAGATTCAGGATTGCATTTATTTTTTAGCACAAGAGGCCTCTGCCATGAGGTTGGTGTGGCTGATCAAACCTCTAAGTCACATGTCCTGATTTTCCCCTTCACAGAAGATATGTTGTTTGGTAGACAGGATATATGCTGTTTGGCCATAAAGTAGACAGAACTCTAAAGGACTGTAAGGATAAGAAGGGTTAGCTGCCTTTCGGCCACTGACTGGTCCCCTGTCTCAGTAACTATTAACGTCATGATGAAATAAGAATTATTTACTGTACCTTGTATTGATTTACATCAGAAACAGGATCAAGCAGATCAGTAAAAGTGCAGTCTGACAGTGCGGTGACTGTTGCTTACATAAAAAGCACTGCTGCTCAAGAAACATAATGATGCCGACAGAGGCACACCAAGTGAAACATTGGGTAGAAGCAAATCTAGAATCCCTTTCAGCGATTCATCTGGTGGGGGAGTTGATAAACTGCCAGGTGGACTGGCTGAGCAGCTGATAATTCTGGGGAATGGGGGAACCAAGATTTGTTTTAGCTATTGTCTCACTGATTTGTGGTACTGAACATAGACCTATTTGCCTCCATTAGCACTGCTCCGCTTCCAGGGTTTTCAGCCATTACAGATGTCCTGATGTAGTGGAGGCTGTGGATGCTCTGTATCAGCCATTAGACTTCCGGAAAGCCTACCTGTATCCTCCTTCCCCCCTACTTCCAGCAGTTTTTCAGGAAAATGTGTGTGCCTCTTGGAAAATTTTTTCTCATAGCTCCAGATTGACCAAGAAAACTGTGGTTCTCAGATCGAGTACATCTGGCAATCCAGGAAAACCTGATGAATCAGGAGCCAGTGTTCTTTCCAAATCCTGCTTGGCTTCTAAGGTGTGGGTGCTTCTTCAGTAAGGCTACTGCAAGAAAGTGATGGAAACTCTTGTCCTTCTGTAGAAAACTGTCTGTGTCCCCAAACACACTACAAGAGTAGGTTGACTTTTTAGGGTGAGCGATGGTTCAGGATCTGAACAAAACTTCAGTAGCACAGATTTTAGATTTCCTTCAAGCTGGAGTAGATAAAGGTCTATCACATAGTACCCTGTAAGTGCAGATCTTTACACTGGGAGCAATGATGGGACCTTGCTATGGTTCCTTTGTAGGTTCCCATGCAGTCATTTTTTTTGTTAGAGCCATCAGTGGAACCATGGCAGTCTTTAGAGCTCCATTCCCTCCTTGGGATCTCAGTGACATTCTTAATGTGCGTTGTAAGCCCCCCTTTGGCATTGTAGGGTCCTGTGGATATCCTTTCCATTAAATCTTGTTTCTAGTAACCATCTGCTCTGAGAGAAGGAATGGAGTGCTTCAGGCGTTCTCTTGTAAGGAGCCTTATCTTGTTGTTCACCAGGATATGATGGTGCTCTAAACTGTTGCATCTTTTTCACTGAAGGTCCCAACATTGTTCCATGTTAACCAAGAGGTCAACCTTCCTTCTTTCTGTCTGAAACCATCCAGCTATAAGGAGAAACAGTTACATAAGCTAGATGTGTGCAGGGCAGTCAAGACATATTTCAGACAAATGCAGTCTTTCCAGCTCCCTGATGATTGGCTTGTACTTTTCAGTCCTGTGCAAATGGGTCAAAAGGCTTCAAAAGCCTCCTTGGCTGGATGTGTCAGAACATGCTTAGCAAAGGCTTATGTTTCTGCAAATTTGAAGTCACTACCATTGATCAGTGCACATCTGACCAGGACTGTGGCAGTGTCTTGGGCATAATAAACAGAGGCCTTGGTGTTCAACTTGTGCAAAGCTGGTTTTTGGTCCTGTTTGCAGACTTTCATAAATCAGTGCAGGTTGGAAACAGGGTTCCACCGATGAAGCTCTTGGTCAAAAGGTACTGCAGGCAACAGAAGATAAAACAGATAATATACAAGAATATTCCTTTCCCAACAGTAAACTTACAAGTACTGCTTATTAAATCCAAGTAGTTACGAATAGTCAAGAGACTACATGGAGCAACACAGAAAGAAGAAATTCTATCAAACTTAATCATAATTTCTGTTTGTTCTGAAATTGTCACTGGAGCCCACACAATGGGACCTTCCTTTCTGGAGAATATTTTTCAAGCAGATGGTTTTCTTTAAGTGAGCATGAGTCTGCTACATCAGCTTATAAACAGTCATTTGCTTCAGGCACAAATGTTGAATTTGGCCATCGCAAAAACATACCTACTTTCTCTTGTATGTGTTTGTTGAATTAACTGTATTGCAGAATTTATAGTCTGTGAATCTCTTCACAATATAAACTCTCCGGAAGTGGGCCCTCATGAGAGAGCTGTATGAAACAAATTGGCAAAGCACTTCGATAGACAAGAGTAGGTGTGCGTCATATCACCAGAAGATAAGAACCATGTTGTCTTACACTTCTTAAAGAATGCTGTAGTTAAGGTTTGCCTCAACTACTTGTCATGAATGCAGCTGCCTATCTTGAGCTAGTAACTGACTCATGGAATGTCCAGGCAACCTAGGTTCCATGGTGAAGTGACATGGGTGTGTGTGTGTCTCTGTGTTGTGTCACTGTCCCTAGTAGGATTGCATGATTTACCTAGCAGTTATGACTAGCCCAGTGGCAATGTTGGAATTAACAGAAAAATAAATGATGGTACATCATAGAGAATTTCTTATGTCTGATTCATCGGGGTGGGGGGGGGTCAAGGAAGAACCAATTGATATTCAGCCATCTTGAGCTGTTGGTGGATTAGTAATTCTTCTTCCTACCCAACAGGTGGGATACCTTCATTTTCATGGTGTATACAGGTACTCCACTCTAAGGTTGTGTGAAGAAGAAAAAAAGAGTTACAAATCACTTCCCATGATGCTTTTTTTATATAATAATTGGAATTCTACTATTGTGTATATAGCTTCTTATAAAATGGGGAGAGAAAATCCTGCATTTTGATTGGTTATTACCTGTGCATTGACTCTATTCCATGCACAGGTAATAACAAGTTTTCCCAAATCAGGGCAGAGTGTGAAAAATAAATCAAGGTGCCAATTAGAATGTTCATTTTAAAACGCCAAGATTTGCTTTTCCGCTGAAAATTAAACTGAGCAGCCCAACTAAATTCATTATAAAAAGTTAAAGGGAAAAAAATCCACAGAACTCTGCTACTGTACTCATCTGTACAGATCACGATGCGCTGAAACTCACTGCTGACAGCACCGCAGCCACGCTGAAAATCTCCCTGGTCTATGATGCTGAATCTCAGCCAAACACTGACTGCCTGCCCTCCCACGCAATTGCTCCCTCACTTCCCAGGTCATGAATTAAACAGGATCTTTTCAATACCCCTTGTCATTTGTGATTGCTTCCATACCTGAATTTGTTCTCTTTTACTTGTTTCCTGGCTAACAATGCTTCAGTATCCTGTGAATACTATAGTTCAAAAAGACATCTCTAGACTTTTTTTTTCAAATATCCGTGGTACCCAGAACGCACTTACTCATCTTCATTGCCCCCATTCCGCCGCATTTACTTCCTGGAGCACCAATATCTCTTCACTGAGGCACAGTGTACAACTATTTTTCACATTCGAAGAAAAAAAAAAACAAATAAAAAATTAGCTTCTAGAGTGTGCTGTTCAACGGGTTCTTGCAGAGCTTCTCCCCCCTTACACCAGAAAGCGTAACTAAGGCGGGCGCTTCGAGCGTAGATAAAGCAAACTGCAAAAACAGTAATAAATTAACAGTTTAATGTAAATCTAGCTGTAATATGCTGTGTATGTGTGCTTTTCAGTTGACTTGCATGTCATGGCATGTCGTGGTTGCTATGAACTGCAGCACTCAACTACAACTATGGTAGCCTACTTAGCACAGAAGTCCTGAAATAAAAAAATGCATCAAACATTTTACAGGCAGAGGAACTATTTTATGTAGTATACAGGAAAAAAAGAAATTTTTCTTCTATTTTAACCTTTTAAATTTTAATTTTCACTTGAAGTTAAAATGCACAACCCCATTTTATAAGCACAATAAGACACTCCAGTGTGTGCATTGAACAGATATTACTGTGCTTCCAGGGGTTGAAGGTACTTGGCTACTATGACTCTGGGCGTGCCATAATCCCTATTTTTCAAAAATTGCCGTACAAGTACTAACAGTACCAATAACACACCTATTTAATCTCTCATTACAATCAGGCTCTATTCCTTCGATCTGGAAAACAGCTCAAGTTATCCCACTACTGAAAGCAGGGGACCCCATGGACCTCAACAACTACAGGCCAATTTCTGTCCTTCGTGTGCTGTCCAAGCTGCTAGAAAAAATAGTGAGCACTCAACTAAGAGGATATCTTGAAGAGGCTAATCTTTTAAACCCAGTGCAATCTGGATTTAGAGCCAACCACAGTACCATCACAGCCCTGGCTAAAGTAACCAATGATTGGCAACTCGAACTGGACAAAAAAATTGTGTCTGTGCTGTAGTTTTAGACCCGAGTAAGGCATTCGATACGGATCGACCACGAACTGCTCCTCTCCTCCCTGAAATCCATAGGACTCGACTCAACCTCCATTAGATGGTTTAATAACTATCTCATGGGACGGACCCAGCAGGTGAAGGCTGAAGGAGACCTATCACCACTCAAATCTCTCCAAAGAGGACTTCCCCAAGGATCCATCCTCGGCCCAATCCTATTTGCCATCTATATCAATAGCATCGACAATAACCTCAACAAAGCAACTGTACACCTGTTTGCAGATGACACAGTATTGTATGTCAGTCACCCCTCTCACGTAACAGCATGCATATAGCTACAAGCAGAATTCAACCTATTACAACACCAACTACTGGAAAAAACTTCTCCTAAATGCAAAAAAAACAAAGGCAATGTTTTTCTCCCCCCAAACTCAAGCCGGTCACTCCTTCCCAAACAATCTCCCCCACATATCCACTGTCCTTGGTGAAAATCTTGAATATGTTACAAAATTCAAATATCTGGGGGTCTGGGTAGACACTAGACTCGACTACTTAGATCATCTGGAAGATCTGCTAAAAAAACTTTGTCAGAGGCTTGGACTTTTTTACAGAATAAAGCACTTTCTAACAAGGGATTCTAAAAAGAAGTTGGTCCAGGCCACATTTCTATCAGTATTAGACTATGCAGATTTCCTATGGTCGTTTCCCTAACTCTTATCTGAGCAAACTGGACACACTTTACCATAGAGCCTTGAGATTTATTATAGATCTTCCTCTCAGCACTCACCACTGCTCGCTCTACGCTGCAGTTGGATGGACTTCACTCCAATTTAGAAGAAACAGGAATGCCACACTATGGACTTATAGAGCAATATCCAAGATGCTACCAAATTATGTCTCAGACTGCTTCACACAAGTCACATCAAGTAAATATGCCCTAAGAAGTCTTAACTTCATCATGCTTAAAGTGCCCAAATTCAAACTCGACATGGGAGATCTGCTATCGGCTATGTCTTATCTACCTTATTGAACATGATGCAGAAGACCCTGAAAGTGAACAGTTACATATCAGTTACATCCTTTAAATATCTGTATTCGAGGCTTATCCAAGAAAAATGTAATTGCTTCCACAAATAGTAGAGTATTCCTAATCTTATCCATCCCCCTCTCCAGATAGCCAACTCACAGAAAATATCCACCTTTATCAGGAGTCACCACCCCTCACACTCCATTCACCCCTCCTTCCATCCGCCTCCCCTTATTCCCTGTCATATATCATAGCCCTATACCCCTGTTATACAAACCCACCAGTGCTGGCCCCCGGCCTTCTCATAGGCCACAGTTATCCGTTCCTCATTATAAGCACCTACCACCTTCCTCCTCCCCCACCAGCTAGGCACACCACTTCCCGCTCCCCTTCCACTCGTCCCTTATTACTCTACAATTGAACTATTGTATAGTATGATTAGAATATATGCTTAGACAGTGTGTATACTGAAATTTCTATGTAGTATCTTAGAGTGTATGAATATTGTATACTTGAATGTATCTATGTAAATTGAACCTTGACCTTACCAGGTCCATCTTGCAAATGAGCTGTGCTCAATGATGTTCGCCTAGATAAATAAATATTTGATTGATTGATTGATAATATCTGTTCAGTGCACACCCCAGAGTGTCTTATTGCTTACCTATCCACTCTCTGGCAGTTCTGCTGGACACAACTGAGTCACTGGAAGTCTTTAAGTTAAGCTGCCCTCGCCACAAGTGGTAGAATCCTCCAGGTTCTCCCCATCGACGTCTGATCTTTTCCGCTGAAAGGGACAGGTCTTCTCCTTTGCAACTCTGCATGCATTAGAGGATTCTGGTTTTCACGTGCTAAATTCTTTAAGTTTTTGGCTCATTGTACAAATCTTGTCTTCTGATTCATGCTCTTTCATTGATTTTCAAGATGGAAAGACTGAGTCCAGTTTTAAGTGCTGCCTGCATTGCAGCCAGAAGATATCAACCACGGATCTGCATGACATGTGCCTGCATTGCCTGGGAGAACATCACAATGTAATGCGGTGTCCTTTGTGCCAGGCCATTGATTTACGAGTAGATATAATTTTATTTTAGATAGCCAAAAAAAAGAACGACAGAACTGAGAAATAGCTATGTACGTGTAATATGTTATATGCAGGCAAGAAAAAATGTTTTACTTTTTCTTTTTTATCTTGTTGTTACCATGACGTGTAAAATGTTATGAATTTATCTTCAATAAAAATGTTATTGACAAAAAAAAAAACATTGTTGGAGGAAACGAAGGCTCGCTTTTTCCTTCATTGGCCAAAGGACCGCAAACTGCCCCTGCTAGCCACTGGCTTGATGGCCCAGCTTTCGGCCTTGGAAGAGGAGGCAGGGGGGTGGGCCCATCCTCGGTCTCAGCGGCTGTCCCAGTTGGACCTACCATTGGAAGGACTTTCACAGATGAGTTCCGTGAAAGGTATTTGGCCCTCCAGAACTTTGGAGAGAGCCCACCATATGAGTATAAGCACAAGAAGCGCTATCACCGTCAGTCGTGGGACTGGGAACAGTTTCGCTGTTCTCGTTCTCTTGACTTCCCCAACCAGTCAACCTTGGTGGAACTTCCACTTGAACTTCCACCAGTTGAAGGACAGGTGAAGGCATTCACTGTAGCTATGTCGGAGCCAATGACCTTAACTCCGGTCAAGATTCTTCTTGAGATGGTCAACAGCTTGTCAGAGGAGATCAGTGAAGATCCGTTGGTCTTGCAGACCCTGGTTCTCACAGTCCTTACTTAGGAGGAACCGGGCCAGTCAGTGTCCCTGACTGAGTCAACCTGGGTTGTGCCTACCTCACTGGTTACTCCTTTTGGAACCACTCCAAGGCAAAACAACAGGTCTACTTTGCTCCAGCAGTGGACGTACACCATCAGCCCAAGGGTAAATAGTCAAGACATCACTCCCGGTCCTGATCTCACTCGACCTATTGGCATCAGTACTGACAGCAGTTGTACTCATGATGATTGATGTCAGTGCCATCTTCATCAACAGTACAAAGACTTTCTTTGGCAACAATGGTCCATTGCTGGTTGTGATAGAGCTTTGCTCCCAGAACTCTCGATACTGTGCGCCACCCCGGTGGCTACCCCTAAGCAGTAGGGCCCCTACTTGGAAGGTGAGTCCTCCATAGTCTAGAATAAAACTCTCCAGTTTGAACCAGACTCTTCCAGTGGTTGATCTTCAAAGTTGGAATACCTGTGGGAGGTTATAGAGAGCAAAGGACTCGGACAAGACTAGAAGGTATGGTACAAGGTGCTGTGTTGCTCGTTTTATTTTGACAGGACAACAAAAATAGTGAGGATTCAGCATTGACAGCAACAGTCAGTGATAGGCAGGATGGCTGGATCATTTGGTCGCCAGATATAACCACAAGGTTATGCAAATCTTAAATCGTAAAGAGTAGGAATCTATTCCTGGATTTTGCTTCAGTAAGTAATTGGCAGGCAGGCTTAGTCTGACCAGGGGCTCCACAGATCTCCACACCTGAGCTGAGCTCAGTACCCGGATCCTTCCATATCAAGGACTTCAGTAGAACTGAGTGATCTGACTTCCTTTTACTCCACTAGGGCCTTATATACACCCCTTCCAGCAATCACGTCATCTACCCACAAATACAGTTATAGTTGATTCTGTATTTGAAATAGAGATAAAAACCATCCCCCCACTTCTCAGTGGTTGTATCACTTTATTTCCATGTCTGAGATGTAAGTTCTTTTTAAAAGTCTGTATTGTTGTAGTTGTGCATATTATCCATTATCTATTTAAATTCGAAATGTAACTAGTCTTAACGTTGCATAAGGCAATATCTTGATACAATATACTGAATAAGCATTATGGCATTCAAATATTCAAAAACCAGCAGTAACATATCTTGTAGTTCACAAAATAAACTAAATGAAGTGCATAGGGAGGGACTACAACCTGGATCCTCTCATATCCCCTCCTTTAGACATGTGACCTGAGCAGTGGCTCTGGCTTACACATACAGAGGGGGATGATTGGTGGGTCATGGTACACCATGGAGAAGATAGCCATGTCCAGGTTCACACCACTACCAGATGACTGTGCAAGACCCACCTGGTTGAGGGGTTGAATTTGTTCTTCTTCTGTGGTGCTGGTGGGGGGCATCCCAGAACAAACTTAATAAATGGTGCGGTGCTTCCACACAGAGAGAACAGGTGGCCCAGATTTCATGTGCAGTACCACTCTGAGATGCAGTACCTGACCACCACCCTACACTGGAGCAGACCACCCTTGGGGGACCAGTGAGACAGTTGTTACCTTCAGCAATAGTCAATTCAATCAGGTTACACAAAATGGGCACAGAAAAAGAAGTAGAATTTGGCAAGTTTACAGTACTTTTATTGTTAACATAGGCCTGGAAACTTGAAATAAAGAGGGGGGTTAAACAGTTGCATTAAGGCAGCATTTGTTGAGGGACCCTCCTGTTACTGTACCCCTGGGGCCAGCTCCTCAGCTGAACCAGTCTTTGATCTGTCAGGACCGAGAGCAGCCCCCTACTTCAGGTGTTGTCTCCCATGCAGAGGGTTGAGGCTGTTATAATAGCTTTAGGGTGAGCAGGCTCTTCTCCACTGTAGGGAAAGCTTGGTACACTGGACTGTATGTAGGAGTCAATGGAGAAGATAGAGAAGATTGATTCTGGGAAAATAGAAAAATTACGTACTTACTGTAATGGAAGGTCTTCAAGAATATCTACTCCATGCGATACCATGACCCGCCCAATATTCTCGTCTCTGTGTATGAGCCAGGGCCACTGATCAGATCACCCTTCTCCTGTACACATCCTGCCTGGCCAGAAGAGGAGTCAACTTTTTGCCTTTCTCTGTCTCCCCTTCTCCCTCTTTTAGGGATTGAGGCTCCAATATATAAAATCTATATTCTTTGTAAAAAACTACGTTAATGCATCAGTTAAGGTTGATATCAAACTGTACAAAGGAGGGAAATACGACGTTAGGGTTTCCAACCCTAACACCCCACCCTGCACACACCAACGGGCATCTTGGGTGTGCCTTGGAGTTGTCAGCCACAACTCATTCCATAAGTAAATAAGCTAAGATGAGTACAGTATAGGAGAATGGGGTGCATGTTATGGCTGACGACCCCAAGGCACACCCCCGACACCTGCTGGTGTGTGCAGGGTGGAGGTGGGGTTTTAGGATTGGAAACCATAACATCATATTTCCCTCCTTTTTGCAAATCGATAGCAGCCCTAACTGATGCATTAACATAGTTTTTTGCAAATAATTTCCTTACTTTTTGAGATAGTGTAACCGTAGCCTTATTTGCCTGTGGGAGTGCAGTGCCCTTCGGGCCCTGCACTGCCATCCCTCCATAGATGCGTATATGTAAGTTTCTGTGAAAGGGCCCTGCACTCCAATCTATAGGACAGCAGTGACCAAATTGCCAGCATAGCCATCTTATTACCCCACCTCATGTACCTGGTACAGAAAATTTTCAAACCCCCGCCAGAACGTAATTCCGCACAACTACAATGCCATTCCATGCTACAGGTGCAAAAATACATTTTGGCCAGGATTTGAAAAATTACACCTGTGACATGTGAGGTTTGGTAGTAAGAAGTGCATGTTGAAAATCTGAAGTCAGAGTCTTTAAAATGTTCAAATTTATAAGCGTGCATAGCGAAATTGCAACAAATGGTCATAACTTTGCTATTTTTACATATTTTGACCTCCAATTTTCAAAATAGCCTTCTTATGACCCCACCTCATGAACAGTATGACTGTTCTTATGCAAATCCCGCCCGAAAGGTGAATTTGTCAGCTGGCAGTGAAATTACCTTTCAGGCAGGATTTGTGAAATTACATCCCCATTGTTTATGAGGAGGTGTCTCAAAAAGGGTATGTTGAAAATTTGGTGTCAAAATATGCAAAAATGGCAAAGTTATGCATCAAAGTTGAAATCCCATTGAAATACATTGATTTCCCATATACAAAAAATATCTTTTTTCATGAGTCGTCATACGAAACAAAATCTTTTTTCGTATGATGCTGGTACGAAAAAAGAATTTCAGTGTTAAATAAAACACATTTTAAGGGCATTTCCCAAGCAGTAAAGTGCAGAATGCATCTAAGTGGGTCCCAATAAGCAAGCTACTGTACATGTGTTGGTTCCTCCCCAGAATATCATTTTGGGGGATCCAAATTTCAATTTCTTAGGTAAAACTGAAAACAAGATGCCGGCTATAGGAAAAAGGAATTTTCCTATACAAAACAGAATTCCTTTTTTGTTTCATATAGTTTCTTTTAGTGCTTATTGACCATGCTTGGAAATGATTTTTTCACATTTTTAAAATGTAGTAACTTACAAACGGCTTATTTTTTTGCTAGACTAGCAAAAGGCGCTTCTGTGCTAGTCCCTTTCTGCCCTGAAAATTTGAGACCAAAATTTTAAACCGTCTGGACTGTAGGCAAGTTAAAAAAAAACAACCCAGCAGTCAGCTAGTAAAAAAATGCTTTTTTCATCTCTCCAGAACTCGGAAATCACATATCCGACTTTAATGTGACTTACCACACGCACAGATCTACACTGGGTGACGGTGCATGCCAGTTTGCATGCAAATCTGTTAAATGGTTGCAAAGTTGTTAAAGTGCAAAATTTTGAGTTTAACATTGAAGTAAGTGCCTACTAGTCACGCTACTATAATTTATTTTATTTTAGAGAAAAGAAAGATTGGTGAGGTTGACACAACCTATCAAAAAAATATCTTCTCTTCTAGTCTCCAATTCCATCTGTACCCCCCTCCTCAGCCCAGGTTGCATCTCTTTAACTTGAGTATATCTAAGTTACTTGTTATGTGCAGCACTGCACCCTGTGGCATCCAAACTCCAACCTAATCCCATTTGATAGCAGCCGTATCAAGGGTGTTAATTTATACTTCCGCAGGTTTGATGGTGTTCTGCTGTCCCTTGACCTACCTGAATTTTATTGATCTGGGGCCTCTTGCTGGTAAGGTGAGCCAGAGAAAGGGAGAAAGTGACACAGGTTACTCTTTGGATTTCTTGCATCCCTTTGTATGTTCTTGCCAGGGTTCTGGCCACCCAGATGTTCTGGGATCGGGCCTGAAGGTCAGTCTGACAAAGTCAGAACTGGTACCATGGAGGATCGTATCTCCTTTGCCCAATCATTTTGGCTAGGGCACTTACACCTAGCTCAGTATTTCCTCTGACTTCTGTGGTTCATAGCCTCTATGAAATCTATAATCAGTTGGGCCCACTGGTGTATAGACCATCTTTAATGGAAACTAGGACACCAGTAGTCCCAATATCATGACATCCAAAACTGGCCAGCTTAAGTGACGCAGCCAATATGGGACACCATCGAGTGGTGGCTGTTCCCCTCAGACCTCTCCAAGGGCATTCAGTTTATCCAAGTGAAGCCATCCTTTACATTGATGACAAATGCATCACTGGTGGTGCACTCATCTGCAACACTGTGAGGCTGAGAGGTTCTGATCGCTATGCGAAGCTGACTACACATCAGTCGGTAGGAGCTCTGGGCAGTGTGCCTGGCACTGACAGAGTTTTCTCCACTGATTAGGAGTCAGGCCATGCAAGTCAAAACTGACAAAATAACCAGTTTGCTCAGCATAAACAAACAAGGCAGAATGTGCTCTTTCCTCTCTGTCAGGAAGCATTTCGGACTTGGTCCTTGATGTGGGACCTGCAGGCCGACCTGCTTGCCATCCATGTTGCAGGGGAGGACAACCAACTGGCAGATGCTTTCATCTGTATGTAAGAATCATTGCACGAGTGATCTGTACACTAGGAAGTGGTTTCACAACTGTTGGCCCAGTGAGGCACACCTCTGATGGAACTGTTTGTCTCTTGGATAAAAAAAACATTGAGGCTGTTCTTTTCCTATCCCCCTCAGATGGGAATGCTGATGGGAGATGCAGTCACCTGGCCCTGAACCTCAGGCTTTCTGTATGCCTTCCCTTCATTTCCTTGTATCCACAAGGTGGTGCCCAAGGCATGCCG
Organism: Neoceratodus forsteri; assembly: GCA_016271365.2. Lineage (NCBI taxonomy): Eukaryota > Metazoa > Chordata > Ceratodontiformes > Ceratodontidae > Neoceratodus > Neoceratodus forsteri. The sequence goes on from CM057451.1 coordinate 41,855,749, forward strand.
GGACAAGGCAGACCTGATCCTGAATAGCTCCATACTGGCTGTGCTAGTTCTGGTACCATGATATTCTCGACCTTAGCAGCAGGCCCTTGAGGCTTCCTCTGCATCTGGACCTGCTGACAAGACCAGAAGGGACAATGAGGCATCCAGACTTGCAGTCCCTACACCAGTCTGCCTGGTTCCTGAGCAGCTAGAGTTCCAGGCTCTGGGCTTGTCAAAGGACATCTTGTATGTTTTGGAGGCATCCCAGAAAGAGTCAGCTTATGGGATTTATTTCTTCAAGTTAATGTTTTCACACCTATGTGTGGGACAGTAGGCTGATCCCCTCACCTGCCCAGTAGCGTAAATCCTAAACTATAACTCATCCCTGTCTCAATTTGGGTTATGAGCCACATCCCTTAAGGTGCATCTGGATGCCAACTCTGCATACAGTTTGTGGGCTGGTATGCTGTCGGTGGCCCTGGAAAAGTGATTGGATATTTTTTTTTTTCAAAGGCCTGGATCAACTGTCCTCTCTGGAACGAGAACCATTGCCACTGTGGGACTTGCCACTGGTGCTTTCACGGCTGTTTGATAAACCATTCAAGACCACAGACAAGTGTGAGATGTCCAGCATGCTGTAGAAAGCCATGTTTTTGGTTGCTTTCACCTTGGTCAGATGGGTGGATGAAGTCCATGTGCTCTCTGTGGAGTCTCTGTATCTAGTTTTCCACAAGGACAAGGTCGTCCTTCGCCCCCATGTGAAGTTCTTGCCATAGTTTCACCTTAACCAGGTGCTCATTCTCCTCTCTTTCTGTCTTGACACCTTATGCTTCAGAGACTGAGCATGTGCTGTGCATGTTGGACTTGCATCAGCCGCAGCTGTACTACACGGAGTACATAGCAGAGATTTGCGATGAGGCTGGCCAACTGTTCCTCATATATGCTGAAGTTGTTCCAGGCAGAAAGGCAGCTAAGCAGGCAGTTGGCTGATTGATTTGTGCTACAGGTTGTCTAGGCAGGAGCTGCCAAAGGGATTGAAGGCTCATTCCACCAGACATACTGCTGCCGGGTAAATCCTGATCAAAAAGATCTGTAGGGTTGGGTACCAGGTCTGTGCACACACTTTCACATCGTACTTTAGCATCAGTGTGTGAAGTCGTCATGATGCTGCATTTAGGACCACAATCCTGCAATCTCTTTTTGCCTAATTGAGGTGCACATCTTGCCCCTTCCTCCCAAAGAACTGCTAGGTGCCTGCTCAAGTGTGGATAGTGAACTGAAGCTAGGTATTTAGAAAAAGAGGCACACCTGTTACCATAGTTCTACTATTTTTTTTTATTTATTAAAGTCTTGGAATTACAAAACCTTTGAACAAAAGGCTCGTTTACAAAGGCTCCACGTCATAAATGTAACAGACATTGGGACAATTTAACATATAACATAGTACAAGGTTGGCTGTGTATACAGAAAATACATAGTTTTCACACTATACATGGTACAAAGGTTGAGTGAGTATACAGAAAATACAAAATGTACATGCAGCACCTGTAAGTGCTAGAGTGGGGACATGAGTTACAAGATGACAGATGTTCAAACTTGGGCTACTACTGGTATTCATTTCAACCCATCCAACCTCCCCTGGCAAGTCTTGCTCAGATTCCTGTTTCCAGCACACAGATCTAATGTCATTTGGGCAGAGCTGGAGGACGACGCTTCCGGTGGTGGGAGGAGTCAAGCTTGAAGATTTCCGGTAACTGACCTATGCCCACTAGAACTGCCCATGTTTGGATGTGAACTGAATACTAGTAGAAGAACTATGACTACAGGTGAATAATCTCTATTTATTTTGCCAGAGGTGTCTCTGGATTCCATTTTAATACATAAGAGATCTGTTAAACCTCCTCTTTCGAAAACAGTCTCTAACTGAGCATCCTGAAGAGTAATTAGTGGGTCCTGCACGGATTTTGCTTCATTTAAAGTCTTCATCTTTATGGTGTTTGCTGACAGTTGCATCCTTCCTGCCCTGTATAGTTACCAGGACATCAGTTGTTAAAGAAACAGAAACATACAGACAGGACCATCATGCTGTTGTTTGTATGCTATGACTTTTTATACTATTTGTATATGGTCGTGAAACAGCTGTTAAATAGTGCCTCAGTTCAGACTGTTTTTCAAACTGCCACGTAACTTTTGCCGCTCTGCTGTAGCTTGACCAGTTGTCATGGAAACCAGTAACTCACCAAGCTGAGCTGAACATTGTTTTATGCCACCACAACTTTTATGAACATCTAGAACACACAGGTGTTTCTGAACTATATAGTGGCATTTTTTTAAGTGATTTATGTGTTGTGTTGCAAGAACAAGGGTGGGTGGGTTTTTAACAGTGGAAGAGACACCCACAATCAGTTGGCAACTAGCCAACCTGGTGGCACCGAGGGCTGAGGTGCTGTTCAAGAACCTTACCTTGTGCCACACTGCAACCAGAGTTAGGGAACAAGCTCTAGGTTCCAGGAGTGGTTTGGGGATGGGGGGGCTTGGTGATGAATGAGCAGCCAGTAGACAGCTCTCCTCTCCTGGACTGGGATGGTTAATTCCCTCATTCTTGTCTGACACCCATTTTGTAGGCTGAATGTCAGAGCAGAGGTCTGGGGGGCTGACATAACATCGACAGGGTGGATATGGGGCTGTGGTTCCGGGAGTGCATGTGCCTGCTGTGCCACCATAATTCCGGGTCTGGAAGAAACACAGAAAATAATGCGTCTCCCTGCTGCAGTACGTGAAGGCCCATGGTGCTTTCAGACCCTGCTCTGTGCAAATCCCCACCGGTGCGATGGTGGTAGGAGTGGCAGATAGGTCTGGAAGCCATTGGGTGAAAGACCCGAAGACAGGAGTAGGTTTCAGTGGAGGCAAAAAGCTATATGGGGGGTGTTTTGCCCAGTATGCAAGAATTACACAAAGGGGCTTACATGTACACACATACAATACCACCAACTAATATGCTTATATGATCTATTTATTGTATTTACACGTAAAATTATATACAGAAGATTGGACAAAACTTAATACATCACCAATTCAATAAAGCAACATCCAAGCCCTCTTCCAATGGCTGGGAAGCCCCCTTCAGCCTGGCTAGGAGTCTCAGGAATCGGGAACAGCTCCTGCAGCAATGCATCCACTCTGCAGGCGAGGCTTCTAACCAGGCATCTGGAAAGTCCCATTTTTATATATTTTATCTGGTTTAGAAATGCTAAACCACCATGTCCTAAGCACTGGCCAGGTGCCCAGAACATCACGAGTTCAGCATGACAAACACCACTTAATAAATATTTGGCATTCGCCAGATCATCATGTTCTAAGCACTGGCCAGGTGCTCAGAACATCATGAGCCAAACAACGCCAAAGCAAGTCTCATAACATCTTGTACAAAACATCATACAATAATAAGTCTCATAACATCTTGTACAAAACATCTTACAAAAACAAGTCTCATACAAAACATCTTATATAACTATGATTAAGCATTTCAAAATGGAATAGTGTCATACAAAATAGAGTGACAATAATCAACACAATACATATATTATATTTGTATTACGGGGGGAAAAGTTAGCAAGAGAAAGACAAGGACTGTGTAGCCCGAGAGACATCCTTCACAATATAAGAGTGTTCCTTGTGCTTGGCAGTTGTGTGACCTGCTTGGATCAAATCATCATACTTTATTTATAAAAAGCGCCTTACTTGCAACCAAGGTGCTGGTACATAATAAAACAAAACACAATAAATAATCCCAGCAATAATCAATAAAATCCTATGGTTTAAAACTCTAACAATTATAAAACAACATTAAAAATCTGGATATGCTAGTTTAAATAAGTAAGTCTTTAGTGCAGTTTTAAACTCCTGGACGGTCAGGCAATCTCACACCCGGCGAGGTAGAGAATTCCACAGGTTTGGGGCCACAAAGCTAAAAGACTGGGCCCCGGATGTCTTTAAATGGACCCTGGGAATCTCTAGCAATCCTTCGTTGGCGGATCAGAGAGGGCAGTGGGGACAGTAAGGGCGAAGGAGATCTTGTATGTAACTGGGTCTAAGGATCTGTTATGATTATATAGTGACCCTTACTAGTTATATAGTGACATTTGTCATGTAGTATGGTTAGACTGACTAGCAGGGAGTGATCAATAGAATAAGGTAGAAACCCCATGTGACAGGCTCTCCGCCAATAAGGAGGCAGAACTGGTCAGACCCCATTTTATGAACTTGTATACTGTAACTGTTAGTGTTAAATGCCTTTTATTCATTAGTGATGCACTGTATGAAATAACTTTACTGTCAACTGATGTACATTACCTGTACAACAGGATTTAAAGAAAGTATTTTTGGAATAGCCTATTATCCTTTGCTGCAAGTACAGTCAGTCATCCTAACAGGGCTCTGATGTACATAATTCTATTAAGATTCAGAGGCACAACATACTTTGACTCTGTGACTTTTGGTAAAAAGACTAACAACATTCTGCAGGCATAGACTGGTATATTAATTTAAGTAACTCAACTGGAACCTGGAATTAAAAACGTAAAATGTTAATAACCTCTGCATTTTAGCTGTTTTAAGTTTAGTCGTGTCTGTTGTTTTATCAAGGAGATTTTATGTAACTCTGTCCTATGTTTACAATAAAGTTTTCAAGTTAAAAAAGACTAATAAAGAGTGGCTATGGTGTTGTAAAGTGACAGCATTGCTACTAGAATTGTAAAACAATGCACGTTTCTGTTTTCAGGTACCTTATTACCGAGGTTACCGTCTGAGCCTGGGATGACATTACTCACCATCAAGATAGAAAAAATTGGGCTAAAAGATGCCGGACAATGTATCGACCCCTACATCACAGTTAGTGCAAAGGGTAACATTTTCATTTTTCCTTATCCACGCTTTCTAGAAGGATTTTATTACTGTACTTCCTCTTTCCCTACTTTCTGCTTGTTGGTTTTAACTTGAATTAGTCTACATTGTAAGATTCTTTTTGAAACATCGGGGTCAGAATTTCTGTTAATTTTATTTATTTGATTTGGTCAGTTACAGAAAAATATAATGTCCTAAGTAGGGAAATACAACATTCACAAAATACCAATCAGTTACAGTAGGATTTCTGTTCACCTTTTTGCTTGTTGCTTCTTGTGGGGTTTGCAAAAGCCCAATTAGTGCTGTAAGTTACAGATTTGATTACAGAGAAGCTGTATTGCTGCAGGAGCATTCACGCATAAAGTTACAAGTCTGGACTCAGTTTTGTTCCAGATGCACTGCATCCAGGGGTCAAACATTCCACAGTCATAGTAAAGGACATAAGTCAGATGCTCCAGAGGAGCTTTCTAACACCAACAGGTGATAGGTTTAAATGCTTCATTGGCAAGCATTTAAACTAACCAGGGGGAGGAACTGAAATGGAGAAATCCTAGCCCCCCTCCAAAAAAAAATCAGAGTAGTTAGTGAGGTAAACACCAAGATAGAGCAGTCAATAAGGAGACGGGCAGGGGTAAATGGAGAAAAAGAAAAAGGCAGTAAGGACAGGGATGGGACAAAAAGAAATAAAGCCATAAAAAATGGAGTGTAGTGAGTACCAATGCCTGTAGTCTAGGTAAAAAGCTCCCCGAAATGGAGAAGAGGGATGTCTGGATATCGTGGCAGTCACTGAAACATGGTACACAGAGAACCATGGCTGGGATTTCAACATACATGGGTACACAGTCTACAGGAGGGACAGGGAGGGAAGAAGAGGAGGAGGAGGAGGAGTAGCTCTCTGGGTAAGGCAAGGGATCAAAGCAACAGAACTAAAGGGTAAACTGAGGAGAAGAGGCACTGTGGGTCACCCTGGAAACTGGAAATGGCACCACAATCTGCACAGAGCTTGTATACAGACCCCCCATCTAAGGGGGAGGAAATGGACAAGGAAATGATAGAAGGCATCCTTAGGATGGCAGAGAAAGGGGAGATATTGTTGATGGGGGACCTGAATATGCCAGATGTTAACTGGAGCACCTTTGCTGCAGCCACGTCCAAGAGCAGGACCATTCTGGATGCTCTACAGGGGACATGCCTCAGACAGCTAGTTTTGGAACCCACTCGGGAGAGCAGCAATCTTAGACCTGGTAGTCTCAAATGGGGACGGAGAGAGGATCTCCGATCTTGAAGTGGGTAGCCATCTGGGAACAATCGAACACCAAACAGTGTGGTTCACGATAAACTTAGCTGTAGAGTCAAGCCATACAACAGTGAAGGTACTGGACTTCAGGAGGGTTGATTTTGTCAAAATGGGAGAGTGCCTCAGAAAAGCACTAGCAAGCAGGCAAGAAGGTAGGGTGGAGCAACAATGGGGAAACATCAAAACCGCCATCACAGAGGCAACAAGCCTTTGTGTGAAGCAAATAAACAAATCAAAACGAAAGGAAAAAAAACACTATGGTTCTCAAAAGAAGTGTCGGGGAAGGTTGGGGAGAAAAAGATAGCATTCAGAAAGTATAAGGAAACACAGAAGGAGCAGGACAGAGAACTGTACCAGTTAAAGCAAAAGGAAGTGGGGAAGGCAGTCAGAATAACAAAGGCCCAAACCGAGGAAAAGATAGCCAGCTCAGTTAAGAAGGGGAATAAAACCTTTTATAGGTACATTAGGGAGCAAAGAAAGACTAAGGCAGGGGTACTGAGGCTGAATAAAGAGGAAGGTGGTTGGGTAGAGAGCCACTGTGAAAAAGCAGGGATACTGAATGAATACTTCTGCTCAGTATTCACAGTGGAAGAGCAGTGGGAGATACCTAATCCAGTCAATAGAAGCACTCTGGATAGGGGGGTTGATATTAGTACTTTCACAGAAGAAAGGGGTCTGAAAGAACTCTTAAAACTGAAGGTGGATAAAGCAGTGGGCTCTGATAGGATTAACCCCAGAATTCTAAAAGAACTAAGGAAAGAACTAGTAACACCACTGACTACCCTTTTTAATAAATCATGGGAGTATGGTGTGGTACCTGAGGACTGGAGGAGGGCGGATGTGATTCCCCTTCACAAAAGTGGGAGCAAGACAGAGGCAGGAAACTACAGACCTGTCAGTTTGACCTCAGTGGTAGGGAAATTGATGGAATCACTTCTGAAGGAAAGAATTGTTGAGTACCTAGAGGCCGGGGCACAGGACTCAAGGCAGCATGGATTCACAGCAGGAAGGTCATGTCAGACAAATCTAATTGATTTCTTTGACTGGGTGACCAAAGTAGTAGATCAGGGAGGGGCTGTGGACATGACCTACCTAGACTTTAGCAAGGCATTTGACACTGTCCTGCACAAAAGGTTAATAAACAAATTAGCCAGCGTGGGAGTGGGTCCCAGGGTGATAGCCTAGGTAAAACACTGGGTGGACAACAGGACACAGAGGGTAATAGTAAATGAAGTCCACAGTGAAGAAAGGGGGGTTACTAGTGGGGTACCGCAGGGTTCAGTACTGGGGCCAGTCCTTTTTAATGTCTTTATAAGTGACCTTGCAGAGGGACTGGAAGGAAAAGTATGTCTCTTTGCAGATGACACAAAGATCTGCAACAGGGTTGATATGCAAGGTGGGGCAGAAAAGATGAAAAGGGACTTGGCAAGGTTGGAGGAATGGTCAGATGTATGGCAGCTTAGACTCAGTGCAAATAAGTGTAAAGTAGTGCACCTGGGAAACAAAAACCCAGGGGAAGAGTACACAATGGGGGGTTAGATATTGACAACAACAAAAATAGAAAGGGAGCTGGGGGTAGTCATATCAGGCGACCTAAAGGTGGGCCAGCAATGTGAGAAGGCAGTAAGGAAGGCTGTGGGGATACAGGGATGCATAGGGAGAGGCATCACCAGTAGAAAACAGGAAGTTGTTGGCCCTCTGTACAGACAGTTGGTAAGACCACATCTGGAGTACTATGTACAGTTCTGGAGACCCCATATTTGCAAAGACATAGACAGGGTGGAGGCTGTCCAGAGGAGGGCAACCAAAATGGTACAGGGTCTGCACCAGAAGACATATGAAGAAAGACTAAAGGAGCTTAAGAAGTATAGCCTCGACGAAAGGAGGGAGAGGGGGGACATGATAGAAACTTTCAAATACCTCAAGGGAATCAACAAAGTCCAAGAGGGTAGCATCTTTCAGAAAAAGAGATGTGCAAGAACAAGGGGGCACAATATGAAGATAGAGGGGGGACGGCTCAGAGGTAATGTGAGGAAGTATTTCTTCACAGAGAGGGTTGTAGATGTATGGAACAGCCTTCCAGAGGAGGTCGTAGAGTCAAAAACAGTGGGGGAATTCAAGAATGCATGGGACAGACATAAGGTAATTCTAGTGGGGGGTAGGAGGATGCAGGCTGTTGGTTAACTAGGATCTGCAGCTTATCCATTAGGTAGGGAAATGGGCAGACTAGGTGGGCCAAGCGGTCCTTATCTGCCATCAGAGTCTATGTTTCTGTGTAACAGCAACTAGGTAAACCTACTCAGACTATGAAACATTTTTCCAGATAGAACATTTGTAAAAGACATCTAAAATCTTTGACTGATAGTCCCCCTCCACCCTCCCCCTGCCGCTGTATGACCTCAGTGTTGTCAGTCATCTTGTCCTTGTCAAGTCTCCACGTGGGCTATTAAGGGAAAGTATATGGGATCTATTCATGACTGCAGCGCAGTGTAGTGCACATGGGGCCTTATTCACATACCCAAGCTGCACATCTCCAGTGCCGCCCCATCTGCATAGCAGCGTGGGGGCATGTCAGGGCATTATGGTGATCAACGGCAGCCATCCAGTCATATGGCCTTGCTTTTATAAGATTGGATCCCAGCTCCATGCGATATGTGTGTGTGTGGGGGGGGGTTGGATACATGCGGTCCTCCGGGGACCAGCCATATCCTTAAAGTGATAGGCTGTTCAACCCTTTTACTCGGTCGAACCCCCAGCCCACCCTGTACGCTCTGAGGGCCGAAGGTAGCAGTGTGGGGGGGGGCAACAGTGAGCTGTCCACTGCCCCGAGTGCCCAGTGGGTGGGGGCCATAAATGACTACAGCAGGGTCCCTGCCAGCATAGCCAGAACCCCCTTCGCTATTGCTCCAGATGCAGAAATTCTGTTTCTTGCATGGTGCATAGCCATGCCTCACCCCTAGCCACCTAATGCACTGAGTCGCATGCGTAGCCAGGTGCCCAGTGCAGGGCAGGGGCACGAATATGGCACAGACCTACTATTGTGAATGTGCAAGGGTCCCACACCAATTCCACGGCACGGCAGAGAGTAGTAAGGAATTCTGCCCACCGCATATACTGATGCATAGGCTTCATGAATAGAGCCCATTATATTTAATGAGGCAAGGGAAGCAGTGAAACATGCTGACAATTTTGCATTGGAAAGTGAAGGTGACTCGCACTCTTAAACTACAAATAACAGCGGTTTGATTCCTCTGGGAACACTTTGAACTATGAGCACAATACTTCTGATTTCAGGTTTACCCTCCTTACAGACATTTTGGAGTGGGCACAGTTTATTTAATTGTGGGAATGGGCTGGGGAGAGATGCAGTAGCCTGGATACAGTGGAAATTAATACTGTATAGTTATACAGTATGCAAAAAAAAATGGCTGATTTGCTAGCTTCGTTCCCTCTTTTCCCATGAAATGTATCCTCTGATTTTCCAGGAATCACTCTTCTCCTTGATGGGCCCTATTCACTAATGAAATCTGCGGCTACGCACCACATAACCCAGGCACGTAACCACCGTGCTGCTGCCTGCGCTCACTGTGCCCCCCCCACCCTATTTGTGACTCCGTTGCACCCCTCCCACGCACCCAGTCCCCCGGCCGACCACAGAACTTAGGTGCGGGGCAAGCTCCACACTCGCATTTACTATCCTGGAGTGCTGTGCATAGAGGCTACTGGCTTCGTATCCGGAAGGCAGTCAGAAACTACTGGGGCCGATAACGCATCTCCCAGGCAAGCTGCCTCTGGATACGGCGGGGAGCATTGGCCTCCCCAACAATTCTGCCCCTGCCATCAAGGCACTTCAGGAGGCCAGGCATGCTGGCCGGCAACATGGCGCCCGTTGCGCGCATGGGATCCACTGCAGGTCCCTGCCTGGGCAGCCGATTGGCTGCCCGCCAGGATACACCACTCTGCACCTGTCTGCCCCCCACAGACATGCATGCCGGGGTAGCAGAGCCACGTAAGGGAGCCAGGTGGGGGCCGGTGTTCGTGAATGCAGCCCCCGGCACTCAGAAATCCCTTAAGTATGGAGCTGCATGCCCTGATGTGTGCTTCTTGCACACACTTTTGTGAATAGGGGCCATAGAGTTCCACTTATCGGTCTGAGCTGGAAGGCACTCAACCCTAATGGATGCCAGCACATTACACCCCACACACACATCACCTGCTCGTGCCCACTGATATTTATTTATTTCAGAAACTTTTACCAGTTAAGACATGCTGAGCTAGCAGCTTATTTCCAGATGCATCTGGTTGGGGGAGTAAGGAGAATAGTACAAGAGAAGGAAAAAATAAATCATACTCGATAGCATTGTGGAAATAATAGTCATATACATTGAGTCACACACAAGCAGTACAGTGCATCAAAAGGAGCATAATGATAAACATTACAAGACACAACAGTACAATAAGGTACATGCTGTAAATAAAAAAAATTGTTTGGATAGGCAAGGGGAAATGACCCTTACAGGCATAGCTGGGGTAGAGACAGTATGGCCAGGGCAATATGAGTGGGGACGAAGGCGATCAGAAGGGCACGGATCATGGACAGTTACAGGTAGAATTGGAGAAATCACAAAGAAGAGACTGAAGGGAGAAGAGTTAGAGCAAATTGACAGGAAAGGGTGGACCAGAGTTTAGGAAAGACATATGAGAAGACAACTTGACCAACAGTAGATTTCCTAGATGGAATATAAAGGGGATGGGAAACATTGCTGCAGAGAGGGTAGGAGGAAGAGACTAGGAAGATGGTAAGGTAAGAGGGAGGGGAACAAAACCAGAATTTGGATAAAAAGGCACAGTGCGGAAAGGTGCCTGGAATCAAGAGAGGGGAGGGAGAGGTCAGAGTAGAGTGAGCAGTGGTGGGTGCAAGAGGAATAGTCTAAGGCAAAATAACACAATAAAAGTGTGGATTTAGTCTGGCAAGGGAAGATTTGGGAGCTCCTCTGTAAACTATGTCACCATAATCAAAAATAGGGAGACTCATCTTTAAAACAATCTCCAGTGTGCACAAAGCAAAATACTTGCTTTGACCCTGTATAGAGCACCAAGCTTTGGGTGGAGTTTATGGTGTATAGCATCACTGTGCACCGAGAAATCAAGATGATGGTCAAATCAAACCTGGAGGTATTTAAAGCTGCAGTGCAATGAAAAAAGTTATTCCAAAAAGCTAATTTTCTGCTGTAGTTATGAAAAATATTGGCAGAACTGTTGATTTGGGTTTTTTGGATGCTTTCTATGCTGAATACCATACGTTTGCATTTTTGTCTGGATTCTTACCCCCCGCGGGTCATAAATATTATTTCTATGCAAAAATGAGGTGGCCATCGAGAAATGATTACTTTAAAACTTTCATAAAATTCTTAAATGATAATGAAAATTGAATTTTTTCCACCAAAATAAACTAGAAGACATCTGGCATCGATTAAGAAGAAAAAAAGGTGGGGTCAAATTTTAGCCCATTTTCGTTGCACTGCTGCTTTAATCCTTAATCGCATCACCATCAACGGTGTGGAATAATGGGTGGGAGGGAGGTGAGTCTGGTAAGCATATGTTGTTTGCCAAATGGAAGTGAGTTTTTTTGGCACTGAGAGACAGTTGGTTAGACTGGAACCAGCGCTGAATATTGTCAGAATCCAGGAGTAGCTGTGAAGTAAGATCTTGGTTAGAGGAGCCAGATGAAGAAGAATATTGTGTCATCAACATACATATGAATGGATTCCGAGGAACAGACAGAGGAGAGGTCATCCAAGGATAATGAAAAGAGAGGGGCCCAGGAAAGACCCTTGAGGAATGCCTGAACAGATGATATATCATCACTCACTCCCACCTGCTTCAGTTTCATTCTTTCCCACCATCAAGATGCAGTGTTTTCTCCACTTTCCTTGTCGGGGCCAGAACTACTTCAGCTTCTCAACAAATAGCATTTCCTCTAGTTCATCATGTTCATACTTTATAGTACAACTAGAAGTTTGTTATTTTTGTGTCAGTTTAGATAGAAAAAATGTTCTCACCCAAGGGGTCCTTTAGTATGTGAGACAGTTGCAGAATGCCAGCTGGGTTCAGCTGCCCCAGAGGTGGAGTCAGTGGTAATAAGAGTAGTGAATTAGCCAATGAGGAGAGAACAAAGGGTTGTGCTGTCTGCAGTCAGCCTAGAGGGCACCAGAATTATTTCTCCGTTGACTGAGCAGCACTGCCCCGGAGTACTCTCTCCTCACTTCGTCGGAAGAACGTCTTTTCTACTTTAGTGGTCTTTTTCCTTATTTTTTGTGCTGCCTTTAGTTGTTTTTTCATTTTGGATATTTTTCTTCGCCATTTCCTTGGGTTCCCAGGAGCCGCGATTTCTCCCATGCTTGGAGGTTCCCTCCTTGGTCCCCACTCTGTCTCTGAGGTAAAATTGTACTGCAAACCCTTTTAAAAACTTTTTAAAGTGTTTGCAGTCCTTTTTTCTTTCAGTGGACCGCCCTTTTCTGGTATTCCTGCCATCGTCTTGTGAGCCGGGTTAGTTTTTCTACTTGTGGTTCATCACCACAAGGGAGCCACCTGTTTTTGTTTTGTTTTCTCCAGACGCTTTTTTCTTAGGGTGCTCTGTCTAAATTTTTACTTCAGAATCACCCTTCAAAACCTTCAGGGGTTTTAGTCTTGCCCTGTGTTACTGGATTAGTGGCTAGGTAGACAGCCATTATTTTCTTTTACTCCTGAGGTCCAGCGCTTTTTAATTTTTCAGATCTTTTTCTGGGAGGATTTAGTTTTCTGCCTGTGGAGGGTTTTTCTACTATCAACTTTTAACAAATATAGATCCTATGGACTCTCGTGTTCTAAGTAAGAAAAAAAAAAAAGATGAGTTTTCTATTAGATATATTTTATCACTACCTCTCCCACCGCTGAAACATGGGGGGATGTCAGTGACCAAAAACAGGTCAGCTTTCTATATGCTTGTATATAAATCACTGCCCCTCCTGCCGCTGAAGCATAGGGAAATGCCAGTGACCAAAAAAGCTTAACTCTCTATATGTTTGTTTATGCATGTGTATCACTGCCCCTCCAGCCGCTGAAGCATAGGAAGACTTCAGTGACCAAAAAAGGTTAACTTTCTATATATTTATATATATAAATCACTGCCCCTCCCGCCGCTGAAGCATAGGGAAATATCAATGACCAAAAAAGCTTAACTCTCTATATATAGTTTATTTATACATGTGTATCACTGCTCCACCAGCCGCACGGCATGGGGAGACGCTAGTGACTAGAAAAGATTGATATACTATTATGTATATCACTTCCCTTCCAGTCGCAAAACATGGGGAGATGACAGTGGAAAAAAAATTATAGGCCCTCTGTTGTAAATTATCACTGCCCTTCCCACTATGAAGCATAGGGAGATGCCAGTGACACACAAAGATGAACACTCCTTTGGGTTTGTGTCGCTGTTCTTCCCGCCAAAAGGCAAAGAGAGACGCCAGTGACACGAGAAGTTTCTCTCTCCCTCTGTTCTGGTAAGGCAGAAGTCAGTGACACAAATCACCGCTACTACAAAACTCACTCTGTGTGTGTGTGTGTATACATACATACATACATATATATATATATGTATATATATATATATATATGTATATGTAATAGATATACCACTCTGAGGGTGTGCGGTGGCGCTCTGATATCATACGCCTTGGTATGCGTTGTGCGCCTTGCGGGCCGCGGGCGAGTGCGTCAGCACCACCTGGGCGCATCAGGCCGAACCCCCAAATATTATATCTATCTTATAAAATAGCTATAGATTTTTTTTGGGGGAAGTAGTCCTTCTGTGTAGTTGGTAATTAAATGTTATGTTTGTAGAGGTGACACTTTTTGGTGTTAAAAACTGTATTTTAAATGAATTTAAGTTTTAGTAGTCCTTTGTGGTGTCAAAAAAAGTATGTGTTTATAGTACTGTCACTTTAATTGCCCAAATGTAGCGTGACCGAGTGGTGCTCATTTTAGAAAGTGAGAAGCTGTTAGGTTGTGAAAGTAAGATGTGGTGTGTTTAAAAAATTAGAAAAGTCTGTGCCTTTTATTAGTTTCTGTCCGTTTTCTTTAGTACTAGTTCCACATTGTATGCGGAAGCAGCGAGGGTAGATTGAGTGAGTCGGTAATTTTAGAAACGTAGCGGGAAGCGAGAGCGAGTGTTGCTATGGCAACACTCCGCTCTCGCTTCCGTCTAGGTTTCTAAAATTACCGACTCGCTCGGTCTGTCGTCGCTCGTTTCGCATCGGAAATGGAGCTACTATTTTGGATTACGGAGAGAAACTAGTAAAAGGGACTGACTTTTCTAATTTTTTAAACACTGCAAGTCTTACTTTCACCAGCTAACAGCTTCTGACTTTGTAAAATGAGCACCGCCCGGTCACGCTACATTTCTGTATTGAAAGTGAAAAGGCACTGACTTTTCTAATTTTTAAACACTGCACGCCTTACTTTCACCAGCTAACAGCTTCTGACTTTGTAAAATGAGCACCGCCGTCACGCTACATTTCTGTATTGAAAGTGAAAGTACTGTGTTTAGGATCATGTATTGTCAATGTAAAGGCTTGAATTGAAGACAAGACTACAAAATAATGTATGTAAAGGTTTGAAATGGAAGAGTACAAAATAATGTATGTTGTACTTTATATATACAGTTAGGTTTATGTTAATCAGACTGGTCACAGTGGTTACAGGGTGTCAGTTGCATATGTGTGTTAGTGTGGTGTCTAGCTGCAGCAGGTGTGGAGTGTCTTGCTGCTGGTGAAAAGGTTTTGAGGAATGGAAAGTAGTTTAGGGCGCGTGTCGTAGTGCTAGGTGTGCGTCGTTGGGAAATAATGCACGGTCATGTGCGTGTTTTGTCCAATTGTATAAGTGGGATTTTATGATTTTACCACACCATTTTATAAATATATATATATATATACATATAGGTATATATATATATATATATATATATATATATATATATATATATATATGTATATATATATATATATATATATATATATATATATATATATATATATATATATATATATATATATATATATATATATATATATATATATATATATATATATTTTTTATAGGGCAAGACCATGCCCCTATACTTAGGATTGAGTAAGCAGTCTAATGTTAAATCACAAATTTTGCACGTTAATAACTTTGCAACTGTTCAACAGATTTGCACGAAATTCGGAATGCTCTGTTCCGTGAGGTAGATCTCTTGATACGCCAGTTTGCATTTCGATTGGATTTGCGGTTTTCGTGCAGCAAAGTGCCATAAAATTTGTTTTGCGTTTTTTTTTTGCACATTTTTTGCTGATTTTTGCCCATTGCACTGTGGCCATACCATTTGGAATTTTGGTTTGAAAGTTTCAGGGTAGAAAGAGGTTGCCCCAAAGAACAATCCAGTATTGTTTTGGTGAAAAAAATATTCATCCGTTTCAAAGTTATTTAATTTAGAATTTTCGGATTCTGGGCATTCTCAGTTCAGTCTTTGGAATAGGTGTATGTTTTGAGAAAGAAGATTTGCATCATGATCAAGGATTTTGTCACCTCACGAACAGGGATTTATAAAATCCTCGTTCATGAGGAAAAAATCCCTTTCATGAGCCACCATCTTGTTTTCATTTTTTTCCACAAATAAAACCATCTTGCCCCACAGATGTATTCTGCGGTAATTAAAGTATGGGTTTTGTTCAGGGCGATGCCCTGTACAAACCCATGACTTTGGTTTACTTCAGTTTTATGAAAAAAAAACGGCTATTTTTTATTTTCAAAATCCTTATTCGTCATTCACTTCCGATCCTTGATCGCGAGGTGTCAAAATCCTTGCTTGCGAGCCAGTCCTTGTTCGCGAACTGTCAAAATCCTTGATCATGATTTCTAGACCAGATGGCCCTATCTCGCGAACAAGGATTGACTCGCTAACAGGGATTTTTGTCAGCTCACGAAAAGGGATCAGCTCATGAAAGGGGATTTTGACAGCTCATGAAAAGGGAGTGGTTTTTTAAACCCCTTCTCGTGAGCTGTCAAAATCCTCTTTCATGAGCTGTTAAAATCTCTTTTCATGAGTCAGAATCCTCGCTCTTGAGAATTCCTTGTTTGGGAGATTTTGGCCATCTGGTCCTAATCTCGATCAAGGATTTGACAACTCATGAAAAGGGATTTTGACAGCTCACGAAAAGGATTTTAAACCAATTCCTTTTTGCCAGCTGCTCAAAATCCTCTTCTTTCTGCTTAGCCAATCCCTTGTTCCCGCTGTCAAAATCTTTGTTCATGATTTCTGGACCACGTGGCCTATCTTTCGAACAAGGATTGGCTCACAAACATGGATTTTGCCATCTCACAAAAAACGATTGGCTCGTGAAAGGGGATTTTGACAGCTCGCAAAAAGGAATTGTTTTTTAAACTCCCTTTTCACGAGCTGTCAAAATCCCTTTTCGCGAGCCAGTCCCTTTTCATGAGCTGTCAAAATCCTTGATCGTGAGATCAGGACCAGATGGCCAAAATCTCACGAGCAAGGAATTCTCACGAATGAGGATTTTGACACCTCACGAACAAGGAATTTAAACAATTTCCAGTTACTGCTAACAAACGGTTTAGTCTTTTGGCTTGAAATTGCAGGGTACAAAAGGGGTGCCCCACAGATGTGAATTATGCTGTTTAGGTGCAAACATTTTCATTGGTTCTATAGCTATGTCATTACGAAGTTGAGAAATTTCCCATAGGATAACATTGTGGTGAACGTGGTGCCTTTGGTGCCTATATCTTGAAAACGCTACGAGATATGGATTTTTTGTTAAACACAGCATAGTACAACTTCAGGTGTACTAAGCACATGTGCAGTTTACCAGTCCATGATTACAACTGAAGTGGAATTTTTTCAAAGGTACTACGGTTATTGAGATATTGCGCCATTTGCAGCACAGGAGTTACTTGGAATGTGTCTAGGCCTGCACTATGTCTCTATAATTATAGGTAGGGCCCTGCACTCCCACATATGGTTAACATTATGCAGTAATGGGACTGCTGGGCCATCCGTTATGCAGTAATGGGAGCGCAGGGCCCAGATGACAGCTCATTACAATGTCTGTGCGCTTATGGACGGGCCTTGCGCTCCCAAAATTATATAAGGGTAAGATTACACTTTCTCAAAAAGTAGGGAAATTCATTGCAAAAAACTTTGTCAATGCATCAGTTAGAGTTGAAGCAACAGAAGTAGGGAAATGAGGCATTAGGGTTGACACCCTAACACCCTCCACCTTATCACCCCCACAACCACAGACCAACAGGTGACGGGGTGTGCCTTGGGATTGTTGGGACTAACTCCCACCCCATTCTCCTATACTGTATCATGTAAGCTTTGTTACACATGGAATGGGGTGAGAGTTGGGGCCGACTACCCCAAGGCACACCTTGTCACCTGTTGGTCTGTGGTGGGTGGGGATGGGGGGTGTTAGGGTGTCAATCCTAACGCCTCATTTCCCTACTTTTGTCGCTTCAACCCTAACTGATTCATTAGCAACATTTTTTGCAATGAATATACAGGTATATACAATATATACTAGTTATCCTCCCAGCTTTTCAACTTTCCTGCAATTGTTGCTATTGTTCATAGTAATGCCCACCCTAAATAGCTTAACTTTGTCACTGTTCTTTATACTGTGGGCCATCTCCTACAACACTTATGTTACCAAGTCCCTTTCAATCTGAGTAACATTACAACTCCACATATTTCTGCTACAGCAAGCACCGTTCCTTACCTACCCCTCCCCAGGCAAGACTGTCTGCCTGGAACTCTTCAATTTCTGCCCTTTACTGCTTTTTGAATCTTTCCTCCGCTTCATGGCACTACCCACCCCCTGTAACAGGCCCACCCAAAAGAAACACCTACACAACCCTAAATTGGTTAAACATGTACTTTTTCGCTACGGGTTTCTCTTTTTCTAAGAATTTCAAACGTATCACAAAGCATTTGAAATTTTTATATTTAAATTCAAGAAGCCTTACTAATAAATTAGATGAACTAAATGTTAGATTAGCTTCTGATAACATCGACGTATTAGCTGTTACTGAAACATGGGGTGATCATAAGTCTAACTGGAATAATATGGTACCTGGATATACTCCTTATATATTAAATCGAGTCCATAAGAAAGAGGGGGTTGCCTTTTTTATAAAAAATTCTTTACAATCCTATGATATATCCCTTAATATCAAGAAATTGCAATGCAATACTGAATCTGTCTGGATTCAACTGGCATTAGATAAAACGCAATCAATAGTCTTAGGTGTTTGTTACCGACCCCCTGGATCTCCCTCTGACATACTCGAAGCTATGTGCGAAATTGAAGAAGCTTGTATGTTGGACAAAGTTATATTATTGAGCGATATTAATCTTGGAGATATATGTTGGGAGAATTTATCTGCCATATCAGGTCAAAGTAAAACTTTTCTGAGCCTTTGTCAACAGTGTAACTTGACTCAAAGTATTCGGCAGCCTACTCGAGGTGATGATATCCTGGATGTTGTACTCCATGATGCTAGTCTACCTTTAGAGAATATTGAAGTTTTGGCCCCTCTGGGTAATAATGATCATAACACCATCACGTTTTTGTTAAATTGTGGTACATCACACTATCTCTGAAACAACTGTTTATTTTTATGACAAAGCAGATATTGATTCAGTTACTTTAGAATTAAATAAATATGATTGGGAGTGTTTCAATACATGTCCCATTTCTGAATGTTGGGACATGGTACACCACACATTAATTGGTCTGAGAGATCGATACATTCCACATAAAGAAAAACATGTGTATAACAGATACTGCCCAAAATGGATGAATAAAATATTAAAAAATAGTATTAAAGATAAAATTAAAAAACATTCTAAGTATTTAAAAAGCAAAGCTGTTGATAATTGGAACTTATATTTGCTTAGTCAAAAAAAATGAAAAAGGGCAATACGTTAGGCAAACATTAAGTGGGAACATAATTTAGCTGCTAATGCTAACAAACATAACAGGAAATCTTTTTTCTCATATGTGAATTCACTTAAAAAAAATCCTGCCAAGTTGGCCCACTGCAATACAATGATCAGTTAATTAATGAACCTTGTTATATGGCGAAAATATTTAATACAGAATTTTGTGAGATATTTCAATCATCCCATAAAAAATCCTCTCCAGTTCTACGTACTGACTAATCCATTACTATCTCGAAGTAGAACTTTTTATTAAAATTATCCTTGCAGAAGGGTAAAACTAGCATCTCCCCTGATTATCTAGCAGGCCACTATTTATTTTTATTAAGACATTCTCTTGTAGTTTCACTCTGGTTACTGTTCAATAATTGTATAGCTCAGAATTTTGTCCCTGGTTCATGGAAAACAGCTTTTGTAATACCAATTTACAATAAAGGACCTAAAAATAACTGGGAGAATTATAGGCCTATTAGTTTAACGTCACCCTTCTGTAAAATACTGGAAAGCCTAATAAAGGACATAATCTCCCCTATTGCCAATATTTCTGACTCATCCCAACATGGTTTTAAGAAGGGATGTAGTTGCTTAACCAACTTGATGTGTTTTTATGAGAATGTTAGTTATTCAATTGATAAGAAGATACCATATGATGTTACCTTTATTGACTTTAGTAAGGCCGTTGACGCTATGCCACACTGGGCCTTAATTGAAAAGTTATATAATGTAGAAATCAAAAGATTTATTATTAACTGGATTTCTAATTGGCTATCTAATAGAACCCAATGTGCAATTATTAATGGCCATTTGTCTGATATTAGTAGTGTTACTAGTGGTGTTCCACAGGGTTCTGTGTTGGGAACCTGCCTGTTTCAAATCTTTATAAGTGACTTAACCAAAGATTGTTTTTCCTCTTCAATAAAATATGCAGATGACGTAAAAATAGGAGGACCATACCTGACCATGGATCAAATAGATACTATCCAGTCAGATTTGAACAAAATATCTAATTGGGTAATCAAATGGCAGATGCTATTAAATCCCGAAAAGTGCAAGGTTATGCACTTGAGTGCATTAAATCAGCAGGTGACTTGCCACTTAGCAGGTAAAAAACTTAGGATTTCAGCAAATGAAAGGGATTTGGGAGCAAATATATCCTTGGATTTTTGTCCTTCAATACAGATTAATGAGACTGTCTCAATATCTAATAAAATCATCTGGTCTATTAGGCGTAATATAAAATCTAAGCACAGGAGAGCTTTAATGCCCTTGTATTGAGTCTATGTTTGGCCCCATTTGGAATACGCTTCCCAATTATGGAGCCCTTTCAAAAAATCTGACATTAATTTACTTGAAAAAGTCCAGCGTAAATACACTAAACATATTAAAGGACTATATAGTGGTCCTTATGAATCTAGGCTTACATCCTTGAATCTGATGTCACTAGCGGTTCAATGTGCACGGGGTGATCTGCTGTTTATGTATGATGTTATGCAAGACTCTTTTCTAATTACTGAACTGGGATTTGAGTTCAAACAAAACCCATGTAATACAAGAGGACATCCACTTCACTTGTATGGCAAAACTTTTAATTTGATGGCAAGGACATTTTTCTTCTCCCTATGTATAATAAAACCCTGGAATTCTTTGCCTGAGGATGGTGTTATTAGCAGTTCCAAATATATGTTTAAAAATCACCTGGATAAAAGTACATACTATCTGGTAATGTGATTGATTGTTATTAGTACCTTCAAGAGCATTATGGTCACAAAAGCCCCCTGGCTCTTACAAAACCTTAATATGCCTGAATATAGGCAACATTGTTGTCTAGTGTACTTACCCGTTAAACAAAAACCAAATAAATAAACAAACCTTAGTATGAACTACTTCTTTCGGGTAACATCCACCCCAATCCTGGACCTATCTCACAGCCCCATCCTACTACCTGTAACTCAGATAGTCTTAGGTAGTCTCAAGCTCGCCTCAGTGAACATTTGTAGCTTGCTACAAAAAAATTGATCTACTTCAAGTCTGGTCTGTTCAACATAAGCCTGATGTCCTTGCTGTAGTTGAAACCTGGCTCTCCCCAAAGATACCCGACTCTGCTGTCTCTCTAAATGGTTATACTCTTTACAGAGAAGATAGGGTGGGGAAAAGGGTGTGTGTGCCATCTATCTTCTTGACTCCCTTAAAGGGCAAGTACTCCCAATGTTCATCTCTGGTAACACTGCCCAGGCCCTCGCTATGAAAATCTCCATAGGGTGTAAGGGTAAGTCGTTTACGGTACTGTCCATATACATCCCTCCCCGGGACACCAAACTTGGCCTCAGCTCCATTATTGACTTTGTCTCTAATGAGGTGAACTTGCTCGGTGACTTCAACATCAACTGGTTGGCCCCTGATGTTGCTCCTTACAGGGACTCGGTTGCTGCTGTTGCCCTTATTGATCTCATCCTCTCCAACCACTTGGAGAAGCTTTCTAATATTGTGGTCCTACCTGACACACTTAACGATCACTCTCCTATCCTCTGCCACTGAACTAATCACTCCTAGAAGCTTCCCACTAAGGTAACTTATCAATGCACCCTCAATAAAGGCATGCGCCAGCAATCCAGGACTATCTTCTCACATGTGACTGGTCCCCTAGTTGCTCAGCTACCTGTGTAGATAATGCCCTTGCATACTTCATCTCTACCTTCAACTCTGCCTGCGATATTTTGGCCCCCTTCTCCAAATGCATAATCAAAGGCTTCAGCAACCCTTGGATCATCCCTGCACTTCTAAGTCTTGTAGTTACACGTGATAACCTCTGGCACAAAGCTCTAGCAACAGGTCTTCCGGCTGCCAGACAATGCTACAGGGCTGCCAGAAATGCATGTACCTGTGAAATTTACCTTGCTAAGGCCTCCCACTTCAAAACTAGCCTTTCTTCATCCTGGGGAAATGGGAGGAAGTTCTGGGATAATATAAAGGAACTCACCGGGAAGTCCCACTCCTCCCCCCCCCTTCCCTACTAAATGTCAATAGTGTCACCACCCAGGACCCTTAGTGTATAGCCGACACATTTAACGCTGCATTCACTGATCCTAGTCGTGTGCTCCTCCCTGATTTTCTTCTGTGATAATCCTGGCCCCTTACCAACCCTGGGCCCCACGCTTACCCCTCATTTCCGCTTTAGGTTAATCGCCCTTAGGGAAGCAAGATCATACCTAACTCTGGTTTTGGAAAATCCAGATTTAGTGGTGACTCTTTGGACCTTGAGCTACTCTGTTTGGCCCTGGAAGCAGTTCTACCTCCACGCACAAAATCCTAAACCTCTCCCTATGCCTTGGCCAATTCCTGTTGTAGTGGAAGGTTGCGGTTGTTACTCCGGTACATAAGAGTGGTGATAGAACCTCCTGCAGTAACTATCGTCCCATCTCACTCCTTCCTCCTATTTCCAAAGCTCTTGAAGGGATAGTGACTGACCAGCTCACCAACTACCTCACCAAGTACAATCTACAATGCAAACAGCAACTTGGTTTTTGGAAGGAACATAGCACCACCACTGCCCTCTTAGAATTTACTGATTTTACTCAAAAAACCCTAGACTGAGGTTATTTAGTTGGGTCTGTCTTTATCGACCTAACAAAAGCATTTGACACGGTCAGTCATGCTCTCCTTTTTAAGTTCCTCTCAGCGCTGGGCCTCTCCCAAGAAGTCACCTCCTGATTTTCCCACTACCCAAGTGGGAGATCACGACGAGTAAAAATCTTTGATACTCTCTCCTACAGTCTACCAGTTCGTTCTGAGGTACCACAAGGGTCCATATTAGGACCACTACTTTTCAGCCACTTCCTCAGTTCCCCTCCCTCAGCGTGCTCTGGCAACCTGCTCCTGTATGAGGATGATGCCGTTATATACTCTAGTCACCCAGCCCCCCTCCCCTTGCACTGCAGCTTGCAAAAGAACTTCGAAGAAATTGAATCTTGGTTCGCCTTACACAAACTCATTTTAAACTATAAAAAAAACAAAGTGATGGTATTTGCTAACCCTCAGAATAAACATAAGGATGTGCCTCTCACTATTCTCAACAGCCACTGCCAGCCTCTGGAACAGGTCACGAACATTAAGTACCTCGGCATCACCCTAGACCCCTTCCTCTCCTTCCAGGAGCATGTCAGCCAGATCAGCAAAGCTGTCAGTACCAGAATTGGCCTACTCTATAGGCATAGGTCATGTTTCACTGCTAATGCCTTCAAGCTGGTCATTGCCAGTTTGGTCCTCTCCACTGTAGACTATGGTATAGTGATCTATGGCAGTGCGAATGACATCACGCTATATAGGGTTAAGGTCACCCTTAATAAAGCATGTTGCCTTGTAGTTAATAGTTATAGGCTCACCCATACCTGCGACCTCTATCAGCAAGCAAATTGGTTGAATTTTACAGGGAGACTTCAATACATACCTGTCTGGTGGCACACAAGTTTACCCTTAGTCCCTCACAACCCACTGCCCGGCAACTCCTCACTGTCGCCCCTCACCCGGGGCTACCAGAAGTTCCGCTAAAAATCTCCTTTCTCATCCCATTTTGCAGAACTGCTCATGGATGGCGTGCTTTCATGTACAGGGCTCCTCTCTGGTTAAATAGTTTACCTCCCGAGGTTTTTTCTGTAAATAAAATAGGCCCATTTAAACTTAAACTACGGCAACACCTACTATCTCTTAACAGCTGTGACTGCTTCTAGCACTGCTTCCCTTCACGCACTGTGTCCTTCACTTTTTCCCTCGCTTGTCTTTCCCCTGACTTTATCTTTCCTCTACCTTCTCCCTGCCTCCCTACACTCCGCTATCCCTGTCTTCTCCCTCTATAGTTTCCCAGCTCTCCCCTTCGCCCCTCTTTCCGCTCTACCTCCCACAGTTTCCCTCTATCCCCTCCTCCTCCCAGATACCTACAAATAGGGTCCCCCCCCCCCAGTTATCTGCTGCCTCCTTCCTTACTGTGTGACAGGGTCCTATCGGACTGCCTCTCCTCTTACCTGTGCCCTCTTGACCAGCGCTCTCTTCCTCACTGTGTTCTCCCCAGCCATTGTTTTATGTTACTTGTTGTGTCCTGCCTAGCATTTTTTTGCACAACCTTGTATGATTTCATCTCTGTATTAGTACTTTTACTGTAACTTGCACTGTTTTTCTGAATTTTATGTTGCTATATAATCTTTTTGTCAGCTTGCATTGTAATCACTTTGTTATTCTTCTGACGTGGAGCCTTTGTAAATGAGTCTCTGACTCAAAGGTTTGTAATTCCAATATTTCAAATAAATAAAAAAAAAAAATACTCTTTCCAAACCAACTCCAGTGGAGACTGTGCTGGAACCCATGGAGCCTACTGTGCCACCCAAAAGCCTTTCTGTGTGCCCTGACAACAGGCATAGGGGCCAATCTAGGCAAAGGACGATGCTGGCGTGGGACCTCCTCTGACTCTGAGGACTCGAGCCACAGCTCGACTTCCTCCTTCTCCAGAGCCTCTGAACCCAGGGGTCATCCTCCCACTCTGGACCACAAGGACACCCCTAGGTTCCCTCCTGACGACCCAACATTCATGGATGTCATGAGGCATATCCAGGCCATTAACGGCTGTGAGACAGAGGACCTAGACCCAGAACTGTGTAGGCTGGCCAAGTACCTTCGTCGAAAGGAGCCTAATCCTTTATTGGTACCCCCACTGGTAGACACCTTCCAGGACCTTAGCAAGCTAGCCTGGAAACACCCGTCTTCTTCGGCCACATCCAAGAAATCTGATCAGCACTACAAAGCTCCTAGGGACGAGCCCTTCCTTGCTGAACATCCAGTGGCCAACTCCATAGTAGTCACTGCAGCCCATGACAGGTCAAAGAGGCCCAAGCACCTTAGCAACCATCCTCCTGAACAAGAGTCCAAGAACTTGGACCAGCTAGGCAAGAAGGTCTCTTCCTCAGTCACCTGCTCTATAAGGCCCTTGAATTTTCTCACCCACATGTTGCAATACCAAAACACCTTGTGGGAAAAGAGCTTAGAATTGTTTCAAGCTCTGCTGGACGCACCTCAGAAGACGGAACTTCTGGACCTACTGAAGTCGGGCTCTGACGTAGGCACGCATGTTTTTCATGCCTCTTATGATACAGCCGATATGGCTGCCAAGACAGCAGCTACTGGCATCTGTATCCAGCGCCACTCATGGCTTTGGGTCTCAGGCTTTACCCAGGACCTTCAGGCTGGAATCATGGACCTCCCTTTTAAGGGCTCGGTCCTCTTTGGGGATGAGGCTGAGAAACTTATTACTCGCCTCCAGGATTCTGGCAAGGCCATCTGGTCAGTCCAGAAGATGTACAAGGCCGACCAGAAACCTTTTAAGAAGCAGTCCTTTCATAGATCTTCAGGAAAGCAGTCTCGAAACCAGCAGCAACAGCGAGGTGGTTTTAAACTCAAGGCCACCTCCCTGACCCCTGGAGGTTCCTCGTCCAGAACTACCAAATCTTTCCAGACCACTCTGCCCACCCCATGTGTTTCAGTCTGACTCATTGCCAGGCCCCAAGCAGAGACCCTAGGGGAGGCGGGTGGGGGGGGTCACTTCTCCCTCCATCTGGAGGGATGGAGCAAGATAACTGCAGACCAATGGGTCCTTCAAATCATAGAGAGAGGACATATGCTGGAGTTCCTGGAGAGGCCACTGGAAAATCTGCCGGTGTCCTCCCACTATCCTCAGTCTCACATTGCCCTAATTTAGGGGGAAATTCAGGTGCTTCCTCAAGAGCGGGCCATAGAGCCAGTCCCTCTAGGTCAGAGAGGAAAGGAATTTTGCTCCTACTTCTTCCTAGTACCGAAAAAGACCGGGGATCTTTGTTGCATTGTGAACCTCAGCCATCTGAACCAGTACATTGAGTACAAAAGGTTCAGAATGGTCAGTCTTCCAGAATTACTTCCCCTTCTTCATCAAGGGGACTGGCTGTGCCCCCTGGACATGCAGGATGCGTATCTTCACATCCTAGCATTCCAACCTCACAGAAGATACCTGCCTGTCCTCAGCCCCCAGAGTCTTCACCAAGTGCTTAGCGGTGAGTGCAGCAGCCTTCAGGAAAAAAGGCCACTGCGTCTCTCCTTTTCTAGATGACTGGTTTCTGACAGGACCCTCAAGGGCTCAGCTGTTACAGACACTAAAAAGACATCTTTGCTCTATTCAGGGAACTGAGGATCACTCTGAACCTGCCGAAGTCATCCCCATGGTCCAGCCAAAGACTCCAATATATTGGGGCCATACTGGATACAGTACAGGGCAAAGCCTTTCTACCACCAGACAGGGCAGACTGCCTTCTGTCCCAAGCTGGGATTGTCTCCTCGTTCCATCAAGTCTCAGCCAGGGCATTCATATGAATGCTAGGTCATATTGTGGCTGCCATTCCGACCGTCCCTCTGGCTCGCTTACATATGATGGTTCCCCAGTGGACACACAGGGTACAGTGGGACCAGCGTTCAGATGATCTGGAGCAACCTGTCACAGTCTCTGACCCAGTTCGTTGGAAACTGACTTGGTGGATGGACCCTGCCAACCTTTCTAAGAGGGGTCCCCTTCAGACAGGAGTCCGTGTGGCAAGCCCTGACCACAGATGCCACAGGATAGGGTTGGGGAGCCCACTTAGCAGACCGGCAGATCCAGGGGACCTGGTCCCCTTTAGAGCAATCCCTGCGTATCAGTGTTCTAGAGATGTGAGCGGTCCTCTGTGCCCTACAGGCATTTCAAACAGACCTTCTCCCAGGCCCTCTACTAATTTAGACTGACAATATGTCAGTGGTCTTTTGCATCAACAAGCAGGGGGGAACCAATTCATACCCCCTCTGCTGGGAGGTCATAAGGGTCTGGTATTGGGCACTGGAGCATCGCCTGGAGCTCAGCGCAGTGCATGTTCCAGGTGTCCAAAATGTCTTGGCCGACGGCCTAAGCAGATCTCAGTCCAGAGCCCATGAATGGGAACTACTCCAGTCAGTCGCTGAGCATCTCTTCTAGATGGGGACGGCCAGAGTTGGAACTTTTTGTGTCCCCACTCAGCACCAAACTGCCCAATTTCTGCTCGCTAGATCCTGGGCCTGGTGTTTTCTGGTGAGACGCGTTGTCCCTCTGTTGGACAGGGAGGTTTCTGTACACTTTCCCTCCCTTCTCTCTACTCTAGAGGGTCCTTCTAAGCTGCAGTTGAAGGGAGCAGAGATGATCCTCATAGCTACCTACTGGCCTCATCAGATTTGGTTCCCTCTGCTCCAACAGTTAGCGGTGGAGCCTCTGGTTCCTCTGACTCTGAGCTCGCACTTGCTGTCCCAGGACCAGGGCACTCTAGTCCATCCAGACCTCAAGTCTCTTCAGCTGCATGCGTGGCTCCTGCAGACTTAGCAGTTGCCAGATTTGGGGTTTCCCCTAGAGTAGCTGATATCCTAGTGGTCACTAGAAAACCTTCCACTAGGTCCACTTATGCTATGAAGTGGAAGCGGTGCTGCCTATGGGCCTCAGCTCGCCTTCTCGACCCTTTCTCCTGTCCAGCGAACTCCATTTTAGTGTATCTACTGTCTCTATAAGATACCGGTCTGAGTTACTAGTCCATCAAGGTGCACCTTTCTGCCATCTCTGCATATCATGCACCTATAGAGGGCAATACCCTTGCCCAGTTGAATCTGTCCTGTGCCTTTTTGCGAGACATCCTGTAACTGAAACCTGCCATTAGGGACCTGGTCCCTCCATGGGATCTTTTGTTTATGCTGGAAAAGCTTACTTTGCCCCCCTTTTAACCAGCTGCAGAATGTGAGCTACGCTTTCTGTCATGAAAAGTGTTGTTTTTGGTTGCCGTTACTTCTGCTCGAAGGATTTCTGAGCTATTGGCTGTGATGTGTAAAGAGTCTTATTTAGCTTTTCACAGGGACAGGGTGTCCTTGACGACAAATCCAAAATTTTTGCCTAAGGTGGTGTCCGAGTTTACTCTGACTCAGGACATCCATCTACCGGTCTATTATACAGAGTATTCCAACAGAGAGGAGGCTTTGCTTCACACTCTGGATGATCACTGGATGCTTCGTTATTACCTTAACTGCACCGGTCCTCTCAGAAAGACTGACCAGTTGTTTGTTTCCTTTCCCCACAATTGGAAAGGGCCCCAGTTACTAAGCAGACACTGTCTTAGTGGTTAGTTAACTGCATTGTTTATTGTTATCATAAGTACGACAGGCCTTTACCGGGCTCAGTAAAAGGCCACTCTACCAGAGGTGTTGCTGCTTCATTCGCTTCTTTGAAGAATGTGTCCACAGCAGATACTTGTGCGGCTGCTACCTGGAGTTCTGTTCACACTTTTGTGAAGCATTATAGTTTGGACGTTGCTTCCAGGTGTAGGACTATTTTTGGCCTTGCTGTTCTTCAAGGCCTGCTGTTCTGAAGGTCTCTGTCTACCCTTAGCCTCCACCCATGCCTGTCAGTCTCTTCTCCTTGACTGCTTGGGACTCGGTCCTTATGGTTATAGCCTGCTGCAAAAGCTCCAACTCGAAGTAAGATAGTACAGTTATGTAAGAACTTACAGCAACAGTAGATCTTCAAAAAGATCTCTTGCAGCAGGCTCTGCTTTGCCTTTCTCCTTCCCTCTGGTATTTCTTCTGCTTTCCCTTCATTTACTTTCAAACCTCCTCGGTTCTCCTTCCCTTCTAAGGGCCGGGTCTTCGACGGGAGAACTGAGGTGGGGCTGGGGACCGCCCCTTTTATACCATTGGCTGACATCGGGGGTGGGCTCCGCTGAAGACTGCTAGCTAGAAGTTTTCCATGGGGTCCTGGTGCCTGGCGGCTTAGTCCTTATGGTTATAGCCTGCTGCAAGAGCTCTTCTCAAAGATCCACTGTTATGGTACGTTCTTACGCAACTGTACTTTCTTACCAAAGGTGGTGCCTGAGTATACTTTAAATCAAACCATCCATCTACCAGTTTATTTTTCGGAGCATGCCAATCCAGGGGAGGCATTGCTCCATACTTTAGATGCACAGTGAAGCCCGCCAGGATGAAGTGCAGTGTCACAGGTTTCCTGCATGACAAAAGGGATTAATTCCCATTGAAACTGCATTCTTTGCTGCAGTAACTCTACTGCAGAATTCTGAAGAGATGGGCTTCATTCTGGTAGGCTTCACTGTATTTAACAAAGGTCACACCTAAGTCGGCAGGACTGATTGGCGAAGAGGTAGGGTTGTCACCTCTGATGCCAAAGGTCAAGGGTTCAGTCCTGGGTAGGGGAGGAAGGGAGTGGAAGCAAGAAGGGGAAGATAGGTTAGAGGAGAGTAGTAAGAGGGACAGAAAGTAGATAGGAGTTAGAAAACATGAGCTCAGGAAACAGGTTGAAAGAAAAGAGGAGAATTAGCTCAAGACTGACCCCCTACTGGTCAGTGGAAATAAGCTGCAAATGGAAAACTAGGAACTTTACCAGAGTTAGGGGGGGTCATTTGATCAGTCACGTGACATCAGAGACCCTGTAAGTCTAGGGGCAGCCCAGGGTGGATAGGTAGAGGGGTGGCCGGGGCAATTCATTCATAACGTGGACAGGCTAACCCAGTAACAGAACAGAGCTCCTGTAGCTACTACCTTGATTGCAGGCTCTGTTGTGCACACATGTTGGTGGGCGTAAACTCCATGGGTGAGCTGAAGGGATAGCTGGAGCTTTGTTTGCAGGCTCTGTTATGCATGCCGGTCGGCGGGAGTAAGCTTCATGGGTGAGCCGAAAGGATAGCTGGAGCTTTGATTGCAGGCTGTCTTGTGCATGCTGGTCAGTGGAAGTAAGCTCCGTGGGTGAGCTGAAGGGATAGCAGGAGCCTTGATTGCAGGGTCTGTTGTGCACGCCAGTCAGCAGGAGTAAGCTCTGTGGGTGAGCTGAAAGGAAAGGCTAGCTAGAGTAGGGAGGGGCTTGGCAGGGAAGAGGTTGCCCTTGACCTCATTCCAACAAAATGAAAGGTCCTTCACCTCACTAAGAGGTATCTGAGGGACTGATGGGCCAGTGGGCACCTGGGGCTGAGGGTCGGCAGGCGTCGGGGGAGGACTGGCATCGGAAGTCCGGGCATCGGGTCCTTGGGAGCTGGGACCTCAGACATTAGGCCCGCCAGCATTGGTGTAAGGGAGACAGTCATGTCTGTGGTGAAGTGGGAGGGGCTGGCGATGGCTGGGGCGTTGTCTGATTCAACGGCGGAGTACCTGGCATCGCAACTGGTGTCTACTAGCATCGGTCCGAGGACATGGCCAGCTCCGGTTGAGCAGAGGCCCGGGGTGACGACACTGTGGAAAGGGGCAGAAATGTCACAGAAGCTGCAGAGGCGGACTCATGCTCCTGGTGTTGAGCAAGGGTGTAGCTACTGATACTCCAAGTAAGCCATGGCATACCAAGTTTAGTAGCAGGGGGTAGCAAACAAGCTGGCCAGCATTGCTCTGCCCTCTCTAGTCCATCACATTTAAATTCCTTTGTTTGGCTTTGCAGGCTTTTTCTTTTCTTTCAGTTTTGTTTTTTTGGGAGGGGGGTGGCTGAGTGGACCACGGATGCTGAAGCTGAAGGTCTCAATTAGGTCTGCCTGCATAGTGATTGGCTGTGGCATCTGATAGGGGGTGTGGCAAGTCTGGGGTGGTGAATTTAAATGCCCCAGCAAAGTTAGAAGCCATACTATTAGTTCAATTATACTGGGAGTGCCAGAAGAAGTAGAAGAACTGAGGAGCAACAGACAGAAGAACAGACTCAGAGCCAGCTAAAAGAATGAAGTCTTCATGTGAAGTGGCAAGTGAAGTGAATCTATCTACCTGTGGGGGAAGAGAGAAGACATTTCTGCCATGGCCTTGGACTCCTGGTGCAGTCAGTGGCATTTACCAGTGGGCAGCAGGAGTCGAGCACCACACTAGCAGCGCAGACCGCAGGTCTAGCATGGGAATCATCTGATTGAAGCCAGGAGCCTTGGACTCGAGTCATAGGGGGACAGGCATGAACAACAGTGGGGAAGGGGGTAGCAGTGTGGCACTGGCAGGTTGGTGTACAAATCTCAAATGCCTGGCTACACCCTTGGTGTCGAGGGGCCTTATCTGAAGACTTAGAGGCCGTAGCTGACACTGGAGCCAGGCGGACGACACGACGGGTACGGACCCACCATCTAAAGTAGTACGGATGCACCACCTGAGGAGGAGACCAAAGATTTAGAGATAGCCTTCACCTTCAGGGCCTGCAGGGCTGAGACCTAAGTCTCAAACCCTGACAAACCTCCACCTGCCGTCAGCACCAAAGTGGGAGGTTTATCCGCCAGCTGCCCAGAAGAAGTGAGGGTAGGCAGAGGAGAATGGTCCGACCTCCCATGGGAGGAGAAACCAGATGCAGTCTTCTTGTGAGGAGACTGAGAACAGGAGCATGTCCGGGTCTTCTTCTTGTCTTTATCCTGTGACTTGTGCTTCCCAGAATACTTCTTCTTCCGGTGCGTCACTGATGAGGAGGAGGAGGAGGAGGAGTTAAAAGAAGGGCTTTTCCCTCAGGATTGCTTCTCATGGTGGCAAGCTGTTTTTCAAAAAGTGGGTTTTTAGGGGCTTCAGGCATTGAATCCTAGTCCTTTGATTAATGCTCTGGCAGTGCTAGCAGGCCTCTGTATTGTGGTCTGGGCCCAGACAGAGGAGGCAGGCCACATGGCTGTCCTTCGACGGGAGCCGTTTGCCGCACGTGCAGTTGGAATTTCGCCGTTCAACTGAGGAAGTTGGGGAAGACATGCTGAGTGAAGGAAAAAGAAATCACTATTTGTAAAATAAAATAAAAGAAACGCAAGTAAATGCGCAGTGGTGGTCAGCTGTAGCAGGAGGCATCCATGGAGCTGATGCAAACGAGTCAATGGTGGGAAAAGAACTGAGGTGGGGCTGGGAACCACCCCTTTTATACCATTGGCTGACGTGGGGGCGGGCCGACATTCAGGGGAGATCCCTGCTGAAGACTGCTAACTAGAAGTTTTTCATGGGGTCCTGGTGCCTGGCAGCTTAGTCCTTATAGTTATAGCCTGCTGCAAGAGCTCCAACTCGAAATAAGATCTTAGGATTCATTTGCAAGACACCCTGTCATTGTGGAAAATCAAGTAAAGAGGCTCACACATATGAGCCTAAAGCGCGGAAATCCTTCGAGCAGAAGTTATAGCAACTAAAAACAATGCTCTCCGTGACAGAAAGTTTAGCTTGCAGGTCACGCTGACTCAAAAGGAGCCAAAGTCAGCTTATCTAATACAAAATTCAAGTCCCAACCCTGGAGTGGATTGCGGATGGGAGGCTGCAAGTGTAGAATGCCACTCAAAAAAGTGTGGGCCACAGTACGGCCATCAACAGGTACATGAAAAGCTGATACAGTAGCCAGGTGCACCTTAACAGAGGAGTATTGCAGTCCTGCCTCTGACAAGGACAGCACATACTCCAAAATCTGATTCACTGGACTGATGAAAAAAATCCTGGTGGTGCAAAGCAGCCCACAGAGCAAAATGCTTCCACTTCATGGAGTAAGTAGCTCTGGAG
Organism: Neoceratodus forsteri; assembly: GCA_016271365.2. NCBI lineage: Eukaryota > Metazoa > Chordata > Ceratodontiformes > Ceratodontidae > Neoceratodus > Neoceratodus forsteri. The sequence goes on from CM057451.1 coordinate 41,888,499, forward strand.
GGCTTCCTGGTAGCCACTAGGACATCATCCACTTTTGGGGATACCCCAGATGTCACAATGGCTATGTCTTCAGGAGACAGGCATGGAGATGAAGAGATCTGAGGTCCAGATGGATTAGGATTTCCTGTTCCTGTGTCAGCAATTATATCAAACAGACACAGATTTAAGTTCTCTCTCTCTGTCTCTCTCTCTCTCTCCCCTCCAATAAGCAAAGTAGACTAACTAAACAGGACATCTTGGTGAATCAGAGCAGACTCGAACCTTAGATGGCAACTGTTTGGAGTCCCAACCTGACTACCCAGTCTCCCATAAAACTCTGCCTTAACTTGGTTCCAAAACCAGTCTCCACCCACCTTCGGCACACACGTTCTAGGATAATCACTTCCAGGCCAGTTCTTTGTGTCTCCAGTGATATGTTCCTAGGGTAACCAGTCTGATCTGGACTTCAAGCATTTTTGTATTCCAAAGGACACCTCATTTGTCCTACCTCCTATCTCGCACAGTGGGAGTGACTGCTTCAGTTGTTAGCCAGAGCTCTTCACATAACACAAAAAGGCTGTTTTGGCTCTGAAGCATTTAACGGCTGTTTTTCCCATCAACTGGCCAGGGGGTCCTGTAGCTACAGGACATAGAGAATGTAATCCCTCTTCCCTCACAGATCCAAAACTACAGTTGAAAGTTATATGGCAATCTGTTACAACAATGTTAGAACTGATACTCGTACATCAAAAATGAGAGGAGGTTATTCTGCCCTTGTACAGATCACTGGTGAGACCGCACTTAGAGTACTGTGTGCAGTACTGGTGCCCTTACCTAAAAAAGGATGTAAGATTACTAGAGGGGGTGCAGCGTAGGGTGACAAAGATGATCCTAGGTCTAGGGGATAAACCCTATGAGGAGAGACTGAGGGAGCTCATCATATATCCCTGGAGGACAGAAGGGAGAGGGGGGACATGATAGAGACCTTCAGATACTTAAAAGGCATAAACAGGGTAAAAGCTGAAAGTTTAACAAAGTTAAAATTGTCTTCTGCTACTTAACTTAAGTTGTATACATTTAGTTTACTTTTTCTAGATTTTACTTTTTGCCATTCATTGTTATTATTGGCTGATACTTCCTCAGGCATCTTTGTAACCTGCCCGCCTCACCGAAATATTGTGTCTGTCTTTTACTCAGGCTTATTGTAACCTGCCTGTGACATCACTGTTAATCTGCCTGCTTCTCATGTATGTATGCATTGTTTTCCTCTTACCCCTTCCCTCGGGTCGCACCTGAAATCGAGCCTTGGCTCAGTGTGCTTCTCCTGGTTAACAACTTTATATAAAAATAAAGTGAGAGGATTGTTCCAATTAAAGGGAGGAAGGCTCACAAGGGAGCACAGTCTGAAGTTGGAAGGGGGTAGATTCAGGAGGGAGATGAGCAGGCACTACTTCACCGAGAGGGTGATGGTGGGGTGGAGCACTCTGCCAGAGGAGTTAATCGCATGGAGGACAGTGGACAGTTTTAAAAGGGGATGGGTTAGAGTCAAGGGGAGGATAAGTACAGATAAGAACAAAGAGGGGGATAGTCCGGGGGAGGAGGTGAAGGTAAGGGAATGGGACAGAGCGGACAGCTGCAGGAGAGTTGAACTGCGAGCTGCACACTCAGGCAGACTTGATAGACCTGTGGGCCTTTTTCTACTGGTACTTTCATATGTTCTTAACAGTAGACCTTCGAGAGAATCCCGTTCATCAGGTCATACTGTCCCACCCTCTGTCCCCCTTGGTCTCAATGTTTCCCAGTCTCTGTCTCTCTTTCTCCAGGATGGTCTGCCTTCTGTTCGCCACTTGCCTAGTGGCAGGAACCTCTAGCTCTTCCGTGATTTCCCAGGAGGAGGTCTTCTGCAGATAGTCTCCAGCGGGGAACTGAGGAGGGCACAGGGCCACCCACTTTTATGTAGAGTAAGAACATTGGGGTATGACGTCATCGTGGGTGGCCCCTGGAAGACTGGTAGCAAAAAAGTGTCCATTTGGTCCTAGTGCCTGGTGGGTATAGTTCCATACGTGTGACCTGATGAAAGAGATTCTCTTGAAGATCTACTGTCATGGTAAGTTCTTACGAAATTGTTCTTTCTGCATTGACTACTGCAAGCTCAGCAGCTGATGTAAGATTACTAGAGAGGGTGCAGCGTAGGGCGACAGAGATGATCCTAGGTCTAGGGGATAAACCCTATGAGGAGAGAGATTGAGGGAGCTCAACATATATTACCTGGAGGACAGAAGGGAGAGGAGGGACGTGATAGAGACCTTTAAATACTTAAAAGGCATAAACAGGGTCAAAGATAAAAGTTTAACAAAGTTAAAATTGTCTTCTGCTACCTAACTTGAGTTGTATACATTTAGTTTACTTTCAGTTTATTTGTAGATTTTACTTTTGCCATTCATTGTTAGTACTGGCTGATACCTCCTTAGGCATCTTTGTAACCTGCCTGTCCAGGTGGAAGGTCAGCTAGGATCCAGCGACTGCCACACAGTGTGGTTTAGCATGGTGACAGCCGCAAGCTAGTCACAGAAAGGTGAAGGTATTAGATTTCAAGAGGGCCGACTTCGCTAAAATGGGTAGGTGTATCAGAGTAGCCATGGAGAAGGGGGAGGTAAGGGGGGGTTGAGGAGCAGTGGGGGCAACTAAAGGGCACCATAGTGGAAGTGACGAACCAATACATCAGGCTGCTGTCCAAAGGGAAGAAAAGGAGGAGAAAAGCACTATGGTTCTCGAAGGAGGTAGCAAACAAAGTAAGAGCTAAAAGGGTGAGTTTCAGGAGGTATAAGGGGACCCAACGAGAGGAAGATAGGGAGGTGTACCTTGAGTGTCTAAGGGAAGCAGGTAAGGCCATTAGGAGCGCAAAGGCATGGACTGAGGAAGGATTAGTGCAGACAGTGAAGAAAGGGGACGACATTGTATAGGTATATCAGTGAAAGAAGAAAGACCAGGGGAGGTATAGTGAGGCTCGAAGGAGATGAAGGAGAGTGTAAAGAGGGAGACCAGGAGAAGGCAGAAATACTCGAACAAATATTTTGTTCAGTATTCACTGGGGCCAGGGACCACAGCTGACAACAGATGCAAAGGGGAGGGAGAGGTGGACACCAGTCCATTCACAGTAGAAAGAGTTCTGGAGGAGCTCTCGAAGCTGAAGGTGGATAAAACTATGGAGCCAGATGGCATACACCCCGAGGATATTGAGGGAGCTGCATACAGAACTAGCAGCACCTCTGGCAGCTTTGTTTTACAGAGTCGCTCAACACAGGAGTGGTTCCAGAGAACTGGAAGAGGGCAAATGTAGTCCCTTTACACAAAAGCGGAAGTAGGGAGGAGCCGAGGAACTACCGGACGGTCAGCCTAACCTCAGTGGTGGGAAGATCATGGAGGCACTGCTGAAAGAAAGAATTGTGGCACATCTGGAAGCCAATAGTGTCCAGGATCCAAGGCAGCATAGATTCACAGCAGGAAGGTTGTGTCAAATGAATCTTATAGATGTTTTTGATTGAGTGACAGAAGGAAGTAAATCGGGGTTGGGGGGCAGCGGACGTCGCCTACCTTGATTTCGGGAAAGCATTTGACACTGTCTCACATAAAAGGCTGCTTAACAAGATGGTTAGTCTGGGCATGGGAAAAAGGGTGGTAGACTCGGTTAGGAGCTGGCTTGTAACAGGAGACGGAGGGTGGTGGTAAATGGGATCCAATCCGGGGGTGACCAGCGGGGTACCTCAGGGATCAGTCCTGTTCAATGTCTTCATCAGTGACATTACAGAAGGGCTGGAGGGAAAGATCTGCCTGTTTGCAAATGACACCAAGATCTGCAGCAGGGGGGATACTCCAGGAGGGGTAGAGAAAATGAAGAGGGACCTGAGGAAGCTTGAAAAATGGTCTGAGATGTGGCAGCTAGGGTTCAATGCAAAGAAGTGCAAAATAATGCACCTGGGAAGAGGGAACTCTGGGGAAACATACAGGATTGGGGGGCCGTTGACAATCACCAAGGAAGAAATGGATCTGGGGGTCATCATTTCAGATGACCTAAAGGTGTCAAAGCAGAGCACAAAGGCTGCAGGGAGGGCCAGTGGCATGCTTGGATGCATAGGCAGAGGTATCAGTAGCAGAAGGCAGGAGGTGGTAATGCCACTGTATTAAACTCTAGTGAGGCCTCACTTAGAGTACTGTGTGCAGTTCTGGAGGCCACACCTTTGCAAATACATCGACAAGGCAGAAGCAGTCCAGAGAAGAGTGACTAAGATGATACAGGACTTGCACCACAAAACATATGAAGACAGATTAAAGGACCTCAATAGGTACTCGCTGAAGGAAAGGAGTGAACGGGGGGACATGATAGAAACATTCAGATACCTAAAGGACATTAACAAGATACGGGGAGACATCGTCCAGTGTAGAAGGAGTGCAAGAACAAGGGGGAATTATATGAAATTGGAGGGGGGGCAGGTTAAGGGGAACTGTGAGAGTTTTTCTTCACAGCGTGGGTGGTGGACAAATGGAAGAATAGCCTACCACAGGAGGTGGTGGGAGCAAGCACAGTGGAGGGTTTTAAACATGCTTGGGATAGGCACAGGGGAACCTTGAGGAGAGGAGTGATGAAAATCCACTGACCAGTTAGGGTCAGAGGCCACAAACAAGTATAGGGCTTAAGGGCAGACTAGATGGGCCTAGTGGTCCTTACCTGCCAACAGTTTCTATGTTTCTATGCACGGAGTCGAACACATACCCCATGCCGAGGATGGCTGAGATCTTAGAGAGGTTAAGGGGAGCCCTTTACCTGTCTACCACAGACCTGATAAAGGGTTATTGACAGGTACCCCTGACCCTCAAAGCCAAAAAGAGGTCTGCCTTTATCACCCCATATAGATTTTTTATGTTCCGAGTAGTACTATTTAGGATAAAGAATGCACCAGCCACCCTGTCAATGGCTTGTGGACTGCATTCATAATGGAGCAGGAGACTTTATTCTGGCCTACATGAATGGCATCTCCATCTTTAGCCAGACTTGGGAGGATTACGTCAGGCACATGGCCAAGGTGTTCTGCCAACTGCAAGCTGCAGGGCTGACAGTCAAGGTGGAAAAGTGAAAGATACGAATGGCAGACGTGTCATACCTTGGGCACAGAGTGGGGAGTGGGTACATCTGGCCTGAGCCAGTGAAAATTGAGGCCTTACAGGGATATGCCACAACCAAGGGAAAAGTACAGGCCTTCCTAGGGACGATGGGATACTACCACAAGTTTGTGCTGAATTTCAGCAGCATGGCCAAATCCCGGTCCGATATCACTAGGAAGGCATGCCAGAAAAGGTTCAGTGGACGGGAACAAGAAAATAATGTGTTCTGCCAGCTGAAGGAGACATTGTGACAGGCACCTGTGCTCGCCAGCCCAGACCGTTCTCTAGGATTTATTGTGCACAGATGCATCTGATCATGAGCTAGGTGTGGTTCAGAGTCAGATTATGCACACGGGAGAAAAACACCCAGTTGTGTACCTGAGAAGGATGTTGCTGCCCATATAGGAGAGCTACGGCACAGTCGAGAAATAGTGTTTAGGTATTGTCTGGGCTTTGCAGAAGCTGCAGCCTTATTTTTATAGGAGGGAGTTCACCCTGGTCACATATCACAATCCCCTTACATGATTTCACAGGACCATTGGCTAAAACCTCAAATTGTTGAGGTAGAGCCTGGTGTTGCAGTCCTATAATATGGACATTAGGTACTGCAGTGGGTCACAGCATAGCAGCACGGACGGGTTGTCTAGACAGTAGTGCCCCTTTTTAAGTAGGGGAGATGATATGATAAACTAAGGTGGGGTTCACACAAAGAGTGAACTGAGGGCACAGCAGTGGGAGCTAACTGGCTCACATGAAAAAAATGTATTTTAGGAGTGCTAAGAGATTCCCCCCCACATTTCCTGGGAGGGGGGGAAGTGTAAGAACTTGCCATATAATTTTGTACTGTAATTTTTTTTAATTATTTCATTATAGTTGTATTGAGAAGCTTGAATGGATTTATGAGGGGAGAGTGATTACAGTCTTTGTCTTGTAGCTACAGGACCCCCTGGTCAGTTAATGGGAGAGCTTGAAAGCCAAAACAGCCCTTTCATGCTTCAAAGCCAAAACAGTGCTTTCGTACTACATGAAGAGCTCTGGCTAACGACCAGAGCAGTCACTTCTGCTGTGCGAGACATGAGGTAGCACAAAGGCAGTGTCCTTTAGAATACAGAAATGCCTGAAGTCCAGATCAGACTGGTTTCGCAAGGAACTTGTCCCTGTAAACACAAAGAACTGACCTGGAAGTGATGACATAGGACATGTTTGCCAAGGGTGGGTGGGGACTAGTTTTGGGAACCACTGTGGGAGACTGGATAGTCAGGTTGGGACTCCAGCAGTTACCGTCTAAGTTTTGTGTCTGCCCTGATTCAGCAAAGTGTCCTATGTAGTAAGCTATTCTACACTGTTTAATAGAAAGAGAGAAGAGTGAGATTCAGTGCCCCCTTGTTGTAATAAATGAAATCTGAGCCATTTCTTATGTTCGTTATAGGCTGCTGTTCGTTAAAGTGAGGAGCAGTGTTTTTCCCTACGCCATTGCAAACATACATGCACATACAGGCAATACGGTGCAAATGAAACTTTATTTAGAGAATTCTTAGATTAAAATTCATCATTACTAGGGTACCTGATAAAAAGACATTCATTTCATGGCCCAGAGATCAAATTATTTTTATCTGAACTAGTGCCCTGTTAGCTAGATCACTGTTATAGGAGAGCAGCTGCCATAGCTGCAGTAGCTTTATTGGATCCATGTCGTCCTGACATTTTATCCACTACAGGCAGGTATCCAGTCCTTTAATGTCATCAAACGAGTCTGGTTTGTTTTCAACATTCTCCTCTACTTCTTGGTCACACTCACTCTTCCCACTGTCCTCAAGAGGACATTTTGACACTGCAGCCACGATCATATTGTCACTTAGTAACCACTCTTCTATTATCTTGACTGCATCTTCAGGTCATTCGTATTATTGCAGTGCCTTTGGGAAATGGCTGTAACTATCATGCACCTCCGCTGAAAGTCCAGATGATCTAATTCTATATGGCAATTCTGCAGGTGCTGTGCTTTTGAACTTAGTCACACAAACAAACAAGGAGTTCCTTAAAAATCCTTTTATTTGTAAAAGGGTACACTGACATTTCACCTAATAATATAGGCTTTTTCAAGGGGATTTACCATTACACTCTCTGTGCTGAATTGTGCCTTGTAGCACCACTAAAATGCTTACTTCATTGTTTTATGAATTGCTCTTCCAAAGGCGCTGTGTGGCTGCTAACTGTTCGGGGTACCTTTTTCAGATGAAAGAAGGATTTTTTTTCTTCTTTCCTTTATGCGCCTCTGGCAGGCTGGGCAGCTGTATCAGCCTGTCCCTTTCGCTACTGCAGCCGTCCAGAGTCTCCAACTCCTTGGTTCTCTGAGCCCACAGGCAGGCCATCGGTGCCAGCTGGGGGCGGGCTTCATTAAGCCACCAACCCAGTTTTTTTCCACCAATTTTCTCCCCTTATTCCCCAGAGCCCCAGACAAGTTTGGGCGTGTGCGCAGATGTGCACACACATGCCTTGGCCTGAGATGACTCCACTCCTCCCACCCCTGGCCTAGTGCCAGCCCCCCGACACCCACACCACTACCACGCCCACATGATGGTGATCAAAGGCCAGACAGCCAACTTCCCAATCTGGAATAAGGGAGTTGCCTGGCGGCCACTTGATCTTCACAAAGCCCTTCCCCCCAGCCAACTTCGAGTGGCATGTGCTCATCACCAAACATGGGTCGCCAATGTAACAGGAGGTAAGGCGCAATACCTCAGCCCTCCATGCCACTGGACTGGTCTAAAAGAAGCATTTTTAAGGAAGGAACGCCTTGTTTGTTTGTTTGTGTGACTTTTAAGTTCAAAAGCACAGCATCCACAGAATTGCCATATAGAATGTTTGGCAATATTGTCTGTATCATCTGTTTTGTCCTCCAGAAGCTGTATCACCGTGACAGACACACTTCACTGAGCACCAAATGTGTTCAGCACTGACAGTGTTGACAGCTAGGCACCGTAATTAGCCAGAGTCAGTTGTCAGCAGAATCAGCTGTTTTTGACTGGGAGCCAGAAGAGCCATTCTTTATAGTGATGAATTCGCTATAGTGAGGTTTGTTACAGCAAAGTACCAGGGTTATTTTTATATATTTCATGTTTCTATGATTGAGTTTGTAAAGGTCCAGTTATTGGGTTATATTGACAGAAACTGTGTTACGATTCTGAAGAGAAGGCTGCAGTTACCATATTTTGTTTCTAAAGTGAGGTGTTCTCAGCAGTGGCAGAGAGGGGCGGATCATTTGCCTTCTGGTAAGGAGCACTGTACAGTGTGGGCTGTGGCTTTGGTGGGATTCCGACCTGGAAATACCTGGAGGAGTGCCTGTGCTGAGTGTTGGCTGCTACTGAGGGACCCTTACAGGTGTCCGAAGGGTTTGATAAAGCTTGTAACAGTCGCAGGCTGAGTCTGGGAGAGACTAGTTTGCCACAGCTGTGGATATAGTTCACTGTCCACACCCTGGCAGTTTTGTTGGATACATCTGAGTCACCCAGACGTCTTCAAGCTGAGCTCCTCCCACCAACCATGGGGGCATTCTCTGGCTCCAACCCCGTCAAAATCATATCTTGTTTTTCGTGAAGGGACAGCTGTCCTCATTCACAGCTTTTCATAGTTAAAGGATTCTAGTTTTCAAGTGCTAAGTTCTTTGGCAACTTTCTGCTTTTCCAGAAAGTTTTCAGCTGTTGAGTATATCTCATCTTCCTGTTCACACTCCTTTGACAACTTGCATGATGAAAAGAACTAAAACCCAGTTTCAAGCACTGCTTGTGTTGTAGCCAGACATTGGCAACAGATCTGCACAGCATATGCCTGTGTTGCCTGGGAGAATATCATAACATGTAGACGTGTTCTTTGTACCAGACCATGCATTCCATGTTGTTGAAAGAATGGAAAGCTCGATCTTGCCAGAATCAGTCTTCACCATACATTCCCACTTAAGAGCTTGGGCCTGAGGCACTAGGCTCTCTCAGGAGCGAAACTTTGGCCAAGGGATGGGCAGTGGTTACTGGGCACAGAAACTGCACATCCCCACATGGTGCCACATGCTAGCCAGTGACCATTACCGGCTCCCTCACCAACTTCAATTCTGTTTTTCCTGCTGCCAACAGCACACGGTGGGATTGCTCCGCATTTCACCTGTTCACCGCTGAAATTCTTTTACTGTGTTTCATCTTGGTTTACGATGCCATAGAAACATATACTTTGAGGGCAGATAAGGACTGCTTGGCTTACCTAGTCTGCCCATTTCCCTACCTACTGGATAAGCTGCAGATTCTAGTTAACCAACAGCCTACTTCCTCCTACCCCCCACTATAATTGCATTATGTCTGTCCCATGCATTCTTGAATTCCCCCAGTGTACAAACAGCAACTTCAGATGGCTCTGGATATTGGGGATTCCTGTACCTGCTCTGTGGCAGCCGTGGCTGCCATGCATTGTAGGGCTTGGTTGCAAATCTCGACCTTCAGGGCAGATACCCAGCACAAGCTGATGGATGTACCATTCTTAGGCACCGATCTATTTGGGCTTGGAGTGGATGGTCACCTCCAGCGCATTGAAAAGTCCAATGCCACCCTGGACTCTGACGTCAACCCAAAAGGACCCCAAGGGCTCCAAGCAGCAGAAGCGCAAGCCCTTTCAATCCCCTACCCTGCGGCAAAACCAGTCCAGCATCAGTCTGGCCAGCAGGCTCAGTCTTGGTGACCTTGGTCCAAGTCCATGGCCTCAGTGGTCTGAAAGCCTGGAGGAAAGGGACCCCATGGCCCCTCTGCCGGGTCCTCCTCCTCCAGGCCTGCTCAGTGACGGAACGAGGGGTGCCTCCCTCATGCCTGTCACACCTCCCCTGGATCTTCCTGTGGGGGGGTTGGCTCCTCCACTTCTTTCTGCCTGGACTGCTGTTACCATGGACAGGTGGGTTCTGGAAGTGGTCGGTCAGGGTCTGCCTCTGGAATTCGAGCAGTACCCTCCAAGCCGAACCTGTGCCCCACGGGAGGATTTGGTACCCGCAGACACTCGGTCGGCTCTTCGAGATGACATAGCCCAGCTCCTCTGCAAGGAGGTCATGGTCAGAGTAGCGGATCCTCCGGAACACCCAGGGTTTGTCTCCAGGTACTTCCTGGTTCCAAAGCGGACGAGGGGGGCTGGTGCCCCATTCTAGATCTGCACGACCTGAACAAATTCCTCAGGTCCTGCATTTTCAGGATGGTCACTCTGTCTCAGATCATACTAGCTCTCGAGCAGAACATGTGGTTTTGCTCCATGGAGCTACAGGACATGTTCTTTCTCGTCCTGAGCCGTCCATCCCACCGAAGTTTCCTTCGCTTCCAAGCAGAGGGAACCCTCTATGAGTTCCAGGCCATGCCATTTAGCCTCTCCTTGGCCCCCAGGGTCTTCACCAAATGCATAGCAGTGGTGGCAGCTTACTTGAGGCACCAAAGGGTCCAGGTGTACCCCTACCTGGACAACTAGCTGATTGCAGGTCCCTTCAGGCAGGAGGTGGAGCGGTCCAGGGACTTGGTCCTCCACTTCTGCATTGACCTTGGCCTCTTGGTCAACCAGGCCAAGTTGGAACTTGTGCCTTCCCAGGTGATCAGCTTCATTGAGGCGGAGCTCGACTCTTGCTGAGCCAGAGCCCAGCTCCCGGCAGACAGGGTAGAGGTTCTCTCCTCCTTTGCCCTGTCATTTCTGGTTGGGCACTTGCACCTCGCCCAGGACTTCCTGCACCTTCTGAGTTGCATGGCGGCCTGCACCAGCATGGTCCGATGGGACCATTGGCATATGCACTCCCTGCAGTGGGAGCTGCCCAGCCAGTGGTCTCAGCGCAAAGGTCACTTCGACCAGCGGGTTATGGTGACCCAGAAGATGTGGGACGCCCTCCAGTGGTGGCTCATCCCAGAACATCTGCAGGAAGGGATCCCATTTGTCTGCCCCAAGTCAATGGTCGTCCAGACGACTGATGCCTCTCTCATGGGTTGGGATGCCCACCTGGGGGATCACAGAGTCCACTGGCTCTGGACCCCCCAGGAGTCCCGATGCCATATCAACCTGCTGGAGCTCCGAGTGGTTCGGCTGGCACTGACCACATTTGCTCCGTTTGTTCGGGGTCAAGTGGTCTAGGTCCAGATGGAACAGCACCACGACCATGTACTGTCTCACCAAGCAGGGCGGGACGCACTCCTTGCCACTGTGCAAGAAAGCTGTCTACTTCTGGACCCTTGTGTGTAGCCTGGAGACAGATCTCCTAGCCATCCATGTGGCAGAAGCCTCCAGCCAGCTGGTGGATGCCCTCAGCTGGGTAGGCGAGGTATCTCACTAGTAGTTGCTGTCACACTTGGACCACTGATTCTGATCCCTGTATAAATTTTGTTGTAAATATAAGAAATTAATGTATGATGACTGTGGCAGAGGAAAAGGCTGTCTTACTGGAACTGACACATCAAGACCCCCCAGGGATGGTTCAGAGGACAGGAGGTGGTTTGAATCTGCAGCTATTTAAAAGGCAGTTCCTTTGTTCAATTTTCTTTGAAGGCAGGAACCAAAGTATCCACTGTATAATGCCCTCCGGGAGATCTTTTGGCTTACATAGTTGCCAGGAAGGACTTGTGGGGAGGGGTGTCGGAGAGAGACCAGAATGGACACTGAAGAGGTTTGATGTCTGGGCCAGGCAGGATCCAGACAAATTGGGAAGGTCAAATACACACTCCCCAGGAAGCCTTGGGAGGACATCACAGAACCTGTTTGTGTGTGTGTGTGTCTGCGTGTAGCAGAACAAAAAACAGTTCTGACCAATTACCCTGAGGAGAGGAAATTGAGTATGTCGCTTATAAATTTTTTTTTTAAATCTTGTTTGGACATCCTGTGTGGTAGCATATAACTTTTAATACACCAAGGCAGAGTTTAATGATCTAAGAGAGGAGGCCGGTTCAGAACTCTTTTATCCAACTGAGCAAGCCTTAGAGACACACAAGACAATATTTTCTGACTGAGAGAAGAGAGACCCTCAAAGCACTGAAAGAAAGTAAGCATTAGACAAGATTAGTCTGACGTTATAAATTGTACGAACTGTACTTTTTTACCTGTTTGTTTTAAGGCTGTATGTGTTGGGATATATAATTGTTCTGTAATTACTGTTCTGTTTTGAAATTTTAAAGTGAAGATATTTTTTACAAATGAAACTGCATGGAGTGCCTTGACATTTCTTTTATTTTAAGTGGAGCTTGTAAAAGGTTATACGTTCACTGTGTATGGGCTTATTGTATACCAAACTGGGAAATGGATAGAGTTCTCTAAAGTCTTGCATAGAGTTCTAAGGTTCATTCCGAAAAGACCTGGTTAGGTGCCGTAGGCAAAAGATATCTGTCCCCAAAGGCAGAAATTATCTGAGCCTGATAATTGAGTCTGCGTAACAAGAGAGGTTATCAGTTTGAATCCTTCCAGAGCTTGAGACTAAGGTGACTTGAACCACAAAACAGACAAAGAGGGCTACCTTGTCTGTTACACTGTATACAAATCATACGCTCAGAGGTTGGCACTTTGGAGTAGAGGGCTGACCGGCTGAGCGAGTTTGTGACAGATTGGTTGGCAGCGGTGGCATAAAAAGTTTGGTGGTATAAGCTTCATTGTTCAGTGTGTCAGCTTGAGACCGTTTAGCTTACTTGAAAAAAAGGAGGTCAGTGTTTTATTTCAAAAGGAAACAGAACTATATCTCTTGACTTACAGTTAAGTTTCCACCCATTTTTTTTTCTCTGAAGTTCCAGTCAGAATAGTATTAGTAGTGAGGGAAGAAGAAAATGACTTCTGACTACAGTAAGCACACTGTAGATTTCTTAAAGCAGTTGTGCAGGGACAGGGGAGTCCCGTTTGGGGTGAAAGCCAGTAAGCAGAACCTCATAGAGGCCCTGATGGTAGCAGATACCCAGAGCAGCTTAGTCATAGAATCGTGACTGAAAGGGACCAAACCTCAAGTGTGGAAGGGCTAGCGGCGAGTGAGGGGTCCCGAGCCGATGAGGCAGACAGCAGGGCCACTGTCAGTGAAGGGCCACAGCAGCAGGGACAAGTCACCAGTATCCTGAATCCAGAAGTTTCAGGTTGCAACTTGAGTTGCGAAGGATGGAGCTTGAGTCCCAGGAGAGGAGAGAAAGGGAACAGCGAGAGGCAGACCGTATAGAGCGTGAGCGCCAGCGAGAGGCAGAAGAGAGAGCGAGAACGCAGAGAGGCAGAGCGAGAACAGCAAGAGGAGTGGAGCACCAGTGGCAACACGAACTGGAGAAGCTGACTCAACCTGCTGCACCAGGGCAGGTAAGTGACTTGGGTTTAACTGGGACTGCAGGACTGGGTTACAAATTGAACTCCAAATTAATAGCTGAGTTTAAGGACTGGGAGGATATGGACGCCTTTTTAAATTCTTTTGAAAAAGTTTGTATTCAGGCTAAAATTCCTAAAGAGTCCTGGAGCTTCCCGCTATCCCCGCTACTTACCGGAAAAGCTCGGGATGCATTGGGTCAAATGAACAATGAGGACAGTGATGATTACTGCACTGTTAAAAAAGTTTGAATTAACTGCTGAATCATACAGAACTAAATTCCGTAAGCTCAGGAGAAGCCCCTGATATGAGCTACGTATTGTAGCCATATGTAAACAACGCCAGTTTTGAAAACATTGGTGGAAGGAATTAAGGCAAACACTGTTGATAAAATTGAAAATGTGATTTATTAGAACAGTTTTATTGGGCATGCCCAGTAGAGTTAAAAACCTGGCTAGGAGTGACGATCCAAAAACAGTGCAAGAGGCTGCTGACTCTCGGACCACTATGCCAAAGCAGACCTGCTCTGAGAGCTAATAGAGGCCAAGTGTGGCAGCATAAAGGAAAAAGCGACCTTCAGTGCAGCTAAAACCCCTCACTGCCTCCACGAGAAACCAGTTAGCCCCAGGTTTCAAAGAAAAGATGGCAGACAAGGGTGAGGTAGTACTGGTTGGAGACTTCAGTATTCCAGGCGTGGACTGGAGCATCCCAGCAGCATCAACTCACAGAGCAGATTTATCCTGGACTCCTTCAGGGTGCCTTCCTCAAGCAACTGGTCATGGAACCAACTCGGCGAGAAGGCAATACTGGACCTTGTGCTCACAAACAGGGACAGTGTGATGGGGAGTAACATGGTGGGAGCACCTGGGTAACAGTGACCACCAGTCATTGTGGTTTGAAATCACAGAAAGAGCAGAAACCAAACCACACAAAAACACGTATCCTGGATTTTTAGGGGCAGACTTTGGGAAAATGGGGAGATACTTGAAAGGGCATTAAGGGAATGGGACAGGAATCAGGGGTTGAGGAACAGTGGGCAGTATTTAAAATGGGGATTACAAGAACAGCAGAATTATGCATTAAGCAGGTTAGCGAGAAGGAAAAGGAAGGAGACCATTATGGTTTTCCAAAGAGGTAGCAAAGAAAGTGAAAGCCAAAAGATTGCATTCAGGCAATACAAAAAGACACAGGCAGAAGGGGATAGGGAGAAGTACCAGGAAGCAAAGGAGGCAGGAAGTCAGTAAGGGAAGCCAAAGCTCAGACAGAAGAACACATTGCAAAATCAGTGGGTAGAGGGGACAAAACCTTTACAGGTACATAAGTGAAAAAAGAAAGACAAAGGGAGGGATAGTGAGACTGAAGGGGGAGGATGGGAGCATGTGGAGGATGGCAACAGTAAAGCTGACATATTGAACAGGTATTTCTGCTCAGTCTTTACTGAGGAAGAGGGGGTAATGGGTCTGAAGGGAGTACAAGGGTGAGAATGGTGCAGAAATGGACAGAAGTCCCTTTACACGCGAAAGGGTCCTGAAGGAACTGGAAGTAATAAGAGTTGATAAAGCAATGGGGGCCAGGCCGGGGTGCACCCAGGGTCCTTAAAGAACTAAGAGAGGTGGTGGCTGAACCTCTGGCTATCCTATTTAGCCGATCACTGGAAACAGGGGAGGTACCCAAAGACTGGAGGACAGCAGATGTAGTCCCCTTATACAAAAGTGGGAACAAAGAGGAAGCAGGGAACTACAGACCAGTCAGCCTCACCTCGGTAGTGGGGAAGATCATGGAAGCACTACTGAAGGGAGAGATTGGTGGAACATCTGGTTGTCAATGGACTACAGGACCCAAGGCAGCATGGTTTCACCAGGGGGAGGTCATGTCAGACCAACCTCGTTGAATTTTTTGACTGGGTGACTAGGGAGGTGGATCAGGGGAGGGCAGTGGACATGGCCTATCTGGACTTCAGCAAGGCCTTTGACACTGTGCCACATAGAAGACTATTACACAAACTGGGGAATATGGGTGTGGGCAGGACAGTAGTGTGGTGGGTAGGTAACTGGCTGGGTGGCAGGACACAGAGGGTGATGGTAAATGGCTGTCATTCCACAGAGGGAAGAGTGACCAGTGGGGTACCACAGGGATCAGTGCTGGGACCGGTCTATTCAACATCTTCATCAGTGACATTGCTGGATCTAGAAGGCAGAATTTCACTGTTCGCTGATGACACAAAGCTCTGTAACAGAGTAGACACACCAGAGGGTGTAGACAGAATGAGAAGCGACCTGCAGAAACTTGAAGAATGGTCAGGGGTTTGGCAGTTGAAATTCAATGCAAAGAAGTGCAAGATAATGCATATGGGGCACAAAAACCTGGCACAATATATCAGTTGGGGGTGAGGATATAGCATGCACCAAGCAGGAAAGGGATCTTGGGGTTGTCATCTCTGATGACCTCAAGGTAGGGAAACAGTGTGACAAGGCAGCAGGTAAAGCAAATAGGATGCTGGGATGTATAGGCAGGGGCATCACCAACAGGAAAAGGGAGGTCATAATTCCGCTATACAAGACACTAGTGAGGCCCCACCTGGAGTACAGTGTACAGTTCTGGAGACCATACCTACGTAAGGACATAGACAGGGTAGAGAAGGTTCAGAGGAGGGCAACAAAAGATGATGCATGGCTTGCATCACAAGTCCTATGAAGACAGGTTGAAGGAACTGAACATGTACTCCCTGGAGGAGAGGAGAGAGGGATATGATAGAGACATACAAGTATCTTACAGGGAGGAACAGGGTGCAGGAAAACACTATTTTTAAGCGAAAAAGATATTCCAGGACTAGAGGGCATGGGATGAAGTTGGAGGGAGGACGATTCAGAGGAAACATGAGAAAGAATTTCTTCACAGAACGGGTGGTGGACAAGTGGAACACCCTGCCAGAGGAAGTGGTGGGAGCTGAAACAATCACGGGATTTAAGAATGCATGGGATAGACATAAAGGAATTCTAGAGGTCAGGGGGTAAGGGGCAACAGACTTCTAGGAAAACAAACTGAATTTACAAGCTCAGATGGGCAGACTGGGTGGGCCATAGGTCCTTATCTGCCGACACTGTCTATGTATCTATGTATAAGATTTCTCTGAAGTAAGAAATGTTTGTTGGTTATGTAAAGAAACTGGGCACATTGCCAGACAGTGTCCAAGAAGGGCAAGCAATAATACGCAAAGTAGTACCAGAAAGGAAGTGGATTGTTTGTGTGTTCCTAGAAGCATGCCAGTGAACATGAGGGAACACATGCACCCAGTCATGGTAAATGGTGTACAGACGCAGGGGTTCATGGACACGGGGCATCCCTGACATTGGTAAGGGGGGATCTGGTACAGCCTGGTCAGCTGATACCCAACAAATACATAACTGTACAAGGGTTTACTGGTGAAGGGAAAACCTTGCCACTGGCCAGTATTCTCCTAGACTGGGGTGAATTGGGGAACTGTGCAACAGGTGGCTGTAGCCAACACATTAGCAGTGAATGTGATCCTGGGTAACGATCTCTAACAAGGGGGGGTATGTGCAGTTACCCGTGCTCAAGCGGCCAGGGAAAATTGTAGTTCCCTGAGCTCCCCAGAAGCCATTAGGGAAGATACTGAGAGGCTGGTTCCCCAGCCTGTGTCTCCAGAGTGGGAGACTGATAAAAAGAGGGTAGAAATTTCCCCAGTAGCAAGTAACCACATAGCTACAGAGGGTTACTCCAAAAAGGGAGGGGTGACCTCTTGTCAGAGGGTTGGGATTGACAGTGATCCTGAGGGCCCTGACGCAGTGCTAGGGACCCTAGTTTAGCAATGGAAGGGAACCTGTTCCATGCCTTGGAAAGGTGTGAGGGGTTCGCAGCTGCTCAGAGGAGTGACCCTAGTTTAGAGAAGCTGAGGGCTTGGGCAGACTAGGACGGTGCACAGGGAGGTGACAGGAGACATAGGGTTTATTGGGAAAATGGACTTATGTATACATAGATAGTACAGACAGAGGGAGGGATGCTAGGCAGGCAGCTTGTCGTTCCCCAGGGATATCGTGAGCAGTTGCTCAAGGTTGCCCATGATATTCCCTTGTCTGTTCATCTGGGAATTGTGCACACAACGCAGTGGTTGGCCCAGAATTTCTACTGGCCTAACTTCACCCAGCAGGTGAAGGAGTTTTGCAGGTCTTGTCACCGGTGCCAAGAACTAGGGAAGGCGGGCAAGAAAACCCAAGGCGCCCTGATCCCCTTACCCATAGTGGAGGAGCCATTCCAGAGGGTGGGAATGGATATTGTGGGGCCTTTAAATGCCCCTAGCTCCTCAGGAGAAAGGTTCATTGTAACTGTGGTGGATTATGCCACCTGGTACACAGGGGCAGTCGCCCTTTCCTCACTGAGGACAGACAAAGTGGCAGATGCCTTGCTTGGGATTTTCTCCTGTGTTGGGTTTCCACAGGAGGTAATCACTGATCGAGGGGGTTCCTTCATGTCAGACCTAATGAAATGTCTATGGAAGAAGTGTGGGGTGGTGCAGAGATGCATGACACCGTATCTCCCACAAGCCAGTGGGCTTGTGGAACGCTTCAACGGTACCCTAAAGTCAATGCTCAGGGCGTTTGCTGAACGGCATGGGAGGGACTGGGAGAAATGCCTTCCCCACCTGTTGATCGCATACAGGGAGGTGCCCCAAGAGTCGACAGGATTTTCTCCTTTCGAACTCTTGTATAGACACCGGGTACGTGGGCCCCTAGACTTGATCTGGGAGGACTGGGAAGGCAAGCATGCCACCCAGGGAACTCCCATTGTGGATTACATCCTAAGGTTTAGGGAAAGGCTGAAGGAGCTTATGGGGACAGCTCAGAGCAACCTGGCAGCTACCCAACAGAAACAAAAGGTGTGGTACGACCGCAGAGCCAGAGCTCGCTCGTACATGGTGGGTCAGGAAGTCATGGTCCTTATTCTAGTCCGGAAAGACAAGTTGCAAGCTGAATGGATAGGATTGTACAAAGTGGTTAGGAAGGTAAATGACGTAAACTACATTGTGGAGTTACCTGACCGTAGACAGACAGCAAGGATGTACCCTGTCAACATGATGAAGCCACATGCAACTAGGGCTGACATGGTGTTCGCAGTGTGTGGTCATGGGGAGGGGACGGACGAAGGAGACCCCCTTCTGGACTTGCTGGAAGAGAGTAAGCGGGAGTCCTCTGTGGAAGCAGTAAAATTGTCTCCCCAGCTGACCCTGAACCAGATCCAGAAAGTGAGGGAATTTTAGCAGACTTTGCCCCCTTGTTTAGCGCCAAGCCTGGACTAACCCCCTTAGCAACACACGATGTGGAGACAGGGACACAGACACCCATACGGCAGACAGCATATCAGGTGTCAGAGGCTCTCCAAAAGAACATTAGGAGGGAAGTGGAGGAGATGCTGGATTTAGGGGTAATCCAGAGATCCTACAGTCCCTGGGCCCCACCCATAGTCCTTGTACCCAAGCCAGATGGCTCGACTCATTTCTGTGTAGACTGTCGTGGACTGAATGCAGTCACGAAGTTAGATGCCCACCAGATGCCCCGGATGGACGAACTCCTGGACAAGTTGGGGGGGCGATCTACCTTTCGACCATTGACCTGACAAAGGAGTATTGGCAGGCAGAGTTGACGGACAGAGCTAGGGAGAGGTCAGCCTTCATCACTCCAATAGGCTTATTTGAGTTCAAAGTAATGCCTTCGGAATGAAGAACGGCCCGCCACTTTCCAAAGGTTGGTGAACCAGGTGTTAAATGGTGCTGAGGAGTATGCCATGGCATACCTGGATGACATTGCCATCTTCAGTACCAGCTGGGAGGAACACCTGTCACACCTTAGGAAGTGCTGGGCAGAATACAGAAGGGCAGGTTCACTGTCAAAGCGAAAAGTGCCAGGTAGCCATGGGAGACGTGGCATACCTCGGTCATGTGGTAGACCGGGGACAGCTCCGTCCTAACCAGATAAAAATAGAGGTAATACAGGCATGGCCCAGACCAGAAACTCAGAAGCAGGTCAGGAGTTTTCTCGGGACAGCAGGGTACTATCAAAAGTTTGTACCTAATTACATTGCCCTGGCTGCTCCCTATCTGACCTGACAAAGAAAAAAATGCCAAGGAAAATCACCTGGGGTCCAGCCTGTGAGGATGCCTTTACCAAACTGAAGGAGGCACTGTGCAGTGCTCCTGTTTTGACAAGTCCGGACTATAGCAAAACTTTTATAGTTCAGACAGACGCCTCAGGCATGGGTATTGGGGCAGTACTAAGCCAGACATCCAGCGAAGGAAGGGACCACCCCATAGCCTACCTGAGCCGAAAGCTGCTCCCCAGGGAACAAGCATACTCCACGGTGGAAAAGGAGTGCCTTGCCCTAGTGTGGGCTCCTAAAGAAATTGGAGCCATACTTGTATGGGTAGCCTTTTGTGATGCAGACTGACCACAACCCCCTGGTTTGGTTGACACAGATGAGGAAAAACAATGGCAGACTGCTCAGATGGAATCTTGCTTTACAAGGGTATGATTTGAAAATCGTACATAGGGCCAGAGCCAAGAATAAGAACTCAGATGGGTTGTCCCGTGTGTATGAGGGATGAACTGATTTGGGAAGCTCGTCCCATGTAGGGGATAGATCCCCCAAATTCAGTCTAGGTGGGGAGGGATTGTCACATTTGGACCACTGGTTCTGATCCCTGTATAAATTTTGTTGTAAATATAAGAAATTAATGTATGATGACTGTGGCAGAGGAAAAGGCTGTCTTACTGGAACTGACACATCAAGACCCCCCAGGGATAGTTCAAAGGACAGGAAGTGGTTTGAGTCTGCAGCTATTTAAAAGGCAATTCCTTTGTTCAATTTTCTTTGAAGGCAGGAACCAAAGTATCCACTTTATAATGCTCTCAGGGAGATCTTTTGACTTGCATAGTTGCCAGGAAGGACTTGTGGGGAGGGGTGTCGGAGAGAGGCCAGAATGGACATTGAAGAGGTTTGATGTCTGGGCCAGGCAGGATCCATACGAATTTGGAAGGTCAAATACACATTCCCCAGGAAGCCTTGGGAAGACATCACAGAACCTGTTTGTGTGTGTGTGTGTGTGTGTGTGTGTGTGTGTGTGAGAACAAAAACCAGTTCTGACCAGTTACCCTGAGGAGAGGAAATTGAGTGTGTCACTTACCATTTTTTTTAAATCTTGTCGGGACATCCTGTGTGGTAACATATAACTTTTAATACACCAAGGCGGAGTTTAATGATCTCATAGAGGAGGCCTGCTCAGAACTCTTTTATCCAACTGAGCAAGCCTTAAAGACACACAAGACAATATTTGCTGACTGAGAGAAGAGAGACCCTCAAAGCACTGAAAGAAAGTAAGCATTAGACAAGATTAGTCTGAAGTTAGAAATTGTAGGAACTGTACTTTTTTACGTGTTTGTTTTAAGGCTGTATGTGTTGGGATATATAATTGCTCTGTAATTATTGTTCTTTTTTGTTATTTTTAAAGTAAAGATATTTTTTTTACAAATGAAACTGCATGGAATGCCTTGAGATTTCTTTTTATTTTAAGTGAAGCTTTTAAAGGTTATAAGTACACTGTGTATGGGCTTATTGTATACCAAACTGGGAAATGGATAGAGTTCTCTAAAGTCTTGCATAGAGTTCCAAGGGTTCATTTGAAAGACCTGGTTGGGTGCCTGTAGGCAAAGATATCTGGCCCCTTCGAAGATGGAATTATCTGAGCCTGATAATTGGGTACTCTAACAGGAGGTTATCAGTTTGAATCCCTCCAGAGCTTGAGACTAAGGTGACTTGAGCCCACAAAACAGACAAGAGGGTTACCTTGTTCTGTTCACTGCCCACAAATCATACGCTCGGAGGTTGGCACTTTGGGAGTAGAGGGCTGACCGGCTGAGCAAGTTTGTGACATATTGGTTGGCAGAGGTGTGCGCTGGTCAGCAGTTGGTAGCACAGGAGAATGTGATCTGGCACTTTTTCAAAGGCCTTGACCACATTTCTCCTCCGGTGCGTGAACCACCACCACCATGGGATTTGTTGCTGGTTTTAGAAAAGCTCATGGGCAAGCCATTCTAACTGATGCGCACAGGTGTGAGATGTCTCACCTATCATGGAAGACAAGCTTCCTGGTGGCTAGCACATCAGCCAGAAGGATTAGTGAGCTCCAGGCGCTCTTGGTGGAGTCTTCTTACCTGATCTTCCTCAGGGACAAGGTTGTCCTGTGCCCAAACCCGAAGTTCCTCCCAAAGGTTTTGTTGGAGTTTCACCTGAATCAGGTGATGACCCTTCCGATGTTCTTCCCGAATCACACCTCGGAGGCTGAACACAGGCTCCATCCCCTGGACCTGAGGCAAGCGCTCGCTTATTACAAAGAGTGCACGGCTGGAGTTCAGGGAGATGTTCACCAGCTGTTTGTCATCTACGCTGAAGCCGCACCTGGCAGACCTGCAGCCAAGTGGACAATTGGCAGGTGGATCACTTCTTGCATTGATCTCTGCTATAGGTTGGCGGGTAGGGAGCCTCCCGGAGGGCTAAGGGCTCATTCCACCCAACATACCACTGTGACGGTGGCTGCTTCTAGAGACGTCCCTATCCAGGAAATCTGCAGAGCTGCTATCTGGAAGTCAGCACACACCTTCATTTCTCATTACCACATTGACTTCAAGTCACACCAGGATGCTGGTTTGGGGGCCTCAGTTCTCCAATCTCTGTTTCCTAAGTGGGGGTTGTGTGCCTTGCCTCCCTCCTCCCAGATAACTGCTAGGGAGTCTTCCAGAAGTGTGAATAGAACATCATATCCATGACCCTAGAAACACAGGTTACTCACCTGTAACAGTAGTTCTAGAAGTGGTATATGATGTTCATTGACACGGACCCACCCGACCTCCCCAGCTTCGGCGTACACACTGTGCTTCCAGTGGGCAAGCTCTGGCATTGTGGGGCAGAGTCTAGGGAGTTACCACCCGGGTGGGTGGGAGGAGCAAGCTTGAAGACTTTCCAGCACATCTTAAAGGGGAACAAACCCTGCCAGAAGTGTGGATGAATATCATATACCACTCCTAGAACTACTGTTACAGGTGAGTAACCTGTGTTTTCTGGGCATTGTTTTAAAAAACTGACCCAAGAATCTGATTCCTTGAGCCCCGAATAGGTAAACACAACTGTTGGTGTTTACCAAGTGGTAATATTTTTTAAAATATTTAAGTTTGTTTGCCTCGCTAACTGAAAACAAGATGGTGGCAGCACGAAAGAGCCTTCCCCATTTGCGAATGAGGATGACACTTTCGCGATCAAGAAATCCACTTTCGCATGGCACATCTAACTTTTCCGATAGGAAGTAATGGGAAACTGAAATTTAATAACTTTTGATCGGATTAAAATTTTTTCACCAAAACTTCAAAAGGCACATCTGTGACCCAAGCCTTATATACCCTAAAATTTCAGACCAAATATCCAAGCTGTTTCTGAGAAAGGGTGTGACAAAGAATTTGCACAAAAATGGTAATTTTTTCATGTTTTGGCAATCTGTATCTCTACACCCACACATCTGACCGGAACGGAACTTGCCACATCAAGTGATCTTGGGTCCCTACTGGTTCATGCAAACTTTTATGCAAATCACTTGAATGACCGCGAAGGTATTAAAGTGCAAAATTTGGGGTTTAACATAGAAGTGACCATTGAACTCTAACTATAGGGGCACAACTCCAGCCCTATAAGATACACACACATATATTATAGTAGCGCAGTAGTGCCACTGTAGTTAGGGTTGAGTAGGCAATTTAATGTTAAACCCCTAACTTTACACCTTAATAGCTTTGCCCCTGTTCAACAGTATTGCATGAAAGTTTGCATGCACAATTTGGGGAGCAAAGTCTCTTGATTTACCAAGTTTTGTTCCAGTCGGATGTGTGGACTCCGAGATTCAGATAGTGCATTTTTTAGGAAAGATCTAGTTTTTTTGATGTTTTTTTTTCATTGTCTACAGCCAGGATGGTTTGGAATTTGTGTCTGAAATTTTCAGGGTAGAAAGGGCAGAATGGTGCTTTTCGTTGATTTGGTGAAAAAAAAAAAATTAATCCGTTCCCTAGTTATAAGGATTTGAAATTTCAGTTCTGAGCATGCTCAGTACAGTCTTTTGGATAGACATTTGATACCCTACTGAGCATGTTCGGAACCAAAATTTCAGATCCCTGTAACTTGGGAACTGATTCATATTTTTTTACCAGAACAACGAAAGGCACCATTCAAACACCATGAAGTCTTGCTATATTATGACAGAAGCAGTTAGCCACAGCACTTGAACTGCCCCGGAGAGGAAACAGTTAACTCCAGGCAGACTGGAGTTCTAAAGCGCGAGCGCTGTACCCAAAGCTCTATCTGGCTAGTTTCAAACTGAAACTGTCAGATTCTTTACTCCGCTTCACTGAACAGTCGCTCCGAGATCAGCTCCTTCATCTCGGTTCATTTCTCGGTTAAAGCGAGTATTTTCGGTTCATTCGAACCAACAAGTATTTTATTTTACCCATTTCGTTCAAAGCTCTATCTGGTAAACCGTAAGTACAGGATTTCAAAGTCTGTGTGGAAATTAATTATCGGTTCGGTTCTGAACCGATCGGTTTGCTAAAAAAAGTATTTTAAACATTATATTGGGCTTTTAGAGTGCGGTTCCCGGTTCTTATCGGTTCTAAAAAAAACTATTTATTTCAGTGGGTTTTTTCAAATACCCGTGACACGGTTAGGAACCGATAAGGTTGTCTTGCCTGGCACTGCCATAAAAAGGGCAAGTTTTTGGATAGGCTGGCATTATGTCTGAGAAACCCAAAAGAAAAACCGGGCCCACTGGGTTTCAACACTGTGATGTCTGTGGGGAAGCCTTTGCCAAGGCTGATCCACACACCACTTGTGTTTATTGTCTGGGGGCTGACCACCTCCTGTCAGACTGCCAGGTGTATAAAATTTCCTGCAGCCACCCTGGAGAAGAGATTGGGCCAGCTCAGGGCAGAGGCCAAAAGTCCGTTGACCTGGATGGCCAGCCCGGTCCAGCACCCACTGGACCAGAGGGAGTGCCCTCTGACCAGGGCGAGACTTCCTTGGGCAAAAGGAAGGATGGTTCAGAGGAACCAGTCCCAGTAAAAAAGTCAAAGAAATCAGCAGGTCTGGAGTCCAAAATTGCCTCTCCAACTGCTGCAGAGATAGCTAAAGCCATACATATTGTCCAGTCACTGTCTCAGGGACCGGTCGAACCACCAACAGTTGGCAAAAGGTTGGTTCGTTCGGTTCCAGTGGTTCAAGAGTATGATGTTGAGGAATTTTATGAACCACAGGAGGGGGAGGAAGATTTTGATCATTATGTATGTGGCTGAGAGGGTCTGGACGTGCCCATTGAACCGGACATTTCTCCAGACAGACCTTTAGAATCTCCCCCTATGCTGTCTGAGTCCCCTTCTCATTTTATGTTTTACAAAAAGGTTGCAGAAACCCTCCAGCTTCCTTTAGAAGAGGCTGTGGATGAGCAAGAGGAGCCTGATTATGTAGAAATGATGGATATACCAGAGTCTAGGAGGTTGTCTATTCCTTTGCATAAGTCATTTAGGAAGCAGACAACAAAAATTTAAAAAAATCCTCATTCTGTCCCTCCTGTAGATAAAAAAATGGACAGAAGGTATACTTTATCAGGCCCTGATATAGACTTCCTCACTGAGCAGTGTAGTCATGTAGGTGTGGTACAAGCTGCAGCCTGTTACAAGGCTAATATTCCCCTGGCCTCACATCCTCCTGATAAGGATTCCAGGAAGATTGATGCCATGGTGAAAAAACAATATATGGCAGCTTCTTTGGAACTCAGGCAGGCAAATTATATGGCTTATGTGGCTAGATATCAGAAATCTAGATGGGACACAGTATTGCAGTTAGCCAAGCAGGCCCATGGCCAGCTGGCTAGTGAGTTGGAACAGGTGGCTGCTGATGGCATTGAAGCCTCTAAAGTTGAATTTCATACTGCTGTGGATGTTAATGATGTTTCCTCTAGGGTCATGGCCACTTCTGTAGCTTTCCGTAGGTTGGCATGACTCAGGTGCACTAATCTGTCCCAAGATACTCAGTCAAAAGCTATGGATTTTCCTGTAGTGGGAAATTCTCTGTTTGGAGAGCAAACAGAAAATTATATGAAAAAGATGGATAAGTACAGAACTACCTACAAAAGTGCCCAGGCTAAGGAGAGGCATGCCACTCCACAAAGGCACACTCCCAGAGGTAGGGGGCAGGCCTTCCACATGCCTTTTATCAATCTCAAGCCTCTGCTTTGCACAGAGGGTTTTTCAGAGGCAGAGGTAGACGGGCGCAGGTAAACCGCCCCTCCCTCAGCCTAAGGCTGCTGCTGCCAAGCAGGCATCCTGATGTGGTGCCCAGGGCCGATTCTCCTGTACCGGTGGGAGGCAGGTTGGCTTATTTCAGCCAGAACTGGGTGTCCTAACTTTGACAATGGGTTCTGGAGGTAGTAAGCCAGGGTCTGGTTCTCAGCTTCAGACAGTTTCCAAAGATGAGAACCAGACATTTTCCACCTGCAAATCCTTCAGAAACCCTTGCCTTGGAAGCAGAGGTTTCTTCTCTTCTAGACTGCAAAGCAGTGGAAAGGGTTCCTCCTTGTCACCAGGGCAAGGGGCTGTACTCCAGATACTTTCTTACCCCAAAAAAGACAGGAGAATGGCGGCCCATTCTAGATTTAAGGTACCTGAACAAGCATCTTTTGAAACCAAAGTTCAAAATGTTAACTCTGGCAATGATTTTGCCCTCCCTGAGGCCAGGGGACTGGCTAGCCTCCCTGGACCTCAAGGATGCCTATTTTCATGTCCTGATCGGGCCTTCTCACCAAAAATACCTCAGGTTCGAACTGCCCTCAGGCCACTACCAGTTCGAGCAATGCCCTTCGGCCTACCTCTGCTCCTAGGGTATTCACAAAATGTCTAGCTGTGGTAGTGGCTCATTTAAGAAGGCAAGGGATTGCTGTGTTTCCCTACCTGGACGACCGGCTCATTGTGGGTCAGTCTCCAGATCAGGTAAAATCCCACTTGCAAGTCATCCAGCAGCTTCTCACTTCCCTGGGATTCCTGCTGAATTTACCAAAGTCAGTTCTAGAACCAGTTCAGGTACTAACTTTCATAGGTGCGGAATTGAACACAAAGTTGGCCAGGGCATTTCTCCCTCGGAAAGGGTAAGAGACTCATTGCCCTGGCATCCTCTTTCACCCCTGCGGGTCTCTCGACCAGCAAGGCATTTCTGCAACTCCTAGGACACATGGCTGCTTCCACAGCTGTAGTGCAAGGAGCAAGATTCCAGATGAGGGACATTCAGTTCCATTTGAGGGCCTATTGGTCTCAAAGGAGGGACCCCTTTCCAAATTGGTTCCAGTGACCCAAACTCTGATTCTGGCTCTCCAGTGGTGGCAGGATCAGAGCAACTTAAGACAAGGGGTCCCCTTCATTCCTGTTTCCCACTCTCTCACCCTCACCACGGATGCTTCCTTGCTAGGGTGGGGGGGCTCACTTGGGCGACCTTTCCACTCAGGGAGTGTGGTCCCCTCAGGAATCTCTGCTCCACATCAACCTATTGGAACTCAGAGCTGTCTTTTTAGCTCTTCAGGTTTTCTCAGCATCTGTCCAGAACAAGGTAGTTCAGGTCAGGACAGACAACACCACGACAATGTGGTACATCAACAAGCAGGGGGGCACTCGGTCATCAGCCTTGTGCACCGAAGCAATGAAGTTGTGGTCTCTGGCTTATTCCCTGAACACCTCCCTAATAGCAGTTCACCTTCCAGGGAAAGACAATGTCCTGGCGGATGCCCTCAGCAGGATTTCTCAGGGCCATCTCGAATGGTCTCTGAATCCTCTGGTGCTGGGGTCAGTCTTTGCCAGATGGGGCACTCCTCAGATAGATTTTTTCACAGCCCCAGACAACCACCAACTTCCTCTATTTTGTTGCAGGCCTCCAGTGCTGGGCTCAGTCCCCCTGGATGCCTTTCTGTTGGATTGGAAGGGAAAGTTCCTATATGCCTTTCCCCCCTTCCCCCTTCTCTTCAGGGTATTAGTAAAAATCAGATCCCAGCCCTGCAAAGTGATCCTGATTGCACCAGACTGGGCCAGACAGCCCTGGTACCCACTGCTTCTGTCCCTTTCAGTCCACCCTCCCCTGAGCCTGCCCAGGGTCCACAACTTGCTGGCCTGTGCCCAGGGAGAGTGGTATCCGGACCTCAATCCTCCACCTCAAGGCTTGGCTCTTGAGGAGTTAGAATGCTAATTTATACCTTTCTCAAGGTGTCCTTGATATTTTAAAGGCTTCAAAGCCTTCCACTAGGGCCACTTATAATTCCAAATGGAAGAGGTTTTCCATCTGGTGTTCTGGGAAGCAAATTGTCCCAGAATCTGC
Organism: Neoceratodus forsteri; assembly: GCA_016271365.2. Lineage (NCBI taxonomy): Eukaryota > Metazoa > Chordata > Ceratodontiformes > Ceratodontidae > Neoceratodus > Neoceratodus forsteri. The sequence continues at coordinate 41,916,415 of CM057451.1, forward strand.
TGATTTGCCCATTTTACTGGACTATTTGGTCCATCTAAATTCCTTAGGCCTTAGGCCAGCTACCTTAAAGGTTCATCTGGCAGCTGTCTTTGCTTTTGTATCAGCAGGGAAGCCTGCCCCCCTTTCTTCTCACCCTGTGTTTTCCAAGTTTTTTAAGGGGTTACTTCACACTAACCCTCCTTTTCGGGACCAGCTCCTGCCTGGGACCTGAATGTCTGCATTGCTCAGTTAATGCAACCCCCTTTTGAACCTCTTGTCTTCAGCAGATCTCAAGTTTCTAACTTGGAAAACTGTTTTCCTAGTGGCCATCACTTCTGCCAGATGCATAAGTGAATTACAAGCCCTGTCAGTGGAAAAGGATTTTATTTCTTTTCACAGAGATAAGGTAGTCCTCAGGACTAACAGAAAGTTTTTACCTAAAGTGGTTTCAGATTTCCATCTGAACCAATCCATCTCCCTTCCAGTATTTTTTACTGAGCACTCTTCCTCGGGTGAGAGGAGATTGCACAGTTTGGACGTCAAAAGAGCCTTAAGCTACTATTTGGAACGCACCAAGGGTCACAGGTTCGAATCCCTCCAACTCTTCCTTACCTATGGCGAGGTTGGCAAAGGGAAACCTGCCACTAAGAGGACAATTGCAAGGTGGATTGTCTCTTGTATCCAGTTCTGTTACCAAAAACTAGGTAGAGAACCCCCCTCAGGACTGAGGGCCCACTCCACCAGGGGTACAGCTGCATCTCTAGCGGCTGCTAGGGATATTCCCATTCTGGAAATTTGTCAAGCTGCTACCTGGAAGACGATTCACACTTTTACCAAGCATTATTCCCTGGATGTCCAGTCCAGGAGAGATGCTCGGTTTGGCACAGCTGTGCTTCAGAGCCTATTTCTAAGTAGGTTCTGACCCCTCCATGGAGGTACTGCTGCTGTGTTTCGCTTGTGATAATATAGCAAGACTTCATGGTGTTTGAAGAAAAAATTACTCACCTTAGTAATTGCTTTTCTTCTCATGGAGTCTTGCTATATTATGACCACCCCACCCCCATCCTGCCCCTCTCAGAACTTCTACTTGGGTAAGGGGTTGGCAAATTAGTGCAAGCACTGTGTCATGCCATTTTAGTTCTTTTCCCTTTCCCCCCTTTTCTTTAGGGTTAGGGAACTAGGTATTTATGTTCTTGGGTAATATGTTGGCCCTCCTCCTGGACTTGAGTCTTTTGGAGAAGGTACTAAGTTTGTTAAAGTTATTATTAGTATTATTATTATTATTATTATTATTATTGTTGTTGTTTCTGTTATTGTTTTTCCTACTAGTAGGTAGCCACTTGGCTAGTGTAGGGTTTTCCACACAGACTTGTTGCTTAGTGTTAGCTACGTGAAAGATCTGACAGTTTCAGTTTGAAACTAGCCAGCTAGAGTTTTGGGTTCAGCGCTCGCGCTTTAGAACTCCAGTCTGCCTGGAGTTAACTGTTTCCTCTCCGGGGCAGTTCAAGTGCTGTGGCTAACTGCTTCTGTCATAATATAGCAAGACTCCATGAGAAGAAAAGCAATTACTAAGGTGAGTAATTTTTTCTTCTGGGGCAAGCCCTTTCTACCCAGAAAATTTCAGACCAAAATTCCAAACTATCTGGGCTGTAGGTGATGATAAGAAAACAGCAAAAAATCCTGATTTTTCCTAAAGATGCACTATCCAGATCTGGGAATCCACACAGCCAACTGGAACAAAACTTGGCAAATCAAGGCACCTTGCCCCCCAGACTGCACATGCAAACTTCTGTGCCATTCTGTTGCACGGGCAAAGCTATTATTATATTTATAGTCCGTATGTATATCTACAAACATTATTATATAATGGCACAGTAGTGCCACTATAGTTAGGGTTCAATAGGCTGTTTAATGTTAAACCCCAAACTTTCCATCTTCATAGTGTTGCCCCTGTTCAATGGAATTGCACAAAATGTTGCATGCGCAGGCTGGGGTACAAGATCTCTTGATTTACCAAGTTCCATTTTAGTCAGCTGTGTGGATTCCAGAATCCGGATAGTGTGTTTTTTGGAATAATCTGGGTGTTTTTGCTGGGGTTTTTTTGTCATCACCTACAGCTCAGATGGTATGGACTTTCAGTCTGAAATTTTCAGGGTATAATTGGCTTGCCCCAAAATGGTGCCTTTTGGTGAAAAAAGTATTAATCCATTCCCAAGTTATAAAGATATGAAATTTCACCAGATTAATTTTGGTTAAATTTAATTTAATAAAATTTTAGTTCTGAGCATGCTCAGTAGGGTATCAAACATCTATCCAAAAGACCCTACTAAGCATGCTCTGAACTAAAATTTAATTAAATTTAACCAAAATTAATCTGGTAGGTGGCCAGTGGCTACTGGTATAAGCACACTAAAAAATAAATCTTCATTTTGCTAATTATCTCAAGATGTTTGACATATCATAACCGGCTGCAAATATTGAATATGCACAATCTGTGTAACAGCAGCAGTCACAGTCATAATACAGTAACAAGAAATTTGCAGACACACATGCACACAGAAACTGTGTCGCACACTGGCACTCATCACAAACTGTAAGCTTTCTATCTACAATGAACAATCCATTAAGGCTAACATTGCAGAAGATCATACAAAATGAAATAAACGTATGGCTGCAAAAACATAACAAAAAAGTATGCTGCATTTTGGCATTATTCATCTGAAGTAGAACACGCTTTGTTAGCTGATTATATGAATCTTAATTGCATAACCATCCTGTCACTAAAATGGAAACTGATGAACCAGTATCAATATTCTATGAATGAAAATAGAAACATTGATTGAAATAGTATAAGTATAAAATATAATATTACTGTAACTGATCGCAATTCGGAGAAATCAGGAGGATAACTTACAGATCTTACTTCGAGTGGGAGCTCTTGCAGCAGGCTACACCATAAGGACCATGCCAACAGGCACTAGGACCCCATGGAAAAATTCTTAGCTAGCAGTACCCAGCGGGGACTGCCTTTGACGTCCACCAGTGGTATAAAGGTGCGGTCCCCAGCCACATCCCAGGTCTTTTCCCGCCGTCGACCCATTCACATCGGCTCCATGGACGTCTACTGCTAACAGTCGACCGCCATTTTTCGCAAGTATTTCAAATTTTTTTCTTCATTCAGTCGACCAATTTTACAGTGCATGTCTTCTCTGTCGTCCTCCAGTCAGTGACTGAAATCCAAGTGCGCATGTGGGCTGCAAATCCCGGCCCGAGATGGTCACTCGGCCTGCCTCATCTGCTTGGGGCCTGACCACAACGCCGACTCCTGCCTGCACTGTAAGAATTTCAACCTTCGGACTCGCATCAGTCAGCTGAAGACGCTGAAGACCTATCTTCTAGAACAGCAGCTGGCCGCCATGCAAAAGGCACCGTCAGGCCTAGGATCCTCCTCTTCTTCGGGGTCTGGAACTTCTCACAAATCGAAGGAGAAAAAGTCCAGTGGGAAACATCACCATCATGAGGACGACACCCATTCAGACTCCTGAGCCAGGTCTCCGCACAGGAAAATGGCCACCTCCAGTCCTCCCTCCCGTGGGAGGTCAGACTCTGCTCCCCTGCCAACCCAAGTTTCCTCCAGGTTGCTGACCTTGAAACCCCCAGCGTTGGTGCGGACTTCAGGCGGTGTTTCTTTGGAGCATGGGCCTACGGCCCCCTTCCCTAGTCTCAGACCCTACAGCCATACCTCCGGGTCTAAGTCAAGGGATTCCGCCATCAAAGGGGTGGGCAAGAGCCATCCTGCCACCCCTCATCAGGCGAAGGCTTCATCCTCATCGTCGGATCGTCCGGCCGAACCCAACAACAGGAAGTGGAGTTTGGAAGCGGAGTCTCACCCTGTTGCCAGCTCTCCGAAACATTAGGCATCAGACTCCTAGCACTCCACCCTGACATCCTTGACGTCCTCGCCTTCAGAGCCTCCCCAGCCGCCTGCAACCCCAAAGCTCCCACTAGAAGGGGCACAGCTGCCAGCCAATGAGATTCTTCCCCTGACGACTGACCCTCTGATGTCGGGCAGCCGGACATCAGGTCAGCCAGTCGATCTGCCGTCATATCCGGCACCACCCAAGGATCAGACGCCAGAGAAACTCAAATCACCCAAGCATATGCCAGCTCCCGACAAGCCGCCAGGTCTGCCGCCTGAAAAGCCCAACAACAGGTCTCAGACACCAGGCCCATAGGCTCCTGCCATGGTCTCTCTGAAGTCAAGGACCTTTTCAGTTCCTGGTGGGACACAGTCAAAAAGGACATCATCATCAAAGATCCCCAGGTTCCAATGCCACAGCCTCCTGTAGACTCCCTTAAATGGCCCCTGTGGTCGTCGCCCCCTAGGGACAGGTCTCCTACCCGGTCGGACGACAGGTCTTCCGAATGGTGCAGTCACCGTTCTAGATCATCCTCCAGGTGCAATAAGAGCAGGAAGCGGCATTCCCACTCCAGATCTTCCTCTACTGTAGATCATCTGACTCGTCTGTTTATTCTAGATCCTCGGGGGAGTTTTACTTTCCTCTCCACCACCCTAATCCTCCAGGGGATTTGCCCCGATGATCCCACCTCCTTGTACGTGATGTGTCGCATCCAATTTTTGAATCAATGGGAAACTGAGGATCTTGATCCAGAAAGAAAGAGGCTGGCTTATTTTCTTGGGTATGACATGAGTGAGTCCAAACCCTTAGTGGTACCACCTTTGGTAGCCCCTTTTCAGGATGCTACCAGGCTAGTCTGGAGGCACCCTTCGACAGCCCCCACTATACCTAAGAAAGCAGACAGGCTATATCGTACCCCAACGAATGAGCGGTTCTTTGGGGAACAGCTCAAGGCGGACTCGGTCGCGCTGACGGCTGCCCACGGCAGGACCAAACAGCCCCGGCACATGAGCTTCCACCTGCCGGACAAGAAGTCCAAATGACTGGACCAGTTCAGCAGGAAGGTCTACTCTTCGGCCACCTGCACCATTCGTTCACTCAACTTCTTGGCGCACATGGTGCAGTATCAGAAATCCCTCTGAAACAAGGCAATTGAGCTTGCCAAAAGACAGCCCGATTCTGACCACATAACTGAGCTTTTGGACATGCTCCAGTCTGGTCTGAACATGGGGAAACATGTCTTGAGGTCATCCTACGATTCATTGGACATGGCAGCCAGGGCAGTAGCCACAGGGGTCTGTTTGCGGAGATACTCTTGGCTTCGGGTTTCTGGGTTTAAGCAGGACCTTCAGGATGCCATCATTGATGCCCATTCCATGGCGATATGCTGTTCAGTCAGGACATTGAAAAGATGATCTCAGACCTCCAGGACTCTGGTAAGGCCATCCACTCTGCATCAGTTGTACAGATCTGATCAGACTTCTGGCATACGTCACCAGGGAGGGCAGAAGCCTAAAGGACAGCAACAGAGAGGCAACTTTCACCATAAAGCTCTCTCTCAACCTGATGGAACACAGGGACCTAGGAACACCAAAGCCTCCCAGGTCTTCCTGCCCACGCTGGGCTCCCACATCTGACTCCTTGCCCGACCCCATGCCCCTTGCCGAATCCAGGGCAGAGGTAGTAGGGGGTCTGTTCTTGCTTTACCTCGATGGATGAACCTCCATCACCAATGATGCTTGGGTCCTCCAGCTGATAGGGTCATGTGCTAGGATTTCTGTAGATGCCCCTGGACAATCCCCCAGTCCAAACGACCTACTCCCCCTCCCACGCTGAGCTCATTTGGGAGGAGGTACAGTCCCTACTAGACAAGAAGGCAATAGAACTCATTCCAGCCCCACAGTGGGGGAAAGGGTTCTACTCCCATTTCTTCCTGGTTCCCAAGAAGACAGGGGATCTTCGCCTGATTCTGGACCTGAGCCTCTTGAACAATTACATAGAGTACAAGAGGTTCAGGATGGTCACCTTGCTGGGCATTCTTCCCATATTACATCAAGTGGGCTGGCTCTGCACCCTGGACATGTAAGATGCCTACCTCCCATATTCTGGTGCTTCCAGCTCACAGGAGGTTCCTGAGGTTCTCCTTTCAGGGAAGGCACTTCCAGTTCCGGGCCTTGCCCTTCGGCCATTCCTCGTCACCCCAAGTGTTCACAGAGTGCCTAGTGGTAGTGGCAGCAGCCTTAAGGAGACAGGGACACTTCATTTATCCCTATCTTGATGATTGGCTTCTGACTGCCGCCACAAGGAATCAGCTTCTGGCGGCTTTAGAGGACACCTTCGGTCTGTTCAGCTCCCTGGGGATCACCCTAGACACTGAGCAAGGGAAGGCCTTCCTCCCACCAGACAGGGCAGTACGCCTTCGCTCTTTGGGCCACAAAATTTCAGCTGCTCGCCAGGTCCCAGCTCGGACTATGCTCCAGCTCCTAGGCCATATGGCCGCAGCCATAGTGACCATTCCCTCAGCACGTCTCTTTACGAGGGTTCCTCAGTGGACTGTCAGAGTGCAGAGGGATCTGAGGGAAGACGATCTTGACCAGCCGGTCTTGATCTCCAATGCAGTGATACAGACTCTCTCTTGGTGGCTCTCTCCACAGAATCTAGAGTCCGGAGTCTCTTTTCAGAGAGAAACCCCTTTACAGGTTCTCACAACCGATGCCTCAGGCCTGGGTTGGTGAGCTCATTTTCAGAACCATCAGACTCAAGGGGCATGGTCTTCTCTGGAACTGACCCTTCACATCAATATTCTGTAGATGAGGGCAGTTCTGTACGCCCTACAGGCGTGTCCTCTATATTCATCCAGGCCCCTTGTTTGTTCAGACAAACAACATGTTGGTCATTTACTACATCAACAAGCAGGAGAGAACTCACTCCTATCCTCTTTGTTGGGAGGCTATAAGAGTGTGGTTCTGGGCTCTAAATCATGGCCTGTTGCTCACCGCAGTGCATGTTCCAGAGGTCCAAAATGCCTTGACCGACGCCCTAAGCAGGTCTGGGTCAAAGACTCATGAATGGGAACTCCTGCAGTCTGTAGTGGACGACCTCTTCCAAAGATCGGGTCGTCCAGAGCTGGACCTCTTTGCGTCCCTGTGCAACACAAAACTGCCCAGTTTCTGCTCGCTTGATCATGGGCCTGGTGTTTTCTAGCAAAACGCATTGTCCCTCTGTTAGACAGGGAGGTTTCTGTATGCTTTCCCTCCCTTTCCTCTCCTACAAAGAGTTCAGCTCAAACTCCAAGCGGAAGTAGCGGAGATGATTCTTGTTGCTCCGCTTTGGCCTCATCAGATATGGTTCCTGCTACTGCAGCAGCTGGCAGTGGAACCCCCATTTCCCCTGCCCTTGTCTTTCCATTTACTGTCACAAGAGTGGGGCAGGTTGGTTCACCCAGACCTCTGGTCCTTACATCTGCGTGCCTGGCACTTGCAGACATAGCCACTGCACAGTTTGGAGTATCTCCCAGAGTAGCCGAGGTCTTGGTTGCAGCTAGGAAACCTTCCACTAGAGCTACCTATGCCATGAAGTGGAAGTGCTTTTGCTCGTGGGCCTCCAGTCGGGGTCTGGACCCTCTTCTGTACCCTCTGAATGCTGTCCTTGAGTAGCTCCTCTCCCTGCCAGACTCGGGCCTCCAATATTCCTCCATCAAGGTACACCTGTCAGCAATCTCTTCCTATCACATGCCGGTGGACGGCAACTATGTTGCCCAGATGGATCTGGCCCAAACATTTCTGAGGGGAATGCTTCATCTTAAACCTCCCATTAGGGACCCCATCCCTCCTTGGGATCTTCTGTTTTTGTTAGTGAAACTTACATTGCCTCCCTTCGAACCAGCCACGGATTACAAGCTACATGTCATGGAAAGCGTTCTTTTTAGTTGCCGTCACGTCTGCTCGGAGGATTTCCGAGCTTCAGGCTCTGATGGCTTAAGTGCTGTATTTAATTTTCCACAAGGACAGGGTGTCCTTGAGGACTAATCCTAAGTTCCTATCTAAGGTGATGTCCTAGTTTACCCTTAATCAGGACATCAGCCTTCTGGTTTATTATCCAGAGCATACTAATCAAAGGGAGGCTCTACTTCACATTCTGGATGTACATAGAGGGCTTAGATCAGGGCCCCGTGTTTACTGCAATTCTGCGGTTGCAGTAGTGGCCACAGAAATCGGGGAAAAACAGCCACACGGCCGCAGAAATGCTAGCTATGCTATGTGATCACACAAGGCAAGGGCATAGCTACTGATGTGTTAAGTATGCCATGGCCTACATACTCATTAGAAGGGGTAACAAACTGATGCCACCTGCTACAAAGCCGAAAAGCTAGTGGCCGCATGGCATCTTGTCTCATGCTGGCTCTTGTCACGTGACTCCATCTAGCCAGTATTGTGTGGGTGAGACTGATGCAAGAGTAGCACAGCTTGATTAGGTTTACAGCAGTTTTGATTTGCTGCTGTGCAGGTGTGGCTAGCTCAGCCATGTTAATTTTTCATTGTGAGGCTGCTCACGGTGCACGCCAAATCCCTGGAAGATGAAATTGGAAGGAAGAACTGGAAGGCAAGCTGTAGTCAAGAAGTGAGAAGATTCAGTGGTGTCCATGGAGATGGCATCGATCTCAGTGTGGTGGCAGGGATCGGAAGAGGAGATGAGTGCAGCAACATGCATCTGGCAGCAGACTGAGCAAAGGACTTGGTCCCCACTGGTGGACATCGATCACAGTTTTGATTTCTGGTTCACAGATCTGTACCTGCAAGTGTGAGAGTAATTTCTTGGCAGATTTGAACCTGCAGCCTAAGTGGTGGCATCAAGCTCAATTCTTAAGGAAGGTCAAGTTGCCCAGCTGCAACAGAGTTGGGGACTATGGTATACTAGAACTGGAGCAAGCAGGTAAGGAAAAAAATTGGAATGGAGAGTTGTATTGATTGCTGCTATACATAAGTGAAATGAGGGTCACTGACTGAAGAACACCACCACCCCCTGAATTGTTGGGAGAAGAGAACATGTTAATGAAGGTTACTCCAGCTTAATAAGAATGACTTGCTTGCATTTTTTACTGTGCCCTCAAAATAAAAATCAGGAGTCAACAAATCCTACAGACACTGCAAGTTACACCCTCCTTCACTATTATAGGAAGACAATCCCCCCAACACACAGATTTGCATACTGCACACAACATGTTTGTTGCAAGGCAGTTGGGACATTCCTAGTTTAAAAAAATAATAATCTGAAAGAACGTTGATCAAAATCAGAAAAAAAAATAAAATGGCTTTCAAGTTGGAGTCTCTCTTTATATCTGCTAGCTGTAAATATAAACCAGAAGAAACCCAAGCAGGTTTTGCTTTCTGTGTAGTTTTAGCTGAGTGTGTTTATGTCCTCCTCCAATTATAACCTAAGAGAACAGCAAAGGCCACCAATTTTCAGAAGAACAAATGAGCCTTCAAATTCAGGGTGTGAGGGAGAAGTCATTAAAAGAGAACACTGATGCCCATGGATGTGACAGGTTTGGGTTATTGCAGTTTAATATTTGTAATAATAAGACTGCATACTGTTAAATGGCCTGTGTTCCACTTTCAGTGTAGCGGAATGGCTGCATGAAGGCAGGCAAAGGGTTAACCAAGATTTAATCCCCTTGAAGGTATGCTGTTTAACCACAATTTATCTGCTGCAGAATGGCCGTAGAATCAGCAGTTGTTCTGCCGCAGAAAGTATTGTCCTGCCGCAGAATGTAGGTCCACTTTGCCACAGTAAATACGGGGCCCTGGCTTAGATACTACATTAACCATACTCAGACTTTGAGAAAATCTGACCAACTTTTTGTTTCCTTTGCCCCAAGAACCTTGGGGGCACCTGTGGCAAAGCAGACTCTGTCCAGATGGCTAGTCCATTGCATCACCTTCTGTTACAAGAAGTACAACAAACCCTTACTGGGCTCGGTTAAGGGTCATTCCACCAGGGGTGTTTCTGCCTCTTTTGTGGCATCTTGAAATGTTTCTGCAGCAGATATCATCACAGCAGCTACTTGGAGCTTGGTGCACACCATTGTGAAGCACTACAGCCTGGACATTGCTTCCCGTTGGAGAGCTGGGTTTAAGCATGTGTACTTCTAGGCCTGTTGTCTTTAAGTCCCTCCTGCTTCTCAGGTTTCCACCTCCCAGTCTGTCCAGGATCTTTTTAGTACTACTAGGTACTCATTCCTTATGGTGTAGCCTGCTGCCAAGTGCTTCCACTCAAAGTAAGATAGTACAGTTATGTAAGAACTTACCATAACAGTAGATCTTCAAGAGGAGCTCTTGCAGCAGGCGTTATTTCCCACGCTCCTTTCCCTGGTCCTTTTCTCCTTTCTTTCCTTACTCTAGACGGAGTATTCCACTAACCTCGGTTCTCTGTGGTTTGTCAGCTGGGTCGCTGGTGGGAAGACTGGGGTGTGGCTGAGGAGCGCCCACTTTATACCATTGGCAGAAGTTGGAGGCGGTCCAATGTCAGGGTGCGGTCCCTGCTGGGTTCTGCTGGCTAAGAATTTTTCCGTGGGGTCCTAGTGTCTGGTGGCATAGTCCTTATGGTGTAGCCTGCTGCAAGAGCTCCTCGCGAAGATCTACTGTTACGGTAAGTTCTTATATAACTGTACTTTTATTTACTTCATTACAGTGCTTACTGTGCTGCTTGCAACTTGGAATAATAGATTGTACTTGTATGAATGAATAACACACACACACACAAACCGTGTCGCACACTGGCACTCATCACAAGCAGTATGTTTTCTATATGCAATCAACAATCCATTAAGACTAACATTATTGCAGAAGACTATACAAAGTGAAATGAGAGTATGGCTGTAAAAAAATGAAAAAAAAGCATGCTGCATTTTAGCATTATTCATCTGAAGCAGAACACACTTTGTGAGCTGATTATATGAATCTTAATTGCATAACCACCCTGTCACTAAAATGGAAACTGATGGACCAGTATCAATATGCTATGAATGAAAATAGAAACATTGATTGAAATAGTATAAGTATAAAATATAATATTACTGTGACTGATCGCAGTTCGGAGAAGTCAGGAGGATAATTTACAGTTTAACGTTTACTTCATTACAGTGCTTACTGTGTTGCTTGCAACTCGGAATAAGAGATTGTACTTGTATGAATGAATAACACACAGACTTAACATAAATAAAAATTAAATAGTGTTCCATGCCTTTGAAAATTATGACTAGGTCAGGATTAATAGCTTACTGCATTTCTTAATTACTGTGTTTCACAGCGGCTCAAGATGCACATCATTACCTATGTGGAGTGAAACTGAAATGAATGTTGCCAGTGCACTTTGTCTGTAGTTCTAAACTTAACTCATTCTATCTTGTGCGGTCATTTTGCATCAGGTTAAGCAATGGATGGTTCCGACGTCATATGGCGCTACCAGTAAGAATGTTAACAAAAGGGGGCTAAAACTTGCAGTACTATTAGTAATAACCAGAGATACTGTTCTTCTTAGCAGCAAGCACATAGATCCCCTGCAATCAAAGCAGTTCTCCTTTAAGTGGAGCAGGGTGCCCACCCCTGGTACCACTTCTTTCTCCCCTCTCCCCTCCAGGTCACCCACCCGGCAATTTCAGCCAATATACTATAAATGCAACATATCATGTTTAGAAGGGCAGTCATAAAATGACTGTATTGAAAATTTAGGGTCAAAATTAAATAAAAAAAAAATATAAAGAGTGACCAGGCCATGCCCTTCTGTAGGTGGATGGAGTCTCGCCACATGACGCATCAAGAGAAAAAGTGAGCGTGTTAATCATTTGGCTGCAAATAGCACAGCAAAAATGAGAAGCATGAGTGGCAGGGGACTGCTAGACTCAGGAATTTGATGGTTGTTGAACCTGGGTATGCAGAGAACAGATGTGAACTATAGCACTGTATAGGCAGGAGAGAAGGATTAACAATATTTGATGCTAATTTCTGCGATAGTCTGCACAAATGTCAAATTAGGAAAAACAAATGTTACTTACTATGACTTTTGATCTTCTAGCATTTCTCCTGCATAGAACCAAATTCTTTGGTTTCAGGACCTGAGATGCTAAGACTTTTGGGGTTGGTGATGCCAGTGTATGACATCAACATACGGTGCCATGCATGTACCTGCAACATATAAAATGGCACCAGTCCTAACCACCACAGTACCTTTTTTGCTGAAGAGAAGAGCAAACAGCTACTGATTAAAAATGTCTGAGAAGAAATTCAGTAAAACACAAAAAGGCATATATTGATAGCCTACATGTCCATGTCACTCGGGGTGAAAAATACAACTTATCTTTGCAACGCAATACACCTATAGTAATAGTGAGAAGAATACACACACACACACACACCACACACAGTGAGTCTTGAGGATGGTGGGTACGGTTCTCTTTTATTTATTGTTTTTGGTCTACAATAGTATAGATTGAATAAGAGGATTCATGACTCACATGGCATGATCTTATCAGTTTCAGTTGGGAAACTTGAGACTAATGGTGTTAAAAAAATCCATTGGAATGACCTTATATAGAGCCTTGAAAAAGGTGCTGAAAAGATTATGGCTGCCCAGCAATCTTAATATTGTGTACTGTTACGTGTTTCTTTCTCCTGATATAACAGGCCAGCTGCACAGTGGAGTCCACTCTGTCCTCCAGTAGGAAAGATTTGGCCGCAGTGGAATTCAAAACTGCTCCTGTGAACTAAAGTCTTGAGTCAAAACTAGTTGAGACATGGGCAAGTTTTGAAGGACACCAGTAGAATTGAGGAAGAAGCATGCTAGTCAGACTGCTGCTTCTGAATGATTCTTGTTCAGGCTCTTTATGAACCAGTTGTCCAGGTATGGGGACACATGTATCCATAGCTTTCTGAGGTGTGTTGCAAAAACTGCAAAGTATTTGGTAAAGATACACATCACCAGTGTTGCCCCAAAGGACAGGACTCTGAACTGGTAGTGTTCAAGTCCACCACAAGCTCTGTCATAGTAATATGGGGTTGGAAGGGACTCTAGGTGCATCATGTTCACCCCTTGCTTCACAGGCAGGGATCAAATAAGTATGGTGTGCATATCTGAAATACTTGGGTGCCTTGTCTGACTGAGGTGTGTTGATAGGTGCTCTTCATGTTGGGTGATGCCAAACTGTCCTGTTGTTTTAGGTACAGTAGCAGAGTCACCATTCTGAGCTTTTTGCATTTCATGTAGATGTTCAGATGTCTGGAACTAAGCACATCCTGCCTGTCTTCCTGGGGACAAGAAAATACCTACAGTAGAAACCCTTGCCTTTCCCTGACTCCGGAACTTTCTCCACTACACTATTCTGCAGATGTTCAGATGTCTGAAGTCTGGAATTAGGCACACCCTGCCTGTCTTCCTGGGGACAAGAAAATACCTGCGGCAGAAACCCTGGCCTTTCCCTGACTCCGAAACTTTCTCCACTACACTATTCTGCATTAGTCCCGCTACTTTAAAAGAAATATGTTCAACTATGAGACCCTAAAGCCAATACAGTTTTCCAGACTTCTGGTTGTCGTCAAGACACAGGTCAGGAAGCATAGGGAAAACTCAGGAGCAGTTGTAAAAATCACCAATAAGCTTGTTCATAAGAACTATGTACAGAGGCAAAATAAATTATTTCTTGTAATCTCCCTCATTGCAGCTCATCTTAGCTTTTTTTATGTCTTTTTCAACCCCCACTATAGCAAACATCCTATCCTTGCAAAATGTTCTGTTCTCGTAAATATCAGGCAGGATGTTTCTGAGGCCCCTTTTGCAAAAAGGCCTCAAGCATTTGCACTCAAGTAACTTCTAGTTTTCTACAATTAATATACATTTCAGCAGTAATGCTATACATATAGTATATATATATATATATATATATAGATAGATAGATAGATAGATAGATACACACACACACACACACTAAACAGTAGGGATTCTCAGTGTCAGTTTTATTCCATACATTGGTTTGCATATATTTTATATTAGCAGATCTAGATATGCAAGGGAGAAAAACAGACAGCAAGAGAAAACTGAGAGACACGAGAGAGGCAAAGAATTGCGAGACTATTCAGGTCCAGGGTTCAGGCTGATCAAGTCCGAAGTCTCACAGGGAAATTTGGTTGCGCAACCATACAGAGAAGAGACAGAAGAAGGACAGATCCTTGCATTTAAACACTTTCTCCAAAACAGATGGGAGAGGGTTCTGTTCTACCCTGTCATACTGGTCTAGTTGGTGCTCTACCAGTTTCAAGCAGTAACTACCCTGGGTAACTTTTGGGACCCATTCCTCTGTAGAAATGGTCTGTTGCTGATAGAAAAAGGCTACCACCCTTCTTACCACTATTATTGATACTAATTGGTCCGCCTTAGGCAACTGAAGTGAAACTTGTTCCCTACACATAGGTGCCGCAAATGTCTGTTGGGGTGGTACAACTACCTGGGCAGCTAACCCACAGTTGAAACAGATCCAAATTGTAGTGCACTCAAGCAGACAAAGTAGGAGGCTTCGCATCACTTTTATTGTTCCATAACAAATATCAGCCTCTCACATACTAAAATTAAAGTCTTCAGCCTTGGGTTTGCATATCCTTACCTTTAGGGGTATGCAAACCCAGGACTGGGGAGGGGGGGGCAGATTCTGCTAATTCTACATCAAGGCTGAGGATTTTAATTTTTGTATATATGAGGCTATTTGTTATAGAGCGATAAAAGTTACTTGAAGCCTCCTATCCTCTGTGCTTGAGTGCGCTACAATTTGTATCTGTTTCAGTTGAGGTAGAACTTGGGCTGGCATCCCATCAGAGGGTTGTGTGTGTGGAATCTGTGCTTGCTGTGCCACTTTTTGCTGAGGCATTTCCTTTTGTTGGAAAAGTATGCATTTCCCTTGATGGTGAAAGCTCTTACAGTTCTGGTTGAGTCTGCCATGAAAGGGCTGTACGTGTTGATGGAGGAACCCATGCCCCTTATTATGTTGAAGAGTAGCGTGGATGTTCTTCAAGTCTTTCAGGGTTGATTTATTTCATTTTTGGACTCTTTAGGGGCCTCTCCTACATTCTGGCCAGAAGTGCCACCCATCAAAAGGCATAATCCATGACTTCTTGCTGAACATCATTCACAAAACCAGTGTCTGACCAAGGAATGCCTTCTAATACAGATCCCTACTGCTGCCACCTGGGGCACCAAATTGGCAACATCAAGGACAGCTCCGATTTGGTAGTTATTGGACTTGAAGCCCTAGGTAATAAGTAATCAATAACCCACAACAGGCCTGAGTTTCTAGGTTTAATGAATGCCCCAGGTGACTTGGAAGGCACAAGGCCAATGGCCAAGTGACCTTAAATGTACCCAGGAAGTGCATTAATTCTCAAGAAAAATTTTAATTGAAAGGGTTTTATTTTCCTTTAGTCAGATTGTTGCTAGGTAGAACAGGTGAGTTTGGTAAGAAAGAGAGAGTACCTTTGTATGGACTTTGGGACTGCATTTATTTTGAAGAAACTTATGCCTTGTGGGTTTTTGTGTTTAAAAAGTGCAAAAAACATTTATTTTAGTGGGAAATGGTTTTATTTTCATTTGGTTCAGTTGTTGATAGGTGGATTAGTTCAGGTTGGTTATGAACTGTGCAGTGTCCAGGTAAATAATCAATAGTCAAGTGCTGTGTTTTAACCACGAAGTTGTTCAATTTGGTCAGTTTTTTTGTACCCCATGTTATAACTGCCATCAACTCCTGCTTTGTCTTACTCTGGCAACTTTTCTGTCATAGCTGTCAGGCTGCACCAAAATGTGTAGTCATACGTTGCCATGTGGGACTTGTTATTCCCAAATCTGAGGTTCAAAGTGACTGAAGCAAATACTCTTTTCCCCATGTTGTCATACTTACACAACTCAGAATCAGGTGATTGCGCAGATGCAGTGGGCCCAATTTTCAAAGCCCTTAGAGCAATGCAAGGTGTCTGCATCAAACATTTCTGATGCAGTTGGGCACCTTGTGTCAAAATATGCGGCTGTCCTGATTCTGAAATGCAGTATGCATCAGAACGGGGAGCCTCTGCATCAAAGTGGCACTAAGCCACCCTTGCGACCTGCATCGGGGTGTGCCAGGTTGCAAGGGTGGTGGGGCTGCAGCATCTCCTTTTTTGGGATTCCGTGTGCCCCACCATGGTCGTAGCAAGGGGCTCAACTTAGACCAGCCAGGAGGTGATCTAAGCCCCTTGTGCCAGTGCCAAACACTGTGGCAAGTTGGGGGGGAGATATACATGCGAGGTTGTGGCAGAAGGGGCATGGGGGTGACATAGGGTGAGTCTGGGAGACAGCAAGCAAGAAAGGGATTGCTGTGGCACCCGGCAGGGTGCAGATGCTTCTGTAATTAGCAGCCAGTGGGAGGGAGATAAAACTTTTTTCAGATATGTGAGGGAGAAGAGAAGGGCAAGGCAGGGGGATTACTAGGCTGTGGGGGGAAGGGAGAAATAAAATTGGAAAGGGACTGTGAAAAAGCAGAGATATAAATAAGTACTTTAGCTTGGTATTCACAGAGGAAGAGGATGATAGAGGACCTGAGCTAAAGTCAAATGGGAAGGAGGGCAAATAGGTGGCTGTGAGCCCATTCACTGTGTATAGGATTAGGGCAGAGCTAGATAGACTGAGGGTGGACAAGGCAATGGGGCCTGATGGGTTACACCCCAGGGTGATCAGGGAATTGAAGGAGTTAGCCGCACCATTGACAAGGCTCTTCAACTTGTCCCTGGATACGGGGAGAGTGCCAGAGGACTGGAAGAGGGCAGATGTAGTGCCTTTACACAAGGGAGGTAGTAAGTAGGTGAAGGGGAGCTACTGACCTGTCAGCCTCACGTCGGTGGTGGGGAAGGTAATGGAGGCATTAATCAAGGAGAGGGTGGTGGATTACTTGGAGGAGAGTGGCTTGCAGGACAGCAGACAGCATGGCTTCACGAAGGGGAAATCTTGCCAGACAAACCTAATTCAGTTCTTTGATTGGGTGACTCAGGTGATTGACCGGGGGGGTGGGGGGACATGGCCTACTTGGACTTCAGTAAGGCCTTTGACACTGTCCCCATAGGAGGCTGGTGAGCAAGATGGAAAGCCTGGGGTTGGGTGGAAAATAACAAGCCGGGTGGAGGCCTGGCTGTCAGGAAGAACTCAGAGGATGGTGCTAAATGGGGTGCACTCCGGGACAGTAAGGTTGAAGAGCCGAAAGGTGGTTTGGCGACTGCAGACTGGTCATTAACCTAAAGAAAACCAAATCAATGCTCTTCTCCCAACACCAAAATAAAGCTAAAAATACCTCCCTCTTGATTATCCCCAGCACTCTGCACCCGCTAGAACAAGTGACCACATACAAGTACCTAGGCATCACGTTCGATACTGCCTTCTCCTTCCACACCCACATTAATGCCCTGTCGGCTGCCATTAACTCTCAGATTGGCCTGCTATAGCGGCACAGAGACTGCCTGCCTGCCTCAGGTTGCCCTCAGGCTGGCCATCACGTCCTCCGTCTTGTCCCTCGTAGACTATGGCTTGCCCATCTACGCCTCAGCTGACAACACTGCCCTCTCCAAAATCTAACTCTCCATCAATAAGGCCTGTAGGCATCTGACTGGTGCCCCCAGCCGAACTCACACCTGCCTTCTCTATACTACCAAAAATCTGCTCAACTTTGAGGAGCGACTGTTCTACCAGACCTGCATTCTCGATAAGAAATCACTGCTAGGACTCTTCCCCTCCCGCCGGGGGTCTCCACCTCCCTACAGCAGTCATCATGGTTCGTCACCACCCGTAGCTCTGTTAAGGCGTCTTTCAAGGTGCCCAGAACCAAGACCTCTCTTGCCCAGAGATCCTTCCTCTATGGAGCCCCCACCTGGTTCAACTCTCTCCCTAGCTGCATCTCCAACTTGCCAACAATTGGCTCCTTCAAAACAGCCCTTCAGAACCATATCTTTAATACCCACTGTTGTACGTGCAACTAACCCCCTGTTGTAACCTGTGGTACCCGCTCGCCTTGCCCCCTGGCTCGACAACATCCACTGGACAGCCTCTCCTTCCCCCAGACCCACTCCTTCCCTACTAGGTCCAAACAGAGATGTAACCCACTGTCTTCTCTGAGGACCTACTATATCCATGAGTGTAACTCACAATTTTGTAACATTATGTAACCTAAGTAACATACAAACTACTATATTATGTAACCTAAGTGTATCTATGTTAAATATTCCTTTTACTGCACTTGTAATGTTATCCTCTGTTTTAATTTGCACTGTAATAACTGTCTTGATGTCTGCGATTAGGTGCCTTTGTAAATGAGTCTCTGACTCAAAGGTTGTAAACCCGATTTGTAATGAATAAATAAATGAATAAATAGAGTGGAGTGCCACATGGGTCAGCTTTGGGTCCACTTCTCTTCAACATCTACATCAGTGATATTGCTGAGGGTTTGAGGAGGAGGATGTGCCTGTTTGCTGATGATACAAAAATATGCAATAGGGTGGACACCCCGGGGGGGGGGGTGGAGGACATAAGGGGAGGACTTAAAGACGCTTGAAAATGGTCTGGGACGTGGTAGCTGACACTTAATGCCAAGAAGTGCACTATGATGCACTTGGGGCGTAGGAACAGAAGAGCAGGGTACACCCTAGGTGGGGAGGAAATTAAAGTAACAGAACAGGAGAGGGATCTGGGGATCATAGTCTCCTCAAACCTTAAGGCAGGAATCCAATATAGCAGGGCGGTGTGAAAGGGCAATGGAATGTTGGCATGCATAGGTGGGGCATTACTAGCAGAAAGAGGGAGGTAATAATACCCCTTTACAAAGCCATGGTGAGGCCACACCTGGAGTATGGGGTTCAGTTCTGGAGGCCACATCTCTGCAAGGATATAGATGTGTTGGAGAGGGTTCACAGAAGGGCAACCAAGATGGTGCAGGGTGTGCAGGGAAAGTCATACGAGCAGAGGTGTAAGGAGCTGGATCTGTATATGCTAGAGACAAGGAGGGAAAGGGGAGACATGTTTGAAACTTTTAAATATGTAAAGGGGCTCAATAAAGGCAGCAGTAGGGGGGTTACTCGAGAGAAAGGAGGGGACCAGAACTGGAGGGCACAGCCTCAGACTGCAAGGAAAAAGATCCAGGGACAATGAGAGAGGGCGTTTCTTCACAGAGAGGGTGGTGGAGCCCTGGAACAGACTACCAGATGGAGTGATGTGGTATAAATTGGTGGAAGAATTCAAGAGGGCATGGGACAAGCATATGGGGCTGAGTATCGGGGGGGGTGGGGCTGGCAATAAGTGGGAGGGCAGACTAGATGGGCTGGTATGGTTCTTTTCTGCCATCAAGCTTCTATGATTCTATGATAATCGGTACGATAAAAGTCATCAGGTCGTGTAGTGTGATACAAAGTAAAGTACCATTAATATTCCTAAGTAGACCATGAAACCGCAACACATCCACATAGGGACAAGTGCTGTTTCCAAATGGCATCAGATTGAAACAGAACACAGCAAAGTGCAGTCTATTGTGTTCCATTGTAATCTCAAGCCATCCGGAAATAGCACTTGCCCCACATGGAGAATTGGGCCCAGTACCTCTTTAGGATTTTATTAAATGCAGCCATGGTGACAGTAACATCAGCAATAGGTGGATTATAGTAGCCCAATTTGAGCGTAGTACCAAGTACTTTATATCTACCACACTGGGGACTGTGGGCACTGAATCCTACCTATTCTTGGCTGCTAGAGTAGCATTCTCTAAAGTATGTTGAATGGGGGCACCAGAGAAGTGGACACGGTTGAAACATTTAAATATTCTGACTGGACTTTCTTCCAGCACCACTGTCTCAGACTGAAGAGTTTTATGCATGTTTTTGAGAAGGCAGTGGAAAGTAAGGTCCTTCTAAGGAGCATACACAGGTTTCTGCTTAAGGGGGGCTGGCACCTCATGATGAATAGTCTCATAACACTCATCCTCCAAATCTGAAAGGTATAGATTGTATTCAGATTTGTTGTTCATTAGAGTAGAGGATAAGATAGGGACAATCAGTGCTGATGATGGTACTGAACACAGCACAGGTGTTAATACCGGCACTACTGCCACCAGCACTAACATGCAGAGGAGCCATTGTTACATAAGAGCTGTCCACTTACCAAATAGTTCCTCTGAAATCTTGTCCGTAGGAAGTGGGGGAGGTGAACGTGCTGGTCCAAGCATAGCGGAGGGTACCACAGCCAGAAATGTCCCTGTTGCAGAAGAAGATGGCGGCAGTGTCAACGGCAGCAGTACCTCTTCCACTGCATCAATACCTTGAGATAGAGTAGTGGGAAGTGGAATGGAATTTTTTTTTTTTGTGTGTGTGTGTTTTTTTTTTTTATTTGACAAGGTCGATCGGCACTGGGAGCCTGATACTGAGCATGAGCGGGACCGGGACTGGAACTTTTTTTCCTCTTTTTATGACTATTCGGAAGACCCTGTGCATTCAAGGCTATTCTCATGGGCCTGTCCAGACATTGATGGTAAATCCCTGCAGAACAGGTCATTGTGCTCAGTACTGAGACATGCCAGTCAAGGGGAGAGCGGGTCCTGAGCTGAGATCTTGTTGCTGCAGCAACCAAGTTTTAAAAGGTATACCATTCGAACAGCGACGCAAATATTGCGAAGACCATTACAGCAACAAAATCGGCAGTTTGCTGTAATGGTCTGCGGTACACTGACACTGCTGTCTCCGATGATTTTGCCCCCTCCCCGACACAACTCCAGCTTGGAGTTGATTATTTTAAAATGCAGGGGGTGCGGGGGCAGAGCCCCCCTCATGGGGGGAGTGATGCCCCACACAAAAAAACACTTTGTTATACTGACAGCACAATGTCAACTTTCATCATTGTGCCATCACTGTAATGCCATTCGACAAATTTACTGTTGTATCAGCTTGGTGGAACCATTTTAAAGAAGCCTTACCGGACGTAACAGTCTTCAACTGAAGGGAAAAGGCTACCATGACAAGAACAAACAACACTGGCAAAACATACAATACACTGAAACAATGTTGAATAGTGAGTGAAAATGACAAGTTGAGATGCATAACACGACAGAGTTTTAGAAAAGAGTGCCGTTTGACAAAGAACGTTCTGTTGCCCAAGAGGTGAACCACAGTATGCACTGTGGTGGTGTGGGAAAGGAGCTAAGGGGGTTGTGGCTTGCACTGCTTTCTGTGTTGCAGATGGACATGGGAAGGACATCATATGTCTGTGCCATACACTGACATCACTGGCCTCAGAAGATCTTCCCTTGTCAATCTTCACCATTCATTACTTCCTGGGTGTAAGCCGGAGGCGCGCACCCGTCACGGGAGCTTTTTTTTTTTAAGAAGTTGCCCTAACGGCCCCGCCCCAGAGCGACGTCATCGCGAGGGCGCCAGCGACCGACTCCTCCTCCAACTCAGTTCTGTTTCTCTCCCGCCGAGGCAGCACTCTGTTATCGGAGCGTCCATATTTTGACTGCGCTGCGACTCCTCTTTCCCTTCTCGGCAATCGGTAAGACCGTTCTTTTTATTTCTAAAGCGTGCACGGGTGTGCTTTCCTACTGTTTTTTCTCTTGTTGATTTCGCTATGTCCGGGTTCCGGAGCTAAACGCGAGCCAAGACGGCCGCCTGGCGCGCCGGTGTTACTGTGGCCGCATTTCTCCGCCTCGGACCAGCATGACGCTTTGTCTTCGTTGCCTGGGACACAACCATGACATGGATTCGTGGCGACGCCTGTTTCTCCATGGACCGCCGTGGTCCTCGAAGTCCGCGCTGCCTGTCGGCAAGCCCCGCCGACCTTCGGACGACGCCGCCAAGGGATTTTCAGGTAAGGTCTCTAGGCCCTTCCCCGGTCCCTCCCGGCCTATACGGTCTGGAGGAGGAGGGGTCTCTCATCTTTTCTTGCCGAGGAGGAGGCCCTTCCGTGTGTCGGGGAGCCGTAGTCCTCCCGGGCCGCCGGGCTCGGCGACCGCCTCTCGGCAGTCACCTTCGAGGTGCAGGCTCCCCGTGGCGCAGGCCCTCACTTTGGGCCTGGCTCGGTGGACCCTCGACGCTCCCTTCGCGCCGCTTCAGATCCTGGGCGCCTGCTCATGTGCCGCGTGATCCGATGCGCAGCGCCGCTTCCGCGCGATGCGGAGTCCCGCGCCGCTCGCAGCGCCGTGATCAGAGCGGAGCTGGCGGCGCTGCTAGATCCCGGCGCCGTCATGCGCCGGGTGATCGGGCGGCGCCGTGGTGTGCCGCTTTGGGCCTCGTGCCGCTCACGGGCACGGCGGATCAAGGCGGCGCTGCCGGGCGGTGCCGCCGCTTCGACGCGCCTGCCACCGTGGGCCTTGTCCTTCTCCAGGCGGTGCCGGGCCTTACCGGGCGCTGCTGGGGGTGTGGAGCTAGGCCTGGCTGCTATCGGCGGAAGGAGGCGAGCGGCGCCCTTGGTACCGGGCCGCTCTGGTCCCTGGCCTCAGGGGACCCTGGGTGGCCAGCATTGAGGTCCTGCTGATCTCGCCCTCCTCGGAGGGCGATGATTCAGACGTGGACCCATCCTGGCACCCCACTCCTCAGAGTCTGGGTCCCGGTGGCTAGAGGTGCCAGGCGGCACAGCGGGCCCTCCTCTGTCCCCCTTCCGCTGCCTCCTGAGGGTTCCCGGCTGGGGTGGCCGGAGCCCGGGGGCAGGCATGGGGTGACGAGGGGAGGCTCCCCTCTCTGGAGGCCCGGTGACAGCTACCTTACGGGGTGCTGTTGCCCTCTCTAGGGACAGGGGGACGCTGTGGTCGAGGAGGAGGGCCCTCTCGGAGTCCGAGGGGTTGAGGGGCAGGGGGTCTGCTGCTCGGTCTTCTTTGGCCACTCCAGGGGGGGTGGCCAGGAGCCGAAGTGCAGAGCCTCGCCCTTCCCTCCAGGGTTCTAGGGTGTCCTCCGGCGGCGTTTGTGCGGACTGCCCTTCTGGATCCATGCAGTCCCGGGGTCGTCATAGGGGAGGTTCTCCCCCAGGGCTCTTCCAGGCTCCGCTTCCCCAGAGTTCCGTTCTGCGGCCTGGTCTGATATCCGGGATCCCTCTTTCCAGGGCCCCTTTCCCCGGATTCCAGAGCCCTCGCAGAGAGCAGTTACCTCCGCGGAGGTGCCCCTCTCCCATCTCTCTGCCTTCACCACCCCCGCTCCCAGGCCATGTCGGTCCTACGGGTCCGTTATCCTGGGGGCAGTTCAGGGGTTCTGCGGCGGCCTTCCCCTCATATGTTAGATACATGCATGAGCGGGTCTTTCGACTCTCCCCACCACCGCAGGAATCCTCTGGGCATTCCAGTTCCCCATCATCCTCGTCTCCCTCCTCCGAGGGAGAGGAACCCTCGCTCATCTGTCCTCCGATGCTGATTTCACAGAATATCAGCGTTTCCTCTCGAGGATGGTGAGGGATCTCCAGTTTCCCTCGTTCAGAAGAGACAATACCCGAGCGGAGACGCGTGAATTCCTTGGTGAATTCAGTGCCCAGCATCTGGTGGTACCTTCCTGGCCTATCCCCTTCCAGGAGGCGTCTATCCGGTCATGGCAGTCCCCTGCCGCTTCTTCCCCAGCCCCGGCGGACTGCCAGCGTAGGTATTGTGCCCCCTCTGAGTCTCTAGGTTCCTTTCCCAACCCGTCCTCAGGTTTGGTATACCTGGATACTCCTTCTGGGCGCCGTTGCCTGGCGCACGACCGCCCACCGGATTCGGACTCTCTCCAGTTCGACCGTTGGGGGCGAAGAGTGTTCTCTTCTTCTCGTGCGAGTGCATGTATTGCATCACATCAGGCTCACCACGCTGCCTACAACCGGCATCTGTGGTCGATGATGTCCCAGCTGCTGGCATCTATGCCTGATACGGAGCAAACCAGACAAGCCGTTGCCCTCTCCGCGGTAGGCCTGGAGCTGGCAAGACACCAAGCAAGGGCATCTTATGACGCCAATGAGGTGGCTTCCAGGCTTGCGGGGACAGCGATCTGCATCAGGCGGACGGCATGGCTTCGTCTTTCCAGGTTGTCACCCCTGGCCCGGGCGTAGGTGATTCGCTCCGCCTTCGGGGACCGTCTTTTTTCTTCCAGAGCTAGGAGACTTTTTAAGGGGCTCCCTCCGTCTCCTCGCCCTCGGGAGGCACCTCCTAGCTCTTCTCCCACTTAGCTTTCTTAATAAGCCAGGGTCTTCTCCTTCTGTTTCTCACCAACAGAAGGCTGGGGGTCTTGTTCCCTCAGGTATGGCCTCTTCCCCTCCAGGGAAGAGGAGCTTGGCATCACCCAGGAAGTAATGAATGGAAGATTGACAAGGAAGATAGGAAAATTACGTACCTACGGTAATTCTTGATCTTCTCTTGTATCTTCACCATTCATTACTTACACTCCCACCATCCCCTCAGTGGCCTCTTCCTGTGGCTTCTCCACCTCCCGCTCCTTCTCTCTGCATTTATATAAAATGTAGGGAAAATTGCTTCATTTTCCAAAAAAAAAAAATAACAAAGTAAAAAAAAAAAAATCTTCTTGGGGTTTAAAATCAGAAAAATTATTTACTCTAAGATTCATGGGCCATCTGTGGATTGCATTGGCGATCAGACTGCACAACTATCTCTTGCTATTCTTATGGCAAGATACCTCTGGGGTTGTTTGGCCTGGCTCAGGCTATTCAGTTTTGATCCTGCAATCCCGTGTTCAGATAGTTGCCCTGAAATCTAATCCCCCCCCTCTATTCTTGCCTTGCAGAGCAGAGGAACGAGTACGTCTGTTCCTTTCTCTTCTAAAAAAAAAAAAAAATGCTGAGGGAACTCTCTCCGACTGCTATAGGCATCTTGGTATCTGGGTCATGCATCTAGTAAAAAAAAAAAAAAATTTTTATCTGTAAAAAAAAAAAAAGGAAAAGGAGAAATCAAACAAGAAGGCAAATGAGAAGGTAGGCTATCCTTCTCGCTGTTTTGCTAAGTGGTTTCTCCCTTTAAGTGTCCTCCTGGACAATTTTTACAGTAGAGCTCTGCTGACCATATCCAATCTTAGCCAGCCTAAGCCTTGGCGGCCTTAGCCAGTCAGTCTGGGTCCCTGCTTTCTTGGAACGCCTGAAAGGCTTACATTTTCCATTTCTAAACCCCTGAGCAGCGCTCTCATGCTGCGGGGGTTTTATTCTTCCCTCCTCGGCTGTCCTCCAGTTAAAGGCCTTCCACGGCCAGGAGCCCGAGGTGGGTGTCAAGAACAATGGCATGTTGAAGATGAGGACTATGCCCTTCTGAGTCTGTCTAGCGGGTTCGGTGAACCTTCTCTTCAGCTCTATCTCCGGGGATTCTTGCTTCCCCTTTAGTCGAGCCTTCAGCTACAAGCTAACTATGCTCGTTGGGCATTCTGGTCCCTTCAACATCCCATCTCTTCTCTTTCTTCTTCTTCTTCTATTTTCTCATTTCCTTACTCATCTCTCCTCCTAGAGTCGCCCAGGTAAGGAGGCCCTGCACTCCTAGGCTAGGGATGTTCTTATCTCTCTGTCCTTCCTCCATCGGCTTATTCCTTTTCAGTTCATTCTTCCTTGCTTTGCTATCCCTCGGCTATCTTGCCTCGCTATCTATATTTTCTGCTTTCATTTTGCCTCTCCGGCTCACAGAACTGAGTTGGAGGAGGAGTCGTCGCATTCAGCGCCCCTCGCTTATGCGCGCCTCCTCGAGGCTTAGGCAACTTTAAAAAAAAAAAAAAGCTCCCGTGACGGGTGCGCGCCTCCGGCTTACACCCAGGAAGTAATGAATGGTGAAGATACAAGAGAAGATCAAGAATTACGGTAGGTACGTAATTTTCCTTTCTGGTTCCCATGGAACATAGTGCCTCTAGTCCTAAGATCATAGGAAAGAGACCGATTCTAGAAAGATTTTGTTTTTTCTGCACAGCTCAGACTTGCAGTTACCCATCATCTGTGATTAAGCAGCAACCCAGGACATTATCACAGGGCTGATTTGGGTAAAAAGATCCATAACCCTGACACCAAAGAAAATTCAACTTAGCTGTACTCTGTCTAGCTGCAGTGGTAGAACTGCCTTAATTTAAGTGATCAAGGTGAGTGTAATTTCCTCTTTCAGCTGAATAGTAGTATTGTTTGCGGCTCATACCCCCCCCCCCCAGCAAGGGTAGCATCCATAACAAATGCACTAATGTAATGCCGAACTCAGCATATGTAACCAGCTGACTGCACACCTATGTCTAATCCTGTATCATGAATGCCTCTCTATACCTACCATTTTGTGTTGTATCTTATGTTATGTGTGTCCTGATTCGCCCCTGAAAAAGGGACCTCTGGGGCCCAGTGGGCTTACCCGGTCATCAAAATTTAATAAATAAATAAATAAATGGTATCATTTTTCCAAACAGATCAGAATGGTGTAGACCTCACGCCTTCACAAGATACACCCATTGCTTCAAAGAAAGAAGACATGTACATTCATTTTAATGTGGACATTGAAATCCAAAAGCATGTTGAACAATTGGCAAAAAGGTTTGTAATGCTTCTCATTGAATACTATGAAGTAGCTTCTCATTGAATACTATGAAGTAGTTACTCCTGTTACTCTTCTGTTTTATTACATGTATAATGTGATAAAAAACAATTTATAATCTGTGTCTTCTGTGCAGAAGAACGTATTGATCACCATATTTTCAATTATCAGTTTAATATGGGATAGTGGTTCCGTACCACATATAGGTCTTAGTGATGGACTAGTGTTTAATTTGTGCTGAAGTACTCTACTGTGTGTTAATACTGCTGCCGAGACCACTCTTGGGTTGTAAGAGTGGTGTCATATGCATTCTGAGTATATGAGAACCGCTAACCAAGGTAAGTGCTTCTGATACCCTGAGAATCTAAGTGAGACAACTTTCATAACCATAAGACTGGTCTCAGCGACGGTATTAATACATTATTGCTCAAGCTCGTTCCGTAATGTATTCATTTAAAAAAAAAAAAAACACTTACCCTAACATGCCCATTTCCAGGGCAGCTGCACATGAGACACTCTTCACAGAATAAGAGTGTCTCAAACACAGAGGAAAGGAGTGCTCCAGTTGGTTGGGAGTGCCCCCTCGCTCTATAATTATCTGGAATAAATGTATTTGTTTTTTTTAAATGAAGAAAATTTCAGCTTTTAAATTCTGAGAAACCATTAGAAATAGTGATAAATACTTGTAAGAGATGTTGGTAGGGCTATCTGTGGAAAGGCATCTAAATATAGAGTCCAAGAGATGTAAGTAGTATGTAAAATAGTACTGATGGCCTTCAAGCTTCGTAACATTTGCCCTGAACCTCTACTGATTGTGGTAGGTCCACTGCTTTAAACCAGTGCCTAAAAAATAAAACTTCCCTAAACTAAAGTAAACTTTCAGCTGCTATTTCATCATGTGCGGTACCTTACATAGAAACGCAGAATTTGTTAGCAGATAAGGACCGTTTGGCCCACCTACTCAGATATTTAAACGTCTCCATCATGTCCCTCTGTCTTCCAGGGTGTACATGTTTAGATCCCTCAGTCTCTCCTCATAGGACATTTAGTGCAGCTTCTGCTCCATTTTTGTTGCCCTTCTTTAGATGGCCTCTACCCTGTGTATGTCCTTTCTGAAGTGTGGTCTCCAGAACTGGACACAGTATTCCAGATGCAGTCTCAGCAATGACCGATACATTGCTAACACCACCTCCCTCTTTCTGCTGGTGATGCCCCTCCCAATGCACCCCATCATCCCACTGACTTTCTCTACTGGTTTGTCACATTGCCTTGCCATCTTAAGGTCATCCATTATGATTATCCCTAGGTCCCTTTCCTGTTAAGTGTCCATCAGTACTCCCCACCCACCCCCACCTCCTTACTCTGCCTCTTGGTTTCTGCGCCCAAGGTGCATGATTTTGCACTTTTTTTGAAACCCATATGCCATACCCGTGACCATTCCTGTTTTCATTCTCTCCACCCCCTCTGGAGTGTCCACCTTATTGCAGATCTTGGTGTTGTCCGCAAAGAGGCACACCTTCCCTTCTGGTTCTTCTGCAATGTAATTTATAAAGACATTACAGAGGACTGGACCCAGTACTAAGCCCTGAGGAACCCTGCAAGTCACTCCCCCTTCTCCCGAGTGAGTGCCATTAACCACCACCCTCTGTCACCTGTTCATCAGCCAGTTACATACCTAGTGTACCATCTTGGACCCCACTCTCAAGTATCCCAGTTTAATAGCCTCCAATGTGGCGTGGTGTTGAAGGCCTTACTGAAATCTAAGCAGGCCACATCCGCCACTCCCGACTGACTTGTTTTGCTGTCCACCGATACCTCTCAACTGTACCACATTACGAGGAATGTTCCTCATTTTACTTCACAAAAGCTCCATGTTCTATATTGTGAGGACTTGTTCCACAATCAAAGTCAACATTTCATAGCAAACATCCATAGTAAATGATGCAAAAAATATATTATTCAATTAATAACAGACTTTCTGAACATAAATGCAACATGTTAACAGTGTTTTGAGTTTCTTAGGTAAAGATTTGATTAAGTGTTCCACATCTTGCCCATTTGTTCCACATTTTGACAGGCAATGTTCCACATCTGGAGGAAAAAAGGTTGAGAGGTATGTGTCCACCCACGTGAAACAGTCTGTCAGGTTTGTCTGACGTGATCTCCCTCCCATGAATCTGTGCTGCTTCGGGCCCTGTAACCCGCCGGATGCAAGATAGTGTTCTAGTCTTTCCTTTAGAAGTGACTCCATTATTTTCCCCACTACTGATATCAGACTGACCGGCCTGTAGTTGACAGTTTCTTCCCTGCTGCTGCTGTTATGGAGCAGGACTACATCTGCCCTTCTCCAGTTCTCTGAGACCACCTTGTATCTAGTGACTTAGTTAATAGTGCTGTCAGAAGTGCAGTCAGTACCTCCCTGAGCTCCCTCACTACCCTTGGATGTACTGCATCCGGACCTATAACCTTGTCCACTCTCAGGTTCACAAGTCCCTTCAGGACTTCTTCCTTTTTGAATGGACTTGTGTCTACTTCCCTCTCTCCAGTGGTTCTGTAACCTATATGCAACCCACCTCCTTCCCCTTCCACAGTGAAGACAGAAGTATTTGTTCAGGTTGTCTGCTTTTTGCCTGATCATCCTGTGTGCACAGTCTCCCTCTGCTGCACCTCTCAACTTCACAATTCCTCCCCATGTCTTTCTTTTTTCACTTGTATACCTAAAAAAGGTCTTGTCCCCCACTGCTTACCCTGGCTATTCTTTCCTCAGTTTGTGCCTTAGTGCCCCTCACTGCCTTCCCTGTTTCCCTCTCTTTTTGCTGGTATACCTCTCTGTTCTCTCCCCTCTGTGTCTCCTTGCATCTCTTGAGCGCTGACCTTTTTGCCCGTACCTGTGCTGCCGCCTTCCGTGAGAACCATATTGGTCTCTGTTTCCTCCTGCTTTTGCTCACCTGTTTTGCACAGAGGTTTGTTGCCTTCATTATTCTATCCCTTAATCTGTCCCACTGTCCCTCCACTCCATCAGGGTAATCCTTCCAGGGCGTCTGTGAGGCATTCACCCATATTTGTTTTTTAAATCTGCTGTCCTGAAGTGCTGGACCGTTGTCCTTGTATGGTTTGCCTCCACTGCATCCTAATGTTAAACCACACTGTCCAGTGATCGTTGGTCCCCAGGTGACATCTCGCCCTGACGTCCACAACATTGCCCCTGTTTGTAAGCACCAGGTCCAGTATTGCCTCATCATGAGTGGTTTCTTTGACAGATTGCCTTAGAAACGTCCCCTGCAGGGAGTAGGGGATGATCCTGCTTCTAGCTGAGGCCGTGACTGGGAGTCTTCAATCAATGTCTGGTAGACTGAAGTTCCCCATCAGCAGTACCTCCTCCTCATCTGCCGTCTTGCTAATGGCTTCCCCTGTTTCCTTGTCTAGATCTCCCCCCTGTGCCGGAGGTCTGTGAATCACCCCAGTCTGAATTAATCAGTTAAACTAATTAGCACTGACTCATTTTAAAAAGCATGCAATACCTAGTGAATGCTTTACTAGAAGTTGTCAGTCAAGTATGGTTTATAGTGTAGGCTCCCTCTTTTTTAAATTGCATGATAGATGCCCATATTACCAATTATCTAGGGCCATGTGCCAGCAAACAGAACACCAAATGAGTGGACCCATTGATCCCAGGCCAGGAGGATTATGGATAATAATTATGTATGGATGATAGTATGACCTTCATCAAAGTGACTGAGCCTTTCATGAGCCACCAACACGCTCACCGATTGCATCAAACTGTTTAAGGATGGATGGCAACCTAAAGCCTTGGATCTGCAGAGGTTTCCTCCACAGGGGGTTTTCCTCTCTTCTGTGCTGAAGGTCATACACGTTAGATAGGTAGTTTTCATTTTTAGTTTACTTTACATGTCAGTTGCGATTTGGATGGTAGCTTCTTTACTCAGTTCAGCTGTGGCCTTCCCCTCACTCCTTAGCAGAAAGATGTCCCGGTGGTCTCCTACACCTTTGGCTCTGAGCTTTTGGGCATCTTCCCTAAGGTATCTTCAGCCAAAGGACCTCACTCCTGTAGCACCTCTAGGGGTAGAACCCTCCTCCAGAGGGTTCCATGCTGGCCAACCTGCTGGCACAGTGGTAGCACTGCCACTTTTGACGCTGATGAGCCAGGTTCAAGAGTGAACACAGGGCCATCAGAGAGCCAGTCAGGGGAGGCGGATGAATGTCCTAAGGACTTCTCTCCTTTGGGTTGGGGTAGGTACTGTCACCTGGAAGACCTCGATCTCTGGTGATGGCTGGGGGTGAGTGCACCTGGGACCACACTGATGCACGGGATTGGTGGAATGACAGATGTGTGCATGTCGGGGGGAGGGGTGAGCATCCCGATATGCACCAACATCATTGCACATCTGCTTCCACCAAGGTCAGTAACTCAAAATGCAGAAAACCCTTCCCTTGTGAACAGCTTGAAGCTGGGATACCTCTTCAGCCTCCTCCGAATGATGCCCGGTTCAGCTCACCGGGGACTCATCAGGTATATCTCAGTCTCACCTTTCAGCAGTTAGGTGTAAATTATGCAGTAATTTACTTATTAAATGGGTAGCAGATTTTTTTTTATTCAGTTTTGTTAACCAGGTAAACTCTTTAGTCCAAAGGCCTATTTTCAGGAACAACCTGAGCACAGAATGTTCAATATAAGACATAAAAACAGACTTAACAAAATAATAGAAAATGAATACAGTACAACAATTAAGCACATGTGCAATTTGACATTTCCATCAAATGATTCCTGATATTTGTTTTGAGCAAATGTTTTGTAGTGGAACACCTAATCTCACCGGGGAAGTGTGTTCCTGCTGAGAGGTCCAAGATGATAAGAAGCCCTTTTTTTCTTGCCGACATTTAGCTAAGGAAACCACAAAAAGGTAATTGTCATTAGAACATAAATATAACTGGAACAGGCTAAAGCAGTTGTGTCGGGCATGTAGGCTACATGTTGTGGAACACATTGTATATAAATAGGCCAAGATCATCATTACGTCTTTGGATAAGGGGAAAGCCACTTTAGATCAGACTACACTGATTTGTACTATGATGAGCTTGTTAGATGAACTTGCACGCATTGTTATAAGTCACATTCCATTTGTGCAAGTCAGTCTCACAAACATAGAAATAATTTGAGGAACAGTAGGTAAGTTTTGGCAGAAGCAAAGGCCTAGCTGTTGCCAGTCTAGCTTTAGGGGTTAACTGTTGTCAAGTCCTATAAGCTATTCCCAACATACTGTTCACAGAACAACATACATCACGTATACAAATACCGAGATTTAGAGAGGGATCAAGAGTAATTCCCAAATATTCTAAAGTATCAGCTCCCTCTAGAAGTAAATCATCTTTACATTTAACTTGAAATACATCTCCCAATGAGCTCTGTCTCAGTCTAAAACTCAACAGCATTAATATTGTCTTTTTGATGTTCAAAATAAGCCTTCTGTAGGACAACCAGTGTTGAACCAAACCTAAATCCAAATTTAGATCAAGTTTGGTATCAGGTTTTTACTTGACAGGTCGCAGACAACTTGATAGGTATTCTCTAAACCCCTCCCATGCTGGACTTGATACTCCCGAGGCAAGTAATCTATCGAAGAGGAGGCCATTATCAACCAAACTGAATTCTTCGGCAGGTCCATGAAGATGGCATCCATTAATTCAGCTGCATTTATAGCAGAGTACACATTGTCGTGAACCTGACCAAGGCTTTGGTGGTTCAATGACAAGATCTAACCCATACTGATCTGGCAAAAGCAAACCTGTACAGAGAGATAATTGGTCTTGAACCAGTCATTAGAGAATTTTTTTAATGAGGAAGTGACGAAATAGAAATGGGCCTGTAATTTTCCAAAACTTGAGGTGCTCTTTTTCTAGAAAGAGGTATCACTTTCCACTTAGTAGGGACACCTCCAGATGATAAAAATAAACAGATATGTAAGTGGAGTTGTTATATGACCAGCTGGTAGCCTCAGTAACCTTGGCTGCAGGCCATTGTAGTCTGGTCCCTTGGTTGAATCAAGACCACTAAGTACTTTCAAAGCATCATTTGGATTTTAATGCTAAAGATTGAATCTAGGCCTGTCACTACCAAATGGAGGGGCAAAAGAAGTTGATGAGGGGGAAAAATATTAGAGAGAGGCATGGTTGGTAAACCTGCCATTAAAGGCATCAGCAATTTTAAAAAGATTAGATTCAAAAAGTCCCTTCTGTGGCAGTTTCATTGATCTCAGCCCTAGGCTCTGATCCAAGAATATCCCTAATTTTACTCCAGAACTGTGAGTCAGAAAAAGGAGTTTCTGTTTTTGCAGTATTCATTTTTTAAGACAAATCTATTTTTAAGAAGGATTCATCGCTGGGATGATTAGTAGACTTGTAGCAATCCCAGGATTTGTCTTTGGTTAGCATATGCAGAGGTTCACCTGTTATACACTTGGTACAGGACCAACATAATTTGTGTGTAGTCGCAGGCACATGTTTATCCTACAAGTGAGAAAACTTAGAGAGACAAGTCAAGAACCTGATTGATATTAGTTATATAAATGAGGACCAATCAACTGCGTATAAATCTCAGAGAAGGGTACCTGCACTAAATCTTGAAAAATTATGAAAAGTAACCAGTTTGGGGGAGATGGATTTAGCACACCATATGCAAAAAATATTGGACTGTAATCGCTAATAACATCAAGCAGAACACTATATGGTATGTGTCTGTCCTGTTGGTGTCTGTCGTGTTGGTCAAGTACTAATTCAAGACTGTATGTTTAGAACTCTTTAAGGTTAAGCCTTGTTGAACTGGTTATTAGCTATGCAAGTCTGAGCTTGCTGATAACAGATTCAAACCAGTTTGAATTTGAAAGTGATCAGTTGTGGTTCACATAACCCATTATGATGGTTTCCGTTTGCTTGCCAGCAGATGGTAAAGCACTAATGAAGGTGTCAAGGCCAGCAACACTATACTGAGAAAGAACATAGGTGAAACAGAAATTCACCTGTTTGGCACCACCAAATTGAATAGTGATAAAAAATCCACTTACATAACTGATTATCCAGAGGGAGAGTGACTACAGTGGATCACTGTTAAATGTTTCCTATAGTATTTTATAACACCTCTACTTTTCTTTTTTTATTTGCCTATCAAACTTTTTGTTAAACTTTGATTTTTGGACACTGATCCAGACTTAAAATGTTTTGAGAAAGTGTGATTTATGCAGAAAATCAGTCCCAGCTGTATACCATAGAAGCATACAAATATCTTGGCTTCTGGCTGGATACCCCTGGATCTGACAAAAAGCATTTGGAATATCTGACTGGGAAAACTGGAACAAGGGTGGGGGTCCTTTAGAGAAATACGGGTAGCCTTGATTCTGTGACTATACAAAAGATGGTTGAAGTCCAGGTATTCTCATTATTTGAATTTACAGATTTCCTTTATGAATATGCTATGGTGGATAGACTTAATAAATTCAGAATTCTAGGGCCGCGGATATGATGTACTATCCACACTCCTGGCAGTGTTCCTTTCCCTTTAAGGCTTGGTGGAACATCTTCAAGCTGGCTCCTCCCACCCACCCAGGTGGTAACTCCCTTGACACTGCCCTATGACGCCAGATCTTCCTTTCCGCTGGAAGCAGAAGGTTCCCTCCTTACCGCTCTCCACGCTGAGTAGGCCCTTTGCATTCAAACCTTTCTAAATCTTGTGAAATTCTTCGTCTTTAAGCGATTTTTCAGTCTCCAACATGGATGATTCGAAGTCGGCATCAGGATTTAAAAAGTGCGAGTGTGGCCACAAACACGATCCCCAGGCATATGTGGCCCCTGTTAGCTTTTGCATCCTTCAGCTTTAGAAGACTGGCCCACTTGGCTTCTTTTAGGGTGCCGAGATGAATGGGATTCCCCCGTTTGTTTGAAGGATGCCCATCAGGCAGTCTGTGTGGCTGTGGGGTCCACTGAACTACTCACGGCTTTTGAAGAGGCTGCGACTCAGGCCGCAGGGCATGCCTCTTTGGCTTCTGCCTTTGTGCCGCTTTCTTTTGGCGCCATCTTCACAGGGGCATTTCATGATTCATAAATTCAGAATTCTAGGGACGTTGCTATGATGTGCTATCCACACTTCTGGCAGTGTTCTTTTCCCTTTAAGGCTTGCTGGAACGTCTTCAAGCTGACTCCTCCCACCCACCTAGGTGGTAACTCCCTTGGCACTGCCCTGTGACACCAGATCTTCTTTTCCGCTGGAAGCAGAAAGTTCCCTCCTTACTGCTCTCCACACTGAGTAGGCTATTTGCATTCAAACTTTTGCAAATCTTGTGAAATTCGTCTTCAGGTGATTTCTCAATCTCCAGCATGGATGGCTTGAAGTCTGCACCAGGATTTAAAAAGTGCGAGTGTGGCCACAAACACGATCCCCAGGCATGTGGCCTCTGTTGGCTTTTGCATCCTTCAGCTTTAGAAGACCAGCCTGCTCGGCTTCTTTTAGGGTGCCAAGATGAATGGGATTTCCCCATTTGCTCGAAGGATGCCCATCAGGCAGTCTCTGCGGCTGTGGGGTCCGCTGAATGACTCACAGCTTTTGAAGAGGCTGCAACTCAGGCCACGGGGCATACCTCTTCAGCTTCTTCCTTTGTGCCACTTTCTTTTGGCGCCACCTTCACTGGGGCATTTCGTGATTTATGCCAGTCCCTTCCCACCTTTGGGTAGAGCCCCTTTAAGGGCACAAAATCCAAATCTTCGAAGGAGACTACAAATAAATCTTGCCGTCGATCGTGGGATCATGAGCACTATCAGGCCTCAGATTCTTGCGCTTCTCTGGAGGTTATGACTACGGTCAATCATTTGGCCCAGGCTGCTGGCTCTACAGTCTCCCCGTCAGGCCAATTGGTCCAGACATTCATCGACCAACCTGCCAAGATTTTTCTCGACCTGGTCGATGTGTTACCTCCAGATGAGACCAGTACTTCCCTCTCTAGGACTTCAGTTCTGCCTGTCGTCCCTCAGGGTGGGTCGGACCAGCCTGCTGATCCGGTCCATACCCCCTCGGGATCCAGTAATACAAGAGGATCCTTGGCTTTTGCCAGCTTCCTCCGAGACCCACTGTTGGTGTCTCCAGTGGTTGAGGTCTTGATCTTGAAGCCCCGAGTCAAACAGCCCACATTGGCATCAGCGTTCCTGCTCTCGCCATTTGGGCAAGTGGCATCGCTGCTACACCTCCTCCTCTTCTTCCTCCTCAGATGAGAGGCTCTGCTATAAAATGTGTCAGCTCTACGAGGAGCTCACGTGGCATCAGCTCATGTTTACCAAGGTTAAGCCGGTCCCAGCCCCACCCCAGCTGTCCCGTGGCTCCCATCACCTTGGCCTCAGTCTACCCTGGCTCAGCCGGCTCCGGCTTGACCTATTCCAGCCTCATCACCCATCCAGGTGGAGTCACCACCTAAGCAGCTGCCAGTGGGTCCCCCATTATGGATGCCTGTAAGGCTTCTGGGCTTTCTCATCAGCTGTTTGTCACTGTGACTCCTGACAGACCCCATAGGGTCACTGGAGACTCTGGCGGTCGACTGCTTTTCAACAAATCCTCTGAGTCTGAGGATCCTCCCTACACTCCCATTAGTTGGACACCTAGTCGGGGAGGTTTTGTCCCGCAGGAACATGGTCCCACCTTTTCCTTGAGTCTGCTCCGGCAATCTCAAATTTACGGTCTTCAGATGGAGCCCGCCAGAGACAGGTCGAGTACACCTTGACTGAGATTCTCAACTGGGCCTTCCCGGTCGCCGAGGCCATTCTTGGCCATGCTGTGGAGCTTTGGCAGCTCCCTGCCCCTTTCCCTGTGCCATCAGCACAGATGACCTGCAAGTACACAGTCCCTACCGGTTCCCTGTTGGGTTTCACCAAACATCCCTCGACCAGGGTCTGGTGGCCGACTTGGTCTTTCAGCAAATCGGCAATGTTGGGAATGTGGATAAGCCTCCTGACATGGAATCTAAGAAATTGGATCATATGGCCAAAAAGGTCTATGTGGCCCCTTCCCTCTGCTTTCAGCAAGCAAGTTTGGCCCTTTTAATGGCCCACTTTACTCATGCCCTCTTAGGCACCCTTGATGAGGTGCTTCCTCAGCTCCCGGCTGACTTGCAGACCACGGCCAAGCAGGTCTGGGGCCAGGGCTGAGCGGTTGCTGAGCAGCAGCTCCAGACAGCCATGGACATCGGTGACTCTTGCGCCCAGTCTGTGGCTGCCATGGTGGCCATGTGCCGTAGGGCTTGGCTGAGGAGCTTGACCTTCACAGCAGATACCCAGCACAAGTTGCCGGATATCCCCTTCCTTGGTACTGATTTGTTCGGGCCAGGGGTGGAAGGATACCTCACTTGCATTGAGAAGTCCTGTGCCATCCTGAACTCTGTTATCTCCACATAGAGGGATCCCAAGGGTTCTAAGGTTCAAAGGAAGAAGCCCTTTTGGCCCCTCTCTGCTCCTGTGGCCAAGCCATCCAAGCCCCCAGTTGGGCAGCAGGCCCAGGCTTGGAGTCCCCAGTTGTCTGCAAACCCAAGAGGTCGAGGTCCTGCTCCTTCCTCCACCTCCAAGCCTGCCCAGTGACGGGATGGGGGATGCCTCTCCCATCTCCGTCCTGACTCCCCCGGGTTCTCCTGTTAGGGACTGGCTCCGCTGCTTCCTTTCCACCTGCCCCGCTGTCACCATGGACAGGTGGATCCTCCAGGTGGTCAATCAGGGTCTGCCTCTAGAGGTCAAAGCTTACCCGCCTTGCCAAGCCCATGCCCTGTGGGAGGACATGGTGTCTGCTGACATGCTGTCAGCCCTTTGGGAAGACACTGGACAGCTCCTCCAGAAGGAGTTAGTGACTTCTGTCTCTGACCCTCCAGTGCACCCAGGGTTTGTCTCCAGGTACTTCCTGGTGCCAGAACAGACAGGGATCTGACATCCCATCTTAGATCTGCACGACCTGAACAAATTCCTTAGGCCACTCACTTCAGGATGGTCACACTGTCTCAAATCATGCCATCTCTGGAGCAGAACATGTGGTTTTGCTCTCTGGACTTTCAGGACACATTCTTCCATGTCCCAATCGGTCATCCCACTGCCTGTTCCTACAGTTATGTGCAGAAGGGATTCTCTACGAGTTTCAGACCATGCCCTTCGGCCTATCCTCGGCTCCCTGGGTCTTCACCAAATGCATTGCAGTGGTGTC
The DNA here is from genome assembly GCA_016271365.2 of Neoceratodus forsteri. NCBI lineage: Eukaryota > Metazoa > Chordata > Ceratodontiformes > Ceratodontidae > Neoceratodus > Neoceratodus forsteri. Next base: position 41,954,096 of record CM057451.1, read on the forward strand.
AGCCTACCTGGGGCACTGAAAGATCCAAGCGTACCCCTACCTGGCTGACTGGCTTATAGTGGGTCCCTCCAGGGAGGAGGTGGAGCAGTCCAGGGACCTGGCCCTACAGACTTGCTTGTCCCTTTGCCTCCTGGTCAACAAGGCCAAGTCAGAGCTTGTACTTTTGCATGTGATACACTTCAACAGGGTGGAACTTGACTCTTACAGAACCAGAGTTCAGCTTCCAGTGGACCGGGTGAAGGCTCTCTCCTCCTTTGCTCGATCATTTCAAGTTGGGCAGTTGCACTGTGCTTGGGACTTCCTGCACCTCCTGGGATACATGGCAGCATGCACCAGTGTGGTCCATTGGGGCCGGTGGAGAATGCACTCTCTGCAATGGGAGCTTGCCCGCCAATGGTCTCTACGCCAGGGCCACATCGACCAGCTGGTTACTGTGACCCAGTTGATGTGGGACACTCTGCAGTGGTGGTTAGTCCCGGAACATCTGCAGGAAGGAATCCCCTTTGTCTGCCCATAGCCAACGGTTACCATCACGACTGTTTCCTCCCTGATGGGCTGGGGTGCCCACCTGGGAAGCACAAAGGCTATGGACTCTGGACTTCTAAAGAGTTCCAATGCTATGTCAACCTGCTGGAGTTTCAGAAAGTTCAGTTGGTGCTGATGGCCTTTGCTCCGCACATTCGGGGTCAGGTCGTTCAGGTCCAGATGGACAATACCACGACCATGTACTGATTCAACAAACAGGGTGGGGTGCACTCCCTTCCTCTGTGCAGGGAAGCTTTCCACATCTGCACCCTTGTGCTCAGCCTGGAGGCCGATGATCTGGACATCCATTGTGGCCAGCATCTCCAACCAGCTGGCGGACACCCCTCAGCTGTGTGGGTGAGGTCTCTCATGAGTGGTCTCTTCATCCAGAGATAGTACACAGCCTGTTCTTCCAATGGGGTACCCCTCTGGTGGACCTGCCCACCTCCAGGGAGAATGCAAAGCTGAGGCTGTATTGTGCCCGCCTCCCTTAGCAGGGAACACTGCAGGGGGATGCCTTCTTGAGGACCTGGACCCCGGGCCTCCTCTATGCCTTCCCTCAATTTCCTCTGATCCACAAAGTGCTGATCAAAACCAGGCAGGACAAGGCACAGATGATCCTGGTGGCTCCGGACTGGCCCCACCAGTTCTGGTACCCCGATCTCCTCAGCCTCAGCAGCAGGCTCCCGTGGTGACTTTCTCTCCATCTGGACCTGCTCTCTTGCAGTCAGGGGAGGGTACTCCATCTAGACCTTTAATCCCTGCATCTGACAGCCTGGTTCCTGTGTGGCTAGAGTTCCAGGCTTTGAGTCTCTCTGAAGACACTGTGGCCGAGGCTTCTCGGAAGGAGTCAACCTGAAAATGCTCTTCCTTCAAATGGAAGAAGTTCTCCATTTGGTGTCAGGGCAAGGGGCTTGACCCTTTATCTTGCCCGGTGGCTAGCATTCTCGACCACCTCTTGTCCCATTCTCAGTTGGGCCTCCAGTTGATGACCTTTAAGGTGCATCTGGCAGCCATCTCTGCATACCGGGCATGGGCTACATTCACCCTAAACAGAAGTTCCTCCCGAAGGTTTTGTCTGAGTTGCACCTTAACCAGGTGATCAATCTCCCAGTGTACTTCACCAACCACACCTCGGAGGCCGAGCACAGGCTCCATACTTTGAACCTGCGGCGAGCGCTCGCCTATTACAAGGATCACACGGCTAGAGTTCAAGGAGAGGTTCACCAGCTATTTGTTGCCTATGCTGAAGCCGCACCTGGCAGACCGGCAGCTAAGCGGATGATTGGCAGGTGGATTGTATCGTGCATCGATCTCTGCTGTAGGTTGGGTAGGGAGCTTCCCATAGGGCTAAGAGCTCATTCCATCCATCATACTGCTGACTTGGTGGCTGCTTCCAGGGATGTCCGTATCTAGGAAACCTGCAGGGCTGCTATCTGGAAGTCAGCACACACACCTTCATTTCCCACTTCTGCATTGACCTTGAGTCACACTGGGATGCTGGTTTTGGGGCCTCAGTTCTACAGTCTCTTTTCCCTAAATGGGGGGGTGCACCTTGCCCCTCCTCCGGAAAACTGCTCAGAGTCTGCCAGAAGTGTGGATAGTGCATCATGTCCACATCCCTAGAAAAATAGGTTACTCACCTGTAACAGTAGTTCTAGGAATGGTATATGATGTACATCCACACTGACCCTCCCAGCCTCCCCTGGCAAGTGGCACACTGGTCTTGCTTCCAACGAGTAAGATCTGATGTCACGAGGCAGTGCTGAAGGAGTTACCACCCAGGTGGGAGGGAGGAGTCAACTTGAAGATGTTCCAGCAAGCCTTGAAGGGAAAGGAACACTGCCAGAAGTGTGGATGTACATCATATACCACTCCTAGAACTACTGTTAAAGGTGAGTAACCTGTTTTTTTATATCGTCAATTGGCCATATTGATTTTGAGATGCCCTAGAGAGACCCATCATTGCCTCCTTTATCAGAGGGTGGGATGGGTCTCTCTGGCAGACAGAAGGAGGCTACATAGGATAATCCCCCCCCGCAATGAATGTGTTTTAGGGCAGATCCCAGACTAGTTGATGGAACATATCATAGTTCGAAAAATTATCCCGTCCTTGTATATTATGCATCTCCTTGAATTAGAAATTCCTTGAGTGAACACTGAACAGTCCACACACTTTTTTGTAGTAACCTTGTGCCTGTTGTGTGGCGCTGTCTACCATCTTGCTTTCGTAGTTTGGATATAAAGCATCCATCAATTTCTAGCCCCAGGAATCCCTCACTTAATGCAATCATCTTGGCCAAGACTGATGCCATGGAGATCGAACCTGTGCAGATTTTGGAATTTGGATTATAGGTTCAAACTCTGCATCCACGTTCCATTCTGGCCACTGCTTAGATATGTTTCTCCACCTGAAGAGAGCAGTTACCCTATAGTGAACTCTGGTAACAGCTGGTTCTCCAGTCGGGTGTTTTATTTTGTAGTTTATCTAAAAAAAAGTATGTTAGTTTTTTCCATTACTTTGCATTAGTTAGGATGTTTTTTGTAAATTACGGTTTCTCCGGTTCGGGTTTTGATTCCCAAGAACTGGAGAATACCCTTCTTGGCTACCTTTGTTATTTTTTCACTATCTGGCTAGTAAACCACATTGTTTTTGCTAATTATTGGTGTTTTACTATTTTTAGCTGTCCAATTTACAGAGAATGGAGTGCTTTCACTTTATGTGTCTTCTCACCTTAATTAATCGATTCATGTTACAGTAACTGCGATTTGACCTTTGCCACAGTTTCTTCAGTACAAGAGCTGTTTTTACGATTGGGCTCTTGTACTGCATCTTTCTTTAGGAATCTTTTTGATTATTTCAAGGTTCCCTTTAATTGGTGTGTTGAGAGACCATGTGGTCCATCAATAAACTGTACAAATTGTTTTCAGCTCCTGCCAAGGGCAGACCATCACAAGCTCTGTTTTAAGTACTTAGATCCACAACATGACTTTATGAATTGTAAGCCCTATCATATTTCTTGCCCAAAAACCTCAATTAAAAGGGTAAACATTTTTAAAAAGAAGAATGCCTTCTCAGTCTTCCTCTGTGTCACCTAAAAATAATTAAAAAAGGCTCTGAGGGTGGTCCCAATGATGGTGGAAAGCACACTCTGAAGGAACCATCTCCTTATGTACAGCTGCAAATAATGTAAAATGTGACAAGAGAAGATAAAGCTACACAGTCATCAGAAAGGCTTGGTAAAGATGGTTCTGATATCCAGTGGCGGCTCTACACCAGGGCCCGCCAGGCCACGTGCCCCGATAAAAAAAAATGCTGTGCCCCAGTTGGTGCCCCATATGCTGCAGAGCTTCCCCCATAGTAACAATATATCAGTGCCCTGGCTGAAATCTGTTGTGTCCCAGCTGTGCCCTGGTAACCATTTGTGGCTAGAGACGCTGCTGCTGATATCAGAGTGTCCGAAAAGGGGAACCCTGTATCCAGTGATGGCAAAAGCAAAAAGAGCTTTAGAGAAGGCACTGGAAATGGTGACTGCCAAAAAGAAACGGAAAGGAAATAATATCACTGCCTCTCCTCTTACATGGGGAAAGGATCAGGCAGGTGGCACAGAGAAAATGCCCTCATCAGAGGACATATCAAAAATGTGATAGTTTTTCCAGGCTGTTATAGTGAAGTTTACTGTTCGGTCATAGATTCCAATACAAAATTTAAGTCATAGTACAAGGATATAGAAAAGTATAAAAAACAGCTCATACAATAATTCCAGGATCAAGGTACTACATATACAATTTGTGCAAATAAATACATATGTAATTACATTTCTGGTAATTTATGAAAATGTCTGTGGAAAGATGAAGTAACCCCTAAGGGATTGAGAACCCCTTCTTTAAACAAACTTTATATATCATATCTAGATGAAGTGCAGTAGTTTTAAAAACTTTTTCATCATTGCTAGTAAATAATATAAGATCAGTTGAACATCATTTGTCTGAATATTTTGCAGAAGTGGAGTAGGCCATTTAGGCTCCCTCATACCATCTATAGTTTTTCCAGGGTATCCAGGCCATGGGAAATTTGAATAAAATACATGCCACCCCAGGCTCAGGCTGCACCATATCTGCATGCGGAAGAGGAGGAATACATAGATACATAGACAGTGTCGGCAGATAAGGGCCTATGGCCCACCTAGTCTGCCCATTTGAGCTTGTAAGTTCAGTTTGTTTTCCTAGAAGTCTATTTCCCCTTACCTCTGACCTCTAGAATTCCTTTATGTCTATCCCATGCATTCTTAAATCCCGTGATTGTTTCAGCCCCCACCACTTCCTCTGGCAGGGTGTTCCACTTGTCCACCACCCGTTCTGTGAAGAAATTCTTTCTCATGTTCCTCTGAATCGTCCTCCCTCCAACTTCATCCCATGCCCTCTAGTCCTGAAACATCTTTTTCGCTTAAAAATAGTGTTTTCCTGCACCCTGTTCCTCCCTGTAAGATACTTGTATGTCTCTATCATATCCCCTCTCTCCCTCCTCTCCTCCAGGGAGTGCATGTTCAGTTCCTTCAACCTGTCTTCATAGGACTTGTGATGCAACCCATGCACCATCTTTGTTGCCCTCCTCTGAACCTTCTCTAAGAAGGAAGAAGAGTATTATGTGCATATGGAGAAAGGTGACCCCATGGAATTAGAGGGCACATGTAAATAAGATTTTGAACCTCCTTAAAGGCAAATTGAGTACTACTCATCTTTTTCCTCGTTTGTCAGACAAATGGATTTGATACCCTCAACATCCCGTCCCTAGAAACACAGGAAGATGATGAGGAGGAGGATTTTATGAGCATGCTGAGAGAAGCTCCACCAGGAAGGCTGTTACTTCCCCTATATAAGCCACTTAAAAAGGCCATAGCAAAAATCATGGCTGCACCCACTTCAGCTGCAGCCATTGACCAAAAAATTGAGAGAAAATATCAGGTGCACAAGCAGGAAGGGGAATATCTGTATGCCCATCCTGATTATCATGGGGTAGTCCAGGCTGCTGCTTGTGAGAGAGCAAAAATTACTCTGCACAGCCCCTTGAAAAAGACTAAAAATTGAATACGATGGCAAAAAAGGTTTATACAACAGGTTTCCTGCTGATCAGGCAGGCAGCGCACTCTGCACATATAGCATAGTACCAGAAAACACTTTTAAATACAATTCCGACACTGGTACAAAGAGCAGATGTTGGTTTGACACAGGACCTGATGGCCACAGCATGATGAGATCTGGATGCCACAAAATATCATGTTCACACTGCGGCGGACACTAATGACACTGCTGGCAGTGTTTTGGCTCATGCAGTATCATTAAGAAGGTTTTGTTGGCTGAGGATTACCATCCATTCCCAGGATACTAAAAACAAGGCCATATATTTCTCCTTTGAGGGAAATTCATTATTTGGTGAAAAAACAGAGGCCTACATGAAAAATGTAGATTAATACAAAACTACTTTCAAAAGTAACAATGAGAAGGAAAAGGCCTCTACCTCTACATGTCATTTATTTATTTAGTTTTTGTTAACCAGGTTAGGTGCGCTAGCCAAAGTTGACTATTTTTAGGCACAACCCAGGAGAATAAACACATAAAATGAGATGAGATTATACAATACATAGTATATAGTACAGGTAGGTTAGAATACAGATCAAGTCAGACAGTACTCAAGATAATACATATAGCTATGCAGAGATGACAAAAGTGACATTAGTACATGCAGATAACTGAAACTGGTCTATGTGGCAGCTATAAAGACTTTTTATAGCAAAGCTTGTTTAGAGGTGCAGCACCGTCTTGAACGAAATAGGGTGGTTAGCTGTGAGGCATTAAGTGGGATCAAAGCATGTGCAGGGGTCCCGGGATACGTGGCGATATAGTTATTTTCTGAAGATTGGTTAGGAGTTAGCCTGCCTCAGGGCAGGAGGGAGGGAGGGAGTTCCAGGTGGCTGGGGTGGTGCAGTGAAATGCTCCAGAGCCTTTTGAAGTAAGACATCTGGGTACGGTAAGTAGAAATTTGTTTACCGAGTGTAGTCCGTGGGCAGGTGTCTGTGGTACAAGTAGAGCTGCAAGGGAGGAGGGGGTTTGGTTACGGATTACAGAGTCTCTGAGGGTCCCTAGGGAGTATAGTCAGCAGGCAGATGGGGAGAGCCAGCCTAGGTCGCTATACAGTGTGCAGTGGTGCTTGAGGCGATGGGAAGAGGAGGCATGCTGACATATGTTGTTATACGCGACATCCAATTTATGGAGAGCAGTCTTATGGGCATTAGCAAAAGTGGAGACACCATATGTCAGTGCTGGAAGCAGAATACCCTTGGCAATTGCCAGTTTGGCGGATGGTGTTAGCAGGTGACAAGTCTTATAGGCGATTCCAAGTTTGGCATTTGTTGCTTTACAGGTTGACTGGATGTGCAGACTGAAATCAAGGGATTTATCAAGGAGGGCTCCCAGGTATTTGAAGGATGTGACACAGTCTATGAGAGACCCCCCAGAGTCATGGACTAGGAGGGGTTCCTTACAGTCCCTGAGTTTTGGGGCAGTGCCAAATAGCATGGCTTGGGTCTTTTTTGTGTTGAGGATGAGCTTATTAGCATTTAGCCATGTCTGCACATTTCTGAAATCTGAGGAGAGGTTTTTGTTAATGATGTTAACTTTGTCAGCGCTGGAGTAGAGGACAAGATCATCAGTGTATAGGATAGCTGAGCAGGAGAGTAAAGCATAATCTATGTTGTTGATGTATAGCGAGAAAAGAAGGGGGTCCCAGGATGGAGCCCTGGGGTACTCCGATGTCAGTGCTGGTCACATCCGAGAGAGCGGAGTTGAATTTAACAAGTTTTAATCTGTTTGAGAGCTAGTTGTTAAACCAGTCAACTACTGAGGATGAGAAGTTAAGTCTATGCAGGGTTGAGAGAAGCAGGGGATGATCAATAAGATCGAAAGCTATGGTAAGTTTGATAAATACTGTTCCAGTGAGTAGGCCTTTGTCCATGTTGCAGAGTACATCGGCGGAGAATTTGAGAAGAGCGGTTGAGGTACTGTGCCCTTTTCTGAAACCATGCTGAGTGTTTGAGAGAAGGTTTTTCTTTGTGAGATAGTCAATGGTTTGGGTTGCAACAAGCTTCTCCAGTAGCTTGCTTAGCACAGAGAGGATGGCTCTGGGCCTGTAATTGTTGATATCCTTTGGGTCTCCTTTTTTAAGGATAGGCGTAACTCTGGCAATCTTCCAGAGATCTGGGACAACGCCAAGAGAGAGAGAGAAAGAGTGAAAATCTTGGCCAGTGACGAGGCCATCGATGGTGCCGCTAGCTTCAGGAGTCATGGTTCGAGTGAATCTGAGCTGGGGCTAGTGTTGTCGGATATGTTTTGCAATAGCCTTTGGACCTCGGATCGAGATATAGCTTTAAAGTGGAAAGGGGGGGTAGTAGTTAGTTGGCAGTGGTCAGCACCAGATGCAGATCTCTGGGGTGTGCAGTAAGGCTGAGATGCTGTGGGAGGTGAAGCGAAGGACGAGGTGTACTGAGACAGGTCCGTGAATAATCTGTTAAATCATTCACTATAGTGTTCGAGTCATTGCAATGCACACCATTTAGGATTATATCCCCTGGGGTTGATGACTGGGTAGCCCCAGTAAAGGTCTTGATGTGTGTCTAGAATTTTCTAGGGTCACCAGCAGAGTTTGTGAGCAGTTCCTTGCAGTAGATGCTCTTTGCTGTTGTGATTTGTTTTTTACAGGTGCTCCGAGAGGCCCTGTAGGTATTGTAATCCTCCGGTAGTCTGGACACTTTATACTTCTTCCAGAGTTTGTCCTGTGTGCGCAGGTTAGCCAGCAGGCCCTTGTGTAGACATCGTGTTTGTTTACCCCTGACCCTTCTGGTGACCTTCGGGGTATGTTTATCCTGAAGTGCTGTGAAATTATCAATGAAGATATCAAGGGCTATTTGAACATCATGGGAGTGATAGATGTCAGACCAGTTGATACAGGATACATCATAGAGGAAAGCTTCCACGTCCAGTTTGGCAAAGTTGGTAATTGTGATGTAGCGTGGAGGGGTTGGGGGAGCAGCCTCCGGACTCCATACACAGAAAGTGGGGGAGTGGTCTGTGATAGTATCTGCCAAGATGCCTGCAGTTTGCACATGGTCAAGGCGATTCACCAGTACCCAGTCTATGAGGGTGGAGGTAGTTAGAGAAGGGGTGGTTCTTGTGGGTTCAATTAAGATCTGGTGCAGGTTATAGCTCTGCATTAGTGTCAGCAGTGTGCTGTGAGTTGGTCCCAGCCAGTTTAGGTTAAAGTCACCTAAGATTATGACCTTGTTTTGCTTGGCATTTGTGACGGTTTGATTAAGTAAATCCTGAAGACCTATGATACCTCCAGTGGGCGGGTTGTAGGCACAGATAATGTGGAGTTTTTTTGCGCCAAGGGCAATGGTTGTGTGTAGGGACTCATAGACTGAGGGTGACCAGTGGGTGGGCAGACCGTAACATCAAGATGGTTTTTATAGAGGAGAACGACCCCCATGCCACATTTTGGGGAAGGCCTATCTCTCCGTATCAAGGAGTAATTGGGCAAGGAACATAAGGAGTCTGGAATGTGAGGCTTGAGCCATGTTTCAGATAGGCAGAGTAGGTCAGGATTGTACACTTTCGTCCATGCCTTAAGATCAGCAAAGTGCCTGGTAATGCTCCTAATATTCATATGGGCAGGGAGAAGTCCTTTCCCTGAGACAGCCGATAGGTCAGTGGGAGAGTGGTGGACAGAGGGGCCAGGGTTAAGTTCTACGTCCCCTGACAATAGGATGATGAGTAGGAGAAACCACAGTTTAATAGTGTGTAGTGGGAGATGAACCAGTTGTATAATTTTGTATTTTCTGAGCATACGAAACGAGTTGTAGGTACAGCCCTTCAGAAGGATAAGGGTGGTGTAGGAACGCACATGTTGTGTTTCGGCAATTTGGTTGGAGAAAGTAAAGTAATTGTGTTGCGAGGTATTCTCTCCATAGTTCTTGTTGATTGGAACAGAAGTAGATACCCCATGTAAGCATAATAGCAGTATCAGAAGCAGAATTCGTCCTCCCAATCTATGAGCTGCCAATTTTGTCAGGAGACTGCAAATGTTTACTGTAGCAAGGGTGAGTGTTCCTGAGTGACTCATGGTGAGCTACTGTAGACCAGAAAACTGACTGATCTTCCCTTGTCAATCTTCACCATTCATTACTTCCTGGGTGTAAGCCGGAGGCGCGCACCCGTCACGGGAGCTTTTTTTTTTTTTTTTTTTTAAAGTTGCCTAACGGCCCCGCCCTCGAGAGCGACGTCATGCATCATGCGCGAGGGGCGGCCGCTAGTAGCGACCGACTCCTCCTCCAACTCAGTTCTGTTTCTCCCGCCGTCGAGGTAGCACCTGTTTTCGGAGCGTCCATTGTCCACTGCGTCAGCGACTCCTCTTTTCCGCACACTCGACGCCGATCGGTAAGACCGTTCTTTTTTCTTTCTAAAGCGGCGCCGGGTGTGTTTTCCTACTGTTTTTCTTGTTGATTTGGCGTTATGTCTGGGTCCGGAGCTAAGCGTGTTTGCAAGCGGGCGCCGCCCCTATGCGTCGGTGTTACTGTGGCCGGCATTTCTCCGTCTCGGACCGGCATAGACGTTGTCGTCGTTGCCTGGGACCCAACCATGACATGGATTCGTGCGACGCCTGTTTCTCCATGGACCGCCGTGTCTCGAAGTCCGCGTTCAAGCTCGTAAAGCCCGCCACCGACCTTGAGGGCGGCGTCGCTCAAGGGATTCTCAGGTAAGGTCTCTGGGCCCTTCCCGGGTCCCTCCCGGTCTATACGGTCTGGGAGGAGGGGTCTCCCTCGCCTTTTCTTGCCGAGGAGGAGGCCCTTCTGCGTGTCGGGAGCGTCGTAGTCCTCCCTGGCCGCGCGCCGACACCGCCTGGCAGTCACCTCTGAGGTGCAGGCTCCCCGTGGCGAGGCCCTCGTCTTTTGGGCTCTAGCTCGGTGGACTCGACGCCGCCTTCGCGCCGCTGATCCTGGCGCTGCTCGCGGTGCCGGTGGATCGGAGACGCGCCGCTTCAGCGCCGTTTTGAGTCCCGCACCGTTTTCGCTGCGCTGGTGATAGAGAGCGGGCGCTTGGATCTCGGCGCCTGCTCACGGCGCCGGGTGATCGGGCGCCTGCTTTTGGGCCTTGGCGCCATTCCCGCGCGTCGATGGACAGGGCGGGCGCTTGCCGGCGTGCCGCCGCTTCCGGACGCGCCCGCGCCATGGGCTCTGGTCTTCCAGGCGTACCGGCCTTGCCGGGCTGCTAGGGGTGTGGAGCTAGGCCTGGCTGCTACCGGGCGTGAGAGGGAGGCGAGCGGCGCCCTTGGTACGGTCAAGTCCATGCCCCGTAGCCTCGGGACCCCTGGTGGCCAGCATTGAGGTCCTGCTGGTCTCGTCCCTCCTCGGAGGGCTATGATTCAGACGGACCCATCCTGGCACCCCCACTCTTCGGAGTCTGGGTCCCCGTGGCTAGAGGTGCCAGCGCGCAGCGGCTCCTCCCTCTGTCCTCCTCTTCTGCCGCCTCCTGAGGGTTCCCCGCTGGGGGTGGCTGGAGCCCCGGGGCAGGCGCGGGGTGACGCAGGGGAGGCTCCCTCTGAGGCCCGTGACAGCTACTCACGGGGTGCTGTCACCTCTAGGGACAGGGGACGCTGTGGTCGAGGAGGAGGGCCCTCCTCGAGTCCGGGAGGGGTCGAGGGGCAGGGGTCTGCTGCTCGGTCTTCCTTGGCCACCTCAGGGGGTGGCCAGGAGCCAAGTGCAGAGCCTCGCCTCCTCCTCCAGGGTTCTAGGGTGTCCTTCGGCGGCGCGCTTGTGCGGACTGCCCTTCTGGATCCATGCAGTCCCAAGGCTGTCCACAGGGAGGTTCTCCCTAGGGCTCTTCCAGGCTCCGCTTCCCCAGAGTTCCGCTTCTATGCCTGGTCTGATATCCGGATCCCTCTTTCCAGGGCCTTTCCCCGGATTCCAGAGTCCTCGCAGAGAGCAGTTGCCTCCGCGAGGTGCCCCTCTCCCATCTCTCTGCCTTCACCACCCCCACTCCCAGGCCTAGTCGGCCCTCGGGTCCGTTATCCTGGGAGCAGTTCAGGGTTCTGGGCGCCTTCCCTACATTAGGTACATGCATGAGCGGGTCTTCGACTTCTCCACCGCCTGCAGGAATCCTCTGGGCATTCCAGTTCCCCATCATCCTCGCCTCCTCCTCCGAGGAGAGGAACCCCTGCTCATCTGTCCTCCGATGCTGATTTCACAGAATATCACGCTTCCTCTCGGAGGATGGTGAGGGATCTCCGATTTCCTACGCTCGAAGAGACAATACCAAATGGGAGACGCTGGAATTCCTTGGTGAATTCAAGTGCCCAGCATCTGGTGGTACCTTCCTGGCCTATCCCCTTCCAGGAGGCGTCTATCCGGTCATGGCAGTCCCCTGCCGCTTTTCCCAGCCCCGGCGGACTGCCAGCATAGGTATTGTGCCCTCTGAGTCTCTAGGTTCCCTTCCAACCCGTCCTCAGGTTTGGTATACCTGGATACTCCTTCTGGGCGCGGTTGCTGGCGCACGATCCACCAGAATTCGGACTCTCTCCAGTTCGAGCTAGAGCGTTCTCTGGCTCGTGGCGAGTGCATGTATTGCATCACATCAGGCTCACCACGCTGCCTACAACCGGCATCTGTGGTCGATGATGTCCCAGCTGCTGGCATCTATGCCTGATACGGAGCAAACCAGACAAGCCGTTGCCCTCTCCGCGGTAGGCCTGGAGCTGGCAAGACACCAAGCAAGGGCATCTTATGACGCCAATGAGGTGGCTTCCAGGCTTGCGGGGACAGCGATCTGCATCAGGCGGACGGCATGGCTTCGTCTTTCCAGGTTGTCACCCCTGGCCCGGCGTAGGGTGATTCGCTCCGCCTTCCGGGGGACCCGTCTTTTCTCTTCCAGAGCTAGGAGACTTTTACAGGGCTCCCTCCGTCTCCCTCGCCTCGGGAGGCACCTCTCAGCTCTTCTCCTCTTAGGCTTTCTGAATAAGCCAGGGTCTTCTCCTTCTGTTTCTCACCAGCAGAAGGCTGGGGTCTTGTTCCCTCAGGGTATGGCCTCTTCCCTCCAGGGAAGAGGAGCTATACTCACTCAGGAGTAATGAATGGTGAAGATTGACAAGGGAAGATAGGAAAATTACATACCTACCGTAATTCTTGATCTTCTCTTGTATCTTCACCATTCATTACTTACACCCCCACCATCCCTCAGTGCCTCTTCCTGTGGCTTCTCCACCTCCCGCCTCCTCCTCTCTGCATTTCCAAAAAAAAAAAAAAAAAAAGAAAAAAAAAAAAAAAAAGATCTTTCTTGGGGGTTCTAAAATCCAGAAAAATTACTACTCTAAGATTCATGGGCCATCTCGTGGATTGCATTGGCATCAGACTACAACTATCTCTTGCTATTCTTATGGCAAGATACTCTGGGGTTTTTGGCCTGGCTCAGGCTATTCAGTTTTGATCCTGCAATCCCGTGTTCAGATAGTTGCCCTGAAATCTGATTCCCCCCTCTATTCTTACCTTGCAGAGCAGAGGAACGAGTACGTCTGTTCCTTTCTCTTTTAAAAAAAAAAAAAAAAAAAAATGCTGAGGGAACTCTCTCCGACTGCTGTAGGCATCTTGGTATCTGGGTCATGCATCTAGTTAAAAAAAAAAAAAATTTTTATCTGTAAAAAAAAAAAAAAAAAAATGGAGAAATCAAACAAGAAGGCAAATGAGAAGGTAGGCTATCCTTCTCGCTGTTTTGCTAGTGGTTTCTCCTTTAAGTGTCCTCCTGGACAATTTTAGTAGAGCTCTGCTGACCATATCCATCTTAGCCAGCCTAAGCCTTGGCCGGCCTTAGCCAGTCAGTCTGAGTCCCATTTCTATCTTGAAACGCCTGAAAGGCTTACATTTTCCATTTCTAAACCCCTGAGCAGCGCTCTCATGCTGCTGGGGTTTTATTCTTCCCTCCTCGGCTGTCCTCCAGTTAAAGGCCCTCCGCGGCCAGGAGCCGAGGTGGGTGTCAAGAACAATGGCATGTTGAAGATGAGGACTATGCCCTCCTGAGTCTGTCTAGCGGGTTCGGTGAACCTTCTCTTCAGCTCTATCTCCGGGGATTCTTGCTTCCCTTAGTCGAGCCTTCCAGCTTACAAGCTAACTATGTCATGGGCCTTCTGGTCCTTCAACATCCCATCTCTCTCTCTCTTCTTCTTCTTCTTCTATTTCTCATTTCCTTACTCATCTCTCCTCCTAGAGTCGCCCAGGTAAGGAGGCCCTGCACTCCTAGGCTAGGATGTTCTTATCTCCTCTGTCCTTCCTCCATCGGCTTATTCCTTTTCAGTTCATTCTTCCTTGCTTTGCTATCCCTCGCCATCTTGCCTCGCTATCTATATTTTCTGCTTTCACTTTTGCCTCTCCGGCTCACAGAACTGAGTTGGAGGAGGAGTCGAGTCGCTATTAACGCCGCCGCGATGCGATGACGCCGCTTCTCCGAGGGCGGGCCGTTAGGCAACTTTAAAAAAAAAAAAAAGTTCCCGTGACGGTAAGCGCATTCCGGCTTACGCACCCAGGAAGTAATGAATGGTGAAGATACAAGAGAAGATCAAGAATTACGGTAGGTACGTAATTTTCCTTTACTGTAGATCAGAGACCCAGAAAGTGTTAAATTTCTGAAGGTGATGAACATTGGCCTAGGCCTAGGGCATATGCAGGATGTAAAAATCCTTTGTTAGAATCTTCGCTTTGTTCTCCAAAACAGTTGTGAATAGACCTCAAAGACAAGCACACATCCTTTAAGAAAGTCAGACGGAAATGTGGATTCAATGCAGCACTCCACAAGCTTGTATAAAAGATTTACTGACCTCACTTTTGCTTTTTGATGTCTTCCAAAAAAGTTGATTTATGATGAGAATGCCAATACCTGGTGGTGATATTTTGTAGTTTCTTAGTCCAGGAAATGTTCATAGATGTTCTGTCCAAGAATGGTCCAGTTCCTCCAAGAAGAAACACATGAAAAAACACAAAAACTAAACTACTAACAGACAAACACAAACAGCCAGCCAAATCCCCAAGGGTACCTAACAGAAAGAAAAGCAGAAGCAGTGGATACTTCCCAAGGGCCTATATCTCTTGTACTCCCTTTGAGTACAAATCACAAAGAAGTTACTACAGGGGAAGGGGAAAAAGGGCATCCATGCATGATTCTGCAGCTCCAGCGCCTAAGCGCTGGCCAAAACAAAACCCCTGACAGTTTTGTCCAGGTCACCCAGCCATTGCCAGTGGGAGGAAAACTGGCACACTTCTTCAAGGAATGAGTAAGCATTATCTCAGACAAGTGGGTGCTGCAAGTAGTGGGCTGGCAGTTGTGTCTGCAGTTCAGACACTTTCCAGACCTGCAGAAAACACAGAAGTTTTCCTACTCTTCCTTAGCCTCGGCTACAGGAGGGCACACCCTGCCCTGGAGCTCTCCGACCGATGAACACAGGCTCCTATCCTAAATCCTCGGCTACAGGAGGGTACACCCTGCCCTGGAGCTCTCTGACCGACGAACACAGGCTCCTATCCTAAAGCCTTGGCTACAGGAGGGTACACCCTGCCCTGGAGCTCTCCAACCGATGAACACAGGCTCCTATCCTAAAGCCTCGGCTACAGGAGGGCACACCCTGCCCTGGAGCTCTCTGACCGATAAACACAGGCTCCTATTCTAAAGCCTCGGCTACAGGAGGGCACACCCTGCCCTGGAGCTCTCCGACCGACGAACACAGGCTCCTATCCTAAAGCCTCAGCTACAGGAGGGCACACCCTGCCCTGGAGCTCTCCGACTGATGGACACAGGCTCCTATCCTAAAGGTAATTTTTTCATCACTCCTTGCAGCGCCTCTGAGCTTTGGCCTTCCTTTGTCTGACTATTCAAATTTTGCTGCCGTTTCACTTGGACTTCTGCCCAGTTGCAATCTGCTGAAAACGATTGCCTAAACGCATGGGACTCACAGCAGCTGCTATATATTTTAAATTGCTTATAGAAATGTGTGCTAACTAGGTTAGGACCTTGAATTTCAATTTCAATACCCCAGTAATCCGGCCATGTACGAGAAAGTGATGCCAAAGCCTTGTTTGAAGTTCTTCTATGACTAATGCTGAAATTCGCGCAGGATTAACCTAAACTGTCTCAGCATCTTAATTTAAGAAATAAATTTAACTGCTGATTAGCGGTACAAACCCGGGAAGTTTCAAACTGCTTTTGTCTGGAAATTCAATTATCTACACCTCGGTCCCGATTTGAACCCCTGACCTGCTTTCAGCTTCTAAATTGGTAAAGTGTAAAGAAAGCAGCCAAACTAAGCGCAAGAGCTGCCTAAAGTTAAGACTACGTAGCCTGCAGCATAGGAGAGCCGACTGAGCAGCTCATCGAGTACTGGGCATATTTTTATTTTGATTTCCCCTTGTAAAATCAAGCACAAGATTTGCTCTCCATTTTAAAGCGCATCACCAGCAGCCTAGGAGGGAGACTGTAATTAATTGTAAACTGCTCCTAGCTTGCAGGCTGCTGCTTCCATGATGCTCTGCACCGCTCCCCACCACTCCCACCCTTAGCCGTCAGTAGCTATATAGTGTGAGGAATGGTGTTGACCACTCCCAGAACAATATTAACTATCTCCTTACTTTACCATTAGCAGGCTATATTTCTTGGCAGCTAGAGGGCGTCCCGCCTGATATTTAGTTTCCATTTTCTGGCTTGCATTCTTAACCCTGCAAGCAAAACAAATTGATTACTTACATATCACACTTTCAAATGACCCTGTCAATAAAACTCAATATGGCCATAAATCCTTGTGCTTTATTCTTAATAGTTTCTATATTTTCCACCCTCATATAGTTCCCTGTATTACACTACCAAACACCCAGTAACCATCACCACACCTACCCCGATAACTCTTGGCTCTGCTCTATGCGTATACCACCACACCTTCCCCCGTTACCTCCCCACTTCTCGTCCCTTATAAGTTCACCTACCATTTAGCCTACACTCTGCATAAATCCCCGCTACTCGGCCCCACCCTCTCCACCCCTTTCATCCATCGTAAGCTGCGGAACCTGTTACTTCTAGCCTGAATGTTAGCTGGGGATATTGAGCTAAACCCAGGGCCTGTAAGTAATTTATCCCACAATCATACAAACTGGAAAGACACTAAGGGCCTCCGCATTGCACACCTAAATATCAGGAGCCTTCTTCATAACATGGTGGAACTCGAGGCGTGGGTTGTTCAACATCACCCTGATATCGTTTGCCTGTCTGAAACTTGGCTAAAACCCTCCACCCCTAATCTCCTCTGCTGACTACCCAATTGCAATCTAATAAGACAAGACAGGCCCTCATCAAAGCGTGGAGGTGGTGTTGCCATCTTCTATAAACCTCATTTGTTAATATCCCATAATGTTCTGCCTACCCTTTCTCACTGTGAAGCGATCCACACAACCTTACAGCTAGGCTCAAAGAAACTACACATAGTCTGCGCTTATAGCCCTCCTGCTGGTGGTAGCATGGGTCTTGAAGAACTCCTCTCCCAAGTGGACAATAGCATTGGCCGAAATTAAGTCCTAATGCTGGGAGACCTCAACCTAAACTGGACTAGCAAATCAAACCTGTCCTCTCATACCGTGGTACAAGGCCACAACCTTCACCAACTAATCACAAACCCAACTAGGGTCATGGCTCCCCCTCGGACTAGTACTCTTATCGACTAGGTCCTTACAAACCACCCTGACTGTGCCCCCTTGTGATATGGTTGCCACTCAGCTTAAAGAGACTCTCCTTATCAACTTTATTTATCCCTTTCAAGTACTGTTTACTTTAGCAGTTCCTGTGACGTAGACAGCCATGTTCTGAGTGCTGTATCATTTTTATTTCTTAAAATAATGGAAATGTGGTATTGAAGTGCATGTTAAAAATGCCAGTGTCCTTGAATAACCTCACTCGCTGCCCCGTTTCAGCTGAAGGATGGATGCCGTGAGAAAAATGCTGAGACAGCATGTGAGATTATACACAAACAGATTTTAGAGACAATGTGTTGCATGGAAAAGCCTGAAGCTAATTATAGGGTTAAGAAGCTTGAGTTCAGCATATCCATTTTATGACGCTTCCAGAGGAAGAAAAGCAGGGTGTGATGTATTAGTGTGAGATCATAAATGCTTTGGTGTCTGTGTGACAGAGGGTACTGTTTAAATATCAAAGAGATGTCATTTGACACACATGAGTTATGCTGAGGATTGCAAAATTGATACTTTGAACAGACTACTGTTTTTTTTTATTAGATATATTTTTAAATATAATCTGACAGAGGAGGAGCTAGCTGACCTCACCAAAAAGGGGTTGGCCAATACAGTTGTTTAAGGAATAATTCTGTTTGACAGAGACACACATTTTTACCTCGACTCTGACCAAGCAAGATCGGTGAGCACTTAAGCAAGTATTTAGAGACTAGGCACTGAAGTAGGAATTTGCACTGTTTAAACCTTGTTTCTTTTAAAAGATTTGTGTGTCTTTTGATATGAGTTCTGTATTTTGTGTTTTACATATTTTAACTATTTTTAGTAAAATTCTTTTTAGAACTTACTTGGTCTGTCTTTGACTTCTTTTTTTTTATTTGTAAGAAAAGTACATGGTTATAGCAGACAATAGACATAAACTTGAATGGTGGTACCAAACTGGAAAGAGAAGCGTTAAATCTGAGGTCTTTATTAATGTTTTAAAGGGTTCATCTCTGTACACCTGGTTAGGTGCCCGTAGGCAAAGAAGTCTGGCCCCCCTGAAGACAGATATATCTGAGCCTGTGCATTGGGTATGCTAACAAGAGGTTAACAGTTTGAATCCCTCCAGAACTGGAGACCAAAGGTTGATCCAAACTCACAAAAACAGACAAGAGGGTTACCTTGTCTGTTACACTGTTCACAAGACTGCGCTCAGAGGTTGGCACTTTGGGAGTAGAGGGCCTGATCTGCTGAGTGGGTTTGTGACAGATTGGTTGGCAGCGGTGGCATAATTTTGGTTATCACAAGCTTTATTGTTCTGTGTCAGCTGAGACCGTAGCTCTCTTGCAAAGAAAGAAAAAGACAGAGTTTTATTTTAAAAAGGAAACAGAACTATATATCACTTGGCATACAGTCGAGTTCCTACCCATTTTATTTATTTTTTCTTCTAAAAGTGCAAGTCAGAGTAGCCGTAGTCAGGGAAGAAGATGGCTTCTGACTACAGCAGGCACACTGTAGATTACTTGAAGCAGTTGTGCAGGGACAGGGGAGTCCCATTCGAGGTGACAGCTAAAAAGCAGAACCTCATAGAGGCCCTGATGGTAGCAGATACCCAGAGCAGCGAGTCGCCGACCATGACTGAAAAGGACAGCAGGGCTACTGTCAGTGAAGGGCCACAGCAGCAGGGGATGGTCACCAGTATCCTGAATCCATAGGTACTCAAACTGCAACTTGAGTTGCACAGGATGGAACTGGAGGCAGAACGAGAACAGAGGGAGGCAGATCGTGAGGAGCGTGAGCGCCAGCAAGAACAGAGGGAGGCAGACTGTGAGGCAGAGCGACAACAGGGAGGCAGACCATGAGGAGCGTGAGCGCCAGCAAGCTGCAGAGGAGAAGAGAGAGTGAGAACAGAGGGAGGCAGACAGTAAGGCAGAGTGACAACAGAGGGAGGCAGACCGTGAGGAGCGTGAGCGCCAGTGAGCTGCAGAGGAGAAGAGAGAGCAAGAACACAGAGAGGCAGAGGAGAGGATAGAGGAGCACCAGTGGCAACACGAACTGGAGAAGATACGACTCTGACCAGCAGCACCAGAGCAGGTAAGTGGCTTGGGTTTAACTGGGACTGCAGGACTGGTTTACAAATTGAACTCCAAATTAATAGCTGAGTTTAAGGAAGAGGAAGATATGGACGCTTTTTTTAATTCTTTTGAAAAAGTTTGTATTCAGACTAAAATTCCTAGAGAGTTCTGGAGCTTCCAGCTAGCCCCGCTACTTACCAGGAGAGCTTGGGATGCATTGGGTCAAATGGACAATGAAGACAGCAATGCTTACAGAAAGCTAAAAGCTGCACTGTTAAAAAAGTTTGAATTAACTGCTGAAACATACAGAGCTAAATTCCGTTAGCTCAGGAGAGGCCCTGATATGAGCTATGAGGAGCTAGCCATGAAATAATGTCAGTTTTTAAAACGTTGGTGGGAAGGAATTGAGGCAAACTCTGTTGATAAAATTGAAAATGTGAATTTATTAGAACACTTTTATTGGGCATGCCCAGCAGAGCTAAAAACCTGGCTAGAGGACTGAGATCCAAAAACAGTGCAAGAGGCTGCTGAACTCTTGGACCGCTATGCCAAGAGCAGACCTACTCTGAGAGTGAATGGGGCGGGCATGGCAGCACAGAAAGGGAAAAGCGCTCCTTCAGGGCAGCTAAAACCCTCACTGCCTCCACTGAAACCAGTTAGCCCCAGGTTTCAATGAAAAGATTTCTCTGAAGTAAGAAATGTCTGTTGGTTGTGTAAGGAAACTGAGCATATTGCCAGACAGTGCCCCAAAAAGTCGAGCCAAAATACACAATAGGGTGCTAGAAAAGAAGTGGGTTGTTTGTGTGTCCCTGAGAGCATGCCAGTGAACATGAGGGAACACATGCACCCAGTCATAGTAAATGGTGTACAGACACGGGTTAAGGGACACAGGGGCATCCCTGACATTTGTAAAGGGGGATCTGGTACAGCCTGGTCAGCTTATACCCAATAAATGTGTAACAGTACAAGGGTTTACTGGTGAAGAGAAAACATTGCCACTCGCTAGTGTTCTCCTGGACTGGGGTGAAACAGGGGGAACTGTGCAACAGGTGTCTGTAGCCAACACATTAGCAGTGGATGTGATCCTGGGTAACAGTCTCCAGCAGGGGATGGTATGTGCAGTTACCCATAGCCAAGCGGCAAGGGAAAATAGTAGTTCTCTGAACCCCACAGAAACCAGTGTGGAAACCACTGAGAGGCTGGTTCCCCAGCCTGTGTCTCCAGATAGGGAGACTGATAAAAAGGGGGTAGAAATGTCCCCGGTAGCAAGTAACCACACAGCTACAGAGGGTTACTCCGTAGAGGGAGGGGTGACCCCTTGTCAGAGGGTTGGGATTGACAGTGATCCTGAGGGCCCTGACATTAGTGCTAGGAACCCTAGTTTAGCGACGGAAGGGGACCTGTCCCATGCCTTGGGACTGTGGGGGGGGTTTTCAGCTGCTCAGAGGAGTGACCCTAGTTTAGAGACGCTGAGGGCTTGGGCAGACTCGGAGGGCGCACAGGGAGGTGACAGCAAACATAAGGTTTATTGGGAAAATGGACTTATGTATACACGGGAAGTACAGACAAAGGGAGGGATACTAGGCAGGCAGCTTGTCGTTCCCCAGGAATATCGTGAGCAGTTGCTCAAGGTTGCCCATGATATTCCCTTGTCTGGTCATCTGGGAATCGCATGAACTATGCAGCGGTTAGCCCAGAATTTCTACTGGCCAGACTTTACCCAGCAGGTGAAGGAGTACTGCAGGTCTTGTCACCGGTGCCAAGAAATAGGGAAGGCAGGCAAGAAACCCCAAGCTGTCCTGATCCCCTTGCCCATAGTGGAGGAGCCATTCCAGAGGGTGGGAATGGATATTGTGGGGCCTTTAAATACCCCCAGCTCCTCAGGGAAGAGATTCATCCTGACTGTGGTGGATTATGCCACCCGGTACCCAGAGGCAGTCGCCCTATCCTCACTGAGGACAGACAAAGTGGCAGGTGCCTTACTTGGGATTTTCTCCCACGTTGGGTTTCCGCAGGAGGTAATCACCGATTGAGGGGGTTCCTTCATGTTGGACCTGATGAAATGTTTATGGGAGAAGTGTGGGGTGGTGCAGAGATGCATGACACTGTATCACCCACAAGCCAATGGACTTATGGAACGATTCAATGGTACCCTAAACTCAATGCTCCTGGCGTTTGCTGAAAAGCATGGGAGGGACTGGGAGAAATACCTTCCCCACCTGTTGTTTGCATACAGGGAGGTACCCCAAGAGTCGACAGGATTTTCCCCCTTTGAACTCTTGTATGGACGCCGGGTATGTGGGCCCCTAGACTTGATCCGGGAGGACTGGGAAGGCAAGCACACCACCCAGGGAACTCCCATTATGGATTACATACTTAGGTTTAGGGAAAGGCTGAAGGAGCTTATGGGGACAGCCCAGAGCAACCTGGCAACTGCCCAACAGAAACAAAAGGTATGGTACGACCACAGAGCCAGAGCTCGCTCGTACATGGTGGGTCAGGAAGTCATGGTCCTTATTCCGGTCCGGAAAGACAAGCTGCAAGCTGAGTGGGCAGGACCATACAAAGTGGTTAGGAAGGTGAATGACGTGAACTACACTGTGGAGTTACCTGATCGTAGACAGAAAGAAAGGATGTACCATGTCAACATGATGAAGCCATATGCAAATAGGGCTGACATGGTGTTTTCAGTGTGTAGTCATGGGGAGGGGACGGACGAAGGAGACCCCCTTCTGGATTTGCTGGAAGAAAGCAAGTGGGAGTCCTCTGTGGAGGCAGTAAAATTGTTTCCCCAGCTGGCCCCGAACGAGATCCAGGAAGTAAGGGAGGTTCTAGCAGACTTTGCCCCCTTGTTTAGTGCCAAGCCTAGACTAACCCCCTTAGCGACACACAATGTGGAGACAGGGACACAGACGCCCATTTGGCGGACAGCATATCAGGTGTCAAAGGCTGTCCAAAAGGACATTAGGAGGGAAGTGGAGGAGATGCTGGATTTAGGGGTAATCCAGAGATCCCACAGCCCCTGGGCCTCACCCGTAGTCCTTACACCTATGCCAGATGGCTCAACTCATTTCTGTGTGGACTATCGTGGACTGAATGCAGTCACGAAGTCCGACGCCCACCTGATGCCCCGGATGGATGAACTCCTAGTAAAGTTGAGAGGGGCAACCTACCTTACGACTATTGACCTGACCAAGGGGTATTGGCAGGTAGAATTGACAGACAGAGCTAGGGAGAGGTCAGCCTTCATCACTCCGATCGGCTTATTTGAGTTTAAAGTAATGTCTTTCGGAATGAAGAACACCCCAGACACTTTCCAAAGGTTGGTGAACCAGGTGTTAAATGGTGCTGAGGAGTACGCCGTGGCATACCTGGATGACATTGCCATCTTTAGTACCAGCTGGGAGTAACACCTATCCCACCTTAGGGAAGTGCTGGACAGGCTACAGAGGGCCGGGCTCACTGTCAAAGCTGAGAAGTGCCAGGTGGCCATGGGAAAAGTGGCATTCCTTGGGCATGTGGTAGGCCGGGGACAGCTCTGTCCTAACCAGATAAAGATAGAGGTGATCCAGGCGTGGCCCAGACCAGAAACCCAGAAACAGGTCTGGAGCTTACTAGGGACAGCGGGGTACTACAGGAAATTTGTACCCAATTACAATGCCCTGGCTGCTCCCCTATCTGACCTGACAAAGAAAAAGATGCCAAAGAAAATTACCTGGGGCCCAGCCTGTGAGGAAGCCTTTACCAGACTAAAGGAGGCATTGTGCAGAGCTGCTGTTTTGACAAGTCCGGACTATAGCAAAACCTTTATAGTTCAGACGTGGGTATTGGGGCGGTACTGAGCCAGACATCCAGCCAAGGGACAGATCACTCAGTTGTGTACCTGAGCAGAAAGCTGCTTCCCAGGGAGCAAGCGTACTCCACGGTGGAAAAGGAGTGTCTTGCCATAGTATGGGCCCTAAAGAAATTAGAGCCATACTTGAATGGGCAGCATTTTGTGGTGCAGACTGACCACAACCCCCTGGTTTGGCTGACGCAGATGGAGAAGAACAATGGCAGATTACTAAGATGGAGCCTTGCTTTACAAGGGTATGATCTAAACATCGTACATAGAGCTGGAGCAAAGAATCACAACTTCGATGGACTGTCTAGGGTCTATGAGGAGTGAACTGATTTGGGAAGCACATCCCATGTAGGGGATAGATCCCCCAAATTCAGTCTAGGCAGGGAGGAGTGTGACGTAGACAGCCATGTTCTGAGTGCTGTATCATTTTAATTTCTTAAAATAATGGAAATGTGGTATTGAAGTGCCTGTTAAAAATGCCAGTGCCCTTGGAATAACCTCACTCGCCCCCCACCCCCACCCCGGTTTCAGCTGAAGGATGGATGCATCATGAGAAAAATGCTGAGACAGCATGTGAGATTATACACAAACAGATTTTAGAGACAATGTGTTATATGGAAAAGCCTGAAGCTAATTATAGGGTTAAGAAGCTTGAGTTCAGCATATCCATTGTATGATGCTTCCAGAGGAAGAAAAGCAGGTTGTGATGTATTAGTGCGAGATCATAAATGCTTTGGTGTCTGTGTGACAGAGGATACTGTTTAAATATCAAAGAGATGTCATTTGACACACATGAGTTATGCTGAGGATTGCAAAATTGATACTTTGAACAGACTACTGTTTTTTTTTTATTAGATATATTTTTAAATGTAATCTGACAGAGGAGGAGCTAGCTGACCTCACCAAAAAGGGGTTGGCCAATATAGTTGTTTAAGGAATAATTCTGTTTGACAGAGACGCACATTTTTACCTCAGCTCTGACCACGCAAGATCGGTGAGCACTTAAGCAAGTATTTAGAGAATAAGTACTGAAGTAGGAATTTGCACTGTTTAAACCTTGTTTTTTTTAAAAGATTTGTATGTCTTTTGATATAAGAGTTCTGTATTTTGTGTTTTACATATTTTAACTATTTTTAGTAAAATTCTTTTTAGAACTTACTTGGTCTGTCTTTGGCTTCTTTTTTTTTGTTTGTAAGAAAAGTAATGGCTATAGCAGACAATAGACATAAGCTTGAATGGTGGTACCAAACTGGAAAGAAAAGCGTTAAATCTGAGGTCTTTATTAACATTTTAAAGGGTTCATCTCTGTACACCTGGTTAGGTGCCCGTAGGCAAAGAAGTCTGGCCCCCCAAAGACAGATATATCTGAGCCTGTGCATTGGGTATGCTAACAAGAGGTTAACAGTTTGAATCCCTCCAGAACTGGAGACCAAAGGTTAATCCGAACTCACAAAAACAGGCAAGAGGGTTACCTTGTCTGTTAAAATGTTCACAAGACTGTTCACAAGAGGTTGACACTTTGGGAGTAGAGGGCCTGACCTGCTGAGTGAGTTTGTGACAGTTCCTCTTCAGCAAATATTAGATCCTCATCCTAGATATCATTATTCTTGCAAACATAATTAGATTCTGGCTTTTTCCATTAAAGTTATCAAATTGATAATACCGTTATTGAATAATGGAATTTCACCCATTAAGTCCCGAGTTAGGACTTAATCATAACCACCCTGGACAAGACAACATAGCTGAGGAGAATGCCCTAACCCCCTGACCATCCAAGGGCAGGAGGTGTTAACAGAGAAAAATCAGGTTCGGGTCTGATTACCGACATCCCCAAGAGATACCGTAATCTTAACTCTCATATGAGGAAAAAAGATCCTAATAAGGATCAATTAGGGTTCAATTATTTGTACTATTTGCTGTACATATTTCAGTTTGATTTTTTTGGCTGCAAGAAAAAAATCTGCCAAATCAGTAATAATTAGAAATTTTTCAGAGTTTACCAAGAGATCAAGCAGATAACGAGAAGGTATAATGTAGGATGAAACATATTTAGCTAAATATTTCTTCCTAATTTTCTCGTACCATTGACATCTTATAAGTATATGATGCAAATCTTCAGGTTCCTTCAAATAACATAAACGATTGGAGGAAACAGAGACTTGTTTAGAATATCTGGTGGTTAGTATTTTATTTATTTCATTTTTGTTGACCAGGTAAGTGCACTAGACAAATCCTGCCTATTTTCAGGCACGACCCAGGGGAGGGGGATACAGATGAATGCCAACTGACCTTGAATCAGATTAAGCTGTTGGTGGTATTTTTAGTGAATGAGAGAAATTTGGCGGGACACCAGGGAAATTCCCCTACTCTTTTCGATAAGTGCCATGGGATCGTTAACATCCACCTGAACTACCACCAATCCAGGCAGATGGGACCTCAGTTTAACGTCTCATCCGAAAGACGGCACCTCAGAAGTGCAGCACCCTTCTCATGCTGCACTACAGTGTCAGTACTGGGATATTAACCCAAGTGCCAGATGTGGGAACTGAACCCACAGCCCTCTGATCTCCCGGCCTCAGAGGTGAGCGTGCTACCTACTGAGCCACTAACACTATACTACTAGGAAACCACTCAAATCTATAAAGAGTCAAAATTTGCCGATGTCTTGGGTTCGTAATTATCTGTAGGTATTCTTTAAAAGCATGTTCCTGTATGTTATTAATTAACCATTGAGACACTTTAAGTTGTTTGATTTTTTTGTAAGTCAGTTTCCCTTTCCTTTCATGTAATCACAAAAGGGAGGCAGTAGGGGGTAGGAGGAAGTAGGCTGTTGGTTAACTAGGATCTGCAGCTTGTCCGTTAGGTAGGGAAATGGGCAGATTAGGTGGGCCAAGCGATCCTTATCTGCCGTCAAATTCTATGTTTCTATCTATAGCGCAGTGGTTTAAGGCTCTGAGGTGCAAATCTGGAGACCTGGGTTTGAATCCCAGAGCCCCCACTTGGAAACTGTGTGACCCTGAGTAAGTCACTTAACTTCCCTGTGCTCCCAGGTTGCACCTGTAAACTAGCTTTCAGCTTAGTGTGTCTCACCTGGTTAAACAATTGGAAAAAAATCAATGCAGAAACTGCTTTTGTATAATTTATATTTATTTTTATTGCATGACTATCCCGATAACGTAATCTAGTAAGGTCATATCTCTCCAGTAAGAAAAACACAGTTGGAAGCCAGCTGCTATTTAACAAATCTATATATGCTTTTTTTCTTTTAAACTTAATGCAGTGATGGTGCCATGTGGTTCATGAAGCATATTTATCCAAAAATGTATTATTTTTATATGACTTTTTGCCATAAACGTAATTTGTCCAAGGTGTGCCCTTACCAATGCATTGGCTGTCGAACAAGAGAAGCCTAAGGTTTTCTTATATAGTTTATTAATAATAGATTCTAGAGTTTTCAGACTAGGGACCCCCAGGTTTCAATGGCATAAAGCCCTTGATTTATTAACTTGCTATCTATAGCCCTAACCATTGGCTGTATTGTCACACCTCCATTCATTCTATTAAATCGTGATACGGCTGAGGATGTAATCCTCATTTTGTCTGCCACAGTCCTAATATGTTTATTCCAGGAGGTTGTATTCGATATTGTGACCCCTAAGTACGTATATTGATTTGCAAATTCAAGGGGTTATTTACTCAAAAGCAGGCTTCTATATTTATTTCTAGATCCTATAACCATAACTTTAGTTTTTGATTTAATTGTTAGTTTCAGTGTAGTGCAAAGGTCTTGCAATTTACAGAGACTCCTTTGTAGACCCAATAATCCCTGGATCTGAAAGGAGTCTAATTTCATATCCCAGTCAGACTCACAAACAAAATACCTCAGATTCAAGCTAGGGAACTGCCAATACCATTTCATAGCTCTCCTATTTGGTCTCACCTCAGCTCCAAGGGTTTCCACAAAGTGCCTGTCTGTGGAGGCAGCACATCTGAGGAAACAAGGGGTGGTAGTTTTCCCCTACCTGAATGACTGGCTAGTCTCAGGGAAAACAGAACAAGAGGCAAAGTGCTCAGTTCTGTTGGTAAAAAGCACCCTGGAGAACCTCAGATTCTTGATAAATCTACAGAAGTCCCAGCTAGCACCTGTTCAAATATGGATTTTACAGGAGCAGGGCTAAACACCCTGCAGGAGAAAGCTTTCCTTCTGCAGGCCAGAGCTGCAACTTTGATAGCAACAGCAGAGTCTTTCACAGCAGATCCTCCAAGACCTGCAGGAGACTTCCTACAGTTACTAGGTCACATGGCCACATCCACACCTGTGGTTCTATGGGCCAGGTTCCAAATGAGAAATACCCAGTACCACTTAAACAAGTATTCTTATTATAGATGCCTCACTCCTAGGGTGGGGCGTCCACCAGCAGGATCTCACAGTGAGTGGCACATGAAGCCCACAGGAGTCACTGGAACACACAAACCTCCTAGAGCTCAGTGCAGTATTGCTAGTAATGCAATCGTTCTCCTCCCAGCTACAGGGTGAGGCTGTCCAAATTAGGTCAGACAACACCACAACAATGTACTACATAAACAAGCAAGGAGGAACAAGATCCTTAAAACTGTGTACAGAAGTAGTGAGGATTTGGAACCTGACTTATTCAAACAAATTTGCATCGCATTTGTCAGGCAGACTATGTTCTATCAGATTTACTAAGGAGTCTCAATCAGGGAAATCATGAATGGGCCTTAAACCAGCACGTACTGGCCACAGTGTTCAGAAAGTGGGGCACTCCCAATATAGACCTGTTTGCATCTTGGGAGAACTATCAGCTCCCACAGTTTTGTTGCAGACCATCAACCAGAGAAACGGTCTCAGAGGATGCCCTGGTGCCGGACTGGACAGGGAAGTTCCCTCCATTTCCACTTATTCAGAAAGTACTCCCGAATATCAGGAAGGAACCTGCAACAATGATCATGATAACCCCAGCTTGGACAGATAGGCCTGGTACTAGATGCTTCTTGTGCTGTCTGATAAGAATCCAGTCAACCTGCCACTCATTCAGTCTGTTGACTTTATCCCATGGCAGAATAACATTTCTAGACACCAGGAACCTACCTACACCTGAGGGCATGGTTCTTGAAGAGTTAGAATTTTCTGAATTGACTTTCTCAGAAGACGTCCTGAAGGTGTTTAAGGTTTCAAGGAAACCTGCTACCAGGAAAGCTTATTCCTCTAAATGGAAAAAGTTTTCTTACTGACTTCTCCTTGCGGGAAGAAGAAGAGGCCCTGGAGGTCTGTGCTGCCAAGGCAGAGGAGCTTCTGGCTTGCAGCTCCTTCACCATTGAGACTAACTTCTGCTTTAAAAGATGGCTCTCCAGCGCTTTTAAATGACGTCTTCAGGTGGTCTGGTTGAATTTCTGGCAATGCTGGCATGCTTCAGTGTCATAGCTTGGGCCTAGAAGGAAGAGACATGCAGAGTGGCCGTCCATTCCAGTGATCTGTTTGCCGCAGGCATACTTTGTGGAAGATGAGGCTGATGGAGAAGACATAAACCCATCGAAGAAAACACCAAAATATTGATGTTTAAGTGAAATAGAACTGAAAGAAATTGAAAAATAAAAAAAGCGTGGCAAGTGTGGGTAATGGTGGTTGACTGTAGCTGCGGTGTCCACTAAGGTATGACATGATGGTAGGAAAAGAACTGGGGTAGGTGTGGGGGACTACCCACCTATATACGCTAGGCTGACGTCAGCTGACTGACGTTGGTTGGCGCCCCCCCCCCCAGTAGACTGCTGGCTAGAAGTTTTCAGTGTGGTCCTGGCAGCTTAGTCCAATTGGTGTGGCCTGCTGCAAGAGCTTCTCTCAAAGATCTACTGTTACTGTAAGTTCTTACGTAACTGCACTTTGCATAGCCTGGATCTACTCTCTGCATGGACCAGAAAAAAGATGTCTGATCTCACAGCACCCAGCTTTTTGTCACAGGTGGTGAGGTTGGCAAAGGCAAACCTACAGAGAGATCTGTGTTTTGCTGGATAATCTCTTGCATTCAGTTCTGCTATGAAAACGATGGGAAAATGCCACCAAGAGGCTTAATGGCACAATGTACAAGGGGTACCTCTGCTTCTGTGGCTTCCTCAATGGGGCATCTTATTGTTGGGCATTTGCAAAGCAGCTACCTGGAAAACAGAACTCACCTTCACAAAGCACTACTGTTTGGACATACAAACTGCTGTCTTGCAGAACCTTTTTCCTAACTAGGTTCTGGACCCAACCTTCCAAGGTACTGCTGCTGAGTCTGCATAAAGTGTAGGCATTAAGTGATGGATTCTTGGGGTTAGAAGAAAAAATTACTCACCATAGTAATGTTTCTTTTTAAGGGATCGCTCACTATGTTTGCACTCCCTACCCTGCCTCCCTTTCCAGAACCTGAAATAGGTTCACACAGGAAACTTATTTTTTAACTGAGGTTGCTCGTGCATTACTGTTACAGTTTCTATAATTGCAAGTTTGTTGTTATGGTTTATATGACAATTTATTACGTTTTTCAAAATTTTTGGTAGCCTTTTAACTAGTTTCACTAACCACTGCTCCACTGTGTCTTAGAAACAGATCTAAGCAGTGGCCAGAGTGGAGCACAGATGCAGGGTTTGAACCTACATTCCAGATTCTAAAATTTGCATAGGTTCTATCTCTGGGACGTCGCTCTTGATCAAGATGACTGCATAAAGTATAAACATAGTGAGGATCCCTTAAGAAGAATCAACATTACTATTTTAATGATTTTTATTGTATTTTACAATTTTGTATACTGCATGAGGCTGATATTTTTTTTTAACTGGGTTCCCATTGCGAATGAGCTTTGTTCGATGGGGTTTCAGCCTTACAAATTTATATCCTAGGGGTGTACAGTACAAACCAAATCAAGAGTTTTTAGGCCTAGCCAGGTCTTGCTGAGGCCAGAATCATCAGAGTTATTCAGCAAAATGTTTTACTAAACTCCAAATATTCATATATTACCATTGTCAGTCTGCCGTAGAGGGATAGCTCAGGGTGCATAGGCAGCCAGGAGAAGTTTATACAATTCGAAAGTAGTGATTTATTACCACCAATAACAATAAAATAATGAATAAAATTAAAATTGCACAGGATACCTCTTCATACAGGCAGTTAAAACAAAGTGCTACATCTGAGTGTCTCTGTCTCTCTCTCTCAATTTAAATCTCAATCTTACTCTCTCTCCTCTAAACAAAACATTGTTCTTGTTTTGTATATCTTTTCCAAGCTGTTTAAAATCTGCATCTTGATGTTGTATGTTGCATCTCCTGTTTCTCACCAAATGTACCAGAATTTTGTCAATTTATTTTCTGAGGCTAGCCTGAAAAGCATAGTTTTTATTAGGTGCAACGATCTTGTGGAGGACAAAATACATCTCAAGGTCAATTCTATGTATAACAGATTGATTTTTTTTAAGAAACCCAAATAGTATTCTGCAGTTATTTCAACAACATAAGTATATACATTTGCAAACCAAGAGATCCCAGTTTCACATAAAGATTCTCATATATTTTTTAACCACAGAGAAGCAAGGGGAAAAAGAAAGAAAGAATAGAAACGGCAAGTGAAGGAGGGGAGGTGATGGGGGACATTTTGGGACCATCAGAGTGGCCAGTTCCTAGGTACCATAAGGAAATTTTGATTGTGCATTCTCATGGGCAAGAGATCGAAAAGGAGAGGACAAAATCGATTCTTGCTTTTAACGCTCTTGGCATAACAAGTGGGACAGATTCTTACCTACCCTGCCACACACACACCCCTCTTTAAGAGGGAACCTGTTTTTTCTTTAAAAAAGGTTTTCCAAAACCTTCTTTTATTTCTCTTTTAACATTACCTTATAACATTTACAGTTCCTTGCATATGCAATATCCCTTTTTAGTAACACCTTTTATTACAAACATTTCAGTTAAGCACATATATTTTTTCAACCTTCTGAATTCTCAGTTCCTGAGCCATGTCTTGACAGAAAATTAGCACTGGCATTCTGTTTTCCAGTTTTGTGCATCACTTTGAATTTAAATGACTGTATTGCCAGGTACTACCTTGTGATTCTTGGATTTTCATCCTCCATAGGTTTCATAGCTTATCTTTGAGCATAGCTAGGTAATTTGCCTTTTACTGCTCATATCGCTCAGTGGTTATAACCCCTCTTACCAATATCTAGCCAATATTTATCCAGTTTAGTCTTGAACTCCTCTATATTCCCACTACCTACAATTTCCAGCGGGAGATCATTCCAAACTTGCACGGCTGTCTGTGAGAACCACATTCCCCTCCTTTTCATGTTGTTGACCTCATTATGCAGTTTTAGGCTGCATGATCTGGTTATGGACTCCCCCTCCTTCATCTACAGGCCAATACAGTCCCATAGGTCATCATTTTCAAATGCCATGTACACTAAACGTAAATCTCCCCTCATCCTCCTGTACTCCAATGAGTGATGTCCCAGTTTATTCATTCTGTCCTCATAGCCGAATGCTTCATTCCTGATATTCTCCTCGTAGCTCTTCTCTGTACCCCTCTAACTCTAAATCTAATTGATTGCAGTACTCCAAATGCAGTATCACCAATGACGAATACAATGGCATCAGGACCTTCATATCCCTGCTATGTCTGTGTTTTCGAATGTAACCCAGTATGTTATAACATTCCTTTGATAGTTCACTGCACTGTCTTTTAAGGGAGAAATCATCTGTAACTACTATGCCCAAATCCCTTTCTTCTCTTGTTTCTGTGAGCTCTTTTCCATTTAGTATATATTTTGCTTTATTATTGGTTCTGCCCAAGTGCATAACCTTGCATTTTTCTGTGTTGAATACCAACCCATGCTTCTCTGCTCATTCCTCCAATCTGTGTAATTCCCTCAAGGTTTCTATCTCATCCTCATTTCTGACTACTGACCTCAGTTTAGAGTCATCTGCAAATTTAGTTAGCCATACTGTGTCATCACAGCTCATTGAAGACACATACATCTTGAACAAGCACAGACCCAGCACTGATCCCTGCGGTACACCTCACATCACCTCCATCCAATTAGATAGCTCACCCTTTAGTGAGACCCTTCATACTCTTTCAGTCGGCAGTGACTCAATCCACTTAACCAGTTGTCCATTTACTCCCATGTTCTCTAATTTACTTATCAGTTCAGAGTGATCTACCATATCAAAGGCTTTTCTGTAATCCAAGAAAACCACATCCACTGGAATCCCTCTGTCTAGTGCGCTACTGACCTTATCATAAAAGCTCAGTAGATTTGTTAAACATGACCTTCCCCTTGTGAAACCATGCTTTGTTCCATCCTGCATTGAGTTTGTACTTACAAATGTCTCCAATTCCTCTTTCACTGTCTTCTCCAACTCCTTGCCCAGGACAGAAGTCAAGCTCACTGGTCTGTAATTACAACACTGTCCTTTGCTCACTTTTTAATAAATCAGTATAACTATCGCTTTCCTTCCAACTGAGTGTAACCTCCCTGTTGTCCAATGAGGTTTGAAATATTCTAGTCACCGGAGCTGCTAACTCATCCGCCAATTTCCTGAATATACATGGATGCAAGTCATCACATCCTGGCACCTTATTAGATTTAATACTTCATAATTTCTCTCTAAAATTGCCTTCTTCAATAAATATCCTCCCATATTTGGTACAGTCTCTCCTCTGTACTGACCTGTTATTTCTTGATTTAAATACCGTACTAAAATATTTATTCAAAACTTACGCTATTTGCTTATCATCAGTCACTGTGTTACCACTACCATCATCCAATGGCCCTACCTATTGTGCCCCTCCCCTTTTGTAGTTTACATAATCAAAAAAGGATTGGTAATTGTCCTTAACCCTGCTTGCCAAATAAATCTCTTTCTTTTAGCCTTCCTTTCAAGCCCTCGTATGAGAGGAGTCTGCGCTTACTGAGAGAGAGGAGTCTTGGCTCTGAATGTTTTTATTGCACCTGCTATGAGTGTAGTACTTGCTAGGCAGTGGGACCTGATTGTGTAAAATAGCAGAGGACGTCGGGAGTTATAGTTCATGCTCATCTGAGGGACTACAACCCCGAGCAGTCTGTTACTGCTGCTAAACTTCTAAAGAGGGATTTTAACTTGGGAACAGGCTGAGATGTGCAGGCTATGGTCTCTAGAACCTGCGAGGTTTTCTAGGCACATAACTGTCCACAGCAGAGGATCTAGGACTAGGGTGAGCGAGCGGTCACGTGACCCACTCACTTCCTGGTTGCTAAGTATTTAAACTCTCCCCTGTGCGATCGGGGTGAGCACGTGCATTCCTGCACGTGGAGACATGCAGAGACATGCGTAACGCGTCTGCGCATATCTAACGTGTCAGGCGTGGAGGGCAGGAGCAGGACCGGGTGGCTTGAACACAAACTGTAAGTAGGCCAC
Organism: Neoceratodus forsteri; assembly: GCA_016271365.2. Lineage (NCBI taxonomy): Eukaryota > Metazoa > Chordata > Ceratodontiformes > Ceratodontidae > Neoceratodus > Neoceratodus forsteri. Next base: position 41,987,782 of record CM057451.1, read on the forward strand.
AAGACGCCATTCCCTCTTTTTGCTCTTTGTGTAAAGCCTGTGGTTCGGGTTGAAGACGTGCACAGGAAATGGGCAGAAATAGATAAAATTTACGTGAGCATTTCACAGACCAAGACTGAATATTTGATTTTTAGTTCACAGCGATAACAGTTTTTTTTTTGTAGTATATTAGGCCCAGTACAGGAATAAACACAATGGATTCCAATGCAGTAATACTACAACAGGGGAAATGGGGATCAAATGCTCCACTTGTAACATGTTCAGTACTAATTCTGGGCCATTGTTTGCAGTTTTTTATGCAATAACTGTAGTGAACTGAAGGCACTAAAACAGAAACTAACACAGCAGGATGCTGAACTAAAAAAGCTGAGAAGTAGACTAGAAGAACAGAATAAGAATATGGGTAAATCAACAATAAAGGAAGGGTCAGGGACAAAAAGGTAAAGGATAGAGGAAGATGATGAACATGAGGCTGAGTGGAGCATTGTAGGGAACAAGAAAGAATAAAAAAGGTAGAAAGGTAGCTATGGGTGTCAGTCTTGAGATTTCAGACAGGTATTCACCACTAGAAAACCTGATGTCCAGTATAGAAGAGCAAGCACAGGACCTATTAAGCATTGCCAGTAGTAGTAGTAATAACTAGTCCACCCAGGGAACAGCTACAGATAAGCAGGATTACCTTTTGACACAACAGATACCAGTCAGTCCCATTACCAAGTATAATGAAGAAACCAATGAGGAAGGAATGCTAGTGGCAGATAATAATACAGATATATACAATTCAGGGAACAGTTGTGAGCAGATATATATATTGGGAGATTCCATGACACGATTCATGGATAGGTATGCAGCAAGAGGGAACAAGGAGAACACTACTACCTGTTCTTATAATGGAGCCATGATTGGTAACATTAACAATATGGTTCCAGGTATTTTGGCTGACACCAGCATCCCCAGTACAGTACTACTACATGTTGGAACCAACGATTTAGCAAGATTTGATGTTGATAAGAGTTATTAAAGATACTCAGAAAATTTGTGCAACACTAGAATGGCAGAGTCATCATCTCCAAAGTACTCCCTGTCCCAAGGGTTAGTTGGGCAAGAACAAAAAGAATTAAGTAATATAATAATTGGTTACGAATTGGGACCTAACTAGGAATGTTAAGATTGTAAAGGCTTGAAAACTATTTAACAGTAGATATGATCTTTTTGGTTATGATGGACTCCATCTCAATAAAAGAGGGTCAAGAGTATTTGGGAAACAATTTCATAAGGAAGTGAACCCAAAACATACCGTTCCAAAAAACTAGTCTTTAAGGGGCACAGGGCTAATAAACCCCATATTAATAAATCCCCAGTAAATAAAGCATCAAAAGGGGAGTTGGTGGTATTGCTCATAAATGCTAGAAGCTTGAATATAATTAAGAAATCCGAACTAGAAATACTGTTACTACAAAAGAATGTAGATCTGGCGGCTGAAACAGAGACTTGGTGGTCAGACAGTGCTCACTGGATGACCCATATACCTAGGTAAAGAGTATACCATATGGACAGAGTGGGAAAACGAGGGGGCGATGTGGCCTTATATGTTAAGAATGGAATACAGTGTACCCAGATACCAGACATAAAAGAGGAAGTGACATAATATGGCACTATATGGATGGACATAGTAAGGAAGAATAATAAAAACCTAACTATAGGGGTTATCTACAGACCACCAGATATAGATACTGAAAATAATAAATTGTTGGATAATATTTGCAAAAACATCAATAATAAAGAGTACTTAATAGTGGGGGACTTCAGTTCACCAGGAATTGAGTGGATCAAAGGTACAGCAACAACAGGACAAGAAAGGAAGCTATATGAAACATGTGTAGAACATGGCCTAATTCAAAATATATGCAGACCTATTTGAGGGAATGCTATATTGGACCTAGTTCTAACGTGAAGGAGATAATGTGGCGAAATACGTCGATATATTGGAGCCCCTAATATCTTGCGATCATAACGTGATCTTTTTTTTAAATCAAGGCTGCCCCACTACCTATCCGGGGCTGTACGGTAGTTAAGGATTTCAGTAAGGCTAATTATAATATGATTAGGAACAAGCTGAACATTTGGCAATGGGATATGGGTGATCTAGACGCAAATATACTATGGAACAAAATCAAAAATAAGTTACTAGACCTGGAAGAGAAATATATTCCCAGAAAAAGAATATATAATAGACATGGTAAAATACTCCTGTGGTACACTAGGACTGTGAAGGATAACATTAAAAAGAAGGCTAGGGCCTATTGGTCCATAAATAGGGATAGCACACCATACAATAGGGAGAAAGACAGATGGTAAGAAAATGTAAATACAGCATCAGGAAGGCAAAGATGATGACAGAGTTCCATTTAGCACACAGTAAAGATAATTGTAAGGCCTTTTATGCCTATGTAAACAACAAAGCTGTAGACAGAACAGTGGGACCAGTCAAGGGGGGAAATACAGAATGTAATGATCCAAAACGGAGGGCAGAAGAATTTAATAATTACTTTTGCTCGGTATTCGAAAACGGGGAAAAAAATATCTGGTACGCAGGTGGTTGAAGGGAGCTGCATCGGTCAAGCACGTAACTTTGACATGGAGATCACAGAGCAGGAACTAATGGAGGTGATTAAAAACATCATTCCCAATAAATCTGCCAGTCTCGATGGTTTGTACCCCTGCTTACTGAAGGAAGTCAGTTCATGGTTATTAAAGCCCTTGTTACAGCTCTTTAATCTTTCATTAAGAACTGGAGCTATACCCAATAACTAGAGATCAGCAATTGTGATCCCAATTTTTAAGAAGGGAGATAGAACTGTTATGTCTAACTACAGGCCCATTAGCCTTACTGCCATCATAGGGAAACTTCTGGAAATAATAATCATAGATAAATTAGAACTGAACTTACTGGACTTGCACCACATAGATAAAACACAGCACAGGTTCAAAAAACATCGCTCATGTGCGACAGATACCCTGGTGTTTAACAAGGAAGTAAGCAAACTCCTCAATGATAAAAAAAATAAAATGGTAGATGTAATATTTCTAGATTACAAAAAGGCACTCGATAAAATTCCATATGGAATTCTGATTCAGAAATTAAGACTATAGGCATAAATGACTATCTAATAAGGTGGATATAATCCTGGCTTAGTAACAGAACTCAGAGTGAGGATTAGGGGCTAAACATCAGAAAGCGGGGACATGATGAGTGGTGTACCACAGGGGTCAGTCCTGGGCCCATCATTGTTTTCTACATTTATAGCAGATATGCATTGTGAACTAACTAATACTGTATGTGTCTTACGTTTGCTGATGATGCTAAACTACTAGCAGAAGTGGGATCTTGTGAAAAATCACTCTACAACAATATCTTTATAAGTTGGAGAAGTGGGAGAAACTTAATGGCATGCAGTTTAATTTAGAGAAATTTACAGTGATGCACTTCGGAAGGGACAACTCCAGGCATCAATATAGTCTGAATGGATACAGCCTAAGGAACACTACTAGGGAAAAATACTTAGGGGTATATATCAGTAACAATCTGACCTTCAGTTTTCACTGTCAGGAAATAATAAATAAATCTAATAGAATAATTGGGTGCATAAAGAAAGCATTTGCTACAAGAAACAGAGCCTGTATTATGCAGTTATATCGCACATTTGTTAGGCCACACTTGGACTACTACACTACTCTTTGGAGTCCACACCTGAGAAGAGCCATTGATTGGGTTGAAAATGTGCAGTGTAGAGTGACCAAGATGGTGGAAGGATTGGCAGGTGAAACATGTGAGAATAGACTTGAGATTTTGGGTCTGTACTTATTGGAAGCTAGACGTACAAGAGGAGATCTTCTGCATATGTTTAGGCTCTCAAAGGATATGGAACTATCACAAAGTCTTGGTCTGACAACAGGGTGTAAAGTAACTGGGCTAAGAAGCCACAAAAGGCAAATTAATCTTACATACCCAAGAACTAATTTGAGAAGGGCATTCTTTATTCAAAGGATTATCCCTGTGTGGAATAGCCTCCCTAGTAATGTAGTAGAGGCAGACAACTTTCAGACCTTCAAGAGAAGGTTGGATAAACACCTATCAGATATAAAAGGGTATTAATGCCTGCTTGTGCAGAGGATTTGCCACATGGGCCCTGCACCTTCTGCTAGTCCTACCAACTTAGTATTGTACCTAGTATTATTCTTTTTTTACACTCCTTGGTCCTGCTCCTGTATTCTCCCACACACCCTCACTATTCCATTTACATGCCTTCCTATAAGCCTTTTCTTTCCTCTTTACCATCCTCCTAACCCCTCTACTCATCCATATGGGTAGGCTCCCTTTTGCATTATAGTTCTCCTTTTCTGTGACATATTTAGCTACCCATTCCTTTATCATCTGTATCAGTACACCCCACATTTCATTTAGAGATTTATTCTCAAATCTAGTCTCCCAATCCCATTTTCTTACTGCTGTTCTCATTTTGTCAAAATCTGCATTGTTAAATCATTTAAAGTCCTTCATTTGATTAAGCCAACAGAGGGGATTGTGATCTGTTGTAAGTACAAAGTCAGCTCCTAGCATATAAAACATAACAGACTCCATTGCCCATTTCGGAACAAAGCATTCTTTTTCAAAAGTAAAATACTTTTTCTCTCTGTCGTGCAGTTTCATGCTGATATACGGAATGAGATTTTAATGAAGTGCTCCATTCCAAATATGTCTGATCGAAGAGGGTATGGGTTGATGGGGCATTGGGAGGATAAGGGGCTGTATGCTAGAGATAGGCTCCATCTCAATTTGGGGGGGAGGGAAATCCTTAAGTTGAAAATAGAGGGGTTTGTTGGTGAAAGGTGGGGTTTAAACTTGTGAAGGGGGGAGGGATACTGGGTGATAGAATGGAAGAAGGCTCAAGGCCCATTGAACCATTCCCCACACAGTGGGCACATCAATTCCTGAAACAAATCAACTTGTCTATTTCTCTTTTAAATTGTTCCAAGTTTTTACTATTTACTATGTAATCAGGCAGTGCATTCCACACTCTAGCTGTTCTCTGTACAAAGGAATAGTATCAAAAATTTATTTTAACTATCTCTATTTTTATTTGATACATATGATTTCTTAATCCTTCTGGTTTATCCACTATCTCTATTCCTAATCCTTCCATTAATTCCGGATCTTTCATAATCTTGAATAGTTGTAATAAGTCCCCCCTTTTTTCTTCTGTCCTCCAATGTAAACATCTTCAATCTATCTAGTCTTTCCTCATATTCTCTACCTTTTTTGGTAGATATCATCCTTGTACATGTTCTTTGGATTTTTTCTAATCTGTTCTTGTCACCTTTCATATGTGGACTCCATACTGGTGATCCATAATCCAAATAAGGTCTTACATATGCCCTGTACAACGGTACTAGACATTGTTTAGTTTTATTAATAAAACTTTTTCCTATATTTCTTATCATATAATTTGTTTTCTTAATGACTTCTGACCTTTGTGCCTTAAATGTCATTTCATTATCAACTATTATTCCATAGTCCTTTTCTTTGTTTGTCACTTCGATTTTATTTCCATTTAAGTAATATACATGTTTTTGATTATTTTTCCCTACATGCATGATTCTACACTTTTCCACACTTAGTCATTCCATTGTCTCTTACCCGTTTCTCTATTTGTTTTAAATCCTTCTCCATGTATTTAATTTCTTCCTTTGAACCCATTTGTCCTCTCAATTTTACATCATCTGCAAATTTCACCATTCGGTTCTGGATACCATACTGTATGTCACTTATGTATAGTGAAAATAATATAGGACGTAACGCCAATCCCTGTGGAACTCCGCTGGTAACCTCCTCTAGACCTGACATTACACCTCTTATCCTTACTGCCTATTTTCTATCTCCCAGCCAGTTCTGTACCATCTAGCTATCCTACTATCCACTCCCATTGGTACCATTTTTATAATAAGTTGATTATGTGGTACTTTATCGAAAGCTTTCTGGAAATCAAGGAAGAAGATATCCACCAGCTTATTTTTAGATGTTGTTTTATTGATATATTCATAGAATATGAGTTGGTTTGATAGACATGATCTATTTTTTTTTGAACCCGTGTTGCTTCTCATCATTTACTTTTAATACCTTTAAATCTTCTTCTAACTTGTTTCTCAAAATGCCCTCTGTTACTTTACACATAACTGCTGTTAGGCTTACTGGTCTATAATTTGTCATAGAGGTATTTGTTCCCTTTTTCTTATAGATTGGTATCATAGTAGCTGTTCTCCAATCATCTGGTATCTCTCCGGTATTAATGGACCTGTTTATTATACTTGCTACAGGAGGTGCTATCTGTATAGCAATTTCTTTTAACAGCCTTGGGTGCAATTTATCTGGCCCTGCCTATTTAGACGGTTTTAACTCACTTAAAATTTTGTAGATTTCTTCTGTTGTTACTTCCATCCTTAGTTCTTTATTCATTTTATTATTAACTTCTATCTCTCTTCCTTTGCCTTTTTGTCATAAACTGAGCAAAACTATTGGTTTAAGTGTTCTACCATTTTCTTTACTTCAGTAACTTCACTCCCTTCTATATGCAGAGATCCTATTTGTTCTGATATTTTCTTATTTTTATTTATATAAGAATACAATCCCTTTCCATTATACTTCCTATATACTAAATTTATTTCTAATCTTATCCTTTCTTCTTTTATTTTAGATTTTAGCTTCTTCAATATTTCTTTATATTCCTTAATAGCATCTTCTGTCCCTAATTGTTTCATAATGTCATAAGCCTTTTTTTCTTTGCATAATTTTATTATTGCCTTTGTACACCACATGTTTTTTCCTTTTTTAGTGCATCATTTTTTGTACAGATTTGTCTTCTAACTTGTGTATTTTGTTTTTTAATATTTCCCAGCTTTCTTCCACTGTTTTATTCTTAAATGAACTCTTCCAGTCCCATTTTTCCAACTTTTTTTTATCATCTGAAATTTAGCTTTATTATAATTTCTTATTATTGTACTACCTTTTATGGTCAGTCTTTTATAACTCTTTAGAAAAAATTGAACTACTCATGGTCATTATTGCTTAAATTTTCTATGATATTAATTTTAGTTATTAATTCTTCACAATTTGTTATAATCCAGTCCAATATACTACCTCCTCTTGTTGGCTTATAAACTAATTGAATTAATCCTACTTCCTCCATCATTTCTAAATATCTTCTATGTATGACATTTTTTGCAGTTTTATTATTCCAATTTATATCCGGTAAATTAAAATCTCCTACAATAATTACATCTTCCTGCATTGCTGTCTGTCTGATCTCTTTATATAATCATAGTGTAATCTACTAGTATTTGGTGGTTTATAAAATAGACCTAACAGTAATTTATTTTGTGTTTGTACTTGTTGTATTGCTACCCATAATGATTCTGTTTCATCTTGATGATCATATTTATTGTACAGAGTACTCATAATTTCCTGTTTCACATACATAGCAGTAACCCCTCCTTTCTTATTTCTTCTTTCTTTTGAATACATTACATATCCTCCTATTTCATGATTCCACTTTGAATCTTTCTCCCACCATATGTCTGTTATACTTAGGGTTTCCGGTTTTAGGTGTTTATGAATCAGGGAAAAAGGTGTTTATTTTTCAGCTTTTCTCGCTCCCTTTTCTAGTAGCAAAATTCTTTGTATTTCAGTACAAATAAAAAAATCTATAGACAATTTCAGTATATATCTGCGTTTATTTTTTTTTAAAGAGCACTGTGTGCATTGATGTTTATGTTGAATAAATATCAAAAGTAATTAAAATTGCACATAACTGCATTATTAGCACATACTGTAATAACTTTAAATGCTGAATTTGTTATAGTAAATCATGCAATGCATTTTTAGTGCTTGTTTTGACATTTTCCCTCTCTCTTTCCTAGCAGTAAATCCCCTTATCTCTGAAAAGGCCCTCTCTACATTGGCACTTGAGACAGGCAGTGCAAGAATTGACAGAACACATTCACTCAGTTCTGGCCACTGCTTTATTTTACCCCTCCAAAATGTGTGCACTTCTAATTCACTGTTAGTTGGCAATGGTTCTGCAAAGTACTCGTCAAACTGTACACATAATAATTCAGCATCATGTTTGTTAAAAGTATCAAAAATAAATACATAATTTTCAAAGTTAGAAGAGAATTTGTTTTTTCTAAATGGGTCAAACACTTGAACAGAGTACCAGAGAGAGGATTCATTCAATTCAAATCCCATTGTGGGATTTGGGATATTTCTTGCCATTACAGCCTGCCATTTGTCATACATAGCTGTGTAAAAAATTTTAAAGCTCTCTTCCAGTACTTGCTGGCTTTCCAGTGGCAGACACCCAAGAAGTGCACTTGCAGCCGGTCCATACTCAGAGCTGCCTCCATCAACTTTGCTCTCTAACAGAATTTCAGTGCTCACTCCAACTGTGTTGAATACTTGATGGACTTGTGTGTGTTCAGACTTGAGTTATTTCATTACATCAATCAGAAGTCTCATATTCTCTGTAAGAAAGTTTAAAATGCAATACACAGTGTTCTTTTTGATGTCTGTGTCTACATGCTTTCTAATTTCATCACATTTCTTCCCTTCAGCATCTGCACTTAGTAAGAGAGTACTAAAGTTCCCACATTGGTAATTGGTAATTTACTGGAGGCAGTGTAAGACTCTTGTTAACTTCTGTGCTCTTTGTGTTGTGCACCAAACAATCTACTAAATTGTTCCCACTCCAGTAGGTCACTCGAGGTCCTTGTCTTGCAGTCTCTTGCAGCTTTGTTTTAACACTAAAATTGGACCTGTTTTTGTTTAAAATGTCTTCAGAAAGATGTGGCTGTTTACTAAATGTAGTGACAATATTAGGTACATTATTTAACCTTTGTGTCTTATTTCTTTTCACAGATAACTCAGATCTACTCATAGTATTAACTTTCTCTACTTGATTGCAGCTACAATAGCCAGTTTTCACAGATGTGAAGTCGCAATTGCAAGAAACGTAATGGGCAGACTAAGTATGTGAGGGGCATTAGCAAAGGTGAAATTTTGAGCATGCAGATGCAGATGCTGGTTTGTAGATTTTCATATATTGGAAATAATTGGCAGAGGCGATTTCGGTGCTTTTCGGTTTAAACCAAATTGAAGAAAAAAGACGTCGGTGGGGTTTTATCGGTTTTAAACCGAAAACTGGAAACCCTAGTTATACTGCATATGTCTATTGACTCCATCTTGAGTCTTATTTCCAATTCTGCTTTTTTTATTAGATTTAAACTTTTCGCATTCAAAGACCATATCTTCAAGCCATTGTATAATGAATTTTTATCCTTCTGTTTTCTACATCCTTATGTTAATCACTATTGTTTTGTTTAGATTTATCCAATTTTACAATCTTCGCTTTTCTTCCCCCTCTCCCCTGTGGTATTAGTTTAAATGAGTATCCAAAACCTTTTTTAATTCTAGTCCTAATTTTCTGCTTCCTTTTTTTGATAGATATAACCCATCCTTACAAAAATAACTTGGTTCATTTATAAATTGTTCCCAATGAGTCACATAACCTGTCCCTTCCTTCAATGTCCACAGTCTCATCCAGTTATTTACTTCTCTTATCTTACTCTGAACATTCTGATTTTCTCTTGGTATTGGTAGTATCTCTGAAAAATACACCTTACATCCCAATCTATTTGCTTCCTCTCTTATTTTAATATATTCTTGCTTGATACTATTTATGTCTTGATGTTATTTACTCCCAGGTGAAGAATTAATAAATTCTCCCGTTTCATTTTTTACTATATTAGGTAACATGTCTTGCATGTCTCTAATTTTAGCTCCCGAGAAGTAGCTAGCTGTTAAATATTTCTTTGTTCCCACATGATGTATACCTGTCTGTGTATTTAACTATTGAATCACCTAAAACATAAGCATTAGTTAATTTCTTTGGATCTATCATCATTTCTTCATCTCCTTGTAATTCTGTCTCGATCGTTTCTTCTACGTTGGATTCTCTTTCCTCTCTCTGCCCTGTATTTTCCCCGTAGTACATTTTGTTTGTATGTTTGATGACTACTTTCTATATTTTGCCAGTTATCATCTTCATCCCTATTTATTCCTATTTTCCTTTTTCTACTCTCATCATTATCTTTAGTTCTTTCTTTTTCTACTCCTTCACTTGCTCTTTCAACAATATTTTCCTGCTCATCAATATTCCTTTTTGTCTATCTGTTTGTATTTTTTATCTTTATCTCTTTGTTCTTTTTCATTGAAACCTAAATTGGATTCTATATGTGATTCGTCAATTTCCTCTTGTAATTGGCCATCATCTAAATTAATCAATTGCTCATAATTATTGTTGGTCTCCAACGTAAATCTCATAGCTCTTCTTCCTTTCTTATATTTTCTATTTTCTATCTCCCACCCTTCTCCATCAGTATCTCTCACTCTTTTCATGTTACTTTTTTTGAGGGTTCATTATTTTCTGCTCCATTTTCCTGCTCATGACACTGTTCTTGTAAGTGTTGTATTATACTCTGCTGTTGTAGTGAGACTAATTTAATTTCCAAATCCAGAATAAGTTGCCTTAGTTCTTTAATTATTATACACTCCTGACATGTGTACACTAATACTTCATTTACTATTTCTGTTGATATTTTCTTACATAATAAACATCTTAAGCCCAATTCTCCCCCTTCCAATCTGACCATATTTGTATCCATTATTAATTTACTCTTATTTAAATATTCAACATTTTCCTTTCTCTCCTTTCACACCTGACAATTGCCAATAGAAAAAGCTACTTCAGCTAGTGTCGCTAGCTATATCTCATTACTTTTACTTCTGCTTAAACCAAATGTACGGATCACTCACGATCTGTCTACTATTCCTTTTACAATAATCTTTTTTTTTTAGACAATCCCTTAAGAAGCTATATCCCACAAGACTCTTGTACTTATACCTATAATTCAAGGCTCAAGCACTTATGGACTATAATTAAGTTGGCACTCCTTGGGCCACTGCTACACCTCTCTTAACCTCAATGACTCTTGTGCTTATTCTGCAGATGTTCCTACCAATTGTCGGACTTCACTGAGTTTTCTTTGTTCTCCTATCGCACCGTATTTGTTTATCACTCAGGTACACTTCTGCTATATTACATTCACTCTCACTAGCCCCTAATGTAACTTTGAGCCACTAACCGAAAACTTCAGGTCACTATTAATTACTGTTCTAATTCGGCTATATATTATTTTAACTTCACAGTTATTTTTCCCAACAAACAGCAACTATTTGCATTAAAAACTCTTAACATATAACATTCGTTCAAGTAAGAATAACATTAAACAAGAGTAGATATAGATTACCAACCTTACACCCCATTCCCGTCTGGCTGTCAGTGCGGCTGAACTCTGCCATCGCCTCCGGCTCAGCTCGTCCGCTCATTAGAGCCGAGCGGTTTCTCTCTTCCTGCTAGCTGACCGCCACCCATTTGCTAGATGACACTCTGCCACTGATTACCTCCCTGAGTTGTAGGGCAATGTATATAGACTGCCTTTAAAAAGGCAGTCTAGCCAACACAAGACAGACTGAAATTGCCCTGTTCAAAGCATCGCAGTGCCTGCCCTCAATACTATTCCCTCAAAATACGAGGGTTTAGTTCACATACTCGGCTACCTCTACCTTGTAGTTTAACTCCTGCACACACCAACGTGCATCTTTCCAAATTAAAACTGCTTGCTGCAGCTAAGGACAGGCTCACTAGAGCCGAGCGGTTTATACTTCCTGCTAGCCGACGTCACCCGTTTCCTAGGTGACACTCTCTACTGATTACCTCCCTGAGTTGTAGGGCAATGTATATAGACTGCCTTTAAAAAGGCAGTCTAGCCAACACAAGATGGGCTGAAATTGCCCTGTTCAAAGCACCGCAGTGCCTGCCCTCAATACTACTCCCTCAGAATACGAGGGTTTAGTTCACACACTCAGGTACCTCTACCTTGTAATTTAACTCCTGCACACACCAGCATGCGTCTTTCCAAATTAAAACTGCTTGCTGCAGCTAAGGACAGGCTTGCTAGAGCCGAGCGATTTATACTTCCTGCTAGCCGACGTCACCCATTTCCTAGGTGACACTAGCCACTGATTACCTCCCTGAGTTGTAGGGCAATGTATATAGACTGCCTTAAAAAAGGCAGTCTAGCCAACAGAAGACAGGCTGAAATTGCCCTGTTCAAAGCATCACAGTGCCTGCCCTCAATACTACTCCCTCGAAATACGAGGGTTTAGTTTACACACTCAGGTACCTCTACCTTGTAATTTAACTCCTGCGCACACCAACGTGCGTCTTTCCAAATTAAAACCGGATGGTAGAAAAGGCTGTTGAGTGGGGTCCAATAAAGGAGGGACTCTGTCTCCACCCCCCTGGGAAGCTGGAGGAATGCGGGAAAAGGCCAACTGGTAAGGTGCTGACCGGGAGAAGATGGAATCCCCATGGGAACGTGAGCGGGGAAATGGAAGTATATGGAAAGGATGGAAGGTAGTCTTGCTAAATGCCAGGAGCTTGGGCAATAAAATGCCTGAGCTCCAGGTGATGGTAACTGAGGGAAGGTGGAAGTGGAAGCAGTCACTGATACCTGGGCCACCGCAGGGCATGACTGGAACCTGAACCTGGAGGGTTACACCATGTTCAGGAAGGACAGAGGAGGGAGGGAGGAGGGGTAGCAATAATAGTCAAAAACTGCATTGGCATAGGAGGAGTGGAGGAGGTGGAGGGAACTGTGAAGACGATTTGGGTCACCTTGATAACGGGGAGCAAGAGGAGTAAAATAGGAGTGGGTATAGACCTCCCACCACATGGAGGAGCTGGAGGAGAGTCTGGTGGCAGATGTTGGTAGGCACTGCAGATTGGGCAGGGGAAGGGTGGTGGTGTTGGGGGACTTAAACATGCCAGGAGCAGACTGGGAGACTATGACATCCTCGGTGGCCTGGGAACAGAGGTTGTTGGATGTCTTTCAGGATGCGTTCCTAACTCAGTGGGGGGACCGACCAGGGAGGCACGGATACTGGATGTGGTCCTGGCAGACAGTAGTGACCAGATTGGGGGCCTGGAGGCAAGGGACCCGTTGGTGGGGAGCGACCATGCCACGGTCTGGTTCAGCCTGGACCTAGGAGGGGTAGAAGGCTGCACAAAGATGGAGGTAACTGACTTCAGGGGGGTGGATTTCAAGGAAATGGGAAGGATCCTTAAAAAGCATTTGGATGGGATTGGGCCAGACATGGACGCTGACAGTTGGGAAATCATCAGGAGGGGGGTGCAGGATGCTACCAGCACCTGTGCAAGAGTAAGACGAAAATGTGGTAGGGCCCGTAAACCCTGCTGGTGGACCAGGGAGGTTCAGGAGGTGGTGAGGGGAAAGAAGGCAGCTTATAGGCATTTCAAGTTCTCAAGGAGTGAAAGGGATCGAGGGGAGCACAAGCTGATGGCCAGAAGGGCCACTAGGATGGTGAGGACTGCCAAGGCAAGGAAGGAGCAGAACCTGGCCAGGGAAATTAGGAGAGGGAACAAGGGTTTTTTTTAGATACATTGGGGGGAAAAAACAAAGAGTGAAGGGGCAGATTAGCAGGACTAAAATGGGAGAGATGGGCACAAGACCCAGGGGAGCAGGTTGAGATACTAAATGAGTACTTCACCTCAGTTTTCACCAAGGAAAATGGGGGGGCTGCATCATACATAGGAGGAGATGGTGAAACTGAGGAGGGGGGAGGACCCTTGCTGATCGGCAGGTCTGGGGAGGGGGGGGCCATCACTGGCAGGAGGGGGGAAGGCAAAGCAGGGGGATGAGGTAGCGGAAGTGGAAATCATGGCAGAGAGAGAGTGAGGGAAGCCCTCAGGTCCCTTAAGACAGAGAAAGCATGGTGCCAGATAAATTACATCTCAGTGTGCTGAAGGAACTGGCGGATGTCCTGGTGAAACCCCTGGCGGAGCTTTTCAGCATCGCTCTGAGGACAGAGTGGGTGCCCCAGGACTGGAAGGTGGTGTATATAGTGCCTATCCACAAGGGGGGATCAAGGGAGGTAGCAGGTAACTACAGGCCCATCAGCCTAACATCAGTGGTGGGCAAGGTGATGGAGGTATTGTCAAGGAGAGGCTGGGGGGGACTGGAAAAGTCGGGGTGCCTGAACGATAGACAGCATGGATTTGTCCCGGGGGAAATCGTGTCAGACAAATCTTGTAGAGTTCTATGACTGGGTGATGAGTGCCTTGGACCTGGGTAGACCAGTGGACGTCCTCTATCTTGACTTCAGCAAGGCGTTTGACTCTGTTCTACACGGGGGCCTGTTGAATAAGCTGGGAGAAATGGGGGTGGGGAACCAGATGATCAGATGGATAGGCAGTTGGCTCCAGGACAGGCCCCAGAGGGTCATGGTTGGCGGGATAGTCTCATCCCCAAGGAGGGTCACTAGTGGGGTCCCTCAGGAATTGGTCCTTGGGCCCCTACTGTTCAATGCCTATGTCTCTGACATAAGGAAGGGTATCAGGAGTGAGATGAGTCTCTTTGTGGATGACTCATAACTGGGGGCAGTGGTGGATGGGGAGATGGGGAGGGTGGCCCTGCTGGGGACCTGGAGGCTCTGGAAAGGTGGTCTAGAAAGTGGAAGCTGAAGTTCAATGCAGGGAAATGCAAGGTACTGAATCTGGGAGCCAGAAACCCGGGCCAAGTGTACACCCTGTGGGGGGAATGCTACAAGGCTCAATGGCTGAGAGGGACCTGGGGGTGGTGGTGGATGTCAGGATGAACAACTCTGAGACTTGTAGGAGGGCAGCGGCCAAGGCCAACAGGATGCTGGGATGCATCGCTAGGGGGATCACCTCCAGAAGGACGAAAGTGATACTTCCTCTGTATAACTGCTTGGTGAGGCCACACCTCGAGTATTGCATGCAGTTTTGGAGGCCACACTTAAAGAGGGACAGTGAACTCCTGGAGAGGGTCCAGAGGAGGGCAACCAAAATGATCTGGGGCTTGGGGGACAGGACCTATGGGGAGAGGCTCGAAGAGCTAAATATGTACACACTGGAAGAGAGAGAGGACCGGGGGGGACATGATAGAGATCTTCAGGTACATGAAGGGGTTAAATAGGGGAGGAGCAGTCAGGGTGCTCCGAAGGAAGGAGGGGGGGCAACTAGAGGGTATGGCTGGAAGCCGGAGGGGGGAGATTCAGGGGAGAATGAAGGAGGTGCTACTTCACTGAGAGGGTGTGGAGCCGTGGAGTGCGCTGCCCAGGGGGCTGGTGGAGGCAGAGATGGTGGAGGCGTTCAAGAGGGGCTGGGACAGGTACAGGGGAAGGCTTCTGGAAGCAAAGTCCTGTGCAGCGGGAATATCCAGGACTGGGAAGGGAGAAGCCAGAGAGGGCGAGGAGGGCAATAAGGTCAGCTCCCAGGGTGAGG
The DNA here is from genome assembly GCA_016271365.2 of Neoceratodus forsteri. Lineage (NCBI taxonomy): Eukaryota > Metazoa > Chordata > Ceratodontiformes > Ceratodontidae > Neoceratodus > Neoceratodus forsteri. Next base: position 42,003,282 of record CM057451.1, read on the forward strand.
GCTAACCAAACGAGCAGACACGAAAGACTGTTAAGCCTATTCTGCTGGCATTTTAGTATGTTAGTATCTGTGGGACTGTTTTGTCTAGTTGGAGCCATTTAGTGAGGAGTTCTCTGAGTTGGGTGAAGGCTTCTCAAGGATTGTCGACTTAGTGGTACTTCTGGGACCGGAATCTGTGCCTTTAGGTCTTTCCTAAGATTTCAGGTCTTTAAGGATTTCTCTTTCACAAGATCATAATTTTATGACTGTGCAATGTACATACTGCTGTCAGCAAGTTGGGCTTTGCCTGTCAGATAAGGTACCAGTCTGATTGTCCATTGCAGTTTTGGCCATTGGCATGCTCTGATGCCCCTTTCAAAAGCTGTCAGGTATGCTTCAGTATCATCCGAGGGACACAGCTTTGTAAGTTTAATGTCTTTTAAGTTGCTCGTTGTTTTGTTGATCTGCTGAACCTGTACCAGATCCTTCAGCTTTGATAGCTTGCAAGGCATCTAGCCACCACTGCTCCTGTCACTGCATCTCTTCTCTTCTCTGTTTCTCAGTCTCTCTCTTTGTTGTATAGCCCACCTTTTGAAGAAGGCAGACATGCTTTCATGTTCTGTCCCTGCCAGTTCTTCTTCTTTCATCACTGGTGCTGGCTGTATAGTGCCAGTTTGGATGTTTGTTTCTGCTTCTAGTTTGGCTGCCATTCTTCTGTTAATCATTCCTGGGCTTGCTTCCACAGGATCCACACCTTTCTTTTATGCTTCTCTCTTTCCCTGGTACCCACACACAAAACTCCTGGGATAGAATATTCATGGCTTAAATCCCACTTTATCTGACAGCAGCTGTCGTAGAGGCATAGGTTAGGAAGCATTGGCAGACCAGGAGAAGTTAAAAATTGCAAGTAGCATTTTATTATCAGTAACAATAAAATAAGAAAAAATTGTACAGGATAACTCTTCATACAGGCCAAAATCCCACATCTGACCGTCTCTCTTAGTTTAAATTTCACCCCCCTCGAACCACACACACACACACAAAACATTGCTCTCTTTTTATAAGATATCTTTTCCTGGTAGCTTAAAATCTTCATCTTGATGTTGTATGTTGCATCTCCTGTTTCTCACATAATGTACAAGAACGTTGTCAGTTTCTTTCCTGAGCCCAGCCTAATGAGCACATGTAGTCTTTAAAGATCAATGGCAACCATTTTACACATTGTAAAAAAAAAAAGCCGGAATTCAGGTCCCAGCGTCATAAGTAGTGTTTCCTAAAAGTGACATGCTATTTGGTTTTGTGGTTTGCTTTAAAACAGCATTTGTTAACTTGTTCTGCCCTAACTGAAAACAGTCAGGCTGTTTCTGTCTCTCTGACTGGGCCTGGGAGCATGATGACATCATATTTGACTAGGCAAGAGCTTCAGCAGTGTAAGTACCTGCTTGGCCGACGAGCTGTTAACTTCCCAGTTAGAACAATCTGTGAGGTAATTGTTTGCTGTCCATGGTTTTTACAAACTCAGTCTCTGGTGTTTGTTCAGATGAATTAGCTGAAAATTCACATTTTGCTCTTCTAAAGAGTTGATCATTTGAGTTTCAGTGCTGAATTGAAGTGGTATGCATTTGAGAAATCAGCTTATCTGTACCACAGCTGCTGCCAGTTCTTTCTCATCAAAACACAGTGTTTTTCTCTTGCTACAACACTGGGTTGTTTATTTAATGGATATAAAATAAGTCTAAAGTTTGTTCATACAAGTAGTTTGTCTTTTTAATGTAGTCTCAATAAACAGGTACATGTAAGAACATTATTTTCCTCTCATATTGACAGACAGGTGCCTGCCACATTCTGCTGTTTCAGGCACATGTACTATATGAACTCGCAAATTTCAGTTCTTTGATGATTTAAGAGTTAAAAAACATCATGCATAACTAGAAACACTACATGGCATCCTGATGCCCCCTCTCCTACCTACCGTTGAGGCAGCAGCACTCTGCTGCCCCATGTCACCTGCCCCACATGCCCCCTGCCCCAAATTCGAGGATGCTGCACCCTGCTGCCCACTCTCTTGTCCCATAGAGTCAGGGCTGCTGCACCCTGTTGCCCCATGTCCTGCCTGAACAATCAGGGCCTCAGCACCCTGCTGCTCCCTGCCTGAACAGTTGAGGTTACTGCAACTTACTGCAGCCCTTTGTCCCCCCAACCCCTCAATCAGAGCCACTGCACCCTGTTCCTGTCACCTCAGTCAAGGCTGCTGCACACTTCTATACCCTAGAATCCCATGCCCCCTGCTTCCACATTTGGGGCTGCTGCACCATGATGCCCATGCCACCAGAGGTGGGGCTTTTACTGCAACCTGCTACCTACATCCATTTTCCCAAATGGGCAGGGCTACTGCACCATGCATATCCCATCCCACAGTCAGAGCTGCTATGCCCTGCTGCCCCCCTTCCATGTTTGGCCCACAATCAAGGTTTCTTCACCATGCTGTAGTCTGTCTCCTGCCACCATAGCCAGAGTTGCTGCACCCTGTTCCTGTCTACACAGTCAGGGCTGATGTACCATCTTGCACCATACAACCCAGTTCCTCCACAGCCCCATGACTCTGCAGTTAGGGTTGCTGCACCATGCTGCACCCTGCCACCAAAGTCAAATTTGTTTGCTGCACTGCCCAAAAGAAAAAAAAGAAAAGAAAAATGATTTCATCTTGTTTTATGGGGGTGAAGGACAGGGAGCATTAGGGTGCAGAAGTCCCAAGTGTTTGGTCAGGAGAAAAGGGAGGCATTAGGGTACAGCAGCCCAAGCTGTGGGACAGGATGCAGCAGCCACACCTGGGTGGAACTGACACAACTATGGGGGCAGAGGACAGGGGGCAGCAAATGTATTAACCCCTGTGACAAGTGGCAACATGGTGCACCAGCCCTAACTGTAGAGGCAAGGGGCTCTAGGGTACAGTAGGCCACAGCAGCCCTGCCTGAGTAGTCCAGAGCAGGGTGCAACAGCCCTGGCTATGGTAGTAGGGGACTGTGGACAGCATGGTGCAGAAGCCTTGACTGCGGGGCAGGACACAGGGGGGCATCAGGGTACAGCAGCTCTGACTGTGAGATGGGGTGCTCATGGTGCAGCAGCGCGGCTCATTGAGGACATTGGATGTGGATAGCAGGGTGAAGCAAAAGCTCTACCTCTGGTGGCATGGGGCAGCATAGTGCAGCAGCCCCAACTGTAGAGGCAAGACACAATGGACCCTAGGGTGTAGCAGAGCTCAGCAGCCCTGACTGTGAAGACAGGAACAAGGGGCAACAGGGTGCGATGTCCCCAGTGGTGGGTTTGGGGGACAGTGGATAGCAGGTTGCAACAACCCCTGCTGTTCTGGCATGGGGAAGCACGGTGCAGCAGCCCTAACTGTTCAGGCTGATGGTGGGCAACAGGGTGCAGCAACCCCAACTGTGTGGTAGAAGGCAGTGGGCAGCAAGGTGCAGTGGCCTCAAATGTGAGGCAAGAAATGGAGGGCTTGGGACAGAGGACGGCATCAGAGTGCAGCTGCTTCAACTACAGGGGATAAGGGGCATCAGGATGCTATACACTGTTTCTAGTTATACATAATGTATATTCACACAGAAACCATCAAAGAACTGAAATATGTGAGTTCATATGGTACATGTGCCTGAAATAGCAGTGTGTGGAAGGCAACTGTCTGTCAATCTGAGAGTAAGAAAAACTGCTCTTACATGTACCTATTTATTGAAGCTACATCAAACTACTTGTATGAATTAACAAACTCTAGATTTATTTTATATCCATTAAACAACCCAGTGTTATATAGCTAGAAAAAAAACAGAGTTTTAATGAAAAAGAACTGGCAGCAGCTGTGATACAGATAAGCTAATTTCTCAAACACACCACTTCAATTCACCATTGAAACTCAAATGATCAGCTCTTTAGAAGAACAAAATGTGGATTTTCAGCTAATTCATCTGAACAAACACCAGAGACTGAGTTTGTGAAAACCCTGGACAGCAAACAATTACCTCACAGATTGTTCTAATTGGGAAGTTAACAGCTCGTCAGTTAAGCAGGTACTTACACTGCTGAAGCTGTAGCCTAGTCCAATATGATGTCATCACTCTCCCAGGCTCAGTCAGAGGGACAGAAACAGCCTGTTTTCAGTTAGTGCAGAACAGGCTATTAAATGCTGATTTAAAGAAAACCACAAAAGCAAATAGCATGAGATTTTCAGGAAACACTACTCATAACACGTGGACTTAAATGCAGACTTTTTGGGCTTTTTTTAAACAATGTGTAAAATGGTTGCCATTGATCTTTAATAAGTGCAGCGAACTAGAATATTCTGTCCCAGACCTGGTTTCCTGTTGACAGTTGTGTAAACATGCTTGTGGAGGTCAAAATACATCTCAGTGTCAACCCCCCCCTGTAGTACAGACTGATATTTTTTAAGAAACTCAAATAGCTTTCTAGGGATGTGGATATGTTGTTCTATCCACACTATTTGGCAGTGTCCTTTACCTTTAAGATGTGCTGGAAGTCTTCAAGCTGGCTTCTCCCACCCACCCGGGTGGTAACTCTCTCGGCTCTGCCCCATGACACCAGATGATCCTTTCCACTGGAAGAAGCAGGTTCCCTCCTTATCGCTGCCACGTTGAGTAGGCCCTAGCACTTATATTCTTCAGAATTACTCCCAAACGAACTCTTACGAGTTCAGGACTGATCCGCATGCCATGTGCGTCTACTGCCTGGGGTACGACCACGATCCTGAGGCCTGCGACTTTTGCCGCTCGTTTCACCCAGTCGTTCTGGAGGATCATCTCACCCGCCTGAAATCGGGCTACCTGGCGCAACAGAACCCGCTGGTCAAATCCAAGGATGCCCGTTGGGTGGTCTCCATGGCTGCAGGGTCTGCCAAGTAGCTTGCATCCTTCGAAGAGGAGGCGGCCCATTCCTCCTCGGTTTCTGCCTTCGTGCCACTTCAGCTGGGCTCAACCTTTATGGGCTCCTTCAAGGAATTGTGCCAGTCTCTACCAACCTTCGGTCAGGGACCCACCGGCAAATCTAAACCTGAAAAAGAATCTAAGCAAGAAAAGACTCGTTGCCCGATCATGGGATCAGGACGCTCTTGGTCGAGGGCCTCCGATTCCCGCGGTTCTCCAGATTTGACGTCGGTCTAATCCTTGGCCTTGGCCACTGACTCTTCAGTAACCCCATCAGGCCCATCTGAAGAGACATTGGTCGAAGTCCGGGCTGAGATTTTTCTCGAGCTGACCGACCAGTTGTCGACCGAAGAGGCTGATTCTTCCTTATCTAGAATCTGGTCCTGACGCAGACCGTGGAAGGGACGGATCAGTCCACTGACCTGCAGTCTCTGGTCCCCGACCCCGACCAGGAGGAGCCTCGGCAATCACTGACTCTCTCCAAGCCTCGCCACCGGCGACCAAGGCTGAGGTCTCGGTCTTCTTCCTGTGGGTTGAGCCAGTCCCGCTCTCTGCACAACAGGAAGCTATTCTTTATCCTTGTCCTCCTCAGGTGAGGATAGGCTTCGGTGCAAGTTGTGCTGACGCTACAAGGACTTGGTGTGGCAACAGTTGACTTTTACCAGTGCCAAATCAATCCTGGTTTCTATGCCGGCCATCATGTCGCTGTCGCCCAAACGGCCGACACCAACTCCGCTGACGGAATCAATTAAAATGGTGCAGACTTGGATGATTCCAGCTTCTCTGCCAGTCGTGGTGGAACCACTGCCTAAATAGCCAAAGGTCAGCGTTCCAGCTAAGGAGTCTCGGCTAACCAAGGGGCTTCCCCATCGGCTGTCGGTCACCGTCACCCTTGACCGTCCACGGAGGGTCAGCAGGGACTCCAGCAGTAGACCACTATTTGATGACTCTTCGGAGCCCAAGGGTTTCTCCCTGCACTCCCGTGCAGCTGATGTGGAGTTCTTGGGGGACCTCTCGACGGACGAAGGTCCATCCTCCTTCATGAGCCACCTCTGCCTGATCTCCGAGTCAACGGGTATGATGATGGAGCCCGTGCAGAAATGGGCTTGTTACCTGTTGACCAAAATCCTCGACCGAGAAGACTCTCTGACGGAGGCTTTCCCAGTGGCAGAGGCCATTCTTGGCCCTGCCGTGGAGCTCTGGCAGTGCCCTGCTTCCTGCCCTGTGCCTTCAGCCCGGATGGCCTGCAAGTATGCAGTACCCACCGGATCCCTTTCGGGATTCACAGAGCACCCCTTGGCTGAGGGGTTGGTGGCTGACTCTGTGTTCTGGTGCTCCGGCAACACCAAGGATGTTGACAAGTCACCTGATAAGGACTCCAAGAAGTTGGACCATGCGGTTAAGAAGGTCTGTGCTGCCTGCTTGCTTGGCCTCCGCCAGGCAAGCTCGGCCCTCCTCATGACCCACTTCTTCCATGCCCTGCTGGGCACCATAGACGTGGTGCTTCATCTGCCTGTGGACCTTCAGACAGTGGTCAGACAGGTCCGAGACCAGGGCTGGGATGTGGCCAAAGAACAGCTCCAGACTGCCATGGACATTGGGGATTCCTGTGCCTGCACCATGGCAGCCTCAGTGGCCATGCACCGCAGGGCTTAGCTGAGGATCTCGACCTTCACAGCAGACACTCTGCACAAGCTGGCAGATGTCCCTTTCCTGGGCACCGACCTGTTCAGGCCCAGGGTCGAGGGTCACCTCACATGCATCGAGAAGTCCTATGCCACCTTAGACTCCATGACATCTGCCCAGAAGGACCCCAAGGGTTCCAAGCAGTATCAGAAATGGAAGCCCTTTCATTCCACCTCCACTCCTGCAACCAAATGGCCAGCAGGCTCAGGTTTGGTGACCTTGGACCAAGTCATTGGCCTCAGTTGTCATAAAGCCAGGAGGGAGAGGATCTGATGGCCCCTCAGCTGGGCCCTCCTCTTCCTCCAAGCTTTTCCAGTGATGGCATGAGGGGAGCCTCCCTCATGCCTGTCACGCCTCCCCTGGGGCCCCTATGTGGGCCGACTCCACCACTTCCATTTTGCCTGGTCCACTGTCACCACAGACAGGTGGGTTCTAGAAGTGGTGGGTCAGCATCTGCCTCTAGAGTTTGAGTAGTACCTTCCTTGCCAAGCCCGTGCCCCATGGGAGAACTTGGTTTCCACAGACTTGCTGTCAGCTCTGAGACAATATAGCCCAGCTCCTCCGCAAGGAGGTCGTGGTTCCTGTTGCAGATCCTCTGGAGCACCCAAGGTTTGTCTTCAGGTACTTTCTGGTGCCAAAGCAGATGGGGGACTGGTACTCCTTTCTAGATCTGCACAAGCTGAACCAGTTCCTCATGTCACGCACCTTCAGGATGGTAACTGTGTCTCAGATCATGCCATATCTAGAACAAAACATGTGGTTTTGCTCTCTGGATCTTCAGGTCACATTGTTTCACATCCCGATCTGTCCGTCTCACTGAAGTTTCCTCCACTTTTTAGCTGAGAGAACCCTCTATGAGTTCCAGGCCATGCCATTCAGCCTATCCTTGGCCTCCGGGGTCTTCACCAAGTGCATTGCAGTGGTGGCAGCTTTCCTGAGGCACTGAGGGGTCCGGGTTTACCCCTACCTGGACAACTGGCTGATAGCAGATCCCTCCAAGCAGGAGGTGGAGTGGTCTAGAGACCTGGCCCTCCAGACCTGCGATAAACTTGGCCTCCTGGTCAGTGAGGCCAAGTCAGAACTCGTACCCTCGCAGGTGATCAACTTCATCGGAGCGACGCTCGACTCTTGCAGAGCCAGAGCCCGGCTCCCAGCAGACCGGGCAGAGGCTCTCTCATCCTGTGCCCGATCATTATGGGTTGGGCAATTGTGCCCTGCCCGGGACTTCCTGTGCTTGCTGGGCTACATGGCGGCCTGCACCAGCATGGTCCGGTGGGCCCACTGGGGAATGCGCTTCCTGCAGTGGGAGCTGACCAGCCAGTGGTCTCAGTGCAAGCTGGTCACTGTGACCCAGCAGATGTGGGGTGCCATCCAGTGGTGGTTAGTCCCAGCACATCTGCAGGAAGGGATCCTGTTTGTCCGTCCAGAGCCGACAGTCATCCTGATGACCGATGCCTCTCTCATGGGCTGGGGTGCCCACTTGGGGGAACACAGAGTTCATGAGCTTTGGTTCCTGGAGGAGCCCTGAAGCAAAATCAACCCGCTGGAGCTCCGGGCAGTTCAGCTAGCACTGACTGCATTCGCTCCGCACATTCGGGGTCAGGTAGTCTAAGTCTAGACAGACAACACCATGACCATGTACTACTTCAACAAACAGGGCGGGATGCACTCCCTGCCTTTGTGCAAGAAAGCTGTCCATGTCTGGACCCTCATGCGTAGCCTGGAGGCAGTTCTCCTAGCCGTCCATGTGGCAGGAGCCTCCAATCAGCTGGCAGACACCTTCAGCCAGGTGGGCAAGGCATCTCATGAGTGGTCCCCCCACCTGGAGGTAGTTCTCAGCCTGTTCTCCCAGTGGGGCACCCCTCAGGTGGACCTGTTTGCCTCCAGGGAGAACACAAAGCTGAGACTGTTTTGTACCCACCCCCCTCAGCAGGGAACATTGCAGGGGGATGCCTTCTCGAGGCCCTGGACCCAAGGCCTCTTCTATGCCTTCCCTCCTTTTCCCTTGCTGCTCAAGGCCAGGAGGGACAAGGCACTGGTGATCCTGGTGGCTCCCGACTGGCCATGCCAATTCTAGCACACCAACCTCATCAGTCTCAGCAGCAGACTCCTGAGGCATCTTCCCCTGCACGCGGACCTGCTTTCCATCATTCAGGGAAAGGTATTCCATCTGGACCTTCAGTCCCTGCACTTGACAGTGTGGTTCCTGAACGGCTAGAGTTCCAGGCTTTGGGTCTGTCCGAAACTGGCTTCACCACAGTGGAGACTTCTCAGAAGGAGTCGACCAGGAAGTGCTGTGCCTTCAAATGGAAGAGATTCTCCATTTGGTGTCAGGGCAATGGGCTGGATCCTTTGTTTTGTCCAGTGGCTAGCATCCTTGATTATCTTTGGTCCCTCTCTCAGTCGGACCTTTGGTCGACGACCCTTAAGGTGCACCTGGCAGCCATCTCTGCTTACCAGGCATGGGCCGGTCAGCAGTTGGTGGTGCAGGAGAAGGTGGTCTGGTGCTTTTTCAAGGGACTTGACCACATTTCCCCTCCGGTGCATGAACCACCACCACAGTGGAACTTGTTGTGGGTTTTAGCAAAGCTCTTAGGCAAGCCATTCGAACCGATGCACAGGTGTGAGATGTCACACCTATGATGGAAGACTGCCTTCCTGGTGGCTATCACGTCAGCCAGAAGGATCAGTGAGATCCAGGCACTTTTGGTGGAGTCTCCTTACCTGGTCTTCCACAAGGTTGTCCTGCAACCCAACCCGAAGTTCCTCAGAGTGTCAGAGTTTCACCTTAATCAGGTGATTAATCTCCCGATGTACTTCAATCACACCTCTGAGGCCGAGCACAGGCACCATACTTTGGGCCTGCGTCGAGCGCTTGCCTTCTACAAGGAGCGCATGGATGGAGTTTGGGAAGAGGTTCGCCAGCTATTTGTCTCCTGTGCTGAGGCCGCACCTGGAAAACCGGCAGCTAAGCGTACAGTTTGCAGGTGGATTGTATCCTGCATCAACCTCTACTATAAGTTGGCATATAGGGAGCCTCCTAGAAGGCTAAAAGCTCATTCCACCCGTCATACTGTTGCCTCGGTGGCTGCTTCCAGGGATGTCTCTATCCAGGAAATCTGGAGGGCTGCTACCTGGAGGTCAGCACACACCTTCATTTCCCATTACCACATCGACCTCGAGTCAAGTCGGGATGCTGGTTTTGGGGCCTCAGTTCTCCAATCTCTGTTCCCGAAGTACGGGGTGTGCACCTTGCCTCCCTCCTCCCAGGAACTGTTAGGAGTCTGGCAGATAGTGTGGCTAGAACGACATATCCACGTCCCTAGAAAAAGAGTTTACTAACCTGTAACAGTAGCTCTTCCACGGGGATAATCTCTTGCAGCAGGTAATACACTTGGGTCATCGCCAGAGGGTGCTGTGGTGCATGGCAGCTCTCTTCTAGCAGTCTTTTGCCAGGGGCTGCTGTGACAGGGTGGAATAGGACCCTGTCCCAGTTGTTATGGAAAGAGTTTGAATGCAGGGATATGTTTTATTCTCCCCTTTGCTGTCTCTTGTCTGTCTGGTTGCACAACCTAATTTTCTTGTGAGACCTAGGATTTCATCACCCCGACAGTCTCGCAGTTTTTCGCCTCTCACTGTCTCTCAGCCCTCCCTTGCTGTCTGTTTTTCCTCCCTTGCATATCTGCTGATATAAAAACATATGCAAATCATTATGTGGAAATGTAACTGATTTTGAGATCCCTTTGTGTAGAAAATATATGGCGTTACTGTTGAAATGTATATAATTATAGTTTGAGATTATTGCAAAAAGCTATTAGAAACTCAAGAGGTTACCTGAGTTAAATTTATAAGCCTTTTGCAGAAGAGCTGTGGAGATGGGGCCTCAGTTCAGGAACACTGTGTTCCTGCCAGCACCTGCCTGAAACATACAAGAACAGGATGCTTGTTAAAAATGGGGGTTGGAAGGACTTATAAGAGTGCTGAGCTGGAATTGCTTGGAGGATGGACACAGATTGAAGAAAATCTCAGATGGACTTTTTCTTTTTTTTTTTTTTGCCTTTGTAAATAGTTATACTGAACAAGTTTATTTATGTTACTGTTAGTGTAAATAAATATTTTTGGTGAATTCTACAACTGCTCCTGGTTTTCCTGTGCTTCCTGACCTGTGCTTCGATGACAGATGGTGTCAGCCTAAGTGGGGTTTACGCCATGCATACTCTAAGCCAGGAGTTTTGTGTGTGGGTACTGGACCTAGTACTAGGGAAGCATAGAGAATGGTATGGATTCTGCAGCAGCAAGTCCAGGAGTGGTTACCAGGAGAATGGCAGCCAAACTAGCAGAGATAGAAGTCCAAGCTGAGATTGTACAGCCAGCTCAAGTTATGGAAAAAAAACAGGCAGTGACAGAACCTAAAAGCCTATGGACTTTTTTAAATGGTGGGCTATAAAAACAAAAAGAGACCGAGATAACCTCATAGTCTTCAGGTGAAGCTACCTCTGGCTGCAAGCTGCAACACTGGACTTAAGATTTGCAAGAAAGTGAGTAGTGCTCACAACAGAGGGAGGTGAACTTTACAATTTACAATTGTGTTTGGTTTGAAGCAGATTCCTTAGGAAAGTTAATATTCTTCAGGTGGAGGATACTTCTAACTGAAGGGTGAAATAAGCAACTTAGAATTATCAGAAAAGGCAGTCTTTCAATCAACAGAGGGAGGTGGAGTTTGCTTTACTTGTGTTACAAGTGTTAAGGTTTTCAGTGCAGGAAGAGTTTAAACCCACATAGGCTAAATATTGTTTTCTGTGTCTGCCCTTCTGCACAGCTGACGTGGTTTTGGGCTGACTGTTTTCAGAGCACAAGTCACCAGGCTCTTTTGGGCTGGGGAGGTTTACCTGTGTCTGACTTGGATGTTTGGATTTTCTCTGTTTGATTAGCAGGGTATTTTCTCTGTCAAATTGGTTTGAAGCAGTATTACAAATTGTCATGTATGGCATCTTGCTGACAGGAAGGCACTCATCGCATCGGTAGGTCAGACCGTTTAGCTGATTGTTTCGTGAGGGCACAGTTTAGGCCCAACCCCTTCCTACCCCTCACCCCACCCACCCCTGGAAATAGTTCATTTATACCTGGGGTTCTGACATCATTTCCTCAAGAGGGCAAGGTACACATCACTGTCATATCCTGTCTAGCACACTGCACTGACAATATAAGCATACACATTATATAAATACATATATTTCTATATAACGCACCAATCACACACACACACACACAAAAAACCTAAACAAGGTAGACAGTTATGTGGGGAGTAGTACAATGTAATGGCTGTGGGGCAGCAGTCTTCCGGGAGTCTTTCTGGAGGCTGAGATGCTGCCCTGTTTGCAGACAACTATCTGCCCTGAGGGAGGAAGTTGCCCATCTTCAGGCCGCACTGGACAGTGGCAAGGGAACCTCCCCCATCCAGGGAGCACCACAGCCACCACCACTACCTCAGAGGTTGCGAAGAAAGCACAGCAGTTGGACCACAGTGGGCTCAGGGAGGGTAAGGGTGGTGGAACAGAGGCACACCCAGTCAGTTGTTACACTCCACAATCCATACACCATTCTGGGGGAGCATAGTTCCCCTATGGATGCACCCGCAGAGGAGACTAAGGAGGGTGCAGACAACTGTCACAAGGGAGGCCCTCAGGAAGGAGGCAGAGGGCACCACAGGGAAAGAAAGCAGCTCCTGGTGGGGGACTCAATTATTAGGGGGATAGAACTGGGGGGAGCAGGGAAAACTGAAGTAAGGTGCCTGCCTGGTGCCATGGCTTGAGGGACAGGAAGCGATCCTTAGGATCACGAGAACAGTTGCATCGGAGTCTGAGCTGGACATCATTGTCCACCTAGGGACAAATGACTTGGCTCATCATGAGATTAGAGCAGTGCAAAGGACTTTGTAGAGTTGGGGAGGGCTTAAGACAAGTAGCACACACAGTATCCTTCTCAGAGGTGCTGCCTGTCAGTGGCATGAGCGAGGCGAGGTACTTTGCACCATACAGTTTAACAAATGGTTAAAAAAATGGTGTGAGCACAGGGTTTGGCTTCATTGGACTGGGCACCTGAGGACACCAGCCTATACTGGCAGGATGGTCTGCATCTGTCCAGGAAGGAAACAAGTCTTTTAGCAATCGGTTTAAATGCTTCATTGGCAAGCCTTTAAACTAGTCAAGGGGGAGGCACTGATAAGCAGAAGGAAAATCCCAGCCTCCCCCTACAAAACAGGGTACTAAATGAGAAAAAGACCAAGGTAGAAAGGTCAGTGGGGTTGCTGCTACAGAAGGTAAAGCCATCAAAAAATGGAGAGCAATGAGTACCAATGCCCATAGTCTGGGTAACAAGCTTCCTGAATTAGTGGCCTTGATGGAGGAGGAAGATCTGATATTGTGCAGTCACAGAAACATGGTACACACAGAACCATGACTGGGACGTAAACATACCAGGATACACTATCTACAGGAGGGACAGGGAGGATAAAAGAGGAGGAGGAGTAGCTCTCTACATAAGAGAAGAAATCAAAGCAACGGAACAAAAGGGTAAACAGGGAGGAGAAGAAGCACTGTGGGTCAATTTGGAGGCAGGCAATGGCACCACAATCCGCACAGGGGTTGTATACAGACCCCCCCTCTCAGGGGGAGGAAATGGACAAGGAAATGATAGAAAGTATACTTAGAATGGCAGATAAAGGGGAGATATTGCTGATGGGTGATCTGAATATGCCAGATGTTAACTGGAGTGCAGTTGCAGCAGCCACTTCTAAGAGTGGGTTATTCTGGATGCCCTACATGGCATGCCTTAGACAACTAGTATTGGAGCCCACTCAAGAGGGAGCAATGTTAGACCTGGTCTCTCAAACGGAGAGAAGAGAGGATCACAGATGTAGAAGTGGTAGCCATCTGGGAACTAGCACCACCGAACAGTATGGTCTCACAATAAACACAGCAATAGAGTCAAGCCATACAAAGACAAAGGTACTGGATTTTAGGAGGGCTGACTTTGCGAAATGGGTGAGTGCCAAGGAATGCACTAGCAAATGGGCAGGAAGGAGGGGTGGAAGAACAATGGGGAATAATAAAAACTGCCATCACAGAGGTAATAAGCCTTTGTGTAAAGCAAATAAACAAAACGAAACGAGGTAAGAAACCACTATGGTTCTCAAAGGAAGTGGCAGTGAAGGTTCAAGAGAAAAAGAAAGCATTCAGGAAGTACAAGGAATCACAGAAGGAACAGGACAGAGAACTGTATCAGTTAAAGCAAAAGGAAGCTGGAAAGACAGTCAGAACAGCAAAGGCCCAAACCGAGGAAAATATAGCCAACTCAGTTAAGAAGGGGGATAAAACCTTTTATAGGTACATCAGGGAGCAAAGGAAGACCAAGGGAGGGATAGTGAGGCTTAATAAAGGGAGGGAGGGTGGGCAGAGGGTGACTGTGAAAGGCAGAGATACTAAAACAAATATTTTTGCTCAGTATTTACAAAGGAAGAGGGGGAGGTACCTAAAACAAACAGTAGAAACACTCTGGATACAGAAGTTGATACCAGCCCATTTACAGAAGAAAGAGTTCTGAATGAGCTCTTAAAACTGAAGGTGGACAAAGCAATGGGGCCTGATGGGATTCATCCCAGAATTCTAAAAGAACTAAGGATAGAACTAGTGACACCACTGACTACCCTCTTTAACAAATCATGGGAGGATGGGGTGGTACCTGAGGACTGGAGGAGGGCAGATGTGATTCCCCTTCACAAAAGTGGGAGCAAGGCAGAAGCAGGAAACTACAGACCTGTTAGTTTAACCTCAGTGGTAGGGAAAGTGATGGAATCACTCTGAAGGAAAGAATTGTTGAGTATCTAGAGGCCAGAGGGCACAGGACCCAAGGCAGCATGGATTCACAGCGGGAAGGTCATGCCAGACAAATCTGATAGATTTCTTTGACTGGGTGACCAAAGTAGTAGTCAGGGAGGGGCTGTGGACATGGCCTACCTAGACTTTAGCAAGGCATTTGACACAGTCCCACACAAAAGATTAATATACAAGTTAGCCAGCCTGGGAGTGGGTCCCAAGATGACAGCCTGGGTAAAGAATTGGCTGGAGAATAGGACACAGAGAGTAATAGTAAATGGAGTCCACTCTGAAAAAGGGGATTAGCAGTGGGTACCAAGGGTTCAGTATTAGACCGGTCCTCTTCAATGTCTTTATAAGCAACATTGCAGAAGGACTGAAGGAAAGTATGTCTTTGCAGATGACACAAAGATCTGCAACAGAGTTGATGCACAAGGTGGGTGGAAAGGATGAGAAGGACTTGGCAAGGTTAGAGGAATGGTCAAATGTATGGCAGCTTAGATTCAATGCTAAGAAGTGCAAGGTAATGCACCTGGGAAACAAAACCCAGGGAAGAGTACACAATGGGGTGAGATACTAACAACAACAAAATGGAAAGGGACCTGGGGTAGTCATATCAGATGACCTAAAGGTGGGCAAGCAATGTGAGAGGGCAGCAATGAGGGCTGGGGGATACTGGGATGCATAGGGAGAGGCATCACCAGCAGAAAACAAGAAGTTATTATCCTCTGTACAGACAGCTGGTGAGACCACATCTGGAGTACTGCAGTTCTGGAGACCCAATCTCCGCAAAGACATAGACAGGATGGAAGCTGTCCAGAGGAGGGATACAAATGGTGCAGGGTCTGCACCGGAAGACATATGAAGAGAGACTTAAGGAGCTTAATATGTATAGCCTCGAGGAAAGGAGGGAGAGGGGGACATGATAGAAACTTTCAAGTACCTCAAGGGAATCAACAAAGTCCAAGAGGGTAGCATCTTTCAAAAAAAGAAGTGTGCAAGAACAAGGGGGCACAATTTGAAGATAGAAGGGGGCGGCTCAGAGGTAATTTAAGGAAGTATTTTTTCACAGAGAGGGTTGTGGATGCATGGAACAGCCTTCCAGAGGAGGTTGTGGAGTCAAAAACAGTGGTGGAATTCAAGCATGCATGGGACAGTCATAAGGCAATTCTAGGGGGTGGGGGTAGAGATTCAATGTTTAGAAGCACAGAGGAGAGAAGAGATGCAGTGACAGGAGCAGCGATGGCTGGATGCCTTGCAAGCTGCCAAAGGCAGAGGATCTGGCACACATCCAGACGAGCAGCAAAACACAAGCAACTTAAAAGCCATTAAACTTACAACGTTGTGTCCCTCGGATGATACATAGGCATACCTGACAACTTTTGAAAGAGTTGCCACAGCCTGCCAATGGCCAAAGCAGCAATGGACAGTCAGACTGGTACCCTACCTGACAGGGAAAGCCCAACTTGCCTACAGCAGTATTGACACTGCACAGTCAGAAAACTATGACCTGGTGAAAAGCAAAATCCTGAAAAGGTATGACATCTCCGGAGAGACGTACAGGCAGAGATTTCGATCCCTGAGGTACAGCTTGGCCAACAATCCTCGAGAAGCCTTCTCCCAACTTGGAGAACTCCTGATAAAATGTCTGCAACCAGAGGGCAAAATAGTCCCACAGATCAACATGTTTGCCATGGAGCAATTAGTCAACATCCTGCCTACAGATGTGCAGCTTTGGGTAAAGGAACACCGACCAGAGAGTGGGGAAAAGGCTGTTTCTTTGGCCATGGAATACCAAATAGCCAGACAGATGCAACAGCAGCGAGGTAGTAGTAGTAGTAATGATTTTATTCATTTATAATGAACAAGGTAAAACAATCCCATTGAGCACACAAGTACACTCATTTTCAAGGGACACCTTCTAAAGTGCATAACCTGGTTACAGTATAAGGAGAAAATTTTACAAGACATACAAAAATACAAATATACATTGTGGTAGGGTCGGTGACCCCCCAACTTGGATATGCTCTCATGGATACAGAGCATATGTAATTACCTGCCTATGTTTTGGAGGTAATTTGAGAACATTGTGGGCTACAATATTAAAAAAATCTGTTGCAACAGTCTCCTGCTCTTCTGATCTCTTCCTTTTACTATCACTCCTTCTCTGTCATTCCCCTACTCAAGCTTGGCCAGCTTTGAGCAGTCTTTCTGTCCCTTTCCTTATTTCTAGCTCGTTTTCTCTAAATAGTAAAGCCCCAATGTTTAGAATGTTCTGTGCTTGCAGTACAAGCTGTTTGATAAATTTTCCTGCACGAATGCACGGTTCCGACTGTCGCGATCAGTATACTGTGCCGATCATCTCGACCGCGAGCGAATGTGCGGAAGACGAAAAAAGAGTTTGTTATGGCGTTTTCATTATCTGGTGAATTTGAACAAATTAACAGCCTTTGTGCTAGTTTTAGTGTGAGAAGTTCAGAGTTATGTTATACCTCAGAATTATAACTGAGAAATCATTTGAAAAGTGGTGTTTGTTTATTTCTTAAATAAAAAGGTTAAACTAGTACTTTTAAAAGGGAGAAGGCAATGCATGCCACTGTTAAAAGGAGAGAGATAAAACTGTTTAACTTAAAAGGGCTAAAGTCTCCTAATGTGATGCAGAAATGCCTTAGACTTACAACTCTCTAGTAAAGTGCTTCCAGCTTCTCTCAGTCCAATCTCCTTATAGGACTGAGCGGCCCTGGTTGACCCACTTTTATGATGCAAGTTGGGGGAGGAGCTAACAAAGTCATGTGCTCCTCCACTGGTATAAAAGGAGGTGAATGTGAAATGTTGAGGCAGTGTGTGGTAGGAAGGCAAACCTACCAGATGCCTAGCCAGATTCTAGGTGCCTTTTTGGCAGGAATTTTCTTTCTTGTTAAAGACATGATTTCCTGTGCCTTATGTTTTTTTTGAAAGTTATGTACAAGTTCTGCTTTAAGTCCTTTTAATTTTTTTCTGCTTCTAATAAATTTTGAAATATCGGATCCTGACTGCTCTCTGGACTTTATTGGACAACCCCACGTGCACATACATATACTCAATGAATACATTTCCAACATATTAAATCACATCCCACTAAATACCACTTAGCCATCTATTAAAACATTTATCCATTTTCCAATGCCATGCAGCATTCATGGGGTTCCTCACTTTGTTTATGATACTAATGCCTAATCTTAGTCCAATTTATTTTAACACCATAAGATCTTAAGTCAACAGGCAGATTATTCCAAATTTTTGGGCCCAAATAAAACAGTGTTGTGCACGCACATTTTGTCCTATACTTTGGCACTTCAAACTCTATATACTGGGCTGATCTCAAACCCTTAATTGGGTGTTTAATTTATAAGTCTTTAGTAATGTATTCAGGTAATTTATTTTCAATAGACTTACACATAATTTTAGTTATATGTTGATTTCTCCTAATATACAAATGATCCCATCCTACATTTCTATACAACTCACAATGATGTGTAAGTTTATGTGACCCTGTAATATATCTGGCCATTTTATTGTATATACTGTCTACTTTTTTTCAAATCAGTTTTATTTGCGCCCCCCCCCCCCATACATTATGTCTGCATAATCAATCACTGGCAGTAGCATTGTGTTAATCACATGCAGCCTTATATTCCTTGAAAAATTACTTCTTATTCTATAAACATCTCCAGTTGTTGCCCCAACCTCCTAACCAAATTATTTATATGAACGGACCACTTACAATTTATGTCCATCCATAACCCTAGATATTTGTACTCATTTACCATCTGTAATATGGAACCATCTCTCACTATTATTTCCAAGGTTTTTTTTATATATGGGTTTTTACTTTTTTTGCCAAAATAATATTACCTCGGTTTTAGTAGTGTTCAATACTAATTTATTCTTAATATAGTATTTCTGTATGTCATCAAAAGCTAATTGCAATGTATGTTGTATGCTATAAGAATCCACACCTGAGACGTACATAATAACGTCATCAGCGCACTGATGATATACTCATTTTTCTTGCTTGAATTCTAAATCATTTGTATATAGATTAAATAAAAGGGGCCCCAGGATTGATCCCTGAGGTACCCCTTGTCCTATTTGCCCAAAGTCTGAAGAATATGTGTTTAAAAACACTTTTGGTTTTTTACCCCTTAAATAATTAGAGAACCAAGCTACAACATTGAGGTAACAGCCAAGCACCGGTAAGACACTCTTTTTCCCATTGAAACTCCAAGTCTGATAAGAACTCTGGTGGGGTAACAAATCTGGGCCCTAAGACATTATTTGCTATAACTGTGATAAGCCAGGCCCTATTGCAAGAAACTGCCATAGTAAGGAGAGTGGCACTGGAACAGATTTGTCCTTGGCAAATTGGGGCAAGTACTTAACAGATGTGAAGGTGGGGGATAAGACTGTAAAGGGACTCATTGATTCAGGAAGCAGACAGACCCTAGTGTATGTTGAAGTGCTGGGAAAACACTGTGCAAAAGGATCAGGTACTAGTGTCATTTGCTTCCATGGGGATCCTCGATACTATCCCACCACCCAAGTGACTTTGACCATTAAGGGTGTGTCGCACCAAATGAAAGTGGGAGTAGTACCCAAATTACCTGTACCTGTGATCATTGGAAATGACTTTCCAGGATTTACTGAGTTAATCAAGGAGGGAGTAAATCCTGATGTTTCAGCAGCTGTGGTGACAAGAACTCAGGCAAAGAAAATTTCAGATCGTGGGGGCGCTTTTCCTTTTGCCAGTTTTGATTCAGACTTGTTTGAGCACAGCTCCAAGATCCAGAAATCCAGGAAAGAAAGACGATGCCTGAAGAAACTGTGGCAACAAATGACTGATGGACATAAGGGGTTAAGATATGAAAATGCTGAAGCTAAACTGATCACTGATTATGATTTTCTTTCAGAACAAGCTAATGTTTCGCTCCGTGGGTATTTTAAGCAGCTGGGGGTGAAACCAAAACAGGGTGGACCAATGTTTAAAAAATGTAATGGGTTACTGTACAGAGTTTGGGTTAAACCTCAGCCACAGGAACAGACAGAAAACGTTAGAAAAAAAAATGGTACCCAAATAATGTGAAATGGACCTCAGAGTGTGATGAAGCTTTTCAGGCCCCTAAGGCTGCATTATGTTCAGCCCGTTTTAAGAAGCCCAGACTTTGAGAAACCATTTTTATTACAAACAGATGCATCAGAGGTAGGCCTAGGTGCAGTCCTGAGTCAGAATATAGATGGGATGGAACATCCTATTCTGTACCTAAGTAGGGAGTTGCCTGACAGAGAGAAAAGGTACTCCACTATCGAAAAGGAATATTTGGGGGGTGCTGCTGCTGAGCAGCTTACAGGAAGCAGCAAATTTCCTGTGCTCCTAGGTCTCTTGGTTTAAAATTGATTAAAAAACACTTTTATGAGCGAGTTTCTGAACTTAAGGCATCCTAAATTATCCGTGGATCCTCTGAGACTACAGCTATGGGGAAGAATCGGAGGATGGCTGCTGCCTCATCTGAGTTCTTTGCCCCAAAGAAATCGCAGCAGCAGCGTGAGGAAAGGCTCTCATCACCTGTAGAAGCCGCAGCCTTGAGTGACTGGGCACCGGGGGGTGCCTCTCTGGGAACTATCCAGGCGACCTTGAACCAGCTAGTTAAAACCATACAAGATATAGATAAAAAGCTGGCCTCACTTAAACCACATGTATCAGCTCTTGAAACTAGAATGGATGGCTGTGAGTCAGTTATGCAGAAAATGGAACAGTCTACCACTAAGGCATATGAGGCCACTACTAAACTCATCAAAGAAAATACGATGTTTTGCCAGCGACTTGAATCATTAGAGAACCAGGCAAGAGAATGCAATCTGCGCATCCTGGGAATGGCGGAATTAGCTGAAGGGGAGGACCCATTGGGATTTGCACGGACCCTATTGCCGGCTATTCTAGGCCTAGTGGAGGATGATTCCCCACTCTCCCTGGAAAAAACATACCGCATCAACCTGAGGCGAGCTTCTTTAAATGCGGGGATGCCACAGACTTTCTTGGTGGTGTGTTCTGGCATTGGCGGCCGTGATCAGGTACTCAGCTATGCACTAAGAAGGCGTTCTTTAGAGTATGGGGAGAGCACTCTGCAAATTTTCCCGGATCTGGTCTATGGTACCCATCTACAAAGAAAAGGGTTCAATGGTGTCCGAAGCCGGCTGCAATGCTATAAAATCCATCAGCTGCTATTTCCCGCTCGTCTGCATCTGAATTGGCAAGGCAAGCAATACCAATTCCAGGACCCTAAAGACGCTGAATGAATGTTGCAGACCATCGAGCAGGAGTTGGATGTGGAGGAAGAGGAGGCTGCCTCCTACAATGAAGCAGTGCCCTGAGCTCAATACGGCCCAGAGATTACCTGAGGTGTGTGGGGATGGGTTGGGAAGTAATCCTGGCTGTCTGGGGAGGTTCTTTATCGGCGTAATGTTTGTGCCTAATTATAGATTTTGTCACAGCCAGGCAACATATTATGGGGTTACACATGTTGAAACGGGCCCTAATTAACCTGCCCTACTCATAACCTTATCTGAAATATTTTGAACTCTTCGAATGGGCAGGGCTCAGGGCATGGACCTGGATTTACCCAAGACTGTTTCACTCTCTATGAAATCCTTTCTCTGTTACATTAGTGTTCATGTAACTAATATATAATTAATGCCTTGATGTTCGGAGGTTCGTGATACTAGCAGTATAAGAGCTACCCGGGAGGGTGAGAATTTTTTTTTCTGTTACTCTGTTACATAGTTATATTAAACCAGGGAGCCACAGGGACCAGAGCACTATGCTGGTTAATTGATGCTAAATTTTATAATAACTCATTATTTTAGGCTCACCTTTACGCTTCCTTAGCTGTATGCTGTGGGTACCAATGTTTTTCTCCTGATATAAGGTTTTTCCCCCTATGTGGTGGCT
This sequence comes from Neoceratodus forsteri, assembly GCA_016271365.2. NCBI lineage: Eukaryota > Metazoa > Chordata > Ceratodontiformes > Ceratodontidae > Neoceratodus > Neoceratodus forsteri. Next base: position 42,024,749 of record CM057451.1, read on the forward strand.
ATGTGAGAGGGGTTATTTATTATTATTGTATGATAACATATGGTATAGATCTCTTGTGTTACCTTCCCATGCTGTATGAATTTGTATATTTTATTGCAAAATTATAAATAAACAATACAAAAAAAAAAAAAAAGAAAAGGAATGTTTAGCAGCAAAGTGAGCCATGGAGTCCCTTAAGTTTTATTTGCTAGGAACTGACTTGGTACTTGTAACAGATCACAGTCCTCTCTGTTGGCTTAACCAAATGAAAGATAAAAATTCCCGAATCACAAGGTGGTACCTGGCACTACAGCCATTTAAATTCACGGTGATAAACAAAAATATGGAAAAGAGAATAGCAATGCTGATTTTCTGTCTAGATATGGACCAGGAATTGACAGCCCTGAAGGTTGAAAAACAAATGTATGAGTTTAAACTTTGCTGTTTGGCTGTACTGTTATAGAAAAAATGGATAATGCACACGTGCTTAATTTCTGAAAATTAGCAGCAAATGTCAGTGAAGAATTAATAGAAAGTTTTGGAAACCTGTTTGATAAAACAGGTTCTCTCTTAAGGAGGGGGTGTATGTAACAGGGTGGAATAGGACCCTGTCCCAGTTGTTATGGAAAGAGTTTGAATGCAGGGCTACTGTATGTTTTATTCTCCCCTTTCCTGTCTCTTGTCTGTCTGGTTGCGCAACCTGATTTTCTTGTGATACCTAGGATTTCATCACTCCAACAGCCTCGCAGTTCTTTGCCTCTCACTGTCTCTCAGCCTTCCCTTGCTGTCTGTTTTTCCTCCCTTGCATATCTGCTGATATAAAAATATATGCAAATTATTATGTGGAAATGTAACTGATATTGGGATCCCTTTGTTTAGAAAATATATAGCGTTACTGTTGAAATGTTTATAATTATTGACTGAGATTATTGCAAAAAGCTATTAGAAACTCAGGAGGTTACCTGAGTTCAGTTTTTAAGCATTTTTGCAGAAGAGCTGTGGAGATGGGGCCTCAGCTCAGGGACACTGTGTTCCTGCCAGCAACTGCCTGAAACATACAAGAACAGGATGCTTGTTAAGAATGGGGGTTGGAAGGACTTATAAGAGAGCTGAGCTACAGTTGCTTGGAGGATGGACACAGAGACGGAAGAAAAACTCAGATGGAGTTTTTCTTTTTTTTTTTTTTCTGGCCTTTCTAAATAGTTATACTGAACAAGTTAATTTTTTTATGTTACTGCTAGTATAAATAAATATTTTTGGTGAATTCTACAACTGCTCCTGGTTTTCCTGTGCTTCCTGACCTGTGCCTCAACAACAGCTGCCCACACATGACATCATCACTCTGCTCCTACATGAGTGGGCGGTCCCTGGTATCTTCAGTTCATTTTCTCGCCATCTTCAACTCACACGCAGCAGCTAATGCAGTGATCAGCAGTCATCGACGAGAAATTGAGCTAGGAATAGAATTTTTCTGTTTCCTTTCCTTTATTAACAAATGTCCAAAGAATCTACAAGCAAGACAGCACTTTTCCACTCTTGTTGTGGTAGGAAGATCTACCGTTACGACAACTATACCATTTGTGTTAGGTGTCTGGGTCCCACACGTCACCACCTCCTGCATTCATTGCCAGGAATTCAACCAGGCAACCCATTGACGATGGCTACAGGAGATCGAAGCACATCTTATGGAGCAGAAAGTGTCTCTCTTAGAGAAGGAGGCCCATTCCACAGAGCCCCCTACTACTGCTTCTCATAAGAAGCATAAACATGACAAGGATAAATCATCAAGGATTAATAAGGCAAACGCTCGTTGATGGCCACCATTACCGGTGCTCCACCGTTAATGATGCCTTCCAGGACTGCTTCCTCATCAACAGTGATTTACACCCTCTCGTTCACGTCGCTTTCCAGCGCTCTTTCAGCAGTCTGTATGGAACCCTGTGGTGATTCCCTTGACATTCCGTCGATGATGCCTCATTTTCCGTTGACAACGTCTCCCTTTAAGCATTCCAGTGCCTCTTCCCTTGCTGCCCCATCGATGACGGGTCATTCCTCTATGGACAGAACTATTAGGTTTGCAGTCTCCACTGCTCCTCCACCTTCACAGTCTTTCTTCCATAGGGGCCAGGTGGACAGAGATCGGGACCCTGGGCTTTACCACCCAGGGGCTAGGCCTGTTTATACCTCACATTCTATTTCCTCAACAATCCCCCTGGTTTCTTAGAAACCCCCTACTCCCTCCACTACCCCTCCCTCATTGGACATAGCCTCCATGGTACAACAGGTTCTACAAGTCATGAAGCAGTCTCAATCTCCCAATCCCAGTGAGGCAAGTCGCCCTTCCCGTTCTCCTACCCTTCTGCCTAAACGCTTCCATGGGGTCAGGGACCGCTCCCCACCCTGGTCCGCTCCATCTTATGAGGAAGAGTACTTTTCAGATGAGGCAGAATTTCCAAAAGGCTTTCCCGGAGATCTGGAGGAGATTGAACTAAAGGACTTGGGCTCCCGTTCACCGTCGTCTCTTTCTACTATCTCCTCCTCACATGATGGCTGCCTCTCGAGATGATGGTTCAAATTCAGAAAATCGTGGGTTTTTCAGCCACCGAACATGATAAACAAAGAAGGATATGGCAGACTATCTCAAACTGCCCGAAGAGCCTCTAGTAGTGGTACCCCCACTTATACAAACCTACCAAAATGCTGTATTTGCGGCTTGGAACCGACTTGACTACCTCGGGAAGAAAGTTTTCCAGGCAGGTACTATGAATCTTAGAATCCTAAATTATATGGGACATGGTTAAATACCAACATACCCTCTGTCCTCTGATATAGAACTAGTCAGTAAACTCCCTCCATCTCAGGAGAAGGTCCAGTTTCCACTGGCAATTCCATATCTCGACATCTGCTCTGATCAGGTTAAGATGCTATGGACACTTCAGCCTGTACAACAGCCACGGGGGGTCACCCTCAAACACCACGCTTGGCTACTTGTATCAGGATTCACACCAGATATACAGCATAAAGTGGTAAATGCTCCTTTTGATGGATCTAAACTATTTGGTTCAGGTACCCAAATACTTCTGGATGATCTCCAGGCTTCAACACAGACCTTGCATACGGTACATGGCATGTACCAAACCTCATAGCCATCTTACCAATGCCGCTCTCAGTCCTCTTTTCGATCGAAAAGGGGCAGTAAGCACAGAAGTACCTACAGAAGTGGATTCCGTCATCGCTCGCTGCCTTTTTCCAGGACCGCCACTTCTACCTCTACGGGCTTCCGCTCCCACCCTCCAGGTGGCGTCGGTCAGCCCCCTTCCCAATGACCAACTGGGGCATTGCCCGGGCTTCCTTCACCAGGCCTCGGAAGCCATGGGCGTTCGCTTTGCCCTCCACTTAGAGGCTTGGCAGATGATTACATCAGACAAGTGGGTACTTCAGATCATAAGGACAAGGCACATGCTAGAACTTACCTCAGTGCCTCCCCCTCATCCCCCCAACTCTGTCCATTACCCACCTGACAGTATTCCTATTCTCCAGGAGGAACTTCAGGCAGTTCTTCACAAGAATGCCATCTATCCGGTCCCTCAGTTGGAGTACCATCAGGGATTTTACTCCTATTTTTTTTCTGGTACCCAAATGCACTGGAGATCTCAGACCTATACTAGACCTCAGACAACTGAATCTTCACATTCAGGACAAACAGTTCCGGATGGTCACCTTAACATCTATAATGCCAATATTAAAACAAGGGGATTGGCTGTGCACCTTAGAGATGAAAGATGCCTACCTACATATCCCCATCCACCCCGCCCACTACCAGTTCCTTTGCCTTTATCTGCTAGGACAACATTACCAATTTCGGGCACTCCCGTTTGGTCTCATCCACCCCAAGAGTCTTTAACAAATGCCTAGCAGCTGTGGTGGCTCCCCTGAGGCGGGATGGACATTTTGTCTTCCCGTACCTGGGCGATTGGCTTATAAAAGCAGACTCCAAAGCCTCTCTGCTTTCTTCCCTTCAGACAACCCTTACCCTGTTCCAGTCCCTTGGAATTACGGTCAGCTGGCCCAAATCCAATCCAACCCCTGCCCAGTCGCTCCAGTATATAGGAGCTGTTCTGGATACCCCCTCCACCAGGGCTTACCTCCCTGATGACAGACAAGACAGACTTCTGTCTCTGGCTTTCCAGATACAAGCTCAACAATTTATCACAGCCAGATGTCTTTTATGCCTTCTGGGGCACATGGGCGAGGCCATCCCCATGGTGGCCTTCACCCGTTTACATATGAAACCAGTCCAATGGAATCTTCAGACTCAGTGGAGGCAAACAACAGGCAATTTCAAAGACAAAATCAGACTTTCTCCTACTCTCCGCTCTGCCCTGCATTGGTGGACCCAGTGTGTCAGCTTATCTTGAGGCATGCACTTACACTCCCCTCCTCCCTAGCAGACGTTGACCACAGATGCTTCCCTCGATGGCTGGGGGGCACACCTGGATCCCTACAGGACACAGGGCAGTTGACCTAATTTCTCCCCATGTAAATCTACTGGAAATGAGGGCAGTCCGCCTTGCCCTTCAGGCCTTTCACCCTCACCTTTCCCCCCGGGACCACTGATAATCCAATCAGACAACACCTCAGTGGTGTACTACCTGAACAAATAAGGAGGTACCAAGTCCCGCACTCTCTAAAGAGATAATGGCGGTTTGGCAGGAGGCCATAGTTCAGCACCTATCTTTGATAGCCGTCCGTCTACCGGGATGCCACAATTCCCTGGCCAACTTTCTCAGTTGCCAGACCTCCATGCACGAGTGGACACTTCATCACGAAGTTCTTCAAATGATCATTCGATTGTGGGGGAACCCACACCTCGACCTCTTTGCCTCCTCAGCAATCATCGACTCCCCAGATACTGTTCCATTATCCCGAACAGAAAGGGACTGTCTACAGATGCCCTGTCCCAACTGTGAACAGGACTCTTCTTGTATGCTTCCCCCCACCCCACTCCTGCAATGGACTCTACTGAAACTACAACTCATACCTGCCACCATGATCCTCATAGCCCCTCTGTAGCCCAGGCAGGTGTGGTTTCCCCTATTTCAACAGTTAGCAGTAGCAGACTTCATTCCATTGCCAATCAGGTCAGATCTGTTGACTCCAGATCAAGGGACTCTTCTTCATCCCAACCTGAAGTCACTACACCTTCATGCTTGGCTCCCGAGAATGCATTCATAGCCCACCTTTAAGTGTCCTCACCTGTGGCCAATATTTTGTTGGCTTCACATAAACCATCTACCAGGGAAACATATAATGCTAAGTGAAAACGCTTCTCCATATGGGCCGCTTCCAGGTTTTTTGGACCCTTATTCATGTCCACTGACTAAAGTGTTGGACTACTTGGCCTCGTTTGCCGAGACAGGTTTGAGCTACTCCTCTATTAAAGTTCATTTGGCCTCTATCCTGGCCTTCCATGAGCCCTTGGAAGGGAGACTACTGTATCAACATTATCTTGCCAAATGTTCCTAAGAGGCATGTTACACATCAAACCTCCCATTAGACGACCCACCCCTCCGTGGGATCTGAATTTCCTTCTGGAAAAATTGACCCTTGTGCTTTTCGAACCAGCGGCCACCTGTGACCTCCACTTCCTTTCTTGGAAGACAGCATTTTTAGTGGCTGTCATTTCTGCTCGGTTTATTTCTGAGCTTCATGCCCTGATGTGCAAAGAGCCTTACCTAATCTTTCACAAAGACAGGGTGGTTCTCCAAACCAGTCCTTCCTTTTGACCTAAGGTGGTCTCAGAACACACCTTAAAGGGGAAGTAAACATTGCAGGAGTCACTTAAATTGTGACAAACCATGAAAAGATCTTTCAAATGAGGTATTGGGCATACCTGTAGGTGTTAGGAGTCCTCAGATATAAATACCTAAACCATCTGTAAATCAAAACAAGGCAGCAGCCATTTCATTGAATCATGAGACCAACAGTGATGTCACTGAGGGTTAGGCTGTAATTGACAACATGCAGCCTGCCCCTCAGTGACATCACTTTCTATTTTAAAATGGTTGTTGCCTTGTTTTGATTTACAAATTAATTAGATATTCATATCTCAGGACTCCTGACACCTACAAGGAATTCCAGTGCCTCATTTGAAATATCTTTTCATGGGCTTTCACAATTTGAGTGACCCCTGCAATGTTTACTTCCCCTTTAAATCAGACCATTGAATTACCGGTTCACTACCCTGAGCATTCTACTCAGGGAGAATACCTCCTACACACCTTAGATGTCCATCGTATATTGAGATACTATACCAATCATACCAAATCTGTTAGAAAAACTTCTCAGCTTTTTGTTACCTTCGTCTCAACTAGGGAAGGTCTCCTAGTCACTAAACAGACCATCTCCAATTGGCTGGCACATTGTATAACTTTTATTATTAGAAATATAACAAGCCATTACCATGACCTGTCCAAGCCCATTCTACCAGAGCTATGGCCGCTACAGCAGCCTGCTACAAAGGAGCTTCTATCACAGACATCTGCAGTGCAGCCACATGGTCCACAATACATACTTTCATGAAGCATTACAAGTTAGATATTGCTTCACACCGTAGGACAGCCTTTGGCCGAGCTGTCCTACAAGGCCTTTTGTCATAACATCCGCCCTTCCTGGGTTTACTGCTTGGGAGTCATCCCAAGTGTATTAACTGCTGCAAGAGTTTATCCCTGTGGAAGATAGTACAGTTGCATGCTTACCGTAATGGTAGATCTTCGTGGGTATCTCTTGCAGCAGGTATGATCCCTCCCTCCATCCCCCCTCCTGTAAGAGAACAGCTTCTAATCCATATGGGAAGGGATACCTGTGGTACCTTGGATCTCCTTCAGTCCTCGCTTAGTGAGCTGAATCTAGCAGGAAACTGAGGATACCAGAAACTGCACACTCTTATATAGGAGCAGAGTGATGATGTCATGTGTGGGTGGCCCCTGGCAAAAGACTGCTAGAAGAGAGCTGCCATGCACCACAGCACCCTCTGGCGATGACCCAGGTGTATTACTTGCTGCAAGAGATACCCCTCGAAGATCTACTGTTCTATTGACGTGGATATGTTGTTCATCCACACTTCCTGGCATGTCCCATTCCCCTTTAATTCTTGCCAGAAGGTCTTAATGCTGGCTCCTCCCACCCACCTATGTGGTGTAACCCTTGGCTGCGCCCCATGATGCCAGATCTTCCTTTCTGCTGGAAGATTCAGGTTGCCTCCTCTTCACTCCCACGTTCTGTTGGTCCTGGCTTGTCGCGTTCGGATTCTTCGAAGATTAAGCTCGTTCAAGCTAGCGATTGCGATCGTTGTTTCTCGATCATGGAGGATAAATCTTCCCCAACCGTGTATGTCTACTGTTTGGGTTTTGGCCATGACACCCAGGTCTGCGAGATTTGTCTCGCATTCCACTCAAATTGGGCAGGCCTGAAAAACGGAATCCACTGGTGAAATCGAAGGAGGCCTGGTGGGCAGTCTCCATGGCTGCGGGGTCCGCCGAGCAGTTAGAGCAAATGCAGGCCTTCAAGGCAGAAGCAGTGCGAGCCGTGGAACTCTCCTCTCGGACGATTTTTGTTCCACTCAATCTGGGCTCCACCTTCTCTGGCTCCTTTGGAGAGATGTGCCAGTCTCTCCCCACTAAGGGCGAGGGACCCTCGGGCACGCATGTCTCCCGGTCCCATAAAAAGGACAAGGAACCGAGAGATTCTTTGTCTCGGCGAAGACATTCTTGGGATCGAGAGTGATCTCGGTCCCAGGAATCTCCAGTCTCGACCTTGGTTGAGATTGCGACTTCAGCCGCTGGCTTCTCAGTCCTGCCATCTGGTCAGTCGACTGAAGTCTCGATCGACGATGCAGTTGAGATCACTCTCGATCCTGTCGATCTGTAGTCACCCGACGAAGCCAACAACTCCCTTAACAGAACCTCAGTTCTGTTTCTTCCCAATGAGGAGACCCAGCCTGCTGGCAGTCCCGTTGAGGAGCCGGTCCCAGATGCAGGAAAATCACCGGTTCCCCCCGGTGTTTCCCGAGCGACCCAGTTGGCCAGTCAGATCAAGATTGAGGTCTCAGACCCCCTCAACCAATAGGCCGAGGAAGGCACATAAGCACTCAAAGAAAAGGCGATGCCGACATTCGTCTTCATCCTCCTTGGATGAGGAGCGGCTTCGACAGAAACTCAGTCGATGCTATGAAGATTTCATGTGGCAACAACTGATTTTGTCCGGTCAGAAACCGGCTTCGTTTTCCTCACCGGCCATTACCTGGCTTTTGCCTTCTAGGCCAAAGCCAGCTTCATCGAAACCGATCATCTAGGTTCCTCTGCCCGCGGAGCCAGTAGAACCTGCCCCGGTTCGGCCAGAATCGACCTCTCCACCGATAGTGGTAGAGCTGCTGCCTAAACAGCCAATGGGAGGGACTTCCTCGAAGGAAGCGTGGACTGTTCCGATTCTTCCCCTTAGGATTTCGGTCACCCTTATACCTGACCTCCCCAGGCGTGTAGAAGGGGACATTGGTGGACGGCCGATTTATCTGGATACTTCTGATTCTGATGACTCCGATCTGCACTGTCGTCTGCTTGATGATGAGTTGGTGGGCAGTCTGTCGATGGAGAAAGGTCCTTCGTCCTTTTTGGAGATTCTCTGCTTCATCTCCATATCCATGGGGATGCCCCTGGAGCCTGTCCAGAAACAGGCAGGGTACCCGCTCACAGGTATTCTTAGGAGAGGGGATACCCCTTCAGAAGCCTTCCCAGTGGCCGAGGCCATTGTTGGTCCAGCCTTGGAGTTTTGGCAGCACCCTGCCTCCTGCCCAGCGCCGTCTGCCCAGATCGCACACAAGTGTGCGGTGCCCATTGGATCCCACTCAGGGTTCACGGAACACCCCTCGGCTGAGGGGCTAGGGACCATGTCTGTGTTCAGATGCACAGGCAGTTCTGCCAACACCGATAGACCTCCAGACCAGAGTGGTCCAAAAAACTGGACCACTCTGCGAGGAAGGTTTATGCCGCCTCCTCACTAGGCCTCCATCAGGCTAGCTCGGTGGCATGGCGCACTTCTCTCATGCCCTGTTGGGCTCCTTAGATGAGGTTCTCCCACACCTCCTGAGGATCTTCAGACTACGGTCAAGCAGGTCTGGGATGAGGGCCGGGCCATTGCCAAGCAGCAACTTCAGACAGCCCTGGACCTCAGAGATTCATGCGCGCATTCGGTGGCAGCCACAGTTGCCATGCACTGCAGGGCTTGGCTGAAATTTTCTACCTTCACGGGGATACCCAGCACAAACTCACTGATGTTCCTTTCCTGGGCACCAATCTCTTTGGCCCAGGTGTGGATGGTCACCTTCAGCAAATCGAGCAGTCCAATGCCACCTTGGATTCATCTACTTCTGCTCAGAAAGATGCCCCTGGCACCAAGAAACAGAAGAAGAAGCCATTTCGGTACCGTGCTCCTGCGGCCAAGCAGCCCTCTTTCCAGGGTGGGCAGCAACAGTAGGCACAGGCTTGGTGCCCTCAGCCCAAGTCTGGGCCTCCAGCAGCTCGCAGAGGAGGTTGAGGTTCAGGCGGTTTCCAGTCTGGACCCTCTTCCTCCAAGCCTGCCCAGTGACGGGATAGGTGCTGCCACCCCTATTCCCATCACGCCAGCTCTGGGTCCTCCCGTGAGGGGCCGGCTCCACCACTTTCTTTCCGCCTGGTCCGCTGTTACCATGGACAGGTGGGTTCTAGAAATGATCGGCCAGGGTCTGCCTCTGGAATTCGAGCAGTACCCTCCCAGCTGAGCCCATGCCCCACAGGAGGAAAGGGTATCAGTCCACACTCAGTTGGCTCTGAGAGACGACGTAGCTCAACTCCTCCTCAAAGAGGCAGTGGCCCAAGTGACAGATCCCCCAGTCGACCCAGGGTTCATTTCCAGGTACTTCCTGGTCCCGAAGTGGATGGAGGGCAGGCGCCTCATGTTAGATCTGCATGACCTGAACCAGTTTCTCAGGCCACGCACCTTCAGGATGGTAACTCTGCCCCATATCATACCATCCCTGGAGCAGAACATGTGGTTCTGCTCACTGGATCTCCAAGACACGTTTTTCCACGTCCCAGTCCATCCATCTCGGAGGTTCCTCCGCTTTCGAGCAGAGGGAACCCTTTACGAGTTCCGAGCCATGCCATTCGGCCTGTCAACAGCCCCATTGGTCTTCACCAAATGTATTGCAGTGGTGGCAGCCCACCTCAGGCGTCACGGGGTCAGAATATACCCCTGCCTAGATGATTGGCTCTTAGCAGGTTCCACCCAGCAAGAAGTGGAGAGGTCCAGGAATCTGGCCCTGCAAACCTGCTCTCAGCTTGGCCTCCTGATCAACTAGGCCAAGTCCAAGCTCGTGCCCTTCGCAGGTGATATGCTTCATCGAGGCAGAGCTTGACTCCTACCAGGCCAGTGCCCAGCTCATGGCGGAGGTTCTCTTCTCCTTTGCCCAATCATTTCTGGTTCGGCACTTGCGCCCTGCCCAGGACTTTCTGTGCCTTCTGAGGTACATGGCGGCCTGCACCACCATGGTCTGATAGGCCCGGTGACATATGTGCCCCCTCCAATGGGAGCTGGCCACCCAGTGGACTTGGCACCAAGGTCATTTCGACCAGCTGATCACTGTGACCCAGAAGATGTGGGATGCTCTCCAGTGATGGACCGTCCTGGTTCATCTGCAGGAAGGGATCCCGTTTGTCCGCCTCGAGCCGACAGTCGTACTGACAACTGATGCCTCTCTCACAGGCTCGGGAGCCCACATGGGGGACAACAGGGCCCACGGGTTCTGGACCTCCGAGGAATCCTGATACTATATCAACCTGCTGGAGCTCAGAGCAGTCAGACTTGTGCTGTCAGCATTCACTCAGCAGCTTTGGGGTCAAGTGGTTCTAGTCCAGTTGAACAACACCACAACCATGTTCTGCCTCAACAAACAGGGTGGCACACACTTCTGACTACTGTGCAGGGAAGCACTCCGCATTTGGACACTCATGAGCCGACTGGAGGCAGATCTCCTACTCATCCATGTGGCAGGAGCCTCAAATCAACTGGCAGATGCCCTCAGCCACATAGGTGAGACGTCCCACGAGTGGTCTCTGCACCCAGAGGTAGCTCACAGCCTGTTCTCCCACTGGGGCAAACCGATGGTAGACCTGTTTGCCTCCAGGGAAAACAACAAGCTGAGGCTGTTTCATGCCCGCCCCCCTCAGCAGGGCTCACTGCAGGGGGATGCATTCTTGAGGCCATGGACCCCAAGCCTCTTCTGAGCCTTCCCTCCAATTCCCTTGATCCACAGGGTACTTCTCAAGGTGAGGAGGAACAAGGTGCAAGTGATCCTGGTAGCTCCAGACTGGCCACGCTAGTTCTGGTATCCAGATCTCCTCAGCTTCAGCAACAGGCTCCCGAGGCATCTTCCAGCATGCCCGGACCTGATCTCAGTCAATAAGGGGAAGGTATTCCATCCGGACCTTCAGTCCCTGCACCTGACAGCCTGGAACCTGAGTGGCTAGAGTTCCAGGCTTTGGGTCTCTCTGAAGATGTACTCACAGTAGTGGAAGCATCCAGAAAAGAGTCGACCAGAAGGTGTTATGCCTTCAAATGGAAAAGGTTTTCCATTTGGTGTCAGGGCAAGGGCCTGGACCCTCTGTCCTGTCCAGTGGCTAGCATCTTAGACTACCTTTGGTCTCTGTCCAAAGGGGATCTTCGGTCTGCGACCCTTAAGGTGCACCTGGTAGCCATCTCTGCTTACCGGGCGCAGGCCGGTCAGCAGACGGTGGCACAGGAAAAAGGTGGTCTGGTGCTTTTTCAAAGGCCTAGATTACATATGCCCCCCAGTGACTGAACCTCCACGTCTGTGGGATTTACTGCTGGTTTTGGCAAAACTCACAGGCAAGCCATTTGAACCAATGCACAAGTGTGAGATATCACACTTGTGGAAGACCGCCTTCCTGGTGGCTATCACATCAGCCAGAAGGACTGGGGAGCTCCAGGCACTCTCGGTGGAGTCTCCTTACCTGGTCTTCCACAGGGATAAGGTTGTCCTGTGCCCCAACCCGAAATTCCTTCCTAAGGTGTTGTCAGAGTTCCACCTTAATCAGGTGTTGACTCTGCCTGTGTTCTACCCGAACTACACCTCGGATGCAGAGTACAGGCTCCATACTCTGGACCTGAGACAAGCTCTTTCTTATTACAAGGAGAGAATGGCAGACGTTCGGGGAAAGGTTCTCCAGCTGTTTGTCACCTACGCTGAAGCCGCATCTGGCAGACCTGCAGCAGAGCAGACAGTTCGCAGGTGGATCACTTCCTGCATTGATCTCTGCTGTAGGTTGGCGGGTAGGGAGCTTTCCATAGGGCTAAGGGCTCATTCAACCCGCCATACCGCTGCGTCGGTGGCTGCTTCCAGGGACATCCCTGTCCAGGAAATCTGTCGGGCTGCTACCTGGAAGACGGCAAACACCTTCATCACCCACTACCACATCGACCTTGAGTCACGCCAGGATGCTGGTTTTGGGGCCTCAGTTCTCCAGTCTCTGTTCCCTAAGTAGGGGTTGTGCGCCTTGCCTCCCTCCCTCCTCCCTCTTGGAGAACTGCTAGGAGTCTGCCAAGAAGTGTGGATGAACAACATATCCACGTCCCTAGAAAAACAGGTTACTCACCTGTAACAGTAGTTCTAGGAATGGTATATGCTGTTCATCCATACGGACCTACCTGACCTCCCCGGCTGCGACGCACAACCTGGCTTCCAACGGGCTAAGATCTGGTGTCATGGGGCGGAGCCAAGGAATATACCACCTGGGTGGGTGGGAGGAGCCAGCTTTATAAGACCTTCTTGCAAGAATTAAAGGGGAAAGGGACATGCCAAGAAGTGTGGATGAACAACATATACCACTCCTAGAACTACTGTTACAGGTGAGTAACCTGTTTTTACAGTAAGTACGCTACGGTACTTTCTAGGAATGGTATATGTTGTTCATCCACACAAATCCACCCGACCTCCACTGGCTTTGGTGCACACCACTGCTTCCAGTGGGCAAGATCTGGTGTCATGGGGTGGAGCCGAGAGATTTACCACCCGGGTGGGAGGAACAAGCTTGAAGACTTTCCGGCACATCTTAAAGAGAAAGGACACTGCCAGATAGTGTGGATGAACAACATATACCACTCCTAGAACTACTGTTAGAGGTGAATAACCTTTTTTTTCTGCAATCATTTCAACAATATAAGTGTTTTCTATGTAAAAAAAAAAAAAAAAAAATTGCACCAGTTAGGGGTCAGATTAAAGTGACAACAATAGGAAAATATAGTGTTAGGGTTCCCAATCTTAAAACCCAACCCCCACCCTACAAGCAGCAAAAGGAAAAAAAAAAAAACATTACAGTTTCACCTCTCCTGAGTCCTCGCAAATCAGGTCTGGGGTGTTCCTTGGGGTTATCAACTCTTATGCTAATTCCATTTTATCAGTAAAGAAGCTGAGTTATGTAAACTATATGAGAATGGGGTGAGCGTTAGAGATGACAAGCCCAAGGAACACCCCTGGCCTGATTTGTGAAGACTCAGGAGAGGTCAAAAGCAGTTTTATTTGCTTTGTTGTATAGCTTGCTAAACTTCCAATGTTATCCTCTGGGAATTTTTTTTTTTTTTTATATGACCCTTAAATTTTTTGGGAGGGTCTTATGTGTTATTTTTGCTGTCCTCATGAAAACCTTTGTTTTGATATATAGATTGCCCCTTAAGTGCAAATATTGAGGGAGTTATGGCTTGCTGAAGAAAAACTAAGTCCAAATTCTTTCTTTTTTTAAATGAATGGATTCTTTTTAATATGAATGGGAGAACCTAATGAATAATGATCCCTTCATAGGGAAAAAAATTAAGCCCAAATTATTTTTTCACATGAAGGCATCCTTTTTCATATGAATGAAAAACTCACAAAAAAGGATCCCTTTACATGAAAAATAATTTGGACATATTATTGTCTTCACATTCTTTTTTTTTTTGTATGAAGGAATCCTTTTTCATGAGTCTTTTTTGTTTATACTAAAAAGGATGCCTTCATACTAAAAAAAGAGTTTGGACAATTTTTTTTTATGGGGATCCTTTTTGGTGAGGTTGTTTTGTTCATAAAAAAAGGATGCCAGAGTTCAAATTGTTTTCATATGAAGTATCTTTTTGGTTTGGTGACAGGTTTGGTGACAGCACCGTGGAAACAGGAGAAGTGGCGTTAAAATAGAGTGGGGAAGGGTCATCACCAGGTCCTCGGCTTGCATGGGCACCTCCACTTACGTGCACACGCAGGTTTGCCAGGGGCCCTGGAATAGGTGGGAGAAAAAATGGAGGAAAAGGGAGATGGTGCCGAGGGCTAGATGAAGCCCCAAGGGGCCAAGTCGGCTCTCCACGCAGTGCCATAGTCGCCTCCAGGCTCCCAAAGGAAAATAAACACCTTTATTAATAAAAGTATAAAAAACACCGTTATGGGACATTTTTCCAAAAAGTAACTCTAGAATCCACCTAATGGTGTCCCGATTAGCAAGATACATGTGTTGAGGGCTCTGCAGGATCTCATTTTTATGGGTTTTCAAAACATAAAAAAAAAACAAAAAAAAACGCACTGGCAGCCATACAAAAAAGGATCTTTTTTCATATAGACCAGATTATTTTTTCATTTCAAGCAGCTATCAAAAAAAAAAAAAAAGCCAAACTGAACATGCTCAGAACTGAAATTTCAAATTCTTACAGCTTTGGAACCAATTGGTATTTTTTCACCAAACCAACAAAAGTCACCAGTGTGTCCCGAGCCCTTTGTATCCTGAAAAGTTCAGAGCAAAATTCTAAACCATTTGGGTAACGGACAATGACAAAAAAACTGCAAAAAAAAAAAAACTCGTTTTTTTTTTTTTGTTTGTTTTGCTATCCAGATCTCGGAATCTACCCATCTTACTGGAATGAACCTTGGCAAATAAAGAGACCTTGCCCCTGATACCAGTCATGCAAAATTCCATTGAATGGTTGTGAAGCTATCAAAGTGAGAAGTCTGGGGTTTAACATTGAAACCCATGCTCAACCCTAAGAAAAAATTACTCACCTTAGTAATTGCTTTTCTTCTCATGGAGTCTTGCTATATTAGGACTTATTGCAGTTAGCCACTGCACTTGAACTGCCCCGGAGAGGAAAGAGTTAACTCCAGAGAATCTGGAGTTCTAAAGCGCGAGGGCGCTATACCAAAGCTCTATCTGGGCAGTTTCAAATGAAACTGTCAGATCTTTTCGAAGCTAACACTAAGCAACAAGTCTGTGTGGAAAGTTCTACACTAGCCAAATGGCTACCTACTAGTAGTAATAACAACAATATAAACAACAATAGGAACAACAATAACAATAATAAGAATGAATAATGGTATTATTAGTTTTCCCCCCTGACAAGCACTATTAGGACCCCCCTTCCCCCCAAAGACTCAAGTCCAGGAAGGGGCCAACAAATCACTCAACACAGAAAACCCTAGTTCCCTAACCCTAAATAAAGAGGGTGAAGGGAAGAACTACAATGGCATGACACAGTGCTTGCACTAATTTGCCACCCCCACCCCAGTAGAAGTTCTGAGAGGGGCAGGTTGGGGGTGGTCCTACTATAGCAAGACTCCATGAGAAGAAAAGCAATTACTAAGGTGAGTAATTTTTTCTTCAAACACCATGAAGTCTTGCTATATTAGGACTTATTGCAGATTACACAGCAGTACCTCCATGGAGGAGGGTCAGAACCTACTTAGGAAATAGGCTCTGAAGCACAGCTGTGCCAAAACGAGCATCTCTCCTGGACAGAAATCCAGGGAATAATACTTAGTAAAAGTGTGAACTGTCTTCCAAGTAACAGCTCGACAGATTTCCAGAATGGGAATATCTCTAGCAACCGCTAGATATGCAGCCCTGTACCTGGTGGAGTGAGCCCTCAGTCCAGAGGGCTCTCCTACCTAGTCTTTGATAACAAAAATGGATACAAGAGACAATCCACCTTGCAATTGTCCTCTTAGTGGCAGGTTCCTTTGCCAACCTCGCCCTAGGTAAGGAAGAGTTGGAGGGATTGAACCTGTGACCCTAAGTGCGTTACAAATAGTAGCATAAGGCTCTTTTGACGTCCAAGCTGTGCAGTCTCCTCTCACCTGAGGAAGAATGCTCAGTGAAAAATCCTGGGAGAGAGATGGGTTGGTTCAGGTGAAACCTGAAACCACTTAGGACAAACCCTGTGTTAGTCCTAGGGACTGTCTTATCCTGTGGGAGAAAAAATCTTCTTCCACTGCAGGGCCTGTAGTTCACTTCTGCGTCTGGCAGAAGTGAAACCCACCAGAAAAAAACATTTTCCAAGTGAGAAGCTTGAAGCTCTGCTGGGGACAGAGGTCCAAAGTGGTTTGCATTAACTGAGCAATGCAAACATTCAGGCTCCATGCAGGAGCTGGTTCCTCAAAAAGGAGGTTGGTGTGAAGCAACCCCTTAAAAACTTGGAAAACACAGGTTGAGAAGAAAAGGAAGCAGGCTTCCTGCTTGCAGAAAAACAGAGACAGCTGCCAGAGGAACCCTTAAGGTAGCTGGCCCAAGACCTAAGGAATTTAAAATGGACCAAAAGTCCAGAAAATGGGCAGATAAGCAGACTGTGGTATAATCTGCTTCTCAGCGCACCAGACTGAAAACCTGTTCCACTTAGAATTGTAAGTGGCCCCAGTGAAAAAGCTTCCTTGAAGCCTTTAAAATATCCTGACACCTTGAAAAGGTGTAAATCAACAAATTCTAACTCCTCAAGAGCTGCCTTGAGAAGGAGGAATTTGAGGTTGGATACCACACTCCTCCCTTGTGCAAAGGCCAGTAAGTCGTGGACTCTGAGCAAGCTCAGGGTAGGGTGGACTGTCAAGGACAGAGACAATGGGTACCAGGGCTGTCTGGCCCAGTTTGGAACAATCAATCGCTTTGCAGGGCTGAGATCTGATTTTTACTAGTACCCTGAAAGAAAGGGAAAAAGGAGGAAAGGTGTACAGAAACTTCCCTTTCCAATCCAAGTGAAAAGTGTCCAGGGGGGCTGATCCCAGCACTGGAGGCCTCAACAAAACAGAGAAAGTTAGTGGTTATCTGGGGCTGCGAAAAGATCTATCTGAAAATGAGCCCCATCTGGCAAGGACTGAACCCAGCACCTGAGGATTCAGAGCCCAATCGTGATGGCCCTGAGAATCCTGCTGAGGGCATCTGCCAGGGCATTGTCCTTCCCTGGGAGGTGAACTGCTATCAGGGAGGTGTTCAGGGAGTAAGCCAGAGACCACCACTTCATTGCTTCGGTGCACAAGGCTGATGACCGAGTGCCCCCCTGCCTGTTGATGTACCACATTATTGTGGTGTTGTCTGTCCTGACTTGAACTACCTTGTTCTGGACAGAAGCTGAAAACTAAGAGCTAGAAGACAGCTCTGAGTTCCAAAAATTGATGTGGAGCAGAGATTCCTAGGGAGACCACACTCCCTCTGGACAGGTCGCTAAGCGAGCTCCTCACCCTAACACAGGAGCATCCGTGGTGAGGGAATGAGGAGGACCCCTAGTTTTAGATTGCTTTGATCCTGCCACCAGTGTAAGGCCAGGATCAGGGATTGGGTCACTAGAACCAATTTGGAAGGAATCCCTCCTTTGGGACCAATAGGCCCTCAGATGGAACTAAATGTCCCTCATCTGGAATCTTGCTCCCTGCACTACAGCTGTGGAAGCAGCCATGTGCCCTAGTAGTTGTAACCAAATGCTATGCTGGTCAAGAGACTCGCAGAGTAATGGAAGATGCCAGGCAAGAGACTGCCTACCCTTTCAGAGGGAGAAATGCCCTGGCTAACTTGTGTTCAACTCTGCCCCTATGAAAGTTAGTACCTGAACTGGTTCGAGAACTGACTTTGGTAAATTCAGCAGGAATCCCAGAAAGGTGAGAAGCTGCTGGGTGACTTGCAAGTGGGATTTTACTTGATCTGGAGACTGACCCACTAAGAGCCAGTCATCCAGGAAAGGAAACAAAGCAATCCTTGCCTTCTTAAAGAGCCACTACCACAGCTAGAATTTCCATACCCTTGGCGCAGAGGTAAGGCCGAAGGGCATTGCCCTGAACTGGTAGTGGCCTGAGGGTAACCTGAGGTACTTTCGGTGAGAAGGCCTGATCAAAACATGAAAAATAAGGCATCCTTGAGGTCCAGGAAAGCTAGCCAGTCCCTGGCCTCAGCCAGAGTTAACATTTTAACTTTGTTTCAAAGATGCTTGTTCAGGTACCTTAAATCTGAGATGGGCCGCCAATCTCCTGCCTTCTATAGGGTAAGAAAGTATCATGAGTACAGCCTCTTGCCCCGTGGCAAGGAGGGATCCTTCATCTGCTTTGCAGTTCAGAGGAGAAGAAACCTCTGCTCCCAAAGCAAGGGAATCCGAAGATTTGCAGGTGGACCTGTCTGGCTCTCATCTTTGGAAACTGTTTGAAGCTGAGAACCAGACCTATTACTTCAGAACCCACTTGTCCGAGTTAGGGACACCCAATTCTGGCTGAAATAAAAACCAACCTGCCCACTGGTATAGGAGAATCGGCCCTGGGCACCCCATCAGGTGCCTGCTTGTAATAGTCTTAGGCTAAGGGAGGGACGGTTTACTTGTGCCCCGTCTATCTCTGCCTCTGAAGAGACCCCTCTGGGGCAGAGGAGGCCTGAGCCTCTACCTGGGCACTTTGTAGGTAATCATCCCTGTTTTTCATATAGCTTTCTGTTTGTTCCTCAAACAGAATTACCACAACAAGAAACAAATCCATAGACTTTGACAGAGTATCTTGGGACAGATTAGTGCATCTGAGCCATGCCAACCCTCTGAAAGCTACAGAAGTGGTCATGACCTAGAGAAAACAAGATTAACACCAACAGCAGTATGAACTTGAACTTAGAGGCTTCAGTGCCATTAGCAGCCACCTGTTCCAACCACTTCTTCAGCTGGCCATGGGCCTGTGGCTAACTCTGCTACTAGCTCCCACCTAGATTTCCAAATCTAGCCACATAAACCATACAACTTGCCTGTCTGAGTCCCACAGAAGCTGCCATATACTGTTTTCTTGTCATGGCATCAATCCTCCTGGAACCCTATTCAGGAGGATGTGAGGCCAGGGGAACTAGCCTTGACACAGGCTGCAGCTTGTACCACCTACATGACTACACTGCTCAGTGAGGAAGTCTGTAACAGAGCCTGACGAAATACACCTTCTGTCCATTTTTATCTTACAGGAGGGACAGAAAGAGGAATCTTATATAAAATCTTTGTTGTTTACTTCCTAAATGACTTATGCAAAGGAAAGACAACCTCCTAGCCATCATTCCTACATAATCAGGATCCCTTTACTCATCCATAGCCTCCTCTAAAGGAAGCTGGGGATTCTGCAAGCATTTTGTAAAACATAAACTGAGAAAAGGACTCAGACAGAAAAGGAGGAGATTCTAAAAGTCTGTCTGGAGAAAATGTCCGCTAAGTGGCACGTCCAGACCCTACCAGCCACACATGTATTGATCAAATTTCCTCCTCCCACTCCTGTGGTTCATAACAATTCCTCAACATCATAAACCTGAACCACTGGAACTGAGCGAGCCACCTTTTACCAACTGTAGATGGTTCGACAGGACCTAGAAACAGTGACTGGACAATCTGTATGGCTTAACTTCTGCAGCAGTTGGAGAGACAATCTTGGACTCCAAACCTACTGATTTCTCTGCCATATTCATTTTTTTTTTTTTTTTAACTGGTTCCTCTGTACCATCCTTTTGCCCGAGGAAGTCTAGCCCTGGTCAGAGGGCACTCCCTCTGGTCCAGTGGGTACTGGACCAGGCTGGCCATCCGGGTCAGCGGACTTTTGGCCAATAGTTCCCTGAGCCGGCCCTATCTCTTTTCAGGGTAGCTGCAGAGAAATTTTAAACACCTGGCAGTCTGACAGGAGGTGGTCAACCCCAGACAATAAACACAAGTGGTGTGTGGGTCAGCCTTGGCAAAGGCTTCCCCACAACATCACAGTGTTGAAACCAGTGGGCAGTTTTTCTTTTGGGTTTCTCAGACATAATGCCAGCCTAACCAAAAACTTGCCCTTTTATGGCCGTGCCAGAACAAGACACCCTTATCGGTTCCTAACGTTTCACGAGTATTTGAAAAACCTATTTAAAATCGAGGTTTTTAGAACCAATAAGAACCGGTACCGCACTCTAAAAGCCAAAACTTTAAAGCGTTAAAATAAGCAAACCGATCGGTTCAAAACCGAACCGATAACTAAATTTCCACAGACTTTACATTTTGTATTTACGGTTTACCAGATAGAGCTTTAACGAAATGCGGTAAAATAATTACTTTTGCCGGTTCAAATGAACGAAAATACTCGTGAACGAGAAATGAACCGAGCTGAAGGAGCTGATCTCCGGGCGACTGTTCAGTAAGCGGAGTAAAATCTGACAGTTTCATTTGAAACTGCCCAGATAAACTTTGGTATAGCCCTCGCGCTTTAGAACTCAGATTCTCTGGAGTTAACTCTTTCCTCTCCGGGGCAGTTCAAGTGCAGTGGCTAACTGCAATAAGTCCTAATATAGCAAGACTTCATGGTGTTTGAACTATGGTGGCGCTACTGCACCACTATAATACAGTTGCAAACCTAGGGATCCCAGTTTCACATAAAGGTTCACATATATTTTTTTAACCACAGAGGAGCAAGGGGAGCAAGAAAGAAAAGAAACAGCAAGTGAAGGAGGGGAGATAATGGGACCATTGGTGTGGCCAATTCCTAGGTACCACAAGGAAATTTTGATTATGCAGTCAAATGGGCAAGAGACAGACATGTGGCTGAAAAGGAGATGACAAACTAGATCCTTGCTTTTAACACTGCATAACAAATGGAGCAGGGTATTACCCATCCCTGTCACACAGTCCTTTAAAACTTGATTTTAAAAAGGGATTGGAAGAACTAACAGATACAACTGGTGGTTCAGGTGATTAGTTCAGTGTCTCTGGACAAGAGGAGGCTGTTGAATTTGCAAATGATTTTGGTAAGTTGCCTAGAAGCCCACCAACAGTGGGTGTCTACGCAGCTTAAAAACTTGTGCAGTGAGTGGTAAATGGTAATGATATAATACCACATAGTCAGTAACATAGGCAACTGAAAGTTGTTTGAGTAAGGACTACAGGTTAGAAAAATGCAAGATGATAATCCCTTTTCACTCCCAAATTGGTCAGAATATAAGATCTTACTTCGAGAGGGTTCCTGCAGTAGGTCATAACATGTAGGACTGTGCCCTCTGGCATCAGGACTGCATGGCAAACTTTGCTAGCAATGTCTGGCAGGGGACCGCCCACCCAACATCACGTGACTGATGTCAGCGTGATCCTATAAGTGGGCAGTCCGCACACTCGCCTCCCAGTTCTTTCCCGCCATCGACCTGTGCAAGGACTTCGTGGTGAACGTTGCTCCAGTCTATCGCCATTTTGCTAAGCATTTCTTTTCTCTGATTACAGTTCATTCTTCATTATTTTATGTCCTCTCCAAATACTCCAAAGATCAAGAAGAAGTGTGAGAAATGCGGCGTGCAGATCCCTCACAAAGACGGTCATAAGCTCTGCCTCTTCTGTTTAGGTCCAGCCCAAAACATCGAGGCCTGCCCGTATTGTAAGCCCTTCAGTCAGGCCACACGCAAATGCAGGCAGCAAGCCGTAGAAGCCCATCTTTTGAAGTCCAGGGTGGCCACCTTAGAGCAAGAGATGCAGAAGCTGAGGGACTCCACTTCTTCCCCTTCTTCAGAGCACAAAAAGAAGAAGAAAGACTAAGAGAAGCACCGGGAGCAGGAGCACCTGGAGGACCGAGAGTGGCCCTTAACCAGTAAGGCCGCCGGGCTCAAGCCTGTGGACATAACTGCTCCACCACCTCCCCTGGAGACTGCCTAGGCCTCGTCTTCCAGTTCTCCCAGTACCACCTCTTCTCTTAAGCCCATTAAGGGTAAGGAGTCTCCCAAGTCTCCTTCCAAAGACCCCTCCTTCACCAAACTCCTCCGCATCCTCCAACAAGCTAACACTTGAAATGCGGCGGAGCAAGACCCGAATCGCAAGCGCCTAGCGGAGCACTTGGATTTTGCAGATGCATTACCCATTCCGATCCCCCTATGGACAGAGCTCCATGAGGATCTCACCTCCACTATCTGGCAGATGCCTCATTCCATCCCGGCCATCCCCAAGAAGATGGATCGGACCTACCATTCTCCTGAGAGTGCTCCTTATCTATGCTGTCACCTCAAGGTAGACTCCATCATGATTACTGCGGCTCATGACCACACTGCCAAACCTAAACATATGAGTACCTCCCCTCCTGACAAGGAGTCAAGGCAGCTGGATCAGTTCAGGCATAAGAGCTACTCCTCCTCTACATGTGCTTTGCGTTCCTTGAACTATGTAGCACATATGATTTCATACCAAAAAGCTACCATGGCTCAGCTCGAGGCTAGGCTGGCTAAGATCTCTTGTAGGCATGCATTGAGAGCTACTTACAACTCTATAGATGCCATGGCTCACTCTTCAGCAACAGTAGTCCGCCCAGGCTCCATATTTCTGGGCTCTCCCAGGATGTTTAGGCGGCCATGCAGGATGCCCCCTTCCGAGGCCCTGTCATCTTCGGAGGCGATACCAAGGACATTATCATGGACCTTCAGGAAAGCGGGCAGGCCCTAAGATCAGTTAAGTCCATGTAGAAGGCAGGCTTCAAGCCTAAGCAGCCCTTTTTTTTGCCAGCAAAATCACCAAGGCAAACAGCCTTTTAACAGGTGTCAAACCAAAAGGAGAGCACCAGGACCTGCCGTTACCTCTCCCCCTATCTCCAAGACCCAGTTAGCCACAGGCGGTGCCTTCCCCACCTGTTCCTCCTCCTCCTGACTCCTTCAGCCCTCCCTCTGCCTCCACCTCCAAACAGTGTGGAGCCAGTGGGAGAAAGATTTGCCCTCTACCTAGCAGAGTGGCAGGGCATCACTTCTGATTCTGGGGTCATTCAACTCATAGCAAGAGGGCACACCATCGAGTTTCTGGAGAAACCTCAAGACTCTCCTCCAAGACGATTTCATTATCCTTCAGACCATGTAACACTGGTGAGGGACGAGATCCAGGCTCTACTCCAAAAATCCACAATAGAGGCAGTTCCCTGGGCGCAGAGGGGAAAAGGGTATTACTCCCATTTCTTCCTGGTTCCCAAAAGGACGGGTAATCTCAGGCCCATCTTGGACCTCAGCCAGCTGAACCTTTATGTAGAGTACAAAAGGTTCCACATGTTGACTCTCCAGGGACTCCTGCCCTTGCTGTAGACAGAGCATTGACTCTGTGCACTGGATGTGCAGGACACGTACCTGCACATCCCGGTTTTCCCAGGCCACCGCCGCTTCCTGTAGTTTTCCTTCTGAGGGGAGCACTTCCAGTTCAAAGCCCTCCCCTTCGGTCTTTCCTCAGCACCCAGAGTCTTCACCAAGTGCCTAGCGGTGGTGGCAGCGCCACTTTGTCACCAGGGAATTTATGTGTTCCCATACCTGGACAATTGGCTCATAGCAGCCCCGTCCAGGAGCAGCCTGGAGGATTCCCTGTCCTCCACTCTGGACCTTTTTGCACAACTGAGTATTGCTGTCAATTACCCCAAGTCGTCTTTGGTCCCATCCCAGCGCCTCCAATTAATTGGGGCGGTACTAGACATGGTCCAGGGCAAGGCCTTCCTTCCTTCGGACAGAGCAGATACTTTGCAGGAGCAAGCCAAGCTGGTAGCCTCCTCCAGCTGTGCCCCAGCCAGGGTGTTTTTACGCCTCCTCGGCTTGATGATTGTGGCCATTCAGACCTTACCACTGGCCAGGCTGCATATGAGGGTCGCCCAGTGGACCTTACGGGTCCAATGGGATCAGGGTACAGATGACCTGGATCATCCTATTCTGGTGTCCAGTGTGCTCAGGAAGGACCTCTCGTGGTGGCAGGACCCTCTGAATGTGTCTCAGGGGACATCGTTCAGGCCCTCCCTGCCCTTGTGGACCCTCAACACAGACACATTGGGTCTGGGTTGGGGAGCTCACCTGGGGGACCACCAAACCCAGGAGAAATGGTCTCAGTTGGAATCCTCACTCTACAGAAACATTCTGGATATGAGGTCAGTCCTGTACGCCCTTCAAGCCTTTCGGTCCCTTCTGACAGTGGGAACACTGTTGGTACAGATCGACAATATGTGCGTGGTCTGGTACATCAACAAGCAAGGAGGCACCCGATCATATCCCCTATGCAAGGAGGTGATGCTTGTCTGGTACTGGGCAGTCCAGCATGGTTTTCATCTCATGACCATGCATGTTCCAGGCGTTCAAAGTGTCCTGGCAGACAGCCTCAGCCGTACCTTAGCCCTAGCTCATGAATGGGAACTGCACGAGGAAGTGGCAGAAAATCTGTTCCGCCGCTGGGGGCATCTGGAGGTAGACCTATTCACCTTCCCATCCAACGCAAAACTTCCCAAGTTTTGCTCACTCATTCAGGGGCCTGGTGTTATCTGGCTAGATGCGTTATCTCTCTGTTGGACAGGGAGGTACTTGTGCACCTTCTCTCCCTTTCCCATTCTGCAGAAGGTTCTGCTGAAACATCAGGCAGAGGGGGCACAGCTGTTGCTGATCACCACCCTCTGACCCAGGCAGATTTGGTTTCCACTCCTACAGCAGTTGACAGTTGGCTGTGGAACCCCCAGTACCTCTGCCTCCTCGGTATGATCTGTTGATGCAGGATCAGGGCAGACTGGTACATCCGGGCCTAAGGTCCCTACACCTCCATGTGTGGTTCCTTCAGACATAATCGTGAACTGTTTTGGAGTCTCCGACAGACTCGCCCAAGTTTTGGTGGAGGCCAGAAAGCCTTCCACTAAAGCTACTTGCGCTATGACATGGAAACGGTTTTCCATTTGGGTGGCCTCAAAAGGTCGGAACCCTCTTTCTTGCCCGGTGCCCCACGTGATCAAGTACCTCTTGCACCTGTCTGACTCAGGACTCAGTTACTCTTCATTAAAGGTTCACCTGTTTGCTATCTCTGCCTACCACTTCCTGGTGGACAGGAAGACGATTGCTCAGTTGGAGGTATTGAAAACATTTCTGAGAGGGATTCTCCATCTGAAACCCCTCTCTAGGTAATCCTGCCCCCCGCAGGATTTGAATTTTATTTTGGAAAAGCTTACTTTATCTCCCTTTGAACCAGCAGTAAGCTGTGGGATGCACCATCTGTCTTGGAAGGTGCTCTTTTTAGTTGCCATTGCTTCTGCTCGAAGGATCTCTGAGCTTCAGACCTTGATGTGCAAAGAGCCTTATCTGTTTTTCCACAGAGACCGTGTGGCTCTGTGTACGTATCCTAAGTTTCTTCCCAAGGTGATTTCTGAGTTCACTCTGAATCAAACCGTTGAACTGCTGGTCTATTATCCAGCTTACACTAATAGGGGTGAGGCACGCCTGCACACTTAAGATGTGCACAGGGTATTGCGCTACTACATTAACAGGACTAAGGATGTCCATAAAGATGACCAGCTTTTCATTTCCTTCGCCCCCAAGACTCTGGGATTGGCAGTCTCTAAGCAGTGCTTGTCCAAACATTTGGCTAACTACATTCATTTCTGTTACCAGAAGTACAGCAAGCCTCTGCTGGGAGAGGTCAAAGTTCATCCCACCAGAGGTGTGGCTGCCTCTGCTGCCTTTTTCAGGAATGTGTCTGCAACAGAGATTTGTGCTGCTGCAACTTGGAGTTCAGTCCACACCTTCACTAAACATTACAGTCTGGACGTTGCCTCTAGGAGTAGGGTGAGTTTTGGCCTAGCCGTCCTGCAGGGCCTTCTGTCATAGACCTGCTCTGGTCTTTCTGCAGACCTTCCTCCTGTGCTTCAGTTTGTCCTGATCAGTTGACTGCTTGGGACTCAGTCCTACATCTTATGACCTACTGCAGGAACCCTCTCAAAGTAAGATAGTATAGTTATGTAAGAACTTACCGTAACAGTAGATGTTCGAGAGAGGTTCCTGCAGTAGGTCATCTTTTTCCCTCCCTCCTTCCCCCAATCTTCTGTTTGCTCTTGCAGGCCTGGCTGGATTGGGCTCCAGGGACTATATCCTTTTCTCCTGTCGCACTCTCTTGGGTCTCTAGCGGGAGAACTGGAAGCGGGCTCGGGGATTGCCAACTTATAGGATCGCGCTGACATCAGTCATGTGACATCGGTCCCTGACATTGCTAGCAAAGTTTGCCATGCTGTCCTGACACCAGAGGGCGCAGTCCTACATGTTATGACCTACTGCAGGAACCTCTCTTGAAGCTCTACTGTTATGGTAAGTTCTTACATAACTGTACTTTATCACTGATAGACTCCCAAATAAAAATCATATACAAAACATTCAACAACATTAGAGACAACTGAAGTCAAAGAAATATGGTACAAATTAGACTCTGAATTATGAACAGGTGAAATATTAGAGATTGTTACCATGTCTGCTTATTTTCATGCTGATTGAATAATACTGAATAGCATACCTCCATTGCAAACATTTGTAATAATAAGCAGAAATTCATAGGCACATTCTTTAAGCAACCAAGTTTGTATTTGATCAGCTCCATGTGCTTTTTTATCTAAATACAGTAGGTTTTCCAACATAGAAATTGTTACATAAAAATGTTGAGGAACCTCGGTATATTCCTTAGGGATGTAGTTCAGTTTCTCCATAGTCCTAGTTGTGGAGTAGAAAAACACATTTATTTCTTCTGCCAGATTTACATTTTCTCCTTCATTTCCACCACCTTGAAGGTGCACCAAGGAATCCTGATTCCCCTTCACCATCCCTATGACTTTTTAAAATTCCATCTACCACTTTGCTGAATCTGTAGACAGTAATTGCGCAGCCATAGTTGAGTAATATTTCTTCCGGAGTGCTTTATTCATCCTGTTTATCTTTTTTCTAACATGGTTAAATTTCACATCTCCCTCTTTACTGATGATGAACAATCATCTGAAAGGCATTTCCCAATTTAGTATGCCATCTAGGAAAGCTAAAAGGATGCTGGGATGCATAAGGTGTAGTTTCATTAGTCGCAAAAGCGAGGCAGTATATTGCTGCTGTACATTGGTTAGACCACACCTGGAATATTGTGTGCAGTTTTTGTAATCTGCATCTGAAGGACAGGGAGAGGTTGGAGACTATCCAGCAGAGGGTTATGAAAATTATCTAGGACCAGCAAAGTAAACATATGAGGAAAAATTGAAGTCTTAACATGTACACCCGGGAGAACAGAAAGGAAAGAGGAATATGATAAAAACATGCAGACACATGCAAGGATACAGCAGGGAGGACGCTATGGTGTTATTTAAGTTAAATAACAGCACAAACACCAAGGGGTACGACCTTAATTGGGGGAGAGTCAGATTAAAAAAAAGACATCAGAAAGTATTTCTTCATGGAGAAGGTAGGGGATATATGAAACAGTCTACCCAGAATGTGAACAATATTGCAGCTGTTTGGGGGCTCAAACTTCAAAGGGATATATTCTATGGAGTAATTAGGAACAAAAGTGACGCAAGGCACTGGAAGAGCTCTGTAAGGGCTGAGTAACCAACATAGGAAGATCAGGGAAGACTCAACTCGGTCTTTCCATAACCATCTGTGGTATATTTATATATATTGAGTGGTCTGTCAGAGTACAGAGCAACTCCATTGACGATCAAAAGGGAGTTGACAGCTGCCAACATTAAAATAAGGCTATGTTCATGGTGTGTCCACACAGTGACAGAATTTTAGTGTTTGGAGCTTTTTTTTTTTTGAACTTAAGTGATTTTTTTTATTTATAGTTTATCATCCCAGTACATTTTAGGCAGTTTTACAAGATTAATATAAACTCACATTATAGCAGTTAGACACCATGTTCATTTTTACAATTCAGTAAGCTGCCTTCAAAAGATATCTCTTGTTCCAATACATAAAACTATAATATTATTATATTGTCATGTTAGGAGAAAATCAGTTTCTCTTACTATCTATTATAAACCATAATAACTAAATAAAGTTATCATAACTAAATAAAGTTACATTCGATGTGGATTTCATTTTTCTAAGTTTATTTTATCAACGACTAGGTTTTATTTCAGATCCTAATTTCCTTACTTGGTTCTCATATTTATTCTGCATTTCCTCATTCCTATTTCTTTACTCTTAATACTTGACCCATCTCTCAGCTTCACCCTTTCAGCTCTGTAAGAACTGATCCAACACTGGGATTCCTTCAGTGTCTTCAATATAATCATAATATGGGAGCCACTTAATATTATATTGCTCCACTTTTAAATTTAATTGGGCAGTGATAGCTTCCATAATTTTAATTTTGTCTATATTACTTCTCCACATATCTTTAGTTAATACACTTCTTTGTAGCCAATGTTGGGTAATTACTTTAAGAGCTGCTATTATCAGTATGTAGAATAGATATTTTTGATTGTTTGTTTTAATTTCTTTAGGGGTTAGTGCTAATAATACATTCACCACTGTGAGGTTTTCATGGAATTGAAAAATATCTTGCAGAGCTTGTTTAACTTCCTGCCAGAAATCCCCTACTTGTGGACATTCCCAAAAGATATGCACGTATGTACCTCTACCTCCGCAGCCTCTCCAACATTTGTCTGTAGGAGGCTTAGTGTAATGAGCTGAGATTACTGGGGTAATGAAATATCTAGATGTTACCTTCCACCTAAACTCTCTCCACCCTGGGGAACTCGTTGTCTTGGAGATTCCCTCCCAGATTCTGCACCAATCCATATCTGTTAATGTTGTGTTCAGTTCAGTTTGCCAGTCCGTCTCTATCTTTAGAACATGTATTCTCCTTACTTCTTCCTGCAATGCCTTATATATGAGTGATATGCACCCTTTTAAATCTCCCATAAGACCTTTTTGATATGTGGCTATTATCGGGGGTGCAGGTCGAGCCCTTAAGGCTTCTTCTCCTACCCTGGTAATAATATAGTGTCTGCACTGCAGGTATTTAAAAAAATCTGTTTTATGCAAATTAAATTCTCTCTGCATTTCCATAAAGGATTTTACTCCTTCGCCTCTAATAAACTGAGTGAGATTATTTAAACCTTTTTCTTTCCATCTGTGGAAGCAAGAATCCCCCTGGTTGGCGGGAAATTTCGGTAGATGGTTAAGTGGGATATATTCCCACACTGGTGTAGGAATCTCCCACCATTGTCTTGTATCTATCCAGAGTTTTATCGTTTGTTTGGTCCATCTATTTTTAATTAGCTTAACATCTATCCGTGTAGCCACCCATGATAGTATTTTCAGGGATACTGCGGGGTGTGCCTCTTTTTCCATTGGATACCAATTTCCACTTTCTTCAGAGCATAACATCTTTAATATTGGGAGAGTTTGGGCTGCTCTATGGTAATGATAAAAACTGGGTATCCCCCTCCCTCCTTTACCCTTATCTACTGTGAGTAGTTCCCATCTTTTCCTTGGCTTTCTGCCAGCCCAAATAAATCTTGACAGTTTATGTTTAAGCTCCTTCCATGCTTTGTGTGGAAAGGGAATAGGCAGGTTTGTGAAGAGGAATAAATATCTAGGTAGCACATTTACTTTAATCGCATCTATCCTATTTGTAAATGTCAAAGAGGGAGTGTTTGCCATCTATTAATGTCTTCATATACCTTTTTTTGGAGTGGTTCATAACTAGCTTGGTATATCTTGGAGGTTTTGATTGGAATTTGTATTCCTAAATATCTAATTTTATCTTTCACCCATTTAAAGGGGGTTTTCTTCTGAGTTATTATTGATGTGTCTCCCCCTAGTGGCATTATTTCTGATTTATCTTCATTAATTTTAAAACCTGAGATTTTACCAAACTGTGTGAGCAATTCTAATAATGGGGGGATAGATACCTTCGGGTCTGATAAATAAATCAGCGTATCATCTGCATATAATGAAATCTTGTTTACAGCCCCTTGAAATTGGATCCCCTTAATCTCCCCTCTTTGATCTGATTGCTTGTGCTAATGGTTCCATTGCCATGGCAAACAACAATGGGGATAAGAGACATCCTTGTCTGGTGCCCCTCTCTATTGCAAACCTTTCTGAGATTGTGCCATTGACTCACACTCGAGCCGTGGGGTTTTCGGTATATTGCTGTGATCCATTGCATAAATGAGCCCTCAAAACCCATGTATTGAAGTACTTCCTGCAAGTAAGTCCAGTTCAGCCTATCGAAGGCTTTTTCAGCGTCTAAGAAGACTGCCACTTGTGGATATATAGGTTTGACTTCGTTATTAATTATATTAAGCAGTCTTCTAATGTTATCTGATATGTGTCTATTGGGAATGAATCCGGTTTGATCTGGGTGAATCAAGAACTCGACATATTTCTTTACTCGGTTATCAATATTTTTGTCAAAATTTTATGATCTTGATTTAATAGAGATATGGGCCGGTATGACTCACAGAACATAGGGGGTTTACCTGGTTTGGGGATTACTGTAATTATCGCCTCTTGCCAAGATTCAGGCAATTGTTTTTTCCTCTAAAATGGCATTCATAACTGTGGTAAGCTTCGGGGCTATATTTTTCTTAAGTTTTTTATAAAATTCTGCGGAAAGACCGTCAGGACCTGGTGACTTGCCCGCTGGGAGCTTTGCAATAACCCCCTGCACCTCCTTTTCCGTTATTGGGGCTGAAAGTTCTTTCTGCATTCCTGTAGTTAGTTTGGGGATCTTTAAAGTCTTCAGAAATTCTGCCACATCTTTTTTAACTTCTTGTGAATCTTTATTCTCTGTATATAAGATCTTATAGTACTCTCTAAATGCTGATGCTATCTCATTTGGTTTCACTTTCTTCCCTTCTTCTTTCTTTTTATCTGATATAAAAGGGACATATCTATCTGCTTGTTCTTTTTTTAATTGGAGTGCTAACAGTTTAGTTGCCTTCCCCCCCTCCCTCGTAGTACTTTTGATTCGTAAATCTTAAGATACCTTCTGCCTTTTCATTATCTAGTGCCTCTAGTTCTGCCCTCTTTTTATTTAGTTTGTTTAGGATTCCTTCTCCCTTTCCCTTTGGTTGATCCTTATGTGTTTTTTCCAATATTTCTATGGTCTCTATTAATGCCTTTCTTTTTTCCACCCTTAATTTCTTTTTGGCTGAAGCCAAGCTAATTATTTGTCCCCTTACTACTGCTTTCATTGTATCCCACCATAATAATGGGCTGATATCTTTCATTGGACAGTCTACTGTTAGGTTATCAATAGTTTGTTGTATTTGTTGTACAATATTCTTGTCACCAAGTAGTGATACATTCAGTCTCCAGCTCGCATGTCTAATTTCAGCTCCCCATGATATTGTAGTAGTAATTGGTGCGTGATCTGATAAAGTAAGTGTGCCAATTTTGGAGGATGTAAAATAGCGGGCAGTGGTCTTATGGGTCAATAACAAATCTATCTGTGAGTATGATTTATTAGATGCAGAATAACATGTGTAGTCCCTTTCTCCCGGATGTTGTAACCTCCACACATCCACCATCCCACTCTCCTCCATTCTGGCTTTAAGTTTTTTTATCTATTGGTCTCTGGGAACCTATTTGGCCCGCTGATCTGTCTAATGATGAACAGGGGGTTGCATTAAAATCTCCTCCTATTACCAGTATTCCTTTCGAAAGGCTAGCTATCTTTTGGAAAACCTCCTTGTGGAATTTGTCTGTTCCTATGTTAGGGGCGTATATGTTAATTATGTGTACTATTTGGTCCAGTACTAGACTTGTGATCCTAACATATCTCCCTTCAAAGGCTTTCTCTATTTCCTGTATCACTAGTGGACAGTTTTACTTCACCAGAATTGCTACTCCTGCTTTTTTAGCCCCTACGTATGATGCGGCTTCTACTCTCCCTACCCAAGCTCTCCTAAGCTTTAAATGTTCAGAATCTGAGAGATGAGTCTCTTGAAGGAGAGCCACATCACAGTCTAGCCTCTTAAGCTCTGTTAACAATTTAGTTCTTTTTACTGGGGAATTAATACCCTTAACATTGTATGAAACTATTTTTAGTACAGTCATTCAAAAACGGTATATTTATCTATTAACCTGAATGTCCATCTCTATTCCAGACTGTGATGCAAGCCCCCCTCCCCACCCCCCGCATCTTCCTAGTTTTCACCATCCTTCTCCTAGTATAAAGATCCACATCGAAAATCACATCGAACTTGCAAGGCAAAAAATACAACATTTTTCTATTAATATGAAACCAGTTCAACAATTTACTTATTTTAACTAATCGCACTTTTGACCTCCAAGGAAAGTCAAAGTCACTCTTGTGACTAGTTACTAAGCCCTCAAGATGTCAAAGGGGCGTTGCAGCTTATACACTTTAGTGTAGTTTGCTTCCAACTCTCGAGTTAAAGACGCCTCCTAATGTGAGAAATCATATACCCTGGCCTCCAACAGTCTCACCCCCTTTCTGCTTTTAAATTTTGTATATCCTTTATATCTCTCTGTGTTCTTAATAATCCATCAGGCATCATTTGCTTAATTCTCATTTTATAGTTACCACTCGCTACATATCCAATAAATTCTCCCCCCCCAACTTCTTCCTGGTCAGCGTTAACGTCCATAGCCTTTTCCGTTTTGGATCTCTCCATCAGCGCCATCATGGAAATTATATGGATCCTCAGTATAATCTTCCCCACTCGATTTCCGGTACCAAGAACAGTCACTTTTTAGTTCCGTGATTTTAACAGTCCTATACTGTTTCCAGTCCATCTTAGTGTATTTGCCGACAGGTTTCCTCATTTTAAAATTTTCATGACCACGACCTCTATTTATAATCAGTCCTTCGGTGGTGATGAGTTTCCTTTACCCAGCATAGTAGATTTATCCTTTCTGTCCACTCTCTGGAGAAGTTTTGCAATGTCCCCCCATGCTGACCTCGGGAGTGACGCTGATGCTCCTCTATTCTTATTCTTACCTCTGGTGACTACACTCCAAGCACTTGCCCTTAGCTGCTTTTCAAGTTTTTCATATGCCAAATCCGGTGCTGATATTTCTAGATTTTTCAGGTAAGGTACTGCATCTAATAGCGATGGAAAGATCTTTGTACTATTTTCCGTGTGTATTTTTAATCTGGCTGGGAATAATAGTTGTGCTTTGATTTCTTTTTTTTTCTCGTAGTTCTTTAATTATTCCTCTGACTTGCTGTCGTTCCGCTTGAAGAGCTGTTGAAAAATCATGATCAAAATAAATCGTTGCCTCTTTATATTTTAGACCTCGGTGCCTCCAGGCTTCTCTCAGTATCCATTCTTTAGTTTGGAAATTTAGCATTCTGATCACAAATGATCTGGGCGTCGCTGTCGGGTCTGCTGGTTTGGGCACTAGGGATCTGTGTGCTCTATCAATCGCCAAATCAAGATCCGATGGTATTTCAAACAAGGATCACACCACATGTTGGATAAAATCTGCCGTTGTAGCAAAACCTTCTTCTGCTCCTTCTGGGATTCCGTGAATTCTAAAATTATTGCGGCGGGATCTATTCTCTAGATCTTCCAACTTGGCATGAATTTCGCGGTCTCTTTGCATTAGATATAACAAGAGGTGGTCGTTGCTTTCCTGCATCTCGGCCATTTCCCCCAAGCGAGCATCATTCTGAGTGACTTTTTTATCTAAAATGCGCATATCCTGCCTTAGATCTGCCAAATCACTGTATATTTTGTTCACCGTTGACAGTATCTTTTGTAACGTATATTTTGTACTCTCTGTAGGGTCTATCTCTTCTGCATCTAACTCTGCAGAGGATTCTGAGGGATAGCGTCTCTGCATGGGTACAGTTGTTAGGCCTTCTTGCGGTCGGCTCAGCAGTGTTTGCCTCATTTTACCTCTGGTGTGCGTCTGTTTGGAACCCTTTGTTTTCGGGGGTTTGCTTGCCATCTGGAACTATCGAACCGTATACTTTTTTATTAATGATCCTTTCTTCTCCTTTAGGATTTCAAGTGATTAAAGGGTAGCCGTTGGAGAGTTCTCGGTTTCAATCCCCCACCATTACGGTGACGTCACCGGAAGTCCTCGTTTGGAGCTTTTTATCCAGTTGGAGAAACTCAACTGTTTTTGTTTTACAGATAGGTCCTTTTTCTACATAAAGTCAGAAATTCAGATGATACTAATTAATCAGTATTAAATTGGGTCTATAAATTATATTCCCCATAGTTTTTCCCCCTTTCCTGGCTCTGGATTGGCCATACAATGAACAAGTGCAGTTACTATATAGTAAGAGCTATTTCTAACAATAGCAGTCCAGCAGTGATGCCATACAAAAACTGCACAATCTCCACACTGAGAATGGTGCCTTGGAGATTTGGAATTGTGCAGTGGAATCAGAACTCTATGCAAATGTTCCTGTGTGCTGATGCTCTCTCTAGTGTTCTAACATTATATGTGTTTTCTCCGATGAAGAGAACAGTTTCTTCAGAGCCCTCTCTCCAAGTCCGTCAACTAAGTCTTTAATTATTTTAGTTTTTAGAAAGAAACTACTATTGTTTTTCTTATTTAGTTCTCAATATTTTGTGTTAGGTTGTTTTATCTAACTTGTGCATAAGGGTTATTAGTAGGATTTGTAAGATATTTGTATTGTTGAAGGATGGGGGGTTTGTACTACGTACTAGGGTGGGGTGTTGCCCTGTGGGTATGCTGTATGCAAAGTATTGTGAGTTGCGTTCCGGAGAGCTTTCAGGAGATCTCACTGGAAGCTGCTATGTCTGATTTCAGTATGTCTGAGTGACTGTTGAGGAAGAAAAGTGTGCAGAACTTGTTTGTATTATTATTAGTGAAAAAGGTGGCACTACATGTTAGTGAATACATACTTGCCAGCTGTACTGTAGTTTTGTTTATGGAGGGTTTGGCTTGTATTTGGAATATCAGGAAATGTCTTGTTTTGATGTTATTACTTATCTGTTCAGGTGACATTCAGTTAAATCCTGGCCCTGAGAATAGTAATTACAAGACATTTGTTGGCCCCTCGCAAAACTGGTCTAAGTTACATGGCATTAAACTTATGCATGTTAATGCTAGGAGCTTAATACCGAAGCTTACTAATTTGGAAGCGCTGACGTTCTCCTATAGGTCGGATATAGTTGCTTTTTCGGAGTCTTGGTTAAAGCCTTCTGTGTCAGATGAATTGTGTACATTACCTGGGTACTGTATGGTTAGAGCTAATAGAAAAGGGAAAAAGAATAAAAAGGGAGGGGGAGTGGTTGTTTATGTTCTGGAACATTTAGAAGTCTCAGTATTATTATCTAGTGTGTCCTATGACTCCACTACTGATTGGCTGATCTTGCAATTAGTTTTAGGGGGATGTAAATATGTTAATATTGGCTGTCTGTACAACCCTCCTCAGTCTGGTATTACTGGGTTTAAGGAATTTCTTGAGGTGGCTGGTGGCTCAATTGTGAATTGTGAGTTTGTCCTTTTGGGTGACATAAATTTGGATTGGTCTAAGAGGGATACCCTGGGCCTCGAACCTTTACTAAATTCTTTTGGTTTGTCACAGTTCATTGATGAACCCACTCGATTAAATATGCTAACAAATAACCACTTAATTTTGGACTGGGTCGTATCTAATAAACCTAGTATTATTTCTTTTTCTGGAGTTTTGGATGATTTAATAAGTGACCACCAGGCAATTTATTGTATTTTAAACTTTAAAAGGCAAATGGTTCCCTCTCGGACAATTCAGTTTAGAGACTTTGGGAAATGTACTAATGATGCTGTAAAGGCGGAGCTATTAAAAATAGATTGGTCTTTTATTGATGCAATCCCAGATCCTGTATATGCTGTTGACTTTTTCTGCAATCAGTTATTGTCTGTTCATGATTTTATTTTCTCCTTACGTACTCTGAGGGTTAGGGGAAAAAATAATGCTTGGTTGTCCAAAGAAATTAAGGGTTGGATACAAAAAAGAAAACAAGCTTGGTTGGCGTATAACCAGTTCCCTTATCCCTCATTGTTGGCTGCTTATAGGTCTGTTCGGAATAGGGTAAACAAGATGATAAAACAAGCCAAAGTTACATTCTTTAGACAGAAATTTGAGGACTCAATGTCTGATTCAAAGAGTTTTTGGAATGCAGTCAACTCCTTATTATCCCGAAGAGAGAAGGCAAAAATAAATTGAAAACTATGGATAGGGACGTTACTGAGCTCTCCGAAATTGCTGAATTGTTAAATTTAAAATTCTCAGATATGTCCAGTTACAGATTGCATAGGACAAAGCGGAGTGCCAATTTAGACAGTACTAATTCGGATTCAATTGGTGGTAGTGAAAGTAAACCTCTTTTTTTTCGACAGGTATCTCGAACAGAAGGGCAGACTAGATGGGCCAAGCGGTTCTTATCTGCCGTCAAAGTCTATGTTTCTATGTAGAAGTACTAAATTTGTTGAATCAGCTACCCAATAAGTTTGCCAAATGTGGAGGTGGCTTAGATGGCAGATTTGTTAAGTTGGCTGCTCCATGTATTGTGGATCCCCTCTACAAAATTTACAATTTATCTTTGATATCTCAGGTTTTTCCCTTGGTATGGAAGTGTGCCAGAGTTATTCCGGTTCCAAAAACATAATGCATGTCTGGCGGACAGGGGCGCCATTTGGGGGGGGCCTGCATTTCAGCCTGGCTGGTGTTTTATTTTCTGCTGCCCTTCCCCTGATGCATTGCAGCCAGCCAGTGTTTCCAGCCAGTGAGCCAGTGACTTTTTTTTTTGTAAATAAAAATGTGCCTGCCCGCAGCCCTGCACTCATCATCACCCTCCCCCCCTTTGCAGGCAGCAACCGACCGGTTGAACGGGTCCGTCCAATCCTCCGATGGCTCATGGCTCCTTCCTTCACAAGAACTCCAAGTCCCAGTGTGCACAGTACTAGTTGCACCTCAGTGCACATGCGTGGAGGCAGGACTTGGCTACAGCAATTGGTTAGGGAGGCCGGGGGCAGGACTAGTCACGACGTTGACCTGATGTCACTTGTACATGGGAGAAAGAAGCCTGAGATATTTAAGTGCGAGCAGGGCTGGAGGTGGGAAACGGACGGTTGGGATGGGAGTGTACTTCTAGACTGAGAGTGAGTGAGTCCTCTAGTCTGTCCAGTCCTTCTCACGTCACGACTCAACAGTCACTGGAGCCAAGGTTGGAGGGGGGAGATTTTGTTTGTGAGAGAGCTCAGGATAGCTCTAAGAGAGCTCTCTGTCTGCGACAGGCAGCCAGCAGCGATGCAGGACACATGATGGATCGGGTTTTTGGTTGTTGATCGGGTGGGCAACTGGGGCACCTGACACTGTCTGCAGACAGACAGAGCTACCAGCGGAGATTGGATCCCTCCCTGAGTGTTAGAGTGGAGGAGGACCAGGCAGGCACCAGCGTCATGACAAGGAGGAGGAAGACAAGACAGTAAAAGTAGCACTAGTAGGTATGCATTACAATTTGGTTGCTGAATGCTGATGATAGGACTTAAGTTTTGGGGTGTGGGATGGGATCCTGCTTGGGGTTGGCTTTTATAAGGAAAAAAGTGTGCCAAGGGCAAGGCTGAAGTGAAGGCTCTTAGGCTCATGAGAGCAGCCATGGTGAAATGATTGGTCCCTTCCCAGACCACTGCCCAAAAATGAAGTAGATAGTAAGTTACTGCTCTATCAGAGCAGCAGGACCAAGCAAAAACCCAGGCAGTCCACCACAGTTGGCTCTGAGGCCATCCTGGAATGAAATCCCTTTAAAATTAAACAGACAATCAGACATACATATTCATAAATAAATGGTGCCAGTCCAGCTTGAAGGCTTTAATCAGATTTCTGTACTTTACTTGTATTTGTGTGTATGGAGGTAGGGTTATTGCAAACATAGTCACATGATACCACTCTCAGTGGCTCAGTAGGTAGCACTCTCGCCTCTGAGGCCGGGAGATCAGAGGGCTGTGGGTTCAGTTCCCACATCTGGCACTTGGGTTAATATCCCAGTACTGACACTGTAGTGCAGCATGAGAGGGGTGCTGCACTTCTGAGGTGCCGTCTTTCGGATGAGACATTAAACCGAGGTCGCATCTGCCTGGATTGGTGGTAGTTCAGGTGGATGTTAAAGATCCCATGGCACTTATCGAAAAGAGTAGGGGAATTTCCCCAGTGTCCTGGCCAAATTTCCCTCATTCACTAAAAATACCACTGACAGCTTAATCTGATTCAAGGTCAGTTGGCATTCATCTGTATCCCCTTCCCCCGGGTCGTGCCTGAAAATAGGCAGGATTTGTCTAGTGCACTTACCTGGTCAACAAAAGCTAAATAAATAAATAAATGATTAATTTACTTGTTCTGAGTGGCCTGTGCCAGAAGGGTGCCATGTACTGTAAATAAAATCTGTCACTTTGTTTCTGTAAGTAACCTTAAATTACTGCATAAGTGTATGCCTGTTGTCTTCTTCCTCCTGGGTTAACCAGCCATGGTAAATAAAAAAGGCATTGTCCCTTGAGTTATTGCCAGACGGAGCTTGATGATCTGTGTCCATGGTGCACAGAGCTCACCTCAAGAAAAGGGAGAGGGGGTACAGGAAATGTAAATGCTGGGCTGGCTAGGCATGGGCAGCAGGCATGGCCAGTCCCACTCAGTCCCTCCCTGTTAGGCATGAAACAGGAAATAGAGCATATGTTGTGACTGCCAGCTTTTTTTTGGGGGGGGGGCATTATTGCCTGCTAGAGTCTGAGATGGATATCTCCCAGTTCTCCTCATGAGATAGGAACATTGATAAACAATTCTACCAGCTTGGTGGGCCACTCTGAGTCACCCTCAGAAGATGGGGGAGTTAATAATTCCACCACCAGCTTGGTCACTCACCATCTCTGGGTCCCCCACTGAAGAGGGGGAGATACAAAATGATTCCACTGCCTTTGTGACCATCTCTAGGACCTCTTCTAAAGAAGGGGAGCTGTTTCTTAGCACTGAATGGAATTCTGGCAGCTCAGCAGCAGTCTCTGGGCCCCCCCCAGGTCTGAAAGCAGGAAAGGGAGACATGAGGCCATTTATGCAGCTGTCCCCGACACAAGCACCAGTCTAGTCCGATGCTGCAGAGACCTCTTGTGCTGATCTATTTTTATTTATTTTGTTTTTGTTGACCGGGTAGGGTGCGCTAGCCATAGCAATGACTATTTTCAGGCACAACCCTGGAGTTTACAGATACAATACAGTTGAAGTAATATTTGATCAACATAGGGAAACAAATACAGAACACTGAAATGCAAATAAGGTAAGACCATGGACAGTAGTAGTACAAAGTAGTCCAAAAGCAAACATGGTACAAATTACATGGGCAATAACATGTAGTAAATAATAGAGCAAGTGCAATAAAAACAATTAAATCAGTTACCAAGGTTGAGAAAAATGGTATAATACATGTAACCCCCCTGCAAATGGGGGTTCCCAAAAGACTTCCAGGAGCTTGCTTGAATGCTCCAAGCCTGAATGGTGTTTGGCATTTAAGCCATTTATCAGTGAGTGTTTTTAGAACCTCTGGTACTGTCTCTTTAAGAGCTGTCTGCTTGCAGACATAATTAGTTGTATGGGGACTGTGTGTTTCTTTGATTGAGTACCACTCGAGCTGCTGCCAATTCACTCCATTTTTGCAGTCACTAGAGTGCAAAGGGAACCTATCTGAAAGATGTAACTGTTTGCCAGAAATCATTTACAGTAATAATGAAATTACAGTTTGTCTAACCTGATTTCTTTTGCAGTCAGAACAGTGTCTGCCTAGTTCCCATTCTGGTTTTGAACTGCTGAACTGGACCAATCAGTGTGGGGTAAGCTAGCTCTAAAATGGTGCCTTGGACGAATCAGAACTTGGACTCATAATCTGAGCCAGCCACAAGAGGATTGTATGGGCAGTGACTCTGGGAGATGTAGTTTAGACTTCAGTGCCTTTTTGGACCAACAGCAGCAGTCTATTGTGAGTGACAGCCAATCCAGTCAAGAACTGGGAGGAACTCAAAGGAAGTGCCCGGTTTTGTCGGTTGGAGTTTCTGTTGAGCTTTGGCAGTGAAGAAGGAAGGAGCCCTGTGCTTTTTCAGTGTGCAGTTTTAGTCAAAAAACGTGTGTAAGGCCCAGAGTTCCGGTCTGCAGCTTGTGTAACAGCTTGTTAGGACTGAATCCGTCCTGTGAAAAGAATCAAAGGATCTCTGAAGAGTAGAAACCAGGCTCACCCTATAGAAGACTGGAGGAATTGCTGAAAATTGCATTTGGTCTGTCAGGAACTGAATCTGCTGTGTGTTCTCCCGGGTATTGTGCAGTAATTGCGATCGGGATACAGATGCAGCCTGCCTGGTATAGTGCTTTCTTTTATATGGATGTGTGAAGAGGTTTGTGTACCTCAAGTGAGCCCTGCTGACATTGAAGGACCCTATCTTATTTGGAGGTCGTGAGTACTAATTCGGGTGCTCCTGTTGAATTGCCACATTAAATCCAAATGGAATTACTGTACTGCTGACTGTTTAATTCTCCTTTTCTCTGTGTGAAAGGGCCCCTACCAGCTGCCACGGTTTGGACTAGCCACTAGGGCTTGGGTACCCAGGACAGTAACTGATAGGGATAGGCCTGTGCACAGAGCCATAGGTAGATTATTAGAGTGATAAGCTAATTAACCTGATTTCCCCTGTCCTTGTTATATCCCCCAAATAAATCAGAGCTGCTTGTTTCAGCAAAGTTATACTGCCTAGGTATTTGTCTATGTTAAAGTACTGTACTGTGATTGTTGCACTGTATCTCATTTCACAGGAGGTCCAGTGCGGAACCAGACCTGGGGGTAAGTGTATACTGTGAAGGTAATTCTGATATATTGTGTGGGCCACTAGTGGGAAGAAAGGGGTTGCAGTGTCCCAGAGGGCTGTGACCAAGTTAGTTTAACTATTGCAAACCCTGACCTCTGGGTGGAGGCACCCGCCATTGGATCCAGGCCCCTCAACCTGTTAGTGGCAAATCAGGCAGGGGTAGTAGCCCCTGGGATAGCGCCATCTAGGGGTTACATACACAAAACAAAATACCCCAAAAAATACAGTTATACATAGAGTATAGAATAAAATTAGGATATGACTAGGGAGTAGAAGTGGAAGGATGGAGAAGTATAAACAGAAAGTCGAGGAATGGGGGAAAGGAATTGGGTAGAAACTAAGGGAGCAAGTAGAAGTAAAGAGGCAGGTAAAGTGCATGCTATAGGTGAGAGGGTGCATGGATCGTGGGAGAGATAATGTGCTAGGGTAGTTTGAAACATGAGCATGAACAGGAGTCAGCAAGATGGACAAGCAGCAATTTCTTGAAGGAGGCATGGGAAGGTGCTATCCTTATAGCAAGTGGGAGGGAATTCCAGTGATAAGGGGCATAACAGGAGAAGGCACTAGCACCTTTCTTGGAATGGTGCCGAGGAATATGCACAGGGGCATTAGCAGTCGAGCGAAGACCGTATTTAGATGTCCGGGCAAGGAATAAATCCGCCAGGGGTTTAGGCGTATGGCTACGAGTAATTTTATCTATGATCAAGCCCAGTGCAAAGTCTCTAGATGCAGCTGGAGAAAGCCATCTGAGCTCTGAGTATAGCAGGTGTTTCAACTGATGTGATGAGGACGCATACCTACAGATATTATTGTAGGTGACATCCCACTTCCTGAGGATAGATTTACTAGCAGAGGCATGTACAACAACTCTTTAGGTGAGTGATGCAAGGAGTATGCCACGGGCTATGGTAAGCTTTGCTGAAGGTGTGAGCATAAAGCTAGAACGATAGCCCATGCCTAGTTTTATGTTGGTCAGCTTGTAGGTTTTTTGAATGTGGAGATAAAAAGAAAGAGTAGGGTCAAGAGTGAGACCAAGGTATTTGAACAAGGGTACCACGTCAACAGAGGAGCCATTCAGGGTATTTACATTGAAGGTGGGTTGATAGAGTTTGAGCTTGGCAGTAGTACCAAATAGCATGGCTTGAGTCCTAGATACATTCAGCAGCAGTTTGTGGCTATATAGCCATTGCTGAATTCTTTGAAAGTCAAGTGAAAGTTTTTCATTTATTTCTGTAATGTTTTTGGCACTGGCATAAAGAACAATATCATCTGCGTATAGTATTGAGGCAGTCAGGGGAAGGTTAGAGGTAATATCGTTAATGAAAATGGAGAAAAGCAGAGGCCCAAGGATAGAGCCTTGTGGCACGCCTATGTTTACAGTTGCTGAATCAGACAAGGTGTAGTTGAATTTAACTTGCTGGGTGCGATCTGACAAGTAGCTGCCAAACCATGCTGTGACATTTGGTGAGAAACCTAGGGATCTAAGTGTGTCCAG
Organism: Neoceratodus forsteri; assembly: GCA_016271365.2. Classification (NCBI taxonomy): domain Eukaryota; kingdom Metazoa; phylum Chordata; order Ceratodontiformes; family Ceratodontidae; genus Neoceratodus; species Neoceratodus forsteri. The sequence goes on from CM057451.1 coordinate 42,067,142, forward strand.
GAGGATAGGGTGGTCGACTAGGTCGAATGCTTTTGTCATATCTATAAAAATGGCCCCTGTTAGGAGACCGGAGTCCATAGCAGGTAGGGTATTGGAAGTAAATTTAAGTTATGCAGTGGTAGTGCTGTGACCCTTATGTAAACCATGTTGTGCATTCATAAGGAGGCCATGTGTCTGGAGAAAGGCAATAATTTGGGTGGCAACAAGCTTTTCAAGGATTTTGCTGGGGACAGACAATATGGCAATAGGTCTATAGTTGGAGGGGTTTTTGTGGTTTCCCTTTTTGAAGATGGGTAATCCTGGCCATCTTCCAGAGAGCGGGAACATAGCTATGGCACAGGGAGAGGGTAAAGATCTTAGCTAAAGGTGAGGCTATATAAGAGGCAGCAAGTTTTAACAGCTTGGGTTCGATACTGTCAGAGCCTGCAGCAGAATGGTCTGAAATGTTATTGAGCAATCTCAGCACATCCAGACGGGTAACAGACTTGAAATGAAATTTGGGCCCAGAGTCATTCAATTGAGTATGGGGGTTAGTTGAAGCTGGGAAGGATGATGTATAGCTTGTAAGATCAGAGAACTGTGTGTTGAAAAAGTTAGCGATAGTAGAAGGATTATTGCAGTGGATACAATTAATAGTCATATCGTTTGGGGGGGGTCAGAGTTGAACCTAGGAGGCACTTTATGTGGGACCAGAATTTTTTGGGGTCACCATTCGATTTGGTTAAGAGATCTTTACAGTAGGTGCTCTTGGCACATTTAATATCCTTCTAGCAGGAATTTCTGAGTATCCTATAGGAATTGAAGTCAGCAGGCAGTCCTGTCTTTTTATAACGACGCCAGGTTTTATCACGCTGGCGTAGTTTGGAGAGCAAGTCGGACTTAAGCCAAGGCGTATGTTTATTTTTTACTGTACGGGTAATGAGGGGGCAGTGTTTGTTCTGAGCTTCCAACAAGCGATTTAAGAATAGTTTCAATGCAGTTTGAGGGTCATCCAAGTTAAACAGAGGAGACCAGTTGATGGAAGCAATATCCTGTAGGAAGGATTGGCGGTCGAGGTGAGCATAGTTGCAGAATGTGATGAACCGAGACTTTGGGGGATTGGTCTTACCCCAAATGCAGAAAGTGGAGGAATGATCTGTAATGGAATCTGTTAGTATGCCAGATGAGATAATATTTTCAGGGTGGTTAGTCATAACCCAGTCGGGCAGAGTTGAGGAATTTGAGTGATGGGCAGTTCTTGTGGGATTAGGGATAACTTGGTGAAAGTTAAAACTGTGAATCTTAGAAAGTAGTGAGGGTTGGGAGTTACCCAGCCAGTTAATATTGAGATCCCCAACCAAGAGAACCTCATTTCTCCCTGAGAGAAGAGTGGTTTGTTCCAGCAGCTCATCAAGACCTTTTAAACCACTGGAGGGAGGATTGTAAGCACAGACTATATGAAGTTTTTTGGAACCCAGTGAGAGAAGAGCATGTAGTGCTTCACTATGGACTAGGGGAGAAGAGCAGATCTCAGTGAGATTGAGGTGGTCTTTGAAATAGATAGTGGTACCACCACCTCTTTTTGGGGCAGGTCTGTCTGCTCTCAAGAGTCGTAGGAGTTTAGTGGGCACCGGGAGTCGTGAATGGAGGGCTTAAGCCACGTTTCACTGAAACATATGATATCTGGTTTATATAGGGTAATCCAGGATTCAAATTCTGTAAAATTGTGCACCAGACTTCTAATGTTTTGATGCACTACCGTAAGGCCGTTTGTATGTGAGAGGTGACTGCTATCAATATAGGTTGGTCCGGGGTTCAAATGTATGTCACCAGAGAGCAGTAGGGCTATCAGGCTGAGATACAAGAGTTTATGGCATAAAAGGGGCGAATGGCACACAAGTTAAAGGGGGAGAATTTTAGCATGTAGGGAACAATATGGGCCCAGGTTCTGTACAACAAAAGAGGAGCAGGGTCCCAGTAGAGAGGGGATAAGAGGAGCAGGTTGGAGAATTGATAGTCAAGGGGCAAATGATGATGGTGTGCCGAGTGGACAGTGGGAGCAGTTGGGAAGGATAGGTGGAGCAGAGCGATGGAGGACACAAGAAAGAACAGTGAGATTGAGAGATGCATGGCTGAGAGACATGGGAGAAAACAAGTACAGAGGGTGTGAGTCAGTGGTATGAAAAAGAGAGAGAAAGAGCAGGGGAAGATAGAGAGAATCAGGAATACCAGAAGAATATATAAGAGAGCTAGGAGAGGAGTGAGGTATAATATGACTGGGGAGTGAGAAGAGGAGTGTAGAGTATAGGCGGCCAATGGGAGCGGGAGATGTACAGAAGGGGAGGGGCAATTGAGTATTTAATGGAGGCCTGGGAGGGAGAACATTTATGCTTCTTTGGCAGCACTCAGGGAATCAACTTAGGGTCTAAAACAGAGCCGAAAAAGCTATGTAGAGTCTATGCAAAAAGGCGCACCAATCGGGATAGGCTGCAGCGCACAGTAGACCAATCAGGATACGCTCACCAAGCACCGCACCAATCGAAGGCCTGGTAGTCGAAATAGGCAGTGAGTGGCAGTACCTGCAAATGGGATCGGGGCTGAAGACCACGAGGGCGGTCAGAGGATGAGCAGTGAGTTGGGCGGCGGCGACTGGAGGCAGCAAGTGTATCCGCCCAGCTTCTGTGAGGTGCCGCTTCTGGCGCTGGCCCCTGGGGAGGAGAGGGGAGAAAACAGAGTAGTTATACTTGAGCAGTGAGGGAGGGTGGGTGGCGGTGCCACTCTGACAGTGGGGTTGGGGAGTAGGCTCTTTAAAGGACAAAGGGTAGAAAGGGGCAGGGGAGGAGGTGAGAAGTTAACGAAAATGAGGAGGGTGGAACCAAGGAGGTGAGGGAGTTTGCAGAGGTAGGACTAGAGTTACAGCCAAAGTTATTGAGAGGAAGGGAAAATTAGAGACAGGACAAAGGAATGGGATGAGAAGGCAGGAAAATAGCAGAAACTTATAGGATTTAGAAATTATACAGCACCAGCGAAGTAAGGAAGTGAGGGTTCACAACAGAGTTAAAGCAATTAGCAGGAAGCGAGAGGAGTGCAGTATAGCAGAAAACAATCCTAAAAACCAGACAACTAAGCAGAGCAGAATAAACTTGAGCTAAAAATAATATATAGCAGTCTGTTGAAAAGCTAAAACAGATACCAACTAGGTGTGCAAGCTGTGCATTGGTTAAATTTAGCCTACTTTGGTGGCGCTCAGAGAATCAATTTAGGTTCTAAAACAGCCAAAAAAGCTATGTAGAGTCTATGCAAAAAGGTGCACCAATCGGGACAGGCTACAGCACACAGCAGACCAATCAGGAAACGCTCGCCAAGCGCCGCACCAATCTGAGGCCTGGTAGTCGAAATAGGCAGTGAACGGCAGTACCTGCTGATGGGATCCGGGGCTGAGGACCGCGAAGGCAGTCAGAGGATGAGCAGTGAGTCGGGCGGCGACGACCAGAGGCGGCAAGTGTATCCGTCCAGCTTCTGTGAGGTGCCACTTCTGGCACTAGCCCCTGCTGATGGGATCCGAGGCTGAGGACCGCGAGGGTGGTCAGAGGATGAGCAGTGAGTCTGGCGGCGCGGCGACCGGAGGCAGCAAGTGTATCCGCCCAGCTTCTGTGAGGCACCGCTTCTGGCGCTGGCCCCTGCTGATGGGATGCGGGGCTGAGGACCGCGAGGGTAGTCAGAGGATGAGCAGTGAGTTGGTCGGCGGCGACCGGAGGCAGCAAGTGTATCTGCCCGGCTTCTGTGAGGTGCCGCTTCTGGCGCTGGCACCTATTTGTGTTTAATGGCCACTCTCAGCACCAGTGTACAGTTGTATTTGCACTGCAGCAACCCAAATGCTTGAGTTGCTGCGGTGTAAATGCAACAGGCCTGTCATAAACTTTACTGCCATCTTGTCAGTCATGTAATGATGTATGTATTGATTTTGCAGCTGGAAACAGCAGGAGGTAGGTAAAACACACACTTTTACACAGTGAGTCATTTTTGGTATGTTGCCTGCTTACCCATTTTCATACAAGGTGAACTGGTTTTCTAAGGGGGCTGCTGCTGGGCTGGGGCAGGGAGTTTGCCAGGGAGACAGACGGTCGGATGGCATGATGCTGCCAAGAAAGATAAAAACCTAGATGGCCAAAAAAAAAATTTAAATTCTAACTGTGTCATATGAGCCAGAAGGACCCAGAAACTGACACATATATTTCATGCCTTTCATTTGTCTGGCTGGCACACTAGAAGGCAAAGCTCTGTTCTATAAGGAAGAAAAGAACCGGCACTCCAGAAATAATGCTATAGGCGATTTTAATCCAAATAATGAAAAGCAAGGAAGATACTGACAAAGGCCGTAGTGCCTTGACCAACAGGTCTTCAAGGGGGCATCCCCTGATGATTCAGATCTCTTCTAGTGTAGCTTAGCTTGTGGTGGCCATGGCCTACGTGCCCCTGACCCCGCCCCATTTAGCAACTGGCCCTGCCCCCACTCAGCCCATGACCCGGCCCCCACAGCCCTTCTGACTGGTGGTTGTTGCCCCCATTGAAATTGAAATGGCGCCCCTGCTGGCGGATGATTATCATCCAGTTTCAGTACTGAATCCTTTAAGCAAGATTCTGGAGAAGTTGGTTGCTAATCAGCTAATGAAGTTTCTTGAGGTCAGTAACAATTTTTGTAACCAACAACATGGGTTTAGGCAAGGATATGGGACTGGTACGGCCTTGGTCAGCTTCACAGACATCATCCTTCAGGGGATTGATAGGGATGTTATGGCAGGAGTGGTGTTTGTGGATCTGACCAGAGCATTTGATTTAATTGACCATCCGTTGCTTCCCAGTAAGCCAAGGGATTTGGGCATTTCTAATAATGTTGTACACTGGATGGGAGATTATCTGACAAACAGAACGCAGTATGTTGCCTTAAATATTGTAAATTCTAATATGAGTGCTATTGATTGTGGAGTGCCACAGGGGTCCACTATTGAACCCCTGTTGTTCTCCTTATTTATCAATCAGACGCCTGCTGTTTTCCAGAATTGTCAGCGCCTTCTATACGCAGATGATCTTATTCTGTTTTTTCAAGCTCCCACTGTTTCCCAGCTAACTGAGGTGTTGGAACCTGAGTTTTGGTGTTTATGTTCTTGGTTGGATAATAATTTTTTGATCTTAAATGTAAAGAAGATGAAATCAATGATTTTTGGAAGTAAATTTATGCTTAGAAAGGAACCTTGCATATCAATTCATGATGGCTCTGGTAATGTTGTCGAGCAGGTTAAGGATTTCAAGTATTTGGGTTTTATTTTTGATCCAACTGTGTCATTTCTCTCACAAGCTAAGTCGGTCAGCAAAGTTATAAATCAGAAGTTAGGAATATTAGCTGGCCTGGTGGCGCTGAGGATTGAGGCACTGTACGCCACACCGGTGACCCGTGTTCGGGAGCGGGCACGGACTGCCGGGGCTCGGCTGGGAGGAGGAGGATTGAGCATCACAGGGACAGCTCTCCTTCTCCGGGGAGGATGGGTGGGGACGACCGGTAGCTGGGGCTGTGCAGCCTCGGAGGCCAGCAAAAGGGCACGGCATTAGCGTCGTTGGATGTGCAACATATGGAGCGTGCATTGCAGTGTCCTTGACGCCACTGCACGCCAGCACTGGGGGGGGGAGGGCTGCTACTATAATGAGAAAACCCCTCGGGGGCATGACAGCTGCCCCAACGACATCATCACGGATGCGCTCAGTCAGCTCCACCGCCCACCGTCCATGTCTCTCTGGTGGTAGAGTAAGTACACGCCTTGAAGTGACATGGAAGAGCTGCGTAGGGGGTGAGCTCAGACCGCTGCTGGGGTGGGGGCCATTAGGGCTGGCTGGAAGAGGGAACCAAAGGTACAACCCCCCAGCCGAGGATATAAATAAATAAATAATGGGGAAAAAAAGGAGTTAGGAATATTGTATAAGTTTAAACGTTATCTTCCTTATGAAACACTTTATGAAGCAATTGCTATGGGTACTTTAATACCACATTTGGATTATGTGTCTTTTTTATGTTACAATATTGGGGCCAAGAAAAGTCATATTCTTTCTGTTACACTTAATAATATCTGCCGATTTATTTTAGCTGCACTTTTTAGGATACATCATTGCACGCTATATTCCTCTGTTGATTGTCTATCTCCCTCCCTTAAATTCACTTACTCGCTGGGTTGATTGATTTATAAATCTATTTACAAGTGCAATTCCTCTCCCACGCCACTGGCTGATTTACTAACATGTAGAACTACTACAAATCATCTTCGTTCCACTAATGGGGTAACGCTTGTAGTGGGTGCCTACAAGAACAACTATGGTTTGCGCGCTTTTACTGTTTCAGCTCCTTCACTGTGGAATACATTACCATTTGCTTTACGCTCTGCAATCTCATTGCAAGTATTTAAAACTCAGTTAAAAATGTATTTGTTGTATTTGAATGTATGTTATTGTAATATTCAATGTTGGTAGTGTAACATTGTATTGTAAGTATCATTTGTTTTTTTAATTGTTTGATGTCCGGGTCGGTCCTAAAAAAGGGCTCTTTTGCCCAGTGTCCTTACCCGGTTAACAAATTAAAATTTAGGAAAAAATAAATAAAATTTTAGCAGTATTCTCTAGTTCCCGATTGGTTCCTTGAAACCAGAGAATAGTCTAATTTTGTGGTTCTTCTTTAATGCAGTAACATTTATTTTCATTAAAAACATAAAAATAATTGCTTATTTTATCATTTTTATCTAGCGGTTTACGAATTTGTAATCCAAGGAACCAGCAATAACTTTGTGGCTCTATTCAGTCGATTGGTATGACTGAAAAGCCTAGAAAAGGACAGGGCCTACAGGATTTAAAAATTGCAAATCCTGCCACAAGATCTTGGTGAAGGCATTGTTTGGGCCCCGACCATGGCTATTTAAAATGGGAATTATGTAAACTTTTTTGCCCTAAAACACACAAAAAAAGTGTGCAAAACTCAGTCACAGTCTGCTGTTGAGTCACCTAAGAGATCTCTTAAAAAATGGAGGGAAGTACCTCAGATGGTAGAAATCATGCATCTTCAAATACCAGAAAAGCAGCAGTCTTTGATCAAAGAGACAAATAAAGCTTCCAAGCCATCATCAAGCCCAGAAAAATAGTACAGGGTATCCGATGGGGGAACCATGATGCTAAGAACAGCAAAAAGAAAAAAAAGCTACAGATGCTCTGGTGCCTTCAACATCAGCCAAGAAAAAACACAAAAAGAAAAGCATCTGATTGTCCCCACCCTCGAATGAGATCAGGAGCCAGCCATAGAACAGAGAGCTGTGCCCTCAGCAGAGAACATTACGAAAATGTGGCAGTTATTCCAGGCTTTTTAAGCCATGGGAAACCTTGCTACTATCCCTACCCGCCTCCCCCCCCTACCCCCAAGCCACAGGCATTCTTCGAACCTGACACAATAAAAAAAAAAAAAACAGGTACGCTACTAGACTCATGCCAGTGGTACAGATACAGGGGGCCAGTCATAATATACGAACACAAAGAAAAGGATTTGTGCTCAAAAGAGCCACCGCCAGCTGGCCCACCGACACAGCGGTAGACCTACCGCTTGTGGCGCCAGCAACCTGGGTTCGAGTGCGACCTCGGGAACTGGAAGGTTGTCCAGGGGGAGGTGAATTGAGCATCCCATGGACAACTCTCCTCCTCCAAAGTGGGTGGGAGGGATGGACTGCTGTGCTACCTGCTCCTGGCGGTGGCTAGGAGCTGGTGCACTGAGTGGTCGGCTCAGGCAGAAGTCTGATGTGGCAGCATCATTGATGTCATTGCACGCCCATGCCATGGGGGCACAAGGGGAAAATTCTCCGGCGTGCATGAAGACTGGTCCCGACGGCGCCGTACCGCTCATAGTCAGACTGCCCCCCCCCCCCCGATCCAGACCCAGGGCCTTCCGTGGTGGTGGGTAGGTACCTGCCGTGAAGTGGCTTGTGAGAGGAACGGAGGAGGGGGTCGAGCACTGCAAGCGATGCGGTATTGTAGGGCCCGTTGGATAAGGGGAACTATAGGCAACATCCCCCACCGAGGAGGGAATTAAAAAAAACAAAAGATCCACCACCACAGAGGAGAATTCAGCTTCAAACGGTTTATTTGAGAGTCATATACAAGAAAACACTGACTGGCGTCCACTGAGGAAGACCTAAGGGTCAAAGCGCTGGGGCTGCCAGTCAGCGTTTGCTTGTATATGACGCTCAAATCGTTTAAAGCAGAATTCTCATCTGTGGCTGTAGCTCTTTTGAGTGCAAATCCTTTTCTTTGTGTTCTTTGAACCTGGGCTGGAGGAGAACGAGGGGGAGGAGGATAAAGGGGAAGCAACTGAACCTGAAATACCCCCTGAACAGGATTTTGGTTCCCCACCAAGAGTGAACGAGGATTTTTCCTCATATTCCACTTTTGTAAGGCATATGTTTGACACTCTGAATATCCCTTGTACAGACAAAGGAGAATATAGAAGAGAAAGAATTTAAGAATGTGCTGGGACTGACTTTATTTAAAAGACTCGCAGTACTCATTCACAAATCCCTTCGAAAAGCCACTAGCAAAATATTGGAGCACCCAAATTCAGCTTCTGGCATTGATGACAATAGCTGAAAAGAAGTACCAAGTAGAGAAACGAGGGATAGAATTTTTATATTCCCAGCCTGATCATGAGGAGTTGTGCAAACAGCTACATGTGAGAAAGCAAGGTCACTAGCATCCACGCCATCAGAAAAGGATTCCAGGAAACTGGATTATATGGCAAGGAAAGTGTACACTTAAGCTAACCTGCAGTTTAGGTAGTCTGCTTACATGCCGTACAGCACACAGTACCAAAAAAACATTTGGAGTACTGTGCAAGCCCTAAGTAAAAAGGCAGACGGTGAAATTAGCAGTGATCTAGCAGAAACTGCAAAAGATGAACTGGAAACCACTAAATATCAGTGCCATATGGCTGTAGATGCAAATGATACAGCCTCAGTGGTACTAGCACATGCAGAAGCTCTGAGGAGGTTTGCTTGGCTCAGGACAACCATCCTGTAGGAGGACACAGAAACAAAGGCTATGGATTTCCCATTTGAGGGAACCTCCCTCTTTGGGAATAAAACAGAAGCCTACATGAAAAAGGTTGATGAACAAAAAGCAACCTACATAAACATGACTCAGAAGGAAAGAGCTTGTGCTTCCTTCAAGTCACATGGAAAAGGAGATATCGGTAGCCACCATAGAACCCCTACCAGTGGTAATGCCCTGACTTATTACTTTGAGGAGTGGAATCCATCACCACAGACAAGTGAGTGCTGGAAATGGTGACTCGGGTTTAGCCTTTCAGTTTACATGATTCCCAAAAACAGAGCCAAAAGACTTTTTCTCCACTCCTACCTCTGGAAACAAATCCTATTATTTTTATTTCTTATTTATTTGGTAATTCGGATATAACCTTTGAGTATACACTCTTTTACAAAGGTTCCACGTCAGGATGTAAAACAGCAGAGACATAACAAAAACTTGACAGTTAACACAAAACATAAGATTGCTTTGTAATAAGAAAATAGATAAATAATACATTTGAGTAACCTAGACAACTGCAAGTAAACAGCGGGAGGAGATTCCCAATTAGCAACATACGGCATAGCTGCCCCAAGGGGCCTGTTAGGTAGAGTATCGGAAAGGGTGGGGGAGAGTGCAAATGAGATTCCCCAATTAGCAACGTCGACATAGCTGCCCTTGGGGCCCATCAAGGTAGAGTATCGGAAAGGGCAGGAGAAAGAAAGAGGGGGGAGTGCGAACGAGGGGTAGATTAGAGAGAGAGAGAGAGAGGGAGGGATTGGGAGAAGGAGAATATTTAGGGGGGGAGAGTGGGTGGAAAGAGGAGCTGTTGGGGGAGTATGAAGGGGAGGGAGCTAGAGGAGGGGTGACAAGGGATGGCAGGTGGGGATCCAGGGTAGGTAAAACAGGAGGAACAGCTTAGAACTGGAGTTGAAGAAGCTGCTAAAGATGAAGGTCACAGGAAGGGTCTCACCCTCGCAGTGTGGAAGAGGCCTCTTCCCAAGGTACTTTCTCACAGGAAAGAAAAATAAGGATTGGCGGCCCATTCTGGATTTAAGATTCCTGAACAGGCACATAAAAAAGGAAAAATTCAAAATAACACTGAGAACAGTTATACTATCTCTGCAGAAAGGGGAGTGGGTGGGATCATTGGATCTGCAAGAGGCATACTTCCACATCCCTGTAAGACAGTCCCACAGAAAGTACCTAAGATTCAGACTAGGAATAGACCAGTATCAGTTTGCATCACACACTGTCTTTTGGTCTAACTTCAGTTCCAAGGGTGTTCACAGAGTGCCTAGCAGCAGTAGCTGCATTTACGAACATACAGAATTTGCCAGCAGATAAAGGTCTAGTGGTCTATCAAGTCTGCTCGAATGTGCAGCTAGCACCTCTTATTCTTCAGCTGCCTCTCCTCCCACCCTCCCCAGACCCTTTTGAAGCAGCCTACTGTTCTACTGGATACCACTTCTGCTGGTAATGCATTCCACCCAGCTACCACTCTCTCCGTAAAAAAGTGTTTCCTCATCTCCCTTCTGAACCTTCCTCCCTCCAGTCTCATATCGTGTCCCCGCCCTCCCTTACTTTGAACAGCCCCTCTGTACCTGTCTTGTTTATTCCTTTCATGTTCTTGAAGGTTTCAATCATATCCCTCCATCCCTCCTCTCCTCCAGCGAGTACATGTTCAGCTCCCTCAGCCTCCTGTAGTATGGTGAGTCCCCCAGCCCCAAGGTCTTCTTTGTCGCCCTGCACTGCACCCCCTCCAGTAACTTAATGTTCCTCTTCAGATATGGGCACCAGTACTGCACACAGTACTCCAGGTGCGGTCTAACTAATAATCTGTACAGTGGTAGAATCTCCTCCCCCCTCCTCGAGGACATTCCTTTATGCCTATCCCATGCATGTTTGAAACCCACCACTGTGCTCACTCCTATCACCTCCTGGGGTAGGTTATTCCATGCAACCACTGCCCTTTCCGTGAAAAAGAACTTCCTCACATTACTACTTATCCTGCCCCCTTTCAATCTCATATCGTGCCCCCTCGTTCTGTTACCTCTCCTGTACTGAAATATGTTGTCCACTTGCACCTTGTTTATGCCCTTAAGGTGCTTGAATGTTTCCATCATATCTCCCTATTCTCTTCTCCAGTTTATACATACTGAGGTCTTTTAACCTCTTCTCATATGTTTTCTGTTGCAATTCCTGCACCATCTTAGTCACCCTTCTCTGAACCGCCTCCGCCCTTTCTATGTCCTTGCAAAGATGCAGCCTCCAGAACTGTACACAGTATTCCAGATGAGGCCTCATCAGTGTTTTGTAAAGTGTTATCACCATCTCCCTTCTTCTGCTAGTGATTCCCCTACCTATGCACCCTAGCATGCCACTTACCGTCCTCACAGCTTTTGTACTCTGCTTGGCCACCTTCAGATCATCTGAGATGATAATCCCTAAATCACGTTCTTCCCTGGTGACCTTCAGAAATCCGCCCCCATCCTGTAGCTCTCTGCAGGGTTTCTGTGTCAATGGCAAGGATAATTTTAGTATCTTGATTGGCTGGCATGCCCTAGAAACAGTGAAGTTATTGGACAATAATATCACTGTATCTAGGGCAGGCACACACATGACCATATTGTCAGATAAAGAAATCCCTCAATGCTCATTCTTTCCCCCACCAGACTCATTCCTTTTGGAACATCAGCACCAAGCACCAGCACGGCTTTACATCCTCCCGCTGAGCCCCTAAGTCTTCCAGTGGCCACAGAAGTTTAAATAATGAAGCCCTGATGGTTTTACACAGTCACTGAACCGCACCAAGCATTTTTTTAAAACATTAGTAACAAAGTGCTGTGCCAAGCAGCTTTACTTAATTCCCCAGTGCGTGCACATCCTGTGGTCCCTGACTTGTCTTAATTGACCTGTTTCTCTAGTCCCTCATTCTCTCCTCCCGTGATGTTCTCCGAGTCCAGGTACAAAGTAAAAATGGTGCGAACTGTGTATTGGGAGACCCTATCTACAAAACAGAAAAAGATGGAATCCTTCACATTCAAAGCTGTGATGCTGATCGACTTTATCTCATCAGCAGCTGTGCTATAGTCATGTGCTCTTCATGAACGCGGTGATGAACGGCTTCAGCTCCCTCGCTCTTAACTCTCTCCTGGTACAAACAAAACAAGCTGTCATCAGAGCCAACACGGCTACATCAGTACTTTAAGACCACTTACCATGCCCAAGATGGCCACCGGAGCTCAATGCACATGCGCAGCTTCGGGAAGTGAACTGGCACGTGCACAGCTGCAAAAGTGAAGTGTATATGCACTGAGCTCTGGCGGCCATCTTGGGCATGGCAGGCTTTTTTTTTTTCCGGCCATGCGGAAGTGATGGGCAGAATGAAATAGTCCACCTTCAGAGGGGGTGGTTACTGCGGCCGTGGAGGGGAGGGTGGACACACAACACTCCAGCAGTAAGCGCTGTAGTCTGATATTTATTATTTATTTATTCATTCATTTGTTAACCGGGTTTTGCCTTACCTCTGTGGAAGAGCATAGGGATGGAATCCAGTCACATGCTTCTACTGTCCCTTTTCTCTTCTAAACTGATAGCAATATGTCAGCATGGCTCCATCCATGCAGAAGTAAAAATTCAGCAGAGTGTACCGGGAAGAACAAAACACCTAAATGGAACTAGTTTGGGAAGGGGGGACAGAGAAGACTACAAAGGACAGCATCATCTAGTGGACAAACTGAAAGTGGGAACCTTTTATATATATATATATATATATATATATATATATTGCTTCCACACTGAAAAATCAAATAAAAAACTAATGTAAAAATATTATTTCGCATTTTGTTTCATTCTGTATAAGTGAGCCATTGTATGATAGCATTAAGGCACACCAGGAATGTGTGTTGCTGTGTAATAACATCACTTTTCGGGTGTTTGAACGCACTCGGCCTGCGGCCCATGCTTCAACCCACTGTAGGTGTGACATTATTACACAAAGACACACACCCTGTCATGCCTTATTGCTTAATTTACATAGCACAGTATGAACAGTGGAATGCAGAATCATCGTCACCGCCACAGCAAGATGCCCCAGCGCTTCGCTCAGTTGGAGTTTATCAGGGGGCACATCATTGATTCATCCTTGGATGACCCCCTCTCCCTATGCCCCACTGTTCATACTAGAAATCTGTCCTCTCCACTGTCCTCGATCAACTAGCTTATCAGATCATTCACCATCTCCCTTAACTCCAGGTCATACTGGCACACTTACAACCTCTGTGATTTCAGATTTAATTGCCATATTACTGAGGAAGATGCTTGAGAGTACTCTGCGTGACTGTTGAAGAGAAGCAGTGGGTTTGGAAAGGTTGAGATCTAATATGAGGGCATGGATATTGAATGTTAAGATTAAGAGGAGTATAGGTAAGAGGGGACAGAAGTTAGAGATAAGGTGGTCAAGGATGATGCCTTAGTTATGGGTTCGAGAGGTCATTCAGAGTTGGGAAGGTTGCAGGGTCAGCAAGGCTGTTGGTCCCCAGTAATAAAGGTGTTAGAAGATAAAAGGCCTACCAAGGAGAAATGGTGAGGAGAAAAGTTTGAGAAGAGCACATAGTTGGATATAGTAAGATTTTTTTTCATTTTAATTTTTTTTTTTACCCTTTTAAGTTATTTGGTATGTGGTGGCACATTGTGGATGCATTAATAAAACCTGAGGTTGGTTTAATGTCTTTTGTTTTTTTGCAGGAGCAGCTATTTTCTTCGAGTTCAAGCACTATAAACCCAAAAAAAGGTTCACCAGCACCAAGTGCTTTGCTTTTATGGAGATGGATGAAATCAAAGCTGGGCCTATTGTGATAGAACTGTAAGTACAGAAGAGCAGAACAAATTCTGTCCTTTTTTGCTTCCTGATAGTCTTGGTTTATTAAGACCCTTTTAGTCCAAGTAAGCATGATTGTTAAAGGTAAGTCTGGGTCGGAAGAAAAAGCTATGTTTCAGACGTACTTACAGTAGAAAGCTTGCCAGACCTGTAGACTTGAAATAGGGGAAATGTAGTGCTACACTAACAGATTAGTCACAAGCTACATTTCACATGATCACTGTGAGTGACCTGGCTTATGTTAAAGCCTTACAAATTATCAGCCAAGTGTTTGTTTACTGTGATTTGTAAGGAAGATGGGTGAGCCTTTGATCATTAGGGAGGCCACCTGTTTTTTGTTCTATTTTGCCTGGTTACTCCCATCCCTGGATGGGTGCTTCTTCCCTCAATGCTCCACGTCAACCAAGGGGTGTATACTGGGGAGGTGAAGGACCCCCCCCCAGCTACCATCGAGGTAATAAGTCTGGAGGGGATTGTCAGGCTTCCTTCCACCCTTTCTTAATAAGTACCATTTCCCCAATTATGTTCCCTTGTAACATTCCCACATGGCTCATCACCATTCCATACACTGACCACCTTGCTAGCAGGTGCGCATACATCTTCGCCTTATACTGCAATTTCAAGGACTGCACCAAAAAGGAGGCTCACACAAGGATGCTTTTAACTGCTTTACTGAAATAACAAAGTGAGCATAATACAAACACTGTGGAGTGGAGAACATACTAAACAAGGACGCCCCAGCACTTTGTCTGCCCACGTGATCTTCGGGGAGGGGGGTTGCATCCTTATATGAGCCTCCTTTTTGATGCAGTTCTGTTACTTGATTTATTTCCCCATAAAGTTCAAGCTTCTCACTACAAAGATGCTGTTTGAGTTCCAGTGACCCAAGAAGGAAACCCCAAGGTTGTAATCTAGCCTTGGTTCCCTCCATGACTGTGCAGTGCTGTGCAACGGGCCAACTATTTTCTATGCACTTTTGAAATACCATGGTGTTTTAATCAGACTGTTTTATTTACATCATTGTATTTATTATCCTCGTACTGTTCTTCCAGTACCTTCCCATGTCCTGCCTCCTTCCTTACTTAGATATTCTCGAACAATCCTGCCAGAACCGCAAGGGTCAAGTGCCCTATCTACTTTCAAGCACAGGAGTGAGCCTAGTGTTGCTGTCCTGTGTGGACCCACCAAATGACCCCTGCTGCTGTCAGTGGGGTGACACAGGCAGGACTAAGGGGATTCCGTGTAGAGTGGCTCCCATCTCCAGAATGCTGGGGGGCAGCTGTTACCCAAGAAGGGCAGGAGACCCTTCCTTGGGTGGAGAGTGTGTCTTGCAGACTGCCTGTCTGACTCCTGTCACAGATGACTGGGTTTGCTGGTTGCAGATGTGAACCCGTGATCTGCCAAGGGAAGGGCGAATGTATAAACCACTAGACTGCTAGAGTGGCCCTTGGTCAGATTATTAATTGTCATGCACGAAAGGGCCAACTTGGCGGTGAGTGTTCCACTGTATTCACAAAAAAGAGAAACTGAGATATAAAGGGAGTTCAGTTGTCTATCTTCAGTGGAACCATAGCTCATTTGGATAATGGTGGTAAAAAAAATTTAAAATGCATTTTAGCCAGCTTGGTGACATTGAACCAAGAGATGCTCACTCTGCATGCTGGCAACTTGGGTTTGTGCCCCAGACTTGGAGTGACTAGAACAGAGGCTTGCAGAAAGTGTGAAGGAACATCTACGTGGACATTGCTCCCTGGGGGAGTATTTGGCATACTCCACTCCTAGAACAGCTCCTGGTAGTGGCCCAGTTGATCTGTAGGGCATGTGCTTGGCGTTGTGGGAAACCATACACTATAGGGCATCCCCCCAGGATGCCGTGACTTAAGGTGGGTGGAGAGCATGAGACACAGCAAGAAACTTCACCTGATCTGGCACATGAGATGCGGCGCATGCAACCCTGCATGTCACCTGAACCCTCAGCGTGCCTACTGGAGGAAAGGTGAGAGTCAGTCAGTGGATTTTAAAAACTTAATTAGAAAACATAGTGCAAGCAGCCTAGTGACAAACAAGTTTTGAGCAAGCTCTGTATTGCCACGTTGGAGTCAGCTGAGGGTGATGCGTTTCATGGAAGTACATGGCTGGGCTCCCATGGTGGGAGGAAGGAAGGACATAAGATATCCAGCATTGGCACACTCCTTTTTGGATTGACTGAAAAGCAGAATTGGTGTCAGTTGTGAAAACACAGTCACCCGCTATTCTGGTGGAAGAAAAGGTACAGTGATGGTGACCCCATTGTGAGATCCTGCAATTCTTGAGGACCGGCCTTTTCTTAAATTTGTTGCAACAGTTCTTCTGTTTCTTAGCCTAATCTGTCCTTTATAATTTCTAATCCATAAGGTTGGCCAGCTATGCCCCCCCCCCCCTTTCTTGACTATGCTATAGTGTCCTCTTTAATTTTCCGTTTCCCTCTCAGGTCCTTGTAGAGGGAGGTTATCGTGGTGACCTCCAAGCTTATGTAAAACAACAGGCTGTGTTTATCGTTGTTGGATTTAGTATGTAATAGCACTATGTCATAAAATACCTTCATGTATATACCTTATGTTTACAAAACCTGTAAATGTTGAAAATACCATGGCACTAGGTGTTTTTGATAAAGGTAAAAAGTACCAGGTGACTGTATTGTAGAAATTAAATTGGTTGTGTTGTTAAATGCATGCAAATTGGTATCATGCATTCCTGCTGTAATCTGAGCCAATCTGAAATTTCATGGTGATTTGCATATATCCCGTGATGCACTGCATTATGGAAGTATGTGAGATGTTGTGTTTCTTTGAAACTTGGCTTATTGCCAATGCCCTTTGGGGTAGCCCTTGTTTCAGTGCTTCTGCATTGGCATTCTTTGTAGCTTTTTTTTTTTCTTTCTTTTTGAGCCTCCACCACCCATGCAAACAAGGCAACCATACGGATGAAGGGTTTTCACTGGAAAATTTAGATCAGTAGATGAGTGAGTAGCAGCGGATTTATGCATTGGCGCATGTGCACCACACCCTTTGATGAGCGGGGCGCATGCTACTCCTGTGATTAGCCGCAAACTGTTACTTTAAAACTGAAGCAGCTGGTATGTCTTCTAATCTTCCCTCACGTAATTCAAAGACAAGCAACAGACACTTACGCGGCGGGGGAAGACACATACCAGCTCTGCATGTTGTAAAACAGCAGGGGTACTAGCAGGGGTCAGCGCCGGTGACAGTCGGTCTCGGCTCAAGCTGACAGCCCAAAATTTACATGCCGGTTGATATGCGGATTGGTCCAGCACTCCATTCACATGTGTTTCACATGCACACAGTGTGGACACTGGAGGCTGGACCAATCCTTATTGATTCTGCCCCAAGGAATGCTTTGTTTTGTAACTCCTGCCGGCATGTTAGCAGTCCTGAGGTGTGTATAACATTGCCCCAGGGACTGCTTGGCCCATACTGCTGCCTTGCTAGCTTGCTTAAGTTTATCCCCCCAGTTCCGCTCCATCTAAAATAGTGCTGCCGGCCCGTTTTCCCTAATTTCCTCTGCATGCTGCTGTTTTCCCATTTGCACAGAGTCATGTTGCCTGAGACCATCACCAGAGTGCTGCTACAAATGCAGGTCAGTGTAGGCAATTAAGTCAACCTGCCGCTCTGTGCTTTAGAAGTTCAGTCTGCCGAGCGTGCCTGTGTA
The DNA here is from genome assembly GCA_016271365.2 of Neoceratodus forsteri. Taxonomy (NCBI): domain Eukaryota; kingdom Metazoa; phylum Chordata; order Ceratodontiformes; family Ceratodontidae; genus Neoceratodus; species Neoceratodus forsteri. The sequence goes on from CM057451.1 coordinate 42,084,813, forward strand.
ATGACCAATCTCATTTTTTTCCTTTTTTTTTCTCTAACTTGCTTTGTGCACACTCAGTTACAGCTCCCAAACCTTGTTTGCCAAAGGTGAAGCACCATAACTGGCCAGCACAGACCCAAAGGCTTGCCGCTCGCTCCCTGCTGTTCTGTTTCTGGTTCCCACTGTGTTCCTGCTTTCACACCCTGCTTTATGGGTCTGGTGTTTCTTTTTGTAATTTACACATAAATTGATGCATTCACCCACGTTTTGTGTGTAACCCCCTACAAATAGAGGTTCCCAAAAAGTCTTCATTGAACTTGCCTAAATGCTCACTGCCAGGCTGGTGTCCTGCGTTTTAGCAGTTTAAATGTGATTACCAGAGCCTGTATAGCCTCTGTGTACTGTCTCTTTATGAGCTGCCTAATTGCAGCCTAAGTAATCTGAGAGGGAGCTCTGTTGAAAGATGTAACTACTTGCTGAAAATCATTTAGGGTGTTAATGATAATGTAGTTTGTCTAACCTGCTTTCTTTGTAGCAAGGACTGTTTTGTTTGTCTCCACTATCTTGTTCCTAGACTGCAAATTGGACCAATCAGTTCTGGTGGGACCTAAAATGTAGCCGGACTACAGGAGCTGTCTGAAGTCAAAATCTGTAGGAAATGTAGTTTTGAACTTTTTGTGCCTTGTTTGCAATAGAAGGGGGAGCTTTTGCTTTGACTGACAGCCAGATCAGCCAACCAAACCTTCTGGATCTGGGGAAAGTCCCGGGCTGCTTGCAGTTTTCAGTTATATCTAAGCTGGAAGCTAAAGGAGGAGGAGCTGAAGTGATTCTGAGCAGCAATCCTGAGTGGATACGCATGGGAAAACTGTGAGGCTGAGTTTTTGGCTTGCATGTCTGTTGCTGCTCCTGAGAGGGAGAAAAGATAATTATTTTGGACTAAATCCAAGTTTGTGTGACTAAAGTGAGCTACTGAAGTGGGCCAGGCTCAACCTGAAGAAGACCGAAGATTTTGCTGAATATGATCGGCTTGTCAGGAGTTCCAGCTACCCCATAGCTCCCGGTGTGTGCAGAGACTTTGCGATTGTAACTGGGGAGCGCATTGCCTGGTACAGTAGAATTCTCGTACATGTAAATGTGCTATGAGCTGCTAGTGGGTTGTGAGTTAGTTCCCCACCGTGTGAACTGTGTTCTGCTTGCTGGAAGCTGTATCCAGCCCAAAACGGACTGCATCCGAATTTGTCTCTATGCGGTCTGGGCCTTGCCAGACTGGCCCAGCCAGACTACCCATTGCACAGAGAAGCCATCGATAAGAGACCTGCCTGGGGATCAGCTCCCTGCTCCATGCTTGAACAGGAACCACGCCTCTGTGACTCGTGTAGGCCCTGCTTCTCCTGCCATTCCAGATCAACCACCTGCAGTCTCGATTTTAGTCCAGTCTGTGTCCAGTCTTGGTATCGTGAGTAAATACCAGGGTAGCTCCCTGCAACAACAGCTTAATCTGAGTGTGTCATCTGATTGTCTTGTAGTTTGTTTTCTTTACGAACTGAGCCCTCTGGCTCCGGATTACAAATATTGTGTACTGTGCATGTTGTGTTTTCCATCACAGGGCCCCAACCAGCTGCAACCCCAGGCAACAGTCCTGGCTAGCCCATCTCTTCTCCACCTGGGTACCCAGAGGTGTGACTTTGTGGGGGGACTCAAAGCGCATGCATAACAGCTTGATTGATATAACCTTTAAGCTAATTAACCTGATTTTGCCCCTTCCTTGTTCAAGTCCCCTGAATAAATGAGATCTAACTTTTTCTGCGTGTAATCTGACTGTGGTTCCAGTTTGTGCTCAAAGTATTGTACTGTTGCTATTTGCTGTGCATAACCTTGTTTTACAAGGGGTCCCCAGGGTCGAGCCAGAGGAACCAGCCCTGGTGGAAAGTGCAAACAGTGTGGGTACTTGTGTGATGTTCCTGGGGTATTGTGAAAGTGATTATTGTACATTGTTCAGGCCACTAGAGGGGAAAGATGGGGGTTACAGTGTCCCGGAGGGCTGTGCCCAGGTTAGCTTGACCACTACCAACCGTGACCTCTGGGTGGAGGCACCCGTTTCAGAATTCAGGCCCATTAACCTGCTACTAGCCCAAGCAGGCAGGGGTAGTAGCCCTTGGGATAGCGCCATCTAGGGGTTACATCTTGGAGGCTCACCGCTGGGATTAGCGCCCCCAGTGGCCAAATTTGCAAATTGCTGTTAAAGATAAATGGCTACCTCAACAGAATTGGCTGTACACCAGTTGGTGCGGTGGTGTACAGGGCAGGAGATCGACCCCCAGAATGCTACACTTATCCTGGATATTCCCCTGGGTACCAATAAGAACACTGTAGAAGGAGTACTTTCCAAGGCTGAATGTTTACAAAACCCTGTGGTGGTGGGTCGACAGGCTAATCTGCTCTCCCAAAGTTTCATGGCGTTAGTAGAGTATAAGGACCCAGTAGACAGTTCCAGAGTGCCACAGACTATCACCCCCGAAGGAGCCCTCACTGCCTAGAGAGTGATAACTAAAGACAGTAAAGACCCGGGAGAATGAGCCCCCACTATCTGAGACTTTTGAGGAGAAATTTGTGAAGTTGTTGCTGGAGGAAGGGAAAACTTTGGAGGACTTAAAGAAACTATTCCTGCCACCTGGGGGTGTTCCTCCCCTTCCCGCTCCAGCACCCGTTATTGTCCCTCCTTCCGTGCCCATGCCAATGCTGGCTCCTATGTCTGTACCTGCCATTAGTCACGACTCTTACCGAAGGTTGAGAATCTGCTCCAGCACCCTCCCTACCCCCCAAGGGGAGGATGATTGGGAGACCTGCATAGATTGTGTTGCCCCTTTGGTACCTGAGTGGCAGTGTGCGGAGGCTGAGAAACAGAAAAGGATCATAGAAAGTTTGAGGGGTCCCACCTTAGAGGCCATTAAATTTCTGAGGTCCACAAACCCTGATGCATCTGCCCAGAAGTACCTATCTGCACTTGAAGGCAATTTTGGGAACACTGAGTCAGGGGAGAACTTGCTGTGAAAATTTCAAGGTACAAAACAATGGCCAGGGGAAAGTTTGTCTGCAAATGGTACTCGTCTGGAAGGAGCGCTGCAGAAGGCTAACCGAAACGGTGGGGTAGCCGCCAGTGACTTAAACCATGTGAGGTTGGGGCACATACTGCAACATGCAAAGCATTCTAAATTGTAGCTCCTTCAGTTAAGACTCCCAGGTAGAAGGGGTAACCCACCGGACTATTGTGACTTGATAAAAGAACTCTGGGAGGTTGAAGATGAAGAAGGGGATTGTAATTCTAGGGTGAGCAAAGCCCAAGTGATCACGGCATCGAAAGGCCCTTCCGAAGTGGGGCCAATGAGGGTGTGCTGCCATGGGATGAGCTGCTGAGGGAGTTCAGGGAAACAAAAAACAGTCTCTTTATGAAGGCCACTCCTGCAAATACAGGCACCGACCCTTATCCAACTGCATCTGCTATGGGGGGTAGGGGGGTCCACCCAGGCATCTCCTGCTGACAGCAGCCTGAAACTCGATGTCTTGACTATGGAAGTAAGAGAATTGACGAGATGTCTCCAAATGCTCACCATACAGCAGACAGAGATGGCACCAAGGTTTTCAGTTGGTAGTACTACCGCCCCAGCTCCCCGTGTGATGCCTTGGCCACCCCAAATCCCAGAAAACATATTTTGCCATATTGTGGGAATGATGGGCACATGAAGAGAGAATGCCGGTCCACAAAAGACCTAGATAACGTTGTATACAGACTTTAAGGGGAGCTTCGGAGAATGAATCAGCGGTCGAGGAGTGCCCAAAATGACCGCAGTGAGGGTTCAAGAAGTAGTAACTCAAATCCTTATGTGGCTAAATCATCTGTCCAGGCTCCTGCTGCTGTCCTTCCAGACTGGTCTAAAATAGTGGGCCCTTCAATGGAGACTACCATGGCTGTGAATGGTATTTCTACTCGGGCTGTGCTGGACAGTGGGTCGCAAGTGACCATTGTATTTAAGGACTGGTATGACAAACACCTGCTGTGCCCTTACAATCCCTGGAAGGCCTACATGTGTGTGGGCTGATCGACAAGTCTTATCCCTACCTAGGATATGTCCACCTCTGGTTGTCATTTCCTGCAGCTATAACTGGTGTAGAGGAGTAAGTCAAGACACTGGCCTTAGTGTGTCCCCCTACTGGACTGCATGATGGGGTTCCCCTGTTAATTGGGACCAACGCCCATATGTTTGGAAGTCTGGCACAACTCTGTCATGAGAAACAAGTTTGGTGGACTGGGAGGGCCCTAAGAATTCCCGCTCTGATCAAGGGGGCCTATGATTTGCAGCAGAACCCCAAGGGGGTGGACCAGGATGAACCGGTAGGGGCCGTTTGGAAGAAGGATCCCGATTCGGTGGTACTGGCCCCTAACACCCAGTGTACCGTTCAAGGGGAGGTCTGCCTCTGCAAAGATGTCAAGAATAAAATACTGATGTTGGACGCACCAGGCAATGGAAGATTGCCGGAAGGATTATTGGTTAAACCCAACATCTAGCCAGCTCGTGCTCATGCCTATGCATGACGAGTGATGGTCCAGATTCATAATGTGTCAGATTGGGAGATCCGGGTGAACAGAGGATGCACCCTAGCTATGGTACACTGTGCAGACACTGCAGTGTTGCCCAGCAACAAACACCCTGGCAAGACAGAGTGACTCCCAACTTGTTTGATTTTGGTGACTCCCCATTGCCAGCTAAATGGAAGACTAGAATTAGCCAGAAACTTGCCCGGCGAGATCAAGTATTTTTGTTGAAGGAATGGGATGTGGGATGTGTCCACGGTGCGGAGCATCACATATGCCTACATGATGAACGTCCATTTCGAGAGAGGTCTCAACGCCTAGCCCCTGCAGACATAGACGATGTGAGAAGACACTTGCAGGAAATGCTCGCGGCTAGTGTGATACAAGAATCCAGGAGCCCATATGCTTCTCCCATTGTGGTTGTGCGTAAGAAGAATGGATCTGTGAGAATGTGTGTTGATTATCGAACTCTGAATTGCGGACCATCCCTGATCAATACACCATGCCCCGTATACAAGATGCTCTGGATTGTTTGAATGGGAGCAAATGGTTCTCGATGGTGGATCTTCGCGGTGGTTATAACCAGATTCCGATGGCTCCGGAGGACCGTGAGAAGACAGCCTTCATCTGTCCTTCGGGGTTCTACGAATTCCTGAGAATGCCACAGGGGATATCGGGTGCCCCAGCCACCTTCCAGCAACTGATGGAACAAGCAGTGGGAGACATGAATTTGCTAGAATGCCTGGTGTACTTGGACGATGTCATTGTGTTCGGGAGCTCCCTAGAGGAACATGAGAGTCGACTGGTCAAAGTACTAGACCGACTGGAAGATTTCGGCCTCAAGCTGTCCATCGACAAGTGCCAGTTTTTCCAAACCTCTGTGAAGTATGTGGGGGCACATAGTGTCTACAGAGGGGATAGAGACTGATCCTAGTAAAGTTGAAACCTTTACTACTTGGCCCCAGCCCCACAATTTGAAAGAACTACAACGTTTCCTGGGATTCTGTGGCTACTACCGCCGGTTCATAAAGGACTATTTCAAAGTGATTCGGCCACTCTTGAATCTTACCAAGGGTTGCCCTCCTACCAATCAGAAATACAAAAAAGGGTCAGTCAAAGAACCAGACAAAGCATATTTCTGCCCAGGTGAACTTTTTGGGTCCCGTTGGACGCCTGACTGTGAAGCAGCTTTCCACAGAGTCATATACCAGCTCACCCACGCCCCCATCCTCGCTTATGCTGATCCCACCAAACCCTATGTGCTGCATACTGAAGCCAGTCTGCAGGGTCTAGGAGCTGTACTGTATCAAGACCATGAGGATGGTTTGAGACCAGTGGCATTCGCCAGTAGGAGTTTGACCCTGTCAGAGCGAAACTACCCTGTGCACAAGTTGGAATTCCTTGCATTAAAATGGGCCATTGTCGACCAGTTTCATGATTACCTCTATGGGGCAAAAATATTGGTGAGGCCTGACAATAACCCATTGACCTATGTACAGACTTCAGCTAAGTTAGACGCCATTGGGCACCGGTGGCTTTCTGCATTGTCAACATATGATTATGCTGTCAAATACAGACCAGGCGTGAATCATATTGATGCTGACGCCCTATCTCGGAGGCCCATTTCCAAGAGCAACTGGGTCAGAGGCTGTCTGAACCTGACATCCAAGCATTGTGCCAAAAGTTTGATATAAATGAACAGATGTCTAGGGACACAGCGGACTGTTTAGTAGATTGCTTTGGCCCCTCTGACACCTGCATACCGGCTGTGTATTGCCACTTCTCTGCTCTAGATATCAGTGCACTACCTCAGTTTGACAATGACAGCATACAGTGGGCTCAAGTAATGAGATCCTATGATTCAGCCAGCACTTGAGGCCATCGTGCAGGAAAAGATGTGTCCAAGTTGCGTTTCTCTGATCTGCGAACCGCTTTATTCTTTAAAGAAGGCCCCAGGTTGAAGCTGCTTAATCAGTTGTTGTGTAGAGAGACTGTAGATCAGGGTGGCCAAATAGACAAGCAACAATTGGTCCTGCCCACAGCCTTCAAAGATTTGGTAGTGAGGTCCCTCCACAATCATATGGGCCACCTCGGTATCGACCGGATCCTTGACCTAGTACGATCTCGATTCTACTAGTGCAAGATGGGGGCCAATCTTGAGCACCATGTAAGGACTTGTAGTCACTGCCTGCAGAGAAAAGCCCTGCCTCAGAGGGCTGCCCCCCTTGTCAACATTACTACCAGCACCCCAATGGAACTAGTCTGCATAGACCTCTTGAGTTTAGAGCCTGATCAACAAAACATTGGCAATGTGTTAGTGGTTACGGACCATTTCACATGGTATGCACAAGCTTTTCCCACCAAAGATCAAAAAGCATCTACCATGGCCAAGGTGTTAGTGGAAAATTTCTTCATCCACTATGGTGCCCCCCCAGCGAATTCACTCTGATCAGGGCCGGGACTTTGAAAGTCGGCTAATCAAAGAAATGCTCTCTCTATGGGGGGTGCGAAAGTCAAGAACCACCCCTTATCACCCACAGGGGGATCCTCAACCAGAATGCTTTAACTGCACCTACTAGACATGCTAGGCACCCTCCACCCAAAAGATAAGCATAAATGGAGCCAGCATATTAGCACCTTGGTACATGCATACAGTTGAACAAAGAATAATGCTACCGGGTTCTCTCCCTACCGCCTCATGTTCTGGAGAGAGGCCCGGTTGCCTGTTGATGTCTGTTTTGGGGTTTCCCTGATGGGGTCCGAGCCGAAGATTACCTGCAATATGTACAAAAACTGAAAGCTCAATTGAACCATGCCTATCAACTGGCCCAGACAATGGCCACCAAAAGAAATCTAGCCAACAAAGAGAGACACGATAGAAAAGTAAAGGCTCAAGAGCTTAGGCCTGGAGACCGTATGTTGTTGTGAAATTTAGGATTGCATGGTAAACACAAAATTGCTGATCGATGGCACCATCTTCCCCATGTCATAGCTGAAAAGTTGGATGATTTACCAGTGTACAAAGTGCACCCAGAGAATAACTCCAAAGCTGTCAAGACCATGCACCATAACCACTTGCTAGCTATTGGTCAAGTTGTAATTGAGGCTGAACCCACCGAGGTTGATTCCCCTGGACCAGTGACTCATGCTGCTGCAAGAAAGAAACAAAGTCAGCCGGCCCCCGTGGTTGCCGATTTAAGACTTCCCCCGTAGCAGGCCCAGAATGATTGTGACTGCCAGTCTAACTCGGATGACAGTGAGTGTGATAATGCCTATTACCCCTCATATGAACTGAGTCAGTTGCTTCGTGGAAATCCTATGTTGAATTATGGGGATGAAGCTGGGCCTTCTGGACTGCCTAATGCCCTGGCATCATCCTTGGAGCCAATGCTCCCTGAAGGTGAAGTGCAAAGTATCATGTCTGAGGATGCTGAGTCTTTGTGTATTGTGGAACTGTATGATTTGCCTGAAGGAGAGGCTGATGGTATGAGTCTTTCTGTGACATGCCAGAACTTGAGGAACACTATGAGAGTGCTGACAACCCCCCTTCAGTGCCAGAGTGTCTTCAAAATGAGCCAAGTGTTTTAGAAACAGAGACTACAGAGCAAGGTGCTGACAATGCTCCCAGCTTGGACATTCCTCTTCATGCAGAGGCACCCCTCACAAGTGATGAAAGCTCCAAGACCATTACTGAAATACAGAGACTGTGGTTGTTCACCCCAGAAAGACTGGCCGAGCTGTCGAGCCAGTGGTGCACTTCAGTTACGATTCCCCTGGAGGCCAGTGGATTTGCCTCTCAATGTAGTCCACAAAGATGTTTATGTCTCTCAGAGCTCACTGCCCAAATTGAGCTTGACGGCCTATTCCAGGTTACTTGTTTTGCCCTCTCACCATGGAGCCCCTGCCCCATCCAGCCCCAAGTTAGCTGATAGGGAAGGGCCCCCCTCTTGCATTGTTTAGAGTACAAGAAGTTATTACATGATTCTGTATAGTAATGTTCAATTTACCTGTGTGAAATATGCATAATGTATTGTCAGAATGCAAAATGATATAGTGGAGTACATTGAAATGTATAGTAAAGTGACAAGTTATGCCAATTGATGAATCAGATAGTACTTGTATAGCATACTAATGGTATAAATGTCTTGTATATGTTGCATTTTCAATGTTATGATGGTACAGACTTGACACGGATGCCAAGTTTTCCCAGGCAGGGAAGAGTGTAACCCCCCTGCAAATGGGGTTCCCAAAAAGTCTTCCTTGAGCTTGCCTAAATGCTCACTTTCAGGCTGGTGTGCTGCATTTTAGCAGTTTAAATGTGATTACCAGAGCCTGTATAGCCTCTGTGTACTGTCTCTTTAAGAGCTGCCTGATTGCAGCCTAAGTAATCTGAGAGGGAGCTCTGTTGAAAGATGTAACTATTTGCTGAAAATTATTTAGAGTGATAATGATAATGTAGTTTGTCTAACCTGCTTTCTGTGTAGCAAGGACTGTTTTGTTTGTCTCCACTATCTTGGTCCTAGACTGCAAATTGGACCAGTCAGTTCTGGTGGGACCTAAAATGTAGCCGGACTACAGGAGCTGTCTGAAGTCAAAATCTGTAGGAATTGTAGTTTTGAACTTTTTGCGCCTTTTTTGCAACTGAAGGGGGAGCTCTTGCTTTGACTGACAGCCAAATCAGCCAACCAAACCTTTTGGATTTGGGGGAAAGTCCAGGGCTGCTTGCAGTTTTCAGTTGGTTTAGTTTAGTTTTATTTTGTTGACCAGGTAAGTGTGCTAGACAAATCCTGCCTATTTTCAGGCATGACCCGGGGGAGAGAGAAATACAGATGAGTGCCAACTGACCTTGAACCAGATTAAGCTGTTGGTGGTATTTTTAGTGAATGAGGGAAATTTGGCCAGGACACCAGGAAAATTCCCCTACTCTTTTCGATAAGTGCCATGGGATCTTTAACATCCACCTGAACTACCACCAATCCAGGCAGATGGAACCTCGGTTTAATGTCTCATCCGAAAGACGGCACCTCAGTAGTGCAGCACTCCTCTCATGCTGCACTACAGTGTCAGTACTGGGATATTAACCCGGGTGCCAGATGTGGGAACTGAACCCACAGCCCTCTGATCTCCCGGCCTCAGAGGTGAGTGTGCTACCTACTGAGCCACTGACACTTTAAGTTAGATAAGTTAGTCAGTTAGATCTAAGCTGGAAGCTAAAGAAGAAGGAGCTGAAGTGATTCTGAGCAGCAATCCTGAGTGGATTCACATGGGAAAACTGTGAAAGGGCTGAGTTTTTGGCTTGCATGTCTGCTGCTGCTCCTGAGAGGGAGAGAGAAGAGAAGAGAATTATTTTGGACTTAATCCAAGTTTGTGTGACTAAAGTAAACTATTGAAGTGGGCCAGGCTCAACCTGAAGAAGACCGAAGATTTTGCTGAATGCGATTGGCCTGTCAGGAGTTCCAGCTACCCCATAGCTCACGGTGTGTGCAGAGACGTTGCAATTGTGACCGGGAAGCACTTTGCCTGGTACAGTAGAGATTCCGATACATATAAATGTGCTATGAGCTGCTAGTGGGTTGTGAGTTAGTTCCCCACTGTATGAACTGTGTTCTGCTTGCTGGAAGCTGTATCCAGCCCAAAACGGACTGCATCCGAATTTGTCTCCATGCGGTCTGGGCCTTGCCAGACTGGCCCAGCCAGACTACCCACTGCACAGAGAAGCCATCAACGAGATTTCTGCCTGGGGATTGGCCCCTGCTCCATGCTTGAACAGGAACGATGCCTCTGCGACTGATGGGGGCCCTGCTTCTCCTGGCATTCCAGATCAACCACCTGCAGTCTCGATTTTTGTCCAGCCTGTGTCCAGTCTTGGGTATAGTGAGTAAATACCAGGGTAGCTCCCTGCAACAACAGCTTAATCTAGGTGTGTCATCTGATTGTCTTGTAGTTAGTTTCCTTTTCGAACTGAGCCCTCTGGCTCCAGATTACAAATATTGTGTACTGTGCATGTTGTGTTTTCCATCACAGGGCCCCAACTAGCTGCAACCCCGGGCAGCAGTCCTGGCTAGCCCATCTCTTCTCCACCTGGGTACCCAGAGGTGTGACTTTGTGGGGGGACTCAAAGCGCATGCATAACTGCTTGATTGATATAACCTTTAAGCTAATTAACCTGATTTTGCCCCTTCCTTGTTCAAGACCATTGAATAAATCAGATCTAACTTTTTCTGCATGTAATCTGACTGTGGTTCCAGTTTGTGCTCAAAGTACTGTACTGTTGCTATTTGCTGTGTATAACCTTGTTGTACGGGGGGTCCCCAGGGTCGAGCCAGAGGAACCAGCCCTGATGGAAAGTGCAGACAATGTGGGTACTTGTGTGGGGTACCAGGGGTATTGTGAAAGTGATTATTGTACAGTGTTCAGGCCACTAGAAGGGAAAGAGGGGGGTTACAGTGTCCTGGAGGGCTGTGCCCAGGTTAGCTTGACCACTGTCAACCCTGTCCTCCGGGTGGAGGCACCCTTTTCAGAACTCAGGCCCCTTAACCTGCTACTAGCCAAGCAGGCAGGGGTAGTAGCCCTTGGGATAGCGCCACCTGGGGGGTTACATGTGTATATGCACTTTTTTGTGCTTCCTTATTGGTTCATTGCAATCTCATACTGTACGTGCTACTGGCATGTCTGCAGTTGTTTCCAACAGTGGCTCTTAGGTGCAGGAAGGCTCTATAATATAGTTTCAATAAAGCCATTACAGTTATTTATATGGTTCATTTCTTAGTGATCCAAAGGAGAAGAAAATATTCCACATTCACTACTGTGCAGGGCTCTTGATATCACTTTCTTTTACACTTTTGTCTGTTCATGGGATAGTGTTGCTTTTACCAATGACCCTGTGTGTTTTTCTGTTTTTACTGATTGTTTTAAATGTTTTCATAGCATTGGTAGGAGGAGTATAATTAAGTTTGGTCCTTGATTTAGTTTGTTATACAGGTATGTAGGGCATCTTAGACTTGTTTCTCCAATTATTTCATTTCTTTGTTTCTTTACCAGGTCTCATGTTGATACTGTAGTCTGTAGTTCAGAATGTTTATTTCGTTTTGAGTCTGTGACTTTTCTGTTGAGTCCTGCAATGTGATCTTCTAGTCTGGCATTTAATTCCTTTTTATTTCTCCAATATATGTATCATCACAATTATGACAGGAAACAGGATAGAGTAGGCACTTTTGCCTACATGCTGTCTTTGGAGTCATGTATGTTATTCTGGAACCCACACTTGAAGAAGGATAGTCATAGGGCAGAAGCAGTCCAGCAGGTAAAGACTTAAAGAGCAGGTTTTCACTTCAAAAAAATTCCTCCCCACTTCCCTGATTCTGTAGCATACCCTCCGGTTTAAAGATCCTTGTACGTACAGCATTTATTTGCTTAATACATTTCCAGTATTATCACTCATAAAAAACAGCTCGGAGACCCGCAGCCAAAGCGCTCGTACTTCCTGACTAGTAGGCACACCCCCACGCTTGCACGTTATGTGATGTCAGTCCTAGAACAGCACGGGGGCGCACTTCATAGGCTATTATGGGTCCGGTTTTGGCGTTCATTTTTAAACACTTATATGTGCCGGTTTTGAGAAAAGAAAGTCACTGCTCAACTAACAAGGAATTAAATGAAACGGCTGTGTGGGGGGGGGCGGGGGTTGGAGAATCATAAATCAGTAAGACAGCCTTTGTCTTTGTCTCCTCGTCTTGGCAACCTACCAATCCATGAGGATTGCATTTATTCTAGGCACATCTTCATTGGTAGTAGTGTATTGCAGGAATGTAGGAATCAATTTTACTGCATGTTTAACTTTATTTTACATGCAGTACATCATTTGTATTAGAATGGTACAGAATGGGCAGTGGTTGAAAGGTATGTCTTTATTCTGAAAGATTTTGCCTCATATTTGGAATAGGCTGTGGTTATATAAAGCATCTTTCACACATAGTATCTTGGCTTAAAGTGCTGTACTTACCTTAAATGAGCTGAGAGTAGTGTAAACACAGGAGCATCTATCACTTAATATTAATGCAAAGATAGGGCTTCAATTAACTACATTTTGGAGATATCTGGCTCCCAAATATAAGGCAAAATATTTCATAAGAAAGACATGCCTCTCAGCCTCCTGCCTCATAAATCAGGGACAGTTGGTGATATCCATTCAGGAAAGTAATGGAGTAAGGAAGAGACTTAGTGTACAAAGCATTTTCTGAAGAAAAATTAGTCTGTAACTCTAGATGTGTGGAATTATTTTGTGCCCACAATGGCAGTGGGCAGTCCGTCGCAGGGGATTTTATGAGGGGGTAGTCAACACTTTGTTCCTGAAACCTGGGGGGGGGGCATGCCCTCCCCCAGGAAATTTGGAAAATGTAATGTGTGTAATGGTGCAATTGGTGCACTTTAAAATGCACCATTTCACACCTTAATTTTTCAGTTTCCTGGGGGGGATACCCACAGACCCCCCCAGAGAGGTTTGGTTTTCCTGGCTGAGTGTGCCCCTTTCTGTAAATTCCTGGATCCACCACTGGTGAGTCAGTAGGTGCTGGCTAAGTGCAGACGAAAGACATACATAGTATGTTGCTGCAAACTGATGTATTGAAGAAGGAATATGCCATTGCTGAAGGTAACCTTCTGTATTTTGAATAAACATCACAGACATTGCGTGTTGAAACTGAAGCTCGGTGTCTGGTCCATCTGTTATCCCACAGCCCCATCACACCCATGCATCAGTGTTTGAGGCGGAGGAGGAAGTCCATAAGGGGAGAAAGTTGAAAAAAGTTTTTTGCTTTTGAGGTCTGCATGATGGTGGTGAGGGTGGGGGAGATAGAATACAACAGGTGTGAGCTGCTCTTTCTGCAAACAGTGTTCATGAAGAAACAGATGTAGACACAATCAAAGTGAAGGGTCGTAAACAATGGCTGGAGACTTAAAAATGCAGTTAGCACACATATATTGAAGTATTGCTACAAGTGTAAATGCATGTGCAGCTTTATAAATGCAGATCACAACATTCAAGAAACAGTGGTCAACATTACAAACCAAAAGTGTCCAATGATATGTAAGTTCCAAACCTCTTTTCAACCCCACAAAATTTCACAGAGTCCAGTGATAGAAACATAGAATCTGATGGCAGATAAGGACCGGTTGGCCCACCTAGTCTGCCCAATTTCCCTGCCCGTGCAATATATCATTCACGTAAACTCCCCAGTGCTTCGAATATCCTTTGCCTCTTCATCAAGGGTCGGGTTTGAGGAGTCTGGGTCACATTATTTAAATGCAGAATTTAAAGACGTATCATATTTTAATGAGCAGCGTAGAGCATACCTGCTTATTTAAAGTACCTCAGTTGCTTAGAGAACTCCCCAGTTAGCTATACCACAGTGCAAACTGTGCATTACAAACAGTAAGCATATTACAGAAAATTCTCTGTGTCAGAGCCCTAAATATTAAAGCTTGAAATTAGAAAAAATATTGTTAAAAAGGAGCAGATCTTCATATGGTATCAAAATTATCACTACCAAGCCACTATTACACAAAAGAATTCAGTCTAACCAGGTTTCCAGCACCTCCTTCCTGAAGTCACAATGATATGTCAAATAAATTCAAAGTAAAATTCACTGCAGTACAACCGTGCGGTAGAGTGCTCCTGGAAGTTTATTGGAACCAGATAGAGAATAGAGAGTGAGCCCAGAAGAAAAAAAACAGAAGACAGACTAGATTAGCAGATTCAACTTCAGTCATCATTTGCATATTAGTTCAAAAATGGCTTAAAATCCAAAGAGTTATGAAGTTCAGCTGGCTTGATTCCCTTCAGTTTAAAAATACATTTGCTTTCACTTTTCAGCAGCTGTTTGACTCTGTCACTCTGTACAATAATGATTACTTGTTAAACACAATAGGATTGGAAAAGTTTTCAATAAGTAATCCCACTAGATCCCACAATTCAAAACTAAAATCATCCTTATGTAGAGCCAATAAATGATCTAGATTTTTTTACACAGAGAATTCCTCCAATCTGGAATACATTGTCTAGTAATATTATAAACAGCGAAAACATAGAACAATTTAAGAGAAACCTTGATAAATATATGGGTGACAAGAAATTTTCCTTCCACTGCTAATTTAGCAGGTGGCGAGTTCATAAATGGGCATGTGCCTTCTGAACTTGTATCAGTCTATGAATCTATGAATCACCACCCCTTCTTTTAGCCTGAATATGTAAGACACCCATAAATGTCAACTTGTTTGGGTCGGAATTGTTGTTGTGAAGTCAGACACTTGCCTGCCATGCCAGTGGAAGAAAGGAAGCAGCGATGGTAACCTCAAATGTCAGTGTTGATATGGAGGGGGAGACTGTAAGGGGAGGAAGTTAAAAAAAAGTGCATTTTGCTTTTGATGTGTATGTGTGTGTGTGTGTGGGGGTGGATAGCATTAGTGACAGCTGTTCGTGCCTGTTTTTAATGTCAGTCGTATCAAGTTCTGGGCTCAAGTGCTTGTATGGAAGCTGTTTTCTTCTTTCAAAATCACCCAGAAAAGGAACCAGTTAAGATTTGCTTAGTTGATGCAGTAGTGAGCAAGTAACCCAGTCTCCCAGATTTCAAAACCTATTTCTGTGTGGAGTGGTGTAGTTAGAGCACATTAGTCAGTTTTATTCCAAAGAACATTTTCTGTGTGTGAGGTCAGGTCTGGAGCTGCAGATGCACAGAAATGCATTCTGACAGGAGGTGCTGGGATTGCTGGCTGTGAGTTACACAGTGGAAAATAGATATGGCTGTGGCAGATGTGCTAGCTACGTATGTTAGAACCACTTGTAATGTGGAAATGTAGGGATCATTCTTCAGTTCTAGGAGAGTGAGATGCATACAACTGCATCAAGATAGGTCGGTAAGCACTGCAAATGTGTTTTAAGACTAAGCTAACATGGTGAGAATACTGGACAAAAACTGGGACAATAATGGTCCCCCCGTATTACCTATTAGAGGATTGTAACAATTTTGATAATAGTACATTTTCAAGCCCCGGGAATCCTTTATTATTCTCACACTTATTTCAGCTAGCCCAACGGCTTGGCCTACCCCAGAGGGTGTGGAAGAGTAATTTAAATATTTAAATTAGCCATGTGGAGGCTAAGGCTCCTGGAGGCATTGTGCTGTGCAGCTTGATGACAGATCTGTTATTCTGCCCGAGCAAGCAAAATCAGCCCGAGAACTCTCCTCTCTTGTTCCTTCAAAGGAAGTTCATGGTCATTTTTTCTGTTTTTTCTTATTAGTTTTTCCTTGTTTTCAGTATCTCTAGTCCCTTTTCAGTCTTTTTTTTGGGAACCGGTAATACCGCGCTATTTCGCTTCAGCGGCCTGAAAGACCACATCCCACAGCTTCAGCAGGGTTTTTCTCTGCAGAAAAAAAGAAAAAGGGAATGGAACAACATCTTATTTTATCATGTGTTTGCTATTCCTACATCCCTCCCTCCTTGGGACGGGCTAGTGGTCCCGTTTTGCCTGGGGTCTGTCTGTGTTTTTCTACATACAGACAGACCTAATTTCTTTTGTTATAACAAAAAAAAATTCAAATCAAAGACCATATTGCTTTTTGTCTATTAAAACATATATATCTGTACTACAGTTGTTGCCTCTTACTCCTGGTGAGGGCAGATACCAACAGTTGTGCCTATTGTGTGCCCGTTACATGTTTTTCCCGGGCATCTTTTCAGGCAAAGTTGTGATTCTCCACTGGATTATGGCTTCTCAAAAAAAAAAAAAAAACAGAACCATGTTGCTGCCCCTATTACGGAAGAAGCAAAGGAGTCTGCAGTGGACAATATGAAAGTGCCCTCTGTGGAGGACAGATTTAAAAAAAGGCAGAAGCATGTCTCTGCCCCTCCTTCTGTAGAAGTGAAGGAATCTGCAGTGGACAGTATGAAAGTGCCCTTTGTGGAGGACCGACTAATAATAAAAAAAAAAAAAAAAAAAGCATGTCTCTGCCCTTCCTGCTATAGAAGTGAAAGAGTCTGCAGTGGACAGTAGGGAAATTCTTTCTGTGGGGGCATATCTAAGTTATGGCATGTGGGTACCCCTTTACAGTTCCTATTCCTGTCCTGACCCTAATGACCAGAGAGTCAAATTTATATATCAAGAGAACCAAGACGGTGAAGCTCCATGGACCCCGAGGGTGCCTTGGAGCATGAACTAGATTCATTTTCTTGTGAATACGAGGAAATCTTACTTCGAGGAAGGCTCTTGCAGCAGGCCACACCTGTAGGAGTAAGCCATCAGGCGCCAGGAGCACGCGGAAAACGTCTAGCTAGCAGTCTACAACGGTGTACTGCCCACTGCTGACGTCTGCCTAGCCTATAAAGGTGGGCGGTCCACCACACCTAACTCGGTTCTTTTCCTGCCGTCCACCCGTGCACATTGGACCTTAGCAGACGCCACAGCTACAGTCGACTGCCATTTACCGTGTTTGCCGCACTTTATTTTTTGTTCTTTAGTGTAAAACATTGAATTTTCGGTGATCTTCCCTTGTCAATCTTCACCATTCATTACTGCTGGGTGTAAGCCGGAGGCGCGCACCCACCATGGGAGCTTTTTTTTTTTTTTTTTAGAGTCGCCGCCCCCGAGAGTGACGCACCACATGATGCACAAGGCATGGGCGTTAGGCGCCGCAGACTCCTCCTCCATCCCAGTTCTGTTTCTCCCACTGTCGAGGCTGCACGTGCTGCGTGGAGAGTATAGTTACTGCATCACAAGGCCTATCTGTCATTTGTCGACGCCGTCTTCATAGACTGTATTTCTCCTTCATCCCGTTTTTTCTCGACGTTGTCAACTGGTAAGACCGTTCTGTTTCTTCTATTATATTCGACGACGCTGAGAACTGCTCTGTTTTTTCCCTTAATTGTTTCGCATCATGTCAGGTTCGGGGGCAAAACACAAATCTAAGGCAGGCTGTGCCTTAATGCGTCGGTGCCCTTGTGGCCGGTAGTTTTCCATCACGGACCGTCATGATGTTTGTCTTCAGTGCCTGGGACCCTACCATGATATGGATCAGTGCAACGCCTGCTTCTCCATGGATCGCCGTGTGTTGGAAGTCCGCGCATTTATAGTCGGACGAGCTCCACCAACCTCCGGAGGACGGCATCGCCCATGGGCCTCCCAGGCCAGATCTCTTGACCCTTCCTCTGGGTCCCCTCCCGGGTCTATATGGCCCGAGGAGGAGGGAACCTCCTCCACTTCCAGCCTTGCCGAGGAGGAGGTTTCTTCTTCGGTACAGGAAGAACGGTGTGATCCCTACCGGGGTCATGCCGTTGGTGCCGTCTCAACAGTCACCTCCATGGAGGTGCAGGCTCCCCCGCTGTCACAGCCCCCAGTTGCAGGGCCCGGCTCTGGTGGACCCTCGTTCTCATCTGCCCTTGTCGCCTTGGAGTCTGGCTCAGCTCACGGTGTCGGTGACTCGGGCAGGGCCATCGGCGGTGCCATTCAGGGTCTCGGCGTTGGGGACTCAGATGGCACTGTTGGTGGTGCCGCTCTGGGTCTCAACGCAGTCCATAGTGCCAGGGATTTGGGCGGTGCCGTCGGTGCGATTCTGGGTCTCGGCTCCGTTCGCGGCGCCGGGGACTCGGGCAGCGCCGTTGGCAGTGCCGTTCTGAATCTCGGCACCGTCCACGGTGCAGGGGACTCAGGCAGCACCATTTGCGGTGCGGCCTGGGTTCCTGGTGCCTGACGGAAGTGCGGCTGACTCCGCATGTGTCGTTGGCGTTGCAGCCTTCAGCGGTACCAGGCCTGGTGCTGCTTCTGCGGAGGTTCCTGCGGTTGTTGCGATGGAGTCTTCCCTTGTCATCCCCTCCTCGGAGAGGGACGATTCAGGGGAGGACCCAGACCAGTGACTGTAGGCTGCAGGGCTAGACGTACCAGTATTCCTCTCCCTGAGTCCCCAGAGTTGGTTAACCTGGATGATTCCATGGTTGGGGGTGACCTGCAATCTTCTGCAGTTTACCCTTCGGGAGTTTCGGAGAGGATGCCCCCTTCTTGGAGGTCCCAGGCAGCTACTGTCCCCGGTGCTGCTAGAGTCCTTCGGCAGGGGAGAGAGGTCTCTGCTGCGGCAAGTTCCCTTCGGGGTCTCGCTCAGCAGGGACCTCCACCACTGGTCACGAGGAAGAGGGCTGCTTCGGAGTCCGAAGAATTGAGGGGTAGAGGTCAGGAGCGGCGACCATCCCCCGCCACCCTGCGGGGCGTGGGGAGGAGTCGCAGTGCCAATCCTCACCTTTCTCTTACGGTCTCTACAGCACCTTCTAGTGGCGGTTCTGAGGGTTGCCCTTCTGGGCTCATGAAATCCCAGGTGCATCACAGGGAGATTCCCCTTCAGGGCTCTTCCCAGAATTGCCTCTTTCCCTCTCTACTATGCAAGCTGGCATGATCTCAGGGTCCCCAGTCTTGGCGGTGGCACTACCTGGATCCCAGAGCCCTGGCAGAGGCCAGGCACCTGCTATTAGGTGCCCCTCGCCCATCCCTCTGCAACCACCTCCCTCTCTTCCAGGCCAAGTCAGGCCCGCTGGGCCATTAACTTGGGAGACGTTCAGAGCTACAGTGGCGGCCTTCCCGTCGTATGTCAGAGCCATGGACGATCAGGCTTTCCGCCTGTCCCCCCCCCCCACCGCAGGAGTCTTCTGAGCATTCGAGATCCACTTCCTCCTCGTCTTCCTCCTCGGAAGAAGGGGAACCTTCTGTCCACCTTTCCTCTGATGCTGATTTCGCTATCAGCGTTTCCTTTCAAGGATGGTTTCGGATCTTCTTATCTCTTACATCCGTAGGGACAATACCGAGCGGCAGATGTCTGCTTTCCTTAGTGAATTCAACGTCACTATCTGGTGGTGCCTTCCTGGCCATTCCCCTTCCAGGAGGCGTCTATCTGCACCTGACAGTCTCCAGCCACTCCTTCTCCAGCTCCGGGAGACTGCAGGAGATGGTATTGTGTTCCCCATGAGTCTCTAGGTTCTCTGCCTCACCCGCCTTCGGGTTTGACGTCCCTAGACACTCCTTCTGGGCCTTGGCGCCTGGTGCACAACAGGCCTCCGGATTCAGATTCAGCTGAATTCGACCGCTGGGGACGAAGGGTTTTCTCTTCCAGTCATGCATTGTTATGCATCTCTTCTCGTCAAGCTCACCACGCTGCTTACAACAGGCATCTGTGGTCGATGCTGGCTCAGGTTTTAGCCTCTTTACCTGACTCAGAGCAGTCTAGATAAGCCATTGCCCTCTCTGCACAGGGTCTGGAGTTTGCAAGGCACCAAGCGCGGGCATCCTACGATGCTAATGAGGTGGCATCCAGACTAGCAGGGACAGCAATCTGCGTTAGGCGGATGGCATGGCTTTGTCTCTCCAGACTGTCACCCATTGCCCGGCATAGGGTGGCTAACTCTGCCTTCCGGGGGACCCACCTTTTTTCCCGTAGGACGAGGAGGCTTCTTCAGGGGCAACCTCCTTCCCCCAGCTCTCGGGGGGACATCTCCTCCTTCTCACCCACCTTAGACTTCCTAGTCTATTGGTTAGGGTCTCCCCTTTCCTACTTCTCACCAGTAGGAGGCTGAGGGATCTGTTCCCTTAGGGTTTATCCACACCCCCTTCGGGGAGGCTTGGCACTCACCCAGCAGTATTGAATGGTGAAGATTGACAAAGGAAGATATGTAAATTACATACCTACCGTAATTCTTGATCTTCTCTTGTATCTTCACCATTCATTACTTATTCCTGCCAACCTTCCCCTCTAGGGCCTCCTTCTTTGGCGTCTCCCTCTCCCTGCTCATTCCTCCTCCTCCTTCGTGGGCCTTTAAGCCCAAAAAACAAAACAAAAAAAAACAACCCTATCTTGATTTTTCCGTTCTTTTCTGAACGGATCCTATTTCCTCAAGGTAAGGGGGAACGAGTGCAACTTATTCTATCCTGAGGGAACTCTTTCTGATTACCATTAGGGGTGACTTTTTGGTCTCCTAAACCATGTTGTTCAATTCACAGCTATGACCATCCCTCTATGGCTCGGTCCTTTTGTCCTGGTCTCTCTGGCAGATATTATCTTCTTGTATCAGTTTCTTCTGGTTGGTGCTTCCTGGCACTTCAGTTACCTTGAGCTGATACTAGTGCCTTGCCTTCAGGGAGCCCGATTGAGTTCCCACTCTATCCTTCTTGTAGAGGGGTGCCCTCTGTAGAGCTCACCCCCTCCCCACACACATCTGTGTTAGTACTTAACAAAGTGCTAGAGGACCTCTTCCTAGTTGAGCGCTCTCTTTCGGGGAAAAAATTTCTGCCTCGGCAGTCTGTGAGCTCTCAGCTAAAGTTTAAGGGGTTGGGATGTCGGGAGGATAGAGAATCTGCCCTTTGTATCCAACCTGTGCAAGCAGTGGGTTGAACCTTCCTTTCAGTCCTATCAAGCGGGATCCTTGCTCCCTTGTTTTTTGGTTCCGAGCTTAAAAGTCTTAAACCAATGTATCAGTGGGCAGTGTTCTCCCCTCCCAACACCCCTTGCTCTCTTCCCTCTTTTCTTCTTCTCCCCTTTTTTCCCTTTCTTTATCTGTTCCTCCCTTGGAGCCACCCCAGAAGTGAAGCCCTGCGGTCCTTTAGGGTAGGCATTTTCTTCTTTTTCTGTCCTCTTCCGGCTTATGCCTTTTTCAGTTTACATTCTTTCCTTTTTTCTATCCCTTGGCTCTCTTGCCTCACTCTCTTTTTCTTATCCTTATTTCACCTCTCCGGCTAACAGAACTGGGATGGAGGAGGAGTCTGCAGCACCTAACGGCGGCCCCTCATGCATCAAGTGGTGCATCACTCTCGGGGGCGGCACCGACTCCTCTATATAAAAAAAAAAAAAAAGTCCCGTGGCGGGTGCTCGCCTCCGGCTTACACCCATCAGTAATGAATGGTGAAGATACAAGAGAAGATCAAAAATTACGGTAGGTACGTAATTTACATTTCTCATCAATGAGTTTGTCTTCTCCTTGAGCCTCGGCTTCTGACCACTCCTTGAAGTGTGCCTGTGGCAAACAGATCCCTGAAGAGGATGACCACTCTGCATGTCTCATCTGCCTAGGCCCCAGCCATGACACTGAAGCCTGCCAGTTTGCCAAAAATTCAACCAGACCACTCGGAGATGTTGTCTAAAAAATCTGGAGAGCCACCTTTTAAAGCAGAAGTTGGTCACGATGGAGAAGAAGCTACAGGCCAAGAGCTCTTTGGCCTCGTTGGCACAGTCCTCTGTAGTGTCTTCATCCTCTCGCAAAGAGAAATCTGGGAAGCACAACTGCCAGGGAGTCCAGGCAGCGTTGTTTTTTTTTCTTTTTTCCTTTCTCATTTGCAACTTATACTACATAGCCACTAGAGGGCCACAACAGCAGTCTTTTCTGTTAAAGAGGAAACACATTATATTTTCTACTTCCTCTTCTGCTCTAGTGGACCTGGGATACCTCTCTTTCTGAGGACCATCCCCGGGGTTTTTCTGCCTGTTTCTCAGGCTGAACCATGCTCATCCACTAAGGCTGCAAGACTTGAACGCCTGTCCCCACTCCCATTCTGTACTGGTGGAGCAGGGTCAGAAACAGAAACGAAAGCTACAGACCAATCTTGCCACACCGGATTCCAACCTTGAACCACCTCACTGGCTCAGCTGCAAAGAGTTGCTCTATAGGTACGTTCAGCACCAAAACCGCCTCTTAGCCAACAAAAGGATTTTGAACTTATGACACCTGGTCGCTGATTTGTCTAGGCTTCTAGTGACTTTACTGGCTGTTGTGGCATTTAGATCTACCATGGAAGTTACAGCTGGTTCTCGTGTGTCACTAGCTTTACTAGTGCTCAGCTCAATTCTTCAGAACCCTCATCCCTGCCTAAAGTGGAATGACCCTTTCGCTTCTCCCTGTCCTGCGTCCAACAGCTCCTTTCAGGTAGCCATTCTGGACTATTGGGCTTCTTAGCTGTCTCTGCCGGGGAGTGGGACATCTCCTGAGCTGCCTCTGCAGATTACTCCCCCATCCAGACTCGAGACTTCCTACTCATGGCAAATTCCTGCCAGGACACTAGTGGCTGCAACACTAGGCCAGTATAACACCAGGAGTGGGTACAAGCCTACCCATCAACACCGCCTCCCCTATCGCCCAAAAAATAGTGTTTACAAATTACAGTTCGCTGCCTTAAAAAGAATCCTGCTTCTTTTACTATTGTGCTCAGGCAATGTCAAACTCAACACAGGACCATTAGACACCCTTGCTTCTCCATCAGACCTGGCAGGTATCAAAGGAATGTCTTTTACGCATCTTAATGCCTGTAGTTTGCTGAAAAAGTTCACCCTTATCCAGGCTTGGGTGAGCCACACCCTACCTGACGTCCTAGTGATCACTGAGACCTGGCTTAGGCCAGCCACCCCAGACAATGAAGTCAATATCCCAAATTATTTACTCTTCCAAGCGGATAGGCAATCAAGGGGAGGTGAGGTGGCAATTTATGTAAGGGACAAATACTCAGCCACATGCATAGATGCATAATCCTCCCCCAAAGAATTTGAGTGCTTGACCCTAAAGATCGAACTTTCTCCTTCCAGTGAACTCTGTGTAATAGGCTGCTACAGGCCCCCTTCTGCCGGGTCTCATCTCCTGTCTCACCTCAATTCCATACTGGGGCTCAGTTCCTTGGAAACCATTATTCTTGGTGACCTGAACGACGATTGGCTATCAAGTGCATCAGCTCCCTTGAAATCCTTTTGTGACACTCTAGGGCTGGTGCAACATATTGGCGAGCCTACTCGCCCAAATAAAAAGAACCTTAACAACAGCTCCCTCTTAGATGTAATTTTGGTTAGCAAGCCACATCTGTTCTCTCATGTCAGAACATTTTTCTCAGACATTAGCAGTCATTGTATAATTACCACCATTAGATCCGTGCACAACCCACAGTTTGTGGCAAAGTTCTCTACCAGGAGGTGCAAACGCAACTTCAATTTGTTTGCATACGTCCACGACTTGAAACATTCACCGCGATGGCAGGAATTCGTCCTAGCCAAAACGGTTAACAGGGCATATACTATTTTTTAAGACATTTTAAGTGAGGCTTTAAATAAGCATACACCCTCCTGCCTGTCTCTCTAAAAGAGGTGGAAGACCTACTGCTGCAACTGGACACCAGGAAGGGAACAACTCGGATTGGTGTCTTTTTAAGAGAGCACGTAACAAGTGCGCTAAGTTGGTCAGAGCAGCCAAGGCCGCCTACTATCGTTCGGAGCTAGCCTCTGCCTCAAGAAATCCTTCAAAGCTCTGGAAAACATTAAAAGACATGTCTGGACACACACCTGGTAATTCCATTCCAACAAAAATTAAGTCCGGTGGCAGCGTTATCTCTAACTGATCAGAGATATTGGAAGCCCTCAATAATCATTTTGCAATGGCAGGGCTAGCATTTGATACTTCCCCTGTCAATGACCTCCGCACAGCTCAGGGCTCACCAACCCATGAGTTCCCCCCCCCTACCGAGGAGGCCTTCTCCCTCCTGCCTGTCTCTCTAAAAGAGGTGGAAGACCTACTGCTGCAACTGGACACCAGGAAGGGAGCAGGCTCCGACTTCATAGAGCCATACTATCTGAAATGTGCCTACCATGTGCTTGTGGTGCCAATCACCCACCTATTCAACATGTCACTCTCCCAGGGTAGCCTCCCCTCTATGGAAAATAGCCCATGTCATCCCTCTATTAAAAGCAGGTGACCCCTGTGATCTAAATAATTACAGACTGATTTCCCTCCTCCCCATCCTGTCTAAATTACTAGAAAAAATAGTAGTGTGCAGCTAGGTATACTTAGAATCCAGAAGCCTATTAAACCCGGTTCAGTCTGGATTCAGAGCAAAGCACAGCACCATAACAGCCCTAGCTAAGGTGACCAATGATTGGCTCCTAAACCTTGACAAGAAGAAGCATGTCTGTGCCGTTTTCTTGGATCTTAGTAAGGCATCGACACAGTCGATCACAGCCTGCTTCTTTTCTCCCTAAGCACCTTAGGCCTGGACCATAAATCTATGTGCTGGTTTGCAGACTACCTTGGAGAACGGAAACAAAAGGTTAAAGCTGAAGGTGATCTTTCTCCATTAAAACCTATGCTGAGGGGCGTGCCCCAGGGCTCTATCGTTGGTCCCCTCCTCTTTGCAGTCTACATTAACAACATCAATGACCCCATCAAAAAAGCCAACATCCACTTATTCGCGGAAGACACTGTACTGTACTTGAGTCGTCCCACGCCGGAAGCAGCCTGTGAAGACTTCCAAGCTGAATTTAACCTTCTACATACCAGCTCATAAACAAAAAGCTTGTGCTCAATGCGAAAAAGACCAAAGCCATGCTCTTCTCCCCCTCCTTGCATGCGGCAGTTCCTGCTTTGGGGGGCTACCCCACAGATTACCACTGTTCTTGGAGAAACGCTGGAATATGTAGCTAAATTCAAATATCTAGGAGTTTGGCTCGATCATAAACTTTCCTTCGCCGACCATCTCAAAGAACTACAGAAGAAACTAAGGCAAAGATTAGGATTATTCTACAGAATAAGCCACCTGCTCACAAAGGAGGCCAAGATTCAACTGGTTCAATCTACCTTCCTATCTTTAATAGATTATGCGGACCTGTTCTACAGCCACTGCACTGGCTAAGTTGGACACCCTCTACCACAGAGCTATCAGGTTCATTACTGGCCTTCCACTTTCCACACACCACTGCTCCCTGTACTCATCGTTAGGCTGGACTTCCCTTCATTATAGGAGGAATAGAAACACCGCCCTATGGGCCTTCAGAGCGGTGACCAACAAGCTCCCCTCATACATCTCAGATTGTATTCCCCGAGTGTGTTAGGCAATCCATACGGCCCAAGGAGCTATTACCTAATTGCCCTCCAAGTTCCAAGGGTCAGCACTGCTTCGGCAAAGCTGCTCTAAGCTTCTCTTTACCCACATTGTGGAATGGTTTACAAAGGAACTTGAAGCTGAGCTGCCCTGTTAGCCTGAATATCTTCAAGGCGTTTGCGTATCACTACATGAAAGCACCTTGCAAATGTTTTCCTCACTACTAGCCCACTAATTCCGCAACTCCCCCTTTCCATCCTGACACTCGCCATGTTTCTACCCCTGGCTCTCACTCTTTCCCTATTAACTCTTCCTGCTGCACCCACCCTTCCCTGTCCACTCCAGGCTGGCTGAAGTCCCACCCCATCCATAGTAGTGTCCCAATTATCTACCCCTCCTCCGTCATTATCATAATAAACAAGCACATGACAGCCATCGTCACTCTCTATGGTTTTAGCCCAATTTTTCCCCCAGTCATCAATAATATAGCCCTCCTCTTCTTTACCTCTCTAACCTGCCACCCCATACACGGCCTCTTTCCCCTATATGTGTAGTTGCTGGCTGCCTCACTCAAAAGATCTCTGCTTATAACCCCAGTATGCCTGTGGTTGATTGTACATCTGCTGACTTCTTCAATTGTAAAATAATGCTGTTTTTTTTTTTATTATTTCAACCTTGTACTGTACTGTATACACTGTATATACTTTTTTTTCTTTGTATATTATTGCTTTTTGTATACCTGCTTCTGTACTGTACTTTGATGTATTCATGACCAGATCCACCTTGCAAATGAGCCTTGCTCAGTGGTGCCCGCCTGGATAAATAAAGATTTTGATTGATTGATTGATTGAAACACCGGGACCATTCAGCCTCCTGTTCATGGTCACCCCACAAACCGTCAAATGCAGCGGGGTCATCCCCCCACAGGGGGTCGGCTCCTCCAGCTCCGCCAGCCCTCTCTTTATCCAGGCTCCTGGTGGCTCCACCACCTGCCCTTATTCCTATCTCGGGTGGTGGCTCTTCGGGGCTGGGAAATTCGTCTCCCCCCCCCCAAGCCCCTGACCCTCAGGCCCATATCTTCCATGAGCTCTCAGCCAGGTGGCTTGGCCAATGTTAGTTTCTCGGGCACCGGTTCCATAACTGGTGCCCCCCGACACGGCATTGCCTTTGTCAGTTCCCACTTCTAGGACTGATGTCAGTCCTTCCAGGCAATGCCCACAGCAGGCTACCACTGTCTCTTCCTCTTCAGCATCGCCTCTGCCTTTGCTTCAGGGGTCTCATCACCTCAGGCATCTGCTTCTTCAGCTAGGCCAGCATCGGCGGATCCTTCTCCCGAATGCCCCAAGCCACCTCCTGCTGGGGCAGTACCTGTACTGCTGCAACCCCAGCCTATGGGCCCAACCCTGTCATCATCCCTGCTACAACCTGTGCCGCAGCAGACGCCTGTTGGGCCGACACCAGATCCTCAGCCGGCACCGGGTGGCCCTGCACCTGGGTACCCTACACTGGCTTCTTCGCTGTCATATCCTTCTCTGGTGCCCTTTTATCCTTTCCTAACTGTGTACAATGTACCACCCCCAGTGAATTATAATGCCCTCTTCTTAGCATGGAGGTCCTTCATCCAGAGACAGACCCCAGCCCCTCCAGGGCCACCTCCTGCGTATTCCCTCCATCCTCCCCATGACCCCCAGCCCCAGAACATAGACCGGGCTGGGTCGAGCAACCCTCATATGTTGGGGGTCCTCCGGGGCTCGACCTAACGTGAGCTCAGGCCCTCCCAGGGACGAACACCAGGCTTCAGTGTCAGTCCCAGATAGTGAGTCTATTGAGGATGAATCCAATTCTTCTAGGTCTTCCTCCTCACCTGGGGAATCCTTGGATGGGGACGACCATGACAAGGAGGTACCAAAGTCCCCTTGATGATCCAACCTTTATGGATGTCATGCACCACATCCAGTCCATTATGGACTGGGAAACAGAAAAGCAGGACCTGGAGAGACGCCCCATGGCCACTTATCTCTGGCAGCCGGATGCCCTCCCCATGGTGGTGACTCCTCTGTTTGACTCCTATGAGGATGTCACTAGGGCAGCTTGGAATCATCCATTGCCACCCCTCCTCTGCCTAAGAAGGCAGACAGTTTCTACCACACCCCAGCAGGCAAACCCTTTTAAGGGGGGGCACCCTAAGGCCGATTCAGAGGTGATTAATATGGCACATGACCATACTAAGAAGTCCAAGCACCTTAGTGCCCTTCCTCTGGATCGGGAGTCCAGGCAGCTGGATCACCTGGAAAAACGTGTATTTGTCTCTACTACCTTGGCTATTCAAGCCCTGAATTATCTCGCCCACATGGTCCAGTATCTTCTTTGGACCAAGCCAGGGACCTGGTGCAAAGCTTATCAGAGGACACCACTAAGATGCAGCTTGCCTAACTCATGAAATCGGGCTTGGACACTGCAGCCATGTCCTCTGGGTGGCTTATGATGCTGTGAATGCCTCCAGGCGTGGGGCAGCTGCTGGACTATGTCTCTGGCACCATTCTTAGTTCCATGTATCCAGCTTTGCCTCAGACATTTTGGACGCCCCCTTTCAGGGTTCAGTCCTTTTTGGAGGGGATGTCCAGGACATCATTTCTACTCTGCAGGAGTCAGGGCCGGTCCTGATGTCAGCCCATTCGCTCTATCACACTCAGCCTAGAGCAGGCCAACGTCAGTCCTTTCGCAGGTCCTCCCATAAGGAATCTCAGAACCAGCCAGCCAAGGGTCAGCATGAGCATAAGGCCACAGTAGCCCCTGCTGCTGTCGCATACACCAGAGCTCCCCAGGTCCTGCGGCCCCCCTGCCAGGACCCGCCCCACCTCCCTAACTCCTTAGCCGACCCCCACTCGGGCCTAGGTTCCAAGAGAGGTGGTCGGGGGTCGGTTCTCCCTCCACCCGGAGGGGTGTGACCACGGACAACTGGGTGCTTCAGATCATAGAGCACGGTCACATGCTGAAGTTTCTAGAGTGGCCTCCAGAAATTCCCCACTGTAAACTCCACTTATTCTACCATCTACCTGTCTCTGGTTTGGGAGGAAAGTCAGGCTGTTCTGCAAGAAAGCGCCATAGAGCCCATCCCTTAGGCTTAATGAGGAGGTTTTTACTCCCATTTCCCCAAAAAGACCAGGGATCTTCGGCCCATCCTGGACCTGAGCCATCTGAATCTGTACAGTTAGAACAAGTGCTTTTGGATGGTCACTCTCCAGGGGGTTATCCCTCTTGCACCAGGAGGACTGGCTCTGCTCTCTGGATATGAAGGATGCTTACCTGCACATCCAGATATTTCCTGCCCATCATCACTTCCTCCGCTTCCACTTTCAGGGAGCTCATTTTCAATTTCAGGCCCTCCCTTTTGGTCTTTCCTCTGCCCCCTGGGTATTTACTAAATGCCTGGCAGTGGTGGCGGCTGCACTGAGGAGGCAGGGCTTTTGTGTGTTCCCTAATCTGGATGACTAGCTGATAGCAGCCCCCTCCATGGACCATTTGGCCCAGACCCTGGAATTCACCTTCTGTCTCTTTAGGCCTTGGGGATCACTATAAAGCTGCCAAAGTCCTGCCTCTGTCCTTGCCAGCACCATCAATACATAGGTGGACATGAGCCAGGGCAAGGCCTTTTTGCCCGATGACAGGGCGTAGCGATTAATGGAGTAGGCCCATCTAGTTTCTCCCAGCCAGCAGGTCCCCACCAGGGTTTTTCTGCACTTCCTGGGCCACATGGCAGCAGCAGTTGCCACGGTTCCCCTGGCCTGCCTGCATATGCGGGTTCCTCATTGGACCTTGAGGGTTCAGTGGGACCAGTGCACGGATGTCCTGGACCAGTTGGTCCTGGTCTTTGACCCATACGGAAGGTCCTGTTGTGGTGTCTGGATCCGGCCAACCTCCTTCGGGGGCGGTCTCCCTTTAGCTCTCAACCCCACCAGTCAGATTCTCACAACAGACGCGTCCGGCCTGGGATGAAGTGCTCATCTGGCCAGTCACCAGACCCAGGATACCGGACAGACGTAGAACAGGGTCTCCATATCAATGTCCTAGAGATGCGGCAGACTTTTGTTCTCTACAGGCCTTTCAGACTCATCTCACCAGTCCACTGCTGGTGCAGATGGACAACATGTGTGTGTTGTATTACTTCTGCAAGCGGGGGGGACCCATTCTTACCCCCTGTGTCTGGAAGCGATGAGAGTCTGATATTGGGCCATCGAGCACAGTCTGGAGCTCTCGGTTGTACATGTTTCAGGTGTTCAAAACATCTTGGCCAACAGTCTTAGCCACTCCAGGTCATGGGCTCATGAGGGGGAGCTTCTAAGCTCAGTGGTTGAAGATCTCTTCAACAGGTGGGGACATCCAGAGTTGGACTTCTTTGCATCCCCACTCAATGCAAAACTGCCGCTTTTCTGCTCGCTCGATCCCGGGCCTGGAGTTTTCTGGCGAGACTCATTGTCCCTCTCTTGGAAGGGGAGGTTTCTGTACACCTTTCCCACTCCTGCAGTGGGTTCTGCTCAAGCTCCAGTTGGAAGGACTGGAGGTGATTCTCATAGCCCCCTTCTGGCCACACCAGATTTGGTTCCTGTTGCTGCAGCAGCTAGCAGTGAAACCTCTGGTGCCCTTGCCCCTGTGCACCAGCTTGCTTTCCCAGGACCAGGGCACCCTGGTCTGTCTGGACCTAAAGTCCTTGCATCTCCATGCGTGACTCTTGCGGACCTAGCTATTGCCCACTTTGGGTGTGTCCTCTAGGGTTGCAGATGTTCTGATGGCTGCCAGGAA
Source organism: Neoceratodus forsteri (assembly GCA_016271365.2). Classification (NCBI taxonomy): domain Eukaryota; kingdom Metazoa; phylum Chordata; order Ceratodontiformes; family Ceratodontidae; genus Neoceratodus; species Neoceratodus forsteri. Next base: position 42,115,058 of record CM057451.1, read on the forward strand.
ACCCTCCACCAGGGCCACTTACGCTATGAAATGAAAGCATTTCTGCCTTTAGGCTACTGCCACAATTTGGATCCTTTCACCTGCCTGGTGAATCCTTCTTTCCTTTTCGGATTTAGGCTGGGGGTACTCCTCCTTTAAGGTGCACCTTTCTGCAATATCTGTGTACCATGTACCTGTCGAGGGCAGAGCTGTCGCCCAGCTTGACATGTCCCTCACATTCATGCAGGGCATTTTGCATCTGAAACTTCCCATCTGGGACCAGGACCTAGTCCCTCCAAGAGACCTCAACTTTATGTTGGAGAAAGTTACTTTACCTCCCTTTGAACCAGCTGCAAGTTGCAAGCTGCGCTTTCTGTCATGGAAAGCACTGTTTTTAGTTGCTGTTACTTCTGCTCGAAGGATCTCCAAGCTCCAGGCTTTCAGTGTAAGGAGCCTTATTTGGTTTTTCGCAAAGACAGGGTGTCTTTGCATACTAACCTAAGTTTCTGCGCAAGGTGGTGTCAGAGTTTACTTTGAATCCGTTCATTCACCTTGCAGTTTATTTTCCTGAGTATTCTAATCAGAAGGAGGCCTTGCCCCATACTTTGGATGTACATAGGATTTTGTGGTACTACACGAACCACACAAAACCTTTTAGGAAATCTGAGCAGTTGTTTGTTTCATTTGCCCCAAAGAGAGAGCGCTCTGGTTTCCAAACAGTGTTTGTCTTAATGGTTAGCAAATTGCATTGTTTAGTGCTACCACAAGCACAAAAAAACCCTTCCAGGGGTGGTCAAGGGCCATTCCCCCAGGGCATGGCTGCCTCAACAGCTTACTTCAGAAATGTGTCTGCTGCGGACACCTATGCAGTTGCCACCTGGAGTTCTGTCCACACCTCCACCAAGCATTACAGTCGGGACATCGGCTGTAGGTGCAGGGCCAATTTCACCCTAGCAGTTCTTCAGGGCCTTCTCTCCTGAGCTCTTGGCTGCTGATCTGTCCTTCTCCCGGTGGTGTTATGCTGGTGCTTCCCAGTACTGATTGGGACTAAGTCCTACCAGTATGGCCTGCTGCAAGGGCCCTCCTCGAAGTAAGATAATACAATTACGTAAGAACTTACTGTAACAGTAGATCTTCAAGAGAAGCTCTTGCAGCAGGCCCTGATTTCCCTCCTTCCCCCTGCTGCTCTTTTTCTCTCGCACTTCTTCTGACTTTCTTTTGACTCTTGGGAAACCTCGTCAGTTCTCCATTAGCTGCCCATACAAGGTCTACGGTGGGAGAAGTAAGGTAGGTGTGGGGGACCGCCCACCTTTATAGGCTAGGCTATCATCTGACTGACATCGGTGGTGGGCGAGCCCTTATAGTAGGCTGCTAGCTAGAAGATCTTACTTTGAGCGGGCTCTTGCAGTAGGTAATAACCATTAGGACTATGCCCACTGGCATCAGGACCACACGGAAAACTTTAGCTAGTAGTGTTTGGTGGGGGACCACCCACTGATGTCACGTGATTGACATCAGCGTGACCCTATATAGTGGCTGATCCCCAGCCCACCCTCCAGTTCTTTCCCACCATCGACCTGTGCTCGTCAGACCTCGCAGAGAACGCTGCTACAGTTCAACAGCCATTTTAGATGAGTATACTCCTAAATTTATTTTCCTTTTTACCATTCCAGTAAGAATATTTTTCATGCATGTCTTCTCCAACACCTTCAGAGTCATATAAGAATAAGTGTGATTCCTGTGGCACACAACTCCTACATAAGGACGACCATTTCCTTTGCCTCTTCTGCCTGGGCACGGAACACTGGACAGAGGACTATGAGGCCTACCTGAGTTTCAGTCAGGCCACACGGAAACACAGGCAGAAGGCCCTCGAGGCCCACATTTTAAAACTAAAAATGGCCTCGATGGAGGAGTTGCGGAAGCTGCGGAGTGCCTCTTCCTCCCTATCATCAGACTAGCACTGCCACAAGAAAAGGAAGGACAAAGAGAAGCACCAGAGCCAGTATAGGTCCCCTTCCCACCCACATATCCCTCTGGGGACCGCAGATGATCAACAGCCTTCTTCCTCCGGGAAAAGTGCCATCTCGGACAAACCTGCTTCTACCTCCCAGGAGCAGCCCTTGGCACCCCCGTCGCCACTGGTCAGGTGGTGGCGGTTGCCTCGGCCGAATCTGAGGCTCCTGCCACTCTTAGGCCCCTGAAAACCAAAGGATCTCAGTCTTATGGACTCCGAGTGCCCATGATAAGTCGGGCACCGGGGGTTCCGTTGAACAACCAGCCACAGCTGATAAGCCGGATGTCAGATCTTCCGACACCCGCTCAGCCCATGCGCTTCTGTTGGGCCCTGATGAGAGGCCCAACTTTGACTCTCAGTGCCCGCTGCTGCTTAAGCCACAGTCTACGCTGGCGGGTTCACCCCACATGGGTACTTTTTCTTCTCCGGCCTCCCCCAAGCATCTGGAGTTAGAGGATTGTCAACCTGACAATACCACTACCGGGTCACAACTGGGCCTCAACACAAACCTCCCAGCAGATCCTCAGGACCCTTTGCCACCGGCTCTCCCAGCAGGGCCCTCCATCAGAGGGTCACTCCAGGCTGATGCATGGCTTACCCCCTAGTGGTCCAACGCCTGAATCTCTGCCCTTGGGTTCTAACCCGCCTTTCAGGCCTCCTCGGGGTCCTCCGTGTGGCACTACGGCTCCTCTGTGAGGGCCATCACTGGATTTTCAGGCGCATGGATACCAGATGCCGTGCTCTCCTAACCCCGGATACCTTCCATCGGAGTACCAGGCACCAGGACTCCCTTCACTGGGGTATCTGCTGCCAGGCTATGCACGTAACTACCACACACCAGGATACCTGATGCTGGGCTATGGATCCGGTTTTCAGGTGGTCTGCCAGCCTCTATCGCCCCCCACCCCCTCAAGCTCAGGTGGACCTCAGGACAATTCTTCAGTCTTGGTGGGCTGAAACTAAGTCGCAATTAGTCTCTGAATTGGTAGTGGCCACTACCCCAGCGCGCCCGGACCTGACGCATCGGTCTCCTTCAACGGTGGAGTCAGGTCCTTCCACGTCAGATCTGACGAAAGGCACGACTACCACCACTGACAAGGGCAGGTCTTTTACCCCCTTTAAGGAAGTTTTCTGCCCCGGGATTATGTCTCCAGCTCCGACCCATTTGTTGGATTCAGACTCAGATTCTGACTCCTCTTCCTGAGCCTCTGGCTTCGAGACATCTCCACCAGACGAACCCAAGGCTAAGAAGTCTCCGAAGTCCCCTCCGGAGGACCCCTTCTTCACAGACCTCCTCAAAAAAGATTGCAGAGGCCAGTGAGTGGAAGACTGACAATCAGGATCCCAAGCGCAAGAGGCTGGCTGAGCATTTGGACATGCCTGAACTATCCCCAGTCCTAATGCTCCCTGGTTGGAGCCTCACGAGGACCTAGCCTGTACCATATGGTTAATGCCCTCAATGCCCTCATCCATTCCTGTCATGGCCAAGAAGGCGGACAGGACTTACCATACACCAGAGGGCAAGGATCACCTTAGCATCCACCCTAAAGCGGACCCGGTGGTCATTAACGCGGCACATGACAGATCTGCTAAATCTAAGCATATGAGCACCTCTCCTTCTGATAAGGAGTCGAGGCAGCTGGATCAATTTGGACAAAAGTTTTATTCGTCCTCTACCCTAGCCTTGTGCGCCCTAAATTATGTGGCGCATATACTACATCTTCTCATACCTTGATGATTGACTGATCTCAGCCTCATGGATGGAAATGCTGGAGCTTTCCTTATCGCTACCCTGGACCTATTTGGCCAAGTGGGGGTCACAGTGAACTATCTCAAGTCTCACCTTATCCCTTCCCAGTGTCTGCAGTTCATTGATGCAGTGCTGGAAATGGCCCAGGGTCAGGCTTTCCTACCACTGGACAGGGTGGAAACCTTGAAACACCAGGCACTGCTGGTGGCTTCCAATCATTGGGTTTCGGCCAGGTCGGTGCTACGCCTTCTTGGCCTTATGGCAATGGCTATTCCTACTGTTTCCCTGGCCAGGCTCCACATGCGGATATCACAGTGGACGCCCAAGATTCAGTAGGACCAGAGATCAGATGATGTGAACCACAAGATCATGGTCTCCGAATCGATGCGTCAGGATCTTCTTTGGTGGCAAGACAGCTACAATTTCTGCAAAGCGGTCCCTTTTCAGCCTCCTTCTCCCATCCAGACTCTGACCACAGATGCTTCAGGGCTGGGTTGGGGGGCACACCTGGAGATCCACAGAATACAGGGGATGTGGTCTCAGTCAGAGCTCTCCCTGCACATCAACATGTTAGAAATGCGGGTGGTGCTGTATGCCCTTCAGGCCTTTCAGCACCTCCTACGTTCAGGTCCTCTACTTGTCCAAATGGACAACATGTGTGTGGTATGGTACCTGAACAAACAAGGGGGCACTTGGTCGTATCCCCTCTGCAGGGAAGCAATGCGAGTTTGGAATTGGGCAATTCAGCATCAGATTTCCCTTTCTGCTGTTGTCCTAGCGGACAGTCTCAGCCGTACCCAGGCCAGGGCTCACGAGTGGGAGCTAAATCATGCAGTGGTCAAAGACATATTGACCTGTGGGGTCACTCAGATCTTGATCTGTTCGCCTCCCCATGCAACGCAAAGCTACCCAAGTTTTTCTCTCTCTCATTCCAGGGCCTGGTGTTTTATGGTGAGATGCACCATCTCTTTGCTGAACAGGGAGGTTCATATATGCCTTCCCTCCCCTTCTGATTCTGCAGAAAGTACTGCTCAAGCTGCAAGCAGAAGGAGCTCATATGATCCTAGTTGCCCCACATTGGCCGCGCCAAATATGGTTCCCGCTTCTCCAGCAGCTGGCAGTGGAACTGCTGGTTCTCCTGCCCCTCTATCACAACCTCCTGTCCCAGGAGGGGGGCATGCTGGCTCACCCAGGACTGAAGTCTCTTCACCATCATGTGTGGCACCTTCTGACTTCTTCATGCTATGGGGTTTCCTCTAGGGTAGACCAGGTCCTCATGGAGGCCAGAAAGCCTTCCACAAGGACCACTTATGCTATGAAATGGAAAAGATTTTCCATCTGGGCCACCTCAAAGGGTTGGGACCCCTGTTTGTGCTTTGTTCCTCAGGTCATGCAGTACCTGTTGCATCTCTCTGACTTAGGCCTGAGTCACTCTTCTTTGAAGGTCCACCTTTCAGTCATTTCTGCCTGCCATATTCCGGTGGAGGGCAAAACTGTTGCTCAGTTGGAGGTTTCCAAAACTTTTCTAAAGGGAATTCTTCACCTTAACCCCCAGTGCGTAACCCTCTTCCACCGTGGGATTTAAATTTTATTTTATAGAAACTCACTTTGCCGCCTTTTGCAACATGCACTATCTGTCTTGGAAAGCGGTCTTTTTAGTTGCTGTCACTTCTGCTCGAGGATTTCTGAGCTTCAGGCCCTGATGTTTCAGGAGCCTTATCTTGATTTTTCACAGAGACCGGGTGGCTCTGCATACAAATTCTAAGTTTTACCAAAAGTGGTGTCTCGAGATTATGTTGAATCAGACCATTCAACTACCGGTGTATTACTGAGTATTCTAATCAGGGCAGGCAATTCTGCACACTTTGATGTTCACAGAATTTTGCATTACTATATGAATCTGACAAAGTTTGTCCGTAAAATGGATCAGCTTTTCATTTCTTTTACACCCAAGAGAGAGGGCACCGCTGATCTTACTTCAAGTAGAAGCTCTTGCAGCAGGTTCAAACAATGAGGACTGACGCTACCTGGCGGCGGTTCCGGCAGTTTTTTCTCTAGCAGTACTGACGTGAGGAATGCCCCTGCCGACATCGGCTCCACCCCCGACGCCACCCTATATAAGGGAGGAGTTCCCCACGTGCTCCAGTTCTTTCCCGCCGCATGGTGAGGGTTAGTTCTGCATTTCGGCTAGTACCGATTGCTCTTTTGCACACGGTAGATTTCACCTCAGAATCGGAATTTTGATACTCTATGTCATCTCATTCGAACAAGTGCGCTTGTGGGCGACAGATTCCGTAAAGACGGACATTCTGCGTGCCTTTATTGCCTGGGGCCCGACTATCACACCGACACCTGCCCTCACTGTCAGGCCTTCAATTCATGGACGCGAATCCAGCGCCAGAAGTCCCTCATGGCCTTTCTAGCAGAATCAAAACTTGCTGCTATGGAGCAGGCTCTTCGTCGGCGTGATTCTGAACCTCAGCATGCCCACAAGCACCAAAAAACATCGGACCAGGACAGAGGAGATCCCACTCAAGCATCGGTCCTCGGGATCAAGTCGGATCATCAGAAGCCATGACTCCGCTTCACGATGGTCAAGCCTTCATCGGTGGGTTCTTCTTCTTTACTTCCCTCCAGCCCTTTGAAAGTCTTCTAGCTTGAAGCCCAAGGGCTCAGTAAGAGCCTCCCGCCGGGCTCAAAGCCGACTCCTGGGAGTCGAGTAAGGCCTTCTGCCTTCGGCCGGCAGGGCTCTCCCTCCTGCCAAAACATAGGTTCGGACTGCCGCCAACCTCCGCTGCTGACTGACACCGCCCAAAAACCTCAAGCCAAAAGCTCAACTGTCGTCCGTCTAAGGACAAGGAATGACGCCTTGTCGGTCACAAGGACAAGCTGGACGCGGACCTCGCTCACCCGCTACTTCCATCGCCCCGTCCCGCGAAGGTTATTCCGCTGCCGGTAGTGGTGAAACCGATGCCCTTCCGCCCGACGTCAGCTCAGACACCCCTTCTCCACGGTCGCCGGTCCGCCTGATGCCGGACCCTGACGACAGTGGTGCTGATGCCGCCCTGGTGTCCCCCCTTAGGCTGATGCCGGGTCAACAAGGGTTCGAACCCGACATCAGTACGGATTGGGTGCTCCTCAGCATATGCCCGACTCTCCAAAGTTGCACCTCTCTCAGGTGAAGGAGCTCTTTGCACACTGGTGGGATACAATTAAAAATGACCTGCCAGCTAGGGCACCTCCACCCACTCTGGAGCCAGTTCCTGACTGAGTTGAACCGAGTGGTCAGGGGGACGATATGCCTCCTCCAAAGAAGCACGACAAGAAATCTAAGAGGGACCATTCCTCCAGTTCCTCCCATTCTCCCTCTCCTCCTCCGGAAAAGAGGCTTTAAAGGGAAGAGGCGTAGCCTCTCTCCCCTCTTCCCCACCACCTCCTACGTAGACGCAGACTCCTCCTCAGTCTGCTCGTGTGACACTGGGGACATGGAAAGGTTGCTCAAATCCTCTCCGATTACCCCAGTTTTATGGAGGCAATGAGGCACATCCAGGCCAATATGGCTGGGACACTGAGGCCCTGGACCCTGAGCTGCGGTTGGTTAAGTACCTCACCAAAAAGATCCAATCGCCGTATCATTCTCCCTGGTCGACCACCTTTACTGATGTCTCCCGACTTAAACTTCTGGAAGCAATTCCTTATTCCTCTCCTGCTGTGCCAAAAAGGCCCACTGCCTACAGGGCACCTGCCAACCATCCCTTTTAGCCGAACCATCCGCTGCTAGGACTTCAGTGGTGATTTCGCAGCTCATGATCGCTCAAGAGAGGCCCGCAAAACATCTGAGCACCCAGCCACCTTGATAGAGAATAAACAGCTGGAGACCCATGGGCCGTAGAAGATACTGCTGCCACCTGTAGCATAAGGGGAGTCTTAACTCTTAACCCTTAGTCCACCCAAACCTCCTATGGAACAAGGATTGATTTCAGGTGAGCCTGCCTGATTGTCTCAGCAGACTGAGCTCACCTGTTGGCTGGCAGGATAGCCTGTATGTTCGCCAGCCTCCCAATTGGACACCTGTTCTAGGGTGCCACCACTGGTATTTGCCTCAGACGTAAGCTGTTTCGGTATTGTCTACCAGACATGTTGTCAACCTCTGATGCTTCCTTGGGCCCTGCTCTTGGTGACACAGAGTGAGTTATTACTAGTTGGTGGACTCCGTAAGGCCGTCTGTTCGTGTATTCCACGTATCGCCAAGCGGAGGCAGAAAGTCTGTTTTCATGGGGGACACAATCGCTGCAGTCTCGCTTTCAGGTGCATGCTCAATGAGGTGGATTTGGTCGTAGGGTGAGCCAGAGGTGCCTCGCATCCTTTCTAGACCTCCTGAGCAGCCACTACTGCCTCTCTCCCACCCAATGCCTGACTACTACCAGGCGATCTTTCTCCTCTGTAACTACACCAGGGGAGCCGTGGAGGACACTTTCGTCACGCCGGATGCATGGGCTCAGGTGACTTCCGACCACTGGGTTCTAGGAGCGTGTGGAGTTTGGGCACCTCTATAGAGTTCACATCCGCTCCACCGACACCTACCACCCCCCATCCCGGTACTCAAGGAAAGCACAGAGCCCTGATCAGGCAGGAGATATCCTCTTCTAGTGGCGTAACGATCTGCGTATTCCAACGGCTGAGTCAGACAGGGTTTTTCTCTCTCCACTCTTCCTGGTTGTGAAAGAAGTCGGAGATTCAGACCCATTCTGACCTGCTTCATCTCAATCAGTGGGGTCTGCCAAGAGATTCAGAATGGCTTCTTCCCACTCCTCCCTCTCATTTTGGCAGGGAGACTGGGCTAGCGTCCTGGACATACAGGACGCCATGCACATCCAATTACCAGAAACCATCAGAGATTCCTCAGGTTCAGGTTCGAGAGCGAGGACTATCAATTCGAGTCCTCTCTTTTGGTCTTTCCGCCGCCTGTGGTCTTCACGGTGCTTGGCAGTCGACAGCAGCACTTCTCGGAGACAAGGCCACTTTGTGTTTCCATACCTAGACGCACTGGCTCTTCCTGGCCTATTCCAGGCCCCGCCTGTCTGAGACTCTCAATGATTCCATCTCTGTTCAGGGTCTCAGAATCACCATCAACAAGAGAAAAGTCCCATCTGTCTCCATCCCAGATACTCCAGTTTATAGGAGCTTCTCTGATACCACTGGAAGGTTTTTCTTCCCGTGACGGAGCGGGTCACATTCTGATTATCGCATCAGTCTTCTTCAGCCTCAGAGGTGCTGGCTCATCTCCTCCTCAGGTTGTTGGGACACATGGCGATTGCTGTGTGTGGGTCCTTCTGGCCTGCCTCCGTCATGGACCATCCAGTGGTCCCTGAATGTTCAGTGGGACCAGACGCCAGCGACTCCTGGATGCTTGGTCAGAATATCAGAGCTAATCCTCGAGAGTCAGCTGGTGGATGTCATCCCAAAACTTCCTAAAGGGCACTCTCTGTTTCAGCTGGGAGCATTGACCCAGTCCCTTACAATGATGCTTCATCCTGGGATGGGGTACACTTGGGGGAACCATATCGCCACAGGGTACTTTGGTCTCTGAAGCTGAATCTGCACATCAGTGTCCTGAAATGAGAGCAGTGCTTCATGCCCTTCAAGCCTTGGTATCTGTCCTTTCGCCGGGCCATCTGTTGGTACAGATAGACAACACTGCAGTGATGTTTTACATTAACAAACAAGGCAGCACTCATTCCTATCCCCTTTGCAGGGAGGGAATGCGGGTACGGGATTGGGCCCTGGATCACCATCTGTTCCTGACGGCAGTACACATTTCCGGGCTTCAGAACGTGCTAGCAGACACGCTCATCAGGACACGGTCGCAAGCTCACGAGTGGGAATTGTGGCAGATCGCATCTTCCGCCTGTGGGGGACACCAGAAGTGGATCTTTTCACGTCTCAATACAACGCAAAACTGCGCAGTTTTTGCTCACTAGATCCAGAGCCTGGTGCTTCCTGGCAAGATGCGTTATCCCTCTGTTGAAGCAGGAGGTTCCTTTATCCCTTCCCTCCTTTCCCCCTTCTTCAGAAGGTCCTCCTCAGGGCCCAGTCGGAGTCGCCCACCATTATTCTGATCGCCCCATTGTGGCCTCACCAGATTTGGTTTCATTACTACAGCATCTAGCGGCCGTGCTTCCAATGCCTCTTCCTCTATCCTCGCATCTTTTTTCTCAGGACAACGGGTCCTTGATACACCCGAACCTGCGTTCTCTTCACCTGCATGCCTGGCTCCTCAGGACTTAGCAAAGGTCCGTTTTGGGGTGTCTAATCAGGTTGCTAAGGTGTTGGTTGAGGCTAGAAAACCTGCCACCAGGGCCACTTATGCTTTGACATGGAAGAGGTTTTGCATCTGGGCCACAGTGAAGCAGGTGGACACGTTGGTCTGTCCAGTTAATACCGTCCTTGAATACTTGCTCTTTCTTTTTGAGACAGGCCTTAGTTACTTCTCCAGCTAGGTACACCTAGCTGCCATCTCCGCTTACCATTCTTTCATGTCGGGTAAGACGGTGGCTCAGATGGAGGTTTCCAAAGCTTTTTAACGCGATATTCTGCATATCAGACCTCCCATCTGGGACCCTGTTCCTCCTTGGGATCTTCTGTTTGTCCTGGAGAAGCTTTCTCTTCCCCCCTTTGAACCGGCTGTGAGCGCTGAGCTCCATTTCCTCTCCTAGAAAGCGCTACTCTTGGTGGTCGTCACTTCGGCTAGGTGCATTTCTAACTGCAAGCCCTCATGTAGAGAACCCAATCTGATCTTTCACAAGGACAGGGTTGATTTTAGACAAACCGAAATTTTTGCTGAAAATGGTTTCAGAGTTCATTTTAATCCAGTCGGTTCAGCTCCCAGTCTATTACCCGGAGCATTCCAATAGGGGAGAGGCCCTTCTCCATTCTCTGGACATCCACAGGACTCTCAGGTGTCACTTGGCTAGAACCAAGGGGATCAGGCAGTCTGATCAGTTTATTTTCTTTGTTCCTCGGACGGTAGGTCGCCCAGTCACCAAACAGACGCTTTCGCGCTGGTTGGTCCATTTCATCTCCTACTGTTACGAGACGCACCATAGATCGACTTCGGGGCTGATTAAAGCTCACTCTACGAGGGCTATTGCTACTTCGTTCACCACTCTTAAAAGAGTTCCTACGGCAGATATTTGTGTTGCCGCTACCTGGAGCTCCATGTACACCTTTGTTAGGCACTACAGCTTGGACATTGTTTCCAGCCGCAGAGCAGGGTTTGGCCTTGCGGTCCTGCAGGGCCTGGTATCCTCCCTTTGTTTTTTCCTGCTCCTGTTTGTTCCCCCTCCCAAGGGGTTGTCATAAGTTTATACTGCTTGGGACTCAGGTCCTCAATCGTTATCCTGCTGCAAGAGCTTCTACTCGAAGTAAGATAGTACAGTTATGTAAAAACTTACCGTAACAGTAGATCTTCGAGAGAAGCTCTTGCAGCCAGGTATATTTCCCGCCCTCCTTCCCCCAGGGATCAGGTCCTTTCCAGATTGGCATACTTCTGCTTGAAAGGTCGTCCGTTGACTACCAGTTGTCGTTTTTTGGCCTGCCGGTTTCCTTGCCTTAACTGGGGGCGTCCAAGAACTGGAGCACGTGGGGAACGCCTCCCTTATATTGGGCGGTGTAAGGCCAGGGTAGAGCCGACCGCCGATGGAGGCTGCCCCCATGTCAGTACTGCTAGAGAAAATTACTGAACCGCGCCAGGTGGCATAAGTCCTCATTGTTTGAACTCTGCTGTACATTTCTCTCAAAGATCTACTATTACGGTAAGTTTTTACGTAATCTGTACTTTTCTAAGCAGTGTTTGTCCAAATGGTTGGCAAGCTGCATTGTATTCTGTTACCAGAAGTACAACAAACCCTTGCTGGGGAAGTCAAAGGGCATTCTACCAGTGGCATGCCTGCATCTGCTGCATGCTTCAAGAATGCATCTGCTGCCGACATTTGTGCAGCGGCCACTTGGAGCTCCATCCACACTTTCAAGAAACACTACAGTCTGGACATTGCCTCTGAGCGCAGGGCTAGCTTTGGATTAGCTGTCCTTTAGGGCCTCCCACCTACCCCAGCTTCTGCTACTGCTTCTTCAAGCTTTAGTGGTACTAAGCTCTTGGCCTGATGTCCAGGACCTCATAAATGATTTGCAGGCCTCTGGCACAGCCATTATGTCTGTCCATTCTCTCTACCACACTCAGCCACGGCGTAGAGAATGGTTCACTTTTTGTAGACAGGCCAAAAGGCCAGGCTCGGCCCCCGTGCCTCCAGGGTAAGTGCAGAGCCCAGGCTTCCTTTCCCACCCTCCAATGCTGGAGCGGCAGTCAAGCATCCCAAAATGATGGACCAGCCTCTACAGCTGGTCCCACCTCAGCTTGACTCCTTGCCAGTTCCTGCTCCCCGCCCCGGTCAAACCCAGGGGTGGCAGTCAGAGTCCGTTTTCCTTCATCTGAATCAGTGGAGAACCATAACTTCAGATGCATGGATCCTGCAAATCATAGAGACAGGTCATACCCTGGAGCTCACTTGTCTGTTCTCCGGAGGAAGTGCAGTCCTTCTGCACAAGCAGGCAATCGAATTGGTGCCAAGGCAACAGAGAAATCAGGTGTTTTATTCCAGGTTTTTCCTGGTCCTGAAAAAGACGGGAGATATAGGACCCATTTTAGATCTAAAGGACCTCAATCTCTTTGTCCAGTACAAAAAGTTCCAGAAGGTAACTTTGCCAGGCCTTATGCCCCTCCTCAACACCGGGACTGGCTCTGTTCACTGGACATGCAGAACGCTTCCCTGCACGTCTCGCTCTTTCCTCCTCACAGGAGGTTTCTTCGTTTTGCCTTTCAGAGCAAGCATTATCAGTTCAAAGTGCTGCCCTTTGGTTTTTCCTTGCGCCGCATGTCTTTACCAAGTGCTTTGCCTTGGTAGCAGCTGCTTTTAGAAGAGGGACTGTATGTCTTCCCTTACCTGGATGATTGGCTTCTGAAGGCCCCATCCAGGGAGCAGCTTTTACTGACTCTGGGCACACTCCAGCTCTTCCAGTCTCTAGGCATTACCGTCAACCTGCCCAAGTTGGTTCTAGTATCCGTCCCAAAGATTGCAGTACATAGGGCAGTTCTGGATTCCAGACAGGAAGGCCTTCTACCCAAAACAGGGTGGACTGCCTTATGGTCCAAGTATAGGAAGTTCTCCAGATGGTACATCCCTGCCAGGCTGTACCTCAGGTTGTTGGGTCTAATGGCAGTGGCCATTCCCACCATTCCACTGGCTAGGCTTCACATGCATACCCTTCAGTGGACCTTCAGAGTGCAGTGGGACCACCGCACAGGTGAGTTGGACCAACAAGTCCTGGTTTCCTCCCCAGTTTACAAGGTACTGCAATGGTGGATGGACCCCGTGTATCTTCTTCCAGGGGTTCCCTTGCAGATTTCTTCCCCGCATCAGATTCTAACTACGGATGCTTTGGGTCTGGGCTGAGGAGCAGACCTGGGTTCCTTTCAAACCCAGGGCTCCTGGTCCCCGTGGGATGCCGCCCTGCATATCAGTGTGCTGGAGATTAGCACGGTGCTTTATGCCATGCAGGCATTTCAGGAACACTTTGCTCCAGGCCAGCCGCTGGTGCAGTCAGACAATCTGAGTGTCGTCTACTACATCAACAAGCAATAAGCAGGGCGGGACTCACTCATACCTCCTTTGTAGGGGGGGCGTATAATTCCCCCTCCTCTTACGGCGAGGGGACTGCAAGACTTCTCTGGACGTGAAAGATACTTATTTTCACTTCCCAATCAGGCCAAACCTTCACAAAGTGCCTAGGGTACTAGGGGTGCATCTTCACAGACAGGGCATGATGGTCTTAGCCCTACCTGGATGACTGCCTAGTTGCAGGGAAGTCACACCACCAGGTCAGAAACTTCCTGCGTTATCTTGAGGCACCCTAGAATCACTGGGATTTCTCAAAAATGTACAGAGATCCCCAATAGAACCAGTACAGCTGTTGGTGTTCATGGGAGCAGAATTGGATGCCCTTCATGGCAGAACATTACTTCCACAGGAGAGAGTAGAAAATCTCTTAACCTTGACAAACTCTTTTGTCCTAGGTTAGCCCAGGTCAGCTAGAGCCTTGCTACGCTTATTGGGTCACATGACTTCCACTACACGCATGGTACCAAGTGCCAGATTCCAAATGAAGGGCACTCAGTACCATCTGAGAACGCACTGGTATCAGAAAAGACGCTGTCTGTCAAGGCTGGTCCCAGTCACAAAGACACAGTTACAAGCCCCCCACCCCACAAAAAAAAGTGTTCTCATCAGTCAAAATCACATGCCATCCAACTGGAACTAAGTGTAGTCTATCTCGCCCTGCGCTTCTTTGTCCCTCAGGTGAAAGATTATTCCATCTAAATAAGGAAAGACAATACCGCCACCATGTTTACATCAGCAAAAAATATGGCTCCAGATCTCAAGGCTACACACAGAGACCGTGAAATAGGAGTCTAGCTTATTCCATGGATACATGATTGTTTGCTCTCCATCTCCCTAGCAGGACAATGTCCTAGCAGTCTCCCTCATCAGAATCAGTCAGGACATCACAAATGCTCCCTGAACAGGAAGGTTCTGGCCACAAGCTTCAGAAGGTGGCGCACACAGGAAATAGACATGTTCGCTTCCCAGGAAAACCTCAAGTTTTGTCTGTTATGTTGCAGGAATCCATCAGTGGGCTCAACACCTGTGGATGCCCTGTCCCTAGATTAGTCAGGGGAAGTTCCTGTCGCCTCCCCTCCCCCCTTGCTCCAAGGTTCTCCTCAAACTGAGGAGCCAGCCTGCAATCATGATTCTTGCAGCCCCAGACAGGGCCAGGCAGCCTGGTATCCCCTGATCCTAGCCATCTCCACCAAAGAGCCCATCCGTCTCCCTCAGGGACACAATCTGTTGACCATGTCCCAGGGCAGGATAACCTTCTCAGACCTCAGGACATTTTGCTGCAAGGCTTGGTTCTTGAGGGGCTAGGGTTTTCTGCTGTTCAATTCTCAGACGAGGTCCTCAAAGTCCTCAAGGTTTCCAGGAAGACTGCTACCAGAAGGATATATACTTCCAAATGGAAAAGGTTCTCTCTCTGGTGTGCCTCAAACAGCTCAACCCTCTACAGACAGACCTATCGCTGCTCTTGGGCTACGTGTCACACCTGCAGGCTCTGGGTTTTAGGCCTTGAACTCTTAGGTGTACTTGCTGGTCATCTCAGCTTTTCTTTCTGCCAGCATAGGAAAATGGTGGCTTCCCATCCTGTTTCAAGAAATCTTTCAAAGGTTTCCTGCATCTGTATCCTCTTTTTCGTAATCCAGTCCCTCCTTGGGATCTGAATCTTTACATAGCCAAGCTCATGGAGCTTCCTTTTGATCCCATAGCCACTGCAGACTTAAAAGTACACCTCCTGGAAAACATTTTTTCCTGTTGGCCTTCACTTCAGCCTGAAGAGTAAGGGAGTTGTAGGCCCTTTGCACTGACCATCCCTACATCATCTCTCACAAGGACAAGGTAGTCCTCAGGACTAACAGGAAAATTCATTCTTAAGGTAGTTTCAGAATTTCATTTGAATCAGTCCATCACACTGTCAATATTTTTCATGATGAAGTCCAGGTGTGGGGAGCAAAAGCTTCACAGTCTGGACGTCAAAAAGTCACTCAGGTTCTATCTCGACCATACTACGGATCTCGGATCATCCCACTCTCAGCTGTTCCTCACCTATGGAGAAGATGGTATGGGCAGACCGGCCTCCAAGAGAACTATTGCATTTTGGATAGACTCTTGTATACCGTTTTGCTACAGCAAGGCTGGCAAGCAGCCTCCTCAAGGTCTTAGGGCACATTCCTCTCGTGACTGCTGCCTCATTGTGGCTGCACAGGATGTCCCCTACTGGAGATTTGTAAAGCAACTACCTGGAAAATGGTGACATTCTCACAAAGCACTGCTGCTTGGGTGCACAGTCCAGAACGGATGCCAGATTTGGCACTGTTGTCTTGCAGAACCTTTTACCTAAATAGGTTCTGTACCAGCCTCCAAGGTCTGCTTTATAGTCT
This sequence comes from Neoceratodus forsteri, assembly GCA_016271365.2. Lineage (NCBI taxonomy): Eukaryota > Metazoa > Chordata > Ceratodontiformes > Ceratodontidae > Neoceratodus > Neoceratodus forsteri. The sequence continues at coordinate 42,130,910 of CM057451.1, forward strand.
GTAAATTATATAGCTTTATAATGAGGGATTCCCAGGGCTTGAAGAAAAAATTACTTACCATAGTAATATTGGTTCTTCCAGGTGATCCTCATTCTGCTTCATCCCTACCTCCCCTTCCAAACCTGGAAAAGGTTCTCCAAGAAGCAATGTTTCTCACCCCAGGAATCCATAAGTGTGCTTGACTAGTGCAATTATGCCAGCTGGGTTCAGCTGCCCCGGAGGTGGAGTTATGCTAATGATACCAGGAAATTAGCCAATCAGGTTGTTGAAAGAGAGTGCTGCCTGTAGGTGCTGCTGCACTTCAGTCAGATTCATTTCTCTGTTGACTGGACAAGTCTATCCCGGAGCTCTCTCTCTCTTCAAACCTTCGCTTGACGTGAATTAATTTTCATTTTATCAAGCGATTTCTTTTACTCTGTGCTTCTTTTAGAGTGTTTTAGTAAGTTTTAATGCTTTGCGTGTTTTCCCAGGATCCGTGGAAAGTCTCCTCCTTTTCCGCATGCCTGTGCTTTTCTGACTAAAAATAACACACCTGAGGTAAAAATTCCACAGATTTTATATTTTAACATTTTTTTTTTTTTTTTGCAGATACCTTTTTTTGAAGCGATTCCGTGATTTTAAATAATATTTCTTTATTTTACCTCAACTGGGAGACATTTTTCTGCAGTTCCACAGTGCTGGGAGCCCTTTGTATTTTCTTTTTAGGAACAACATTTCTGGGTCTTCTGACAAATTAGCAGGTCAGATAGACCCAAATACAAGACTGATCCTGTTGTTCTTTCCAAATGTAACCCCTAGGTGTTTGCTTTCCCAAGGCTACTACCCGCCTGCTTGGCTAGTAGCAGGTTAAGGGGCCTGAGTTCTGAAATAGGTGCCTCCACCCGGAGGTCAGGGTTAGTAGTGGTCAAGCTAACCTGGGCACAGCCCTCGGGGATACTGTAACCCCCTTCCTTACTAGTGGCTGGAACAATACACAGTAATCACTTTCACAGTACTCCTGATACACCACACAAGTATCCACACTGGGTCAAAGACATATTGACCTGTGGGGTCACTCAGATCTTGATCTGTTCGCCTCCCCATACAGCATAGAAGCTACCCAAGTTTTCTCTCTCTCTCATTCCAGGGCCTGGTGTTTTATGGTGAGATGCACCATCTCTTTGCTGAACAGGGAGGTTCATATATGCCTTCCTCCCTTCTGATTCTGCAGAAAGTACTGCTCAAGCTGCAAGCAGAAGGAGCTCATATGATCCTAGTTGCCCCACATTGGGCGCCAAATATGGTTCCTTCTCCAGCAGCTGGCAGTGGAACTGCTGGTTCTCCTGCCCTCTATCACAACCTCCTGTCCCAGGAGGGGGGCATGCTGGCTCACCCAGGACTGAAGTCTCTTCACCATCATGTGTGGCACCTTCTGACTTCTTCATGCTATGGGGTTTCCTCTAGGGTAGACCAGGTCCTCATGGAGGCCAGAAAGCCTTCCACAAGGACCACTTATGCTATGAAATGGAAAAGATTTTCCATCTGGGCCACCTCAAAGGGTTGGGACCCCTGTTTGTGCTTTGTTCCTCAGGTCATGCAGTACCTGTTGCATCTCTCTGACTTAGGCCTGAGTCACTTTCTTTGAAGGTCCACCTTTCAGTCATTTCTGCCTGCCATATTCGTGGAGGGCAAACTGTTGCTCAGTTGGAGGTTTCCAAAACTTTTCTAAAGGGAATTCTTCACCTTAACCCCCAGTGCGTAACCCTCTTCCACCGTGGGATTTAAATTTTATTTTATAGAAACTCACTTTGCCACCTTTTGCAACATGCACTATCTGTCTTGGAAAGCGGTCTTTTTAGTTGCTGTCACTTCTGCTCGAAGGATTTCTGAGCTTCAGGCCCTGATGTTTCAGGAGCCTTATCTTGATTTTTCACAGAGACCGGGTGGCTCTGCATACAAATTCTAAGTTTTTACCAAAAGTGGTGTCTGAGATTATGTTGAATCAGACCATTCAACTACCGGTGTATTACTGAGTATTCTAATCAGGGGCAGGCAATTCTGCACACTTTGGATGTTCACAGAATTTTGCATTACTATATGAATCTGACAAAGTTTGTCCGTAAAATGGATCAGCTTTTCATTTCTTTTACACCCAAGAGAGAGGGCACCGCTGATCTTACTTCAAGTAGAAGCTCTTGCAGCAGGTTCAAACAATGAGGACTGACGCTACCTGGCGGTTCCGGCAGTTTTTCTCTAGCAGTACTGACGTGAGGAATGCCCTGCCGACATCGGCTCCACCCCACGCCACCCTATATAAGGGAGGAGTTCCCACGTGCTCCAGTTCTTTCCGCCGCATGGTGAGGGTTAGTTCTGCATTTCGGCTAGTACCGATTGCTCTTTTCACCACAGTAGATTTCACCTCAGAATCGATTTTGATACTCTATGTCATCTCATTCGAACAAGTGCGCTTGTGGGCGACAGATTCCCGCAAAAGACGGACATTCTGCGTGCCTTTATTGCCTGGGGCCCGACTATCACACCGACACCTGCCCTCACTGTCAGGCCTTCAATTCATGGACGCGAATCCAGCGCCAGAAGTCCCTCATGGCCTTTCTAGCAGAATCAAAACTTGCTGCTATGGAACGGGCCTCTTCGTCGGCGTATTCTGAACCTCAGCATGCCCACAAGCACCATAAAAAACATCGGGACCAGGACAGAGGGAGATCCCACTCGAAGCATCGGTCCTCGGGATCGAAGTCCGGATCATCAGGCCATGACTCCCGCCTCACGATGGTCAAGCCTTCATCGGTGGGTTCTTCTTCTTCTCTTACTTCCCTCCAGCCCTTGAAAGTCTCTCAGCTTGAAAAGCCCAAGGGCTCAGGTAAGAGCTCCTCCCGCTCGGCTCAAAAGCCGACTCCTGGGAGTCGAGTAAGGCCTCTGGGCCTTGGGCCGGCAGGGCTTCCTCCCTCCTGCCAAAACATAAGGCCTCGGACCGTCGCCAACCTCCGGCTGCTGACCGACACTCGGCCCAAAAAACCTCAAGCCAAAAGCCCAACCGTCGTCCGTCCAAGGACAAGGAATGACGCCTGTCGGGTCACAAGGACAAGCGGACGCCGGACCCTCGTTCACCCGCTACTCCATCGGCCCCGGTCCCGGCGAAGGTTATTCCGCTGCCGGTAGTGGTGAAACCGATGCCCTTCCGCCCGACGTCAGCTCAGACACCCCTTCTCCACGGTCGCCGGACGCCTGATGCGGACCTGGCGACAGTGGTGCTGACACCGCTGTGTCCCCCCCTTAGGCTGATGCGGTCAACAAGGGTTCGGACCCGCAGCCCCACCGTGACGGGGCGGTGCGTCGCGCTCAGCATTGCCCGACTCTCCAAAGTTGCACCTCTCTCAGGTGAAGGAGCTCTTTGCACACTGGTGGGATACAATTAAAAATGACCTGCCAGCTAGGGCACCTCCACCCACTCTGGAGCCAGTTCCTGACTGAGTTGAACCGAGTGGTCAGGGGGACGATGTGCCTCCTCCAAAGAAGCACGACAAGAAATCTAAGAGGGACCATTCCTACAGTTCCTCCCATTCTCCCTCTCCTCCTCCGGAAAAGAGGCCGAAAGGGAAGAGGCGTAGCCTCTCTCCCTCTTCCCCCACCACCTCCTACGTAGACGCAGACTCCTCCTCAGTCTGCTCGAAGCCAGACACTGGGGACATGGAAAGGTTGCCTAAATCCCCTCCTGATTACCCCAGTTTTATGGAGGTAATGAGGCACATCCAGGCCAACATGGGCTGGGACACTGAGGCCCTGGACCCTGAGCGCTTGCGGTTGGTTAAGTACCTCCACCAAAAAGATCCAAAGACGCGGTCATCCCTCCCCTGGTCGACACCTTTACTGATGTCTCCCACGAAACTTGGAAGCACCCTTATTCCTCTCCTGCTGTGCCAAAAAAGGCCCACCGGCTCTACAGGGCACCTGCCAACCATCCCTTTTTAGCCGAACCATCCGCTGCGGACTCAGTGGTGATTTCGGCAGCTCATGATCGTTCGCAGAGGCCCAAACATCTGAGCACCCAGCCACCTGATAGAGAATCAAAACAGCTAGATTCCATGGGCCGTAAGGTGTACTCTGCTGCCACCTGTAGCATAAGGAGTCTTAACTTCTTAACCCACATGGTCCAATTCCAGAACCTCCTATGGGAACAAGGATTGGACTTAGTGTAGAGCCTGCCTGATTGTCCTCAGCAGACTGAGCTCACCAAGCTACTGCAGACCAGCTCAGACATGGATACCCATGTTCTGCGCTCGGCCTATGACTCTGCGGACACCTGCTCTAGGGCGGCCACCACTGGCATTTGCCTCAGACGCCGTGCTTGGCTTCGGGTATCTGGGTTCGATCCAGACATACAAGTCAACCTTCTGGATGCTTCCTTTGGAGGCCCCGTGCTCTTTGGCGAGGACACAGAGTGAGTTATTACCAGGCTGCAGGACTCCGTAAAGGCCGTCCGTTCTGTGCATTCCACGTACCGCCCGAAGCAGGGGCGAGCCAGAAAGTCTTGTTTTCATGGCTGTGGGGGACACCAATCACAGCAGTCTCGTTTTCAGCAGCATGCTCAATGAGGTGGATTTGGTCGTAGGGTGGAGCCAGAGGTGCCTCGGCATCCGCCTCTAGACCTCCTGGAGCAGCCACTACTGCTCTCCCTCCCCCACCCAATGCCTGACTACTCAGGCGACCCTTCTCCTCTGGTAACTACACCAGGGGAGCCGGTAGGAGGACACTTTTCGCACTACGCGGATGCATGGGCTCAAGTGACTTCCGACCACTGGGTTCTAGAGCTCGTGGAGTTTGGGCACTCTATAGAGTTCACATCCGTTCCACCGGACATACCACCCCCCCATCCCGGTACCCAAGGAAACACAGAGCCCTGATCAGGCAGGAGATATCCTCTCTTCTAGAAAAAAGGGCCAACGAGCCGATTCCAACGGCTGAGTCAGGACAGGGTTTTTTCTCCCACTTCTTCCTGGTTGTGAAAGAAGTCGGGAGATCTCAGACCCATTCTGGACCTTAGCGATCTCAATCAGTGGGTCTCCTACAAGAGATTCAGAATGGCTTCTCTTCCCACTCTCCTCCCTCTCATTTTGGCAGGAGACTGGCTAGCGTCCCTGGACATACAGGACGCTTACTTGCACATCCCAATTACCAGAAACCATCAGAGATTCCTCAGGTTCAGGTTCGAGAACGAGGACTATCAATTCCGAGTCCTCTCTTTTGGTCTTTCCTCGGCCCCGAGGGTCTTCACGAAGTGCTTGGCAGTCGTAGCCGCAGCACTTCGGAGACAAGGCCACTTTGTGTTTCCATACCTAGACGACTGGCTCTTCCTGGCCCATTCCAGGCCCCGCCTGTCTGAGACTCTCAAGGATTCCATCTCTGTTTCAGGGTCTCAGAATCACCATCAACAAGGAAAAGTCCCATCTGTCTCCATCCCAGATACTCCAGTTTATAGGAGCCTCTCTGGATACCACTCTCGGGAAGGTTTTTCTTCCCTGTGACGGAGCGGGTCACATTCGTACTATCGCGTACCAGGTCTCTTCAGCCTCAGAGGTGCTGGCTCATCTCCTCCTCAGGTTGCTGGGACACATGGCGACTGCCATAGTGTCGGTCCTTCTGGCCCGTCTCCGTATGCGGACCATCCAGTGGTCCCTGAATGTTCAGTGGGACCAGACGTCAGACGACCTGGATGCTTTGGTCAGAATATCAGAGCCAATCCGCCGAGAGCTTCGCTGGTGGATGTCATCCGAAAACTTCCTAAAGGGCACTCTGTTTCAGCTGGGGGCATTGACCCAGTCCCTTACAATGGATGCTTCATCCCTGGGATGGGGGGCACACTTGGGGAACCATCGCACACAGGGTACTTGGTCTCCCCTAGAAGCGAATCTGCACATCAGTGTCCTGGAAATGAGAGCAGTGCTCTATGCCCTTCAAGCCTTGGTATCTGTCCTTTCGCCGGGCCATCTGTTGGTACAGATAGACAACACTGCAGTGATGTTTTACATTAACAAACAAGGCAGCACTCATTCCTATCCCCTTTGCAGGGAGGGAATGCGGGTACGGGATTGGGCCCTGGATCACCATCTGTTCCTGACGGCAGTACACATTTCCGGGCTTCAGAACGTGCTAGCAGAACACGCTCATCAGGACACGCGTCGCAAGCTCAGAGTGGGAATTGTGGCAGATCGCATCTTCCATCCTGTGGGGACACCAGAGTGGATCTTTTCACGTCTCAATACAACATAAAACCTCGCAGTTTTGCTCACTAGATCCAGAGCCTGGTGCTTCCTGGCAAGATGCGTTATCCCTCTGTTGAAGCAGGAGGTTCCTTTATCCCTTCCCTCCTTTCCCCCTTCTTCAGAAGGTCCTCCTCAGGGCCCAGTCGGAGTCGTCCACCATTATTCTGATCGCCCCATTGTGGCCTCACCAGATTTGGTTTCCATTACTACAGCATCTAGCGGCCGTGCTTCCAATGCCTCTTCCTCTATCCTCGCATCTTTTTTCTCAGGACAACGGGTCCTTGATACACCCGAACCTGCGTTCTCTTCACCTGCATGCCTGGCTCCTCAGGACTTAGCAAAGGTCCGTTTTGGGGTGTCTAATCAGGTTGCTAAGGTGTTGGTTGAGGCTAGAAAACCTGCCACCAGGGCCACTTATGCTTTGACATGGAAGAGGTTTTGCATCTGGGCCACAGTGAAGCAGGTGGACACGTTGGTCTGTCCAGTTAATACCGTCCTTGAATACTTGCTCTTTCTTTTTGAGAAAGGCCTTAGTTACTTGTCCAGCTAGGTACACCTAGCTGCCATCTCCGCTTACCATTCTTTCATGTCGGGTAAGACGGTGGCTCAGATGGAGGTTTCCAAAGCTTTTTTACGCGATATTCTGCATATCAGACCTCCCATCTGGGACCCTGTTCCTCCTTGGGATCTTCTGTTTGTCCTGGAGAAGCTTTCTCTTCCCCCCTTTGAACCGGCTGTGAGCGCTGAGCTCCATTTCCTCTCCTAGAAAGCGCTACTCTTGGTGGTCGTCACTTCGGCTAGGTGCATTTCTGAACTGCAAGCCCTCATGTGTAGAGAACCCAATCTAGTCTTTCACAAGGACAGGGTTGATTTGCGCACAAACCCGAAATTTTTGCTGAAAATGGTTTCAGAGTTCATTTTAATCCAGTCGGTTCAGCTCCCAGTCTATTACCCGGAGCATTCCAATAGGGGAGAGGCCCTTCTCCATTCTCTGGACATCCACAGGACTCTCAGGTGTCACTTGGCTAGAACCAAGGGGATCAGGCAGTCTGATCAGTTTATTTTCTTTGTTCCTCGGACGGTGAGTGGCCAGTCACCAAACAGGCGGCTTTTCGCTGGTTGGTCCATTTCATCTCCTACTGTTCTGAGGCACCATAGATCGACTGAGGGCTGATTAAAGCTCACTCTACAGGGCTATTGCTGCTTAGTTCACCACTCTTAAAAGAGTTCCTACGGCAGATATTTGTGTTGCCTCTACCTGGAGCTCCATGTACACCTTTGTTAGGCACTACAGCTTGGACATTGTTTCCAGCCGCAGAGCAGGGTTTGGCCTTGCGGTCCTGCAGGGCCTGGTATCCTCCCTTTGTTTTTTCCTGCTCCTGTTTGTTCCCCCTCCCAAGGGGTTGTCATAAGTTTATACTGCTTGGGACTCAGTCCTCAATGTTTCAACCTGCTGCAAGAGCTTCTACTCGAAGTAAGATAGTACAGTTATGTAAAACTTACAAGTAGATCATGTAGCTCTTGCGGCCATATTTCCGCTCCTCCCCCAGGGATCAGGTCCTTTCCAGATTGGCATACTTCTGCTTGAAAGGTCGTCCGTTGACTACCAGTTGTCGTTTTTGGCCTGCGGTTTCCTTGCCTTAACTGGGCGTCCAAGAACTGGAGCACGTGGGGAACGCCTCCCTTATATTGGGCGGTCTAGGGCCAGGGTAGAGCCGACCGCCGATGGAGTCCCCCATGTCAGTACTGCTAGAGAAAATTACTGAACCGCGCCAGGTGGCATAAGTCCTCATTGTTTGAACTCTGCTGTACATTTCTCTCAAAGATCTACTATTACGGTAAGTTTTACGTAATTGTACTTTTCAAGCAGTGTTTGTCCAAATGGTTGGCAAGCTGCATTGTATTCTGTTACCAGAAGTACAACAAACCCTTGCTGGGGAAGTCAAAGGGCATTCTACCAGTGGCATGCCTGCATCTGCTGCATGCTTCAAGAATGCATCTGCTGCCGACATTTGTGCAGCGGCCACTTGGAGCTCCATCCACACTTTCAAGAAACACTACAGTCTGGACATTGCCTCTAGGCGCAGGGCTAGCTTTGGATTAGCTGTCCTTTAGGGCCTCCCACCTACCCCAGCTTCTGCTACTGCTTCTTCAAGCTTTAGTGGTACTAAGCTCTTCGGCCTTGATGTCCAGGACCTCATAAATGATTTGCAGGCCTCTGGCACAGCCATTATGTCTGTCCATTCTCTCTACCACACTCAGCCACGACGTAGAGAATGGTCTACTTTTTGTAGACAGGCCAAAAGGCCAGGCTCGGCCCCCCCCCCCCCAGGGTAAGTGCAGAGCCCAGGCTTCCTTTCCCACCCCCTCCAATGCTGGAGCGGCAGTCAAGCATCCCAAAAATGATGGACCAGCCTCTACAGCTGGTCCCACCTCAGCTTGACTCCTTGCCAGTTCCTGCTCCCCGCCCTGGTAAAACCCAGGAGGTGGCAGTCAGAGTCCGGTTTTCCCTTCATCTGAATCAGTGGAGAACCATAACTTCAGATGCATGGATCCTGCAAATCATAGAGACAGGTCATACCCTGGAGCTCACTTGTCTGTTCTCCGGGAGGAAGTGCAGTCCCTTCTGCACAAGCAGGCAATCGAATTGGTGCCAAGGCAACAGAGAAATCAGGTGTTTTATTCCAGGTTTTTCCTGGTCCTGAAAAAGACGGGAGATATAGGACCCATTTTAGATCTAAAGGACCTCAATCTCTTTGTCCAGTACAAAAAGTTCCAGAAGGTAACTTTGCCAGGCCTTATGCCCCTCCTCAACACCGGGACTGGCTCTGTTCACTGGACATGCAGAACGCTTCCCTGCACGTCTCGCTCTTTCCTCCTCACAGGAGGTTTCTGCTTGCCTTTCAGAGCAAGCATTATCAGTTCAAAGTGCTGCCCTTTGGTTTTCCTGAGCATGTCTTTACCAAGTGCTTTGCCTTGGTAGCAGCTGCTTTTAGAAGAGGGACTGTATGTCTTCCCTTACCTGGATGATTGGCTTCTGAAGGCCCCATCCAGGGAGCAGCTTTTACTGACTCTGGAGCACACTCTCCAGCTCTTCCAGTCTCTAGGCATTACCGTCAACCTGCCCAAGTTGGTTCTAGTACCGTCCCAAAGATTGCAGTACATAGGGGCAGTTCTGGATTCCAGACAGGGGAAGGCCTTCCTACCCCAAAACGGGGTGGACTGCCTTATGGTCCAAGTATAGGAAGTTCTCCGAGATGGTACATCCCTGCCAGGCTGTACCTCAGGTTGTTGGGTCTAATGGCAGTGGCCATTCCCACCATTCCACTGGCTAGGCTTCACATGCATACCCTTCAGTGGACCTTCAGAGTGCAGTGGGACCACCGCACAGGTGAGTTGGACCAACAAGTCCTGGTTTCCTCCCCAGTTTACAAGGTACTGCAATGGTGGATGGACCCGTGTATCTTCTTCCAGGGTTCCCTGCAGATTTCTTCCCGCATCAGATTCTAACTACGGATGCTTTGGGTCTGGGCTGAGGAGCAGACCCTGGGTTCCTTTCAAACCCAGGGCTCCTGGTCCCCATGGGATGCCGCCTGCATATCAGTGTGCTGGAGATTAGCACGGTGCTTTATGCCATGCAGGCATTTCAGGAACACTTTGCTCCAGGCCAGCGCTGGTGCAGTCAGACAATCTGAGTGTCGTCTACTACATCAACAAGCAATAAGCAGGCGGGACTCACTCATACCTCCTTTGTAGGAAGGCTATAATTCCCCCCTCCTCTTCGGCCGAGGGACTGCAAGACTTCTCTGGACGTGAAAGATACTTATTTTCACTTCCCAATCAGGCCAAACCTTCACAAAGTGCCTAGGGTACTAGGGGTGCATCTTCACAGACAGGGCATGATGGTCTTAGCCCTACCTGGATGACTGCCTAGTTGCAGGGAAGTCACACCACCAGGTCAGAAACTTCCTGCGTTATCTTGAGGCACCCTAGAATCATTGGGATTTCTCAAAAATGTACAGAGATCCCCAATAGAACCAGTACAGCTGTTGGTGTTCATGGGAGCAGAATTGGATGCCCTTCATGGCAGAACATTACTTCCACAGGAGAGAGTAGAAAATCTCTTAACCTTGACAAACTCTTTTGTCCTAGGTTAGCCAGGTCAGCTAGAGCCTTGCCTCTCATTATTGGGTCACATGACTTCACTACTACATGGTACCAAGTGCCAGATTCAAATGAAGGGCACTCAGTACCATCTGAGAACGCACTGGTATCAGAAAAGACGCTGTCTGTCAAGGCTGGTCCCAGTCACAAAGACACAGTTACAAGCCCCCACCCCACAAAAAGTGTTCTCATCAGTCAAAATCACATGCCATCCAACTGGAACTAAGTGTAGTCTATCTCGCCCTGCGCTTCTTTGTCCCTCAGGTGAAAGATTATTCCATCTAAATAAGGAAAGACAATACCGCCACCATGTTTACATCAGCAAAAAATATGGCTCCAGATCTCAAGGCTACACACAGAGACCGTGAAATAGGGAGTCTAGCTTATTCCATGGATACGCAATTGTTTGCTCTCCATCTCCCTGGCAAGGACAATGTCCTAGCAGTCTCCCTCATCAGAATCAGTCAAGGACATCACAAATGCTCCCTGAACAGGAAGGTTCTGGCCACAAGCTTCAGAAGGTGGCGCACACAGGAAATAGACATGTTCGCTTCCCAGGAAAACCTCAAGTTTTGTCTGTTATGTTGCAGGAATCCATCAGTGGGCTCAACACCTGTGGATGCCCTGTCCCTGGATTAGTCAGGGAAGTTCCTGTCCGCCTCCCCCCTCCCCCCTTGCTCCAAAGGTTCTCCTCAAACTGAGGAGCCAGCCTGCAATCATGATTCTTGCAGCCCCAGACGGGGCCAGGCAGCCCTGGTATCCCCTGATCCTAGCCATCTCCACCAAAGAGCCCATCCGTCTCCCTCAGGGACACAATCTGTTGACCATGTCCCAGGGCAGGATAACCTTCTCAGACCTCAGGACATTTTGCTGCAAGGCTTGGTTCTTGAGGGGCTAGGGTTTTCTGCTGTTCAATTCTCAGACGAGGTCCTCAAAGTCCTCAAGGTTTCCAGGAAGACTGCTACCAGAAGGATATATACTTCCAAATGGAAAAGGTTCTCTCTCTGGTGTGCCTCAAACAGCTCAACCCTCTACAGACAGACCTATCGCTGCTCTTGGGCTACGTGTCACACCTGCAGGCTCTGGGTTTTAGGCCTTGAACTCTTAAGGTGTACTTGCTGGTCATCTCAGCTTTTTCTTTCTGCCAGCATAGGGAAAATGGTGGCTTCCCATCCTGTTTCAAGAAATCTTTCAAAGGTTTCCTGCATCTGTATCCTCTTTTTCGTAATCCAGTCCCTCCTTGGGATCTGAATCTTTACATAGCCAAGCTCATGGAGCTTCCTTTTGATCCCATAGCCACTGCAGACTTAAAAGTACACCTCCTGGAAAACATTTTTTCCTGTTGGCCTTCACTTCAGCCTGAAGAGTAAGGGAGTTGTAGGCCCTTTGCACTGACCATCCCTACATCATCTCTCACAAGGACAAGGTAGTCCTCAGGACTAACAGGAAAATTCATTCTTAAGGTAGTTTCAGAATTTCATTTGAATCAGTCCATCACACTGCCAATATTTTTCATGATGAAGTCCAGGTGTGGGGGCAAAAGCTACAGATCTGGACGTCAAAAATCCACTCAGGTTCTATCTCGACCATACTACGGATCTCGGATCATCCCACTCTCAGCTGTTCCTCACCTATGGAGAAGATGGTATGGGCAGACCGGCCTCCAAGAGAACTATTGCATTTTGGATAGACTCTTGTATACCGTTTTGCTACAGCAAGGCTGGCAAGCAGCCTCCTCAAGGTCTTAGGGCACATTCCTCTCGTGGCACTGCTGCCTCATTGTGGCTGCACAGGATGTCCCCTTACTGGAGATTTGTAAAGCAACTACCTGGAAAATGGTGCATACCTTCACAAAGCACTGCTGCTTGGGTGCACAGTCCAGAACGGATGCCAGATTTGGCACTGTTGTCTTGCAGAACCTTTTACCTAAATAGGTTCTGTACCAGCCTCCCAAGGTCTGCTTTATAGTCTGCAAAAAGTGTAAGCATAATGAGGGATTCCCAGGGCTTGAAGAAAAAAAAATTACTTACCATAGTAATATTGGTTCTTCCAGGTGATCCCTCATTCTGCTTACACCTCCCACCCTACCTCCCCTTCCAAAACCTGGAAAAGGTTCTCCAAGAAGCAATGTTTCTCACCCCAGGAATCCATAAGTGTGCTTGACTAGTGCAATTATGCCAGCTGGGTTCAGCTGCCCCGGAGGTGGAGTTATGCTAATGATACCAGGAAATTAGCCAATCAGGTTGTTGAAAGAGAGTGCTGCCTGTAGGTGCTGCTGCACTTCAGTCAGATTCATTTCTCTGTTGACTGGACAAGTCTATCCCGGAGCTCTCTCTCTCTTCAAACCTTCGCTTGACGTAGTTAATTTTCATTTTATCAGCGATTTCTTTTACTCTGTGCTTCTTTTAGAGTGTTTTAGTAAGTTTTTAATGCTTTTGCGTGTTTTCCCAGGATCCGTGGAAAGTCTCCTCCTTTTTCCGCATGCCTGTGCTTTTTTCTGACTAAAAAATAACACACCTGAGGTAAAAATTCCACAGATTTTATATTTTAACATTTTTTTTTTTTTGCAGATACCTTTTTTTGAAGCGATTCCGTGATTTTAAATAATATTTCTTTATTTTACCTCAACTGGGAGACATTTTTCTGCAGTTCCACAGTGCTGGGAGCCCTTTGTATTTTCTTTTTAGGAACAACATTTCTGGGTCTTCTGACAAATTAGCAGGTCAGATAGACCCAAATACAAGACTGATCCTGTTGTTCTTTCCAAATGTAACCCCTAGGTGTTGCTTTCCCAAGGGCTACTACCCCGCCTGCTTGGCTAGTAGCAGGTTAAGGGGCCTGAGTTCTGAAATGGGTGCCTCCACCCGGAGGTCAGGGTTGGTAGTGGTCAAGCTAACCTGGGCACAGCCCTCGGGGATACTGTAACCCCCCCCCTTCCTTACAAGTGGCTGGAACAATACACAGTAATCACTTTCACAGTACTCCTGATACACCACACAAGTATCCACACTGTTTGCACTTACCACCAGGGCTTTTCTCTGGCTTGGCCCTGGGAACCCCCCTGTAAAATAAGGTTATACACAGTACACATACAAAGTACACAGCAAATAACAGCAGTACAGTACTCTTGCACAAACTGGAACCACAGTCAGGGTAAATGCAAAAAAGAGTTGGATCTGATTTATTTAAGGGATTTGATCAAGGAAGGGGCGTAATCAGGTTAATTTACTTAAAAGCTGTATCAATCAAACAGTTATGCATGCACTTCCGGGTCCATGAACAGTCACACACTCTGGGTACCCAGATGGAGAATGGTGGGCTAGCCAGGAACGTTGCAGCTGGTTGGGGCCCTGTGATGGAAGAGAACAACATGCACAACACACACTATTTGTAATCCGAAGCCGGAGGGCTCAGTTCGTGAAAAGAAAACAAGAAGACAATCAGATGACACACTTTTATATTAGGCTGTTGTTGCAGGGAGCTACCCTGGTGATTACTCACGATACCCATGACTGGACACAGGCTGGACGAAAATTGAAACAGCAGGTAGTTAATCTGGAGTGCCAGAAGAAGCAGGGCCCACGCAAATCACCGAGGCATCGTTCCTGTTCAAGCATGGAGCCAGGGGGGCTGATCACCAGGCATGTCTCTCATCGATGGCTTTCTCTGTGCAGTGAGTAGTCTGGATGAGCCAGTGTGGCAAGGCCCCGGCCAAATGGAGACAACTTTGGATACAGTCCATTTTGGGCTGGATACAGCTTTCAGCAAGCAGAACACAGTTCACACAGTGGGGAATCAAATCACGACCCACTAACAACTCACAGCACATTTACATGTAAGGAAATTCTACTGTACCAGGCAAACCGCTCTCCGGTCTCGATCGCAAAGTCTCTGCACAAACCGGGGATTCAAAAGCAGCTGGAAATCCTGACAGGCCGATCACATTCAGCAAAATCTTCAGTCTTCTTCAGGTATGATCCTGGTAAAAAAAAAATCAGTGGCTTACTTCGTTCTCACAAACTTGAATTTAGTCCAAAATAGTTTTCTTCTCTCCTTCTCAGGGGCAGCAGGCAGGCAGACATGCAGGCCACAACTCAGGCCTTTCACAGTTCTCCCATGCAAAACTATACAGAACTCTCGCCCAAATCACTTTAGCTGTTACTTCTCCACTCCTCAGCCCAGAACTAACTGAAAATTGCAAGCAGTCTGGGAAATCCCCCAAGATCCAAAAGGGTCGGTTGGCTGATCTGTCTGTCAGTCACAACAAAGGCTCCCCCTTCAGGTGCAAAAAGGCGCCAAAAGCCCCAAACTATAATTCCTACAGATTTTGACTCCAGACAGCTCCTGTAGCTCCATTTTAGGTCCCACTAGAACTGATTGGTCCAGTTCGCAGTCCCGGGCCAAATGGTGGGGATAAACAAGACAGTCCTTGCTGCAAAGAAGGCAGGTTAGACAAATTACTTTATCATTATCACTCTAAACGATTCTCAGCAAATAGTTACATCTTTCAACAGAGCTCCCTCTCAGATTACTTATGACTGCAGTCCAAGCAGCTCTTAAAGAGACAGTGCACAGAGGCTATACAGGCACTCTCTGGCAATCACATTTAAACTGCTAAAACGCAGGACACCAGCCTGGCAGTGAGCATTTTGGCAAGCTCAAGGAAGACTTTTCGGGAACCCCCATTTGTAAGGGGGGGGGGTTACACAAATTATTAAAGCCTTTTAAATTGTGGACAAGGCAGACTGCCACAATCCTCATCTAATGTTTTGGGACAGTCACTGTTTTTCTGTCTGTGAGCTTTACTTTTCATATTGCTCAAACACAGTAAGAAATCAGCCAAAAGGCTGGAAATGATGGCTTCTCAGTCTGCCTCTCTGCTATTAAAAAATTCAGAAGTTGGGTCCTCCTCTCATCAAAAGTCTGAAGACAGGCCCTCCAAGGACCCCATAGAAAATGAGTCTGATAAAAATAATGACCAAGCCAAGCAAAAAAAGATATTCGCAGCATGTCCCTGATTCTGGGCCTGCTAAAAGGAAACAAAAGGAAAAACATATCACTGCCTCTTCTGCTGAAAAGCAAAGGAAGATGCCAGTTTTACAACAAGATGCTCTGCGGAGGAAATGACAAAGGCTTGGCAACTATACCAAACTTTATAGCCTGTGGGCTGTATTCTGGGTGCCCCAGTTGGTCCTGCTACACCTATCCCCCCTGACCCTGGTCTCGGCCAGGGCATTTTCTTTGATGGGGTGATGATGAAGACAGTGCTGATGAAACTCCTGACCAAGAATTTAGCTCTCTTTCCCATGGCCAAGAGTTTTTTTCCTCTCGTTTTACCTTTGTCCAGCACCTGATGGATACTCTTGACCTTGCTATTCAAGAGTCCACTGAGGAGGATGAGGAGGCAGACTTCTTGGATATGATGGAGCTCCCTCCTTCTAAAAAGCTGCTCCTTCCAGTTCATAGGTCCCTTAGTAAGGCTAATTTCAAACTTCTCCAGAATCCCACCTCCATACCGGAGTGGATGAGAAAATACAGAAAAAGTACCAGCTAGATAAATCTAATGCTAAGTACCTTTACATACATCCAGACCATGAAAGAGTAGTGCAAGTTGCAGCTTGTGACAAAGCAAAAGTGCCTCTTTCTTCCCAGCCTCCAGAAGAAGAATCCAAAAGACTGGATACTGTGGGTAAGAAATCTTACACCACAGTCTAGCTACTACTATGCCTCAGTACTTATATGGCATACGCAGCTCCGCACCAAAAGGCTGTCTGGAGCTCTGTCCTGGCTGTCAGCCAGCAAGGCCCAGATAAAGTGGCTCAGGAACTGGGGCAGAAACTGTTAAAACTGCCTTAGAAGCCACAAAATATCAGTTCCATATGGCCGTAGAAGCCAATGACACGGCATCTAGGGCTATGGCTCAAGTCATCTCCCTCAGATGGTTTGCTTGGCTGAGGACTACCAATCTCTCCCAGGACACCCAAACTAAAGCTGTGGACTTCCCTGTGAGAATAATTCTCTTTGGGAACAAAACAGACATACATGAAAAAGGTGGCGAAATACAAAACCACCTCTTAGAGCAATGCAGCTAAAGAAAAATCATCTACCTCTTATAGACCCTAAAGAGGGGGCAGAGGTAGGGGTTACCCTTGGATTACTGTCAAATGAGGGGATTCATTAGGGTTAGAGGTAGAAGGGCTCAGAAATGTACTGATCCCACACCCTCAACAAAAACTCAACCAAAACAAAACTCCTGATGGGAAGGCCCAGGTCGCCTCCCCTCTGCCAGTAGGAGGAAGGCAGACCCACTACCTCCACCACTGGCACCACGTCACCACAGACAAGTGGGTGCTGGAGGTGGTGGGTCGAGGTCTTACCTTGCAGTTCAAAAAAGTTCACACTCAGCAGGGCCACAGGAGTGTGAAACCCCTAACCTCCACAGAGAAAATTCTGCTAGTTAGAGGTAAAGTCTCTTCAGGCAGCAAATGCAGTAGAAAGAGTCCCTCTCTCCCAGTGGGGAAAAGGCATCTATTCCAGGTACTTTCTAACCCAAAAGAAAAACGAGGACTGGCGATCCTTTCTAGATCTCAGGTATCTAAACAACCACCTGTTTGATCCCAAATTTGAAATGGTCACATTGTCGGTGGTGATCCCTTCTTTACAACAGGAAGACTGGCTAGCCTCCCTAGACCTAAAAGATGCCTATTTTCACATTCCAATCAGGCCCTCTCACACAAAGTATCTCAGATTCACATGCCCTCTGGCCACTACGAGTTTGCAACTCTGTCCTTTGATCTTTCTTTAGTTCCCAGAGTTTTTGCAAAGTGCCTGGCAGCGGTGACAACGCATCTCAGAAGACATTAGGTCTCTTTCTTCCCTTACCTGGATGACTGACTAACAGCGGACAAGTCTCCCTAAAAAGTTAGAGACTCTCTCAGCCTCACACGGTGCACCCTGGAGTCCCTGGGTTTCCTGATCAGTACAGAGAAGTCCTAATTCAACCAGTTCAGCTCCTCAAGTTTATCGGAGCAGAGCTGGACACACAGCAAAGCAAAGCCCTGCTGCCTCTGGACAGGGTGGAAAACCTCCAAACCCTACCACATTTGTTTGTCTTGGGCCAAATAAGACCAGCCAGGCACTTCCTCAGACTTCTAGGCCACATGGCATCTACTACAGATGTAATGCCAGGGGCCAGCTTCCAGATGAGAGATATCCAGTACCATCTCAGAGTACATTGGTCTCAAAAGAGGGATTCGCTATCAGAACTGGTTCCAGTCACCAGGACACTTTTACAAGACCTGGACTGGTGAAAAGACAGGGACAACCTCAGAAAAGGAATTCCTTTCCAGCAGAGGGAACCCTCAAGAGTACTCGCTACAGATGCTTCCCTCCTAGGGTGGGGTGCACTCCTGTCAGGCCAGCCATAAGTGGAGTGTGGTCTCCCAGAGGGTCCAGGTGTCACATAAATCTCCTCAAACTCAGAGTCGGGTACCTGACTATCAAGGCCTTTGCTCCCCAGCTCAAGGGTCAATCTGTCCAAGTCAGGACAGACAACACCACTGCTTGCCCTAGGACCTACCCCATGTGCCCACTCAAAAGCCCCTAGAGGTCTGCATCTGTATGACTCATTCTTAGACCCCCACCCACCAGTACCTTTGAACATGTCAGTAGGGGGTCGCCTTTCCCTCCACCTGGACCAGTGGAGGAAAGACACTGCAGATGCTTGGGTCCTGCAGATAATAGAACAGGGCCATGCTCTAGAGCTTTTGGAATTATTTTAGTTATTTATTTGCTTAAGTTTCTCAGATAACACCTGTGAGCTGCAAGCACTTTTAAGTAGGTTCCACGTCAGGACATTGCAGGTACATTATACAGACAGGAATGACAAAACGGGTAAGTATTACAGAGTAATTATTTGGATTAAGGACATAACACAAATTGAGGCTAACAGGAGGTGGCAGGGGGTACAAAAGCAAAACTTACATAACTGTTTAGTGCAAAGCAAGGCTAATGGTATAGTTGCAAAGCTTACATATAAAGTTGCTAAGTGCCTAACAAAGGAGGGAGGGAGCAGGGACAGAAACACGAGTAGAGGAAGGTAGGAGGAATCAGCCCAGGGGCCTCGTCAGGTGGGAGGACCATAGTTGAGATATGGTCAATTAAAAGACAGACCATGTCAGTTGAATGGGAGGGTAGAGGAGAGGCTAGGCCCAGAAACCTGAATTCAGACCGGGAGGCGGGGCAGTGGGTGGTGAAAGGTGGGAAGAGTGGGAGGAGGGGGGGAGTGGGTAGGGGAGTGCAAGATGGAAGGGGATAAGGGACCCTTTGGTACCTAGCCGAGCAGGGAGTAGAGTTAAGATAGATTGTTAAAGATGGTGGGTGGGTCTAGGTTAGTGGAAGCAGTCACAGATGGTATTGGAGACTAGATGATTTCTGAGAGACCGCTTGAAAGTTACCTCCTGACCATCCACCAGCTCCTTCAGCCTATTCTTCAAAACACATACTGGTGTTGCTAGGGGAACTACATATCCTAAAGCAGAAAGGGGCCATAGAACCAGTTCCTTGGAAACATAGGAACAGGGGGTTCTATTCTTACTACTTAATTCCACCTTACTTGCTGTTAATTCCACCCAGATATTGTTGTGGACATGTTGCCTGCATCTTATGTGTGCTCTGAATTGCTGTAAGCCTATCTGAGTCACTGTTTCTAGTTACCTTGGATCTGTAATTATTGTAAACTCTTGTTTGATTGCCTATAAATGTATTGTACTTTGACTTGTTTGATTATATATAAATGTATTGTACTTTGACCGTGTTCTACCCTGGTCCATAAAGAGCCTTGCTCAACGATGTTCACCTGGATAAATAAAGATTTTGATTAATTGATTGATTGACTACTTCTAGTCCACAAATGTACAGGGGATCTGAGGCCTATTCTGTACAGAAATCTGAACCTCTTTATTCAGTACAAGAAGTTCAGAATGGTCACTTTACAAGGCCTTTTGCCACTACTGCAAGGAGGTGACTGGATAGGTTCTCTAGACATACAGGATGCTTACATGCATATCAAGCGCAGCAACAGGGGAGACCTCAAAAACAACTCACAAAAGAGCTGTAATTTCCGACCTCTGGTTGACAACAACAGAGCTATCGGCAGAGAGGGGATCAGGAGGCAGCCAGTCGGTGCCTTCTCCATGCCCCCAAACTTCCCACCAGCCAATCGAAGGGAAGCAGTAGGGACTAAGTAGCAGGGGCTTTAAAAAGCCCTACTGTGTAAGGACTCACAGTCAACTGCTGCCGGATCGCTCAGAAGAGGGGGCTCCATCAGTAAACAGGGAGCCCTCCTCAAAAACAACTCACAAAACAGCTGTAACTTCCAACCTCTGGTCGGCGGCAACAGAACTAGTGGCAGAGAGAGAGGGGATCAGCAGGCAGCCAGTCGGCACCTTCTACACGCCTCCAGACTTCCCACCAGCCAACTGAAGGGAAGCAGGAAGAAGGAGGACCAGGAGTCCTCCGGATACTACCCTCTCTTTGACTGCTATTTAGGGATCTGGCCTCCAAGCGGCCCCCACGCTAAGGACCCGTTGACAAGGACTTCAGACCGTGCCCACTGGAGTCAGCCGAATGAGGTAGCCAACAGCCGGACACTCTGCAGTGCAGCAGGGAGACAAGGAAGCCTTGGAGGAGTGAAACAAGGGTCTGGACTCAGCAGGCATCTGCAGAAAATAGCAGGAGGCTAGGAAGTTCTGCCTGACAACTGTGGTACGTGTCCTGGTGAACTATTGTTGTAGGGACGTGGGTATGGTGTACTATCCACACTCTAGCAGAATCCTTTCCTTTTACATCTGGCTGGAAGGTCTTCAGGCTGGCTCCTCCCACCCGCGCAGGTGGCATCCTCTTCAGCACCGCCCCGTGACGTGAGATCTTCCTTTCCGCAGGAAGCATCAGTTTCCCTTCATCGCAGCTCTGTGCCTGGTGTAGGCCTTAACTTTTTCGATACTATTTTGTCTTCAAGCTTCACACTTTTGGCTACCTTTGCATTCATGCAATGGAATCAGGAGAATTGAAGACCTGTTCCAGTTTTAAGCAGTGCCCTTGTCGCAGAAAATGTGGTGTACTGATTAGCACACCTTGTGTGTTTACTGTCTGGGTATGCAGCATGACCCGCAGGCTTGCGGCCTGGGCAGTACCCTCCACCTTAGAGGACCGTTATGCCTGCCTTCTCCTGTGTCATCCAGCCGAATGGTACCCTCCAGTAAAATGTGAAGCAGCCTGAAGGGCAGTCTCTGTGGAGGCAGGCTCAGCCGAGCAACTTGCCACTTTCAAGGAGGCCGGAGCGTGCACTTCATCCATGTCCACCCTGGTTCCAGTGGACATGGGTGCCTTATTTACTGGGGCATTTCGGGACTTGTGCCAGTCCCTTCCAATTGTGGGGGAGGGTCCTTCCCAGGGTTCTCCTCTTCTAAATGGTACTCTAAACACAAGAAGTCCCATCGCAGGTCGTGGGACTGCAAGCACTCTCGGGCCTCCGGTTCCTGTGCTTCTTCTGGCTCAACAGTTGTCAAGCCGTCAGCTTCGATTGCTGCTTCCGTCCAGGCGACTGGCACCGCAGTGTCCCCATTGGGCTTGTTAGCCAAGAGACACAGGTCAGCCAACCAGTCGAGATATTTCTCAAGCCACTCGACCCATTGTCACCGGACGAGGGGGAGGATTCCCTCTTCAGGACTCCAGTCCTGCCTGTTCTGTCCCAAGTTGGGCTGGCTCAGCATGCTGAGCCAGACCCCCTCCGTGGGAGCCCGACCCATTAATGGAATCCTAGGCGCCCATTGCCTGTCCCTCCCATCCCCCACCATCTGGTTCACCAACAGTCGAGGTTGAGCAATTCCCGACATGGCTGTCGGTCACGCTCTCAACACTCGGCCAAGAGACACCACCAGTACTCCTCTTCTTCCTTCTCCTCAGGGGAGGATCAGCTCTGCCGCAAGATGCAGCACCGTTATGAGGTGTTTATGTGGCACCAGTTGCTTCTGAGCACCGGCAACAGGCAGCTGCCTGCACCTCAGCCTACACTGGCGCTTCATGGCCACCACAGCCCCAGCCCAAACCGATCCTGCCAGCCCAGCAGATGCCGGCCTCTCCACCCATTTGGGTGGAGCCCCTGCCTTCGCAGTCCAAGGTGGGACCTCCTCTTAAGTCTGCACGCCTGGACACTGGACTTCCCCATCGGCTGTCAGTTCAGATCTCTCATACTGATGGACCACGCATCATCCACGGGGATATGGGGGCTTGGCCGGTGTTTGAGGAATCTTCGGACTCTGAGAATTCCTCAATACATTCTCACCAGACCCTGGGCTTTGATCCTCAGTCCAGGGATGATCTCTCAACAGAGCAAGAAACTACCTTCTTCAGGAACTTGCTCCACTTCCTCTCGGAGTCCATGGGAATTCTGTTGGAGCCTGTCCAGAAGTGAGCTAAGTACCCCTTGACCAAAATCCTCAACCAGGAGGATTCCCCAGGGATTGCCTTCCTGGTAGCAGAGGCCACCCTTGGCCCTGCTGTGGAGCTGTGGCAGCAGCTGACCTCCTGCCCTACGCCATCGGCCCATGTCGTTTGCAATATGCAGTCCCTACTGGGTCTTTGTTTGGGTTCACCAACCAGCTTTCTACTGAAGGGCTAGTCACCGACTCGGTCTTCTGGTGCATTGGCAATGTTGGAGGTGTCGACAACGCCCACACACACACACACACACACACACACACACACACACACACAAAGGGTCAAAAAAAGTTGGACCATGCATCCAAGAAGGATTATGTGGCCTCTTCCCTTGACCTTTGGCAGGCTAGCTCAGCCGTCCTTATGGCCAGCTTTACCCATGCACTTTTGGGTACTCTGGACCAAGTCATTCCCCAGCTTCCAGCTGACCTGCAGATGCCAGTCAAGCTGGTCCTGATCAGGGTCACATGGCCACAAAACAGCAGCCCCAGAGAGCCCTAGACATTGGCAACTATTGCAACAGGTCCGTGGCCTTGGCAGTGGCTAAGCGCCACCGGGCGTGGCTGCAGATTTTGACTTTTACAGCCGATACCCAGCATAAATTGGCAGATGTCCCTTTCTTAGGCACCAACTTGTTCAGGCCTGGGGTGGATGGCTATCTCACCCGCACTGAGAAGTCCGTCACCACCCTGGACTCTGTGTCATCTGCCCAGAAGGATGTTAAGGGCCAAAAGCCTAAGGAAAAAACCATTTCATTTTTGACCCTTCTCAGATCCTGTGGCTCAGCCACCTCAGCTCCCAGCTGGGCAACAGCAGGCCTGGTGGCCTCGGCCAAAGCAAACTTCTTCTGCCACAAAGAAGTCCGGCAGGCGAGGGGCATCTACTTCCTCAGTCAGTTCTGCCCTGCCTCTAAGTCTGTGTGGTGATGGGTTGGGGGTGCCTTCCCTCTGCCTGTTTCCTGTCCACCCCGGGACCTCTGTGCCTCACAGGAGGACGTGGTATCTATGGACATGTTGTCCGCCCTTTGGGAGGACATTGCCCAACTCCTCCAGAAGGAGGCAGTGGTCTGTGTCAAGGACGCCATGGTCAGTCCAGGGTTTGTTTACAGATACTTTCTGGTTCCAAAACAGAAAGGGGGCTGGCACCCCTTACTGGGTTTGCATTACCTCAACCAGTATCTTCAGCCACGCAAATTTCAGACGGTCACCTAACCAGATCATTCCGTCCCTGGTGCAGGACAAGTGGTTCTGCTTCCTGGACCTCCAGGATGCCTTCTTTCACGTCCCCATCCATCCATCCATCCCACCTGTAGTTCCACACAGAGGGGATACTGTACGAGTTCCAGGCCACACTATATGGACTCTCCTTGGCCCTCAGGGTCTTCACCAAGTCCATCGCAGTGGTGGCAGCCTTCCTGTGGTGCCGAGGAGTCAGAGTGTACCAATACCTGGACGAATGATAGCGAGTTGCTTCAGGGTGGAGGTGGAGCGGTCCAAGGATCTGGCCCTCCAGACTTACTCAGCCCTGGGCCTCCTGGTCAATGAGGCCAAGTCAGAACTCAGTCCTTTGCAGATTCAGTTCATCAGGGCAGAACGCAACTCCCATCAGGCCAAGGCCCAACTCCCGGCGGACAGGGCCTAGAATCTTGCCTGCTTTTCCCACTCATTTCGGGTTGGTCAGTTGTGCCCTGCCTGGGACTTCCTGCACCTCCTGGGGTATATGGCAGCTTGCACCAGCATGGTCCATTGGGTCCGCTGGAGGATGCACTCCCTGCAGTGGGGGCTGGTCAGGCAGTGGTCACAGCACTACGGTCACCTCGACCAGCTGATCATGGTGACACAGCAGATGTGGGACATCATCCAGTGGTGGCTAGCCCCAGAAAATCTCCAGGAAGGAGTCCCATTTGTCTGGTCAGTGCCATCAGTCACTTTCTCGACAGACACCTCCCTGCTGGGCTTGGGAGCCCAATTTGGGGACCACAGAGTACACGGGCTCTGGACCCCCGAGATGTCCCGATGTTGCATCCGCCTGCTGGAGTTCCGTGTAGTGTGTCTGGCACTGACGGCCTTCGTTGTGCATATCTGGGGTCAAGTCATCCAGGTCCAGATGAACAACACAACGACCATGTTGTACCTCAACAAGCAGGGTGGGACACATTCCTTCCAAATGTTCCGGGAAGTTCTTTGCACCTGGACCCTCATGCACAGCCTGGACGATAATCTGTTGGCAATTCATGTAGCCAGTGTGTCCAGCCAGCTGGTGGACACCTTCATCCGGGTGGCCGAGGTGTCTCATGAGTGGTCCCACCACCAGGAGGTAGTCAACCGCCTGTTCTCCCAATGGGGTATTCCCCAGGTCAACCTGTTTGCTTCCCAGGAGAACACGGAAGCTGTGGCTGTTTTGTGCCCGGCCCCCTCAGTGTGGGACACTGCTGGGGGATGCCTTCACGAGGCCCTGAACCCCAGGCCTCATGTACACCTTCCCTCCCTTTCCTCTGATCCCCAAGGTGCTGATCAAGATACGGAGGGACAAGCACAGGTGATTCTGGTGGCTCCGGACTGACTGTTCCAGTTCTGCTACCCCAGTCTCCTCAGCCTCAGCAGCAGGCCTCCGTTGTGTCTGCCTCTCTGCCTAGATCTGCTCTCATGCTCTTGAGGGAAGGTCCTTCATCTGGACCTTCAGTCCCTGCACTTGATGGCCTGGTTCCTCAGTGGCTAGAGTTCCAGGCTTTGGGTCTCTCCAATAAGACCTGCATGTCATCAAGGCTTCTTGGAAGCAATTGACCCGCCAGTGCTACGCCTTCAGATGGAAGAGATTTTCTATTTGGTGTCAGAGCAAGGAGCTGGACCCCTTGTCCTACCCAGTGGCAAGCATTCTGGATTACCTGTGGTCCCTCTCTCAGGTGGGCCTCCGGTCGACAGCCCTCAAGGTGCACCTGGCAGCCATCTCTGAATACTGGAAGCTGGTATGCCAATGGTGGCATAGGAGAAGGTAGTCAGGTGCTTTTTCAAGGGCCTGGACCACTTATCCCTGCCGGTGCATGAGCCACCACCATCTCTGGACTTGTTGCTGGTGTTGGCGATGCCCATGGGCAAACCATCTGAACCTACGCACAGGTGTGACATTTCTCACCTGTCGTGGAAGACCACCTTCTTGGTGGGTATCACCTCCACTAGAAGGATCAGTGAGCTCCAGTCGCTCTCAGTGGAGTCTCCTTATTTGGTCTTCCAAAGGGACAAGGTTGTCTTCCACCCCAATCTGAAGTTCCTCCCAAAGGTTGTCTTGGAGTTTCGCCTTAACCAAGGTATTAACCTCCTGGTGTACTTCATCACTCCAGCCTCGGAGGCCGAGTACAGGCTCCATATGTTGGACCTGAGGTGAGTGCTCGCTTATTACAAAGAACGCATGGCTCGAGTTCAGGGAGAGGTTCGCCAGCTGTTTGTCACCTACACTGAAGCCTCACCTGGCAGACCGGCAGCAAAGTGGATGATTGGCAGGTGGATAGTCTCCTGCACTGACCTCTGCTATAGGTTGGCTGGTAGGGAACCTCCTGCTAGACTTACGGCTCATTCCACCAGACATACCTCTGCCTTGGTGGCTGCTTCCAGGGACGTCCCTATCCAGGAAGTCTGCAGGGTTGCTACCTGGAAGTCAACACACACCTCCATCTCCCACTACCACACTGAACTTGAGTCATGCTGGGATGCTTGTTTTGGGGCCTCAGTTCTTCAATCTCTTGTTTCCTAAATAGGGGTGTGTGCCTTGCCCCTTCCCCCTGGAGAAATGTTAGGAGTTTGCTAGAGTGTGGATAGTACACCATATCCACATCCCTACAAGTGAGAGTTACTCACCTGTAACAGTAGTTGTAGGAGTGGTATATGGCGTACATCCACACAAACCACCCGACCTCCCCAGCTAGTGGCACACCGGTCTTGCTTCCAGTGTGTAAGATCTGATGCCACTGTGTGGTGCTGAGGAGGATCCCACCCAGGTAGGTGGGAGAAGCCAGTTTGAAGACCTTCCAGCCAGATTTAAAGGGGAAAGGATTCTGTTAGAATGTGGATGTACACCATATAGCTGTCCTACAACTATGGTTACAGGTGAGTAACCCTCATTTGTGGCTCACACTGTGCAGGAGTGAGGAGAGTTAGGGTCACACAAAAATTTGGGAATAGGAGATATATCCTATCGAGGGTTAGGGTAAAAAAGGGTTTAAAGTAAGTTAGAGGTGCACAAAAAACTTGGGAACAGGAGATAAACCCTGTCTAGGATAGGGGTAGAAAAGGGTTTGAAGTACATTAGGGGTGCACAAAAATTTGGGAATAGGAGATGCAACCTGTCTAGGGTAGGGGTAAAAAAGGATTTGACTTAAGTTAGGGGCACACAATAATTTGGAAATAGATGAAACACCCAGTCTAGGGTAGGGGTATGAAAGGGTTTGAAATAAGCAAGTAAGCAAAAACAAACACAAGCAGAGTTGTAAATAGATATGCTGGGAGTGTTGTGGTATAGTGGCTGTGGGGTGGCAGTTTTCAGGGAGACTTTCTGGAGACTCTGGTGCTGCCCCATTTCTGTACACCTTTCTGGGCTGAGGGAGGAAGTTGCTAGACTCCAGGCCAAGCTGACCAGGATTTGGGGGCCTCCTCCTCCTCCATCCAGAGACCACCAAGTCTGCCGCCACTGCCTCAAAGGGTGCCAAGGAGGAGGAGGAGCGGCTGGACTGCGGTGGGCTCGGGAGGGGTGAGGGTGGTGAGTCAGAGGCACATCCCCACATACGGCACCACTACACAATTCCTGCACTGCACTGGCAGAGTGGGACTCTCCCATGGTGGCACCCATAGTAGTGACCAAGGAGGATATGGGGGTCTTCCGTAGTGGAGTCCCCGGGGGGGGGTGGCAGAGGACCCCAGAGGAGGAGGAAGCAACTCCTGGTGGGGGGATTCCATTGTGAGGGGGATAGATTTGGGGGCAGGAAAGGAGGAGGAGAGGGAGGTTAGGTGCCTACCTGGCACCGCGGCTCGAAGGGATGGGATGTGGATCCTGAGGATCACTAGGGAAGCAGGACAGGAGGGCTGGATGTCATTGTCCACCTAGGGACTAACGACCTGGCTAGGGATGAGGTTAGGAAAGTTCAGGGAGTTGGGCAGAAGTCTTAGGCAGGTAGCATGCTCAGTGACCTTTTCTGAGGTACTGTCTGTCTATGACAAGGGAGAGGATAGGGTACTCTGTACCAGGAGCATCAACCACTTTGGAGTACAGGAGAATGAGACGGGATATGTGCCTGGTGTATGGTGCACTTGAAAACAGTGATTTATGGGAGTGTGTAGGACTGGAACTAAGGGAGAGGAACTGTAATATGAGATTATACTTACTACAACTGAGGTGAATTGTACTGTACCATACATGGAAAAGGGCTGGATGGTTTCATCAGAGGGTGTTGGATAGATGGAAAAGGCTGCCATTAGAGGTGGTGAGAAGTAGAAATATGGAGGAATTCAAGAACAGATTGGATGAGTATTGTTTGCAGAATAAGACACATGGCCACTCCCTTTGAACAAAGGATGAGCTTTCAATGGTCGAAAGCCTAATTTGGCTCGTAACAACCTATGAAACCAGTGGTTGAAGAAGGGATACAGAGAGGAGGGATTCAGCTACATTGGGGGCTAGGGTCCCACGTGGAGGGATAAAGGCCTATACAGGAGAGCTATAGAAACATAGAAGTTGTCAGCAGATGGGGGCCATACGATCCATCAAGTCTGCCCATGGCGTCCTACCCTTCTACTTAGCTGCCTACTTGTGTATCCCACAGTGTCTGTCCCATCCCACCACCCCTCCAGCTGGCTATTCCGTGGTTCCAAAACGCGCTCTGTGAAGAAGAATTTCCTCATATTGCTTCTGAACTTTCCTCCCTTAAGTCGAAGGTTGTGCTCTCTAGTCCTGCTGTAGTCCATTACCTGAAAGAGGTTCTGCACGTGCACCCTGTTGTTGCCTTTAAGGTATTTGTATGTTTCTATCATGTCCCCACGATTTCTTCGTTGTTCTAGGGAGTATAATTTGAGGTCATCCAGTTTTGCCTCGTACAGTTTCTGATGCAAGCCCTGCACCATCTTTGTTGCTCTTCTGTGTACCATCTCCAGCCTATCTATGTCCTTCCTGAGGTGTGGCCTCCAGAATTAGACACAGTACTCCAGATGAGGCCTTACCAGGGACTGATTCAGGGGCATGATTACTTCATGCCTGCTGCTCGTGATGCCCCTCCCTATGCATCCCAGGATACCAATAGCCTTTAGTGCTGTCTTTTCACATTGTCTACTGACCTTGAAGTCATCTAATATGATCACCCCTAGGTCTCACTCCTGTCTGGCCTGCATCCATCCAGGAGGGGAACCACAGTCTTCACTGAGCAATTTAAATGTTACATTGGTGAATATTTAAACTAGCCGAGGATGGTGGTGAAAGGAAGCAGGGAGACATAAACTGTCCCCTCACCCCCACAAGCTGAAGTAGTCAATAGAGAGATCCCTAAGGGAGGGAATTCCCCAAGGGTAACTGATAAAAGGAAAAATAAAATGGTAGAAATGAAGAGAGCTGGGAATGAGGGAAGAGGGGGGTAAGGAGAGAAGAGAAAGGGGTGGTTGACAAGCAGGGTGTAAACAGAATTTGGAAGGCCATGTGGGCAAACCGTCGAAGTCTGGGAAATAAAAATTGGGAACTAGTGGCCATTATGGTAGAGGCTGACCTGGACATTGTCGCCATTATCGAGTCATGGTGCAGTGAGAACCATGACTGGAATATAGCCATACCAGGCTAAAACATTCAGGGAAGGACAGGGTGGTAGGAAAGGGGGGGGCGGGCTGTTTATGTGAGGGATAGCATAAAAGCAGCTGAGATACAGGAGAACGAGGGGCAGAGGTACTGTGGGTCACCGTAAAGACGGGGATTGAGCCGCTGGTCGCACTGGTGTGATCTACAGACCTCCAGCATGGGGGGGGGGGTTGGAAAAGGTTCTGATGGAAGACATCCAAAAGATGGCAGATAAGGGGGAGGTGCCGCTGGTGGGAGACTTCAGTCTGCCAGATGTAGATTGGAGCATCCCAGCTGCAGCTTAAGCTAGGAGCAGGTACATCCTGGACTCCCTACAGGGGGCATTCCTCAGGCTACTAGTAAAGGAGCCCACCGATGAGTGAGCAGTATTGGACCTTGTACCCACCAATGGAGACAGTGTTACAGACATCATGGTGGGTAGCCACCTGGGGACTAGTGATCACCGTATGGTGTGGTTCTATATGAGAACTGTGTCGGAAGTGAACCACACAAAGGCGAAGGGTCCTGGACTTCAGAGGGACCAATTTTACAAGGATGGGGGAATGCCTCAGGGATGTCCTGGTAGGGAAGGGGAGAACTTGAGTGGAGTGGAGGAACAGTGGGTGAAACTAAAAGCAGGAATAGTGAAGGCAAACTAACCTCTTCATCAGGCAAGTAAGCAAAAGCAAGTGGAAAAAGAGACTGCTGTGGTTCTCAAAAGAGGTGGCTGGGAAGGTATGGGCAGAACAGTTAGCATTCAGAAGGTATAAGAAGACAGAGAGAGAGAGAGTAGGATAGGGAGATGTATCAGGAGAAGCAGAGGGAAGCAGGGAAACCAGTCAGGAGCGCAAAGGTGCAAACAGAGGAGAAAATAGCCCAGGCAGTAAGGAACAGGGACAAGACATTTTTCAGGTATGTACAGTATGCAAAAGGAAAAATATCAGGGGAGGTATTGTAAGGCTAAGGAGGAAAGGGGGTGAGTGTGTGGAAGGGGACAAGGAAAAAGCAGACATCCTGAATGAGTACCTTTGTTCAGTGTTTATTTATTTATTGAATTTTGGTAACCGGGTGAGCCCACTGAGACAAGACAGTCCCTTTTTCAGGGATGACCCGAGAAGTGCTGTATATTGACAGTGCAATTCATTGAAAATAATACTTTCACTAATACACAGAGAACATACAATGCAGTAGTAAAAAAATTCAAGACAGGGGTCAAGCAGACATCAAACAATGACTGTGCAGTCCAAGCTAACAGTACTGATGTAAAAATTACAATTAGGCCAAACAATTCAGTAATTTTAGGTCAAAACAATACAGTAATAGTAAGCCATAGACAGGCAATAGTTAGAGAGCACAGCTACGCATGAAATCACAGTTTATGTTGGAATCAGAGGGTCAGGCATTCACTAAATATCATACACTAATCACAGTTAACAGATATGATATGCAGGAGGGGTAAGTAGGGATTGGTTTGAGTTGGGCATAATATACAGAAGAAGACAACATGATAGCAGGGAGGACTGCCAGACTGCAGGAGTCAGTGAAAGCAGGTACAGTGTGCAGCAGCAAGGTGAACTTGCAGAGACGACTGGAAAAGAGGGAGAGATGAGATGGCCAGTATGGTTGGGGGGGAGCAAGTTCCAACAGGACACAGCTGAGAAGGCAAAAGGCCTCCGGGCCACGACTAGCCAAGTATTAGGTAATAGGAGAAGGGCAATGAAGCAGATCTGAGAGGGCACCGTGGTTGTTTACGTTGCACTATGGCAGCAAGACAGGGAGGAGTATAGCGGTGAACCAGCTTATAAGTGAAGCTTAGTGTAACATACCTTAGCTTTGCTTCGTAAGGTAGCCATCCAAGGGAAGATAGGACACTGCAGTGTTGATGTCAAGCATTGACACCCAGAGCAAACCTACCCGCTCTATGATAGATCTGAGTGAGGTGAGCCAGGATGGTGGAGAAGGTAGCGAGAAGCAAGGGGGCAGGCAGCATAAGTTAAGAGAGGGAGGAGGGTGTCGGAAGCTATCTTGCGGCAGGAGGTCAGCATGAGGAAGGGACAGATTCGGTATAGGACACCAAGCTTTTGGTTTAGAGTTTTGGTGAGGGCTGAAACATGACTATCCAGAGAAAGTGATGAATCAAGGTGACTCAAGTATTTAAAGGACTTTAATAGTTTCGAGAACAGTTCCAGTTCGAGGGACAATCAGAGGTGGGAGTGGGTGTGAAGTCAGCTCGGAGAACACCATACACTTTGTTTTTTTAGTATTGAGTACAAGTTGCTTTTGCAGAAACCAGTCTTCGAGCGTTTGAAAGTCAGTGGTTAACATTGAGTTGATCCTCCCTATGTCGGCCGCGGTCCAGTAGAGGATAGCATCATCCATTTACAGATGAACAGAGGCCCCTCTTCAGTTATCCGGGAGGTCATTGATAAAGAGTGAGAATAGTAACGATCCCAGGATAGATCCTGGGGGGACCCCATGGGTCACGAATTGAGGGTCGGATAGAGAACCCGCCCTCTTCACTCTTTGGGTGCGGCCTTGAAGGTGACAATTGATCCAAGTAAGAGCACCATTATCAAGGCCTAGAAGACGCAGTTGCTGTAGCAGAAGATCATGATTGACAAGGTTGAATGCCTTGGTCAGATCCACAGAGATTGCTCCAGTGGATTTACCATGGTCCATTCCTTGGAATATATCTGAGGTGACTTTTATCAGGGCAGTGAGGGTGCCGTAGTTTTTTCTGAACCCGTGCAGGTAGGTCGAGAGCAGTTGATGGACGTCCAGATAATCCTGCAAATGGTCATAAAGTATCCGCTCTTGGATTTTGGCTAAGGGGCACAATATCGAGATAGGACGATAATTTTTAACAGTAGAAGTGGAACCTCCCTTATGTACTGGTACAATCACTGCTAAATTCATTTCTCGGGGACAGTACCGGGAAGGAATGAGTGATTGAATAGGTCACGAGTGGAACGAGCGAGGTCTTCGGCCCCCAGCTTGAGGAATTTTTGCTCAAGAGTATCATGTCCTGTTGAGCTGTCTGCTTTCAGGTTTTTGAGTAGTCGATGCACCTCAGTGAGAGTAGTCAGTTTCAGATGAAAGGAAGAGCCAAGGTATCAATGGGCGAGAGGGGTCCGGATAAGGAGATGAAGGGCTAGTAAAGAGTGAGGTATATTTTTGCAGATCAGTAAAAAATTTATTAAAGCCATCCACTATAGAAGAGGGGTTAGTGAGCACCATGCCCAAGGCCTCAATGGAACTGGGGGTTTCTGAGGTCTGGCCCTTTATGAGGGAATTAACTTGCTTCCAGAATTCCTTTGGGTTACTAAGATGTTCAGTTTGGAGATTCCCGAAATGCTGGCGTTTGGCTTTTTGGATAGAGTTCTTACAACTGTTCCTTAGCTGCCTATAGATACGTATGCCAATCAGAGGGAATCCCACTGGCCTTAAGTGTCTGCCAGGCCTTGTTACGAGCAGACGTGAGCTTCCTTATGTCCTTAGATAACCAAAATGCTTTAGTACCCTTAACCCAGCAAGACTTCATGGGAGCATGATGGTTGACAATTTCGGTGAATTTAGTCACAAAGAAATTGAGAGCTAGGTTGACATCGTGCAGGACATTTATAGGGCTCCAGTCAGTGTCGTGGATTGTGGTAGTGAAGGCATTAAGGTCAAAGCTACTCATGTCCCGAACTTGGATGATTCTGGGAGGGAGGTTTGGGGAGTTGTTGCGCCATATGCAAAAGATTGGAGAATGGTCGCTTATGCTGTCAGGAAGAACATTCACTACCCTAATCTTAGTGGGACAGTTAGTGACCATCCAATCAAGTAGAGTATGATTGCCAAACTTGGTATTGATTCTAGTTGGGTCCGCAATAAGTTGGACCAAGTTGGAATCAACAAGCAGGGTATGCAGTTTGTGGGAACTAGGGTTCAGCCAATCTGTGCTAAAGTCCCCGCATAGAATTAGGTCATGGTGTGGAAGATTTGAGAGGGAGGAAATCAATGGGGGAAGACTGGATGCGGCAAGCTTGGGGGGGTAGGTAAACACATCCTACCACGAGCTTCTTAACGGTGCCAAGGGTGAGGGAAATGAATATGGATTCGACCGAGCAGAGTCCTGGGTGAGGTGATGGGATTTCAGCTGCATCCAGGTTATCCTTGGCATACAGGAGGATACCACCACCTCTTTTACCCAGCCTATCCTTTCTGAAGCACTTGTAGCCAGATAGCGCAACCTCATGATGCTTAATGCAAGGCCTCAGCCATGTCTCAGAAATACCTAGAATGTCTGGGGTATGTTGATTAACCCAAGCTTCAAGCTCTGCAATTTTGGGTCTGATGCTCCGAACATTCAGATGAGCTATTTTCATACCTTTTGGGAGTTGAGAGGGTGATGAAGGGGTTGGGGAGGGGGGCAGGGAGTAGTAGGGCCAGGATTGGGCTCAACATCACCTGAAAGGGTTAAGAGAAGAAGAGCTAGGAGGAAGCATCTGATTGCAGTCAGGAGACGTCACTTTAAGAATTTGATATTAGTAGCAGACATTAGCAACCTTGTAAAGTACCAGCGTCCAAGATGTGCAATACCACGTGTAGGGAGACATGATACAAGGAGGTACATACGGAGGGGTTCATTAGTCACAGTGTGAGGGGAGACAGGCTCACTGTGCCGGTGAGATTGTTTGTGTTCATAGAGGAAGGGGAAGGTGAGGGACCCTGAATAAGGGTCAGGGGCATTGAAGGAACAGGGTGGACACTAATCCACTTACAGTGGAGAGAGTCCTGAAGGAACTCGCAAATCTGAAAGTGGACAAGACAATAGGGCCAGACAGGATACATCCAAGGATATTGAGGGAGCTCACAGAGGTGCTGGCTGCACCTTTGACAGTCCAGTTCAACCACTCACTGGAGACGGGAGTGGTCCCAGAGGACTGGAGGAGGGCAGATGCAGTCCCACTTCACAGAAGTGGTAGCTGGGTGGAGGCTGGCAGTTACAGGCCAGTTAGCCTAACTTCAGTGGTGAGGAAATTAATGGGATCACTACCGAAGGAAAGGATTGTAAAATATCTTGAATCCAGTGGCTTACAAGATCCGAGGTAGCATGGATTCACTAGGGAGATGTCATGTCAAACAAATCTGATAGATTTCTTTGTCTGGGTGACCAGGGAATTAGTTAAGGGTGGAGCGGTGGATGTAGCCTACCTAGATTTCAGTAAGGCCTTCAACACCGTTACACATAGGAGACTCGTAAACAAGCTGTGCAGCCTAGGAGTGGGTCCTAAAGTCATAAACTGAGTAAGAAATTGGTTAGAGGATAGGCGACAGAGGGTTGTGGTAAGCGGAGTTCACTCCTGAGAAAGGGAGGGTGACCAGCAGGGTGCTACAAGGATCAGTACTGGGGCCAGTCCTCTCTAACGTCTTTATTAGTGACATTGCAGAGGGGCTAAAAGGGAAGGTATGCCTTTTTGCAAATGTCACTAAGATCTGCAATAGGGTAGACACTCAGGGTGGGGGTGGAAAAAAATGAATAGGGATTTAAGAATGCTTGAGGAGTGGTCAAGAGTGTGGCAACTAAGTTTCAATGCAAGTTTCAGTGCAAAGAACTGCAAAATCATGCACTTGGGGCACAGAAACCCAGGGGTGGAGTACAAAATGGGGGGAGTGGTACTGGTGACCACCAAACAGGAAAGAGACCTGGGGTAGTCATATCTATTGACCTAAAGGTGGCCAAACAGTGCGATGAGGCAGTGGGGAGAGCCAGTGGGATGCTAGGACGTATAGGGAGGGGTATCACTAGTAGAAAGAGGGAGGTGATGATACCGCTGTATAACTCACTGGTGAGACCTCACCTAGAGTACTGTGTCCACTTCTGGAGACCACATCTCCAGAAGGGCATAGAGTAGAGGTGGTGTAGAGGAGGGCAACTAAAATGGTGCAAGATCTGCATCAAAAGCCCTATGAGGAGAGACTGAAGGACCTCAGTATGTACACTCTGGAGGAAAGAAGGGAGAGGGGGGATATGATAGAGACTTTCAAATACCTCACATGTATAAATATGGTTCAAGAGGGGAAAAGATGCATAAGAACAAGAGGTCATGCTATGAAGCTGGAGGGGGTGGGCTCAGGGAAGATGTAAGGAAGTACTTCTTTACAGAAAGATTGATGGATGCATGGAACAGCCTCCCAGTAGAGGTGGTGAGGGCAAAACTGTAATGGGATTTAAGAAGGCATGGGATAGGCATAATGGAACCTTAGAGGTGCGGGGGTTAAAGCCAGAGATCAAGTAGGGTCTGCGATGTTACAGTAGGTAGAGAAAATAGGCAGACTAGGTGGGCCCAAGCGGCCCTTATCTGGTATCAAACTCTGTGTTTCTATGTAAGATTTGTCCTCCTCACAGGAATTACCTCATGTTCTTTTTCTAGAGAGAACACTACCAGTTCAGGGTACTGCCCTTTGGCTTCTCATCTGCACCACGGGTCTTTACCAAATGCTTAGCAGTAGTGGCAGCAGTCCTCAGGAGAGAAGGGCTGTACGTCTTCCCTATCTGAACAATTGGCTGCGTAGACCTCACCACTGAGAGCAGCTTTACCAGACCCTAGAATGTACCAGGCAGCTGTTCAATGCCATAGGGATCACAATCAGTCTGGCCAACTCAGTCCTGACCCCTTTTCAGCACCTGCAATACATAGGGGCAGTTGGACACTGCTCAAGGCTTAGCCTTTCTGCCCCAAGACAGGACCAAACGCCTGATGGCACAGGTCCAGATGGTCTACAACAACAGGTATGTCACAGCCAGGAAATTCCTGAGACTGTTGGGCTTGATGGCAGCAGCCGTTGCTGCGGTACCACTGACCAGACTGCATATGACGATTCCCCAGTGGACATTAAGGGCCCAGTAGAATCCATGCACCAACGACCTAGAGCAGAAGATCTTCGTAACATCCCCTGTCAGAAAGGTGCTTTAGTGGTGAATAGAACCCGACCATTTGCTGAAAGGGGTTCCTTTCCAGATTCCTTCCCCTCATCAGATTCTCACTAAAGATGCCTCTGGGATGGGCTGGGGGGCACATTTGGGATCTCTTCAAACTCTGGGAACATGGACGAAAGTGAAGAGCACCCTCTACATAAACGTCCTAGAAATAAGGGCTGTTCTGTATGGTCTGCAAGCCTTCCAGACCCATCTATCCCTGGGGCATCTGCTAGTGCAAAACAATATCAGTGTGATGCACTACATAAACAAGAAAGGGGAACTCATTCTTACCCCGGATGCAGGGAGATGATGAGAGTTTGTTGTTGGGCTCTGGAACACAGTCTAGAACTGTTGGCAGTGCACATTCCAGGCATTCAAAACGTCTTGGCAGACAGGATGAGCAGGTCACAGTCCAGAATGCACGAGTAGGAACTTCTGACCTCGGTAGCAGAACAACA
Organism: Neoceratodus forsteri; assembly: GCA_016271365.2. NCBI lineage: Eukaryota > Metazoa > Chordata > Ceratodontiformes > Ceratodontidae > Neoceratodus > Neoceratodus forsteri. The sequence continues at coordinate 42,167,062 of CM057451.1, forward strand.
GTTTGACAGGTAGGGTCATCCAGAGTTGGATCTTTTTTCGGCCTCACTCAGCACAAAACTATAGATAAAGATAGCGCAGTTACTTACTGTAACAGTAGATCTTCAAGAAAATCTCTTCCATTTAACCATAGTTCATCCTCCCACCTTCTGCCCCTTCTGTACTCAGATGGTGTTTACTGAAAGTCCTGCATGCTCTCACACTCTCTACTTTTCCTGTGCTCTATTAGAGCTACATTATTCGGTTCCATCCCATTTCCTCTGTGCCTGCTTTTGGTTCTGTCTTTTCCACAGTCCCTACTGGTTTGATAATCTTCCAAGCTGGGTTCCGACAGGGAACTGAGAAATGATGAGGCCTCCCATGTTATACAAGTGGTGTTAGTGTATGTCAACCTGGGCAGCCCCCAACTGGGAAAAGTTTCCAAGTGATCTTGATGCCACGGCTTACAGTTCCATAGGTGTGACTCAATGGAAGAAATTCTCTCGATCTACTATTGTGAAAAGTACAGTAACTGCACTTTTGCTCGTAAAGGTTGTCCCTGACTTCACATTGAATAAAGCAATTCAACTTCCTGGGTGTTTTTCTTCCCAGTCTAATAGAGGAGAATGGTTGTTGCATTTCCTAGATTATCCATAGTACACTTCATTTCCACCTGGATCATACCAGGGATTATAGAAAATCCTCACAACTCTTTCTTTTGCCCCCAGGATGGTGGACTTCCCTGCATTTTTCTGTTAACAGAGACATGGTAAGGAACTTCCAGATCCTATGTGTGGGCATTCCACTCGTGGCATGACTACTTCTGTGGCTTCTTTTCACATATTGTTGGCTGCTGACATTTACTCTGCAGCCACTTGAGAAACTGTTCTCTAAACAGCATTGTCTAAACATTGTCTCTCATAGACGTGCTGGCTTTGGCCTTGCTGTTTTGCAAGGCTTTCTCTCTTAGGGTCACATTGATCCTTCCTGTCTCCCTCAGTGTCTACTGTACTGCTTGGGAAGCATTCCATAGCTGTGTCTCAGAGGAGGGCGATGTTATTAAAAAGCACAGTTCGGTTACTTACTTAATAGTAGATCTTCGAGAGAATCTCCCATCCTACCAGCTTCCCCTTTCTCTACTCAGGTGGTATTTGCTATAAGTCCCGCCTGCTCTCGCATGCTCTGTACTCTTCCTCTGCCCTGTTAGGACTACATTATCTAGTTCCATCCCATCTCTTATGTGCGTGGTTGGGGTTCTGGTTTTCCTAGTCCCTGCCAGTTTGATAATTCTCCAAGCTAATCTTCAGCAAGGAACTGAGGAATGATGGGGTCACCTGCATTATATAGGCTGCATTGACAGATGTCAACGTGGGTGGTCCCAGCTGACGAATGTTTTCAGGTGGTCCTGACGCCTATGGCTTACAGTTCTCATAGGTGTGGCTTAATGGAAGAGATTGTCTCATGGATCTACTGTTACAGTAAGTGACTGAACGTTTGCTATATATCTTAAAAATGTAGTGAAAACATTAAACATTTTATATCCATCTGTGACTGCTGCATTTTAATAAGCACAAGTAAATTATTTTTATTGGTCTAAGTCTGTGATCAGCTTCTGGAGAGAATTCTGCCAAACTTAATAAGTAAAATGCATCTGATACAGAGTTGGGGAGAGGTTACTTGGAACAAATAAGGAAGTTACTAGGTCCAAAAGGCCTTGTACTTTGTAAGCAGGGGTCTGTGATGGGCCTCTGAGAAACAGCCCAGAGAGAGATGTATCCAGGTTCATGGTAGAGTGTTTAAGTAAGTGAACTAGATTGCCCTTGTCACACCACTCAGGACTCTTGAGAGTGTGTTGATTGTGTAATAGTAGCACAGAGTATTAAAATAACATTTGTGCATATAAATCTACTAATGGGGGGTGTAGCCTTTGGCTAGGGTGGATGTTTTTGGAGTTTTCCTTTAAATATTTGCGCTATTTTCTTGTGATTGCAGGTACAAGAAACCAACAGACTACAGAAGGAAAAAACTGCAGTTGTTAACCAAGAAACCACTTTATCTACACCTGCATCAGATACTGCATAAGGACTGACCCATGTGCTTGTTTCTGTAATGTCTGTGAACTAAACCACTCACTTCTCTTAAGCATTGTAGCCATGTGTAGCACATTCATACATCAACAGGCAAGAAGATGGCAGCTGCTGTCGTGCTAATGTGGCTAGACATTGGGCCTTCGCAAATCAGGCCTTTTATTTCTGAACTGCAAAATTACTACAGATATTGGTTACAATTTTTTATTATAGAGCCCTGGTTGTAGGTGTTAATTTTTATCAGTTTTGAGGTTCTGAAAAATGTTAGTGTTTTTTTTTTTCTTTTTTTGGTAATTTTACCACTATTATTCCCTTCCTCAGCAAGATATCCTTGTAAGGAGGAATGTGAAGCTCATCAAAAAAAAATAATTTCAATAAGGATACAAGTATTACACTAAAAGAGGATCAGTTTCTAGCATTGTTAGTTTAGACCTATAGAAGTCATTCCTGTCAATAATCAACATTTAAGAAGTTAACATTCTGTTTTACATTTTCATTAAAAAGGAAAATAAGGGCTGGCATTAGTTGAAAATATGCCTGCAGAGGAAACTTGCACACTGCCCGAGACAACTAATAGTACTTATTAACTTATTTCTTAACTATGGGGGAGAGGTGCTGTTTGTGTTCAGTGTAAGAGCTCTGGGTACAAAGATGAAATGAATCATTAGTTGCTGCTTGGAGTCAGAGTTATTCTTTACTGAATAAAATGGTAAGATGCACTTGCAGAATACTGCAAATCATGGGTGTAATATGCTTTGTGCAGTTACACCCTGGTTTGCTAGTGTACAGTAGTTGACACGAGTTGGCCTGTATTGTGTGCTGAGGTTATGACAAATAAGGTGTTTCGTTGGGGGAAGGGGGTCCTTCAGAGGGACAGTACTTGACCATTCTTTTAGTTGGAATCCTGGGAAAAGTTTTTTTTTTTGTGGTGAGTCTGTTTTAAAAGTTTAAAGAAGTGAAGATCTTAAGAAAGGAGACAGTTGCAGATATTGTTTCTCACATTTAATAAGGAAAATGTTCTGTTTTAAAAGAAATTGAATACCTTTTAATGCCTGGAGGCACATACTAGACATCATCAACTTTTTTAAAATGAGGGTCCCTCAGCTTATTTTCTGTTTACCTATGTAGTTTGCAGGCATGAACAATTTGCACCATCCTAATTTCATCAGGATTTAAATGAAGTTACTTAAAGGGAATCCATACGTTTCCTTATGAAATTATTGTAAAGGTTACTACGAGGATCCAGTATGTAAATTGCTGGGTTATATTTAGAAAATGTTTTTAGTAAGACAGAAAAATACATTTAAAATCGTAATGTGGAGGCATCCATTTTGTGGAGAGGAAGGGTGTTGTGATGCTGTCACTGCCTCACCAGTGTTAACAGTGTGCAGTGCAGCAGGTGAGAACAGTTCGACTGTGCTGTCAGGGATTCTATTATATTCTGAGGAACACCCAGGATTTTATGTTTGGCAGAGTGCAAGAAAAGAATCCAGTTCTTCTCTTCACGATGGAACAGGATCCCTGTCTGTAGAAGCAGTTTACGTTAACCTGCTTAATTGCATACTGTTAGTGCTAGTGGGGCAGTGACATCATCACAGCACCCTTCCTGTCCACAAAATGGATGCCTCCACATTACAATTTTAAATGTATGTTTCTGTGTTACTGAAAACATTTTCTAAATACAACCCAGAAATTTACATACTGGATCCTCACAGTAAATACTGGATCCTCACAGTAACCTTTACAATAACTTCACAAGGAAACATACAGATTCCCTTTAAGTCTGGGGGTGAAAACCTGCTTGACTCTATTGCAAAGGTCATAACCTGACTCATGTAAGGCATCCCGGAATTTTATTATGTTTTAGAGCTAAAGCCTGCATTAGTTATACTGTGTCACTCAGTGCTGTTTTTGCCCTCTGCAGTCCCTGTGTTCTTGTCTTAGTTGGCTATGCATGAAACTTCCCAAGGTATAGTTAAGTGCTTTACTGTGTTCTGCAGTTTAGTGCATCTGAGTTAGAATTAAAATGCTTTTAGAGAATACAGGGACATCACAAGACATGTAACAGAACTGAATGAGAGTATAACTTCTGCTGGCTTGTGCAGATACACATCAACTCCCATGATACCTTGCATGAGTGGTGTCATGACCTTTGCAATGGAGTCAAACAGGTTTTCACACCAGGGCAGAACAGAGTGAAGCAGCCTCATTTATATTTAATTTAGGATGAAATTAGGGGATTGCAAGAGAGGGAATCATTGTTTATGCCTACAAACTACACAGGTATACAAAAAAAAAAGGTTGAGGGGACTTTCCCTTTAAGATTGAGTCATAGCCACTTGAGATCGCATGGATATGCAGGCAAGTGGCTGCCTTTACAGATGATGCTAGGGCCATTTCTTGTGTGGCCTGCAAACTGAGAGAGAAGGTCTGTGATGAGATAAACATCTGCTCTCTGTTGGTGAAGGTTTCACTTGTATAAAAACTAAAGACTCCACTGTTTGAGAGCCCACCATAGTCTCTTGTGCAGATCCAATGCACACTGGACCACCTGAGCCATGCACAGCCCCACTCATGCAGGGAATGGGGGAAGAGTCCTACGTCCCCAGCACAAGCATGCAAATGGGATAATGCTGTGTGCACCTGCAAAACGGTCTATTTTGTGGGAACGGGATATTTAGAAAATTTCCTCAAAATGCATTAGGGTGACTAAGTCCACGTTCGGGGCCCTACTTGCCAGTTATGTACTAGTCCCGATCCACATGAGGAATTTGAGCTCATGACTCACAGGAGAGATAGAACCATAAGAGTCCGTCAAGTTGTTGTCAGTAATAATTTCAGAAAGGTTATGGTGGAACCGTCAAATGAAAGTTACATGTGCCCCTTGTATGTTAGCACCTGTTATTGATCAGTGGTACTGAAACCTGACAGCTCTCCATAGACTCCAACAAAATAGATCATGCTTTAAACAGGAAAACAAGTTTTTGTTGCAGCTTCACTTGAAATAATTGTCAGATCTTCTCTGAGGCTGTTTCCTCCATTAGGCCACACTTTTGGAACTGTAGCTATCTGGCAGTAGGACCACAAACAATTTATTTTGTCATCTCTGCATGCTGCCAAAGTTGAAATATTGTAAGTGCAGAAAGAAAACTTGCAAAGAAGACAGTCTCTGTGTGCTGCTTGGGCCTGTCTCACAATGTGAGGACATGTGAGATTTGCCAGAGCTTCAACCAGGCTTTAAGGTGACGCTGCAAGAAAGCTCTAGAAAATTTTCTTTTTCTTACAACTTTTATAGCCATGGAGAAGGAACAGGGTTCAAAATCTGTGTTTCCCTCACCGTCAAGAAACAGCCGCTGAAGTCGAAGGATCGGATAGGGAACAGTCATCATCTCGTCCTGCTCATTATCAGGCTTCGAGCAGAGACAGAGAGAAAAAGAGAGATCTGCTTTGCCAGTGAGGTCCTGGTCGCTGCTGGTACAGTGTAAACCTTTTGCATCATCGCCTATTCCAACGGTGTTGACCACCCCCCCATCCCAACCATCGATGATACACTAAAGTCGGGGCTTGGCTTAGGGGCTGCTATACCTACTATGGACTGTAAAAAAACATCATTGTCAGGCCAGAGCCCATTAATGCAAGTAGTCCTGGCCCCTTTACAGGGTGCTGTTGACTGTCAGGCTGTGTTGGCCTCGTTCTCAGAAATGATCAGATGCATTCTGCCTGAAATACCACTACAGGAAGTTATTCTGCCAACAGGGTCTCCCGTTCCGCAGCCTTTGTTAACAGCCTCTACTAGCACGCCGCAGATTCCTTCCTGCCAGCCATCACCAGTGCCTTCTCTGGCACCCATTGTTGATAGAGATGTCATTAATGAAATTGAATATAATCCTAATCTTATTTGAGAGGGTGAATATGAGGGAGAACAATACATTGCACCATGATCTAGTTCTGTCCTGTCATCCTGCAGTAAGGACTCGGTAGTCTACACCCCGAGGTCTCCTCCAGAGGATTCTACTTTTCAAGCCAGGATGCAGCAAATGCAAACTGTCATGGGCTTTACTGTGGAAGAGGAAGATTTCCCAAAAAGAAATATGATTTAATTTTTTGGAGGTCCATTGCGCACCCTCCACTATAATTCCACCTACATATCCTACATTAGGGGATACCACCCTTGCTGCATGGCACAGACCAAACTCACTGCCTGCAGTTCCCAGAAAGGCTGACAAGCAGTATCCTACTCCATCTGCTGACTGCTAAACCTTCTTATGCCAACCAGCCAGAAACTGACTCTGTAGTTATCACAGCTGCTGATGATAGGCCTAGAGTACCTAAACACATGAGTTCTTTGCCTCTTGATAAAGAATCTAGGAGGCTAGATGTGATGGGCAAGCATACGTATGCCTCTGCCTCACTGGGTCTTAGGATTGTAAACTGCCAGGCCCTTGTGATAAAATATCAGAACAGCCTGTGGAAAGCTGCAGAAACTGCAGCCCAGGCTTTGCCAAGAATGAGATACTTAAAACCTTAACTTCTGGTGCTGAGGTTGGCAAACAATTGCAATGCTCAGCCTGTGATGTATCTGATGCTTCTGCCAGGGCTGCTGCTTCTGGCATTTGTATGAGAAGATATTCTTGGATCAGAGTTGCTGGTTTTGCCAATGAAGTGCAAAAAGCAGTTTTGAATGCACCTTTCAGAGGGACAAAACTGTTTGGTTATGATGTTGAAGAGGTCTTCAGACCTCGAAAATTACTCTGCGGTTTCTCATATCCCTGTATCCCACTGCCGCCAGGGGTTAGGAGAGGGGATCCTGACTCTGGTTCGGATACACCTCCACCATTACCTCCAGGAATGGTTGTAGGAGGCAGACTCTCTCCATCTGAAACAGTATTAGGAGATAGATTGCAACTGATGAGTGGGCCCTAGAAATAATTGCAAGGGGGCGTGCTCTGAAGCTTCTAGAAACCCCTCCACATCATCCTCTGCCTCCTTCCTGTTATCCTCCGGGCAATTTGTCCCTTCTGAAAGAAGAAATGCAGTCATTATTCCAGAAACGTACTACAGCACTGGTTCCACCAAAACAGAGGGATCTATTCCAGATACTTCTTGGTCCCAAAATGGACAGGAGATCTGCATCCTGTGTTGCATCTCAGGGATCTCAGTGTCTTCATCAAATACAAGACGTTTCGAATGGTATCCCTGCAAGCTCTGATCCCCATTCTGCAAACAGGGGATGACCGGTCTTGTTCTTTATACATGAAGGATGCACATACCTTCATGTCAGGATCAGAAAGTCCTGCAGGTAATGCCTCCACTTTGTGCTGGAGGGGGAATATTACCAGCTCAGAGTATTGCCCTTTGGCTTGTCTTCTGCACCACGGATCTACCAAATTCTTGGTAGTAGTGCAAGGCCTGTCTGTGTTCAGGGAAACTCTCCTACATATCTTGTCTCAGACAAGGCAATTGTTTGAGGATTTGGGGGTCACAGTAAATGTGCCAAATCTGTGCTGATTCCCTGCCAAAGACTGCAGTACATAGGGACAATCTTGGACACAGAGAAGGGTTGTGCTTTCCTGCCACAGGACAGAGCAGAAAATCTGACTGCCCAAGTACAGTTGGTATACAGGAGTCCCTGTATTTCTGTGAGAACAATGTTATGTCTACTGGGTCTCATGGCTGCTGCCATTGTGATGTTGCTACTGGCTCACCTACATATGAGAATCCCTCAGTGGATACCTGGGGTCCAGTGGGATCAGCTGACAGGTGAGCTAGACCAAATGGTTCTTGTCACGTCCCCGCTTCACAGAGCATTTCTCTGGTGGATGGATCATGAAACCCTGTTAAAGGGCGTTCCATTCCTAATACCATGTCCTGTACAGATCCTCACCATGGATGTCTTGTACTCCTGCTGGGATGCTCATCTTGGCCCTTACCAGACGCAAGGCTCTTGGACCAAAGTGGAGGCCAGGTTACACATAAATGTTCTGGAGATGAGAGCTGTCTTGTACAACCTCCAGGCATTTCAGGAGCATCTGTGCCTCGGCCCTCTGTTAATACAGACAGACAACGCCAGTGTGATGCATTACCATCAGCAAATAAGGGGTCACGGGGCTCTGTCCCACAGCCTACAGTTGTAGGTCATGCATCTCCCAGGTCTCCGAAACATCTTAGCAGACAGACTAAGCAGGTCACAGCCCAAGATTCACAAATGGGAACTGCTGACCTCTGTGGTAGACAACCTCTTCACAAGATGGAGTAGTCCAGAGTTGGACATTTTTGCATCCCCACACAGTGCAAAACTGCCACATTTCTGCTTGTTTGCTCCAGGGCCTGAAGTTTTCTGTTGAGTCATGTTGTCCTTCTCATGGAAAGGGAAGTTCCTATATGCATTTCCCCGATTCCACTATTATAGAGGGTACAGATCAAGTTGCAGATGGAAGGTGCCACTGTCATCCTCATTGCTCCATTATGGCCTCACCAGATATGTTTTCCGCTTCTGCAATAGATGACAGTGGAGCAGCCTGTCCCTCTACCTCTTTGTCGGAGCCTGTTGTCACAGGCTAAAGGATCTCTGGTCTATCTGGACCCGAAATCCCTACATCTGCATGCATGGATCCTGAAGACATAGCCATAGCATGTTTTGTGGTATCCCCTAAGGTAACTGATGTACTGGTTGCAGCTAGAAAGCCTTCTACCAGACATAGTTATTCCTTGAAATGGAAGCAGTTTACTTTATGGGCTGCTTCCAGAAATTTTGACCCATTTACATATCCTGTAAATGCTGCGTTGGAATACTTGCTGTCCCTGTCAGACTCTGGCCTTATTCTTCACTTAAAGTGCATTTGGCTGCTGTTTCAGCTTTTCCATGCCCCTATTGATGGTTGTACAGTTGCCCAGTTACAGGTATCCCATACTTTTCTGAGAGATATTCTGCATATGAAGCCTCCTATTTGCAATCCAGTCCCACCTTAGGACTTGAATTTTTTGCTTGAGAAACTGATGCTGGTTCTTTTTGATGCTGGTTGCGAGTTGTGGCTTACATTTCATATCGGGGAAAATTTTATTTTTAGTTGCAATCAATCCTGCTTGAAGGATTTCAGAACTTCAGGGTCAAATGTGTGATCCTCATTATTTGATTTTCTGCAGAGTTCTTTCTTTTTTTTTGTATACGAATCTCAAGTTTCTGTTAAAGGTGATATCTGAATTTACGCTGAAATCAAACAATAAACCTTCCTGTCTACCACCCTGGGCATGCCAGTCAGGGTGAGGTACTGCTCCATATTTTATATGTACACAGAATACTCAGATACTATGTGAATCGCACCAAGGACTGCAGAAAGTCCTCTAAGCTTTTTGTTTCATTTGCAGCTGGAAAAGAGGACGCTCCTGTGTCTAAGCAGTGCCTGTCCAAATTGCTGGCACATTGTATTATGTTATAGGAAGTATGGTAAGGACATCCTGGTGCGGTTCGTGGTCTCTTCACCAGGGGAATTGCCCACTTCTGTTTCTTGTTTCAGAAATGTTTCTGCTGATAACGTTTGTGCTGCAGCCACATGGAGCGCTGTCCACACCTTCCCTGAACATTACAGTCTGGACATTGTCTCTCGCAGACGTGCTGGATTCAGACTTGCTGTACTGCAAGGCCTGCTGTTCTGAATATGTATCGGACTGTAACTGCCTCTCAGTTTTTATTTGGGAGTGCTTAGGAATTATTCCAAATGTGTGGCCTAATGGAGGAGATATCCTCAAGGAAAATAGAACAGTTACGTACTTACGAAACATTAGATCTTAAAATCTCCTCCATCAGACCATGCCAACCCTTCCTTCATCTCTGTTCTGCTTCAGTGAAGGCTACATCAGATATTGTGCTTGAAACTAATCCATGAATCATATATCCAGCTCGATGCCTCTCCTTGTATGTCTGGTTCTGGTCTTATCTCCTGGGTCTCCAAAGTTGCAGGTCCTCTGAGTCTAATCTCCAGCGGGGAACTTAGGAGTGATGGTGCCACCCACATTTATATAGACACAGATGTAGGACGTCGTCATGGGTGACCTCCAGCTAGCAAAAGTTTCTGTGTAGTCCTAGTGCCTGACCACTGTAGTTCTAAAGGTGAGGCTTAATGGAGGAGATCTCTAAGATCTACTGTTACTTTAAGTACGTAACTTTCTTACCTTATTTTTAATTGGAGCTTTAAAGACTTTGCAGTGATAGGAAGTTGTGCTGGTGGCCACATTTGAAAAATGCTGCGATAATCCACATTCCTTGCACAAGAAAATTGATAAATCAAGATAAAACAATTAACCTGACTGCAGAATCAGGACTTAATTGGAGTTACTGTAACAGGGTTGAAGCGGATTCTTATGAGGCGGTGCAGGGGAGTTTGCCTGTGGTGTAGTGTAAATGTCCAGTGTTCCTTACTACAGTGTCTCTGATGGTTAAATAAGAAAAGTACTGTTGACAGCATAGTCATAATTGGCTTTGATTATGTAACACTGCAGGTCTGTAGTAGTTGGCAACAGTTGAGTGCTGGCTGACAACTGGAGAGTATGTATAACCAGAACCTTCCTGCTGCCACAGAGGTTTTAGCTCTGGCCAGGCACTGGTGATAATTTCTTTGAAAAAGAATGGGTAGGTCAGTCTGCTGTAATCTGGAAGATATTGTAGCCTTTATTGCAATATTGGCTTTGCCTAACAAATAGTTCTTGTTTGTAAATAAACTGAATCCCATAACCCTAGATCATTTGAAGATGTAAAGAAGCAGTATTCTAACAGCTGGTGGCAGAGCCGCCTTTCTTTCCTGTACAGTACTGAGGATTCAGCTGTGACATTTTTTCTCTGGGAGCTGTTACTTTTAAACACTAAGTGGTATAGAAATGTTACAAAAAAACATGATCTAAACAGTGAATGATATTGCACTTTACTATGTTCACATATTCACACTCAACGCTTTTCAAAAAATGGTTAACCACTGAAATCAAATGGCAAAAACCATTCTATTTATAGCAGTAGCAGTTAATGTGGTTTGCTAGGTTTTTGCCTTTATCGTTTTCAGTCTTAAATATTTCAAGGTAACAAGAACTCAGTCTACTGTCTCCAGCTGACCTCACAGTCGATGTGTTTGTAACACCAGTCTCTTCTCTTGGGAAGCATTATGATGTCTTAACAACTGCAGTAAGAAAATCAGAGAATCCTGATGGATGCTTTTTATATTGACAGATGCTTTTTATACAGACTTCATGGATAAGCTGGCAAAGCATACTTTAAAATCGAGGGAAAGCACTTGAAATTTATAAAAGGTATTTTCTAGCAACTTGTAATAGCTGAATAATAGTATGTTGTTGAAATAATGTACTGAAGTGGATATCTGCTCTTTAATAGATGTTAGCTGACTGTTTGTGTATTGATAAGGAAGGTAAAATGGGGGTTATTAAAAACAGTCACCATTAAAGCAATAGTGCAGCAAAGTCATGCAAAGAAAAATCTAACAACAAAGGAGTTCCTCTGGGTAGCCCCTTCCAGTAGATCACTGTATCCAAGTTAATGGGGTTTATATGGGAAAAAAATCCAAGTAGGTTAAAAGAAATCAGCCCCTCAAATCCATTGTTTAGAGCTGTTCTTTCATTCGCCAGTAGGGCGAAATGTTGGGCTTGGAATTGGTGGCATTCTGAAATGAATAAAGCAGTATACCCCGATAGGGTGTGGGTATACTGGAGGATTTGCCACGGCTGGTGTGGTTCGGTCACGAGGCGCAGCCGAGGGAATTAACCACACCAGTAGTGGTAAATCCTCCATTATACCCACTCCTTGGAGGAGTATATTGCGATTATACAAAGGCCCTGTTTGTTTATGTACAAAAAAAATATTTAAAACGTCCTTTCGTTTTCAAAGTTGCTGCTCGTTTGTTTTTTACTGCGGATGCGCTGCTTGGATATTTTTGCGAGTTCTGCGCACGTGCCAGAGGATTGCTGATTGCCATCGCTACTGTTACGATTTTTTTCAGGTTATTTGCTGTCGAGAGAATGAACTGCATTTTCTTTTCTTTTTTTCTTTCGGGTGCGTCACTTTTCTGGAATGGTGCAGCACTTTTTTTGAAGGTTTGAGGGTAGTGACGGAGTATCGGATGTTGGGTTAACGACTAGGTAATCTCGCTGTCCGTCCGTGTGCTTGGCAGTGGTGTGTTTGCGATGAATGGAGGGATTTGCCAGGGAGTTCCTGATGTGGCTGAGTGGTGGCTGGCACCTTTTCTAGTGGGTACTCTGGAGGATTTACAACGCTGAAAAGGTGCCAGCCAGCCAATCAAAATGCAGGATTCTGTCCATTTTTTGTGCCCATTGTATAATTAAAGATTGAGAACAGCTCTAAGAATGAATTTGAGTGGCTATTATTTTTGCCATACATTACTTGTTTTTTATTAGCATTTTCTCTACACAGGAATTGCTGCTGCCTTTCCACCTCAGAGGTGGGTCAGGTCCTCCCCCACTCTGAGGTGACCTTCCAGCCCCATCACCAATCCACAGCGCAGTGCTGGAGGGCATTAACTCTAGCAGCTTGGAAGAGGGTGGTTAACCCTGTTTTTCTCTTAGGTCCAACCCACCTCGTCAGGGCGGCGCTGAAGTTGGCAGAACTCCCTGACTTGACTGCCCATTCTAACTTGCACCTGGGACACTAGCATGGTAGCACAGCATGGCCCAACCCTACAATTTTTAACTGTAAAAGATTCCAGTCATCATCCAGTTTCATTTGCTGTAAAGTTTTACACTTTTCCCATAATTTGAATCTTTTAAAAACTGTTCTAAATTAGTTTTTTTTTTTTCTCAAGAAAAAAAGAGGATCACTTCCTTTGTCTTAGAAGTAGCATTGTGCACCTGACATGGCATGGCATAGGTTTATATGGTTAGGAAAAAGACACACACATCTGTAACACACCTACTGTAGAAAAGCAGCTTTAACAATTATCCTAATAAAAATCTTTGTAATATTTTAATAACCAGATTTTTGGAAAACCCATTATATTACACAGCTTCTTTAATACTAGCCATACTAGATAGCTGCAGGCAGCTTTTGGCTGACTGAAAGCTGTGGTGGTACCACATTAACCAGAGTTATGGTCATATTGGAATTAGTCATTACCTAAGGCTGATAGCTTTCAAGTCCATGTTAGCCTGGTTTTACTGCGTGTACTATAAGTCAGTGGCAAAAGTGTTCTCTTCAGGTCATTAGAGTTAAATGGGGGGGCCTGAGTCATGTTGTCAGATAAGTTATGACATCAGAGTGACTTTTTGACTAATTTCATCAATGAAGTGTTTGAAGGCTGATTTGCTATGCCCATCTCCTCAATTTGAGGGTCTTTTTATTTGAAGGTTTCAGTTTCTCTTTAAAGAAAATGAAATAAACAACTATAAAAACCTGAAATGTACAGTTCTTGTTCTTTGATTTTTAAAGCATACAGGAATGCTAATTGTACTTTCTGGAATTATGTGTATGATATTAGAAAAGTGTAAACAATATGCTGGATACGCATCAGGTAACTACAGTTCTGAGGTCTTCATCCTGATGTGGGATCATAAATGTTTTTGTACACTTTAATAATTAGATTCTACCAATCCTGTAGTTTTTATTAGAAAAAAAGATCTAACATGCAAGTCACTTAGGCTCCCTTACTGAAGAGGGAATTCAGTCACAAGCAAATAATTTGACAGTCAACCTCAGCAGAATTTGATTTGCTCCCTTTTCTTTTTTTTTAAGAATTTTCTCGTCCACCTGGCACTAGGTTGCTATCTTCTGACCTCTTACTCCTTACAGTGTTTGGACCCCCACCACTCTGAAATGACCTCCCAGTTGCCCCCCCATGTACGGAGGCCTTCCTTGGCAATCCACCAAACGGGTGGCAGGTGCTGTGGGCACAGCACTAACCTCCCCTGGCCAGAGAAGTGCTATCAGTAGCACTCCCTGACCTGGCCACACGTTTTTAGATTCCCTGAGTCTGCACCCAAATCCAGATGACCTGTGTAGAAACCTAGGCAGTGCCAGCAGGAAAAGATTGCTGGTCCATCCAGTCTGCCCTAGTTATCCCCAGGACCTAATTGTCACCCAGGGTACTAGCCCTCACTAGTATGTTACTGACCAGCTCTAATTGTACTACATTTTAAAAAAAATTTAATTCTAACACCAGTGTTTTCATTTGCTTGTCACTTCAAGTAAATAGCCTGTACATGCTCTCTGCACTGGAACATTCAAGTCATTTGAACCAGTTCAAGCACTAATCAGGTGATCCCTGTGCCTCAGCTGCCAGATCATTTTCAGCCAAAGTAAAGAGATGACACCCCATACTTCACTTTGCAAAATCCATTGGTTCTGCGAGTAACAAAAAGAAGTGTCAATTTGGACTCCATTTGTTTCAGTTCAGGCACTGATAATTATTTGCGTTCAGTGTTTTTCTCGATTTCAGGAACAGAGCACGGTTTAAATTTTTCTTGGTTGAAGATTAAATCAAGGTAACCAAGACATTGTACAGTTGCGGTTCGGATATTTCAGTTCCAAACCACAAGCTGAGTGAAAGAATCCTTATTTACTTTACATTTACCCTATGTCACAGAAGGTTAAAAAGCGCACAGGCCTACCAGGATTTAAAATGTGTGTGTGGGCTGTAGCGGCCAGGTCCCTAAGACAAATGGCTGTAATTTGTGATCTTTCTTCGAGGGTATTTCTTGCAGCAGGCTATCACCGGTAGGACTGAGCCATCAGACACTAGGACCACACAAGAACCTTTCCAGCTAGCAGTATACCAGAGGGGGCCGCCCACTCCAGATGTCTGCATCTGACATCAGCCTATCCTGTATAAGACGGACAGCTCCCAAGCCCTCCCAGTTCTTTCCTGCCGTTGACCAGCGCACTTCAGACCATGGACTCTGCCGCAGCTACAGTCGATCACCTATTTTTTCCCACATTTTCACCACGCTTTTTTATTTTCCTTACTCTGAATAACCATTGAATTTTTTCAGTGTTCATTATTTCTTTTATGTCTTCTCAGCCTTCAGCATCTGAATGCTCCACAAAGTGTGCCTGTGGCAAATAAATCCCTGACAAGGATGGGCACTGTGCTTTCCTGTTCTGTCTAGGCCCCGACCATGATGTCCAGGCTTGTGAGGCCTGCCAGAAGTTTAACCCAACAACTAGAAGATGATGCCAGAGGACCCTCGAAAGCCACCTCTTCAAGCAGTTCATTGCCCAGATGGAATGGGAGCTACAGGCCCAGAGGTCCTTCACTTCCCCAGCCCAGTCTTCAAGTTCTTCTTCCTCCAAATCAAAAGAGGAGTCGCCGGAGAAGCATAAACACCGGGACAAGGACCGGGACCATCTCTGGTCTTCCTCCCGCTCGTGGTCACCGCATAAGGCTCCTTCGACCGCTTCTGTGCCTTCCACCCTCAGGGGGTTGACCTCCGGGGCCCAGCATGCTCTCTCCCCTTCTGAGCTGCTGGTGGCCCTGCCACCCACACGGGTCTCTTTGACCACTGGTGGCTCCTTGGGGCAGGGTACATCAGTCCCTGCCCCTCTGCTTTCCAGCCCTTGTTTTCCACAGGCTCTTCAGCAGAAGGCTCAGCTTGAGCTACTCCAATCAGTGCAGGTGCTGCTGGTGCCATTTCTCACGCTGCTACCCCATCAACTGCACCTCCGATGCTGTCTCGGTCTCCAGGACCTCCATCGGGCCTACCCCTCAGTCGCAGGGGCGAGCGTCACTGGGTACTGGTGTCTCTTCGAGCCTGGTTTCTCCCCAGCCATCACCAGTGGAGCCATCTTCTCCAGCACCAGTCATTCCTCAGACATTAGTGCATTCTGCCCCAGTGTCACCCAGGCCGACACCTGGGCTGCCTCCTATGCTTCCACTACCCAGGGTCCGACGCCAGCCCTACCACTGACACCAGCAGGGCCTTAGCCTGCTCTCCCTGTGCCTACTCCAGAGGGACCTGCACCCACCTCCCACTACCATAGCCTGCGGGACCACCTGTGCCTTTACCCTTGCCTGCTGGATCACAGCCCGGGTATCCACTACCGACAACAGCAGGTCCGCTGCCAGTCTAATCAACTCCAAACTCAATTACTGGCTGCCCCACCTCAGGGTGTGCTAATATAACCCACCAAAATGTAAAAACTCACATGAAGTTAGCACTACCCACCACAAAATAAAGGCAAAGACAACAATCAATGTCCAAACAAATGCAGTTTTAATGGAACAGCTCAAACACAAGAAGTGTAAAATCCACACACCTCAGACATGCTATTAGCAAAGGATGGTGATGAAAGGGCAGGGCCCAGCTAACTTCTACCGGTTTTGCAGTAACCTCTTCAGGAAGTGTCCCAAGATGCTTCAGAAAGGGCAATTTAAAGCAAACTCTTAAAGAGACCATACCCAATTATAAAACATATGCATATATATTCAACAAAACCAAAATATTTAATAAATTCAAACCAATATATATGCAAAAACTATGATCTCATTCATAACAAAATACATGTGCTAGCATAATTAATTGCCAGCAAATGTAAAAATAGATAGAAAATTCAATAACTATTTTACACCCTAATTATATTACCCTAACACCATAATATAAAACTACAAAATATGTATATAAAAGACTTACAGCCTCTTCAAAACCTTAGACATGGGTGACTACATCAAAAAAAAATTTTCAATGTACAAATTAAACATCTATAAATTCATTTAATTTTGATTTTGAACAAATCTATGTATAAGCATATACTTTAATGTATATTAAACTGAATTCCATTAATATAGAAGCAACAAAAGGAATGCATTACACCTTATCATGCACTATCTCTATTCAAAGCTAACTTTCCATATATGAATTATGTAAAGAGCTTCCAAAAATCATCGCTTATAGAGATGTACAGTTAGGTCAATCTCATCATTTAAACCAGGAGATATAAGGGCACTCAAAGTAAAAATCCAAAATGATTCTTTCTCAGTTAAGATTCTTTTAATATTACCTCCACGTGGACCTATAAATGCATGATCAGTACCTACAAAAGTGAATTAGTGACCATCCTGATATTGAACCTCCTGTAAATGTAAGCTAAGGGCACTCTTACAATCTTTTAATCTGATAGAACTCAAATGCTCTCCTATCCTAGTTTTAAATGGGCGGGTAGTCATACCTACATAAAAGGACCCACAACTACAAGTTGCAACAAGGTATACCACATTAACTACTACAATTCAAAAAATGTCTTATTTCATAAACCTTAGAGTTATTTTTAGAGGAAAAAGTCTTAGTTATAGTCACAGCCTTACATTGTGTGCATCTACCACACTTAAAGCACCCCTTAGGTGCAGAGGGTATCCATCCCATAGAAGATGGTTTATTATGTGGTAAAAAACTATGAACCAATAATTCCTTTAAGTTTGTACCCTTTTTAAAAACAATCTGTAATTTCTGCTCCACTATTTCTTTCAAAGTGGGTTCAGTGGCCAAAATATGCCAATACTTTAACAGAATATTTCGAATTTCCTCATTATCACTCCCAAATTTGGTAATAAAAATTTTTCCTGAATAACATCTCCTTTCTGTTTATATTTTAACAGTTCTGTCCTAGAAATCTGATCTAACCATTGCTTAACTCTGCTCAGATGTCCCATATTATAGCCCCTATCCATAAATCTCTGGCATAACTCCTTAAACCTGATTTCACTTGTTCCAACCTCAGAACAATTATGCTTTACCCTAAGAAGTTGGGATCTGGGGATGTTGTTTATGGTGTGGCGGGGGTGGCAACTGCTAGACAACAAAAATTATTTCAATCTGTCTCCTTATGGTAAAGATCCCATAATAATTCCTCCATCAGGACCCTTAATAATCATCAGATCCAAAAAATGTATCCTGTGATACGATGTGTATGATTCACCATAAATGTTAAATTTGGATTCAACTGTTCCAAATAATGAACAAAATCCAACAACTGTCCAATGCCACCCCGCCACACCGAAAGCACATTGTCAATAAAGCATCACCAAAGATCAATATAATCATAGAATGGATTCACGGCTCTATCATAGATGGTTTGTTGCTCCCAAAGGTCTAAGTACAGGTTTGCATATGTAGGGGCAAAAGTAGTCCCCATAGCAGTACCCTTGACCGTTAAAAAATTTTGTCCCTGGAACAAAAAACTATTTTTGGTTAAAACCAATCTCGATAAGTCAAGCAAAAAATCACAGAATGGTTCATTAAAGGTTGTTCCTGTTGTTAACCAATATTTCAATGAATTAAGACCACCCTACTCAGGGATATTGGACTACAAAGATTCCACATCCAAAGTTACAAGAAGCCATGTAGATTCCAGCTCTAAATCATTAAAGATGTCCAAAATTTGAGTAGTGTCCCTGATATAGGATCTTAAAGTAGGAACAATCTGTTTAATATGCCCATCCACAAACATAGATAGGGGCTCCATAAGGGATCCTATACCAGAGACAATTGGATGCCCAGGGGGATCAATTAAGGACTTATGCACCTTAGGCAGCACATAAATGGTCTGTCTAATAGGGGAATCAACCTTTAGATATTCTTTTACCTGTTTTGTAATAATACCTCTCTCAAGGCAGTATAGCGCAGTGGTTTAAGGCTCTGAGCTGCAAATCTGGTGACATCCAGCAGACCAGACCTGGGTTTGAATCCTGCAGCTTCCACTTGCATACTGTGTGACCCTGAGCAAGTCACTTAACTTCCCTGTGCTCCCAGGTTGCGCCTGTAAAAAAGCTTTCAGCTTAGTGTGCTACTCATGGTTAAACAACTAAAAAAAAAAAAAAAAATGCTTGATCAATACACATATCCACTTCAATTTTAAAGGAAACTTGGGGGGGGGGGCTGATTTTAACCCCATATAAAAGGAAGTGTTGGATAATTGTCTCAATATCTCATTTCTATATTTCATCTCATCCATTAAAACAACCACACCTCCCTTATCAGCAGGTTTAATTATCAAATGTGGATTATTCTGTAATTCTTTTAAAGCTAATCTTTCAGCATTTGAGAAGTTATTAAAATAATCCCTCTTTTGGTTTGATAAATTCTCAGTTTCCCCAAGAACTGCTCATTCAAAAACCATAACAGCTGGAGAATAAGGGGCCATGAAGGTGGATTGTTTCTTAAAGTTAGTATTACACAAGTCACTTTCCCTACTAGGGGTAGCCAAGTCACTTATTATGGAGTCTCCTTCCCCCGCATTCTCCTGTCGTTTTCTTGCAAAGAAAGTTTTCAAATTAAGTTTCCTAGTAAACTTCTTTACATCAAGATATTTCTCAAATGGTTTAGAGCGATAAGTGGGGATAAAATTAAGCCCCTTAGACAGTACCTGTAGATGTGCAGTAGTCCGTTTGAATGAAGCGAGAATAATAACATTTACTTCCTCCTCCCTGCTCGATTCTTGTACGTACATCGATCCTCCTGTCGAGTTTGCAGTTGTATCGGTCGTCTCTTGTAATTTTCTCCTAAATTCTGCTGCGTTCTTACGTGTCCGATTCCGACGTCCCCTCTCCTTGTCTTTCTAAGTCCTGGAACCGAGCTGATCGCAAACTGCATCTTGGAACAGGAGCTTCGGGTGTAGTCGTCATTACTGACGTCATCATAGCCACATTTGCCCTGGTCACGAAACACGATGTAGTCTCCCTCTCGATCTCCTCTTCTAAAAAATCATCAGATGATTCTGTTTCTGATGCAGAAGTAAAATGATCAAAGGACCAGTTTGCATTTTTAAGGATTGATTTTAAAGTAAAACTAGGCACATCAGTCTCAACACTATCCGAATCATATTGAGTTTTCCATCCCGTTCTTTTCCCATTATCACTCTGTCTTTTAGATGTTTTTTGAAAACATCCTTTTCTATTAAATCCAGATGATGTTCCTAAGTTCTTTTTCCAGGTAAATACCCGATCGTAGAGGTAATCTTTTAGGTCTCTCTCCCATTTAATCAATTTCTGCTGTTTTGAGTCTTAGCTTCCTGTTTCAGGATAGAGACTTTCAAAATGTTCTCAAACTCTATAAATTTGGAATCATTTTGGTATTTGGAAATACATTCTTCTCCTGCTTTTACCAAGGCTTCAATTTCACTTTGCTGCCCCTTATAATCCCTTATCAAACAATGTACGAACAACATAGAAGCATCCTGCAACTGTTTCTTCCAGTCACTCATTAAATCTATTCGGTTTTCTCATAACCAGGCCATTTAACAACTCTCAGACCCCAAGGCAACCTCTCAACTTTCACATACGCTTCCATGGTCACTCGATGCCAAAAAATCCATCTGGCTTTTAAAATAATGGCTTCAAATTCACGAAAGGCAACATTAATTTCAGGTTCTGTAGGGACTATTACAGGTTGCTCAGTTTGTTCTTCTCCACTTTGTTGCTCTAAATTAGGTGTCTGTTCCATATTATAGGGATCTCCCACACCCATGTCAGAGAAGAGTGCTGTAACAAGGGCCCCACCCCCATCCCCCAGCCGAATGCCAGTAAATAATTCTGACATTCCAGTTCTGTGTGTCACACCACACTAGAACTAAGGTCTGCGAACACTTTAAACCTGTGTATTTAGCTGTTCAAACTGCATAAAAAGAAACTCAAAATTGAATTCAAATATTAAATAAAGCCTCTTTGATAAAGTGATTGATGTGGGCTGCTCAGATAGATTAATCAACTACAAACTCAATTACCAGCCTACCCATATCTGTCTCCCACAAGGCTAGTGCCTGCTTACCCATATCCAGTGCCAGTCGTGCCCCAGCCGCTGTATACCTATCCAGCGCCTGGGGGCCCAGCGCCAGCAGATTACCACAGCCTGATTTCAGTGCTCTGGGTGTTCATGCAGTCCCAGGCTCCTCGGCTGAGCCTGCTTCAGCCCTCTCACCAACAGGGGCTTCCAAGGGGCAACACATCACCGGCTCTGGCTAGCCTGCCTTCCCTCGTGCCCGTTCACATACAGACACTGGTACTCCCGTTAGCCTCTCCCCCCGCAATAGTGTTCTGGAGGGCACTACCTCAGAGGAGGAGGACAGCTCCGGGTCCTCCTCACTCCAAGGGGCCTATTCAGGGCATGAGGGTGAACCCACTACTATCATCAAGTCTCTGCCGGATGACCCCACCTTCATGGATATCATGCGGCATTTCCAGACCATGATGGGGTGGGAGACCGAGAAGCAGGACCCAGAGCGTCACCACCTGGCTATTTATCTCTGCCAGCATGACGCTCCCCCTCTGGTGGTCCCCCCTCTGGTGGAGTCATATGATGACATCACCAGGGCCGCGTGGCTTCACCCACATACCATACCTGTGGTGCCAAAAAAGGCACACAGATTATACCACCCTCCAGCCGGCAAATCCTTCTTTGGGGAGCATCCAGAGGCCATCTCAGTGGTCATCAGTGCGGTTCATGACCACACCAAGCGTCTGAAATGCCTCAGTGCCCTCCCTCCAGACAGGCGGTCAAGGCAGCTGGACCAGGTGGGCAAGCATGCCTTTGTCTCAGCCACTCTTGCGATCAGGGTTCTTACCTACCTGGCTTACATGTAGTAGTAGTAGTAAAATATTTTTATTCTTATTATTTTCATATGAATAGGGATTAACTTGATTGAGTAAAACTCATTTTCAACGAGGTCCACATATTGTACAAAGTTTCAAGACAACAAATATTCCATACATATTCTAAAATCTATAAAATAGCAACAAGGTATGTATCGGTGGGTTCTCCCTTATCTTTTGTTGTCAGTTACAGTTCAATGTTAACTGTAAAACAGGCAACATTATTCAATATTGTGCACATCCACAGCCCCCACCAAGTTGAAACACTTTTTCCTCTACACTTAATCATATTCTACCTAATAATTTCTAATTATAAAGGTACACAACACTGCCTTGTGTTACATATCTCCTTCCTGTACCAAGACTGTATCCCCTCCCAGGATTTATTCACGTGGTGCAATACCAGAATTTGTTGTGGGACCATGCTCGGGAGGTGATAGCGATGATGCCTGATGACCCCTCCAAACAGCAGACTCTTACTTGGCCCTGGGGTGGAAGGACATCTCACCCGTATTGAGAAGTCCAATGCCATCCTGGATTATGTGGCACCATCTCATATCAGTCCTTTCAGCCACAGCCTCCTCAGCAGCAGCTCCAGCAGGAGCTGTAGCAAGCCTAGTGCCCGAAGCCCAAGTTTAGGGGCTAGGATCCTAGGAAAGGAGAACACAGGGGTGGTGGTGCCCCTTCAGCTGCAGCCACTGGTGCCCCCACAAAAGCTGCCCAGTGACAGGTTGGGGGATGTCATCCCTCCAACCATCCTGTCCCTGTCTGCACTCCCTATAGGAGGTCAGTTGGATCACTTTTTATCACGTTGGTCTGCTATCACAACGGACAAGTGGGTGTTGGATGTTGGGGGCAGAGTGTTGCCTCTGGGCTTCAAAGCTCTCCCACCTTACTGTCTCCATGCGCCTCAAGAGTCCAGTGTGTCACAGGAAATGCTGTTTGCCCTTTGGGAAGACATTGCTTATCTCCTTGCAAAAAGGGCAACAGCCCATGACCTGGACACCCTGGCCAGTCAACTTTACATGTCCAACTACTTCCTGGTCCCGAAACAGATGGGGGCTGGTGTCCCATATTGAATCTGCACAATCTGAACCAGTTCATGCAGAAACACAAGTTCTGGATGGTCACTCTGAATCAGATCATTCCTTGTCAGAGCAAAACATGTAGGTTTGCTCCCTAGACCTCCAGGATGCATTTTTCCACATCCCACTCCATCAGTCCCACTGCTGATATCTCCAGATCCTCCCTTGCCAATCTTTACTGCTGAGCAAATGCCGGCGGCGCGCACTGACATGGGAGATTTTTTTTTGGGGGGGGGGGTCTGCACTGCTGGCAAGGCTGACTCATTGAGCAACGCATGAGGGTTGACCGTTAGGCCTCATAGACTCCTCCTCCACCCCAGTACTGTTTCTTCCGCCATCAAGGTCGCACCTGCTGCACAAGTGTCATTAGTTTTTCAGCTGTGTCATCGGGCCTACCT
Source organism: Neoceratodus forsteri (assembly GCA_016271365.2). Taxonomy (NCBI): domain Eukaryota; kingdom Metazoa; phylum Chordata; order Ceratodontiformes; family Ceratodontidae; genus Neoceratodus; species Neoceratodus forsteri. The sequence goes on from CM057451.1 coordinate 42,190,195, forward strand.
CCTGTTTTTCGACACTGTTCTTCTCCATCTCGGTTCTGGTTCACCCAGCACCGTTGAATACCAGTAAGACCGTTTCATTTATTCTTCTAGACGGTGTCTGGTCTTTTTCCTGTAAATTTTGTGTCATGTCTGGTTCGGGGGCTAAGAAGAGATCCAAAGCAGGCCGTGCCCCTATGCGTCGGTGCCCCTGTGGCCAGCATTTTTCCGTTTTGGACTGACATGACGTCTTCCTGCAATGCCTGGGTCCCAGTCACGACATGGACAACTGCGACACCTGCTTCCCCATGGACTGCCGCATCTTGGAAATCCACACGTTCAAAGTTGGCAGGGCTTCGCCAGCTTTTGGAAGGCGGCATCACTTCCGGGACGCCATGGTCAAATATCTTGACCCCGCCTCCAGGTCCTCTCCTGGGTCTATACGACCCAGTGAGAAGGAAACCTCCTCGAATTCTAGCCTTGCCATCGAGGAGGTTTCTTCCATGGTGCTGGATGAACAACTCCGTTCCCTTCGGAGCCAGGTTGTGTGCACTGCCACCACATTCACCTCCACAGAGGTGCAGGCTCCCCTGGTGATGCGGCCCACGGTTGCTGGGCCTGGCACCAGCGGACCCTCCGCGGTGCTGGTGATCGGGACAGTGCCACAGGTGATGCCATGTCCCATAGTGGCGCCGCTTGCAGTGCCATCACCAGAGTTCTACCAGGGTCACTAGTTTGGCAGTCTGCCTGGTCTCTTCCTCTTCGGAGGAGGATGACCCGCTGGCTGATCCAGACTGACACCCTGACTCCTCGGAGTTGGAAAGGCTTCTGGGACGCGGCACCAGGTGGCCCAGCATTCATATCCCAGACTCCCCGGCGACCCCTCACGCAGACACCAGCATTGAGGGGCCGGCTCTGGACAGCAGCCTGGGGGGGCAGCTGCCATTTCTGGTGCTGCTGTGACCTCCTTGGTGGGGATGGGGACCCCCTCTTCTGCAGCCTTCCTCAGGGGCCCGTGGGATTGTGGGGCCCTGTATCTCTGGGTATGAGGAAGAGGGCAGGTTCAGAATCCGAGGGGTTGAGAGGCCGAGGTGAGGTGCGGAGGTCCCCTGCCACTGCCCTGCAGAGAGTGGGGAGGAGCCAGAGTGCTGAACTCCGCCTCTCCTCTGAGGCTTCTGGGGCACCCCTAGTTTGCAGCGCGGAGGGTTGTCCTTCTGGAACTATGCAACCCCAGTCGCACCTCAGGGGAGTTTCTCCCTCAGGGCTCATCCAGGGTTTGTTTTCACATTTACAGCAACCACTGCCCGGATTGACCCCCGGGTCCCCCCGCTTGGGAGGACTTGTGGCTGGGTCTCAGAGCCCTGGCAGAGGTCGGGCACCTTCTGTCAGATGCCACGCCCCAATCCCTCTGCAAACACGTCCCCCTCTCCCAGGCCATGTAGGTCCTACGGGTCCCTTAACCTGGGAGATGTTCAGGGCCACTGCAGTGGCCTTCCCTAGGTATGTAAGAGCTATGAATGAGCAGGTATTTCGCCTGTCTCCCCCCGCCACAGGAGGACCCGGAACACTCGAGCTCCTTTACGTCCTCAACTTCCTCCTCTGAGGAAGAGGAGCGTTCTGTCCACCTTTCCTCTGATGCTGATTTCACTGAATATCAGCGGTTCTTCTTGAGGCTAGTTCAGGAGCTTCATATCTCTCATGTCATAAGGAGTAATACTGAGAGGGAGATGCACTCATTTTTGAGTGAGTTTAGTGCTCACCACCTGATGGTGCCCTGCTGGCCTATCCCCTTCCAGGAAGCATCTGTCCGCACCTGGCAGTCTCCAACCGCCTCACCACCAGCCCCAGCAGACTGCAGGAGGAGATACTGCACTCCCCAGGAGTCCCTAGGTTCTCTTCCTCACCCACCTTTGAGGCTGATGTCCTTAGATACTTCCTCCGGGCTTCAGCACCTGGTACACGACCGACACCTGGATCCGGATTCTGCCAAGTTCAACCGATTGGGTAGAAGAGTTTTCTCTTCGGCTCATGCGTTGCTTTGCATCAGATCTCCTCAGGCTCACTACACTACTTACAACAGGCATCTGTGGTCAATGTTAGCACAGGTATTAGCATCTCTGCCTGATTCGGAGGAATCTAGACAAGCCATCACCCTCTCTGCGCAGGGACTGGAGCTTGCAAGGCACCAGGCAAGAGCATTTTATGACACCAATGAGGTGGCATCCAGACTAGCAGGGACAGCGATCTGCATCAGGTGGAAAGCGTGGCTTCATCTATCCAGGTTGTCACCCATTGCCCAGTGTAGGGTGATTTCCTCCACTTTCCGGGGAACCCGCCTTTTCTCCCGTAGGGCAAGAAAGACCTTACGGGGCACCTCCTGTCCCCCTGGTCATGGGGGACACCTCCTCGTCCTGACCAGCCTTAGACCACACACGGTCTAGTAGGGCTATGGGGTCTCCCCCTCCTGTGCCTCACCTGCAGGAGGCTGAGGGAATCTGTTCCCTTAGGGCTGTGCCAGGTCCCCTCCGGGTGGCCTGGTACTCACCCAGCAGTAATGAATGGTGAAGATTGGTAAAGGAAGATATGGAAATTACGTACCTGCCGTAATTCTTGATCTTCGCCATTCATTACTGATTCCTGCCCACCTTCCCCTCATGGGCCTCAGTTCTTGGGCGTAACGTCCACTCTGCTTGCCTTCCCCCTCTTTGAGGCCAGTTGAGGGCTGAGTCTCCCTGGTACCTCAGGGCTCTTTGTTTCCTTCTCTAAAGTCACAGAGTGCTCAACCTGGAGGACGGTGAGTAGGGTCCTCACCCTGATCTCAGAGGGAACTCCCTGGGATTCTCATCATGATGCACTGGGGTGTCCCCCTTTTTGGCCTGGGTACTCCTCTTGGTTATTCTCATCTTCTTGCAGTCTGGACTGCATCAGTGCATTCCTGGGAGAGTCCATGGGATTCCCCCCCTTCTGTCTTTTCCCTTATGGCACGGATGTCCCGTGGTTCTCTTATCCTGAAGGGGGGACTACGTCAGTACTCTCATGGGGAAATCTGTAGTTGTTTTTCCCACCTCCTTTCTCCTCCATTTTAAGGTCAATCTGGACAGTCTCCTCTTCTATTTAGGGGCTGTCCCCCTTACCAAGGGGGCAGCCTGTGGAGGACCATGCTCCAAGATTTTCAAAATGTATGCGGAGAAGGGGTAGGAAGAGTGGTTAGTCTCCGCCATTGCTTAATCCAAGGCCATCACAAATTCCCCTCCAGGCCTTGGCTCAATAGTCTCTGAAACTGGCGGGATCCTTATTCCGTTGTCTTCATTACCTCAGGGGCTTTTGAAGCTATTGCAAGCCAGTGGTCTTCCAAATTAATATGGCGGAGAGCCCTCCTTCCCCCCTTTGTCCTTTACACATACCCCCTTTTTCTTCTCTTTCCCTCTCTCTCTCTTCTTTCTTGACTGCCCAAGGATTCGGGTGCTATGGCCACTTAGGGCAAGAAGCTCGATCCCTCTGTCCTCTGGTCGGCTTGTATCTTTTTCAGCTTATATCCTTTCCTTTTCCTAGCCCTCGACTCTCTTGTCTCGCCTTATTTTTCTCTATCTCCTGTTTCATCCTCTCTGGCTAAACAGAACTGGGATGGAGGAGGAGTCTAAAGCACCTAACTGCCAACCCTCTTGCACCGTGCAATGCATCGGCCTCGTGGGTGGCGCCATTGGGTCCAACTCATCCCCCCCAAAAAAAAAATCTCCTGTGAGGGTGCACGCCTCCGGCACTTACCCAGCAGTAATGAATGGTGAAGATACAAGAGAAGATCAAGAATTATGGTAGGTATGTAATTTCCATTTCTGAGCAGAAGGGGTCCTGTACCAGTTCCAGGCTATGCCTTTCGACCTCTCCTTTGCACCCAGGATCCTCACCAAGTGCATGGCAGGGTGTAAGGGTGCATCTCCACCTGGACAACTGGCTGTTAGCCAAAGAGGCTATGGAGAGGCCCAGAGATCTGGCACTCCAGACTTGCCGAGACTTGGGCCTGTTGGTCAACCTGGACATGTCTGAACTGGTACCATGCTGATGAGCAAGTTCATTGGGGGAAGAACTAGATTCCTTGTGGGCTAAGGTCCAACTCCCTGCAGACTGGGTACTGAATCTTATCTCTTTTGCCTGATCATTTTAGGTTGGGCTCCCGTGCCCTGCACAGGATTTACTAAGGCTGCTGGGGTACATGGGGTCCTGCACCAGTGTGGTCCATCGGGCCTGCTGGTGGATGTGCCACCTCTAGTGGGAGTTGGGCTGTCAGTGGTCCCAGTGCTTTGGCTACTTGGACCAGCCATTCACAGTGACCCAGCCGATGTGGAAGCAACCCAGTGGTTGTTGATCCCAGAACACCTGGAGGAAGGAATCCCATTTGTCCATCCAGAACAAACCATCATGCTCACAATGGATGTATCTCTTGTAGGGTGGAAGTGCGCTTTAGAGACCAAAGAGCCCACAGGTTCTGGGCACCCCAGGAGTCCCATCACCACATAAACCTGCTGGAGCTCTCTGAAGTGTAACTTGCACTGAGGGAATTTATCCTCCAGTCAAGGATCAGGTCGTGCAGGTCCAGACAGACAACACCACAACCATGTTCTACCTGAAAATACAGAGCGGAACTCACTTCCTTCCCTTGTGTCAGGAGGCCGTTCGCACCTGGACCCTCGTGCACAGCCTGGTTGCAGATCTCCTGACGATTCATGTCGCCGGAGAGAACAATCAGCTGGCAGATGCTGTCAGCTGGGTAGCAGAGATATCATACGAGTGATCCCTGAATCAGGAGGTGGTGAACCACCTGTTCTCCCAGTGGGGCACTCCTCTGGTGGACCTATTTTCCTCCTGGGAGGACGCCAAACTGAAGTTGTTTTGTGCCCACCCCCATGGTCTGGGGCACTGTTGGGGGATGACTTTGCGAGGCCCTGGACCCCAAGTCTCTTGTGTGCCTTCCCTCCCTTTGCCTTGATCCACGTGGTGGTGGTGGTCAAGGCCCAGAAGGACAAAGCGCAGATGATCCTGATAGCTCCAGACTGGCCACAGCAATTCCAGTACCTGGATCTGCTCTGTCTCAGCAGTAGACCTCCATGGCAACTGCCTCTCTGCCCGGATCTGCTGACCAGATTTCAGGGGACAGACCTGCAGTTCCTGCACCTCGCGGCCTGGTTCCTCAGTGGCTAGAGCTCCAGACCTTGGGTATCTTGGATGATGTGTTCCACACTGTGGAGGTCTCCCTAAAAGATTTGATGCACAGAAGCTGTGCCTTTAAGTGGAACAGGTGTTTCATTTGGTGTCAGGGCAAGGAGCTTGATCCCTTTGCCTGCCAGTGGCTAACATCCCAGCCTACCTTGGACCCCTCTCTCAGTTGAGACTGCAGGCAACGACCCTTTAAGATCATGGGCAAAGCTTAGTTTGTGAGCTGGCTTGGCTGTGTTCAGTAGTAAAATAGGAATTTTACCCTTGTATGCAGTTAACCATTCTTTGTAAGTTGAAACAAAGCTTTATTCTCTCAAAGCACATTGCCCCTGTGGTAGAATGTTTTCCATTTTACATTCTTCCCCCGCCATCCGGTCAATGCAAGCAACGTGATTTCGCCATTTGGTGGTTGAGAAACCAGTCACTTTGACGGTGACCTTCCTGTGTCAGCGTTCCTGCTAGTAGCGCTTTCAGCATGTATTACAGGCTCAACTTAGTGTAGAACTAACAAGAGTTGCATGTCTTGTATCTTAAATGTTCCTGGTGAAAAGCCTTGTAAATACATTCATTTCATCTCTGCATAATTCTGTGCATGTCCCTTTCTATAATCACTTGAAGTGAGCTCTGATCATGTCTTTTTGATGTGGCTGTCACTAAAGCCAGTTGTATGTAACAACCTTGGTGTGTTTTCAGTTTCTTGAAAAATGTAACTTTAGAAGGATTTTTATATGGTATCTATTTTTTCACACCCAAATAGCTAGGTTCTCTAGCCAGCCCGGTGGCGTGAGGGTTGAAGCGCTGGACGCCACACCTTGCGTCGCACCAGCGACCCGGGTTCAGGAATGAGCCCGGGCCATCAGGGGTTGGCAGGGGAGAGAGAGGATTGAGCGTCCGGAGAACTGCTCCCCCCTCTCTCTGGGGAGGACTTCGGGGTCTGCTCGGCTGCCTAGTGGCTCCCGGTGGAGACCGGGGGTACTACAGGCAAGCCAGCTATAAGTACAAGGGAAGGGGAGTGTGGCAGATGTCAGCGGGGCAGCTGTGTGCGGACATCATGGCACGTTGCACTTCCCGGGGCAACCATCAAGAAAAATCTCTTCCTACGATCGTGGAGATGATGGGGACTCCAGGGGCAGGACGCTCATCCCAACGCCGGCCCACTTCCTCGGTGATCGCCTCTCCCCACCGCCGAACCAGGTAGGCTCTCTCTAATTTCAGACAGGCCACTAGGGGAGAGCAGGCCCTGCCTGGGGGGTGATCCGTGGCGCTAGGGTCTGCCTGGTCAACGAAGGAGTTCACTTGGTCTAGGGTTCAGGCAGGGAGTAGAAAGTCCTTGCCGTGTGAGCGCCCCAGAAGGATGCCCGGCTTAGGGAGAGTACAAATAAAGTCTACAAAAAAAATTAAAATGATATCTAGGTTCTCTGTCACTGTTTCATTCCATAAAGAATTTACTAGTGGAAACAACAGCTGCTGCTGTATGTAAATAGGTGTTTTTGTGTGAAGAAGCAGGACTCAATTGGGTCTGGTGTTGTATGGGAACTTGGATTAGTTGTCACAGTTTTTAGTCTGCCTCTTTGCAGATGACACCAAAATCTGCAATCGGGTGGACACTCGGGGGGGGGGGGGTTGGAAAGGATGAGCAGAGACCTGAGAGAACTTGAGGAGTGGTCAAGGGCATGGCAGCTGGGTTTCAATGCAAAAAAGTACAAAATAATGCGCTTGGGGCACAGAAACTCAGAGGTAGGGTGGTACTGATGACCACCAAGCAGGAAAGAGACCTGAGGGTAATCATATCAGATGACTTAAAGGTGGCTAGGCAGTGCAACAAGGCAGTAGGGAGGGCAAGTGAGATGCTGGGGTGTATAACGAGGGGTATCACCAGCAGAAAGAGAGAGGTGGTGTTGCCTCTGTATAGATCGCTGGTAAGACCCCACCTAGAGTATTGTGTCCAGTTCTGGAGACTACATCTCTGGAAGGACATAGAATGGAGGCGGTCCAGAGGCAGGCAACTAAAATGCTGCAGGGTCTGTATCAACAGCCCTATGAGGAGAGACTAAAGGACCTCAACATGTACACCCTGGAACAGAGGAGGGAGAGGGGAGATATGATAGAGACCTTTAAATACCTCATGGGGGTAAATAAGGTACAGGAGGGGAGTATTTTTCAGAAGAAAAGGTGCTGAAGAACAAGGGGACATGCTATAAAGCTGGAGGGGTAGATTCAGGAGAGATGTGAGGAAGTACTTCACATAAAGAGTGGTGTATTCCTGGAACAGCCTTCCACTGGGGGCAAAAACAGTGGTAGGGTTCAAGAATGCATGGGATAAGCACAAATGAATCATAGTGGAAAGGAAGGGGGGAGGGAGGGAGAAAGAGCGGTAGATCAGGTGCGGTCTGATGTAATAGTGTAAGAAAGAAGAAATGGGTAGACTGGACAGACCAAGCAGTCCTTATCTGATATCAAATTCTGTTTCTATGCTTCTAGGCATCTGTGTTCATCCAAGTAAGACAAAATGCAGTTCATCTTTTTACCTAACAGAAAACTGACATTGTGGCATTTCTCTCATACCTTCTATGTGATCATACCTGTATACTTGCATTGCTGTGAGCCCCTTTTCTTGATTTCCTGACTGATAAAAACCAATGTCCTTGCATATTTTCATGTAGTGCTTACAGTTAAAATTTGTACTGTATGTATAGGCATCAGGTGTATTACTGCAGATGTGGGCTAGGGGGTGGACAGCACCTAAGAAAACAAAGTGAAATACACACTGATAAAATAAGAATGTGTTTTCTTCTTTATTGTTTTGAATTGTGATTAGGTGACCGTAAGTGTATCACTCTTTATTGCTCTTTTGTATTCACTGCTACCATGGTCTGCATAAGCGGTAGTGCAAGACGGAGCCACCTGTGAACCATTTGCCCAAGGCTTAAAAGAATAAGGGACAATTTGAGACACAGTATGGCAAAACAGATCTGTGTCACCGATGTCTTCATCATAGGACAAATTGTATTAAACGATAAATGATTTAGACACAAGGCACCAACTGCAAATACAGGACTTGTCACATTCTGACAGTGCCTTTTGACTGTGAAGCAGGAAGTGGTGGCTATGAATACAGTGCAGGGCTTCAAACAGGCATGGGATAGGCATAAGGGAGCAATACAGATGAGTATGAATAGATGGGCCAATGGCACATTTATAAGGTAGAAAAAGAAATGGGCAGACTGGATGGGCCTTGCGGTCCTTATCTGCCGTCAACTTCTATGTTTCTATGAATGCCACCAAATGATGTCATCACATATTATGCTCACTAAACCGTGCCATGGGAGAGTCTGGAGAGTCAGGAAAATAATGAGCATCAGCAGAGACAGCAGTCAAAAACACAAAAGAGGTACACTTTATTATTTGGCTGACAATTTAAAAATAAAACACAAAATCATACTCGTAGGACTGCACTACATCAAATTGCCCTGTGTAGATTCAAAATAATTAGATAATTTGCACATGATCTTTAAGGTGCACCTGGCAGCCATCTCTGCATACCAAGCATGGGCTGGTATGATGACAGTGACCCAGAAGGCGGCAGTCGAGTTTTTTCAAGAGTCTGGACCACCTGTCCCCTCCAGTGCGTGTACCACCTCCACCATGGGACCTACTGCTGGTGTTGGCTGTGCTCATGGGCAAGCCATTCAAGCCAGGGCACAGGTGTGAGATTTCATACCTGTCATGGAAGATGGACTTCGTTGTGGCCATCACATGATCCAGAAGGATCGGGGAGCTCCAGGCACGCTCGGTGGAGTCTCCCTACTTGATCTTCCACAGGGACAAAGTCATCCTTTGTCCCAACTTGAAGTTCCTCCTGAAGGTTGTATCGGAGTTTCACCTTAATCAAGTGATTAATTTACCAGTATACGTTACTAACCCATCTTCAGAGGCCGACCGCAGGCTCCATACCCTGGACCTGAGAAGAGTGCTGTCTTATGTTAAACGCATGGCTGGAATTTAGAGAGAGGCTTGCCAGCCGTTTGTCACTTACACTGAAGTCGTGTCTGGCAGACCGACAGCAAAACAGATGACTGTCAGGTGGCTCGCATCTTGTGTCGACCTCCGATACAGACTGGCTGGTAGTAAGCCTCCTGTAGGGTTTCATTCCACCAGTCATACTGCTGCCTCGGCTGCTTCCAGGTTTGTCCTTATCCAGGAAATATGCAGGGCTGGTACCTGGAGTCTGCACACACTTTTATGTCCCACTGCTATTTCGACCTTAAGTCATGCTGGGATGCTGGTTTTGGGACCTCGGTTCTTCAATCTCTGTTCGCCAAGTAGGGGTGCACGTCTTGCCCCCTCCTGGAGAACTGCTAGAAGTCTGCCAGAATGTGGATAGTGAACCATATCCATACCCCTAGAAAAATAAGTTACTCGCCTGTAATCGTATTTCTAGGAGTGGTATATGGTTCACACCCACCCAGCCTCCCCTGGCAAGTGGCACATGGTTGTCTGCTTCCAGCGTGCAAGAGCTGATGTCACAGGGTGGAGTTGGGGGTTATACTACCCAGATAGTGGGAGGAGCTGAGCTTAAAGATGGCCAGCAAATCGGACTGTTCCATTGTTACTGCCAGAGTGTGGATGTGAATCTTATACCACCCCTAAAACTACAGTTACAGGTGAGTAATCTATCTTTTTTCCATACATACCTGAACACTAGGACACATCACTTGGTCTTTGTTAAAAATCAGGATCAGAACCAAATTCCATTTCTAGATTTGTGAATTTTTGAGACCAGTGAAAAACTGAGTTCCAAACTACACAGAAAACCAACAGATAGAAATGTAATTCTGCACGCCAAGAGTTTTCACCCTATAAGCCTTATAAATTATATCCTTTTTAGCCAGTTTCTGAGGGTGAAAGGTAACTGTACACAACAGAAACATAGAAACACAGAAATTGATGGCTGATAAGGACAGCTAGGCCCATCCAGTCTGCCCATTTTCACTACCTACTACAAAAGCCACAGATCCTACTTGATCTCCAGCTTTACCTCCTCGTTCCTATTGCTAGGGTTCCCCTATACCTGTCCCATGCATTTTTGAATTCCTGCACTGTGTTTGCCCCCACGTCCTCTGCTGGGAGTCTATTCCTTGCATCCACCACCCTTTCTGTGAAGAAATACTTTCTCACATTACCCCTTAGTCTACTCCCTTCCAACCTCATGTCATGCCCCGTTGTACCTGAACATCTCCTTTTTCTGAAAGATGCTACCCTCCAGTACCCTACTTATGCCCTTTAGATACTTGTAGGTTTCTATCATATCTCCCCTGTCTCTCCTCTAGAGTATACATATTGAGGTCTCCCAGTCTCTCCTCATATGACTTTTGGTACTGGCCCTGCCCCATCTTTGTTGCCCTTCTTTGAACTCCCTCCACCCTATGTCCTCACGGAGATGCGGCCTCCAGAACTGGACACAGTATTCCAAATGAGGCCTCACCAATGATCTGTACAGTGGCATCACCACCTTTTTTCATCTACTGGTGATACCTCTCCCTGTGCACCCCAGCATCCCACTGGCTCTCCCCACAGCCTTGGTATATTGTTTTGTTTTTGTAAAATGTATTGATAAGAAACACAAAGCATGCAAATTTAACAATGAGCATTTCAACACTGCTCGTATAACTGATAGATACAAATGCATATGGCGATTCTTTTCAAAGATATACAGAAGTGCACATCGTGCATATACCTGATACAGCAATTACTCCATCCAACATTTTTAACCTAGGCTATTTCTTAGGCTCAGAGTGTACCTTTTATCACCCAGGGTCTTATAGCTGTTAGGGTCCAGTTGAGACACCCACCCTTATATGTGGCCCTCTTCTAATGCTTTTCCAAGTTTATACCAGATATGAGCAAATACAGGGGCATTTCCCACTACCACACTATGGGCCTTATCAATTCTAAGACACTTTAGCAGGTTGTTAGTCCACTGGTGTATTGTTGGGTTGTCTGACATCCAGCATTGGCTAAGTGTGTTGCGTGCATTAACCAGAGACAGAGACCATAATGGGAGATCTTGGCCCAGCTGTTGTTGAATTGGGTTGGCCCCAAATAGAAACTCCAGAGGTGATCTTGGGGGAACCGCTCCCAACACCTTAGATACAACTCTGTGCATTTGGTGCCAGAAGGCTAGGATTTTTGGACACATCAAAGTAATATGCAGAAATGTGCCTTCATTCACTTTACACTTGGGACATGTGGCTGGCTTCTCAGAATCCTGTGCATGCATTTTAGAAGGTGAGATATATGTCCTAAAGAGAAAGTGCATTTGGGTTTGTCTCAGCCTGTTGCTCCGGGAGCAGTTATTGAGGTGGCATATTTCCCCAGTCCAAATTTCTGATGTGGTGTTTGTATCCAGATCCAATTCCCACAAGCCCTTTATTCAATCCATGGGTTCTGTCTCTCCCTTGATTAAGATGCCATAGTACACAGATGGCCTAGTAAGGGGTTGAGGCCTAAACAGCTCCTCAAAGGGGTCCACTGGCAAACCGTAAGTGCTCATATCAAATAGACTAGACAATCTGTGGCATACCTGTATGTATATAAAGAGGTCACCAGGAAGGAGGGACCACTGCCTTCTGAGCTCTTTGAATAGCAGCAAGCTTCCACCTTTGTATAACTGTGTGGTAATTTAGGCCCTTCTTTTGCCATCGGAGGAGGCCACTGTGTAAAAACACATTGTAGCTTGGGGTGCCTTATATTGTGGACAGTATATAGGCATACTGAGAAGGAGCTGGGGATACAGAAGAAGCATTCATGTACTATCCTCCATACCTTTAGAAGGTTCCCAGTAAATGGGTTAGTGTTTCTATTGAGTTTTCCAGGAGGCAGCAATGCATGCAACATATCCCTCCTTAGATTATTCACCCCCGTTACCTTCCATAGACATCCATGTTGGGGAAGTGGGTCTGGTCCAGTTGGTAAAAATGCCAGCTGAGCTGCCCAGTAATATATCTTGAAATTTGGCAGACCTGCACCGCCACTAGAGACTGGCTGCCTCAGGTCTTTCCGCCTGATTCTGGCATTATTTTTCTGCCATAGGAACTTGTGTATAATGCTGTCAGGCTGCTTAAAGAATTTGCCTGGTACATGCACTGGCAAAGACTGGAACAAATATAAACATTGTGGTAACATATTCATTTTAACAGAGGCAGCTCTTCTCAAGAGGGTTAAGGGCAGGTCCATCCACCTTTCACATGCTAGTGTAATTCTAATAAGGAGGTCTTCATAATTCAATGAAAAAAGTTCACATACTTGTTATGAAATATATACCCCCAGGTATTTTATTTTGGCCACTACTTGTACACCCATGGCATTCCCAGCAAGGTAGCATCTGTCTTTCTCATCTGCAGGGAGTATCTCGCTTTTTGACCAGTTGATTTTATGGCCAGAGATATAAGCATATTCCTGCAAAATGCCCTGAACGTGTGGTAGGCTAATGCTAGGGTTGTGGAGGTATAGGAGCAGGTCATCTGCGAACATGGATGTCTAGTGTTCTTCTCTCTCACCATAGCCAGCCACCCCGGATGGTTCCAGATGGCTGCTGCCAGGGGTTACAATGCCAAGATGTATAGAAACATAGACTTTGATGGCAGATAAGAACAGCTTGGCCCACTCAGTCTGCTCATTTCCGTACCTATTGGATAAGCTGTAGATCCTAGTTAACCAACAGCTTAATTCCTCCTATAACAGTGGTGAGAGGGAGTACTCCTGTCACATTCCATGTTGCAGTACAAACCCTGAGGATAGTGACCTATTAATTAATATCTGGGAGATGGGCTGGGTGTATACGGTCTTTATCCATGAGAGGATATATAGCCCATTCCATATGCCTGAAGTACACTGAACATATATCCCTACTCCACACAGTTGAAAGCCTTCTCAGCATCCAGTGCAAGCACCGCTGCCCTGTGTGATCTCTGAGACGAGGCTGAATGATAAATAATATTCAGAGGGTTTCTAATATTGTGCTTCCCTTGCCTCCCCTGGACAAAACCACTGGATTAGGGATGTCAGCAGGTGTTCTAACCTGGCAGCAATTATTCGAGCCAAAATCTTATAGTCTGAGGTGAGAAGGGATATTGGTCGGAAGGAGGAGCACATTGTGGGGTCTTTGCCTGTTTTAGGAAGGACAGCTATAGTAGCCGACCACATGAAGCATGGGAGTATCCCCTTGCTAATACTCTCTTCGTATGTGGCCTGTAATGGAATTAGTAGTTCTGCCTGAAATATCTTCAAGAAATCAATTGGTAAGCCATCTGGGCCCGGTGCTTTACCTCCCCTCAAATGAGCAATAGCTCAGGATATTTCTGAGGTTTTGAGTGCCTCCTCCAGCAAAGCAGAGTCCCCTGATGGCACTGGGGTAATAGTGGCTTTCCATAAAAAAAATCCTGAGTGTGTTGTTGTGGTTTCCAATGAATACAATACTATTTAGAACCTAGAGAAAGCCTTCCCTATTGTTTGGCTGTCATTTACTAAGCTGCCCTCTGCAGTTCTAATGGTATTTTCACCCTGTCTCTGTTTTAGTTGCCATGCTAATAGTCCCTGCCTCATCACCATCAAAGTAAGGTCCTACCTTTCCAAGGGGTAAGCTCAACTTTGGCTGACTACACCTAAGAGAGTTGTATCGCCATTTGTGGTGTTGTAACCTGTGGTATAGCCCCAGGGAAGGAAGGTTCATGTGAGCCTTCTCCATTTCAAGAATTTTTCATTCTAGGAGGGCAAGGTCACCCTCCTCTAGTTTCCTCTTGTACGTTGCATAGAATATGGTTTGTCCCCTTATGTATGCCTTTAATGCTTCTCACCTTGTAACTTGGGTAGTTTCACCCTCCTTATTGTTAAATATTCTAAAATATTGGTACACATAAAGGCAATATACTGATAATCTTTTAGTAGCATAGGGTCTAGTTTCCATGGTCACGTAGTGGGTTCACTAGTTGGGCTGTTTAACTGTGAGATAAGAGGGGCATGGTCTGAAACCAGAATGGATTTGTATCTAAAGGGACCCATGTCTGTAGCAAGGGATGCTGACACAAGCAGCCTGTCCAATCCAGCATAGGATTGTTGGGCATGGGAATAAAAACTACATTCCTTCCCTGTGGGGTTCTGATTTCTCCAGATGTCTTTTAATGAGCAAGTGTTCTCAATTTCTTGGAAGGCCCGTGCATTTTTTTGACACTGCTGCAGGGGCCGGGTTCAACCTCTCAAGAATGGTGTCACCAACACAAAATCCCTCCCCAAGATCCATGGGCCACGATATGGGGACATGTCTAGGAGCACTTTATGGTAGAACCCAGGGTCTTCAATGCTCAGTCCATAGATAGAACCTAGTGCTAAGAATTCCCCCATATTGAGTTGCAGCTGTGCTGAGGCATACCTTCCACCCGGATCAATGTAAGATTTCACAGTACTGCCAAGGAACCCCACGGGGATCCAAATTGCTGCTCTCCTTGCCAATCGTGTGGCTGTTATACATGTGCCGCCCCATGATTTTTTAATTTTGTCAACCTCCTTAGGTAGAATATGCGCCTCCTGCAGAAGGGCAATGCTGGTTTTAAGTTTTTTAAGTCTAGTTAGGACCTGTTTACATTTTGTGACAATCTTGAGGCTATTTATGTTCCAGGTAGTAATTTTCTTGGTGGCATCCATTGTGGATTGCTGGAAAATGACCATCCTCTCTGAGCCGTGCCTTGGCAATACCACATTTGCACACTCTGTATATCTGAACTATTTCCTCTTCATTTGCATCCATATAAACATATTCATTAAATTTAACTGTAACTGTATATACCACAACTTTTTCTCCCTTTACTTCCCTCCCACTCTCTCCCTTTTGTTTCTCCCCAAAAACAATTCTTCCCTTTCTTACCCCCATTTATCCCAAACTGTTAGCCAACCTACACTGCTAACAAAAATGATTGTAAATGAATATGTAGGATTACCCTACTTAGTAGCCAGTCCTACCCCTTCCCCTCTGTTGTTAATGGCAAGCAATTGCTTCAGCCATGAACCAAGTTAAACACTGAACGTGTGCACCAACCAAATCTAAGCAGATTAACCTTGAAGTGCCCGATCAAGGTGAAGGAATGGCATGGGATCCCCCACACCCCACTCTGCCCCAAAAGAAAATGTGGCAAACCTAAATGAATGTATTGTTTTCAGTTGGTAGCTTCTCCCTAACCATCTGTATAGGTCCTGTATGGATCCAGATCTTATTTTACTCCCATGAAATTTCATGCCCCCCCCACCCCCATACATATCACTCCTTCTGAACATGTAGAGCATCTCACCATTCTGACATGTTATAGTGTAGTTAGGTCCAGTTTACTTTGGCATGTATCCGAGTTCATCCATACTCCGGTGCTAGTACCACCAGGTCCTTCTCTCCGCCCCCCCCCCCACCGCTGTTACCTGCGTCTGAAATGACACAGTTGGAGGAGGGAGGTTACTTCCATCAGTGCAGCTAGGGGTCAATCTCTCCTACTGCAAAGGTAACAGCTTCCCAGGTTCGAGAGCGACGTGGACTACCCACAATATGACCCACTTCCAGCACATGTGCATACATATAATGGCCAGCCACTGAAAAGTGCAAGAGCATGACCCTCCACAAGGAGTCGATTTGTAGTGTTCATGGTGTGGGTAGTGTCTGCCATTTTCCCCTCTTGGGCCAGCTCTCTTAACCATATGTAGGCCCGTAGCAAAATCAGGCATGCATGTGATGTCCCAGTCGTAGCCAAGTTCCCCCCCCCGTTGTTACCTGTGCCCCTAGGCACAGTCAGGGTTGGGAAGTCACATTAGGCATGGCCCCAGATAATCCACCAGTAATACTCATAGTTAGTCATGCCTGCACTGATTTGCTGTGTCACAATACTGCAGTGGTCTGTCTCACACAGCAGCACCTCCTGCAAGGGTTCACTTCTCTAGGACAAGCATGCTTAGTCAAGGCAGCCCACCCTGGAAACGCCAGGAGAGTGGACTTTGAGTAAAACTTGCATGTTTGTATTTGGAAGTCCACAGACCACGCCTCCAATGTCAACCTCATGGTTGGCAACCCCAGCCCTCGCCCAAAGCGACATCACTATGCTGACTGTGTGGAGCCAAGTCACCCACTGAGGTGACATATCTGCCAATCAGGGCCCGGTCTGGGCCATACCCATCCATTTTGACTGTGTTCCCAGGCATGCTACGGAAATGACCTGCCCATCATAGGGCCATCAGGCTGGTGAGCCTCTCCTGTTGCTCCAAACCCTAAGCATCAGGTCCACTGGGTCACCCCCACACACACACACACACTCTCTAAAAGCAAGGCATATAGTGCAATTTAAAATAAGTAACTGTTTCAGAGGACATCTCCCCCAATCCTATTGCCTGGACCAGGCTTTTATTAGTGCTGTATTCACGGGTTGTAAGACCCACCTCAGGTAGTAAGTCACTGCGATCCCCTCTGATTTCCCATTAATTCCGTTCTCAAGACATCAAAACCAAAACATACCTGTGATTAAAGCTTGTTGTCCATACTGGTGAAATATCTCTGTTGTTTTTCCATGTCCATAATGAGGAGTGAATGCATCATTCATAACTGTTCTACCATGCAGTCTCGGCCTGGAGTGCTAGGGAAAAGCCCGTTCAGGGTCTCCTGTACAGGCTGTCTGTCACCCTCACTCCCGACTGTCCATGGCGGGACAAAAGTGATTCTGGTGGTTGGCCGCTCTATCCAGACTCTGGGTCCGAGGATTCAGACTTAAATTTGCATCCATGCGACAATGATTCAATGAGTCTTTTGATGGAGGAAGGTCCCACGTCCTTCCTGGGCATCCTCCATGTCATCTACGAATCCATGGGGATGCCCTTGGAGCCTGTTGAAAAAAGAGCCTAATATCCCAATATTCTCAGAAAAGGGGATTCTCTGAGGCCTTCCCAGTGGCTGAAGCCATAGTTGGCCCGGTCTTGGAGCTTTGACAGCACCCTGCCTCCTGCCCTGCACCTTCAACCTGGATGGCCCGCAAGTACGCAGTTCCCATTGGCTACCCTTCAGGGTTCACACAGCACCCCTCAGCTGAGGGGTTGGTGACCGAGTCTATGTTTCAGCACTCAGGCAACTCAGGAGACACTGATAGACCTCCGGACAAAGTGTCCATGAAGTTGGACCATTCGGTCAGAAAGGTCTGTGCTGCCTCCTCGCTCGGTCTCCGACAGGCAAGTTCGGCCATTGTCATGGTACACTTCTCCCATGCCCTATTGGGCTCTCTGGATGAGGTGCTTCCTCATCTCCCTGCAGACATTCAGACAATGGTCAAGTAGGTCCGTGACCAGGGTCAGTCTGTTGCTAAACAGCAACTCCAGACAGCTCTGGACATCGAGGACTCTTGTGCCCGTTCGGTGGTGACTGCAGTAGCCATGCGCCACAGCGTTTGTCTTGACCTTTACGGCAGACACCCAGCACAAACTGGCAGACATTCCTTTCCTGTCTACCAACTTGTTCGGTCCAGGAGTTGAAGGTCACCTCCAGCAAATCAAGAAGTCCAGTGCCACCTTGGACTCCATTACTTCTGCCCAGAAGGAACCCCAAGGTTCAAAGAAGCAGAAAAGAAAGCCTTTTCTGCCTTCTGCCCTGCGGCCAAGTAGCCCCATTACCAATCTGGGCAGCAGCAGCAGGCTCAATCTTGGCACCCTCAGCCCAAGTCAGGGGCTTCAGCAGCCTGTAAGCCCAGAGGGAAGGGCCCTGGCGGTGCCCCCGCTGGATCCTCCTCCTCCAAGCCTGCACAGTGACGGGATGGGGATTGCCACCCCCATGCCCATCATGACCACTCTGGGTCCTCCCATGGGGGGGCTGGCTCCACCACTTCCTTTCCACCTGGTCCGCTGTCACAGTGGACAAGTGGGTCTTGGAAGTGGTCAGCCAGGGACTGCCTCTGGAAATTGAGCAGTACCCTCCAGGCCGAGCCCACGCCCCACGGGAGGAGGAGAAGGTTTCCACCCACACTCAGTCGGCTCTCAGAGATGAGATCACCCAACTCCTCCGCAAGGAGGTAGTGGTCAAAGTCGCGGATCCCCCTGTCAACCCAGGGTTCGTTTCCAGGTACTTCCTGGTCACGATATGGATTGGGGGCTGGCGCCCCATTCTAGATCTGCATGACCTGAATCAGTTTCTCAGGTCTCATACTTTCAGGATGGTAACTCTGTCTCAGATCATACCATCTCTCAAGCAGAACGTGGTTCTGCTCCCTGGATCTGCAGGACACGTTCTTTCACGTCCCGATCCGTCCGTCTCACTGAAGGTTCCTCCACTTCAGGGTGGAACAAACCCTCTACAAGTTCCAAGCCATGCCGTTCAGTCTGTCATTGGCCCCCAGGGTCTTCATCAAATGCATTGCAGTGGTGGCAGCCCATCTTCGGCATCGAGGGGTCAGGGTGTACCCTTACCTTGACGATTGGCTCATAGCGGGTCCCTCCAGACTGGAGGTAGAGAGGTCAAGGGATCTGGCCCTCCAAACCTGCCTCAGCCTTGGCCTCCTGATCAATGAGGCCAAGTTGGAACTCGTGCCCATGCAGGTGATCTGCTTCATCGGGGCAGAGCTTGACTCTTGCCGAGCCAGAGCTAGGCTCCCAGTGGACAGGGCAGAGGTTCTCTCCTCCTTTGCCTGATCATTTCTGGTTGGGCAATTGCACCCTGCCCGGGACTTCCTGCAACTTCTGGGTTACATGTTGGCCTGCACCTCTGTAGTCCTATGGGCCTGGTGGCATATGTGCCCCCTTCAGTGGGAGCTGCCAGCCAGTGGTCTCGGCGTCTAGGTCACTTCGACCAGCTGGTCACTGTAACCCAGAAGATGTGGGACACTCTCCTGTGGTGGACCATCCTGGAACATCTGCAGGGAAGGATCCCGTTTGTCCGCCCCTAGCCAATGGTCATCCTGACGACCAATGCCTCTCTCACGGGCTGGGGTGCCCACATGGGGAATCACAGAGTCCATGGGCTTTGGACCCATGAGGAATCCCGATGCCATATCAACTTGCTGGATCTCTGAGCAGTTTGGCTGGTGCTGGCTGCATTCGCTCCATTCCTTCGGGTCAAGTGATTCAAGTCCAGATGGACACCACAACCATATACTACCTCAACAAACAGGGTAACATGCACTCCCGGCCTCTGTGCAGGGAAGCACTCCACATCTGGACCTTTGTGAGCCGACTGGGTGCAGATGATCTAGCCATCCATGTGGCAGGAGCCTTGAATCAGTTCGCAGACGCCCTCAGCCATGTGGGCAAGGTGTCCCATGAGTGGTCTCTTCATTCAGAGGTAGTACACCCCTCAGGTGGACCTGTTTGCCTCAAGGGAGAACACAAAGCTGAGGCTGTTCCATGCCCACACCCCTCAGCAGGGCTCGCTGCAGGGGTATGCCTTCTCCAGGCCATGGACCCCAGGCCTCTTCTATGCCTTCCCTCCACTTCCCTTGATCCACAAGGTGCTTCTCAAGGTCAGGAGGGACAAGGCATAGATGATCCTGGTTGCCCCAGACTGGCTCCGCCATTTCTGGTATTCAGATCTCCTCAGCATCAGGCTCCTGAGGCATTGTCTAGCATGCCCAGACCTGCTCTCCATCAATTAGGGGAAGGTACTTCACCCAGACCTTCAGTTCCTGCACCTGACAGCCTGGTTCCTGAGCGGCTAGAGTTCCAGGCTTTGGGTCTCTCCGATGATGTCCTCAGTGTAGTTTAGGCATCTAGGAAGGAGTCGACCAGTAGGTGCTATGCCTTCAAATGGAAGAGATTCTCCATTTGGTGTCAGGGTGAGGGCCTGGACCCTTCATCCTGTCTGGTGGCTAGCATCCTCGACTACCTTTGGTCTCTCTCCAAAGGGGGTCTTTGGTCTACGACCCTCAAGATGCACCTGGCAACCATCTCTGCTTACTGTGCTCAGGCTGGTCAGCAGACGGTGGCACAGGAGAAGGTGGTCTGGTGCTTCTTTAAAGGCCTTGACCACATTTCCCCTCCAGTGTGTGAATCACCACAACCGTGGGATCTACTGCTGGTTCTGGCAAAGCTCATAGGCAATCCATTTGAACCAATGCACATGTGTTATATGTCACATCTGTCATGGAAGACTGCCTTCTTGGTGGCTATCACTTTGGCCAGAAGGGTTGGGGAGCTACTGGTGCTCTCTGTCGAGTCTCCCTATTTGGTCTTCCACAGGGACAAGGTTGTCCTGCACCCCAGCCCAAAGGTCCTTCCGAAGGTGGTGTTGGAGTTTCACCCGAACCAGGTGATGACTTTGTCGGTGTACTACCCCAATTACACCTTGGAGGCCTAGTACAGGCTCCATACTTTGGACCTGAGATGAACGCTGTCTTATTACAAGGAGCGTATGGCTGAAGTTTGGGGAGAGGTTCACCAGCTGTTTGACACCTACGCTCTCCATCAATTAGGGGAAGGTACTCCACCCAGACCTTCAGTTCCTGCACCTGACAGCCTGGTTCCTGAGCGGCTAGAGTTCCAGGCTTTGGGTCTCTCCGATGATGTCCTCAGTGTAGTTTAGGCATCTAGGAAGGAGTCGACCAGGAGGTGCTATGCCTTCAAATGGAAGAGATTCTCCATTTGGTGTCAGGGTGAAGGTCTGGACCCTTCATCCTGTCTGGTGGCTAGCATCCTCGACTACCTTTGGTCTCTCTCCAAAGGGGGTCTTTGATCTACGACCCTCAAGATGCACCTGGCAACCATCTCTGCTTACTGTGCTCAGGCTGGTCAGCAGACGGTGGCACAGGAGAAAGGTGGTCTGGTGCTTCTTTAAAGGCCTTGACCACATTTCCCCTCCAGTGTGTGAACCACCACAACCGTGGGATCTACTGCTGGTTCTGGCAAAGCTCATAGGCAATCCATTTGAACCAACGCACATGTGTTATATGTCACATCTGTCATGGAAGACTGCCTTCTTGGTGGCTATCACTTTGGCCAGAAGGATTGGGGAGCTACTGGTGCTCTCTGTCGAGTCTCCCTATTTGGTTTTCCACAGGGACAAGGTTGTCCTGCGCCCCAACCCAAAGGTCCTTCCGAAGGTGGTGTTGGAGTTTCACCTGAACCAGGTGATGACTTTGTCGGTGTACTACCCCAATTACACCTTGGAGGCCAAGTACAGGTTCCATACTTTGGACCTGAGATGAACGCTGTCTTATTACAAGGAGCATATGGCTGAAGTTTGGGGAGAGGTTCACCAGCTGTTTGACACCTACGCTGAAGCCGCATCTGGCAGACCTGCAGCAAAGTGGACAATTGGAAGATGGATTACAGTTTGCAGTGATCTCTGCTATCGGTTGGTGGGCAAGACCTCCCACAGGGATAAGAACTCATTCCACCTGCCATGCTGCTGCATCGGTGGCTACTTCTAGGGACATCCCTATCCAGGATATCTGCAGGGCTGCTACCTGGGAGTCAGCAAACACCTTCATTTCCCATTACTACATCGACCTAGAGTCACACCGGGATGCTGGTTCTGGGGCCTCAGTTCTTCAATCTCTGTTCCCTAAGTAGGGTGTGTGTGCCTTGTCTACCTCTTCCCAGAGAACTGCTAGGAGTCTGACAAACAGTGTGGATAGAACAACATATCCACGATCCTAGAAAAACAGGTTACTCACATGTAACAGTAGATGTTCTACAGACTGGTCTCTTTCAGTAAGTTATTACTCTTTGGAATCCCTTAGGTGGAGCTGTCACACGGTAGCTTCTTCCAGCAGTCTTCTGTGGGGCCGCCCCCATATCTCACTTCCTGTGGCTGTGTATAAAAGGGGGTGGCCCCCAGGCATACACTGTTCATTTTCCTGCCAGCTTCAGCCCACACGGCAGCTAGCTCAATTTTCTGTGTTGCAGTCTTCGACGTGAACTTCAACCCAATTTTTCTTCTCTCTGCCGGGCCTGTGGAACACTTCCAGGCCCTGGCTTTTCTACTTCCAGGACCCAGGCCTGTGAACCACTCACAGCAACCCCGGCTCCTGCCTCTGGTCCTGGGCCGGTGTACTACTCCCAGGCCCCGGCTCTTCTGCTTCTGCTGGGCTGGGCCTGTGCTTCTCACAGTACCCCCAGCTCTCCTTGTTTCAGCGTGCTTGTGTTAACTCACAGCACCCCCACTGCTCCTTGGCCCAGGTTCTCTTGCTGGGTCAGGGACTCCATCCATGGCTGACAAGGCAGCCTTCCTGGGACAGACCTCTGGGACCTGTGTTAAGGGTCCCCGGCCCCAGACTCTTGTTCCCAACATTGAAGGGAGCAGGACTCACTCCTCTAACTCCTCAGATCTGCTCTGTCGACAGTGGCTTCTCCATCGTTAACGGGCGTTCATCTCCTACTGTCGCTGAGGGTTATCCCTCCTATCAACGGAGCTTTCATCACTGACGGGACTGCTCCCCCCATCAACGGAGCCTCGTTGCTCACATCCTTTTTGCCGGGCTGTTCCCCATTGCTGGAGCTCTGTCATTCTCTTGTACAGTCGATGGTGGCTATCTCCCCGGCCCCCCTCATCAATGGGGTGTTCATCATCGACGGGGAAGCTCCCACTGTTGACAGGGCGTTCGTTGCCCCCCCTCATCATCGACGGGTCATCCCCATTGACTGAGCACTCTTCTGCATGTGTCTCATCAACGGGCGCTATTCCTCCATCAATGACATGTTTCTCATCGACAGGGAGGCTTCCCCCTTTGATGGAGCATGTTACTTTCTCTCCCTCATCGACAGGAGCTCTTCCCCCATTGACAGAGCATGCAGTTGCTCTCTCTCATCGATGGGGGCTCTTCCCCCATCAACGGAGCATGCTGCTCACTCTCTCATCAATGGAGGTTCCTCCCCATCGATGGAGCACTCCTTGTCTACAGGGCTGCTTCCCCCTTTGATGGGACATCTTGTTTTGTGTTCCTCATCGATGGGGCTGCTCCCCCGTCAATGGGACATCCCCATTTCCATTCCTCATCGATGGAGCTGCTTCCCCCCTTCGATGGGACATCCCTGCCTTCATCCCTTTCAGTGGGGCTGGTTCCTCTGTCACCGACAGGGGCTCAGCACCTCAGGTGTCCCCAGTGCGGGGGTCCCATTCCCTGCCCATCCTGGCACCAGCATCCTCTTCCTGCATCACTGGGGATACCCCTGCATTGCCAAACCAGTGCCCCTCGAGCACCCCTTCCTTTGTGCCCTCAGATGGGGTTCCTGGGTCTTGCCCCTCATTCCTCAATCCTCCTCCAGTGCCACCCCGCTGGGTCGGGATGCTCCCTCCCACCTTTCCAGCATTGTCTGGTTCAGGCTCCCTCCGCCTTGTTCCCCCCTCCCTCCTCCTATTTCTGGTGGTCTGGCCCTGGGGTTTCCCTGCGGGGGGCCTTTTCTGCCCATGCCTGGGCTTGGGCATCCCCTCCCTTCCCCTCCATTATGCCCTGTGTGGGCCTCCCAGTTGTGCAGTGCCCTGCTGGGCCTTCTTTCTGTGCCGCCACTCTTTCGGCTGCCTCTGGGGCTTCTCGGGGGCTTCTGCCCAGCCCACGTGCCCCGCCACACCTATTCCTGTTCACCAGATGTGGTTTCTGGTGCCTGGTGTGCTTTGACATGTGTGCTTGCCTTCTCTTGACTTGCTGCTTCATGGCCATTCCTATGCGGGCCGAGTGGTCTGGTGCCTCCGTGCCTTGTGTGTTTTGGCCTTGGTGCCTTCTCTCTGCCTTTGCCCCCCTGCCTGGGGTCAGCCCTGTTGGTGCTGCTCATATATGCCCTTTCCATGCCTTCTTGACACTGGCTTCCTGTGGGCTGCGATGCCATGGCTGCATCCGCCCATCTGTCTGCCATGGCAGTTGCCTTGCGGCACCCCGTGTGGCCTCGGGTGTCGGGTTAGGCACCCGACATCCACTTGTCAGTGGCCATCACCCCTTTTTGTGGTGCTACATTTTTGGTCATGGTCCCCAGACCTTTCTGGTTTGCTACCCACCGTCCAGTCATGCCCGACGGTCAGTCCAGGACCTCTCCCTTGCCCCCGGTTCCCATTGTCTTCCTCGACTGCCAGAATGTCCTGTTCCTGTCCCCCTCCCCAGGGTACTGCTCAGGTCTCTTGTGGGGCAGCTGCATCTGCCCCCATCCCACACCCATCCTCCTGGCAGGTCCGGGCCTGCCCCTCCTCCTTGACCGCTCTACAGGGCTTGCTCCCCACCTCCTTCCACATGCCTTGGAGGTGCCCAGGTGTCCCTTCGCCCTTTTCTTCGGAGGCTTGCATCCTCCTCCTGGTTGCTTCCCTCCTCTCTGCAGTCCTTTTGGAACTCCTGCAGTTCTCCCTCCTGGAGTCCCCTCAGTTGCTCTTTGCTGTGGCCTGCCCGGTGCTCTTTGCCCCAGTACTCTCCACTCCTTGCACGCTCACTGGGCATACTGTCCTGGAGTTGCTGTTTTCTTGCCATAGCCATTTGACCCTTGCCTAGTCAGGTTACATGACTGTGCATGGCCTCCTGCATCTATCTATTCCACCTCGACAGGTCTCTGACTGTCTCTGTGACACTTTGGATGCCCTGCTGCACTTGCTGTATGCCATTGCCTTTTGCACCCCTGCTCAGCAGGTTGAATCATTGGCATGGCCCTGTTCCTACTCTCCCTTGAAGGCGTACCACTGTCCTCACCACTCTTGGCTTATCGGCCCTTCCTGGTGTGGCTTAAGTTGACTTGCATATGGCTTTTGTGACATGCCGTCCCTTGTCTGGGATCCCACAGCTGTCTCTTGGATATGTCTGCGGCTCCTCCATGGCTTCTGCCTGGTTCCTGTTTGCCGCCCCTTTTTCCATTGTCATGGATGTGTCTCCTTGGCTCTGCTTGTTGCAGTGGCTTCATGCTCCACCTGTCCTCCCTTTTGTTATAACTGCTTGATGCTCTCCCAAGAATAATAACCTACTGCAAGAGACCAGTTCGTAGAAGATAGAATCATTATGTAAGAACTTACCGTAACAGTAGATCTTCGAGGAACTGTCTCTTGCAGTAGGTACAATCCCGCCCTCTATCCCCTTGCTATTTTTGCTGTCGGGGCCTTGGCTTTCAGGCCATTGGGTTGTTTTTTTTTCCATGGTCCCTGGGTTCCCCTGGTTCCTCTGCCTTTTTTTCATGCTGCAGCTGGTGGGGAACAGTGTGTGCCTGGGGGCTGCCCCCTTTTATACACAGCCACAGGAAGTGAGGTATGGGACGGCCCCATAGAAGACTGCTGGAAGAAGCTACTATGTGACCACTCCACCTAGCAGACTCCCAAGAGTGATAACCTACTGCAAGAGACAGTTCCTCAAAGATCTACTGTTACAATAAGTTCTTACGTAACGATACTTTCTAGGAGTGGTATATGTTGTTCATCCACATGAACCCACCTGACCTCCCCGGCTTCGATGCACAACCCTCTGCTTCCAGCGGGCAAAATCTGGCATGAAGGGGCAGAGCCGAGGCTTATACCACCCAGGTGGGTGGGAGGAGCCAGCTTTTAGACCAACCAGCAAGATTTAAAGGGGAAAGGTACATACCAAACAGTGCAGATGAACAACATATACCACTCCTAGAACTACTGTTACAGGTGATTAACCTGTTTATTTCTGACATCAAGAATGGGGTGCATACCCCTTGATTTCTTTGGAACCAGGAAGTAGTGGGAGTAGAACCCTGTGTTCCATTCTGACTTTGGCACTACTACCACTGCCCTGTTCCTCAGAAGACCCACAGTCTCCTGCACCAGAAGCTCTGACATGTGAGCTGACAAAGGGAGATGTCTTCTGGGCAGATAGTTCAGAGGGAGTTCTGTAAAATCTAGGGAGCATACCTCTTGGATGATCCTGAGGACCCACTTGCCCATCATGATGGATTCCCATTGACAGTAAAACTGGGTCAGGTGTCTCCCCACTAAGGAGGAGGGGTCTGCCTCAGGCAGCTGAGTCAAGGCCAGGGCTGGAACGTCATATAGTGGTACTGGGTGTTTTCAGCACTTGTGTGTTTGGCTGTGCCTTCTCCTGAGGCTGACTTCTGTTTTGGGCTCCCCTGTCTTTGCCGTGAAAGGACTGCATGTTTTGGAAAGAGTCACACCACTGGGGTTAAAGGGAGCTGGTCTGGAGGTCGTAAGGGTTGTTCTAGTTTTAGTAGATGCAATAAGGTACTGCACCACCTGCTGTCCAGACAGGTGAAGTCCATCAAAGGGAACATTCATTACCTGTTGTTGGACGTCCTGGGTGAAGTCAGAAGTCTGCAGTCAGGAATGCTGCTTGAGGCAAATGCCTGCCACAGCAGAGCAAGATGCAGCATTGAAGGTGTCCATAGAGGCTTTAAGCTGGTGACTGGTAGACTCAGTATCTTACTTGACAGTCAGCAGAATATCTTGTTTAGCCTCCAAATCTGGCAGAGACATTGCCAGAGACTTCACCGGAATCCTCACTTAAAGGCAGAGGGGGATGCTGTCAAACACAATAAATCTGGCAATCTCATGAGATGCCAAAAACATGTTTGACCACCTAAACTGGTAGTTCCTGCTATACACTCTAACCAAATTTGGAACGGGACCTAAATTCCTATCCTGGATCAACGCTTCTATATACTGCCCCCAGGGTAAAAGTACAAATGAATGGCATCTCTCCCCATTATTTGAAATATTAAGGGGCACCCATCAGGGTGCCCCTTATCACCACTCTTGTTTTTACTGGGTGTTGAAACTCTGGCCATTTCCATACAACAGAACACCAACATACTGGGAGCTACCTGTGATCCACAAACCCAGAAAATCTCCCTCTATGCCGATGATGTGTTACTTTTCATCAGTGACCCAGTTAAATCTATGCCCACCCTTTACTGAACAAATATGGACAGGTGTCAGGAATCAAAATAAATCAAGAGAAATCAGAAGTGTTTAAGCTTAGTGGAATAATGTCAGTACAAATAAAAGCCAGTATACCCTTTAAATAGGCTGCTAAAGGGTTTAAATACTAAGAACACATATCCAAAAGTATGGTACGAATCTCTATAAAGCCAACTATGAACCACTTTTTTAGAGCGATGTATGCTTACTTTAAAAGGTGGGCACATCTCCCACTCTTGGTGGAGGGAAGCATTCAGACAGTCCGAATTAATGTTTTGCCCACCTGTTCTGTTACCAAATGCTTCCAGTCAGTACACCTTTGAGGGTATGGAAACAATTAGATAAAGTAACCAGACTCTTCATCCAGGGGAAAGGCCATCCAAGGATATCCATGTTACTCCTATGACAGCATAAGAATAAAGGTGGACTGGGGCTACCATATTGCAAATACTACTACTAGACTGCTCAAACAGCCTTAGTAATGCAATGGCTAACCCCACAGAGAGGCACGGGCTGGACTGAATTAAAGGCACATGGCCCACCCTCTGGCTGGCTGACGTCACTATCCCTCTCTCACCTTACACTAGCCATTTTCCAAACATATACAAAATCCATGAGTTGCACATACCCTGAAAACATAGGATACCATGCACAGGCATCTAGGTATGGCTAACAAGATTAGCCCATTGGTAAGCCTAGTAAATGCATCTGACGATGCTGTTGGTCCAGCCAGTAGTGGTCTGAGATGAGGGGAGGCAAGGGACATTACATCGCTCTGAGTTGCTAGAGCTTGATCTCTATCTCAGGGAAACCTGTAGCAATATACTGTGTGTTGTGCTTATGTGATATACCTTGATAACTTGAGTTTTATTAATTACAGTCTATGTCCTTTGTGTTTTGGAGCCCTGTAATCCCTGTGGAACAGGAAGAGGGTTTAGTAGTAATATTTTAGAAAGCTACTAATCCACAAGAAATCCAGCTGAATTATAGCCCCTGTTATTTTGGGCATTCACTGGCAACCGCAAAGTTAACCCGAGGAGGCTGTCATTTTATTAGGTGCTAATTTCTTGTAGCAGCTGTTTCACTCGCTGCTTGCCCCCGAATTTACATCTGGGTCTGTCAAGTGCTATATCAGTTCACTCTGCAGCAAGTGAATTTCCAAACAGTTAACCCGAGTTGCTAGAGCTTGATCTCTATCTCGGGGAAGCCTGTAGCAATATACACTGTGTTGTGCTTATGTGAGATACCTTGATAACTCTGAGTTTTATTAATTGCAGTCTATGTCCTCTGTGTTTTGGAGCCCTGTAATCCCTGTGGAACAGGAAGAGGGTTTAGTAGCAATATTTTAGAACGCTACTAATCTACAAGAAATCCAGCTGAATTATAGCCCCTGTTATTTCAGGCATTCACTAGCAACCGCAAAGTTAACCTGAGGAGGCTGTCATATTATTAGGTGCTAATTTCTTGTAGCAGCTGTTTCACTCACTGCTTGCCCCCGAACTTACATCCAGGTCTGTCAAGTGCTATATTAGCTTGCACTGCAGCGAGCAGGGCGAGTGCGCAGCATCGCACACGAAGACGTGCGCAAAGACACGTACATCCAGCGTGTGTCATGCATGTCAAGTGAATGAGTAAAATCACAAGGATTAATCTTTGTTTTCACATATCTAGAACAAAGTCAATGTGTATGTTTTAAAAATTGTGTGTCACTATTTAAGACAGAAAAGTTATAATAATTTGTTAGTTATCAAAGCATCAGAAAGGAATTAAGTACTACATACACCTAAAGGACTAATTAGTTTTACTTAATAAGTGCTTGTAAAGCCTGATAGGAGTCTACACCTTGAATTAGCCTAGTTAACTGTTGTATGATTAAAGCTCTCTCAGGGCATCTCATGTTTATCAGCCAAAACTAATAAAAGGAGTTAGAGCCATTTGTTAAATACTCTTTGTCTTACATGAGGTTCTTAGCCTGATACTTCATATAGACATCAGGGAATTCGAGTAGTAGTACTCATATAAGATTGGGTCTAGGCCCATGTAAAGATATACACGTTGTATTAAACACCTATTAAACTTGATCATACTTTCTCAGTCAACAATCAGAGTAAACCCAGATCTCTGTGGTTTATATTAAGTAACTTTTCATAATGGACGCTACAATCGAAACAAACAAAGGTATAATAGGAATTAAGTGCTCAGCTTGTAATATGTACTCATTTAATACCACAGATACAGCCTATAACCTATTTACTTGCCCCAAATGTATCGATAATGCACACATGTTATGCTTAATTGCCCAGTTTAATAAAAGAATGGCAGAGCTTGAAAAGAGCCAAAAAGAAATGGCAGAATTTCATCGAACCTGGTACTTTAGTGATCCAAAGTTAGCACACTCTGTGTTACACTGTGACCCTAAATGTAGTAGCACACGCCCAATCACTCCAAACAGGAAAAGAAGTAGGGATGAAGAAGAAGCTCTAATATCAGAGGAACAATGGTATCAAGTACAACACTTGAAACCTCCAAAAAAGAAAAAAGGGAGAAAAGCTAACCACTTTAATTTGGAGCTTACTAACTCATTTGATCCATTAACACACGAAATCACTCATGAAGAGAACAACTGCACATCACCCAGTCTTGAAGTTAGACCTTCAGTACCAATTTATTCTGCAGAAACTATACAAGCTAATGATAACTGCAGAAATATGGATACAAATGGCCCTTCTGAGGAACCATTTATACAACTGGAAGCTCTGATTACCAATCCAGTACAAAATAATTCAAACACTGAATATACATGTACAGAGAGGGAAACAACATCATAATAAAACACAAGTGTTTGTTTTAGGAGACTCGATTGTTAAAAGTATAGATACGGCCATTTGTAACAACAATAAGGAAAACAGGACTATGTCATGCTTCAAGGGAGCTAGGATATCTGATATCACCAGAATGACTAATGATATACTAGGAAACAAAATCAGACAAAAGCTTGTGATTATTCATGCAAGAGCGAACAATGTGTTACACCAGCATACTCAACTAATAAAACAAGAATGGGTGAATCTAACTAACAAACTTGTAAATTTAGGTTGTGATTTTGCCTTTTCAGAAATATTACCTATTCCCAGAGCCACACATCAGCAAAATTGGAAATTAAAGAAACTTAATAACTGGTTAAGGAGGTGGTGCCTCAAACAGAATGTGGGATGTATTACACATTGGGAAGAATTTGAAGACAACAAACACTTAAATAGTAATGATGGGTTACATCTCAGTAAATATGGGTCATAGTTACTTGGTCAACATTTGAATACCTATTTTGATCATTATTTAAACTAGTTGTATGGGGGGAGGTGGCAAAATCATGTGTAATTTCAGATTCCCACTGTTCTATAGGACTTTCAAATACAAAGACTCCAAATGAAATAAAAAATGGAAATAATAAAACCAAAAGAAGAACAAATAAAAAAAAACTAAGAATCTCATTCTTCCACAAAACACCTTAATTACAGATAATAATAATATATCTTTACGAACTCCAATGCTTCAGGACAGTTCAAAAGAGCTTAAGATTTTAATGACAAATTCAAGAAGTCTGATTAATAAAATGGATGAATTAAGGTACATCTTGACAACCAAGAATATTGATATATGTGGGATAACAGAGACTTGGTTTTCAGAAAATGACTGGAATACTGATATACCAGGTTATTCAAAATATTTAAAAAACTGTCTGAATAAGACTGGAGGAGGACTTGCTCTGTATATCTCTAATAAGCTTAAAAGTTATCAAGTAAACTTCAATGACACTGACACAGAAATTCTATGGAATAGGATAGAATTAGGTCATAAAGCACTTACCCTAGGCCTATGTTATCAATCACCTAATCTTAACCAGGAAGAGAATAACATATTCCTAAACCAGTTGGAAAATGAAGAGGTTTCAGGGGATTTAATGCTATTGGGAGATTTTAACTTTTCAAATATAAATTGGGATACCCTTGAAACCAAAAGCCAACTTGAACAAAGATTTCTAGAAATTACTTTTAGCATGGGTCAGGAACAAATAGTGTCTCATCCTACTAGAAATAACAACATATTAGATTTAATTTTCACAAATACCGTAGACTTGGTATCAAATCCAACTATATCACAACCGCTGGGTGACAGTGACCACAATATAGTAACCTGTAATATTCAAGAAAGTGTACTGTGCAATAATGGTATCACAAAAATTAAAAACTTTTATAAAGCCGATTATAACAATATTAAAAAATATCTCACATCCTGGAACTGGGAGAATGATTTAAGAGATCTGAACCTTGATCAAACGGATAAAATAAAAGCTAAACTAGATTATTGTGTTAATAATTGGGTCCCTGTCAGAGTTAAGTACAACAATGAAGGACAGAGGATTCCACTATGGTGGTCAAAGGAAATCAGACATATTATTAAAAAGAAACATAGAGAATATAACAAGTATAACAAAACAAAAAAAGACAAGGATTGGGAAAGATTTAAATCACTCGTAAAAAGAACCCAGAAAATCATACGAATGGCAAAAATGAAGCTAGAAACAAACTTAGTAAAAGATGTTAAGGATAACAAAAAAAAGTTTTACAATTATATTGGCTTAATCAAGGGAAATGTAAAAGGAATTGGACCACTGAATGTGAACAACAAAATAATCACATAAAATAAAGGGAAATATCTGAGGAGCTAAACCACTATTTTGGGAGTATATTTAAAATAAAAGAAAATCCAATCACTGACAACATATTACCAATAAACAATGTTGTTATGACATTTACTAAACAGGACATAATGGATGTTATTAACTCAATTAAGGTCAATACATCTCCAGGACCTGACAATATTAATTCAACATTTTTAAAGAAACTTGTGAAAGAATTATCGGGCTCTCTTAGTTTACTATTTAATATATCCTTGAAAGAAGGAAAAGTTTTGCAAGCTTGGAGAGAAGCAAATATTACCCCAATTTTTAAGGGTGGTAGCAGACAACACCCATGTAACTGTAGAACTATTAGCCTAACATCTATTTTGAGTAAAATAATGGAAAAATTATTACATCATAAAATTGTAAACCATATTATTAGGTCAGGTCATATAGATGTCACTCAGCATGGTTTCACAGCAGGTAGATCATGTCTTACAAATTTAATTAACTTTTTCAAACCCGTTAGTGCTGCCCTTGATAGTGGTCTATCTGTAGATATCATATTTTTGGATTTGGAAAAAGCATTCGATACTGTGTCCCACAAAACCCTGATAGAACAATTATTTAAAATAAATCTAGATTTAAAACTAATAAAGTAGATCGCATCATGGCTGAATAAATGGCGACAGCGAATGATTATTAAAGGACATGAGTCTGAATGGATCCCTGTTACTAGTGGAGTTCCTCAGGGATCTGTTTTAGGACCCCTTTTGTTTAATATCGTGGTGTCCAGTATGCAGTCGTCTGATGGGATATGGATTAATAAATATGCAGATGACTGCAAATTGGGTAGCATAGTAAATGACAAACAATCAATAATAAATATGCAAAATAATCTGAATAATCTATGTGCCTGGGCAGCCCATAATAACATGAAGTTTAATGTTTCAAAGTGCAAGGTAATGCATATGGGGAGAAACAATATCAAAGCTACTTATTCAATGAATAATTTAGAGTTACTTGTTACATCAGAAGAAAGAGATCCGGGTATAACAATATTGGATAACTTAAAATTCAACACACACACAAATAAAGTCAAAAAATATCATTCCATCCCGGGTAATATTTTCAAACATATCAAAAGTAGAAATTCTGATATAATTCTTCCACTGAACACTAGCCTTGTGCATCCACATTTGGTTTTCGGTGCCCCTTTTTGTGCACCAACATCCAAAGGGTCCCAAAGTACAATAGAAAGAGTCCAATGCAAGGTAACTAAAAGAATACAGAATATATCATCTCTACATTACAAAATAAGACTTAAATCACTTCAATTGTTTTCCCTAGAATATAGGGCTCTAAGAGGCAATCTGATTTGTATCTTTAAGGTATTCCAAAATGAATACACACTGAATACTATTGGTTTAGAAAGAAATTTCATTATAAATAATACCAGATCTCATAATTACAAGCTTAAAACTTTTTTATGTAAAACCGTACAACTGTAATAGATTCTTTACTCAGAGGGTGCCACCTATATGGAATTCGGTCCCAGAGGACATTGTTATGAATAAAAATGTAGAGCAATTTAAAGAAAATTGGACTCGTATATGGGAGACAGGAAATATACCTGCCACCATTGACAAGATTGTGGCGAGTTCTTTATGGGCTAACGCCTTTTGAACTTGTACAAATCTATGAATCTACTGTCTCCAGATATGACAACAATGACTATGAAAATCTTCCCACAACTGCTAACAGAGTATAAACTAGTACACACAGAGTTTTTTCTTTTCATAAAGCTTTTTATCCAGGCCAGTTGATGTAGGTGGGCTGTCAGCCCTGTCCCTGCTTCCTCCTGTCAGGCACCCACCTGCCCCAAGCCTCCAAGCCTGAGAGCCCCATCAGACTTCCCCAGTGGTGGGGCCAGGAAGGGGAAGGCCATCCTCCCCCTTCCCTACCTGGTGACTCTCATTCAGTTGTGGGACAGAAGCCAGGTGGTGGCACAGGATGGAGGGAGGCAAGCAGGACTTCATGTAACCTGCATCGACCAACTTCCCATTTCCTTCCCTGACGTCCTGGGGCTATGGCAACGCAGTTAGTGCATGCGCATGGAAGTATGCATGAGCTCCAGAACCACTAGCCCTGCTACACCCACTCACCCACATGATGTAAGGCCAGCCCCCTTGGGCATTGGTGCTACCACTGGAACTCTACCCGGTGGCAGCCAAGAGTCGGGAAGGCTTACCTCCTCAATCTAGGAGAGGAGAACTACCTGATGGCTTCTCAATCTTCTCCCAGTACCCTGGCCGACCCCAGTGACTCAAGCTCATTCCTGAACTTGGGTCACCAGCATGGGAAAGGTAAGGTGCATTACAGCACCTCAGCCCTCTATAGCACCGGGCAGTGTGCACATACTGAACTTTATAAATATCTGCAACTGAGACATTTCATGATGCAACCTGAAGTTAGGCCCAACATTGTCCACCCACTTACACCACTGAAAGTATTTACTGACACCAGTAGAAGAATGGGGGCCATAATTAAACCAGTCACAGGTGTTGCAAGCTATTACAAAAAGCAGAACAATGGTTCTCATCCAGGGCAAAAGATGCACAGCAAAGAGAATCTGGTGACCAAATTAGTGATCAGACATGAGAAAAAGCAATCGGAGAGGACACCAAAGTTACAGTATCCCCGGGGCTCAGGGAATTTAAGTGGAAGCTCTGCTTTCACCTTCACCTACTAATCACTACGCAGCCAACAAATTGGATAGGTGTTGGCAAGGGTTCAGCCAAGACGGCACCCTATACCATGTGCTTTGGGACTGCCCCACTCTAAAATCATGCTGACAGAAGTCCATGCCTTTATAAATGTGGTCTTACCAACCCCTGTACCACATTAATTCACTAGTTAGGGGTAAAGTGACAAAAGTAGGGAAATGTGACGTTAGGGTTTCCAACCCTAACACCACACCCCCACCCTGCACGGAGCAACAGGCATGGTGTGTGCCTTAGGGTTGTCCTCCCTAATGCTCACCCCATTCCATGAGTAAATAAGCTGAGATGGGTACAGTATATCAGAATGGGGTGAGCATTAGGATTGACAATCCCAAGGCACACTCCACAACTGTTGCTGTCTGCAGGGTGGGGGTGCTTAGGTTGGAAATCCTAATGCCACATTTCCCTACTTTTGTCACTTTAATCCTAACTAGTGCATTAACAAAGTTTTTTGCAATTCATTTCCATACTTTTTAAGATAGTATAATCATATTCTTATTTGCCTGTGGGAACACAGGGCTCTCCGGGCCCTGCGCTCCCATCAATCCATAATTTTTGAGATATTGTAATTGTATTTTTATTTGCCTGTGGGAGTGCTGGACCCTCCAGGCCCTGCGCTCCCATCCCTCCATAGATGTGTATATGCATGTTGCTGTGGAACTGTAGGGCCCTCTGGGCCCTGCGCGTACAATTTTAGGAAAACCACAACCAAATTGTTACCATGGCCTTCTTATTACCCCTCCTTATGAACCTGCACTACAAATTTACAAATTCCCACCAAAACATGATTCTGTGCCACTGCAACATTATTCCATGCCATAGGTGTGAAAACACATTTAGGCCAGAATTTGAAAAGTGACAACT
Organism: Neoceratodus forsteri; assembly: GCA_016271365.2. Taxonomy (NCBI): domain Eukaryota; kingdom Metazoa; phylum Chordata; order Ceratodontiformes; family Ceratodontidae; genus Neoceratodus; species Neoceratodus forsteri. Next base: position 42,225,569 of record CM057451.1, read on the forward strand.
GTCAGGTTCATGAGGTGGTGTAAAAATATGGGTATCTTAAAAATCTGGGGTCAGAATATTTAAAATTATCAGAGTTATGGGTGAGTGTAGCAAAATTTCAATGGATGCACATGTTTGGCAGTTTTACATATTTTGACCCCAAATCTTAAACATACTCTTCTTATAACCCCACCTCATGAACAAGGGTGATGAAAATGTTCAAATCCCGCCCAAAAGGTGATTTTGCTAAACGACCATGCGATCATCTTTTCAGCTGGATTTGCATAACTCCACTGCTATTGTTCATGAGGTAGGGCCCCAAAAAGGCCATGTTGAAAATGTGGGGTCAAAATATGCAAAAATGGCTAAATTATGCATCAAAGTTGAAAAGCCTGTTGAAATACATTGAACTGCACTTACCTTAGTTTCTCATATTGCGGTCGGCGGTTCCAGCAGCAAGACGTGTCTTTGATGGGAGAGTGGATCTTCACCCCGGCACCTGTTTAGATGAGTGAGGGTGTGGGGAGTGTACTGGGGGGTGTGGGTTGGTTGATGCTGAATGGGAGGTGGGGGTTGGGGGTCAGATCGTTGAGGGACTGTTTTCTTTTTTACAGGTAAAAAAAACATCGAGGAACTGTTTTCTTTATTTCAGGTTGGAACCGTAATCGCAGGGTGGGGGTGCCACTGGACACCAGGGAAAGGCAAAAAAATTAACAGGGATGGTGAAGGGTGGGGGATGCTACTAGACACAGGGATAAAGAAAATCAATTACAGGGACTGGAATCGGAGGGTGGGGGTGCCACTAGACACCAGGGAAACATACATCCTTCACAGCGACACCAATCGGAGGGTGGGGGGTGCCAGTAGACATCTTGAAAGGAAAAAGGATGCACCCATAGACCAGGTGATGCTGCAAAGGTTATTTCTTCACACTACATACACTGTGTGTACCATCACCAGGTGAAAAACACACTGCAGTCATGAATGATCCCCAGTACTTCGAGGCACACCAGCCTCTTCATCAGGAGGAATGCTGGGATGAATTCTGCACTCTGCCTTTAATCCCAAATGTTTAATTGTTGTCAGGTTTTTCCATATTAGCCTTGACTCCAAGTTTTATCCTTTTGGGTAGGTATTTTAATCACAGGCACAGGATGCATTCCCAGCAAACTAGTTAAAATATTCATAAATACTTAGAAAGCATATATCTTATATTTATGCAATATAATACAACAGAGCAATTAAAATATCAACAAGTATTAGATTCATACACATTATCACAACTTAGGAAGTGCAGCAAACTCAAACAATGTTACATTTATATTGTCTTTGTTATATGGCTGCGTATGATAGTTGGGGGGCGAGCGTAATCATTCGTTTAATAGTGTATTTTAATATTAAAAATCCCAGCTATGAACTTCGATTCCCTATAAATACACATTGTTAATTTAAATTTATACTTTTTTTCTAGCACAGACCAATGTGTATCGGGAAACCGCTGATTATCAATGTCACCCAACCACTCACCCTGCTTGAACTGTAGGCGATGTAAACTTGATATTAATACTTCATTTATAAAATCTTAATTCAATATGAGGTATCTCATATATTAAATTAAACCCATACACATGTTTTTTTTTTAGTCTTTGGTAACTGGGTAAGGCCCACTAGGCACATATGCCTTTTTTCAGGGGCGACCTGGGAGCACTGGGGGGGGGTAAGTGACTTGCTCAGAGTCACACAGTATGCAAGTGGAAGTTATGGGAATCAAACCCAGGTATGCTGGATGTACCAAGCTCATTCACAGCTCATTACTGTAACCTCTAGACTATACTGCCAGCCCCACTTAACTGCATACATAAATGGTTTTGGAGTTTCATTGCCTCCCATGCTCTCCACATTGTGCTACAAACTGCTGATTATCAATGTCACGCAACCACTTACCCTGCTTAAACTGTAGGCAATATAAACACGATTGTGGTACTTCATTTTTAAAATCTTAATGTAATATGAGGTATCCCATTAAAGATCAACCCATACAAGTATGGATGCCACTTAGCTGCATACTAGCAGGATGAAAATATAATCTTCATTATACAGCTGAACAATACAGCAGTGAAGGAGGAGATGTGTAATGATTCATTTAAGTAATGTATTTTGGGGCCAGCTCGCTGGTACAATGGAAAGATTTACCACTGCAACACAGGCAACCCAGGTTCAAGAACAGACTCAGGTCATTCAAGGGCCGGGTTGGGGCAGAGGTGGATTAAGCAGCTATTGCATGCTCTCCACTTCTGGGGGGGAGGGGTAGGGGTTAGAGTATCTCTGGACCCATGTCTCCCAGGTGACCATGGGATGTCTGGCACCAAAGCCCTAGCTCATATCAGGGAAGGCATGTCAGATGCATAGCGAGGTCATGCCGTGGTGTCCAACTGACACCCCCCCCATAAAATACTTAGGAAAAATTCTTCCCGGTAAGACCAGTGATGACCCCCCCAACCCACAATGGACTTGGGATACCCATCACAACACAGACATAGATCTACCAGGGTTAGCAGAGGGTCGGCTCTGGTTGCTCCGCTCTGGAGGAGTAATCCGGGGGGGCACTGTAACGGGGTGGTCCTAGGTCCATCCTTGGAGGTGAGGGGCTGAGGGAGGATGGCCACTAGTGTAAAGTACAGTAAGAAAAAAGTAATGTATTTTAATGTTAAAAATCCCAGCAATTGTGCCATGCCGGCAACCTAGGTTCAGAAACTACCGCAGGTCATCGGGGTGCCGCAATGGGGGGAGGGGCAGAGCAGGATCGAGCACCTAACAGCAGCTGCCCTCTCCTGGGGTGGTTGTCACCCCCTGTAGTTCTGCTGCCACCAGATGGAGGTCCAGTGGCATTGCAGGTGAAAGGGGGCGACAAGTCTTGAGAGCGTCTCGGAATGCGGTGTGCACATGCCTCCAGGACTGGGGGCAGACAAAAATGGGAAAAAACACATAAAATACATAATGAAAAATCCCAGCAATGAACTTTGATTCCCCATAAATACACATAGATTAGTTTGGGTTCATACTTCTTTTCTAACACAGACCAATGTGTATCGGGAGGCCATTAGTTCCCATTGTCACCCAGCTGCTCACCCTGCTTGAACTGTAAGCGATGTAAACGCAATATTAATACTTCATTTATAAAATCTTAATATGATATGAGGTATCCCATATGATAAACTAAACCCATGCGCATGTAGATGCCAATTAGCTGCGAATAGAAATGGTTTTGGAGTTTAATTGCCTCCTGTGCTCTCCACATAGTGCTACACAGGTTAAGCGTGCAGGATGGGGATGGGAGGAGATTTTGTCTCTTAGGGGGGACTCTATTGCTGGGGGGAGGGGGAAACACAGTTCTGCACCTGGGGGGTCTGTAGTTTTCTCAGCACTGATAATAGTAGAATTTAGTGGTGTACACCAGAAGATATGGTAACTACACAAAATACGCTCATTATTTCCTCTATTTATTTGGGAAAAATATACACTGGTGTGCATTTTAGAAACTGGGTGCTGAAACATCTAATCTGGTATATTAACCCTTAATTTAATACTACTGACCTAACCGGCACCATACCCCCCCCTTTTCCCTCCCGAGTCACTCATCACTCCACCTGCCCTCCCGCCGAACTATCAAAGGACTTACACTCAGGAGACCTCCTCATTTGAGAGTTGATTCCTCATATTACTGTCAACTGTGAAGGAAGAATCAGGGCCTCTAGACACCAGGGAAATAATCATAATTTACAGGGAAGGCAATCAGAGAGTAGGGGGTGCCACTAGGCACCAGGGAAAGATGGTGGCAAACAAAATAGGATTTCCCTAAAGACGTGAGAAATATTGTGTCGACTTTCTGAATAGATTGTTAATCATGATTAACTGTTGGAGAAATACCATTGAAAAGTTATTTTTTAAGACTATAAATCTTTTTTAGACACGCAAGAGTATTAAAAATCTTTTTTCGTATAACTCACAAAAAAAGATTTATAATCTTGAAAAAGAACATTTCAAGGGCATTTTTCCAACAGTTAAGTGCTGATTCCAGCCAATGGGGTCCTCATAAGCAAGATATATGTGTTGGTCACTGTCCAGAATGTCATTTTTGTGGCTTTTGAAACTTGAATTTGTAGGGGAAAATGGAAAACAAGATGGCGGCCAAATGAAAAGGGACTTCTCCTCATGAAAAAGGATAATGTCAGAATGAGAAAAGATTCTTTTTTTGTTTCATACAGCTATTTTGAAGTGCTTACTGAGCATGCTCAGAACCAATTTTAAAATTTTTTAAAATTAAATAACTTTGGAACAATTCATATTTTTTCACCAAACAAGCAAAAGACACAACATCTGTGGGCTAGCCCCTTTCTACCCACAAAATTTCAGACCAAAATTCAAAACCATGTGGGCACTACAGGTGTCAGAAGGAAAACCCAGCAAAACGAATGGGAAAAATCCACTTTCAAACAACATGAAGTCTTGCTGTATTCTGACTATTGCAGTTAGCTCCAGCCTTTAAACTGCCCTGGAGAACAAAGGGTTAACTTTTCTATGCATGGCATAGAATGCTGAGCTCAAGCTCGGTTGAGGTCTCTGTATGTTTCCCTTTGAATCTAAACCATCAGATTCTTTACTCTGCCTCACCGAACAGTCGCTCCGGAGGTTTCTCCTGCAGCTCGGTTTGAAAGTCGGTTAAAGTGTCGGTTTTAAAACTAAATTTATTTCCACATAGTTGGTTCAGTCTCTGTCTGCGGTACCGTGAGTACTAGATAGGTTTTGTTCTGTTTTTCTGTGTGGAACTTGTAAAAGTGTCAGATCGGTTCGGCTGAACTGATCATTTGTAGTGAATCCTTGTGTTTTTCTTTAGTGTGTGGTTACCTGAAGACTTTTATGAACCGGAGTTTGAAGATGAAGATGGTGATGGTGAAAGTCTGGATGTGCCTGTGGAACCGGACATCTCCCCAGACAGACCTTCAGGTGTATCCCCTCCTAGGCTTTCTGAGTCCCCTTTCCACTTTATGTTTTACAGAAAGGTGGCTGAAACCCTCCAGCTTCCAATGGAGGAGGCAATGGAGGATCAAGAGGAGCCTGATTATGTGGAAATGATGGACATCCCAGAGTCCAGGAGACTGTCTATTCCCCATCACAAATCTTTTGGGAAGCAGACACAAAAAATCCCAAAGTCTCCCAATTCTATACCTACTGTTGACAGAAGAATGTACAAGATGTATACACTATCAGGCTCAGATACGGAGTTTTTATATCAGCAATGCAGCCATGTTTGAGTAGTGCAGGCTGCTGCCTGTGACAAGGCAAACATTCCCTTGGCTTCACACCCCCCAGACAAAGACTCCAGGAAGATTGATGCCATGGCAAAAAAACAGTACATGGCATCTTCCTTGGGACTCAGGCAGACGAATTATATATCCTATACAGCCAGGTACCAGAAGTCCAGGTGGGACACTGTACTGGCACTGGCTAAACAGGCTTCCCCCCAGCTGGCCAAGGAGCTGGAGGAGGTGGCTGCTGATGGGATTGAGGCATCAAAGGTACAATTCCGTGCTGCTGTGGACTCCAATGATGTTTCATCAAGAGTCATGGCTACATCTGTGGCTCTTCGGAGGATGGCTTGGCTCAGATGTACTAGCTTCTCACAAGACACCCAGGCTAAGGCCATGGATTTTCCTGTGGTGGGTAATTCTCTGTTTGGGGAGCAGACAGAGAATTACATGAAAAAGATGGATGAGTACAGGACCACTTATAGCAGTGCTCAGGCCAAAGAAAGGCAAGCAACTCCTCAGAGGCAGCAATCTAGGGGCAGGGGCAGGGGCAGGCATTTTCATAGGCCTTTTTACCAAGTACAGGCCTCTTCTCCCTTTTCACAGAGGGGGTTCTTTAGAGGAAGAGACAGAAGGGGGATGAGCAGGGCTGCATCCACCCCTCAGCCTAAGGCTCCTGCCAAGCAGACACCCTGATGGGTCTGCCCGGGTCGACTCTCCTATTCCTGTAGGGGGCAGGCTGGCTTACTATGTCCAGGACTGGATGTCTATTATATCAGACAAGTGGGTCCTGGAAGTAGTAGGCCAGGGACTGGTTCTGAGCTTCAAAAAATTTCCAAAGATGAGAGCCAGATCTTTTCCACCTGCAGGTCTCTCCGAGACACTTGCCCTAGAGGCAGAGGACAGTTTCATCTCTTCTGGCTCTAAGAGCCATAGAGAGAGTTCCTACCCTACACTGGAGAAAAGGTCTGTACTCCAGATACTTCCTTACCCCAAAAAAGACAGAGGAGTGGTGACCCATCCTAGATCTAAGATACCTGAACAAACATCTTCTAAAACCAAAGTTCAGGATGGTAACTCTGGGAATAATTCTTCCCTCTCTAAGGCCAGGGGACTGGCTAGTCTCCCTGGACCTCAAAGATGCCTACTTTCATATTCCCATCAGGTGCTCCCACAGAAAGTACCTCAGGTTCAAGTTGCCCTCAGGTCATTATCAGTTCAAAGCAATGCCCTTTGGCCTAACATCAGCTCCAAGGGTCTTCACAAAGTGCCTGGCAGTAGTTGTTGCCTTTCTAAAAAGGCAAAAGATTTCAATTTTTCCATATCTAGATGATTTGCTCATAGTAGGTCAGTCTCCAGACCAAGTCAAGTCAGACCTGCAAGTGACTCAGCAAGTGCTCACATCTCTGGATTTCCTTCTCAACCTCCCCAAATCAGTTCTCAAACCAGTTCAGCTCCTTACCTTTATTGGGGCAGAACTGGATACTGTCAAAGCAAGAGCCTTTCTTCCCCTGGAAAGGGCAAGGGTTCTTATAGATCTGGCTTTGTCCTTCAGCCTTCAGGTGTCCCGACCAGCACGGCACTTCCTCCAGCTCTTGGGCCACATGGCAGCTTCCACAGCAGTGGTCCAAGGAGCAAGATTTCAGATGAGGGACATTCAGTTCCACCTGAGGGCCTTTTGGTCCCAGAGGAAGGACCATCTTACCAAACTGATTCCAGTTACTCGGACACTGATCCAAGCTCTTCAATGGTGGCAGGATCAGGACAACTTAAGGTAAGGGGTCCCTTTTGTCACTCAGTCTCATTCGATGGTCCTTATGATGGATGCTTCTCTCTCTCTTGGGGTGGGGAGCTCATCTGGGGGATCTCACAACCCAAGGACTGTGGTCTCCCCAGGAGTCCCTCCTTCATATCAATCTCCTGGAACTCAGGCAGTGTTTCTTGCACTGCAAGCTTTTTCCCAGTTAGTGCAGAACAAGGTGGTTCAGGTCAGAACAGACAACACCACCACCATGTGGTACATCAACGAGCAGGGAGGCACTCGGTCTATGGCCTTGTGCACAGAAGCCATGAAATTGTGGTCCCTGGCTTACTCCCTGCAGACCTCTCTGATAGCAGTCCACCTTCCAGGAAAGGACAATGTGCTAGCAGATGCACTGAGCAGGATTTCCCAGAGCCATCATGAATGGTCCCTGGACCCCCTGGTTTTGAAAGTGTTTTTTTCAAGGTGGGGCACTCCAGAGATAGATCTCTTTGCAGCCCCAGACAATCACCAGCTTCCCCTGTTTTGTTGCAGACCCCCAGTCTTGGGTTCAGTCCTCTGGATGCTCTGATTTTAAACTGGAGGGAAATTTCTGTATGCCTTCCCTCCTTTTCCTCTCCTGTTCAAAGTCCTAGTCAAGATAAGGTCACAACCTTGCAAAGTGATCCTGATTGCTCCAGACTGGGCCAGACAGCCTTGGTACCCACTGCTGCTGTCTCTAACAGTCCATCTTCCCCTGTCTCTTCCCAGGAATTACAACCTGTTAACCTCCTCCCAGGGGAGGATTTGGTACCCCAATCTTCGGTCTCTCAATCTCAAGGCATGGCTCTTGAAGAGTTACAGTATGCAGATTTGTATCTGTCCCAAGGGGTTCTGGATATTCTCAAAGTCTCTCGAAAGCCTGCCACCAGAAAGACTTATAACTCCAAATGGAAAACATTCAGCATTTGGTGTTCCAAGAAGCATATATTCCCAGACACTGCTGAATTGCCTACAGTTCTGGATTATTTGGTCCATCTTAATGGTCTAGGTCTTAGACCAGCTACTCTTAAGGTGCATGTGGCAGCTGTTTCTGCTTTTCTGTCAGTGGGAAAACATTCCTCACTGTCATCTCACCCTGTATTCTGCAAATTTTTCAAAGGATTGATTCATACCAATCCTCCCTTTAGGGATCCTGCCCCTGCCTGGGACTTTTTTTGCAGTTAATCTTTTTATTAGAAAATAAAAAGCATTTTCCATATTATAACATAATGATACCATGCAGACATGAATATAATGTATAATGTAGTATGGCATTTTCACAATCCACATTTTGATTAATTAGAATTGGGTCAAAATTAATATGATGGCTATGACTATATATAATCATACACATATACATACACATATATACATATATATGCATACACGCATACATACTACAGATCATAATATGTAGTGGCATACATTGCCATTGATTCTTATTCTGCACAGTATATAAAATAAACATATTTTCTATACTAAGTAACAATATATCTTAACTATGTTGTAGGGAGATACAATCTGTCTATTCTATAAAATATTTTAGAATCCTTCTAAATGAGAGCTCTACAAGTATTTCCTAATCCTCCAGATTCCAGAAAGTTAAAATAATCCTGCCAGCACAATTTATATACATATAGTCAGTCTAAAGTCAAATAAGATATACGTTCCAGGGATGCCGTTTGGGTTAAGCTGTTAAGAATTTCAGTAAGTGTAGGTATTATCTGTGACTTCCAATTAATTAGAATCAACCGTTTAACCTGCATAAATAATATTTGTAACCATCTATGCTGGTGTCTAGATATATTAATACTTTTGTCAATAATCCCTAGAATAAAGTACTTGGGGTCAAAGGGTAAAAGACATTTTATGATATTGGAAGCCAACTGATGGATCGAGTGCCATAATGTAGATATGGGGCTACAAAGCCACAAAATATGGAATAAACTACCATTAGATGAATGACATCTCCAACATATATCATTTGGTATAATTCCCATTTTATATAATAAGTCTGGTGTTCTGTACCACCAGTGAAGAATTTTATATTGAATAAGTGTACTACGCACATCTCTAAATGTGTTATGGCAAACAGTCCAACACTGGCTCCATTGAGATTCAGTTATATTTTGTTGCAATGCTAAGCTCCATTTAGTTTTGGCTGAAATTGATTGATTTGGTAAATTATCCCTGATCATTTTATAAATCTTACTAACTAGCCCGGATGAAGTATTCACCCATGAAGTGATATTTAGGTTGGAATAAGTTATTCTATGTTTATGCCGTAATATAGGAGATAATGCCGCTCGAATCTGTAGATACTTCCAGAAATCCTTTTTATTTATATCCCAAGTAGTTTGTAAATTTGTAAAGGAATCCAAAATATTACTATTTTTGATTAGGATATCACCCCAAAATATTATATTTTAATTTTTCCATGGACTACAAAACAAAGGATAGTCATCTAAAGTTATACGTCGGTTTCCCCATATCAGAGAGGAAAATGTGGGAGCTGGGTCAGTTTTTAACCATTTATGTAATTTGAGCCAATAGTGAATTGATGGAGCAATTGTAGGTTTTTTTTTTATTTTTGTGGTAAAGAATTAAAAATAAAATTGGTGGGAATATTTCCCGGTGCCCAAGAAGCTTCCATATTAAGCCATAAAGGAGATTCATTATTGGGTTTAGTAAACCATTTTGTTGTTTGTGAGGCACAAAATGCCCATACATAGGCCAAGAACCAGGGAAGAGTAAACCCACCCTGGGACCAATGGGTACGAAGCTTATTTCTACTAAATCTTGGAATATGACCTTCCCAAATAAAATTCCCTATCAATTTATCAATTCAAGATATAAAGATAGTGGGTAGAATCAACGGTATGTTGGAAAAGAGATACAAAATCTTAGGAGTAATAGACATTTTAAGTGCGTTAATTTTACCAATTAATGTTAGATTGAGATTTTTCCACCTTTCAAGTATTGTTTTAATTTCTGAGAGTATAGGAGTAAGATTAGCCTCCCATATTTTTTCAGTATTCGTTAAAATTTTAATTCCTAAGTATGAAATGCCTTGGGATGCCCAACCAAAGCCAAGGACATTATTCATGTAGGGTTTACAAAATGTGTTGAGTGGTAATATTTCAGTTTTTTATAATTAATTGCAAGACCAGAAATTTCCGCAAATGTATTTAGTAGTTGTATAAGTGGGTGTGCAGCTAATTTTAAATCTTCTAGTAAAATTAACATGTCATCTGCATAAGACAGGGATGTATATTGCGTGTTACCAATCGATATTCCTCTGATTTTATCAGATTGATGGATAGCAGCTGCCAAAGGTTCTAAGGCTAAGATGAAAAGGGATGGGGATAAGGGACATCCTTGTCTAGTGCCTCTATTTAATTCAAAGGATTGAGATAAAGTAGAGTTAGTAAGAACCCTTGCTGTAGGGGAAGTATATATGACAAAAGTAGTCACTAATGCCAAAACGGGATAGAACTGAATAAAGAAAATTCCAATTCAAGGAATCAAAAGCCTTTTCAAAATCGATGGCAATCGCTACAGCAGGGGATTTTAGAAATTTAGCTTTATACATAAGATTGAATAAAGAGCGAAGATGATCCGAACCCATCCTACCCTTAACAAAACCTGTTTGAGACTTATTAACTAATCAGGGAATAAAGGGTTTAAGACAAATAGCTAATAGACTTGCGAAAATTTTGCCATCTACATTAAGTAATGATACAGGGTGATAGTTAGAGGGAAGAGTGACATCTTTATCCTTTTTGGGAAGCAATGTAATGATTGCATCTGTTAAGGTTGGAGGTAATTTTTCTAAAGTTATAGATTCTTGAAATACCCTACACAATAAAGGGCAAAGTAAATCAGCCATATTTTTATAAAACTCCACTGGGAAGCCATCACCACCAGGGGCACGTCCAGTTTTGAGAAAAGAGAGTGCATGATGAACTTCTTCTATTATAATAGGTTTATCTAAGGCCTTTATTGCATCATGTGAAAGTTGGGGAAGTGCTAATTTATCCAGAAATTTGTCAATCTTCAATTTTGCCACAGAGGTAGTGGATGTATATAACTTTTTATAGAATGAAGACATGATCATATTAATCCTAGGGTTGTCAGTACGTATTTGCCCAGTAGAGTCTTTAAGACCTGAAATATATCGTTCTGACTGTTGTACTCTAAGTCTATATGCCAGTAGCTTACTACCTTTTTCACCCCCCTCCCAGTACTTGTGTTTAATTCTAAGTAGTGCAATTTCGGTTTTTCAGGAGATTAGATCATTAATTTGCATATGAAGTTTAAGAATTTCATGATGTAAAGGGGATTTAGGGTCAGGGTGTGGGGTAGATGAATACTGTAATTCTTCAGTTTTAACTAAGTTCTCAAGGTCTTTAAGTTGTTTTTCTCTCTTTCTTTTTCTGTGTACAGAAAAACTAATAATTTTGCCATGAAGAGTAGCTTTGAGTGCTTCCCAAGTAATACCCATAGACGTATCCTCTGGGTTATTGAGTAAAATAAATTCCTGGGTTTGTATTTTTAACCAGGGAATAAATTCTGGGTCTTTAAGTAAGAGTGGGTCTAATCGCCAAGAAGGTGATTTCAAAGGAGGGGAATTCCATAACAAGTGAAGTTTAACTGGAGCATGATCTGAAATAAGAAGGGGTAGAATATTACAGTCTACAATATTAGCTGTAATAGTAGGGAGGTTAACCAGTAATCAATTCTACTATAGGTCTGATGAGTGGGGGAATATAATGTATACTCTTTATCTCTAGGATGGAAAAGTCTCCATATATCCACTAATCCCAGATCTTTCATTAATAATGAAAGTGCAGCAATGCTCCTCGGATGAGCATCTAGTGAAGCATTGCTTCTGTCGAGGCATGACTCTAATGTAAGATTAAAATCACCGCCAATTAGAATTGGGATATTTAGATTTAGAGAAGTTAATTGTTGAACAAATTGTGAAAAATTTGGGTGCATCAGAATTCGGGTATAAATATTAACAAGGGTTAATGGACCAGTTGTTGAATCTAAGGTAACAATCAGCCATCTGCCATCAGGGTCTTTCTTTATATTCAATACTTTCCATTTTAAACTTTTGTGAATTAAAATTGCAACCCCACATTTCTTAGTTGTAGCAGAAGCAGCATAGATTTGACCAACCCAGTCATTTTTTAATCTGTCATTATCAGCCTCTAATAGTTTAGTTTCTTGTAAAAAAGCAATTTGTGCTTTTTTCCTTTTTAGATGATTTAAGACCTGTTTATGTTTGCTCGGTGCATTGAGGCCCCTGACGTTCCAAGTGTATAATAGTAAATCAGATATTATGATGATTAATCGGTAATGGCATCCAAACCAGGAGCTCAATACACCGAGCAAAGGAGAGGAAGGTAACACAGATCAAAAATACATGACTGATGGTTATAATCCAGTTTGGGGCAGGAATATTAACTACTGAAGTATACAAGGTAATCCGGAGAGTACGATATTACCATTTTCCATGAATCTCCCTAACTGTTGTAACAACAATAACTAACAACAAACTTATTAACCAGAACACTATAATAATCATTTAAGATGAGCAGAGGAATATCAGTCCGTTTATATACAACAGTAAACCAAGACCACACCTAAGCTCTCTTGGGCATGTAATATATTATAAGGAGTACAGAAAATCTGAAGCTCCTTAACTACTATTAAAGGTTAACACTATCTATGTAGCCTAATGAGTTAACAATAATAAGAAACAGTTGTCCCCATAAACAACAAACAACCAGCATCATTCGTGTTGGATAGTTAACTAATGATTTACATTTTGAACCACAATTGAAAAAAAGGGAAGCAGGGAGAGGGAGGGGGAGAAAAAAAAAAGTACCCAGCTTGCATTTATCTTTCCGCAGATCTTCGGATAACTTAAACCACTTAAAGAATGTGACAATATGAGCCAGTTCTATAGGAACTAAAAACACAAAGTGTCCTTGCCTTTCTATTTCTACATTTCATGTTCTGCTAACTGTCTCTCATTCTCTATCTCGGGTACCTTTAGGAGGGGGGTTGCCTAGAAAAAAGAGAGCAGTGCAGAAATTGAAGTTGACATATTGCGATGACTGCCAGCTTGTGTTGCACTCTAACCTACATCTCACAGGCAAGGAATGTTTATATCTCTGCTTTTCTGACTTTTTCTCCCTACTGCACAGAGCGATCACCCGAAGATGATGCTCATACATTTAAGCAGGCAGCAGTACTCAAAAATAGGGTGAAATTGCTATTTAAAATAAACGATGTGCAAAGATATGATCTAAAACTAGTACATATCTGCAATGGCATAGGCTAGGGAATCTACGTACATCCTGTCACCTGCCCAACCTCCGATCACCTCCGTTACTTTGTAGGGATGTACAACATTGAATGTCAGTGATGCTTTCAACTCTCCTGCCTCTCATCTTTCTAATCACCTATTGGCTCAGTACGCTTTGTGGGGGGTTCAAATTAGGTTCACTATCTTGAAAAGCAGCACAGTACAGCTACTTGCACGATCGAGAGGAGAGAGCAGTACCTAATTGATTCCCCATATCTGCCAAGAGAAAGAGCAAGGGAGTCGAATGCATCAAAAGATTCATATCCCTACTAGCTTCGCATCCCTTTCCTTTAGCGACCAATATAACTGTAATAACCTAGGACAGTGTTGCACGTTACAGCGCTGAAACATCCGCTCTGTAAAAGATATCACTAAGGCAATTTACGCTCTATTGACATGAGCCCATATCATTTACCTTACTTGGAAACTCAGGCAGACCACAACTGTCAAACGGTGAGTAGTGATCCACGTTAATAAGCCAACTATGACCTTATTTATTGGTGAGCTTTACAACAATAAACTGAGTTTCACATTCTATGACAACCCCTCACAGCTCGCCAATCAGAGTCAATGGCAAAGCATATCTGGCAAAAACACATCGGTATCCGAGGATCCAGATTTGTCAGTACTACATATTTCAAATACGAGGATTTAAGTGACAAAAAATACTGATTAGGTTGTCCTCCTTGTAGCAGTTGCGTCTGATCTGTTCTTCCCTCTGCTACGGTGTTTTTTCTTTGGCGGTTCCAAGGATTTTTGAGGCAAACTCGCTACAGCTTCAGACCACGAAACATCAACGGATTCTTCATCAGCTTCAGGGACACTCCGCAATGCCTCCACAAAAGTTGAGTCTCTGTTATCCATGGTTTCACAATGGTCTGCTTGAGCATCCCTTAGAAGTTCAAACCTATTGCTTAGAGGTATGGGCGATGAAACCACAACACTGGTGTGAGATTCAGCATTCTTTATATTAATTGGTTTCTGTATGCAACACTGGAGATTACAGTTCGTGGGCTTAAACAAATTTTTTTCTTTCAATCGGGCAAAATGTCTCATACTTAAGTCTGTGTGAGGTTCTGAGATGGTTGCAATTAGTTCAGTGGATCTTGAAGCCGTCTGAGCACTGGAATCTGAGCTATTATTAGCTTTATTAGGATGGCTTATAGATACGTCCCTAGCATCAGATGTATTTGCTGGAGGTAACTCGAATTTGCTTAGGTAAAACATCAGTGATTCTGGGGTATTATAATCTGTATAAGAGCTGCCGCTGAATACACGCATTGTTGCAGGATACCTCATCGAAAATCGTAATCCCAGTTTGTGCATCAGTTTCCGAGCCGGTGTAAAGGCTTTCCTTTTATTTAGAACATCTTTCGAAAAGTCTCTCTCTATATATATATATATATTTGGTGTTCTTGCCAGGTAAGTTGCCCAATTTCTCTGGATCTCTGTAAAATGAGTTCAGTATGAGCAAAATTCAGAAATTTAGCCACAATAGGTCTGGGTCTGTAGTCAGGAGGAGGCTTAGGGCCTAATGAACGATGTGAACGCTCGATAGTTATGTTATGATCAGCAGGAAGGTGCAGCATGGTTGGTAAAACACACAGTAAAAAAGAAGTAGTATCTTTTGATTCAGAATTCTCAGGAAATCCTAAGAAACGTAAGTTATTCCTTCGGTTTCGGTTTTCAATGTCATCAATTTTAAATTGAAGCTCTTTGATAGAACGATCTTGTTCCCTTATAGTAGCTTTTAAATCTTGAATATACGGCTCATTCTGTTTGGTTTTAAATTCTGTATTAGCAAGTCGAGAGTCTATATTCTTTAACGTAGTAGTATTATGCTGTGTTGTGACTTTTAGATCACTTATATCTGTAATTTCTGAAACATACTTTCTATTTTATCCAGAGAAACTGATTTTTCTACATTTCCAACCATGATTCAAGGCCTAAAGTTTAAGCTTCCAGTAGAAGTCTGTTGGAGTGTAGCCCAATATAGATGAAGTATTGAAAGAAAATACCTTAACAAAGTGCTGTATTGTGGTCCAGAGCACTTAAGTTTCTATTTTGTCTTGCAGAATTGGCTTAGATGGCTGAAGATGATGTTAGATTGTTTATTGATTATCAGAACTCAGGATTCAGACCTCCATATTTGTTCAGAGCTAGGCCACACACCCCCTGCCTGGGACTTAAATATTTGCATTGCCCAGTTTATGCAACCTCTTTTTGAGCCTATATCCTCAGCAGAGCTTAAGTACTTGACTTGGAAAACTGTGTTTTTGGTAGCCATCACCTCTGCCAGACATATCAGTGAATTGCAAGCCCTGTCAGTGGAACCTGATTTTATAGAGATAAAGTGGTCCTTAGAACCAATAGGAGGTTCTTGCCCAAAGTGATTTCAGACTTCCACTTAAATCAGTCCATGCCTCTCCCTGTCTTCTTCACTGATCATTTTTCCTCAGGGGGAGAGAAGGCTACACAGTTTGGATGTTAAGAGAGCCCTTAGCTACTACTTAGAGCGTGCCAAGGGTCACAGGTTAGAATCCCTCCAGTTATTCCTCACTTATGGGGAAGTGGGAAAAGGCAAACCTGCCACCAAGGGAACTATTGCCAGGTGGATTGTGTCTTGTATACAATTCTGATATGAGAAACTAGGAAAGATCCCACCCTCAGGCCTGAGGGCTCACTCTACAAGAGGTACAGCTGCTTCCCTGGCTGCTGCCAGGGATATCCCTCTTTTAGAAATTTGTCAGGCAGCCACCTGGAAAACAGTCCATACCTTTACCAAGCATTACTCTCTGGATATCCAGGCTAGGAGTGATGCTTGGTTTCTTCTTCAATGCTTCAGAGCCTATTCCCAAGTAAGGTTCTGTCCCTCCATGGAGGTACTGATGGTAGTTCTGTATTAGTCAGAATACAGCAAGACTTCATGTTGTTTGAAGAAAAAATTACTCACCTCAGTAATTATGTTTCTTCTAATGGAGTCTTGCTGTATTCTGTCCTCCCTCCCGGCCTCCCCTCTCAGAACCTGTTTTTGGGAAGTGGGTGGGCAGTTGCAGTGTTGCACCCTAGAGGTGCCTATTACACACCTTCCCTTTAATTGTTTGGGTGTTTTTTGTTACTGTTGTTACCCCTTTATGGGGTTGGTATTTGGTTTTGGGTTTTCCTGACTTGAGTCTTTCTTGGGAATCCAAAACTCCTTGTTGCCAGTTGGCTAGTAAAAATGTTTACAATTTCCACATAGGAGGGTTAGTGAGTTGTTGCTCGTAAGAATCTGACAGTTTAGATTCAAAGGGAAACAGACAGAGACCTCAACCAAGCTCGAGCTCAGCATTCTATGCCATGCATAGAAAAGTTAACCCTTTGTTCTCCGGGGCAGTTTAAAGGCTGGAGCTAACTGCAATAGTCAGAATATAGCAAGACTCCATTAGAAGAAACATAATTACTGAGGTGAGTAATTTTTTCTTTTGCACTATCCAGAACTCAGACTCCACACAGCCAACTGGAATGAAACGTGGCACATGCAGAGATCTATCCCACGAGAATAAGCATGCAAAATGTCAAGTAAATGCATTGAATGGTTGCAAAGTTATTAAAGTGCAAAAACTGGGGTTTAACATTAAACTGCCTTAGGGTGCAACCATGGCCCTATAATAGATATATTATAGGGGCACGGTTGCACCCCTATAGTTAGGGTTGAGTAAGCACTTCAATGTTAAACTCAAAATTTTGCACTTCAATAACTTTGCAGCTGTTCAATGTATTTGCATGTAAATTTGCATGTACTGTCACACAGGGTAGATCTCTGGATGTGGCAAGTTACATTCCAGTCAGATGTGCGATTTCCAAGTTCCTGAGAGGTGAAAAAAGAATTTTTTTTCGCTCACTGATTTTGCTGGGATTTTTCTTTGAACCTGCCTACAGCCCAGACAGGTTGGAATCATGGGCTGACATTTTCAGGGCAGAAAGGGACTAGCCCACAGATGTGCCTTTTTGCTAGTCTGGTGAAAAAATAATAAGCCGTTTATAAGTTCTTGCATGTTTAACATTTCAAAAAATCATTACTAAGCATGCTCAGTAAGCACTTAAAGATAGCTGTATGAAATGAAAAAGGAATCATATTTCATACTGGAATATTCCTTTTTCGTTTGCCACCATCTTGTGTCCATTTTTTCAAATAAAAAACTCAAAAGCTATAAAATGGCATAATTGAGACACACACCTGCACATCTGTCTGGGTGATCTGGACCCCTTAGGTGTAATTTGCACTTCGCAGTGGCAGACAGGCCTTAAAATTTTTTTTTTTTTACTGTTATGAATGATTTTTGTGACCGTGTGATGCAAAAACAGAATCCTTTTTCATATTATGAGTCACAAAAACTCAAGAATCCTTGCCCATCTTTTTGATTGCTGTCCTGGTATTGTAATGTTTTTCCCTGGTGTCTAGTGGCACCCCCCACCCTCCTGTACCAGTAACCCTTCATTTCCCTGGTGTCTAGTGGCACCACCCACCCTCCAATGTTTATTTCTCTGGTGTCTAGTGGCACCCACCACCCACCAATCATAGTCCCTGTTATAACAGAGTATTTCCCAGGTGTCTAGTGGCTCCCCCACCCTCTGATCCCCACACCCATTCATTTCCTGGTGTCTGGTGGCACCCCCAACCGTAAATACTGTAAAATAACTTGAAAAAGAAACCATCCTTGATGATGTTTTTTTTGTTCACATACAACGGTCCCTTGCTGATCAGCCCTCCCCACCCCCACCTCCCACTCTGCACCTATCACCCCATGCCCCACAGTATACCCCACACACCCTCACTCACCTGAACAGGTCACAGGTTTGAGAGCCATTCTCCAATCGAAGATGCATCTTGCTGCTGGAATGGCAACTGCAATATGAGAAACTAAGGTAAATGCAGTTCAGTGTATTTCACTGGAGGTTTTAACTTATATTCATAACTCAGCCATTTTTCGACATTTTGACCCCAAATTTTTAACATAGCCTTTTGGGGACCCCACCCCATCAACAATATGACTGTCGTTATGCAAATCCTGCCCAAAAGGTGATTTTACAGTCACTTGGTGATTTCATCTTTTGGGTGAGATTTGCATAACAGTCATTGTTTATGAGGCAGGGTAATAAGAAGGCTATGTTTAAAATTTGGGGTCAAAATACGTAAAAATTGCAAAGTTATGACCGCTCGTTGCAACTTCGCTAGGTATATTCATAACTTTGGAAATTTTGAAGACTTGGACCCCAAATTTTCAACATAAACTTCTTATTACCCCTCCTCATGTATGTCATAGCTGCCATTTTTCAAATCCTGGCCAAAATGTGTTTTCGCACCTGTGGCGCAGAATGGCATTGTAGTTGTGCAGAATTATGTTTTGGCAGGGATTCCAACATTTTCTGTACCAGGTACATGAGGTGGGGTAATAAGATGCCTATGCTAGAAATTAAGCCACTGTTGTCCTATAAATGGAAGCACAGTGCCCTTCCACAGCGACATACATATACATTATGGAGGGATGGGAGCACAGGGCCTGAAAAATACTGCACTCCCACAGACAAATAATGATATGATTACTCTATCTGTAAAACTGGCCCTGCACTCCCACAGGCAAATAAGGCTATGATTACACTATTTCAAAAAGTAAGGAAAGTTTTTGCAAAAATCTATGTTAATGCATCAGTTAGGGTTGATATCAAACTGTAAAAAAAGAGGGAAATATGACGTTGGAGTTTCCAACCCTAACACCCCACCCCCACCCTGCATACACCAACAGGTGTCGGGGGGGGACCTCATCTCATGAACGCTGTTACTGTCGTTTTATTAATCAGTCCCGGAAGGTGATTTTGCAGTCACTGCGTGAAATCACCTTTTGGGACAGATTAATGAAATGACAGTGCCACTGTTCATGAGGTGGTGCCCCAAAAAGCCCACGTTGAAAATTTGGTGAAAAAAGTATTATAAATGGCCTAGTTTGCAAGCTTGTTGAAATTTTTCTATGCACGTGCATAACTTTGGTAATTTTTAATATTTTGAGTCCAAATTTTTAACATCGCCATTTTTTCACACCACCTCATGAACAGTACAGCTCTCATTTTTCACATACTGCCCAAAACATGTTTTCACACCTGTGGTGTGGAATGACGTTTTGGCGTAGATTTGAACATTTTCACTTACAGGGTTTATGACATAGGGTCATAGGAAGATTATGTTGAAAATTTGGGGTCAGAATATCAAAAAATGACAAAGGTATGACCATTCATTGCAATTTACTATGCCCAGTTGTAACTTTTGAAATTTAAAATATTTTACCCCAGATTTTCAACATAGCCTTATTACCCCACCTCATGTATGTCATAGCTGTCATTTTTTGGGTATTCAGAAAATTTCTGTAATGGGTACATGAGGTGGGATAATAAAAAGGCTATGCTGACAATTTGGTCCTGTGCTTCCACAGATAGATAGATAGATAGATAGATAGATAGATAGATAGATAGATAGATAGATATCTGACCCTGCGCTCCCACAGTAAAATAAGGCTACTATTATACTATCTCAAAAAGTAATAAAATAAATTGCAAAAACTGTGTTATCATGTATCAATTAGGTTAGTTTGTTGTGCGCTAGGGTCAACCTCCCCACACCTCCCCACTCCTGCACAGACCAAGAGGCGTGAGGGTAGTTTGGTAGTCAGCCCAACTCCTACCCCATTCTCCTAAGTGCTGTACCCACCCAGATTATTTTCTAATGGTATGGGGTGAGCGTTAGGGCTGACAACCCCAATGCCGCCCCCTCCCCAATGCCTCTTGGTGAGTGGAGGGTGGGGTACTATGGATGGAAACCCTAATGCCAAATTTCCCTACTTTTGTGGTTTTAACCCTAACTAGAGCACTAAGTTTTTTGCAATTTATTTCCTTATGTTTTGAGATAGCATAATCATATCCTTATTTGCCTGTGGGAGCACTCCCATCCCTTCATAGATGCGTATATGTATGTAGCTATAGAAGTGCAGGGCCCCACTTATAGGACAACAGTGACCAAATTGTCATCATAGCCTTCTTATTACCCCACATCATGTACCTGGTACAGAAAATTTTTGAATCCCTGCCAAAATATAATTCTGCGCAACTGCAACACTATTCTGCACCACTGGTGTGAAAACACATTTTGGCCAGGATTTGAAAAGTGACAGCTGTGAAATACATGAGGTGGGGAAGTAAAAATGTTATGTTGAAAATCTGCGGTCAAAATATTTAAAATTTCCAAAGTTACGAGCGTGCATGGTAAAATTTCAAAAAATGGTCATAACTTTGCCATTTTTTCATATTTTGACCCCAAATTTTCAACATAGATTTCTTTTTTATTATTCTTTTTCCCATGAGCCACCAGCTGCCCAGTACTTTCAGCCTGGTCATGGGCCATGGACTTCTGCCCTTCATATTGGCCCGCGAACCCTTCGAAGCCCTGTGACTTTCCCCCCATGGCGGGGCTGTGGCGCTCCCCTTACACACCGCAGACTTTGGGATAGGTCAAAGGTTTGGCCTGAGGGGCTAATTGAAGCCGTGGTGGGCTTCACTGAGGGCAGCCGGCACCTGTCCTTTTTCCGGTTTTCTGGGGAGGCGGCTGTGCAATGACATCCAGCTTCCGCCCTGCCTCCTGTAATGCATTTGAAGCCGGTAGCTGTGTGACTTCTGGCCTCCACTCAGGGTCTATCATGCACCGGCACTTCCATTCCTCCTCCCCGGAGAAGGAGAGCAGTCCATGGACGCCCATCCTTCTTCTCCGTCGGCCTCCAGCTGACCCTGGTCCGTCCTCAACATGGTCACCGGCATCACAAGTGGAAATACAACCACTGTGCTGATGGGCTGGCTCTTTCAACATAGATTTCTTATGTCCCTACCTCATGAACAAGGGCAGGAACATTTTTCCAATCCCGCCCAAAAGGTGAATTCACCAAGCAACTGCAAAATCACCTTTTGGGCAGGATTTGTGTAATGACATTCATATTGTTCATTAAGTGTGGTCCCCAAAAGGCCATGTTGAACATTTTGGGTGAAAATCTCAAAAAATGGCTAAGTTATGCATAAAAGTTGAAACCGCCATTGAAATACATTGAACCATATTTACCTTAGTTTCTCATATTGTAGTCGCCGGTTCCAACAGCAAGACATGCCCTCAATCAGAGAGTGGATCCCAAACCTGGGGCCTGTTCAGGTGAGTGAGGGGTGTGTGAGGGGAGTCTACTAGGGGAATGACGGGGTGGTGGTTGCTGAGTGGGAGGTGGAGGTGGGGGGGGCTTATCGTGAGGGACCATTTATTTTTCCTACAGGTTTAAAAACATTGAGGGACTGTTTTCTTCATTTCCTGGTTTGGGCTGCAATGGGGAGGTGGGTGCCACTAGACACCAGAGAAATCCAGAATGGTGATGGGTGGGTGGTGGGAGTGCTACTAGACACCAGGGAATATAAAGACTGCCAATGTGGATGGGGATCAGCAGGTGGGGGTTGCCACTAGACACCAGGGAATATATAATGTTATAATGGGGACAGTGATCGGTGTGTGTGGGGGGTGCTAGTAGACACCAGGGAAATTGAGAATGGCAATCAGTCCATATTATATCTGTTAAAGCAGATATGGGGATTGGGGGGTGGGGGCTGCTACTAAATACCAGGGACAGACATGGGAGGATGGGGGATGCCACTAACCACCAACAGGGGAATTAATGAAAGAAGATATGGAGATCGGAGGGTGGGGGTGCTACTAGACACCAGGGATAAATCTTTTTACGTAAGCTGCTTTCTTTTTTCGTAAGAACAAAAAAGGAATCATGAAAAAGGATTTAAATAGCTGAAGAAAGATGTTCAGAGGGCACGAGAGCTATAAAAAAATTGTACAGTGATGCTCATCAGCTCCCAATGAGCAAGATACATGTTTGGATGCCTGTAGAAGACACCCCTGGGCTGAGTTATGACAGTTTGTTGTGTAAAAAAAAAAAGAGAAAACAAGATGGCGGCTCACGAAAAAGGAAGTTTTTCTAGAGAAAAAGGATTGATTGTCCCCTAACGAAAAAAATCTTTTTTCGTAAGATCAGAATTGTTTTTTGTTCCATTCCACTATCCTGGAAAGTGACATGCCAATTGAAAATAATGGGACCTTAAACATGCAGTAACTTTGGAACAGATTAATATTTTCACCAAATAAGGGCAAGCCTGTTCTATGATCCTAGCTCTTTCTACCATACAAATTTCACACTAAAATTCCACACTGTCTGCACACAGGGCGATGAGAAAAAAGTGCAAAAAAGGGCAAATTTTAAGGTGTTTGCATTATCCATATCTCGGACTCCGCACATCTGACCAGAATGAAACTCTGCACATCAAGAGATCTACCCCCACGTGACAGTGCATGCCAAATTTTGTGCAAATCCATTGAATGATTGCAAAGTTATTAAAGTGCAAAATTTGAGATTTAACATTAAAGTGCCTACTCAACCCTAACTGTAGGGGCATAATCAGCCCCTACATATAGATATATATAAATTTATATATATATATATATATGTATGTATGTATACGTGTGTGTGTGTGTAGATAGATACATATATATATGTATACGTGTGTGTGTGTGTGTGTGTGGATAGATACATATACATATATATATATATATATACATATACACACACTACTCACAACAGTAGCACTAAGAAATGGAAATTATGTACTCACTGTCACAAACCTACTCAGCAGGTCAGCCCTCTACTCCCAAAGTGCCAACCTCCGAGTGCAGTCTTGTGAACAGTTTACAGAAACAGGGTAACCCTCCTGTCTGTTTTGTGAGCTCGGATCAACCTTTGGTCACAAGTCTTGGAGGGATTCAAACTGTGAACCTCTTATTAACGTACCCAATGTACAGGCTCAGATAATTCTGTCTTTGGGGGGCCAGATATCTTTGCCTATGGGCACCTAACCAGGTGTACAGAAATGAACCCTTAAAAACTGTAATAAAAGACCTCAGATTAAAACACTTATCTTTCCAGTTTGGTATCACCATTCAAGCTTATGACTAGTGTCAGCTATAACCATATATACTTTTCTTGCTAAAGAAAGACATTCAAAGACAGACCAAGTAGGCTCTAAAATTAGAATTGTACTAAAATAGATAAAAATGTGTAAAACATAAAATACAGAACTATTATATCACAAGACATACACATCTTTTAAAAGAACAAGGTTTAAACAGTGCAATGCCTACTACAGTACTTAGATTTGTCTCTCTCTCTCTAAATACCTGCTTAAAGTGCTCCAAAGATGTTTCTTTGTCAGAGTCTAGATAGACATGTCTCTGAAGGAAAATGGAATAATGTTTAAAAGCTGGTTTTCCCCACCTATTTGCATGAGGTCACCTAGCTCCTCCCTGTCTGAATATATATAAAAAAATCTATATAAAAACAGGATGTCTTTTCCAAGTATTAAATTCTGCAACCTCAGCATAACTCATGTTCTTCAAATTACATTTCTTTGATCTCATGAGCATCTTCCCCTTCCCAGGACATCAAGGCATCTTTATGATTTCGTACCAGTGCACTAAACCTGGTTTCCCCCTCTAAACATCATAAAAGGGATCCTGATTTCCCTTTTAGCAGCTAAAGCTATAATTAACTTAGAAAAACAGGAGATTCCTGATTAAGGCCTTCCAAGTAACACCTTGTATCTAAAACATCTGTGTGTGTGTGTGTGTGTGTGTGTGTGTGTGTGTGTGTGTGTGTGTGTGTGATCACATGCTGTTTCAGCATTTCTCATGGGAGACAGTTCATAACTCATTTTTTTTATTTTACAAAAAATCATACAACACTCAGAACTGGCTGTCCACGTCACAATCCTCCCCACCTAGACTGAATTTGGGGGCTCTATCCCCCCATGGGATGAGCTTCCCAAATCAGTTCACTCCTCAAAGAGACGAGACAGGCCATCTGAGTTCTGGTTCCTGGCTACAGCTCTATGTATGATTGTCATATCATACCCTTGCAAAGCAAGACTCCATCTTAGCAATCTACCATTGTTCTTTCCCATCTGCATCAGCCAAATCAGGGGGTTGTGGTCAGTCTGCACCACAAAATGCTGTCCATATAAGTATGGCTCCAATTTCTTTAGGGCCCACACTATGGCAAGACATTCTTTTTCCACCGTGGAGTATGCTTGCTCTCTGGGAAGTAACATCCTACTCAGGTACACTACTGGGTGATCTGTCCCTTGGCTGGATGTCTGACTCAGTACTGCCCAATACCCACGTCTGAGGCGTCAGTCTGAACTATAAAGGTTTTGCTGTAGTCAGGACTTGTCAAAACAGGAGCACTGCACAGTGCCTCCTTTAGTTTGGAAAAGGCTTCCTCACAAGCTGGGCCCCAGGTAATTTCCTTGGGCATCCTTTTCTTTGTCAGGTCAGACAGGGGAGCAGCCAGGGCACTGTAATTGGGTGCAAATTTTCTGTAGTACCCTGCTGTCCCTAGAAACCTCCTGACCTGCTTCTGCATTTCTGGTTTGGGCCACACCTGGATTACCTCTATCTTTATTTGGTTAGGACAGAGTTGTCCCCGGCCTACCACATGCCCGAGGTATGCCACTTCTCCCATGGCCACCTGGCACTTCTCAGCTTTGACAGTGAGCCCGGCCCTCTGTATACTGCCCAGCACTTCCCTAAGGTGGGATAGGTTTTCCTCCCAGCTGGTACTAAAGATGGCAATGTCATCCAGGTAAGCCACGGCATACTCCTCAGCACCATTTAACACCTGGTTCACCAACCTTTGGAAAGTGGCTGGGGCATTCCTCATTCCGAAAGGCATTATTTTAAACTCAGATAAGCCTATCGGAGTGATGAAGGCCGACCTCTCCCTAGCTCTGTCTGTCAACTGTACCTGCCCATACCCCTTGGTCAGGTCAGTCATCATAAGGTAGGTCGCCCCTCCCAACTTGTCCAGGAGTTTGTCCGTCTGAGGCATCGGGTGGGCGTCTGACTTCATGACTGCATTCAGTCCACGATAGTCCAAGCAGAAATGAGTAGAGCCATCTGGCTTAGGCACAAGGACTATGGGTGAGGCCCAGGGGCTGTGGGATCTCTGGATTACCCCTAAATTCAGCATCTCCTCCACTTCCCTCCTAATGTCCTTTTGGACAGCCTCTGACACCCAATATGCTGTCCACTGTATAGGCGTCTGTGTCCCTGTCTCCACATCATGCTGCGCTAAGGGGATTAGTCCAGGCTTGGCGCTAAACAATGGGGCAAAGTCTGCTAGATACACTATCTACAGGAGGGACAGGGAGGGTAAAGAGGAGGAGGAGGAGTAGCTCTTACATAAGGGAAGGAATCAAAGCAACAGAACAAAAGGGAAAACAGGGAGGAGAAGAAGCACTGTGGGTAAATTTGGAGACCGGCAATGGCACCACAATCCGCACAGGGGTTAGATACAGACTCTCTCAGGGGAGGAAATGGACAAGGAAATGATAGAAAGAATACTTAGAATGGCAGAAAAGGAGATATTGCTGATGGGTGATCTGAATATGCCAGATGTTAACTGGAGTGCAGTTGCAGCAGCCACTTTGAAAAGTGGAGTTATTCTAGATGCCCTACAGGGGCATGCCTTAGACAACTGATATTGGAGCCAACTCGGAGGAGCAATCTGGACCTGGTTCTCTCAAATGGAGATGAAGAGGATCACAGATGTAGAAGTAGGTAGCCATCTGGGAACTAGCGACTACCTAACATTATGGTTCACAATAAACACAGCTATAGAGTCAAGCCATACAAAGGCAAAAGACTGGACTTTAGGAGGGCTGACTTGGCTAAAATGAGTGAGTGCCTAAGGAATGCACTAGCAAATGCGCAGGAAGGAGGGGTGAAGAACAATGGGAATAATAAAACTGCCATCACAGAGGTAACAAGCCTTTGTGTGAAGCAAATAAACAAAATGAAACGATGTAAGAAACCACTATGGTTCTCAAAGGAAGTGGCAGTGAAGGTTCAAGAGAAAAAGAAAGCATTCGAAGTACAAGGAATCACAGAAGGAGCAGGACAGAGAATCCCAAAGCCAGTTAAAAGCAAAAGGAAGCGAAGGCAGTCAGAAGAGCAAAGGCCTAAACCGAGGAAAGATAGCAACCTCAGTTAAGAAGGGGATAAACCTTTATAGGTACATCAGGGAGCCAGAAGACCAAGGGAGGTTAGTGAGGCTTAATAAAGGGAGGGAGGGAGTGGGCAGAGGGTGACTGTGAAAAGGCAGAGATACTAAACAAATATTTTGCTCAGTATTTACAAAGGAAGTGGGGAGGTACCTAAAACAAACAGTAGAAACACTCTGGATACAGAAGTTGATACCAGCCCATTTACAGAAGAAAGGATTCTGAAAGAACTCTTAAAACTGAAGTGGACAAAGCAATGGGGCCTGATGGGATTCATCCCAGAATTCTAAAAGAACTAAGGTAGAACTAGTGACACCACTGACTACCCTCTTTAACAAATCATGGGAGGATGGGGTGGTACCCGGACTGGAGAAGGGCAGATGTGATTCCCTCACAAAAGTGAGCAAGGCAGAAGCAGGAAACTACAGACCTGTTAGTTTAACCTCAGTGGTAGGTAAAATGATGGAATCACTCCGAAGGAAAGAATTGTTGAGTATCTAGAGGCTAGAGGCCGAGGGGCACAGGACCCAAGGAGCATGGATTCACAGTGGAAGGTCATGCCAGACAAATCTGATAGATTTCTTTGACTGGGTGACCAAAGTAGTAGATCAGGAGGGGCTGTGGACATGGCCTACCTGGGCTTTAGCAGGCATTGACACAGTCCACAAAAGATTAATATACAAGTTTAAGCCAGCCTGGAGTGGGTCCAGATGACAGCCTGGGTAAAAGAATTGGCTGGAGAATAGGGCACAGAGGTAATAGTAAATGGGTCCTCTCTGAAGAGGGGTTGCTAATGGGGTACCGCAGAGGTTCAGTATTAGGACGGTTCCTCTTCAATGTGTTTATAAGCGACATTGCAGAGGGACTGGAAGGAAAGTATGTCTCTTTGCAGATGACACAAAGATCTGCAACAGAGTTGATGCACAAGGTGGGTGGAAAGATGAGAAGGAACTTGGCAAGGTTAGAGGAATGGTCAAATGTATGGCAGCTTAGATTCAATGCTAAGAAGTGTAAGGTAAACCTGGGAAACAAAAACCCAGGGAAGAGTACACAATGGGTGAGATACTAACAACAACAAAAATGGAAAAGGACCTGGGGTAGTCATATCAGATGACCTAAAGGTGGGCAAGCAATGAGAGGGGCAGCAAGGAGGGCTGGGGGATACCGGGGATGTTAGGGAGGTATCACCAGTAGAAAATAGGAAGTTATTATCCTCTGTACAGACACTTGGTGAGACCCTCATCTGAGTACTGCATGCAGTTCTGGAGACCCAACTCTGCAAAGATATAGACAGGATGGAAGCTGTCCAGAGGAGGGTAACTAAAATGGTGCACGGGTCTGCACGGAAGACATATGAAGAGAGACTTAGGGAGCTAAATATGTATAGCCTTGAGGAAAGGAGGAGAGAGGACATGATAGAAACTTTCAGGTACCTCAAGGGAATCAACAAAGTCCAAGAGGGTAGCATCTTTCAGAAAAGAGATGTGCAAAACAAGGGGGACAATTTGAAGATAGAAGGGGGCGGCTCAGAGGTAGTTAGAAGGTATTTTTTTACAGAGAGGTTGTGGATGCATGGAGCGGCCTTCCAGAGGAGGTTGTGGAGTCAAAACAGTGGTGGAATTCAAGCATGCATGGGACAGTCATAAGGCAGTTCTAGGGGTGGGGGTAGGAAGAAGTAGGCTGTTGGTTAACTAGGATCTGCAGCTTATCCATTAGGTAGGGAAATGAGCAGATTGGGTGGGCCAAGCGGTCCTTATCTGCCATCAAAATCTATGTTTCTATGTTTCTAAAACCTCCCTTACTTTCTGGATCTGGTCCGGAGCCAGCTGGGGAGACAATTTTACTGCCTCCACAGAGGACTCCCACTTGTTTTCCTCCAGCAAGTTCAGAAGGGGATCTCCTTCATCCGTCCCCTCCCCATGATTAGACACTGCAAACACCATGTCAGCCCTATTTGCATATGGCTTCATCATGTTGACATGGTACATACTTTCTGTCTTTGGTCAGGTAACTCCACAATGTAGTTCACGTCATTTACCTTCCTAACCACTTTGTATGCTCCTGCCCACTCAGCTTGCAGCTTGTCTTTCCAGACCGGAATAAGGACCATGACTTACTGACCCACCATGTATGAGTGAGCTCTTGCTCTACAGTCATATCACACTTTTTGTTTCTGTTGGGCAGCTATTAGGTTGCTCTGGGCAGTCCCCATAAGCTCCTTCAGCCTTTCCCTAAACCTAAGGACGTAATCCACAATGGGAGTTCCCTGGGTGGCGTGCTTGCCTTCCCAGTCCTCCCAGATCAAGTCTAGGGGCCCACGTACCCGGCATCCATATAAGAGTTCGAAGGGAAAAAATCCTGTTGACTCTTGGGGCACCTCCCTATATGCAAACAGGTGGGGAAGGTATTTCTCCCAGTCCCTCCCATGCTGTTCAGCAAACTCCCGGAGCATTGACTTTAGGGTACCATTGAATCTTTCCACAAGCCCATTGACTTGTGGGTGATACAGTGTCATGCATCTCTGCACCACCCCACACTTCTCCCATAAACATTTCATCAGGTCCGACATGAAGGAACCCCCTCGATCGGTGATTAACTCCTGCGGAAACCCAACATGGGAGAAAATCCCAAGTAAGGCATCTGCCACTTTGTCTGTTCTCAGAGAGGATAGGGTGACTGCCTCTGGGTACCGGGTGGCATAATCCACCACAGTCAGGATGAATCTCTTCCCTGAGGAGCTGGGGGTATTTGAAGGCCCCACAATATCCATTCCCACCCTCTGGAATGGCTCCTCCGCTATGGGCAATGGAATCAGGGTGGCTTGGGTCTTCTTGCCCACCTTCCCTATTTCTTGGCACCGGTGACAAGACCTGCAATACTCCTTCACCTGCTGGGTGACGTTAGGCCAATAGAAATTCTGGGCTAACCGCTGTGTAGTGCGCACAATTTCCAGATGACCAGACAAGGGAATATCATGTGCAGTTTTGAGCAACTGCTCATGATACCCTTGGGGAATGACAAGCTGCCTGCCTAGCATCCCCCCTCTGTCTGTACTGCCTGAGTATACACAAGTCCATTTTCCCAATAAACCTTATGTCTGCCGTCACCTCTTAGTGCTCTGTCAGAGTCTGCCCAAGCCCTCAGCTTCTCTAAACTAGGGTCCCTTCTCTGAGCAGCTGCAAACCCGTCACACATTCCCATGGCATGGGACAGGTCCCCTTCAGTCACTAAACTAGGGTCCCTAGCACTGACATCAGGGTACTCAGGATCACTGTCAATCCCAACCCTCTGACAATGGGTCACCCTTCCCTCTTCAGAGTAACCCTCTGTAGCTGTGTGGTTACTTGCTACTGGGGAAATTTTAACCCCCGCTTCATTAATCTCCATATCAGGAGACACAGGCTGGGGAACCAGCCTCTCAGTGGTTTCCACAATGGCTTCTGTGGAGTTCAAGGAACTACAATTTTCCCTTGCCACTTGGCTATGGGTAACTGCACATACCATCCCGTTTTCAATTGTTGCCCAGGATCACATCAACTGCTAATATTTTGGCTACAGCCACCTGTTGCACAGTTCCCCCTGTTTCACCCCAGTCTAAGAGAACACTAGCAAGGGGCAATGTTTTTTGCCTCACCAGTGAAGTCCTGTACAGTGACGTATTTATTTGGTATAAGCTGACCAGGCTCTACCAGATCCCTCTTTACCAAGATCAAGGATGCCCCTGTGTCCCTTAACCCTTGCGTCTGTACACCATTAACCATGACTGGGTGCATGTGTTCCCTCATGTTCACTGGCATGCTTCCAGGGACACACAAACAACCCTCTTCTTTTATAGCAGCCAGTTGTGTATTATTGCTTGCCTTTTTGGGACACTGGCAATATGCTCAGTTTCTTTACACAACCAACATTCATTTCTTCTCTCAGAGAAATCTTTTCTCTGAAACCTGGGGCTAACTGGTTTCAGTGGAGGCAGTGAGGGTTTTAGCTGCCCTGAAGGCGCGCTTTTCCCTTTCTGCGCTGCCATGCCCACCCCATTTGCTCTCACAGCAGGTCTCCTCTTGGCATAGCGGTCCGAGAGTTCAGCAGCCTCTTGCACTGTTTTTGGATCTCGGTCCTCTAGCCAGGTTTTTAGCTCGGCTGGGCATGCCCAATAAAACTGTTCTAATAAAATCACATTTTCAGTTTTATCAGCAGAGTTTGCCTCAATTCCTTCCCAACAGCATTTTAAAAACTGACGTTGTTTCATGGCTAGCTCCTCGTAGCTCATGTCAGGGCTTCTCCTGAACTTACAGAATTTAGCTCTGTATGATTCAGCAGTTAATTCAAACTTTTTTAACAGTGCAGCTTTAAGTTTGCTGTAATCATCACTGTCCTCATTGTCCATTTGACCCAATGCATCCCGAGCTTTCCCGGTAAGTAGCGGATAGCTGGAAGCTCCAGGACTCTCTAGGAATTTTAGCCTGAATACAAACTTTTTCAAAAGAATTTAAAAAGGCATCCATATCATCCCTCTCTTTAAATTCGGCTAATAATTTGGGGTTCAATTTGTAATCCAGTCCTGCAGTCCCAGTTAAACCCAAGCCACTTATCTGCTCTGGTCGGAGTCGTATCTTCTCCAGTTTGTGTTGCCTCTGGCGCTCCCGCTCCACATGGTCAGGGTCTCTCTTTTCTCGCTCTGCCTCATGGCGTTCTCACTCTGCCTCATGGTCCACCTCTCGTTGTTCCCGCTCTGCCTCTCATCTCTCTCATTCTCTCTTCTCCTGGAACTCCAGCTCCATCCTGCGCAACTCAATTTGCAGCCTGAGTACCTCTGGATCCAGGATACTGGTGACCTTCCCCTGCTGGTGTGGCCCTTCACTGACAGTGGTCCTGTTGCCCTCCTCATCGGATCGGGACACTGCACTGGCCGCTAGCCCTGCCACACTCGAGGTCTGGTCCTTTTCAGTCACGGTCCGTGATTTGCTGCTCTGGCTATCTGCTACCATCAGGGCATCTATGAGGTTCTGCTTGCTGGCTGTCACCACAAATGGGACTCTTCTGTACCCACACAACTGCTTCAAGGAGTCTACAGTGTGCCTGCTGCAGTCAGAAGTCATCTTCCATCACTACTGCTACTCTGACTTGTTTAAGAAAAAAAAATAAAATGGGTAGGAACGTGACTGTACACCAAGTGATATAGTTCTGTTTCCTTTGTAAAAATAAATCACTGCCTTTTTCTTTCTTTGCAAGTGAGATTACGGTCTCAGCTGACACGCTGAACAATAAAAGCTTGTGGAATCAAAATTAATCCACACCGCTGTCAGCCAATCTGTCACAAACCCACTCAGCAGGTTAGCCCTCTACTCCCAAAGTGCCAACCTCTGAGTGCAGTTTTGTGAACTGTTTACAGAAATAGGGTAACCCTCCTGTCTGTTTTGTGAGTTCGGATCAACCTTTGGTCTCAAGTCTTGGAGGGATTCAAACTGTGAACCTCTTATTAGCGTACCCATTACAGGCTCAGATAATTCTGTCTTCGGGGGGCCAGATATCTTTGCCTACAGGCACCTAACCAGGTGTACAGAAATGAACCCTTAAAAACTGTAATAAAAGACCTCAGATTAAAATGCTTATCTTTCCAGTTTGGTATCACCATTCAAGCTTATGCCTAGTGTCAGCTATAACCATATATGCTTTTCTTGCTAAAGAAAGAAATTCAAAGACAGACCAAGTAGACTCTAAAATTAGAATTTTACTACAATAGATAAAAAAAATGTGTAAAACATAAAATACAGAACCATTATATCACAAGACATACAAATCTTTTAAAAGAACAAGGTTTAAACAGTGCAATTCCTACTACAGTACTTAGATTTGTCTCTCTCTCTAAATACCTGCTTAAAGTGCTCCAAAGATGTTTCTTTGTCAGAGTCCAGATAGAAGTGTCTCAGAAGGAAAACGGAATAATTTTTAAAAGCTGGTTTTCCCCACCTATTTGCATGAGGTCATCTACCTCCTCCCTGTCAGAATATATAAAAAAAATCTATATAAAAACAGGATGTCTTTTCCAAATATTAAATTCTGCAACCTCAGCATAACTCGTGTTCTTCAAATTACATTTTTTTGATCTCATGAGCATCTTCCCCTTCCCAGGACATCAAGGCATCTTTATGATTTCGCACCAGTGTACTAAACCTGATTTCCCTTTTAGCAGCTAAAGCTATAATTAACTTAGAAAAACAGGAGATTCCTGAGTAAGGCCTTCCAGGTAACACCTTGTATCTAAAACCTGTGTGTGTGTGTGTGTGTGTGTGTGTGTGTGTGTGTGTGTGTGATCTCACATGCTGTTTCAGCATTTCTCATGGGAGACAGTTCATAACACATTTTTTTTTATTTTATAAAAAAACATACAGCACTCAGAACTGGCTGTCCACGTCACACTCACCATAATTCTTGATCTTCTTGGACACATCTTTATCATTTATTCATACTGCTGGGTTCAAGCCAGAGGCATTGGGACCCTGTGGGAGCAAAAAATCTTCAGGAGGGCTGGTGCTGAGATAGGACTGCACATGTGCGGTGCCGCCAGACTGACTAGCGCCATGTATGCTATCCTGGCATCGACCCTCCAAATGCCTCAGTACCTTTTTTACCAAGGAGATGCAGTGTATGCTAACTAGATAACATCTAACCTAACAGGAGCCTAAGATAGCCCCTTTTGACCCATGTAAGAAGGGTCAACTAAGGACAATGTCTTCACAGCCACACAGAAACAAAGGAGTGAAGACCAGGAACAGATTTAGTGAGCTCGGGGGATAGTGGTTGGGCATATGAATAAATGGTGAAGACTTGTCCAAGAAGTTAAAGAATTACAGTAAGTATATAATTTCCAAATCTTCTTGGACTTAAGTCTTCACCATTTATTCATACTGTTGGGTAGAGTACCAAGCTAAAACCAAATCCTCCAAGCAGGGTGGTAGGAGCTCACTCAGGACAGAAGTCAGTTAAGGATTGTCTTGTCAGGCCATTGGATTTCAACTTGTGACACCGATGACCCAGGTTTGGGAATGGACCCAGGAAGTCAGAGGGCTGGCCGGGGGGAGGGAGGATGAACACCCTTCAGACTACTCTCCTTTCAAGGGGATATGTGTTCGTTACCTCCTGGACTCCCTGGCAGAGGCTGTGGTTCTGCCACAATCATCGCCAATACATTGGGGGTGGAGCGCATGCTGGATGTCATTGCACATTCCTTCCCCCAGGGCTTTGGCATGCACATGAAAATGCTGGCCTTTTGGCATGAGGCCGAACTCCGTGGTCATCCTCACTACCACCAATGTTCACTGGGGGGCTTCCTCTCCCGTGACCCTGACCCAGGGAGCAAGCCAGGGCTAGCCAACTATGATCATTGGGGGGAGCCCTCCTGGTGACCCCACACAGGGGGGTAAGCCTGGGAATGGGGGGAGGCTGGCAGGGCACTGGGCTGACCTCCATTTGGAAGATAGAGGATCTGGCCCAAAAACAATTAAAAAAGGAAAAAAAAGGATTGTCCTGTCAAAAGAAGCATGCTGTCTGGTATGAACATCTACAACATAGTGCTTAACAAAAATATGCACCGTGCTCCAAGTAGCTGTTTTGCAAATGTTATAAATGGGAACAGAGCAGATCTCTGCCAAGGATGCAGCAACAGCTCTGGTAGAATGTGCGTGCACGTGGTCTTCCAACCTAACCTGTGCCCTAGAGTAACTGATGCAAGCATGCCACTATCCAAGCAGAAATTACACTTGATGAAAATTGGCTGACCGAGTCTGGCAGCACTGAAGGACACAAAGAGCTGCTTGGATTTACGGATGTCCTTTGTTCTATCGATGTAGAACTGAAGGGCTCTTTTAATATCCAGAGAGTGAAGGGTGCATTCTCCTTCATTCTGGAAGTTAGAAAATTAGGTGGGTAGTACCAAGGGCTAGTTGAGGTGAAACTCTGAAACCACTCTGGGAAGAAACTTAGGGTGTGTACAGAGAACCACCTTGTCTTTGTGAAAGACAGTATCCGGAGGGTCTGTGACCAAAGCATGTATCTCAGAGACCCTACAGGCAGAAGTGATGGTCACCAGAAAGGCAATTTTCCAGGTCAGAAACTTTAGATCACACACGGCTAGAGGCTCAAAAGGTTTATGAGTGAGCATGTCCAGCATGAGATTAGTATCCCAGGGAGTAACTGGCTTCTTGACCATGAGTCTTGTGTTCAAAATGCCCTTAAGGAATCTCTTGAACAGAGGCAGCTGTGCCAGGGTCATTCATATTCTGGACAGAAACATAGAAGTGGACGGCAGAAGGAGACTGCTAGATCCATCTAGTCTGCCCATTTGTTTTAGACTTATTTTGACACTCTAGTTGACCTTTGTGGTCAGGGCTCCCTTGTGTCTATCCAGTGCATTCTTGAATCCCCCCACAGTGTTGACACCCACAACCTCTTGTGGCAGGCTTTTCCAGGTGTCCATCACTCTTTCTGTGAAGAAAAACTTCCTGGTGTTGGTAGAGAACCTACCTCCTTGCAGCCTGAGGTCATGTCCCCTGGTCCTGGAGCCCTTCTTGAAGTGAAAAAGTTCCTGTGCATGTACCTTGTTAATGCCTTTTATGTACTTGAATGTTTCAATCATGTCCCCTCTCTCTCTTCTCTGCTCTAGGGAGTACATATTCAGTTTCCTAAGTTTTTCCTCATAGGACATGTACTGCAAACCCTGAATCATTTTTGCCACCTTTCTCTGTACTGTTTCAACCTGGTCAAAGTCCTTCCTGAGGTGAGGCCTCCAGAATTGGACTCTGTATTCCAGGTGAGGCCTGACCAGCATTCTTTACAGTGGTAGTACCACCTCTCTCCTCCTGCTTGTGAGTCCCCTTCCAATGCAGCCCAGCATTCTGTTGGCCTTCAATGTTGCCTTCTCACATTGCTTACTAACCTTCAAGTCATCTGAGATTATGATTCCCAGATCTTGTTCCTGGTTTGAGGCCACCAGTCTTTCGCATCCTAGGTAATACTCCTTTCTTGGATTTTTCTTTCCTTTGTGCATGACCTTGCACTTTTTGGCATTAAATCTCAGCTGCCACACTCTAGACCATTCTTCTAGTTTCTTGAGGTCAGCTTCCATCTTGCTCACTCCTTCTGAGGTGTCCACCCTGTTACATATCTTGGTGTCTGCAAATAGACACACCTTCCTTCCAGTCCATCAGCAATGGAACTGCCCCCACCTCCCTCCCTGCCCCTCTCGTCCCGCCTCCCCAGGTGCCCTCCTTCCGGTCTTCACCCCGCCCCCTTCCAACTGAGGTCAGTAACCCCAATGAGACCCATAAGCTGCTCTCCGGCCTCTCTCCCATAGCGGTGCAGGTCATGACACTCTCGAGCCGAAACTCCTCAGGCTGGGTGCCCACCTCTTTGCCAGACCCATCTTGCACCTATTCAACTCCTCCATTAACTCAGGGATCATTCCCAACCTGTGGAAAGTGGCCAAAGTTGT
Organism: Neoceratodus forsteri; assembly: GCA_016271365.2. Taxonomy (NCBI): domain Eukaryota; kingdom Metazoa; phylum Chordata; order Ceratodontiformes; family Ceratodontidae; genus Neoceratodus; species Neoceratodus forsteri. Next base: position 42,261,682 of record CM057451.1, read on the forward strand.
TCCTATCCTAAAACAGGGGAATCTCAAGGGCCCTCAGAACTACCGCCCCATCGCCATTCTGTCCGCACCCAGTAAACTGCTCGAAAAAGCCATTGCCTCCCAGCTCTCCCAATACATCCTGGACTTCAAAATACTCTCTCCTGCCCAGCACGGCTTCAGGAAAGGGTACAGCACATCCACCGCCTAGCCACTGTCACCTCCTGATCAGGGCAGGCACGAATCTAGGCAATCTCACTGGGGCCATTTTATCGTACCTGTCCAAAGCCTTCAACAGAGTTAACTACCCTCCTCGGTTCCTTGCTTTCACCGGGTTCTCCTCCGCCCACGCCTGGTTCCAAAATTACCTTCAACCGATGGCACACACCTACTTCAACCGACATCCTCCAACCTTCCTGTCCCTCTGTGGTGTCCTCAGGGGTCCGTCCTTGGTCCAACCCTATTCTCACTATTTTATCAATGACCTATCTTCCATCCCTACCCATGCCCACTCTACCCTCTACGCAGATGATCTCGCCCTCCTGGCCAGCTCATGGACATTTCAACTATTAACTCCCAGCTTAACTCCGACTTTGAATGTATACATACTTGGCTGGGTGACCACAAGCTCACACTCAATCTCAAAAAAACTCAAGCTATGTTATTTGGGTCCTCGAACAAATTAAAATCCTGCCCTGCTCCCCTGCGTATCCTCGGGGCCGACGGCTCCCCCCTCGAGATGGTTACCTCCACCAAGTACCTAGGTGTCACCCTCGACCAGCAGCTTGACCTCACCCTGCACATCCTAGAACATCTGCAATGCCTCAAATTGCAAGCTTGCCCTAGCTTATCATGCAAATAGCTGCCTCGCCCCTGCTGCCCACTCCAGCCTCGCCTGGGCTCCTCCCACTCTCTGCTATGGTCCTCGTCACTTTTCCCCAGTCCCCAAACCAGCCTGTCAAAATGGGACTCAGCCTACAATAATGTCTGCCGCTTCCGCTGTCTTCCCCTCCCTCACCCACCGTGTAGATCTCTACAACTGCCTAGAGTGGCTCTCAGAGAAAAAAAACACCGTCCTCGTTATAGGTAACTTCATCGATAACATTGTCCGCCGGGCTCCCCTGCCCTGCCCTTCCCTTAACCCTAGAGCCCCATCCTACAACTTCAGGCCTGGGACAACCCAAGAACGTCTGCTCCTAGGACCCGCACTGCGGGTGATCGATCCTTCCACGCTCTTTGCTCCCAAACTTTGGAACTCACTCCCAGAACCTGTCAGGGCCTCCTCCCATCCAAGCTTTAAAACCTCCTCTGAATTTCCTGAAACTGTCTCCCTGCACCTCATAATCCTACTCTAGTCGCCTCCTCCTCCCTCACCCAGGCTCTGGTGGGCCTCCTCCTCTTCCCTGCCTCTGCCCTACTTGCACTTCTCCCCAGCTCCAGCCCAGCATCCTGGCCCATCCCCTGCCTTTGGCACCCCTCGCCTGCACTTACCATTGTCACCGCTACTATTTTACGCATAGTGTTTACCTTGTCCTAGAGCTAGCCTTGTAACGCCTGCTCTGCCAGGTTACCTTTCTGTCTCCTCTCTGACTTGTTATGTATTCCACCTACCCGTGCAGTGATGTTATTTCTATGTTACTATCTGTATTCCTCCCACATATTTTTATTGTTATGCCTAACTCTCCTACGGATTTTTCCCTACCCAGTAATCTGTTAATTGTATGATGTCTGACTCCGGTAACTCTCCCGGGTCGCACCCTTTCTGTAACTGTGATGTACACCGTATGATTCCTGTAACCCTCCCAGGTCACACCTGAAAATAGGCACATGGCTGTCTAGTGTGCTTACCCAGTTAACAAAAGCAAATAAATAAATGTCTGCTATAAAAACATTGAAGAGCAGATACCCCAGCACTGAGCCCTGGGGCACTCCGTTGGTCACCCTGCCTTCCGCTGATTGCATTCCATTAACCTGTACCCTCTGAGTTCTGCCTTGTAACCAGTTTTGTACCCATCTGACTACTTCTGGACCAACCCCTGTATGGTCAAGCTTCTTTATCAGCCTTCTGTGTGGAACCGAGTTGAAGGCCTTACCAAAGTCTAGGTAGACCACATCTACTGTCCCACCATCGTCCACCATTTTTGACCTACCTGCTGTGAAACCATGCTGTTTAGGATCTTGTTGGCCATTAGTTTCAAGGAACGCTACGATCCTCTGTTTGAGAAGTGTCTCCATTAGTTTTCCTACTATAGATGTGAGGCTCACTGGTCCGTAATTACTAGCCTCTTTGCAACTGCCTGATTTGTGAAGTGGAGCCACTATTGCCTTTTTCCAGTCTTCAGGTACCATGCCGCTCTTCAAGGATTTCATGAATAGACATGCCAGAGGGGCCATTAATTCTGCCCCCAGTTACTTAAGGATTCTGGGGTGCATCTCATCTGGTCCCATGGCTTTGTCTGCTTTTAGTTTATTTAGCACCTCCAGTACTTCGGCTTCTATAAAGGGACTCGTGTCTACCCCTGGTCCTGGGGTGTTGTGTTTTTTCAGGGCTGGGCCATCCCCTGGGTCCTCTTTGGTAAACACTGAGCAGAAGTAGTTGAGGATTTTGACTTTCTCTGGGTCATGTTTGGTGCATTTCCCTTCTTCAGTAGCAATCTTTACTATCTCCTTTTTGCCTTCCTACATTCCCTAATGTATCTAAAAAATGATATGTCTCCTCTCTTTGCCCTTATGCTATCTTTTCCTCTGTCTGGGCTTTTGCCTTTCTAATTTGTTTGTTAGACTCTTTCATTTTTCTCTTGTATGACTCCCAGTCGTTCTCAGTTTTGGTTTCCTGGTATATGCTGTATGCCTTCTTTTTGTCTTTGACTGTGGTAGCTACTTCCTTGCAAAACAATAGAGGATTTCTTTTTGCTTTGCTGACCCATCTGGCACATTGATCTGTGGCAGTCTTTATAGAAACATAGAATTTGACGGCAGATAAGGACTGCTTGGCCCACCCAGTCTGCCCATTTCCCTACCTGATGGATAAGCTGCAGATTCTAGTTAATCAACAGCTTACTTCCTCCTGCCCCCCACCAGAATTGCCTTATGCCTGTCCCATGCATTCCTGAATTCTCCCACTGTTCCTGACTCCACGACCTCCTCAGGAAGGCTGTTCCATGCATCCACAACTGTCTCCGTGAAAAAATACTTTCTAACATTACCTCTGAGCAGTCCCCCCTCTATCTTCAAATTGTGCCCCCTTGTTCTTGCACATCTCTTCTGAAAGATACTACCCTCTTGTACCTTTTTAATTCCCTTGAGATACTTGAAGGTTTCTATCATGTCCCCCCTCTCCCTCCTTTCCTCAAGGGTATACTTATTAAACTGCTTTAGTCTCTCCTCATATGTCTTCTGGTGCAGACCTTGCACCATTTTGGTTGCCCTCCTCTGAACAGCCTCCACTCTGTCTATGTCTTTGTGGAGATGGGGTCTCCAGGATTGCACGCAGTACTCCAGATGGGGTCTCACTAACTGTCTGTAGAGAGGGATAACAACTTCCTGTTTTCTACTGTTGATGCCTCTCCCTATGCATCCCAGTATCCTCCCCAGCCCTCCTTACTGCCTTCTCACATTGCTTGCCCACCTTTAGGTCATCTGATATAATTACTCCTAGGTGTCTTTCGATTTTTGTTGTTGTTATTAACTCACCCCCCATTGTGTACTCTTCCCCTGGGTTTTTGTTTCCCAGATGCATTACCTTGCACTTCTTTGCATTGAATCTGAGCTACCACGTATTTTATTGCCCTCTTGAGTCTTCCCCCACATGACCTCCACCTCCTCAACCTCTATTTCCATTAACTGGCTACTTACGTTGTTCCTCATTTTTTGGAAGTCAGCCTTTCTGAAATCTAGCACCTTTATCTTTGAGTGGCTGGTGTCCTGTGTTATGTTTACCTTAAAGTTTACCATGTGATGGTCACCGTTGCCCATATGCATCCCACTTCGATGTCCTTGATCCTTTCCGAGTTTGTGAGGACAAGATCGAGAATGGCATCTCCCCTTGTTGGGGTTTTAACAAATTGGCACAGTCCCTCACCTTGTACTGACAATAAGAAGTCCCTACTTCTTGTTGTTGCTGCCGTTAGTGTGCTCCAGTTACTATCTGGTAGGTTGAAGTCCCCCATCAGTATTACTTCACCTTTATCAGACATTTTGTGGATTTTCTCTATTAGATCTTTGTCTCCTTTATCTCCTTGATTTGGGAGCCTGTACCCAACGCCAATTCTGAAGGGTTTTCCCTTGTCTGTCTCTACTGTTAGCCACAGTGACTCGAAGTCCCCAGGTTGCCATTTTACTTCTGTGGCTTTTATTTCCTCCTGAATGTAAATGGCTGTGCCCCCTTCTTTTTTGGCCCTGCCTGTCTTTCCTGACCAGATTGTAACCGGAAATGGTAGTATCCCGTACGTGGGTTTCCATGAACCATGTTTCTGTTACAGACACCAAGTCCAACCTTCCTGTTTCCAGGATGGCTGTGAGTTTGGGAAGTTTGTTGGTTAGGCTCCTAGTATTTTCAACCATTGCCTTCCAGGAATGTACATCCTCTTTCACGTAGGGTTGTACCCTCTTCCTGGACTGCTCCAGTTTGCTCTTTCTGGCCAAGTGATTATGGAGGTTACAGGTTCAGGTGGATGTTGACTCTGATTTGTTTTCTGAGGATGTATGTGCACATTTGGCATTTTGAGGAGTGATGACCAGCCCACTGATGGCAGGGGTGTGAGCTGTGCCATATTCCCCTTTATTAAGTTTAAACTACCTCTATAGACATTGATTTTTTGTCTGAGTGCTTGCACATCTTCTCTGTTTAGGTGCAATCCATCGTATTTAAAAAAAGCTCTTTCCCAAAAATTGTGCCAGTTCCCTATGTAGTGGTAGCCCTTGTCTTGGCAACAATCATGCAGCCATGAGTTGAATTCACCTACTTCAATCTCTCTGACTCGCTTGGTGCTTTTTCCTTTTCCCCACACTGGCAGCACTTCTGAGAAGGCTAATTTGGACGGAAGGGAAGAAGATTTGTTGGCCAGGTCCCCGAAGTGTTTCTTGGCCTTCTGAACGGTGTGATTTGCCAAGTTATTGGCAACAAGGTGTATTGCTATATGTGTAACATCCCCTGATTCCTGCACAATTGTCTTTATGCAGTTAGCATCCCTACTTGCAGAGGCTCCTGGTAGACACTTTACCATGATGTCGGCTTTTAACATTTTGTGTTGGGTGGTGTTCCACTCCTCGGATCATGGAATCCCCGATTATGAGAATTTTGCTTTTGTTTATATTTGTGTCATTTTTATTTTGAGTTTTAGTATTTTTGTTGTTATTGCATTTGGTGTTGGTATTGTTGGTTATATTTTGAGTATTAGTATTTTGTTTTTATCGTAGTTTGTATTGGTTTTAATTGGCGTGTTAGCCTTTTTTGGTGGTTTGATTTCTTTACCTTGTATTACTTTGTCTGTGGTTGGTAGCAGTGGAGTGAACCTGTTTTTGGTGTGGATGGCCAGGAAATGCTCCTGGTATTTGGCTTCCTTCCTTGACCTTCTATGATGCCTCTTTTTCCTTACCACCTGCCGGTCTCTGGGCTCCACCTCAAGTCCTGGCCCCTGGCTGACATGCTGGTACTGGAGGTGGTGGCAGGGTTGAGGAGGTGTGCTATAGAGTTCCCTGTATTGGAGGTTGTATATTATAGTCCAAGCATCCTGTAGTTAGGCTGCAAGATCTGCTATGGCACAGAATGCATGGCAGGGTCCTGGTTACCTTTTTTAGATCCTAGTGTACAGTGCACTGCAGTTTTCGCAACTGATAAGGTCCATTTTTTTGTTTGTTTTTGTTTTAGTTGAGAGGTAGTGCTGATTCCTGTTTCTTGGCAGGAAACATGGACAAAAAGAAAACAGAACAGTGAGTTGTTGGTTTTTTTTTGTACCTTACTACCTCCTATCAGGTGTTGTGGGCGCTACATGCCTATAAAGCAAGAACACTTGGGAGGGTGGGATTAGGGGAGGGTGGTGGCGTATCCGACTGTTCCCTGTATGCTGTAGAAAACAGTCAGGTAGCTGTTGAACAGATGAGGTCTATCTTGTACTCCTGCAAGGTAAGAAGGAATCTGGTTACTAGCTCAGTTGTTCTGCCCTTTGGCTCAGAACAGCTCTGTGGAGTCCCCGCTACTTGCAGTAAAAATTGTGTCCCGGCTCCCTGCTGCTGTGAGGAAGAAGGGACTGATCCACTGGCTACAGGACAATACCCACCCTTCTCAAATGCTTGACTGCCCAGGGAACTCCTGCAGCAGAAGCCGCCGACAAGATGGAATCTGGATGCGGCTATGCTGCTGCAAGTTCCGCTTGCAGTGCTTCAGTTGGCAGACCTGCAGGCAAGAGCTTGGGAGAATTTAAATTTCCTACTTGCACTTCCCTCAGGTGAAGATCAGTGAAGCTCAGCAGACAGTAAGGTTAGGGGTTGGACCACACTTGGCGTATGCCTCCTAAGGTTGCCCTTTGTGTCTGAGTTGTTCTGCTGGACAGAACTGAAAGGTAGAAAAAAACATTTTTTTCTAAAGTTGTTTTTTTTTGCCTTCTAGTCAGTTCAGGTAGGAAGTGGGTGGTGACATGAATAACCTATATAGGAAGAGGACCTGGGGTGTGGGATTGGGGGTAGGGTGGGGAAGAACCTTTGTTTCTCCTTCCTGCTGAAAAAAAATGATCATTTTGTTAAGGTCTGCCACTTAGTAGCATAACTAGAGACTGAAGGGGAGGAGGTCTCTCTTCCAGTCGGTGAAGATCAGTGAAGCTCAGCAGACAGTACAGCTAGGGGCTGGACCGCACTTGATGTATGCCTCCTAGGGTTGCCCTTTGTGTCTGAGCTGTTGCTTCTGATTGTTTCTGGCTGAGAGCTTTCTATTAGCGGACCACTATTTCAGTAGTGGGTACAGAAGATGGTAAGGCTAGGGGCTGGACTTCTCTTGGCATATGTCTCCTAGCGGTGCCCTTTGTGTCTGAACTGTTTCTTCCAGTTGAGAGCTTTCTATTAGTTGACCCCTTTTTCAGTAGTGGTACAGCAATACAAATGCTAATTTACTTACAGGAGCCAGGAATTCTGGGTAAGTGTTCCAACTGCTCCTTGTGCTAAGACAGCAGCCGCTGGCTGGGTCTGAGCAGAGCGATCGAGGAGAGAAGTCGCCTCATTGGCTCATGATAGGCAGAGACAGCACAGAAATATACGTTTACCAAGGAGTACTGAAGTCCTGCATCTGAAAGGTCTAGCAAATATTCCAATACCTTGTCAGGGGGACATCAGAATGGGTCTAAGAGGATCTTAGCACAGCATTCTGAGAAGCATTTCCACTCTGCTGTGTAGGTTTTCCTAGTGAAAGGCTTACGAGCATTCAAGAGGATCACTGAGATTCTGTGAGAGACATTAAACCTGCCCACTTCTATCTCTTCAGGAGCCTGGCATGGAGATGAAGGGAGTGCAGGTTGGGTTGGAACAGGGGCCCCTGTGACAGTGTCCACAGTGGTAGTTGCCATGGAGGATGTACTGACAGTTTGTTGATCAAAGGAAAACAAATCTATTGAGGCTGATATGGTGCAATGAGAATCATGTTGCCCCCATGGGCCTTCAGGTTGAGCAGCGCCCTCTGAGCTAATGGAAGAGGAGGAAATGCATACAGAAAGCAATTTGTCTGCTGCAGCCTGAATGGATCCTGACAAAAAATGCCAGGTTCTGGATTTTTGGAGCAGAATAGAGGCAGATTTGTGTTTAGTGGGGACGCAAAAAGTTCCAGGTCTGGAGTACCCCACTCGTTGAACAGCGACTATACGATGTCTGGTGCTAATGACCACTTGCGAGGATCTGCCTTTGTTCTGCTGAGTTGGTCCGCCAGAATGTTCTGAGTTCCTGGCACATATACTGCCCGAATCAGGACCTTGTGGAGAGTTCCAGTGATGTCACTGAAGCAATAGCAGCTTAACAACGGAGCTCCCCATCCCACAGGCAAAAAAACACCCCACGAGATAGCCATCAGCAGAGATTTTATGGAAAAAATGAAACATTTTGGTAGTGGAGGCACACAGAGATGAAGATCCTGCTCTAAAACCACTAAAAATAGCTCAGCAGCAGGTTGGATTCCCTCCGATACAACCGCCCAATAACGGCAGAGAATCTTCATCGAATATGGCGAGCGGAGACATGGAAGCCAAACTGGAAACCCTATCATGGTCCCACTTTGAGATACTACTAAAAGCGATAAAACAATTTAGAAGTGAGAATAAAGCTGAATTCTATAAGCTGCATGTTGGCATTACAAAACTGAAGACCTGGGTTACTGCAACTGAACACAGGATTTCTGGCACAAAAGATGATATTGTCCAGCTGTCACAGGCCATTGAGGCACTTACCCAGCAACAGGAAAGCATAGTGGCTAAATGTTTGGACTTCGAGGCCCGTGCTAGAAGGGACAATTTTCGAATTTATGGCATACCAGAGGATTCTGAGGTGGGAGAGATGTCAGACTTTATAGCCGATATGCTCCGCCATGTCCTTGACCTACCACAAGCCTTTAATTTTAGGATTGAAAGAGCCCACAGAGCACTATAGGCTAAACCTACCTCCCTGATGGCTAGACCCAGATCTGTGGTGGCCAAATTTTCAAGTTACAAAGACAAAGAAACCATCCTCCAAATAGCTTGGCACCAACAAAAAGTAGAATATAATGGCTCACACCTTTATTTTGACCAAGACTACCCCCCAGATCCAACAACACCGCATGGCCTACGAACCAGTTTTACATGCACTGAAGTCGCTAGGAGTGAAATTTCAGATGCCTTACCCTGCCTGTTTATGGGTTCAATGGGAGTTCGGGGTAGAACTCTATTGTACAGCAGAGGAGGTGACTCAGGCATTAAGAGAGAAAGGGCATGAAGTGGTGCTGGAATCCCATCAGCTAGGCCAGAACTGCGACCCCCTACAATGGCGGCAGATGGTGCCCTCCCACAGTAACAGGAGATCGGGAAGAGGAGCAGCCTCCAATACTATGCAGGACATCAAGGGACTACTATGTCAACTAACAAACTAGCCGCCAGCGGAGCAGAGAGTGAATCAGAAAGTTGGGGACACTTAACTTGAGAACTGTGAGTTTTTTGACTACCTCTGCTTGTTTTTCTAGGCACCCTGTCCCTCCTAACCACTGGGCCCTACACGGTCTTCGTGACCGTGATAGCATCTGGCTGGGCCCCCGGAGATGGATGGGGAGGGGGGAAGGTAGTAATCGACCCTGTGAGTCCAAGGTTTGGGACTGTCTACTTAATTTTTCACGCACCAAACAATATTCCAGTGGACAACATAAATGGGGACTGTATTTAAAGGATTTAAAATAATGCTTACATATTAAGGAGTCTTCCTGAATCATTAACAATGTATGGGGAATCAATGAGATGTGTGATGTGCTGCTGTTCTGTACCGAAAGAGTGGGGGAGGGGGAGCAGAAGTGTTATTTTGGTTCTGATATGCATGAAGGTGAACTGCCCCTTATAACTTAACCTGTGTCATGTGAAATGCAGAAAAGTACACACGAGAAAGGGAACAATGAGTTGATCAATTACTTAAGAAATGAATGGAGATAGGGGATATTCTGACCTGCAGCGAACCGAGTTACAATGAGAACGAGGGGATACAGCTGATACAATGACATTATTTGCCTGCTGGGGGAGAGAGTATCTTTCATTCATGGGATGGAGATATATCTTCAAAGCTGCATTGCTGGGCGGCCGGTGGTGCTGAGGTTGGGCGCTGGGCATACACCTCGCCTCGCGGCGACCGGGTTCGAGAATGGACTCGGGTGGCGGGGAGTCGGCAGGGAAGGAAGGATTGAGGCGTCCCAATGGATGCTCTCCTCCCTCAGGGATGGGAACCAGAACGCGTGCATTCTGCATCCCTTAGCAGCGGTGGAGCCTGCGACAATTGAAGGGAGATGGAGGCGGCTCTGTTCGCTGGAGCCGGGAAGGGGACGCCGACAGCGATGAGGTTCTGGCGCGGCCAGCATGCTACCACTCGGATGTACGCCCCAGCGCTTTGACGTCTCAGAGGGTAGGGGAAACCAGGGAGAAAACGGAAAAACCCTCTCGGCCCTAGATGATAGCCTCTCGGTACCATCCGGACCACCAAAGAGGGACAGACCCCACTGTGCAAGGAGGAGAGAAGGAGGCACTCTAGGGGCAGATCCCACCGGAGGTGGAATGGGGGGTTGAGAGGAAGGAAGGAGAGAGCTCCGAGAGTAGGGAGGAGAAAATAAAGAAATAAAGCAAAAAAAAAAAAGCTGCATTGCTTTTGGGCTCCATGGGGGGGCAGATGGCCTTTAAGCTCTTTCAGCCTGCCTATGGGGGATCATTTAACCTCGACCACATGCAGCTAGAGGGACCTGTGACAGCCTTTGGCCATGGATGTAGGCCAAGACCCAAAACTGCTAGGGTCCAGGAGGATCGAATTCCTAATGGGATTCCATTTCCTCTATCCCTGGAATTACCATCCCAGGGTCACAGGGGGCAACTTAGTTGGTTCTCCTTCTTTGGGGGTCTATTTGTATATAGTTTGACTCTGAGGGGAAAACCTGTAGTTCCACGGCCTACCTCCAGAGACAATAGTTTAAAGTTGAGGGTTGTGTTCTATCTTAGTTACTATGTGTTTTATACTGTTGTTATAATGGGCATATTGCTAGGAATTCTGCACTGGATCTTTGAGGAGGGAGAAGTTTTTTTTTTTCCTGAGATGGACCTGCTGAAGCACACAGGATCGCTCTATAGATATCACATATGGCGGGCAAACATGGGATAAAGATTATATCACATAATGTGAATGGCTTAAATAGACCCGTGAAGCACAGTAAGGTACTTTCAGCTCTCAAGAGGCAGAAATCAGTGTTTATACTCCTCCAGGAGACACATCTGAGTAGAGCCGAGCATGTAAAGCTGGCAAGGTTTGGCTACTCCAAGGTAATTGCCTCGTCTCATGGGGGGGAATGAAGAGGCACTGCCATCTTGATTCCTCTGGGGTGGCAACAGCAAGAGGGTTGCTTCAGAAGATTGTAGAATACCATAAGGGAGTATTGGTGGTGGGGGGAGATCTCAACCAGATATGGGACCATTTAGACACTTCTAAATCACAACCTTTCAGGCCCTCCCCCACTGCTAAAACCATAGCTAGATTTTTGAAGGAAACTGGGTGGATGGATGTCTGGCACTCAGTACATTCTATCCAGAGACAGTACACCCATTTTTCCCCACCACATAGCTCATATGCTCGTATTGACTACTTTTTGATTTCCTGTGAGCATCAGCATCGGATAAATGCCTGCGAGTAGACCCCCTTGGTCCTCTCAGATCATGCACAGCTTTCTCTGGGCCTGGACTGGGAGGTCGAGAGGGACCAGACATTATGGAAATTTAATAACTATTTTTTAAATCTGAAAGAATTCACTGATATGACCAAACTTAGACTCCAACCGATTATCCAGGAAAAATGCCTCCTTGGATATTTCCAGTGCCACATTGTGGGATACGATAAAGACGGTTATGAGAAGTAAGGTTATTAAGTTTGCGGCCCGCTTCCGCAAGCAACAGACTGTCCTGATGGAGAGCCTCCACCTACAATTGAAGGAGAAGCAGGACCTTCATACCAGGAGGGGACAGCACTGTACTATCTCAGATTCTAACCCTGAAACAGCAAATTCAAAAACAAATAGATATTAAAACAGAGCAAGCCTTGCAACGATTAAGGCAGAAGTATGGGGAGGTGGGTCCAAGGACAACCAGGCTTTTAGCACACCGTCTTCGACAGCAAACATTGCAGTCTACCATAACTCAGATTAGGGAGGTAGGATCTGGTAGACTAGTGAGAACACCTGAACATACATTATCCTGTTTCAGATCCTATTACCAAAAGCTGTACACCCCAGAATATTCTGCGGAGGAGGCTCAAGTGGAGGTCCATCTGTCCAAATTACCACTCCCAACCCTGAGCCCGGAGTCCAGGACTAGGTTGGACTCCCCGATAACCCAGTTGGAAGTAAACTAAGCGATAATGGGCCTAAAATCATGTAAAGCCCCAGGCCCAGATGGGTACACCCCCGAATTTTTTACATTTTTTAAGAAAGAGGTAGAGGGGCCACTTTTAGATGCCTGTAGGGAGGCACATAAGGGAGAACATTTCCTGACACATGGAATTATGCCTTAATTTCCAGCATTCCAAAGCCAAAGGAAGGATGCCACTCAGTGTGCATCATATAGACCGATATCGGTACTTAATATAGACTATAAAATATATACCAAAATCCTGGCACAGTGACTGAAGGGGATACTACTTTCCCTTATTGATTTTGATAAACAGGCTTTGTCCCAGGTAAGCAAACCCAAGATAATATCAGGCGAACACTGCATATTTTGCACCATACTGCCCAGTCAAGGTCTCCCCTTCTAATCTTAAATTTGGATGCGGAGAAGGCCTTTGACCGGGTAGCATGGAACTTCCTAGGATTAACACTGAAGCATTTCGGCTTCACTGAGTCCTTTGTGAAAGCCATTAACAGCATCTATTGTAAACCCAAGGCCTATATCAAGGTTAATGGCAGAGTTTTGGAAACTTTCTGTCTACTGCGAGGTACTAGGCAGGAGTGTCCCCTATCTCCCCTTCTCTTTGCCCTGTATTTGGAGCCACTGGCTACTGCCCTACGACAAACAGCAGAAATTAGAGGGATTAAGTTGGGTGGAGAAGAGCATAGACTAACACTTTATGCAGACAATTTATTAGTTTACTTGGGGGACCCTGAGCAAGCCTTGCCTTGATTGTGGTGTAGTCTGGAGGAATTTGGCAGAATAGCTGGGTACAAAGTTAATATAGCTAAGACAGAGGTATTACAGATTATTTATGAACCCTCTAAAACATTGAAGAGACAGTTTCCTTTTCGTTGGTACTTAAAACATCTGAAGTACCTGGGGGTTCAACTGGGGCCTGAATATGAACAGCTGTTTACACTCAATTATTCTCCCCTGACTGATTGAATTAGGTCAGATCTTGAAAGGTGGCAGGGTCTGTCTATATCCGTATTGCAGAGGATTCAGACAGTCAAAATGGTGGTCCTTCCCTGGTTTCTGTATTTAGCACAAACATTACCCATCCCAGTCCCTGACTCATTCTACAGTCTTCTTAATAGAAGAATAACTAGGTTTATTTGGGGCCTGCAGAGACCGAGGGTCCGACTGGCGGTCCTTCAGATATCAAAAGCAGAGGGAGGTTTGGTCTTACCTAACTTTAAGTTGTACTATAGGGCAGCCCAACTTAGAACTGTTTTATATTGGTTTAATAGAGATTATATAGCGAAATGGAAAATGCTAGAACTCTCTGAGGGGCATATGTCTGACTTGCATGAGACCTTATTGGGAGATAAAAGGAAAGTTCCTGCAGAAGAAGGGTTGAATCCCTATATGGAGGAGACCCTGAATACTTGGTGCTGGGTAATAAATGACAAGAGTCTTAAGAAATGGAGACCACTCTTGTGCTCTCTCCCGCATACGAGGGGATTTGCTCCTGCCGGTTGGGTTGCAGGGTTTAGAGGCTGGGGAAAAAAGGGCCTACACTTGATATGGCATTTTTTGGAGGGAGGGTAAAGTAAATCTTTTCAAGAATTAGTGGCCAATTATGGCCTTTCTTGGAGGGATAGATTTCGATATTTCCAGGCAAGAAACTACATTGGATCACTACAAGTCAGGCAGGAAGGAGATGACCCCTCACCTCCTCAAATATTAGTCATTTTTCAGGCTGCAGTGGAGAGCAGGGTTCAACTGAGCCACCTGATCTCCTCTCTTTACCGAGCACTTTGCTCTTGGAGAGGGGACACTACAGACTTGATCCGGAGGGCATGGTCCGGGGATATGGTTACTCAGGTAAATAAAGAAACTTGGGTGTGGGCACAAAAGAGAGTGTATTGGGGCCTGTCGAACATTAGCTGGAGAGAATTCTCTTGGAAAATGCTTATTAGGTTTTTTAGAACGCCAGCCATACAAGCCAAGTTTCAGAAGTCTCGATCTCCTGTTTGCTGGAGGGGTTGTGGGTTCGCCCCGGTGGGCATCCATCCTGTGATGTGGGGATGCCCTAGGTTGGCTTCCTTTCTTCATGATTTGGAGCAAGCTTTGCATTCCAGTTTTGAGACTGACTTTCAACTGACCGAGTCTTTGTATTTCTTATTTGATATCCTGAGAAATTATAAGGATCCTAATAAGGGGAAATTATTAAGGTATGCCTTACTAGCTGGGCAGAAAGCTATAACCAAGCAATGGCTGTCCCTTAAAAAACCCACCATATCTCACTGGTATGAAATAATGATTTCTATTTACAGGGTGGAGGCTTACAGCCACTCTCAATAAGAGACAGGCTAAATTTGAGTTGCTACTGAGAAGATGGATCCTATATATGGGCCTAGTAAAACCTGATTTTACTCCATAGGGAGAGAATTTGTGATGTGACGCCTACCCTGGTCCTCCTTCCCCCTGTATATGGGGAACATGTAACTTATAGTCTCTCAGGAACATTTCTCCATGAGAATTAATATTAATTCTGCATGATTTGAAGGATCTGGATTAATTGTTAAAATTAACCATTTCTTTTTCTGTGAGTCTGTTATGTTATTTATTTTATGATATGATATCGTAATGTGTTTATATGGAATTGTTTGAAAACTCAATAAAGATTGAGAGTTTTGAATCAGGACCTTGTGGACAATGCACCACTCCCAGACCCTCATGGCCTGCAGAGAGGGTAGGAGTGCCCCCCTTGCTTGTTGATGTAATACATCACTGTTTCGTTGTCTGTCTGAAGAAGGATTTGCTTGTGACTGACTACATCCTCCAGGACTCAAAGGGCATACAGGACTGTCCTCATCTAGAGAATATTTATGTGGAGGTGTAACCCTGAGACCAAAGACCCTGAGTGCGATGGACCAGGCAATGGGCTCCCCAGCCAAGGAGAAATGCATCCATAGTGACGGTTATATGAGACTCTGGTGGGCAAAGGGGAGACCCTGAAGCAGGTTGTCCTC
Source organism: Neoceratodus forsteri (assembly GCA_016271365.2). NCBI lineage: Eukaryota > Metazoa > Chordata > Ceratodontiformes > Ceratodontidae > Neoceratodus > Neoceratodus forsteri. The sequence goes on from CM057451.1 coordinate 42,276,767, forward strand.
CTGTGTCCACCACAGAAGTGATTGCTGCAGGAGCTCTGTCATTTTGATGGGATAAGACTGGGGTTGGGAAAGACCTGAATGCCAAGCTTTTGAAGGTGCACTGTGAGAAAGTACAGTTACGTAAGAACTTAACTTAACAGTAGATCTTCGAGAGGAGCTCCTGCAAAAGGCCAACACCAGTAGGACTGAAGCCACCAGGCACCAGGACCACACCATAAACTTCTAGCTAGCAGTCTATGACTGGGGACCACCCCCGCCAATGTCAGCATGCTGACATCCACCTGTCCTATAAAGGGGCGGTCCCCCACACCTACCTCAGTTCTCCCGCTGGAGACCACGAACATGCAGCAAAAAGGAGAACCAAGGCAGTTCTTCAGAGCCAAGAAAAAATAAAGCAGAAGAAGTGCAATAGAAAAGAAGCTAACAGTGGGAAGGAGGGAGGGAAAGCAGGGCCTGCTGCAAGAGCTCCTCTCAAAGATCTACTGTTACGGTAAGTTCTTACATAACTGTACTATCTTACTTCAAGGGGGCTCTTGCAGCAGGCTAACACTGGTAGGACTGAGTCCCAAGCAGTACCGGAACTGACCAGAAGGGCAGCTGGGAGGAGGCAGTAGGCAACAACACAGTGCTCAAGAGAGAAGGCTCTTAAGAACTGCAAAGCTGAAACTGGCCCTGCGCCTTTAAGAAGTGTCCAGACTGTAGTGCCTAATTTAAGTATGGACAGAGCTCCATGTGGCAGCTGCACAGATGTCTGCAGCAGACACATTTGTGAAGCAAGCTGTGGATGCAGCCATGCCTCTAATGGAGTGACCTTCAACCACTCCAGGCAAGGGCTTGTACTTGCAGTAACAATAAACAATGCAATTAGCCAACCACAGACAAACACTATTTTGAAACCAGTGCTTCCTCTCTTGGGAGCAAATGAATCAAACAACTGGTCAGATTTCAGAATAGACTTGATGCAGTGGGTGTAATACCTCAGCACCCTATGAACATCTAAAGTATTGAGCAAAGCCTCCCCCTGATCGGAATATTCAGCATAATAAACTGGCAGGTGGATGGATTGGTTCAGTGTAAACTCCAACACCACACTGAGCAAAAATGTGGGTTTCGGACATAAAGACATCCTGTCTTTGTGGAAAACCAAATAAGACTCTTTACACATCAGAGCCTGAAGCTTAGAAATCCTCCGAGCAGAAGTGACAGCAACTAAAAAGAGTGCTTTCCATGACAGAAAGCGCAGCTCACAACTCACGGCCAGTTCAAAGGGAGGCAAAGTGAGTTTTTCCAACAATGAAAAGAAGGTCCCATGGAGGGACAGGATCCCAAATGGGAGGCTTCAAATGCAGGATGCACCACAAGAATGTGCGAGATACCTACAGCTGGGCAACAGATTTTCCCTCAATAGGTGCATGGTATGCAGAGATGGTGGAAAGGTGCACCTTAAAGGAGGAATATTCCAAGCCCAAGGAAGAGCAGGCACTGCAGAATCAGATTCACCAGACAGGTGAGGGGTTCCCCCACAAGCAGGAATTTCTCTCCCACAACCTAAGAAAATGGTTGGAAACTATCGGGGAACCAAACACAGGGCCACACGTCTGTAGGCCCAAGAGCAGAACCAATAGTAGCGAATAGCAGCAGGGGTACCAGACTATGGAAAGGGGTATGCATCAATGCCCAAAGCCTGGGAGACAAAATAAGTGACCTGCAGGCACTGATGGCAGATTCCCGAGTGGACCTAGCGACCATCATGGAGACTTGGACGTCGGAGAAAAATGACTGGGACCTTTTGGTCCAAGGCTATGCCCTGTTCAGACTGGGTAGAAGGGGAAGGGGTAGCATTATATGTAAAGGACAGGATAAATGCCATTTCAGTAGATAGCATCAAAAAGGAGGTTGTGGAATCCCTGTGGATGCTACTTAGCTTAGCAACGGGGAAGAGGAGCCACATAGGTGTGGTATACCAGCCTCTGGGGCAGGCTAAGGGCAGGAATGAAAAGCTCCTAGAGGAGATCAGAGGTGTAGCACAAAAGGGGGATACAGTGGTGGTAGGAGACCTGAATATGCCCGATGTTAACTGGAGCATCCCAGTGGCAGGCTCTACTAGGGGCCAAAAGGTGGTTGATGCCCTTCAAGACTGCCTACTTACACAACTAGTTAGTTCCCCAACTAGGCAGGACACCATCCTGGATGTGGTCCTTACTAACTCGGAGGTAGTAAGGGCTACAGGGGTTTGTGAGCCACTGGGTGACAGCAACCACAACTCTGTGTGGTTTGAGTTATCCCTAGGGATAGAAAAATCACATTCCAAGACAGAGGTTTTAAACTTTAGAGGAGCCAATTTTGACAAAATGAGGGATGTAGTCAGATGCAAGCTGTTAAGGATCCAGGAGTATCTAGATGTGGAAGAAATATGGGGCTGGTTAAGTTAGCCAATTTAGAGAATACCAGGATGTGTGTAAGAACAGTGACCAAAAAGAACAAACCCTAAAACCCAATATGGTTTAATAACCAGGTAAGGACCACAATCAGAGCCAAAAGGGAGGCCTATTGGAACTATTAAAGAACTCTGGAAGACAGCGCATGGGAAGCTTACGTTCAGAAGAACAAAGAAGCAAAGAATATGGTGAAATCAGCTAAGGCTGCTTAGGAGCTTCAGCTCGTGGAAGGGGTTAAGGAAGGGAACAAACACTTTTTTGGTATATACAAGAAAAAAGAAAGAAACGGGGAGGAATAGTTAGACTCATAGATGGTGACAGAGTAGTGGAGGATGATAGGCAGAAGGTCACTGTTCTGAACAACTTGTTTTGCTCAGTGTTTACCGAGGAACACAATGGCCCAGTACTAGACAATGGCATCAAGGCTGCTGACAAAGGTGTTCCACAAATGGAAGCACCATCAATCACCAACAATAGGGTTAGAGAGGCCCTGGATCAACTCAGGGAAGACAAGTCACCAGGGGCTGATGGAATACACCCAAGGGTGCTAATTAAAGGAGCTAGCAAGTGAATTTTTTTAATTTTTTTTATTTATTACAGTATCAGAATTACAACCCTTTAAGTCAATGACTCATTTACAAAGGCTCATCGTCATACACAGAATAGGACAGGGAAGCGAAAAAACATTTAGTGAGTGGAGAACAGACAGTAGTGCAGGAACAGTAGCATGGCAGAAATATATACAATTGCAATTTGTGCAGATTGACAACAGGTGGTTGGCCAATAACAGTGAGAGAAAGGCCCCTTCTTGCAGGAGACAGGCCTATACATGATGGTAGCTAAGCAAGAAGGAGTGATCATTGGGCGTATATACTTCGGGGACAGTAGTGGTAGGAGAGAGGTGCTGAGCTCAAAACTGCAGGGGTAGGTTTATATATGATTGTGGCTCAGCAATCGTGGAATATGTACACTGGTGTATGATCAGGGTTGGTGGTGTGGGTTAGGTGGATGGATGAGGACCAGTAGTGGAGCAGTTATTTGCAATTGCAATGATGGGAGCTTAGAAGGTGGCTACACAGGGATGACTTGAATGGTCCAATTCTGAGCTCAGATGAGGTATCAGGAGGGAGGGTGTTGAACCAGGAGGGGGCCCTGTAAGGAAAGGATCTCTGAGCGAGGGTCATCCTAACCCTGGGGACTACTGGCAGGGTCTTAGTGGAGCTATGAGTGCAGACAGGAGGGGTGACCATGCTGATTAGTTTAGTCAGTCCGGTGGGGGGTGTTAATTCAACATGGATTTTTTGGGTGAGCAGGTAGGTCTGGTAGAGTAGACACTCTTCAAGGGAGAGGACGTTAGACAAGGCATAAAGTGTGCAGGTATGTGTTTTTCTGTCAGCCCCAGTGAGTAGCCAACAGGCCTTGTTGATTGAGAGCTTGATTTTGCCCAGAGCAGTGTTGTCTGCTGTGCCATATATTAGGAGTCCATAGTCCACTAGGGACAGGACAGATGCGTCAATGGTGAGTCTTAGTGCTTCTGAGGGGAGACAGGCTCTGTGCCGATATAGCAAGCCTATGTGGGAATTTATGGCAGAGCAGAGGGTGTGGATGTGTTCATGGAAGGTGAGGGAGGAATCGAGGATGATACCTAGGTATTTGCATGAGGTAACCTGCTCAATAGGGTGGTGGGAGAGGGATTGAATGGACAGTGCACAGCCCTTTGAGTTTGTTCTGATTGTGGGTAAACAGCAGAGTTTTTGGTTTTTTTCAGGTTGATCACAAGCCTGTGGTCGAGGAACCACTGCTCAGTCTGGGCAAAAGCAGATTGCAGTGCAAGCTGGAGTTAGGCAAGGTCAGGGTGGGATGTGAAGAGGACCGCATCATCTGCGTACAGCAGAATGTTTTCTGATGAGACATTGGGCAGCATGTTTAGGTATAAGCTAAATAGTAGTGGCCCCAAGATAGAGCCTTGGGGAACACTGGAGCAGACCTGATGAGGGCTAGAGAGGATATTGTTTATTTTTACGCACTGGATACAGGCAGCGAGGTAATTGCCAACCCATTTTACAGGGCCCGAGGTGAAGCCAGGCTGGGCAAGGATGTTAATAACAAGAGGGTGGCAGACTGTGTCAAAGGCCTTTGACAAATTGATGAAGAGTGCCCTGGCAGGATGCCCTTTGTCCATGGCAGAGTGAATGAAAGTGGAGAACTCAATGAGGGCAGTTGTGGTACTGAAACCATGGCAAAAGCCGTGCTGTTCCCTGCAGAGGTTATACATAGTAAGGTAGTCTGTTATCTGGTCAGGGCTTTGGAGGCTTTGGCTAGATCTTTTCTAGGGCTTTGAGGGGGGTGAGGATGGAGATCGGTCTGTAGTTGCCTGGAGTCATTTTATCACCACCCTTGTATATGGGGGTGATGATAGCTCTTTTGCATGCTTCGGGGAATTGGCCAAGTCAGAGAGAGAGGTTGAGAAGGTCAGTGAGGGGGGGTGAGAACAACATCCAGGGTAGAGTGGACAAGACAGGGATCGAGTGAGTCACTACTGTGTCTGGAACTCTTTAGGGCTTTGATCAGATAGGGTTTGGCAGCAGACGGGGAGAGAGTTCGGAAATAGAAGGGTGGGTATTAGAGAGTGGTGGTAGGGGGATCAGGGGCTGGATCAAAAAGGTTGGTGGGTAGGGTAGAGGAGAGATCCGAGAAGGCATCATTCAGCCCATTAGCAATACCATGTATATCAGTGGTGATGGTGCCATCGATATTGAGCTGGGAGGGTGGGGGGACTGGGTTTTGTCGTTAAGTTCCTTTAGGTTGTCCCAGAACTTGCATGAGGAGCCCCAGGTGGATGCAAGAGTATTCCTGTAGTATGCCGTCTTTGCACTACGGATGGCCCAGGTGCATTTGTTTCACTCCATTCTGTAGGCTTGTCTATTGGCAGGCTTCCTGGACTCCAGGGCTCTGTGCCAAAGATCATCCCTGAGACGATTCATTTTATGAGAGCAGGGGTGATCCAGGGAGAGTTGTGTTTCCTTCGTATGGTTTTGGAGATGGGTGCATATGCATCGCAGGCCCTGTTAAAGTAGTAAATAAAGTAGTTGAGGGCAGTGTCAATATCGGGGGGCCAGCTTTACTGGAGACCGGTCACAGCCAGCATGGTGCCGGCGGAGTAAGGCAAGGTTACCCACGGACAGACGCCTCCTGGAGTTGAGGACGGGCTTTGGCTTCTCAAGGCTACATGACCAGGAGAAAACAACTGGGCAGTGGTCACTGAGGGTATTTGGTAGAACTATCAACTCGGTGATCTTATGAGGCCTGTTTGAGAATACCAGGTCCAGTAGAGTGGCACTACCAGTAGTCGGGTGGGGGAGGAGACAAGTTGGGAGAGATTGAGTGCAGCAAAGGCATCTTTGGCACTGTTCCCAGCATTGGCGAGCCAGTTAATATTTAGGTCACCCATGATAATGTGTTCCATCTTACTGGGTTGAGGAGTGATGTAGTCTAGTAGGGACTGCAGGGCGTGGTTCTGGTGGCGCAGGGGAAAGTAGGTGGCTGTGATAATGAGAGGGGCTCTTGAGAGGCCCTGGGTGACTTTTAGTGAGATAGCCTGGGCACCATGCTCTAGCAGTGGTTTTTGAAGGGGGAGGCATAGGAGGGAGTCCCTTATGTAGATGACACAGCCCCCCCCATTTCCCAATTCTGTCCTCCCTGTACAGTGAATAACCCAGGAGGGAGATGAACAAGTCAGTCGTTGTCTTGGATAACCAAGTTTTGAGTAGTGTCAGCACATCTGGTTGGTGCTGGGTGACCCAGACTTGCAGGCCAGTAAATTTCTTTAGTAGGCTGCAGACATTAATGGAGGCAATTTTGAGTCCTGAGGTTGTTGAAAGATGAGGCTGGTTGCCGGTGAGTGGTCCTGGGTTTGGGTGGACATTATCAGATAGAAGGAGGAGTAGTGCAATCAGCCTATGAGGAACGGTGTTTTGCCTATGACATCTGGAGACAGTACCTTTGGTGGGGGTAGCAGAGAGCGAGATCGGGATGGGAAGGGATCGGAAAGAGGGAATGGCGAGGAATAGTTGGGGCCAATTTGATCTCAGCACTGAGTGAGAGGATGGCTGTAGGAAGGTAGCTCCTGGAGTCCAAATGTTCAGGGCGCATGAGAGCGGCAGCCATATGGGGAGGTGGCATGATGTGGTGGAGGCTCTGCTCCGGGGTAGAGAGCCAGGGGGTTTGGCCAAGGCAGGGGGTAGATGGAGGGTGGAAGGGAGGCTAAGGGTGTTAGCAGGCATAATACTGATAGATACCAGGGCAGCATATTGCTGGCAGAAAAGTGGTGGTAGGGAAAAAGAGCTAGGGTGGCCACTAGTGGTGAGCTCATATAATGTGCAGATGGAAAGTGGGATGATCAGTTATATCCTGCACGTGGTATCGCCTATATAACTATCAGTTCACCAAGGGTGGTGGTGGTGGTGGTGGGGCAGCCGGCGCGTAGCACCAGCGGGGGCTTTACACACGCAGTACAAATCAATCCTGCATCTCCCACAAATGGCTCTGCGACATACCTTGTGGCTTTTCCTGACTGGGGTTCATCTTGGGGGAGGGCAGGGAGCACGGAGGCCCTCATGACCACCGACAACACTGTGGGTAAAAGGAGAGAGGCAGAGCATTAAATATCAGGCACTGTAGGTTGGAGGAGGAGTTCAAAAACACGCTTAATTCCTTAATTCGAATTGTTTGCACTGCACTGTACTGTAGTTTGGAGAGGCAGATTTAGATTTTTAATTTTTTTGAGTGGAAAACCAGCTTCAGATTTATATATATTTTTTTTATTTTAGATATGGAGCACCCTCGCGTATGCTAGCCCACATAAACAGCGTTTTTTAGTTACATTTAGTAGGCACCTTGTTAAACAGTTACAATGCTTTAAGGCAAAAGACACAGGGCATAAAGCACAAAAGTTTTAAAGCACCCAGCAGTTGGTGATAAAAGCGCTTCAATCTAGCAAAATAAACTTGCACAGAAAACTATCAGCATTGCTCTGCCAACCAACTGGCCTTATGGGTCCCGATGAAAAAAGGCGCCAAGACACACGCAGTACAAATTAATCCTGCATCTCCCACAAATGGCTTTGCGGCATGGCTGGGGTTCGTCTTGGGGAGGGCAGGGAGCACGGAGGCCCTCACGACCACTGACAATGCTGTGGGTAAAAGGAGAGAGGCAGAGCATTAAATATCAGGTAGATGGGAGGAGGAGTTCAAAAACACACCTAATTCCTTAATTGGAATTGTCTGCACTGCACTGTACCGTAGTTTGGCGAGGCAGATTTAGAATTTTTTTTTTTGAGTGGAAAACCAGCTTCAGATTCATTTTTTTTTATTATTTTAGCTACGGAGCACTCTCGCGTATGCTAGCCCACATAAACAGGGTTTTTTAGTTACATTTAGTAGGCACCTTGTTAAACAGTTACAATACTTTAAGGCAAAAGACACAGAGCATAAAGCACAAAAGTTTTAAAACACCCAGCAGTTGGTGATAAAAGCGCTTCAGTCTAGCAAAATGAACTTGCACAGAAAACTATCTGCATTGCTCTGCCGACCAACTGGCCTTAAGGGTCCCGAAGAAAAAAGGCACCAAGACACACGCAGTATAAATTAATCCTGCGTCTCCTACAAATGGCTTTGCAGCATACCTGGTGGCTTTTCCTGGCTGGGGTTCATCTTGGGGGAGGGCAGGGAGCATGGAGGCCCTCATGACCACCCACAATGCTGTGGGTAAAAGGGGAGAGAGGCAGAGCATTAAATATCAGGTAGGTTGGAGGAGGAGTTCAAAAACACGCCTAATTCCTTAATTTGAATTGTCTGCACTGCACTGTACCGTAGTTTGGAGAGGCAGATTTAGATTTTTAATTTTTTTGAGTGGAAAACCAGCTTCAGATTTATATATATTTTTTTTATTTTAGATACGGAGCACCCTCGCATATGCTAACCCACATTAACAGGGTGTTTTAGTTACATACGGAGCACCCTCGCGTATGCTAGCCCACATAAACATGTTTTTTTAGTTACATACGGAACACCCTCGCGTATGCTAGCCCACATAAACAGGTTTTTTTAGTTACATTTAGTAGGCACCTTGTTAAACAGTTACAATACTTTAACGCAAAAGACACAGAGCATAAAGCACAAAAGTTTTAAAGCACCCAGCAGTTGGTGATAAAAACGCTTCAGTCTAGCAAAATGAACTTGCACAGAAAACTATCAGAACTGCTCTGCCGACCAACTGGCCTTAAGGGTCCCGAAGAAAAAATGCACCAAGACACACACAGTACAAATGAATCCTGCATCTCCCACAAATGGCTCTGTGGCATACCTAGTGGCTTTTCCTGGCTGGGGTTCGTCTTGGGGAAGGGCAGGGAACACGGAGGCCCTCACAACCACCGACAACGCTGTGAGTAAAAGGAGAGAGGCAGAGCATTAAATATCAGGTACTGTAGATTGGAGGGAGGAGTTCAAAAACACGCCTAATTCCTTAATTCGAATTGTCTGCACTGCACTGCACTGTACTGTAGTTAGGCAAAGCAGATTTAGATTTTTTTTTTTTTTGGAGTGGAAAACCAGCTTCAGATTTATATATATATTTTTTTATTTTAGCTACGGAGCACTCTCGCATATGCTAGCCCACATAAATAGTTTTTTTTTAGTTATACACGGAACACCCTCGCGTATGCTAGCCCACATAAACAGGTTTTTTTAGTTACATTTAGTAGCCACCTTGTTAAACAGTTACAATACTTTAATGCAAAAGACACAGGGCATAAAGCACTAAAGTTTTAAAGCACCCAGCAGTTGGTGATAAAAGCGCTTCAGTCTACCAAAATGAACTTGCACAGAAAACTATCAGCATTGCTCTGCTGACCAAGGGCCTTAAGGGTCCCGATGAAAAAAGACGCCAAGACACATGCAGTACAAATTAATCCTGTGTCTCCCACAAATGGCTCTTCGGCATACCTGGTGGCTTTTCCTGGCTAGGGTTCATCTTGGGGGAGGGCAGGGAGCATGGAGGCCCTCACGACCACCGACAGTGCTGGTGGCTTTTCTTGGCTGGGGTTCGTCTTGGGGGAGGGCAGGGAGCACGGAGGCCCTCACGACCACCAACAACGCTGGTGGCTTTTCCTGGCTGGGGTTTGTCTTGGGGGAGGGCAGGGAGCACAGAGGCCCTCACGACCACCGACAACGCTGGTCGCTTTTCCTAGCTGGGGTTCATCTTGAGGGAAGGCAGGGAGCACGGAGGCCCTCATGACCACTGACAATGCTGATGGATTTTCCTGGCTGGGGTTCATCTTGGGGGAGGGCAGGGTGCACGGAGGCCCTCACGACCACTGACAATGCTGTTGGCAGGTCCCTTAGCACATTTATTTAGCAGATCACTTCAGATGAGGATAGTACCGGGAGACTGGAGAAGAGCTGATGTGGTACCTCTCCACAATGGAGGAAGTTGGGAGGAAGGAAGCAGCTACCGACCGGTCACCCTTACGTTGGTCATGGGGAAACTGATTGAAACCTTAATAAAACAAGATTTGCTAGAGTACCTAGATCAGAATGGTCTGTAGGATGACAGGCAACATGGGTTCAGGGTGGGAAGGTCGTCCCAAATAAACCTAATCACATTTTTTGACTGGGTCACTAGGGAACTAGACAGAGGCCACCCAGTGGACCTCCTCTACTTCAATTTCAGTAAAGCCTTTGATTCGGTGCTGCCCAACCACCTGCTGAAAAAGTTGGAGGACCTGGGTGCAGCCAAGTGCATAGTCAGTTGAGAAGGTAATTGGCTTAGGGACAGAAAACAGAGAGTAGATGTCAATGGAGTGAGGTCTGATGAAGGCATGGTCACTAGTGGTGTGCCCTAAGGCTCAGTTTTGGGCCAGTCCTGTTTAATGCTTTTATCAGTGACATCAGCATAGGTATTCAGGGCCAAATTGCCCAATTCGCAGATGATACCAAGCTAGGAGTAAGGGCTGACAGTGAGGAGGTGGTTAATGACCTACAAAAAGACCTACAGAGGCTGGAAAGATGGTCAAATATCTGGCAGCTGAAGTTCAGTGCAAGAAAATGTAATGTGATGCATTTGAGTAAAGGGAACCCAAGAACAGAGTACCACCTCAACCGAGTCCAGCTTAGCGCCACGCAGAAAGAATGGGACCTAGGTGTCATCATAAGCAGTACTCTTAGACAAGCCAATCCAACAAAGCTTATAGCAAGGCCAACAAAATGCCGGGGTGCATAGGGAGGGGATTCGACAGCAGGAGGAAGGAGGCAATACTGCCACTCTACAGATCCCTGGTAAAGCCCCTTCTGGAGTACTGTCCAGTTTTGGAGTTCACATCTGAAAAAAGGATATAAACAGGTTGGAGGCTGTTCAGAGAAGAGTGACCAAAATGATCCAGGGCCTTCAAGGGCACTTGTACGAGGAGTGTCTGGAAGCATTAAATATGTTTTCACTGGAGACAAGGAGGCAGAGGGAAGATGTGATCGAAACATACAAGTTCCTGAGAGGAATAAAAAAGGTGCCATCCTCGGACCTGTTCAACAGAGTCTCCAACTCTTACAATAGAGGGCATGAGTGGAAGTTGTGGAGGGGACTTCAAGAGGGAGTTTAGGAAACACTGTTTTACAGAAAGAGTCGTGGAGCCATGGAATAAACTGCCAGTTGAGGTAGTGGAAGCAAAGTCTGTGACATCATCCAAGCTGGGGTGGGACAAGGCTGAAGTGCAATCAAAAGCAACAGGAGTATTAGGAGGCAGAAGGGAGGTTAGGTCCTGGGATCTGAGACGGTCCAAGGAACACATGGGCACACTAGGTGGACCGTTGGTCTCCTCTTGCCACCTTTTTTTTTCTCTGTTTCTATGATCCAGATGACGAGCAGTGGCCCGCAGAGAGAACTGCTTCCACTTTAAGATGTAGTTGGCTCTAGTGGAAGGCTTTCTATTAGCCACCAGGACATCAGCAACCCTAGAGGAGACCCCAAAGTGGGTGATAGCTAAATCTGCAGGAGCCACACATCTAGGTGCAAGTACTTGAGGTCTGGATGGACTAGGGTGCCGTGTTCCTGGGACAGCATGCCGGTGCATATGGGTAAGAGCACCAAGGTTCCACCACCAGCTGCTGCAGCAAGGGGAATCAATTCTGATGCAGCCAAAAGGGGGCTATGAGGATCATCTCTGCCCCCTCTGACTGAAGCTTGAGCAGAACCCTCTGCAGGAGCAGAAAGGGAGGGAAGGCATACACAAACTTCCCTTCCAGGAGAGGAACAATGTGTCACACCAGAAAACTCCAGATCCAGGATCAAGTGAGCAGAAAAGCAGCAGTTTTGCATTGAGTGCTGACACAAAAAGGTCCAACTCTGGATGACCCCACCTGTCGAAGAGATCTTCATCCACTGAGGGCAGAAGTTCCCACTCATGAACTCTCGACCTGGACTGGCTGAGACTGTCAGCCAGGACATTTTGGCCACCTGGAACATGAACAGCCAGGAGTTCCAGGCCATGCTTGATGGCCCAGTACCAGAGTCTTATCGCCTCCCGACAGAGGGGGTATGAGTGAGTGCCCCCACTTGTTGATGTCGTACACCACGCACACGTTGTCTGTCCATACCAGCAGTGGACCGGGAAGTATGTTAGTCTCGAAGGCCAGCAAGGTGTAAAGAACTGCATGCATCTCCAGCACATTGATGGGGAGACTCTGCTCCACCTCGGACCAAGTTCCCTGGGTCTGGTGGCTAGCCAAATGAGCACCCCAGCCAAGACCCAAAGCATCCGCTGTGAGAATCTCTTGAGGGGACACAGTCCAAAAGGAGACCCCTCACAGGAGATTGGCAGGGTTCTGCCACAACTCCAAGGTCCTCCTCACCGTATCAGAGACCATGACTGGCTGATCCAGGTTGTCTGTGCACTGGTCCCATTGAACTCGAAGGGTCCATTGGAAAACCCCCATATGCAGGCAGGCCAGAGGGACCACAACTATGGCTGCCGCCATGTGCCCCAACAAGCATAGGAATGCTCTGGCAGGGATCTATCAACTGGAGGAGATGAGACAGGCCTGCTCCATCAGGCACTCCGTTCTGTCCTCTGGCAGGAAAGCCCAGCCCTGGGAGGAGTCCAGAACCGCCCCAATATACAGAAGGCACTGGTACAGAGAGAGAGAGAGAGAGAGACAAGACTTTTGGCAGATTGACTGTGATCCCCAATGCCTGGAAGAGCCAAAAGGTGCATTCCAGGGTGCAAAGCAGGAAATCCCTGGAGGGGGCTGCTAGCAGCCAGTAGTCCAGGTAGGGGAACACATAGAAGACCTGTCTCCTCAGAGCTGCGGCCACCACCGCGAGGCATTTGGTAAAAACCTGGGGTGATGAAGAAAGGCCAAAACGGAGGGCCCAGAACTGAAAATGATCCTCCTGGAAGCAGAAGAGGAGAAAATGGTGGTGGGCCAGGAAAACCTGGATGTGTAGATAGGCATCCTGCATGTTCAGGGAGCACAGCCAGTCCCCTGGAGAGTAACCATCCTGAAGTGTCTGTACTTTATGTACAGGTTCAGGTGGCTGAGGTCCAGGATCGGCCTCAGGTCCCCTGTCTTCTTGCGGATGAGGAAATAATGGGAGTAAAATCCCCTTCCTTTCTGAGCTGGAGGGGCAGGCTCTATGGCCTTCTTGTGCAGGACAGCCTGAATCTCTTCCTGAATGAGGGAGACGTGGGCTGAAGGATAATGGGAGGGCAAGGGAGGGTGATCCAGAGGAGGCTCCAGAAATTCTAAGGTATGTCCGTGCTCTATGAGCTGGAGCACCCACTGGGCTGTGGTCACTACTCACCACCCATTGAGGTAGAAGAAGAACTGACCCCTGACTGCCTCCCCCAGGACCTCGGCTGGAGGAGGGGTCAGGCAAGGAATCAGGTGATGGACCCAGGGGTTGATAGAGTGGCTGTGAGTGCTCGGGGAGCCCTAGGGGTAGCCACTGCTGGTGGGGTATGAGCCTTGCGCTTCAGGGAGGCTTTCAACTGCTGGCCTCTGGTGAGCTGATGAGAGACCCAGTGAAAGGACTGATGGTTTGTTGGAGGCTGAGAGTGGTAGAGCAAGTGGACCGACCAGAGGGCCTTATCGATCTCCTGGAGTTGGGAGATGATGTCCTGGGCATCACCCCCGATCAGGGGCAAAGCCAGACACCCTAAACCATGAATGGCAATGAAGGCAGATTCCCATCATCGCTTCATACCCGGAGGCATCAGCGGCATTGTATGCCACCCAAAGTACATGAGTGCCAACATCTGAGCCCGACTTCAACAGTTGGGCCAGTTGAGTTTTAGCAGAGTCCTCAGGAAGAGTCTGTACCAGATGCCTCACCTGGTCCCAGAAGGCATTCTGGTACTGCACCATATGGGCCAAATAATTTATGGCCCTAATAGCAAGGGTGGTGGACGCATACATACGTTTACCCCACTGGTCAAGCTGCCCGGACTCCCGGTCAGAGGGGTGAGCACTAAGGTGTTTGGGCCTCTTAGTGTGGTCATGGGCCACATTAATGACCACCAAATCTGGCTTGGGGTGGTCCCCAAAGAAGGGCTTGCCAACCGGCGCATGGTAGAGGTGGTCTGCCTCCTTAGGTAAAGGCAGAGGGGTGGTTCTATGCCGCCTTGGTGACATCCTTGTAGGAGTCAATTAGGGGAGGTACCACCAAGGGGAGAGTATCCTTCAGCCGCAAATAAACAGTCAAACAGGGACACTCCAGGTCCAGTTCCTGTGTCTCCCATCACATGGCAGACTGGATATGACGCATAATGTCTAGGAATGTTGGGTCATCTGGAGGGGACTTAGGGGCCTCCTTAGGCAGATCTTGACCCTCAGAGGAATCCCTGGAGCCCGGACTCCGAAGGGAAGAGTCACCCCTGGAATGCTCACTGTCAGGGACCAGTATCAGGGAGCAACAGTCCTTCATACGTGGGCCAGAGCCAATGTTGAGGTGCTCCCTGGAGGACCCTGTGGTATGGGGGAGGCTGGGTCCTGTCCTGTCTGGGTCCTGAGGCAGATGGTCCTGGAAGGGATGAGGGGGAGACTGTCTCCTAAGTGACCTGACCTTAGTCAGGATAAAGGACCACTAGGAGGAGAAAAAAGCATTGTAATCCATCAGCGGGGGTAGGTTGTAGACTGGAGGATAAGGGTACTGCTGCTGTGGGTAAGGGTATGTTGGCAGAGGAGCTGGTGTAGGGTACCCAAGCATAGGCCCACCTGGCACTGGCTGCAGATCTGGAAGAGGTCCAGCTGTGGTAAGGGCTGAGGCAACAATGGTAGCGGAGTCATCAGCTAAGGCATCGGCAGGGCCGGCACCAGCCTGACTGGTGAAGGCTGGTGACAGTCCAGAGAGGAAGCTTACATTGGCCCCATGGGTGAGAAAGGTGCCTGTGGGGAAGTAGACCCTGGAGGCAAGGGCAGAGGTGATGCCTGGGTGGATGAGGAGGCAAGTGCCAGCCACGGGCGATGCCTGAAAGGACTGGTGTCAATCCCAGAATCGGGCACCAATGAAGGTAACGCCTTGGCCAGGGGGTGACGGTTAGAGGACCACTGCCAGAGGACCCAATACCAGCTAAGCTACCTGGCTGAGCACCCATGGATGCCAAGGACCAGAGCTTCAGGGGTTGAGGGGCAGGGGATGATGTCTGCTGCCCAGAAGAGCCACCGCATGACATGGAGATAAGGGCAGGTGGCGGAGCCACCAGGATCCCGGAGGAGATGAGGGGTAACAGGGCTGGGGGGCCAACCCTCTGCGGGAGGAAGACCCAGAGGTGGCTGCAGGTCTGTGCGGCTACCGCGAGCGAGATGCTGACTGAGGATGATCCCGGTGCTTGTCCCAGTGTTTGTGCTTTCTGCCCGATTTCTTCTCCTTCTGAAAAGAAGAAGAGGAAACCCCAGAGGACTGAAAACTGAGCTGGGGAGGCTGAAGAACACCTGGCCTGCAGCTTCTCCATCGTGGCCAACTTCTGCTTGAGGTGATGGCTCTCCAAGGTCTTCAAACGACATCTCCGGGTGGCCAGGTTGAAGTCTTAGCAGAACAGGCAGGCTTCAGTGTCATGGCTAAGGCCTAGGCAGAGCAGGCATGCAGAGTGGCCATCCATAGCAGGAATCTGTTTGCTGCAGGCACAGTTGGTCAGGCAATCAGAAGATGAGGCTGTCGGAGAAGACATAAAACTCGGTGAAAAAACACCAAAGATTTGATGCTTTAATCACTAAAGAAAGAAAATTAAAAAGTGTGGTAAGCACGAGAAAATAGTGGTTGACTGTAGCTGGCATCCATGAAGGTCTGATGTGCACAGGTCGACAGCGAAAAAGAACTGGGGTAGGTGTGGGGGACCACCCCCTTTATAGAACAGATGGACGTCAGCGTGCCAACATTGGTGGGGGTGGTCCCCCATGATAGACTGCTAGCTAGAAGTTTTCAGTGTGGTCCTGGTGCCTGGCGGCTTCAGTCCTACTGGTGTTTGCCTGCTCCAGGGGCCCCCTCAAAGTAAGATCTGCAAAACACTTTGTAAACACTTGAGGCACCAAGGACAGCCCAAAGGGCAGGACTCTGAACTGATAGTGTTGACCCCAGACTACGAAGCGAAGGAACTTGTAGTGGTTTGGTTGCACTGGAATATGCTGGTAGGCATCCAGCATGTCCAGGGATGTCAGCCAGTCATGTTGCTTGAGAAGTGGTAAAAGTGTCCCTAGGGAGACCATCTTGAACTTCTCGCAGTACAAGAACTTGTTCAGCTTTCTGAGGTCGAGAATGGGGCACATACCCCCTGTCTATTTCGGAACCAGAAAGTAATGGGAGTAGAATCCTGTGTTCCTCTCTGTCCAGGGAACTACTTAAACTGCCCTGTTTTTGAGAAGGCCTGTTATCTCTGAGGTGACAAGGTCTGACTGAGCATCTGACAGTGTGTGTGTGTTGCTGCTTGGGCGGGAGGTCTGGGGGAATCTCTGAAAGTATCCCTCTCGAATTATCCTGAGGACCCAAGTCTGTGGTGATAGACTTCCACTGATTGAAGAAGTGAGTCAGGTGACCTCCCACTGCTGAGGAGAGATCCACCTCGGGTAGCTGAGGTGGAACTGAGGCTGGATCTTCAGAGGGAGACACTGGGTGCTTTCAGGCCCTGTGCCTTTTGCTGTGTTTTCTTTTGTGGCTGAGGAGGCTGGTTTCTGTTCAGGGCTCCTCTGCCTCTTCCTTGAAATGACTGCCTGTTCTGAAAGAACTGGTGGTTCCTACCTCTCTGGGGTGCTGCTGGAGCTGGCCTTGCTGTCTTAATGGCAGTCCTAGTTTTCTGAGAGGCCTCCAAGGCTTGTTCTGCCAGTTAGCTGAACAAGTAGGTGCCGTCAAAAGAGACATTCATGTTGCTGGACCGGTGGTGCTGAGGGCTAAGGTGCTGGATGCCTTACCTTGCGCTACGCTGCTAACCCATGTTCGGGAATGAGCACAGGCTGCCGGGGGTTGGAATGGTTGGAGAACGATTGAGCATCTGTAGGACTGCTCTCCTTCTCTGGGGAGGGGGGACACTAGTGGTCAGCGCTCGACTGGCCCCCGGTGGAGACTGGGGGGCATTGTGCCGATGCTGCAGACGAGGGGCGGAGATGGGGCAGATGCCTTGGAGGAACGCATGCAAATGCATGTGCGCTCCCTCCATTGGCATCACTGCAAGCCCCTCCCCACGGGGGGAAAACCAAGAAGCACCCTTTGCAGCATGAAGACTGCCCCGACAGTGCCACCACGGATGCACCCAAGTTAGCTCCTTCCTGGGCCCGCCCTCCCAGGTCTCCGCAGCAGTGGGGATAAGTATCAACTGTGATGTGGCCTGGGGGGGGCTGTGGCAGGGAGGTTTGAGCTCTGGCTGGGACCGGGGCTGCAGGCATCAAGGCTGGCTAAAGGGGGGAACCAAAGGCACAACCCCCCTCAGCTGAGGAAATAAATAATAAATCAAAAAGGGGACATTCATAACTTGTTGCTGGGCATCGGAGGAGAACCCAGACTTCCAGAGCCAGGACTGTCTCCTAATACAGATTCCAGCAGCCGCTGCTCTGGAAACCATATCATAAGCATCCATAGAAGCTTTTAACAGATGGCTGCTGCATTCTGTTCTCCGGTGACAGTCTGAAGAATCGCAGATTTGAGGTCAGACTTAGGAAGATCCTCTACTAGAATCTTGAGCGAGGTCCATAGGACACATTCATACTGAGAGAAGTGTCATTGATAGCTGGCTATGCGCATGCTAAGGGCAGCAGTTGCAAAAGCCCTTTTCCCCATAGTATAAATCTTGCGAGATTCCCTATTGATAAGACATGCTGTTACTTCCTGCAGTAAGACACCTTGTCATTCTCTGCAAGTTCAACTAACACATCTGCAATGGGTTGCAAAGCCAGGATAGGTCTATCCTTAAGAGGGACATATTTCTGATCTATGTACTTACAGACTGAAGGAATGGTGGCTGGTCTAATCTTCACAACTTCAGACAAAGCATCAAATGCCTGGGAAACAGGAGGCATAAGATTCACTGGAATTTTGGGAACATGAAGTCATTCAAGGCGCAGAAGCTTCCCTGGGTCTACTGAGGAAGTCTGAAGATTCAGGGTGGTCTGCAGGTTTTTCAGAGGGGAGTGAAAAGAGTGGTCCTCTAGAGGGACCCCAGCAGGAACCACCAGCTTAATGTCTAGGCTAAAAGAGGATTCCTCATCCCCTTTCTAGGAAATGATGAGATCTGGATCCAATTTGTCCTGATCCATATCCCCTTCAGAGGGGGAGGCAGAAAGAGGGGTGGAGTCCAAAAGGCCATGACCCAACCTAGGAAGTGGAAGGACAGGTGACACCCGGTACCGGCACTGGAACTGGCGCGGGATCCAGTACTGGCACAAGAGGAGCCAGTGCTGGGCCTGGCACCAAGGGCAACTCCAAACCAGAAGGTGGCACTGAAGACGGTGCCACTCTAACACTCAACCCAGGCCTAGAAGAGGCAGAGGGGGGCTGGGGATGGTACCTGTGAAAGTCCCTGCAAGAAAACAGAGTGAGGGAGTAGGCACATGGTGCCAGCATTGCAGGCATCGACCCCAGCAAGGGAGGAGCCATTGCTGGAACTGAACGCTCTACCTGACCTGAGGGTCCCCACTGCAGGTCTGAGAGACCAAGGCCCAAAGGCCCTGGTACCAGATCCATAGGCAGAGGCAAACAGGACAGATGCTGTACACACTGCTCCGTAAGAGCGGCCCAATGGTGAAACTGCCTACCAGAGGACAGGAGGGCTCCAGTGCCAAGATTCCAAGCGGCCACAGGTGGAGGCTGTAAGGAAACTGGACAGAGCCGGGGAAGGCCTCTCACTCATGGACGCCAAAAAAATCTCTTGGCCGATGTACCAGAGGGCAACCTTGAGTGGTACCTCTTCTTCCCCTTCCAGCGGGAAGAGGAAGAACTCGAGGCGGAGCAGTGCCGGGTCCCCGACCTGGATCGAGAATGGTCCCGCTTCTTTTTGTGTTTTCAGGAGGGCTGTCCCCCCTCCTCCACCTGAACACCTGACTGCCCATGGTCAACCCCCCCCCCAAGAAAGGATGGCAGACCGGACACAGCCCAGCTGGCAGAGCAGCCTTCTAATGGCGAGTCCCTACCATCACCGTCCATGATGAACTCCTTAGATAGGCAGGGCTGAAGAAGAAAAATAATAAAACAAAGAAGTTTAACTTTTTTTTTCTTTTTTTTTTTTACAGAAAATAACAGATACTAAAACTGAATAAAACTAAATGCTGTTGTCATGTAAACGTGAATATTTGACTCCCGGCAGGCAAGCGACATCGTCAATGAAGTGCACTTGACAGTGGGAAAAAGGGAACTGAGGTGGTTGGGGGGTTGATGCCAAGATAGCCTACACGGCGTGAGCCAGTCTCACAGTACTGTGCATGTGAGGTCCTATCTCGGCACTGATCCTCCTGAAGATTTTTGGCTCCCACAGGGTCCCAGCACCTCCAGCTTGAACCCAGCAGTATGAATAAATGGTGAAGACCTAAGTCCATGAAGATTAAGTCCCAGTTTTCTCTTTAGTCTTAAAGACATCAGGATCATGGAATGCCTGACAGCAATGTTGAATGTCTGGGTAGATGAATTTTAATTTTGATGGTCCACAACAGATGATCTTCTGGAAGAAATGGACACATCTTCAAATAATAACTCACAAACAGCATCTGAGTCTATACACCTTCAGATATTGGCATAAATGTTTACAGAAATATCTGAATACAATGTAGTACTGTCTTTTTGTTTGTGTGTTTTTTATGTGTTTTAAATCAATAACAAGAAAGTTAACAAACAAGACAGGGGGGGGCTCCAGGCCCAAGACACCAACCGCCCAGGCCCAGAGGTCCTTGGTGTCATCGGTGGTGATGGTGAGGACCTCCAGCTCAGGGAAACTGAGTGTCTTATGGCAGCCCTCACAGTGACTTTGACCAGTGATGTTTCTTCCCCTTCCTATGGGAAGAGGCCGAGGCCAAGCAGTTCTTGGACCCTGACGCAGAGCATGTGCGGGGATAGGGACCACTTCTTTTTGTGCTTATGGAAGGATTGTGTTTCCTCCTGAGCACTGGACTGCCCATCATCAGAACCCTTCCCCAGAGGGGAAAGTGGACCGGACACAGTCTAGCGGCTAGGGCAAACTGCCTTGTCAGGCTCCCTACTATCCTGCATGGTGACGACTATTGACAACTCGGTAGGGCTGAGAGAAACTACGTTATTAATTTGTGACAAATAGACTAAAAATGAAAATTATGTATCTACCGTAATTCTTGATCTTCTTGGATGAGTCTCCACCACTCATTCACACTAATGGGATCTGCGCCAGAGGCACTAGGACCCAGCGGGAGCAAACTTTTTTGCTGGAGGGCCGGCGCCAGAGATGAAGCTGCGAGGAGTGGCACTGCGAGCCTCAGCTTGTGTGGTAATGACTGTCTCGGCGTCGACCCTCCAACCGCCTCAGTACCTTTTTTACCGAGGAGGTGCAGCGTAACTAACCTAGAAGGATAGCCTAACCAAAAAGTGGACATAAGATAGTCCGGACGACCTGTATAAGAAGGGTCAACAAAGAAGTCTTCACAGCCTAAAGATTTGAGGGGTGAAGACCAACAATAGAGTGAGCTCGGGGGATGGAGGTGGGCGTGTGAATGAGTGCTGGAGACTCGTCCAAGAAGAACAAGAATTACGGTAGGTACGTAATTTTCATATCTTCCTGGACATAAGTCTCCACCACTCATTCACACTAATGGGAGAGTACCAAGCTAATAATCCCCCAAGAGGGCGGTAGGAGAGACCAAGAGCTCACATTTCTAGAACAGAAGTCCATTAAGGATGGCTCTGCCAAAGGAAGAATGTCGTCTGGCATGGACATCCAGTGCATAATGTTTAACGAAAGTATGCACTGAGCTCCAGGTGGCCGCGTTGCAAATATCTGCAATGGGCACATTGCGAATTTCCACCAGAGATGCCGCGACCGCTCTAGTAGAGTGAGCGTAAACCCTGCCATCCAACTTAACTTGCTCCATGGAATAGCAGTGGCGAAGGCATGCCACTAACCATGCTGAGATACATCTGATAGCGACAGGTTGACCCAGCCGGGTCTCGCTGAAGGAAACAAACAGTTGTTGAGCTTTGCAAAAGTCCTTGGTTCTATCTAGATAGAAACGCAAAGCTCTCTTAATGTCCAAGGAATGAAGAGATCGTTCTACTTCATTTTGGAAGTCCTCAAAGTAAGAGGGAAGGACCAAAGGTTGGTTTAGATGAAATTCTGACATAACCTTGGGAAGAAATTTAGGATGAGTCCTAAGGACTCCTTTGTCCTTATGGAACACAGTATACAGAGGGTCTGTGACCAGGGCATGTATCTCAGAGACCCTGCGGGCTGAGGTAATGGCCACCAGGAAGGCCGTCTTCCAGGTGAGAAATTTTAGCTCACAGGTAGCCAGAGGTTCGAAAGGTTTCCGAGTGAGCATATCTAGTACAAGATTAATGTCCCAGGCTGCAACTGGACATCTTGTAGGAGGTCTGGTATGCAGAATTCCTTTAAGAAACCTCTTAACCACAGGTAACTGAGCCAGTGATAAGCAAAAAACTTGCTCATGATAAGCTGAAATGGCACTAAGGTGAACTTTGACTGTAGAGTACTGCAGACCTGAATTTGAGAGGTCTAAGAGGTACTCCAGAACTTTATCTAGTGGGCAGGAAAAGGGATTCAAAGAGGACTTTGCACACCAGTGCGAAAAACGCTTCCATTTGGCTGTGTAAGTTTTCTTAGTGGCTGGTTTCCGTGCAGCCAGAAGAATATCTGAAACCCTTCGAGACATTGAACCAGTTTACTTCTACCTCTTCAGGGAGCCAAGTGTGAAGGTGAAGCAATCTCAGGTTGGGATGGACCACAGGCCCCTGAGTCAAGAGGTTCGTCTGAAGGGGGAGTGGTTTCGTCGGAACTGCCAACATATTGTTGAGTAGTGGAAACCACAGCTGTCGAGGCCAGAAGGGAGCAATGAGGATCATTTTGTCCCCCTGGGATTCGAACTTGAGGAGTACCATCTGAATTAGAGGACGAGGTGGAAAGGCGTAAAGAAAGCGTTTTGTCCACTGCAGCCTGAACGCATCCTGACAGAAAATGCCAGGCCCTGGATTTCTGGAGCAGAAGAGAAGCAGTTTTGCGTTGAGTGGGGATGCAAAAAGGTCCAGGTCTGGAGTTCCCCACTCTCTGAACAGTGACTGAACTATGGTTGAGTCGAGAGACCATTCGTGAGGATCTGTCTCTGTTCTGCTGAGACTGTCTGCCAGTTTGTTCTGTACTCCTGGTAGGTAGACCGCTTGAATTATAGCCTTGTGCTCCAAGCACCATTTCCACACTCTCATCGCTTCCCTGCATAAGGGGTAAGAGTGAGCACCGCCCTGCTTGTTGATGTAGTACATCACTGCTTTGTTGTCCGTTTGAAGGAGAATGTTCTTGTGACAGAGAATGTCCTTCAACGCTTGGACCGCATAAAGGACGGCTCTCATTTCTAGGACATTTATGTGAAGCTGGGACTCGACCTGAGTCCACGTACCTTGAGTATGAAGAGCCTGACAGTGAGCTCCCCACCCCATCAGGGACACATCTGTGGTAATGGAAATCTGATGATCCAGAGGAGCAAAGGGATACCCTTCCAGGAGATTGTTCTCTTGTGTCCACCAGGTGAGCGACCTCTTTAGAGGTTCTGTCACTTTGATGGGATAGGACTGCGGGTAAGTGATTGGGGACCACTGAGTACTGAGCATCCACTGAGAAGTTCTTATGTGCAGACGTGCTAGGGGTATAGTGAACACCGAGGATGCCATGAGACCTAGCATCCGTTGCATCGAGAGAGCTGGGACTGAATTGTGCTCCCTGATGTGACGGGCTATCTGAAGGATATCGTTCCTCCTGTCCTCTGGAAGAAAAGCCTTCAAACAGGAGGTGTCCAGAAGAGTCCTTAAAAAAGGAGCCTCTGGGAGGGCTGCAACTGCGATTTTTTGAGGTTTAGCAGAACTCCCATGGACATGAGAAAGCGTGAAGCCATGTCTACGGCGTCCAGAGTTCCCTGCCTGGAAGGACTTGCCAGAAGCCAATCGTCCAGATAAGGGAACACATGTATTCTGACCTTTCTGAGATGTGCTGCGGAGAACTGCACAACACTTTGTAAAAACCCGCGGCGCCGAGGATAGCCCAAAGGGCAGGACTCTGAACTGATAATGCTGTCCCAGAGCCACAAACCTCAGGAATTTGTGATGCTTTGGGTGAATAGAAATGTGCTGGTAAGCATCCTGCATGTCTAGGGAGGCTAGCCAGTCATGTTGATGAAGCAAAGGTAACAAGGTTCCTAGAGAAATCATTTTGAATTTCTCCTTGGGCAGAAATTTGTTTAGTTTTCTGAGATCCAAAATGGGGCGCATGCCCCTGGTTTTCTTTGGAACCAGAAAGTAATGGGAGTAGAACCCTGTGTTCCGTTGATGCAGCGGCACTACTTCTACTGCCCTGTTGTTCAGAAGGCCCTGAATCTCGACGGCGAGAAGGTCTGACTGAAGGGTTGACAGCCTGGGCTGTCGTTTGGGGGGACGATCCGGAGGGGTCTCCACAAGGTTGAGTGAATACCCCCTCGCGGATTATCCGAAGGACCCATTTGTCTGAGGTTATGGACTTCCATTGATTGTAGAAGTGCATCAGATGACCTCCCACCGCTGAGGAAAAGTCCAGCTCGGGCAGTTGAGATGGGACTTGGGCCAGCAACTCATAAGGTGGCGCTGGGCGCTTTGGGCCCTTGCGCTTTCTTTAGTGTTTTCTTTGAGGCTGGGAAGTTTGATTTTATGGAAACTTCCTCTGCCTCTGCCTCGAAGGACTGACGGTTATGAAACTGGCGTTTATTAACACTCCTCGAGAGGGACAGGAGGAGGTCGAGCCAACTTAATGGCTGACCTAGTCTTTGTGTAGCTTCTAGAGCCTGTTCTACTTGAGGACCGAAAGATAGGCACCATCAAAGGCAATGCCATTACCTGCTGCTGTGCGTCATTCAGTGAAGCCTGAAGTGCGCAGCCAGAAATGACGGCGGTACAAATACCAGCGTCATTGCGAAGCAGTGTCGAAGCATCCATAGCTGCTTTAACCTGCTGGTTGTTAGATTCGATACCTCTGGTAATGGTTTGAAGAAGCTCTGGCTTTGTATCCGATTCGGTAGGGCTTCAACCATCTGTTTGATAGAGTGCCAAAGGATATACTCATATTGAGAGAAATAGCCTTGGTAGCTGGCAATACGCATACCAAGGGTGGAAGCAGCAAAGACTCTCTTACCTAAAGTGTCTATCTTACGAGATTCTTTGTTAATAGGTCGAGCTGTAGTAGTTTGGGGAAGGACGACCTTATCATTCTCTGCCAGTACTACAATAGGATCTGCAAAGGCTTGAGACGCCAAAATGGGTCAATCCTTGGGGGCTGAGTATTTCCTATCCATGGATTTAGCCACCGAAGGTGTGAGAGCAGGATTATTCCATACCATTTGAGACAGCGTCTCAAAGGAGGGCTGAACCGGAGGAGTCAAATCCGTAGGGATCTCCGAAGCATGGAGGTATTGGAGTCTTAGCAATTTCCCAGGACCGATGTCTGTAGTCTGGAGAGAAAGAGTGGAAATCAAATTTTTCAGCAGAGACTTAAAGGACAGGTCCTCGACCACAGGCTCTGCAGCAGGAATAGATCCTGCTTCATCCACTTCGTCACCCAGTCTAAGGTCTGGGTCAGGCTCAATGTCATCTCCTGACAGTCCAGGAGGGACTGTATGGACAGGAAAGGAGTGAAAATCAGAGGAAAAGGATAACGGAAAAGAGTGAAAGGAGCAGTCCTGAAAATTGGAAGACACCCCAAGAACCCCTGGCGCCCCGGAGGCGTACGGCGCTGAAGAAGCGCACAGCACCGAGAAAGGCGCCGAGGAGCCACACGGCACAGAAGACGGTGCCAAGAAGCCACACAGAGCTGAAGACTGTGCCAAGAAGCCGCACGGCACCGAAGACAGCGCCGAGAGGACGGCTGGCGCCGCAACGCCACACGGTGCCACGCACGGTGCCGAGGACGGCGCCGACAGATGCGTTGGTGCCAAAGACGGCGTCAAGCATGCCATTGATGCCAAGGGCACCGAAAACACTCCAAGACTCTGAAAAACAGGATTTTAGGGTAAGGAGGGAAGAAAAGCAGGAGATAAAGGCATCGGTGTGGCCCCCTGCGCCGCAGCCATGTGAGGGGGGGAAACACCTAAGCGAGGAGTCGACAGCACCAAAGATGGTGCCGCGTGACCAGGGAGGCTCAACTGCCCTACCTGGTCTCTCAAGAAGCCCGAAGGCCCCTGAGTGACCGAGCCAGGCAGCTGAACCAACCTCCGAGCCCATTGCTCCATGAGAGCGGCCCACTGATGAAACTGCTCATCTGAAGACCTACCAGCAGGCGGGGTAGGGCTCCGATGTCGAAGACGTTGGCTACCAGAAACAGAAGCAGGCGACTCCAAAGGAGGAGACCAGCAACTAGCCCCAATAACCGACCGTCTACGCGCAGACATATCAGAGGGCGACCTCGAGTGATGCCTTCTCTTTTTTGACCTGTGGGCCGAAGAAGAGTTCGAGGCCGATGGTGCCGAGAATGCGACCGTTTATTTTTATGCTTCCGAGGAACCGCCCGTCCCCTCGGGCATTGGACTGACCATTGTCAGACCCCCCTTCCGGAGAAGGAGGCAGACCACACCCAGCCCAACTGACTGAACAGCTTTCATACAAAGTCTCCCTACCGTCACCTGACCTGCTCATGGTCGACTCCGTCAAAGTAGGCTGAGACTTCTTTATAAATAAGAATAAACTTAAGCGATACTTATTCAAGATATTACTACAAAATAACAAAACTGAAAACTATGCTGCTAGTTTGAAGTTTGACTCCGTGCGGGCGAGCGACGTCGTCACTGAAGCGCACTTGACGGCGGGAAAAAAGGAACTGAGGTGGTTGGAGGGTCGACGCCAAGATAGTCATTACCACACGAGCTGAGGCTCGCAGTGCCGCTCCTCGCAGCTCCATCTCTGGCGCCAGCCCTCCAGCAAAAAGTTTGCTCCTGCTGGGTCCTAGTGCCTCCGCAGAAACCCATTAGTATGAATGAGTGGTGGAGACTTATGTCCAGGAAGATCTGACACAAAAGGAACAAACTCTAGCTTTTTTGTGTAAACTTTAAAAGCCAGCAAGTGGTCACAGACAAGTAGTATTAAATTGTACTCAACAGACTGAGTGTACTAATTAAAATCAGGTTTACAAAGGAGAGTGCATTCATACAGTACTAAGAGCATTATAGCCGATTCACATTCTACATTGGGTAAGGGTGTACATACATGTGAAAAATACAGTAAACAAATCAGTTCTGCTTGGTTTGTATATCAACTATCTACTCATCTCCGTCACCCCATTTTTCCTTCAGAAGGTTGGAAACCAGCCCTCACCCAGTGCTTTTTCTAATGGTGCCCAGACTAACTCGTATTTATGCAGGAGACCAGAAGCTGTATTGTGTGTTTTCAAGCTTCATATCATGGAGCAGGGTTTTGATCCATTGAGTTACGGTGGGAGTGGACTGAGACATCCAGGACTGCGCTATCACCTTTTTCCCCACAGCAAAGGCCAGCTTCCTCAAGGGATGCACAGCCTGGGAGGGTCCAGTCATCTCTCTAGGGACCCCCAAGAGAACATCGACAGGGTCTAAGGATAGGTAACAACCCAGAACTCCATTTAACAGTCTGTTCCATTCAGCCCAGAAGTTGATTATCTTAGGGCAGGACCAAATCATATGACAAAAAAGTGCCTATTTGGACTTCACATTTTGGACACCTGTCTGAGGTCTGAGGGTTAATTTTGTGTGCCAAGACAGGCATATAGTAGGCTCTATGCACTGTATTATATTGTATGGCTCTAAGTCTGTTTTCACTGAGCAGGATAAACTTCTCCCCAGTACCAGGGCCCAGTCTCCCCCATTAATTTGTCATATCGTAGATCAGCATCCCATTTTTATTTCAAGTGATGCAGGGGATCTGGAAGGGCCCCCAGTAACAGTCTGTATAGTAAACTCAGTGGTTTGCATGATCTCTGTGCTAGACATTGAGAAAGGGTTTTCTAGATGTGATCTAGACAGTCGCCCATCCATAGATTTGTTTCCCCCTCCAGGGCAAAGTCTCAACCTGATCTGTAAGTAGATAAAACAGTGGGATGGGTTATCTTATAGTCCTGGACCAGGGAAGAAAATGATCTAAAGAGGCCATCATTATATAGGTGTGATAGCAGAAAAACACATTTCCTCTCCCACATCTCCAGAGCTTTGCATACAGGGGGAGGAACTCGAGCACTCTGCCACACAGTGTGCAGTATTGAAGCCTCTGGGGATAGCCAGGTCGGGAGCTTCAAGAGTTGCATGGCTGTCTGCCATGCCAACACAGTTGTTTTGGTGAAGGGGTTGGTTGGTACCTCAGTCTCCCTTCCCACCCCCGGGGGGGGCAAATACTGGCTAAACATGGAGTACCCATGGGGGACTGATTCCATCTCCATCCACGCCCTACTCCTATCTCCTACCTCCAGGGCATCAAGTGTGTGAGCCAACTGTGCTGCAGTAAAGTACAGCCTTAAATTAGGTAGGCCCACTCCACCTTTGGCCACTGGGCACAACAGTATGTCTTTCTTTATTCTAGGTCTGTGGCCTGCCCATATGAGAGATGTAATGGAACCCTCTAATGATTTAAGGTAACGTACACGGACCGGAAAAGGTATCGCCTGAAACAAATACAGGCATAGAGGGAGAATCTGCATTTTTACTAGGGTTACACTGCTCAGGAGTGTAAGGGGGAGAGGGATCTCCATCTGGTGCAATTTTCTCTAATTTTTGTTGCTAGTGGTTTGTAGTTAATCTCACCTATGCTTGTTAGCTTCTGGGGCAGGAATACACCGAGGTATTTTATTGCCTTCGAAGGAGACAGTGTGGCACCTGCAATTTATATTGGTAGGGAGCCCCCCATTGGCATCCACTCGCACTTGATCTAGTTTATTTTATGTCCTGAAAGAGGGCCGTAATGGTTAAATAAGTTTGTTAAAGCAGGTAGTGCTTTCCCCGGATCCGCCAGAAACAACAAAACGTCGTCGGCAAACAAAGAGATCACACGTTCTTTCCCTTTAATATTAAATCTTTTAATGTCTGGATGCAGTCTAATGGCTGTTGCTAAGGCTTCTATGGTTAATACAAAATCAATGAGGACAGGGGGCAACCCTATCGGGTACTTCTTGTAAGGCCAAAGGGCTGAGAGAGGTTATTATTGGTTAAAATTTGTGCCTGGGGAGATTGGTATAGACAGGAGATCCAGGAACAAAATTGTGGGTTAAGGCTGAATTTTTTAAGGACCGCAAACATAAAGGACCATTCAACGGAGTCAAAGGCCTTTTCTGTGTTGAGGGCCAATAGGCCTCTAAGGCCCATTCCGCTTTTCAACCCATAGTAAATTGCACTGAGGGCACAATAAACTCTAGCTTTAAACACTAAAACTAAAAGGAACTGAATGTTGTTGTCATATTGACGTGAAGTTCTGACTCCCAGTGGATAAGCGACAAAGCACAGATGCACACTTGACAGCATCAAAAAAGGAAATGAGGCAATTGGGGGCTGGTGCCAATGTAAATGGGCAGCTGTGTGCGCTCACTCATGGAGCTGTGCGTACATGATGCTTGCCTCGGCACCAGCCCTCTGAAAAGTTCTGGCTCCTGCTAGGTTCTAGAGCCTCCAGCTCAGAACCACTAGTGGGAATCAATAGTGAAGACTGATTCTTGGAAAATTAAAGTCTGAACCACTTGTTGACCTAATAGCCTCTCATGGTTTCCCTGACATCCTTCTTAGTGAAACTGCCAAGACATTATCCTACCTTGGTAAATGTACAGTTGTGATTTCTGTGTTTAGGGAATACTGTATGTCAGATTCCAGGTTCTCATTGCTTCTGTGCATAGTTTTGTGGAAATCGTGCCACCTTGCTTGTTTATGTAGCACATGGTGGTGGTATTTTCCGTTCTAACCTGAAAGTACGGTTGCGTAAGAACTTACCGTAACAGTAGATCTTCGAGAGTATCTCTTGCAGCCAGTCATAACACATGGGATACCAGCCACAGGGGTCATTTCCTCCAGATGACTTCTCAGCAGTCGACCCTGGGACCTCCCCCTACACTACCACCTAGTGTCTATATGGCAGGTATAAAAGAGGAATGTCCCAGCTACTCCTCAGTTATTTTCCATCCTGGCAATCGAATGTGAAAACATTTCCCAGGCCTCCAGTGGGAATCGAGGAGGGAAAATAAGGCAACAGCTCTTGGAGTCATAAAAGACAAGAGCAAGGAACCCTTCTGAAGTAACAGCAAGGGAGAAGGAGGGCGGGGCTGCATGACCTGCTGCAAGAGATACTCTCGAAGATCTACTGTTACAGTAAGTTCTTACACAACCATATTATCTTCTTTGAAGCAATCTCTTGCAGCAGGTCATGACACATGGGAAGATTCCCAAGCAGTTATTATGCCAAGTGGGAGGAGGACGTGAACCATCAGGACTTAGGACAGGAGGCCTTGTAGGACAGCCCATCCAAAATTGATCTAATGCTTGGTGAAGGCATGTACAGTAGACCACGTGGTGGCTTTGCAAATATTCAAGGCAGAGACACCCTGGAAACATGCTGTAGAGGCAGCCATGCCTCTGGTAGAATGGGGTTTTACAACCCCCATGAGGGGTTTTTCATATTTTGCATAGATAAATGTAATGCAGTTGGCCAACCATGTGGACAGGCACTGCTTCAAAATCCGAATGCCCTAGTGTCCAGGAGCGAAGGAGACACAAAGTTACTCAGTTGTTCGCAATTATGAATTGCGGAGAAGATAAATTCTCAATGTGCTATGCACAGCAAGAGAATGAAGCAGGGGATTCCCCTGGATACTTTGGCTCCGCATAAGGCACTGGTAACCAATTTGAAGTAAATTCAGAAATAACCGGTGGTAAAAACGATGGGGTTGTGTGTAAAGCCACCCTACCGGTATGAAATGGCAGGTAGGTTGAGGTTTGCACATTAGTGCCTGTAATTCTGAAATACATCCTCCAGACGTAATGGCAACTAAGAATATAGTTTTCCAAGAAAGAAAATGGAGGCGGGCTCAAAAAGGACTCGTAGTAGATTTTTCAAACACAAAATTCAAATCCCACACAGGGACTGAATCCCAGATAGGGGGGGTTGAAGGTTTGAATCAAAGGTAACTGAGACAATGGTTTTGTGCTCACAGGAGAATGAAATGCGGCAATGGCCAAAAAGTGGACTTTTACAGAGGAATATGTTAGTCCACAGTCCGACAAGGAGAACAAATACTCTGAGATGCTCTGAGGGGAACACTCACAAGGACCTAAATCCTGTAAAGAAGCCCGAATGGAGAAGTGTTTCCACTTCATAGAATAGGAAGACCGTGTAGACAGTATCCCGGCAATCTAGAGGACTTCCACCTTTTGGGACCCTCTGAAGCACGAGAGGACTATATCCTCAGGAGCCAGGCATGCAAATGGATTTGGAAGTGAAGGTCTGGGTGCAGCACGAGAGGACTATATCCTCAGGAGCCAGGCATGCAAATGGATTTGGAAGTGAAGGTCTGGGTGTAGCAGGGAGCCTTGTGCCTGGGACAACAGAGCCCAGCAAATTGGCAGAGGTAAGGGATCCGGTTCAGAGAGCTGTAGAAGCAGAGAAACCAAATCTGTCTTGGCCAGAACGGCGCTATGAGAATCATAGATGCCCCAACCCGGACCAGTTTGAGTTGTATTCTCTGAATGAGAGGAAAGGGTGGGAAGGCATAAAGAAATCTTCCCATCCAGAAAAGCGATAACATGTCCCACCACACCATTCCGGGACCTCGCTCGAGAGAGCAGTAAAGAGGCCATTTTGCAGAGAGACAAATAGGTCCAGTTCTGGCTGGCCTCACTGGTGGAAGAAGATGTTGTTTAGGACATCTGATAAGACTTCCCACTCATGGGCTAGGGCAGTGGATACGCTTAGGGCATCCACTAGGGTGTTGGATATACCTAGGATGTTTACTGCCGGAAGATGGATTATTTCTCTGGATCACCCAGTACTAGACCTTCATAGATTCTCTGCAGGGATGGCATGAATGGGTGCCACTTTGCTTGTTTAGGTAGTGAACTACCACAGAATTGTCCAATTTCACCTGAAAACAACTGGGTGGAAGGCGAGTCTCAAATGCCTGTAAGGTGTAGAGGACTGCCCTCATATCCAAGACATTGATGTGGAGACAGGCCTCCACTGGCATCCATGATCCTTGGGACTGGACATTGAGGAGATGAGCACCTCACCCTTTCAAGGAGGCATCTGTAGTTAGAATGAGATATGGGACAGGAGAATGAAATGGCATGTCTCGCATGAAGTTGTCCATGGACTTCCACCATTGTAGAGCTCGAAGAGCCAGGGAAGACAGCAGGACCAGGGCATCATAATCGTCCACCTTCTGGTCCCATTGGACTCTCAGGGGCCACTGAAGGACCCTCATATTGAACCCGGAAGTGGGGTACCATCAGAATCGCAGCTGCCAAATTCTCCAGGAGGCACAGGATTTCTTATGTCAGGACCAATCTGCTGGACTCTAGTCTGCATGCCAAAGCAATCAGGGCATCCACTCAAGTTATGGGCAGATATGCTATCCCTACAGAGGCATCTCAGACAGTTCAAAAATATCTGGAGGCATTGCGCAGGGTCCCTCTTGGACTTCGGTCTGTAACCAGTAATGATGACCCTAAAACAGAAAATGGAGAAACCGCCTGTGAGTAGGGTACATCAGAAAATGGAGGATTCAACCTACAAATCAAGAGCACAGAGCCAATGTCCCTTCGTTCAGCATGGGGAGAAGTGACGGAAAAGACACCATCCCAAACATTTGGTATTTGATACAGAGGTTAAGACTCTTGAGATCCAACATGGGGCGTAAGTCCCCTGTCCATTTGGGAACCAGGAAGAAATTTCCACACTCTTCTGTGGAAGGGGAACCGGTTCGATGGCATGTGTGTCGAACGGAGCATTGAATTCATCTTGTAAGACCAATGCAGGAACAAGGTTCAAAGAGAGTGGAGTATCTGATGTAAGCCTCTTCCCACCCTGGGAAGGGTAGGGGAAAACCTGCCCTCCCCCCGACGGTCATGTTATTAAGGGTCTTCTTATGACCGGAGAAAAGCCGTCAGGCCAAAGGCTAACCCTGCTAGGGGGTAGCAGGGACATGAGACACTGGAAACTCTCAGCCAGCTTGCATGGCATCTGAGACAAACACCCTCAGAGGAGGCCCAAGCCAATGTATCAACTGCATCATATGTGGCCCGAAGCAGGTGGCGGCATACCTTCATCGCAACAGACAACTTTGCAGTGGGATCATCCTTAGGAGAACCATCAGGAAGGGTCCAAACCAAGGGTTTAGAGGCCTTGAGTAGGGGACTCATAATTTATGAAGTGCAGAACAATCCCTTCCTCATGACATCCAATTTCTTTGGAGTCTCTGGGGGTGGTCGAGGTCTAGCAGACCAGTCATGTCAGGGGCCAGCCCATCCTTTGGAAGATGCAGTTTGTTAGGTCTTAAAGGGTCCGTTAAGCCCCTAGCCCTCAGATATAATCCAGGGAAAACAGGGGAAGAGCTGGCCACCCTTGAGGTCAAAGGAGGCCTGGAGGGAGCAAAGGCAGGGACCTCTGCCTTACCCTTTTGGGGCAGATCATTGGATGGGCCAGGATAGTGTGCCCTAGAGCCTGGATGTCAGTCATGGCCAGCTGCCCTGTGAATGTGGTGAACCACATGGCCAGAGGGAATGGTAACCACGGAAGGAATAGAGGAAGGCAGTGGTGCCAACCTGACAGACCCCGATGAGGGGTAAGTATACAGTGGTGATCACGTGAAAGCAGAGCAGCAGTGCAGTACAGAACCACTGTGCAACCGCGCAACCTATATATTGTACCTCTGCCGCGCAAAAACTCGTGTCACGCGGTCGACAAGAGAGACAACATTGAGCTCTGAAAAACTTGGCTGACAACGACAAGATGATCGATGGGCCAAAAGTTTGGCAGTAGTATAGTATATGGCCACAATGCAAATGCACAACCCACTGAAGAACAGGTAGAGTGACACCACTCAATTCCGCGTGGTGTGCAGAAAATAAAATACATTTGCACAAGTACTGCTATATGGCCCCAATGGTGTTGATGAGGCAGGTAACAGTGAGCTCCCAGAGACCAGGCCGGTCATTGATGAGAGAATAGTCTATGGGCCAAAAGTCATCGACAACGGATGATGGCAGTCCGAGAAGAGGGAGGCAGTCATCCTGGAAGCCACAGAAGAACCTCTGAACTCACTGTCAATGGAGGAGCCATCAACGGTGGCAACAGAGGAGCCAGCCATCATCGATGGCGTAGAAGATGACCTTACAGCGGCTACCAGCTTGGGTACACCTGAATGCACCTTTGATGGAGATGCCATCAACAGAGGGAAGATAGGAGCCAGCAGTCGTCAACGGTGTAGAAGATGACCGATCAGTGACTACCTTGTCAGGTACTCCTGAACTCTATGTCCACGGAGGTAA
This sequence comes from Neoceratodus forsteri, assembly GCA_016271365.2. Lineage (NCBI taxonomy): Eukaryota > Metazoa > Chordata > Ceratodontiformes > Ceratodontidae > Neoceratodus > Neoceratodus forsteri. The sequence continues at coordinate 42,310,425 of CM057451.1, forward strand.
GAGAGGAGCCAGAAGTCATTGACTGTGTTGGAAGATGACATTTACAGAGGCTACCAGCTCAGAGACACCTGAACACACCGTCGACGGAGGAAAGACAGGAGCCAGCAGTCATCGACGGTGTGGAAGATGACATAACAGCGGCTACCATCTCTGGTACTTACCTTTTTGTACAGCTCGGGACTCATTGTTCATGATGAGGGCTCAGGAGAAATGTGCGTAGTGCTTTTGCTAGCATGGTTCCCTCCTGGACCCAGGGCCATCGACAAGGAGGGGTCACCAGCAGAGCAGTAAGACCCTGAGGTGGTCCTGTGTTGAACCATTTTCAGAGGTGCAATGCCGGGTGCCATGCACAGGGCCAAGGCACCGAACAGATGTTCTGGAGGTCGTCTGTGGTGATCTGATTATCACAGGAACATTTTCAGAATGAGGGATCTGAAGACATCAGTAGATGAACCCGTTGAGAATGAACGTTTGGTCGGTAGAACCTCTTCGTCAATGACTGGTAAGCAGAGCTCCGAAGGAGGACTTGTTGCATGCAGGTCACGACTGAAAACTGAGAAGTAGCTGGGATCTCCCCCCTTTTATACCTGCCATACACACACCATGTGGTAGTGTAGGGGGAGGTCCCATGGTCGACTGCTAAGAAGTCATCTGGACGAAATGACGCCTGCGGCTGATATCCCATGTGTTATGACCTGCAGCAAGAGATTGCCTCGAAGAAGATCTGACTGATCTTGAATAAAGTTAGAGAAGAGCTGTAGAGACTGGAGTGCAGCCTTGAGTTCCAGCAGGTTTATGTACTTCCGCTGCTCTTGTGGGGACCAAACTCCACTTACTGTGTGATTGTCCAGATGCCCTCCTCACCCTAGTAGAGAGGCACCTGTTGTCAGAGAAAGTGTTATGATGCCGGTCCAGTGGCATGGAGGGCTGAGGCATCTGTGCCTTACCATCTACCATGCTGGCAACCAATGTTTACGGTATGAACAGGTTACTGGGGGTTGGCTGAGGAGGGAGAGGATAGAGCGTCCAGAGGACAGCTCTCCTCTCCCAGGAAGGGAGACGTTGGCTGCCTCGCCGAATGACTGCCCTCCAGGTAGAGGCCTGAGGGTAAAACAGGACAAGGGTACCAATGGAAGGGTGGGTGCTGTGGAACTGCACAGCATGCATATGCCTCCACGTGCCCACGCTGATGTGTCACGCCTCAGCAATGGGGAGGAATTAAGAGGAAAATGGAGGAAAACACCTCGAGGTGACAGGATGAAGATCGCCCCCCCAAGGATCCACACCAGTGGCCAGGCAGCCGATCCTGTGGCCAGGACGGCTCAAGGTAAGATCCTGGGAGGAACCAGGTGATGGGGCTGGGAGGAGGGGGTCGAGCAGATAGGGGCCACCAAGGGGAGAACAAGGTGCAGAAAAAAAAGTGGCAGTTTTTGGAATGGGATTACTTACCTGAGATTGTCCACCTCCTTCCACCACTCTACAGCCCTACCTAGGCCTGCTGTGATTGGTACTAGCTAGCTCAGTGGTCTCACCTTTGATGTCAGTGCCATGTAAGTGATACTGAACAGCTTTCATCTGTAAGAGGGCCCAGGGTACCACAGCTGTTGCTGCTATGTGCCCGAATGACTGCAAGAAATCTCTTGCTGGCCTTGGCCTGTAAAATATTGCACAAGACAACAGGCTTTGCACTATTGCCTGTGGCAAGAATGCTTTCCCCTGAGTAGTGTTCAGCTTTGTTCCTATGAAGATCAGCACTTGGCCAGGTTGTAACTGGGACTTTTCTATATTTAAAGGGGAACCCTCAGCTCCCCTGCAGTAATGCTGCAGGACCTTTAGGGCCTGATTAAAAAAAACATGTTAAGAGATAACGTTTTTAATATACTTACTGGTTTGTATTTTTATTTCTTATCTGGTTGATCCTACAACCCCCCCCCCACCTGCTATGTTCGTAAACGATCTTTCCCAGTGTCCCCCGTGGCCAGCCCTCTAATGACATGACTGATGGACTGAGCTGCTAAGGACATCTAGGTGTTGGAAAGCCACTTTTGTTTTGTTTTATTGATTATACTGGTAAGCATAGTAGGCAGAGAAACATCCATTTTCACATGCGACTAGAATAAATGAAACATTTAACAAAATTGACATTAGCAGTACAATAAAAACAAATAACATAACATACAAACAGCCCATATCATGTTTGCTCATTGCAATGACAAGTGGACATCGATCTATACCAAGCACTAAGATTTCTCCTAAAAGCAGAAACAGTACTGTGCTGAGTAATGTTTGATGGTAGATTATTGTACCGTTTGGTTGCATAATATGAGAAAACTTTCTGACCCTGCTGGGTGTACCTAAAAGGAACAACATATGAAAGAGACTGAGATTCCATTGCATGAGTATCTCTAGTCTTCTTTAAAGGGATAAAGAGGCTAGTTATGCTATTAGGATATTTACCCAGAGCCACCTTGTGCATAAATGTAGCAAGTTTAAAATTTTTATTGTCTTCAAAAGAAAGACACCCCATGCTCTCATAAAGAGTGCAGTAATGAATTCAAAGTGGAAGGCCAGTTACAAACCAACAAATCAGGTCCTGCAAGGAAATGACTCTGATAAACAGCCAAGTCCCTGCCGAGGAATAGCTCACAAGCCCATAATCGACTGTGGAAAATGGGAAATCACTAGCCAGCAGTCTCCAAGTCTCTATGACCAACTATTTTCTGATCCTAAAGAGCATAGCAATCTTCTCGTGAATTGTCTTAACCAGTCTGGAACTGTGTGGGCCATAAGTTAATGCTGAATCTAATGTCAGGCTCAGGTATTTAAATTCATTAACTGTTTCAATAAAATCCCCGTCAGGAGATTTAATTTTAAAATCTGAGTTTACCCTCTTACATTGGCCAGCAAAAAAACATGGCGTTTGTTTTTTATGTTTAAAATCATCTTGTTTGACCTGAACCAATGCTGCAAATCATTAAAATTTTTCTGAATGTAAGTATTCAAGGGCCTCTGCTCCTCCCCCACCCTAAACAATACTGCATCATCGGCATATAGTACCATCTCCGAGGGATGGACACTAGGCAGGTTGTTGAGTAAAAGGGAGAAAAGCAGGGGTCCAAGAATAGGAGAACCCCTGCGGGACTCCACAGTCAATTTTCAAGAAGCACATGATCGCACTTATTCTACCAGTACCAATTGTTCTAAGCTTAGCACAATCAGTACTGGTAGAATAAACCCAATCATGTGCTCCTTGGCATTAATACTTGCACAAAGATGTCCCCCATAGCTCAGTCTGTCAGTCACATTATCAGAGGGCTTACTGTGGGGGGATACTAGGAAAGACAGTTTACAAACATGGTAGGTGTGGGGGGGGGGGTGTTTGCGGGATCAACCAGATAAATAAAAATACAAACCAATGAGTACATAAAAAAATTCTCTCAATGCATTTTTCTTAATTGAGACCTAAAGGGTCCTGCAGCATTACTGCAAGGGAGCTGAGAGTTTTGCTTTAAAGGAGTAGTCCACCCAGAATTTGCAAAAACATATGTCATGCAGAGTGTTTTGATTTGTATGTAAAGTCCTAGTGTGTCCTTCCCTCTGTCTGCTATTAGTTTTTCCTAAATTAGCCTGCTAGCTTTATGGTAGTTTTATGACCCCTGGGGATCTCCATCACAAATAGGTTTATTGCCTTTCTTGCTCCTACAATGCATCCTGTCTCACATGACAGTGATGTAGCCTAGACCATAGGTTTAGCATGTGCACTGCTTTAAAATCAGTTCACAACAGCAGAGCTGTGTAACTGTTCTCATCCAGTGAGCACAGATGGCAACAGTTACAGTTTAGCAGATATCTGAGAGATAGCAAACGGGGGTTTCTGTAAAAGCTGCCACATTTTTGTGATCTCCTCAACTGAGGGCGTAGCTCTCTGTTCTACTGCTGGCTCCTGGTCTTTTCAGGGGGTAAGTACAGTCAGATGCTTTTCTTTCAGTTTCTTAGCTGATGCTGATGGCACCAGAATATCTGCTTTTTTTTCTTTTTGCCATCCTTAGGATCACGGTTCCCCCATTGGCCAGTCTGCGCTCTTTCTCTGAGCCGGATGATGGCTTAGCATCTTTTCCTGTTTCTGACCAGAGACTGCTGCTTTTCTGTCACCTTAGATTTTATTTGAGTAGAGGTATTTGAAGGTATGTGCTATCCACCATCTGAGGTACTTCTCTCCAATGTCTTTTTAGCTGACCTGCTAGGTGACTCAGTGGCAGATTGAGACACTTTCAGTTTTGCCCTTTTCATTTGTGTTTTAGGGCAGAAAAGTTTACACAGGGCCCAAACAGACAATAATCAGATTGTGGCAGTCTGCCTTCAATAAGAATTTGTGATAGGATTCATAATTTTTAAATCCTGTAGGCCCTGTCCTTCTCTTAGACCTTTCAGCCATGCCAGTCAACCAAAATTAGCCAAAAAGTATTGCCGGTTCCTAAGACAATAAAATTTGTAAACGGCTAAACACATTTTTTAAAACAACGAAAAAAAAAACAGTTACAGCATTTAAGTGGGAACTGAAAAATATACTATTTTCTGGTTCCAGGGACATGATCAGAAACCAAAGAATATCAGTGAAATAATAAAATTAGCTAAAAATAAACTAATGCAAATATCAGGAGCTAAATAGAAATAACAGTAGGAGTTTTTTACAAATACGAGTTCAGTTCTTTTATTTGATCAACCATAATAGGCAAGTACTATGTTTTTTACAAAGTTAAAAAAGGATACAAAAGAATTATAAAACAAATGCTAGAAATGGCAATTATATATACAATTGTTTAAAAACACATTATTTACAACAAAGAGAAGACATACACTAGACTGCCCAAGCAATAATTCAGCAAAAATACAATAAATTGGCCGGCCCGGTGGTGCAGAGGGCTGAGGTGCTGGTCGCCTTACCTCGTACCACGCCGGCAACCCATGTTCGGGAATGAGCATGGGCCATCGGGGGTCGGCCAACGAGGAAAGGGATGGAGTGCTTGATGGCTGCTCTCCTTCTCCAAGGGGGTCACCTGCAAGATCCTGCCACAATACTGCCACCTTGGGGTGCCTGGGTGGAAGGTGCAGTAGATGGGGGAAGGCAGTGAGGGAACAGAGCAGACATCAGCAGAGGGGCGGAGCAGAAGGCATGTCTCAGCGCGTCTCCTCACTCCCTGGCCCTCATTGCACGCTGACGTCTGGGGAAGAACAAGGGGGGAAAAAAAGTCTCACCTAGGTGATGACTCCTCACTGCGTGCCCTTGGATCGACGGGGCCGACTCCGCTGTACCAGTCTGCATTGGAAGTAAGTTGGGGAGGTAAGTAGGGTCCCTCCCCACCCTACACCAGGGGGTTATCCAGGCATCTAGGGATTAGTGGCACCAAGTACTCTAAGGGCAGACCCCGCCGAGAAGAGGGACCATGCAGCAGAGACAGTCTAAAAGAGTGGTGAGAGGGGGCAGTAAGGCACATAAAATACAGAGTAAAAAAAAGTACAATAAATTGGCCCTAAAAAAATGGTTATAGAAAATTGGAATGAGTTTTATGGCAATCCTGTCCCATTAAATTCACAAATCTTAATCTTTAGTATTTGATCATTTTTCTTTTTAAGTTTAATAACTAAGGCAAGAAAGTTTGAAATTGTTTCAGTTTGAGGCTGTAGTAAGATGAAAACTAAATCATAATTTAAATCTGCATAGGTTTTCAAATAATCTAGCAGAAATGGAGTCCTTATTTTTCAGTATAATGGACAGATCATAATTATATGCTTAATGGATTCAGCAAAGCCTATGTTACAGGGCACAAAGATTGTTCGGTTTTGTCAGTGTCAGTTTTATGTTTAAGGTTAAAATACATAAATTTTTAGTTCAAAATTTTGAATCTTGCCCAAGTAATTAGTTTCTTTTGTTCTGGTTTTATAGGAAGAATCAAGTAACTTTCAAGTGAATGGTCTATTTTATTAGCCTTAAACCATGGCGCAGATCTCTGCTTCTTTATGGAGTCCATGTCAGCACTTTTTCCTAAGTGATATAACTTCCTTTTGACTCTGTCTCAGTATAAGTTTGAAATAAAATTCCCCCTTTCAAAGTCAAACAATAAGTGGCCCATCTTTATTTTGTTTAGATTTTTTTGTCAAAAAGTCAAGTCAGGGTGATTGAAGACCATTGTGTTGCCATTTCATTTTCTCATTAAGACATGGATGATGTTTTTATTTGAATTTATTTTAAGCCAATAGGATATGAATATAAGGGTTTTAAAATAATTGATAGGAATCCTCCCTAATTCAGCTCTGGACATAGCATTAGATGTTGAGTTTGGGACTTTTAAAAGAGTTTTATAAAAAAAATGACAATGGTTTCTCAAGTTCTTTATTATTCACATAACCCCAAACTTCTGACCCATAAAGAAGAAAGGGATGTAATTTGGTTTCACCTGCTTTTAGGGCTGGGTAAATTGAAATACCGCCATATTGGTAATTAAATCTTAGTAGAGCCTTAGTAGCCAATTTTGCCTTGATTAGCAGTTCTTTGATATGGTTTGTCCAAGTTGTAGAATAAACAAATTTTACCCCTAGATAACAATATTCAGTACTTACTTCTGTGTTTTTGGCACCAATGGTAAATCTGAGTTTGTTATAATTTCCAAGTTTTTTTCCCCAAATCACTATTTTTGTTTTTTTTATGTTTACCTTTAATTCCAGGCTGATGCATTTTTGAAAAAGAATGTCAATCTTTTTTTGTAAACCATTCTTTGTTAGTGAAAACATTACAAAGTCATCAGCATAAGCCAGTGAATAAAGCGGGATTATATCAATTTTAGGGTAGTCAAAAGAATCCTTATCTGGGTATTCTAACAGGTCATTAATATAAAAGTTAAATAATGCAGGAGCCAGAAGACAACCCTGCTTTACCCACGTTTGTTTTTAAAAAAATCATTTAATGTTCCCTTATTGTCAAATTTGATTGTGGTAGTAGTATTGGAAAACAACATTATAGTGTATAGTGGAGTGTTCTGTATAGAATTCAAACAACATGAAGTCTTGCTATATTCTGACTATATGCAGTTAGCCCCAGCACTTGAACGGCTCCGGAGAGTAAAGAGTTAACTCTATGTAGAAGCATAGAACGCTGAGCTCAAGCTCGGTTTTCAAACCTCTGTCTCTAGCACTCTGAAGTGTAACCATCAGATTTTTTACTCCGCCTAACTGTGAAGTCGCTCCAGAGATCCCTCCTGCGCTTTGGTTCAGTATAGTTTGAATTGGTTGGTTTTGCCTAACTGCTGCTTTATTTTCAGTCTTCTTACCTCTGTCTCGGTAACAGTAAGTGGTAGTAGTAGGTAGTTTTGTTGTAATTCTGGTGTTTCTTGAGGAAATTGTTTTGTCTTCGGTTCTTCTCCAGTCGGTCTGGTTTAGATCCGAAACCCATTATATTTGAGTTCTTGTCTGAAACTTTTTCTGTGGTTTCTGGTACTGATTGGTTCCTAAAAAAATCAGATTTTGTGGATTTTTTTAATCGACCCGTGGCACTGTTGGAACCAATCAGTTTTTAGTTGCCTGGTGTAACAGCTGGTAAGGGTAACTGTTTTAAGTTTTCAGCATGTCCGACAAACCCAAAAAGAAAACCAGTCCCACTGGGTTTCAGCACTGTACTGAGTGTAATGAGGCCTTTGCTAAGGCTGACCTTCACCTCGTCTGTGTTTATTGTCTGGGGTTTGACCACATCAAAGAAGACTGCCAGATTTGTAAAAACTTTCCCAAAGCCACTCTGGAAAAACATTTGAGTAGGCTGAGGGAGAGGGAGACTGAGAAGTCTGCTGACCCATATGGCCAGCCCGGTTCGGTTGCGACTGAACCTGAGGAGGTGCCCACTGACCTGGGCGATACCTCCTCGGGCAAAAGGAGAGCTGATTCTGCGGAATCGGTTCCTAGTAAAAGAAAACATTAATCAGCCGGTTCGGATCTGGGTTCCCATGGTCCGACCGCTGAGGAGATTGCAAAAGCGATCACTATTGTTCAGTCGCTTTGCCCGGTTCCGACTGAACCGGCAACGGTTCACAGAGGTTTGGTTCGGTCAGACATAATCGCTTCTGACATTGATCCAAAAGCTTTCTATTAGGGTGATTGGGAAGGAGAAGAAGACTATGATGAAAAGGAAGATGAAGGCCTAGATGAGCCAGTAGAGCCTGACATCTCCCCAGACAGGCCTTCCAGTGTGTCTCCTCCCAGACGTTCTAAGTCCCCCTCCCATTTCTTGTTTTACAAGAAAGTGGCTGATACTCTTCAGCTCCCTGTGGAGGAAGCTGAAAAGGATCAAGAGGAACCTGACTTCATGGAAATGATGTATGTCCCAGAGTCAAAGAGAGCGTCTATCCCTCTGCATAAATCCCTGGGGAAACAGACATAAAATATTTTGCAGTTTCCAACTTCTATACCTCCTGTGGATAAAAAGATGGACAGGAGATATACGTTGTCAGGTCCTGGAACAGAATTCCTTATGAATCATTGCAACCATGTTGGGGTAGTGCAAGCTGCAGCCTGTGGCAAGGCTAATATTCCCCTGGCATCTCACCCCTCAGATAAGGATTCTAGGAAAGTGGATGCCATGGCCAAGAAGCAGTACTTGGCATCCTCCTTGGGACTCAGACAAGCTAATTACATGGCATATACAGCCAGGTACCAGAAATCGAGGTGGGATACGGTTCTGGAACTGGCTAAGAGTGCCCCTCCCCAGCTTGCCAAGGAGCTGGAGAAGGTGGCTGCAGATGGTATTGAGGCATCCAAGGTCCAATTTCATGCTGCTATTGACTTGAATGATGTACATTCCAGGGTCATGGCTACATCTATGTCCATGAGGAGATTAGCTAGGCTCAGATGTACCAGTTTGTCACAGGGTACCCAGACTAAGGCTATGAATTTTCCGGTTGCTGGTAACTCTCTGTTTGGTGAACAGACAGAGGCTTACATGAAGAAGATGGACTAGTACAGGACCACCTACAGGAGTGCTGCAGCAAAAGAGAAGCAGGCCACTCCTCAGAAGCAGCAGTTTAGGGCTGGCAGGGGCAGACCTTTTCACAGGCCTTTTTACCAAGCCCAGGCTTCCTCTTCATTCCAGCAGAGAGAGTTCTTTAGGGGAAGAATCAGACAAGGGATGACCAGGACTCCAGCATCCACTCAGTCCAAGCCCCCTGCCAAACAGACACCCTGAGGTGTCGGTCAGGGTCACCTTCCCAGTTCCTGTAGGGGGCAGGCTGGCTCACTACTCCCAGGCCTGGGAGCCTATTACTTCAGACAAATGGGTCCTGGAAGTAGTGAGTCAGGGACTTGTTCTCAATTTCAAAAGGTTCCGAAAAATGAGAGCAAGATCTTTCAGCCCCCTTTCCCTCTTGGAGACAAAGGCCTTAGAGGCAGAAGTCTCCTCTCTTCTGCTCCTGCGAGCAGTAGAGAAGGTACCTCTTTGTCACAGGGGAAAATGACTTTATTCCAGATACTTCCTTACCTTATAAAAGACAGGGGAGTGGCGACCCATCCTAGATTTAAGGTACCTCAACAAACACTTAAAACCAAAGGTCAAAATGGTGACTCTGGGAGTAATTCTTCCCTCTCTGAGACCAGGAGACTGGCTAGCCTTACTGGATCTCAAGGATGCCTATTTCCACATACCCATCAGACATTCCCACAGAAAGTACCTCAGGTTCGAGTTGCCCTCAGGCCATTATCAGTTCACAGCCATGCCTTTCGGCCTAATGTCTGCTCCAAGGGTGTTCACCAAGTGCCTGGCAGTAGTGGTGGCATTCCTCAGGAGACAAGGTATCCTTCTGTTCCCATATCTGGATGACTGGCTCCTTGTAGGTCAGTCCTCAGACCAAGTCAAGTCAGCCTTAGAGGTCACCCAAAGGCTCCTGGAGTCCTTGGGCTTCATTCTAAACCTAGAAAAGTTAGTTCTGGAACCAACTCAGCCGCTCACTTTCATAGGGGTGGACATAGGCACTACCCAGGCAAGACCATTCCTTCCTCTTTCAAGAGTTCAGTCTCTAGTCACTCTGGCTTCCTCTTTTCATCCTCTAGTTTCTCGTCCAGCCAGACATTTTCTACAGTTACTGGGCCACATGGCAGCATCCACAGATGTGGTCCAGGGAGCAAGGTTTCAGATGAGAGATATTCAGTTTCATCTCAGATCTTACTGGTCTCAGAAAAAGGACCCTCTCTCCAAATTGGTTCCAGTGCCTCAAACTCTAGTTAAGGCCCTCCAGTGGTGGCTGGAGGAGGACAGTCTTTGACAAGGTGTCCCATTCATCAGTCAGGTTCCTTCAGTGATTCTCACCAAAGATGCCTCTCTCTTAGGCTGGGGGGCTCACCTGGATCAGTTTACAGCTCAGGGAACCTGGTCTCATCAGGAGTCTCTTCTTCACATAAATCTTCTAGAATTGAGAACTGTCTTTCTAGCACTTCAGACATTCTCAACTGTGGTTCAGGGGAAAGTAGTACAAATCAGGACAGACAATACCACAACCATGTGGTACAGCAACAAGCAGGGAGGCACTCGGTCCTTGGCCTTGTGCACAGAGGCCATGAGGATATGGTCTCTGGCTTATTCCCTTCAGGCTTCCCCGTTGGCTGTGCATCTCCCAGGGAAGGACAACATTTTAGCAGATGCTCTCAGCAGAATTTCTCAGGGTCATCACAAATGGACCCTGAACCCTCTGATCCTTCGGGTCATCTTCAAGAGGTGGGGTACTCCAGAGATAGATCTCTTTGTAGCCCCAGACAATCATCAACTTCCTCTCTTCTGTTGCAGGCCTCCTCTCCTAGGCTCTGTTCATCAGGATGCTCTAGTATTGGATTGGACAAACAGGTTCCTTTATGCATTTCCTCCTTTCCCACTGATATTCAGGGTCCTGATCAAAATCAGATCTCAGCCTTGCAGGGTGATTCTAGTGGCTCCAGACTGGGCCAGACAGTCTTGGTATCCTCTACTACTGTCACTGTCAGTGACAATGCCTCTGTGTCTTCCCAGGCAGTTCAATCTTCTAACATCCTCCCAGGGGAGGATCCTCTACCCCAATCTTCAGACTCTCAGGCTCAAGGCCTGGCTCTTGAAGAGTTAGAATATGCAAGTATGTACCTTTCTCAGTCGGTTCTGGACATTTTGAAAGTTAGCAGAAAACCTGCTACCAGAAAGACCTACAACTCCAAATGGAAAAGATTTGGGTTTTGGTGTTCTCAGAAACAGGTTCAGCCAGAATTAGCTGACATTGCCACAGTGCTTGACTATTTGGTGCATCTTAATGGTCTAGGCCTCCAGCCTACTACTCTAAAAGTTCATTTGGCAGCCGTGTTTGCTTTTCTCTCTGCTGGTAAAGGTGCTTCCCTAGCCTCTCATCCAGTCTTCAAGAAGTTTTTCAAAGGTTTACTACATGTTAATCCTCCCTTTCGAGACCCTACCCCTTCTTGGGATCTGAATATCTGTATAGCACAGCTTATGCAGCCCCCTTTTGAACCTCTAGCTTCAGCAGAGCTGAAATACTGTACTTGACCTGGAAAACTGTATTCCTGGTAGCTATTACCTCTGCCAGGAGAATCAGTGAATTACAGGCTTTATCAGTGGAACCTGATTTCATTTCATTTCATTTCACAGAGATAAGGCGGTCCTTCGAACTAACATAAAGTTTCTTCCCAAGGTAGTGTCAGACTTTCATCTGAACCAGTCTGTGTCATTGCTTGTTTTCTTCATTGACCATTCTTCCTCTGGAGAGAGAAGATTACACAGTCTTGATGTAAAGAGGGCTCTTAGTTATTATGTGGAGCAAACAAAGGCCCATAGGAATGGCTGTTCTCAGCTGTTTCTCACCTATGGAGAAGTGGGAAAGGGCAAACCAGCCACTAAGAGAACTATTGCCAGGTGGATTGTCTCCTGTATCCAGTTCTGCTATTCGAAGCCTGGGAAGGAACCTCCCTCAGGCCTGAGGGCTCATTCTACCAGAGGTACAGCTGCTTCGCTCGCAGCAGCTAGAGATATACCTTTAGTGGAAATCTGTAAAGCAGCCACCTGGAAAACTGTTCACACATTTACCAAACATTACTCTCTGGACATTCAGTCTAGAAGTGATGCTAGATTTGGCACAGCTGTGCTGCAGAGCCTGTTCCCAAAATAGGTTCTGTGACTCCCTCCTCCTGGGGGGTACTGCTTGGTAGTCTGCATATAGTCAGAATACAGCAAGACTTCATGTTGTTTGAAGAAAAAATTACTCACCTTAGTAATGTTGTTTCTTCTAATGGAGTCTTGCTGTATTCTGACCTCCCTCCCTGCCTCCCCTCCTGGAACCTAGTAGTTTTGGGATGTAGGTGGGCAGGCACAGTGCTGCACCCCAGAGGTGTACTTGGCATGCCCTATCTTAAGGGTTTATTTTATTTATTCATTTATTCATTACAAATCGGGTTTACAACCTTTCAGTCAGAGACTCATTTACAAAGGCACCTCATCGCGGGGGGGAGTAGACATCAAGACAGTTATTACAGTGCAAATTAAAACAGAGGATAACATTACAGGTGCAGTAAAAGAAACATTTAACATAGATACACTTAGGTTACATAATGTAGTAGTTTGTATGTTACTTAGGTTACATAATGTTACAAAATTGTGAGTTACACTCATGGATACAGTAGGTCCTCAGAGAAGACAGTGGGTTACATCCCCTGTTTGGACCTAGTAGGGAAGGATTGGATCTGGGGGAAGGAGAGGCTGTCCAGTGGATGTTGTTGAGCCAGGGGGCAAGGCGGGTGGGTACCACAGGTTACAACAGGGGGTTAGTTGCACCTACAACAGCGGGTATTAAAAATATGGTTCAGAAGGGCTGTTTTGAAGGAGCCAATTTTTGGCAAGTTGGAGATGCAGCTAGGGAGGGAGTTGCACCAGGTGGGGGCTTGGTAGAGGAAGGATCTCTGGGCAAGAGAGGTCTTGGTTCTGGGCACCTTGAAAGTGGCCTTAACAGAGCTACAGGTGGTGACAGACGATGATGACTGCTGTAGGGAGGTGGGGACCCCCAAGGTGGAGAGTCCTAGCAGTGATTTCTTAGCGAGAAGGCAGGTCTGGTAGAGCAGTCGCTCCTCAAAGTTGAGCAGATTGGTGGTAGTATAGAGAAGGCAGGTGTGAGTTTGGCTGGGGACACCAGTCAGGAGCCTGCAGGCCTTACTTTATTATTAATGTTTTTAATTTCACTGCCTACTTTGTCTTTATCTTTATCCTTAGCTTTCTCTTTTTGGGGGTTCTCGACTTGAGTCTTTTGACCCTAAAACAATTTGTGGTGGCCATTTGGCTTACAAAAAGTTTGAAACAATTTCCACCTGTTAATTTGATTAGTTAGTGCTTTGCAAGAATCTGACGGTTACACTTCAGAGTGCTAGAGACAGAGGTTTGAAGACCGAGCTCGAGCTCAGTGTACTATGCTTCTGCATAGAGTTAACTCTTTACTCTCTGGAGCAGTTGAAGTGCTAGGGCTAACTGCATATAGTCAGAATACAACAAGACTCCATTAGAAGAAACAACATTACTAAGGTGAGTAATTTTTTCTTCCACCCCTTTTAAAATGTTGTTCTAGCACAGTTCCAAGGTCATGGAATGTGATTCTACCCTACTGTGGTAGAACAGCATTCTAGAACCTCTAAAGACTGCATGAGTCAGTTTCATTTTGAAAGCAAAAGAACTCACAAAACACATATTTCACACAGTACTATACACTACAAAAAATACAGGATGAGCAACTCTATGCACAGCCAGTGTGTTTTGCCACCTCGGGGTTCTGATTCCCATGGACCTCTTGAGCTTCGCTCTCGAGGTCAGGATAATCAGAACCCCTCTTTGGCAGAACACACTAGTTCTGCATATTTGCCCATCCAGTATTCTCTATTTAATTAATTTAAGTAATGCAGGATCAATGCCATGACACAATAATATTTGCCATAATGTATTTCTGTTGATGGAATTGAAAGCTAAAGAAAAATCTATAAATAATGCAAAAAGTTTTGATTTTCTGAGATAAATGAATTTTTCAATAAGGTGAGCAAGAAAGAATATATTGTCAACTGCTGAAAAGCTTTCCCTAAAACCAGTTTGTTATTGTGAGATTTGATTAGTAGAATCAGACCATTGAATTAGCCTATTTAACAGTAATCTAGCAACAAACCTTGAACTTATGTCTAGTAGACTAATAGGGCAAAATTATTGGGGTCATAAGCAGATCCTTTCTTATGGATGGGGACTATTATGTTCTGGGTCCAAGAAATAGGGATATAATTTTGAGATGAGCACAAGTTGAAGAAGGTTGTTAGAACTGGGTCCCAAATGTCCATATGATCTTTATATGCTTCAGGAGGGATAAAGTCAAGACCTGGGGCTTTGTTTTTTTTTTATTTAGAGATAGCTACCTCAACTTCTTTCATAGTGAAAACTGTAGGATTTCCCAGTTGTGTCTCTCTGGATACATGAATGTTCTTATCCAGGGAAATAGAAGGGACTTTAAAAAAGATATCACTGAAGTGTTTTACCCAAGATTCTTTGGGAACATAGAATGCAAAGGAGGGTTGATATTGATTAGTCTCTTTGGCTACCATTTTCCAGAAGGCCTTAGTATCATTACCAAGAATGATTTGATACATTTCATCCTATAGTGATGGCTGATGACTCATTTTTTTAATTTGTAGGAACCTTTGATATTGTTTTCTGGCTTGATTTAAGGTATTATAATTTATTCTAGATGGATGATTTTTAGTCCACCTTACCAATCTCCCCAAATTCTTTTTCTCTTTTTTGCATTCAAGGTCAAACCAAGATTTGATCCTAGAATGTAAGTTACTATTACAAGGAACATAGATTCTCTTTATTTCCTGACTCATTTGTGGAAGTCTTGTATCAAATTGCTGAGCGGCTGCTGGGTAATTTTCTCCCCCTAAGACATGGAGGCCTTCTTGTGTAAAGAGTACCTTTCTCAACTCTGTGCCTTTGATTAAATTATGTTTTAACCACTGTTTGCCCTTGGCAATTAACTGTGTCAGAGGGTTTATAGTTTCAGCCATTGATTCCAAACTATCTCCTTTTGTTTTAATTTGTAAACTCAAAGAGGCATAATCACTTTCTGTTCTCATCTGAACTTTAAGTGCAATGAACATCTCAAGATTTTCTGGATTAATACAGACATACTCAATTGTGCTTTGCCCACCACAGAAAAAAAAGTGGTTTCCCCATCTTCATCCGCCTCTAACCTTCCATTCAGGATCAGCAAAACATTTCTTCAATAAGTTTTTTCAACTCCTTTCCTTGGTTGTTAACCCCTCTGTCTTTTCTTTTCCTGGGTTTACAATTTTTGAGACTAATTTGTGTCTCTACAATAGGTAAATTGTCAAATGTTGCAATGTGAGCATTGAAGTCACCAACTATCAAAAAAAATGCCTGTAGAGTATTTCTGAAAGGCAAGGTCAATATCTGCATTCAGTAAATCACAAAGTGATCTACAGTTTTGAATAGAATTTCTGGGAGGAATGTACACATTAACAAGTATGAAAAGGGACTGGTCCCATGAGATGACCAAACTTATGTAATTAGGCAAGTTTTTTAAAACCATCAATTTGCATAATAGCTTGTCCAATCTTAATGTATATGGCCAGATCTTCTGTTGGTCTGACCCACTTTTTCAATTTGCACACAGGGTTTGACATCACCTCATATCCATTTATGTTTCTGACTTCAATAGACCATTTTTCTTGTAAAAAAAAAATCAAGTCATGATGTAATAAATGGCATACATTCATAATCAGACATTTTACTAGCCAGTCCTGCAAGATTCCAAGACAAAAAATTATAACCAACAGGGGGCTGTTCACTAGAGGGCATGCTTCTCAAACTTTCTATAGTATTATTATAATCTGCGACCAGTCATTGCCCTAATGAAGTATCTGGGGTTTTATCCCCTTTTAGGTGAGCCATATCAACAATTAAGATACCCTCACTATCAAATTCCTCCAATCTGCTTTTCAATTGATTGTATATATGAGGGTTTGAGCATACAAAGCTTATCTGGGCCCCTGTGTCATCCTTAAATACTCTTTCAGCTAAACTGATGTATTGCCTCCAGATTCTAATTCTAGCTTTGACGTAATGAGGAAGTTAACATATGCGGTCAGAATAACATAATTCTCTCCTGGAATTCTGTCAACTCCAAACAGGGAGAGGATGTGTGGGTCATCATCCCCCTTATAAGTTACTTGCATCTTAAAGTCCCATTTGAAGGTGAAGAAAATGTTTGTAAAGATTCTTTTATCTAATTTTGGATTTATATTTTTACCCCTAAGGTCTTGTGCAGTAATTGTTTTCCAAGTGACTAGGGCCCATAACTCCAGTCCCAGTATGTCCAATCTGGATGATTTTGCCCAGATTTATTTTGCTAAATTCATGTCATGAAGTAGGGCATACACTGGTTTGGCCACTAAGATCTCTGCAGGTCATGATCTTTCCTTTAGCTTGAACAATACTCAGTTCTGCTGTTACTAAATATTTAATCAGGTCCCTTAAAGTTTCTGACGACCCATAATCTTTTTTAAATATACTATCGATCCTTAAGCACACCTCACTACCTGTAAGAGCCCAGCTTTTTGTCTCTTTTATTTGTTCAGGGAGTAAACTGCTGTCCTTCCTTCCTGTCAGAGGGTCTCCAAAAATAACATATTATTCTGACAGATGTTGTAGCAGCCAGAACCCCCCCCTTTTTTCCCTTCATGTGTCATATCCTTGTCTCTTCTGTGTTGTTTTGTTGTGCATAGACTGGCCACCTATGCAATTTTAATTTAAGTTTTGTTTTTTTGGTTTCCCCTCCTCTTATTCTGGCTACTTGCAAGGACATCATCTGTTTGAGTTATCTGAGGCTGGAATTTATAGAATCATGGCCCCTTTAAATGGCCATTATGTTGAAAGCCTCTGTAAAGCCACTGTAAACTCTTTTATATTTCATGTGCCAGACGATAAAACACCTTTTGACTAGCAGAGTAGTTTTTTCTGGAGTTTAGTACCAAGGAAGCACCTCTGCGTCTATTTCTTCCTTCGCAACGTTTTTCACGAGCTGCACGAACGTGCACACTATCGTGCAGCTCGCAAACGCTGTGACTGTTAAATAAAACTATCCTCTCCGATTCCAAGCAGGGATGAGAAACTAGAAGTGTGCCCTTAGTGCTAAAGCGCTGTATTTCTAACACAAAGAGGATAGTGGCAATGCAGAAACAGCTAATTTATAAAAAGCTGTAGGTTATTGTGCAACACCAGGTTTTTTTTGTTTTTCTACTTCCTGATACACAAACACTAGTGTTCTGTGCCATTCAACTTATTGTTTCTACTTGTATGCACACACTTAAATACAGAAAGAATACTATGAAAGAAATGGTATTAAAAATTAACCAGGTAAAGAAATATGAGTGGGTACAATTATATTACCTGGTTTTGCAGGGTATGTCCTTCTGTAAGCCTTCCCTTTAGGAGCCAGCCGGCCATTGTGTTGCTACCCTTATAGAGAGGGGGGAGGGACTTACTTTGGAAACCCACTAAAAGATGCATTAAATCAAATATTAATGTGCTCACAACCATTATGTGAGTTTAAAAGGTATCCAGATAAATACCTTGTTGCATGGAATTCATAAATAAGCTGTTTGTAAAATAAAATTATAAAGATATTTGATTGATGGGTAACGCACCCAATAAGAGCTCAGTATCAGGTATATAATTTGGTCAGTAGCAAGTAAAGAGTCAGTAGTGGTTGGGATGGTGACAAGTAAGCATCCAGAACTAGTGCTCTAGTTTAATATGGATACTACTGCTCATGTTTGATGCCTTCGCATTGATGTTCTTTTACTTTATTTTATTTTATTGTTTGCCGGAATAAGTCCGCTTGTACTTTTTGTTGGAATTATTATGTTTGGAACCGGTTGAATAAAACTACCTGAAGTTCATCCTGAAGAATACAGATTGTGTCAGAGTCCTTGTGTAACCCACCTAGTGTCCTCTTACACTGGTGTCAGAAGTGGGATACCTGGCTGAATACACCTGGGTGAGTCTGTCCGAGACTCTAGTGGACTCTGCATGCAGGAGAAGCAAGTGGACGTTGATACTTTTCCTGGAATTGTTACCCGTTCAGTATCTGCAGCCTTCCATATACCTTTATTACCAGGGATGGATCCTGTCGTGAGGAAGAAGGAAGGGAAACCTATTTCAAAGGTAGAAGGCGATCCAGAAGAGCAGGCGAGTGGAGGAGGTATGGAGGAGGAGATACCAGAGATACCCCCTTTAGAGACACACGAACTGGTAAGGTGGTTATGCATGCACCAAATGGAAATGGAAAAACAGAGAGAAAGAGATAAAAAGGAATATGAGGCTAGATGGACTGATACCCTGAGGGCAATACAAGCTCTGGGTGTAAGTCGGCCACCAGATCCACCAGCTGGGGGATATAAAGACATGAAACTAGTGAAACTTTCAGAAACTGATGATATTGAAGCTTACATAATGACTTTTGAGAGGGTTGCCACAGCCTGTGCGTGGCCCAGGGATCAGTGGGTGATTCGTCTGGCCCCCTTACCTAACTGGTAAAGCTCAGCTTGCATACAGTCATGTAGAGGTAGCACATGCTAATAATTATGATCAAGTGAAAGCTGCAATTCTAAAGTGTTACGACATAAACACCGAGACTTACAGGCAGCGATTTCGAACTTTTAAATATCAGAATGCAGATAACCCTCAAACGCCTATATACGTTTAAAGGGCTTGTGCTTCAAGTGGTTACAGCCAACCATCAGGACACTTGACCAGATCCTAGAGGCCATTATTCTAGAACAGTTTATTAAGATCCTCCCACAAGATGTGCAACTGTGGGTAAAAGAACACCAACCTGAGACTTCGAATATAGCGATTCGGCTTGCAGAAGATTTTGTTGCTGCTAGGTCTACACGACCAAAAGGGACTTTACCACACGTCCATCCGCCTATTGTTTCTAAACAACTTGTTCCCCCTTTTTCACCAAAGAATCCGCCCATGGTAGCCAAAACGTACCCAAGGGTGCAAAGGGGGTATAATCCAGACATCATCTGTCATGAGTGCGGCAGTAAGGGACATGTGGCACGGTTTTGTCCCAAAAAGAAATCAGAACCCACACATTTGGCGTTAGCAAACTGGGGACATTATATCATCCCAGTTCAAATTGGGCAAAACACCGTATATGGTCTCCTTGACTCAGGGAGCAGACAGACCCTTATTCAAAGCAATCTATTAGACTCATCTATTAATACTGAGCTTTCAGACTACTCATGTGACTTGTATACATGGGGACACCCATTATTACCCACTATATAACTTAGATCTAACAATACAAGGACATACTTATAACATCCCGGTAGGGGCTGTCCCCAACCTACCAGTCCCTGTGTTGATTGGACATGACTATCCTGACTTCCAGTCCCTAATTTCTAACCATGTAGAAGCCCTGGTAACCAGATCCCAGACTAGAGAAAGTCCGGGACAAGTCTTCCCATTTGCCACTGATCTATTTGAGGAGACAAGAAAGGCTAAGAAGTCTAAAGCACAAAGAAGAAAGGATAAGAAGCAGTGGAACCAGGAACATAAGAAAGAATTTGATTCATTGGTATCAAGTATTGACTTTAAAACTGCACAACAACAAGACCCTAGTTTAAAAAGTTGTTTTTCTCAAATGTCTGAGGGCGGAGATGGTTCAAGTGCTGACAGATATAAAATGTATAATGGTTTGTTATACCACAGGTGTGTAAACCCAAAAAATGGGGAAATAGTAGAACAGCTAATGGTACCCCAAGCTTATAGAAAACAACTGTTGGACGTGGCTCATAATATACCTTTAGCCGGACATTTAGGTAGGGACCGCACATTAGCCGTCTACTATATAGATTTTTAGGCCTGGTATACACGAACAAGTGGCAGACTACTGCAGAAGTTGCACAGAATGTCAAAAGGTAGCCAAGTTAGACAAGAGTAATAAAGTACCCCTGATGCCTTTACCATTGATAACTACCCTTTGAACGAATAGCGATGGATATAGTCGGGCCACTACCCAAAAGTTCAAAGGGTAATCAATATATATTAGTAGTGTGTATTATGCTACTAAGTACCCAGAGGCTATCCCCTATGCAATATCACTGCCCCAAAAATAGCGGAAGAACTGGGCAAACTCTTTAGTAGGACAGGCATACCAAAAGAAATTTTGACTGACAGGGGCAGTAATTTTTGCTCTCTCCCACTAAAAAGATTGTATCATACCTTAGGTGTTACCGCCATTCATACCACTCCATATCATCCACAGACAGACGGTCTGGTTGAACGTTTCAACCAGACACTCAAGAAAATGCTGCAGAAATTTTGTCAAGAAGAGGGCCGAAAATGGGATGTACTATTACCCTACCTGATGTTTGCATATAGGGAGGTACCCCAAGCTTCCACAGGGTTCTCGCCATTTGAGTTGTTATATGGATGAAACCCTCGTGGCCCCCTAGATGTAATAAGAGAAAAATGGGAAAATGGGCAGACATCTCGGGATCAGGACCCCAGTGATTACATCTGTCAGCTTAGACAAAAACTAACTAAATATATAGAACGTGCCCATCAAGTTAACTGTAAACAACAGGAAAAACAAAAATATCACTATGACAAAGGCACAAAGATCGAAGAGTTTCAAGAAGGTGAGAAGGTGTTGTTACTACTCCCATCATCAGATAACAAATTATACATGAAATGGCAAGGTCCTTATACAGTGGTCAGACGAACAGGCCCTGTAACTTATCAAATTGAACTATCAGATAAGAAAAAGAAATATAACATATTTCATGCAAACCTATTAAAAAATGGGTAGAAAGGCAAGATTCCCCTGTATGTTTCATTCATCCAGAGAGCCCTACTAGTGAATTGGACTTAGTCTACCAATGCTTAGAGACAGAGGGTGGCATTAGTGACCTTAACATAAACAATGAATTGTCTAAGCAACAAGAGGCTGAACTCTACACCATGTTACAGCCTTATGCTAGTTACTTCACCGGGATACCTGGCAAAGTAGTAAATGCAAATCATAAGATTAATACTACCCAAAAAGAACCTATACGGGTACGACCTTATAGAATACCAGAAAGATTATGGTCTGAGATAGAAAATGAATTAACTAAGATGCAAGAGATGGGTGTCATCGAGCCCTCCAGCAGTGAGTGGAATTTCCCCATGGTAATTGTAAAAAAAGAGGAAGGTGGGTCCGAATTTGTTTAGATTTTAGAAAACTAAACGAAATATCTAAGTTTGATAGTTATCCGATGCCACGCATCGATGACATCCTTGACCATCTGGGAGGAGCACAGTACATCTCAACCCTTGACCTCACCAAGGGATACTGGCAAATTCCCTTAAATCCCGATGACAAGGAAAAAACAGCCTTTAGCACTCCATTGGGCCTCTACCAATTCACTGTCATGCCATTTGGACTCCATGGGGCCCCAGCAACATTTCAACGGCTAATGGAAAAACTCCTTTTACCACATTCTGCATATAGTGCAGCCTATATGGACGATGTGGTAATTTTTAGCAATACATGGACTGACCATTTATACCATTTAGCAACCATCCTAAAAGTCATTACCTCTGCAGGTTTAACGATCAATCCAAAAAAATGTTTTTTGGCCATGAAAGAAACTGAATATTTAGGCTTTCAAATAGGTGGGGGCCTGATAAAACCTATGAAGTCTAAAATTGAGGCTGTAGCAAATAGCCCAAGACCAAACACAAAAAAAGATGTGAGATCATTTTTAGGACTTGCCAGTTATTATAGACGCTTCATTCCAAATTTCTCTATGATAGCTAGCCCACTCACTGAACTAACAAAAAAACGTCAACCTGAAAAAGTAAGGTGGACTTCAGATTGTGAAGACGCATTTGTTACAATTAAAGCAACATTATGCTCATATCCAGTTTTACGTACACCAGATTTTACACTTCCTTTCATAGTTCAAACAGATGCTTCAAACTTAGGCATAGGGGCTGTATTGTCACAAATCATAGAGGGGGAAGAACATCCTATAATTTATATCAGTAGGAAGCTACATGAAAGAGAAACCAAATACTCCACCATTGAGAAAGAATGTTTGGCGGCACGCTGGGCCATAGAGTCATTGAGGTTTTATCTGTGGGGAACTGAGTTTGAATTATGGACAGACCATAATCCCCTATGTTGGCTTAATGTTATGAAGGATTGGAATCCCCGTATAATGAGATGGTACCTAACTTTACAGCCATACCGTTTTAAAATAAAACATAGGAAGGGTAGTGAACATAAGAACGCAGACTTTTTATCAAGATATGGACATGACCAGACTACAGCAGACCTCGGGGTGAGTTAAAAAAAAAAAATAATAATATATATATAAAAAAAAACTTGTTATGTAGCCTAATCGAATTAGATTTTGTTCAAAAAAGCAACAGACAAAGTTTGTTGCTATGTGGAACCCCGAGGTGGAGCCTGAGGAGAGGGTGGGCTTTGGCTCCATCTCTTTTGGTAAAGAGATCTGCACATAATGATATAAAACAGAAAACTCTGATAAATCAGTATCTTCTGTTATTTTAAGGTGGGAGGAGACTGTCAGAGGGTCTCCAAAAATAACATATTATTCTGATAGATGTTGTAGCAGCCAGAACCCCCCCCCTCTCCCCATCATGTGTCATATCCTTGTCTCTTCTGTGTTGTTTTGTTGTGCATAGACTGGCCACCTATGCAATTTTAATTTACGTTTTGTTTTTTGGTTTCCCCTCCTCTTATTCTGGCTACTTGCAAGGACATCATCTGTTTGAGTTATCTGAGGCTGGAATTTATAGAAGCATGGCCCCTTTAAATGGCCATTATGTTGAAAGCCTCTGTAAAGCCACTGTAAAACTCTTTATATTTCATGTGCCAGACGATAAAAACACCTTTTGACTAGCAGAGTAGTTTTTTTCTGGAGTTTAGTACCCAAGGAAGCACCTCTGCGTCTATTTCTTCCTTCGCCGCGTTTTCCACGATTTCTGCCTGACGTCACACTGTCGATGCAGCTCATAGCGCCGTGACTGTTAAATAAAACCAATCCTCCGATTCAAGCAGGGATAAGAAACTAGAAGTGTGCCTTAGCTAAAGCGCTTGTATTTCTAACACAAAGAGGATAGTGGCAATGCAGAAACAGCTAATTTATAAAAAGCTGTAGGTTATTGTGCAACACCAGTTTTTTTTTTGTTTTCTACTTCCTGATACACAAACGCTAGTGTTCTGTGCCATTCAACCTATTGTTTCTACTTGTATGCACACACTTAAATACAGAAAGAATACTATAAAAGAAATGGTATTAAAAATTAACCAGGTAAAGAAATATGAGTGGGTACAATTATATTACCTGGTTTTGCAGGGTATGTCCTTCTGTAAGCCTTCCCTTAGAGCCAGCTCGCCATTGTGTTGCTACCCTTATAGAGAGGGGGAGGGACTTACTTTGGAAACCCACTAAAAGATGCATTAAATCAAATATTAATGTGCTCACAACCATTATGTGAGTTTAAAAGGTATCCAGATAAATACCTTGTTGTATGGAATTCATAAATAAGCGGTTTGCAAAATAAAATTATAAAGATATTTGATTGATGGGTAACGCACCCAATAAGAGCTCAGTATCAGGTATATAATTTGGTCAGTAGCAAGTAAAGAGTCAGTAGTGGTTGGGATGGTGATAAGTAAGCATCCAGAACTAGTGCTCTAGTTTAATATGGATACTACTGCTCATGTTTGATGCCTTCGCATTGATGTTCTTTTACTTTATTTTATTTTATTGTTTGCCGGAATAAGTCCGCTTGTACTTTTTGTTGGAATTATTATGTTTGGAACCGGTTGAATAAAACTACCTGAAGTTCATCCTGAAGAATACAGATTGTGTCAGAGTCCTTGTGTAACCCACCTAGTGTCCTCTTACACTTCCTTTCTGAAGGGGAGCTTCATTTGAGTTGGCCTCTTGTGCTTCTTTAGTACCAAACTCTTCCCTAGGCTACACTTTCTGTTTCAGCTGAGTATTAATCTGGGATTCACTTTTGAGGGGTTCAGCGTGTTCCTCTTTTTCAATTTTTTTCACTGCTTCATGATTTTTAAGCCCTAGAGGGGGATTTTGAAATTTCCTCTCCCCCCCTTTTGTTCTTTAGTTTTTGGGGTTGGGAAGCCCTATTTTTCCCAGATTGCTTTCTGGGAGTCTCCAGGATATAGATTGAAGAGAAGGATAGTTTATTTATTCTAGCTTGTTCTTTGATGGGTTCTATTTTGTTATCTAACATTTGGATTTTAACAAATATAGAATTTATGAAACCCTCCATGCTAGTTTTTAAATCTCTAACTGCCTCAAGTAAGATGATGTTAGCCATTACTGGATGAGCCAGTGCTTTAATTGTGTATTCTGACATTGTGTCATGGCACTGGATATAAAATTCATCATCTAATTCTATTTGTTCAACTTCCTTATCTAATCTGGGAAAGCCAGAGTTAGGTGACCCTGTTAAAATTGAGCTGGTGTCATTTTCCTCTTTTTCTAATATTAAATCTTGTTTGATTAAGTCTCAGAGACGTAAATATAATTCTAGTGGGCTGAACATTTCCATTTAGTACTCTGAGAATTATTGAAAGGAGACCACGGCAGGTTTTGAGACCTTTCCTGGATGGGGAGTTATGAGATTCTAATTTTCCTAATATATTACCCTTTATTTGTTTTGGGGCAAAAAAATCTATAATATTTTTTTGAGTACATTTTTGAGATTCCATGTGATCTGTTGTTTATTTTAACCCTTCTTTTTTTTCTTTTTAGTGGGTGTTCCTAAGAAGAGTTTGTCAGGCTCATCAGGCTTATCTTTTGTCTCTATGATATCATGTTCATCCCTGATCTCTGGTTCCCTACCCCTGTCATTGTCTTTTATGTGCTCCTTCTCATTCTCCTTAACCTTTTCTATTTCCTTCTCCTGAGATAAATTTCCTTTTTGATCCAGCTTCACCACTTCAGCATAAGAAAAGACAGTCTTTTTTTTAACTTTCTATTTCTCCTCCTTACCCCCACCCTGGAGCTGTGCTTCTTTGGGAGACTCCTATGTGCCCCCCCATGACTGACCTACCTGAATCCCGGGGATTCCCCCATGGAGCTGTGGCTATACCCCCCAGGTGGGTACGGGGTGGGGCCCAGACACCCCGATATCTTCTAGTCTCGTCGGGTCCCCCGGTGGTCAGGCAGGCAGTCACAATTAGGGCTGGCACTGGAGCTCCGTCTACCTGTCCTCTGGCAGTGCTTTTTCCTGTTTCTCTCTGTGTGGTGTGTGCCCTGACATCAAGGCATTACGCCAAAGTCCACCACACAGCTCCCCATTGGTCTGTCCTCCAGCTTGCTGTACCTCGGGCCTCCACTCGGCGTCAGACAAGCCGCAGATCCTGTCCCTCCTCCTCCTCCCCCAGAGAAGGTGAGCAGTGCCTAGGATGCTCAGGCCTTCTCCCCCGGCCAGCCCTCCAGCGACAAGAGTCCGCTCCCGAGCCCAGGTCACCGGTGTCGCAAGCAGAAATCCAACCACTGCACCGATGGGCCAGCTAGAAAAGATAGTCTTATTTCCCATTTTAACATCAGTGGGAGTAGAGGTAGTTATAAGGAGTGGCTAATTAAGAATGCACCCATTGGCTTTTTCCCTTTTTTTCCTTTTGGTAACAACATCATCTGGTATACATTACTCACACTGTGTCATACACTATATTCTAATAGGATGCTGTATAAAAGTAAGCTAAAATGAAGCTAGAACTAATGCTTTTAAAAGCAATAAATATAGTTTGTTTCTATACAAAAACCAAGTTAAAGGAAAGAAAAAAAAACACTCAGGTTAGAGAACTACTGTACAAATTTGTGCAAATGAGGAGTTAAATTAGAAAAGCCCTAAAAATTAGGCAGCTTTATGTTTGCAATTTATTATTTTAAAAGCACAAAGCTGTAAAATTATAAAACTAACTATAGCTCTTAAAAATAAGGTGGCAAGGTGTTATAGGAAGGGATTAAAAAGTAATAACAACATTTAAAAAAATAAGCAAATTTCTGAGCAAAGCAGGGAGCCTGAATCTGTCAAAATGCCAAAATGCCAATATTTCTATGAACTAATTGTGTCAGTGGCTCAGTAGGTAGCACACTCACCTCTGAGGCCGGGAGATCAGAGGGCTGTGGGTTCAGTTCCCACATCTGGCACTTGGGTTAATATCCCAGTACTGACACTGTAGTGCAGCATGAGAGGGGTGTTGCACTTCTGAGGTGCCGTATTTCGGATGAGACGTTAAACCGAGGTCCCATCTGCCTGGATTGGTGGTAGCTCAGGTGGATGTTACAGATCCCATGGCACTTATCAAAAAGTAGGGGAATTTCCCCGGTGTCCTGGCCAAATTTCCCTCATTCGCTAAAAATACCACCAACAGCTTAATCTGGTTCAAGGTCAGTTGGTATTCATCTGTATCCCCTTCCCCCCGTGTCATGCCTGAAAATAGGCAGGATTTGTCTAGTGCACTTACCCGGTCAACAAAAACTAAATAAATAAAAAAAAAAATTAATCACAGTGTCAAGCTGGAAATAGCTATCACATGGACAGCAGCAACTATTTCAGCTAATTAACTAATTCGAATTGGAGGATTAAACAATTATAAAATTGTTTAGCTGACAATCCTCCAATTATTACCCCAGCATATACAATGGTTCTTTACATTAACTAAGGGGTAGCAGATGAAAGTTAATGTGAGTTTGTGAATATTATAATTTCATGTGATTCACATGTTTCATAGCTGCTGACAGAAATTAGTACAATACTCTATTACTAATCCTTAATGGAAGGTAATACCAAAATTAATGCTGGTATTATCGAACCGGCAAGCTCCTTAATTAAGTTATACTAAAAACAAGTGCTAGAAGAAACAAGCATTAAATGTGTAAACCATTAGACGTTGAGCAATTAAGGATTAACTGCTAGACATTAAATGAATGTTAAATACATTGATAAAAAAAAAATAAAATGAAATAGAGAAAATCAAAGTATCTTGAAATAACGGAACAATAAAATCTGTAAAAAGTCAGTGGTAACTTGAAGGGCAGAGTAGCTTGAGGTATGTCAGATGGTAAAACCTTTGGAAGGAGAGCTTACTCTTATCTTGCATTTGTACTTAGAGTTATCAGGAAACCAGCCTGGGGTGGGGTACCAGGGGAGAAGGTTACTCAGTCATACAGCAGCGCTCAAACAAAGTTCAAAGCTGGTAACCAGTTCTGTGACCGTGTCTCACATTCCAATCCCACAGTCACTCAGTCACACAGCAGTGGCGCTGAAACAAAGTTCAAAGCTGGTAACCGGTTCTGTGTCCGTATCTCACATTCCTTATGGTTTAAATGTGAATTAAACCCACACAAATTCAGTTTGCACTCGCCCTTGTTTTTCTGTCTCAGACACAGATAAGGCTTACTCAGCAGTAAACACCAGTACTTGCAAACTCCTTCAATTGCACAGGGCACTTTAAACACTTCCACAGCTACCACCTTCTCCCAATCTCCCGTTCTCCGTCTCTTCGGCTTCTCACTTTCTCACTTTCAGCTTCTCATTTTGGCTTGTCGTTTTCTCCACTTTCAGGAGTTTTCCATTGTGTCACAGGATGATTAACCTAGATGGTGAAAAGAAGAGGAATATAGGGGAAACACAGCACTCATACACCATAAAAGAAATTAAAAGTGGACTCTGAGTTTAGTGAGGCAATGGTGGCATACCTATTGTAAAAATACAAAAAGCATTCAGAGTCCTTGGTGTGACCGGCTCCTCCGAGTTCCCCCACAGCACTAGAGCCACACACAGTGACGTCAGCTGTATCCCAGCATCCCCTCAGAGATTGTGACTCCCAGAGAGCAGAGACCAGATGCCTAAAAAATACTAAAAATACAAAGGACAGTCAATGGAATTGGGGAGGTCTCCAAGGCAACTGTTCTCTTCAGCGGAGAAAACAAATCTGATGATTGAACACTAGGGGGAGCATTAGCACACAGCAATATTTGAATGGAGTTCTGATTCCACAGCACCATTCTAAACTTCGAAGTAACATCTCTGAATGGGGATGATGCATTTTTTGCATGGCATCACCACTGGACTTATGCTGTTAGAAAGGGCCTTGTCTCCTTCTCTGACTCCCTCCATTTTCCTTAGCTCAGTCCTTGCCTTAGCCTGCCTTATTACCCTGCTAGTTTTCTTTAGTTTTTCTATGTAGTCAACCCTGTCCTCTTCCCACTGGGTCTTCCTTTATTTTTATTGGAAAGCCTTTATCACCCTCACTGCACTGCCAACTTCCCCTGTATACCAGAGTGGTTTCCTGTACTTATACTTTATTTTCCCTTCTGCTTTAGACAGGCTTCAGTGACTGACTGCACCCCATTCAAAACAAGAACCATTTCTCATCCACTCCGATGTCTGCCCTGAGCTTTGTGAGACACTCTCTCAATTCACCTCCATGTTAGTGAAATCTGTCCTTCTGAAGTCCATATCACATGTTTTTGTATTCAGTACCTCCCTTCCCATATCAAGATGAAACCATACTGGCAGATGATCACTGCTCCCCAGGGGTTCAGCTAAGCTGATGCCTCTGACATGATCGCAGTTTGTCAGTACTATGCCCAAGATGGCCCAGTTCCTAGTCAGGTCAATCATCCCCTGGGTTAAGAACCTATTGTGGACTGCTTCTAGGAGTGTTTGGCTGCTGCCACCGCTGCTGCTGCTGTCTGTCAGTGGCAATATCTTGCCATTGCTTGAGGTAGTGGTCAGGCACCCTCCTACTGGCAATGAGTCTGTGGTGACTTGGACAAAACTGTCAGGGTTTTGGCTCTACTTACGGCTGAGGAGCTGGTGCTGACCTCTGCCTTTTGCTCCTCTCCTGCCTCTGCCTCTCCCTCTCCAAATGACTCTGCACTGGAGACTCATAGTGGACATAGGGCCTACTATAGTTGGCCCTACCACTAGCTCCTCTTTCAAAAGGCCTGCAAGATGAGGAGGCATTTTCTTTCTCTGTCAGATTTTTGTAAGTGGATATTTGTTCAGCCACTCTTTTCTTGTATGCTTCTGATTTGTCACCAAAAAGAGATGACCCCTCAAAGGGGAACTCTATTGCATTACTTTGTGTGTTTGCTACCCTTAACCAGGAAAATATCCTTAAGGCCACTCAATGTGCCAGAGCCCTAGATGCTGTATCATTAGCATCTATTATCATTAGAGATTGGTGTTTTGTGGCAGGATTAGCCAGATTGTCAGCCTCCTCATCTGGGAGGTTTTAACACAATGCTAAGACAGTGATCCACAGGGCCTTCTGGTATTGGGCTATGTATGCCATGTAAGTTGCCTGTCTTAGCTGCAAGGTGACTGTTGTGTAAGCCACATGGTCCAGTTTTCTGGAGCTCTTCTCTGGAGGAAGGGCTAAAAGAGAGACCTTGGTTCCTTAATAAGGTGCAGCTTGCACTACACCCTGGTGTACATATTGGCTGCTCATTTGCTGGTTCTGTTTAACACCTCACTGGAAACAGTAGTGTTTCCAGAGGACTGGAGGAGGGCAGATGTAGTCCCACTACACAAAAGTGAGGCAGGAAAGAAGCTGGAAGCTAAAGGCCAGTCAGCTTGACTTCGGTAGTGGGACAGTTAATGGAATTACTGCTGAAAGAAAGGATTGTGGAATGTCTTGAATCCAGTGGGTTACAAGACCAGAGGCAGTATGGATTCATGGTGGGGGGGGGGTCATGTCAAATGAATCAGATAAATTTCTTTAACTGAGTGACCAAGGAACTAGATCAAGATGGAGCAGTGGACGTAGACTACCTAGATTTCAGTAAGGCGTTCAATGCCATTCCACACAGGGGCACAGAAACCCAGGGCTGGAGTACAAAAAAAGAGGGGGGTATTGATGACCACCAACAGGAAAGAAACCTGGGGGTGATCGTATCAGAGGACTCAAAAGTGGCCAGGCAGTGTGACAAGGCAGCTGGGAGGGCTAGTGGGATGCTGGGGTACATAGGGAGTGGTGTCACCAGCAGAAAGAGGGAGGAGGTGTTGCCTCTGTATAGATCACTAGTAAGACCCCACCTAGAGTGCTGTGTCCATTTCTGAAGACCTCACTTCTGGAAGGACATAGAGTGGGAGCAGTCTAGCCAAGGGCAACTAAAATGGTGCAGGGTCTGCCTCAGAAGTCCTCAAAGGAGAGATTTATGGACCTAAATATGTACACCCTGTAACAGAGGAGGGAGAGGGGGAATTCTTGATAAAGCATTGAGCGAAACCAGTCGGGTCACTGGGCTCTGGCTCCACTCTCTGTACCTTTTTCTACATATTGTAGCACCTGTGAGTGAATTTTGTATTTTACAATAAAGCAAGTTTTTAACCTGCTACTTGTTACTCTGTGCTGTTTTTTCGGTTGAATGGAGAGGGGGGGATATGATAGAGACCTATAATTCCTCATGGAGTAAACAAGGTACAGGAAGGAGGTATTTTTCAGAAAAAAAGGTACTCAAGAACAAGGGGACATGCTATGAAGCTGGAGCGAGGTAGATTCAGGAGAGATGTGAGGAAGTACTTCATCACAAAAATAATGGAAGATTCATGGAATAGCTGTCTGGCAGAGGTGGTTGGGATGAAAACAGTGGTGGGGTTCAAGAATACATGGGATAAGCATAAGGGAATCTTAGAGGAAGGGGGGATGGGCCAGAGATCCAACATCTGCAGTGATACTGTAGGTAGGGAAAAATGGGCAGGCTAGGTGGGCAAAGAAGTCCTTATCTGCTGGCAAATACTGTTGCTATTGATGTCAGACCCAACATTCTCATAAACTTGGCCTCATCTATATCCTCCTCTGTTTCAGTGGAGGGAATGTAAAGTGTGTCTACCATTTGAAACATGAAGGCAGAGTAGAAATGAACATTTGTCAATGGCAAACATGTTTGCTTGCTTGCTGTTACAAGATAAAACAACAGTATCTTGAGGCAGCGGGCAGACCTTTCATCCCCAAGAGCCATTGTTTCATGCTAAGGAGGAGAATATATGAAGTTGCCTGATGCCCAAGAACCGCTTTCTCTCCCAGTATCCCTGGTTTCCTCTGGCTGCATACTCTCTTGCTCTCAGGTTGCTTTCTGTCTCTAAATTCATGGGGCCCAATTCTCAAAGGGATATGCCTGGTGTAAACTGACTTGCACCAAAAAAAAAATGGGGCAAGTAGCAGTTTATGCCAGGGGTTTCGACATTCAGTATTCTGCAAAGCAGCCTGCGACATGTCGCTGGCTGCTTGCGCCAAAGTAGACTTACACCACCAGTTACACCATAAACTCCCTGTGATACGGTGCTAGGGGGTTAACGGCAGCAGTTGTTTCCTATTCTGGAAGGGCAGCCTCCTGGTCCCCGATTTTGTTATTCTAGAACAACCCCCAGAGGACATCCGCCAAAGTACAGTTACACCAAAGTGTACTTTGCGTCCACTGGGGGTTGCATAATGTACCGCCAGCCCCAATCCCCCAGTATATGTAACTCCCCCAGCCCCAGTCGGTAGAATAACCCCACGGGCTATGGGACCCCTGCCCCGATCCCCCAATAATGAGTAGCACAGCCTGCAGGGGCTAAGGGACCCTGCCCTGATCCCCAGTAATGAGTAATAAAAGCCACACAGGGTATGGGACCCTTGCCGATTCCCCCAATAAACAGTGAATAAAGTTCTGCAGGGCTATTGGACCCACCATGCCCCGATCCCCAGAAATGCCTACCAGATCCTCAGAGAGGGCTAGTGGACTGCCCCCAAGCCCAACCTCAAGTCCAGGCGGTATTGCAAAAGGTAGGGAAAAAAACACAAATCCCCATAATCCCTGATAGTCTAGTGGCTCCCCACCTGCCATGTAAAACCACCCCACTCCCCCCCCCACGTGTCCCCAGTTGGCGACTGGCACAGCCCACCTCTCACCACCATGGCCAGCCACCGCGTGAGCTCTGTATGAGCACGTACTACTGTAAATAGTATGCACTCAATGAATGATGGCTCATTCATTGAGCGAGTACTATTCACTATTTTGGGTTGGCAGTATAGCCTAGAGGTTAGAGGAACGAGGTGTGAATGAGCTTGGTACTTCCAGCAGACCAGACATGAGTTTGATTCTCACAACCTCCTCTTGCATACTGTGTGACTCTGAGCAAGTCACTTAACCGTCCAGTGCTCCCAGGTCACCCCTGAAAACAGGCACTTGTGCCTAGTGGGCCTTACCCGGTTACCAAAGACTAAAATTAAAAAAAAAAAGTTTACAGTAGTACGAGCTCATATGGAGCTCAGTCGGGGGCTGGCCATGGTGGTGAGAGGTGGGCTGTGCCAGTCGCTGGCTGGGGCTGGGTAGGGGGAGCAGGGTGGTCTGGCACTGCCAGGTGGGGGGGCCACTAGACTACCAGGGATTACGGGGATTTGTGGTTTTCTTTCTACCTTTGCAATACCGCCCAGACTAGGGGTTTGGGATCAGGGCTTGGGGTGGGTTCTGCTAGCCCTGCGGGGAAGGATGATCTCAATTCAGTCAATACCTGGTTTGATGGCGAGTGCAAACTAAAAAAGCTAATATTGAATGCTAAAGTTAAGGATGCCAAAAGAGTTAATAATATCAACACTTGGAAAAATTTAAATCAGCAAAGGAAAATTTATAATTCTTTCTTAAAATCTAAAAAACAACAGTATCAATGGAACAAATGGGACGAGATGCTGAATGTCCTATATGAAGGTGATAGTAAAAAATTTTGGACATTAGTTTCAAGGGGTACAAGTATATACAAAACTAAAATAGATACATATATTGATGAACAAAAATGGGTCCAGCACTATGAGAGGATTTTTGGTGACTTTGTTGAAATTGAGACTCTGTTATACATAGAAAATGATGTACAAAATACAAATTTAAATGTTACAAGAAAGGAAATATATTTGGATCTTA
Source organism: Neoceratodus forsteri (assembly GCA_016271365.2). NCBI lineage: Eukaryota > Metazoa > Chordata > Ceratodontiformes > Ceratodontidae > Neoceratodus > Neoceratodus forsteri. The sequence goes on from CM057451.1 coordinate 42,343,509, forward strand.
AATCTATGAAGAAAAATAAAGCCCCAGGACCAGATTTAATCCCTGCAGTGGTGTATTTAATAAATCCCACTGCCTGGGTTAACTTATTTGTGATTGTATTTAATCGGATTCTCCAGGACTCTTTTTTTCTCTACTTGGCAAGAAGCAATCACTGTCCCTATACATAAAAAGGGAAATCGATGTGATCCAGCAATGTATAGACCTATAAGATTATTAGATGTCTCATTAAAAATATTTACAAAAATTATATTAGATAAATTAGTGATTGACTTGGAAAGGGATGGAGGAGTTAGCGGGTTTCAAGCTGGCTTTAGGGCAGGTTATAATACAATCGATAATCGCTATATACTCTCCCATTTACTTGAAAAATATCTTAAGATATGAAAACAGCAACTTTATGTATTGTTTGTCGATTATAAATCGGCATTTGATACTATCAGTAGAAGTATATTGTGGAACAGTATGTTTCAAAAGGGTATTGACATACACCTTGCACACATAGAAGACTATACACAAATACTTGGACAAAAATTAGGTATGGAGCAAACGGGCAGTTAACTAAAAATATAGAGACAACTAGAGGAGTGAGACAGGGATGTGTTCTGGCACCAACATTGATACCCTTATAAGGAAATTAGAGATTACTGATATAGACTGTCCAAAGATTTTAAATCAGAAATGTCCGATTCTAGCACTTGCTGATGATATATTGTTGCTTTCTTTAACTAGTGAAGGACTTCAGAATCAGATTGACCATTTGTTTAAAATATCCAATGATCTTGAACTGCATGTTAACAAAACAAAGACACAGATAATTGTTTTTGGTAAAAATAAATCATCGGGTGTATGGGTAATGGGATCCCATAAAATAGATATAGTAACATCATATGTCTATTCAGGATTAACAATGACAACAATAGGTACTTGGAAAAAACATATAGAGGGAGCTATCCAACAGGCAAAAAAAACAGCTTTGGCATTGGGGAAATTTAACTCAGCATATAGAGGGTTTTCAATAAAACCACTGATTCTAGCTATTCGAGCTAAATATATTACTCAAATAACATATGCATCTGAAATATGGGATATAAAGAAAAGAGAAATGATACCCATACATAAAGTATTAAGAAAGACTCTTATGGTTCCTAGTTCCTTTCCAGCTTCATATATCAGAGCGGGACTAGGTATTGATAATATGGAAGGTGTACTGGATACTAAAAAAATAAATTTTTGGCTCCGATTGACTAGGCAGTCTAGTAATAGAATTACCAGGATGTGTCTGTTGGAAAAGCAAAACTGGATGATGACTGAATGTTATAAGTCGCCATGGCTTAATACAATTTATACACTACTGATGAGATACAAAACAAATTTCTTAAAAGATTGTGTAATAAAAAACATTACTCTAAGTTTACAATATAATAAGTACATTAGCAAAAAGTGAAAGATTATTGGATTAATATGGATAAAAGAAAAATTAAAATTTCAAGATTTTCGCCATGGTTTATAAATAATAATGAGGATAATTTTAGTATACAGATGTATTTAGAATCATTAGTAGATCCCAAATTAAGAACAGTATTTACAAGATATGAATTTGAGTCCTTTCCAAGTAATATAATGATTAAAAGATACAAAAATAATGCAAATCACCAAGTTAGTTGTGATTGCGGTATTGGTGAACCAGAGCATCTTATCCATGTGATGTGCAATTGTCCTTGTTACGATGCACCAAGACATTTGTTCCTTAAAACAATTTTTGGTGGGAGTGATCTTGAGAATATTTTCAATAACAAACATGTATTGGTGAAAATTTTGATATATAATAAAGATGAAATAGCTATTAAAGCTTTAGTTATATATTTCTATACAATTTATCGTATTAAGGCAAGGAAAATTAAATATTTTTCAAATGAAAGTTTATTATAAATGGAATTAGACTTGATTATTTATTGACCAAGAATGTTGTTAATTCAGGAAGTATATTTTATTGTTTAAATCTGCAGTTAGAGATCATGTAAGTCTATGAATAGATGGAATTGTGATTGACTTGTATTAGTTATTGAAAATGTCTTGAAAGACAATTGATGTTTATATAATTTATTGTGCAGTAATTTTATGATTGTTCCTTTTTTACGGACTTTTCTAGGAATTATTATGTCTCTGTTTTTAATAAATTGTAATGACATAATTGTCGAACAATAAACTACTTACTATTAGCTCTGCAGAGCTTACAATAGGCATTTCTGGGGATCGGGGCATGGGGGGTCCTATATCCCTGAGGGGCTTTTCATACTGTTTATTAGGGGATCAGGGACAGGAAGAATCCCATAGCCCTGAGGGGCTTTTCATACTGTTTATTAGGCGATCAGGGACAGGAAGAATCCCATAGCCCTGCAGGGCTTTTCATACTGTTTATTAGGCGATCAGGGACAGGAAGAATCCCATAGCCCTGCAGGGCTTTTCATACTGTTTATTAGGCGATCAGGGACAGGAAGAATCCCATAGCCCTGAGGGGCTTTTCATACTGTTTATTAGGGGATCAGGGACAGGAAGAATCCCATAGCCCTGCAGGGCTTTTCATACTGTTTGTTAGGGGATCAGGGACAGGAAGAATCCCTGCCCTGCAGGGGCCTTTTCATACTGTTTGTTAGGGGATTGTAGCGGGGCCCACAGTTCCGCGGGCCTTTTTTTACTGTTTACTGGGATCGGGGCGGGGGCACTTGGCGCCTCTTCCCGAGTCCCATGTCGTAGGTTTGCATGACACCTGTTCAGGTACACCCTGTTTGGTGTACCTGTCAGATTGCTGCAAGTCATGGGACTTAACCACGGGACCCTGCCTGTTACAGAATCGGGCGCAGGGTTCCTGGTGCAACTGCACCCCTCATATGTTGCAACTTGTGACATACGTAGGGGTGCTTCTAGAATTGGCCCCATGATATTATGGCTCTTGCAGGTTCTCTCTCTCTCTCTCTCTCTCTCTCTTCCTGAGTGGTGTTATTTCTCTACATGTATCTTGGCAACCTTAGCATCTCTCTCTCTTTTACCATTATCCCCCTCAGGGTGACCTACATTCTCCTTCTCTGTCTCAGTATCCCCAGCTGTGTCAGGTCATTCCCTTAGCACCTGGCTCCCTCAGGTCATTCTTCTTTACTGGTATTCATGAGGATGTTTTTCCTCTTTTTTCTAGCATATATGGGTTCCTCCAGCTGCTCTCTCTCTTCAGGCCACTTTTGTCTCTCTGCACTCCCAAAACCTTGACTCCTGCTGGCCCCTTCTCTCTCCCCCCCACCCAGTATCCCCATCTGCCTCAGCCACCCCAACCTGATGCTTGCACTCTCCCAGTCTTCCTGGCTCCCGCACATATATCCCCCCAACTATCCTATCTCCCACAGGCCACCCTGCCTTGTATCCCAGCTCCCATATTCCCTCTCTTTATCTCCTCCCCAGTATCTCAGCTCCCGCAAGTTGCCTTTCTCCCCCCAAAATGTCACAGCCCATGTAGGCCAGTATCTCTCCCTTGCTATCTCAGCTCCTACAGGCCCTTTCTCAATCTCTCAGTCTTTCTCCCAGTATCTCTGGTCTCCTCTCTGCCCCCCTCAGTATCTTAGCTTCCACAGGCCCCCTCTCCCTCACTCTTCCACTAGTATCCTGGCCCCCTTTCTCCACCAGTAGCCAAGCTCTTACAAGACCCCCTCTCTCCCACTACAACACTTAACTATATACTTTAAAATGGTAATGGAGATTTTACAAAAAAAAGAAGATAGTCATAAGTCTTGAAGTTGGATTGGAGATGACAGAGTCACAATGTCTACTAGATTCTTTATGCATCTGCAATCAAGAATTTACCCCTACACTAATGAACCAAAGGTGTCTGTTGTCATCACCAGGAGCGAGGATGGCTGGAAGAATGGAGACCCTTTCTCTGTGTTGCAGTGATCCAACCACCAATGCAGGGTGTGATGGACAGGAGGGGTCTCTAGACTGAATGCTGTGCCCACTGTTTTCTGAGGAACTACTGTGGGATCTGCATGTAGAGATGTGCAAGTGGGACAGTCACTACGGCTGCTGCCATAAGGCTGATTAACCGTAAAAGGCATCTGGCTGAGACAAAGCCACTGGAGGAGACCAGCCATGCCTGGGCCACCACTGCCATAGCAAGATCTGAAGGCAGAAATTACCAACCTAGTCCTGTGTCCAGGACCCCCCTATATATTGAAGATGCTGGCATGGAGTAAGGAAGGATTTTGGTCACAGACCCAGATACCCAACTGGTTGAACAACTGTCTGGTACAAAATAGCACATATATTACAGTCTCCTGATAAAGGGCTTTCAGCAGCCAGTCATCTAAGTATGGGAAGACACAGAAGCCCTCCCTGTGGAGGGCAGCAGCCACTGTGGCAAAAACTTTGGTAAATACAGAGCATAAACCAAAGGGCAAGATACAAAACTGTTAGTGTGGGCCCTGGCACATGGAAAGCAAGTACTTTCTGTGTGACTTGTAGATTCTAACATGAAGGTATGCATCCTTCATGCACAGAGCAACCATCCAGTCCCCTGTTAGTAAAAGAGGGAGGAGTGACTGCAAACAGATAAATTAAAACTTTTTATATTCAATGAACAGATTCAGTCCTCGAAGGTCTAATCTGGGCCCTAGATCCCTGGTCCATTTTGGGACCAGAAAATACCAGGAATAATATAGCCCTGGATTTTTTTTTTTTAAAAAACCAGGATGAGTTCTACAGCTCTCTTGCGGAGGAGGGATTGAACCTCCCCAGTGGGAGGGCAAGCTGTCCCACAGGATATCTGCTTTGTAACGGGGGGGGAAGTGTCACTGGCGGAATGGTAAGGAGCCCTAGGGCGTGTCTGTGCTAAACTACTTCCAGGAACCAGGTATCAGTTGTCATCTCCCTCCACTTTTGTAGGGAGAGAGAGATTCAGCCTCCCACCAAGCCTTCCTGAGGCAGTGATGCCTGAGGAAGGGGAGGGGAGTTGTAATTTGCCTGGGGTAGTGGGGGTGCCGGTAATGGCCTGACCTTTTATAAGTCTGGAATGGGTACCAGAAGGCAGGTTTGCTGCCTGGGGAAGTGAACATTTGGGGTCTCTGGGTACCATGTCCCTAATCTCTAGAATATCCATGGCCTGGATGTGCATAGGGATTATGAAAAGAACCCTGTCCCCTACTGTGCAGCTTCAGGTTCAAAGTGTGTAGTCACCTTAAAGTAATTTTTGAGCACTGTAGGTCCCTCAAAGCATTTTCCTCATCCGACGCGAATAGTCATTTTCCTTTGAAAGAGGCACTTAGGACTCACTGTTGGACATCAGAGGCAAAGCCTTCCACCCGCAGACTGGAATGGTGGCAGAGGCAAATCCCAGAGTAGCAGCATCCGAGGCATCATAAGCACATGCTTTCCAGCTTTCTATTTGCAGTAGTTTGCTGAGTCAGTATATTGGGGCCTTCTGGCATTTTATCAGCCAGAAAGGCCATTGTCTCCCATAGGCAATTTGATACTTTATCATGTTATGCCTGATTGTCTGCAATCCTTAGGCCAAGGGAAGCAGAAATAAATGTCCTCTTCCCCATCATGTCTAGTTTCCTCGATTCCTTATCAGATGGAAGAGAACTCATTGGATTGGGTGCCTCTGCTCTATCATGAGTTACCATGATTACGGAGTCTGTTTCAGGCTGAGATGAGTAATAAAGCTTACCTGTAGGAGTAGGATATTGTTTATTTACCTTCCTAGGGACTGCTGGCAATTAAGCAGATCTACACCAGGCAGCCAAATTAGCATCCTCTAATGCTGAATATACAGGAGGGATGATGACAATAAGGGAGGCAGATACCGCCAAGAACTCATAAAGGTTCTTCTAGGAGGAATCCTCGTCCTCTGCTTCAAACTCCCAGTTTAGCCTGGACCTGTTTGAGAGGAGACATCCTTAGGTGGAGACCTAAGAGTGTTTTTCACACTCACTTCTGAGCAGGAAGAAAGAGTTTAGCTACAGCCAACTGCAACAATCACTTCTTCAGCCATGGCCTCTTCCTCTTCTATATATTCTGGACTGTACCTTAGTTCATCATCAACTGTCATTGGAAGAGGATCAACGGGACGAGGAGATAATGGAAGAGGTCCCGTCAATAGGTATGTCATCTACGGAGGACATTCAGGGCCTGGCTCTATGGCAGGGACTAAGAACTGTTGCATTGACGATAAGGTCAATGACGGTATCGCTGAGGGTGCTGATATAGGCGGAGACAACAGCAGCAGCGGCACCAGGCATAGAAAAAGCTCTGACATAATTTTGATAAAGGAGCTGCACGTTGACCAGCCCCTAAGAGGTTGTTGATGTTGGAACTGACGACAGGACTGCGCCAGACAGCGGTATAGGTTGTGAATCCCTTGTCAGGGGAGGTGAGCCAGTGCCAGATCCTGACCTTGGTGTCTAAAAGAAAGTTTGGGGGGGCAGCAGGACCCAAGGCCAAAGTCTGGGAGGGACCTGTCTTTATCAGACAACTTACCTCTTCTTAGAGGAGAGTGGGAATGGTCTGGGAAAGCGGCCTTATCCCTATGGCTCTTCTCCTTCTCTAAGGCGCAGTGTTTTTCCACCAACTTTGAGGATTTGTCCTTCTTTTTAATTGATTCAGTGATGGATGCCATCGACCATGGGGAGTGGCGGGTAGACAGTGAACTGGGAACAATTAAAGCCTTGGCAAATAGAGCAGGTTTTAATGTTGTAGTCTTTGCTGAGGCAACGTATACATGTGGAGTGGTCACTGTCTTTATAAATTTTAACATGACCACTCTGGCAATAGCAGAACAGCAGTTCCTTGTCTATTGGCAGTGGCATAAAAGTAACGTTCAAAATAACAAACCTGAGATAGTAGCAGTGTCAGCAAAAGTTTCTAAGTTCGACGGCATTCTTCAGCAGCAGTGGATTGATGACTAGGTGATAGTGGGAGAAAGAACTGAGGCATGCTGGGGACATCCACATTATATAGATGCCAATGAGGCAAGTTAATGTGGGCAGTCCCAGCCAGCAAAAAATTTCCAGGTGGTCCTAAAGGCAATGGCTTAAAGTTCCATGATGTGGCTCAATGGAAGGAGATATCCCCAAAGAGGATATGCCCTTCTCCTATTGTGAGACAGGTACCCTTTCTACTGCCTTTGCTTGCAGTAATCTTACTTCCAGCTCAAGCAAGATTTTTTCCATGGAGGAGTGAGCTGGGAAGTTTTCTGATCTCTGCAAGTTTGGGAATTTTTGTAAATTCAGTGCCAATCCTTACTCACTACTTCCAGGACCCACTTGTCTGTGGTAATTTTCTTCCCACTCTTGGAAGTAGTGTGTCAGTCCCGGTAATGGCTGATAGGTAACCTTGCCAAAACTGTCAGGGGGTTTGTTTGGGCTGTGTTTAGGGGCTGGGACTGCAGCACAACTAGGGCCCCTTCTGCTCCTCCCCCTTTCAGTGTCTGGTAGTCATAACCAGAGTACGTGTAGTATCCTCTGCTCCTGCCTCCCCTTCCATAAGGCATGTAGGAGGGGGAGGCCTTCTCTTTCTGTGTTAGGCTTTTGTAGGTGGGCATTTGTTCATCCACCCTTTTCATGCATGCCTCAGTTTTGTCACCAAACAGGGAATTTCCCTCAAAGGGGAAATCAATAGCTCTTGCTTGTGTGTTCTGAGTGAGAAGAGCTATCCTTAGCCAGGAAAATCTCCTTAAGGACACTTGGGCCAGGACTCTTGAAGCTGAGTCACTGGTATCAAGAGCTATGTGAAATTGGTATGTGGTGGCATTGAGGGCCGGCTTTACAGTTGCTGCCAGGTCCTCTGCCACCTCACCATCTACCTTCTCGCTCAGTGCCAGTACTGCATTCCACATTGCCTTCTGGTACTGAGCTGTATAGGCCAGGTATGCTGCCTGCCTTAGCTGCAGGGAAGCAGAATAACAGATGGGTATCCATCTGTTATGATGCTGTAAATACATTGAGAGACTCCTGTGATGTCATAATCCTTGAGAGTGCAGCTAGAAAAGTTTATGCCATCACAAGAATCCTTAGATGGATTTAACAGCAACCAAAATAGAGGGATGCTCATCTGTGGGTTTTTTTTTTCATATATGGTTGCCATTTTTTTGCCCCAGATACATTTCTGTGATAGAAATGAAAATTACGTACCTACCGTAATTCTTGATCTTCCTGTGTATCTTCACCATTCATCACTGGTAGGTGATTGGCTGGAGATGAGCACCTACAGGAGCTTTTTTTTTTTGGGGAGGCGGCGCATAGGCACCACCTGAGGCCCAATGCACTGGGTACTCGCGGGTTGCCCAGAAATGGCTGTTGGGTCCTCCTTCACCTCAGTTCTACACACCGGAGAGACAGAAGGAAAGATGTATAAAGAGAAGAAGGGTGGGCAAGGGAGCCCAAGGGACAGCAAAAGGAAAAGGAGCAACTGAAAAAGAATAAACTGATGAGAGGACAGAGAAGAAAAAGGGGGCCTAAGGGAGACCCCAGTCCCTGAATGACCAAGAGGGAGGGAAGGAAGAAAGAAAGAAAGGAAGGACGGACGGACAGAGGTTTTAAGGAGCGTGGGATGAGAGGCGGGGCCAGGACCCATCAGGACAAGGTCGATCAGAAGATCACCAGGGGATGATTCAAGAAGATTCTGAATTTTCAGAATTCTGGATGGCTAAGGCCACCCCAGCTCCGATCCCAACTCTCTAGGGGAAAATCACACTCTTCACTCCTCCCCCACCCCTGCAGTTACCACAAGGAGAAAATAAGTTTTCGAGGAGTGGGAAGAAGGGACCCTCAAAAACACACCATCCCCATCGGGGAAGGTAAGAGAAGGCAACAAGGCAAGGGAATTATGGACTGCCCCAATACCATCCCATCCTGGAACTGGAAAATGGACTTCATCTGATGGAGGCATCCCATGAATAGTCCAGGATAGAGGAGGGCACACCAGAAGACCCTGAGGAAAAAACACCCCTAAGGGGCCTCACTCGCCCATTTCCAACACCTCCCTCTGAAGACCTCCCAATGGCCTGCTGGAGAGGAGAGAATAACTGATGGGGGGAGCGAGTGGGGAGGCGGTAAGGTTCAGAGACTGAGGCCTAGAGAGGGGAAGGTGGGAGGGATCCAGTGATGAATGGTGAAGATACACAGGAAGATCAAGAATTACGGTATGTATGTAATTTTCATTTCTGACCTGTGTCAATCTTCACCATTCATCACTGTTGGGTGAGTACTGAGTGTGACACTTGGACAGCTGGTTCTGATCGCTGTATGATTTTTGTAATATAAAAATGTGTTATGGAGTGTCTCTCATGAGACATGCTGTTTCAGCTAAAAGAGAACAGCCAGGAGATAATTACAGGCTAGAAGATACCTAAATTAAGCATCTCCTGTTTATCTTGCTTATTTGTAGCTTGCCAGCTGCTAGGATGGGAAATCATAAACTTTTACAACGTTTAGAGGAAGAGAGCAGGTTATGACGCTTTAGTGCAAAGTCATAAAAGATTCTTTGATGTGTCCTGGGAAGAAGAGCTACTTGAGATCAAACAGGGGATGTTATTTAAAGAAAGTCATGTGGGGACATGAGTTTTGCTGAGGTCACCTTTATTAATTTACCTCCTGCTGGATAGACATCCTGATTGTATAATTTTTATATTCTGACAGGGAGGAGCTAGGTGACTTCATGCAAAGAGGTTGTCAAAGCCAGTTTTAAAACAGTATTCTGTTTTCCACTAAGACACATGCTGGGACTCTGAAAAAGCAACATCAGGCACTGTTAGGAGAGAAGAATACATTAGAAAAGACAAGTCTAAGTATACTGTGGTAGGAGATTTTGTCTGCACTTTTAAACCTGTTTTGTTTAAGTGATTTGTATGTTTTGTGATATATGGTTCTGTATTTACATTTTGCATTTCTTTATCTATTTTTAAGTAAACCTCTACTTTAGAGACTACTTGGTGTGCCTTTGAAATTCTTTTTCTTGACAAGTGAAGCATACATGGTTAAAGCTGACACTGTACAAAGTTTACTGGTTTTACCAAACTGGGAAAAGGTAAGAGTTTATTCTGAGGTCTTTAATAGAATTTTAAGGGTTCATTTTGTACGCCTGGTTAGATACCCGCAGGTGAAAAATATCTGGCCCCCCAAAGAGCAGAATTATCTGAGCCTGTACATTGGGTATGCTAACAAGAGGTTCACAGTTTGAATCCCTCCAGAATTTGAGACCGAAGTTTTATTCGAACCCACAAAACAGACAGGAGGGTTACCCTGTTCTGTTAACTGTTCACAAGACTGTGCTCGGAGGTTGGCACTGTGGGAGCAGAGGGCCTGACCTGCTGAGTGGGTTTGTGACACTGAGCACCCCTGAAGGGGGCCCAAGAAATTCTGAAGGAATAACATCCCTCAGTCCCCCTGGTGGAAAGAACGGGGGGGGAGGGGGGCTCTCCACTAGCCAGTTAGGGCTGGGACTGGTCAGGACGAGGTGGGATTGACTGAAACCTAGGGGAAGTAAGACACCCCTGAAGTTCCTGCCTTGCCCTGCGGGAGAAGAGATGGGTCCCCTGGAAGGAGGAGGCCAGTAACCTGCGCCAGGCCAAAGGAGACGACCTTGAAAGCCGAAGCCATGCCGTCCGCCTAATGCAGATTGCTGCCTCCGCAAGCCATGAAGTGACCTCATTGGCATTGTACGATGCCCTTGACTGTGCCTTGCCAACTCCAGATCTATAGCGGAGAGGGCTATGGCTTGCCTGGTAGCCTCTGAATCAGGCAGCGATGCTAAAGCCTGGCCTAGCATTGCCCACAGATGCCTGTTATAGGCAGCGTGGTGCACCTGATGTGAGATAAATGCCAGCATACTCCGCACAGAGGAGAAAACACTCCACCCCAGCTGATCAAACTCCCAAGAGTCAGTATCGGGGCTGGATGTGGTCCGGACATTCAAACTCATCAGTCCAGAAGGCGGATGAGGCAAAGAGCTTGGAGACCCACGGGTCACACAATACTGTCTCCAGCAGTCCATAGGGGCTGGTTCCAGGGAGTATGGATGCTGCCAGACAATCTACGATGCCTGCCAGAAGGGAACTGGCCAGGACAGAACCACCAAATGATGCGCCCCGTATTCACCTACAAAGGCTTGCATTACTTGTTTGGTATTGTCTCGAGCATAGTAAGAGATGTGCAAGTCCCTGACCAGCCTCGAAAGGAAGTGCTGATGCTGGCCCTGATCAGCGTCTGAGGACAGACAGACAGAAGGCTCCTCTTCCCCTGTGGAAGAAGACGAGGAGGTCGAGGAACTTTTAGGGTCAGATTCTGGCTCTGGCGGGGGAACTGGTCGGAAGACCTGCTCGTCCATAGCCCTAACATACTGTGGAAAAGCCGCAGCTTGAGATCTGAACTAGTCCCAGGTCAAAGGTCCCAGAGGACCGACATGGCCTAGGAGAAGGGGAGCTGGTAGCAGAGGTACGGGCTAACCTTCCCCCTGATGTGACATGTCTCTGCCAGGGCTAGAAGAATCCACAGGAGAACCTGTCATAAGCAAAAAACTGTAGGTCTGTAGATTCACCATCCTGTCCCGAAAATGAAAACGGTGGAGACTTAACCCTGTAGGGTGAGCTGCCCTATGAGGGGACTGGGGCCACATGGATCCAGAAGGGCAGACCCCAGTTCCACCCAAAGAGATCTCCTTAGGATTGAACAAAGGGAGGAGACCAGGCTCAGCACTATGGCTCCTTCCCCGACCCTGGAGGGCCACAGCAGTGTGCCGATGTCCATCACCCCATTATCTCAACCCTGTAGACTCTGAGGAAGCTCTCTTCCTTGCACCCTGTGCCAAAGAGCCCCTCAACTCAAACAACCCCCATGGGGGAACGCAGAAGGTGGGGGCTTGATCTTTATTCTAAGAGAAGGGATGGCACCGAGGATGACAGCCACCCCCTCACTCAGAAATCGGATTGCCACATCCGCAGCAGTGGGACCGCTGGTCTGTAGCTAACTCCCCAAGCTGCCATTGGCTCAAGAGTCAGCACGAACCACAGCCACCTGGGCTGCGGGAGGGGGCACATGGGGAGGCGCAAGGGTGCTAGGCTGTGGGGAACCCTCCGATTCCAAAGAATCAGGACTCCAGTCCGGATCTGCCTCAGAATCATCTGCCTCTGAAGAGGAGATGATCAAGAAGGGCTCCGGGCCAGCAGCCTGAGGGCTTCCCCAGTCACGGCGCAGCGACCTGGCCTCGCACCCCTCACGACGCTGCCCTGATCACCAGAGTCGCGAACGGCTCCAGGATCTGAAGCAGCACCAAGGAATGCCCCATGCCAGGACCCGCAGCCATGAGCCCCAATAACAGGGGAGCCTGCACCTCTGAAGAGGTGACTGCCAGAATGGTGGTCCCGGCCTGGCCCCGAACAGAGCCAGACTGACCCTTCAGCACCATGGTAGGAACCTCCTCTATGGCAAGGCATGAAGAAGAGGAGGCCTCCTCTTCACCAGACCGTGTAGGCCCAGGAAGGGACCCAGAGGGAGAGCAAAGTGTCCTGCATTTGGACCAACATGAGCGGCGACACCCCCCCGAAAGTCGGCAGAGCCCTGCTGACCTTCAATGCATGGTGCTCCAGAACTCGGCAGTCCACTGAGAAGCAGGCATTGCAGGAATCCATGTCATGATATGGTCCAAGGCAGGAAAGGAAAACATGATGCCAGTCGGTAATGGATATCTGTCAGATGCAGGGACACCGACGCATAGGAGGCCAACCCTTTTTTTCAACCATTTCTTGTCCCGATGACCAGACATGACACGTACAGTAATTGAAAACAAACCAGGCAAAGACTCAATGCCGCAAATAAAAGGAAAGATCTTACCGGGATCTGGAACGGCATCGAGCAGGCAGCAGAACTGAGGTGGAGTGGTGGTGGAGAAAGGAATTGCATCGAAGGCTTCGAATTGTCAATCACTACTAGGCCACGCAGAGTATTCTCGAGCAGGGGTGTTGTCTCGACAGCGGGAGAAGCAGAACTGAGGTGGAGGAGGTCCCAAGGCCATTTCTGGCCAACCCTTTAGCGCCACGCAGTGCGTAGGCCTCGTGGGTGGCACCAATTCCTCCTTTCGAAAAAAAAAAAGTTCCACGGGGTGCCTGTCTCTGGCACACACCCAGCAGTGGTGAATGGTGAAGACTGACACAGGTAAGATCATTGAAAACTTGCAAGAACACTGTGAGAAGCATGCTGTTTTCTTAACAAGCTCCTGCACAGACTTATAAAAAGGAGCTGCAATGTTTTGCAAAAGAGAGAGACAGAGACTGAGAGACCAAGATTGAAAATTGAGAAGAAAAAGGACTCTTTTCTGTGTTTCTACTGCCACTGTAAATAGTTATTCTAAACAATTTTATTTTTTTATTTTACTGTTATTAATAATAAAACTCTTGTTGCAAATTTTACAACTGCTCCTGGTTTTCCTATGCTTCCTGACCTGTGCCTCAATGACAGCACCGGACATGGCACTGACTTCAAAAATGGCACTGACCTCAGAGCTGGTGCCAACCGTGGCACTGCCTCAGAGGCATCATCGAAAGCAGCACTGTCACCAGAAGCAGCGCCGTACCACAAAAAGTGCCAGAGACCTCCACGGCACTGAGGGTGGCACCAACAGAGGGGGAAGTGGTGCCGTGAACTGAGTCAGCCTAAGAACCGCACAAAGTAGAGAACCTCCTGCTGAGTCTGGGGAGTGCCCGTAGCTCTGGAGAACTAGGCTGCCAGTCTGGATCATCCTGGTCATCCTCCAATTCCTTGGAGGAGACCACGGAGATCCCAAAAGAGGCAACCCCAGACACTCAATCCATCCCAGCACCAGAGATGGTGTCGGGAGAGGACCCAGTGACAACAGTGGTGCTGCCTCACCCACCGGCACCGGAGTCAGTGCCAGGAGCCGAGGTTGCGCCTGCCGGAGCCTCTGAGGGAACCACCGATGCAGGCCCCACATACAGTTGAGACCTCAACACCAGGGTGGCCTGGTTCCCCGAAGGGGAACTAGGCCATGAGGAGGGCCCAACCAGTCCCCTGGAGGAGACCAACTGTCTGCCTGACTCTTTGCCCAGGTGTCTGGTCTGAGTGAGACCTGAGACAATGGAGGTCTGCTCTCTCTGATGCATATAGCAGCATGGGGATGTCCAGGGGAAGGGCCCAGGGACCTTACCTTAGCAGCCCTCATGCAACGCCGACCACCAAAAGTTGGGGGGAGGGCTGCCCTAACCTCGCTACGTGGTTGACCAAAGTACGAAAATCCATCAAAAAACAGGTGTTGCAATGATCCATATCATGGTTCGGCCCTAGGCAGGTGAAACACCGGTCATGTGGGTCCGTTACAGAAAAAAAGACTACCACAGGGGCACGATGCATCGGGGTAGTCCCCATCTTCGAATGTTTTTGCCCCGAATCTGACATGATCGTCCACAGACAAAAATAAAATGAAGAAAAGACTTAACACCGCACTCTAAACATGAGGAAATAATGCCAAAATGGCATTGAGTATGTTAATGAACGAGCAGCACTGAGTAAGACAAGGCCTTCTGGAAGATTCTGAGAGCTGTCTCACAGAGTCGTGCTGTCCTTGATGGTGGGAAAAACAGAACTGAGGCAGTGGAGGGGCCGGTAATTTTAGCCAACCAAGCGAGCACCATGTCCCGATAGTCCTCAAGGCAGCTGCTTCCGATGTGGCCCTTCCTCCAGATAAAGCTTTTAGCTGAATGTTCCCCAGAGGGTCCGAGCGCCCTGGCTAGTACCCACCAGTGATGAATGGTGAAGATTGATACAGGTAAGATATTAAAATTACGTACCTACCATAATTCTTGATCTTTCTGTGTATCTTCACCATTCATCACTGGTGGGGTTCTGGCAGGAGGAGCAGGACCCCGTGGGAGCATTTTCCCTTTTTGTGTGGGAGGAGCCAACGTCAAGACGGCACCACCCTCGAGGCCAACATACCATGTGGTGCTCGAGAGATGGCCAGTAAACGGCATCAACTCCTCCCTTACCTCAGTTCTGTGTGGCTGGAGAGTGTTATGAAAACAGGGGATAGGAAAAGAAAAGGGAGGGCAAATGAGCCAAGGGATAGCTAAAAGAAAAGGATATAAACTGAAAAAGGTAAAAGCCAAAGGAAGAGGACAGGACAGCCCTAGTGGTATGGAACGTAGGTACCCATCGGGCATATGAAAATAGACAGAAAGGACAGGGAGGAAAGAAGAAAAGGAAATTAGGGAGAAAATTCCCCTACTGACTCCTCACAGGAGGACAAAGTCCAAGGAAGGGACACCCAGAGGGCTCCCTTGAAGGGATTACCTTCTGTAGGCACTAAACAGCCCACCTACAGCAGGAGTATACTATTTCCAGAGAGGAGGTAGACTTGAGAAAGCAGAAGGTTACTAGCACAGGCCTCTTCCCCTAAGTCAAAACTGAGAAGTCAAGGGGTCTCCTTCTCCCAGTTCCAATACTGTGGCATAAGGAGTGCTGTAGGAAATGTCAACCTTATCGGGAAGGTCTAGAAGGACTACCCCCATCCTTAACTAGGAAGAAATAGGGAGAAGAAGGTAAATTACTGAATTTAGCAACCACTGAAGAGTGGTATGGAAAGGGGAGGGTGGGTCACCAAAGCCCTACAACCCCACGGCCCCAGTAAAGATCTCCCCACTCCCCAAACAAGGGGCAGGCAGAACCCTTGACCTTAGCGGAGCTATGGCTCCCAGGGGAAATTCACATCCCGGTCCCAGGAACAGAGCCCAGGAAGCCACCCCCCCAATGGAGGGCAGTTTCACCTGTCCCCCCCACATAGGGTGTGATCCTTTCTACAGGATCAGAGCACCAGAGGTACCAGGTGAATTCACTACACTGCAAGGGGAAAGAGGCAGGTGAAGAGGCACAGCCCAGAGTCTGAGATCCAAGAGGGGATGGTGGGAGGGAAGCAGTGATGAATGGTGAAGATACACAAAGATCAAGAATTACAGTAGGTATGTGATTTTATCTTATCTGTGTCAGTCTTAACCATTCATCACTGGTGAGTGATTACCAATTCCCCCGAAGGGGACCTGGTACTTCCCTGAGGGAGAGAACTCCCTCAGCCTCCAGTGGGGGGGAAAAACACAGGAAGGGGAGACCTACACAAGCCTGGTTAGGCCTGGGATTGGTCAGGGTGAGGTGGGGTCTCCCTATGCCTGGGAGGTGGAAGTGGCCCCTGAAGTTCCTGCTTTACTATGTGGGGAAAAAAGGTGGGTCCCCCCGGAAAGAGGAGGTGATCACCCTATGCCAAGCCATGGGTGATAACTGGGAAAGGCGAAGCCATGCTGTCCGCCTAACGCAGATTGCTGTCCCCTTTAGCCTGGATGCCACCTCATTGGTGTCATAGGATGCCCTTGCTTGGTGCCTCACAAGCTCCAGGCCACAAGTGGAGAGGGCAATGGCTTGCCTGGTTACCTTCGTATCAGGCATAGATGCCAGGATTTGCCCCAGCATGGACCATAAGTGCCTGTTATAGGCAGCATGATGGGCCTGATGTGTTGCAAGAGAAAGAGAGAGGTGCACCGAAGAGAAGACTCTGCTCCCCCAGTAGATGAACTCTGCAGAGTCCTCATCCAGGGGTCGGTCATGCCTTGGGCTTCTATGCCCAGAGGGAGTGTCCAGGAGCGTCACACCCAAAGAGGGGTGAGGAAGGTCTCCTGGAGATCCCTGGGGTGTGCAATATCTGCATCGGCAGTCCATCGGGGCTGGAGAGGGGACTGATGGACATTGCCAGATGCAGTACGACGCTTCCTTAAAGGGGGAGGGCCAGGCAGGAACCACCTGGTGGTCCACACTGAATTCGCTTACAAAAGTGCACGTTGCTCTCTCAGGATTGCATATTGCCAACCATGAAATGTGGAGCTCGTCAACCAGCCCCAAAAGGAAATGCTGATAGTTGGTCTGGTCAGCGTCTGAGGACAGGCGGATAGAAGGATCCTCCTCCTCCACAGGTGAAGAGGACGAAGAGGCAGATGAGTCCGAGGAGTCAGAGTCTGGCTGCTGCAGGGGAGACTGGTGAAATACCTGCTCATCCATGGACCTGACGTAAACTGGAAAATGAGTGGCCATGGCTCTAAACTGCTCCCAGGTTAGAGGCCCCATAGGACCAGAGTGACCCAGAAGAGGGGGTAGGGTAGGCAGAGGTAAGGGGGCCGAATGCCTCTGGGAAAGAGGACACCCTCTGCCAGGCCTAGGGGACCATTCAGATGATCCAGCACCCCAGAAGGATCCACCGGTCCAGACAGACACCGGCCATTCAACCATCCTGAAGCACTCAGGACTGAGCCCTGAAGGGGATTCCCCCCTGTGAGGTGACTGGGGCCAAGTGGGTCCAGAAGGGCAGCCCCTAGCCTCACGCAATGAAATCCCCCCCTGGAGAGACCTCGGGGGAGAAGACAGGCCTAGTGCTGCGGCTCCTTCCCGAACCCTTGCAAGCTGTTAGGGAAGGGCACTGCTCCTGGCCTCGTCCCCTCAACCCCTCAGACTCCAAGAGGAACCTCTTCCTCAAGACCACCCAAGAAGATTCCACCTCACCTGCCAGCCCCCGAAGGGCAGATGGTGAGGGAGCCTCTGCCACAGTCCCAGATGTCTGAGCGTCCCCAGAAGTGGGTCCAGCTTGGACACCCAGCACAGAGGACTCACCTCCCCCAAGAATGGAGGCCCTACCAGCTCCAGCAAGCCTCCCGGTGCTGCCCCCATGCACCGGAAGGCTTATTGGTGCTGCAAGAGCCCCGATGCCGGCACCAGCTGGAACCACCGGCTCCAAAGGAGAGAAAGGTTAGTCGGGCACAGGAGTGCTGGGCTGAGGAGAGCCCTGAGAGTCCGAAGAGTCAGGAAGTCAATCCGGGTCCACCTCTGAATCCTCCTCCTCTGAAGAGGAGTGGATCTGAAGGACTTCAAGAAAAGCCACCCCCAGGGCCCTCCTGCTCCCGGTGCGGCAAGAGGCACGCGAGCCAACCCAGCACCACCCACAGCGCTGCCACAATCACCTGGCACCGCGAACGGCTCTGGGATCTGAGGCGGTGCAAACAGGCAGCACCGAGGAAACACTGGGCTTGGTAGACACAGGCCACAACACCAGGGGAGCCCTCACTTCCGAGGAGGTGATTGCCAGAACGGTGCCTCCAGCCCAACCCCTGGAAAAGTTGGACCAGGCCTCTGGCACCATAGGAGGGGCCTCTGCTGTGGCAAGGCTAGAAGATGCGGAGGCCCCCTCCTCCGTGGTCCATACAGAACTGGGAGGGGACCCGGGGGCAGGGTCAAGGGACCTGCATCTGGCGTCCTTAGTGCACGACTGTCCTCCGAAAGTTGGCGGCGTATTGCCGACTTTAAGCCATCAGCTTTCCAAAACTCTGCGGTCCATGGAGAAATGGGTGCCGCAACAGTCCATGTCATGGTTGGGGCCCAGGCAGGTCAGGCAACGATCATGTCAGTCCGAGACGGAATACTGCCGGCTGCATGGACACCGCCGCATAGTTGGCCAACCCGCCTTAGATTTCTTTTTGTCCCCTAGATGAGACATGATCAGACAGAAACCTAAATAAAACACAGTAAAAGGTCTCCACGCTGAAAATAAGGAAAGGTCTTACCAACTCCAGAAGAAAAACAGGTCCAAGAACGTTAACGGCTCTGCAGAACTGGGTCAGAACAGACTAGGCCACAATGTTGTCATTCAAAAACGCTCTCTCATGAGGTCATGCTCACTCGACAGCGGGAGAAGCAGAAATGAGGTAAGGGAGGAGTCGACGCCATTTACTAGCCATCCCTTGAGTGCCACATAGTACATCGGCCTCAAGGGTGGCGCCATCTCGGCACCAGCTATACACACACACAGACACACAAAAATGCTCCTTCGGGGTCCTGTTCCTCTGGCCAGGACCCCACCAATGATGAATGGTGAAGACTGACACAGATAAGATCTAGCTATCCTCATGCCGAGGGTAGCAGAGGCATGGACCCGCCTACCCATTGTGTCTACCTTGCATGACTTCTTGGACACTGTAGCATTGTCAGTCTCAGCCAAAATGACAATGGCATCCACTACTGGCTGACAGAAATACATGGGCTTAGATTTAGATGCTGTGTATTTTTGTGTAATAATCAACGGTGAAGGTACTCTGGAAGATCGACAGTTAAAATAAGCACAATAACTTTCACATCTTCCGAGATTATGGTTCTAAGTACCAAGCTTCCCTCCTTATCTGAGAGAAGAGCTGGTTCACCCTGAGGTTAACGGATACTCTTAGCCCTCTGTGTGGTGGAGAACACCTCAGGGCAGGGGCTCCTTACAAGTCTGGTGAGACCAGAGATTGCTCAGGGCCAGGAGTAGGACAGTTCCCTGGCAGTTCCTGTCTGACCCTAGGGGAGAAGTAATGATCCCCTTGGAGCTGCGAGTTAGGCAACTGCACCAGTACAAAGGTGCCAGTCTGGAGAGACAAAGTTATGCCCTCCAATGCTATCTGTGGTTTCTACCAGTGTGGAGGCCACCTTGTTGGCATCGTAAGATGCTCTCAATTGGTGCCGTGCTACCTCCAGACCCCCAAGCAGGAAAGTCAGTGGCCTGCCTGTCTCACTTTGTGACACTGCAGCTACTAGGCTGTGTAGCTGCAACCATAGGTGAAGGTTACAAGTCAACAAATGTGCTTGATGTGCGGAGATGCACATCAGGGTGCATGCCGAGGAAAAAGCCTTACTCCCAAGAGTGTCATCCGGAGCGCATTCTGCCTCATGAAATTGGTCACGTGAGAGCCCCCAGGGTTTGCATTACTTCAACCCCAGAGGAGGGGTGAAGCACCTCCCCTGTGGACCCTGTGGGTGCGCGATACTGCGTGAGGTCCCTGGGGATGGTTGGACTGGAGAGAGGATGCCTCCACACTGCCCTAGATGCCTCCTTCATGGCCCTGGGCCAAGCAAGAATGACTACAGTGTCAATGTTGGGAATTCCAGGAAGTCCCAATGTCAGGTCTACCAGATTGTAGTTTGCATGGGCAAAGCAACTGGATCATCTACACCAGGAATCACCGGTACAAGACGCATACTCGGCAGCAGAAGGGAGGTGGGGAGATGATTAATTGCTCTCATCGGAGGATGTTGATGGAGACGAGGCACCACCTATGGTCAGGGTTGGTACTAGAGAGAATGGCCTGCACTGGGCCATGTCTGACTTCTGATACCAATCATCCAAGGCACCAACCCATATCTGGTATTGTTCCCACGTTAGATGTACCTCAGGGCCTAACAATGAGGGCATCCTTTCCAGGAATCAACGAGGCCCCTTTAGAAGAGGCTGAGACCCCAGGTATCTGGGGCCTCATCCTGGGCTACAGAACTGTGCAGTGGGTCTCATCCAAGGGGAGAGCTTAGTAGTGTCACCTGAAGGGTGCCATCCTTCTACATCAAAGGAGTGATCTCTTAAGTGCTCACAGGGGGAAGCTCCCAGGTAAAGTGAGCAGAGCCATAAAGGTCCCACAGGATGACCCTGGTCCTCACTAGTGGCATAAACGACCAACAGCTCCAGAGAAAACTCCATCACAGGGATGCCATCTGCCCAGAGTCACTGCCATCTCTGGCACCGGGCTCAGGATTAGCAACAGCCTCAGAGACAGGGTCATCCCTGGCACTGCCCTCGACACCGTGCTCAGTGTTGACTCTGACATTCTTCCCAGAGCCATGACCCTCCCTGGTGTTGTGGGCAACACCAGCATTGGGGAAAACCAATGGGAAAACATCATTGTCAGCACCTCACCTGGAGCTGGACCCAGGATTGGCACCATTGCCACCACATCCATCACCATGTCCGGAGTTGTCTCCTTCCTCAGCATTGCTAGGGATACCATGGATGGTGACAACATCTGAACTGGCAATAGTGCGAACAACAGCCTTGATGCTAGTCCCTTTCCTGACACCACAAAGTGTCAGGAGGGGGCCTGGGGTCATTCTCTGTGTCACCTGCCACATCATCATAAATGGTGACAACTGCACAGGTGATGCTAAAGGACACTGAGGTGTCCACTGGTGTTGACAGAGCACGTAGCTGCGGACTCTCCATTGGGGATGTCTGCTGCTCAATGCAGGCAGACTGTGGAGGGTTCAGAGTGACTGCCCAGAAGGAGTTGACTGTCAACTAGATCCATCCACCGGCATCTCCACCTCAGTGCAGTGAGGTTGAGAAGAAATCCATAATTTCACAGAGCCAGCTGTCCTGGGAAGAAGCCCGGGGGAAGGCCTAAAGACCTGGTCTTGGATGCACACACATTGAGGCCTGTCTCAGAAGATGGGGATCGGGCAACCCCACCTCAACTCATGGTTCAGTTCTCAAGAGTATGATTGTCCAAGGCCTGCCTCAGAAGGTTGGAATCAGGTGACCCCACCTCAATGCATGGTTCCCAGGGGTATGGTGGTCCATCGAGAAGCAGGCATTGCAAGCATCCATATTGTGCTCTGGTCCAAGACAGGCTGCACAGGTTGGATGCCGGTGTGGAACAGCCATCAGTTTCCCACAGGGGCAGTGATGCATAATGGGTGGCTGTCAGACTTTCTTCGATGACTTGGCACCTTTTTTAATCAACCTTTGGCACCGAGATAAAATAACAAAGATGGACGACACCACAAATAAGAATAATGGCGATGCAGGGGGCGCTGTGGAGCCTGAGCAACATAGAAGCAGGAATCACAGCTCTGTATCTTAAAATTCATAAACTTTAAAATAATCAGTAAATCAACTGCTACAAAAATAAAAAAGGCACCGAACAGTAGCAGAAGGCAGCAAGTATCAGATGGGCAACCTAAAGAAGTGAAATACCTCAGAAGACTGCTGCAAATACAAGACAAAAGAACTGGCAGCTGAGCCTACCACTAGGCCATCCCAGCCGGGACCAGACAGTGGTGGTGCAGTGGAAACCTGCAGTCACTAGGGCACACAATGAAACTGCTCCTCTCCTCTGTGACCAACATGAACAAGCTGAATAGCTTATCTGGCGGGCTTACTTCAACAGAGACAGCCATAGATCAGCTATGGGTGGATGTGGAGACTTTGAAAAAGTACTTCGATAAGTGTAGGTCAGAGAGTGCCAATAAACAGATGATCAGCATGCCGGAAGGCTCGAAGGGGGACCATCCTCCATTATTCATAAAAGACCGCTTGCAGAGCAATCTGAGGGACAAGGAGACATTCAGATGGCAAGGTGGTAAAGACCTACATAATTTGACCATAAGGCAGGATATCAGAGGAAGCCCCAAGAGTCCTGATGGTGGTGGTCGACAGCATGAGTACCAGGGATAAAATTCTCAGCATGGCTAAGCAGGACGGCCCCCTCAGTGCCGAGGGCCACACAGTCCACTTGTTTTCCAATCTATCATATGCTACCCGCCAGCGCAGAAGAAAATTCGATGGGGTACAAGTGAAGCTGCAGGAACTCAACATCCCATATTCTATGCTCTTTCCATCAAGGTGACAGCTCATCCATGAAGATTAAGTCTACATATTTATGGGGGCACTGTGGAGCACATATACAGACAAGATGCGCTCAGGAAAAACTCTTTACAAATGGGGTTTTAAAGCTTAATAAACCTCATTTTTCTTGCTGAAATCAAGAGATGCAAACCAGCAGTGTAACTTACTTCAGCTGAATCGGAACATATAACGTTTCTATAATGGGATGCACCAACAAAGGAGCTGGAAGTGAACCAAAGAACCAGCTGGCAGCCGAGCCACAACCTGAGGCTAAACCAAAACTCCTGCCAGAGACGGAGCCTCTGTGTAGGGCCCTGCAAAAATCTATGCAGGCGACTGACACTAAAATTGAATCAATACTTACGAGGATGACAGAGCAGGACACCAAAATCGACAATGCCACTAAAACAGCTACATCAGCTGAATCGATGGCTACCAAAGCCCTGGCTACAACTAAAATAACTCAAGAGAACGCGCAAATGCGGTACCACATGGAGATTTTGGAGAACGAGCAATGGGCCCCGAATTTTCGAATTGTGGGCCTGCCAGAGTATTGTGAGGGAGAAGGTCTGTTGGAATTTCTTCAATCTTGGCTACCAGGCAGTTTGCATCTAGAAACAGCCCTCCCACCGAATAGCTTTCTCAAAGCCTACCGCATTTCCCCCAGGACCGCTGCAAGTCAAAGAGGAGTACCTCAGACGATCCTGTTAGTTGCAACTGGAGTTGCCACACAGGACCTCATCTTGCAGGCTGCCAGAGGATCGCGGTCTCTGAACTTCCAAGGCAAGACTGTCCACCTCCTTCCAGACTTATCCTTCGCTACTCGATCTTGGAGGAAGAGATCTGATGGAGTATGGGAGAAGCTCTGAAGCTTGGGAGTAGCCCACTCATTGCTAATTCCCGCTCGCCTGAGAATTCATTATGGCGGGCATATGTTTCAATTTACCAATCCCAAAGAAGTGGGTAAGAAAGTGGAGACTATCGGTAAGAGTTCGCTCAAGCTGGACCAAACAAAGAGGGCTGTTTTTGGGACTAACTTCCCATATGTTTTAAAGGTTACAAAAAAAAAATGTTAAAATAGCAGCTAAATGTTAAGGGCCTTGCCGATACCATGTTCTAATGACCCAAAATGTTCACTTTTGGATTCTAGAACCATAAGGGTCTTACCAACTGTTTTCAGTAATGATATGGTGTTTGTTTAGCAAACTTTGTTATGAAAGATATAAAGTTAGAAGTGTAGGCAAGCCGCCTCCCAGGATTTGGATTGTGCTCTGGGGAGGGGAGGATGCTCCCTTTCTAGCCCCGCCACAAGAGGCAAGCTGTGGGGGGGGGTCTCAGGGTTCGATGGCGGTGGCTGGGCTCATGGGATGGTCAGGGTGGAGTTCCCACCCCCGGTACGTGAGGAGCATAAAATATATATAGAGAGAAAAAAAAGTGTCAGCAAACGGGTGATATGGCTGTATTTGCCAAACAGCATAAATGGTTGTGCTTGGGTAACGGTGGGTACCGCATCGTAAAATCTACACAGTTCACTAGTTTCCAGAGGGAAGCTCAGTCTGTAACTGTACTCTAACTTATGTTTTTCATTAGATATATTCTGGATGCTAGAGTTTTTACTTATTTTATTCTCCCTGAGGACTACGGATGTCTTGGAATAAAATGTTTGATAGGGGGTCACAGCAATACAGACTGTTGAGTTCATATGTTTGGAATTTATTTTTTGCATGAGCCGACCACCCAGAGTCCTGTAGGGTGCAGCATATCATGGACAATATATGGAATTGATCTATATGGACTACCATCCCATTCGTAAATCAGATTGCATAGATTGTGTTTTCCTATTATAATGGATGTAGCGACTGATATAATATGTGATCTCTTGCAAGAGATAGTTGTATGCTATTTTTTTTTTATTCTAAAAGCAATAAAATATAATTAAAAGAAAGTCTACATACTTATGATCCAGTCAATGTGGGAAAGCTGGCAGCATCTACTGAAACTCACCACAGACAACACCTAAACCATGAAGACACTGAAGATTCGACTGGACATTTTTGGGACTGAGGGACTCTTCTTATCTAGCACCTTAGTCTGTTGCATGATTTCTTTTCTGAAATGTAGCTGTTACACTACACATAACAGTTTATAGATGTCTAAGGGGTATAGAAATGCATGCATGCACCAACTCTTTCTTTTTATAGGCTTTATGGGACTTAGAGGACATATGTTCCACAACCCTTAATGTTGTCATCTATTTCAGAAGGTTACTGATGTTAACATTATAAATTTTCTACACTTAAATGTAGGAGGGGTGTAACTGTGCTCCTTTGGCTACTTTAAGGGAGTTCCCAGCTATTCAAAGTGCATAAACGGTGGGGAGTTTTAAACAGGCTTTGGAATCTTTCCTCTGGGAAAATGCCTATGGTTGTATTGTTTTCTGACTTGATTTTGTTTGGTTTTATGATGCTGATTTTTGTACTTATATCTTGTTGTACTGTGCCTTGAAGTTTGAAAGGCGCATAATAAGGTATATTATTATTATTATAAAGAACAGTTACGTATGAACTTACCATGACAGTAGCTCTTCGAGAGGATCTCAGTCATCAGGTCACACATGTGGAACTTCATTATCGGTGAAGCAGGATCCACATAGCATATTTGAATGCATCCTACTGTTTGGGTCTAGTACGTTTCCCCGTCTCTTATCTTCCCATCACACAATAGCCTGACTCTGATTCCCCGTTTTGTTATTCCCCGACAGTACAATCATACCGACGATTCAAATACCCAACATTACCTTTACTCTCTGAAAGTCAGTGCCGAAATTTTTTTTTCTCAAAATACAGAATACAAAATACATTTATACGTTCATGTCCCAAGTCTTTTACAAAGATCAAATAAGAATTATTCCTTGCTGCAGTTGACCCGGTGGTGCTTTAATGCTTTTACCACTTTTGGCATTAGATTTTACAACTGTGGAAGAGATGAGAATCGCTGTCTAAATCAGGTAAGCAATATCATTATCAGGTCAATAATTCAAAACCCTGCTCTCCTAGGCAGCATTTTCATACCAGTATAATTTAATACATTTGCCTTTAAGCACTAGAAGTGCAATACACTCTTTGGTCTTCTCCTGCAGTCTCTCTCATTCAGTTTTCCGTCCAGTCTCTCTCATTACCCTGAAGGCACCATCAGCGTGGTGAGCTGCACCTTCCGCTGAACTCCTCCAGAGCAGTAATAGTATATTGGTGCCTGGTACTGAGAGATGCCACAAAATATGTTCAAGTAATAAAAGATAAGGAGCGCTTGAAAATAAAAAAAATCATTACAGTCAAAAGTCGGGAAAACTTGACCAACACAGATCCAAAATGTCAGTTATGAGTCACACAAACTACTGAATTGTGATACTGGCAAACAAAGAACAATGCTGCATCAGCTAAAGGAGCCAAAATCAGCATAGGTTTCATTCACCAACTTTTTTTTTAAACTTAAAATAAGGTAAAACCAAACGGAGTAAACCTCTGCGTGCCACTTCAGAACCAGAACCATGTCTGGGAATTTAGTTTAAATGACGGGCTGACGCGTGTGACGGGGAGACAGAGTCGGGCGAAAGTGTGTCGGGTAGTCATGTGTCGGGCAATCGACCGGATCCCTACTGTTTTAGTACATTTAGCTCACTGTTATTGTTATTGCTTGCTGCTATATGTTGTACATATCTGTATCATCTTGACTTACTCTGTAACCTGACGTGGAGCCTTTGGAAATGAGTCTCTGACTCAAAGGGTTGTAATTCCGGTGTGATAAATAAATAAATAACTAAATAAATGAACATGGAAGATTTTCAGCAGTAACACTGAGGCCGCCCACACCGATGTCACCAACCCTATAAAGGCGTGAGCGGCCCCACTCCCTCCTCAGTTCTTTCCTCCTGGAAACAAAGGGAGCGAACCCATACCATAGGGGACCGAGGACAGAGAGAGAGGGACCCTATGGCATAAATAAAAGGCTGGATACACCAGATAAGTAATAAATAAATAAATAAAATATCCAGTTCTGAGAAACAGCCCCAAAAAGGGGGATGGTGAGAGGGAAGGTAGACCTGATGAACAAGATCCCCTCGAAGATCTACTGTTACGGTAAGTTCTTACTAACTGTCCTGTCTTCATCGGGGGTATCTCAGTCATCAGGCCACACATATGGAACTAGTCCCAAGCAGTTACAGATGTAACAGAACAGTCCGAGGAAGGACAGCCAAAGCTTAGGACAACAGTCCCTGCAGGACAGCCCTGCCAAAACCTGCCTGATCTCTAGAAGCAATGTCCAGACTGTATTGCTTGGTAAAAGTACGGATGGTACTCCAGGTGGCAGCAGTGCAAATGTCAGTGTCTGAGACCCCTTTGAAACAGGCCAGAAAGGTAGCCATGCCCCTTGTGGAATGGGCTTTCACTGCCCCTGGCAACTCTTTGCCATGCTTGTGGTAGCAGAACACAGTGTAATGTGCCAACCATTTGGACAAACATTGTTTTGTAACCTGAATGCCCTCTCTACCAGGGGTGAAACAAACAAAAAGCTGTTTTGTTTTTCTGCAGTCCTTAGCTCAGAGCAGATAATACTTCAAAATTCTGCGCATGTCTAACATATGGAGCAGTGCTTCCCCTGGATTGGCACGCTCAGGAAAATAAACTGGTAGGTGGATAGACTGGTTCAGGGTAAACTCAGACACCACCTTAGGGAGAAACTTAGTATTCATGCACAAAGGCACCCTGTCTTTTTGAAATATCAAATAAGGCATCTCACATCAGAGAGCCTGAAGCTCAGAAATCCTTCGAGCAGAGGTAATAGCAATCAAATATAATACTTTCCAAGAGAGAAAGTGTAGCCCGCAAGTCACGGCTGGCTCAAACGGAGACAGAGTCAACTTCTCCAAAACATAATTAAAATCCCAAGCCGAGACATGGGAATGGATTGGAGGTTTCAGATGCAGGATGCCCCTCAGAAAAGTATGGGATACATCCAATTGAGCAATGGTGTGGCCACCCATGGGCTCATGAAAGACAGAGATAGCTGAAAGGTGCACCTTGCGGGAGGAGTACTGGAGGCTGGAGTTTGACAGAAATATCATGTAGTCAGGAATCTGGCTCACTGGACAAGTGAAAGGGTCCAGATGATGCTTGGCAGCCCAGATGGCAAACCTCTTCCACTTCATGGCATATGTGGCTCTAGTGGAAGGCTTCCTAGCTGCCACGAGGATGCCCGCCAGGCTCTGGGACACCACACTGGGCGATGGCTATGTCCTCAGGAGTCAGGCATGCAGACCAAGGGAGTTGAGATTGGGATGGATGGTCCCCTGAGCCTGTGTCAGCTGATCCCAGCAGAGGCACAAGGGGACTGGAGGCTCCTCTGCCAACTGTTGCAGTAATGGGAACCATATCTGCCATGGCCAGAATGGTGCTATGAAGATCATGCTGGCCCCCTCCATCTGTAGCTTGATTAGCACCCTCTGAATCAGAGGAAACAGAGGGAAGAAGTAAAGGAACATCCTGCTCGAAGAGAGGGACAACATGTGTTGCCAGAAAACTCCACACCCTGGATCTAGTGAGAGAAAAAAAAAGGTTACTTACATGTAACAGTAGTTCTAGGAGTGGTATATGATGTTCATTCACACTAATTGGCAGCTGCCTTTCCCTTTAAGACTTGCCAGAAACGTCTTCAAGCTGGCTCCTCCCTCTACCCAGGTGGTAACTCCCTCAGCTCTGCCCCATGATGCCAGATATGAAAATTACGTACCTACCATAATTCTTGATCTTCCTGTGTATCTTCACCATTCAACACTGTTGGGTGACTGGCTGGAGACAGACACCCTGCGGGATGTTTTTTTTTTTTTTTGAGGGAGGAGCTGGTGCCATTGGCACCACACATGAGGCCGATGCATTGCGTGGCACTCGTGTGTTGGCCAGTAACGGCCGTTGGATCCTCCTCCACCTCAGTTCTGCATGCTGGGGAGACAGAAGGTATAGAGAAAATAAGGGCGGAGCAAGGGAGTCCAAGAGACAGTAAAAGGAAAAAGAGTAACTGAAAAAGAATAAGTTGATGGGACAGAGAAGGAGAGGAACCTGTAGGTTATGGGCCGAGAAGATCCCGTCCCTGGATGACCAAAGGCAGGAAGGGAGAAGAGAGAAAGAGATAGAAAAAGAGAGGTTTTAGGGAGAGCGGGACGAGGGAGGGAGGGAGGCCAAGACCCATCAGGACAAGGGCTGATCGGAGATCACTAAGAGATGGATTTAAGGAAGGCTCCGAAGATTCAGATAATCCCGATGGGTAAGGCTCTCCTTATCCCTGATCCCAACTCCCGAGGAGAAACCCACTCTTCTCTCCCCCCTCTGCAGCTACTGTAAGGAGAAAGCCAGGTTTTCGGGGGAGAGGAGCAAGAAGGGACCCCTAAGAAAATACCATCCCCAAAGGGGAAGGTAAGAGAAAAGACAACAAGGGGCAAGGGAATTATGTCCAGCCCCAGAACCTCCCCATCCAGGAGACTGAGAGTTGTTACTCATGGGATGGCTGCATCCCACAGAGCAGTTCAGGATACAGGAGCAGGGGGAAGTTCTGCTGGGAGAACTGCAACAGGGGTAAAAGGGCGTGATAATGTGCAGGAAGAAGAAGAGGAGCTGGAAATGAGGGAGGGAGATGAAAGGAAGCAAGCAGGGAGTAAGAAGGGTGGAATCTTAGTGCTGGGGGACTCAATACTAAGAGGAGTTAGGTGGGGTAGCAAGGCGGAGAGGCATAGTCGCATTTGGGTGGAGGCCATGCCAGAATGACAGCTGAAAGGGTGGGACAATCTGTTCTGAAATATGCTAGAAGGGGTAGGGACAAGCCTCATTTAATTATACATCTTGGGACAAATGACCTGGCTGACAAGACAGTAGATATAGTCCAGAGGAGGTTTGAGGAACTAGCACAATTATGTGAGGGGGCAGGAAGATCAGTAACTTTTTCCGAGATACTCCTGTGCCAAAGGCAAGCAACAACAAGAAAGCTGAGAATAGAGGAATTTAACAGGTGGCTAAGAACCTGGTGTTGTGCTAAAGGGTATGGGCTGTTGGGGGTGGGGAGGGACCTGGGAGGACAGTAGTCTCTATGCCAAGGACAGACTACACTTGAGTGAGGAGGGAAAGAAAGTGTTGAAACAGAGGATAGAAGAATATATAGAGGAAGTTGGGAGTTTAAACTAGGAGTGGGGGGGGTGGCAGTTGGGGAAGAGATATGCTGAGACCACAGGTTGGGAAATCATATGAGCTTACCCCCCATAACAGTGACAAAGGACAAATAGCAAGTACTACTGGTGATGCTAGGAAAGGAGGGCAGGATGGGAGGAGGGGGAAAGGGTGGAAGGTGGTTACCCTTAATGCTAGGAGCCTTGGGAGGAAAACTGCAGAGTTACAGGTGCTCATGGCAGAGGAGAGGTGGACATTGCAGCCATCACGGAAACATGGGCCACCCAATATAATGACTGGGACCTGTCTGTACCAGGGTACAGGTTATTTCGTAGGGACAGGGTGACTGGGAAAGGAGGGGTGGCACTGTATGTGAAGGAAGGACTGAAGTGTGTAAGGGAGGAAGGGAGGAGGGTAGTACAGAGTCACTTTGGGTGCAAATCCAGGATTCCAAGAATAGGATTCTTAGAATGGGAGTGGTGTACAGGTCACCATCTCAGATGGAGGAGTTAGACAGGGAACTAGCAGGACAGATCAGTAGGACCTGTGAGAAGGGTAGTGTGTTGATTGTGGGGGACTTCAACATGCCAGGAGTGGACTGAGCACCCCAACAACCAGGAACAGAAGGGAGCAGGTACTGCTGGATGCCTTCCAGGACAGCTTCCTGCTGCAAATGGTCAGTGAACCAACCAGGTTAGGGAATACCCTTGACCTTGTGCTGGCAAATGGGGACTTTGTGAGAGAACTTACAGTGGAGGAACTGCTGTCAGGGAGTGACCACCACTCAGTATGGCTCACACTGGATATGGGCAAGGAAGGAGTGGAATCTGGCACAAGAGTGCTGGACTTCAGGAGGGCCGACTTTGGGAGGATGGGGAAGTGGTAAAAGGGTACCTGGCCAGAATTCAATCTAGTATGGATACTAACCAGAGATGGGAGCTCATAAAGCTGGGGATAGTGGAGGCAACCAAAACCTGCTGCAAAGCCCAGAGCAAGAAGGCTAGGGCTAAGAAACCGAGCTGGTTGAGCAAGGAGGTCATGGAAAAGGTAAGGAGGAAAGAGCTGCCTTTAGGAAGTACAAGATAACAGGGAGGGGAGGACAAAGAGGAGTACTTGACAGAATCAAGGAGGTGATACAAGCAGTAAGGGAGCCAAAGCATCTACGGAACTCAGGCTGGCACAAGGCATTAAGAAGGGGAGAAGGACTTTTAAGTACATCAGGGAGAAAAGGAGCTGTAAGGACCACATAGTAAGGATTGGGAAGGAGGGTTGGGTGGAAGCAGGAGTGCAGATAAGGCGGAAGCACTAAATGAGTACTTCTGCTCAGTATTTACTAAAGAGAAGAGGGGGTGACACCCAAGATGGGAGAAATGGCAGACGAGGGGGGGAAGTGGTGACAGATGGGAAACCATGGAGGCAGAGTTCGAGAGGGTTTGAAGGCACTGAGGGTGGACAAGGCGCCAGGCCCAGATGGCATCCACCCCAGGGTACTGAAGGAGCTGGCAGAGGTCCTTGCAGGACCTTTGGCAGACCTATTTAATGCCTCACTACATTCGGGGTGTGTACCTCAGGACTGGAGGATGGCTCATGTGGTGCCCCTCCACAAGAGTGGCCCCAAGGATGAACCGGGAAACTACAGACCAGTGAGCCTCCCATCCATCGTGGGTAAGCTAATGGAGACTATCCTGAAGGGAGGCTGGTGGCCCTCCTAGAGGCCAAGGACTAGAGGACAGCAGACAGCATGGCTTCATCGTGGCGATCCTGCCAAACCAACCTGGTTGAGTTCTATGACTGGGTAACTAGGCAACTGGACAGGGGACATGCAGTGGATGTCCTGTATCTGGACTTCACAGTAAGGCATCTCACCCAGTGCCACATGGAAGGTTGGGAAGGAAGTTAGGCACAGGCAGGTGCAATGCTGGTGAGATGGGTAGGAAACTGGCTGCAGGGAAGGCAACAGAGGGTGGTGGTGGGTGGGGAGCTCTCACACCCAAGGGCAGTGACGAGCGGTGTCCCACAGGGCTCGGTGTTGGGACCAGTGTTGTTTGGGATATTCATTGCAGACATATCATGGGACATCAAGAGACAAGATCAGTCTGTTTGCTGATGATACCAAGGTTGGCGTGTGGTGGATGACCTAGGGGATGGCAGGGTTGCAGGATGATCTGGCAAAGCTTGAAACCTGGTCAGTCACCTGGCAACTGGGCTTTAATGCCAAAAGTGCAAGGTGATGCATTTTGGATGAAGAACCCAAGGAGGACTTACCAGCTAGGGGGAGTGCAGCTAGCCCAGACAGAGGAGGAGAAGGATCTGGGTGTGCTCATCACAGGGTCAATGAACAACTCGGCACAGTGTAGGAAGGCAGCTGCAAAGGCCAACAAAATGCTGGGTTGTATTGCAAGGGGTATATCCTCGAGGAGGGAGGGAGGAGGTGATTCTGCCACTGTATAGGTCATTAGTTAGACCACACCTGGAGTACTGCGTGCAGTACTGGCGTCCGTATCTGAAGAGGGACATTAGTTACTGGAGGGCAGCACAGGGCAACAAAGATGATCAAGGGTCTGGGGACTTATCATACGAGAGGAGGTTGAAGGAGTTGGACATGTACTCACTGGAGGAGAGGGAGAGACAGGGGACATGATTGAAACCTTTAAATACATGAAAGGAATAAACAAGACAGGTACAGAGGGCTGTTCAAAGTAAGGAGGAGGGCCACCAGGGCCATGATATGAGACTGGCGAGGAAGGTTCAGGAGGAGATGAGGAGACACTTTTTACAGAGAGGGTGGTGGCTGGGTGGAATGGTTACCTGCAGAAGTGGTATGCAGTAGAACAGTGGACTGCTTCAAACAAGGATGGGACAGGACAAGGGGAGGGTTAATGAAGGGAAGGGTGGAAGGAGGGCAGCTGCAGAATAAGGGTGCTAGCTGCACATTCGGAAGCAGACTTGATAGACCTCTAGGCCTTTATCTGCTGGCAAGTTCGTGTATTCATATGTTGTGGGAGGGGCCCACCAGAAGACCCTAAGGAAAAAACTTAAAGGAAGCTCCCACCGGCCTTTCCAACACCCACCATAGCCTACTGGCAGCCCTGCCAGAAAGGAGGGAATAATTCAAAAGGGGAGGGGTGAGTAGGGAGGTGGTATGACTCAGGACTGAGGCTTTGTGAGGAAGGTGGAGGGATTCAGTGATGAATGGTGAAGATACACAGGAAGATCAAGAATTATGGTAGGTCGTAATTTTTATATCTTACCTGTGTCAATCTTCACCATTCATCACTGTTGGGTGAGTACCGAGCTCCCCCAAAGGGCGCCCCAAGAAACCCTGAAGGAATAACATCCCTCAGTCTCCCCCGAGGGGAAGAACAGGGGGAAGGGGGACCCTCCACTAGCCGATTAGGGCTGGGACTGGTCAGGACAAGGTGGGGTCCCCTGAAACCTAGGGGAAGGAAGGCACCCCTGAAGTTCCTGTCTCACTCTGTGGGAGAAGAGATGGGACCCTGGGAAGGAGGATGCCAGTAACCTGCGCTGGGCCAAAGGTGACAACCTCAAAAGGCGAAGCCATGCCGTCCACCTGTTGCAGATCGCTGTCCCCACAAGCCGTGAAGTGACCTCACTGGCATCGTGAGATGCCCTTGACTGGTGCCTCGCCAACTCCAGGCCTATCGCGGAGAGGGCTATGGCTTGTCAGGTAGCCTCTGAATCGGGCAGTGATGCTAGTGCTTGGCCCAGCATCACCCACAGATGCGTGTTGTAGGCAGCGTGGTGCACCTGATGTGAGGTGATAGCAAGCATCATCCGTACAGAGGAGAAAACTCTCTGACCCAGTTGATCAAACTCCTGAGATTCTGCATCAGGAGGCTGGTCACGGACCGGGCATCTATGCTCGGATGGGGTGTCCAGATGCGTCAGTCCAGAAGGCGGATGAGGCAAAGTCCCTGACCAGCCTCGAAAGGAAGCTCTGATACTGGGCCTGATCAGCGTCTGAGAACAGATGAACAGAAGGCTCCTCTTCCCCTGTGGAGAAAGATGAGGAGGTCGAGGAACTTGTAGATTCAGACTCTGGCTGCAGAGGGGGAATTGGTTGGAAGACCTGCTCATCCATGGCCCTAAGATACTGTGGAAAAGCCACAGCCCAAGATCTGAACTGGTCACAGGTCAAAGGCCCCAGAGGACCCTTGTGGTCTGGGAGGAGGGGAGCTGGTCGCAGAGGCATGGGCAAACCTGCCATCTGATGTGACATGTCTCTGCCAGAGCTAGAGGAATCTACAGGAGAACCTGGCATCAGCGGGAATCTGCAGGTCTGTAAATTCACTGACATGTTAAGGAAAACAAATTGGTCGGGACTTAACCCTGTAGGGTGAGCTACCCTATGAGGGGACCAGGGCTGCATGGATCCATTAGGGTGGTCCCCAGCCTCACCCAATGAGACCTCTCTAGAAGAGGACAAAGGGAGGAGACTAGGCTCAGCACTATGGCTCCTGCCCCGACCCCGGAGGGCCACGGGAGTGTGCCGATGTCCTTCGCCCTGTTCCCTCAACCCAGTTGCCTCAGAGGAAGTTCTATTCCTTGTACCTTGTGCCAAAGAGCCCCACACTGAGGACAGCAGCTACCCCATTGCTCAGGAACTCGATCACCACACCCGCAGCAGTGGGACTACCAACTCGCAGCTGACCCCCTAAGCTGCCATCGGCTCGAGAGTCAGCACGAGCAACAGTCACCAGAGCTGTAGGAGGGGGCACGTGGGGAAGCACAAGGGTGCTAGGCTGTGGGGAATCCTCTGACTCTGAAGAGTCAGGCCTCCAGTCCGGATCAGCCTCTGAATCGTCTGACTCCGAAGAGGAGACGATCAAGAAGTGCTCCGGACTGGTGGCCCCGGGAGTTCCCCCAGTCACAGCGCAGTGACCCGGCCTCGCACCCCTTGTGGCGCCATCCCAATAACCAGTACCATGAATGGCCTCGGGATCTGAGACAGTGCTGTCAGGCAGTGCCGAGGAACGCCTCGTGCCGGGACCCGCAGTTGTGGGCCCCGACAACGGGGGAGCCTGTACTTCCAAAGAGGTGATTGCCAGAGTGGTGCTCCCAGCCAGACCCCAAACAGAGCTGGACCGGACCTCCAGCACCTTGGAAGGAACCTCTTCTATGGCAAGGTATGAAGATGAGGAGGCCGCCTCTTCACCGGACTGTGTAGACCCAGGAAGGGACCCAGAGAAAGGGATGAGTGTCCTACACTTCGACCGACATGAGTGACCCCGTTTCTGAAAGTCAGCGGAGCCCTGCCAACTGTTAATGCGTGGTGCTCCAGAACTCGGCGGTCCATAGAGAAGCAGGCATCACAGGAATCCATGTCATGTTGAGGTCCAAGGCAGGAAAGTCAAACGTCATGCTGGTCGGTACCAGAGATCTGTCAGCTGCAGGAACACCAATGCATGGGAGGCCGACTCGTTTTCTTAAACTGTTTCTTGTCCCAAGTACCAGGCATGATACATACAGCAACTTAAAAAGAACAATCCAGAAAAGACTCGACGCTGTAAAATAAAAAGGAAAGGTCTTACTGGTCTGGAACGGCATTGAATAGTTTTTTTGCAGCAGAATTGAGGTGGAGTCACAGTGGAGAAAGAATGGCGTTGAAGGCTTCAAGTCATCGATGAATACTAGGCCACACAGAGAACTCTCGAGTAAGGGAGCTGTCTCGATGGCGGGAGAAGCAGAACTGAGGTGGAGGAGGATCCAACGGCCATTACTGGCCGACCCACGAGAGCCAAGCAATGCTCCGGCCTTGTGGCTGGCTCCTCCCTCCAAAAAAAGATCTACCGCGGGGTGCCTGTCTCCAGCCAGTCACCCAACAGTGATGAATGGTGAAGATTGACACAGGTAGGATCTTGCCCACTGGAAGCAGTTGTGTGCGCCACAGCCAGGGGAGGTCAGGTGAGTCCATGTGGATGAACATCATATACCACTCCTAGAAAGTACAGTTGCGTACTTACCATAATGGTAGATCTTCAAGAGAATCTCTTGCAGCAGGTAATACACTTTGGTTATTGCCAGAGGGTGCTCTTCTGCATGGCAGGCTCTCCCAGTAGTCTTTGCCTAGGGGCTGCCCACAGAGTGACCGCATCACTGTGTGACTATATAAGGGTGGGTGGTCCCAGGCATCCTCAATTCCTTGCCAGCTTCAGCTCGCTGATATGCGAACTGAGGAAACTGAGTTGCCCTAGGAACTTTCCTCTTACATATGTGTGGATGTAAAAAATGTGTTCTCTTAGAGAAGGAAGGGGGAAGGGAGAAGAAGGAAGGGAACACACCTGCTGCAAGAGTTTCTCTCGAAGATCTACCATTATGTTAAGTACGCAACTGTACTATCTTCTTCGAGCATATCTCTTGCAGCAGGTAATACATTTGGGATGACTCCCAAGCAGTAATATCAGAAGGGTGGATGAGTATAATAAAAGGATCCACCACATGGGCGAAGGCCGTGTGGAGGCGAGAGGCTATTATCATGAAGGTATGAACTGTGGACCATATGACTACATTACATATATCTGTAATGGACACTCCCATAAAGCAAGCAACTGTAGCAGCTATGGCTCTCATAGAGTGCACATAGATGGTCACGTAGTTGTTTGTTGTTCTTGTTAGAACATAATGCAATTAGCCAGCCACGTGGAAAGGGTTTAGTTTGGAACAGGAGCCTTTCCCTAGATCTTACGAATGAGACAAAGAATTGTGTTGTCATTCTGAGTGGAGTAATGTTTTGAGTAGTAGCATCTGAGCACCCTGTGCACATTGAAAGTGTGTAGAAGTAATACCCTGGATTGGAATGTTCAGGGTAATAAAAGGTAGCTCAGAGTATGTTCTGAAACCACCGTCGTTAAATAGAAGGGGCTGATGTGTAAGGAAATTCTGTCTTTGGGGAAAATAACATAAGGTTATTTGTACCTCAGAGCTTGAAGTTTAAAAATATGTGTGGCAGAAGTCACCACCATAATAAATGGAGTTTCCGTGAAAGAAAACGAAGGTCGCACTTGGTCAAGGTACATTTTCCAGAAGGAAAATTAAGGGCTCCACTATGGAGTAGGATGTCTAATTGGAGCCAAGATGTAACATTCCCCCCCCCCCCGAGAAAACATTTTTGCCAAGTGATGTTGGTAAATCAGGTTGCCTTCAATTGGTTCATGAAAGGCTGGGATGGAGGTCAGGTGGACCTCAATGGAGGAGTAGCTCAGGCCCGTAGCCATGGACGAGGATAAACATTTCAAGACTTGTAGCACTGGACATGAATAGAAAAGGACCATGGGCAGAGAAGCAGGCCATATGGAAAAAACAGGTTACTCACCTGTAACAGTAGTTCTAGGAGTGGTATATGTTGTTCATCCACACTGTTTGGCATGTCCCTTTTCACTTTAAGATCAGCCGGAAGTCTTCAAGCTGCCTCCTCACAGCCACCCGGGTGGTATATACCTTGGCTCCACCCCATGACACCAGATCTTAGCCTGCTGGAAGCCAGGTTGTGTGTGTCCAGGGAGGTCGGGTGGGTCCGTGTGGATGAACAACATATACCACTCCTAGAACTACTGTTACAGGTGAGTAACCTGTTTTTCTAGGATCATGAATATGTTGTTCATCCACACTGTTTGGCAGACTCCTAGCAGTTCTCTGGGAGGAGGGAGGCAAGGCGCACGCCCCCTACTTAGGGAACAGAGATTGGAGAACCGAGACCCCAAAACCAGCATCCCAGCGTGACTCAAGGTCGATGTGGTAGTGGGTAATGAAGGTGTTTGCTGACTTCCAGGTAGCAGCCCGACAGATTTCCTAGATAGGGATGCCCCTGGAAGCAGCCACCGATGCAGCAGTATGGCTGGTAGAATGAGCTCTTATCCCTCTGGGAGGATCCTTGCCCGCCAACTCATACCACAGACCTATGCATGATGTAATCCATCTTGCTATGGTCTGTTTGGCTTCAAGTCTGCCAGAAGAAGCTTCAGCGTAGGTGACAAACAGCTGGCAAAACTCTCCACGAATTTCCAATGTCCTTGCCTTATAATAGGAGAGAGCACATCTCAGGTCCAAGGTATGGAGCCTGTACTTGGCCTCCAAGGTGTAATTACGGTAGAGTCAACACCTGGTTAAGGTGAAACTCTGACACCACCTTCGGAAGGAATTTTGGGTGGAGGCGCAGGACAACTTTGTCCCTGTGGAAGACCAAATAAGGGGAGTCCACTGAAAGCACCTGGAGCTCTCCTGTCCTTCTGGCAGATGTGATAGCCACCAGGAAGGCCGTCTTCCATGACGTGTGACAGCGCACACTTGTGCCTTGGTTTGAATGGCTTGCCCATGAGCTTTGCCAGTACCAGCAGTAGATCCCATGGAGGTGGAGGCTCATGCACTGGAGGGGATATGTGATCCAGGCCTTTGAAAAAGCACCCGACCACTGTCTCCTGTGCCAATGTCGGCTGACCGGCCCATACTTGGTAAGCAGAAATGGCTGCCAGGTGCACCCTAAGGGTCGATGACCGTAGACCCCCTTTGGAGAGAGAGACCAAAAGTAGTCGAGAATGTTAGCCACAGAACAGGATAAGGGGTCCAGACCCTTACCCTGACACCAAATGGAAAACCTTTTCCATTTGAAGGTATAACATTTCCTGGTCGAGTCCTTTCGAGATGCCTCCACCACGGTGTAGACATCTTCGGAAAGACCCAAAGTCTGGAACTCTAGCGGCTCAGGTACCAGGCTATGAGGTGCAGGAATTGAAGGTCCAGATGGTAGACCTTCCC
Source organism: Neoceratodus forsteri (assembly GCA_016271365.2). Classification (NCBI taxonomy): domain Eukaryota; kingdom Metazoa; phylum Chordata; order Ceratodontiformes; family Ceratodontidae; genus Neoceratodus; species Neoceratodus forsteri. The sequence goes on from CM057451.1 coordinate 42,381,995, forward strand.
CTGGTTCAGAGATATCCGGTCTGGGCGTGTACAAAGCCGCTCCAGGGGCCTGCAGCTGAGGCTGAGGAGATCTGGATACCAGAACTGGTGCGGCCAGTCTGGGGCTACCAGACTCACCTTCACCTTGTCCCTCCTCACCTTGAGTAACACCTTGTGGATCAAAGAAAATGGAGGAAAGGTGTAGAGGAGGCCTGGGGTCCATGGCCTCAAGAAGGCATCCACCTGCAGCGAGCCATTCTGAGGGGGGCAGGCATGATACAGCCTCAGCTTTGTGTTTTCCTTGGAGGCAAACAGGTCCACCATTGGTTTGCCCCAACAGGAGAACAGGCTGTAAGCTACCTCTGGATGGAGAGACCACTTGTGGGATGTCTGGCTTATACGGCTGAGAGCATCCGCCAGCTGGTTCAAGACTCCTGCTACATGGATGGCTAGGAAATCCGCCTCCAACTGGCTTATGAGGATCCAGATGCAGAGCGCCTCCTTGCACAGCAGACGGGAGTGTGTGCCACCCTGTTTGTTGAGGTAGTACATGGCTGTGGTATTATCCGTCTGGACTTGAACCACTTGACCCCGGAGCTGAGAAGGGAAAGCTGACAGTGCCAGTCTGACTGCTCTGAGCTCCAACAGGTTGATGTGGCATTAGGACTCCTCGGGGATCCAGAATCCGTGGGCCTTGTTGTCCCCTATGTTGGCTTCCCAGCCCATGAGAGAGGCATCGGTCGTAAGGATGACCAATGGCTCAGGGCGAACAAATGGGATCCCTTCCTGCAACTGGTCTGGGGCGGTCCACCATTGGAGAGCGTCCCACATCTTCTGAGTTACCGTGATCAGCTGGTCGAAATGACCGTGGTGCTGAGTCCACTGGGCGGCCAGCTCCCCTTGGAGGGGGTACATGTGCAACCGGGCCCAATGGAGCACTGAGGTGCACACAGCCATGTAACCCAGAAGGCACAGAAAGTCCCAGGCAGGATGCAAGTGCCCAACCAGAAATGATTGGGCAAAGAAGGAGAGAACCTCCGCTCTGTCCGCCGGGAGCTGAGCTCTGGCTTGACAAGACTCGAGCTCTGCCCCAATGAAGCCCATCACCTGAGAAGGCATGAATTCCGACTTGGCCTCATTGATCAGGAGGCCGAGCTGGGAGCAGGTTTGGAGGGCCAGATCCCTGGATCTCTCCACCTCCTGTTGGGGTGGAACCTGCCAGGAGCCAATCGTCGAGGTAGGGGTAAATTCTGACACCCCCCGATGCCGGAGATGGGCCACCACCACTGCAATGCATTTGGTGAAGACCCGAGGGGCCGATGACAGGCCGAACAGCATGGCTCAGAACTCGTACAGGGTCCCTTCGACCCTGAAGTGGAGGAACTGCTGATGGGATGGACAGATTGGGACATGAAAGAACACGTCCTGCAGATCCAGTGAACAGAACCATGTTTCACTCCAAGGATGGTATAATCTGGGACAGAGTGACCATCCAAAAGGTGCGTGACCTGAGAAACTGATTCAGGTCATGGAGATTATGAATGGGGTGCCAGCCCCCTGTCCACTTGGGCACCAGGAAGTACCTGGAGACAAAGCCTCCTTGAGGAGGAGCTGAGCAATGTCTTGAAGAGCTGACTGGGTGCATGCAGAAGTCCATTCTTTCCGAGGGGTGCAGGCTCGTCTGGGAGGGTACTGCTTGAATTCTAGAGGCAGTCCCTGATGACGACTTCGAGAATCCACCTGTCCATAGTGATAGCAAACCAGGTGGAAAGGAAGTGACAGAGCTAGCCCCCATGGGAGGACCCAGAGCTGGCATGACAGAGATAGAGGTGGCAACCCCCACCCCATCACTAGGCAGGCTTAGAGGATGAGGCTTCAGGACCTGAGCCTCGGCCTCCTTTGCTGGCCTGTTGGGGTCCAGGCTTGGACTGAGGGTGCAAAGCTTGAGCCTGCTGCTGATGCTGATGCTGCTGTCCTCCTTGGTAGGAGGACTGCTGAGCCACAGGGGAAGAGTGCTGAAAGAGCATCTTCTTTTTCTTCTGCTGGTTCTTGCCCGAAGAACTCCTGGCAGAAGTGGCGTTCAAGGTGGCATTGGACTGTTCAATGCGCTGTAGGTGACCAGCCACTCCTGAGCTGAACAAGTCGGTCCTGAGGAAAGGCACATCAGCTAACTTATGGTAGGCGTCTGCCGGGAAGGAGTATAACCTCAGCCAAGCCCTGCGGTGAGAGGCCACTGCGGCGGCCATCGAATGGGCACAAGAATCCCCAATGTCCAGGGCTGTCTGGAGCTGCTGTTTGGCAACAGCATGGCCCTGGTCCCGGACCTGCTTAACCATGGTTTGCATGTCCGCAGGGAGATGTGGGAGGACTTCATCTAATGACCAGAGAAGGGCATGAGAGAAGTGTCCATGACGATGGCCTACTGGCCCGACCAAGGCCCAAAGAGAGGTCGCATAGACTTTCTGCCCCGAATAGTCCAAAAGCTTGGATTCCTTATTGGGGGGGGATGGTCAGTGTTGGCAGAACTGCCAGTACACCTGAATACAGAGGAGGTCACCAGGCACTCGGCCGAAGGGTGCTCTGTGAACCCTGCAAGGAACCCCATGGGCACTGCGTACTTGTGGGCCATGCGGGCAAATGGTGCTGGACATAAGGCAAGGCGCTACCATAGTTCGAGTGCCAGACCAACAATGGCCTCAGCCACAGGATAGGCCTCCATTGGGGTGTCCCCTCTCTTCAGGATGTCCGTGAGAGGGTACTCCGCCTTTTTCTGGATGGGTTCCAAGGGCATCCCTGTAGAATCAGAGATGAGACAGAGAATCCCCTGGAAGGAGGAAGGACCTTCCTCCATCCCTGTGCCAACGGCTGACTCATCATTCCCTGGATGTGAGTGGAGCCCGGTGATGTCCAAGTCCAAAGAGTTGGGATACAGCGGTCTGCCACCCAAATCATCCTCGACCCATCGAGGACAGTCCGGGGTGACCGTGACTGACAGACATCGAGGAAGTCCGGTATCTGGTCGGTCCTCTTTTGAAGGAGCCCCTCCCACAGGCTGCTTAGGCGGCGGCTCCACCACGATCAGTGGAGAGACCGGCAAAGGTTGAACTGGAGGACGGGCCAGTCCCGCAAGTGGGGGAACAAAGGGCTTTGGTTCCGAAGGGGTCGGTCTAGGAGGCAAAAGCCAAGTAATGGCCAGGGAAGGTGGCGGAGCTGGCTTCTGCCTGGTCAAAATCAGCTGTTGCCATATAAGGTCCTTGTAGCACCGATGGAGTTTCCGTTGGAGCCTCTCCTCATCCGAGGAGAACAAGGACGATCTGTGGCGTCGCCTCTTCTTGTAGCGCTTATGGCTCTTCCTTGGCCTTTTGGCTGAGGGGGTTCTAGACCTCGACCGAGATCAGGCAGGCTGACTTGGTTGCTCGGGAGATACCGGAGGGATTGGTGAAACCCAGGGGTATGGAACTGGGACCTCGATGGGGACACCAGCAGGCTGGGTCTCCTCATCGGGAAACACGAGGACCGGAGTCCTCTCCAAGGAGTCATTGGCCATGGCCAGTGACAGAGGGTTGATTGGGTTGAGAATAATCTCGACCTCATCGGCCACTTCCTCGGTCGTCTGGCCAGATGGAAGGTCCCTGAAGCCTGCGGCCGAGGAAGCGATCTCGACTGAGGTCGAGGCCGCATGCTCCTGGGACTGAGACCTCTCTCGGTCCCAAGAGCACCTTTGTCGAGATGAAGACAAGCCAGATTCTTTATCCCTCTTTCAAGAGCGGGAGGAATGCAAGCCCGCAGGTGCCTCAGCCTGGGTGGGGAGAGACTGGCACAATTCCTTAAAAGAACCTGTAAAAGAACCTGTAAAGGTGGAGCCCAGGTTGAGTGGAACGAAAAAGATTTGATTTGCTGAATCGTGGGCAGCTTCTTCTTCACACGCCTTCATGCATTCCAGCTGCTCGGCATAACCCGCGGCCGTGGAAACCACCCACCTAGCCTCCTTAGACTTCACCAGAGAGTTCCTTTTCTCCAGTATACCAAACTTCAAACGCGCCAAGCGGTCTTCCAGGACGTTGGGATGGAAGGCAAGGCAAAAACTACAAGACGAGGTGTCATGGCCGACACCTAGGCAGTAGACGCACGTGAGATGGGGATCGGTGTGCGACATCTTCTGGCTGCAAGGACATCGGCGATATCCTGGAGAAGATTTCTCTTCAATGATTGAGGACACAAAAGCGTGATCACTAACTCGAACGAGTTTTAATTTCAGTAAAACCGAGGTTTTGAAAGCCAGGGCCTACAAAATGCATGAGCGTGAGGAAGGTAACCTGTAACTTCCAGCAGAAAGGAAGATCTGGCGTCATGGGGCGAAGCCGAGGTATATACCACCCGAGTGGGTGGGAGGAGCGAGCTTGAAGACTTCTGGCTGATCTTAAAGGGGAAAGGGACATGCCAAACAGTGTGGATGAACAACATATCCACGATCCTAGAAAAAACATTACCACTTTAATAGTAGGTTTGTCTGGTAGAAAGTGTGCAAGATGCCAGCAGAGCGTTTGCCACTTGCAAGAAGACCAGGAGACAAGATATCAAAAGCATCTGCAGGAGCTACTCATGGAGGTGGAGGGAATAAAGAGTGTGATGGTAGTAACCTGACTCTAATCTGTATCAGATCTGGTCTGATGGGTAACAGCAGTGGGTTTGTCACTGTTAAGTGTTGCAGTAATGGGAGCCAAACCTGCCTAGGCCACAGGAAGCAATAAGGATCATCAGGGCCGGTGCCAGGTGCAACTTAAATTAGCGTACTGTGCAGGAGGGAGAAGGGAAGGATGCTACTGACTTTGTAGTGCCTATTAGTCAAGCCTTATGCATAGTGTTGCGTGGGTACTGGTCTTTGAGATGGCCATTCCCATATGTCTTAAAAAGTAGTTGTCTTACTGATACATATTGTGCCTCTTGAATTTGAATGGCCAGGGACATAAATGCGGTTTGACTGTCCTCTGATAAGTAGGCACCAACCTGTAGCAGTGTCCAAGACTACTACTATGTATTGGAGACGGTGAGTGGGTGGGGATCAGAAGGGAAAAGAACCAATTTACCATAATCCCCCAGGCTTTAAATCATGTTAGAGGGGCTTGTAGGGAGAAAGGAGGTGAGGCCGACGAGTCTGCCACAAAAAGCCAATTGTCCAGGTATGGGAAGACATAATGGCTATGACTCCAGATCACTGCAGGCACTACTGCAAGGCAGGTGGTAAACAGCCTTGGAGCGGATGAAAATCCAAAGTGCAGGGCTCAGAACTGGTCGCACTGAGCCAGCAACTGCAACTGAAGGAGGCAGTAGGATAGATGATAGGATGGAGGTAGCAGAGGCATGCTGTGACATAGCATGGCCTCGACCAGTGGTTCTGTAAGTTCCCCGCTGTCTACCATTACTACTGGAATGACATAGGTGGTAGTGGTATTGAGTGTCTAGCTGAGCAGAATGATACCAGTTGTGGACTGTTCTAAGGCATCAACCAGACGTCTGGAGGGTATCCAGAATCATCTGGGTGGCAGGATCACAAAGTTTGAGCCATTAAAAGGCGCAGTCATAATCTTATGTTGCACAGCTGGAGTAAAATTGGAGACTCTGAGCCACGCATATTTTCTGATGGTAATATCTGTGGTCGAGGTCAGAAGTGAAGTATCCCTGGTGTCATACCCTTATCTGAGGGGGTGCCGTGAGCTGAAAATACCAGTGGCCATAGTAGCCAATAATGGTCCCAGGTCATGGAGAAGACGGGAGTCCATTGACAACAGTTGTGGCTAAAGAGTGTATGTTGGTATGTAACCATATGTCCCCTATAATTGAGAATCTGAAGATTCATCGATCCCGCGTGGTATACCATTTTCATCAAGGGAGGCTAGACGGTGGAAGGCTGTGTTAGTTGGTAAGGAGCTCATATGTCTAGGCTTGATAGCGCGATTGTGAGTGGCATACAGTAAACAGCCACAGAACCTGCATCTAGGGGTGTTTGCAAAATAGGGATGGTCCATCAGAGCTTGGTATAGGCGATCTGCCTGTCTTGGTATGGCATGACCTTTGAAGGGTGGTTCCAGGCAGGTAAGGCTGCACTGGTAAACAGTGTCTCAGAAATGAAAGTAAAGGAAGAGGTTGAGGACCGGCATCGTAAGGAGATATTCTCCTAACTCTTCTTCAGTTATCCTCCGGAAAAAGAATCTACCTCCCTAAAATAAGGAGATATATTAGGAGGATAGTCCCAATCCGAATGGAAATGTATCGGAGGGGAAGTAGGTGAGCATGACTCTAGAAAGATTCCTTGGGAATGGAGGTCTGAGTTTCTAGCATGACCTGTAAACAACTTTCTGAGCGACAATAGCCACGTGTGTAGAGGACAATGTGGTGACGGGTTGCCTGTCTTATAGGAAATTCTAGGATTCAAAGATAATGTAAGTCTCTGCATATGCAGAGGTCCGTAGCCTGGGGTGTATAAACCAGGATCCCTGGGTTGTAGCAGTCAGCTGTGCTCTTATGGATGGACAGTTGAAAAAGGAGGAGAAATGACCATAAGGGTAAAGCTTTTATCCTTCAGCGCAGAGCCCGAAGCCATCATTGACTGCAAATTAGATGCCGAGGATGGTGTTAAAAGGAGGAACTGTCAATGGATCTGCTAATCAGCTGAGACAACTGCTAAAAGGGATGCTGGTGATGATGTACACTGGCAGCAGTGGCCATTGTCGAGAGCAGCACCCAGGAGGGTGAGGAGTAGTACTCCATAGCTCAGCGATGCTAAAATGATGAAGGCATCTTATGGTGCAATATTGATGGTGTACACTGGAGGTAGTGGTCATCGATGAGTGCAGCCCAGAGGATGAGGAGTATGACATCCCGTCCTGTTAAATTGTAAATGAGAGTTATGGCAAGTAATGTCACCGTCAACAAAGATGCCGTTGACGACAAAGTCAGCTTAAGGGGCACTGTCGGCGGTGTGCACTGGTAACAGTAGCAATCAACAAGAGCAGGTCTGGGAAGGATGAGGAGTATCGCTCCACATCTTGCTGATGTTATGGAACACTATCGATGGTGTACTGGAAATAGTGGCGTCAAAAAGTGCAAAGTCGACGATAGTGTAAACGTCATCGACGAGGAAGGTATCTTTATGGGGCATCATCGACGGTGTGCACTGGTAACAGTGATCGTCAATGAGAGTAACCATGAAGAAGATGAGGAGTATTGCTCCCCATCAAGATGATGTTATAGTGCTCTGTCGATGGTGTGCACTGGTAACAGTGGCCATTGATGAGAGCAAGCATGACTAAGATGAGGAGTATTGCTCCACATCTAGCTGACGTATTGGTGTCCCGTCAACTGTGGACACTAGAAAAGTGGCCATCAATGAGAGCAACCTTAAAGGAAGATGAGTATTGCTCCACATCAAGATGATGGTATGGTGCCCCGTCAATGATGTGCACTGATAACAGTGGCCATCGACAAGAGCAACCATGAGTAAGATGAGGAATATTGTTCCACATCTAGCTGATGTAACAGAGTCCAATCGACGATGGACACTGGAAAACAGTGGCCATCGACAAGAGCAACTTTGAGGAAGATGAGGAGTATTGCTCCACATCTAGATGATTTTTATGGTGCCCCATTGATGGTGTGCATTGGTAACAGTGGCCATCAACAAGCGCAACCCTGAGGACGATGAGGAGTATTGCTCCACATCCAGATGATGTTATGGTGCCCTGTCGACAGTGTGCACTGGTAACAGTGGCCATTGATGAGAACAACCCTGAAAAAGACAAGGGCCCAGATTTTCAAACTGCGCCATTCTGAGGCGCAAGCCCCTGCACTGCTCAAAATAGTTGCGAGGGGGTGTGGCCGGGGTGATATTCAAAGGAGTTGCGCTATTGAGCAACTCCTTTGAATATCACCCTCAGCCAGCATTTAGCAAGATGGCGCAGTGGAACTTGGCGCCACCGCAAGTTGCCAGAGTTGAGCATTAAATCCTGCGTGGCGTCAGCCGCGCCATGCTCAAATTTCCGATATTCAAAAGGTGACATGCAAATGGGGCCATAATTTATGCAGTAGCAGGGGCCATTTGCATCTATTTATGGCCCCATTTGCATGCCATTTGGATGTAGGTGCGCCCAGTCCCCGAGGACTTGCCCCGGCCACCTGCCAGGCAGCAGCCGTGGGGACCGACGTTATCGGTAAATTTTTGCGGGCATTACAGATGAATATATCTTGAGCCCTATCGCGGTATAGAGTGAAAACCCCCACAGGTCATAACTTATCGCTGCAGTACAGGCATTAGGTCACCATTTTTCATGCTCGATCTTGGCAGAACGTGGCGAAGCCTGTGCCTGATCGGTAGTATCAATCTTTCGGTGGTCCAGTGACCGCATTATCGCTCATCACAACTTTCAATATCTTTCTCGTCTGCGTCTTCACCACCATTAAAGCCTTCACCCCTTCCACTTCCGCAGCCGCGGGCGACAGTATCCCACTCTGGTCTGCCGCCGCCGCCGACTGATCATCAGCGCAGTTTATTGGTGAGCTTGCGTTACGGCTGTTGTGCCCATGTCCGCATGACAGTCCAGATTTGTGAATGATGTTCATTCACAAATCTGGACTGTCATGTCGGTGGCTGCACGCCTATTGGCTGTAGTTTGCACCACTGGGCGGCAGTCTACCGATAGTCAGTCGGGCGGGCGGCAGGCGGTGGGATGCTGTCGCTCGGCTGTGGGGGGAGCGGGTGGAGGGGCTTCGTGGGTGGGTGGGTGGGGGGACACTAGACACCAGGGAGATGTTTGGGGGTTGTGATGTGACATTCTGCCCGCGATTGGCTTTACGTCCACTGGACCACCAGGAGATATTCGGTTAGGGGAGGGTTAGCATTCTGCCCACGATCGGGCACTGGGGGTTCATACACGTTCTGCCCACGATCGGGCTGTGGGATATGTGTGGGGGTTTTATGTAACTGTAATGCCCGCGATCGGGCTTCGGATATGTGTGGGGGTTTCATGTAACTGTGATGCCCGCGATCGGGCTTCGATATGTGTGGGGTTTCGTAACTGTGATTCCGCCATCGGGCTGTGGGAGATGTGGGTGGGGGGTTCATGTTACTCATGTCCGCGATCGGGGCTGGTGGGGGCACAGGGACCGAGTTGGGGGCCAGCCAGGAGGTGGCAGCTGCTGTGTTGCACCCTGCAATACAGCAGCTCACCTGTGGGTGGCCTCAACTTGATCCTTTTTTTTTTAGTCTGTTGTGCAGGCGCAGGTTGTTATGGAAGTATTTTCGCACAACCCGATTGAATATCGGGTTGCGCAGGTTATGCATGGTTCCTCCCTCCTGTTGAGCATGCATTCATTTGCATTGCTCTTTTACGCAACCTGTTGCCAGTGGAGCAACTGCCTCCTGCTGAATATCGCAGAATGGCGCAATGTAGGACTTGCGCATGCGCAACCCTGGAGCAATCCTTTTGAATATCTGGGCCAAGGAGTATTGCACCACGTTTTGCTGAAGGAAAAATATTTGTTATTCACAAACATCGTCGACAACAAAGTAGGTAAGTTTTGTTGGTAAAGAAGGATAATCATTGATGAAGGCAGGACCGGTGAGAAAACACCATTCCTAGGTCAAGGTCTTGTCAATGAAGAACTGCATGCACTGAGAAAAGGAAACTGCTGCAGTGCAGGCTGAAGACAGCAAAAAAATGAACTGAGGATGCCTGGGGCCACCCACTCTTATATAGTCACACAGTGATGAGGTCACTCTGTGGGTGGCCCCTAGGCAAAGACTGCTGGGAAAGTCTGCCGTGCAGAAGAGCACCTTCTGGCGATAACCCAAGTGTATTACCTGCTACAAGAGATATGCTTGAAGAAGAAAAAATTACTCACCTTAGTAATCTTGTTTCTTCCAAGATATACTATATCCATAACTCTCTGTAGTCAGCCTCCTAAGCAGAGCTGCTCAGAGAAAATGGAACTATATGCAGATGATAGAACTATCATTGGCTCGTGACACATATTCAAACTGCTGACCCTATCTGCTGCAGCGTTCCATCTACGTATCAGATTTCTAAGGAGCCTACAATGCAACCTACACTAAGACTTATCTAAATATACTTGTTTAATATAACACAACTTAAACTGTCCATGACAGCATGAAACATCCTTAAGATAATATAATCTTAAACCCCCTGAATGCCAGAATCACCTGGAAAAAGAAGGGAATTAAATATTTCCCATTAGGGTTAGAAAAACATATATGCCAGTGTTTGGGACTTTTAATTAGAAAACTTGATCAGGAGTGCATACACTTTGGTTCTGGAAGGGGAGGCAGGGAGGGAGAGTTATGAATATAGAAGAATACCTTGGAAAAAACAAGATTACTAAGGTGAGTATTTTTTTCTTCTAACCCCAGGTATTCTTCTATATTCCTAACTCTCTGCAGACTTCAAAGCAGTACCTTTGGAGGTGGGCAGAGAACCTACTTAGGAAAGAGGCTCTGCAGGACTGCTGTGTCAAACCTGGTATCACTTCTGGACCGTGTGTCCAAACTGTAGTGTTTAGTAAATGTGTGTACATTACTACAGGTAGCTGCTTTACAGATGTCCTCTAAAGGAATATCTCTGGACGCTGCTATAGTAGCAGCTGTGCCCCTTGTTGAATGAGCCCTCAGGCCTGCCTCGGGTTCCTTGCCCACTTCTGAGTAGCAAAACTGAATGCACTGGACAATCCAGTGGGAGCCTGACCTCTTAGAAGCTGGGGTGCCTTTACCTACATCCCCATAAGTAAGAAACAGCTGTTGATTGTCATGTCTATGATCCCTGGTAAGGGTCATATAGTAACTTAATGCTATTTTGACATCTAGACTATGGAGTCTATGTTCACCTGAATTAGCATGTTCAGTGAAGAAAACTGGAAGTGTAGTGGATTGGTTTAAGTGGAAATCAGAAACCACCTTGGGAAGAAATCTCCTATTTGTTCTCAACACCACCTTGTCATTATGGAAGGAAAGATAGTCCTTCTCAACACATAAGGCTTGTAGTTCACCGATTCTTCTAGCTGAAGTAACTGCAACCAGAAACAGTTTTCCATGTAACATATTGTAAAAGTGCAGAGGACTCAGGCTCAGAAGGTGGTTTCATGAGCTGAGCAATGCATATGTTCAGGTCCCACACTGGAACTGGTTCCCTAATAGGTGGGTGCAGGTGGCATAAACCTTTAAAGAACTTCTTGAAAATGGGATTGAATGCTATGGAAATACCTTTCCCAGCAGAAATGTAGGCAGAGATTGATGCCAGATGAACTTTCAGGGATGTATATTTTTTTGGGGGGGGTATCTCTTTCTGCTTGACCTACCTGGTCTGCTCCCATTCCTGGCAACTCCTTGGGACTCTGGCCGCTGTCCAACAACCCCTGAGCTCCATTAGGGTCCTTGCCTGTTTCCCCTGCAGCTTACCCGCCACAGCAGGGTGGTGGGGAGCCCCAATCTCACTCACCAGGTCCAGATCCAGATTTGGCAACTTCCCCCAGAGATGGTGTTCTGTTGGATGGCCATCAAGCTGCCTGACCAAGAGGTCAACCTTTTTCTCACTTTTCTCCCTGGAGCTGAGGGTGTGCCATGATGCTGGTGTAGGGGAGCGCGCACGTGTCCACACACACTCCCTCCTGGTGTCTGCCCCAATTCCTCCCCTGAAGTACAGCACAGTGCCTAGCCCTCCAGCCTCCACCAGGGGGCAATCAGGCGTTGACTGTTGTGGACCCCTCTCCCCAGAGAAGGAGAGCAGTCCAACGGATGCTCAATCTTTCTCCTCCCCTACCAACCCCCGGTGACCCCAGCTCACTCCCAAACATGGGTCGCCGGCATGACGCAAGGTAAGGCAACCAGCGCCTCAGCCCTCAGCACCACCAGGCCAGCCCAGGGATGTGTATTTCAACCCCTAGGAGTGGAGGTATGTGAAGTATTCCAGAACAACTGGGGTTTCCACTAAAGCAGGGGAAATCTCCTTGGAATTACACCAAATAGAGAACCTTTTCCATTTTTTTTTTCAATTTAGTAAGTTTTATTAATTTTTTAAAACTTACAACAGAATGCAATGCAGTAGATAAAACAACTGGGCTGTAAACCCTCCCTCACCCACCCCTTCCCCATCCACCCAACATCCTCCCCGAGCAACAAGGATCTCTCATAACCATAATACACAGATCATATATTGTATGGTATAACCTCCATAGAGGGAGCTAGAGAACCTAGGGCTGTTGATTCAGGTAGAGAGCAAATAACCTGCCCCATTTATGATCAAAGGAAGATGGTCGATTCCTGAGACTTGCTATCAGTTTCTCTGTTCTGAAATAAAAGGACATATAAGAAATGACAGACTGATATATCCAATGTTTGAGGACTATTTTTTTCACTGCCATGGAAATAAGACAAATACGGAATTTCCTTTCCTTAACCTGAATTTGGGAATAATCTCCGAGCATACAGACATTTGGAGTAAAGAGATCATCCAGACACAGCAGAGGATCAATTTGGGACTTGATTTTGAACCATATGGGGGAAACCTTTTCACAGATCCAGAAACTATGTAATAGTGTTCCATCTGCCTTACCGCATCTAACACAAGTGGATGACTGCAAACGTCCCATTTTGGCTAACGTAACTGGGGTGTAATACATATTATTCAGTATTTGATATTGGGTGAGTCTTAGCCGGTCCTGGGTGTTGTAGATATGTAGATCACACCATATGTCTGACCAATTGACCCCATGATCCGGGATAAGAGAGTCCCATATCGCGGAGCCTGGTAAAATAGTGGGATAGAAGGTAGAGAGGAGGAGATTGTATATCAGAGATATACTATGGGGTTGGGTTGCCTGTTCTTGTGTTTGCATTATTAAATCATTCAATCCCGAGGGTACCGATGCCGAACCAAATTTGTGCAGTAGAAGGTGTCAACTGATATACCTTGAAAATGTGGATCGGAGGAATCTGAAATTTAACAAGCAATTCTGTAGATGATAGGAGTCCAGTTGATTGATAAAAGTCAGAAACCTGAGCCCCTTGTAATTGAGGGAGCCAATCTGCCGTAAGGAGAGTGTTTCCAACTTTTAGAACTGGGTTATCCAAGATATATTGCATTGTATCTTTACTTGGGGGAAATACGGAGAGAAGAGCAGATTTGGTAGAAAATGTTGTTGGAAATGCCCATTACCGAGTGCTGAACTGCCACTTGGAGCAATTTCAAGGATGTAAGGAGAGCTGTAATTGGGGATAACTTGAGTGAGCGAAGAATATCTGTTTCGAGTTGAAGCCAGGTAGGTAAGTATTCATGTTCTTGTCGATTAGGGGTAAAAGACATCCATTTGCCCAGTTTACAGAGGTGACTGACCCAGTAATAGCATAGGATGTTGGGTAGTTTGAGTCCTCCCATCGCTTTCGGAAGAGTGAGTTTATTATAAGCTCTTCTGGGTGTTTTGTTTTGCCATAAAAACTCTGAGATAGTAGAGTGAATCTGGTGGAAGAAGGAGAGGGCAGCCAAATATTACTCCTACTGAGGAGGTAGAATAATCTGGGAAAGGCATTCATTTTTGTAAGATTAACCCTACCCCAAAGAAAAATAGGCAAAGCTTGCCACCGTGAAAGATCTTGCTGGATTTTCTGAATTAAGTCATCTATATTTAACTTCTTGTATCGAGTTGGGTCTGTGGTAAAGTGTAAACCCAGATATTTTATTGAATGGGGAGATCACTTCATTCCGAGTGAAATAAAATCCTGACAGAAAGTGTGATGATTAAGGGGGAGTATTTCGGTCTTATTTCAATTTAAATTATAATTAGAGAACTTGCCGAAGTCCTCTATAATGGAGAGTGCTTTATTTAAGGAGGAGATGGGATTCGAGAGATGGAGGAGAATATCATCCACATAGACAGAGAGTGTCAAGTTGCGTGTGCCAATGGGGATGCCATGTATCTGTGGAGAGATTTTAAGCTGTCTGATCAAAGGTTCTAAATATAGATTGAAGAGAATAGGGGATAGAGGGCACCCTTGCCGAGTGCCAGAGTAGGGGGAAAATTTGGGGGAAAAGACTCTGTTGCAGAATATCTGTGCAGTATGTACAGAATAGATCCTATGGAGTCATTGAATGAATTCAGAGGGTATGCCCATACGTCCCAGGGTACACCAGAGGAAATTCCAGTCCACCCTGTCAAAGGCTTTCTCGGCGTCTAAGGATATTAAGGCCATAGGAATTGAAGCTAGTTGAGCCGCAGGGCATATGTGAGCCAATTTACGGAAATGGTCTGTTGCAGATCTGCCAGGAACAAATCCTACTTGTTCTGGACTGAGCAACGGGGATCATACATTTTGGATTTGGTTAGCCAAAATTTTAATGAGTATCTTGAGGTCACAGTTCAGCAATGAGATGGGTCAATAACTAGAAGGTTGATCAGGTGGTTTATCAGGCTTTAGAAGCAGAACTATCGTTGCCTCCAGAAGAGATGGGTCCATAGAGTCATTAGAGAGAATATAATGGTAGCATTTAAGTAATATTGGCGATAGTTCTTTAGCAAATATTTTAAAGAAATTAGAGGGAAACCGTTTGGGCCTGGGGCTTTGTCCAGGGCCATAGACGTAATTGCTTGGGATATTTCTAGTGATGTGATGGAGGTTGTTAATAGTGAACGGTGGGATGTCTGCATTTTGGGTAGTGGAATATTAGATAAGTATGCATCCATTCCCTGTTCTGATGGGGGATTGAGACATCTACCATAAAGAGCAGCATAGAAGTTCATGAATACCTGCAATATAACTCTTGGGATAGTTTTAGGGTTCCTCTGTGTCTGTGATGGCTTGGATAGTTCTTGAGCTATCTGTCTCACATGAAGGGCTAGAAGACTGCTGGCTTTTTCCTCCTGATCAATATATGTTGTCTGCATTTTAAGTATGGCAAACTCCGTTTTTCTTTAATTAGATCAGAATAAGCGTTCCTAAGAGACAAAAGTTCTGTAAGGGAATTCTGCAAAGAAGAAGGAGATAAATTTTGTCCCAAGCTACGGATCTGTTCCAACAATTGTTTGG
Source organism: Neoceratodus forsteri (assembly GCA_016271365.2). NCBI lineage: Eukaryota > Metazoa > Chordata > Ceratodontiformes > Ceratodontidae > Neoceratodus > Neoceratodus forsteri. Next base: position 42,397,059 of record CM057451.1, read on the forward strand.
CCTGGGCATCTCTACTCTTTTTTCATCTGGATGCTAGTCTTATAAATTCCCCTCTTAAATAACATTTTAGAGCACACCAGATTTGATCGATTCTGGGTATAGAATTCAGATTATCCGCTAAGAACTGTTGAATGAGTGTACAGATTTTGGAAACTATAAATTCATCCTTAAGAAGCTGTGTGCTTAGCTTCCAAGAAGTGTCTCGTTGTTGTGCATTGGAGGGAATGAGGTCTATCCATACTGCAGCACGATCAGATATAATAATTGGTTCTAGCCCCCCTCCAGAATCCCTAACAAGAGACCTGAATTTATGAGAAAGTAGTCTACCCTGGACGCTGTCAGGTATACTTGGGGGTGAAACGAGAAGGCTGTAGTGGTGGGATTTAAAATCCTCCAGGGATCACATAATCCTAGAAAGTCAATCATTTCATTGAGAGCTCTCTAAGAAGGGGATAGATATCTAGGGGATGGGCTGGATCTATCCGACAATTGTGATTGGGGAAGATTCCAGTCCCCCACAACCAGGGGGATAGGAAGGAGAGGTGCTAATCTGTCTGCTAGTTCTATAAGGAAAACTGGTTCCCCCCTACTGGACCGTAGGTGCTGCCCAGGACAATTGGCCTCCTGTCCAGTAAACCTTTGACCAAAATAAATCTACCCTGGGGATCTGCATAAGTAGTATTAGGCTGAAATGATGTGTTTCTCATGATGAGGATCACCACTCCTCTTCTATTAGTAGAATCTCCTGTGGCAAAAACCTGCTGGACACCTTGTTTCCAGAGCCCCTTTGCCTTGTGAGGAAGGAGATGCATCTCTTGTAAGAAAATTATGTTGGTCTGCAGGAGGGACACATGCTTAAGGATTTGAATATGTTTAATTGGTTCTCGAGCTCCCCTAACATTCCAGGTAGTGAATTTGACTTTTGAATTAGCCAGATTTGATAATTATACAAACATGTCGAAGCTTAGTAACCATATTAGTAGTCGCTCCTCCCCTTCCCCGCGCCTTTCCCTCATCATCAGCGATACAACCCCACATCCCAAATGGGGAAGTACAGAATAAAAGTAGAAAGCAGAGAGATATTACCCATCATGTGCTATAAACATTTATGGGGAATTGAAATAAATTGTGCCTCACACATGACCGTTTGAGATGTGATTCTAACCCGTTATCCCCCATACCCTTCCCCCACAAAAAAAGAACCCTAGTTCTACAGCAACCTACCCTCATCCCCCAACAACTATTTACAAGGGTCCTCCTAAATAAACTATAGAAAACACTCTGGTCAGTTAGTACGTATAGGAGGACATCAACCCGTTTGGCCCCCTTGAATTTCTGCCCTCTAAGTAAGGAACCAAGGTGTATAGAACATAAGTTGGCAGCTGATTGAGCAAACCATATTGATAGTATAATAAATGTAACAAAGGGGCCAACCTCCCCTAAGAACCGGGTCACAATGCAGTCCTTCCACTAGCTGCTAGGTGCATTACCCCCATACCTTCCCCAAGGCTATAAATTCTATCCAGTGAGGGTTAACTACTTAAATTAACACAAGGGAATATTCCCTGCATGAAGAAACAAACTAACTTTCAGCAAATAATATTCACTTTGTCGCTTTAAAACCCCCTAATCGGCAAACTTAGCTTGTGAAATTTTCGTGGCAGATGAAAAGAAGAAAACACCAGTGGGTAAGGTACCAGTAAACTCACTAAAATTCTTAATAAAGCCACTATATCAGCAGTGTGCCTATAAAACAGTTAAGTTACTCCTCTTGAATATGTAGCCCTTGTCTCTGGGGGGAGTCTAATGAAACGGACAGCATTTCTACAAAAATGTTCCTCCAGCTACTGGAGCTGTAAAAATAAGTTCCCAGTTATGGCGAGGAGATGACGTGCGTGCATACGCATAGATAGTTTAGGCCCTATCACGGCCTAGAAGGTAGGCCTCCAATCGGTTTCTGGAGTCCATCCCAAAACGGCACCATTGGCTGTAATCACGTCCCGTACAGCTCGCTTCAGTGCAGGACATACAGCTACAGGTTAGTAACCATTGGAGAAAAGAGCACTTTTGCCAAACCACTAAAAAATTTAAACAGGACAGTCATAGTTGAAGAGTGACAGGATGTCCCTCGTTCTTCAGCCCTTTTGAAACTGATCAGGGAGTTTAAGAGCCAGATCCTCTAACGCTTTAGCCGGAGTGTCATATGAGATCCAGGTACCCGCTATTAATATTTGCAAACGGGAAGGGTGGAGCATTTTGAAATGTATGCCAGCAGCGATCAACTTACTGACTATGGGGTGGAATGCTGCTCTCTTTTGTCTCATTTCATAGGGCAGGTCTTGGGTAATTCGGATCTTGGCTTTATCCCATTGTATCCCTAGCTTTGCTTAAGACATATTGTTTTTCGATGAAGCTTAAAAACCTCAAAATCACCGGTCGAGGAGGAGCACCTGGTTGAGGTCGGGGTCGTAGTGAGTGGTGCACTCGCTCAATTTGATAGAAGGCTCCCATTGGGGAAGGGTCAATGACTTTAGTGAGGAATTTTTGTAAGAAGGGTTGGATGTTCTGCCCTTCTTCTGCTTCAGGCAAACCAAATATTAAAATATTGTTTCTGCGACTCTTCCCCTCCAAATCATCGGTTTTCAACTGAAGTTTCTGCAGCTGTTGTTGTAGGGACACCAGCTCGGGCTTTGTTTTATCTTTCCACTTCTCAATGGATGTAGTATGAGTTTCTGTGTCCCCCACTCTCCGAGACAGGTCTGAAAAATCCCCTCTTTTTTATTTCGGTAGAGATCTCCGTCAGTGTCTCCTTAAATGGTTGCAGTTCTTGTAAAAAACGATCCTCAGTTAGAGGAATCGAAGTAATTGGTGGCATTGGTTTCTTGTTGGAATGAGCTACTTGGGCCTTGGATTTCTTCAGATTTTTCTCTGGTGTCGCCGGTGGTGTGTAGCGAATTGGAGTTGGCTGCATTTCAGCCTCCATCGCGGACTCGTTGAGCCAATGGCGATCTGGATCTGAAGATCAGGAGGCTATTTAAAGTTGTTCTGTTAGTTTTGAGAAGTATTTAGCCCAGGATAGTCTCAAAATATGTATATATAAAAACTGAAGGTGAGAGCTCAGCACCCTTGCTATCAGGCAGTTATCATCAAGTGACCTTAACCTTTTCCATTTTGATGAATAGGTTTTCTTAGTAGAAGGTTTTCTATATCCTTTCAGGATATCTAGAACAGCTTCAGAAAGATTTTTGTTTGCATATTCCAAGTCCTCAAGAGCCATACCTTGAGTCTGAGAGACCTGAGATTCGGATACAAGATTTTCCCCAGGTGGAAGGTCAACAGGTTGTGCCTCTTGGGTAAGTGTATTGGTTTGGATACCGACATGGAAAGCAGTAGATGTTACCAAGGCTGCCTGGTCCAGTCTGGTGCTATTAGAATCATTGATGCAGGTTGTGACCTGAGTTTGATCAGGACTCTGAAGATAAAAGGGAAGGGAGGAAAAGCATATAGACTTTACCATGACCAGTCCAGAGCCAGAGCATCCAGTGGGATTGTGCCTTTGGCTGGTAGTCTGCAACAAAAGAGGGGCAGGAGGTGGTTTTCTTGGGATGCGAAGAGATCCATCTCTGGTGTGCCCTATCCCCTGAACTCTGAGTCCAGCACCTGCTTGTTGATGGCCCATTCATGATGTGCCTGGCTGATTTTGCTCAGGGCATCTGCCAGGATATTGTCCTTTCCTGGTATGTGAATGGCCTGTAATGAGGCCTTTAATGAGTAAACCAGACTCTAGACTTTCATAGCCTCTGTACATAGAGGGCCTGACCTTGTTCCCCCTTGGTTGTTTATATGTACATTGTTGTGGTGTCTGTCCTGACTTGCACCACTTTCCCTTGTACTAGATGGGTGAATGCTTACAGGGCCAGAAACACTGCCCTTAGCGCCAGCAAATTTATATGCAGGAGTAACTCTGTGATAGACCAGGTTCCATGAGTGGTGTGATCCCCTAAGTGAGCACCCCATCCTAACAGAGAGGCATTGATTGTGAGGATAACTGATTGGGTTTCCCTTTGGAAGGGTACCCCTTCCCTGAGGTTGTCTGTGTCCTTCCACCACTGGAGTGCTTGAAGCAGGGTTTTCATTACTGGAACTGGTTTTGCCAGTTTGTCTTTTCTCTGGCACCAGTGTGCTCAAGATGAAACTGTATATCTCTCATTTGGAACCTGGCTCCCAGGACTGTGCCTGTTGCTCCAGCCATATGTCCCAGGATTTGCAGAAACTGTCTTGCCGGTCGTGGCTCGTTCAACTTGAATGAGGCAACCAACTGCAGAATGCTTTGTACCCTGTCCTGAGGGAGGAAAGCTCTTCCCTGTATTGTGTTCAGTTCTGCTCCTATAAAATGCAGGACTTGTACTGGAGTGAAAATGGATTTCTCCTGATTTACCAGGAATCCTAGAGGCTAACAGGTTTAGTGTTACCTTTAGATGATCTTGTACCTGCTGTGGTGAATTTCCCACCACTAGCCAGTCATCGAGATAAGGAAAGACTGATATACTTAACCTTCTTAGGTATGCCACCACCACTGCCAAACACTTTGTAAACACTCTGGGTGCTGCAGTGAGACCAAAAGGCGGAGCTGAGAATTGGTAGTGTCCTGATGGAAGTCTGAACCTGAGGTACTTTCTGTGAGATTCTCTTATTGCGACGTGAAAGTAAGCATCTTTTAGATCTAAGGAAGCCAGCCAATCTCCCTGCTGGATTACTGGCAAAATCATTGCCAGTGTGGCCATTTTGAACTTTGGTTTTATTAGATGTCTGTTCAAAAGTTTGAGGTCTAGAATAGGCCACCACTCCCTATTTTTCTTTTTGGTGAGGAAGTATCTTGAATAGAAGCCTCTTCCTTTCTGATGACTTGGGACATACTCCACTGCTTTTAGCTGGAGTAAGTTTTGAACCTCCTTCTCTCGTAGTTTTTTCTCTATGAGGGAAGCTGGTGTGAACATCCTTGTTCTCAAGGGAGGAAAAGACTTGAAACTTGGGGGCAGATCCTGACTTACTACTTCCAGGATCCACTTGTCTGTGGTGATGGAATGCCAAGCCTGGAAATAGTAAGTCAGTCTGCCCCCTACTGGTAGAGGGAAGGCAGCCATGATCATTAAGTCAGGGGTTATATTTTGCCTGGGGCTGATCTTGGGTAGTTTGGAAGCCTCTCCTAGAGCCCCTTCTACCTCTGGCCCTGAAATACCCAGTCTGCTGTGGGTATTGTTGATACTGTGGGACAGCCTGTGCCTGATAAAAAGGTCTACTATAAGCTGTCCTTCCTCTGCCTCCCCTTCCATATGGCCTATTGAAGGAAGAATGCCTTTCTTTTGAGGAATTAATTCTTACAGGTGGCTTTATATTGATTCGCCTTCTTCATGTGTGCTTCAGTCTGTTGACCAAATAAAGAGTGATCCTCTACAGAAAAATCCATGGCTTTAGCCTGGGTATCCTGTGTTAAGTTAGTAGCCCTGAGCCATGCCAGCCTTCTAAGGGCTATGGTAAGAGCCATCCATCTGGCAGCATTGTCATTTGCATCTGCTGCCATTTGAAATTGGTACTTGGCTGCTTCAAGTCTGAACCTGGCTGTTTCAGCCAAATCATGAGAGAGAGGTGAAAGAGCATTCTCTGCCGTGGCCAACATAGACTGCCACATTGATTTTTGGTACTGTGCAGAGTTAGCTTGGTAGTTAGCCTGTCTTACCCCCAGTGAAGCAGCAAAATAACCTTTCTTTGACATGCTGTCTATTTTTCGAGAGCCCTTCTCAGGTGGGTGAGAAGATAAAGGAACCTTCGCCTTCTCACAGTCTGCTTGCTGGACTATCCCCTGATGATCAGGGTGAGAAGAGGAATTCAGTCCTTTGTCTGTCCAGTTGGTACTTTTCATCAGCCTTCTTATCCAGAGGTGGAATAGAATTTGGAGTCTGCAGGATTTTATATTTTTTTTATAATAAAATTTTTATTAGGTACGAGGACATTTATACATTATACAAGACATTTTACATAGATATATCCATTCGGTTTATATAATTATACATTGGGCTTTAAAAAAAACTCTCACCCAGCATCAGGACTAATTAATTACATGAATTAGACAAGTCTCGTTTTAACATTTCTCCAGTATTGATTTGATTAGCTTCAGGGAACTAAGTCTGAATAAGTGCTTAACTGATACACAATCCATTTTCTCCATTTTGTATCAAATACCTCCACTCTATCCCGTACTCTGGCCGCCATCCTCTGCATCCTATATATCTCTCTTGTCAAGCTTAGCCACTCTCCCTTAGTTGGCAGCCTATTCGTTCCTCATAGTCTGGTTATTACCTTTTTGCTGCCAATATTAGCAATGTAGTTTGCAGGTATACATTCTTCTCTACTTTTAGGCCAAATGGGGTAGTAGATGTCAATATATACCCAGAGATAAAAAGACCTGTATTTTCATATATTGCCACCAGCTCCTGCACTACCTCCCCCCAATAAGGACCCAGCATGCTGCAATTCCAAAATATATGAGTCTGGTCTGCATGTACTGCTCCATATCCCCTCCAGCACTTTTCTTCAGGATCGCCTGTAAAACTAGCTATGACAGCAGGATTGTGGAAAAATCTATATCGTAATTTCCATGCAAACTCTTTCCAATATGGGGATCCCGAGGCCTTAAGCATAAGTGGGGCGGCCGTCTTCCAGTTAGTAACCGGTAGGTCAGTCCCCTATTCCAAGGACCAACGGGCTCTAATCGACTCAGTAGAGTCTTCTGGTTTCTCTCCCAAAGCAAGGTAGGCCAGACTGATACCGTGGTCTAGATTGGTACCTTGTCTCTGTGATAGAAGTAATTTTATTATTAGTGGGGGGTTTTCAGCCACTGCTGCCAGTGCTTCCTCCATTGGCTGCAAATAAGATTTTAGCTGCAAATACTTATGAAAGAAGCCCTGGGGTATTTTATACTGAGCCTGGATCTGGACAAATGAATAAAGGCCCTGTGGGCCTAATAACTGAAAAATATGTTTGATATTATATTTATACCACTGGGTTAAGGATCTATCCAAAGAATTGGGTGGAAAGGCACTGTTCATCACGAGGGATCTCAGAAAAAGTGCCTCCATGGGCACTAATCTTTTACTGAGTACAGTCAGCCACTGCTTTAACACTCTGCAGTATATTGTGGGAATCTAGAGAGAGGTATGCAACCAGGAGGAAAGTAGATGTGTTCGTCGCACTGCATCGTGAAGCTGTCATCCCTTAATAAAGCCCACCTGATCATAATTGATCAACAAAGGCATGATGTTTTCAAGTCTATGTGCTAGCAGAGACATATCAATTTTGTAATCAAAATTTAACATTGAAATTGGCCTGTATGATGAGGGTAGGGTAAGGTTTTTGTTTTAAGTGTGGCAGATATCACTGCGTATTGCCAAGAGGAGGGAGGAATACCTCCTTCCTGTATCTCATGGATAGCCTGGAGTGATGGTGGTAGTATTTCTTCTTTATTAGTTTTATATAACTCCAATGGATATCCATCTGGTCCTGGAGCTCTCTGGGTCTTAGCTCTCTGCAACACTCCCTCTGTCTCAATCAAGGTAGTAGGGGCTCTCAAAATATCTATCTGGGAGGCAGTCAATTTGGGAAGCTTTAAGTTGTTAAGGTATGCCTCTATCTGTTGACTACGGTCTTCAGACTCTGCCCTATATAAATCCTGATAATACTCAGCCATGACTCATCTAATGATTTTAGGGTGATGTTCTAGCTTCTCCGTACTAGGGTCTTGCATGGCCATAACACAGGCTCTAGCCTTATGCATTCTAAGTTTATGGGCCAGATTCCTGGCTCCTTTAGGGCCCCCCTCATGTGCTGCGAGTCTGAGATAAAAGAGCTGTTGCTCTACTTTCTGATCTGGGTATTTTTGAATTTTTTGTTTTATTGTTAGTAGTTGTACCTTTACAGTGCCATCCCCCTGGGCATATAAAGACTGCAGTACTTTCAACTCCCCCTGTAGCTTAATAAGCTGTGCCTCTCTCTCTCTCTCTTTATTTTTCCTCGATGAGTAAGCAATAATATCCCCATGCAACACTGTCTTAAGGGTATCCCACTGAATCGCTGCCGAAATATCTGGGTCACCATTCTCCCCCAGGATCTGTGGGATCCTGTCTTTAACCATTTGATTAAACTCTGGAGCTCTCAAGTGCATCAAGTTGAAGCACCAGAAGTTCATTTTATGTCCCCCACCCACATCAACTTTGCATATACTGGGGAATGATCTGATACTATGGTCACCCCATGCCACACATCATGTAATGTTTCTAGATGTTCTGCTGTGGTAAACATATAATCTAGTCAAGATGCCACCCCTGGTCCCAGTGCTATATGGGTATATTCTCTCTGTGTGGGGTAACAGTGATGCCAGATGTCTAACAGCCCCAAAGAAGCAATTGTACCCCGCAAGTACTTCTGAAGTGGGTTAACCCTGTGAGGAAGATGGACTGAGATATCCCTTGCAGGGTTCAGAGTAGTATTCAGGTCGCCCCCATCAGAAGTTGCCCCTGGTGGATCTCCAAAAGTTGTGCAAAAAAGTCTGATCCAATCTCTTTGAGGTCCCTGGAGGAAAATAAAAGGATGCCAGAGTAACCGGGTGAGCATGAAGCATGCCCATTACAATAGCGAATCGTCCCTCTGAGTCTATTACCTTCTGATAGAGGTCAAATGGTACCCCATGTCTGATCAGGATGGCCGCTCCCCATCTCCTACCCGAGCTGTGAGATGAAGCTATCACCATGGGAAACCCCCATTTGGTTAATTTTTCATGCTCAGGAGAGGACAGGTGAATCTCCTGCAAAAATATTTCAGGATTGTCTCTTTTAATATTTGTATCAAACAGGATCTCTTAACTGGGCAGTGGATTCCATTAATATTAAGGGACAATATCAGTGATGAAATTTCCCCATTTTGTATCATTAACAAGTATTTGATATTGCATAAGCCCAGTTTCCTACTGTTCTCCTTGTCACCCAATATAGTAAATATCTCCTCTCCATATATTCTCAGCCCAAATTGCTGGTAAGCAGTTTCAGTCCAAAGCAAACGCACCAAAATAGCCTCTTGTATGTTCAAGTCCTCATTGCCTAATTTTAACAACATATACAAAATAATATACCCATAGGATAGGGTACAAATGTTCAAAACATTTGTATACCTTACAGAAGATCAGTAATAGATGACAGTATTTATCCCCCTCTAGTGGTGATTTGGTGGTACTCCCAACCATGTATTGTTTCCAGCTAGGTTTAACACATATCTTAATTCGTGTTAGCCTGTGGGAGTAACAAAAGTAAAAGAATATTGGTTCGAGGGAGAATTTGTAACTTTCATGCCTAGGTTTCTCATCATAACAGTGTAACATTAACTTATTTACATGGATTACAGAACAAGTTTGTAATGACTCCCTAGGTAGGGAGGGATCTGCACTCCCTCCTGTGCAGGGATGAATGTTATTTCCCTGTGGGAGAAGCTCTCAAGGCCAACGTGGGCCCCCAGCACCTTGTACAAAAATTAGTAACATGGAGCAGGAAAACAACACGCGCAGCTCTGGACTACACCAAATAAATTGATGCTGTCCCGATATCCACTGCACGTGACTGTCGCCATGTTGCCATCTAGCTGAATGCATCTCCATTAGCTCACCGCATGGGACAAAACAGTATTATTTAAAAAATTAGTTTTAATAGGGGAGCTCGTCAACAAATGATGAATGGTAGCTGAGGCTATTTACAGAGGTAGATATAAATGGGGGGTAAGATAACATTTTCAGTTGTTTCACCATAATTGTCCCAGACTCTTTTTTTACATTAAACAATAAAAAGAAATCAGATTACTATGCATAGATCGCTTGAGTCTGTACTTCAGCCCTCATTTCCCTTGATTAATATCTCTGACTAGCATTCTAAATTACAAAGATGCAACCCTTATAACATCGCACCACCTCGGCTAGATTTTTAGATGGCTCAAATAGCTGCTCTAAAAGTAAGTGCATGCCCAGACTCTCGTCATGGGCTGGAAAGATTAACAGAGCCCCTTTCTCAGACAGTCAATCCAGGGCAGTCCTCAGGAACTTGAGTAAAAGTTTTTTAACATCTTGTAATATGGAGTAGCCTTGTCTCTTTCTGGTTTGCATGTTCTACGCCTTCTCCCACACAATTTCTGACCTGAGTGCCTCTAAGTCCAGAGTTTCTGATGTTATCTGCTGGGATACCATGATGTTCTTGGCCTGGAGAGCTTTGCTGGCTTCCTCTGGAGTTTCAAATGTTTGTGGGCCTTCAGGAAACATTATAAGCTTTGTAGGATATGGTGTAATGAACTTCAACTGCTGCTGTTTCAGGGTGCGAAGTATCTGGGCATAGGCCCTTCTCCTTGCTGCTATTTGTGGGGAGTAGTCATTATCGAAATAAAAACATCTGCCCTTGTATTGAATGTCCCCCATGTGCCATGCTCTTGACAACAACTGCTGTTTTACTGCATAGTTTAATAGCTTGAGCGTCTGCAGGATTTTAAACGTCTTTTTTAAAGAACTAGTTTATTGGGAAAAGAATTTTCTTTGTGGGTGTTAACCCCATCATCTCCATATATTTGATCTCTTCCTCATCCTCTATGACCTCTGTGGTAGTCAGGTCAAGGGCATCCACTATTTTCCTTACAAAGGAAAAATGAGAGGACAAATCCTCTAGTCTGGGGGGGAGACGAACTCCAGCTCTGGTGAGATCTCTGGTTCAACAGGCTCACCTTCATCAGTTTCAGGTAAATCATATTCTTCAAACTCCATCTCGTGAAGTGGGTTTGGTTCAGAGGAGGGAGCAACCAGGATTTGAACCGTTGGAGGGAGGGTTGCAGTAGGTATGAAACCCTGCAGAGCCTGTAGAATTTGAATTTTATTTATTTATTTGTTCGGTTGCAGACCATTACAAACATTTATAGATAAAAATACAAAAATGTACAACATTCTTTTCATTCTTTAAAAGAAAAAAAAAAGGGAAAAATACATTTCATTTTAACAACATTCTCACTACATAAATACTAATCATAACATTTATAATAAAACTATAAAATTCCTATCAATAGTTCACATCAACCCTGCATTCACGTTTGTGTTCTTGTAATCCTCCTTCAAATTTTTACAATAGTTTCCAAATATCTTGTAGTGGACTTAATAATAATTTCATCATTTGTCGTAAACAACATTTTTAATAACAACTCTTGATCATCAGATAAAATAGTTCTACAGATTGGTATGATCCATTTATTTTAAGGCTTCTTGTACCAATGACAGTAAAAAAATTACATGTTTTAAATCTTCATAACTTTTTCTTGTACAGGAACATAGTTTTGCATCTCTCTGATTTTCCGCCCTGTATCTTGCATCCATAATATTACTGGGAAACAACTCTAACTCATATAATGTATACAATCTTCTTTGATCTATAAAAGCCGCATAAAGTTTTTGTTTCCTTAATGTAACATATTTTTCAATTAAATGCCAAATCACAAAGGAATTATCAGTAGTAGAATAACTTGGTCTGAATCCTGCTTGAGCCCCTGAAAAATCCCCAGTATTAGACAACTGGTCTCTTAATCAATTTAAAATCAACCTAGCAAAAATTTTGCCTAGGTGATCTAAAAGAGAAATAGGTCTACACATTGCTGGATCAGACCTATTACCTTTCTTGAATATAGAAATTATTATTGCACCTTTCCAAGATGCTGGAAAACTCAATTCTGTACTACATACATTAAATAATACTGTAAGAAGCTTAGCCCATATTACCGGTGACTTTAAAAAAACCTCTGAAGGAATTTGATCTGGCCCTGGAGCTTTCTTCAATTTAACAGTGCTAACGCCTGAAGCACCTCCTCAAATTTAAAGGGGGTAAATTGAGTTAGATTGTAATTTAAACTCAACCAGGAATTACCACACTCATTACTAAAAAATGTCTTTGTGTAATAGAGAATCCAAGACTCCGTTGTAATGTATGTATCAATTTCAAATCTTACTTTATTTGATCCCTTCACCATTAGAAGCCAAAATGATTTATAGTCTTTTTGATTTATAACCCTTAACATCTCTTGCCATTTCTTCTGTTGAAAAGCATTCCTTTTATTAAGTAAAAAGGCTTTATATTTTTCTCTTTGTTTGTTTAGATCTTTAAAGGTCAAAGCATTCTTTTGTAACTTTACACCTCTTAAAACATTATAATGTATGGTAAGTGTCTATTAACCACCATAATCAGCAGTCACACAGCTTTGTTATGCACTGTTTAGAATTTTTAAAGTTGTTAACCACACTTCGGAACTTCCAAACAATGGCATAACAAAATAGAATGCACCAGAGTTCCATAATTCTCACACATAGAATACAAACAGTGTTTTTTTGACCATACACTATAAAAGATGATGGCTGGGGATCGGGTGATAATCACGCTGAAATCACCTCTTGTGGTTGCTATGGCTACAGTAAACCTCTCGAGCTGTGCTCTCGAGGTTTACCATGTTGCCCTAGCAACCACTCGAGGTGATTACAGCGTGGTTATCACCCGATCCCCAGCCATTAGCCTATATATTAAGTATCTTTTTTTTCTTGACGACATTCTTTATCAAACCATGTCTTTGGAGCTAAGTCCCGACTACTTGATTTTATATATGGTTTACTTAGCAATGTTTTAATTTCTTCCAAACATGCCGTAACATTCTGAATAATGGTTCCACTATCATGAACAAGATTTAATACATTATCCAGTCCATTTTTTATTAAATTATGTATCTGATCAGCTACCATATCATTCCAAATGATTTTATTAAGATGTATCTCTATTATCTGTGACTGAATATGGTTACCATCAATTCCATAAATCAGTTGTTTGGAAAATAGCACTAGCGGGAAATGATCACTATCCACTTTATCTGTAATTATTACATTTTCCCATAATGACACATCCCCATTCCAAAAAAAAATAATCAATTAAAGATGGCCCTCTTGCTGATAGATAAGAATACTTTATTTTTTGTCGCTTCTTGTAGGCTAATTATTTAGTGGTATTAAATTAAATATATCTAAGATCTTAATTAAGTTCCTACCAGCCTATTGGTTATATTATCTTCTGAGCATCTCGCATAATTTGTAGAATCTTTATAAGCCCAATTAAGGTATTCGCTATCAGCATAACCATCATATCTGCCTATTCTGGCATTAAAATCACCACACAGTAGGAGTTCCTCAAAATCGGAAAGTGCCCAGCTTTTATAGAGCAGGTCTTCTAGTTGGGCCCATACAGAGTGATCATAATATTTGGAATTTGGTGAGGGGATATAAACATTAGCTAAACAGAATGAAAATCCTTTCTTCTTGATTTGTACAATCAAAATATTTTTATTAGAACATATTAATTTTACTTCTGAATTTCTGTCTATTTTAAGCCAAGCAATTAGCCCACCTGCTAACCTTCCTTTTTCTGTTTTTTCCCCCCCCACTTGAATGAAACATACAATAACCATTTAGGTGGATATCTGAATTTTTACAGTGCCATGTCTCCTGAAGACAAATTATATCAAATTTTAAATAAATTCCACCCATTCACTATCTACTAATTTATTTGATAAACCAGAGATGTTCCACGAGAGCACCCCTAGCTTGTTATTAAAGTTCCATCCAAGGGAATAATCTGATTTGTACCGTCAATCATCACAGGATGCTAATTCTAAAAATGTATTAGATGTTACAATATTATATATTATTCCTGAAGTCTTGGATTCTCTAGTTAATTCTTCTGTCATGCTCTTATTATTTCCCTGTGAAACATTTTTAGCAGCCTTTGTTAAATTGTCATCATTATCCTTCACCAAATACAACCCCAAGGAATCCAACAAGGCCAAACTGTTAACTAATTTATTGTATAAATGTATTTGATTAACTGTTAAAATAATTGTATCACAAAATAGATCACCTCTCTCTTGTTACATATAATGATTTAAGATCCTCCATTGGAACTTGCAATATTTGTACCAATAGATCTTTAACTAACCTTGCCAGCTTGGTATCATTCTCATTCTCGATCCTTTCAACCCTGTAGAGTTGCAGAAACATTGGATAATTCCCTTTCTTATGTCTTGAAGCATTTTTTACTTTAAAGGAGTTGGGAACTTCCCCATATTCCACTGGTAATATATGTATACCAGCCTTGTCCAGTAGTAATGCCTTCTCCATGATTATATCTACTAATTTTTTTGATTCCAATAAGACCTCTACCTGACCAAGTCTCAATTCTGATTGTCCCCTTCTTACTTCTAGGATTTTAACTTCCTTCTCTAGAATCTTAGATATTTGAGAGAAAAGATTAGTCAAAATATTTTTTAACTTAAAATTGGTAACTTTAGAAGAGACATTTAGTTCAAAAATTAGAACTGATTGTGGATTATTTAATTTAGTTTTATTCAACATGTCACTATTTATATAGTCCCGCTTATAACCCAGCTTCCTCAATGATTCCCTATTAATCCAAATTTGGTTAGCTACCCTTGGAACCTTACAAAAAATTAATAAACAAGGCACACCCTCACAATCTTTATCTTCCCATAACTGTATAATATCCTCATTCCCAATATCAGCACCAGTTGCTGCCCTAAACAAATTCACAATATTTTCCTTCCGTAATACATATGAGCATTTTGCATCAGTTGGAAAACCATACAAATTTAATATAGCACAGTCAGTAATGTTTATAACTGACTTACTAACTTCAGTGTTTATTGAGGGGATAGATGACATTTGAATTGTATTACCTCTATCTTTAATTTCTCCCTCTAAAACCATAACTGATGACCTGTTAGGTATTTCCCTAACCACCTCTTCAATCCCAAATTGATTTGTTATTGGGTTAAATTCCTTCAATTGGGTCTTGTTTTCTTTTGGAGAGACACCATCATTATTTGCGTTAACACATAAATGACTGTGCGTGTTTGTCTTAGTTACAGAACAGTGTAGCATATCCACTTGCAGCAAAGTTTTATCAGAAACACTATCCAAAGATAAAACTCCTTTTTTCTTCAAATCTCTGTTCTTAACTTCCTTTACCTTTATTTTTTCCTTTCTTTTTTCCTGTCTTTTTTATTTCGATTAAGTATTGGAGTTTCAGGAAAAACAATAGAAGGGAAATATGGTCTTAATTGCTCATTTAGTACTTCCTGATTATCTGACTTATCAATAACTATTGAAATCAAATCCTCCTGAGGGTTTACTTTATTCAATTATAGGAATAACTCATCCATTCTGCTACCATTAATCACTATATTTTCTTTAATTGTGTCTAATTCAAATTTAAGATTAATTAGATTATCTAAAATCATCATATGCGCAATGTGTGGATTTTGAATATAAGTTTTTAAATCCTCACTAAGGGCAAATGGGTAGGTAGTATTAGAATTAAACTTGCAATCTTTTTTTTCCTGAGACAATTGCCTTGATTGTTTAGGAGCTGTGAATTGTTTGAGACCAATTATAGTGTCCTGCAATTCACTAGCAATATTCCTCAAATCATTATGCCACCTAGGTTTAGGATTCGATTCTTAAAAATAATCAGGAGAAAATTCCAAGGAATTACACAAACTTGAGTATTCCCTCTGACTTGTATTCCTAGAAGCTTCCAATGTTATATGCGACTCTGTACCCAAAGTTTCTTTCAAAGCTACAGAGCTCAAAGTTGTATCTGCTGCTGCGTTTTGACATTTGTCCCCATTAAATTCATTAAGTTTATTGCTAGGGCTAATTGGATTATTGGTCTGATTAAGACATCCATTGGAAGCCCCTGACTAGCTACCAATCATGTCATTAGATGTCATTTGAGCAGATTGTAGCTTTTTTTTAACAAAATGATCTTTAATTTAGTCTGCTTTGTTTTATTTACTGCAATACTACCCTCTGAAATTGTCTCTATAATGTCCAACTTAGAATTAGAAATCCTTAGCTTATTATTCAGTATTTCCCCTAACATAGTTCCTTCTCTTTTATCTAATGGAATGGTTTTATTTTTTAAGTTCGTAAATCCCTTTGATTTTCTACCATCTTGGTTCATTATTTGCATTTGAGTGGGAGTACTACTACTTATAAAACCATCCAAAGCATTTTCTCTAATTCCATTAACATCATCTAAAGTGGAATACATAGATAATTTGAATTCAGTGGGAGAATTTACTATGTGTTGTACAGAACTATGATCAATCTCTATATTAATGTTAGAATTGGAGCCTTTAAATCATCCATTTCCCCTTCTTTGGCATCTGGTTTGAACCATGATCTTTATATAGATATCTCTGGAGTTAATACACCCCTAAAATCCACAGCTAACTAAAAATATTGTGAATATCACAGCTAATCCAAAAACACAGAAATAAAAAACAAACACCTAGCAACAATAATCAAGTTAAAAAAAAAAGCAAAAGGTTGATGCGTAGCTTTAAAATATCTAATACAGATAACAATATATATATTTTTTTATTTTATATTCCCCCCAAAAAGCTGGAAAACTTATAATTCAATTTCTAGAATCTGCTTCTTTATCCCTCAAAAACATTAACACCCCTCAAACAATAGTTTACAACTCTTTAAAATTCCCTTTTATCTTCAAAAAAACACCAGTAAATGACATTAAAAGTGAGCTGTTTGTACTCTGGATTTTTTAACTCTGAGTGGCGCTCGCGCTAGTAGTGCATGTCTTTTTGTAGGGAAACTTCCCCTCCTCTCAAGCTGACATGCTCTAATGACCACAGGTATCTTCCTGCTCTCAATTATATGCCCCAGGAGATTTAAACAGACAGCTCTAGTCTTCCAGCTTTGTAGAGGAGCCAAGGCACAAAACACTGTTCTGTAAACTCAGGAATCAGTGCAAAAAACAGAATAACACAGTTCAGTACCTACAAATGTCTTTTTGTAGGGAAACTGCCCCTCCTCTCAAGCTGATATGCTCTAATGACCACAGGTATCTTCCTGCTCTCAATTATATGCCCAAGGAGATTTAAACAGACAGTTCTAGTCTTCCAGCTTTGTAGAGGAGCCACGGCACAAAACGCTGTTCTGTAAATTCAGGAATCAGTGAAAAAAGCAGAATAACTGCAGAGCCTGTAAGACCTTCATGGCCTGGGCAATCTCCTTTGATGATGGCAGACTGTGAGGCACAGATGAAACCCTTTTTGATTTATCATGCTTTGTTTTCCTAGGTTTTTTTGGTGGGAACCGGACAGTCAGCCGAATCACCCATCCTTTTTCTAGTAGTTGTTTCACCCTTGTCAGGGGTATTTAAAGAAGAGACAGTGGTTTCACCCGCAGACTTGGAGGGTGTGGGCTAGTCAGAACCCATAATACCCTTCTCTAATCTTTTTTGTAGTCTTTCCAGTCTCTTTTCTACTGTTTTCTGTGGAAATGATTTGCAGATATCACAATCTGCTGAAAAATGATCATTCCCCAGGCAGACTACACATAAATCATGCTTGTCTGCTTTTGCAAACATGTCCCCACACTTCAGGCAGTTTTTTTCTGCAATAAAGATTTCACTCTTTTTTTTTTTTTTTTGCAGTCGGTTCAGGAACCGATGAATGTTCTGATGAACCGAGAACTTAAGAATCCGAACTGGGTTAGCGATTCACAGAAACTGGGTTAGCGGTTCACAGAAACTGGGTTAGCAATTTCAAATACAAAATTTATTTCAAATTAAATAAGTAAAATAGTTGAACTAAATATTGGAATTTAGCAAATAAAGCTTCCTCAACGGTTACTAAACCCCGGTTCCTTAACAGTTATACTGAACCGTAAGGAACTGAGAAATTAAACTAAAACAACACTAAATAAAAGTAATAAAACTAACATTTAAGGTACAATTAGAAAATAAAGGCAGTAGTAAGAAAAATAATATAAGAACTACTTATATTCAGTGAAGAACCACAAGGAAATGGAAAGTACGTACCTACTGTAATTCTTGATCTTCTTGGACGAAGTCTCCACCATTCATTCACACTAATGGGATCTACACTGGAGGCACTAGGACCCAGTGGGAGCAAACATTTCAAGAGGGTCGGTGCCAAAGATGGAGCCGTGAGGAAGTGGCACCATGAGCCGTGGCTCGAGCAGTAAAGACTAACTCGGCGTCGACCCTCCAACCACCTCAGTACCTTTTTTCCAAGGAGATGCAGCGTAACTAACCTACAAGGACTAACCTAAGAAAATTGGACATAAGATAGTCCGAATGACCCGTGTAAGAAGGGTCAACAATAGAGTCTTCACAGCCCAGCCACTGAGGGAGTGAAGACCAAAAACAGAGATGTGAGCTCGGGGGATGGTAGGTGGGAGTGTGAATGAGTGGTGGAGACTTCGTCCAAGAAGATCAAGAATTACAGTAGGCACGTAATTTCCAAATCTTCTTGGACATAAAGTCTCCACCACTCATTCACACTAATGGGTGAGTACCGAGCTAATAAACCCCCGAGATGGGCGGTAGGAGAAACTAAGAGCTCACATACTTAGGACAGAAGTCCATTAAGAATAGTCCTACCAAATGACAGATATCATCTGGCATTGACATCCAAAGCATAGTGCTTAACAAAAGTATGCACTGAGCTCCACGTAGCCACATTGCAAATATCTGCAATGGGCACATTGCGGATTTATGCCAGAGATGCCGCGACTGCTCTAGTAGAGTGAGCGTACACTCTGCCTTCCAGCTTAACTTGTACCATAGAATAGCAGTGGCACAGACATGCTACCAGCCATGCTGAAATGCACCTAATCGCGACAGGTTGACCCAACCAGGTCTTGCTGAAGGAAACAAACAGTTGTTGAGCCTTGCGAATTTCTTTTGTTCTACCCAGATAGAATTGCAGTGCTCTCTTAACATCCAAAGAATGAAGGGTATGTTCCCCTTCATTCTGAAAGTTAGCAAATTAGGTATGTAGGACAAAGGTTGGTTTAGATGAAATTATGAGACAACCTTAGGGAGAAACTTAGGGTGAGTCCTAAGAACTACTTTGTCCTTGTGAAATACAGTGTATGGGGGGTCTGTGACCAGAGCATGTACTTCAGAAACTCTATGGACTGAAGTGATGGCCACCAGGAAGGCTGTTTTCCAAGTGAGGAACTTCAACTCGCAGGTAGCTAGAGGCTCGAAAGGTTTCTGAGTGAGCATGTCTAGCACAAGGTCAATGTCCCAGCCTGTGACTGGATGTCTGATAGGAGGTCTGGTATGCAGAACACCCTTAAGAAACCTCTTAACTACAGGTAACTGAGCCAGAGACAAGGAATGTACCGGCTCATGATAAGCTGAAATGGCACAGAGATGAACTTTGACAGTAGAGTACTGCAGACCTGAATTTGAGAGGTCTAAAAGGTACTCCAAGACTTTATTTGGTGGGCAGGAAAAAGGGTTTGAGGAGAATTTTGCACACTAGATAGAGAAACGCTTTAATTTGGCTGTGTAGGTTTTTCTAGTGGCTGGTTTACGCACAGCCAAGAGAATATCTGAAACCCTATGGGAAACATTGAACCTATTCACCTCTATCTCTTCAGGAGCCAAGCGTGAAGTTGAAGCGCCTTCAGATTAGGATGAACCATGGGTCCCTGGGTCAGAAGGTTCATCTGAGGGGAAGTGCCTTTGGGAGGGTTGCCGACAGACTGTTGAGCAGCGGGAACCATATCTGTTGAGGCCAGAAGGGAGCAAAGAGAATCATTTTGTCTCCCTGAGACTCGAATTTGAGAAGTACCGTCTGAACTAGTGGAAGAGGAGGAAAGGCGTATAAAAAGCATTTTGTCCACTGCTGCCTGAACACATCCTGACAGAAAATGCCAGGTCCTGGATTTTTAGAGCAGAAGAGAGGCAGTTTTGCATTGAGTGGGGATGAAAAAGGTCCAGGTTTGGAGTTTCGCACTCTTTGAAGAGTGACTGAGTGACGGTTGAGTTGAGAGACCACTCGTGAGGCTCAACCTCCGTTCTGCTGAGACGGTCTGCCAGTTTGTTCTGCACACCTGGCAGGTAAACCACGTGGATTAGAGCCTTGTGCTCCAGGCACCATTCCCACACTCTCATAGCTTCACTGCGTAATGGGTAAGAGTGTGCACCACCCTGCTTGTTGATGTAATACATCACTGCTTTGTTGTCCGTTTGAAGGAGAATGTTCTTGTGACAGAGTATGTCCTTCAAGGCCCGGACTGCATAGAGGATGGCTCTCATTTCCAGGATGTTTATGTGAAGCTGGGACTCATCCTGAGTCCACGTACCTTGGGTGTGGAGGTTCTGGCAGTGAGTTCCCTACCCCATCAGGGACACATCAGTGGTAATGGAGATCTGATGATCCAGAGGAGGAAAGGGATACCCTTCCAGAAGTTTGTCCTCCTGTGACCACCAGGTGAGTGACCTCTTTAGAGGTTCTGTCAACCTTGATGGGAAAGGACTGAGGGTGAGTGGCTGGGGACCACTGAGTACTGAGCATCCACTGAGAGGTTCTCATGTGGAGATGTGCTAGAGGTACAGTGAAGACCAAGGATGCCATGAGACTCAGCATCCGTTGCATCGAGATAGCTCATACTGAGCTGTTTTCTCGGATGTATCGGGCCATCTGTAGTATATCATTCCTTCTGTCCTCTGGGAAAAAAGCTTTCACACAGGAGGTATCCAGGAGAGGTTCCTATGAAAAGGAGTTTCTGGGCAGACTGCAACTGTGATTTGTTGCAATTTAGCAGGACTCCCATGGACGTGAGGAAGTCTGAAGCCTTGGCTATGGCGTACAGAGTTCCCTCTCTGGAGGGGCTTGCTAGAAGCCAGTCATCAACATATAGGAACACTTGAATTCTGATTTTCCTGAGATGCCCCGTGAGAATTGCACAATACTTTGTAAAAACTTGGGGCGCCGAGGACAGCCCAAAGGGCAGGACTCTGAACTGATAATGTTGACCCAACGCCACAAACCTTAGGTATTTGTGGTGCTTTGGGTGTATAAGAATGTGTTGGTAGGCATCCTGCATGTCCAGGGAGGCTAGCCCATCATGTTGATGAATCAAAGGTAGAAGGGTACCTAGAGATATCATCTTGAACTTTTTCTTGTCAAGGAATTTGTTTAACTTTCTGAGATCCAGAATGGGGCACATGCCACCAGTTTTCTTCGGAACTAGAAAGTAAAGGGAGTAGAAACCTGTGTTTCATTGGTCCAGTGGAACTACTTCTACTGCCCTGTTGTTCAGAAGGCCTTGTACCTTGGAAGCAAGAAGGTCTTACTGTACTGCCGACAGCCTGGGCTGTCATTTGGGGGGATGATCCGGGGTGGGAGTTCTGAAAGATTGAGTGAATACTCCTCGTGGATTATCTAGAGGACCCATTTGTCTGATGTTACAGACTTCCACTGGTTGTAGAACTGAATCAGATGTCCTCCCACTGCTGAGGAAGAGTCCCCATCGGGCAGTTGAGGTGGGACCTGGGCCAAGAACTCAGAAGGTGGCATTGGGTGCTTTGGGGCCTTGTGCCTTCTGTTGTGTTTTCTTTTGTGGTTGTGGGGTATGGTTTTTGTTAAAACCTCCCATGCCTTTGCCCCAAAAACATTGACGGTTGTGAAATTGATGCTTGTTGGCACCCCGCCCGAGAGGTGGCGGGTGCGGGTCCAGCTGTCTTAATGGCTGACCTAGTCTTCTGTGTGGCCTCCAGAACTTGTTCCACCTGGGGTCCGAACAGATACATACTGATGAAGGGTAAGGCCATGACCTGCTGCTGGGCATCATTCATGAAGCCCAAAGTACATAGCCAAGAGTGGAGACGGGTACAAATGCCCGCCGCCGCCACTCGAGAAGCAGTATCGAAAGTGTCCACTGCAGCTTTAACCTGTTGGTTATTGGACCAATACTTCGGTTATGGTGTGAAGTAGCTCTGAATTAGTTTCTGACTCAGGCAGAGCTTCTACCATTTGCTTGAGCGAATGCCAAAGAACATACTTATATTGAGAAAAATAGCCCTGGTAGCTGGCAATACGCATACCCAGGGTGGAGGCAGCAAAGACTCTCTTACCTAAGGTGTCTATCTTACGAGATTCTTTATTTATAGGCCGGGCTGTAGATGCCTGAGGGAGGACGGCTTTGTCATTCTCTGCTAAGACTACAATGGGATCAGCAAAAGCTTGTGAGGCCAATATGGGTCGATCCTTGGGAGCAGCATACTTCCTATCTATGGACATAGCCACAGAAGGGATGAGAGCAGGATTGTTCCATACCATCTGAGAAAGGGTCTCAAAAGATGGTTGTACCGGAAGAGTTAAATCCATAGGGATCTCCGGGACATGTAGGTATTGGAGTCTTAAAAGCTTCCCAGGATCGATTTCTGTAGTCTGGAGAGAAAGAGTGGAATTTAAATTTTTCAGCAGAGACTTAAAGGAAAGGTCTTCGATCACAGGCTCTGCAGCAGGATTGATCCCTGCTCCTTCAACATCATCACCCAGATAAAGATCTTGGTCAGGCTCAAAACTGTCTCCTGACAGTCCAAGGGGAATGTATGGACAGGAAAGGAGGGAAAATCAGAATGAAAATTAGAAGAGGAAAGAATCGGAGTTGAAAGCACCAAGCATCGGCACAGATGAAGAACACGGCGCCGAACCCAAGGAAGTTGGCGCCATCGGAAACAGCCCAGCACACAGCACTGACAAAGGCCACAGCGCTGAAAGAGCTTGCGACGCCACAGACGGCACCAACAGAGCCCTCAGTGCCGTGGACGGTGCCGACAGATCCCTCAGCACTGCGGACGGCTCTGAGAGTGTTCCAAGGTTCTGAAAACTGTGATTTGAAGGAAAAGAAGGAAAATTAACAGGAGATAGAGGCATCAGTGTGGACCCCTGCGCCGCAGCCATGTGAGGGGGAAAAACACCTGAGCACGGAGTCGACGGCACCGAAGAAGGCGCTGCATGACTAGGAAGGTCCAACCACCGTACCCAGTCCCTCAAATGGCCCGAAGGCCCTGGAGTGACCAGGCCAGGCAGCAGGACCAACCTCCGAGCCCATTGCCCCTTAAGAGCAGCCCACTGGTGAAACTGCTCATCGGAGGCCCGTCCAATAGGCGGGGACGGGCTCCGATGTCAAAGAGATTGGGCACCAGTGCCAGAAACCGGTGACTCCAAGAGAGGAGAAGACTGGTGCCTAGCCCCAATGACTGACCATCGATGTTCAGTCATACCAGAAGGCGACCTCGAGTGATGCCTTCTCTTTCTCAACTTGTGTGCTGAAGAAGAACTCGAGGCCAAACGGTGCCGCAAATGGGACCGTTTCCTTTTATGCTTTTAGGGGGACCACCCATCTCCCTGAGCATTGGACCGTCTGTTGTCAGACCCACCCTCTGGGAAGGGCGGCAGACCGGACCCAGCCCAGCTGACCAAACAGCTTTCATATGAAGTCTCCCTACTGTCACCCGACTCGCTCATGGTCGACTCCGTCAATGGAGGGCTGAAGACTTCCTTATTAATCAATAAAATTAAATCTACTCGGTACTTGTTTTGAAGGTAAATTATAAAACAATAAACTGAAAACTATGTTGCTAGTTTGAAGTTTGACTCCCGGGGGGCGAGTGATGTCATCACTGAAGTGCACTCGACGGCGGGAAAAAAGGAACTGAAGCGGTTGGAGGGTCAATGCTGAGGTAGTCTTTACTGCACGAGCCACGGCTCGCGGTGCCACTTCCTCGTGGCTCCATCTCTGGTGCTGACCCTCTGGAAAAGTTTGCTCCCACTGGGTCCTAGCGCCTCCGGCATAGATCCCATTAGTGTGAATGAGTGGTGGAGACTTTACGTCCATGAAGATCGACTGATATGGGAAGTCTCCTGGGTGTCTTGACTTGTCAGGCGGAGAAAGAAATCTGATACGTTGATGGAACGATGCAGCAGATAAGGGCAATAATTTGAATATGTGTCACGAGCCAATGATAGTTCTATCATTTGCATATAGTTCCATTTTCTCTGGGCAGCTCTGCTAAGAAAGCTGACTGTACAGAGTTAGGAATATAGAATACATGGGGTTAGAACTACTGTTACAGGTGAGTAACCTGTATTTCTAGGGACATGGATATGATCTTCTATCCACACTAATTGGCAGACTCCTAGCAGTTCTCCGGGAGGAGGGAGGCAAGGTGCACACACCCTACTTAGGGAACAGAGACCGGAGAACTGAGGCCCCAAAACCAGCATCCCGGCGTGACTCTAGGTCAATGTGGTAATGGGAAATAAAGGTGTGTACTGACCCTCCAGGTAGCAGCCCTGCAGATTTCCTGGATAGGGACATCCTTGGAAGCAGCCACTGACGCAGTGGTATGATGGGTGGAATGAGCCCTTAGCCCTCCGGGAGGCTCCCTACTCTCCATCCTGTGCAGAGATCAATGCAGGATGTGAGCCACCTGCCAATTGTCCGCTTGACTGCAGGTCTGCCAGGTGCAGCTTCAGCATAGATGACAAACAGCTGGTGAACCTCTCCCCGAACTCCAGCTGTGTACTCTTTGTAATAAGCGAGCACTCACCTCAGGTCCAGAGTATGGAGCCTGTTCTCGGCCTCCGAGGTGTGGTTGAAGTACACCGGGAGATTAATCACCTGGTTCAGGTGAAACTCTGACACAACCTTCGGGAGGAGCTTTGGGATGGGGCGCAGGACAACCTTGTACCTATGGAATACCAGGTAAGGAGACTCCACCGAAAGTGCCTGGAGACCCCCAATCCTTCTGACTGACGTGATAGCCACCAAGAAGGTGGTCTTCCACAAAAGGTGAGACATCTCACACATGTGCATCAGTTTGAATGGCTTGCCCATGAGCTTTACCAAAGCCAGCAACAAGTCCCATGGTGGTGGTGGTTCACACACCGGAGCAGAAATGTAGTCAAGGCCCTTGAAGAAGCGCCAGACCACCTTCTCCTGCACCACCAACTGCTGACCGGCCTGCACCTGGTAAGCAGAGATGGCTGCCAGGTGCACCTGAAGGGTCACCGACCAAAGGCCCAACTGAGAGAAGGACCAAAGGTAATCAAGAATGCTAGCCACTGGACAGGGCAAAGGGTCCAACCCCTTGCCCTGACACCAAATGGAGAACCTCTTCCATTTGAACATATGAAGAAGCCAGCAGAAGATGGCCATTTTGTCTATGAAGTCTGCTCGTATTGCAGGGTCCACAGCTTGAACTACTGTCCCAGTCCTCCTTCCCCACTCCTCCTATTCTCCCTATCCATGATCCTTACCTTCCCCCATGCCTATCCCAGCCTCTCTTAAAGCTGCCCACTGTCTTCAATAAGGTGACCTCTTCCAGCAGTGCATTCCAAGTGTCCACCAAAGAAGTGTTTCCTGACCTCCCTCCTAAACCTCCCACCCTCCAGCTTAAGACTGTGCCCCCTCGTGTTATGGTTTCCACTAGCTTAAAGAGATGCTCCTTATCAACCTTATTTATCCCTTTCAAGTACTTGAAGGTCCCAATCATGTCCCCCCTCTCTCTCTCTCTCTCTCTCTCTCTCTCCCCGTCTTCCAGGGAGTACATACTCAGTGCCCTCAACCTCTCCTCGTATGACTTACCCTGCTGACCCGCTATCATCTTTGTAGCCCTCCTCTGGCCCTTCTCCAGCAGGTTAATGTCCTTTTTGGGTGTGGGCACCAGTACTGAACTCCATACTCTAGATACAGCCTTACCAGTGACCTGTACAAGGGCAGTATAATCTCCTCTCTCCTACTACTGATCTCCCTAGATATGCATCCCAGCATCTTGTTTGCCTTTGCTGCTGCTTTCTTGTACTGCGTGGAGTGCTTCAGGTCACTAGTGATCATCACTCCCAGGTCCTTCTCCTCCTCTGATACAGATACTCGGACTCCACCCAGGTAGTACTCTGTCCTGGGATTCTTGGCTCCAATATGCATAAGTTTGCATTTCTTGGCATTGAAGCCAAGCTGCCAGATCCTGGACCACCTCCCCTGCTTTTTCTGTAGGTCCTGTATCCCTTCAGCTTGTCCACTCTCCCGCAGAGCTTGGTGTCATCTGTGAATAGGCACATTTTGCCCTTAATGCCATCCCCAATGTCATTGATGAAGACACTGAACAACACCAGCCCCAGCATTGAGCCCTGCGGGACCCCACTGGTTACGTCTCTGGTGCCAGATAACTCACCCCCAAAAGTACCCTCTGGGTTCTGTCCCTTAGCCAGTTTTCCACCCATCTGGCCTTCTTTTCCCCAACCCCAAGATCCACCAACTTCCTGATCAACCTTTTGTGGGGCACAGAGTCAAAGGCTTTGCTGAAATCAAGACAGAGGATGTCTACTGCTTGGCCCATGTCTACAATCTTAGTGACACAGTCAAAGAAGTCAATCAGATTTATTTGACATGATCTCCCCCCTATGAACCGATGTTGCCTCGCATCCTGGAAACCATGCTCCTCTGGATATTTCACCAACCTTTCCTTTAGCATGGTCTCCATGGGCTTGCCCACAATGGAGGTTAGACTGACTGGTCTGTAATTCCCTTGGTCATTCTTGGGACCACTTTTGTGGAGGGGCACTACATGTGCTGTTCCCCAGTCCTGCAGTACTACGCCTGACTCTAGTGAACTATTAAATGGGTCTGCCAGTGGACTTGCCAATTTCCCAGTCAGTTCCTTTAGTACCCTTGGACGTACTCTGGCTGGGTGTAGCACTTCGTGGTCGACTCCTTCCGAGACACCTGTACAACAGTGACGACATCTTCGGACAGACCCAAGGCCTAGAACTCTAGTGACTCAGGAACCAGGCTGTCAGGTGCAGGGACTGAAAGTCCGTGTGGAGTACTTTCCTCTGATTGATGGAAAGCAGGTCTGGGCATAGGGGAAGATGCCTCGGGAGCTTGCTGCTGAGGCTGAGGAGATTGGGGTACCAGAACTGGTGTGGCCAGTCTGGAGCCACCAGGATCACCTGTACCTTGTCCCTCTTGGCCTTGACAATCACCTTGTGGACCAAGGGAAGTGGAGAGAAAGCATAGAAGAGTCCTGGGGTCCAGGGCCTCGAGAAGGCAAGAAGGCATCACCCTGCAGTGCTCCCTACTGAGTGGGGTGGGCACAAAACAGCCTCAGCGTTGCATTCTCCCTGGAGGCAAACAGGTCCATCTGAGGGGTGCCCCACTGGGAGAACAAGCTGTAAGCTACCTCTGGATGGAGAGATCACTCGTGAGACGCCTTGCCCACCCGGCTGAGAGTGTCCATCAGGTGATTGGAGGCTCCTGCTACATGGATGGCTAGAAGATCCACCTCCATGCTGTGCACAAGGGTCCAGTCATGGAGAGTTTCATTGTACAATTGCAGGGAGTGTGTTCCACCCTGTTTGTTGAGATAGTACATGGTCGTGGTGTTGTTCATCTGGACATGGACCACTTGACCCTGAATGTATGGAGGGAATTCAGTCAGCACCGGCCAAAATGTTTGGAGCTCCAGCAGGTTGATGTGGCATCAGGACTCCTCGGAGGTCCAGAGCCAGTGGACTCTGTTTCCACGGGTGGGCACCCCAGCCCATGAGAGAGGCATCGGTCATCAGGATAACCATTAGCTCTGGTCAGACAAATGGCATCCTTTCCTGCAGATGCGCTGGGACCAACCACCACTGGATGGCGTCCCACATCCACTGGGTCACAGTGACCGTCTGGTTGAAGTGCCCCTTGTGCTGAGACCACTGGCTGGCCAGCTCCCATTGCAGGGAGTGCATCCTTCAATGGGCCCAATGGGTCATGCTGGTGCAAGTCACGATGTAGCCTAGCAGGAAGTCCTGGGCAGGGTGCAATTGCCCAACCCGAAATGATCGGGAAAAGGAAGAGAGAGCCTCAACCCTGTCCACTGGGAGCCGGGCTCTGGCTCTGCAAGAGTCTAGCTCCACCCCGATGAAGTTGATCACCTGTGAGGGTATGAGTTCCAACTTGGCCCCGTTGACCAGAAGACCAAGGGAGATGCAGGCCTGGAGGGCCAGATCCCTGGAGCTCTCCACCTCCTGCCTGGAGGAACCTGCAATCAGCCAGTCATCCAGGTAGGGGTAAACCCGTCCTCCTTGATGCCTCAGGTAAGCTGCCACCACTGCAATGCACTTAGTGAAGATCCTGGGTACTGAATACAGGCTGAATGGCATGGCCTGGAACTCGTAGAGGGCTCCCTTGGTTCAGAAGCAGTGAAACGTTCAGTGGGACAGATGGATCGGGACATGAAAGAACGTGTCCTGAAGATCCAGGGAGAAAAACCACGTTTCACTCCAGAGATGGTATGTTCTGTGACAGAGTTACCATCCTGAAGGTAAATGACCTGAGGAACTGGTTCAGATCATGCAGATCGAGAATGGGGCTCCAGCTCCCTGTCCTCCAGGAAATACCTGGAGACAAACCCTGGGTGTTCTGGAGGATCCGTTACAGGAACAATGACCTCCTAGCGGAGGAGCTGGGTTACGTCATCTCTGAGAACTGACAGCATGTCGGTGGACACCAAGTCTTCCCATGGGGCGCAGGCTCGGCAAGGAGAGTACTGCTCGAATTCTAGGGGCAGACCCTTACCCACCACTTTGGGAACCCACCTGTCCATGGTGATAGTGGACCAGGTGGAAAGAAAGTGGTGGAGCCAACCCCCCACAGAAGGACCCATGGGAGGTGCGACGGGCATGAAAGAGGCACCCCTCATCCCGTCACTGAGCAGGCTTGGAGGAGGACCCAGCTGAGGTGCAGCAGGAGCCTCTCCCTCCCATATAACCAAAGCCACTGACTTGGGCCAAGGTCGTCAAGTCTGAGGCTGCTGGCCAGTCTGTAGATGGGCTGGCTTGGCCACAGGAGTGGAGGTGGACTGAAAGGGCTTCCATTTGTGCTGCTGCTTGGAGCCCTTAGGATCCTTCTGGGCAGATGTCACCAAGTCCAAGGTGGCATTGGATTTCTCGATGCGCGTGAGGTGACCCTCGACCCTGGGTCCGAAGAGGTCAATGCCCAGGAAAGGAACATCTGCCAGCTTGTGCTGAGTGTCCATCATGAAGTTCAAGATCCTCAGCCAAGCCCTGCGGCGCATGGCCATGGAGGCCGCCATGGAACAGGCATAGGAGCCCCCAATGTTCATGGTAGTCTAGAACTGTTGTTAGGCCACAACACGGCCCTGGTCCCGGACCTGTTTCACCTTGGTCTGGAGGTCCACAAGCAGATGAGGAAGCATCTCATCCAAAGTGCCCAGCAGGGTTGTGGGAGAAGTGGGCCATGAGAAGGGACACGCTTGCCTGGTGGAGGCCAAGCAGGAGGCAGCACAGACCTTCTTAGCCGCATGGTCCAATTTTTTTTGACTTCTTATCAGGCAGCTTGTCCACATCATCAGTGTTGCCAGAATGCCAGAACACAGAGTCAGCCACCAACCCCTCAGCTAAGAGGTGCTCTATGAATCCAGAGAGGGATCCAGTGGGCACCGCATACTTGTGGGCCATCCTGGCAGAAGGCGCAGGGCAAGAGGAGGAACTCTGCCAAATCTCCAGGGCAGGGCTGAGAATGGCTTCTGCCACCGGGAAGACCTCAGCTGGAGAATCTCCCTGGTCGAGGATCTCAGTCTGTGGGTAGTGAGCCCATTTCTGGACGGGCACCATCTTCATACCCATCGACTCTGAGATCAAGCAGAGGAGGCCCATGAAGGAAGATGGACCTTTGTCCATTGAGAGATTTCCCACTGACTCTGCGTTGAATGGATGGGAGTGCAGGGAGCAACCCTCAGACTCTGAAGAGTGGTCAAAGAGAGATCAACCGCCCGAGTCACTGCTGAACTTCTGCAGTCAGGGGTGATGGTGACTGACAGCCAATGGGGAAGCCTCTTTGCCAGCTGAGACTCCTTGGTCAGAGCTCTGGCAGTCAGCTGTTTAGACAACGGCTCCACCAGAATCGGCAAAGAAGCCAGTGTCAGCTGAGTCAGGACTGTCTTAATCAGTTCTGATGACGGAGTCAGCGTCTACCTTTCGGGTGGCAGCCAGGTAATGGCCAGTGTCGAAACCAGGCCCGGCTTGGTGCTGGTAAGCACCAACTGTTGCCACATCAGGTTCTCCTAGTGTTGACACAACTTGCATAGAGGCCTCTCCTCACCCGAGGAGGATGAGGACAATGAATAGCAGCAATGCTGTTTCTCTTGGTGACAAGAGTGGGAGCACCAATCCACAAGAAGATAACCAAGACCTCAACCTCTGGGGGAACTGGCAGTGGGGCTTGGAGGGAGTCGGTGTGGTCAGGAACCAGAGGCAGGGGGTCAGCGGACTGATCCATCCCTGAAACAGTCTGAGTGAGGACCAGAGTCCTCAAAAGATAAGTGTTGACCTCTTCGTTCGACAACTGGTTGGTCAGCTTGAGAAAGATCTCAGTCGACGACTCAACCAGCGTCTCGGCCAACAGGCCTGATGAGGTAGGTTACTGAGGAACCTGCAGCCAGGGTCGACGATTTGACTGTGGTCAAATCTGGGGAAGCACGGGAAATGGAGGCCCTCAACCAAGAATGCTCCCGATCCCATGACCTCCGATGAGCCCTTTCTTGTTTGGACTCTTTGACTTACCTTTAGACTTGTGCCCTGAGGGTCCCTGACCGAGGGTATGCAGGGACTGGCACAACTCCTTGAAGAATCCCATGATGGTCGAGGCCAGCTGGAGTGGCATGAAGGCAGACACTGAAGAGAAGAAGAAGTGGCCTGGGCTGTTTCCTTCTCAAAGGCCACGTGTTGCTTGATGGACCCCGCGGCCATGGAGACCACCCAACAGGTGTCCTTGGACTTGACCGGTGGATTCCTGGATGCTGGATGGCCCAACTTCAGGTGAGTGAGACAATCTTACAGGACGTTCTGGTGAAAGGAGCAAAAAAAGTCACAGACCTGGGGATTGTGGTCATGCCTCAGGCAATACATGCACGTGGCATGCGAATCCATCCTAGACATCTTCTGCCCGCAAGGTGTGACAGGGTTGAATAGGACCCTGTCCCAGTTGTTATGGAGAGTCTGAATGCAGGGATCTGTTCTGTCCTTTCTTTTCCTGTCTCTTGTCTGTCTGGTTGCGCAACAAAATTTTCCTGTGAAACCTAGGATTTGATCACCCTGACAGTCTTGCAATTATTTGCCTCTCACTATCTCTCAGTCTTCCCTTGCTGTTTCTGTCTTTTTCCTCCCTTGCATATCTGCTGGTATAAAAATATATGCAAATCATTATGTGGAACTGTAACTGATATTGGGATCCCTTTGTTTAGAACTTATATGGTGTTACTGTTGAAATGGATATAATTATAGTTTAGGATGATTGCAAAAAGCTATTGGAAACTCAAGGGGTTAACCTGAAATGCAATTTTTAAGCCTTTTGCAGAAGCTGTGGAAAAGAGGCCTCAGTTCTGGGCCATTATGTTCCTGCCTGCACCTGCCTGAAACATACAAGAACATTTTAGAAAAAAACAGGATGCTTGTTAAGAAGCGGGTTGCAAGGGCTTATAAAAACAAAGCTGCAATTTCTTGTAAGACACACAGAGATTGAAGGAAAACTCTGATGGATCTTCTCTATTTATTCTGCCTTTGTAAACAGTTATATGGAACAAGTTTATTTTTTTATGTTACTGTTAATACAAATAAATACTCTTTGCGAATTCTACAACTGCTTCTGGTTTTCCTATGCTTACTGACCTGTGCTTCAATGACAGATGGTGTCAGCCTAAGTGGGATTTATGTTGCGCATACTCTTAGCCAGGACTTTTGTGCGTGGGTACTGGACCTAGTACTGGGGAAGCATACAGAAAGGTATGGATTCTGCAGCAGCAAGTCCAGGAGTGGTTAACAGGAGAATGGCAGCCAAACTAGCAAAGACAGAAGTCCAAGCTGAATTTGTACAGCCAGCATAAGTTATGGAAAAAGAACAGGCAGTGATAGAACCTGAAAGCCTGATGGACTTTTTCAAATGGTGGGCAATACAACAAAATGAGATGGAGAAATAGAGGACAGAAGAAATGCAGTGACAGGAGCAGCAGAGGAGCGAAGAAAAGCAGCAGATGAAAGAAGAAATGCAGTGACAGGAGCAGCGATGGCTGGATGCCTTGCAAGCTATCAAAGGCAGAGGATCTGGCACAGATCCAGACGAGCAACAAAACACAAGCAACTTAAAAGCCATTAAACTTACAAACTTGTGTCCCTCTGATGATATCGAGGCATACCTGACAACTTTTGAAAGAATTGCCACAGCCTGTCAATGGCCAAAGCAGCAATGGACAATCAGACTGGTACCCTACCTGACAGGGAAAGCCCAACTTGCCTACAGCAATATAGACACTGCACAGTCAGAAAACTTTAACCCGGTGAAAAGCGAAATCCTGAAAAGGAGAGACCTACAGACAGAGATTTCAATCTCTGAAGTACAACTCAGTCGACAATCCTCAAGAAGCCTTCACTCAACTCAGAGAACTCCTGATAAAATGGCTCCAACTAGAGGGGAAAACAGTCCCACAGATCATCAACACATTTGCAATGGAGCAATTTATCAACATCCTGCCTACAGATGTGCAGCTTTGGGTAAAGGAACACTGACCAGAAAGTGGGGAAAAGGCTGTTTCTTTGGCTGAGGTCTACCAAATGGTCAGACAGATGCCACAGCAGCGAGGTAACAGCCAAGACACTCTTTTTCCCATTTAAACTCCAAGTCTGATAACTCTGGTGGGGGTAACAAATCTGTGTCACAAGATGTTATTTGCTATAACTATAATAAGTCAGGCCATACTGCAAAAAACTGCCGTAGTAAGGAGAGTGGCATTGGAGCAGATTTGTCTTTGGCAAATAGGGGCAAGTACTTAACAGATGTGAAGGTGGGGGATAAGACTGTAAAGGGACTCATTGATTCGGGAAGCAGACAGACCCTAGTGCATGTTGAAGTGCTGGGAAAACACTGCGAAAGGACCAGGTGCTGGTGTCATCTGCATCCACAGGGACACTCGATACTATCCCACCATCCAAGTTACTTTGACCATTAAGGATGTGTCGCACCAAATGAAAATAGGTAGTACCTAAGTTACCTATACCTGTGATTATTGGAAATGACTTTCTAGGATTTACTGAGTTAATCAAAGAAGGAGTAAATCCTGATGTTTCAGCAGCTGTGGTGACAAGAGCTCAGGCAAAGAAAATTTCAGATGGTGGGGACTCTTTTCCTTTCAGTGATTTTGATTCAGATTTGTTTGAGCACAGCTCCAAGATCTGGAAATCCAGGAAAGAGAGACGATGCCTGAAGAAACTGTGGCAACAACTGACTGATGGACATAAAGGGTTAAAATATGAAAATGCTGAAGCTAAACTGATCACTGATTGTGATTTTCTTTCTGAACACGCTAACGATGTTTCTCTCCAGGGTTATTTTAAGCAGCTGAGAGTGAAACAAAAACAGGGTGAACCAATGTTTAAAAAATGTAATGGGTTACTGTACAGAGTTTGGGTTAAACCTCAGACACAGGACCAGATAGAACTGGACATGCCACAGAAGTATAGAACAGAGTTGTTACCGATAGCACACAATAGTCCTATGGCTGGTCACTCAGGGAGGGAGCACACCCTTGCCAGATTGCTGTATAGATTTTACTGGCTGGAATTCATGAAGCTGTTGCTACCTATTGTAATTCTTGTACTGAGTGTCAGAAAGTAACCCCGTCACTAGAAAAGACAAGGTGCCCCTGGTACCCCTACCCTTGATAGATGTGCATTTTGAGAGAATTGCAATGGGTGTGCGTGGTCCTTTAGATAAAAGTAGAAAGGGTACTAGATTTATCTTGGTAGTATGTGACTATGCTACTCGATACCCAGAAGCAGTTCCAATGCATACTGTCACAGCTTCAAAAGTGGCAGCAGAGCTTGCAAAATTTTCAGCAGAGTGGGCATACCTAAAGAAATTATTATTGATCAGGGTAGTAATTTTGGTGCTGCATTATTTAAGGAGCTGTACAGACTACTAGGTATTACTGCCATAAGAACCTCCCTTATCACCCTCAGACAGACGGTCTTGTTGAGTGTTTTAACCAAACCCTAAAATGCATGTTAAAATGGTTTATAAAAGGGGAAGGGAAAGATTGGGACCAATACTTGCTTTACCTACTTTTTGCTTACAGAGAAGTGCGAAGTGTCAAGTCAGCGAATACAAATCTTGGGGTCCTCTACTGCCATAGGTACTCTATGACACCTGATGTTCTGAAACTTGCCATCAGTAGTTCAGTAATGTCCTCCATAGATTATGGGTGGCCTATCTATGGGGCAGGCACTAAAACTGCCCTAAACAAGGTCAGCACACTACTAAATAAGGCCTGCCGACTATCAAAAGGGGCTACCCAGGACACCCACACCTGCACACTCTACACTGAAACTGGGTGGCTCCCACTCCATCTTAAAGCACAATACCAAACCTACCTACTTCTGAAAAAAGTGCTTCTTGGGCTTCCCCCCTACACTGGGCTGCCTCTTTACGCTGGCAGTTCCCACCAAATCAACATGAAGTGCAGCTACAGACAGGTTGGTGATTCCCTTCAAAAGGATGAAACTTGCCCAGAACTCCATCCTGTACCAAGGACCAAAATGGTACAATGAGTTACCTGCTAACCTCACAGAATCACCCAAAATTAGTACCTTCAAATCTGGGCTCAGATCCCTTCTTGACGCAAGTAAGAACTGTGCTTGCCTGCACTAATATGGCAGAATTTCAGCCACCCAACCCTTTCCCTTTCACCCCTTTTAATCTCATCAACCCCCCCATCCCCAAACAAGGCCACTTGACTGATAAACCACTTCCACCACGACGCCATCCCTGGCTGACCCCTACCCCCCCACCTAGACTAACCAACAAACTAGTGAACTACAAGGCTGAACCCTATTTGATCCTATCCTCTTCTACCTTTAGTTGGATGTATATAATTTCTTTGGTATTTGAATGTCTGTGTAACTGTTTTCTGTAAACACTGCTATATTTGTAATGTCTGTACAACAATGACCTGGAACCTTTGAAAACAAGTCCGGGACTCAAAGGTATTAATCCTAAACTGAAATAAAAGTGCCACAGGCATCAACAGGGTTTTCACCATTTGAAATGCAGTATGGTAGGCATCCAAGAGGGCCACTGGATGTGATAAAAGAAATGTGGGACGATAACCCCACTCAGAAACAATTTGTAACGTCTTATATGTGTGCCCTAAGAAAAGAGCTGGCAAAATATGTTGAAATTGTCCATAGTAATCAGGAAGAGGCCCAAAACCAGCAGAAGGTATATTATGACCATGGGTAAAGGAAAAAGTTTTTGAGCCAGGTGAAAAGGTTTTGTTACTGTTACCCACAACAGAAAATAAACTGTTAATGAAGTGGCAAGGGCCTTATAGAGTGCTTAGATGTACTGGAACCATTGACTATGAGATTGAGACCCCGGACTGGAAAAATCCTACTAAGATATACCGTGCTAGCCTCCTCAAGAAATGGGTTGAAAAAATGCCAAAAGCTGCTTTGCTAGTTTTACCAGAAACTGATAAAGAAGATACTGATGTAGCTTATGATAGACTGGAACAAATTGTAACTGCTGATGCTGTAAATGTAAATGTTTTCTTAACCTCAGAACAAACTGCAGAAATTTGTAAAGCTAAAGACATTTAACAGTACTTTTACCACAGTACCAGACCGAGCAAAAGGGGTTGAGCATGTGATAGTGCCAAGCAAAGCTTGCCCTATTAGGCAAAAACATACAAGTTACTAGAGCGCTTAAGAGCTGATGTGGTTAAGAAAATAAAAAAAATGAAAGAATTGGGTATCAGAAGAGTCAAGGAGTGCTTGGTCATCTCCAGTGGTAATTGTAAACAAAAAAGAAGGGGGTGTTAGAATCTGCCTTGATTTTAAGAAACTTAATCAAGTGTCAGAATTTGACAGGTTGTCCTATACCCAGAATAGATGATTTGGTGGACAAACTGGGGAGTGTAAAGTATATCAGTACCCTCGCTCTTTCCAAGGGTTACTGGCAAATCCCTTCAGCTAAAGAATCCAGAGACAAAACTGCATTTGCCACTCCTGTTGGAGTCTATCAGTTCACCACCATGCCATTTGGTTTACATGGTGCACCAGCTACTTTCTAGCGGTACATGGATGCAATAGTATCACCTCACATTGGTTATTGTGCTGCGTACCTGGATGATGTCATGGTGTACAGTCCAGACTGGAAAAGCCACCTGGAATACCTATGAGCAGCCTATCCAAGTTATCAAAAAGGCAGGTATGACTATTAATCTTACCAAATGTGCATTGGGCATGCAGGAAACCCGATATTTGGGCTATGTGCTGGGAAATGGAGAAGTTAAGCCAGAAGTTTCTAAAATAGAAGCTGTAGCTAACAGCCCTATACTGAAAACAAAGGAACATGTCAGGTCATTTTTAGGGCTGGCTGGTTATTATTGAAGATTTGTTCCCAACTTTGCTGAATTACCTACTCCCCTCACTGAACTCACAAAGAAACGGTACCCAAATAATGTGAAATAGACTCCAGAGTGTGATGAAGCTTTTCAAGCCATAAAGGCTGCATTATGTTCAGCACCTGTTTTAAGAAGCCCATACTTTGAGAAACCATTTCTGTTACAAATAGATGCATCTGAGATAGGCCTAAGTGCTGTCCTAAGTCAAAATGTCGATGGGACAGAACATCCTATTCTGTATACAAGTAGCAAATTGCATAACAGAGAGAAAAGGTACTCCACTATCGAAAGGAGTGTTTAGCAGCAAAGTGGTCCATGAAGTCCCTTAAATTTTATTTATTAGGAACTGAATTTGTTCTTGTAACTGATCACAATCCTCTCTGTTGGCTTAACCAGATGAAAGATAAAAATTCCAGAATCACGCGGTGGTACCTGGCACTGCAGCCACTGAAATTCTCTGTGATTCACAAATCTGGTGAAGAGAATAGCAATACTGATTTTCTGTAGAGATATGGATCAGGAATTGAGGGTTCTGATGGTTGAAAAAAAAAACACAAAACAAAACTAATGCATGGATTTGAACTGTACTTTTTGCTGTACTGTTAAAAAAATGGATGCAAAAGTACTTAATTTCTGAAAGTAGAAAATGTTAGAGAATAGAAAGTTTTGGAAACCTGCTTAATAAAACAGGTTCCCTCTTAAAGAGTGGGGGTATATGTGACAGGGTAGAATAGGACCCTGTTCCATTTGTTTTGGAGAAAGTGTTTAAATGCAAGGATCTGTATTCTTTCCTTTTCTGTCTCTTCTGTCTTGTTGCACAACCAAATTTTCCTGTGAGACCTCGCACTTGATCAACCCAACCAGACTCGTAATCCTTTGCCTCTCACCGTCTCTCAGTTTTCTCTCGCTGTCTTTCTTTCTTGTATATCAGCTAATACAAAATATATGAGAATCAATGTAAGGAGTGAAACTAATATTGGCATCTCTTTTGTTCAGAAAATGTTTAGTGATGCTGTTGAAATGTATATGTATTTATAATTTGAGATAACTGTAAAAAGTCAGAGATTATTTGAGTGCAAAGGCTGGAGGGACCTCAGGAAGCTCTCAATGTTCTAGTAGCTCCTGAAATTCACAAAGAACAGGATGCTTGCAAAGGATGGGGGTTGAAAAGCCTTATTAAAACAGCTAAGCTGAGCTGCAAGGGAGATTTATTTTACAAGAGATTTTATTTTATTTCTGTATATAGTTATTCTGAACAGGTTTACTTTGTTTTATGTTACTGCAGCTAGAAATAAAAAGTTTTGTGGAATTTTACAACTGCTCCTGTGTTTACTCTATGTTTCCTGACCTGTGCCTCAACGACAGATGGTGTCAGCCTAAGTGGGATTTAAGCCATGCATACCCTAAGACAGGAGATGTGTGCATAGGTACTGGACCTAGTAACACGGAAGCACAGAGGAAGGTATGGATTCTACAGCAACAGAAGTCCAGTCTGAGATTGTACAGCCAGCACAAGTTATGAAAAAAGAACAGGCAGTGCGAATCGTGCTCAAGCCCAAGGCAGTACACGCACGTGGAATGCGGATCATTCCGGGACATCTTCTGCCCACAGGGACACCGATGGAATCCGGGAGTTGATTTGTCCATCACAGCCACGAGGGAAGATAAAGACCGAAGTCTTGAAAATTTTAAGATTAGATTAGGGTAAACCGAAGAGTTTGGATCCAGGCCTAAAACGCAGAGCGCAAAGGAGGGAACCTGAGCTTCCAAGCGGTAAGGAAGATCTGGCATCCTGGGGCGGAGCCGAGGGTTTTACCACCCGGGTGGGTGGGAGGAGCCAGCTTGAAGACCTTCCGGCAAGATTTAAAGCGGCAAGAAACCTGCCAGTAAGTGTGGATGAACAACATATACCATTCCCAGAACTCCTGTTACAGGTGAGTAACCTGTATATTTGGGCTGTGTGTTGGGAAATGGAGAAGTTAAGCCAGAGGTTTCTAAAATAGAAGCTGTGCCTAACAGCCCTGTCCCTAAAACAAAGAAACATATCAAGTCATTTTTAGGGCTGGCTGGTTATTATCGGAGATTTGTTCCCAACTTTGCTGAGTTGGTTACTCCCCTCACTGAACTCATGAAAAAAAGGTACCAAATAATGTGAAATTGACCCCAGGGTGTGTCGAAGCTTTTCAAACCATTAAGGCTGCATTATGTTCAGCCCCTGTTTAAGAAGCCCAGATTTTGAGAAACCATTTTTGTTACAAACACATGCAAAAGAGAGGTAGGCCTAGGTGCAATCCTGAGTCAAAATATAGATGGGAAAGAACATCCTATTCTGTACATAAGTAGGAAGTTGCATGACAGAGAGGAAAGATACTCCACCGTTGAAAAGGAATGTCTAGCAGCAAAGTGGGCCATGGAGTCCCTTACGTTTTATTTGCTAGAACTGACTTTGTATTTATAACAGATCACAATCCTCTCTGTTGGCTTAACCAAATGAAAGATAAAAATTCCAGAATCACAAGGTGGTACCTGACACTACATCCATTTAAATTCAAGGTGATACACAAATCTGGTAAAGAGAATGGCAATGCTGATTTTCTGTCACGATATGGATCAGGAATTGAGAGTTCTGGAGATTGAAAAATTTACGAGTTTAAACGTTACTGTTTGCTGTACTGTTATAGAAAAAAAGGATACTGCACATGTGCTTCATTTCTGAACATTAGAAGCTAAAATTAGTAGAGAATTAATAGAAAGTTTTGGAAACCTGTTTGATAAAACAGGTTCCCTCTTAAGGAGGGGGTATATGTGACAGGGTTGAATAGGACCCTGTTCCAGTTGTTATGGAGAGTTTGAATGCAGGCATCTGTTCTGTCCTTTCTTTTCCTGTCTCTTGTCTGTCTGGTTGCGCAACAAAATTTTCCTGTGAGACCTAAGATTTGATCACCCGACAGCCTCGCAATTAATTGCCTCTTGTTATCTCTCAGTCTTCCCTTGCTGTTTCTGTCTTTTTCCTCCCTTGCATATCTGCTGGTATAAAAATATATGCAAATCATTATGTGGAAATGTAACTGTTATTGAGATCCCTTTATTTAGAAATTATATAGTGTTACTGTTGAAATGGATATAATTATAGTTTAAGATGATTGTAAAAAGCTATTGGAAACTCAAGTTAACTTGAAATGCAAGTTTTAAGCCTTTTGCAGAAGCTGTGGAAAAGGGGCCTCAGTTCTGGGATATTGTGTTCCTGCCTGCACCTGCCTGAAATATACCAGAACATTTTAGAAAAAAACAGGATGCTTGTTAATAAGGGGGGGGGGGCTGCACTGATTTATAAAAACAAAGCTACAATTTCTTGCAAGACACACGGAGACTGAAGGAAAATTCTGAAGGATCTTCTCTATTCTGCCTTTGTAAATAGTTATACAGAACAAGTTTATTTTTCTTTATGTTACTGCTAGTACAAATAAATACTTTTTGTGAATTCTACAACTGCTCCTGGTTTTCCTATGCTTCTTGACCTGTGTCTCGATGACACGAGGCACACCTAGCAAAACCTGGAAGCAGACTTTTTGTACATGACGGTTGCGATTCAGATAGCTGAAGACAAACTCATAGGAGTTTTTTTTAAAAGGTTTAGGGCTAGGGTCTACTCAACGCGGGAGTGGTAAGGAGAGAACCTGCTTCTTCCAGTGGAAAGGAAGATCTGGCATCATGGGGCGGAGCCGAGGGAGTTACCACCAGGGTGGTTGGGAGGAGCCAGCTTGAAGACATTTCTGGCAAGTCTTAAATGGAAAGGCAATTACCAATTAGTGTGGATAGAACATCATATCCACGTCCCTAGAATTGGGCAGTTTTGTGTTGAGTGGGGATGCGAAAAGATCTTCTGTGGTGGAAGAGAGAAGTTCTCACTCGTGCATGCTGGACTGTATCCTGCTAAGGCTATCGGCCAAGGTGTTTAGCAGGACTTATCTCAGGCCTTTGTGGCTTGGGAGCCCAATGAACCCACTGGCAACTGGGAAGGGGGGACCCATGAGGACACCTGGCCAGAACAGGCTACCTGCTGTTCCATCAGGAATTTTTTGACAGCCCTTTTTAAGTTTGCCGTGTGCGGATGCACAGTGAACTTCTTGCAGTAGAGTGACTTTTTAGGGGTGTGACACTGTCAGTCCAATGCAGAGTGGTCTGCAAGGGGCTCAACAGTATCACACGAATCATCAGCCAGGCTGATAATGATGCTGTTTTGCCTGAAGTGGTCAGCACTTGAAAAGAAAATACTGCACCAATCATACTGCAGCTTTTTCCTTTCATCTGCAGAACACTGCCCAGCAAACAGCTGCTCGCTGTCCAGAACATGATCAGCCTGGCTGATGTCACCACCGCCACCATGGTTACTTTCCACATCCTGTGGCTGTCCCGCTCCTCCTTGTCCTGCAGCACCCAAAATAGTTGCCAACTTCTAGTGTCCCCAAGCCCCCAAAATAGTTGCCCACTCCCAGTGCGCCCAAACAATGTAGAAACAGTTGATGACAATGGGGTGCCCAATCCCCGTGATGGCAGTTGTGCCCCTCCCTCCTGATGTCACCGCCACTGCCTGGGTCACTTCTCCGCATCCTGTGGCTGTCCCATTCCTCCTTGTCCTGCAGCCCCAAAAATAGTTGCCCACTCCCAGTGTCCCCAAGCCCCCCAAATTGTTGCCCACTCCCAGTGTCCCCAAACAATGTAGAAATAGTTGCCGACAATGGGGTGCCTAATCCCAGTGCCAGCAGCAGTCCCCTCCCTCCAACCAGTGTGGGACAGTGGGGAGCCCACTCCCAGTATTCCCAATTGTCATAACCCCCAACTACTGTGGAACACTGGGGAGCCAACCCCCAGTGTCCCCAAACATTTCCATATATTTTCCCTGTAAAAAACAAAACCGTCCCCCAATGTATTTTTTTCCTATAAAAAAAAAAAGAAAGTGGTCCCTCGTCGTCTCCCATGCCCTCCTCCCCATCCCAACCCTCCTACTGAGCACTCCACCAACCCACACCCTATACTGACCACCAGAGGTCAAGCGCTGTCATATTCTCTGAACCGGGACACGTCTGCACTCTTTAAAGCCCAACCGCAAACTGAACAATCAAGGTAAGCACCGTATAATAGCAGCCATTGGGGTTTTGAACTTTTGTTGATATTTAAGAAATTTTTTGGTATTTTTACTCAAAATTTTCAACATGGGCTTTTTGGGACCCTGCCTCATGAACACTGGCACTGTCAATTCGTTAGTCCTGAAAGGTGATTTAGCGGCCGCTGAGTGGAATCTCTTTTCGGGACCCAGCAACAAAACGACAGTGCCGTTGTTCATGAGGTGGGATCCCAAAAAGCCCATATTGAAAATCTGGTGCAAACATATGAAAAAATGTCAGAGTTATGTGTGCTCGTTGACATTTTCCTACACATGCATGTAACCTTGCCAATTTTTTATATTTTCACTCCAAATTTTCAAAATACACATTTTTTCACACCACCACCTCATGAACAGTACAGCTGGCCTTTCTCACATCCTGCCCGAAATGTGTTTTCACATCTGTGGCGCAGAATATCGTGGTCGTTGCACCAAATCACCTTTTGGGACCAAGTAAGGAAATGTCAGTACCAGTGTTCATGAGTGGAGTCCCAGAAAGCCCATGTTGAAAATGTGCAAGAATATGAAAAAACACCCGACTTAAGTGTGCTTGTTGACATTTTCCTATGCACTTGCATAACTTTGCCAATTTTTAATATTTTCACTCAAAATGTTCAACATGTACATTTTTCCACACCACCTTATGAAAAGTACAGCTGTAACTTCTCACGTCCTGCCCAAAATATGTTTTAGCATCTGTGGCGCAGAATGGCACGGTCGTTGTGCCAAATCACCTTTCAGGATTGAGTAAAGTAATGGCAGTACCAGTGTTCATGAGGTATGGTCCCAAAAAGTCCATGTTGAAAATTTGGTATCAACATTTTAAAATGGCTGTGCTATGGGCATTCATTGCAATCTTGCTACGCACGCTCATAATGTTGGAACATTTCAATATTTCCATCCTGTATTTTCAATAAAGTCTTCTTATTACCACACATCATGTATGCCACAGCTGACATTTTTCAAGTACCTCAAGGGCATAAACAAGGTGTAGGGAGGAGACATCTTGCAATACAGGAAAAGTACAAGAAAGATAGGGCATGCCACTGGAAGGTGGCAGGAGGGAATGTGAGGAAGTTTTTCTTCACAGAGAGGGTGTTGGATGCATGGAATGGTCTGCCACAAGAGGTGGTGGGAGCAAGCACTGTGGTTGGATTTAAACATGCATGGCACAGGCATAGGGGAACCATAAAGGTAAAGCAGAGGGAGGGTCAGAAGCCATAATCAAGTATGGGGCTTGTGAGCACACACTGGATGGGTCTAGTGTTCCTTATCTGCCAACAATTTCTATGTTTCGCTCATGACTGGAGAGAGCTACAGGATGGGTGGGAGGTAGTTGCTGACAGTCACAAAGGAAGAAAGGGACCTGAAGGTCATTGTGACACTTGGCCAGCTGGTTATGATTATTGTATGATATTTGTAATATAAAAATATAGTATGTGATTGTCTCACATAAGACATCCTGTACTTCCATGGGTGCCCCTCTCCAGGTTTCAGTGAAGCTACAGGATATGTAACTGACCAGGAGATTTCTGTAATGTAATCAACTTCCTTGAGCAATTGCATTTTATGGCCTCTTTATGACCTGTTGCTGCTTCGGAGTTGGGAAACTAAATATACATTGTATTACAGGACAGGACATCATTTAGCTGATTCCTGTTGGCTATATCTCACACCTGGGTGATGGATCGTAGGGTTGTAAATCCTCAAAGGAACTGGTGGATCAAAGACTCATAATTTGGGAAATGAGTTTTTTGCTGATGTAATCTTATTTAATGTACCTCCTGATAGGACATCATGTTTGTATTTTTTTTATATTCAAAAAGGAGGAGCTAGATGATTCACCAAAGGAGAGATGGAGTTGAAATGTATCCTTGTAACTGGGGAATATGACATATTATTTTGGGACTCTGAGAGAAACTAACTCAAAGGCGCTTACAGAGGTAATACATTAGATAGAAAAGATCTAACTGTATGTTGGTAGGAGTTTTTGTTTTGTACTTTGCCCTTGTTCTTTTAAATGATAGTATGCTCTTTGATATATTGTTCTGTGTTTGCGTTTTTCATATTTTTGTCATCTTTTAGTAAAATCTTTTTTTCCAAGATACTGTCTGGGTGTGTCTTCCAAGTTCTTTTTGCATGTGATGTATACGTGGTTAAGTTTGACAGCTGTTCTGAAGGACTTGATGGTGTCATTAAACTGGGAAAAGGTAAGAATATACCTAAGGTCTCTTACAGAGTTACAAGGGTTCATTCTGGAAGCCCGGCTTGGTGCCCCTGGCGAAAGATTGTACCGCAATCCCTGAAGAGGGTACATATCTGAGCTAGTACATTTGGTACGCTAGCATAAGGTTCACAGTTTGAATCTCCCCAGAACTTGAGACTAAAGGTGATTCAGACCCAAAAGCAGACAGAAGGGTTACCCTGTCTGTTACCTGTTCACACTATTGCATTTGGAGGTTGGCACTGTGGGAGCAGTGGGCCTGACCTGCTGAGTGCGTTTGTGACAGTCATTATTTCAGATGACCTGAAAATGTCAAAGCAGAGCAGAAGGGAAGGCCAGTGGCATGCTGGGGTGCATAGGCAGGAGTATCACCAGCACAAGACAGCAGGTAGTGATGCTGTGATATAAAACCATGGTCAGGCCTCACATGGAGTACTGTGTGCAGTTATGCATGGGACAAGCTTGACGATGTCCAGCTCATGACCTCAGACCGGGTGTGTAACCTGGGCATTTTTTTCTGACAGCGGTTTG
Organism: Neoceratodus forsteri; assembly: GCA_016271365.2. NCBI lineage: Eukaryota > Metazoa > Chordata > Ceratodontiformes > Ceratodontidae > Neoceratodus > Neoceratodus forsteri. Next base: position 42,441,472 of record CM057451.1, read on the forward strand.
ACCCTGAAATCACAGGTGTCTGCCGTTGTCAAATCTTCCTTTTACCATCTTAGGAATATTGCCCGGGTGAAAATAGCAGTTACATAAGAACTTACTGTAACAGTAGATCTTCGAGAGACGTTCCTGCAGTAGGTCTTCACATATAGGACTACGACCCCTGGCGTCAGGTCCGCACGGCAAACTTGTAGATAGCAATCACCAGTCAGCCCGACTATAAAAGGGGCAGTCTCACGCCTGCTCTCCAATTCTTTTCCAACGGAGACCTAAAGATAGGTAAGGAGAAAACCAGAGTGAACTCCAAAGAACCTGCTTCCACTCTAGTCCAGCCGGACTAGATAGGATGGAAAGTAAAGCATCCAAAAACTGGGGGAAGGAGGAAGGGAAACTAGACCTACTGCAGGAACCTCTCTCGAAGATCTACTGTTATGGTAAGTTCTTACGTAACTGCTATATCTTACTTCGAGAGGGTTCCTGCAGTAGGTCTTCACATATAGGACTGAATACCAAGCAGTCCGAAAGAAAAATAAGGCACAGGTGCATCCAGGAGGAGGACAAGTCACCAAGAGTGATTATGACAGAAGGCTTTGCAGGACCGCAAGTCCAAAGCCAGTTCTGCGCCAAGAGGCAATGTCCAGACTGTAATGCTTAGTGAAGGAGTGAACAGACGACCAGATGGCCGCAGCACAGATCTCTGCAATGGACACATTCCTGAAAAAGGCAGTAGAGGTTGCTACGTTACGGGTGGCGTGGCCTTTGACTGCCCCCGGAAGGGACTTCCCATATTGCGTGCACGAAAAATGGATGCAGTTAGTGAGCCATCGGAGATGGTCTGCTTGGAAATAGCCTTGCCCTGGCACTGAGGGGCAAAGGCCATGAACAGTTGGTTAGATTTCCTAACCTCTTTAGTCCTGGTCGTGTAGTACTTCAGGATCCGGTGCACATCAAGCATGTGCAGCAGGTGTTCCCCTCGTTGGAATACTGTGGGTAGTATACTGGTAATTCCACGCTCTGGTTCAAAGTGGTTTCTGAAATAACTTTGGGCAAAAAAGAAGGGTTAGTCCAAAGGACTACTCAGTCCTTATGAAAAATTAAATAAGGTTCTTTACATACGAAGGCCTGTAATTCGGAAACCCTTCTGGCCGAAGTGACGACGACTGAAAACAAGGTCTTCAGGAGAGGAAGCGCAAGTCACAAGAAGAAGCTGGTTCAAACGGTGGTAAGGTCAGCTTCTCCAGCATGAAATTCAGGTCCCAGGGAGAACAAGGATTCCGGATCAGAGGTTTCAAATGAAGGATGCCTTTCAAAAAGGTCTTGGCAACCTCCAGTTGAGCCAAGGTTTTGCCCTCCACCGGGAGGTGGTAGGCCGACACCGCAGAGAGGTGGACCTTAATGGAGGAATAGCTAAGGCCCGCCTCAGACAAATGTGCGAGGTACTCTAAGGCCTGGGATGCCGAGCACGAAAATGGGTCCCAGCTCCTTGCTTGGGCCCATATCTTGAATCTCTTCCACTTCACAGCATAAGTGGATCTAGTGGAGGGTTTTCTGGCCTCCACTAGAATATGCAAAACCTGTGAAGAGACCCCATAGTGAGAAATCGCTATGTCCACAGGTGCCACGCATGAAGATGAAGAGACTAAAGGCTCGGATGCACCAGAGTGCCCTGCTCCTGAGTCAGAAGGTTGTGAGAAATAGGCAGAGGAACCAGAGGTTCCAGTGCCAATTGTTGCAGAAGAGGGAACAAAATTTGGCATGGCCAAAGAGGAGCAATCAGGATTGCGTGGGCACCCTCTTGTTGAAGTTTCCCCAGGACTAAATGAGTACTTCTGCTCAGTATTTACTAAAGAGAAGAGGGGGGTGACACCCAAGGTGGGAGAAATGGCAGAAGCAGGGTGGGAAGTGGTGACAGATGGGGAAATCATGGAGAGCAGAGTTCGAGAGGGTTTGAAGGCACTGAAGGTGGACAAGGCGCCAGGCCGAGATGGCATCCACCCCAGGGTACTGAAGGAGCTGGCAGAGGTCCTTGCATGACCTTTGGCAGACCTATTTAATGCCTCACTACATTCGGGGTGTGTACCTCAGGACTGGAGGATGGCTCATGTGGTGCCCCTCCACAAGAGTGGCCCCAAGGATGAACCGGGAAACTACAGACCAGTGAGCCTCACATCCATCGTGGGTAAGCTAATGGAGACTATCCTGAAGGAGAGGTTGGTGGCCCTCCTAGAGGCCAAAGGACTACAGGACAGCAGACAGCATGGCTTCATACGTGGCAGATCCTGCCAAACCAACCTGGTCGAATTCTATGACTGGGTAACAAGGCAACTGGACAGGGGCCATGCAGTGGATGTCCTGTATCTGGACTTCAGTAAGGCATTCGACTCAGTGCCACATGGAAGGCTGGGAAGGAAGTTAGTAGGCACAGGGCGGGCGCAAAGCTGGTGAGATGGGTAGGAAACTGGCTGCAGGGAAGGCAACAGAGGGTGGTGGTGGGTGGGGAGCTCTCACACCAAGGGCAGTGACGGCGGTGTTCCACAGGGCTCGGTGTTGGGACCAGTGTTGTTTGGGATATTCATTGCAGACATATCATGGGACATCAAGAGCAAGATCAGTCTGTTTGCTGATGATACCAAGGTAGGCGCAGTGGTGGATGACCTAGGGGGATGGCAGGGTTGCAGGATGATCTGGCAAAGTTTGAAGCCTAGTCAGACACCTGGCAACTGGGCTTTAATGCCAAAAAGTACAAGGTGCTGCATTTTGGGATGAAGAACCCAAGGAGGAGTTACCAACTAGGGGGAGTGCAGCTAGCCCAGACAGAGGAGGAGAAGGATCTGGGTGTGCTCATTACAGGGTCAATGAACAACTCGGCACAATGTAGGAAGGCAGCTGCAAAGGCCAACAAAATGCTGGGTTGTATTGCAAGGAGTATATCCTCGAGAAGGGAGGAGGTGATTCTGCCACTGTATAGGTCATTAGTTAGACCACACCTGGAGTACTGCGTGCAGTACTGGTGTCCATTTCTGAAGAGGGACATTAAGTTACTGGAGGGGGTGCAGCGCAGAGCGACAAAGATGATCAAGGGGCTGGGAGACTTATCATACGAGAGGAGATTGAAGGAGTTGAACATGTACCCACTGGAGGAGAGGAGAGGAGAGACAGGGGTGACATGATTGAAACCTTTAAATACATGAAAGGAATAAACAAGACAGGTACAGAGGGGCTGTTCAAAGTAAGGGAAGGAGGGACACAGGGGCCATGATATGAGACTGGAGCGAGGAAGGTTCAGGAGGAGATAAGGAGACACTTTTACAGAGAGGGTGGTGGCTGGATGGAATGCGTTACCTGCTGAAGTGGTATGCAGTAGAACAGTGGACTGCTTCAAACGAGGATGGGACAGGACAAGGGGGAGAGTTAATGAAGGGAAAGGATGAAAGGAAGGGGCAGCTGCAGAATAAGGAGTGCTAGCTGCACATTCGAGCAGACTTGATAGACCTCTAGGCCTTTATCTGCTGGCAAATTTCGTATGTTCGTAGGACCTTCTGAATTAGAGGAAAGGGAGGAAAGACGTACAGAAACCTCCCTGTCCACGAAAGAGACAGTGCATCTTGCCAAAAAGCACCATGCCCGGGAAAGAGCGAGCAGAAGATGGGTAGTTTTGCATTGTATGGGGAGGCGAACAGATCCATCTCTGGCCGACCCCATCAAAGAAAGAGATCTTCGACTACCTCTGACTTTAGCTCCCACTCATGGGCCCGGGCCACTGATCGACTGAGACTGTCCGCCAGGACATTGGAGACACCCGGAACGTGATCTGCTGTCAGACAAAGGCTGTGCTGAATCGCCCAGTACCACACCCTCATGGCTTCTCGGCAAAGTGGGTACGATCTGGTCCCCCGCTTGTTTATGTATCAGACAGTGGACATGTTGTCCGTCTGTACCAAGATAGATCCCGGAACTAGCAGCGACTGGAATGCCTGGATTGCATAAAGAACCACCCTGGTCTCCAGAACATTGATGTGGAGCATCAGCTCCTGATCGGACCAAGACCCCTGTGTCTTGTGAGACCCCAGATGAGCACCCCAGCCCAGATCTGAGGCGTCCGTAATGAGAATTTGAGTTGGCACTGTCGGAAGGAAAGGGACTCCGTTTGACAAATTCGAGAGATCCTGCCACCAGTATAGATCTCTCTCATGAGGCTGTCGGAGATCATGACTTTTTGGTTCATGTCGTCCGTCCTCTGGTCCCATTGGACTTGAAGAGACCACTGGGTGACCCTCATGTGAAGTCTGGCCATTGGAACTGTCGAAATGGTGGCCGCCATCAGACCCAATAAATGAAGCATCGAGTCTGCAGGCATCCATCAGGCCTATGCCACCAGTGTGGCTTGAGAAGCAAGGGTCTCATCCCGATCTGATGGTAGGAAAGCCTTGCCCTGAACTGTGTCTAGTACAGCTCCAATGAACTGGAGTCTCTGTGAGGGTACTAGCTGGGACTTGGAAAAATTGACCGTTATGCTCAGTAAAGCAAACAAGCTCAGAGTGAAAGAGAGAGCCTCTTTCAGGCTGGTAGGAGAGGGTACTGAGAGGAGCCAGTCATCCAGGTACGGGAAGACATAAATGCCCTGGAGGCGCAGAAAGGCCACCACCAGTGCTAGGCAATTGGTGAATAGTCGGGGGGCCGGAAGAAAGACCAAACAGGGGTGCTCGGAACTGGAAATGTTTCTCCAGGAAAACAAAGCGGAGAAAGTGGCGGTGGGCCGGGAGGTTAGGGATATGCAGGTAAGCATCCTGCATGTCCAGGGAGCACAGCTAAAAGTTTTGGTGGAGCAGGGGAAGGAGCCCCTGAAGGGTCAACATACCTAACTTCTTGTACTCGACGAAGATGTTTAGTGTACTGAGGTCCAGGATTGGTCTCAGGTCGCCTGTTTTCTTTGGAACCAGGAAGAAGTGGGAGTAGAATCCCGTTCCTATTTGGCTTAACGGGACAGGCTCTATGGCTTTCTTTAGGAGAAGTGCCTGAATCTCTTGAGAGACTATGGGGATCTGATCCCAGGGATAGAAGGACTGTCCTGGTGGTTGAGGGGTTGGAATTTCGTTGAATTCTATTGAGTGACCTCACTGGATGAGCTGAAGCACTCAATTTTCTGTGGTGATGGACCTCCAGCCTTCCAGGTGGAGGCCGAACCTCCCTCTGACCAGTTCCTCCTGATGTACTGGAGGTAGCGGGAGGAGGGGAAAGGAGTCAGGATGCCGAGGGAAGGGGAGCTTTTACCCCAGAGGCCTGTTTTTGAAATTTGGTCTGTGGGGTTTGAGCTCCCGATCCAGGTGCACGTTTCTTTGCCTGACACTTAGCCTGGGATTTGTTCCACCTTCTTTGGCCATGAAAGAGCTGCTTTTTCTGTCCCGTCTTGTATAAGGAACGGACGTCCCACAGAGAGCATCCGCTCTCCTGCAGCCCAGTGACAATGTCCTTAGTGTTGCCGCCAAAGAGGACGGAACCCCTGAAAGGGCCATTCAACAGAGAGGACTGCACGTCCTGCTATACGGAGCCAGGAGAGGCATCGGAGGCAGATCCCCGTGGCAGGTGCTCTTGCCACTGAATCCACTAAGCTGTAAGTAGCCGGAAGGGCATGGCGACATGAGGATTTCCCCATCCATACTTTATCCAAGAGCTTCTTCCTCAAGGTTTCATCTTGAACATCCTGGAGGTCCCTTTCTAGATCCAAAAGAGAAGCTTTCTGAAAGGGACCCATGTGCGAGACGTAATTAAGGGAACGTATCGCACAAGAAGAAGAAGAAGAAAGAATTTTTCATCCAAACTGGTCGAGTCAATGTGAGTCCTTGTTGGGAGGCGAAGAACTCAGATGTTTGGGCTGGGTTGAATGGTCATGAGCTGCCGTGATGACCATAGAATCAGCCTTGGGATGGGAGTTCAGGTGAAAAATCCCTTCCGGGGGATAATAGGTGCGGTCAGCTTTGCGGGAGACCGCGGGAATGGAGGATGGTTGTTGCCAGACTGTGGTAACAAGGTCCTCATGAGGTCCCATCCACAGTGGAATGGGAATAGGGTCCGAGGTGGCTAGATCCAGGTGCTCCACAAGACATTTTCTTTGGGGATCAACCTCTTTGGACGGCCAACCACCAGCTGCCCGAAAAGAATGGAGCAGGTCTCCAAAAGAAGGATCCTCTGGAGGAGACTTTGGGGAGTCTTTCGGAGGAACCTCCACGGGAGATCTGGGGTCCGACACATCCAAGTCGGAACTAGTGTCAGAGGAATCAGAGCCAGAAGGAACGGAAGGGTCTGGTTCAGTAAGGCCTACCTCAATAAAGGTAGAGGCTCTGGTAGCAGGAGGCAGTGGAGAGCTCACCCTAACAGAGGGTTTCTCCCTCACCGATTGTCTTAACTCCAACACGAGCTGCGGTCTAGCCTCTTTCCACCACCGAGGGACGGACTCAGGTTCCGGCACCAGAGTAGGAGGAGGAGGAGGAGGTGGCTGATAACTCGGATAACCCGGGTACTGAGGATAGTGCCAGGACGGATATTACGAGTACCCTGGGTAACCCAGCGTGGAATGTCCTGGAGTAGTATAACCTGTCATCGGGAATGATGATGTTGGAATGCCAGGCATCTGAAAACCCAGCGACGGGTAGCCTGGCATCGGAAAACCCAGCGTTGGGAAACCTGGTGACGGAGGCACCTGGCCCGGCATCGGATATTGAGTAACCGACGGAGGGGTGACCGCAGGTGGGAAAGAGGATTCCTGGGTAATGAACCCAGATGAAGGACCCACAGGGGGAAGTGCCATCGAGCCCAAAGGGGGCATCGGGGCCTGGAGCACACCCAAAGTATTGGGGGGGTGGAGGCTCCATACCCGGGTCCTCTGTCGGCAGCGGAATGAACTCCGGCGATGGAGGAAGACCTGGCGAGGGGAGGGAGACAGGGGCCCCAGACAGCAGGTCTGAATGCGACTTTGCTAAGGCAAACAGCAAAGGATTCTGGTGGCGAGTCTCTAGGGTGGAGTACCCTGGGAGACAAGGGGTTGACTGGTCCCTTACTCTGTCCAACGTCAGGGGCCAAACTGGAGCCCAATGGGAGAGTGGGCAGATCTATACGGGCGTCGGAGGAGCCGGTGTCTGAAGGAACAGATACAGCCAGGCTAGAGATGGCTGGAAGGCCGCTGCTAGTCTGATTGGCGGAGGCCGTGTGCCCTTCGCCAGAGGTGAGGGGTGACTTACCGGCAGGATCAGTCGACAGAATTACCACCCCCAAAGAGGCAACCCCCGGCTGCCCGCTCACCTCAACAGGAGGGGGAGAAGGGGCCCAGCCCAAAGAAGCAGACAGGGCACCGGAAAAAGTACTCATAGTTGCTGGCCTCTCAGACAACGATGAACTCCAGTCCCAGCGCTTGTCCTTACTTTTTTTTTCTTCAGGGCCGGTGACGATGACCTTTCCCTGAGTTTTTGTAGCTCCCTTTCCATAGACGCCAAGCATTGGGTCAAAAGATGGGCTTCGAGGGTCCTCTTGTGCCTGGTTCTGGTCGCCTGGTTGAAGGCCTGGCAGATAGAACACTCCTGTACGTCATGCTTCAAACCAAGGCAGAGGAAGCAGCAGGAATGGTCATCCTCATGTGGGATTTGAGCGCCGCACTTTGAGCACTTTTCCTTCTGTCTAGAAGACATCAAATTGAAGAAAAATCTTGAGAATTTTACAAGAGGCATAGAAATACTCCGAGAAATATAACGCAGATGTTAGATTGCTGTTCTGACGTGAGCTGAACGTGACTGAGGCGACGGTGGGAAAGAACTGGTGAGCGGATGTGGGACCGCCCCTTTTATAGTCGGGCTGACGTCACGACGCCCCAACGTTGGGGGTAGTCCCCGCTGGTGATTGCTATCTACAAGTTTGCCGTGCGGACCTGATGCCAGGGGGTGCAGTCCTATATGTGAAGGCCTACTGCAGGAACCCTCTCGAAGTAAGATCACCTAGTTCCTCTGGCTGACCTTCCTACACTGGTCCACGCCTGTGTAACCACCTGCCTTGATTACTGCAATGACCTCTACCTACGGATTCCAGGGGTTGATATCCATCGCTTGCAGCTAGTGCAGAACGCGGTGGCCAGGCTTTTGACTGGCACATCTAGACTAGTCATATTATGCCTGTGCTGCGCGAACTGCAGTGGCTTCCAGTACAGTGGTGGATCACCTTTAAGGTTGGGTTACTGACCTATAAAGCCCTACATGAACAGGGACCCCAGTATCTGCATGATCTCCTTATTCCCTGCTGCCCCTCAAGCTCACTCAGATCCACCAACGAGGGATTGCTAGAGATTCCCAGGGTCCAGTTAAAAACATCTGGGGCACGTGTTTTTTCTTATGCTGCCCCTACCCTGTGGAATTCTCTACCTCATTGGTTAAGGGAATGCCTGACCATCTCGAGTTTTAAATCAGAGTTCAAAACTTATTTCTTTTGTCTGGCTTTTCCATAAGGCTTTTTAAAATTTTATGTATGTTTATCTGATTATATTCTTTGTTCATCTAACTGTACAGCACCTTGGCATTTGAAAGGCACTTAAGAAATAAAGTTTGACTTACTTACAAGCATAGGGAACCATAGAGGTAAAGCAGAGGGAGTGTCAGAAGCCGTAATCAAGTATGGGCCTTATGGGCAGACTAGATCGACTTAGCGGTTCTTATTTGCCAACAATTTCTATGTTTCGCTACACATGCTTGTGACTGGAGAGAGCTACAGGATAGGGGGAGGGGAGTTGCTGACATCAGCAAGGAAGAAAGGGACATGGAGGCTATATTTTAGATGACCTGAAAATGTCAGAGTAGAGTATAAGGGCAGCAGGAAGGGCCAGCGGCATGCTGGGGTGCACAGGCAGGATTATCACCAGCACAAGACAGCAGTAGTGGTGCCGTTGTATAAAACCATGGTCAGGCCTCACATGGAGTACTGTGTGCAGTTATGCATGGGACAAGCATAGGGGCACCATAGAGGTAAAGCAGAGGGAGGGTCAGAAGCCGTAATCAAGTACGGGCCTTATGGGCAGACTGGATGAGCTTAGCGGTCCTTATCCGTTGACAGTTTCTATGTTTTGCTATGCACACTCATGACTGCAGAGAGCTACAGAAAGAAAGAGACATGGGGGTTATTATTTCAGATGACCAAATGTCAAAGCAGAGTACGAGGGCAGCAGGGAAGGCCAGTGGCAAGCTGGAATGCATACGCAAGGGTATCACCAGCAGAAGACAGGAGGTTTTGATGCTGTTACATAAAACCTTCACCAGGTCTCACATGGGAGTACTGTGTGCAGTTCTGGAGTCCGCACCTTCAAAAGGACATTAACAGGTTGCAGGTAGTCCAGAGAAGGCCGACTAAGATGGTGCAGGGCTTGAACCACAAAACCTACAAGGAGAGATTAAGGGACCTCAATATATGCTCGCTGTAGGACAGGAGGGAGGGAGGGAGGGAGAGAGGAGACATAATAGAAACATTTAAGTACCTCAAGGACATAAACAAGGTGCTGGGGGAGAAATCTTCCAATACAGGAGGAGTACAAGAATGAGGGGGCATAACACTGGAAGGTGGCAGGTTAAGACGGAATGTCAGAAAGTTTTCCTTCACAGAGAGGGTGGTGGATGCATGGAATGGTCTGGCACAAGAAGTGGTGGGAGAAAGCACTGTGGTGGATGTAAACATGCATGGGACAGGCATAGGGGAACCATAGAGGTAAACCAGAGGGAGGGTCAGAAGCCACAGTCAAGTACAGGGCTTATGGGCAGACCGGCTGGGCCTAGAGTTCCTTATCTGCCGACAATTTCTTTGTTTCTATGTTTTACAATAAAACTGACATACTATTATACTATCTGAAAAAGTAAGGAAATTCATTGCAAAAAACTGTTAATGCATCAGTTAGGGTTGTTACTAATGCGACATAAGTTGGGAAATGTGGCATTAGGATTTCCAACCCTAACTCCCCACCCCACCCTCGTGCCTCACAATGCCCCCGAGCTGTGCGTTAATCCACATTTCAGTACACCCTGTCGTGTGTTAATGCATACTTACCTTAGCCTTACATTTTTTTTTACCAGCCACGTAACTAACAGAGAATTGCTTCGGAGGACATCATGCAAGGCTAAGGTGACAACAAGAGCTACCTGTCCTCTCAGGGTCCCACATTAGCGGGTTCAAGAACAGCAAAGGGAAGGGCTTTGACATGTATACATAGTGTCAGGAGCCGGTAACAAATGTAAGGCTAGGGTAAAGTACAGTTATATAAGAACTCACTGTAACAGTAGATCTTCATGAGGAGCTCTTGCAGCAGGTATTACCAATAGGACTAAGGCTGCCAGGCATTAGGACCCCACGGAAAAATCTTCTAGCTAGCAGTCTGTAGTGGGGATGTCAGATGTAGTATAAAGGGGCGGTCCCCCGGTGCCATATCAGTTCTCCCACTGGAGACCCGGCTAACAAAAGGAATGGAAAACCGAGAAGGGTCTCCCCTACCCAAAGAGAAATAAAAATACTTGTTCCTGGGGGCTGGAGGGTGGGAAAGCCACTTGCTGCAAGAGCTCCTCTCGAAGATCTACTGTTACAGTAAGTTCTTACATAACTGTACTATCTCACTTCAAGGGGGAGCTCTTGCAGCAGGTATTACCAGTAGGACTGAGTCCCAAGCAGTACCCAAAGATAGGCCCAGGTCAGACGGGAGGGGGGACAAAAAGATAACTGGCGATCTGGATAGATGTGGTTCAGGAGAGACGGCCTGAAGGACTGCTAGTCTGAATCCTGCTCTCCTCCTAGAGGCAACGTCCAGACTGTAATGCCTGATGAAAGTATGGACTGAGCTCCAGGTGGTGGCAGCACAAAGGTCTGCCGAAGAAACGTTCCACAGGGAGGCAAATGAAGTTGCCACAGCTCTGCTGGAATGACCCTTCACCAATCCCAGTACGGGTTTGTTGTGTTGCTGATAGCAAAACGTGATACAGTGCACCAACCATCTAGTTAGTGTCTGCTTAGTGACAGAAGCCCGTCTTCCTGTGAGCAAATGAAACAAAAAGCTGATCCGTTTGCTGAACAGAACTGGTTCTGCTAAGGTAATACCGGAGTATCCTATGTACATCCAGAGTATGCAACAGCGCCTACCCCTTGTTAGAGTACTCTGGATAGTAAACCGGAAGCTGGATATTCTGATTCAGAGTTTTTTTGGACACCACCACCTAACTTACGGTTAGTACGCAGTGCCACCCTGTCACAATGAAAAGTAAAATAAGGCTCTTTACACATCAGAGCCTGTAGCTCAGAAAAGTACAGTTACGTAGGAACTTACCGTAACAGTAGATCTTCAAGAGAGGTTGCTTCAGTAGGTCATTACATATGGGACTAGAGTCACCTGGCACCGGTCATGCAGACTTTCTGCAATCCTGACAGGGGACGCCCACCTGACGCCACGTGACTGATGTCAGCGTGGCCATATATAGTGGGCAGTCCCCATGCCCGCCCTCCAGATCTTTCCTGCCCAAGCCAGGAAGAGGCCTGACAGCAGGAGTAAACAGGATCTGGAGTCCCTGTATAAGAAATAAAATGAGGGAGGGAAAAATATGACCTACTGAAGGAACCTCTCTTGAAGATCTACTATTATGGTAAGTTCCTACGCAACTGTACTATTGTTCTTCAGGAGGGTTCCTTCAGTAGGTCATTACGTATAGGAGACATTCCCAAGCAGTCCCTCCAAAGAGAGACCAAGAGAAACAAGGGAGGAGGAGAAAATGGACCGGGGGGACATGATAGAGGTCTTCAGGTACATGAAGGGGTAAATAGGGGAGGAACAGTCAGGGTGCTTGAGAGGAAGGAGGGGCCACTGGAGGCATGGGTGGAAGCTAGAGGGAGGAGATTCAGGGAGAAAGGAGGAGGTGCTACTTCACTGAGAGGGTGGTGGAGCCATGGAATGTGCTGCCTAGGGGCTGGTAGAGGCAGAGACGGTGGAGGGGTTCAAGAGGGGTGGGACAGGGAAGGGTTCGGAAGCAAAATCCAATGCAGCGAGAATATCCGGAACTGGGAAGGGAGAAGCCAGAGAAGGCGAGGGGGGGCAGCAAGGTCAGCTCCCAGGGTGGGGGTTGACCAAACGAGCAGACGCGAAAGACCGTTAGGCCTATTCTGCTGGCATTTTAGTATGTTAGTATGTAAAATAACTCCAGTGGAAACTGGGAACCAGAATGGACCCAGCCTAGGACAGAAGGCCCTGCAAGACAGCTAGGCCGAAGCCAGCCCTCTGCCTAGAGGCAATGTCCAGACTGTAGTGTTTAGTAAAAGTAAGGACAGAACTCCAAGTAGCTGTGGCACAGATATCAGCTGCAGACGTTCCGCAAAAAGGCAGCGGAAGCAGCCATGCCCCTAGTAGAATGACCTCTGATGGGACCCGGCAGAGGTTTTTCGTGCTTTTGGTAACAATACCGAATACAGTTGCCTAACCATTCAGAAAGGCACTGCTTTGAAACCGCTTTGTTCTTCAACCTGGGTGCAAAAGAAACAAAAAGCTGTTTGCAGCTGTGGAACTCCTTGGTTTGGTGTGTGTAGCACCGAAGGATCCAATGGACGTCCATGGTGTGCAGGAGTGCCTCACCTCTGTTCGAAGGGGATGGAAAGTAAACTGGAAGCTCTACTGATTGGTTCAGTGTGGCTTTGGACACCACCTTGGTTAAAAACTTAGGATTTGTCCTGAGGACCGCCTGGTCCTTGTGGAAAATAAGATAAGGCTCTTTACAAACCAGAGCGTGAAGCTCTGAAATCCTTTGAGCTGACATAATAGCAACTAAAAACAGTCTTCCAGGAAAGGAAGTGCAAGACACAGCTCATGGCTGGTTCAAACAGGGGAAGACTGAGCTTCTGCAACACAAAGTTCAAATCCCAAGGTGAGGTTGGGCTGCGGATGGGGGTTCACATGGAGGATTCCCTTTCAGAAAGGTTTTTAAGACCTCCAACTGAGCCATGGGTTTACCATCCACCAGCTCGTGGTACGCCAAAATTGCTGAAAGATGGACCTTCAAGGAAGAATATAACAGACCTGAGTCTGACAGATGAAGGAGGTATTCCATGACTTGTGGGGCAGAACAAGAAAAGGGGTTCCACTTCTTGGAGGTTGCCCAGATGGAAAAACGTTTCCACTTTATGGAATAAGTGGAACGAGTGGAGGGTTTTCTAGCCTCTAAAAGAACCCGAGCTACTTGAGAGGAGACCCCGAAGCGAGGAATCGCTATGTCTGCAGGAGCCACATGTGAAGATGCAGGTCCTGAGCCCCGGATGAACATGGCGACCTTGATCCTGAGTCAAGAGGTCGTGGGTCACTGGAAGTGGAACCGGTGGTTCCCTCCATAGCTGTTGTAGCAGCGGGAACAAAATTTGTCTCAGCCAGAGAGGGGCGATGAGAATCATCCTCACCTTCTCTGCCTGAAGCTTGAGAAGGACCCTCTGGAGAATGGGAAACAGAGGGAAGGTGTACAAAAATTTCCCTGTCCAGGAGAGAGACAGTGCGTCATGCCAGAAAGCACCATGCCCCGAAACGAATGAACAAAAACTGGGAAGTTTTGCAATATATTGGGAGGTGAAAAGGTCGAATTCCGGACGCCCCCATCTTAGGAAGAGAGATTCTGCCACTTCCTGATTTAATTCCCATTCAAGAGTTAGGGTCTGAGACTTGCTGAGACTGTCCACCAGGACATTCTGAACACCTGGAACATGCACGGCCACTAGGGCCAGATCGTGCTGGACTGTCCAGTTCCACACTTGCATCGCCTCCCTGCACAGCAGGTATGAGCAAGTTCCTCCTTGTTTGTTGAGGTACTAAACAACTGACATATTGTCTGTATGGACCAGCGGTGATCCCATGGGAAGGAGGTTCTGGAAGGCGTACAAGACTGCCTTATCTCTAGAATGCTGATGTGTAATGATGCCTCCAAGCTGGACCACAGTCCCTGAGCTTGGTGCTCACCTAGATGTGCTCCCCATCCCATGTTCAATGCATCTGTAGTTAGGGATGCCAAAGGAAGACCCAAGGAAAGAATGCAGTGGTCCCTCCACCACAGCAATTCTTTCTGAACTGCTGACGACACCAGGACTGGATGGTCCAGGTCGTCCAGGAGTTGATCCCACTGCACCCGCAAGGACCACTGAGTAACTCTCATGTGGAACCTCGCTAGGGGAACAGTAATGATGGAGGCTGCCATCAGGCCATGAAGGCGGAGGATCTCCCGGGCCGGGATGGTCCTGGACGAAGCCGCCCACGAAGCCTGACTGATCAGGGTCTCCACCCTGTCTGGAGGAAGGAAGACTCTGCGTTGGACTATATCCAAAACCACCCCAATGAATTGTAGTCTATTAACAGTAATCCCCAATCTGCAAAACAGGTCCAGGGTAAAGGAGAGAACCTCAGGTAAAGAGTCCCTAGATGGGGCAGAAATCAGCCAATTGTCCAGGTAAGGGAAAACCGCAATACCTTGGTGGCGTAGAGGCTGCCAACACTGCTAGGCACTTGGTAAACACCCAAGGTGCCGAGGACAGACCAAAAGGGAGTGCCCGAAACTGGAAGTGCTCCCCTTGGAATTGGAACCACAGGAAACTGCAGTGGCTGGGGAAGATCAGGATGTGCAGATAAGCATCCTGCATGTCCAGAAAGCACAAATAGCAGTTATGTAAGAACTTACTGTAACAGCAGATTTTCTAGAGAGGTTCCTGCAGTAGGTCTTCACATATAGGACTGCCCCCCTGGCATCAGGTTCCAATGGCAAACTTGTAGCTAGCAATCATCAGCGGGGACTGTCCCCGACGTCAGGTGATGCAATGTCAGCCTGACTATAAAAAGGGTGGTCCTACGCCCGCCCTCCAGTTCTTTTCCACCGGAGACCTAAAGAAAGGTAAGTAGAAAGGAAGGAGTAACAACTCCTGGGACCTTGTGCCCTATCTAGACCTGTGGGCTAGGCAGTAAGGAAAGGACAAATTTCCAGGCGCTGGGGAAAGGTGGGTGGGGAAACTAGACCTACTGCAGGAACCTCTCTCAAAGATCTACTGTTACGGTAAATTCTTACGTAACTGCTATATCTTACTTTGAGAGGGTTCCTGCAGTAGGTCTTCACATATAGGACTAAATACCAAGCAGTCTAAAGAGAAGGAGTTGGAGACAAGATTCCGGGAGGAGGAAAATGTCCGGCAACTGAGGTTCTGCCTTAGGATAGAAGACCTTGCAAAATAGCAAGGCCGAAACCAGCTCTACGCCTAGAGGCAATGTCCAGACTGTAGTGTTTAGTGAAGGTGTGGACAGAAGACCAAGTGGACGCTGCTCTCTCTGCAGTCGACACATTCCTGCCCCCGGAAGGGTCTTTCCATGTTTCTGGTAAGTGTAGTGAATACAGTTAGCCAGCCACCTAGAGATAGTCTGCTTCGAGATGGCCTTGTCCTGGCACTGGGGGGCAAATGCTACAAAAAGTTGGTTCGCTTTACGAACCTCCTTAGTCCGGGAGGTATAGTACCTTAGGATCCGGTGCACATTCAAGGTGTGCAACAGATATTCCCCCCTGTTGGAATGCTGAGGATAACAGACCGGCAGTTCGACACTCTGGTTTAGAGTTGTCTCCGAAACCACTTTTGGAAGAAAGGAAGGATTAGTCCTCAGGACCACTCAGTCCTTGTGAAAAATCAAATAAGGCTCTCTGCAAACAAAGGTATGAAGCTCTGAAACTCTTCGAGCTGAAGTAACTGCAACTAAAAATAAAGTCTTCCATGACAAGAAGTGCATCTCGCAACTTGCTGCCGGTTCAAAAGGGGGTAAAGTAAGTTTCTCCTACATAAAATTGAGATCCCAGGGAGGACAGGGGTTCCAGACTGGAGGTTTAATGTGAAGGATACCCTTCAAGAAAGTTTTTGAAACCTCTAGCTACGCTATGGTTTTGCCCTCCACCAGGACGTGGTAGGCCGACACAGCAGAAAGATGGACCTTAATGGAGGAGTAACTAAGGCCCAACTCAGAAAGATGTACGAGGTACTCAAATGCCTGGGAGACCGAGCAAGAAAAAGGATCCAAGCGTTTAGCTGTGGCCCAGATAGAAAATCTCTTCCACTTCATGGCATAGGTAGATCTGGTAGGTTTTCTGGCTTCTACCAGGACCTGAGTGACCTGGGAAGAAACTCCATAGCGGAAAACAGCTATGTCCACAGGTGCCATGCATGGAGGTGGAGAGACTGAAGACTCGGATGTACCAGGGTGCCCTGCTCCTAAGACAGAAGGTCGTGAGATATTGGCAGAAGGACTGGTGGTTCTAGAGCCAGCTGTTGTAACAGCGACAACAAAATCTGCCAAGGCCACAGAGGGGTGATCAGGATTAAATGGGCCCCTTCCGCCTGAAGTTTCAACAGAACCTTCTGAATAAGAGGAAAGGGAGGGAACGTGTATAGAAACCTCCCTGTCCAAGAGAGAGACAATGCGTCTCACCAAAAAGAAACATGCCCAGGAATACGTGAGCAAAAGCGGGTAGTTTTGTGTTGAATGGGAAGGCAAACAGATCTAGGTCTGGCCAGCTCCATCGAAGAAACAGGTCTTCGACTACGTCCTGCTTTAATTCCCACTCATGAGCCCTGGCTACTGATCGGCTGAGACTGTCCGCCAGAATGTTGTGCATGCCTGGGACGTAGACTGCTGTCAAAAACAGACTGTGCTGAATCACCCAGTACCATATTCTCATTGCTTCCCTGCACAGAGGGTACGACTGGGTTCCTCCCTGTTTGTTGAGATGCCAGACAGTTGCCATGTTGTCTGTCTGGATCAGAAGTGTTCTGGGAGAAGTAGCGACTGGAAGGCCTGGAGAGCATAGAGTACTGCTCTGGTCTCCAGGACACTGATATGGAGCTGCTGCTCCTGGGGGGTCCATGAACCTTGGGTTTTGTGGTCCCTCAGATCGACTCCCCAGCCCATATTGGAGGCGTCCGATGTGAGGGTCTGGGTAGGGGCCCGAGGGTGAAAAGGAGCTCCCACTAACAGGTTGGTGAGATCCTGCCACCAAAGACGATCCTTCTGCAGGCTGTTGGAGATCATGACCAATTGGTTCATGTCATCCAAATGGTGGTCCCACTGGACTCGAACAGACCACTGGGTGACCCTCATGTGCAGTCTAGCCAGGGGACAGTAGGAATGGCCACTGCCATGAGCCCCAAGAGACAAAGCACTGAGTGTGCTGGGGTCCATCGAGCCTTGGCCACCACAGTGGCTTGAGAAGCTAAGGTCTCGGTCTGATCCAATAGCAAAAAGGCCTTGCTCTGGACTGTGTCCAGTACCGCCCCAATAAATTGGAGGCACTGAGAAAGTACTAGCTGGGACTTGGGGAGGTTGACCAAGATGCCTAGCTTGACAAACAAGTCCAGTGTGAAAGACAGAGACTCCTTCAGACTGTCTGGGGAGGGAGCTGAAAAAAGCCAGTCTAGGTACGGGAACACTTATATGCCCATGCGGCGGAGAAACGCTGCTACTACCTCTAGGCACTTGGTGAAAACCCGAGGCACTGAGGACAGGCCAAAAGGAAGTGCTCTGAATTGGACAGAACCAGAAGAAGCAGCGGTGGGCTGGGAGGATGGGGATATGTAGGTTAGCATCCTGCATATCCAGGGAGCACAGCCATGTGTTTGACTGGAGCAGGGGTAGGAGTCCCTGAAGGGTCAGAATGTGGAATCTCTTGTAATCCACGAAGAGGTTGAGCATGCTGAGATCCAGGATAGGTCGCAGATCCCCCGTCTTCTTTGGTGCCAGGAAGAAATGGGAGTAGAATCCCCTTCCTAGTTGGTCTGGAGAGACAGGTTCTATGGCTGTTTTTGCAGCAGGGCCTGGATTTCTTGGTGGACGACGGGGATCTGACTTGGTGGGTAAAAGGACCTTCCTGGAGGGTGTGGAGGTGGAATCTCCAGGAACTCGATAAAGTGACCTCGTTGTATGAGCTGAAGAACCCATACATCTGCAGTGACGGACTTCCACCCTTCCAGGTGGAGGCTGAACCTCTCTCCTACCAGTTCTTCCGAGGGGAATGGAGGTAGCGGAAGGAGGGAGAGCGAGTCAGAACACAGAAGGGAGAGGAGCTTTGGCCCCTCAGGCTGGTTTGGCAAACTTGGCCTGACGAGTTT
Source organism: Neoceratodus forsteri (assembly GCA_016271365.2). Lineage (NCBI taxonomy): Eukaryota > Metazoa > Chordata > Ceratodontiformes > Ceratodontidae > Neoceratodus > Neoceratodus forsteri. The sequence goes on from CM057451.1 coordinate 42,459,625, forward strand.
GAGCTCCAGAGCCAGTGGCACGTCTTTTGCCTTGACGCTTGTTCTGGGTCTTATTCCATCATCTCTGGTGACAAAATGGCTGCTTCTTTTGACCCGTCCGATACATCGAGCATACGTCCTTAGAGATCGTCCGCTCTCTTGCAGCCCTGTTATAATATCCTTTGCTTTGCCGCCAAAGAGGAAGGAACCCCTGAAGGGTGCATCCAAAAGGGATGACTGGACATCCTGTGCCAGACCTGCAATACGGAGCCATGACAGGTGATGAAGGCAGATCCCCATGGCCGCAACCCGAGCTACTGAGTCCACGGAATCATACATGGCTCGGAGAGTGTGACAGCAAGAGGACTTGTTCATGCAGAAATTTGTCCAACTTGGCCCTGAGGTTTTCATCAGAGATAGCCTGAAGGTCCCTCTCCAGCTCAGTAAGGGATGTCTTCTGGAAGGCCACCATATGGGACACATAATTTAGTGACCACATGGCACAAGAAGTGGATGAGATGATCTTTCTACCAAATTGGTCCAGTTGCCGTGAGTCTTTGTCTGGTGGAGACAAACTCAGGTGCTTGGGTTGAGCCGACCAGTCATGCTCGGCCGTGATGACCATGGAGTTAGCTTTCGGTTACAACATCAAATGAGAAATCCCTTCCAGGGGGAAGTAAGTTCTATCAGCTTTTCTGGAAACAGCCGGGATGGAGAAGGGCTGTTGCCAAACAGTAGTGACCAGGTCCTCATGAGGGCCCATCCAAGGTGGGGATGGGTAGAGTATCTGTGGTCGCTAGATCAAGGTGCTCAGCCAATCTTTTGCACTGAGGATCTACTTCCTTACAAGGCCAGCCTCCCGCTGCCTGGATAGTTCTCAACAAATCAACGAACGAAGGGTCCTCCGGAAGGGATTTAGGTGATTCTTTCGGAGAAACTTTGACTGGAGATCAAGGGCCAGAATGGTCGATGTCCGAATCTATGCCTGAATCAGAGGGCTTGGAGCCATTGGAAAGAGAAGGGTCCTGCCCAGCACCTCCTGCAGTAAGTGAACCCTCAGCTTGGCCCAGAGGAACCCAAGGGGTGGGGCTCTGGGTTGAGGAATAGCCCTCAACGGTTGGGACTGCCTGATTTCAGTGATGAGCTGGGTCCTGGCATCCTGTCACCACACTAGTACTGACTCTCAATCAGGCAGCGGCGGTGGAGGAGGAGGTGGAGGAGGCTGATACCCTTAATACTCCTGGTAAGTAGGGTGGTGCCAATGAGGGTACTGATATCCGGCGGATAGCTTATAGGTGAATATCCGGGTGTAGGGTACCCCGGCATCTGATATCCAGGTGTCGGATACCCCGGCATAGGATAACCCAGCGTCGGCAGCACATTGCCTGGTGACAGATACGAAGGATCCATTGGAGGGTCGCCTGACGGCGGAATATGGGGCTCAGGCCCCAGAAAACGTCCCAACAGTCCTGCAAGACCGGCTGGTGGGGGTGCCAGAGGTCCACTGGGAAGTGGCAGGAGATCAGGAGTGGCACCCGAGGGTCCCAAAGGAGGGGGCTCCATGCCTGAAGGAGGGGAGTTCTGGGAGAGACACCGACAGGCCGGGTAACGACCCCGAAGGCAGAGACAAGTTGGGACCGGGTGGTGAATCCGTGGGTGAAGAAATCAGCAGGGATGAATGATCTCCAGTGAGCACACTCGTGCCATTGTTGGGGGCCTCAAGGGAGCCCGACGGGCGAGTAGGAACGACTGTGTGGTCGACGGGTAGTCCTTTGTCCAACTTATCAGTCGTGACTGGGCTGTCTGCGGCAGAGAAACTGCGGGGATTTGTCTGGGCCGGGCACCCGGCAGCAGGGCCGGAGGGTGACTTAGCGGTAGTGCTACATGAAGGAGAAGAAACAGAGACCTCAAAAGAGGCTGCCCCCGTCTGCCTGCTCACCTAGGCAGGAGGGGGAAGAAGGCGTCCAGCCCACAGAAGTGGACAGAGTGCAAAGAAGAGTCGTACTCATGGTCTTGGAGGTGATAGACCTTCCTCGTGGCGACAGGATCCTCCTCCGGTGCTTCTCCTCGTCTTTCTTCTTCCTTGGGGCCAGTGACGATGACCTCTCCCTAAGCTCCTGGAGCTCCTTTTCCATAGAACTAGCCGACGGGTGAGAAGGTGGGCCTCGAGGGTCCTCTTGCGTCGAGTCTGGGTGGCCTGGTTGAATCCCTGGCAGATGGCGCACTCAGTCGAGTTGTGTTTAGGCCCCAGGCAAAGGAGGCAATGGGAGTGGTCGTCCCCATGTGGGATTTGAGCACCACACATGGTGCACTTCTTTTTTGGATGAGCCCACATACACTCATTAGAAAATTGCTGAAAAAGTGGTCGAGAAAAGACTAAACGTCAAATATAAAGCAGGCGCCTGATTGCTGTTCTAACACATTCACCGAAGGAACTGAAGCGATGGGGAGAAAGGACTGGAGGACGGGCACGGGACCGCCCCTTTTATAGTTGGGCTGACGCTGCGTCACCTGACAGGGTGGCCCCATTGATGATTGCTAGCTATAAGTTTCCCGTTGGAACCTGATGCTAGGGGGCACAGTACTATATGTGAAGACCTACTGCAGGAACCCTCACGAAGTAAGATCCAATGATTCTCCAGAAGGAGTGGAAGAAGACTCAGGAGCATCAGCATCCTGAACTTTTTGTACTCGACAAAGCGATTGAGGCTGCTCAAGTCGAGAATGGGTCTGAAGTCTCCTGTCTTTTCTGTCTTTTCCTCGGAAAAAATGGGAGTAGAACCCCCTGCCCTTTTGCCGGATGGGAATGCGCACTATTTATTTATTTGCTTTTGTTAACTGGGTAAGCACACTAGACAACCAAGTGCCTATTTTCAGGTGTGACCTGGGAGATTACAAGGTACATTCATGAACATCAGGCAAAACAAGTAAGGTTACATTTAAGTGCATCAAGCAACAAGGTCAATACAAGAAACAACAGGGGTTTACAATGCAGGCAGCAGGTAGAATAACAGTATGGTACTCTCATGATAGGCAACGAACGTCATGCCAGGCAGCAATGCTGTAAAGCTTGCAGGCAGACAGATGAAGAAACAAATTGCTTCCTTGAGCAAGAGGCTTTGAACTTCTTCGCGAACGAGAAGAGCTTGATCCCTGGAGTGAGAAGACCTTTTTGGCGGAGATTCTGGAGGAATTTCCAGAAACTCTATAGTGTGTCCGATGGACACCAACTGCAGGACCCATGCATCGAAGGTTATCGCCTTCCATTCCTGCGCATGGTGGGTGAACCCCCCCCCTCCTTGTCGTGACACTGAGGCGTTAGTGGGGATAGGGAGTCAGGAAGTGGAAGGACCTACTGAACGTCTCTGGTTCTTGGAGGCCAGAGGAGTGGCGGAACCCATGGCCTTGCGTGTGCCCTGGCTCCGAGCCGGGGCCTGCTTCCTCTGCCTCCAGGGTCTTTTCCGAAAGGGCTGTTGCTGCTGTTGAGTGCCCGATTGGTACATGGACCTTACTGATCTTAGGGCGAGACCGCTGTCTTGGAGATCAGTAATTACGTCTTTAGTGTCGCCACTGAAAGCACTGAGCACCAGAAAGGGCGTCCTGAATCTGAACTGTATCTACGTTAGGCGAGGCCAGAATGCAGAGCCAGGAATACGCCTTAAGGCGACTGCAGTGGCCGAGGCACGAGCTACAGAATTGATGGAGTTGTATGTGGCTCACTAAGCATGCCTACAGGAGAAGCGAGAGAGGCGAAGATCCTTGGCAAGCTCCTCCTTGAGGCTTGAGGGTTCCATCGACTGGACTGGGGCCTCAAACTTGGCTAAGGTAGCTTTTTGGTGTGACACCATGTGGGCCACATAGTTGAGGGATCTGAGTGCACATGTGGCCGAAGCATAAACTTTTCTGCCGAACTGGTCCATCTGCCTCGACTCTGTCTGGAGGAGAGGTGCTCATGTGCTTGGGTGCAGCGGAGCGATCACGAGCAGCTGAAATGATGACAGAGTCCACCTTAGGATGCATCTTAAGAAAAAGAGCTTCCTTCGGCACCCAGTATATACTGTCCACTCTCTTGGGGACAGCCGGGAAAGAATGAGGCATCTGCCAGACCATAGATGTGAGGTTCAATCTAGGGAGGAATGGGGACCGGAGACAGAGACTCTAAGTCCAGATGTTTGGCTAGTCACCGTCTCATGGGGTCTTGATCCTCTGACTCCCAGTTGAAGAAATCTTTCATGGACCTCTGAAGATCTGAGAAGACAGGGTCCTCTGGGGGGACTTGCAGAAAACCTTGCTTTTCAGACCCTCAGGTTCCTCCAAGGCATCCTCCGCTGACTCGTCGGCATCCTCGTCATCATTGTCTGCCCCCTCGTCAGGAAGATTACGAATGTCCGGAAGGGCAATGTCCTGATGTGCCGTCCCTGAGATGTGTACCGTGGACAGAGAAGAGCTCCTCAGGGATGCAGATCTTGGAGAGCGTGGAAGTGGGAGTCTTGTCTCCAAGTCTGACACCAACTCCAAGCGCACCCCCTGCCACCAAGACAGCATTAAGGTCTTGAAGTCCGGCATAGCCGGAGGAGGTGGAGGGGGTGCTGGAGGAGGCTGTGGCTGAGGGGGAGGTGGGGAAGAAGGAGGAGGCATTGCCAGTGGGGGTGGGTAATGGTACCCCTGGTAACCCTGAAAATGGTGGTAGGGGTTGTAACCAGGGTAGTACTGTCCGAAGGAACTCCACTCAGGAGGAGAACCAGCCAGGAAATGGTCCCCAGGGTACCGAAAGGGGTAATGAGGGACAGTCCGGGGTCTAGTATAAATCCCTGTCATCAGGTCTGACAGAAGGGGACCCATGTCAGGCCCGCTGTATGTAAATTGGCCGGGGGTCCGGTGTCGGAATAGCCAACATCGGGGGACCGACATCGGGATCAGCACCGCCCAATCTGGCACTGGAAAGGGATCTGGCATTGGAGGGGCTGGCGTCAGGGCTGGATGAAGGGGGCCCGACAGCGGGACCGGGTCTGGAACCGGAGCCGGAGGCTGGGGCAGACCAGTGGCCCTGGCTGGGGAACAATCATCGGAGTTTCCGGCATTGGAATAGGAACTGCCAGATCAGACGGTGGGATCGGGACCGGGATTATTCATCGGGTTCGAAGGGATCCCACCTGAAGGAGGAGGAGGAGCCTCCACTGTAAGGCCAGATGGCTGAGGAGAAGCCTCCTTCTCCATGTCCCCATCAGGGGAGCGTGGGACTGACCCTGAGGAATGGTCTATGATGTCGAGGGGTTCTGCACTGTCTTCATCTGAGGTACCCGCCTGAGAAGGGGAGAGGAGGGGTATGGGGCGAGGGAGGGGCATTCTCCCCTGGTCCTGCCAGTTGTCGGGTGAGCGCCGTTAGGCCCGGCAGGAGAACCACACCTAGTGGCCGTCAGGATGGATGTCTTACCAGGCCGGGCTGGGCGGGAGGAGCCCCTGGCCAACATCGGCTGGTGCGGGCGGGTCCCCAAGGCTGAGGGAGCCATCTTACGGCCCGGCCGGGCAGTCCCGAGGCAGGGCCAACAGCGGCCATAGCGGTGTGTCGCCGTCAGAGGAGCCGGACAGTCGACTGACTCGTAGAAGATTTTTCAGACTTACCATCGGAAGTCTTCTTAGGTGGCGAGTGAGAGGTGGCCTTGCTCGTCAAGGGCCACGAGGCCTCAGGTTGGTCTGTGGAGCACTCCCGCTCCCGAGATTTCTCCTGGTGGTGTTTCTTGAAGGGAGAAGATTTTTCAGAAGAGGACTCTCTAATGCAGTCCATTTGCTTCTCTAATGAAGCTAGGCAGACTTTTAGAAGGTGGGCCTCCAAAGCCTGCTGCCTCTGCTTTTTGGTGGCCTGATTAAATGTTTGGCACTCCGAGCAGGATGGTCTGGCCCAGACAGATAACGCACTTCAGATGACCATTCTTATGAGGAATCTGAGTGCCACAGGACAAGCACCACTTCTTGGGTGAAGACATTAACCAAATGTAGAATTCATAGAGGAAAAAATTTAGCGAAGGAAAAAATCTGATGTAAGAACTAACACGACGATCATTGATGGAAGTCTGTAATGCAACTGACACGAGGCAACGGCGGGTGTGAGGGAACGCCCACTATATACGGCCAAGCTGATGTCAGTCACGTGACATCAGGTGGGTGGTTCCCCCGTCAGGGTTGCTAGAAAAATCTGCTGTGCAGGCCGATGCCAGGTGGCGCCAGTCTTATATGTAGTGACTTACTGAAGGAACCCTCTCGAAGTAAGATCTCTCCAGCAGAGGTAAAGGCAATTAAAAGTAACGCTTTCCAAGAGAGAAAGCAAAGCCCACATGACGCAGAAGGTTCAAAGGCGGGAAGGGTGAGCTTCTTTAAAACAAAAAAGATCCTACGGAGGGACGAGCTCCTTCCGTGAGGGTCTGATATACAAGATTCCCCTTGAGAAGATCTTACACGTCAGGTTGTGCCAGAGTCCTTCCATTCATAGGTGCGTGGTAGGCTGATAGAGCACAGAGATGCATCTTGACGGACGAGTAGCTGAGGCCCAAGTCCAAAAGATGAAGGAGGTACTCCAGCACATACTTTACCAGACAATCCGGAGGGTCAAGGGAACGGGGTGCTGCCCATAGACAAAAACGCTTCCACTTCATGGCATAGGTTGCCCTGGTGGAAGGTTTTCCCTCTGCTACCAAAATCTCTGCCACTCTGCTTGACACTCCTAATCGCTCCTCTGCTAGGACTGCAGGAGCCAGGCATGCAAGTGCAGAGGATGCAGAACTGGATGGACGAGCATCCCCTGCCCTTGGGACAGCAAGTGAGAGAGGCAACTGCATGGGAGACTTCGTGGCCAGTTGCTGCAACAGCAGGTATCAGATTTTACGAGGCCAGAGAGGAGCTACCAGGATCATCCTGGCTTTCTCTACCTGCAACTTGAGCAGGACTCTCTGAAGAAGGGGGAAGGGAGGGAAGGCATACAGAAACCTCTCTGTCCAGGAGAGGGACAATGCGACTCACCGGAAAACACCAGGCCCTGGATCTAGCGAGCAGAAATCTGGCTGTTTGGCATTGCACAGGTCGCAAAGAGGTCCAACTCTGGTTGACTCTATCTTACGAAGAGGTCTTCTGCTATTTCTTGATGTAACTCCCAGTCGTGGTTCAGAGATCGAGAGCAGCTTAAACTGTCAGTAAGAACATTCTGGATCTCTGGCACGTGAATTGCCGTGATGACCAGACCATGTTCTGCTGCCCAGAACCACACTCTCATGGCCTCTCTGCAAAGGGGGTAGGCATGAGTACCCCCTTGTTTGTTCAGGTGGAACACTACTGGGATGCTGTCTGACTGGACCAGTAGTGGACCCCGGTAGAGCTTGTCCTGAAAAGCCTGAAGGGCATACAGAACGGCTCTCATCTCCAGGATACGGATATGAAGAGCGTTCTGCTGTATTCCAAGAACCCCTTGTTCGATGAACATCCAGGTGGGCTCCCCAGCCTAAACCCGAAGCGTCTGTCGTAAGGGTTTGCATCGGGTTCGGTCTCTGGAAAGGGACTCCCACTTCAAGATGACTGGATTTAACCACCATAGGAGAGTGCGATGGACCGCCTCCGAAATGCGTATAGGGTGGTCCAGTTTGTCTATACCTTGGTCCCACTAGACTCTGAGGTGCCACTGAAGAGTCCTCATGTTCAGTCTTGCCAAGAGGACCGTGGCTATGGCAGCTGCCATGTGCCCTAGAAGTTGCAGGATAACTCGCTGTGTCTCTGTCCGAGGTTTGCACTTTGCGGGCAACCCCTCTCAGTCATTCTGCTCTGTCTGCTGGCAGAAATGCCTTGCCCTGAATAGTGTCTAAGATTTACCCAATATATTGAAATCTTTGGGAGGGCCAGGGGTATGACTTTGCCAATTCAGTCTTTGGTAACTGGGTAAGGCCCACTAGGTACAAGTGCCTGTTTTCAGGGGCGACCTGGGAGCACTGGGTGGTTAAGTGACTTGCTGAGAGTCACGCAGTATGCAAGTGGAGGTTGTGAGAATCAAACTCAGGTCTGGTCTGCTGGATGTATCAAGCTCGTTCACACCTTGTTCCTCTAACCTGTAGGCTATACTGGGTGATGCCCAAGGACTGGAACATAGAGACTGTTTCCTGTAAGGCATTGGTCAGCTGGTCTTCTGACTGGGCAGGATTTTGATGTGCATGTACACATCCTGCATATCTAGGGAGCATAGTCGGTCTCCTCACTGCATCATAGGCAAGAGGCTTGCCAGTGTCACCATCCTGAACCTCCTGTACTGGATAAACTGGTTTAGTTGGCTGAGATCCAGAATAGGGTGAAGGTCTCCCATTTTCTTGGGAACCAGAAAAAAATGGGAATAGAAGCCTTTGCCCTGCTGGGTGGATGGAACCACCTGGATGGCCTTCTTCTGCAAAAGGGCCTGGATTTCCGCCTTCAGAACAAAAGCGTGGCTGGCCGAACAATGGGACTGAATGGGAGAATTGTCTGGGGGACAGCTTAGGGACTCCAGGGAGTAACCCCTCTCCATTGTCTGAAGGACCCACTGGTCCGACGTGATACTGGACTACCTGACTGGTAGAGAGAGACTCTCCCTCCTACCATCTCCTGCAACGGAATCTGATGGTGGGGGAGGGATGGAAGGGAGTCATGTTGTGTAGGGGGGGTTAGGCAAGCGGGTTCGAGGCACCTTGGGATGTTTCGGGCCCTGGACGCCGGTAGGGACAGGGTGTCCGCGTCATTTGAAGGCTCCCATGTTGTGGGGTTGTCTCTTTCCTTGTCCTTGGTTCTTGCAAAAAGGACGATGACGGGAAGTAGGCAGTTCTGATTTGTACATCTTGTGTACTTCAGCTACCGCTTTGCCAGAGTCCTGAAGTCCCAGGATCACTTTCTCCACCTCCTGCTCAAAGAGAACGGAGTCCTGGAATGGTGCATCCAGGATGGTATCCTGCAGGTCCTGGTGGAACACCGACACTCTGAACCAGGCGTGCCTCCTCATGCAGATGCCAGAGGCCGCGGCCCTGGCTGTCATGTCAGCTCAGTTGTAGGAGCACCTGAGCACGTGCTTGTCTATGTCCATGCCTTACTGAATGTAGGCCATGGGCTCATTCTTTCTGTTGGAATCTGGCTGAGCCTTCACCAGGTCCATGGCCTTCTCCCACAGGGACTTCTGGTAGGCCCCTATGTGGGCTAAGTTCAAAGAACGAATAGCCCCAGTGGCAGATGTATAGACTTTACATCCCATGTGGTCCAGCTTTTTGGATTCAGGATCTGGGGGCTGGACACTCCTGTACTTGGGTTGTTGAGCTCTCCCATGAGCTGCTGTGAGTATCATGGAGTCTGCCTTGGAGTTTTCCCTCAGAAAAGGCTCCTCTTTTGGAGTCCTGTACAGCCTGTCTGCCTTTCTGGGCACAGCAGGTGTTGTGGAAGGGTGCTGCTAGGTGAGCCTGGTTATGTCCTGAAAGGGCTCCACCAACAGTGGGATCACCAAGGGCTTCGGGTAGTTGGATCCCAAAAACTTAGCCATACGGCACCTCTCATGATCAAGCTCCTCGGTGTCCCACTGGTAGACTGCCTGACTGTGCCTCATTATGTTCAGAAATTAGGGGTCCCAACGCCTGGTGGCCTTAGTCCTATTGGTAATACCTGCTGCAAGAGCTCCCCTTTGAAATGAGATTAATAATTATTTGAATGCTATGACAGCGGTTTGGCGGTCGACAGCGGGAAAGAACTGAAGGAGGGAGCGGGGATGCTCACACCTTTACAGAGTTGGTGATGTCGGCTGACGACGTCGGCATGTTCGGCCCCAGTGGTACTGCTGAAAATCTTCCATGTAGATCCTGCTTCACAGACAGTGAAGCTCCATATGTGTGATCTGATGACTGAGATACTCCCCAATGAAGATGTGTTTACCCTGTCTGCCTTATATACTGGGGATCTTGTTTTGTACTTCACCACAAAGGACTCTAGCCAAGAATGTGGTACCCAAAGCCCTGTTTAGGGCATGGCTGTTTGGTTTTGGACACTTTATGGACTTCCATTTAGTATTTTACCACATGCTCATGGGCTACAGTTCCATGGACATTTTGCTGTCTTATGGTATTAATTTTTATGATTTAATTCAAATCTTCCAGGTTTAGTAACCACCTGGAGATACTCTTTCATCTATGGAAATGCAATGTTTCCCTTTTTGTGACTGCATATCATGCTGTTTCCAGGATGTGATACATGTTTAATCAGTTTTCACAAGAAAATAACATAAGAAAAAATAATAATTATGGTAACGTAGATGAAATAAGCAATGACACGGCGAACTGAGGGGCTACTCTCCCATGGTGTATAGTCGAAGGCGGGGAGAACAGAAAATACAGGTTACTCACCTGTAACAGGAGTTCTAGGAGTGGTATATGTTGTTCATCCACATTGTCTGGCAGGTTCCTTGCCGCTTTAATTCTTGCTGGAAGGTCTTCAAGCTGGCTCATCCCACCCACCTGGGTGGTAAAACCCTTGGCTCCACCCCATGACGCCAGATCTAGCCCTCCGGAAGCCAGGTTGTGCGTCGAAGCCGGGTGGGTCATGTGGATGAACAACATATACCACTCCAAGAAAGTACAGTTACGTAAGAACTTACCATAACAGTAGATCTTCGAGAGGGGCTCTTGCAGTAGGTAATTACATATAGGACTGACACCGGCCGGTGGCAGGACCCCTCGGAAAAATTTCTAGCTAGCAGTCCCTGGCAGAGACCGCCCCGTCAGGTGACGGCGTCATATGTAGCCGTATAAAGAGGTGGTCCTGGCGCCGCCTTCCAGTTCTTTCCCGCCACAGGCCGGAAGAGAGAAGCAGACATTTCCTCAATGGAAAAGGAGCTGAAAAAGCCTAGGGGATGGAGGGCGGAGATTATTTATTGCAAGAGCTCTCTCTCTAAGATCTACTGTTACGTAAGTTCTTACGTAACTGTACTATCTTACTGTAGAGGGCTCTTGTAGTAGGTAATTACATATAGGACAGAATCCCAAGCAGTCTGGAACAAATGAAAGGCACCGGAGGAGGAACTACTCCAAAAGTAGCCAATAATCTAGCAGGTCTCAAGAAAGGAGGCCTTGCAAGACAACTAACCGAAGCCTGCTCTACGGCGAGAGGCAATGTCCAAACTGTAATATTTAGTAAAGGTATGGACTGAAGTCCAAGTGAGCAGCACAGATGTCTGCCGCAGACACGTTCTGAACAAGCCGCAGAGGCTGCTACTCCACGAGTGGAGTGACCTCTGACTTGACCCGGTAGGGTCTTGTTGTACTTGTCATAACAGAAAGTGATGCAATGGGCCAACCATTTTGATAGGCATTGCTTAGAGACAGCATTGCCTTCTCTTTGTGAGCAAAGAGACAAACAACTGATCAGTCTTTCTGAGATCCTACGTCCTATCGGTGTAGTATCTCAGGATCCTGTGAACATCCATGGTATGGAGCAGGTATTCTCATGATTGGAGTACTCCAGTAAAGAAGGCAGGTAATTCAATAGACTGATTCAAGGTAGATTCCGCTACCACCTTCGGTAGAAACTTAGGATTCGTGCGAAGAGCTACTCGTTCTGTGTGAATAATCAGATAAAGGATTTTGCACATCAGGGCCTGGAGCTCGGAAATTCTGCGAGCAGAAGTAATGGCCACCAAGAAGAGTGTCTTCCACGATAAAAACTTCAAGTCTGCGGAAGCCGCAGGCTCAAAAGGAGGAAGGGTAAGTTTCTCGAGGACAAAGTTCAAGTCCCATGGGGAGCTGGAACGGACAGGGGCCTGAGATGAAGGACCCCTCTGAGGAAAGTTTTGGATACCTCCAGCTGGGCAAATGCCTTGTCAGTGAAAGGGACATGGTAGACTGAAATAGCCACCATATGGACTTTCAAAGAGGAGTGACTGAGACCCAGGTCAAAAAGATGACGCATGTACTCAAGCAGAATGGTCAGAGGGCAGGAAAAGGGTTCCACGTTCCTGGCCGCTGCCCAGATAGAAAATCTTTTCCATTTCATGGCGTAGGTGGACCTAGTGGAGGGTTTTCTAGCCTCCACCAGAATCTCGCCACCTTAGGAGGAACGCCAAAACGAGATTGAGCTAGGTCTGCAGGAGCCATGCATGAAGTTGAAGGGACTTGAGTCCCGGATGGACCAGGGTCCCTGATCCTGGGTCAGCAATCCTGGAGATAAAGGAAGAGGAAGAGGAGGAACCTCCGAGTATTGTTGTGAAGAGAGAACCAGATTTGCCTGGGCCAGAAAGGAGCTATCAAGTCATTCTCGCTCCTTCTAAAGCCAGCTTCTGTAACACACGAGGGACCAGAGGAATTGGGGGAAAAGCATAGACGAATCTGTCCTTCCAGCTTAGAGATAGAGCGTCGTTCCAAAAGCGTCTCGCTCTGGAACGAGTGAGCAAAAGACTGGAAGCTTTGCGTTTTGGGAGGAAGTGAACAGGTCTATCTGAGGAGTCCCCCAAATCTGGAAGATGCTTTTTAGAACTTTTACGTCCAATTCCCACTCGTGTGGTAGAGCCGAAGAGCGACTTAGTCTGTCTGCCAGGACATTGTCGACTCCCGGAACATGGATCGCCATGAGGTGAAGGTTGTGAAGCGTTGCCCAATCCCAAACCCTCATCGCTTCCCTGCACAGTGGGTAGGATCGAGTCCCTCCCTGCTTGTTGATGTACCACACCATGCACATGTTGTCCATTTGGACAGCTAGGTGACCGGGAAGGATGAATTGAAGGGCTTGGAGAGCATACAGCACTGCTCGAAGCTCGAGCACGTTGATATGGAGAACTATCTCCATCTTTGACCATAGGCCCTGGGTTCGGTGAGGACCCAGATGGGCTCCCCAACCTTCACCTGGAGCGTCCATGGTCAGAGTCTGATCAGGGGGAGGATGAAAAAAGGGGACCCCCCGGAATAGGTTCTCTCGAACCATCCACCATTGCAAGTCCCTTACCATTGGCGAGGAGATCAGAACTAGATGATCTAGATCGTCTACCCATTGATCCCACTGAGATCGGAGAGTCCACTGAGAGATTCTCATGTGGAGGCTCGCGCGCGTGGAAGCGTCGGGATGGCCGCCGCCATGAGCCCCAGTAGACGAAGCACTGACCTTGCCGGGACCCTCCTGCGTTCCGATAGGAGGGAAATCTGTGACTGGAGGGAGGCCCCCCTGTCCGGAGGCAGAAAGGCCTTGCACAGTGATGTGTCGAGAATTGCCCCGATGAACTGCAGCCTCTGTGAAGGCTCCAGGTGAGACTTGGAATGGTTGATGGTAATACCCAGGCCAGTGAAAACCTGCTGGGTGAGGGAGAGAAAATGCAGGAGTTCCTCCCTGGACGAGGCAGCCAGGAGCCAGTCGTCCAGGTAGGGAAAAACCTGAACTCCCAAAGTCCGGAGGTGGGCCGCTACCACCGCCAGGCATTTGGTAAAGACTAGGGGAGCCGAGGAAAGACCAAACGGGAGTGCCTGGAATTGGTAGTGGACCCCCTGGAATGCAAACCTGAGGTACTTTCGGTGCGAGGGGCGAATGGGGATGTGCAGGTACGCATCCTGCATATCTAGTGCACAAAGCCATTGGCCCGGCGAAGCAGGGGCAAAAGGGATTGAAGGAAAGCATCCTGAACCTCTTGTATTCCACATACAGGTTCAGAGAGCTGAGATCGAAATAGGTCTGAGATCTCCTGTCTTCTTTGGTACAAGGAAGAAGTGGGAATAGTAACCGTCCCATAGAGGTGAGGGGGATGGGTTCTATAGCCTGTTTTGCAAGGAGCACAGATTTCTTCCCTGACCAAAGGAAGATGGTCCCTTGAGTAAGCGGAGTTCAGAGGGGGGTGACGTGGAGGTTTCTGTAGAAACTCTATGGAGTGCCCCTCTGCTATGATCTGAAGCACCCATGAATCCGACGTTATCCTCTCCCAACCTGGAAGGTGGAGGGAGAACCCCCTTCCTACCGGTTCCTCCAGGGCTGCCGGAGGCGGTGGGAGAGGGAAGGAGTCAGGTGGTGTGAGGCAGCGCCGCAACTGGGGCACCCATTGCTTTTTTGGGTGGCGGGGGCCTGGCAGCTGTGGGGGCCCAACGTTTAGTGGCCCGCCTTCCCTGAGGTTTCGCTTGAGGCTGGCTGCATCTGCGAAAGGGACGGCGCTGTGGGGGACGGGGACGGTACATTAAATCAACAGATTTAAGGGCTGTCCCCTTCTCCTGCAAATCAGTGATGATGTCCTTGACATCACCACCGAAAAGCACAGAACCCCTGAAAGGTGCTTCTTGGATCGCTGACTGCACCTCCGGGACCAGACCTGACACACGGAGCCATGCATGACGCTGAAGACTGACAGCAAAGGCAGAACTCCGTCCTGCGGTGTCCACTGCGTCGTAGGTCATCCTCAAAATATGACGACTGGCCGAACGAGCAGAACGGACCAGGTCGGCCAACTCCTGCTTGACTTGGGAGTCAGGCAAAGAGTCGATCTTAGATTCCGCCTGGGTAAGGACGGCATTCTGGTAATCCCCCATATGTGCTACATAGTTCAGGGCCCTAATCCCCAGTGTGGAAGAAGCGTAGATCTTCCTTCCATACTGATCCAGAAGGTGAGATTCCTTATCCGGGGGAGACGAGCTCAAGTGTTTTGGGTGTGCTGACTGGCCGTGAGCGGCGCTGATCACAACAAAGTCTGCACGGAGGTGAGAGTCACAAAAGTCTATACCCTCCGGAGCCTGTATAGCCTGTTCGACTTCCTGGGAAGTGGGGCTAAAGCAGACGGTTGCTTCCAAATCGTGGAAACAAGGTGGGCGTGAGGCTCGATCCAGGGTGGCACTAGGGTAGGAGCCGTAAGGGGTAAGTCCAGATGTTCGGCGAGTTTAACCCGTTGAGGATCTGGCACTAAGGAGTGCCACTGATGGACCTCCTGGATCTTCCTGAGCAACTCCGTGAAGGAAGGATCCTCCGGAGGAGTCCTCGGCCGGGGCTTGGACGGAGAGCGTGGCTCATCGTCTTTCTCGGAACATCCGTCGGAAGCCTCCGAGGAGTCCGAGAGAGAAGAGGAAGAATCGGAAGCAGAGTAAGACTCCTAACTCGACTAGGGGAGAGCAGGGTTCCTTGAGGGAATCCGAGCAGAGTGTCCTGCCCTCTCTGGATCCGAGGGTAAAGCCGGGAATCCGGAGGAGGAGAGGATTGTGCCGTCTGGGCGTCACGGGAGCCGGGGTGGCACCATTGCCGTGAGCGGCTCTCGACTTCCTTGGTGAGCTGAGCCTTGGCCTCAGCCCACCAGGAGGCAAGAGTCTCCTGAAGATCCACCAGCGGCCTAGGGGGCGGTGGAGGAGGAGGAGGGGGATAGGTGTACGGAGGAAATCCGTAGGGGGAGTATCCGTAACCCGGCTGCGGGTATACCGGAGCTGGGTACTGCGGCGTCGGCACCGGGTACTGCGGCGCAGGATACTGCGGACCTGGGAAAACCGGCGTCTGATATGACGGCAGATGCCCAGGCGCTGGAGGCGCTGCCGGAGCAGATGGCCCAGCCGGGTACTCCACGGGCGGATCAGTCGGGATAGGCCCGTGGGGTGGAGAGCTCGATGGAAGAGGAATATCCCCCGCGGGTGTCGGAGGGGCTGGTATCGGAACCGGCGTTGGTGGGGCCGGCGTCGGAGGAGCCGGCGTCAGGGGAGCCGGCGTCAGATCCGGCTCTTCAGGAAGAGGATCGGACAGTAGCCCAGGGTCCTGAGCCTCGTCCGGGGATGGAGGGGAAAAATCCCCGGGGTCGGGCAGGGTGGACTGGGGCTCCCCTGATGGCAGCGAAGGCTGCGGGGAGCCTGGTACGACAGACGCGGCAGGGTCTGCCGTAGGGTCCGAGGCCCGGCGCACGTCGGAGGAGCCGATGTGTGGCTTATGGGCCGAATCCCGGCGGACGCCAGAAAGCCGCCGTCCGACTTCGCGGTCCCTCGTTGGAGGTGGGCGAGTATGGGAGGAGGCCGGTCGAGGGGACACTGCCGTCGCACGCCGCCCGGTGTCGAGCATCTTAGCGGCCTTCTCCGGCGTGCGTCAGAGGAGCCGACGTCCAACAAGGGAGGTGCCCACACCAGTAGGTCGCAGGCCTGCGGCGGTACTGGGGGCTACAGTCTCTTTGGCCCGGAGACACCCGGCGGGCTCGAAACGCGAACCCGATGGGCGGGCCGATGCCTCCTCCAAAGCCTTGGAGGCTGCCGTCGGGCGATCCCCCGGAGGGGATGTTACCTTGCCCGCGACTGAGGAGGAGGCCTTCTCCCGGTGCCTTTCCTTGTCCCGCTTCTTATGCCCTTCAGGGCAGGTCGACACCTGCCGAAGTTTCTTCAACTCCTTCTCCATTGCGGACATCTTCTTTTTGAGGAGATGGGCTTCGAGGGACTGCTGGCGTTGTCTGCAGGTGGCCATGTTGAATCGAAGGCAGTGCGGACACTTGTCGACTGCGTGGTCGGGGCCTAAGCAGAAAAGGCAGAGGGAGTGACCGTCTTTGTGAGGCAGTTGGGTGCCGCACGAGTCGCACTTATTCTTTGAAGGGGATGACATAAACCGATGTTCACCTGACGAAAGAAGAATAAAATTCTATACTGAAAACTTGTTCGGAAAAACCGACGAAGTAACAGGACTGAGTGATAAGAACTTAACCTGAGGCGCTGCGCGACCTGGCGGGCGGAAAGAACTGGAAGGCGGGTGTCCGGGACCGCCCCTTTATACCGACGTCATATGACGCTGGTCACCTGACGTGGGGGCGGTCCCCGCCAGGGACAGCTAGCTAGAAATTTTTCCTTGGGGTCCTGCCGCCAGCCGGCGTCAGTCCTATATGTAATTACCTTCTGCAAGAGCCCTCTCGAAGTAACACCTCCTGTTACAGATAAGTAACCTGCGTTTCTAGGAATGTGGATATGTTGCTCAATCCACACTGTCTGGCAGACTCCTAGCAGTTCACCGGGAGGAGGGAGGCAAGGCACGCACCCCCTACTTGGGAAATAAGGACCGGAGAACCTAGGTCCCAAAACCAGCTTCCCAGCGTGACTCAAGGTCAATGTGGTAATGAGAAATAAAGGTGTGTGCTGACTTCCAGGTAGCAGCCCTGCAGATTTCCTGGATAGGGACGTCCCTAGAAACAGCCACCTAAGCAGCGGTATGGCGGGTTGAATGAGCTCTTATCCTTTTGGGTTGCTCCATGTCCGCCAACCTATAGCAGAGATCTATGCAGGAGGTGACCCACCTGCTTATCGTCCGCTTGGCTGCAGGTCTGCCAGGTGCAGCTTTAGCGTAGGCGACAAACAGATGGCGAACCTCTCCCTGAACTTCAGCCGTCCGCTCCTTATAATAAGCGAGGGTCCTTCTAGGGTCCAAAGTATGGAGCCTATATTCGGCCTCCGAGGTGTGACTGGGGTAGAACACCGGCAGAGTCAACACCTGGTTAAGGTGCAACTCCGACACCACCTTCGAAAGGAACTTCAGGTGGGGGTGAAGGACAACTTTGTCCCTGTGGAAGACCACGTAGGGAGACTCGATGGAAAGTGCCTGGAGCTCTCCCATCCTTCTGGCTGACGTGACAGCCACCAAGAAGGCAGTCTACCACAACAAGTGAGAGATGCCACACCTGTGCATCGGTTCGAATGGCTTGCCCATAAGCCTAGCCAATACCAGCAGTAGATCCCACGGAGGTGGAGGTTCTCACACCGGAGGGGATATGTGGTCTAGGCCTTTGAAAAAGCACCCAACCACCCACTCCTGCGCCACTCACTGCTTGCTGGCCCGTGCCCGGTAAGCAGAGATGGCTGCCAGGCGCACCTTAAGGGTCGTCGACCAAAGCCCTAGCTGGGAAAGGGACCACAGGTAGTCCAAAATGCTAGCCAATGGACAGGAAGAGGGGTCCAACCCCTTGTCTGACACCAAATGGAGAATCTCTTCCATTTGAAGGCATAGCATTTTCTGGTCGACTCCTTATGGGACGCCTCAATGACATTGAGGACCTCATCGGAAAGACCCAAGGCCTGGAACTCTAGTCGCTCAGGAACTAGGCCGTCAGGTGCAGGGACTGAAGGTCCGGATGGAGAACCTTCTCTTGTCAACTGAGATCAGGTCCGGGCGGGCGGGAAGCCGCCTTGGGAGCCTGGAGCTGAGGTTGAGGAGATCTGGGTACCAGTACTGGCGAGGCCAGTCTGGGGCTACCAGAATCACCTGCGCCTTGTCCCTCATCACCTTGAGAAGCACCTTGTGGATCAAGGGAAATGAAGGGAAGGCACAGAAGAGACCCGGGGTCCATGGCCTCGAGAAGGCATCCCCTACAGCGAGCCCTGCTGAGGGGGGCAGGCATGAAACAGCCTCAGCTTCGCATTCTCCCTGGAGGCGAACAGGTCCACCTAAGGGGTGCCCCAAAGGGAGAACAGGTCTTGCACTACCTCTGGCAGGAGAGACCACTCGTGAGATTCAGCGCCTATCCGGCTGAGGGCATCGGCCAGACTGTTGGAGGCTCCTGCCACATGGATGGCTAGGAGATCTGCCTCCAGGTTGATCACGAGAGACCAAATGCGGAGAGCTTCCTTGCACAGAGGCAAGGAGTGTGTCCCGCCCTGACTGTTGAGATAGTACATGGTCGTGGTATTGTCCGTCTGGACCTAAAGCACCTCACCCCGTACAAATGGAGCGAAAGCGGTGAGGGCTAGTCAACCCGCTTGAAGCTTCAGCAGGTTGATGTGGCATCGAGACTCCTGAGGGCGAGCCACCCCACATCCTCTGGGTCACGGTCACTGGCTGGTCCACAGGACCGGAGCGTTGTGACCATTGACTGGCCAGCCCCCATTGCAGGGGGCGCATATGCCAGCGGGCCCAATGGACCACGGCGCCATGAGGCCCAGAAGGCACAGGAAGTCCTGGGCAGGGCGCAATTGCTCAACCAGAAATGATTGGGCAAAGGAGGAAAGGACCTCGGCCCTGTCCGCCGGGAGCCGGGCTCTGGCTTGAAGAGAGTCGAGCTCTGCCCCGATGAATTGAATCACCTGCGATGGCATGAGTTCCAATTTGGCCTTGTTGATCAGGAGGCCAATTTGAGAGCAGACCTGGAGGGCCAAATCCCTGGACCGCTCCACCTCCACCCTGGAGGGGGCTGCAATTAGCCAGTCATCCAGGTAAGGGTACACCCAGACCCCTCTGTGCCGCAGAAGTGCTGTCACCACTGCCATGCATTTGGTGAAAACCCTGGGAGCTGGAAATAGGCCGAAGGGCATGGCCCGAAACTCATAAAGTGATCCCTCTGCTGTGAAGCAGACGGATTGGGACATGAAAAGACGCGTCCTGGAGATCCGGAGAGCAAAACCACATGCCTAGTTCCAAGGATGGAATGATTTGAGCCAGAGTGACCACCCTGAAGGTGCGCGGCCTTAGGAACTTGTTCAGGTCATGCAGATCGAGAATGGGGGGCCAGCCCCCCATCCACTTTGGGACCAGGAAGTACCTGGATACAAACCCCGGGTTTGGAGGATCCACCACCGCTGATAACCTCCTTCTGGAGGAGCAGAGCAATGTCAGCTCGACGAGGCCAACAGAGGCTGTGAAACCCACTAGCCCCGTAGGCGTGGCTCAATAGGGAGGGACTGCTCGATTCAGAGGCAGACCTGCCGACCACTTCCAGCACCCAGCGGTCCTTGGTGATAGCGGACCAGGTGGAAAGGAAGTGGCGGAGCCGTCCCCCCACGGGGGGAACCTGGGGAAGAGTGATGAGGTTGGGGGCGACACCCCACAACCCATCACTGGGCAGGCTTGGAGGAAGGGCAGGCCGAGGGGCCGCCTGGATCTTTTCTTCCAGGCTTCCTACTTGAGGAAGCGGCAGACTTGGCCTTAGGGTGCCAAATGTGAGCCTGCTGGTGCTGTTGCTGGTGCTGCTGGGCCTGACGTGCCGCAGGGGCAGAAGGGCGAAAGGGCAAAAGAGCTTACGCTGCTGCTGGTGGCCTTTGTCCTTCTGGGAAGATGTGACAGAGTCCAAGGTGGCACTGGACTTCTCGATTCTCTGGAGATGGCCTTCCACCCTTGGCCCGACCAAGTCGGTGCCCAGGAAGGGAACGTCTGCCAGCTTGTGCTGGGTATCTGCCGTGAAGGTGGAGAGCCGCAGCCAAGCTCTGCGGCACGTGGCTAGTGCGGCCGCTACTGACCAGGCACAAGAGTCTCCAATATCCAAGGCAGTTTGAAGCTGTTTGGCCACCGCCCTTCCCTGATCCTGCACCTGCTTGACCGTTGTCTGAAGGTCAGCCGGGAGATGAGAAATCACCTCATCCAGGAAACCCATAAGGGTGTGTGAAAAATGTGCCATCAGCACGGCCGAGCTAGCTTGTCGAAGACCTAGGGAGGAAGCAGCGTAAATTTTATGCCCTGAGTAGTCCAGCTTTTTGGACTCCTTGTCGGGAGGTTTGTCCATGTCCCGAGCGTTTTCGGAACACTGGAAAATGCTATCAGTCACAGAGCCCCTCCACAGAAGGGTGTTCCAAAAAAACGGAGAGGGAACCGGTGGGAACTGCGTACTTGCGAGCCATCCTGGCCGAAGGCGCAGGACAAGATGCAGGCCGCTGCCACAACTCCAGGGCCGGGCCAACAATAGCTTCGGCCTCTGTGGGGGAATCCCCTCGGTCCAGTATCTCCGTGAGGGGAATATCAAAACACAGAGCACTAAGGAGGGAACCTGAGCTTCCAAGCAGTAAGGAAGATCTGGCGTCATGGGGCGGAGTCGAGGGTTTTACCATCCGGGTGGGTGGGAGGAGCCAGGCTGAAAACCTTCTGGCAAGAATTAAAGCGTTAAGGAACCTGCCAGACAGTGTGGATTGAACAACATATACACATCCCTAGAAGTAAAGTTACATCTTTCTGTAACAGTAGATCTTTGAGAGGAACTCTTGCAGTAGGCAACACTGTTAGGACTAAGCCGCTAGGTGCCAGGACCGCACGGAACATTTCTAGATAGCAGGCTACAACAGGGACACGCTGGCATCTGCTCATGGTATAAAAGGGGCGGTCCCCCACGCCCACCTCAGTTCTCTCACCGGAGACCCTGCGAGAAGGCCCGCCAGAAAACAGAGAGAGAGGGGGGCTCCTGAAGCCAAGAAAGGCCGAGATGTGAAAGAGGGCAGGGGATGGAGGGAGGGGGGAAAAACCTGCCTATAGCAAGCGCCCCTTTTGAATATCTACTGTTACAGTAAATTCTTACATAACTATACTATCGTACTTTTGAGGGGGCTCTTGCAGTAGGAAACACCATTAAAACAGAGTCCCAAGAAGTGCCATTAGGACGGGAGGAAAAGGGAAATGCCACAGGAAGAGAAGGACAGGAAGCCCAATGGGGCCTCTAGTTCATCCTAAACCCCAGGGAACAGAAGGGAACCCTTGACAGCCCATTCTATATCCAAAAAGGGCAGACCCAGAAAAAGGCCGACTAGCCAATGACTCATTATCACCCTGGACCCAAAAACTGTGAGGAAGGCTGTAAATCTCTCAAGGAGGGGGTCCAATACAACCCCTAGGAAGGGCAAATTGTGAAAGGACTGAACCAAGGACCAAAGCTGGCCCTTGTATTCCGCCAAGTCTAAAAACATAGAGGCTTTACTCAGGAAGTAAAGGAAAAAGACCAACCAGCAGACTGGCAAATGATCTAGTCTGGTAGAAGTACAGTCCCTCGGGAAATGCACATCCCCTCAAAATAAGGTGCCTCAAGAAGCTCTCCTGGAAGGACGTCATCTGCGTCTGGGAAAAACTACAGACCCTGTTCGGAGCAGGGACTGTAAGAGAGGACACAAAGTCTGTAAAATGTTGTGAAGAAAAAGTGGGGGACTCCTGGAAGCCCAGATCCCAGGAACTACAAGGATCCTCTGGGTGTGGCGACCACAGCCAGTGGTGGGAGGACCAGAAAAATGGTCCTTCCAGAAAAGGAATATGAAGATCTAGGCTGGACCCAAGTCTCGCACACAAAAGAGGAAAAAGGGCCAGATGTTGCCACGAATGGGACCTCTGGAATCAAACAGAAACCAGGTGTGCCCCCCCAAAAAAGGGAGCATGAGGCGAGAAGGAGGGGTCCTGACCTCCTAAAGTGTCCCACAGCAATGGCCAAATACTCCCCTCCATGAGGAAAAGGGAGGAGCCCATATCGAGAGGTAGCTGGCGTCTGGCAGGACAGCACCCTGGGATGGAAAAAGGATTTAGCAAAGACTCCCAACGGGGAAGACGCAGGGACAGCATAAGGACTGAGAACCAAGGCTCTCCCTTTACCCTTCTGAGAGCAGGTGGGTACCCTGGAATGGCTGGGTCAGGACATTGGAAGTTGCGTCACTGGAAACATGGAGACCTGCGGAACAAGAGAAAAATGAGGTCCTGATCGGAGAGTCCCCAAAGGTAGGACCTACTTATCCAGGGAAGAGTGGGAAGCAATGGCTAAGGCCCAAGGAAGGGCCTGGCCACTGAGTCCCAAGGATTCACATGCGGAAAGGAAGCTCGAAGGCTCTGACTGGGGAAACGCATGATGGGGCCCCTGACGGAGAGCTCAGTCATCGCCAAAAAAACCAAGGCATAACCCGGCGATGGAGGAAACTCCCCGGCAGCCTGCTTCCTGATCAGCTGTGTCCTGACCAGCTGAAAAATAAGGCCTAGACTGCATAGAAGCCTAGACAGGCCCCAATTACAGCCACCTGAAGATCTGATAGGCGGGCGTTAGAGGGGATGGTTCATAAGACTGACGTCAGGCCTTGACCAGAACCTGAAGGAGGGGAAGGGGCCCTGGGGAAAGCCTGGTAGGGACGCCAGAGACCAGAGAAAGCTGGTCGGGCAGACCAGAGAGGCTGGAAGAGCCTCGGGAAAGACAGGTCTGGGCGGCAAGGAAGGGAAGAACTACCTGGACACGCTAAAGGAACCATCCTGACCACCAAAAGGCAGTTATGCAGGCAAAGAACAATACCCTGCTAGAAAGAGGCGCTAACCCGAGTCCTAAATATAACCCAGAGCTGAAAATCAAGGAGATCGGGAGTTAATGAAGGAATGGGCCTTGAGTGTCAAAGTCAAGAGAAAAGAATCTTGGCCATTTAGGAAAGATACCGGGGGTGATCAGCCCCACTGAAAGGGAGATAAGGTCCCTCGCCTTCGGAGCAGGAACGTGGCCTGAAGCCTTTACCAGAGAGATTCCTGTTTCTGGTACTATAGAAAAAACCCTGTAAGCTCATGTGCACCAGTCTCCTTAAAGGAGGTGGTAGGCGCTGACAGTGCAGTCACCTTGTCCCTAAAGGTTTTGTGGGTCGGAGCTGCTGAAATTAATGAGGCCCAGTGCTTGCTTCAAGGCCCGGCTGACTGCTGACACTGGTGTCGTCGCAATGAATGATACCAAAACGGGTATTGTATCCCATCTTGCTGGTTATGACAGCCAGTATAGAGAACTGTACCAGACTCCTGCAGAGAAGAGAGCAAGTCCCAAACGTCCTCTACAAACAGTGAGGGGCCCTGGAATGGGGCATCCATGATGGAGACCTAAACTACCTCGGTGAAGTCAGACAGGTGCAGCCAAGCATGGCGCCTGATGCAAATAGCTGCTGCCATGGAACGAGCAGAAGCATCCATGATATTATATGAGGACCGGAGAGCGTGAAATCCCACGCTGGAGGCAGACCCCAGGAGCTGTCCCATCTGAGTTCTGGCAGGAGATTCAGGCAAGGATTGTACTATATCCCCCACTTGTCCCAAAAGACACTGCTGACACTGGATAATTTTGAGCATATAAGGCCAGAGTAGAGGAAGCATAGGCCCTGTGCTCTAAAATATCCAAATGCTTGGACTCCTTGTCTGGAAGGAAGTCCACTCGGCGTTTGGACTCCACCAGCTCCTCTTGGGCCATTAATAAAACTAAGGGATCTGCCTTAGGGTGGGTGTTAAAAGTGGGGCCGATCATCAGGAGTGTGGTAGAGGTGGTCGGCATTCCTGGGCACAGAAGGGATTGTCGCTGGTTGCTGCCAAACGGTGGATGAGATGTCATAATGTGGAAACACTAAGGTGGGATAATCACAGATGTGTCTTCCGGGAGGTGCAAGTGCTCCACTAGACGGCGACGCTGAGGATCTTGCTCCTCAGTGCACCACCCCTGGGACGCCTGAATAAGTTTCGTCATTTCCAAAAAGGAAGGGTCCTCTGGTGGAGATTTGGGGGGTATCCCTGACTTACACTTCCCCAGAGGGGGGGGGACTGCAGGGACTCAAAATAGTCCGAAACCATATCCACCGAGCCCTCTGAATCTGAGACAGCGTGATGAGGCGGAGACACACTGGGGCCTGCACCACTTCCAGTACCCAGCCGGAACTCTGTGGAAAGATGGGGAGCCTCTGAATCTGGTGAAGGGGAGTCTCGTGCCTGGGGAGGGGCCCACTCTGACCTCGCCTGAACCAGAGCCAGATGCTGGGTGGACGCTCACCAAGCGCCAAGAAATGAAAATTATGTACCTACCGTAATTCAAGATCTTCTTGGATGAAGTCACCACCACTCATTCACACTAATGGGACTACACCAGAGATGCTAGGGCCGAGCGGGAGCCAAATATCTTCTGGAGGGTCGTTGCCACGAGACTGAAATGGCAGTCGACTAGAGCAGTGTTCCACAAGGTCCAACAAGCGCAGGTTGAGGCCGGGAAAAGAATTGAGGTGGGCGTGGGGGACTGCCCATTTTATACCATGAGTGGACGCCCGGTGTGCAGATATCAGGGGGCGGTTCCCTGTTGTAAACTGCTAACTATAAATTTTCAGTGTGGTCTTGGTGCCTGGCAGCTTAGTCCCAACAGTATTGCCTACTGCAAGAGCCCCTTCGAAGTAAGCTCTTGAGGTTAGTGAGGGAGCTGGCAATGGTTATTGGCTGGTGCACAGTACCATGCGGGGGGTGTGCAGGCGCAATGCCCAGTAGCCTTGGCCTGCTCTCTGGCAAAACTTTGCTACTGCAGGGTCCTAAGATGGCTTTTCAGTTCTATCAGTCTCTTTTGGAAGAAATGACTGCAATATTTTTCAGCCATCTTTGAAGTCAGTGGCCACTGTGAGGATGAGAAACTATGTTGCGTGCTTTCCACCATCAGGGGTAACCCCCTACATGATTGAGCTTTTTTAGGACAGCTTTGAAGCAACACCAAAGCAGACTAGGGAGCTGAAGAAGCACTCCTTAACACAGTCCTTTTCTTTTGAGTTTTCAGGCAAAGAATGATTACAAAGATCACAATTCTCAAAGTCACGATGTGGGCCCAAACACTTAAAACAAAGCTTGTACGATCAGTCCCAATATGAAACTCTGCTGTCTTGAGCCTGTTCTCAAGACTACCAGACGACTGGCTGTAGAGATGATTGGGTCTCAAAGGCTGGATCCACTGAAAGCTGCCAGATGTGGTTGGCCTGTCAGCACAACAGTAGCACCACTACTTGCAATGCTGGCAACCAGTGTTCGAGAATAAACACCGATTGTTGGGGGCCGGCCGGAGTGAAGATGATGGAGCATCCCAGAGGATGCTCTCCTGTTTCAGGAAGGGAGGGCTGCCAGCTCCCCTGCTCTACTGTCACCTGGGTAACCACAGGTGGCAGTGCGTTGGGAGTGGCACAATGGGGGAGGCGGCGCAGGCTGGTGCCGTGCTACGCATGGTTGCGTACGTACACAAGTGCACCCATGCTGCCTCTGTCCCGACTGAGGGATGGGACAAGAAAAGTGGAAAGCTCCAGCAAGGCACGATGAATATTGGCTTCCCATGACTCTCCTCCGATCTGGGACCTGGTCCATGCAGTGCGAGGCTTAGCCTGGTGTCCCCTGCTGAAAGGGAGACACAAGTGGAGGACCAATTTGGAGGGTATCCCACAAGAAACCAGGTGATGGGGCTGGTGGAATTGGTATGATGGAGGGCCTGGCTGGTGGGGGGGGGGGGAGAGCTGTGAGGTCCTTGCCATCTTAGGGTAGTATGCAAGGGACCAGAGGCAAGTGACCTCAATGGCCCCCATATCACTGACATCTGCCCACTGGTTTCATTATGTAAGAGTCACTACCAATTAGTAGGCTCTGGGTCTGGCAGTCTACTAGCCAAGCCCCCACCCACACTGGCAAGAGGAGGTTGTTACCAAACTTACAGCCCCTCCCTCTGTGACACAGTAAGTACTCATCAGCTGAAGACCTGAAAGTTCCTTTTCGCAAACTAAGGTCTCCCAAGTACAGATTTCTGTTGTGACTGAAGACTCGTACAAAATGGGAGGAGAACAACAAATGCATCTCAAAATGGGATCTTTGTATTCCAGTCGACTTGCCTAGTTAACAGAACTCTCTTCAAACCTTGACATTTTTTTTTTGAGTCAACAGCAGACTAAGTAAAATGATCATCCTGTGGTGTTCAGGTTTAAAAATTAACAAAACAATGTTTTTGCAATCTTTATTAATAAATTCTTTTTGCTATACAGTATAATAATTTATAGTTCTGGCCTCTTTGTACAAGTTTTATGAATATTTATAAACCAAAAAGCTTGTGTTCATACTCCAGTCCCTTTGTAAACCAGGTTTACAATGCAAAGCAAAGAGATGTGCTAAATACAGTCTGTGGACAGGCAGTGAGGGTCAGGTCTTTAAATAAGCATTTCCACAGGAAGTTAAGTTGCATTTTGTTTTGCAAAATTGTGAAACAAAGGCCTTCCAGTGCTGTGCATGAACAAGCTAGCTACATAGGTTAAAAATGGAAAATGCAGGTAGATGGACATACTTCACAATTGTAGCTGTAGGGAGTACTGGAACTCATAAAAGGTATCCTATATTCCTTAGCAAATTAACAGAATCCAAATTTTTTTTGCTACAATGAAATTAGCAATAATACATACTTCTGACAGTATAGCAAAATTATGGGTAATCCTGCATTTCTTAGTAAATATACCGAATGCAAAATAGTTTACAATGAGTTAAAGGTTTTTATTTTATTTTCATTTTGAAGCCAATTAAATCCATTTTAAATGCATGAAGTCCTACATGTCCATTTTGTTTTGAACAAGAGTTCATGAGTAATGAGTTAAAATCATCGTCGGGTGTCTGAACCAGGTGGGCAGTCCTTCTGGCCTACAAAAGTACCTGGAGGGTTGTCTCTGATGCCTGGAGGGGGAGTTGGCCCAGAAGGCATTTCTCGTGATGGTGGGGGTGGCAGATATCCCCTTGCGCCATGTGACATTGGTGAAGGACCAGGTGGGTAGTCTCTGAAACTTGGAAAACCCATTGGATAGTCTCTAGGACCAGGAGGGTAGTCTCTGGGACCAGGTGGAAAATCTCTGAGACCAGGTGGATAATCTCTGGGACCAGGCGGAAAGTCTCTAGGACCAGGTGGAAAGTCTCTGGGACCAGGCGGAAAGTCTCTGGGACCAGGCGGAAAGTCTCTAGGACCAGGCGGAAAGTCTCTGGGGCTTAGTCGTGGTGGTAATGGGCCAGGAGGTAGATCTCTCACTCCAGGTGGCGGGATGGGTGGATAGTCTCTTGGACCTATTGGTGGTGGTGGTAGAGGCCCAGGAGGAAGGTCTCTCATTCCAGGTGGGAGGTCTCTGGGGCCTGGAGGTGGTGGAGGGCCACGAACTAAAAGGAAAAAATAGAATTGAAAATTACTTACAAGTAAAAAGGTTAAGCAGAATCTGTTAAATATTTAATGGCCAGCAGGAATGAAAACATTTCTAAGCTATTATACATTCAAGTGGGGTACACATTTGAATACTTTACAGCAGTTTATTTTTCCTGAACTTTATTTTTATTCATAGAGACTAATAAAACACAGTCATAATTATTACTGAAAAGAAACATTCTGATATACCACTTTTTCATGCATTTTAACTAACATAACTAAATAAGGCGCAGTAAGATTTTTTAAAGTTTATTTTAGAGGGATATGCAATCATCTTCTGTTAAAAGCAGCAGTACAACAAAACTGGGCAAAAACTTTGACTCTACCTCTTTTTCTAACTGTAAATGATTCCAGACCTCTTCCAATGTTATTTGGTGATAAAATTTTCTAATTCCATCAAAACCTGAGTATTTTATAAATGTTTTTATTTAGTTTTTACTTGCGAAAAAGAGATGGTTGCCACATTTTGCACAGAAATAGCATTGTAGGCCTGTCAAGGGTTAGGATCGAAAAAAATAATTAAAAAAAAATATTCTTTGTGTGCAGCACAGCAGGTACCTAGTCAAGTACATTTGACAGCCATGCTAATATTTTACTTAACTGTAGCTGAAATCGGCAATTTTGGAAAGACATTTTTCATTGTACTGCTGCTTTAAGTCACTTACACTTGAAGATCCGAAACCAAACAAACAAACAAAAAAAAAAAATCTTACTACGTCTGTACTCCAAGCATTTATCTGTCCTACAGAGTACCAGGATAATTAGCAAACTGCAGAGAAATGAAAATTACGTACTCACTGTAATTCTTGATCTTCTTGGACAAGTCTTCACCATTTATTCATACTGATGGGTTTCAAGCCCGAGGCGCTGGGACCCTGCGGGTGCCAAAAATCTTCAGGATGGCCAGCGCCCAGGTAGGGCCAAACATCGTGGCACCGCAGGGTTAACTGGCTGCCGCATAAGCTACTTCGGTGTCGACCCACCAACCACCTCAGTACCTTTTTTACCGAGCAGGTGCAGCATATCTAACTAGGCAAATACCTAACTGAACCGGGGCATAAGATAGCCCTCCTGACCCGTATAAGAAGGATCAATTAAAGAAACAAGTGTCTTCATAGCCCAAATCGAAACAAGGGAGGTGAAGACCAAGAACAGAAAAGAATTACGGTGAGTACGTAATTTGCATATCTTCCTTGACTTAAGTCTTCACCATTTATTCATACTGCTGGGTACAGTATCAAACTGATACAAAAATCCCTAATGCAGGGAGGTAGGAGATGGAGCTCACTCAGGACAGAAGTCCATTAAGGATATTCCTGCCGAAAGAGGCATACTGTCTGGCATGGACATCTAGGGCATAATGCCCTTCAGAAATCTCATGAAAAGAAGCAGTTGAGCCAGGGTCATGTTCTGGACTGGCTTGTGATAGACTGAAACTGCACAGAGGTGGACCTTTACAGAGGAGTACTGCAGTCCAGCGTCTGAAACGTCTAAGAAGTACTACAAAGCCTGGGTCCATACGGATCTTGGCACACCATTCCAAGAAACACATCCATTTGACTGTGTAAGATTTCCTAGTGGAAGGTTTGAGTGCGGCCAGGAGAATCTCCGAGACCCTCGCAGAAACTTAGAACCTGCTCACTTCTGTCTCCTCAGGAGTTAGGTGTGGAGATGAAAGGAGCACAGGTTGGGATGAACCAGGGATACCTGTGACAAAAGGTCTGTCCACAGAGGGAGGGGCCACTGATAAGTTGTTGATTAATGGAAACCAAATCTGACGTGGCAAGAATGGTGCAATCAGAATAATTTTGCCACTGTTAGCCTCTAACCTGACCAGCACTCTGAACTAGAGGAAGAGGAGGACATGTGTACAGAAAGCAATGTGTCCACTGCAGCCTGAACACATCCTGACAGAAAATACCAGGTTCTGGATTTTGGGAGCAGAATTGAGGCAGTTTTGCATTGAGCTGGGATGCAAAAAGGTCCAACCATGGGGTTCCCCACTCATCGAAAATAGACTGAACGATGTCTGGAGCCAAGGAGCACTCATGCGGATCTGCTTCTGTCCAACTGAGTAGGTCTGCCAGATTGTTTTGAGTCCCTGGCAGGTAGACTGCTTAAACCAGAGCATTCTGTCCCAGACACCATTCCCACACTCTCATAGCTTCCCTGCAGATTGGATAGGAGTGTGCTCCGCCCTGTTTGTTGATGTAGTATATCACTGACTTGTCTGTCTGCAGAAGGATTACCTTGCAACTGACAAAGTCCATTAGGGCTCGAAGGGCATAAAGTACTGCCCTCATCTCCAGAACACCTATATGGAAATGAGATTCTGGCTGAGTCCAAACTCCTTGGGTGCCATGGCCCTGACAGCAGGCTCCCCAGCCCAGTACAGATGCATCCGTGATAAGTGTTATCTGAGATTCTGGTGGAGTGAAGGGGAGGCCTTGAAGAAGGTTGTCCTATGTCCACCAGAGAAGTGACCAGCGCAAGGGTTGTCACTTTGATCAAGTAGGGCTGAGGATGCATTGACGGGGACCACTGACTACTGCACATCCACTGGGTCGTTCTCATATGCAGGCAAGCTACAGGGACTGAGAAGACAGAAGAAGCCATCAGGCCGGGCATCTGCTGCATGGAGTGAGCCTTCACGGGATTGCTGCCCCTGAGGAACTGTGCCATCTGCAGGATGGCATTGCGTCTGTCCTGTGGAGGGAAGGCCCTGGCCTTGGTGGTATCCAAGAGAGCCCCTATGAAGAGGAGCTGTTGACAGGGTTGAAGCTGTGATTTCTCCAGATTTAGCAGAACCCCCACAGAAGTCAGAAATTGAGCTGCAGTGTTTATTGCTTGTTCTGTGCCCAACCTTGACGGGCTTGCAAAGGAGCCAGTTGTCTAAGTAGGGGAAGACCTGTAGTCCTAGCTTGCGAACATGCGTCACGAGAACTGCAAAGCACATTGTAATGACCTGAGGCACCAAGGATAGCCCAAAGGGCAGAACTCTGAACTGATAGTGCTGACCCAAGGCCACAATTCGAAAGAACTTGTGATGGCTTGGGTGAACTAAGATATGCTGGTAGGCGTCCTGCATATCTAGGGATGCCAGCCAGTCCTGTGGCTTGAGAAGTGGTAAGAGGGTTCCTAGAGAGACCATCTTGAACTTCTTGCAATAGAGGAACTTGTTCAATTTACTGAGATCGAGAATGGGGTGCATGTTCTTTGTCTTCTTTGGGACCACAAAATTATGGGAGTAGAAAACCGTGTTGCATTCTGCCAACGGGACTACTTCCACAGCCCTGTTTTTCAGAAGGTCCGCTACTTCCAAAGTGAGGAGGTCTGTCTGAGTAGCGGACAGTGTGTGTTGCCGACTGGGCATACGATCCAGGGGACACACTGAAAAAGTGAGAGAGTACCCTTCTCAAATTATCCTCAAAACACACTTGTCTGTGGTGACAGACTTCCACTGACTGCAGAACGGAGTTAGACGCCCTCTCACCACCAAGGAGAGGTCCATCTCAGGCAGCTGAGGCGGATCCAGAGCCATGGTCTCAGAAGGTGGCACTGGACGCTTTCGGTCGGGGGCTGTACCTTCTGCTGCATTTTCTTTTGGGGATGAGGAGACTGGTGCTTGTTTGAGGCTCCTCTGTCTCTTCCATGAAAGGGCTATCTGTTACGAACTGATGGTTTTTGCCCCTCTGCAGATGTGAAGGAGCTGGTCTGGCTAATTTAATGGCTGTTCTGGTTTTTTGAAAGGCTTACAGGGATTGCTCAACTTGTTGGTCGAACAGTTAAGTGCCATCAAAAGGAATATTCATCACTGCTGTTGGGCATCTGCAGAAAATTCTGAGGTCTACAGCCAGGAATGTCTTCTGATACAGACTCCAGTGGCAGCAGCTCGAGAGGCAGAGTCATATGCGTTCACAGCCGCCTTCAGCTGGTGTCTGTTGGATTCTATTTCATGCATAGAGGGCTGAAGTATTTTCTGCTTAGGATCAGACTCTGGCAAAGACTCAGCAAGAGAATTAAGCGAAATTCAAAGGGCACACTCATACTGAGAGAAATGTCCTTGGAAACTAGCTATTCACATGTTAAGAGTGGCTGCTCCATAAGCTCTCTTACCCATAGTGTCAATCTTGAGAGATTCCTTATTGATAGGACGTGCTGTGACTTCCTGAGGCAGGACAGCTTTGTTGTTCTCAGCAAGAATAACTAGAGCATCTGCAATAGACTGGGAAGCTAGAAATGTAAATTATGTACCTACTGTAATTCCTGCTCTTCTTGGACGAAGTCTCCACCACTCATTTATACTGATGGGAACTACGCCAGAGGCGCTAGGACCGAGTGACAGCCAAAATTCTTCATGAGAGCCGGTGCCGGGTAGGGCCGTGAGGAAGTGGCACCGCGAGCCCGGCTCACGCCGTATAGGCTATCTGACATCGACCCTCCAACCGCTTAAAGTACCTTTTTTCCAAGGAGGTGCAGTGTAAGCTAACCTAGTAAAATTAACCTATGTCGGACATAAGATAGACCGAATGACCCATGTAAGAAGGGTCAACACAACAGAGTTTACACAGCCCAACCATCAAGGGAGTGAAGACCACAAACAGATAAGTGAGCTCGGGGGATGGCAGGTGGGCGTGTGAATGAGTGGTGGAGACTTCGTCCAAGAAGATCAAGACTTACGGTAGGTACGTAATTTACATATCTTCCTGGACATAAAATCTCCAACACTCATTCACACTGATGGAAGAGTACCGAGCTAAAATAATCCCCCCGAGACAGGCGGCAGGAGAGAGAAGCTCACTTTAGGACAGGAGTCCATTAAGGATTGTCCTGCCAAAGGACTGATGCTGTCTGGCATGGACATCCAAGGTGTAGTGCTTTACGAAAGTGCACACGGAGCTCCAAGTAGTCACACTGCAGATGTCCACAATGGACACGTTCCAGATTTCTGCCAGAGATACCGCAACTGCTCTGGTAGAATGAGTGTATACTCTGCCTTCCAGCTTAACCTGTGCCATAGAAACATAGACTTTGATGGCAGATAAGGACCGCTTGGCCCATCTAGTCTGCCCATTTCCCTACCTACAGGATAGGCCGCAGATCCTAGTTAACCATCAGCCTATTTCTTCCTACCCCCCACAAGAATTGCCTTATGTCTGCCCCATGCATTCTTGAATTCTCCCCCAGTTTTAGACCCCACAACCTCCTCAGGAAGGCTGTTCCATGCATCCACTACCCTTTCTGTGAAATAATACTGCCTCACATTGCCCCTGAACCGCTCCCCCCTCTATCTTTAAATTGTGTCCCCTTGTTCTTGCACGTCTCTTTTTCTGAAAGATGCTAACCTCTTGGACTCTGTTGATTCCACTGAGGTACTTAAACGTTTCTATCATGTCCCCCCTCTCCCTTCTTTCCTCAAGGGTATACATATTAAGCTCCTTTAGTCTCTTCTCATACGGCTTCTTGCAGACCCTGCACCATTTTAGTTGCCCTCCTCTGGACTGCCTCTATCCTGTCTATGTCCTTTCGGAGATGGGGTCTCCAGAACTGGATGCAGTACTCCAGATGGGGTCTCATCAACTGTCTGTACAGAGGGATAACAACTCCTTGTTTTCTGCTGCTGATGCCTCTTCCTATGCATCCCAGTATACCCCCAGCCCTCCCTACTGCCTTCTCACATTGCTTGCTAACCTTAAGGTCATCCGATATGATTACCCCCAATGCAAAGGCATGCCACTAGCTATGCAGAAATGCATCTGATAGCAACAGGCTGACCCAGCTGGGTAGTGCTCAAGGAGACAAACAGTTGTTTTGACGTGTGGATTTCCTTAGTTCTGTCCAAGTAGAACCGCAGGGCTCTCTTCACATCCAGGGAATGTAGGGTATGCTCTTCCTCATTCTAGAAGTTCGCGAAGTAGGTAGGAAGAACCAAGTGCTGATTCAGATGGAATTCTGAGACAACCTTGGGCAGGAACTTAGGGTGGGTCCTAAGGACCACCCTGTCCTTGTGAAATACAGTGTCACAGGGGTGGGATGGGGGCGGGTGGGAGCTCTGTGACAAAGCATGTATTTCAGACACTGCGGGCGGAAGTGATGGCTACCAGGAAGGCCATCTTCCAAGTCAGAAATTTTAGTTCACAAGTAGCTAGAGGCTCAAAAGATTTACGGGTGAGCATGTCTAGCACAAGGTTAATGTCCCAGGCTGCTACTGGTTGTCTAACCGGAGGCCTGGTATGAAGAATGCCCTTAAGAAACCTCTTGACCACAGAAAGCTGAGCCAGAGACATGGAGTGTACAGGCTCATGATACGCTGAAATTGCACAGAAGTGAACCTTAACAGTTGAATATTGCAAGCCTGTGTTTGAGAGATCTAGAAGATACTCTAGGACCTTGTTTGGTGGACAAGAAAAGGATTCCAGGAGGATTTTGCACACCACATAAGAGAATCGCTTCCACTTAGCCATGTAAGTTTTTCGGGTAGCTGGCTTGCGAGCAGCTAACAGGACATGTGAGACTCTACGTGAAATGTTAAACCTGTTCACCTCTATCTCCTCAGGAGCCAGGCATGGAGGTGAAGGGACTTCAGGTTGGGATGGACCACAGGGCCCTGGGTCAGCAGGTTTGTTTGAAGTGGTAGCTGTCTCGGGAGAAGTTTGTGATAATCTGTTGATTAATGGAAACCAGATCTGACAAGGTCAGAATGGGGCAATGAGAATCATTCTTCCCCCCTATGCCTCCAGTTTGAGCAGCACCCTCTGAACTAGAGGAAGAGGAGGAAATGCATACAGAAAGCGTCTTGTCCACCGCAGTCTGAATGCATCCTGACAAAAAATGCCAAGTCCTGGATTTCTGAAGCAGAAGAGAGGCAGTTTTGCGTTGAGTGGGGATGCAAAAAGGTCCAGGTCTGGAGTTCCCCACTCTTCGAAGAGTGATTACATAACGCCTGCATCAAGAGACCACTTGTGAGGATCTGTCTCCATTTTGCTGAGACGGTCTGCTAGATTGTTCTGAACTCCTGGCAGGTAGACTGCCTGGATCAGAGCTTTGTGCTCTAGGCACCATTCCCACACTCTCATCGCTTCCCTGCATAAGGAGTAAGAGTGTGCTCCACCCTTTTTGTTGATGTATTACATCACTGCCTTGTTGTCCGTTTGGAGGAGAATGGTCTTGTGACGGAGTATGTCCTTCAAAGTCCAAACTGCATAAAGGATGGCTCTCATTTCCAGAACATTTATGTGAAGCCGAGATTCGTCCTGCCTCCAGCGACCCTGGGTGTGGAGATCCTGGCAGTGAGCTCACCATCCGAGCAAGGACGCATCTGTGGTGATGGAGATCTGAGGATCCAGAGGGGCGAAGGGATAACCCTCCCAAAGGTTGTCCTCCCGAGTCCACCAGGTGAGCGACCATTTCAGCAGTTCTGTCACCTTCACGTGAAAGGACTGTGGGTGTGTGGTCAGCAACCACTAAGTGCTGAGCATCCACTGAGTAGTTCTCATGTGAAGGCAAGCCAGAGGCACAGTGAAGACTGAGGATGCCTGAGACTCAGCATCCGCTGCATCAAGAGAGCTCGGACCGAGCTGTTTTACCTGATGAAGTGGGCCATCTGGAGGATGTCGCTCTTTCTGTCCTCCGGAAGAAAGGCTTTCACGTTGGAGGTATCCAGAAGGGCTCCTATGAAGAGGAGCCGCTGGGAGGGCTGTAGCTGTGACTTTCCCAAGTTTAGCAGGACTCCCATGGATGTGAGGAATTTTGGAAGCTGTAGCTATGGCTTCTAGAGGCTCTTGTCTGGAGGGGCTTGCGAGAAGCCAATCGTCCAGATACGGGAACACCTGAATTCCGAGCTTCCTAAGATGCGCTGTGAGAAATGAAAATTACGTACCTACTGTAATTGTTGATCTTCTCTTGTATCTTCACTATTCATTACTGCTGGGTGTAAGCTGGGCGCACCCGCTACATATTTTTTTTTTTTTTTTGGAGGAGGTTGGCGCGGACAGCGCCACCCATGAGAGCAACGCACTGCATGGGGTGCGAGGGGCAGCTGTCAGGCACCGCAGACTCCTCCTCCTTCCCAGCTGTATAAGCCGAAGAGGCGAAATAAAAAGAATTAGAAGAATAAGAGCGAGGCAAGACAGCCGAGGGATAGATAAAGGAAAGGAAACAAACTGAAAAAGCAATAAGCCGAAAAGAGGACAGCAAAGAGGAGAACCCTACCCTAAGGGACCGTAGGACCTCACTCCTTGGGCAGCTCTGAGACAGGAAGGAAGAAAGAAGGAAGAGGAAGAAGAAAAGAGGATATTGGGAGGAGGGAAAAATTATGCCACGAATTTTGAGAGAAATTGGCTTGAAGCTTATCAGCTCAGAACTTAAAGCAAGGGAGCAAAGATCCCTTCAAACAGAACTGGTTTAGATGGTTCAATACGAGAGAGGCAGATTTCCCTACACATCCCGCTATCCTATTACCCATCACTCAAGCTAAGAGCTCACAGACTGCCAAGTCAAAAAATCTGTTCTGGAGGAGAAGAGCCCCCAACTAGGTCTAGGGAAAGGACCCCACTAGCACACAGACATGTGTTAGTACTTTGGGGGCAGGGAGCACTAAGAGAGGGCAACCTCTTTGGCAAGATGGACAGAGACAGAGAAGGAAACTCCTTCTGACTCCCTGGAGAAGGCAAGGGCCAAATGTAACCAGACCACCACAACAAGATGGTGATTTTTGAATCGGGCTAGAACAGCTGTAGACTAGCCCCAGTCTGGCATTCACAAGGTAAGATTCAGGGACACCAGCTAAGTCCGAAGACCGAGGGTTAGAAGACTGTCTCAGAGACTAGCCCTGTTGGCTGGTGACTGAACTAATCTGGCCTGAGGGTAAAGTCCCAGAAGGGGACACCTTCCAGGAAATCAGAAAGAGTTCCCTCAGATGGACAGGATGAAGCTCCACTCGCTCACCTCCTTCTTCAAATTCTTCGCTGTTCTTTAGAGAAGAAAGGAAAATTACGTACCTACCGTAATTCTTGATCTTCTCTTGTATCTTCACCATTCATTACTTCCTGGGTATGGCTTGGAGGCGCACCGCCACAGGACTTTTTTTTTTAGTTGCCTAACCGCCCCGCCCTCGAGAAGCGACGCCATGCGCTACAAGGCGAGGGGCGGCCGTTAGTAGCGATCGACTCCTCCTCCAACTCAGTTCTGTGAGCCGGAGAGGCAAAATGAAAGCAGAAAATATAGAATAGCGAGGCAAGATAGCGAGGATAGCAAAGCAAGGAAGAATGAACTGAAAAGGAATAAGCCGATGGAGGAAGGACAGAGGAGATAAGAACATCCCTAGCCTAGGGAGTGCAGGGCCTCCTTACCCGGGCACTTTAGGAGGAGAGATGAGTAGGAAATGAGAAAATAGAAGAAGAAGAAGAAAGAGAAGAGAGAGATGGATGTTGAAGGGACCAGAATGCCCAACGAGCATAGTTAGCTTGTAGCTGAAGGCTCGACTAAAGGGAAGCAAGAATCCCGGAGATAGAGCTGAAGAGAAGGTTCACCAACCCGCTAGACAGACTCAGGAGGGCATAGTCCTCATCTTCAACATGCCATTGTTCTTGACACCCACTCGGCTCCTGGCCGCTGGAAGGCCTTTAACTGGAGGCGGCCGAGGAGGGAAGAATAAAACCCAGCAGCATGAGAGCGCTGCTCAGGGGTTTAGAAATGGAAAATGTAAGCCTTCAGGTTGCCCAAGATAGAAACGGACTCAGACTGACTGGCTAAGGCCGCCAAGGCTTAGGCTGGCTAAGATTGGATATGGTCAGCAGAGCTCTACTGTAAAAATTGTCCAGGAGGACACTTAAAGGGAGAAACCACTTAGAAAACAGCAGAAGGATAGCCTACCTTCTCATTTGCCTTCTTGTTTGATTTCTCCTATTCCTTTTTTTTTTTTTTACAGATAGAAA
The DNA here is from genome assembly GCA_016271365.2 of Neoceratodus forsteri. Taxonomy (NCBI): domain Eukaryota; kingdom Metazoa; phylum Chordata; order Ceratodontiformes; family Ceratodontidae; genus Neoceratodus; species Neoceratodus forsteri. Next base: position 42,497,182 of record CM057451.1, read on the forward strand.
ATTTTTTTTTTTTTTTTTTTTAACTAGATGCATGACCCAGATACCAAGATGCCTATAGCAGTGGAAGAGTTCCCTCAGCATTTTTTTTTTTTTTTAGAAGAGAAAGGAACAGACGACTGTTCCTCTGCTCTGCAAGGCAAGAATAGAGGGGGATTAGATTTCAGGGCAACTACCTGAACACGGGATTGCAGGATCAAAACTGAATAGCCTGAGCCAGGCCAAACAACCCCAGAGGTATCTTGCCATAAGAATAGCAAGAGATAGTTGTGTGTCTGATCGCCAATGCAATCCGCGAGATGGCCCATGAATCTTAGAGTAAATAATTTTTCTGATTTTAAACCCCCAGAAGATTTTTTTTTTTTTTTACTTTTGTTTTTTTGAAAATGAAGCAATTTTCCTATATTTTATATAATGCAGAGAGAGGAAGGAGACGGAGGTGGAGAAGCCACAGGAAGAGGCCACTGAGGATGGTGGGAGGGTGAGTAATGAATGGTGAAGATACAAGAGAAGATCAAGAATTACGGTAGGTACTGAATTTTCCTATCTTCCTTGTCAATCTTCACCATTCATTACTTCCTGGGTGAGCAAGCTCCTCTTCCCAGGAGGGGAAGAGGCCATACCCTGAGGGAACAAGACCCCCAGCCTTCTGCTGGTGAGAAACAGAAGGAGAAGACCCTGGCTTATTCAGAAAGCCTAAGTGGGAGAAGAGCTAGGAGGTGCCTCCCGAGGACGAGGAGACGGAGGGAGCCCTGTAAAAGTCTCCTAGCTCTGGAGGAGAAAAGACGGGTCCCCCGGAAGGCGGAGCGCATCACCCCACGCCGGCCAGGGTGACAACCTGAGAGACGAGCCATGCCGTCCGCCTGATGCAGATCGCTGTCCCGCAAGCCTGGAAGCCACCTCATTGGCGCCATAAGATGCCCTTGCTTGGTGTCTTGCCAGCTCCAGGCCTCACCGGAGAGGGCAACGGCTTGTCTGGTTTGCTCCGTGTCAGGCATAGATGCCAGCAGCTGGGACATCATCGACCACAGATGCCGGTTGTAGGCAGCGTGGTGAGCCTGATGTGATGCACACATGCACTCGCACGCCAAGAAGAGAACACTTTCGCTCAACGGTCGAACTGGAGAGAGTCCGAACTGGTGGCGGTCGCAGCGCCAGGCAACGGCGCCCAGAAGGAGTATCCAGGTATACCAAACCTGAGGACGGGTTGGGAAGGGAACCTAGAGACTCAGAGGGGCACAATACCACGCTGGCAGTCCGCTGGGCTGGGAAGAAACGGCAGGGAACTGCCAGGACCGGATAGACGCCCCTGGAAGGATAGGCCAGGAAGGTACCACCAGATGCTGGGCACTGAATTCACCAAGAATTCACGCATCACCGTTCGTTATTGTCTCCGAACGTGGGAATCCAAGATCCCTCACCATCCTCGAGAGGAAACGCTGATATTCTGTGAAATCAGCATCGGAGGACAGATGAGCAGGGGGTTCCTCTCCCTCAGAGGAGGGAGACGAGGATGAAGGGAACTGGAATGTCCAGAGGATTCCTGCGGCGGTGGGGAGAGTCGAAAGACCCGCTCATGCATGTAACTAACATATGAGGGGAAGGCCGCCGCAGAACCCCTGAACTGCTCCCAGGATAACGGACCCGTAGGACCGACATGGCCTGGGAGCGGGGTGGTGAAGGCAGAGAGATGGGAGAGGGCACCTCCGGAGGCAACTGCTCTCTCAGGGCTCTGGAATCCGGGAAGGAGCTCTAGTAGGAGGATCCCGGATATCAAACCAGGCCGCAGAACGGAACTCTGGGGAAGCGAACCTGAAGAGCCCTCGGGAGAAACCCCGTGACGACGCCGACTGCAGTATGGATCCAGAAGGGCAGTCCACACAAGCGCCGCCAGAGGACACCCTAGAACCCTGGGGAGGGGCGGGGCTGCTTATGCTCCCGGCCACCCCCTGAGGTGGCCAAAGAAGACCGAGCAGCAGGACGCCTGCCCTCAACCCTCGGATTCCGAGAGGCCCTCCTCCCGACTGCAACGCTCCTCAACCTCAGAGGGGGTAACAGCACCGGGGTAGCTGTCACCGACCTCCAGAGAGGAGCCTCCGTCCGTCACCCCACGCCTGCCCCGGACTTCGGCCACCCCAGCCGAGGAACCCTCAGGAGACGACGGCAAGGGGACAGAGGAGGCCCGCTCGCCGCCTGGTACCCCTAGCCACCGAGGACCCAGATTCAAGAATGGGATGCCAGGATGGGTCCACATCTGAGTCATCGCCCTCCGAGGAGGACGAGACCAGCAGGACCTCGATGCTGGCCACCCCAGGGTCCCCAGTAAGGCCAGGGGCCGCCGAACGCCCCGTACTCGCAGGCGACACCGCCGCCCAGCACGCCGGCAGCATGAAGGCTCAACCCACACCCCAGCGCCTCCGCAGACCCGCACCGCCGGAGGAGGGGGGCGCCGCCGCCGGGAGGCGAGCGGCACTGCTGGCGCGCCGCCAGGTTTATCGGCACTCGGCGCGCCGGATCTGAACGGCGCTGAACGGGCTGCTGATCACCGCACCGCCAACGGCGCCGGGATCCAAAACGGCGCCGCGAGGCGACGTCGAGGGTCCACCCGAGCCGGGCCCAGCCAAGGGCCTCGACACGGGGGGAGCCTGCACCTCCGAAGAGGTGACTGCCGAGGCGGTGTCAGCGCTGCGGCCCCGGAGGGGGCTACGAGGCTCCCCCAACACCGCGGAAGGGGCCTCCCCCTCGGCAAGAAGGGAAGAGGAGACCCCCTCCTCCTCGGACCGTATAGGCCCGGGAGGGGACCCGGGGGAAAGGCCTAAGGATCTCGCCCGAGATTCCCGCGAGCGACGCCGTCCCCAAGTCGGCGGGTCCTTGCCGAGCTTGTACGCGCGGACTTCGAGGACGCGACGGTCCATCGAGAAACAAGCGTCGCACGAATCCATATTATGGTTGGGTCCCAGGCAACGAAGACAGACGTCATGCCGGTCCGAGACGGAGAAATGCCGCCGCAGGAGCACCGACGATAGGGGCACGTCTGCCTTAGAAGAACGCTTTCGCTCCAGAACCGGACATAACGCGAAATAAACAAGATTAAACACAGTCGGAAATACACCCGCGCCGACAAAGGAAAGAAAAAGGAACAGTCTACCAGGCGCCGAGTAGGGAAAGGGAGTCGGATACGAGACTTTTCGTTAGCTACCGCGAACAGGTGCTGCCTCGACGCGGGAGAAACAGAACTGAGTTGAGGAGGAGTCAAGTTGTTAACGCCGCCCGCGCATGACGCCGCTCGAGGGCGGGGCCGTTAGGGCAACTTAAAAAAAAAAAAAGCTTTCGTGACGGTGGCGCCTCCGCTTACACCCAGGAAGTAATGAATGGTGAAGATTGACAAGGAAGATCAGAAGGTTCTGAGGAACCAGGATTTAGCCCCAAACAGCCTTGGGGGTGGGGGGAGAGAGGAGGACGAGCAGGCCGGGGGAGACGCCCAAGAAATGAGGCCCATGAGGGGAAGGTGGATAGGATTCAGTAATGAATGGTGAAGATACAAGAGAAGATCAACAATTACGGTAGGTACGTCATTTTCACATCTTCCCTTGTCAATCTTCACCATTCATTACTGCTGGGTGAGTACCAAGCCCTCCAAAGAAGGTCTAACATAACCCTGAGGGAACAAGACCCTCAGCTTCCTGCTGGTGGGAAATAGGAAGAAGAGACCCTGGCCGTATTAGACTGGAGTCTAAGACCAAGGAGAGCTAGGAGGTGTCCCCGAAGACAAGGGGATAGAGGAAGCTCCTGTAAAAGCCTCCTAGCCCTGGTGAAAAAAGGCGGGTCCATCGGAAGGCGGAGCGGATCACCCTATGCCGGGCCTGGGGTGACAACCTCGATAAACGAAGCTGCACTGTCCGCCTAATGCAGATCGTTGTCCCCGCAAGCCTGGAAGTCACCTCACTGGCGTCATAAGATGCCCTTGCTTGGTGCCTTGCCAGTTTCAGGCCTGTGGCGGAGAGGGTAATGGCTTGTCGAGATTGCTCCGAATCAGGCACTGATGCTAGCACCTGAGCCAGCATTGACCACAAGTGCCAGTTATAGGCAGCATGATGTGCCTGATGTGATGCAATGCACAACATCGCATGAGAAGAAGAGAAAACTCTTCGCCCCCACTGGTCGAACTGTAGGGAATCTGAGTTTGGTGGTTGGTCGTGCGCCAGGTGCCGACACCCGGAAGGGGTCTCTAGACATACCAAGCCCGAGGGAGGGTTAGGGAGAGAACCTAGAGACTCCAATGGAGCACAATACCTCCTCCTGCAGTCTGCTGGGGCTGGGAAAGGGGCGGCTGGAGACTGCCAAGCGTGGATAGATGCTTCCTGGAAGGGAATAGGTCAGGATGGCACCACCAGATGCTGGGCACTGAATTCATTGAGGAATTCGCGTGTCTCCCACTCGGTATTGTTCCGTCTGACAAAAGAAATATGGAGATACTGAACCATCCTTGAAAGGAAGCGCTGATATTCAGTGAAATCAGTGTGGGAAGAGGTGAATAGTAGGTTCCTCTCCCTCCGAGGAGGTAGTCAAGGAGGATGGGGAACTCAAATGTCCAGAAGACTCCTGCAGCAGTGGGGACAGGCGAAAGACCCATTCATGCATGTACCTAACATATGACGGGAAGGCTGCCGCAGTGCCTCTGAATGTCTCCCAGGATAAAGGCCTCGTAGGACCCACGTGGCCTGGGAGAGAGGGGAGTGGATGTAGAGGAATGGGGGAAGGGCACCTACAAGGAGGTGGCTGTTTTCTGCCAGGGCTCCGGAATCCGGGGAATGGTGCAAGAGCTAGAGGGATCCCTGAGATCAGACCGGGTTGCATGGCGGAACCCTAGGAATGCGAACCCAGGCGGGGAATCTCCCCTGTGACACACCTGGGTTTTATGAGTCCAGAAGGGCAACCCTCGGCAGCACCACCGGAGGGGACCCCGGAGCCCGAAAAGGCAAGGCGGGGCTCAGCGCTACAGCTCCTCCCTGTACCTCGTGATGTGGCAGAGGAGTGCCACCGCCCCACAACCCCTCAGACTCCAAGGACGCCCTCCTCCTCAACCCCAGCGAAGGAGTCCCCTGATCCAGAGGCTCCCTGAGGGAGGCTGCCAAAGCCAGGACTTCCAATCCCCCCTGAAAGGACACAGCAGCACCAAGGCTAGCAGCTGCCACGGCCCCCCAGAGGGGACAATCCCCTCCCTAAGTGCCAAGCTGTCCTCCCTAGTGGACCCCAGGCCACCCCCCTGCCTGGGAATCCTCAGAAGCAGACTGCTGTGGAGACTCAGGGATGGGGTGCTGGGCCGCCTGACGCCGTGTCCCACAGAGGTCTCTGATTCTGAAGAATCAGGCAGCCAATCCGGGTCCACATCTGAGTCAACACCCAGCGAAGAGGAGTCGACCAGCAGGACCTCAATACTGGCCACCCCGAGACCGGTCTGAGGGACGGCACCATGAACGGCGCCGGCATCTCCAGTGGTGCCAGTTGTTTCCACCGCACCGCCCACAGCCCTGGAACCCAACGCGGACCCATCCACGGCCCCGGCCAGAACCCAAAACAGTGCCGCCGATGGAGCCGTGCAGGCCACTGGCACCACAAGTGGACCCGAGAACTAGCATGGCACCGCTTCAATCACCGGGCGCTGCGAACAGCTCCAGGATCCGAAGCGGTGCCGCAAGGCAGCATCAAGGGTCCACCAGTGCTGGATCCAGCAACCCTATGCCGTGACACTTGGGGAGCCTGCACCTCAGGAGAGGTGACTGCCGAGGTGGTGCTGCCGACTTGACCCCGGGAAGGGCCATGTCACTCCGACGCCGCAAAAGAGGCCTCCTCCTCAGCAAGGCTTGAAGATGAGGAGGCCTCCTCCTCACCAGACCGTACAGACCTGGGAGGGGACCCGGAGGAAGGGTCTAAAGACCTGGCCTGGGAAGCCCAAGAGCGATGCCATCCTCCGAAAGTCGGTGGGGCCCTGCCGACTTTGAACACGCCGGATTTCCAGAACACAGCGATCCATGGAAAACAGGCATCGATCTCTCCATATCATGGTTAGCACTGACTTTACGGGGCCATGCCGCCTTCTTCGACTTACGCTTGGCTCCCGAACCAGACATGATGGGAAATAAAACTAAAAACAGGAAAAACTCCAGACGCCTTTAAACAAATAATCGGAACGAACTTACCGGCGTCGGGATGAGAACTGGGATTGAGGAGTCATCGTTGAACAGACGGCGTCGACAGAAGGCCTAATGGCATACTTCCAAAAATACTCTGTACTCGCACAGCAGGTGCAGCCTCGATGGCGGGAGAAACAGAACTGGGATGGAGGAGGAGTCTGCGGCACCTAATGGCCGCCACTCGCACACCACGCAGTGCAATGCTCTCATGCGTGGACTCCTCCCTCCAAAGAAAAAAAAAACCCTCCCGTAGCAAGTGTGTGCTTCCAGCTTACACCCAGCAGTAATGAATGGTAATGGATAGTGAAGACTGACAAGGGAAGATCTGCAAAGCATTTCGTAAAAACCTGAGGCGTCGAGGATAGCCCAAAGGGCAGGACTCTGAATTGGTAGTGCTGACCTCATGCCATGAATCTGAGATATTCGAGATGGCTTGGGTGAATGGGAACGTGTTGATAGGCATCCTGCATGTCCAGGGAGGCTAGCCAATCATGTTGATGAATCAGCGGTAAGAGCGTACCGATTTATATCATTTTGAACTTTTCCTTGAAAAGGAACTTGTTTAACTTCCTGAGATCTAGAATAGTGCACATGCTGCCTGTTTTCTTTGGAACTAGGAAGTAATGGGAGTAGAAACCTGTGTTCTGCTGATCCAGTGGAACTATCTCTACTGCCCTGTTGTTGAGAAGGCCTTTGATCTCGGAAGCATGAAGGTCTGACTGAGAGAAAGACAGTCTGGGCTGTCGTTTGGGTGGATGATCTGGTGGGGTTTCTGACAGATTTAGAGAGTACCCCTTGCAGATTATCCTGAGCACCCATCTATCTGATGTGATCGACTTCCACTGGTCGTAAAACTGAGTCAGATGTCCTGCTACTGCCGAGGAAGAGTCCCCCTCAGACAGCTGAGGTGGGACTTGGGCCGGAATCTCAGAGGGTGGCACTAGGTGCTTTGGGGCCCTGTTCCTTCTGCTGTGTTTTCTTTTGCGGCTGAGGGGTTTGGTTTCTGTTAAAGCCTCCTCTGCCTTTACTACGAAAGGACTGTCGGTTGTGAAACTGACACCCGTTCCCATCCCTTTGAGGGGCTGCGGAAGGCAGTCTGGACGTTTTGATGGCCGTTCTAGTCTTCTGAGTGGCCTCTAGTGCCTGCTCGACCTGAGGACCAAACAGATACATTACCATCGAAAGGCAAGGCCATAACCCTCTGTTGGGCATTATTTGTGAAACCTGAGGTGCGCAACAAAGAGTGGCAATGGGTGCAAATATAGGCCGCCGCTGCTCTGGAGCCAGTGTCAAAGGCATCCATGGCAGCTTTAAGCTGTTGATTATTGGATTTAATACCTCTAGTAATGGTTTGAAGGAGCTCTGTGTTAACTTCCGAATCTGGAAGAGCTTCTACCGTAGCCTTGAGCGAATGCCAGAGAGTATTCTCAGTATGAGTAAAGTAGCCCTGGTAGCTAGCAATACACATGCCCAAGGTGGAAGCAGCAAAGACTCACTTCCCCAAGGTGTCAATCTTGCGAGATTCTTTGTTTATTGGATGTGCCATAGATTCTTGCGGAATAACAGCTTTGTCATGCTCTGCCAGAACAACGATGGCATCAGCAAAGGCTTGTGAGGCCAGAATGGGTCGATCCTTGGGAGGGGCATATTTCCTGTCCATGGACTTAGCCACAGAGGGAATGAGTGCCGGGTTATCCCACACCATCTGCGAGAGTGTCTCAAAAGAGGGCTGCACGGGGGTCAATTCCACAAGAATGTCCGGAATGTGCAGGTACTGCAGACGCAACTTCCCAGGATCGATTTCCGAAGTCTGGAGACACAGAGAGAGTGGCATTCAAATTTCTAAGGAGAGACTTAAAAGAAAGGTCCTTGACCAAAGGCTCTGTTGAAAGAGCTTTATTCACTGCCCCAGGGAGGAATCTTCATTGAAGTCGTCCCCCAATCGAACATCAGGGTCGGGCTCAACGACATCTCCTACTAGTCCAGAAGGGACTGAATAGATAGGAAATGGAGGAAAAGGAGGAGGAGCAGTGCGAATCAGAGTCAAAATCCGTGCATCACATGCGGCACTGCAGGCGCTCCCGGCACCGCTACAGGAAGCGGCGCCGAAAACAGGGGCGGCACTGGCACAGGATGCGGCACCAGCGCCAAACCAGAGGATCCCAACCCCCGACTCGCTGAGGAAAAATGAAGAAATTCAGCAGGAGGTAAAGGCACCGGTGTGGACCTCTGCACCGCAGCCATATGAGGGTGATAAACACCAGAGCGTGGTGTCGATGGCACTGGAGAAGGTGCCGTGCAACTAGGAAGTTCCAACTGCCCCGCCTGCAGGTCCAAAACCGAAAGGCCCGACGGCCCCGGTGATGGACTCACTGGCTCGGGCAGACGGGACAACCGCCGAACCCACTGCTCCATAAGAGCGGCCCAATGGTGAAACTGCTCACTGGAGGACCCCCACAGTGGGCGGGGAGGGACTCCGGCGTCAAGGATGCCGGCCACCAGGGACAGAGACTGAGGGATCCCAGAAAAGCAGGGTTTGGCCCCTGCTGCCAGTAACAGACGATCGACGCTGCAGGCATACCAAAAGGTGACCTCGAGTGGTGCTGCTTTTTCGACCGAGGTCAAGAATAACTGAGGTCGAGCGGTACCGTCCTCGACGAGGATCAAGAATGGGACCGCTTCTTTTGTGCTTTTCAGGAAGACCGCCATCTCGGAGCACTGGACTGCCTGTAGTCAGACACCCCCGTAGAGGGCAGCGGAGCAGACCAGCCCTGCTGACCGAACAGCTTTTGTGTGAAGTCTCCTATCGCCACCTGCCCCGTTCATAGTCGATTCCGTTGAAGGAGGGCTGAAGAGATCTTCTGATGAACAGTCTACTTAATAACTTAAAAAATTATTTTTAAACTGGTAAGAAAATAATAAAACTACTAAAACTAATCAAAACTGAAAGACTATAGCTGCTGTCGTATAGACAAGAAGTGTTGACTCCCGGCGGGCGAGCGACGTCGTCACTGAAGTGCACTTGATGGTGGGAAAAAAGTAATGGAGGTGGTTGGAGGGTCAATGCCGGATAGCCTATATGGCGTGAGCCGAGCTCACGATGCCGCTCCCTCGGGGCCCTACCTGGCGCTGGCCCTCCTGAAGAATTTTGGCTCCCGCTGGGTCCTAGCGCCTCCAGCGTAGTTCCCATCAGTGTGAATGAGCGGTGGATACTTTATGTCCAGGAAGATTATGGCTTTCTTTGGGAGGAACATATTTCTGATCTGTGGACCTGCATACTGAAGGAACAATGCATGTCTAGCCCACACTGCCTCAGAAAGGGTTTCAAAGGCCGGAGGAACAGGGGGCGTGAGGTTAACCAGAATGTTAGGAACATGGAGCCACTCGAGATGCATCCGCTTACCTGGATCAAGGGCAGATGTCCTGAGAGCCAGAGTTGCCTGCATGTTTCTGAGTAATATCTGAAAGGAGAGGTCCTCCTAAGGGACAGGTGTAGGAACTGGAGGAAGATTCTCCAGGCTATAAAAAATGTTGTCCTCGCCGCCCTCAGAAATAATGAGGTTGAAGTCAGACTTGTCCTCTTCCAGATCCTCCTTGGAAGGAGAACCCGAAAGAGGTGTGGCCCCAGCAAGCCTGAGTCCAGGCCTGGGGACTGGACAGATGGGCAACGCTGGAACCAGAGCCAGAACTGGCACCCAAACCGGCCCCAAGGGAGCCGGCATGAGAAGTGGCACCGAGTCCTGCAGCGCTGGCACCGGACCAGGCACCGGTGCAGGAGGCAGCACCACCCGAGAACTCAAACCAGGCCTACGAGGTGCAACCGGGACCAAAGTGGCCAGAGAAGGTACCTGTGCCAGTCCCTACATAGAGACAGAGTGTGGGAGGGCGGCACATGGAACCAGCGTCAGCTGTCAAGGGATCAGGATCTGTTGACAGAGACAAACGTTCCACCTGGTCTGAAGGCCCTAACTGTGGCCCTGAGGTATCTAGGCCCAAGGACCCCAGTACTGGATCTGCAAGAAGGGGCAACCGGGCCAGATGTTGTACTCACTGCTCCATAAGAGATGCCCAATGGTGAAACTGCCCCCCCAGAGGCCCCACAAGAGAACAGGGAAGGGCTCCAGGCTCGAGATCTTGAACGACAGCAGAAGCCATCAGGGAAATGGACGGTGCCAGGAAAGGCCTCCTGCTCACGGACGTAGACGACATCTGGGCATATGTACGAGAGGGCTACCTCAAGCGGTACTTTTTCTTTCCCTTCCGATGGGAAAAAGAAGAACCTGACGTCAAGTGGTGCTGGGTCCCGACCTGGATTGGGAACGGGCCTGCTTCTTTTTGAGTTTATGGGAGAACTCTCCTCCCTCCCAAACACCAGACTGCCCACAGTAGCCCCCCCCCCTCCCCGAGAGGGCGGCATACCGGACTCAACCCAGCCGCCCCAGCAGCCCTCCAAAGGAGATTCTCTACTGTCACCATCAATGTCGGACTCCGTTGTTCGTTAGGCCTAATGATCTGTAAAAACTGAAGTTCGAAAATATTACTTTTTTTTTTTTGACTGAGGAAAATAAGAAAAACACTAAACTGACAAAACTAAACGCTACTGTTGTATAGAAGTGAAGAACTGACCACTGGTGGGTGAACCATGTCATCACTGAAGTGCACTCAATGGCAGGAAAAAAGGAACTGAGGCAGTTGGAGGGTCAGTCTATCTTTTGGCTGGTAATGGTGCTTCTCTGGCTGCTAATCCTATATTCAAGAAGTATTTCAAGGGGCTGGCCCACCTGCATCCTCCTCACAGGGGACCAGTGCCTGGACAGGCTGTAGCACAGATTTTTGGATATTTATGAGGAATCCCAGAGACTACAATGTCTGCCGGGTGATCCTGAGAGATTCTCTTACCTGTTGTGGTGATTGTCCCACGACTAGCCAGTTGTCCAGGTATGGGAACACCAATATGCCCTGCCTCCTTAGGTGTGCCACCACTGCTGCCAAGTATTTTGTGAACGCCCTAGGAGCTGAGGTTAGGCCAGGCCATGACAGAAGCCCATAGGGTTCTCTGATACTGGGCTGCATAAGCCATGTAATTAGCTTCCCTGATTCCCAGGGAAGCTGCCACGAGCTTGATCAGAACCCTGAGCAACAAAGGGAATGGGGGAAATGCATACAGAGTTTTCCATGACCAGTCTAGCACCAGGGCATGCACGAGCACAAACCCCTCACTGGAGGCCTGCAGTAGAACTTGGGCAACTGGTGATTCTCTTCTGAGGCAAAGAGATCTATCTCAGGTGTGCCCCACCTTCGAAACACCACCTCCAGTACTTGTCTGTTGAGAGACCACTCGTGGTGGTTTTGGTTGATTCTGCCAAGTGTATCTGCCAGGGTGTTGTCCTTTCCTGGAAGGTGGACAGCTACTAGGGGTGCTTGCAAGGAGTATGCTAGACTCCATATCTTCATTGCTTCTGTACACAGCAGGTTGGACCTTGTTCCTCCCTGCTTGTTGGTGTAATACACTGTGGTGGTATTGTCTGTCCTGACTTGGACCACCTTGTCCCTTAGCAGGGGTGTGAAGGACTGCAGTGCCAAGACCAATGCCCTGAGCTCCTGGAGATTTATGTGCAGTAGTGACACTGTAAGAGATCAAGTGCCATGCACTGTGTGTTCCTCAAGATGTACTCCCCACACAAGGAATGAGGCATCTGTTGTGAGCACTAGGGTAGAAGATTCCTTTTTAAATGGAATTCCCTCCCTTAAGTTGGCTCCGTCCTACCACCACTGTAGGGCCTGCAGCAGAGGCCTTGTCACAGGCACCATTTTTGAGAGCGAGTCCCTTCTTTGGCACCAGCGTGCCCTGAGATGAAACTGGATGCCCCTCATTTGGGATCTGCAGCCTTGCACTGTACCTGTGGCTGCAGCCATGTGTCCCAGCAACTGCAGAAAATGTCCTGCTGGCCTTGGCTTGTTTAAGGTGAATGATCCTGCAATGTGCAGGATGTTGTCCACCCTGTCCTGAGGGAGGAAAGTTGGTCCCTATAGAGTATCCAGTTCTGCCCCTAAGAAATGTAGAACCTGGACAGGCTGTAGCACAGACTTTTGGATGTTTATGAAAAACCCAGAGACTCCAATGTCTCCTGGATGATCCTGATTCTCTTACCTGTTGTGGTGATTGCCCCATGACTAGCCAGTCATCCAGCTACGGGAAATGAAAATTACGTACCTACCGTAATTCTTGATCTTCTCTTGTATCTTCACCATTCATTACTTCCTGGGTGTAAGCTGGGTAGCACACCGATCACGGGAGCTTTTTTTTTTTTTTTTTTTAAAACTTTGGCTAACGCGCACTTCTAGAGTGACGCCATGCGAGGGGCGGCCGTTAGTAGTAACCGACTCCTCCAACTCAGTTCTGTGAGCCGAGAGGCAAAAGCGAAAGCAGAGAATAAAGATAGCGAGGCAAGATAGCCAAGGGATAGCAAAGCAAGGAAGAATGAACTGAAAAAGGAATAAGCCGATGGAGGAAGGACAGAGGAGATAAGAGTATCCCAACCTAGACTGCAGGGCCTCCTTACCTGGGCGACTCTAGGAGAGAGAGAGAAGGAGGAAATGAGAAAGAAGAAGAGAAGAGAGAGATGGGATGTTGAGGGGACCAGAATGCCCAAGGAGCCTAGTTAGCTTCTGCTGAAGGCTCGACTTAACAGGGAAGCAAGAATCCTCGAGATAGAGCTGAAGAGAAGGTTCACCAAACCCGCTAGACAGACTCAGGAGGCATAGTCCTCATCCTCAATATGCCATTGTTTTGATAACCACTTCGCTCCTGGCCGCGGAAGGCCTTTAACTGGAGGACACCCGAGGAGGGAAGAATAAAACCCCCGGCAGTATGAGAGCACTGCTCAGGGGTTTGGAAATGGAAACTGTAAGCCTTTCAGGAGTTTATAAGTACAGAAGTGGGACTCAGTCGGACTCGCCAAGGCAGGCCAGAGGCTTAGGCTGGCTGGGATTGGTTATGGTCAGCACTGCTTGTCTGTAAAACTGTCCGAGGACACTAGAAAGGAAAACACCAATTATCAAAATCTGGCAAGAAGGGTAGTCTGCCCTCTCATCTTACTTCTTGTTTGTTTTCTCTTTTTTTTTTTTTTTTACAGATAATCACTTGCAGGCTAGGAGCGTGACCTGAATACCAAGAATGCCTATGGCAGTCGCAGAGAGTTCCCTCAGCTTTTGCTTTTTTTTTTTTTTTTTTTACAAAACAGACGTGCCTGCTTCCTCCTCTCTGCAAGGCAAGAATTAGGGAAGGGGGAGGGTTTTTGATTCTAGGGCTTAACAGCTGGAGCACGGGATTGCAGGATCAAAACTGAATAGCCTGAGCCAGGCTAAAACCCCAGAGGTATCTCGCCCGAGGGATGGCAAAAGATAGTTGTGCAGTTTGATCGCCAAAGCAAATCCACTAGATGGCCCAAGAATCTTAGAGTAAATAATTTTTCTGGAGAATAAGAACCCCCCAAAAATAGACTTTTTTTTTTTTTAAAATTGAGCAATTCTTCCCATTTTTTATAATTTTTTTTTTTTATATATTGCAGAGAGAGGAAGGAGACGGAGGTGGAGAAGCCACAGGAAGAGGCCACTGAGGGATGGAGGGAGGGTGTAAGTAATGAATGGTGAAGATACAAGAGAAGATCAAGAATTACGGTAGGTACGTAATTTTCATATCTTCCCTTGTCAATCTTCACCATTCATTACTTCCTGGGTGAGTACCAAGCTCCTCTTCCCTAAGAGGCCATACCCTGAGGGAACAAGACCCCCAGCCTTCTGTTGGTGAGAAACAGAAGGAGAAGACCCTGGCTCATTCAGAAAGCCTAAGTGGGGGAAGAGCTAGGAGGTGCCTCCCGAGGACGAGGAGACGGAGGGAGCCCCTGTAAAAGTCTCATAGCTCTAGAGGAGAAAAGACGGGTCCCCCGGAAGGCGGAGCGAATCACCCTACGCCGGGCCAGGGGTGACAACCTGGAAAGACGAAGCCATGCCGTCCGCCTGATGCAGATCGCTGTCCCCGCAAGCCTGGAAGCCACCTCACTGGCGTCGTAAGATGCCCTTGCTTGGTGTCTTGCCAGCTCCAGGCCTACCGCGGAGAGGGCAACGGCTTGTCTGGTTTGCTCCGTGTCAGGCATTGATGCCAACAGCTGGGACATCATCGACCACAAATGCCGGTTGTAGGCAGCGTGGTGAGCCTGATGAGATGCAATACTGGCACTCGCACGAGAAGAAGAGAACACTCTTCGCCCCCAACGGTCGAACTGGAGAGAGTCCGGATCCGGTGGGCGGTCGTACGCCAGGCAGCGGCGCCCAGAAGGAGTGTCTAGGTAAACCAAACCAGAGGGCGGGTTGGGAAGAGAACCTAGAGACTCTGAGGGGGCACAATACCTACGCTGACAGTCAGCCGGGGCTGGAGAAGAAGCGGCTGGGGACTGCCAGGACCGGATAGACACCTCCTGGAAGGGGATAGGCCAGGAAGGTACCACCAAATGCTGGGCACTGAATTCACCAAGGAATTCTCGCGTCTCCCGTTCGGTATTGTCTCTCCGAACATAGGAAATCCGAAGATCCCTCACCATCCTCGAGAGGAAACGCTGATATTCAGTGAAATCAGCATCGGAGGAAAGATGAGAGGGTTCCTCTCCTCAGAGGAGGGAGACGAGGATGATGGGGAGCTGGAATGTCCAGAGGATTCCTGGCGGGGGGAGTCGAAGACTCGCTCATGCATGTATCTAACGATGAGGGGAAGGCCACCGCAGAGAATCCTGAACTGCTCCCAGGATAACGGACCCGTAGGGACCGACATGGCCTGGGAGCGGGGTGGAGAAGGCAGAGAGATGGGAGGGGCACCTCGAGGAGGCAACTGCTCTCGTGAGGCTCTGGAATCCGGGAAAGGAGCCCCAGTAGGAGGGATCCCGGATATCAGACCAGGCCGCAGAACGGAACTCTGGGGAAGCTGGAGCCTGAAGAGCCCTGGGGAGAACCTCCTGTGACGCACGCTGGACTGCATGGATCCAGAAGGGCAGTCCCGCACAAACGCCGGCGAGGACACCCTAGAACCCTGAGGGAGGGGCGAGGTTCCGCGACTACGGCTCCTGGCCACCCCCTGAGGTGGCTAAAGAAGACCGAGTGGCAGACCCTGCCCCTAAACCCTCGGACTCCGAGAGGGCCCTCCTCCCACCACAGCGTCCCCTGTCCCTAGAGGGGCAACAGCACCGTGGGGGTAGCTGTCACCGCCTCCAGAGGGGAGCCTCCGTCACCCCACGCCTGCCCCCGGGCTCCCGGCCACCCCCAGCCGGGAACCCTCAGGAGACGACGGAAGGGGGACAGAGGGAGGGCCGCTGCGCCGCCTGGTACCTGTAGCCACAGGGGACCCAGACCAAGAGTGGGGTGCCAGGATGGGTCCACGCTCAGCCATCGCCTCCGAGGAGGACGAGACCAGCTGGACCCGATGCTGGCCGCCCCAGGGGTCCCTGAGGCCACGGAGCCGCCGAACGCCCCAGTACCAAGTGACGCTGCCGCCCCACACCGTAGCAGCCAGGCTCAACTCAAGGTTCTACCGCGCCGCAGGCCCGGCACCGCTAGGAGGAAGGACAAGGCTCACGGTGCCGCCGGGCGGCGTTTGAGGCGAGGTGGCGGACCGCCGAATAATCCATCGGCGCCGCTGAACGGCGCTAATGCCCAAAGCGGCACCGCCAACGGCGCAGTTCGATCACCGGCGCCGCTAATGGCGCTGGATCCAAACGGCGCCGCATCAATCACCGGCACCGCGAACAGTGCCGGGATCCGAAACGGCGCCGAAAGGCGGCGTCAAGGGTCCACCTGAGCCAGGCCCAAAAGCCAAGGGCCTCGACACGGGGGGAGCCTGCACCTCCGAAGAGGTGACTGCCGAGGCGGTGTTGGCGTCGCGGCCCCGGAAGGGACTACGACGCTCCCCCAACACCGTGGAAGGGGCCTCCTCCGCAAGAAAGACTAGGAGACCCCTCCTCCTCGGATCAGTATAGGCCGGGAGGGGACCCGAGGAGGGCCTAACGACCTGCCCGAGAATCCCGAGAGCGACGCCGTCCCCGAAGTCGGCGGGCCTTGCCGAGCTTAAACACGTGATTTCGAGGACGCCGACGGTCCATCGAGAAACAGGCATCGCATCTAATCCATATCATGGTTGGGTCCCAGGCAACGAAGGCAAACGCCATGCCGGTCCGAGATGGAGAAATGCCGCCCAGGAGCACCGACGATAGGGGCGCGCCCGTCTTGAAAAGCGCTAGCTCCTCAACCGGACATAACGCCAAAATAACAAGGCTAAACACAGCAAGAAACACACCGCAATCAGAGATAGAAAAGGAACAATCTTACCAGATCGCGCCGAGTGTGAAGAAAACAGGAGTCGGCAAACACGCACTAAAATGACCGCTACTCGCAACAGGTGCTGCCTCGGCGGGAGAAACAGAACTGAGTTGGAGGGGGAGTGGGTTTGCTACTAACTGACATCGCGCGTAATGCTCGAGGCGTTTGGGTGTAAAGTTTAAAAAAAAAAAAAAAAAAGCTCGTGACGGTGCGCGCCCGCTTACACCCAGGAAGTAATGAATGGTGAAGATTGACAAGCGAAGATCACCGATATACCCTGCCTCCTTAGGTGTGCCACCACTGTTGCCAAGCATTTTGTGAATGCCCTGGGAGCTGAGGTTTGAACCGATAATGACCTGAAGGTTAGCTTGAACCTTAGGTACATTCTGTGGGATTCCCTTATGGGGATGTTAAAATAGGCATCCTTTAAGTCCACCAATGCCAGCTAGTCTCCTTGTTGTAGTGTTGAAAGAATCATTGCCAAGGATACCATCCAGAACTTTGGCTTTGTGAGGTGCTTGTTTAAAGCTCTCAGATCTAGAATGGGCTGCCACTCCCCATTTTTCTTCGAGGTTAGTTAAGTACCTGGAGTAGAAGCCTCTTCCCCTTTGGAATTTTTGCCCACCCCCCTTCCCCCTCTTTGTGTGTTACTTTATAGGCATCTTCCCGCCAAAATCTCTTCCCCGCCCTCAACATTATTCTAAACCAACAGACTGTCACACTGGCTTGCTGATCCAACCAATCAGCAACTTCACTACTCCCCCGATAGCCAACTACCAATATCTCTCTCATAATGGGGAGTTTACTTCTGATACTCCTTTCACTGTCAGCCATGGGGTTCCACAAAGAAGATGTCCCTGTCACATAAACTAGGGTGATCCATCTGCCCAGTCTCTCTGAACCATCCCTTTGGCTGACGCTCAAACCCTCACATATGCTCTACCATTGCTGCATTGACTACAGTGGTGTGATCACCATAAAGAGACATATACTACCACACATGTATTTCAACCAAGGCTCCACTGCTGGATATATAGATCCCCTCTAAGCCTAACCACCAAACAGCTTCTTGGTGTCTTGACACAATCTCTTAAACCCACAGGGAGCACCCCAAAAGAGTGGCAACAGAATAAAAGAAGGAGGACCAAAGACAGCCCCTCTCTCCCTATCACTGGCAGCCCTCACAAACTCCTTCTTTCTATTGCTCTGTGTTGGTAGCATTGAAATCAACCCTGGACCCCTGAAAGTATCACCTCTCATCAGACCTAACCTCAATTAAAGGCCTCAGTTTCCTGCATATTAATGTATGTAGTCTGTTGAAAAAACTCACACTGCTACAAGCCTAGGTTGCCCATACTTTGCCAGACTTTTTCGTGGTATCTGAGACATGGCTCAAACCCACCACAGCAGATAGGGATGTTAACCTACCTAACTACCAGCTATTCAGAGCTGATCGCCAAACAAGGGGAGGTAGAGTAGCCATATATGCAAAATCCGGTATAGCTGTATCCTGTATTGCTGCAACATCTATGCCCAAGGAGTTTGAATGCCTATCCCTAAAAGTCTCTCCTCAATACAGCAGCTTTTCAGCTAGTTGGATGCTACAGACCCCCCTCTGCTGAACATAAGCTCTTATCCCACCTGGGGAACCTGCTCAAACCCAGCACTGAAGAAGTCATTATTCTAGGTGACCTGAATTTCAACTGGCTTACCCAGGCAGTTGCACCTCTGGTATCATTCTGTGATACATATGGGTTCACACAGCTAATTAATGAACCAACAAGAATTAATGCAAGGAATAGTAATAACAGCACACTACTTGATATCATGCTAGTGAATAAACCATATCTATTCACACACGCTGGAGTGCTTCTCTGCGATATAAGTGATCACTGCCCCATCACAGGGGTAAGATCCACCACCATAACAACAAGCCCTGCAAAATTCCTCATGAGGAGATCCAAGAAAAACATCAACATTGAAGGATATTTGCATGATCTAGCTTACTCTCCACACTGGCAAGAGTTTTATCTTGCCCATTCTGTTGAAAAAGCTCAGCAGGTGCTAAATAGCATTATAATAAATGCCCTTAACACCCATGCCCCAATCCTAGAATCCGAATAAAAACAAATCCTGTCGTTGGTTTACAGCTGACCTCAAAGCTGCACTGCTGGAGAGAGACAAACTTGGAAAATGGCAAGAAAACCAAGAATGCAAGTGACTGGATGATCTTTAGAAAGCCAGGAATAGATGCACCAAGAAAGTTAGGGATGCAAAGGCTGCCTTCTACTTGGCCGAGCTTGACTCTCCTACCATAATCCTGCTAAGGTTTGGGGCACCATCATGGGTATGGTGGGGCAGGACGCTAACACCCCTTCCAACTCAATTACACAACAGTTATGGCCCCATCACTGGCAAAATGGAAATTTGGACGCTCAATAACCACTTCACAACGGCTGGCCTTGCCTTTGACACCTCTCCAGCTAACCTGCTGAGGGAACAATTAAGCTCCCATTACACTGGTGATCAGAGAGTTGACTCTTCCTTCAGCTTCAAATCTATACTGTTGAAACAAGTAGAGGATCTATTATGGCAACTGGATACCAAAAAAAAAGCGCAGGGGCAGACTCTCTGGACCCCTACTTTCTAAAGATTGCATGCTATGTACTTGCAGTCCCCCTAACACACCTCTTTAACCTATCCCTAAACTCTGGCTCTATTCCCACACTGTGGAAGACAGCCCAAGTGGTTCCCCTTCTAAAATCAGGGGACCCTAAGGATCTTAATTACAGGCCCATTTCCATTCTACCAGTGCTATCCAAGATGCTGGAGAAATTAGTGAGTAACCAGTTAAGGGAGTATGTTGACAATGCTAACCTCCTAAACCCAGCTCAATCTGGATTCAGGGCCAAGCATAGCACTACCACTGCACTAGCCAAGGTCACAAATGACTGGCAATCCGAGTTAGATAAAAAAGAATAATGTCTGTGCAGTATTCCTGGACCTGAGCAAAGCATTCGATACTGTGGACCACGAGCTACTACTTTCATCCCTGCACTCCATTGGCCTAGATCCACCCTCCCTTAAGTGGTTCAGATGCTATCTCACCAGTAGGTCACAGCAGGTAAAAGCTGAAGGTGACCTATCCCCATTAAAACCACTGTCAAGAGGAGTCCCCCAAGGTTCTATTCTGGGTCCTATCCTTTTTGCCATTTATATAAATAACATTGATTCAACCCTAACCAACTCCTCTGTACACCTCTTTGCTGATGACACTGTTCTGTATGTCAGCAACCCTTCGCCTGCAGCTGCTCGTGAAATCCTACAAACAGAATTCTCCTTGCTACAATATCAGCTACTCGAAAAAGCTTCTGTTAAATGCAAAGAAAACTAAAGCAATGATGTTCACAAATCAAAGCTCCACCAGCACATCCTCTTCAATCATTCTCCTCCAGCTATGCACTATACTTGGAGAAAATCTGGAGTATGTAGAAAACTTCAAATACCTAGGTGTGTGGACTGACAACAGACTTGACTTCACTCATCATTTAGAAGAACTGTTAAAAAAGCTTCGCCAAAGGCTTGGCCTTCTCTATAGATTAAAACCCTTCCTAAGCAGAGACTCAAAGATGAGGTTAGTCCAGGCCATTTTTCTATCAGTTGTTGACTATGCAGACTTCCTTTATAGTCATTGCCCCATCTCCTACCTTCACAAGTTGGATACCTTATATCATAGAGCAATAAGGTTCATTACAGATCTGCCATCTAATACCCATCATTGCTCTCTTTATGCTGCAGTTGGTGGGTTTCCTTCACCTCAGAAGGAACAGAAATGTAGCACTATGGATTTAGCGTTGTCAAAAACTTCCAAACTATATCCTGGACTGCTTCACCCAGACCTCTCCTAGCTCCTATGCCCTAAGAAGCAACAACATCATCCTGCTCAAATTGCCCAAATTCAACACCAGGCTAGGGAGGGCAGCAATCAGCTATTCTCTAGCTATAGCATGGAACACCCTACAAAAATCCCTAAAACTGTCCAATATCATTCCATTTGCATCCTTTAAACAGCATTGTACAGTCTTCTTCAAAGAGAAATGTAGTTGCTACCGCTAGAGCTAGCATTGTGATCTCACAAATCTCCCTTCCAAATCATATATGGCATATTCCTTCCAGACAGACACCCCATCTTATGGCACCCAGCAATACCTTCACCATCCTAGTATTACATTATGTTGAGTGTCTGCCATGGCCCCCCCCACTGGGATATGTATATACTGTACATACTGTAAATATTAGCTTAACTTTCCTGTAATCGATTTTTATCATGTGAATTTACTGTACATCAATGTGTTTATAAACGTTATTTTCCCCTGTATGTATAACTGTCTTATATAAGTGTATGATGTATCTGTTGTGTATCAACTATTGAACCTTGACCTTATCAGGTCCATCTTGTAAATGAGCCTTGCTCAATGATGTTCGCCTGAATAAATAAAGATTTGATGATAATGATGATGGAAGGAAGGGACTGGTTTACTGCTTTTGATGCTAACAGAGTGGACACTTTTTTTCCACCAATAGTGCCCTCTCTGTGGGGTTTGATGGACCGAAATACCTTGGTCTCAGTTTGGAGAAGGTTTTGAAACTGAGGGCTAGTCCTTGACTCACTACTTCCAACACCCACTTGTCTGTGGTGATGTTTTTCCAACTTTGGATGTAGCGAGTCAGCCTGCCCCTGACTAAGATCGAGAAGGCGACCCTGACTGGCACATCAAGGATTCTGTTTCCCTTGGGTGGTAGTCTGAGGGGAAGGGTCCCCTCTTCTGGAGCCCCTGTGGCCTCTGCCCCCTGAAGTCACCCTTTTGCTGGTACCAAGTGGTAGCTTGAGCTTGGAAAAGGGTCTACCATAACCACTACCTCTACCTCCCCTTCCGTATGGTATATAGAAAGTGGAGGCCCTTTCTTTTGCTGAGTTGTTCTTATAAGTGGACTTGTATTCATCCACTTTTTTCATGTATGCTTTGGTCTTATCCCCAAAAAGGGAATGGTTTTCGACAGGGAAATCCATAGCCTTATTCTGAGTATCCTGTGTGAGACTGGTTGCTCTGAGCCATTCAAACCTCCTTAAGGCAATGGTTAAAGCCATCCACCTGGCTGCACTGTCATTTGCATTCACAGCCATATGGAACTGGTATTTTGTGGCTTCCAAACCACACTTAGCAGTTTCCATCAAGTCAGCTGCCAGTTCTGGTGGAACCTTGTCTGCCATGGCAATGACTGAAGTCCACAGGATCTTCTGATACTGGGCTGCATAAGCCATGTAATTAGCTTACCTGATGACCAGGGAAGCTGCCAAATATCCTTTTTTTGCCATACCATCCAGTTTTCTGGAATCCTTTTCAGGAGGATGGATAGCCAGAGGTACTTTGGCCCTGTCACAAGCAGCTGGCTGGACTACTCCCTCTGGATCTGAGTGAGACAATAAAAACTCAGCACCTAGGGGGTCCAACTGGTACTTTGTCGGCCTTTTTATCCACAGGTGGAATGGAATTTAGGGTTTCCAGCACCTTTACCACCTGTTTTTTCAGAAACTTATTAATTGGCATCAGGATAATTTGGTGAGTGTTAACCCCATCCTTTCAAGGAACTGCAGTTCCTCCTCACTCTGTTCTGGCTCACATGGTGTAAAGTCCAATGCCTCCACCATCTGCTTCACAAAAGTGAAGTGTAAGGAATATTCCTCTGGTGCCCTTGGTGGAGATTCAAACTCCTGCTCCGGGGACACCTCTGGTTCAATTGCCTCTTCCTCTTCTACATATTCCTCATAAGCGGGTTCAATTAGCACTGAACCTTGAACAGTGGGGGCAATACCCAAAACTGATGGTTCAGCTGCAGTCGGCTGCAGCTGAACTGGTGTCAGTCCAGTTTGTAAGGTTTTTAAAATTTGTAAAGCCTGTGCTACTTGTTCAGCAGTAGGCATATTAGACAGTGATACTGGGCGCCCCATTACTTTTCCAGCCGAGGAGTCAGTATTTTTCTTTTTGTCTTTCTTTCTTTATTTATTTATTGAAATGTTTCACCAGGAAGGCACACTGAGCAACAGGTTGCTCGTCTCCTGGTGTGATCTGGGGGAAGGGGTACAATAGGGATGAGACATTTTACATTCAAGTTATAAAGATCAACATAGCATTCAATTAATTAAAGCAGTTGTTACAAACAGTGTTGCATACATATGTAATTTGTGAGAACAATTAATAAGTGCAATGGTAAAAAGTGAACAAGTGTTAATGTGAAATGAGGGGTGAAGGAGAGAGAGATGATGAGATGACAGTGCAGAGTCGTGTCCCGGAGAGAACCCTTCAAGATGCGGGAACCCTGCAAAGGGACAGGGACTGGAGTAGGGATTGGGTGGGGGGAGGGAGGCGTGATTAACACCTAGGAGGAGAAATCAGGCCTGACCCAAAAAGAGAACCCTTCAGGACGCGATGAACCCTGCAAGACGGCAGGGAAGTTCAGGCGATTGTAAACCTTCCTGCGGTTAGGCATTGTAGTTATAGAGGGACAGTGAGAGGGACAGAATGAGACATAACACCTGGGAGGGGATGAGGCCTGATCCAAGGAACCCTCCAGGATGCTGGGGGCCCTGCAAGGAGACCTGGAAGGCCAAGGACAGGTAGATGGGGGAAGAAAAGGTGGCAAGCCTAGGCACTATAGGACCCCTTCAGGATGCTGAGAACCCTGCAAGGGGAATGTGAAGGCTAGGGAAGAAGGGGGAGAGAGTTGGGGAAGGGAGAAAGGTATGAGAACTAGCACCTAGGAGAGGCTAGGGGCAGTACAGTCGATAGAGGCATTGGGTAAATTCTGAAGGGGGACGAACTGTAAGGAGCAAGACGGAGGAAATTAAGGTGGGACATAACAGGAACAGTTAAGTGCAAGATAGTTGGAGAGGGCAGTGTTGATGGAATAGAGGGAGAAGAAGTGTTGGATTTGGGAAGGTAGAGAGTTCCAAATTTTAGGGAAATGGTGAGAGGAACTGAATCCTTTACCGGTTCACCCGGTCTGTTAAGTCTAGATGTCTCGCCTTTTTCAGGGGCGTTGTTATCGACATCTTTAGACATTTCTTTAGGATCTGCGGTTGGATTGATCAGATACAGAATCAAAGTGGAAGGCATTTTTTCTTTAAAATGCTTAAGGCACTTACAGTTTTCTCGGGAAAGGTTTTGCGGATTTCGAAGTCCGCCTCAAAGTTTTCAGCTCCGAGGCAAAATAAACACAAATCGTGTTTATCTGCTCTTGCAAAAACTTCCCTACACTGAATACAATTTTTAAATCTGGTAGGCCCAGTTTTCTTTTTAGGCTTATCGGACATAACTATATTTACTAAAGAATCACAAAGAGTAAAATCCAAAATCGGTTTCCAAACCGAGCAGAAACCAGTGAAACAGCGTCAAGTGGTTCAAAATATTCTAGCAGTCGGTTCCTCAACCGAGAAAAAAAAATTTAACTAAAATAAAACAATACCACTATAAACTCAGTAGGAAAACAACTTAGGTTATATACTGTGAAACAACAAGGATTTTAACACTAAATTAAACTGTCTGATCGGTTACTTACTAAAACTACTAAGGGCAGCAATAATAAAACAAATTAAACATTTACAAATATTTTTATCGAAAATTAAAGTTTTTCTCAGTCATGCTGAGAAGCAGTCTCCGAGGCGTCCAACAACGCAGGTGGAGAATGGAATCTGAGTGTTATAGAACGCGGCAGTTGGTAAAGGCAGCAGTCTGAATGGTGGCATGAGCCAAGAGATGTTCCATCATTAGCATAAAGTTCCATTCATCTCCGGGGCAGTGCAACACAGGAGGCTGACTGCTAGAGTTAATCATATTGAAGAACTCCTGGGGTTTGAATATTACTTTTTTGTTTTGTTTACTGGGGAAAACAAGAAAAACACTAAACTGACAAAACTAAACGCTGCTGTCGTATAGACATAAAGATCTGACCACCATCGGGCGAGCAACGTTGTCACTGAAGCGAACTCAACGGCAGGAAATAAAAAAGGAACTGAGGCAATTGGAGGGTCAACGCTGAGGTAGCCTACGCGGCATGAGCCAGTACTGCAGTGCCAGGCATGCATGGCCCTACCGCGGCGCTGGCCCTCCTGAAGATTTTTGGCTCCCGCAGGGTCCCAGCACCTCCAGCTTGAAACCCAGCAGTATGAATAAATGGTGAAGACTTAAGTCCAGAAAGATCACACATTTTACTCAAATATTCTTTTAGCTATATTCTGTATCTCAGCATATTGAAACACGAAAACAATATAGAAAATAAGGAGATTTTTCAACAGAATATATGCCGTTTAAAATTAATTTACAACAGTTTTAGTAATTATTTTGCATTTATACAGAACAGACATAGAAGGGACACTGCCACAACATGCCAGTTGTGACCCTTTGTAATAAACATTGTGGGGTAACAATGTTTAAAGCACAGAGTTCAATTCAACTAGTGTTTTTTTTGTTTAAGTACTTTAGTTAGGCACTGAAGCAAGTATTTTTTCTACAAGATACCCCTGAAAAGGAAAAGCTTACTCACTGTAGTAACAGCTTTTCTTCTAATGGATTACAACAGCCAGCCAAACTTGAGCATCATGACCATGAAGTGCCCCGGAGCTTATAAAAACAGGTTACTTACCTGTAACAGCAGTTCTAGGAGTGGTATGTGGTGTACATCCACACTTCTGGTAGTGTTCCTTTCCCTTTAAGGCTTGCCAGAACGTCTTCAAGCTGGCTCCTCCCACCTACCCAAGTGGCATCTCCCTCTGCACCGCCCCGTGATGTCAGATCTTACCAGCTGGATGCAAGAGTTGGTGTGGCACTTACTACGGGAGGTCGAGTGGGTCAGTGGATGTATACCATATAACACTCCTAGAACTACTGTTACAGGTGAGTAATCTGTTTTTCTAAGGACGTGGATATGGCGTACTTATCCACACTTCCAGCAGACTCCTAGCAGTTCTCCTGGGAGGAGGGGGCAAGGCGCACACCCCATACTTAGTTAACAGAGATTGGAGAACTGAGACCCCGAAACCAGCATCCCGGCGTGACTCAAGGTCAATGCGGTAATGGGAGATGCAGGTGTCTGCTGACTTCCAGGCAGCAGATCTGCAGATTTCCTGGATAGGGACATCCCTGGAAGCAGCCACTGAGGCAGCGGTATGATGGGTGGAATGAGCCCTTAGCCCTACTGGAGGCTGCCAACCTGCAGCAGAAATCTATGCAGGGAACAATTCAACAATTAATCATCCACTTAGCTGCTGGTCTGCCAGATGCGGCTCCAGCGTAGATGACAAATAGCTGGTGAACCTCTCCCCAAACTCCAGCCATGTGCTCCTTATAGTAGGTAACGCTCGCCTCAGGTCCAGAGCATGAAGCCTGTGCTTGGCCTCCGAACTGTGGTTGGTGAAGTACACCGGGAGATTGTTCACCTGGTTAAGGCGAATCTCGGACACAAACTTCGGTAGGAACTTCGGGTTGGGGTGAAGGACAATCTTGTCCCTGTGGAAGACCACGTAAGGAGACTCCACCGAGAGCACCTGGAGCTCACTGATCCTTCCTTCTGGCTGATGTGATAACGATCAGAAAGGCGGTCTTCCATGTCAGGTGAGACATTTCACACCTGTGCACTGGTTCAAATGGCTTCCCATGAGCTTTGCCAACACCAGCAACAAGTCCCAAGGTGGTTGTGGCTCACACACCAGAGGGGAAATGTGGTTAAGGCCTTTGAAAAAGCACCAGACCATCTTCTCCTGCGCCACTGACTGCATACCAGCCTGCGCCCGGCAAGCAGAGATGGCTGCTAGGTACACCTTAAGGGTCATCGACCGAAGGCCCGACTGAGAGAGGGACCAAAGGTATTCAAGAATGCTAGCCACCGGACAAGATAAAGGGTCAAGCTCCTTGCTCTGGCACCAAATAGAGAACCACTTCCATTTGAAGGTATAGCATTTTCGGGTAGACTACTTCCGAGAAGCCTCAACCATGGTGAGGACATCTTTGGAAAGACCCAAAGCCTGGAACTCTAGCTGCTGAGGAACCAGGCTGTCAGGTGCAGGAATTGAAGGTCTGGATGGAGTACCTTCCTCTGATTACAAGAGAGCAGGTCCAGGCGGAGAGGAAGATGCCACGGGAGCCTGCTGCTGAGGCTGGGGAGATTGGGGTACCAGAACTGGTGGTGCCAATCTGGAGTCACCATGATCACCTGCGCCTTGTCCCTCCTGGCCTTGATCAGCACCTTGAGGATCGGGGGAATGGAAGAAAGGACAGAGGAGGCCCAGGATCCAGGGCCTCGAGAAGGCATTTCGCCGGGGCGGCATAAAACAGCGTTAGCTTTGCATTCTCCTGGAGATGAACAGATCCACCAGAAGAGTGCCCCATAGGGAGAACAGGCTGTGTACTACCTCCGGATGGAGAGACCACTTGTGAGACACCTCGCCCACACGGCTGAGGGTGTCCGCCAGCTGGTTGGAGACACTGGCCACATGGACGGTCAGGAGATCGGCGTTCAGGCTGAGCACAAGGGTCCAGATGCAGAGAGGGTCCCTGTACAGAGGAAGGGAGTGTGTCCTGCACTGTTTTTTGAAGTAGTACATGGTCGTGGTGTTGTCCTTCTGGACATGAACGACCTGGCCCAAATGTGTGGAGCAAAGTCTGTCGTGCAAGCCAAACTGCCTGAAGCTCTAGCAGGTTGATATGGCATCGGGACTTCAGATGGTCAAAGTGGCCCTTGCGCTGAGATCATTGGTGGGCAAGCTCCCATTGCAGACAGCGCATTCTCCACTGTGCCCAATGGACCATGCTGGTGCATGCCACCATGAATCCCAGGAGGCACATGAAATCCCTAGAAGGGCGCAGCTGCCCAACCCAAAATGATCAGGGAGGAGAGAACCTCCGCCCGGTCCACTAGGAGTCGAGCCCTGGCTCTGCAAGAGTAGAGCTCCGCCCTGATGAAGTATATCACCTGCAAAGGTACAAGCTCCGACTTGGGTTCATTCACCAGGAGGCCAAGGGACAAGCAGGAAAAGATGGAGGGCCAGGTTCCTGGACCACACCACCTCCTCTCTGGAGGGACCCACTATGAGCCAGTAGTCCAGCTAGGGATACACTCAGACCCCTCAATGTCTCAGGTAGGCTGCCACCACTGCAATGCACCTGGAGAAAACCCTGGGAGCTGAGAAGAGGCGGAAGGGCATGGTCTAAAACTCAGAGAATCCTCTCTACTCGAAACCAAAGGAACATGTGGTGGGATGGACGGATGGGAAAGTGGAAGAATGCATCCCAAAGATCTAGAGAGCAGAAATGAAAATTACGTACCTACCGTAATTCTTGATCTTCTTGGAGGCGCTAGGACCCAGTGGGAGCCAAAAATCATCAGGAGGGCCCACGCTGCGAGCCTGGCTTGTGCCGTATAGGCTACCTTGGCGTAAACCCTCCAACCGCCTCAGTACGTTTTTTACCAAGGAGGTGCAGCGTAAACTAACTTAGTGAAACTAACCTATGTCGGATGTAAGATAGTTCGAATGACCCATATAAGAAGGGTCAACATAACAGTCTTCACAGCCCAACCATCGAGGGAGTGAAGACCAAAAACAGATAAGTGAGCTTGAGGGATGGAGAGTGGGCGTGTGAACGAGTTTTGTCCAAGAAGATCAAGAATTACGGTAGGTACGTAATTTTGACATCTTCCTGGACATAAAGTCTCCACCACTCATTCACACTAATGGGAGAGTACAGAGCTGAAATAATCCCCCAAGAAGGGCGGCAGGAGAAAGGAGCTCACTTAGGACAGGAGTCCATTAAGGATTGTCCTGCCAAAGGACTGATGCTGTCTGGCATGGACATCCACAGCGTAGTGCTTCACAAAAGTGTGCACGGAGCTCCAAGTAGCTGCACTGCAGATGTCTGCAATGCTCACATTCCGTATTTCTGCCCGAGATGCCGCGACTGCCTTGATAGAACGAGCGTATACTCTGCCTTCCAGTTTAACCTGTGCCATGGAGTAGCATTGGCAAAGACATGCCACTAGCCACGCTGAAACACATCTGATAGCAACAGGCTGACCCAGCCGGGCCAAGATGAAAGAGACAAATGGTTGTTTAGATATGCAGATCTCTTTGGTTCTGTCTAAGTAGAAACACAAAACCCTTTTAACGTCCAGAGAATACAGGATATGCTCCCCCTCATTCTGGAAGTTCGCGAAGTAGGTCAAAAGAACCAAGGGCTGGTTCAGATGGAATTCCAAGACTACTTTGGGGGAGAAACTTAAGGTGAGTTCAAAGAACAACCATGTCTTTGTGAAATACAGTATTCAGGGGATCTGTGACTAATGCATGTATTTCAGACACTCTGCAAGTGGAGGTAATGGCTACCAGGAAGGCGGTCTTCCAGGTACGGAACTTCAGCTCACAAGTTTCTAGGGGCTCGAAAGGTTTACAGGTGAGCATGTCTAGCACAATGCCGATGTCCCAAGTGGCTACCGGTCTTCTAACTGGTGGCCTAGTGTGAAGTATACCTTTAAGGAACCTCTTCACCAGAGGTAACTGAGTCAAAGACATGGAGTGTGCAGGTGTGAGGTACGCTAAGATGCCGCAGAGGTGAACCTTCACGGTTGAGTATTGCAATCCCGTATTTGACAGGTCTAGAAGACACTCCAGGACATTGTTAGGTGGGCAAGAGAAGGGGTCCAGCTCTGCACTCCCGGAAGGTAAACAGCTTGGATCAAGCCTTTGTGCTCCAAGCACCATTCCCACACTCTCATCGCTTTCCTGCACAGGGGGTAAGAGTGTACTCCACCCTGTTTGTTGATGTAGTATATCACTGCTTTGTTGTCCATTTGAAGGAGAACGATCTTGTGACAAAGAATGTCCTTCAGAGCACGGACTGCATAAAGGACAACTCTCATTTCTAGGATATTTATGTGGAGTTGAGACTCGTCCTGATTCCATCAACCCTGGGTGTGGAGATCTTGACAGTGAGCTCCCCATCTGAGTAGGGATGCGTCCGTGTTGATGGTGATCTGAGATTCCAGTGGGGCAAAGGGAAACCCTTTCAAAGGTTGTCCTCTTGCGTCTACCAGGTGAATGACCGTTTTAGAGGTTCCGTCACCTTGATGTGAAAGAATTGGGATGTGTGGTCGGGGACCACTGAGTACTAAGCATCCACTGAGTAGTCATCATGTGAAGACGAGCCAGAGGCACAGTGAACACTGAGGATGCCATGAGACCCAGCATCCGCTGCATCGAGAGGGCTTGAACTGAGTTGTTCTCTCTGATGAAGTGGGCCATCTGAAGGATGTCACTCCTCCTGTCCCCTGGAAGAAAGGCTTTTTCGCTGGAGGTATCCAGAAGGGCTCCTATGAAAAGGATCTGTTGGGAGGGTTGTAGTTGCGATTTTCCTAGATTCAACAGAACTCCCATGGATGCGAGAAACTTGGAAGCTGTAGCCATGGCTTCTAGAGTCTCTTGTCTGGAGGGCTTATAGTAGCCAGCTTCCATTCAGACATGGGAACACTTGAATTCGGAGTTTCCTGAGATGCGCTATGAGAACTGCAAAGCACTTTGTAAAGACTTGTGGTACTAAGGATAGCCCAAAGGGCAGGACACTGAATTGGTAGTGTTGACCCAACGCCACAAATCTGAGATACGTGTGCTGGTTTGGTGTATGAGAACATGTTGGTAGGTGTCCTGCATATCCAGGGAGGCCAGCCAATCATTTTGATGAATCAGAGGTAAAAGAGTGCAGAGTGATATCATCTTGAATTTCTCCTTGTAAAGGAATTTGTTTAAAGGGAAACACTGGAAAAGGAACATTTTTACCCGGGCACTACAAAAATTCCTGATTAGTGCTTTCAGACAATAACATTTTTTTTTTTTTTTAATTACTCTAATTGATTTTTAAGTGATTTAAACAGTGGCCTTCAACTTTCACTTTCTATTGTTGGCAGCCACCATTTCACGAGCAGCAGAGCGCTTCCTGAGCTCACTTTATGCTAATATGTCCTGCTAACCAATAGCAGAGCTCATAAAGGTATATTAGCATACAGTGAGTTCAGGAAGCTGACTGCTGCTTATGAAATGGCTGCTGCCAGCAGCAGGAAGTGGAAGTTGTGAGTAGCTGTTCTAAATCATTAACTAAAGTTGTTACTGTCTGAAAGCACTAATTGAGAGTTTCTGTAGTGTCTGAGGAAAGCTGTGTCTTTTCCAGTGTTTTCCTTTAACTTCCTTAGAAAGAGAATAGGGCGCATGCCGCCTGTTTTCTTTGGAACTAGGAAGTAAAGGGAGTAGAAACCTGTGTTCCATTGATTTGGCAAAACTACTTCTACTGCCCTGTTGTTCAGAAGGTCTTGAATCTTGGAAGCAAGAAGGTCTGACTGAGAGACAGATAGCTTGGGCTGTTGTTTGGGTGGATGATCCAGAGGGGTTTCTGAAAGATTTAGAGTAACCCTCATGGATTATCCTTAGCACCCATTTGTCTGAAGTGACTGACTTCCACTGGTTGTAAAACTGAGTCAGACGCCCCCATACTGCCGAGGAAGAATCCTCCTCGAACAGCTGATGTGGGACTTGGGCTGGAATCTCAAAGGGTGGCACTAGGTGCTTTTGGGCCCTGTGCCTTCTGCTGCATTTTCTTTTGTGGCTGGGGGGCTTGATTTTTGGTGAAGCCCCCTCTGCCTTTGCCACAAAAGGACTTACGGTTATGAAACTGCTGCCAGGTCCCGCCCTGTTGAAGGGCAGCAGAGGGTGGCCTGGCCGTTTTGATAGCCGTTCTAGTTTTCTGTGTGGTCTCCAATGCCTGCTCGACTTGAGGACCAAACCGATATGTTCTGTCAAATGGTAAACTCATAACTCTGTTTGTCTCACCCTTTTGTGTCTGTTGTACCTGAAGTATGTACTATTATGCATCTGTTTCACGGCAACACTGTCTACTGTACCTAATGTAACTTAGCACTTTTATGTTATGTAACTCCAGGTCGCATCTGGAAACGAGTGGATTTCCCACTCAGTATGCTTATCTGGTAAATCTCATCAATAAATAAAAAATAAATAAATCATTTGTGAATCCCGATGTCCGTAACCACGAGTGGCGTTGGGAGCATATACCAGCTGCTGCTGCCCTGGAAGCAGTGTCAAAGACGTCCATAGCAGCTTTAGGCTGCTGACTGTTGGATTCAATGCCTCTAGTAATGGTCTGGAGAAGTTCTGTTACATAGATACATAGATACATAGACAGTGTTGGCAGATAAGGGCCTATGGCCCACCTAGTCTGCCCATTTGAGCTTGTAAGTTCAGTTTGTTTTCCTAGAAGTCTATTTCCCCTTACCCCTGACCTCTAGAATTCCTTTATGTCTATCCCATGCATTCTTAAATCCCGTGATTGTTTCAGTCCCCACCACTTCCTCTGGCAGGGTGTTCCACTTGTCCACCACCCGTTCTGTGAAGAAATTCTTTCTCATGTTTCCTCTGAATCGTCCTCCCTCCAACTTCATCCCATGCCCTCTAGTCCTGAAACATCTTTTTCGCTTAAAAATAGTGTTTTCCTGCACCCTGTTCCTCCCTGTAAGATATTTGTATGTCTCTATCATATCCCCTCTCTCCCTCCTCTCCTCCAGGGAGTACATGTTCAGTTCCTTCAACCTGTCTTCATAGGACTTGTGATGCAACGTCCGACTCTGGAAGAGCTTTCAAAGTGGCTTTGAGTAAATGCCAAAGGGTAAACTCATACTGAGAGAAATAACCCTGGTAGCTAGCAATGCGCATGCCCAAGGTAGAGGAAGCGAAAACTCACTTCCCCAAAGTGTCAGTCGTACGAGATTCCTTATTTACCGGATGTGCCATAGATTTTTGAGGAAGGATGGCTTTGTCATTCTCTGCCAGGACAACTATGGCATCAGCAAAGGCTTGCGAGGCCAGAATAGGAAGATCCTTGCGGGGTACTTCCTAACTATGGGTTTGGCCAAGGAAGGAATAAGCGCTGGATTATCCCACACCATTTGTGAAAGTATCTCAAAAGAGGGTTGCACCGGAGGAGTCAATTCCACAGGATTATCCAGAACGTGCAGATACTGCAGATGCAGCAATTTCCCCGGATCAATCTCTGAAGTCTGGAGAGAGAGAGAGAGAGAGTGGTATTCATGTTCTTAAGCAGTGACTTAAAGGAAAGATCCTCGACCAGAGGCTCTGCTGGAAGAGAGGGTTTATTTGCCACCCCCAGAGAGGAATCCTCGTCAAAGTCGTCTCCCAATCGAAGATCAGGACCAGGCTCAATATCATCTCCTACTAGTCCCGGAGGCACAGAGTATATAGGAAAGGGTGGAAAACGAGGAGGAGGAGCTCTGCAAACTGGAGTCTAGAACTGAGGTGCCGAAGACACTCCCTGCACTGGCACAGGATGCGGCGCTAGCACAAGAGAAGCAGTCGCTGCAGGACTGGAGGCTCCCAACACCCCAATCAGGGAGGAAGATCTGAGAAAATCAGCAGCAGAGAATGGCACCTGAGCTGGCCACTGCGCCACAACCATATGCGGGGGGGAAAGCACCAGAGCTTGGCGTCAACAGCACCGGAGAAGGTGATGCGCGACTAGAAAGTCCCAACCGCCCTCCCCGTAGGTTCGAAACTGTTAGGCCCGAAGGCCCTGGAGACGGACCCACTGGCTCGAGCAGGCAGGACAACTGCAGAACCCATTGTTCCATAAGAGCAGCCCAATGACGAAACTGCTCACCAGAAGACACCCCTCCCCCAAGGGGCGGGTAGGAACTCCGGAGTCAAGGATGCCAGTCACCAGGAACAGAGGCCGTAGGGGACCCAGAGGAGTCGGAGTCGAACCCCTGCCCCTCGACAATGATGATCGATGCACAGACATACCAGAGGGTGACTTTAAGCATTACTGTTTCTCCTTTGACCAGGAGATTGACGAAGAACTCGAGGTCGAGCGGCACGAAGTCCTCGACGAAGATCGAGAATGGGACTGCTTCTTTTTGTGCTTCTGACCGCCCATCCTCCCTGAGCACCAGACTGCCTGTAGTCAGACCCCCTCCCCCGTAGAGGGCAGCAGACCCAACTCAGCCCTGCTGAAAACACAGCTTTCATGTGAAGTCTCCCTACCGTCACCGGCCCAGTTTATGGTCGACTCAGTTGAAGGAGGGCTGAAGACTTCTTCCTTGACGGAAATGTATTTATTTATTTTTTTAAACTGAATTTACTAAAATAAATAAAAAAGGAAAATTACGTACCTACCGTAATTCTTGATCTTCTCTTGTATCTTCACCATTCATTACTTACTGGGTGTAAGTCGGAGGCGCACTCGCCACGGGAGCTTTTTTTTTTTTTTAAAGTTGCTCTAATGGCCCCGGCCGAGAGCGACGCATGCACAAGGCAGCGGGGCGGCCGTTAGTAGCATCGACTCTCCTCCAACTCAGTTCTGTGAGCCGGAGAGGCAAAAGTGAAAGCAGAAAATATAGATAGCGAGGCAAGATAGCCGAGGGATAGCAAAGCAAGGAAGAATGAACTGAAAAAGGAATAAGTCGATGGAGGAAGGACAGAGGAGATAAGAACATCCCTAGCCTAGGGAGTGCAGGGCCTCCTTACCTGGGCGACTCTAGGAGGAGAGATGAGTAAGGAAATGAGAAAATAGAAGAAGAAGAAGAAAGAGAAGAGAGAGATGGGATGTTGAAGGGACCAGAAGGCCCAACGAGCAAGAGTTAGCTTGTAGCTGAAGGCTCGACTAAAGGGGAAGCAAGAATCCCCGAGATAGAGCTGAAGAGAAGGTTCACCGAACCCGCTAGACAGACTCAGGAGGGCATAGTCCCCATCTTCAACATGCCATTGAGCTCTTGACACCCACCTGCCCTGGCCGCTGGAGGGCCTTTAAGTGGAGGAGAGCCGAGGAGGGGAAGAATAAACCCCAGCAGCATGAGAGCGCTGCTCAGGGGTTTAGAAATAGAAAATGTAAGCCTTCAGGCGCTTCAAGATAGAAATGGGACTCAGACTGACTGGCTAAGGCCGCCAAGGCTTAGGCTGGCTAAGATTGGATATGGTCAGCAGAGCTCTACTGTAAAAATTGTCCAGGAGGATACTTAAAGGGAGAAACCACTAAGAAAAAGCAGAAGGATAGCCTACCTTCTCATTTGCCTTCTTGTTTGATTTTCCATTTTTTTTTTTTTTTTTTACAGATAAAAATATATTTTTTTTTTTTTTTAACTAGATGCATGACCCAGATACCAAGATGCCTATAGCAGTCAGAGAGAGTTCCCTCATTTTTTTTTTTTTTTTTTTAAAGAGAAAGGAACAGACGATTGCCCTCTGCTCTGCAAGGTAAGAATAGAGGGGAATCAGATTTCAGGGCAACTATCTGAACACGGGATTGCAGGATCAAAACTGAATAGCCTGAGCCAGGCCAAAAAACCCCAGAGGTATCTTGCCATAAGAATAGCAAGAGATAGTTGTGCAGTCTGATCGCCAATGCAATCCACGAGATGGCCCATGAATCTTAGAGTAAGTAATTTTTCTGGATTTTAGAACCCCCCCTCAAGAAAGATCTTTTTTTTTTTTTTACTTTTGTCTTTTTTTTTTTTCGGAAAATTTAAGGAATTTTCCCTATATTTTATATAAATGCAGAGAGAGGAAGGAGACGGGAGGTGGAGAAGCCACAGGAAGAGGCACTGAGGGATGGTGGCGGGAGAGTAATGAATGGTGAAGATACAGAGAAGACTCAAGAATTACGGGTAGGCATGCACTTTCTATCTTCCCTGTCAATCTTCACCATTCATTACTCCTGGGTGAGCATTAAGCTCCTCTTCCCTGGAGGGGAAGAGGCCATACCCTGAGGGAACAAGACCTCAGCCTCTGCTGGTGAGAAACAGAAGGAGAAGACCCTGGCTTATTCAGAAAGCCTAAGAGGGAGAAGAGCTAGGAGGTGCCTCCCGAGGACGGAGGAGACGGAGGGAGCCCTGTAAAGTCTCCTAGCTCTGAAGAGAAAAGACGGTCCTCGGAAGGCGGAGCGAATCACCCCACGCCGGGCCAGGGTGACAACCTGAAAGACGGGCCATGCCGTCCGCCTGATGCAGATCACTGTCCCCGCAAGCCTGGAAGCCACCTCATTGGCGCCATAAGATGCCCTTGCTTGGTGTCTTGCCAGCCTCCAGGCCTACCGCGAGAGGGCAACGGCTTGTCTGGTTTGTCTGCATCAGGCATAGATGCCAGCAGCTGGACATCATCGACCACAGATGCCAGTTGTAGGCAGCGTGGTGAGCCTGATGTGATGCAATACATGCACTCGCACGAGCAGAAGAGAACACTCTTCACCCCAACGGTCGAACTGGAGAGAGTCCGAACTGTGGGATGTCGTGGCCAGGCAACGGCGCCCAGAAGGAGTATCCAGGTATACCAAACCTGAGGACGGGTTGGGAAGGAACCTAGAGACTCAGAGGGGCACAATACCTACGCTGGCAGTCCGCCGGGCTGAGGAAGAAGCGCAGGGACTGCCATGACCGGATAGACGCCTCTGGAAGGGGATAGGCCAGGAAGGTACCACCAGATGCTGGGCACTGAATTCACCAAGGAATTCACGCGCCTCCTGCTCGGATTGTCTCTTCAACGTAGGAAACTGGAGATCCTCACCATCCTCGAGAGGAAACGCTGATATTCTGTGAAATCAGCATCGGAGGACAGATGAGCAGGGGTTCCTCCCTCGGAGGAGGGAGACGAGGATGATGGGGAACTGGAATGCCCAGAGGATTCCTGCGTGTGGGAGAGTCGAAAGACCCGCCTCATGCATGTACCTAACATATGAGGGGAAGGCCGCCGAGAACCCTGAACTGCTCCCAGGATAACGGACCTGTAGGGGTCGACATGGCCTGGGAGTGGGGTGGGAAGGCAGAGAGTGGAGAGGGGCACCTCCGCTGGAGGCAACTGCTCTCTGCAAGGGCTCTGGAACCCGGGGAAAGGAGCCCTGGAAAGGGGGATCCCGGATATCAGACCAGGCCGCAGAACGGAACTCTGGGGAAACGACGCCTGGAAGAGCCCTGGGGGAGAACCTCCCCTGTGACGACGCCGGGACTGCATGGATCCAGAAGGGCAGTCCGCACAAACGCCGCCGAAGGACACCCTAGAACCCTGGAGGGAGGGGCGAGCCTGCACTTTGGCTCCTGGCCACCCCTGAGGTGGCCAAGGAAGACCGAGCAGCAGACCCTGCCCCGACCCTCGGACTCGAGAGGCCTCCTCCCACCACAGCCGCCCCTGTCCTAGAGAGAGTGACAGCACCTCGTAAGGTAGCTGTCACTGGCCTCCAGAGAGGGAGCCCCGCGCCACCCCCGCGCCTGCCCCCAGGGCTCCTGCCACCCCCAGCCGGGAACCCCAGGAGGCGCATTAGGGGGACAGAGGAGGGCCTGCGTGCCGCTTGGCACTCTAGCCACCGGGGACCCAGACTGAAGAGTGGGGTGCCAGGATGGGTCCACGCCTGAATCATTGCCCTCCGAGGAGGACGAGACCAGCAGGACCTCAATGCTGGCCACCCCAGGGGTCCCGAGGCTACGGGCCGCGAACGCCCCGGCACTGTGGAGGCGCCGCCTCCCCTCACGCCGGGTAGCAGCCAGGCCTAGCTCCTGACCTCAACGGGCGCGGCGATGCCGGCACCGCATGGAGGAAGGACCAGGCCCACGGGCGCTGGCGCTGCCGGAAGGCGAGGGTAGGCAGTCACCGACGGTGCCGCTTTGTCCATCGACGCCGCGAACGGCGCCAAGGCCCAAAGTGGCACCGCCAACAGCGCCGCTCAAAAGCGCGCCGCTTGATCACCGGCGCCGCAACGGGCGCTGACTCAAACGGCGCCGAAATATCACCGCACCGCGAACGGCGCCAGGATTCAAAACGGCGCCGAAAGGCGGCGGCTGAGGGTCCACCCAGCTAGGCCCAAAAGACGCAGGGCCTCGCCACGGGGAGCCTGCACCAAGAGGTGACTGCCGAGGTGGTGTTGGCGCCATGCCCCAGGAGGACTACGACGCCTCGACACCGCAGAAGGGGCCTCTCCTCGGCAAGAAAAGACGAGGAGACCCCTCCCTCAGGGGACCGAGTAGGCCCGGAGGGGCCCGGGAAGGCCCAAAGATCTTACCTGAGAATCCTTGAGCGACGCCGCCCCTCAAGGTCGGCGGGCTTTGCCGAGCTTGAACGCTGGACTTCGAGGGACACGGCGTCCATGGAGAAACAGGCGCCGCATCTAATCCATGCTCATGGTTGGGTCCCAGGCAACGAAGACAAACGCTATGCCGGTCCGAGACGGAGAAATGCCGCCACAGTAACACCGACGATAGGGGCGCTGCCCGTCAAACACGCTAGCTCGACCCGACATAACGCAAATCAAGAAGAAACAGTAGGAAAACACACCGCGCCGCTTTTAGAAAGAAAAAGAACGCTTCACCGATCGGGCGCCGAGTGTGTGGAATAGAGGAGTCGCTGACGAGTGGACAATGGACGCCCGAACAGGTGCTGCCTCGACGGGCGGAGAAACAGAACTGAGTTGGAGGAGGAGTCGGTCAGCTATTACCCAGCCGCCGCATGAGCGCGCCGCCCGAGGGCGGGCCGTTAGGCAACTTTAAAAAAAAAAAAAGTTTCTGTGACGGTGCGTGCCTCCGGCTTACACCCAGGAAGTAATGAATGGTGAAGATTGACAAGGGAAGATCTAGCAAATACTTGAATGACTATAGCTGCTGTCGTTATAGACGTGAAGATTTGACTCCTGGCGGGTGAGCAATGTCGTCACTCAGGTGCACTCAATGGCAGGGAGAAAAGGAACTGAGGCGGTTGGAGGGTCGACGCCAAGGTGCCCTATACGGCGTGAGCCAGGCTCGCAGCGCCGCTTCCTCGCAGCCCTCCTGAAGATGTTTGGCTCCTGCTGGGTCCTAGTGCCTCTGGCGTAGTACCATTAGAGTGAATTACTGGTGGAGACTTTATGTCCAGGAAGATCCACAAATTCTGCTCCAGGGATGGAATGAGCTGAGACTGAGTGACCATTCTGAAGGTGTACGACCGCAGGAATTTGTTCAGGTCGTGCATATTTAAGATGGGGTGCCAGCCCCCCCGCTTCTGTTTTGGGACTAGGAAGTACCTGGAAAGAAACCCTGGGCTTACTGGAGGATCCAGGACTTGAGCCACTACCTCATTCTGGAGGAGCTGGGCAATGTCTTCTGTAAGGGATGACAGTATGTCAGTGGACAACATGTTCCCCCCGTGGGGCGTGGGCTCAGCATGGCGGGTAAGCCTCGAACTCGAGAGGCAGACC
Organism: Neoceratodus forsteri; assembly: GCA_016271365.2. Lineage (NCBI taxonomy): Eukaryota > Metazoa > Chordata > Ceratodontiformes > Ceratodontidae > Neoceratodus > Neoceratodus forsteri. The sequence goes on from CM057451.1 coordinate 42,536,069, forward strand.
GTAACCGACCACTTCGAGGACCCACTTGTCCATGATGACAGCGGATGAGGTGGAAAGGAAGTGGCGGAGCTGACCCCTCATGGAAGGACCCAAGGGAGACAGGACGGGTATGGGGGAGGCACCCCCCAGCCTGTCACTGGGCAAGTTTGGAGGTGGAGGAGGGACCAGCTGAGGAAACAGCAGGACCTCGACCACCTGGTTCGCAGACGACTGAAGCAACCGACTTCGGTCAAGGATGCCAAGCCACGGCCTGCTGCCTAGCTGGGCCTGGCATGGCTTAGCTGCAGGGGCAGAGAGGGTCCGAAAGAGCTTCTTCCTCTGGAGCTTAGAGCCCTTGGGATCCCTCTGAGCAGAGGTGACAGAGTCCAGGGTACCGCTGGACTTCTCAAATTGCGTGAGGTGTCCTTTCACCCCCAGCCCGAACAAGTCAGTGTCCAAGAAGGGGATATCCGCCAGCTTGTGCTGGGTGTCTACCATAAAGGTAGAAATCTGGAGCCAAGCCCTGCGGCACATAGATAGATAATAGATAAAAACTTTTATTTTTTAACAGGTTAATAACTTTTAGGACTGAAGGCCCTGTTTATCAAAGTTGTCCTGTTTTAAGATTACAATTTCAAAGAGCAGAAACATCATGTAATAATATATTACAGGAACAAATCTTACACGTAGGACAAACAATTCCACTACACAGATTACAAGAGATGTACATAAATACACAGTATGTCAGAGAAATTCAACAATTTCATCACACTTTAAGTATGCATTATCCAGGCAAATCCAAAGATTGGATATCTAATAACGTAAAAAAGAATTATTTACATTCTCAATATTACCATGTTAGGACAAGACATCAAGGAAGAAAAGGAGGGAAGAAAATGGAGACAAACGAAAAACAAAAGAATAAAAAAAGAAGGGAAGGATTAAAAGAAAAATAAGAAAAGAGCATTTATATAATCTAAGAAACACCATAACAAATGCCACTACAGCAGCCATGGACAGACTGGGCACCGGAATCACAGATGTCCATGGCAGTCTGGAGCTGCTGTTTGGTCACTGCTCAGCCTTGGTCCCGGACTTGCCTGACCATGGTTTGCAAGTTAGCCGGAAGCCAAGGAAGCACTTCATCAAGAGTGCTGAGTAAGGCATGGGTGAAATGGGCCATCAAAAAGGCCGAATCGCCTGCCAAAATCCAAGAGAAGAGGTCACATAGACCTTTTTGGCTATATGATCCAATTTCTTGGATTCCTTGTTGGAAGGTCTGTCCACGTTCCCAACATTGCTGGTACGTCTAAAGACTGGGTTGGCCACCAAACCCTCAGCCGAGGGATGTTCTATGAAACCCGACAGGGAACCCGTGGGGACTGCATACTTTCAGGCCATACAAGTCGATGGTGACGGGCAGGAGGCAAGGTGCTGCCAAAGTTCCAGAGTGGGGCCAAGAATGACCTCGGTGACTGGGAGGGCAGCCCCAAGGGAGTCACCTCAGTCAAGAATTTCAGTCAAGGGACACTTGGCCCGTTTCTGGATGGGCTCCATCTGAATCCCAGTTGATTCTGAAATGAGACAGAGCAAGCCCCCAAAGGAAGTGGGATCATACTCTGTAGACAAATCCTCCCCCAATTCCACATCCACCAGATGAGAGTGCAGGGAGGAGTCCACAAACTCCGAGGATTCGCCAAAAAAAGGTCAACCGCCTGAGTCCCCACTGACACTGCAGGGTCTAGCGGGAGCGATGGTGACTGACAGCTGACAAGGAAGCCCGGAAGCGGTATGGGCATCCTTAGGAGGGGGACCATCTTTCCGCTGTTCAGGAGGCGGCTCAACCCTGATGGGTGGAGAGGCCAGAATAGGCTGAGCCGGAACTGGCCGAGCTGGATCAGGCTGAGGTCTCGATGGTGAGAGTCATGGAAGAGTTGGGATAGAGACCAGGATAGGCTTAATCCCGGAAAGCATGAGCTGCCGCCACATTAGCTCTTCATGGTGCCAGTGCAATTTGCATCGCTGCCTCTCCTCACCCGTGGAGGAAGAATAAAGAAACTGAGGGTATGGGACTGGCCTGGGAAACCAAGGCACTCACCTACTTAGGGATCAAAGTGTCCAGATCTATTTCAGCTCTGGTAAAACTTAATCTCTCTCTCCTTTATTTCAGAGTGTACAGGCGGACCTACAGAGGTAGAGCTCCCTTCCGCTGTCGCTGTAGGGACAAGTAAATGTGATCAAGATGAACATCTTACTCAGATTACTTTACCCCCAGAGCATGGTGAGCCCTTATCTTCCTAAATCCTGGTTTGTGTGTCTCCACGCCTCCTTCTCAGGTTCTCTCTGGCTTGGAAAAGCAGTTTGAAGGGCTTATTCCAGTTGACCCACAGGAAAGAGCTAGGTTGCTTAAGAGTACCTAATGTTTTCCTACACTATTGTGCTATACATTGCTGTAAAATATACAGATGGCACCAGAGTGTTAATGATTCCCCAGATGGCTACTGCACCCCATTCTGGCTTTCTCTAGAGAAGTATCTCTGTCGTTCACAAGGAATTGCCATAAGCAGCCTAATTTATGCCAGGCCTTCTGATCTCCCCAAAATTCTCTAAACTTACCGCTATGTTGGTCTCTCAAAGCTTTCTGGCAGATCTGCTCCCATCTGGGAATGGGGCTATACAAAGACTTGTCGCAACCTCTATTTGGAAACCCTCATATTAGGATAGCAAACTGTATGATTCCCCCAAACCTTTGCCCAGCTCTGGCTGGGGTACCGATTTCATCTTTGGTTTCCTATGGAAGAGTTAGCCCGCTGTGGCAGTACAGGAGAAATTCTCTATCCCCATCTATCACCCTTTAAACACGCGCAGCTGACCAAGGCGATCCTTTCGTTCTTGGGTCCACACCCATGGCTAGACTCCCCCGACCCACTAATCTACATTCTTTTAGATATGGCTGTGTCACCTCACCTGATATCAAATTTCTACGACATATTACAACTTCAGGATCCAGCCAAGCCACACAGAACTTGCTTCTATTGGAAGCATGAGTTTGATCTGAAATTGAGGCAACAAAGAGTGGCAACAGGTCTGGAGATGCTTATATAAATACACAAAACAGGACCGTCTCCATTTTTTGCAGTTCCGCATTTTACATAATCTCTGTTTCTCCCCTACATGACTTTATAAGATGGGCAGAGCAAGGTCTACAACCTGTATCAGATGCAGAAGGTCTAACAGCTCTCTAAAGCACATCCTTTGGGAATGCGCCCTAGTAAGCCCCTTTTGGCAAGCCATTAAGAGAGCTTTAGACCCTATACTGGGACTGGATGCTTATTTTACCCAACAAATTTGCTTGGTGAGCCACTTCCCAAGGGACATGTTGGATTGCCGTAGGACTTTCATGTCACTAATCTCGGGGGTTGCCAAACTCATCATTGTAAGACATTGCTTAGACCAAACTTGGCCATCTTCAAAAGAGTGGCACTTTGAAATTCTTCAAGTCCTTGAAATGGAGCGATGTATTGCCAAATGAATGGACCAACAGGAGGTGGGCCTCTTGTGGCTCTCTTACTTCTTATACGCAGTACATAAGATTTCTCATGACTAGGGGGTATGGGGGTAAGTGGTAACTCATAGGGCACATGGTTTGGGAGATCTCTGATCAGAGATGTGGTACTAGCCCCCACCTGTCTATCTTATTTTAGGAGGCATCTTCCAGCTTGAGTCTTATGAACCCATAGGTAAATGCTACTGGTGCTCTGGGGAGGGGAAGGGGATAGGAAGGTAGACAGAATATTAGCTAAGATTTATGTTACGTGGTCATGCCAAAGATCATTATATGCCTTGTAAACTATTTAGCCTTACTTATCCATTGTACAGTTTTCCGTACAGTTGCCTGATTTAATGTCTATCGGCTGCTGAAGGGACGGAAAGCTGGTCTTTGTTTGTATCCTTCTTTCTGGGGGGGGGGGGGAGAGAATAAAACTTAATAAAGCATATTTAATTGGGAAAAAAAAAGGAAGAATAGCGGCAGCGCCGTTTGCCCGAGTGCCGATGTCAGCAAGGGCTGCTCAACTCCGGGCTATGGGATCTCAAACTCGATTGCCGGGGGACCCTATGGCGGGAAACAGAAGGAGCCAGCGAAAGCGAAGGCTCCTCCGAGGGAATGGGATCCAAAGAGTTAGGGACCAGATCAGGAAGCTGGCCCAACCCTCCCTTGTCGATGAGAGGTAGGACTGAAGTCCTAGAGAGTGAGGTATCTACCTCATCATGCGACAATGCATCAACTGGCTCGAGAAAAATACTGACAGGTTGGTCGATGTGCATCTTGGCTGACATCCCGACCAAAGTCGAAACTTCCAAGGAAGCATGGGAATCCAGGTCCAAGAGTGCTTGTGATCCCACGATCATTGACAAGGCTTTTTCTAAGTCTCCTTTTTTTGCTGATCTAGAGAATTTTGTGCCATTAGAGGGACTCTGCCCAAGAGTGGGAAGGGACTGGCACAAATCACTAACGGCCCCCATAAAAGTGGTGCCAAAGAAAGCGTCACAAAAGCGGAAGCTGAAGAGGCATGCTCCACGGCCTGAGCTGCCACCTCTTCGAATGCTGTAAGACATTCAGCGGACCAGGTGCCGACTTTGTCGTCCATGCTGACGATAGTTTCAAACTAATTTGTAAACCAACTTAAAGACGGAACGTTTTTGATTTTTTGAAAGCAAAGGGTCCACTAAACGCAGAGCGATAAGGAAGTAACAGTCTTCTTCCAGTGGAAAGGAATATCTGATGTCACAGGGTGGTGCCGAGGGAGTTGCCATCTGAGTGGGTGGGAGAAGCCAGCTTGAAGACCTTCCCACCAGAGTCTTAAAGGGAAAGTATACTGCCAGAAGTGTGGATAAGTACACCATATCAATGTCCCTAGAAATCACAGTATCCTCACTGCAAGAGGAGAGGGTGGAACTAGAGCACAGGCTACCCTCAAAGGGATCATGTTCCCTTTCCTAGCCTCCCTCCAGTCAGTTTCCACTTAAGTCCTCGTAACCGTGAACTAGTATTCAAGCTAAGTATTTGCCAGCAGTTCACCTTATTAATTCCTTTTAGGAACTTGAAGGTCTCTATCACATCTCTCCTCTCCCTTCTGGTCTCCAGCAAGCATATGTTCAGTGCCTTGAGGCCCTCCTCATAGGACCTGCCCTGTTGGCCCTGAATCGTTTTTGTAACCCTGTGATGCACCATCTCCAGCCTATCTCTATCCTTCCTGTGGTAAGGGCTCCAGAACTGGGCACAGCACTCCAGGTGTGGCCTCACTAAGGATATATATAGGGGAAGTATTACCTCTCCCTTCTGCTATCAATACCCCTTCCGACGCATTCCAGCATCCTACTTGCTTTGCTATATGCCTTGTTGCACTGACTTGATTGAGGGAGTCACGGATAATAACTCCAAGGACCTATTCCTCTGCCATAGTGATGAGTCTCACTTCACACATCCAGTACTCTGTCCTGAAGTTCTTGTTCCCTAGGTGCATTACCTTGCATTTTATGGTGTTGAATGTCAACTGCTGAACCTTAGACAACTCCTCTAGCTTATGTACACCACTCTGCATTTCCCCGATTCCCTTGTCACGATCCACCTTCCCAGAGAGCTTAGTGTCATCTGCGAAGAGACACTGCCTGCCCCAGATATCCTCACCAATGGCGCTAAAGAACACACTGAAGAGGACCAGACCCAGAACAGATTCCTGTAGTACCCGCTTGTGTCTTCCCCCTCTGCTGACTTCAACCCTCTGCTGCCTCCTCTTTAGTCAGTTACCCACCCAGTGTACTATGACCGTAGCTGTATCCAGATCCTCCATCTTCTTCAGCAAGCATCTGTAAGGCACCAAGTCGAAAGTCTTACTGACGTCGAAGTAAAGCAAATCCACAGCATGGTCCCGATCCAATTCCCTAATCATCCAGTCAAAGAAAACTATCAGGTTAGTCTGACAACACCTCCCTGCTATGAATCTCCAAGTAGTACACAAGGTCCTCTTTGACAAGTGACTCCATCAGTTTTCCTAAAACAGAAGTAAGACTGACAGGTTTGTAGTTTTCTGCATGTTCCTTGTCTCCCCCAACCCTCCCCAATGGAGTGGAACAATGTCCACCACCCTCCAATCCTTCTGAACTATCCTGTCCTTACAGAGCTACTGAACAGACATACCAGGATTCAGCCAGTTATGTTGCCAGCTCCCCAAGTAACCTTACTGTAAATGCAACTATCTGGATGCAGGGCCTTATCTATTTTTAGTGCTGCTAGCCCTTTTTGGATCCTTTTGCTTGTAAATATTGGCTACCTCATCTCCGCAACCCCCTTAGTGGCCACTCTGATGCCACACTCTGGCAAAGGTCCATCGTTCTCCTTAGTAAAAACTGAGCTAAACTAATCATTAAGGACAGCAGACTTTTGCCTGTCCTCATCTATCTCCCTACCCCTCTGTACTAAAATTACAATCCCCTCCTTTCTTCCCTTTTTCATCTAATATAGCAGAACTGTTTTTCTCCACTCTTGACCCCCCCCCGCAATACACAGTTCTATGTCTGCCTTTGCCTCCCTAACAGTTCTCTTTGCCTCCCTATTTTTCAGTATGTGTTCTTCCCCCTTCTTTCTCCTCCTGCTTTTCTTTATACTTGTAGAAGGCCATTTTTTTGCCCTCACCACTTTCTCTTGCTGAGAACCATAATGGTCTCTTGGACCTGTTCTTTTTGGCTACCATTCTCATGCATAACTCAGATGCCTCAAGAATGACTCCCTTAATAGCCCCCATTTCTCTTCCACTCCCCCAAGTTGCCAACCCTGACTAACGTTTCCCTGACCAGTCCCCTCACTCAGCCTGTGGAAGTTTGTCTCTGTAAAATCCAGGACTTCAGCTTTCAACTGAGGTTTTCTGGACCCATGGCCAAGTTCAAACTAAACAGAGTTATGGTCGCTGTTCCCCAGTGGCTCCCCTATTCTCAAACTTCCAATCAGCTCTGAACTGGAGCGCACCGAATTGAGAACTGCAGTCTGCTTAAACATAGAAACATAGAATTTGAAGGCAGATAAGGACCGCTTGGCCCACCCAGTCTGCCTATTTCCCTACCTAATGGATAAGCTGCAGATCCTAGTTAACCAACAGCCTACTTCTTCCTACCCTCACCCCCTAGAACTGCCTTATGACTGTCCCATGCATTCTTGAATTCCACCAGTTTTTGGTTTTTTTTTACGCCCCCTTCTCACCCCGGTGCTTCCTCACCTTCGAGATTCTCCTACGGCCTTGTGCGTCCCTGCTCATCTGTCGGCACTGGGTGCAGTCATCCCCACGCTGCCTTGGTTTGACCCCAGGCGGGTACAAGAGGCCCCTTTCCACCGCGCCTGAAGCACTGAGTTTCGCCGGAGATCCGGTCATCCGGCATGCAGGGGCCTTACCAGCCTGAAGCCCATCTACAGGGAGCACCGGAGGGTATTTTTCTCTTTCCACTTAATCCTCATAGGACGCCTGCACGCTAGGAGAGCCTAGAGTGATGCATTGGCAGCGCGTTAACGCCCGCCCCGGGCGGACGCCCCTCCTCCCTGCTTCATGCAGTCCTTGCTGCACCACCACCCGTGGTCACCCAGGTGGCGGTATCGCAGCGGGACCCACATCCCACCCCACCCGGAGGAGGAGCAGCCTCTGGGTGCTCGATCCTCCTCCCCAGCTGGCCCTCCAGTTCTCCGAATCCATTCCCGAACCGGGTTGCTGGCGCGCGGCAGTAACCCTTTCGGCGCTGCGCCGTGACCGCCTCCACCACTGCTTTTGACTCTACAACCTCCTCTGGAAGGCCGCTCCATGTGGTGGCCTTGTACCTCCAAGAGGCCTAAGGGCACATTCCACAAGAAGTACCTCTGCCTCTGTGGCATAAACAAACCTAAGGGCACATTCCACAAGAAGTACCTCTGCCTCTGTGGCATACACAAACCTAAGGGCACATTCCACAAGAAGTACCTCTGCCTCTGTGGCATACACAAGCCTAAGGGCACATTCCACAAGAAGTATCTCTGCCTCTGTGGCATACACAAGCCTAAGGGCACATTCCACAAGAAGTACCTCTGCCTCTGTGGCATACACAAGCCTAAGGGCACATTCCACAAAAATACCTCTGCCTCTGTGGCATACACAAGCCTAAGGGCACATTTCATGAAGTACCTCTGCCTCTGTGGCATACACAAGCCTAAGGGCACATTCCACAAGAAGTACCTCTCCCTCTGTGGCATACACAAGCCTAAGGGCACATTCCACAAGAAGTACCTCTGCCTCTGTGGCATACACAAGGGGCATCCCACTACCGGACATTTGCAAAGTAGCTACCTGGAGAACAGTGCACACCTTCACAAAACACTATGGTTTGGACATACTGTATAGCCCAAACGGGACGCCAGTTTTGGAACTGCTGTCTTGAATAACCTTTTTCCTAAGTAGGTTCTGGATGCAGCCTCCCAAGGTAATGCTGTACAGTCTGCTGTAAAGCAACAGTGAGGGATTCCTGGGGTTGGGGAAAAAAAACATTACTCAGTGTAGTAATGTTGTTTCTTCTCATGGATCCCTCACTATGATTTACACTCACTAACCCCAACTCCCCTTCAAGAACCTGAAAAACAGGCTTACACAATAATCAGTACTTTTCATTAAGGTTGCTTAAGCATTACTATTGCAGTTCCTTAACAACTGTAAATGTGGTCAGACAAATATGCTTCACTATTTTCCACAGGATGACTGTCTTAAATATATTTTTTGTTTTTTTGAAATGCTATTTCAATTTTTTTTTAGAAATTTTTGGTACCCCTACCCATTTAGCTAATTTTAATAGTCATAGCTCCTTCTAGCTATGGAAAAAAAATCTGATCTTAGAGGTTACAGTGGACTGTGACCACAGTGCAGAGTTTGAAACTTGATTCTAAGTTCCATAATTAACATAAGGTTCTATCTGCAGGGCATCACTCTCTGCCAGGAAGATGATGTTAATGTAAAACGATCATTGAGGCATTAATGGAATTACAAACTTCAATTGTATGAATTACGTAAACTTGGTTGAAAAATTACTCAAGATTAGGTTAACAGTCGCAAGACAGAGAAAACATGCCAACTAAGTAAAAAACATGAATTGTGTGAAAATATGCAGACTTTGTGTGGATTTAAGGAAAACCTAAAGCCTGCTAACCATGTCAGTCCATAGCTTAACGGTTAGAGCACTGGAAAGGTATTACCAGGGTTCTGGGTTCAATTCCTGGTGGGCCACACTTTTCCTTTCTCATTTCCATCCCTGATTTAAAATATGCCTGGCAGGGGCTTAGCTGCACTGAGACGTGGTCTGCTTGTAGTTCAAGACAAGAGAGATGCCGACTGTGTGAAAAAACTTCAGGTCCATGAAAATAATGTTGGAGAACGCTTGATAATGAGGCCGGCAGCAACACCAGCACCAACACCGTCGCCTGGGAAGCACTACTGTGAAGTTTCTGCCAGAGAAAAACCCAGCCAAAGCCAGGTTTGTCTAACAAGGCTCAGTACCACACTTGGCACCAAATCTTACAGAAGGATGATGCTGACAGTCAGTGAGAAACAGACTCCGGTGTTTGCAGGAGAAACCCTGCTGGAGGAAAGACTATCTGGGGATGGAGTCTGGTGGCAGATGCCCAGATGGACCTGATGCCATAGTCCATTAACCAAACTGCTCATCCGACACATGCCAAGAGGTAGCAGGAGTGTTGTATCTTTTCCATTTGTACCGCACTTTGTAGTAAAATCAAAAAGCATATCATGTCCTATGCCATTTACACACACATTAAAATAAATGGACAAGTACGGGTAACAGAAATTTATACTGGAGCAGTTGTGGTGGTTATCTTTAAGAAACTACGGGACTATCTCTTTGAGTGGTGGTGTGACCCATTCTGCTCAATGAATCCACTACTACATTGTTTTTTCCTGCTAGGTGCACTACAGACACTGGAGTATCAGGGTCCAGATCCTGAAACTAATAATTTTTACTATCTGGAACCCCTGTTTATATAATAATACATCGTGGTCATGTTGTCAGCCTGACTTGAACTGCCTTGTTCTGAATTATACTCCAAAAAGACTTGAGAGAGAGGCATACTGCACTCAATACTAGCAGGCTGATATGCCCTAGTATCCCCTCTGCAGACAAACACCATTCACTGTGTTCTCCTCTAAATTATCTCCCCATCCTAACTGGGAAGCATCTGTTGTGAAGGTCAGTTGGATTTCTCACTAGGCAAAGGGGATGCCTCCTCTGAGGGAAGCCAGATCCTGCCACCATACAGTACAGTTACGTAAGAACTTACCGTAACAGTAGATCTTCGAGTGGGGCTCTTGCAGCAGGTAAAGCCTTTAGGACTGAAGCCGGCAGGCACCAGGACCCCACAGAAAACTTCTAGCTAGCAGTATACAGCGGGGAACCGCCCCTTACGTTAGCCCGCCCGATGTCACGCATGGTATAAAGGCGATCCCCAGTCCATCCCAGTTCCCCGCGGAGGACCGGCAAGTGTGTTGTACAAAGGGAGAACTGGGGAACGAAGGTATCTGAGATGGAGAAGAAAATACCAGGGGGAAGGAGGGAGGGAAATACCACACCTGCTGCAAGGGCTCCTCTCGAAGATCTGCTGTTACGGTAAATTCTTACGTAACTGTAATATCTTACCTAATATGCTCTTGCAGCAGGTAACACCTTTAGGACAGAGACCCAAGCAGTAGAGGAGAAACACAAGGCAGAAGGGTGGTGGAGGAGGTCTCCCCAAGGGAAATTAAGACAGGAGGTCCTGAAGGACTGCAAGTCCAAAGTCAGCTCTACAGCAAGAAGCAATGTCCTGACTATAATGTTTCACAAAGGTGTGGACAGAATTCCGAGTGGCAACCGCACATATGACAGCGGCAGACACATTTTTCAGTGAGGCGAAGGATGCTGCCATGACCATGGTATAATGACCCTTTTACCGAGCCCAGTAAGGGTTTTTTGTACTTACTGTAGCAGAACACAATGCAATTAACCAACCATTTGGATAAACACTCTTTAGAAACTGGAGCCCCCGCCATTTGGGGGCAAAGGAAACAAATGACTGATCAGATTTACGAACTGGACGTGTGACCTCCAAATAATAACGAAGTACCCTGTGAACATCCACAGTATGCAACAAAGCCTCCCCTCGATTCGAGTACTCTGGATAGATATCCTGATTCAAGGTAAACTCTGAAAACACCTTCGGCAGAAAATACAGGTTACTCACCTGTAACAGGAGTTCTAGGAATGGTATATGTTGTTCATCCACACTCATTGGCAGTATCCTTGCCGCTTTAAATCTTGCCGGAAGGTCTTCAAGCTTGCTCCTCCCACCCACCCGGGTGGTATAACTCTCGGCTCCGCCCCATGGCGCCAGATCTGGCCCGCTGGAAGCTCAGGTTGTGCGCCGGCCGGGAGGTTGAGTACGATGAACAACATATACCATTCCTAGAACTCCTGTTACAGGTGAGTCAACCTGTATTTCTAGGACATGGATATGTTGTTCATCCACACTCATTGGCAGACTCCTAGCAGTTCTCCGGGAGGAGGGAGGCAAGACGCACACCCCATATACTTACTTGGGAAAGAGAGACTGAGAACCGAGGCCCAAAACCAGCATCCCGCGTGACTCAAGGTCGATGTGGTAGTGGTAATGAAGGTGTTTGCTGACTTCCAGGTAGCAGCCCTGCAGATTTCCTGGATAGGGACGCCCCTGGAAGCAGCCACCGTTGCAGCAGTATGGCGGGTAGAATGAGCTCTTATCCTCTGGGAGGCCCCATGCCCGCTAACTTATAGCAGAGATCTATGCAGGAGGTTACCCACCTGCTTATCGTCCGCTTGCAGGCAGGTCTGCCAGATGCGGCTTCAGCGTGAGGTGACAAACAGCTGGCGAACCTCTCCCGAATTTCAGCCGTCGCTCCCTTATAATAAGCTGTGCCCTTCTAGGGATCCAGAGTATGGAGCCTATATTCGGCTCCGAGGTGTGATTGGGGTAGAACACCCGCAGAGTCAACACCTGGTTAGTGTGAAACTCCCACACCACCGGAAGGAATTTCGGTGGGGGCGAGGACAACCTTGTCCCTGTGGAAGACCAGGTAAGAGACTCGATGGAAAGCGCCTGAGCTCTCCCATCCTTCTGGCTGACGTGATAGCCACCAAGAAGGTCTTCCACCACAGGTGAGAGAGAGCAACGTGCATAGGTTCTAATGGCTTGCCCATGAGCTTTGCCAGTACCAGCAGTAGATCCCACGGAGGTGGGGTTCCCACTGGAGGAAATGTGATCAAGGCCTTTGAAAAGCGCCAGACCACCTTCCTCCTGCGCCACCGATGCTTCCCGCCCGCGCCTTGTAAGCAGAGATGGCTAGGTGCACCCTTAGTCGTCACCCAAGCCCTCTTGACTAGAAAGGGACCATAAATAGTCCAAGATGCTTGCCAAGGAACAGGAGGAAGGGTCCAAGCCCTGTTCCTGACACCAAAATGGAAAACCTTTCCATTTGAAGGCATAGCATTTTCTGGTCGACTCCTACGGGACGCCTCAACTACATTGAGGACCCGCGGAAAGACCCAAAGCCTGGAACTCTAGCCGCTCAGGAACCAGGCCGTCAGGTTGCAGGGATTGAAGGTCCGGATGGAACACCTTCCCCTGATTGACTGAGAGCAGGTCCGGGCAAGCTGGAAGCTTCATGAGTCCTGGAGCTGAGACTGAGAGATCTGGGTACCAGAACTGGCGAGGCCAGTCTGGGGCTATCAGAACTCCCTGCGCCTTGTCCCTCCTCGCCTTGAGAAGCACCTTGTGGATCAAGGGAAATGGGGGAAAGGCGTAAAGAGGCCCGGGGTCCATTGCCTCGAGAAGGCATCCCCCTGCAGCGAGCCCTGCTGAGGGGGGCGGGCATGGAACAGACTCAGCTTCGCATTCTCCGTGGAGGCAAACAGGTCCACCTGAGGTGTGCCCCAATGGGAGAACAGATGCTGTACTACCTCCGGCAGGAGAGACCACTCGTGGGATGCAGCCCCTATCCGGCTCAGGGCATCGGCCAGGGTGTTGGAGGCTCCTGCCACGTGAATGGCTAGGAGATCCGCCTCCACGCGCTTTACAGTGACCAAATGCGAGCTTCCTTGCATAGAAGCATGGAGCGGCCCGCCCCTGGCGGTTTAGATAGTACATGGTCGTGGTATTGTCCGGCCTGGACTCGGACCACTTGACCCGGAGGAACGGAGCAAAGGCGGTGAGAGCTAGGCGGACCGCCGGAGCTCCAGCAGGTTGATGTGGCATCGACTCCTGCTGGGACCAGAGGCCATGAGCCCGTGTTCCCCAGATGGGCACCCCAACCCATCAGAGAGGCATCGGTCGACAGAGAGATCCGCTGCTCAGGGACGACACGGGATGCCCTCCTGCAATTGATCTGGAACGGTCCACCACTGGAGAGCATTCCACATCCCCTGTGTCACCGGCTACAAGCTGGTCCAAGGATCGCAGGCTAGTACCACTGGCTGGCCAGTCCCCACTGAAGGGGACGATGTTCCAGCGGCCCAACGGGACCACGCTGGTACAGGCCGCCATGAGACCCAGGAGGCGCAGGAAGTCCCGGCAGGGCGCATTGCCCAACCAGAAATGATCAGCAAAGGAGGAAGAACCTCGGCCCTGTCCGCCGGGAGCCGCCTGGCTCGAGAGAGTCGAGCTGCGCCCGATGAATAAATCACCTGCTTGCCTCGAGTTCTCGACTTGGCCTCGTGACAAGGAGGCCCAGTTGAGAGCAGACCTGAGGGCCAGATCTTGGACCACTCCGCCTCCTTCCTGGAGGAGCTGCTATCAGCCAGTCGTCCAGGTAAGGGTACACCCGGACCCTAGGCGCCAGAGAATGCTGTCACCACTGCCATGCATTTGGTGAAGACCCTGGGAGCTGGAGACAAGCCGAAGGGCATGGCTTGGAACTCGAGAGATCCTTCCGCTGGAAGCGAAGGAATCTCTGGTGAGGCAGGGCCGGATAGGGCGTGGAAAACGCGTCCTGCAAGTCCAGAGAGCAGAACCACTACGCTGCGTCCAAGGATGGTATTATCTGAGCCAGAGTGACCATCCTGAAGGTTCGAGACCTTAGGAACTTGTTTAGGTCGTGGGTTGAGAATGGGCGCCAGCCCCCGTCTGCTTCGGAACCAGGAAGTACCTGGACACAAACCCTGGGTCTGAAGGAGGGTCCACCACTCTCTTACCACCTCCTTCTGGAGGAGGGAGAGTGATATCGGCTCGGCCAGGCCGCCAGTGAGGCTGGGGATCCCAGGCCCCGAGGGCGACGGCTCCTGAAGGGTGGTGCCTGCTCGATTCGAGGCAGGCCTCTTCCCACCACCTCCAAGACCCACCTGTCCGTGGTAACAGCGGACCAGGCGGAGCGGAAGTGCGAGCCGTCCCCACGGGGACCAGGGGCAGCGGGGATGCGACCCCTCAGCCTGTCACTGGCAGGCTTGGAGGAGGGACCGGCCTAGGACCTCCTGGGCCCTTCCTCCCTGCCTCCTGTTAGAGGAAGCCGGGCTTGGGTTTGGGATGCCAAGGCCGAGCCTGCTGGCCCTGGCGTGCTGGGCCCGGGCGCGCTTCGGGGCACAGGAAGGACGAAGAGGCTTAGGCTGTGGTTTCAAGCCCTTTGTCCTTCTGAGCGGAAGAGCCGAGTCCAAGGTGGCATTGGACTTCTCGATCCTCTGCAGGTGACCTTCCACCCCAGGGCCGAAGAGGTCAGTCCCCAAAGGGAACATCCGCCAACTTGTGCTGGGTATCCGAGTAAAGGTGGATATCCTCAGCCAAGCCCGCTGACCACATAGCCACTGCGGCCGCCACCGATCTGGCACATGAGTCCCTACATCCAAAGCAGTCTGGAGCTGCTGTTTGGCCACTGCCTGCCCTGGTCCCGCACCTGCTTAACCGTAGTCTGCAGATCGGTGGGAAGATGAGGATGACCTCATCCAGGGGCCCAACAGGGCATGAGAAAAATGTGCCATGAGACGGGCCGAACTGGCCTGGCGAACGGCGAGCGAGAGGGCGTAGCGTGAACTTTTAGCCCGACATAGTCCAATTTCTTGGACCTTGTCAGGAGGTTTGTCCATCTCTCTGGCTTGCCGGGCGACGGAAAACGCTGTCGGTAACCAACCCCTCAGCAGAGGGTGTTCAAACCGACAAGGAACCGGTAGGATCGCGATACTTCCTGGCCATCCTGGCCCGGGCGAGGGCAGGAAGCCAGGCGCTGCCAAAGTTCCAGTGTTGACCCACTATGGCCTCGGCCACCGAAAGGCCTCCGCCGGAGAATCTCGGTCCAGAATCTCCGTGAGGGATACCTGGCCTGCTTTGGAACGGGTTCAGCTCCATCCCTGTAGACTCCGAGATGAGCCGAAGCAGTCCTAGGAAGGACGACACGGCTATCGTCCATTGGCTGATCTCCTGAAGACCCAGGTCCAGTCGCTTGGAGAAGAAGGAGGAATCATCTTGGACTCGGAAGAGTCTCGAAGAAGCTGCCTCTGGCCTGAGCCACCCTTCACACCTGCCAGTCGGTCGGGAGTGAGGGTAACTGAGCAGCCGATGGGGTGAAGCCTTAGCCGACCGAGAATCCTTGGTCGGAGCCCCAATTGTGGCTGTGGAGGCGGAGGTTCCACCGCACTCGGTGGAGCAGCTGGTTTTGGCCGAACAACCGCCTGGGTATGAGCTCTCGGGCAAGTCGGGGTTATTAATACGGCTGTTCGGTGACAGCCACTTAATAGCCGGGGAAGGCGCGAGTGGCTTATTCGGCCAGGAGGGCTGTTGCAACATAAGGTCCTCGGCATCGCCGACGCATTTTACGCTGAAGCTTCCCTCATCCGAGGGAGTGAGGATAGGGACTAGCGGCGACGCTGGGCCATCATGTGCCGAGATCGAGACCGCCTATGACGGTGGGGGAACGCTGCTGGACCGTGAAGAGGTCCGAGATCGAGACCGAGAGTCCCGGAATTTGGGTCGGTGCAGGGAGGTGTCGGCGGAACCGACACTCCCTTCGCTCGAAGGTCCATCCGAGGGCTCGGAACCGAGGCACAGGCGAGCCCAACGGATCTCTCGCAACTCCTCCCGGGGAACCGAGAGGGATCTCGCTGCTAAAGGCGACAGCTCTCCAATGGGTCGAGTGAAAATCTCGACTTCATCAGTGGGAGTCTCGGTCAACTGACCTGACGGGACACCGTGAGGCCAGTGGCGAAGCCGTGATCGACCCAGCTTGACGGTCGGCGGCCCGGGAGAGGACCTTTCCGGCTCCCAAGAGCGTCGACGGAGGACTTACTCCTTGTCCCTCTTTTTGGACCGAGAAAAGGTCCAGCAGGCCGAGGCCCTTCCTTTAGTGGAGAGGGACAGACAAAGCTCCCTAAAGGAAGCCGTGTAGGAAGAACCCTGAGAGAGCGGATAAATGCCGCGCCGAGGAAGATACGGCCCGCGCCGCCCCTTCGAGGGCTACCATCCGCCGGAGCTGATCCGCCGAAATTACCGCCGGACACCGCCAACCGGGCCTCCTTGACTTCACCGAGGGAACGCCGGGACGGCCCAGTTGCAATCGGGCAGCACGGTCTCGAGTGACGAGGGCCGAGAAAGATGAGCACAGGTCTAAGCCCGCGGGTCGCGTTCGAGGCCTAAGCAGTAGACACACGCGGAGTGTGGATCCGTCCGAGACATCTTCTGCCCGCATGGGCATCTCCGAAATCCGGGAGTCGATTTATCCATCGCAGCCGCGAGGGATCGAAGACTGAAGTCTTTTTGCAAAATATTATTTTTAAATCCGCAAACGGAGAAATAGGAACCAGTCACAAACGCAGAGCGTTAAGGAGGGAACCTGAGCCCAAGCGGTAAGGGAAGATCTACGCCATGGGCTGGAGCCGAGTTATACCAATTCGGGTGGGTGGGAGGAGCAAGCTTGAAGACCTTCCGCAAGATTTAAAGCCGCAAGTGATACTGCCAATGAGTGTGGATGAACAACATATCCATGTCCCTAGAAAACAGGTTACTCACCTGTAACAGTAGTTCAGAAGTGGTATATGTTGTTCATCCACACTTGTTGGCATGTCCCTTTCCCCTTAAATCTTGCCGGAAGGTCTTCAAGCTGGCTCCTCCCACCCACCCGGGTGTTATAACCCTCAGCTCCGCCCCATGATGCCAGATCTTAGACCGCTGGAAGCCAGGTTGTGCGTTTCAGCTGGGGAGGTCAGGTGGGTCAATGTGGATGAACAACATATACCACTCCTAGAAAGTACAGTCACATAAGAACTTATCATAACAGTAGATCTTCGAGAGAGGCTCTTGCTGTAGGTAATTACAGATAGGACTGACCCGGCAGGCGTCAGGACCCCACGGAAAAATTTCTAGTTAGCAGTCTCTGGCGGGGGACCGCCCCCACATCAGGTGACCGACATCAGTATAAAGGGGTGGTCCTTCACATCCACCTTCCAGTTCTTTCCTGCCAAAGGCCAAAAAGGCAGGACAAGAGAGAAGCGGATATTTCCCTTCCTGGAAAAGAAGCTGAAAAAGCTAAGGGGGATGGAGGGCGAGAAGGAATTACCTACTGCAAGAGCCTCTCTCCAAGATCTACTGTTACGATAAGTTCTTATGTAACTGTACTATCTTACTTCGAGAGGGCTCTTGCAGTAGGATATTACATACAGGACTGAATCCCAAGCAGTCTGGAACAAAGAAAAGCACTCGGGAGGAGGAAAACTAACCAATCAATAGAACCTCCGGCTGTAAGGGTCTTAAGAAAGAAGATCTTGCAGAGCAGCCAACCTGAAGCCTGCTCTACGGCGAGAGGCAATGTCCAAACTGTAGTGTTTTGTAAAGGTATGGACAGAAGTCCAAGTTGCGGCTACGCAGATGTCTGCTGCTGACACATTCTTGAAACAAGCCGCAGAGGCAGCTACTCCTTTGGTGGAGTGACCTCTGACTTGACCCGGCAGGGTCTTGTTGTACTTGTCGCAACAGAAAGTGATACAATGAGCCAACCATTTGGATAGGCATTGCTTGGAAACAGCATTGCCCTCTCTTTCGTGAGCAAAAGAGACAAAAAGCTGATCAGATTTCCTGAGATCCTTAGTCCAGGTGGTGTAGTATGTCAGTGTTCTATGAACATCCAAAGTATGCAGGAGGTACTCCCCTTGATTGGGGTGTTGCGTAAAGAAAGCAGGTAGCTCAATGGATTGATTCAGCACAGATTCTAATACGACCTTAGGGAGGTGCACAGAGCCACACAATCCTTGTGGAAAATCAAATAAGAGATTTTGCACATCAGGGCCTGAAGCTCGGAAATTCGTCGAGCTGAAATAATGGCCACTAGGAACACAGTCTTCCAAGAGAGGAACTTCAAGACTGCTGAAGCTGCCGGTTCAAAAGGAGGCAGGGTAAGCTTCTCAAGGACAAAGTTCAGATCCCAAGGAGGAGCAGGAATGCAGATGGGGGGGGGGGGTCTCAAATGGAGAACCCCTCTGAGGAAAGTCTTAGACTTCCAACTGCGCGAAAGTCCTGTCTCCAAAAGGGACATGGTAGGCCGAGACAGCTACCATGTGGACCTTCAAAGAGGAATGGCTGAGACCCAGGTCAAAGAGATGACGCATGAAGTCCAGGACTCTCTCGACAGGGCAAGAGAAAGGCTCGAAGTCCTTTGAAGAGGCCCAAATCGAAAAACGTTTCCACTTCATGGTGTAGGTGGATCTAGTGGAAGGTTTTCTGGCCTCCACCAAAATGTCTGCGACTAGCAAAGAAACCCCGAACCGGGCTTGAACTACGTCTGCAGGAGTCATGCATGCAACTGAAGGGATTTGAGACCTGGATGAACAAGGGTTCCCTGATCCTGGGTCAGGAAGTGCTGTGACAGAGAAAGAAGAAGAGGAGGTTCCTCTGAAAACGGTTGCAGAAGAGAGAACCAAACTTGCCTGGGCCAGAATGGAGCAATGAGGATCATCCGGGCTCCTTCTGTACTGAGTTTGTGTAAAACCCTCGGAATTAAGGGAACTGGAGGGAAGGCATAGATGAATCTGTCCTTCCAGTCTGGAGACAGAGCGTCCCACCAGATAATGTGTCGCCCTGAAGTGAGCGAGCAGGAGGCGGGAAGTTTTGCGTTTTGAGGAGACACGAACAGGTCTACCTGAGGGGTTCCCCAGAGCAGGAAGATGTTGTCTACTACCTCTTGGTCCAGTCCCCATTCATGGGCTTTGGCTGAAGATCCACTGAGGTGGTCTGCCAGTGTGTTTTCTACTCCGGGAACATGAATGCCGTCAGGTGATGGTTGTGCTGAACAGCCCAACTCCAAACTCTCATTGCTTCCCTGCACAGAGGGAAGGAACGAGTTCCTCCCTGCTTGTTGATGTACCAGACTACAAAGATACATAGACAGTGTCGGCAAATAAGGGCCTATGGCCCACTTAGTCTGCCCATTTGAGTTTGTAACTTCAGTTTATGTTTTCCAAGAACTCTGTTGCCCCTTACCCCTGACCTCCAGAATTCCTTTATGTCTATCCCATGCATTCTTAAATCCCGTGATTGTTTCAGCCCCCACCACTTCCTCAGGTAGGGTGTTCCACTTGTCCACCACCCATTCTGTGAAGAATTCTTCCTCACGCTTCCTCTGAATCGCCCTCCCTCCAACTTCATCCCATGCCCTCTAGTCCTGGAACATCTTTTGGCTTAAAATAGTGTATTCTTGCACCCTGTTCCTCCTGTAAGATATCTGTATGTCTCTATCATGTCCCCCTCCTCCCTCCTCTCCTCCAGGGAGTACATATTCAATTCCTTCAACCTGTCCTCATAGGACTTGTGATGCAATCCATGTACCATCTTTGTTGCCATCCTCTGAACCTTCTCTACTCTGTCTATGTCCTTACGCAGGTAAGGTCTCCAGAACTGTACACTGTACTCCAGGTGGGGCCTCACTAGTGTCTTGTATAGTGGAATCATGACCTCCCTTTCCTGCTGGTGATGCCCTGCCTATGCATTCCAGCATCCTATTTGCTTTTACCTGCTGCCTTGTCACACTGTTTCCCTCACGTTGAGGTCATCAGAGATGATAACCCCAAGA
The DNA here is from genome assembly GCA_016271365.2 of Neoceratodus forsteri. NCBI lineage: Eukaryota > Metazoa > Chordata > Ceratodontiformes > Ceratodontidae > Neoceratodus > Neoceratodus forsteri. Next base: position 42,556,174 of record CM057451.1, read on the forward strand.
TCCCTTTCCTGCTTGGTGCATGCTATATCCTCACCCCACAACTGATACATTGTGCCAGGGTTTTGGGCCCATATGCATTATCTTGCACTTCTTTGCATTGAATTTCAACTGCCAAACCCCTGACCATTCTTCAAGTTTCTGCAGGTCCCTTCTCATTCTGTCCACACCCTCTGGTGTGTCAACTCTGTTATAGAGCTGTGTGTCATCAGCGAACAGTGAAATTCTGCCTTCTAGGTCCTGCGCATGTCACTGATGAAGATGTTGAATAGGACCGGTCCAGCACTGATCCCTGTGGTACCCCACTGGTCACTCTCTCTCTGTGGAGTGATAGCTATTTACCACCACCCTCTGTGTCCTGCCGCCCAGCCAGTTACCTACCCACCACACTACTGTCCTGCCCACACCCATACTCCCTAGTTTGTGTAATAGTCTTCTCTGTGGCACAGTGTCAAAGGCCTTGCTGAAGTCCAGATAGGCCATGTCCACTGTCCTCCCCGATCCACCTCCCTAGTCACCCAGTCAAAAAATTCAATGAGGCTGGTCTGACATGACCTCCCCCTGGTGAAACCATGCTGCCTTGGATCCTGCAGTCCATTGACAACCAGATGTTCCACCAATCTCTCCTTCAGTAGTGCTTCCATGATCTTCCCCACTACTGAGGTGAGGCCGACTGGTCTGTAGTTCCCCGCTTCCTCTTTGTTCCCACTTTTGTATAAGGGGACTACATCTGCTGTCCTCCAGTCTTTTCGTACCTCCCCTGTTTCCAGTGATCGGCTGAACAGGAAAGCCAGAGGTTCAGCCACCACCTCTCTGAGTTCTTTAAGGACCCTGGGGTGCACCCCATCTGGCCTCATTGCTTTATCAACTCTTATTATTTCCAGTTCCTTCAGGACCCTTTCTCGTGTAAAGGGACTTGTGTCCATTTCACACCATTCTCACCCTTGTACTCCTTCAGACCCATTACCCTCCCTTCCTCAATAAAGACTGAGCAAATATCTGCTCAGTATGTCCGCTTTATTGTTGTCATCCTCCACGCTGCCCCCATCCTCCCCTTCAGTCTCACTATCCCTCCCTTTGCCTTTCTTTTTTCACTTATGTACCTGTAAAAGGTTTTGCCCCCTCTACCCACTGATTTTGCAATGTGCCCTTCTGTCTGAGCTTTGGCTTCCCTTACTGACCTCCCTGCCTCCCTTTGCTTCTCCTGGTACTTCTCCCTATCCCCTTCTGCCTGTGTCTTTTTGTATTGCCTGAATGCAATCTTTTTGACGCACATGTTGTCCATCTGGATTATTAGGTGACCAGGAAGAATGCAGGAGTGCAGAGCCAGGAAAGCATACAAGATGGCTCTGAGCTCGAGTACATTTATATGAAGAGTCTGCTCGAGTCTGGACCAGGAGCCCTGAGTCCTGTGAGACCCTAGATGGGCTCCCCAGCCTTTTCCTGAGGCATCTGTTGTTAATGTTTGGGAGGGGGGTTCGGTACAAAAGGGAACCCCTGGCAAAGGTTCTCTTGCACTATCCACCATTGCAAGTCCCTGACCATGGGATCGGAGATCAGAACTTCCTGGTCTAGGTCGTCCACTGTCGGTCCCATTGAGACTGAAGCATCCATTGAGAGATCCTCATATGGAGCCGAGCATGAGGAACTGTCGGAATAGCAGCCGCCATGAGCTGGAGAAGGCGAAGGACTGACTTGGCACCGACCCTTCTGCGACTGGACAACAAATGTGCTTGAGCCAAGAGGGTGTCCACCCTGTCCAGGGGCAGAAAGGCCTTGCTAATGGTCGTGTCCAGGATCGCCCCAATGAACTGGAGTCTTTGACATGGGACCAGATGGGACTTGGCCTGGTTGATGGTGATAACCAGGCTGGTGAAAACCTGCAGGGTAAGGGAAAGAGAGCGTAGGAGTTCCTCCCTGGATGGGGCTGCCAGGAGCCAGTCATCCAGGTACATGGAATACCTGCACTCCCTGGAGTGCAGGGTGGGCGCTAACAATATGAAAGGCATTTTGCAAACACCAGAGCCGAGGAGAGACAAATGAGAGAGCCTTGAATTGGTAGTGGTCCCCTGGAACGAAAACTCAAGGAATCTGTGGTGGAAGGGTGACAGGGATGTGCAGGTAGGCATCCTGCATATCCAAAGCGCACAGCCACTGTCCCTGCCGGAGAAGCGGCAGAAGGCTCTGCAGGGAGAGCATTCTGAAGCGTTTGTACTCCACGAACATGTTCAGGGAGTTGAGGTCTAAAATAGGCCTCACATCTCCCGTCTTCTTTGGAACTAGAAGAATTGGGAATAGTAACCTGTCCCCCAAAGGTGAGTGGGGACAGGCTCTATCGCCACCTTTCAGAGAAGGAAGGAAATTTCTTCTAGGACCAGAGGAAGATGTTCCGGGGAGTAAGACGACTTGGGTGGGGGTTTTCTGGGTGGTTTCTGAAGAAACTTGATTGAGTGTCCTGCTGCTATCAGTTGGAGCACCCATGCATCTGATGTAATCCTCTCCCAACCCGGTAGATGAAAGGAGAACCTCCCTCCTACTGGTCCAGAGGCTGTGGGAGAGGAAAGGAGACAGGAGGTGTAGGGCAACGCAGCGGCCGAGGCTCCTGCAGCTTTTTTGGGCGGGGAGGCTTACTGCCGGAGGGCCCTGACGTTTGTTGGCCCGCTTGCCCTGGGGTTTCGCTGTAGGCTGAGAACATCTGTGAAAAGGGAGACGCTGTCCCTGAGGGGGCCTGAACAGAGTCTCAACAGACTTGAGTGCAGTGCTCTTTTCTTGCAGGTCAGTGATGATGTCCTTGATATCCCCACCGAACACCACTGAACCCCTGAAGGGCGCACCCTGAATTGTGGTTTGCACTCTGGGGACCAATCCTGACACCCGGAGCCAGGCATGACTCCGAAGACCTACGGCGAAAGCCGAACTCCGACCAGCTGCATCCACTGCATCGTAGGTGGCACGGAGCATGTGCCAACTGGTCGAACGAGCAGATCGGACAAGATCAGCCACTTCCTGTATGGTCTGAGACTCAGGAAGGGAGTCCAATTTGGATTCCACCTGACTCAGGATCGACTTCTGGTAATCCCCCATGTGTGCAACATAGTTCAGGGCCCTAATCCCCAGGGTGGAAGAAGCATACACCTTCTTCCCAATGCAGGATGTAATCCATCTGCCAATTGTCTGCTTTGCTACAGGCCTGCTAGGTGCGGGCTTCAGTTTAGGTGACAAACAGCTGGCGAACCTCTCGCCGAAATTCCGCTGTCCTCTCCTTATAGTAGGAGAGCACATCTCAGGTCCAGAGTATGGAACCTGTACTCAGCATCCGAGGTGTAGTTTGGGTAGAACACAGGCAGAGTCAACACCCAATTAAGATGAGACTCTGACACCACCTTCGGGAGGAATTTCGGGTGGGAACACAGGATAACCTTGTCCCTGTGGAAGACCAGATAAGGAGACTCCACCGAGAGCACCTGGAGCTCCTCAGTCCTTCTGGCAGATGTGATAGCCACCAGGAAGGCCGTCTTCCACAAGTATGACATCTCACACTTCTACATTGGTTCGAATGTCTTGCCCATGAGCTTTGTCAAAACCAGCAGTAAATCCCACGGAGGTGGATGTTCAAGCACTGGAGGGGATATGTGATAGAGGCCTTTGAAAAAGTGCCTGACGACCTTCTCCTGTGCCACCGACTGCTGATCGGCTCACGCCCGGTAAGCAGAGATGGCTGCCAGGTGCACCTTAAGGGTCAAAGACCGAAGACCCCCTTTGGACAGAGACCAAAGGTAGTCTAAAATGCTCGCCACAGTACAGGATAGTGGGTCCAGGCCCTCGCTCTGGCACCAAATGGAAAACCTTTTCCATTTGAAGACGAAGCACTTTCTGATTGACTCCTTTCTGAATGCATCCACTACTGACAGTATATCCTTAGAGAGATCCAAAGCCTGAAACTGTAGCCGCTCAGGTACCAGGCTGTCAGGTGCAGGGATTGAAGGTCCGGATGGAATACCTTCCCCTAATGGACTGATATCAGGGCCGGGTGTGCTGGAAGACATCTTGGGAGCCTGTTGCTGAGGCTGAGGAGATCTGGATACCAGAACTGGCGGGGCCAGTCTGGGGCTACCAGGATCACCTGCGCCTTGTCCCTCCTCACCTTGAGAAGCACCCTGTGGATCAAGGAAAATGGAGAGAAGACGTAGAAGAGGCCTGGGGTCCACGGCCTCGAGAAGGCATCCCCCTGCAGCAATCCCCGGTGAGGGGGTTGGGTGTGAAACAGCCTCAGCTTGGTGTTTTCCCTTTGAGGCAAACAGGTCCACCATCGGTTTGCCTCATTGGGAGAACAGGCTGTGAGCTACCTCTGGATGGAGAGACCACTCGTGGGATATCACACCTATGCGGCTGAGAGCATCCGCCAGTTGATTTGAGGCTCCTGCCACATGGAAGGCTAGGAGATCTGCCTCCAGTCAGCTCACAAGTGTCCAGATATGGAGCGCTTCCCTGCAGAGCAGCCAGGAGTGCATGCCGCCCTGCTTGTTGAGGTAGTACATGGTCGTAGTATTGTCTGTCTGGACTTGAACCACTTGACCCAGAAGCTGCCGAGCAAATGCTGACAACGCCAGTCTGACCGCTCTGAGCTCCAACAGGCTGATATGGTATCGGGATTCCAGAACCTATGGGCCCTGTTGTTCCCCATCTGGGCTCCCCAGCCCGTGAGAGAGGCAATGGTCGTGAGGACAACTGTCGACTCGGGGTGGACAAACAGGATCCCTTCCTGCAACCGGTCTAGGATGGTCCACCACTGGAGAACGTCCCACATTTTCTGGGTCACAGTGATCAGCTAGTCGAAATTACCTGGACGCAGAGTCTACTGGGCGGCCAGCTCCCATTGAAGGGTGTACATGTGCCACCAGGCCCATCAGACCATGATGGTACAGGCCGCCATGTAACCCAGAAGATGCAGAAAGTCCCGGATAGGGTGCAAGTGCCCAACCAGAAATGACTGGGCAAAGGAGGAGAGAACCTCCACTCTGTCCGTCAGGAGCCATGCTCTGGCTCGGCAAGAGTCGAGCTCTGCCCCGATGAAGCATATCACTTGAGAAGGCATGAGCTCCGACTTGGCCTCGTTGATCAGGAGGCCAAGTTGAGAGCAGGTCTGAAGGGCCAGGTCCCTGGACCTCTCCACCTCTTGCTGGGTGGAACCTGTCAAGAGCCAATCGTCGAGTTAAGGGTACACTCTGACCCCTCGACGCCTGAGATGGGCTGCTACCACTGCCATGCATTTGGTGAAGACCCGTGGGGCCGATGACAGGCCGAATGGCATGGCTCAGAACTCGGATAGGGTTCCCTCTGCCCTGAAGCAGAGGACTCGCTGGTGGGACGGACGGATTGAATGTGAAAGAACACATCCTGGAGATCCAACGAGCAGAACCACATGTTTTGCTCCAGGGATGGTATGATCTGGGACAGAGTTACCATCCTGAAGTTCGTGGCCTGAGAGGCTAGTTCAGGTCGTGCAGATCTAGAAAGACTGCATCCCGTCCGCTTTGGGACCAGGGCTACCTGAAACAAACCCTGGGTTGACTAGAGGATCTGCTCTATGTCATCTCTCAGAGCCGACCGAGTGTGTGCTGATACTCTCTCCTCCTCTGGGGCACTGGCTTGGCTGGGAGGGTACTGCTCAAATTCCAGAGGCAGATCCTGGCCAACCACTTCTAAGACCTACCTGTCTATGGTAACAGCGGATCAGGAGGAAGGAAAGTGGCAGAGCCGGCCCCACACGGGAGGACCCAGAGCTGGCGTGATGGGGACAGGGGTGGCAACCCCTATCCCGTCACTGGGTAGGCTTGGAGGAAGAGGGTCCAGGGCCTGAACCCCGACCTCCTTGTCTGTGGGCCAGTGGAGGGCCAAGGGTGCCAAGCCTGTGCCTGCTGTTGCTGCCCACCATGAAGGGAGGGCTGCTGGGCCGCAGGAGCAGGGTGCTGAAAAGGCTTTTCCTTTTTTTGCTGCTTCTTGGCGCCAGGAGCACTTTGAGCAGAAGTGGCTGAGTCCAAGGTGGCACTGAACTGCTCGAATCACTGAAGGTGATCATCCACACCTGGGCCGAAGAGACTGGTGCCCAGGAAAGGAACAACAGTGAGTTCGTACTAAGTATTCGCCATAAAGGTGGAAAGCCTCAGCCAAGCCCTGTGGCATGAGGCAACCATGGCTGGCACTGAACAGGCGCGAGAGTCCCCGAGGTCCAAAGTCATCTGAAGTTGCTGCTTGGCAATGGCATGGCCCTGGTCCCGGACCTGCTTGACCGTAGTTTGACGGTCCACAGGGAGGTGCGGGAGAACATCATCCAAGGACCTCAGAAGGGCATGGGAGAAGTGTACCATGATGAAGGCCAAGCTTGCCTGACAGAGGCTTAGAGAAGAGGCTGCACTGACCTTCCTGGCAGAGTGGTCCAGTTTTTTTGGACTCCTTGTCTGGAGGTCTATCGGTGTCAGCAGAGCTGCCTGTATGTCTGAACACAGAGGCAGTCACTAATCCCTCAGCCGAGAGATGTTCCGTGAACCCCGAGAGGGACCCGATGGGCACCGCATATTTGCAGGCCATCTGGGCAGATAGTGCTGGGCAGGAGGCAGGATGCTGCCAAAGCTCCAAGGCCAGGCCAACAATGGCTTCGGCAACAGGAAAGGCTTCCGTAGGAGTATCCCCTCTTTTGAGAATATCAGTAAGAGGGTACTCTGCCCGTTTCTGGACAGGTTCAAGGGGCATCCCTGTGGATTCGGAGATAAGGCAGAGAATCCCTTGAAAAGATGAAGGGGCCTACTCTATCGACAGACTACCGACCGACTCATCATCAAGCAGGTGAGAGTGAAGGTTGGTGTCATCAGAATCCGAGGCATCCAGAAATCGGTCGACCACCAAGATCCCCCTGAACACGCCTGGGACAATCAGGCGTTAAGGGTGACTAATATCCTACGAGGAAGACCTGGGACCGTTCGGAAATCCTTTGTAGGAGCTCCTCCTGAGGGCTGTTTTTGTGTCGGCTCCACCACGATCGGTGGAGACCAGTTTTGGACGAATCGGGGCAGGTTTTACCAGCTCTGCATGCCGGAGAACTGATTTTATCGGTTCCAAGGGAGTCAGCTGTGGCCTAGGAGGCAAGAGCCATGTAATGGCTGGGGTAGAAACTGAGGAAGGCTTCTGCCAGGACAGAATGAGTTGTTGCCACATCAAATCTTTGTAGCATCAATGGAGTTTCCGCTGAAGCCTCCCCTCATCCAAGGAGGATGAAGATAAGCGGTGATGTCGCCTCTTTTTGGCACACTTATGCGCCTTCCTTGGCCTGTCAGTCGAAGGAGTCCGAGATCTCAACCTTGATCGGGCTGGCCGACTGGGTCGGTTAGGAGACACCGTTGGAACCGGTGATTTTCCTGAATCTGGGACTGGCTCCTCGATAGGATTCCCAGCAAGCTGGGTCTTCTCATCAGGGATCAACAAAACCAGAGTCTTGTTAAGAGAGCTGTCAACCTCTTCGGCCAACAACTGATCAACATAGTCGAGAGTTAACTGAACTACGTCTTCTATGCCCGATGGCACGACCGAGAAGCCGGCAGCCGAAGCTGCAATCTCGACCGAGGTCAAGGGTGGAGATTCCTGGGACAGAGATAGTTCTTAATCCCAAGAATGTCTTCGCCGAGACAAAGAATCTCTCGGTTCCTTGTCCTTTTTATGGGACCGGGAGGAGTGCAAGCCCACAGGTCCCTCACCCTTAGTGGGGAGAGAAAGGCACATCTCTCAAAAGGAGCCCAAGGAAGTGGAGCCCATGTTGAGCGGAACGAATATCAGCCGAGAGGAACGCTCCGTGGCATGCGCCGCCTCTTCCTTGAAGGCCTGCATCTGTTCCAACTGCTCGGCAGACCCCGCAGCCGCAGAGACTGCCCACTGAGCCTCTTTGGATTTCACCGGTGGATTTGGTTTTTCAGGCTTGCCCAGCTTCAAGCGTGCGAGACAATCATTGAGGAAGTTCGTCTGAAACGCAAGGCAAAACTCGCAAGCCTGGGTGTCACGGCCGACGCCCAAGCAGTAAACACACACGGAGTGTGGGTCTGTGCTCAACATTTTCTGTCCGCACGGGCCCCGTCAAAAACCAGTGGAAGATATATCTTCCACTATTGAGAAGCAGCTACTACAATTGCTAACGCGAAGGAGCATAATCTTAAATGGGTCTGAGGTTTTTTCAGCCAGGGCCTATAACACGTGGTAGCAGAGAGGATGCAACCTGTATCTTACAGCGGAAAGGAAGATTTGGCGTCATGGGGCGGAGCCGAGGGTTATACTCACTGGACAGGTGAATGGGTCCAAATGTCTAGCAGTGGCCAAACACAGAACCTTTCTTTTTTATAGCATAGGTCGTCCTAGTGGAGGGTTTTCTGGCTGCCACTAGGATGTCCGCGACCCTAGGAGGAAACCCCAAATCTGGAAATGGCTAGGTCTGCAGGAGCTGCATATGTAGATGCAGAGAACTGAGATCCAGATTGACCAGGGAACCCTGCTCCTGGAAGAGCAAGTCTGACTGAAGGGGCAGGGACACTGGAGGTTCCACCGCCAGTTGCTGTAACAGTGGGAACCAGTTCTGTCGAGGCCAGAACGGAGCCACCAGGATCATCTCTGCACCCTCTGATTGCAACTTGAGGAGGACCCTTGCAGAAGGGGAAAAGAAGGGAAGGCGTAAAGAAACCTCCCCACCCAGGAGAGGGACAATGCATCATGCCAGAAAACAGCAGGCCCTGGATCTAGCGAGCAGAAACTGGGCAGTTTTGTGTTGTATGGGGAGGCAAACAGTTCGAGTTCTGGGCAACCCCATCTGGCGAACAGATCTTCTGCTACTGCAGGAAGAAGTTCCCACTTGTGGGCCCTGGACTAAGTCCGACTGAGACTGTTGTCCAGAGTGTTGTGTACACCTGGTACATGGACTGCCCAGAGTTTCAGCTGATGGCCCACTGTCCAAGTACATGGTCGCATAGCTTCCCTGCAAAGAGGGAAAGAGTGTGTCCCCCTTCGCTTGTTGATATAAGACACCACCGGCATGTTATCGGTTTGTATCAGCAGGGGGCCAGGCAGGAGGACTGTCTGGAAGGCCTGGAGGGTGTAAAGGACTGCACTCATCTCCAAGACATTTATGAGACGATGAAGCTCTTGCTGAGTCCAAGATCCTGGAGTCTGACAAGTGCCCAGATGAGCTCCCCAACCCTGACCTGATGCGTCTCTGGTCAGGATCTGGGTGGGAGTTTCCTTCCGGAAATAAACCCCTCTGGAAAGGTTGGGAACATCTAACCACCATGACATGGATTGCTTGACTGAGCTGGAGACCAGGACCGGTTGGTCCAGGTCGTCTGAACATTGGTCCCACTGAACCCTGAGGTTCCACTGGAACACTCTCATGTGAAGTCGAGCTCAAGGAACCACGGCAATTGCCGCTGCCATATGGCCTAACAGTCTGAGTGCTGTCCTGACCAGAACTTGGCGAGTGGAGAGCAACTGCAGAGCATGGGTCTGAAGGTGCTCTGCTCTGTCCTGGGGAAGAAAGGTCTTGCCTTGTGCCATGTCCAGGATTGCCCCATATATTTTAGCCACTGGCTTGGCCAGGGGACAACTTGGGTAGATTTAGAGTGACTCCTAAGTCCAGAAAGAGGCAAAAGACGTCTCGAATGGTGCCTATGAGCCGATCCTAGGAGGGAGTGGATAGGAGCCAATCGTTGAGGTAGGGGAAGACATAATGCCCGCCTCCTAAGACTTGCGGCTACCACAGCAAGGCACTTGGTAAACAACCCTGGTGCCGATGACAGGCAAGGCCCCGAACTGGTAATGGCACCCCTGAAAGCGGAAACTCGGGAACCTCCTGTGAGGCTGGAAAAATCAGAAAATGGAGGTATGTGACCTGCATGTCCAGGGAGCACAGCCAATCCCCTTGATGGAGCAGGCCTATCAGGGTAAACATCCTAAACTTTCTGTACTCAATGTACTGATTCAGGTGGCTTAAGTCCAAGATGGGACAGAGGTCCCCTGTTTCCTTCGGTACGAGGAAGAAGTGGGAGTAGAACCTTATCTCTCGTTGTTACGTGGGGACAGGCTATTTGGCCTTCTTTTGAAGGACAGCCTGGATTTCCTCTGCTGTGAAGACGCAGTGGGCTGGAGAGTAGTTAGACGGCACTGGAGGGTTGTCTGGAGGAACCTCCGTAAACTCAAGAGTGTGCCCTCTCTTGATGAGTTGCAGGACCAGCAGTCCGATGTTATCTGGTGTCACCCTTCAGTGTGCAAAGAGAACTGACCCCTCACCACCTCCCCGAGGCCTTGGCTGGTGGAGGGGGGTTGGGCAACGAGTCAGGCAGAGGAGCCAGGGAGAGGAAGTGTGGGTTGAGAGATTCTTGGGGCTCATGGGGCAGATCCTCCGGAGGCAGGGGTGGAGGCCATGCACTTGAAACCTGCCCGCTGGTGTTGTTATTGCTGTCCTCTGGGTTGCTGCTGTCCAGTCCTATGAAATGTCTGCTTAGGTTGCTGCTTGGGTCTGTACACTGTACACTGACTTAACTGTGTTCCCGGCCTCTTGCAAATGTGTAATGATACTCTGAGTAACTTCCCCGAATAGAACCGGCGCGCTGAAGAGAGCATCCATTATTTTGGACTGAACGTCCTGGGCGAACCCGAAGACTCTCAGCCAAGAGTACTAGTGGATACAGACCGCAGAAGCAGCAGCAGCTCTACCTGCTGAGTCCACAGTATCATATGAGGCCCATAGGATGTGATTACCCACATCCAAGCCTGACTTCATGATGGCTATGAACTCAGCCTGACAGGGGGAGTCTGGCATGGCTTAAACAATTTCCAGTCCCTGTACCACAGGGCATTTTGGTACTGGATCATGTGGACAAGGAAGTTCTGTGACTGGATGGCACAAGTGGTCGAGGAAAAAACTTTGCTGGCCAGATGAACAAACTGCTTGAAATCCTTATCTGGGGGTGGCCAGATGATCAAACTGCTTGGAATCCTTATCTGGGGGCTGTGTACTGATGTGCAGAGGTCATCTGGACCTGTCATGGGAGGCATTCAGCACAACAAAATCTGCCTCTGGATGTTCCCCGTAAAAAGGGTCCTCCCGGGAAACAGTGTACAACTGGTCCAACTTTTTGGACACTGCTGGGGTTGAGAAAGGACGCTTCCATTCTAGATTACTGGCATCATTGTAGGATTCGACCATCGGAGGGACTACCATGGGTAGGGCGTCCTTCGTCCGACGAAAGATGGCCAACCGCTTCCATTCTGGGTCAAGGTCTTCAGAGTCCCATCCGTTTAGTTCTTGGATGTGATACATCACATCCATAAATGAAGGGTCGTCAGGTGGGCAGCGCGGGGCGTCCTTGCTGACGTCTGGGTCAGACGGAGGGGCTGAGTCCCCACAGCTGGAGAAGGAATAGGAATCCACGTCTGAGTCCTCCAAATCTGGAGAAGGCGACCTTGGGGGCTTGTGTGGTCGTTCCCTGGAAGGAGAAGAAAGATCCTTGTCAGGCATCGGCCTCTTGGGAGGCGGAGTAGGAGGGCTGTCCAATGGCCCACCTGGATGAGGCCCTGGGGGGAGCTGGCTTTGCAGGAGTCATGGGGGCCTCTTTATCCTTGAACTAGGCACACCATGCCTCAAACAGCTTGTTAAGTCTTTGCGGGGGGTTCTGCGGCAGAGATGGAGCATCTGGTATTGGGGGGGGAGGCAGGTGTAGAAGGCCCAGGTGTCAGGTCGTCCAGCTGGGGTAACCCCGGCATCATGGTGGTCTGGTCCTGGTCATCTTATATCAGGACCAGGGGAGATCCCCCCAGTGTCGGTTCCGATGTCCAGTCCTCAGGCGTCGGCATACTAGGAGCGCTGGAGTCAGCAGGTGTCTGGTCAGAATGCGGAGGTGCCAGGCTTTCCCAAGGAGGCATTGGGGGAGGCCGATATAGAAGTGAGTGGTGTAGGTGGAGGCCAAGCTGGAGAACTAGCCTGCGGACACCCAGGCAGAGTCACCTGCGGAGAGGGTGTAGCCCCTCATTGGGACATACGCCCATTGCTTCCGGAGGAAGAGGGCGACTATCTTGGGTGCCACCTGCTAGCGTCAGCCCCGAGACGTCAGGGTGGACTTCGTGGATACCCTGGCTAGAAGGGTGAGAGACAGCAGCCTGCTGCCCGAAGAATCACCGGCCGAGCCACTAGACTTGGAGCCCCCTGGGGTGATGGGCTTAAACTTGAGCAGCTGAGAGGTGTGGGAGGACTTCCCACGCCCCTAAGAGCCTTCTCCCAAGACGGAGATGAGAGAGGGAGGCTTCGAGACTGGGAGCACTGAGGCAAGTCCGGAGGAGGAGGAAGAGGGGGTCACCGACATCGTTAGAGACCGAAAGCGGTCTTCTGCCCAGGACTTCTATTAAAGCTTCTCCTGGTGCTTGTGTTTACCACTCGATTTCTTATCTTTATGAGAAGATGAAGAACTCTTGCTGTGAAGCTCCTTCGCCATGTCAGACAGCTGCTTCTTGAGCAGAAAGGCTTTGGGGGTCTTCTAGTGCTGGAGCTGCATGCACTGGTTGAAGTCTTGGTAATGCTGGCGGGCCTCGTTGTTGTGGTCTGGGCCCAGGCAAAAAAAAGGCAGGCTGAGTGGCCGTCTTTATGCAGGATCTTCTTGCTGCATGCGCACTTGGAAGGGCACCTCTCGATCGACAGTGTTGGTGAAGAAGACGACATACACAACATTGCTCAAAATATTAAGAAAAATAAAAAAGGTGTTGAAAGCGCAGTAAATATGGTGGTCAACTAGCTGAAGGCATCTGCAGAGGTCCAACTTGCACGGCTGACGGGAGAAAAGAACTGGAGATGGGCTGGGGGACCGCCCCATTTCTACTATGACTTACGTTGAGGGCAGTCTCCCGCTTGTATAGTGCTAGCCAGAAGTTTTTCATGGGGTGCAGGTGCTTCTCGGCTTCAATCCTAAAGGTGTTACCTGCTGCAAGAGCGAATCTCGAAGTAAGATCAGTGTGTGCACTAACCTGACCTGCACTGGAAACAAGTTAGTGGTGCAGACCTTTAAGACAAAAATTATTTCAGGTATCACTGAATTTCCTTCATGTGTAACCCTACTAGTGCAACCATAACTGCCTATTCAATGTTAACTATCCTCTATGTGAAGTAAAGCATTCTGATGTTTCCTGTTGGATACAAACAGAACAGAATGTGTGTGATAGGTCTGTCTTGTAATATGAGTTAAAAGCAGGAAAACTAAGCATACAGGATGTGTTACTAAACCTTCATTTCTAAATGAAGACTGAACAGTAACTTGAATACTGTCAGTTGGAACTGTTAGTAATTCATTGAAAGAGTTTGGAAATTCACTACAGATGCTATTTTCCTTCCAGAGTAAACAAAAAAGCAGACAGCCTTGAAAGGAAACAGAAAAGGGTTATCATACCTGAGGGCGGAAGACGGGGACCATACGGTCCTTTAGGTGGTGGCTGTCCAAATCGAGGAAGAGGTGCTAGTGGTTGTGGTGGTGGCGGTCCACTCGCTGGTGAGTTCATAATAGGAGTCCCAGGGAAAGATGGTGGTCCTTGAGGACTGGGGTTAACCTGTGTATAAAAATATAGATCAGTGTTAAACCTGGCTGTTCTGTGTAGCTAACACCACCCCAATTAACTTATGAAGTACCCAACTGAAACAATTTATGCCTTTGTTGAGAGTGGGGGATTATGTCACAGCGGTGTCAGTCCAGGACTGGCACATCTGTGTCTTAACCCAAAGGGAACTGGAGCCCAAGTCCAAGCATTTTACATCTAAGCATCACCCCCAACCCGTGTCTCTGGTTTCATAGCAGAGAGACAACAAGCAAGACAGTAGGCAGGCTAACAGACTTCTAGGGTGTCAGAGGTTAAAAATATTAACTGTTGCAAAACAAAAACTAAATAAAAGCACAAGGGTTTGTAGAAAAGCAAAAGGGTTTGTAGCCAACTTTGGTAATTGTCTTGCAGACAGCTTCCAGTAAACGGACACACAGGAAACAGAAGTCAGATACTTGGCCTTGAGATTTTCCCTTTTTTTTTTTTTTTAATAAAATTCAACAACAGCTGCATTCATGGAATAATCACACAGTTACAAATTTACAAGAGACTGTTAGTGAAACAAAGGTATGCTGTCCTCAGTTAAGACAAAAAAAAAGGGTTTGTTCATCTAAGTGAGCAGTTTCAGTATTGGTTCGATTAGCTCACAAACCGCGTCAAGCAAGGAAAACTGCACATTTCAGGTAAGCAAACTAATTCAAATCTGCTCTTCCGTTCTCAAACACAGAAAAATTCAGGATGAGATCTTGCTTAATGCAGAGTAGGTTAGTACGTAGGGCAAAATACCCATGCAATGGCTTCAAACATTCTCAGCTGCCACCTGGACACCCATTTTAGATACAAGCAGAGCAGTGAAAAAACAGCTCTGCCTCCAGCCTCAAATACTCACTGCTATGGGCTCGTTGGGTGAAGCAGAAGCAGTGGGGGAAGAGGTGGATTCAGGCTCTGCAGGAGAAGAAGTGGCTTCAGACTCAGTGGAAGGCTTTTGCTTTTGTTGTAGAAAAAAGGATAAGAAACGAGGGAAGAGAAACATGTAAAAGGAAATAAAATGTAACAGATGCGAAAAGCTGTATGAACAACATACGAGGAAACATGAATCCTGCCTCTACAACTGACTGGGAAAAGAAACTTAATATGAAACGTACCATTCCATCCACTGCTGAGCTGGGTGAGGAGGTTCGAGGTCCACTTGGTGCACCATGGCCAGCATCTATAGAAGAACAGGGAGTAATGTAAGAACATTTTTCACACCAGACAACACCATACAGGGAGTAATGGAAGAACAGGTGGAAGACTAGGTTTGCTGGCAAAGGCACCTAGCTTCACCTGAGCTCTTTTCTTCTAGGTTTGCTTGTAAGGACAGAGTAAGGAACATTATCAGAGAAAGGAAAACTATTAAGGCTTCTTTTGGCTAGGCAGATTTACTGTATGTCTATTTTCTTTTGTGCTCACAGGTTTTGTTACTGTTTTTTGCTTACATTTTACTGCTTTATTGTTCTCAGATTCAGATTGTTGATGCAGGGTATACTTTCTGCTGCGCTGTTACAGGGTGTGCCTAGAGGTTTGTTACTTGTTTAGTACTTACAGATTACTACTGTAATCTTCTCTGATTCAAATTGTTTTTTGCAAGGTATAGCTTCTGTGAAATTGTTACAGGTGGTGCTTACAGGTTTTACAGATGTATCTATCATTAGGCTAAGCTTTCAGGGATACTGAATTTGTTGTTGGTTGATTGTTTCTGCTCTTACCTCCTTGTTTATTTCGGCCGGGGTTGTTCTTTTTCGGCAGGGGAAGGGCCCAACCACCCACCCCCATCCCACACTCCCTTTATAGAGTAGCAGTCGTGACACTTCCTGTAGCAAAGCAGGAAGGGGAGATCAGAGGGGTATCCACACAGTGACCTCACTTAAAGGGGCACAATTAATTTAACTTCTTATAAAAAGTTATACAAAAACAAACAAAACAAACAAAAAATATTAAGAAAAAAATGTTACTTTCATTTTCCTTCGAATTACTCGGACCAGGTTATAAACTCGACAACTCAACTGTAATGGATATTATTAACTGCAGGAACTGCGGGACACTTTTCACAAGGGCAGTTATACAGGATTTTGGATTCTGTCGTACATGCTGGACCATTGGAGATCTAAGGGCTCAGCTCCTGGCAGCATGGGCAGAAATTGCGTGCCTCAAATTGCATATTCAGGAGAAAATATATTACAAGAACCGCCCACCATTTCCCCAACATCCAACTGAAGCACCTCGATCGCAGAGGGTAGCTGGTCTGGGAGGTTGGCAGGTGGCTAGGAGGGGTAAATTGGGTGCTCCATCACTCAATGCTCACCAACGTATCACCTCCACAAACCATATAAAAACTACAAACAGGTATCTGCCGCTATCTCCAAAGTCAAACAAAGGGGCAGAGGACACCGCAGAGCAGGACACTGCAGTACAGGAGCTAGCACTACAAAACTCGCCCAAAACTGGAACCAAAACAAAAAAAAGAGCAAACAGGAAATCCAAAACACTTCTGATCATAGATGACTCCATGATTCGAGGAGTTGATACCTACTTCCAGCCGGGGGTAATGGACAGATGTCTCCCAGGTACATCAGCATGGAGAGACACTGACTGCATTGCTAAAATCATGCAGGAAGCAAGAGAAAACATCGACGTCCTGGTACACATAGGGACTAATGATCTCGCCAGCCAGACAGTTGTGGAGACCAAGGAACAACTGACCAAGCTGGGAGACAAACTGTCATCCATTTTGTCTGGCATCTCCTTCTCTGAGATCCTGCCGGTCTGGGAGAGGGTGGCAGACGGACAGAAGGTCAGAGAAAGGGAGATAGGGGAGCTAAACACGTGGTTCAAGGGCTGGTGCCAGGAAAAAGGACACAAATTTGTAGGTAACTGGCAATAGTTTTGGGAGCTGATGGACTGCATCTGACTAAGGAGGGAGTCAGTGCACTGCAGCAGAAGTTTGATGTCTTTGCAGAATATTTAAACTAGCAAATGGGGAGAGGGTGCAGCACCCGACACATCGAACAGGAACCCCCCAGCTAGTGATCAAACAAGAGTTCAGCATGTTTGTAGCTCGTGAACATCATCAGGTAAGGAAAGGTCCGTCTCCCCATATGACGTGCAGGGGAAATGCCGGACCTCATCCAACAACTAATGCACCAAAATCTGGCCAATGGAAAATCACGTACACAAATGTCCGCAGTCTGGGAAACAAGATCCCAGACCTGGAGGCAACAATGACAGAGGCTAAACTGGACACAGTAGCCATTAGCGAGACATGGTTCACCAGTAACCACACTTGGGACTACCCGGCTATGGACTTGTTCAAAAGAGACCGAGGTGCAAAACAAAAAGGGGGTGGCCTTTATGACAATGAAAATATCAAAGTTACAGAAATTCAGAATACACATAAGGAGCCAGAAGAACTGTGGGTCTCCCTGGAAACAGGAAATGGGACAGCCATACAAACTGGGGTTGTCTACAGGCCTCCAGACCAGGGGGAGGACACAGGCACACTACTGTTAGAAGATATACAAAACATGACTGCTAAAGGGGAGGTTCTGATAATGGGAGACTTCAACATGCCAGATACAGATTGGTCATTACCAGAAGGAACATCCACCAGAACTAGACACATAGTGGATTCCCTGCAGGGGGAGGGCTTCAAACAACTAGTACAACAACCCACAAGAGACAGGGCTAACCTGGATCTTGTACTGCCTAACAGGGAAAGGATCACAGATCTCCAGGTAGGTCAGCTGGGGGCCAGTGACCATCACATGGTATGGTTCAATTTGGCCACTAGAAATAGAAATTACATATCTATCATAATTCTTGATCTTCTTGGACGAAGTCTCCGCCACTTATTCACACTAATGGGATCTACGCCTGAGGTGCTAGGACCCAGCAGGAGGAAACTTCTCGAGAGGGTCGTCACCAGAGATGGAGCCATGAGGAAGAGGCACCGTGAGCCATGGCTTGTGCAGTAAAGACTACCTCGGCGTCGACCCTCCAACTGCCTCAGTACCTTTTTTTCCGAGGAGGTACAGCGTAACTAACCTAGAGGTCTAACCTAACAAAATCGGACATAAGATAGTCCCAATGACCCATGTAAGAAGGTTCAACAATAGAGTCATCACAGCCCAGCCACTGAGAGAGTGAAGACCAAAAACAGAGACGTGAGCTTGGGGGATGGCGGGTAGACGTGTGAATGAGTGGTGGAGACTTCGTCCAAGAAGATCAAGAATTACGGTAGGTACGTAATTTCCATATCTTCCTGGACATAAAGTCTCCACCACTCATTCACACTAATGGGAGAGTACTGAGCTAATAACTCTCGCGAGACGGGTGGCAGGAGAAGCTAAGAGCTCACATACTTAGGACAGAAATCCATTAAGAACAGTCCTACCAAACGACAGATGTTGTCCGGCATGGACATCTAAAGCATAGTGCTTAGCGAAAGGATGCACTGAGCTCCATGTAGCTGCATTGCAGATATCTGCAATGGACACGTTGCGGATTTCCGCCAGAGATGCCGCGACTGCTCTAGTAGAGTGAGCGTACACTCTGCCTTCTAGCTTAACCTGTGCCATAGAACAGCATTGTCAGAGGCATGCTAACAGCCACGCTGAAATGCACCTGCTAGTGACAGGTTGACCCAGCCGGGTCTCACTGAAGGAAATAAACATTTGTTGAGCCTTGCAAATTTCTTTTTTTCTATCCAGATAGAATCGCAGTGCTCTCATAACATCCAAAGAATGAAGGGTACATTCCCCTTCATTCTGAAAGTTAGAAAAGCAGGTAGGTAGGACTAAAGGTTGGTTTACATGAAATTCTGATACAACCTTAGGAAGAAACTTAGGGTGAGTCCTAAGAACTACTTTGTCCTTGTGAAACACAGTGTATGGGAGGGGTCTGTGACCAGAGCATGTATTTCAGAAACTCTACGAGCCAAAGTGATGGCCACCAGGAAGGCCGTTTTCCAAGTGAGGAACTTCAACTCGCAGGTAGCTAGAAGCTCGAAAGGTTTCCGAGTGAGCATGTCTAGCACAAGGTTAATGTCCCAGGCTGTTACTGGACATCTGATAGGAGGGCTGGTATGCAGAATACCCTTAAGAAACCTCTTAAATACAGGTAACTGAGCCAGAGACAAGGATTGTACTGGCTCATGATAAGCTGAAATGGCACAGAGATGAACCTTGACAGTAGAGTACTGCAGACCTGAATTTGAGAGGTCTAAAAGGTACTCCAAGATTTTATTTGGTGGGCAGGAAAAAGGGTTCGAAAAGGATTTTGCAAACCAGAGAGAGAAACGCTTCCATTTGGCTGTGTAGGTCTTTCTAGTGGCTGGTTTACGCGCAGCCAAGAGAATATTTAAACCCTACGGGAAACATTGAACCTATTCACCTCTATCTCTTCAGGAGCTAAGCGTGAAGGTGAAGCGCCTTCAGACTGGGATGGGCCACGGGCCCCTGGGTCAGAATGTTCATCTGAAGGGGAAGTGGCTACGGGAAGGTTGCCGACAGACTGTTGAGCAGCAGGAACCATATCTGTCGAGGCCAGAAGGGTGCAATGAGAATCATTCTGTCTCCCTGAGACTCAAATTTGAGAAGTACCCTCTGAATTACAGAAAGAGGAGGAAAGATGTATAGAAAGCGTTTTGTCCACTGCAGCCTGAACACATCCTGACAGAAATGCCAGGTCCTGGATTTCTGGAGCAGCAGAGAGGCAGTTTTGCATTCAGTGGGGATGCAGAAAGGTCCAGGTCTGGAGTTCCCCACTCTTTAAAGAGTGACTGAGCGACGGTTGAGTCGAGAGACCACTCGTGAGGATCTATCTCTGTTCTGCTGAGACGGTCAGCCAGTTCGTTCTGCACGCCTGGTAGGTAAACCGCGTGGATTAGAGCCTTGTGCTCCAAGCACCCTTCCCACACTCTCATAGCTTCCCTGCACAATGGATAAGAGTGTGCACCGCCCTGCTTGTTGATGTAATACATCACTAATTTGTTGTCCGTTTGAAGGAGAATGTTCTTGTGACAAAGTATGTCCTTCAAGGCTCGGACTGCATCGAGGATGGCTCTCATTTCCAGGACGTTTATGTGAAGCCGGGACTCGTCCTGAGTCCACGTACCTTGGGTGTGGAAATTCTGGCAGTGAGCTCCCCACCCCATCAAGGACGCATCGGTGGTAATGGAGATCTGATGATCCAGAGGAGCAAAGGGATACCCTTCCAGAAGGCTGTCCTGCGACCACCAGGTGAGTGACCTCTTTAGAGGTTCTGCCACCTTGATGGAAAAGGACTGAGGGTGAGTGGCTGGGGACCACTGAGTACTGAGCATCCACTAAGAGGTTCTCATGTGGAGACGTGCTAGGGGTACAGTGAACACCGAGGATGCCATGAGACCCAGCATCCGTTGCATCGAGATAGCTCGAACAAAGCTGTTTTCTCTGATGTATCAGGCCATCTGTAGGATATCTCTCCTTCTGTCCTCTGGGAGAAAAGCTTTCGCACAGGAGGTATCCAGAAGAGTTCCTATGAAAAGGAGTTTATGGGAGGGCTGCAACTGTGATTTGTTGTGATTTAGCAGGACTCCCATGGACGTGAGGAAGTCTGAAGCCTTGACTACAGCGTCCAGAGTTCCCTGCCTGGAAGGGCTTGCTAGAAGCCAGTCGTCCAGATATGGAAACACTTGAATTCCGATCTTCCTGAGATGCTCTGCGAGAACTGCACAACACTTTGTAAAAACTCGCTGCGCCGAGGATAGCCCAAAGGGCAGGACTCTGAACTGATAATGTTGACCCAATGCCACAAACCTCAGGTAATTGTCGTGCTTTGGGTGTATAAGAATGTGCTGGTAGGCATCCTACATGTCCAGGGAGGCTAGTCAATCGTATTGATGAAACAAAGGTAGAAGGGTACCTAGAGATATCATCTTGAACTTTTCCTTGTGAAGAAATTTGTTTAACTTTCTGAGATTCAGCGTGGGGTGCATGCCTCCAGTTTTCTTCGGAACTAGAAAGTAATGGGAGTAGAAACCTGTGTTTCGTTGGTTCGGCAGAACTACCTGTACTGCCCTGTTGTTCAGAAGGCCTTGCACCTCAGAAGCAAGAAGGTCTGACTGTACTGCTGACAGTCTGGGCTGTCATTTGGGGAGATGATCCGGGGGTCTGAAAGATTGAGCGAATACCCCTCAGGGATTATCCAGAGGACTCATTTGTCTGATGTTTTAGACTTCCACCAGTCGTGGAACTGAGTCAGACGTCCTCCTACCGTTGAGTCCCCCTCGGGCAGTTGAGGTGGGACCTGGGCCAAGAACTCAGAAGGTGGCACTGGGCGCTTTGGGGCCTTGTGTCTTCTGCTGCGTTTTCTTTTGTGGCTGCAGGGTGTGGCTTTTGTTAAATCCCCCACTGCCTTTTCCCCCCGAAAGGACTGACGGTTGTGAAATTGACACTTATTTGCACCCCCCTCCCGAGAGGTGATGGGTGCGGGTAGAGCTGTTTTAATGGCTGACCTAGTCTTCTGTGTGGCTTCCAGAGCTTGTTCCATCTGGGGCCCGAACAGATGCATACAGTTGAAGGGTAAGGCCATGACCTGCTGCTGGGCATCATTCGTGAAACCCAAAGTACGTAACCAAGAGTGGCGACCGGTACAAATGCCCGCCGCTCGAGCAGCAGTAGTGAAAGCGTCCACTGCAGCTTTACCCTGTTGGTTATTGGACTTGATACCCCTGGTTATGGTGTGAAGTAGCTCTAAATTAGTTTCCGACTCAGGCAGAGCTTCTACCATTTGCTTGTGCGAATGCCAAAGGACGTATACATACTGAGAAAAACAGCCCTGGTAGCTGGCAATACGCATACCCAGGGTGGAGGCAGCAAAGACTCTCTTACCTAAGGTGTCTATCTTATGAGATTCTTTATTGATAGTCCAGGCTGTAGATGCCTGTCGGAGGATGGCCATGTCATTCTCTGCTAAGACTTCAATGGGATCAGCAAAAGCTTGTGAGGCCAATATGGGTCGATCCTTGGCAACAGCATACTTCCTATCTATGGACTTAGCCACGGAAGGGATGACAGGGGGTACTGTATGGACAGTAAAGGAGTGAAAATCAGAATGGAAATTAGAAGAGGAAAGAATCGGAGTCGAAAAGCCCTGGAGGCTGGACAGCGCCGCACCAAGCATCAGCGCCGAAGGACATGGCACCGAACCCAAGGAAGTCGGCGCCATTAGAAACAGCCCAGCATATGGTGCCTACAAAGCCACGGCGCCGACAGAGCCCTCGGCGCCACGGACGGTGCCGACAAAGCCCAGGCACCGCGGGCGGTTCCGAGTGTGTCCCAAGGTTCCAAAAACTGCGATTTGAGGGAAAAGAAGGAAAATTAACAGGAGACAGAGGCATTGGAGTGGGACCCTGTGCCGCAGCCATGCGAGGGGGAAAACACCTGAGCACAGAGCCGACGGCACCGAAGAAGGCGCCACGCGACTAGGAAGGTCCAACCTCCCTACCTGGTCCCTCAAGCGGCCCGAAGGCCTCAGAGTGACCGGGCCAGGCAGCTGGACCAACCTCTGAGCCCACTGCTCCATAAGAGCAGCCCACTGGTGAAACTGCTCATCACAGGCCCGTCTAATCGGCGAGGACGGGCTCCGATTCCGAAGAGGTCGGGCACCGGAGCCAGAAACCGGCGACTCCGAGAGGGGAGAAGACAGGTGCCTAGCCCCAATGACCGACCATCGACGCGCAGACATACCAAAACGCTACTTCGAAAGGATGTCTTTCTCGACCAGCGCCAAACAAGAACTTGAGGTCGAACAGTGCCGCTAACGGGACCATTTCCTTTTATGCTTACAGGGGACCGCCCAACTCCCTAGAGCATTGGACCGTTCGTTGTCAGACCCACCCTCTGGGGAGGGCGGCGGACCGGACCCAGCCTGGCTGACTGAACAGCTTTCATATGAAGTCTCCCCACTGTCACCTGACCTGCTCATGGTCGACTCTGTCAAAGGAGGGCTGAAGACCTCTTTTATTAATTAAATCTACTTGGTACTTTCGAAGATAAATTACAAAACAATAAACTGAAAACTATGCTGCTAGTTTGAAGTTTGACTCCTGGCGGGTGAGCAATGTCGTCACTGAAGCGCACTCGACAGTGGGGAAAAAAGGAACTGAGGCGGTTGGAAGGTTGACACCGAGGTAGTCTTTACTGCATGAGCCACGGCTCGCGGTGCCACTTCCTCGTGACTCCATCTCTGGCACCGACCCTCTCGAAAAGTTTGCTCCCGCTGGGTCCTAGTGCCTCCGGCATAGATCCCATTAGTCCCCATTAGTGTGAATGAGTGGTGGAGACTTTATGTCCAGGAAGATCTAAATCATCCCATTTCAAGGCAAAAATATGGGCCTTCAGAGGAGCTGACTTTGATAAGACGGCCAACAGAGTTAACCTAGCCCTGGCAAGAAGAAATACAGGTGAGGGGGTACAGGCAAAGTGGGCAAGCATTAAGGATGCAATACTTGAAGCAACATCCCATTGTGTTAGAGAGAAAGGCAAGAACAAAAGAAGGAAACCACTTTGGTTCTCAAAAACAGTAGCAGAAAAGATCAGAACCAAAAGGTTGGCCTTCAGGAAATATAAGAAAACGCAGTGGGACGAAGATAGGGAGGCATCTCAAACGTCCCAAAGGGAAGCAGGGAAGGCAGTAAGGCAGGCAAAGGGCCAAACTGAGGAAACACTAACACAAACAGTAAAAGAAGGAGACAAGACTTTCTACAGATACATTAGTGAAAGGAGAAAGTCCAGAGGGGGTATTGCTAAGATCAAAGGGGATAAGGGTGTGTGTGTGGAGGAGGACCTAGGAAAATAATTTATCCTAAATAGATACTTCTGCTCAGTATTTACTGAGCAGAAGGTAGGGCAGGGCCCACAGCTCAGCACCATGGACACGGGAGGGGAGGGGAGGGAGGTGTGCACAAGTCCCTTCACAAAAGAAAGGGTCCTACAAAAGTTTGCTAAGCTGAGGGTGGACTAGGCAATAAGACTGGATGGTATATATTCCAGGGTACTAAAGGAGCTAAGGGTGGAACTAGCAGAGCCATTATCAGAACTGTTTACCGAGTCTCTGAGCAGAAGAGAGGTCCCAGAAGACTGGAGAAGGGCTCATGTGATCCCGCTCCACAAGAGTGGCAACAGGGAGGAGGCAGGGAACTACAGACCAGTCAGTCTTACCTCAGTAGTGGGCAAGATGATGGAGGCACTCCTTAAGGAAAGGATAGTGCAACACCTGGAATCCATAGGAGCACAGGATCCAAGACAGCATGGGTTTACAACAGGAAGGTCCTGTCAAACAAATCTCATAGATTTATTTGACTGGGTGACCAGAGTGGTGGACCAAGGGGGTGCAGTTGATGTCACCTACCTTGAATTCAGCAAAGCCTTTGATACTGTTCCACACAGAAGATTGATTAATAAGTTGGGTAAGCGTGGGGTGGGTCAGAGGTTGGTCAACTGGGTGGCAAACTGGTTGGTGGGCAGAAAACAGAGAGTGGTGGTAGATGGTATAGAGTCAGAAGAGATGCAAGTCAAAAGTGGGGTACCTCAGGGATCAGTCCTGGGGCCAGTCCTCTTCAACATCTTCATCAGTGACATTGAAGATGGACTGTAGGGAAAGCTTTGTCCGTTTGCAGATGACACCAAGATCTGCAACAGAGTAGATGATCCAGATGGGGAGGGCAGACTGAGAAGAGATCTGGATAAACTGGCAAAATGGTTAAAAGAGTGGCAACTGGGGTTTAACATAAAGAAGTGCAAGATCATGCACATAGGGAAGAGAAACCCTGAAGCTACCTAAAGGTTAGGAGGGAGTTGCTGGCAGTCACAAGGGAAGAAAGAGATTTAGGCATCATCATCACAGGTGGCCTGAAATCATCCAAGCAGACCACTAAAGCAGTAGTTAAGGCTAGAGGGATGTTGGGGTGTATTAGTAGGGGTATCAAGTCGTAAGAGGGAGGTAATAATTCCGCTTTACAAGACACTGGTTAGGTCTCATCTGGAGTACTGCGTGTAGTATTGGAATCTGCACCTGCACAAGGACATTAACAAAATTGAGGCAGTCCAGAGAAGGGCAACCAAAATGGTGCAGGGACTGAATCAGAAAACATATGAGGACAGATTAACAGAGCTCAATACGTATACCCTAGAGCAAAGGAGGGAGAGAGGTGATATGATTGAAACATTCAAATATCTTAAGGCCATTAACAAGGTGAAACAGCCTAATATGTTTCAATACAAAAAAAATAGCAGGACAAGAGGACACACAGCATGAGATTAGAGGGAGGCCGATTAAGGGGTAATGTGAGGAAGTTCTTTTGCACAGAAAGGGTAGTGAATGCATGGAACAACCTACCTCAGGGAGTGGTGGATATGAATACAGTGCAGGGCTTCAAACAGGTATGGGATAGGGATAAGGGAGCAATACAGATGAGTATGAATAGATAGGCCACTGACAGGATAAAGGCCCATGGCACATTCATAAGGTAGATAAAATGGGCAGACTGGATGGGCCTTGCAGTTCTTATCTGCGGTCAACTTCTATGTTTCTATGTTTTAACACTAGACAACACCATTACCATCTGGAATTGCTCAATTTCTTTTTTGATTAGCTGTTTGTGAAGAGTTCTAGAATACTCTAGAGTATTTCATTCTTTCAAAAGCAGGCTTGTAAAAAAAACTTAAAATATTTTTTCTCTGCAGATTTAGCGTGACTCAGACATTCTACAAGAAGTCAATCATGATGACTCTTAAAAATGGTAATAGCTGTCAGTCACAGGTCAAAGTAAAATGTGAACTGATGTGTCTGCCACAGTGGAAATGCAGTTTGGATCTGCTGCACAGCTATCCCCAGTGCTTAAGGCAATTTGAAATAGGATTTAAATGGAATCCTTTTCCGCAGTCTACCTAGACAGTACTGCACCTGACCTGCCAGAAAGTAAGTGTGTGCCTTGGGGGGGTCCATGAAAAGTAAAGTTACTTATCGTTACTATAAAAGAATACTATACCTCCTCCATAGAGGCACACTCTTTGGTCTTGGAGCCAGAGGCGATAAAACCCACCAGGAACCAGAACTTTTGAGGCTGGCAAGCACTCTGTGCATGTGCATGGCACCAAACATGGTGCCATGTACACAGATAACATGGATAGGGTATGTTTGCAACACCTCCACAGTACCTTTGTTTACCAAGGAAAGAGAAAGAAACAGTATCCAACAAGAATACTACTTAAATTCTTATAGAAAAAATATTTTTTAAAAATAGGAATTTTAAAATGCCTGCTAGAGAGCTAGTGTATCCCATACCCTGTGGTGAACAAAGACGTGCAGAAAAACACACATGTATATAAAGGCCTGCTATTTTTTATTTTTGTTTTAAATAAGGATATTTAAATGTTATCTCTAATTGTTACTGCTATTGTTTTGTGGCCCTGGGGTCACTTCCTCAGGACCACAAAACACTAGCAATGCCAATTAGAGATAGCATTTAAATATATATGTAACTATAAATAAAATTGATTTTATTTCTGAAATCACAGTCTCTCATCCTGCTTTACTGATGCAGCAATTCCTCAGTCCTCCATGGGACAGAAAGGAGGAAAAGAAGCACCAGAGGTTACTCCCCCACCCCCCAAAGACTGTTCCAGTGATTGCATGCAACTGAGAGGCTGAAGGGGAAACTGAACAGCTCCTGAACCACACTCACAGTGAAAAGAGGCTTTCCCAGAAATCGGGTCTTAAAGGCCTTTCAGCTCCCGCCAGAAGAGTTCTGGCAACTGTGTGGTCCTAGCACCTCCATCTTAGATCCACAAATGGTTATCAATGGGTGAAGACTGATTCTTGGAAGATCAGCTGAAGCTACCAAGTGGGAGGCCGCCTTGGACGCATTATAAGAGGCCCTCATTTTATTTTTCTGTTTTATGCCCCCTCTCTCACCGTGACCCGCATCTCTTCTCTGGGATTCCTAAGGTGTCCTCATGGCTCCGCCAGACATCCAGGGGAGCCTCAGTGGTCTGACCCCCATCTAGCCATGGTTTACCCTCTGGGCGGGGAGGAGGGAGACCCCAGGTTACTCCCCACCCCCAACTCACTGTAGCGCATCGGGCAGATCTCACACAGTTCCCTCCTGGGCTGGTCCTATTGCTAGATGCCAGGGCCCATCGCCAGATGTGGGTGCGGGGTTTTTCCGTTGCATCCACCTAGTCCCCCGAAGGTGACGACACGCTAGGAAGTCCAAGGAGGCATGCACACATTAAGACATGCCACTGCTCTGGACCTCGGCCAACGTCCCTCCCCTTCCATTGTTCTGCTGTCCAGCTGCACCGCCACCTGTGGTTACTCAGGTGCAGTATATCAGCGGGACTCACAGCCCACCCTCCTTGAAGGACAGTGGCTCGCTGGTCACTCAATCCTCCTCCCCCCGGCTAGCCCTCCAACGACCCAGGCGCGTTCCTGAACTTGACTCCCCGGCATCGCAAGCAGTAGCTCTACCGCTGCGTCAGCAGTACGGCTATAAAAGGCCCTCATTTGATGCCACATTGCTGCCACCCCTTTAGCAGCAATGCCAAAGCCAGCCTGAACTAGCAAACAGGAAGGCAGGCATCTTGGACAGCATAGCGCACACCATGAGATCACAGTTAGTGCCGATACGCAGCCACGTGCATCTAGCTGGTATGAGGCTACAGTGAGGGAAGACATGAAAGGGGTTATAATCTTCCTCCATAAGGCATCCATTTATCTGTGTACCAACTTGGGTGGGGTGGGGCACAGCCTGAAAAAGGAACCAAAACATGTAGGCTATAGATAATGTACTGAAAAACCCTGACAACTCCTCCTGCAAGGTAAACGGGCAGAGACAAGAACAATAGCACCCTGTTGGGAAGCCATACCAAGCTAACGATATACCCTAGGTTATGTGACCGTGGCCAGAAAGCAGCTCACCAAGAACCTGCAGGGTAATCTTCAGGAAACCCACACCAACAGGTGCTGAGCTATAAAGTCAGCAGTGCAGCAGAGACAACAGGATATGATGTGACAAAGGGGAGCAAAAATTAACCAGAGTTTGTGCAAAACAACTAATGCACACTGCGTGCAAATTATGTGTCAAAATAGCACAAAACGTGAGAAATGACAAATTTGTATGAAAAGAATCACAAATTGTGACAAAAAATGATGCAGGATAAAGATGTAATTTGTGTGCTGTTTCTTGAGTGAAAAATAATACAAGATGCCTGAGAAAGATGCAAAACCGCATGGAATAGGCACCAATGAAAAAATTACTCATCATAGTAATGCTGTTTCTTCTTAAGGGATCCATCAGTAATATTCACAAAGTGCACTCATCTCCTAGGAATGAGCTGCCCCGGAGCAGGAACTTATACTAATTATGGAACTTCATATTAGAATGAAGTTCAAACTCAGCTCTGTGGTCATGCTCCACCCTGCTTTCTTTCTTGTTTTTTTTAACTCTTTTTACCTCCACCTTAGCAGATCACCCACCGTTGGCCAGCATACCAGACTCCAAGGTTTCTAAACTCTGCGTGCCCCTGCGGAACCCCTGGAGATGGCCCGGAGGCTTCATCCTTGGCGATCCCCAATTTTTCCTCCATTTTGTGCTCTCCATTACCCAAGGTCCCGGAAGTGGTGACGCATGCACCTGGAGGCACACACACACACCACAGCTCCAAACAACAGCCTATTCTGCCCTCCCCTGGCCTAGCGCACGGTGCTCTGTGGATGTGGCGCTGCCACTCAGCCTCCACCAGTGGGCAGCCAAGCTCCGAGGAGACCCTCTTAACCCTCCCGAGGCAGAAAGCTGCCAGCTGATTGACGGCCCCCCCCCCCCCAAGGCTCGTTCCCAAACCCGGGTCGCTGGCATGGCGCGATGTGCGGCTTCCAGAGCCTCAATCTTCAGTGCCACCGGGTCGGCTCCACCCTGCTTTTTAACATCAGATGTATTTCTAAAGCTAGGGTGAGCTGACTAAACTAATTAAATGGCTAACAAGAACATTTTTAAACAGTTTTCAAAAATTTTAAAAAATACGCAAGACAGAACAACAAAATATACATTGAAAAAACTTTTGCATTCAGACCACTGAGCAACAATTGTAACGGCACTGTAATAAGTAATGCTCAAGCCAACAAAAAAGAAGTGATTCTTATGTGAACCTACTTCCAGGTTCTGGAAGGGGAGGCAGGACAAGGGATTGTGAATACTACTGATGGATCCCTTAACAACTCATTACCTCCAATAGCTTCTTAAGAAGTCCGAACTATTCATGGTTTACCTGACACAAAATGGCCGACCAGGGTATAATGAGTTAAGAAACAATCCATCCATCAGTGTATTCACAAAGTGCAGGCTACACAGCAGTACCTTGGGATGCTGGGTCTAGAATCTATTTAGGGAAAAGATTCTGCAAGACAGCAGTGCCAAAGCCGGCATCTCTTCTGGACTGTATGTCCAGACAGTAATGTTTTGTGAAAGTGTGTACTATTTTCCAAATAGCTGCTTTGCAAATTTCTTGTGGGGGATACCCCTTGATGCTACCAGAGAGGCAGATGTGCCTCTTGCAGAGTATGCCTAAGGCCTCTGGGGGCAATTTACCAGCTTTGTAATGACATAACTGTATGCAGGAGCCTATACAATGAGAAACGGTTCTTCTGGATGCTGTTTTACCTTTCCCTTCTTCATCATAAGTGACAAAATGCTGTTTTACTTTTCCCTTCTTCATCATAAGTGACAAAAAGCTGAGTGCTACTGGACCTAACATCCTTTGTCTGGTCCAAGTAGTAACTTAGTGCCCTTCTGACATCCAGGCAGTGGAAAATGTGTTCCTCTGTACTGAATTTCTCAGTACAGAACTGGGTTTCTCAGTACAGAACACAGGAAGGGCAACTGACCTATTCAGGTGGAATTCAGAGTCCACCTTAGACAGTAATTTCCTATTTGGTCTCAGGACTAACTTGCCCCCATGAAAAATTACATAGTTTAGATTTGTGTAGAGGGCTTGGAGTTCGTTCACCCTTACAGCAGATGTCATGGTCACTAGGAATATTGTTTTCAAGTGGCATACGTCAGTGCAGCAGTGGCCATAGGCTTAAAAGGGGCTTCCATTAGCTGGGCAATACAGGGTCCCTCACAGGTGGTTAGAAGTGATTAAGTCCTTCAAAAAACTTCTTGAAAATAGATGTGCAGCCGTGGACCTGTCTTTGCCAACTGATGTGTAAGCTGAAACTGCTGCCAGATGGAACCTTCAGGGTAAAAGGTCTTGAACCCAGGGACTGGAGGTGGATCATACAGTCCAGAACTGTAGGCAGGCCTACCCGCATAGGGTTTATCTGTCTAGATGCACACCAGAAAGAAGATCTCCTCCATTTTGAGGCATAAGTTCTCCTTATTGCTGGTTTTCTAGAAACCTTCAGAACTTTTGTTACCTCTTCTGATAAGTTTAGATCAGAAAACTATCTTTTCAACAGCCATGCCCTGGATTTTGCCAAGGCCTTTGATAAGTTACCACATTTTGAGCTTCTTGACACATTAAGGGATTAGTAATTGGCTTGAGGGTAGAAAACAGAGTCACTATTAATGGAGAATTTTCAAATTGGGCCCCAGTCTCTAGCGGTGTTCCCCAAGGATCTGTGTTGGGTCCTTGCCTATTTAATGTATATGT
The DNA here is from genome assembly GCA_016271365.2 of Neoceratodus forsteri. Taxonomy (NCBI): domain Eukaryota; kingdom Metazoa; phylum Chordata; order Ceratodontiformes; family Ceratodontidae; genus Neoceratodus; species Neoceratodus forsteri. The sequence goes on from CM057451.1 coordinate 42,586,512, forward strand.
CTCCACCCTAAAACTGAAAACGATATTATTTGGATGTTGAAACTTGCCGACGATTGTCATATAGGCACCACAGTCGATAACATTAATGCAAGATCTGTTCTCCAGGTTTTTTGGATCAGATCTCAAGCTGGTCCTGCGCTAGTAAGCTTGCCTTGAATAATGATAAATGTAAAATTATGCACTTGGGTATCCATAATCAACATTTTCAATATAAATTGGGGTCTGAAATATTACATGAAACTACCCAAGAGAAAGATCTACGAATACTGGTTACTCCTGATTTAAAATTTAAAACCCACTGTACCACCCAAGTAAACAGAGCAAACCAGAACCTAAATTGTATTTTTAGACATGTAGCCAGTCGTTAGAAGGATGTATTATTGCCACTGTTTACTGCCTTGGTTAGGCCTCACCTTGAATACTGTGTTCAAGTGTGGTCCCCTTACATAAAAGGGGACATCTTAAAAATTGAGAGGGTCCAGCGAAGATTCACCCGGGCTATTACGGGCATGGAGGGAAAGACTTATGAAGAAAGGCTGAAACTTCTGAACATGTATACCCTGAAGTATAGGAGACTGAGGGGAGACTTGTGTTTTATATATAGTTCACTAAGGGATTCTCCCCTTGGAACAGGATTAGGGTTAATCAAATCTGAACATAGAGTCAGTAATTGGACACATAATAAGCAACTGTTGATGAGCAAGTGGCATACCCTAAGAAGGAAAAACGGGTTCAGTTTAAGATCCATTCCAATCTGGAACAGCCTTCCAGCTCTAGTGGTAGATAGTCCAAGTATGGCTCACTTTAAATTTAACTTGGACTCAGTGATGACTGATTGAACCAAATTCTGCCTAAATTTTTAGTAAACCTAAATGGCAAGCATTATGGACTTTGTCTTCTAGCTTGTATTAACCTATGAAACTTAAGTGTTGCGTTCAGAGGTCTTCAAATGTTATCCTGCTCTAAGACAATGTTAACAGGGTTGTACCTCAATGGCAGATTGACTGGACGTTTGCTGAAAAGGGACAAAAGCATGGAGTACCAAGTCTGCCTGGACCAGTCTGGTGCTATGAGGATCATCACTACTGACTCCCTCCTGAGCTTTATGAGCACTCTCTGCAGTAGTGGGAATGGAGGAAAGGTGTACAGAAACATCCCTGCCCAGTCCAGGACCAATGCAACCTCTGAGATTGATTCCTTTAATGGGGGGTCTACAACAAGAGTGGGAGCTGGTTGTTCTCCAAGGAGGCCGACAGATTTATTTCTGGTGTATCCCAAAGACTGAACAGTGATGCCAGCACTTACTGGTTCAGAGTCCACTCATGGTTTCCCTGACTGATTCTGCTTAGACAGTCTGCCAGGGCATTGTCTTTCCCTGGCAGGTGTACTGTAGCTAGCTCTACCCCAGGGAATAGGCTAGGCTCCAGATCTTCATGGCTCCTCTGCACAGTCTTGAGGATCTTGTTCCTCATTGTAGTATATTGCTGTAGTGTTGTCTGTTTGGATCTGGACAGACTGACCCTGAATCTTGGAGGAAAAAGTTTTGCATTGCTAGGAACACTGCCCTGAGATCCAGGACAATGATACGTTCCTGAGTCTCCTGTGTGCTCCAGGTGCCACTCCACCCTAGGAGGGAGGCATCTGTTGTGAGGACAGCTGTACGAGATTGCTAGAGGTAGGGAATTCCCTATCTGAGGTTGTCTGCCTCCTTCCACCACTCCACTGCCCTTAGCAAAGGTTTTTGTGTCAAGTCAACAGCTTGGAAAAAAGGATCCCATCTTTGGGACCAGTGATCTCTTAAGTGATACAGGGCATCTCATCTGGAACCTGGCCTCTGGTACCACAGACTTACATGAGGCCAAGTGTTCCAACAGCTGCAGAAAATTCCTTGCAGGTCTTGGTTGGCTAGAACCTGTCCCCTTGCACCATGCAGTGGACAAGGTCTTGTCTGGCCGCCTCTGAAGGATTTTGCAGTTGAAATCAGACTTGCCACCTTTGCTCATCAAAGAAAAGCCTTCCCTTCAGGGTATCTAGCTTTGCGCCAATGAACTCCAAAATTTGGGCTGGCTCTGTTTGTGTCTCCCGTAGATTTATCAGGAAGTCTAAGGTCTCTAACGTGCTTTTTACCAAAAGTAAGAAGGACCCTTCCTCCTGCTGTGTTTTTCCTGAGACCATCCAGTTGTTCACGTAGGGAAAAACCATCAAAGCTTGCCTTTTCAGATGTGCTGCCACCACATGCCTTTTCAGATGTGCTGCCACCACACCTAGCAACTTTGAGAACACCCTTGATCCGGAGGTGGGGCCAAAGGGAAGGGAGGTGAACTGGTATTGGCAGTTCCCTAGCCTGAACCTGAGGTACTTTCTGTGAGTGGGTCTGACTGGTATGTGGAACAGGCAACTTTCAAATCCAGTGACCCCAGCTAGTCGCCCACTTTTAAAGGTGGTATCATTGAGGCCAATGTGACCATCCTGAATCTCTTTTTCATGCATTTGTTCAGATATCTCGGGTGTAAAATGGGTTGTCACTCCTCATTTTTCTTGTGGCTCAGGAAGCACCTGGAGAAAAGACCCTTGCCCCACTGTGTTGCAGGTACTTTCTCCACTGCTTGTGACTGCAGTGATTTCATCAGTTTAGCTGTAACAGGATTTTCTCTGTTAGTGTGTGAGGCTGGAAAACGTTTAGGTTTTGCAGTCTGGGAAACTTTCTTAACTGCAGAGACAAACTGTGGCCCACTACTTCCAGAACTCACTTGTCTGTGGGGATTTTTGACTGTCTGACCATTCCTGGAAGTACTGGGCCAACCCCCCCCAAAAAAAAGATGGGCAACCTGGGCAGAGTTGTCCAGGGTTTTGTTCTGTTGGGGCTTGGGAGTTGGTGTTGCAGCTGTACGTCTGGTGCCCTTCTTGCCTCTGCTCCTATAGTACCTTCTTTGTAGTGGATACCCATAGGGAACATAGGTCCATGGATAGTTGCCCCCACCCCACCTCAACCTACCAAAAGGCCTGTGGGAAGTGGAGGCCTTATCTTTATCAGTATTGCTCTTGTAGGTGGTTTTGTACTCATCCACCTTTTACATATAAGCCTATGTTTTGTCACCAAATAGCGAAGTTTCTCTCAAAGGAAAAATCCATAGCTTTTGGTTGTGGGTCTGGGATAAGGTGGTAGTCCCAAACAAGGCTAACCTCCTTAAGGATACTGCAAGGGCCAGAACCCTTGAAGCAGCATCCTTTGTGTCTACTGCCATGTGCAACTGATACTTTGTGGCATCAATATCAGATCTAGCTGTGTCAGCCATGTCCTGTGCTGCGACACCAGCTGCTTTCTCACGTAGTGCCAGAATGGAGTTCCAGAGTGCCTTCTGGTACTGAGTTGTGTATGCCAAGTATGCTGCTTGCCTTAGGAGCAAGAAAGACGACATGTACACTTTTTTTGGCCATGCTATCCAGTTTCCTGCAGTACTTCTTAGCAGTCTGGGAAGAGACGGGCACTTTGGCCAGGTCGCATATGGCAGCATGAACCACCCCGTCATGATCAGGATGGGAGTACAGGTACTCAGCTCCCCCTCTGTCCACCTGATACTTTTCTTCAGTTTTCTTGTCAGTGCCAGCGGCTGAGGAAGGTGCTGTCACAACCTTGTCAGTGGTTTTCCTGAGGGATTTGTGGGTGAGAAGAAGTAACCTTTTTTGTGGGAACTAATCCCTTTATATTCATGAACTCTACCTCCTCTTTATCCTCCTCAGTTTCACATGAGGGGATGCTGAGGGTCTTTAATATATGACTTACAAAGAAACAATGATATGTGTAAGCCTCTGAAGTCCTAGGTAGACAGCCAAATTCTTCCTCAGGAGAAGCATCTGGTTCCAGATGTTCCACTTCCTCCTCGACTTCATAATACACTTCTTCCTCCTGCACAGGCAGTTGAGGTGGAACAGGAGCCTGGAAGGAGGCATGTATATTTATTTAATTTCCAATAGCCTAAAAAGGCCATGGAAAATTGCCACACCTTTGCCATGTCCACTGCTGAAAGCATTTGTTTTGAGTCAGCTGTCTGCTTCTTTCCTTTTTCGGAAGGAGTGACATTTTTCTCCTTTTGTTTTTGCTTAGCAGACACCCTTTCCAGTGGCGGCTCACAGGCTCTTTTGTTTTTACTGGACTCAAGAGTTCCCCTTTTGGACACTAATCTCTAAACTATATTGAGCAGCCTTCTTTCTTTTCTGCCCCCTATAACAGGGACTACTGTTTACTTTGAGGGGCAGGATCCTCATCTGAACCTTTAGGTGACATAGAGGTAGACTGAGAAACCATAAAAGTCTTAGCTTTTTTTTTAACCCTTTTGTGTTTTAGGGCAAAACTTTTTAAAGATATCGCAGTTTATAAAATCCTGGTTGGGACCCAGGCACCTTAGACAAAGCTTGTGGCAGTCTCTCTTTGCCAGGTGCTGAAAAGAAATAGCACAACCTTTAAAGCCTGTGGGTCATGGTTTCTTTGAACCCCTAATCACTGCACTCGAGGAATCAAAATTATGTACAGTACTTACCAAAATAAAACCTGACTACCAATACAAAACCTAAGGGTTGGACTAACTAGGTGGCACTATAGTAGTTGGGTTAGGACAGCCACAGCCCGATATCACTAGCCAGACAGGAGGTGGATAGTGAGAAGCAAAAACAAGGCAGCAGCCCTGAGCATCTAGCTCTGGCAGAAGCAAGAAAATCAGAAGCCCAAAATTGGGACCCCAATGTAAGTAAGATATCAAAAAGTACCAAAATGGAAGAAAAAGGGTGTAGGGCACCAGCCATCCTTCCATGTTCACTCCAGGGGATTGACCCCAGAGAGCCTATGATCCCTGGTAGTTCGAGCAGGGGTGGTACAGATGCAAGAGTGAAATGGGAGCCAGGGACCCCAGCACCTATGCCTGGACCGCAGGGACACTCATGGCACCTCACCCAAGCAGGATCTCTTTAAATACTGGCTTAGCAGGACCACTTGAACCAGTCTGACCTACAGAACAGGAACAACCGGGTTAGTACCCATGGAGGGATACCCCCATGTGAGGAAAGTCAAGCTGTACAATCCCTGGGGCAGCTCTGGTCCTCACCTGTGGCAGGCTCAGCACATGGGTCTGGAAATAACTCCCAACTCCCAGCTGGCCTCTGGCCCTCAGCCTAGTGTCAGGGACTGGCCTAGAAGTGGGTTCCATTCTGGCACAGCAGCAGGCACCACCCTTGGTGCTGGGCCGATGCAAACTCCATGACCATCCACAACCCCCGTGGCGTGAATGGCGATGGAAGCCAATCCAGTGACAGGAGTAGCACTGGGACTGGGGATAGACCAAGGGTCAACACTGTCACCATGCCAAATGTGGGGCCTAGAACCGACATCACTGCCGGAGCCGCGCCCCCTGCAGGAATGGTGCCACCCCCACCCCAAGAGCCACTAGGACTACTCAGAGGAGAGACCAACACCACCCCCTCAGCAACCTGGCACCACTCAGCACTGGTGTTGGTTCTTCTCCTGACACAGCGAACGGTGTCAGGCAGGAACCTGATGTCACAGCTGGCACTACTCCACTCATCGACACCACGAAAAGTATCAGGAGCTGAGGCAGCACCACGCACAACACTGAGGTATCCACCAGTGTAGACCTGAGCATCTAGCTTTGGCCTCACCATCAGGGACGTCTGCTGTCCAGGACAGACAAAGGGGGGGGGCAACGCTGCCCAGAAGGAGCCAGATGTCCACCAAACCCATCCCCCAGGGCCTCCAACACCTTGGTGAGGTGAGGTCAGGGAGGACCCTGTGCTTCTTCTGCACCAGAGATGCTGGGAAAAGGCCAGTGGGAAAGCCTATAGAACATGTCTTGGTCTCATGTGTGTGACACCTTCCTCTGAAAGTGGGGATCAGGCGACCCACTTCACTGCACTGATTTCTAAGGCATGGTGGTCTACGCAGAATGCAGGAGTTGCACACATCTTGAACAGGGCTGCTCCAGCTCACCCACGGTGGCCGGCACCCAGCCAGCCATCGACCAAGACCAGGACACCCGCCTGCAGCTCCTTGGCAGGTACGGGACAGCGCAGCCAATCGGAACACGGGTGCTTCTAGCAAACCCACTCTGATTGGCAGGAGTTTTCCCCTGCTATAGACACCTGGCACTTTGCTAGATTTTCGATAGAACTAAGCATATTTCAACTGTATTAGCTGGATTGTAATTTCTACTACTGTTTTAAAGTGCTTACACCTCTTCTGTCTGACTGCTCTTCCTGCAGTGCCCCCCCGCCCCATCCAAGCACTCTGCCTTGGTGCCGATAAGTCTAACTACCCTTTTTTTTTTTTTTTTTAGTGGATAGTTTTCCATTAGCAGGTTATACAGACCTGCCACTAGAGGGATTCTTGGTCTTCTACATAAATCACTGTATTCATTCGTGGGCAATATGGCCTGCATTATCATTCTGCTTCTTTCCCGGTTCTGCTACAAGGGGACTTGAGTCTGAAGGGTGGATGGCCACTAACTAAGCTGCTCCTGCTCTCCTTGTTCCCCTTTCTGCTGTATTTTCTCATCTAGGTTTTAAGTGAGTACCTAGGTGGGCAAATTTCTTGCCTAGAAAATACTGCACTAATACAAATCACGACACCACTCAATCTGGGACCATGGCTCTCCTTATTGTGTTTTTATTGCTCCTAAGGTGCAGAGTTTTCAGCAATACAGTGCAATTCGAAGTACCTATGCAATTCAGTTCTCCAATGTACCTTATCAATACCTAATGTTATAACAGTCTACCGTGCAGACACTATGTCATTCTCCTCTCCCCTTTTAGCCTATTCCCCCCGGTTAGCATACACCCCCTTGCTACTGTCCTCACCTATGTTCACCCAAACACTTATATTGATCACGATCAACTGTCATTACTTCTGTTAGCACGATATGGGTTGTCACAAGAAATAAAAAGCAGTCTCCATTCTTATAAGCTCCTTAAAGAAAGTTATACTTCTGCTTCTTCTCTGCTCAGGAATGTGGAGCTCAACTCTGGCCCCCCCTACAACACCTCGCCTATCGATTTTGCTGAGGCCACAGGTCTCAAATATGATAGTCAGGCATTTTAAACCTGCTAAAAACTTGTAAAGCTGCAAGCCTGGGCTGACACGTTAACCCAGACCTTATCATAATTACTGAGTCGTGGTTAAAAAAGACGAACACTGATCAACAAATATCACTGCAGGGCTACAATTTATTTAGAGCAGATAGAGAGTCTAGAGGCGGGGTGGTTATCTACGCCAAATCTAAGTACTTGGTCACCAATATTAGTTGCAAATCTCTAGCCAAGGAATCTGAGTTAGTTTCACTGAGCCTTCATCTCCCCTCCTCGGAATGCATACCTCTCAACCTCCTGCCTCATAAATCAGGGACAAGGCTTAAAAAAATCAGGGACAAAGGACCAAAATCAGGGGGACATCTTCAAAATTGGAGATATCAACTCCGGAAGCTGGTAGGATAAGGGTCTTAGTGTAAAATGCATTTTCTAAGGAGGAACAAGTCTACAATTTGAATGTTTAACATTATTTTGTGCTTACAAATTCCACTGTTTGGTCACAGAAACACAATTTTTAGGAGGGACAGAGTAAAATTTTGAGGCAAAATCAGGGACATCCCTGAAAATCAGGGACAGTTGAGAAGTATGTCGGAATGTATCACTATCCTAGGTGGCTATAGACCTCCGTCTGGTGGTGATGAAGTCCTTAATCTTTTGAAATCCATGTTCGTAGATGCAAAAACTGAAACAATATTTCTAGGAGATCTAAATATGGACTGGCTGTCACCTAAATCACACGGCCTCAAATCCCTTTGTGACGAGCTAGGTCTTGGGCAATTAGTCAGTGAACCTACTAGGAACAACACTCTAAATACTGCCAACAGTTCCGTTCTAGATGTGGTACTAACCACCCATCCACAAAATATCTCATTTGGCAGTGTTTCACAACGACATGAGCGATCATGGAATCGTTGCTTGCATAAGATCTCAAATTAAGCGTCTCAAGAACCCATCTTTATAACAAAAAGATCCTTTCGCAAATTCAGTGCAGTAAACTTCCTATCTGACCTGAGCATGATCAGATGGCAAGATCTTTACCTAGCCAAAGATGTCAACAAGGCAGCTTGCATCCTTAATGACAAACTCACTACAATAATAAATATGCATGCCCCTTTCATCAAAGTAAGGGTACAGAACAATTCCAACCCTGGTTCACCTCGGATCTCAAGGCAGCCCTTATAGCTCGAGATAAGCTCTGGGCTAAAGCTAGACATTCCAAAGAATCTTCAGATTGGCAGGCCTTTAGAACAGCCAGAATAACTGTGTGAAAAACTTGCCTGCTAAAGCTAACTATTATATTTCTACTCTCGAACAAGCTAAAGGTAATCCTCATAAAATATGGAAGACTATCAAAGCTATAGAAGGACATCCCATGGCCCTCTGTCCCAACAAAGATAGTTGCAAGTGGCAAGATTGTGGAAAACAAGTCCCTAATCCTGGAGGAACTTAACTCCCACTTTGCCACAGCTGGATTAGCTTTGACTCGTCACCTATGCTGGTGCTGCGTGAGCCAGCATACCCTCCCGCCACATCTAGTCCTGCACCCAGCCCTTCCAACTGCGCAGATAACTTATAAAGAAGTAGAAGATTCTCTTCTTAACTTAGACACCAAAAAGCACAGGGACGATGGCTTGGAACCCTTTTTCCTAAGGTCAGGCTATGCCCATCTCACTGCCCCAATTCTCCACATCTTCAATCTTTCCATTACATCTGCACACTGTGCCGCCCTGCTGGAAATCGCACATATACCTCTACTTAAATCTGGTGACCCATGCGATGTAAACAACTATAGGCCTATCTCCATATTGCCTATCCTTTCTAAAGTTCTCGAAAACTGATCCATATTCAGTTAAAATCTCACTTGAAACCTTCTCTCTCATTAACCCAGCTCAATCTGGCTTCCGGCTAATCATAGCACAATCACTGCACTAGCAAAAGTAACCAATGATTGGATCTCTGCTATAGATGCTAAGAAGGTAACTGGTGCAGTCTTTTGGACCTCAGCAAAGCTTTTGATACTGTTGATCACAAACTATTAGTCAATTGCCTTGCAAAGTTGGGTGCCACATACCATACCACCCAGTGGTTCTCTAGCTACCTAACTGGAAGATTCCAAAAGTAAAGGCGGAAGGCTTTTTTCTGCTGCCTTGCCAGTTGCAAGAGGAGTCCCCAAGGATCCATCTTAGGCCCTATCTTTGTTTCTCTGTACATTAATGACTTAGATGCTAACATATCTACGTCCAATCTGCGCTTTTTTGCAGATGATACTGTGTTGTATACTTCTGGCTCATCGTTATCTGAAGTCAAGGGAGTGCTTCAAGCAGACTTCGCACAACTTGAGCATAATCTAATAAAGGCAAAGCTTCTGCTCAATGCTAAGAAGACTAAAGCGGTGATATTCTCCCGCAGTGCTGTCTCAGGCCCCCCCAATACCCTTGCCCAAAACTTCATTGTCACCACGCTAAATGAGCCTCTGGAAGTTGTAACCAAATTTAACTATCTAGGTATCTGGATCGACAATAAATTATCTTTCAGTGACCAGGTCGAAGATGTCTTTAGAAGGTTAAAAGCAAGGTTAGGTTTCTTCTACAGAAATAGGCCCCTTTTCCCCCTTGAAACTCGAAACAAGCTTGGACAGGCCACTTTTCTCCCCCTACTCGACTATGGCGATGTAATCTGTTCCTCCACCACTCTTGCAAATCTAAGTAAACTGGACATCCTTTATCACCATGCGTTACGGTTCATTACCAACTCCCCTTACCGTTCGCACCACTGTGACTTATATGCAGCAGTTGGTTGGACATCCTTACTACTAGACGCCTGCTCCATGCTGGGCTATGGACTCTTAAACTGCTCCTGCAGAAATTGCCAAGCTATCTCTCTTCCCTTATTAGTATCTCACATAGTGCATACTCGTTAAGAAAATCTGACTTTATTATGCTTGACATACCAAGGACGGACTTCCTTTGGTAAACGTGTACTGCATATGCCCTTCCCTCCATTTGGAACCAATTACAAACCGTATTGAAACTAACTAGCACAGTTTCAATAAACTTCTACAAATCGCTAAGTTCAGCCAAAATAAAAGACACCTGTAACTGTCATTAAGTCTCTTCCTTCCCCATGTGTGCCATATTTATCCACTAGTAAGGTATAATTGATTTGTCATATTAACTGCTTTCCCTTCCCTTCTACTCCTGGTTTATCTTTGCTTACGCCCACTGCTACTCTATCAAATCACCTCCCCCAATATCAGTTGAAGACTGTTGTTTGTTCTAGCTGCCAAAATACTGTATATGTATTGCACACCAGTCATCATGTTTCATTTATCAGTATGCAACCTGTAAGTCGCTTCCCTGTCTCATATCAATGTTTACCACCTGTGGTCACCCTATGTGGTACCCTTGTATGTATATCCAGCCTGTATCATGTAACGTGCATTTCATGTATATACTGTTATTACCTATCTATGTTTGTACTTTAAGTGTTTATGTCACAGGACCTCCTTGTGAATGAGCTTGCTCAATGGAGTTTTCCTGCAATAAACTTGAACTTGAACATCCATGTCATCAGAAGAGCCAAGGCAGGTCCAGCAGCGCTAATGCCGATCTGTTGCTGTGATGGGTTTCCCACAGGGACAATGAAGCATGATGGGAGAGGGGTGGGCTGACGGTGGTTCTTCAATTTCTTCACCCCCTTCTTACCATTCTCAAACTTTGGCATCTTGGAAAATAATAAAGACAGATAGCACCGCAAACAAAAACTTTAGCGGTGAGACAGTTTAAATTATGGAGATGACAATCGATGAACTGAGGTGCTGTTGCTCCCACAATGTGCACTCAACAGCAGGAAGAAAAGAACTGAGGTGCAACGCAACTTGCCTTTACAGGCTTTCTGCCTGACATAACAGCTAGCATACGTACTTGTTGAACGAGGAAGGGCTATGAGAAACTTGAGATCTGCAACAAGAAACAGAACTTACATACTTACCATAATTATTGATCTTCCTGGACAGTCTCCATCACTCATTCACACTAATGGGATAGCACCAGAGGTGCTAGGACCAAGTGAGAGCCAAAATTTTTAAGGGGGTCAGTGCCGAGACAGGACCACGCATGCGCGGCACCGTGAGACTAGCTTGCGCCTGTGTAGGCTATCTCGGCGTCTACCCTCCAACTGCCTCAGTTCTTTTTCAACCAAGGAGGTGAGCGTAACTAAAGAAAATAACATCCTGAGTTTCTGGGCCTGAGAGGGCCCAGATGGCCCTTGCAAGAAGGGTCATGAAACAATGTCTTCACAGCCTGAACTATAGGATCATGAAGACCAGGAAAGAAAACGAGTGAACCCAGGGGAAGGTGGGTGGGTATGTGAATGAGTGATGCAGTTCCACACAAAAGATTAATAATCAAGTTAGCCAGCCTGGGAGTGGGTCCCAGGGTGGTAGCCTGGGTAGCGAACTGGCTGCACAACAGGACACAGAAGGTAATAGTGAATGGAACACAATCCGAAGAAAGGGGGGTTACTAGCGGAGTACCTCAGGGCTCAGTACTGGGTCCAATCCTCTTTAACATCTTTGTAAGTGACATTGCAGAGGGTCTGGAGGGAAAGGTATGCCTCTTTGCAGATGTCACAAAGATCTGTAACACAGTTGATACACAAGAGGGGGTAGAAAAGATGGAGAAGGGACTTGGCAAGGTTGAAGGAATGGTCAGACATATGGCAACTTAGATTCAATGCAAAGAAGTGCAAAGTAATGCACCTGGGAAACAAAAACCCAGGAGAAGAGTACACAATAGCAGGGGAGGTACTAACAATAACAAAAATGGAAAGGGACCTGGGAGTAGTCATATCAGATGACCTAAAGGTGGGTAAGCAATGTGAAAAGTCAGTAAGGAGAGCCAGGGGGATACTGGGATGCATAGGAAGGGGCATCACAAGTAGATAAAGGGAAGTGGTTATCCCTCTATACAGACAGTTGGTGAGACCCCATCTGGAGTACTGTGTGCAGTTTTGGAGACCTCATCTACGCAAGGACATAGACAGGATGGAAGCAGTCCAGAGGAGGGCAACTAAAATGGTGCAGGGTCTACATCAGAAACCATATGAAGAGAGACTGAGAGAGCTTAATATGTATACCCTTGATGAAAAGGAGAAACAGGGGACATGATAGAAACGCTCAAGTACCTCAAGGAATCAACAAAGTCCAGGAGGTAGCATCTTTCAGAAAAAGAGATGTGTAAGAACAAGGGGCACAGTTTAAAGATAGAGGGGGACGGCTCAGGGTAATGTGAGGAAATTTTTTCACGGAGAGAGTGGTGGATACATGGAACAGCCTCCCTGAGGAGGTTGTTGGGTCTAAAACTGTGGGGGAATTCAAACATGCATGGGACAGACACAAAGCAATTATAGTGGGGGGTTGCAGGAAGCAGGTTGTTGGTTAACTAGAATCTGCAGCTTATCCAATAGGTAGGGAAATGGGCAGAATGGGTGGGCCAAGTGGTCCTTATCTGCCGTCAAAGTCTATGTTTCTATGGAGACTGTCCAAGAAGTTTAATAATTACAATAAGTACGTAATTTCCATATCTTCCTGGACTAAGCCTCCATCACTCATTCAAACTAATGGGAGAGTACCGAGCTAAAACCAACAACACTGAGTAGGGTGGAAGAGATAGGGTTCACTCAGAAAGGACGGCCAAGGACTGTCCTGTTAATAAAAAGAGGTGTCTTGGAAAGAGCATCTAGAATATAGTGCTTACAAGATAAGTGCTTGAGTTGTAACTCACCACTTGGCAGATGACTGCAATGGACACAAAATGAAACTCTGCCAGGAAGCCGCAACCACTCTAGGAGAGCGGCGAAAACCTGGCCTCACAATTTGGTATAGGACCAAAATTAATAGTGTCAAAGACATGTACTAATCTAATGCAAAAGGACGTCAGGAGCTAAAAGAGCTGGAGGTAAAGTCTACTGGTTCAGGGTAGACCGAAAAGAGCATCTGAACCCCTTACTTGGTGAGCAGAAGGGGCCCAGGTGGCGTTAGCCCATCAAGGAGAATGGTTTCCACTTAGTCACTGAAACCACCTTCCTGATGGAAGGCCAAGCACGACTTAGAAGCCTCTTGTGGTGGTCTAGTAGAACCAAATCCTACCCACTTCATATTCCAAAACAGGAATCATCCTGTCCCTGTGTGTACAACTGTAGTAGCAGTCTCTGAACTCAGGGAAGAAAGGAAAAGTGTACAGGAGGATGTGTCCACTGCGGAAAAATATTCTGACAGAAAAAAACAGGGGTTGGATTTCTAAGGCAAATAGAGGCAAATGTATGTCGAGGAGGGACACAGCAGGACCAAGTTACGGCTAACCCATTCATCGAAAGTGACTGAAATAGTGGCAGAAGTGACTCAGTGCGGTGAGGCACTAATCACTCCAGCCTCCCTGAAGGGAGTAGGAAGGATTCTACTTTGCTTTGCAGCAAAAACAAACCTCACAACTCTGTCACACACTCAGAGAGGATAGCTTCATGAGTGACTGGCACAAAACCAATGCGCAGGAACCGAAGGTGTGAATATTTGAGAAGCCATCTCAGAAAAAGACCTATTTAACCTATGGTCAGGAAAGGAGAATGTCGTCCGTTAAGTTGAAGCAAGCAAGGAAGCAGGAACCTAAGTTCCGACTCGCTGGAGAGTCACTTCCACTGCCGTGAGGCTCTGATCAAGAGAAGAAAGCCTGATAAAAAAAAAAGGGCGACCAACAGACTGGGCAGTCGCCTAAGTCTACGAAATATATCGGAATAAGAGAAATCTCTCTTAGAGAAAAGAGATGACTCATACCTCCACTGGATCAGACTGCCCCTAGGGGTAGAAGAGATCCTGAGGTGGAACCTGACCAGATCCAAAAGCATGGTATCGGGTAATTTCTACTAGGCCCTGTGCTGTGATAATTTTAACCTTTTTTTTTTTTTTTTTAACCATTAATCCGAGCCTGACAAGGTTTCAGGCTGCTATTTCGCAAGGATTGCCTGATACAAAAATGACGAAGATGTCATCCCTCTAAGGGGCAGGAGGAGCCTGAGCATCCATAACTGAAATCGTGACCGGACTAATACTATCAACTGAACAGATGTTAACCACCTGTGCCAAAGAAGCCGCCAAAGGGGCAGTATCAGAAGGGGACTATATACCCCTATTAAAGGAGCGGAAGAGTATAAATGTCTTGACGACTGAAAGAGTCTAGACACAGAGGTGTATGGTCCACGGATGCAGTCGGAATACTATGGTGGACCTCATTACTGAGGAACTACTGAAAAGATCTTCCATCACGGACGCTGATGATGGAGAGGGCGTGCCCTTCAGTATATAAGATGAGTCATCCGCTGTATCACTGACTGGAAGGACAGGGAGAGACTCATCTAGATGCACTTCTACCCCAGAAGGACCCCTAAGGGAGGTTTAGGTCAGAGCCACTAGAGACTCCGCCACCAGTAAAGATGTCGAGGAGCTTGGCACCATGCAGGCAGGCAAGAAAGTGCTAAGCGGAATGAGAGATTCCGCTGGCAGAACAGAACAGAAGAGTTCCATTAGCGGACAACCACTGGATGTCACAAGATCCCATGCAGACCGTCACCCACTACGATGTGTGTAAAAATATATCAGCAGAACAGGACTTTATTCTGTGGGGACATCCTGCCACAAGTCCCGTGGAAGAAGAGGTCTGCAGAAGGAAATCCATCACTAGTTCTGCCGGACAGCACCAACTGGCACCCCCCGTGGCACCAGCATCATTTGTGGCAAAGGAGGGCACCAAGCAGTGCCTATGCCAACCTGGGTGACACTCGACGGCACCCACGGTGGTACCCGCAGGTACCCCTGGCAGCAATGGCACCCCCGACACCCATGGTACTAATGGCAATGGCACCCAAGGGCACCTGTGGCACCCATGCTACTCGTGGCAGCCCATGGCACCCATGGACTCATGGCACCAAAGATACTCATGGCACCCAAGGGTGCCTGCAGTGCCATCTGACGGTGCCCGGCATCGTCTGCAGTACCCGTGGGTGTCCAGCGCCACCCGTGGCACCCACAGGCATCCGCGAGACACCCATGGCCTGCCAGCAGTGCCGGCAACCAAGGCAGCAACCACAGCACCCATGGCGCTGCACAGACCTGACGGCATTGACCATGCGCTGACCCAAACAGCAGCACTGCTGCCCACGGCACCGACGCCAAAGCCAACAGCCGTGGCACCAGATGTACAGTGCCACCCAAGGCATCGGGCACTGTGCCAGGATGCCAATGGAGAATCTTGAGAAGGAAAAAGGTGGTGCCCCTGCCAGCCCCTGCATGGAAAGAGAAAGGGGGGCAGGTACGAGAGGTTGACACGATGGCGAAAGCACCAGGAGGGCAGCGCGCCCATCGTGATCCAATCGACCCGACTCTGGTCCAGCGGCTCAGAGGCCCCGAAATCAGGAACACTGGCCAGGAAAACTGGATAAATTGAACCCCCTGCTCCACAGGAGCGGCCCCGAGGTGAAACTGCTCACCGGAGCTCTGAGGACAGAGATGGAGTGCGGAGTCGAAGAATGCAGTCGTTAGGAGCAGGGCCAGGGGGAACCCACCAAAGTCAGTTCAGGCCCATCGCCCCTTCCGACGAACAATCCTCATGCAGACGTACCAGAGGCCAACCTCAAGCGGCACCAATTCTTCTTCTCCCAGCAAGGAAGAAGAGCTCGAGGTTAAGCGGAGACGGATCCCTGGAACCGCTAATTCGTGCTTCAGTGGACTGTCCTCCTCCCCGAGCATAGGACTGTCTGTAGGTCGTATCCCCCCAAATCATCAAAGGGCGACGGACCGGACACAGTCCCTCTGCCATAACAACTTTCAAACGAAGTCTTCCTACCGTCACCGCTACCGTCTAAGGACGACTCCGTTGATGGCAGGTGAGAATTTCTTTTTCTTCTTCACAATCTTCTTTTCTTGTTCGTAAATTAAGAAATTACTACTATTACTTTTTAAATTAAACACTAAAAGCTGCTATTGTATAGACAAAAACTTTGACTCCGGCAGATGAGCGGCGTCGACATCAGCGCACTCGATGACGGGAGAAAAGGAACTGAAGGTAGTTGGATGGTGCATCGCCGAGAGATAGCCTACAGCGCAGAGCGGCAGCTAGGCCTCGTGGTGCCGCATGTGTGGTCCTGTCTCGGAGCCGACCTCTAAAAACATTGTCTCCGCTTGGTCCTAGTGCCTCTGGCGCTATCCCATTAGTGTGAATGAGCGATGGAGATTTAGTTGAGGAAGATCTGTGGCAACACTAAGAAAAATTAAATATATCACATACTCTCTGCCCATAAGAAACAACATACTCTAAAAATAAACACAAACTAGACACTGTGAGGCCTACGAGGGTGAAACTCGCAGTTCTGCTAGACCCCCAATGAGTGCTCTTGGCAGCAAGGAAAAAAGGAACTGAGGTGGTGGGAGCTGACATACATTGTCTATACTACTGGTGCATATGGCACCATGCTTGGTGCCATGAGCATGTGCATAGTGCTTGCTGGACTCAAAGGTTCTGGTTCCTGAGAGGTCTTAGAGCTTCCAGCTCTAAGATCAAAGGGTTGGGGCTCTATTGAGATTGATTCTGGGAAGATCTAGACAGGGCTAGGATTTTTTTCACAGGGCTCAGAAAGTAGTCTTCTTAGAACAGGGGGCCCTTCTGTCCCTAGGGCTTGGAAAAAACATTAAAAGCAGGACGACCAAGCAGCAAGGTGGTGGGGGCTGATGATCAAGGTTAAATCTTGGTAAGCTTATACAAAGAAGCATATTGTTTTAGGTTTTACAATGCAACTCTGCCAGCTCAGCTGACATTTTTTTTTGAGGCTTAAAACATGTAGTTAACCGAATAAAAATTGGGATGATGCTACATGCACATTTCTGCTTGATATATGCTATAATATTAATTAGGCATGCACATTTTTTATAAAGTACGAGTCCCACTGGATTGTGTTAAGCTAGTAAACTGTTTAAGTATTTTTCATTAATGGAGGTACGAAGAACCATTTTTAATCTATGAGCAGCGTCTTAAAGAAATAGATCCACCTACTACTGTAAGTTCAACTTTTTTTTTTTTAACTCATTATATCTCAGGCCTTACGTGGCATTTAAGTTACTGGAGAATAAAATACAAATGCTCACTGCATACCTAGGTCACCTCTGTCCCGGTAGCATTTCTCTTAAAGTAAGAGAGAGGGGCTGATAAGAGATTAGGTCCGTCATCCATCATTAACAGTGGAGATGGTGCACCACCGCTAACAGGAGATGGGCCAAAAGAGCCTTCTCGCTGACTGGGCCTAAAGTTAAGAGAAGAAGAAAAACACAAACAAACATTTTCTCTTCTAGTAAAATCTTTACCTGGATCGTGCTTTCAGTTTTTTTCCTATAACACTCTCACATTCCCCATTTTAAATGACTGTTCACTGCATAAAGTAGCAAGGTAAAAGTTCAATATAAGCAATTGCAGATTTTGTTATGAGCAACCCAAAAATTTTCACCTCTATTGCACAATTTTAGTTTTCCATAGATGCATGGGCCCCCCTTCCTTCACCTATCAGCTTAGGCAGAATCATGTAACACAGATCTCAGAATCATGTCTGCCTGCCTGCCCAGGACAGTCCAGCACATAAGAAAAAGGATTGAAGTACAGGAAGGTCAAGTGAGCCAGTAGCTGTGGTGGTACATTAACGTCAGGACTCTTGATTCATACAGTGGTTTAGTGATCTAACCACCAGGCCATACAGTGAAGGTAACATTCCCCTGCCTGCTTCAGGAGGCACACTCACAACCATACCAGAAACAAAACCTCCCAAATGTCATCAGACTCACAATCTGGCTGCCAATGTTTTGTAGGACCTGTCATTTCCAGTTACCTGAAAAAAAATTAGAATTCACTTTCCCCTTTCCAGCTTGCTACACCAAGGGAAGGCTGTGCAGTCTAGCGTTTAGAGCACATCACTGTTAACTAAGGAGACCACGAGTTTGAAGCCAGTCACGGCCACTATCTTGCTGACCCTGAACAAGTCACTTCACCTCAGTCTGCTTCAGTCCTTCCGGATATAAATGGGGTAGAAGAAGGCCCCACTCTAAAAATGAGAGGGTGCTGCTACCTGCCTGTACTACACCAGTTTTTTTTGTCCTTTATGGAACTGAATTCTGTCTGCCTGTTGTTTAGTGTCTACATGTTAAAGTAAGTTCATCACTTGTGAGAAAGTGCTCAAACAGCCACACTTCAGCTTGTATTTTATACATCTTCATTTCTCTTCTTTTTATTCTTTGTTATAGTGGGACATATCTATTAAAGACCCCCTTTGGGACCTAAAAATCTTTTCTTAACATGCATATTCACATTACTGAAGAAACTGTAGTAGGAACTGCAAGAAATGCCCCTAATATTGTGATGTATTCGTGCCCTTACAGGTATGTTTCACTGTGCTAGGTTCAAACAACATGAAGTCTTGCTGTATTCTGACTAAATGCAGTTAGCTTTTCCAGTTCAGCTGTCCCACAGATGAAAGAGTTAACTCTATGCAAATACATAGAATGTGGAGCTGAAACTCAGTTTTCAAACCCCTGTCCCTGGTACTTTCTACATTCACAAAATGTCTGGCAGTGGTGGTAGCCCATCTAAGAAGACAGGGAGCATCTGTATTTCCATATCTGGATGACTGGTTGGTCGTAGGCCAGTCCCCTCAGCAGGTGAGGGATGCCCTGGTTACCGTCAGATTTTTTACTCCGCCTGCCTGTGAAGTCTCTCCGGAGATTTCTACTTGCTTGTTTCGGTTAGAGTGGTTACCTCGACGGTTTCTCCAAACCGCGTAAAATTTTGTTCGGTTCTTCAAGCCTCTGTCCTATGGTACAGATTAGACTAGTTTAGGTTTTCTCCAAAATTATTAAGCCTTCGGTTTTCTCTTACAGTTTGCGTAACTGGGAGGAAACCAAGTGAGGTAAAAATATAAAGTTTAACTTGTTTACAGTAGTTGGTTTGGAATCCAGCAGTTTTCGGTGTAAAAAAAAAACAAACAACAAGACTTTTTCTCATTTTTTTTCAATCGACCATTGAACTGGTAGTTAACTGAAAACACATTTAGTAACTCAGGACTGACTGCCACTTAAAAAGGGTAACTTGGCTTTCAGTGCATTATGTCAGAGAAACTCAAGAAAAAGACCGGTCCCACTGGGTTTCTGCACTGCAGAGAATGTGGGGAGGTGTTTGCCAAGGCTGATCCCCACCTCATTTGTGTCTACTGTCTGGAGTTTGACCACCTAAAAACAGACTGCCAAATCTGCAAAAACTTTTGAAAAGCCATGCTGGATAAGCATTTAGCCAGGCTAAAGAAGGGCCAAACAATCCACTGACCTGGACGGCTGGTCCGGTTCTGCTCCTAAGGGAGCTGGGGAAATGGAGGAGTTGTCTTCTGACCAGGGCGATACCTCCTTGACCAAAAGGAAGACAGATACTGAGGAGTCAGTACCTGCAAAAGGAAAAAGAAAATCTGCTGGTTTGGAGCCAACATTTGCAGTTCCAACCTCTGAGGAAATTGCTAAAGCGATTTAGATTGTACAGTCCTTACAGACCAGTTCAGATGATACCGGACCGGTTCAGAAACCGCATACTGCGGTTCGGCCACCTGCTGGTTCACATGATCTGGAGGCCTATTATGAACTCAAATGGGAGGGTGAGGAGGAAGAAGAAGAAGAAGGCTTGGGTGACCCCATTGAGCCGGATGTCTCCCCTGACAGACCAGAGTCGGTTTCTCCTCCTAAACAGCCTGGGAAGTCCTCTCACTATTTGTTTTCCAAAAAAGTTGCTGAGACCTTACAGCTACCTACATTTGAGGCAGCTGAAGAGAAGGAGGAGCCAGATTTCCTTGAAATGATGGATGTCCCTGACACTAATTGACTTTCAATCCCTCTTCATAAGTCTCTCAAAAAACAGACAAATAAAATTCTACAGATGCATACTTCTATTCCTCCTGCTGACAAAAGAATCGACAGGAGGTATATGTTGTCTGGCAATGGTACAGAGTTCCAGTATAACCATTGTAGCCATGTAGGGGTTGTTCAGGCTGCTGCCTGTGATAAGGCTGGCATCCCCTTAGCCTCACACCCTCCTGAGCAGGATTCTTGGAAAATTGATGCCATGGCCAAGAAGCAGTATTTGGCTGCCTCATTGGGTATTAGACAAGCTTCATACATGACATATGTCTCTAGATACCAGAAATCCAGATGGGAATCTGTTCTGGAACTGGCGAAGACTGCTCCTCCTCAGCTAGCTAAGGATCTGGAGCAAACAGTCAAGGATGGCACTGAAGAATCCAAAGTACAATTTCACTCTGCTGTGGATTCGAATGATGTATCCTCTAGGGTTATGGCTACTGCAGTCTCCTTAAGAAGGTTCGCTTGGCTCAGGTGTATCAATCTTTCTCAGGACACCCAGTCTAAAGCTATGGCCTTCCCTGTTGTCCAGAATTCTCTGTCTGGGGAACAGACAGAGACATACATGAAGAAAATGGATGAATACAGGTCTACTTGCAGGAGTGCAGCTGCTAAGGAAAAAGCTGCAACTCCACAAAAGCAGCAGCCAAAGCTGGGCGGAGGTAGGCCTTATCAAAGGCCTTTCTACCAGGTCCACGCATTCCCTGCTTACCAGCAGCAGAGAGGATTCTTTAGGGGCAGAGTAAGGAGGGGTGTAAGCAGGGCTGCTTCCACCTCTCAGCCTAGGACTCCTGCCAAGCAGACACCCTGATGTGTCAGCTAGGGCCGCCTCTCCATTGCCAGTAGGAGGCAGGTTGGCTCACTACTTCCAGGCCTGGCAAGCCATTACCACAGAGAAGTGGGTCCTTAAAGTAGTGAGCCAGGAACTTGCTCCAAGTTTCAAACAATTTCCAAGAACAAGAGCAAGGTCAGTCAAACTTGCCAACAGTTCAGAGACAGCCCTTTTGGAGGCAGAGGTTACCACACTTCTGCAGCACAAAGCTGTGGAACTTGTTCCTCCTCTTCACAAAGGAAAAGGGTTGTACTCAAGGTACTTCCTTACCCTGAAGAAAACTGGGGAGTGGCGGCCCATTCTAAATCTGAGGTATCTCAACAAACACCTAACAAAACTCAAATTCAAGATGGTGAAACTAACCAAATCCTTCCTATCCTCAGGCAAGGAGATTGGCTCAATTCCTTGAACCTCAAGGATGTTTATTTCCACATTTCAATCAGACACTCTCACAGAAAGTACCTAAGGTTCAGATTACCCTCAGGCCATTAACAGTTCAAGACAATTCCCTTTGGCCTTACCTCAGCCCCCAGAACATTCACAAAATGTCTGGCAGTGGTGGTAGCCCATCTAAGAAGACAGGGAGCATCTGTGTTTCCATATCTGGATGACTGGTTGGTCGTAGGCCAGTCCCCTCAGCAGGTGAGGGATGCCCTGGATTTGGTGCAGGATACCCTCATATCTTTAGGATTTCTGGTAAACCTAAAGAAGTCAGTACTGGAGCCAGTCCAGCCCTTAGAATTCATAGGAGCAGAGCTGGACACAGCCTAGGCAAAGGCTCTCCTTCCAGTGGGAAGGGTAGACAACCTCATCCAGCTGGCAAACTCTTCTGATTAACAGGTGTCTTGTCCGGCAAAACATTTTCTCCAGCTCCTGGGGCACATGGCAGCCTCTACAGCAGTGGTTCCAGGAGCCAGGTTTCAGATGAGGGATATCCAATTTCATCTCAGGTCCTACTGGTCCCAGAGAAGGGACTCCCTGTCCAAACTGATCCCAGTGACTGCCACCCTGATCCAGGCATTACAGTGGTGGAAGGAGAGGGACAACCTCAGGGAAGGTGTTCCATTCCTCCAGCAACCTCCTACAGTGGTTCTGACCACAAATGCCTCTCTCCTAGGGTGGAGACCTCACTTAGGGGACCACACTGCTCATGGGACATGGTCCCACCAGGAGTCCCTGCTCCACATCAATCTGTTGGAGCTCACGGCAGTGCTATTAGCTCTCCCGTCATTCTTAAAGATGGAACAGGGGAAGGTGGTGCAGATTAGGACAGACAACACCACCACCATGTACTACATCAACAAGCAGGGAGGGACGAGGTCCTCTGCCCTGTGTACGGAGGCCATGAGGATCTTGAGTCTGGCCTATTCCCTTCAAGACCTCCATCTCAGCCGTGTGCCTGCCAGGCAAGGACAATGTACTGGAAGATGCCCTCAGCAGAATAAATCAGAGCCACCACGAGTGGTCTCTGAACAGGAAAATTATGTGCAGTGTTCAGGAGATGGGGCACATCACAGATAGACCTGTTTGCAGCCCCAGCATATTGGTTTCATCTATAGGTTGTGATGCAAATGCATGGCTTGCTAAGTTTGCAGATGACATGAAACTTGGTGCAGTAGTGATCAATGAATTGGATGCTAAGTGACTGCAGGACAATATTGATCTACTATATAAATCAGCCATTGGGAAAAGACTAAAATTCAATCTAGCAAAGTGCAAGATTATGCACTTGGGAAGAAATAATCAAGCATTTAAGTATACTTTAAATGGGGTCAGACTATTATCAACAGATGCAGAAAAAGACTTAGGAATATGGGTTAATAAAGAATTAGAATTCACTCATCACTATACAGTGACTGCAAAAAAAGCCTATGGGATTTTAGCATCTATTATGAGGAACATAAAAAGCAGGGAGAGAGACGTGATTGTGTCCCTTTACCAGTCTCTTGTTAGACCCCATTTGGAGTATGCTGGCTGTGTATGGCAACCCAGACTGAAACAAGATATGTGGCATCTGGAGGGGGTCCAGAGACGGGCAACAAGGAGAGTAAAGGGTTTGGAGAATTTCCCCCATGAGGAAAGACTGAGAGAACTTGGTCTGTACTCACTGCAGTATAGGAGATATTGAGGGGATATGTGCCTGATTTATAGGGCACCGGATGTATGAGAATGTTTAGGTTTAAAAGGTCGGCCAAATATAGTTACAAAGCGGGGTCACCGATATCAACTTACAAGGGAAAAATATAACAGAAATAAGAGAGGGGCCTGGTTCTCACAACGTATAGTTGCCCAATGGAATGCTTTACCCAGTTCGGTGGTCTCTAGTGAAACTATGAATCAGTTCAAGATAGCACTTGATAAACATAAGATTAATCAACTTCATCAGTTGAGTATATAAACTGTGTAGGACAATAATGACCTAACAGCTAAAGTACCTGATTCTTCCTATGAATGAATGAATGAATCCTATGAAACATCATTCCCACAGCAACAAACTGTGACGCACAGAGGATTATGGCTGCAGCAAAGAATTCAGCAACAGAAGCAGATGAACTCCGGAGGACAAGGAACCTGTTTCCATAAACATTACTCTTTTAATGAATGACAAAGGGACGGGAAATGCAAGCGATCAATAAAATATAAGCTAACTTGCGTCTATTATGTTTTTAAAGTTTTCTTAAAAGTAAAGAGATCACTTTAAATGTATACAGCTGTGTTTTGTCTCAATGTGTTGCTCCTCTGCTCCCATATGAAAATCATGTCACATCTCATAGGGCTATCTCAGCTGACCAAATTTCAAATCAAATTCTCTGAGTTCAACCAATGCAACAGCTACCACTGACACCCTTAGCTTAGTCACCACTCGCACCTGATGTCATTATTAGTGATTATCTGTACCCAAAATTGTCTCACATGGATTAACAAATGTCAAGCACATATGATTGTTGACACTGGCTTGTGAAAAGTTACTGTAAGTGAATGTTGTAAAGAGGGAAACTCACTGCATGTGTCTCTGTATAGCTGTACCTCTACTGTATGTAATTAACTCCGGGTTGCCCCTGAGAAAGGGACTGTCATGGTCTCAGCAGGCTTACCCAGTTACCAAAATTAAATAAATAAATACATAATTTCTCAGTAGGCTATCCATGGTAAGAATAAATTAATGGGAAAATCAAAACAAAAACAAAGTGGTTAAGTTACAAAAAATATTTATGTTTTTAGTATGAAATGGATGGTTACAATGCTGAATCCAAATTGACTGAACTGTAATTTCATTTCTGTTATCCCACCACAACAGCACAGATAAAAGTGCCCTCTGTCAAGAAAGGCTCAGCAGTCATCATCAGAGTTATCCGACTCTCTAATACCTCCCACACCCACATCTAACACGGCTGCCCTGGCACTATACCCAGAAAATGAATGAAAACAGACACACAGAAACAACCATTTTAAACTCTGATCCCGACAGCAAGTGAAAGAATTTTATTGTTATAAAGTAAAATAGTAACTCAAGCCACTGCTATCACGCTGTAGTACTACCCATGCTTCCACTCCTGATACCCAGCTCTGCTCCCAACATTTTTTTTTTTAAGTTGCTCACTTCCTGAAACTATTACCAGCACACTGTAGCACTATCCTTACTACTGCTCCAGACTGAACCTGTCCTGATCAAGGCCACTGCTCACTGCACCACACACTGCCCTGCTCACTAATGCCCAGACAGTGTTAACTAAACTACCACAAACTCTGCTGCTCTTTTCTCCAGATTAAGTTTTACTGATAAACCAGGAAAGTGGGCTAAGTCACTAATCACAGTTTTTAGCTATGCCTGTTTTAAGAAAAACCCATCAACACTACATTTATACATATGACGGACTGAAATAAGGATTTGTCAGTCAACTGCCTTAAATAGCTCCTGGGTATCAGCATTTTCCAGCCACCCAGGAGCTGACACTTAAGACATTTTTCAAAATGGTGTTGTTTCAAAAGTTTATCTTTTTTTTTTGTATTATCTATTTTTCCGCCCCCGTGCTTGCTGGCCCTCCACTCCTTCAGGCTCTGTCAAGTCCCCTTCCCCCCCGACCTCTCCTGTCCCTGCCCGGCCCTCCTCTAGTCCCCAGATCGCAGCCGACCCACGGGATATCCCAGTGTATCCCTTCACCAGGCGGGGCCCCTCTCCTCCAGGGGAAGGCACGGGGGAAAGGGTAGCCCCAGCACGTCCTTCTAGGGCCCGGGGATGCTGCTGGGGAACAGGAGGCACCGGGGAAGTGCTGGAGGCCCCTGGGGAACAGAAAGCCGTCATCCGGAGGGCCAGCGAGCGATTTTCATGGTTTTTCTGTTGGGGGCAGCGTAGTGACATCATGGCATACGCCGAAGTCCGCTCCTCCCCCAGTCAGTATTGGGGCCGTGCGTCCTGTGATACTCCCAGCCTCCGCTAGGAGCCAGCAGGCAGCGGACCAGTCCCCTACCCTCCCCTCCGGAGAAGGAGAGCTGTCCCTGGGACGCTCAATCCTTCTCCCCCCGGCCGACCCTCCAGTGACCCGGGCTCGTTCCTGAACCCAGGTCGCTGGCGTCGCAAGCGGAACTCCAACCGCTGCGCCGGCGGGCTGGACTGTTTATCTTTTTTTGACCACATTAAATAAGCTCAAACTCACAGACAGGAATTGAAAAGTGGCTAACTTTAATTCACTCAGAGTGCCACAGAAGATTAGGCTTTACATCCACGTGGGACAGCGGCAAGTTAGTAAACTATTTATAGATCAAGGTAATGAAATATTGCCCCAGCACACCAAAACATATGCATACCCAGCTGTTTTTTGTTTTTTTTGTCAACTCCTTGTTGCTTTCATTTTTCAGCACTGCTGGTCACACTACTGTCGTTGCTTACCTGTTTGTTCATCATTCTGCTTTTGCACTTGTAAGTTATCGCTGTAACTGCATTCTGTTGTTTTAATTTTAATCTTTTGTACTCTACTCTCCCTCTCTCCTGGTTCGCACCTGGAAACAAGCCTCATTTCAGTGTGCCTTTTCTGGTTACCAATTTTTAAATAAATTTTAAAGACTGTGGCCAACACAAAAGGTGTACCCCCAAACATTTGGCACTTCATGCGGACATACTGGCTGCATGTTTTGTGCTGTTTTACATAAAGTGCATGTGCTGAAAAGCTAAAAAAACGTTCTGAGCTTGCACAGACCTGTACAGCACACAACTGCATTATCCCCCCAAACTGCTCCAATTCTGCCTCTAACAAGCAGCACCCAATTCAAAAGACATTCTCTTAAGTAAAAATAAATTCCTGAACTGTTCTGGTCCCCCGCTGCTGAATTCCTGCAGTCACAGTATGATGCTGCTTGTAACCCAAGCTCAGTTGCAGTCCCCAAACTGCAGCTCTAGAAACCCTCCTGCGATCAGATTGGGAGGCCATGTAACACAGATTCTTCCCTACTCTCCTTCCATGTTCACTGAGGTTTCAGAATTTAGCTGGGAGCCCTCCAGTGAACTGTGTTCACAGCACATTGCTTCATTCTGAACTTGCTTCTCCCTCAAGTGTATACACTGCGCTTTTAAGACCGGGAGCCAACACTGACCGTTAGGACAGCTAAAGGACAGCTGACGGTGTAACTCCAGATGCTAAAAGCCTATTTTAGGCAAAATAAAACGTTCACTGCTTACCGAGCTTCCCCTGCCCAAAGTCACTTGCAGGCAGGAAGTTCTCTAGCGGGCATCTTACATAGATTGGAGTTGAGTGGTCATGTGACCTGTTCTGACCAATAGTGTGGCACCAGGAAGTCCTGCTTAAAAGGTAGCGCTTCAGTGGAAATGGCGTACTTCTAGGAACAGGTGCCAGCACCTACTGCTAGCACAGTTAACCATGTAAATCGAGGGGGGAACACTTATTTTAACCAAAAAAACTGTAATTCACTATTTACCAAGCTTCCTCTGCCCAAGGTCACTCGGGGGCATAAAGGAAATTCTCTAGCGGCGATCTCACAGAGGCTGGAGTCGGGTAGTCATCTGTCTCACTCCAACCAATAGCATGGCACCAGGAAGCAGGTAAGCCCTGCTTAAAAGGGAGCGCCTCAGTGGAAACGGTTTGCTTTTAGGAAAGGGAGCCAACGCTGACTGCTAGCGCAACTAGCAGTGTAAATCGAGGGGCTAAAAGCTTATTTTATGCAGAAAAACTGCACTTCACTGTTTATTGAGCTTCCTCTGCCCAAGATCACTCAGGGGCAGGAAGGAAGTTCTATATCGGCCATCTTACAGAGGTCGGAGTTGGGTGGCCACGTGACCCACTCCAAACAACAGCACGACACCAGAAGGCAGGCAGCCTTGCTTGAAAGGAACCACTCTTAACGTGTCCCATTCATGTCTGTGTCCCAGAGCGGGAATGGAAAGAGCAGGAGTGGAATGAGATTGGCATCTTAGGCATCCACAGGCAACAACAGGCACTCAGGGCAACTCTGCAGAGCCCCAAAGGTACAGTAAAGTACCTGTTTACTTGCTAATGCCTGTGTAAGGGATTACTGGAAGAAGGTAAGTGGATAACAATTCATACAAACAGAAACTGCCTGCTGTGTGGGAAGGGATGAAATACCCTATCTAGAGTAAGCATACAAAAGTGTTAAAGTTTTTTTTTTTCTTTCTTTTTCTTGTTATATCTAGCTTGTGTAGAAGCCAGGATATGTTGAATGCTTTACATTTTGTCCCCTTGTTGTTTTCCCAACTTACTAACCTCACTGTTATTGTCACTGCAATGGCTTTTTGTTTGTACTGTTCTACTAGTGCCACTACTTGTTCTTCTCTTAAGAAATGGAAATTACGTACCTACCCTAATTCTTGATCTTCTTGGATGGAGTCTCTACCACTCATTCACACTAATGGGATCTACGCTGGAGGTGCTAGGACCCAGCGGGAGCAAACATTTTGAGAGAGCCCACGCCAGAGATGGAGCCGCGAGGAAGCAGCACTGCGTGCTCCGGCTTGTGTGGTAATGACCATCTTGGCGTCGACCCTCCAATCACCTCAGTACCTTTTTTCCCCAAGGAGGTGCAGCATAACTAACCTAGAAGGACTAGCCTAACAAAATCGGACATAAGATAGTCCAAACAACCCATATAAGCAGGGTCAACAAAGAAGTCTTCACAGCCCAGCATTGAGGGGAGTGAAGACCAAAAACAGAGACGTAAGCTCGGGGGATGGTGGGTGGGCATGTGAATGAGTGGTGGAGACTCCATCCAAGAAGATCAAGAATTACGGTAGGTATGTAATTTCCATATCTTCCTGAACATAAAGTCTCCACCACTCATTCACACTAATGGGAGAGTACCGAGCTAATAACCACCACCACCCCCCGAGATGGGCGGCAGGAAAATAAGAGCTCACAATTTAGGACAGAAGTCCGTTAAGGATAGTCCTACCAAACGACAGATGTCATCTGGCATGGACGTCCAAGGCATACTGCTTAACGAAAGTATGCACTGAGCTCCAGGTAGCCACACTGCAAATATCTGCAATGGGCACGTTGCAGATTTCTGCCAGAGATGCCGCGACTGCTCTAGTAGAGTGAGCATACACCCTGCCTTCTAGCTTAACCTGTGCCATGGAATAGCAATGGTGGAGGCATGCTACCAGCCACGCTGAAATGCACCTGATAGCGACAGCTGACCTAGCCAGGTCTCGCTGAAGGAAACAAACAGTAGCTGAGCCTTGCAAATTTCTTTTGTTCTATCTAGATAGAATCACAGTGCTCTTTTAACATCCAAGGAGTGAAGGGTATGTTCCCCTTGATTCTGGA
This sequence comes from Neoceratodus forsteri, assembly GCA_016271365.2. Classification (NCBI taxonomy): domain Eukaryota; kingdom Metazoa; phylum Chordata; order Ceratodontiformes; family Ceratodontidae; genus Neoceratodus; species Neoceratodus forsteri. Next base: position 42,615,217 of record CM057451.1, read on the forward strand.
AGTTCCCAAAGTAGGTAGGCAGGACTAAAGGTTGGTTTAGATGGAATTCTGAGACAACCTTAAGGAGCAACTTAGGATGAGTGCTAAGAACTACTTTGTCCTTGTGAAATACAGTGTACGGGGGGTCTGTGACCACTGCATGTATTTCAGAAACTCTGCAGGCCAAAGTGATGGCCACCAAGAAGGATGTTTTCCAAGTGAGGAATTTCAACTCGCAGGTAACTAGAGGCTTGAAAGACTTCCGAGTGAGTATGTCTAACACAAGGCTAATGTCCCAGGCTTGACTGGACGTCTGATAGGAGGTCTGGTATGCAGAATACCCTTAAGAAACCTTTTAACTACAGGTAACTGAGCCAGTGACAAGGAAAATACCGGCTCACGATAAGCTGAAATAGCACAAAGATGAACTTTGACTGCAGAGTACTGCAGACCTGAATTTGAGAGGTCTAAAAGGTACTCCAAGACTTTATCAGGTGGGCAGGAAAAAGGGTTCGTAGAGGATTCTGCACACCAGAGAGACAAACGCTTCCATTTGGCTGTGTAGGTCTTTCTGGTGGCTGGCTTACGCACAGCCAAAAGAATATCTGAAACCCTATGAGAGACATTAAACCTATTCACCTCTATCTCTTCAGGAATCAAGCGTGAAGGTGAAGCGGCCTCAGACTGGGATGGATCATGGGACCCTGGGTCAGAAGGTTTGTCTGAAGGGGAAGTACCTTCAGTGGGGTTTCCGACATACTGCTGGGAACAATGAGAATCATTTTGTTCCCGAGACTCGAATTTGAGAAGTACCCTCTGAATTAGGGGAAGAGGAGGAAAGGTGTATAGAAAGCGTTTTGTCCACTGCAGCCTGAACGCATCCTGACAGAAAATGCCAGGTCCTGGATTTCTGGAGCAGAATAGAGGCAGTTTTGCGTTAAGTGGAGATGCAAAAAGGTCCAGGTCTAGAGTTCCCCACTCTTTGAAGAGTGACTGAACGACGGTTGAGTTGACAGACCACTCGTGAGGATCTGTCTCTGTCCTGCTGAGATGGTCTGCCAGCTCGTTTTGTACTCCTGGCAGGAAAACCGTGTGGATTAGAGCCTTGTGTTCCAGGCACCATCCCCACACTCTCATAGCTTCCCTGCATAATGGGTAAGAGTGTGCACCGCCCTGCTTGTTGATGTAATACATCACTGTTTTGTTGTCCGTTTGAAGGAGAATGTTCTTGTGACAGAGTATGTCCTTCAAGGCTTGGACTGCATAGAGGACGGCTCTCATTTCCAGGACGTTTATGTGAAGTTGGGATTCATCCTGAGTCCATGTACCTTGGGTATGGAGGTTCTGACAGTGAGTTCCCCACCACATCAGGGGCGTGTCCATGGTAACAGAGATCTAATTATTCAGAGGTGCAAAGGAATATCCTTCCAGAAGGTCATTCTCCTGTGACCACCAGGTGAGTGACCTCTTCAGAGGTTCTGTCACCTTGATGGGAAAGGACTGAGGAGTGGTTGGGGACCACTGAGTATCCACTGAGAGGTTCTCATGTGGAGACGTCCTAGGGGTACAGTGAACACCGAGGATGCCATGAGACCCAGCATCCGTTGCATCGAGATAGCTTCAACTGATCTGTTTTTCTCTGATGTTTCGGGACATCTGTAAGATATCGCTCCTTCTGTCCTCTGGAAGAAAAGCTTTCGTACAGGAGGTGTCCAGAAGAGTTCCTATAAAGACGAGTTTCTGTGAGGGCTGCAACTGCGATTTGTTGAGATTTAGCAGGACTCCTATGGACGTGAGGAAGTCTGAAGCCGTGGCTATGGCATCCAGAGTTCCCTGACTGGAGGGGCTTGCTAGAAGCCAGTCATCCAGATATGGGAAGACTTGAATTCCTGTTTTTCAGAGATGCGCTGCACAACACTTTGTAAAAACTCGCAGTGCCGAGGATAGTCCAAAGGGCAGGACTCTGAACTGATAATGTTGACCCAGTGCCATAAACCTTAGGTATTTGTGGTGTTTTGGGTGTATAAGAATGTGTTGGTAGGCATCCTGCATGTCCAGGGAGGCTAGCCAATCATGTTGATGAATCAAAGGTAACAGGGTACCTAGAGAAATCATCTTGAACTTTTCCTTGTGAAGGAATTTTTTTATCTTTCTGAGATCCAGAATGGGGTGCATGCCGCCAGTTTTCTTCGAAACTAGAAAGTAATGAGGGTAGAAACCTGTGTTTCGTTGGTCCAGTGGAACTATTTCTACTGCCCTGTTGTTCAGAAGGCCTTGAACCTCGGAAGCAAGGTCTGACTGTACTGTCGACAGCCTGGGCTGTCGTTTGGGGGGATGATCCGGTGGGGTTTCTGAAAGACTGAGCGAACACTCCTCGCAGATTATCTGGAGGACCCATTTGTCTGATGTTATAGACTTCCACCAGTCGTAGAACTGAGTCAGACGTCCTCCCACTGCTGAGGAAGTGTCCCTCTTGGGCAGATGAGGTGGGACCTGGGCCAAGAAGTCAGAAGGTGGCACTGGGCGCTTTGGGGCCTTGTGCCTTCTGCTGCGTTTTCTTTTGTGGCTGCGGGGTTTGGTTTCTGTTAAAACCTCCCCTGCCTTTGCACCAAAAGGACTGACGGTTGTGAAACTGACGATTGTTAACACCCCCGAGAGGGGGCAGGTGCAAGCCGAGCTGTCTTACTGACTGACCTAGTCTTTTGTGTGGCCTCGAGAGTTCCACCTGGGGCCCAAACAGATACATACTGTCACCCCTGGTTATGGTATGAAGTAGCTCTGAATTAGTTTCCAATTCAGGCAGAGCTTCTACCATTTGCTTAAGCGAATGCCAAAGAACATACTCATATTAAGAAAAATAGCCCTGGTAGCTGGCAATACGCATACCCAGGGTGGAGGCAGCAAAGACTATCTTACCTAAAGTGTCTATCTTACGAGATTCTTTATTTATAGGCCAGGCTGTAGATGCCACAGGGAGGATGACCTTGTCATTCCCTGCTAAGACTACAATGGGATCAGCAAAAGCTTGTGAGGCCAATATGGGTCCTATCTTTGGGAGTAGCATACTTCCTATCTATGGACTTAGCCACGGAAGGTATGAGAGCAGGATTGTTCCATACCATCTGAAAAAGGGTCACAAAAGATGGTTGTACCGGAGGGGTTAAATCCATAGGGATCTCTGGGACATGAAGGTACTGGATTCTTAAAAGCTTCCCAGGATCGATTTCTGTAGTCTGAAGAGAAAGCGTGGAATTTAAAATTTTCAGCACAGACTTAAAAGAAAGGTCTTTGACCACAGGCTCTGCAGCAGGATTGATCCCTGCTCCTTCAACATCATCACCCAGACGAAGATCTGGGTCAGGTTCAAAATCATCTCCTGACAGTCCGGGGGGACTGTACGGACAGGAAAGGAGTGAAACTCAGAATGAAAATTAGAAGAGGAAAGAATCGGAGTCGAAAAGCCTTGGAGGCTGGACGGTGCTGCACCAAGCATCTGCGCCAATGAAGAACACGGTGCCGAAGACAAGGAAGTCGGCACCATCGGAAACAGACCAGCACATGGTGCTGACAAAGGCCACGGCGCTGAAAGATCTTCGGCGCCGACAGAGCCCACGGCGCTGAAGATGGCGCCGACAGAGCCCCCGGTGCCACTGACAGCTTCGAGAGTGTTCCAAGGTTCCGAAAACTGCAATTTGAAGGAAAAGAAGGAAAATTAACAGCAGATAGAGGCATCGGTGTGGACCCCTGTGACGCAGCCATGTGAGGGGGGAAAACACCTGAGCACGGAGTCGACAGCACCGAAGAAGACGCTGCGCGACTAGGAAGGTCCAACCGCCCTACCTGGTCCCTTGAGCAGCCCAAAGGCCCTGGAGTGACCAGGCCAGGCAGCTGGACCAACCTCCGAGCCCATTGCTCCATAAGAGCAGCCCACTGGTGAAACTGCCCATCGGAGGCCCATCCAAAAGCCGGGGACGGGCTCCGATGTCGAAGAGGTCAGGCATCGGAGCTAGAAAAAGGTGACTCCGAGAGGGGAGAAGACCAGTGCCTGGCCCCAATGATCGACCGTCGACGAGCAGACATACCAGAAGGTGACCTCGAGTGATGCCTTCTCTTACTCGACTTGTGCGCCGAAGAAGAACTCGACACCGGACGGTGCCGCAAATGGGACCGTTTCCTTTTATGCTTTCGGGGGGACCGCCTATCTCCCTGAGCATTGGACTGTCTGTTGTCAGACCCACCCTCCGGGGAGGGCAGCGGACCGGACCCAGCCCACCTGCTCATGGTCGACTCCGTCAATGAAGGGCTGAAGACTTCTTTCTTAATCAATAAAATTAAATCTACTCGGTTACTTGTATCGAAGACAAATAACACAACAATAAACTTAAAACTATGCTGCTAGTTTGAAGTTTGACTCCCAGCGGACGAGCGATATCACTAAGGTGCACTCGGCGGCAGGAAAAAAGGAACTGAGGCAGATGGAGGGTTGACACCGAGATGGTCATTACCGCATAGTCGGGCTCATGTGCCGCTCTCGCAGCTCCATCTCTGGCACCGGCCCTCTCGAAAAGTTTCCTCCCGCTGGGTCCTAATGCCTCCGGCGTAGATCCCATTAGTGTGAATGAGTGATGGAGACTTTATGTCCAGGAAGATCTTTGTTTTGTCCATGACATGGAGCCTTTGTAAAAGAGCCTATTGGCTCAAAGGTTGTAATTCCGAAATTGAAATAAATGAATAAAATAAAGTTAAAAGTGCTAACTAGAATCACCTTTGGTGCGGGAACAGAGGTAACACCCTAACTATGGCAAGGGTAAAAAGTGGATAAAAGAAGAAAAAGGGGAAAAGTTATAACACCCTATCTAGGGTTACAATACAAAGTAGTTAAGCAAATCAAAAAAAGGGGAAAATCTAGGATAAGAGTACAGATATGACAGGGTTGGGTAAACCCCTGTCCCATTTGTTATGCAGAGAGGAGTTAAAAGCAAGGGTCTATTTTGTCCTCTCCTATTCTGCCACTTATCTCTCTCTTGCCTATCAAACTGCACAATCACATTTTCCTTGTGGCACCTAGGGACTGGCCACTCTGATGGTCCCACAGTTTCCCAGTTATCTCCCTTCCTTCACTTGCTGTTTCTATCATTTCTTTCTCCCCTTGCTTCTCTGTGGTTAAAAGTATATATGTGAATTTGTATGTGAAACTGGGATCCTTTAGTTTGCAAATGTATACAACTGTATTGTTGAAATGACTGCAGAAAGCTATGTGGGTTTATTAGAAAAGATAATCTGGAACACAAGGGGTTGACCTTGAGATGCACCCTGATATCCACAAGCTTGTTAACTGTATTGTCAACAGGACACCAGCTCTAGGACAAAATTGTATTATTCTGTTGCACCTGCAAAGACTAGATGTGCTCTTCAGGCTGGCCTCAGGAATAACGAGCATTTGTCAATGCCGAATGTTGTCTTGCTGGCACTGGCACTGGCAGTGCAGGAGTTAGAGAGATGCATAATAGGAATGGCAGTGAGGTAGTGAACTGACGCCAGCCCCACCCCCATCCTGCAGAGACCGACAGGCATTGGGGTATGCCTTTAGGTAGTCGGCCATAACGCTCACGCCATTTCACCTCACCCTACTCTGCAGAAACCAAGAAGTGTCGCAGTGTGCCTTGGGGTCTTCGGGCTTTACGCTCACCCCATTCTATAAGAAAATACACTGAGACAGGTGCAGTATAGGAGAATGGGGTGAACTTTGGGGCTGAAGAGTCCAAGGCATACCTCGATGCCTGTCACTGGCTGCAGGGTGGGGGTGTAATGGCGTGAGCATTACAGCCGACAATCCCAAGTCACACCCCTGATGCCCGTCAGTCTCTACAGGTAATCAGAGTGGTGGACCAAGGGGGAGCAGTTGATGTTGCCTATCTTGACTTCAGCAAAGCTTTCGATACTGTTCCACACAGAAGATTGATTAACAAGCTGGGTAGGCTCGGGGTGGGTCAGAAGTTGGTCAAATGGGTGGCAAACTGGTGGACGGGGAGAAAACAGAGAGTGGTGGTAAACGGTACTCAGTCAGAAGAGATGCAAGTCACAAGTGGGGTACCTCAGGGATCAGTCCTGGGGCCAGTCCTCTTCAATATCTTCATCAGTGAAATTGCAGATTGACTAGAGGATAAGGTTTGTCTGTTTACAGATGACATCAAGATCTGCAACAGAGTAGATTCTCCAGATGGGGTGGGCAGAATGAGAAGAGATCTGGATAAACTAGCAAAATGGTCGGAAGAGTGGCAACTAGAGTTTAACGCAAAGAAGTGCAAGATCATGCACATAGGGAAGAGAAACCCTAATGCCACCTATTGGTTGGGAGGGGAGTTGCTAGCAGTCACAAGTGAAGAAAGAGACTTGGGTATCACCATCACAGAAGACCTGAAATCATCCAAGCAGTAGGTAAGGCTAGAGGGATGTTGGGGTGTATTAGTAGGGGTATCACAAGTCGTAAGACGGAGGTAATAATCCCTCTTTACAAGACACTGGTTAGGCCCCATCTGGAGTACTGCATGCAGTACTGGAGGCCACACCTTCATAAGAACATTAACAAAATGGAGGCGGTCCAGAGAAGGGCAACCAAAATGGTGCAGGGACTGCATCAGAAAACATATGAGGACAGATTAACAGAGCTCAATATGTATACCCTAGAGCAAAGGAGGGAGAGAGGTGATATGATTGAAACATTCAAACACCTTAAGGGCATTAACAAGGTGAAAGAGTCTAACATGTTTCAATACAAGAAAAATAGCAGGACAAGAGGACACTTCATGAAATTAGAGGGAGGCTGATTAAGGGGTAATGTGAGGAAAAACAGGTTACTCACCTGTAACAGTAGTTCTAGGAGTGGTATATGTTGTTCATCCACACTTACTGGCATGTCCCTTTCCCCTTTAAGAATCGACAGAGGTCTTTAAGCTGGCTCCTCCCTACCACCCGGGTGGTATAACCCTCGGCTCTGCCCCATGACACCAGATCTTAGCCCGCTGGAAACCAGGTTTGTGCGTCTGCAGCCGGGGAGGTTGGGTGGGTCTGTGTAGATGAACAACATATACCACTCCTAGAACTACTGATACAGGTGAGTAACCTGTTTTTCTAGGATCGTGGATATGTTGTTTATCCATACTTACTGGCAGACTCCTAGCAGTTCTCCGGGAGGAGGGAGGCAAGGTGCACACACCCACTGATACTCACCTGGGAAATAGAGATTGGAGAACTGAGTCCCCAAAACCAGCATCCCGGCATGACTCAAGGTCAATGTGGTAATGGGTAATGAAGGTGTTTGCTGACTTCCAGGTAGCAGCCTGACAGATTTCCTGGATAGGGATGTCCCTGGAAGCAGCCACCGATGCAGCGTTATGGTGGGTAGAATGAGCTCTTATTCCTCTGGGAGGCTCCATGCCCACCAACTCGTAGCACAGACTTATGCAAGATGTAGTCCACCTTGCAACAGTCCGTTTTGCTGCAGTTCTGCCAGAAGTGGCTTCAGCATAGGTGACAAACAGCTTGCGAACCTCTCCCCGAATTTCCGTCATCCTCTCCTTATAGTAGGAGAAAACGCATCTCAGGTCCAAAGTATGGAGCCTGTACTCAGCCTCTGAGGTGTATTTAGGGTAGTATACTGGCAGAATTAACACCTGGTTAAGGCGAAACTCTGACACCACCTTCGGAAGGAATTTCAGATGGCGGCGCAGGACAACCTTGTCCCTATGGAAGACCAGATAAGGAGAGTCCACCAGAAGCAGCTGGAGCTCCCTAAGGGTCGAAGATGGAAGACCCCCTTTGGACAGAGACCAAAGGTAGTCGAGAATGTTAGCCACTGGACAGGACAGAGGGTCCAGGCCCTTGCCCTGACACCAACTGGAAAACCTTTTCCATTTGAAGGCATAACATTTCCTGGTTGATTCCTTTCTGGATGCCTCCATCACGGTGAGGACATCCTTGGAAAGACCCAAAGCCTGGAACTCTAGCCACTCAGGTACCAGGCTGTGAGGTGCAGTGACTTGAAGGACCAGATGGTATAACTTCCCCTAACTCAGAGAGGTCAGGTCCGGGAGCGCTGGAAGCCACTCCGAGGGCCTGCAGCTGAGGAGATATGGATACCAGAACTGGCGCGGCCAGTCTGGGGCTACCAGAATCACCTACGCCATGTCCCTTCTCACCTTGAGAAGCACCTTGTGGATCAAGGGAAATGGAGGGAAGGCATACAAGAGGCCTGGAGTCCACAGCCTCGAGAAGGCATCCCCGTGCAGCGAGCCCTGCTGAGGGGGTGGGTATGAAACAGCATCAGCTTGGTGTTTTCCCTGGAGGCAAACAGGTCCACCATCGGTTTGCCCCAGTGGGAAAACAGGCTGTAAGCTACCTCTGGGTGGAGAGACCACTCGTAGGATGTCTCGCCTAAGCGGCTGAGGGCATCCGCCAGATCATTTGAGGCTCCTGCCACAAAAATGGCTAGGAGATCCGCCTCCAGAAGGCTGGCAAGGGCCCAGATGCAGAGCGCCTCCCTGCAAAGCAGACGGGAGTGCGTGCTGCCCTGTATGTTGAGGTAGTACATGGTCGTGGTATTGTCTGTCAGGACTTGAACCACTTGACCCCGGAGCTGAGGAGCGAAAGCTGACAGTGCCAGTCTGATTGCTCTGAGCTCCAACAGGTTGATGTGGTATTGGGACTCCCCGGGGGTCCAGAACCCATGGGCCCTTTAGTCCCCTATGTGGGCTTCCCAGCCCATGAGAGAGGCATCGGTCATGAGGTTGGCTGTTGGGTCTGAGCGGACAAACGAGATCCCTTCTTGTAACTGGTCTGTGGTGGTCCTCCATTGGAGAGCGTCCCACATCTTCTGGGTTACAGTGATCAGCTGGTCAAAATGACCACAGCACTGAGTCCACTGGACGGCCAGCTCCCACTGGAGGGGGCGCATGTACCACCGGGTCCAACGGACCACGGAGGTGCACGCCGCCATGTAACCCAGAAGGCACAGAAAGTCCCGGGCAGGGCGCAATTGCCCAACCAGAAATGATTGGGCAAAGGAGGAGAGAACCTCCGCCCTGTCTGCCAGGAGCCGCGCTCTGGCTTGACGAGACTCGAGCTCTGCCCCAATGAAGCACATCACCTGAGAAGGCACAAGTTCTGACTTGGCCTTGTTGATCAGGAGGCCAAGTTGGGAGCAGCTCTGGAGAGCCAGGTCCCTTGACCTCTCCACCTCCTGCTGGGAGGGACCTGCTAAGAGCCAATCATCGAGGTAGGGGTAAATTCTGACACCCCCCCCAACGCCTGAGATAGGCTGCCACCACTGCGATGCATTCGGTGAAGACCCATGGGGCCGATGACAGGCTGAATGGCATGGCATGGAACTCGTATAGGGTCCCTTTGGCTCTGAAGCAGAGGAACCGCTGAACAGAAGGACGGATTGGGATGTGAAAGAACGCTTCCTGCAGATCCAGTGAACAGTGTTTCACTCCAAGGATGGTATGATCTGGGACAGAGTGACCATCCAAAAGGTGCATGACCTGAGATACCAATTCAGGTTGTGCAGATCTAAAATGGAGCCCCCGTCCGCTTGGGCACCAGGAAGTACCTGGAGACAAAGCCTGGGTCTGCTGGAGCATCCGCCACTGGAGCTACTGCCTCCTTGAGGAGGAGCTGAGCGATGTCTCGGGAGAACCGACTGAGTATGGACGGATCCTCTTTCCTCTCGAGGGGCATGGGCTCGGCTTGGAGGGTGTTGCTCGAATTCCAGAGGCAGTCCCTGATCAACCACTTCCGGGGAAGCAGTATAGCGTAGTGGTTTAAGGTTCTGAGCTACAAATCTGGTGGCCTAGGTTTGAATCCCACAGCCCCAACTTGAATACTGTGTGATCCTGAGCAAGTCACTTAACTTCCCTGTGCTCCCAGGTTGCACCTGTAAACAAGCATTCAGCTTAATGTGCCACTCCTGGTTAAACAATTGAAAAAACAAACAAAAAAAAAAACACCTGTCTGTGGTAATAACGGACAAGGCGGAAAGAAAGTGGTGTAGCCAGCCCCCCACGGGAGGACCCAGAGCTGGCGTGACGGGAGAGGGGGTGGCACCCCTGCCCTGTCATTGAGCAGGCTTGGAGGAGGAGGATCCAAGACCTGAACCTTGGCCTCCTTTACTGGTCTGGGAGTGCCCGGGCTTGGACCAGGGGCGCCAAGCTTGAGTCTGCTGTTGCTGCTGCCCTCCTTGAAAAGAGGGTTGCTGTGCCGCAGGGGAAGAGTGCCGAAAAGGCTACTTCTTCTGCTGTTTCTTGCCCGAAAAACCTTTAGCAGAAGTAGTGTCCAAGGTGGCACTGGACTGCTTGATACGCTGAAGGTGACCAGCCACACCTGGGCCGAAAAGGTTGGTGCCCAGGAAAGGCACATTAGCTAGTTTGTGCTGAGTATCTGCTGGGAAAGAGGAGAGCCTCAGTCAAGCCCTGCGACGAGAGGCAACTGCGGCTGCCATCGAGCGGGCACAAGAATCCCCAATGTCCAGGGCTGTCTTAAGCTGCTGTTGGCATCAGCCCGGCCATGATCCCAGACCTGCTTGACCGTGGTCTCCATGTCCGCGGGGAGGTGAGGGAGGACTTTATCCAAAGACCCCAAGAGGGCACGGGAGAAGTGTGCCATGATGATGGCTGAACTTGCCTGATGAAGGCCTAAAGACGAGGCAGCACAGACCTTTCAAGCCAAATGATTCAAGAGTTTAGATTCTTTTTCGCGGGAGGTCGGTCGATGTCGGCAGAACTGTCAGTACGCCTGAACACAGAGGCGGTCACCAGGCTCTCGGCCAAAGGGTGCTCTGTGAACCCCACAAGGGGCCCCATGGGCACCGCATACTTGCGGGCCATGCGGCCAGATGGAGCTGGACAGGAGGCAGGGCGCTGCCAAAGTTCTAAGGCTGGGCCAACTATGGCCTCAGCCAGAGGAAAGGCCTCCATCGGGGTATCCCCTCTCTTGAGGATGTCTGTGATAGGGTACTCTGCCTTTTTCTGGATAGGTTCCAGGGGCATCCCTGTAGATTCAAAGATGAGGCGAAGAATGCCCTGAAAGGACAAAGGACCTTCCTCCCTCTCTATCCCACCGGACAATTCGTCATCCTCGGGATAAGAATGAAGGCCAGTCTCATCCAAATCTGAGTAATCTGGATACAACAGTTGACAGGCCAGGTCACCTTCGACCCGCCGAGGGCAGTCCAGGGTGACAGTAATCGAAAGACACCGGGGAAGCCCGGTGTCTGGTCTATCTTCCTTAGAAGGAGACCCTCCCACAGGCTGCTTGGGTGGTGGTTCCACCACAATCAGTACAGAGACTGGTTTAGGCCAAACCAGAGGTTTCGTTGGCTCCGTGGGTGTGGGAGCCGACTTAATCAGCTCCGAAGGAGTCGTATTCGGCCTGGGAGGCGAAAGCAAAGTAATGGCAGGGGTGGAAGCCGGGGTCGGACTGTGCCCATACAAAATCAGCTGTTGCCACATGAGGTCCTCGTAGCACGACAAAGTTTCTGCCAGAGCCTCTCTTCATCCGAGGAGGATGAGGACGACTGATGGCGCTGCCTCTTCTTTGAGCGCTTGTGGCTCTTCCTCGGCCTGTCGGTCAAGGGGTCCTAGAACTTGATCAAGATCGGATGGGCCAATTCGGTCTCTCGGGAGACACTGGCAGGACCGGTGATTTCCCAGGGTCAGGGACCACTTCCTCGATGGAATTCCCAGCAAGCTGGGTCTCCTCGTTGGAGAAAGAAAGGACCGTAATCCGACTGAGAGAATCGATGACTGGAGTTGGCAATAATGGGTCGATGATTATTTCAACCTCGTTGATAGACACTTCAGTCGACTGGCCAGACAGCAAAGCCAAAAAGCCAGCGGCCGAAGAAGCAATTTCGACCGAAGTCGAGGCTGCCGGTTCCTAGGACCAAGATCTCTCCTGATCCCAAGAGTGTCTCCGTCGCGACGAAGATGATCCCGGGACCTTTTCCCGCTTACGGGACCGAAAGGAGTGCGTGCCCGCAGGACACTCTCCCTTTGTCGGGAGAGACTGGCACAACTCTCGGAAGGAACCCGAGAAAATGGAGCCCAGGTTGAGAGGAATGAAGAAGCTCGAAGAGGAAGATTCCTCAGCACGAGCTGCTTCCTCCTCTAAGGCTTGCATGCATTCCAATTGCTCAGCAGACCCCGCGGCCAGGGAAATTGCCCATTGAGCCTCCTTTGATTTCACTGGAGGGTTCTGTTTTTTCCGGCCTCCCCAACGTCAGGCGTGGGAGCGGTCATAGAGAATGTTAGGGTGAAATGCAGAGACAAAAATCGCACCGGTGTCACATGGTCGACACCCAGGCAATAGACACCAGTGGTGTGGGTGATCGCGCTAACAGTTTCTGGCTCTGCAACACCGGCAAAATCTGGGGGAAGACTTGTCTTCCATAATCGAAGATAAGCAGACGTGAGCATTAATGCGAACTAGACGAATTTTTGGAATAACTGAAGATTTTGAAGCCAGGGCCTACAAATTGCAGGAGCACGAAGGAAGCAACCTGAATCTTCCAGCGGAAAGGAAGATCTGGTGTCATGGGGCGCAGCCGAGGGTTATACCACCTGGGTGGGTGGGAGGAGCCAGCTTGAAGACTTCCGGCGATTCTTAAAAGGGAAAGGGACATGCCAATAAGTGTGGATGAACAACATATCCACGATCGAAGAAGTCATTTTTCACAGAAAGGGTGGTGGATGCATGGAACAGCCTACCTCAGGAAGTGGTGGATATGAATACAGTGCAGGGCTTCAAACAGGCATGGGATAGGCATAAGGGAGCAATACAGATGTGTATGAATAGATAGGCCATTGACAGAGTAAAGGCCTATGACACACTCCTAAGGTAGAAAAAGAAATGGGCAGACTAGATGGGCCTTGGGTTTTTATCTGCCGGAAAACTTCCATGTTTCTGTTTCTCTGGCCTGCACAATTTCAGCTATGAGAGACGAACATCCAAGACGTTCAGATGAAACATGAGACACATTTCACAGGACTGAGTGTAATGGCCTACACCCAAGCAATATACGCACATGGCACGCGGGTCTGTGTGAGACATCTTTCGCCCGCATGGGCAGTGGCGGAAACCGGGGGAAGATTTATCTTTCATGACAGTCGAAATCGCGAAGCGATCGTTAACTCATACGAGTTTAATTCTGAGCAAATCCGAGGATTTTGAAGCCAGGGCCTATTGAGGAAACCTGAATCTTTCAGCGGAAAGGAAGATCTGGAGTCATGGAGCGGAGCCAAGAGTAATACCACCCAGGTGGGTGGGAGGAGGCAGCTTCAAGACCTTCTGGCAAGATTCTTAAAGAGAAAGGACATGCCAAACAGTGTGGATAGAACAACATATCCACGATCCTAGAACTACTGTTACAGGTGAGTATCCTGTTTTTCTCGGCTCATGGATATGTTGTTCTATCCACACTGTTTGGCAGACTCCAAGCAATTCTCCGGGAGGAGGGAGTAAAGGCGCGCACCCCTTCTGATATACTTACTTGGGGAACAGATATTGGAGAATTGAGGCCCCAAACCCAGCATCCCGGCGTGACTCTAGGTTGATGTGGTAGTGGGTAATGAAGGTGTTTACTGTCTTCCAGATAGCAGCCCTGCAGATTTCCTGGATAGGGATGTCCCTGGAAGCAGTCACCGACGCAGCAGTATGGCGGGTAGAATGAGCTCTTATCCCTCTGGGAGGCTCTTTGCCCGCCAACCTATAGCAGACATCAATGCAGGATGTAATCCATTTGCCAATCGTCCACTTTGCTGCAGGTCTGCCAGGTGCGGGTTCAGCATAGGTGATAAACAGCTGGTGAACCTCTCCCCAAACTACTGCCGTCTGCTCTTTATACTAAGAGAGCGCTTGTCTCAGGTCCACAGTACGGAGGCTATACTCGGTCTCCAAGGTGTAGTTCGGGTAGAACACAGGCAGAGTCAACACCCGGTTAAGATGGAACTCAGACATCACCTTTGGAAGGAATTTCAGATGGGGGCGCAGGACAATCTTGCCCCTGCGGAAGACCAAGTAAGGAAACTCCACCTGGAGCTCCCCAGTCCTTCTGGCTGATGTGATAGCCACCAGGAAGGCATTCTTCCACGACAAATGTGATATCTCACACTTGTGCATTTGTTCGAATGGCTTGCCCATGAGCTTTGCCAGTACCAGCAGTAAATCCCAAGGAGGTGGAGGTTTACGCACTGGAGGGGATATGCGGTCAAGGCCTCGAAAGAAACACCAGATCACCATCTCTAGTGCCTCCATCTGCTGACTGGCCCGCGCCCGGTAAGCAGAGATAGTTGCCAGGTGCACCTTAAGGGTTGTAGACCGAAGACCTCCTTTAGACAGAGACCAAAGGTAGTCTAGTATGCTAGCCACTGGACAGGACAAAGGGTCCAGGCCCTTACCCTGACACCAAATGGAAAACTGTTTCCATTTGAAGGCATAGCACCTCTTGGTCGACTCCTTCCTGAATGCTTCCACTACTGTGAGTATATCTTCAAAGAGACCCATAGGTTAGAACTCTAGCCACTCAGAAACCAGGCTGACAGGTGCAGGGATTGAAGGGCCAGATGGAACACCTTCCCCTGACTTGACAGACAACAGGTTTGGGCATACTGGAAGATGCCTTTGAGGCCTGGAGCTGAGGCTGAGGAGATCTGGATACCAGAACTGGCAAGGCTAGTCTGGGGCTACCAGGATCACCTGTGCCTTGTCCCTCCTCACCTTGAGGATGACCTTATGAACCAAGGGAAGTGGAGGGAAGGCACAGAAGAGGCCTGGGGTCCACGGCCTCAAGAAGGCATCCCCCTACAGCAAGCCCTGCTGAGCGGAGTGGGCATGAAACATCCGCAGCTTGGTGTTCTCCCTGGAGGCGAACAGATCCAGCTGAGGTTTGCCCCAGTGGGAGAACAGGCTGTGTACTACCTCTGGATAGAGAGACTACTCATGGGACATCTCGCCCACATAGCTGAGAGCATCTGCCAGTTGATTTGAGGTTCCTGCCACATGGATGACTAGGAGATCTGCCTTCAGTCAGCTCACAAGGGTCCAGATGCGGAGCGCTTCCCTGCACAGAAGCCGGGAGTGCATGCAGCCCTGTTTGTTGAGGTAGTACATGGTCGTGGTATTGTCTGTCTGGACCTGCACCACTTGACCCCGAAGAAGCGGAGCAAATGTTGACAGTGCCAGTCTGACTGCTTGAAGCTCCAGCAGGTTGATATGCTATCAGGATTCCTCGGGGGTCTAGTACCCGTGGGCTCTGTGGTTCCCCATGTGGGCTCCCCAGCCCGTGACAAAGGCATCAGTCATAAGGGCGACCATCAGCTTGGGATGGACAAACGGGATCCCATCCTGCAAGTGATCCAAGATGGTCCATCACTGGAGAGCGTTCCACTGCTTCTGGGTCACAGTGACCAGCTGGTCGACTTGACCATGACACTGAGTCCACTGGCTTGCCAGCTCCCATTGAAGGGGGCGCATATGCCACCGGGCCCACTGGACCACGGTGGTGCAGGCCGCCATGTACCTCAGAAGGCACAGAAAGTCCAAGGCAGGGCGCAAGTGCCCAACCAGAAATGACTGGGTAAAGGAGGAGAGAACCTCCGCCCTGTCATCGGGACCTGGGCTCTGGCTCAGCAGAAATCGAGCTCTGCCATGATGAAACATATCACCTGCGAAGGTACGAGTTCCAACTTGGTCTTGTTGATCAGGAGACTAAGGTCGGTGCAGATCTGGAGGGCCAGGTCCCTGGACCTCTCCACCTCTTGCTTGGTGGAACCCACCAAAAGCCAGTCGTCGAGATATGGGTAAACTCTGACCCAACGCCGAAGATGGGGTGCCACTACTGCAATGCATTTGGTGAACACCCATGGGGCCGATGACAGGCCAAATGGCATGGCTTGGAACTCGAATAGCGCCCCTTCTGCTCAGAGGAGAAGGAACCTCTGGTGAGATAGATGGATCGGGACATGAAAGAATGCATCCTGGAGATCTAGAGAGCAAAACCACATGTTTTGCTAGAGAGCTGGCATGATCTGGGACAGAGTTACCATCCTGAAGGTGCATGTCCTGAGTAACTGGTTCAGGTCGTGCAGATCTAGAATGGGGCGGCAGCACCCCCCCCCCGTCCGCTTTGGAACCAGGAAGTATCTGGATACGAACCCTGGGTTGACCGGGGGAGTCCATAACTCTGGCCACCACTTCCTTGCGGATGAGTTGGGCAAGGTCGTCTCGAAGAGCCGACTGAGTGTGTACGGACACCATATCCTTACGTGGGGTGCGGGTTTGGCTTGGAGGGCACTGCTCGAATTCCAGAGGTAGTCCCTGGCCTCCCAGTTCTAGAACCCACCTGTCCATGGTAACAGCAGACCAAGTGGAAAGGAAGTGGCAGAGCCGGCCCCGGGGGACAACGACGACCCAGAGCTTGCGTGACAGGCAAAGGGGTGGCCACCCCTATCCTGTCACTGGGCAGGCTTGGAGGAAGAGAGTCCAGATTAGGGACCACCGGAGCCCCGTCCTCCAGGCTTACAGGCCGTCGGAAGCCCCGACTTGGGCCGAGGGCAACAAGGTTGTGCCTGCTGTTGCTGCCCCGCTTGAAAGTGGGGCTGCTTGGTTGCAGGAGCAGAGTGCTGAAATGGCTTTTTCTTCTGCTTTTTAGAACCCTGGGATTCCTTTTGTGCAGAAGTTACAGAGTGCAAGGTGGCATTGGACTTCTCAATGTGTTGGAGGTGACCATCCACACCTGGGCCGAAGAGGTCGGTATCCATCCATTAGCTTGTGTTGGGTGTCCGCCGTGAAGGTGGGGACCCTCAACCAAGCCCCGAGGCGCCTGGCATCCACAGCTGCCACAGAATGGATACATGAATCCCTAGGGTTTAGAGCAGTCTGGCATTGCTGCTTTGCAACAGCCCGCCCCTGGTCCCGGACCTGCTTGACCGTGGTCTGGAGGACTGTGGGGAGGTGAGGAAGAACCTCAACAAGGGAGCCCAGAATGCATGAGGGAAATGATCCATGATGACGGCCGAGCTTGCCTGATGGAGGCCCAGTGTAGAGGTGGCATAGTCTTTACGGGCAGAATGGTCCAGTTTTTTTGGACTCCTTGTCTGGAGGTCTATCTGTATCTGCCGAACTACCCAAGCGTCTGAACACAGATTCGGTCACCAGACCCTCTGCAGAGCGGTGCTCTGTGAACCCTGACAGGGACCCAATGGGCACTGTGCATCTGCGGGCCATACGGGCAGAAGGTGCAGGGCAGGAGGCAGGATGCTGCCATAGCTCCAAAGCCGGATCAACAATGGCCTCAGCCACTGGAAAGGCTTCCGTCGGTGAATCCCCCCGTTTAAGGATATCTGTGAGGGGGATATTCAGACCATTTCTGGATGGTTCAAGACGCATCTCCGTGGATTCGGAGATAAGATGGAGGATGCCCATAAAGGAAGAGGGGCCTTCCTCCATCGAGAGACTACCGACCGATTCCTCAACCAAGGGACAGGAGTCAAGGTCCGAGTCCTCAGACTCTGAGGAGTCTGGATAAACTGGCCAGCCACCTGAGTCATCCTCCACCCACCTAGGACGGTCAGGAGTGAGGGTAACAGACAGCCTACACGGGAGGCGCGGAACAGGCCGAGACCCTTTGGCAGGCACTCCCACTGGGGGCTGTTTAGGTGGTGGCTCCACCAAGATTGGTGGAGAGGTTGATTTTGGCCGAACCGGAATGGTTTTGACCGGCTCCGTGGGAGGAGGAATGGTGCAGGTCGGCTCCGAAAGAGTCAGCTTTGGCCTGGGAGGCGAAAGCCAAGTAATGGCCAGGGTGGAAGCCGGAATCGGCTTTTGACCAGACAAGATCAGCTGTTGCCACATTAAATCTTTGTAAGCGTCGATGGAGTTTCCGTGAGCCTCTCTCATCCGAGGAGGACTGAAGAAGGATATCGATTGACGCCTCTTCATAGCGCTTTGTGTGCCTTCTTCGCCTGTTGGAACAAAGGGTCCGAGACCTCACCTTCGGGTGACCGACGGCGTTAATCAGAAGGCACCCGATGAGAGGGGGTTATTCTTGATGGGGTACTGATTTCTCCAATGGGGTTCCCAGGAGCTGGGTTCCTCACCTGGGAGTGGCAGGACGGGGTCTGAATAAAGACTGTGGAAGCATGATGAGCAACAATGGGTCGACGGGTTGGAATGACCTCAACTGGATTGTCGGCCAGTGTCTGGGCCGGCTGGCCTGATGGAACTGTGAAATCAGCGGCCGAGGCCACAATCTCGACTGAAGTCGAGACAGGTGATTCCTGGGACTGAGATCTCTCACGATCCCAGGAACGTAGTGAGTGAGACGAAGATTCTCTCAGTTCCTTGTCCTTTTTATGGGACTGAGAGACATGTGTGCCCGAAGGCCCCTCACCCTTGGTGGGAATGGACTGACACATCTCCTAAAAAGATCCGGAGAAAGTGGAGCCCAAGTTGAGCGGTACAAAAAAGGACTTCAAGGACCGATCCATGGCCTGAGCCGCCTCTTCCTCGAAGGCCTTCATTTGTTCAAGCTGCCTGGCAGATCCCGTAGCCACGGAGACTGCCCATCGGGATTCCTTAGATTTGACCAGCAGATTCCATTTCTCTGGTCTGCCCAATTTTAACTGTGTGAGACGATCATCCAAGACATTCGGGGAAATGCACGACACATCTCACAGGCCTGGGTGTCCTGGCTGGCACCCAGGCAATACTCGCACGTGAAATGTGGGTCTGTGCGAGACATGTTTTACCCACACAGGCAGCAGCGGAAACCGGGAGATTCATATTCCATAGCGGTCGAGATCGCGAAGCGATTTTTATTAACTCTGATGAGCTTAAGTTTGAGCAAATCCGAGGATTCTGAAGCCAGGGCCTACTGAACGCAACAGCGGTAAGGAGGGAACCTGTATCTTCCAGTGAAAAGGAAGATCTGGCATCATGGGGCGGAGCTGAAGGTTACACCACCCGGGTGGGTGGGAGGAGCCACCTTCAAGACCTTTCGGCAAGATTCTTAAAGGGAAAGGACATGCCAAACAGTGTGGATGAAAAACATATCCACAATCCCAGAAACCTGTGTTTCACTGCTCCCGCAGAACTATGTCTACTGCCCTGTTGTTCAGATGACCTTGAATCTTGGAAGCAAGGAGGTTTGACTGAGTAACCGACAGGCTGGGCTGATGTTTGGGTGGATGATCTGGAGGGGCATCCGAAGGATTCAGAGAATAACCTTCACAAATTATCCTGAGAACCCATTTGTCTGAAGTGACTGACTTCCACCGATTGTAAAACTGAGACAGACACGCCCTACTGCTGAAGAAAAGCCCTCCTCAGACAGCTGAGGAGGGACCTAGACCGGAATCTCAGAGGGTGGCACTAGGCGCTTTCGGGTCCTGTGCCTTCTGCTGTGTTTTCTTTTGTGGCTAAGTGGCTTGGTTTCTGTTGAAACCCCCTCTGCCTTTGCCACGAAAGGACTGACTGTTATGAAACTGCTGGCGGTTCCTGCCCTGTTGAGGCACAGCAGGGGCCGGTCTGGCCATTTTGATAGCTGTCTTAGTTTTCTGTGTGGCCTTGAGTGCCTGCTCCACCTGTGGGCCAAACAGATGAGCCCCATCAAATGGTAAATTCATGAGACTCTTTGCTGGGCATCATTTGTGAACCCCGAGCATCGTAACCACGAGTGACGCTGGGTGCATATCCCAGCTGCTGCTGTTCTAGAAGCAATGTCAAAGGCGTCCATAGCAGCCTTAAGTTGCTGATTATTGGACTCAATACCTCTAGTGATAGTTTGGAGAAGCTCTGAGGAAACGTCCGACTCTGGGAGAGTCTCCATAGTAGCTTTTAGCGAATGCCAGCAGGTATACTCATATTGTGAGAAACAGCCCTGGTAGCTAGCAATACGCATACCTAGAGTAGCAGCGGCGAAGACTCGCTTCCCCAATGTATCAGTCTTACAAGATTCCTTGTTCACTGGATGGGCCACAGACTCCTGTGGGAGAACAGCTTTGTTGTTTTCTGCCAAGACCACTATGGCATCAGCAAAAGCTTGAGAGGCCAGGATTGGTTGATCCTCCATGGGAGCATACTTCCTGTTTATGGACTTAGCCACAGAAGGAATAAGCTCTGGGTTGTCCCACACCATTTGTGAGAGATTCTTGAAAGAGGGCTGTAACGGAGGAGTCACTTCCACAGGGACTGCCGGGACATGTAGATATTCAAGGCTCAATAACTTCCCTGGATCAATCTCCAAAGTCTTGAGAGAGAGGGTGGAATTCATATTCTTCATTAGAAACTTAAAGGACAGGTCCTCGACCAAAAGCTCCGCTGAAGTAGAGGGCTTACTTCCCACTCAGAGAGATGACACTTCATCAAAGTCGTTTCCTAAGCGCAGATCAGGATCAGGCTCAGGCTCAATCTCGTCTCCTACTAGCCCAGGAGGGATAGTATAATAAAGGAAAGAGAGAAGGAGGAGGTGCTCCTCGAATCAAAGCCGAGAATCCTGGCATCTGAGGTGGCCCTAGCCCCGAAAACAGCACTGGCCGTGGCGCGAAGGGCGGTGCCGCACCAGTGCCCGGAGACCCCAAACCAACTCTCAGAGCCCCAAGGGTGAAGATCTGGAATCAAGAGTAGGAGAAAATGATACCTGTGCTGGCCCCTGCACTGCAGCCATGTGAGGGGGAAAGCTCAAGGAGGTGGTGTCAACAACACCGGAGAAGGCGCTGCACGACTAGGAAGACCCAACTGTCCTGCCCACGGGTTCGAAGTCCCTAACCCCAAAGGTCCCGGGGGTGACTCCGCAGGCTCAGAAAGTCGGAACAACAGTCGAACCCATTGCTCCATAAGAGCAGCCCAATGGTGAAACTGCTAACTGGAGGACCTGCCAGGGGGCAGGGAGGGACTATGGAGTCGAAGATACCGGCCACTAGGGACAGAGGCTGCAGGTGACCCCAACCGAGTCGGAGTCGGCCTTCTTTTTTATTTTTTATTTAGTTGTTTAACCAGGTATAGCACACTAAGCTGAAAGCTTTTTTACAGGAGCGACCTGGGAGCACAAGGAGGTTAAGTGACTTGCTCAGGGTCACACAGTATGCAAGTGGAAGCTGTGGGATTCAAACCCAGGTCTGGTCTGCTGGATGTCACCAAATTTGCAGCTCAGAGCCTTAGACCACTGCGCTATACTGCCTCCTTCTGTCCCCCATTACCAACGATCAACGTGCAGACATACTAGAGGGCGACCTCCAGTGGCACCATTTCTTCTTCGACCGGTGGGATGAAGAACAGCTTGAGGCAGATCGGTGCCGGGTTCTCGACGATGATCAAAAATGGGCCTGCTTCTTTTTGTGCTTTCGGGAGGACCACCCTTCCTCCCGAGCACTGGACTGCCCATAGTCAGACCCCCCCTCTGTAGAAGGTGGAGGACCGGATCCAGCCAGGCTGGCAACACAGGTTTCATGCGAAGTCTCCCTACTGTCACCGACCCTGTTCATGGCTGACTCCGTCGAAGGCGGGCTGAAGAGGACTTCTATGCTCTTTCAGTGAAAACACTTTTTTCTTAAATAATAAAATAATACTACAAATCAAAACTGAATGACTAAAGCTGCAGATGTGATGATTTGACTCCTGGTGGGCGAGCAACGTCGTCACTGAAGCACACTCAACAGCGGGGAAAAAAGAAACTGAGGAGGTTGGAGGGTTGATGCCAAGGTAGCCTATACGGTGAGATTCGGTCTCATGGTGCTTGGTGCTGGCCCTCCTGAAGATTTTTGGCTCCCGCTCGGTCCTAACGCCTCCGGCGTAGTCCCATTATTGTGAATGAGTGGTGAAGACTTTACGTCCAGTAAGATGATCTTTTCTACAAGTGAAGCTGGTTTGAGTATCCTTGTTCTTAAAGATGGGAAGGATTTGAAGCTTAGGGACAAGCCTTGGCCAACCACCTCCAGGACCCACTTGTCTGTGGTGATGTTTTGCCATTCCTGGAAATAGTGTGCCAGCCTGCTCCCTATTGGCACTGGGGAGGCAACCTTTACTGTTAAGTCAGGGGTTCTGTTTAGGCTAGAGTTGGGCCTGGTTAGTCTGACTCCCACACCTGGATCCCCTTTTACCCTTACCTCTGAAATATCCCTGCTGGGGATACTGTTGGTACTGCACAGCCTGAGCTTGGAAAAACGGCCAAGTATAAGGGGACCTGCCTCTGCCTCCCTTACCATAAGGTGTGTATGAAGCAGACAGCTTCTCCCTGGCCATGCTACTTTTGTAGGTGGCCTTGTATTCATCCACCTTTTTCATACAGGCCTCTGTTTTCTCACCAAACAAGGCATTGTTTTCAAGGGGAAAATCTAAAGCCTTTGCTTGAGTGTTCTGGGAGAGGTTAGTGGCTCTGAGCCATGCAAATCTCCTCAGGGCTACAGAGAGGGCCATCCGCCTAGCAGCAGTGTTACTGGCATCCACTGCCATTTGGATGCCTCAATACCAAACCTTGCAGTTTCAGCAAGGTCAGCTGCTAGACCAGATGGGGCCAGAAGCAGCTTCATCGTAGGTGACAAACAGCTGGCGAACTTCTCCCCGAATTTCCACCGTCCTCTCCTTGTAATAGGAGAGAACTTGTCTCAGGTCCACAGTATGGAGCCTGTACTCGGCATCGAAGGTGTAGTTTGGGTAGAACACAGGCAGAGTCATTCCCTAGTTAAGGTGAAACTCTGATACCACTTTCAGGAGGAATTTCGGGGTGGGGTGCAGGACAACCTTGTCCCTGCAGAAGACCAGATAAGGGGAGCCCACCAAGAGCACCTGGAACTCCCCTGTCCTTCTGGCAGATGTGACAGCCACTAGGAAGGCCGTCTTTGACAAGTGTGACATCTCACACTTGTGCATTGGTTCGAATGGCTTGCCCATGAGTTTAGCCAAGACCGGCAGTAGTTCCCACAGAGGTGGAGGTTCACCTACCAGAGGGGATATGTGATCCAGGCCTTTGAAAACGCACCCGACCATTGTCTCCTGTGCCACCGCCGAAGCTGCCATGTCGATGCAGCTTCTATTATAGGAGGAGAAAGTAGCAGGCACTGTAACACGTCCACGAAGAATGAAAGTACTGCCTGAATGTCGGCGCCCCGCATGGATGGTAGGAACACTGGGTGATGTAGATGGGGGAGGCACAGTCCCCGACGTCAACAGCAAAACACCAGCCATACTAGATCTGGTGATGCTCGCAGCTGGTCCCGACCAAGGAGGGTCGACGGTCTGGGTGGCTGGCGATGTCACTGCTGGGGTAGTCAAAGGTGCAGAACAGGTCACACAGGAGTGAAGGGGTGACCGTGAGCAAACCGGGGAGGTTTTCTCCTTAATGTGTTCCCTCTCCTAGTGCTTTTGCTGTCCTGAAGTCTTCTCCTGGGACTTCAAAGAGTGGGAGCTCGAGGAGTGGACTGACGACGATGTGGAGCTCTTTTCCTGGAACTCTTTCTCCATTCCTTCCACCTGCTATTTAAGTAGGTGGGTCTCCAAGGCATTCTTTCAGCATCACCAGGTAGTGATATTAAATTTACAGCATATCTGGCAGGCCTTCACATTATGGTCCAGGCTGAGGCTGCACACGCAGTCGTCATGCGAGTCACCTGAGTATATCTTCTCATTCCACTCGCAGTATCCGAAGAGCTTTGACGGCTCTTTAGTCGACATGCATGACGTCAGGTATCATTTATTGAAAGTGATAAACTAAGGAGAGAAGTAACTATAAGAGTGATCATCTATAGTAGCAAGCGTTTCATGTATAGGGTCAGCCAGTATGGCAGATGGCGGGAAAAGAACTGGGAAGGGAAGGGGCCGCCCATATTTATATGGAAGTGCCGATGTAGGATGTTGTCGTGGGTGGCCCCTACTCGGCTGCTTGCAAAAAGTTTCCATGTGGTCCTAGTGCCTGGTGGCTAGAGTTCCATAGGTGTGGGCTGATGAAATATCCTTAAAGAAGATCTTTTTACGAAGGAGGTGCAGCATAACCTAACTAGCACATATGCACTAAACCTGAGAGCATTAGATAGTAGCCTAATGATCTGCTTAAGAAGGGTCAACAAACTAGTTACGCAGTGTCTCCATAGTCCAAACCAAGAACAATTGGTGAAGACTAACCAACAGACTGGAATAAGCCCAGGGGAAGTGTGAAGATATTTTTAGAAGATCAAGAAATGAAAATTACATACCTACTGTAATTCTTGATCTTCTCTTGTATCTTCAGCACCATCACTGAGATTTTTTTTTTTTTTTTTTTTTTTTTAAGTCGGCTCCAATGGTGCAGCCTCGACACGGCATTACTGCGTCATGCGCGAGGGGCAGCTGTTAGGTGCCGCAGACTCCTCCTCCTCTATCTCAGTTCTGGTAGCCGGAGAGGCGAAAATAAAGGGTAAGAAAAAAGGAAAGTGAGGCAAGAGAGCCGAGGGACAGAAAAAGGAAAGGATATAAACTGAAAAAGGTATAAGCCGGTAGAGGATAGACAGAGGAGAGAGAATTCCTACCCTAAGGGACCATGGGGCCTCCTTTCCGGATGGCTCTGGGGAGGAACAGAGAGGGAAAGAGAAAGAAAAAGAAGAAGAAAAGGAGGCATGTTGAGAGAGAGAACAGTGCCCATCGAGCATTGGTTGAGAGGCTTATAAGCTCGAGACTAACAAGGGAGCAAGAATCCCTGTTGCTAGGACTGAGGAGAGGTTCAACCGAACCACCTGAACAGATCCGAATAAGGGTAGATTCTCTGATCTCTCAACATGCCAAGTCCCTACATCCTAGCTGAGGGCTCATGGACTGCCCGGGCAGAACCTGTTCCGGGAAGAGCGCCCACCCAGGAAGGGGACTATGTCCCTTAGCACCCTGTTAAGTGCTAACACAGCAGTGTATGGGGAAAGATTATGCCTTACTGAAGGCAGCTTTGTATGAAGGATAGAGTGGGAACTCAATCAGACTCCCTAAGGCAAGGCAAAGCAGACGCTCAAGGCTGACAAGTGCAAAGCAGCAGCTAGAATGAGCTCAAAGATCAGACCTGCCAGGAGGATTCTAAATTTTTGTTGAGGCCGAGTCAGGGCACGGTCTCTTAAGCTGTGAAACTGCAAAACCTGATCAAAAGTACTTAGAAGCGCACCCTAAGGGCAGTCAGAAAGAGTTCCCTCAGAATAAGAGAAAAGTACAGACCGTGCTTGTTCCTCTTTACCTTGAGGAAAAAAGGAACCATTCACTAAGAATGGAAAACAGAAAGTTTTTTTTTTTTGACATAAAGGCCAAAGGAGGGAGAGGAACGACACGGGAGGAGATGCACAGTAGGGAGGCCACTGAGGGGGAAGGTGGGTGGGTATCAGCAATGAATGGTGAAGATAAAAGAGAAGATCAAGAATTATGGCAGGTACGTACCTTTCTATATCTTCCCTTGTCAATCTTCACCATTCATAGCTTGGTGAGTACCATGCCCCCCCTTGAAAGGGGGGGGTAGAAACCCTGAGGGAACAAGACCCCCAGCCTCCTGTTGGTGAGGAACAGAAGGGGAAGACCCTGGCCTAATCTAGAGAGAAGCCTATGGGGGAGAAGAGCTAGGAGGTGCCCCCTGAGGACGGGGAGACGGAGGACGCCCCTGCAGTAGTCTCCTAGCTCTGGAGGAAAAGAGACAGGTCACCCAGAAAGCGCAGCGAATCTCCCTACGCCGGGCCAGGGGTGACAACGTTGACAGACAAAGCCATGCCGTCCGTCTAATGCAGATCGCTGTCCCTGCAAGCCTGGAAGCCACCCTCATTACGCCATAAGATGCCCTTGTTTGCGTCTTGCCAGCCCAGGCCTATAGCAGAGAGGGCAATAACTTGTCTGGTCTGCTCCGTATCAGGCACTGATGCTAAGATCTGAGAGCGCATCGACCACAAATGCCTACTGTAGGCAGCGTGATGAGCCTGATGAGATGCAATGCAAGAGATCGCACGAGAGGAAGAGAACACTCTTCGCCCCCACCGGTCGAATTGTAGGGAATCCGAGTCCGGTGGACGGTCGTGCGCCAGGTGGCGGTGCCCAGAGCGAGTCTCTAGGTATACCAAACACGAGGGCGGGTTGGGGGAGAGTACTCAGGGATTCCAAAGGGGCACAATACCTACGCTGGCAGTCTGCCGGGGCTGGAGAAGGGGCAGCTGACGACTGCCAGGAACGGATAGACGCCTCCTGGAAAGGAATAGGCCAGGAAGGTACCACCAAGTGCTGGGCACTGAATTCACCAAGGAATTCACGCGTCTCCCGTTCAGTATTGTCTCGCCTAATGTAGGAGATTCGAAGATCCCTCACCATTCTCGAAAGGCATCGCTGATATTCAGTGAAATCAGCATCGGAGAAGAGATGAGCAGAGGGTTCCTCTCCCTCGGAGGAGGGAGATGAGGATGATGGAGAGCTCGAATGTCAGAGGATTCTTGTGGCGGTGGGGATAGGTGAAAGACTCGCTCATTCATGTACCTGACATATGAGGGGAAGGCCGCCACAGAACCTCTGAACTGCTCCCAGAATAACGGGCCCGTAGGACCGACATGGCCCGGGAGGTGGCTGCAGAGGAATGGGAGATGGGCACCTACGAAGAGGCAATTGTCCTCAGCTAGGGCTCTGAAATCCGGGGAATGGAGCCCGAGCTGGCGGGATCCCGGACAACAGACCAGGTCGCAAAACGGAACCCTAGGGATGCGAAGCCTGGAAGAGCCCAGAAGCTGGATCCTCCCCTGTGACGAACCTGGGACTGCATGGATCCAGAGGGGCAGCCTACAGCAACGCCACCGGAGGGGACCCGGGGTCCAAGAAGGAAAGGTGGGGCCCAGCACTGCGGCTCCTAGCCACCCCCCGAGGGGTGGCCAACAGAGACCGAGATGCCTGCACCCTGCCCCTCGAACTCCGAGAGTGCCCTCCTCCTTGACCCCAGCGATCTCCCACCCCGGGGGTCGGTAGCTGCCACGAGACCCCCAGGAGGGAGAGCCCCTCCCTCCGCCCCATCACTCCCCAGGGAACCCGGACCACCCCTAGCCCAGGGAACCTCAGGGGAGGACGGAAGCGGGGACAGGGGAAGAGGCTCGCTGGGCCACCTAGCACCTCATGCCACCGGGGACCCTGACCCCGAAGAATCAGGTTGCCAGGACGGGTCCACATCTGAATCATCAGCCTCCGAAGAGGAAGAGATCAGCTGGACCTCAATACTAGCAACCCTGGGGGTTCCCGGTGAAACGGCACCGGACGACCTCGGCCCACCCGCTAAGCCCGGCCCCAGCTCCCCACCGGCTAGGCCCACGGCGCCGCCCGCGGCGCCAGAACCCAACCCGGCTCCGCCAGGACAGCAAACCATGGCGCCTAAGGCCAGAGCGGCGCCATCTCGATCACTGGCACTGGGATCCGAAACAGCGCTGGGAGGCGGCGTCGAGGGTCCACCGGTGCCAGGCCCAGCAGGTGTGGGCCTCGACACTGGGGGAGCCTGCACCTCCGAGGAGGTGACTGCCGAGGTGGTGTCTCCGCCGCAGGCCCGGGAGGGACCTCGACATTCCTCCGACACCGCAAAAGAAGCTTCCTCTTCGGCAAGAGAAGATGAGGAAGCCTCCTCCACGGACCGTATAGGCCCAAGAGGGGACCGGAGGAAGGGCCTAGAGATCTTACCGGAATCCCTGGGCCAGCGCTTGCGTCCCGAAGGTGTCGGCGGGGGCCTTGCACGATCTTGAGCGTGCCGGACTTGAGGACACGGCAGTCCATGGAGAAACAAGCGTCGCATGCATCCATATCGTGGTTGGGTCCCAGGCAACGGAGACAAACATCATGCCAATCCGTGACGGAGAAATGCCGGCCACAGGAGCACCGACGCATAGGGGCACGGCCCGCCTTTGACTTACGTTTTGCCCCCGAACCTGACATGATGCAAACTAAATAAGAGACAAAATCAGCAACAAAGCACTCGGTGCTGTCGACAGAAATAAAAGAAACAGTCTTACCGGGAGACGGCGTTGAGCGAATATGAATATGAGAATACGAGGAGTCTTGAGTGACGCAGAAAATCTTCAACTACTGTGCAGCAGGTGCAGCCTCGACGGCGGGAGAAACAGAACTGAGATAGAGGAGGAGTCTGCGGCACCTAACGGCCACCCCTCGAGCATGACGCAGTACGTCGCGCTCGAGGGCGGCGCTCGCTGGAGCCGACTCAAAAAAAACACCTCCCATGGCGGGTGCGCGCTTCCAGCACTAACCCAAGCAGTAATGAATGGTGAAGATTGACAAGGGAAGATTTACGGTGACTACGTAATTTTCATATCTTTCAAGAAACAGTCTTCACCACTGATTCACACTAATGGGTCAGAGTACCAGTAAGTTCAGACAATGTCCTCCGAACTATGGTAGTAAGGGCCAAGGCTCTCTCAGGACAGAAGTCCATTCAGGATAATCCTGCCAAAGGAGGCATGCTGCCAGGCATACACATTCAAGGCACAGTGCTTAACAAAAATGTGCACTGTGCTCCAGGTTGCAGCTCTGCAAATATCACAAAGAGATGGAGAGTGAATCTCTGCCAGGGACGTGACAAATGCTCTGGTAGAGTGGGTACATATCTGACATTCCAGTTTGACCTGCACCACAGCACAGCAGTGGCATAAACAGCTCACAATCCAGGCAGAAATGCACCTGACTGTAACAGACTGCCCCTTTCAACTGGGATTGAAGGAGACAAAGAGCTGTCTGGATTGTCTAAAGTCCTAGTTCTGTCCAGATAAAAATAGAAATTACGTACTTACTGTAATTATGATCTTTCTGTGTATCTTCACCATTCATCACAGATGGGTTCTGGCTGGAGGTCAGACCTCAGAGGGCTTTTTTTTTTAAAGGATAGGCGGAGCCGACGCAGAACATCGGCGCCACCCTCGCGGCCGACGTACTACATGTCGCGCGAGGATTAGCCATTAAGCTGCATCAGCTCTGCCTGACTACCAGTTCTGAGTCGCCGGAGAGGTAAGAGGAAGGGATGGAGGGTGGGCCAAGAGAGTCCAAGGGACAGAAAAAGGAAGGAAGAACTGAACCAAAAGGAGAAATAACGACAGAGGACAGCAGAGGAGAGATGAGACTAAGGGGATTGGGTAGGGGCCCCAATCTCTGGAAGCGGAAGAAGGGAGGGAGAAAATTTAGGAGAGAGTGAGAGGTAACAAGGATCCAGGACCCTTGTCCGTCACCAGACTGTATAGGAACTGCAAGGAGTAGCAAAGCTTCTTGCCAGAATTCAAGGCACAGAATATGTGGCAATACCCCAAAAGCAGAGTCGGCTATACTGGAGAAGGAGAGGGTACAGGATTAGAACTCTCTGTAAGATTTGTGAAAAAAGGTGCGATTCCTTTTTTTTTTTGAAAACAGTTGGATGACAGGAGGAGGGCAACTAATAACTCCCACCCTGACAGGGTGGAGATATGCAGATAGAGAAGGAATGCCACTTGAGCTGTCCCCTTTAAAGGGGAAGAAATCACACCCCCCTGTGTGTCCCTACTTTACCCTGCTCCAAAGAGAGGAGAGGCACAGAGGGAGGGGACCCAGAGACTGAGGCCCCAGGGGACGGTGGGGATTGATGAGCAGTGAAGATACACAGAAGATCATAATTACGGTAGTCACGTAATTTCTATATCTTCTGTCAATCTTCACCATTCCATCCTAAAATCGTGATACTGCAAGCCCCGAAGATTGACTAGTGCACCCCTGAGGGACGTGTCCCTTAGCCCCTGCGGGTGACACACTAGGGGGAACCTTCTGGGCCTGGGGAGGCCCAGAGTGGGAGAGCGGCGGTGTCCCCGGAGGGAAGGAAGTTGCCCTGACAAACGCCATATCGCCCTACAGGAAAAAAGATAGGTTCCCTGGTGAGTGGAGCAAATCACCCTACGCCGGGCCAAGGGTGACAACCGGGAAAGGCGAAGCCACGCCGATCTTCTGGTGCAGATCGCTGTCCCTACCACTCTGGTAGCTACCTCGTTGGCGTCATAAGACGCCCTTGCTTGGTGCCTTGCTAGCTCCAGGCCACGTGCAGAGAGAGCAATGGCTTGCCTGGTCTGCTCCGAGTCAGCCAAAGCAGCTAGGAACTGACCCAGCGCTGACCAAAAGAACCTGTTGTAGGCTGCATAGTGGGCCTGATGAGTGGAGATGGAGAGAAGCAACCATGCCGAGTAGAAAGTCCTCCTACCCCAGAAATCAAAATCCGAAGAGTCCTGATCTGGGGGCCGGACACGGTGGAGGGTGCGAAGCCCGTCGGGAGTGTCCAGGTGCGTCAATCTGCACTGCGAATGAGGCCTGGAGCCTGGAGACTCCGGGGGTGCGCAATACCTCTGGCTGAGGTCCCTAGGGGCAGGAACTCCGGAGAAGGGCCTCTGCCAGAAACGCATGGATGCCTCCCGAAAGGAAGCAGGCCAGGGGGGCACCACAAGGGTGGCCGCCCCGAAATCGCCTAGAAAGGCGTGCGCCGCATGCTCTGGATTGCTCGCGGATAGGGGGGAAAGGTGAAGGTCCTCCAACATCCTCGTGAGGAAACGCTGATACTCCGCGAGATCAGCGGCAGGAGAGATGTGGACAGATGGTTCCTCACCCCCAGAAGAGGGGGATGAGGAGCTGGAGGTCACCATATGCTCCGAGGGTGGCTGCTCGGGGGGAGGTTGAAAAACCTGACTGTCCAAGGCCCTAACGTAAGCAGGGAACCGAGAAGCCACTGCTCTGAACTGCTCCCAGGTGAGAGGCCCGGTAGGACCAAGAATGCCCGGGAGCGCTGGAGAATGCGGCAGAGGGGTAGGGGCAGAGCTGAGGGAAGGAATCGGCTGGCCTCTGCCAGGGCTAGGGAGCGGACCATGGACACCCGGGGAAGGTGTCCCAGAAGACTCCGCAGCCGACAGCTGTACAACCACATTGGTACTGCCTAGACTGCGTCCAGAAGAATCCCCCCAGTGAGGTGACCGGGCCCGTATAGGTCCAGAAGGACGGTCCCCTGCCTCCAAAGAATAGGACCCTCTCAAGGAACCGGAAGGGGAAGGGCGGAAGTCCGCACTTCGGCTTCGTCCAGGACCCGGGTGGACCCCAGAGAAAGGCCGACCCCACACTCCTTGACCCCTCAGAGTCCGAGAAGGTCCTGGTCCTCGGAAGGGTCAGCCTAGGTAGCTGGCAGCTCTGAGATGTCCCCGAGGGGGAAATCCGGCGCAGCACCCTCCCAGCCGTAGGCTTCCGATGGGCCCCAAAGTTGGGCGATCGAGACACACCATGGGAGGGGGGTACCTCCGCTGAAGGGTCAAGGAACCCTCCCAGACCAGGTTGCATGGCTATGGTGGCATGCACCACAGCCTGCTGGTCAGTGCCACTGACCCCGATCTGGAGGGGAACCCGACGCTCCTCAGCAGGGGGCTGACTCCGACTCGTCGAAGAGACCACTGGCTCACTCTCCTGCGCAGGCAACCCCGAAGGGTGTGACTGCCCGTCCCGACTCTGAGCTGGACTCCGACCAAGAGGTGGAATCGAGGCCCTAAGCCAGACAGTAGGAGGCAGGAAACGCAACCTTCGTGGAGGCCCAGAAATCGTGGCAGTGGTCAAAGCCGCCCCCGCCTCACGGCCCCCGCGGGCGGAGCTGGCAGAAGGCGCAGGGCAGCCGAGACCAAAGGTCCGGAGATAGCCAGCCGCAGCGCCGCTAGCCACCGGCGCGCGCGCGCGGGAACAGAGACGGCGCCGGCGGCAACCCCAACAGCGGCCCCGAGACGCAAATACCGCTAGGCCCCGGTGCCGCAAGCGCACCGAGAGTCGTAGCGGTGCCGAGTGTCGTCAGAGAGCAGGTCGACGCCGATGACGCCGCTGGCCGCACGGCGCCATGAGCGCAATTCGGTGAAATCCAAGGCGCGTTGATGGCCTCAAACGTGACTGACAGGCCGATCGCGGCATCGCCGCGCGCCGAGCAGAGGAGGCGCTGGGCATGCACGACCAGCGACCCGAGGGTCCGGCGGCGCCATGCTCAGCCTGCGGCGCGAGCGTGCCGAGCGCAGCGATAGCAAAAGGCGTCGTTGATTCAGGTCACGCGCGCGCAGCAGCCGACACTGCAAGCGGCGCCGACAGGCCCACGGCGCCGAGAGACGAAGTTCCAGCCGCTAAGGCCCGGCACCACTGAACGGCGCCGAAGGCCTCGATGACACCGACCGACGGGCGTCAAGACGGCGCCACTCAGGCCTTCCGGACGCGGAGCAACACCGGGGGCCTTCACCCCGGGGGTGATTGCCATGGTGGCGCCACGCCCGCCTCCCGGGAAGCGGAGGAGTTTCACCAAGGTTAGGTTACGGAGGTCGAGGCTCCCTCCTCCACGGTCTCGTATAGAACCGGAGGGGCCCGGAGAAAGGCCGA
Organism: Neoceratodus forsteri; assembly: GCA_016271365.2. Classification (NCBI taxonomy): domain Eukaryota; kingdom Metazoa; phylum Chordata; order Ceratodontiformes; family Ceratodontidae; genus Neoceratodus; species Neoceratodus forsteri. The sequence continues at coordinate 42,647,608 of CM057451.1, forward strand.
GAGAGCGCTGCTTGGCCTGACGAGTCCGGAATCCGCCCCCTCGAATGTCGGGCGGAGCTCGCCCAACTTCCCACGCTGTTCGAGGGACGCGGGCGTCCATAGAGAAGCAGGCATCGCATTTAATCCATGTCGTGAAGCGGCCAAGACACGCAGACACCGGTCATGCTGGTCGGTCACGGAGAAATTGGTCCGCACTGGCACCGACGCATAGGGGTCGCCCCACCTTAGAGAATTTCTTGCCCTCCCACCACGGCACGACCTACGGAAAAAACAACACCAAAAAGACTCGACGCCGCTTAAAATGTTAATAAAAAGGAAAGATCTTACCGGCGACGTCGAGTGGAGGCAGTACCCAGAACTAGTAGACCGCGGACTGGCGACGAAAATATCGCAGGCTTAAGGCCTAAAAACTGTGAAGACTTCTTCAGGCTTCCCACGAGGCATCCTCGACGGCGGGAGACGAAGAACTGGTAGTCAGGTGGAGTCGACGCAGCTTAACGCTAATCCTCGAAAGCCACGTAGCACGCCGGCCTCGAGGGCGGCGCGCGATGTTGTGTCGGTTTCCACCTATCCTTTTTTTGAAAAAAAAGGTTCCGAGAGGTCCTGACCTCCAGCCAGAACCCATCTGTGATGAATGGTGAAGATTGACACAGATAAGATCTAAGGACTCTCCTAACATCCAGGGAATAGAGAATGTGTTCTCCTTCATTGTGGAAACTGGCAAAGTAGGTAGGCAACGTTAGAGGCTGATTCAGATGGAGCTCTGACGCCACTTTCGGTAGGATCTTAGTGTGTGTGCGGAGAACTATCTTGTCCTTGTGGAAAACAGTGCACTGGGGATCTGAGACCAAGGCATGAAATTTCAGAGACTGTGAACCAAAGGGATAGCCACAAGAAAATCTGCTTTCCAAGTTAAGTGCTTTGGCTCACATGTCACAAGAGGCTCAAAGTGCTTGCAGATGAGCACGTTCAACACTAGCACTTTGTAAAGACTTAAGGCACCAAGAATAGCCCAAACAGCAGGACTTTGAACTGATAACGCTGTCCCAGCACAACAATCGGATGTATCTGTGGTGGCTGGGGTGCAACAGAATATGCTAATAAGCATCCTGCATATCTAAAGAGGCTAACCAATTCTAAGGCTTAAGGAAAGGGAAGCAGAGATACCAAAGAAACCATCTTGAATTTCTCTTGATCCATGAATCTGTTCAAATTTCTGAGATCAAGAATGTGGAGTATGCCCCCTGATGTCTTTGGTACGAGGCATTAATGGGAGCAGAAGCACTACCTCCACTGCTCTGTTGCTCAGAAGTCCTGCAATCTCATACACCAGAAGCTCTGACATATGAGCTGTTCTTGGCGGACAGTCTGGAGGAAGTTCTGTAAAGTTCAGGCAGTATCCCTCTCGGATGATCCTGAGGACCCACTTGTCTCTTGTGATGGATTCCCACTAATGGTAAAACTGGGTCAGGCGCCCCTCCTACAGGAGAGGAGAGGTCTGCCTCAGACAACCGAGGGAGGACTGGGGCCGGAGCTGCAGGGGGGTGGCACTAGGCACTTCTGGTGGCAGTGCCTTTGACTGCACCTTCTTTTGCGGTTGGGGAGACTAAGATTTGTTTTGAGCTTCTCTGCCTTTTCCTGGAAAGGACTGCTTGTTCTGTGAAAAACCTTGTTCTTTCCTTCTCTGAGGATTAGCAGTGGTTGCCTAGAAGTCTATATAGCCAGCCTAGTTTTCTGAGGCGCTTCAAAAGACTTCTCCACCTGCTGTCCTAAAAGGCAAGTACCAGTGAACATCTTGCAAAAATATGGATGTATGAAGTCAGGAGTGTCTTCTGATACAAATGCCTGCCACAGCAGAGCGAGAAGCAGCATCAAAGGCATCCACAGCTGCTTTATGCTGATGACTGTTAGATTTAGTATCATGAGTAACAGTTTCCAGCATCTTTCCCAGGTTAGCAACAGCAAAATCTTGCTTACTACAGTGTCCGTCTTGTGCAACTCCTTGCTAATGGGAAGCTCAGTGACCCCCTGGGGCAGTATGGCTTTGTCATTCTCAGCGAGAACAACAGGATCACCTATAGGCTGAGAGACATACACTGGTCTGTCCTTAAGGGCAGTGTACTACTTTTTTTTTTTTGCCCGGTACACCACTACCTCTGCCCAATCAGGCAGAGACTCTTCAGCCCTCATCCCTGCTCACCACCCCCAGCCCAGGCCCTCCTGGCAGGGGCCGCAGGTAGGCGCCTCCCAGGACATTCGGTCGCCAGCCCTGGCTCACCCCTAGGACCGGCCTCCACAGTGGACCTTGTCACATAGGTGTGGCGGCTGAGGTGGGAGCGCCACCACGGGCCTGATTTTTGTGGATGCTTGACTTTCCCAGAGGCGGACGGCACGACATCAACGGGCACACCCGCCTGTCCCGCCCCATGATGTGTAGCTCGGTAATTATGTGCTTCCCAGCCTCTTCCAGAGGCTGCTAACGTGCCAAGACCTCCCACCCGAAGAGTTGCCAGATGACACTCGATCTTTCTCCATCCCGGCTGGCCCTCCAACTCTTGGGTCAGTTCCTGAACTTGGGTCAGTGGCACTGCAAATGGACGCCCTGCTGCTGTGCTGGCAGGCTGGCTGGGCAGCGTACTTTTTATCTATCTGCCTACAGACAGACGGAATAGCAGCAAGCCTATTCCAAACTGCAGCTGATAGGGTTTCAATTGCAGGAGGAATGAGGGAACTAAACTGAATGGCTTGGTAGACAGGTTTAACTACTATAGATGAAGACATTTACCTAGGTCAAAAGCCGAAGGCTCAAAATCAAGTGCAGAATGCATATTTTTTAACAAAGCCTGGAAAGCCAAGTTCTCCTGAGGAACAGAAGGAAGGCCCAGGTCTGAAGGGTCCAGGCTATAGAATGAGAGGCATCTTCACCTCAACTCAGAAATAATGAGTTCAGTGTAAGACTCATCCCCAACCCCACCCCCCGTGAAAAAGGATCAGGCAGGAGAGTGGATCGCAAGTTCCCCAATCCAGAACGAGGCCTAGACAATACCAGTGACACTGGCCCCAATTTACGAGGAGCCGTATCACAGGCAGGACTGCAGCCAGAACTGAATCCGGTGGGAAGTGTCCCGGCACTGAGGGTGGCACTGACCCTGGTGCCATGAAAGGCCCCAAGAGGCTTAAACCCAGCATAGACAATCCAGCTGGCACTACAGTGACCGGCAAAGGTACCACGGCCAGTCCCATCGCAGTGACCGAAGGGCCAGGGACCGTTTCCACAGGCAGAGGCAAATGAGCCAGACGCTGCACCCACTGCTCCATAAAAGCTGCTCAATGGTGGAACTACCCACTGTAATCCCCACTAATAGGGAGGGACTCTGAGCCTAAAACCTCGACATCCCATGAAAGGAAGCCCCAGGTGACGCTGACAGAACTGGTGAAAGCTTTCTGCTCCAGGACATCCAGGACCTTGTGGCAGACCTTGCAGAGGGTGATCTTGAGTGGTGCAGTTTCCTCTTCTTACAGGAAGGGGAAGAACTCGAGGTTGAGTGGCACCGTGATTCCGACTGGGATTGGAAATGGGGCAGGCCCACTTCTTTTTGTGCTTCCAAGAGAACTGCCCATCTTCAGAACTCTCCCCCAAAGAGGGAAGTGGATCAGACATGGCCCTGCTGCCAGAGAAGCCTGCCTGAGAAGATTCCTTAGCATTATCGTCCAAGGCCTTTGATCATTGACTAGGCAAGGCTATGAGAGACAGAGAGAAATGTTCTGGTAAATGCACTAAACTGACACAAAAATAATAAACTCTAATTTAAACACTAAAAACTGATAAGAACTGGACACTGTTGTCATACACTCCAGTTTCAAGTCCCGCCTTAAAGTCTGGTTCCTGGCAAACTCATCCTGCCGCTGCTCCCTGGGGTCTGACACCAACCCACACTAGTCAACTCCCCAGCCCAGGGGTTACCCACCTACCCACACTAGTCAACTCCCCTGCCTACCACTGTTATATCGTATTTTTCACACTAATATTTGACTTCCTTGCCTGTACATATTGTATATATATTTTTTTTTTTTTACTGAATATTCTGTGTATTACTTGCTCATTGGACGATGCAGTCACACATTGTATACTGAGCTTACGATTTGTTTGTTTTGTACCAAATCTCCTCATGTCCAATGATGAAACCTTGTATTCACTGTTCTCAAATGGACCTATGCATCAAACCTGTATATTGTGCTTACTATTGCTGCTTGTATCAAATCTGTTTCATGTGTATTACTGTTACCTTGTACCCCACTGTCACCCTGTGCCATGTGTTATGGCTCGGGTCGTGCATGAAAACGGTCCCTGGAGATCAGTGCACTCACCCGGTTATCAAAGTCATAAATAAATATAGACATGAAGTTCTGACTCCCGGCAGGCTGGCAACATCGTCATTTAAGTGCACTCAATGGTGCAGTTGAGGGCTGCTGCCGAGGTAAGCAATATAACGTGAACCAGTCTTACCTCAGATGTCAGTGTGGCTCAGTTGGTAGCACATCCGCCTCTGGACCAGAAGGTTGTGGGTTCTTGTCCCACACTGAGACTGGACTTGTACCTAAAAAACGCTGGCATCCGAGTGCAGTATGGGGGCGGGGGGTGCTGTACTGCTGGGGTGTGCCGTCCTTCGGATGAGATGTTAAACCGAGGTCCCTTCTACCCATCCTGGTGCTGTCCTGGTGGGTGTCCAGGTGGAAGTAAAAGAACCCAGGGCACTCTTCGCTAAGAGTAGGGGACATTTCCAGTGTCCTGGCTAACATTCCCCTTCCCATAAACTGGATCATGCAATTATCCAGGCTGTGTGTGGGTGCTGATGTGCGATATGGCCGCCACTACACATTCAGTCACTTCACTACCAGTCTAGCATTACTTGTAAAGTGCTTTGGGATACACTGTGTATAACAAGCACTATATAAATGCTAATTCTTCTTCTTCTTCTTGCCATGCCAGGCATGAATGTAGCTTACCTCAGCACCAGCCCTCCTGAAAAGTTCTGGCTTCCACAGTGTCCTAGCACCTCTGTCTCAGAATCCATTAGTGTGAATCAATGGTGAAGACTGATTCCTGGAAGATCTCCTAAAATTACAATTTGGATTTTCCAACAATGGTAGAGGAAACAGATAAAAGTTAAATCATTCAGGGTGTTCAGTTTGGCGTTCGGCCGAACTCTGGCACACAGAGGACACCCACATCTTTGCTACCTATTCACCTACTACTGCTTACCTCGGCGTACTGGGACCTGTCGATCAGGCCTGCCAGGAGTTGGTTTTATGAGCGAGGGTCTCTGGAGCTGTGCAATCTTCTGGTTCACCTCAATTAATCTGAGAGAAGGAGAAGGCAAAGTTACAGGGACTGCGAATTCATAGGAGGAACTGAGTCGCAGTATCACGAGATGAAACACAAATTCATATAGGAGGGATGAAAAATTACTCACCGTACTAATGATGTTTCTTCTAACGAGTCCAATAGTGAGACAATTCAAAGACTGCATCGTCTCAACTCTGAGATGCTGCCTTGGAGTTTAGAATGATGCTGTGGAATCAGAACTCCATTCAAATGCTGATGTGTGGTGATATGCCTTAAGTGTTCTAACATCAGATTTGTGCTGAAGAGCAGAAGGGAGCAGTACTAATCAGCTAAGCTACAATGCTTATGAAGTAAGCTAAAAGGCGAAAAATAAGCAGACTTAAAACGTCCAACATTTTTAAGAAACTATACTATAAATATTTTAGAAGACATTTAAACTATAAAGTGTGTAAACATTTTCAAATACACAGGCAGAAAAAAGTATTATATTTAAGGACCTTTTTCTGATTAAGTTCTAGAAGGGAAGGTAGGGATGAGATTGTATTGGCTATTGGATCCATTAGAAGAAACATCATTACTATGGTGAGTCATTTTTTCTTCCAACAACATAAGTCCAATAGTGATACCACACAACAATTGCAAACTACACAGCAGTACCTTGGGAGGCTAGGATATCTGGAACCTGTTTAGGAAAAAAGTTCAGTAAGACTGCTGCCCCAAACCTGGCATCTTTTCTGGTGAAACTGTCCAAAAGACAGTGCTTAGTGGAAGTGTGTACAGTTTTCCAGGTTGCTTCTTTGCAGGTATCCGCCAGAGGGATGCCTCTTGAGGCTGCAATGCTCCTTGTGCAATGTGCTGTATGTCCTAAGGGGAGCTGCTTACTTCCTTTTTCATAGCAGAACTGAATGCAAAAGACTAACCATCTAGAAATGGTCTTTCTTGCAGCAAGTTTGCCTTTGCCAACCTCCCCAGAGATGACAAACAGATGGCTGCTGTGAAACTGAATATCCTTTGTTCTGTCAAGACAGTAACAAAGTGCTCTCTTGACATCCAAGCAGTGCAATTTTTGTTCACCTGGATTTGAATGAGGTGGAATAATCACACGTAGTTACTGTTCAGTTAAGATGAAATTCTGGCCGTCCCAGTGGTGCTGAGGGTTGAGCCGCTGGAAGCCACACCTCACGCCATACTGGCGACCCGTGTTCAGGAGCCAGCTTGGGTTGTTGGGGGCCGGAGACGACTGAGCATCCGGAGAACTGCTCTTCTCTCTTGGGGAGGGATGGGGTTTGTGTCCCCTGCACTTGTGAACCCTGGTGGAGACTGGAGGTTGCTGCAGGAGGGAACACCTAACTAGTGGACTGGGGCAGTTGTGGATGTCGTGCGGGCGAGCGCAGGAGTACACTTATTGCACGCCGGACATCACTGCACGTCCACGCCCCCGGAGCTTAAGCAAGAAAGCCCCTCTCCAGCGAGCGCCATGATGCCCACGATAAGCTACCACTTCTCTTGGCCGTACAATGCCCAACGTAAGTCGGGGTGGGGATTCCAGGGTGATGTTGGTCTCCCTCCCCCCCAGGAAGGGCCCCTCCATAGGGGGAAGCTACGGTCCTCCCCATTCCACAGTTGAGGAAAAGGCCGGCTGAGGGAGTGTTGAGAGCCTGTGTACAGGGTGGACAGGGGACAAGATGCCATCCCCGCAGCTGAAGAGGTGAATAAATAGAACTGACAAAAAAGAAAATGATGAACTTTTGACACGTTAGGGAGGAATCTTCTGTTTGTCTTCAGGGCAACTTCATTCCTGTACATGATGATATAACGATCCAAGCAAAAGCACTCCCACCACTTGAAATAGATGGACTTGGCAATGAAAAAATTCCAATATAAAGCTTTTAATACTGAATACGAAGTCCAAAAATGATGATATAGTTAGGATCTCTGCACATGGCTTGGAGCTCACTGACTCTCTAAGCAGAAGTCGTCGCTATGATGACAAGTGTCTTCCATGTCACAAATCTGAGGTCCACAGAGGCCATGGGATTGAAGGGGTCAAAGGGGCAATGCACTAGTTGTGCCAAGCATATATTTAGGTTCCAAGGTGCAATAGGGTCCCTAACTAGGGGTTGCAAGTGAAGGAGGCCTTGGAAAAATCTCTTGAACACAGGGTGTGAAGCTAGAGATTTTGGCTTCCCTGTAGATAGGAAGGCTGATACTGCTGCTAGGTGGACTTTCAGTGATGAAGTTCTCAATCCACTTGTGTGCAGATGTTCTAAGTGATTCAGAACAACTGCTAAATCATCTTCCAGGGAAGAAACTCCCTTATCTGAGCACCAAATTTAAAATCTTTTCCATTTTGAGGAATAAGATTTTCCTGTGAACTGTTTCCTTGAAACATTCAACATATTTAGTACTCTGCTTGACAGGTTCATACTAGGAGTATTCCAAGTCATCAAGAAACACGCTTTCGGCCTCAGTGTTCTGAGGTTTGGGAATTTTATCATGCACTGAGACAGCAAGAAGGTCGTGTCTCATGGGAAGAGAAAGAGAATGATGGCTGTCTTGCCCAATCTGGTACAACCAGAATCATTGTCACAGACTCTTTCCTCAATTTCCAGAGCACTCTGTGAATTAAAGTGAATGTGGGAAGTGCACAGAGAAACTTTTCCTACCAGCCGAGAGTCAGAGCATCCTGGGGTAGAGTCCCTCTGTGGGGTGGTCTGCATCAGAACAGTGGTAACTCGTGATTGTCTTACAAGGCAAACAACTCCACCTCTGGCACGCCCCATCTCCTGAATAAGTTCTGAACCAACCAGTACCAGAAGGTAGCTCAATATCATTGGATGGAGCTTCCATGTGTGAAAATCCAATACAGTCAGAAAAGTGGAGCTTCTATCATCCTGGAAGACGGGTAAAAATCCTCCAACACCTTGGGTGCTACTAGTTATCTTTTAATTTTTTTTTTTTTTAACAATAAATGATTTAAAAGTTTCCAAGATGTCCCAGGATGATAGCAGCTCCACTTTCTGAATGTATTAAGTTCTGAATCACCTGGTGGTTTAGTGACCACTTGTGGTTTCCGCAACTTATCCTGCTTACTGAATCTGCCAGGACATTGTCTTTTCCTGGTAGATGTACAGTAGTGATTTCTGTGTTTATGGTGTATGCAAGATTCCAGATTCTCATTGCCTCTGTGCATAGTTTTGTAGATCTGGGGCCACCTTGCTTGTTTAAGTAGTACACAGTTGTGGTATTGTCTGTTCTGACCAGAACTGACTGGTCTTGGACCAGTTCTGAGAAGTGTACAGCCCTGAGGTCCAGCAGGTTATGTGCTCCTGCTGCTCTTGTGGAGACCGTACTCCACTTACTGTGCAATGTGCTGCTCCGTGGACACCAGACTCCATTTACTGTGCAACTGTCCAGATGCCCGACCCATCCTAGTAGGGAGGCATGTGTTGTCAGAGTGAGTGCTGTGGGCACTTTCTGGAATGGGATTCCTTTCCGGAGACTGTTCACTTAAATCCACCACACCAGACCTCCAACTAGGCCTGCTTTGACTGGTATTAGGTGACTCAGTGTGTTTAATCTTTGAACCAGTGATCTCAGCCACTCCCCTTTCTGCAGGGATGGTACACCTGTTTCCTAGCATTACCATTTTTAATTTTTCTTTTTTTGTGTGCTTGATCAGGAATCTTAAAGGGGACAGCCACTCCCCTTTCTGCAGGGATGGTATAACTGCTCCCAGTGTTACTATTCTGATTTTCTTCCTGTGTACTGCTTTGCAATGGTTTAAATTCACATCTACCCGTTCCAAAGGTAACTGTAGCTGAATAAACATTAATATGAAAAAATGTGTTTTGTATTTTTCTTTTTTATGGACAACATTTTATACAGTTCCTTTCATGTAACCAGAAATTTGGAGTTTCTACTACGTTACTACTTGTGTACAAAATGCTAAGCATGAATTGCAGCCCTATCAGAATAGAATTTAAAAGTTCTGTACACAAACTATAACATAGTCAAAACTCCAAATTACTTGTTCCATGAAAGGAGCTGTACAGAATGTTGCCCGTAAAACAAAAATGGAAATTACGTACCTACCGTAATTCTTGATCTTCTTGGACGAAGTCTCCACCGCTCATTCACACTAATGGGATCTACGCCGGAGGCGCTAGGATCCAGCGGGAGCAAACTTTTTTACAGGAGGGCCAGCACCAGAGATGGAGCCGCGAGCCTCTGCTCGTGCGGCAATGACTATCTCGCCGTTGACCTTCCAACCGCCTCAGTACATTTTTTTCCAAGGAGGTGCAGTGTAACTAACCTAGAAGGATAGCCTAACCAAAAACCGGACATAAGATAGTCCGGAAGACCCGTATAAGAAGGGTCAAGAAAGAAGTCTTCACAGCCTAAAGATTGAGGAAGTGAAGACCAACAACAGAGGTGAGCTCGGATGGTAGGAGAGTAGGACTGAGTGGTGGAGACTACGTCCAAGAAGATCAAGAATTACGGTAGGTACGTATTTCATATCTTCCTGGACATAAAGTCTCCACCACTCATTCACACTAATGGGAGAGTACCGAGCTAATAATCCGCCGACAGGGCGGCAGAAGAGACCAACAGCTCACAAATTTAGGACAGAAGTCCATTAAGGATGGTTCTGCCAAACGAAATATGTCATCTGGCATGTACATCCAGGGCATAGTGTTTGACGAAAGTATGCACTGAGCTCCAGGTAGCCGCATTGCAAATATCTGCAATGGGCACGTTGAGCATTTCCGCCAGGGATGCCTCAACTGCTCTAGTAGAATGAGCGTACACTCTGCCTTCCAGTTTAACCTGCGCCATGGAATAACAGTGGTGAAGGCATGCCACCAGCCATGCTGAAATGCATCTGATAGCAACAGGTTGATCCAGCCGGGTCTCGCTGAAGGAAACAAACAGTTGTTGAGCTTTGTGAAATTCTTTTGTTCTATCTAAATAGAAACACAAAGCTCTTTTGACGTCCAAAGAATGAAGAGAACGCTTCCCTTCATTTTTGAAGTTCTCAAAGTAAGTAGGAAGGACCAAAGGTTGGTTTAGATGGAATTCTGAAACAACCTTAGGGAGAAACTTAGGATGGGTCCTAAGAACTACTCTCTCTTTATGAAACACGGTATACGGAGGGTCTGTGACCAAGGCATGTATCTCAGAGACCCTGCGGGCTGAGGTAATGGCCATCAGGAAGGCCGTTTTCCAAGTGAGAAAGTTCAACTCACAGGTAGCTAGAGGCTCAAAAGGTTTTCAAGTGAGCATGTCTAGCATAAGATTAATGTCCCAGGCTGCGACTGGACGTCTGACAGGAGGTCTGGTATGCAGAATACCCTTAAGAAACCTCTTAACCACAGGTAACTGAGCCAGTGACAAGGAAAGTACTGGCTCATGATAAGCTGAAACGGCACAAAGGTGAACCTTAACTGTAGAGTATTGCAGACCTGAATTTGAGAGGTCTAAAAGGTACTCTAGACCTTTATTTGGTGGGGAGGAAAAGGGATTCAAAGAGGATTTTGTACACCACAGCGAAAACGCTTCCATTTGGCTGTGTAAGTTTTCCTAGTGGCTGGCTTGCATGCAGCCAGAAGGATATTTGAAACTCTGCGAGAGACATTGAACCTGTTCACTTCTATCTCTTCAGGAGCCAAGCGTGAAGGTGAAGTGATCTCAGATTGGGATGGACCACATGCCCAAGTCAGAAGGTTCGTCTGAAGGGAAGGCTCCTTCGGAGGGGTTTCCGACATATTGTTGAGTAACGGAAACCATATTTGTCGAGGCCATAAGGAAGCAATGAGGATCATTTTGTCCCCCCGGGACTCGAACTTGAGAAGTACCCTCTGAATTAGAGGAAGAGGCGGAAAGGCGTATAGAAAGTGTTTTGTCCACCGTAGCCTGAACGCATCCTGACAGAAAATGCCAGGCCATGGATTTCTGGAGCAGAAGAGAGGCAGTTTTGTGTTGAGTGGGGAAAAAGGTCCAGGTCTGGAGTTCCCCACTCTGCGAATAGTGACTGAACTACGGTTGGGTCGCGAGACCATTCATGCAGATCTGTTTCCGTTCTGCTGACACGGTCTGCCAGTTCGTTCTGCACTCCTAGCAGGTAAACTGCCTGAATTAGAGCCTTGTGCTCCAAGCACCATTTTCACACTCTCATCACTTCCCTGCATAAGGGATAAGAGTGAGCACCGCCCTGCTTGTTGATGTAATACATCACTGCTTTGTTGTCCGTTTGAAGGAGAATGTTCTTGTGACAGAGAACGTCCTTCAAAGCCTGAACTACATAAAGGACGGCCCTCATTTCTAGGACATTTATGTGAAGCTGGGACTCTTCCTGAGTCCATGAACCGTGGGTGTGGAGAGTCTGACAGTGAGCTCCCCACCCCATCAGGGACGCGTCTGTGGTAATAGAAATCTGATGTTCAAGAGGAGCAAAGGGATACCCTTTCAGAAGATTGTCCTCTTGCGACCACAAGGCGAGTGACTTCTTCAGAGGTTCTGTCACCTTGATGAGAAAGGACTGAGGGTGAGTAGTAGGGGACCACTGAGTACTGAGCATCCACTGAGAGGTTCTCATGTGCGGGTGTGCTAGGGGTACAGTGAACACCGAGGATGCCATGAGACCTAGCATCCGCTGCATCGAGATAGCTTGAACCAAGCTGTTCTCTTTGATGTATGGGGCCACCTGCAGGATATCGCTCCTTCTGTCCTCTGGTAGAAAAGCTTTCGCACAGGAGGTGTCCAGAAGAGTTCCTATGAAAAGGAGCCTCTGGGAGGGCTGCAGCTGTGATTTCTTGAGATTTAGCAGGACTCCCATGGACGTGAGAAAGTCTGAGGCCATGGCAACGGCGTTGAGGGTTCCTTGCCTGGAAGGGCTTGCTAGAAGCCAGTCGTCCAGGTATGGGAACACTTGTATTCCGATTTTTCTGAGATGCGCTGCAAGTATTGCACAACACTTTGTAAAAACTCGCGGCGCAGAGGACAGCCCAAAAGGCAGGACTCTGAATTGATAATGCTGGCTCAAAGCCACGAACATTAGGTATTTGTGATGCCTTGGGTGAATAGGGATATGTTGATAAGCATCCTGCATGTCCAGGGAGGCTAACCAGTCGTGCTGATGAAGCAAAGGTAACAGGGTTCCTAGCGATATCATTTTGAATTTCTCTTTGGTAAGAAATCTGTTTAATTTTCTGAGGTCCAAAATGGGACGCATGCCCCCGGTTTTCTTTGGAGCCAGAAAGTAATGGGAGTAGAACCCTGTGTTCCGCTGATCCAGTGGAACTACTTCCACTGCCCTGTTATTCAGAAGGCCTTGTATCTGGAGGCGAGAAGTTCTGACTGAAGTACTGACAGCCTGGGCTGTCGTTTGGGGGGATGATCCGGAGGGGTCTCTAAAAGACTGAGGAATTACCCCTCGCAGATTATCCGGAGGACCCATTTGTCTGATGTTATGGACTTCCACCGATTGAAGAATTGAGTCAGATGACCTCCCACCGCTGAGGAGGAGTCCCCCTCGGGCAGCTGAGGTGGGACTTGGGCCAACAACTCAGAAGGCGGCACTGGGTGCTTTGGGTCCTTGCGCCTTCTGTTGCATTTTCTTTTGAGGCTGAGGGGCTTGTTTTTTATTAAAACCTCCCCTGCCTTTGCCTCAAAAGGACTGACGGTTATGAAACTGGCATTTGTTGACTCCCCCTCGAGAGGGGGCAGGAGGAGGTCGAGCCAATTTAATGGCTGACCTAGTCTTTTGTGTGGCCTCTAGAGCCTGTTCTACTTGAGAGCAAAAGAGATACACACTATCGAAGGGTAACGCCATGACCTGTTGCTGGGCATCATTCGTGAAATCTGAAGTGCGCAGCCAGGAATGGCGGCAGGTACAAATGCCCACCGCTGCCACTCGTAAGGCAGTATTGAAGGCGTCCATAGCTGCTTTAACCTGCTGGTTGTTGGACTCAATACCCCTGGTTATGGCTTGAAGAAGCTCTGAATTAATGTCAGAGTCCGGTAGAGCTTCAACCATTTATTTGAGTGAATGCCAAAGAATATACTCATATCGAGAGAAATAACCCTGGTAGCTGGCGATACGCATACCCACGGTGGATGCAGCAAAGACTCTCTTACCTAAAGTATCTATCCACGCATACCCACGGTGGATGCAGCAAAGACTCTCTTACCTAAAGTATCTATCTTATGAGATTCTTTGTTTATAGGTTGAGCTGTAATAGTCTGAGGAAGGACAACCTTATCATTCTCTGCCAAGACAATGATAGGATCCGCAAAGGCTTGGGAGGACAAAATAGGTTGATCCTTGGGAGCCGCATACTTCCTATCTATGGACTTAGCCTCAGAAGGAATGAGAGCAGGATTATTCCATACCATTTGAGACAACGTCTCAAAGGAGGGTTGTACCAGGGGAGTTAAATCCATAGGGATGTCCGGAACATGAAGGTATTGTAGTCTTAACAGCTTCCCAGGATCGATGTCCATAGTCTGGAGAGAAAGAGTGGAATTCAAATTTCTCAACAGAGACTTAAAAGACAGGTCCTCAACCACAGGTTGTGTAACAGGATTAGGTCCTGCTCCTTCCACATCATCACCCAGTCTAAGATCTGGGTCAGGCTCAATATCATCTCCTGACAGTCCAGGAGGGACTGTATGGACAGGAAAGGAATGAAAATCTTAGGAAAGAGGAAGGAAAAGAATTCGAGAGGAGAAGCCCTGAAGACTGGGCAGATGAAAAGCCCAGCCCTCGCACTCAAGAAAATATGGTGCCTGTTATCGCAATACGCCGACAGGGCAGACGGCAGGCGCTGAAGAAGAACACAGCACCGAAAAGTCAAGACTGCTAGCGAAGCACATGTGCGAAGCCAACAGCCCGAAACCAATATTTCCTGATGGGCTTACTGGCGCCGAGCGCACCCGACGCCAACACCAACCCAGGGCCCAAAAATTCGGATTTGAGGGGAAAGAAGAAAGAATACCAGGAGATAGAGATCGGTGTGGCCCGCTGCGCCACAGCCATGTGAGAGGGGGAAAACACCTGAGCGCGGAGTCGACAACACCGAAGAGTGCGCCGCACAACCAGGAAGGCCCAATCGCCCTGCCCAATCTCCTGAAGAACCTGAAGGCCTGAACCTGAGTGACCGGGCCAGGCAGCTGGACCAACCTCCAAGCCCACTGCTCCATAAGAGCAGCCCACAGATGAAACTGCTCATCGGAAGCCCTACCAGAAGGCGGGGAAGGGCTCCGATGTCGAAGAGGTCGGTGACCAGAAACAGAAACCGGTGACTCCGAATGAGGAGACTAGTAACTGACCCCAATGACCAACCATCGACGCACAGACATATCAGAAGGCAACCTCGAGTGATGCCTTCACTTTCTTGACCTATGGGTCAAGAAGAGTTCGAGGTCGAACGGTGCCGAGAATGCGACCGCCATTATGCTCGGGGACCGCCTTCCCTCGGCACTGGACCGTCCACTGTCAGACCCTCCTCCGGAGAAGGCGGTAGACCGGACTCCAGCCTGGCTGACTGAACAGCTTTCATATGAAATCTCTACCGTCACCTGACCCTACTCATGGTCGACTCCAAAATGTAGGCTGAGACTTCTTTCTTTAATAAGAATAAATTATCGTGAAGCTGTACTTTTATTGAAAAATACTACAAAATAAAAAAACTGAAAACTATGCTGCTAGTTTAGTTAGACTCAGCGATGAGCGAATGTCGTCACTGAAGCGCACTCAACGGCAAGAAAAAGGAACTGAGGCGTTGAGGGTCGACGCCGAGATAGTCATTGGCACATGAGCAGAGGCTCGCGGCGCCGCTCCTCACGGCTCCATCTCTGGCGCCGGCCCTCCTGCAAAAAAGTTTGCTCCCGCTGGGTCCTAGCGCCCCCGGTGTAGATCCCATTAGTGCGAATGAGTGATGGAGACTTTATGTCCAGGAAAATCAACACAAAATACAGTTTTTTCACATACATTTTTAAATTCAGACACAGTTAGGTCGTATGAATATCATTTTTGACCCTAAGACTACTGCACACAGTTGCCAATTAGAAATAATTTTTATCTGCCCCGTATCTGAGGGGGTTCTCTTGAAAGTGTTGAACGTGCTGCTTTAGGTCACTAGCAGTCCAGATGCATTATCTAGGTCATGAAAGGGGATGTTGCTAGTGGAATTGTGAAACATTTAAGGCAGACCAATATAAACAGGTTACTCATCTGCAATAGTATTTCTAGGAGTGGTATATGATGTACATCCACATTTCTGGCAGTATTCCTTTCCTTTTAAGGCTTGCCAGAACATCTTCAAGCTGACTGCAACCACCCATCTGGGTTGTAACTCCCTCGGCAATGACCCGTGATTTCAGAACTTAGCTGCTGGAAGCAAGATACAGTGTGCCACTTGACAGGGGAGGCTGGGTGGGTCAGTGTGGATGTACATCATATACCACTCCCACGACTACAGTTACAGGTGAGTAATCTGTTTTTCTAGGGACGTGGATATGATATACTATCCACACTTCTGGCAGACTCCTAGCCATTCTCCAGGAGGAGGGGGCATGGCACACAACCCCTAGTTAGGAACAGAGATTGGAGAATTGAGGTCCCAAAACTGGCATCTTGGTGTGACTCAAAGTCGATATGGTAGTGAGAAATGAAGGTGTGTGCTGACTTCCAGTTAGCCCTGCAGATTTCCTGGATAGGGACATCCCTGGAAGCAGCCACCGAGGCAGTGGTATGATGGATGGAATGAGTCCTTAGCCCTACAGGAGGCTCCCTACCCACCAGTCTGTTGCAGAGGTCGATGAAGGATACAATTCACCTGCCAATCGTCCACTTATCTGCTGGTCTGCCAGATGCGGCTTCAGTGAAGGTGACAAATAGCTGGTGAACCTCTCCCCGAACTCCATCCCTGCACTCCTTGTAAGAGACGAGTGCTCGCCACAGGTCCAAAGTATGGAGCCTGTGCTCGACCCCCAAGGTGTGACTGGTGAAGTACACTAGGATATTGATCACCTGGTTAAGGTGAAACTCAGACACAACTTTTGGAGGGAACTTCGGGTTGGGGCGAAGGACAACCTTGTCCCTGTGGAAGACCAGGTAAAGAGACTCCACCCAGAGCGCTTGGAGCTCACTGATCCTTCTGGCTGACATGACAGCCACCAGGAAGGTGGTCTTCCACAACAGGCGAGACATTTCACACCTGTGCATTAGTTCGAATTGCTTGCCCATGACCTTTGCCAACACCAGCAACAAGACCCAAGCTGGTGGCGGTTCACGCACTGGAGGGAAAATGTGGTCAAGGCCTTTGAAAAAGCACCAGACCACCTTTTCCTCAGCCACAGACGGCATACCAGTCCATGCCCGGTATGCCAAAATGGTTGCCAGGTGCACCTTAAGGGTCGTCGATCGAAGGCTCAGCTGACAGAGGGACCAAAGGTAGTCAAGAATGCTAGCCACTGAGCAAAATAAAGGGTCAAGCTCCTTGCCCTGGTACCAAATGGAGAACCTCTTCCATTTGAAGGCATAGCATTTTCGGGTCAGCTCCTTCTGAGAAGCCTCAACCACGGTGAGGACATCTTTGTAGAGACCCAAAGCTCTAGCCGCTCAAGAACCAGGCTGTCAGGTGCTGGGTGTGAAGGTCCTGATGGAGTACCTTCCCTTGACTACAAGAGAACAGGTCCGGGCAGAGAGGAAGATGCTACGGGAGCCTGCTGCTGAGGCTGAGGAAATCGGGCTACCAGAACTGGCGGGACTAGTCTGGACGCACTAGGATCATCCGTGCCTTGTCCCTCCTGGCTTTGATCAGCACTTCGCAGATCAGAGGAAATGGAGGGAAGGCACAGAGAAGGCCCAGGGTCCCGGGCTTGGAGAAGGCATCCCCCTGCATTGTTCCCTGCTGAGGGGGAGGGCATGAAAGAACCTCAGCTTTGCATTCTCCCTGGAGGTGAACAGGTCCACCAGAGGGGTGCCTCATCAGGAGAACAGGCTGCGTACTACCTACAGATAGAGAGACCACTCGTGAGATGCTTTCCCACGCGGCTGAGGGCGTACGCCAGCTCGTTGGTGATGCCAACCACATAGATGGACAGGAGATCAGCGTCCAGGCTGAGCACGAGGGTCCAGATGCGGAGAGCTTCCTTGCACAGAGGAAGAGAGCCCGTCCGGCCTTGTTTATTGAGGTAGTACATGGCTGTGGTGTTGTCCATCTGAACCTGAACAACCTGACCCCGAATGTGTGGAGCAAAGGCTGTCAGCGCCAGTTGAACTGTCTGAAGCTCCAGCAGGTTGATATGGCATCGGGACTGGGGTCCAGAGTCTGTGGACTCTGTGCTCCCCCAGGTGGGCACCCTAGCCCATCAGGAAGGCATCAGTCATGATGGTGACCATCAGCTCTGGGCAGACAAAAGGAATCCCTTCCTGCAGATGTTCCAGGACTAACCACCACTAGAGGGCATCCCACATCAACTGGGTCACAGTGACCGGCTGATCGGAGTGGCTCTGGCGCTGAGACCACTGGCGGGCAAGCTCCCTCTGCAGAGAGTGCATTTCCCACTGGGCCCAACGGACAATGCTGGCGCATGCCGCCATGTATCCCAGGTGATGCAGGAAGTCTCGAGCAGGGCGCAACTTCCCAACTGGAAATGATAAGGCAAGTTAGGAGAGAGCCTCTGCCCGGTTCACCGGAAGCTGAGCCCTGGCTCTGCAAGAGCCGAACTGCGCCCCGATGAAGTGCATCACCTGCGAAGGTACGAGCTCAGACTTGACCTCATTGACCAGGAAGCCAAGAAACAAGCAGGTCTGGAGGACCAAGTCATAGAAACATAGAAACATAGAATTTGACGGCAGATAAGGACCGCTTGGCCCACCTAGTCTGCCCATTGAGGGCCAGGTCCTTGGACTGCTCCACCTCCACCCTGGAGGGACCTGCTATAAGCCAGTCATCCAGGTAGGGTAAACCCGGACCCTTTGGCACCTCGGGTAGGCTGCCACCACTGCAATGCATTTGGTGAATACCCTGGAAGCCGAGGGTAGGCTAAGGGGTATGGCCTGGAACTCATAAAGAATCCTTTCTCTATGGGACTGGAGAAATCAGCGGTGAGGCGGAGAGATTGGGACATGGAAGAACATGTTCTGAAGATGAAGCGAGCAGAGCCACATATCCTGCTCCAGGAATGGAGTGATCTGAGACAGAGTGACCATCCTGAAAGTGGGTGACCAAAGGAATTAGTTCAGGTCATGGAGATCTAGGGTGGGGCTCCAGCTCCTCCGTCCGTTTTGGCACCAGGAAGTACCGGGAGAGAAACCCTCGGTACACTGAAGGGTCCAGGACAGGAGTCACTTCCTCCCTCTGGAGGAGCTAGGCAATGTCTTCCCAAAGGGCTGACAGCATGTTGGCGGACACCATGTCCTCCTGTGGGGCACGGGCTTGGCAAGGCAGGTAAGCCTCGAACTCTAGAGGCAGGCCCTGACCAACCACCTCGAGGACCCACCTGTCTGTGGTGACAGCGGACCAGTTGGAAAGAAAGTGTTGGAGCCAGCCCACCACAGGAGGAACCAGGGGAGTCAGAACAGGCATGGGGAGGCACTCCCCCATCCTGTCACTGGGCAGGCTTGGAGGTGGAAGAGGGGTCAGCTGAGGAAGCAGCGGGACCTCGACCTCCTAGTCTCCGGACGAACAAAGCAACAGACTTTAGTCAGGGATGCCAAGCCTGGGTCTGCTGCCCAGCTGTGGGCTGGGACGACTTGGCCGCAGGGGCAGAGAGGGTCCGAAAGGGCTTCTTCCATTGAACCTTAAAGCCCTTGGGATCCCTCTGGGCAGAGGTAACAGAGTCCAGGGTGGCACTGGACTTAATGCGAGTAAGGTGTCCTTCCACCCCCGGACCAAACAAGTTGGTGTCCAGGAAGGGGACATCCACCAACTTGTGCTGGGTATGTACCGTAAAAGTCGAGATCCTCAGCCAAGCCCTGTGGTGCATGGCCACCGCAGCAGCCATGGGCAGGGCGCAGGAGTTGCCAATGTCCAGGACTGTCTGAAGCTGCTGCTTAGCCACTGCTTGGCCCTGGTCCTGTACCTGCTTGACCATGGTCTGCAAGTCAGCTGGGAGCTAGGGAAGCACCTCATCAAAGGTGCCTAAGAGGGCATGAGTGAACTGGGCCATTAAAAGGACCGAACTCGCTTGCCGAAGGCTGAGGGAAAAGGCAGCATATATCTTTTTAGCCATATGATCCAGGATTCCTTATCGGGAGGCTTATCCATGTCCCCAATGTTGCCAGCACACCAAAAAACCGAGTCGGCCACCAGACCCTCGGTTGAGGAATGCTTTGTAAAACCTGACAGGGAACTGGTAGGGACCGTGTATTACAGGTCATCCATGCTGATGGTGCAGGGTAAGAGGCAGGGTGCTGCCAAAGCTCCAGAGCGGGGCCAAGAACAGTCTTGGCAACCGGGAAGGCCTCCCAAGGGGAGTCACTGAAGTTGAGAATCTTGGTCAAGGGATACATTGCCCATTTCAGGACAGGCTCCATCTGAAGTCCCGTAGATTCCAAGATTAAGTGGAGCTGGCCCGCGAAAGAAAAGGGACCATGCTCTGTGGATTTATCGAAAAGCGGTCAACAGCCAGAGTCCCTGCTAACCCTATGGGGTCTGTTGGGAGTTACGATGACCGACAGCCGACAAGGATGCCCAGAAGCAGTACTGGGGGGGGGGACCCACTGGCAGCTGCTTAGGTGGTGGCTCTACCTGGATGGGCGAAGAGGCCAGAGCCTGCTGAGCCAGAGTAGGCTGAGACCTATGTGGCGTAAGCCAAGGAAGAGCCAGGGTGGGGGCTGGGACTGGCTTAACCCCAGTGAACATGAGATACCATATGAGCTCTTCATAGCACCAACGCTTTTGTGGCGGAGTCTCTCCTCATCCGAGGAGGAAGATAAGGAGGAATAGCAACAACACCACTTGCCCAAATGCCAAGAGCTGTAATGCTGATGCTGACGTGAGCTGCTCGCCCGGGGCTTCGGAATCGAGACCTTGACCATCGGGGATGCCGACAATTGGTCTCGGAGGGAGCTGGTGAAAGCCAAGGATCCTCCTGGATTACCAAATTCTGAGGGGTATGGACTGAATCAGCAGGCTGGTCCAACGTACCCTGAGAGGTGACAGGCAGGACTTAAGTCCTACAGAGGGAATTATGGCCTCATTTGGCGACGTGTAGACCGGGTCAAGAAAAATCGGCAGGTTGGTCGACGGTTGTCTCAGCCAACTGTCCAGATGGGAAGACCATGGAGCCAGCGGTCTAGGCGGAAAGATTGACTGTAGTCAAAACCTTCAGAGAAGCGAAGGAATCTGAGGCCCAAGAGCGCTCATGATTCCATGATTGACAATGAAACTTTTAGACTCCTTCCTCGAAGATCTGGATTTTGTGCTCTTAGAGGGGTCCTGCTCAAAGGTGAGAAGGAACTGGCATAAATCACGAAACTCCCCTGTGAAGGTGGCACCAAAAAAAGGTGGTGCAAAGGCCAAAGCGACATGCTCTACGGCCTGAGCCGCAGCCTCTTGCCACAAGTTCTTCAGCGGAGCCTACAGCCACAGAGACCGCCCGACGGGTGTCCAAGCGAGCGGGGGTATCCCGTTCATCTGGTGCCCTAAGAGAAGCTGAGCATGCTGGTCTTCCAAAACTGAAGTATGCAAAGTGCGACAGAGGCCACACACCTCAGGATCATGTTTGTGGCCTAGGCAATAGACGCACAAGGTGTGCGGGTCTGTCCTGGACATATTCTGCCCGCATTTGCACTTCTTAATTCCTGGTGCCGACTTCAAGTTGTCCATTGTGGAGATTAAGAAATCGACTGAAGATGAAGAACAGTTTGCAAGTTTTTGCAAAGGTTTGAAACAAAGGGCCTACTCAGCATGGAGGGTAGTAAGGAAGGAACCTTCTTCAAGCAGAAAGGAAGATCTGATGTCACGGGGCAGTGCTGAGGAAGTTACCACTCGAGTGAGTGAGAGGAGCAAGCTTGAAGACGTTTCGGAAAGCCTTAAAGGGAAAGGAATACTGCCTGTAGTGCGGATAATACATCATATCCATGTCTCTAGAACATATATTTTGGGCATGCCCCAAGCCAGGAGGATACTGGCAGGGGCTGTGAAACGTGCTAGAAAATATGTCCGACAGCCCAGGGTTGGTAACACCCTCTATGGCTTTATATATTCTGCCTCAGGACTGCAGACTATGGGGGCACACATTCCAGTTCTTGTTGATACTGCTTACTTGTGATTATTGACTCTCACCCTTGCAATTATGTATATCAATGTGTTCCATCTGTGCATTCCCATTTATGTGATGATGATCTCCTGTAAACCTGCTCTGTGGTACCATCTAAGTAAAAAGCTAAACTAAAAAAACAGTTTTAAAAAAAGATATTGCTTATTTGTACCAAAAACCTTCTTGACTAGACTACTGGTTGATGCTTAAACAACTAGTTCTTCAGAAATGGTATGATTAAACAGTGAACCATATTTACTCCATAGAAAGGCTTACTTGCATGGAAAGACTGTCAGTGTTTGAAGACACATGGAGAAAATGGTGGGATAAATTAGACATAAATCCATTATCTGTCCCATAAAGGCGAATATATTCTGCAGTTTTTGACTTATTGTTTTAACGTCTCTGTGCTACCTCTGCTATAGTTCCATGCATACCACTGTAATCCACCAGCAGCTTGTACTGTACCATGGCTGACATGTTATGTATGTATTTTCCGCTATGTTTCTGTATATTTTTCTGTTACTTAATGGAAAAGAAGCTTAATAGAAATCAAATAAAAAAAAAAGAAAAATAATTTCCTGTCCTCTCTAAGTCCAGAACGGGCCACCAATCCCCACAGTTGTTTCTTATTAGAAAGTACCTTAGGAACAGACCTCTTACTGACTGTCAGAGAGGGACCTTTCCTACGGCCCTTTATCTTTAGCAATTTCTTTACCTTCAGCTCTAACAGGACTTTTTTCCTGAGGTGGGAGTGAAGGAAAAAGCTTTGGGCGCTTTAGTTTTGGAAGGTTAACTGAAGGGCTAAACCCAGACTCGCCACTTCCAGCACCAATGTTTTTCCACTTCTGGAAGTAATGATACAGGCAGCCTCCAACCAGTATAGGGTTCTACGGCAGGGATTCTGTTTTTCTTGTGGCTTAGGAGCTGGTGCTTGCTTCTGTCTTGCACTTCTCTGGACTCTGCCTCTTGGGGCACCTCTGTGAGGAGGGTCGTAATAGCAGGAGTAAGGCCATAATAGTAGGTCCTGCCTTCACCCCCCCACCATATGGCCTGAAGGAAGCAGAAACCCTCTCCTTCTAGGTCAAAATTCTAACATGTTGTTTTCTGTTCACCCTTCTGTTTTATCCTCAAACAGGGAGGTTCCCTCGAATGGGAAGTTTTTTTTTCCCCTCATAGCCTTTGTCTTTGTGTCCTGACAGGATGCTTGCCCTGAGTCAGGCAAACCTCCTCAGAACTACTGCATGTGCTAGCACCCTAGAGACTGCGTAATTTGCATTCATAGCCATGTGAAACTGATTATCTGGTGTCTCTGAAAGCATCCTTAGCAGTTTCAGCTAAATCACTGCCAATTTCACCTCCCACCTTTTCAGTTAGGGATACTCCAAAGGGATTTTTGGTATTGTGCAGTGTATACCATGTAAGCAGCCTGTCTTAACTGCAGGGTGGCTGAAGTGGACATTTTCTTTGCTATACAATCCAGCTTTCTGAATTCTTTCCAGGAGACATGGAAGTCAGTGACACCTTATATTGTTCACATGCAGCTGTCTGCGCAACTCTATCATAATCAGGGTGGGAATATAAGAATTCTACCCCCCCCCCCGGCACATGCAACTGCTTGCACAATTCCCTCATGATCAGGGTGGGAATAGATGAATTCTACCCCCTGCTCTCTGCTTGATATTTCTCGTTTCTACTTCTCAGAGAAGGGGATATCTAGAGTCTTAGTCGTATGCCTTGCAAAGAGGAATACGAGGTAAAATCCTCACTGACTCTGGGTGGTGAGCCGAAGTCATGTTCAGGGGTTGTCTTTGGTTCTCTTAATTCCCCTTCCTTTTCCACCTTCTCCAGTTCAAGTTCAAAAAATGCCTGAGGTGGGGGGGCGCTAGGAATAGAGGCAAGATTTTCCATGGCTTGGAAGGCCTGGAAAAACTGACACATTTTTGCAATGGTCTTTGCTGAAGGCATAGCTCTCTGTTCTACTGCTGGCTCCTGTTCCGTTTCGGGGAGAGATGCAGTCACAGACTTTTCACTTTTTTTTTTCTTAGGTGGTGTTGATGACACCAGAGCACCTGTAGCTTTGTTCTTTTTGCCATCCTTAGCATCAGAGTTTCCCCCTATTGGATACTGTATGCTTTTTTCTCTGAGCTGTATGATGGCTTGGCAGCTTTTTCTGTATCTGATCAAAGACTGCTGCTTTTCCGTTATCTCAGATTTGGTCTGAGGAGAGGTATTTGAAGATACATGCTTTCCACCATACGAGGTACTTCCCTCCATTTTCTTTTTTAAGGGAGCTGCTAGGTGACTCGGTGGAAGACTGAGACATGAGTTTTGCCCTTTTCTCATGTGTTATAGGACAGAAAAGTTACACAAATTACAATTTATATAGTCAGAGTCATGACCCAAACAAACAAAACACAGATCGTGGTGGTATGCATTTGTCAAGATCCTGCGAGAGGATTCACAATTTCTAAATCCTGCAGGTCCTGTCCTTTTCTTAGGCTTTTCAACCATACCAATCAACTGAATTTAGCCAAAAAGTACTGCTGGTTCCTTAAACAACAAAATTCACAAACAGCTAAATTAAACTTGTAAAACAAGCAGTTCTTTTAATATTTTTAACCAAATAACTTATTAACTTATAAAACCTTTAAGCAGGAACCACACAATTTACTTTTTTCCAGTTCCAGGGAACTGATCGGCAACCAGAGAACTCTGCTAAAATAACAAAGATAAAACAAAAACAGTTAACTATCGCAAATATCGAGAACTAAATAAGAAAAATGATAGGAGTTTCTATAAATAAAAATAAAGCACCTAGCCAATGGACTTGGAGAGGGCTCTCAGGCGACTCTTCTAGTTAGCAAAGAAAACAAATCTGACTTTACAGCACTAGAGGAAGCATCACCACACAACAACATCTGAATGGAGTTCTGATTCCAAAGCACCATCCTGAACTCAGAGGCAACATCTCAGAGTGGAGCTGATGCAGTTTTTGTATGGCATCACTACTGGACTCATGTTGTTAGAATGAACCGCAGTATCGGGAGATGAACTGCTAAATTCTTAAGAGGGACTGAGCTGCAGTATCGGGAGACAAACCGCAAATTTATAGAAGGGACTGAGCCACAGTATCGGGAGATGAACTGCAAATTCATAGGAGGGACTGTGCCACCGTATCAGGAGATGGACCGCAGAGTCGTAGAAGGCACTGAGTTACAGTATCGGAAGATGGACTGCAAATTCATGGGAGGGATTGAGCTGCACTATCGGGAGAAGAACTGCAAATTCACAGGAGTAACTGGGCTGCAGTATCATGAGATGGATCACAAATTCACAGAAGGGACTAAGCCACAGTTCTGGCAGATGGACCACAAATTCATAGGAGAGACTGAGCCGCAGTATGGCAAGATGAGATTTGCCCAGTGGTGCAGCTGCAGCACCTCTCACTACTACCTAGGAGATAACACGGGAACCAGCAGAGGGCCCGACATGCTGTGGAAGTGAGGCTCTCAGCTCGAGGATAATGTGAGCCACCCACAGTCACACACACCTTTGCTGATCAGACATGAAGCCAAACTGGCAGTGACTGGAAAAGGAACCACTTCTCTGCCCAAGTCACGGTGACCCAAAACATCGGAAGGGGGACAGAAAAAAAAATTCTCACAGTAATAATGCTGTTTCTTATCAGGGATGCATCAATGAGCCTTACAGATTGCATCAGTCTGCAGAAGTGTGCTGCCCTGGAGACAGACTTTCATGCTAATTAGAAAATGTAGAATACAAGTTCAAACTCTGCACTGTGGTCATGCTCCACCTGTTGCTCTAATGTCAGACTTGTTTCTATAGCCAGGGAAGCAGTGACCATTAAAACTAAATGGCTTCTAAAATATTTCTAAAGGTTTCTTCAAACTTTTTGACAAACCCAACCAAACTGAAGCAGACAAATATGTAACATTAAAATGATCACATTTTAAATATTGTTGAGAAACTGCATCAGCGCTTGGAGATGGTCGAGAATCAAGCCAGGGAGCAGAACGTGCGGGTGCTGGGCCTCTCGGAGTCTGCCGAGTGGAAGGACTGCCTCAGCTTTGTTAGAGCCTTCCTACCCTCTATCTTGGGTTTGTCCGAGGACGAACTTCCTATTAACCTGAGGCGGACTGCAATGGATTCGGTGGTCCCCAGAACTTTATTGATTCCACTGGTGAGGGCAGCCAGGATTGGGTGCTAGCGCTGGGCAGAAGACAGTGAGCACTTAAATATGGAGAAGACACTCTGCAGATTTTTCCGGATCTATAATATAGCACTAGGCAGAGGCGCAAGACATTTGGTGGTATTTGAAGCCGACTCCGACATTTGAAGATCCAACATCAGCTCCTGCTCCCTGCGAGGCTGCGGTTGACATAGCAGGGGAAGCTGTATCAATTCAATGAGCCAAAAGATGCAGACAAAGTTCTCCAATGTATCGAGAAGGAGCTGGAGGTGGTGTAGGAAGGAGGAAGGAGATGCCTCCTCAGATGATGACTAATGTTAGCATGGGACTTTACTCGAACTGTAAGTTTTGAGACCGGGACGGGGGTTGGGGCTTATGGTGTGCTGGCAATGCATTTAAGACTCTTCTATTTTATTCCTATCCTAAACACAGTTGCTGTACCTGTCAGGGAGATGAACTTTTTAGGAGCTGTAGTGAATAGAGATCTGCTCCTCCTGGCTCAGGCCATACATGTGCCCACCATTATGTTATATAATGATTCTTTATGTCTGCTGCTTTACGGACCAGGTGGGCTATGCTGAGAGTTTGGACTGGAATATACATGGCAATGTTCTTTTTCCATACTGTTACTTGTTATATCTTAACCACAGTGCTGGGGGACTTCAAGTTTATTACGGGCTATTGGTGGAATCTTCCTGACCTAGTTAACAGCTGGACTGAACATTTATACCTGTGCGTATTACATTTAGGGCTGTTTGAGTCCCCTTCATTCTTCCTTAGCTACATGCTATGGAATTGTATATGGTTATCAGTTGGTTTTCCCTCCTATGTTGTAGCTCTAGGCGAGGTGTCCTGTAAAATCTCTCTGTAAGACCATGTTTTTTTTTATATTTTATTGCTATCCTCCTGTGAATGTATTGTTTTTGTGAGTTTTGACTTACAAAATTAGTAAATATATAATACAAAAAAAAAATGTGTTTAGCTGAACTTGGGTATACTGAGGCGTAGATGAGCCTTCTGGTGCTTCAGTGCCATTTAGAAATGTGGCCATGCTTTGTGAGCTGGCACGGTAAATAGAAGTGGACCAAGAGGGTTTCGCTTTGGTGTAAAATTATTTAAACTAACTACTTTTGGTGGAAAATACTGCTGCTAAGCATACTGTATGGCTTCAGGGACTGCTACAGGCACTGAAGCCACATTTAGGGGATACCACCAGTAAAAGTAAGTAAATGTCTGACAGTGTCCCTTTAACATTCTGAAGTTGTATCTTCAGGGCAGTACCTCAAGGCTAAGATGGTGCACATTGTATGACATCACAAAGACACACTCACTGCTAGAAGCAATCAAAAATTCAAAGAAAATGCAAAACAACAGCCTGAGAATAACACGGCATGGAAATTCACTAGCAGGAGCTGTGAAGTGGTGACTGGTGCCTTCCAGCATAAGAAAAGATTTGACTGCAGTGAAGACCACATGATTGGGACGCTGAAAGAGCCAAGCCTGAACACGTACGGTGACTGAGCTTGCTCAGAAAAAGATTGCCTAAAGGCCTGTTTACACTGCTACATTTGCACCACAGCAACCTGGGTGCACATTTGGCAGTATGAACATTTACTTGATCATGGTATGACAATATCCGATTCTCTCTCCCAGAGTCACAGCCAACTTGAGGAAGCACTGCGATATGAGCCTGTAAGCTTCCATGTGGAATGGCAGAACAGCTCGCAATGCCAAAACACAAATGCTCCTAAGATGCTGCTGGAGTAAGTCTGACAGTCTCAGTATGTTCGCTGGCACGGCAAACAAGTTGGCAGCACAAAAAAGTATATTTTACAATAAATAAATTAATAAACTGCGTAGAGCCTGGTAAAGATACGGGGATTCAAGAAAGCCCCCCTACCTCAAGATTGACATCCGCAGTCCAGCCATCATCCAGGGTATCACTGATGACATCTCTGAACACCTGCCTGCCCTCAGACTCACAAGGCCCTCTCCTTCACGGCTTGCATCAGTGCTGAGAGGGGTCACATACTGTAAATGCGCTTTGGCATCAGCACGGGAGGTGGGGGCAGGACCAGAGAGGACTGCTGGACTGATCAGTGTGGGCGTGTAAACACGCCTTAAGTTACATAGAAACATAAACAAAGATGGCAGAAAAAGACCCATAGTCCAGCTAATCTGCCCACAACATCTTATCATACTACTAGGCCTTCTGCCACTATGGGGCCCTATGTCTACACTATCCACTCCCTTGCTTCCTGTTTTACTACTGCCCCCAATAACCCCTTAACTCTGTCCCAACTGTGGTTGAAACCATTAATGGTTATGCGCCCACCACATCTGCTGGCAGACTGTTCCATGTTTCAACCATTCTCTCTGTAAAATAAAACTTTCTTATGTATCTCATAAACCTCCTCTCCACCAGTTTCCACTCATGACACTGTGTTCTGGATTAGCTACTCTTGTTGAACAGAGGCCCCATCTGGAGCACTGTGTCCAGTTCTGGAGTCCTCAACTAAGGAAAGACAGAGACAAGCTGGAAACAGTGCAGCACAGAGCAACCAAAATGATCCTGTGGATGATGAACTGAATCTACTGTAGGTAGTTAGAATCAGTGTTACACTGTGTGCAGCACTGGACAACAAATCTGTTTCTGTGGCCAACACCAGACACAATATTAACTTTTGAAATTGCAAAAATAGTCAACCTTTGCAAACCCCTTAGATATGTCGACCCTGAATAAAAGTCAAGGCCCCCTTGTGGCTGCCCATTTATAGCATGAAAATGAGGGTTGTTCACCTGTAACCGTAGTTCTAGGAGTGGTATATGGTGAACATCCACACACTGACAGTCTCCTTTTCCCCTTTCAATTTGTCAGACATAGAAACATAGAAGTTGACGGCAGATAAGGACCGCAAGGCCCATCCAGTCTGCCCATTTCTTTTTCTACCTTATAAATGTGCCATCGTCCTTTGCTGTCAAGCTAAGCTCCTCCCACCCACCCGGGTGGTATATGTCCCCAGCTCTGCTCCGTGTCATCAAATCTTGCACCCTAGAAGCAGGGATCTTTGTGCCACTTCACCAGGGTAGGTCGTGTGGATGTGCACCATATACCACTTCTAGAACTGCAGTTACAGGTGAATAACCCTCATTTCTAGGGGCATGGATATGGTGCACTACCTACACACTGACAGACTCCTAGCAGCTCGCTGGCTGGGAGGAGGAGGCAAGGCACACACTCCTGTCTAACAAATAAGGACTTGAAAACCGAGGTCCCAAAACCAGCATCCCAGCATGACTCAAGGTCGATGTGACAGTGGGAAATGAAGGTGTGTACTGACTTCCAGGCAGCAGCCCTGCAGACTTTCTGGATAGGGACATCCCTGGAAGCAGCCACCAAGGCAGCAGTATGTCTGGTGGAATGAGCTCTAATCCCAATGGGAGGCTCCCTACCAGCCACACTATAGCAGAGGTGATGCAGGAGACTATCCACCTGCCAATCATCCACTATGCTGCTGGTCTGCCAGGTGCAGTTTCAGTGTATCTCACAAATAGCTGGTGAACCTCTCCCCCAAATTCAGCCATACGCTCCTTATAATAAGCAAGCACGCACTTCAGGTCCAGTGAGTGGAGCCTGTGCTCGGCCTCTGAAGCTGGATTGGTAAAGTACACTAGGAGGTTAATCACCTGATTAAGGAAGAACACCGACACAACCTTCGGAGAAACTTTGGGTTGGAGTGAAGGACTACTTTGTTCTTGTGGATCACCAAGTATAGAGACTCAATCAAGAGCCCCTGGTGGTGACAGCTACCAAGAAGGCGGTCTTCCACGACAGGTGTGACATGTCACACCTGTGCATCAGCATGAATGGCTTGCCCCTGAGCACTGTCAACACCAGCAACAAGTCCCAAGGTGGTGGTGGTTTGGTGGGTCACACATCAGTGGGGACAGATGACCACAGCCTTTGAAGAAACACCTGACCACCTTCTTCTGCACCATCACTGGCATACCAAACCATGCCCAGTATGCAGAGATAGATGCCAGGTGCACCTTAAAGTCGACTGGAGTCCCAGCTGGGACAGGGACCACAAATACTCCAGGATACCAGCCAAAGAGCAGGCCAGAGGGTCAAACTCCATGCGCTGTAACCAAATGGAAAACCTTTCCCATTTAAAGGTGTAGCACTAGTGGGTCGACTCTTTTCAGGAAGCCTCCCCCATGAGGATTACGTCTTCTGAACCCAAAGCCTGGAACTCTACCCACTTAGGAACCAGGCTGTGAGGTGCACGGATTGAAAATTGCATGTCTGATCTTCCCCTTGTGACAAGACAGCAGATCCGGGTGAAGAGGCAAGTGCCTCAGAGTGCTGCTGGTAAGGCTGAGAAGATTCAGGTACCAATACTTTTGGGGCTACCAGGATCAACTACGCCTTGTCCTTCTGCACCTTTACCAACACCTTATGGATCAGGGGAAAGCGAAGGAAGGCGTAAATTAGGCTTGGGGTCCAGGGCCTCACAAAGGCATCTCCTACTGGTGTCCCACACTGTGGGGGGCAGACACAGAACAGCTTCAGCTTTGCGTTCTCTCAGGAGGCAAAGACGTCTACCAGAGGTGTGCCCCACAGGAAGAACAGGTGGTTCACCACCTCCTGATGCAGAGGCTACTCATGTGATATCTCACTCACCTGGCTGAGGGCGTCCGCTGACTGGTTGGAGGCTCCTGCTACGTGGATAGCCAGGAGATCCACATCCAGGCTGCGCACAAGGGTCCAGGTACAGAGAGATTCCCAACATAGAAGAAGGGAGTGCATTCCGCTCTGCCTGTTCAGGTAACACATGGTCGTGGTGTTGTCCGTCTGGACCTGCATTACCTGACCCCGGACAAAAGGAGAGAATTCCCTTAGAGCCAGATGCACGGCACGGAGCTCCAGCAGCTTGCTGTGACGATGGTACTCCCTGGGGGTTCTGTGGTTCCCCAGGTGTGCTCCTCATCCCACCAGAGATGCGTCAGTTGTCAGGGTGATCATTGGCTCCGGGCAGACAAACAGAACTCTGTCCTCCAGATGTTGTAAGATGAGCCACCACTGGATGGCATCTCACACTGGTTGTGTCACTGTGACTGGATAATACAGGTGACCTAGGCGCTGAGACCACTGGTGGCCCAGCTCCCACTGCAGATGGTGCATCCACCAGTTGGTCCATCTGACTGTGATGGTGCAGGATGCCATATACCCCAGCAGCCACAGACAGCCCTGGGCACATTGCGAGTGATCAACCTGAAATGATCAAGCAAAGGAGGTAAGATTCAGTGCCTGTTTGCAGAGAGTCAGGCCTTGGCCCGAAGGGAGTCTAGCTCTCCCTTGAGGAAGTGAATCACCTGCAAGGGGTTGGGTTCGGACTTGGCTGGGTTGACCAGAAGGCCCAAGTCTCTGCAGGATCGGAGGGCAAGATCCCTGGATCGCTCCATAGCCTCCTTGGATGGGCCAGCTATCAGACAGCTGTCCAAGCAGGGGTAGACTCTGACCCCTCAGTGCCTCAGGAATGCAGCTACCACAGCTAGGCACTTGGTGAAGCCACTGGGAGTCAATGAGAGACCAAAACGCATGACCTGGAACTGGTAAAGAACCCCTTCTGCATGTAACCGGAGGTACCGCCAGTGGGACGGACGGACTGGAATGTGGAAAAATTTGTCCTGGAGGTCCAGGGAGCACAACCACATGCCGTGCTCCAGAGATGATATGATCTGGTTTAGAGCTGACTGTCCTGAATCTGCGTGTCCTCAGAAAATGGTTCAGATCGTGAGGATACAGTATGGGGCACCAGCCTTCCATCCATTTTGGAACCAGGAAGTACCTGGACATGAAACTCTGCCCTGCCATGGAGTCTGGGACACAGGCTATGGCCTCGGCTTCTTTCTCGGGGAGCTGAGCAACGGCCTCCCTGGGGGCAGACAGCGTGTCCTGCGACACAACGGATTCCCTTGGTGCGTGGCATCCGTAAAGCAGGAGAGCCTCGAAGTCGTGAGGCAACCCTCAGCCCACAACTTGTAACACCCATCTGTCCGAGGTAATGATGGACCAGTTGTGCCAGATATGGCAAAGCTGACCCCCCCAAAGGGGAGCTGAGGCAGGAACTGGATAGGCAGGAGGCAGACACCCTCCTGACCCGTCACTGGGCAGCTTTGGAGGGAGCACTGGCACCTGCTCCAAGAGGGGCACCACTACCCTATCCCCACCCTTTTTGGGACCCTAACCGGGGAACTTAGGCTTAGTGCGCCAAATCTGAGACTGCCTCTGCTGGGGCTGCTACTGTTTGGGCTGCTGTGACTGAAAGGACCGAAACGGAGAGGGCTTCTTTTTCTGTTTCTGCCCTTTCTGCGAGGAAGTCAAAGAATCCAGGGTGGCACTGGACTTCTCAATCCTCATGAGATGACCCACCACCCTGGGCCAAACAGGTTGGTGCCCAAGAAGGGAACATCGGCCAACTTATGCTGGGTCTCTGCCGTGAAGGTGGAGATCTGCAGCCAGGCCCTGTGACGCATCGCAATGGTCACTGCCATGTAACAGGCATAAGAGTCACTAATATCCAAGGCTGTCTGGAGCTGGTATTCAGCCATCGCTTGACCCTGGTCTCTGACCATTTTCGCCATCACCTGCAATTCAGTAGGTAAGCGAGACAGGACATGATCTAACACTCCCATCAGGGAGTGACTGAAACTGGCCGTCACCAGGGCACAGCTTGCCTGATGGAGACCCAGGGAGGACGCAGCATACACTTTCTTCGCTGCATGGTCAAGCTTTTTGGACTCCTTGTCAGGGGACTTGTCTATGTCCCCATTACCAGTTTTCCAGAAAACAGAGTTGGCTACCAGACCCTCAGCCAAGGATAGTCTGAGAAACTGGAAAAAGTACCCATAGGAACTGCATACTTGTGGACCATACGGTCAGAGGGTGCAACACAAGATGCTGCCAAAGCTCCAGAGCTGGTCCCAGGATGGCCTTGGCTATCGCAAAGGTGGCCCCCGGGTATTCATCCCCAGGGGTTTAATCCCTGTCCAGAATCTCAGTAAGGGATACATAGCCCTTTTCTGAACTGGTTCCAAAGAGATTTCCATGGACTCAGAGATCAATCTGAGTAGAGCCCCAAAAGACAATAGCCTCTGGTCAGCAGTCAGCTCCTCGACTGAGTCAGGGTCGAACCCATGGGTCCTCGACAACTGCACAGAGGATCCATCGGAGTCATAAGAAGATTCTTCAAATACAGCCCTTGGCCGTTTCTCGCCGTGCACCATCCAACATTCATCCGAGTGGGTGACCTCCACTGACAACCAGCCTGGCAAGCTGGTAGCTGGACAGAAGTCTTTGGTAGGAGCTCCTTGCAATGGCTGTCTTGGCAGTGGTTCCACCAGACCTGATGGAGAGACGGGTGTCAGAGACACTTGTCTTGGAAGGACCGGAATGGGCTGAACCAAAGGTGATCAAGAAAGCACCAGGGCCAAGCGTGGAGACCTACTATGCCCAACTAAGGTCCACTGCTGCCACAGTGTTTCCTTGTAGTGCCACCGCAACCTGCGACAGAGCCTCTCATCGTCCGAAGACAAAGAGGACAAGGAGTGCCTACTGTGGCACCTCTCAAATGACCAAGATTGGCAGTATGAGGAATCCCTCGACCGACATGGTTGTCGAAGGCGAGGGGAGGCAGGCAGAGGGGCCAAGAACTGGACATAAGCCTTCTCCTACTGCATGACCCCAGAGGGAGGCAGTTCCTGTGAGAAGACAGCCAGGTCCGGCGACTGCTCCTGACCTTCCTGAATGAGGGCCAAAAGGACCGGGGTCCGAGAGAGATAGTCATCAGTAAGCCTTTCTGACAACGGGTCGACTGGGTTGAGAAAGATCTTGGCCAGCTGGTTGACCTGTGTGGAGGCCAACAAGCCTGATGGCATTACCACGGAGCTAGTGAGTTGACCCTTGATCAATGAGGGCTTTGGAAGCCGATCATTTGACAACAGCCGAGGAGTCAAGGGAGTCACAGGAGCAGGAAAAGTGTGCTCCTTCTCGGTCCCATGACCGATGGTGGGACTTCTTCGATGACTTCTTCTTGCTGTGGTGGATGGGGCTCTTCCCGAAGGTCTGGAGGGACTTGCACATTTCAAGGAAGGCTCCCGTCATCGACGACCCGACATTGGCCCCTGGTGGGAGCAGTGCTGATACCAAAGAGGCACCTGCCACAGCTTTAGCCACCACCTCTTCCACTGCCGCAAACTGGGCCGCAGAATCTACAGCCACAGAAATTGCCTTACAGGCATCCTTAAGACTGCACCAGAGGGCCCCATTTGACTGGCTGACCAAGAAAAAGACGAGCGAAGCCCTTCAAGGGACGAGGGGAGCAAGGTCTTACAACAGCTGCAGGTGGCAACATTGTGTTCTGTCCCCAGACTGTAGATGCACGATGTATGCGGATCCATCCGAGACTCTTCTGGTTGCACTGAAAGCAACATTTGAAGCTGGGACCCGACTTGGATTCCTCATGTTCCATCAGGAAGGTCAAACGACGAATGCAGAACTAAGAAATATACACACTAAGTTTGAAAAATGAAAGCTTGCCAACAGCACACTAAGGAAAGACCTACACTGTGCACAGAGCTGTAAAGGAGGAGACCTGATACTTCCGGTGGAAAGGAAAACTTGACATCTTGGGGCACAGCCGGAGAGTATACCACCTGTGTGGGTGGGAGGAACTTAGTTTGTAGATGTCCAGCAGATATAGGGGGCAAAGGGAAAGGAAGACTGCCAAAGTTTGGATAGTGCACCACATCCACACCCCTAGAAAAGTAGAGTTACGTAAGAACTTACCATAACAGTAGATCTTCGAGAGAGGTTCCTGCAGTAGGTCATAACATGTAGGACTAGGGCCCCCTGGCGTCTGAATCGCATGGCAGACTTTTCCACCAATGCCTGATGGGGACCTCC
Source organism: Neoceratodus forsteri (assembly GCA_016271365.2). Lineage (NCBI taxonomy): Eukaryota > Metazoa > Chordata > Ceratodontiformes > Ceratodontidae > Neoceratodus > Neoceratodus forsteri. Next base: position 42,682,411 of record CM057451.1, read on the forward strand.
CCATCGACGCCACGGACGGTCAGCGTGACTTACATAGTGGGCGGTCCCCACGCCCGCCCTGCAGTTCTCTTACTGGAGCCCGACAGGAGAGGAAGCCGGATCTGTTGACCCAACAGAAAAAACAGGGAAGGAGGGAGGGAAAAACATGACCTACTGCAGGAACCTCTCTCGAAGAGCTACTGTTACAGTAAGTTCTTACGTAACTGTACTATCTTACTTCAATAGGGTTCCTGCAGTAGGTCATAACACACAGGATTGAATCCCAAGCAGTCCCTCCAAAGAGAGACTGAGAGAAACACGGGAGGAGGAAAAACACAAAAGAGGGTCCAATGGGACTAGCCTAGGACAGAAGGCCAAGCAGAACAGCTAGGCCGAACCCGGCCCTTCGCCTAGAAGCAATGTCCAGACCAATGCTTGGCGAAAGTATGAATGGAACTCCAAGTTGCTGCTGCACAAATCTCAGCTGCAGAAACACTATGTAGAAAAGTTGCAGAATGACCTCTAACAGACCCCGGCAGAGGTTTGTTGTACTTCTGATAACAGAAAATAATGCAGTTTGCTAGCCACGTAAAGAGGCACTGTTTAGAGACAGCCTTCACCAAAGTTTTGGGGGCAAAGGAAACAAAGAGCTGATCGTCCTTGTGGGAATCTTTGGTCCTGTGGGTACAGATCCTCAGAATACGATGCACATCCAAGGTGTGAAGTAGAACCTCACCTCTATTCACTGGAGATGGACAGTATACCGGAAGTTCCACTGTCTGGTTCAGCGTGAACTCCGACACCACCTTAGGTAAGAACTTGGGATGAGTTCTGAGGACCGCCTGGTCCTTATGGAAAATAAGATAAGGCTCCTTACAGACTAGGGCCTGGAGCTCTGAAATTCTTCGAGCAGAAGTAACAGCAACTAAAAACAGCGCTTTCCAAGAAAGTTAGTGCAAATCACAGGTCATCGCTGGTTCAAAAAGAGGGAGAGAAAGCTTTTCCAACACAAAATTTAAATCCCAAGGTGGTGTAGGGCTGCGGATGGGGGGTTTCGGATGGAAAATCCCTTTCAGAAAGGTTTTGGATATCTCCAACTTAGCCACGGGTTTACCATCCATGAGCACGTGATAGGCCACAATGGCACACAAATGAACTTTTAGGAAAGAATACGACAACCTTGAATCAGAAAGATGAAGCAGGTACTCCATGACTTGAGTGGCTGAACAAGTGAAAGGGTCCCAACCTTTGGAAGCTGCCCAAACAGAAAAATGCTTCCACTTCATGGCGTAAGTGGACCTGGTAGAGGGCTTCCGAGTCTCCACTATGACTTGAGCTACTCTGGTGGAAACCCCAAAATGCGATTTCACTGTGTTTGCAGGAGCCACACACGTAGATGCAAGGTTCTGAGCCCCGGGTGCACAAGCCGACCTTGGTTCTGAGTGAGGAGGGTGTGCATCAATGGAAGCAGAACCGGGGGTTCCCTCGCCAACTGTTGAAGAAACGGGAACCAAATTTGTCTGGGCCAGAGGCACAATTAAGATCATTCATGCTTACTGCTCTCTCTGTCTGCAGTTTGAGGAATACCCTATGAAGAATGGGAAATCGGTGGGAGTGTATAAGAATCTCCCTGTCCAAGAAGAGAGACAACACGTCATGCCAGAAAGCACCATGCTCTGGAACAAGCGCGCAAAAGCTAGGAAGCTTTGTGTTGGATGGGGAGGCGAAGAGATCGAGTTCTGGTTGTCCCCATCTCTGTCACTTCCTGGTCTAGCTCCCATTCATGAGCAAGGGTGCAAGATCTGCTTAGACTGTCCACCAGGATATTTTGCACTCCTGGAACATGCACCGCTGTGAGAGACAGATTGTGCTGGACTGTCCAGTTCCACACACTTATCGCCTCCCTGCAAAAGGGGTACGAACGAGTGCCTCCCCGCTTGCTGATGTACCAGACTACCGACATGTTGTCTGTCTGGATTAGCATTAATTCCCTTGGGAGGATGGAGTAAAATACCTGAAGAGTGTACAGGACCGCTCTCATTTCCAGAACAATGATGTGTAAAGACATCGCCAAGTGGGACCAGAGCCACTGAGCTTGATGGTACCCCAAATGAGCCCCCCAACCCAGACTGGAAGTATCTGTGGTTAGAACTCAGAGGGGGGCTGGGCCCCAAAATGGGAAAACCAAAGACAGTTGATCCCACTGAATTCACAAGGACCACTGAGTGATTCTTATGTGGAGCCTTGCCAAGGGAACCATGGAGATGGAGGCCGCCATCAAACCCAGTAACTGAAGAACCTCTCGGGCTGGGAGAGATCTGCAAGAGGCTACCAGAGTAGCCTGCTTGATCAGAGTTTCCCTCCGGTCTGGGGGAGAAAAGCCCTGCCCTGGATTGTATCCAGAATTGCTCCAATAAACTGCAGATTCTGAGAAGGAATCAGTGAAGACTTGGGGATACTGACCATGATCCCCAGCCTGGAAAACAAATCGAGGGTGATTGAGAGGGCCTCCGAAAGAGAATCCCTGGACGGAGCTGAAATCAGCTAATTGTCCAGGTAGGGGAAAACCGATATGCCCTGACACCGCAGGGCTGCAGCCACTACCACTAGGCACTTGGTAAAAACTCTGGGTGCCGAGGAAAGACCAAAGGGGAGGGCTCAGAACTAATAGTGCTCCCCTTGGAAGGAAAAGCACAGGAAACGGTGGTGGCTGGGGAAAATCGAAATACGCAGGTAACTATCCTGCATGTTCACAGCACACAACCAATGGTTCTCCTGCAGAAGGGGCAGGAGGCTCTGGAGGGTTAGCATCCTGAACTTTTTGTACTCGATGAACAGGTTGAGCCAGCTAAGGTTGAGAATGGGTTGCCTGTCCTTTTTTGTAACCAGAAAAAAGTGGGAGTAAAACCCCTGCCCTCTGTGCTGAAGAGGGACTGGCTCTATTGCTTCTTTTGACAAGACCGCCTGAATTTCCTCCCTTACGAGAAGCATCTGGTCTCGGGAGTAGGCTGACCTTCTTGGTGTAGATTCTGGAGGAGGTTCCAGGAACTCCAGAATGTGTCTTTGGGACACTAGTTGCAGGACCCAAGCATCGGAGGTGAAGCTTTGCCACTCCTGTGCATGGCGTGAAAACCTCCCCCCCACCGGCTCCTCGCACTGCGGCTAAGGAGGGGGTGGGGCTAGTGAGTCAGGAGGTGGCAGGATGGGCAGGGGGAGGACCCCTGAGCATTTCTGAGTTTTGGAGGCAGGCGGGGGAGTAAAAGCGCTCACGGCCTTACGCTTGCCCTGACAGCGATTATGAGCCTGTTTACACTGCCTCTAGGTCCTTTTCTGAAAGGGCTGCTGACCCTGAGTGCCCGATCGGTACATGGACTTGACAGACCTAAGGGCCTGGCCGCGGTCCTGTAGGTCTGTGATAATATCTCTGGTGTCCCCACCAAAGAGCACCGAGCCCCTGAAAGGAGCATCATGAATCGCAGACTGGACCTCGTTAGTGAGGCCAGAAATACGAAGCCAAGCATGCTGCCGAAGGGAGCCGTCAGTCGCCGAGGTCCAGGTCACTGCATTGACAGAGTTGTAAGTGGCCAGAACAGCATGCCTGCAAGAAATCCTGGACTGGTGAATGCCCTTGGCGAGCTCCTCCTTGAGATCTGAAGATTCTATAGACTTGACACGGGCCTCGAGCTTGGCAAGGGTGGCCTTTTGGTGGGACACCATGTGGGCTACGTAACTGAGGGACTGCAGCGCACATGTAGCCAAGGAATAAACTTTTTTCCCGTACTGGTCAGTCTGCATTGACTCTTTGCCCAAAGGAAAAGTGCTCATGTGCTTGGGAGCAGAGGAGCGATCATGAGCCGCTGAAATGACAACAAAGTCAGCCTTAGGATGCGAACTCAGGAAGCAGCATCCTTAGGCACCCAGTAAGTCCTGTCCGCTCTCTTGGGGATGGCCGGGACGGGGTGGGCAGTTGCCAGATGGTCGTGGTGAGGTTTCGATGAGGCCCAATCTACGGTGGAACTGGAAGGGGGGACAAAGACTCAAGATCCAGATGCTTGGCAAGTCTTTGTCTCATGGGATCCTGTTCCTCTGACTCCCATTCATAAAACTACTGTATGGACCTCAAAAGGTCTGAAAAGAAAGGATCCTCAAGGGGTGACTTGGGAGAGGTATTTCCTTTAGGGACCGGGGATTTGTGCCCTGACAACCCCTCCGATGAATCCTCTTTAGAATCCGGATGGTCTCCTACGCCAAAATCCGGGACAGCTATATCCTGTGGGTTGGCCCCCCCTGACGTGGACAGTAGATGGAGGAGATCTCAGGGGGAACAAGTACCTGGGAGGGGAACGAGGTGGTGGGAGTCTGCTCTCCAGGTCTGTCACCAACTCAGACCGTGCCTCCTTCCACCAGGACTGGATGAAGGTCCTGAAGTCCGGCTGAGGAGTTGGACGGGGTGGAGGGGGGTGTGGAGGAGGAGGGACAGCACGGGGTGGCGGATAATGGTACCCCTGGTATCGCTGATGAGAGTATCCTGGGTACAGGGAGTACCCTGGAAGTAGTGCCCCACAGAGCTCCAAACATGTGGACCAGCAGGGAGGTAGTCCAAGGAACACTCAGAAGGGTAATGCAGGGCATGAAGGGGTCTCGAAAAAATCTGAGTGAAAGACCAGTCATAGTGTACATAAGAGGTTAGTCCGGCATCAGAAGGTCGCCGTCGGAACCACAGTCGTCAGGACCAGCGCCGCCAGGCTCAGCGTCAGAAACGGATCTGGCGTCAGGTAGGCTGGTGTCAGAACCCAACGCAGGATATCCAACGGAAGAACCTGGTCTGCCAAAGGAGACGGAGGCGGGGGCAGATGAGCAGGTCCTGACAAGGAGACAGAAGTCGGAGGATCCAGCGTCGGGACAGACTTAACCAGATCCGACGGAGGAGGAGCACCCGGCATCAAGTCTGTAGCCGGAAGAGAGCTTATCTTGCTGGTGGAACAGGGGGTGCCTCCGTATCTTCAGATGCATTTGGAGGAACCTCCTCCCCAGAGACCCCAGAGGGGGAGTGGGGTCGGCTACTGGAGTGTGGACCTCATCCAGGAGACCAGCGCTCTCTCCACCCAGGGTAGCTGGATCTGAAGGCTGAACTACCGGCGGGGGAGAAGGGGGAAAAGAGGCAGTCTTCCCCGGGCTCGTCCGGACATTGGGTGGGCTGACAGACATCCCAGACGGGAGGGCAACATCTGCGCGACCACCAGAGGAGGTCGACTTCTTAGATGCCGGAGCCGGGCGGGAGGGGGAGGAGCCCCCTGCCGACTTAGCGGCTGAAGCCGGGCGAGTCCCCGAGGAGCCAACTTATCGGCGGCCAGGCGGTCCCTGGAGGAGCCGGAGGCCGACTTAACGACTGACGCAGGGCGGTCGCCGGAGAAGCCAGAGGCCAACTTACCTGCCAAGACCGGGAGCAAGGTAGTGGTAGTATTGCTGACATCCCCGGACGCCGCCTGGACTAACTTAACTGCAGGCGGCAGGGGTAAGGTCTTGCTGGAGGAGGGCCTGGAAGCCTCGGCCTTGGAACCCTCTGAAGAGTGCTCCCGCTCTCGGTGTTTCTTCTTTTCTTTCTGTTTGGAAGAAGAAGTTGAAGAAGGTGATGACTTCCTGATCAGCTCCATTTGCTTCTCCAGCAAAGCCAAACAAGACTTCAGCAAATAAGCCTCATAGCCTGCTGTCTCCATTTCGGGTGTTCTGGTTGAAGGCTGGCAGTCTGGGCAGGTAGCTGTAGGATGGTGCGGGCCTAGACAGATGACCACTTATGGTGGCCCGTCCTTGTGCAGGATCTGGGTGCCACAAGTATTGCGCTTCGATGTAGGTGAAGACATAGAGATGAAAAGATCAAAACATTCGTAAATAATCTAAAGAACAATGATGATCGCTGAGCAAGTCTACAGCGAGGTAACTGCACAAGGTGACGGCGGAAAGAACTGGGGCGGGCGGGGGACCGCCCACTATATAGGGTCACGCTGACATCGGGTGGACGGTGCTCCATCAGGCACTGCTGGAAAAGTCTGCAGTGCAGTCCAGACGCCAGATGGCGCTAGTCCTACATGTTATGACCTACTGCAGGAACCCTCTCAAAGTAAGATCCAGACTTACAATAAGCTTGCCAATGACGCACTAAGAAAAGACCTACATCCCGCATTGAGCTATGAAGGAGGAGACCTGACACTTTTGATGGAAAGGAAGACCTGACGTCTTGGGGCGGAGCTGGGGAGTATACCACCTGGGTGGGTGGGAGGAGCTTAGCTTGTAGACATCCGGCAGATATACAGGGGAAAAGGAAACTGCCAGTGTGTGAATACTGCACCATATCCACACCCCTAGAAACTAGACTTACAAAGACCCTAACAATGGGGTGACAATGACTCACACGGAGTCTTTTGTGGGGTCTCCACTTTATACTGTCATATGCGAGGTAGCTACAGCTGTTAAAGAGCTGTTAATCATACCTGGCCACCCTGAAACAACAAGGGAGATCAGCATGAGGACTACAGCCTGCTAAAGTAGGGACTTTTTTAAACTCCGACGACAGCAATGGAAGATTTGAACTAGTCAAGATGGACAAGTACAGGGTTAGTTGCATTAATCCAGAACAATCTGCACTATTCCCTGGACAAGAAAAACAATGTTAAAATCAACCGTTGCTTCTAATATGACATCTTCCTTTTCTTCACCCAGACAGTTTCAATAATCTCCATCAATGATATTGTTAAAAAGCCTAACGGTCATTCTCAAAGATAACATAGTCATCAGTAGTGCACTGTAAAATATTTCTTACCAAGACATATACAACAGCCCAAAGATCGAGACCATAGTGCAATGCATCAGTGCCAGTGATGTGGCGGATGATAAGAACAGCTAAGCTCTGCCTTCTGGATCTGTGTGGGTGGCTGTTTGTGTTTGTCTGTGTCTGTAGATTAGTTTCAGAGTTTTAAATAGCTGGTATAGCACAGCAATACACTATGTAAAATGGGGTAATGGTAACCATTTCCAAAAATGCGTAGCAGTAGACTGCTAACCATTTTTTTCAGTGAGTCTATGGTACAGTAGACAAAATTAATAAAATTATAGAAGGAATCATGAGCGCATTTTTTGTTATAATTGTTTGCTTCTATAACTTCACTACTGTTGCTGTTATCCAGGTGGTGAATTATCTTCTGTGGCTGTTCTCTTCCTTTGTATTTTGCTGGACAGTTCCACTGCATTTATGTGCCCGTTTGCTTGTCACTGTCGTAATTGTGTTACTGTATTCTTGTTGTATTTATACTGTACTCTCCTGGGTCGTGCCTGAAAATAGGCAGGGTTTGTTGCCAAGTGCACTTACCCGGTTACCAAAAGCAAATAAATATATATATTTAAATTTTGCTAACTATTCTATGCCAAGTGCTATGCATTTTTACAGTGAGGCAGCACTTTTACGTGCAAACCCGCTAATTAATTTTTTGGGCTTATTTAACACCCTGAGTTTTTGTGGATTTTCATGTTTTTCTGCTTGGAGAAACTATGCCATTTTTTTTTAAATGTCTTTTACCTCCAGTCACAGCCTGTGAGGCCTCTCTCAGGCATCCTGGCCTGATCTTGCCAGCCTAAGGTCTCCCCATCCCGAGCCTCCTCTCCCCCCCCCGCCCGCATCCAGTACCCCCCAGCTTGACCCCTCTGGGGTGGGGCAGCCCCTCCTCTTTGGGCGCTCTCTTCTAGACTGGCCAAGCTGCAGGTGAGGGCTCGGGTGGAGGAACTGGAAGGCCAGGTGGGTGAGATCCGGTGGTGGGCATGGGTGCCAGGTGCCATCATCTACCCCACAGAGCTGGTTGTTTCCGTCTTCTGTTGCGCTCCTCCCCTCCCATGCATAGTCTGCAGTGACGCCATGGCAACCCTACCAGCATCTGCCACACTCTCCCACATCTTTTTGTCCACTTCCTGCAGCACCCCCGATCTCCACCGGGGGTCACTGGGATGCTGGACAACCCTGTAACCCTCCCCACAAGAGAGGAGAGCAGTCTGTCGGACACTCAGCCTCTCCTTCCCCTGCTGACCCGTCGCCCGAGCTCGCTCACGAACTCCGGTCACCAGCGTAGCACGAGGTGTGGCGTCCAGCGCCTCAATCCTCAGTGCCACCAGGCCAGCAACTATGTCATTCTTGCACACAACATCTGTGAAAGTCTCCTGGACTGAATTTCTGCAAAACATCACCACCGAGTAACAGCATTTTCATTTTAAATTAACTTTCTGGAAGCCATCCAAGGAAAACTAAGACTGGCAACTAAGCCTGACAAACTCTTTGATGCTGGGTCCTATACTGAATCCACATTTTCATCTGACCTACTCCTAAAGAATCTGTGCTAGTCTCTGAGGGCTATTTAGCAACCACTTTGAAGAACAAAGGAAAGTTACAGACAAAAGGTTTCCACATCCTGCATAAGTCCAGGCCACAGATCATCACTTTCAGGAATTTCTGCAAAACATCACCAACAGGTATCAGCATTTTCATTTTCAATCAGCTTTGTGGAAGCCATCTACTACCAGGCTGTAGCCTGATGCATATAAGGGTGTGTGTGTCAGTTCACTGACACACAAGGGGATTTTACATCAAGAATTGAAGGGGCTGTCTCATGCCTTTTACAGAAAATGAGTTTCTGTAAAGCAGCAGTACAATGTAAAAACAAATCTGTGCTTTTTCAACAGTTTATTCCCTGTGCTCTACTGAGCAGTTCCCTAGTACTTTTTCCCCTCGGCAATGTACTATCACTGAGTAATTAGCTCAGTTTTCTTTTGTTTTGTTTACATTTCTGCCACCCGGCATGCTGCACTTGAACTCTCTCTGCTGCCAAATGCAGATGTGTATGACTGGCAGTACTACACAGGGACATCGGGTCCCACGGCAGTAACCAAAAGATGTAATGCGACCTGAAGGAGCACAGCTGAAAATTAGTCAGCCGCCATGTTCACTGTGGTGCTACAACAATTAAAATTAATTGCAAATATCTAAAAAACTAAGGATGACCGAAAAAAAATATATACAGATATGGAAACTGGAACTATGGCTGCATGCTTCCAGCCAAAAAGGAGAATTTCGATAAATCACTTCCTGATTAGGTAGTACTGCTGCTTTAAGGGGCTTTTCTGCAGGGGTGGGCCTGCTACTGGTGCTAGTCCTTGCGGCAAACATGTCACTGGAGGAACCTAGATGGGAGGATAGGCTCCGTGATGGGACAGCCTTCAAATACTCCGACCTCCTGCTTAGCTCTGAGCGAATCACCCCTGGACTTTGGTTTTGGAAGCTTTTACGGACACAAGGCTAGGGTACTACCCATGCTTCCAATCTTTCCATGGAACTACGAGACACAGGTACTGGCTAAAGTATTACGTGCTTGAGTTATGGCTACACTTACTTAGACTTGCAAGGTCGGGCGATGTTGAAAGTAACCCTGGACCTAATCCGGGTAGGAACCCGTCCATCATTCCTCAGAGGAACATGGCCAAGCGGATGAAGATGGCACATATGAACATCGGGAGTCTTACGGCTAATTTTGTGGAACTGGAAGCATGGGTGACACAATATTCCCCTGACATACTTGGGCTAATGGTGGTTCAAGCCGAATATTCTGGACACCATATGCAATAAATGGCTATAGATTTCTCTCTAGGGATCGCTACTCCTCCAAGGGGAGGGTCACCCTATATGCAAAGGATCACTTAGTGATAACTGCCCAGCCTATGGACATAACTGGTTTTTTGAAGGCCCTTCATGCGGTTCTGATTTTTGGTAACATCAAAACACAATCTATCAGATATGTGTCTACAACCCACCCAAAAGCAGCATCACTGGTTTAACTAACCTTATGTATCACCTGGCATCACATAAAGTAAAAGGAGAACTCCTCCTCCTCATGGGAGATTTCAACCTGGACTGGACTGGGAAATACTCAGGAATGTATGATGCCATGCTCAGCAAGTTGCACCTGACTCAGCTGATAAAATGTCCAATGAGGCCATCGCAATGGGGAGGCCACAACTCCCTCCTGGACTGGACTGCCACAGATAGAGCTGACCTTATTCAAGGCTCAGGCACTCTACCCGATGCTATCAGTGACCATACCACAGTTTACTGCATATGGAGGGCACACATCCCAAAGCCTCCCTCCAAAGAAATGCACTTTTGGGACTGTTCCACAATTAACATCTGCAAGTTACATGCAGACCTCCGTCACACCGACTGGTTCCCAAGTTACCAGCCAGACGATATCGACATTGCTCTATCCTACCTTGTAACCACTCTACAGGAATCTCAAAATAAGCACCTTCCCATGAAAAGAAGGAGGGTCTGAGGTACAGAAACAAGATGGGTGAATAGTGAGATCCTGACCAGCATGAGTAGCAGGAACAAGACCTGGGTTGCTGCAAAGAAAAGTGGTCAACAAGTTGACTGGGATGAATATCGTAGGCAAAGGAACACATGCAAGAAAGAAATTCGGGCAGCAAAAAGGGCCTATTCTCTTAGGCTACTACAGAAATCGGCCAACGACGCACGTGGTTTCTGGAACCATAATAAGACTTTCTTGGGACAAGGTGGATGCTCGACGATCACGGATATGACAGTTAATGGTGCCAACTGCAATAACACCTATACCATTGCGAATGCCCTAAACATCCACTTCTCTGACCTCTCGGACTATGAGAGGCTAACAAGTCAACCAACTGTCTCTCCAACTGTGTTCCCTGTCCAGGCATCCACTTCACTTAGTTTTAAGCAGGCCACCACACTTGAGGTTCTGAGAATTCTGAGGAAACTACCTGAGCATGGACCAGTGGGATCAGATGGCCTACCACCAAGATTCATTAAACTAGGGGTCCCTGTTATTGTGGCACCAGTTGCCAGGATCTACAACCTTTCCATCAGTACGCGGGTGGTACCGTCTCTCTGGAAGACAGCGCAAGTTGTCCCCATCCATAAGAAAGGGGACACAAAAGACATGAACAACTTTATCAGAATTGCAATAGTAACAGCACTAAAACAAAGTTCTTGAAAAACTAGTAGCAGACCAGGTCACAGACTACATTCAACAAAAATAGTAGTTACTTAAGAACTTACTGTAACAGTAGATCTTCGAGAGAGAGGTTCATGAAGTAGGTCTTCACATACAGGACTGCGTTTCCTGGCGTCAGGTCCGCAAGGCAAACTTGTAGCTAGGAATGCCCCCCCCCAATGTGACACAACGTCAGCTCGACTATAAAAGGGGGCGGTCCCACGCCCGCCCTTCAGTTCTTTTCCACTGAAGACCTAGAAATAGGAAGCAGAAAAAAGGAGCAACAACTCTTGGGACCCTGTGCCCTGGCAGAACCACAGGACTAGACAGGAGAAGGGAAATGACTCCAGGAGTTGGGGGATAGGTGGATGGAAAACTAGACCTACTGCAGGAACTTCGCTCGAAGATAGTATAGATACGTAAGAACTTACCGTAACAGCAGATCTTCGAGAGAGGCTCTTGCAGTAGGTAATTTCATATAGGACTGGCGCCGGCTGGCGGCAGGACCCCAAACATTTCTAGCTAGCAGTCCCTGGTGGGGACCGCCCCCACGTCAGGTGACCGGCGTCATAAGACGACGGTATAAAGGGGCGGTCCTGGACGCTCGCCTTCCAGTTCTTTCCCGCCACAGGCCCGCAAGGCCCGGACGAGACAGAAGCAGACATTTCCCTCAATGGAAAAGGAGCTGAGAAAGCCTAGGGGGATGGAGGGCGGGAAGGTATTACCTACTGCAAGAGCCTCTCTCGAAGATCTACTGTTAAGGTAAGTTCTTACGTAACTGTAGTATCTTACTTCGAGAGGGCTCTTGCAGTAGGTAATTACATATAGAACAGAATCCCAAGCAGTCTGGAATAAAGAAAAGGCACCAGGAGGAGGAAATACTCCAAGAAATAGCTCTAGCCGTGCAAGCCTCAAGACAGGAGGCCTTGCAAAACAGCTAGCCCGAAGCTTGCTCTACGGTGAGAGGCAATGTCTAAACTGTAATGTTTAGTAAAGGTATGGACGGAAGTCCAAGTGGCGGCAGCACAGATGTCTGCCGCAGACACATTCTTGAAACAAGCAGCAGAGGCTGCTACTCCACGAGTGGCGTGACCTCTGACTTGACCCGGTAGGGTCTTGTACTTGTCATAACAGAAAGTGATGCAATGGGCCAACCATTTTGATAGGCATTGCTTCTCTTTTGTGAGCAAAAGAGACGAACTACTGATCAGTCTTTCTGAGGTCCTTCGTCCTATCGGTGTAGTATCTCAGGATCCTGTGAACATCCATGGTATGGAGCAGGTATTCTCCTTGATTGCAGTACTGCGTGAAGAAGGCAGGTAATTCAATAGACTGATTCAAGGTAGATTCCGCTACCACCTTCGGGACAAACTTAGGATTCGTGCGAAGAGCTACTCGTTCTTTGTGAAAAATCAGATAAGGGATTTGGCACATCAGGGCCTGGAGCTCGGAAATTCTGCAAGCAGCAAGTAATAGCCACCAAGAAAGGCGTCTTCCCACGATAAAAACTTCCAAGTCTGCAGAGCTGCAGGAAACAAAAGGCAGGAGTAAGTTTCTCGAGAACAAAGTTCAAGTCCCATGGGGGAGCTGGAATCCGGACAGGGGGCCTGAGATGAAGGACCCCTCTGAGGAAAGTTTTGGATACCTCCAGCTGGGCAAATGCCTTGTCAGTGAAAGGGACATGGTAGGCTGAATTAGCCACCATACGGACTTTCAAAGAGGAGTGACTGAGACCCAGGTCAAAAAGATGACGCATGTACTCAAGCAGAATGGACACAGGGCAGGAAAATGGTTCCACGTTCCTGGCCGCAGCCCAGATAGATAATCTTTTCCATTTCATGGCGTAAGTGGACCTAGTGGAGGGTTTTCTAGCCTCCACCAGAATCTCGGCCACCTTAGGAGAAACGCCAAAATGAGATTGAGCTAGGTCTGCAGGAGCCATGCATGAAGTTGAAGGGACTTGAGTCCCGCATGGACCAGGGTCCCATGATCCTGGGTCAGCAATCCTGGAGATAAAGGAAGAGGAAAAGGAGGAACCTCTGAGTATTGTTGTAGGAGAGAACCAGATTTGCCTGGGCCAGAAAGGAGCGATCCGAATCATTCTCGCTCCTTCTAAAGCCAGCTTCTGTAACACACGAGGGACCAGAGGAATTAGGGGAAAAGCATAGACGAATCTGTCCTTCCAGCTTAGAGACAGAGCATCGTTCCAGAAAGCGTCTCGCTCTAGAACGAGCGAGCAAAAGACTGGAAGCTTTGCATTTTGGGAGGAAGCGAACAGGTCTATCTGAGGAGTCCCCCAAATCCGGAAGATGCTTTATAGAACTTTTTCGTCCAATTCCCACTTGTGTGGTAGAGCCGACGAGCGACTTCGTCTGTCTGCCAGGACGTTGTCGACTCCCAGAACATGGATCGCCGTGAGGTGAAGGTTGTGAAGCGTTGCCCATTCCTAAACCCTCATCGCTTCCCTGCACAGCGGGTAGGATCGAGTCCCTCCCTGCTTGTTGATGTACCACACCATGCACATGTTGTCCGTTTGGACAGCTAAGTGACCGGGAAGGATGAATTGGCGAAGGGCTTGGACAGCATACATCACTGCTCGAAGCTCGAGCACGTTGATATGGAGAACTATCTCCATCTTTGACCATAGGCCCTGGGTTCGGTGAGGACCCAGATGGGCTCCCCAACCTTCGCCTGAAGCGTCTGTGGTCAGAGCCTTATTAGGGGGACAATGAAAAAAGGGGACCCCGGAATAGGTTCTCTCGAACCATCCACCATTGCAAGTCTCTTACCATTGGCTAGGAGATCAGAACTAGATGATCTAGATCGTCTACCCGTTGATCCCACTGAGATCGAGAGTCACTGAGAGATTCTCATGTGGGCGCGTCTTGGAGACCGTCGGGATGGCCTCCGCCCGTGAGGCCTAATGAGCAGAGGCACTGACCTCGCCGGGACCTCCTGCGTGCCCGACAGGAGGGAAATCTGTGACTGGAGGAGTCCCCTGTCAAGGCAGAAAGGCCTTGCACAGTGATGTGTCGAGATGCCCGATGAACTGAAGCCTCTGTGAAGGCTCCAGGTGAGACTGGAATGGTTGATGGTAATACCCAGGCCAGTGAAAACCTGCTGGGTGAGGAAGACAAAATGTGGGAGTTCCTTCCTGGATGAGGCATCAGGAGCCAGTCGTCAGGTGAGGAAAACCTGAACTCCCAAAGTATGGGTGGGCCGCTACCACCATGGGCATTTGGTAAAGAACTCGGGGAGCCGAGGAAAGGCCAAGCAGGGAGCCGAATTGGTAGTGAACCCCTCAGATGCAAACCTGAGGTACTTTCGGTGAAGAGGACCGAATGGGATGTGTAGGTACGCATCCTGCATATCTAGTGCACAAAGCCATTGGCCCGGCCGAAGCAGGGGCAAAAGGGTTTGAAGGGAAAGCATCCTGAACCTCTTGTATTCCACATACAGGTTCAGAGAGCTGAGATCGAGAATAGGTCTGAGATCTTCTGTCTTCTTTGGTACAAGGAAGAAGTGGGAATAGTAACCCGTCCTGTAGAGGTGAGGGGGGACGGGTTCTATAGCCTGTTTCGCAAAGAGCGCCGAGATTTCTTCCCTGACCAAAGGAAGATGGTCCCTTGAGTAAGCGGAGTTCAGAGGGGGGTGACGCGGAGGTTTCTGTAGAACCTCTATGGAGTGCCCCTCTGCTATGATCTGAAGCACCCAAGAATCCGATGTTATCCTCTCCCAACCTGGAAGGTGGAGGGAGAACCTCCCTCCTACCAGTTCCTCCGGGGCTGCCGGAGGCGGTGGGAAAAGGAAGGAATCAGGTGATGTGAGGCAGCGCCGCAGCTGGGGCACCTGTTGCTTTTTTGGGCTGCGGGGGCCTGGCAGCTGTGGGGGCCCGACGTTTAGTGGCCCACCCTCCCTGAGGTTTCGCATGAGGCCGGCTGCGTCTGCGAAAGGGACGGCGCTGTGGGGGATGTGGACGGTACATTGAATCAACCGATTTAAGGGCCGTCCCCTTCTCCAGCAAATCAGTGATGATGTCCTTGACATCACCACCGAAAAGCACAGAGCCCCTAAAAGGTGCTTCTTGGATCGCTGACTGCACCTCTGGGACCAGACCTGACACACGGAGCCATGCATGACGCCGAAGACTGATGGCAAAAGCAGAACTCCATCCTGCGGTGTCCACTGCGTCGTAGGTCGTCCTCAAAATATGATGACTGGCCGAACTAGCAGAATGGACCAGGTCGGCCAACTCCTGCTTGACTTGGGAGTCAGACAAGGAGTCTATCTTAGATTCCGCCTGGGTAAGGACAGCCTTCTGGTAATCCCCCATATGTGCTACATAGTTCAGGGCCCTAATCCCCAGTGTGGAAGAAGCGTGAATCTTCCCTTCATACTGATCCAGAAGGCAAGATTCCTTATCCGGGGAGACGACTCAGAATGTTTTGGGTGTGCTGACCCGGCCGTGACGGCTAATCTAACCCGAGTCTGCAGCAGGGGTGAGAGTCTAAAAAGTCTACACCCTCCGGAGCCTGGTATAGCATGTTCGACTTCCTGGGAAGTGGGGCTAAAGCCGACGGTTGCTTCCAAATCGTGGAAACAAGGTGGGCGTGAGGCTCAATCCAGGGTGGCACTAGGGTAGGAGCCGTAAGGGGTAAGTCCAGATGTTCGGCAAGTTTAACCTGTTGAGGATCTGGCTCTAAGGAGTGCCACTGATGGACCTCCGGGATCTTCCTGAGCAACTCCGTGAAGGAAGGATCCTCCGGAGGAGACTTCGGAGGAGTCCTCAGCCGGGACTAGGACGGAGAGCGGTCGCTGGTGCCTTCTGGAACATCCATCGGAAGCCTCCGAGGTCCGGGAGAGAGAAGAGGAAGAATCTGAAGAGAGCAAGACTCTCTAACTCGACTAGGGGGAGGAACGGATTCCTTGGGGGGAATCCCAGAACGCATGTCCTGTCCCTCTCTGGATCCCAAGGGTAAAGCTTGGGAATCCAGAGGAAGAGGAGAGGAGTGTGCCATCTGGGGTGTGGGGCAGGGGTGGCAGCGTCGCCGTGGGCGGCTCTCGACTTCCTGGTGAGCTGAGCCTTGGCCTCCAGCCACCAGGAGGAAAGAGTCTCCTGAAGATCCACCGGTGGCCTAGGGGGCGGTGGAGGAGGAGGAGGGGGAAAGGTGTACGGAGGAAATCCGTAGGGGGAGTATCCATAACCCGGCTGTGGGTATACCGGAGCCGGGTACTGCGGCGTCGAAGGAGTCGGCACCGGATACTGCGGACCTGGGAAAACCAGCATCGGATATGACGGCGGATGCCCAGGCACTGGAGGAGCTGCCGGAGCAGACGGCCCAGCTGGGTACTCCATGGGCGTATCAGTCGGGATAGGCCTGTGGGGTGGAGGGCCCGATGGAAGAGGAATATCCCCCACCAGCGTCGGAGGGGCTGGTATCGGAACCGGCGTTGGCGGGGCCGGTGTCGGGGGAGCCAGTGTGGGGCCGGCATCGGGAGAGCCGGCATCAGATCCGGCTCTTCAGGAAGGGGATCTGACGGTAGCCCAGGGTCCCAAGCCTCGTCCGGGGACGGAGGGAAAAAGTTCCCGGGGTCGGGCAGGAGGAACTGGGGCTCCCCTGACGGCAGCGAAGGCTGCGGGGAGCCTGGTACAACAGACGCGGCAGCGTCTGCCGTAGGCTCTGAGGCCCGGTGCGCGTCGGGAGGAGCTGACGGTGGCTTATGGGACAAATTCCGGCGGACGCCAGAGGGAGCGGCGTCCGACCCCAAGAGGTCCCTTGTCCCCGGTCTGAGAAGGACTGCTGCACCGCCCAAGAGATCGACATCTAGCAGCCTTTTCCAGGCGTCACGTCAGAGAGCCAACGTCCGTGCAGGAGTTGCCCACACCAGTAGGTTGCAGGCCTGAGAGCAGTACTGGGGCTAGTCTCTCCTTTGCCCGGAGACACCAGCGGGCTGAGCGAACCAGGCCCGGCGGGTCGGCGCCTCCTCAAAAGCCTTGGAGGCTGCCATCTGCGATCCCGGAGGGATATTACTGCCAGCATGAGAAGGTCTTCTCCCGGTGCATTTCCTTGTCACGCTTCTTATGCCCTTCAGGGAGGTTGGCACCTACCCGAAGTTTCTTCAACTCCTTCTCCATCGCAGAACATCTTCTTTTTGAGGAGATGGGCTTGAGGACTGCTACACTCGTCTCACGGGTGGCCGCATTGAACTGAAGGCAGTGCGGACACTTGTCGACCCACGTGGTGGGGCCTAAGCAGAAAAGGCAGAGGAGTGGACGGTCTTGGTGAGGCAGTTGGCGCCGCGCAGTGCATCCTTGTTCTTTGAGGGGACAACATAAGACCGGCGTTCACCTGTGAAGAAAGAATAAAAGTCTATACTGAAAACATGTTGGAAAAAGCAGCGAAGTAACAGGACTGAGCGATAAGAACTAAACCGCGAGCACTGCATGAGCTGACCCGGGAAAAAGAACTGGAAGCGGCCGTCCGGGACCCGCCCGTTTATACCAGCGTCATATAGCGCGGTCACCTGACATAAAATGTGGTCCCGCCGAAACTGCTAGCTAGAAATTTTCCGTGGGGTCCCGCCGCCGGCCGACGTCAGTCCTATATGTAATTACCTACTGCAAGAGCCCTCTCGAAGTAAGATTTACTGTTACGGTAAGTTCTTATGTAACTGCTATATCTTACTTCGAGAGGGTTCCTGCAGTAGGTCTTCATATATAGGACTGAATTCCAAGCAGAAGGGGTTGGTGACGAGGTTCCAGAAGGAGGAAGATGTCTGCCAACTAAGGAACTGCCTTAAGACACAAGACCTTGCAAAACCGCAAGGCCGAAACCAGCTCGATGCCTAGAGGCATTGTCCAGACTGTAGAGTTTAGTGAAGGTGTGGATGAAAGACTAAGTGGCCGCTGCACAGATATCTGCAGTGGGCACATTCCTGAAAAAGGCGGTAAAAGTGGCCATGCTTCTGGTGGAGTGGCCTTTGACTGCCCCCGGAAGGGTTTTCCCATATTTCTGGTAAGTGTAATGGATACAGTTAGCCAGCCACTTGGAAACAGTCTGTTTAGTGATAGCCTTGCACTGGCACTAGGAGGCAAAGGCTACAAAGAGTTGGTTCGACTTTTGAACCTCCTTAGTCCAGGAGGTATAGTACCTCAAAATCTTGTGCACATTGAGGGTGTGCAAAAGATATTCCCCGTTGGAATGCTGAGGAAAATAAACTGGCAGTGCAACACTCTGATTAAGAGTCATCTCCGAAACAACCTTCAGAAGAAAAGAAGGATTAGTCCGCAGGACCACCCAGTGCTTGTGAAAAATCAAATAAAGCTCTGCAAACAAAGGCCTGAAGCTCTGAAACCCTTCGAGCTGAAGTAACTGCAACCAAAAACAGCGTCTTCCAAGCCAGGAAGCACATTTCACAACTTGCTGCCAGTGCAAAAGGGGGGCAAAGAAAGTTTTTCCAACATAAAATTAAGATCCCAGGGAGGACAAGGGTTCCAGACTGGAGGTTTGAGATGAAGGATCCCCTTCAAGAAAGTCTTGGAAACCTCTAGCTGTGCTAGGGTTTTACCTTCCACCGGATGGCGGTAGGCCAACACCGCAGAGAGATGGACCTTAAGAGAGGAGTAACTAAGGCCCAACTCTGAAAGATGTAAGAGGTACTCGAACACCTGGGAGGCCGAGCAAGAAAAGGGGTCCAAGCGCTTGGCTGTGGCCCAAATAGAAAATCTCTTCCACTTCATGGCATAAGTGGATCTGGTAGAGGGTTTTCTGGCCTCCACCAAGACCTGAGCAGCCTGGGAGGACACTCCGTAGCGAGAGATCGCTATGTCCAAAGGTGCCACGCATGGAGATGAAGAGACTTGAGACTCGGATGTACCAGGCTGCCCTGCTCCTGTGACAGAAGGTCGTGAAAAAGTGGCAGAGGAACCAGTTGTCCTAGAACTAGTTGTTGCAACAGCAGGAACCAAATCTTCCGGGGCCACAGAGGAGTGATCAGGATCATGTGAGCCCCAGCCGCCTTAAGTTTCAAAAGAACCTTCTTAATGAGGGGAAAGGGAGGAAATGCGTACAGAAACCTCCCTGCCCAGGAGAGAGACAGTGCATCTCGCCAAAAAGCACCATGCCCGGGAACGAGCAAGCAAAAGCTGGGTAGTTTTGCGTTGGATGGGGAACCGAACACATCTAGGTCTTGTCGGCTCTCTGCTGTCAAGGTCAGGTCATGCTGAATCGCCCAATACCATACCCTCATTGCTTCTCTGCAAAGAGGGTACGATCAGGTACCTCCCTGTTTGTTCAGATACCAGACAGTGGCCATGCTGTCTGTCTGGATGATTAGTGTTCCCGGACGAAGTAATGACTGGAAGGCCTGGAGAGCACAGAGCACTGCTCTGGTCTCCAGGATGTTGATGTGAAGATTCTCCTCTGCTGGAAACCAAGAACCTTGCGTTTTATGATCCTCCAGATGAGCTCCCCAACCCGTATTGGAAGCAACTGAAGGGTTTGGGAAGGAGCCTGGAAGTGGAAGGGGTCCCCTACCAACAAGTTGGTGAGATCCTGCCACCAGAGGAGATCTTTCTGTAGCCTGTGAGACAGCATGACCAACTGGTCCATGTCGTCCAACCGTTGATCCTACTGGACCCGGAGAGACCACTGGGTGACCCTCACATGCAGCCTGGCCAGGGGGACAGTTGGAATGGCAGCAGCTATAAGACCCAAAAGATTAAGCACGTAGTGAGCTGGGGTCCATCGAGACTTGGCCACCAAGATAGCCTGTGAGACCAAGGTCTCCGCTCGGTCTAGTGGTAGGAAGGCTTTGCTCTGGACTGTATCCAGCACCGCTCCAATAAATTGGAGGCGCTGGGAGGATACTAACTGGGATTTGGGTAGGCTGACCAAAATTTCCAGGTGGGAAAACAGATCCAGAGTGAAGGAGTGAGACTCCTTCAGGATGTCCAGGGATGGAGCTGAAAAGAGACACTCATCCAAGTATGCGAACACGTATATGCCCCTGTGGTGGAGGAGCGCCTCTACCACTGCTAGGCACTTGGTGAAAACTCGGGGGGCTGAGGAGAGGCCAAATGGGAGTGCCTTGAATTGGAAATGGTTCTCCAGAAAGGAGAGCCGGAGAAAGCGGTGGCGGGCCAGAAGGATAGAGATATAAACATAGGCATCCTGCATATCCAAGGAGCACAGCCAGGTGTTTGATAGGAGCAGGAGTAGGAGTCCCTGGAGAGTCATCATGCGAAACCGCTTGTACTCCACAAAGTTGTTTAGAATGCTGAGGTCTAAGATCGGTCTCAGGTCCCCCGTCTTTTTTGGAACTAGGGAAGAAGTAGGAGTAGAATCCCATTCCTATTTGATCTAGATGAATGGGTTCTATGTCAGCCTTTAGGAGTAGAGCCAGACTCTCTTGATGGATGATGGAGATCTGACCCAACGGGTAGTAAAACCTTCCCAGAGGATCTGCTGGAGGAATCTCCAGAAACTCGACAGAGTGACCTCTTTGTATGAGCTGTATCACCCATACCTCTGCGGTGATGGCCTTCCACCCTACCAGGTATAGGCCGAACCTCCCTCCTACCGGTTCCTCCGTGGGGGACAGAGGGAGCAGGAGGAGGGGAAGCGAGTCAGGATGCGGAGGGGAGGGGAACCTTAGCTCCTGAGGCCGCCTTGGCAGATCTGGCCTGAGGAGGTTGTGCTCCTGAGCCAGTGGCACAACGTTTTGCATGACGTTTGCCCTGGTTCTAATTTTTGTTCCAGTTTCTTTTGCGACGAAAAGGTCGCTTCTTCTGACCTGACCGGTAAATGAAGCATACATCTCTTAAGGACCTACCACTCTCCTGCAGCCTGATATCATCTTTCGCATCACCGCTGAAGAGAACACATCCTCTGAAAGGCACGTCCAAAAGAATGGACTGTACATCCTTTGCCAGACCTGCCAGGCACAGCCAGGCTAGACGCCTAAGGCAGATCCCCGAGGCAGCAGCCTGAGCCACAGAGTCCACTGAATCATATGTGGCTCAAAGTGCGTGCCGGCAGAATGACTTACTCATCCTCACTTTCTCCAGTAACTTGGCCCTAAGCTGCTCGTCAGGAACGTCCTGAAGATCCTTCTCTAACTCCGAAAGAGAAGACTTCTGAAATGCCACCATGTGCGAGAAGTAATTAAGTGACCAAATAGCACAGGTGGTCGAGGCATAAATCCTTCTGCAATACTGGTCCAGCTGTTTCGAGTCCTTGTCTGGAGGAGAGGAGCAGAGATGTTTCAGTTGGGCTGAGTGGTTATGGGCAGCTGTGATGACCATGGAGTCAGCTTTGGCTTGCAAAGTGAGGTGGGAGAACCCTTCCGGGGGAAAATAAGTTCTATCCGCTTTTGTTGAGACTGCAGGAATAGAAGATGGCTGCTGCCATATAGTGGACGCAAGATCCTCATGTGGACCCATCCACAGGGGAATAGGGAGAGGGTCCACATTGGCAAGGTCTAGATGCTCAGCAAATCTTTTACGTTGAAGATCTAGTTCCTTACATGGCCAGCCCGAAGTCTTTTGAATAGTCCGTAAGCGCTCCCCGAAAGAAGGGTCCTCTGGGGGGATTTAGGGGACGCTTTAGGTTGAGGTTCAGCAGGAGAATGGGGTTCTGACTGATCACCGTCTGAGTCCTCATCTGACTCAGAGGATTCCGGTCTGCTGGGTAGAGAGGGTTCTACTCCAATATCACCAACTGGGAGAGAGCCCGAGGCGTGGCCAGAGGGCACTGGACTGGGGCCGGGGCCCCTGGAAGGGGGTGCCCCCTTGAGACTGGGACTGTTTTAGCTCAGTCAGGAGTTGCATCCTGGCATCCTGCCACCATGCCGGGATGGCATCACAGTCAGTCGGCAGAGGAGGAGGCTGACACCCGGGATACTAACATACTATAATGCCAGCAGAATAAGTCTAACGTTCTTTCGAGTCTGCTCGTTTGGTCAGCCCCCACCCTGGGAGCTGACCTTGCTGCCCCCCCAGCTGGGGGGGGGATGTCAGTATGGGTGCTGCTACTGGTAACCTGAGAACCCCAGCGAAGGGTATCCAGGCGTCGGGCATCCGGACGGCGGATAGCCCGGCGTCAGCGGGTAACCTGGAGGATGCGGGTAACCCAGCGTCAGTGGCATAAGGCCGAGCGTTGGAAGAGACGGTCCGGCAGTGGGCCGCCTGGTGGTGGAGAGTGGGGTTCAGGCCCTGGGAAACCGCCAGATGGGCTAGGAGGAGAAGGAGGAGCTAAAGGCCCAACCGGGGGAGGCACCGAAGGGCCACTGGGCAGTGGCAAAGGATCAGGCGAAGGGCCTGAGGGTCCCGAAGGAGGAGAGTCCATGCCTGTAAGTCCTAGGTCCGGCATCGGATCCCTGGGAAAGAGGGGATCCGGTGACGAGATAGAGCCTGGCGAAGGGGGACCTCTGGGAGGGACTCCAACGACAGGTCTAGAAGCATTCCCGTAGGACAAGAAAGGTCGGGAACTGGTGGCAAATCCCTGGGGGTGGAAATCGGAAGGGATGAAAGTTCCTCCATGAGCACACTTGTCCCTCGGAGTCCACAAGGGAGCCCGACGGGAGAGTAGTAATGGCTGTGTGGTCAACAGAGGTACCGTTGGTCGACTTATCAGTCCAGGCTGGCAGCGGTAGAAACACCGCAGTCACCGCATAATGCCATCCCAGTCAGAGCCGAGTGCCCAGCGACAGTCTTGGGGGGGGGGGGGCTTATCGGCAGTGCTGCTAGTGGGAGAATGCACAAGGACCTCTAAAGAGGTGACCCCCTCGGCTGCCCACTCACCTCAGCAGGAGGGGGAGAGGGCGTCTGACCCACTGGAGCGGACGAAGGCCCAGGAAGAGTGGCACTCATGGTTTTAGAGGAGGAGGAGGATGCACTCTGGGCGTCAACCAAAGGAAGGCTGGTTTCACCCTGAGGAGATGGACTTCTCTCCCGGCACTCCTTCTTGTCTGGGGCCGGTGACGATGACCTCTCCCTAAGCTCCTTTTCCATTGAAGCTAGCCACTGAGTAAGGAGGTGGGCCTTGAGGGTCCGCTTGAGACAGGTCCAGGTAGCCTGGTTAAAGCACTGACAACTAGCCCACTATGCCTAGTTGTGCTCGGGCCCCAGGCAGAGGAGACAGCGGAAATGTTCATCCCCGTGCAGAATTTGGGCACTGCACCTGATGCACTTTTTCTTTGAACGAGACGACATACACCACGGATGATGAAGAAAAAATTAACAACAGAAAAAGACAATAAAAATGTCGAATTAAGGCGGGTGACTAATCGCTGTTCTACCGCATCTGTCGGGTGAACTGCGTGACGGGTGAAAGCACTGAAGGGCGAAAGCGGACCGCCCCTCTTATAGTCGAGCTGACGCTGCATTACCTGGACAACAGGGGCAGACTCACTGATGAATGCTAGCTACAAGTTTGCCGTGTGGACCTGGCGCCAGGGGGCGCAGTCCTATATGTGAAGACCTACTGCAGGAACCCTCTCGAAGTAAGATCAACCTTCTCACCCCTGCCCAACATGGCTTCAGGAAGGGGCACAGTATGGCCACGGTGCATATCAAACTCACGAATGACATCAAGCTATCGATGGATAAAGGGCTATACACTGCAGCAATTTGCGTAGATTTAACTAAAGAGTTCGACCTGGTGAATCACACGTTGCTACTAGATACACTGGCCACAACTGGATTCTCCCAAGGCTCCTCAACATGGTTCAGGAATTACCTATCTGGGCGGACACAATTTATTTAAATTGACAACTGCAAATCTGATTTCTCTCCTACCAACATCGGTGTACCACAAGGCTCAATTCTCGGACCACTACTTTTCTCACTGTGAATAGGCTGCCTCAAATGTCGAGCTCTACCTCTACCATCTTATACACAGATGATATGGTGTTATACACCAGCCGCCAAGGACATTGCTTCCATTAACACCACACCTGAGTCGGACTTTGCCTGTCTACATGAGTGGCTAGTTCAAAACAAACTTCTTCTGAATACCAAAAAAAATGTTGCCAATGCTGTTTGGATCAGCACTAAGGGTCAAAGCCAGCTCTGCAACACTGGCCATACATGGCTCAGACGGCTCACTCTTGGATTTGGTGGACTCTTTCAGATACCTGGGTATAACCCTTGACCCTTCGTTGGATTTCAGCCTCCATATCGCTAACACTTGTGAGGCAGTTAACATCAAGATGGGGCTGGCCTACAAAGTCACAGCATCCTTAAACTCTAAGGCAAAATTAGTTTAACTATTGAAGTATGCCTCCCTGGTGGTGGCCTATCCTTTGGCTTACCTATTCAACCTTTCCCTTGACACAGACAAATTCACTAGTGCCTGGAAACAGTCAAAAATAGTGCCCATCTTTAAAGGGGAAAACAAGTCAGAGATGGGCAATTATCGCCCTATCTCTCTCTTGCCTCAGGTTTCAAAGATCTTTGAAAAACTTGTAGCTACCCAGATTGTTGGGTACCTGGAGACCCAAAGCCTATTGAATAACATGCAATCAGGATTCAGGAAATCTTATAGTACTATTTCTGCTCTGGTTAAGGTTACTGGGCATATTCAGGCTGCCCTGCATGGGAGGACTCCAGTAGGTGCAATTTTTATTAACCTACTAAAGGCTTTTGATACCTTGGATCATGGTGTCCTCCTATCCAGGGCAGCCGTTCTGGGGTTGGTGGGGCCTAGTTTCCATTGGCTCACCTCATATTTAGTTAGTAGAACTCAAATGGTGTCTTTGGGGGCTTGGACACCATGTTTTATACCTGCTGGATCGGGGTTCCCCCAGGGTTCCATCCTGGGTCCCTTACTGTAACATTTATGTTAATGGGTTAAGTTTTACAGATCCATCTATTTTTTTATCTGTAAGTTGATGATACCATTATCTACACTTCAAATCCTGTAGTAAACAAAATCCAAGATAAGCTACAAAAGGCTTTTAATGAGCTGCAAGTCTTCCTTAAAGACAGCAGTTTAGTTTTAAATTCTAAAAAAACACAGTTGTTATTGTTTCACCGACCACAGACTGTTCAGGATAATTTGACCCTGAGGGTGGATACCCTAGAGGGATCCCTGGTCCAACAGGTCCAGTCTTACAAATATTTAGGTCTATGGCTTGATGAGACCTTAAATTGGGGAATTCATATAAATAACTTAATTAAAATATAGGAAAAAAACTTGGAGCCCTGTATAGGGTTAGACATTGTATGGGCCCTGAAGTAAGAGGGAGGGTTGCTAACTCAATGATTACGCCCATGTGGTTTTATGAAGACTTTAGTTGTTTTGTTTTTTTTTAGTTGTTTTTTTACCAGGTATAGCACACTAAGCTGAAAGCTTTTTTACAGGAGCGACCTGGGAGCACAACTTTATTTATGCTAGTGGCAAAAAGAGTAATTTGGAGAGATTGGAGGTGTGTCATGGTAGATTGGCTAGATTTATTTTGAATGTTCCACATACCACACATAAGTGTTTTTTGTTTAATTAATTGGAATGGTTGAAATGCTCAGAATATAGTCAGGAACATCTACTTGCATTCATGTACAAGTGTTGGTTGGGTGACATACATCCGCATATAGTTGCAGGGGTGACAAAACGGGATAAATAGAATTCATTAAGATCAGCAAACGCCCCAGACTTTGAAATTCCAAAATGTAATCTAGAAATAGGTTGACAATCAGTTATTTATAAGGGTTCCCCTGAGTGGAATAAACTACCGGTAAACATCAAAAGTATTAAGGGCATTAATTTGTGGACAGGGATTAAACAGAGAATAATGGATGGGGAAGGGTTTGATATGATAATTTAATGCACACCCAAGTTGTGGGAGGCTACATAAACCCCGAGGGCGAAGACCGAGTGGTTTATCAAAGCATCCCACAACGAGGGTGTGCATTAAATTCTTTTATAAAAAACCCTCCCCATCTTTTATTTTTTATAATAACAGACCAGCAATTTTTCTCCAGCAGTTTGTGAGACTGTTTGACCCTGCCCACATACAGAATGTTGGCCAATGAGGCAGCAGCAGCATAGTTTGACTGGCATGGCTCATGAATGTCATAACAACCAGCTGGTTGTTATGGAAAATATCAACCTGGTCAGTACACTGAGAGAAATTGCTGACCAGTTATTATAACCTGGTATAGGAAGTTTGCCATTAGTTCTAGACCATGCTGTTCTACTTGAAATTGTTGAAATCTTATTTTCATGCCTTTCTTTTTTTTACGTGCCTGAAACCCTGACTGAGTGATTATTTACAATGATCTCCTGTATGTATCTATTTATTGTATTATGTGTTATTTCTTATATTTGTAATTAATTATTGTTTTAATTTTTGGGACCTCGTTGCAAATGATCAAAAGCTCAATCGAGACAATCCTATTATTGTAACTTTGCATGCATATTAACTTGTATGAATAAAATATGAAATGAATGAAATGACTGATTAGGTATCATCACTTCAAGAAGGGTCCTGTTTAGGTATGAACACTTGTGTACTGGAATTTTCAGCTAGGTCCAATGAAAGGTATCATCACACTGATTCTGTCTACTGCATACTGAAGACAAGTCGCAGCTCACCACCACTCTACAGGGTTTCAAAGTAGAACTGAACGCCTGTTCTCAGGCATGAATGGAAAATGAAAAAAAACTTACTTTTGCCTCAGGTTGGCAGTTTCTCTCTTCTGTTCCACTAAAGTTCTTTCGGCAGAACGTGCAGTTAACTGTTGAAGAAAGAGAATACATGTCACATACTATATAAGTCAGCAATACACAGCAACAATGCAACAGAAACAAAGCTGTAAACTTACCCAGTTTTCGTGAGCCTTCTTTTCATGTATAGAAATCTAAACACAAAATAAAATAAAATTAAGCCTGCACAGCCACTAATCAGTGAGTATCACATTATAGGAAACCACAATTTTTTTTACTGACATTTTTTTTAAACCAAGGATAGCCCAACTGAGATGTAACCTTTCACTTTCAGTATGCTGTGGTTCTGACACAGTTTTACAGCAGGGAAAACAGAAGCAAAGGATCGTCAAATGACTTGCTCATGGTCACAAAGTGAGAGACTGTTGTGGCATTTCAAACAAGATCTCCTGTTTCCTATTCCTCCCTCCTCCAGCCATTAGATGCTACCAATCCACCTGGATGAAACTCTCAAGTGTGTAGTAATGCTGTGAAGGCCTTGGTGATGGGCTACTCGCCCATCTGTCTGGTTTGTCTAGATCAACAAGACAGACACAAGGTACAGAAACATAAAACAGAAACAGGTCACGCTGAGAGACCAAAGGAGCAGAGACTGAGGGAAGTGGAGAGAACCAAGAGGATACAGTTAAGTGGAACAGTAAAGAGAAGCAGATCACGAGATAGGCAGGTAAATTAGATGAGAGAGAAAGGACAATGGATTAAGGCAGTACTATAGATTAAAACAGGTGGCATGGAAGAAAAAATTACTTACCACAGTAATCTTGTTTCTTCCATGGGATACTCCAATGTTCCTAACTCTTACGTAGTATGCCTTTAAGCCAGATCTGCCCAGAGATGGAACGTTATGCTAATGATGGAATCACTGACACGTGCCACTTTCTCAAATGCTGCCACCTATCCACTGCCTACATTCTACTCTCAGATTTCGTGGACACCTAACAAGATAGGGCCAGAGAGGAGCTTAATAATTATCTATTTATTTATTATGGCTTAGGATTAACATATTTGAGCTAACAGCTTGTTACATAGGTTCCACATCAGTTTAGTACATCACAAACACCAGTTGACAGCACAACAGTTAGGGAAAAAAAACATGAGCATTTACATAGTATAGGCTGGCATTAACATAGGAAACAAAGCTTAAACAATGTGAAAACAGGCATTAACATCAACCATAAGAAGAACAGGTGAGGAAGAAATGGCAGTCTGAGACGAAGACAAGTTACTAAGTGCTGTAGTGAGACATAGACCGAAGTGCAGAAAGTGGGCAGTGAAGTTGCACAGCCAAGAGACCTGGTCAGTTAGGGGAACAAGAGGGTGATAACTGTTGGGAGGGTAGTACCAAGGAAAAAACAAGGCAGGACAGAGAGTGTACAATGAGCAGGGGGAGAGAGGAGGTAAGGGGGAATGATATAAAAATAATGTTACTAAAACACCCAGGAAAAAACTCCAGCTGGAGGGAAAATTATAAACAAAACATCCCCCAATGTCAGAATCACGTGAAGAGGGAAAACACCTTTGAACACAGTTCCAAATATAAAAGCCAGAGTGTGGCACACATACCCCTGGTACTACAGCATGGAGTGCAGAGGCCATTGGTTCGAACAGGGGAGGCAGAGTGGGAGAGTTAGGAATCTTGGAGTATCCCATGGAAGAAACTAGATTACTGTGGTAAGTAATTTTTTCTTCTCACCCCAAGAATACGCCAATATTCCTAACTGTTATGCAAACTTAGAAGCAGTACCTTTGGAGGTGAGCACAGGACCTATTTTGGAAATGGGCTCTGCAGGACAGCTATGCCAAACCTGGCATCACCCCTAGCCTGCATATCCAGGTTATATAGCGTTGGTAAAGGTGTGCATTGTTCACCAGGTAGCTGCTTTACAGATGTCCACCAAAGTAACATCCTTGGTAGCTGCTGTGGTAGCAGCTGTACCCCTTGTGGAATGGGCTCTAAGCCCGACTGGGGCCTCCTTCCCCGCTTTTCTGTTTGTTTTTTTTTGTTTTGTTTTTTGTAGACTCTTTTTATTCACTGCTACTTCGGGGAACTTTCTCAGGCATCTGTCTTACCCCCAGCTCTACTTCCTAGCCAGAAACTCCTCCTCCTTATGTCCCGGCACCAACCTGACCAATGCCCCCACTCTGAGCCCCTCCAAGGTAGAGCTGCCCTATCCGCCCAGGGCTCTCTAGCTACAATTGTTGTGGCCAGGCTGGGCTTGGCCCAGGACAGGAGGAAGTCCGACTTGGTGGAGTGTGGCTGGTGGGAGGCAGTGCCGTCGCCTATCCCTGAGAGCAGGGTATTTTCCGTTGTTTTTTTCCTCGAAGCTTGGACGTGTAATGACGTCCAGCTTGGCTGATGCACGGTCCCGTGCACCCCTGAAAGACGTCCGCCGCAGCTTCAACTCCTGCATTCTGCAGCCGCAGATTGTAGCACCGCCAGCCTCTCGCTAGCGGTCACTAATGCATCGAGCAGTGGAATCCCCTCCCAGGGAAGAAGAGCTGTCCTGAGGATGCTCAATCCTTCCCATCCCGTCGACCCCTCGACAACCCAGGCTCGCTCTCAACCCGGGTCACCGGCGTGGCGTGAGGTGTGGCGTCCAGCGCCTCAACCCTCAGCGCCACCGGGCCGGCTCCTTCCCCGCTTTTGAATAGCAAAACTGGATACACTGGACTATCCAGCAAGAAATGGACCTCTTAGATGCTGGATTTCCTTTTCCTACATCCTCACAGGTCAAGAACAGTTGCTTCCTTTTCTGCCTATGGGACTTAGTGGCTGTCATGTAGTAGCTAAGAGCTCTCCTGACATCAAGACTGTGCAGCCTGCGCTCACCAGAGTGTGAATGTTCAGTAAAGAAAACAGGTAAAGTGATGGACTGGTTCAAATGAAAGTCAGAGACCACCTTTGGAAGAAATTTTTTCTGTTAGTTTGCAGGACCACTTTGTCCCTGTGGAATGAAATGAAGTCCTGCTCAATACAGAGAGCCTGGAGCTCACTGATTCTTCTGGCAGAAGTGGTTGCCACTAGGAAAACTGCTTTCCATGTGACATATTTCAAAGAAGCTGAAGACATGGGCTTAATAGGGGGGCCCATAAGTTTGGCAATACAGACATTTAGAGCCCAGGCTGACACTGGTTCTCTGATAGGGGGGTGCAGGTGGGCCATACCTTTAAAAAACCTTTTAAAGATAGGATTTGATGCCAAAGAGACATTCTTCCCAGCTGAAGTGTAAGCAGACACTGAAGCCAAATGAACTTTTAGGGTAGAAGGCTGCAGGCCCAATGAATGCAGACGAGTAAGGTAGTCCAGCACAGCTGGAACCCCTGCCTGGGCTGGTACTATATTTCTGGCGGAGCACCAGATAGAAAATCTTTTCCATTTAGAGCTGTAGGTCTTCTTGGCGGAAGGTTTCCTGTACCACCTTAAGATATCCAGGACACTTTCAGAGAGATGCAGATTCGCATACTCTAAGTCCTCAAGAGCCGTGATTTGAGGTTCGGGTACAAGAGTCTCCCCTAACTGGAGGTTAGCAGGTTGTGCCTCCGAGGAAGGTGTATTGGTTCAGCCACAGACATGGAGAGCAGCAGAGAGTACCATGGCTGTCTGGCCCAGTCAGGGGCTATCAGGATCATTGTGGCTGACTGGGCCTTGAGCTTGAGTAGTACCCTGTACACCAGAGGGAATGGAGGGAATGCGTACAGGTACCTCCCTGACCAGTCTAGAATCAGAGCATCCAGGGGTACTATTCCCATAGCTGGAGGTCTGCAACAATACTGTGGCAGGTGGTAACTTTAGTGGGATGCAAAGAGATCTATCTCTGGGGTACCCCACCTTCTGAAAATCACTTCCACCACCTGTCTGTCTAAGGTCCATTCGAGATGGGCCTGGTTGATTCGACTCAAGGTATCTGCTAGGGCACTGTCCTTGCTTGGCACATGAATGACCTGAAGAGAGACTTCTAGGGAGTAGGCCTGAGTCCAAATTCGCATGGCTTCTGTGCAGACAGGATCCGACCTTGTTCCTTCCTGCTTGTTTATGTAATACATAGTGGTGGTGGTATTGTCTGTTCTGACCTGTACCACCTTTCCCTGAATTAGTGGTGTGAAGGCTTGCAGTGCCAGGAACACCATCCTGAGCTGCAGCAGGTTTATATGCTGATGCGATTCTAAACTTGACCAAGTGGCATGGGTAGTGTGATCCCCTAGGTGAGCACCCCACCCTAGAAAGTGATGCATCTGTTGCGAGAATCACTGATGGAGGCTCTTTTAGAAGGGGACCCCCTCTCTTAGGTTGGCTTCCTCTTTCCACTACTGAAGGGCCAGGAGTAACATGTTTGTTACTGGGACCATCTTTGATAGAGAATCCCTTTTTGACACCAATGAGCTCTTAAGTGGAATTGAATGTCTTTCATCGGGAACCTAGAATTGTGCCAGTGGCGGCTGCCATGTGGCCCAGTAACTGCAGAAACTGTCTTGCAGTTTTTGGTCTGTTGAGGCTGAAGGAGCCTGCCAAATGCAGGATACTTTTTACTCTGTCCAGAGGTAGGTAAGCTCTGCCCTCCTGGGTATTTAATTCTGCTCCTATGAACTGCAGCACTTGTGCAAGGAGTAGGACTGACTTTTTGAGATAGATCAGAAAAACCAGACACTCCAGGAGTCCTTGGGTGAGCTGTAGATGTTCCTTTACCTGTTGTGGTGACTTTCCCACCACCAACCAAGCGTTCAGATAGGGGAACACTGTGACACTTCGCCTTCGCAGATGTGCCACAACCAGTGCCAGGACACTTTGTGAACACTCTTGGAGCTGAAGTGAGACCGAATGGCAGGGCTGAAAACTGGTAACGACCTGAAGGGAGCCTGAACCCGAGGTATTTTCTGTGAGACTCCCTTATACTGTAGGGATGTGGAAATAAGCATCTTTTAGGTCCAGGAATGCCAGCCAATCTCCTTTTTGGAGAGCAGGCAGAATCAGTGACAAGATTACCATTTTGAACCTTGGCTTTGTTAGGGGTCTGTTTAGCACCCTTAGGTCTACGATAGGCCGCCACTCCCCATTTTTCTTTATTGTTAGGCGGTATCTTGAATAAAACCCCTTTTCCCTTTTGCTGTGGAGGCACAGCTTCCACTGCTTTTGACAGCAACAGAGTCTGAACCCCCTTTTCCAGCAGCTTTCTTTTTGAAATGGAAGCTTGTTTGAACACACTGGTTCTTAGGGAGGGAAGGGATTTGAAGCTTAGGGACAATCCCCGACTTACTACTTCCAGGTTACTAACTTATGTTTTTAATTATCTTTGCGTTTATTGATCTGTTTCTGAAGATGTGTTTATTCTGTGTGTTTCCAGAGCCTCTGGATTGGGCTCTTTTTATTTCCTCCTCCCTAGCCCCCATCTCTTCGAGTCACCTACGGCCTTTTCAGCCCTCGCTCACCTACCTGGTGACCAGTGCAGTCCATCCCCCATGCAGCCATGGTTATACCCCCCAGGCGGGGTACGGGGTGCAGGCCCATGCACCCCGAGACGTATATCTTTCGTCGGGATGCTGTCTCTGGGCAGGTAGGGGCATTGAGGGTCGGGCCTGGTGCTCCGCTCTACTAGGAGGCCGCGAGGTGTTTTTCCGTGTTTCCATGTGCCGTCCCCTGAGCGCCAAGGCGCTGAGCACACGCCTGGTACATTGCCTCTGTTAGGCATCGGACTTGTTATACCTCGGTCTCCACCCAGGGTCAGACAAGAGCCGAGCTCTAGTTCCTCCCCCGAAAGGACAGCAGTCCCTGGGACGCCAAGCCTTCTTCCTCTGCCAGCTTCCAGCTTCCCGGCTCGCTCCTCAACCCGGTTGCTGGCGCCGCAAGCGGAAATCCAACCGCTGCGCCGGTGGGCCGCCTGGATTGGGCGTCTTTAAATAAATTTTGCCTTGCCTTGCCACTTGTCTGTGGTGATTTGTTTCCAAGCCTGGAAAGAGTTAGTTAGTCTGCCGCCCTACTGGAAGTGGGGAGGTGGCTTGGATGACAAGTCAGGGATCCTGCTTTGCCTGGGGCTGAGACTGGGAACCACGCCTGGAACTCCTTCTGCCCCAGCCTCTGAAGTACCCTTGCTGAGGGTACTGCTGGACTTGGGGTACAGCCATGGCCTGATAAAAAGGCCTGGAGTGGAATTGTCTGCCCCAGCCTCCCCTTCCATATGGTCTTGTGAACGCGGAAGCTTTCTCTTTGGCAGAGTTATTTCTATAAGTGGCCTTGTACTCGTCCACTTTTTTCATGTAGGCTTCTGTGTAAGTTCCAAAGAGGGAGTTACCCTCAACTGGGAAGTCCAGAGCCTTATTCTGAGTGTATTGGGTAAGGTTTGTGGCTCTTAACTAGGCAAATCTCCTCTGAGCAACTGTATTTGCCATCCACCTAGCAGCAGTGTCATTGTTGTCTGCTGCCATCTGGAACGGATATTTGGCAACTTCCAAGCCAAATCTGGCATTTTCAGTAAGGTCTGCTGAAAGATTAGAAGGAGCCTTGTCTGCCATAGCCATGACAGACTGCCAGAGGGATTTTTGGTACTATGCCGCATAAGCCCGTAAGTTAGCCTGTCTTATGGCCAAAGAAACTGATAAATAGCCCTTTTTGGCCATACTGTCTGTTTTCCTTGAATCCTTCTCTGGGGGTGAGAAGCAAGAGGAACTTTTGCCATACCACAGGCTGCAGCTTGTACCACTCCCTGGTGGTCATGGTGGGAAAATAAAAATTCAGTCCCATCCCTGTCAAGCTGGTACTTCTTGTCCAACCTTTTATCCAAAGGTGGGACAGACCCAGGTGTCTGAAGGAGTTTTACTGCATCCCTTTTAAATAACTTATTTATTGGGAGCAATAGCTTCTGGTGGATGTTAACCCCATCATTTCTAAGTACTGTGCCTCCTCCTCATCCTCTAGCACCTCAGTGGTAGAGACATCCAGTGCATCTACCATTTTTCTGACAAAAGAAAAATGAGACAAATAATCCTCTGATGACTTGAGAGGAGAGCCAAACTACTGCTCAGGACAGACTTCAGGCTCTATAGGCTCTCCTTCATCCTCCTCCTCATATTCCCCATAGGAATCACGTGCCTCATTCAGAGAAAACTGCGTAAATTCAGCCGGGGTCTGGACTGTAGACTGCTGTCCAGCAGGCAGCAGACCCTGCAAGGCTTGTAAAACTTTAAATGCCTGTGCAATTTCCAGAGGAATAGGCATGGTTACAGACACAGCAGAAGTCCCCATAGGCTAACCAGCAGGGGGTACAGTGTGTTTAGTTTTCATAGTTTTTGTCTTGGGAACCGGAGAGTTAGCTGGTTCGGCAAGCCTTTTTGTACACATATCAGGGGTAGAAAGTGTGGCTCCTGTGGTTTCACCTACAGCCACAGAGGGTATCAGCTGGCCAGAGCCAGAGAGACCATTAGGTGGAGGCAATTTCTTTTTAAGCCTTTCCAAACGTTTTTCATGCATTTTTTCAGGAAAGGTCTGACAGATTTCACAATCTGTCTTTAAATGTTCATAACCAAGGCAAACACAAGAAGTGTGTTTATCCGCCTTGGCAAACACTTCTCAGCACTCTGTACAATTTTTGAAACCAGGTTCCCTGGTCTTTTTCTTAGGTTTTTCAGACATTTCAACAAAAAACTCCGAAAAATTACAACCACAATTAATTGAAACTTTTAGAAACAAATTTATCGGTTGCGGTTGGTTGAAGAACCGATCGAGGAACCGACTGGAACCGTGAACCGAGAGAAAAAAAGAATCGGGATTAGCGGTTCAGTAACCAATATTAGCGGTTACGGAAAAAATAAATTTTAACAACTAATTACCTCAAATAAAAGAGTTTTAAAGAGAAAAAAAACTCAGCTAAGGCTAAAAAGGCCCCGGTTCCCCACCGGTTATACTGAACCGTGATAAATCAAGAAAATTAGTAATTTAACTAAAACAAGCTAACAGTTTCACTATAAACAAAAGATAAGGGCAGCAAATGAAAATAAAATAATATTTATATGTATTTTTTTGAAGTTTCACGACGAGATGATGAGGAGATGATCTCTGAGCGTCTAGTCTTGACAGACGGAGAGAGAAATCTGAAGGCAGAATATAGGCAGTTGATAGGTGGCAGCATTTGAAAAAATGGTACGTGCCAATGATTCCATCATTAGCATAACGTTCCATCTCTGGCCTAAAGGCATACTACATAAGAGTTAGGAATACTGGAGTGTTCCTGGGGTGAGAAAAACATGTTACTCACCTGTAACTGTAGTTGTAGAAATGGTATACAGTTCACATTCACAAGTTGACAGTTCCACCAGAAGTACTGATTCACTGGATGTCTTAAAGCTAATCTCCTCTCACCATCCAGGTGGTATATTACCCAACTCTGCTCTGTGATGTCAGATCCTGTACACTGGAAGCAGGAATCCATGAGTGACTTGCCTATGGAGGCTGGGTGGGTTGTGTGGATGTAAACTGTACACCACTGCAAGAAACGAAAATTACATCTTCTAGGAATATCTTCACCATTTATTCACACTAATGGGACTATGCCAGAGGCACTAGGAGCCCGTGGGAGCCAGAACATTTCAGGAGGGCCAGTGCTGAGGCAAGCTGTCTGCATGCACGACACTGCGAGAGAGACTCGTGGCGCCAAGCTGACCTCGGCGCTGGCCCCCCAACAGCCTCAGTTCCTTTTTTACCAAGGAGGTGCAGTAGAACCTAACTAGTACTCATGCACCAACACTAAGGACATAAGGAGCTCTAGTGACCTGTGTAAGAATGGTCAACGTGTGAGTAATGCAGTGTCTTCAAAGTTCAAGCCTTGAACAAGGAGAGAAGACCAGTATACATACTGGAGTGAGCTTGGGGGGTGGTGGGTGGGGGGTGAATAAATGGTGAAGATATTCCTAGAAGATCAAGAATTATGGTTTAGTATGTAATTTTCATATCTTCCAGGAATGTACCTTCACCATTTATTCACACTAATGGGTCAGAGTACCAAACTAAGATAGAACCCCTGGGGTAACCGGCCCACTGGCGCAGGGCACCGAACTGCAATGTCAGGGACCCGGGTTGTCGGAGGGCCGGCCAGGGGAAGAAGGACTGAGCGTTCAATGATGGCTCTCCTTCTCCAGGGGGGAGGGTGGTGGAGCATTCAGCGTTACAGTGACACCTGGCGGAGGCTGGGAGTCCTAATGCCGATGTCAACACATTGGAGGGGTGCGGCGGATGCTGGCCATCATTGCACGTCCCTGCCCCCTTATGGGGGAAAAACCTAGCTGCTGCCTCTGCCTCCATGATGCCCGCCCTCTGCTCTGATTGCTCCCAGGCCGGCTCTCTAACCTATCCGGAGCTCGCGGCACTATAGGGGCCAGTGCCATGAGCCCGCTTCCTGTGGGGGTAAGTCAGGGGTCGTTACGGCTAATGTGGGACGCGGAATCATGAGGGTCCATGACTAGACACCGGCAGAGGTGCAGCGAAAAAAAAAAAAAAGAATCCCTGGGGTAGGGTGGTAGGAGTGAAGAGCTCACAAAGTGCATTCAGGACAGTCCTGCCAACATGACATACTGTCTGAAAATGACATGCAGGGCATAGTGCACAACAAAAATGCACACTGTGATCCCAGTTACACCTTTGCAAAGTATGACCGACAGGCAGAGGGCCGAAGGCCGAGTGCTTCCCACCGCCCAACCATGCATTAATTCCTGGGAAATTCCCTCCTGTCGAGGGGATTAATGCACTTGTAACATGGCAAGTGCAACGTGGGAATTCCTCAGATCGGTGATGCGACTACTGGAACTAGTGAGATTGTTAATAATGGGTTTTGCGCAGCCATGCATATCTAGGGAATTAATGCACGGCTATGTTCAGGTCACGTTACCCGTTTCCTCCAATCAGTGTGTAGTATTTACGTACTACTATTAATGTTGAGTTACAAATGTCCTTTGAGAACCAGGACAGAGAGGCCAGAGATGGAGTGATTGGACTGAGAGAAATGTTGTCTCACTGTTTTTTCGTCTTCTTCATTTTAATATCATGTCTGTGTGAGTTCATTCAGGTTCGAAGAGGTGGTCCAGTCTTCCCCACATAACCCGTTTGTGGACATTTCTTGCACTGAATGTAATAAACAACATTCTGAGATGCACATGTATAATTTCCCTGTATCTTGAAGTGTTTGTTTTGGGGGATGCTGATACAGTTTGAAGTGAAAATGTGCTCACGTCATACAATTAGAACTGACACAGTTGGTTAGTGTACCTACTAGGCTAAAGAACACTTTAAATCTGGTATTGTCGAATGGGGAGGCAGCAAGGGAAATAAAGGTGGAGAACCCACTAGCCGACAGCGATCACCAAACGGTGTGGTTTAATATCACAATGTGCGGGGAGCCAGAGAAATCAGTTACTCAGGTGGTAAACTTCAGGGGGGCAGACTTTGGGAGGATGCAGGAAGTACTGAAAGGGAAACTGGAGGGCATAAGGCAGGAGATGGATGCGGAGCAGAAATGGGATATTATTAAATGGGGGATTATAGAGGCAACGGAAGCCTGAACCAAGACATAGAGTAAGAGGAACAGAGCAAGAAAACCATGCTGGTTGAACAGCGAGGTTGTGGAGGTGGTGAGGGCAAAACGAGTGGCGCACCAGAGGTATAGGAGGAGGAGGAGGAAGGAAGTGGACAGGGAGGAATATGCAAGATGGTCCAGGGAGGGTACCAGAAAAGTAAGGGAAGACAAGGCCCAGAGGGAGCTGAGATTAGCACAGGGAATTAATGGGGGGGGAATACTTTTTCAGATACATCAGGGAGAAAAGGAAGTGCAAGGAGACAATAGTGAGGATAAAAATGGGTGGGGAGTGGACGGAAGAGGGGAGGCGGAAGCACTGAATAATTTTGCCTCAGTGAGCAGAAGTATTCAGTGGTGCTTCCGCTATCCTCCCCTTTTCCGTCCACGGAAGAAAAAGGGGGGGGACCACTACCACCATGGGCTGGGATGGTGGGGACAGGGGGAGAGAAGGCAAACAGATGGAAGAACTGAGGCAAGTTGAGTCCTAGAGGGACTGAGGGCACTGAAGGTAGACATGGCACTAGGGCCGGATGGTATCCACCCCAGGGTGCTGAGGGAGATGGCAGAGGTGTTGGCGGAGCCGCTGGCGGATCTGTACAGCACCTCACTGGAGTCTGGATGTGAGCCACTGGACTGGAGGATGGCACATGTAATACCATTACACAAGAGTGGGCCAAGGGATGAACCAGGTAATTATCGTCCAATAAGTCTCACCTCCATAGTGTGCAAACTCATGGAAACGATACTAAAGGAAAGACTGGTGTCGTACCTGGAGGACAATGACCTCCAGGATGTGAGGCAGCATGGGTTTGTTTCAGGGAAGTCTTGTCAAACCAACTTGATACAATATTATGACTGGGTGACAGGTGAGCTGGATAAGGGTCATGCGGTGGATGTTCTTTACTTGGACTTCAGCAAGACAGCTTGGGAGAAAACTAACTGGTGTAGGGGTAGGGCCAAAAACGATGAACTGGATTACAAGCTGACTGAGTGGGAGGCTGCAACAGGTGATGGTTAGAGGGGAGCTCTCAACTCGAAGGCCGGTGACGAGTGGGGTGCCACCGGGCTCTGTGCTGGGGCAAGTATTATCTGGTCTATTCATATCAGACATTGCACATGGGGTGGTGAGCAAGGTAAGTCTGATCGCTGATGACACCAAAATCAGAGCAGTGGTGGGTGGAGGAGAGGGATGGAAGCAGCTGCAGGGGGACCTAAGCAAGCTAGAGGAGTGGTCAGAGAGGTGGCAGCTGGGGTTCAATGCGAAGAAGTGTAAGGTTATGCACTTTGTGTCGAAGAACCCAAGGAGAGAATACTGGCTGGGGGGGGGGGGGTTAAGCTGGGGACCACTGAGGAGGAGAAGGGGTAATGATACCAGGGACCATGAACATGAACACTGCCCAGTGCAGGACTGCGGCTGCAAAAGCAAACAAAATGCTGGGGTGCATAGCAAGGGGAGTTTCGTCCAGGTGAAGAGAGGTGATCTTGCCCCTCTACAGGTCGCTGGTAAGGCCGCACTTAAGAGTATTGTGTGCAGTTTTGGAGGCCATACCAAAAGCATATCATCAGGGTACTGGAGGGGGTGCAGAGGAGGGCAACAACGATGATATGTGGAATGGAGGGGAGAGACTATGAGAGCAGGCTGGAAGACCTGAATATGTATACTCTGGAGGATAGAAGGGATGAAGGGGACATGATAAAGACGTTAAAGTATCTGAGGGGAATCAGTAAGGATGGGGCAGACAGGGTCTTCAAGCTAAGTAGGGAGGAGGGACTCCAGGGGGCATGGGCTAAGAACAGAGAGGGGAAGATTTAGGAGGGAAATGAGGATACACTATTTCACAGAGAGGGTGGCAGCAAAATGGAACACTACCAGAATGGGTGATGATATGTAAATCTGTGAACAGCTTCAAAAGGGCATGGGACAGGGAACAGGGCAGAGTGTTGGGGGGGGGGTGGCAGTGGGATGACAAAGGGGAAGGGGGTGGGGCAGCTGCAAACTAGGGGTGGCAGCTGCACACTTGAGCAGACTTAGTTAGACTGGATGGTCTGTTTCAGCTGGCACATTTGTATGTTCGTAACAACTGCAGGGTTTCGTGCCATCTAGTGTTCTATTATTTTGGTCAGGTGTAAGTTTGCTCCTGACAATCAGGTTGGATACATTAGGTGGTTGTCTGAAAGACAACAGAGGTACTTCTTGGAAGATATATCTCAAGGTGTCATGCTCACTGAATATACTGCAGGTTGGAGATCCTTAATGATTTTATGTAGGGGCTCTAGATCAGGGCTATATGTGATAACCAAGGGTATCTGGTTG
The DNA here is from genome assembly GCA_016271365.2 of Neoceratodus forsteri. Lineage (NCBI taxonomy): Eukaryota > Metazoa > Chordata > Ceratodontiformes > Ceratodontidae > Neoceratodus > Neoceratodus forsteri. The sequence continues at coordinate 42,722,048 of CM057451.1, forward strand.
GTGGAGGTCTTTTCTTTATATTGTAGTAGCTGTTCTCTTGGTATACGCATAGCACATTCCACCGCTCTATCAATTTCTCTAGAGGAATGTCCCTGCCCAATACATGTTTTTTGCAGTGTGGCCAGGTGTTTGTCTCTGTCCTCCTCACTCGAACAGACACGGTGGTATTGAAGCGACTGACTGTACATTACAGATTTTTAGTGTGCCTAGGGTGAGTGTTGTTTTCATGTACGTATCTTTGTCTGCATGTCGGTTTCCTGTAAATTCAGGTCTGAAAGGTTCCATTTTTTATGGTAACTGTGGGGTCCAGGAAATTAATACTGGTGTCAGAGTACTCCAGGGAAAGTTTAATGGATGGGTGGAGGTTATTAAGTTCCTGATGGAATTCTTTGAATGTGCAGGTACCTTCTGTCCAAATTACAAATAAATCATCAATATAACAGAAATAAACAAGTGGTTTGTGTATACATTGTTTCAGGAAATCCTCCTTCAAATTCACCATGAAAAGGTTGGCATACTACGGAGCCATCCTGGTGCCCATTGCTGTTCCCACAGTTTGAATATGTTTACCATTAAAACTGAAGTTGTTGTGGGTGAGAATGAATTCACTAAGTCTTGCAATGAATTTTGGGTGGATATCGTGGTCGCTGTCCTTTCTCTTGTAGATATGTAAGACAGTCCAAAATGCCATCAGTATGTGAAATATTAGTGTAGTGTAGAGGGAGTTTATATCCATTGTGACTAATATGGTAATAGGTGGTAAATCCCTAAAAAGAGAACATTTACGTAAGAAGTGTGTAATGGCTCTGTAGGAGGGCTAAAAAGGTTTTGCCTTGAGCCGCATCGAGGAGTGCCCCTATGTAAAGGAGGCGCTGGCAGGGGGTGAGGAAGGACCAGTGCAGGTTTATAGTAATGCCCAAGGACAGAAAAAGGCTGGAGGTACTCACCAGAGTTTGCAGCAGACGGTCCTGGGATGGAGCTGCCAATAGCCAGTCGTCCAGGTAAGGAAAAACGTAAAAGCCCTGCCACCGCCAGGCACTCGGTAAAGACCCTGAAGGCTAAGGAGAGGCCACACGGCTGAGCCCGAAAATGAAAATTATGTACCTACCATAATTCTTGATCTTCTTGGACAAGTCTTCACCATTCATTCATTCATACTGCTGGGTACTACACTAGAGGCGCTAGGACCCAGCGGGAGCCAAAAATCTTCAGGAGGGTCAGCGCCAAGGTAGGACCACGTCTATGTAGGCTATTTCAGTGTCGACCCTCCAACCACCTCAGTACCGTTTTGACCGAGGAGGTGCAGTGTAAGCTAACTTAGGAAACACCGAACCTAATCAGACATAAGATAGCCCGGCTGAGCCATATAAGAAGGATCTAGAAACAAATTCTTCACAACCCAACACATGAGGGAGTGAATACCAAAAACAAGATGAGTGAGCTCGGGGGATGGTGGGTGGGTGTATGAATGAATGGTGAAGACTTGTCCGAGAAGATCAAGAATTACAGTAGGCACGTAATTTTCATGTCTTCCTGGACTTAAAGTCTTCACCATTCATTCATACTGCTGGGCAAGTACCAAGCTAAAAAAAACAATCCCCTGAGCAGGGTGGCAGGAGACAGAGCTCACTCAGGACAGAAGTCCATTAAGGATCATCCTGCCAAAGGAAGTATGCTGTCTGGCATGGACATCCAGAGCATAGTGCTTCACAAAGGTATGCACTGAGCTCCAAGTAGCTGAGTTACACATTTCCACAATAGGAACAGAACGGATCTCCGCCAGAGACGCCGCCACTGCTCTGGTAGAGTGAGCATACACCCGGCCTTCCAACTTGACCTACACCATCACGTAGCAATGGTTAAGGCATGCCACTATCCAAGCAGAAATGCTTCTAATGGCCACTGGCTGGCCCAGCCAGGTCATGCTGAAAGATACAAAGAGTTGCTTGGTTTTACGGGTCTCCCCGTTCTACTGAAGTAGAATCGCAGAGCCCTCTTGACATCCAGAGAGTAAAGGGTGTGTTCCCTTTCATTCTTAAAGGTAGCAAAATAAGTGAGGCGAACCAAGGGCTGATTGAGGTGAAATTCCAAAACCTCTTTGGGTAAGAACTTAGGGTGAGTACAAAGTACAACCTTATCCTTGTAAAAAACAGTACATGGAGGGTCCGTGATCAAGACATGTATTTCAGAGACCCTGCAAGCAGAACTGATGACCACCAGGAAGGCGGTCTTACAGGTCAGAAACCTTAAATTACAGGTGACTAGAGGCTCAAAAGGTTTACAAGTGAGCATGTCTAGCACAAAGTTAATATCCCACGCAGCCACCGGTTTCCTGTCCAGGGGTCTAGCGTGCAGAATGCCCTTGAAGAACCTCTTGACTAGTGGCAGTTGAGCCAGCATCATGTTCTGTATTGGCTTATGATAGGACAAAATAGCTCAGAAGTGTACCTTAACTGTCGAGTATTGCAGTCCTGCATTCGACAGGTCTAGAAGGTACTCCCAACACTTTATTTGGTGGGCAATGGAATGGGTCCAGATAGGACTCTGCACACCAAATTGAGAAGTGCTTCCATTTGGATATGTAAATCTTCCTAGTGGAGGGCTTACGCATTGCCAAGAGGATCTGCGAGATTCTCTGAGAAACTTTAAACTTGCTCACTTCTATCTCCTAAGGAGCCAGGCATGGAGATGAAGGGTTGGGATGGACCAGGGGTCCCTGTGTCAGGAGGTCCATTTGCAGAGGAAGCTGCCTCTGAGGGACTACCAACAACTTGTTAACCAACAGGAACCATATCTGTCAAGGCCCGTATGGGACGATTGGAATCATCTTGCCCCTTGTGCCTCCAATCTGAGCAGCACCCTCTGAATTAATGAAAGAGGAGGAAATCTGTACAGAAAGCATCTTGCCCATCACAGTCTGAATGCATCCTGACACTTAACGCCAGGTTCTGGATTTCTGGAGCAGAATAGAGGCAGTTTTGTGTTGAGTGGGGATGCAAAAAGGTTCAGGTCTGGGCTGCCCCACTCATCGAACAGTGACTGCATGACGTCTGGTGCGAGAGACCATTTGTGTTGATATGCCTTTGTCCTGCTGAGGTAATCCGCCAGGTCATTCTGAGTTCCAGGCAGGCAGACTGCCTGAATCAGAGCATCGTGCTTGAGGCACCACTCCCACACCCTCATGGCTTCCCTGCACAGGGGGTAGGAGTGCACGCCACCTGTTTGTTAATGTAGTACATCACAGCCTTGTTGTCCATCTGAAAGAGTAATACTTTGCGGCAGACAACATCCTTCAAGGCTCGGATAGCGTAGAGAACAGCTCTCATCTCTAGAACATTTATGTGTAGATGAGACTCCTCCTGGCTCCACACCTCTTGAGTATGGTGATCCTGACAGTGAGCTCCCTAACCGATCAGAGATGCATCTGTGGTGATGGTGATCTGAGACTCCAGTGGAGCAAAGGGAAGACCCTGAAGGAGCTTGTCTTCTGGAGTCCACCAAGCAAGTGATCTCGTCAGAGGGTTTGTCACTTTTATATGGTAAGACTGCAGATGTGTGGTCAGCAACCACTGCGTGCTGAGCATCCACTGGGTGGTCCTCGTGTAGGCGAGCTAGAGGTACCGTGAACTCGGACGAGGCCATGAGGTCCAACATCCGCTGCATGGAGAGCACTTGAACAGGGATGTGCTCCCTGATGTAACAAGCCATCTGGATAATGTTGTTCCTCCTGTCCTCCGGAAGGAAGGCCCTCACCCTGGAGGTAACCAGGAGGGCTCCTATGAAGAGGAGCTGTTGAGAGGGTTGAAGCTGGGATTCTTCCAGATTCAGCAGAACCCCCATGGAGGTGAGGAACCAAGAAGCTGTGGAAACTGCTTCCCGTGTCTCCTGACTGGATGGACTTGCTAGGCGTCAATCATCCAGGTCGGGGAAAGACTCGGATGCCAAGCTTTTGAAGGCGTGCCACGAGAATTGCGAAACACTTTGTAAAGACTTGAGGCGTCAAGGAGAGCCCAAAGGGCAGGACTCTGAACTGGTAGTGCTGACCCAAGGCAATGAAGCAGAGATACTTGTGGTGACTTGGTTGTACTGGGATGAGCTGGTAGGCATCCTGCATGTCCAGGGATGCCAGTCAGTCATACTGATGGAGGAGTGAAAGCAAGGTTCCCATGTAAAGCATCCTGAACTTCTCCTTGAACAGATGCTTGTTTAACTTTCTGAGGTCGAGAATTGGGTGCATGCCACCTGTCTCCTTTGGAACGAGAAAGTAATGGGAGTAGAAATCCGTGTTCCTTTCTGCCCAGGAAACAACTCTGACTGCCCTGTTTCTGACAAGGCCTGTATCTCAGAAGTGAGAAGGTCTGACTGAGTGGTGGACACAGAGTGTGCTGCCACTTGGGCGGAAGATAAGGGGGGATCTCTGTGAAGTTGAGAGTGTAACTCTCTCAAATAATCCTGAGGACCCACCTGTCCATCGTAATGGACCTCCACTTGATGTAAAATTGAGTCAGATGACCTCCCACTGCCATGGAGGTGTCCACCTTGGGCAGCTGAGGTGGGATCGGGGTCAGACTTTTAGAGGGTGGCACTGGGCACTTTCGGGCCCTGTGCCTTGTGCTGCGTTTTCTTTTGCAACTGAGGAGTCTGGTTTCTGCTAAAGGATCCTCAGTCTTTGCCCCCAAAGGACTTCCTGTTAGGAAACTGTCGATGGTTCTCACCCCTCTGAGGGGCAGTAGGAGCCAGCCTGGCTGTTGTAATGACAGTCCTGGTTTTCTGAGTGCCCTCTAGTGCTTGCTCAACTTAAGAACTGAATGCTGTCATACAGATGTGAAGTTCTGACTTCCAGCAGGCGAGCAACGTCATCACTGAGGCGGTTGAGGGCTGTTGCCAATGTAAGCACTCTCACAGTGTCGTGCATGCATGCAGCTTGTCTCAGTGACAGCCCTCCTGAAACGTTCTGGCTCCTGCAGGGTCCTAGCACCTCCAGCTAACCTCATTAGTATGAATCAGTGGTGGAGATTGATTCCTGGAAGATCACAAAGAAAAGAAAAATAACAAATGGTAATGGCTAAATTGATGGTGTTTCCTTCAGAAGATCTGATGAGGATATTCGACAGCAAAAGAAAGAATTGAGGAGAGATAGGGCCCGCCCACATTGTATATGCAGAGACGCAGCATGTCAGCAAGTGCGGCCCTCGGCTAGCAAAGTATCCGAGTGGTCCTGATGCTGATGGCTTATAGTTCCAAAGGTGTGACCTAATGGAGGAGATATCCCTGAAGAAAATCATTAAGTGACTCACAAGATACCAGGTCACAGATTGCAATGAGTTAGAAAATATAACTGGGGGTACCAAATAAAACCAATTACAGAAAAAAAGTGAAGTGTGAAACAGAGTAAAAATGACAGAGTGGGACAGAGGACCAGGTAATGAGACGAAAGACAAGAGAGACAAGTAAGAGAGTCTATGCAGTATAGTACAACTTCAATTATCCGAATGCTCTGGGAGAAATCAGATTTCTTTGGATAATTGGGGGCCCATAACATTAGGCAAACTAGAGTTGGGGGACAATGTCAGAGTTTGGTTAATCAGGAGATCTGGATAACAGGGGTTCAGATAATCGGGGTTGTACCCGACTGTGTTAGTGCACTGGAGTTAGTGAAAAATGTGAGTGCCTTGGGGCAGGGGAGATCAACAGTGCAGGGAGTGAATGGGGCAGTGATCAGAGAGTTTTCTCTCATCTGCTCCTTAGACTCCTTCACTCAGTTCCCCCACTGCTTTGTCTTCATCATTTTCTGCCAGAACCACACAGAATCACAGAAATCGGATGGTAGAAAAAGGATCCCAATGACCCATCAAGTCTGCCCCCCCCCAAAAAAAACACATCTCCTTTTCCACGGGCCTTCCTCTTCCCCCCACTTACCAACAGCATATGTCTGTCCCATGCCCTCTTGAATTCTCCACTGCTTCAGCCCCATCACCCTCTGGTAGTTTGTTTCAGGCCTCCACCACCTCTCCATGAAGAATCGCCTCCCTTACATTGCCTCTATATCTTCCGCCCTCCAATCTTAGACTATGCCCCCTAGTTTTAGCCCCCTCCTTCCTTTTAAATAAGCTCCCCTCCTTCAACTTATTGATCCCCTTCACGTACTTAAAAGTTTCAATCATGCCCCCCCTCCTTTTCTTTCTGGTCTCCAATGGGTACAGATCCAATTCCCTACACCTCTGCTCATATGGCTTTGCCTTCATACCGTGCACCATCTTGGTTGCCCTTCTGTGAACCCTCTTTATCTCATCTATGTTCTTGCGTAGGTGTGGTCTCCTGAACTGGACCCTGTACTCCAGGTGCAGCCTCACCATGGCTTTGTAAAGAGGCATCAGTACCTCCCTCCTTCTGCTAGTTATGCTCCTCCCAATGCATGCCAAAACTCCATTTGCCTTCTCCACAGCCTTGCTGCATTGGCTACCTACCTTAAGGTTGCTTGATATTATAATCCCCAGATCCCTCTCCTGCTCTGATTTTTTGACCCTCACCTCCCGAGTGTAAGCTGCTCGTGGTTTTTACACCCCATGTGTATCATAGCACACTTTTTGGCACTGAATTTCAGTTTCCAAGTTTCCAACCACCCCTCCAGAATCTTCGGGTCCTGCCTCATGGCCTCCACCCCCCTGGGGTGTCCACCCTATTGCAGATTTTCGTATCATCTGCAAATAGGCACATCCTTCCCTCCAGCACATCTCCTATATCACTGATGCAGATATTAAAAAGGAGGGGTCCCAGTACTGACCCTTGGGTCACCCCACTCGTCACCCCCCTCACCCTGGAGTGCACCCTATTTATCACCACTCTCTGGCTTCTGCTTGCCAATTAGTTTTCCACCCACCTAGTTATTTTCCATCCCACCGCAAGTTTTCCAGTTTATTTACTAGCCTTCTGTGTGTAATTTCTGCCCCTTTACTCTTTGCCTCCATTTTCTGCCCCTTTGCTCTCAGAGTTTGAATTTAACATTCTAAATTCCATCTGCAGGACAGTGAGTCAGAGCTGAGATGACTGCAGATTATGTGACATCACTAGTAAACTCTCGATGCTAGAATAACTGCTTGCATTGTTGCCATTCTGAATGATTCCCTTTTCATGCGCCTGTTTACAACCCTCAATAATTTCCACTGCAAAGGACTTATGTCACCAACTGAAGATTATGATCTCAACTAGGCTGTAGCAATAAGGAGCAGATGAACCTGAAGGGATAAACAAATCCTGTTTTTATACAAATGTGCTAATTAATATGGAACAAATGACTTAAAATTCCAAAGGGGCGAGGGAGTGGAAGTTGTTCGGTTGAGTTCTGCTAATGTCCACTAAATTTTCTTTTACTGGATGTTGGACCCTCTCTAATCTGAACAAAAGGTGCAGGCACTTGGCATTATACAGGAACCTGGCTGTGTTATTTTACCTTCAACTATACATAGACAATATCTTGAAAAATGCTGTCAGTGCCTCCAACTCAGGGATCAGACATAGCAATTTTTTTTTAAACTCTGTTTTCCCTCCTTTCTAAGGGTGGACTCACCTTTGGCTGTCTGCAAGCCACCAGGACCTCTCCCTCTCTGGAGGTGCTGGACATGTGTCAAGCCTTGCGTTAAACTCATTTTCTTGTGCAGCTGTGGTCACAAACTGCACCGGATTCAGGAAGCTCTAGCGCATTTGTGACAATTTCCCTGATTTACAGCAGCTTGCGCCAAATATCTGGCCCAAGCCCCATAAAAAGGGTACCAAATATTGCCACAAGTAAGACCAGAAACAGCTGCTCTAACTTGCTGCAACAGACACATGGGATTGAGAATCCCGATCACCGGCTCGGTAATGCCGCAAGCCCCATGCGCCCTATAATGTTCAGTGCACCCGGGGCTTGTGGCATTGCCGAGCCGGTGATCAGGATTCTCGATCCCATGTGCCTGTTGCGGACGTTTTGTGAATCAGGCCATAGTCTTTAGCCACAAAAATTTTTCGGCACTGGACTCCCATTCCACAATATATCCCTTGAGCTTTTCCTCTGGCATGGACCCCCAATAGAAAGCAATCACCCATAATCCAGTTTTGTGAGGGGGAGGAGAGTTATCGGCATGCCTTGCAGGTCTGGACCACCTAACTGGGGGATCACAAAGCAGAACAGCTTCACCCATTTTTCCACTCTTACACCCCTGAAGACCCTCCACTGGGATGCAGCGGTGCATGCAAATGGATGTTATGGGTCCTGACTGAGGCACTGTGCATGGCATTTTACTATCCCTTATATAGCTCGCGACTGAACTACCACCTGTGGTCACTGAGGTGGACATATCACAGCAAGAGTTACTGCCCTCCCTCCCCAGAAGAGAAAAGCCTCCTGTGGGACACATAATCCTCCTCCCATCAGTATGCGTCCCTACCTCAGGCTTGTTACACAAACTAAAAATGGTATGGCCATGTCGTCTAGCAAAGCAGCACAGAATAGCCAAAGTGAATGCTGAACACCAGCACAGTGACAGACAGCCTGAAAAAGAAATATGGGCCATTCTAAAACCTACTGTCAGCTCAACTGCGAAAACTGAGACCAATGTGCCTTCAGCAGCAAACCTAATGCGTGTATCAGAGGCATACTATAACTTTCATGGTTCTGCATTACTTTACTACATTGCGTTATCCACTGTTATCGGGTTATATTTACACAGAACCGTCCTGTTGTAACCCCCTCCCCATCTCGAGTAGCAACTGGAAACAAACCTCAGCTTAAAGAGCCTCTGACGCCAGAAGGAAAATGTTGAAAAAAAAAAACAATTTTTGACAGAATTCAACTTATGTCAAATATTTCCTGCATTTACCTTCATCCTATTATTTATTACTAAGGACAATAGCATGAAAAAACAGGTTATTCACCTGTAACAGTAGTTCTAGGAGTGGTATATGTTGTTCATCCACACTTTCTGGCATGTCCCTTTCCCCTTTAATTCTTGCTGAAAGGTCTTCAAGCTGGCTCCTCCCACCCACCTGGGTAGCATAAGCCTCGGCTCTGCCCCATGATGCCAGCTCTTAGCCCGCTGGAAGCCAGGTTTGTGTGTCACAGATGGGGAGGTCGGGTGCATCAGTGTGGATGAACAACATATAGTATACCACTCCTAGAACTGCTGTTACAGGTGAGTAATCTGTTTTTCTAGGGACGTGGATATGTTGTTCGTCCATTCTTTTTGGCAGACTCCTAGCAGTTCTTCGGGAGGAGGGAGGGAGGCAAGGTGCACACCCCTACTTAGGGAACAGAGACTGGAGAATTGAGGCTCCAAAACCAGCATCCCGGCATGACTCGAGGTCGATGTGGTAATGGGTGATGAAGATGTTTGCTGTCTTCCAGGTAGCAGCCCTGCAGATTTCCTGGATAGGGATATCCCTGGAAGCAGCCACCAATGCAGTGGTATGGCGGGTGGAATGAACCCTTAGCCCTACGGGAGGCTTCCTACCCGCCAACCTATAGCAGAGATCAATGCAAGAAGTAATCCATCTGCCAATCATCTGCTTTGTTGCAGGTCTGCCAGAAGCAGCTTCAGCGTAGGTGACAAACAGCTGGCAAACTTCTCCCGGAATTTCTGCCCTTCTCTCCTTGTAATAGGAGAGAGCTCATCTCATGTCCAAGGTATGGAGCCTGTACTCGGCATCAGAGGTGTAGTTCAGGTAGAACACAGGCAGAGTCAATACCTGATTAAGGTGAAACTCTGACACCACCTTCAGGAGGAATTTCGGTTGGGGGCGCAGGACAACCTCATCCCTGTGGAAGACCAGGTAAGGAGACTCCACCAAAAGTGGCTGGAGCTCCACAGTCCTTCTGGCTGAAGTGACGGCCACCAGGAAGGCCGTCTTCCATGACAAGTGTGACAGCTCACACTTGTGCATTGCTTCGAATGGCTTGCCCATGAGTTTTGCCAAAACCAGCAGTAAATCCCACGGAGGTGGAGGTTCACGCACCGGAGGAGATATGTGATCTAGGCCCTTGAAAAAGTGCCAGACCACCTTCTCCTGTGCCACCGTCTGCTGACTGGCCCACACCCGGTAAGCAGAGATGGCTGCCAGGTGCACCTTAAGGTGCAGGCCCAAATTGGGTGCTGCCCCCAGCACGAATACTATCGCTGCTGCCTCCCTAAGCCTTGCCCGGTTGGTCGGCTCTAACTAACCTTCCACCTGCGCTGCTCAGCTGGTCTGCCTGGAAGAAAGCTCCTCTACCCTGCAAAGTGTAGGCCCAAATTGGGTGCTGCCTCCAGCATGAATACTATCGCTGCTGCCTCCCAAAGCCTTGCCCGGTTGGTCAGCTCTAACTAAGCTTCCACCTGCACTGCTCAGCTGGTCTGCCTGGAAGAAAGCTCCTCTACCCTGCAAAGGTACGACAGGACTCAGCCATCAGGTTCAATTTTTGGTGCATTCCACAGACACATCCTGATAGACACTGCCTCTGCATCTTGAGTGGTTTTCCCCGCTAATTCTTCCTGATGCCACAATTGCTCATATACTCTAAAATGACTGTTTTCTGTCCCCGCCAAAAGTGGCTAGTTTTCCATTAGCAGGATTATACAGATCTGTCACTAGAGGGATCTTGTTCTTTCATTTAAAAAAGTCTACCCTCTTAAAGTCACAGTTGCTTTACTTGTTATATACCTTCCTTGCACTGCCTCCCTACTAAATCCATTTTGCCAAAATTTTCTCTTTTCACTACCTCTCCCTGCCCATTTCTTTTTTTCCTTTTCTTTCGCCCTGCACCAGCTCTGAGTTCCCTCCCCCACCTGCTCCTTCCCCTTCTCTCCCTCCTTGTCCTTCCTCCCTTGTTCTCTGTCCCCCAGGCCCCTGCCACCCCACCCCATGCCCACCATCTACTTAATCAATACCATCAGCACCTTGGGAACGCTCCACTTCTCTACCAGTACTCCTCATGGGCCTCCACTTGGAAATATCTGGCTGCTTCTTAACACCACTAAGATTGGTCTTAATGCCAGCCTATCCCTACTGTACCACATTGCGTATCATCGGGGATGTCATTTGGACTCTACCTACTACCCATACGCTAAAAGGAAACGCAAATTATCACTACTGGACCTGCGCCTCTGTTCAATGAAACTCCTCCTACTTCTCCTACTGATCTCAGGCAACGTCCATCCGAACCCTGGCCCGGGCTGTTCAAGCCTTCTGAAAAAGGCAGGGCCCTCACCATCGCAACCATTAACATCTGCAGCCTGTTACCAAAGCTTGATGCACTCCAAGCCTTTATCAGCCAACATAATCCTGACATCCTTGCTGTAGTTGAAACATGGCTGACACCAAAAGTTCCTGATCTGGCAATTACCTTACAGGGCTACAATGTTTTCAGACTGGACCGTGTCTCTAAAAGGGAAGGGGGCTGTGCCATCTACATTAAGGATAATCTCCTGGGGCACCTTGTTCCAACCCCCATCCCTGCCTCCTTGGCCCAGCTTCTACCCATTAAAATTCTTCTAGGTCCCAATCAAAAAGCCCTCACCAATGCTTCTGTATATATTCCACCTCGAGATCAAGATCTTGGTATCAAAGAAGTTCTTAACCTCGTCAGCTCCCAACCTCCTGGCTCTGAACACATTCTGCTTGGTAATTTCAATATAAACCGGCTCGCATCTTATGTCTACACTCATAAGGACGCCCTTGTAGCTGCCAACCTCTCACAACTGGTCACCACACCAACTCGGATAAATTACAAAACTGGCACCAGTACCCTGCTGGACTGGGTTCTCACCAATCACCCTACCAGGATCTCTCGTACCTCCGTTCTCCCAGACTCTCTCAGTGACCACTCCCCAGTTATATGTGAATGGTCTGATAAATTTCTAAAGCCACCCCCTATAATCATTACCAGCAGAGTCCTCCCCCGTGGTCAACTTACTCATCTCAAACAGTACCTATCCTTGCAAGGCTGGCTGCCCATCTACAAGGTGACAGATGTTAACCTAGCCCTCGGCTACTTCATCACCACCTTCAATAAGGCCTGTGACCTCTTCGCTCCTTCAAAAAAACGGAAAACAAAAGCCCTCTGTAACCCTTGGATAACTGCAGAGCTCCTTTCCCAGCTGAAATCTAGGGACCACCTGTGGGCAGTGGCTAAAGCCACAGGCAAACAATCTGACATCCAAAAATACAAACATGCCCGTAATGCCTGCACAAAATCCATTCGTCTCATGAAAAGCTCATATTATAAGGACGTTCTCACCTACACCTGGGGAAATGGTTGTGCTTTCTGGGATAATATCAAGGACATTACTGGGAAACAATCAAAATCCCCTCCGGCCATGTTAATTGTTGAAGGGTCCACTACCCTTGATCCCATGGTCACTGCAAATACCTTTAACATGGCTTTTACTGACCTCAGTACTGTTCTACCACCTGATTTCTTCACAGTCAGTCACACACCCTGCACTCTGTCAAACCACCCTCATTTTTACTTCAGGGAGATTAAGATGAATGAAGCTCGCCACCACATCGCCTCAGCCATCTCCACCTCCAGAATCAGCAGTGACACCCTGGACCTTAAGCTGCTACCACTTACACTTGACGAGGTCCTCAGTCCCCTAACTAAAATTCTTAACCTCTCTCTCCACACCAGTACATTCCCTGAAATATGGAAAACTGCCACTGTGACCCCGGTCCACAAAAGTGGGGATAAGACCTGCCACTCTAACTACCACCCAATCTCCATATTGCCATCACTATCCAAGGCCCTAGAGTGTACTGTTGCGGACCAGCTCACTGATTATCTGGACAAATATAATATTCTGTGCACACAACAGCACAGTTTCAGAAAAGGGCATAGTACCACCACTGCCCTGCTTGAATTTACCGGTGCAGTGCATAGTTCCCTTGATAAAGGTCTTCTTACTGGGGCTGTCTTCATCGACCTCTTGAAGGAATTTGACACGGTCCATCATCGGCTGCTGTATGACCAACTACTCCTCGCTGGCCTCACACCGGACTCGGCACGCTGGTTCAGAAGCTACCTTGACAACCGCTCTCAAAGAGTAAAAACTGCCAATACTATCTCGGACACCTTGCCTGTCCGCTCTGGAGTACCTCAGGGGTCCATACTGGGCCTTCTCCTTTTCAGCCTCTTTTTAAACTCCCTAACAAAATCCTGCTCGGAACAAATCATCCTGTATGCGGATGATGCTGTTGTCTTTTCTACGCACAAGGACCTTTCACCACTACAGCATAGCCTCCAGCTCGGATTCAGTGCCGTTGAAACATGGTTCTCCATTCATAAACTAGTCCTCAATCACAAGAAAACCAAGTCATTGCTATTCTGCAGTTCACATAACCATTACAAGCAACACCCCCTTGCCATCTCCACTAAGCAGGGGACTGTCCTCGAACAAGTTTACTCATTCAAATACCTAGGGATTCTGCTTGACCCCAATCTCTCCTATATGGTTCACACTGACAGCGTGGCTAAAGCTGCCAGCACATGCCTTGGATTACTCTACAAGCACAGGCAGCACCTCACCCCAGAGGCCTTGAAGATTGCCGTCCAGAGCTCTGTGGTGTCAATTACTGATTATGGCCTCGCTATCTATGGCTCTGCCACGACGTCCACCCTCCGACGTATAACAACTGCACTTAACAAAGCATGCCGACTCACAACTGGTGCCCACCGCCTCACCCACACCTGTGCCCTTTATGAACAATCCGGATGGCTCCAACTCTCCAACCATATAAAGTATCTCACATGTGCTATGGCCGGAAAAATCAACCTTGGCCTCACACCCCCCGGTGTTACTGCCTTGTTACAGCAAAACACCAACCGACAGAACACCAGGAGCTCGACAACCCAAATTCTTCAAGTTCCTCGCTGTCGAACTACGCAGAGCCAACGCTCCTTTGCCTATAGGGCTCCTCTATGGATAAATGCTCTCAGCTGCACCATCTCCTCTGCCTCAACACTAGGTCTGTTCAAAACCAGGCTCCGGGCCCATCTCATTGCCTCTAGCTCCTATGACTGCCTCTCCTAGATGATGACCTACACAGCTTTAATCCTAACTTGTACACTGCTTAACCCCAGGCCCCCCTGTCCCCCTCCCCCCAGCTCCTGAGGCGCCATGTCAAATCTCAGGTCTTCATACCACCTCTTAGTCTCTCCTTACCCCATTATAGCATTTACCCCCCACCCTGCCCCTTCTTCTCTCCTATCATTCCTTCCCATTTATTTTTTGACAAATGCCTCTGGCTGCATCTTTATCCTCCCCTCTTCTCTCATGCCTGTTTCTCTGCCACCCCCGGGTACCTGACCTTACCCATTCCTTGTGGGCACGTGTCCTAGCTGTGTTCACCTTTTTACTATAGCTGCCTCTATTAACTACCTACATTTCTCCTCCTCCACTACACCCTACTCTTCCTATAATTGACCTCTTTCAATGGCACTGTTGTACATGAATTATTTACTGTTATTTTACTGTTGCTTCCTTATTGTTTGTTATTTCTGATGTGGAACCTTTGTAAAAGAGCCTTGGCTCAAAGGTACTTGTAATCCAACAATAAATAAATAAATAAATAAAATAAATAAGGGTCGAAGACCGAAGATCCCCTCTGGACAAAGACCAAAGGTAGTCTAAAATGCTCGCCACTGGACAGAAGGTCCAGGCCCTTGCCCTGACACCAAATGGAAAATCTTTTCCATTTGAAGGCGTAGCACTTTCTGGTCGACTCTTTCCTGGATGCTTCCACTACTGTGAGCATATCCTCAGAGTGACCCAAAGCCTGGAACTCTAGCCGCTCAAATCTGTCAGGTGCAGGTACTGAAGGTCCGGATGTAACATCTTCCCCTGCTTGAATGAGATCAAGTCTGGGCATGCTGGAAGACACCTCGGGAGCCTGTAGCTGAGGAGATCTGGATACCAGAACTGGCGGGACCAGTCTGGGGCTACCAGGGTCACCTTCGCCCTGTCCCTCCTCACCTTGAGAAGCACCTTGTGGATCAAGGGAAATGGAGGGAAGGCATAGAAGAGGCCTGGGGTCCAGGGCCTCGAGAAGGCATCCCCTGCAGCAAGCCCCACTGAGGGAAGTGGGCATGAAACAGCCTCAGCTTGGTGTTTTACCTGGAGGCAAACAGGTCCACCATCGGTTTGCCCCAGTGGGAGAAGAGGCTGTGAGCTACCTCTGGATGGAGAGACCTCTTGTGAGATGTCTCACCTATGTGGTTGCGAGCATCTGCCAGTTGGTTTGAGACTCCTGCCACAAGGCTGGCTAGGAGATCTGCCTCCAGACGGCTCACGAGAGTCCAAATGCAAAGCGCTTCCCTGCACAGCAGCCGGGAGTGCGTGCCGCCCTGTTTGTTGAGGTACATGGTCATGGTAATGTCCATCTGGACTTGAACCACTTGACCCTGAAGCTGCTGAGCCAATGCTGACAATGCCAGTCTGACCGCTCTGAGCTCCAACAGGTTGATATGATAACAGGATTCCTTGGGGGTCCAGAACCAGTGGACACTGTTGTTCTCTACGTGGGCTCCCCAGCCCGTGAGAGAGGCATCGGTCGTGACGACGACTGTCGGCTCAGGGCAGACAAATGGGATCCCTTCCTGCAGATGGTCTACGATGGTCCACCACTGGAAAGCATCCCACATCCTCTGGGTCACATTGGTCAGCTGGTCGAAATGACCGAGGCGCTGAGTCCACTAAGCAGCCAGCTCCCACTGAAGGGGGCGCATATGTCACCGGGCCCATCTTGATGCAGGCCGCCATGTACTCCACAAGACACAGAAAGTCCCGGGCAGGGCACACATGCCAACCAGAAATGATTGGGCAAAGGAGGAGAGAACCTCCACCCTGTCCGCCGGGAACTGTGCTCTGGCATGGCAAGCGTCAAGCTCTGCCCCGATGAAGCTTATCACCTGTGCTGGCACAAGCTCAGACTTGGCCTCGTTGATCAGAAGGCCAAGTTGAGAGCAGGTCTGGAGGGCCAGGTTCCTGGACCACGCCACCTGTTGCTGGGTGGAACCTGCCAAGAACCAATCATCGAGGTAAGGGTATACTCTGACCCCTCGATGCCTGAGATGGGCTGCCACCACTGCGATGCATTTGGTGAAGACCCATGGGGCCGATGACAGGCTGAATGGCATGGCTTGGCCCTGGTCCCAGACCTGCTTGACCACAATCTGAAGGTCCGCGGGGAGTTGTGGGAGAATTTCATCCAAGGAACCCAGGAAGGCATGATGACGGCTGAGCTTGCCTGATAGAGGCCTAGACAGGAGGCTGCATAGACCTTCCTGGCAGAGTGATCCAGTTTTTTGGACTCCTTGTCAGAGGTCTATCAGTGTCAGCAGAGCTGCCTGTGCGTCTGAACACAGAAGCGGTCACTAACCCCTCCACCGAGGGATGTTCCGTGAACCCCGAGAGGGACACATTGGGCACTGCAAACTTATGGGCCATTTGAGCAGACAGCGCTGGGCAGGAGGCAAGATGCGGCCAGAGCTCCAAAGCTGTGCCTACAATGGCCGTGGCCACTGGGAAGGCTTCCGTAGGGGTATCCCCTCTTTTAAGAATATCTGTAAGCGGGTACTCTGCCTGTTTCTGCACAGGTTCAAGGGGCATCTCCATGGATTTGGAGATATGGTGAAGAATTTCCAAAAATGACAAAGGGCCTTCCTTCGTCGACAGACTACCCACTGACTCATCATCCAGCGGATGAGAGTGGAGGTCGGTGTCGTCAGAATCCGAAGTATCCAGATAAATTGGTCGGCCACCAAGGTTCCCTCCTACACGCCTGGGACGGTCAGGCATGAGGGTGACCGATAACCTGCAAGGAAGACCCGGAACTGTCTGAGTTTCCTTCATAGAAGCCCCTCCTGAAGGCTGTTTAGGTGGTGGCTCCACCACTATCGGTGGAGAGACCGATTTTGGTCGAGCCGGGGCAGGTTTTACCAGCTCTGTGGGTGGAGGAACCGATTTTACCAGTTCCAATGGAGTTTGCTTCAGCCTGGGAGGCGAAAGCCAAGTAATGGCTGGGGTGGAAACCAAAGAAGGCTTCGGCCTGGACAGAATGAGCTGTTGCCACATTAGATTTTCGTAGCATCGATGGGGTTTCTGCCGAAGCCTCTCCTCATCCGAGGAGGACGATGATGAATGGTGGCGTTGCCTCTTTTTAGAATGCTTATGCACCTTCCTTGGCCTCTTGGTCAAGGGGGGGTCTGAGATCTTGACCTCAACTGGACTGGCTGAGCGGGTCGATCTAGAGAGCTGGTGATTTTCCTGGATCAGGGACCATTTCCTCGATGGGACTGCCAGCAAGCTATTTTCCTCATCAGGAAGAGGAAGGACCGGGGTCTGGTAAGTGAGTTATTGGCCTCGTCAGTCGACAACAGATAGACAGGGTCTAGAATGATCTCCACCGCATCGTCGATTGAGACCTCGGCCAGATGACCAATCGGCAAAGCCTAAAAGCCAGTGGCCGAAGAAGCAGTCTCGACCGAAGTCGAGACTGGAGATTCCTGTGACCGAGATCGCTCTCAATCTCAAAAATGTCTTTGCCGAGACGAAGAATCTCTCGGTTCCTTGTCCTTTTTATGGGACCGGGAGGTATGCGAGCCCGCAGGTGTGTGGAGGGTGGTGGTGGGGTGATAGGGTTGGTAACCCTAACACCGAATTTCCAAATTTTTGTCGCTGTAGTATCAATCCTAACTGATGCATTAACAAAGTTTTTTGCAATGAATTTCCTTTATTTTTGAGAAAGTGTAATGTTACTCGTATGTGGCTGTGGGAGTGCAGGGCCCATCTATATCTATTCAGGAGGGTATGTAGGAAGGGGAACATGGTCATCATAGGGGGGACTTCAGTCTGCTGGGGGTTGACTGGAGCACTCTGGTCACCTCCATTGCTAGGGAGCATGTGCTGCTGGATACGCTCCAGGAGGGACTCCTGACACAGCTGGTCACTGGACCTACTAGGCTAAGTAACACACTAGATCTGGTACTGTCGAATGGTGAGGCAGTGAGAGAAATAAGGGTGGAGGACCACTAGCTGATAGCGATCACCAAACAGTGTGGTTTACTATCACGATGAGCAGGGAGTCACGGGGCTCACTAACAAAGGTGATGGACTTCAGGAGGGCAGACTTCGGGAGGATGTGGGAGATACTGAAAGGGAAACTTGAGGGCACAGGGCCAGGGACTGAAGCGTAGTAGAAATTTGACATTATTAAACGGGGGATTACAGAGGTGAAGGACGCTTGCACCAAGTTACAGAGTAAGAGGAGCAGAGCAAGGAAACCATGCTGGTTGAACAGCGAGGTGATGGAGGCAGTGAGGTCAAAGACAGCTGTGTACCAGAGGTTCAGAAGGACGGAGAAGGAGGAAGACAGTGGGGAAGTATGCAAGATGGTCCAAGGAAGTGACCAAGAGGGCGAGGGAAGCCAAGGCCTCAAGGGAGAATGTTAGCAGAGGGAATTACATGGGGGGACAGACTTTTTCAGATATGTCGGAGAGAAAAGAAGTGCAGGGATAACATAATGAAGATAGAGGGGTGGGAGTGGGCAGAAAAGAGAGAGGAACAAGATGAAGCACTAAATGAATACTTTTGCTCAGTGTTCATGCAGGAGAAGGGGGGGACCACTACCACCTTGGACTGGGAGGGTGGGAGGAGGGGTAACGGATGGAATGATTGAGGGAAGTAGAGTATTAGAGGGAATGAGGGAGCTAAAAGTGGACAAGGCACCAGGGCCAGATGGTATCCACCCCAGGGTGCTGAGGGAGATGGCAGAGGTGCTGGTGGAACCACTGGAGGAGAGGGTTGTGGATGCATGGAACAGCCTTCCGGAGGAGGTTGTGGAGTCAAAAACAGTGACTGAATTCAAGCATGCATAGGACAGCCATAAGGCAATTCTAGGGGGTGGGGATAGAAAGAAGTAGGCTGCTGATTAACTAGGATCTGCAGCTTATCCATTAGGTAGGGTAATGGGCAGACTGGGTGGGCCAAGCGGTCCTTATCTGCCGTCAAATTCTATGTTTCTCCCTGGATACAGGATGTGTGCCCCAGGACTGGAGGCTGGCCCATGTGGTGCCAATACACAAGAGTGGCCCAAGGGATGAACCGGGCAATTATCAGACGTCAGTCTCACTTCCATAGTGGGCAAGCTTATGGGGACGATACTGAAAGGAGAGGCTGGTGTCATTTCTAGAGGACAATTACCTCCAGATGTGAGGCAGCATGGGTTTGTATCGGGAAAGTCCTGTCAAACGAACCTAATACAATATTATAACTGGGTAACAAGAGAGCTGGATAGGCGCCATGCAGTGGATGTCCTCTACTTGGGATTTCAGCAAGGCCTTCGATTTGGTACCTCATTGGCAGCTTGGGTGGAAGCTAACTGGTGTGGGAGAGGGGACAAAGATGGCAAACTGGATTACAAACTGGCTGCGTGGGAGGCTACAATGGGTGGTGGTGGTGAGAATTCTCAACACCTAGACCAGTGACGAGAAGGGTGCCACAGGGCTCGGTGCTGGGCCCAGTGCTATTTGGGCTCTTCATCTCCGACATCGCGCATGGAGTGGTGAGCAGGGTAAGTCTGTTCACAGACGATATAAAAATGGGTGCAGTAGTGGACGAGGAGGAGGGATGGAAGCAACTGCAGGGGGACCTAACCAAACTGAAGGAGTAGTCGGAGAGGTGGCAGCTGGGTTTAAATGTGAAGAAGTGTAAGATTATGCACTTCGGGGCAAAGAACCCAAGGAAAGAATATTGGTTGGGGGGGGGGATCACGGAGTAGGAGAAGGACCTAGAGGTGTTGATAACACAGCATGAACAATTCTGCCCAATGCAGGAAAGCGGCAGTGAAGGCGAACAAGATGCTGAGGTGTATAGCGAGGGGGTTCTCATCCAGGCGGAGGGAGGTGATCTTGCCCCTCTACCAGTCACTGGTCAGGCCGCTCTTGGAGTACTGTGTGCAGTTCTGAAGGCCATACCTGAGGCGGGATATCAAGCTACTGAAGAGAGTGCAGCGGAGGGCAATGAGGATGATACACGGAATGGAGGGGAGAGACTACGAGAACAGGCTGGGGGAACTTAATATGTACACCCTGGAGGAGAGGAGGGATAGAGAGGACATAATCGTAACGTTCAAGTATCTGAGGGGAATCAACAAGGATGGAGCTGAAGGGATTTTTAAACTGAGGAAGGGAAAGGACACTAGAGGGCACGGGCTAAGAATAGAGGGGAGGAAAGATTTAGGAGTGAGATGAGGAGGCATTACTTCACAGAGATAGTTGTGTCGAAGTGGAATGCCCTACCTGAGAGGGTGATAGCATGCAAAACTGTGGGTAGCTTTAAGAGGGCTTGGGACAGAGAACAGGGTAGAGTATGGGTGGGTGAGGCTGAGAACGGCTGAGGGCGGACAAAAGGGGAGGGGCAGCTGCAACTTAGGGGCGTTAGCTGCACACTCGAGCAGACACTGATAAACCAGGAGGTCTGTTTCTGCTGGCACATTCGTATGTTTGTATACATAAATGTAGAGATATTTTAATGACCCCACATCTCCCTGTGAGAGCGCAGGGCCTGGAGTACTGCATAACGGAGGACCCTGTGCTCCCAGTATTGCATAATGGTATCCATATGTGGGAGGGCCCTGTACTCCCATCTGCCTATAAGTATAGAGACATAGCTCAGGCCTAGAGACAGTCCACGTAACCCTTGTGCTGCAAATGTGGCAAAATCTAAATAACCATAGGAACTCTGGAAAAAAATTCCACTGCATTTGTAATCATGACCTGGCAACCTGCACGCGTGCTTAGAAACTGCGTTTAGCGAAAAATCTGTATCTCGAACAGTTTTCAAGATATAGCCGCCGAAATGTGGTGCGGACACCACAATGCTATCCTATGGGAAATTTCAAAACTTCGGAATGTTATAACTATGGAACCTTTTTAATTATTTTTTCACCAAACCAGCAAAAGGCACATCCATGGTGCAAGCCCTTGCTGCCCTGCACATTTCAGCCCAAAAGCCCTAACCATTGTTTTGGTATGAAGTGGCAAAGAAACTGTTTTTTTGGGGAAGGAAACCTACAAATTTGCAAAAGTATTGCAAAAATTTTGCAAATGTTTTGCGGAAGCTTTTGCAATTTCGTCAAAGTACTTTTGCAAATTTTGTGAAAGTTACAACGGAAAAGTTGAGAAAACATATTTCCAAACATTATTTTTAAAAACTGATGTCAGGATGGTGTTCCTCGGGGCCCGATTAGGTAAACACAACTGTTGGTGTTTACCAAGGGGTAGTATTTTTGGAATTACAGCATTGTTTTGTCATCGCTAACTGAAAACAAGATGGTGGTAGCAAGAAAGTACAAAACCCCTTTGCGGCAGTAAAAAGTGCTTTCGCGAAAGATTTCATGCTCAGCATATATTTTTTCCCACAGGCTGTAATGGGAAACTTAAAAGTTTAATAACTTCTGAACAGATTAATTTTTTTCACCAAACCTTAAAAGGCAGTGACCTAGTCCCCATATACCCTGAAAATTTCAGACCAGAACCACAAATTGTTTGGGTTGTAGCCCTGAGCAAAGAATTGCCAAAAAGGGATGATTTTTCACACGTTTTGGCACTCTGCAGCTCTGCAACCGCACATCCGACCGGAATGAAACTTGCCAGATCTAGAGACCCCTGGTACCAGATGGAGCATGTAACATTTCAGGCAAATTAGACTAACAGTTGCAAAGTTATTAAAGTGCAAAACGTTGGGTTTAACACAGAAGTGACAGTGCCTATATATATATATATATATATATATATATAGAAAATAATGGCAAGAAAAAAATCCAGAATTTTCAATGGCTGAGATGTGTCACCTGACCATGCCTTAAATCTTTATTAACAAATGGTCAGGTGCCAAATCTCATGTTCCTCCCAAACACCTACTTAGAGCCATTTTACTTAAGTATGATAAGCCATGACAGGGTGTGCATCATAGGATTGTAATGCACTTCCCAGGGGTGTAAGGACACTCGGCCTTCAGCCTCATGCCTTACTACACCCCTGGGGCATGCATTACAATCCAATAATGCACACCCTGTTGAGGCTTATTACATAGAGAATGAAGTATGAAGTGGTGTGTATAATGAGATTTTACACACTTGAGTTGTGGGATGCAACACAAACCCGAGGCAAAGCCTGAGGGTTATAAATACATTCTAGCGAGGATAATATTTAAAATCAGTTTTTCACCTATTATTTTATATAATTTCTGGGAGCGGTTTCTCTCCACAGCAATTATATAAAATAAAATAGCCCCGATCAGGATGTGAAGTGCTGTCAGTCTGCGCCGAGCAGCTGCTGAAACCTTTGATTTTTGAAACGTTTATCCCAGGATTACAGCTGAAGGGCTCAAGTTTTTACAGCGGCAACTGTTGAGAGTGGAGGCAAGTTTTTTATTTTATTTTTTTAATTCACTTACCCAACGAGGAGTGACAGTTGCGGGCGTGGCCAAGTATTTGGTGAGTGCCTAAGGGGAGAGCAGTGGTAGACGCCTGTGTGGAGCAAGGGAAACCTAGTGCGTTTTCGCTGTTATAATGGCAAATTATAATCGGATTTCCCTATGGGAGAAAACGTTCCCCAGTTATTTACTTACTACACCCTTGGGGCGTGCATTAAAATCTTATAATGCACACCTTGCTGTGGCTTTTTAATTACATAGCCTGGGCATCAATATATACATCTCTGTATACTTCTCATGTTGTAACCTTGCCATCAAACTGCCCTGGCATTGTATATTGTATCGTACTGTCTATTGCATTTACCTATGTCTGTATTATGTACTGACATGGAGCCTTTGGAAATAAGTCTCTGACTCAAAGGTTGTAATTCCAAGATTTTACATAAATAAATAGGCTTGTAAGTAGGTAATTCCTGACTATCAATGATGGAATTGGTGTCCAAGTACACATACAGTAGTTATATGTAGACTGTTTTAACACTTCAGCAATTAACAGGCATTTTAGATACAGGTTCAGAGTTATGTATAACTTAACTCAAAGCACTAACACCTCCCCCCTCCCCAAGCATGCAATACCTGGTTTTTATATGATCTCTCCGTTTTCTGCAATTCGTCTTCCATTTCCTGAATTCGCTGTCTGCAAGAAGAGCACAAAATACATTTTAACAGTCATGCCTCTCAGGGCTGTTGTAATGTGATCTCTATAATCCTAAATCCCTACCTCCTAATGCTGAAAAAATAATTCTTGGGAGATTTGAACATCGACAGGCTCAAATCCAACAATTTAACCACCCAGAATTGGGTATTACAGCATAATCTAACTCAACATATCAAAACTTCCACAAGATTCAACATCACAACAAGTAAGGAACCCACCCCAATTGGCTCCTCATGAACAGACCAACCAGAATCACCCAATTAGGACCTCACTCCGACTCTCTAAATGATCACAGCCCCATTTAGTGTACTCTCTAAGTGACCACTGCCCCACTTACTGTACCTGGAAAGGGAAAATCTCAGAATTCCCCACACTGTTAGAGTTAAAAAAAAGCTATATCCAACAAGGCTCTATCAGGAGCATGACAGAATCAACTGGAGACATTTGGAGCTCATTCAGGGTTAACACAAAGAAAACTGTGTCGATGACCTTTGGCACCAGCCATAAACTTGCCAGGCTCTCTGCTCCTCCTGCCTGTTTTCTCCACCTTGGATGGCACTCCCTTTAAAGTGATCCTTGAAGGTTCTCCAAATGTCTTTTACACATAGCATGCCACTGCCAGACATGTGTCAGATGCTGAAGCTGCAATTTGTTTTGTAAACAACTCTGTCACAGTCATTTTTTTAATGTTTTATCAGCGCTTTGTCCTCCAGTTTTCTGTGTGTGGCCACAACCACCAGAATGTCATACCAGGGAGCTGTCAATGTTTTGCATACAGCAACAAGGAATTCTGGGTAATTTATAACGTTGACTTAAATGTGCCTTACTCAGAAGTACAGTCCCGTATGTTCGTAGTGGTGAGCGCCTAATATGTAAATGTCTATAGCAAGGTGTTGTGGGTAAAATAAGATGCTGTTTTCCAGTTTCCTTTCTGTGAGATGCAGTCTCACATTTCTGTAGTGGTATCAACAATATAAGCTTTTGTATGTTTATGTTCACAACAATGCATTGTGCATACCGTATCTAGCTATAAGACTTCTATACTGAGAGATGTAGTCTCCTATTTCTGCAGTGAGCACAGAAATATAATACCCTGTATACTAATTTACATAGTGACACATTGTGTGTACAGTACATAGATGATTTGTCTATCTAAAACTAAAAACTGACAGTGTCCATTTAATAACTTTATTTCCCTGGAATGATGTCACAGTTGGGGGATGCAGCACTAAGAAAAATGGGGTCGGGTTATGCAAATGAAGCAGAGCACCAAAATAAAATGATTTTTTTTTCATGGAAAACAGCACTATTTGGCAGTTTGAATGGTAGGAGACTGATTCACAACACCTACAAGTTACTATTCCCATTTTCTATGGCAAAGCTCACAAAATCACTTTAAGCTTGTCCCGTTTAAATATCTCTGTGCTTGGTCGAAGACTTGCCTTCTCTATCCATACTGATACCATCCACAGCAAGCTCCGCCCCAAACTTGGTGCCCGCTACTATAAAAAAGATTGTCTCCAATTCCTTGTCTGCTGGCCGTGAGATGATCACTAAGATGGTGCTTCCGGTGTCTGACTATGCAAGTGTGGTTTATAGCACCTCCTTTGGTCATGCACCTGTTGTTGTCACTTTGTTACTTTTGTTTCACTCTCTGATGTAGCCCTTCCCTCGGGTCACACCTGGAAACACACCCTGGCTCAGTGTGCCTATCATGGCCAGTAAGGAAGGAAGGACTGATCCCAGGCAGCACTGACATGGTTCAAGGGCTGTATCAGTGGTAGAAGACAACCAGTTAAATTCAGTGATTCAGTTCAAGTTTCAAAGCCACAGTCCCTTGGTATAACCCAAGGATCCGTGATCCATACTGGGGCCCCCTTTTACTTAGTCTTCTCTCAAGCTGTTCTGACATATCCACAAGCATTCATCTCCATGCAGATAATGCCATCCTACATGCAAAGCCCAAACTCAGTGCAACTCTACAAGCTTCATCCAATAAAGCTCAGGGCTGGATTAAAGCTAATAGACATGCATAATAACACCAAGATGAAAGTTATGCTGTTCACTGGGTAATCGCACAGTCCTTATTCACTGCAAATTATGTCCCAGGAAGGCCCAACCTTGGACAACGTACAGAACCTTTAAATACCCTGACTTCTGGCTGGACCTCAAACTCCCATTCACTGATCACATGTCTAAAACAGAACAAAAGCTTGGTCTACTCTTCTGACATTACAGCTGCCTTGACCGCAACACCAGGAAACTCCTGCTCAAGCAATCTTTATTTCACAGCCCTCATGTATCGGAGTGAAGTAAACAGGACTGCCTACGGTATGTCACTACACAAAATCACTGTAACATTTAGGTGCGTAGATGCCCTTGCAACACACACACACTACTGCCACCTATATTCCAGCCTTGGACTACTGCACCCAGATGTATGCTGTGATTTCAAGTGGGCCTAGTTACCATAAAAATGTGTCAATGGGTCCCTGCACACACTACCTCTACAACCTCCTTAACAAATGGCACTAAGCTACCAGCTAAGGTCACAGGCCCCAGACATACAAGATATTCCTAGACTGTCAAATTCATACACAAGAAAGCTTTTGCCACTGCCGCTCCAATTAGCTGGAACTCTTATCTGGACAATTTTAAGACAACAGGGAAGCACGTAAAGTCGCTATAGGCAATTTGCCCCACAAGTTTGCTCCCCCTCTCCTGCTGAAACAGAATACTGCAGAGTGATTTTATTTATATTTTTTGAACCCCCTAAATTAATAACGTATCTTATTCTGGGAATTGTTCACTTTCCTGTAATGGTTCCCAAAATCTGAAGGGAGCGAACTGTCGCAGGGCGAATAGGTCGTAATGGATTGTCGTGCAGTCGAGAACAGGAAATCCTCAGTACTTTAAAGAGCTAATGTACTGCCTAAAACTAATATTGGGTTTTAAAAGCAGACAATCATTACCTTTTGTATCTGAGGTACTTTTTCTTTTCCCTTTGTTTAATTAGAAGATTGTTTATCTGATGTTAGTAGGTGTGATGTATGGAACAGCTTGTAGCCTGGCAACTGACATATCTTGCTCTGCTGCCCCACACTATATCATCAGGATTGTGACCTCACTGCTACTTAGGAACAGCAACTGAGTGACTGCCAGGTCATTCACCTGTGATGTCACTGTCAGTGAGATCATAATGCTGATGATATAGTGTGGGGCAGTAGAGTTAGACATGTTTAAATGCCAGGCTAAGAGCTGTTCCATACATCCAGCACAATATTATCACATAGAAGACTTTTTGATGAGTAAAAGGAAAACGAAAAATACTTCAGAAATAAAAAGTTACACCTGACTGCTACTTATAATTTGTATTTTTTTTCCTGTTTGCCTGTTTTGGCTCCACTAGCTCTTTAAAGTGATTTACCAACTTCCCTCGATGTCATGTTTGCAGATCACCTTCCCTTCATTGAGTGATGCAAAGCTCAGCTGCCCTGAAGTTAAGTATTAAATATATTCAGATGGTTAGTTTTTTTTTTTTTTTCATTTTTGTGCCACAGTTGTCTCTGCATGTTTTTTTCTTTGTTTGAAGTTCGCACATGAGCAGTGCATCCACATGCATGAGTGACATCAGCACAGGGAAGGTGTTCCCACTGCACCTTTCTCACTGCTTGTTCATACATCTTTCCTGGACCCAGCCTCAATGAGTGCAGATCCAAAACTGAACTGGCAAAAATGACAACACTTATGACTGAAACTGCTTGTTATATTGGCAGCTATACTTGCTTTTGGGATTGCAGAAGTGGTGATTTCTCCTGATTTTCAATTTTACTCATCTGACTAAGCTCTGTGTCCTAGGCCCTTCAGTTCTAGGAACATCACAATCTACATTGCTTGAGTACAGTGCTACAGTTTTAATATGTGGTGCAAGTACATAATTATAACAAGAAGTCTATATAAAAAATACATTTTTTTAACTGAGTGGAGTTGTAATCTGTAGCGTATTGGGACACAAAAGGACGACTTTTAAACTGGGCAGATCTATAAACTGAAGTAAGCTTTTCAGTATTGGTACATAGAGGTCTGTGTTAAGTGGATGACTTTTTCAACAGTTCAGAATTGTAATGTGCAGCAAGAGTATAAGCACTGAGCTGCACAGTCCAATCCCAGGAGAACAGTGCAATAAATTGTGCATTTTTGGCAAGTGCTGCTTCCAGTGTGATTGCTACAGTAAACTGCCTTTGCTATTGCATTTCTGATTGTCACCATCATTATAGACAGTTTATATTTTTTCTTGTGCTCCTGTGTTTTCTTGGGTTCATTTGGGGTTCTCATGCAAACACCATAACACTGATCACCAAAGTATGCTTAGATGTGCATGAATAAAGGGACATGGTGCACTGAATTGTTTCTCCAGCTTGCCAGCTCCTCGCTAAGTTTATACATGAATGCAATAAAATTAGTTATATACTGTACATAGTTATACTGTACATAGTTTACAGTGCATCTCAAAATTAAAAACACTTAGTTTTTTAACATTTTAACATACAGCCTTTATTTATAATTAGGATTATAACATCATTGTATGTGCTCTGGAGCATCAGCAAAAGAAGAGACTGCAGTTGCCATCCTCTCCCGACACTGTGGTACCAATGTACAGCTTCTATGGTGTTATATTGTAAAGTGTGCTAGTCAGTTCGGCATACTTAGGGAATAAAATGTCTGAACCAAAATATGGGCTACACAGCAATGAATGCAGGGAGTCTACACAATGCACCGTGACATCGGTAAGACATGGGAGACAGTATAGTGCAGCATCTGTTGTATTTGCTGTACACTTTATGCATGTGCATCAGAGAGCCACTGTAATGGAAAAAATGGGAAAACACAAACGGCTTGACACAGGCCGAAGAGGTAATGAAGTGTGGTGAGATAAGTGAGGAAGGGTGGTTCAAATACAGTCTAACACTTGAGTACCTACCGCAAGGATATGTCCCTTTTTGTAGTGGACCAATCAAATGGTACTTAGACTATCTAAACATAAATGTGGTCTCTTTCTCCATGAAAAGGGTATTGGCAGTGTAATTTTTAACCTTGGGGGGGTGGGGGACGATCACCGACTGTACTATGTATTTTTTTGCTCAGTTCACAATGCACCTGGAGGCACACACGTAGTGGCAATAAGCCAATGCCAGGATGGTATTACAGATGCTTATGCAGACACTAATGACAGCTGCAGTCTGTATAGTTCCTGAGCGCTTAGATGTAACACAAAGCTGGTGCAATAATTTGTAGTTTTAAATTTATAACATGCCGTAAACAGGGGAACCGGTGACTTCAACACGTTACTCAATCACTGATACCTCTGAAGGGGAAAGTACAAGCAGGCCCCCAACCCCCAAACACACACATACACAGAGAAGAAAGCTATAACGTAGACCAGTTGGCACTAGGGCAAAGACAAACCCAAACAGTATAAATAATTTACAGATAATAAAAGTTCTATGCTGCAGCATTTTTCTAAGTGTATGTGTGCAGCTGGGGGGTTTGGAGTGGTTGGAGTACAAGGTGCCTGCTTGTAATTTCTACCCTGTGCTCCATCAGAGTGAGTAACTGATAAATCAGTTGGCGGGAGATCACTACTAACTAGTACCAGGTGAGGAATTTGGACAAATTGTGAGCCACTTATCCTGCTCAAGCAAAGCCACCAGATCGAGCCGTGCTCTCAGTGTCAAGCCGGAGTGGCCAACAACTCGTTAGCATAGGGAAAGCAACCCCCCTCAAAAAAATATAAAAACCCAGGGTACTATCACTAGCATTTGTGTGGGCACATCGATGCTGGGAGTAACAGAACATGCACCATACCTTGATTTTGCACAGTAAAAGGACAGCAATGATGGAAGCAAACCGTAGCACTAAGTAGCAAAATATAATATTAACAATCCGTGTTGCTAAGTCTGCTCTCACCGCTGTACTGGAATGGATCGGGACTACTGCTGTGACTGCCTGAGCTCCTGCCCACATCATTCTCGCTGCTGTCATAGGGTCACCCCTATGGGGATCTACTATGCAGTGGCTGTCAAATTGTGGCATTATGTCAGTGTCCGAAAGCTCACTGTTAATGCAGGACAACATAATGCTTTCATCATCGGACCCTGAAAATGAACTGTTTGACACTGCTATTGTCGTGCTGCATGCTGCGACCAAGAGCTCTGTTATCAAGACAGAAATGAAAATTACGTACCTACCGTAATTATGATCTTTCTGTGTATCTTCACCATTCATCACAGATGGGTACTGGCCGGAGATCAGACCCACGCGGGAGCTTTTTTTTTGAAGGATAGGCGGAGTCGACGCAGCATCGGCGCCGCCCTCGAGGCCGACGTACTACGTGGCGCTCGAGGGTTGGCCGTTAGGCTGCCTCGACTCCGCCTGCCTACCAGTTCTGAGTCGCCGGAGAGGTAAGAGGAAGGGATGGAGGGTGGGACAAGAGAGTCCAAGGGACAGAAAAAGGAAGAGAAAAACTGAACTAAAAGGAGAAATAACGACTGAGAGGACAGCATAGAAGAAATAAGACTAAGGGGATTGGGTAGGGGCCCCAATCTCTGGAAACGGAAGAAGGAGGAGAGGGAGGAGAAAATTTAGGAGAGAGTGAGAGGTAACAAGGATCCAGACCCTTGTCCGTCACCAGACTGTATAGGAACTGCAAGGAGTAGCAAAGCCTATCTGCCAGAATTCAAGGCACAGAATAACTGGCAATACCCCAAAAGCAGAGTCGGCTATTCTGAGAAGGACAGGGTACAGGGACTTAGTACTCTCTCTGAAAGATATTTGTGAAAAAAAGGGGATTTTTTTTTTTTTTTTTTAAACAGTTAGATGGATAACAGAAGGAGGGCAACTATCTAGCTCACCCCATAGGGGTGAAGATATGTAGTAGAGAAGGAGTGCCACTGAACTGTACCCCTTAAGGAAGAAAATACCTCTGTGTGTCCCCAACTTTACCCCGCCTCAAAAGAGAGGGGTAGGCACAGAGGAGGAGGATCCAGAGACTGAGGCCCCAGGGGATGGCGGAGGATTAGGATGAATGGTGAAGATACACAGAAAGATCATAATTACGGTAGGTACGTAATTTTATATCTTATCTGTGTCAATCTTCACCATTCATCACAGATGGGTGAGTACCAAGCCCCCCGAAGGGGGTTGATTCATTGCACCCTAAGGGACAGAGTCCCTTAGCCCTCAGTGGGTGACACACTAGGGGAACCTTCTGGGCCTGAGGAGGCCCGAGAGTGGGGAGAGCGAGACGGGTCCCCGGAGGGGGAAGGAAGTTGCCCCGACAAACGCCGTCTCGCCCTACGGGAAAAGAGATAGGTTCCCTGGTGAGCGGAGCAAATCACCCTACGCCGGGCCAAGGGTGACAACCGGGAAAGACGAAGCCACGCCGATCTCCTGGTGCAGATCGCTGTCCCTACGACCCTGGTAGCTACCTCATTGGCATCGTAAGATGCCCTTGCTTGGTGCCTTGCTAGCTCCAGGCCACGTGCAGAGAGCGCGATGGCTTGCCTGGTTTGCTCGAGTCAGGCAAAGCAGCTAGGATCTGACCTAGCATGGACCACAAGAACCTGTTGTAGGCTGCATAGTGGCCTGGTGAGGGGGTCAGTGAGGGTGCAGCCCATCAGGGGTGTCCAGGTGCGTCAATCCGGACTGCGGATGAGGCATAGAACCTGGAGACTCCGGGGGAGTGCAATACCTCTGGCTGAGGTCCCTAGGGGCAGGAACTCCGGAGAAGGGCCTCTGCCAGAAACGCAAGGACGCCTCCCGAAAGGAAGCAGGCCAGGGCGGCACCACAAGGGTGGCCCCCACCAAATCGCCTAGGAAGGTGTGCGCCGCATGCTCAGAATTGCTCACAGACAGCGGAGAAAGGTGAAGGTCCTCCATCATCCTCACGAGGAAACGCTGGTACTCAGAGAGATCAGCGGCCGGAGAGATATGGACAGAGGTTCTTCCCCAGAAGAGGGGATGAGGAGCTGGAGGTCACCATATTCTGAGGGTGGCTGCTCGGGGAGGTTGAAAACCTGGCTGTCCATAGGCCCTAACGTAGGCAGGGAACCGAGCAGCCACCGCCTGAACTGCTCCCAGGTGAGAGGGCCGCAGGACCAAGAATGCCTGGGAGCGCTGGAGAATGTGGCAGAGGGATAGGGCAGAGCCAGAGAAGAAGTCGGCTGACCTCCGCCAGGGCTAGGAGCGGACCATGGACACCCGAGGAGGGTGTCCCGAAGACTCCACAGCCGACAGCCGTACAACCAATGCTGGTACTGCCAGGCTGCGCCCAGAAGAATCTCCCAGTGAGGTGACTGGGGCCGTATAGGTCCAGAAGGACGGTCCCCTGCCTCCAAAGAATGGGACTCAAGGAACTGGAAGGGGAAGGGCGGAAGTCCGCAGTTCGGCTTCGTCCAGGGCCCGGGTGGACCCCAGAGAAAGGCCGACGCGCCGACCCCACACCCCTCGACCCTTCAGAGTCCGAGAGGGTCCTCGTCCTCGAGAGGGCCAGCCTAGGTAGCTGGCAGCTCTGGGCTGCCCCTGAAGGGGAGACCCAGGGAACAGCACCTTCCCCTCCTGTAGGCTTCCCGATGGGCCCCAAAGTTGGGCGAGCAAGACACACTACCGGAGGGGGTACCACCTCAGAGGGGTCGAGGAACCCCCCAAGGCCAGGTTGCATGGCAATGGTGACACGCACCATAGCCTGCTGGTCAGTACCACTGACCCTAACCTCGGGAACTATCTGACGCTTCTCAGAAGGGGGCTGGCTATGACTCGTCGTGGAGACCACTGGCTCGCTCTCCTCCGCAGACAACCCCGAGGGGTGTGACTGCCCGTCTGACTCCGAGCCCGACCCCGAAGAGGTAGCGCCTGAGGCCCTAAGCCAAACGGTAGGAGGGCGGAGAAGCACCTGCCAAGAGGGCCCGGCAGCCAGAGCAGTGGCCGAGGGCGGCACCCGTGCTTCCACAACCTTCGGCAAGCGGGCTGACAGAAGGCGCCAGGGCAGCTCGGGCCAAAGGTCCAGAGCCAGGGCCAGCCGGGCGCCGCTAAGTCCACCGGCACCGGGGCGGTACAGAGACAGAGACGGCACGATGGCAGCCCCAGCTACGACCTTTGGCGCTGACGACAGTGCTAGGCCCTCGTGCCACGAAGCGCCACTAAGGACCGGGAGCGGGCGCCGAACACGACCTCATGTCCCTCGTCCCATGAAAGTGGCACCGAGAGCACCTTAACGGCGACGAGGACGGCAGCGAATGACGACGCCGAAGGCCCCATGGCACCATGCTCAACCTCGAACAAGACATGACTAAAGGCGACGAGAATCCAGGGCCACGGTACGAAAGCAGCGCCGCGCCGCTAACGATGCCGACAGGGCCCACGGCACCGAGAGACGAGTCGGCACCGACGTCGGGCGCTGACAGGGCCCACGGGCGCCGAAGGCCCTACGGGCACCGACCGACGGCGCCGACCTGCCTTCCGGCCGCTGGAGCGACACCGGAGAGCCTCACCCCAAAGGGGCGATGTCAGAGCGCGCCTCCCGCCCGCCTCCCCGGAGGAAGTCGAGGTCTCCTCCTCAGTCCATATAGAACTGGGAGGGACCCGGGAAAGGCCAAGAGAGCGCCGCTTTGGCCCGACGAAAGGAATCCTTCCCGAAGTCGGCGGAGTCAGCCCTATTTAAACACGCTGTTCAAGGACGCTGGCGGTCCATGGAGAAGCAGGCATCGCATTTAATCCATGTTGTGAAGCGGGCCAAGACACGCGAGACACCAGTCATGCTGGTCGGTAACAGAATACTTGTGTGCATCGGGCACCGACGATAGGGGCGACTCACTTTGAAAACCTCTTGCCCCGACCGAGACATGACCTCAGAAAAATACCAAAATAGACTTGACGTCAAAACTTTCAAATAAAAGGAAAGATCTTACCGGCGACGTCGAGTGGAGGCAGAACCCAGAACTAGTAAGACCGAAGGACTTAAACGTCGCAGTAAAGGCTGACAGGCCAAATTTCTTCTTCCAACAGCTTCCCACGAGGTGACCTCAACGGCGGGAGACGAAGAACTGGTAGGCAGCCTAACGGCCAACCCTCAAGCGCCACGTAGTACGTCGGCCTCAAGGGCGGCGCCGATGCTGCGTCAGTCTTCGCCTATCCTTAAAAAAAAAAAGCCCTGGGGTCCTGACTTCGCCAGTACCTATCTGTAATGAATGGTGAAGACTGACACAGATAAGATTTGCTGTGACCAAGAACTAATTTCAATTGCAGAGCACAGAGCTCCCTGTAGTGACATTGCAAAGGTAATGAGTGTCAAAGGTCACCAAATACAGGCTCCAATACACAAAATGACACTTCCTGGTTTGTGAGGGTGAAAACCTGATTTAAATGTGCTAAAATAGGCTATGCATCTATCAAAATACATTGCAAATCAGTTCTATATGCAGTCACCTTACAGTATATGCGTTCGTATATCAAAACTTGGTAAATCGCTTTAAATGATCCATGTCATCCCACATCCAGAAGCAGTGCCACTGATCTTAGCTTAAATTCACTTCATCCCCTGATGCTTCTCATCTCTCTAGCTCTCCTCCTTCATGTCATTCTTTTCCCCTCTAACTTGGAGACCCCTCCTCTAACCTAGCTGGAGCAGCTCCTAATTTGACCTGAATATATCACACTGGTCTAGGGTAAAAGAAGACTACAAATGTATATTTATGTGTATAATTCTTATTCAGCAGACAGTG
Organism: Neoceratodus forsteri; assembly: GCA_016271365.2. Lineage (NCBI taxonomy): Eukaryota > Metazoa > Chordata > Ceratodontiformes > Ceratodontidae > Neoceratodus > Neoceratodus forsteri. The sequence goes on from CM057451.1 coordinate 42,755,989, forward strand.
TGTAACTTGGTATTATGTCTCACTCTCCTACTTGTACTGATTTTATCTTTGTATGATGGCATATCTAACTCAGTTTTGTAAGTACTGCACTGCCACTTGGTTTCCCCCACGACGCACCTTGGAAACTAGGTGTTACATCTAAATGGAGTTATCCTGGGGTGCAAAATTCTAATACCAAAATAAGTCAATACGCACTTACTTGTAGATCTGGACTTCTTCAGTGGCCAGCACAGCTTTCTCATCAGCTACGTTCAGTTTCTGCTCCTTCTCCTGCCGCTGATACTCCTCTTGCGTCAGCTTCCTAAGAGGGTTTAACAGAGAGGATGAGGGGACAGCTTTACCCGCTTGCACCACACAAGTCTACCATTACAGACTCCTGGAGCAAAGTAATCCAAAAAAGTCTAGGCCTGCAGGAAATGGCTAAGGCAAACAGTTTTTTTAGCACATCCAAATGAAGGTCAAAGACTTCTAAATTGGAACACATGGAATTTGAACCTGCGCCTTCTGCACACAAAATAAGACCACTCATGTAAAGGTTCAGTCTTTTATTAAATCTCTCCCTGATGTTTTACCTTTTTATAGGCTTTTTTCAAAGGGACCTAATTCATTTTGGCAGAATATTAATTCAAAACTAAGAATTAAATCCATAATGCTAAAAAAGTATCCAATTTAAAAAAAAAAAGAAAAATGTTTTCCTTAAAAATTCAATGAACGCTGTCCTGGTGGCACTGAGGGTTGAGGAAGCCGACCCGGAGGCATTGAGGGTTGAGGAGCTGGACGCCATACCTTGTGCTACGCCGGCGACCCGGGTTCAGGAACGGACTCAGGGCACCGGGGGTCAGTCAGGGGAGGCTGAATTAAGCATACCCAAGGATGCTCTCCTCCTTCAGTGGGGCGGTTCCAGGGCGTAAAACGGCTCTGTATACAAGAGCCGGGGGGAGGGGGTTGCCTGTCTGGACGTCAGTCCTCTGTGTCAGCGCTCAGGGGATGGGCTAGAGGCGGGAAAAATGCATACACCCCAGCCCCATGAGCACAATGAAACTGGGGCTTGGATAGCCCTGGCAGATGGAGGAGGAGGGGGTACGAGGCCCCTCTGATGCAGAGGAGCCAGGCAAAAAAATAATAAATAAAATTTAATGAAATACCTCAACACTATGGTTTTCTTACAAATGTCAGAAACTGTAATGTTTATCTTCAAATTCACTTTAATAAACTGCATAAAATAATCATAAGAAATTTTTGAACTGCATTCCAAACATAAATTAACCCCCAATAGGATGTTACAAGATTCTGCACATTATACCATTGCACTGAGCGCTATACACCCTGCTGCTCATCCAAAGAGGCTGCCAAGATGTTAATACATCTAGTATATTCCATTATTTAAAACTTTCAGAATCAAATCATATATACACAGCCTCTGTACTATAAACCTGTAGCTCACTCCACAAAGGCTAAATACTAGCAAGAAGTTTACATACAGTACTACATTTCTTGAAATGCATGTAATGACATTTATGTATGTGTGATTTGATTTTTTAGTTTTTAGTAAGTGAAGTACATTAAGTGTATCAGTATTTAGCTGTCCTTTGTGGAGTGAGCTACAGGTTGTATAGTACAGTGCCTGTGTATATACTGTACAATTTGATTCTGAAAATTTTAAGTAATGAAATATACTACATGTATTAACATCTTGGCAAGCCTCTGTGGAGTGAGCAACAAGGTATATTAGCACACAGTGCAATGATTTATGCAGAATCTGATAGCATCCTACTGGGGGTCAATTTATGTTTTGAATACGGTTCATAAAAACCTTATGATTATTTTATACATTTTGTTAGCGTGAATTTGAAGATAAATATTAAAGATTCTGATATTTATAAGAAAACAGTAGTATCAAGGTACTTCACTGAATTCTTAAGAAAAAAGATTTCCTTTTTTAAGCATTATGAATTTGTTTTGAATTAATATTCTGCAGAAAAATGAATTTTAAGTCCCCTTGAAAAAGTTTACAGAAAGGCTAAATGTCGGGAGAAGATTTAATAAAAGAACTAAACCTTCACATGAAGTGGTCTTACTGTGCGTGTGCAGAAGGCACAGGTTTGAATCCCACGTGTTCCAAATTTAGAAGTAAGTAGTCTGCAGGGAGCACTAAAGCACAGATCAAATAATTTGCTCAGGGTTACACAGTGAGTCAGTTGCTATGGTGGGATATGAACCTGGGATCTCCTATTTCACACGTCAGGGCTCTAACTGCTGAGCCACAATGCCTTCTCAGAGATCCGGGCAAGGCAGGACAGAAAGCATAGGTTACTCACCTGTAACTGTAATTCTAGGAGTAGTATATGGTTCACATCCACACTCTGGCAGTTACACTGGAATGTGCTGATTGGCCGGACGTCTTTAAGCTAAGCTCCTCCCACCACCTGGGTGGATATGTCCCCCAAATCTACTCCGTGACATCAGATCTTGCACAATGGAAGCAGGATCAGGAGTCGCTTGTCAGGGGAGGCCAGGTGGGCTGTGTGGATATGAACCATATACCACTCCTAGAATGACGGCTACATGTAAGTAACCTATTCTTCTAGGGGCATGGATAGGATTCATCTATCCACACTCTGGCAGACTCCTATCAGTTCTCTGGGAGGAGGGGGCAAGGCGCGCACCAATACTTGGTGAACACAGAATGGAGAACTGAGGTTCCAAAACTCGCATCTCTGTGCAACTTAAGGTTGATGCAGTAGCGGGAAACAATGGTGTGTGGTGACCTCCAGGTAGCAGCCCTACATAGTTCCTGTATGGGTGTATCCCTGGAAGCAGCCACTGAGGCATCAGTATGTTTGGTGGAATGAGTCTTAATTACAATGGGAGGATCCCGACCAGCTAACCTACTGCAGGGGTCAATGCAAGATGTAATCCACCGTACAATCATCCGTTTTGCTGCCGGTCTGCCAGGCGCGGCTTCAGCACAGATCACAAACAGTTGGCGAGCCTTTCCCCGAATTCCAGCCATACGCTCAACATAACAGGACAGCATTCTCTGCAGGTCCATGGTATGCAGCCTGCAGTCAGCCTCCAAAGAAAGGTTGGTAAAGTATACTGGTTAAGTTAATCACCTGGCTAAGGTGAAGCTCTGGTACCACCTTCAGGATGAACGTCTGGTTGGGGCGAAGGACAACTCTGTCCTTGTGTAAGACTAAATAGGTAGAGTCCACCAAGAGCTCTTGAGTTCACTGTTCGCTGATGACACAAAGCTCTGTAACAGAGTAGACACACCAGAGGGTGTAGACAGAATGAGAAGGGACCTGCAGAAACTTGGAAGAATGGTCGGGGGTTTGGCAGTTGAAATTCAATGCATAGAAGTGCAAGATAATGCATATGGGACACAAAAACCCTGGCACAATATATCAGTTGGGGGTGAGGATATAGCGTGCCAAGCAGGAAAGGGATCTTGGGGTTGTCATCTCTGATGACCTCAAGGTAGGAAACAGTGTGACAAGGCAGCAGGTAAAGCAAATAGGATGCTGGGATGTATAGGCAGGGCATCACCAGCAGGAAAAGGGAGGTCATAATTCCGCTATACAAGACACTAGTGAGGCCCCACCTGGAGTACAGTGTACAGTTCTGGAGACCGTACCTCACGTAAGGACATAGACAGGGTAGAGAAGGTTCAGAGGAGGCAACAAAGATGGTGCATGGATTGCATCACAAGTCCTATGAAGACAGGTTGAAGGAACTGAACATGTACTCCCTGGAGGAGAGGAGGAGAGGGATATGATAGAGACATACAAGTATCTTACAGGGAGGAACAGGGTGCAGAGAAAACACTATTTTTAAGCGAAAAGATGTTCCAGGACTAGAGGCATGGGATGAAGTTGGAGGGAGGGCGATTCCGAGGAGAAGCATGAGTATTTCTTCACAGAACGGGTGGTGGACAAGTGGAACACCCTGCCAGAGGAAGTGGTGAGGGCTGAAACAATCACGGGATTTAAGAATGCATGGGATAGACATAAAGGAATTCTGGAGGTCAGGGGCAAGGGGCAACAGACTTCTAGGAAAACAAACTGAACTTACAAGCTCAAATGGGCAGACTGGGTGGGCCATAGGCCTTTATCTGCCGACACTGTCTATGTATCTATGTAGTTCCCCAATCCTTCTGGCAGATGTAATGGCTACCAGGAAGGCTGTCTTCCACAACAGGTGTGATAATTCATACCGCTGCATCGGCTTGAACAGCTTTGCCCATAAGCATAGCCTGGACCAGCAGTAAGCACCACAGTGAAGGAGGGTCATTCACTGGAGGGGACAAGTGGTCAAGGCCATTGAAAAAGAAGCCCAACCACCTTCCCCTGGGCCACTGTCAGTATGCCGGTCGGCACCCAGTAAGCAGAGATGGTTGCCAGGTGCATCTTATGGGTCACTGCTCACAGTCCCAGCTGGGAACGGGAGCAGAGGTAGGCCGGGATGCAAGCCACAGGGCAGGCAAGGGGATCAAGTGCCTTGCCCTGGCACCATATGGAAAATCTCCTCCATTTAAAGGCATAGCTCCCTGGCACCATATGGAAAACCTCCTCCATTTAAAGGCATAACACCTATGAGTCAATTCCTTTCTAGATGCCTCCACAAGGAGGAGGATATCCTCAGAAAGACCCAAGGCCTGGAACTCTAGCCGCACAGGAGCCAGGCAGTGAGGTGCAGGAACTGAAGGTCTGAGTGCAGGACCATCCCCTGACGTCTGGTCAGCAGGTTTGGGTGGAGAGGCAGTTGCTGCAGGGACCGGCTGCTGAAGCAGTGAAGATCTGGGTACCAGAACTGCCTTGGCAAGTGCGGCACTATCAGGATCATTCGTGCCTTGTCCTTCCTGACCTTGACCAGTACTGTGTGGATCAAGCGGAGAGGAGGAAAGGCATGCATGAGCCGGGGTCCGAGAGTTAGTGCACCTCCCTTCGGTGTCCTGGACTTCGGTGGCAGGCACAAAACAGCCTCAGTTTTGCATTCTCCCAGGAGGCAAACAGGTCCACTGAGGCTGAGCCCCACAGGGAGAAAGTACAGTTACATAAGAACTTACCATAACAGTAGATCTTCGAGAGAGGCTCTTGCAGTAGGTAATTACATATAGGACTGACGCCAGCAGGACCCCACGGAAAAATTTCTAGCTAGCAGTCCCTGGCGAGGGACCGCCCCCATGTCAGGTGACTGGCGTCAGGAGACGTCAGTACAAAGGGGCGGTCCCGGACGCCCACCTTCCAGTTCTTTCCCGCCACAGGCCAAAAGAGGCTGGACGAGAGAGGAGCGGATATTTCCCTCAATGGAAAAGGAGCTGAAAAAGCCTAGGGGGATGGAGGGCGGAAGGTATTACCTACTGCAAGAGCCTCTCTCGAAGATCTACTGTTACGGTAAGTTCTTACGTAACTGTACTATCTTACTTCGAGAGGGCTCTTGCAGTAGGTAATTACATATAGGACTGAATCCCAAGCAGTCTGGAACAAAGAGAGGCACCGGGAGGAGGAAAACTACTCCAAAAGGTAGTACTGGTTGTGCAAGTCTCAAGATAGGAGGCCTTGCAAAACAGCCAGCCCGAAGCCTGCTCTACAGCGAGAGGCAACATCCAAACTGTAGTGTTTCGTAAAGGTATGGACGGAAGTCCAGGTGGCGGCAGCGCAGATGTCTGCCGCAGACACATTCTTGAAACAAGCCGCAGAGGCAGCTACTCCTCTTGTGGAGTGGTCTCTGACTTGACCCGGGAGGGTCTTGTTGTATTTGTCATAACAGAAAGTGATGCAATGAGCCAACCACTTAGACAGGCATTGCTTGGAAACAGCACTGCCTTCCCTTTTGTGAGCAAAAGAGATGAACAACTGATCAGTCTTTCTGAGATCCTTTGTCCTGTTGGTGTAGTATCTCAGAATCCGGTGAACATCCATAGTATGGAGTAAATACTCCCCTTGATTAGAGTACTGTGTAAAAAAGGCAGGTAACTCTATGGACTGATTTAAGGTAGACTCTGCTACTACTTAAGGTAGAAACTTACGATTCGTGTGAAGAGCAACTCGTTCCTTGTGAAAAATCAAGTAGGGGATTGTACACATCAGGGCCTGGAGCTCGGAGATTCTTCGAGCCGAAGTAATGGCCACCAGGAAGAGCGTCTTCCACGAAAGGAACTTCAAATCCGCAGAAGCTGCAGGATTGAAGGGAGGAACAGTAAGTTTCTCGAGAACAAAATTCAAGTCCCAAGGGGGAGCAAGAGTACAGATGGGGGGCACATCAGATGGAGGACCCCTCTGAAAAAGGTCTTGGAGACCTCCAGTTGAGCAAAAGCCTTGTCTGCGAAGGGAACATGATAGGCCGAAATGGCCACCATGTGTACCTTTAGAGAGGAATGGCTGAGACCCAGGTCAAACAGATGACGTAGATACTCCAGCAGAAGCACCGCTGAACAGGAGAAAGGTTCCACGTTCTTGGAAGCGGCCCAAATAGTGAATCTTTTCCACTTCATGGCATAAGTGGATCTGTTGGAGGGTTTTCTGGCCTCCACTAAAATCTCCGCCACTTTGGGAGACACTCCAAAACGGGATTGGGCTAGGTCTGCAGGAGCCATGCATGCAGTTGAAGGGAACCAGATTTGCCTGGGCCAGAAAGGAACGATCAGAATAATTCTCGCTCCTTCTGAAGCTAATTTCTGCAAGACTCGTGGGATAAGTGGAATTGGGGGGAAGGCATAGACGAATCTGTCCTTCCAGTCTAGAGACAGAGCGTCGCTCCAAAAAGTGCCTTGCTCTGGAATGAGCGAGCAGAAGATGAGAAGCTTTGTATTTAGGGGGGATGCGAACAGGTTGACCTGTGGTGTTCCCCAAAGCTGGAAGAAGTTGTCTAGGACCCCTTGGTCCAGTTCCCACTCGTGAGTCAGAGCAGAAGAGCGACTTAGCTTGTCTGCCAGGGTGTTGTCAGCTCCTGGAACGTGAATCGCCGTGAGGTGAAGGTCGTGTTGTGTTGCCCAATCCCAAACCCTCATTGCCTCCCTGCATAAAGGGTAGGACCGAGTCCCTCCCTGCTTGTTGATATACCACACCACGCACGTTGTCCGTCTGGACGGCTAGATGGCCGGGAAGGATGTATTGGTGAAGGGCTTGGAGAGCATACAACACTGCCCGAAGCTCGAGCACATTGATGTGGAGAGCCTGTTCTAGCTTGGACCAGGAGCCCTGGGTCCGATGAGGGCCTAGATGGGCTCCCCAACCTTCGCCTGAGGCGTCTGTGGTTAGAGTCTGGGAGGGGTGAGGATGAAAGAAAGGAACTCCCTGAAAAAGGTTCTCTCGAACCATCCACCATTGCAAGTCTCGCATCATCGGCGAGGAGATCAGAACTGAGTGATCTAGGTCGCCCACTAGCTGATCCCACTGAGAGCGTAGAGTCCACTGAGAGATCCCTCGTGTGGAGTCGAGCGCGGAACCTGGCCGGATAGCAGCCGCCATGAGTCCGAGAAGCGACAAGGACCGACCTCGCTGAGACTATCCCATGGTCGGACAACAGACTTATTTGGGTCTGAAGGGTGGTCTCCTGTCCGAGGCAGGAAGGCCTTGCCCATGGTCGTATCGAGGATCGCCCCAATAAACTGTAGCCTCTGGGATGGGTCCAGATGAGACTTGGAATGGTTGATGGTAATACCCAGGCAGGCAAAAACCTGCTGGGTAAGGGAGAGGAAACGCAGGAGTTCCTCCCTGGACGAGGCCGCCAGGAGCCAGTCGTCCAGGTAAGGGAAAACCTGCACTCCCTTGGTATGCAGGTGGGCCGCCACCACTGCCAGGCATTTGGTAAATACTCGGGGGGCCGAGGATAGACCAAACGGGAGCACCTTGAACTGGTAGTGGTCCCCCTGGAACGCAAAACGAAGGTATTTGCGATAAGATGGGCGAATGGGAATGTGCAGATAAGCATCCTGCCTATCCAGAGCACAAAGTCATTGACCCGGCAGGAGAAGGGGCAGAAGGCTCTGCAAAGAGAGCATCCTGAACCTTTTGTACTCTACGTGAAGATTCAGGGAACTGAGATCTAAAATTGGTCTGAGATCTCCTGTCTTCTTTGGGAATGGTAACCTGTCCCCTGTAGATGAAGGGGGACAGGCTCTATCGCTTGCTTCAGCAGAAGAGCCGAGATTTCCTCCTGGACCAGAGGAAGATGTTCCCGTGAATATGACGACTTCAGAGGAGGGTGGCGGAGTGGTTTCTGAAGAAACTCTATGGAGTGTCCTTCTGCTATGAGCTGGAGCACCGAAGTATCTGTGGTTATCCTCTCCCATCCCGGAAGGTGGAGGGAAAACCTCCCTCCTACCGGTTCCTCCGGGGAGTCCGGAGGCAGTGGGAGAGGAAAGGAGTCAGGTGGTGGGGCAGCGCACGCAGCTGAAGCACCCTCTGCTTTTTGGGCGGGGGGCTTGGCAGCTGCAGGGGCCCAGCGCTTTGTGGCCCAACTTCCTTGGGGTTTCGCCTTTGGCCGATTCCGTCTGTGAAAGGGACGGCGCTGCTGCTGATGGGGACGGTACATGGAATCAACTGACTTCAGAGCCGTCCCCTTCTCTTGCAAATCAGTAATGATGTCCTTGACATCACCCCCGAAAAGCACCGACTCCCGGAAGGGTGCTTCCTGGATAGCAGATTGCACCTCTGGGACCAAACCTGACACGCGGAGCCAAGCATGATGCCGTAGGCCTACAGCAAAAGCTGAGCTCCACCCAGCAGTGTCCACTGCATCGTATGTCGCACGTAGCATGTGTCGACTGGCCGAACGAGCAGAGCAGACGAGATCAGCCAACTGCTGCTTGACTTGGGAGTCAGGCAAGGAGTCCAGTTTGGCTTCCGCCTGAGTCAGGATGGCCTTCTGGTAGTCCCCCATGTGGCCGACATAGTTCAGGGCCCTGATCCCCAGTGTGGAGGAAGCGTAAATCTTTCTCCTATACTGGTCCAGAAGACAAGATTCCTTATCAGGAGGTGACGAGCTAAGATGTTTAGGGTTCGCCGACCGGCCGTGAGCGGCGCTAATCACGACCGAGTCGGCACGAGGGTGAGAATCCAGGAAATCAACACCCTCTGGAGCCTGATATAGCCGGTTCGACTTCCTAGGAAGTGGGGCTAAGGCCGACGGCTGTTTCCATATTGTGGTAACAAGGTCGGCGTGAGGCTCTATCCAGGGTGGCACCAAGGTAGGAGCTGTCACGGGCAGATCCAGATGTTCAGCGAGTTTCAGACGCTGAGGATCTGGTTCCAGGGAGTGCCACTGATGAACCTCCTGGATTTTCCTAAGCAACTCCGTAAAAGAAGGATCTTCCGAAGGAGACTTCGGAGGAGTCTTTGGCCTGGGCTTCGACGGAGAGAGAGGCTCGTCATCTCTCTCGGAGCAACCGTTGGAAGAGTCCGAGGAGTCCGAGAGTGAAGAGGAGGATGAAGAAGAAAAAGACTCCCTTTCCCGACCCGGGGGAGGAACGGACCCCTTGGGAAGTCCCCGGGGAAGCATGTCCTGCCCTTCTCTGGATCCAGACGGAAGAACCCTGGAGTCCGGAGGTGGTGAGGGAGGTGCCTCGGTCGCATGGAACCTGGGATGGCACCGTCGCCAGAAGGCGGCTCTTGACCTCTTTGGTGAGCTGAGCCTTGGCCTCAGCCCACCAGGAGGCCAGAGTCTCCTGCAGGTCCACCGGTGGCCGCGAGGGTGGTGGAGGTGGAGGAGGAGGAGGAGGAGGTGGGGGATAAGGATACGGGTTATAACCATATGGAGCGTATACAAAACCTGGCTGCGGGTAGCCCGGCATCGGGTATTGTGGCATCAATACTGCGGCATCGGGAAGCCTGGCGTCGGGTACTGTGGCGCCGGATACTGCGTTCCCAGGTACACCGGCGTCGAATAAGACGGAGGATACCCGGGAGCCGGGGGGGGCTGCCGGAGCAGATTGCCTGGCCGGAGACCTCACGGGCGGGTCCATAGTGGAGAGCCCGGAGGGTGGAGTGCCCAATGGGAGCAGAATATCTTCCGGAGTCGGTAAGGCCGACGGCAGAGGCCCTGGTGCCGGAGGTACCGACGTCAGAGGGGCTGGCGTCGGAGCCAGCGTCTGGGGAGCCGACATCAGGTCCGGCGCTCCAGGTGGAAGAAGGACTGACGGAGGCAAAAGATCCCCAGCTTCACCGTGGGACGGAGGGGAAAAGTCCCCGGGGTCAGGTTGGGGAGACTCTGTTTCCCCAGACGGCAGGGAAGGCTGTGGGGAACCGGGAATGACGGACGTTGGGAGGTCCGTCGTCAGTTCCTTCGCCGGCCGGACGTCAGACGAGCCGACGTGAGGCTTAGTGGCGATCTCGGTGGGCGCCGGAGGAGCCGCGCCTGACTTGCGAGCCATCACCGGAGGCAGGCCAGTAGAGTGATCGGCCTGGTCGGTGGAGAGGAGGCCGTCGCTCGCCCGGAGGGTCGGACATCTTACCGGCCTTCTCCCGGGAGGCGTGAGGAGCAGGCGCCCGGCTTGCGGGTCGCCCACAGTGGTGGGCCGCGAGCCTGCGGCCGAACCAGGGGTGGAGGCCTCCAACTGCCCGGAGGTGCCCGCAAGGCCCGAGCCAGATGGGCGGGCCGACGCCCCCTCAGAAACATCTGAGGCGGCCGTCGAGGAGCGATCCCCCGGAGGAGATGTTACCTGCGTCCCAGCGACTCCCGAGGGAGACGCGGTGGAGGAGCCCTTGTCTCGGTGCCTCTCCTTCTCCTTCCGATGTCCTTCAGGGGAAGTGGACGCCTGCCTCAGTTTTTTGAGCTCCTTCTCCATAGAACTCATTTTCTTCTTTAGAATATGGGCTTCCAGGGATTGCTGCCGCCTTTTCCGGTAGCAGCTTAAAACTGAGGCAGTGCTGGCGCTTCTCGACCCGGTGTCGGGGCCTAGGCAGAACAGGCACAGGGGTGGCCGTCCTTGTCACGATGGTGGGCGCCGCACGAATCGCATCTTATTCTTGTGCTTGAGGGTGTAGGGACGTCATATACATCGACGCTTAGTACTGACGTTAGTCGAAAATAAAGAGTTTTCAGTAAAAATGACGAAGGTAGGGCTGACGAAGCACAAACTTTTCCGTGAGGTGCTGCACGAGCTAACGCCGGGAAAGAACTGAAGGCGGGCGCCTGGGACCGCCTTTATAACGACGCCTCCTGATGCCGGTCACCTGACGTGGCGGTCCCTCGCCAGGGACCGCTAGCAAGAAATTTTTCAGGTCCTGCCACCGTCAAGGCCAGTCCTATATGTAATTACCTACTGCAAGAGCCCTCTCGAAGTAAGATCAGGTGGTTCACCACCTCCTGATTCAGAGACCACTCGAGCGACATTTCTCCTACCCAGCTGAGAGCATCTGCGGGATGACTGTCCTCCCCTCAACATGAATCGCCAAGAGATCGGCGCTCAGGTTGCTCACTAGCATCCAAGTGCAGTGTGCCTCCTGACACAAGGGACAGGGGTGTGTGCAGCCCTGCCTGTTCAGGTAAAACACAATCGTGGTGCTGTCTGTCTGGACTTGAACAACCTGATCCCTGATTAGTGGAACAAATTCTGTCAGAGCCAAGCGCACAACATGGAGCTTCAGCAGGCTGATGTGGTGGCAAGACTCTCTGGGTGACCAAAGACTGTGGGCAGTGTGGTCTCCTAAGTGTGCTCCCAACCCCACCAGAGATGCATCCGTCATCAGCGTGACGGTCGGCTCTGGGAGGACAAATGGGATTCCTTCCTCCATATGTTCCAGGATGAGCCACCCCTGGATGGCATCCCACATCGGCTGTGTCAGGGATCAATGATGGCCCAGTTCCCACTGAAGGTGGCACATCCACCAGTGGGTCCTGCAAACCACACTAGTGCAGGGTGACATGTACCCCAGCAGCTGCAGGAAATCTGGGCAGGGTGCAGGAGTCCAACCTGAAATGATCAGGCAAAGGAGGTAAGATCCTCTGCTCGGTCCACTGGGAAGCAGGCCTTGGCCTGCAGAGAGTCCAGTTCTACCCTGGTGAACTTGATAACCTGCTTTGGTACCAGTTCAGACTTGTCCAATCTGACCAACAGGCCCAAGTCTCGGCAGGTCTGGAAAGCCAAGTCTATGGATCTTGCCATGGCCTCTGTGGATGGACGGACGGGCTATCAGCCAGTCATCCAGGTAGGAGTACACCCAGACCCCAAGGCACCACAGATGGGCCACCTCCACCGCAATGCACTTGGTGAAGACCCTGGGGGCTGAGAAGAAGCCGAACGGTATGACCTGGAATTGGTACAGGACCCCTGCCACTCGGAACTGGAGATACTGGCAGTGGGAACTGCAGATGGGAATGGGAAGAATGCATATTGGAGGTCCAGGGAGCAAAACCACATGCTTTTCTCCAGAGATGGTATAATTTGGCTCAGTCACAATCTGGAACTTGCGCTTCTGCACGTACTAGTTGAGATCATGAAGATCCAGTATGCCGTGCCAGCTCCACATCTGTTTCAGGACCAGGAAGTACCAGGACATGTAACCCTGACTGACCAGGGCATCCGGGACATGGCCTATAGCTCATTTTGCAAGGAGCTGAGCAATGACCTCCTTGAGGGTGGATGGTGTGTCCTGAGATACCCTGACTCTCGAGGCATGTGGAGGTGGTAGGATGGGAGAGCCTTGAAATCAAGAGACAGTCCTCTGTCCACTATGACCGAACCCACTTGTCCATTGTGATAACAGACCAAGAAGAGATGTAGCCAGCTTCTGATGGGAACAGCAGTCGGGGTCAGGATGGGTGGAGGGATAACACCCTCAAGCCGTCACTGGGTAGCTTTTCCAGGGGCACCGGCGGCTGCTGCTGGACGGGTCCCACTACCCCGTCCCCCGCTTTGAACACTGAGCCCTGGACTTCTTGGGGTGCAGATCTGAAACTGCCCCTACTGGAGTTGCTGCCAGGGAGCCTGTGACAATAAGGACCTGTACCGAAAGGCCAGCTTCTTGGCCTTTTTCTTCAGGTCCTTCTAGGACGAACTCACAGAATCAAGATTGGCACTGGACTTCTCGATCCTAGTGAGATGCCCTTCCACCCCAGGGCCAAAGAGGTTGGTGCCCAAAAAGGGGACATACACCAACCTCTGTTGGGTCACTGCCCTGAAGGTGGACAAGTGCAGCCAAGCCCTGTGATGCATGGAGACAGCTGCAGCCACCACACAGGTGCAAGAGTCACCCGTGTCCAAAGCTGTCTGGAAAGTAGTTACATTAGAACTTACCACAACAGTAGATCTTCGAGAGAAGCTCTTGCAGCAGGTTAATAACATATAGGACTGACGCCACATGGCAGTGGATCACAGAAAACTTTTCTCCAGCAGTACCTAGGGGACTGCCCTCCTGACGTCGGCTCCACCCCCGATGTCCCATCAAATAAATAGTAGGCGACGGTACCCATGTGCTTTAGTTCTTGTACACCACAGAACAGCAGATCTTGCATGAGACTTCAGAAGAGATATGAAGAAAACAGTCCGTACTCCTTTCGCCAGACAATAACAGGAGTCGGCATGGCCAAAGCAGGAAAGGCCCAATCCTCGGGGGATGGAGGGAGGGAAAGTTGTACATGCTGCAAGAGCTTCTCTCAAAGATCTACTGTTACGGTAAGTTCTAACATAACTGTACTATCTTACTTCGAGAGGAAGCTCTTGCAGCAGATAATAACATGTAGGACTGATTACCAAGCAGTATAAAACAAAAGACACCTACCTGGGAGGAGGAAAGAAGGAAGCAAGGAACAGAATGCCAGAGGACATCCCTCAGGAGATCAAGCCCTGCAAGACTGCAAGGCCGAAGCCTGCTCTGCATCTGGAGTCTAAATCCAGACTGTAATGCCCGACGAAGGTATGAACGGTATGCCGGGTAGCTGCAGCACAAATGTCCACTGCCGATACCCTTTTGAGAGCGGCAAATGACGTTGCAACTGCTCTAGTGGAGTGAGCTTTAACCAGGCCTGAAAGGGTTTTGTCATTTTTTTTTGTAGCAGAAGGTGATGCAATTCACTAACCAATGTGAAAGCGTTCGTTTGGTGACCGGGTAACCTAAAGACCTGGAAATGAAAGACAAAAATAACTGATCGGATTTCCTGATCTCCTTGGTTCTGGACAAATAAAAACGAAGGGCTCGGTGAACATCCAGGGTGTGGAGAAGAGCCTCCACTTTATTAAGAGTAGTCTGGGTAGTACACAGGGGGCTGAACTGCTTGGCTCAATGTAAGCTCCGACACCACCTTAGGACAGAACTTAGGATTAGTGTGCAGGTCTACCCTATCTTTGTGAAAAATCAAGTAGGGCTCCTTACACAAGCGCCTGAAGCTCGGAGATCCGCTGTGCAGAAGTAACGGCAACTAAAAACAACGTTTTCCAAGGGAGAAAACGCAGCTCACAATCCGTGGCTGGCTCAAAGGGGTGGTGGGGGGATGTCAACTTCTCCAATACAAAAAGCAGGTCCCAAGGAGGAACAGGGTCCCGAATAGAGGGTCTGATGTGTAAAATGCCTCTAAGAAAGGCTCTGGACACCTCCAACTGAGCCACTGACCTGCCTTGGACAGGGGCATGGCAAGCAGAAAGAGCGGCCAGGCGTACTTTGATGGATGCGTAACTTAAACCTGACTGTTAAGGAAAGCAGGTACTCCAGAATTGTATTGACCAGACAGACCAAAGGATCCCAATGTCTCGCTGTGGCCCACAGACAGAAATGCTTCCATTTCATAGCATAAGTAGCTCTTGTGGAGGCTTTGCATGCCTCCACCAGGACTTTTGCCACCCTGTCTGAGACTCCGAACCTAAGAATAGCTAGGTCCTGAGGAGCCAGGCATGCAGGTGGAGGGAACGCAGGTTCGGGTGAACCAGGGACCTGTTGACCTGAGAGAGAAAAGGAGTTGAGACTGGTAACGGTACAGGGGGGTTCCGCCATCAGACGCTGTAGCAAGGGGAACCATATCTGTCGAGGCCGCAGCAGAGTTATCAGGATCAAAGTACTCTCTTCTGATTGTGCTTTGAGGAAGACCCTCTGCAGGAGCAGGAAGGAAGGGAAGGCATAAAGCAACCTCCCTTTCCAAGAGAGGGACAACATGTCTCACCAAAAAGCATCAGGCTCTGGATCTAGCGAGCAGAAACTGGGCAGTTTTGCGTTGGATCGAGATGCGAAAAGGTCCAACTCTGGTGTCCCCCATCTGGCAAACAGATCGTCGGCCACGCTTTGGAGGAGAGACCATTCATGGGCCTCTGACCTCGACCTGCTGAGAGCGTCCGCTAACTCATTCTGGATCCCCGGAACGTGAATAGCGGAAATGGTCAGCTGATGAGCGATGGCCCAATCCCAAACTCTCATAACCTCTCGGCAGAGAGGATAAGAGTGGGTACCTCCTTGTTTGTTGATGTAAAAGACCACTGAGGTGTTGTCCATTTGGACGAGGAGGTGACCCGGGAATATGACTGAGGCTAGAGCCTACAGCGCATAAAGGACCACTCTCAGCTCAAGGATGTTGATGTGTAGACTGCCCTCTGTCGGGGACCAGGAACCTTGTGTCCTGTGATCCCTTAAGTACATGCCCCATCCCATATTTGAAGCGTACGTGGACATAGTCTGCGAGGGTGTTCCGGGCTGGAATGGAACTCCCTCCAGGAGATTCGAGGATGACATACATCAGCAAAGATCCTGGAAGACTGGCTCTGTGACTCTGACCTGTGCATTGAGGTTGTCCCGATTTTGGTCCCACTGGACCCTGAGGGTCCACTGAACAGTTCTCATTCGCAATCCTGTGAAGGGAACTGGGCTATGGCAGCTGCCATGTGGCCTAGTAACCTGAGCAGTAGTCTGGCAGGAATCTGTGAGGCTGAAAAGATGAGGCCGGCTAGAGTCTGAATGCGCTCTACCCTGTCTGATGGAAAGAACACTTTCTCCTGAACAGTGCTCCATAATGCCCCTATGAACTGCAGATTTTAAGTGGGAATTAGGTATGACACGTTGGGATTTATCGTGACACCCAGACGCCGACACAGGGCGAGGGTGTCCCAAGTCCTTTCTTGAAGGCAGTTTCTGGAGGGAGCAAAGAGGAGCCAATCATCCAGGTAAGGGAACACAAAGCGGCCCGTCCTGCATAGTGCGGCGGCGACCACCGCCAGGCACTTCGTGAAGACCCTTGGGGCCGAGGATAGACTAAAGGGAGTGACTTCCTTCGAATTTGAACCTCAGGAACCTTCTGTGTTCCTTGGTGATACTGATATGAAGGTATTGTACACATCCTGCATGTCCATAGACGTCAACCAATCTTCCCCAGAGATCATGGGATGGAGACTGGGGAGGGAGACCATTCTGAATCTTTTGTAAGAAACCCACAAATTCAGATCGCTGAGGTCCAGGATGGGTCTTAGGTCCCCTGTCTTCTTCGGAATCAGGAAGAAGTGGGAATAAAATCCTGATTCTATTGCCCTTTTGCCTAGCAGAGCCCGAATCTCTTGTTGTATTTGATCTCTGTGTCTCCTCAGATGACAGGATTGGGGGGGGTCTGTCTGGCGGAATTTCATTGAACTCGATGGAATGCCCGAATTCCATGAGCTCGAGGACCCACTGGTCAGAGGTCACTTCTCTCCACGCTTCTGAGTACAGAGAAAAGCAGCCTCCCACCTGCTCTCCTGACTGGACGTCCAGGAGAGGAGGGTCACCTGGACAGTCAGGCGTTGGGGAGGAGGAAAGGCGGCTGGGGCTGGTTTTGCCTGTTGAGAGGTGGAAGCCGAGGAGCCCTTGGCTCCACCTCTTCAACCAAAGCCTCCCTGCTGAGGTTGCGGCTGGAAGTGGGGTTGCTGAGGCTATGCCCCTCAGCCTCAAAAAACAGGACCGACAAAACTGTCCCTGTTTCGGGCGGTACATAGAGTGTACAGTACGGACAGCCTTACCAGAGTCTTGTAACTTGGATATGATCTTCTCCGACTCTTCTCCAAAGAGAACGAAGACTCAAAAGGGGGCATCCAGAAGGTTCGACTGAACATCTGGCACAAACCCGAAGCCAGGAATGATGCCAGAGACAAATGCCCATAGCAGCTGCCCTTGCAGATGTGTCCGCAGAGTCATGCATGGATCTTAAAACACGCATATCAACGTCCAAGCCTGTCTGGGGCAATTTTGCAAGCTCTGCCTTTTGTGGGCAGTCGGGCATGCCTTGCAGGATGTCCAGCCCTTGTTCCCAGAGGGTGTTCTGGAACTGGACCATATGGGTCAGGAAGTTGAGACTCCTGATGCTGCAAGTGGCAGACGTATACACCTTTCTGCCCAACGAATCCAGCTGCTTAGACTCCCTGTCAGGCCGCTGGGTGCTCAGGTGTTTGGGCCTCTGCGAACGATCGTGAACCGCCAAAATCACCACTGAATCTGCGGCTGGTTGTTCAGCTAGGAAGGGATGGTCCTTAGGTGCCCGGTAAAGATGATGTGCTTTCTTGGGGACCGCAGAGGAGGAATGTGGGCACCTCCAGGTAGCCTGGGTAACATCCTGAAAGGTGTCCACTATAGGTGGGATGGCCACTGGCTTGGGGTCTTTTTAACGCAGGTATTTCGTCAACCTCAAGCGCTCTGGGTCAAGGGCCTCTGTATCCCACCCCATGTTCTCTTGAATGTGGCACATGACCTCCATAAAACTGGGGTCATCCGGTGGAGATTTTGGTTGATCCTTAGTGTCCCCAGGCAGAGATTTGACATCAGACGTGGGGGTAGAGGAGTCCGAGTTGACATACGTATCAGAAGAAGAGGGGGAAAGAGAGTGTTGTCTCCTTTGTTTGTGCCTGTGTCGGTCCAGCATAGGGGAACATGAGGAGCTCCAAGAACAAGACTGTCTGTGCTTGTCCATATGCTTTCTAGGACTGCGATGTGAACGTGGCCTTCCAGTATCCTCTACATGAGGCTGTGGAACCTCTGTATCGTCAAGTGGAGGTTCAGGAACCGAATCAGGCTGAGGTGGGAGAGCTGGGCCTGGTTTGGGGTGTAAGTCCTGTTTCACGGTGTCCCACCAATGGAAAACAGTTCTTTGACTTAAGCCATATTTAGCCTGGGGAGCTAGGGGCTGGCTCAGGGGTCGGTGCCTCAGTGCCGTCATCGGCACCGGTGTCAGGCCAGTCCAGTGTTGGCTGAATGGGTGACAATGGTGGGGCCTCTTGAAGGCTGTCGTCGGGCTCGTAAGGCGGCCAGGCCAGCGTCTGGTCCTTGGACAATGGGGTGATGGAGCCGGCATCGGCTCTGGCCGGGGTCACTGGCATTGGGGTAACCTTAGTCAGTGGCGGCGGAGTGGCAGCCGGAGGACCAGCAGCGGGGCGACAGTCCGGGGTCAGCTTGTGTGTCTTGTCTGACGGTTGCCCTACAGAAGACGAAGGCTAAGGGCGGACAGGGTGGTTATGAGTCTTGTCCGACGAACGGTAATCAGGCGCCGGAGGCTGACGGCAGTCAGAAGACTTAGATTTTGGAGGCAAAGAAGAGGCCCTACCAGACGAATATCCGGAGGCCTTTTTTCCTTCACAGAAGTTGGCACCGGAGACAGAGTCCGAGCGGGAGGAAGACTTATCCAAGTCCGATGGTTCCCCCGAGGAGTCCGGGGGATTTGGCCAGTGAAGCCAACCCAGACGCAGGAGCTGATGGCTTGAGGGTCATCAAACGGGACTCATGGCCCAAAGAGCCAGATCTCGAGGCCGCATGCAATCCAGTGGACTGGGACCTCGAGTGGGATCTCTCCCGTTCCTTGCGTTTCTCTTGATGCTTCTCCTTATGGTGTTTTTTTCCTAGCGGGCGAGTGTTCTGATTAATCCCCTCCGGATGAGGAGTCTCTCTGCATGGTGGGCAGTTGTTTTTGTGCAAGGAAGGCTTGGGGCAGTTTTTGGCACCTGATGCTGGTTCTGCTGTTGAAGGCCTGGCAGTGCGGGCAGGCTCTGGTGTCGTGGTCTGGGCCCAAGCAGTACAGACAGGTGGAATGACCATCCCTGGAGGGGATCTGATGCCCACAAGAGCACTTGTTGGTATGCATCATCGGTGGAGTGGACATACAGAAGATTAGACTGAAAATTTTGAAGAAAAGGTTAAATTGAAGTAAACCACAGTCTGTACTGGTGAAGAGCTAGCCGAGAGCCAACTAATGCGTGTGACGGCAGGAAAGAACTGGAGGACGTGGGGACCGTCACCTCCTATATACTGGCTGGGACATCGGGGGTGGAGCCAACGTCAGGAGGGCGGACCCCAGGTATTGCTGGAGAAATATTTGCAGTGATCCGCTGCTAGGTGGCGTCAATCCTACATGTTATTTCCTGCTGCCAGAGCTTCCTCTCGAAGTAATATCTGGTGTTTAGCCAATGACTGACCACGATCCCTGATGAGCTCCACCACCACCCGCTGCTCTGGGTGGAGGTAGGGGAGATGATATCAAACATGCCCATCATAGAATGCCCAGAGTTCGCCATCATAACGGCATAGTTAGCCTGATGGACACCCAGGGCAGCCACAACGTAAACCTTTTTAGCAGTGTGGTCGATCTTACAGGACTTTTTCCCTGGTGTCCTGACTTACATAACAAAGAATCCGCAACCAGACTTTCAGCTGAAGGGTGGTCGGTAAACCCAAAAAGAGAGCCCGTAGGGACCAAGTACTTGTGGACCATGTGGGTCAATGGTACCGGACAGGATGCTGGATGCTGCCAAAGCTCCAGGGCTGGTCCCAAGATGGCCTCAGCCACCAGGACGGCAACCCCCGGGATTCATCCCAGTCCAAAATGTTCATAAGAGGGTACCTGACCTTCCTCTGGAGTGGCTTCAAAAAGATGGACCTAGATCCTGCAAGCAGTCGGAGCAGCACACAGAAGGAGAATGATCCTTGGTCGGTGGAGGGTTCCTTGACCGAGCCATGGTCGAATAGTGCAGCTTCCACGTAGCCCCAAAGGAAGCCATGGACTCTTGATCCAAGTCATCTGATGACTCCTTAAAAAAGGCCCGTGACTGTATTTCGCCACGGACCTCCCAGGACTTGTCACCCAGGATAATCCTCAACAACAACTGGTATAGATTATGCACACCTGTGAACAGGTTCCAATGGCTTGCACAAGAGCACAGCCAGCACCAGCAGCAGGTCCCATGGTGGCAGTCAGTGGTGCATGCACCAGAGTAGACAAGTGCTCAAGGACCTTCAAAAAAGCACCCGACCACCTTCTACTGGGTTGTCAGCATACCAGCCTGCAATCAGCATGCAAAAATGGCTGCCAGGTACACCTCGAGTGTCATCACTCACAGGCTCAACTAAGAGAGGGATCAGAGGTAGGCAATGGGATCAAGCTCCTTGCCCTAACACTAACAGGAACATATTTTCTATTTACAGGTGTAGCACTGTCAAGTCAACTCTCCTTGGAAAGCCTCCACAATGTGGAGCACAGCTTCCGAAAAACCCAGAGCCTAGAAATAGCAGTTATGTAAGAACTTACCGTAAATAGCAGTTACGTAAGAACTTACCGTAATAGTAGATCTTCGAGAGAGGTTCCTGCAGTAGGTCTTCTCATATAGGACTGCGCCCCCTGGTGTCAGGACCGCACATCAAACTTGTAGCTAGCAATCATCAGACCCCCCGGTGACATGACGTCAGTGTGACTATGAAACGGGTGGTCCCCTGCCTGCCCTCCAGTTCTTTTCCACCGGAGACCTAGATAAAGGAAGCAGAAAAGAGGAGTGACAAACTCCTGGTACCCTGTGCCCTGGAAGAGCCAGAGACCTGGACAGGGAATAAAGAAAAAACACAGGATCTGGGGGAAAGGTGGGTGGGAAACTAGACCTACTGCAAGTACCTCTCTCGAAAGATCTACTGTTATGGTAAGTTCTTACGTAACTGCTATATCTTATTTCGAGAGGGTTCCTGCAGTAGTTCTTCACATATAGGACTGAATACCAAGAGTCTAACACAAAAGAAGGAGTCGGAGATGAGGTTCCGGGAGGAGGAGAATGTCTGCCAACTAAAGTTTTGTTCAGAACAGAAGACCTTGTAGAACTAAGCCTAGAGGCAATGTCCAGACTGTAATGCTTAGTGAAGGTATGGACAGAAGACCAAGTGGCTGCTGCACAGATGTCCGCAGTGGACACATTCCTGAAAAAGGCGGTAGAAATGGCCACACTCCTGGTGGAGTGGCCCTTAACTATCTCCGGAAGGGGTTTCTCATACTTCTGGTAAATGTAATGGATACAATTAGCCAGCCACCTAGACAGAGTCTGTTTCATAATAGCCTTGCACTGGAGTGACTGAAAGCTGTTCTACCACGTTTGTTGAACAATACCATGCGACGGTGGGAAAGAACTGGAGGGAGGCCGGGCGGAGGACCGCCCCTTTTATAGTCATGCTGACCTCGAGTAACCTGATGAAAGGGGTGGTCCCCACTGATGATTGCTAGCTACAAGTTTGCCGTGCGGTCCTGATGCTAGGGAGTGCAGTCCTATATGTGAAGACCTACAGCAGGAACCCTCTCGAATTCAGACCATTAGATCTTCCAGAGAGGTTCCTGCAGTAGGTCTTCACATATAGAACTGCGCTCCTAGTGTCAGGACCGCACGCAAATCTAGCTAGCAATCATCAGCGGGACTGGCCCGTGCTGCTCGGGTGACAGACGTCAGCGTGACTATAAAAGGGGCGGTCCCCCACCCGCCCTCCAGTTCTTTTCCAGTGGAGACCACTAGAAAGGAAGCAGAAATGACGAGTGACAAGACACCTGGTACCCTGTGTCCTGGATGAGACAGAGTCCTGGGAAGGGAATAAAGAGAAAAAACACAGAGCTGGGGGAAAGGTGAGTGGGAAACTAGACCTACTGCAGGAACCTCTCTCGAAGATCTACTGTTACAGTAAGTTCTTATGTAACTGCTATATCTTACTTCGAGAGGGTTCCTGCAGTAGGTCTTCACATATAGGACTGAATACCAAGCAGTCTAACAAAAAAGGAGGAGTTGGAGACGAGGTTCCAGGAGGAGGAAAATGTCTGCTAACTAAATGTCTGTTCAAGACAAGAGGCCTTGCAGAACTGCAAGACCAAAACCAGCCCTACGTCTAGAGGCAATGTCCAGACTGCAATGCTTAGTGAACGTGTGGACGGAGGACCAAGTGGCCACTGCACAGATTTCTGCAGTGGGCACATTCCTGAAAAAAGCAGTAGAAGTGGCCACACTCCTGGTGGAGTGGCCCTTAACCGTACCCAGAAGGGGCTTCTCGTACTTCTGGTAAATGTAATGGATACAATTTGCCAGCCACCTAGACAAAGTCTGTCTTCTGATAGCCTTGCCCTGGCACTGGGAGGCGAAAGCTACAAAGAGCTATAATACCTCAAAATCCTGTGAACGCCAAGGGAGTGCAGAAGATACTCCCCCACTGTTGAAGTGCTCTGGGAAGAACACTGGTAGTTCAACACTCTGGTTAAGGGTGAATTCCGAAACCACCTTTGGAAGAAAGGAAGGCTTAGTCCACAGAACCATCCGGTCTCTGTGGAAAATTAAATAAGGTTCTCTACAAACTAGAGCCTGAAGCTCTGAAACTCTTCGAGTTGAAGTGACAGCAACTAAAAAGAGCATTTTCCATGCTAAAAAACGCATATCACAGCTTGCTGCTGGTTCAAAAGGGGGCAAAGTAAGCTTTTCTAACATAAAGTTGAGATCCCAAGGGGGAACAGGATTCCGGACTGGAGGTTGATATG
Organism: Neoceratodus forsteri; assembly: GCA_016271365.2. Taxonomy (NCBI): domain Eukaryota; kingdom Metazoa; phylum Chordata; order Ceratodontiformes; family Ceratodontidae; genus Neoceratodus; species Neoceratodus forsteri. The sequence continues at coordinate 42,778,690 of CM057451.1, forward strand.
AAGGATCCCCTTCAAGAAAGTTCTGGAAACCTCCAGCTGTGCTAGGGTTTTACCCTCCACCGGGAGGTGGTAGGCCAAAACTGCAGAGAGACGGACCTTCAGGGAGGAATAGCTGAGGCCCAACTCTGACAGATGCAAGAGGTACTCTAAAACCTGGGAGGCTGAGCAAGAAAAGGGGTCTAGGCCTTATGCTGAGGCCCAGATAGAAAACCTCTGCCACTTCATGGCATAAGTGGATCTAGTGGAGAGTTTCCTGGCCTCTACCAAGACCTGAGTGACCCTTGAGGGGACCCTGTAGCGAGAAATCGCTAAGTCCACAGGTGCCATGCATGAAGATGGGAGAGACTTGATGCTCGGATGTACCAGGGTGCCCTGCTCCTGGGACAGAAGGTTGTGAAAGAGAGGAAGAGGTACTGGGGGTTCCAGTGCCAGCTGCTGAGACCACGGGGGGCAATGAGGATCATGTGTGCCCCCTCTGCTTGTAGCTTCAGCAGAACCTTCTGAAGAATAGGAAAGGAAGGGAAAGCGTATAGAAATCTCCCTGTCTAAGATAAGAGACAGTGTGTCTCGCCAAAAAGCACCATGCCTGGGAACGAGCGAGCAAAAGCTGGGTAGTTTTTCGTTGGATGTGGAGGCAAAGAGATCTAGGTCTGGCCGACCCCACTGAAGAAACAGGTCTTCTACTACTGCTTGCTTTAATTCCCACTCGTGAGCCCTGGCGACCGATTGGTTGAGACTATCCGCCAGAATGTTGTGAACAACTGGCACATGGACTGCTGTCAAGGACAGGCCGTGCTGTACCGCCCAGTACCACACCCGCATCACCTCCCTGCATAGAGGGTATGACCAGGTGCCTCCCTGTTTGTTTAGATACCAGACAGTGGCCATGTTGTCTGTCTGGATAAGAAGTGTTCCCGGGGTTAAAAGCGACTGGAATGCCTGAAGAGCACAGAGCACCGCTCTCATCTCCAGAATATTGATGTGAAGGTTCTCCTCCATGGGAGACCAGGAGCCTTGAGTTCGGTGGTTTTCCAGATGCGCTCCCCCATCCCAAGTTCGGGGCATCTGAGGTGAGAAATCTGAGAGAGAGTTGGAGGGTGGAACTGAACCCCTACCAGAAGGTTGGCTGGGGTCTGCCACCAAAGGAGATCCTTTTGAAGGCTGTTGGAGACAAGGACTCTCTGATCCATGTCATCCAAGAGCTGGTCCCACTGGACTCAAAGAGATCACTGGGTAACCCTCATATGCAGTCTGGCCAAAGAGATGGTGGGTATGGCGGCCGCCATCAGACCCAGAAGTCATAGGACCGAACGTGCCGTGGTCCACCGAGATGAAGCCACAAGCGTCGCTGGGGAGATTAAGGTCTCTGCTTGGCCGGACGGAAGAAAGGTCTTGCTCTGGACTGTGTCCAGCACCACTCCAATGAATTGGAGGTGTTGGAAGGGTATCAGCTGGGACTTGGGAAGGTTGATTGAAATGCCCAGACTGGAAAAAAGGTCCAGAGTGAAGGAAAGGGACTGTCCAGGGAAGGGGCTGAAAAGAGCCAGTCGTCCAGATAAGGTAACACATAGATGCACCTGCGGCATAGGAATGCCGCAACCACTGCCGGCACTTGGTGAATACCTGAGGTGCCGAGGAGAGGCAAATGGGAGGGCTCTGAACTGGAAATGATGGTCCAGAAAAGAGAACCTCAGGAAGCATCAGTGGGCCGGTAGAATAGAGATATGAAGGTAGGCATTCTGCATATCCAGGGAGCACAGCCAAGTGTTGGGGAGGAGCAGGGGTAACAGTCCCTGGAGAGTCAGCATGCAAAACCTCTTGTACTCTATGAAGAGACTGAGCATGCTGAGATCTAGGATGGGTCTTAGATCCCCGACTTTTTGGGAACCAGGAAGACGTGGGAATAAAATCCCCTTCCTGTCTGTTCCAGTGGGACTCGCTCTATGGCTGCTTTTAGCAGTAGAGTTTGGATTTCCAGAAAGACCAGCTATTGTTGGCCTGATGGGTAAAAGGACCTTCTCAGAGGGTTAGAAGATCTCTCCAGGAACTCTATCGAGTGACCTCTTTCTATGAGTTGAAGAACCCATGCATCTGCGGTGACGGCCTTCCACCCATACAGGTGGAGGCTGAACCTTTTCCCCCACCGGTTCCTCTGAAAGAGTCAGAGGGAGCGGGGGGGGGGGGTCAGGATGTGGAGGGAGGGCGTCCTTTCTAAAAGGCTGCTTAGGCAAACTTGGCCTGGGGAGTTTGGGTGCTAGAACCTGGGGCACGACGCTTGTTCTGTTGTCTGCTCTGGTTCTCCTTGTTCCATTTCCGCTGGCAACAAAATGGCTGCTGCCATTGTTTTTGACCGGAACGGTACATAGAACTGGCATCCTTCAGGGATTTGCCGCTCTCCTGCAGCTCGGTAATAATACCTTTTGCGTCGGCGCCAAAAAGAACTGAACCCCTAAATGGAGCATCCAGAAGAGAGCTCTGTTCATCCTGGGACAACCTCACCAGGCGAAGCTAGGCTAGACGTCTGAGGCAGATTCCCATAGCTGCTCCTCGTGCCACAGAATCCACCGAGTCGTAGGTGGCACGAAGGGCAAGGCGGCACGAGGACTTACTCATCTTGACCTTGTCCAGGAGTTTTTATTTATTTATTTAGTTTTTGTTGACCGGTAAGTGCACTAGACAATTCCTGCCTATTTTCAGGCACAACCCGGGGGAGTGGGATATAGATGAATGCCAACTGACTTTGAACCAGATTAAGCTGTTGGTGGTATTTTTAGTGAATGAGGGAAATTTGTCCAGGACACGGGAATGCCCCTTTTCTTTTCGATAAGTGCCATGGGATCTTTAACATCCACCTGAACTACCACCAATCCAGGCAGATGGGACCTCGGTTTTAACATCTCATCCGAAAGACGGCACCTCAGAAGTGCAGCACCCCTCTCATGCTGCACTACAGTGTCAGTACTGGGATATTAACCCAAGTGCCAGATGTGGGAACTGAACCCACAGCCCTCTGATCTCCCGGTCTCAGAGGTGAGTGTGCTACCTACTGAGCCACTGACACTTGTTCCTTAACTGTTCGTCAGGGATCTCCTAGAGGTCTTTTTCCAAGTCCAAAAGGGAGGATTTCTGGAAAGCCACCATATGGGTTACATAATTCAGGGAACAGATATCGCAGGTGGACGATGAATAGATTTTTCTACCATACTGGTCCAACTGTTTGGACTCCTTATCTGGGGGAGAGGCACTAAGATGCTTAGGTTGGGCCAATCTATCGTGGGCAGCCGTAATAACGATAGAATTGGCCTTAGGATGGGCAGTTAGGTAGGAAACCCCTTTCGGGGGATAGTAAGTCCTATCGGCCTTCTTAGATACGGCCGGTATGGATGAAGGTTGCTGCCAAATGGTGGACATAAGGTCCTCATGCGGCCCCGTCCAAGGTTGAGTGGGTAGGGGACCCGCATTGACCAGATCCAAGTGCTCTGCCAGTCTCCTGCATTTGGGGTCCAATTCCTGGGAGGCCCAACTGGATGATTTTTGGATGGTCCTGAGGAGCTCCACAAAGGAAGGATCCTCGGTGGGGGGGGTTTGGGGACTCTTTCAGCTGAGGCTCGATGGGAGAGTGAGGTTCGGACTGGTTTCCTAAGTCCGATTCCTCATCAGAGTCTGAGGATTCCGGTCTACTGGGCAAGGATGCCTCCTGAGCCGGGCCCAGGAACCTATGTTCAATGAGTCAAGAAGGCAGAGCACCCAAGTCTCTGTCAGAGACACGGCTGGAGGGTGCAGGACTACCTGGAGGCACCCTGAGAGGTGGGGTGGTCCTGGCCACTACCTGCGGATGAGCCAACTCTTGAAGGAGTTGGGACTTAGCGTCCTTCCACCACACAGGGATGACTTCTCATTCTAGCTGCGGTGGTGGTGGAGGCGGAAGCAGGTAACCTGGGTACCCTGCGTAAGAAGGGTAGCTGGGTGTCTGATACCAATAAGAGTACTGGTAGCCTTCATAGTATGCCTGGCCCGCTGATGGGTAGCTCGGCGTCAGCGGGTTATAACCCAGCGATGGACCCCCCCCCAGCGTCAGGTACTGTGGATATTGAGGAGTATATCCAGGAAAGAGAGGGTGCCAAAGGGCCGCTGAGAAGCGGGTCCGGTGATGGGGTAGGTGGAGGAGCCAAAGGTCTAGCAAGAGAAGGGTCTATGCTGCCCCCAAAAAGGTCCGGCGAGGAGTGAGGTTCCGTCAGCAGGAGAGAGAGAGAGAGTCTGGCAGGGGGAAGGGAGATCAGGTAAAACCCCCGTCGACAGGTCAAGAAGGTTATCCAATGGGAGATTTGTCCTGGGAAGGTCGGATAAAGGTAGAGAATCCCTGGAGGGAGAACCCTGAGGGGATGAAGAGGGACCTGCGAGCTCTCTGCCTGGCGTCGGGGTCCACAAGGGAGCCCGACGGGGGAGAGGTGGCGGCCACTCACTCAACAGAGCAGCCATCAATCGGCTTACTGGACGCAGCCGGGCTGACAGAAGCTGGAAGGCTAGGGTCAGGGTGATCGGCCTGGGCTGGGCACCCGGAGGCAGAGCCGGAGGGCGACTTAGCGCCGAAGCTCAAAGCAGGAGACCCTGAAGAAACCTCCCAAGAGGCAACCTCTGACTGCCCACTAACCTCAGCGGGGGCGGGGGGGTGCAGAGATGGCGTCCGGTCCGCCAGAGCTACAGGTGGGGTACTCATGGAGGTGGAGGACCCAACCTGGTTGGTGTTGGCTGTCTGGCTGGACTTCCCTTGAGGAGAACGGCTCCGCTCCCGTCGTCTCTCCTTGTCCTCCTTTTTCTTCTCCGGGGCCAAATAAGACGATCTTTCCCTCAGCTCCTGGAGCTCTTTTTGCATGGATGCCAGTCTCTGGATCAACACATTGGCATCAAGGGTCCTCTTGTGACGGGTGCACATGGCCTGGTTGAAGCCCTGGCAAATGGTGCACTCGGTGGAGTTGTGCTTAGGCCCCAGGCAGACACACCGGGAATGGTCATCCCCATGTGGATTCTGCAAGCCGCACTTGGAGCACTTCTTCTTGGGCCGATGAGACGACATACACCATAAAGGATTGAGAAAGAAATTGGAAATTAAGAAAAATTAGCTGTAGAAAATGGTGGATGACTAATAGCTGTTCTACCACGTTTGTCGAACGATACCATGCGACGGCAGGAAAGAACTGGTGGGCCGGGCGGGGAATCGCCCCTTTTATAGTCACACTGACATCCGTCACCTGACAAAGGGGGCTGTCTCCGCTGATGATTGCTAGCTACAAGTTTGCCGTGTGGTCCTGACGCCAGGGGGCGCAGTCCTATATGTGAAGACCTACTGCAGAAACCCTCTTGAAGTAAGATCTCTAGCTGTGCAGGAACCAAGCTGTGAGATGCAAGGACTTAAAGTCTGGATGCAGCACTGTTCCCTGTTTCTAACTGGCAGGTCCAGACAGAGAGGGAATGGCCATGGAGTCCCATTGCTGAGGCTAAGGAGATCTGGGAACAAGAACTGCTGGGGCCAGTCTGGAGCTAGTAAGATCATTTATGCCTTGTCCTTCTGGACCTTAACCACCAACTTGTGGATCAAGGGGAAGGGACGAAAGGGATAAAAGGCATACATGAGACGGCCTCAGAAGGCTCTCACCAGTGTCCCGGACAGGGGCACAAAACAGCCTAGTTTTACATTCCCCAGGAGGCAAACAGATCCACCAAAAGGGTTTGCCACTGGGAGAATAGGTGCCATACTACATCCTGATGTGGGGACCACTCATGCAACATCTCTCCAACCTGGCTGAGAGCATCTTCCGGCTGTGAGAGCCCGACCTGAACTGATCAGGCAAAGGAAGCAAGATACACTGCCTGGTGCACCAGGAGGTGGGTTTTGGTCCACTGGGAGTCTAGTTCTGTCCCGATGAAGTGGATCACCTGAGAGGGGACCAGTTCGGACTTGGATGGGTTAACCACCAGGCCCAAGTCAGTGCAGGTCTGGAGGGCCAAATCTCTGGACTGCTCCATGGCCTCTTGGATGGCCAGTGATCAGCCAGTCATCCAGGTAGGGATACTCCCTGATGCCCTTGTGCCTCACGAAAGGCTGCCACCATTGCCATGAACTTAGTGAAGACCCTTGGCATGGACAACAGGCCAAAGGGCATAACCTGGAACTGATAGGGAACGCCTTCTAAGTGGAACCGAAGGCACAGCCAGTGGGACAGATGGACTGGGATGGGGAAGAACGCATCCTAGAGGTCCAATGAGCAGAACCACATGCCCTGTTCCAGGGATGGAATGATATGACTCAGGGTTACCATCCTGAATTTGTGCTTCCATATGTACTGGTTGAACTTGTGTAGATCCTGTATGAGGCACCAGCCCCCATCCGTTTCGGGACTAGGAAGTACCTGGATACATACCCCCGACTTGCCAGGGTGTCTGGGACATGGGCTGCAGCCCCTTTCGCAGGGAACTGAGAGATGTCTTCCCTTTTTTTGATAAATTCAAAAAAAAAGGAAGAAAGGGGGAGGGATCACAAAATTATTGAACAGGGATAGCTTGATGGAGGAGGATGGTCAAAAGGCTGCTGTCCTGAATTACTTTTTCTACTACGTACTCACCAAGGAGAATACTAGTCCACTGCCAGAAAGTGGAATTAAGGTGACCGACAGAGGGATCCACGTAATGGGAGCACCAATATTTACATTTACCATGGTTAGGGTCAGGAACGGGCTGGCAGCCCTCAGAACAGACAAAGCAAAGAGGCCAGACAAAATGCACCCGAGAGTACTAAAGCAACTGGCAGTAGAGTTAGCTGAACCCTTAACACATATATTCAACAGCTTAATGAGGACAGGAGTGGTGCCGGGAGACTGGAGGAGGGCGGATGTAGTGCCACTCCACAAAGGAGGGGGTAGAGAAGAGATGGGGAATTACAGACCAGTCAGCCTCATTTCGATTGTAGGAAAACTAATGGAGACCTTAATCAAACAAAATGTCATGCAGTACTGGGATGCATAGTGAGAGGCATCACCAGTAGAAAACAGGAAGTTGTTATCCCTCTGTAAAGACAGCTGGTGAGACCCCATCTGGAGTACTGTGTGCAGTTCTGGAGACCCAATCTCGGCAAAGACATAAACAGGATGGAGGCAGTCCAGAAGAGGGCAACTAAAATGGTGCAGGGTCTGCACCGGAAGACATATGAAGAGAGACTTGGAGCTTAATATGTATAGCCTCGAGAAAAGGAGGGAGAGGGGGACATGAAAGAAACTTTCAAGTACCTCACGGAATCAACAAAGTCCAAGAGGATAGCATCTTTCAGAAAAAGGGTGTGCAAGAACAAGGGGGCTGGTTAAGATGGTGGTGACTCAGAGGTAATATAAGGAAGTATTTTTTCACAGAGAGGGTTGTGGATGCATGAGGCGGCCTTCGGAGGAGGAGTTGTGGAGTCAAAAACAGTGGTGGAATTCAAGCATGCATGGGATAGTCATAAGGCAATTCTAGGGGGTGGGGGTAGGAAGAAGTAGGCTGCTGGTTAACTAGGATCTGCAGCTTATCCAGTAGGTAGGGACATGGGCAGACTGGGTGGGCCAAGTGGTCCCTATCTGCCGTCAAATTCTATGTTTCTATGTAATACCTAGGGGAAAGTGGGCTCCTGGACAAAAAGCAACATGGGTTTGTGGCTGGAAGGTTGAGCCAGATGAATTTTAGGCACCAGATAGGAGTCATGCAGTCGACCGTCTCTAAGTCTATTTCAGCAAGGCATTTGACTCTGTGTCACATAGACACCTGTTAAAGAAGTCAGAGGACCTTACTGCTGCAAGGAACATAGGTGGATGGGAAGCTGGCTCACAGACAGAAAACAAAGAGTAATGATCAACGGGCTGAGAAAGTACAGTTACATAAGAACTTACCATAACAGTAGATCTTCGAGAACAGCTCTTGCAGCAGGTTACACCATTAGGACTGAAGCCGGCAGGCATCAGGACCCCACGGAAAAATTCTAGCTAGCTATCTTCAGCGGGGACCGCCCCCGATGTCGGTCCCGCCTCCGACATCAGATGTAGTACATAAGGGGGCGGTCCTGCCCGATTCCCCAGTTCTCCCACCTGAGACTTCCAGCCGCAGGCTGACATCGAAATGGGAGACCGAGGATCCACCGTCAGAAGTCAAAGGGAAAAATCCCTGTTAGTAAAGGCCTAAGCCATGCCTCCTCCAAGGGGGAAGGTGGGCGGGAAGGTACCTGCTGCAAGAGCTGTTCTCGAAGATCTACTGTTACGGTAAGTTCTTACGTAACTGTACTATCTTACTTCGAGACACAGCTCTTGCAGCAGGTTACACCATTGGGACTGATTCCCAGCTTGGCTAACGCTGCAAACATTCTGGAGGAGGAAACTAGGAATTACATTCCAGGTCCTGAATCTAGGACAGGAGACCCTGCAGCACAGCCAGGTCGAAGCCAGCTCTTTGGCTGGAAGCGATGTCCAGGCTATAATGCCTGATAAATGTATGTACAGAGCTCCAAGTGGCTGCAGCACATATGGCAGAGGTGGAGACGTTTCAGAGTGCTGCAAAGGAGGTGGCCACACCCCTAGTGGAATGACCCCGGACTGATCCCGGGAGGGGCTTTTGTTTGATATCATAACAGTATGAGATGCACTGGACAAGCCAGCGAGACAGGGACTGTTTGGATACTGGTTGGCCCATCATCCTTTCAGAAAAGGAAACGAAAAGTTGCTCTGAATCATGGCTGTTTAGTTCTGTTGAGATAATACCCAAGCCGCGGTGAACATCCAGGGTGTGGGAGCAGTGCCTCCTCTATTACAGTAATTTGAAGTAGACCGCAGGTCAATATCCTGATTGAGAGTGAGTAGAAACCACCTTAGGCAAAAATTTAGGATTAGTCCTCAGGGATACTCTGTCCGGTGGAAAATTAAATAAGGCTCTTTGCACATAAGAGCGTGAAGCTCAGAAACTCTTCTCGCTGACGTAACAGCAACCAAAAACAGCGTTTTCCACAACAGAAAACGCAGCTCGCAATCCGCGGCAGGTTCGAAGGGGGGAAGCGTGAGTTGTTCCAGGACAAAGGGCAAATCCCATGGAGGCACTGGGTCCTTAATGGGAGGCCTAAGATGTAACACCCCTCTCAAAAATTCTAGAGAGGCATCTAATTGTGCCACTGTGCACTGTCCCACCAGAAGGTGGCAGGCTGAAATGGCACAGAGGTGCACCTTGATAGAGGAGTAGGCAAGGCCCGAACGAAAAGGGAGCAGGGAGTCTAACACCGCTTCCTACCGGTCCTAGCGGGGAAAGGCCTGCTTGGCACATAAACAAAACGGGCGCCATTTCATGGTGTACGTCGCATGCGTTGCCGGCTTTCTGGCTGCAGAAAGAACTTCTGCAACCTCTTGCGAGACCCCATGACGCAAGATGGCTATGTCTCTAGGAGCCATGTATGCAGGTTCAATGAGCGTAAGTCCGGGAGGACCAGTGAACCTTCCTCCTGAGACAAGAGATGGGAGCTGAACGGCAATGGGAGCAGAGGTTCCCGGGATAGTTGAATCAGTAAAGGGAACCAGATCTATCTGGGCCAGAAGGGGGCCACAAGGATCATGGTTGCTTGCTCCCTGCGCAGTTTGAGAAGAACTCTCTGGATCAACGGAAGGAGGGAAAGCGAGAGGAATCTGTCCGCCCAGGAGAGGGATAACGCTGCCTCGCCAGAAAAAACCAGGCCCTGGATCTAGCGAGCAAAGAAAATGGGCAGTTTTGTCGCTGATGGGAAGTTGATGGACTCTGGCCTGGGAGCGACTCAGTCGCTCTGCAATTGTGGTTGTCCAACCCGGGAACATGTATGTGATCAGATTCGCCCGTGTCGGATTACTCCAATCCCACACCTCCTGCGCCTCCTGCGTGCAAGAGGCGCCTGTTTGTTGAGGTAATACATCACCGCCAGGTTGTCTGTCTGAAGCAGGAGAGTACTGCTGGATTTCTGACTGAAAGGTCTGCAGGGCATAAAGGACCGCCTCATCTCAGAACGTGATATGGAGGTGGCTCCGGAGGGTCCACGCATTCGGACTTCCACCGTCCAGATGTCCTCCCCACCCTAGACATGAGGCGCCTGTAGAAGATTACCTGGGACGGCGCTTATAAAATGGGACGCCTGTGAGAGTGTCTCAATTAGCCAATAGTGCTAGTCTCTAATCACGGTGTTCGTGATTCTGACCGATGCTGCAGTGGTCTTGCCTTTGATCCCATTGCACCTTGAGCATCCACTGAGTTACCCGCATGTGAGCCTTTTCGAAGGGATCGGTAGATGGCGCAGCTATGGTCCGAGTGCTAAGGAAATTGGCTGGGACAGTCTTGTTCGACAAAAGCCCTGATGAGGGATCTGAAACGCCCGGGCCTGTCGCCTGGAAGAAATGCTTTCCTTGAACGTGTCCCAGTACTGCGCCTATAAATTGCAGTTCTGCCACGGTACCAGGAGAGACTTCGTGGTTGATTAGGATGCCCAGAGATCGAAACAGGTCCTGGGTGCTCTGGATCGCCGAATAACGCCTCTGAGGCGCCATGAGAAGCCAATCGTCCAGGTACCGGAACACAAATGGCCCTGTCTCCTTAGAGACGCTGCCATGACTGCCATGCATTTGGTAAAGACCCTGGTGCGGATGACAGTCCGAATGGGAGGGCTCGGAACTGAAGGTGGTGGTCGAGAAACTCACGCAGGAACTTCTTGTGCGCCTTGAGCTATAGGGATGTGCAGGTATGCGCCCCGCATGTCTAGAGACGCTAAGAAGGCATCTTGCTTCAGCATGGAATGAGACCCGAAGAGTCACCATGTGCGGAATTTTGTAGGCGATTACATGTTGAGGTCGCTGAGGTCCAGAACCGGACGGAGGTCCCTGTTTTCTTTGGAACCAGGAAGAAGTGGAATAGTATCCTTGTCCTCTGGTTCTCCGGGATGTACTTATCGCCCTTTGCAAGAGCGGAGTATTTCTGCCAGATCAGTGACTTGTGCTGACCCGGTACCGGAGAGCAAAGGAGGCCTCGAGGGTGGCTTTTCTTCATTACTATAAAGTGGCCTCTTCCTGACTAATTGAAGAACCCACCTGTCGGTGGTAGCCTGCCATCCCAGCAGCAGGAAGTTTTAATGCACACTCACCATGCTTTCCTGTTGATCCTGTGGGCGCGGGCCGAAAGGAGTCAGGCTGTGGCGGCTGAGGATCCCACTGGCTGGACCGGCTTAGAGCACGCTGGCTTCGCCTGCAGGTTGTTTCTGCTCTGTCTGGAAGTCGGAGCTCTTTTGTTGTGGAGCGGCGTGGACTGTTGTCTCATGGTCATTCACTTAAAACGGCTTTGGTTCCTACGTAATGAACTAAGCTTGGGTCGCACATGGCCTGGACCGACCTCCACCACCTTCCCGCCTCTTGGAGTCTGGTAATTATCTTCTGAGGTTTACCAAACAAAATCCCTCGAATGGGCGTCCATGATATTCTTCTGAACGTCTGGGTGAAACCAGAGACGCCAGAACTAAGAGTGTCTCCGATGCATACGCCTGAAGCTGCTGCTCGGGCCGAGGAGTCCCATGGAGTCGCACGCTGCTCGTAGCACTTGGGTTTCACGTCTCGAACCTTTATGGAGCTGAAGCATCTCCTCCTTCTGCTCACCTTCCGCAGTTTTCTCAGCCACATCCAGACCCTGTTCCCACAAAGCATTTTGAACTGGAACCATGTGGGTCAAATAATTCAGGATCTGATGGTGCAGGTAGCGGAAGCATAATGTGCGCCTACCCATGGCGTCCAGCTGTTTGGACTCTGGGTCCGGTAGCAGGGTGCTCAGATGTTGCGGTCTCTGGGACCGGTCATGCGAGGCTGTTATGACCAGAGAGTCAGCCTGAGGATGCTGAGTCAAGTACTGGTCTTCCCTGGGAGCCTTGTACAAGCAATCAGCTTTCTTCGGCATCGCCGGGAGCGAATGTGGACGCTTCCACGCGCCTTGGTGACGTCCACGAAAGTGTCTACCAAGGGTGGCACCACCACAGGCTTGGGGTCCTTCTGCCGAAGATACTTTGCAAGACGTAGCCTTTCGGGGTCTAGCTCTTCTGCATCCCATCCCATGTTCTCTTGGATGTGTCTCATAATATCCGAGAACGGAGGGTCATCCAGAGGAGACTTTGGCATCTCGCGTGGATCTGGAGAAGGGATGGAGAGGGGAGATGGGGATCTGGATGTTGAGAACTCTGATCCCGTGTCCTCTGTCGAAGGCGATCGTCGGCGTCTTCTGGGTCTCTTACGGCTGGGTGACCTGGAAGAGGATTTGGACGGAGGTCTCCATTTGTCTGGTCTCCCCCTTGGAGGTGTTCTGTGCTCCCGGGGAGGAGGTAGCGGCCTGCCGACCCCGATGGAGAGGGGGGCACAGGAACCGGAGGAGTAACCGGTGTAGGAGGAGGAGGAAGAGGAGGTGGAGTGGGAAACATGTCCTTCTTTATGGTGTCCCACCAGTAAGTAAACAGCTCCTTCACTTCTAATATGGAAAGGCCCGACGACGGTCCGGGCGCCGGTGGACGGTCATCGGGTCCCGGCGTCGGCTCCACAGGGGGCTCGGGTAGTGGCGAGGGTTCCCTGGGCGTCTCGACAGGACCAGGGTCGCCCGTCTGGTCCTCGGGCTGAGTCAACCCCTCCTCAGTGATGGTCTCCTGACCGACATCGGTCGGAGGCGCCGGTCTCTTCTCAATAGGAGCGGGCGCCGTCCCCTACCAGCCCGGTGATGCGTTGGGTCTGGCCGGCGACGGCCCGGGGACCTGTGGCGAGAGGACGACGACAGACGCACCGGCGTCGGGTCCTGCGGCCTCTTCTGAGAGGTGAGCTCCTTGGTCTTGCGAGAAGGCAAGGAAGCAGACCCGACATCGGGTTCAGAAAAGCGGGAACCCGACTTATGGTGATGGTGGCGATCCCCCGACTTGGCCAGGGCCTTGGAGGATGAGGAATGCCTGGGAGTCTTGGCCTGGGAAGAGGATGAAGACTTTCTAACCGCAGCAGGGGGAGGCTGAGAGCTGGCCCGGGAAGGGGAGCGGTCGGACCTGGAACCAGAGCTGCGCGAGTCTGAGGCCCTAGACGGGGACCTGGAAGGGGCCTTCTCCCTATGCTTCTCAGCGTGCTTGTGGGCCTTCTGCGAAGAGTCCCCCTTGGAAGACATGGTCTTGAGTTTTTCTTCTAGCAGGAATGCCTGAAGGGCCTTCTGGCGACGGATCCGGGTTCTGCTATTAAACCCCTGGCAAAAGGAGCAGGACCGGGTGTCGTGGTCTGGGCCTAGGCACTGGACGCAGGCCGAGTACGGGTCCTTGAAGGGGATCTGCTTCCCAGAAGCACACTTCAAGGAGTGACCAGAGGTCGGAGAGGACATCAGCGAAGAACTTGATTGTAGAAAATCGAATTTCCCGTAGGAAAAAACTTTACCACGTGTCGCGAGCTAGAGACTGAACCGAAGGGTCGAGACATGCAAGTCGACGGCGGGAAAGAACTGGAGAATCGGGCAGGACTGCCCCCTTATGTACTACGTCTGACGTCGGCGGCGGGACCGACGTCGGGGGTGGTCCCCGCTGAAGATAGCTAGCTAGAATTTTTCCGTGGGGTCCTGATGCCTGCCGGCTTCAGTCCTAATGGTGTAACCTGCTGCAAGAGCTGTGTCTTGAACTAAGATCAAGTGAAGGTGAAGTCACGAGTGGAGTACCTAAGGGAACCGTGTTGGGCCCAGTCCTCCAACATATTCATAGGCGACTTTGGTTAGGGAATCCAGGGTAAGCTTGCCCTGTTTGTAGATGACACCAAGCTGGGTGGGTGGACAGCCATGAAGGGGTCAGGGACCTGCAAAAAGACCTCAAAAAATTGGAAAAATGGTCTACTCTGTGGCAGCTGAAATTCAACGTGAAGAAGTGCAAAGTAATGCACCTGGGAAAGGCAAACCCTAGGATGGAATATTGACTAAATGGGGTTAGACTGAGAACCACCCAAGAGGATAGGGACATAGCCAGATTGGTGGTGCTGAGGATTGAGGCGCTGGATGCCGCACCTCGCGGGTGACCCGTGTTCGGGAGCGAGCACGGATTGCCGGGGGTCAGCCGGGAAAGAGAAGATCGAGCGTCCAGAGGACAGCTCTCCTCTCCTGGGGAGGGTGGGTTCACGATGCCCCGGTAGCAGCAACTCCCAGTGGAGACTGGGAATGTATCAGCCGGGGGTCAAACACGCAAGGGGTGGAGGTGACGGCAGACGTCCACGAGTGGGGTGCGTGAGTGCGCTCAGCTCGCGCTGGACATCACTGCACATCTGCACCTCTTCGGGACCATCACATACAAGGAAAAACCCTAGCTCCTACTGGAGGTGACGGCACACCAGCCCCACGCTCACTGTCGGACCCTGCCTCTTTTGGTCCAGATATCCCCCGGCCTGCAGCTGACCACCAAAGCTGGATTAATGGAGTGCCCAGGTAAGTGAAGGGCAGTCCTACCCTGGGGGACACAAGGTGGATTGGGGTGCCAGGTAGGGGTACCAGGGGGAACCTGAAGCAGTGGAGGGGGTCTCAGGCCGGGCAGGACAAGCCGGGGAAGCCTGAGGGATTCCGCAGGACCAGCGACTGGAGGGAAATTAAAAAAAAAAAAAAAGGAAAGGGACATGGGGGTCATCATTACTGACTTCATGAAACAAGCAAGCCAATGCAGTTAAGCATATAGCAAGGTAAACAAAATGTTGGGATGCATAGGCAGGGGGCTCGCTAGCAGAAATAGGGAGGTGATAGTCCCTCTCTATAGATCTCTGGTAAGACGGCACCTGGAGTACTGTGTGCAGTTTTGGAGGCCTCACCTTAAGAAGGATAGGGATGGGCTGGAGGCTGTTCAGAGGAGGGCAACAAAGATGACCCATGGCCTACAGCGACTCACATACAAGGACCGGCTGGAATCACTGAATATGTACTCACTGGAAATGAGGGCGAGAGGGGACATGATAGAGACATTTAAATTCCTAAGAGGCATAAACAAAGTGCCACACACAGAATAACTATTCTTTTTTTGTATCATATGTTTATTATGGCTTTTTCATACACCATACAAGTATAGTTATTTAAGGTGATAACAACAGTGTAGGTACAGACCATCCTCCTCCATGTGAGGGGATGTCAAGGTGAAATACAATTCAATCACTTATACATGTATTGTTACTAAATTAACACTTACATGGTATATCATTAAGAATAAAAAGGAAAACTAGAATCACAAGGAGCTTCGACTGTATCTTCTTAATTAAAGAAGGAAAAAAAAAATAAAAGTTAACTTCATTGCCATTCATCTACCCTGTGATCTATGTGAAAATAAATGAATAAAAATGAATGTGCTTTGCCTTGACTCTGTATATGTCTCTCTGTGTTTCATTTCTATTAGAATTTTCATAAAGATTCTATAGTGCAGATGATCATTTATTTAATCATCTATTAAAATACCCACTATATACTCTCCTCTCTCCCTCCACTGTTTACATCTGTGACCCTCTAGAACGTCCATCCCTCCCGAAGGAGTGTAGCTTCCCATGCCGTTAGGGTGGTCATATATGTTGCCATGTATCCAGGAACCTTTCCTCGTGTCCTTTTAATACATATGTCAGTCTGTCCACTGAGTGCGCCCTCAGACTGAGAGTGAAGGTTTTCCACGGATCAACCGTGGGTGTATTCCCAGTGATCCACAGGTTTTGTATTCCTTGTCTGGCTACTACCAGGAGTATTCTAATCTGTCTGGGGTGTAATTTCTATTCCCCATTCTCCTGTCCAGCCACTCCAAGCAATAATGATCTTGGGGATGCCTCCAATTGTATCCTGCTATTTTATTCCACTCGGTAATCACCCCTCTCCAGTATTTCTGTATTCCTGGGCATTCCCAGTAATAATGCATCCAGGTACCCCGTCCCTACCACATTTCCTACACGTGGGTGGTACTTCTGGATAGAACGCTAGTCGGAGGATAATACAGTCTAAGTAGGAATATGTACTGTAATTCTTTGTATTTGTTACATAGTAATAATCCCATATGGGAAGTCTATTTCTATAACCATATTAAGGTCTCTTTCTCATCTCTGTTTCACCCTCTGGTGATCCCCTTTAAAATGCACCCTATCTAATTTGGCTGCCCAGCCAATCGGTCCCTTCTCCTGTGTTTGGGCCCCCAAGGATTTCTCTTTCCACCTCTGCCAGTGCAGAGTCCCCAATGGTCTTTCTGTTCAGACTCTGCCAATATTTGCGAATCTGGAAGAATCTGAAGAGATGTGAGGCTGGAATTCCCAGGCTCATCTGAAGATCCTGAAAGAATGCATTCCCATTTGGGAGGTCAGGTCCCCTACACATCTAATACCCTTGTCCTGCCAAAGTTTGAATCACTTGTCTCCTGACCCTGGTAAGAAGTCCGGGTTGTCAGCTACCGGCACCAGTACTGTGTTTCCTTGTTTAGCTCCCCTTCATTGTCTAATACCAGCCCATGCCTCCAAGGATGCAATTACCAGTGGATTTGGATGCTCCTGTCTCTCATATGATTTCATTTCCTCCACTCCCAGATAGGCAGTGAGTCTACCAGAGCACCCACTCTCCTCTAGTGTTAGCCATGTGGCCGCCTCCCCTCTGTTGACCCAGCCCTGATGTGTGCCCCTCCCAAGTCGAAACTCCAGTGATGGTGAGCCATTAATTAATATTCTTGCAGCGGGGGCTGTATAAAAAGCTTTAACTAGTTGAATATATTTCTCTCCCAGACCAAACCTCCCCAGAATTTCAATTAGATATTCCCATTCTATTCTATCGAAGGCTTTTTCAGCATCCATGGATATCACACATGCCAGCCCCGTGTATTTGTTCCCCCACGATATTACATTAAGTAGCTTTCTCATGTTGTGATACGACAGTCTACCTTGTATGAAGCCAGTTTGGTCTGGGTTGATTATGAGGGGTAGTAATTTATCCAATCTTTATGCTAAAATCTTTGTCATTATTTTACAGTCATAGTTTAAAAGTACTATAGGTCTATATGAGGAGCAATCCGTGGGATCTTTGTTCGGCTTGGGAAGTACACAAACAAGTGTTTAGCAGCACGACTTAGGTAGGCCCCTCTCCCCCCTCGCCTCCTCAAGTACTTTTCTAATGGGCTCTGCCACCTTCTCTTTAAGTTCTTTAAAGTACTCTGCTGTGAATCCATCCGGCCCAGCAGCCTTACCCCTTTTAAGTGCATTTCTAGCCTGTATCACTTCTTTGGTAGAGATTGTACTGCCCAGAAAAGCTTGTTGTGTCTCTGAGAGGGTTGGGATAGGGAGATCCCTGAGAAAATCCTCTCCCAGTTGCTCTGTACCTATACGTTCCAGAGTGTACAGGGCTGCATAGAATTCTTGAAAGCGCTTTTTAATTTGTATGTCTCCCTGTACTAAGTTGCCCTTTTTATCCTTTATGGTAAAAATTCTTTTAGAGGTTTTCCTTCCCCTTATTAGGTTCACAAGTAGTGGCCCCGGTTTGCTGCCCCACTCATATAACTTTTGCTGGGGAAACATCTGTTTAGCTTGAGCTTCCTCAGTTAGGCGTGTATTTAGAGCTTCTCTAGCTGCTTGAAGTTCCTTTATCGACAGATTGTCCACTTTTTCAATTACCTTTTTTTCTAGACGTCATAGTTTCTTCTAGTTCCCTGTTTTTTCCCCCTTTTTAATTCCGCTGTATAACCAGTTACTACCCCCCTCATGTATGCTTTGCTTGCCTCCCAATAAGTTCCCTCTGCCTCAACCGTGCCTTTATTAGTGGCCTCATATATACTCAACTGGTCTTTCAGAAATTATCTAAAATCTTCCCTAGACAGCAAATAATTGGGAAATTTCCAACCTCTCTCTTGCCCCTGTTGGTCGCCCACAGTAAGTCTGAGTTGGACCATAGCGTGATCAGACAAGTAAATAATGCTATGTTCCACTCCAGTGACTGCAGGATATACCTCTCTCTGAATGTATATATAGTCCAGTCTGGACCAGGTCGTGGGTGGGAACAGAACGTATATTCGTGGGCCCCCGGGTTGGCCGCTCTCCAAGCATCTACTAGTGCCAGCTCTGTTAGGCTAATTTGCCATTGTTGTACCGCTGGTACCACTCTAAGCCTTGTTCCTGAATAGTCCAGCCCAGGGTCCGCAACACAATTAAAATCCCCTCCCATAACCAAGTTGGGAAATTGCTCTCGCACTAGTATGCCTACAACTTTCTGATAAAAGGCTGGATTCAGTACAGAGGGGGCATAAATGTTACCAAAGGTGATCATTTTCCCTTGAATCTCCCCCACCACAAAAACATACTTTCCCTCTGTAGGGTCTTTAACCGAGTGGTGGTGCACAAAGGGAAAGCTCTTATTAATTAGGACTGCTACGCCCCACTTGTGGGAGCTATACAAGGATGCATGGCAGGCCCCGGCCCAGCCCCCACCAATTTGGTGTGTTCCCTGGACGTCAAATGGGTCTCCTGTAGCAGTGCTACATCTGTCTGTTTTCTTTTAAGAAAGTATCTTTGTCCTCTTAGTCTGCAAGGAGAATTCCTTCATATTCCAGGACACCACGAGGCTGTGTCTGGGCTAGCCATGATCTCCCCTCCCCATATCTCCCATTATGATCCCCACTCGTTTGTGGTTTCTTCTTCTGCACATAGGTATACATGTAGTAAGAGTATTGGCAAAGCAGAGAAAATAATTAAAAAAACAACAACAATAACTGCAAACAGTAGCGTACACCAACATGTGTACCAAACACTGAAATAGTTGATAACTTTTGTGAAATAGCCATTCCACTACCTCCCTTCTCCTTTGCTTCTTCTTAATTCGTAATTGATCCTCTCCCCCTCCTCGAGATGTTATTCTCATTCTGTTTATTATCTGGTATTTCTGTATTCTGCTTTATTCCGTCTTTACGCCCCTATCCCCCCGCACCACCATTTTAAACATATATATATTTTTCATGCCACCACTGTATTCTGTACTCATTTCCTTTACTATTCCTTTGGCAGATATATACCCCCATGAGCACAGATAGAGGTATCTTCAATACATTCCTCCTCACATATCTTCAATCCATATATAACTTGCTTAAATTCTCTTCCCTTGCCGTGAGTGGTCCCTCTTAACAGTATGGAGTTTAAGGCCGACTGCAGGACCGCTGGTGGTGGCGGTCCCATTTACCAACGCAGCCGCCTATCATCCCAGGTCTCCTTTTATACAGGGTAACCCCCTCTCCTCGTTGATCTCCCTATCGTTCACTTCTCTCCCCCCAACCTCTTTCTATCTCTACCCAAGTAATCATCTCCCAGGACTGCCATTTTCCCCCTTCCCTTCTTCCCGCTCCCCTTTCCTTTTAGTCCAAAGATAACCATGCATAGGAGATCTCGGTCCCCACAGAAACACCCACAATGTGCTCCCCATGATCAGTTCAACGGACAGTATCCAGTCCAAACCCATTGAAAAAAATATGAAAGTCACTGTCAGATCTTGTCCCTGTAGAGTGCGGTTCTTCTGCTGCTAATTGAAATCACAGTAGGGCCGTAGGTCGCACAGTGGGATTTGATAGGCGTGGTCTCTGCACTTCATGGCAAACTCTGTGAATGTCTCTGGGAGCCACCTCCCCCACGCATCTGTATTAATATAATGTCTTACCAGTGCCATTCAATGGGTTCCAAATGGGTTATAGCATCATGAGAGGACCAGCTTTCTCAATAAAACAAAATTCCCCCCTCCCCATTCTCACCCCCCTTCCCATCTTCTTGTGTCCTTGGATTGAGATCACGAGAGAGTCTATTCATTTTATGGGGTTACTGATGTAAAAGACAGTAAAGTCCCAAAGTACTCACTGTGGAGTTCATCCATCCGACTTGTTCTTTTTATCCCACTCCTCTATGTAAGTTTGCAGTTTGACTGGCTCCCAAAAGGTGTATGTTGTGCCTTCCCACCTAACCTTAACTACCGCAGGGTACGCCAAAGAGAATTCCAGGTCACATACTCAGAGTTGATCCATCTGACTGTTGAATTACTGCCTTTTTTTCTGTATTCGAATCGAGAGGTCCTGATGTAGCGTTAACTTGTGCCCCTCGAATACGATCTCTTTCTGATTTCTGTAGGCCGCCATCAGCGCCTGCCTGTTGGGGTGATGATGCATCCTGAAGATCACTGTCATGGAGGCTGGTCGCCAGGCAGCTTTGGCGCCAAAGCCCGGTGCGCCCTTTCTATTTTAATCTTGCCTGCCTTTGTTTGTATTTTAAGCAGTTTTGGTAGAGTGGATGGACAAAATTCCAGGAGGTTACCTCTCTCTCTGCTCCTTCAGGGAGACCCTGATGCAAGATTATTGTAGCAGCTATAGTTCTTCTGGTAGTCTAGGGCATCTTTTAAATCTTCCACCTCCCGCTCCAACTTAGCTAGTTTATCAGGCATGCCCCTTGTAGTATCTTCAATGTCAGATATTCTTTGTTTGCCTCCTGTATCTTCCCCGATTGTTGCTTAACTTCTCAGGCTAGGCTGCCAATTGATTTCTCTACTTTATTCCATTTCGGTGTGTGGTCTGTCAATATTTGTTCCAAGATGGCCTTACTAATAACTGTTAGCTCCACGGCCAAGAAGGATATGGGGCCAGGGCTGTATGTAGCAGCTTGTTCTGAAGTCGCAGTTTTTTTTGCATTCTTGCCACCATGCCGCGATGATTTCCCCGATACCAGGTACTCGTCCACCGCAGTCTTGATGAAGGTAGCTTTTGGTGTTGAAATAAGTATCTTTAGAGTATTTTTAGGCAGTTTTAAGGCTTTGTGGTGCGGAGCTCCGGAGAGTTGCGACCGTTCGAGTTAGCTGCTCATTAGCGCCACCCACAGAAGAACTATTCAATGGGATCACCAACTGGATGACAAGGGAACAGGAATAGAAATTGAGTTGGGGGCAGTTTCAGGAGGGAACTAAAGAAGCACTACTTCACTGAACGGGTGGTGGGGCCTTGGAATGGAGTGCCGTCGGAGGTGGTGGGAGCTGGGATGGTGAAGAGTTTCAAGCATGGGTTGGACAGAACTAGAGCTCAAGCAAGAGGGAACAGCCTTCCTGAGGAGGTTGTGGAGTCAAAAACAGTGGTGGAATTCAAGAATGCATGGGACAGGCATAAGGCAATTCTAGGGGGTGGAGGTAGGAAGAAGTAGGCTGTTGGTTAGCTAGGATCTGCAGCTTATCCATTAGGTAGGGAAATGGGCAGACTGGGTGGGCCAAGCGATCCTTAACTGCCGTCAAATTCTGTGTTTCTATGTTTAACACGTCAGGTTCAGAAAAATAAAGCAGGGAGGGGGGTAGCAACCAGGATCAACAAAAGGTCCTGGGTATCTCATGGGCAGACTAGATGGACCCTTGGTCTCCTTCTGCCATCATTTTCTATGTTTCTACATATCTCGAGTGAACTTTTGTTGCTAGACAACAAACCTTTCAGTTGAAATAAATCGTGGAGGAAAAAAAAAAGTGCTTGAAAACGAGCAAATCATCTCTTTTGCAAGCAGAGGCTGTGAGGGAAGGGATAGTACAGTTACGCAAGAACTTCCCGTAACAGTAGATCTTCAAGAGAGGTTCTTGCAGTAGGTCATAACTTATAGGACTGCACCCCCTGGCATCAGGACCACACGGAAAACTCTAGCTAGCAATGTCTGGCCAGGGACCGCCCTCCTGACGTCATGTGACGACGCCCATATAGTGGGTGGTCCCCACACCCGCCCTCCAGGTTTCCCACTGGAGACCCAGAGCCAGGTATGACAGAAGAAAAGGAGTTAGCTCCTGGAGCCTCAAAGGCAAAGCTCAAGAAAAATAGATGCAGAAGCTGGGAGGGAAAAAGGTGACCTATTGCAGGAACCTCTCTCGAAGATCTACTGTTACTGGAAGTTCTTACGTAATTGTACTATCTTACTTCGGGAGGGTTCCTGCAGTAGGTCATAACTTATAGGACTGAATCCCAAGCAGTTAGAAAACAGTCAAGGACTGAAGCGCGGGAGGTAGGAAAAAAAAGTCCACAGATAAGTAGGAGCAGAAAACAAGAGAGAGACCTGTACATGACTGTCTCACACATCACAGCAACGTGTCTGTATATACAAGTAGTGGAAAAAAGCATCCTTGTCTCTCTAGGAGAACTCCTTAAACTTCCCCTTGGAAGTGACTTACTGAGTGTCTGTTAAAGTCACAGACACAGATAATCACCATTTGGATAAAAACCATGTGAACACATCCATGCCCTACAGCAGAACTTCAAAGAAAAAAGGCAAAATGCTGCTGGAATACGGAGTGAGCAGCAGAAAAAGATCATCCACTGATAAAAAGCTCAGGAAGGGTGGGCATTTGAGTGATCTGTCAGAACTGAGAACTCAAAGCAAACAAAATCTATAGTGGCCTCTTGCAAACCACTGAGGGGATCCGTGGGCAATGCTGCCCTCCTAAAAGGAGGAAGGACACAACCCCCCCCCCACTGGTTCTATCAGAGGGTCAGGCAGTGGTAGGAGAATCCCTCACTAGCTAAGAAGCTGAGGCATGGGAGGCCATCACTCCCCCAGAAGGCCCATGAGAGTCAACTGGGCGGTTGGAGCCCTCTGACGCTGGAGTCCGTTATTTGGACTAATGTCTGACTGATGCCGGTGTCTGACAGGTCCGCTGACGACGAAAAGGCTGAATGAAGTGAGGGCTCACATGATACCTGGGGCGGACCAAGTGCAAGGCTGTTCCTCTGCTCTAGAGCCCCATAAGGAATCCCTGGAGCTTCCAACAGACAGTACCGACCCCCTGAAAGGAATGTCTAGTACGGCAGATTGGATGCTCTATGCCAACCCAGAAGTCCAGAGCCACGAATGTCAGCGAAGACAGACGGCAGTGGCCGTAGACCATGCTAGAGAGTCTACGGAGTCATAGGTGGCTCAGAGGGCATGACAACAGACAAGCCTAACTGAACTCACAGCCCTAGCTATCTCGGTCTTAAGCCCGGAATCCTGGATGGCCTCAAGCCTGGATTCCAATAGGCTCAGAGTGGCATTCTGAGAGGAGACCATATGCGCCACATAATTAAGGGATCTAAGGGCACAAGTGGACGAAGAATAAACCTTGCACCCAAACATATCCAGCTGCCCAGATTCTTTATCCTGAGGCAAGGACAGGCCTTTAGGATAAGTCTCTTGGCCACTGACAGAGTAAAGGCCTAAGGTACATTCATAAGGTAGAAAAAATGGGCAGACTGGATAGGCCTTGCGGTCCTTATCTGCTATCAACTTTTCTATGTTTCTATATGCTGGATGAGAGGCCAAATAAGGGACCCTTCTGGGGAGCGGTACACCCTATCAGCCTCTTTGGGGACAGAAAAAGGGTGCCGCCAAATGGAGGATGAGAGGTCCTCATGAGGAGCCATCCAGGGTGGGATAGGCATAGGCGAAGATTCCATCATACCTAAATGCTCTGCCAGCCTTTTCCTCTTAGGGTCCTGTTCCTCAGTGGCCCAACCATGAATCACCTGAATCAATTTGAGGAGCCCCAAAAAGGAGGAGTCCTTAGGAGGAGACCTAGGGAACTCCTTCCGTTGTGGCACATCCCAGGGGGTATGAGAACTGGAGCTAACGGACGATGGAGAGTCAGACTCCATGTCGGACGAAAGAGCTTTTGCCAGCAACTTAACCATAAGCAGGGGAATGTCCCGGACGTTATCCCTCACATGAACGTGGAAGAATGGTGAGACTGTCCTGCCAAGGAAAGCTGGGAGTCAACAGGCGACATGGGCCCATGAGTCAGTCAAGATAGGGACAGGACCGAGGCCACCCCTTGCAGCCTACATTCCAGATCAGAGGGCAGTTGAGCCCGGACCTCTTGCCACCATGATCGGAAAGCAGCTTGTAAGTCAGCCTGAAGGTACGATGAAGGCTGAAAAGGCAGTGAGGGCTGACAAGGCTGGTATCTGAGTGTCTGACAATGATGCACTGTATATCCTGGCACCTGGAAAAGGAAGGGGTACCCAGAAGCCCCAGTAACCCAAGAAAAGATGCCCAGATGTCAGGTGGCTGGGCAAGTGAGATGATGTCGGGCACCCTGATGTCAAACATCCCTGTGTCGGGCACACCGGGTAACCCATACAGGACTAGCCAGAGACAGGCCTGACGGAGGAGCTGAGGGGCCGCTGGGGGTTCCCAAGGGAGGGACCGAATGCCCCAGCGTGGGACCTGCCAGGTCAGCTGACACGAAAAAACGTTTGGCTCCAGGAAACCTAGTGAAGATTAGGTGTCAAAACCCGGGGCATCTGGGGAAAAAAAGAGAACCATACAGGGGATTAGCGGACATCTGGCGACCCACTGGTCCAGATGGAAGGACCTCAAAAATGTCTGGGGAGTAAGGGGTCCAGATGAAGGAATCCGAAAGTCTGCGGTATGCCGAGGGTTCTGCCACCCCGACGGAAGACCCCCCCAAGGGAATTCCGAAAGCCCAGTAAGCATATTTGACATACCAGGTTCTAGTGTGGGAATAGTAACGACCACATCCAGAGAGACAGCTTCCTCTACCAGCCCCAGAGAGACGTGGGGAACTGGGCAAACCACCTCAGGGAGGGCGAACCCTCAGCAGACAGCAGCCGCAGAAGTGGCAGCAGGTGCTTCTCAATGTCAGGAGTTTCATTGGCCTCCGACAGGAGCGTCATGGCCAGGTAGTTGTCAGACAAGCTGACGAGCGACTTACCAGCTGGAGCAAAGGAAAGATCCCCATCCGTGCTGACTCCAACAAAGCGGACGTCCGGCTTACCAGTAGTAACTGGTCAGGCGTCGGCAGAGCAGACATCCGATTTACTGGCAGTAATCGGGCGGGCGTCAGTAGGACCAAAGTCCGACTTAATGGAGATAACCAGGCGGGTGTCAACGGAGCCGGCGTCCAACTTATTGGCAGGAACCAGGCAGGCGCTGGTGAAACCGACGTCTGACTTATCGGCAACAGCTGTTCAAGTGCCAGCAGGACTGGGCACTGGCCAAACCAGCAGCCAACTTACCGGCAAGAGCCGTGCAGGCGCTGACAGGACCGACATCTGACTTATCGGCAGTAAGCGAGTGGACGCCAGCTGAGCCGACATCCAACTTATTGGCGGTGACCAGGCGGACCTCAGCAGAGCTTGCGCCCAACTTACCAGTCGGGCCGTGTGCTCGCCAGCAAAGCCAGGGAGCAACTTACCGACTTTGCTGCCTGGCTTAGAGCCTGTTGTCTGAAGAGGCCTAAAGAGGGCAAGCACTTGACCCACCTGAACAGTCATCAGTTTGGGGGCGCAAACCTGATCCACTGCAGCGGAGGAAAGCTAATGGAGGGGCTCTAGATCCCATGGAAGACCCTCACCGTCCGCAGTCCCCAAAGGTTGTTGAGGGTGGGAAGGGGACTGATCCCGGTCCCGGTGCTTCTCCTTATCTTTTTCTTCTTTTTGTGCTCTGCAGTGGGGGACGAAGAAAAATCCCGCAGCCTCTGCAACTCCTTCTCCATATTTGCCATCTTAATCTTCAACAGATGGGCATCCAGGGCCTGTTGCCATCATTTCTAAGTGGCTGGGTTACAATCCTTGCAGGCCTCGCAGTCCCCAGTGTTATGGATGGTGCCTAGGCAGAGCAGGCAAAGAGCATGACCGTCCTTGTGCAGAATTTGCATGCCGTAGGAGTCGCACTTCTTTTGCAGACATCGGAGAAGACATAGAGAAGAAAAAAAAAAACTTTCTAAAATAAAGAAAACGGCATTCAATAGTAGCCAGGGTTCACCACGAGGTACAACATGCACTGGTCGACAGCGGGAAAAGAACTGGAGGGCAGTCGTGGGGACCACCAACTATATAGGCTCATGCTGACATTGTCAAGTGACGTCGGGTGGGCAGTCCCATGTCAGACACTGCTAGACAGTCTTCCATGTGGTCCTGACACCAGGGAGCACAGTCCTATAAGTTATGACCTACTGCAGGAACCCTCTTGAAGTAAGATCTGTTCCTTCCAGCAGGAGAAAAGATATGAGAGCAGAGAGGGTGGAGCTGGAGGACCGCACCACAGAGTGGTAGGAGTCAAGCTTGATGACTGCTCTAGAGACTAAGCATGCTTAGTGGAAGACTGCCTCAGGTGTGTATAGTGAACCAAATCGGGTCGTCAGAATTAAGAATTATGTCAGTTAATTTGCAGATAACTACACATTTTATGTTTGGATGTTCAATGGCTGTTGCATTTCTTCTGTTTTATCCACCTATGTAATCACTATCTAATGCAATGGTCCTGTCTAACTCAACACAGAAACCAAAAGCAGCCATCATCTTTAATCAGCTGTAAACACGGACTGAAGAATCACACTGCCCCAGGATACTCACTTTTGTAGGGCCATCTCCTTTTGTTGGTAGAGCTCTGTCAGGATCTCCAGTTTCTGCTGCATTGTTTTAAATTCGCTCTCCAGATGAGACTTTTCAGACATCATGGCCCCAGTCTCGTGCTCCAGCTTTTTAATTTGCTCTGAAAGAGGCAAGTACAAGAACGTCCATACAAATATTTTCATTTTCCCTGCTACAGATGTCTTCTGTTCCAAATTTTGAAGGATTTTTCTTTTGGTATCCCTCCCCCCACCCCCGTATTAAGTCCCAGGTTCCCCAATGACTCCCAATCACATCAAAACACCTTGGTGCATGAAGCAGTATCTTCTAGGTCCTCATTAACTCCTACTTTCGCACTGCTATCTAGCCCTCCTTCCAGGCACACCTGTTAAACACACTCACTCTCTACCCATCTGGTGAGTAAGTTACCTAGTAAGATTTTTCCAGATGAAAATAATTACTCATCGTAGTAATGCTGTTTCTTCTCAGGGAGCCCTCACTATGTTTACACAATATGCATCTATCTCCATAGTGACAGATGCCCCAGGAAATGGAACCTATTCTAATTCTGGAATATAGAATACTGGTTTCAAACTCTGCAGCTCCACTCTGGCAGTTAACCACAGTTGTTTCTATAGCCCAAGTGGAGCAGTGACTAGTAAAACTAGATGACAGCCTATCATTTTTTTTTTAATTTTATCAAACATTTTGAAAAACACCAATCAAATTGAAGCAGACACAAAAATGTAAAAAACAGAGAAATGCTTAAAAACACCATACTTTACAACTGTAGAGTAACTGCAATAGTAATGCTTAAGCAACCTTAATGAAAATAACTATTTTTTTTAGAACCTACTTTTAGGTTCTGGAAGGGGTGTGGCAGGGTGGGTGGGGAATGTAAACAGAGTGAGGGATACTTGAAAAGCAACAGCATTACTACGGTGCGTAATTTTCTCTTCTAACCCCCAGAATCCCTCACTTAATGTTTACACTCTATGCAGACTCAACAGCAGTACCTGGGGAGGTTGGGTCCAGAACCTACTTAGGAAAAAGGTTCTGCAAGACAGCAGCTCCAGAGTTGGCATCCCTCCTGGACAGTATATCCGGGCAGTAGTGCTTTGTGAAGGTGTGCACTGTTTTCCAGGTAGCTGCTTTGCAAATATCTAATAAGTGGATGTCGCCCCCCTGGATGCCACAGAGGCTGAGGTACCCCTTGTGGAGTTGCATTTTCCCAGCTTTTTCGTAGCAGAACTGGATGCAAGAGACTATCCACTCAGAAACAGACATCTAAGTTCCTGGTTTACCTTTGCCAACCTTGCCATAGGTAACAAAAAGTGGAGTGTTTTGGGACCTGACTTCTTTTGCCTGGTACTCGGAACATATTTTAGGTGAAGGCTGTGCAACTTTTGCTCACATGGACTGGAGTATTCTGGACAGAGCAAAGGAAGTGTTACTGACTGGTTCAGATAGAATACAGACATGAGCTCATGCAGGAATTTCCTGTTGGTTCTAAGGACTACCTTATCCCTGTGGAAAATGATAGAATTTGGCTCTATGCACAGGGCTTGCAGTTCACTCATCCTCCCTAGCAGAGGTCACAGCAATCAGTATTAAAGTTTTCCACGTGACATACTTGAAGTTGACAGTGTACATAAGCTGGACAAGGCAGGCACTGAGATCCCATGGTGGGACCGGGTGCATTACAGTGGGTACAAATGACTGAGGCCTTTAAAAAAGTTTGAAAATGGGTTGCGAGGCCAGTGACTTTCCCTTGCCTGCTGATATTTAGGTTGATACTGCTGCTAAGCGCACCTCTAGTGTTAAAAGCCTTAGGACTAGAGACTGTAGGTGTACCAGGTATTCTACGACTCTAGGCAACCCTGCCTCCACTGCAATTATTCTTCTGGGGTTAAACCAGTAAGTAAATATTTTCCACTGAGAGGTATATGCTTTTCTGGTTGCTACTTTCCTTGAAACCCTAAGCACCTTCAGCACTTCCTCTGAAAGTTCCAATCTAGGGTATTCTAACTCTTCAAGAACCATGCCCTCAGGCATGATGTTCTGGAGTTTGGGAATGTTATCCTACGCTGGGATAAAGTGAGCAGATTGTGACTTAAGGGCAGACTGCGTGGATTCTTGCTGGACAGGACCAGGAGCACTGTGTACTAGATCCATCTGGTCCAGACTGGGGCTATTAGGATCATTACTGCAGGTTCTCTCCCGAGTTTCAGGAGGGCATTCTGTATGAGTGGAAATGGTGGTAAAGCATATGAGAATCTCCTTGTCCAATCCAAAAACAGGGCACCTTATGGGACTGACCCCTCTGGCTAGTGGTCTGCAACAAACCTGTGGGAGCTCAACGTTCTCCCCTGTCCAACCAAAAAACAAGGCATCTTAAGGGACTGTCCCTCTGGCTGGTGGTCTGCGACAAACCTGTGGGAGCTGAATGTTCTCCCCAAGATGCAAACAGGTCTATTTTTAGAGTGCCCACCATCTGAAAACTGTGGCCAGAACCTGTTGGTTCAAGGCCTATCCATGACTTCCCTGGCTGATTCTGCTTAAGGAGTCTGCCAGGACACTGTCTTTGCCTGGCAGGTGCATCACAGAAATATTTGCTTCTAAGCAGTGTGCCAGGTCCCAGATATCCACTGCTTCTGTACACAGTGATGAGGATCTTGTCCCTTCCTGCTGGTCTATACAGTACACTGTTGTGCTGTTGTCTCTTCTGATTTGGACTTGACTGACCATGCAGCTGGTAGGAGAATGCATGCATTGCTGGCAGCACTTATCTCAGCTCCAGGAGGTTGATGTGCTCCAGGGACTCCCGTGGGCTTCATGTGCCACTTACTGTAAAGTCCTGCAGGTGGGTGCCCCACCCCAGGAGTGAAGCATCCATAGTAAGGATACTTGCTGGTGACTGCTGATGGAAGGGAACACCCTCTCTTAAGGTTGCTTTCCTCCTTCCATGGCTCTAGTGACTACTTTACTTGTGCTTTTGTCACTGGCAAAAGTTCTAAGAGTGGGTCCCATCTTTGAGACTGTCTCATAAGTGATACTGGATGTTTCTCATTTGGAACCTGGCCCATGAACCACAGCTGTGGATGTGGCCATGTGTCCCAGTAACTGCAAGAAGTCCCTTGCAGGTCCTGGGTTACCTGCTGTGAAGAACTCTGCTACTGCTATCAAAGCAGCAACTCTGGCATGCGGGAGGAAGGCTTTCCCCTACAGAGTGTTTAGCTCTGCTCCTATGAAGTCCAGTACTTGAACAGGTTCTACTTGGGACTTTTGCAGATTAATTTAGAATCCCAGTCTCTAAGGTGCATTCTACAGTAACAAGTGAGTAACTTGCCTCTTGTTCCGTTTTCCCTGAGACTAGTGAGTTGTCCAGGTAGGGGGGGAACCACCACGCCTTGCCTTCTGAGGTGTGTTGACACTACAACCAAGCACTTCATGAATATCCCTGGTGCTGAGGTGAGGCTGAAGGGAACAGCTGTGAACTAGTATTAGCAGTTCCCTAGCTCGAACCAGAGATATTTTTCCGTGTGATGGCCTGACTGGGTTATGAAAATAAGCATCTTTCAGATCCAGAGATCCCAGGCAGTGGAACTGCCTGTGCACTTTCATCTGTTACAGGAAACCGCAATTTGACCTTTGGCACAGTTTTTGCGGGCAAGACACTGTTTTACCATTGGGGTTGTATGTTTTTGGAATTGTTTTTAACTAAGATTGCTCTATATTGTATGTCTAAGAGACATGAGGGACCAAAAGGCTCAAAAGAATTGTTCAAATTGTTTTGAGCTCCTGGCAAAGGCAGACTGCAATGAGCTCTGTTAAGTGCCTGGGTGCACACCACAACTTTACAAATTGTGAATCCAGTTTTAAATTTTACCCTATACCCTTAATGAATATTTTGGTCCCAAGCTGGAATAGGCTTCTTTCTGGGGGGAAGTTATAAACGTGAGATGCGTTCAAGAAGCTCTTAAACACTGCTGTGCAATCAAAAATATTTTGCTGAGGCCTTGGAGTTAAAAGCAGAAAATGGTGACAAATGTATCATAGAAACACAGATTCTGACAGCAGATAGGGACCACTTCACCCTCCTAGCCTGCGCATCTGTCCCTGCCTATACTATAACCACAGACCCTACTGGAGCTTTGCCCCCCCCCCCCCATGCTTTCCAGCCAAGATTCCCTTGGGCCTATACTGTGCATGCTTGAAGCCTACCACTGTTTTCTCCTCCACTACCTTGGCTGGAAGACTGTTCCAGGCATCCACCACTCTTTCAATGAAGAAGTACTTCTTCACACCTCTCTTAAAATTTCTCCATACCAGCTTCTTTACATGTCCCCTTGCTCTCGTGTATTTTTTCCTCTGAAAAATACTCCCCTTCTGTACCCTTCTCAATTCCATCAGGTGTTTTCAGATCTCTATCATGTCTCCCCCCTCTCTCCTCTCCTCCAAGGTGTACATACTGAGGTCCCTCAGTCTCTCCTTATAGGGCATCTGATGCAGCCCCTGTACTATTTTAGTTTCACTCTTCTGGATAGCTTCCATACTTTATATGTCTTTCCTGAGATGTGGTCTCAGAACTGGACACAGTACTACAGGTGGGGTCTCACCAGTTATCAATACAGTGGGCAACACCAGCTCGCTCCTTCTGCTGGCGATACCCCTCCCTAACAACCCAGCATCCCACTGACTCTACCCACAGCCCCGTTTGCACTTCTTCACCACCTTGAGATCATCAGATATGATTACTCCAAGGTCCCTTTCCAGTTTGGTGACTGTCAATAAGTCTCACCCCATTTTATAGGCAGCCTCCGAGTTTTTTTTTTTTTTATTTAATTTTTGAGAGATAAACACACAGGTACACACAAGAGTCCTAATAATACAGTGGCGTAACTGAAATTGCTGATATCTGGAGTGACAGATTGATGACCTTCTTATATTCAATTACTTTAAATATCTGTAAGACATTTCCACAATATTCACTGATGAAATAATCAAGAGAAAGAGCATAACCCTATTGTCATAACGGTCATTCTACCCACCCCCATCTCGACTGGAGCAGCGCCTTCCCCCAATACCCTTTTAAAGCATTCCTATGGAACAAATGTTCCATCTATTTGGGCTATATACCATATCCACCTCTGCCACCTCGGGTTAAAAACCGGTAACTGGTTTGTCAGGCCAGCCATTAATTTTTCCAATTGGTATTATCTTCAGTCTGCTACCACTGGTATCATTGGCTTCATCCACCTCCTTGTTACTGCCTTTTTGGCTGCCAATAAAAATACAGGCACTAAAGTTTTCTACAAAGCGGGGTAGTGTTGGGGCATAATCATAAACAGGACCATCTCATCTGTCAGTTCCAGTGTTTCCCCCATACAGTCTTTTAAGTCATCCTGGAGGGAACACCAAAATGGAGTTAATAAAGGACAGGACCAAAACATGTGTCCCCGGTCAGCTAACTGACAGTGGCAGTCCCTCCACCAGACCCCATAATGTGCTGGAAGATATCTGGTCAACAACACTGGAGCTTGGAAATTAGCTACTTCTGCATTTCCAGGAGAATTCCCGCCCTGTTGTACTTGCCTAACCCTGCTGTACCTGCTGTCATTATCATGTTATTACATATTTTACCATTGTTTATTTTACTGAATTTGTACTGTTCTCTTACACTTACCAGTCTAGCACCTTGTATTCTGAATCATAATTTTTCCCACAGCCTTTCTCATTTGTACAGTATTCTCACTGCTGTACAATTGTGAACTCTCCGATATGGAGCCTTTATAAAAGTCTCTCTGACTCAAAAGGTTTGTAATTCCGAGATTTGATAGATAAATACATAAAAATAAAATAAATAAATATCACTGTATTTGTCATTTTAACAGCCAGAAGTGCAGTACGTAGCCATGTATCAAAGGAAACTGATGAGCCTAGGTCCCTATTCCAACTTTCCAGCACAGAAGAGGTGGAATCCCCCAATTTGTCTCTCAAAATCTTATAGATTTGGCCTCTTAAATGTGTTTCTAGATTCCCATCGTTATGATGCATTATTATATTCAGGAAGGGAGGCTTTGGTGTTGGAAGTCTAAGATTTATCTCTGATTGCTGAAGACAGCCTTTAACCTGCATATAGCTTTATTTGTCACATATTGTTAAACCGTAACTACCCTGAAAAGACTCGAAGGGAACAACACCCTCAAAATTCATGAATTGATATATGAAATGGAGGCCCCAGTGTTTAAATGTAATGTCTAAATGAACAGGCTGAAAATATTCATCCGCTGATAGCAGCCTTGTATAACAGAATATATCTGCAAATTTACGATGGTTGCGCACACCATACCATAATTTAAGTGTCTGTGAAGTGATATGGGTGAAGTGTCTAAGAGGGGGAGTGAATTTGTTTGTAGAAAACAGGATGGGAGCTATATCATGGAGATCACTGAGCATGAACTCAACGTCTTTCCACTGTGCCTTATATCTTGGCAGACTCTGTGTTTCTGTGCCCTAGATGCATGAGTCTGACTTTTTTGCATTGAAACCCAGCTGCTATAATTGTGACTACTCCTACAGTTTTCTTGGGTCTCTGCACATTCTCTCCACCCCCTCTGGTGTGTCCACCCTGCCAGATTTTTGTGTCCTCTGTAAAAAGGCATACCTTACCTTCCAGCACTTCTGCAATAACGCTTACAAAGATGTTAAAGAGGACTGGTCCCAGTACTGAGCCTTCAGGTACCTCGTTGGTCACCCTCACTTTCCCCCAGTGAGTTCAGTTTACCACCACCCTCTACCACCTATCCATTAACCAATTCCTTATCCAGTTATTCACCTTAGGACCCACCCCTAAGCTTCTCAGTTTCTTTATGAGCATCCTATGTGGTATGGTGTTAAACGCCTTGCTAAAGTCTAAATAGGCCATGACCACCACCGCCTCCCTGTTCTATTTCCTATCACTCAGTCAAAGAAACCATCAGGTTTGTTTGACATGCCCCCCTTTGAACTGCTTGCCTTGGGTCTTGTAACCTTGCTGGATTCAAGATACTCCACAGTCCTTTCCTTTAGTAGCGACTCCATTAACTTTCCCACCACTGCTGTCAGACTGACCAGCCTATACCTGCAGCCCCCTTCCTGCTATCACTTTTAATAAACGGATCTCAAAGCAGAGCCACGAACAGCAGTTAGGCAGTGGTACAGGTAAGAGGCAGCCAGCCCCAAACAAGAGCAGAAAGGTCCCAGAGAACCTGCACTCTTGCTAAATAAACAACCAAGACAGATGCAAACAGTAAAGTAAAAACTAATGGTTCACAGCACTAAGCAGGTGCCACTACCCCAGTGCTTCAGCAGTTAACCTTTGTCAGGGGGTTTGATGAAGGTTAACCTGCCTTGGTTCATTATTTAATAGGAGTGCAAGTTCTCTCAGACCTTACCGCTTTTAATAAACAGGACCACACCTGTCCTCCTTCAGTCTTCTGGAACCACTCCAGTTTCCAGTAAGTTGTTGAATACAGCTGTCAGAGGGGCAGACAGTACATCCCTGAGCTCCTTCAACACGCTCCGGTGTACCCTGTCTGGCCCCATAGCTTTGTCAACTTTCAGATTTCCAAGTCGTTTCAGGACTTTCACCAATGTAAATGGGCTTCTGTCCCCCCCACCCGGTGTTCCTGTGTTTTTTTTTTCTGTGGTCCATCCCTTTCTGCTGTGAAAACTGAACAAAAGTATCTGTTGAGGATATCTGCTTTTTACTGATCCTCCTCTGCACAGTCTACCTCTGCCCATCTTAACTTCACAATCCCTCACCTAGTCTTCCTTTTTTCACTTATGCACCTACATGTGAACATATGCTTGAGCCATCTGAAGAGGACCTTGTGATCTACCATGTCTCCTCGAAATTACATACGAACACACAAAATTGCCGGCAGAAAAAGGCCCACAGGTCTATTAAGTCTGCCCGATTATGCAACTCTTAGTTTCATATCATTACAGCTGCCCCACCCCCACCCAAACCCTCTTTTCCTCCTATTTCCAGTCCTCCCCACCCCTTTGTGTTTTTGTCTGTATTAACCTTGCCCTGGACTCTATCCCAACCCCGCTTAAAGCTATCCACTGTCCTTTGAGCGATTAACTCCACCAGCAGTGCGTTCCAACCTGTCACCACTCTCTCTGTGAAGTAATGCCTCCTCATCTCCCTTGTAAACCTTCCCCTTCCAACTTCAGACTGTGCCCCCTTATGTCCCTTCCCCCCTTAAAGTGGAACTATCCTCCTTCCCTGACTTTGTTTATGCCTTTCAAGTACTTAAAGTTCTCTATCATGTCCCCTCTTACCCTTCTGTCTTCCAGCGAGTACATGTTGTGCTCTTTCAACCTTTCTTCATATGGCAACTCCCCTAGTCCCATGATCATTTTTGTAGCCCTACGCAGCACACCCTCCAGTAATCTCACATCCTTTTTTAGGTATGGGCACCAGTACTGTACACGGTATTCCAAGTGTGGCCTCACCAGTGATCTATACAAGGGCAGGATGACCCCCCTTTCGAGAGGCGATCCCTCTGGCAATGCACCCCAGCATCCTATCTGCCCTTGCTGCAGCTCTCCTACACTGTGCAGATACCTTCATGTCCCCTGTGACTATTACCCCCAGGTCCATTTCCTCCTCTGATGCCATTACCTGCATTCCCCACAGCCAGTAGCTGTTCTTGGGATTTCTGGCTCCAAGGTGCATGACCTTGCACTTTTTAGTGTTAAACCCCAACTTCCACTCACTAGACCGGTGTTCAAGTTTAGCTAGATCCTCTCTGAGTGCCTGCCTCTCTTCCTCTTCCTCTTTGTCCACTTTTGCACAAATCTTAGTGTCGTCCGCAAAAGTACAGTTACGCAAGAACTTATCGTAACAGTAGATCTTCGAGAACAGCTCTTGCAGCAGGTTACACCATTAGGACTAAAGCTGGCAGGCGCCAGGACCCCACAGAAATTTTATAGCTAGCAGTATTCAGAGGGGACTGCCTCCGGTATCGGTCCCGCCCCCGACGTCAGGCGTAGTACAAAAGGAGGCGGTCCCCCAGAAATACAGGTTACTCACCTGTAACAGGAGTTCTAGGAATGGTATATGTTGTTCATCCACACTTATTGGCAGGTTCCTTGCGCTTTAAATCTTGCCGGAAGGTCTTCAAGCTGGCTCCTCCCACCCACCGGGTGGTAAAACTCGGCTCGCCCCATGACGCCAGATCTGGCCCTGCTGGAAGCTCAGGTTGGCTCGAGGTCGGGTAGGTAGATGAACAACATATCCATTCCTAGAACTCCTGTTACAGGTGAGTAACCTGTATTTCTAGGGACATGGATATGTTGTTCATCCACACTTATTGGCAGACTCCTAGCAGTTCTCTGGGAGGAGGGAGGCAAGGCGACACCCAATACTTACTTGGGAAATAAGGACTGGAGAACCGAGGCCCCAAACCAGCATCCTGGTGACTCAAGGTCGATGTGGTAATGGGTAATAAAGGTGTGTGCTGACTTCAGGTAGCAGCCCTGCAGATTTCCTGGATAGGGACATCCCTGGAAGCAGCCACCGATGCAGCAGTATGACGGGTAGAATGAGCTCTTATCCCTCTGGGAGGCTCCATGCCCGCCAACTTATAGCAGCGATCTGTGCAGGAGGTGACCCACCTGCCTATCGTCCGCTTGGCTGCAGGTCTGCCAGGTGCGGCTTCAGCGTAGGTGACAAACAGCTGGCGAACCTCTCCTGACTCCCAGCCGCTGCGCTCCTTATAATAAGCGAGCGCCCTTCTAGGGTCCAGAGTATGGAGCCTATATTCGGCCTCCGAGGTGTGATTGGGGCAGAACACCGGCAGAGTCAGCACCTGGTTAAGGTGAAACTCCGACACCACCTTCGGAAGGAATTTCGGGTGGGGGCGCAGGACAACCTTGTCCCTGTGGAAGACCAGGTAAGGAGACTCGATGCAAAGCGCCTGGAGCTCTCCCATCCTTCTGGCTGACATGATAGCCCCAAGAAGGCGGTCTTCCACGACAGGTGAGAGAGATCACACCTGTGCATTGGTTCGAATTGCTTTCCCATGAGCTTTGCCAGTACCAGCAGTAAATCCCACGGAGGTGGAGGTTCTCGCACCGAAGGGGAAATGTGATCAAGGCCTTTGAAAAGCACCCAACCACCTTTTCCTGCGCCATCGACTGCTTCCCCGGCCGCGCCTCGTGGGCAGAGATGGTGCCAGGTGCACTTTTGGGTCGCCGACCCAAGCCCTTGACTAGAAAGGACTATAAATAGTCCAAAATGCTTGCCACAGAACAGGAGGAAGGGTCCAAGCCTTTGCTCTGAAACCAAATGGAGAATCTCTTCCATTTGAAGGCGAGCATTTTCTGGTAGACTCTTACGGGATGCCTCAACAACACTGAGGACCTCGTCGGAAAGACCCAAGGCCTGGAACCTAGCCGCCCAGGAACCAGGCCAGGTGCAGAGATTGAAGGTCCGGATGGAACACCTTCCCCGATTGACTGAAAGCAGTGTCCAGAGCTGGAAGCTGCCTCGGAGCCTGGAGCTGAGGCTGAGGAGATCTGGTACCAGAATCGGCGGGCCAGTCTGGGGCTATCAGGATCACCCGCGCCTTGTCCCTCCTTGCTTTGAGAAGCACCTTGTGAATCAAGGGAAATGGGGAAAGGTGTAGAAGAGGCCCGGGTCCACAGCCCGAGAAGGCATCCCCTGCAGCGAGCCCCGCTGAGGGGGCGGCACGAAACAGCCTCAGCTCAGCATTCTCCCTGAGGCAAACAGGTCCACCTGAGGTGTGCCCCAGTGGGAGAACAGATCTTGTACTACCTCCGCAGAGAGACCATTCGTGAGATGCAGCCCCATCCAGCTCAGGCATCGGCCAGGGTGTTGGAGGCCCTGCCACATGAATGGCTAGGAGATCTGCCTCAGGCCGCGCACGAGTGACCAAATGTGGAGAGCTTCCTGCATAGAAGCATGGAGCCCCTGCCCTGGCGGTTCAGGTAGTACATGGTCGTGGTATTGTCCGCCTGACTCGGACCACTTGACCCCGGAGAAACGGAGCAAAGGCGGTGAGAGCTAGGCGACCGCCGAGCTCCAGCAGGTTGATGTGGCATCGGGACTCCTGGGGACCAGAGGCCATGCACTCGTGTTCCCCAGATGGGCACCCCAACCCACCAGAGAGGCATCGGTCGAAGAGAGACCGCGGCCGGGCGACAAACAGGATGCCCTCCTGCAAATGGAATGGAACGGCCACCACTGGAGCGTTTCACATCTCCTGGGTCACTATCACTAGCTGGTCCAAAGGATCGCAGTGTTGTGACCACTGGCTGGCCAGCCCCCACTGAAGGGGGCGCATGTGCCAGCGGGCCCAACGGACCACGCTGGTACAGGCCGCCATGAGACCCAGAAGGCGCAGGAAGTCCCGGGTAGGGAGCGATTGCCCAACCAGAAATGATTGGGCAAAGAAGGTAAGAACCTCGCCCTGTCCGCCGAGTCGTGGTCTGGCTCAAGAGAGTCGTGCTCTGCCCGATGAACAGGATCACCTGCTTTGCTCGAGTTCCGACTTGGCCTGGATGAGAAGGCCAACTCGAGAGCAAACCTGAGGGCCAGATCTCTGACCGCCCACCTCCCGCCTGGAGGAGGCTGCTATCAGCCAATCGCCCAGGTAAGGGTACACCCGACCCGGCGCCGCGAGGAATGCTGTCACCACTGCCATGCATTTGGTGAAGACCCTGGAGCTGGAGATAAGTCAAGGGCATGGCTCGAACTGAAGAGGATCCTCCGCCGAAAGCGGAGGAATCTCCGATGTGACGGACGGATAGGGACGGAAAGAACGCGTCCTGTAGGTCCAAAGAGCAGAACCACACGCCGTGTTCCAGAGATGGTATTATCTGCACCAGAGTGACCATTCTGAAGGTTCGAGACCTTAGGAACTTGTTCAGGTCGTGTAGGTCGAGAATGGGGCGCCAGCACCCCGTCCGTTTCGGAACCAGGAAATACCTGGACACGAACCCCGTGTCTGAAGGGGGGTCCTCCACCTCCGTGATCACCTCCTTTTGGAGGAGGAGAGCGATGTCGGCTCGGCAAGCCGCCAGTGAGGCTGCGGACCCCGAGGCCCCCCGAGGTGCAACGGCTCTGAAGGGCGGGGCCTGCTCGAATTCCAGAGGTAGGCCTTTTCCCACCACCTCCAGTACCCACCTGTCCGTGGTAACAGTGGACCAGGTGGAAAGGAAGTGTCTGAGCCGTCCCCATACGGGGGGAACCAGGGTTGAGGTGACAGGGATGGGGGCGACACCCCTCAGCCCGTCACTGGGCAGGCTTGGAGGAGGGACTGGCCAAGGAACCTCCTGGGCCTTTACCTCCCTGCTTCCTGTTGGAGGAAGCCGACGGCTTGGGCTTGGGATACTAAGGTCGAGCCTGCTGGCCCTGACGTTGCTGGGCCGGGCGCGCCACGGGCGCAGAAGGACGAAAGGGCTTAGGCTGTGGCTTTCGGCCTTTGTCCTTCTGAGCGGAAGAGACCGAGTCCAAGGTAGCATTGACTCTCGATCCTCTGCAGGTGACCTTCCACCCCAGGGCCGAAGAGGTCAGTCCCCAAAGGGAACATCCGCCAACTTGTGCTGGGTATCCAGGCAAAGGTGGATATCCTCAGCCAAGCCCGACGACGCATGGCCACTGGCGCCGCCACAGACCTGGCACATGAGTCCCGATGTCTAACGAGTCTGGAGCTGCTGTTTAGCCACTGCCCTGTCCTGGTCCCGCACCTGCCTGACGGTAGTCTGCAGATTCGCGGAAGATGAGGGACAACCTCATCCAGGAGCCCAACAGGGTGTGAAAATGTGCTATGAGGACGGCCGAACTGGCCTGACAGGCTTCGAGAGAGGACGCAGCATAGACTTTTCGCCCGCATAATCCAATTTCGATTCCTTGTCGGAGGTTTGTCCACATCCTCTGCCTCCGCACGCCAGAAAACGCTGTCGGTAACCAACCCTCGGCCGAGGGTGTTCCAAAACCGACAGGGAACTGTTTGACCGTGATACTTCCTGGCCAACCTGGCCGGCGCAGGGCAGGAAGCAGGACGCTGCCAAAGTTCCAAGGCCGACCCACTATGGCTTCGCCACCGAAAGGCCTCCGCAGGAGAATCCTCGGTCCAGAATCTCCGGAGGGGATACCTGGCCTGCTTAGAAACGGGTTCGAGCTTCATCCCGTGGACTCGAGATGAGTCGAGCAACCCTAAGAAGGACCTAAGGCTATCGCCCATTGACTGTCCTCCCGAGGACTCCAAGTCTATGTGCTTGGAGAAGAGGGAGGAACCATCATCGACTCAGAAGAGTCCTCAAAGAGCTGCCTCGCCCTGAGCCACCCTCCACCTGCCAAGGTTTATCGGGAGTGAGGGTGACCGACAGCCTATGGGCAAACCCAAAGCCGACCGAGAATTTTGGTCGGAGCCCCAACTAATGGCTGTGGGGAAGAGGTTCCACCAGAATCGGTGAGCAGCTGGAATTGGTCAACAACCGCCTGAGAACAGGCTCTCGCTACAATGAGGGGTTGTTTCGCTGTCTGGTGACAGCCACTTAATGGCCGGGAAGATGACTGGTGGCTTATTCCGGTCAAAAGGAGCTGTTGCCACATAGTTCTCGGACTCCAACGCAACTTCGCGCTAAAGCCTCCTCGCCCGAGGAAGAGGAAGAGCGCGGCGCGCTGTGGCACACGGTGCCGAGATCGAGACCGCCCATGACGGGCGGGATCGGTTGGACTGCGAGGATGTCCGAGACCGAGAGTCTCGACTAGGCCGAGGAAGGTGAGGAGAAGTGTCGGAAATCGGCACTCCCCTCGGCTCGGACGATCCCACCGAAGGCTCCAGAACCGGAGGCACAGACGAGCCGACGGGATCCTCAACTCCCACCGGGGAAACCGGGGAGAGGGGATTCTCAGCTTCTCCAGCCGATAACCCGTCCAACGGGTCAAGAAAAATCTCGAGTCTCGGCCAACTGGCCTGACGGGGACACCGTGAAGCCAGTGGCCGAAGCTGAGGGGTCGACCAAAGTCAACTGTCGACAAGGAGAGGGGGATCTTCCCCGCTCCCAAGAGCGTCGACGGAGAGACTTACTTTTGCTCTTTTTGAACCTGGAAGAAGGTCCCGAAGAAGTTGGACCCTCACCTTTGGTCGAGAGGGTCAGACAAAGCTCCTTAAAAGAAGCCGAGTAAGAGGCACCGAGAGAGAGCGGGACAAATGCCGCAGCCGAGGTAGAAGCGGCCCGCGCCGCCTCCTCTTCGAGGGCGATCATCTGCTCAAGCTGATCCGCCGAGCCTGCTGCCGCGGACACCGCCAATCGGGCCTCTTTAGATTTCACCGGTGGAATTTTTTCTCGGCCCAGCTGTAATCGAGCAGCAAGGTCTTCAACGACGAGGCCGAAAAGGAAGAGCATGTCGAGGCCCGCGGGTCGTGCTCAAGGCCCAGGCAGTAGACGACTGGAGTGCAGATCCGCCCCTAGACATCTTCTGCCCGCAAGGGCACCTCCAAACCGGGAGTCGATGGTCCATCGCAGTCATGAAGACCCAAGTCTTTTGCAAAACTTTTCAATTTCGAACTTTTCAAGAATTAGGAACCAGTCTTAAGCAACGCTAAGCATGAGGAACCTGAGCTTCCAAGCGGTAAGGAAGATCTAGCCATGGGGCGGAGCCGAGAGTTTTACCACCCGGTTGGGTGGGAGGAGCCAGCTTGAAGACCTTCCGGCAAGATTTAAAGCGGCAAGGAACCTGCCAATAAGTGTGGATGAACAACATATCCATGTCCCCAGAATCCCCAGTTCTCCAGCCGGAGACTCCTAGCCGCTGGATGACATCAGAAGAGGAGACTGAGGATCCGCCATCAAATGGCAATCAGAGATGCTGAGAACACCTGATCCTAGGAGAAGGATATTGGAACTAGAATCTACCTCCAGCGGGGATGGCGGGAGGGTAAGTACCTGCTGCAAGAGCTGTTCTCAAGATCTACTGTTACGGTAAGTTCTTATGTAACTGTACTATCTTACTTTGAGAAACAGCTCTTGCAGCAGGTTACACCATTAGGACTGATTCCCAAGCAATAGTGGAAATCCCACACCATTGGGAGGAGGGAAGGTAGAGATCCTTAACAGAACGTGAACCTAGGACAGAAGTCCTTGAAGGGCTGCTAGACCAAAATCTGCTTTTCGCTTCAATGCAATATCCAGGCAGTAATGCCTGCTGAAAGCGTGTATGGAGCTCCAAGTAGCTGCAGCACAAATAGCTGAGGTGGATACGTTCTTTAAAGCTGCAAAAGAGGTAGCCACCCATCTGGTGGAATGACCCTTAACCATGCCCGGTAGGGGTTTATTGCGCTTCTGGTAACAGAACGTAAGCCACAATGAGCCACCTGGACAGCGACTGTTTAGAAACAGGAGCTCCCATCATCCTGTGGGCAAAGGAGACAAAAAGCTGGTCCGATTTTCGGTGGTGTTTTGTTTTGGTCAGGTAGTATCTGAGACACCTATGCACATCTAAAGTGTGCAGAAGGGCTTCTCCTCGATTAGAGTACTTAGGGAAGTACACTGGTAAATCAATATCCTGATTAAGGGTGAGTGCTGAGACCACCTCAGGCAGAAATTTAGGATTAGTCCATAGGGATACCCTGTCTTGGTCAAAAACCAAATAAGGTTCTTTGCACATAAGTGCATGGAGTTCCGAAATTCTTCTGGTCGAGGTGACAGCAACTAAAAACAGCATCTTCCAAGAAAGAAGACGTAGTTCGCAATTCGTGGCTGGTTCAAAGGGTGGCAGCCTAAATTGCTCCAGGACAAAGGGTAGATCCCATGGTGGAATCGGATCCTTAATCGGGGGCCTAAGGTGGGGGACACCTCTCAGGAAGGCACATGTCGTGTCCAATTGAGCTACAGTGTGTTGGCCTATAGGGGGAAATTGTTCAACCAGGAAAGGCACACTAAGCCAGAGCTTGTTTCCAGGTGCAACCTGGGAGCACAAGGAAGTTAAGTGACTTGCTCAGGGTCACACAGTATACAAGAGGAAGCTGTGGGATTCAAACCCAGGTCTGGTCTGCTGGATGTCACCAGATTTGCATCTCAGAGCCTTAGACCACTGTGCTATACTGCCTCCAAGGGATGTGATAGGCTGAGATGGCACAGAGATGTACCTTGATCGAGGAGTAAGCCAAGCCTGACTGGAAAAGGGACAGCAGGTAGTCCAATACTAACTTTTCTGGACAGTCCAAAGGCGAAAAGCCACGCGCTTGAGCCCATAAACAAAACCTGCGCCACTTCATGGCGTAGGTCGCATGGGTGGCTGGTTTCGTGGCAGCAGCGAGAATGTCTGCTACCTCTTGCAAGACCCCGTGTCGCATCATGGCTATGTCTCTAGGAGCCAAGTGTGTAGGTTCAGGGAACGTAGGTCCGGATGGACCAAGGAACCCGCCTCCTGAGACAGCAAGTGGGAGCTGATTGGCAATGGCACTGGAGGTTCCCAGGACAGCTGATGCAAAAGAGGGAACCAGATCTGCCTGGGCCAAAAGGGCGCGATCAGTATCAGTGTCGCTTGCTCCCTGGGAAGTTTTTGAAGAACCCTCTGGATCAGCGGAAAAGGGGGAAAGGCATAGAGGAATCTGCCCGCCCAGGAAAGGGACAACGCGTCTCACCAGAAAACACCAGGCCCTGGATATAGTAAGCAAAAACTGGGCAGTTTTGCATTGGATGGGGACGCGAAAAAGTCTAAATCTGGAGTACCCCATCTGTGAAACAGATCCTCTGCTACCTCCTGAAGTAGTTCCCAGTCATGGACTCTGGCCTGGGAGTGGCTCAGGCCATCTGCGATGACGTTGTCCACTCCTGGAACACAAACGGCAATGAGGTTTGCGCCGTGTTGCAAGGCCCAATCCCACACCCTCATGGCCTCCCTGCAAAGCGGGTAGGAATGGGTGCCTCCTTGTTTGTTGAAGTAATACATCACCGCGGAATTGTCTGTTTGTAACAGAAGTGTACTCAGTGGGATCTCCGACTGGGAGGCCTGCAAGGCATAAAGAACTGCCCTCATTTCCAAGATATTTATGTGGAGATGAGTCTCTTGGTCTGTCCACAGGCCCTGATACCGGACACCGTCAAGGTGTGCTTCCCAACCAAGCCCTGACGCATCCGTGGAGAGTGTCACAGTCGGGGATGGGAGAGATTCCTTGAATCTAGCCACCATTGGCAATCTCGGATTACGGCCTTCGTGATCCAGATTGGATGCTGCAGATGGTCTTGCTTTTGGTCCCACTGGACGCTTAACATCCACTGGGTTACCCACATGTGGAGACAGGCTAGCAGGACTATTGCAATGGCCACAGCCATGTGTCCGAGCAGGCAAAGGACCAGTCTGGAAGGAACGGTCTTCTTCGCCGAAACATCCCTGATGAGAGATCTGATGTGTTCCGCTCTATCCGGGGGAAGGAAAGCTTTCCCTTGGACGGTGTCCAGAACTGCACCTATGAACTGCAGAGGCCGGGACGGAACCAGATATGACTTCTCGTGATTGATGACGATGCCCAAAGTCTCGAACAGAGACTGAGTGCAGTGAACAGCAGACATCAGGGCCTCTCGGGAGGGCGCCATAAGAAGCCAATCGTCCAGGTAGGGGAACACATAGTGGCCTTGTCTCCTCAGAGTTGCGGCTACAAACGCCATGCACTTCGTAAACACCGGAGGTGCCGATGACAGCCCGAATGGGAGGGCTCAGAACTGATAGTAGTGACCTTGAAACTCGAAGCGCAGGAACTTCCTGTGCGTCTGAGCAATAGGTATATGCAGGTAGGCATCCTGCATGTCTAGGGAAGCTAGGAAGGTGTCCTGCTTGAGCATGGGAATCAGACCTGGGAGGGTCACCATGCGGAAGCATATATACAGGACCGAGTCGTTGAGGTCACTGAGGTCCAGTATCGGA
This sequence comes from Neoceratodus forsteri, assembly GCA_016271365.2. Classification (NCBI taxonomy): domain Eukaryota; kingdom Metazoa; phylum Chordata; order Ceratodontiformes; family Ceratodontidae; genus Neoceratodus; species Neoceratodus forsteri. The sequence goes on from CM057451.1 coordinate 42,823,020, forward strand.
CGGAGGTCCCCTGTCTTCTATGGAACCAGAAAGAAGTCAGAATAATATCCTAGGCCCCTCTGGTTCTGTGGTACGTGCTCTATGGCTTCTTTTTCCAGAAGCGCGACCACCTCCTGCTGTATGAGCAGAGCATGCTGACCTGAGTAGCAGAAGAGCAGGGGAGGTCTTGCCGGTGGGTGGTCGAGAAATTTTATGAACTGGCCTTTCTTGACCAACTGAGGAATCCACCTGTCGGTGGTGATCGACTGCCACCCTAAAAAGTGGCGGCAGCCGGCGTGACCCCCGATCTTTGTGCCCATTGATCCAGAGGAGGGCGGGGTCAGGAGGAGGGTCTCCTCGGCTGGGCTGGTTTTGTGTAACGTTGGCCTCTGCCTGGGGACGACCTGGCCTGGGCTTTACGCTGAAAAATGCCCCTTTGCTGCTGGCCGGAACGTAGCTGCTGCCGGCTGCGAAAGCGGCTCTGGTTCCCACGAAAGGAACTAGGCCTGGATCTGTACATGAACTGTACAGATCGGACTGCCTTCCCTGTGTCCTGGAGTTTGGTGATGACCTTCTCCGAGGATTCACCAAAGAGTACCTCGCAGTTATACGGGACGTCCAGAATGTTCTTCTGTACGTCCGGGTGAAGCCAGAGACACGGAGCCAAGAGTGTCGCTGGAGACAAATGCCTGAAGCTGCAGCTCTGGCAGATGAGTCCGCAGAGTCGTATGCAGCTCTAAGCACCTGGGTACCCACATCTGACCCTGTGCGGAGAAGATTGAGGAGCTCCGCCTTTTGATCGCCATAGGGAAGCTTATCGACTAGGTCCTGGCCCTGTTCCCGCAGGGCGTTCTGAAAATGTACCATGTGGTTAAGGTAGTTCAGAGACCTGATGGCGCATGTAGCAGCCGGGTACGTGCGCCTCCCTAGGGCATCCAATTGCTTGGATTCCTGGTCCGGTGGCTGTGTGCTCATATGTTGAGGTCTTTGAGACCAGTCATGCGAGGCCATGATGACAAGGGAGTCTGCCAGAGGTTGTTTAGCGAAGTACTGGTCGTCTCTCGGAGCCTTGTACAGGCAGTCAGCCTTCTTCGGCACTGCTGGGGTGGAGTGCGGATGCTTCCACACAGCCTTGGTGACGTCCACAGAAGTGTCCACCAAGGGTGGTACTACCACAGGCTTTGGGTCTTTCTGCCGAAGATAGCGGGCAAGGCGTTGTCGTTCAGGGTCAAGGTCTTCAGCATCCCACCCCATGTTGTCCTGGATGTGCCTCATGATCTCAGCGAAAGAGGGATCATCTGGAGGAGATCTTGGGAGGTTGTGTGGGTCAGGAGAGGAGATGCTGAGTGAAGGAGGAGATCTGGAGTAGTCCGAGGTGTCCGATCTGGAGTCCTCCCCCGACGGAGTATACCGATGCCGTCTGGGTCGCTTGGGGCTGGGAGACCCTGATGGAGATCTGGAGGGAGGCCTTCTCCTGTCTTTAGATCTGCCCCTAGGAGGTGGGGTTTGTTCCTTGGGGGTTGGTGGTCATACTACTGGACCCTTTGGTGGAGGAGGGGGCGTAGGAGGTGAAGGAGTAGGAGTAGGAGTAGGAAGAGGAGGTTTAACAGGGACCACATCCTTTCAGATGGTGTCCCACCAAAAAGTAGAGAGCTCCTTTACTTCTTCAATATTCATAACCGACAAAGGGCCTGGCGCCGGTGGTCTGTCGCCGGGGTCGGGTGTCGGGTCCCCAGTGTCTCTGTGTTCAGGGAAGGTTCCTGCGGGAGCCCAGCATCCTCGGTGTTGCCTGCTGGTCTTCGAGCAGTGTAGCATCCTCCTCAGTTGAGTTCCTGTGACCGGCGTCCGCCAGCGACGGGGGGTGCGGTCTTCCACTCTGGAGAATGCGACGCCGAAGTCGGCCTCTTAGCCGACGCCCTCGGATCCGGTGAACGCTCGGCCGGCAACGGGTGTCTGGCCGGTGTCGTCGGTTCCTGCGAGTGCCCGGATGACTTCTGATGCTTAGCCGACGTCGGGTGTTTAGCCAACGTCGGGTCCGACGTCCGCTTCAGGGACATCAGGTCCTTAGTCTTTCTCGGAGGTGGATCAGGACCTCTGGGAGGTTGGGAGACTGACCTGGAGTTGGTGTCCCGATGTCGGGTGGAAGATGAAGATTTATGGTGCTCGGACTTGGAAGAGGCCTTAGATGGAGTGGAGGAAGCCAAGGGCCTCGAAGTCTTGATCGGCTGGAGCGAAGAAGAGCCGCCTGAAGCCCGGACCTTAAGTGGGGGCTGTGACCGAGCCCTGGAGGGAGCGCGGTCCGATCCAGTGGAGCCTGAGCTGCGGGAGTCCGAGGCCTGGGTTGGGAATCTAGACCTAACCATCTCCCAGTGCTTGTCCCGGTGCTTATGAGCCTTCGAGGAAGATTCTCCCCTGGAGGAAGGTTCTTGGTCCATTCTTTTCAGTTTTTCTTCAAGAAGATACGCCTGTAGTACCTTCTGACGGCGGGTCCTGGTGCGGCTATTGAACCCTTGGCAAAAGGTGCAGGCCTCGGTATTGTGGTCCGGGCCTAGGTAGCGCACATAGGAGGAGTGAGGATCCTTGAAAGGGATCTGTTTTCCGCAGGCACACTTAGAAAGGGACCCTGCCGAAGGAGTTGAGAGGACATCAGTTAGCAAAACACACAGAAAGTTCTGTAGTTGTCGATGCTAGGTAGAGACTGAGAGGCCGATGCTGGCCAGTCGACGGCGGGAAAAGAACTGAGATTCTGGGGACCACCTTTGTACTACGCCTCGACGGGCGGGACCGACGTGGAGGCAGTCCCCACTGAATACTGCTAGCTAGAAAATTTCCGTGGGGTCCTGGCGTCTGCCAGCTTCAGTCCTAATGGTGTAACCTGCTGCAAGAGCTGTTTCTCGAAATAAGATCAGGCAGATCTTACTTCTGACCCCACTCTGCAATGTCTCCAATGAAGACATCAAACAAAACGGGGTCCAGCACTGCAGCCAGCTCTCAACCCACCCCAGCAGTTTTTTCCCCCACTCCCATATCTCTCAGCTTGCTCATTAACCTCCTATGCAGCACAGAGTCGAAAGCCTTGCTGAAGTCCAGACAGAGGACATCCACAGCATGGCCTTCGTCAACTGCCCTAGTGACCCAGTTGAAGAAGTCGATAAGGTTAGTTTGGCAAGATCTTCCCGTGACAAACCCATGCTGTCTCTCATCCTGCAGGCCACTGCTATCAAGAAAGGTTCTCAACCTCTCCTTCAGAATGGTTTCCATCAACTTCCCCACTATGGAAGTCAAGCTTACCAGTCTGTAGTTACCTGGTTGGTCCTTGGGTCCACTCTTGTGAAGCGGCATCACATGAGCCAACCTCCAGTACCTAGATATGTTCCCTGTCTCAAGGAGGTGTTGAACAGGTCCTGTCAGAGGGCCGGCTAACAACTCTGCCAGTTCCTTCAGGACTCTTGGGTGTACACCGTCCGGTCCTGGTGCCTTGTCCACCCACAAGCCTTAAGGCCCATCAGAACACTATCCTCTTGGATGACCTTGTCTGTTATCTCTGCCTCCCCCACCCTTGCCCCCATTCCCCTGAGGTACTGGGCCATCCCTTTCTTTTGTAAACATCCAGCAGAAATACTCACTGAGTGCCTCTGCCTGATCTTCCCCTTGTTCAGCCCATCCTCCCTCTCTCTTGATTCTAACAATGTCATCCCTACAAAGTACAGTTACGTAAGAACTTACCATAGCAGTAGATCTTCGAGAGAGGCTCTTGCAGTAGGTAATTACTTATAGGACTGATGTCGGCAGGCAGCAGGACCCCACGGAAAAATTTCTAGCTAGCAGTCCCTGGCGGTGACCGCCCCCACGTCAGGTGACCAGCCTCGGACGACGTCGGTATAAAGGGGCAGTCCCAGATGCCCGCCTTCCAGTTCTTTCCCACCACAGGCCCGGAAGGCCGAGAAGAGAGAGAAGCATATATTTCCCTTAATGGAAAAGGAGCTGAAAAAGCCTAGGGGGATGGAGGGCAGGAAGGTATTACCTACTGCAAGAGCCTCTCTCGAAGATCTACTGTTACAGTAAGTTCTTACGTAACTGTACAATCTTACTTCGACAGCGCTCTTGCAGTAGGTAATTACATATAGGACAGAATCCCAAGCAGTCTGGAACAAATGAAAAGGCACCAGGAGGAGGAGCTACTCCAAGAAGTAGCAAAAAAAGCTTGCAAACCTCAAGAAAGGAGGTCCTGCAAGACAGCTAACCCGAAGCCTGCTCTACGGTGAGAGGCAATGTCCAAACTGTAATGTTTAGTAAATGTGTGGACAGAGGTCCAAGTGGCAGCAGCACAGATGTCTGCCGCAGACACATTCTTGAAACAAGCCGCAGAGGCTGCTACTCCTCGAGTAGAGTGGCCTCTGACTTGACCCGGAAGGGTCTTGTTATACTTGTCATAACAGAAAGTGATACAATGAGCCAACCACTTTGATAGGCATTGCTTGGAGACAGCACTGCCTTCCCTTTTGTGAGCAAAAGAGACGAACAACTGATCAGTCTTTCCGAGATCCTTCGTCCTATCGGTGTAGTATCCCAGAATCCTGTGGACCTCCATGGTATGGAGCAAGTATTCTCCTTGGTTGGAATACTGTGTGAAAAAGGCAGGTAACTCGATAGACTGATTTAAGGTGGACTCCACTACCACTTTTGGGAGAAACTTGGGGTTCGTGCAAAGAGCTACTCTTTCTTTGTGAAAGATCAGATAAGTGATTTTACACATAAGGGCCTGGAGCTCAGAAATTCTGCGAGCTGAAGTAATGGCCACCAAGAAGAGCGTCTTCCACGATAAGAACTTCAAATCTGTGGAAGCCGCAGGCTCAAAGGGAGGAAGGGTAAGTTTCTCAAGAACAAAGTTCAAGTCCCAGGGGGGAGCTGGAGTCCGAACAGGGGGTCTGAGATGAAGGACCCCTCTGAGAAAAGTCTTGGATACCTCCAATTGGGCAAAAGCTTGTCAGCTAAAGGGACATGGTAGGCTGAAATGGCCGCAATGTGGACTTTCAAAGAGGAGTGACTGAGACCCAGGTCGAAAAGATGACGCAGATAATCAAGCAGAACGGCCACAGGACAGGAGAAAGGCTCCACGTTCCTGGAGGCAGCCCAAATGGAAAATCTTTTCCATTTCATAGCGTAGGTGGACCTAGTGGAGGGTTTTCTAGCCTCCACCAGAATCTCGGCCACCTCAGGCGAGACGCCAAAGCGAGACTGGGCTAGGTCTGCAGGAGCTATGCATGAAGTTGAGGAGACTTGAGTCCCGGATGGACCAGGGTCCCCTGATCCTGGGTCAGTAATCCTCGAAATAAAGGCAGAGGAAGAGGAGGAACCTCTGAGTATTGTTGTAGAAGAGAGAACCAAATTTGCCAGAAAGGAGCGATCAGAATCATTCTCGCTCCTTCCAATGCCAGTTTCTGCAAACACGAGGGACCAGAGGAATCGGGGAGTATAGACAAATCTGTCCTTCCAGTTTAGAGACAGAGCGTTGCTCCAGAAAGTGCCTCGCTCTGGCGCGAGCGAGCAAAAAACTGGAAGCTTTGCGTTTTGGGAGGAGGTGAACAGGTCTATCTGTGGAGTCCCCCAAGTCTGGACGATGCTTTTTAGAACTTTTTGGTCCAGTTCCCACTTGTGTGGCAGAGCCGAAGAACGACTTAGCTTGTCTGCCAGGACATTGTCGACTCCCGGACATGGATCGCCATGAGGTGCAGGTTGTGAAGAGTTGCCCATTCCCAAACCCTCATCGCTTCCCTGCAAAGCGGGTAGGACCGAGTCCCTCCCTGCTTGTTGATGTACCACACCACGCACGTGTTGTCCGTTTGGACAGCTAGGTGACCAGGAAGGATGTATTGGTGAAGGGCCTGGAGAGCATACAGCACCGCTCGAAGCTTGAGCACATTGATGTGGAGAGCTAACTCCAATTTTGACCATAAGCCCTGGGTTCGGTGAGGACCCAGATGGGCTCCCCAACCTTCACCTGATGCGTCCGTAGTCAGAGTCTGAGCGGGGGGAGGAAGAAAAAAGGGCCCCCCCCCGGAAAAGGTTCTCTCGAACCATCCACCATTGTAAGTCTCTTATCATCGGTGAGGAGATCAGCACCAGATGATCTAGGTCATCTACAAGTTGATCCCACTGGGAGCGAAAAGTCCACTGAGAGATCCTCATGTGGAGGCGTGCGCGCAGAACTGTCGGGATGGCAGCCGCCATAAGACCCAGTAGACGGAGCACCGACCTTGCTGGAACCCTCCTGCATTCCGACAGAAAGGAAATCTGGGACTGGAGGGAAGCCCCCCTGTCCGGAGGCAGGAAGGCCCTGCACATTGTCGAATCGAGGATTGCCCCGATGAACTGGAGTCTCTGGGAAGGATCCAGGTGAGACTTGGAATGGTTGATGGTGATACCCAGGCCACTGAAAACCCGCTGGGTGAGGGAGAGACAATGCAGGAGTTCCTCCCTGGACGGGGCCGCCAGGAGCCAGTCGTCCAGGTAGGGAAAAACCTGAACTCCCAAAGTACGCAGGTGGGCCGCTATCACCGCCAGGCATTTGGTAAAGACTCGGGGAGCCGAGGAAAGACCAAAAGGGAGTGCCCGGAATTGGTAGTGGTCCCCCTGGAACGTAAACCTGAGGTACTTTCGGTGAGAAGGGCGAATGGGGATGTGCAGGTAGGCATCCTGCATATCCAGTGCACAAAGCCATCGGCCCAGCCGAAGCAGGGGCAAGAGGGTTTGAAGGGATAGCATCCTGAACCTCTTGTATTCCACATATAGGTTCAGGAAGCTGAGATCGAGAATAGGTCTGAGATCTTCCATCTTCTTTGGTACAAGGAAGAAATGGGAATAGTAACCCGTCCCGTGAAGGTGAGGAGGGATGGGTTCTATGGCCTGCTTCATGAGGAGAGCAGAAATTTCTTCCTTGACTAAAAGAAGATGGTCCCTTGAGCAAGAGGAGATCAGAGGGGGATGACGTGGAGGTTTCTGCAGAAACTCTATGGAGTGCCCCTCTGCTATGATCTGAAGCACCCATGAATCTGATGTTATCCTCTCCCAACCCGGAAGGTGGAGGGAGAATCTCCCTCCTACCAGTTCCTCCGGGGCGTCCGGAGGCGGTGGGAGAGGGAAGGAGTCAGGTGGTGTGAGGCAGCGCTCAGCTGGGGCACCCGCTGCCTTTGGGCGGGCGGGGCCTGGCAGCTGTGGGGCCCGACGTTTGTGGCCCGGCCTTCCCTGAGGTTTCGCTAGGGGGCCGGCTGCGCTCTGCTGAAAGGGACGGCGCTTGTGGGGATGGGGACGGCACATTGAATCACAGATTTAAGGGGTCGCCTTTCTCCTGTAGGTCAGTGATGATGTCCTGACATCACCACCGAAAGCACAGAACCCTGAAAGGTGCTTCTTGGATTGCTGACTGCACCTCCGGACCAGACCTGACACACGGAGCCATGCGTGACGTCAAGACTTAAGGCGACCGCGAGAGTCTGGCCCTGGCGTGTGACCACCAAGGCCGTAGGTCATCTCAGAATGCACCCACTGGCCGAACAAGCAGAACGGGACTAGGTTGGCTAACCCTGCTTGACTTGGGAGTCAGGCAAGGAGTCAATCTTTGATTCCGCCTGGGTAAGGACGGCCTTCTGGTAATCCCCCATATGTGCTACATAATTTAGGGCCCTGATCCCCAATGTGGAAGAAGCACATATCTTCCTTCCATACTGATCCAGAAGGCGAGGTTCCTTATCCGGGGAGACGAGCTCAAATGTTTCGGGTGTGCGGACCGGCCGCGAGCGGCGCTAATCACAACCGAGTCTGCACGGGGGTGAGAGTCTAAAAAGTCTACACCCTCTGGAGCCTGGTATAGCGTGTTGGACTTCCGAGGAAGTGCGGCTAAAGCCGACAGTCGTTCCAAATGGTGGAAACAAGGTGGGCATGAGGCTCGATCCAGGGTGGCACTAGAATAGAGGCCGTAAGGGGCAAGTCCAGATGTTCGGCGAGTTTAACCCGCTGAGGATCTGGTTCTAAGGAATGCCACTGATGGACTTCCTGGATCTTCCTGAGCAACTCCATGAAGGAAGGATCCTCCGGAGGAGACTTCGGAGGAGTCCTCGGCCGGGGCTTGGACAGAGAGCGAGGCTCGTCGTCTTTCTTGGAGCAACTATCGGAGGAATCCGAGAAGTCCGAGAGAGAAGAAGAAGAGGAATTTGAAGCAGAGTAAGACTCCCTAGCTTGTCTGGGGAGGAACGGGTTCCTTAGGGGGGATCCCTGGACATGTGTCCTGCCCCTCTCTGGATCCCAAGGGCAAAGCCCAGGAATCCGGAGGCGGAGAGGGAGTGTGCCGTCTGGGGCGTACGGGAGCCGGGGGTGGCACCGTCACCGTAAGACGGCTCTCGACTTCCTTGGTGAGCTGAGCCTTGGCCTCAGCCCACCAGGAGGCCAGAGTTTCCTGGAGATCCACCGGCAGCCTAGGGGGCAGTGGAGGAGGAGAAGGGGATAGTTGTACGGATGAAATCCATAAGGAGAGTATCCGTAACCTGGCTGCGGGAATACCGGAGCTGGGTATTGCGGTGTCTGGTACTGCGGCGTCGGAGGAGTTGGCGCCGGGTACTGCGGCGCAGGATACTGTGGACCCGGGTAAACCAGCGTCGGATAAGACTGTGGATACCCAGGTACCAGAGGAGCTGCCGGAGCAGACGGCCCAGTAGGGAACTCCACGGGTGGATTGACCGTGATAGGCCCGTGGGGTAGAGGGCCCGAAGGGAGAGAAATATCCCCCGCCGGCGTCAGGGCGGCGTCAGATCCCGCTGGATAGGAGGGGGATCAGACAATGTGGGAACATCCCGAGCCTCGCCCAGGGACGGAGGGGAAAAGTCCCCGGGGTCCGGCAGGGGGGGACTCAGGCTCCCCGGACGGCAGCGAAGGCTGCGGGGAACCTGAGAGGACAGACGGAGCAGGGTCTGCCGTGGGCTCCGAGGCCCGGTGCACGTCAGAGGAGCCGACGTGCAGTTTAGTGGCCGAATCCCAGCAGACGCCAGAGGAGCCGGCGTCCGACATCGGGAGTCCCTCGTCGGAGGCGGGCCGAGGATGGAAAGAGGCCCGGTCCGAGGGGGACACTGCCGTGCACTGCCCCGAAGGGTCAGGCGTCTTAGCGGCCTTCTTCCGGCGGACGTCAGAGGAGCCGACGTCCGGCTTATGGGAGGCGCCCGCACCAGTAGGCCACAAGCCTGCGGCGGTACTGAGGGCAGAAACCTCCTTTTGCCTGGAGGCACCCGGCAGGCTCGAACGCGAACCCGACAGGCGGTCTGACGCCTCCTCCAAAGCCTTGGAGGTTGCCGTCGGGCGATCCCCAGGAGGGACGTTATTTGGCCGCGGCTCCAGCCGAGTCGCGAGGAGGAGGCCTTCTCCCGTGCCTTTCTTTGTCCCTTCTTGTGCCCTTCAGGAGGTCGACGCCAGCGAGGCTTCTTCAACTCCTTCTCCATTGTGGACATCTTCTTTTGAGAGATGGGCTTCTAGAACTGCTGGCGTCGTCTGCGGGTGGCGCGATTGAAATGAAGGCAGTGCGAGGATACTTGTCGACCACGGTGGTCGGGCCTAAACAAAAAGGCAGAGGGAGTGACCGTCTTTGTGAGGCAGTTGGGCGCCGCTCGAGTCGCACTTATTTTTTGAAGGGGACGACATATACCGACATTCACCTGATGAAGAAAATACAAAATACTGATACTTTTCAGAAAACAGACAAAGCAACAGGACTGGCGTTGTGAACTTCACCTTGGCTGCCGGAGGCTGACGGGGAAAGAACTGGAAGCGGGCGTCTGGGACCTCCCTTTATACCGTCGTCCCACACCGGCCGCCTGACGGGCGGTCCCCAGGACTGCTAGCTAGAAATTTTTCCTCGCGGGGGTTCTGCCGCCGCCGACGGGCCAGTCCTATGTAATCACTCACTGCAAGAGCCCTCAAGTAAGATCTCCTTTTCTCCCTTATGTATTTAAAGAACCCCTTTTCCCCCTCTCTGATCCCCAGAGCCAACTTCAGCTCCTTTGCTGCCTTGGCTGCCCTGACTGACCTGGTCACCTCCCTATATGCCTTTGAGAACACTTCTCTATCCTCATATCCAGATTTTTTGAACTTAATGAAGGCAAATCTTTTTTCTCTCACCTTCCCCTCCACCTCCTTGCTGAGCCAGCTAGGTTTTTTGATCTGGACTGCTTACGCTGAGATTTGGCACACGTGTTCGTGGCCTCATTTAGTCCCTTCCTAATGATTGCCCACTTTTGTTCAGCATCCATTCCTGGGTTAATTTCAGCTAAATACCCCTCCAGGATGCTGCCCATTCTGGCAAAATCTGCCTTCCTGAAATCCAACACTCCTGTCCTGGTCTTAGCAGACCCCTTCCCTGTGTTGAGAAGGAACCACACTGAGCAGTGGTCGCTTAGTGATAGAAGGCCCTGTATTACCACATCCTGGACTTGGTCTCCATTTGTTGGCACCAAGTCCAGTATGTTCCCCTCCCTAGTAGGATCCATCATCCCTTGCACTAGGTAACTGTCTTGGATAGCCTTCAGCAGCATCTGTTTCCTGCCGTGTACTGTAGTCACTGTCTGCCAGTCACCTCCAGGTAGGTTGAAGTCTCCCACTATAACTGTATTCCCTTGCCACTGACCTTCCTGATTTGCTCCCCCAGCTCCCTGTCCACCTCCTCGTTCTGTGAGGGTGACCTGTACACCACCCCCATCCTTGAGTTTCTTCCTTTAGGACTTTGAAGCAATACCCATATGGCTTCTGGCCTCCCTCATCCCCTTCCTCCCTGGTACACAGGATCCCGTCTCTTACATAAATAACCACCCCTCTCGGTCCCTGTGGAACACCTTGTATCCTGGGATTGTGAGATCCCAGTCATGGTATTGGGTGGCCCAGGTCTCTGAGATGGTAGCAATATCTACCTCCCCCTCTGCCATCATTGCCTGGAACTCTGCCACCTTGTTTGCTAAGCTCCTTGCATTCAAGGATACTACAGTCCACCTTGTGTCCTGCCCCTCCTCTTCCCGTCTCTCCCCCTTCCACTTTTGTCCTGGTAACTTCTCATTCTCTTGGGGGGGGGGGGTGAGGCCTTCCCGTCTTTCAGATCTGCAAGTGTCTACTGAGGACCCCCGACATGCAACTTTCCCCTTGCTCCGTCCAGACTTCTCCTGAAGCTGTCCACTGTCTTCTGGGAGAGTCCACTATCTTCTGGGTGACAACTTCCTCCAGCAGCTCATTCCACCTGGCTACCACCTTCTCTGTGAAAAAGTGCCTCCACATTTCCCTCCAGAATCTTCCCCCACCAGATTAAGGCAGTACCCCCTAGTGGTCATGTTGCCACTAAGGTTGAAAAGACCCTCAGAGCTCACCCTGGTGAAACCCTTAAGGTAGCTGAAGGTTTCGATTTTGTCACTCCTCTCCCTTCTACAGTATCTTCCAGGGAGCACGAGAAAGGCTCTAAATCTTTGGAAGCGGCCCAGATCGTGAACTGTTTCCATTTCATGGCATAGGCAGATCTAGTGGATGGTTTCCTGGCCTCCACCAGAATCTCATCCACTCGGGGGGAACCCCGAAACGGGCTTGAGCTTCGTCTGCAGGAGCCACGCGTGCAACTGAAGGGACTTGAGATCTGGATAGACCAGGGTCCCCGATCCTGGGTCAACAAAGTCCGCGACAGAGGAAGAGGAAGCAGAGGTTCCTCAGAAAACTGTTGCAGAAGAGAGAACCAAACTTGCCTGGGCCAGAAAGGAGCGATGAGAATCATGCGAGCTCCTTCCAAGCTGAGTTTCTGTAAGACTCTCGGAATCAAGGGGAATTGGAGGGTAAGGCATAGACAAATCTTCCCTTCCAGCCTAGAGACGGAGTGTCTCTCTCCAAAAAACATCATGCCCTGGAGTGAGCGAGCAGAAGGTGGGAAGTTTTGCGTTGAGAGGAGGCGCGAACAAGTCTACCTGAGGGATTCCCCAGCGTAGAAAGATTTTGTCTGCTACCCCCTGATCGAGTTCCCACTTGTGCGCGTGGGCAGACAACCGACTGAGGTGGTCTGCCAAGGTGTTCTCGATCCCCAGAATGTGAATGGCCGTGAGGTGAAGGTTGTGCTGCACTGCCCAATCCCAAACCCGCATCGCTTCCCTGCAAAGAGGGTAGGAACGAGTTCCTCCCTGTTTGTTGATGTACCAAACAACACACATGTTGTCCGTTTGGACAGCCAGATGTCCGGGAAGCAGAAAAAGATGCAGAGACTGAAGAGCATATAACATGGCCCAAAGCTCGAGCACATTGATGTGGAGAGATTTTTCGAGCAGGGACCAGGATCCCTGGGTTCTGTGAGGTCCGAGATGGGCTCCCCAACCTTCTCCTGAGGCGTCTGTTGTCAGCGTCTGGGAGGGGGGGAGAAAGGCAGAAGGGAAATCCCCAGCAAAGTTTCTCCTGAACCACCCACCATTGCAAGTCCTGAGCCACAGGGCTGGAGACCAGAACCACTTGGTCTAGGTCATCCACCAGCTGATCCCATTGAGAGTGTGGAGACGAGCGCGAGGGACTGTCGGAATAGCAGCCGCCATTAGCCCGAGGAGGCGAAGGACTGACCAGGCACTGACCCGCCTGTGGCTGGTAAACAGGTACACCTGAGCCTGGACTGATGCCACCCTGTCCAGTGGCAAAAAAGCCATGCCAGTTTCCAGGATCGCCCCAATAAACTGGAGCATCTGGGATGGGATCAGATGGGACTTGGCCTGGTTAACGGTAACCCCCAGGCAGACAAAAACCTGCAGGGTGAGGGAAAGGAAGAGCAGGAGTTCCTCCCTGGACAAGGCCACCAGGAGCCAATCTTCCAGGTACGGGAAACCTGCACCCCCCGGGTATGCAGGAAGGCCGCCACCACCAAAAGGCATTTCGTAAAAACTCAGGGAGCCAAGGAAAGATCAAAAGGGAGGGCCCTGAACTGGTAGTACTCCCCCTGAAAAGCAAAATGGAGGTATCTGCGGTGAGAAGGGTGAATAGGGATATGCAGGTAGGCATTCTGCATATCCAGAGCGCACAGCCATTGTCCCGGCCGAAGGAGGGGCAGAAGACTCTGAAGAGACAGCATTCTGAACCTTTTGTACTCCACAAACAAATTCAGGGAGCTGAGGTCGAGAATCGGCCTCACCTCTCCTGACTTCTTCGGGAACAGGAAGAAATGGGAATAGCAGCCCGTCCCTTGAAGGTGCAGGGCTACAGGCTCTATCGCCTCTTTCACCAGAAGAGAGGAGATTTCTTCCTGGACCAGGAGAAGATGTTCTGGGGAGTACGACGACCAGGGGAGAGGGGGGTTTCGAGGAGGTTTCCGAAGAAACTCTACTGAGTGTCCTTCTGCGGTCAGCTGGAGCACCCGAGTGTCTAGTTATCCTCTCCCAGCCCAGTAGGTGGAGGGAGAATCTCCCTCCTACCAGTTCCTCTGGTATGCCCAGAGGCAGTGGGAGAGGAAAGGAGTCAGGAGGTATGAGACAGCGTCACGGCTGAAGCCCCCGCTGCTTTTTTGGGGCTTGGCAGCCGGAGGGGCCGACATTGACTGCCTGGCCACTGAGGTTTTGCTTTCGCCGAGGCTCTCCCGCTAAAGGGACGACGCTGCACTTGAGGGGGTTTGTACAGAGAGTTGACGCACTTGAGTGCAGTACCCTTCTCCTGCAGATCAGTGATGATGTCCTTGACATCACCACCAAACAGCACAGAACCCCTGAAGTGCGCATCCTGGATAGCGGACTGCACCTCCGGGACCAAACCTGACACTCGGAGCCAGTCGTGACGCCGCAAACCTATGGCCACTGCATCGTACGTGGCACGGAGCATGTGCCGACTGGCCGAACGTGCAGACCGGACTAGATCCACCACTTCCTGCTTCGTCTAAGACTCAGGAAGGGAGTCCAATTTAGCCTCCACCTCACTAAAGATCGACTTCTGATAATCCCCCATATGACCAACGTAATTCAGGGCCTTAATACCCAGAGTGGAAGAAGCATAAACCTTCTTCCCATACTGGTCCAGAAGGCGGGATTCCCTGTCTGGTGGTGACGAGCTCAAGTGCTTGGGGTTAGCCGTCCGGCCGTGAGCGGCGCTAATCATGACCGAATCAGCTTGAGGGTGCGAATTTAAAGAGCTGACACCCTCGGGAGCCTGATAAAGCCAATCCGACTTCCTAGGAAGGGGGGGCTAATACCGACGGTTGCTTCCAAACAGTGGAGACAAGGTCGGCATGAGGCTCAATCCAGGGTGGCACCAGGGTCGGAGTGGTCTCGGGCAGATCCAGGTGCACAGCGAGTTTCTTATGCTGTGGATCCGGCTCCAAGTAATGCCACTGATGAACTTCCTGGATTTTTCGCAGCAACCCCATAAAAGAAGGATCCTCCGGAGAGGACTTCAGAGGAGTCCTCGGCCTGGGCTTATCCGGAGAGTGTGGCTCGTTGTCTAAGTCGGAATGACCATCAGAGTCATCCGAGGTGTCCGAGGAGGATGAAGAGGGAGAAGACTTCCTCCAGACGCGGGAGAGGAACGGACCCCTTGGGAAGCGTATTCTGCCCTGCCCTGGAACCGAAGGGCTCGCCTCTGGTATCCGGAGGTCGGGAGGGAGTCTCTGGTCTCTGACGTAGGGGGTCCAGAACTGGGACCGGCGTCAGAAGACAGCTCTCTATCTCCTTGGTGAGCTGAGCTTTGGCCTCAGCCCACCACGAGGCCAGAGACTCCTTCAAATCCACCGGTAGCTGAAGGAGCAGTGGAGGAAGGGTATACGGATATTGTGGATATCCGTACCGAGCGTATCCATACCCCTACAGCAAGTAACCCAGCGTCGGGTAGTGAGACACCGTGTACTGTGGTGTCGGGTACTGGGGCACCGGGTATGATGGCACTGGATAGGACAGGGTCGGATACCCAGGGACCAGGGGGTCTGCAGGAGCAGACGGGCTGGGGAAAAGCCCAGCAGGTGGGTCTGGAACAGGAGGCTCGGTGTAGGGACTGTATCCGGGAGAGGGATGTCGCCCGGCATCGGCAAGACCGGCGGCGGTGCCCGAGGAACCGACTCAGGTCATCTGGCCCAGCAGGAGGGAGACCTAACAAAAGCGTACCTACATCCTCCGTATTGCCTGGAGAAGGAGGGGGTAAAATCCCTGGGGTCAAGCTGAGGAGACGCTGGGGCTTCAGAGGGCAGTGAATGCTGTGGGGAGACGGGGACGGTGGACAGAATGTTAGGGTCCAGCGTCGACTCCGATGCCGTGTGACCGTTGGAGGGGCTGACATTTGACTTACTGGCAGAGTCCGGGCGGACGTCGGAGGAGCCGTTGTCCGACTTAGCGGAACCATCGCCCGAGGCAGGCCGTGATGGAGGTGCGGCCTGCTCGGGCAGCTTAGGTGCCGTGCGCTGCCTCGAAGGGTCGAGCGACTTAGCAACCTTCTCCGGGGGGAGGTCAGAGGAGCCGACATCCAGCTTACCGGAGCCACTCGCACCAGTAGGCCGCACAGTGGCGGCCTTGCTGGGAGTGGACACCTCCTTTAGCCCAGAGGCACCTGAAGAGCCCGAGCCCGAGCCAGACAGGTGGGTCAATGCCGTCTTGGAAACCTCCAAGACGGCCATTGCGGAGCGGTCCCCCGGGGGGGGACGTCACCTGGAGCACAGCGACTCCAGCCGAACTCGTGGTGGCCGAGGAATAAGAGTCCAGGCCCCGGTGCTTCTCCTTGTCTTTCTTTTTACGGTGACCCTCGGGTGAAGTAGAGGCCTGACAAAGCTTCCTCAGCTCCTTTTCTATGGCGGTCACTTTCTTTTTAAGGATGTGGGTCTCCAGGAACTGCTGCCTCCGTCTGCGGGTGGCGGCGCTTAACTTCAGGCAATACTGGCACTTCTCCACGGGGTGATCTGGGCCTAGACAGAAGAGGCACTGGGAGTGTCCGTCCTTGTGAGGGAGTTGGATGCCGCACGAGTCGCACTTATTCTTGTGCTTGGAGGGTGTAGGGGATGACATACACCTCCGAAAAAGCTGACAGAATTCGAGAAAATCTAAGAAAAAAACAATGGTAAGACTACAGACGACAGACTGATGAGCAGTTGAACTTAACCGCGAGGCGCTTACACAAGCTAACGGCGGGAAAGAACTGGAAGGTGGGCGTGCGGGACCGCCCCTTTATACTGACGTCGCTTGACGCCGGTCACCTGATGTGGGGGCAGTTCCCCACCAGAGACTGCTAGCTAGAAATTTTTCCGTGGGGTCCTGATGCCTGCCGGCTTCAGTCCTATATGCAATTATCTACTGCAAGAGCCCTCTCGAAGTAAGATCTTGTGTTTCAGAAATCACTCAGCTTCACTTCTTGGTTCTCAAACACTAAGAACTCATGAGATGACACTCTTGAGTAGCCAAGAGACATCTCATGAACACCATTTACTGTAACAGTGGTTTTTTTTTTGTTCTCCTATAAGGCAAACAAGTCCATCAATGGGATACCCTGAAAACTTGCCATAGCACAGTTTTAGAGACCACATGAATGTGACATGACCCATTCTGTTTAGTGAGTCTTCTAGGACACTGTCCTTTCTTGCCACATGGAATGTAGAATACGTACTCTGGGAGTACAAGTCAGATACCAAATCTTTAGCATTTCCTTGCACAGCTTTGAAGATTCTGCACTGCCTTGCTTTGATAATGTAATAAATTGCAGTGGTATTGTTTCCCTTATCTGCAGAACCTGGCCTCTGACCAACGTGGAAAAGGACTTCATAGAGAGAAATACTGCTCTGAGCTCCAGCTGACAGATAAGCTCTTGTCTTTCTGTTGAGCACCCCACTACCTTTGCTAAGAGAGGCACCTGTGGTCAAAATTACATTGTGCACCGCTGGCAGAAAAGGAATCCCTTTTTCTTAAGTGCAGCACCCGCTGCCACCTCTGGAGGATGCTTCAGAGCCTTTTTTGCACTGGTATCACAGCAGTCAGGAGATGACTGAGTTGGGAGCAGTATTCTTACCACTGGATTGCCCTTACGTGCTGCCTCACTCACGGTACAACTGAGGTTGTGGCTGGTGTAAGGTCTAGCCACCTGAGGAATCCTGTGCAGTTCTCCTTGTCCCCAGATGGAAGCAGGCTGCAAACTGGATCAGTGTCTGAGCCCTTTCCTGTGGGAGAAAGGCCCTTCCTTGAACTGTGTCCAGTTCTTCTCCAATGCGTAAGTTGTGTGTGTTCCTGGCTTGATTAGTTTCAGAATGAACCCCACCTTTTCCATTATGAGCATGGTTTGTCTCTTCGATAACTGGGCCTCTTCCCTGGTTCTTCCAGACACTAACCTGCCGTCTAAGTATGTCCAGACTGTGACAGCATTTCTGCTAAGTGTTGCTGCTGCTACTATAGCCATGCACTTTGTGAATAGTTTCAATGCAGAGGTCATGCCAAACAGCATTTAATGCCTTGGCAGCTGTGAGATGGCTTGACAGATATCCCAAAGCAGGACCAGAAGCTCACTGGTGTACAAATAGAAGCTAATGTCATCTATTTTGATTAGCCTGGCACAACCAATTCAGTGGATCCTACAAGGTGCATACACAAACTACCTGATTACATTATGGACTTGTTTAGGTTTTTATCCCTAGCTTTGTTTTCTCCTCTTTTAAGAGGCTCACTATGTCTACTACTAGTAGTCCCAAATACAAGGCTCATTTCAGGGAATTTTCACTTCACATCGTTCATGGCTGTGGAATCATTTTCAACAAGCTTTACAGCTCAGTGAACTGGTTTCTGTTTCTATTTCTATTTCTAAGGATTTAATTGGTCATTATAATGCACCCTCAAAAGTAGCCTGCCATCCATGGAGCAGGACCTTCTTCAAAAATGCTCTCAGTTGGTGCAAGGAATTCAAGGTGGCCAAGAGAGCCACAATGTACCTCCCCAAGGCTGACTCTGCTCCTCCTCACAAGCTGTTACTATGCCCAAGATTTCCAGTAGTGCCTTGAGCTTACCAGG
This sequence comes from Neoceratodus forsteri, assembly GCA_016271365.2. NCBI lineage: Eukaryota > Metazoa > Chordata > Ceratodontiformes > Ceratodontidae > Neoceratodus > Neoceratodus forsteri. The sequence goes on from CM057451.1 coordinate 42,840,998, forward strand.
TTATGGAGCTCTGTGAAGTGGTGAACAGGTAGTAGAAGTAATGGAGCACAGTCAAGTACAGGTATGAGGAAACGCAGAACTGTCTTCATGCATAGACACTGCGGTGGAGTGTTGTGCTTTATGGCATTCAATCTAGATCTTACAATGGTTAGTACGTCTATTATGTGCATATGCTAGGTTACCCGAGAGCAAGCAGGCTTCTAGACGTGAAAAATTTGCCAGCCTGATCCAGAGGAAACCCATCAGATGTTATGAGAACACGTGGTAAAAGGAAAGCCAACATTCAATAAAAATGCTTCTCATTTCACTGATTAAAACCTTCTCATTAAAAGAGAAGAGCGTATGTGAGGTGCTCCACGAATGTCTGACTTGTAAAACCGTTATCAAAGTAGTTTTATGCCAGTGAAGACCCACTCATAGTTTGCTGCTGACAAGGAGGAGGAGGATGGATTGAGGCTCTCCAAGTCTGATAAGAAGTTAAAAAAGTTACAGCAGCCAGCACAGAGGTGCAGAAGACAGAGACACTGAGTGTCACACCACTCAGCATAGCGGTGACCCAGGGGAAAAGACCAGGGTCATGCAGGGGTCTGTCAGGTGGAATTAGGATTGAGCATCCACTAACAGCTCCCCTCCTTCGGGGAGAGGGGATAGTGCAGGTCGCTGCTTGCCTGACACCCAAGGGAGGCTGTATGGTACACCACCAGGGCTCACTTCTAGGAGGGCTTGGTGCAGGCACACAGTACATATGGCTTCTTCATGCCATGGGCCCACGCCAATGCACACATTGTCAACCTCAACAGGGAGAAGACCAGAGGGAAACAAATCCGTGCAGCAAGATGATGGCGGGTGACCCTGCAAGCTCCACACCACCTCCCGTGTCACCTACTATCCCTTAGTGATAAGTAAGTAGATTGTACCGTGAGTGAGGCAGCACGTAAGGGCAATCCAGTGGTAAGAATACTGCTCCCAACTTAGTCATCTCCTGACTGCTGTGATACCAGTGCAAAAAAGGCCCTGAAGCATCCTCCAGAGGTGGCAGCGGGTGCTGCACTTAAGAAAAAGGGATTCCTTTTCTGCCAGCGGTGCACAATGTAATTTTGACCACAGATGCCTCTCTTAGCGAAGGTAGTGGGCTGCTCAGCAGAAAGAAGGCCTCTGACGGTGAGTGACGGCCTGGGAGGCCCCATCAGAAGGGGACTGCTTGAGTGACAAGGAGGAGAAACAAACAGAAAAAGTCGCAGCAGCTAAATACTGAGATTTATGAGAGGCCAGATGCTGATGACACGATCCAGATGCCAACTCTGGAAACTCTGGTGATGATTCATAGTCAGCTGGCTGGACTGCAGCAGCTCATTTGGTACAAGAGCAAAGAAAACTGAAGATATGGAGCAGTATGCTCAGTAGACCACTACTGCTGCAGTTCGTAGCAATGTTTTGAAATTTCAGATGTCATAAGAAAGTAGTGACTGTGCTTACAAACCAGAGTGTACTAGTCCTCCGCTATGGTTATTGTGGTCAAGACTATTACAGTTTACATGGAAAAAAATTATGGGAATTGGGTCTGATGTTGTTTGCGTGCAGTCTGAGTAATAGAAAACAACTCTCTTTCATAGGCTAAGGTTGTAGATATTGGAAGTCTGAGCACAAAGACAAAATGTTTGGAGAATAAAGCTTGCAAGTGCAGTTCACAAGTACTGGCCATATCGCATGCCAAAGTAACAGTTATGTAAGAACTTAACGTGACAACTGATCTTCAGGATAACTTCCTGTATGAGGCCACACCTTTGGAACTATAGCTGTCAGCACTAGGACCACACAGAAACTTTTGCTAGGTGGGGGCTGCCCATAATGATGTACCACTTCTGTGTCTATAGAAGCGTGGGCGGCCCAATTACACCTCAGTCCCCGCTGAAGATTAACCTTGGAGGACCTCCAACCATGGGAACCAGGAGTTAGGACCAGCACCAGGCAGAAAAGAGAAAGCATTTGGCTGGAAACAGGATGCGTGGAGTAGGCTTTAGGCACAGCATCTGATATAACCCTCACTGAAGCAGAAGGAGAAAGGAGGGAGGAATGGCACGGCCTAATGGAGGAATCTCTCACTTGAGCTAGTGTTACGGTAAGTTCTGTCCTATCTTCTTTGAGGATATCTGCTCCATAAGCCACACCTTTGGAACGATTCCCAAGCAGTCCCACGTTAAGCTGGGAGGATGGTAGCATCCGATATATATTCAGGATGGGAGGCCTTGCAGTACAGCAAATCTGAAGCCAGCATGTCTACAAGACACTATGTTCAGACAGTAATGTTTAGTGAAGATGTGGCAGTGCTCCATGTGGCTGTAGCACAAATGACAATAGTGGAAACAGTTTTGAAACAGGCAACAGTAGTGGCCATACCCCCTTTGGAGTGACTATGAATGGCACCAGTAAGTGCCTTACTGTACTTCGTATAACACAGTGAAATGCAATGTGCCAGCCATTTAGATAGGCACTGTTTAGACACAGGGGCACCCTCTTTCCCAAGGGCGAATGAAAAAAAAAAGCTGAGAGGACTTTCTCCAGTCCTTGGTGCATGTGACATACTGTAGTATCTGAGTATTCTATGTAAATCCAAAGTATGGAGCAATGTCTCACCCTGAATGGCATGCTCGGGGCAATAAACAGGAAGGTGTATCATTTGATTTAGTGTAAATTTAGATACCACCTTCAGTAGCAACTTAGAATCTGTGGGCAAAAATACTTTGTGAAATAAAGCAAATAGGGAGGCTTACACGTTAGAGCCAGAAGTTTGGAAATCCTACAAGCAGAAGTGACTGCAACTAAAAATAACATTTTCCATGATAGGAAACGTAAGCCACAACTCGCGGCGGCTCAAAAGGAGCGAACATCAGTTTCTCAAGCACAAAATTAAAGACCCAAGGGGTGGGGGACTGGATTACAGATAAGAGTTTTCATATTGAGAATACGCTCAGATACGTATGGGACACCTCTAATTGGGCAACCATATGACCATCAGTTAGGGTCATGGAAAGCTGTTACAGTGGCCAAATGCACCTTAAGTTAGGAATACTGTAGGCCAGAGTCTGAAAAGGTCAACAAGTATTGCTACACAGCATTTACAAGATATGTAAATGGATTCAAATTACTGAAGGCAGCCTACAAAGTGAATCGCTTTCATTTCAAGGAGTAATATACTGTATGTCTGGTAGAAGGCTTTCTAGTCACAATCAGTACATCAGGAACGTTAGGGGATAACCCTCCCAAAATTTGCAATGGCTATATCTTCCGGGGTCATGCATACAGATGTAGGGACTTCAGGTCCAGATGGACTAGGGTCCCCTTGTCCAGTGACAACAGACCCCGACACAGAGCTAGAGGGACAGAAGGCTCCCACCGCCATCTGCTGCAGAAATAAAAACCATATTTGTTGAGGTCATGATGGAGCAATGAGGATGAGAGTGGCACTCTGCATCCGCAACTTGAGCGGAACCCTCTGTATTAGAGGAATTGAGTGAAATGCATACAGGAATTTCTCTTTCCAAGAGAGGGACAATGTGTCTTGCCAAAAAAACTCCAGGCCCTGTAGCATGCCAGAAGAAATGCAGCAGTTTTGCACTGTGTGGAGACACACAAAGGTCCATCTCTGGATGACCCCATCTTGCGAAGCCGTGGTTTAGGATGGAAGCCAGCAGTTCCCATTCATGAATCTTGGACTGTGACCTACTCAGCCCGTCTCCTAAGAAATTTTGGAGACCTGGGAGATGCACTGCCGACAGCTGCAGGCCATGGGACGGTGCCCAGTACCATATTCTCATTACTTCCCTGCAAAGAGGACAGGAGTGACGGCACCCTTGTTTGCTGATGTAATGCATCACATTGGTGGTGTACACATCTGGATTAACAGAGGATCAAGGCAAAGATACTCCTGAAATGCCTGGTGACTATACAGGACAGCCCTCATTTCCAGGGCATTTATATGCAGCTTGGCCTCCATCTCGGACCATAACCCGTGTCTGGTAAGGGCCAAAATGAGCACCCCAGGCAGAGCCCAAGGCATCCATGGTTAGGATCTGCAAAGGAGCTGGTACAAGGAGTGGAAAGCCCTATAACAGGGTTTCATGATTTAGCCACTATAGCAATGCTCTACGAGGAGGATCTGTCGAGACGAGAACCATTTGGTCCAGCTTGTCCGTCGACTGATTCCACTGGACCCAGAGTGTCCACTGGGAGATCCTCATATGAAGGCATACATAGATACATAGACAGTGTCGGCAGATAAGGGCCTATGGCCCACCCAGTCCGCCAGTGGCACAGTCACTATGGCTGCCCTTGCAAAGATACAGTGACTCCTGTATACCTACTGTACTTGGGCAAGCAGACTGTCTGTTGTGTCCTGTAGCAGGAAAGCCCATCCCTTCTCTGAGTCCAAGACTGCACCTATGTACTGCAATCTTTATAGGGAGTCAAGACAGATTCTGGCACATTCACTGTGACCCCCCCCAAGCCTTCGAACAATTGCCATGTCCAGAAAGAGTATGCAGGAGAGCTTCTCTGGAGCTGACCTTCCTAAGCCAGTCATCTAGATAAGGGAACAAATACAGGCCTTCCCTGCAAACGGATGCTGCCATTACTGCCAGGCATTTGATAAAGACTCATGGCACAGAAGACAAGCCATTGGGCAATACTCTGAATTGGAAGTGTTTTCCCTCCAGCATAAAGCAGATCTACTGTCTGTGGGATTTCCTGATCTTGACATGAAGGTATGCATCCCTCATGTCTAGAGAACAAAGTCAGTCCCCTGTCTGCAGAAGGAGAATCACAGATTGCAGACATGCTATTTGAAACTTTTTGTATCTGATGATGAAACTGAGAGCCCTGAGATCCAACACAGGATGCAGATCCCCCGGTAGATTTTGGGATCAGTAAGCATCTGGAATAGTACCCTTTGTTCTTTGTTTCTCTGTCGAGGAGGAACCAGTTCTATAGCAAGTTTCTGGAATAATGACTGAACTTCTTCCTTTAGAAGGGATAAATGGCCTGGAGGATAACAGGAATGAGGAGAAGGATGATGTGGAGGGGTTTCTAACAACTCCAGAGCATTCCCTCTTGCAATTATCCCTAGAATCTACTGGGAAAGATGACCTTTCAAGGGCGATGGACTTTACCTGATGAGAGAAGGGTCAAGCACACTGAGGCAGAAGTTTAATGTCTACATCAGGCATTTAAACTGACTGTGTGGGAGTCCAGGTCTAGTGGAACCACACTGGATGGTGAACAGAAGGGGATCCAAGCTAGTAACCCCCCTCACTCAGAGAACAGTAGCAGAAAAAAGGGTGCAGCGAACACTGTAGGGATTACAGGGCCATGGGAAGGGACAGTTCTGAGAGGAAAAACTAAAGACAAAAAGCGTACATGGGGGGATAAAACATGGAAAGCAGGTAGACAGCAGCAGAATTAAGAGCAGGGGTCAAGTGGAAAGGGATATGCCTTAATGCCAGGAGCCTAGGGAATAAACACAGAGAGCTGGAGGAGCTGATGCCACACACTGAGGTGGACCTTGTGACCATCTCGGAAAGGTGGGCCACAGAACATAATGACTGGGAAATGGTGCTCCCCTGGAGACAGAGTGTTCAGGCGGGATCGAAGAACAGGTAGAGGGAAAGGAGTCACCCTGTTTGTCAAGGAGGGCACTGCAGTGTCTGAAGATGAGGCTTCAGGGCTAGTTATGGGGAAACTGAGTCTATATGGGTACAACTCACAGCAGCCTCAGGCAAGAAAATACGGTTGGGGTAGTCTATAGGCCTCCAGGTCAATGGAAGGAAAGGGAGGGAGAACTCGGGAAGGAACTTAAAAGGGGGTAGCGAAGGGGAAGGTGGTGGTGGTAGACTTAAACTTGCCTGACATCGACTGGGAGGTCCCGGGTGGTCAAGAGTACCAGGAGTCATACATTATTAGAGACCTTCCAGGGCTGTCTACTGGTGCAGCCAGTTAAAGAACTCACCAAGCAGGCCGCAGTCCTTGATGTGGGGCTCACTAACCAAAGATGTTGGGTCCTGTGGGTGTAGGGGAACCACTAGGGAACAGTGACAACTCTGTGTGGTTTGAACTGGCCCTCGGGGCTGGAAAGCCACAAGTGAGAACTGAAGTCCTTGACTTTAGAAGGGTGGACTTCAACACGTTGACGGAAATGGCATTGGAAAAGTCAGCAGGGCTGGAGGGTATAGACAGGGTACAGGAAAGATGAAAGGCAATAAAGGAAACTATCCTCGAAGCATCGAAGGCATGCATAAAAACAGTAACAAAGAGAAACAGGTTTAAGAGACCACTATAGTTCTCAGCTAGAGTGAGGGAAGTGGTTAGGCCAAAAAAGAAGGCCTTTTATCAATAAAAGGGAAAGCAAGAAGAAGCTGAATGGAAAGAATATCTTCAGAAAAATAGGGAGATAAAGAGGGCCGTCAGGGACAGAGCTACTCATTGCAGCAGGGGTCAAGAATGGAGATGGACAGTTTTTTAAATATATGAGTGAAAAAAAGGAAAAGAGGGAAATCGCACAGCTAGTCGGGGAGGGGGGTAGAGTGATAGAGAAGGATGGGCAAAAGGCAGCCATCTTGAATGACTACTTTTGTTCAGTATTCACTAAGGAGGAATGCGAATGCATGCCAGAGAGCGGCATCAAACTGGCCACAAAAGGAGTCCCAGAAATAAGTCAGCCATTGCTTACTAGTGAAATGATCCTAAAAGGGTTGGCAGCTCTTAAGATAGATAAGGCCACAGGTCCAGATGGGCTGCATCCAAGGATACTTAGGGAATTAGCAGCGGAGCTGGCTGAACCACTGACTGGGCTGTTCATCAGCTCACTCAGTACTGGGGACATTCCAGGCTGTAGGAAAATGGCAGATGCTGTGCCATTACATAAAAGGGGGTGGGGGGGATAAGGAACAACCAGGGAATTACAGGCCTGTCAGTCTGTCCTCTACTGTGAGGAGGCTGATGAGGACCTTGTAGACTACTTAGAGAGCAACGGACCCAGGACTGCAAACAACACAGTTTTGCAGCAGGAAGGGTCTTGTCAGACCAGCCTGACAAGTGTTGTTTGACTGGGTGACTAAGGAGATAGACATAGGTCACATGGTGGACCTGCTGTACTTCGACTTCAATAAGACCTCCGATTCAGTACTGCACAGGAGACTGCTCAACAAGATGGAAGACCAGGGTGAGGCTAAAAGTCTAGGGAGATGGGTGAGTAACTGGCTAGAAGGAAGGCAACAGAGGGTGGCAGCAATGGAGTTAAGTCAGAGAAAAGAGAGGTGATAAGTGGGGTTCCACAGGGATCTGTCCTCGGTCTGGTCCTCTTCAACATGTTCATAAGTGACAGGGGTGAAGGAATCCGGGGCAGGCTGTGTCTCTTCGTGGAGGATACAAAACTATGTGGGAGGGTGGACAGTGAGGAGGGAATACAGGATATGCAGAAGGCCCTACAAAAGCTTGGTGATGGTCAAAGGTCTAGTAGTTAAAATTCAATGCTAAAAAGTGCAAGGTTATGCACCTATGGGAAAAAAAAAACAAGACTGAGTACTGGATTTGGGGAGGGGGCGCCTGGCCCTACCGACGAGGAAAGGGATATGGAAATTACGTACTTACTGTAATTATGATCTTTCCAAGTATCTTCACCATTCATTACTGATGGGTCCTACCGAAGGTCAGGACACTGCATGGAGAAAGAGCATTGCCTCTTTAAAAATGTATGTGCTGGGTGGAGCTGACGTTGGGACGGCACCACCCTCGAGGCCAGCGTTCTACGTGGCGCTCACGGGTTGGCCAGCAACCGACGCCAACTCCTCCCAGCCCTCAGTTCTGTCCCGCCAGGTGAGGAACAAGAAAAGTGGGGTACAGCAGAGGACCAGGGTGCCCAATGATAGGGAAGGGTGGGAAATAAAATAAAATAAAGCCGAAAAAGAGCACTAGAGTTAGACTAGAGGGATAACTAAGATGGAAAGGTAGGCCGGGATGACCAGAATACTGGGCAGCCCTAGACAGAATAAAACACAACTGAGAGACAGGATAGAAAGAAGGAAAGCAGGCAGAAGAAAGGAAAAATGGACTCAACTCTCCCCAACACTCCCCCTACCCACAACTCCACTGGACTCTCCTCTCCAGATCAAGTCCACATGTACTAGATTCCACTGAAAAAGGGGGCAATGGAGACGATCCAAGACCCAAGGGCACAAGCTGATTTAGGAGGGAGGAAGGGGGAAGAAGAAATGCAGGGGAGGAAAAGCCAGAGGCCTGGAGACACGTCTCTGAGGAAGCCCTTTCTTTTCTATTTTTTTGATGAGTTGCAGAACAGTCTACAACAAAGGAAAAATGCCAGTTCCCTTATAGTCAAGGAAGTTCAATTCTTACCTCTCGTTCATCCATACTTTCACTCATGTATTGTATGCCCACTGTCCTCCTAAGGCTTGCCAGCAATGGCAAAAAACCAGTGCACCAGGAGAGAAGATCGCTCCAGGGCAAGCAGAAATTAAAGAAGAAGAATAATCTGCATTTATATAGTGCTTTTCATACATCCAAAGCGCTTTACAAGCAATGCTAGACTGGTAGTGAAGCGACTGAATGTGTGGTGGCGGCCATATCGCACATCATCACCCACACACAGCCTGGATAATTGCATGAACCGGTTTATGGGAAGGGGAATGTTGGCCAGGACACCAGGAATGTTCAATACTCTTTGCGAAGAGTGCCCTGTTTTCTTTCACTTCCACCTGGACACCCACCAGGACAACACCAGGATGGGCAGAAGGGATCTCGGTTTAACGTCTCATCCGAAGGACGGCACACCCCAGCAGTACAGCACCCCTCAATACTGCACTCAGATGCCAGCGATTTTTAGGTGCAAGTCCAATCCCGGTGTGGGACGAGAACCCACGACCTTCTGGTCCAGAGGCGGATGTGCTACCAACTGAGCCACGCTGACACCTAAAGTCCAGAGGACTGCTCAGAATTGAAACTGAATCAATTGAGGAGGTTGGATTTCAGGGAGTATCCTACAATTGTAGTGGGACAACCTCGTAGCTCACCAACGAAGAGATAGAGCATCTACACTGGACACAGGGTTTGCCCAAGAGCATGTCCCTTTCCCCTACTCCCTCCCTCTCAGAAGGAGGGGAGGAGGAGGGAAAAGAGGCTGAGCTGGCCAATGTTTGATCATAGGGAGAGTGGGTGGGCGTTATGAATGGTGAAGATATTTGGGAAGATCATAATTACGGTAAGTAAGTATTTTTCCATATCTTCCCCAAATCAAGCTTTACCATTCATCAATGATGCATCCAAGTGCCACGATGGCGAACCCTGAGGGAAAAGTGTCCCCCAGCCTCCCGTAGGGGGGAGAACATGGGAAGAGGGGGCCAACCTGGGCCTGGCTAGGCCCGAGGACTTGACAAGGCTGGCGAACAAACCCGAGATCTGGGATGTAGAGGGTGCCCCTGAAAAATCTGCCATGCCCTGTGGGAAAAGAAGTGAACGCCCCGGAAAGGTGAGGCTATCACCCTATGCCGGGTCAGGGGTGTCAACCTGGTCAGGTGAAGCTATGCAGTCCTCCTAATGCAGACTAAGTATCCTACCAGCCTGGAAGCCATTTCACTGGTGTCGCAGACTGCCCTGGAGAGGTGTCTTGCTAGCTCAGGCTTGCGCGGTCAGGCGAATGGCTTGTCTAGTTCCCACACCATCAGGCAGCGCTACTTGAACTTGTCCCAGCAGAGAGCAGATGTGACTTGCATAGGCCACCTGGTGTACCTGATGAGCTAACAACTGTAACAGGAGATGTGCAGAATAAAACACCCTTCTCCCTCATCGATCAAATTCTGCTGAGTTTGTGTCGGGGGGGGCAGATCTTACTGAGGCATCGATGCCCCAGTGGAGTATCCAGGAACCCCAGACCTGAAGAAGGCTGTGGCATGGCACCTGAAAACCCCGCTACTGTGCAGTATCTGTGCACACAGTCCCTAGGAGCAGGCAAAGGGACGTAGCCAGATGACGTGCGATGCCTCCCGTAATGGCCTCGGCCAGGGAGGGATGACCAACCTGTCAGCATTGTACTCCCCCAGGAATGACACCATCACACAATCAGGGTTCTGTCCAACTGGGTGAGTAAGATGGAGCTCCCTCATCATCTCTGTTAGAAAGTGTTGGTAGGATATAAAATCCCCCACAGCAGAGAAGTGACATGAAGTGTCCTCTTCCTCTATGGAGAAAGCCAAAGAGGAGAGGGAGTCAGATTCAGAGCTCGGCGGAGCAGATGTTTGAGGTCTGAAAATGACCTCAGAGATGGCACTAAAGTAGCGAGGGAACAGCGCCGCCACAGCCCCAAATTGTTCCCAAGGTAGGGGGCCTTTGGGGCAAAGAAACCCTGGAAAAGGGGGAGGGGAGGTGGCAGAGTGACAGGAGAAGAGGCAGCCTGGCTGGACCAGGAAGGACCTCTGCTTGAGCTTTGGGGTTGTGCAGAGAACTGGCTGACCCTTCCTCCACAGTGCACCCAACTCCTAAGGGGCAGACTGGGGGACGCTCCCGAGGCAACCCCCCCCTCCGAATGGTGTGTCTGGAGCTGTACAGTGCCCCTCGAGAGGCCGACATGAACAGCCCCTGACGATGGCCCCCAACGCCAGGGGGCTCAGGGGATGTCGCTTAAAAGAGTCAATCCCACCAGCCCTCTTCTCCTGAGAAGATCTGTCCCTTTTAGGAGGCCCAATGGAGGAATCCAGACTTGTCCCCCTTGAAGAAGAAGACCCCCCCCACCCCAGAGGAGGCTACAGGGTCTCCCTGAGGCTCGTCCTCATTGGCTGGGATCCAGATCACGATGGGTCTGGACCCAGCCAACGAGGCAGAACCAGCTGTCAAGGTGGGCCTGGTCCTGGCAGAGGACGAGATGGCACCGACACTGTCGACTACTCCCCACCACTCCTATTTCCCTCTGATCATGCTCCTCCTGTCCTCTACTCTCCCTCCTCCTAAAGTGTTCCTCCCCCTTCTTTCTCTACCCTTAATCTATCTCCCTCCTGTGAGCTCGATCACTGCTTTGTTCAAGCAGGATCCATAGCGCACGATGGGCAACAACTTTATCCTCTTCCCCTACTTCTCCTTTTTCTCACCCCCTCAGTCACTGCTACATCACTGCCTTGTGCAGGCAGGGGCACCCAGCACACCGGTGGGGAACTACCCCTCCCCACTATAGTTGACCTCTGCTCAGGCTCATATGCCTACTCCCCACTACTCCTATTTCCCTCTAATCATGCTCCTCCTTGTCCCTTACTCTTCCTCCTCCTAATGTCTTCCTCCCCCTTATTTCTCTACCCTTAATCTATCTCCCTCCTGTGAGCTCGATCACTGTCTTGTGCAGGCAGGATCCACAGTGCATGGTGGGCAACAACCTTACCCCCTTTCCCCTATTTCTCCTTTTACTGCACCCCCTCAGTCACTGCTAGATCACTGCCTTGGCAGGCAGGGTCACCCAGCACACTGGTGGGGTACTACCCCGCCTACTATAGTTGACCTCTGCTACCCCCTCCCACAACATCCCTCCCCCAACACCCCCTCTCTTGCATCACTATATATATAAATAACTCTCATCGCCTATAACAAGTGTCCTACCAGTAGGGCTGTCCACTGCTCTGCCTAAATAGGGATAACAGTAAACTGTTAAATTTCAACTCCCCTTGGATACCCCCCACCTACAATACCTCTCTCTCATTCACTCTGCCACACTCTACCTCTCCTCCTTCCCCCCTTCCAGTTAATGTAGCCTAACACTGGCCTACCCCTACATTCAATTAAGCACTTATAACCTACCCCTATACCCATCATACATGCACTTTAGTCCACCTTGTCATCTCTGTTTGCCTCGAAAATCGTGTTCTGTCTGCGTCTATCTCTGTAAATTTCTTTCCTTCTTCCATTCTACCCTTTGCAAATTTTCGTTCCCTCCTTCCATTCTTCCTCTCTTTACCCCAATCACTGTAAATCTTGAATATCTAAGTTACACTAATGAATACCAATTACTATTGGGTCACCTTACCATCTAGTAATACATACTGTTGCCAAGTTATTATATGTGTTTCAGTGTTACCAACTGTTGCTAATTTGCTATATGTGTCTTCATATCTACTATACTTAACTGTTGTATTGTTAGCCAATGTTATCCACTTGTAATCCCTCATGCTCTCATTGTATGCACGTAAGCAAATTGTATTCCAACATTGTAACATTTCTCTGTATTATATCCCATTGTTCCCTGTCCCCCACCCCACCCCCGGTCGCACTGGGAGACGAGCAACTTGTTGCTCAGCATGCCTTCCTGGTGAAACATTTCAATAAATAAAATGGCGCCGACAATGGCAGAACACCGGGAGATGGTGCCGCCACTCTCCAAACCCCCCAGAGGAACCCGCAAGGGTACCTCAGAACTGGTAGTGGTCCCTGAAGGGTCCGGGGTAGCAACGCCGATGACGTCACTGTCCTCTGGTTGAGATATCAGTCCCGGAGACTTCAACAGCCCTAGACATGCCAGAGCAGAATCTGAGGAACTAGGGACCCAGTCAGGATCGCCCCCATCATCATCCTGAGGCAGGGGACGAGAACAGGGCAACCCTCAACTGGGCCACCCTTGGACCCCCCCGGTACCCAGAGAGGCATCAGGGGGATGCCCGGACATGCTACCCATCACCCATCGGCACCAGAGGCAGCCCTCCAGAGCCATATTGACAGAGGGGTGTGCAGTCTGAAGGTACTCCCAAGAACAGTGGCGATAACCTGGACGCCACCTCAGTTGTCGCCCAGTCCTCCGCGGAAGAGCCAGACTGCAAGGTGACCAGCCACCTTCCCGGAGGAAGATGGCCGCCCACCAACCCCTCACAGGGACCCCTTACCCCAGCACGGCGGCAGAGGGGCCCTTTCCCTGATGGTCGTACCCCAGCCCAGGGAGAACTCCTGTGGAGCCAAGGTTCTTCCTTAGCCCCGAGTTTGTAGACCCCTCACGAAGTTGGGGTTCCCACCCTATCGCTCCCACATACAAAACAGAATATGAACGTCCATCGAAAAGCAGGTGTCGCACTCGTTCATCGGATGGGGAGGACCGATGCAAGAGAAGCAACAGTCATGGGGATCCATGATCGTAATGAAGTTGCCACAGTAGCACCGATGCATGGGGTCAACTCACGACCATTTCGATTTAGATCGACTCCCTAACCCCGACATACCGTTGCCATGGTTGAAAACAAACAAATTTAGGAGAAAGGGCACCCGGCACTGAGTTAAAACTAAAAGAGTATATAAAAAAAAAACTTCCAGCGCCGAGCGATGCCAGTACTCACAGTGCCACAGGGACTGAGGCCCAGGCAGTGACGAATTCCCATGCAGGATCCCTCCTCAATGACGGAAAAGACAAAACTTGAGGGCTGGGAGGAGTCGGCATCGGTTACTGGCCAACCTGCGAACGCCATGTAGAACGCTGGCCTCGACGGCGGCGCCATCCTGATGTCGGCTCCACCCAGCACAAAAATGTTTAAAGAGGCAGTGCCTTTTTTCCATGCTGGGTCCTGACCTCCAGTCAGACCCATCAGTAATGAATGGTGAAGACTGATTTAGGGAAGATCTAGGAGCTATCATCAGTAACTCCCTTAAACGAGTCAGTACATCAAGGTCTACAGCAAGGCTACCAGGATGCTGGGATGTATCTGGAGGAGGACTGACTGCAGAAGAAAGGAGGTAATAGTTCCCCTCTACAGATCCCTGGTGAGGCCTCACTTTGAGTACTGTACCCTGTACTAGAGTCCTCACCTCAGAAAAAACTAGGATAGTTTGCAAAGAGTGCAATGCAGAGTGACTAAAATTATTCGGGGACAGCAGGGTAGATCCCATGAGGAGCGCCTCAGGGCACTAAATATGAACTCACTGGAGGTCAGAAGAAAGGGAGGGGGAACAACTGAGATCTTCAGATTCCTCAAAGGAATTAATAAAGTGAACTGTGGGGAGAGTTATTCAGTCTACATACCAGACTGCGGTCACATGGACACAAGCGGAAATTAGCGGGTGTGAGGTTCAGGAGGGATGTGAGGAAGTACTTCTTTATGAAAAAGGTGATGGAAACTTGGACCAGTCTGCCAGCCGAGGTGGTGGGGGCAAACGGAGTCAGGGAATTCAAGCAGGCCTGAAATAGGATGAAAGGAGTAGTGGTTGCCTGGGGCGACGGGCCCAGGGAAGAGAATGGGGAAAGGACCAGGAGGGTTAACACCCTGGAGGAGAATTAGGTTCCAAGGATCTAGGGAACTTGGACAGACTGGATGGACCTGTGTTTTTTTTCTGCCGTCACTGTCTATGTTTCTATCTGTTATGATCTCCTGCCATTGTTTCAGATGCAGGGAGAGTATGCCCCCAAGACCACCCATGGAGCCGGCCCGGTAGCACTGAGGGTTGAGGCGCGGGACGACACCTCGGCGCCTGGCGGCCGGGTTCAAGGAGCTGCCGAACTGTCAGGGGTCGGCAGGATGAGAGGATCGAGCGTCCGTAGGGACTGCTCTCTCTCTCGCAGCAGCAGCCCCGGGGAGACTGGTGGCATTGCTATGCACAGGGCTGCCTGCGCGCGCGGGTAGACATCGGGTGGCTGCCTTCTGGACGTGGGAGGAGCAACCACGCCTCGGGCTGGGCGGCACTGCATGTCCCACGTCGGGGGCGTAAACACTACAAGAAAAATACCCCTCTAGCCCTGGATAGGCGACGGCCATTGCCAGTGCCACTGCCACACTCCCAATGCTGGTTCCCCGCCACTGCCCCCCACGGTCTCTCCGAGTTGACCTTCCCGACATGGGGAACTGCAACGAACTTGAAGATGGTTGGGGAACACAGCGGGAGGTAGAGCAAGCTGGTGAGTGCAGGGGCCGGAGAGAGTTCCAGGCTGAGGGCTACAAACATAACTGGGGGGAAAAAAAAAAGACCACCCATGGAGGTAACACTGTGGGGGGGGGGAGATATGGAGAAGAGAGTCAGGTGGAACCAGTGGGGGCAGTGTCACCTCAACTGACTGCTTTGGGTGCTTTTGTATCGGTACCTGGGGAAGGGGACTCAGCAGGGGGCCACTTCCCTTACCTCAACCTTCCTGGCAGTGGGCAGGGCTACCTCTAGCAGCAGGCTGACAAAAGGAGCTCTCCCTCGACCCCTAGCAGGAGTGGTATTCAGGGAGCTTACAGATCTCATGAGTCATTTTTGAGGCCTGAATGCCACATAGGGGCTCTTTAACATCACAGCAAAACAGTTTTGTCCCTTTGAAAGGGCATTCAAAACTGCTTGCTGCACATTACTGGCAAAGACAGCAACTCTAAGCCAAAAATATCTCCTCATGCAAATGCCTGAAGCAGCAGCTCTGGCAGAAGCATCAGAGATACTGTAAGCTGAGCAGAGCAAGTGTCTGCCAACCTCGGCACTATAGGATAATATTTTAAGTAACTCATTCTTGAAAGAGCCATCAAGCAAAGCCTGGGCTGCAGTATGAGCAG
Source organism: Neoceratodus forsteri (assembly GCA_016271365.2). Classification (NCBI taxonomy): domain Eukaryota; kingdom Metazoa; phylum Chordata; order Ceratodontiformes; family Ceratodontidae; genus Neoceratodus; species Neoceratodus forsteri. Next base: position 42,856,537 of record CM057451.1, read on the forward strand.
TTTTCCACAGGCTGTTCTGATATTTTATCATGCGGGCCTGGTAGTTTGCAATCCTAAGGCCCAGTTAAGCAGAACATAAGTACACTTGTGCATCATATCCAGCCTCCTAGATTGTTTATCAGGAGGTAAAATGCTCATATGTTTAGGTGCCCTAAACCAATCATGAGCAGTCATGATGACGACAGAGTCAGTTTCTGGCCGTTTAGCATAATAAGGCTTAGCAGATGATGCAGGATACTGCTCATCAGCTTTCTAGGGCCTGCAAGCAGTGAGTTTGGTTTGCAACATACAGCAAAGGTAGCATCCTTTAATGCAGAATATATAGGTGGAATTATAATGGAGGATGTGCGGGGCACCTCCAGAAATTCCATCAGTTTTCTTTTTTCGGAATCTTCCTCTTCCACACCAAAGCCCATGGCAGAACGCACTTGCTGGAATCATGGCTTAAAAAGCTGGATCCTCAGGAGGAGACCTCGGGGTATAGACCACCGAGTCCTCACTGCAGCATGAAAGGGTAGAACTACAGCAAGACGCATCATATTTGTTCTCCCTCACTGCCCTCCTCTAAATCCAGGAGGTCAGGATTACATTCTACTTTGTTATCAATGTCTTTATTGACAACAAGAGCTGCAGAACACACAGGCAGTGGCTGAGGGGGAGGAATCTGCAGCCTGCTACATGAGCCCATCAATGAGGGCCGAGTACCAAGAGGTCCTGCCAGTGCAGAATAACTGCCTGTATTGGTAGTCCTGGCAGAATGTGTCTGATCATTTCTGAGAATGATGCCACCGCAGCCTGAAAGTCAACAGCACCCTGTAAATGGACAGGACTAGCTGTGTCAACAGGCCTTAGTCTGATGACGATGGTGTCCTACAGTCCACAGTAGGCGAAGCAGCACCTAAGCCAAGCTCCAATCTTCATGCCTCACCGATGGTCTGAGGGGCTGTTGTCCATGCTGCCAGAGTGGGCAGTGACACAGTAAATTTACTTTATCTCAGTGGTGACCAGGAGTTCACCAGCAAAGCAGATCTTTCCTTATCTCTCTGTTTGTGCTTGTGGCCAGACGATGATGAGGAGGGCGGCCATGACGACCATTCTCTGTACCAATCCTTCGACTTCGGCAGCCGCTTCTTGGGGCTTTCACACTTTTGAGAAGGAGGAAATTTTGTACAGCATGCTTGCAGCAGCCCCCCTTGTAGCCTGATTGAAGCTCTGGCAAATCTTTAAAGTTCTCATGTTGTGAGACAGGCCTAGACAGCACAAACAGATCACGTGTGTCTTCCTTGTAACTTTTATCTCTGCACTTACAATACCGAAATAACGACTCAACTTTGGTGGCTTGCAGTGATAATGAAATAAATACTTTAGTAAAATAAAAGGAAAAATGGCAATGGCTAGGTTGACAGTATTTCATTCAGCAGGTCCAAAGAGGATGTTTGACGGAGGGAAAAAGAAACAAGAAATGATGGGGCCGCCAACACTTATACAGATGCAGACGTAGTAGGTCATCGTGGGCAACCCCCAGATAGCAAAATTTTCTATGTGGTCTTAGCACTGATGGCTACAGTTCCAAAGGTGTGGCCTAATAGAGAAGATATAGTTGAAGAAGATTAACAGTGTTTTTGGGGGGCTCTATGTGGTTTTAAACAATATGATTTCCAAATGACTGCATTAAAATCTTCTAATACCTAAAGAAAAACAATGTGTGCTTTGAGGATGATAATGTTCACATTTTTCAGGAGTGCGCTTGTAAAACACAAAAGTAATATAAAAAGTTCATTAGTTTAAAAGTAAGGTTTAAAGAGCTTGGGGCTGTGACAGTTTTCCTGTTCCTAGATTTATGGTAGTAATAAATGACAAAATGTTTGGGAACTGAAGGAACTATATATATTCATTACCCAAAAGGCAACAGATGATTCAACCTGGAGGAAATTTCTGATGTGAGACTGTACAAGATTTGGGATCTTTTTTTTTTTTTCTTTTCTATTCTTTGTCCTGGTGAGCCCTTCCTGTCGATTCTTCAGCCCCTGGTCACTGGCCTGAGGACTTCACCTGCCATCCACTGCTGCTATCTCCCCAGATTACCCCGTCACCATCCGGAGGCGGGAGGCACGCTGACCCCATATCAGGCAGCCGCTTGCCATCTGGTCGGGAGTGCGCGATGGCAGGTTAATCAGCCAGGGAGGGCTTCACTGAGACAGCTGCTCACCCTCCTGTTCCTTTTTCCACTGTTCTTGGAGTTGGGGGCACTGCAATGACACCAGCGCCCCGCCCGCCTCCCTCGTGTATATCGAGCACCAGAAAGTGTGTTACTCCGCCTCCGCCAGGGGTCCTCATTGCACCGGACGCTACTCCCACCCTTCACTCCTGAGGAGAGCTGTCCATGGACGCCAATCCTTCTCTCCTCGTTAGTTTCGACGACTCCGGGTCCGCTCTCGAACCCGGGTGCCGGGCGCCACAAGCAGAAATCTTGTTACTGCAGAGAGAAGAGTAAAGCCCAATCACTTTGGTCACATTCCACTGCCACCACCCCACCCCACCACCACCCCGGTCTCAAAACAGCTTTCTGTTGTTAAGGCACAGTGACCTAGGGACATATTCTCAGAAAATTTTCACCTTAGAGTGGAAATATATTCTGTGAAGTTTATTCATGGTCTGTTACTTCTTAAAATTTGACTGATTAATATGTAATATTATAAAACAAGAAATGTTCATTGTAAACTTTTTACTATATTCTCAGACCAGACTCTGCTTGTGAAAAAACAGGTTACTCACCTATAACAGTAGTTCTAGGAGTGGTATATGTTGTTCATCCACACTCTTTGGCATGTCCCTTTCCACTTTAAATCTTGCCAGAAGTCTTCAAGCTGGCTCCTCCCACCCACCCGGGTGGTATACTCCTCGGCTCCGCCCCATGACGCCAGATCTTAGGTCGCTGGAAGCCAGGTGTTGTGCATCCGCAGCCGGGGAGGTTGGCTGGGTCCGTGTAGATGAACTTATACCACTCCTAGAACTACTGTTATACTATCTTAACTCCTCCTCTGCGGCTGGGGGGTGTTACCAATGGTTCCCCCAGTCCAGGCCGACCTTCAGCCCCAGCTCTGCCCCTACAATCCCCAAGCTCTACTCCTTACCTCCACCTGCACAACGATCGGCCATGGTGGGCACGCAACCACCGCCATGGGATCCGGGGGGGTTTCGGAAAGGAGTAGCATCCAGGGACCTGACGCCGGCGGTGCTGCCTATCAGTCCTTCATGTAGCCCGCAAGGTATTTTCCACATTTTCTCCTGTGGGACTGAGGCGGTTATGACGCTAAGGGATCGGAGCGCGACGCTACCGTACGCCTCATCCCAGCATCCACCTCAGAACGCCCCTCTATTTTTGCCATGGCCTGCAAAGCTCCCAGCCGCTAGAGCCGCCGCGTCACCAAGGCAACTTCACTTTCTCCTGGAGAAGGAGAGCAGTCTTACAGATGCTCGATCCTTCTCCCCTGCCGGACCCCCCGAGGACCCAGGCTTGCTCCCTGAACCCGGTCGCCGTGTAGCGCGAGGTGTGCTGCCCCAGCGCCTCAACCCTCAGCGCCACTGGCTCGGCACTCCTAGAACTACTGTTACAGGTGAGTAACCTGTTTTTCTAGGATCGTGGATATGTTGTTCATCCACACTCTTTGGCAGACTCCTAGCAGTTCTCCGGGAGGAGGGAGGAAAGGCGCACACCCCTACTTAGGGAACAGAGACTGGAGAACTGAGGCCCCAAAACCAGCATCCCGGCTTGACTTAAGGTAGATGTGGTAACGGGTAATGAAGGTGTTTGCTGACTTCCAGGTAGCAGCTTGGCAGATTTCCTGGATAGGGATGTCCCTGGAAGCAGCCACCGATGCAGTGGTATGGCGGGTAGAATGAGCTCTTATCCCTCTAGGAGGCTCCATGCCCGCCAACTCATAACATAGACTTATGCAAGATGTAATCCACCTTGCAATAATCCATTTTGCTGCAAGTCTGTGAGATGCAGCTTCAGCGTAAGTGACAAACAGCTGGCGAACCTCTCCCCGAGTTTCCACCGTCCTCTCCTTGTAACAGGAGAGAGCTTGTCTCAGGTCCAAAGTATGGAGTCTGCACTCGGCCTCCAAGGTGTAATTAGGGTAGTAAACCAGTAGAGTTAACATCCGGTTAAGGTGAAACTCCGACACCACCTTCGGAAGGAATTTCGGTTGGGGGGCAGGACAACCTTGTCCCTGTGGAAGACCAGATAAGGGGAGTCCAGCGAAAGCGCCTGGAGCTCCCCTGTCCTTCTGGCAGACGTGATAGCCACCAGGAAAGCCATCTTCCACGACAAGTGTGACAAGGTACACTTGTGCACTGGTTTGAATGGCTTGCCCATGAGCTTTGCCAGTACCAGCAGTAGATCCCAAGGAGGTGGAGTTTCACGATCCGGAGGGGAAATGTGATCCAGGCCTTTGAAAATGCGCCCGACCACTGTCTCCTGTGCCGTTGGCTGACTGGCCTGTGCCTGGTAAGCAGAGATGGCTGCCAGGTGCACCCTAAGGGACGATAACCGAAGACCCCCTTTGGACAGAGACCAAAGGTAGTCGAGAATGTTAGCCACTAGACAGGACAGAGGGTCCAGGTCCTTTCCCTAACACCAAATGGAAAACCTTTTCCATTTGAATGCATAACATTTCCTGGTCGATTCCTTTCTGGATGCCTCCACCACGGTGAGGACATCCTCGGAAAGACCCAAAGCCTGGAACTCTAGCCATTCAGGTACCAGGCTGTGAGGTGCAGGGATTGAAGGTCTGGATGGTATACCTTCCCCAGATTGAAAGAGATCAGGTCCGGGAGTGTTGGAAGCCACTCCAGGGGCCTGCAGCTGAGGCTGAGGAGATCTGGTACCATAACTGGCACGGCCACCCTGGGGCTACTAGAATCACCTTCGCCTTGTCCCTCCTCACCTTGAGAAGCACCTTGTGGATCAAGGGAAATGGAGGGAAGGCATAGAGGAGGCCCGGGGTCCACAGCTTCAAGAAGACATCCCCCTGCAGTGAGCCCTGCTGAAGGGGGTGGGCATGAAACAGCCTCAGCGTGGTTTTTTTCCCTGGAGGCAAACAGGTCCACCATCGGTTTTGCCCAGTGGGAGAACAGGCTGTAAGCTACCTCTGGATGGAGAGACCACTCGTGGGATGTTCCGCCTAAGTGGCTGAGAGCATCCGCCAAATGGCTTGAGGCTCCTGCCACATGGATGGCTAGGACATCCGCCTCCAAACGGCTGACGAGGGTCCAGATACGGAGCGCCTCTCTGCAGATGGAAGTGCATGCTGCCCTGTTTGTTGAGGTAGTACATGGTCGTGGTATTGTCCGTCTGGTCTTGAACCACTTGACCCCGGAGCCGAGGAGCGAAAGCTGACAATGCCAGTCTGACTGCTCTGAGCTCCAACAGGTTGATGTGGTATTGGGACTCCTTGGGGGTCCAGAACCCATGGGTCCTTTGGTCCTTCATGTGGGCTCCCCAGCCCATGAGAGAGGCATCGGTCATGAGGACGACCATTGGCTCGGGCGGACAAAGGGGATCCCTTCCTGCAACCGGTCTGGGGCGGTCCACCACTGGAGAGCATCCCACATCTTCCGAGTTACAGTGATCAGCTGATTGAAATGACCGTGGCGCTGAGTCCACTGGGCGACCAGCTCCCATTGAAGGGGGCGCATGTTCAACCCGGCCCAATGGATCACTGAGGTGCACGCCACCATGTAACCCAAAAGGCGCAGAAAGTCCCAGGCAGGGCACAATTGCCCAATCAGAAATGACTGGGCAACGGAGAAGAGAACCTCCGTCCCTGTCCGCCGGGAGACGAGCTCTGGCTTGATGAGAGTCGAGCTCTGTCCTGATGAAGCACATCACCTGGGAAGGCAAGTGTTCTGACCTGGCATCGTTGATCAGGAGGCCGAGTTGGGAGCAGGTCTGAAGGGCCAGGTCCCTGGACCTCTCCACCTCCTGTTGGGTGGGACCTGCTAAGAGCCAATTGTCGAGACAGGGACAAATCCTGACCCCCCTCCGGACGCCTGAGATGGGCTGCCACCACTGCAATGCATTTAGTAAAGACCCGTAGGGCCAATGACAGGCCGAACGGCATGGCTCATAACTCGTATAGGGCCCCTATGGCTCTGAAGCGGAGGAACCGCTGATGAGACGGACAGATTAGGAAGTAAAAGAACGCGTCCTGCAGATCCAGTAAACAGAACCACATGTTTCGCTCCAAGGATGGTATGATCTGGGATAGAGTGAACATCTGAAAGGTGCATGACCTGAGATATTGATTCAGGTCGTGCAGATCTAGAATGGGGCGCCAGCCCCCCGTCCGCCTGGGCACCAGGAAGTACCTGGAGACAAAACCTGGGTCTGCTGGAGGATCCACCACTGGAGCTACTGCCTCCATGAGGAGGAACTGAGCGATGTCTCGGAGAGCCGACAGTCTGTACAGATACTCTTTCCTCCCGAGGGGCGCAGGCTCGGCATGGAGGGTACTGCTTGAATTCCAGAGGCAGTCCCTGACCGACCACTTTGAGAACCCACCTGTCCATAGTGACAGCAGACCAGGTTGAAAGGAAGTGGCAGAGCCGGTCCCCCATGGGAGGACCCAGAGCTGGCATGACGGGAGAGGGGGAGGCAGCCCCCGCCGTGTCACTGAGCAGGCTTGGAGGATGATCCAGGACCCAAACATCGGCCTCCATTACAGGCCTGGGAGGGCCCAGGCTTGGGCCGGGGGTGCCAAGCTTGAGCCTGCTGCTGCTGTTGCCCTCCTTGAAAGGGGGGTTGCTGTGCCGCAGGGGAAGAGTGCCGAAAAGGCTTCTTCTTCTTCTGCTGGTTCTTGCCCGAAGAACCCTTAGCGGAAGTAGTGTCCAAGGTGGCACTGGACTGCTCAATATGCTGATGGTGACCAGCCACACCCGGGCTGAAAAGATCGGTGTGCCTAGTTTGTGCCGAGTACCCACCATAAAGGAGGAGAGTCGCAGCCAAGCACTGCAACGAGAGGCAACTGCGGCTGCCATCGAACAGGCACCAGAATCCCCAAAGTCCAGGGCTGTCTGAAGCTGCTGTTTTGCAACACCTCGGCCCTGATCCTGGACCTGCTTGACCGTGATCTGCATGTCCTCGGGGAGGTGTGGGAGGACTTCATCCAAAGACCCTAGAAGGCATGGGAGAAGTGTGCCATGATGACGGCCAAACTTGACTGATGAAGGCCTAAAAAAGAGGCCGCATAGACCTTCCTGGCTGAATGATCAAAGAGTTTGGATTCTTTCTTAGGAGGTCAGTCCGTGTCGGCAGAACTGCCAGTATGCCTGAACACAGAGGCGGTCACCAGGCTCTCGGCCGAAGGGTGCTCTATGAATCCCGCAAGGGACCCCATGGGCACCGCATACTTGTGGGCCATGCGGGCAGATGGAGCTGAGCAACAGGCAGGGTGCCACCAGAGTCCTAAGGCTGGGCCAGCAATGGCCTCGGCCACAGGAAAGTCCTCCATCGGGGTATCCCCTCTCTTTGAGGATGTCCGTGAGAGGGTACTCTGCCTTTTTCTGGATTGGCTCCAGGGGCATCCTGTGGACTCAAGAGATGAGGCGAAGAATGCCCTGAAAGGACAAAGGACCTTCCTCCGTTTCTAACCCACTGGCCGATTCATCCTCCCCGGGATGAGCATGTAGGCCGGTCACATCCGAATCCGAGGAATCCGGATACAGCGGTCGACCACCCAGGTCCCCCTCGACCCGCTGAGAGCGGTCCTGGGCGACAGTGACCGAAAGATGCCAGGGAAGCCTGGTGTCTGGCCTATCTTCCTTAGAAGGAGCCCCTCCCACAGGCTGCTGGGGCAGAGGTTCCACCTCTATCAGTGGAGAGACCGGTTTAGGACAAACCGGAGGTTTTGCCGGCTCCGCAGGCGGGGGAACCGACTTGATCGGCTCCGAAGGAGTTGGCTTCGGCCTAGAAGGCGAAAGCCAAGTAATAGCTGGGGTAGAAGCCGGGCTCGACTTGCGCCCAGTCAAAATCAGCTGTTGCCACGAGGTCCTCGTACAGCCGACGGAGTTTCAGCCAGAGCCTCTCCTCATCCAAGGAGCACGAGGACGACCGATGGCGTCGTCTCTTTTTAGAGCACTTGTGGCTCTTCCTTGGCCTTTTGGTTGAGGGGGTCCTGAACCTCGATCGAGATCGGACAGGCCCATTCAGTCGTTCGGAGACACCGGCAGGACTGGTGATTTCCCGAGGTTGGGGACCACTTCCTCAATGGGATTCCCAGCAGGCTGGGTCTCCTCGTCGAAGAAAGTAAGGACCGGAGTCCGATCGAGGGAGTCGAGTCGGTAATAATGGTTGATCGATCGATGACAATTTCAACATTGTCGATCGACACTTTGGCTGAGTGGCCAGATGGCAAAGTCGAGAAGCCAGTGGCCAAAGAGGCAATTTTGACCGAAGTTGAGTCTGCCGGTTCCTAATACCGATATCTCTCCCGATCCCAAGAACATCTTCGCCGAGACAAAGCCGATCCCGGGTCCTTTTCCCTTTTACGGAATCAAGAGGAGTGCATATCCGCAGGACCCTCCCCATTAGTCAGGAGAGACTGGCACAACTCTTGGAAAGAACCTGAGAAGGTGGAGCCCAGGTTGAGCGGAATGAAGAAGCTCCAAGAGGAAGATTCTGTGGCCCAAGCTACTTCCTCCTCGAAGGCTTGCATGCACTCCAATTGCTCAGCAGATCCCGCGGACGCAGAAACCACCCACCAAGCCTCCTTAGATTTCACCAGAGGGTTCCATTTCTTCGGCCTCCCCAACTTCAGGCATGTGCGACGGTCGTCGAGGACGTTAGGATGAAAAGTGAGACAAAAATCGCACTTCGAGGTGTCACGGTCGACACCGAGGCAACAAACGCACACGGTGTGGGGATCGGTGTGCGACATCTTCTGGCCGTACGAACACCGGTGAAATCTGGGGGAAGACTTGCCTTCCATAATCGAAGGTAAGGAGTCACGATCGTTAATGCGAACGAGATGAAGTTTCGGAATAACCGAAGGTTTTGAAGCCAGGGCCTACAAAATGCAGAAGCACGAAGAAGGCAACCTGAATCTTCCAGCGGAAAGGAAGATCTGGTGTCATGGGGCGGAGCCAAGGGTTATACCACCCGGGTGGTTGGGAGGATCCAGCCTGAAGACTTCCGGCAAGATTTAAAGTGGAAAGGGACATGCCAAAGAGTGAGGATGAACATCATATCCTCGATCACAGAAATAAATTTACAGTGAAATTTACCACTCTACAGTACAAACTCTCAGCTGCTGCTCAGTACCTTAGCTAATGGCTACCCCAAATCGGTTCCACTGTCTTTCGTCAGTGGCTTGCTGCAATACAATGGTCCCAGTTTGCCCTATGGTTATTTTGCCCTAGATTGTAGTTAATGTTTTATTTAATATTCCCTTCCCCACCCAGCGCTGACACTTTACCAGTACCAGCTGAAAGACATTAACCCACGTGGTCGCTGATCATGAGCTCACGACTGCCAATCACTGCTGGATTTGGCAGACATTGCCAGAAACTCACTTGGTAAAGAGACAATCCCCTCTCCTACACTGTGTCACACAACTGACACAGCTGTACATTGTTCAAGAGACCGCCAGTTTCTTCACCCATAGTGTGATTTCGCCATTTTACTCAGTGGGGATTGGACTGGCACTGTGTGCCCAGCAGAGAGCTGCTGAGGGCTAAGTTCATTTCCAGAGACCACTTTGACCCATGATCCTCCCCATCACAACTTGTCTGTCTCCCATGAGGAAATGCAAATGCTGGGGGGCAGGTAAAATGCTGCTGGCGCAGACATGTTGCTGCCTACGCAAAACTGAATTTGTGCTATTAGAACATGATAACTGACCATTTTATAGTATAACATGAGCTATAATTAGATTACTCCACAAACTGTGGACAAAGACGACTGTCAGTAGGTCGTTTTCATATTTTTAATTTGCACTGAGAACAAAAAGTAGTTTCCTTTTTGGTTACTGTACTTAATCATATTAGTAGTAGTATTTCTGTATTAACAGATGTGCCAAGGTTTACCTGGGAGTCCCATGAAACTTTAGTAAAAAGAGAATTAAAAAAATGCACCTCAAGGTTCATCCTACCTTCCAATTCATGCCTAGCTGTTACTTCATCTGAGAGTTTGGCTTGGAAATGATCTCTCTCCTCTTCAATTATTTTTAAAGTTGTCTTCACCTACATTAAAAAATAAAATTGGTAACATGACTATAGAATCAGCAAGGTGCCAAATCTGTGTTCTCATTTCAACGGCATGATGCATACCCTTGCAACATCCATCATTTGCTTGATCTTTCGCTTCATCTTCTCATTCTTTTTCCCTAAAGGCAACATGAAAAGCTGTTACAGTGTTGCATGACTTTAAAGGAAATGTTCCAGTTTCCAGCAAAAAAAAAAATTAAATTCACTGATGCTTTACACAAGTACCATCCTCTGACCAAAGAGCAATGCCCTGGAGACAGAACCTTATGTTAATGACCTCATCTCTTCATGTTGCTTATTCCTGCCGTGAAGCCATAATATGCAGATATGGAGATGTAGCTCTGACAGGGCTGAGTAGCTCAACATAGGCATAAAAGGGCAGATTCGCTGGACTCATACTCTTGTGCAGTCCTTAAAAATCTACATATCTATGCTTATGACATCACAACCTGTTGCCATCAAATGTCAAGAGTCAGTTTCCATAGTACAAACATTAATCAGAGATGTTATACCACTAAGGAAGGCAGAATATAAGGAATATTCCTCCAGAGAGAGTGGGGGTGAACCTATTTCCTCATTACCTCTGACCTCAGGGGTATAACACAAGGTGGAACTGAGGGATTAATTTCTTATGCCTGTCTTTAATTATATGAAAGAACTGTCAAAATTTGCTTGAATTCCTACATAAAGGGCATCTCAGTATCACTAGCAGGCAGGACAATGGGCTGATTTAACTTCTCTTTCTTAGACTCTAAATGTTTTTCTCTCTCTGTCTTTTTAAGGTCAATCCAAGAGGAGTGATGCCTGTGTCTCCCTTTTCTTGGAGTCCTTATTCTCTGAGCATTCCTCAGCAGAGGATTTGTGCTCTTTTGTGGGCTTCCTTGGAGACTCTACTCTAAAACTGATCTTTAGAGGGAGCTTTTTAGGCTGACATTATTAAAGATACAAGATATGTTCAAAGTCTTCTTGATAGGAGAATACTCTCTGGAGCTAGACAAAGAGGCTGACACTAATAGTGGTTGCCTTTTTGGAACTCTCTTTTCCTGTGTGGGAAGCATTCGAGCTGGGAATCACCAGGAGAGGGGGTCCCATGGACCTCCTCCCAACACAGGGATAGATACAACCTTAGGCGAAAGAGGGCTTGGAATGAAGGGTAAGGAAGCAGTAAGGATAGGAGCAGCGTGGGGAATGGTTTCACTAAATGCTAGAAGCCTGAGGAACAAGTTGGCAGAGTTGCAGGCATTGATGGCTGAGGGAGAGGTGGACATAGCTGCCATTACTGAGACGTGGGCAACGAGGCACCATGACTGGAACCTAACCATCCCAGGGTACAAACTATTCCGGAGGAACAGAGATAAAGGGAAGGCTGGGGAGGGTTGTCATTTACTTAAGGGAAGGGATCAGATGTGATAGGGAGGAAGGGGAGGATGGCAGGTCAGAAGTAATCTGGCTGCAACTACAAAGCTAGAAAGGGACCAAGATCTGTATGGGGGTTGTCTGTAGATCTCCGGCCCAGAAGGAGGAGGACATTGACAGGGAACTGGTGGAGCAGATAAGGAGGCATAGTGGCAAAGGCAACACAGTGGTGGTGGTGGGACTTTAATCTATCAGGGGTGGATTGGAGCATCCCAGCAACCACTTGCCCAGGAGCAGATCCTCCTGGAAGCATTCCAGGATGGCTTCCTTACCCAGATGGTAATGGAGCCAAGGAGGGAGGGTAATATACTAGACCTGGTACTGGAAGATAGGGAACAGGCCAGGGTTGTAAGGGTGGAGGAACCTCTTGCAAGCAGTAACCACCGCACAGTGTGGTTCTCAATCAATCTGGGTAGGGAAGTAGACACTACAAAAACTAGGGTCCTGGACTTCAAAAGGGCAGACTTTGGCAGGATGGGACACATACTGGAAAGTCATATGGCAAGCATCCACCCAGAAATGGACACAGAACAAAAACGGGCAGTCATCAAGGCAGCACTGGCTGAAGCCATTAAAACTTGTGTCAAGAGCCAGAGCAAGAAAGCCAGGACCAAGAAACCAAGTTGGATGAGTAGAGAAGTAGTGGAGAAGGTGAGGGAAAAGAGGAATGCATTCTGGACCTACAAGAGATCCAACAGGGCAGAAGACAGAGAAGAATACGTGAAGAAATCCAGAGAAGTGAGCAGAGTGGTAAGGGCAGCAAAGGCGGCTAGGGAACAGAGGTTAGCACAGGGGAACAAAGAAGGAGAAAAGGATTTCTTCAGCTATATCAGAGAGAAGAGAAAGAGCAAGGATCAAATAGTTAGGATCAGGATGGGAAGTGGGTGAGCAGAAAAGGGAGCTGAGCAGGGTACTTAATGAATACTTCTGTTCAGTCTTCACAAAGGAGAGGGATGGGCCCGTACCCGAGAGGAAGAGCAAGGTGGGAGAGGGTGGGGAAGAAGCAACCACAGATGGGGAAATCACAGTGGAAAGGGTGAGGGAGGGCCTTAATTTCCTAAAGGTGGACAAGGCACCTGGCCCAGAGTCCACCACAGGGTGCTGAGAGAGTTGGCAGAGGTCCTGGCAGGGCCATTGGCGGACCTGTTTAATACCTCTCTGAACTCAGGGTGCGTGCCCAGGGACTGGAGGGAAGCACATGTGGTACCTCTCCATAAGAGTGGGCCCAAGAACGAACCAGTGAACTACAGACTGGTGAGTCTTACTGCGACTGATGGAGACAATCCTCAAGGAAAGGCTGGTGCAATTTCTTGAGGATGACAATTTCCAGGACAGCACCGGTTTGTCTCGGGCAGATCCTGCTAGATGAACTTGGTTGATTTTTACAACTAGGTTGCGAGGGCACTGGACAGGGTACATGTGGTGGATGTCCTCTACCTGAATTTCAGCAAGGCCTTTGACTCAGTGCCACATGGTAGGCTGACCTGCAAGATAAAGAGTCTGGGAGCCGGGAGGAAATTGGACAGGTGGGTCGAGAACTGGCAGCATGGTAGACAGTGTGGTGGGGGCCATCTGAATTCAGAGCAGTGATAAAGAGGTATATCACAGGGCTCAGTGCTGTGACCGCTCTGTTTAACATTTTCATAGCTGACACTGCAGTAGGGCTTAACAGCAAGATCAGTCTCTTCACAGATGACACAAAGATTTGTACCTGGGTAGATTGGGGGCACAAAGTACTTCTGGAGGATTTGGCAAAACTGGAGGAATGGTCTCACACTTGGCAGCTTGATTTCAATGTCAAGAAGTGCGAAGTGATGCATTTAGGAGGCAAGAACCCAGGACACAATTACTGGCTGGAGGGTGTCCAGTTAACAAAATCCAAGGAGGAGGAGGAGAAGGGTCTGGGAGTGCTGGTAACCAGGGAGATGAACCACTCTGCTCAGTGCAGGAAGGCAGCAGCGAAAGCAAACAGGATGTTAAGGTGCATAGCAAGGGGGATTACTTCTAAGAGTGGGGAGGTCATCTTGCCCCTGTATAGGTCCCTGGTGAAACCGCACCTAGAGTACTGTGTGTAATTCTGGCGCCCCTACTCGAAAAGGGACATCAAACTACTGGAGGGGGTACAGCGTAGGGCAATAAAAATGATCCTGGGGTTGGGGGATAGACCACATGAGGAGAGACTGAGAGAGCTCAATATGTATACTCTGGAGGAAAGAAGTGAGAGCGGGGATATGACTGAGACCTTCAAGTATCTGAAGGGTCTGAACAGAGTAGACACCAGGTGTATGTTCAATCTGAAGAGCAGAAGGGAAACCAGGGGACACTCTATGAAGTTGGTAGGGGGCAGGTTCAACAGGGAACTGAGGAAGCTCTATATTACAGAAAGGGTGGTGGCAGGGTGGAACGCTCAGCCAGAGGAAGTCGTATCGCTGCAGAGTGTTGGGGGCTTCAAGATGGGGTGAGACAGATTCAAAGGGAGGGTACAAACCGGGAGGGGGTGGGAGATGGGGAGAGGGCATATGAGGAAGGGGGGCAGCTGCAGTCTAATGGACTGAAGTGCTGCACACTCGAGCAGACTAGATAGACCGAATGGCCTGTGTCTGCTGGCAATTTCGTATGTTCGTGTCTTAGGGCAGAACACCTCAAACAGAACACAGTTCAGCGAACTGTGATCTATGTCCACTTAGAGCACTCAGTATACCTATCTGCCCTAGGCAAATAGTGGCAACACTTTTGCCACTTTGTGAAACCAGAAGCCCAGTTCATTTTTTCAGGTTTCTGCTTCAGTTCTAACTCGGACATGAGACCACCAAAAAGGCACCACAGTAAACTCTCCAACCTCCATCACTGAGAGCAGACAGTTTTATGCTGACCACAGTTTTAAACCAAAAATGATGTCAAAGTGCTGCAAAAATTAAGGCAGAAGCATTTTATTGTCAACTACAGTCGTTGTGAGCCGGACAATTTAGCAATACTGGATCACAGTCATTATGAGCCAATAAAACAGCCTTAAGTATTTACAAAATACAGGCAAAGCACGTAAACATTTTTTTTTTTAATTAAAAATGGAACCAATAAAATGGAACCGCTAGGCTGTTTAAACTAAATCACAAACTCCACCACAGAAGAGGATCTTTTTCAGTCTAAGCCACGGTTCCTGGAACCATTCAAGAACTGTATAAAAAGCCCCACACACAAACACACAAAAAAACACTAATGTGCACTAAAACGTGCATCAGAAGCGAGAGCAACCATATTAACTAAACACACTTTAAACTTTGTAGAACAATAAATCTTTAGAACTTAGTGTAATTAGATGGAGCACTATGTGGGGCAACCACTCCCTTCGCTTGGAGGCTTGAGACTAGCACAGTGTGAGAAAGCATCTTTAAAAAATATTCTAAGTTCTGGAAGAACATATCCCTTGTGGAAATGACGCACAAGTTTGACTGAGCTGTTCTAATTCTTACTGTTGTAAAATTATATAGATAGTACATAGAATTTTTTTATTTATGACTGCCTACCAGTCTTGGCAGGTCAAATTCTATTCTGTATTCTCATAGCCTTCCAACCCACACAACCTGTCACGAGACAATCCTGAAGGACGCGGTGGGAGACTCCACAGCAATACCAGAAGTCAAGGGCTGATTCAGCAAATCCTAATTTTTCTAATGTATCTAGTACTTTTGTGCCACCATGCTAATCCCGTATGACATTGTACTGGCCTTCACAAAACTGAACATTTAATGACAAATGGCAGACTGCTAGTTCACACCCACCACTGTCCTCACCTGGCAGCTCTCCGTTCGCCAGCTCAGTATCGTTCTCCCAGCTGTTACCTTCCTCTTCGTTGCCAGCCTCGGACTCAGAATCCAGCTGTCTCAGCTGCATGGCACAGTCTGCCAAAACCTCAAACAAGAATAATTAATGGCAATTATTACTCCTGGAAAAGTATTATCTAAGTCAAGAGTTTATGAATTATATTATGACTATCTCTGAGTGGTTTGTAACAGTTGTCTCTACAGTACTTTGTGATGTGGTACAATGTAAGGCACATTATGCAAATGAACAGATTATTTCATTTAAAGCGCGGCTCTGCATTTCACTATGTATTGTTAGAAGCAAAATGTTCATGTCAGGGGTCGAAATAAGGTTTTGTCAATCACGAATCATGAATGCTCCAAGTCATCGGCATCAGCCACTGATCCCTACCCTCTTGCTCTGATCTGCCCCATCTTACGACAATGCTCCTTGAGCTATGTTCTCTGTGCTTTCCTTGCTGGCACCTTGTCACCCTTTCTTCTTCAAAGGTGTTTGTTGTACTAACAGCACTGACAGCTGGTAACACAATTGCAATTCAACTGTATTTACTTGTCTTTGCAGTTACTTAAATTTATGCACTCATGTTTGACGTGGAACCTTTGTAAGCCAGCTAGCTATTTGGGCTCAAAGGTGTTGTATCTGAATTCACAATAAGTAAAAAAAAATAATTATAATTCGGCAGACCAATAACTAATGCCTAAAAACAGCTGAAAATGTGAAAAACAGTGAAAACCTCGTAATTTATTTTTTGTTTTCCCAGGGAAAAACAGTTGACCGTAGAGTATAGGCAAGGATGACAATTAGATGCCTGGAACACAAAGATGCAGTGCAGATTATGATAAGAAGGCTAGCAAACACAGAAAGACTGAGGACAGAAAGACAGAGCAGACTGATACAGACATCATGACAAAGAAGGCCAGCAAGCACAGAAACAAGAATATAATTCTTGGGACTAGTTCAGTTAATTTAGGAAGAATACTTCAGTTCATGATTCTTAATCAGACAGTTACTGAAGATTATACAATGGCATGAAAGAATCTTGGACTGTGATTGGTCAGTTTGGGGCTGGACCCATGGCATTATCCCAGCACGTCACCACGGGTCTACTCTCAGCACTGTGAACCATGGCAGATGAGCCTTTGATTGATTGTTTCATCTTCTCTTAAAAACTAAAATATTTTTCCACACAAAAACATCTTTAAAATTATTTTTTTATTCTGTATAACAACGAGCCATTGTATAATAGGAATAATGCACTCCAGGGTGTGTGTCGTTTGGGATAACATGAGCCTGGGGCATTGGGCCTTACCTGGCCTGTGGCTTCGTGCCCCCAGCAGTAGCATTATCCATGCACGCACACACACCCTGTCGTGCATTATTCCTTTAATAGACTGGTGGTGCATGTCCATTAAGTGAATCTTAAGGCAAAATGATTAATGTGAAAAGACAAGTGCAAACTAAAAACCACAAGTGGCATGAAGTAATGGCAAAAATATAGCCTTAAGCAGATTAGTCTTCTGAGTTTTCTGGTACAGGATAAGGATGGAGTTCTTCCTCAATCTAATTTTCAGATGTGATCTGAATTTCCTCCAAGACTGTCATTTTGCTTTGGACTGCTGCTGGTGCCCTGTGGGGCTTTGCTTCCAGCCTATGTTGTGGTTTTAGGAACCAGTCCTTTATTGCGGATGTGCTGCAAAAAGGATGTGGTTCAGGACCTTCCATGGAGATTAAAGGCAAGTCCTCAATGGAGGTTGTCTTCAAGTTAGCTCTCCAGTCTAAAATAAATTGTTTCATAGACGAAAAAGCTCTTTCTAGTGTAGCATTTGACATTAGATACACAAGTACAATAGCAATTATATAAAAAATATTTTGGAAATATTGAGTTTTTCTGCAAGACTACATGCCATATTTAAAGAAATCGCAACTACTTGTGATACTTGTTAATATTTTTAACAGTTTCAATTCTGTCACTGCATTGTGTACATCATGCTCATTCTGTAACAAGACAGGAGAAAAATGGTTCAGAAGAAACTGCACTTCCAAATTCCGAAAGCTTGTGATCATTTTCAGGCCAATTTGTTGGGTCAATGACATTGCTGCTTACTAAGAGGAGGACTGTAAAGCCAGAGAAGCGCTGGTTGAGAACTCCATTACATTGTTAACAATGTTTTCCTGTTCCTTCGCAAGTGCTGAAACAGCATCCTTTACTCTTCCTGGAAGTTCAGTGCCTTTGAACAATGCTGTTCCCTCCTTATTAATACCACCTCTCTCCTGAACAGTGCTAATCTGTTCTTGTCTACCTTCACAGGATTTTCTACTTCTGAGAGTACAGTGCTGACAATATCCATTACCATAGGAAGAGAGTGATGGGCATCCTGAAAAGCACAAGAAACTGTTGACAGACTTCTAGATCAAGATAAAAGTGGGAGAATATCAACAATTTAAAATTTATCAATTGCTTTCTCCATTCCTTAATTTTGGCTTTGTCTGCTTGAGGGATATCCCATCTAGTATCACATACACGCTCATCCCAGTGATCCAAAATAGTGAAGTAATTATGTAGTACAGCAAGCAGAGTCGTCTTCATGAGTCAGCCATCTCGTTCCTTGAGATTTTTTTTAAACTTGATGACAGTTATTTGCTATGCTTCAGCCACTCTTTTAACCCATGGTAACATTTGGGGGAGTGCTCATAAAAATAAATTATGGAAATTAGGATGTGATCAATAATTTATGGAAAGTAGGATGTGGTCAACAGTCTGTGCAAAATTGGTATTTTTAAAAACATCTTTTACAGCTAGTTCCAGCTTGTGGGAAACACAATGAATGGCAATAAGCCATGAGCAATCTTCATTTTTTAATGCCATCATTTCTTTATTACGTCCAAAGATGACAGACACACCATCTGCCCCTGCACAAATACAGGACAGTTGTTTAAGGTAAACCGTGTCTAGACCCAGAATGTGTGTGTACGCAGATATCACTGCAGACTTGAGACCACTGTCATCAGCAGACTCCACAACTATTAGTGCTAAGAATTTCATGGTTGGCTGCCCATCTTCCACAATTTTCACATAAGCCACTTTCTTCTCAGTAGTGGTCTTGTTAGTTGTCCCATCCATAAATATAAAATGATCTGTAAGGTGCTGTTTCTCCTGCCAAATGACTCACAACTGTTTTTCTCAAGTGGCCCACAATAAGTGAAATAAATATATCACAAGCAGTCTCATTTTATTTATTTATTTTATTTATTAAAGTCTTGGACTTACAAACATCTTTGAGCCAAAGGCTCTTTTGCAAAGGCACCACATCAAGAGGGAAGGAACAAGGGTATAATTTACAAGGAACAGGGGCAGTTACAGAATACAAATTTACAGTGGCGTGAAAAAGTATTTGCCCCCTTCCTGATTTTCTCTATTATTGCATATTTGTCACACTGGATGTTTTCAGGTCTTTAGAGAAAATGTAATATTAGATAGAGGGAAACTGAGTGAACAAATAACACTTTGTTTTTTTTTTTTTTATTTCACTTATTTAATGAAAAAAAGTTAACCAACACCAACTGGCACTGTGTGAAAAAGTAATTGCCCCCTTACACTTAATAACTGGTTATGCCACATTTAGCTGCAATGACTGCACCCAAACACTTCCTATAATTCAATATCAGTCTTTCACATCGCTGTGGAGGAATTTTAACCCACTCTTCCTCGCAGAACTGCTTTAATTCAGTAACATTTGGTAGGTTTTCGAGCATGAACTGCTCTGCTTCAGGTCCTGCCACAGCATCTCTATTGGATTTAAGTCTGGACTTTGACTAGGCCACTCCAAAAACTTTAATTTACTCTTTTTAGCCATTCTGATGTGGACTTGCTTTTTGTGTTTGGATCATTGTCTTGCTGCATGACCCAACTACGCTCTCAGCTTCAGCTGACTGGAAGGATGACTGGACATTCTCCTAAGAATTTTCCGCACAGAGCAGAATTCATGGTTCCTTTAATTATGGCAAGTCATCCAGGTCCTTAGGCAGCAAAGCATCCCAACACCATCACACTACCACCACCATGTTTGACTGTTGGTATGGTGTTCTTACTGTGGAATGCTGTGTTTGCTTTACGCGAGACATTATGGGATCCATGTTGTCCAAAAAGTTCCACTTTGACTCATCTGTCCATAGAACATTTTCCCAAAAGGCTTGTGGATCATCCAGGTGCTTCTTGGCAAATGAGAGATGAGCATTTATGTTCTTCTTGGTTAGCAGTGGTTTCCGCCTTGCTACTCTCACATGAAGCCCATTTTTGCCCAGTCTCTTTCTGATTGTGGAGTCATGAACACTGACCTTAGCTGAGGCAAGAGAAGCCTGCAGTTCTTTGGATGTTGTTTTAGGATCCTTTGAGACTTCTTGGATGATTTTACACTGCGCTCTTGGAGTAATTTTGGCAGGCGCCCACCCTGGGAAGGTTCACTACTGTTCCAAGTGTTCTCCATTTGAGATTATGGCTCACTGTGGTTCGGCTGGAGTCCCAGAGCCTTAGAAATAGCTTTGTAACCCTTTCCAGACTGATAGAGGGCAACAAATTTTTTCTGATCTTTTCAGGAACTTCCTTTGATCATGGCATAATGTGCTTGTTGAATCTTTGTGCTGGCAATGTGACTCTGACGGTGAGGCCAAAATAAGTGAGGTTTATATTGAGCAGGGCTGGCTGTAATCAAGCCTGGCTGTGTTCAATCAGCTGACTCTAATTATCCCTTTAATTGGGTTGATTTAACTAGGGGCAATTACTTTTCAACAGTGCCAGTTGGTGTTGGTTAACTTTTTCATTAAATAAATGAAATAAGTAAAAAAAAAAGTGTTATTTGTTCACTTAGGTTCCTTTATCTAATATTATATTTTGTCTAAAGACCTGAAAACATACAGTGTGACAAATATGCAATAATAGAGAAAATCAGGAAGGGGGCAAATACTTTTTCACGCCACTGTACATAAAGTACAATTATACATAAAATACAAAGTTAATACTGAAAAGGTTACATGAGTTACGAATTTACAGGCAAGTAAAACAGTAAGTGATAGCGATCAGCGGGAGTGTCAAGAGTCTTTGCGCTACGGGATATAGAAGGTAGGGAAGAGGGGCAGCGAGAGAGAGAGGACACGGCTAGAGTAAAGCAGAGGGCTACCCTGGTGGGAAGTGAAAAAAAAAAAGAAGGGAAAGGAGAGGTCAAAATAATGGAAAAGCACAGGGATGAGGAGAGGAATAGAAGTAGGCTGATGGAGGCACGAGGAAAGTAAAAAGTGTTGGGGCGAGTTCAGAAAGTAGGGGCTTAGTGGAGGAAAAGGAGCATAGGAGTGGAGGGGTTGTAAAGTGGGAGGGGTGGCAGGATTATAAATTGGGAGGGAGGACTGAGGGGTGGCAGGGTTAGAAAACTGGGGAGGGGAGGACTTTGAGAAGACAGAGGGAAGCTAAAAGATATGCGCCTGGCTTGTGTGATAAGACAGAGGAGCTAAATATGGTAGGGGAAATGTAAGGGGGTGAGGAAGAAATGGGGATGGATGTGAAAGTGGTGAAGTAGCAAGGGTTATTAAGTAGCTAGAGATGGAAATGGTAAGGAGGAAGAAGGTAAATTAATTTGTGCAGGGTGGGGTTGGAGGGGGAAGTGCAATTTGGAATGATTAGGACCAGCAGTCGCAGTTGGTATGATCCAAAAGGTACTGCCGAAGCTTAATTTTGAAGGGACCAATATTGGTGTCAGTCAGGAGGTGGGCTATTTAGCCAGCTTGGAGCTCTATATATGAATGTTCTCTGTGTCTGCACAGTGTGGCAGAAAGGAACTTGAAAGGTGGGGCAGGACGTGCTTTTGGTGCAGTGGTGGCTAGTTGTCCTGTTAAGGAGCTGCAGAAGTGAGGGCGGTGCTAGGTTGAGGCTAATTTTCTTTGCGAACAAGCAGGTGTGGTAATGGATTCTGCCCTGGAGGTTCAACCCATTCGCTGAGGTGTAGAGGTCGCAAGTGTGGGTGTATAGTTGGGCTCCCATCACTAGGCGGCATGCCTTGTTTGGGGCGACAGTTAGTCATTTGAAAGTAGTGGTGGTGGCAGCCCCATAGATTATGAGTCCAAAATCAATAATTGTGAGGATGGAACTAGTAATAGCTAGGCGGAGTACTTCCTGGGACATACTGTGCTCGTGTCTATAAAGGAGACCTAGTCTGACGCTGGCAGCTCTAGAGATAATGTTTACATGCTCATTAAAGGATAGGTTACAGTCGAGCGGTATACCTAGATATTTGAAATTATGGACTTGTTCTAGGAGAGTGTTAAGGTTGTTGGTAATGTGTAGCTGGGCATTTTTATGTTTGTTGTGATGACTGGCAAAGAGCATCACCTTGGTTTTTTTGTAATTCAAAATAAGTTTATGTTCAGAAAACCAGTCCTCAACCGCAGCAAAGCTTTCTTGCAGACAGCTGGTGAGGGGTAGGGGATCAGGTTGGCTAGTGAAAAGCGCTGCGTCATCCGCATACAGAAGCAGGTTTGTAGGGCAGGCTTTGGGAAGGGCATTTAGAAAAAGGCTGAATAATAGAGGACCCAAGATCCAGCATTAGGGGACTCGGAGAGTACCGGGTGGCTAACTGAGAGTGTATCAAGTATTCTTACTCTTTGGGTTCTGTTTGCTAAGTAACTTTTGAACCAAAGGGTGACATCATGAGAGAGTCCAAGGAGGGTAGAGACCTGAGTAGTAGTGCGATTAACAGTATCAAAAGCCTTTGTGAGGTCAGTATAGATTGATCCCACAAGGTGACCCCGGTCAAGTGACTTATGGATGTAGTTTGTATAGTCAAGAAGGGCAGTGGTGGTACTGTGCCCCTTTCTAAAACCGTGCTGTTGGGCACATTGTATATTATAGGAGGATAGGTAGTCAGTCAGCTGGTCGGCTACTATTCGCTCCAGGGCTTTGGAAAGGGGTGGCAGAATGGAAATAGGGTGGTAGTTAGAGTGGGAGGCCCCTATCACCGCTCGTGTATAAGGCCACTAGAGGTGCTTTCCAGACCAGGGGGAATTGGCCATGGCAGAGGGATAAATTGAGTATCTTGGTGAACAGTGTTAGAATGGAGTCACGGATAAGGCGTAGCAGTTTAATATCGAGTGTATCACTGCTAAATCTGGCATTGTTGAGGACCCGGAGTAGATATTTTCTAGCTACCTTGGAAGTTATTGCTTTGAAGTAAAAAGGGGGAGTTGGGGTGGAGCTCATGTTGCTTTTACTACTCTCACAGGAAGGATCAATGAAGAAATTCGGAGGGAGAACACCACTGATACAGGCCTTCCAAAGTTTAAACGCCATGTCTTTCCTCAAGTGCTACCAATCTCTCTAATTTCTGGAAAGGGTCCTATTCTTTTGCAAGGCAGCAGGCGAAAGTTTATAAAGTGAGTTCTTGTTCATTTTTAAAATACATTTCTCTATTTCACCGCCAGATGGTCCAAACTCAGCTAATGTAGCAGCTTGTAGCTTGTTTATGCCCTTCTAATACCGAGTGCCTCTCACAATTAGGTTGCTTAACACTCTTTGTGTCAGAGCTATAAGAATCCACATTGGTCATTTTCCCTGCTTTAGTAGCCCACTTCGAAACATGTCTTGTTTTTCTTTGCAAAACTTGCACAAGATTTTAGTCACAATTCCATCTTCTGATTCAAACTGTAACCTGGACATATCTGGATTTGTCTGCTCGCATTACCACAATCTCACTGTGTATACATGACAAGAATGGGCCTGCACTGAGCCGGCCCAGTTGCGCTGAGAGTTGAGGCGCTGGATGCCACACCATGCAGGCGACCCATGGTCAGGAGCAACTTCGGGTTGCTGAGGGCGGCAGGGGAGCTAGAGGTTTGAGTGGCCGATGACAGCTTTCCTCTCCGGAGTAGGGAGGATGTCGCTTGCTCTTGAAGCGCCTCTCTGTGGAGGTCGGGGGCAGCGTTGAGGCAAGAGCATGGCTATGTGACGCTGGTGTGCCACCACACACACGGTTTACAGCCACAAAGGATGGGACCAGAAAGCGGAAAAGGAGGGGCTACCGCAGGCTGCATGAAGCTCTGCAGAACGCCCAGCATCCCGCTTCATCTCTGACTGCTACGATTGCTCCAATCTGGATTGGGCACTGGATGAAGGGGAGGATGTACCTCCCCGCCACAGGGGGGAGAAATGGGGCCTGGGTACCAGAGGGAGTGGAGGCAGACCGAGCGCAGCCAGCGGGGGCAGAGACCCTGTCTGCAGGGGTCTCGGGGTAAACAGAAGAAAAAAAGGAATGGTTCTGCTTTTCCTTTTGCTTAGGTGTGGTTGCTGTATCTGGTATAGGAAGGTCAGAACTTGAAGATGAGGATGTTGGGGTTGATCAAGTTCAGTGTTGCTTGCACTTTTTTTGATGTTCTAAATTCAAAATTTTGAAGTGACATGGTTTGTCAGTGATTGGCAGATAGTTAAGACTGAACTAAGTATTTTGTTGCAGGCTGAACTAGTGAGTCACTGCAGTTTTGTGCTGCTAGTTGATTATGACTGTTCCAGCAATCAATCTGAATACAAAAAGTTTAATGAACTTTTGTTTCACTTGCTGAATTTTACCAAAACGAGACAGTGCAGACTTTTCTAACAAAGAAGGGTTAGTCAGCTGGTCACTTGTTTATAAATGACAATTTTTTTTAAACACTCAACACTCTGACATAAAACCAACAAAAAGGATTAGCTCATATTAGTCCCAAACACTGTGTAAAATGTTCACACACAAGTGTGCAACGCTAGGAAAAATAAATTTATAATTTCTTTTTTTTTTTTTACTTGAAATGTGTCACATGACAAGAAGGGATTACAGGACCCATCTGGAAATAAGCTTTTGTAGCTCAGTATGCCTTTCCTGGTAAAACTTTTAAATAAATAATAAATAAATAAATTAGCTCTCCTTAGTTACTCCCGACTGCGATGTGCTTTTAACAGACTGGTCATTCATGGCGACAGCAATGACGTTGAGATTTACTCTACTAGGAAAAGTAAATTAGTAAATTTAAATTTTTTTCAACAAGTATCGCATGGCAACAAGGGATTATCAGGCTCCCCTCCCAGGTGTGGTACTCTCTGAGACTACCGTGACGTGCTTTTAACAGAGTGGTTAGTAACAGAGACAGATCAGGGATGTAGAAACATTGGAAGGTGCCACAAGGTAACAAGGGATTGTAGCTCCCTTACTCCCCAAGACTACTGTGCTTTTAACAGAGTAGTCAGTCAAAGACTAGGAGACACAGATTTAATTTACTGATCTACTACCGGGAAAAGCACATTTTCTATATATTTTTTAAAACAGACTGAAAAGTGTCACAGGGGCTAGCAACGCTGTAGCAACAGGTTTTATTTAGCTCTGGATCCTGAGGGACTACTACAATATACTTTTAACTGCTCTGGTCACAGAGAAAGGCAGACGTCACGTGCCACAAGGGCTAGCAATGCTGTGGCAACAGGTTTTATTTAGCTCTTGATCCTGAGGGACTACTGCGATATGCTTTTAACTGCACTGGTCACAGAGAAAGGCAGAAGTCACGTGCCACAAGGGCTAGCAATGCTGCGGCAACAGGTTTTATTTAGCTCCTGATCCTGAGGGATTTCTGAGATGTGCTTTTAACTGCACTGGTCACAGAGAAAGGCAAAAGCCACGTGCCACAAGGTCTAGTAATGCTGCTGAAACATAGAAACACAGACTTTGACGGCAGATAAGGACCGCTAGGCCCATCTAGTCTGCCCATTTCCCTACCTACAGGATAGGCCGCAGATCCTAGTTAACCAACAGCCTATTTCTTCCTACCCCCAAGAATTGCCTTATGTCTGTCCCATGCATTCTTGAATTCTCCCACAGTTTTAGACCCCACAACCTCCTCAGGAAGGCTGTTCCATGCATCCACTACCCTCTCTGTGAAATAATACTTCCTCACATTGCCCCTGAACTGCCCCCCACCTTTAAATTGTGTCCCCTTGTTCTTGCATGTCTCTTTTTCTGAAAGATGCTACCCTCTTGGACTTTGTTGATTCCACTGAGGTACTTAAAAGTTTCTATCATGTCCCCCTTCTTTCCTCAAGGGTATACATATTAAGCTCCTTTAGTCTCTCCTCATCGGCTTCTCTTGCAGACCCTGCACCATTTTAGTTGCCCTCCTCTGGACTGCCTCTATCCTGTCTATGGCCTTGCGGAGATGGAATCTCCAGAACTGGACACAGTACTCCAGATGGGGTCTCACCAACTGTCTGTACAGAGGGATAACAACTTCCTGTTTTCTGCTGCTGACGCCTCTCCCTATGCATCCCAGTATACCCCCAGTCCTCCCTACTGCCTTCCTCACATTGCTTGCTAAACTTAAGGTCATTTGATATGATTACCCCCACGTCCCTTTCCTTTTTTGTTGTTACTACCTCCCCCCATTGTGTATTCTTCCCCTGGGTTCTTGTTTCCCAGGTGCATTATTTTGCACTTCTTTGCATTGAATCCTAGCTGCCATGTTTCTGACCAGTCCTCCAACCTTGCCAAGTCCCTTCTCATCCTTTCCACGCCTCCTTGTGTATCAACCCTGTTGCAGATCTTTGTGTCATCTTCAAAGAGGCATACTTTTCCTTCCAGTCCCTCTGCAATGTCACTTATGAAGACATTAAAAAGGACTGGACCCAACATTGAACCCTGCGGTACCCCACTAATAACCCCTCTTTCTTCAGAGTGGACTCCATTTACAATTACCTTCTGTGTCCTGTTGTCCAGCCAATGTTTTACCCAGGCTATCACCCTGGGACCCACTCCCAGGCTGGTTAATTTGACTATTAATCTTTTGTGTGGGACTGTGTCAAATGCCTTGCTAAAGTCTAGGTAGGCCATGTCCACAGCCCCTCCCTGGTCTACTACTTTGGTCACCCAGTCAAAGAAATCTATTAGATTCATCTGACATGACCTTCCTGCTGTGAACCCATGCTGCCTTGGGTCCTGTGCCCCACTGGTCTCTAGGTACTCAACTATTCTTTCCTTCAGAAGTGACTCCATCACTTTTCCTACCACAGAGGTCAGACTGACAGGTCCGTAGTTTCCTGCCTCTGTCTTGGTCCCACTTTTGTGAAGGGGAATCACATCCGCCTTCCTCCAGTCCTCAGGTACCACACCATCCTCCAATGATTTATTAAAAAGAGTTGCCAGTGGGTTCACTAGTTCCCCCCTTAATTCTTTTAGAATTCTGGGGTGAATTCCATCAGGCCCCATTGCTTTGTCCACCTTCAGTTTTAGGAGTTCTTGTAGAACCCTTTCTTCTGTGAAAGGACTGGGATCAACCCCTATCAAGAGTGCTTCTGTTAATTGATTAGGCACTTCCCCCTCCTCTTTTGTGAATACTGAACAGAAATATTCATTCACTATCCCTGCTTTTTCACTGTCCCCCTCTGCCCACCCACCGTTCATTCTATTCAGCCTCACTATCCCTCCCTTTGTCTTTCTACGCTCGCTGATGTACCTATAAATACAGGTTACTCACCTGTAACAGGAGTTCTAGGAATGGTATATGTTGTTCATCCACACTCATTGGCAGTATCCTTGCCGCTTTAAATCTTGCCGGAAGGTCTTCAAGCTTGCTCCTCCCACCCACCCGGTGGTATAACTCCGGCTCCGCCCCATGACGCCAGATCTGCCCGCTGGAAGCTCAGGTTGTGCGTCAAGCCGGGGAATGGAGAGTCGTAGGATGAACAATACATACCATTCCTAGAACTCCTGTTACAGGTGAGTAACCTGTACTTCTAGGGACATGGATATGTTGTTCATCCACACTCATTGGCAGACTCTCTAGCAGTTCTCCGGGAGGAGGGAGGCAAGACGCACACCCCATATACTTACTTGGGAAAGAGAGACTGGAGAACCGAGGCCCCAAAACCAGCATCCCGGCGTGACTCAAGGTCGATGTGGTAGTGGGTAATGAAGGTGTTTCGGACTTCCAGGTAGCAGCCCTGCAGATTTCCTGGATAGGGACGTCCCCTGGAAGCAGCCACCACGTTGCAGCAGTATGGCGGGTAGAATGAGCTCTTATCCCTCTGGGAGGCTCTCATGCCCTAAACTATGCAGAGATTCTGCAGGAGGTTACCCACCTGCTTATCGTCCGCTTGGCTGCAGGTCTGCCAGATGCGGCTTCAGCGTAGGTGACAAACAGCTGGCGAACCTCTCCCGAATTTCAGCCGCGCTCCTTATAATAAGCTTAGCTCTTCTAGGATCCAGAGTATGGAGCCTATATTCGGCCTCCGAGGTGTGATTGGGGTAGAACACCGCAGAGTCAACACTGGTTAAGGTGAACTCGACACCACCTTCGAAGGAATTTCGGTGGGGCGCAGGACAACCTTGTCCCTGTGGAAGACCAGGTAAGGAGACTCGATGGAAAGCGCCTGGAGCCTCCCATCCTTCTGGCTGGCGGATAGCCACCAAGAAGGCGGTCTTCCACGACAGGTGAGAGAGAGCACACTGTGCATAGGTTCGAATGGCTTGCCCATGAGCTTTGCCAGTACCAGCAGTAGATCCCACGGAGGTGGGGGTTCCCGTGACTCGAGGGGAAATGATCAAGGCCTTTGAAAAGCGCCAGACCACCTTCTCCTGGCGCCACCGACCGCTTCCCGCCCGCTGCAAGCAGAGATGGCTGCCAGGTGCACCCTTAGGGTCGCCGACCTAAGCCCTTGACTAGAAAGGGACCATAAATAGTCCAAGATGCTTGCCAAGGAACAGGAGGAAGGGTCCAAGCCCTTGTTCCTGACACCAAATGGAAAACCTTTCCATTTGAAGGCATAGCATTTTCTGGTCGACTCTCACGGGACGCCTCAACTACATTGAGGACCCCGTCGGAAAGACCCAAAGCCTGGAACTCTAGCCGCCAGGAACCAGGTCACAGGTGCAGGGATTGGAAGGTCCGGATGGAACACCTTCCCTGATTGACTGAAAGCAGGTCCGGCGAGCTGGAAGCTGCCATGAGTCCTGGAGCTGAGACTGAGGAGATCTGGTACCAGAACTGGCGAGGCCAGTCTGGGGCTATCAGAATCACCTGCGCCTTGTCCCTCCCTCTTTGAGAAGCACCTTGTGGATCAAGGGAAATGGGGAAAGGCGAAAGAGGCCCGGGGTCCATTGCCTCGAGAAGGCATCCCCTGCAGCGAGCCCTGCTGAGGGGGCGGGCATGGAACAGACTCAGCTTCGCTTCCATGGAGGCAAACAGGTCCACCTGAGGTGTGCCCCCAAAGGAGAACAGATGCTGTACTACCTCCGCAGGAGAGACCACTGGGATGCAGCCCCTATCCCGCTCAGGGCATCGGCCAGGGTGTTGGAGGCTCCTGCCACGTGAATGGCTAGGAGATCCGCCTCCAGGCTGCGCACGAGTGACCAAATGCGGAGAGCTTCCTTGCATAGAAGCATGGAGCGCCCCGCCCCGGCGGTTTAGATAGTACATGGTCGTGGTATTGTCCGCCTGACCGGACCACTTGACCCGGAGGAACGGAGCGAAGGCGGAGAGCTAGGCGGACCGCTCGGAGCTCCAGCAGGTTGATGTGGCATCGACTCCGCTGGGACCAGAGGCCATGAGCCCGGTGTTCCCCAGATGGGCACCTCAACCCATCAGAGAGGCATCGGTCGACAGAGAGACCGGCCGGCTCGGGCGGACGTAACGGGATGCCCTCCTGCAAATGATCTGGAACGGTCCACCACTGGAGAGCATTCCACATCCCCTGTGTCACCGACACAAGCTGGTCCAAGGGATCGCAGGCTATGACCACTGGCTGGCCAGTCCCTACTGAAGGGGCCGATGTTCCAGGGCCCAACGGACCACGCTGGCACAGGCCGCCATGAGACCCAGGAGGCGCAGGAAGTCCCGGCAGGGCGAATTGCCCAACCAGAAATGATCGGGCAAAGGAGGAAAGAACCTGCCCCGTCCGCCTGGAGCCGCGGCCTGGCTCAAGAGAGTCGAGCTGCGCCCGATGAATAAAATCACCTGCTTCGCTCGAGTTCACTTGGCCTCGTTGATAAGGAGGCCCAGTTGAGAGCAGACCTGAGGGCCAGATCTCGACCACTCCGCCTCCTTCCTGGAGGGAGCTGCTATCAGCCAGTCGTCCAGGTAAGGGTACACCCGACCCTCAGCGCCAGAGGGAATGCTGTCACCACTGCCATGCATTTGGTGAAGACCCTGGGAGCTGGAGACGTCAAGGGCATGGTTGAATCAAGAGAGATCCTTCCGCTGAAGCTGGAAGGAATCTCTGGTGAGACGGACGGATAGGGACGGAAAAACGCTGCCCTGCAAGTCCAGAGAGCAGAACCACGCGCTGCTCCAAGGATGGTATTATCTGAGCCAGAGTGACCATCCTGAAGGTTCGAGACCTAGAACTTGTTTAGGTCGTAGAGTCGAGAATGGGGCGCCAGCCCCCCGTCCGTTTCGGAACCAGGAAGTACCTGGACACAAACCCTGGGTCTGAAGGAGGGTCCACCACCTCTCTTACCACCTCCTTCTGGAGGAGGAGAGTGATGTCGGCTCGACGAGCCGCCAGTGAGGCTGGGGATCCCGAAGCCCCCCGAGGGGCGACGGCTCTGAAGGGTGGTGCCTGCTCGAATTCCAGAGGCAGGCCTCTTCCCACCACTCCAAGACCCACCTGTCTGTGGTAACAGCGGACCAGGCGGAACGGAAGTAGTGGAGCCGCCTCTAAGGGGACCCAGGGGTAAGACGGGATGGGGGCGACACCTCTCAGCCCGTCACTGGGCAGGCTTGGAGGAGGGACCGCCGAGGACCTCCTGGGCCCTTTCCTCCCTGCCTCCTGTTAGAGGAAGCCGTGCGTTTGGGTTTGGGATGCCAGGCCGTGCCTGCTGGCCCTGACGTTGCTGGGCCGGGCTGGGGCACAGAAGGACGAAAGGGCTTAGCGTTTGCGGCCTTTGTCCTTCTGAGCGGAAGAGACCGAGTCCAAGGTGGCATTGGACTTCTCGATCCTCTGCAGGTGACCTTCCACCCCAGGGTCAAGAGGTCAGTCCTCAAAAGGGAACATCCGCCAACTTGTGCTGGGTATCCGGGTAAAGGTGGATATCCTCAGCCAAGCCCGCCGACGCATACCACCGCGTGCCGCCACCGATCTGGCACATGAGTCCCCACATCCAAAGCAGTCTGGAGCTGCTGTTTGGCCACTGCCCTGCCCTGGTCCCGCACCTGCTTAACCGTAGTCTGCAGATCGGGCGGAAGATGAGGATGACCTCATCCAGGGAGCCCAACAGGGCATGAGAAAAATGTGCCATGAGGACCGGCCGAACTGGCCTGGACGGGGGCCGAGAGAGGACGAGCGTAGACTTTTCACCGACATAGTCCAATTTCTTGGACTCTTGTCAGGAGGTTTGTCACATCCCTGGCGCTAGCCGGGCGCCGAAAACGCTTGTCGGTAACCAACCCTCAGCAGAGGGGTGTTCCGAAACCGGACAAGGAACCGTGGGACCGCATACTTCCTGGCCATCCTGGCCGCGATGCAGGGCAGGAAGCAGGGCGCCCAAAGTTCCAGTGCCGACCCACTATGGCCTCGCCAACGGAAAGGCCTCCGTCGGAGAATCCCCTGTCCAGAATCTCGAGGGGATACCTGGCCTGCTTTGGAACGGGTTCGAGCTCCATCCCGGTAGACTCCGAGATGAGCCAAGCAGTCCTAGGAAGGACTGACGGGCTATCGTCCATTGGCTGACCTCCTGAAGACTCCAAGTCCAGTCGCTTGGAGAAGAAGGAGGAATCATCTTCGACTCGGAAGAGTCCTCAAGAGCTGCCTCTGGCCTGAGCCACCCTTCACCTGCCGAGGTCGGTCGGGAGTGAGGGTAACTGACAGCCGATGGGTGAAACCCTAGCCGACCGAGAATCCTTGGTCGGAGCCCCAATTGGTGGCTGTGGAGGCGGAGGTTCCACCGCAATCGGTGGAGCAGCTGGTTTTGGCCGAACAACCGCCTGGGTATAGGCCTCGGCAAGTCGAGGGGTTGTGTCGGCCGCCCGTGACAGCCACTTAATGGCCGAGGCGCCGGAGTCGGCTTATTCCCGGCCAGGAGGAGCTGTTAGAACATAAGGTCCTGCACTCGCCGACGCATTTACGCGAAGCCTCCCTCATCCGAGGGCGGAGGACGAGGGACCAGCGGGCGACGCCACCGCTGTGCCGAGACCGAGACCGCCTATGACGGTGGGAACGGGTTGACCGCTAAGAGGTCCGAGACCGAGACCGAGAGTCCCGGAATTTCCGGTCGGTGCAGGAGGGTGTCGGCCGAACCGACACTCCTTCGGCTCGAAGGTCCATCCGAGGGCTCCGGAACCGAGGCACAGGCGAGCCCACGGATCTCAACTCCTCCCGGGGAACCGGGGAGGGGAATCTCGGCTGCTAAAGGCGACAGCCGTCAATGGGTCGAGAAAATCTCGACTTCATCAGTGGAGTCTCGGTCAACTGACCCGGCGGGACACCGTGAGGCCAGTGGCCGCCGAGTCGGCGATCGAGCCGACGGTCGACGGCCCGGGAGGGACCTTTCCCGCCTCCCAAGAGCGCCGACGGAGGGACTACCTTGTCCCTCTTGGACCGAGAAAGGTCCAGCAGACGCAGGCCCTTCTCCTTTAGTGGAGAGGGACAGACAAAGCTCCTTAAAGGAAGCCGTAGGAAGAACCCAGAGAGAGCGGGATAAATGCCGCGGCCGAGGAAGATCTGACCCCTTCGCCTCCTCTTCGAGGGCGACCATCCGCCACGAGCTGATCCGCTGAACCGCCGCGCGGACACCGCCAACCGGCCTCTTGGACTTTCACCGAGGGAAACGCTCGATGCCCAGTTGCAATCGGCAGCACGGTCTTCGAGGACGAGGTCGGAGAAAGATGAGCACAGGTCGCAAGCCTGGGCGGGTCGTGCTCAAGGCCTAGCAGTAGACACGTGGTGTGTGATCCGTCCGAGACATCTTCTGCCCGCATGGGCATCTCCAAACCGGAGTCGATTATCCATCGCAGCTCGCGAGGGATCAAGACTGAAGTCTTTTGCTAAATATTATTTTTAAACTGCAAAACGGAGAAATAGGAACCAGTCACAAACGCAGAGCGTTAAGGAGGAACCTGAGCTTCCAAGCGGTAAGGAAGATCTGGCGTCATGGGGCGACGAGAGTTATACCACCCGGGTGGGTGGGAGGAGCAAGCTTGAAGACCTTCCGGCAAGATTTAAAGCGGCAAGGATACTGCCAATGAGTGTGGATGAACAACATATCCATGTCCCTAGAAAAGATTTTATCCCCCTTCTTAACTGAGTTGGCTATCTTTTCCTCAATTTGGGCCTTTGCTATTCTGACTTCCCTCCCTGCTTCCTTCTGCCTTAACTGGTACAGCTCTCTGTCCTGCTCTTTCTGTGTTTCCTTATACTTCCGGAATGCTATCTTTTTCCTCCTGACTTTCACAGCCACCTCTTTTGAGAACCATAGTGGCTTTATTCTTTAGTTTTGATTTGTTTATTTGCTTCACACAAAGGCTTGTTGCCTTTGTGATGGCAGTTTTGATGATTCCCATTGTTGCTCCACACCTCCTTCTAGCCTGTTTGCTAGTGCTTTTCTGAGGCACTCTCCCATCTTGCCAAAGTCAGCCCTCCTGAAGTCCAGTACCCTCACTTTTGTATGGCTTGACTCTGTAGCTGAGTTTAACGTGAACCACACTGTTTGATGGTCACTTGTTCCCAGATGGCAACCCACTTCTAGATCTGAGATCCTCTCACTGCCCCGTTTGAGAGTATGAGGTCTAAGATTGCTCCCTCACAAGTGGGTTCCGAAACTAGCTGTCTGAGGCCTGCCACCTGTAGAGCATCAAGAATGGCCCTGCTCTTGGATGTGGCTGCAGCAAATGTGCTCCAGTTAACATCTGGCATATTCAGGTCTCCCATCAACAGTATCTCCCCTTTCTCTGCCATTCTAAGAATGCCTTCTATCATATCCTTGTCCATTCCCTCCCCCTGACATGAGGGTCTGTACACAACCCCTGTGCGGATTGTGGTGCCCTTTCCAGTCTCCAAGGTGACCCACAGTGCCTCCACTCCTCCCTGTTTACTCTTTTGTTCAGTTGCTTTTATCCCTTCCTTTACATAGAGAGCTACTCCTTCCTCTCTTCTCCCCTGCCTGTCTCTCCTGTAGGTTATGTACCCTGGTATGTTAACATCCCAGTTAATGGTCTCTGTGTACCATGTTTCTGTGACTGCTACGATATCCAGGCATCCCTCTTCCATCAAGGCCACCAGCTCAGGGAAACAGGTTTTATTTAGATCTCGATCCTGCATTTAACTGCACTGGTCAAAGAGAAAGGCAGAAGCCATAGAAGAGAAATATCTTATTACTTACTTTAATGTAGAAACAGAACTTTGTAATTAAATCCAATTCTTAATTTTTAAAATTTGAAAACTGCATACAGAAAGATCAAGTGATACTCTGAGACCACTTTCCTGTCAAAGTACACAAAGATCTGGGGGTATATGTATGTGCGTGTGTATGTATATGTTTATTTAAATCCAACAATACATTCAAAATATATATATTTTTTAAATCCAATACGTTCAAAAGGTAGATTTTTCCAGTTATTATAGGAACTAAGGCTCGGAACATGTACAGCAAAAGTTGTTTGAAAAGGCTCAATGCCCCCACCCCCACCAATGAAAAACACCCTCAGCTTGCTGAGTTCAGTTGGTTTGGCAAGTTTTAATTAAAATGAAAAGTCAAAAAAAAAATGCCCAGTGAGGGCAGAAGATCTTTTTTTTTTCAGCGCACACTGCAAATTTGCTTTGCTCCAAAAGCAAACTATTAAATAAACTGTTTTCCCCCAAAAGGATTTTCACACAAACTGCAATCTACAGCTCACTGCAGGATGAATCCTGCCTCCAGTGTTTTACATATCTGCTTTTCACCATCACGTACAATATTCTTCTACTCCACAAACTGACAGAGTTTCTACTCAAATCGCTCCCACTGTAGCACTATTGCCCTGTTTACACTATGAGTGTGTTGTACTTACCACACCACATTAATCGGATCCGGTATAACTGACTGCCGAATTCGTGTGTTTACACTCCCGGCGGCTGAGCACCGCAGATCACGCCGAGAGGTGTGGCCACGGTGGGACAGGTGGGCATCGATCAGATGTCACGCGCTGACTCACCAAGGGACGCATAAGGGACGAGCAGTGGATGGAGCACAGCAACTGTTTATACTGCGGGGGAAAGCACTGAAGCCAGTACACGTTCCCAGGATTTCAGCGGTGCAGAAAAGGCATCAGAGTGGCACTTACATCGCAACTGTGAGTGTCCACAATGGTAGCTTTGCAGCACATCAACTGGAATGCATCAGTTAATGCGCTGTAAAGCTGGTAGTGTAAACTGGGCTTATGAAACCACAACACTCTATACTCAGAAAACTGTTGAGCTCCTGCCCTCTAAAACACCCGATTCACTGAAAGATAGTGACTGACACAAATTTAAGCCACAACTGTTCAGTCACTGTCTTTCAGAGAAAATGAAAGGCTGGTGCACGAAGGAGGTCACCCCTGACCACTGGTGCATGCTCCAGTCCGTATTTTTTTCTGTTGCTGTTGTTGTTTAAATGACTTAAGAGTCCAGCATCTATCAGGTACCCACCATGCAAACCCAGGCAGTGATGCATTCTGATCGCCCTCTAGCCCTCCCTCCAACCCCCAGCACGCCGACCACAGCGTCCTAGCTCACCTGCCCACACCCAGTAAAATCACCAAGGTGTGTTTGAGCAACACAGTCAGTTCAAACTGACTGAACTACTGAAGTCATTGGCCAGTGTAACATTACACAAATGCTGCGGGGCAGCCAGTGTAGTTATGTTTAAGTTATGAACTCCTCAAGAATTAAAGGGTGCCACTCTGTATAAGGTCGGTGCTCCTAATATGGGTCGGCTCAGAACCAGCACAATATACAACTCCACAATTGTTAGGTGCACTCAAGAGGCAAAAAATTATTATGTTTGCAAGCTTCACTACCAATGGTAGTAATAAGCATAGAAACATAAGACTCTGATGGCAGATAAGGACCGCTTGGCTCACCCAGTCTGCCCATTTCCCTACCTATTGGATAAGCTGCAGATCCTAGTAACCCAACAGCCTACTTCTTCCTAACCCCCACCAAAACTGCCTTATGTCTGTCCCATGCATTCTTGAACTCCCCGCTTCTGACCCCACGACAACCTCAGGAAGGCCGTTCCATGCGTCCACCACCCTCTCCGTGAAAAAATACTTCCTCACGTTGCCCCTGAGCCATCCCCCCTCTATCTTCAAATTGTGCCCCCTTGCAAGCAAAGGCTGCTCCAGACGTATGCTCATACATGCACAATTTATTAACAGATCACCAA
Source organism: Neoceratodus forsteri (assembly GCA_016271365.2). Lineage (NCBI taxonomy): Eukaryota > Metazoa > Chordata > Ceratodontiformes > Ceratodontidae > Neoceratodus > Neoceratodus forsteri. The sequence continues at coordinate 42,892,440 of CM057451.1, forward strand.
AATAACACGTAAAGTACTCCGTGCCCCATGGGGCAACTGCTCACCACAATGTAGAACAAGCAAAACTGCAAAAAATGCTTACAAAATATTTAAGCAGGCTGTGCCTTTACAAACTGTATTGCCACTCACCTAGCTGCCAGTTTATTACTACCACTGGTAGTGAAACTAGCATACGTAATAATTTCTTGCCTCTGAGTGCACCCAATAACTGTGGAGTTGTAGTTATGCTTACACCGCCCTCCTAGCACTACAGGACAGCGCTACATCCTGTGCCTCTGTTTCTCAATGGGCATGAAAAGGGGCCCTAATTTGAAGCTTAGAGGTGTGAAATCATCGCCCAGCATCCCTTTATCTTGATCCCTGTTATACTAACATAATTCACTACAGTTCACTGTTGCTTTGATTCTCAAAGTTTCTTTTAAGTGCATTTAATTTTGAGCTCTGTTTTATTCTGTATATTCTGAATCTTGCAACTGCTTAGTAATACATGTCAGGATGACTTACAATGCTTATTTTCAAGGGGGACACAATAAGAGGAAACACTGAAACATAAATACACATACAACAATAAATTAAGTAAAGCATGTACGCAAAGATTCAATTACAAAATGCAATTTCAAGTTAACTTTAACCAATGAGAGTTCAAATGATGAAACTGAATGGGTAATGTTTTCTATTCCTCGGTCTCTTCGTGTATGAATGAATGATGACTAGCTGAAGTTCTGTAAATAGGAAGCTTTAAATGTTCCTTATAGAAAAGTCTCATTAAATGACCAGTTGAAGCAACAGTCGAATAACTTTTAAAAGTAAGTTTAACAAGATCTTGTTTCAATCTCCAAAGAACACGGTGAGCAAAACAAAAGCAATACTAGTCAAATCCTGTTGAAAAGAAAACATTACTTACCATAGTAATCTTGTTTCTTCTAACGGAATCTTACTGTATTCTGACAATTGCAGTATGGTCTCACCATAGGGCTGCCCCGGTCCGGAGCCGAAATGGTTAATAGAACCTATACTAACAATGGAATGTTAGGCTAGAGCTTGGTTTTCAAATCACTGTCTTTGGTTGCACTTCCTGCAACCGTCAGATTCTTATGAAGCATGCAGAAGCTAAAAATACTAAGCTAACTTAACTAATCTCAATTCCCTGACTAGGAAAACACCTTCAAATAACAAAGGGCATTACTAAGACTCAAGTCGACAAATGACCAAGAAACTAATAGGTACCCACAGGTTTCCAACATGAGTAACAGGCAGTGTGCAGTGCCCTGCAGGTCCTAGCAGGGGGAGGAAGGGTGGGAGCTCAGAATACAGTAAGACTTCCTTAGAAGAAACAAGATTACTATGGTAAGTAATGTTTTCTTCAAACCCAGAAAATCTTATTGTATTCTGACAATTGCAGACTACCCAAGCAGTGCCTTTAGAGGCGGGCAGAGGACCTATTTAGGAAACAAGCTCTGCAAAAACTGCTATGCCAAATCTGGCATCACTCCTGGCCTGGGTATCCAAACAGTAATGCTTAATGAATCTGTGGACTGTTTTCAGGTAGCTGCTTTACAGATTTCCAATGAAGGAATATCTCTTAGAGCTGCTATAGACACAGCTGTCCCCCTTGTAGAATGGGCCCTGAACCCCTGAGGGGTCTGTTTGCCCATTTTGCCATAACAGAACTGGATACATGCCACAATCCATCTTGCTATGGATCTCTTAGTGGCAGGTTTGCCTTTTCCCACTTCTACATCAGTCAAAAAGAGTTGGGTTTTATCCCCTCTATCACTTTTTGTATGTTCCAGGTAGTAGCTGATAGCTCTTTTAACATCCAAGCTATGCAGTCTACGTTCACCTGAAGTAGAACGGTCAGTAAAGAAGACTGGACGTGTGATGGATTGATTAATGTGAAAATCTGAAACCACCTTTGGAAGGAATTTATTATTTGTCCTAAGGACCGCTTTGTCCCTATGGAATGCCACATAATCAGGCTCCATGGACAAAGCCTGGAGTTCACTTATCCTCCTGGAAGAGGTAATGGCAACCAGGAACACAGTCTTCCAAATCACATACTTGAGATCAGCTGTTGCCAAGGGTTCAAAGGGTGGTTGCTTAAGCTGTGCTATGCAAATATTAAGATCCCATACTGGAGTGGGACTTCTGTGAGGTGGGTGCAAGTGCATCAGTCCCTTAAAGAAGCTCCTGAACACAGGGTTAGATGCCAGGGACGATGTCTTACCTGCTGACAAGTAAGCAGAAACTGCAGCCAAATGCACCTTTAATGTGGATAGCATTAAGCCCAGAGAGTGAAGATGGGTAAGGTAATCAAAAACCACAGGCAATCCTGGCGGATTATGGTTCAGGTTTTTATTCTGACACCAAATAGAAAATCTTTTCCACTTGCAAGAATAAATCTTTCTGGTAGAAGGTTTTCTAGAAACCCTGAGGACTGCCATGCCACTTTCTGAAAGATGCAAGCTGACATACTCTAGGTCCTCAAGAGCCAGGCCTTGAGCCTGAGGGACCGCAGGTTCGGATACAGGATCCTGCCCTGGGATGAAGTCAATAGGTTGTGCCTCCTGGGCAGGCTGACCGACTTGGCTATTGACAGATCCAGTGCCATGGAGTACCAAGGTTGCCTGGCCCAATCTGGAGCAATTAGAATCATTGTGGCAGACTGGGATCTGAGCTTGATCAGAACCCTTAGTAACAAGGGAAACAGAGGGAAGGCATACAGAAACTTCCCTGTCCAGTCCAGAACTAGTGCATTCAGTGAACCTGTCACTGGTGGCCTGCAACAATATCTTGGAAGCTGGTGATTGTCTGGTGAGGCAAAGAGGTCTATCTCTGGAATCCCCCACCTTTTGAACACCGCCTGTAGTACCCGACTGTTCAGGGACCATTCGTGGTGGCTCTGATGTAATCTGTTCAATGCATCTGCCAAGACATTGTCTTTGCCCAGCAGATGAACAGCTGACAACTGGACATTTAGTGAATAAGCCAGGGTCCATATCTTCATGGCCTCTGTGCATAGAGGAGTGGACCTTGTGCCTCCTTGTTTGTTGATGTAGTACATTGTGGTTGTGTTGTCTGTTCTGACCTGTACCATATTCCCCTGAAGCATGCTGGCAAATGCCTGCAATGCTAAGAAGACTGCCCTGAGTTCCAGCAGATTGATGTGAAGCAGGGACTCTGGCTTGGACCACGAACCATGGACAGTATTCTCCTCTAGGTGTGCTCCCCACCCTAGGAGGGATGTATCCGTGGTAAGCACCCTGGAGGGTTGTACTTGTAGGAAGGGAACTCCCTGCCTGAGATTCTCTTCTTCTAGCCACCACTGCAGAGCCTGCACGAAAGTTTGGGTTACCGGGACCAGCTTTGACAGTGAATCTTTCTTTTGGAGCCAGTATTGTCTTAGATGATATTGAATATCTCTCATCTGAAACCTTGCTCCTAGCACTGTAGTTGTTGATGCTGCCATGTGGCCCAACAACTGTAGGAAGTGCCTGGCAGGCCCTGAGGCCGCAAGGTTTGAAAGAGCTTGCCAACTATACCAAGTTGCTTGCCCTTCCCTTCGGAAGAAAAGCTTTTCCTTTCACTGAATCCAGTTGAGCCCCTATGAATTCTAGGAGCTGCACTGGTTGCAGCACTGACTTCTTCTGATTCATTATCAATCCCATGGACTGCAGGAGATCCTGTGCGAGTGCCGAGGACTGCCTTGACCTGTTGAGGAGTTTGTCCTATGACTAACTAGTCATCTAGGTAGGGGAATACTGCCGCTCCTTGTCTCCTTAGGTGTGCCACAACTACAACCAGACATTTTGTGAACGACTCTGGAGCAGAAGTGAGACCGAAAGGCATTGCCCAGAACTGGTAATGGCCTGAGGGCAGTTTGAACCTGAGAAATTTTCTGTGTGACTGCCTCACTGGGATGTGGAAGTATGCATCATTGAGGTCTAGGGATGCAAACGAATCCCCTTGCTTTAAAATGGGCAGAATGGTAGACAAGAGTGGCCATTTTGAATTTTAATTTCAGTAAATGCTTGTTCAGATGTCTGAGATCCAATATGGGTTGCCACTCCCATTTTCTTGATAGTGAGGAAGTACCTTGAATACAGGACTTTCCCCCTCTGCTGCAGAGTAACTGGCTCTATTTCCCCTAGGGATAGGAGATTTAATACTTCCTTCTCTAGCAACAGTCTCTCTGCTGGGGAGGAAGGTTGAAAAACTTTTGCCCTTAGCTTTGGTTTTAATTTGAAACTGAGGGCCAGAACTTGGCCCACTACCTCCAGGACCCACTAGTCTGTAGTAATGGATTTCCATTCCTGGAGGTAGTGGGCCAACCTGCCTCCTACTGGTAACGGGGAGGCAACCCAAGCAGACGTCTCAGGGTGTCTGCTTAGGTTGGGAAGCTGGCTGAGTGCTAGGTGCTATCCAGTTGCCACCCCTTCCAAAGAATGGCCTATAAGGCCTGCCTCTGGGACCCCTGGCTTGCTGCTTATGGGGTGTAGATGGCTCCTCTCTAGCAGCAGCACTTTGATAAGCTGTTTTGTACTCGTCCATTGCTTCATGTAAGCTTCTGTCTGCTCACCAAACAGAGAGAGAGGCTCACAGGGGAAGTCCATTGCTTCGCACTGGGTGTCCTGAGTCAGGTTAGCTGTCCTGAGCCAGGCAAACCTTCTTAGAGATATAGAAGAGGCCATTTGTCTGGCAGCGGTAGCATTACAGTCTACTGCCATACGAAACTGCACTTTAGATGCCTATATGCCCCTTTTTGCAGCTTCCTCCAAATAAGCTGCCATAGGGGCTGGCACTGACTTTGTGATTTCAATCACAGTGTTCCACAAAGTCCTCTGATACCCTGCAACATAGGCCATATAAGATGCCTACCTTACTGCAAGAGAAGACCCGAAATAGTGTTTTTTGGCAATGGAATCTATCCTCCTGGAGTCTTTGTCAGGATGATGTGAAGCTAAAGGAATGGTAGCCTTATCAGAGGCTGCAGCCTGCACCACTCCTTCATGGCTAGGGTGCCCAAACAAGAACTTTGCTCCACCCTTAGCCACCCAGTACTTCTTATCCACTTTTCTTTCCAGGGGTGGAATGGAAGTGGGGGTATGCAGTACTTTCAGGACCTGTTTCTTTAGGGATTTATGGATGGGCAACAAAACCCTTTTAGAGGTTGGCACATCCATCATCTCTTTGTAATCTTGTTGTTCCCCTCATCAGTGGATTCTTGAGTGGGAAGGTCCAAAGACAGAGCAACCTGCCTAATGAACTGAAAATGAGATGTATAATCCTCAGTTCCTTATCAGGGGAGATATCCAGTTCAATGGGCTCCCCATTGTCCTCTTATTCATCTTCATCCTCTTCATAACATTCCTCTGCACAAACCTCCACTTCAGGTTCCCCTGAAGCAGAGCCTGCAGTAGCCAAACGCAGTCATTTTTCAACCGGGACTGGACTGGCCTGCAAAGACTGAATTATGTGAATCGCGTTCGTTATCTCCTCAGCGGTTGGAACCGGTGCCTTCGGTTGCGGTTCAACTGCTGTGTGTTTTTCTTTCTTTTTTCTTTTGCCTGAATGCGCCGGGTCAGCGGCTGGATCGGCAGATCTCTTTTTAGTAGATGAGAAGTCACCCTCGTCAGAGAGCTGGTCCCCTGGTTCCTTATGAGTGTCTGCTACCAGTTCAGCAGTTTTCTCAGACATTTTCTCTTGCAGTCGTTTAAGTCACCTATCAAGCGTCGACTGAGGGAAAGTTTTACAAATTTCACAGTCCTCCTTGAGGTGGTCAAACCCCAAACAAATAACACAAATTAAATGAGGATCTGCTTTAGTGAACAGTTCCCCACACTTCCTGTGGGGCCCGTTAGTTTCTTAGGTTGTGACATTTATCGGTTGGGTAGAACTGAAGTGAACCAAGAATTACCTCGGTAAATTTTATCAAAAAGTTTCAAATAACTAAACCTCCTAACCAGATGGTAGCAAAATTAAAATAAATAAATTCTAACCAAATCAAAGCATTGGTTCCTTCCTGGTTAGGGAAAAAACAGAGAGGAACCAATAAAACTTACCAAACTAACACCATCTAATTCTACCTGTGAACCAAGGACAGTGCTTCAAAAATCAAGGAAAATAAAATGGACTACAATTTAACCGAGAAAAATAACTTCATCAGATGAAGTGAAGGAGAGCTCTCCAGAGACGTCTTACTGAGGCAAGCGGAGTAAAGAATCTCATAGTTGCAGGAAGTGCAACCAGGGACAGTGATCTGAAATCTCGAGCCTAACATTCCATCATTAGCATAGGTTCTATTAACCAGTTCGGCTCCGGGGCAGTCCTATGGTGAGACCATACTGCAATTGTCAGACTATAGTAAGATTTCCTGGGGTTTGAAATAAAGATTTCACCTACTAGACATTTGCATGTCCCCACTGACCACTAAGTCCCTTTTTTTTTTTTTTTTTTTTTAAAACAGAGATTTTTTTTCCTACCAGCTAGTAGCTCTTTGGTGCAGGGATATGCCCTGCTCTCAGAAATGTAACCTGGTCAGGCCGAACCCGGTCATAATTAAGATGACTACTGGGTTTTCTCCCCCTTTTTAGTTTCCTCCCTTAACCCCTGTTGGGAATGAGTGCCTGTTATGCTCATGCATAGCCGCAGTGTCCCTCTTGTGCGATGAGTGCAAGCTCCCTGGCTCAGCTGCAGGGGTCACTGTGGTGACAGACTCTGCCACCAACCCTCCTCGACCAAGATGCACTGCCGTGCGGCAGCTGTCTCAGTCATAGCCTGCCCCCCGATGCGACTTCCCTGGCTCATTTCCAAACCCAGGTCGTCAGCACAGCAGTGCAACACACTGCCGATGGGCCATCAGGGCAGCGCATAAACATATGCCATTATGGTGCTCACTATAACAATCAACTGCGGTGTCACAAACAGCAAGTGGGAGGTCAGCTGGATATAGTCAGATGCTTTTTGAAAGACAGTGAAATAAGTACTGTATTATCAGACAAATTTAGTAGACTAATAACAGAAGTTACAAAAAATTTAGGAACCACATTAAAACTGTAAACATAATGGTTTAAGCAATTTATTTGAACTACTCATTTTGTAAGTTACAGCTGCAATCTAATAAGTGTACAGCGTAGATGCAGATTAAAGTCAGACTGACAACAGACCATACAAGCACCTGATAGAAACACGGAAACATAGACAATGATGGCAGAAAAAGACCAGAGGTCCATCTAGTCTGGTCAAGTTCTCTATAATCCCTGGAACCTACTGTTCTTCCAGGGTACTAACCTTCCCCCTGATGTGATGGAAACCACAAGGTACAGAACAATATAAAATCAATGAAGATTCTACAGGTTTAACCATGGGTACACTACAGAGTCCTGTATCCCAGAGACCAGCATGGAATGCATTCCACAGCTTTGGTGCAAGATATGCAGAAGATCACATGCCAGCTGGCTTGAGTCTGTGGGTAGGCAGTTGTGGTATGGAGCACCTTAAGGAGTTAGAAAGGTTGTATGGTAGTTCAGAAAGACAAGAGGGGCCTTGGCCACGCAGTAGTCCTGTGTGGATCAACAGAAGGAGTAAGTCAGTTGCCTAACAGGAAACTACTATAGGAACTGAAGAATGAGGAGAAGTAATCAGCTGAGTTGGATCATGCAATGGCTCTGGCTGCTGCATTCTGTATCTGCTGCAGCCTCCTCTGAGAGCAGTCTAGGAGGTCATCTAGTAGAGAACTGCAACTGTCAACTACAGGCAAAAAAAATACCGTAGCAATGTCTCTTCTTAAGGGATCCATCAGCAGTATTCACAAAGTGCAGTCAATCCACAGAAGTGAGCTGGAACTTTATGCTAATTATGGAACTCCGAATTAGAACCAAGTTCAAACTCTGCTTCGTGGTTACGTTCCACCCAGCCTCCTAACATCATATTTATTTCTTAAGTAGGTGGTGTCTGTGATCACTAAACTAGCTAAATGGCTGCCAACAGAATTTTTACAATTTTTCAAGCATTTGGAAAAACAGTAATTAGATTAGGCAGAACAACAAATATAAATGGAAAAAAAAATTTGTAATCAGACCACTTAGCAACAACTGTAAAGGCACTGTAACAAGTAATGCTCAAGCGAAGAGGAAATAACTGATTCTTATGTGAACCTATTTCCAGGTTCTGGAAGGGGAGGCAGGGTAAGAAATTGTGAATACTACTGTTGGATGCTTTAAAAAGGAACATTACTTCAGTAATTTTTTTCTTCTAACCCCAGGAATCCATCAGAATGTTTTCACAAAGTGCAGACTCCACAGCAGTACGATGGATAGCTGGCTCTATAACACATTTAGGGAAAAGGCTCTGCAAGACAGCAGTGCCAAAGTTGCCATTTTTTTCTGGACTGCATGTCCAGACAATAATGTTTTGTGAAGATGTGTACTGCCTTCTAGGTAGCTGCTTTACAAATTTCTTGCAGGGGAATACCCATTGCTGCTGCCACAGAGGTGCCTCTTGCGGAGTGTTTCCTGAGGACTCTGGAGGGCAATTTGCCATCTTTCTCATAACAGAACTGTATGCAGGAGACTATCCATCGAGAGAAGGTTTTCCTGAATATTTGTTTGCCTTTCCCTACTTCACCATAAGTGACAAAAAGCTGAGTATTACTGACCTGACATCCTTTGTGAGGTCCAAGCAGTAACTTGGTGCTCTCTTGACATCCAGGCAGTGGTGCTGTGTTCCCCTATGCTGGATTCCTTAGTAAAAAACCAACAACCAAAGGGCAACAAACTGATTCAGGTGGAGTTCAGATACCACCTCTGGAAGGAATTTCCTGTTTGTCCTCAGCACTACCTTGTCCCTATGAAAAATTATGTAGTTTGGACCTATGCAGAAGGCTTGGAGTTTGCTCACCCTTCCAGCAGCTATCATGGCCACTAGGAATACCATTTTCATGTGACATACTTCAGTGCCGCAGTGCCCACAGGCTTAAATGGAGCTTCTATCAGTTTAACAATACATACATTTAGGTCAGGTACTGGGTCCCAGCTCAGTATGACTTTCTTAATAAAACTTTTTTAACTATATGTTTATTGTTTTACCAAAACACAAACAGTAAAATAAATGCAGACATAGCATTTTTAAGGTGTAAAGAAAAATACACTGAGGGCACCACTCTTCTAAATAAAGTTATAGAGTACACTCTACGTCAAAAATAGGGGTGATACAATTATTATTGCATACGAAGGAAATTATAGTCCCAAAAATAGCCATGTAAAGTCTTTTCATCTGAACCATGTACAGCTGGATCAGCTTGTTTGAAACAACGGGCCATGTGCTTCTGCACCCACTTCATGGCATCTGAAAGGTCAGTGAACAAGAAGACTCTGCTGCCGTGGACAATCCTCAGTTGATCTCGAATCACCATCTCGTGCAGTATTATCTACCTCCCGTAGCATGGCCCGTATTCCGCTAAATCTTTTTTTCTTTTGCTGCGTGACATAACTGATATCAGGAAAAATCTGGATGTAGATCCTATCCTGTAACAATGCTTTATTTTGACAGGCAAGGGCTAGCAGACGATACCGGATGCCGACACCGTCCGTGACTGCCACAATGGCTCGAGAGGCTTATGGATCGTCTGGTTTTCCCCTCGGGGTAACACAACAGGCCTTTTGCATATTCACTGGCCTAGTAAGGATCTCGTCTCCAAACTGCTGCTGGAACCAGTCACTGATAATTTACTCCTGTTTATCACCCTCGCACCCCTCAGGAATTTCAAGTATGCACAGATCAGTCGATCAGGTCCGATTCTCTAAAGTTTCCAATCAGGTGTGCAGATGGTGATTCTCCTTGATGATGTTTTCTGCAGCTCCTATAGCCAAGGCAAATCGTTCAGTGGCTTCCTGTGTTGCAGTCTGCATGGCCTCCTGGTCGTTTCCAGAGTGGACACAGGGTTAGTCAGTGTGTCAAACGTGTCCAAAAGTCCTGCTACAGATTTGACTAAAGTACTGATTTTAGTGCCCAAAGTTTGGAACATCTCTACCTCTGAATCTTCCAAGGCAGCTGTTGCACGACCTGGGGCTGACCACATGGTCGGAGCTGCAGGAGTATTTTTACTATTGACTCCCTCTTGCAAGTGTTTTCACTTCTGAGATTTTCCCATGCTGAAACAAGGAGCTTCGGATATCTGCTAGAGCAATTTAATGTTGGCAGCTGAGGTCAAAAACTGACTTTTTAAGTGCTTTATAAAATGAGTTAGGCACAGCTTAAAACCAGAGTGGCCACTTTGCTCGGGCTCCACAGTGGGCCCCCACCCATGGTAAATCTTTTAAAATAAATAGTTCTAATTCAAAGTTCTATAACTGGCGTATAGTTCCAGCTCCAGGGCAGCTCATGCCTGTGAATTGACTGCACTGGGGGTAGAAAGTGGTTGTAACATAATCTCAAGTGGAAACTGGTCCATGTCTGGCAATACCCCAAGCTGTTCTCCTGCTGGTTCCAATCCTCCTGTGAAAGTGTACACATTATCTTGCTTAAGTTGATGAACTGCTAGTTTTTCTGTTCTGTGTGTAGTGCAGTCTATTTCAGTTTGTAAGGTATGTGGAATCCTTCAGATAAGTACCTTCATGTATTTAATTTTTTACTATGCATTCTACCTTCCTGTTTCCCAGGATGCACCTGAATGTGCAAGTATAGCGTAGTGAAAACACACCTTCAAGTATTTCTTTATACTGTCTACAGCTCCCTTTTCCCCTGAATGTACCTGGATATGTACATGTAATGTAGTGAAAATGTACCTTAATGTACTTCTCTGTATTGTACACAACTCCCTTTCCATAGGACCCACTTGGATATGTACGTATAATGTAGTGAAAACATACCTTCGTGCCACATATTTCTTTGTACTGTAACCAACTCCGTTTCCCCAGGATGCTCCTGGATATGCACTTATAATGTGATGAAAACGTACTTTGATATATTTCTCTGTATTTTATCCAACTCCCTTTCCACAGGACACACACCTAGATACGTGCATATAATGTAATGAAAACATACCTTCATACTGCATATTTCTTTGTACTGTATTTAAATGAAAATTATGTACCTATCGTAATTCTTGATCTTCTTGGACGAAGTCTCCTCCAGTCATTCACACTAGTGGGACTACGTCGGAGGCAATATGACTGATCGGGAGCCAAAAATCTTTGGGAGGGCTGGCGCCGAGGTAGGACTGCGCATGTGCAGCACTGCGAGGACGGCTCACGCCGCAAAGACTACCTCAGCATCGACCCTCCAACCACCCCAGTACCTTTTTTACCGAGGAGGTGCAGCGTAAACTAACCTAGTGAAACTAACTCATGTTGGACATAAGATAGTCCGAATGACCCGTATAAGAAGGGTTAACAAAACAGAGTCTTCACAGCCTAGCCACTGAGGGAATGAAGACCAAAAACAAGATAAGTGAGCTCGGGGGATGGTGGGTGGGAATGGGAATGAGTGGCGGAGACTTTGTCCAAGAAGATCAAGGATTATAGTAGATACGCAATTTTCATATCTTCCTGGACATAAAGTCTCCACCACTCATTCACACTAGTAGGAGAGTACCAAGCTAGAATAATCCCCCCCGAGAAGGGCGGCATGAGAGAAAGGAGCTCACTCAGGATGGAAGTTCATTAAGGATTGTCCTGCCAAAGGACAGATGCTGTCTGGCATGGACATCCAAGGTGCAGTACTTCACAAAGGTGTGCAGAGAGCTCCAAGTAGCTGCATTGCAGATGTCTGCAATGGGCACGTTCTGTATTTCTGCCAGAGATGCTGCGGCTGCTCTGGTAGAATTGGCATACACCCTGTCTTCCAGCTTGACCTGCGCCATTGAGTAGCAATGGCTAAGCCATGCTACCAGCCACGCCGAAATACACCTGATGGCAACGGGCTGACCCAGCTGGGCCACGCTGAATGAGACAAAGAGTTGCTTGGACTTGTGGATCTCTTTCGTTCCGTCAATGTAGAACCACAAAACTCATTTTACATCCAGAGAATGTAGGGTAGGTTCCCCTTCATTCTGGAAGTTTGCAAAGTAGGTTGGAAGGACCAAGGGCTGGTTCAGATGAAATTCCGAGACTACTTCTGGAAGAAATTTAGGCCGAGTTCTGAGAACCACCTTGTCCTTGTGAAATACTGTATACGGAGTGTCTGTGACCAGGGCATGTATTTCGGATACTCTGCGAGCGGAGTAATGGCTACAAGGAAGACAGCCTTCCAGGTTAGGAACTTCAACTTGCAGGTTGCTAGAGGCTCGAAAGGTTTACAAGTGAGCACGTCTAGCACAAGGCTGATATCCCAAGCAGCTACTGGTCTCCTGACTGGTGGCCTAGTGTGGAGGATACCCTTAAGGAACCTCAACCAAGGGTAGCTGAGCCACCGACATTATTGTGGATAGGCTCGTGATAAGCCGAAGTCGCACAGTGATGTACCTTCACCATCGAGTACTGTAGCCCTGTATTTGACAGGTCTAGCAGATACTCTAAGACTTTGTTTGGTGGGCAAGAAAAGGGGGTCCAGGGAGGACTTTGCACACCAGATGGAGAATCATTTGCACTTCGCCGTGTAAGTTTTCCTAGTGGATGGCTTATTCGCTGTTAGAAGGATGTCTGAGACTTTAAGAGAGACGTCAAATCTACACTTCTATCTCCTCGGAGCCAGCCGTGGAGATGAAGGAACCTCAGGCTGGGATGGACTACTGGGCCCTGGGTCAGAAGGTCCATTTAAAGTGGTAGTTGTCTCGGTGAAACTTCTGATAACCTGCTGATTAACGGAAACCAAATTCTCTGTGAAACTTCTGGCATTGAGTGGGGACGCAAAAAGGTCCAGGTCCGGTGTGCCCCACTCTTCGAAGAGCAACTGCATGACGTTTGAATCGAGAGACCACTCATGTGGATCCACCTCCGCTCTGCTGAGGTGATCCGCTAGATCGTTCTGGACTTCAGGCAGGCAGACTGCCTGAATCAGGGTTTCGTGTTCCAGGCACCATTCCCACACTCTCATCGCTTCCCTGCACAGAGGGTAAGAACGTGCTCCACCCTGCTTGTTGATGCAGCACATCACTGCTTTGCTGTCTGTCTGAAGGAGAATTACTCTGTGACAGAAGATGTCCTTCAGGGCTCGGACAGCATACAGGACAGCTCTCATTTCTAGGACATTTCTGTGTAGTTGAGACTCGTTCTGATTCCACAGACCCTGGGTGTGGAGATCCTGACAGTGAGCTCCCTAGCCGATTAGAGATGCATCTAGGGTGATGGTGATCTGTATCTCCAGTGGGGCAAAGGGAAAGCCTTGAAGAAGGCTGTCCTCCTGAGTCCACCAGGTGAGCGACCGCCTTAGGGGTTCCATCACCTTGATGTGAAAGGACTGTGGATGTGTGGTCTGGGACCATTGAGTACTGAGCATCCACTGACTGGTTCTCATGTGAAGAAGAGCCAGAGGCACCGTGAACACTTATGACACCATGAGACCCAGCATCCGTTGCATCGAGAGAGCTCGAACCAAGTTGTTCTCTTTGACAAGCAAGCCACCTGGAGGATATCATTTCTCTGTCCTCCGGAAGGACGCCCTTGCCCTGGAGGTGCCAGGAGGGCCCCTATGAAGAGGAGTTGTTGGGAGGGCTGCAGCTGCGATTTTTCCAGATTCAACAGGACTCCCATGGATGTGAGGAACTTGGAAGCCATGGCCACCACTTCCTGTGTCCCTTGTCTGGAGGAGCTTGCTAAGAGCCAGTCGTCCAGATACGGGAATACTTGAATTCCACACTTCCTGAGATGCGCTGTGAGCACTGCACAGCACTTTGTAAAAACTCGACACGCAGAGGACAGCCCAAAGGACAGGACTCTTAACTGGTAGTCCTGACCCAGGGCCACAAATCGGAGATACCTGTGGTGGCTTGGGTGCACGGGAACATGTTGGTAGGCATCCTGCATGTCCAGGAAGGCCAGCCAATCATTTTGATAAATCAGAGGTAGAAGCATACCAAGCAATAACATCCTGAATTTCTCTTTGAAGAGGAATTTGTTTAACTTCCTTAGGTCTAGAACATGGCGCATACTGCCTGCTTTCTTTGGAACTAGGAAGTAATGGGAGTAGAATCCTGTGTCCCGTTCTACCTGCAGAACTACTTCTACTGCCCTGTTGTTCAGAAGGCCCTGACTCTCAGAAGCGAGGAGGTCTGACTGAGTGATGGACAGTCTGGGCTGTCATTTGGGTGGAAGATCCAGAGGGGTATCTGAAAAATTCAGAGAGTAACCCTCGCGAATTATCCTAAGGATCCATTTGTCGGAAATGACTGACTTCCACTGGTTGTAAAACTGAGTCAGACGCCCCCCTACTACCGAAGAAGCGTCCCACTCGGACAGCTGAGGTGGGACCTGGGCCGGAATTTCAGAGAGTGGCAATACATAGAAACATAGACTTTGACGGCAGATAAGGACCGCTAGGCCCATCTAGTCTGCCCATTTCCCTACCTACAGGATAGGCCGCAGATCCTAGTTAACCAACAGCCTATATCTTCCTGCCCCCCACAAGAATTGCCTTATGTCTGTCCCATGCATTCTTGAATTCTCCCACAGTTTTAGACCCCACAACTTCCTCAGGAAGGCTGTTCCATGCATCCACTACCCTCTCTGTGAAATAATACTTCCTCACATTGCCCCTGAACCGCCCTCCTTCTATCTTTAAATTGTGTCCCCTTGTTCTTGGAAGTCTCTTTTTCTGAAAGATGCTACCCTCTTGGACTTTGTTGATTCCTCTGAGGTACTTGAAAGTTTCTATCATGTCCCCCCTCTCCCTTCTTTCCACAAGGGTATACATATTAAGCTCCTTTAGTCTCTCCTCATACGGCTTCTCTTGCAGACCCTGCACCATTTTAGTTGCCCTCCTCTGGACTGCCTCTATCCTGTCTATGTCCTTGCGGAGATGGGGTCTCCAGAACTGGACACAGTATTCCAGATGGGGTCTCACCAACTGTCTGTACAGAGGGATAACAACTTCCTGTTTTCTGCTGCTGATGCCTCTCCCTATACATCCCAGTATACCCCAGCCCTCCCTACTGCCTTCTCACATTGCTTGCTAACTTAAGGTCATCTGATATGATTACCCCTAGGTCCCTTTCCTGTTTTGTTGTTGTTACTACCTCCCCACCCATTGTGTATTCTTCCCTGGGTTCTTGTTTCCCAGGTGCATTACTTTGCACTTTTTGCATTGAATCCTAGCTGCCATATGTCTGACCATTCCTCCAACCTTGCCAAGTCCCTTTTCATCCTTTCCACGCCTCCTTGTGTATCAACCCTGTTGCAGATCTTTGTGTCATCTGCAAAGGCATACTTTTCCTTCCAGTCCCTCTGCAATGTCACTGATAGAAGACATTAAAAGGACTGGACCCAATACTGAACCCTGCGGTACCCACTGGTAACCGCCCTTTCTTCAGAGTGGACTCCATTTACAATTACCTTCTGTGTCCTGTTGTCCAGCCAATGTTTTACCCAGGCTACCACCCTGGGACCCACTCCCAGGCTGGTTAATTTGACTAATAATCTTTTCTGTGGGACTGTGTCAAATGCCTTGCTAAAGTCTAGGTAGGCCATGTCCACAGCCCCTCCCTGGTCTACTACTTTGGTCACCCAGTCAAAGAAATCTATTAGATTCGTCTGACATGACCTTCCCGCTGTGAACCCATGCTGCCTTGGATCCTGTGCTCCACTGACCTCTAGGTACTCAATTATTCTTTCCTTCAGAAGTGACTCCATCACTTTCCCTACCACAGAGGTCAGACTGACAGGTCTGTAGTTTCCTGCCTCTGTCTTGGTCCCACTTTTGTGAAGGGGAATCACATCCGCCTTCCTCCAGTCCTCGGGTACCACACCATCCTCCCATGATTTATTAAAAAGAGTAGCCAGTGGTTTCACTAGTTCCTTCCTTAATTCTTTTAGAATTCTGGGGTGAATTCCATCAGGACCCACTGCCTTGTCCACCTTCAGTTTTAGGAGTTCTTGCAGAACCCTTTCTTCTGTGAAAGGACTGGGATCGACCCCCCTATCAAGAGTGCTTCTGTTAATTGGATTAGGCACTTCCCCCTCCTCTTTGGGCCCTGTGCCTTCTGCAGCGTTTTCTTTTGCGGCTGGAGGGGCTTGGTTCTTGTTGAAAACCCCTCTGCCTTTACCACAAAAGAATTGACAGTTATGAAACTGCCGGCGGTTTCCGCCCCATTGAGGGGCAGCAGGGGCCGGTCTGGCTATCTTAATGGCAGTCCTAGTTTTCCGAGTGGCCTCCAGTTCCTGCTCCACTTGTGGGCCAAACAGATAAACTCCATCAAACAGAAAATTCATGACTTTCTGTTGAGCATCATTTGTGAACCCCGAAGTCCATAACCACGAGTGGAGTTGGTGCATATCCCAGCTGACGCTGCCTCGAGGCAGTGTCAAAGGCATCCACAGCAGTCTTAAGTTGCAAATTACTGGACCCAGTGCCTCTAGTAATAGTCTGGAGAAGCTCTGAACAAACGTCTGACTCTGGAAGAGACTCCACAGAGGCTTTTAGCGAATGCCAGAGGGTACACTCGTATTGTGAGAAGTAGCCCTAGTAGCAAGCAATACGCACTCCTAGGGTATCAGCGGCGAAGACTCACTTCCCCAAGGTGTCAATCTTACGGGATTCTTTATTTACTGGATAAGCCGTAGACTCCTGAGTGAGAACGACTTTGTCATTTTCTGCCAAGACCACTATGGTGTCTGCAAAGGTTTGAGAGGCCAGGATTAGTCGATCCTTAGGGGGCGAGTATTTCCTGTCTATGGACTTAGCCATGGAAGGAATGCGTGCCGGACTGTCCCACAAAACCTGTGAAAGAGTCTCGAAAGAGAGGGCTGTACCAGAGGTGTCAATTCCACAGGGATTTCCGGGACATGCAGATACTGAAGGCATAACAGCTTCCCAGGATCAAACTCCGAAGTCTGGAGACAGAGGGTGGAATTCATATTCTTCAGGAGAGATTTAAAGGATATGTCCTCGACCAAAGGCTCTGCTGAAGTAGAAGGCTTACTTTCCACTCCAAAGGATGAATCTTCATCAAAATCGTCTCCTAATCGCAGATCAGGATTAGGCTCAATATCATATCCTACTAGCCCAGAAGGGCTAGTATATAAAAAGGGAGGAAGAGAGCAGGAGGAGGTGCTCTAAATCGGAGTCGAACATCCTGGCACCCGCAGCGGCACCAGAGTCGAAAACGGCGCTGGTCGCAATGCCAAGACTGGAGTCTCAGGTGGCGCTGCTTGAGCATTTGGGAGTCCACAACCCAAAAACCGGGGCACCCAAGGCTGAAAATACGAGTAGGAGAAGATAGTACCTGCGGTGGCCCCTGCGCTGAAGCCATCTGAGGGGGAAAGCACAAGAGCACAGCGTCAACGGCACCAAAGGTGCCACATGACTAGGCTGACTCAACTGCCCCGCCCGCGGGTTTCAAGCTCCCAGACCCAAAGGCCCCAGGGTCAGTCAAGGCCCAGGAAGTCAGGACAACTGCCGAACCCACTGCTCCATAAGAGCAGCCCAATGATGAAACTGCTCACTGATGACCTCACTTCGGGGCAAGGAAGGACTCTGGAGTCGAGGATCACAGCCATTGAACCAAGGCTGCAGGTGACCCTGACAGAGCTGGTCTCCTGTCCCTACCACCGATGATTTTGTGCAGACATACTAGAGAGTGACTTTGAGCAGTAGCGCTTTCTTCTTGACCAATGGATGAAGAAGAACTTGAGGCCGAGTGGTGCTGGGTCCTTGACAAGGATGGAATGGGCCGCTTCTTTTGTGCTTTCAGAAGGACTGCCCTTCCTCCCAAGCATCGGACTGCCTGTTGTCAGACCCCTTTCCGCAGAGGGTGGCAGATCGGACCCAACCCTGCTACTGAAATAGCTTTCTTGCGAGTCTCTGACCGTCACCGGCCCCATTCATGTCGACTCCGTCAAGGCAGGCTGAAGAAGACTTCTGTTATTCGAGACAAAAGAAAAACTTTAAAAAAAAAAAAAAAGAATATACTAAAACAAATCAAATACAGAATGACTATGCTGCTGTCATACAGACGTGAAGATTTGACTTCGGCAGGCAAGTGACATCGTCACCGAAGCGACTCAGTGGCGGGAAAAAGGAACTGAAGCTGCTGGAGGGTCGACACCGACGTAGCTCATAATGGCGCGAGCTGGCATTGCATGCACAGTCCTGCCTCGTGCCAACCCCTCACAAAGATTTTGCTCCTGATCAGTCCTAGTGCCTCCGGCATAGTCGCACTAGTGTGAATGAGTAGTGAAGACTATGTCCAGGAAGATCTCCCTTTCCCCCAGGATGCAGCTGGAGTGAAAACATACCTTCACATGTTTCTCGGTATTTCATCCAATTCCATTTCCCTTTCCCTCATGATGCACCTGGATATGTATATATCATATAGTGAAAATACACCTTCATACTGTGTATTTCTTTGCAACGTGTCCAACCCTTTCACCAGGACGCTCCTGGATATGTACATATCGTAGTAAAACGTATTTTCATTTATTTCTCTGTATTATACCCAACTCCCTTTCCCCCTAGGACATACCTGGATATGTATATTTATAATGTAGTTAAAACG
Source organism: Neoceratodus forsteri (assembly GCA_016271365.2). Taxonomy (NCBI): domain Eukaryota; kingdom Metazoa; phylum Chordata; order Ceratodontiformes; family Ceratodontidae; genus Neoceratodus; species Neoceratodus forsteri. Next base: position 42,911,086 of record CM057451.1, read on the forward strand.
CGCCTTCGTGTATTTCTTTGTATTTTATCTGATATGTATGCATAGTGTAGTGAAAACACATCTTTATATATTTCTTCATATTGTAACCACCCCTTTTCCCCAAGGATGCACCTGGTATGTCCAATCTCACAGTGTGGGTGGGGAGGGGCTGGCAAATTAAATATATACATAGTGAGAGGCCTGCCTAGTAAAACTGGTTCATTCTATCAGCTGCTGTAGATCCCAATTACTGACTGTTTTTCATTATGTTATGGGCATACATTGCATGTATTACATGATCTTGAGTCTTGAAGGAGTTTATTCTAAAACCCAGTATCAAATATTTGATGGGGCTAAGCCTTATTAAGTGAGTACCTCAATTTCATTCTCTTTGTAGGCCACTGCCTCCTCCAAGTCTTTCTGTGCTTTCTGCGATAGTCGGATCTGCTCCGTTAGCTCACTGTGCCTCTCACTCCAACCTTCTGCTTCCTTCAGGAGCTGAAACAAGCAACATACAATGCCATCATACTGTCACCTGTAGTAAAGTGACACATCTATAGTATATCCTTAAATGGGGGAAGGGGGGGGTGAAAGTAAGAAAAGAGAAGAAACAATTACCGTAGAAATGTTTCTTCTTAAGTGAACCCTCACTATGTTTACACTTCAGCAGTCATCTCGGCTCAGAGAGATGCCCCAGAGATGGAACCTATGCCAATTTTAGAATTAGGAATCTAGGTTCAAACTCCGTATCCGCGGCTCCACCCTGGCCGCTTTGTCAGATTTGCTTCTATGCCAGGGTTGGGCAGTGGCTAGTGAAACTGGCTAAAAGGCTACCAAACGTTTTTAAAGATTTTTATTAGATTTTGAAAATACCAAACAAATTGAAAGCAGACTTGTGAAAAAACATCATATAAATCATAAAACCAACTTACAACTGTAAGAACTACAACAGTAATGCTCAATGAAAAGAACTGATTCTTGTGTGAATGTGTATACATGATCAATGTACCATATACTGTAGTACAATCAAAAGCATCGGTTTTCTTTTCCCTCTATGTACATGTAACTAATCCTGGGTCGCCTCTGAAAAAGGGACTGTCAAAGTCTCAGTAGGCCTACCCGGTTACCACAATGTAAATAAAAATAATAATAAAATAATGTATTTTCAGGTTCTGGAGGGGAGACAGGGTTAGAGTGTGCAAACGTAATGAAGGATCCCTTGAGAAGAAACAACATTACTACAGTGAGTCATTTAAGCAATATACCATGACAGGGAGTGGGTATATTGGTGGATTTACCACGCCTGGTGTGGTATGGTCACGAGGCACAGCCGAGTGACTTAACCACACCAGAAGTGGTAAATCCACCCATATACCCACTCCCTGTCATGGTATATTGCTATTATACAATGTTCAACTTGTTTTTTTGGTTTTATAGTGATATAAAACTTTTACAGTGGATATACTGGAGGATTTATCACGGTCATGTGATGTGTTTTGACCAATGAGGTTACAGGATTTTCATACCCCATTGTATAATTTTCCTTCTAACCCCAGGAATTGCTCATTTAATATTTTCACTTTAGCAGACTTCACAGCAGTACCTTGGGAGGCTGAGTCCACAACCTAGTTAGGAAAAAGTTTCTGCAAGACAGGAGTTCCAAAGCTAGCATCCCTTCTGGACCTTGTGTCCAAACAGTAGTGTTTTGTGAAGGAGTGTACTGTTAGTTTCATTTTATTCTATACTGAAAGGGCCTGTGAGCAAATATCCATTTTCACAGGCATCCAGTTTAAATATAACAAAACAAATTACAGATAATTATACCAGGAAAATTATTACAAAACATTAACAACACAATTATAAATAAATATGTATAAAAATCAATTGAAACAATTACATTCAGACCTTGACATAAAATAACTTTTAGGTACCTCTTAAATAAGGAAATACTAGCTGCATTTGTTGTATGACAAGGAAGCTAGCTGTACAATTTTACTGTCTGATAATTCAAAGAATACCTGGCAAAGGTCATACGAAATCAAGGAATCTGAACTGTATTTTGTACTGTCTTCCAGGTAGCTGCTTGCGAATGTCCAATAACGGGATGCCTCATGTGGATGCCACAGAGGCAGAGGTATACACAGGTGTGTCCTTAAGCCCTCTTGGTGGCAGTTTTCCAGCTTTCACATAGCAGAACTGAATGCAAGAGACTATCCAGTGAGAGACAGATCTCTTTCAGCTGGTATACCTTTACCAACCTCACCATAGGCAACAAAAAGTGAGGTGCTGTGAGACCTGACATCTTGCGTCCAATCAATGTAGATTATAGACTACTTCAGGTCCAGGTTATGCAACCTTTGCTCACCTGGACTGAAGTATTCTGGGTAGAGTTACAGAAAGGGTCACTGACGGATTTAGGTGGAAGTCAGATACCACCTTAGGAAGGAATTTCCTGTTGGTTCTAAGCACTACCTTATCCCTGTGAATGAACATATTTATTCAAGCAAGCTTTTTATGGATGCTGTTTTAAAACTGGGTTTTATTATACGATGGATAGCTAAGTCTATGCTCTCAGTTGTATCTTGTTGTTATTGCATTTTTTAAAATGATTTGTATGTTTATATTGTACAGCGCCCAGAGTCTACAGAGATGGCCACTATATAAATAAAGTATCTACCTGAAGTATCTAATGATTATGAAGTTTGACTGTGCAGAGGGCAAGCAATTCACTTACCCTCCTAACAGAGGTCACTGCAACCAGGAATATGGTTTTCCATGTGACATACTTTAGGACAGCAGTGTCCATAGGCTCAAAAGGAGCCTCCATAATGGGCAAGGCATATATTGAGATCCCAAGATGGACAGCATCCCTCACCCCTGGGTACAAGTGGCTGCGGCATTTAAAAAACCTTTTGAAAATGGGTTGTGAGGCCAGACTTTCCCTTTGCTAGCCGATCTGTAGGCTGACACTGCCGCCATGTGCACCTTTAATGTGAAGGCCTTAGGCCCAGCAACTATAGGTGTACTAGATATTCCAGCATTATAGGCAGCCCTGCTTCTACTGGGGTTATTTTTCTCTGGACACACCAGTAAGAAAACATTTTCCACTTACAGGAATATGCTTTCCTGGTGTGTGGTTTCCTTGAAACCCCAAGAACCTTCAGGACTTCCTCTAGTTCCAATCTAAAAGAAATTTTTTGACTCCTCAAGAACCATGCCCTCACGCATAGTGTCCTGGGGTTTCGGAATGATATTCTGCCCTGGGATAAAGTCAGTAGATTGTGACATAATCATGAGGCTAATTGGATTCCTGCTGGGCAGGACTAGAAGCATTCCGTACTCCAGGTCTATCTGGCCCAGCCTAAGGATATTAGGATCACTGTTGCAGGTTCCTCCTGGGCTTCAGGAGTACTTTCTGTATGATTGGGTATTGTGGGAAGGCATACAGGAACCTCCTTGTCCAATCCAGTACCAGGTGTCCTCTGGGAGGGTCCCTTTGTCTGGCGGTCTGCAAAAAGCTGTGGGACCTGATTGTTTTCCCAAGAGGCAAACAGGTCTGTATCAGGTATGAAAATCGTGGCCAGAACCTCCTGGTTAAAGACTATTCTTGAGTTCCCTGGCTGTTTCTGCTTAAGGAGTGTACCAGGACACTGTTTCTGCCTGGCAGATGCACTGCAGGTATGTTTGCTTCAAAGAATATGCCAGGTCCCAGATCCTCACTGTATCTGTACACAGTTCTGAGGATCTTGTTCCCCGCTTGTTTATGTAGTACATTGTTGTGGCGTTGTCTGTTCTGATTTGGACAGACTGACCTGTAGCTGGGAGAATGACTGCATTGCTAGCAGTACTGCCCTGAGATCTCACGAGGCTGATGTGTTCCAGAGACTCCTGTTTGCTCCTTGTGCCAAATACTATGAGGTCCTGTAAGTGAGCACCTCACCCCAGGAGTGAAGCATCAGTAATAAGAATACTTGTTGGTGAATGCTGAAGAAAAGGAATGCCGCTCTGAGGCTGCTTTCTTCCTTCTACCACTGTAGTGACTTTACTAATGATTTAGTCACTGGCATTAGTTTTGTAAGTGGGTCCCCTCTTTGGGACCACTTGTCTCTTACATAATACTGTATCTCTCTCATTTGGAACAGGGCCCAATGTACCACTGCTGTGGATGCAGACATATGCCCCAGTAAATTGTAGAAAGTCCCCTGCAAGTCTTGGTTGGCCTGCTGTGAAAGACTCTGATGTAGCTATCAAAGCTGATACTCTGGCCTGCGGGAGGATGGTTTTCCTCTGCATGGGTGTTTAACTCTGCTCCTATGAAGTCTAGTACTTGAACAGGTTCAATCTGAGACTTCTGCAGACTGACTGATTAATTGATTTCTTCATTATCTGGTAACCAGGTAAGGCCTACTAGGCACAAGTGCCTGTTTTCAGGGGTAATGGGGAGGTTAAGTGACTTGCTCAGAGTCACAGAGTATGCAGGTGGACATTGTGGGGAATCAAGCCCAGGTCTGCTGGATGTACCAAGCTCATTAGGCTCGTTACTCTAACCTCTAGGCTATAGTGCCAGCCCCAAGAATCCCAGATTCTCCTGTGCTTTTCGAACCTGAGCTTAGCAACTTGCCTTTTGTTCTGTTTTCCCTGAGACTAGCCATTCATCCAGGTAGGGGAACCCACCACACCTTGCCTTCTGAAGTGTGCTGCCACCAAAGCCAAGCACTCTGTGAAAACCCTTGGAGTTGAGGTGGGGCCAAACGGAGAGCTATGAACTGGTATTGGCAGTTCTCCAGCTTGAATCTGAGATACTTCCTGTGTGATGGTCTGACGAGGATATGAAAATAGGCATCTTTCAGATCAGATGATCCCAGTCAGTGACCCATCTGTAAAGATGGTATCACTGTCTTCAGTGTAACCATCTTGAATTTTTCTTTCTTCATATGTCTGTTCAGATACCAGAGATCTAAAATCGGTTGCTGCTCCCCATTTTTTCTTTTTCAGGAAGTATCTTGATAACAGGCCCATGCTCCCACTGGGAGGCAGTGACTTTTTCTTCAGCTTTGCTATTAACAGTTTTGTTTTGTTTTTAATTCCATTTCTAGCAGAATTCTTTCTGTTGGGGAATGAACTGGAAAGATTTAGTTTTTCTGCAGTTTTCAAAAGATTGTGAACTGCAGTGACAACCCTGGACCCACAGCATCCAGAACCCACTTGTCTGTGGTAATGTTTACCCATTCCTGGAAGTAGTGGGCCAGTCTTCTTTGCTGACAACGGCTGGGTGACCTGGCAGAATCATCAGGGGTTTCCCTTAGCTGGGGCTTAGGCACTGGAGCTACAGCAGTGTGCACAGAGGCACTTCTGCCCCTGCCTCTACAGTAACTCTTTGTGGGTGAGATACTCATAGGGGGCATACGAGGCACAGAGTCTTGGGAAGTATCCCCTGACACTGCCTCCCTTGCCATAAGACATGAAGGAGGTAGAGGCCTTTTCCTTCTCACTGTTACTTTTGTAAGTGGTTTGCATTCATCCACTTTTTCATGTATGCCTCTGTTTTGTCGCCAAATAATGAACTGTCCTGAAAGGAGAAATCCATGGTTTTGGTTTGAGTACTCCAGAAGCAGCGTCATTAGTGCACACCACAATGTAGAAATGATATTTGGTAGCATCCAGGGCTGATCTTGCCATGGCAGTCAGGTCCTGTGCCAGTTCACAATCTGCTCTTTCAGCAAGTGCCAAAACTGTGTTCCAAAGTGCTTTTTGGCAGTGTATTATATATGCTGAATAAGCAGCCTGCGTGATAAGCAAGGAAGTTGTGGTATAAACCTTTTTGGCTATACCAATCCAATTTTTTGAGTCCTTTTCAGGAGGCTGTGCCAATAGTGTGATTTTGCTTTCTCACACACACAAAGCCCTGCTTATCCACCTTATATTTTCTTTCAAGTTTCTTATCAATAGTTGCAGCTGAAGTAGGTGCAGACATGATTTTTGATATGGCCTTTTTAAGTGATTTATGTTTATGGGAATCAGCATAGTTCTTGGTGGTGCTATTCCCATCATGTCCATAAATTCATCCTCCTCCATTTCTTGTGAGGGAAATGTTGAGGGTATTAACCATTTCTCTGAAAACAGAGGAAAAAGATGAGTAGTCCTCATTATGCCATGGAGCAGGGTTGAAACCTTGCTCAGGTGTACTCACTAATTCCATGGAGTCACCTTCCTCCATTTATACATAGCTTTCTTCGACCTCCCCCGCAGGCATACAGGCTGCAGCCTGAGCTGGTGGCACATGTTTTATTCAGATTTCCCAAGGCCTGGACAGACTGGAACTGCTATATTTTTAAAATGTCCTCTGGTGAGGACATTTTCTCTGTGACATCTGCCTAATCCTTTCTCTGTTCAGGAGGAGTGGCAGTGACATTTTTTTCTTAACATTTCTTTTTGGCAGACATTTCCAATGTCTGCTCTGAGGCTCTTTTATTTTTATTTTAGCCATCACTGGATTCAGGATTCCCCCTTTCAGACCACCTATCTCAACCATCTCTATCAAGCCCTTCCGATGGCTGTGCAGCATTATCTTTTTTTCTCAGCACCTTTTAGATTATTTGCTGCTGTACATGAGGATATAGAGCCTTCAGATGCGTGCTTTCCACCATCACTGAGAACTCCATCAGAGCCTCTTTAATTACTTTTGGTGACACAGAAGCAGACTGAGAAGGTATACTTATTAACGATTTTATCCTTTCATGTGAGATTTTGGGGCAAAAACCATGACAGAACTTACAATTTATAAAGTCGTGGTCTGGATCTAGGCACTTTAACAAAGCTCAAGACAGTCTGCCCTTGCCAGGAGCAGGAAATAATTAACATTTTTTAAGCCTGTAGGTCCATCATATCTCTTGCGCATACTCCATTTGAGAGATCCTGCAGAACAGTACAGCAATTCCCAAAAACAATGCAGCAAGACAAGCTCGATACAAAAAGATGGCTCTCACACTTAGAAACTGTACCAAAGGTCAACTTGTAGTTCAGCAAACAGGACCGATAAATAAAGGTGAAAGAGCACAGATTGAAATGGACAGCAACACCGCTCCGTTTTATACAACTCGGGTAACAAAAATTATATAACAATTTAAAAATAAGTAGCAAAAAAGGCTTATTTAATTCTACAAGCCTAGAATTTAAAAAAGGTAGCCAGTCAGGGTAGTCCCCAGATCCCAAAACTCAAGGGAAACTAGAGACCGAAATTACAGAAAAAAAATCCCTAACTAATGCAGAGTAACTGAAAAAAATGAGCTCAGAGCTCTGAAGAAGGCATTCTGAAACACCAGCTGTTTCTGTGCGTCATCAGGCACATGGGCTGTCTGCCTGGCCAACGATCACAGAATTTTTTTGGGTATAGCACCACGAGGGTGCCTATGAATTTTTTGTTTTAACCTAACCAAAGTTGTCTGTCATCTCATCCATTTACCTTTGCTACGTGTAAGAACTGATGCATGAACACTGAAATAAAATAAAGAACTGGTAAGAATGCTCCAACTAATTCCACGTAAGCTCCATTTAACGGTCGAGTGCTGCAGTTTGAATTGGGCGTTCAGGCCCTCTAGTTGTTTGAGAGGGAAGGCAGACCTGATGACTGAGATCCCCTCGAAGATCTACTGTTACAGTAAGTTCTAACGTAACTGCTTCTATCTACTGGGGTATCTCAGGCATCGGGTCACACATATGGAATGAGTACCAAGCAGTAACAGGTGCAACAGAACAGTCTGGGATGAAGGCCAATCAAAGCCCAGGACAGGAGGCCTGCAGGACAGCCCTGCCAAATCCTGCATGGGCTCTAGGGGCAATGTCCAGACTGTAGCTTTAGTGAAGGTAATGGATGGTACTCCAGGTGGCAGCAGTGCAGATGTCAGCGCTGAGACCCCCCCCCCCGAAACAGGCCACAGAGGTAGCCATGCCCCTTGTGGAGTGGGCTTTCACCGCCTCTGGCAACTCTTTGCTATGGTTGTTGTAGCAGAACACAATACAATGTGCCAACCATTTGGACAAACACTGTTTAGAAACCTGAACGCCCTTTCTTCCTGGTGCAAAAGAAACAAAAAGCTGCTAACTTTCTGCATTCCTTAGTTTGGAGTCGGTAATACTTCAAAATTCTGCATACGTCTAATGTATGGAGCACTGCTTCCCCTGGAGTGGCACACTTAGCAAAATAAATAGGTAGGTGGATAGACTGGTTCAGGGTAAACTCAAACACCACCTTGGGAGTGAGCTACTTTGCAGTCTATTGAGATTACCAGTGGTGCTGTGTTGGAATTTAAAACTTTTGCTAATAAAGGCACTGAATTAAACTGAACTTGATTCATCATTACTTGGGAAAACAACCACTGAGAGCAACAACTCCAAAGGAGTGCAGGTGCCTGTTTGTTTGAACTGTGTTACACTGGGGTTAGCTCCCCTCATCTGCACCCATTTCATAGCCACTGAGCGCAACACTATTCTTTTTGTTTGTTGTAAACTCAGACACCGCCTTGGGATGAAACTTAGGATTTGTGCGCAAAGACCATCAGGAATTTTTTGAGAGCCTTTTTGCATCACCTAAGGGTGGTTTGACTGAATTTCTGGCAGAGCTCAGTCTGAGACATCGTGGTCATGCCAAAGACAGCAGACACAGGGCATATGGTCGTCTGAAGAAACAATCTTCTTTTTGCAGGGGCAGTGATGAAAGAGAGAAGTGGAAGGGTTAACTTTTGACATAAACATGGTAAAGGAATCTCTTACAAAAAAAGAGATTCTAAAAAACTAAGTAAAGAAAAGTCGTAGGCGAAAATGCCGTGAAACTGCATCGGAGCTTCTGCTGAGACCCATGCGAACAGAGTCGAAGGGGGGGAAAGAATTGAGGAGGGAGTGAGGCCACTCACACTTTTACAGAGTTGGTGACATCATGGGGGCCCCAATGGTACTGCTGGAAAATCTTCCGTGTGGATCCTGCTTCACAGACTGTGAAGTTCTCTGACGGTGTGACCCAATGACTGAGATACCTGGAAGAAGATCTAGTGTTAATGGAGTTCACTATGGGCAGCTGTTCTCTTCAGGCACAGAAACAAATTGACAAACGGCCTGGGTGGAGCACAGATGCAGAGTTTGAACCCACATTCCAAACTCTAAAACATGCACTGATTTCATCTCTGGGCACCTCTCTGAGCCGAGATGACTGCTAAAGTGTAAACTCTAAGTGAGGGATTCCTGAGGTTAGAAGCAGTATTAAAGATTTAGGCCATGGTTTGATACAAGTGCAATATTTTTATTTCCAATAATACTGTTTAAAATATATTTTAAAAAGGTAGTGCAACATGGTGAAAATCTGTTTTTATCATTTATGCAGTTTCCCATTCCCCACCCCAATCTAATAAACAGGCCCACAGCTAGACCCTACACAGCAGGAGGGTAGGTGAAGAGCTACACCTAGCAGGATACAAGTGCTGTTCAGGTGGCCAGAAAAGGAATTCTGAACACTGTCTGGCTCCCACAGCCAACCCTCACCTCTAGCAGAGAGGGTAGGCGAGATGCTGTTTTCACAGTGGGAAACAATACTGCCTCAGCTGGCCAGAAGGGATAGTGAGCACTGTGCAGCCTTCACACTGCTTCCTGAGAGCAGAGAGTCTCACCTCCACCATGCTCTTGCCCCTCAACCCCCACCCCCCAAGTCTTCTCAAAGTGGGAGTCTAGGCTTGCATATAAACCCTAGTCTAGGTGGCTGCACAGTAATCTGTTTTAACTGAAAAAGAATGTCTGGGTCAAGCCTTTTCTCATTATCTCAATACCCACTAGTATTTGGTGGCATTTTACCCATTCCTAGAGGTAAAAGGAAAGGGGACCCCTACTAGCCAAGCTTGGGGAGCGACAGCATTGACACAACCATCAGGATTAGCGTTTGCAGGAGGAGCAGAAGTAGCCTTGAGTTCTGCATTCTCTCCTACCTTTACCTCTTGTAACACCCCTTGCAACAAAAGGAAAAAATACTCACAGTAGTAACAATGTTTCTTCTAATGGGTCCAATAGTGAGCCAATACAAAAATTGTATCATCTCCACAATAAAATGCTGCCTCAGAGGTCTGAATGATGCTGTGGAATCAGAACTCCATGCAAACATTTCTGTGTGCTGGGCTCCCTCTAGTGTTCTAACATCAGATCTGTGCTGGGGAGCAGAAACTACAATGCTTATAGCAAAACAGCAATATTTTCTCCTCCCACGTCACCTTGCCCCCCTGCACCGGTCACCCAAGCCCAGTCACCCCGGCGTTACCAGGACTCCTCCATGGCACCAGAGGTGCCCAGCTGGCAGTGCAGAACCTACATGGGACCGTGTCTCCCGCCAATTGGACACTGTTTTTTTTCCACCCCTCACCTCCCCTGCGGCGTGCATGCACATGTGGAGGCATGCGCAAGTCACATACCCGCACTCCTGTGCCTTCCTAACTGTGGCACTGCCCTCCACGGCCTCCACTAGAGGGCAGCCAAGGAGCAGGACAACAACCCCTACCTCCCCAGGAGAGGAAAGCAGACTGTTGGGACGCTGTCCTCTCCCTTCCCTGCCGACCCCTCGCAAGCCAAGGTCACTCTGGACCCTGAGTCACAGGTGTGGCATCCAGCGCCGGCTTAAAATTCTGACATTTTTAAAGCAACCAGACCAAAATATTTTAAAGACACATTTAAAAAATGTGTAAACATATTTAAATGCTCAGGCAGAAAGAGTATTGAAAACTGTATCAGAACCTTTTTCTGATTAGGTTCTAGAAGGAGTGGTAAGGATATAGAGAATACTGGATGGGCAACCATGCAGAACCAGTGTGTTCTGCCACAGAGGGATACGACTCCCTGTGACCTCGAGAGCAAGGCTCAAGAGGTCCTTGGGAATCATACCCCGAGGTGGCGCTACACACTGGTTCTGCATGGGGTTCCCATCCTGTATTTTATATAGTGTTTGGTGCACCCCTAATAATTTAACTACTATTTTCAGCTATCTAAATATATTTTTTCATGTACAAAGAAATTATCCTCTTCCATGTAGTATTTCAAGGGAAACGGCTTGCTCCTATGAAAAGTTGTGTGGTTGCTAGGGACTAAGTGCCCCTATGTTGGCAGCACACGCTCCCATTGGTTGTTGCTCTTGTGTAGAAGGGATTTACAAAGAAAAAAGCATGGCAACCAGATGACTCGCGAAGCAAACTAACTAACCAGAGGAATAAACTACTTAGTAAGTACTTTGCTTGCCCTTGTTATAAAAAAAAATAAAAATACAGCAGCCATCGTCTGTGGTGTTTCAGCTAATATTACCGCGCAGTGGTTTTGTGTTTGATTTCAAAGCACAACTTGCTCTTTTCACTCTAAATGAATGGAATGCTGTTCTGCACATACGGTAAAGTACAGCATTCCATTCATTGTTTATAGTGTGGCTGAACAGCGTTTCGGTATGGTGGAATTTCAAGTTAGAATAACATTCCACCATAAACTATAAGATTGTATTGGCTCACTACTGGACCCAAAGGAAAAAGGTTCTATAAGACTGCTGTCCCAAACCTAGCATCTCCTCTAGGAAGAATATCCAGACAGAAGTGCTTTGTGAAAAGCGTGTATGGTTTTCAGGTAGCTGCTTTGCAGATGTCTGCCAGAGGATGCCTCTTGAGGCTGCAGTGAACCTTGTGGAATGTGCTCTAGAGCCATAAGTGGGACTGCTTACCTGCTTCTTCATAGGTATGCAACAGACCAACCACTTTGAAATGGTCTTTCTTGCAGCAGGTTTACCTTTGCCATCCTCTCCATAGTGACAAATAGCTGGCTGCTGGGGAAGTGGCGTATCTCATTTAAGATAGGTTTATTACCCTATAAACCCTTACATGGACTTGGTCCAGTCTACCTGGCTGAGCTCCTGCACCCGCACATCCCTGGTCATCCACTCTGATTGGCCAGGGAGGGCCTCCTGGTTGTTCCTAGGGCTAGTCTAATGACCACGGGAGATCAGGCCTTTGAGGTGGCAGACCAGACCCTCTGGAACTCTTTGCCCAGGACCTTGAGGGAGACCCCCTCAGTCAAAGCTTTTAAGAGGGGCCTTAAAACCTATTTATTCTAACAAGCATTTGGAGATGTCTTGCAACACATTTTCTCAGCACACTGTACAGTTTTAATGAGTTTTATGTTGTTTTAGTGAAATCAATGAGTTATTTATTGTTATTTTCTGGGGTTGGAAAGGTTAAATTGTTTGTGGTTATTCTGTTCTACTGTAATGGTACCCTGGGCCTCCAGAGAAGGGCACCATAAATAACTAAAGAGTATTACATCCACTACTACTACATCTTATATCTTTTGTTCTGTCAAGATAATAGCCGAGTGCTTTCTTGACATCCAAACAATGCAACTGTACACCTGGACTTGAATGTGAGGGAAAAAGTAAAGGGAGAGTGACTGTTTTTCTGACACTGCTTTGGGGAAAAATGTCCTGTCTGCCTTCAGAACAGCTCTGTCCCTGTTGATAATAATGTAGTTAGGTTCTGTGGGCTTAGAGCTCATGGACTCTTCTAGCAGAGGCCATAGCTATGAGGAAGTGCTTTCCATGCTACAAACTTGAGGTCCGTGAGGTGTACAGCTGTGATTTCTGTATATGGGGAGTAGGCCAGATTCCAGATTCTCATTGCCTCTGTGCATAGTTCTGTGGATTTGGTGCCATCTTGCTTGCTTATGTATTATACTGTGGTGGTACTGTCTGCTCTGACCAACTGACTGGTCTTGGGCCGAGGTCTGAGAAGTACAGTAGAGACAAGAGTACAACCCTGAGCTCCAACAGGTTTATGTGCTCCTGCTGTTCTAGTGGGGACCAAACCCCACTTATTGTGTGATTATACAGATGCCCTCCCATCCCAGTATAGAGGCATCTGTTGTCACAGTGAGTTATCTGGACAGTTTGCGGAATGGGAGCCCTTCCCTGAGATGGTCCATTTCCTTTCAGCACTCTAAAGCCCTGATCAGACTGACTGTGACTGGTACTAGCTGGTTCAGTGGGTTTAACCTTGATGCCAGTGCCTTCTTAAATGGTACTGAACATTCCTCATCTATAAGTGGGTCCATGGCATCACAGGTGCTGCTGCTGACATGTGCCCTAGCAATTGCAGAAAATCCCCTGCTGGCCTTCACTCACCCAGCTTGGGAAATCTTGCACAGATAAGTCTATTTCTGCTCCTATGAAAACCAGCACCAGGCTGGGCTACAGCTGGGACTTCTGTACTCAGTAGAAAGCCCAGACTTTACAAGGGCTGCTCACTACTACAGTGGAGCTCCACGCCTCTTTGTTCTGTCCGTCCTGTGACTAGCCAGTCATCCGGGTAGGGATACACTGAAAGCCCTATTTTCTCAGAAGTGCACTGTTGCTAGGCACTTTGTGAACACCCATGGAACTTGGCTTAGGCCAAAAGGCAGTATAGAAAACTAATACTGCTCCTTTCCTAGGCTGAAACTTAGGTATTTTCTGTGGGAGTGTCTTACAGGGATGTGGAACATGCACCTTTCAGATTCAGTGATCCCATCCACTCTCCTGTCTGCATGGATGGTATAACTGTTCATAGTGTTACCACTTTTAATTTTTCCTTTTATGTGCCTGTTCAGGAATCTTAACTCCAGAATGGGCTGCAAATCTCCCATTTTTCTTTCTTTTGAGAAAGTACCTTGAAAGAGCCTCTTCACCACTGTGAGGGAGGGACCTTTTCTATATCCTTTATCTTTAAGCAGTTTCCTTACCTCCAGTTTTAACAGGATTTTATCCTGCAGTAAGAGTGGAGGAAAAGCCTCTGGACTCTTTAGCTATGGAAGCCTGCAAACTGAAAGGCTAAACCCCGACTCACCACTTTCAGCAATCACTTGTCTGTGGTGATGGTTTTCCACTCCCAGTAATGAGTCAGTCAATCTCCCACTCGTAAGGGTTCTATGGCAGCCTGCACAAAGTCAGGGATTTTGTTTTTCTTGAGGTTTAGGAGCTGATGTTTGCTTCTGCCTTGCACCTCTCCTGTTGTTGCATCTTGGAGCACCCTTCCGTGGGGAAGTAGTCATAATAGGAATAGGGCCTTTAACAGTAGACACTGCCCTTAGCTACCCTCCTACATGACTTGAAGGAAGCAGTTCTTTCGACACTCACCCTCCTATTTAAATTTATCACCTTTGATAAAGCCAGCAATTGGTGAAACGTCAGGAGTTCTGCTTCACCCCACATACGTGACTGCGTGCTTTGTTTGCACTTGCACTCTGCACTTTGGATTGCACAAACGTTGAATAAACACTCTGGACTTGGAATAAATTTCCTGCTTGGACAGTGTTCTTTAAATAGGAGGTGAGTGCCATGACTTACATTTCTGTGCTTTGGTTCGTTTGTCACAGAGCACTCGGTCCCACCTGAGACCAGTACAACTGAAGCAGTTCTTTCCTTTGACTCAAGTTTTTTGTTCATCAGCCTTTCCATTGAAAGATGCTGTTTTATCCACAAAGAGAGAGGGACCCTCAAATGGAAACTCATAGCTTTTGTTTCTGTATCCTCTGACAGGATGGTTGCTCCGAGCCAAAGAAACCTCCTCTGAGATACTGCATGTGCTAGTACCCTTGAGGCTGTGTCATTTGCCACCACAGCCAAGTGGTACCGATATTTAGTGGCTTCCAGTGCATCCTTTACAGTTTCTTCTAGATCCCTGCCAATTTCACGCTTATGTTTTCACTTAGGGCTTGCACAGTACCCAAAGGGCTTTTTAGTACTGTGCAGAGTATTCAGAGTGGCTGAAGTGTAAACATTCCCTGCCATATAATCCTGCTTTCTGGAATCCTTTTCTGGAGCATGAAAACTAGTGACACCTTTGATTTCTCATTATAGGCGAGGAGTGCTCCCGACCAATCAGAGTGCTGTTTTCCTCCTTGCGAGACACTCTTATTCTGTGAGGAGCATCTCACTACGACAGGTGCCCTTGAAATTGGCATGTTCAGGGAGGTTTTAAAAAAATATATATATTGATGTTCGCACTCAATCACGTTCGATCACTAATATATTAATATGTCCCTGGAAGCCATTCATTGCTGTATAAGAGTGGTTTCACTTGCCTTCAACGAGCCAACACTGCTCGGCTTCACTTCGCTGTTCTCACTCAAGCGGAATGCGTGTGAAACCACTCTTGTATAGCAATCAATGGCTCCCAGGGGACATATTAATATATTAGTGATCGAGCGTGATTGAGCGCGATCAATAATATATATATTTTAAAAAAAAGTTCCCTGAATGTGCCAATTTCAAGGGCACCTGCGCGTGAGATGCTCCTCACAGAATAAGAGTGTCTCGCACGGAGGAAAACAGCACTCTGATTGGTTGGGAGCACTCCCTCGATCTATAATATTGTGAATGTTAGTACCTACTTTGTGTTTTGTACTTAATGTTTTTAAATGTTTAGGCAACTTGTAGTAAACAGGACAATGTTGTAAACTAGGCCAACCGGCCTAAAGATTTGTTTTCCTGTATGAAAATAAAGTTTTTACTACTTTACCACTACAAAGAGTGGCTCAGGGGAACATATTAACATTCACATTGAGCTGCTTGCAAACCTCCTCATGATCAGGTATGAATATAAAAATTCTCCCCTGCTTCTCTACTTGATACTTCTTTTCCACTTTTTGTCAATGCCAGGAGCTCAATCGGTTGCTCCAAAATCTTGCTGGTGACTTTTTGAGGGATTTGTGAATGGGTATTCTGACCGTTTAGAAGAGGTCAGCCCAGTATACTCATAAATTCTGCCCCCTCTATATCTGCCTCAGTCTCTGGGGGGTAGGGTTACCACCTGTCCTGATTTTACATGGGACAGTCCTGATTTGGGCAGCTGTGTCCTGCAAAAAAACATGAAAAATACTACATGTCCTGATTTTATAGCAGAAAACATATTTTCTAATTTTCCACTAAATGTTGCAGAAAACTACAATGCCTTAACTAAAATACCTTAAAATGATAAGAAACAATAGAAGCAACTAAGAAACTACAATATTTAGCCTTAATTCTGATTATACAGAGAAAACAAGTCTGTTGCATTGGTCGAGGTTACATACTGTCCTGCGAAAAATCATGCTTCAGTAAGAAATGTCCCACTTTGGGCTTCTTAAAAGGTGGTAACCCTGGGGTGCAGTCATATGATTTTGTTTTTCCTTGGTTGGTGTTGATGGTACCACTTCATCTGTAGCTTTTTTTCTTTTTGCTATCTTTAGTACTGTACCTCAGGTCCCCCTACTGGACACCTTGTGCTCTTTGCCTAAGCTGGGCAATGGCTTGGCAGCTTTATCTGCCTCTTTGATCAGAGACTGCTGCTTTTCTGTTACCTTAGATATGTTCTGAGAAGTTCTTGAAGATGCATGCTTTTCACCATCTGAGGTACCGTTTTTCTTCTAAGAGAGCTGTTAGGTGACTCAAAGGTGGACTGTGACTCTCCGAGTTCTACCCTTTTCTTTTGTGTTTTACGTCAAGAAAGTTTACAAAATCACAGTTATAACAGTCGTGGTTAGGGCCCAAACAATCAACCCTCTTACTTACCCCCAACTAGGACTGGTTTATGGCAGACTCAAACCTGTGATGTTGCTAGTTCAAAATCTCAAACATAACTGAATTGTCATGGCAAACATACAACAGAACTCAATACCTTCAGCAGGCCAGCCCACTATCCCCGCATCACTGGACCAGCCTTTCTGATATCACACCTTATCCTGTTTTCAATCTCAGGGGACCACCTCTTTCCCAGACTGGTCCAAACCAGATTTGTTATTTAGGCGTGGTCCTTTAGTCATCATCTCCGTCTGCCCAGCTGGAAGCGTCTGCCCTTACACAGGTCACTGTTTACATTCAAAATATGTCCTTTTATTATAAAGGGACTCTGTCATCCCAAAACAAAAGCCTTTAGATCAAGACTTCTGCTACCCACATCCACTTGTTTGTACTGTGAGTTCAAAGACTTCTTAAATGAAAGGTCACTCACAGCTAAGTTCCTGCAGCCTGGACCACAGAAGAATGACATTTTCAGTTTTCACTAGACCTCCACCTCAGCTGAACTTCTTTATAGAGGCACACATGAGAATAAAAAACACACACAAATACATTGCAATTTGTCACAGTGGTCTAAAAATTAAATCAAATACCGCTTACTTGATCCTTGCTCTGCTTTAATCGGGTATTCTCCTCTAGTATACCATTAAGTTCGGACTTTATCCTCTCTTCATTTATTCTGCATCCCTAAGGGCAACTTGTACCTACATCAGAAGAACAGCCACATCACTGATCAAAAATTCCCATCCACTTATTCTAAAGATTTTGCATAAATGTAACTTGTGTTCTTATTTTGTTACATCAACTGGTAAGTAACATTTATGAATCTAGAAATTCAGGGTTTTAAATCAGAACTACTAGCGTTGCTTTACCAAAACCATACAGCATAGTAATATAACAAAATTACGCAGAACTCCGCTCCAGAGTTTAAAGAACAGTGTGAATTTAAATTGTACATTTTTTCTACTGGTAACATACTAGCAATAGAATTCTGTTTAAGTAAAAAAAAAAAATTGTTCCTAGAGTTACCATGGGGTTTGTGACACTGTGCTCTTTTTCTTTGCTGCTACTTTACTGATGCCATAGGCCCACAATACTTTTACTGTATATTTAGCCTTTAGTCTAAAGTTTTTCTTTTAAAAAATAATAGTATATAAATTTATAGTGACCTTATGCATTTTTTATATACCAAGGTATTCAATTTACCTGTTTAGCATGAGGAATACGGCCAAGATTAAAATTACATCACACTGGTGTGGCCCTGAGAACTCACGGCAGAGACAACAGTGACAAAATCACACTTCAGAGGTATACTTCAACTTTTCTTTTTTTTTTTTTTTTTTTACATTAAATATACTTTTTATTGATTTTATAAAATAGACATCATACAGAATATTCAACAAGTACAAACAATACATGTCCCCTGTTACAAAATACAACTGCAATTAAATTATGCAGTTGAGCAGAGTTATTGTGGATAAAGTACGCAAGTTAAAGAAACACATTTAAAAAATAGTATTTTTAATAAGATGCATTATGTTGTTACTGGATGCAGAGTAGGTAGCAAAACAGTACAGTTACGTAAGAACTTACCATAACAGTAGATCTTCGAGAGAAGCTCTTGCAGCAGGCTATTACCATTAGGACCAAGTCGCAGGCACTAGGACCCAACAGAAAACTCTTAGCTAGCAGTACCCAGCAGGACCCCGGCGTTGGCTATGGTACAAAAAGGGGCAGTCCCCGGCTCCTCAGTTCACCCACACGAGGCAGGGAACAGGTTCCGACAGGCAGACCAGGCCAAAGAGATGTAGAACTCTCCAGGGAAAGGAGGGCAGGAAACCAGCGACTGCTGCAAAACTCCTCTCTAAGATCTACTGTCAGTGAGATTCTTATGTCAACTATACTATCTTACTTGAGTGGGAGCTCTTGCAGCGGGCTTATTACCATCAGGACTGAGTCCCAAGCAGTCCTGCGAGAAGGAGCAGAAATCAACACCGGGAGGCGGCTGAAGATGACAGTGCTGACCAACTAGGCACACTAAGACAGCAGACCATGGGAGGACCGCTAGGTCGAAACCGGCCCTGTGGCTGGAAACAATATCCAGGCTGTAGTGCCTAATGAAGGTGTGCACTGAGCTCCAAGTAGCCGCTGCACAGATATCTCCAATTGAGACGTTCCTCAATGATGCAAAGGAAGTAGAAACCCCTCTGATAGAATGGCCTCTAACAGACCCCGGAAGAGGCTTACTGTACTTGTCGTAGCAGTAAACAATGCAGCGCACTAGCCACCTGGAGATAGTCTGCTTGGCACCCAGTCTACCGAGGTGTTGTGGTGCAAAGGCCACAAAAGCTGCTCGACTTAAGGTGAGGAGCCATGCGTTTGAGATAATACCTCGGCGCCTGTGGACGTCCAAAGTGTGCAAGCGCCCCCATTAGAAGCCTCAGGAAAGTAAACTGGAAGGTCAACATTCTGATTCAGAGTTATCTCTGAAACCACCTTTAGAAGAAACTTAGGACTTGTAACAGGGAGACCCTTTCCTGTGAAAAATCAAATAAGGCTCCTTACAAGCAGGGCCTGAAGCTGGGAAACTCTTCAAGCAGAAGTAACTGCAACCAAAAAAAAAAAAAAAACTTCCAAGAAAAGCATGAGATGGCAGCCTATGGCAGGTTAGAAAGGAGGGAGGTAAGCTTCTCCAGCATAAATAGGAGATCCCAGGGGGTACTGGATCTCTAATGGAGACTTTATGTGAGAATACCCCTTAAGAAGGTTCGGGACACGTCCAGCTGGGCAAGTTTTCCTTCCACCAGAGCATGGTAGGAGGAAACTGCCAACAAATGCACTTTAATGGAGGAGTAGCTCAAGCCTTGGTTTAATAAGGAGAGGAGATGCTGCAAAACTGAGTTCACTGGACAGGTAAGGGGTTCCAAGTGGCGGGAAGAAGCCCAGAGACAAAACACTTCCACTTCATAGCACAAGTGGACCTAGTAAAGACTTTCTTGCCGAGATGAAGCGTCCACCACCTACTGAGAGCCCTGTACCTAGACCTGACTATGTCTGCAGGAGTCTTGCGTGAAGGTGCAGGGACTTGAGATCCAGATGGATCAACGTGCCCTGATCCTGTGACAGCAAGTGCGAGCTCCAAGGCAGCAGAATTGGAGGTTCCAATGCCAGCTGCTGAAGTAGTGGGAACCAAATCTGCCGAGGCACAGAGGGGTGACGAAATCATTCATGCCACCTCAGCCTGGAACTTAAAAGGACTCTCTGGATTAGTGGAAGGGAGGAAGGTGTACAGAAACCTCCCTGTCTAACAGTGAGACAATCGTCTGGCCAAAACAGCAAGCACGTACTCCCGTGAGCAAAACTGGCAGTTTGGCATTGCATGGTGACGCAAAGAGGTCCAACTCTGGAAGACCCCATGCGCCAAAGAGCTGGTCCTCACTGACTGGAGTAGCTCCATTGCGGCGCCTTGGACCATGACCAGCTTAGACTGTCGGCCAAGATGTTTTGACGCCTGGAACATGCACTGCGGCGAGGATATGTGATGATCCAGGCCCAATACCAGACTCTCATCGCCTTCCTGCACAAGGGTAGGAGTGAGTTCCCCTGTTTGTTAATATGGAAGACTATCACCATATTGTCCATCTGGACCTAAGAGAGCCCATTAATAGGTCCTCCTGAAATGCCGAGGGCATTGAGGACCGCTCACATTCTCAGGACACTGATACAAGTCCACACTCTTCCGGAGACCAGTACCTTGGGTACGACTGCTTCCCAGATGAGCTCCCCAACCGAGTTCGGAGGCGTCTGTGGACAGGATCCAGCTCAGTGGCTCCTGATGAAAGGGAACCCCTTGTTGCAAATTTGAGGGGTTCAGCCACCAAGTAAGGGTCCTCCTGACTGGGTCCAAGATCCAAACCAAGCACCTAGACCGTGGACCCTTGGTCCCACTACACCGAGCATCCACCGCGGGACCCTCATGGAGGTGGGCCAAGGGGACTGTAGAATGGCCACCACCATGTGCCCAGTAACCGGAGGAAAGTCCTGGCTTGCACTTGAGGGGTCATAGAGACCCAACAAGCTACTTCTCTTATGATCCCCTTTCCTGAGGGAGGAAGGCCATGCTCCTGTACCGTGTCCAAGACTGCTCCTATGAAGACCAGTCGCTGACTGGGCTCTGGGGACTACTTTGCAAAGCTCAGGGTGATCCCCAGCTCTTGGAGTGTATAGGTATCTCCGAGGCTTGAAGCAGATGCACCCTTGAGGGAGCTAAGAGCCAATTGTCCAGGTAAGGGAAGACGTAATGGCCCATGCATCTGAGAGCTGTAGCTACCACAGCTAGGCACTTGGTGAAGACTTGAGGAGTGGAGGAGGCGAGGCAGGTGGGACCTGAAACTGATAATGCCTCCCTTGGAAGCGGAACCTCAGAAATATCCGGTGGGAGGGACACTACATGCATGTGCCATCTTGCATGTTCAGGGAGCAGAGCCAGTCCCGTGGTGCAACAGGGAAATGAGACCCGTAGCATCACCATCTGAACCTTTGTATTCGATAAAGAGATTTAACAAACTGAGGTCCAGAACGGCGCAAGGTCATTTATCTTTCTGGGAACCAAGAAGAAGTGGGACAAAACTCCTGCCCTGCTGCCCTGAGGCACTGGCTCTATCGCCTCTTTCTTGCAAGAGGGCCTGAATCTCTCCTTGTATCAAGGGAATAGAAAAGGAGGATAGTGAGAGGACCTTGGTGGAGTTTCGGAGGAATTTCTGTGAACTCCAGAGTATGTCCCTCCTTATGATGTCCATGACTCAAGGTCCGAGTTTCTTACTCCAGCCATCCATGGAGGGAGAAGTGGCTCCACCACCTCCCCTGTGCCTCCGCAAAGGAGGGAGCCACTGAGGAGTCATTGGGCGAGTCTGGGGTAGGCAAAGAGGCCTGGGAGGACTTAGGGCCTCTCGAGGCTCTGGCTTGCTGGGAAGTAGCCTTCCTCTTTGCTGTTGTTGGCCAGTGCAGGTGTTCTGCCCTGAGGACTTACGAAGGAGCGCTTCCTAAGCGTCGCTGGTCCCTCTTATAGAGTTTTTCGGATGGACCAAATCGACTTCCCAGACTCCTGGAGGCGTGGATGAATTTCTCCGTCTCCTCCCCAAGCAGCCCGAACCTTGAAGCGGAAGGTCCTTGATGCCGGACTGCAGGTCCTGGGAGAATCCTGAGACTCTGAGCCAGGCGTGGCACCTAAGGCAAGCGCTGAAAGCTACAGCCCTAGAAGACATATCTGCAGTGCCGCATTGAGGCACGCAGATCATGTGCCCACGCTCAAACCCATCTTAAGGCTATCCAGGAGCTCGGTCTTCTGAGCCGAGTCTGGCAAGGCATTGCCACCTCTTGGCCCTTCTTCTATAACACATTTTGGAACTGCACCATGTGCGTTAGAAGTTGAGCGATCTAATGGAGCAGGTGGAGGCAGAATAGACTTTCTTGCCCACCTGGTCCGGGTATCTGGACTCTGGATCAGGCAGCTCGAACTTGGGTGTCGGCTGCTTCAATTTATGTGACAACCGCAGTACTATAGAGTCGACGGAGGTGTTCTGCCAGAAATGGCTCCTCCCTTAGCACTCGTGCAGCCTGTCCAACTTCTTTGGAACTGCCAGAGTAGTCGCTGGATGCTTCCAGGTAAGCCTGGTCAGGTCCTGAAGGTGTCCACCAAAGGAGAGACCACTAGGGGCTTGGGCTCCTTTTGCCTCAGGTATCTAGCCAACCTCCAGCGTCCGGATCCAGGTCCTCCATCTCCCAACCACTGGAGGTCTGGATGTGCCTCATGATACCCATAAAAGTGGGGTCATCAGGAGGCGAGCTGGTGGGGCTTTTGCCGACCAGGAAGACCCTTTCTCGTGAGAGAAACCAGTCTGAGGAAGAGGGAGGACGGCGGCTCCCATGGGAGGAGGAATCTCAACCTGGATTGGCCCCTACCCTCTAGACCATTAGCACTGTGAGACCGATGTCGGCTTGGGGACAGGCGACGGTTAGAAGACCAACGTCGCTCCCAAGACCGGCAACGGCTGAGGGAGTCTCTGTGGCGGTCACCAGACCGGTGACGGCTGCGAGACTTGCTCCAGGGTGATCGACGGTGGCTGACAGACCTGGACGAATGTCGCTGGCATCGGTCCCTGGAACAGGAGTGGGACCTGACTGCCGAGGGGGAGTGGTAACTAGAAGCGATAGGCCACTCAACCAGTGGAGGTTTAGAGGGCGGTTCCAAAGGGCTATCCTCGGTACAGGATCCCCTGCCGGGTCAGGCATTGGAGCCGGGTCCAGCTTGAGAGGAACCACGTCCCTTTTAATCTGGCTCCACCAAAATTGGAAGAGCTCTTTAAGTTCTGCTTTATTGAAAATACTCACTGCCATGCTCACCGGAGGGTCTGGCAATGCCAGGTCATGCTCAATGGCGACGCCGGAAGGTCAGGGAGGGTCCTGTGGAGAGGAACTCGGGGAGGCGCCTTCAGGGGTGGAGGTCTGTCGCACTGGCAACTGGGCCTGGGCTGGCACCTTCTGCGCTGAAGGACAGCCGACCCCAATCTCCGAGGTTAGTTTCTGGTCCAACAGCTTAGTCAGTGTCTGGTCAGACTTGGCAGGTTTCGAAGGGCGGGAATCCGATGGGAGCTTGGACGAGGGTTCGCGCTCCTTAGATGCAGGCTTACCCGGAGCCCCGGATAAAGCTGAACCTGAGGCCTTCTTTGGCGGGGCCCAGGCATGCGTCGAAGAGACACTTGGGGACATTGCCTGGGGTAGAAGGAGGGCACAGGGCTGTGTCCTTCACCGGGCTTACTCTTGGACCCATCTGCGAGAAGGTTGAGGCCTAAGATCCGGAAGGCCAACTCCCAGTCTGAAGTGCTTGGAATGGTGAGTGGTCTGAGCCACAGAGCCGGAAGGGCGAGGCTTGACGGCGGCGGGAGGCAGGCGGGACCGACCTTGGTCCTTGTCCTGGGACTTGTGATGGGACTTCTCCTTGAGATTAGTCTTCTCCTGTGAGCACAGGTGTAGCCAGGTATTTCACATTTGTACACCAGCCTGCACACTGCTACCCCCTCCCCCACTGTTGTTCATGCCTGCCCCCCACCCCCACGATTAGAGTCCAAGGTTCCTGGCTCCAATCAGATGATTCCCCCACTGGACCTGTTGTCTGTCTGTCTGCGCTGCTAGTGTGGTGCTTGCTGCCCACTGGTAAATGCCACTGACTGCACTACGAGTCCAAGACCACGGCAATAATTTCTTCTCTCTCCCACTCAGGTAGGCAGATTCACTCCACTTGCCATTCCACATGAAGTCATTATTGTTTTAGCTGGCTTGGAGTCTGTTCTTCTGACTGCTGCTCCTCAGTTCTTCTACTGCTTCTCTCACTCCCAGTACAACTGAACTAATAGTATGGCTTCTAACTGTGCTGGGGCATTTAAACTCGCTGCACCAGACTTGTCCTCCGCCCATAACTAATTCCGAGCCAATACCGTGTGCCACTCCTCACACCACCATTAGTATTTTAACCCTTACCTATCCTCCACCATGCTGCTGTTACTCTAATGCTGCTCTGCCCCTCCTTCCTCACGTCCTGAGAGGGCCGAGAAACAGCCAGCTTCCTGGTGCCCAAAGCTGCCACTCAAGCTGGCCCCCTCTTTTTCCAAGTGGATGTCTTCAATTTCCTCAAGTATACACTACCGCTTCTACACAATAATTCTTGGGGTATCCACAAAAGGCTCATATCCAGTTCCATATTTCATAAGCCCCAACTCCACTCTTGGCAGTACAGAGCCCCCATGCCTGTCCATTAAGCTGATATTATTTGGCAATTTATCTAACCACAGCAGGCTCAAGACCCTCTAAACACTGGACCCCAATCAAGAAGAAAAATCCTCTGGCTATTCCTTCCTCTATCACTGAAGCCCTCATTAAATTAATTCTCTTCCTGCTGATCTGTGCTGGCACTGTTGAAACCAATCCTGGACCCACAGAAAGCTCTAGCTCCCCAGCCGACTTGACCTCCATAAAAGGCCTGAGTTTTCTTCATATCAACGTCTGCAGCCTCCTAAAAAAGTTCTCATTAATACAGGCCTGGGTTGCACACACCTTACCTGACTTTCTGGTAATCTCTGAAACATGGCTCAAATCTGCAACAAATGACAGAGAAATAAATCTTCCCAACTATCAGCTCTTCAGATCTGATCGTCCATCCAGAGGCGGTGGGTGGCCATTTATGTTAAAGCAAATATCTCTGCATCCAGCCTCAATATTACATCACAGCCAAAGGAATTACAATCTTATCCCTTAAAATATCTCTTCTCAATATGTCAGCTTTTCAATTGATTGGTTGCTATAGGCCCCCTCAGCAACTTCAAAACTCCTATCACACCTGGACACTATAATTAAATTAGGCCCAGAAGACACCATCATTTTAGGCGACCTGAATTTAAATTGGCTAGCCAATGCAGCCGCACCCCTAGTATCCTTTTTGTGACACTCATGGCTTCACTCAATTAATTAAAGAACCAACAAGGATTAACCCTAAAAACAAAAATAACAGCACCTTCTAGACACTATGCTGGTCAATAGCCTCACCTGTATTCTCATGCTGGAGTGCTATTGTGTGACATAAGCGATCTGTCCCATAGCTGGTATAAGATCTTCATTCAAGCCATCAACCAGCAAAATTTCTCCCAAGAAGGTCTAAAAGAACCTTAATCATCAGGATACCTCCATGATTTGTGTCACTCCACGGGCTGGCAAGATTTCTATCTCACAGCTTCAGTAGGGATAGCTCTACAAGTCTTAAATGACATTATCACTAGTGCCCTCAACATACATGTACCTCTCTCCAGTGTCAGAACCAAGCTCAAAACCTGTCGATGGTTCTCTGCTGACTATAAATCCGCATTGCTTGCTAGGGACAAGCTCTGGAAAAGGCGAAAGACCAAAGACTCAAATGATTGGCTTCAATTCAGAAAAGCCAGAAACTCCTGCACAATAAAGTGAGAAATGCCAAGGCTGCCTTCTATACAGCAGAACTGGATGCCTCCTACCATAACCCTGCCAGATTCTGGGGACCATAAAGGGATCCTAGGACAAGATTCTACCCTGTCTTACTACCCAAAGTGCACCTAAACAATGTGGATATCACTAACAAGCAAGAAATCTTGAATGCCTTCAACAACCATTTCCTACAGCCGGCCTAGCATTCGACTCCTCTCCAGCAAATCTATTGCGGTCACAATTAAACTTCCAGACTACTGAGGCACATAAGGCCACTTCCACTTTTCCTTTAAGCCTATACTTTTAAAACAAGTAGAAAACCTACTACTCCATTTGGATACAACTAAAAGCGCAGGTGCAGACTCTCTGGACCCTATTTTCTAAAAATTGCTCTGCACTAGCAGCCCCCTAACTCACCTTTTCAATTTGTCACTAGCCACTGGATCTATTCCTGCAGTTTGGAAAACAGCTCAAGTGTTTCCTCTACTCAAGGCAGGTGACCCCATGGACCTCAATAACTATAGGCCCTATCCATCTTACCAGTACTGTCAAAATGCTTGAAAAACTAGTGAACAGCAATTAGTGCCTATCTTGACACCAATAATCTGTTAGTCCAGCTCAATCTGGTTTTAGATCCATGCACAGCACCATCTCTGCCTTAGTAAAAGTCACTAATGATTGGCAGACTGATTTAGACAAAAAGAATAATATCTGTGCTGTATTTCTGGATTTAGGTAAAGCCTTTGACACTGTGGACCATGAACTACTAATCTCCTCTCTACACTCCATAGGCCTCAACTCAGTCTCTCTTCAATGGTTCAGATGCTACCTCTCTGGTAGACTACAGCATGTAAAAATGAAGGTGACCTGTCTACCTCAAAACCACTCCTAAGAGGTGTACCAAAGGTTCCATCCTGGGCCCTATTCTCTTTGCCATTTATATCAATAATATTGATTCCAACCTCACAAATCTAATATTCACCTTTTTGCAGATGATACTGTCCTATATGTCAGTAGTCCTACACCATCAAAAGCCTGTGAACTTTTACAATCTGAGTTCTCTCTGCTGCAGCACAAACTACTAGAAAAGAAACTCCTACTGAATGCCAAGAAAACGAAAGCCATGTTCTTCTCCTCCAAGAGCTTCTCCTCCACTCTCACACCAAACACCCTTCCCCAATTATCTACCATCCTTGGTGAAAGTCTGGACTATGTGGATAAATTTAAATATCTTGGGGTTTGGATTGACAATAAACTTGACTACACTAGCCACATTGAAGAACTCCTGAAGAAGCTCAGGCAGAGACTTGGCCTATTCTACAGAATAAAACATTACCTAACCAGAGATTCTAAACAAAGATTAATCCTGGCATCATTCCTATCCCTCATTGATTATGCTGATTTCCTGTATAGTCACTGCTCCCTTTCCCACTTAAACAAGCTGGATACCTTGTATCATAGAGCTCTTAGATTCATTACAGACCTTCCTTTCAGCACCCACCATTGCTCTCTCTATACTGCAGTCGGCTGGACATCCCTACATCATAGAAGAAACAAAAATGCTGCTCTATGGATCTACAAAGCTCTAACAAACAAATTACCATCCTACATTTCAGATTGTTTACAAGGTCATATCCAGACCATATGACCTAAGGAACAACAAACTCATCATGCTGAAGATACCTATTACCTGTACCGGCATGGGAGGGCAGCAATCAGCTACTCTCTAGCACTTATTTGGAACTCTCTTCAAAAGATCCTGAAGTTGAATACACTCATTCCATTAACATCCTTCAAAAGCTATACACTAGTCTCTTTCCAGAGCCATGCAACTGTTTTTCACAAGGCCTAGTCCTACCACAACCCACTTTTTTTCTCCCCACCCTTTTTCCTCACACTTCCACCCTTACTTTGTTTTTGCTTCACCACTTAACTCATACTGACCTTATTCCCAGAATCCTACCTCCCTCGCTTTAATCTTTCATTACTGTCTTATTTTGCTCCTTTTTATTATGACCCAGTTTCTTTGGCTCATTGCCTTGTATATATGTGAATGTTCTTGCTTTTTGTTCATTTATAATGTCCTTGTTTTTGTATTCAATCTATATCTTGTATTTGTGTAAAAAATTGTACCTTTATATTGTTATGACCAATCAGGTCCATCTTGTAAATGAGCTATGCTCAATGATGCTCGCCTGAATAAATAAAAGATTTTGATTGATTCATTGATTGATTGTCACACCCCCTACCAGACGCAGCCAATCACTAAGCAGCAGGACCAATACGTACTAAATGAGACTTTCAGCTTCACTGTCCGCAGTCCACTCTGCCACACCCCCAAAACAAAGCTGAAAGAGAGAAGAAAAAGCCTGCAAAGCCAAACAAAGGAATTTAAACGCGATGGACTAGAGAGGGCAGAGCAATGCTGCCAGCTTGTTTGCTACCCTTGTTACTAAACGTGGTACGCCATGGCTTACTTGGAGTATCAGTAGCTACACCCTTGCCCGGAGAGCTCTGCATAACTGCCACTTGCTTTTCCCAGCAAATGGGCCTTCAGGCATCTGATCCTCGTCCTGCTGATAAAGCCCTTGCAGATGTCGCAGGTCTGGAAGTCATGGTCCAGGCGAGGCAGAAGACACAGGCCTCGTGGGTGTCTTTGGCTGGAATTTGACAGCCACAGGAACACTTAGTCTTCTTGGGCCTGGAGAAGGACACATCACGACAAAGAAGACGACATGCCATGGAGAAAATGAGAAATTACGTACCTACCGTAATTGTTGATCTTTCTGTGTATCTTCATCATCCATCACTAATGGGTACAGCGCCGGAGCTAGGAACCCGCAGAAGACTTTTCTTTTTCTATGGGTGGAGTCGACGCAGGGCCGGCACTGCCCCGAGGCCGACATTCTACGTGGCGCTCACGGGTTGGCTGTTATCTGTCGACTCCGCCCCAACCCAATGACTGGGACATTCAAGTACTTGAAAGGGATAAATAATGTTGATAAGGAAAGTCTATTTAAGCTGAGTGACAACCATATCACGAGGGGGCACAGTCTTAAGCTGGAGGTGGAGGTTTAGGAGGGATGTCAGAAAGCACTTCTTCACAGAAAGGGTGGTGGACCCTTGGAATGTGCTGCCAGAAGAGGTAATCTCGTTAAAGACAGTGAGCAGTCTAAGAGAGGCTGGGATAGGCATGGGGGGAGAAGATAAGAATCACGGGTAGGGAGTATGGTAGGAGTGGGGAGGGAGGGCAGGGACATTAGCTCAAGCTGTGGACCCTGCAATACGAGCAGACTTGATAGACCAAATGGTCTTCTTCTGCTGGCTTCTTCGTATGTTCATATGTAACCCAGTTCTGAGACAGGAAAGGGAGGTGGGATGGGGCAAGGGAGTCCAAGGGATAAACGGAAAGGATATATATATATATGTAACCCCCTTGTTACCCGGGGTTACTAGAATCCCAGTCAGACCTAGTGGTAGGCAGGGAAGGCAGCTTGTGAAACTCCAGTTAAATGGGTTTCACACTGTCTCACTCTGTCCTCAGTCACAACTGAGACTGAGGGATGACATCACCAATAGAACTATCGCAGCTGCATGGGCCACATTGGAATCTGCAGCAAGGGAGTTGGCATAGAACGTTGGGAGGTTTTGAATTCAGTCAGTCAGTCAGTGTGAGTCAGTGTGCTGTGAAGTTGGGAGCTTGCTGACAAAGCAGCTCAGTGAAGGCTCTAGGAGCCTCAGCCCTGACAGGGGACTACTTTTAGTTTAAAAGGGTGTGTGTCTCCACCTTAAAGAGAGACACAGAAGATAACTGAAGTGGTGGAGACGCGTTTTGAAGTCAGTGCCCCTCCCCTGGGAAGGGGGCAGGAAAGGGTTCCTGCAGATTCCTGGGGCAACACCCTAATTCTGCTTGTGAAGGAAAAGCTGCCTGTGTGTTCCAGAGTTTATTTGGCAGAACAAGAAGATCTGTGAGTCGCCTGTGGGGCACCTGCAACGTGAGGGTGAGTGTCTGCTCTTGCTAAAAGGGCCTATGTTTTTCACCCTGGGACTTGTGTGACAATGTGGGGATTGAACTACTAAAATATTCGGAAGCCTAGAGTAATGGGCTAAGCAAAGTGAAAGTAGGTTCAAGTCCAGAGCTTGTTGGGATGAAAATGATACGTAGAGGAGATGTGACAGACGTCTACCCAGGAATCTACATTTGAAAGTTTTTAGTAAAGGAATTGTTCAGTTTCCAGAGAAATGGCCGGGTATGGGCTGTGGGAGCTGGAGGTGGTAGGCCCCCCATCTTTAGTGACCAGGTCCACCTCTACGGATTTCTTCTGTGAACTTCTACTTTACCTCAGGCACTTGGCCAGTGATGAGGGAAGTACCCAGACATGGGATTGTAAGGAAAATTCTCTCTAGGAGTCAAAGGCTCCAGTATGGTTTGGGGAGCCACAACAGGATAATTGGTTCATTCCTCAAATGGACTGCGGATCAAGTGGCCGGCGGGGGAGCCGGGCCAGTGGGGAAAACCCCAGTAGTGTACAAGTCGGGCTGTGTACCCAAAGCTGCGTGCAAGTCCGGGCTGTGTGCCTGGAGGGTTTAGAGCCTGACGGCTGGAAATAGTGATAAAGTGTTCTGTTGTCTCTAATCTGCATTACCAGGAAATGTAGCCCCATGGGGGTCTGTCTATGCTTTGTTTGTTCAGCTTGGATGTGAATAAAAGCCACACTGAAGAATCCCATTCCTGGTTCTGGACATTACAGTTATTGCTTCCTGTGTTCGGATTTACTTGGGTGCCCCATGCAGAGTAGCAAAACCTAGGACCCTGTGCTGAGTAACCTCATCCTCCCCAACCCAGTCCCCACCAGGTACTGCTGTCAGCTTCAACAGCATGCCACCTGTCATTTTGGCAAAAAGGCAGGGGTGAGGGTTACGATATATATCTGAAAGGAGAATAAACGACAGAGGAGACAGGAAGCAGAAACTAGATATGGGAAATTGGGAAAAGGAAGGGCCACAATCTCTGGAAGGAGGAGAAGAAAGGAGGATAAGGGAGGTGGGGAGAGAGGACCACACCCCCAGAGACGATCCTGAACCCTAGGATTCTGACAAGAACGACAGACCATAATCTGGACTACCAAGGTTAATAGCTGCCGGGAGGTCATAAAGAAAAACTGGGGGGGCACCCAATCCCTCAACTCACTCCTGAAGAAGTAAGGGAGAAAAGACTAAATACGAGGGAGCGGACCCCCACCCCAATAATACCCTATACAGGAGAAAATTCCTCCCTGTGTGTCTCCAGGGTCCTCTTCCTCCTAACCACGAGGGAGAGGAGAGTGAGGAGAAAAACCAACGGGGAGACACACAGGAGGGAGGAGGGAGCCAAGAGACTGAAGCCCCAGGGGTAAGGAGGGTTGTACTTAGTGATGAATGGTGAAGATACTCAGAAAGATTAACAACTACGGTAGGTGCGTAATTTTCAAATCTTATCTGTGTCAATCTTCACCATTCATCACTAGTGGGTGAGTACCAAACCACCCCCCGCCCCAAAGGGGGCCCTAAGCCACCCCAAGGGACTAAGTTCCTTAGCCTCCAGTGAGTGAGACACTGGAGGAGAGAACCCTTACATGCCTGGGGGGCCTGAGACTGGTCCAGGTGAGACGGGGAGCCCCCAGTGGGGGAGGGAAGGTGCCCCGAAAGTCGCCATCTCACTCTGCAGGAGAAGAGGTGGGTTCTCCGGTATGCGGAGGAGATCACCCTACACCGGGCCAGAGGTGACAACCAGGATAAGCGAAGCCATGCCGTCCGCCTAATGCAGATCGCTGTACCTACAGCTCAGGATGCCACCTCATTGGCGTCATAAGATGTCCTTGCTTAGTGCCTTGCTAGCTCCAGGCCCTGAGCAGAGAGCAATGGCTTGCCTGGTTTTCTCCGTATCAGCATTGAGGCAGGAGTTGTCCAGCTCTGACCACAAGAAACTATCGTAGGCAGCAAAGTGGGCCTGATGGGAAGCAACAGAAAGAAGTATCCGTGCTGAATAGAAAACCCTTCTCCCCCAAAAATCGAAGTCCGGAGAGTCCGAGTCTGGGGGTCGGTCATGGTGCGGGTCACGAGGCCCAGAGGGGTGTCTAGGGAGGTCAAGGCCTAAGAAGGATGAGGCAGAGAACCTGGAGATGCACGGTGGGTGCAATACCACTGTCGAGGGCCCCTTGGGGCTGGAACAGTGGAGAAGGGACGCACAAAGCCGATGTGACATTTCCTGGAAAGGAACAGGCCAGACAGGAACCACCAGGTTGGCCGCACTGTACTCATCTAAGAAGGCACACGTCACATGCACAGGACTGCTGACAGTGACCAGGATAAGGTGGAGCTCATCCAACATCCTCGCGAGGATGCGCTGATAGGATGAAAGATCAGACGCTGGGGAGATGTGGACAGATAATGCCTCTCCCTCAGAGGAGGAGGAAGAAGATGCGGGCGAGCTCCGAGGTTGAGGGTCTGGCTGCACAGAAGCATGGTGGAACACCTGCTGGTCCAGGGCATGGAGATATGTAGGGAAATGCACAGCCGAACCGCTGAACTGCTCCCAGGTGAGAGGTACCTTTGGACCGGGAACACCTGGGATAGCCGGGAATGGAGGCAGAGGCACGGGGGACAAGCTCCTAGCAGCAGGAGAACAGCCTCTGTCAGGGGCAGGAGGGCCGAGAATAAACTCCCGCAAGGAGGGAGATCCAAAAGACCCAGCAGCTAACAGCCGCTTAAACGGATCAGAACGGTCAAGGCTGTGCCCATGGAAAGAAATCCCTCCGTGAGGTGACCGGGACTGTGCGAGTCCAGATGGACGGCCCCTGACCTCTGAAGTTGAAGTCCCTCTTCTCGAGGACCGATCCAGGGAAGAGCGAGGGTCCGCACTGCAGCTCCTCCCAGAACCCGGCCGGGCTCCAGTGACGCGCCAGCAAACCACACCCTTACTCCTCAACCCTTCAAAGCCAGAGAGGGACCTCATCCTCATAGCCACCAGCTTAAGCAGCTGACAACTCCAGGCAGTCTCCGAGAAGTCCACCCAGGGACAGTACCCTCCCTCCCTAGCATGCCTGGGGCTGTCCCAAACTTGGACCGTCCAAACACACCAGGAAGGGGTGCCCCAACCGAGGAGCAGATGTGCCAGTGGCCACAGGTTGCACGGCAGTGGCCAATGGGACCAATGCTGGCTGGTCAGTACCACTAACCCCAGAGCCTACTGGCAATGACTGACCCCAGAGGAAGGCCGAAAGGGGCCGAGGTGCTGAAAACTGAGGGATCGGAGGATTCAAGAATCCGGGAGCCAACCGGATCAGACCTGGAGTTTCCCTCCGAGGAGGTAGACCCGACGGTCCGATGCCAGACTACCCTCGATCCCGCCAGTTCCCGGAATGACAGCCAGGCCACCCTCCACCCCAGCACCACAGACGACAATCGAGTCAAGCACGGGCATCAGCACCCAACGCCACCACCTCCTGGCCCGCAAACGCACCAAAGTCGGGCACGACACCAAGCTCAGCACCACGCCCCGGCGTCGAAAGCAGCGCCTGAGCAAGATCGGCGCCACCCTATCCTTCGGTGGCGGTGCCAGCTCCAGTCATGGTCAGAAACAGAAACAGGCCCTAGAAACCGCAGGAAGCACAACCCCCAGAGTTGCTGACATTCGGCGCCAGGAGCAACAGCAGCACCGAGAAAAGGCCCAGCGTCAACTGCAACGCTACCCTCCAAGCCCTTGGCACTTCGAACGGCACCAGGACCAAGGGCGTCATCATCGGACAGTGCCGGTCCGGACGCAGAGGGCCCAGAACACGACACTGAGGGAGCCTTCACCTCCGAAGAGGCGACTGCCATAGCGGTGCCTCCCGTCTGTCCCGAGAGGGACAGACTGGGCCTCCTGCACCATGAAAGGAGACCGCACCTCGGCAAGGCTGAGAGATGCGGAGGCCCCCTCCTCCACGGGCCATATAGGACTGGGAGGGGACCCGGAGGAAGAGCAGAGAATCCTCACCTTGGCCTGTCGACTGCGAACCCGTCCCCGAAAGTCTACAGCACAGGTCCGACTTTAAACACGCGGATCTTAAGAATGCGACGGTCCATAGAGAAACAGGCATCGCAGTTGTCCACGTCATGGGCCGGGCTGAGGCAGGAGAGGCAACGGTCATGCCGGTCCATGGAATAAAGGCAGCCAAAGGGGGCACCGACGCATAGGAGACCGCCCAGCTTTGGCGATTTTTGCCCGGGCCCCGAGACATGACCGTCACGGCAAACAAACAA
The DNA here is from genome assembly GCA_016271365.2 of Neoceratodus forsteri. NCBI lineage: Eukaryota > Metazoa > Chordata > Ceratodontiformes > Ceratodontidae > Neoceratodus > Neoceratodus forsteri. Next base: position 42,944,948 of record CM057451.1, read on the forward strand.
AAACAGTACTGGACGTCACTTAAAAGTAATGAAACGAACTTACCGGCAGAAGCTAATTTTGAGCAGGGCAAAACAGAACAGAGACACACACACACACACACACACACACAAGGCCGACAGAACTAGGCTGCACAGCAGTTTTGCTAGCAGCGTCTCCATACGAGATCTACACTCGAAGGCGGGAGAAGAGAGGGAGATGAGTCGACAGATAATGGCCCAACTCGCGAGCGCCACGTAGAACATCGGCCTCGAGGGTGGTGCCGCCCCGCGCCGACTCTACCTACAGAAAGAAAAAAATCTCCCGCAGGGTCCTAGCTCCGGCGATATACCCACTAGTGATGAATGGTGAAGATTGACACAGATAGGATCTACTAGAAACGGGAAAGAAAACCTGAGAAACTTTGCTGAACTGTTTTACAACGAGTTAAGGTCAACTGTTGAGAGTGGGTCTGTGGTAAGAAAGAACTGAGGTAGAGCCGGGGACCGCTCCCTTTTGTACCATGGCCGACGTCGGGGGCCAGCCCCTGCTGAGTACTGCTAGCTAAGAGTTTTCTGGTGGGTCCTAGTGCCTGCGGCATAGTCCTAATGGTAACAGCCTGCTGCAAGAGCTCCCACTCAAAATAAGATCTATTAATACTCTTGTTCTGGTTTGGTTCCAATGCTACTAAGGCATGTAGCTTTTCCTATCTTTGTGTTAAACTTTAAACTGATTATTAGTGCCTGCAATTATTTTCTCAGTCCGCAATGCAACAAACATCTGACTGTGACATTCTTTAAATGATGGGATTTCAGCATGCAACCAATGCCTGAGGATCATTTTTTTCAGTAAACATGAAATGAGTGCTGTATATACACTCATACATAAATCTAGTTTTAGATGTTAAAAATATACACTTAAGAAAGGGGACTCAATTTATCTGCAAAGTCGACCTATTTGCAGGAGTTACTATCGTTATTTTTTTTTTCAACTGTGCAACCTAGTTTTGTGTCCAGTTTTGGCCACAAAAGCACATTCTCATGACTCATGTTGGTCACAGAAATGGAAGTTACATACTTACCACAACTGTTCATCTTCCTGAATATCTTCTCAAGGTGCCAGGACCCTGTGGGAGACGGAACTTTTCCGGAGGACTGGCAACATGAGCACATCCTGTGTGCATGTCACTGCATGTGCCTGCTGGCATACAGTGGCACCAGCCCTCAACCACCCTAGTACCTTTTTTTTTTTTTTTTTTAAACCAAGGACATGAGCAGCATTAACCTAACGTGTAACCTATGCACTTAGGGCATAAGATAGCCTTTATAGTCTGTGTATAAAAGGCCACCAAACCCAATAAAACAGTGTCTTCACAGCGCAAATCAGGTACAAAGGGGGTGAAAACCATAACACAACAATACTGGAGTGAGTCAGGGGGATGGTGGTTGGTCACAGTAATTTATGGAGATGATATTCAGGATGATCAACAGTTAAGGTAAGAAAGCAACTTTCACATCTTCAGAGAATCCGCTCTATAGATTCCCACTAGTGAGTTAGAGTACCAAGCTCAGCTAAAGTCCCACAGACCAAGCAGTCTGGAGCTCAGGGATTACTTAGGATACTAATCCATTCAGAATTGTTCAGCCAAACATGGCACACTGTCTGCCATGGACATACAGGCCATAGTACTTGGTAAAGGTATGTACTATGCTCCAAGCTGCAGCTCTGCAAATTTCTCCAAAAAGCACGGGAGAATTTATGCCAGGGAACTGGCAATCACTCCTGTGGAACAGGCATGTACCTGCCCTCCAGTTTAACCTGAGCAGTAGCATGGTGGTGAAGGCAGTTTACAAGGCTGTTCTTTTCAATTAGGGTCAAAACAGACAAAAAGATATTTAAGATCTTAGTCGTTTCTGTCAATGTAAAACCTAAGGACCCTCTTAACATCAGTGAGTGGAGAGTCCTTTCTCCCTCACTCTGGAAGTTGACAAAGTAGGTAGGCAGGATAACAGCATGATGAAAATGGAACTTCAGCACCACCCTACGCAGCAACTTGGGGTGTGTACAGAGAACTACCTTATCATTACGGAAAACAGTATAGGGAGGGTATGTGATCAAACCATGGATTTCAGTTCATCTGCATGCAGAGTGACAGCTACCAGAAATGCTGCTTTCAAGTTGAGAAGAGCAGCAGGAAGAAGATATAACCTACCTGCAACTATTACCTGTATCCTCCACTGTAAAAGTCTACCTGCACAGTGTTTTGTTTCATGTAATTTTTTTAATTTAAAATTTTATTATCAAAAGTCCAAGTTCTACAGGTGCACAATTATAAATACCAAGCATGGTACAGCGACAAAGGCAACAGAATATATAACGTCCTCCACATAACCGCAGAAGACATCTACATTTAGCTCAATCCCAGAAGTCTATTAAAGGCCGAAGAGGAGCCACCCTAAGTCCCGTCTTCCGCAGCAGGAAGGGGCTAGATAATACCCATCAAGTGGGAAGAGGAGAGGACCTGCAAAGGAAGTTCTTACTACAACAATTATGCCTTCTTTGTAACGTCATGCTCCAGCCTGATTTGCATCCAACTGTAGAGGACAAGGGCTCCCTCCACACAGTCCCTTTCCTTGGGGCTTCCAAATTCCACATGAGGTCTGATAAAAAATTACTCCCATTGAATCCCCTATTCCACAGGTAACAAGAAGTATTTCCGTGAAGAAGCCTATGCACTTTACAAGTCCTAAATCAGCATAATTTATACTGTATAGCAGATTGAATTCGCGTCCTCCAGATTTCAGGGATTCAACCTGCCTGACCTATTCGCGTCCGCTAGAATTAGCGCTTCTGCAGTACTGGTAAATACAGTTTACGATGATATCTGCCTTCAGTGTTAAACTGTCAATCTCAATATTAATTAGCCCATACAGTTTTCAGCTGCTGTCAATTTGCGGCATTTTAACTGCACACCTGCATTCTTCATTACTTAGTTATGTGCACCACAGTCAGTAATTTGCCAGTAATTTGTCTCCTCCGGTTGTTTGTTTACTCACTCATGTAAGGACTGTGCAATAGAAAGGAATTTTTTTTTCAGCCAATACTGTTTAGGTTTTATGACTGATAATGAGACTACTGTACATCCCCTCCATCCTTACTCATTGTCACTTGCCAGAAATCATTCAGTGGGAATCGCCGATATTAGCGAGCGAGTGAATAAACAACTGGAATGAAACTTACTGGCGAAAACTAAAAAGCAAAACACCAATTGTGTTACAATTTCTTTGTTTTTGAGTGCTCCATCCTGCCTCCTTGGTCCTCCTGACTCCCGTTGTTTTCATCTTACTCGTCACAGTCGGTAGAGTGATATCTTTTATAACGCCATACTGATATAATCTTTATTTTGTATTGAAAGTTTTTCTTTTCTTTCTGAGTGCTCTCTTCCACCCTTCAACTGTCCCTCCTTCCAACTTTGTTGCTGTCCAACCTGCAAGTCTGTGTGCTATGTGTTCTTTCACCTGACCCTCCATCCCATGTGCTGCACTAAAAAACTCTTGTTTTCATGCGAAATAGTAACATGAGGTTTCAGATTATCGCGTTCATGTTATTTTTACTGATTTTACATAGTGAATAGTGTAAAATAAACAGAACGCGAAAATAACCTGCTATACAGTACCTTTATTGTAACTCTGCACAGTGTTTAACAACACAGACAAAATGTTGCCTATATGCTCAGCAACAACAAAACATAAGAACACTATTATAACACAGGTATAACAATACAAACTATTTTATTTATTTTTTATTTATTGAGATCGAATTACAAACCTTTGAGTCAGAGACTCCTTTGCAAAGGCTCCATGTCATAGAAGTACAAAACAAGAGAAATGGACAATACAATGAAACATATTACAAATGAGTGCGGAGGGTAAAACAACCCTGAGTCAAGTATGGTATAAAGGTTTCAAGCAAATGAAGCTACTGCTTACTTCAAATTTCAAGAATGATACAATTTTTCCTAAGCCAATAAAACAGATATGTAAGATAAAGGCATAATATATCAGAAAAATCAATCAAAGTGGGGGGGGGGGGCAGAAGGCACAGAGGTTTGGCTTGGCACACCAGTAAAAAAGGGGCGAGTATGTGAATGGACAGCTCAGGGGCAGTCACAGGTACTGGCGGTGAGTAGTTGCTCTCGGAGTTTCAGTTTGAAACGACCAAGGTTCTGGACACATGAGGTATCAGGGGGCAGATCATTTGGCCAGAGGAGCCCTATAATGAAGGCACGCGTTGCCCAAGGACATTCTGCAGAATGGCACAAGCAATGTGGCTTTGTCTGAGCCTCTAGTATTCCGTGTGGATGGTGCATGCTGAATGAGGTTAAAGAGCCGGTGGGGATTGACCGTTAATCTTCCTGGCAAGGAAGCAGGTGTGTATTTCAGCCGACCCTCAAAGTTGAGCCAGTTGGAGAGCCGATGAAGGTTACAGGTGCGAGTCATCCTACCACACCCTGTGACAAGACGACAGGCTCTATTCAGGGTGACCTTAATTCTGTGAAGTGCAGTATTGTCAGCCGCATCATAGAAGATGATCCCGTAATCCAAAATGGAAAGGACAGAAGAGGTAACCGCTAGACGGAGGGCTGCAGGAGGCATACACAATTTGTTCCTGTAAAGGAGACCAATTCTGGCATTTGTGGCAAAGGCTAAGATGATGGATATGTTCATGACAGTTTAACGAGGAGTCAAGGGTAACACCCAGATATTTAAAAGGCAATCCCTTGCTCTAGCTGTGAGTTTTGACAGTTAAGTATACACAGTGGGGTGCCCCTATATTTGTTTTGACGATAAGTGAAGACCATAGACTGTTTTTGAAATTTAACACCAGTTTACTAGCGGAGAACCATGTTTCAGTTTCAGAGAAAAGACTCTGGGCGCAAGTTGAGGGAGGAGGTCTCTGTGACTGCAGAAGATAACTGCATTGTCTACGTGTAGAAGCATTTGGCTAGAACATGCTTTTGGGAGAATTTAGAAATAGGCCAAGAGAAGTGGCCCTAGATATGGATCCCTGGGGAACGCCAGAGCGAACCGGCAGACTGTCGGATAGAGTGGAGTTTCTTTTGACACACTGTGATTTACCATTAGGTAGCTCTCGAACCAAGAAAATGGGTTCGGAGGAAGCAAAGACCAGAAGCGGAGAAGGTGACGACCACGCCGAATGCCTTTGTCAGGTCTATGTACACAGACCCACTAGGTGTCCACGGTCAGGGCTTTGTGTAGGAAGGTGGTGTATTCCAGCAGTGCTGTTGAGGTGCTGTCCCCTTCCTGAATTCATGCTGTTCTTTGCAAAGGAGCTTATATTTAGTCAGGTAGTCAGTGAGCTGGTCTGAAAATACAGGTTACTCACCTGTAACAGGAGTTCTAGGAATGGTATATGTTGTTCATCCACACTTATTGGCAGGTTCCTTGCAGCTTTAATTCTTGCGGAAGGTCTTCAAGCTGGCTCCTCCCACCCACCGGGTGGTAAAACTCGGCTCCGCCATGGCGCCAGATCTAGCCAGCTGGAAGCCAGGTTGTCTGCGTCGAAGCGAGGGAGGTTGGGTGGGTCATGTGGATGAACAAATCTACTCATTCCTAGAACTCCTGTTACAGGTGAGTAGCCTGTATTTTAGGACATGGATATGTTGTTCAATCCACACTTGTTGGCAGACTCCTGGCAGTTCTCCGGGAGGAGGGAGGCAAGGCGCACACCCCACTACTTACTTGGGAAATAAGGACTGAAGAACCGAGGACCCAAAACCAGCATCCGGCATGACTCAAGGTCAATGTGGTAGTGGGTAATAAAAGTGCGTGCCAACTTCCAGGTAGCAGCCTGCAGATATCCTGGATAGGGGCGTCCCTAGGAAGCTAGCTACGATGCAGCGGTATGGCGGTGAGAATGAGCTATCCCTCTGGGAGGCTCTATGCCCTAACCTATAGCAGAGAGCTCTATGCAGGAGGTGACCCACCTGCCTATCGTCCGCTGGCTGCAGGTCTGCCAGGTGCGGCTTCAGCGTGAGTGACAAACAGCTGAGAACCTCTCCCCAGACTTCAACCGTCCGCTCCTTATAATAGCGCGCTGTCTAGGAGTCCAAAGTATGGAGCCTATATTGGGCCTCCGAGGTGTGATAGAACACCGCAGAGTCAACACCTGGTTAAGGTGAAACTCTGACACCACCTTCAGAAGGAATTTCGAGTGGGGCGAGGACAACCTTGTCCCTGTGGAAGCCAGATAAGGAGACTCGATGGAAAGCGCCTGGAGCTCTCCCATCCTTCTGGCTGACATGATAGCCACCAAGAAGGTGGTCTTCCATGACAGGTGGGAAATATCGCACCTGTTCATCGCTGTTCGAATGGGTTGCCCATAGAGCTTGGCCAATACCAGCAGCAGATCCCATGGAAGTGGAGGTTCTCTTTGGAGAATGTGGTCAAGGCCTTGAAAAAGCGCCCGACCACCTTCTCCTGCGCCACCGATTGCTTCCGCCCGTGCCAGAAGCAGAGATGGCTGCAGGTACATCCTTAAGGGTCAGCGACCAAGCCCTTGCTGAAAAGGACCACAGATAGTCCAGAATGCTTGCCAAGGGACAGGCGGAAGGGTCCAAGCCCTTCCCCTGACACCAAATGGAGAATCTCTTCCATTTGAAGACGTAGCATTTCCTGGTTGACTCATGCAGGGACGCCTCAACGGCGTTGAGGACATAGTCAGAAAGACCCAAGGCCTGGAACTCTAGCAGCTCAGGAACCAGGCCATCAGGTGCAGGATTGAAGGTCCGGATGGAATACCTTCCCTGGTTGACTAAGATCAGGTCGGGTGGGCTGGAAGCCGCCTCGGGAGCCTGGAGCGAGGCTGAGGAGATCTGGATATCAGAACTGGCGGGGGCCAGTCTGGGGCTACCAGAATCACCTGCGCCTTGTCCCTCCTCGCCTTGAGAAGCACCTTGTGGATCAAGGGAAATGGGGAAAAGGCATAGAAGAGGCCCGGGGTCCACGGCCTCGAGAAGGCATCCCCCTGCAGCGAGCCCTGCTGAGGGGGGCGGGCATGGAACAGACTCAGCTTCGCATTCTCCTTGGAGGCAAACAGGTCCACCTGAGGCGTGCCCCAGTGGGAGAACAGATCTTGTACTACCTCCGGCAGGAGAGACCACTCGTGAGACACAGCCCCTATCCGGCTTAGGGCATCGGCCAGGGTGTTGGAGGTTCCTGCCATGTGAATGGCTAAGAGATCCGCCTCCAGGCTGCGCATGAGGGACCATATGCGGAGTGCTTCCTTGCATAACAGCATGAAGCACGTCCCGCCCTGGCGGTTCAGACAGTACATGGTCGTGGTATTGTCTGTCTGGACCTGAACCACTTGACCCCATAGAAACGGAGCGAAGGTGGTGAGAGCTAGGCGGACCGCTCGAGCTACAGCAGGTTGATATGCGTCAGGACTCGCGGACCAGAGACCATGGCCTGTGCTCCCCAGATGGGCACCCCAACTCATCAGAGATGCATCGGTCGATAGAGAGACCGTCGGCTCGGGAAGGCGAACAGGATGCCCTCCTGCAGATATGCGGAATGGTCCACCACTGGAAGCGTTCCACATCTCCTGGATCACTGTCACAGGCTGGTCCAACAGATCCAGCGCTGTGACCATTGGCTAGCCAGTCCCCACTGAAGGGATGCGTACGCCAGCAGGCCCAACGGACCACGCTGGTGCAGGCCATGAGGCCCAGGAGGCGCAGGAAGTCCCGGCAGAGGCGCGATTGCCCAACCAGAAATGATTGGGCAAAGGAGGAAAGAACCCGCCTTGTCCGCGGGAGCGAGCTCTGCCCGATGAAGAGGTATCACCTGCTTGGCACGAAGTTCCGACTTGGCCTCGGTTGATGAGGGCCAATCTGAGAGCAAACCTGGAGGGCCAGATCTCTGGACCGCTCCACCTCCGCTCTGGAGGGGCTGCAATCAGCCAGTCATCCAGGTAAGGGTACAACGGACCGCCGGCGCGCCATGAGAATGCTGTCACCACTGCCATGCATTTGGTGAGAAGACCTGGGAGCTAGAGAGGGCGAAGGCATGGCCCAGGCTAGTTAAGGGATCCCTCCGCTCTGAAGTGGAGGAATCTCTGATAGAGACAGACGGATCAGGGCGTGAAAGAAACGAGTCCTGGAGGTCCAGGAACAGAACCACATGCCTCGTTCCAAGGATGGTATTATCTGAGCCAGAGTGACCATCCTGAAGGTCCGAGACTTAGGAACCTGTTCAGATCGTGCAGGTCGAGGATGGAAGCCAGCCCCGTCCGCTTGGGGACCAGGAAATACCTGGACACAAACCCGGGTCTGGAGGAGGATCCCCACCTTCCTGATCACCTCTTTTGAGGAGCAGGGCAATATCCGACTCGGCGGGCCGACAAGCGAGGCTCTGCTGGACCCGTGGCCCCTGTGGAAGCGACGGCTCAAAGGAAGGAGCCTGCTCGAACTCCAGAGGCAGGCCTTTTCCCTACCACCCAACACCCAGCGGTCCGTGGTGATAGCGGACCAGGCGGAAAGGAAGTCGGGCCGTCCCCCAGGGGAACCCAGGGGAGTGATGAGGCTGGGGGCGGCACCCCTCAACCCATCACTGGGCAGGCTTGGAGGAGGAACCAGCCGAGGGACCTCCTGGGCCTTTACCTCCTTGCTTCCTGTTGGAAGAAGCCGCTGGCTTGGGTTTGGGATGCCAAGCACGAGCCTGCTGGCACTGTTGCTGGTGCTACTGGGCCGGTCGAGCTGCAGGGGCCGAAGGGCGAAAGGACTTATGCTGTTGCTGGCCGCGTCCTTTGTCCCTCTGGGCGGAGGTGACCGAGTCCACAGTGGCACTGGACTTTTCGATCCGTTGGATGTGTCCCTCCACTCCAGGGCCGAAGAGGTCAGTCCCCAAGAAGGGGACATCTGCCAACTTGTGCTGGGTATCTGCCGTGAAGATGGATATCCTCAGCTCGAGCTGCATCCCAGTGGACTCCGAGATGAGTCGAAGCAGACCCAAGAAGGATGATGGGCTATCGTCCAATGACTGGCCCCGGAGGACTCCAGGTCGACCTGCCTGGAGAACAGGGAAGAGTCGTCATCGCATTCCGAAGAGTCTGCGAAGAGCTGCCTCGGCCCTGAGCCACCCTCTACCTGCTGAGGATGGTCGGGAGTGAGGGTGACCAACAACCTGTGGGGCAGGCCGTGACCCGACCGAGAATCCTTTGTTAGTGCCCCAGACTTCGGTTGTGGAGGCGGAGGTTCCACCACAATCGGTGGAGCAGCCGGTTTCGGCCGAACAACTGGCCTGGAACGGGCATCTCGGCAGGGCCAAGCAGTTGCTTCGGTAGTTCGGGCGACAGCCACTTGATGGCCTGGGGCTGAACCTGAGTCGGTTTAGTCCCGGACAACAGTAACTGCTGCCACATAAGCTCCTCGTAACGTCGACGTAATTTACGTCGAAGCCTCCCCTCATCCGAGGAAGACTACGAGGAGCGGTGTCACCGCTTGCCGGTGCGAGACCGCCGATGTCAGCGAGGCAACCTGACGAGATGAAGTCGAGACCGGGTCTGGGAAAGGCGGGGACACCCGCTCTTCCCTCGGCTCGGGCACTTTATCCGGGGACGCGGCCCCAAAGGCACAGGCAGATCTGGTCTCCACCGGGGAACGGTGAAGGTGGGTTGTCGGCTCACCAGTCGACAACCCATCCGGCCAGAGTCGAGAAAAATCTCGACTGCGTCGACAGAGTCTCGGCAGGCTGGCCTGATGGGGACACCGGAAGCCAGCGGCCTGAGCCGCAATTCGACCGAAGTCGACGGTCGGCTGTCAGGGAAGGAGACCTCTCCTGCTCCCGCGAGCATAACGGTGGGACTACCTTGACTCCTTCTTGGGCAGAAGAATGTCGATGGCCCCTCTGCCCTTTGTGGAAAGGGACTGACAAAGCTCCTTGAACGAAGCCAAGTACGAGGAACTCAGAGAGAGCGAGATAAATGCCCGCCGAGGAGGAGGAGGAAGATGCAGCCTGGGCCGCCTCCTCCTCAAGGGCGATCATCTGCTCGAGCTGCTCAGCCGAGCCAGCCGCCACGGACACCGCCCAACGAGCCTCTTTTGATTTTACCGACAGGAAACGTTTCTCGGGGCACCTGAGCTTCAATCGGGCAGCGCGATCATCCAGGACGTTGGCCGAGAAAGAGCGGCACAACTCGCAGGCCTGCGGGTCGTGATCTAGGCCTAGGCAGTAGACGCACGCGGAGTGCAGATCCGTCCTGGACATTTTCTGCCCGCAAGGGCACCTCCAAAAGCCAGGAATACATTTGTCCATCGCAGCCACGAGGGAAGATGAAGACCGAAGTTTAGAAAACTTCAAAACCAGTTTCGGACGAACCGAAGAGTTAGGATCCAGTCTAAAACGCAGAGCGCTAAGGAGGGAACTTGAGCTTCCAAGTGGTAAGGAAGATCTGGCGTCATGGGGCGGAGCCAAGAGTTTTACCACCCGGGTGCGTGGGAGGAGCCAGCTTGAAGACCTTCCGGCAACAATTAAAGCGGCAAGGAACCTGCCAATAAGTGTGGATTGAACAACATATCCATGTACCTAGAACTATTTTTTCCGGGGCCTTGGAGGGGTTGGGGGACAATAGAGATGGGCGGTAGTTATTTGGAGAGGTGTGGTCCCCTCCTTTGAGGACAGGCATGATGACACCCACTTTCCACTGGAAGCGGAACTGGCCAAGACAGAGAGAGAGAGAGAGAGGTTAAGAACTTTTTTTTAAGAGGGACAAGGACTATATCCAGAGCCAAGTGAAGGAGTTTTAGGTCTAAAGTGTCCCCACTATACTGGGACTTCTCCAGGACTCTAGATAAGTAGGGATTGGTCTCTCGGGAAAAACAGTCCTGAATCAGAAGAGTGGTGTATCAGTAGGGGTGGGGAGGGAGGCGTCTTTGGTTGGGGGTGGAGTGTCAAAGAAATTAAATGGAGGACACTGCTAAGGTCTGAGAAGGAGGAGCTACCGCTTGTCACTGTATTTAATGAATGCTTTGTTTTGTTTCCATCCCTCCTTCCTTTCATCCCTGTGTGGATGGCTACCACTAAGCGTATATTTCTGTTTCCCCAACTATCCCTGCAAGGATATCAACTGGTTTTGTATTATTTGCTGCTTTGTACTTTACCATTGTCCTATTTTTTGTAAACTCGATATTGTACTCTCCCAGGTCGTGCTTGAAAATAGGCAGGGTTTTGCCTAACGGAACTACCTGGTCAACAAAAGCTAATAAATAAATAAGATGATAGCTACGGTCATAGGGTCCTGTAAGGTGGTACTATTAATGTCAAGTTGTGACAGTGGAGGGGATGCCGTTTTCCATTAAGTACTTTAATGTTTTCCCCAAAACTTATGCCTAGAATCCCAGGAGGAAGAAGGGCCTCCTGAAAATGAGTTGCCTTAAGCTTTGCAAATCTCCCAAGTACATTTATTCCTGGCAACTCTATACCATTGCCTGTCAGTGGGATGGCCGGATTCGAGGGCCTTGCCATAAGTTATCACGGAGGCGCATTTGAGTCAAGGGTCGGTGTTATCCAGGGATATTGTGGCTTTAACTGCAGTTTAGTAAAAGCAGTCACAGGCGGCACTGAAACAGGTGATGAAGTGGGAGAGGGCACTGCCAACTGACCTAACCAGGCGCTGTGTCTCCCTGTGTCGTGCCGCCCACAGCCGCCACTCACTCCCGATTTGCTAATTGATCTAACAACACTATTCCGCCATCTCCTCTATTATGCATACGTGAAGAACAACCATTTCGATAGAAATTTCTCCTGTTTCAGTTGTAAATGGGCGTAATGCTTTACATGGATTTCACTGTTTTACAGTTCTTAGCCAGTTAGGACATCCAGATAGCCACAGCAGTGTAACAGATTTTAATGCTGTGGCTGTGAATATCAGAAAGAGATATCTCAAATCCACTCTGACCTCACCTTGGAGGACCCCCAATACTCCTGCTCAACCTCCAAGGGAGCTCAAATGTGCAGCATGTGTTATAAGTTGGTTTATCTCACTCCAAAAGTGCTGAATTTTAGGTACCTCCAGAAAATATAATATGGGCACCCTCTGGCCACATTTCCTCCAACATTCATCAGTGTGGCTACTACCTATATTTTCTGTCCTGTTTGGAGTGAGAAATACGTGTCACCACCGTCCATTTAAATTCCGCCAGCAACTAGGCCCAGTGGTCTTATGAACCATTTGCCAAATCGTGTCCCATTTCTTACCCAATGGAGGCATGCCCGCCTCCCTCTCCTACTTGTTTTGTATATGCTGAACTATTTCCTTCCCGTGTCCATGTTCAATAAGAGATAAGAGTCTAGAAATCAAGTACTTACTCTGGGTTGATTGGCCTCTTTCCAAACCAGAGTTAAGAGAGAGGCCAGGGTTGAAAAAGTTCTTCAACACACGAGAGGCCCCCAGGAAGGTTCTAATGTGCATGTATCTAAAAAATCCATATTCCATAAACTGAATTTCATCTGTAATTGTGCAAAAGTTTGAAGCGTACTCCTGCTGTAAAACTGATGAAAAATCAAGCTCTTTCTGCTCCCCAACGCTTAAAGCTGGCATCAAGCCTCAATGCAGCAGAATCAGGGTGCCACCTAACTGGAACCCAAGACAGCTGTCTAGTAGAGGTTTGAGTTCTGGCTTAAACCTTAGCCACTGTTACAATGTATGCCATGTCCATCTGTTTTTACATTGGCTGATCTTTGACTGTTCTATCCCCAGGACTGAAACCTTAAACGTATGCCTAGTGCTAAAGAACTTTCAATCTGTAACCATGAGGTTTCTGGAGGATGCTGAATAAGGGCTACAATGTATGTAGTTTGAGCTGCCATGAAGTAATTTCTAAAATTTGGTAGTTCTAACCCCCCTCCTTCTGTCTCTGGAGTAACTCCCTTGTTTTATGTAATACACCCTGTAGATAAACAGGAAGATTGTATTGTAACTTCAGTAACTGCACAACGCTCACTGTATGCACCTTGTATTTTGCACTGTTTCTGTATTAAAGAACTAAGTCGGTGAATGTAGTCTTGCCTATGATCACCCATATCCTCCCCCCGGGCACACCTGGAAATGAGCCTTCTGAACTCTGCTTGTTTCCCAGGTAAAATATGTTTAAATAAATAAACAAGTTATAAATGTGAAGTCACAAGTTTCAATGGGCTCTAAGGGCCTGCAGTGAATTTATCCAACACAAGGAACAGCCTACCTCAGGATGTGGTGGATATGAATACAGTGCAGGGCTTCAAACAGGCATGGGATATGCATAAGGGAGCAATTCAGATGAGTGTGAATAGATAGGCCATTGACAGAGCAAAGGCCTATGGCACACTCATAAGGTAGAAAAGAAATGGGCAGACTGGATGGGCCTCATGTGTCCTTATCTGCTGTCAACTTCTATGTTTCTAAGGTTGATATCCCATGGGGCCAAAGACCTCCTGATGGGAGGCCTTGTCTGCAGAATACCCAAGGAACCTCTTAAACAGTGGCAGCTGTGCCAAAGAAAGGGTACCTACTGGTCCGCTGTATGCTGATCATAACAGTGGAATACTGCAGGCCAGCATCACAAACGTCCAGCAAACATTCCAAAACCTTTTTATGTGAACGCCTAAAAGGGTTCATGGGTTTTCCAGAACACCAGATAGAAAATCTTTTCCACTTTACTGTGTAAGTCTTCCTGGTGGAAGGTTTATATACAGCCAAATGTATTTTCAGAGACCCTCTGAGATACTTTAAACCTGTTCAATTCTATCTCTCCAGGAGCCAGGCCTGAAGGTGAAAGGAATGCAGGCTGGGGTGGACTTGCTGATTGTGGCCCCAGCCAGCTAGAAAAAGTTTCTGAGTGGTTCTGACACCAATGACTTACAGTTCCAAAGGTGTGGCCCTAGGGAGGAAGATATTCTTGAAAATCTGAAGATCTACTGTTCGAATGCTGGGAGGCTTGGGACCAGCACAGTGATAAAGACCATCTATGGGGAACCATTCACTTCACGGAGATGATACACAAGTTTGGCTAGGCTTTTCTAATTCATTTAGTTCTTTATTCTGTATTCATTGCAAAATTGATTAAGAAACAAAAATCTGTACCTCTGAAAGTTCATCAGAATGCTGAGCCACAATTTCTTTGAGTTTTTCCATAGATCTCTGTGTTTCGAGAATCTAAAAGTGCAACAAAGACAAATTCAGCATGTCAAAGAATACCTACATTTTTGCAATTTTTCTGTTTTCGTGACACTGCCGCTCGGATGGCTTGTTCTATGAAAGGGCTCAAGCTAAGGTAGTGATTTAGGATTTCATAATCCCCAATTGGGGGCAGGGATTTCACTTGTGTCTTGACGCAAGGCATAAATTAGTGTTGGACAGTTGATTATGGCCTTGCTAATCAAAATGAAAATGATTAGCAATCAGCCGATTTTGATTAGCAGTTTTATAAAATTGGTATGTTTTACTTCAAACCATGTAATTATTACTTATTATTGTATATACTGATATACATAGTTCTGAAACTGAATTTGCCATTTTGACCAATTGTCTGCATAGCCTTCCTTATTACCCCACCTCATTTACCTGGGCGCGAAAGTTTTCCAATCCCGCCAAACTGTAATTCCTACGATTAACGGCAATGCCATTCCACGCCACTGGTACGAAAACACATTTTGGCCAGGATCTGAAAAAATGACAGCTGTGACATACATGAGGTGGGGTAATAAGAAGGCTATGTTAAAAATCTGGGGTCAAAACATTTAAAAATTTCAAAGTTATGAGGTGCATAGCGAAATTGCAACAAATGGTATAACTTTGCCATTTTTTCATATCTACAACTAAAGTTTTCAACATACCTTCTTATGACCCCTCCTCAAGAACATTAGGACTATATTAAGCAACTCCTGCCCAAAAGGTGAATTCCCCAAGTGACTGCAAAATCATCTTCGGCAGGAGCTGCTTAATGACAGTTATATTGTTCATGAGGTGGGGTCCCAAAGGCTATGTTGAAAATTTGAGGTCAATATGTCAAAAAGACTGAGTTATGCACTCAAAGTTGAAACCCTCACTGAACACATAGGACCAAATTTACCTTCGCTCCCATACTGCAGTCGCCAGTTCCAGCAGCAAGACACGATTCAATCGGGAACATGGATCTCAACCTGGGACCTGTTCAGGTGAGTGACGGTCTATGGGGGTGTGGAGAGGTGGGTGCTCAGGTGGGGGTACGGGAGTGATCAGCACTGGACCTTTTTTTTTTGCAGGTTCAAATAAAAAAAAAAAAACAGCAAGGGGACAAAAATTGACAGTGATTGGATGGTGGGGGTGCCATTAGACACCAGGGAACCTCACAAAAATGAAGGCGGTGATCGGATTGGGGGTGCCACTAGACACAAGGGAACGTTAAAAATTACAGGGACAGCGATTGGATGGGGGGGTCCACGAGACACCACGGATAAAACGCATTACGGAGATGGCGATCAGTGGAGGAAGGGGGCACTAGATGTCACCAGGCAAACAAAAGGCTGGCAACTGGAGAGTGGGGGGCACCAATACACACCAGGGAAAGCAAAAAAAAAAAAAGAATACAGGGACAGCCAGCTTCTATGATTAGTAACCATTGCCAATCAAGCTGGAAATTGACTTGCGTTTCCCGATTCTTAGGTCACAAAGTGTGATGCGAACCTGCTTATTTTATGCCTTCTTGATGTTGCACAGCAACAGTCTTTCTCTTATAGCCCACTGTCCCTTCCCCTCAAGAGTCAGCATGCTGCACCTCTAACTTACACAGCAGGCAGATAAGTGTCTCTATGCTTTATCCCATTACCACTACTAGGTCAGCCATCTGGCTGATGTACAGCTGTGGTAACAGAATGTCTCACTTCGCTGCCGCCACCACCACCACCACCACCACAACCTAGTTCAAGCACATCACCTTAGTGATACTGCTCTAACTCTTCCTGCCTGAGGAACAAGCCCGGAGGTCAGTTTTTAAACCCAGCTCTGGCACAATGCAGGCAATCCACTCCATCAGAAAGACCTTATTTGGGTAAGGTGCAATCTGGTTATGTTCCTTAGGTTTCTGAATGGAGGAAATATCATACATCTTACAGCAAGTAACCAGTATAATCAAATGAAAACAGCTAATGGGTATCGAATGTCCTTACCAGTTAGAGAGAACCCCAACAAAAAATAAATAAATAACATCTACTGTCTGGCTATTGCAACATCTGAAAACCTGTAATGCAAAATAAGTCCTAGTTGACAATGGAACTGTAATGGGGTCAAAAGTGTCACAGTCCCTGTAAATGAACAGGTATTTTATTTGTGATGTATCGACCAGGAAAGGTACACTAAGCTGTGACAACTTGTTTCAAGGTGCATCATGGGGGGGTTTGATGGGGGAATGTTGGCCTTGAAACGGGGAAAATTCCCCTACTCTTCTTCGATACATGCTATAGGATCTTTAACTTCCATCTGGACAGTAACCAGAGACGGGAAGAAGGGAACTTCAGTTTAACGTCTCATCTGAAAGATGGCACCTCAACAGTGCGGCACCTCACTTGCACTGCAGAGTCGGTTATGGGTATTACACCAAGTACCTGGTGTGGGGCTAGAACTCAAGCCCTTCTGATCTTCCAGCCCCAGAGGTAAGTGTACTACCTACTGAGCTACTGACACTATGGGGTCATTATAACCCATTACTCATAAATGAGTGCAAAATGAATGATAAATTACAGCCTACGTGATCATGTCTGTGCCTTGA
Organism: Neoceratodus forsteri; assembly: GCA_016271365.2. Taxonomy (NCBI): domain Eukaryota; kingdom Metazoa; phylum Chordata; order Ceratodontiformes; family Ceratodontidae; genus Neoceratodus; species Neoceratodus forsteri. The sequence goes on from CM057451.1 coordinate 42,961,729, forward strand.
CGGGACCTGTGAGGTGAAAGGAATGTAACTGGCAGAGGCGCCCATGGTCCTCTGGAAAGAGCTGCTAAACCAATCAAATATCTGTGCTCTGGGAAAGTGGGATCCATGCAATGGCAGAACCACATTCAGCTTGTATTAAAAGGCACTTATGCCTCAGGGCAACACTGAAAAGCATTTTAGATATATATATTCAACTTATATTTCATGTATTTTCTTTAATTTCTATATTTAAATTTTACTCAGAAGGTCTGAGCTGAAAACAGCTTCATCCAGAGGTGCACTGGGGAGGGGATGGACATGGACGCACAAGACAACAATACTGTAGAAATTTCAGGGTAGAGGTTGAAGAGCAGCAGATCAAGCGGTGAAGGCTAGACCAAAGTCAGGGGAGCCCATAGAAGAAAGCAGGCAGCCCTGCAGTGTTCTTGGCACAGGGTACAGTGAATGAACAGGGGTCAGAGTAACTCAGAGTATGAAAGGTTAACGCAGAGTATGAAAGGCAGCATACGACAAAAGGGAGCTAAGACAGCAGTGAAGAGATCCGAACCAGAACTTGGAGATAAGACATAGTGAAAAAGATGTCTGTCCTCGGGAGAATGGAGAAAGGCAGGAGTAGAGGGATCAGTGAGTGATGTTTCACATTTTCTTTCCTTTTTAATTTAGTACATCAACTTGAAACCAGACTTAACTGGCTGCTTGTCTACACCTGAAATCTTAATAATTTCCACAGCATTTGATTGTGATGTCAAAGTACTGTAAAGGATTGTGACGTTAGGTGTAGCCGAGTAGCCAAAACAGATTAAGTCTAGAACAGTAATCCTGGTTATGTAAGCAATAGTCCACAACAGGATATACAGTCAGACAGATCTTAACACATGCCCCAGATGAGTTGTCAAGCACAAGGTACAGCCAAGTGCTTTCCACCACCTGGGAAGTTCGGTAAGATCTGTCTTACCGCACACCCCAGCGTGGACCACTACACTTATAAAAGGGCTGGTTTAGGTACAAAAATGTTTGAAAAGACATTTTAAATTTGATTTGACAGTCTGCTGTGTGGTGAGACAAATTTTTAATGCACTAATTCACGTGATGTGACACAGTCAATTAAGGTCTTCCTTTTCTCAGTGCTGTTTTATAATGTGAACGTGACAGTGGGAAGCTATATACAGAAATTATCCATAAAAATACTGTTTTATCAAAGTTGGGATCTTTTAAGACAACCCATGTGTTCTAATAACGGACCAACCTTCTGCTTGTTTTAGTTACAGCTGAATTCATCTTTTGGGGTGGTGGCAGGGGTAACATTGTAAGGACATTTTTTTCTCACCTGGGCCCCCAGTTGGCCGTAGTGTCCTTGCATCCCTCACCTCCAGCTGACATCTGACCACCAGTCTCCAACTGAGGGCCATCACCCATTTACCCTCATCGGCTTGCCCGCCTGCGGGCGGGCAGCAGGGGCCACCAACCCCACTAAGTCCGGATCCATACTGGTGATCCCAGCTGAGGCCGGGTGTTGGTGCTCTCAGATGGCCATCAAGCTGCTATGACCGGGCCCCTTTTCTAGTTCTGCTCGGAGGCGGAGCATGCAATGCCAGAAGGGGGTGTGCCATGCACACGTCCGCACACACCACGCCCACTAGCTAGCCCACCTCTGACCCCGCTCTTACAGGGCCAGGCATGTCAACACCTAGCCTCCGCTAGGCGTCAGGCTACACAGGCCTCTGTGCCCCATCACTCCCCAGGAGAGGAGAGGACAGCTGTCTAGTGGACGCTCAATCCCTTCCCCTCCCTGATGACCCCCTGGCAACCCAAGCTCACCCAGAACCCGGTTGCTGGTGGCACGAGCAGTGGTGCCCAGCGCCCAACCTCAGCGCCACCAGGCTGGTTGTAAGGATGGTTAAAGTTGAGTAAACTTGTAAAGTTTAAAACAGAACAGCCATTTCACCTTCAACTATCAAATGTCTGTCAGTGGCTCAGCAGATAGCACACTCGCCTCTGAGGCCAGGAGATCAGAAGGCTGTAGGTTCTATCCCACATCAGGCACTTGGGTTAATATCCCAATACTGACACTGCAGTGCAAGCATGAGGGGGTGCTGCACTCCTGAGGTGCCGCCTTCGGATGAAATGCTAAACCGAGGTCCCATTTGCCTGTCCTGGTGGTAGTTCAGGTGGATATTAAAGATCCCATGGTACTTCTTGAAAAGAGTAGGAATTTCCTAGTGCCCTGGCCATATTTCCCTCATTCACTAAAATATCACCAACAGGTTAATCTGGTTCAAAGTCAGTTGGCATTCATCTGTATCCCCTCCACCGGTCATGCCTGAAAATAGGCAGAATTTGTCTAGTGCACTTACCCGGTCAACAAAAACTAAATAAATAAAAATAAATATGTATTGTTAGTAAATGTACCAGCACATTCTTACCAGATTTTGTTGCTGAATATTGTGCTCTTCTCAGCTTCCAAAGCTGTCCGAACTTTTTCACTTGGTTCTCCAGCTGCATATTCATTTGTTCCAGATCCTTACAGGTCTCCTATAAAACAAGTGCCATTTTTAGTGCACTGCATCACACTCACACACACACACACAAACACACACACACACACCAGCAGAAGTTCTTCATGCAGCTTACCTGAAGCTCTTTGGTCTCAGCTGAAATAGAAGTTTTCATTTTCTGGGTCTCTTCCAAGACTTCCTTTGTTTCTTGTAGCTGTCACAGAAAAAAAGGGTAACATTGTATGTATGTATGTATGTATGTATGTAGCATGCAACTGCCTGACTCAAAATAAGCAATTTATTTCCAAGTGTGAAGTGGAAGACTGTAACTCACAAGTGGCAAAGCTACCTCGCATGTGATGAGAAACTGCATATTCTGAGTTGGACCACTGAATATTCAATTCACATAACCACAGATTACAAGTTATAGCTTTTAAATCCACTGTTTGTTTGAAGACATAATTGTTTCTGCTTCAATTCAACTGCAGGATTTAGTGCTTTATTAAACGTTGTTACTGTGATGGCAACGGCACTGTGAAAGCTGTTCTCTGATAGGTTCATTATGACACTGTAATATAACTAATCTTCCCAATATTCAGTTATGGCAACACAAACAACAGGATATCATAAGATCTTGAGGATAGATACAAATATATCACTTATCTTCTCATTTTTATCTCCATTTGTGTCAATAATGGATATGCAACGTTCTGATGCAAAATATGTTACAGTACTTATCTTCATAAGTAAGGTGGGCAGGATAATAACTCATGAGTGGTGGATCCACGAGTGAGTTATTTAAGTCTTACCTTCTCAAATGTTATAAGTGGCATATTCTGAGCTGTGTATCCCGAGTACACATAGGCATGGCTGGATGACCCAGTTCATTCAGACAGCAGTATCTGTGGTGGCCATTTAGAACCATTTTATGAACAGATTTATAAAATGGGTCAAGATGGGCACCACAAATAGTGTTCTATGGATGAACCAGGCCACCTGTGTGCCTATTCATACACTCATAAATGCATGGTACTGCACCTTCTAGTGCCGACATAGAGGCACTCTTTAGGTATGTGATGAGGAGCCCTCTGCCTGCGGCCTTGTGCCTCAGCACACACTCAAATAGTGCCTATACCTCTCAAGACCAAATGTCTCATCTTAAGATAGTTCCCACTTGTACATGTGTGTATTGCAAATAAAAAAATTATAGGTTACTCACCTGTAACCATAGTTCTAGGAGTCACATCCACACCTGGCAATTCCACTGGACTACTCGGACTGGCTAGATGTCTTTAAACTAAGCTCCTCCCACTACCCAGGCAGTATATCCCATGACTCAGCCCCATGATGTCATATCCTGCATGCTGGAAGCAGAGATCCGTGTGCCACTTGTCAGAGGAGGCTGGGTGGGTGTGTGGTTGTGAATCATATGCCACTCCTATAACTATGGCTACATATTTTATTTATTTATTTATTGAAGTCTTGATTACACCAATGAGCCGATGCTCATTTATAGGTTCCATGTCAAGTTACATAGACAATACAATCCAGATGACAGGGTTACATATGGTACAGGTAAGTTACAGGGTACAACAGCATTAAACAGCTTAGGCAGTACAGCAGCTAGCCAGCGTCAGAGGTTAACACCCTACCTGGAAGCTCTCAGAGGTGAGAAGAAGGAGGGGTTGCAAATATGGGTGGAAGGAGTAAGGTACTTGGGAGTATCTGAGGGGGGTAGGGAAGTGGGAGCGATGTCATGATTGCGGGGTAGATGTAACCTAAAGTGCTGGGATTGGGATCCCTCCACCCAATGAGTTGTCAGGAGGCAAGTGCAGGTAGTTGGTTGATGCTCCGGGAGGGTGCTAATGGTAGCAATCACATTTACTAGATTTTACTAGGGGCTGCCGGAGTCTGCATTTGAACAATCCAATAGATGTGGAACTGATAACGTCAGGAGGTAAGGCACTGGTCCATAGTGGAACACGACAGTAAAAGGCTCGTTGTGCCAGGGCTGTGCGGCATCTGGCAATTTTGTAGGTCTGAGTGGAGGAGTTCCTTGTGGGTCAGGTGCTTGAGCGTGGAGTTAGGAGGCCCTGGACCCTGTAGGTAGTCGGCTGAGGAAGCATTTCTTGGTGATGAGGCAGATTTGGTAGTTTATTCTGTCCTTCAGTTGTAGCCAACCTACCGGGTGTAGAGCTCACAGGTGTACATTAGTCTACTGCACCTGTGAGCAGTCAGCCCGCCTTTGTTTAGTGATGTGCTGATGCTGTTTAGGCTGTGTCTGTTGCCGATCCCATAGACTGCCTGCCATGGTCAACAAGGGAGACCATCGAGCTGCTGAAGGCCAGGTTCTAAGCCTCATGTGTTAGGCAGTGTCTATGCCTGTATAGGAGCCCTATTTTGTATTAATCGCCCTTGCTGTGTTGTCGATGTGTTGGGCGACGAAGTGTAGAGTCGAGGTGATGCCCAGGTATCTGAACTGTTGGACGGTTCCTGTGGGTCCCCACCATGCCTCCCATTGCAAGGGGGAGGCCTTATGATTGCTCTGTGTGCTGGTGAACATCAGTCTTAGTTTTTTGCAGTTCATGACTAGTCTGTGATTCATAAACTATTTTCAGTGGCTGAGAACCCCTTTTGGGGATCCACCGCCAGTTGTTAGAGATTAGCGTTGCTGCCGAATATGACCGCGTCGTCTGCATATAGGAGCATTTGGCCCGGGCATGTGGATGGCAGTTTGTTTAGGAATAAACTGAACAGTAGGGGTCCCAGAATTGATCCTTATGGGACCCCTGAGCGGACTGGTTGTTATCAGAGGTGATCCCCCCCCATCTTGACCTTTTGTGAGTGATCAGAAGGCAGCTGCTGAACCAGCATACTGATTCCGGGAGTGTCCTGCAGCTGACAGTTGACCAGCAGGAGTCGGATGCACCGATCAAATGCTTTTGATACGCTGATGAAAGTTTCCCCAACCAGGAGAACCTGATCAACTGAATGGTAAATGTGTCTGGTGAATTCGAGCAAGGCCGTGACAGTACTGTAACCTGATCGGAAGCCGGTATTGGTTTAGGTGTTCAACTAACTGGTCCGCCACTATCCACTCAAGGGCTCTGGAGAGAAGGGAGGGAGTATAGAGATAGGTCTGTAGTTATGTAGGGTCCTATCACCACCTTTGTGCACTGGAGTTACTGTGGCTGATTTCCATCTCTTGGTTACATATGAATAACCTCTTTTTCTAGGGGTGTGATATGGTTCACCATCTACATTCTGGCAGACTCCTAGCAGTTCTTTCGGAGGAGAGGGTGAGGTTGCACTCCTGCTTGGTGAACTGAGACTGGAGAACCAAGGTCCCAAAACCAGCACCCTGGCGTGACTCAAGGTTGATGCAGTAGTGGGAACTGAAGGTGCATGCTGACTGCCAGGTAGCAGCCCCGTAGATTTCCTGGACTGGGACATCCCTGAAGCAGTCACTGAGGCAGTGGTATGTCTGATGGAACAAGCCCTGATCCTTGCGTAAGGCTGCCTGCAGCCAACCCATAGCAGAGGTCGATGCAGTATGAGAGTCACCTGCCAATCATCTGCTTTGCTGCCAGTCTGACAGGCATGGCTTCAGCATAAGAGACAAACAGCTGGTGAACCTCTCTCCTGAACTCCAGCCGTGTTTCTCACAATAAGTGTTCACTGCAGGTCCTGGTATGAAGCCTGCAATCGATCTCCAGAGAAAGGTAAGGAAATATACCCGTAAGTTGATCGCCTTGTTAAGGTGAAACTCTCATACCACCTTTGGGAGGAACTTCAGGTTGAGAGATGGATGACCTTGTTCCTGTGAAAATCAGATATGGAGACTCCACTGATAGCACCTGGAGCGCCTCAATCCTTCTGGCTGTTGTCTACAGCGGTTCGTGGTGTTAAGTGCACTGGTAAGGAGTCAGGGGGAGGTAGCAGACCCCACTGATCCCGCTGTTCGCACAAGAAGACCAGTGTATGTGGAGGAGCTGTTGAATATTCTGACAACACTGTGCCATTATATCAGGGTCTCTTGGAATTACACACCGTCAAGAAAGAGCTGGTTCCGTGGTATTGTGAGTGCTAATGCCAGCTGCATTCCATCTAGCTACCCATGTTGATGTGCACTGAACTGTAAGCTGTGAATGTTTTATTGGTATACTGCCGGACTGTGAGCAACTGCTCTACACGCCCTAAGAGTATCTTCACCTCTGGAGTTTATTTGGCATTATTTAAGGGAAGCGAATCTGCCAAAAGCCCTGTTAATATCGAATCAGACGATTGCTGAACAGACTGACTGTTGGTTGTCCTGAAAACTGCCGTGGAAGTTTTTTATTCGCCTGCACGCTTATTGATTGTTGCTGCTTTGCTCTGTGAACTGCTGCTATTGAAGGCTGCTGACAGGTTATGTGGAACTGTACTGTTCGCTTGTTATCTGCAGCTCTGTTGCTTAGCAACAGTATAAGCTCATTTGGTGCTTATTCAGTACACCTGCTCACTGATTACTGCAACCGCTTGAGTCACTACCCCTCCCACTGATTGGTGGTGGCAGTCCGACGGCAGGGAGGTGGATTTAAAGAACTCCTGCTTAGACATGGCGGTGTCTACAGCAGTGGTTCATGGCGGTAACCTGTAGCACAGTGCAGTTAAGTGCCTACGCAGAAGACCAGAGTGTGTGGAGGACGTCTGCATATTCTGACCACACTGTGCCATTACATCAGGGCTCTTGGAATTACACACCGTAAGAAAGAGCTTTTTCCGTGGTATTATGAGTGCTAATGCCAGCTGAATTCCATCTAGCTACTCCATGTTGATGTGCACTGAACTGTGAGCTGTGAATGTTTTATTGGTACACTTTGTTTTTCGGACTGTGAGCAACTGCTCTAGACATCCTAAGAGTATCTGCACCTCTGGAGTTTATTTGGCATTATTTAAGGGAAGCTAATCTGCCGAAAGCCCTGTTAATATCGAATCATAACATTTGCTGAGCAAATGGACTGTTGGTTGTCCTGACTTTTAAATTGCTGTGGAAGTTTTTATTCGCCTGCACATGTTTAATGATTGATGCTGCTTTGCTCTGTGAACTGCTGCTATTTTTTTTTTGTGACTTTGTTTATTCTCTCTGGGCCTCGGCATCCTTCAGGAGTACCCACTCAGCTGCTGCCTCTAACTCCGGCCTGAACCCCCGATTGACTGTGGTAGGTCCAACCCCGAATCATCCTCCGAGGCAGGCCCTCACCCCCGTGGCAGCTCTTTCTGAAATTAGAGGACCCACCTCATTGCTGGGTCGGCCGTAGGAGTCCTGGGTGCGCTGGGAAGGCATTGGGATGTGGCCGCGCTCCTGGGGTCTCCATCATCTCCCGGTGCTCCAGAGGGTTTTTCTGAGTGAGCACGAGGGAGGCAACCTGTATCTTCCAGCAGAAAGGTAGATCTGGTGTCATGGGGCGGAGCCAAGGTATATACCACCGTGTGGGTGAGAGAAGCCAGCTTGAAGACTTCCGCAAGATTTAAAGGGGAAAGGGACATGCCAGTAAGTGTAGATGAACAACATAGCCACGATCCTAGAAAGGAATGCTTCAGCAGAAAAGTGAATTTGACATTATACTTAGCACTCACATTTCATTTAACATTTTTACTTAAACTGTTACCAAAACAGATGCCTACTCAACCACACTACTAAAGTGAAGGTGGAATCAAGCACAGGAGCAAGTGAACAAATCAAATGGCAGGATCAGGGTCGATAAGAGAGTTATATGAGCTGTGTATTTGGAGTTTACAGTACCGAGGCAGGTACATACATTTATTTATTTCAAAGGTTTTACCAGGAAAGACATACTGAGCTGGTAACAGCTTGTTTCCAGTTGTGTTCTGAGGGAAGGGGAAGAGGGAAAAAGATAACAGATACAAAAATTCAGAATATGAAAATACATAAAATGGAATAAGCATAATAAAAATAGCAGACAATTATGCCTAAGAATAAATGGACAAAAATAAGCTACCAAGCAATAAATTGTGGAACAGAACAAAAGAACGATTAAAAAGTTTATCAACTTAACAAAATTATAACTGCTGGAATGACTGAAACTAGAGAACTGCTGAGGGACAGAGAATTAGGTAAATTGCAGGTAAGAAGTAAACCCAACATCAAAAGCAACTGCAGGAGTGAGTAGAGGACACATGGAGGAGAGCTTAAGAGCAGGAAAGGAAGGAGCAGAGCAAACAGAAGGGGAAGGGGACCCCAAAGTTTCACCAGGAAGTGACTTCTCTTGAGAGAGATCAAAAGAGTGTGACTAAGCATTAAAGAAGAGAGCAGGAGGACGTAAGGAGCATAGTGGGGTGGGTGGGGGCAAACATGCTAAAGGATTTTTAGCTTGATTATTTTTGTTACGTACAGTCTATGTGAGAGGTGGAGGATTGTCTGTTCTGGGTTGGCAGGAGCAGGATCTAGGGGCTAGAAATTTAGTGCAGGCATGCAGTCATTGTGGGATAAATGCATGGTCATGTGGTCTGTTTTGTCCAATCAAACAGCCCAATTTTCACTGATTTTTCTTCCCATTTCTATATATACTGTATATACGCACATTATATATAACAGGCTGAGGGCAATATGATTTTTGAAGTGAACAGTTCATCTAGAGGGTCAATGTTTTCCACTATATCCCAAAACAATTCCAGTCAATATCTGTTTCAATAAACATTGCCTGAGTTTATGTCCCCCACCCCTGACTAATCCTATCCCACTGTTTAAAAAAAAAATAAAATCCTGAGGCTCCTCGGTTCTGGTACCTTCTAAAGATACTCCTCCCCAAACCCTCCACACAACATCTCATACAAGTACAGTCCTTGCATTATATAAGAAACTTTATCCATATTGCGTAGTTGCATTTTTACAATACTGGCAAGAACTTGTATAACACATGTGACTGTACTTGCGTGAGACAACAGCGTACACCAGAGGGTAAGTGCTGGCAGCTGACTCAGGGCTGGGGAGGGTGAATGCACTAACAACAGCAGTCAATAGTGTTTTAACCTACTGCCAGTCATAACTACTGTTCATTGCTAAGAAAAAGCTGGGCAATTGTTCCTATTAAATACTGATATGTGACTTGGTTTTGACCAATCACGACTGTGTTTAAATACAAGGTTCAAAATATGTAATTTTCGATCTATGCATCAATATAAAATCTCCTTATTTAACAACCCCACACAACAAATATATATATGTATATATAGTGCAGCACATGAACTGAAAATCAAGGTGGAATTACCTTTTTTCGCTCTGATACCTTTTCTATAACTTCCGCTTTTTCTTGTATCAGTTGCCTAATTTTCTCAGAAAGCTGCTTTTCAGTCACTAATGCAAAAAAAAAGGGAAGACCCTAGTTAGATGGAAGCATGGTTCAAATCCTGGTTAAGCCAACTAGCACGATGACTCCTGCAATGCATTTTTGTACTGTATTTTACATGGCGCTACATCATACTGAAACGGACGTCTTGTAATACTACACTGAATGAGCATGACAATGGGTTTACATTCAGTGATTCAATCCTGTTTAAACAAATAAACTCATTCAATTCATTCATACAGTTCTCAGAGACTAATCGGTGGAACCTTGGTTCAGGGTTTAAAACGCTTGAAGACAATCTGCCCTATGGCCCCCTGCCCTGCTGCCGACCTGAGTTTGAAAGCAAACCTGAGAAGCACGTTAGGAGGCAGGCCAAGCTCAAGACAGCTGCCCCAAGCAGTGTGTCTCGGACAGAGAGGGCTGGCAGCAGGTTTCTGCACCACAGTGACTCCTGTGGCTAGGCCAAGGAGCTTGCTCGTGCAGCAGGGAAACTGTGGCTGTGAGAGAAGGACAGATGCACCACCCTGCCAGCAGAGGTGGGAGGGGAAGAAACACAAAAGAAGACCTGATAGCCATCTGAGTAAAAGCTGGGCTGGACCTGATCAGGGTACATCCCTGTGAACAGGCTGTATCCTTGAGACAAGCCAACACCTGGGAGAAAACCTATATGGAAAAGAAGTCCCTCAAGGCAGTATGGTTTTGTGTTTAAAAGCACAGAACTATGAACTAGGAGCTTCCATGCTCAAATCCCTTCCACAATCACTGACTGTGTGACCTTCAGCATGTATCTTAATACCCCTCTACCCCGTGCTTACATCCTCCCAGCCTTAGAACCGGGTAGCAACAAGATGTGAAGGACATCTCAGCTGAGCTGTCTTGGTGGAGAAAATCCAAGAGGACAATGTCAGGCAGCAAAGTCACTCCCTGTTACTGCCTGCCCCAGCATCAACATAAGAATTTTTTTTTTTTTTTAATGTCACAGTCCCTGACCATTCAAATGTTATTCCATGTATTATCCATCTGACACTAACCTAAAAACATTATACGAGGCTTATTTTTAACTATTTATTTAATCAAGACTTTAGCCAACTGTTATTTAGAAAAGGTTATTTACCAGTAACTGTAGATTTTCAACAGAATCTTCTCCATAGAGCTACACATACTAAGCTGTCAGCATCAGGACCTCTAGAAACTTTTTACTATGGGGCACGCCCGTTGACTTATCTTGGCGCCATACCTATATAACTAAGAGACCGACATGTAGCGACAGGCACTACTTCCAGGGTATACCACCTGAAAATACCAAGGTGGCATCGGAAGAGTGAGCTGTGACTCTACGGAAGAGATTCTTTCAAGATCTGTTGTTACTGGTAATCAACCTCTTCTTTGAGGACAACCCCTCAATAGAGCCACACCTTTGGTATGATCTCCAAGCAATACCAAACTGCAGAACAAGAAGACAGACAGATGGGAGAAACATAAAGCCCCAGAAGACGGCAGGCCTTGGAAGACAGCAAGACAGAGGTCAGTCCATTTAAGGTACACTAGATCCAAAGGGCAGTATTTAGGTAAAGGAGGTGGAACATGGCCCATGCAGCAGTAGCTGCAGAAACAGAATGAAAACAAGTCGCTGCGCTGTCCGGTGGGAACCACTCCAGCACGCTGGCAACCCGAGTGCACACTTCAAGTCCGGGATGTCAGGAGTGGAGGCTGGCAGGAAGGATTCAGATAATCCACTCACTTCTCTGGTGGTGGTGGGGGGGGGACAAGGCAGCACTGCTAACAGAGTAACACCTGGCGCAGACTTGGTGGAGGCACCACTGGCAGTGTGGGTGGCCACATGCTGCCTCACACCTTCCAGGACTGCCACAAGTGTGCGCATTCACACTGAGGGAGGCTGGGGGATTGGGAAAACATCTCAATTGGTAGCTGAAAGATGATTGAGGCCCATCACATCCAATGTCCACTGTAAACTCCAAATGAACAGGCCTCTCTGGGGACTGTCATGGCGATCTGTGTTTGCCTGGAGTATGCCGAAAAAGGAGACAACTGGAAACAGGGCCCTGCCTCACGGGCTAAGCCAAAGAGACCAGACACCATGGCTGATGGAGAACCGATCTGAGTACAAGGAGACCTCAGACTGGAGCTGGAAGCAAGGCACCACTTGAAGGAAAAAGCTGGTGTGGGAAAACACTAGAAATCTTTAAAGGTAAACCCAGCATAATGACCAGTGGTGGCATGGTATTCTGCAAACGACATATCCTCAAAGATGCTCCAGTTCACAGACTACAACATTTTATGCAACTCTTGCTCTAGCCTCTGGCTGGTCTCTACACCCCCCCTGACAAATTAATGTTTCAGGTGTAGCAGATGTAAACACTGCACTGACATAAAAAAAAGGCAAGGAATTTGTGAACACCTATACAGGAAATATGAACTAGATTTCAAGGTTCTTCTCTTGTGACATGAAAGGCACCACATAACTGGGTAGCTGCTTATGAGGATCGCTTTACAATGGTAAACCAAGAAGGAAATTTAAAGCTGGTCTGACAGCACAGTGGTAGCACTACCGCTTACAGTGCCAACGACCCAGGTTCAAAACGAGCACAGAGCATCAGAGGGTGAGCAGGAGGACAAGGACCAAGCATCCATAGGACAGCTTTCCTCTCAGGGGGGTGGGGTACAGTGCTGGGGGATAGGGTGCTTGAGACTGCCAGACTAGGGAGTGGAGGAGCAGCGGATGTCAATGGGTTGTGTGGGAATGTGCACAGCAACATTCTGATACCACAGCACGCCTGCCCCTTGTGCACATGAAAACATGCCCCATCACCCCTAAGCGTGATGTTGCTGATTAAATACGAACATAAGAATGTGCCAGCAGAAACAGACCACCCGGTTCTATCTAAGTCTGCTCAAGTGTGCAGCCAATACCCCCAGTTTGCAGCTGCCCCACCCCCTTTTGTCATCCCACTGCCACCCCCACCTCACTCTCCTGCCTCTGCCCTCACTTTTGAAGCTGTTCACAGATTTACATGATACCACCCATTCTGGTAGGGCATTCCATTTTGCTACCAAATAAACTTGTACTAGAAAATAAAGAAATAGCACACATGCCACAATGCTGGTGGAAATAGTAAATTTATTCACAAACTGCCATCTGGAATACAACGCTAACTACCCCTGTGTATCCCCCCGCGCTGGAGGCAACCCTCTAATGAAGCCTCCAGCACAAGGCGATACGTAGGGGTAGCTGGCACTGAATGCACTGTGAATAAACATACTATTTCCACCAACACTGTGGTGTGCCACTGGGACCAGAAGAAGTAAAACAATTACCAGCAAGGAGCCAACACCCTTCTCAGCCCCCCCCCCGCCTGCACCAGGCCCTACCTACCCAACTGCTCCTGGATTCCTCCTGGCTCCACCTCTGCCGAGATGGTTAACCTCAAGGTGCATCATGGGCGACCTGGAGCACCAGGATGAAGGAGAGCCTTAGATGGGTGACAGGAGACACTAGCAGAATGGCTGAAGGTCAAAGAAGGTCCTGGCTGGTAGATAAAGAAAATTGAAAAAAAAAATGAAATTTAAAACTCTAGTGGGGTAGCATTGCTGTGCTGTTGAGTACAACAATGTGGAATATGCAGTGCCCAGACATGTTACAGAATTGGGGAACAGGTACAGATTACGAATGGGTATAGAAAAGGTGAATCAAAAATAAAAGGGGTGGGTACTACAATGGCCAACCACTGCACAGGGAGGCATACTGGATTTGCAGCCAAAGAGCAAGACAGTGTCTGGGACTAAACACCTCTTTTAAATTGGCCCCATTTTAGTAACAGCCACTCCAAGACAGTAGTGACCTTAACTATACAGCTCCAATTCATAATTACTGAAGTCTGGAATGCTTAATGGTGAGTCCTTATGAAAGCAAAAAGGAAATCTAGCTTGTATTCATTTTAAACAACTTATGAATCATAAACTGGTATAATTAATATAGCCTAAAGAGGGAACCTTAGTATATGAAAGATTTCTCAATTGTAGCTGTGGGACAATTCTGATAGTCCCTATGCAGCATTTACATTTATTAAGCAGGCTTTTACCAAAGAATATTCTACATTTCTTCTTACGGATAAAAAAGACAGAATGGTCATACTTTCTGTTTATTGTTATCAGTCAGGAGTCTATATATTTTATGTAGATGTAGTAGTAGTAAAAGAAGTAAAATGTTTATTCATAAATCTCTTTATGAATTGGATAAACTCAATTGAGCATTGCTCATTTACGATAAGATCCTTAAAACATAACAATAAACAAACAACACATTTCACAATACAAGTTACAAATAAATATAATATACATTTAAAAATCACAGTCTGTATAATAATAATGTCCAATCTATTTGTGTACGATGTGTTTGTTTGTTTTTATTCTGTTTTTGCTCTTGTGGCCAGGGCATCTCTTGGAGGTGCCCACTGACCATCAACTCTACTCCCGCCTGAGACCTCTCTCCTCGGGACCCCCACCAGGACCTTCCAGCCCCTGATCACCTCCTCCGGTAGGAGGCCCGCCCCACCTACCTGGTGGCCTTGCTGCAATTAAGAGGTCGGGGTCCGGTGGACAGCCAGGACCAGTGGAGAGACATGGTCGGCACCGAGGATGTGGGTGAGATCCCTGAGCCCTCGCCCCTCCCTGATCCAGCAAGAGTTTTCTCATAATGGTTGCCCCAGGAGCGCCGGACGTGCAGTGACATCCGCCCTTCCCTGATCATAGCACCGCATATTCCTGACACTGCTCCCGGTCTCCACCAGGGGCCGCTAGGAGCTGTGCAAGGCCTGTCTTCTCCCGGGAAGGGAGAGCAGTCCTGCAGATGCTCAACCTTCCCTCCACTGCCGACCTCGTGGCCAGAGTCCGCTCCTGAACCTGGGTCACAGGCATGGCGCGAGGTGTGGGTCTAGCCATCCTCAGTGCCACCAGGCTGGCCATATAATGTGTTTTAATCGTGCAGTTGTTTACTGTTTTTATTTACTAGCATGACACTGACGTTTGCATGTTGCAAGTTTGCACTACCATAAGTGATGCTTTGCAGCAAGGAATACTGTTGTAATTGAGAATACAACTTTAGGGTACAGTATTTAAATGTCGTCATAATATGCATTGGCTGACACTCTCAACAAAGCACTGACACATGAAATGTTGAGTGAGCCTGCCGCCTTGCTGCCTACTGGGTTGCCACTGCTTTCAGCACAAAAACTGCAATAATCACAACAACTGGTGAATAAGGGTCCATTTTTCTGTGCTGTGGTCTTTTTGAAAGTGATGCTGATCTTTCCACTCTAGCTGTGTACTTGGCTGATTTGTACCACCAACCAAAGGTGCTGCCCACTCTCTGAAGGGCCTGTAATAGTACCGAAACAGAAACTGGCGACTGCCTGACAAATTATTGCAGGTTACCGAAAAGAATGACAGAGCAAGCAATGTAAATTAGAGAGTCCATAAAGTCCCAACACAGCCAACAATAGCGAACATGGGGGAAGCCATTGCAAGGGTGGCTACAGGCTCAAAAGCAGCCCAGAGAATGGGGCCAGAAATCACAGTGTGTTGGCATGCTGAATCAAATGATGACCAGGCCAGCAAACAGCGGTCCCAGGGATGGCTAGAGCAATCTCCCACCCAGGAAACCCCAGGCCACCTCATGCCAAAATGGCAGGAGTAGCAGTGACAAAGAAAGGCAAGATATGGCAAGAATGATGAGGCAGTGCAGTTGTGAAGCCGACAACAGGAACGCCGAGGACAAGGCTGGCCACAATCTCTGGAGTAACACAGAAAAGAGACGATAAAGTAGCAATGAAGCCAAATGATGACCTGAAGCCAAAGTTGTGGGACAGCATAAAGGCTCAAGAAGGCGCCTGCAACTGATTGAGACATCACTGGCAGGGAATGAGACAGGGCTGTAGGAGCAAGGTCGACAATGAGAATGTCAATGGTACAGACAGTAACAGCCTTGGAATTAGAAACAGAGAACAGTAACCGAAACAGCAGCAGGAAGAATAACAAGGCAAAGCCAGGCAATGACCAGCAAGGAGAGAGCTAATGGCCAGCATGAGGACCCCAGCACAGAGCCAGAAACTGACCATGGTGTCCTAAGGGAGGCCGATTAAGAGGTAAAGTGAGGACGTTCTTTTTCACAGAAAGGGTGATGGATGCATGGAACGGCCTACCTCAGGAAGTGGTGGATATGAATACAGTGCAAGGCTTCAAAGAGGCATGGGATAGGCATAAGGGAGCAATACAGATGAGTACAAGTAAATAGGCCAATGACGGAGTAAAGGCCTATGGCACATTCATAAGGCAGAAAAAATGGGCAGACTGGATGGGCCTTGTGGTCCTTATCTGCCATCAACTTCTATGTTTCTATGTAAGGTCAAGGAGATCGGCAGCTGTCAATGATGAGCACAGCGATGGCAAAGAAGGCAAGGGCCCTGAACATTGACGTGATAAGGCACCAAAGGAAAGTAACAAACATAGACAGGTAAAATGCAGTCCCTGCCAGTCAGTGTCCTCCACTGTGTCTTGCAATAAAACTGAGCACTAGCTTGCATTTACCTGGTTCATATTTGCTATTTTCCTTTGAGCTCTTTATCTCTGTCCATTGTCACTCTTAGGTTTGCCACCCATAAGCCACTGGCAGCACAGGTTTCAGCAATGTCCACATCCGCTTTTCCCATACAGTCTCTGGAGTAAAACAGAACAAACCCAAACTGTAGCAAGAACATCGACAAGGCGAGCCAAGCAATGACCAGCAAGCAGATAGCTATGAACCAGCAGAAAGACTCAGAGACCATCACTAGGAACTTTCCTTTTCAGAAAACTAACAGTGAAACTTCCTTTACAGAGCCACCCTTTGCCACATACTGCAGACCATCCAACCTTTGGTACATAGCAATCTCCATAATCCTAACCCTTCCATACTATCGGGTACCAAGGACTGTAACAGAACAGTACAATTACCTAAAAACTTACCGTAACACTAGACCTTCGAGAGGAGCTCTTGCAGCAGGCTACGCCATAAGGACTATGCCACCAGGCACTAAGACCCCACGGAAAAATTCTTAGCTAACAGTACCCAGCGGGGACCACCCCCTGATGTCGGACCACCTCCAACATCCGCCAATGGTATAAAAGGGGCGGTCCCCAGCCACACCCCCAGTTCTCCGCCAGAGACCCGGCTGACAAACAACAGAGAACTAGGCTGGCCCTGTGTCGCTGAGGGTTGAGGCGCTTGCACCCGCCACACCTCGTGTCACGCAGATGACCTGGGTTCGGGAACACGCCCGGTCCCTAGGGGTTGGCTTGAGGAACAGACTGAACGCCTGATGGACTGCTCTCCTTCCTGGGAGGGTTTTGGGCGCCATCGCTTGCAGCGCCCCCAATGGAAATCGGGGCACTGTAGGTGTGGCGAACCTCGGTGAAGCACGGTGGATGTTGGCACGCCCAGGCTGCAGTACTCACAAAGGTGCGCACTAAGCCTCAAGTAGAAGCCCGGTAAGGGCTTGTTGTATTTACTGTAACAGAAGGTGATGCAATGGACCAGCCATCTGACAGAGTCTGCTTTGCCACAGGCACCCCAGGGTTCTCGGACAAAGGAAACAAAAAGCTGGTTGGACTTTCTGAAAGTTCGGTGCAGCTAATGTAGTACCTAAGCACTTCATGAGATCCAGAGTGGAGGAAGGGCCTCCCCCGATTAGCATACTCCAGATAATAAACGGAAGGTTGATGTTCTGATTAAGGGTAAACTGGGACATCACCTTAGGTAGGAACTTATGATTAAGTCCTCAAGGACACCCTGTCCTTGTGGAAAATTAAACACAGCTCTTTAGCCATCAGAGCCCGAAGCTTGGAAATCCTCTGAGTAGAAGTAATGGCAACTAAAAACAACGCTTTCCATGACAGAAAGCGTAGCTCGCAATCCACGGCTGGCTCGAAGGGAGGCAACGTTAAGTTTCTCTAACAAAAACAAAAGATCCCAAGGAGGGATGGGGTCCCTAATGGAAGGTTCAAGATGAAGAATTCCCCTCAAAACTGTTCGGGCCAGATCCGTCTGGGCAACATATTTGCCATCCACCGGTGCATGATAAGCAGGGATAACAGAAAGGTGCACCTTGATGGAAGAATAGCGGAGGCCTGTGTCTGACAGAGAGAGTAGGTACTCAAGGACAGCATTCAGAGGGCACAGAAGAGGGTCCAGACCCCAACTGGAGACCCACAAGCAAAAGCGTTCCCACTTCATGGCATAGGCAGCCCTAGTGGAAGGTTTCCTGCCTGCCACCAATACTTTGACCACTCTGGGAGAAACCCAAACGAGAAGTGGCTATGTCTGCAGGTGCCAGGTATGCAGATGTAGGGATCGGAGGTTTGGGTGAATCAGCCTGCCCTGCTCTTGCAACAGTAAGCGGGAGGACAAGGAAGGGGAATTGGAGGTTTCAATGTCAGCTGCTGCAGGTAGCGGAACCATATCTGACAAGGCCAAAGCAGAGCTATGAGAATCATTTCACTCCTTCTGCTTGGAGTTTGAGCAGAACTCTGCAGAAGAGGAAAGGGAGGGAAGACATACAGAAACCTCCCTGTCCGGCAGAGAGACAATGCGTCTCGCCAGAAAACACCAGGCCCGTGATCCAGCAAGCAGAAACTGGGCAGTTTTGCATTGCATGGGGACACGAACAGGTCCAGCTCTGGACAACACCATCTTTAGAAGAGGTCGTCCACTACAGACTACAGGAGTTCCCATTCATGAGTCCTCAACAGAGACCAGCTTAAGATGTCTGCCAAGGTGTTTTGGACCCTTGGAACATGAACTGCGGTGAGCAACAGGCCATGGTCTAGAGCCCAGAACTACATTCTCATAGCCTCCTGACAGAGGGGTAGGAGGAGCTCCCAGTTGTTGATGTAATAAATGACAGACATGTCCATCTGCACTAATAGGGACCTGGACGGAGGTCCAGGAGAAATGCTTGTAAGCTAACAGAACTGCCCTCATCTCCAGAATATTGATATGGAGGGTCAGTTCCAGAGAAGACCATGTACCTTGCGTCTGACGATTTTGAAAATGAGCCCCCCAACCTACGCTTGAGGCACTGGTTGTGAGAACCTGTGAAGGGGCTTCTCTCTGAAAGGGGACTCAGGACTCCAGATTCTGGGGAAAGAGCCACCAAGAGAGTGTGTGTACCACTGCTCTGGAGATAATAACCGACTGGTCAAGACCAAGGTCTCTAGAATCTCATGTCACAGAATTTTATGCAGAACTTGTAATCTAATCATAGAACTTCTAGCGGTGCCGCAGAATTCACTCTTCTTGGTGATTTTTATTAATATTTCTTTTATCCATAGAATCTGGTTCCCTTACCCTCTTTTTATATACAAAACTCCCCTATATGCTCAGAATGTGATGTTATCATTGCTATAACATCATAAATTAGCTAATGAAATGGCTGCATTCTGCAACAGAAATGAACAGTCACTTATCTACCACAGCTCCCACTGCCAGAGATGGTGGCACATCACATCATGCATGGTGATATTTGCTCAACCTGCACTACAGCTTAATACAACTTTCAGTTTTACATTATTGTGCTAGGGCCAACTTAAACAAAACCTTGTCAATAGCACAGACCTGTTAAGTCCATACCTCACTTTGTACAAACCTATTTGTGCCTTTAAGGTATAGAGATGCCATCTGAAATAAGCAACTGGTAAAATGAATTTAACCGTCATTTTTAAGAAAAATAAAGTAATTATGCCCAGAAAAGTGGAATATAATAATGTGTAGACCTGTTGAAAGACTCAACCTGTTTAATAAATAATTGCACTGTACACCTTTTTGCCAGGTTACTGATTACATATTGTCATTGGTTGATAGAATCACCTAAAAGTTATGGAGAAATGTTGTGTGCAGGGACAGCTGTTGGGCCAGAGGGAAGCATGCTGTGTTTCTGTGCCGGCAACTCAGGTTCAGAGATTAGCTCTGGGAGCTGTCTGGGCAGCACAGGGATTGGTGAAACACATCACTGCTCAGAGCCTCGGAAGGTATGGTGCAGTGTTCTGCCACATGGTGGACACATTGTGATGGGCTGGAGAGCTCTATCTCACAATCGCTTTAACGCGGATGTCATGGCCTGACAGTGTTACTCAGTGTGTCAGGGTAAGCAGGTTGGCATGAATAATTAGTTTTGCAATAACTCCTCTATTCCATTTCCAATGGGACCTGTATAAATGAGAATAATGTTCATGGAAATAAAAAAATATATATATATATATATATATATATACATATATATATATATACATATATATATATATATATATATATATATATATATATATATATATATATATATATATATATATATATATATATATATATATATATATATATATATATATATATATATATATATATATATATATATATATATATATATATATATATATATATATATATATATATATATATATATACATACACACACACATATATATATATATATATATATATATACACATATGTACACACACGCCACACACATATACAGTATCTCTGTCTCTCTCACACATGCACGCACACACACACACACACACATTTGTATGTATGTTACAGATTGCATATAAAAATATAAGTGATACACAGTGGGAACCTCATGAGTGGTGTAGAAAGCACATACAAACATATAAGTGATAGACAGTGGAAACCTCATTAATGGGATAGATAGCACGATATAGAAATACCTTATGTATCACATAAGATCCCTCTGCATGTGTCATTTATGCAACAGACTAGACATTAAGGAGAGACATTTGCTTTGCTTTTTAGGCATAAAATTATTTTATAAGTCTGTTATTTTTGAACTAGTGTTACTGTGCTTCCATCATCCTGATTGCTATAACCACTGCCATGAAAGTGAAGCCAGGATGACAAGCTGACACTGTGATGTGGTAGTTTGTTAGTCCGCAGAACTTCCACAGAAATTACAAACCACCGCTGCAGAAGTTCTGCGGTAAATGGTAGTCTTGCCGCAGAACTTGGTCCCACTGTGCCGCAGAAAAGTAGGGGCCCTGGTCAAGACCGTCCTCCCTCTGATTCCACTGCACCCTGAGGGCCCACTGAGGGACCTTGATAAACAGGCGTGCTGAGGGAACGGTCACTATGGCCGCAGCCATATGGCCTAGGAGCTGGAGCATGGTCTGAGCTGGGACCTGGTGAGCAGCTGAAACTTTGTAGGCCAAAGAGCAAAGGTGTACTGCCCTGTCCAGCAGGAGGAAGGCCTACCCTTGCTCCGTGTCCAGGATTGCCCCTATGTATTGTAACCTCTGACATGGCTTCGGGAATGACTTTGCCATGTTTAGGGTGCTCCCCAGGGAGCTGAACAGACTTAAGATATCCTCTAAAGCCACCAGAAGATGATTCCTCATGGTGGTGGTCAGAAGCCAATCCTCGAGGTAGGGATAAATGAAGTGACCCTGCCTCCTTCGGGCTGCTGCCACTACCGCCAGGCACTTCGTGAACACTTGCGGTGCTAAGGAAAGGCTGAAGCGCAAGGCCTGAAACTGAAAATGCCTTCCCTGAAAGGAGAACCTCAGGAACCTCCTTTGAGCTGGAAGCACCATAATATGGAGGTAGGCATCTTGCACGTCCAGGGAGCAAAGCCATTCCCTTGATGCGACATGGAAGAATGCCCAGCAAGGTGGCCATCCTGAACCTCTTGTACTCTATGTAATTGTTCAAGAGGCTCAGGTCCAGAATCGGGCGCAGTTCCCTGCCTTCTTGGGAACCAGGAAGAAACAAGAGTAGAACCCTTTCCCTCACTGTGAGGCTGGAACGGGTTCTATGGCCTTCTTGTCCAGAAGGGACTGAACCGCCTCCCGAATGAGCTCAGCATGGGAATGGGAGTAAGTCATTTGGACCGAAGGATTGTCCGGGGCAATCTACAGGAATTCCAGCATGTGATCCCTCTTTATCAACTGGAAGACCCATGCATCAGTAGTGATGGTGGCCCACCCATCAAGGTAAAATGAGAACCGACCCCCTACTACCTCTCCCCTGGACTCGGCAAGAGGTGGGAGGTCAGACAAAGAGTCAGACGTTGGAGCCCAGGGTGGGCAGGGAGACCTGGGAAGGTTTAGTGTTCTGAGGTCCCTGTGCTCCACCAGGTTGGAGAGGGAGCTTCTGGGCGAAAGTTGCCTCTCTGTTGCTGTCCTTGGGCTTCTGCACCCCCCAAAACAAAACTGTCGACGCCTGCCTGGGTCTGATTAGATCTGTATAACTGATGCACAGACTGAATGGCCTTACCCAGAGTCTTGGAGGTCCAAGATAATGTTTTCAATGTCTGGACCGAACAGCACAGACCCATGGAACGGAGCATCTATGATGGCATCCTAAAGGTCCTGCCTAAATCCAGAAACCCGGAGCCAACAGTAGCTCCACATACAGACCCCCGTGACAGCTGCCCTGGCTGCTGTGTCTGCCAAATCACAGGAGGACCTTAAGACGTGCTTCCCCAAAATCTAGACCTGACCAGGGCACGTCTAGGAGCTCCGTTTTGTGATCGGAATCAGGCTGTCTTTTTGAAAGCTCAATGGCCTTGTCCCAGAGTGACTTCTGGTATTGCACCACGTGTCTGAAAAGTCGAGCAACCCTAATGGTGCAGGTTGCTGAGGAATATACCTTCCTGCCGCCTCTGATCCAGACATCTGATTCCTTGTCCGGCGGCTGGGAGCTCACGTGTGTTGGAGCTGTTTGTCCTGCCATGGGAAGCCTTCAGCACAACAGAGTTCACCTTGGGCTGTTCACTATGGAACGGTGTGTTCGTCAGGCTACGATACAGAATGTCCGCTTTCTTTGGTATAGCGGAGACTGTCGAAGGGTGCCTCCAGGCTAGCCTGGTGTCGTCCTGAAAGGGTGTCACCAAGGGTGGTATGACCAAGGGTTTAGGCTCATTCATACCAAAGAAATGAGCCATCTTTTTTCTCTCTGGGTCGAAATCCTCAGTTTCCCACTGGTTCAAAACTGATGTGAAGCATCACATCCAAGAATGTGGGATCATCTGGAGGAGAATAGGCGACCTCCAGAGGGTCAAGGTGGTGGGAGGAGAGGAAAACCCACTGAGGATATGGAGGAGGCACAAGAGTCCAAGTTGGATGACCTCAAAAAGATCTGGAGCAGGAATGCCGGTGCCCCTCCTTTGATGGCTGGAGGATGATCTCAACGATGACCACACTGTCGGTGGACCTGTCATCCAACTGAGCAGGAGATTTTCCCTGAGGAGGTGACCACCACTGGGGCCACTGCGGGAGTCTACAGGGACAGGCTGAGGCACGGAACTGAGGGTTCCTTGGGATACGTCTTTCTTGACCGTGTCACACCAGGAACAAAAAGGTAATTGACGCCGGCCACAGAGATCATGGCTGGAACCGATGGGCCTGGCATTCCAAGTGTCAGGCTCCTCGGGTGGTGGACCTGATGGCTTGTCGGGAGCTGACAGACACTCTGGAGACATAGGTATCTCCAGCATTTGGTCCTGGGTGGCGCCAGCAGCTGATGGCAGGTCGACTGGCTGACCAAGCGTTGGGCCTCCTGACGCCAAAGAGTCGGGCATCGGAGGAGGCAAGTCTTTGGCCGGCAGCTGCGCCTCCTGAAGGCAGCTTGGGGTGCAGGTGGTGGGGAGACACTAAAGCGCGACGCCAAGACGTTAGTCGAAGCGCCGGGAGTCTGATGCCCGATGCTTCGAAGACCAGGCATCAGGGTGAGACTCCCGTTCCAAACGCCTCTTCCTGTCATCGGGTGCAGTCAGACGATCCGACGAGGAGGAAGCCGTACCCTGGTGAGGGGCAGCAAGGAGGCTGCTGTCCACCCCTTGACCGTCGAAATCCTTGGACTTAGACCCGGAGGCATGGCTATAGGGCCTAAGACTAAGGGAGGGGCCCGAAGGCCCTTGCCCTGAAGAAACACCGCTTGACATACGCACCAACACTGGGGGTTTCAAGGTCGGCAACCCGGAGTAAACTTGAGATGGCGGAGGGGCAGAGTGCAACCTCTCAGGGGAGAAGAACTGGAACTGGCCGTTATCCTATGCGGAGACCAGGATCAGGAGTCTGAATGGGTCCTGTCCTTCTTGCAATGGTGGTGCTTTCCACTAGACTTTTTCTCCTTGGATTTGTGAGAAGTCCCCGACCCCAAAGAAGAAGGGGATCCTAGGCCAGACGGCGTCTTTTGAATGGCGGCCAGCTGCTGTTCTAGAAGGTAGGTCTTCAGCGTCTTTAGTCAACGGATGTGGGTCTGGTGGTTGAAACCTTGGCAGTGCAGGCAGTTGTGGTCGAGCCCCAGACAGATGAGGCAGGCTGAGTGATCATCTCAGTTCGGGATCCGCTTCCCACACACGCACTTGGATTTCAGTCGCTGGCCAGAGGACGATGACGGAGAAGAGATACACAGATTTGTGGTTAAAGCAACAAAGAGGCTTTTGGCAAAAAAGTTAGAGAAAATGGTGGTCAACTGGTTAGCAGTAGGTGTCCATGGAGCCGATGTGAGCAGGTGGGCGGCGGAAAAACGGGTGGCTGGGTACCACCCCTTTTATACAATTAGGCGGAGCAGGAGGCGGCGGCGTCAGGAGGCGGGCCAAGCTGGGTACTGCTAGCTAAACATTTTTCCATGGGTTCTAATGCCTGGCGGCATAGTCCTTACAGTGTAGCCTGCTGCAAGAGCTCCCACATAAAGTAAGATCCACTGCTACACCTACAAATTTATTTCTGAATGTCACTGAAATCCAAGGTTTCAGATCACCAAAGAGTTTTCATACATTTCCGCAATGTAATATTTTGTGTTTTTGCAGGAAGTTTGCAGCTATCTACACTGCACAGATTGGCAGATGCCTGGCTAATCAATTTAGGAAACATTACAGAGCAGTTAGAAATGAAGACACTGATACACACATCGTGTCCTCCAGGGACCACAATGTCAATGATCTGTCTGTCATTCACCTTGTGTTTTCTCCTAGATCCACCCACCTATTTCCCTTCCTCACACATATCTCTTATTTTTCTGTACCTTTCCACCGACTTTGCCGTATTCTTTTCAGAGATTTTAACTCTAATTTCTATTTTAAGTGTGCACTTAATATTACCTTTTTGTTTTGTTTTCAGTCCACACACTGACACATCACTGTTTTTCTGTTCTTTAATTTTCTACTATGACTTGTTCTTCCTGCCCATTGTCAGTCCTTTTGTACTCTACCATACTGTACATACCACTCCGTTTGTAATTATGTTCACACCCAACACTATTTTGCAAAGCTTTATGTCTCTAAGTAATTTATGTATGCAATATTTTACATACGAACATACAACTCTGCCAGCAGAAACAGGCCTCATGGTCTATCAAGTCTGCTCAAATCTGTAGCTAGCCTCATTGCAGCTGCCCCCTGCGTGTTTACCGCCCTTTCTCACCCTGTCCCATCCTCTCGTAAAACTCCCCACTGTCCTACCTGATACCACCTCCTTGGGCACAGCCTTCCACTTAGCCACCACCCTCTCTGTGAAAAAATGTCTCCTCAGCTCTCTCCTATATATTTTTTTTTTTCAATCTATTTTTATTCATCCCCAGTGGTCAGGGCATCCTTCCGGGGTACTTACTGGGCTAGGGCCTCTCACTCCTGCCTGAAACCCCATGCCCTGGATCTCCCCACCCGCACTGCCCAGACCAGACCCCAGACCCCAATTAGCTGGGATCCATGCAGCCTACAGGTTGGCGCTCGGGAAGATCACGGCAAGCTGGGCGGCGGTGGGATGTGGGCGTGCTGTGGGGTCCCTTCATCCCGCAGACCTCTGAGGAGGGCTTTTCCTACTATTCCTGTGCTGTCCCCAGTCCTCCCGCCCTTGCGTGATGCGTCGACGTTCTGGCGTACGGCAAGCCTAGCAGCATCAGCTACGCTTACTCACGTGCTTGCCTGGTCTGCTGCAGTCCCCCAGTCTCCACCGGGGCCGCTAACAGGCCAGGACATCGCACCCCTCTTCCCCGGGAGGAGGGCACCACAAGGGCACATGCCTCAACCTCCTCAGCCGCCCCGCACCCAAGTTCACCTCGAACCCGGTCGCCGCATAGCGCCAGGTGTGGCGCCCAGCGCTCAACCCTCAGAGCCACTCTGCGCATTTCTCTCCTATATATTCTCCCTCCAATCTGAGACCATGCCTCTCGTGTCCCTCCCTCAACTTAAATACCCCTTCTGTACCTGTCTTGTTTATCCCTGGCCATGTAATTTAAAGGTCTCAATCATATCCCCAATCCCTTCTCTCCTCTAATGAGTACATATTCAACTCCCCAGCCAATCCTCACAGTGTCTGCCCTCAAACCCTGGATCATCTTTGTTGCCCTCGCTGTACCCCTCAGTAATCTGACATCCTTCTTTAGAAATGGGAGCCAGAACTGCATGCAGTACTCAGGTCACATCCATCGTGGAGTAAGCTAATGGAGACTATCCTGAAGGAAGGCTGGTGGCCCTCTTAAACCCAAGGACTACAGGACAGCAGACAGCATGGGCTTATACGTGGCGATCCTGCCAAACCAACCTGGTGGGTTCTATGACTGGGTAACTAGGCAGCTGGACGGGACATGCAGTGGATGTCCTGTATCTGGACTTCAGTAAGGCATTCGACTCAGTGCCACATGGAAGGCTGGGAAGGAAGTTAGTAGGCACAGGGGCAGGTGCAATGCTGGTGAGATGGGTAGAAAACTGGCTGCAGGGAAGGCAACAGAGGGTGGTGGTGGGTGGGGAGCTCTCACACCCAAGGGCAGTGACGAGCGGTGTCCCACAGGGCTCGGTGTTGGGACCAGTGTTGTTTGGGATATTCATTGCAGACATATCATGGGACATCAAGAGCAAGATCAGTCTGTTTGCTGATGATACCAAGGTTGGCGGGGTGGTGGATGACCTAGGGGGATGGCAGGGGTTGCAGGATGATCTGGCAAAGCTTGAAACCTGGTCAGACACCTGGCAACTGGGCTTTAATGCCAAAAAGTGCAAGGTGAGACATTTTGGGATGAAGAACCAAGGAGGACTTACCAGCTAGGGGAGTGCAGCTAGCCCAGACAGAGGAGGAGAAGGATCTGGGTGTGCTCATCACAGGGTCAATGAACAACTCGGCACAGTGTAGGAAGGCAGCTGCAAAGGCCAACAAAATGCTGGGTTGTATTGCAGGGTATATCCTCAAGGAGGGAGGAGGTGATTCTGCCACTGTATAGGTTCATTAGTTAGACCACACCTGGAGTACTGCGTGCAGTTCTGGCGTCTATTCTAGCAAGGGACATTAAGTTACTGGAGGGAGTGTAAGCGTAGGGCGACAAAGATGATCAAGGGTCTGGGGACTTATCATATGAGAGGAGGTTGAAGGAGTTGAACATGTACTCACTGGAGGAGAGGAGACAGGGGGACATGATTGAAACCTTTAAATACATGAAAGGAATAAACAAGACAGGTACAGAGGGGCTGTTCAAAGTAAGGGAGGGAGGGCCACCAGGGCCATGATATGAGACTGGAGCGAGGAAGGTTCAGGAGGAGATGAGGAGACACTTTTACAGAGAGGGTGGTGGCTGGGTGGAATCGTACCTGCAGAAGTGGTATGCAGTAGAACAGTGGACTGCTTCAAGCGAGGATGGGACAGGACAAAGGGAGGGTTAATGAAGGGAAGGGTGGAAGGAGGCAGCTGCAGGATAAGGGGTGCTTTGCACGTCGAACGGAACGATAGACCTCTAGGCCTTTATCTGCTGGCAAATTTCGTATGTTCGTATGTTCGTATGTGTGGTCTGACCAGTGACCTATACAGAGGCAGGATCACCTCCCACCTTCTGAAGGAGATTCCTCTCGTAATACACTCCAACATCCTGTTGACTTTAGCTGCCACCTTCCTGCACTCAGCAGAGCTGTTCATATTCCGTTATAACCACCCCTAGATCCTTTTCTTCCTCGGTGGAACCTAACTGAACCCCCTCCCAAATGGTAGCTCCTCCCAGGGTTCCTTGCTCTGATTTTCTACCTATATGATATATTAGTTTGTTATCCGCTAGCTGGTCGATGTTATTTTTGCTATATGCATTAGAGTACAGAAAGGAGCGGACTAGGTGAACCACCACGTTTCTTATCTGCTGTCACCTTCTGTGTGTATCTATGTTTGTAATTTTTTTTACCTCCTCACTGTACCCTTCCTCTGGGTCGCACCTGGAAATGAGCCTTGGCTCAATGTGCCTTTCCCGGTTACCAAATTTTTAAATAAATAAAAATTCAGCAGGGGTTCCGAGATGTTGATAAAAAAAAGCAACAACAAAAAAAACACAAAAAACAAATTTATCATCCGCCTATGGTCCCAGAAGCCCTCTGGTTTAAATAAGACTTATTTTCTACTTGCGTCTTTCAGCCCGCTTATGGTTTACCACTCAAGTCTGTCCTTTTAACCCCCCTGCAACATTTGGGGCACGTGTATACATATTCACATGGGTGTCCTAGCTACACGTATATCCATTTTCATTTTCTCAAAATGTCCCTGTCCCCCTCTTGTCTCCCTTTCAGCCTTCTCACTATGCCTAAATAATTAAACCTTACTTGAGGATGCCCTGCTCATTCACTCCACGTTGCCTCTCCTCCCCATAATCACCTTTTTGTTTTCCAGCTTCTATTCTTAACTTGCCTATTATCACTTTTCTCCTAGATTCACCCACCCATTTCCCTTACTCACATATTCTGTACTTTTCCACTGACTTGCTGTTTTCTGTCCATAGATTCTAACTCTAATTTCTATTCTTAGTGTGCACTTACTACCTTTTGTTTTGTTTTCAGCCCCATATGCTGACACATCACTTTTTTTCTTTCTTACATATCCAATCCCAGTACCAGCAACCGACAGTGTCACAAAGACGATCAGAGTGGCAATGGAAGCTGAGAACATGGCCAGAAATCACCCACAGGAGGAATCCAACAGTGTATCATTGGGACCCAGAGGGAGAAATGCACTAACGGCAGACAGTCATCGAATGGCATAGCCTTGACGAATTGCACAAGGCGGAGGTAGCAGCACCGCTCCCAAAATGGGAGACCAATGATGGGAGAAGCTACATCTAAAGAGCAGCAGGGCAGCCCAATACAGAACTATGGTTTATGACCAAAAAGAGCTGTGCAGAAATGCAGCACCAGAGCAGAGAAGAAAAAACAACAACTTCATCGACTTCAGCAATATTTAAACAGCTGTAAAAACATTGAGAAAAAAGGAAAACACCAGCCACAGATTTTGATGAAGGCATTTGATGCAGTCGATGGCAGAAGAAAAAAAACAGAGGAGGTATGGGGCGCCCATATTATATAGGTGGTATCCAACGAACATCAACATGGACGACCCTGGCTAGGCAAATATTTCAAAGTGGTCCTTATGCCGATTACTTACAGTTCCAAAGGTGTGGCTTTATTGATGGAGATGTCCTTGAAGAATATACAGTAGAAGTATATAAAGCTTTAACGACAGAAAAAGACCGAAGTCCATCCAGTCTGCTCTGTTTCTACCTACCTAATTCCTAACAGCCTATCGCTGTGCAGGCCTGGATGTGCCCCCTTATAGAGGCTTGGCCCCCTCAACTCATCATCCCCCCACTTCCCTGTATCCCCACCAGCCTCATACGTCCTTTTTAAACCTTCCCCATTAATCTCCATTTGTAACCCCTTGTCCTAGCTTCTCTGTTCCTGGAAAACAGCTCCACAGTCAACCTTGTTAATTCCTTTCAAGAACTTAGAAGGTCTCCATCACCTCTCTTTTAGCTTCGAGAAAATACATGTTAAGCACCTTTAGACGATCCTCATAGGATCTGCCCTCCTGGCTCTGAATCATCTTGGTCACCCTGCTTTGTACATTCTCTAACCTTTTCCTGTCCTTTTTTAAGCGGAGAACCAGGAACTGGGCACAGTACTCCAGGTGTGGCCTCACAAACGACCAATATAGTGGTAACAGTACCTCCTGCCTTGCTGTTGAACCCTCTCCCAACGCACCTTGTCAGCCTTGCAGAAGGCTTTGTTACACTGGCTTGTTTGTTTAAGGGCCTCACTAGTGAGTACTCCTTTTCTCTGATGTGTCCAGCTTAGTCCTCCTCCCCAACCCAATACTCTGTTCTGGGGCATTTGTTCCCTAATAAATAAGTGCATAACTTGGCGCTTTATGACATTGAATTTCAGCTGCCAGACTTTGGACCAGCTTTCTAACAGTGTTCGGTCTTCAGGTAGGGGCACTTCATCTTTGCAGGAGGAGTCTGAGCTGGTGTTGGGGGTGGATGTCCTGCAGATAGTTTTTGGACTGCACCCAGCCTACTGTACACTGGACCCTGGTCTGACCAGGCTTTTTTGAAGTGTTGGGGATCACTCAGTTCAGTATTTGTGAGGATCGTCAGGTGTTTGCTTGAGATGGGGATTTTTCCACTGCCTTGAAATTGGTGGTAGTGAGGCCCTAAGAAACCATTTTGGACCCAGACATTCGCAACCTACAGGTCTGTATCGAACTTTCCTTTTTGAGGAAGTTGATTGAGAAGGTAGTGGGTCAGTTGCAGCAGCATCTGGAGACTTATATGACATCTATGAGCCCTTCCAGTCCAGATTCTGACCTGTCATGGTACAGAAAATGCTCTGGTCAGGTGCACCATGATCTACTCCTTGCAATGGACACTGGACATAGTTCCATCTTGGTTCTGTGTGACCTTTCTACAGCCTTTGACACGGTGGACCACAGAGTGTTGTTGGCCCATCTGGGGCACTATGAAGGACTAGCAGGGGCAGTGCTACTGTGATTTGAGTCCACTTCTCCAGCACAGCGCCAGCAGGTACATGGTTCTTTCATCTCGACAGTGCTGCACTCTGCTGTGGTGTGCTTTAGGGGTCAGTTTTGGTTCCCATGTTGTTCGCTGTGTACACATTGCCGCGGGGAGATCATTAGATGATATGGCTTTGTTTTTCACTGTTACGCCAATGATACCCAGCTGTATATGTCTTGTGCCCTAATGAGAGGACAGTTATTTTGGAGCGGGTGCCTAGGAAATTCAGGACAGGATGGTTGCCACTTGACTTAGGGAATCCTTTGAAGATGGAGGTGCTACTGGTGGAGCTGGGGCAGAGTTCATTAGCTTCAAGTTGTGATACCATTTACCATCTCTGGATGTTGTTACTCTTGAAGTTATAGACAGAGTGAGGAATCTGGGGTCACTGTGGACTCCAAGTGGATATTAGAACATCAGGTGTTGGCTGTTTTCACAGTGGCTTTTAACATTTTTGGAACATCTCCTGGATCAAGTCCTTTCTTAAGCTATTTGACCTAGCAACACTGCTGTACACACTTGTCTCATCAAGACTGGATTACTGCAACGCCTACCCTGGGGTTATCCACAAAGCTGCTTTATCACTTGTAGCTAGTCCAGAATACAGCAGCCCGGCTGGTTGCTGGTTTTCCTCTTCAGCATATCATGCCAGTTCTCCATGTTCTGCACTGGATGCCAGTGTGGTGGCGCATCAACTTCAAGTGTGCTTGTTAACTTACAAGGCCCTGCACGGGTTTGGGTCCTGGCTACCTGAAAGACCTCCTGACCCCATATGCTCCAGGCCACTCCTTCGGAGAGTGGATGCGGACTTCTTTCCATTCCAAAATCCTGTTTAAAATCCTCAGATAGGGCATTTGGGTGGCAGCCCTGCTTCTCTGGAATGCCCTCCTCTGACCATTTTTAAACGTAAGCTAAAGACTTACTTGTCTACCATGTGTTTTGGGACATGATGCTGTTATTTACCCAATATTCTACTTGGCATATTTATTACCTCATTTCATTATTTTGTTTTAATTAACTTGTTTGCTTCTGTGAGGTGCCCAGAGCCCCTAGAACTGGGTGCCATATAAATAAAACTGCCTTGCCTCCAGTCTTTGCAGGTCTCTCTGCAACTCCCTTATCCCCTCCACGTTGTCAACCCTACCACAGAATTTAGTGTCATCTGCAAAAAGACAACCTGCCCATGACTCCCTCTCTCATGTCGCTGATGAACATACTGAAGAGGACTCAGCCTAGAACACTAATCAGACCCCATTCACTAAAACTCGCTGCTGCCTCCCCTCCATCTAACCCCTTCCCTACCTTACTATTTCCTTAGCTGTTCCCAGATTCCCCATCTTCTTCAGCAGCCTTGATTGGGGCACCAAGTCAAAGGCCTTACTGAGTCAAGTACAGTAAATCTCATCAAGTGTCTTTATCAACTATCCTGACTGCCCAGTAAAAGAATACTATAAGGCTGGTCTGACAAGACCTCCTTGCCACGAACCCATGCTGCTTACTATCCTGAAGTTTGATTTTCTCCAGGTAATCCACTAGGCCCTCTTTGACTAGTATCTCCATCAGTTTCCCTACCACAGAGGTAAGGCTAACAGGTCTTCAGTTTCCTGGCTACTCCTTCTACCCTCCCCTGTACAGCAGAACCACATCCATCTTCTAGTCCCTGGGAACTATTCCTTGCTGCACAGTTACTGAACAGCCCCACCAGGGGTTCAGCTAACACCGATGCCAGTTCCCTTGGCACCCTCAAATGCATTCCCCAGCCTTCTTAACCTTTAGGACTGCCAGCTGTTTTTCAACTTTTTTGCCAGTAAATTCCTGTCCATTTAGGACCCTATCAGCTGCCTTTATGCCGATCTCTGGCAAGGGCCCATTGTTCTCACTAGGTGACTACCATGCGGAACTAGACGTTTAGTTTAGTAGACATCATCATCTACCTCGGATTACACCTGAAATCCTTTCTCCTTATAAAGCTAGAGACCATGCTTGGTCCCTCTTCAAAGTCAGTGGCTCCTCCTCAAGCCTCTAGGAATACCACTCCCTCAGGAAAAGGTGCACCAAAGAAATTCACCAAGCCAAATCTAGCCACTTCAAATCTCACCTCTCCCATAACCCCAACCCATCCTCCTTCTGGCCAACAATCAAGTTCCTCCTCAACCCCTTCCCCCACCATGCCACCTCTCCTACCCTCACTGAAAACAAGGCATTAATCTCGGACCCTTCAACAGTGGCATCCCATCTACAACAAACACTTCACATTATGCGCACTCCTGACTCGCCTCCCCCACTCCCCATACCACTCTGCAGGCTTCAAATCCCCCATCTCCTCCTCAGAGATCTATCTGCCCCTAATCTCCTTAAATACCACCAAATCGAACCCTGATGGTCCCCACCCCTTACCCCTGCGCCTCTGCCTCAGCTATCACCAACCCCTCACTTACATCCTCAATCTCTCCTTAACCACCAACTCTGCCCCCACTCCATGGAAATTTGCAAGAGTAATCCCCCTCCCCAAGGATGGGGATCCATCTCTTCGAAGCAACTGCCGCCCCATCTCCCTCCTCCCCTCACTAGCCAAGCTCCAAGAGACACTGATCCTCTTCAGGTTGCCCGACTTCCTCTCCTTCTCAAATTTCTTCTCTGACTAGCAATTCAGCTTCCGCAAAAGACACTCCACTATCTCCTCTGTCCTCCGAGTCTCTAATCCATCCTTGCTGCCATGGACTGCGGGCACATCACCGCAGCTATTTTTTATTGACCTCGCCAAAGCCTTCAACTCCATCTCCCACCTACTTCTCCTACAAAAACTCCAGAGAGCTGGTCTGTCCTCCTCCACTGTAAAGTGGTTTAACTCCTACCTCTGTGGTAGGATGCAGTCAGTTTCGGTAGACAACTCTGTATCGCTTCCCCTCCCCATCCTCTCTGGAGTACCTCAAGGATCTATTCTTGGTCTAATTCTTCTTTTCATTATTTATCAATGACGTTCCAACTGTCTGCCAATACTCTAGTATCCACCTCTACGCAGACAACACAATCCTTTACACCTCCAGTCCTACACCCAACTTCGTCCACTCTACCCTTCAATCTGACTTCACCCGTGTCCTCCGTTGGTTTCAAGACAACTCTCTAAAAGTCAATACCAAGAAAACCATCTCCATGGTTTTCTGGACCCCCCACAACCTGGCTAAGCTGCACCTCTGCCCCTCCTTCACTACCCTGGACGGATCCACCCTTGACTCTGTACCCTCCTATAAATACCTGGGCCTCTGGCTCGATCAGCACCTTGACTACTCCGTCCATACAGACTCCTTGTGTGCAAAACTTCGCCTCCAACTCAGAGTATTCTATCGGAAAAAGGATTGTATCCCCTTTCACCTCTGCCATATCCTGCTCTCCAAGACCATTCTCCCCCTGTTCGATTATGGTGATGTTATCTATGCTTTGGCCCCCACCACCACCACCACCATCTCCAGCCTAGATACCCTCCTCCACTCCTTCTGCCACTTCGCTACCAACTCCCCACTTCGGAATCATCATTGCACACTCCTCCTTAAACCTTCCCTCCCTCTCACACAGAAGACACATCCACTCCTTAACCTTCATTGCCAAGTACTGGTTCGACTTCCTTTCCCCTTACCTCACCTCCACCCTCACTCCTGGCCCATTATCCTCCTACTCCCTGCGCTCCTTTCACCGCCGCACCTTCTCCATCCCTCATAATCAGTCCTCTTCCTTCTCATCCCATCTCCCCTGCCTCTGGAACCAACTACCCCCTAGCCTTCGAAACTCCCCTCATTCCCATCCCTCCAGCAGCAAATAAAACCCATCCCTCCGCCACCCTGCACCTGCCTCCCCAAGAATAATTCTAAAGCTGTTTCTGTCCAGTCCAGCTGTTTTGTACATAACTGTATAACTGTATTGATTCACCAATACTTTGATCTTCATTGTATACAGATCAAACTTACTATATTAGTATTGCATTAGTCCTTGCTACTGCTGTTATAGAGATGTCATTACTGTCTTCAACTTCTAAATATGATGTGATTGTTATTTATTCTCCTGTACTCCACTTCCCCGATCGCACTCTGGAAATGAGCCCCAGCTCAGTGTGCCTTTCCTGTTATCAACGCTTAAATAAATAAATTAGCATGGCTGCTTTCGCCAGTCCTCCTTTCCTACTCTGCACCACCATGAGCCTGACGATTCCCCTCCCATCTTTCTTTTTTCCCTTATATATATTTAAAGAACTGTTCTTCCCCTCCCTTGACCCACTCTGCAATATGCCTTTGCAATCCTGACTCCCTCTTGGCCTCTGTAGTTTTTTTTTTTCTGGTACTTGTCCCATTCTTCATCCCCCTGCTTTTCTTTGTACCTTATAAAGGCCCTCTTGGCCCTCACTGCTTCCCTGACCCTTTCAAAGAACCAAACTGGTCTCATACTTGTTTCTCTTGATAACTGTTCTTGTGCACGTTTTTACTGCCTCTGACAACCCCTTTTGTAACCCATTTTTCTTCCACTCCCCTGATGCTGTCTACCCCAGCTAACATGGCTCACACTATTTCCCTCATGTCACTGAAATCCATCCCAATCTAAATCTGAATCTAGCACATCAGCCTTATAGAAGGGCTTACTGGTGCCCACGGCCACTTCTAACCACACAGTATTGTGGTTGCTGGACCCCACTGATTCCCGTAATATACTCTGCTTACTCCTTCTGAATTGGTGAGTACCACATCTAGAATGGCTGATTGTCTCAGTGAGATCCCTGACCTGCTGTACCAACATGCAGTCCTGCAAGTCATCAGGTCCTGGCTTCTGGTGCTCCTAGCCACTGGGAGGTCCCAGTCAATGTCTGGCAGGTTAAGATCACCCACCATTACAACCTCCCTTGCCATCCCCCTCCATTTCAGCACCCAGTTCCTTATCTCTTCCCTGCCCTGGTGGCCTGTAAACCAGCCCTATGCGAGTCTTCCTGCATGACAACTCTGTGAACTAAACCTACAATAGTTCTACCTCCCTTCCCCCAAAGGTAGTAACCTCTACTGCCTCAATCTCTTCTCTGATGTAGATGGCCACCACTCCACCTCTACCTGTCCCTCCATCATGCCTATATAAGGTGTAGCCTGGTGTCACTAGGTCCAAATATTTCTTCACACAGGCCCACGTTTACATAATGGCCACAAGATCCAGCCCAGGGTCTGCCACCAAAGCCTGGAACTCACTAATCTCATTACCCAGACTGCTGGCATTGAGGCATACCACCTTTCAACATGTGCCTGCACCTCTACTTGTTCCTGCTTGCCTTCCCTTTTCACTATGCTTTTATTATCCTTGCTGTTTTGTGTCTGACCTGGCTGACTCTTGTCCACTGCCTGGGTCACTACACTGAAAAAATCAATGAGAATCATCTGGCAGCATGACCACCCTTTTGCAAAGCTGTGCTGCCTCATGTCTTGTATATCAGGGCATTTATATCCAGGATTTCCACCATCTGCCCCTTTTAAGATGGTCTCAAGCAGTTTGCCCACAATGGAGATCAGGTTTACTGGCCTGTAATTCCAGGGTCAACTTGTCTCTCCCTTCCCCTTGGGCGGTTATCAAATCTGCTGAGACTACTCCAGACTCTAGTGAGCAGTTGAAAACTTCCACCAGAATGGCAGCTAACACCCGCCTCCACTTCTTTTAACATCCTGGGGTGCAGCCTGTCGGGTCTAGAGACTTGCTGACTTTCACCACACCTGCTAATACTAATTTATCCCTAGTGCTAATACAGTTAGTCCCTTACATACAAACATGCCATCAAAGATAAACTTAGTAAACTGCCTCGGTGGCACTGAGGGTTGAGCTGCTGGATGCCACACTGCGCCACACCGGGCAAACCCAGGTTCAGAACGGACTTGGGTCATTCAGGGTCAGCGGGGAGGTAAGGATTGAGCATCTGGAGGACCGCCTCCTTCCTCAGGGAGGGAGGTTTGTGCTGTGTCGCCAGCACAGCAAGAAGGGTTCATCTGCGCCAGGGTGCTTGGCTGCCTCATGCGGAGGTGGAGACAGCTGCTGCACCATTGCACAGGTGCAGGGAGAAAGAAATGGAGGAAATACCAGGACCCAGCTTGATCCATGATGGCCCCAATGGGCTGGAGGACATACCGCGAGGGAGGGTCGAGCCTCTGCTGGGCCCACAGTGGTGGTAAAATAATGTTGCTATAAAAAAAAAAAAAGATACACTTAGTACATTTAGGCAGCTCCTCTCCCCATTTCTACTACAGTTCCCATAGACAGCCTGCAGCCCCGTTCCAGACCTCACATCATAATTATAATGTTTTTAGGGGCGGGCTGCAGCACTCCTACGCTCAGCTCGTTACACAGAAGTTACAAGTCAGTCTTCCCATCTAATATATTTTAAAACTACTGAATGGAAAATGTTTATTTATTTACGGTCAAAAGCTCCATGGGCAGGCAACTACACTCTACAAGTTGCTCGCCAGAGCACAAAATTGTGTCAGCAGCTCTGTAATGGCATGTTTGGATATTTTTACCAGTTATTGAAACTGGCATTTTTACTGGTCCGACAACTTTTTCATGCTAGTTCAAGTTTGCCATCCTGAACTCCTCAACCAGTTAAAAGCAGCCACAGCATAACAGACTGAGGAAGCTGGCTACCGACTCAAGGTTTAACCAAGTGAATTGCACCCCATTGCTTTGTTTTTTTGGTTTTTTTAAATAATACTCACACTAAGTAACTACACTTTGGATCCACTAATTCTGTGGTGCAGCCATGGTAGGGTGGATCTACAACTCACCAAAAAATGGACAGTCATGGTCAGATGGTATGCTGCCATTTGGAACCTTGCATATACACTATAGTCTTCACTGTGTATGTAGTCACAGTCTTAAAACTAGAATTATAATTGGTCACCAACCTTTCGAGAGATATGGCTTTATGTTTTGAAAACAATAAAACTAAAACAGTACTGTAAACATAGACATCATTACCTTGATACATCTTGCTTTTCACCTGGAAAAAAGGGAAAGAGTGTGTGAGAGAAATCTTAGCAAAATATCAGCTACTCTATGAAAAGTTGCACCGCCCCTTTCTGAACACAAAGACTAAGTTTGGCAACACTGAACACTTACCACACAGAGGCTAAGTTTGGCAACACCGAACACTCACCGTCTCAGAAAGGCAGTTTACCTTTGAACCAGAAGAGGTTCTAATATGTAAGGTTTGAATAAATGAAGCATTACACTTTTAGCCGGGTGGGGGCTCTCAAAGTAAGTGGCAACCTTTTCTAATTATCTTTTTTAAATCCCCATTTAGTGCTGTTAAAAGGAACAGTGTACTTCACAACCAATAAAACTCAATTTGTAAGGCCTGAGTAAACCTTCAGTTTTTTCAAGCAGTAATCTTTGATTTATTCCAACAATTCTTTTATTACTGTCATCTGCTCCAACAAAGCATCTCCCTCATTTCCCACTTTTCTGCACTTTCTCCAACTGGCACCACAGCCCGTCCGTCCATGCATTCTCTGTGCTGGGGCCTCCTTGGCCCACAACAGGGTTTGTTGCAGGATCAGGAATGTGGTGCCTCCTCCCTGCCAGAAGCGCTGCTTACAGTAGCGCCACCACCTTGGGGCCACCAGACAGTAAGACATCCTGCCTCAACCACCATAGGGCCATCGGCAGCCTATTCTCACCTGCAGTGTTAACAGTTTACCTGCTAAGATGCACCCATCTTGTTTTTAATGGGGTTCTACTTCTAATTGTTTTACAGATGAGCAGACTGGAGCACAGAGAGAATAAGTCACTGCTTAGGGCCAAGTGGTTGCAGTGGGATATCAACCCCGGATCTCCTGGGTCACAGTTCTGTATTGTACCCACGAAACTACATAGCATCCTTTCTCATTCAAAGTTTTTCTTTCTCTCCTACAACTTCTGATCTATTTATATTAGTCAACAACCCCTTTTTTGGACAGTCACTTTCATTCTCTCTCTCTCAAGGTTCCATTAGCTCCAGAGTAAGGATTCCCAGATCCCAGTTTTTCTCACATGATTCTTCATCAGATAAACAGAGCTTCAATGGGCCTTTTTTTTTTCTTTTTGGCTAAACTTTTATTTATATTACTAAACGTTATTCTTAGAAAAGTAGAATTCCAACACTGTAGTATGACTTGAAATTTGTGAAGAGCTCTCCTCGATGAACACTGTTCAGTACATACTGTAGCTGTGCTTCCTTTAGTCCACATCTGTTCTTACAAATCACACCCATTTTCCCTTCCCTGTTTTAAGTTTTTTTTTTAATTACTGTTTATGACCATTGCCTTCTACGCCCTGATCCCAGTCCTGTCACCCACCATCTCTAGGGCTTCCCCAATCCTCCATCTTCCATGCATAACCACCTCAGTAGGGTCACTGGGGTCCCACAAACCCTCTGAGGTCTTCCTCATTTTTCAATGAAGGCAGGAACAGAGGCAGCAGTGAGGGGCCTGCAAGCTTGATGGCATCATCCTGTCAGGACAGGTATTCCCATTTTCTTGGTCTCCTCCTTCAAGATGCCGGCAGCAAGTGATAGCACAAGCACACATGCAGTGTACTGTTGTGTGGCATCAGCTAGGGACTCCTGTCCAACGTGGTGCCGACCTACAACTCCACCATGGTCAACCAGGTGGCACTGCTATGGTGCTGTCCCACCCCGCCCTTCCTGGAGAAGGAAAGTACAGTTACATAAGAACTTACTGTAACAGCAGATCTTGAGAACAGCTCTTGCACAGGTAACACCATTAGGACTGACTGAAGCCGGCAGGCGTCAGGACTTACGCGAATTCTTCTAGCTAGCTAACTTCAGCGGGGACCCCGCCCGGCGTCAGTCCCGCCTCCGACGCCAGGCGTTAGTACATATACGGTCCCGCCAGATTCCCTAGTTCTCCCGCCGAGACTCCGTCACAGGTACGACATCAGAATGGGAGACCAAGGATCCACCATCAGAAGACAAGAGGCTAAGCTCCCTGCTCAAGCCTCGGTAGCTTCATGCCTCCAAGGGGAAGGTGGTGGATAGTATT
This sequence comes from Neoceratodus forsteri, assembly GCA_016271365.2. NCBI lineage: Eukaryota > Metazoa > Chordata > Ceratodontiformes > Ceratodontidae > Neoceratodus > Neoceratodus forsteri. The sequence continues at coordinate 43,001,507 of CM057451.1, forward strand.
TGCTGCAAGAGCTGTTCTCGAAGATCTACAGTTATGGTAAGTTCTTACGTAACTGTACTATCTTACTTAGGATACAGCTCTTGCAGCAGGTAACACCATTAGGACTGATTTCCAACAATAGCGCATGAAGCATTCCTGGGAGGAGGAAACTAAGAAATCCATCCAAGTCCTGACCTAGGACAGGAGACCTTGCAGTTACGCCAGGCCGAAACCGCTCTTTGCCGTGAAGCAATGTCCAGGCTGTAATGCCTGATAAAAGTATGCACAGAGCTCCAAGTGGCTGCAGCACAAATGGCAGAGGAGGAACGCGATGAGTGTTGCAAAGGAGGTAGCCACCCCTAGTGGAATGGCCCCGGACTGTACCGGGAGGGCTTCTGCTTAGCATCATAGCAGTATGATATACAATGGACAAGCCAGCGAGAAAGGGACTGCTTCAATACTGGTTGGCCCATCATCCTCTCAGCGAAGGAAACAAAGAGTTGCTCCGACTTGCGAAGCTGTTTAGTCCTGCTCAGGTAGTACCTAAGACAGCGGTGAACATCCAAGGTGTGGAGCAGCGCTTCTCCTCTATTAGCATATTTAGGGAAATAAACAGGCAGGTCAATGTCCTGATTGAGAGTGAGTGCAGAGACCACCTTAGGCAAGAACTTAGGATTCGTCCTCAGGGACACTCTGTCCTGGTGGAAAATCCAAATAAGGTTCCTTACACATGAGAGCGTGAAGCTCAGAAATTCTCCTTGCTGACGTAACAGCAACTAAAAATAACATTTTCCATGACAGGAAACGCAGCTTGCAATCCATGGCAGGTTCAAAGGGGAGGCGTGAGTTGTTCCAGGACAAAGAGAATCCATGGAGGAACAGGGTCCTTAATGGGTGGCCTAAGGTGTAACACCCCTCTCAGAAAATCTCGAGAGGCATCAAGTTGCGCCACTGTGCGCTGTCCCACCGGGAAGTGGTAAGCAGAAATAGCGCAGAGGTGCACCTTAATAGAGGAGTAAGCGAGACCCGAATGGAAAAGGGAGAGCAGGTATTCTAGCACCGCTTTCACCGGGCAACCTAAAGGGGAAAAGCCGCGTGCTTGTGACCACAGACAAAAACGGCGCCTTTTCATGGCGTACATCGCATGTGTTGCCGGCTTTCTGGCCTCGGAAAGGACTTCCGCCACCTCTTGCGAGACCCCGTGTCGCAAAATGGCTATGTCTCTAGGAGCCAAGCATGCAGGTTCAGTGAGCGTAAGTCCGGGTGGACTAGAGAACCTTCCTCCTGAGACAAGAGGTGGGAGCTGAAAGGCAACGGAATTGGAGGTTCCCGGGACAGCTGCGTTAGCAAGGGGAACCAGATCTGTCTGGGCCAGAATGGGGCTACCAGGATCATTGTTGCATGCTCCCTGCGCAGTTTGAGAAGAACTCTCTGGATCAACGGGAAGGGAGGGAAAGCGTAGAGGAATCTGTCCGCCCAGGAGAGGGACAACGCGTCTCGCCAGAAAACACCAGGCCCTGGATCTAGCGAGCAAAAATTGGGCAGTTTTGCGTTGGATGGGGAAGCGAATAAGTCCAGTTCTGGAGTGCCCCATCGCAGAAACAGATCCTCTGCGACCCTTGAAGAAGTTCCCACTCGTGGACTCTGGCCTGGGAGCGACTCAGGCCGCTCATGCATTGTGTTGTCCACTCCGGGAACATGAACTGCAATCATGTTCGCACTCGTGTCAAATTATCCAATCCCCACTCTCATGGCTTCCCTGCAAAGGGGTAAGAGTGTGCGCCCTTGCTTGTTGAGGTAATAAATCACCGCCGTGTTGTCTGTCTGAAGGAGAAGAGTGCACGCACGGGATTTCTGACGAAAGGCCTGCAGGCGTAGAGGACCGCCCTCATCTCCAGCACGTTGATGTGGAGGTGGGCTTCCTGAGGGGTCCATGTTCCCTGGGACCTCACCCCGTTCAAGTGCGCTCCCCACCCTAGCCCTGAGGCGTCTGTGGAGAGGATTATCTCTGGGGACGGCGCTGTAAACGGGACACCTGCAGAAAGTGTCCCTGGGTCTAGCCACCATTGCCAGTCTCGAATCACGGCATTTGTGATTCTGACCGGATGCTGCATGTGGTCTTGCCTTTGGTCCCACTGCACCTTGAGCATCCACTGAGTTACCCGCATGTGGAGCCTTGCCAAAGGGACGGTCGGAATGGCCGCAGCCATGTGTCCGAGCAGACGAAGGACCAGCCTGGCAGGGACAGTCTTCTTCGCCGAGAGATCCCTGATGAGGGATCTGATGCGCTCCGCTCTGTCGTCTGGGAGAAAAGCTTTCCCCTGAACGGTGTCCAGAACTGCACCTATGAACTGCAGCTTCTGTGACGGTATGAGGAGAGACTTCTCGTAGTTGATTATAATGCCCAGAGACTGGAACAAGTCCTGAGTGCTCTGAATAGCCAGCAACAACGCCTCTCTGGAGGCGGCCATGAGAAGCCAATCGTCCAAGTATGGGAACACATAGTGGCCCTGTCTCCTTAAGGACGCTGCCACGACTGCCATGCATTTGGTAAAGACCCTGGGGGCCGATGACAGTCCGAACGGAAGTGCCCGGAACTGAAAATGGTAGCCGAGGAATTCAAGCAGGAACCTCCTGTGCACTTGAGCCACAGGGATGTGCAAGTAGGCGTCCTGCATGTCTAGGGATGCTAAAAGGCATCCTGCTTCAGCATGGGAATGAGGCCGGAAGGGTCACCATGCAAATCGCTGGCTTGCCCAACATATTTAGGTTGCTGAGGTCCAAGATTGGACGGAGGTCCCTGTTTTCTTGGGAACCAGAAAGAAGTGGGAATAGTATCCGAATCTATCTGGTTCTCCTGAACATACTCCACCGCTCCCTTCTGCAGGAGTGTGAGTATTTCTTGCCTGATAAGCAATCTGTGCGACCCGAGTAATGGGAGAGCAGAGGAGGCCTCGAGGGTGGCTTGGTTGCGAATTCTATAAAGTGGCCTTTTTTGACCAACTGAAGAACCCACCTGTCGGTGGTTATGGACTGCCATCCTGGCAGGTAATTCGCAATACAACCCCCGACCTTGATGTCCCGTTGATCCTGAGGGGGGGCCAGGAAGGAGTCAGGCTGTGGCGCGGAGGGAGCTGGCTGAGCCAGCTTAGCTGGGCGCTGACTTCTGCCCGCAGGCTGTCTTCCCTGGGCTCTGTGGGAACTGAGTCCTCTGTTGTGGACTCGCGCGGGACTGTTGTCTCTGTGTCCGTCCACAAAACGGCTTTGGTTCCTACGAAGGAACTAAGCTTTGGTCGGCACACTGCCTGGACCGACCTCACCGCCTCCCCGGCCTCTTAGAGCTTGTGAGAACCTTCTCAGAGGTGCACCAAAGAGAACTTCTCCTTCAAAGAGGTGTCCATGATGTTCTTCTGACGTCTGGGGTAAATCCGAGACACGAGGCCATGAGTGTCTCCAGAGGCATACGCCTGAAGCTGCCGCCTGGCTGAGGAGTCCAGCTGAGTCATATGCGTCGCAGCACCTGGGTTCCCACATCCCAACCCATACAGAGAAGTTGCAACATCTCCTCCTTCTGCTCACCTTCTGGCAATTTCTCCGCCAGATCCAGTCCTTGTTCCCACAAAGCATTTTGAACTGCATCATGGGGTTAAAGTTCAGGGATCTGATGGCGCAGGTAGCGAAGCGTGACGTGCGCCTGCCCACAGCATCCAGCTGTTTGGACTCCGGTCCGGGGTAGGGTGCTCAAATGTTGTGTCTCTGGGACCGGGCCAGAGAGGCTATCAGACCAGAGAGTCGGCCAGAGGATGTTGAGCCAGCACTGGTCCTCCTTAGGAGCCTTGTACAGGCGGTCAGCTTTCTTCGCATCGACGGAGCGGTGTGGACGCCCACGCTGCCTTGGTGACGCCCACAAAAGTGTCCACCAAGGGTGGTACCACCACAGGCTTGGGGTCCTTCTGCCAAGATATCTAGCAAGGCGAATTCGGGTCTAATTTTTCCAAGATCCCAGCCCATGTTCTCTTGGATATGTCTCATGATTTCCGAGAACGATGGGTCATCCGGAGGAGATTTAGAAGCTCACGTGGGTCCGGAGAGGGATCGGAAGGGAGAGGGATCTGGAGCTTGTCGAGGACTCGATCCTGTATCCTCCGTCAAGGTGAACGGCGCTGCCTTCTGGGTCTCTAGGACTGGGTGACCCTGAAGAGGATCTAGACGGAGGTCTCCCTATCTGTCTTCCTTGAGGGTCCGTGAGGCTCCGGGGGATCACGGCCCGCTGCCCCGGATGGGGAAGGGGCGAGGGCCGGAGGGTCGAGGTGGCGGAGGAGGTAGAGGAGGTGGTGTGGGAACCACATCCTTTTTAATGGTATCCCACCAGTAGGTAAAGCGCTCCTTTACCTCAGAGAAAGAAAGGCCCGACGATGGACCAGGCGCCGGTGGCCAGTCGTCGGGTTCCGGCGTCGGCTCCTCAGGGGCCTCAGGTTGCGGGGAGGGTTCCCTTCGAGGCTCGACAGGACCGGGTTCGCCTGTCTGGTCCTCAGGCTGTGTCAGTTCCTCCTCCGTGATAGTCTCCTGACCAACGTCGGTAGGAGGCGTCGGGGTCCTCTTCTCAACTCGTGCGGACGTCGGCCCTCCTGCCGACGACCGAGAGGGCGAAGGCCTGACCGGCGACAGGCGATCTGGTCGGCGGCTCCTGGGACCTGTGATGAGTGGCCGACGTCGGGTCCGACGGCTTCTTGAGCGAGGTAAGCTCCTTGGTCTTCCGCTGGGGAGGAGGAGGCAAGGAGGGTAGACCTACGCCCGGGTTCGGAATGGCGGGGAACCCAACTATGCGGTGATGATGATGGCCTCAGACCTAACCAGGGCTTTGGAAGAAGAGGACTAAGAGGGCCTGGAGGTCTTGGCCTAGAGGAGGAAGAGGAGCCCAAGGTTTCTTCACCGCAGTGGAGGGAGGCTGAGAGCGGCCCGGATGGCGAATGGTCGGACACAGAGCCAGAACTACGGGAGTCGGAGGCCCCAGACGGGACCTGGATGGAGTCTTCGCCCTATGTTTCTCAGAATGTTTCCGGCTTTCTCAGCAGAACTCCCTTGAGGTGTCCATGGCCTTAACTTTCTCCTCGAGCAGGAACGCCTGCAGAGCTCTTTCTGGCGGATCTGGGTCCGCTGTTAAACCCTTTGGCAGAAAATGCAGGACCGGTGTCGGGTTCGGCCTAGGCACCGGACGCAGGCCGAATGCGGATCCTTGAACGGGATTTGCTTCCCACAGGCGCACTTCGAGGGATGGCCTTCAATGGAGGTTGGAGAGGACATCAGACAGCAACTTAGCCGAAAAAATGAACTTTTTCCCGAAGGAAGAACCTGACCATGCGTCACGCGCTAGAAACGATCCGAAGGGTCGAGACATGCCAGTCGACGGCGGGAAAAGAACTGGGGAATCTGGAGGGACTGCCCCCTTATGTACTACGCCTGACGTCAGAGGCAGGACTGACGTCGGGGGCGGTCCCCGCTGAAGTTAGCTAGCTAGAAGAATTTCGTGGGGTCCTGACGCCTGCCGGCTTCAGTCCTAATGGTGTTACCTGCTGCAAGAGCTGTATCTCGAAGTAAGATCACATCCCATGGGACCTTCAATCCTGCTGGACTTTAGAAGTACAGTGCACACCAAATACTAATAAGCATGTGCAAGTTTATTATGAACTGTAAACAAGGAAAACATCCCCACGCTTTGAGGCACTGCATGTGCACTGTACTTTTCAGTGTCTGTACGTTCAGGTTAAGCAAAGCAGCACCTGTTTTCCTGGCAGCATGCAGATTTTCTTTGTTTTGTATGCTTGATTCTGCGCTCCGCCATACCCTGACAACCCAGGCTTGTTAAACCCAAGTCAACAGCATCATGAGCAGTAGCCCAAGCAGTGCACCAATGGGCTGGTTTCTCCCTCCCACATGTAAAAATAATTACAGCGCACAACATGGGTTAGTATCTCACAGATCCCATACTGTCCCCTGAAAACTGAAGGTTCAGCAACATTCACTTCATAAGTCACGTGATGTAAGTGTGAGACAATCTGTTGCCTTTACGTAAACAGCAAAGCTGCTAATATTGAAACAGGAACCTCTTTCAAGAAAAATTGTACTGTAAAGCTTCTATACAAACTTGCTGATTAGAAATGTCTAAGAACTGCATCACTGCTCCATAGCATAGCTGACATACAATTTAAGAATCTGCATAAATCAAAACTACAGACATGTTTAAAAATCTGTAAACACAGTAGTAGCAGTAGCAGTCATTATTTGTTTATGGCACCTTCCCTGAGGCCCAGGGTGCCATTACACCACAATTTCAAACCAGCAAACAATTAGGCCGGCCCGTTGGCGAGCGGTGGATTTCACGCATAAGCTGGCGCACCGGTTCGAACGACCCAAGTCGTCGAGGTCGAGCTGGGAGAGGGATGGAGCGCCCTATGGACTGCTCTCCTTCTCCGGGAGAGGTTAGGGCAGCATCCGAGCGCCAGCGGGACTTCCCTGGCGGAGGCCGGAGCTCCTGCTGCTGCGCTAGTTTCTGGGAGGCGCGGACGCTGGCATCATTGCACGCCCCCCTCCGGGAGGAAAACTCAAGGAAAAAAAGAGGAGGGAAATCCTCCGTCTAGGTGAAGCCTCCCTGGGCTTCAATTACCCCGGCCGCCGCACTCCCAACTAGTTACTGGTCTCTGCGGCACTGGAATTAGGGAATCAGTGTTGCGCCCCAGCTCCGGGGGTAAGCCGTGACCGGGAGGGGCGGCAAATAGGCAGGTGGTGGAAGCTCCGGGGGGCAGTGACTAGGCGGATGAGCGACGGAGGACCCCCCAGGAAAAAAGGAAAATAAAAAAAAAAAAAAACAGCAAACAATTAACCACATCAAACCCAAATAAATAATTATATGACTTTTATCTAAGGCAAAATAAAACTGATCATCTATCTGTGATGTGCTTGGAAAAGATGTTACGAGAAATCCCCAAATGCTTGTTGGAACACTAAGTTTTTAGGCCCCTCTTTTAAAAGCCTGAAGCGAGGGGGCCTCCCTCAAGGTTCTGAGCAAGAGAATTCCAAAGGGTAGGGCCTGCTTCCACAAAGGCCCGATCCTCCAAGGTCTTCAGCCTGGCCCTAGGAACCACCAAGAGGCCCTCCCCGACTGATCGGAGCGGGTGGACAGGAATATGCGGATGCAGAAGTTCAGCCAGGTAGTCTGGGCCCAGTCCATGCAGGGCTTTGTAGGTTAACAAACCTATCTTAAATGAGATGCACCACTTCACTGGGAGCCTGTGCAGACCTCACAGTGAGAGAGAAATATGGCATGATCTAGGGGAGGCCCATAAGTACACCAGCAGCTGCAGGCATCACAGCGTACCCCATTAACCTCAAGGTACAGAGCGTTACAGTAGTCGTCCTCAGGTGGAATAAGGGATCTGATCTGGTGGATATTCCAAAGACGGAAAAAGCCATTCCAGACTACAGCAGACACCTGGGCCTCCACTGTCAAGCCCGCTCAGTAGGACTCCCAGATTCTTCTCACCCCAGAGCAGCTAACAGCCCAGAATGACCAAGCTGGAAGCCCAAACTCTCATTTGCCAGCTGCCACAACACACACACGACCTGGCTCAATCACTAAAACTTCAGTTTTCTGGGGGTCAGTCTCAGCCAATTTGATGCCATCCAGTTCTGGATCTCAGCCAGGTACTTATTAAGCACATCAACAGCATCTTGCGTCCTAGGAGTGAAAAACATATAAAGCTGAGTATCATCTACACAGCAGTGAAAGCCAAGCCCATAACATCTAATAACCTTGGCCTGGGCAGTATACAGATCTGGGCGAATCTGCATTGGAGACAGGACCGAACCCTGGGGTACACCACAAGACAGAACGACCGTGTGTGAGAAAATACTTCCCTACACTGCACTTTGGGTTCTATCCTGGAGATAGGACTCAAACCAGTAAAATAACAGTGCCGGTGAGTCCAGCGTACTCCCAGAGTCAGTCCAAAAGTAAACCAAGGTCCACGGTTAGATAGCAAATGCAGAAGAGAGATCGAGGAAGATGAGAATTGACCGTTCTCGTTTATCACTCACCCTGGTCAGGTCACTGTGCATCCTGACCAGTGCTGTCTCTGAGCTGTGCCTGGCTCTAAAACCAGACTGCAGAGGCTCGATGATCTCAAAGCTCGCCAGATGTTCCTCAAGCTGCAGAGCAACAACTTTCTCGACAACCTTTCCTAGAAAGGAAAGGTTAAGAGACTGGATAGTAGTTCGCCATGACATCCGGGTCCAAATATGGTTTTATCAGAAGGGATTTCACCATTGCACATTCAAGTGCTACTGGAAGAAGTCCCTCGACAAAGAACCCCAGATAATCCCGGCAAACACAAGACCCTGGTGACCGACACAACTCACCAGAAGTCTCGTCGGGCCTGGGTCCAGATTACAGAATGTTGGCCACTGCTCTGAGATCACCTGGTATACCTCCTCCACGTCACTGACCAAATCTCCCCTAAATCCACCCAATGCATTCTTGACCCACAGGTTGTCCACTGCTGGGCTCACAAGGCCCAACTGGAGTAATTTTGGCCCTGATGGAGGACACCCAATCTGAGAAGAACTAAGCAAACTCCTGCGATTTCACGGTGTAACTGCTTTTATGGGCTCCAGGCAGAATGAAGAAGCCTGTCTGCAGTCCAAAGACAGAAGCCAGTCAGTTCCTCCCTGTATTAATCTTCTCGACAGAAAATCTGTCTTCTTCTGAGCGACTGCCTTCTGATAGCTTCATAATGAGAAATCAGAACTAGTTTGTCCTCCCAAGCCTTGGACCTCAATCGCACCAACCTCTGACCCCTGTTTTTAACGTTCTCAGCTTGCCATCAAACCACAGCGAGCTGAGACGTGACACTTGGGATGTACATGGACCAGCACTGGGCAGTCAACGGCCCCAATAACAATCCTATTATAGGCTGCTATTGCGGCCTCCGCACACCCAGCATATGCTGCCAACATTTCTGAGGTGTCCAGAACTGACATCAGTCATTCACGTCCAAGACCTCCAAAAGTTAGTACTGGACCACTTCCACAGGTGATGGACTACAAAGGAGGGCCCTGAAACAGAATCTGATCACACAATGATTCGACCAACTGACCAGATCAGTCTCAAGTCTATTAATCTAAAGCCCCAGTGAGAATATCTGGTCTAAGGCGTGACCACATAGGTGGGTCACGGTGGTAATCATCTGTGCTAGGCCCAGAGCTTCCATACTCTGGAGGAAATCTTTACCAAATTACGATCCTTTGTCATCCACCTAGCCATTGAAATCGCCCAAGATAAGCCATCTAGGTGATTCCAAAACAAGGTCAGTGACAAAAGGCGTTATTTCCTGCAGGAACTCCCCCTCACGTCCTGGAGGCCGGTACACAAGGAAGATTCTGCAACCCGACAGATATGCTACAATGGGCAGAGAAGAAAAAATTACTCACTGTAGTAATGTTGTTTCTTTTTAAGAGATCCATCAGTAATACTCATAAAGTACAATCATTCCCAGGAATGAGCAGCCCTGGAACTGGAATTTATGCTAATTATGGAATGTCAAATTAGAATCAAGTTCAAACTCTGCTCTGTGATCATGCTCCACCCTGCCTCCTAATGTCAGATGTATTTCTAAAGCTAGGGTGAGCTGTGACCACTAAACTAGCTAAATGGCTACCAAACATATTTTTAAAAACGTCTGTCAAATTTTGAAAAATATTAAAACACAAGGCAGAACAACAAATCTATATTGAAATAGATTTGTAATCAGACCACTTAGCAACAACTGTAAAGGCACTGTAACAAGTAAGGCTCAAGAGAAAAGACCGGATTCTTGTGTGAACCTGTTTCTAGGTTCTGGAAGGGAAGACAGCGTAAGGGATTGTGAATACTACCAATGGGTCCTATAAGAACAACATTACTACGGTGAATATTTTTTTTCTTCTAACCTCAGGAATCCATCAGTGTATTCATAAAGTGCAGACTATACAGCAGTACCTTGGGAGGCTGGGTCCAGAGCCTATTTAGGGAAAAGGTTCTGCAAGACAGAAGTGCAAAAGCCGGCATCTCTTCTGAACTGTATGTCCAGACAGCAGTGTTCTGCGAAGGTGTGTACTGTTTTACAGGTAGCTGCTTTGCAAACTACTTGCAGGGGATACCCCTGATAATGCCATGGAGGCAGAGGTGCTTCTGTAGAATTTGGCCTCAAGGCCTCAGGGGTGGGGGTGGGCAGGGCAGTTTACCAGCTTTTTCATAAGAGAACTGTATGTGGGAGACTACCCAATGAGAAATAGTTCTACTGGATGCTGATTTTCCTTTTCTTATTTCACCATAAGTAACGAAAGCTGAGTGCTAGTGGACTTAACATCTTTGCCTGGTCCAAGTAGTAACTCCGCGTCTTTTCACATCCAGGCAGTGAAGGTTTGTTCTGAGCTGGATTTTCTGTAATCTAACACAAGAAGTACAACCGACTGATTCAAGTAGACATCGCCTACCTCGATTTCAGCAAGGCCTTCGACACCGTCCCACATAAAAGGCTGGTTAACAAGATGGGTAGTGTGGGCATTGGACACAAGGTGGTAAACTGGGTTAGGAACTGGCTAATGGAGAGGAGGCAGAGGGTGGTGGTAAATGGGATTCAATCCAGGGAGAGGGGGTGACCAGTGGGGTACAACAGGGATCAGTCCTTGGGCCAGTCCTGTTTATTGTCTTCATTGGTGACACTGCAGAAGGGCTAGAGGGAAAGGTCTGCCTGTTTACATATGACACCAAGATCTGCAACAGGGTGGACACGCTAGACATGGTGGAGAAAATAAGGAGGGACCTGGGAGGTTTGAAAATGGTCTCATGTATGGCAACTGAGGTTCAACCCAAAGAAGCGCAAAATAATGCACCTGGGATGAGAGAACCCTGGGGAGAGCTTCAGGATTGGGATGGGGTGGGAGAGTTGTTGATGATCACCAAGGAAGAAAGGGACCTGGGGTTTATCATTTCAGATGACCTAAAAGTGTCTAAACAGAGTACAAAGGCTGCAGGAAGGGCCAGTGGCATGCTGGGGCTATAGTCAGAGGTATCAACTCTTGAAAGAAACTTGCAACTGTTTCCGCAAGCCACAGTACTCAAGCCCGACCTCTCCCATCCACCTTCGCTACTTTCTTCTAGCCTTTCTTGTATCATTGTTTAAGCTCATCTTCCCCCTATCCTATTTAGCAGGACTTGAGCCCCACGTGAGGTCTCTCCCCTTCCCCTTCCCTTGCTCCCCTCCTCCTTCCCCAGCCCTCCCCTCTCCCAAACACCTTCTTACTCCTGTGTCCCCACCTGCCTCCTCTCCTTCATAAAATTATCTGCCCCTTCCTTCCTCTCTTCTCCCATTGCTTATCCACCTTCCTAGATTGTATATATATTGTACTTATTGTCCTTTGATATTGTATACAACTGTAAAATAGCATTCTAGTGTCTATTCTTTGTTTTTAATTTCCTTTGTTATTCCTGTTGACCGTCAATGTATGTGTTTTGTCTGTCCAGGACCATCTTGCAAATAAGTTTATCTCAGCGATGTTTCTCCTGGTTAAATAAAGATGACTGTTTGATTGATTGTATCACTAGCAGAAGGCAGGAGATAGTGATGCCATTGTATAAACCACCGGTGAGGCCTCACCTAGAGTACTGTGTGCAATTCTGAGGCCGCACCTTCATAAAGACATTGACAAGATGGAGGCGTCCAGAGAAGGGTGACAAAGATGGTACAGGGCTTGCACTAGAAAACATATGAGAAAGATTAAAGGACCTCAATACGTACTCACTGGAGGAAAGGAGGATGGGGTGACATGACTGAAGCATTCAAGTACCTTAATGGCATAAATAAGATGCAGGGAGACATCTTCCAAAAATAGGAGGAGTACAAGAACAAGGGGGCATGATATGAAATTGGAAGGGCAGGTTGAAGGGAAATGTGAGGTTCATGGAGAGTGGTGGACGCATGGAATAGTCTGCCACAGGGGTGGTGGAGCAAGCACGGTGGAGGAAGTTAAACATGCCTGGGACAGAGCATAAGGGAACCTGGAGGTGGAAGGCATGGTGAACAGCCACTGACCGGTAGGTCAGTGGCCAGAAACAAGTGTAGGGCTTATGATAGATTCGATGGACCTGGCGGTCCTTATTCAGCATAATTTCTATGTTTCTATGTTACAACCACCACCTTAAGAAGGAATTTCCTGTTTGTCCTAAGGACTATGTTCCTAAGAAAAATGATGTAGAATGAATCTGTGTAAAGGGCTTGGAGCTTGCTCACCTTCAACCAGATGTCACTGCCACTAGGAATATTGTTTTCCAAGTGACATACTTCAGTGCAGCAGTGGCCATAAGCTCAAAAAGAGCCCATCAGTTGGGCAATACAAACATTTTAGTCCCAGGAAGAGCGGGGTCCCTCACAGGTGGGTACAGGTGATTAAGGCCTTTGAAAAACTTTTTGAAAATAGGTTGTGTATCCAATGACCGCTTTTGCCAATTGATGTGTAAGCGGATACTGCTGTCAAATGCACCTTCAGGTATAGGTCCTCAGGCCCAGTGACTGGAGGTGAATCAGCTAATCCAGAAATACAGACATACCTGCCCATATAGGGTTCTTCTGTGTTGGAGCAAACCAGAAAGAAAACCTCTTCCATTTTGAAGCATTTGTTCTTTTTCTTGCTGTTTTCTATAAACCTTCAACACTTTCATTGCTACTTGAAAGACTGAGACCAGAAAAATACAGTTACGTAAGAACTTACCGTAACAGTAGATCTTCGAGAGAGGCTCTTGCAGAGTAATTACATATAGGACTGACGCCGGCCGCAGCAGGACTACGGAAAAATTTCTAGCTAGCAGTCCCTGGTAGGGACAGCCCCACGTTAGGTGACCAAGGCCACACGACGCCGGGTATAAAGGCGGTCCCAGACGCCCGCCTTCTTCCAGTTCTTTTCCCCGCCACAGGCCCGGACGAGAGAGAAGCAGATATTTCGATGGAAAAGGAGCTGAAAAGCCTAGGGGATGGAGGGCGGAGGAATATTACTGCAAGAGCCTCTCGAAGATCTACTGTTACAGTAAGTTCTTACATAACTGTACTATCTTACTTCAAGATGGCTCTTGCAGTAGGTAATTACATATAGGACAGAATCCCAAGCAGTCTGGAACAAAAGAAAAGGCACCGGGAGGAGGTACTACTCCAAGAAGTAGCAAGGAAAACCTTGCAAGCCTCAAGAAAGGAGGCCTTGCAAGACAGCTAACCCGAAGCCGCCTCTACGGCGAGAGGCAATGTCCAAACTGTAATGTTTAGTAAAGGTATGGACGGAAGTCCGCGTGGCAGCACAGATGTCTGTCGCAGACAGTTTGAAACAAACCGCAGAGGCTGCTACTCCACGAGTGGAGTGACTTCGACTTGACCCGGTAGGGTCTTGTTGTACTTGTCATAACAGAAAGTGATGCAATGGGCCAACCACTTCAACAGGCATTGCTTGGAAACAGCATTGCCTTCCCTTTTGTGAGCAAAAGAGATGAACAACTGATCAGTCTTTCTGAGATCCTTTGTCCTGTTGGTGTAGTATCTCAGAATCCGGTGAACATCCATGGTATGGAGTAAATGTTCCCCTTGGTTGGAGTACTGTGTGAAGAAGGCAGGTAATTCAATAGACTGATTTAAGGTAGATTCCGCTACCACCTTCAGGAGAAACTTAGGATTCGTGCGAAGAGCTACTCGTTCTTTGTGAAAAATCAGATAAGGGATTTTGCACATCAGGGCCTGGAGCTCGGAAATTCTGCGAGCAGAAGTAATGGCCACCAAGAAGAGCGTCTTCCACGATAAAAACTTCAAGTCTGCGGAAGCTGCAGGCTCAAAGGGAGGAAGGGTAGTTTCTCGAGGACAAAGTTTAAGTCCCAAGGGGTGTGGAGTCCGGACAGGGGCCTGAGATGAAGGACCCTCTGAGGAAAGTTTTGATACCTCCAGCTGGGCAAATGCCTTATCAGTGAAAGGGACATGGTAGGCTAAAATAGCCTCCATATGGACTTTCAAAGAGGAGTGACTGAGACCCAGGTCAAAAGATGACACATGTACTCAAATAGAATGGTCACAGGACAGGAAAAGGCTCCACGCTCCTGGACGAGCCCAGATGGAAAATCTTTTCGATTTCATGGCGAGGTGGAGCTAGTGGAGGGTTTTCTAGCTCCACCAGAATCTCGCCACCTTAGAAGAAACGCCAAACGAGATTGAGCTAGGTCTGCAGGAGCCATGCATGAAGTTGAAGGACTTGAGTCCCGGATGGACCAGAGTCCCTGATCCTGGGTCAGCAATCCTGGAGATAAAGGAAGAGGAAGAGGAGGAACCTCTGAGTATTGTTGTAGAAGAGAGAACCAAATTTGCCTGGGCCAGAAAGGAGCGATCAGAATAATTTCGCTCCTTCCAAAGCAAGCTTCTGCAGCACATAGGGACCAGAGGAATTGGGGAAAAGTATAGACAAATCTGTCCTTCCAGCTTAGAGATAGAGCGTCAGCTCCAGAGCACCTCGCCTGGAGCGAGCGAGCAAAAGACTGGAAGCTTTACGCTTTGGGAGGAGGCTAACAGGTCTATCTGAGGAGTCCCCAAATCTGGAAGATGCTTTTAGAACTTTTTCATCCAATTCCCACTGTGGTGGAAGAGCCGACGAGCCATCAGTCTGTCTGCCAGGACATTGTCCACTCCCCGGAACATGGATCGCCGTGAGGTGAAGGTTGTGAAGCGCTGCTCATTCCCAAATCCTCATCACCGCTTCCTGCATAGCGGGTAGGTACCGAGTCCTCCCTGCTTGTTGATGTACCACACCACGCACATGTTGTCTGTTTGGACAGCTAGGTGACCGGGAAGGATGTATTGGTGAAGGGCCTGGAGAGCATACAGCACTGCTCGAAGCTCGAGCACGTTGATGTGGAGAACTAACTCCAACTTTGACCATAAGCCCTGGGTTCGGTGAGGACCCAGATGGGCTCCCCAACCTTCGCCTGAAGCGTCCGTGGTCAGAGTCTGATCGGGGGGAGGATGAAAAAAGGGGACCCTCCCGAATAGGTTCTCTCGAACCATCCACCATTGCAAGTCTCTTACCATCGGCGAGGAGATCAGAACCAGATGATCTAGGTCGTCTACCCGTTGATCCCACTGAGATCGGAGAGTCCACTGAGAGATTCTCATGTGGAGACGCTGAACCATCGGGATGGCCGCCATAAGCCCCAGTAGACAGAGCACCGACTCGCTGGAACCCTCCTGTGTTCGATAGGAGGGAAATCTGGGACTGAGGAGGCCCTCTGTTCGGAGGCAGGAAGGCCTTGCACATTGTAGTGTCGAGGATTGCCCCGATGAACTGGAGCCTCTGTGAAGGATCCAGGTGAGACTTGGAATGGTTGATGGTGATACCCAGGCCACTGAAAACCTGCTGGGTGAGGGAGAGAAAATGCAGGAGTTCCTCCCTGGATGGGGCTGCCAGGAGCCAGTCGTCCAGGTAGGGAAAACCTGAACTCCCTGGCAAGCAGTGGGCCGCCACCACCGCCAGGCATTTGCAAAGACTCGGGAGCCGAGGAAAGACCAAAAGGGAGCGCCCGAATTGGTAGTGGTCCCCTTGGAATGCAAACCTGAGGTACTTTCGGTGCGAAGGGCGAATGGGGATGTGCAGGTACGCATCCTACATATCCAGTGCACAAAGCCATTGGCCCGGCCGAAGCAGGGGCAAGAGGGTTTGAAGGGAGAGCATCCTGAACCTCTTGTATTCCACATATAGGTTCAGGGAGCTGAGATCGAGAATGGGTCTGAGATCTCCCGTCTTCTTTGGTACGAGGAAGAAATGGGAATAGTAACCCCTCCCGTGGAGGTGAGGGGGGACGGGCTCTATAGCCTGCTTCGCAAGGAGAGCAGAGATTTCTTCCCTGACCAAAGGAAGATGGTCCCTTGAGTAAGAGGAGTTCAGAGAGGGGTGACGTGGAGGTTTCTGCAGAAGCTCTATGGAGTGCCCCTCTGCTATGCTCTGAAGCACCCATGAATCCGATGTTATCCTCTCCCAACCCGGAAGGAGGAGGGAGAACCTCCCACCTACCAGTTCCTCCGGGACGTCCGGAGGCAGTGGGAGAGGGAAGGAGTCAGGTGGTGTGAGGCAGCGCCGCAGCTGGGGCACCTGTTGCTTTTTTGGGCTGCGGGGGCCTGGCAGCTGTGGGGGCCCGACGTTTAGTGGCCCACCTTCCCTGAGGTTTCGCTTGAGGCCGGCTGCGTCGGCGAAAGGGACGGCGCGCTAGGGGATGGGGACGGTACATTGAATCAACAGATTTAAGTGCCGGCCCTTCTCCTGTAAGTCAGTGATGATGTCCTTGACATCACCACCGAAAAGCACAGAACCCTGAAATGTGCTTCTTGAATTGCTGACTGCACCTCCGGGACCAGACCTGACACACGGAGCATGCCATGACGCCAAGACTTACGGCGAAGGCAGAGCTCTGGCCCCTGCGGTGTCCACTGCATCGTAGGTCATTCTCAGAATATGACGACGGCGACAAGCAGAACAGACCAGGTCAGCTAATTCCTGCTTGACTTGAGAGTCAGGCAAGGAGTCAATCTTGATTCCGCCTGGGTAAGGACAGCCTTCTGGTAATCCCCATATGTGCTATATAATTTAGGGCCTTGATTCCCAGTGGAAGAAGCATAGATCTTCCTTCCATACTGATCCAGAAGGCAGATTCTTATCCGGGAGACTAGTTCAAATGTTTGGTGTGCTGACCGACCGTGAGCTGCACTAATCACAACCGAGTCTGCACGGGGGTGAGAGTCTAAAAGTCTACACCTCCAGAGCCTGTTACAGCCTGTTAGACTTCCGAGGAAGTGGGCTAAAGCATAGTTGTTTCCAAATAGTGGAAACAAGGTTGGCGGGAGGCTCGATCTAGGGTGGCACTAGAGCAGAAGCCGTAAGGGCAAGTCCAGATGTTTGGCGAGTTTAACCTGCTGAGGATCTGGCCTCAAGGAACGCCACTGATGGACTTCCTGGATCTTCCTGAGCAACTCCTGAAGGAAGGATCCTCGGAGGAGACTTCGAGGATTCTTCGGCCGGGCTTGGACGGAGAGCGGCTTGTCGCCTTTCTCGAACACCCATCGGAGGCCTCCGAGGAGTCTGAGAGAGAAGAAGAAGAAGAAGAGGAATTTGAAGCAGAGTAAGACTCCCTAGCTCGTCTAGGGGAAGGAGGAGCCGCGTCCGACTTGGGGGTCCCTCGTCGGAGACGGGCTGAGGATGAGAAGAGGCCGGTCCGATGGGAACACTGCTGTGCACCGCCCGAAGGGTCGGGTGTCTTATGACCTTCTCCAGCCGGACGTCGAAGAAGCGGCGTCCACGACATGAGGCGCCCGCACCAGTGAGCCATAAACCTGCGGCGGTACTGGGCTGGAGCCTCCTTTGCCCAGAGGCACCCGCAGGCTCAAACGCGAACTCATCGGGCGGGCTGACGCCTCCAAAGCATTGAGGCTGCCGTCGGGCGATCCTCAGAGGATGTTATTTACCCACGACTCCGGCCGGAGTCACGGAGGAGGAGGACTTCTCTCGGTGCCTTTCCTTGTTCCACTTCTTGTGCCCTTCAGGGGAGGTCAATGCCTGCCGAAGTTTCTTCAACTCCTTCTCCATCGCGGACATCTTCTTCTTGAGGAGATGGGCTTCGAGAGACTGTGGGCGTCGTCTGCGGGTGGCCACACTGAAATGAAGGCAGTGCGGACACTTCTCGACCGCGTGGTTGGGACCTAAACAGAAAAGGCAGAGGGAATGACCGTCTTTGTGAGGCAGTTGGGCGCCGCACGAGTCGCACTTATTTTTTGAAGGGACGCATATACACCCACATTCACCTGACGATAGAAAATGTAAATACAAAATACTGAAACTTTCGGAAAAACCGGCAAGTAACTGGGACTGGCGATAGAACTTCCCCGCGCGGCTACGAGCTGGCGGAAAGAACTGGAAGGCGGCTCCGGGACCCGCTTTATACACGACGTCATATGATGCCGTCACCTGACGTGGGGCGGCCAGGGACCAAGAAGCTAGAAATTTTTCCTGTGGGGTCCTGCCGCGCCGCATCAGTCCTATATGTAATTACCTACTGCAAGAGCCCTCTCAAAGTAAGATCTCTAGTTTCACTAGCCATGCCCTGAGGCATAGAGTTCTCGTAGTCTGAATGTTATCCTGCCTTGAGGACAGTGTCAACAGACTGCACCTCAGTGGTAGGATAACGGGGTTTGTTGGAGAGGGACATGAGCA
Source organism: Neoceratodus forsteri (assembly GCA_016271365.2). Taxonomy (NCBI): domain Eukaryota; kingdom Metazoa; phylum Chordata; order Ceratodontiformes; family Ceratodontidae; genus Neoceratodus; species Neoceratodus forsteri. Next base: position 43,019,801 of record CM057451.1, read on the forward strand.
TGGGGTACCAGGTCTGCCTGGCCAAGTCTGGTGCTACGAGGATCATTGTTGCCGATTCCCTCCTGAGTTTTATTAGCATTCTCTGTAGGGAAGGCGTACAGAAAATCCCTGTCGAGTCCAGGGCCAGTGCAGTCTCTAGGACTGACCCCATTACTGGGAATCTGCAATAAAAGAGTGGGAGCTGGCTTTTCTCCCAAGCAGCAAACATATCTATTTGTGGTGTACCCCAACATCTGAACACAGATGCCAGCACCTGCTGGCTCAGAGTGCACTTGAGGTTTCAATGGCCGATTCTGTTTAGGAAGTCTGTCAGGGCATTGTCTTTCCCTGGCAGGTGCACTGCGGATACCTCTACGCCCAGGGAAGAGGCTGGATTCCGGATCTTCATGGCTTCTGTGCATAGCTTTGTGGATCTTGTTCCTTCCCGTTTGTTTATGTAATACTTTGTTGTGGTGTTCTCTGCTGAGTTCCAGGAGATTGATATGTTCCTGAGTCTCCTGTGTGCTCCAGGCACCACTTACAGTGAGATCCTTCAGGTGGGCACCCCATCCCAGGAGGGAGGCATCTGTTGTAAGGACAGCTGTAGGAGATTGCTGAAGAAAGTGAATTCCTTCTCTGAGGCTGTCTTCCTCTTCCCACCAATCTAGTGCCTTTAGCAATGTTTTTGTGACAGGCACCAGCTTGGACAGAGGATCCCAACTCTGGGACCAGTGATATCTTGGGTGATATTGGGACATCTCATCATCTGGAACCTAGCCCCTGGTACCACTGCAGTGGATGAGGACTGTGTCCCAACAACTGTAGAAAATCCCTTGCAAGCCTTGGCTAACCTGTTCTCAATGATTCTTAAGTTGAAATTAGATTTGCTATCCTTGCCTGTGGAAAAAGAAAAGCTTTCCCTTACAGGGTATCTAGTTCTGTACCAATGAAGTCCAAGACTTGGTCTGGTTCTGTTTGACTTCTGAAGGTTTATCAGGAAGCTAGGTCCTGTAAGTTTTTCATTCAATCACATGAGTGTGGTGTACACATATTATGGAACACATACAAACAGAGGAGAGCAAGAAGTAAGTGCCTCGTCTGGGACTTGAACCCAGGCCGACCGGAGGTCCATTCCAATTGCGCTACCAGCTGTGCTACCAAGGCAACTGGAAACTGGGCTGTCCCAAGCACACTACTCTTTCTCAAATGCACAGTCCAATTTCCAGTTGCCTTGGTGGTGCAGCTGGTAACCCAATCAGAACAGTACTCCAGGCGGCCTGGGTTCAAGTCCCAGTCAAGGCATCTACTTCTTCTTCGTCTCCTCTGTTTGGATGTGTTCCATGATATATGCACACCACACTCATGTGATTGAATGAATGCTATTATTTGTGCAGCCACCAGGTTGTGCATTTGAGGAAGAGTAATGTGCTCAGGGACAGCACAGTTTCCAGCTGCCTTGGTGGCGTAGCTGGTAGCGCAATCAGAGTAGTTCTTTGGGCAGCCTGGATTCAAGTCTCAGTCAAGGCACTTACTTCTTTCCTTCTCTGTTTGTATGTGTTCTTAATATACGTACACCACACTCATGTAATTGAGTGAATGAAATTATTTGTGTAGCTACCAGGTTTGCATTTGAGAAAGAGTAAAGTGCTTGAGGACAGCCCATTTCCAAATGCCTTGGTGGCGCAGCTGGTAGCACAATCAGAACAGTACTCCGAGTGGCCTGGGTTCAAGTTCCAGTCGAGGCACTTACTTCTTTCTCTCCTCTGTTTGTACCTGCAAGTTTTTCACCAACTGTATAAAGGACCTTGTATCTTACTGTATTTTTCCTGAGACTAACGAGTCGTCCAGGTAGGGGAAAAAAAAAAACACACACACCTTGCCTTCTAAGATGTGCTACCACCACAGCTAGGCACTTTGCGAACACCCCTGGTGTAGAGGTGAGCCTGAAGAGAAGAGATGTGAACTGGTATTGGCAATGCCCAATCTGAAGGTACTTTCTGCAAGTGGGTCTAACTTGATGTGTAGAAGCAGGCATCTTTTAAATCCTGGGACCACAGTCACTCTCCCACATGTTAAAATGGTATCACTGGGGGCCGGCCCATCGGAACAGGAGTTGGATTTCAGCTGGCGACTCAAGTTCAGGAGCAGACCCAGGCACCAGAGGACCGGCCGGGGGGAGGATGTCCGAGTAGTGTCCGATGGATCGCTCAGCTCCTCCTTGGGGTTTAGACTGGCTCGGGGTGGTCTGCCCTCTGGCAACAACCAGAGGTAGCGCAGTCCCGATGCCCGCAACAGTAGGGAGAGCGTGATGGATGCCAGCATAAGCCATGGCACTGCGTGGCACATCACGCTCGGGGAGGGTGCACATCCAAAAATACATCTCTCCCAGAGCAACACTGATGCGAGGGTCCGATAGTGGGCCTTCCCCCTGCCCGCTGAACGCTGCAGTACCAAGGTCCCGACAAAGACTTGATTCCTTGGGGGGTGAGGCCTCTATGACAACCTCGCTTGGGAGGTAAGCCAACGGTCCATGGGGTACTACAGGGGCAGGTAGTAAAGGTCAAAGGAGTCGGGTACAGCACGGAGAGTTGGGGAGGGGGAGATGGTATCACTGAGCCTAGGGTGACCGCTTTTGAATCTTTCCTTTTTATGTGTTTGTTTAGATACTTTCAAGTCTAAAATGGGTCACCCATTTTTTTGTGGGTCAGGAAGTATCTGGAAAATGGAACCTTGTCCCATTCTGTGGTAGGAACTTTCTCCACTGCTTGTGATTGCAGTAATTTCTTCACTTCCAGCTCCAACAAGATTTTTTCTGCTGGTGTGTGAGGCTGAAAATGTCTGGTTCTGCAGCTTTGGGAAATTTCCTGAACTGCAGGAACAAACCTCTGTCCGCTACTTCCAGGACCCATTTGTCTGTGTTGATCTTTGACCATTCCTGGAAGTAGTGGGCTAACCTCCCTTCTGGAAATGGATGGGCGACCTGGGAACAGCTGTCAGGGGTTTTGTTTGTGTTGGGGCTTAGGTGCTGGAACTGCAACTGAATGCCTAACACCCTTTGACCCTGCCTTACAGTAACATCTTTGTGGTCGCTATTCACAGGGAGCATAGGGCTGTGGATAGTAGCCCCTACCCCACCTCCCCTTCCATAAGGCCTGCAGGAAGTGGAGGCCTTTTCTTTCTCAGTACTGCTCTTGCAGGTGGTTTTGTACTGGTCCACCTTTTTATGTAAGCCACTGTTTTTTTACCAAACAGGGAGCTTCCCTCAATGGGGAACTCCACAGCCTTTGTTTGTGTGTCCTGTGATAGCATGGTAGTCCTAAGCCATACAAAGCTCTTTAAGGACTCCGCATGAGCCAGAACCCTTGAAGCAGTGTCATTTGTGTCCACTGCCATATGAAACTGGTACTTTGTAGCCATCTATAACTGATCTAAATTTGCAAGCCATGTCCTGTGCTAAGCCACCAGTTGCTTTCTCACCGTTGTTATGGCGTTACAGAGTGCCTTCTGGTTCTGAACTGTGTATGTCAAATAAGCTGCTTGCCTGAGCAGCAAAGAAGCTGATGTATACACTTTTTTGACAATGCGACCCAGTTTCCTGATACCTTTTTTAGGATGCTGGGAGGAAAACGGGCCTTTGGTCTTGTCATATGCAGCAGTGAGGAGTACTTCAGCCTCTCCCGGCTATGGCATCGTGGCTGAATGTCAGTGTGCAACAGTGAGTTGTGGTGCAGGATAAGACAGTCATCCGCTGGCACTGGTCACTGCTTACACTGAGAGGCACAGCTTATGCACTCTGCAGTTCAGTATAGTGTCCAAGCCACATCAGCCACTCCTATCACTGGGCTAGGACATATCGTCACACATGTGCTGCAAGTGTGGAATGCCATCCTTAATATTGTCAAAGCGCACAGTTTACTGAGATGTGACAGTGACATCAGTGACACTGTAGAGGCGCAAGCCAACAGACTTGCCTGCGCCATTTGTCGAACAGTAGGGCTGCAACTTTCCCCTCTTTGTGTGCTGCTGTGTGCCCCGGTTTCAGTGTGTGTTGCTCCATGGCACCACCACCACAACGTAGGGCAGACAGGCTCATCTAGTCATGAAGTGAAGCTCACCAACTACAAATACTGATCTGGAATCCAGCTAACAGTATAACAAATTCAAGTTCCACAATTAGTGCTTCACCTTTGTTATGTTAACAGGAGCTGAACACATGCCGACTATCACTCAGCCCACGGATGTCCTACTTTTTCCAGCACCCACAAGCTGCATCCGTCTAACCTGCTCATGACCTGCTCACTCATATCCCATCATTCCTGCTGAAATCTGTGTGCTGCGAGTGTGATAGCTCATTGTCAGGGGGCGAGTAGCGGGCACACAGAGAGTGAAAATGGTGCAGGAGAGAGCACCAGCTACACAACACTGACAGCGGGAGACACCATAAGGAGTGCGACACGGGTGGCTCCCGTAGCAGTTCTGGCTCTCATGGTCAGTGTCGGCGCTTAGTGTACCCAGTTGATGTGTTACTAGCCGCAGGGATGGGTAGTAAGGGAGTGGGCGCTCCGCTCAGTAGAGCGGCCAAGCAAGCAGCTAGTGAGGAATTCTAGGCAGGGGTTGCCATGTGCAAGTGGGCGTTCCCGCGGGAGTGTGGCTCTCCGCTTGTCGTACATGTGGTAGTCATAGCCAGCAGCTGTACAGTACTTCGGCAGTGCACAATTATGAAAGACAGAGAGACCAGCAAGCGTGAGGAGCAGACTTTCCAGCAGTAGAGAGAGCAACAGTTGTTGTTCCCCTTCCTATAAACTCCCAAGGCAGTACAGAAGCTGTTACAGTAGCAGTGGTGGTGGTAAGTGCAGGATGTTGTTTCTGTGAATATCGATCTCTATGGGAAGAAAGATAGAGACATCGGGGGAGTGACAGGGAGAAAACGAATAGTTGGGTTGTCCCAAAAGTTGTTGACCCAAAATATGTTGACCTGCTTCAGAGAGTGCAGTTACTGAACACCTCATTTCTGTGCGTCAGTGTGACAGCGCGTGAGAGACACAGCGGAACCGTCACATAGAACTGCAAGTTGCGGCCATGCCCCGTGTGTGTCTCTCTGTGTGCAGTTCATGGGCACCTATCCATCATATTTTCTAGAGAGAGGGAGAGAGAGCTGTCAATCAGTGACAGGAGCAATGTGTGTCTGTGCTCTCTTATTCATTATGAGCTATAGCGAGGAGCAGAGAGAGAGAGAGAGAGAGATGCAAAGCAAGAGAGCGACACATTGTTTTCTTTACAGTTGCTCCACTGGTGTGTGTGTGTGTTTTTCTCTCTGTCTCCCCTTCTCAATTAACTTCTACAGTGGACAGTGGAGAGAGCAAGCGGCAACAACAGAGCTGAATGCAGCACTGTTAGCCTGTGAGACAGATGTTGCTGCACTGTCCTCTGTCTGTCTGTGTGCCTCGAGCCAGTGAGCAAGTCGTCCTCTGAACAGTTGCCATATGCTAGCGAGAGAGAGAGAGAGAGAGAGAGGCAGGCAGAGGCACAATATGTGTGTGTGTGTGTGTGTTGTGTGTGTAGGGGTGTGCGTGTTGTAGGATGTGTAGCAGTGAATGCTATGCACAAGAGATGTCACAGATCATATCAGTAGTATATCTATGACATTTCTATGTGCATAACAGCAATCCAGGCTGCATTATTTGTTAGGGACTATTTTGCAAAGTGGCAGGCTACAGTAACTTTTTTGCTGTTTAAACATAAAAAAAAAAAAAATACCTTTTTTGATTTTTTTTTTTGTTTAAACATAACCCATGTTATAAGAGCAATAACCCATTCCAGGGTGTGCTGTTACTGGGGATTTACGCACACCCGGGTGCTGTGAGGACATCTGGCCTGCGGCCTCGTGCCTCACAAAGCACCTGAGTGTGTGTTAATCCCCAATAACAGCACACCCTATCATGGCACATTGTTTACTTAATTGCTCAAGTGTTGGTGTGGAGGCACCACTGATCCAATACTACTTCAGTTTTCCTTCATTAGTTCTGAATCTGGATACTTTGCCATATTGCTGTAAAATATAAAAATCAGGCAGGTGGACGGACTCAGCAGCCTCCTCCAGTTCCTGGGAGCCGACTGGGAACTGGAGAAACTGCTAATTTAAACAATTATAATAAAATACACCATAACTAACACAGAGATATCGAGGAATAACTAAAGAATTAAAGTACTTGCATAAAATAAATAAACCATAGACCGACTAAAGCTGTACTGGGAGACTGCTCTTCAGCAGAGAAATAAATTTGATGTTAGTAGGCAGGATGGAGCGTGACCACAGAACAGAGTTTGAATTTGATTCTAATTTGATGTTCCACGATTAGCTTAAGTTCCAGCCCCAAGGCCACTCATTTCTGGGGAACAACTGCATTTTGTGAATACACTGATGGATTACCTGGGGTTAGAAATCAAAGTTACATACTTACCGTAACTGCTCATCTTCCAGAATATCTTCTCTGCTGAGCACCACTTATGGGTTTGGGCCAGCAAACCTGCCAATTAGAAATGTCTAAGAACTGCGTCACAGCTCCTGCAGCACAGCTGATACAGAATTTACAAATCTGCTTAAGTAAGAACTATAGACATGTTTCAAAATCTATAAAACAGAGGTATGCTACAGAGGGCAGAGAAGAAAAAAATTACTCAACACAGTAATGTTCATTTTCAGGGATCCCACACTATGGTTTCCCTCTATGCACCATCCTCTGCAGAGACAGATGTCCCGAGACAGACTCTGTTCTAAGAATGGAACTCAGAATGGGTCTTTGGAAAACTCTGCATCCACCTTCTACCCTGGCAGTTGTCAGATCTGTTTCTATAGGCAGAGTACAAGGTAGCTACTGATTCTAGCTAAAAGGCTACCAAAGATGTATGAACATTTTTTTGAAAAAACAATTAAATTAAAGCAGACGTGTAAATGTAAATATAGAAGCCGGCCCGTTGGCGCTGAGGGTTGAGGCACTACACGCCACACCTCGCGCTGCGCCGCATTCGGCCGAACGGACTCGGTGGTCAAGTCGGGTAGTGAGGATCGAAGGCCCCAACGGATGCGCTCTCCTCAGGGGTGGTTACCAAGAGCGCATTGCGCCTGCATTCTTCCATAGCCGTGGAAAGCACCGCAGAGGAAGGTGGAGGCGGCTTCGCCTGTCGGAGCCGGGGAGGGGACGCCCTCGCAAGATGAGGGTCTGCGCATGTAAGCACGCCACCACTGGGACGACGCCCCTAGCGCAAGGCGTCCTGGGGGAGTGGGGACGCTAGGAGAAAATCGAAATACCTCCGCAGCTCTAGATGAAGTCTCGCCTTAAGTCCATCTGGACCACCTACAGGACAGACCCCAATGTGCGAGGAGAGAAGGATGGGCACTCTAGGGGCAGATCCCTAAGGTAGGTACCGGGGGGACATGAGCGGACGGAAGGAGGGGGCACCAGAGGCAGTAAGGAGGGATAAAGATGAAAATAAAAACAAAAAAGTAAATGTAAATATAAAGAGAAAAAAACACAACTTACAATTGTAGAGAAAAACTACAACAGTAATGCTCAAGCAAACTATGTAAAACTGATTACCGTGAGAAAGTACAGTTATATAAGACCTTACTGTAACAGTAGATCTTCGAAAGAGGCTCTTGCAGTAGGTAATTACAGATAGGACTGAAGCCTGCAGGCATCAGGACCCCACGGAAACATTTCTAGCTAGCAGTCTCTGGCGAGGGACCGCCCCTACATCAGGTGGCTGACGTCAGTATAAAAGGGTGGTCCCCCATGCCCGCCTTCCAATTCTTTCCCGCCAAAGGCCAAAAAGGCAAGACAAGAGAGAAGCGGATATTTCCTTCTCTGGAAAAGGAGCTGAAAAAGCTTAGTGGGATGGAGGAAGGGAAGGAATTACCTACTGCAAGAGCCTCTTTCGAAGATCTACTGCTACGGTAAGTTCTTATGTAACGGTACTATCTTACTTCGAAAGGGCTCTTGCAGTAGGTAATTACAGATAGGACTGAGTCCCAAGCAGTCTGGAACAAGAAGAAGCAAACGGGAGGAGGAAACTACCCAAATGTAGACCCTCTGGCTGTGAAGGTCATAGGAAAGAAGACCTTGCAGAACAGCCAACCCGAAGCCAGCTCTACAGCGAGAGGCAATGTCCAAACTGTAATGTTTCAGAAAAGTATGGACAGAAGTCCAAGTTTGGGCTGCACAGATGTCTGCGCTGACATGTTCCTGAAACAAGCAGCAGAGGCAGCGACCTTCTGGTGGAGTGGCCTCTGACTTGACCCGCAGAGTCTTGTTGTACTTGTCATAACAGAAAGTGATACAATGAGCCAACCATTTAGATAGGCATTGCTTAAAAACAGAATTGCCTTGTCTTTTATGAGCACAATAGACAAACAGTTGATCAGTCTTTCTGAGATCCTTCGTCCTGGTGGTGTAGTATCTCAGAATTTGGTGACCATCCAAAGTATGCAAGAGGTACTCCCCTTGATTGGAGTGCTGCATAAAGAAAGCAGGCAGCTCAATGGATTAATTCAGTGTAGATTCCGCTACCACCTTAGGGAGAAACTTAGGGTTTGTAAGCAGAGCCACATGTTCCTTGTGGAAAATCAAATACGTGATTTTGCACATCAGGGCCTGGAGCTCGGAAATCCTCTCGAGCTGAAATAATGGCCACTAGGAAGAGAATCTTCCATGAAAGGAACTTTAGGTCTGATGAGGCTGCCAGCTCGAAGGAGGCAGAGCAAGCTTATCAAAATAAAAATTCAAATCCCAAGGAGGGCTGGAACAGGAATAGGGGGTCTCAAGTGGAGAACCCCTCTAAGAAAAGTCTTAGAGACTTCCAACTGCGCAAAAGTCCTGTCCACAAAAGGAAAATGGTAAGCGGAGATGGCTGCCATGTGAACCTTCAGAGAGGATTGACTGAGACCCAGATCAAAGAGAAGGCGCACGTAGTACAGAGGCCGCTCAACAGAGCAAGAAAATGGCTCGAAATCTTTGGAAGAGGCCAAATTGAGAACCGTTTCCATTTCATGGCATAGGAAGATCTAGCGGAGGACTTTCTGGTCTCCACCAGAATCTCAGCCACCAGAGGGAAAACCCCGAATCGGGTTTGAGCTATGTCTGCAGGAGCCACACGTGCAACTGAAGGGACTTGAGGCCTGGATGGACCAGGGTCCCCTGATCCTGGGTCAGCAAAAGTTGTGACAGAGGAAGAGGAGGTTCTTCTGAACACTGTTGCAGAAGACAGAACCAAACTTGCCTGAGACAGAAAGGAGCGATTAGGATCATGCGAGCTTCTTCTGAGCCGAGTTTCTGTAAGACCCTCGGAATCAAGGGGATCGGGGGACATAGAGCGAATCTGCCCTTCCAGTCTAGGTAGACATCTCTCCAAAAAATGCAGCGCCCTGGAGCGAGTGAGCAGAAGGTGGGAAGTTTTGCGTTGTGAGGAGTTGCTAACAGGCCTACCTGTGGTGTTCCCCAGTGTAGGAAGATATCGTCTGCTACCCCCGATCCAGTTCCCACTTGTGAACGTGAGCAGACAACCGACTGAGGTGGTCTGCCAACGTGTTCTCGACCCCCGGGACGTGAATTGCTGCGAGGTGAAGGTTGTGCTGCACTGTCCAATCCCAAACTTGTATCGCCTCCGTGCAGAGAGGGCAGAAACAAGTTCCTCCCTGTTTGTTGATGTACCAGACTACACACATGTTGTCCCTCTGGACAGCCAGATGCCCGGGAGCAGATACAGATGCAGAGACTGAAGAGCATACAGCACGTCCTGAAGCTCGAGCACACTGATGTGAAGTGTTTGTTCAAGCCTGGACCAGGAGCCCTGGGTCCTGTGGAGACCCCAGATGGGCTCCTCAACCCGCCTGAGGCGCCTGTTGTCAGCGCTCTGGGAGGGGGAGAAAGGCAGAAGGGAACCCCCCGGCAAAGGTTCTCCTGAACCATCAACCATTGCAAGTCCCGAACCATCGGGTTGGAGACCCGAACCTGTTGCTCTAGGTCGTCCACCAACTGATCCCACTGAGACCGTAGGGTCCACTGAGAGATTCTCATGTGGAGCCGAGCGCGAGGGACTGCTGGAATAGCAGCCACCATGAGCCTGAGGAGGCGAAGGACTGACCTGACGCTGACCCGCCTGTGGCTGGACAAGGCTGATCTGAGCCTGGAGTGTGGCCGCCCTGTCCAGTGGCAGGAATGCCATGCCAGAGGTAGTGTCCAGGATCGCCTCGATAAACTGGAGCCTCTGGGACGGGATCAGATGGGACTTGGCCTGGTTGATGGTAATACCCAGGCTGGTGAAAACCCACAGGGTAAGGGAAAGGAAGCGCAGGAGCTCCTCCTTGGACAGGGCCACCAGGAGCCAGTCGTCCAGGTACAGGAAAACCTGACCCCTGATACGCAGGTAGGCCGCTACAATCGAAAGGCATTTGGTGAACACTGGGCTGAGGAAAACCAAATGGAGGGTCTTGAACTGGTAGTGGTCCCCAGAGAAACAACGTAAGTATTTGAGGTGGGAAAGGCGAATAGGGATATGCAGGTAAATATCCTGCATGTCCAGCGCACAGCCACTTTCCGGCGAAGGAGGGCAGAAGACTCTGTAGAGAGAGAGCATTCTGAACCTTTTGTACTCTATGAACAAGTTCAGGGAACTGAGGTCGAGAATCGGCCTCATGTCCCCTGACTCCTTTGGGACCAGGAAGAAAAGGGAGTAGTAACCCATCCCCCGAAGATGGGTTGGGACAGGCTCTATCGCCTCCTTCAGAAGAAGAGAGGCTATTTCTTCCCGGACCAGAAGAAGGTGTTCTGGGGAGTAAGACAACCTTGGGGAGGGTGTCAAGGTGGTTTCTGAAGAAACTCTACTGAGTGTCCTTCTGCAATCAGCTGGAGCACCCAAGTGTCTGAAGTGATCCTCTCCCAACCCGGTAATGGAAGGAGAATCTCCATCCTACCAGTTCCTCTGGGAGGCCCAGAGACTGTGGGAGAGGAGAGGAGAGGAGAGGAGTCAGGAGGTGTGAGACAGTGCCGCTGCTGAAACTCCCACCGCTTTTTGGGTGGGGTGGGGGCTTGGCAGCCGGAGGTCCGACGCTGGTTGGCCCTCTTTTCCTGAGGTTTTGTCTTGGGCCGAGAACGCCTGCAAAAGGGATGACGCTGAGCATGAGGGGCCTGTACAAGGAGTCAACGATTTAAATGCTAGTACCTTTTCCTGCAGATCGGGTGATGTCCTGACATCACCACCGAACAGCACTGAACCCCTGAAGGCGCTGGCCCTGGATAGCAGACTGCACCTCCGGGACCAAATCTGACACCCGAGCCTGGCATGACGCCGCAACCCCACGGCGAAAAGCCGAGTCCAACAGCAGCAGCCCACTGTGTCAGACGTGACACAAAGCATGTGCCGACTGGCCAAACACACAGACAGGACTAGGTCAGCCACTTCCTGCTTCGTCTGAGATTCAGGAAGGGAGTCCAACTCAGTTTCCACATCGCTAAGGATCACTTTCTGGTACTCCCCCATGTGAGCAATGTAATTCAGGGCCCTGATTCCCAGAGTGGAAGAAGCATAGACCTTCCTCTCGTACTAGTCCAGAAGGTGGGATTCCTTGTCGGGTGGTAACGAGCTCAAGTGCTTGGGGTTAGCCGTCCGGCCGTGAGCAGCACTAATCACGACCGAATCAGCTCTGGGGTGTGAATTCAATGAGTCAACACCATCCAGAGCCTGATATAGCCTGTCCGACTTCCTCAGAAGGGGGGCTATTGCCGACGGTTGCTTCCAAATGGTGGATACAAGGTCTGCATGAGGCTCAATCCAGGGTGGAACCAGAGTAGGAGCAGTCTCAGGCAGATCCAGGTGCACAGCGAGTTTCTTATGCTGTGGCTCTGGCTCTAAAGACTGCCACCGATGAACAGCCTGGATTTTACGCAACTCCATGAAAGATAGATCCTCCAGAAGGTACTTTGGAGGAGTCATTGGCCTGGGCTTGTCTGGAGTGTGTGGCTCGTCGCCCGGATCGGAACGACCGTCGAAGTCATCCGAGGTCTCCGAGGAGGATGAAGAAGAAGAGGACTCCTCCTCCTCCCAGCGTGGGGGAGGAACTGACCCCTTGGGAAACCCTCGGGGCAACGTACCCTTCCCTGCCCTAGAACCAGAGGGCTCATCTCTGGTATCCGGAGGGGGGAGGGAGTCTCTCGCCTCCGACGTAGGGGGTCCAGAACCGGGTCCAGCATCGGAAGATGGCTCTCTACTTCCCTGGTAAGCTGAGCCTTGGCCTCAGCCCACCAGGAAGCCAGAGTCTCCTTCAAATCCACCGGCGGCTGAGGGGGGCGGTAGTAGAATACGGATATTGGAGGTATCTGCATGGCGCGTATCCATAACCCGATGGCGGGAAGCCCAGCGTCGGGTACTGGGGCACTGTGTACTGCGGCACTGGGTACTGGGGTGCTGGATACTGCGGGCCTGGGTAGGATGGAATCGGATATGACGGAGTCGGATACCCAGATACCAGGTGCTCTGAAGGAGCAGAGAGTCCTGGAAACGGCCCAGCGGGAGGGTCTGGGACGGGAGGCCCGGCGTAGGGGCGGCATCCAGCAAGGGGATGTTGCCAGGCATCGGCGTCCGAGGATCCAACGTCGGGTCATCTGGCCCAGCAGGAGGGAGACCCGTGTCGCCCGGGGAAGAAGGGCTACCATCCCTGGGGTCCAGCAAAGGAGATGCTGGGGCCTCGGAATGCAACAAGCATTGCGGCGAGCTCGGGATGACAGAAAGGCCCGAAGGGTCCAGCGTCGGCTCTAACGCCGAGCGGACGTCAGAGGAGCCGACATCCGGCTTAGCAGCAGGATCCAGGCAGACGTCGGAGGAGCCGGCCTCCTACTTATCGGACCCTGTGCTCGACGGGCGCCAATGGCGGGGGAGTCGGCCTTGGCGGGAGCTTTGAGGTCGCGGCGCTGCCCCCAAAGGGTTTGGGCATCTTATCAGCCTTACCGGGCAGGCGGAGGAGCCGACATCCGGTTTATCGGGGCCGCTTGGACCAGAAGGCCACACGGTGGCGGCCTTACTGGGAACAGCTGCCTCGCTGACCTGGAGGCTCGAGGGCCCGAGCCCAGTGGGAGGGTCGCGCCTCCTTGGAAGCCTCAAGACCGTGCGAGAATTACAGCACTACTTACCCCAGCCGAGGTCGCAACCAGAGAAGAGGAGTCCCGTGTTTCTTGCGGTGGCCTCTGGAGAAGTAGAGGCCCGCCTGAGTTTTTTCAGCTCCTTTTCCATGGAGGTCATCTTGAGTTTTAGAACGTGAGCCTCCAGGGACTGCTGCCTCCGCTTTCGGGTAACTGCATTGCACTGCTGGCAGAACTGGCACTTCTCCAAGGGGTGGTCAGGGCCTAGGCAAAAAAGGCACTGGGAGTGTCCGTCCTTGTGCGGGAGCTGGACGCCGCAGGAATCGCACTTGTTTTTGTGCTCGGAGGGAGTCGGGGACGATATACACGGCAGCTGAGGTAAAGGCTGATGAAATTCTGAAGAAAAAGGTGAAAATAGACATTAAAACTACCGATGATTGACTGCGAAGCAGTGAACTTAACCACGAGGCACTTCATGAGCTAATGGTGGGAAAGAACTGGAAGGCGGGCGTGGGGGACCGCCCCTTTATACTGACCTCGCCTGACGTCGGTCACTTGACGTGGGGGCAGTCCCCCGCCAGAGACTGCTAGCTAGAAATTTTTCCGTGGGGTCCTGATGCCTGCCGCTTCAGTCCTATCTGTAATTACCTACTGCAAGAGCCCTCTTGAAGTAAGATCCTATTTTCAGGTTCTGGAAGAGGAAGCAGGGTGGGAGAGTGAAACCACAGTGAGAGATCCCTGAAAAAAAACAACATTACCACGGAGAGTAATTTTTTTCTTCTAACCCCAGGAATCCCTCACTTACGGTTTCACTCTATGCAGACTATACAACAGTATCCTGGGAAGCTGGGTCCATAACCTACTTTGGAAAACGTTCTTCAATACAGCAGTTCAAAAGCTGGCATCCCTTCTGGACCATATGTCCAGACAACAGTGCTCTGAGAAGGTGTGTACTGTTTTCCAGGTAGCTGCTTTGTAAATAGTTAATAAAGGGATGCCACCTGAGGGTGCCACAGAGGCAGAGGTACCCCTTGTGGAGTATGCGGCATTTCCCTGCTTTTTCATAGCAGAATTGAATGCAAGAGACTATGCAGCGAGAGACAGACCTCTTAAAAGCTGGTATACCTTTGCCAACCTCACTGCTAACAAAATGCTGAGTGTTTTTGGATCCAACATAGTCTGTCCAGTCCATACAGATGTTCAGAACTCATTTCAAGTCAAGGCTGTATAATTTTTCTCACTTGGATTGGAATATTCTGGGTAAAGCAAAGGAAGTTTTACTGACTGGTTCAAGTGAAATTCAGACACCACCTTAGGTAGGAATTTTCTAATAGTTCTAAGGATTACCTTATCCCTGTGCAAGATGATCTAACCTTGCTCTGTACAGAGGGATTGCAGTTCGCTCACCCTCCTAGCAGAGGTCATGACAATCAGGAATATGTTTTTCCATGCGACATAATTTAAGTCAGCAGTGTCTATAAGCTCGAATGGAGTCTCCAAGAGCTGGGCAGTACAGATACTGAGATCCCATGGTAGGACTGGGTTCCCTACCGGTGTGGGTACAACTGACTGAGGCCTTTAGAAAACTTTTTTAAGAATGGATTGAAAGGCAAGTGACTTCACCATGCCTGCTGATCTGTAGTCTGACACTGTTGCTAAGTACACCTTCGCTGCTGATGGCCTTAGACCTAAGGACTGCAGGTGTACCAAGTATTCTAAAACTGTAGGCAACCCTGCCTGTACTGGGATTATTCTTTTTTTTGGGGCACCAGTAAGAGACTCTCTTCCATTTATCTGAGTATGTTTTCCTGGTTGCTGGCTTTCTTGAAACTCTAAGCACCTGCAGAACTCTGAGAGATTTAAACCAGAGTAATCTAGCTCCTCAAGAACCATGCCCTGAGTGTTTTATGTTTGGGCATGCTATCTTACTCTGAGATATGGTCAGCAGATTGTGATTCAGTAGCAGGATATGCAGAATTGCTGGACGGGTCAAGAGAACTGAATACCAGGTCTGTCTGGTCATTCTGGAGCTATTAGGATCATTAGTACAGATTCCCTCACGGAAATGGGTCAGCACTTCCATTCTTCTTGCAGCTGAGGAAGCACCTTGAGAAAGGCCCTTGCCCCACTGAGAGGCAGGGACCTTTTCTGCAGCTTTTGCTTTTATTTTTTTTACTTCCAGTTCCAGCAAAATTCTTTCTGTGGGAGCCTGAACTGGAAGATGTATGTGTTTCTGCAGTCTCGGGAATTTTCTGAACTGCGGAAACAGTCTGTGGCCCATTACCTCCAAAACCCATTTGTTTGAAATAATTTGTTACCCATTCCTGAAGGTAATGAGCCAATCTTCCCCCACTAGCAATGTATGGGTGACCTGTACAGAACTGTCAGGGGTTTTGCTTTGACTGGGACTTGGCTGTTGGGTGCTGCAGTGGCAGGAGGCTTTGCACCACCTCTGCCCATGCCCCGGAAGTATCCCTTTTGTGGCTGATACTCACAGGGGATACATAAAGTATAAACTCTTGGGAAGTAACTTCTGCCTATGCCTCTCCTTCCATTAGGACTACCAGAGGCAGAAGGCTTTTCTCTTTCACTGTTACTCTTGTTAAGTGGTCTTGTATTCATTTATTTTTTTCACACATGCCTCTGTTTCGGCACCAAAAAGTGAATTCCCTTCAAAGAGGAACCTATGGCTTTGGTTTGGGCATCCTGGGAAAGAATGGCAGTTCTTAACCAGGAGAATTATCTTAAGGATACTGCATGAGCTAAAGCTGCCGCGTCATTAGTGTCCACAGCTGTGTGGAAATGGTATTAAGTGTCATCAAGGGCTGATCTTGCAATGGCAACTAAGTCCTGTACCAGATCACTGCCTGATCTATCAGCAAATGCCAGAACTGTGTTCTACAATGCTTTCTGGTACTGTGCTATATCTAATG
This sequence comes from Neoceratodus forsteri, assembly GCA_016271365.2. Lineage (NCBI taxonomy): Eukaryota > Metazoa > Chordata > Ceratodontiformes > Ceratodontidae > Neoceratodus > Neoceratodus forsteri. Next base: position 43,035,843 of record CM057451.1, read on the forward strand.
AATAAGCTGCCTGCCTAATGAGCAGATAAACTGCAGTATAACAAATTTCTTGGCTATAGCATCCAATTTTTGGAGTCCTTTTTGGAGGCTGTGCAAAGAGCGATTTTTTGCTCTCTCACAAACAGCACTCTGGACTACACCCTGGTGATAAGGGTGCGCATACAGGTATTCTACCTCCTGTGTGTACACCTGGTATTTTCTGTCAATCTTTTTGTTGATGGCTGCAGCTGAAGTAGAGCAGTCATGACTTTTCATATGACCTTCTTAAGGGACTTGTGTATGGGGACTAGTCACCGCCTTGAGGGAGCCCTACCCATAACTTCAGCCTCCTCAGCTTCCTGTGGGTGAATGTTCAGAATATCTGCCCCTTTCTCTGTTCAGGAGGAGTGGCAGTGGCATGTTTTTGTCTTTAAATTTCTTTTTGGCAGGTATCTTTTCCAGTGCCTGCTCAGAGGTTCTTTTATTTGTATTTTTGCCACCCTGATATCTGATCCATCTTTACCATGCCTTTCAGACGACTGAGCAGCTTTATCTTTTTTCTTGTCACCATTTACGTTTTTTGTTGCTGCTACTGAACATGAGGCAACAGAACCTTCTGGTGCTTGCCTTTCACCGTCACTGGGAACTTCCTCAGAGCCTATATTTATTGTTTATTGGTGACAAGGAGGCAGACTGAGAAGCCACAATGACTCCTGATTTATTTTCCCTTTTATTTTGTTTTTTTTTTTAGGCAAAACAATTCAGAATTCACAAAAAAAAAGTTGTGATCCAAACACAGGCAATTTAACTTGTGCTTTTGGCAGTTTGCCTTTCCAAGATCTGAAAAACGACTTTGAAAAAATCTTTTTAGCCTGTGAATGTACTAGGACTCTCTGTTATGCCAATTTAGAGATATCCCACTAATAACTGAAGAACAAATACCCTCCCCCAAAAACACACACTAAAATCACTTAGAAGTAAGAGCCAGGTAGTAAAAAAAAAAATCTTTCCTTGAAAAACTGTGCAAATGTCAAATTATGACTTCTTGTACAGGAAGTGATTAATTAAAGAGAAAGGGCACAGACTGAAATTGAAAATAAAGGTGCTTCTGTTTCTGAGCAACTCAGGTCAACAAAAACAAGCCACTTACTCAAAAAAATAAGGTAAGTGTTAAAAGTGGCCAAAACAAAAACAAAAAAAAAGGTAAAAGAGGTAGCCAAAAAAGGTTTCTGGTTCCTGGGAATAAAAACTGGAGCTGGAGGTACCTGTAGCTACACAAAAATACTCTAATGTAAAGTAATAATAAATCTGAAATAAAGACTTAATTTTACTGACTAATTTTGCTTTTAAAATAATAGCATGGCTAGAGACCCAGTTGTACCACAGCTATACTTGGGGCAACCTTTCTCTCCAGGCAGACAAACAAATCTGACAACTGCCGGGGTAGAAGGTGGCTGCAGAGTTCCTCACACACCTATTATAAATTCTAGGTTCTATTCTTAGAATAGGGTTTGTCAGGGCTGGCCCGCTGGCACAGGTTGCCTACCTCGGCCGCTGGCAACCCGGGTTTAGGAATGGACCTGGGATGTCAGAGGGCCGGCGGGGGGCGGGGGGAGGATTGAGCGTCCAACAACTGCTCTCCTTTTCCAGGGGGGTAGAGTGTTTGGCGCAATATGGACACCTAGCGTAGGCTGGCTGTACCGATCATGCGGACGCCAAGTAGCTTGGGGGGCGGAGTGGACCCTGGACATCACAAGTCCCTGGCCCCCGCACACGGGAAAAATGCTGCCAGCCACCCTAGATGAAGCCCGCCCTCGGCTTCAAATAGCTCCCAGGCGGGCCCCTCGACCTCTTACGTCATCTGCGGCACTATGGGCCGGTGCCGCAACCCCGCCCTGGGGGCTAAGTCAGAGGGTATCGAAGAAGGCATGGCCATATGGGAGTGGAAGCAGGGGGTCCATGACCAGGGAGAGGTAGCGAGCGGCCTTAAGCATCTCCACCACAAATCGCTGATATAGCACATATTCAGCAGAAGAGGCCAAGTGGAGGGGCATCGGGCCTAAGCGGGTTTGGTGTTGGAAAAGAAGCCTCAGCGGGTTCCCATTGGACTCGCTACATCACTGTTCATGGCACTGACACAGATCCAGTGTTGATCCCATGTCAAAGGCCCGAGATGGGTGAAGAATGTGGGTCACCTCACAAAAAGGAAGTGCCGAGGCCCCTCTAAAGGTAGCTAAGGCTGCTAGCCTTCTAGACCATGATCTAGGCAACAAAACTCTGGCGGCATGCTCATCCCAGTGGAGAAATGGGCAGAGATTCCCAATCATAGCACATCTACATCCAAGAAGTTGCGTGAGTTGGAGATCGCAGCCAAATGGGCCTCTCTGAGAGACCTCATTCCTAACCATGCATAACATCAGCACCGGACAGAACCCAGGGTCTGGGTGTCATTATGCTCCAAGAAAGCACCATCTCCAGCACTGGCATCAAAGCTGGCAACATCCTCAGGACCACAGTGCATCCTGACACCATCCACCACAACGTCATCCTCAATACCCTGCTCAACATCGACACTGCACCTGGTGCTGTGGTCAGCACCAAAGTCGGGAACAGGCACCAAGCTGACATCTTTGTTAGCACCATGCTCAGCGCCAGCCCATTCCAAGTACCATGACCAGCGTTGGCACCAAACTTGGAGCCATCCCCCTGCTTGGTGTTGCTAGTGACACCATGGTCAGGGACAGGCTCCAAGTTGGCTCTGATACCAACACCTGCCTTGGGGTCAAGCTCTCCCCAACACCACAAACAGAATCAGAGAAAGGCCTGGTGCTACCACTGGCCCTGTCCGCAGCGTTGCCACCATGAATGATGACAACAGCACAGGGCACACCATAAGATATCGATGAGGTGTCCATTGGGGCAGACTGGGTGTATCGCCGCAGCTCCAACTTCAAGGACGTCTGTCACCCAGAGTGAACAGACTCTGGCAGTTATTCAGTCGACCGCCCACAGTGAGTCAACTGTTCACCATATCCAGTCACCATGGTCTTTGATGCCTCGACACAGGTCGAAGAGAACTCTGTAATTCCACGGACCATGAAGGGTCTGGAAGGGACCAAGTGAAAGGGTCCAGTTTCCATACCTTGGATGCCCTGGTTCAACACAGGCCTCTGAAGGTTTCCTCCTCAGTGTTCCTAGGGTGAGGCTGCGCAACTCTGACAATCGTGCCTTTTCAGTGGCAGCACCCACCCTTTGGAACTCTCTTCCTCAACAACTTCGGTAGACACCCTTGGTGGAATCCTTTAAAAAGGAATTAAAAACCTTGCTGTTTCACCAAACATTCAGTGGTTTTTAATTACTATGTTATATGATAATTGGTTTTCTTTGTATTTTGTTGCTTATCCTGTATTGGATTTGTGTATTATTAACTTGCTATTGTGTTTTTAAAACTGTATTATAAAGCATTCTGAATCTCTGGAGAGGGGCGCTATATAAATAAAATATTTATCTATCTAAGGTTGGGCTCTCCTGACCCCACTTCAACGTGTGAATCTCTAGGGTGTGGAAATCCATGTAGAGGTAGGCACTGCAAAAATCCATATCATGGCTTGGCCCAAGGCAGGAAAGGCACAGTTGATGCTGGTCATCAGACAAAATCTTCTTGCCACAAGGGCAAAAGATGGACGATTTTTTGGTCCCCTTTTTCGACTTAACAGACATCACAGAACACAAAGCCTGTGCCATATACTTCCAATCTGACTGGCTCCCTCTACAAGAAAGGCTCAAATACCAGGTCTGCCTGTTAGACACGAAAGTGCTCATGGGTCTCTCCCCTTCCCGCCGTACAAAACCTCCTGTGCCCTGCCAAAAATCAATACTCAACCAGGAGTAGTGATAGGAATATACTGTCTGTACCATTCTGGGGAACTAGCCTGGCTCAATGCTCCTTCGCCTACAGAGCCCCGCTCTGGTTAAATCACCTGCCAGAATCCCTCCAGAGCCTCCCCAGCATTGCCCTGTTCAAGATGGGGCTGAGGAAGACTCTCTCATCAAGCTCCAAATACAACTGCACTCTGACCCAATAGAACACCTGCTCTAAACTATAAGGTTTTGATCACATATTGTAATAGCTAACAATGTTGTAACTTTTGCCCTTCTGTTGTACACAGTTGCATTTCTGTAACTCACTGTGACAAGGCTCCACTGGACCTGCTCTCTGTATTTGCCTATCCTATGTAAATTCCATCTATCTGACAAGGAACCTTTGTAAATAAGCTAGCCAGCTCAAAGGTGTATTTCTGATTAAATACACATATAAAATACAGCAAAAATAGGGCAAGGAAATTTCTAGAAGAAACAGCGATGCAACGAACTGAGGTGACAAATTCCTGTGATGAGCATTCAATGGCGAATGAACAGACCTTAGGTAGGTGAGGGAGCCAACAGTGGTTACTGGTAGACACATAGCATCATGCCGTGTCACACAGGCACTATCGCTAGTACCCATTACTGGCCCCTGGGCCAAAAGATCTGCTCCCATGGGGTCCTAGTGCCTCTGCCCACACCCATAAGTGGAACTCAAAGAAGAAGACTGATTCTGTGAAGTTCTTTTTTTTTTTTTTCTTTCGTTGCCAATTATACTTGTGTAATTAATAAATTTCTTTGTATTTCCTGGTGAAGTTCACTGCCTCCCAAGTGTTAGCCTCAGGCAATTCCCACAGTCTTGGGGAATGCTAGCTTTTCAGTTCCTATCACAATTCTTGGCACTCACAGAAAAAGGTTCTAAGGCCCTGGGGGGGTCACATTTTCATATCTGGGCATGCTTTTCAGCAGTCACTTAGCCTGTCTAAATATAACTAGCTCTTTTTGTGGACCATGTGCTTCATACTTGGGTTTCACTGCTACCCCTTCCCCAAACCAAACTAGACCTGTTGTATCAGGGTTTTAAATAACTGATTCGCAGTTTTTTTCTTGGGACAATACTAACTGTACAGAACATATTTATATAGGTTTTCTACAAGTGTTATGTTTGTTAAACACAGTGAGGCAAGTGCTATGCATTTTCACAATGTTTTAGCACTTTTATGAGTAAAACGCTAATCAAATTTTGGAGTTAAATAAATCCCTGTGTACACAGGCACTAGTTATTGTGCCAGCTGAAAACACTGCTAACACAGCAGACACATCATTACCAGATACAAATTCAACTCCTTTCACTTCCTGTCACACAGAAACCCAAACACGTTCCTGAACACCAAAAAAAAGTACAAATGATGGTTAGACTAGAGCTAGTCATCTGCATGTTTCTGTTGTCCAGCACTTACCGAAAGGCAGGTCCTCCAGAAGAAGATCACAGCTGATAGAACTCCTACCAGTGCTGTGACTGCGACAGACTCCCAGGATATCCCGTAAAAATCAGGACCTGGCCTCATGTCCTCTGGTAATGCCGCAACAAGCTGAAACACAAATAACACAGGTCAAAAGAGCAATCATTAAATGGGTTTGAGCCACAGATCATTTCAATGGCTATAGGAGGTTTCAATCAGTCGCACCTCGTTTCATACTGAAACCACTTCTGGCTGGGGTCCACTGCTCCAGTTATTTCACCCACCATACCCAACCTTTCACTAGTACTAGTTAAATAAGAGTCCTTATCCAATAATTAAAACAAATACTCAGACTTGACTGGACTATAGCCTTTGGGGTATCCCTGTATGAACCCACAGTAAATAAAAAAAAAAAAGGGAGGAAAAGAGGATAGCCAACAGCCTTTTCACTTGCCTTCAGAGTACTCTGTCCTCCTTTGCCCAATCATGATATGGCTACCCTGGCATCCATCCTCACCACAGTGTTAGAGAAAAAAAAAAAGCCCCAATTTAGCCAGTACAACCACTGCTGCACATTTTTCCCTGACTTAGGTTTCTAACACACCCTAACTGCTGCTGCACTCTCAGACTCCGGGCTTCAGCTGCACAACAGCAGCTGGCTGGTCAACCAGTACTATCTAAACTCCAAGCTACCCTACCTCTTACTATTACCACACAGCTTCCTACTCTACTCTCCTGTGGAAACTTCTACAACACTGCCACCCACTGACCATATAACAAAGTAAGGGAACTACAGTATTTTTTAATTGTACACCTGTACAGTAAAAAAAAAATATTTAAAAAATGTTTTAAAGGTTTCATTTTTATGTACACAAAAAGACTAGGATATTAGCAGGGTGTGTAACATACTGTGATAATGCCACTTCTTGGGTGTATGAGTCACTCAACCTACAGCCTCATAACTCAATGCACCTGAGGCCTGGCACTATCCCATGATACACCACACCCTACAGTGTATTATTACTCCTTAATTATGTAATGGTACTTAAAATATAGGCTTCTCACTGGCTCAGACCTTTTCCAGCAGTGACAACATATCCACGATATAGTCATGGGCTGATCTGATTTTCTTCCACAGCCTGATTTCCCAACATAGGCCTTGCTCCATGACTTCACTGCCATATACAACCCAGAAGACATACTGGCATCTAAAATAAAAGATGTGGAGTACTAAAAACTGTGGCAATTTAGCTGTTACACATGTAACCAAACAAAAAGCACCCCAAGAGTTGCCTTCACCCCGCTGTGTAACAGTGCTTGTAGGCAACAGGGTACAAGGTTTTCCTCAGTTACAGCTGTTAAGCATGCAGTTAAAGCTGTTGAGCTTGCTTGAGAAAGAATAAATGTCCCCAGCCTAATGTGTTCTTAGAGGACCCCCAGGCCCCTGATTCCATGGTCATTCCAAAGTGGAAATCGAAATCCTCAGTGCTGGTCAGTCCCTGGCCTGGAGGTTCAGTGCAGATGGTCTTTTCCCTAAAGAGGTGCAGCAGCTGGGGGCAGTCACGGCTTTGCAGTAGTCCAGAGCCGCACAAATCACACTCTTTTTGAGTTCAGGGACTGCCGTGTGCTTCAAAAAGTCTCTGGATAATAAACTACAATTAAGGGGGTTTGCCCTCAGCTAACCCGGACTACCGGGCTCGACTGGGCAGGGACCTCCCGGGGAGGGAGGTTGATCATAGTATGAAACACTGGGACTCTTTAATGATGCAAAGTTTTCTCCTTACAGCAACAAAGGGCAGCTAGGGCCCTGAGTGATGTAAGGGAGGGACTCTTCCCCTTCCTACAGACAGCTACTGCGATGATGAACCTGGACAGGAGCAGGACCCTCAAGGTAAGCCATACTGCAGACTGGAGAGCAGATGGTAACCACAAGACACAGGTACTGGGTGGTGTGACTGCTCTGGGAGGGGGGGAGGTATCAACACAGAGGTCCTGGGGACAGACACTTAGAATCAGCCAAGAAAATAAGTTGTTGCTGTTGGGGTGGATGGGGCCCTGGCCAATTGAGATCCCAGCGTCACAGTAAGGAGAGTCGCCAGAGGGCTTCGGGGAGACACCTTGTGGTTCCTCCCTCTCCCCCCCCCGCCCATCACTGTGCCACTAGTCGGCAGGGAAGCCACCCCGCAGGTGTGGGGGCTGACTGATAGGGTAGCTGGCCACTACAGGTGAAGCTAGGGGACGGGGAACAAGCAGGCTGGCACCCGGGGCCTGCCACCCAATGCTCCCCTCATACTTCACACCCTATTACCTTACTGGTTGCTAGGAACGTGGTGGGAACTAGATGTCCACATCCCTAGTCCCCCCACCTACTGACACTATAAGTGTCAAATGGGGGCTCTCGGCTGAGAGTGATACCCCCAAGTAAGGCTTGCCTTACTCAAGAGTCATGGATATGTACCCTTCAGATGGAAGCGCCAAGTTATTGTTATATTTAAATGTGGCCCAGTTAGCCTACCTGTTTTATAGTTACCTCACTGTTCAGCACAATAGGTGTGCACTTGTTCTTCCAGTAGTCAACTACCAACCTCATGGCCTCTCGGGAGGCTACAGTTTAGTTTACCAAGTTAAATGTTTATTATCTTTGTTGTGTTATTTTGAATCCAACACAAACAGTACCAGGTATAACAGAGGCCGACTCAACTTATCAATACCAACTGGGGGTACCCCGACTGGGTAGGACACGGGAGGCTCCCTGGGGCAGAGCCTCAAAAATTCCCTCACAGCGCCCAACTTTCTTCTCCCAATATGACATTATCCCCGCTAAAATTATTGTCATTAAATATTAATGGGCTCACCTTTCCAATTAAGACATCACAGGTTCTAGCCTATCTCAGGAAAAGTAAGGCGGACCTCGTCTATCTGAAAGAGACACATCTGAGTGATGGGGAACACTCCAAACTGGGGAAGCTGACCAGGGTGAAGTGCACTTCTCCTCAAGCCAAAATGGGAAGAAGCGAGGAGTAGCTATCATAATCCCCCCAAAACCCCATTCCAAACTACACTTAAGTGGGTTGACCCAGTTGGCAGACTGGTGCTGCTGTAGGGCTCCATCAATGGCCACAAAGTAACACTGGAAAACTACTATCCCCCCGCCCTGGCAATATCCAAGATGCGTTTCCTGTTAGATAAAGTAGTTCAAATGACCAAGGGAGTACTACTCTTAGCCGGAGATTTCAATATCCTCCCCAACCCAGCCATGGATTCCTCAAACCCCAACACTCCCAGGAGGACACCCTCACAAAAGTTCTTCAATAGTTTCCTAAACAAAGGGGCTGGAGTGATGCTTGGCGTCATCTCCACCCACATACCAAAAATTATTCATTCTACTCCACTGTACACCAATCCTACTCCCATATAGACCACTGTTACACACAAACAGAGCTCTTGGGGAGCATGGAGGATGCCCACCTGGGAGACATTACACTCTCAGACCACGGCCCCTTGGTCACCACGTGGAAACTGGGCATGCAGCGGAAGCAGACCCAGTGGAGACTGAATCCCTATTACTCAAAAACTCTGCAATTTAGAGATTTCCTAGCTGACAAAATAGCAGAAATAGTGTCAGATAACCCACTGACTGATGTGACCCCATCAATCCAACTGGACACCATTAAAACAGTGCTTCGGGGCTATATAATAAAGTACATCTCTGCCCACACTAAAAACCGTAGAGAACAAAAAACAAGGCTGGAGGATACCCTCCACTTCCTACAGATGGCCCATAAACAGGGGGACCAGTTGGTCCTCCCAAACTGAAGCAGACCAAAGCAGAATTAGACAGGACTGCCCTTCAGCAAACTGAAATATCTCTGATATTCCTCAGGCAGAGGTACTACGAAGTTGGACCACAAGCCACACGGCTCCTGGCCCACCAAGTAAGGAAACAAAAAAAAAAAAATGCCCGCATTTACCACCAGAAGGCACCCAGTAGATGGCAGACCCCTTGCTGTATTAACATCCATTGCTGAACACTTTCTTTCAAGTTGGTGCCAACTGTAGAGATGCTCCACTGGCCGAGTAGGGTATCCTGGGGGCAACTGGGTGATGCCTGAAACTCCAGCCACTGGGTCATAGTGGTCACCAGCTACTACGGTAGAGTACAGCATAAACAGCGGGCTCCCTAGAATTCAGCCTTACCTGTCTCATGCAGTAACTATCAGGGGGGACTGATGACAGGGAAAAGAAATAAATGAAAAGAAAGAAAATGGTCTGTGCTGCTGCCACCAGTGACCGCGCTAACGTGCATCAGGGGTAAAAAATGCACAGATTTTTATTTAGGTGCTCTATCACTGTTCCTTCACTTCATCATTTGCTTCATTAGTGCCTCTAACATTTTTCACAGCAATTTACTCCTGTTGACCAACTTCCTGTTTGACTGTCCCCCTGGCTCTACTAATCGAGCTAGGCTGTATTACAATGTATCTGCCAACAGCAGACGATCTATGCTACTGGCCTAACCCTATGCCAAAAATCTCAGCTTGAAGCGTGGAAGTGTGGTGTGCTGCCGACTCGCCCTGGCACTTCTGAAAATGGAGGTAAAAAGCGTGGTTCTCAGCAAGTCTGTGGTGGACAGGCATACTGAACTTGGACCTTAATCATCATCTTTGAACAACGGTCCCACTAATGGAAAAAAAAAAAAAAAAGATTTTATGCTGTCATGAAATACTGGACTCAGACAGCCCCCAATGTCATCAATTTAGGATCTGCAGCAGTACTGCACTCCAGTGCAGAATGCTCAGTAATTCAGTGTTTATTAGTATAAAGAAAAAAAATGCCTTTCTGAACAAAAATCTACTGTTAAGCAGTTCAGGGACACAATATAATACAAATGATACTGTATAACAAATGAGAAGACTCCGCTCCCGAGTGTATTTTGTATAACGAGGATAATGCTTTGCCACGTCTGTCTTTTAGTTAGGAAGCATGGGACTAGTCACCCCCCAACTGTACTATGAGAAATACAAATATACATTTAAAATTAAGTATGTGTAATCTATAGATACAAGGTGAATAATTAATAATAAAACACAATGTATACTTTCTGTAAAAGCTGTTTATTACTATCCCTTGATAACATACTCCGATTATCACTTTGTATTAACTGGTAAGAGACGGGACAGCAGAGAGAGACAGAATTCAGCTGCCATGTGCTTGGAGGGTATTATGCTTATACTGGAATTATTAATAAAAATTAACAATGGATGGAACACCTGTTTCCTCACAGAAGGATCTCAAAGACCTGAAATGCATCTTATACTCAAGTCAAAGTCTGTTTTACGGACTGAATAATCCCCCTCAATTGAGCAAAGATGGGTACCAGAAAGAAGAAATGATGCAAAAAATGGAATTAGACCCATGTGATTAAATAATAGTGTGTTGAAAGCAGTAAGGAATAAGAAAAAATTACATAGGACAGCCAAGGATTCAGGTGTACAGGAATATTGGGATCAGTATATAAAGCATAAGAGAGAATGCAAAATACTAATTAGTAATGCTAAAAGGGAGAAGAAAAATGACATAGCTAAAAATTCCACATCCAATCCAGAATCATTTTGGGCATATGTGCAAAAACAAAAAAGGGATAAACAGATCGGTAGGACCACTTATGGAAGGGAGTCTATGCCTTTTTGAAGCCAGAAAAAAACATAGGAACCAGATGGATTGCATCCGAGAGCACTAAAAGAATTAGCAGAAGAGTTAGCCAGTCCCCTGGCACACTTATTCAACAGATCTTTGGCATGGGAGAGGTTCCGAGGTACTGGAGGGTGGCAGATGTGGTGCCGCTTCACAAGTGAGGTAGCAGGGAAGAGGTGGGGAATTACAGACCGGTTAGCCTCACTTCTGTAGTGGGAAAACTAATAAAAATCTTGATTAAGCAAGACCTTGCATAATACCTGAAGGAGAACTGGCTCCAGAACACCAAACAACATGGATTCGTAGCAGGAAAGTCGTGCCAGACAAATCTGATCACCTTTTTCGAATGGGTTACAAGGGAATTGGATAGGGGACATGCAGTGGACTTTCTCTATTTTGACTTCAGCAACGCATTTGACTGTGTACCACACAAGTGCCTACTGAGGAAGCTGAAGGACACAGGGGCCACCAAAAGTATAGTCAGATGGGTGTGCAACTGGCTCACAGACAGAAGTCAAAGGGTAGTGATAAATGGGGTGAGGTCAACCGTGAGCATGATTATTAGTGGGGTTCCACATGGATCTGTGTTGGGCCCGGTTCTCTAACATTCATCAGTGACATCAGCAATGGTAGCCAGGAAAACCTAGCCCTGTTCGCAGACTACACCAAGTTTGGAGGGTGGGTGGACAGGTGTTAGGGACCTAGAAGACGACCTCCAAAAATTGGAAAGGTGGTCTAATCTGTGGCAGCTGAAATTCAATTCAAATAAGTGCAAACAGCTGGTTGAGGTGACCATGGTGCTGTTACCGCTGCTTGGCCAGCCCCCACTGCAGGGAGCACATCCTCCAGCGGGCCCAGTGGACCATGCTGGTGCAAGCCGTCATATACCCCAGGAGGCACAGGAAGTCCTGGGCAGGGTGCAATTTCCCAAACTGTAATAAGCGAGCAAAGGAGGCAAGATCTTCTGCCCTGTCCGCTGGGAGTCGGGCCTTGGCCCGACAGGGATTGACTTCTGCCCTGATGAACTGAATCACCTGCAAAGTACCGAATTCTGACTTGGCCTCATTGACTGGGAGGTCCAGGGCCAAGCAGGTCTGGAGGGCGAGATCCCTGGACTGCTCCACCTCCGCCTGGAGGAACTCAGTATCAGCCTGTCGTCCAGGTACAAGTACACCATCAGGGACAGAATGATCTGGTTCAGAGTGACCATCTGGAATTTGCGTGGCCGAAGATATTGGTCGAGGCCATGCAAATGCAGTATGGGGCACCAGCCACCCTGTCCGATTTGGAACCAGAAAGTATCTAGAAACAAACCCCGGACAGGCAGCGGTGTCCTGGACACGGATCACTGCCTCCTTCTGGAGGAGTTGGGTGATGTCCTCCCAAAAGGCAGACAACATGTCCACGGACACCACGTCCTCCCATGAGGCACTGGCTCAGCTGGGCGGAGAAGCCTCGAACTCCAGAGGCAAGCCCCGGCTGACCACCTCGAGCACCCACCTGTCTGAGTAATGACAGACCAGGCAGAAGCAAAATGGTGGAGCTGCCCCCCCCCCATGGGAGGTCCCAGGGTGAACAGGGTAGGCAGAGAGAGAGGAAGGCCCCCCAACCCATCACTGTGCAGCCTTAGAGGTGGTGGTGGTGGTGGGACTGGCTGAAGAAGCAGACATCCACTGCCTGCCAGACTTCTTGGTGGCAGAAGTCTACTTCGTTCAAGGCTGCCAGGTCTGCTGTTGCCCAGCTGGGGGCTGAAGTGGTTGGGCCACAGGAGCGTAGCAGGGCCGAAACTGAAATGGCTTTTTCTTAGGCTTCTGGCCCCTATCATCCTTCTGGGTGGATGTCACGGAGTATAGGGTGGCGCTGGACTTCTCAATGCAGGTGTGATGGCCATCCTCCCCAAGCTCAAACAAGTCCATGCCTAAGAAAGGGACATCCACCAATGTGTGCGGGGTGTTGGCTGTAAAAGTCAAAATCCGCAGCCATGCCTTGTGGCGCATAGCCACCGCCGAGGCCACGGATCTGGTGCAAGAGTTGTCAATGTGGCCAGCCCGGTGGCGTTAAGGGTTGAGGCGCTGGATGCCACACATCATACCATGCCGGCGACCCGGGCTTGGGAGTAAGCTCGGGTTGCCGGGGGTCGGAGAGGATCGAACATTCGGAGGACAGCTCTCCTTTCCTGGGGAGGGTGGGTTGATGACTCCCCAGCAGAAGCGACTCCCAGTGGAGACTGGGGGTGCAACAGTTGGGGGTCCCGCACACAATAGGTGGAGGTGTTGGCGGACGTCCGCAAGAGGGGTGTGGGAGCGTGCACTGCTCATGGCTGGACGTCACTGCACATCCGCGCCACCAGGGATCATGCTCACACACACGTAAACAAGAAAACACCCCAGCGCCTACCCCACGCCTACTGCTGAACCCCGCCTTCTCCCGATCCTGATGTCACTCAGTCTACATCCGAACCCACCCACTGGACTAAACTAATGAGAGAGCCCAAGGTAGGTGAAGACTGCCCTGCCTGAGAAGCACAAGTTAGGTGGTCTACCGGTGGGGGACTTAGGATGCCAGGTCATGGTTCTGGGGGATCCGAGTTGATGGGAGGTCTCAGGCAGGGCGGGACAAGTAGGTGTCTCCTGGAGGATGCCTCAGGAACTGGCGACTGGAGGGAAAAAGAAGTGTGAAAAAAAAAAAAGCTGCCAATGTCTAGGGCAGCCTGGAGCTGCTGTTTTGTGGCCGCGTGACCCTAATCATGGACCAGCTTGACTGGCATCTGCAGGTCACCCAGGAGCCAGGGAATTACTTGGTTCAGAGTACCCAAAAGTGCGGTAAAGCTGGCCATAAGCCTGCCGAAAGCTCGGGGGCAAGGCCGCATAAAAACTTCTTGGCCGCACGGTCTAACTTTTTAGACTTTTTGTTAAGGGGTTTGTCAACATCCCTGACATTGCCTATGTGCCAGAAGACTATCAACGACTAGCATTTTAGCTGAAGGGTGGTCGGTTAACCTGGACAAGGACCCAGTAGGGACCACATATTTGCGGACCATATGGACTGACAGTATAGGGCAGGGGGCCAGATTGCTGCCACAATTCCAGAGCGGGGCAAAGGATGGTCTCTGCTGCTGGGAAGGCGACACCAGGGGAGTAATCCAAGTCAAGAATCTCAGACAAGGGGCAATCAGCCCACTTCTGGATGGACTCCAACGGAATCCTCATGGACTCAGAGATCATGCAGAGCAAGACCCTGAAGGAGGTCGGTCCTTGCTCCACTGAGAGATGGTCCCCAGACTCAGGGTCCAAGCTCAGGGTCCGATGAGAATGCATCGACAAATCCTCTGTCCAAAGATTCCTTGAACACCGGCCAAGCCCCCGTATCCCCATAGACAAAGTGTGGTTCATTGGTATGAGAGATCTGAACCGACAGCCGATGGAGAAGCTCGGTGCCTGGGAGTGCAGATTTAATAGGAGGTCCTACACGGAGGAGGGGCTCCACCCAAATAGGTGTCGAGGCCATCATCTGCTGAGCCAGTAGGACATGTTTGGGCCAGGGCTGTGGCACCCACGGATGTGCTGGAGTAGGCTGAGGTGCAAGCAGCTGCCTGTTGCCGGTGCCCAGAACCAAATGGTGCAACATGAACTCCCCACAATGGTGCTGCATCTTGAGGTGGAGTCAATCCTCCCCAAGGAGGAGGAGGAGGAAGAAGAAGAGGAGGAGTACCAACAGCATTTCTAGGCCGAGTGTCAACAGTGAGACCGACGGCCGTGTCAGGAACTGCTTGACCTTGACCTCCAACAAACTGGACAGTGAGGGGTGGCAGGGAGAGGCGATGGTAGCCTGGGATTCCCTGAAGGGTCGGGCTCCCGAGGAGGGGGGTGCAGCTCAGCATGGGAGAGAACAGGCAGGACTGGAGTCCTGGAAAGGGAATCCTCCACATCATCTAGTGACAACAGGTCGACTAGCTCGAGAAAGATCTCGACTGATTGGCTGACCCACGTTTCGGCCAACAAGCTCGACAGGGACACCGTGGGGCTAGCGGCCTGGACAAGAGTGTCGGCGGAAGCAGACAGCTCAATAGCCATCGAGCCAGCACAAGTGTGTGAACCAGAAACCCAAGAGCACTTAAGGCTGTATGACGTGTGTTGGTACTTCTTGCATTTAGAAGAGGAGGACCATTGGGAAGGGCCCTTCCCAGGGTTGGAAGAGACTGGCACAAGTCCCAAAATGCCCCAGTAAATAAGGCGCCCATGCCCACTGAAACCATGGCAGACACAGATAAGGTGCCCACTGTGGCCTGGGCCACAGCCTCCTTGAAAGTGGCAAGTTACTTGGCCGAGCCTGCTGCCACAGAGACCACCCTCCAGGCTTCTTTAGATTTTAAAACCTCTGAAATACTGCTTAGTAATTTTAATGTGCACAGACAAAAAACAAACAGCTGATTCGTACCACAGCACTTCCAGCCCTTGCAAACTCTTCATCAACGGGAAGGGGTGACCAATAAATACCCGACTATATTTAAGGCTCACCTTTAAAGTGACAGTGTTGCAAACAAATAATATTAGTACATTAAGCTATCCATAAAAAATATAAAATAGCTCTGCAGAACTGGAGAAGGATATTTACTAAGAAAAGCAATAAGTATTAAAAATAAGAACATCCAGCAATCTAAAATTAATAAAGCCAGAAAACTACAATCAAAGTAAACTGATCTCTTTTTTTTTTGAACTATGCAGAAGTTTTTGTAATCCGAAACTTCAAATAAACAAATAAAATTCCAGCAGAGTTAAGGTCATACCACTGTGACAACAGACTTCCAAGACCACCTACAGGAGAAACAAGATCAATGAAAGTCCAACAGGTTAGCTTAAGCAAAAAATCGAAATAGAGGTTTGATCACTACCATAAAAGTTGAAAACCATATGTAAAGATCCTAACCTTTAAGAATAAATAGCTAATAAAACACCTTTAGCTTCTGAAAAAAAACCTAAGCTTCGAACATTCAATTTGACATGACTAACAAACGCCTAAAATTAAAATTAATAAAATAAAGGGATAGTTACCACTAGGTACAGAGTGGTGGGGACTTACAAATATGGTGTGATGTCCTAATTTTCATTTAAGTCCATCAGAGTAAAGTGCAATCAGTAGGAAGATATGTCTACCCTCCCTTTTTTTTCTCTGTGCTTCCTCATTTTCCGGGTGCAGCACATCTGTCTGAGTGCCACTGGTTTTTTGTTTTTGTTCTTTAGATTTTACCAGTGTCCCATTCAGCCGGACGACCCAAGAGAAGGTGGGCATAATGGTCCTCCAAGGTGGAGGGATGGAGAGTAATGCACAAGTTGCAAGCCTGTGAGTCGTGCTGCGTACCCAGACAGTAAACACATGAGTTGTGCGGGTCGGTGTGCAACATTTTCTGGCTGCAAGGGCACCACTTAAAACCGTGACTGGACTTTGGTTCTCCCGATTCCATTGTACGAACGTAAAGGTAGTCAAAACCGCAACACCTGAAGACAAAATATTGTTGAAAAGTTTAGGGCCTACACCAAGCATGGAGCTGTGATGGAGGGAATCTGATGCTTTCTGCTGAAACAAAGATCTGATGTCATGGGGCGGTGCCGAGGAGGATACCACCCAGTGAGTGGGAGGAGTCAGCTTGAAGACCATCCGGGCAGATTCAAAGGGGAAAGGTTTCCGCTAGTGTGGATAGTACACCATATCCATGTCCCTGCAAGCACATTTGCAAATGACATTAAAATAGGGAATCTGGTTGAAACCAGTGATCAGATACAAGATTTACAAGAGGAATTAAATTAAATATATCAGTGGGCAGCAGAAACAAAATGAGGTTCAACTTGGATAAATTTGTGGTCATACACTTTAAAGAAAAATAAGAGGAGAATGATACAAGTTTTCAAGTTCTCTTGCCATAAAACATTCAGACTACCTGCAATAAAACATGTAGGCAAAAACACACTGATTAAAGATAAATTTAATATCTGGGGAATGTTGATGTTCTGTCAGTTTGTGGAATGTTGCAAAACTCTTATACTCTGTTATCATCTGCTGTATGCTTCTGACTGGCTAATATGTCCATGCCTAACAAGAGACCACTCCTGTACACACCAGGTGACTGGCAGCTGTGACATTTGCAAATGTCATGCTTTACTTAAGATCCCAGACTACAATCATACCTCCATGGTTCCAAACTACTTTCCATTTTCTTGTTTTTCACTCAGAAGTTAAGAAGCAAAAGAAGGCCGTGGCCCATGAGTAGCTCCTAGGACATGGTGTAATAATTCAAGTTTTCCCCAGTCTTTATATACTTGTCTAGATTATTTTTAAAAGCAGTTTTATTTTTCCTAATTATATAATCTCTTCTAGCAAGCTAGTTTAGAGATTTGCAGATCTTACAGTATAAAAGCATTTTATTAGTTTTATATTTATTCACCTTAACTTGTGACGGGTGGCCCCTTACTTGAATCTCGAATCTTTGTATTCAGTTTGTAGTTCTGTCATGAGTAGAGGGTTATTCATAATGTCAAAAAGGAACAGCATGTCTCCCCTTCCCCTTAAATCCAGACTATGTAAATCCATACTTTTTAGGCATTCATCATATGACTTGCCTGCATTGCCCTTAATTAATTTTATACATCTTCGTTTCACCTTTTTTATTCTGTTTAGTTATGTTTTGTTGTGAGAGTTCCATAAGCAAGTTCCATAGTCCATCTGAGGCCTTACGCAGGATAAGTATAAGGGCATTAGAACTTCCTTGGCTCGACTTTTAATATTTATTTTTATTGAGAGAATTGTACAGTTAGCTTTTGCAATTATATCTGTACAATGTTGTTTAAATTGGAGATTACTGTCCAACATGATTCCCAAGTCTTTTTCCATATTTTCGTCTGAATGTTATTATCAAATAGGAGATACCTATGGGCTGGGTTGTGTCTTCCTAGGTGGAGCACACAACATTTATCGATGTTCAGTTTCATGTCCCATTTTAACATCCAGTCAGCAATGACACTAATATATTTTTGAGTTATGGAGAGTTCCTCTACAGTATCACAAGGTCCACTTATTTTGGTGTCACCTGCGTACTTGACTAAGTAATTAATTACCTTTTCTTCAAGATCAGCAATAAAGATCTGAAAGATTATTGATCCTACCATGTACCCCTGCGGCCACTAGTGACACTAGCCTGGGTTGATGAGTAACCCCTTATAGTGACTACTTGTTTACTTTCCCCCAACCAGTTCACTACCCATCTTACAATGTATTTCCCTAATCCATATTTGTTTAACTTCTTAGCTATTGCATCATGTGCAACAAGGTCAAAGGCCTTACTGAAACTGAGCATGACAGTGTCAACTGATTTACCAGAATCTAATAATTTATTAACTTTATCATGAAAGCATATTATATTTGTGGTACAAGATCTTCTCTTCCGAAACCCGTGTTGATTGTGATCAAACATTGGTATGGTGTCTAGGTGATCAACTATGTTTTTTATTAGGGATTCCAAGATTTTATAAGGAACGCTAGTCAAGCTAATCAATCTGTAATTTGATGGTAGAGATTTGCTACCTTTTTTATACATCAAAATGATGTTTGATAGCTTCCAATCCTCTGGTATACCCCCACAGTTTAAAGATTTCTCAAAGTATTTTCAGTGGTTTCCAAATGTGATTTTTCATTAGCTGCAACATGGGCAGGGTGATACTGTCTATTCCATGAGAACTATGAAATTTTCATTTTTCTATTTCAAGTATTATTTCTTCTTTAGTTATCACACAAGAGCCTTCCCCTACGTCAGAAGTGTTATTTGTAAATTCGTTGATATCCATGTTATAAACTGAACTAAAGTAAGTATTGAAAACATTAGCAATATCCACAGGGTCAGCAACTATGCTGCCGGTATCTAGTACTGCAGATAACTCCGAGTGTGATTTTTTTTTTTTAGGGAATTTATACTGCTGTAGAATTGTTTGCTATTACCCCTGCTGGTTGAATTTACCACTCTTAGTTCATAAGTCTTTTTGCATTATTTATTTTTCTTTTACACTTGTTTTGTCAGCGTTTGAACTTATTACAGTTAGTATCAGTCTTATGTCTTTTAAATTGACCATACATTTTATTTTTTTTATTTTTATTGCCTTAAATCCCTTTGGTGAGCCATCTTGGTTGTCTACCTTTGTTTTGATATTTTGTAACATGTTTAACATGTTGGTTCATAGTTGTTAGGATGATGAATTTTATCTGCTCCCAGCACTGATTTACTGTTTTTAGATTTAGCAAGTCACACCAATCTATTTCGCTGAGAACTTTATATATTTGTTCAGTTTTTCTTTCTTATTTTCTCCAAACAAAAACAACCCATTTTATAAGCTCAATAAACACAATCAGAGGGTGTGTGTATACACTTGGTTATATACACAGTGAGTTGTTTAAGCAAGAGGCTTAACAACCCCCTCGTGTATACAACATACAGTATAAACCTGGTTTAGAATCAATCAGTTCACATTTGGACATGAACACAAGTTGTTGTGTAGAGTGCTGACATGGAATGTCTGCTGCGTTCCAGCCCAGAGGTGCTGCTCTTTAGCAATTCAAAGACAGACCAGCATGGAGCTGTGTGGGTTGACTGTAAAACGCTTTGATATGCTTGCATAAAAGCCTCTACATAAGTGCAAATGGGTACAGTATGGTACATACCTGCAGGCTGCGATTTAGCAGCACTGTTACAAAGGAGACAACTTTCTAGGTTTTTCTGATTTAGGCGATTATCCCCTTCAGCTGGAACAAGTGGATAAATCACAAGCTCAATCACCCATTGCCTCTCATCACATAGGTCATTCAGACAAAAAAATCTAAGTATGCCTTGTGCATGTTACATGCATTTTTTTAGGTTTTCTTTGGAATTAACAAGATTGTTAATATTGGTGGGGTACTCAGGAGCACATGTTGGTGGATAAAGCAATGGGGCCTGATGGGATTCACCCCAGAATTCGAAAAGAACTAAGGGAAGAACTAGTAACACCACTGACTACCCTTTTTAATAAATCATGGGAGGATGGTGTGGTACCCGAGGACTGCAGGAGGGCGGCTGTGATTCCCCTTCACAAAAGTGGGAGCAAGGCAGAGGCAGGAAACTACAGACCTGTCAGTTTGACCTCAGTGGTAGGGAAAATGATGGAATCACTTCTGAAGGAAAGGATAATTGAGTACCTAGAGGCCAGTGGGGCACAGGACCCAAGGCAGCATGGGTTCACAGCGGGAAGGTCATGTCAGACGAATCTAATTGATTTCTTTGACTGAGTGACCAAAGCAGTAGACCAGGGAGAGGCTGTGGACATGGCCTACCTAGACTTTAGCAAGGCATTTGACACAGTCCCTCACAAAAGATTAAGAAACAAATTAGCCAGCCTGGGAGTGGGTCCCGTAATAGTAAATGGAGTCCACAGTGAAGAAAGGAGGGTTACTAGTGGGGTACCGCAGGGTTCAGTACTGGGGCCGGTCCTTTTTAATGTCTTTATAAGTGACATTGCAGAGGGACTGGAAGGGAAAGTATGTCTCTTTGCAGATGACTCAAAGATCTGCAACAGGGTTGATACACAAGGTGGGGTGGAAAGGATGAAAAAGGACTTGGCAAGGTTGGAGGAATGGTCAAAAGTATGGCAACTTAGATTCAATTCTAAGAAGTGCAAGGTAATGCACCTGGGAAACAAAAACCCAGGGGAAGAGTACACAATGGGGGGTGAGATACTGACAACAACAAAAATGGAAAGGGACCTGGGGATAGTCATATCAGACGACCTAAAGGTGGGCCAGCAATGTGAGAAGGCAGTAAGGAGGGCTGGGGGGATACTGGGATGCATAGGGAGAGGCATCACCAGTAGAAGACAGGAAGTTGTTGGCCCTCTGTACAGACAGTTGGTAAGACCACATCTGGAGTACTGCGTGCAGTTCTGGAGACCCCATCTCCGCAAAGACACAGACAGGGAGGAGACTGTCCAGAGGAGGGCAACCAAAATGATGCAGGGTCTGCATCAGAAGACATATGAAGAAAGACTGAAGGAACTAAAGATGTATAGCCTCAAGGAAAGGAGGGAAAGGGGGGACATGATAGAAACTTTCAACCTCAAGGGAATCAACAAAGTCCAAGAGGGTAGCATATTTCAGAAAAGAGATGTGCAAAAACAAGGGGCACAATTTGAAGATAGAGAGAGGGACAGCTCAGAGGTAATGTGAGGAAGTATTTCTTCACAGAGGGGGTTGTGGATACATGGAACAGCCTTCCTGAGGAGGTCGTAGAGTCAAAAACAGTGGGGGAATTCAAGAATGCAAGTGACAGACATAAGGCAATTCTAGTGAGGGGTAGGAGGAAGTAGGCTGTTGGTTAACTAGGATCTGCATCTTATCCGTTAGGTAGGGAAACAGGCAGACTACGTGGGCCTAGCGGTCCTTATCTGCCGTCAGATTCCATGTTTCTACTGCAGTGTGCCTTCATGTTTCATGTGCACAAACTCACAGACAATTCAGAAAATGTCTCGACAGCTAGACTACAATAAGATCTGGCCCAGATTTATTTCAATGTGTTGACTCGGATGTCAAAATCCTGATAAATCCAGACTTACAATAAGATGGCTGGATTCTATACAGCAACCATGATCACCAATCAGCTACAAATCAAGCATGGAACATAAAATCTGTTCTATAAGTTAACAAGGCCTCCGAGGGGCATCTCTTATGGTATAAGAGACACCGAGAGTGAGGTTTGGGCGAGAGGACTGCGAAGCAAAGCAGAGCAGTTCTGTCTGCCCAAACCTCATCAGAGGTATCTCTTATACCATAAAAGACATCCCCCGGAGGGCTTATTAGGTTATTATAAAGCACTCGAGTTTGGCTTGAATGATAAGTTTACAGTTTGTTTTTTTTAATATTTGTTTATGCATCCTCCCCCCCCATTCCTGAAGTGGAACGCTCTCTCATACCACTCCTGCACAAGAGCACACTGTACATAGGATAACACGTACAGTGGCTCTGCGTGTTGATTGACCGAAATCATCTTAGTGATTTATAATAGTTCACACAGAGGCTCTAGTGTGGTCAGCCCACTGGCACAGCAGTTGCATTGCTATCTGGACGTTGCTGACCCAGGTTTGTGCCCCTAACATGGGAGGGCCAGCAGGAGGAAGACTAAGATTCCCAGAGGACACGCTCTTTCTACTGGAAGGGGGTGACAGACTATGCCAGACTACTGCCACTTGGGTGACCACAGGTTCCATCAGACTGTAACAGTAAAGTTTAAGGTTTTGCTAGAAGCAAAATAGTTGAAATCACTGAAGAAAGGAGTGGCTACTTGCAGTTCATTAGAGGCGAGGAATGTGAAGTACACAGGGTTGCGACCTGTCAGGTTTTTTACCTGGTGATCAGGTTTTCAGGGTCCTTATCAGGTAATCTGGTTTTGCTCTGTGCTGGTCAGGTTTTTGAGCCATTTTGAGTGCTCACATATTTTTGAAACATATGTTGTCATATTATTCATTGTTTCAGCAGCATGTCCAGCTTACAAACAAGTTCTGTTGTCAATATAGTCCTTTGTTTGTGAAAGGAATCAGTCTGGGAGGTGTAAAGTATAGCCATTAACACCATTAGCACTTACTTAACCTAATCTTTTCCACTGCATCTTAAAGTGGCATTGCAGCACAGCTGCCCCCACCTTTTGTAACAGTAACAGAGCCAGTTGTCTTCCACTTTCATTTGCTGGTAAACATTTTCACCTCTAACATAATTTAAGCATTTTTAAATGTTTTAAATTATTTTTTTTTCCTCAAGAAAAAAGTATGGTCAATTCTTTGGCTTTGAAATAGTACTGTGGACATGAACAGGGAACGGAGCTAGAAAAAGATATAAAGTACACATTACAGGAAACAATTTATGTATTATTATATACCATGTATACTGTTGTATGCTATTTACAGTATTTCCCCTGCCTCCTCCAGATATCTGTAAATGATATTTCTTTTATCTCTGTATGTTTATTTGGTAAACCAATATCAATATCAATTTTCTGTTGTTGTCTTAATTCCCTACTAATTGGTGTGTAACCTGACGTCATGTATTGCTAATAAGAGCCTGAATGTGAACCTGATTCTACCCCTGTAACCTGTTTCTAATGTATATTTGTGTAACTATTGTAACTACTGTAAATAATGCTATTATGTGTCTTTATCTGTAACTAATTCCGGGTTGCCCCTGAAAAAGGGATCTCTGGTCTCAGTGGGCTTACCCGGTTACCAAATTCCAAATAAATAAATAAATAAATGTGTAAGTAAATGGATGACTAGGAAGAACCTAGGAAAGTAACTTAACAGGTACAGTATAGTATATTAACATTTTTGTTGAACTGCTGCTTTAAGTGTTGTCTTTCACTGATATAACAAAGGGCCTTCCAGGAGGAACAATGCATGATGAGTCATGAAAAGGGGTGCGGCTAAGAGTGGAGCTTAGGAACCGTTTTTTGCCCCATCAAAGGTGGCAACCCTAAAAGCACATGAACTGAACAGTGCATACGTGTGATATCCAAACAGTGCGTGTATGTGTGATGTCAAGAGAAAAGAACAACAGCTTCTGTTTAGAAGAAGGAGGGCTGTTCAGATTAGAGAAATTGCTGATATGGTGTGGGATAATTTTTATTTATTTTTTTATTTAGTTTTTGTCGACCGGGTAAGTGCACTAGACAAATCCTGCCTATTTTCAGGCACGAACCGGGGAAGGGGGACACAGATGAATGCCAACTGAACTTGAACCAGATTAAGCTGTTGGTGGTATTTTTTTAGTGAATGAGGGAAATTTGGCCAGGACACCGGGAAATTCCTACTCTTTCGATAAGTGCCATGGGATCTTTAACATCCACCTGAACTACCACCAATCCAGGCAGATGGGACCTCGGTTTAACGTCTCATCCGAAAGACGGCAACTCAGAAGTGCAGCACCCCTCTCATGCTGCACTACAGTGTCAGTACTGGGATATTAACCCTAGTGCCAGATGTGGGAACTGAACCCACAGCCCTCTGATCTCCCGGCCTCGGAGGCGAGTGTGCCACCTACTGAGCCACTGACACTGATAATCCCCAAATACTGTATTTCAAATACAACTACATTCAAGTTTTTTTTTTTTTTTTAACTGGGAACTGAACCCAAGAGGCCAAGTTGTTAGCCAGGGCTTCCTGTGACTACTTTCATTCTCATCCTATAAGTGCTACAGCCAGGAATACTGGAAGGAAGGAAGCAAGCAAGCTGCCTGATGCCAACAGTAGAATTCAAAACACACACACACACTGCAAAACACAGCTACTGGTTGTGCTACTGGATATTTTTTTCTCATGGCATGTTTCTCTCCTTGTTTTTGATTAAAAAAAAAAGTCAACAGTAAAACATCAAAACATGGCATTTTGGTCTACCACCAATGACAGACCAGGTCCAGCTGGGGTTTACCACAAGAAAGCAAATGGACACAAGACATGGGCAGCAACTTGGGTTTGCACTCCATGCAACACCCATAACTTCAGCACGCTAAGCTTAGTTATCCAGTATGTAATCCCTCACTCCCAGACTACCAATGGAAAAAATGGGTCTGCCAGTCTCTTTTTTCAACTGCCAAATCAAGCAATACTTTCAGCAAAACTGATGACACCAAAATAAGAGCAAAGAGGAGCCCTGGACTTGTTAGAGTTACAGACCATCTAACCTAGTTCAGCAGTAAGGGCCCATGTCACAACACTACAGGGAACCCTAGATCTTATTCATTTATTAATTGATTTGATTCTGGTAACCGGGTGAACCCACTGGGACCAAGGTTCCTTTTTCAGGGGTGGCCCAGAATTAATGACAATTATACAATTAGGGTAACATGCCATGTTAGACAATTACACAATTGAGCAATCCCAGTAAGCGCTATAACATAGTAGGAATGAGAGAACTGACATGGATTAATAACAGTAGCTATGTAGGTGATTGGCACCCCATGTCTCAGCAGTCAGCATCACAGATACAACACATTACATTCAGCAAGCATAGCAAATACATTATATTGAGTAGATACATTAAGTTAAGTGAACAGAGGTCGATCAACGATAACATGTACAAAGGTATTTTTCTAGGTAATACACTTTTAAATACCACCGTTAAGAAAACTGTAGCACAGAACTAAATTCTATGTTCCACAACTGATCTGAAACACTAAGTTCCTGTCCACACTAGAGGTCTGTAACATTACTGCTGTTTGAAAACGTTACCGGACCCCCCCCATAATGATTTGCATCCGCACTGAACATGGTACTGAACTGTGTACAAAAACTGTGCTTGAACCCTGATAGTTTCAGGATTGTTGCATGGTTTCATAACATTTACATTTTCAACACGCTTACCTGCTCAAGTGTGGACAAGAGATTGGTAGTGTGTCTGTCCTGGTGGTGTCTGTCAGTCCTTGCACTGTGAGACGGATGGCGAGATGCGAGGAGTACACAATTCGCAACTGTGTTTGCAGTACACTGGTTGCAAAGCTGTAGTGTGGACGCAAATAGGGCACAGCCGGAACACAGACCTACCAGCGAGATTTAAGTGTGGACGCCGCCCTGTAACGGTTTCAAACATTTTTTCAACTCAGCTTGTCAAGTGTGGACAAGGCCTAAGTCTGTAGCATCTATACTGTTGTAAACAACTCAGCAATAACCTGTTATACTCAGCAGGAGACTCTCAAACGCAATGTCTCGACTGATGCCAATATTTATTAGTGGTAGTGGGGGAGAGGTGGAGATCTTTACTTATTTTACAGTGTCACTGTTGAAATCTGAATTTTTTTTGTCATAATTCTGTTTTTTTTCTTTACCCCAGTTAACACCTATCGGGTGGGGGGAGAGTCATCCTTACCTTTTCTGTGTACTGTCAGGGAAAGCAGGACCAACAACAGTGCTGCCCCACTAATAACTGCACTTGCCCAAGCCTATAATGAGCTTTTAGCACCAACACAGTTTCAAAAGAGAGGTAAAGTTCAGTAGTCATTGCCTGTGCCATCAGCCTCCCAACACTATGTCAATAAACAAAACACACCAGGTCTGGCAAAACTGATACTTTCTGTTTTGGCCTCCTGATTGCACCAGTTCTAGTCCCTCTAGAACTAATGGATGGTTAGAAGGTGGTCACTTAACACTGTGACAGTTCTGGCTGGGCATAGAACTACTGGGCATACAGTTTGATGTCTATAGTGGGGAAGATCTTAGTCTCTACTTGGGGGGGGGGGGGAAGAGTTCTGGACTTCCTAGAAGGGAACGAGCTGCAGGACCCCAGAAAGCATGGGTTCACGAGGGGGAAGGTCTTGCCAGACAAATATGGTACAGTTTTTCAACTGTGTTACCACAGCACTAGACAACATGCAGGCAACTGATATAGTATACC
The DNA here is from genome assembly GCA_016271365.2 of Neoceratodus forsteri. Classification (NCBI taxonomy): domain Eukaryota; kingdom Metazoa; phylum Chordata; order Ceratodontiformes; family Ceratodontidae; genus Neoceratodus; species Neoceratodus forsteri. Next base: position 43,062,287 of record CM057451.1, read on the forward strand.
TCCACTACAGCAAGGCCTTTGAGTCAGTCCATGCAGTGGTGATGAGCCACGCTCGCTGGTGCAAGGTTTGCTGCTCCCTATTAACATGAACAAACAGGTTAGTTCTGTACTCGCAGAACACAGTTCAAGAATATGAAAGAAAATCCAGGCTGCTTAGTTGACCAAAGGTTTATTAACCAAAGGCAACAGTTAAAGGCACTGGTGATACAGTAAATCCACTACTGCACCAGGTGTCCCTGTGTTTTGATCATCAGATCTTCATCAGGGGGCGGGTACCTAGACAGACAGGCAACCTTTAAGTAATGGTCGCTGTTATTCACCAAAAGAATGATTTCAGTGTTAAAGCACAGTTACAAAGGGGAGTGGGGTTCAAACAAAAAGTAACTTGGGTCAAAAGTTCAACATTTTACCTGAATATGTTTCATATTGCAGCAGCTTTAGCAATTTATAGAAAGACCCAAAAAGAGAGATTATGAAGGTTTGGAGAGTGCAGGTAATTATTCTTTTTACCACATTTTGGAATGCATATTTGGATGTGATGGGGTGAGCTCCTGACTCTGTGCTCATTTCTTGCTGCCTTCACAGTCTGCCTTTGGGTGGGTGATACTGACAACGACCAAGCAAGAAAGAGATCTGGAGATAATCATTTCAGATGCCCTAAAGGTGGCCAGGCAGTGTGATAAGGCAGTCAGGAAGGCTACTGGTATGCTGGGGTGCACAGGAAGGGGCAGCACCAGCAGAATGAGGGAGATGGTGTTGCCCCCTATACAGATCACTAAAGATCCCACCATGAGTACTGTGTCCAGTTCTGAAGACATCTCAGGAAGGACACAAAGTGGAGGTGGTCCAGAAGAGGGCTACCAAAATGGTGCAGGGTCTGCATCAAAAGCCCTACAAGGAAAGGCTAATGGAACTCAATATGCACACCCAGGAGGAGAGAAGGGAGAGGGGGATATGACAGAGGCCTTGTAATATCTTGCAGAGCAACTTTGTTTTTTGGTCTTTGGAATGGGAGAGGGTGACAGTCTCTCCTGCCTAAAGTGTGGCTTACATATTTGGAACTGATACTGTGTTAAAATATTTTCCGGTCATCCTCTGGATATATGTTAGTGGGGTGATTCAATAATCCGAGTATTTGGGTATCAATTACTCTTCAGTGAGACTCATAGTGACATTGGTTACTGCTTTGAACAGCTGATAGCCTAAAAATAATGCTTTGTTTATTCTTACAATATTTTTTATTTTATATTGTTTGATTGTTAAAGTTTTTAATTTATTTTAATATTTTTTCCCCACTCTGTGAAAAAGAGTGGTGTTTTAGATTGTGTTTTAGTTTTATTCTATTTTTTGTCCCACACTCTGTGAGAGAGAGTGGAGGACGGTATTTTGGGGATTGTAAATTTGGGTGGGGGTTTACTGGGGTGGTATTTATTTGTTTAAAGTGTGGGTTCTGTTATGTTTAAGTTGTCCTCCACTCTGTGAAAGAGAGTGAAGAGTGTACTAATTTGATTGGGAAAATTTGATTTAATTTACTATTTTTACAGCTGTGATCTTGAGTGTTTTAGGGTTTGGGGTGTGTGTGTGTGTAGAAAGATTTGGGAGTCCAGATGTGTTGGTGGATTGCCCCCAGTCGTGCGCTATTCATCCTCTGGACTTTGTGACCTCCACCCAATTATTACCACCCCCCCTGCAGTTTATAGTACATCAACATTGTAGAGCACTTGGAACTGCTCACAGGGGGGGTTGGGCTGAGGGTTGCGAACGTCGGGGGGTGAATGAGCGGGGTACTTGTATCGCGGTAGTGAGGCCCAGGAGATGCCCTTGGGCGAAATGGATTCTGGAACGTGGTCCTCCATGCCTGGTCTCCATACCCAAGTGTTCCACTAGTAATGGGCAGGTAGCTCGGGCGGCCTTGAAATCCCATCCAACTCAAGCGGTGTTATGCAATGCCAGATCTTTTTTTTTCATGTCACGATTTTTCTGCCTTGCTGAGGCAACTTACCGGTGGGGACATCCAGCCACAAGCCCTACCCACCGGGAGAGCACCAGGCTCACTCGCATGATGGGGGATCCGGCATGGCCATCGCCAGTCCGCTGCAGGGCCTCCCCATACCCTGTTCAGCCGGACCGGCCCCAGACCCCCACAGCACAAGTCCATGAGAGTCCACCCAGCAAGGCAAAGCGAGGCTATCACAGACTGCATGGTCGCACCCAGCCATTTTCCTCCATTAAGGTCCCCAGATGGAGCACGGGAAAGTAATGATGTCGATGCACGGACGTGCAGACATCCGCCGCATTCGCCCTCTGCTAACACCTACATCTGCAGTACCCCCGGGCATCCCCAGGGGCCGTGTCACAGCGCGGTGTGCTTCCCTAGCCAACCCCAGGCCTAGGAGAGCTGTCAGCGGACGCTCAATCCTAGTCCTCCCCTGCCGACCCCCAATGACCTGGGCTCATTCCTGAACCCGGGTCGCGGGCGTGGTGCAAGGTGTGGCATCCAGCACCTCAACCCTCAGCACAACCGGACAGGCTAATGCCAGATCTATTAAGAACAAGACTGCAATAATTGCAGATCTTGTTGGGACAGCAGATCTGGCTTGCATCACCAAGACCTGGCTGGATGATAACGCTGGCCCCATAGTGGAGGCTGCTGTTCCAGTTGGGTACTCAGTAATACACCGCTCAAGAATGGACTGGGGGGGTGTCTGTTTCAAGAGAAAACTGGACCGTAAAAGTGTGCCAGTTAAGGAGGCTGATTCATTCGAGTGTAACATGGTTGCAAGTGTAGGATGTAGGCTCACTCTCATCTACCATCCACCCGGGGATGAGAAGCGGTTTCCTTGGAAGTAGCGGACTTCATGGTCGACATGGCATTTCAGTCGTCCAGGTTGATGGTCTTGATCAACTTTAACGCATGGGTCGACGATGAAGTCTCACAATTTGGACGGAACTTCCTCCAGCCGACGATATCACTGGGCTTTACACAGGTAGTTGCCTCTGCCACCCATAAATTTGGTCACTCCCTTGACTTGGTCTTCCTCCTGGGGATCGAAGCCTCTGACTTGCTGGTGGAACCGGTTGGATGGTCAGATCATCACACTGTGGAGTTCAGTTTTTACACCTCTCCGCATAGGCCTGTCCCTGTGGAGGTGGTCAGATACCACCCTTTACGGGATGTGAATCCCAACGGCCTATTGGCAGTATTAGACCTACTGGGAATTCCGGAAGCAAGTGGGAGTCAAGAGAGCCTGGTTCAGGCCTATAATAAGGCCGTTACTGTAGCCCTGGACTCCATCGCTCCTTTCCATGTTCGTCAAGCATGCATGGGACAGTCATAAGGCAATTCTAGGGGTTGGGGGTAGGAAGAAGTAGGCTGCTGGTTAACTGGGATCTGCAGCTTATCCAATAGGTAGGGAAATGGGCAGACTGGGTGGGCCAAGCGGTCCTTATCTGCCGTCAAAATCTATGTAAAATCTATGTCCTCTCCCCCTTCACCCTGGGTCCCCATGGTTTGATGGGACCTTAAGGGAGCTTCGGCGACTTGGACGAAGGTTAGAGCATTGCTGGAGTAAATCCATCCTGGAGGCTCACCACCTTAGATTGATGGAACATCATCAAGTCAGCAATCTCCCATTAGAAGGCAGAGTTCCTGTCAGGGGAGACTGCTGCTGCTCAAAATTGACCAGCTCAGCTCTTTCGAACTGTGGACAGGTTGTGCAACCCAACCTGTCTCCAGGTTCGAAGAACTTTTTCACAGATTGAGTGTGACGAGCTTGCTCAGTTCTTTCCAGATAAGGTGGCCAGCATCAGCGCGGAGATCCAACCAGCACACTCTATGGGAGCTGACAGTAGTCGGTGTATGGTCACTCCTCCTCGGTTTGTCTGGAGTTCCTTTGACCAGCTGGAAATCATGGATTTTCTGCGGACTGCCAGGGTATGCACCCAAAGCGCTGTAGTTTGGACCCGGGTCCAACCTTCCTGATTATGGGTTGTTGTGATATCGTTGGCCTGGTCCTTGCAAGGATAGTTTGGTGCTCCTTAGAGTCCGGTGAGTTTCCTAGCTCCCTAAAGGAGGCGGTGGTGATACCCTTCCTGAAGAAAGCTGCTCTGGACCCAAGCTGCCTTGCAAACTACAGAACGATGTCTAACTTTGCCTTTGTTGGGAAGGTGATTGATAAAGTTGTGGCGCTGCAACTGGAGAACCATCTGACCATCTATGTGTAACCCCCTTGTTACCCGGGGTTACCAGAATCCCAGTAAGACCTAGTGGTAGGCAGGGAAGGCAACTTGTGAAATTCCAGTTAAATGGATTTCACACTGTCTCTCACTCTGTTCTCAGTCTCAGCTGAGACTGAGGGATGACATCACCATAGAACTATCGCAGCTGCATGAGCCACAATGGAATCTGCAGAAGAGAGTTAGAGTAGAATGTTGGGAGGTTTGAACAGTAGTCTGTAGGCAGTTGGAGTTTGGAGATTGTTATGAGAGGAGCACAGCAGCTCTGTGCTCAGGCTCTCGGAGCCTCAGCCCTGAAATAGGGCTACAATTAGGGAAAGGTGTGTGTTTCCACCTAAAGAGAGACACAGTAAGCTATTTTAAAGTGGTGGAGACCGCTGATTCGGGTCTCTGTGCTCCATCCCTCAGGGGATGGGACAGGAAGGTTTGCCTGCATTTCCAGGGGCAACTCACTGGCTACTGCTAGTGAAGAAGCTGCCTTATTCTGTCCAAGAGTCTGGGAAACAAGAAGATTTTGTGATTCGCCCATGGGACACCTGCAACCAGAGGGTGAGTTCTGCTCTTTCTAAAGGGCCCATGTTTCACCCTGACTTGTGTTAAAGTGGGGATTGGACTACTGAAGTAGTGGGAGGCCTAGAGTAATAGGCTTAGCCAAAAGTAAAAGTATGTTCAAGTCCAGCACATAGGGGAAGTCAAGACATGTAGAGGAGATGTGACATACATCTACCCAGTAATCTACATTGCCAAGCTTTCAGAAAAGAGTTGTTTAGTATTCAGAAAAATGGCCGGGTATGGATTGTGGGAGCTGGAGGTGGGAGACCCCCCATCTTTAGTAACCAGGTCCACCTCTACGGATTTGCTCTGTGGATTTCTACTTTGCCTAATGCACTTGGCCAGTGATGAGGGAAATACCCAGACATGGGATGGAAGGAAAAATTCCCTCTAGGAGTCGAAGGCTCTAAGGTGGTTTGGGGAGCCACCAGTTGGAAGACTGGTTCATTCCTATAATGGACCCCGGATCAAGTGGCTGGCCGGGGAGCCGGGCCAGTGGGGAAAACCCAAGCAGTGTACAAGTCGGGCTGTGTACCCAAAGCTGCGTGCAAGTCCGGGCTGTGTGCCTGGTGGGTTCAGATCTGGAGGGCTGAAATGTGAAGAAGTGTTCTGTTGTCTCTAATCTGCATTACCAGGAATGTAACCTCATGGGGGTCCGTCTATGCTTTGTTTGTTCAGCTTGGATGTGAATAAAAGTCACACTGGAGAATCCCATTCCTGGTTTTGGACATTACAGTTATTGCTTCCTGTGTTCGGATTTACTTGGGTGCCCCTGTGCAGAGTAGTCAAACCTAGGCCCCCTGTGCTGAGTAACCTAGTCCTCCGTGAACCCAGTCCCCACCAGGTACTGCTGTCAGCTTCAACAGTATGCCACCTGTCATTTTGCAAAAAGGCAGGAGTGAGGGGTTACAAAAATGGAGGCACCACTTTGGATTTTAATTCAGGGAGGAAGGTGCTCAGGTAAGGGGGCTAGCATTTTGGCTATCTGGCAGTGGGTAGCCCAAAAAGCTAAAGCAATTTAACTAGTGTGTCGCTGTGTGCTGTGGATCTTATGCTGCTGTTAAAATGCCAACTGTTTACCAAGGAGCAGTAAAGCTAAAAGAATGTGCCCTTGTTCTGCATCAATTGTTTACAGCATTTTTGCCTGCTTTTTAAAAGAACTGTGGTGATAAAGAAAAGTGTGGAAGACTAGGGGTAGGAACAGGAAAATTGTGCCCTGGACGTTGGAAATGCTTTTGAGTAAACTGAGAAACTTGCTGTGTGAATGGCCATACTAAATGGCTGAAATGGGCTCCCGCCGTGGAGTCAGTTGGGGGGGAAAAAAAAAACGTGGTTTCTGCAGTTTAAATTTGCCTGCTCGACGATCGCCGTGAAGAGAAGAGCACTTGCGAGGGAAAAGAGGCTCATTTGCATGGCGTCGTGTGATTGGTGAGGCTGCAATCAGTCCTGCCCCTCAGCCAGCTCTACAGTGACTGCCCAGCATTCGAGAGAGTGTGAGTGGAGTGCGTGTACTGGCTAGTGAAGGAGCGTCACGGTGATTAAAAAGCGCTGTAAAACTTCTAAAAATAGACTGTTTTGTTCAAAATCGGGCTCAACCCGCATCTCGATCGTCTGAATTGCGAGTGTGGTGATCGGGGAGACGTTCGGCAGGACTGCCCACCCATTCTCTTTCTGAGGCCTCCAAGACTGGCCGCAGGCCGTTTTTCCATCGCAGCTAACAGCTACTGATAACAGTAAGTACCAACAGTAAAAGTTGCTCAAACAGTGATTTTCTGCCAAAAGCCAGCTGAATATGCGTGTAGCAGTGTAGTCGCTTTGCAAATAACGACTGTGTCAAGTTTTACCAGCAAGTGCAAGTCTGTTAAGCCATTGACTGTGTGCACAGTAATGTATTCAGCATCAGTTTAAAGTTTTAAAGCCAGAGAGAGACTGTGAGTTGTAGCCAAATGTGCAGCACTAGTTTACAGGCAATCCTGTGCTTAAAATCCTGAGGCTTTAAGGGACTGTGAGTTAAAGAAATATTTCCAGCAAGTGAAGAGTCTGTGGAAAATCATGTAAATGTGTTAGAAAAAGAAGAGTGCAAGTTTGTGCAGTTTGAGCAAAAGTTATCAGTAGTGTGTGTAAATCGGATGCGCAGTGGCTTGACCCAATTTCTGAATGTTGATGCACAGGAGTGCTGCCGCCGCCATTACAGGGTGGGGTAGTAAAGTAAACACAGCAGCAGAGGAACCATTTTAAAAGTAACGAGAGTGTTCAGTGAAGTGGGACTTTCAGTAACAGTGACCTTTTGTTTGTTTTCCCTGCAGTTATGGCCTCAGGACCAGCTTGCTACCCGGATCATGCCCGGGTTGCAGTAACAGCAGCAGTAAACAGACTAAGGGACATTGAAAAGTGGTGCTATGGAGGACAATTGCCTCCTCATTTGTCGATTCCTGGATATCCAGTGCATGTGTGTCAAATTTGCTTAAACGCTGGAAGTGACGTCTTCATGATACCTCACTGTGTTGGATGCCTAGAAAAATATGGCTTGTATAAAGCGCCCCAGATTCGTTTGGCTCCCACATGGACAAAGGTTCAGGAATCTGCAGTTGGCAGCACACAGCACCAGACGGAGCCTGTTGAAGAAGGTCCCTCGGGGGGGAGTGTGGCACAAAGCTAGAGGGTGCAGATTTAGAGAGAGAACCAGATGCTGAAGTTTCGGATGCTGGATCTCAGAAGGAAAGTTCAGATTAAGCATCAGTAGACCCCTGGGGGGGGGGGGGCTAGCCCAAGTCTCATAGGAGAAGATGACATGCGGGAGGCCTTTGAATGGGATGTGTCAACCTCCATGCCTAGTGATGAGTGGATAGTCTCAGGAGAAGGGATGACTGCTCACTCCTGGGCTCAGATCCTTAGTGAGGAAGAAGATGAGGGAGAACTTATGTGGCCTTGTGAAAAAGGAACGGGTACACAGCCTCAAGCTCTTGCCTCGGAGGAATGCATGGAAAAGAGTGGTGATGCCACTGCCCTGGCTGTGCCAGAAGTAGTCAGGGATCCGTTTTTAATCTCGTTAAGGATGCATAGCTGGCAGAACCAGGACTGGCCACCCCTAAGCCAGGCCAGAGGTCTCAGGTTGACCAAAGCTAGTAAAGAGGAGAGACTGGTTCATAGGAAGGTGAATGAGATCTATGGGATGACCTTTCCTACCCTTCCTCGGAGAGTCTGGGAGGAGATTGAGAACAGCAGGAAATCCTGGATCTGGGCCGAAGCAATGAAATGTGTGCATCCTGGTGCAAACAAGCATGTCAAAAACAGACTGTTTCATGAGAAATATACCCAGTGGAAGAGAGGCAGGACACTGTTTATGGACAGAGTGCAAACAGTGGACAGAGAAGGACGTGAAACCTTCCACTGTGTGAATTATGTGCGCCCAGATGGGGGAATAATTCAAGCTCCTGACCCCCTGTACTATTGGCCTCAATGCAAGGACCTCCCAGCAAATGTGCCCGTGCCTGCTAGATGGAAAGCCAAGCAGTGGTAGTCAATACTGCCACACCAGCCTGTGAAGTGCCTTTATTGATCCGCCAGTATGGACATGCAGGACTCAGGTGCCCCACATTCATCAGTTCTACATTGTACTGGCCTTTCCAGAATCCATCAACTGGCCCACCAGATGACTTCAGATTCAGGGAGGACACCAGCCCAGCTGTATCCTGCTTCATCGCCAGGCAATCGATGACGTCAGACCAGCTGTTTTCCTTTTTGTTCCTGTTCTAAGGTTCCATCTCCAGAGATGACATCAACCCAGCAGTTCCCAGATGTGCCCTCCTGTAGTTCCCGTAAGATGTCCGCCCAGCTGTATGTGAAGAAATGCTGCCAGGGACAGTCTTCGGCTGAGGAGCAGGTCGGTTCAGATTTTTCTTTCTACAAGGGGCTGGTAAGTCCGAACTTTTCTATCCTTATGACATTGCAGTACACATCCTACACTAGCAGACTCCAGAATGTGTGAACTGTCCTCAAAGACTCTCCCCTTCGGGACTTTGGCCTGCTACAACTGTGCTTCACCGGGCTCCGGCCCAGGAGAGACTCTTTAATGGACTAGCCTTTGGGCACTGTGGTCACTAGTTGGGACTTTTAGGGCACTCCATCCCCCCCAAAGGTGTATTGTAAATAACGTCATTGTTTTTCTACTGTTTTCTAGTGTATATACTGTTTTTCTACCCTTTTCTAAAAAAAATATTTTTGGGATTCTTCAGTGTTTTGATGGTAGGGGTTTAGGTAGACTGTGTATGCAGATTAGGAGTGTGTGTTGTCTTTCTTTTTCTTGCAGGTGTTCCTGAAGAAGATAGAAGAGAAGACAAGAAGAGGAGAGGGGCTCATCGAAGTTCCTCACTAGTACTTTAGTGTGTAGAATTTAAAGTACTGTGGTTGTTGTTATTGTTGTTACTGTATTAACCCTTTCCTTCCACAGGTATGGTTGTGGGGGTAGGGAGGCAGTAAAGTGATGTAACGGTGTGATATTAATTTTTTTGGTGTGTGGTTGCAGGGTGCCCAAGGTCGGGGAGGTCCCCGGGTTGTTTTGGTTTTGAGGTATTAAGTTAGAGGCAGACAGATTTTCCCTAGAGGGCTAGGGGGGATAGGCAGGCTGTGGTCCTGAACGGCCGTAGGGACTGCCGTGCTGAGCTATTAGGGCTATGCTCTGGACAGTTCTACCAGAGCCACTAGGCACCCATAGTAAGTGGGTAGAGTAGAGGCTGATATGTCAGCTAAAGGCCTCTAAGCCCTTAGTGTTGCCTGCCTATGCTTGCACATGGTAGGAGGTGGCCTCATCACCCACCTCCGCAGGTAGCACATACGGTGGGATGGCCTAAGCCGGGTAAACAATGACTGCGGACAGTCATTTTCCTGGTCATGGGCGAGTGTAACCCCCTTGTTACCCGGGGTTACTAGAATCCCAGTAAGACCTAGTGGTAGGCAGGGAAGGCAGCTTGTGAAATTCCAGTTAAATGGATTTCACACTGTCTCACTCTGTTCTCAGTCTCAGCTGAGACTGAGGGATGACATCACCATAGAACTATCGCAGCTGCATGAGCCAGAATGGAATCTGCAGAAGGGAGTTAGAGTAGAATGTTGGGAGGTTTGAACAGTAGTCTGTAGGCAGCTAGAGTTTGGAGCTTGTTGTAAGAGAAGCACAGCAGCTCTGTGCTCAGGCTCTTGAAGCCTCAGCCCTGAAATAGGGCTACAATTAGGGAAAGATGTGTGTTTCCACCTAAAGAGAGACACAGTAAGCTATTTTTAAAGTGGTGGAGACCACTGATTCAGGTCTCTGTGCCCCATCCCTCAGGGGATGGGGCAGGAAGGTTTGCCTGCATTTTCAGGGGCAACCCCCTGGCTACTGCTAGTGAAGAAGCTGCCTTATTTTGGCCAAGAGTCTGGGAAACAACAAGATTTCGTGATTCGCCTGTGGGGCACCTGCAACCAGAGGGTGAGTTCTGCTCTTTCTAAAGGGCCCATGTTTCACCCTGACTTGTGTTAAAGTGGGGATTGGACTACTGAAGTAGTGGGAGGCCTAGAGTAATAGGCTTAGCCAAAAGTAAAAGCATGTTCAAGTCCAGCACATAGGGGAAGTCAAGACATGTAGAGGAGATGTGACATACGTCTACCCAGTAATCTACATTGCCAAACTTTCAGAAAAGAGTTGTTTAGTATCCAGAGAAATGGCTGGGTATGGATTGTGGGAGCTGGAGGTGGGAGACCCCCCCCCATCTTTAGTAACCAGGTCCACCTCTACGGATTTGCTCTGTGGATTTCTACTTTGCCTAATGCACTTGGCCAGTGATGAGGGAAGTACCTAGACGTGGGATGGAAGGAAAATTCCCTCTAGGAGTCGAAGGCTCTAAGGTGGTTTGGGGAGCCATCAATTGGAAGATTGGTTCATTCCCATAAAAGACCACGGATCAAGTGGCTGGCGGAGGAGCCAGGCCAGTGGGGAAAACCCAAGCAGTGTACAAGTCGGGCTGTGTACCCAAAGCTGCATGCAAGTCCGGGCTGTGTGCCTGGTGGGTTCAGAGCCTGAGGGCTGAAATGTGAAGAAGTGTTCTGTTGTCTCTAATCTACATTACCAGGAATGAAGCCCCGCGTGGGGGTCCGCCTATGCTTTGTTTGTTCAGCTTGGATGTGAATAAAAGCCACACTGTAGAATCCCATTCCTGGTTTTGGACATTACAGTTATTGCTTCCTGTGTTCGGATTTACTTGGGTGCCCCTGTGCAGAGTAGCCAAACCTAGGCCCCCTGTGCCGAGTAACCTAGTCCTCCCCAAACCCAGTCCCCATCAGGTACTGCTGTCAGCTTCAACAGCATGCCACCTGTCGTTTTGTAAAAAGGCATGGGTGAGGGGTTACACATGATATCTACGAACCTCTCCAGTCCAGTTTTCGTAAGAGGCATAGTACCAAAACCGCTCTGGTTCGGGTGCTCAGTGATCTCCTGATGGAAAGAGATCAGAAGCACCATTCGATTCTGGTACTTTTTTGATCTCTCTTCAGCTTCTGACACCATGGAGTACTCCTCGAGCACCTGAGATTCATCTGTGGCCTGTCTGGTACATTTCTCAGGTGGTTTAAGTCCTACCTCACTGGCAAAACTCAGAGGGTGATTTGGGGGATTTTTTCCTCTGAGCCATTCTCTCTGCCATGTGGGGTCCCTCAGGGCTCGGTGTTGTCCCCCATGTAGTCCGCGGTGTATATGCTGCCCCTCAGAGACATTGTAAGATGATATGGGCTGAGGTTTCACCGCTATGCTGATGATACCCGGCTCTACCAGTCTTTCACACCCGGCCAGTATGGTGAGCGCTTGGTATTTAACAACTGAGCTCCAGCTGGTTGAATTCTGCTAAGACTGAAGTGATGGTGGTGGATCTTGGTCATCGGACAGGGGGGATGGGGGCTGGTCAACCCTCCAGCTTTTTCTGGGGGGCACCCAGCTTCTTACCTTTGAACGGGTGTGAAACCGGGGGTGATTCTTGACGATGGGCTGACTCTGCATTCGCAGGTGTCGGCAGCCGTCAAGTCCTCTTTTTACCATCTGAGGAACAGTGCCAGGGTTAAGCACCTTGTTCCATCTGGCCGACCTTCCAACACTAGTCCACACCTTTGTGACTTTGTGCCTTGACTACTGCAACTCCCTCTATCTAGGGCTTCTGGGGGTTGATATCCGCCGCTTGCAGCTAGTGCAGAATGCTGCGGCCCGGTTGTTGATAGGGACCCCACGTGCGAGTCACATCACACTGGTGATACGCGAACTGCACTAGCTGCTTATTCAGTGGTGGATCACCATCGAAGTTGGGTTTTCGACCTATAAGGCCCTACATACACAGACTGGGCCCAGATTATCTGAAAAAGCTCCTCGTTCCTTACTCCCCCGGACGACCATTCCGCTTAGCTGACAAGGGGTTGCTAGAGATTCCCAGTGTGAGTCTTAAATCATCTGGAGCCCGTGCGTTTATGTACGCGGCCCCAGCCCTGTGGAATTCACCACCACATCAGATACGTGAGAGCACGACCATGGAGGACTTCAAGAAGTCTTTGAAAACACACTTCTGGCATTAAACACACCCAGATTAATCTTTTTATTTATGTAGCTACTCTGACTATTGGATATTTTACTGATTTATTTATTGTATTGTTTTATCTGTTTTTATTGTTCAGCGCCTCAACATTGGAAAGGTGCTTTATAAATAAAGATTATCATTATTATATAAGGTACAAGGGGGGACATGCTATGAAGCTGGAGAGGGGTAGATTCAGGAGAGAGATGTCAGAAAGAATTTCTTCAAAGAAAGAGTGGTGGATTCCTGGAATAGCCTTCCAGCAGAGGTAGTGAGGGTGAAAACAGGTGGGGTTCAAGAATCATATTAAGGGGCGGGGAGAGACAGCACTGTAGATCAAGTGGGTCTGCAGCAAAAATGAAGGTAAAAAAAGTTGTACAGACTGGGTGGGCCAAGTGGCCCTTATCAGCCAAGAGTCTGTTTCTATGTCTCTCTATTAATTGCCAAAGCTGTAGCAATATGAAATGTATTCATGTAAAATGTTAATCTTTTGACCGAAACTACTTTGTTACTTATTGTTGCCAGTAACAATCAGATTCATTAGTTTGTCTAACAGTTAATTCTTTTTTTCACACTGGTGATTTTATATGTATTTGATACTACATATGTATATCGACCTTTTGAGTTGGACCCCGCCCCTTTTTGTAAATATGCTGTAACACTGAAGTCATTCTACTGGTTAATGATAACAACCACCAGTACTTAAGGGTTGCTTGTCTGCCTAGGTATCTGCCCCCTGAATATCTAAATCGAAGCGCAGGGGCACCTGGTGCGGTAGTGGATTTTCTGTATCGCCAGCGCCTTTAACCACTGCCTTTGGTTAATAAATCTTTGGTCAACTAAGTAACTTGGATTTGTTTCCAGTTCCTGAACCGTGTTCTGCGAGTGCAGAACTAACCTGTTTCTTTGACTCAGTCTGCCACAGAAAGCTGGTCAAAAACATTGGGACCTTGGGGTAGAGGAAAAGATGGTGAGGAAAAACGACTATAAACACACACGCATGGAAATGAATAGCTGCTAAATCCAAAAACAAGCATAGAGTGTGGAGTGGCAACAGCAGCACTCTGTGTGAAGTAAATATAAAAGATACTCACACAATTGTCAAGTTAATCCAAACCAGTATTTAACAGCACCAGAAAATGATGGACCAATTGGGAAAGATATGGCTGAGTGGTAGAACACAGAGGGTGGTAGTCAGTGGGGAGTTTTCAGAGGTGAGAAGTGATGACCAGCAGGGCATAACTCAGGGGTCAGTACTAGGACCGGTCCTCTTCAATATTTTCATCTGTGACGTAGGTAAAGGTATCAAGGGCAAGATCAGCCTCTTTGCAAACAACACAAAGATCTACGCACGGGTGAACATGGAGGATGGGAGAAGAGAACTAAGGAAGGACCTGGGCAGGTTGCAGAGCTGGCCCAAGATTTGGCAGCTTAACCTTACCACTAAAAAATGTAAAGTAATGCACACTGGGAAAAGGAACCCAACAGTGCAATACGATACAGGAGTAGTGGTGCTGCAGAGCTTTTAAGGCTGATGATACTGGAGACCCCAAAAAACATCTGCATAGTGCAAAAAGGCAGTAAGCAAAGCAAACAGGATGGGGGATAAGCAGTAGAAGGTGGGAAGTAAACCTCTCTCTGTACAGGTCACTGGTGCGGCCCCATGCTGGAATACTGCAGAAGGTACTGGAACCCATGCTTGAGGAAAGACTAACATAAGGCGGAAGCAGTACAACACACAGCAACTAAGGTGGTGCATGGCTTTGAGGATTTGCCATACAAGAACAGGCTGCAGGACTGAAACGCATACACTCTGGAGAAAAGGAGCGAAAGGGGTGACATGACTGAAACATACAAGTACCGGCACAGGATAAGCACAGAAAATGCAAAGGAACTATTCTCACTGGGTACAGAGACGAGAGGGAATTCACTACAGCTGGCAAGGGGAGACACAAAAAGTATATCCGGAAGCACTTCTTCACAGAAAGAGTGGTGGATAAGTGGAATGAGCTACCAGAAGTAGTAGTACAGGCCAGGTCAATCAGCAGCTTCAAGTAGAAATGGGACAGGCAGTTGGATTTAGTTAGAAAAAGGCGAGACGTTAAAGAAGGAGGAACAACCAGAGGCCATGAGTGGAAGCTGGAGGGGAGAAATTACAGGGGGAAGCGTAGGAAGCATTTTTTCACTGAGAGGGTGGTGAAGCCGTGGAATGTGCTGTCTGGGAGGCTGATGGAAGAGGGTACAGTGGAGGGCTTCAAGAAGAGGTGGGACAGGTACAAGGGGAAACAAACAAATGAAGATCCTCTTGGGGGCTGGAGGGGATGGTAAGGCGAGCAGCCTCAGGCAACTGTCAGCTCTGAGGGAGGAGGTTGCCCACCTCCAGGCTGAACTGGCAAGGACTAAGGAGGACTCCCCCACTCAAAGAGCACCAGTTCCACAACCACTGCCTCAGAGGTGGCCATGTGTGAAGAGCAGATGGACCACAGTGAAGTTCTGGGGCAGTGGTGAGGTGGTGGAACAGTAGCCCCGAGGTGCACCTCTACACAAATCATATGTCAGTCTGACAAATCAAGGTTCCTCTATGATGACACCCTCATTGGAGACCAAGAAGAATGCTGGGGACATCCTGAGGGAGACCCACAAAAGAGTGGCAAGGACAACACAAGGGAAAGAAACAGCTTCTGATGGGGACTCAACTGTTAGGGGTGTAGACCTGGGGAAGGAGAGGAGGAAGGTAAGGTGCCTGCCTGGTGCCATGGCTTGGAGGGACAGGAAGCGAATCCTCAGGATTGCAGAAGCAGCATCACAGGAGAGAAAACTAGATATCATTGTCCCTCGGGACAAATGACCCTACTAGAGCATGAGATCAGTGCAGTGCAGGATGAATTTGTGGAGTTGGGGAGGGGCCTCAGACAGGTAGCAAGCATGTTAACCTTCTCAGAGGTGCTGCCAGTCCATGGCAGGGGTGAGGCTAGGGTACTGCCACCATGCGGTTTAATGAATGGTTGCAAAACTGGTGCAGAGCACAGGGCTTTGGCTTCACTGGGGACTGGGGGTCCACCTGGAGAGATGAAGGTCTATACTGGCATGATGGTCTGCATCTGTCCAGGAAGGAAACACGCTCCTAGGTGACAGGTTTAAAGGCTTCCTTGGCAAGCTTAGAAACTAGCCAAGGGGAGTGCTGATAGGAAACAGGAAGTTCAAGCCTCCCCGCAAAAGCATGGCAGGTAGTAGGGTAAAACACTGAGGTACAGAGCTTGACAGAGGGCAGGACGAGGGGTAAATGGAAAAATGGACAAAGGGCAATAAGAGCAGGGATGGAGTAAAAGGATAAAGCCAACATTAAATGGAGGCAATGAGTACCAATGCCGTGATCTTGAAACAAGCTTCCAGAGCTAGTAGCCCTGATGGAAGTGGAACACTTGGATATTGTGGCAGTCACAGAAACATGGTACATGGAGAACCATGACTGGGATGTCAACATCCAGGGTACACAATCTACAGAAGGACAGGGAGGGTAAAGAGGAGGTGGAGAGCTCTCTACATAAGGGAAGGGATCAAAGTAACAGAACTAAAGGTAAAGGGGAGGACAAGAGGAACTCTGGGTCACATTGGAGACAGGGAATAGCATCACAATCACACACAGGGTTGTATACAGACCCCCGTCTCAAGGAGAAATGGACAAGAAAATGATAGAGGCATTCTCAAAATGGCTGAAAAGGAGATACTGTTGATGGGACCTGAATATGCCAGATGTTAACTGGGCAACATGGACTGCAGCCACATCCAGAGCAGAGGTCATTCGTGCCCTACAGGGATCATGCTTAGACAGCTGAGTGGTGGAACCCACTCGGGAGGAGCAATATTAGACCTGGTAGTCTCAAATGGAGAGGATCACAAACTTAGAGTCAGTAGACACCTGGACAAGCGACCACTGCACAGTGTGCTTCACAATAAACACAACCATGGAGACAAGTCATACAAATACAAGGATACTGGACTTTAGAAGGGCTGACTTTGGCATAATGGGTGAATACCTGAGGAATGCATTAGCAAATGGCCAGAAAGGAGGGTGGAAGAACAATGGAGAAAAATCAAAACTGCCATCATGGAGGCAACAAGCCTTTGTGAAACAAATAAAAAAACAATGCGGAATAAAAAACACTATGGCTCTCAAAGAAGTGTCAGGGAAAGTTAAGGAGAAAAAGGCTGCATTCAAAAGTATAAGGAATCACAGACAGAGCCACGACACGGAACTGAATCAATTAAAAGCAGAAAGAAGTGGGAAGGCAGTCAGAAAAGCAAAGGCCCAAACGAGAAGGATAGCCAACTCAGTTAAGAGGGGATAAAACCTTTTATAGGTACATTAGGAACATAGAAAGGTTAAGGGAAGGAAGATTAATAAAGGAGAGGAGGTGGGCAGAGGAGACAATGAAAAGGCAGAGATAATGAATGAATACTTTGCTCCAGTATTCACAAAAAAGAGGAGGCGTTACCTAAACCAAACAGTAGAAGCACTCTGGATAGTGGGGTTGATACCAGTCCATTTAAAAGAAGAAAAGTACTGAAGAACTACTAAAACTCCAAGGTGGACAAAGCAATGGGGCCCGTGAGATTCACCTAGAATCCTAAAGAGCTAAGGAGGACCTAGTGACACCCAACCACACTTTTAACAAATCATGGGAAGATGGGGTGGTACCTGAGGACTGGAGGAGGGCAGATGTGATTCCCTCTCACAAAAGTGGGAGCAAGGCAGAAGCAAGAAACTACAGACCTGTTGGTTTGACCTCAGTGGTAGGAAAATGATGGAATCACTTCTGAAAGAAAGAACTGTTGAGTACCTAGAGGCCAGTGGGGCACTGGACCCAAAGCAGCATGGATTCACAGCAGGAAGGTCATGTCAGACAAATCTAATCGATTTCTTTGACTGGGTGACCAAAGTAATAGACCAGGGAGGGGCTGTGGATATGGCCTACCTAGACTTTAGCAAGACATTTGACACAGTCGCGCACAAAATTAATAATCAAGTTAGCCAGCCTGGGAGTGGGTCCCAGGGTGGTAGCCTGGGTAGAAAACTGGCTGCACAACAGGACACAGAAGGTAATAGTGAATGGAACACATTCTGAAGAAAGGGGGGTTACTAGTGGAGTACCTCAGGGCTCAGTACTGGGTCCAGTCCTCTTTAACGTCTTTATAGGTGACATTGCAGAGGGTCTGGAAGGAAAGGTATGCTTCTTTGCGGATGACACAAAGATCTGTAACAGAGTTGATACACAGGGGTAGAAAGGATGAGAAGGGACTTGTGAAGGTTGGAGGAATGGTCAGACAAATGGCAACTAGATTAATGCAAAAGAAGTGCAAAGTAATGCACCTGGAAATAAAAATCCAGGAGAAGAGTACACAACGGGAGGTACTAACAACAACAATAATGGAAAGGGATCTGGGTGTAGTCATATCAGATGACCTAAAAGTGGGTATAGCAATGTGAAAGTCAGTAGGAAAAGCCAGGGGATACTGGGATGCATAGGAGGGCATACATAAGTAGAAAAGGAAGTGGTTATCCCTCTATACAGACAGTTGGTGAGACCCCATCTGGAGTACTGCGTGCAGTTTGAGAACTCTCATCTCGCAAGAGACATAGACAGGATGGAAGCAGTCCAGAGGAGGGCAACTAAAATGGTGCAGGGTCTACATCAGAAACCATATGAAGAGACTGAGAGGCTTAATATGTATACCCTTGATGAAAGGAGGACAGGGGGACATGATAGAAACTTTTAAGTACCTCAAGGGAATCAACAAAGTCCAGGAGGGTAGCATCTTTCAGAAAAAGAGATGTGTAAGAACAAGGGGGCACAATTTAAAGTTAGAGGGGGGACGGCTCAGGGGTAATGTGAGGAAATTCTTTTTCACGGAGAGAGTGGTGGACGCATGGAACCGCCTTCCTGGAGAGGTTGTGGGGTCTAAAACAGTGGAGGAATTCAAACATGCATGGGACAGACACAAGGCAATTATAGTGGGGGGTTGCAGGAAATAGGCTGTTGGTTAACCAGAATCTGCAGCTTATCCAGTAGGTAGGGAAATGGGCAGACTGGGTGGGCCAAGTGGTCCTTATCTGCTGTCAAAGTCTATGTTTCTATGTTTCATTAGGTTGCTGGCCTATTCTGCTGGCTTTTAGTATGTTAGTAAAAAAAAAAAAAAAAAGGAGGATTACCACTAGAGCAAGGCAGAATAATTAGGTAGGGTGGGCAGACTGGATGGGCCAAGAGCTTTTTTTCTGCTGCCCGTGTCTACGTATCTATGTTATTCTATAAGATTTGCTGATAGTGAGCAGAATAGCAGCATGCCTTACAATTGAGGTTGATGAAAAACAGCTCTTTTTACCTAAATGGGGGTCTTTTAGAATCTTTTGTCAGGAGGCTGTGTGTTGAAATTAACCTTAGCTTTTACATATGCAGTCCCTTGGATTTATCCCTCAGGGTCTGGGTGAGCGTACACAAATTCTGAAGCCTTTCTCTGAACTAAAGCTATCAGTGGGCTGAACCTGATTTTGGGGTAGAGAAAGAATTGTAGGAAAGAAATAAAGGAGGAAAAACCACACCTGGCAGGATGACAACCAGCCCTCCACACCCGGCCAGGAACCTGCTTCTACAGGATCCTGCCTCCATCAGGGCTCGAGGGAACACTGGCGTCTGCACCATGGGAGTTCAGAAGCTATGTCAGTACCTGGAGGTGGCACTTGACAGGGCCAGAGAGGCTGGTCCGATGGGCGCAGGCTGGCAGGTAAAAGGATAAAAACCTTATTTAAAAAAAAAAGCTTTAGGACCCCCTCTAGTGACTAAGTCTCAGTACTGCATAATCCAACACCTAGAGTAGTGTTACTTACCTTATGAAAACTGGGTTTCACTAACATTTCTTTTACAATTAATCAGTAAGTTGTTACTTATCATACGACTACATGTAGACCCTCTCCTCCAATTAGAAACCAGGGTTACAAACCATTTATTCCTTAGCAAACTAACACCACTCATTTCATTCTCAAGAAAATAAGTGATCAGTCCTCAGAACAGCCATTTTACTGTCAATAAAACAACAGCAGCAACGTCATCCTCTTTCTTACATTCAGACTGCTCTAGACTCACAGCAGCAATCACATGCAGCACAAGAGTTATAATGTGCTAGTTGGGTCACTATCCTCGGCAACAATGTGATCATCTTGTGAAGATAAAGTCCTCAGCCTTCGGCCTCATACTTTATTCACTCAACAATCACATTAATGCCTCCTACAGTGACCCAACTAGCACCATTATCACACAAATAACAATAGTATTTGCTTCAGTGTAAATGCTTGAGATGTGCACATACACATATTTGTTTAATATTTTTTAACATGCCCTTGTATAACAAATTGGTTTCTTGGATAATGAATACTTCATACAGTTCTGCCTGTAATGAACATGGCTGGTACTATTCCTAGACTGTATAACTGCCCGATTGAATTTTTAGAAGCACTACTTCCAAAACTGATAGTCTTGTAGAGCCCTGCACCTCTGTATTCTAGTTATGCCCCGACACTAACTGGAATTTGAAATGCATACAGATGTAGTGCACAACATATTTATTTAGAAACATAGACAATGACAGCAGAAAAAGACCACTGGCTCATCCAGCCTGCCCATTAACCCTTACAAACCCAGGACCTATTGTCCATACAGGGTTCTAATCCACACTATCCACCCCCATGCTCTCTGCCCTACCGCTATCCCCTGAGCAACCACTAAACCCTTCACTCTGTCCGAGTTATGACTTACTGAGATTGATTTAATCCAGACAGCCAAGCAGAGATAAGCCATGTAATGTTGTTTCCAGAGGCAACCTTGGGAAAGGGTAAATTACAGAGAAGGTACAGCACATACAACAAAGTAATAAACTAAGCAACAGAGCCAAAGCAGTTCAGGAAATATACTGTCTTGGAATTGGACTCAAACATTTTCAGTAAGACTACAAAATTAAGTGTGTGCGTGGAGACAAACTTCCCTGAGAATTGCTTTGCTCTAAAAAGAATCATGAGCCAACTTCATGGTGCCATAAGATGGGAGATCACTCTGGCATGCTGCTGACCTGGGTTTGCACTCTGAGACTGGGTCTTCAGGAGAAGAGGTGGGCAGGGAAGGCTCAACACTCTCTTCCCGAGGGGGGGGGTGTCAAACTGCTCTTTCTGTGGCTCCAGCGGCAGTGCCGTTGATGAGCTAGATGACCACACAACATCAGACACTCCCCCATGAGGCATCCCCATGTCAGCCACACAGCCCTCCAGTTCACCATAAGAACCCCTCCATTCAACAACATGGTATCCGCAGGGGCTCCGTTCTCTAGGTCAGGTGAGGCCCTTGGCAGGTACAAGCCAGCACCTGAGAAAGTAAGGAGTAGACTACACAGGTGCACATTCGACAGGTCAGAGAAGCCCCTCTCCCATGACAGCACAAGCTGGCCCCCTAGATGCTAAGGTTACTGGAGGTCAGGTTGGTGCTTAACGACACTGGGCAGTACTGTGGTGGGGTTGAAGGGACAGCTGTGGGGGTTAATGGGCCAGTGAGGTGACCAAAGAAAATCATATTTAGAGGAGGCAGGAAATTATTTCTGATGTGCAGCTGTCTGCAATGTTCTAATTTTCATGATTTATATTCCTGCCCCCCCCCCGCCGATCCATATTTAAAAAGTTTTACCACAGAAGAAATACTAAGCTGGCAAAAACTTGTTTCCAGATGTGCAAAGGGTGATCGGGAAGGGGAGAACAGTACAACTTGACAATAATAGCAAGTTACAGTTACAACTGAATAAAAACTAATATTGTAAACTGCTTTTCCATTTTTGAATACTGGATGGGCAACTATGCACACCCAGTGTGTTCTGCCACAGAGGGGTTTTGTTTCCCTCTGACCTCAAGAGTGAAGCTCGAGAGGTCCATGAGAATCAGAACCCTGAGGTGACAGAACACACAGGTTGTGCATAAAGTTGCTCATCCTGCATTTTTTATAACGTATAGTAATATTATGTGAAATGTGTGCACTGTATGTTTTTTTTCTGTTTTTCATAATGAAACCGACTTGTGAAGTCTCTAGAGGTTCTAGAAAACTGTCTTACCACAGAATTAAATAGAGGAAAGCAACAATGCGCAAGCATTCCAAGTGGTTCTGCTGCAGTAGTGACAGCACTACTGCAGCAGAACAACATAATGATGTCGCTTGTGCAGTAGAACGAGCATAATCCAGGCATGGAATTCCATGCATAACAGCGTTCCACTATACACTATATTCGGTATTGTTCTCTTCATAGAACCAGGAACATGGAGTTTCGACTAAGTCATTGCATGGATTCAGAACTCTGGTTTAGTGGTTGCTCTGGAGTTCTGACTCCATTCGGTGACACTGGCAGAACTCCAAATACTTGGCTCCATGAAGACACCTGTACAGAATGTTGTCTATATAATTTACAAGAATAATAAAATGGGCCAGATAAATAGTTTAACTTTAATGGTCAAAAGACATCACTTGACTGTTTTCTGACAAATGCACACCTCAACTATACTACATATTTTTTAACAAATAAAATACCATTTTATGAGTGGAATAACGCACTCCATGGTGCGCAGACTCCAGTAAATAATGCTCTCGAGAGGCTGCAGCACTCAGCTATGCATCGTGCCTAACAACCACATGTGGTGTGTATTATTCCCTATAACTGCTCACACCCTGTCACGTGTTATTCCCTTACAAACAGAATGCAGTGTGTCGCAATAACTCTTGTTCTGATACACTTAAATATGGATCATCTGGAGACTGGGATTATAATTTCTGTAAATGGCAGCACTACAAGCAGCTACAATTTCCTGTCCCCTTTAAGGAACCAGTTCCAACTGTACTGGTTGCTAAAGATGAAATATAGAACAACATTTGGGGTTAAAAATTTGGGACTTTTCACAAATCATCAACTTATAAATTTCAGAAAGAAAGAAAAAAAGATAAGACAGTGACCCTGGCCCACCAAGTTATTTCCCCCACCAGCTCAGTGGGCACTCCGTCATGGCTGTTTTCTTTTTTAAGGCACTTATCTAGTTCAAAGTTTAAGAAAGAAATGGTGTTGACAGATGTCACTTATTATGGACATCTGTTCCAAGCATCTGCCACTCACTTTGTGGAATAGTTTTTGTGATATTTCCCTTGTATCTACACTCTTGTAAGTTTTTTTTTTTTTTTTAAAGTTTCATCCGGAAAGATATACTGAACTGCTAACAGCTTGTTTCCAGATGCGTCCTTGAGGTAGGGGATGTGGCAAATCATGTCCAGCTAATACAATCAAGGAGCAAATCAAAATTAACGGCACTGAGTGCCCCTGTGTCCACTCATCCTGCTATATCCAGAAGAGCTGCATTTTGTCTGATTGTGCTATCACTTTTCAGATATTTAAATACTGTAATCATGTCACCACGGACTCTCATCTTCTCCACGGAGAAGGGACTCGGTTCTATATTGCTTTAAACAGATGACATTTTTTGACCCAGTTTCACTTCACCCATGTGATGTGTCACACTGTGATACTTGCTACCTTGTGAGCTCACAAAGCTTGTATTATAACATAATCCTTCCTATAGCAACACTCAGCCAGCCATGGATTGCAGGTTGCACAGTACCATGCTGGAGGTAGAAATACACACCAAGTGAAAAGCCTGGAATTTTAAATCTATAAAGTGACTGAACAGTGACATTTATAAAACATCTGTGGTAAATGTAAAAATGTGTCTGGATGCTGGACTGGCCTGTCAGTGCGGTGAGGATCTTTTTTTTTATTTTACGATTTGTCACCCAGGTTAGCCCAGCTGAGATGCAACATCTCGTTTTCAGTGGTGTCCTGCCTCTACTCATTTCCATAGATGGGTGAATTAAATCACTAAAGGAGGTTATGTGACTTGCTCAAGACTACATGGTAAGTGTTTGGCTCTAGTGGGGTCTGAACCCGAAAACTCCTGGTTCCCCACTTGGTGCTCTAACCACTAGACTACACTGCCTGCAACGTTTCACACTGTGCAACACCTGCTGTTGAAAGAACACTGTTGTATTACCAGAGAAACAAACCTACTCCCAGTCCCAAGTTATTTCCAGCTGTGATAACCCCCATTCCAAATAAATGCATTTTGCTCAACATCATGCCAGCAGAGACTCTATATACTCCAGTGCCTGGACTCTCCAAGAGCAAAGGTGGATACTGAGCTGAAATCAACATTTATTTTTACTAAGTACTGAATCAGCTATTTGGCAACCTTGAGCTGAAATCTGAGCCAACACCAAGATTAACAGACATAGCATGTATGGTATCACTAGAGTCTGAAGGTAAGATGTCAATACAAAACCGTGAAAAGTTCACACTAACAGCTTGCAAGTAGACTTCATGCCCAGACCTTATTCAATAACTAAATCAGCCATAACACATGCAGTGCTACTGTTTGATAAAAAATAAAGAATCACACTGGTGGGCCTTCCTTTTTCTAAATTAGATTTGGAACACAAAAAAAACGTAGATGTATGTATTACGCTGTCACTTTTGTGTTAGAAGAACAGGAACTTGCAGTGCTGTGAGAGAGCACCGCGTTACACCTGACGTGACACGTCTACAATCTGACAAGCGACACTTCTGTAAACAAACCTCTTCAAATTCTTAAACACTGGGTTCGTCCTACATTTTTCAATAAACTCCAGCGACTATCACCTCGAGGCTGCCGCTTGCTGTCACTCCCTTCCCATTACCTGAACGATCTTTGTCACCAGGAAGCTGTAGTACATGGAGAAGGGCCCCAGCAGAGCTCCAGCCCCCTGAGTTATAACGGGCACGTCGGAGGCGCCCCCCTCCTGTTCGCCGGGGGGCTCCATAGCAAGAGAGGACGGCCAAAACTGGGGCTGGGCTCGGGGATCCTGGTGACAGAAGACACCACGGCCGAGATGGCAAGAAAAGGAGACCGGGGCGAGGAGAAGCCCGGCGGAGTGGGAATGTGTTTTGGAGATACTGCCGGTGCACGCCTCCCGGACAGCTGCGAGGGGGACTGCAAGGCGGATACGGCCCCGTGCGTCGGTTGCTGCTCTTGGGGTTGTCAGTCCCTCAGTCTCGATAGGATGAAGGTCTGGTATGAGACAACTAGCGGGTAGCTTCCCCACCAAATGCTGAACTTCACTCCCGTTTCGTTTCACTACAACACGTCAACAATCCCTGACCCCGTCTGACCCGAGACGTCAGACGTCACGGTCTCAACAAACCCAGTCACCATACGCAGGCGCACCAGGCGAGAGGGGGCGGGGCGAAGCCACGCAGACAAGTGTCTGAAACTGAGAAAGATTGCGGAGTTGTGTGGCGCCACCGGCAGACGGCACGAGAGGAGTACCGGTTTACCAATCAAGCTACAACTCAAAAATGAGTCAGCTGCAGTTTAGCAGATTTCCAGACGAGACCGGTAGCAAGATGTAACCTAGGGTCCCCGATTCCAGTATTAGCACCCTGTAGAGGTGTGTGCTTTGCAAACATTCTGTGGCAAGGAACGCTCTGATCCACTGACTGCTAAAAAAAAACTCAATGTACATGCAAGTCAGGATACAAGAGCTGGCAGTGCCAGCTGCCCCATCAATTAAGATTATGAAAATTATTCATGACTGTGTCTGGTTATCCCACCTTTGTCAAGCACTTCCTGCATGGTGTCCAGTAGCATCTCCCTCTCCCTATGCCGAGCACCAACTGTTGTCCAAATACCCCCTCCCTCTGCTGTCCCATGCTAGGCACTCCGGTATCACTGGCACCCCTCCCCATCACATGCCTAGCACTACCCAACATACTGTGACACCTCCTTCACTTACCCCATCGCAAGCATGCTCTTGTTTCAGTAACAACACCATCCCTCCCTTTGTCTTGCCCAAGCACTCCCTAATGTCCACTAGAACCCGGTCACCCTTTCTAATACAAAGCACTCCCGGTCCTAGATACTGACAGCCCCCCCCCCACATCCTGTGTACAGCAATCCATGGTGTCCAGTGGCACCCCCTCCCTTACTCTCTTCCATATACTAAGCAACCCTGATGTCCAGTGGTAACCTTTCTTACTCGCCCTGCCATTTTGCAAGCATTTCCTGATGTAGATGACATGACATCCCCTGTCACTCCCAGTACCATGGCAAGTATGCGCTGGTACTCCTTGCCTCACTCCGTCCCATGCCAGCTGGCACTCCTTGTTATCCAAAGGCAAATCACTCCCTCTTCGTGTCCAGTGCCAAGTACTCCATGGTGTCCTCTGGCACCCCATCCTTCATCCAGGCCCAGGCCAAGCACTCTCTGGTGTCCAGTAGTGGCTACCCTATCTAAGCATCCCACGCCAAGCACTCCCTAGAGTCCATCGGCACCCTCCGTGCCAGGTAGTACCTGGGTCATTTGCCCCCCCCATCCGACACATATAACACACTCCTTGGTGGCCAGTAGCAACCATTCCATCGGACCGTCCCATGCCAAGCACTCCCTAGAGTAGTGACACCCTCTCCCTCACACCATCCCATGCCAAGCAGTATCTGTGTTTAGTGGCACCCTCTTGCCAAGGCCCATACCAGACCTCCCTGGTGTCTGGAGGCACACCACCTATCACTCTGGCCTCTGCCAAATCCTGTGATACCCCCTTCCTCTGTTCATCCTGTGCCAAGCAATACCTAATGCTCAGTGGCACCTCTTTTCTTACCCATTCCATGTCAAGCACTCATGAGTGTCCAGTGGCACCTTCCTCTCACACCATCCCAAGCATTCCCTAACATCTGGTGGCAACCCCTCCTCCACGTCCCAAGCCAGATGCTCTCTGGTAGCACCCCCTCTCTCACCCTGTTCCTTGCTAATCAATCTCTGGAGTCCAGTGGCAAGCCCTATCCAGTGCATCCACTACCCTCGTCCCATCGCCAAACACTCCCTCACATCAAGTGACAACTCTGTCTTTCTCTGCTCAGTGCCACATTATGCTGCCTGCTCTGCAGCTGCTCTCTGGTTGTCACAGGTAGTAAGCACACAAGCTGATGCACCCAACTCAGCTGATGGTGCTGCTCCTGCTTTGGCAGCTTTGGTTAGCATGTACTTGGAAGCTCTGGTCAAATGCCATTCGGGTAAGAGGGAGTAAAACTGATTAAGGACAGCCACCAAGATGAAGCCTATGGCACATTCAGGCCCTGCACATGCCATTCCACCTCATGTCAGACTGTGGTCTGGAGGGGGAGGTGAGGACACCTGCCACTTTACTGGCTCCCTCACAGGGGCAAGCCACAGAGTACCTCTGGGGCACAGATGGTGGGTGACAGGGCTGGGCAGTTGCCAGTAGATGCCTAAGTGGGGCATTCAGCTGGGAGAAGGAAAAAGAGATGGAAAGAAGATTTTGTGACTTTTGGCCTCTGTTCAGAAGCATTTCTGGTTTATTTTGACTTTTAAGAGCCGCTGACCCCTCTGAGAAAACTTGTGAAAACATATTTCATATACTGTCCTGGGTCCAGTCCTCTTCAACATGTTCATTAGTGACACTGGTGAGGGAATCCAGGGCAGATTGTGTCTCTTCGCAGATGACACAAAACTATGTGGGAGGAAGGGTAGTGATAAAGGATGTGCACAGGAACCTACAAAAACTAGAGGGGTGGTCAAAAGTCTGGCAGTTAAAATTCAATACCAAAAAGTGCAAGGTAATGCACCTAGGAAAAAGGAACCCCAAGACAGAGTACTGGATGGGAGGGGTGAGACTTAGCACTATAAAAGAGGAATGGGATCTAGGAGTTATCAGTAACGCCCTAAACAAATGAGCCAGTGCAACAAGGCCTATAGCAAGGCTAACAGGATGCTGGTGTGTACTGGGTGGGGTATTGATAGCAGAACAAAAGAGGTGATACCGCCTCTATACAGATCCCTGGTGAGGCCTCACCTGGAGTACCACATCCAGCTCTGGAGCCCTCACCTCAGAAAGGACAGGGACAGGTAGGGAACAGTGCAGTGCAGAGTAACAAAAATGACTGAGGGTCAAATGATTCAGGTTCAGCAGGGCAGATCCTATGAGGAGCACCTCAAGGCACTAAACATGTATTCACTGGAAACCAGAAGGGAGAGGGGAGATATGATAGAGACCTTCAAGTTCCTTAAAGGAATTAACAAAGATAAGCGAAATTATTTACCCTGAATATCAACTCAAAGTCATGTGGTCACGAGTGGAAATTAACAGGGGGGGGGGGTTCAGGAGGGACATGAGTAAATACTTCTTTACGGAAAGGGTGGTGGAACCTTGGAACAGTCTGTCAGCTGAGGTGGTGGGTGCACACACAGTCAGGGAATTCAGACAGGCATGGGACAGAATGAAGGGAATTGTGGTTGACCGAGGTGACAAGACTAGGAAAAACAATTGGGATATGACAGGGAGGGTTAGTACCCTGGAGAAACAAAAGGTTCCAGGGAATATGAGCAGACTGGATTGATCTCTGGTCTTTTTCTGCCATCATGGTATATGTTTTTCTATTATTTAGACACATCTCAGTTTATGTATTTTCTGCACTTCCCTGTCAAATGTTCTTTCTTACTAAGGATAGCTGCATGTAAACTGGTCTTTAGTTACTTTGTCATCATCTATTCTAGCTGCTTTTTCCTCACTTGAATTTACAACCCTTTGCTTGTGAGATCACAATTGCTTCCTTTGCTGCAGACTGTGACGTAATAAAGAGGAACGAACAGCCTGTAAGTGGGGAATGTACAGTAGGAATAGATCAACTCTATAATTCAAGGATTTTGTTCACATGCCAATATCCTAATAATGAAGAACAATGGGAGACTACTAATAAAAATATTTTAACTATAAGCTATATTTTGTTTAAATGTTATGTTTATCGGAATGTCCCTAAAGGTATCAGTTTCTCTTCAAGTAGCTTTGTTCTTACTGATTAACATCTTCAAAGTGCTGAAATAGCACCAATGTACGAACACCCAAACAATGTCCCTTGCTGGGGTATTTTAATTGATTAGGGAGCTTAGCAAACCTGCATAGGGGCTTGTAGCATCTTACACATCCCGTTGCTACTTACGAGATTCCCCCTTTCAGCCTGCCAGCCAATTCCATGTATGCCCTGTTGGGGTGGGCATGGCCTACGGTGACTAGGGGTATACAGATGTTACAGCTCACATGGATCCCCGTTGCAAACAGGTATGTCACAACTGCCACAACTTCCCCAAACTCCCAGTGAAACAGAAACTGGTAACACTCAGACAGCATTGCAGACATCAGTGGGAAGTCCCCTAGGTACCAGCGATCACTGTACAGTGTGGGTCTACATAAGTAGAGGAGCGGTGACAAGACACATAAGGACGAGGGTCTTGGACTTAAGGAGGGTGGTTTTAAAGAAAATAAGGCTGTCACAGTGTCATGGTTTTACAGTATACCATGGTACTGGAAGTAACGGCATTGATACAGTGGGCAGTTTCCGATACCACAATAACCGTGGTTCATGATACAACATGAATTCAGACCTTTCAACTAATTTTTCTGTATTTGCAGGTACAACTGTCTCTTTCATGCCAACTCTCCCTGATGCAACAGCTTGAGGAGGCTCCTTTTTTTGTACAAAAATTACTTTTTCTGCAATACTGTGATATAATGATAACCACAGTATCACATGTTGACAGTTATCGTACCATCAGAATTTCATGCCGCGACATCCTTAAAAGAAATGCGAGACTGCCTCAGAAATTGCCTCAAAGTGGGAGGATTGCCAGGGAGGGGTAGAAGCAGTGAGGAAACATGAAGGAAGTGAGCAAAAGCAGAAGAAAAAGAGACCATTATGGCACTCCAAGGAAGCCTCAAGAGTGGTGAAAGAAAAAAAGGTGGCATTCAACAGGTGTAAAGAAATGCAGAGAGAGGAGAATGGGCATATATGCCAGGCAAAACAGAAAAAAAACAGACAAGGCAGTTAGGGGAGCAAAGGTGCAAACAGAAGAAAGGCTTGCTAATGGGGTTGCTAATGGGCATAAGACTTTCTTCAAGTACTGAAGAGGAAAGCAAGAGGAGCGACACTAAGGATTAGAAGGGCAGAAGGGGAAGCCTGTGCAAAAGGGGGAAAGAGAAAAAGCTGACATCTTAAGCAGGTTCTTCTGTTCAAGTCTTCACAGTGACGGGACAAGGAGGCAGACCACCAGAGAGGAGCAGGAATTGTGTGTGGGATGGGACACAAGTCCATTTTCACAGAAGAGTGTCTTGGAAGGACTTGTACCCCTGAAGATGGACAAGGCTATGGGACCAGATGAAATACACCCAGGGTGGTAAAAGAACTCAGGGAGTTGCTAGCTGCCCAATGATGGCATTATTGAGGTTCACTGTAAACAGGCATGGTTCTGAAGGATTGCAGAAGGGCTGACATGATCCCTCTACATACAAGCGGCTGCAGGGAGGAGGCTAGCAGCTACAGGCTAATCAATCTTACTTCAGTGTTGGGGAAATTAAAAGCAACCCTACTGGTAGAGTATAGTGAATCCAGTGGGCTGCAAAACCAAAGTCACCACAGATTCACAGGGGAAGGTCATGCCAAACAAATCTGATACATTTTTTCATCTGCATGACCAGGGAAATAGATTAGGGGAGGACATTCTACGTGGCTTATCTGGATTTTAGTAAGACCTTCAACACTGCGCTGCAAAGGAGAATGATTAAGAAGTTGACCAGTCTAAGGGTGGGATCCAAAGTGGTGAACTGGATTAGAAACTGCCTAACGGACAGAAAACAGAGAGTGGTGGTTAATGGTGCTCACTCTGAGGATGGGCAAGTGATCGTCGTGGTACCAGGGGGCTTGGAATTGGGACTATTCTTCTTCAGTGTCTTCATAGGGGACATTGCACAAGAACTGGAAGGGAAGGCTGCCTGCTGCTGATTACACCAACTATGCAATAGGGTGGACACTCAGGAGGGGCTGGGGAGAATGCACAGGGATCTTGGGAAACTTGAGGATACTGATAGTCACGAGACAGGAAAGGATCCTTGGGGTTATCATATCTGAGGACCTCAAGATGTGACAAGGCAGTGGGTAGGGCTAGTGGGATGCTGGGGAGCATAGGTATACCTCCAGCAGGAAAAGAGAGGTGATGTTGCCACTGTAACGCTTGCTGGTGTCACCCCACCTGGAATACTGGGACCAGTTTTGGAGACCATAGTTCAGAAAGGACATATATAGGGCAGAGGTGGTCAAGAGGAAGGCAATTAAAATGGTGCAGGATTTTCACAAGAAACCCTTCAAGGTGAGACTGAGGGATCTGAACATGTACATCCTGGAAGAGAGGAACGACAGAGGACATGATCGAGACCTACAAGTACCTCACAGGGGTAACCTGAGTGTAGACAAAGAGTCTCTCTCGAATGACAACTAGGATAAGGGACAAATGAAGCTTTGGTGGAGGTCAAAAGAGATGCGTGGAAATCCTTTTTTTTTACTGAAAGGGTGGCAGTGGCCTGGAACAGAAAACGAGCAGAAGTGGTGAAGGCCAGAACAGTGGGTGGCTTCAAACATGCATGGGATAAACATAGGGGTATATTACAAAAGAGGCAGGGAGTGGCACCAGTGACCAGATAGGGTCTGAGGATGCAGAATAGACAGGGAACATCAAAGCAGACTGGGTATGCCAAGTGATTGTTTTTCTGCCAACATATTCTATGTTTCTATTAAATAGTTACTACACTCCCAGAGTGACAATTCACCTAAGATCTTTACTGGGGTGATTTCACAGCAGTTCATTTGAAGTACTAATGGATTAATTTTATGTTGAACACAGGGACTTAGTGTTTCCACATCATACACACCAGTCACGATGGTAATTTTTGAGGTCCTCAAAGTGTGGTTTCCTCAGGGGGCCCCAACCCCCATTTAACATTTATGGACTCTCCCGTTCCTGCATTTGTGCACTGCATGACAGCCATGAACAGGGGGTTATTTATTTATGCAGAGCTGGTAACGGCTTGAGTCATTTCCAGATTCATTCTGAGGAAGGGGATATGAAAGCAAATACTGCAAATAAAAAGTATTGATAAGGTGTATAATTAAAATTATGATATGGGTTTAAAGAATGCTGAATCTTGGTGCATGGAATGCATGCAGCTCTGAACAGCTGAGAGTGGGGTAGGGGTGTCTAGACATTGCAGGGAGAGTGAGAGCCAACATCTGAAATCAAACAGTCCATAATACAGTCAAATACACTGCCATCATCAGTTTAACAATTTTTACTTAATAAAAAATTGCAAAAAAAGTACTGTTAAGTGTAATAAAATGAAAGCAGAAAACAGTGGCTTACACATGGCTAAGACAACTGGCGCACTGGCTGGTAGTGCAGATAGTGCTGTACTGTATTCCATCGGCCCTTGATTTAACAAATGCGTTACTGTAGCAAACAGTCATTACGGTTCCTAACTCAGTCGTCATAGCAAGGGAGTAGCATACCTAGGAATTGTTCTTGCCCCCTCAATCAAGGACATGGTACACAAGAACTAATGAAGACGATACACAACAACCCCCTTCAATGGAATAAGCTCCCCATATCAATGAGACAAAGAATTGCAGTGATTACAATGAACATCCTCCCAAGAGTACTACTGTTCTCTATGTCAGTGATTCACTGGCAGATCACAACTACCTAGATCAAGAAGATGCGGACTGCCATCAACAAACTGATACAGGCCTACAAGAAACCAAGGTGCTCCCTCCAAAAACTAGCAAGACTTTCACCCAGTGGAGAGCTAAGTGTCCCTTACAGAGCACTGTACTACTGGGCCTCATAACCTGTGCACACAAACTACTGGATGATGGACCTGGAAACCCCAAAACTAACTGTAGTATACCCCAGAATGGCCTGAAATGGAAAAAAAGACTCTGCCAAATAGCGGCATTTACACTGCAGCCATACTGTACAGCATGGCACATCACCTCCCTCACTTGTTTATTCTCAGTTGGGCAACACGCATGTCATCCTGCAAAAACTGCTCAAAATCACGAGCTTAGCATGAATTTTATTTTTTATTTATTTATTTATACTTTCGGAGAGACCTTTGTGCGTGAGCTCTTTTATAAAGGTTCCACGTCATGTGGACAAATAGGACAATACACATATACAGTTTTTTACAGAAAACCTGCTCAATTGGCATTCCAGAGCAATCACATCATAGTTGGACAAATTATGTACAAGAATTATAACAGAACTTGAAGGGTTTTAGTAACAGGATTAAATGCACCAATTTTAAACCAGTTTTAACCCCCCCCCCGTCCCCTACCCCCTGTGACCTCCAGGATGAGCTGTTAGACTGAAGTTGATTCTACTGAGAAACATGCGAGATTACTCTGAAGGTAGTGGGCTACTTGTAAATAAACCAGAAGGGTGGGTATGAAATCACTCCCGGAGGGTGGGAGGAGGGCACTGGGATGGGGTGCAATGGGGTGGGGGTGGGAGTGGTGGTAGCACAAAATGCCTTGTCTGTATGGGGGTGGGGAGGGGAGAATGTGGAGAGGCCTAACTGCATACAGATAAGAGCTGAATCAAGTAGCTTACTTGCACACTTGGCTGGGCTGGGGAGGAGAGGGTTCTTTAGGTAGCCCCACTTGGGTGGGACCTAGGTTGGAAGCCTAGATTATCAAGTGACACCTGAGCTGCAGGTGCACTTTACACATGACATGAATGCTGCTTGAGGCCCGCCTTGAATTGAGATAATATGTCTGTTTGTAAAGTCTTAGGGAGTTCATTTAGCCAGTAGGGGCCCAGTAGGCGAAGGTGCGCTGCCCTAGTGAGGTGCGGCGGAATGGGACAGTCAGTGCTCCATTCCTTCTTTCCTCTGGTGAGGTGAGGTATAGGAGAAGCCCGAAGCAGATTACCTGTGCAAGGTGGGGTTTTACTGAGGAATGCCTTCTTTGCCAAGAGACAGGTTTGGTATTTGATCCTGTCTTTTAGGTTGAGCTAGTTTGTGCGCTCATACAAGGTACAAGTGTGAGTGTATTTATCTGCGGACAGGGTGAGGCGACATGCCTTATTCAGTGCCATTTGGACCCTTTTGAGTGCAGTATCAGAGGCTGCACTGTAAACCTCAAGCCCATAGTCAATTGTAGAGAGACTGGAGCTGGAGACATAGGTTCTGATTGCTTCTGGGGTGAGGGATTTCTTGTGTCTATAGAGGACTCCAATTTTTGTGTTAACCACTCCAACAAGGGAGTCTATGTGGTGTGTATAAGTGAGTGAGTCATCAATGGAGACCCCTAGGTACTTGAGCACATGTACCTGCTCTATCTGCTCACCAGCTGTATTAGTGATTTCGAGCGAGGTGTGTCTATGCTTGTGGTTAGGGCTAGAATGAAGCATGCCCTTTGTCTTCTTGTAATTCAGCAGCAGCTTTTGTCTACTGAACCGGTCCTCGAGTTTATTGAAGGAGTCCACTAGATCAGATTGGATGACTGCAGGGGAGGTACTGCTGCTTAGCAACATGGCATTGTCTGCATATAATATAAGTTTAGAGTCGCAGGCCAAGGGTAGCTCATTTAGAAACAGGCTGAAAAGTAGGGGCCCTAGGATTGATCCTTGAGGGACTCCTAGGAGTACATCTTTGGAGTGGGATAGTGTCGGCCCGATTTTGACTCGCTAACTCCTTTGTGTCAGGTAGTTACTGAACCAATTTAGAGCATTTGATGGTACGCCCAATCTTTGGAGCTGATCTAGCAGTAGTGGGTGGTTTATGGTGTCAAATGCTTTGGTGAGGTCAATGAAGATGGAACCCACCAATTTTCCTTCATCCAGCGCCTTGTGTGTGAAGTCAAAGTATTCCAACAGTGCTGTGGTGCTGCTGTGTTTCTGCCTGAAACCATGTTGGTTTGGGCACAGCAGATTGTACTTGTTTAGGTATTCTGTGAGTTGATTTGCCACGATTTTTTCCAAGGCTTTGGATAGAGGGGAGAGGATAGATATTGGCCTGTAGTTGGCCACCAGTGCCTTATCACTATTCTTGTGCACTGGCATCACCAGGGCTTGTTTCCATACCTTAGGAAATTGAGCTAGAGCTAGGGATTTATTGAATAGTATTGTTATGGAAGTGATCATAACATCGAGAGTAAGGGATAGTATCTTCATGTCTAGTCCATCACTCCCCAGTCTGGTTTTGCCTAGGACTCCCCTGACCAGCATTAGGACCTCCTGCGCCGTTACCTTCCTAAAGTAGCAAGCAGGGTGGTTTGTTGCAGGCAGCCTGGTGCTGCCTAAGTCCTCCCCAGGCTGGAGGTAGTCTAGAGGCAGCACTGGGGACAGGTCAGTAAAGGCTTGGTTAAAGGCATCAGCTATGGCTTGCAGATCTGAGAAGGGCGTGTTATTTATATTGACCATCTCAGGGTGTTGCTTCTGATCTTTTCCAAAGAACTGTACCATCCAGCCCCTGTTGTGCAACTGGAACTTTGACCTATAAATGCAACAGTTTAAAATTCTTGACAACCTCTACTGGACCCTCAAAAACTATACAAGATAAAGGCCATACCACAACCCTTCTACTACAAACGTCAGCACCAAGAAGGCACTCTAATACACTTGATGTGAGAGTGTCCAAGCTTGGTGTGAGATTAAATTCAAACTAAACCCACTACTGGGACTAGAAGACTTGAGCCCAACATCTGTATAGCTGGCAACATAGGAAAGTCTAGAGTGGCATGAAGCAAGCTGCATGCCATCTATTTAATTGTCAACACAGCTAAATGCCAAACGGGTAGACATGAGACCCCCCACCACTTACGACGAATGACTCATTAACACTCTAGAATGCTTACGTTTAGAAAGACAGACACACAACTTACACAATGTCCAACAGTCTTATTGGTGGAAATGTGGCCCTCTGGGTGCCCTGATATTCTTTGCTGAAGAAAATACAGCGTAACAGAATGACCAGTTACACAAGACATGACCCCCACGTCATCTGCCAATTATTGCGATATTCTGGTTTACTGATTAGTCAGACATGCACTACTAAGATGATACTGGAGTTAAAAATAGCCTTATAAAACAATGGTATCTCAGGCTCCTACAGGTGGCCGGCACTGAAAAGTAAATGAACTTTGACAAGTTCTTTTGACTTCAATGTATATGTCTGTACTTCCTGAGGAGGTTGTGGGGTCTAACACTGTGGGAGAATTCAAGAATGCATGGGACAGACATAAGGCCATTCTTGTGGGAGGTAGGAAGAAATAGGCTGTTGGTTAACTAGGATCTGCAGCTTATCCAGTAGGTAGGGAAATGGGCAGACTAGGTGGGCCAAGCGGTCCTTCCTTATCTGCCGTCAAAGTCTATGTTTCTACGTTTACTGTGAAATATGTTAGTCGTATGTTTAGTTATATACATGTCTGATTGTCTTAACATAGCGAATGGGCTGTGTACACAGCCTGCTACTGCAGTGTACCCATGGTCTACTGACACAACATGTCGATCCCTAAGGTTGTGGGTATACAACCAACAAGAACAGGTCTGATAACAACAGACATCGACTTTGATCCAATCCTTAACCTTTTAAATCATGTCATATCCCCGATACCTCATGTTTATGCCTAGGGGTTGTTGGGTGTGCAGCCTAACAAAAGAAAAAAAAACAGACAAACTAACTTCCTGCTCAGAACACCATCAACATTTGGAGAAATTGTAAACCACCACTGGTAAGGAGGAGAGAGAGAGGTAGCAAGCAGGGTGCGCAGGGTTCAGTGTTGAGTACGGTTCTCTTCAATGTCTATACTGGGGACATTATACAGAGTTTGTAGGAGAAGGAATGCTTATTCACAGATGACACAAAGGTACTGTATGTAATAGGGTGGCTACGCCAAGGGGTGTTGAAAAGATTAGGGAGGACCTTAAAAAACTGGAGGAATGGTCTGGAGCACGGAAGCTGGGATTCAGTGCAAAAAAGTGCAGGATCATGCACACAGGGCACAAGAACCCAAGGGCAACACAGAAACTAGATGGGGAGGTACTAATAGTCACAAAGCAGGAAAGAGACCTGGATGTTATTTCGGATGACCTAAAAGAGGCTAGGCAGTGTGACAAGGCAGCAGGGAAGGCTAGCCAGATGCTTGGATGCATAGGGAGAGGTATCACAAGTAGAAGGAGGGAGGTCATTTTGCTCTGTTTAAGACACTGGTGAGACCACACCTGGAGTACTGAATCCAGTTCTAGAGGTACCATCTGAGAAAGGACATAGCCATGGTGGAGGCAGTG
Organism: Neoceratodus forsteri; assembly: GCA_016271365.2. Classification (NCBI taxonomy): domain Eukaryota; kingdom Metazoa; phylum Chordata; order Ceratodontiformes; family Ceratodontidae; genus Neoceratodus; species Neoceratodus forsteri. The sequence continues at coordinate 43,098,948 of CM057451.1, forward strand.
CAGAGAAGGACAACTAAAATGGTGCAGGGCCTGCAGGAAAAGACCTATGAGGAAAGATTAAAATAATTAAACATGTCTTCCCCCCAGCCCGTTGGTGCAGTAGTTGGATTTCCACTTGTGATACCAGCAACCCAGGTTCGGGAACAAGCCCGGGCTGCTGGAGGGAGGAGGACTGAGTATCCCAGGGACAGCTCTCCTTCTCCGGGGGATGCAGCCGGCATCTGCTGGCTCCTAGCGGAGGATGGGAGTAGCGCAGGACACATGGACTGACTGGCAACAGGGGGAGCGGACATCAGCGTACACTTTGACGTCACTATGCTGCCCTCCACAGCAAAAGGAGGAAAATGGCTGGATGCTTGCTGGATGACGGCCCCTGGATCCTCTGCACATCTGCATCCTCCAGGTAGCTGCTCCCCGCAGGTCTCAGCAACGCCCCTTGGCCTAGAAGGTAGGTGCTAGTGTCGCCCCTCCACTGGTGCAATCCCCCTCAGAGGAGGGGGACCCACCCAGTGAAGGGAAACATACAGTTACATAAGAACTTACCATAACAGTAGATCTTCGAGAACAGCTCTTGCAGCAGGTTACACCATTAGGACTGAAGCCGGCAGTTGCCAGGACCCCACGGAAAAAAAATTCTAGCTAGCAGTATCCAGCAGTAGATCAGCCCCGACATCGACCCCTCCCCGACGTCAGGCATCACGTAAAAGGGGGAGGGTCCCCTAGCATCCCCAGTTCTCCTGCCGGAGACTCCTGGCCCAAAGATGACATCTGAAGGGGAGACCGAGGATCCGCTTCCAAAGGAAGGTTTGTAATAGGTGTCAAAAGACACAGTAGCCCAGAAACTGGGTCAGAAGACTCAACCTCCAGAGGGGAAGGTGGGAGAGAAACTACCTGCTGCAAGAGCTGTTCTCAAAGATCTACTGTTATGGTAAGTTCTTACGTAACTGTACTATCTTACTTCGAGAAACAGCTCTTGCAGCAGATTATACCATTATGACTGATTCCCAAGCAGTAGGGGAACAAATTATTTATCAGGAGGAGGACAGGAGAGATGTCTCAGACCTCAGGGCTAAAGTCCCTGAAGGACTGCCAAGCCAAAACCAGCTCTGCGTCTAGAGGCAATATCCAAACTGTAGTGCCTGATAAAGGTGTGTACAGTGCTCCAGGTTGCTGCCGCACAGATGGCTGAAGTGGAGACATGTTTGAGCGCAGTGAAGGAGGTAGCCACCCCCCTCGTAGAATGACCTTTTACCGGTCCCGGTAAAACCTTGTTGCGCTTCTGGTAACAGAACATACTGCACGTTACCAGCCATCGAGAAAGAGACTGTTTGGAAACAGGAGCACCAGGCATTCTTTAAGCGTAGGAAACAAAAAGCTGGTCCGACTTACGATGTGCCTTTGTTCTGGTCACGTAATGTCTGAGGCACCTATGCACATCCAGAGTGTGCAACAGGGCCTCCCTCGTTACAGTGATCTGGATAGTACACCAGCAGGTCTATATCCTGGTTGAGAGTGACAGCTGAGACCTCCTTGGGAAGGAACTTAGGATTTATTCTTAAGGACACCCTGTCCTTGTGAAAAGCCAAATATGGATCCTTGCACATAAGTGCATGAAGCTCAGAAATTCTTCTGGCAGAAGTAACAGCAACTAAAAGCATCTTCCAAGCAAGAAGACGCAGCTCGCAATCTGTGGCTGGTTCAAAAGGCGGCAGCGTAAGTTGCTCTAGAATCAAAGAAAGATCCCAAGATGGAACTGGGTCTTTGATGGGAGGTCTCAAGTGCAGGATGCCACGCAAAAAGGCGCGAGAAGCCTCTAGCTGAGCTACAGACCGGTGACCTATTGGAGAATGGTACGCCGAAATGGTGCATAGGTGCACCTTAATAGAGGAGTAGGCAGCACCTGCCTCGTAGAGGGATAGGAGGTAGTCCAAAACAGACCTCTCAGAACAATCCAATGGGGTCAATCCATGAGCTTGAGCCTAAATACAGAATCTGCACCACTTCATGGCGTAAGTGGCGTGGGTGGAGGGTTTTCTGGCTGCTACCAGAACATCCGCAACTTCCTGAGAGACTCCATATCTCAGGACTGCTATGTCCTAAGAAGCCAGGCATGCAGGTTCAGAGACCGAAGATCTGGATGGACCAAGGAGCCTGCCTCCTGGGACACAAGATGAGAGCTGAATGGCAGAGGCACCAGAGGTTCCTGGGCCAGCTGATGAAAGAGAGGGAACCAAATTTGCTTGGGCCAAAAGGGCGCTACTAGAATAAGGCACGCCCGCTCTTGTCGGAGCTTCAATAGAACCCTCTGGATTAAAGGGAAGGGCGGGAAAGCGTAGAGGAATCTGTCCGTCCAGGAGAGGGACAACGCGTCTCACCAGAAAACACCAGGCCCTAGATCTAGCAAGCAGAAATTAGGCAATTTTGCGTTGGATGGGGACGCGAAGAGGTCTAATTCTGGTGTCCCCCATCTGCGGAACAGGTCCTCTGTGACTTCCTGAAGCAGTTCCCATTCGTGGACTCTGGCCTGTGATCGGCTTAGACTATCCGCGATAGTGTTGTCCACTCCAGGAACATGCATTGCAATGATATCTGCGCCGTGTTGCAGTACCCACTTGCAAACCCACTGAGCCTCCCTGCAGAGGGGGTAGGAATGGGTGTCTCCTTGTTTGTTGAGATAGTACATCACCGTGGTATTGTCTGTTTGTACCAGAAAAGTACCCGGTGGAACCTCTATTTGGAATGCCTGTAGAGTGTAAAGGACGGCTCTCATCTCTAGAATATTTATGTGAAGCTGGGACTCCAGAGATGACCAGGAGCCTTGAGTCCTGACCCCGATGAGGTGAGCTCCTCATCCAGATCCCAAGGCGCCCGTGGAGAGAGTCGCTGAAGGAGGCGGCGCAATGAAGGGGACTCCCGTCGAGAGGTTGTCTAAGACGAGCCACCAATTCCAGTCTCGGGTGATGGTGTTCGTTATCTGGACTGGATGGTGCAGATGATCTTGCTTCTGGTCCCACTGTGCCTTCAACATCCATTGGGCGACCTGCATATGGAGTTGAGCTAGGGGAACCGTTGCAATGGCAGCTGCCATGTGTCCGAGCAGGCAAAGGACGGACTGGGACGGTACCATCTTCTTTTCCTTTATGTCCCCTATGAGGGATCTGATACGTTCTGCCCTGTCCTGAGGAAGGAATGCCCTTCCCCGAGTGGTGTCCAGAACTGCTCCTATGAACTGCAAGTTCTGAGACGGGACAAGGTACGACTTCTCCTGGTTGACAGTGATGCCCAGCGATAGGAAAAGAGAAGAGGTATCTTGTATCACGGACATCAGGGCCTCCCATGAGGGTGCTATGAGGAGCCAATTGTCTAGATAAGGAAACACATAGTGGCTTAGTTTCCTGAGAGCTCCTGCCACGACTGCCATATACTTCGTGAATACTTGAGGTGCCAAAGACAGCCCGAAAGGGAGGGCTTGAAACTGGTAGTGGCATCCCAGAAACTCGAAGTGCAGAAATTTCCAGTGCACTCGAGTGATCGGGAGATGTAGGTAAATGTCCTGCACGTCCAGTGACACCAGCCAGGTGCCCTCTTTGAGCATGGGAATAAGACGCGGTAGGGTCACCATGTGGAAACACTTATACAACACAAATGTGTTGAGGTGGTGCATGGCTTAACTGCTGAGCTGAATGGCAGCTTAACTTTTTGGAGCTGCTGCGTGCAGGCGTCTGAATCCGACTTATCTGTATCCACGGAGGTTAGAATTGAGAGAAACAACCGAGAAATATTTAAAAAGGCTCCGGGTGTATAAGTATAAAAAAATTTTAAACGTAAACACCCAAGAACTAGCTAGAACAGCCCTCTTCAATTTCACGGCCTGCAAAATGGCAGAGGCGCTGGGCCCAACGCTCGACTTGGCATACTTCAACAGCCTTTTTGAAAAATTACTTCGTAGTATGGATGAAGTAACCGATGCATCACACCACACCGCAGAAGCAATTAAAACTCTAACAGGGCAGATGGTAACAATCGAACAGAAAACGCTGGCGCAAGATTCGGAGATTGAGGTCATCAAAGGAATGCAGAGGGATCAGCAGGGTAAAATTAATATGCTTTTGGCCAAAGTCAACGATTCAGAAAATCGGAGCAGAAGAAATGACCTACGGGTAATAGAGTTCCCAGAGGGTGTGGAGAAAAGAGATACTGCTGTGTTTCTCCAACAAACTCTTCCCGAGATCTTGGGCCTGCAAGCAGACTTCCACCTAGAGATAGAACGGGCGCAGAGCTACTATCCCAGTGCCGGTTAAAGGAGGCAACTCAAGGGCTATTTTGTTCAAATTGTTATCATACAACACATGGCAAGCTTTGCTACAGCGTGCCAGAGAGGTGGTCCATTTAAGCTGGCAGGGACACTCTATATTGTTATATCAGGACTTTTCCAGGGAGTTATCGATTAAGAGAAGAGAATATACCCCTCTGTGTCACAAAATACAAAAACTGGGGATTCAGTACTCTTTAAGGTACCCCTCTATAATGCGGATAGTGCACAACGGAACCCCACTCCTCTTTGAAACCCCGGTAGCCCTGGATGACTTTTTGAACAGGCACTTAGGTGAGTCGCCTAGCCTTTCCACTCACCCAGGCCCCTCGGAACCAGAAGAGATGGTGACAGACCTGAAATGCAGCCCGAGTCTTCCACTGGCCTCCCTCACCGAAGTAGGAAAAGAACAGCGAGAGACAGCCACAGATGAAGAGAACACCCCCATATTAGAACCAGCCTGTACACCGAGACAACAGATCGTGAGGTACAACGCAGTGAAAGCACAGCCCTGGTGCGCTACATGGCCCTCAATCCCTACGAGGCACTGAGATCTCCCTTGCCTCCCCCCAATGCCCATTCTGAGGAACGAATCTGCAGGGTAGAAGCAGTTCCCCAGACCAGCTGTATTACAGTAAATGAGGCAGCGTTGGATGGCAACGGTGGTGAGGAGCCACAGAAGGAACAGCACCCCCCAGGCGCAGCATCTGAAGACCGTGAAGAAGACCAGGCTGCTGAAGCAGCGTTATCGAGTTACCAGGATTCTTGAGTGAAGCAGCAGCATCTGGTGTCAATTAGATAAGTAGCACTTCTGTATTTAAGCCTTGTGCAGCAAGGGGTATTGGGGCACAAAAGATACTACCTGGGCTGGGGTGTTGATTTATGATTTGATCTGTGATCTGGGCCCATGAGATCACGAGACATTGGGACTTTGGCCCCTTCAGGGCATATTGATCTCAGGGCTGAAGCCAACTACTTGCAGGTGATTTAATATGGGGAGGGTAGGGGCAGCAAGTAAATAGTATACACTGCTGTAAGTGAAGTCGATTCCTGGGTATGGTATGTGAATTGGGTAATGCTTTATAGGCACTTTCGGAGGTTGAGAATCGGGGGATGGGCTACGTATGGGCCTGTGTACTCTAAGACGAGAAATCAGTTGGCTGGTGCTACCTGGTTATATGCTTGAAAGGTAGACCCAGGTTACGACAGGTACAAGGGCTAGTAGCCCTGGTGGGGTAAGAGATATGGCCTGTGGAGCTTTGGTCATAGGTTTAAGGGCCCTCTCTGCGATGTAAATAGCACCTACCTCCACGGCAGTATGGGAAGGGACATAACACCATGGAGCTTACAGACGGAACTCCCCCACACATGGGCAACCCTAGTTTTATTTTTGAATTGGCCAACTGACTGTTAGGCTGCGAAATGTATTTAGGAGGGTGCAACCTTTTTCCTGGGGCACGTCTAGGCACGCAGCCCCCCCCAACTGCTATGATCTCTGACAAACAGGGTAAGGCTTGGTCAAGCTATGCCCAGACCGCCATGTCCTCGGGAACTACTCTGCAGATTAGGCCTCTCCAAGGGAGGCAAATGATCCTATATGCAGGATGGCTCCAACGAAGCACGGAAGTGCAGCATGTAAATAGGTTTAGCGTTTGGTTGTTTTGTGTGGTTGTGTTTAAGATTATAGGGTGGTTTAGTATGTACTCTAGTGAAACCTGGTTGTCAAGGAATGTCAGGGGTAAGTACAGAGATACTGGCAAACTGGTTGTACAAGGTAAAGGGATTCTAAAAGGGTCACAGGGTCTGGGGCAAGAATCTTGGTTGGGCCAGGGGTACTGGTGTGTTGCAGAATGGTGCCTTCTTGTCTTCACCAGCGGTTTGGATTTAGCATCTCACATTTCATTGCTTCTCGAGGGTTACGATTATGGCTGAAATAACCTGTATCACTTGGAACATGAGGGGTATGAATACGCCGGTGAAGAGGAAGAAGGTACTGTCGTATCTGAAAAAGATCAAAGCCCAAGTGTTTTTTTTTTTTGCAGGAGACAAAACTAGATGAGAAGGGCCATGGGCTTCTTTAAAGGGATTGGGTGGGCATAGAGATCCATGCCTCAGCTGCTCCAAAAAAGCGTGGAGTAGCTATATTAATACATAAGCAACTGCACTGGTCTCTCACTGCCTCTAGGGCTGATCCACAAGGCAGATGAGTGATAGGTACATTTCAGACCCCCACAGGGCCTATATTACTGGGGAACATTTATGGGCCAAATGAGGACGATACAGCTTTCTTCCACCAGACCTCCAAAGTGCTTTTAGACATGAATAAAGATAGTGTGCCCACTATTTTTGGAGGAGACTTTAATTTAGTGCTAGACCCCATGATGAACAAAACCTCAATAAAAAAAGACACGGTCCACGGGAAGGGTAGGAGAGCCCTGCTGAACTGGATGGGTGATCAAGGTCTGATGGCTATAAGGCGGGCACTGAATCCCAGGGGAAGAGATTACTCCTTCTATTCACCGGTACACAGTTCCTATAGCCATATCGATTTTTTCTTAACATCTCCTCAGATTGCACAGGCAGCTATGGAGTTTAATATATTTCCTATAGTAATCTCAGACCATGCTCCAGTGTGTCTGTCTGTGGCATGGGGCCCTTGTGCTCCCACCTCCACCTCTTGGAGGTTAGATCCCTTGTTAATAAAAGATGCAGAGTTTTTAGAATGGGCTAAGGTGGAGGCTCAGAGATTTTTTCTGGAAAACCCAGCACAGGATACCACAGCTGGGGTCAGGTGGGAAGCTTTTAAAGCCACCATGAGAGGCAGGATTATTGCCTACGTAGGGGCAAGAAGGAGAGGTAGGGAACAAAAATTAAAGAACCTGGAAGAGGAACTTAAAGAAGTGTAGAGACAGCATAAGGGGCAAAGACGGAAAGTAAGGCATGATTCTCTCCGAAGAAAGATAGTGGGTCTCGAAATGGAGATAAACTCTCTTTTATCAAGGACGGCTGAACTCTCTATATTGAGACTGAAGCACAGATATTGGGAAGGGGGAGAGAAAGGTGGGAAGGTGTTAGCATATAGGTTAAAGAAACAGCAAATGCACCGATATATAGTTGGGCTGAGGGATACTGCAGGACTGATGCGCACTAACAGTGGAGAATTAAATGCAGTCATGGCTGAATACTATCAATCCCTGTATGCCTCATCTAGACACGAAGCAAGCAATTCAAGTTTTTCTGCAAACACTGAATCTTCCCACTATAACGTCACAGCAGGCGGAGCAGCTAGATGCCCCACTAACTACAGAGGAAATAAAAAAGGCCTTGCTCTCTCTCAAACCATGGAAAGCCCCAGGGGGGGGACGGCTACTCAGTAGAATTCTGGCAGGCATTAACAGACATTATTGCCCCAGTACTTCAACAAGTCTGTGTTGAAGCAGAGATGCAAGGGATACTGCCCCCACACTACATGAAGTGGTCATTACCATATTGCCCAAAAAAGGGAAAGATCCCGCCTCCCCTGGTAGTTACCGGCCGATCTCACTTTTAAACGTAGATAGTATAATATCCACCAAAGCATTAGCACTAAGATTGGGCCCCCTGTTGCCACAGTTAATACACCCCTACCAAGTAGGCTTTGTCCCTGGTAGGTTCAATGCAGACCATTTTAGGACCTTAACTAATTTGGCCCATATTGCGTCTCAACTACATACCCCAGCAGCGGCGGTGGCCATAGATTTCGAAAAGACATTCAACTCCTTGGAGTGGGATTACCTCCATGAGGTGCTGAAAAAACTGGGAATAGGCTCTCGCTTCCGATCTTGGGTAACAGCCTTATACACCTCCCCAATGGCCAGGCTATTGACTAACTCAACTCTCTCTCCACCTTTCGAGCTGGCCTGTGGCACTAGGCAGGGTTGCCCACTCTCCCCCCTTCTATTTGTGTTGGCCGTAGAACCTTTAGCAACGCATCTTCGGGGTAATCAATCTATGAAGGGGATACCAGCTGGAAACATAGAATACACCACCCTTTTATATGCTGACGACCTCTTGGTCCTAGTTGCGGATGCAGCTGAGGCATTACCCTCTATACTCACTACCCTGCGCCACTTTAAAGGAATTTCTGGACTTCAATCAAATGCCACTAAAATGGAAGTTCTCCCTCTAAATTCCAGGTGCCAAACATCGGTACTGGGGGATATGGGTCTGAAATGGGCAGGGGAAAGTATCACATATTTAGGTATTCGTTTTTCTGCTGAGCTCTTGAAGCTGTGGGAATATAATCTCCGCCCTCTCATGGTGGAAATACAGGAGAATATGTCCAGATGGATCAAACTTCATTTAACCTTAGCAGGTAAAATAGCTGCGATTAAGATGATCCTGGCCCCAAACATTTTCTATTTTCTGGCACATATCCCCCTTTCATTACCAGAAAATTGGATCCAGAAGATAGACAAGGTAGTAGGAGTTTTTTTATGGGAAGGGAAGCCCCCCCCCAGGTATAGTAGGAACATACTTCGGGCTCACTGGAGCATGGGGGGTGGTGTCTTCCTTGGTTTGCAGGTTATAAATGGGCATTTCACCTGGCACAGTCGCTACGCTGGTTGGGTACAAGGTCCACCCCTCAACCACAATGGGTGGATATAGAGCACGCTGTAAGTCAAAAGATTTCTCTGTCACTGCTCGTTTATAATAACCCCCCAACAAACTTAAAAAAAACATCCCACGATAGAAGCCTCTTTACAATGTTGGGCAAAAGTAAGGAGGAAGCTGAAGGTAGACTTAATGCCTTAACTTATTTGAAATGGATTTCATTAATTGCAGGTACTGTGGAACAATTTTCAGAAGGACAGTCTTACAGGATTTAGGACACTGTCCTACATGCTGGGCCTTTGGAGATCTTAGGGCTCAGCTCCGGGCAGCATGGGCAGAGATTGCACGCCTCAAATTTCATATTGAAGAGGAAATACATTATAAGAACCACCTGCCATTTCCCCAGCATCCAACAGAAAAACCTCGACCGCAGAGGTAGTTGGTCCAGGAGGTTGGCAGGTGGTTGGAAGAAGCAAATCAGTTGCCCCATCACTCTGCTCTCCAACACATTACCTCCAAAAACCATATAAACACTACAAACAGGTATCTGCCTCTATCTCTGAAATCAAATAAAGAGGCAGAAGACACTGCAGAGCAGGACACTGCGGCACAGGAGCTAGCACAACAAAACTCACCCAAATCAGGAACCAAAACAAAACAAGCAAAGAAATCAAAAACTTCAGATCATAGGAGACTCCATGATTCGGGAGTTGATACCCATCTCCAGCCAGGGGTGATGGTGGATGTCTCCAGTACATCAGCATGGAGAGACACTGACCGCATTACTAAATTGTTCACAAAGCAGGAGAAAACACTGATGTCCTAGTACACATAGGGACTAATGATCTCGCCAGCCGGTCAGTTGTGGAGACCAAGGAACACCTGACTAGGCTGGGTGACAAACTATCATCTATTTGTCGGCATCTCCTTCTCTGAGATCCTGCCAGTCTGGGAGAGGAGCAGATGGCGGAAGGTCAGAGAAGGGAGATAGGGGAGCTAAACACGTGGCTCAGGGCTGGTGCCAGGAAAAAGGACACAGATTTGTAGAGAACTGGCAACAGTTCTAGGAGCTAAAGTTCTTTAAATTTGATGGACTGCATCTGACTAAAGAGGGTCAGTGCACTGGGGCAGAAGTTTGGCGTCTTGCAGAATATTTAAACTAGCAAATGGGGAGAGGGTGCAGCACCCACACGTCGAATGGGAAGAACACCCTCCCCTCAGCTAGTGGTCAAACAGGAATTCAGCATGTTTGCCGTTCATTTGCATCACCAGGTAAGAAAAAGGTTTGTCTCCCCACACGACGCACAGGGTAATGCCAAACTTCATCCAACAACTAACACACCAAAATCTGGCCAATGGAAAATCATGTACACAATGCTCACAGCCTGGAAATAAGATCCCAGACCTGCAGGCAATAATGTCAGAGGCTAAACTGGACATAGTAGCAATTAGTGAGATGTGGTTTACCAGTAACCACACTTGGAGACTTCAGTACCTGGCTATGTATTGTTCCAGAAGAGACCGAGGTGCAAAAGGGGAGTGGCCCTGTATGTTAATGTAAATATCAAAGCTACTGAAATTAGAATACACATAAGGAGCCAGAAGAACTGTGGTCACCCTAGAAACAGGAAATGGGACAGCCATAAGAACTGGGGTTGTCTACAGGCCCCCAGACCAGAGGAGGACACAGACACATTACTGTTAGAAAATATACAAAACATGACAGCTAAAGGGAGGTTCTGATAATGGGAGACTTCAACATGCGGATGCAGATTGGTCAATACCAGCAGGAACATCTGCCAGAACTAGACTCATAGTGGATTCCCTGCAGGGGGAGGGCCTCAAACAACTGGTACAGCAACCCACAAGAGACAGGGCTATCCTAGATCTAGTACTGACTAACAAGGAAGGGATCACAGATCTCCAGGTAGAAGGTCACCTGGGGGCCAGTGACCATCACATGGTATGGTTCAATTTGGCTACTACATCTAAATCATCCCATTCCAAGGCAAAATATAGGACTTCAGAGGAGCTGACTTTGATAAGATGGCCAACAGAGTTAAGCTAGCCCTGGAAAAAGAAACACAGGTGAGGGGACAGGCAAAGTGGGCAAGCATTAAGGATGCAATACTTGAAAGCAACATTCCATTGTGTTAGACAGAAAAGGAAGTGCAAAAGAAGAAACCACTTTGGTTCTCAAATACAGTAGCAGAAAAGGTCAGAGCCAAAGGCTGGCCTTCAGGAAATATAAGGGAACACAGCGGGATGAAGATAGGGAGGCATACCAAACTGCCCTAAGGGAAGCAGGTAAGGCAGTAAGGCAGGCAAAGTCCCAAACTGAGGAAACACTAGCACGAACAGTAAAAAAGGTGACAAGACTTTCTATAGATACATTAGTGAAAGGAGAAAGTCCAGAGGGGTATAAAGCTTAATGGAGAAAGGGAGCATGTGAGGAGGAGGACCCTGTAAAGGCATCTATCCTAAATAGATACTTTGCTCAGTATTTACTGAAAGAAGGTAGGGCAGGGCCCACAGCTCAGCATCATGGACACAGGGGAGGAGGTGGCACTACTCCTTCACAAAAGAAGGGTCCCACAAGAGCTTGCTAAGCCTCAGGTGGATAAGGCAATGGGACCTGATGGCATACATCCCAGGGTACTTAAGGAGCTAAAGGAGGAACTAGCAGAGCCATTAGCAGAATTGTTTAGTGAGTCTCTGAGCACAGGAGAGGTCCCAGAAGACTGGAGAAGGGCTCATGTGATCCCGCTCCACAAGAGTGGTAGCAGGAGGAGGCAGGGAACTACAGACCGGTCAGTCTTACCTCAGTAGTGGGCAAGATTATGGAGGCACTCCTTAAGGAAAGGATAGTCGACACCTGGAATCCATGGGGCACAGGATCCAAGACAGCATGGGTTTACAAAGGAAGGTCCTGTCAAACTAATCTCATAGATTTCTTTGACTGGGTAACCAGAGTGGTGGACAAGGGGAGCAGTTGATGTGCTTACCTTGACTTCAGCAAAGCTTTTGACACTGTTCCACATAGAAGATTGATAAATAAGCTGGGTAGGCTCTGGGTCAGAAGTTGGTCAACTGGGTGGCAAACTGGTTGACGGGCAGAAAACAGAGAGTGGTGGTAAAATGGTATACAGTCAGAAGAGATGCAAGTCACAAGTGGGGTACCTCAGGGATCAGTCCTGGGGCCAGTCCTCTTCAACATCTTCATTAGTGACCTTGCAGATGGACTAGAGGTAAAGGCTTGTCTGTTTGCAGATGACACCAAGATCTGCAACAGAGTAGATGATCCAGATGGGGTGGGCAGAATGAGAAGAGATCTGGATAAACTAGCAGAATGGTCAGAAGAGTGGCAACTGGGATTTAATGCAAAGAAGTGCAAAATCATGCACATAGGAAGAGAAACCTTGAAGCCACCTATAGGCTGGGAGGGAGTTGCTAGCAGTCACAAGGAAGAAAGAGACTTGGCGTCATCATCACTGATGACCTAAAATCATCCAAGCAGACCTCTAAAGCAGTAGGTAAGGCTAGGAGGGTGTTAGGGTGTATTAGTAGGGGTATCACAAGTCGTAAGAGGGAGGTAATAATCCCTCTGTACAAGACACTGGTTAGGCCCCATCTGGAGTTCTGCATGCAGTATTGGAGGGCACACCTTCACAAGGACATTAACCAAATTGAGGCAGTCCAGAGAAGGGCAACCAAAATGGTGCAGGGACTGCATCAGAAGACATATGAGGACAGATTAACGGAGCTCAATATGTATACTCTTGAGCAAAGGAGGGAGAGAGGTGATATGATCGAGGCATTCAAACACCTTAAGGGCATAAACAAGGTGAAAGAGTCTAACATGTTTAAATATAAGAAAAATAGCAGGACAAGAGGACACATGAGATTAGAGGAGGCCGATTAAGGGGAATGTGAAAATTATTTTTCACAGAAAGGGTGGTGGATGCATGGAATGGCTTACCAGTGGCTATGAATACAGTGCAGGGCTTCAAACAGGCATGGGATAGGCATAAGGGAGCAATACAAATGACTATGAATAGATAGGCCACTGACAGAGCAAAGGCCGATGGCACATTTATAAGGTAGAAAAAGAAATGGGCAGACTGGATGGGCCTTGCGGTCCTTATCTGCCGTCAACTTCTATGTTTCTATCAGACTAACCCCGTTATGGGGGAATGATAACCTGTGTATAGATAAAAAAAACGGTGTACTGGAAAGGTTGAGCAGACAAGGGTATTGCCAGGTTGGAAGATATACTGGCCCCGGCTTCCATGGCAATAGACTCGTTTTCTAATTTGCAGGCCAGATGGTCAATTCCTACTTCCGACTTCTAGAAATATTTACAAATACGTAGTGCATCCCAGAAGTATATAATCCACGTGGCAAAAAGAGGTACCTTGGACACACCTTCTTGGATAACAAAAAAAAGAGGGCTGGCCAGTTTAGTCTACAGTGCTCTCCGAGATACGCTACCTAGCCAAACTGAAAAATCTAAACAGAAATGGGAAGGGGCTTTACAACTGGAGATTACAGATGGGCAGTGGAAAGAGTGCTGGAAAGGGGCTCAAAAATATTTTACAGATGCAAGAAGAAGGTTAATACAAAATAAAATTCTCCATTCTTGATACAGCACACCGGTAATATTACAGAAAGCTGGGGTAATAAAATCCAATTTATGCTGGAGATGTAATTCTCACCCTGGAGACCTGGTCCATATACTTTGGTCCTGTCCAATGATACAACTAGTGTGGGATAATATATGTGAGGTAGGGGCTAAAGTTTTAAAGTAGTGCATTCCTCGGTCCCCATCCTTGCTTCTCCTGGGTATGAAGTCAGAGGCACCCCAGTTAAGAGAGCTGGAACACCGTTGGCTGTCCCTGTGGGCCATGCAGGCGAAGAGGCTTCTTGTCTGTAGATGGAGGACTGCACTGATACCAAGTGCCCAAGAGCTCCTCGCCTCCATGGTTCATATTGCTACTATGGACACACTTTTCCACTTGATAAATAACTCCTCAGTAATATATGAGAAATGTTGGACCCCCTTTGTTAGATATGCCACCCCTAAGACCGGAGTGGGCTGAAAACTGTACAACCAGGATTTCTACTAAGGTAACAGGATTATGTAAACGGAACTGTCACACTTAGCTAACCAGAACTGTACACATGGGTGGCATTATAATGCCACTTCATTCTTATGTAAATGTACCTAATAATATATAGAATAGTGGTTCTTTTTTTTTTTTTAGCTAGGATATCAGAAGCCTGGACAGCACCCAAAGCATATAAGAGTTTTACGAGGTATGAATGTGGAGCATGGAAGCCTTGCCTCTCCATCACTCTAAGATAACAGCCGTATATATTGGGGTAAGTACAGGTTAAATGTAACATTGCCTTCTTCTGCTCCGATGTTGAGTTGTATATGTAACCAACAACTCTTTACCAGTTTCCTGTTTAGAATAAGTGCTACCATTACTGTAAAAAGAAAAATGAAAATAATAAAAAAATCTAACAGCAAAAAAAACAAATGTGTTGAGGTTGCTGAGATCCAAGATAGGGGGCAAGTTCCCTGTTTTCTTTGGAACCAGGAAGAAGTGAAAATAGTAACCTTCTCCTCTCTGGTTCAGTGGAATGTGCCCTATGGCCTCCTTGTCGAGGAGGGCCAAGATTTCCTGCTGAATAAGCAGGGCATGCTGACCCGAGTAGCGGGAGAGCAGGGCAGGTCTGGATGGTGGGTGATCGAGGAACTCTAGAGTGACCTTGTTCAACCGACTGCAATACCCACCAGTCGGAGGTTGTCCTCAGCCATCCGGAAAGGTGATGAGAGATGCGACCCCCGACCTTTTCATTCCTTTGATCTAGAGAAAGGGCTGGGGCCAGGAAGGAGTCATGCTGTGGTGGTGTTGGACCCCGTGGGCTGGGATGCTTTGGGTCCTGGCCCGAGGGGAACCTAGCTTGATTTTTGTGACCGAAGTTGCCCCATGGTTGTTGGCTGGAATGTGGCTGTTGCTGTTGTTGGCAGCCACAAAAACGATTCTGGTTCCTATGAAAGGAACCAGATTTCAGTCTGTACATGGCCTGTACAGTCCTGACTGCCTTCCCAGCATCCTGTAGTTTGGTGATGACCTTCTCAGACTCCTCACCTAACAGGACCGCTCCATTATAAGGGACGTCTAGGACGTTCTTCTGGACGTCCGGGGTAAATCTGGAGACTCTCAACCATGAGTGTCTCCGGAGACAAACGCCTGTGGCTGCTCCACTGGCTGTGGAGTCCGCTGAGTCGTAAGCGGCTCAGAGAACCTGGGTCCCCACATCTGACCCAGTTTGGAGGAGGTTCAGCAGCTCCTCCTTCTTTTCACCATCCAGAAAGTCTTTTAGAAGGTCTTGGCCCTGTTCCCAAAGGGCATTCTGAAACTGCACCATGTGCGTCAGATAGTTTAGAGACCTAATTGAGCATGTAGCAGCCGCATACATGCGTCTTCCCATAGAATCTAATTGCTTAGATTCCTGATCCGGAGGGTGGGAACTCAAATGCTGAGGCCGCTGGGACCTATCATGAGATGCAGTGATGACCAGGGAGTCAGCCCAGGGGTCGTTGCGCCAAATACAGGTCCTCTGTGGGAGCCCTGTACAGGCGATCAGCCTTCTTTGGAACAGCCGGTGTGGAATGCGGACGCTTCCAAGCTGCCTTGGTGATGTCTGTAAAGGTGTCGACCAAAGGTGGGACCATCACAGGCTTTGGGTCTCTCTGCCTGAGGTAACGGGCAAGGCATTATCTCTCGGGGTCTAAGTCCTCTGTCTCCCATCCCATAATTTCCTGGATGTGCCTCATGATTTCTGAAAAGGAGGAATCATCCAGAGGTGACCTTGGAAGGTCCCGTGGGTCTGGTGATGGGGGACTGAAGGGAGATGGAGACCTGGCGGTGTCGGACGTATCCAGTCTGGAGTCATCTCCCAGTGAATGACGTCTGCCCCAGGGTCGCTTTGGGCTTAGGGATCCTGAGGGAGAGCGTGATGGGCGTTTTCTGTCTCTCGATCGGCCCCGAAGAGGTGGAGTTGATTCCTTGGGGGTCGGGGGTCTGGCACCTTCAGCGCCCCGAGGAGGTGGTGGAGATGGCTGAGGCTTGGGGGGAACCACGTCCTTTCTTTTGGTTTCACACCAGAAGGTGAACAGTTCTTTCTCCTCCTGAATATTCATGCCTGACCACGGGCCCGGCATCAGTGTGGGCCTGTCGCCGGGGTCGGGCGTCGGATCCCGGGGAACCACCAGGTCCGGCGACAGTTCCCTGGGCAGGCTGGCGTCCTCCATGTCACCTGTCTGGTCATCCGGCGGCACGGTAGCCTTATCACCCGAGGACCCCTGACATCCGGTGTCCACCAGTGTCGGTACTGCTGTTGTCAGGGTAGTCTGTTTTGTGGGCGCTGGGTCGGATGCCCTCTTGGTATCAGTCGTCCGCTTGAGGGACGTCAGTTCAGCAGTCTTCCTTTCAGGAGCCTTTGGAGGTTGGGAGACAGACCTGAAGTCGGTGTCCCGGCGTCAGTCAGACTTACCCCCTGATTTAGAGGAGGACTTTTTGTGCCTGTCCGAGGAATCAGGCTTGGGGGCGTCCGGCGCCTGAGTGGTCTTGAGCGGGTGCGAGGAGGCAGAGGAGCCCCCTGAAGACCTTACCTTTACCGGGGGAGGTTGGGAGCGAGCCCAAGAAGGAGACCTGTCAGACTGGGTACAGCTGGAGCTGGCCCTGGACTCGGAGGCCCTACTGGGGGATCTTGCCCTATCTGAGTCCCGATGCTTGTCCCAGTGTTTCCCTGACTTGTGGGAAGATTCCCCTTTGGAGGAAGGTCTTTTCTCTATTTTCTTCAATTTCTCGAGAAGGAATCCCTGAAGGGCCTTTTGGCAGTGGATCCGGGTCCTGCTATTGAATTGTTGGCCATTGAGCAGGTCTGGGTGTCATGCTCCGGGCTCAGGCACCTGACATAGGCTGAATGGTGGTCTGCAAAAGGGATCTGTTTGCCGTAGGCTCACTTAGAGGGATGCCCTTCAAGAGAAGGGGTAGGAGAAGCAGACATGGACTGATTTGAAGGAAAAAAGATTTCACACGTTGTTTCGATACAGCAGGCGTCTGTGAGGCCAATGCTGGTGAGTCAACAGTGGGAAAAGGACTGTGGATGCTGGGGGAAGCCCCCTTTTATGTGATGCCTGACGTCGGGGAGGGGCCAACGTCAGAAGCGGTCCCCCGCTGGATACTGCTAGCTAGAATTTTTCCGTGGGGTCCTGGCGCCTGCCAGCTTCAGTCCTAATGGTGTAACCTGCTGCAAGAGCTGTTTCTCAAAGTAAGATCGTCAGGATACCATGGGGAAGGCTGCAATGTGGGACCTGCGGGGGACAGGACTCGGGAGGGGATGGCAAAGGCAGGAGGGATCCTTGGGGTGCCCGAAGGAGTGGCAGCATCCGAGCAAGGAGGGCGGATAAATAAATAATACACACACACAAAAAAAATGTATGTATTGCCTGGAAGCAAGGAGGGGAAGGGGGAATATGACAGACATACAAATACCTCACTGGTGTAAACAGAGTACAGGAAGGGAGCATCTTCCAAAGTAAGAAGTTTCATATACAAGGGGGTACAGTATGAAGTTGGAGGGGGAATCGCTCAAAGGTGACATGAGAAAACATTTTTTCCTGGAGAGGGTGGTAGACACTTGGAATGGCCTACCAGAGGATGTAGTAGGGGGTAAAATAGTGACAGGATTCAAGAAGGAATGGGACAGACACAGCTGTATCCTGGAGGTAAGGGGGGTGCTCTGGAGTTCAGTTTGTGCATCAGACCCCATACTAGGTAGGGATAAATAAGGCAGAGTGGGTGGGCCAAGAGGCCCTTATCTGCCATCAACTTCTATGTATTTATGTACGTATCTACGTATATAGATGCCTGTAATGTTCTGTACTTCATGTCATGGTGACTTTCACTTTTATTTTTAAAAATCAATAACATTTAAGTCTTAAAAAAAGTAGTAACATGATGGCACATAGTAACGGCCCACATTGGAATGAGGCACATCAGAATGGTCTACTGTCCAAACAATAATGGCTTTAAAAAGGAATAAATGGCCAGCTCTGTGGCACTGGCCGATAGGGGTTCACTTGGCATGCTGGTGATCTGGGTTTGCGCCCGAGCCTGGGTCGACAGGAGCAGAGGCCAGCATGGAGGGTTAGGAGTGTCCAAGGGATGCTCTTCCTACCTGGGAGAGGAGGTCAGGAGCTAGCACCACCTAGTGACCGGTTATGACAACGCACTTTGCCGCATGAGTGACCACATATCGCAGGCATGCAGCGTAGGTGGGCAGGGAGAAAATACCTGGCTGTCCGGATGACGGTGACCACACTCCCGTTCGGCATGACAGCCCGGAGGAGTCCGTGCTGTGCCCTTGCCACGCCCCAGTGAGGTGGAAGCTTTAGGTAAGTCTCCCCTACAAGTCATGACCATGGGGGGGTGCCCCCTGATGAAGAGATATGTCAGGTCAGTCAGGGGTGGCATGATGAGGGCCAGCGGATGTCGACGAGAGGAGCTCGATGACAGGGTGGGGCCTGTTAGCCCAAAGGAGTGGTCAGCGAGGAGGGCTACGGGGGGAGGGGGGGAGATAATACAAAAAAAAAAAAGGAAGAAATGCTTCTTTACCTTAGCCACCAAACACGACTAAAACGAAGGTCCCCACCTCTCATTCAGCTCCCACTGCTGTCACCATGACCACAAATCACTCGGCCTGACTCCACAACACAGCAGTTGCCACTCCCCGACTGCAAACCACTCAGGTCAGCTCCACATCAAGGCAGCCACAACAAGCAAAGCCACTACCTGCCCTCACTACCGCCATTAAAGCAGTTTGGTGCCACCTTCTGGGAAGCTGCAATCAGTACAATGTCCACATTGGACTGTTGTTTTTATACTGATTATTCATTTTTAAACTTTTATTTAAATAAAATTATAACAAAAAAATATATTTTTAAAAAATACCCTATTTTCTAAAAGTAATCTATTTTATAGGCAATGTGCTTGCAGTTGAAAACTGTAAGCTTTTCTATATGCACTCACTTTTTTGCTTTTCTTTTGGCTGTTTTCTTTAAGACACCTTTTTACCAAGATAAGCACAAATATAATTTTTATCTCAAAAACCTTAAGCAGTCAATACCCCAAAGGGTTAAGGCCCAATACTTTACCCATTTTTTTTTCAATTTCTTCTCCGGGCTTCCATTTTTCTTCGTGGCGCAATTGCCTAATCCCAAATCTGGTCTTTTTCACCAACCAGCATCAGCCTTCCAGCCAACCTATCTCTTTTGTTTCAGCACAGCTACCTGCGTGCAGAGAAATGTACGAGGTTGCTGATTTGTACACTAAATAAAGTCTCCCACTATTCCAGGTTTCCAGTGTATTCTTTCTCATCCTGCCATTCGCAGCTCGGTCCGCTATTTTACTGGTCAGGTGGTCAGCAAAGGCGTGCTGACGTTTCGGAGATTACATCTCCATCCTCAGAGCGCTTTGTGCTTATGCTGGGTAAAAAGGTGTCTTAAGGAATAGAACTAAAAGAAAAGCATAAAAGTGAGTGCCTGTGAATAAGCTTACAGTTTTCATCTGCAAGCACACTGCCTGTTCTTTACCCTGCCATGGTGCACCAAAAACACCCCTCCAGCTCATAACAGAGGTTTGAGCTGCACTGAACTTTCTTTGATCTATTTTATAGTTGCAATAAGGCACTCTAGATGGTTTTATGGTGGGCTAATGACCCTTCTCAGGTGGTGGAAGTACTCCGCTTTACCTCGTACTTCAATCCACCCAATGTGGGCCATTACCCAACCATAACACACCCCCTGCCATACTTTATTGCTTAAATATAGCACAATGGCTGGAATAAGCATATTTAAAAAATGACGATCAGTATAGCTGCCCAAGATGACAGGAACTGTTACATGATGCCAGTGCAGTAGTACAATTACAATATACAGTTTAGGATAAGCAATTGATTTGGTTGGTTTATAGTCAGATAAACATATGTACAATGTGGAATATCTTCTGTCCCCACTTTCCCTTACATAGCTCTTGACTATTCATACGTAGCTTGGTAATGAGCCTATCTTATCGATCATTCAGCAGGGCGGAAGCGTAACCCTCAGAAGAGCCCTGATGCCCTGAATCATTCACCCATGAGACTGGTCCTTTCCCCTACCCTGATATTATAAGGTCCCACCTGTCATATGAACATACGAGCATGTGAAGAGTGCCAGCAGATACAGGCCTGATGGTCTACCTAGTCTGCTTGTTTGTGCAGCTAGCAGTCTGTTACACTGCTGCTGATCCCCCCTCTTCTACCCGTATATCCAATTTCTTGCCCATATTATCTGTTACCCTTCCCCCTAGTGCCTCATTGATTACCTTCCCCCTGACTCTGTCCCATCCTCTATTAAAACTGCACACCATCTTCAAGGATGCCACCCCCTTAGGCAGTGCATTCCACCCTGTCATCACTCTCTCCGTGAAATAGTGCTTTCTCATTTCCCTTTTGAATCTACCACCCTCCAACTTTATATTAAGCCCCCTAGTGTCCATCCATCTCCTTATTCTTAAAATTCCCTCTGTACCATTTTTATTTATTCCTTTCATATATCTGAAGGTTTCTATCCTGTCCCCTCTATCCCTCCATTCCTCCAAGGAGTACACGGTGAGCTCCCTCAGTCTCTCCTCATAAGGTTTGTCCTCCATAACGAGGATCATCCTGGTTGCTCTGCGTTGGACTCCCTCCATAATTTAGCATCTTTCTTTTGTGATAATGTCATTTTTTGTGATGTCCTGTGAGGCTTCACAGCCAAACCCTCTAGAGCAGGGGATACTAACCTCCCTGGCTTAATCCCCATGACCTTCCAGCCAGAAGGACTTAGCAGCCGGCTGGCCCTAAACCACAGGAATGGTACATTCAAGAATCAGGCTCATTATCTCATCCTTAGGATCTGCAGAAAGCAATCACTTTATGGATACACCTTCTCTCACAAGCTGTCTTTGGATAGCCATCTTCAGGGGATCACACCAGGATCAAAAGCCATTGGTCCACACTCCTTGAGAGGGTTTCCACCCAGGAATCCCACGCTGTCGCCATACCCTTACATTGCCCTGGAAGAAGACTGCCAATTCTCCCATTCCTCAGGGCCTGCTTAGCTCAAGGGCAAAAATCATCATGCACAATGGGAAGCCCTACCACCCTGACCCAAGTCTTGCAGCCAACCTCTTGACAGGATACCACTTGTGTCCACCCCTCCAGCACTAGCAGGTTCCCTTGGCACCCAGCAGAGGTTGACAGCGTGCTTCTTGGACATGCACAATGGAACATAAGCTGAGCTCCTGACCGGTGAGGTGATGGGGAGGTGCCATGGTTACACTACAGCAAGTTGGAAATGTTTTCATGTGCACAACATAGGAAAAAAAGAGGTTTAATACTGTGCTGTCATTACCTTGGTTTGTTAGGTAGCAGACTAAGTGGGGAGGGGGGGTTATGAAGTGCCGAGTGCCTGAAAGAAGTGCTTGCTTACGGTCACCAAAGAAAGTGCGGAGTGCCTGAACAAAGTGCTTGCTTACAGTTGCCAAAATGTAGAAGCTGTTTTAAGCCTGGCATTATCTACCTAGGCCAGAAGGAGTGCGAGTACACAGAAGCATCTGCGTACACGGTAGCTGCTCTAGCGCCCACAGTTGGAGCAATCTAAAATCAGAGTCAGTGACTTGACATTTCACAGCTTGATGTGCTGACTCCTGATTTAAAAAAAAAAGTTTGTCAAACTGATGCAGCTTTCAACAATACCAGGGCAGCATCTAAATATGCATTTTAAACATTTAAAATAATGAAAAACACACACAAATGGCCATACTGGAGGTTTAAGGATATCAAGAAGACCAAGCCCATATAGACTTCCCCCACAATTCAGTGGCAATGACATAAGTCACCAACTTCTATAAGGAACGTATCCAATCTTTTTTGAAAATCCCCACACTATCAGCATCTACCATGTCCTGCGGCAGTCTATTCCACATCCTAACTGCCCTACATTTAAAACCATTTCTTCTCCGTTCAGTTCTTACTATTTCCGCCCTCAGTTGTTTATTATGTACTCTTAGGTGGTATGGCTTTACCACTGATTCCAGACCCAGTTCCAGTTTAAGATCTTCATCCCCCAGGATTTTAAACAGTAACAACAAGTCTCCCCTCACCCTTCTATTCACCAATGGCCACAAACCCAATTTCTCCAATCTCTCCTCATACGATTTACCCTGACCTCCAGCAATTATTCTAGTAAAAGATCTCTGGGGTTGCCCTAACATCCATAATAAGGAAAGAACAAAAACCGGTGCAACAATAATCCAAGATGGGCCTAACCATTGTCCTATACAGAGGAAACAAAACCTCCCCACTCCGTGATTGAAAACCTCGTCTCATACAGTTTATCACCTGCATGGCTTTTTTTGATGCTATTCTACTTTGGACACTACTTTTAAGATCATTTTGTACATACACTCCTAGATCTTTTTCAGATTCTGACACCTTTAATTTTTAGACCCTGCATATTATAAGTCTGCTGCATATTATGCTTTCCAAAATGCATTATAATACATTTCTCCCTATTAAAGGTCATCCAATTTTTATTTGCCCATTCCATTATATAGATCAAGTCCTGCCCAAATATTAATCTATCATTGAAAGTATCCACTACTTCCCCCACTTGACATCATCAGCAAATTTTATTAGCTTATTGTTACAAGATATCTTCAAATCACTAATAAAAATGCTGAACAGCAATGGTCCAAGCACTGAATCTTGGCGAACACCAGTCACCACCTTTAGTGAACCAGACACGTGGCCACGCACTCTCACCTTCTGAACTCTATTTGTCAGCCACTGTTCAACCCATCTTATTACGGCTGAATCTAACCCCATCCCAATAAGCTTTTCAATAATTTTACAATGTGGGACGGTGTCAAAAGCTCTACTAAAGTCGAGCATTACCATATCTACGTTCCTCCCTTCATCAGTAAGCTTACTACTAAATTCATAAAAGGCCACCAAATTTGTTTCACACAATCTATTTACCACAAATCCATGCTGACTTCTATCAACTAAATTTTTACCTCTCACATAATCAGTAATAGTTTCACTCAGGATACCTTCAATAATCTTCCCTATGACAGAGGTCAGGCTCACTGGTCTATAAATGGCCGCCTCACTCCTTTTACCCTTCTTATGAATAGGCACCATGTATGCCAATTTTTACATCTCTGGCACCGCCCGCTCCGCCGGTGATTTTTGTCCCAATCTAGTAATAACTGGCGTTAATATATACTCTAACTCCTTTAAAAAGTAGGGATGTATCCCGTCAGGTCCTGCCACCTTTTCAACCATTAATCTCTTTATCCTACTTCTAAATTTTTCTTCAGTTATTTTTTGGGGATCTATTGCTTGTTATTTCTGATTTACTGAACAGTCCGAAATAACTGTCAGTTGTTTCCTATCTCCTTTAAATATCACGCTTCAGTTGCTGCTTAAAATGGCTGCTACATGCTTACATGATGATGTCAGTGGAGTAATAGTGCCCCAGAGCCAAATGCAGTCTGAATGGGGACACTAGAATTAACTATTGAAATAACCTGTGTAGGTGACACCTGCACAGTAAAGGATTGGATGAGAAGTGCTTTATTAAGAAGAAGAAGAAGAATCTGCATTTATATAGCGCTTTTCTTACATCCAAAGCGCTTTACAAGCAATGCTAGACTGGTAGTGAAGTGACTGAATGTGTGGTGGCGGCCATATGGCACATCATCACCCACACACAGCCTGGATAATTGCATGAACCGGCTTATGGGAAGGGGAATGTTGGCCAGGACACCGAGAATGTTCCCTACTCTTTGCGAAGAGTGCCCTGGGTTCTTTTACTTCCACCTGGACACCCACCAGGACAACACCAGGATGGGTAGAAGGGACCTCGGTTTAACGTCTCATCCGAAGGACGGCACACCAGCAGCACAGCACCCCCCAATACTGCACTCGGATGCCAGCGATTTTTTAGGTGCACGTCCAATCCCGGTGTGGGGTGAGAACCCATGACCTTCTGGTCCAGAGGCGGATGTGCTACCAACTGAGCCACGCTTAAGGTTATTTCAACAGTTTATTCTAATGTCCCCATTCAGACTGTATTATTGCTTCAGAGCACTGTTGTTCCACTGATGTCATTGTGTAAGCATGTAGCAGCCATTTTAAGCAGCTACTGAAGCAGGTGTTTAAACAGCAACCGGGGCTTTGTTTGCAATTCAAGAAGACATTAGCGGCATAGCAACTATGGATTTAGCCACACTGTGAGGCAAATGGATCACATCATTATTTAGGTAAGCCTCTAACCTACAGTGCTGTGATTTTGGAAGGCAGATTCTAAAAGCCTTGTTTATGAGTCCTTTAAAAATTGGAGATATCCATTCAGGAAGCTGGCAGAATAAGGGTCTTAGTGTAAAACCTTTTTCTAAAAAGTAGAAGCATGTAACTTTAATTTTTAACATAATTTTGTGCTTATAATTCTCATCTGTCAGCGAAAAAAAAAAAAAAATTAGGACGGACAGAGAAAAAAATTTAAGGCAAAATCAGGGACGTCATTCAAAATCAGGGACAGCTGAAAGGTATGGATCTGGTCCCAACATAAGGCACGGGCACAAAGTCCCCCTCAGACAGAACCCACCTGGGCTCTTTAGAATAAAGCACTGAGCTAACAGCTCCCATATGTGTGGGCAGTAGGGTACTGGATGGACCTGCTCCTAACATAAGGCAAAGAGTCCCCAGAGGCAGAACCCACCTGGGCTCTTTAGAACAAGGCACTGCGCTAACAGCTCCCAGATGTTTGGGCAGTAGGCTGCTGAAGGGCTCCCCTGCCACCCCTAATCCAGGACCCTGACACTGCCCCGGCCTAGCAGGCCCCGTACAGCCACCCCAAACATGGGCCATGTCGAGACTCTGATGCTCTCTAGCACTACGCCAACTCGGAAGCCAAAAGGACTGCACTACACTTCCTACTTGAACCTCTTTTAATCCACTATACCTAGTCTCTTCCCTCTCCCACTAAGGATAGAACAGTGGTGCCAAGGCACCCAGCACTCTGATGAGTACTGCTAAGAATAACCCTGCCCCTTACTGTAGGGAGGGGTTATTTTATTTTTTAATCAAGATTTATTACCTCCTGCTCTCACCCAGCTATACTGTTTAATAGTGACTTCCAAGCCCCATCCACCATAAGCCTCTGGACATCTGCTGGGCTGAGAAGAAGCCATGCCAATGAGGCTTGAGAGCAGGGTGTCAATTTTGACTGTCAGGAAGTTTCTCTGTTTTCTCCTTCCATTTGCCTCTTTTATTCCTGCTTGCTTCAGCGGTGTTCCATACAGCATCTAGAGGCATTGCACAACACTGTGGCAGCAGCACACACTTACCCCTACTCCTGCTCACCTCTGTGGTGCTGCATACAGCATCTAGAGGCACTGCACAACACTGTGGCAGCAGCATACACCTACCCCTATTCCTGCTCGCCTCTGTGTTGCTGCATACAGCTTCTAGAGGCACTGCACAACACTGTGGCAGCAGCACACACTTACCCCTATTCCTGCTCACCTCTGTGGTGCTGCATACAGCTTCTAGAGGCATTGCACAACACTGTGGCAGCAGCACACACTTACCTATTCCTGCTCACCTCTGTGGTGCTGCATACAGCTTCTAGAGGCATTGCACAACACTGTGGCAGCAGCACACACTTACCCCTATTCCTGCTCACCTCTGTGGTGCTGCATACAGCTTCTAGAGGCACTGCACAACACTGTGGCAGCAGCACACACTTACTCCTATTCCTGCTCACCTCTGTGGTGCTGCATACAGCTTCTAGAGGCATTGCCCAACACTGTGGCAGCAGCATACACTTATTTCTATTCCTGCTCACCTCTGTGGTGCTGCATACAGCTTCTAGAGGCACTGTGCAACACTGCGGCAGCAGCATACACCTACCCCTATTCCTGCTCACCTCTGTGGTGCTGCATACAGCTTCTAGAGGCACTGTGCAACACTGTGGCAGCAGCACACCTACCCTAATCCTGCTCACCTCTGTGGTGCTGCATACAGCTTCTAGAGGCATGTGCACTACTGTGCAGCAGCATACACTTACCCCTATTCCTGCTCACCTCTGTGGTGCTGCATACAGCTTCTAGAGGCATTGCGCAACACTGTGGCAGCAGCATACACTAACCCCTATTCCTGCTCACCTCTGTGGTGCTGCATACAGCTTCTAGAGGCATTGCACAATACTGTGGCAGCAGCATACACTTACCCCTATTCCTGCTCACTTCTGTGGTGCTGCATACAGCTTCTAGAGGCACTGCGCAGCACTGTGGCAGCAGCACACACTTACTCCTATTCCTGCTCACCTCTGTGGTGCTGCATACAGCTTCTAGAGGCATTGCAACACTGTGGCAGCAGCATACACCTACCCCTATTCCTGCTCACCTCTGTGGTGCTGCATACAGCTTCTAGAGGCATTGCACAACACTGTGGCAGCAGCACACACTTACCCCTATTCCTGCTCACTTCTGTGGTGCTGCATACAGCTTCTAGAGGCATTGCACAACACTGTGGCAGCAGCACACACACCTCCTATTCCTGCTCACCTCTGTGGTGCTGCATACAGCTTCTAGAGGCATTGCACAAAACTGTGGCAGCAGCACACTTACCCTATTCCTGCTCACTCTGTGGTGCTGCATACAGCTTCTAGAGTCATTGCGCAACACTGTGGCAGCAGCACACACTTACCCCTATTCCTGCTCACCTCTGTGGTGCTGCATACAGCTTCTAGAGGCATTGCGCAACACTGTGGCAGCAGCACACACTTACCCCTATTCCTGCTCACCTCTGTGGTGCTGCATACAGCTTCTAGAGGCACTGTGACAACACTGTGGCAGCAGCACACACCTACCCCTATTCCTGCTCACCTCTGTGGTGCTGCATACAGCTTCTAGAGGCACTGTGCAACACTGTGGCAGCAGCATACACCTACCCCTATTCCTGCTCACCTCTGTGGTGCTGCATACAGCTTCTAGAGGCATTGCGCAACACTGTGGCAGCAGCATACACTTACCCCTATTCCTGCTCACTTCTGTGGTGCATACAGCTTCTAGAGGCATTGCACAACACTGTGGCAGCAGCACACACTTACCCCTATTCCTGCTCACCTCTGTGGTGCTGCATACAGCTTCTAGAGGCATGTGCAACACTGTGGCAGCACACACTTACCCTATTCCTGCTCACCTCTGTGGTGCTGACACAGCTTCTAGAGGCATTGCACAACACTGTGGCAGCAGCACACTTACCCCTATTCCTGCTCACCTCTGTGGTGCTGCATACAGCTTCTAGAGGCACTGCACAACACTGTGGCAGCAGCACACACTTACCCCTATTCCTGCTCACCTCTGTGGTGCTGCATACAGCTTCTAGAGGCACTGTGCAACACTGTGGCAGCAGCATACACCTACCCCTATTCCTGCTCACTCTGTGGTGCTGCATACAGCTTCTAGAGGCATTACACAACACTGTGGCAGCAGCACACACTTACCCCTATTCCTGCTCACCTCTGTGGTGCTGCATACAGCTTCTAGAGGCACTGCGCAACACTGTGGCAGCACACACTTACCCCTATTCCTGCTCACCTCTGTGGTGCTGCATACAGCTCTAGAGGCATGCCAACACTGTGGCAGCAGCACACACCTATCCTGCTCACCTGTGGTGCTGCACAGCTTCTAGAGGCATTGCAACACTGTGGCAGCAGCACACCTACCCTATTCCTGCTCACCTCTGTGGTGCTGCATACAGCTTCTAGAGGCATTGCACAACACTGGCAGCAGCATACACTTACCCCTATTCCTGCTCACCTCTGTGGTGCTGCATACAGCTTCTAGAGGCATTGCACAAACTGTGGCAGCAGCACACTACCCTATTCCTGCTCACTCTGTGGTGCTGCATACAGCTTCTAGAGGCACTGCACAACACTGTGGCAGCAGCACACCACCCCTATTCCTGCTCACCTCTGGTGGTGCTGCATACAGCTTCTAGAGGCATTGTGCAACACTGTGGCAGCAGCATACACTTACCCCTATTCCTGCTCACCTCTGTGGTGCTGCATACAGCTTCTAGAGGCATTGCGCAACACTGTGGCAGCAGCATACACCTACTCCTATTCCTGCTCACTTCTGTGGTGTGGCATACAGCTTCTAGAGGCACTGCGCAGCACTGTGGCAGCAGCACACACTTACCCTAATTCCTGCTCACCTCTGTGGTGCTGCATACAGCTTCTAGAGGCATTGCACAACACTGTGGCAGCAGCATACACTTACGCCAATTCCTGATCACCTCTGTGGTGCTGCATACAGCTTCTAGAGGCATTGCACAAAGCTGTGGCAGCAGCACACACTTACCCCTTTTCCTGCTCACTTCTGTGGTGCTGCATACAGCTTCTAAAGGCATTGCACAACACTGTGGCAGCAGCACACACTTACTCCTATCCCTGCTCACCTCTGTGGTGCCGCATACAGCTTCTAGAGGCATTGCACAACACTGTGGCAGCAGCACACTTACCCTATTCCTGCTCACCTCTGTGGTGCCGCACACAGCTTCTAGAGGCATTGCACAACACCTGTGGCAGCAGCACACACCTACTCTATTCCTGCTCACCTCTGTGGTGCTGCATACAGCTTCTAGAGGCACTGACAACACTGTGGCAGCAGCACACACTTACCCCTATTCCTGCTCACCTCTGTGGTGCTGCATACAGCTTCTAGAGGCACTCAGCAACACTGTGGCAGCAGCACACTCACCCTATTCCTGCTCACCTCTGTGGTGCTGCATACAGCTTCTAGAGGCACTGCCCAACACTGTGGCAGCAGCATACACTTACTTCTATTCTTGCTCACCTCTGTGGTGCTGCATACAGCTTCTAGAGGCATTGCCCAACACTGTGGCAGCAGCATACACTTATTTCTATTCCTGCTCACCTCTGTGGTGCTGCATACAGCTTCTAGAGGCACTGTGCAACACTGTGGCAGCAGCATACACCTACCCCTATTCCTGCTCACCTCTGTGGTGCTGCATACAGCTTCTAGAGGCACTGTGCAACACTGTGGCAGCAGCACACCTACCCCTATTCCTGCTCACCTCTGTGGTGCTGCATACAGCTTCTAGAGGCATTGCACAAAGCTGTGGCAGCAGCACACACTTACCCCTATTCCTGCTCACTTGTGGTGCTGCACAGCTTCTAGAGGCATTGCACAACACTGTGGCAGCAGCACACACTCACCTCCTATTCCTGCTCACTCTGTGGTGCTGCATACAGCTTCTAGAGGCATTGCACAACACTGTGGCAGCAGCACACACTTACCCTATTCCTGCTCACCTCTGTGGTGCCGCATACAGCTTCTAGAGGCATTGCACAACACTGTGGCAGCAGCACACACTTACCCCTATTCCTGCTCACCTCTGTGGTGCTGCATACAGCTTCTAGAGGCATTGCACAACACTGTGGCAGCAGCACACACTTACCCTATTCCTGCTCACCTCTGTGGTGCTGCATACAGCTTCTAGAGGCACTGCACAAACTGTGGCAGCAGCACACTACCCCTATTCCTGCTCACCTCTGTGGTGCTGCATACAGCTTCTAGAGTCATTGCACAACACTGTGGCAGCAGACACACTTACCCCTATTCCTGCTCACCTCTGTGGTGCTGCATACAGCTTCTAGAGGCATTGCGCAACACTGTGGCAGCAGCACACACTTACCCCTATTCCTGCTCACCTCTGTGGTGCTGCATACAGCTTCTAGAGGCACTGTGCAACACTGTGGCAGCAGCATACACCTACCCCTATTCCTGCTCACCTCTGTGGTGCTGCATACAGCTTCTAGAGGCACTGTGCAACACTGTGGCAGCATACACCTACCCTATTCCTGCTCACCTCTGTGGTGCTGCATCAGCTTCTAGAGGCATTCAGCAACACTGTGGCAGCAGCACACTTACCCTATTCCTGCTCACTTCTGTGGTGTGGCATACAGCTTCTAGAGGCACTGCGCAGCACTGTGGCAGCAGCACACACTTACCCTAATTCCTGCTCACCTCTGTGGTGCTGCATACAGCTTCTAGAGGCATTGCACAACACTGTGGCAGCAGCACACACTTACCCTATTCCTGCTCACCTCTGTGGTGCTGCATACAGCTTCTAGAGGCATTGCACAAAGCTGTGGCAGCAGCACACACTTACCCCTATTCCTGCTCACTTCTGTGGTGCTGCATACAGCTTCTAAAGGCATTGCACAACACTGTGGCAGCAGCACACACTTACTCCTATTCCTGCTCACCTCTGTGGTGCCGCATACAGCTTCTAGAGGCATTGCACAACACTGTGGCAGCAGCACACACTTACCCTATTCCTGCTCACCTCTGTGGTGCCGCATACAGCTTCTAGAGGCATTGCACAAAGCTGTGGCAGCAGCACACACTTACCCCTATTCCTGCTCACCTGTGGTGTGCTGCATACAGCTTCTAGAGGCATTGCACACTGTGGCAGCAGCACACTTACCCCTATTCCTGCTCACCTCTGTGGTGCTGCATACAGCTTCTAGAGGCATTGCACAACACTGTGGCAGCAGCACACACTTCCCCTATTCCTGCTCACCTCTGTGGTGCTGCATACAGCTTCTAGAGGCACTGTGCAACACTGTGCAGCAGCATACACTACCCCTATTCCTGCTCACTTCTGTGGTGCTGCATACAGCTTCTAGAGGCATTGCACAACACTGTGGCAGCAGCATACACTTGCCCCATTCCTGCTCACCTCTGTGGTGCGGCATACAGCTTCTAGAGGCATTCAACACTGTGGCAGCAGCATACACTTACCCTATTCCTGCTCACTCTGTGGTGCGATACAGCTTCTAGAGGCATTGCACAACACTGTGGCAGCAGCACACTACCCCTATTCCTGCTCACCTCTGTGGTGCTGCATACAGCTTCTAGAGGCATTGCGCAACACTGTGGCAGCAGCACACACTTACCCTATTCCTGCTCACCTCTGTGGTGCTGCATACAGCTCTAGAGGCACTGCACAAAGCTGTGGCAGCAGCACACCTACCCTATTCCTGCTCACTTCTGTGGTGCTGCATACAGCTTCTAGAGGCACTGCACAACACTGTGGCAGCAGCACACTACCCTATTCCTGCTCACCTCTGTGGTGCTGCATACAGCTTCTAGAGGCATTGCAACACTGTGGCAGCAGCACACACTTACCCCTATTCCTGCTCACCTCTGTGGTGCTGCATACAGCTTCTAGAGGCACTGTGCAACACTGTGGCAGCAGCACACCACCCTATTCCTGCTCACTTCTGTGGTGCCGCATACAGCTTCTAGAGGCATTGCACAACACTGTGGCAGCAGCACACACTACTCCCTATCCTGCTCACCTCTGTGGTGCCGCATACAGCTTCTAGAGGCATTGCACAAAGCTGTGGCAGCAGCACACACTTACCCCTATTCCTGCTCGCCTCTGTGGTGCGGCATACAGCTTCTAGAGTCATTGCACAACACTGTGGCAGCAGCACACAATTAGCCCTATTCCTGCTCACCTCTGTGGTGCTGCATACAGCTTCTAGAGGCATTTCGCAACACTGTGGCAGCAGCACACACTTACCCCTATTCCTGCTCACCTCTGTGGTGCTGCATACAGCTTCTAGAGGCACTGTGAACACTGTGGCAGCAGCACACCTACCCTATTCCTGCTCACCTCTGTGGTGCTGCAACAGCTTCTAGAGGCATGTGCAACACTGTGGCAGCAGCATACACCTACCCCTATTCCTGTTCACCTCTGTGGTGCTGCATACAGCTTCTAGAGGCATTGCGCAATACTGTGGCAGCAGCATACACTTACCCCTATTCCTGCTCACTTCTGTGGTGCCGCATACAGCTTCTAGAGGCATTACACAACACTGTGGCAGCAGCACACACTTACCCCTATTCCTGCTCACTTCTGTGGTGCTGCATACAGCTTCTAGAGGCATTGTGCAACACTGTGGCAGCAGCACACACTTACCCCTATTCCTGCTCACCTCTGTGGTGCTGCATACAGCTTCTAGAGGCACTGCGCAACACTGTGGCAGCAGCACACACTTACCCCAATTCCTGCTCACCTCTGTGGTGCTGCATACAGCTTCTAGAGGCATTGCACAACACTGTGGCAGCAGCACACACTTACCCCATTCCTGCTCACCTCTGTGGTGCTGCATACAGCTTCTAGAGGCACTGCGCAACACTGTGGCAGCAGCACACACTTACCCCTATTCCTGCTCACTCTGTGGTGCTGCATACAGCTTCTAGAGGCATTGCACACTGTGGCAGCAGCACACACTTACCCCATTCCTGCTCACTCTGTGGTGCTACATACAGCTTCTAGAGCATTGCACAACACTGTGGCAGCAGCACACTCACCCCTATTCCTGCTCACTCCTGTGGTGCTGCATACAGCTTCTAGAGGCATTGCACAACACTGTGGCAGCAGCACACACTTACCCCTATTCCTGCTCACCTCTGTGGTGCTGCATACAGCTTCTAGAGGCACTTGCAACACAGTGACAGCAGCACACACTCACCCCAATTCCTGCTCACTCTGTGGTGCTGCATACAGCTTCTAGAGGCATTGCATAATACTGTGGCAGCAACATACACTCATCCCTATTCCTGCTCACCTCTGTGGTGCTGCATACAGCTTCTAGAGCCATTGCACAACACAGTGACAGCAGCACACACTTACCCCAATTCCTGCTCGCCTCTGTGGTGCCACATACAGCTTCTAGAGGCATTGCGCAAAGCTGTGGCAGCAGCACACACATACCTCTATTCCTGTTCACTTCTGTGGTGCTGCATACAGCTTCTAGAGGCATTGCACAACACTGTGGCAGCAGCATACACTTGCCTCATTCCTGCTCACCTCTGTGGTGCGGCATACAGCTTCTAGAGGCATTGCGCAACACTGTGGCAGCAGCACACACTTACCCCAATTCCTGCTCACCTCTGTGGTGCTGCATACAGCTTCTAGAGCCACTGCACAACACTGTGGCAGCAGCACAAACTTACCCCATTCCTGCTCACCTCTGTGGTGCTGCATACAGCTTCTAGAGGGACTGCACAACACAGTGACAACAGCACACACCTACCCTAACTCCTGCTCACCTCTGTGGTGCTACATTCAGCTTCTAGAGGCATTGCGCAAAGCTGTGGCAGCAGCACACACATACCCCTATTCCTGCTCACTTCTGTGGTGCTGCATACAGCTTCTAGAGGCATTACACAACACTGTGGCAGCAGCACACACTTACCCCTATTCCTGCTCACTTCTGTGGTGCTGCATACAGCTTCTAAGAGGCATTGCGCAACACTGTGGCAGCAGCACACACTTACCCTAATTCCTGCTCACCTCTGTGGTGCTGCATACAGCTTCTAGAGCCACTGCACAACACTGTGGCAGCGCACACACTTACCCCATTCCTGCTCACCTCTGCGGTGCTGCATACAGCTTCTAGAGGCACTGCGCAACATAGTGACAGCAGCACACACTTACCCCAATTCCTGCTCACCTCTGTGGTGCTACATACAGCTTCTAGAAGCATTGCACAACACTGTGGCAGCAGCACACACTCACCCCTATTCTTACTCGCTTCTGTGGTGCTGCATACACCTTCTAGAGGCATTGCACAACACTGTCGCAGCAGCACACACTTACCCCATTCCTGCTCACCTCTGTGGTGATGCATACAGCTTCTAGAGGCACTGCACAACACAGTGACAGCAGCACACACTTACCCCAATTCCTGCTCACCTCTGTGGTGCTGCATACAGCTTCTAGAGGCATTGCATAATACTGTGGCAGCAACGTACACTCATCCCTATTCCTGCTCACCTCTGTGGTGCCGCATACAGCTTCTAGAGGCATTGCACAATACTGTGGCAGCAGCACACACTTACCCCATTCCAGCTCACCTCTTTGGTGCAGCATACAGCTTCTAGAGCCATAGCACAACACTGTGGCAGCAGCACACACTTACCCCTATTCCTGCTCACCTCTGTGGTGCAGCATACAGCTTCTAGAGCCATTACACAACACTGTGGCAGCAGCACACACTCACCGCATTCTTACTCCCTTCTGTGGTGCTGCATACAGCTTCTAGAGGCATTGCACAATACTGTGGCTGCAGCACACACTTACCCCTATTCCTGCTCACCTCTGTGGTGCAGCATACAGCTTCTAAAGCCACTGCACAATACTGTGGCCGAAGCGTACACTTTCCCCTATTCCTGCTCACCTCTGTGGTGCTGCATACAGCTTCTAGAGGCATTGCACAATACTGTGGCAGCAGCACACACTTGCCCCTATTCCTGCTCACCTCTGTGGTGCTGCATACAGCTTCTAGAGGCATTGTGCAACACAGTGGCAGCAGCATACCCATACCCCTATTCCTGCTTGCCTCTGTGGTGCTGCATACAGCTTCTAGAGGCACTGCACAACACTGTGGCAGCAGCGTACACTTACCCCTATTCCTGTTCGCCTCTGTGGTGCTGCATTCAGCTTCTAGAGGAGGGGAACAGCAGTGGGGATGACGCAGACGGCGGGTCATGCCATGGTGGGCAGCCCCTCCCTGGGCGATGGGAACCCCGACTGCACAGAATGGCCTGGCAGCACCAGGACACCATTGCAAAGGAGCACTGCGGTGCATGCAGATAGGTGTACAAGACCACACACATGTCCCAGGGACCAGGGCACAGACCATAGGCGTACCCAGCCGGACACCACAACAGGCACGGCTGGAGGGCAGTGACAATGATCAAGGGAAAGGACCCCATGGAGACACCCTAAACGGCACTGTGGATCCCACCCACATACCCCTACACACCCAAGCATGGGCACCCGCACATGCACATCCCAAAGCCGCCAACGGGCGTGTGTCAGATGCTAAACACCAGTGTACAGTGGCGGCCGGTGCTGTGAAGGCATCATCATGCACATGCCACAGTGGCCAGAGGACAGGTGGGTGTGCACAAGGTGGGCATGTTGCATGGTCCAGGGTAGTCATGGCCCTGGTATGCACACACCACACTACTGTCCATACAGGGCAGCAGCAGCCAGCGGATAGTGAGGGTGGCGGATGATGACCGCTGTGCAGTGTCATGGCCACCATGGACACGTGGACAGCCCCGCTGAGACCACCCAGCAGATGCAGGCTGCGCGGCGTCCACAGGGGGTGTCATAGATGGTCCCCCAGGTGTGTCACTGTGGGAACGCAACCGGTCCCTCGAAGCATCTACAGGCCCCGGAAAAGGCATGCTCCAGGCATGCCCGGAATGCCCACAGTGGATCCTGGCGACGACAATGCTGGGGTCGCACGACGCCGGGACCTAGGGGTGGAGAATGCACTCCGCAGTGACTGCTGTGGACAGCCCCGCACCAGGGTGGTCAGTGGTGCTAGGCCAGCCATGACCCGCAGCGGTGAGTCGATCCAGGCCTGCGGTCGTGTCCTCCTGCATGCGTGTGGCCTCGGCCAGGAGCTGCTCAAAGTCCTGGTCACGCCTCCCTCCAGACTGGCGCAGCTGAGTGCGGAGTGCACGCACCCTGCGACGACCTGCATCTGCTGCTCAAGCGATGCCCGGAGCAGCCAGGTGTGCTTGGTCAGAAGGTCGGCGCTCTGGTGGGCTTGGGCGTTGTGTCGACACGCAGGAGCTGTTCGGCCACGTAGCACGGCCCCCGTGCTGGTGGGGGCTGCAGAGCAGGGCCCTCTTGGGCCTGCACTGTCTGCGGTGCACTGGCAGTGGGCTATGCACCCGGACCCCCCTCGGCACCATCCTGCCACCAATGCTGCCCCTCCACCCGCTGTGCGCGTGACGGCACCGGGGTGGCTGCGCCACCTCTGCCACACAGTATGGACTGCACCGCAGATATGTCGTCCACCGCCTCATTGGGCGGTGCAGCTGGAGGGTCGACAACCACCACCTGGGCACCATCAGCGCTGCCGTGTCTGGTGCATGGTAGGGGTGCCTCCCCCTGGTCGGTATCACCACTGTCCAGGATAGCAGTCATGCCGTCATCGGTCCTGGACCCTGCCCCGATCAGTGTCTCAGCATACTGGACACCATGGCTGGCATCCCGCTGAAACATTGCCTGGGCCTCATCCACGCCCACGCCACAGGCATCCGGTTGGACTGTGGGGATGGGCCAGCAGCAGTCCGAACCCCCGGACTCCAGTGGAGGTGGACGGGCACTCCTCCAAGTCCACGACAGCCCCCAAGGTGGGCACCACCACTTCTGCAGCTGCACGCAGGCGCTCAAGATCTGTAAGGGAACACATACACGTCCCGACATGCCCACTTCCTGGTGTCTTACCTATGAAGGATGCAATACCAGTCTGGTGCCTGTGCAGTCCCATGGCACCTTTATAGCGTATCACATGCAAATGAGGTAATGTGCAACTGTAATGAGATGCAAATGCCTCCAATGCAGTGCAGATATGCTGATCAGCTCATCTGCATATGCCTGCTGAATATCACAGAATTGCGCATTGGCGCATTGGAGATGTGCATGCTCAAGCCATGGCACAACTGTATGACGTGCGCAGTACGCCTGGCACAGCGGATGCGAACACTAACGTCGCATATGTCAGTGGCGCTTCCTACGCACTCTGCCGCTACTAGGCATGTGGTGCACGTGCGCTGTATGCTCTACAGCGCCCCTGCACCATTGGCACATGGCCCATGGGGCACACTGGACCGTAAAGTGCACCATGCCTTCTGTGCCCTGTCACGCTGTCGCGCACGGTGCCCGTGGCGATCTTTGACCCGATGTATGTCCCTTGACCCCCGGGTGCCTGCGGCACGTACCAGCGTTACCCCAGCTGAATCACGCAGCAACAAGACATGAGCGATTGGGGATGGCAGCGCATCGCCAGGCATGTCACGCACCCATCGCACATGCAGTTTGTGCGCTACTGGCCCGCCATTTTGGCTCAGCAGTGCAGAATGCAGCATGCCTCGCAGGAGCTCAGCAAGGGCACCCAACTGGAGCAGGTAGAGCTGGTCAACCTGGTGGCACTAGTTGAGCCCCACGTTGACACCCTATATGGGCTGATGCCCCTGGAACAACCACACACCGAGGTGTGGCAGGGGGTGGCCGAGGGGTTAGAGGAGGCCACTGGGGCCCGGCGTAGTGGGGAGCAGTGCCGCCACAGAAACGGGGACCTGGAGCGGAGGGATCCGGACCGGCTGAGGACACTGCAGGCACGCCTCCGGAGGGGCGCCATGCCACGGCCAGGTGAGTGCACATTTCCACGTCTGTGCCTTGCCAGTGTTCTGTGGGGTGCCAGCGGGTGTCACGCCATGCTGCCGGGGGGGGCTGTGGCTAGCCACAATGCCGGCCGTGGCAGTGCACCATAGGTGTCCTATGCCACAGCAACGCCACTGCCCAGGGACATGGGGTATACTGTGCTGAAGGGGGGGTGGAGTGAGTGGGTTGTTGCCCGGTGCTGATGTGTGCCTCTCTCTGTCTCCCTACTAGGCCCTGAGGATTGGCGCAGAGCCAGAATGGCGGGAGCTGCTGCCGTCCAACGGTGGCCACGGGCAAGGGATGCTGACCAAGTGGGAGGTGCTGTCGGACAGGCGCCAGTCGTGTTGCAGCATGCAGGTAGGCACTCTGTCGATGTACGTTGTTGTGTGGGGTTGGGATGGGCCACAGCCTCCTGTGCACATAGCCATTACAGCTGTGCATCACTGGCATGGTCCACTGCACCATGCCGCACCCTTCGCACGTGTGTGTGGCTGCTGCGGGTGGGCTGTGGGTACATCCGGGTCCCAGCCAGGCCACTGCCATCCCCCACAAAGCCCATCTGCCTGGTGGCCATGGATGTGGCATGCTGCGCATGGCTGGTGGTGGTGTGCAGTGCAGTGCATGGCTGTGGATGGTCGGGATGGCGGCTCGTGTGGGCACGCACGCTGCGGATGACTGTGTGCCTACTACAGGGCACATGTCACCACTGTCCGCTGCACACGGTAGATAGGCTACAGTCGTATGGGCGTGCACTCATCCATGTCCCCTCCTTTGTCCTAGGTGTCCATCGTGTGGATGTCAACACCAGGCTGCTGGAGAGGATCCTGAGGGTCGCCACGGCCACCCTTGCAGTGGCCTGCATCATAAGGCAGGCCCTGTGCAGGCTGCAGAGTTAACGACGGACCAGGCGCCCGTAGGCATGGGTGTCACGTGGGGCCCGTTGGCCTGCATCACCCTCCCTTCTCAACCCCTCTCCCCTTCCTCCATTGTACTCTACCAAGCTATGTCCCCTGTCCCCCCGCTCCCCCTTCCCCAGCCTACCATCTTGATTATGGCCCCCTCCGTTCCCTGTTCCTCTGTATACAGTTTATGTTGTTTGTTACTTTTAATACACTTCTATTTTGTTAGCCATCCATGTCCGTGTCTGCTTTGCGGCTGGCGTATGGAGCCATGCTGCAGTTGTGTGCATGGTGGCCGTGTGGTACGTCTGGGGTCGACTGCAGTTTGTGTCTGGTGGTCTGTGCCCAGTGGCCGGTGTGTGTGACCTGGGGTGTATGTGTGCTCCCTACTAGGGCTGTGTGGCCTGTGTGTTGTCAGCTATGGTCCCGGTGGTATGTCCCGTGCCGTCCTGTGGGTGTTGCCCGTGGCTGCCTGCCAGTGGTCACTGGTGTCACGCCACCTCCATGCACTGTTTTGGTTCTTGTGGTCGGGGCCTGCGGCCATGCGCCTGCCTTGCCTCCCTCCTGACATCCCCTGCAACCTGGTGGCAGTGTGTCCTACTCTTGTGACATGCTCCACACTGTGCCGGTTGCCCTGTGCCATGGCCCATGTGCCTCTGTCCCTTGCCCGGCCCATGTTGTGCTCTTGCGCTTCCTGCCTTGCTCTGTTGCGCAGCCCAGTTTGCGTGATGGCACCTGCTGACTTGCTCCCTGGTGCAGCCCTGCGATATTCAGCCATCCACGCTGGGTCACTTGTCATTACTCAGCTTTGAATACGCTGGTGCACACTCGGTGTAGTGTGTCAGCCATGCACCTGTTGTGCCTCCTTCATGCATTTCTGAATATCCCACCCATGGAGTTACTCCTGTCCAAACAGTTAATGCTAATAATAGCCCTTTTCAAATGTCAACTAAGAATAGACTGATTTAAGGCACTGGCAGGATAGGATGGCTGACTGAATTCACTAATTAATGAGTCCAGGTCAAATCTCACACAGAGTCATCTGGACAAGGGTGAAGGTAAACATAACTTTCTCATTTCCTGGAACATAGCAGGTTTTAATTCCAAAATAAGTGATCAGGATTGGTTCAATTTTATTATTCAGTACTCCCTAATTTGTTTTGAAGAAACCTGGCATGATGTGAAAGATGACATTGAATTAAATGGTTTTACTCTTATACATAAATCAGGCATAAGAACTGCTAAAGTTGGTCGTAGGTCAGGAGGTTTAGTCACTTTTATAAAGACATGATTTTTTTCTGGTTTGGAAGTTCTAATACAGGATAATAATTTCATTGGCATTAGTTTGGCGTTCTCTGGTACTGTGTCTATACAGTTCAATTGCTGTATCCCGCCTTTGAAAACCAGGACCTTTATTAGCAATTTATGGGAGAAGCTGACGGATTCTATAAGAGAATCTCAGTTACAAGCCCCTAGTGCCCACTTATTATTAGTCAGGGACTTTAATGCAAGGATTGGAATATATGACGGGCTCAGTGATAACACTATTCTTGGGCTTACTGCATGTTCCCCGCTGCAACTAGGTCTAAAAGAGTTTCTAGTGATACTAGATATAACTATAATGGACAGAGGTTAATAAAACTAATGGGTGATAACCTAGTTTATCCACTTAATGGATGATTAGAGGGAAACTGAGAAGGTTTTCCCACTTACTTTGCAAATAAAAGGGCATCTGTCATTGATTTAACATTATGGCAGGGACATCCAGAGTATTGGCTGGGTCTTACCGTTCACTCTAGGACAGAGAGTGACCATTTCCGTGTTTCTTTATATAGAGTTGAGACCACCACTGATAAAAAACAAAGGAAATACAACCAATATAAATGATTTGGGGGTGAGATAGTCAAATAAATTAGTCTGGTCAATAACGATAGAAAGTATGATTAAGAATCAGGTGACTCTTTTCTTAAATAACTGGACAAAACACCCCCCTGTCTATAAAAGCCCAGATTTTATGTACCAAAAATTGCATGCCCTTTTTCTGGAATTAGGCTCTCATCTCTATACTGAAAAAGTCCAGAGCAAGAAGGTTATATCATAAAGGCTGGTTTGATGCAGAATGCAAGTTACAAAAAAATACTTAAGTCTTGCTCTAAGAGATGCAAAAAGGAACGCTGATAAAGAGTGCGCTATAAAATTTAAAGAAACTAGGAAGGTATATTGGGCATTTCTAAAACATAAAAAAATCCTATCATGAATCACAACGGGAAAACTTGATTACAGCCATTATAAATAATGACACCAAATCATTCTGGACAATAGTTGCTAAGGGCTGTAAGGGATGACAGACTTGGTTCATCAGATTGATATGGATACCTAGAAGCAAGCATTTTAGTGAGATCTTTTATGATCTCAAATTAGTTTGCTCTAAGACAAAAATGGATATACAATACATTAAATGTGACCATAGTTACAGTATATTGCAAAATCAGAAGTTCTGTTAGCACTATCTAGTCTAAAACAGAGTACAGCACCAGGACCGGATAAAATACCCGGGGAAAAGTATACTTGTATGGCAGATGACTGGGCTGACTTTTTAGTAACATTTTATAATGAATGTATAATACAAAATTACATTCCCCTCCCTTGGCTAGGCTCTGTAAGGGTTCCCATTTATAAGAAACAACCCAAAGATGACCATACAATGTACAGGCCTATCAGCCTCTTAGACATTCTAGGCAAAGTACATGCACGAATTTTGCTAGGCAGATTGAAGAAGGAAATTAATCATCTTGGTGGCCTGGCCCCAGCTCAAGCAGGTTTTAGAGAAAATCATTCTACCATACACAACTGTTTCGTTCTTCACCACCTGATTCAAAAGTATGTACTGTAAAAATTCGGAAACAAAAGCTATACTTGGCATGCATAGATTACAGGTCCATGTTTGATACTGTAAATAGAGATACTTATGGGACTTAATGCTAAAATGGGGAATTTCACCAGTCTTGGTTAATGGTATCAGAAACTTATATTCTAACACATGGGCAATCACTCCGCTCGGCGGACGAGGGGTTGCTAGAGATTCTGAGGGTCTGTTTAAAATCATCAGGTGCTTGTGCTTTTATGTTTGCTGCTCCAACCTCTGGAATTCTCAACCCCGTCCGCTTCATCAGTGTGCGACCGTGGAGGAGTTTAAAAAGGCCCTAAAGACCTATTTATGGTCAAAGATTAATTTTAATTAATGACTGTGAATTGGAGCTCAGATTTATAGATTATTTATGAACTTGTACTTATTTGTTGTTTTTAAATTACAGTAAGGTGGCTTGGTTTTAAGAAAGGCACCACACAAATAAAGTTTCATTCATTCATTCAATTAGAGCAGGAATTCAACTATCTAATCCTACTAAAACTAACGAGGGGTGAGACAGGGGTGCATTCCTGCAACCTTGTTATTCTGTATCTATCCGAATGGAATACTCATAGAACTACAAATATCAAAGACTGAGTCTCCCAAGATTAATACCATACCTTGTGCTTCACTTCACTGGCATCTGCCATTGATTTGGTCCTCTGCTCACTGTGATGGTATCTTGGCTCCAGAATAAATTCAATTTACTTGATAAAGTCTCTGAAACCCTTTCATTTAGAATTAACTTGGGAGAAATCAAAAATATTGATAGTAGGAGCACGAAAATCAAAGCACTCTTGGAAAATCTATTCCTCTAAAATGGACACAGTTAATAGATATCCTTATCTGGGGATAAGTTTTTCAAGTAATGCCTCATGGAGCTCCTACTCTGAGCAAACGCTATCTAAAACTGAAGTAACTGTGAGTGCATTAGCCAGATTCAATCACTTGTATGGGGGGTCTTCTATTGGATCACTAACGACTGGCTTACAAGCAAAATTCAGTGCTCAGTCATTGCATGGTGTAGAGATCTGGGGTCTTAATTTTACTGATCACTTGGGAAAAACAGCGATACAATTATTGAGAACAGCTCTGGGATGCCAGAAATCTACACCCGTTTTCTTCATACGTGCCGAACTTGGTCTGGCTAGACTATAGGCCCTGATAGACATCAGAATAATTAATTACCGGGTTAGAATTTCAAAACTGCCTAATGACAGATTGGTAAAGCAATGTTTAATAGAAAAAAATTAATTGGGAAAGTGGAAGTTCTCAAGGAATCACTGCGGTAATTGCACCTTAAAAGGACAATGGAAACATGTACTGGACTTTCTTTTATTGTATGCATAGAGGGGAATTATCATAAGTGATCAGTACAGGCCCTTTATTAAAAAGAATATCATACAATATTATAGTGACATTGATTTGGCATGTGTGGCTGCGTCGAACTATGCAAAATGGTATACCCAAAGGGATAATAAACATGGTTTTAGATTCTATTTGGACGTTCTAGAGGATCCTTATATATTCGTAAAACCTTGGCGTGCTTTAACTAAGAGTTGTTCGAATCCAACTCTGACACAGCACTTTACAATAAATCCCATAATCCAAGTGATGGGTTGTGCTTGTGCAACTCCATCAATAGAGAGAACCTGGTGCATGTTTTGCTAAAATGTCCTTGGTACACCAAGGCAAGGCTTAACCTGACTTCAGCCAGTTCTCAAATCAGTAACCCTAACTGATGATAATACCCTAGTTAGCATCTTTTTAACTACAGAGGATCCTTTTATTATACATGAGGTTGGAAAATCTTTAATACTCACTTGGAAAATAAGGTCAAAAAGACTCAAGACAGTCATTGTAGAGAGTATTTTATTGTACTTGTGTATTTACAGTCCTTGGTCATGTGATCTGCAATATTGTTTTTTTATAATCATTTTAAAAAGATTGATCAGTACACTTTTGATACTGGTTCCGTTGCAGTCTCAATGTCCACTGCAGTATCCGCAAGAGTAAGTGGGCCAGTAGCACAATAACAGTAGCTGCTGCCATGAGTCTCAGGAAAAAGAAGCATGTTCTGGCTGGGATATGATGACTTTTGTATACCAGTTGTGTTCAGGAGTTAAACTGGGCAAGAGCCAATTGGAACTTAGTTCTACCACCTCTAAAAAAATTGTATAACAGTTCTACCACCTCTGTCATCTTTCTCCATTGACTGCTAGTTCCACCATCTGGAAATGATAGTTCCATGACCTAGGATTCTAAATGTGAGAGTTCCCCCAACTAAACATTTCTGATTTAACCACTGGTTGTGCTCGAGCAATGAGTCATTCTGCCATGTCCAGGGGCAGGAACGCACGGCCCTGCTCTGTATGCAAGACTATGTAGTGCAGTCTTTGGCAAGGAGCCAGCACTGACTTTGGTGTATTCACTGTAACCCCCAGGTCTTTGAACAACTGCCTTGTTCGGGACAGTGTGTGCATGAGTTGCTTCCTGGAGCTGGTTTTCAACAGCCAATCTTCCAAGTATGGGACGACATACAAACCTTCCCTGCGAAGGGCTGCTGCCACCACTGCCAAGCATTTAGTGAAGACTCATGGTGAAGAAGACAAGCCAAAGGGCAATAATCTGAACTGACAGTGCTCCTCTTCTAGCATAAATCTCAGATATTGTCTGTGATGATGTCTGATCCGGATATCAAGGTATGCATCTTTCATATCCAGGGAGCAAATCCAGTCCCCTACTTGCAACAGGGGAATCAGAGCTTGCAAGGAGACCATGCCAAACGTCTTGTATTCTATACAGAAGTTTAGGTCTCTCAGATCTAACACAAGCCTGAGATCTCCTGTTCATTTGGGGACCAGGAAGTATATTGAGTAGAACCTTTTGTTCTCCTGTTGAAAAGCCATAGGCTCTATTGCAAGTTTGTTTAGCAAAGCTTGTACCTCTTCTTTCAGAAGGGACAGATGTCCCAGAGGATAGTTTGAAAGAGGTGGAGGATGCTCGGGGGGGGGGGGGTGTCTCTAAGAGGTCCATGATATGTCCCTTTGCAATTATCTCTAGGATCCATTCCTCTGTGGTAATCTTCCTCCTTTGTGTCAGTAGAAGGGAGAAGTGACCCCCAACCCCCACCTCTGGAGGCATCGGTGGTGTGGAGGAAGTCTGATTCGAGTCATGCTGAGCCAGAGGGGGCAGAGCAACCAGCTTTGGAATGGGCTCCGTTGGGGGGGGGGGCTGGCAAGACTCCACCACCCTTACCTTGGCCTTGCTGACAGTAGGCTTAGTGGCCACCTCTGGCAGCAGGCTGACAAAAGAATCCCTTGCCATGACCCCTAGCACGCATGGGATACAGGGATCTGACTAAACTTGAAGTCCTTTTAGAGACTTGAATGACTCTTAATACCACTTCAGCATGACATCCAAACAGTCTGGTGCCTCTAAAAGGGGCATGTAGAACCATTTGCTGCACATCAGTTGCAAACCCAGCAACCCTGAGCTAAGGATACCTTCTCATGCAAATACCAGTGGCAGCTGCCCTGGCAGACGCATCAGAAACATCATATGCTGAGCGCAGCAAATGTTTGCCAACCTCAGCTCCAGAATTCAGATTTTCAAGTAACTCATTCCTGGCATGTCCTTCAGTTGGAGCCAGTAGCTGCAGCTTTGGCAGCCTTCCACAGGCTATTCTAATACTTAATCATGTGGGCCCGATAGTTTGCAATATGAAGGCCTAGTGAGGCAGAGGCATATGTGCACTTGCCTATCACATCAAGCCTCCTGGATTCCTTATCAAGGGGCAGAGCACT
Organism: Neoceratodus forsteri; assembly: GCA_016271365.2. Lineage (NCBI taxonomy): Eukaryota > Metazoa > Chordata > Ceratodontiformes > Ceratodontidae > Neoceratodus > Neoceratodus forsteri. Next base: position 43,143,930 of record CM057451.1, read on the forward strand.
CATGTGTTTTGGTGTCCTGGATCTATCATGGACAGCCATTATAACCACAGAGTCTGTTTCAGGCAGGTTGTCATAATAAGGCTTGGAAGCAGGAGAAGGGTACTGTTTGGCAGCTTTTCTGAGTACTTAAAAGTTCATATTTTGTCCCATCAGTCTGAATCATCAGTTCCATATCTCTAGTCTCTTTAGCTCCATAGTCTTAATTTTTTCGTCACGAGCATGAGGAAACTAGCCTCCCCAATCAGGGAGATAAGAGCAATCCAGCAGCCGTTACCATCATCTCCCAGCCCTGCCCCCCATTCCCCGCCCAACTGACTACCCCCGGCGGCCTGAGCTCGCCTCCGAACATGGATTGCTGGCATGACACCCTACTTCTATGTCACCTGATTGCCTGATTGTAGCCCTGGCAAATTTCACAAGTCCTTATATTGTGAGAGAGGCCTAAACAGCAGACATATACTTCGTGTGTGTCATCCTTACAGATCTTTTCTCTGCACTTGCTGGACCTGAATAATGCTGTTGGTTTCAGCAGCTTGTTGAAGTGGTGATATCACAAAACAATTATAGTGATTACTTAGCTATAAAATAATAAACAATAATGACTAGTTGGTCAGCATTTCCATGGTAGGTCTGATGAGTATGATCGATGGTGAGAAAAGAACTGAGAAGAGATGGAACCACCCACATTTATGTAGACACTGACCCATGATTTCATCACAGGTGGCCCCCAGCTAGCAAAGGTTTTTGTATGGTCCTAGCGCCGACATGGGTATACTTCCAGAGGTGTGGTCTAAGGGAAGAGATATCCTTGAAGAAGATCAGATGATCCACTTGGTGCAAGATATTTCATCTGGCTGGACGCCCAGTGTCCAGACGTGCTCCTCCACCCAACATACCCCAGGCCTCTTGGTGCCTCTCTCTGTGCTTGGTTCAAGGTAGAATTGGGTCGTTGATGCTGGCAAGTGAACCAGCATCCGTGTGGACTTTGCAGCCTGGATATGCAGATCTAGATGTTATTTGTGGACTGGGGCCCAACTCTGAATCTTTAGTGTTGACACAAACATCACTGTGTCATGGTTCATATGATAAAGCTACAGTTATCCCACTTCACGACTGCCAAGGAATCTTGGGCACACAAAATTAAAGCACACCTACTAGACTATATTTTTTTTTATTTGTTTGTAAGGTAATTTTACACTTGATCCATAGCTGAGCAATACATTGCATTACATATAGAATGCACTGTTACATTAGGATCCATCATTACACAAACCACTTTTATACCTCAGAAGCGGGTTCGACCAACATGTAATTACTGTATCAGTATAATATTTGTATAGAATACACTCATACCAGCATTGTCAACAGTGTGAAGAACCATTCCCTATATTGTAAAAAAAAGAAAACTCAAAGAGTGTTTCCAGGCTATTCTACAGCCTGTATGGTCTAACATGCTAAATTGGTTTAAATAACTTTTGTTACTAGTGCTAAAATGTGGCTTCCACCACACAAAACCACATTTGAACTATCAAAATAGACACAGAAATATGATCTACAACATGCAAGATACCTGAACTGCAGAAGGATATGACTGTGTGTCTTAACCTCATCTAAGATGCAACCTATTTAACTTGTGCTACACCACAAGGAGGGAGGAAGGAGAGGGAGGGAGGGAGGAGGAAGGCAGGAAGGAAGGAGCTAATTGTTTAACCAGGAAGGGCACAATAAGCCGGAGCTGGTTTCCAGGTGCGACCTGGGAGCACAACGAAGTTAAGTGACTTGCTCAGGGTCACACAGTATGCCAATCTATATATACTGCATACTTGTTTCAGAAGCAGTTAAACATTTTTACAACTGTGTGGTTAAACTTTTAATGCATCCATCAGACTCACTGTGCCCCTGGGAAGAACGTGCAGATCTCAGCAGTGCTGACGCTTGCAGGGGCTGTTGAAGTTAAGAGATTAAGGAAGGGGGCATTCATGGACCCACAAGCTGACACCACGAGGCAGGCAAGGCGCCTTCTTGAAGCATGGCAATACTTACCGCATATTAAACTTCAGTTCATGCACACCAATCGAAACTCAGTACAACAATACAGGTTTAAGATATTTTGGTGGGTTATTTAATCATAAAAGTCATTATTTTGGCATTACCTGCCTCATTAGCCCGTTCATCCCCAACCCCAGTAACAGGTACTTACGAGTTCATATTTTGTCCCATCAGTCTGAATCATCAGTTCCATCTCTAGTTTCTTTAGCTCCACAGTCTTAATTTTTTCGTCAAGAACTCCCATATCTTTGGGATTGCTAAAAAGGTATTGTTTTTCCCCCATATATAACTTTTAGTTTCACTGGGAATTGTAAATGATGTCATACCCCACAAGACTGCCGGAGAGTCCGGATCTCACTAAATGCTCTCCTACGTTTTCTGGAGGTGAAACTAAGGTCTGGCTAGAGGGAGACTGTATCTCAAGAGTCTGTTGCAAGTGGACCTGTGCGCCGGGGTAGGTCCGGTTCACGTGGGTCCATCAGTGTGACCAAAAGAGATCGAGGTGTATTTTCGTTGTCTCACTATTTTCTAGGTGTTATCCAAAAAACTCTGAACACCACTGGAGCTGGATCGAGGTGAAGACAGTCTCCCAATCACTGAGCTACAACCATCACTAGATTGTCTCCTTCTGACATTTCTGAGAGTGTCAGTATGCAGAGACTGAAGGCTCAGGTAATATTTTCTAGAGCTTCTAATCAGAAGTGAAGGGCTTTCTTTTCCTTTATCAGGTTGTTTAGGTGCTGCTACCACCTTAAGCACTGAACTTAAAGCCTCCTTTAATTCAGCTACCACTATGGTGATTTACCGCTTGCAAGAGGTGAGCCTTGTATTGAAGTCCACACTTTTCTAACCTAAAGTGATGACCCTCTCGTTGAGCACTTGTATCGCTCTCAGCAGACACTTGTTTGCCGATATGTCTGAGACCACCTCCACTGCGCTGGAGGCTGCTGTTTCCCTGCTCCTGCCGGGACCTGGCTGCTGACCCTCTTGGCCTCCATCCTTGTTCTGTTTTTTAGGACTTCCCATTGTTCCATCATCACCAAAGTTCAGCCAGCCTCCGCTGGTGATGCAGTCCACCAGATTATAGGTGCAGAGGCTCAAGAATGGTAAACGGTTTAGTGGATGAGTGCAGGTTATATAATTCTGTGCTCTGGAGCTCCAAGGAAGCACATTTGCACAGGATGGCTGCTGGCCGTGCCCCCACATTAGATATTTTTTATAATGCAAAAGTCAGCAACACTAAAACAGAACATGAGCAATCACAGCATGCTATACTTATTCCTGATTTTACTTTACCAGCTGTGTTTAAATACTGTTTCATCAAGTTTTATTTTGTAAGCGAAGTGGACATTCATAAAGACTTCCAGCAAAACACAATCTCAGCTCTGGTATTAAAAAAAGACCTAAATGGCTGGGCGGCTGGGTGTGTGTGTGGGTGTGTGTGCATACGTGAGTTTCTGTGTGCCTGAACTGTATATGTATATGTAATCTAAAAGACAAAGAATTCAGCATGAAAGCACTGAGACAAGGGGACAAGGGTTACCCAGTTAGGGCACTAGCCTAAAGGAGCTTTAAAATTACACACACCTCAATAATGCAAAGCATCATGGTAGGTATATTCAAATTTCCAAGAAACAATGCAAACAGGTTCTGCTTTAAAGGGACACTGTCAGCGGCTGGGGCTGATTTTGAAAGGTCCACAGTGAAGGTGTCAGTTGCGAGGTTCAGCGATACAAAATGTGTAAGTGGCCCCATACGAACATATGAACAAGCCAGCAGAAGAAGGCCATTTGGTCTATCAAGTCTGCTCGTATTGCAGGGTCCAAAGCTTGAGCTAATGTCCCTGCCCTCCCTCCCTCCCTCCCCCACCTCTCATCCTCCCTACCCATGATTCTTATCTTCCCCATGCCTATCCCAGCCTCTTAAAGTTGCTTACTGTCTTTAACGAGATGACTCCTTCCGGCAGTGCATTCCAAGTGTCCACCACCCTTTCTGTGAAGAAATGCTTCCTGACATCCCTCCTAAACCTCCCACCCTTCAGCTTAAAACTGTGCCCCCTCGTGATATGGTTGCCACTCAGCTTAAAGAGACTTTCCTTATCAACATGATTTATCCCTTTCAAGTACTTGAATGTCCCAATCATGTCCCCCCCCCCCCCATTCTCTCTCCTGTCTTCCAGGGAGTACATGTTCAGTGCCCACAACCTTCCTCAGATACCTTGCCCTGCTGACCGCTATCATCTTTGTAGCCTTCTCTGTACCTTCTCCAGCAGGTTAATGTCCTTTTTGAGGTGTGGGCACCAGTACTGAACTCCATACTCTAGATGCGGCCTTACCAGTGACCTGTACAAGGACAGTATAACCTCCTCTCTCCTACTACTAATCCCCCTAGCTATGCATCTCAGCATCTTGTTTGCCTTTGCTGCTGCTTTCTTGCACTGCGTGGAGTGCTTCAGGTCACTAGTGATCATCACTCCCAGGTCCTTCTCCTCCTCTGATGCAGCTACTCAGACTCCACCCAGGTAATACTCTGTCCTGGGATTCTTGGCTCCAGTATGCATAACTTTGCATTTCTTGGCATTAAAGCCAAGCTGCCAGATCCTGGACCACCTCCCTAGCTTTGCCAGATCTTCCTGTAGGTCCCATATCCCTTCAGCTGTGTCTACTCTCCCACAGAGCTTGGTCTCATCTGTGAATAGGCACAGTCTGCCTTTAATGTCATCCCCAATGTCAATGATGAAGACACTGAACAACACTGGCCCCAGCACGGAGCCCTGTGGGACCCCACTGGTTACATCTCTGGTGCCAGATAACTCTCCCCCACCACCACCCTCTGGGTTCTGTCCCTCAGCCAGTTTTCCACCCATCTGGCCATCTTATCCCCAACTCCAAGATCCACCAACTTCCTGGTCAACCTTTTGTGGAGCACAGAGTCAAAGGCCTTACTGAAATCAAGATAGAGGATGTCTACTGCTTGGCCCCTGTCTACTGTATTAGTGACACAGTCAAAGAAGTTAATCAGATTTGTTTGACACGATCCCCCCCCCCAATGAACCCATGCTGCCTCTCATCCTGGAAACCATGCTTCTCTAGATATGCCACCAACCTTTCCTTTAGTATGGTCTCCATGAGCCTTCCCACAATGGAGGTCAGACTGACTGGTCTGTAATTCCCTGGACCATCCTTGGGACCTGGAAGCGCCATACATGTACTAGTTTAATAATACTACCATTTCGGATTGCATGCTCAGAATCGTGACTTTTATTTATTTTCTTAACGCAAAATTAAACAGGTTCCAGCGCTCGGTTTTCGGTGGGACTCAATTTGTACGAATCTCTGCTGCAGCAAGTAATGGATCTGAACATTTTTAAAGGTACGACCCCAAAACCATTAACTCATTCATGAACGAGTTTCTCCTTGCTCCCGTGCCACTGCAGCTCACAGACGCGCGGAGCCCATATTACGGGCAGACCGTCTAAAATGCTACTATTACTAAAAGAGAACATGTATGGCTCTTCCAGGCAACTATGGAGCTACGTATACATTTTATATTGCTTAACCTTGCAACTGACACCTTCACTGTCAGCCTTTCAAAATCGGCCCCAGCGGCTGACAGTGTCCCTTTACGCAGGACAGTATTATGCCATATAGCCTCTCACACACTCTGCAAATGCTGAGAACAGAAGACACAGACACGTGTTTTGTCCTTCTCAGGACTCATCAGTGCACTTCATCTGTATTTCAACACAAGGCCAACACGGTCCTATGATGCTCTTATGGGTTTGAGTCATGGTGAGTCCTAAATAGAAAAGCAGTCTTACATTCAAAGAAACTCAGCACTGAATACGTATGCTTTCGTGTCAAGAGACAAGAACAGCTGCCTCTCCTATAGCTTGATGTGTAAGGATTCATTGTTTTGTTCTATTACTGTGATGTAATTGTGGGATTATTACATCATAGTAATACACCAAGTAAATTTCCATGCAGCCACACACTGTGTGTGCGCACGTGCATGCATGTGCACTACTGTATATGTTACCTAAAAGACAAAAAAACCTCAGCATAAAAGCAATGAGGCAATGATTACTGGGGAAGGGAATACATATTATTCAATTAATACCATAAACGCTGGCACCAGAGCGCAGTACTAAAGAAGATGATGTACTGTTACAGAGTGCTGCCCTGATGAGACATTTGACCAAGGTCCTGTCTTTCTTTTCTGGTGGTTGTTCAGGTGGACGTTAAAGATCCCATGGCACTTCTCAAAAAGAGTAGAAGATTTTCCCCGGTGTCCTGGCCAGATTTCCCTCATTCACTAAAATACAACTAGCAGCTTTACCTGGTTCAATTTCAGTTGGTATGCATCTGTATTCCCCCCACCGCGCCCCGGATGAGGTTGAAAACAGGCAATATGACCAAGACCTCCTTTCCCAGTCAACAAAAACTAAATACATAAATAAATAAATATCCCTATTAGGCCAATTAATAAGCAACCATTTCAATTGAATGGAGCTTGTTCATTTACCTCAGAATAAGGGTGTGCTAATATTCGGTGCGTTTTCGTACTCGGCACCCCCAGATACTTGGTAATCATCCCTAAAATTAAGGAGAAGTACAAAGAAACAAACAAACAAAAACTAGCCCTTCCAAAGTGGCTAGAGCTAGTCATGTGGCCACCCTCTCCAAATTCCAGTAATCTCCCCACCCTACAGTGATTCTGGAAAAAAAAGAAAATTGCCAGTCTCCTGGCACTGTGCCAGCAGCTAAAAGCATGAAGTTAGAAGCCCCCCATCCCCAACCTAGCCAGAACTCTTCTATACTCCAGAAGGCCATTTACAATAAACAGATACCCTTCATGACCCTTGATCCATGATTTAGAAGAGTGACAGTAATCGTATTTACCCAGTCATCCCTCCTCCTTATCCTCCACCATCTGACTGTAGCAGCTCGCATCCAGCAGGAAGAGAAGAGGAGTTGGTCCGCATCATTAATGATGTTAGGCAGACTGACCAATCAATCTGCTACTGAGTGAATTAAACAAACCAAGACAAAGCAGCCAAACAGATTACTTACTAAGCAGAGATAACCCTTTTTTTATCTAGTAGCCAAATGGGCTACCAACTCAACAAGTTAACAGCCAGACACAAAACTCTGGCATCCTGAATGGAAAGTTGCAAATGAAAATGTCGAAGCTGTAACACAAATTAAAATACTGAAATCCGTCCCTCAAAATTAAGTTTACTGAAATCTAAACACAAGGAACGAACACCAGAATAACGGCTTATGTTAGCCAGTGTAAAGAAAGAGGAAGCCAGGCTACCATTTTCAACACTTATAGTAGCCAGAGTGGTAGATGTACCAGGGCCCACTGAAATTTCTGCCCTTGCTATTGTATCACAGTTTGTTTCTGAAGTACTTACGGTCTTTGCATATGGCCCCATATTTTCTTTGGCTCGTAAGACCACACTATCCAGGGCTGTAATTATCCAGGGTAAAGAAGGGATGTTCTCTGGCTGATTCTGTTTAGATACCACAGTGTTGTCTGGAGCAGCAAATCCTTCTGACGTACCTTCACATGTTGAAAGAAATGTGAAAAATGAAATCTTAAGTTTTTATTTAACAAAACAAAAAAAAGTATAAGGTACACAATACACAACCATCTGGTCTTTTCAAAGAATCAAAAAAAAAACAGAAATGGTTTTCCTCCCTCTCTTTTTTTGCTCATAATGTCCACACTCTTACGTTCCTGTAATGTGAACCTGATTATTAACAAGTCCCATGTTTCTTCCTAATACTGAGATTTCTCTAGGACTCTTTGCCTGCAACAGGCACCTGATGCTCTTCTCTTCGCAGCCTGCCTGGTGGTGCCAACTGCCTCTTGCCAACCAAATGCAAATCAAAAGACTAAACAAATAATTCCTACAGTCAAAGCAGACTGTATGATGCTTGGTTGTTATGGAGTAACAGGCTTTGGTGAATTACACACTGCTAAATTTTTGGTGAATTACACGCTGCTAAATTTTAGTTAAAACCATCACCAGCAGTGCAACCAATGGGACCAGATCATTACACCCCTCCCCCCCAAATCACACTGTATTCCAGACCCAGTCACTGCCACTTGCCTAATGTTGCCATGTTAAGCTCCTTCAGAACATGTTAAACCTTCTGAAATTGAGGTCAGATTACCCTGTCTTGCAGGCCAGAAAGGAGGTGCTGACCCTTGACCCCAGCGACATCCAACCTGCTCATGCACACAGCTAATTTGTGTCAGCCATGAACTCTTTGGGGGGGCATGTGCAGCAGATATGGGCCCTCCTGCTAGATTACAGGGGGTGCTTCTCCATGGAGGTCCTGCCAGACGGACTCCCCAACCCTCCCTAGCCATCAAGGGACACAGAAACACAGAATCTGTCAGCAGAAAAAGAACACTTGGCCCACCCACCAAGTTTGCCCAGATGGTCTCTGTCTAGTCTGTCTCCGCAGACCCTAACTGGTGTCTGGTGACCCTCCCTCCTCCTTGCCTATTTACTAATATTTCCCTATGACCACATCATGCAAGCTTGAAGCCCCCTACTATTTTCACCTACACCACTTCTGCTGGCAGTCTATTCAGGCATCTACCACTCTTTCAGTGAAGTAGTACTTCCTCGCATCCCTTTTAAACTTCACCCACCACCCCAGCTTCATTGCACACCTTCTGGTCCTGGTGCTCTTTCTCATTTGAAAGAGACTGCCTTTGTGCACCTGTTCACCCTGTGAGGTACTTGTAGGTCTCTATCATGTCCCCTCTTGCTCTCCTGTTTTCCACGGTGTACATGCTGAGATCCATCAGTATTTATTCACAGGGCTTTTGATGCAACCCCTGCACCATTTCAGCTGCCCTCCTCTGGACTGCCTCCACCCTGTCTATGTTCTTTGTAAGGTGTGGCCTCCACAAGTGGACGCAATACTCCAGGTGAGGATCTCACCAGTGAGCAACATAGCTGCAACCCCACCATCATCATCTTGCTGAAGATACTTCTCCCTGTGCATCCCAGCATCCCACTGGCCCTACCTTCTGCTTTGTCACAATGCCCTACCACTATGAAGTTATCAGATATGATAACACAGGGTGTAGGGCAGCCATGATACTGGACTGGGCTTGGACGTTCGTTGGTTGCCCAGTGTGCTACCAGCTGGCACAGCTTAGGGAGGAGGTTGAGGGGATTAGGAGACAGCTGGGGGAAGGGGGGAGGTATGGTTGGGGAATAGGGCAGGGGCTCTCCCACAGGGTTGCACCAAGCACTAGGGGTGGGGGCATAGGGAAAGGAATGCAGGAGAGTACTCTGGGGTTGCACAGGGACCCCGGCAGATGGGGCCCAAAGGAGGATACTACCAAGGAAGCAGGCAGGTAACTGGGGACCCTCACAGACGGAGGCCAAAGGAAGGACATTCTCAGGGAAGTAGGCAGATGGCTGGGGCTGGAGAGAAGGAAGCAATGGGGGGAGGAGGATCGGACCTTAAGCTCAGTAACCACTTCAATTCTCTTCTTCTGCTTGAGGATGAGGGGGTGATGTAGCCATGACAGGGCGGTTAGAGATGGAAAGGGAGTAAGGGGCAGAAGGCGGGGCCGGATAGCAGGAGGAACGGGGGGGAACTTGGAATGCGGGAAAATGGGGGGAGCAGGGGATCAAAGCAGGAGGAGGATGGGGTAGAGGGAGGAAAGCACAAGGAGAAGGACCAGTTGGGAGGAAAGGGCAAGGAGAAGGACCAGAAGTACAAGGAGGATACAGTAAAGGGAGCTGAGGGTTTAAGCCAGGGAAGCACGACAGGCAAGGAGGGGCTGAACAGAGACGGGAAGGAAGGGAGGACGAGCCAGGCTAGTTTAGCAGAGAGGGGGAAGGACCAGTCATAAGCAGTAACGATGGGGGCAGTGAGGTACAGAAGGATACTCAGGAGGATGAGAGACATAGGATCGGAGGGGAGGGGGTGGCCAAGGTAAATAAGGAGGGGATGGCAGGTGGCGCCCAGATAGGGGGAGGAGCAAGGAGCCAGCTGGGGGAAGGGGCCGGTAGAAAGGATGAGGGACATGGAAGGGGGGGAATGGAGGAAAGAGGCGGTCAGAGTGCTCCTGTTGGGTGATTCCATGTTCAGAGGGATCAAATTGGATAGGGAGGGAGAAGCCTGCCCGGTTAGAACAAAATGCTTCCCTGGACTAATGGTGCACAGGGCCAAGCATGAGGTATATCAGCTGGCAAAGGATTGTGGAGGTTCCCTGGACATACTGGTCCACCTTGGTATCAATGACATTGAGGGAAACAGTGAGCTAGAGATACAGGCAAGGTTCAGGGAGCTTGCCAGGGTATGTCATGATATAGGATGCGCAATTTCCTTCTCGGAAATCCTGCTGGTACCAAGGGCTAGTGGGGAACACAAGAGGAAGATTAGGGTGATAAACCAGTGGCTCGGGGAGTGGTGTGGGGCCAGAGGGTATGGGTTGATGGAGGATTGGGGGGAGACCTGGGAGGATAAGGGGCTGTATGCTAGAGATAGGATCCATCTCAATTTGGAGGGGAAGGAAATCCTTAAGTTGAAAATAGACGGGTTCATTGGTGAAAGGTGGGGTTTAAACTTGTGAAGGGGGGATGGGAGAAAAGGCTGTCGAGGGGGGTCCGATAAAGAAGTGACTCGGTCTCCACCCCCCTGGGGAGCTGGAGGACTGCAGGAAAAGGCTGACTGGTAAGGTGCGGACCAGAGAAAGACAGAATCCCCACAGGAACATGAGCAGGGGAAATGGAAGTATAGGGAAAGGGTGGAAGGTAGTCCTGCTAAATGCCAGGAGCTTGGGGCAATAAAATGCCTGAGCTCCAGGCGATGCTAACTGAGGGAGAGGTAGATGTGGCAGCGGTCACTGAGACCTGGGCCACTGCAGGGCATGACTGGGACCTGAACCTGGAGGGTTACACGATGTTCAGGAAGGACAGGGGGGAGGGAAAGGGAGGAGGGGTAGCAATAATAGTCAAAAACTGCATTGCCATAGAAGGAGTGGAGGAGGCGGAGGGAACTGTGGAGGCGATCTGGGTTACCTTGATAACAAGGAGGGGCAAGAGAGTAAAAATAGGAGTGGTGTATAGACCCCCTGCGCTGGTGGAGGAGATGGAGGAGAGTCTGGTGGCAGATGTTGGGAGACACTGCAGATTGGTAAGGGGAAGGGTGGTGGTGTTGGGGGACTTAAACATGCCAGGAACAGACTGGGAGACTATGACATCCTCGGTGGCCAGAGAACAGAAGTTGTTGGATGTCTTTCAGGATGCGTTCCTAATTCAGCAGGTGGGGGAACCAACCAGGTAGGAGCAGATACTGGATGTAGTCCTGGCAGACAGTGACCAACCAGATTGGGGGCCTGGAGGTAAGGGACCCGTTGGTGGGGCGCGACCATGCCACGATCTGGTTCTGCCTGAACCTAGGAGGGGTAGAAGGCTGCACAAAGACGAAGGTAACTGACTTCAGGGGGGCAGATTTCAAGGAAATGGGAAGGATCCTTAAGGAGCACTTGGATGGGATTGGGCCAGACATGGACGCTGACAGTAGGTGGGAAATCATCGGGGGGGGGGGGTGCAGGATGCTACCAGCACCTGTGCAAGAGTAAGACGAAAATGCAGTAGGGCCCAAAAACCGTGCTGGTGGACAGGCAGCCTATAGGCAATTCAAGTACTCAAGGAGTGAAAGGGACTGAGGGGAGTACGAGCTGATGGCCAGAAGGGCCACTAGGGTGGTGAAGGAGGCTAAGGCAAGGAAGGAGCAGAACCTGGCCAGGGAAATTAGAAGGGGGAACAAGGGGTTCTTTAGATACACTGGGGAAAAACGAAGGGTGACGGGGCAGATTAGCAGGATTAAAACAGGGGAGGGATGGGCACAATTCTGGGGAGAGCAGGCCGAGGTACTAAATGAGTACTTCGCCTCAGTTTTCACCAATGAAAATGGGCTGCATCATACATGGGAGGAAACGGTGAAACTGAGGGGTGGAACACCTACCGATCGGCGGGTCTGGGAAGGGGGGCATCACTGGCAGGTTGGGGGGGAAGGCAAAGCAGGGGGACGAGGTAGCAGAGGTGGAAATCATGGCAGAGCGAGTGAGGGAAGACCTCAGGTCCCTTAAGACGGAGAAAGCACCAGGGCCAGATAAATTACATCACAGAGTGCTGAAGAAACTGGCGGATGTCCTGGTGAAACCCCTGGTGGAGCTCTTCGCATCTCTCTGAAGACAGGGTGGGTGCCCCAGGACTGGAAGGTGGCGAATATAGTGCCTATCCACAAGGGGGGATCAAGGGAGATGGCAGGGAACTACAGGCCCATCAGCCTGACATCGGTGGTGGGCAAGGTAATGGAGGGCATTGTCAAGGGGAGACATGGGGGGGATCTGGAAAAGTTGGGGTGCCTGGACAACAGATGGCATGGATTCGTCCCAGGGAAATCGTGTCAGACAAACCTTGTGGAGTTCTGTGACTGAGTGGCGAGTGCCTTGGACCTGGGTAGACCAGTCGACGTCCTCTTTCTTGACTTCAGCAAGGCGTTTGACTCTGTTCCTCATGGGGGCCTGTTGGATAAGCTGGGAGAAATGGGGGTGGGGAACCAGATGATCAGATGGATAGGCAACTGGCTCCAGGACCGGACCCAGAGGGTCGTGGTTGGCGGGATGGTCTCATCCCCAAGGAAGGTCATTAGTGGAGTCCTTCAGTGATCAGTTCTTGGGCCCCTCCTGTTCAACGCCTATGTCTCTGACATAAGGAAGGGTATCAGGAGTGAGATGAGTCTCTTTGCAGATGACTCAAAACTGGGGGTGGTGGTGGATGGGGAGGAGGGGAGGGTGGCCCTACAGGGGGACCTGGAGGCTCTGGAAAGGTGGTCTAGAAAGTGGAGGCTGAGGTTCAATGCAGGGAAATGCAAGGTACTTCACCTGGGAGCCAGAAACCCGGGCCAAGTGTACACCCTGGAGGAGGGAATGCTACAAGTCTCGATGGCTGAGAGGAACCTGGGGGTGGTGGTGGATGTCAAGATGAACAACTTGGAGACTTGTAGGAGGGCAGTGGCAAAGGCCAACAGGATGCTTGGATGCATCGCTAGAGGGATCACCTCTAGAAGGAGGGAAGTGATACTCCTATTGTATAACTGCTTGGTGAGGCCGCACCTCGAGTACTGCGTGCAGTTTTGGAGGCCACATTTAAAGAGGGACACTGAACTCCTGGAGAGGGTCCAGAGGAGGGCAACCAAAATGATTTGGGGCTTGGGGGATAGGACCTATGGGGAGAGGCTCGAAAAGCTAAATATGTACACACTGGAAGAGAGAAGGGACCGGGGGGACATGTTAGAGGTCTTCAGGTACATGAAGGGGGTAAATAGGGGAGGAGCAATCAGGGTGCTCCAAAGAAAGTAGGGGGGGCAACTAGAGGGCATGGGTGGAAGCTGGGGGAAATTCAGGGGAGAAAGGAGGAGGTGTTACTTCACTGAGAGGGTGGTGGAGCCACGTAATGCACTGCCCAGGGGGCTGGTGGAGGCAGAGACGGTGGAGGGGTTCAAGAGGGAGTGGGACAGGTACAGGGGAAGGGTTCTGGAAGCAAAAACCAGTGCAGCGAGAATATCTGGGACTGGGAAGGGAGAAGCCAGAGAGGGAGAAGGGGGCAGCAAGGTCAGCTCCCCGGGTGGGGGCTAACCAAATGAGCAGACACAAAAGACCGTTAGGCCTACTCTGCTGGCATTTTAGTATATTAGTATATGAACATATGAACACGCCAGCAGAAACAGGCCATAATGGTCTATCAAGTCTGCTCGAGTGTGCAGCTCAGCCTATTTTAGTGGAGCTGCTCCCCCCTCCACTTTCTCCCCAGAGTTATCCTCCCCCACCTTCTCTTCCCCTCTCCCCATCCTACCTCCAGTTGTGACTCTCTTTTTTACTCTGCCCTACTCTCTTTTAAAACTGCCCACCATTTTCAATGAGACCACCTCCTCCAGCAGTTCATTCCAGTTTGATACCACCCTTTCTGCGAAAAAGTGCCTCCTTCGTTTCCTTTTTAAATCTACCCCCCACTAGTTTCAGACTTTGCCCCCTTGTGGTCCCTTCCCTTTTTAAATTGAAAATGCCCTCCGTTCCAACCCTGTTTATACCTTTTAGGTACGTGAAGGTTTCTATCATATCCACCCTCCTTTCTGTCCTCCAGGAAATACATATAGAGCTCCCGTAATCTCTCCTCATATGGATTGTCCCCTGGCCTGGATCATCTTGGTCACCCTATGTTGCACCCCCTCCATAGTTTGATGTCTTTCTTCAAATAAGGGCACCAGAACTGCACACAGTACTCTAAGTGTGGTCTCACCAATGACCTGTACAATGGCAGAATGGCTTCCTCTTTCCTGGAGGTGATTCCTCTGGCGATGCATCTTGGCTGCTACTTTATGGCACTGCACAAAGTGTCTCATGTCTCCCCTGATTATCACCCATAAATCCTTTTCCTCCTCTGAACAGGACACCTGTACAACCCCAGCTAGTAGCTGGCCCCAGGGTTCCTAGCTCCCAGGTACATGACCCTGCACTTCTTGGTGCTGAACCCCAACTGCCAGATGCCAGACCAGTTCTTGAGCCTAGCCAGATCCTCCCTGAGCTCCTGCCTCCCCTCCTCTATGTCCACACTCCCACAGATCTTAGTATCATATGCGAATGGGCAAGGTCCTTTTCCTGCCTAGTGTCCTTTCTGAGGTGTGATCTCCAGCCAAGCAGTGGCAGGTGACACTGACTTTGATATATAATAACACAGTAACGTAAGGTAGGAAGAGACTCTGAATCTATCATATCTCCACTCCCCGCTACATAAGCAGGATTATTAAGCATACTATGTAAACATGTACGAATTTAAAGGGGTTTCTTACCTACTTTACTACCCAGGGCACCCTGTGATTACCTAGGTAAATAAAAATGTCTCCAGTGAAGGCCTGTACTGTCTTTATGTCCACTGCCTCCACTGGTAATTGGTTCTGTAGGTTCACCACCAACTGGAATAAGAATAACCTCCTAAGGTTGTCCCCTGAATTTACCACCTCTGAGGTTTCAGGGAATGTCCCAGAATCCTGCTGAAGCATATTAAATCAAACATCTCTATCTATTCAAGCTTGTCAATACCTTTGAGTATGCGGATGACTCAGATCTTGTCCCATAGACAGTGATTAGGAATTCTGCTTTCATGCCGGTCCCATTGGGACTCTGAGCCCAGGACACGAACCAGAGTCCCCGGCACTATGAGCAGACATGCTCACCACTGGACCACTGAGCTTGCAGTGGCATGCCAACTTCTGAAGAAACTGGGCAACTAATGTTGGAGATCATAAAGGAAATGAAAGTGTGGCCTTGACTTTATAATGACTTGCGTAGGATTCCTGAAGGAGAACACTTATCAAAGTTGGAACAACTATAGCACACAGTTTTCAAGAAATCTCAGGAACTGCAAATTCCACCTTTCAGCTTGCTTTCACACTTCTGGTTAAGACATCAGGGACAACATAAACTATCCTGGTCAGCTGAAATTTCCTTCCCCAAATCCAGAGAACCCAACAGGTGCTCATTCTTTAGACAAGTTATGTACAATCACCTACAGTGGCGCCAGCCAGGATGCAACACAGAAATGCTGCTGTATATCACAAAATGTTGCCGTATATTGCAGGGAGCAATGTGATTAAATGGAAATTATGCACTGGCTGTCGACAACAGAGGAAGCTGACTGGCCGAGAGCTCTTTGAAGCTGTGATGACATCGGACTACATCCTCATGGCTTCAAAAAGCCTCCAGCCACCAGACTCCTCACCCACAAGAAACCAATCCGAGGGCAACGGGGCAGCAAGACAGCCCTGCTGAAATCATGCTGGGCAACAGCAGCTCCTCACTCGATCCCACTAGTAGTTCTGACAACAGCAGTGCATGAGTTGCAGCAATGGGCAATTTTTTTCTCTTCCTAAAATGGCTACCACATTTTCTTCTTTTAAAAACAAGTCACAAAGCAGAGACACCCCCTCCCCCTTGACCAGAACAATACAATGGCTGCTCATGACCAAAGAGCAGCGAGGCAGTACCAAGAGTGCAACAATGGCCATATTACGTTTTCTCCCCGATAAAAACAAACCAAAATTAGTTTCATAATGGCACTGAATGTGCCAATTGCACAGAAAGCCTAACAGCAACGGGCAAGTACCTGTTTTTTGCCCCCGACTAGCAACGGCCAGGGTCCAGTTTTAAGACCCCACCGTCTCCTGACGGCAACAACACAACGGCTTCCCGCAAGCAAACCAGGAAAAACAACTGCAGTGGCAAAACAAAAAACACAAACAAAAAAAAAAAATAGTTACGTATTTTACCTAAAAGGAAAACATATACAGGGACAATACAGTTCATATCTGGAACTAATCCTGAGAGAGTGAGAGTTCACCGCTGCACCTCCTCCATGGACTCCACTTACAGCAGCGCCACCTGCTGCCAGGAACTATTTTTTCTAAAGATATTCCTCCAACACCACAAGAAACTAATTTTTAAAAGGATTTAAAAGTTGTTTTTTTTTTTATATGTTACTTATAGACATTGAAGCCAGTTCATGATAGCAATAATGCATGACAGGGTGTGGTAGATCATGGGATATTGTCACTTCTAGGGTGCATGAGGCACTCGGCTTCACCTCATGCCTCACAACGCACCCGAGGAGTGATGATACCTCATGATATACCACACCCTGTCGTGCATTACTGCTTAATTATACAATGGCAAGGACATTTCCTTACCTCTGATTGGTCAGTGGGTGCCTGAAACAGTGATCTTATTTCACAGTAACATCTCTGTATGAAGTCCAGGCACACACATGACACAGGCAAAAATCATGCCTCCCCTCCAGAACTGAACGGTGATCCAAGCCACTGCTGTAAACCACAACTGCACCCCCCCCCCGATGGTGTCACCACCCCCAAACAACAATTCAAACAATAATTGAAGCACAAAAAAAGAAATACCATACTGCAGAATGCAAAATAAATTAAATTTTCATGCTCGTTTTTATCTCTGAACTGTGCGGCTTCACCGAACTACACTGACCGTAACTGCCATTCATGCACTTCAGTGACACTGCTCGATTCAGCGGAAAAAAAGGTGACATAAAAACTACATTCGTCCAGTTACAAAAACTACTGTACTCCCCTCTGACGTCAGCAATACCACTTCAACAAGAATTACATAAATACAAAAAAGCCGTGTCTCCAAACGGCTTTTTTGTCCCCCGGTCATCATCGCAACTCTGACAGCGCGTGCACACCCTCAGCACCACACTGCACAGTCACTGCGCAACAATTCTGCAATTCCTGTCATAGCCCTCACCTGTTCTGTGCAGTCCAAAGTCAATCTTGAACAAAAATAACTCTACAAACAGCCCCTCATTCTTCCAGTCTGCTCCAGGTCCCGACAGCACTTTAACACCATCTGACTGTACTCAGCCACAAAGAGAGACCTACAAGGCAATAGTGGGCAACTATGTTGGAGCAGTGCCACCTGCACAAGGCAGAAACTGTGGACTTTTTTTTCAGTAGGTATACCTGCCTTACCAAAACAGTAAAAAAAAAAAAAATATATATATATATATATATATATATATGTAACTCCCAGTCAGCGCTAAACTGAGAGGGCTACTACCCCTGCCTGTGTGGCTAGTGAACAGGTTGAGGGGCCTAGGTCCTATGACGTGGTGCCTCCATTTTTATAAGTTGAAACTTGGGGAGAAAGGTGTCAATCGGCATGGTGATTAGGTTTGACTACTCTGCACAGGGGCACCCAAAGTAATCCAGAGACTAGAAGCAATAACATAATGTCCAATACCAGGAGATGGGATTCTAAAGCGTGGCTTTATTCAACAACACTGAATGAAAAGCATAGACGGACCCCCACGGGGCTACACTCCTTGTAATGCAGATAAGGTGATGACACAGATACAATCCATTCTTGGATCCTAAACTTCCATATGTCATGGACTCTTTAACTAGTGGCACACTACCACCCTCTACTCCATCCCAACATCTGGGCACCCTCTTCAGGCACTGGCCAATACCTGAAAGAAAGGTATCTGGTGTCTCAAAGCGAATCCGTAGAGGTGAGCCCTGTTACGCCAGGTGGGGGGTCTCCCACCTTTTGTTCCATAGACCCATACCCGACCATTCCTTTGTTTACACACACACATCCTTGGCTACTGTAGTGCAGACTGTACATGGCTTAGTAATGCAGTAACTGTCTTTCTCTGAAGACCCCACACATACATCAGTCATTACATTTCACTGTTCCATAAGCCTCTTCCTTGGCTACTACAGTGCAAACTATACATGGCTTTGTAATGCAGAAACTGTCTTTCCCTTGAAGAGACCCCCCCCCCATACAACAGTCATTACATCTCACTGTTCCATAAGCCCTGGACTTGGCATCCTGACTGACCCACAGCCCCAGAGACTTATTTACTCACTGTTTTGGTAAATGACACTGGCCTTTTATCAAAGCTTCATCACCCTCATTGTAGCAGATGTCCAAAAACTCTGAAGGGATCTCATTCCTCAAAATTTGTAGTGCTCTAGCACTCTGCATCAGGCAGCTTCTTCCTTTTTCCCAGGCTAGGGGGTTGCTCCTGGGAGTTGGTTCCTTGTGCCTCTCTTATAGTGGAAGCACACACCCTAAGGTAGCTCTGTGTCAGAGCTGAGGGCAGGGGGCCTACCCCTGCAGGGCACCCCCTCCCTCCACTGCACTGCAAGATCTGCATCCTTCCCTCTCTTGAGCCTACTCCAACTTCAGCAGACTGATTCAGACTTCAGACTAAACTGTTGACTTCAAGGATCAACTCTAGACTGACTTTGAAATTCCCCAACGCAACATTCCATTGTGGCTTATGCTGCTGCAGAATTCTAAATGATGTCATTGCCCCAGCTCAGCAGAGACTGAACAAAGAGCAAGACATAGTGAAATCCATTTAACTGGAGTTTTACTAGCTGCCTGTCCCTGCCTACCACTAGATCTAACTAGGGTTCTAGTAACCCCGGGTAACAGCGGGGTTACATATATATATATATTTTAAACATATTTTCCCATTTTTTCTCTTCATCAAAAAAAAAGCCATTGTATAACAGCAATAAGGCACTCCAGGGTGTGTGTTATTGTGTAATAAAGTCACTTCTAGGGTGTTGATTGCACTCAGCCTGCGGCCTCATGTTTCAACCATCCAAAGCGTGACGTCATTACATAATAACACACATCCTGTCATGCCTTATTGCTTAATTAAGCCCTTCTGTCATGCAGTATTTTGTGACACGTCACTTACTCCAAGGTACTGCGTTACATTGTGGCTGGGTCCCATGTACCTGTGAACCTGCTCACGTTTCCAACCCTGCACTTACCTAATTATCTTCCTACTTCTTACCCTCTCCCCTGCTACACTTTCCCATCTGATTTATAAGTTTACAGGGACTCTAGGAGGGCCTCTTATGGTTATAAGAGTGTTGCCTCATATGTACTTAGGGCAAGAGAACTGCAAACCGAAGGTAAGCAGTTCTGGTGCCCTAAAGATGCAAGAGGCAACACTCCTACAGCCATAAAAGCCCTGCTAGTGCCCCTGTAAAGTTATTATGGATCGTGGCATCATTAAAAAAACCTTAATTTGCAGTCCATTTCTGTAGCGGTTTTCAAGAAGCCCGTTGATGTGAGCATGTGAGGAACTCTTACAGCAAAAAGAGTACCTCACACACAACTGAAGGAAGTGTTGTGATTGGTCTGGGAGTGTCACATGACACTCGCACAATTTATAATAAGCCTTAACAGAGTCTCTCACACAATTATGCACATGCAGTGTCCTGCTGTAAGGAGGAAGTTATCTACTTTTTTTTATATCATAATATTTAATGACAACCTTGACGATACCCACTTTGCTGCAGGTAACAGTCAACATGCCACGTGAATGACAGCACGGGAATAAGTGATGGAAAAATGTCATGTGCGACAACGCTGTATGGGTCATATGGCTGTGCTGTGAGATTGCCATGTGTCCTGTGCTGCGCGATGTGGAGTTTGTTATATTTACTGCGGGTGGTGCAGGGGCTGGAGCCTCCCTGCATTATACTGTAAGGAAGGCGTAGCATGTCCTACGGTGCTTTATCCTGCGATGTGTGTGTCTACTGCTGATCAATGTGCTGGTGTGGAGTGAGTGCTGTTAGTCTACTGTGGTTGGTGGAGGTACCTTATCAGCTGCTTCCTTTGTTCACCTGTGTGTCTGTTGGTGAGTGCTGTCTGTGGGGGCACTGGGTCAGGTGAATCATGTTGTGGCAGGACACCGTCAACCTGTGTTCTCCAGTGCTGTTGGCACATCGCAGGTCAGTCTGCGCTGTTTCCCAGTGTTGTCTCAGTGCCTTGTTTTACTATGCCACTTGACTTGGTGTGAAGCCAGAAGGGTGATTTTCTGCTACTGTAAAAAGGATATGTGCTCCGGAGAGAGAGAGGTTAGTGCACCAGAAAACGTACTGGAAGTGTGTAGTTTATAGTTCTGGCGGCTGTTAAGGAGTGAGCTGTCACAACTGTGGAGTCTGCTTCTGAGGTGGTTTTGCAACATACAAGGAGGTTGCCCAGTGCTGTGTGTGGAAGGTTGCCACCTATTCAGTACTTGCAATGGACTGCCTTGCAAACGTGTGCCTCTCGCTGCCGGCCACCAGCTATGTCACTGTCAGCGTCTAAATTGGTGCTTTCAGAAGAGTATACGGTGACAGATGCAGGGGAACAATTCTTGCTGTTACACAGGGGCCCTGGTCCTGAACGGTAACTCACTTTTGCTACCGGAAACAATATCTCATTTATGGAAGGCTGCACTCATTAGTTTGTGGGTGGGACATTCAAGTGCTCTCCCACTTTATTTCCCAGTGATATACCATTCGTAGGATCCATATGTCTGCAGTTCTTCCTGCGTTTTATATTTTGATGACTGAATGGTCCTCATCCGCCTATGTGACTATCCTGAACTATATCCTCGCAGTATTTTGCTGGATTTTGAGCAAGGTGCTATTAAGGCTTTGTCCTCTGTGTTCCCTAAGTCAGTTCTAAAAGGCTGTTTTTTTCCACTTCTGCCAAATAGTGTGAAGAAGAGTGCAGCAGGTTGCTGAACTGGCCGAACAGTATATGACTGACACTGATTTTGCCTTGCACGTTCGGCTCCCATTGGCACTGGCATTTGTTCCCGTTGGTGATGCTGTGTCTGCCTTTGAAGAGTTATGCGAGTGTGAGTTCTTTGGGGAGAATGAGGACTTACTGCAGCCTCTCCTGGACTACTTCGAAGACACCTGAGTAGGACGGCCAGTAAGCAGGAGTGGCAAGAGGTGACCTCTTTCTCCCCTCGATTTATGGAATTGTTATAAGGCAGCGCAGGATAAGATTCCAAGAACTAACAATGCTGTGGAGGCTTGGCACTGCAGCTTTTGTAGCTGCATAAGAACGTGCCATCCCAACATTTGGCGATTCATACAGTCCTTGAAGATTGCAACACTTTACCAAAATTAAATTAGAACAGCTAGTTGCTGGAAAACATGTTACCTATACTAAGAGAAAATACAGAGATTTGAACAAAAACATCTCTATTGTGTCTGAGTATGGGTTGAGAGCCACGTACAATTACTTGAGGGGCACTGATTATACCTTCGATGTGCATGTTTGATGTGGCTATCTCTGGTATGTTCTATGACAACCACAATAACTATTTGCTGAACACTGCTGTTTACTTTTGCTCATTTGGTCATGCACTTTTGGTTTTTAGAGTGCTGTCTTGATGTAACTTTTATGGTTTGTAGTGCAGAAATAAATCTTCTGTGGTTGGGGACTGTCACTTGTGTGTGGTGTTCGGGATTTCTTTTTTTTTTTGGTCCCTGCTTTGCGCTATTTGTATTGCCTCCTCGACTGCCTCCCGCGGTTGCCATGCCTTAACACTGTATTTGCATTATATTTGTTCTCTGCCTGTACCTGTCTGTACCTTGCTGACTGTTGCTACCTCGTCTCTGAATTTGTTATTGCCTGAGTTCTCTGCTTGTACCTGACTGTACCTTGTTGACTGCTGTTACCCCGTTTCTGAATTGTTATTGCCTGTACCTTTGTAATTCTCCAGGGTCGCACCTGAAAATAGGCACTTGACTGTCTAGCGTGCTTACCTGGTAAACAAAAGCTAAATAAATAAAATAAATAAATTATGACTTTGCAGCAGTTTTCCAATGCGCTATATTGTCTTTGATGCTGTTATGTAGCGGTTATTTACCAAGACATTTTTCGTCTCAGTATTATGACATGATACCGCAAAATTCCAAATTAATACTGGTTAATAGAAATAAACTGAACCGATTTGACCTGTACATGGAAAACAGAAAATGACACTTGATTATTAACTCAATGACCGTGAGCACTTTACCATGCATGATGCAGAATCAATCTATACCAAGTCAGAAAGGAACTGGGTGTGCAATATTCAAGATAACGAAGCTTAAATAAATTCAGAATATGACCTTTTGAACCCAGGCCATGAGGGGTAGGGATAGGAGCTCATTTAAGCAAAAAAGAACCTATATGGCAGTTGTTTCCTCAGGAATAACGATGGGGTGGGGGGTGAGTTGACCAAAGGAGCAGCCAGAAGCCACCAACAGCCACCTGGTCATTAATCCCAGCCTTTCAATAATATATTTGTCTTTTGTAAAACTTACATTTTGATGTTTTTTCTTTGACGTGGGCATGCAGCCTTACTGACATCCGCACAGTGCGTGAGCATCATGAGGTTACAGTGTGCTTGTGTGTCATGCTGCCAAGTGAGTCTGAAACACAGTGCGGCTGTGTGTTGTGGAATGACATGGTTTAAAAAGACGTTCACTTTCTTGTCAGGCCGCCGCTTTTAGTATTGCGTGGTTACTTTACTGCACTGTGGTGCTGTTGGCTCGCAACCCAGCTGACAGGTGAATCTATGTGTGGGGTCCCAATACGATATGATACCTGCATTAATGTGAGACAGCATCGTGTGTCTGTTTTGACAGCTGGACTGGACAGTCACTGACCATTAATGATCTATCCAGTAGACAATTAGAGACAGTGACTGCCCCATGAGTAATTATTTTGCATCACAATTGTACCATACACTGAATGGTATCCACAAGCAGCAGGGTATGTACCCACCAAAGATTTTGAGACGTACAACACTTAAAGGAGAAGGTTCATAAACAGTGCCCCCAATACTGGGATTAACTACAGACAGTGTCAGCAGATAAGGGCCTACGGCCCACCCAGTCTGCCCACTTGAGCTTGTAAGTTTACTTTATGTTTTCCTAGAAGTCTGTTGCCCCTTAACTCTGAACTCCAGAATTCCTTTATGTCTATCCCATGCATTCTCAAATCCCGTGATTGTTTCAGCCCCCACCACTTCCTCTGGTAGGGTGTTCCACTTATCCACCACCCGTTCTGTGAAGCAATTCTTCCTCACATTTCCTCTGAATCGTCCTCCCTCCAACTTCATCCCATGCCCTCTAGTGCTGGAACATTTTTTTCGCTTAAAAATAGTGTATTCCTGCACCCTGTTCCTCCCTGTAAGATACTTGTATGTCTCTATCATACCCCCTCTCTCCCTCCTCTCCTCCAGGGAGTACATATTCAGTTTCTTCAACCTGCACTCATAGGACTTGTGATGCAATCCATGTACCACCTTTGTTGCCCTCCTCTGAGCCTTCTCTACCCTGTCTATGTCCTTACGTAAGTAAGGTCTCCAGAACTGTACACTGACAGTACTGGCAAAGCATTTGTACAGTTCTACAAGGAACTGTATACATCAGACTGTCATCCCTCAGAAGGGGAATTAGATTCCTTTTACAGTCGGGCCCCGTTGAATAGACTGGGAGAGGAGAACCCGAGGAGCTTAAATACCCCCTTGTCTACACAAGAAGTGCAGGCAGCAATAAGGGCTTTGAAAGGTGGGAAAGCTCCTGGCCCAGACGATATCCCCACAGACTTTCTCAAAACATTCTGCCCACAGCTGTTGGACCCTTTATTTGATATGTTAGAGGAGGGGCTGCTGAGGGGTATTTTACCCACCTCTAAACAGTCTGCTGTAATCACTGTTCTCCCTAAACCCGAGAAAGATTTAACCAAGTGTGCCTCCTACCGACCCATCTCTTTACTCAATGCAGACTACAAGATTATGGTAAAAGTAATGGCCACCTGTCTGGAACCTGTGTTGCCCACCCTAATCCATCAGGACCAGTCGGGATTTGTAAAGGGGCGTCAAGGCAAACAACATTCAGCAAACTCTTAATGTGGTCTATAGATGGGGTCGGAAAAGAAGGTCACATGGTGCTGCTATAGTGGTGCTAGATGCAGAAAAAGCCTTTGGCCGTGTAGAATGGAAATATCTGTTTGACCAACTGTGGAGGTTGGGGCTGGGTAGGAACTTCTGCCAGTAGATGCATACCCTATACAACGACCCCTCAGCTCAAATTGTAGTTAACGGCTGCTTTTCTAAGCCTTTCACTTTGGAACGAGGTACACGACAGGGGTGACCTCTGTCCCCCTTACTATATGTCCTTTCACTGGAACCCATGGCAGCGGTCCTGTGGGCTCAACCTGATATTGAGGGGTGCGGGGGGCACTATGCACAACATCTCAATGTATGCTGATAATCAATTGCTATACCTGCAAAACCCTGCATGGGACCTCCCTGCAGTCCATAAATTTATGAAGGAATATGGTGCCCTATCTGGCCATAAAGTTATTGGACAAAGAGTGAGATACTGCCTATAGGCACTTGTGATAGAGCCCAATTGATTGCTAATCTGGGGGACCTACAATTAGTCAACCAAATAAAATACTTGAGGATCCTACTGTCAGCTTTGATGGGTCGCTTATATGCCTTAAATTACAGGCCGCTGCTGTCCAGAATATTGGAGGATTGTGAATGATGGGCCGCCCTCCCAACCTCTCTTCTGGGCAGGGTGGACACCATAAAGATGATGATATTGCCTAGATGCTTGCATTTATATCAATCTCTTCCCATCAGGGTCCCACAGAGACACTTCAGGTGCCTATATGCAGTACTGCACAGATTTTTATGAAGGGGAGGTGGGACTCGAATTAGTAGGGCAACATTGTTCCAGCCTCCTGGCAGGGGTGGAGTGGGGTTGCTGGATTTCAATGCCTACTATTGGGCTGCTCAATTAGCTTTCATCCCACAGGGGTTTGGGACAGATACATTGGCCTGGATGAAATTAGAAGAGGAGCTGCTGCCAGGTAGCTTTAAAAATGATTTGTTAAGTGGTAGCCTCACCCCTCTGGCTTGCCAAACTGAGAACGAGACCCTAAAGCCCTTCACTTCTAACACACTGAAGATTTGGAAGCGAGCACACCAATATATAGGCTGGTACGGGGGTTTCTCACCTTACATTAGCACGAGTAGGATTGTGAAAAAGAAGGGACCTTATTCATTACAACTTATCCAGAGATTGTGGCACTGGAATAGGGCAGGCCTTACGCATGTTGCTCAACTTTATGAGGGAGGATTTATTTGTAGCTTTCAGAACCTTCGACACAGGTGGGGGCTTCAAGCGGGAGATTTTTTTTGTTCATCTTCGAATGAGGCACTTGTGTGGCGCCACCCTGTCTGCCAATGAGGACTGGGCATCCCCATCACCCTTCAAGGAGGAACTATAAAAACCACAGCCTGGAGGTAGGCCCCTTTTGTCCTTTCACCTCACCATACTGGGGAAAAATTTGGATGCACCGCATGGGTGCAGGTTGAGATGGGCTGAGGACCTCTCACTGGATATTGATAAACTTAAGTGGAAATTGGCTTGCTCCCACAATGAGCATTGCTCCTATAGCAATAAGCTGAGACAGATACAGCTTAACTTTCTGCATCGGGTGTATGTAACCCCAGTGAAGCTGCACTCCATGGATAGTTCGAGATCTAATTTATGCCCCAAATGTTATACTGAAATTGGTGATTTCCTCCATGTGACCTTAACTTGTGCCAAAATTGCCCCATTCTGGCATAGTATACATAAAATAATGTTGAGCACTCTTGGATAGGAGCCCTCAAAATCACCTGTTGAACTCCTACTGGGGGCTGACCCTAAACACCCCAATGGATCCATGAGCTATCGATTATGGAATATAGCCCTGCTAAATGCTAGGTGGACCATTACCCAGGTTTGGATGTCCCCACCCCACCACCCTCACCCATCAGTGAGCAGATGGTCCCACATTCTACTATCCTGTATGGTAATTGAGAAAGCATAAATGGGGACATTAGGCTTGATACATAAATTCCAGGAAATGTGGAGACCTTTAACTAGAGCTGTTGAGGAGGGGATGTTTCCTGTATAGCCATTCACCTTTTTTCTTTCATGGGTTTTGCCAACTCTATGTTCCAACAGTGACTGTAGCTCATTATGTTTTGTTTAGGCAACAACAGTAACGCAATGGTTCTTGACTCCTCTATTGGGATTCATTGTTCCTTAAGTTATCCTTTGTTCTTAAGAGGAATACACCGACGCTCATTTAACTAACGTTGTCAATGTACAACTATATAATAAGGATAGAATCAATTTCTGTTTGAGCATGCCCATAGCTATGAATAGTTTATTTATTTAATGGATTGTGATGAGGGTAAAAATGTGTCGGAGACTGCTGCCTTCAGTTTTACTGAGGATTGTGTTACTGATGATTTTTTAAGCCTGTACATAACTGCTCATCTGATGTATCTGTACTTGTATGTCCTGAACCACCTAATAAACTATTTTTGAAAAAAAAAAAGATGCATTTCTGATGCCTGGACCCGTGGGTGTACGATTATGTTTGCACGGGGGGGGGTGGACGTGTAGAGTGTTCACCGCCTGTGCCATGCTGCACATCTGTATGCACCGCATGGTGCAAGACCCCTGACATACACCCAGAAGAGAACTGCAGGGACCACAGCAGCCCCATGGATCACCGCCACCTGGGAGGCGCAGGAGTGCGCTAAGGGGCCAACACGCAGCAGAATGCATGGCGACGGGGGCAGTGCGCCACTGCGTGGTCCCTGGCACAATCAGTGGTAAGGTGTAGCGCATGCTGGCGATGACTGTGACTGACTGAGCTGGCATGTGTGTGTGGTGTGCTGTGGGCCACACCGCTGCGTGCAGTGCATACCAATGTCTGCATGATGCATGGTGGGGGTGTGCCTAGGTGTGGCGTGGCACATGCCTGTTGTAACAGTACCCAGCGCCCGGCCCAGGCAGCGCTGGTCCATGGGGTGGCGTTGATGACCAGCATGTGTGCTGTGCTGTGTGTGGCAGTGTGTGGTGGCGTGGTGGCAGACACGTTCGGTGGTGTTATCTGCTGTGTCTCACTGGGTTTCCAGCCTCGGTGTGTGCCCACCGTGTCCGCGCCACCTTCCGGCTCCTGGTATTTGCCGTGCTCTGGCCGCCAGCTGGGTGGCCTCCTGGGCCGCCTGTACTTGGTGCGAACCGCGTGCCACTGTGCTGGTGCCTGGTTCGTTCACACTGTCGCACGCTGCGAGGTCGGGGTGCTGTCGGGCATGGTCTCACTCAGCCTGTGGTACCACAGGCATGGGTTCTGCCGCACAGGCCGGTGCTACAGGCACATCCGCAGACGGCCATTCCTGTTGGGTGGACAGGTGGGCGGTGATGGCCAGGAGGGTGTCTGCACTACACTCCTGGGCGCGGACCCCCGCGCCACCTCCACAGACAGGTGCCCTTGGCACACGCCTGTGGCTACCGCTTCTGCCATCCACTCCTGCACCCTCATGCCCATGGCAACGCTCTCCGTAAGCCTCTTCTGCGCCCGCACAGATCCTACCATGACCTCCATGAGACGGTGTACTGCCGCCGTGCACTCCCTCGTCACCTGCAAGTGGTTCCGCTCCAGCCTGCAGAGGTCGGGGTAGTAGCTGGCAAGAAGTGGGCCGCTGGAGCCCTGTCGGTGGGAGAGGGGCCCTCAGAGGCACCAGTGTCCAGCTCCTGTGAAGCAGGTAGTGTGGCGGGAGAAGTTGTGCCTGCAGTCGTGACGCAGCTGTCCTCAGTTTGCCCAGAGCCTTCTTCGCTGCAGCGTTCAGGTCCAGGCGACGGCTACTCATCTTCAGCGAGGCACTTTGGTGTTTTTCCGTCATCAGTTGCCTGGGTGTGCTGTCCCGCGCCCAGGCTGTTTCCCTCATCCTGGTGCTGCCATTCCGGTGTCCGTCCCCTTTCATGGCTGTGGTGGTCTTCGGGCAGGGTGGACAGCTGAATTTTGTCATCCGGCGTGTCCTCCATTCCACGCTGCTGCGGCCCTGTGTGGGTGATTGGGGGGGGACAGCATTTAGTTCACCTGTGTGTCCATCATGTGCCATGTCATGCCCTGTGTCTCTGCCATTACCCACCTTTGCCGCCTGCCCTCTGTGGCCCTCCTCCATTGACACCAGCTGGTCCCTCTCTGGCACAGTCATCATCATGCAATGTGGGTAGGAATCGTGGCAGGTGGTCAGTGACTATTGCCGTACTACAGTGCTGTGGTGGTGCTCTGTGCACACCCGCATAGTGCTCACCTGGCATGCTGTCAAGCCCATCCGGCTCGCCATCCGTGAGAACATCACTTATGGTGTCCACAACCTGCTGTTCAATTGGCATCAGAGGTGGGTCAGGGGGTGGCAGGCCACCTCCTATGGCGCCCTGTGACTGCCGTGCCCTGCTTAGTTTTTTTCTTCACCTGGGACTGGAGGTCATGCCACTTGTGCTTAATGGACACCAGTGTGTGTGCCTCTGGTCTGGCGGGGGTTGATTGCCACTACAGGTCCAGCCAGATGCAGGCCTTCATCTCAGCCAGGGTGCTCAGTGACCTCCGCCTGAACACCATATCATAGTGCTGGCGGATTTCTGTCACTAGAATGGCCACCTGCGCCTGTGAAATTTGGCGATCGCTGCTGCCTACCGCCACCCCCACCAGTTCCACGTCCACCGGCATTGCTCGTTTGCCGGTGATGGATGTTGCCACCTGCTCCTTGATGCCGTGGTTTCTGCTAACCTCCTCTGCTGACATCTTGCTTCCGCACTATGAGTATTGCGGGTGCATGGCAGTTCCACATCATCATATATGGTGGGGTCAAGGGTGATCCTTCCAGCGCTGTCTCAGTCCGCCTCTGCGCATTGCTGTTGCCTCCTCGGTCTCTGCCAGCCTCCTGGGGGGTGTCCAGGCTGGATGCGTGCATGCTGCGTATTCCACGGGGCTATGCGGCATGCAGCTGCGCTGCATTTGATGATGATGATGCGTGTAGCAGCCGAGCTTCGTGATAAGGGCCCAATATGCAGAGTCTTTTTGGTAAAACACTTGGCTAGTGCAAAAGATGTTACTTGCACTCTGAACTGCAGGGCTCATACAGCAGGCTGGTCAGCATCAGTTTTTAAAGTGCTGCGACCTGCCCTCTTCCAGGGCTTGTATTCTAATTGAGCTTGCCGCCCAGCCCCCCCACACACCAAGCTGCCACAGGAATGAGGGAAAGCAAAGTCATTGAGCTGACACAATATGCAGAGTCTTGTTGGTAAAACACTCAGCTGGTGCAAAAGATGTTATTTGCCATGTCTGGACTGCAAGGCTCTCACAGCAGTCTGGTCAGCCTTGCAAGCCCAAAATATACGGCTACAAACTCCATACCCTGCCAGGTGGAGGGTCTTTTGGGAGGATGGCACCAGAGTGTATAACACTCCTGAAGAAGTATATGAAGTCCTCCAAGAAAGGGAAATTTCGGTCCCCGACAGACTGCAGCAAGCAAAATGGCTATGATCCAAGACCCCACGTAGAGTGGGTGGCAGTTAAGATCAGGCAAAAAGACTGCGATGCTGTAGCTAAAACTATGTTAGCTACAAAAAGCCTACTGCAAACCCTGCCCAACTGATTCAATGCCTTGGAACGAACCCCTTCCTTTACATGAAACTAAACAACTTTGTGAATCGCAGCTTTTTTAATTTCCTATGGCGAAGGGAACCTTTGTAAATTTCACATGATTGATGGATCCTAGACAGAGAGCCTACTGTTGATTACAGACAGGGGCTAGTGATGCCTACATGCAGTCTCACAAAACATAACTTATCTCAGCGGCCCACTATCACACCTGACATTGAAAGATATACATGGTTAGCAACCCTCCCCCCCAAGGAGAGTTTGATTGACATGCACTCATTGGAACAATACTGAATATACAGAGCTCCCATTTGTGCCCACAGGTGAAGCCAACTGCAGAAAAATACCAGAAAAACAACAAAGGGGCACTCCAGAAATACATTTAGCAGTTCAGTTTTCTGAAACAGCCCCGAGGACAAAGATCGAGGAGGGCATGTGACATTTGGCCCCTCAATCACTGGAAAATAAAAACTAACAACAATGGAGATTTGAGGAGGGAAACATTCTCTCCATCTTGGACAAATGAGGAAATAAAGGGGAGGAAGGACAATCTGACCTCCTGGGGGTATCCTCAACTTGGAAGAGGCAGGAATCTCAGAGACTTTGCCTTTTCTCGTCGTGTGATCCTCAGACATCAAACAGTGAACTAGTCAATTAACGCCTATTGAGGCAGCCACGAAAGTAAAGATCAAACACGGCACATTGAGCTCATTATCACAATGGATGTTATAATTGTGAGAAATGCATGGTGTTATGCAAGGCATTAGGAAATCGGTAATACAAAAGATATCCCTTCTAACCTCTCTCTAGCTTGGTTCTGTAAAAATGTTTGAATTATAAGGAAATCGGTAGAAACATGCAATATATAAGAACTGCTGATACAGTATATATTTTGGTACACTGATCATTTTCCCAATATAAATAGTTGAAATGAGGAGTATTTGGCCCCATCAGGGGAAGGGGTCTTTTTTAATATAAGGGGGAAGCAAGAAAAGGATAAAGACAGGAGAGTATAACCAGGCCCCCAATTTGCAGGTTGGACCTGCGTTTCAGCTGTGTTGGTATCTCTCTAGCCCCTGGAAAAGATCACCCTCCCCCCTCATGTTTACAGGAAAGAGAAGAGTAAAACACCAAAGAAAGTCTTTTTGAAAAGAACACAGCTGAGAATCACTTCTTGAGTATATTAGAAGCCGAACCAGACAGTTGGATAGGGGACACCCTGGAAAGTAAAAGATTGGGGAAAGAGTCCAGAGGGAGGAGAAATGACTGGAGAAAATGGGGAAATAAGCCTGAAAGGGATAAGTTCTGTAAATAAGGAGAGAATAAACTATTGCAATAGTAAAGCTGACAATGACCTGTGTTGCAGGACATAGCCTTGCAATTATGCTCAGGAAACAGAGGATTCGCTGCCCCCCTCCCTAAAGAGGTTTTTTTTTCTCCCCCTCCTCTTCTCTTCTCAGACAGTAAAAGGAAATGGGGGGGGGGGGTAGAGAGGGGAGATGAGAGAAAGAGGGAGGAGAAAAAAAAGGGGAAAACAATTTTATTGGGAACAAGATGGATGAGAGTCCTGGAGCATAAAGATATTTAGCCTTTGAGGAGAAAAGGGAAACAGCTGTCTCCACCTACACTTACATATTATTTAAATAACTGGCTATGATCATGTAAATGAGCAGAGAGTTGAGGGAGACAGAATACACTGTTCTCTCAGATGGGGACATGCTCTGTGTGTCACTATTCATGAGTTTCTTGGGCTTACTCTGTTTTGAGGTAGCCTTGATAGTGGATTGCCCTCTTGAGGGAATGAAAACCACTATCATCCCTGAGACAGGAAGGTACTTTTGCTTGGTGTCTTCCTATGATGGGACTAGAGAGTGCAAACGTGCACTCCCTCCATTAGTGGAAGTGATAAATTGTTAATAGTTTTTAAGGCCTAGTTGGCCACAATTGTTAAAGCGAAACATGTAAGATTTAGAGTGGAAAGAGTTATAGAAATTCTTCCTTTTGCCCATAAGGGGCACCGGAGAATACGTTTAGGAATCGTCAAATGGTAAATGGTTTACTTCAGCCACCATGAGTAGTACAATAACCAGAAATATGTCATATAAACACACTTATTCAAGCAGGCTTTCAGCATTTGATGTTTTATGGATTGTGGAAAATTTTAACTGAACCTGAATTTTGTAAGATTTTATTAAACTGTTTTATGATATGTATGTTATGTACAGCGCTTTGATATTGGAATTGCGCTATATAAATATTATTATATAATGTCAATGGCATCATACACCTGGTGAAGGGAAAATTATGACATATATAAGAAGGAATGCTGCAGACTTTATCCTAATACAGGAAACCCATTTATCAGACGTCGAACATCAAAAATTAAGTATAAACTGTTATGTTTTCACATCCATCCTATCCTTATTTTGTTATTGTCTATGAATGCTCTGCATATTTGTCAATCAAGTGTATGGCCAGTTTGTTGTTCTGTATTAAACTGCACCTTCTTTGTATATAGGATACCAATTACTGCATCAACCATTGCACGATTATGTACTTTATCCCTGTTTCATTGCTGTAATTTCCTTCCCATTTATTTCATGTTTTTGTTCCACTGTTATCATTACTGCTTGTATTGTCAATGTCTCTAGGACCACCTTGCGAACGAGCATGCTCAACTGAGTTTTACTGTAATAAACTTGAAGTAAGTTTGGTTATGAGCAAATCCATTAATTCTCCTCTAAAACTGGGAGAAGGAGAGGGGTGGCTATCCTTATTTCAAAACTAGTCCCTTTTACACTTAAAACTGTCCACAAGGATAAAGAAGGAAGGTACATCACTGTGGTGGGGGGCTATGAGGGCCAAACTATTACAGTGGCATCTGTCTGTACAGGTTCAGACTATACACTTTATAGAAACTTTCGGTAGCACTGATGGAAAAAGGGGGAAGGACCAAAATATGTGCAGGGGGACTTTAATCTCACTTTTGCCACAGGTAGACACTACCTTAAGGATACCAAAGAGGGAGCATGGCGTAGTAAAGAAGGTCTGAGCTCTGCTGAGTTGGGCTATTAGATGCTTGGAGATACACAGAGGGCCTGGCAAGGGGGTATACATTTTATTCAGCAGCCCACAAGCTACACTCCAGGATAGACTTGTTTTTAATACCCCAGGAGTTAAAGCAACTGTATTATAGGCTCCATTGGTATATCGGACCATGCTCCAGTAACACTGACACACAAGTTGCAAACGACAAAAAAAAAAAACCTTCTGGAGAGTGAATGTATTGTTATTGCAAGACAATGATGTACAAAAACAAAACAAATACAAGAAAACATGAAGCAGGCCACACAAGACAATAATACACAGGGGATTAACTCAGTCATTCTGTGGGACACGATCAAGGCCATGGTAAAGGGGAAAATAATAGCCACAGCGGGGGCAAAAGAAAGAAAGACAACAAAAACAATAGAAGCTACAAACCGGAATAAGGTCATTTCATTTATTTTCATTTATTTATTTCAATTCTAGGATTACAATTACCTTTGAGCCCAGGGCTCTTTTACAAAGGTTCCACATCAAGACATAGGTATCACATGACAATAGACAAAATTGTTACACAAATAAGGGTAAAGGATATCAAATTAATTTCGAACAGACAAGGAGAGGGTAAAGTGGAAAGGAAGAGGACAATAGGGGAAGGGGTGGTAGAAAGAAATGGGAGGGGCAAGGCAGGAGGTAAGAAAATGAGAAGAGAGAAGAGGTGGGGGGTTAGGTAAGGATAAGGAGGGGGAGTGGGGTGAAGCAGCCAGGAAGGTGGTATCGTCAGGTGCTGTAGAGCGTGTGGGGCAGAGGCCAAACTAGGGCAAGTGCTTTATGTAAGGAGCTAGATATAGGAAGAGCGGTAGCTGAGCGGAGTTGCATAGACATTATCCATGACTGTCGCAGATGCTGGAAGCGACCAGGGTGTTTCGGAGCCTGGATTTGAAGGCCCCTAGCCCAGTGGTATTGATAGTATCATTGGCAAGACCGTTAAACCAAGTGGGTGCCCGTAGTCGAATGAACGCTGGCCAATAGCTATCCGACAGCGAGGGATACGGAAAAGTTGTGGCTTTGTTCCCCTGGTAATTCTGGAGCTGGTTTTCGTTTGAAGGAGTGAACAGACCCCGGGAGGGGCAGCTCCCAACTGTATTTTCTTAGTATACCACGCATTGGAACTCCTAAGACAAGACAGATTAGACAGAATAAGGGGCCAAGAATTATTTACAAAAATTTAAAAGAGAACTAAATCAAATACTGGAATATAAAGTAAAACAACATTTGAAATATCCAAGGCAAAGGGTATTACGAGGGAGGTCCTAGAGCCTTACGGATACCAGCATGCCTATTAAGGGAAAGGAGAATTAGGGCACACATCACTAAAGTGATGCATAGGGAAAGAGAACTTGAGAGTGGTGAAAACAGAAGACATCACGGATGCATTTAAATCCTACTATAGTAAATTATGTTCTCCTAAGCCCCCATAGCCGGCACATGACAGACTCCTCACTGAAAAAACTAGGTCTCCCAAAGTCACCCAGGTACAAAATTAGTCTAAACACAAGCTGAGGTTCTACTGGAAATCCAAAGAAGTGAAAACAGAAAATGCCCTGGAACAGATAGATTTCCAGCAGAATTCTATAAAAAATATTCAAAAACCCTTTTGCCTATCCTTCAAGGAGCATATACGGAGGCCATGACAGAAACAGGTACATTAGCCCCATCATGGAATTATGCAATCATCTCAGTAATACCCAAACCTGGCAAGGACCCAACCTTATGCCCCTCATACCGACCTATATCTATACTCAATGTGGACTATAAATATTACACGTCCATACCAATAAGACGACTACAAATTATACCGGACATAATAGGATTAGACCAAATGGGATTCATACCCAGCCACCAAGCACTGGATAACATTATTAGAACTCTAAATATAATACACCATCTTGATGCAAATGCTACCCAGGCCTTTCTGATGAGCATGGATGCTTGGGAGACGCAGATAGTTGCAAAATGATGTTAAGTACTGTTGGCAGTCTGCAGGAACTGTAAGTTGTTTCTATGCTTATCTTAACAGACATTTGGCCTTTTTACATCCTCTGTCCCCAAGTAGGGACTAACACCCTTCTCAGGTTACTGTAAAGGTATAGAAACCCTTTCGAGGAGGAATCCACCCCTAGAAGTGCCACAGGAATGCAGGTCCGAGGCCAGGTTAAAGGTACCTTAGGGAAGATTCCCAAAATTCAGAGACAGAGGATAACACACAACTTCCCATAAAAGAGAGAGGGAAAGGTGGCGGGCGTGAACCTTTGACAGAGGAGAGTAGGATACAAGCACATCCTAACTACCATCCAGATACAAACTTCAATGACAGAATTTGCACTATAATTACTATTAGAACAATATAAATAATTATTATTAGTACAGTATGACTAAATTATGACCTTTGGCACAGAGGAGAGGAAAATCCCTTTTGTGAAGGAAACCTCTGGGTATCCACTGACGTAGTTTACTATCCCTCCAGGCTTAACACAGTATGGATTTAAGATTATGTTTATTAACTCCAAGGATGATGCCAAACCACCATCATGCTGCTGCACTATACACATATAGAGGTAACATGTTACCCTTCTTGTGTCTTGATGAGATTATCCACCCTCACCAAGGTGCTGCAGGGTTCGGCTCTGCAGCTAAAGGAGCCCCTGCATGGGAGGACTCCAGTACTGGAAAAGTGCATGTAGGGCATTAATGGAACCTAAGGGTTTCAGACTATACAACCAGGAGAAGAAACTGGCATACATAAAAGCAGCTATAGGCTTGACTGCTCAAGTCCTCTCCTCTGAAATTCAAGGCCCATAAGTGGAATCACTGAAGCTAAGCCCATAAGGGGTACGACCTGAAGACAATACAAAGCCCTTAAAGGGGCAGCTAAGCACTGCACATATAACCGATAGTCATTGTGGTGTGTGCTCGACAGTCACTGGGGCATGTGTCTGAATATATGATAGTAAAGTAATGACACACACAGCCCTGTACAAGAAGTATGGTCTGTCTGAGTGTTGAGCACCGGGCATAGAGGAGTTGGATGACCGCCTGGGCAGACTCGTGGACAATACTCACCGGGAGCAGAAGCAGTGGCTTGAAGACCCCATTCCAGGAGAGTGAAGCTCTAAAAAGTCAGGAGAAAGCAGCACAATCAGCTTTAAGGCGGTGAAGGGGAAGGTGACTCTACTGTTGAATAACTTGTCGCAGCTTCCGTTCTTTTACAGAATGGCTAAAAGACGACACATGTTTTTGGTCAGACCTACTCAAGTCTGCACATTGATGCCTTCCTCATCTAGGAATCCATCAACTACCACATTTATACAGTGAGCAAAACATGAAATGTGCATACTCCCCACTGTCAACTGCCTTTACTATATTTGTTGCGTTATCTAATACTATAAAACCTGGTGTTAACGAGTGTAGTGTCAGCCACCCATCGACCATCTACTGAAGGAAGAGTCTGCACGACTGTCACTGTCAAAGCCTGCAACACATAAAACTGCCAGCTTTCGGGGGCTGGGGGACCCCGGTGACTTGCAGCTACTGCTACTGCTGGGGTTCCACTAAGCCGCATTGAAAGAAATTTCACTGACAGCCCCTACAGCCACACAATGCCACTGACATCCCCGACACCGCCACATCCCGACAACAACCGGGAACACACCGACAATCGACTGCCACAGTTCTCAGTATCAATGTGGGGGGGGGGGCTGATAAGGTAAAGTAGGGTACCTGCTAGTTTGCTGTTACCTGTTTAGGAAGCTACAGGAAGTGGGGTAAGAAGTATCTGCAGGAAAATTAACAAACAGGTAGCTGCTACAGGTGGGAATAGGGGAGACATCCTATTTAGGGGAGGGTGCAGTACCTGTTCAAGAAGGGCATAAATGGGAGGGTTAATTGAAACGTAGGAAGTAGAGAGACAGGGGGTACAGTGTATGACATATCCAAGCGAGTAAAGGGGAAAAGCAAGCAGGAACAAGGGGAAAGCAATAAACACCCTATCTAGGGGAGGGTTATACAGTAAATACTGATAGACAGTGTAGGTGGGAAAGGATCAAACATATGAAGGGGGAAATAGGGGCAAAGTACAGTTGAAAGCATTATGTAGTGATACGTAAAATCGATTATGGGAGTGGTGCAGTGCAATGGATGAAGAACTGCAGTATTCTAGGGGACATTCTGGAAACTGAGGTACTACTCCATCTACACGCACCTATCTGGGTTGAGGGAGGAGGTTGTTGGTCTCCGAGAGGAGCAGGCTAGGATCCAAAGGACCTCTTCCCCCACCCAGGGGCCACAGAGTCTAGTGTTGTTGCCCCAGAGGTTGCCTAGGAAAAAGAGGGCCAGCTGGACAGCGATGGGTTCCAGAAGTGTGGGGGTGGCAGGCCAGGGGCACTTCTTCAACTGTGCCACTACAAAATTTCTTCAGCGTTCTGGCAGATAGTACTGCCAGAAGGAGGCACCCGAAGCAGTGGCAAGGGAAGATCTGGGAGTCCTCCACAAGGAAGACCCTAGGTGGGAGGCAGAGGACCCCAGCAGATGAGGAAACTGCTTTTGATGAGGCACTCAACTGTTAGGGGAGTAGATTTGGGAATAGGTGGGGGGGGGGAGAGATAAGGTGCCTACCTGGCACCACGATTTGGCAGGACAGGCAGCAGAGCCTAAGGATTGCTAGGGTGGCAGGGCATGGAGGGAAGCTGGATATCATTGTCCACCTGGGGACTGAGGCCCTAGCAAGAAACGGGGCTGGGACTGTGCTGGAAGAGTTCAGGAAACTGGGGTGGGGTCTAAGGCAAGTAGTACGCACGGTGGCATTCGCCAAGGTGCTGCCTGTCTATGGCCAAGGGAAGGATAGGATTCTCTGCACCAGGAACTTAAAACTTAATTACAGTATGTTTAAAATGCTTTTACCATATTTTATTTGCTTACCATGAGAACAACCACTCTGTATATATTGCAAGTAATGTTCAGATGCTGTTTTACTGCCTATCTTTTTTGAAGGTTTCACAGAAAATCCCCTCAAACATTTTCAGACCAGCTGGCGGAATCTTGGGTGAGTGCTGATTCCATTCAAGCAACAATGACATCATTCTCCTCAAAGTCCTGGCAGCTCAGTATATCATATTAGGACACTCAAAAATCAGTCTTTGCTACCAATTTTCTGGTGGTGGCCTGTATTAATCAAACTATTCCAGTAAAACACTGTGAGTAACTATCTGCCAATCTCCCTAAGCTGATCAGCACTTGGTGCACAATATCACCCCCCCCCCAAAAAAAAATAAAAATAAAACAACAACATGACAGGCTCTTAACATGAACATTTTTGCTTCCTTTGTTCTCTTCCTGCCCTGAATGAAGCCCCAATATCTTCCTCTTTCTTTTAAAGTATTGTCCCCTAAAAAATACTGCCTCAGACAATTGAAAGTAAACATGAGTTGTTGCCATTTTGCAATCTGTTGTACGTGCGTGTGTGTGTGTGTACTGAGCTGCCAGGACCTTGAGAAAAATGATGTAATTGGTGCCTGAATGGAATGAGCACTCACCCAATATTCCGCCAGCAGGTTTAAAAATGTCTGAGTGATTTTCTGTGAAACCATCAAATAGGAGGGCATTAAAATAGTATCTGTACATGACAAATGGCACTTTCTTCATTTCATATGTAATAAATAAGACCTGGTTGTCCTTTCGATAGGGAAAAGGAGTAAAGTTCATAATATGTTTGTAATATATCTGCAGTTGATCTTTAAACACATGGCTGAAGGAATGGTGAAAAAGGTGGGGTTCAGCTATGGTGGAGACTGGGTCCAGTCCAGAGGGATATGGGTATATACAGAGGTGATGACCTACACCTGCCTGGAAGGGAGACATCAGTCCTCAGTGGATGGATTAAATGTTACTTTGATGAACATTTAAACTAGCTGAAGGGGGTGGTGTAAAGACAAAGGGAGGCATAAACTGACCCCCTCCCCGGCATCACAGACTGATGCAGTATGAAGGGGGGACCCAAGGGGAGGAACCCACCCTCCCAAGGAGCAGGTAAATGGGAATAGTAGAGTATTAGAGGACAAGGGGAAACAGGAACAAAAGTTTAAAAAAGAGAGGGGAAAATGAGGCTGGGCACAAGGCAAGGAAGGGGGTATGCAGCTGGGGGCATGGTGTGACAGGCCATGTGTGCAAATACAAGGAGTCTTGGAAATAAAATTCCAGACCTGCAGACCATCACAGACTGATGCAGTATGAAGGAGGGACCCAAGGGGAGGAGCCCACCCTCCCAAGGAGCAGGTAAATGGGAATAGTAGAGTATTAGAGGACAAGGGGAAACAGGAACAAAAGTTTAAAAAAGAGAGGGGAAAATGAGGCTGGGCACAAGGCGAGGAAGTGGCTATGCAGCTGGGGGCATGGTGTGACAGGCCATGTGTGCAAATGCAAGGAGTCTTGGAAACAAAATTCCAGACCTGGAGACCATCATGGTGGAGGCAGACCTGGATATTGTGGCCACTACTGAGTTATGGTACAAAGGTAGTCATGACTGGGACATGGCCATACTGGGTTACACTCAGTTCAGGAAGGAAAGTGTGTTTGTGTGGAGAGGGGGAGGGGTTGTGCTGTATGTAAGAGAGGGTATCAAGGCAACAGAAACACAAGGGAAGCAGGAGGGAAAGGAGGGTCTGGAGGTACTGTAGGCAACCATGGAGAGAGGAGCCAAAGCCACTATTCATACTTGGGTGACATAGCTCTCCAACACAGGGCGAGGATCTGGATGTGGCACTGAGGGAAGCCATCAGCACAATGACAGAAAAAGGGGAGGTGCTGCTGATGGTGGGCATTAATCTGCCAGATACAGACAGCAGCCTCCTAAGTCGCAGCCTTGGTTAGAAGCAGGGACATCCTAGAATCCCTGCAGAGGGCATTTCTCAGGCAACTAGTCAAGTAGCCCACTCGTAATGAGGCACTACTGGACCTGGTGCTCACAGACAGGTACACTGCTGCAGATGTCGAGGTGGGATGCCACAGTGTGATTTAACATATAGACAGCAGCAGACGACAACCACTCGGATGAGAGTCCTAGACTTTAGGAGGGCAAATTTGTTTTAAAATGGGTGAATACCTCAGAGATTACTTAATGGGGGTGCCGGGTGGGTGGAGAAACAGTGGGCAAAATTAAAGGATGGCATAGTGAAGGCAAAAAACCTCTGTGAAAAGAAGTGAGCACAAACAGGAGGAAAAGAGACCACTATGATTCTCTAAGATACTGGCTGAAAAGGTAAAGGCTTAAAGGGTAGCTCAGGAAGTACAGAGAGATGAAGAGGAAAGAGGATAGGGAGGTGTACCAGGAAAAGCAGAGGGTAGAAGGGAAAGCGGTGAGGGGCACAAAGGCACAAACTGAGGAAAGGATAGCCAAGGGGTAACTGAGGGTAACAAAACCATTTTCAGGAACATAAATGAACGCAGAACTACTAGTTAATAGAATTGTTCTTTTTACAATAGTTGCGTCAAATGAGCCCCACAACTGACAAAACTTGAATCCTTTGCTTTTAACTGTTTTTTGGTTTTTTTTATAGTCTTTATTTTTTCTGACAGTTTAGCAGACTCTTGTCCGGAGCGCCATACTGGATTCAGAGGGAAATTGTGTGCTGCCATTCTCTCAGTGGTTATTTTGTCTGATGCAACTGTAATGCACCATCCCTTCCTTTGCCTGCTGAGTGTTTATAGGACAAGCAATGCAAACAGAGGGTGAAAAACAGGAAATGGTATGTGGGCTGCCATATTTTCTGTGGATCCACACAACATTATAAATGTATTAAATATCAAGGAAACCAATTATAAGAAAACAGTAGTAAGCAGCAAAAGTTAAATCTGAAATTTTAAACTACCAGGCAGTGCAAAAATCCGGGAAGTGATGAACAATCCTGGTTAACTAGTACTGCTGTTTAAAAAGATAAAGACAAGGGGAGGGACTGCGAAATTAAGAAGGGCATGAGGAGACCATGCAGAGGACGATCAGGAAAAAGTAGATATCCTGAACAGATATGTCTATTCAGTCTTTGCGGTGGGAGGGGGAGTGGGATGGACCACATAAATGCAGCAGGAACACTGGGTGGGGGGACACAAATCCATTCATGGAGAAAGTCCTGAAAGGACTTGCATATCTCAAAGTGGGTAAAGCTATGGGGTCAAACGGTATACTCAAGGGTGCTGAGGGGGCTCACAAAGGTACTGACTACACAAAACCAACAAACTGTACCATGCTCTCCGCTGCCAGGTGGGGTGCTACTATCGGGTTTTGCTGACCGAAAACTGAAATCCCAAGAACAAAATAGTAGCACTCCCAGAGCCAGTGTGCTGAAATAAGGCAGCACGCCAGTGGATATGTTAGGATGAATTCCCACAAACACGCATCACACATGTGGAATTAACCTAAGCATATCCAGTTTAGAGTGCACTTGCTTTATTGCAGCATGGGCTCGGAAGTGCTTACTGTTTTCTGTTCTGAGGTACTGCCTACACTTCTGACAGTCCTATTCAACAACTCAATGGAAACAGGAGTGGTTCCAGAAGACTTGGGGGCAGATATAGTCCTGTTTCATAAAAGAGGCAGGAGGGAGGAGGCTGGCAACTATAGGCTAGTCAGTCTGATGTTAGTGGTGGAGAGCAGGAAGCAGCAGAAACACTAGAAGGGAGGGAGGCAGACACAAGTCCACTCACAGAGGAAAGAGTCCTGACTTACAAATCTGAAATTGGATAAAGCTATGGGGTCAGACGGAGTACACCCAAGGATGCTGAGGGAGCTCGGGGAGGTACTGACTCTACCTCTGACAGCCCTATTCAACAATTCACTGGAAACAGGGGTGGTTCCAGAGAACTGAAGGACAGATGTAGTACCTCTTCATAAAATCGGCAGCAGGGAGGAGGCTGGCAACTACAGGCCGGTCAGTCTGATGTCAGTGGTGGGGAAGTTAATGGAGACCCTTTTAAAGAAAGAGCAGTAGAGTATCTTGAATACAGTGTGTTACAAGACCTGAGGCAGAATGGATTCATGAGAGGGGAGGTCACGTCAGACAAACCTCATTGATTTCTTTGACTTGATAACCAGGGAAAAACATCAGGGTGGGGCAGTGGACGTGACCTACTTAAGACTTCAGCAAGGCTTTCAACACCATATCACATAGGAGACTCATAGGGAAACTGGGCAGTTTGGGGATGGGACCCAAGGTGGTAAACTGGATACGAAATTGATTAATGGACAGGCGACAGAGGGTGGAGGTAAACAGCACTCACTCTGAGAAGGGAAGAGTGACCAGCGGATTACCTCAGGGATCAGTCCTCATTAATGTCTTTAGAAGTGACGCTGCAGAAGAGCTGGAAGAGAAAGTATGCCTCTTTACAGATGATATCAAAATCTGCAATAGGGTGGACACTCAGAGTGGGTGGAGAGAATGTGTAGAAACACAAGAAAACTTGAGGAGTGGTCAATGGTATGACAGCTGAGTTTCAATGCAAAACTGCAAATCATGCACCTAGGGCAGAAACCCAGAGGTAGAGCATATATTGGGGAAGAGGTAGTGACTGTCACTAAACAAGTAAGGGACCCTGGGGTAATCATACTGGATGTACCAGACTAGAAGGCAGCATGTTCAAGTAGAAAGATGGGGTATGGTGCCAGGTGGAAGCTGCTCCCTCCCACAACAATGCTACAGAGAACAAGGAGAGTCGGGCACTTGAGGAGAGACAGGAAGTCAGCTGAGGTAATCACCCCAAAAAAGATGAAAATGCAATCCACATGGTCTTATTTGTGGCCAAACAGAACTCGCAATCACAGGTAGGAGAGTGTGCTTACACATTCACAAGATGCTATGGCCCCCTTAAATAATAGGTAGTAGACTATCTGGTATTTAAGGGGACCACCAGCCAGTTAGACTCCACCCACTAACGGAGACTACAGTCGAAATGCCACAGCATCTTGTGGCTGTGTTTCAGCATTATCACTTCTAGTGTGATCTATGAAAATTACCATATTCCACAGTGCCTAAAATAACGAATCAGAGCAACCTATACACCTTAATATAAAGCCATAAACTGTACTGTGTGCCATTACTATTGTCCAGTCCAGCACATAAACTCCATATTACAAGACCAAGATAAAATATGGACTTTATATGCTGCACTGGACAATAATAATGCTACAATGTGCTGTTTGTAGCTTTTTTTATAGTTATATTTGTATTTTCATCATATCACATTGTACACCAATGTCACCTGGGTGGTTTAAGTAGCACTCCAGGGTTCCTAGTAATCCTGAAGGGTGACAGAGTAAATGTGAACTTCAGGTTGCACAATTTGCAGCACCACAAGTAATTGTGTGATCAATTTAATGACTACCCAATGGGATTTACTTTGGATCCATAAATACAGGAGTAATTGTGTACCCAACCCGGCCCCCTGACGAAGAGGAAGGATTGAAGCGGTGGGGCTGGGTGAGCTGGCAATGAGGTAAGATGCATATCTCTGAAATGGACAAAGAATATTTTTTATAACTATTAGCACTATTTGGACAGCCTGAATTAATGTGGATGTGTGTTGAGGAACTGCTGTAGCCCTACATGGCATTGTTTATTTTTTGCACACCTTTTGTC
Source organism: Neoceratodus forsteri (assembly GCA_016271365.2). Taxonomy (NCBI): domain Eukaryota; kingdom Metazoa; phylum Chordata; order Ceratodontiformes; family Ceratodontidae; genus Neoceratodus; species Neoceratodus forsteri. The sequence continues at coordinate 43,187,666 of CM057451.1, forward strand.
AAGCTTGTATAAAATCAAATGAACCTTATTAGAGCAAGTTCAAGTTTGGCATGCTTTACTACCAGCAGGTAGTCAGTTAATTTCAGCACTTCAGTTTTACATGAACTTTTTTATAGTGCTGCCTCTGAGTGCATCAAGTTTCGTTTGGGAAGTAATAGTGGCCAAGAACTGGTCTGGGACACTGCCAGTTGGCCCATGTTTTCTGCCGTCTGCCAAGATCACAGTACAACAGCACAGCTCAGGATGACACACACACACGTGCACACACACAGGCTGCTTCAGGACCCAAGAGTAGACTGCAGCAACTTGAAGGAATGTGAAAACTGCCCAAAAAAAAAAAAAATAATTTTCTTGTTTTTTTAATGGGATACTACCAAGGTGCTAACTACCAGTGGCCAGGCACCAGCACACTGTCAGCAAGCACACCCTTGCTACCCAGTAACTCCAAAATCACAGGCTTCAGGCAGGGGCCTCAGTCAGTCTATGTGCCCTGCTAAAATGCTAGTTCTGCACTGAAAAAAAAATATATAAAATGTTTATCCACGCTAACAAAAGAAATGGTGTGCTGCACTGCTAATAAGATTAAGCAAGCAGACACTGGCAAACTGCCACCTCGTGCTAAACATCAGCGCTACTTGTACATTACTGTTGCCTCTGTCCACTACTGTATACATTGTATATTTTTACCACGTGTACCCGACTCTTAACCTTTTGAAAACAGGCATCTGTCTAAAGGGTTTCATGTGAGATAAAAAAACTTAACTTAAAAACCTCATGCCCCATCTGCTCACTTCCTAAGTAAACTCCCCTCCAGAGTCCAGTCCATGCCCCCTCAGTTACCTCGCAGGCAAGTCCCTGGTCTCAGAGGCCTGCTGCTTTGCAAGCACTGCTCAGCCTCTTTACTTTCGGGTTTTCTTTCTTCTTTTTCTTCCTAAAAATATTCCCCCTTCAGCAACCCTGCTGTTAGGTTGAACTTTATAAAGAATCTCATAGATTTTTGTATTTTTGGAAGAATCTGAGATATTTCCAAGTTATTCTCTCTAGAAGTTGATTACAGCCCTGCATTAGCTATCTGACAGCCTAACAATGAGCATGTGAGTGAGTTTCTTGCTGGCTCACATCGTCAAGCTGAGTCTAGCATCAAAATGAGTCCATGACTCATAGCCTGTCTAGTTCACTGTTTCCGGTACAAACTGTGGCTTGCGGTTTGACTGGTTCACCTGATCCACACCTTTTGGACCTAGGTGAACCTTTTCAACAAAGAAATTTGCCTATTTGCCCCAAAAGTTCTCCAAAGTCCAAAAGAATACAAAACATGACAGCTAAAGGTGACGTTCTGATAATTGAAGACTTCAACATGCCAGATACAGATTGGTCAATACCAACAGGAACATCTGCCAGAACTAGACACATGGTGGATTCCCTGCAAGGGGAGGGCCTCAAACAACTGGTACAACAACCTACAAGAGACAGGGCTATTCTACATCTAGTACTGACTAATAGGGAAAGGATCACAGATCTCCAGGTAGAAGGCCAGTGACAATCACATGGTATGGTTCAATTTAGCCACTAGAACTAAATAATCCCATTCCAAGGCAAAAATATGGGACTTCAGAGGAGCTGACTTTGATAAGATGGCCAACAGAGTTAAGCTAGCCCTGGCAAAAAGAAATACAGGTGAGGAGGTACAAGCAAAGTGGGCAAGCATTAAGGATGCAATACTTGAAGCAACATCCCATTGTGTTAAGAGAGAAAAGGAAGTGCAAAAGAAGAAGGAAACCACTTTGGTTCTCAAAAACAGTAGCAGAAAAGGTCAGAGCCAAAAGGCTGGCCTTCAGGAAATATAAGGGAACGCAGCAGGATGAAGATAGGGAGGCATACCAAACTTCCCTAAGGGAAGCAGGGAAGGCAGTAAGGTAGGCAAAGGCCCAAACCAAGGAAACACTAGCACAAACAGTAAAAGAAGGTGACAAGACTTTCTATAGATACATTAGCGAAAGGAGAAATTCCAGAGGGGGTATTGCTAAGATCAAAGGGGATAAGGGCGCATGTGAGAAGGAGGACCATGTAAAAGCATCTATTCTGAATAGATACTTCTGTTCAGTATTTACTGAAGAGAAGGCAGGGCAGGGCCCACAGCTCAGCAATATGGACACGGGGGGGGGGAGGTGTGCACTAGTCCCTTCACAAAAGAAAGGGTCCTACAAGAGCTCAATAAGCTCAGGGTGGACAAGGCAATAGGACCTGGTGGCATACATTCCAGGGTACTAAAGGAGCTTAGGGTGGAACTAGCAGAGCCATTATCAGAACTGTTTAGTGAGTTCTGAGCACAGGAGAGGTCCCAGTAGATTGGAGAAGGGCTCATATGAATCCGCTCCACAAGAATGGTAGCAGGGAGGAGGCAGGGAACTACAGACCAGTCAGTCTTACATCAGTAGTGGGCAAGATTATAGAGGCACTCCTTAAGGAAAGAATCGTGCAACACCTGGAATCCATAGGTGCACAGGATCCAAGACAGCATGGGTTCACAAAAGGAAGGTCCTGTCAAACTAATCTCATAGATTTCTTTGACTGGGTAACCAGAGTGGTGGACCAAGGGAGAGCAGTTGACGTCGCCTACCTTGACTTCAGCAATGCTTTCAATACTGTTCCACACAGAAGATTGATTAATAAGCTGGGTAGGCTCGGGGTGGGTCAGAAGTTGGTCAACTGGGTGGCAAACTGGTTGACGGGCAGAAAACAGAGAGTGGTGGTAAATGGTATACAGTTAGAAGAGATGCAAGTCACAAGTGGGGTACCTCAGGGATCAGTCCTGGGGCCAGTCCTCTTCAATATCTTCATCAGTGACATTGGAGATGGACTGAAGGATAAGGTTTGTCTGTTTACAGATGACACCAAGATCTGCAACAAAGTAGATGATCCAGATGGGGTGGGCAGAATGAGAATGGGGTGGGCAGAATGAGAAGAGATCTGAATAAACTAGCAAAATGGTCGGAAGAGTGGCAACTGGGTTTAATACAAAGAAGTGCAAGTTCATGCACATAGGGAAGAGAAACCCTGAAGCCACCTATAGGCTGGGAGGGGAGTTGCTAGCAATCACAAGGGAAGGAAGAAAGAAACTTGGGCATCATCATCACAGATGACCTGAAATCATCCAAGCAGACCACTAAAGCAGTAGGTAAGGCTAGGAGGATGTTGGGGTGTATTAGTAGGGGTATTACAAGTTGGAAGAGGGAGGTAATAATCCTTCTTTACAAGACACTGGTTAGGCCCCATCTGGAGTACTGCGTGCAGTACTGGAGGCCACACCTTCACAAGGACATTAACCAAATTGAGGCAGTCCAGAGAAGGGCAACCAAAATGGTGCAGGGACTGCATCAGAAAGCATACGAGGACAGGTTAACGGAGCTCAATATGTATACCCTAGAGCAAAGGAGGGAGAGAGGTGATATGATTGAAACATTCAAACACCTTAAGGACATTAACAAGGTGAGAGAGTCTAACATGTTTAAATATAAGAAAAATAGCAGGACAAGAGGACACAGCATGAGATTAGAGGGAGGCCAATGAAGGGGTAATGTGAGGAAGTTCTTTTTCACAGAAAGGGCGGTGGATGCATGGAACGGCCTACCTCAGGAAGTGGTGGATATGAGAACAGTGCAGGTCTTCAAACAGGCATGGGATAAGCATAAGGGAGCAATACAGATGAGTATGAATAGATAGGCCATTAACAGAGCAAAGGCCGATGGCACATTTATAAGGCAGAAAAAGAAATGGGCAGACTGGATGGGCCTTGCAGTCTTTATCTGTCGTCAACTTCTAAGTTTCTAGAATTGAATCAAACATCTGAAGTTCGTGATGTTCTCTTCTTTCATAGAACCAAACCTGTAGCCCTAGTTAGCATCTTTAAGATAGGTTTAGATACTCAAGGTGTAGAAAAAGGAGATAATGACATACAAAACAACAATGACTAGAACTCAGCCTACACACATCAGTGTTATGTCATACAGTCCCAATATCTAGATTAGTTAGTCAGTCAGTTACTCAATCAGTCAGTCAGTTGGGCAGACCCACTGAGCATTAGCTGCCCATCTTCAAGGGCGACCACAGTCATATTTTACTATGGGTCCCACTTACTAAAAAGCAGCTCACACAGACAAGGTCATAGCTGTTCTCCCATCCCAGTTATAAATGTCACAGAAAATGCAAAAATAATTGTCACTGCACAAAAAAAAAAAAAGGTAAATTGCTTTAAAGCAGTGTGGGTAAACATGATGGACTTAAGAGTCACTTCCGACCTTAAGTTACTGTGTTACTATGTTAAAAAGGTGATCTCCCAAAGAGAATCCCAATCTTGAGGAACAAGCAGTGGAATCTTCCTTTTAAAAGTACTGCTTACCTATCAGAACTTGGCTGGAGTCCACGAACTCGTCAGGACTAGCACTGGAATCATCTTCTCTTGCAGGTTTTTTATCATCACTCTGTCCTGTTTCTTCTGTTTGTTCCCCCCTTCGGTGAATGGTATCTTTGGTGCTGTTTGAATCTGGATGCGTTTCTGTTTCCTTGCTGTCTTTGCCACCTACAAGTTGTGTGCCTTTCCCTCCTCCATCCTGTGGTGCATGTGGCTCATCTTCCTTGGAAGTTTCTGAGGTTTCTACATACCTGCCATCCTTTGATCCCAGCTCTGTATCCTCTGTGGTGCCTAACATGGACAAGTGGAAACACTTTGCAGTTCAGATGGTTTGCTCACAGATTTGACCTTTGCCTGCAGTCTGTTGCCCAACAATCTACACAGATATATTCAAGACGTACCTTTCAATTTCCCCGGTTTTCAGGGATGCCCTGGATTTTGCCTCCACATTTTCCTCCCTCACTCTTAAAACTGGTGTTTTTTGTCACTGAAGAGCAGGGACTGTACATAAATGTCAAACATTTAAGTTACAGACAAGATCTCCTTGCTTTCTCACACTGAGCCACTTACACAGATTCCTGGGTTGATACTGGCAGTTTCTAAGATGGTGTTCCTGATTTTGGTCATTGGTACATGACTTTTGTAGTCACGTTCCTGATTTTTGTATACAAATGTTGAGAGGTACGTTTCAAGTCGTCAGAAGAGGAAAATTCTGGGGACATTAGAATGCCGTGCAATGACAGCATAATCACATACAGAAAAGCAAGATTTTAATATTGTACAAAATTGCTTGTACCTGGATAACTGGATATCACAGTATACCACAGAATGGGGGAGGGGGTTAAGTTATGTGCAGTTCATCTACTTTGCTACCCCAGGTGTATGTAGTGAAGCAGACAAGCTACACATCATTCACAAACTATGCTTTAACCCATCCAGCAATGCATTTCACGAGCAAAGTTCCCTGCACTGAATTCACCAAGTATCCCCCTCTGAAGTTATGCCCTGTTGAAGATACCTCCCCCGTACTATTCTCAAATCTTCATTGTGCCCCCAGGCCATCTGATACATCTTGTGCTTAAGGAGGTGTTCACCGCTGGGGTTAGCAGCGCTGCTAGCATATCTGAATCCTTTCTTATTATTTTTAAGTTATTGTTTTTACTCGTTCTCTCTCTCTCTCTCTCTCTATTTGGGCATCGTACCCTACGACCTCCAGTAACTACCCCTTTCAACTCCCCCATTTACCCCTGGAGGCTGGGCTTGCCTAGTTGACCACACCTGACAAGGTGATGATCCTCCCATGCGGATCGTCAGGGTGGGGTGGCCGGTTGGTCAGGCCTGGACATGATGACTGTGTTCCTGTCTTCGTTGCTTCCAGCTGCAGGACATCAACATGCTTGGGAACCCAAGTGCACATGCACACAAAGTGCGGCGGTGCAGATTTTGCCCAGAGTCATCCCTTCCCTCAGCAGTGCCTCTGCTGCTCTAACACATGTGGTCTCCCACGTGGCAGTTTTGCAGCAGAGGCTGCCAGTGACCCTACCCCCATCCCACAGAGGAGCATCATCTGGAATGCTCAATCCTTGTTCCCCCTAGCAGATCCCTGATGACCCTACCGCTACACCAAAAAGTAGGCGTACCATTAGTATTGTTTCTCCAATTCCTTTTTTATAGCTGTAGATTTTACCTCCTTGACTAGTTGTGCCCCCTATCCACCCTGATCACCACACAGCTCCATCACCCCAGTATGTGGCTCTCCTTCTAACTCCACAGAAGGCCAAAAGGGATTGCAGGTTCTTCCCCCTTACGAAGAAGTGGCGAGTAGAGGAATGCAAGAGGCTGCATATGGCCCAGGTGTACCAGGCTTCATTTTGCAAGACCAGGTGCTTTCCCTGTCTGCTTTCTCCCACCCCAGAACTTTGGCATTGAGGGCTCCAATGTGCAAATGTGTACAAAGATGCACGCCAGTGCAAAGATCCAGCTAGCATCTTTCTTCCCCAGTCACTTCAGCCTGCACTATTACCTGTGATCAAGGAGGTGGCATTCTTTTTTTTTTTTTTATATCATACTCCAATTTTTTTGTGCCTTACTGCAGCGCTCCAGTGGGGGCATCCAGCCGCCAGCCCCCACCGACCCAGAGGACAGCAGGCTCACTCGCCAAGGGTCCTAGCATAGCCGTCACCAGACCCCCAACGCGTTTCCATGACAGGCCTCCAGGTTGGCGGGTGCACGGCCATCAAGCTGCTCGGTCGCGCCCAGCTCTTTTCCACCCTAGATTTTTCCCCCCCGGAGCTGGCAGTGCAGTGATGCGCTGCCTACACGCAAGCGTCTTGCCAGACTCCATCCCATGCTACTGCCACATCTTGCACTTCCCCCGACCTTTGCCAGGGGCCACCCAAGCGCGACAAAACCCTCTAGCCCACCCCAGAGGAAGGAGAGCAGTCCTGGGACGCTCAATCCAACCTCTCCCTGCCCAGCCCCGGCGGCCCGAGTCCGTTCCGAACCAGGTGGATGTGTCGTGAGGTGTGGCGTCAGCGCCTCAACCCTCAGCGCCACCGTGCCGGCGTGGCATCCTTTTTAATATAGTTTTTATTGATTTAAATTTTTAAGGGAGTACAGACATAGCTATGTAAGCCCCCTTTGTGAGCTTACTAGTTAATTTATTTGTAGCCTTGGTGTCTGGAGCTGGTGCTCTGCCTGCTGGCGGGGGGACCCCACTCCAAGGGTATAAGTGGGCAAGGTTTGGGCAGGAGAGTCATCCAAAAAGAGAGAGGAGAGAGAGAGAAGTGGGTGTGTGTTTCGGCTGTGAGGGCCAAGGTTCGGGGCCGGGGTGGGTCAACTGCCCCCTGGCCTGCCACCCTCGAAGACCGGCATGATGTTGTGGCAGTCAGAGCAGGAGGAGTCTGGAGCCTGCTCAGGGACAGCTAGTGCCAGTGGGAGCCAGAGCCCGGGTAGAAAAAATGGGTTCCACCCCATGACTTTCTAGCACCTTGGAGGGGCGGCACAGGTAAGTACCCCCCCTTTTCCCTCATCTGTGGGCGAGGTGAGCAAGTATGGGCCAGGTTGTTGGGACAGTACGGTGTGGCAGCCCGTGCTCACAGAGAGTAAAGAGGTGGCAGCCTTGTCTCCCTTTCCTGTGTCACTTTGGCCTGGCCTGGGAGCTGCTAGGGTATCCTTTTCACCTACAGGCTCAATTCTGTACAGAGGTCTCCGGGGTGGCCAAGGCTGGCAGAAATGCCCTGAAATGTTCAGAGCTGCACAGATGGGCTTGGACTTCAGAGACTCAGTGTTTCCAGGGACCTGTCGGCTGGGAGAAAATGTATCATCCAGGGGAGCCTGGATTCGAACCCCCAGCATAGGGATGACTGTTCAGTATTTCCGCTACTTTACACCCTGTAACAGGGAGTGTATTGTGTGGATGGGGAGATCTATCTCGAAATCTGTGGAGAAAAAAAAAATATACGTTTGTGCAGGAGAGAGTTCTCGGAGAAATGATGTGTCTACGTCCTGTATTGTGGCTGTATGTTCTTGCTGCTGCCAGGATTGTGAGCCTTTTCAGCCTCAGGGAGCACTGCAGGGAAGAGCTTTTAACAACTAGAAGTATGCTGCAAACTGTATTGGGCACCTCACCCGAAGTTGTTTCCCTCCATTGTAATTTGCACCCACCACTCCATGGAGTGAGTCGATCAACTGAGATAAATTAAATCATTTTTTCCTTCTTTAATCTGGAGTGGACAATGGACTTAATCATTTGGATCAGTGTGTGTTTGTGCTAACGCCATTTGCCCCCACAGCTGCTGTTCTCCTCTGGCTGCTAAGATTGGCCCCCCCCCGGACATCTCACCAAGGAACCCAGGTAACAAGTAGTATCACTTTTCTAGACTGTGTTTCTGGCTGCAAGTGCCCCCCTCCCCAAAAGCAATATCTGGCATAGACATGGGGGCTTACAGTTATAACACCCACAACAGCATCAAAAAAGTATAAGGATATATATCCACAAAGTATACTGCAATTGCCAGTTCCGATTCACAGTAGAACCAGATAAAGAATACTGCTGTTATACCAATATTGAATTTTATTTATTCATTTATGTCTTTGATTACCAGGTAAGTGCACTGATCTGAGGGACTATTTTCAGGCATGACCCGGGCCATAAAAAGATGGCACGGAAAACAAAAGTACAATCTTGGAACAACAGGGTGTACAGAAACACCAAAAACAGCTGATTACAATACAGAAATATTTGTATATGAAGCAGAAGAATCAACGGATTTACCACATAAAAGACTGCAAGCGGATATACAGGGAGAGGCTCATAATATTCCTGGTAGACTAACAGATACAAACAGAAGATGCAAACAAACAAACCTACCCCGGTTCAACATTTCTTCAGGAGACGTGGAAGGGTGAAGGACAGAAGAGAGGACAGGGCCAAGACAACGAGAGTGAATTGAAAAACCCCACCAGGAGTCAAGCAGTGCAGTGGTAGATTTAACTATGAGTGAGAACAAGGTGCTACCCGGGTGCGCAAGAGCAGCAAGTAAAATCCATTAGCCAGGATTTAAAAAGGGATTTGAAGGCTGTGTGCGTGCTCGATGAGCGGAGGAGTGCAGGGATCCCATTCCACAGAGAGGGGCTGTGACTGATAAGGCTCTCCCTCCCATGCTGGTGGAGACCCTGGGTACTTCAAGCAGTGGGACAGTGGACGAGCGCAGTCTCCTGGGTAGTGTGCTGGCCTGGAGTAAGGAAGGGAGAGGGGACACGTTACCACCCCTGATGGTGCTATCCATTATGCAGCCAACAGACTAGTCAGAGTGGCCTTGGAGGGGTAACCAGCCAAGGGTATTATATAGGTCACAGTGATGGGTTGAGAAAGGTGCAGAGAGAGCAAGCACTATTATATACGGACGTCAGCCTGATTTTGGGAGCAGAGGATGCATGTGAATAGATGGGGGAGCAGTAGTCAAGGATAGAGAGTAGGTTACTCTGAGCTATCACTAAACAGGCCTCCTCGGTTAGTAAACTGCACTGCTGGTAGGTGACCCCTAGCTTTTGACTGACCTTGCGAACCACACTGTTTATGTGGTCAGAGAAGGCTAGTGCAGAGTCAAGTGTTACCCCCAGGTATTTGAACAAGTGAACATCATCAAGGACCACACCATCTGGGGATAGGATTCGGAGGGAGGAACCTGAGCTAAAATTTTTTGCAAGTTGAGGTTTAGATGCGAATAACATGGATCTGTTTTTTTGAATGTTGATGGAGGAGTCCTGTGCAAGGGACTGATCACGGTGATACATAACAAGATCGTCTACATATAGAAGCAATTTACATTGGACGCTTTCAGCGGGGAGAGACTTAATGAAAATAGAAAAGAGTAGTGGGCCCAAGATGGAACCCTGTGGGATGCCAGTAGAGACAGGTATTAAATAAAAACTAATGTCAAGAGTTATTTTTTCCTGTAGTCAATGCATACAGACAAGACAGGGCTGTATACTATATGATAGGCTTACTGTTTTGATGTTATGTTACATCCTATATTACAGAAAGAGAAAGGAGGGGCAAGAAAGCAGTCAAAGAAAAAGGAATAGAATAAAGGGGTAAAATAGCAAGTGCTGGGTGTCCCTGTTTCTTGGGACAAAGTCAGGATAATGGTCCAACTGATAACACAACCCAGCGACACCACTGTTCTTCAAACCGGGGCACTTTATTATTCATGGTATATTTTAACTTTTCCAGTCCATAGATATGCAAGACAGTATTCCTCCAATGTAGGTGCATTGTTTTTGTGTTTTTGTATGCCATAGACAAGTCACATTTTTTTTGCTGCTGTGCTACATATTAATAGTAATTTAAGTGTTTGCCCTGCCGAGCATTACCGGTGGGGGGGGGGACTGCCGTCAACAATAAAGAAGGGGTCACTCCCCCCCAGGTAACTGAAGATTTCCTCCAGTTTCGCAATGACTGCCTGCCAGAAGGGCTGGATAATCGGGCACCGCCAAAAACAGGAGTGTGACTGGCTAAGGTCTGCCTACAATCCCTCCCAGCAGCGTCAGCTCTCCACCCCCTGATATTTAGCCACTATCTCGAAGGAATGAAAATATCTAGAATGGCATTTCCAAGAAAACTCATGCCAGCAAGTTGATGATGTTATATCGGTAAGCTGGGACTGCGTATTTCCGCCATGCAGCCAATGTATGGTCCGTTCCCATCTCAGAGTTCCATTTGTGCAAAATGGACTCAGTGCTAGTGGTATCGTGTACTCTTTCCAAGAAGCCTCTAAAGAGCTGTCCATTAAGGTGGGACCACTGGTCTCCATTAATGTGACTCATTAGAAGATGCAACAGGGAAGATGGCTTCTCCAGAAAAGAAGCCACTGTGGGGCCAAAGTCTGACAAATAACAACGTACCTGTAGGTAACAATAATGATCTGTTGTGTGTACTTGATAAGTAGTTTGCAAAAAGGCAAAAGTAACCACCCCAGGTGAATCCAACAACTGGTATATGAAGCGGAGGCCGAGACAGCTCCATTGCAGCATTGCCTTATTAGTTTTACTGGGGGGAACAGCGTACCATATGACAACACCCATCAATGTGTCAAAGATGCTTTTATAAGGAATTTAGTCTTCATATACGTTCATTGTTTTAGAGTGACAGCTGTGTACTGGGAGAATTTAGAAACCAGATGACAGCCGAGTGGGGGACAAATAATAATCCAAGTTATCGATAGTTTATTGAGTTTTTATGCATAAATGGCAAAGTCAATGTTTGCAATATGCCATGAAATTGGGGTTAACCACACAAATATAATACGGAGTTAACAAGCAGATGCACAGAATTTCAAACTGAGCAGAATGACACCCCCTTGCTCTCTGGGGAGATGGGGTAGAGAGAACCTAATTCATGGAGGTGCCCCCTGCAAAATAAATCTAGAAATTAATTTATTTCAGAATTTGAAAGATATATCATCTGGCATAAGGAGTAATGTTTGGAGAAACTAGAGACTTCTTGGGAGAATATTTTGCCTAATGACCTTTAACCTGGTAAAATAATCAACTCTCTGTAATATGTTGAGTAAGGGGCTTATAATTAAGGCATTCTAAGTAAGACAAGTGTCTGGTTAGTTTTTGATTTTATGCCATTTAACGGGGAGTTTTTGCTTTAGGTCAGCAGGTGGGGTATAATCATATAGCAAGACTTCTGTCTTTTGCGCATTTAGTTTGTAGCCCTCAAGTCTGCTAAAAGTAGTAAAGACCACCCAAACAGCAGGGAGAGAATCCTCTGGCAAGGTCAGAGTAAGAAGAAAGTCGTCAGCAAAAAAAGAAAGTTTGAAGTCCCTACCTGTCACTTGAATAGCTGTTATAGTAGGATGAGAGTAAACTGCTACAGCCAAAGATCCAAATACAAGGCAAAAAGAAGAGGAGAAAGAGGATACCTCTGCTCAGACTTTGCAGTAGGAAGCGGGGGGTAAGGAGCCATTATCCTGAGTTGTGACCTGGGGAGGCATACATACCAGAAGCATCTGCACCAGCTCTGCTGGGGAAAACAAAGGTCACGACAGGGTGGTCTACAGATTTGGCTAGGGCCACCCTGCTGAAAGCCTTTTCTGCATCAAGACTAGGTAACAACCAAGAGGGACGACGGGAGAGGGATTGTTAAGGTGTCAGTATGGGGCCTGCCTGATGGGAGGGGTGGGAGTGGGGTAAGGGGGTTCCAAGAATCTGAGTCTCTGGCACAGTGTGGATCACAGATGTGTAACAATTTGATTGCATCTTCCCTTCTACAATTGTACTGCCACAAATTGACTGACATGAAATTATGGCTGTATAATTCTGCAAGCTATACTATGACTGAAATGTACTGCACCTCTTTTAAAACTATAGCTAAAATCAAAATAAAGTATAAAAAAAAAAAAAGACTAGGTAACGACACTAGGAGCTGGTGGGTATCTGCATATTCCACCAGGTGGCGGCTACGATGAACACTATCGTGGGTCTGCCTACTGCGGACAAAGCCAACCTGATCTTTATCCAAAAGGGAAGGTAATATGACCTCCAATCTTTTGGACCAGATGCCCATAAATAATTCATAATCACAGTTTAATATGGAACTAGGCCTGTAAGAGGCTGTGAACCTGGGGTCTCTATCAGGTTTAAGGAGTGCCGAAATCATGGCATAATGCTATGGTATGGGGTTGGATCCTGTCCGATAAGACTGATCGAAATGTTGATAGCAGGGGACGGAGGTGCTGTTCCTGGAACTGTTTGTAAAATTCAACAGGAAAGCCACACAACTGATTGAACCTCTTCAGCAGTAATCAGGGAAAGCAGCTGTTAGGCCATCTCTTCCACCAATTTTGGGAAAGACATGAACTGTACAAATGCCTGTAGATTTGCTTGGGACACCTCGCCTTCAGAGAAGTAAAGGTCCAGGTAGAACTGGGAAAAAATGTCTCGTATGGCGCAGGGCTAGCAGGTGAAACATTTAGCATCCAGATCATACAGCTGCAAAATGCAGGCCTATATTTTCCGAGATTGCAGTCTCCTAGCCAGGTTGCATGCCCCATGGGCTCTTCCCTCCCTCACTGTATGACTGCTGAAGGTAATACAGAGCCTGCTCAACCCTGGAATCCATAATATGTTGACTGTCCTGTTTAATTTTTGCAATTTGAGACGTCACCATTGTGTCACCCTGCAAATGAAAAGAGTGCAAGGTCTGCTGCACTTTGAGAAGCTTGCTTTCTCATTGCTTATTTTTTTTTTTTTTTTGGAGGAGTAAGCAATAAGCTCTCATGAATCACTGCCCGGGTTGTGTCCCAAAGCACTGCCAGGGAGATAGTAGGGTCTGCATTTTCATGGCGTATCCCAGAAATGCTCTCCTCCAGGAGGGTACACAGTTCCCGATCTCTAAGGAGGGTTAGATTAAAGCACCAGTGTGTCTGATGCACTGGCCTCCCCAGATAAAATGTTGCCAGAACATGGGTGTGGCCAGAGAGCAGGATCTCACCGTGGGTGACATCTTACAGAGTCCAAGTGTTCTTCTGTAGTAAAAAGGTGGTCAAGGCGGGCAGACATTTTAGTCCTGTTGGAGAAATCAGTGTGTGTGCATCCCAAGGGAAATGTGTGTTGCCAGACATCAATAGGCCAAGGTGGGCTGGCCCAGTGGCGCTGAGAGTTGAGGCACTGGACTCCACGCCTCGTGCTGTACCGGCGACCTGGGTAGCCCGGGTCATCGGGGGGGGGGGAGTCGGACTGAGCTGCTGTTAGGCAACTCTCCTCTCCAGGGGAGGGTTGGGCACTGATCCGACCAGCGGACGATGTCGGGAGGGGATGGTGCTATTAGGCGCATGGCGGAAGCTGTGTCTCCACATGGTTTCCCACCTGGACTTTGATCCTTCATGATGGCATCCTCGGGAGGGGGGTTAGGGATTCTCGTAGCTATTTTTGTAACCATGAAAATCCACACCCCCTGCTGTTCCCAGTGATCCCCGTAAGGGGATGGAACAGATGGTGGGGTACCGCCACGAGCCTTGCCGGCAGTCGGAGAAAATGTCCCTATAGAAAAAATAAAAATAAGGCCAAGGTGGGCCAATGTGGCATTACGGTATTTTTTGTGTGCCAGAACCCCACCCCATCACCTGGGAGCCTAGCTGCCACCTCCTGTCCCGCAACGCCTCCAGGCCTTACCTAGGTGAGCAGCCATGCCCTGGCTTACCCTCCAGGGCAGAGTCACCGAGCTGGCACCCCACCCCAACAAATGTCAACAGGGTAAACCCTGACTTACTCTCTCGCTGGCAGGGCCATGGGAGGAGGATAACCTTAGTAAGAAAGACTTTGAAGAAAGACTACAAAGCACTGGTCTATTTTCCCTTCATGTAAGATGTAAAAGGGGTGACACACTTCAGTTATATAAAGTTCTCTTAGATCCAGTACTGACTGAACATTGTGGTATCACATGGTCCGACTGCCATATCCCCCTAAGAAGTCATAATAAACAACTTACAATCCCTTACGCTAATACCAACAAAAGAAATAGCTTCTTTTAAATTTGGGCTATTAAATATTGGAATATTCTTCCCCAAAATATAGTAGATGCACCAAGTTTTGAGATATTCAAAAACCTTCTTGACCAACATTTAATGAACACAATATATTGAAGATTTGCCCACTTTGAGTAGGAGACATTCTTGATGGGCCATGGCCTTCTTATGTCTTAAAATCCAAGTAATCCCCTCCCCGGCGGAGTACACAAGGCTCAGTCGCCAGCCAAGAGCCACAGGCAGGCAGGGCGGGACTGACGGAGGAGTGGAGCATCATGTGTGGGAGACGGCATTTTCAGAAATGCTGAACCCACTGCCAGGAGGCATGGCGTACAATGATGTAGCGGCCCCAGGTGTCAATGTCTGGCATGTCTCCCCACTACTAGGATGCTCAATCATCTTTCCCCCAGCCGGCCCTCCGCCGTCCCGAGTCGGGTCTCGAACCCGGGGTGCCGGCGTCACAGACAGGAATCTTATCTCTGCGCCAGCGGGCCGGTGAGGGCCTAAAGGTATTTTTGAAGCAGCGATGGGGGGGGATGCCTGGGGCCGGGGGATGCACTAGACAAAGTAGGAGTGGAGGCGTCAAGAGAGGGAGTTAAGGTAGTGCTTAACTTGCTTCCCATCAGGAGTGGGCCCTGGAACATGGGGGAAAGTTTATTTAAAAACTCTGGGCTACTGTCTTGTTAAGACGCCAGAAGGAAATACATGCTTCCCAGCATTATGGGTGCATTGTACAGTGTGCCCACTGCAATGGCGTGCTGCCTTTCCATGTCTGCCACTTGAGTTTGCAGCTGGAAAGGAACAAAGAGGTGAAGTCCTGTGGTGAAGACTGGCAACATCTCTTTGTGTAGAGATGTTGCCAGTCTCTCCAGGGTGACACTGGCTACATCTCTCATTGGAGAAGGAGATTATCCCCTTGGATGCTTGTGGCTTCTCCCAACTCCATCCCTGCTGATCCTCCAATAATTCTGGCTTGATTCTGAACCCATATCTCTGGCGTAGTGAGCAGTGACACTATCACTGTGCTAATAGGTCAGCTCCATCCTCCTGTTCCTTATTACTGCAATGTCCCCAATATTCTGGGGGTTAACCAGTGACGGAGCTAAAGGGGGGGCTGGGGGGGAAGTCGCCCCTCCTGGCTGCCCCAGTGTGAATAGTGGTGCCCCTCTACCATATTTATTCACTGTTTAGTGCCCATTGTGGAGCCCATGATGGACTGAATGGCCCCCCAGTCTCCCAAACCTGGCTCCGCCACTGGGGCTAACTGCTGCATGTGCATTTAATCTGGTATGCCTGGCGAATCCCAGTGGTAGCAGTGGAAGAGGGTGCCTGTTTCTCATAACAGGAGCAGCGCTTTAGTGATCACACTGTATAACAGAAGTGGCCATATGTAATGGTGTCCAACTGGAAAGGAAATATTTATGTTGATAGAAAAAAGTGCTGTAACTTTCAAACACAGGCCTCATCTCCTCTTGGTTTTCAACAAGCATGGGAGAGAGCCGGCCCAGTGACGTGGAGGGCTGAGGCATCACGCCTTCCCTCCTGCCACGCCGGGATCCGTGTTCGTGGTGCGAGCGGGTTGCCGGGGGTCGGCCAGGGAGGGAGGGAGAGGATTGAGCGTCTGGAGAACAGCTCTCCTCTCTCACGGAGGGGTGGGACTGGAGATTGGCGCATGCCTGGCCTATAGCGGAGGCTGGCACACTGATTCCTTAGGCAGGGGGGGCGGAGACGAAGCAGACACCTGGCGTGTCGCGTGCAAAAGCACGCACGGCTCGGCCACTGGCATTATTGCACACTACGTCCCACACTGGAGGTTGGGAAAAAACTGGAGGAAGAAAAACCCTGCAGACCAGCAAGATGATACTGCCCTCCACAGGTGCTGCACCTGGCCAGCTGGCACTTCAAGCCAAGAGGTGAGTACCAGTGGACGCCAGGGTGATGGGGCTGGGTGTGGGGGAAATGGTTGGTGGAGAGAAGATAAAGAAATAAAAAAAAACAAGCATGAGAGAGAGAATCTGGTCGGGCTCTTGTTCCCCAGGAATGGAAATCAGTTTGGTATGGTGTATTCCACACCTCTGCCTCGAACTGGAAAGAATTTAATTGGAAATTAGTATCCCATTATTTTCTCACCTCCTCCTGCACAAAACATTATTCCCAAAACAAGTCTGATAGTTGCTGGTGTAAATGCAGTGTGGTTGGTTCACCATATCATATTTTTTGAGATTGCCCAAGTATTTGTCCTTATTGGACAGAAATAGGTTGTAGATATAAACGACTTACTCACATGTCATAGGAACCAGACTCGCAGCAATAGTCAGAAATCCTTTTTAGGAATTCTTCTAGCAGCAGTGGGAAAGGCCATAACAAAGAAATGGTTACTTGTAGATTCACCCACAGTGGCAGAATGGATTGCCTTGGTAAAGCAAATCCACCGAGTAGAAAAGTTAACTGCAGATCAAAGACTACAAACAGAAAAGTTTAGAGGGACTTGGCTCCCATTCATGGAATTAATTGAAGAAATAGCGGGCATCTCTATCTTAATCCAACAAGCACAGGGGTACTGAATGAGGTATCCGCTGCTTATCCCATGGGGCAGGACAAACCCAGACCTAGCTGTGAAACTTGTTACCCCCATTACTAGTCTCACTACACACGCTTTTCTCTTTTTGCATGGTCGTAGTTTTTTTGGTTTTCTGTATATAGTTATTATTACTGAAATTTGTGATGATGGATTTTCCTGTGCCATTTGTCCAGGGTTACACTGATGATTACCTGTAGAAAGATAGCACAATGGACTGCTAAAGTTTCAAGTTATAAACTGGAATGGCTGCAGCAAGTCTCTTTGTTCTGCTCCAGAAGCCACATGTATCTATCCAGTTGTACATGTATTGAAAGATTGTATCAGTCCTCTAGGAATATGCAATAAAGAAGTACAAAAAAAAAAAAAAGTGCTGTAGTGGGTCAGCCGTGACTCACTGCCCATGTGCATGAATCGGGGTGGGGGGCATGGTGGCAGATGCAGCAGTTGTCACCAATGAATGAAAAGGCTGGTTCAATAGCAGGATTACTTGCTGTATAGCTAGAGACAAACAAGGCCTACCACACAGGGACAATAAGGGATGAGCAGAGAGCCCCAAAAGTAAAGTTTTTGTGCAAAATATTTTTTAGCTGTACACAAAACCATTCTGAATACGCGACTTGCTGAGTAAGAATATATTTTGAAGGGCAGTGGACAGAGTGAAGGCACATTCAGACTCCTTGGTCTCTTTGGAGGTCTTCCCTGTGTGGGGTAGGAGAATGAGAGTAACAGGGTGAGACAGGAGGAGGAGGTGACTGAGGGGCTCAAGGAATGGTGTAAGGAGATGGGATACCATTTTGTGGGTGACTGGGGTGGGGCTTCTGCAACAGGAGGCTTTCAAGGGTGATGACCTTCAGCTAACAGGACAGGGGCCAAAGCATTTGGGGTGGAAGTTTGATGTATATGTAAGAAGGCATTTAAATGGGGAGACTGAGGCTGGGGGTATCACAGAAAACAAAGAGCAAAACAGGGACCTAGCTAAGACTACCCAAGAAATGGGGACTAGGAGAAGTGTAGATGATAGTAACAAAAAAAAAAAAAAGGTCCATAATAAGTTAATATAGGTGCTGGGGAAGTTCACAAAGCCAGCAGGGAGTAGGAAAATCAGGAAGTTAAGGAGGAAGGGAGGGAGAGAACAAAAGGGAAGGAACTGATCAGAGGGGGAAGGTTTATGCTCAAGTTGGAAGGCAGTCTGCCTAAACACAAGGGGCCTAGAAAGTAAAATTAGTGATCTCTAAGCCAAGGAAGCAGATATGGGGTTTGACCTCACAGCCATTATGGAAACATGGGCCACCGGAAATAATGACTGGGATCTGACACTACCAGGCTACACAATGTATAGGCAGATAGAGGGAGGGAAAGCAGGAGGGGTAGCCCTCTATGTTAAGGAAGGCATAATGGATCCCTCAGGGGAGAGAACAAGGAAACAGAATTGCTATGGGTACAGCTCACGACATCATCAGGTTAGAAGTTATGCATGGGGTGGTCAACAGACCACTAAGAGAGGAGGACAAGGGTGATAAGAAACTAGGGGCAGAAACAGAGAAGGGGCCGTGAAGGGGGAGGTAGTGGTGGGAGATCTCAACCTGCCAAACACAGACTGGGACATTCCATCAACTAAGAGCACCAGTACTCAAGCTCTGCTAGACATGTTGCAGAACTGCCTTCTGGTAGAGCAGGTCAGGGCACCACAAGGCACGCTGCCATTCTCACCGTGGTGCTCAACAGCACAGAAACAGCAGGCATAGCGCAGGCTGGGGAACCACTACGGTCCAGTGACCATAACACCATATGATTAGAACTGGCCCTGGGTACCAGTATACCTACGTCAAAGGCTAAGAATCTCAATTTCAGACAAGAATACTTTGACCAAATGAGAGAATTAGTCCAGGATAAGCTGGTTGGAGTGGACAACATCAAGGGGGTAGAGAAAATGTGCGAGTAAATAGGTCATTCTCAAGGCATCCAAGACATGCTTGAGAACAGTTACCAAAAGAAATAGGTACAAGAGAATGATCTGGTTCTCTAAGAAGGTCAGCAAGGCAGTAAGGACCAAGAAAGGGATTTCATCAGATACAAAGAGAAGCATGTGGACGAGAAGTGGAATGAATACCAAGTAAAGACGAAGCAGGCAAGAAGACAGTCAGGGACACAAAAGCAGACACAAAGCTGCATACTGTGGAGGGGGTAGAATGGAGCGAAAATACAGGCTACTCACCTGTAACAGGAGTTCTAGGAATGGTATATGTTGTTCATCCACACTTATCGGCAAGGATACCTGCCAATAAGTGTTGTTCATCCACACTTATTGGCAGGTATCCTTGCCGCTTTAAATCTTGCCGGAAGGTCTTCAAGCTGGCTCCTCCCACCCACCCGGGTGGTAAAACTCTCGGCTCCGCCCCATGACGCCAGATCTGGCCCGCTGGAAGCTCAGGTTGTGCGTCAAGCCGGGAGGTCGGTGGAATATAGGATGAACAACATATACCATTCCTAGAACCCTGTTACAGGTGAGTAACCTGTATTTCTAGGGACATGGATATGTTGTTCATCCACACTTATTGGCAGACTCCTAGCAGTTCTCCGGGAGGAGGAAGGCAAGGCGCACACCCCCAATACTTACTTGGGAAATAAGGACTGGAGAACCGAGGCCCCAAAACCAGCATCCCGGCGTGACTCAAGGTCAATGTGGTAATGGGTGATGAAGGTCTGTGCTGACTTCCGGGTAGCAGCCCTGCAGATTTCCTGGATAGGAACGTCCCTGGAAGCAGCCACCGATGCAGCAGTATGGCAGGCAGAATGAGCTCTTATCCCTCTGGGAGGCTCCATGCCCGCCAACTTATATCAGAGATCTATGCAGGAGGTGACCCACCTGCTTATCGTCCGCTTGGCTGCAGGTCTGCCAGGTGCGGCTTCAGCGTAGGTGACAAACAGCTGGTGAACCTCTCCCCAATTTCCAGCCGTGCGCTCCTTATAGTAAGCGAGCGCCCTTCTAGGGTCCAAAGTATGGAGCCTATATTCGGTCTCCGAGGTGTGATTGGGGTAGAACACCGGCAGAGTCAACACCTGGTTAAGGTGAAACTCTGACACCACCTTGGAAGAATTTCGGGTGGGGGCGCAGGACAACCTTGTCCCTGTGGAAGACCAGGTAAGGAGACTCGATGGAAAGCGCCTGGAGCTCTCCCATCCTTCTAGCTGACGTGATAGCCACCAAGAAGGCGGTCTTCCACGACAGGTGAGAGAGATCACACCTGTGCATTGGTTCGAATGGCTTGCCCATGAGCTTTGCCAGTACCAGCAGTAGATCCCACGGAGGAGGTCTCGCACCGAGGGAATGGATCAAGGCCTTGAAAAGCGCCAGACCACTCTTTCCTGCGCGCCATCGACTGCTTCCCCGCCCGCCTGTAAGCAGAGATGGCTGCCAGGTGCACCCTTAGGGTCGTCGACCTAAGCCCTTGCTGAGAAAGGGACCATAAATAGTCCAAGATGCTTGCCAAGGAACAGGAGGAAGGGTCCAGGCCCTTGCCCTGACACCAAATGGAAAACCTCTTCCATTTGAAGGCATAGCATTTCCTGGTCGACTCCTTACGGGACGCCTCAACTACATTGAGGACCTCGTCGGAAAGACCCAAGGCCTGGAACTCTAGCTGCTCAGGAACCAGGCCATCAGGTGCAGGGATTGAAGGTCAGGATGGAACACCTTCCCTGATTGACTGAAGAAAGCAGGTCCGGGCGAGCTGGAAGCTGCCTCGGAGCCTGGAGCTGAGGCTGAGGAGATCTGGATACCAGCATTGGCGGGGCCAGTCTGGGGCTACCAGAATCACCTGCCTTGTCCTCCTCGCCTGAGAAGCACCTTGTGAATCAAGGGAAATGGGGGAAAGGCGTAGAAGAGGCCCGGGGTCCACGGCCTCGAGAAGGCATCCCCCTGCAGTGAGCCCTGCTGAGGGGGGCGGGCATGAAACAGTCTCAGCTTCGCATTCTCCCTGGAGGCAAACAGGTCCACCTGAGGTGTGCCCCAGTGGGAGAACAGATCTTGTACTACCTCCGGCAGGAGAGACCACTCATGGGAGACAGCCCCTATCCGGCTTAGGGCATCGGCCAGGGTGTTGGAGGCTCCTGCCATGTGAATGGCTAGGAGATCCACCTCCAGGCTGCGCACGAGTGACCAGATGCGGAGAGCTTCCTTGCATAGAGGAATGGAGCGCGCCCGGCCCTGGCGGTTTAGATAGTACATGGTCATGGTATTGTCCATCTGGACCCGAACCACTTGACCCCGAAGAAACGGAGCGAAGGCGGTGAGAGCTAGGCAGACCGCTCGGAGCTCCAGCAGGTTGATATGGCATTGGGACTCCCGCGGGGACCAGAGGCCGTGCGCCGGTGTTCCCCAGATAGGCACCCCAACCCATCAGAGAGGCATCGGTTGATGAGAGACCGTCGGCTCGGGGCGGACAAACGGGATGCCCTCCTGCAGATGAGCTGGAACGATCCACCACTGGAGAGTGTTCCACATCCCCTGGGTCACCGTCACTAGCTGGTCCAAAGGATCGCAGCGTTGAGACCACTGGCTGGCCAGCCCCCACTGAAGAGGACGCATGTTCCAGCGGGCCCAACGGACCATGCTGGTACAGGCCGCCATGAGACCCAGAAGGTGCAGGAAGTCCCGGGCAGGGCACGACTGCCCAACCAGAAATGATCGGGCAAAGGAGGAAAGAACCCGGTCCTGTCTGCGAGCCGATGCTCTGGCTCGTGAGAGTGAGCTCTGCCCGTGAATGTATCACCTGCTTTGGCACGAGTTCCGACTTGGCCTCGCTGATAAGGAGGCCGACTTGAGAGCAAACCTGAGGGCCAGATCGCTGGACCGCCCCACCTCCTGCTTGGAGGGCTGCTATCAGCCAATCGTCCAGGTAAGGTACACCGGACCCCTCGGTGCACGAGGAATGCTGTCACCACTGCTATGCATTTGGTGAAGACCCTGGGAGCTGGAGACAAGCCAAAGGGCATGGCTCGGAACTCGAAAAGGGATCCCTCCGCTAAAGCGAAGGAACCTCTGATGTGACGGACGGATAGGGACGTGAAAGAATGCGTCCTGCAGGTCCAGAGAGCAGAACCACACGCCGCATTCCAAGGATGGTATTATCTGAGCCAGAGTGACCACCCTGAAGGTTCGAGACTTTAGGAACTTGTTTAGGTCATGCAGATCGAGAATGGGGCGCCAGCCCCCTGTCCGTTTCGGAACCAGGAAGTACCTGGACACAAACCCCAGGTCTGAGGGAGGGTCCACCACCTCCCTGATCACCTCCTTCTGGAGGAGGAGAGCGATGTCGGCTCAGTGAGCCGACAGTGAAGCTGCGGACCCCGAGGCCCCCCAAGGTGCGACGGCTCTGAAGGGCGAGGCCTGCTCGAACTCCAGAGGCAGGCCTTTTCCCACCACCTCCAATATCCATCTGTCCGTGGAAATAACGGACCAGGCGGAAAGGAAGTGACGGAGCCGTCCCCCCACGGGGGGAACCTGGGGTACGGAGACGAGGTTGGGGGCGATGCCCTTCAACCCGTCACTGGGCAGGCTTGGAGGAGGAACCGGCCGAGGGACCTCCCGGGGCTTTACCTCCTTGCTTCCTGGAGGAGGAAGCCGTGGCTTGGGTTTGGGGGTGCCAGCGAGCCTGCTGGCCCTGATGTTGCTGGGCCGGACTGCATGGTGCAGCAGGGACGAAAGGGGTTTAGGCTGAGGCCTCGTCCTTTGTCCTTTGTGCGGAAGAGACAGAGTCCAGGGTAGCATTGGACTTCTCGATCCTCTGGAGGTGGCCTTCCACCCAGGGCAAGAGGTCGGTCCCCAGGAAGGGACATCTGCCAACTTGTGCTGGGTATCCGCCAGAAGGTGGATATCCTCAGCCATGCCCGACGGCGCATAGCCACTGCGGCGCGACTGACCTGGCGCATGAGTCACCGATGTCAAAGCAGTCTGAAGTTGCTGCTTGGCACCGCCTGCCTGGTCCGCACCTGCTTAACTGTGGTCTGCAGGTCGGCCGGAGATGAGGACTACCTCGTCCAGGGGCCCAACAGGGCATAAGAGATGTGCCATCAGTGCGGCCGAGCTGGCCTGAGAAGGCCGAGGAAGGACGCAGCATAGACTTTCCGCCCGGCATAGTCCAATTTCTTGGACTCTTGTCGGAGGTTTGTCCATGTCCCAGTATTTCAGCACGCTGAAAACGCTGTCGGTAACCAACCCCTCGGCTGAGGGGTGTTCCGAAAAACCGGACAGAGAACCGGTAGGGACCGCATACTTCCTGGCCATCCTGGCCGAAGGCGCAGGGCAGGAAGCGGGACGCTGCCAGAGCTTCAAGGCCAGGCCCACTATGGCCTCGGCCACCGGAAAGGCCTCTGTAGGGGAATCCCCTCAGTCCAGAATCTCCGTGAGGGGGTACCTGGCCCGTTAGAGACAGGTTCGAGCTGCATCCCAGTGGACTCCGAAATGAGCCGAAGCAATCCCAGGTAGGACAAAGGGCTATCGTCCAACGACTGACCCCCAGAGGACTCCAAGTCCACTCGCTTGGAGAAAAGGGAGGAATTGTCGTCAGACTCCGAAGAGTCCGCAAAGAGCTGCCTCGGGCCTGAGCCACCCTCCACCTGCTGAGGCCGATCGGGAGTGAGGGTGACAGACAGCCTATGGGGCAGACCCTAAGCCGACCGAGAATTCTTGGTCGGGGCCCCAAATAACGGCTGTGGAGGCGGGGGTTCCACCGGAATTGGCGGAGCAGCTGGTTTTGGCCGAACAACCGGCCTGGGAACAGGCGCCTCGGGAAGGTCGAGGGGTTGCTTCGGCCGCTCCGGTGACAGCCACTTGATAGCCGGGGAAGGCGATGGAGTCGGCTTGTTCCCGGCCAGAAGAAGGTGTTGCCACATGAGGTCCTCGTACCGCCGACGTAACTTATGTTGGGGCCTCTCCTCGTCCGAGGAGGAGGATGAGGATGAGCGGTGGCGCCGCTTACCGCAGCGCCGAGACCAAGACCGCCTGTGACGGCGGGATCGGCTGGACCGCGAAGAAGTCCGAGACCGAGACCGTGAACCTCGGCTTTCCTGAGAGGGGTTCGGATGAGGGACAGGTGGAACCGACACTCCCCTCGGCTCGGAGGGTTCACCCGAGGGCTCCGGAACCAGAGGCACAGGCAAGCCCACGGGATCCTCAACTCCCACCGGGGGAACCGGGGAGAGAAGATTTTCGGCTTCACCAGTCAACAACCCGTCCAATGGGTCGAGAAAATCTCGACCGCGTCGTAGTCTCGTCAACTGATCTGGCCAGGGGTACTTGAGACCAGTGGTCGAAGCGAAGGATCGAATCGAAGTCGATGGCCGATGACTCGGGAAAGGACCTTCCCCGCCTCCCAAGATCGTCGACGAGGGACTTACCTTGTCTTTCTTTTGGACCGAAGAAGGTCCAGCAGACACTGGCCCTCTCCTTATTGGAGAGGACATACAAAGCTCCTAAAGGAAGCTGAATAGGAAGAACCCAGTGAGAGCGGGATAAATGCAGCGGCCCGAGAAGATACCCGGTCGCGCCGCCTCCTCTTGAGGCGATCATCTGCTCGAGCTGATCGCCGGGCTCCCGCCCCGTCGACACGCGCCGACCGGCCTCCTTAGACTTCACCGAGGAGGAAACGCCGGACGCCCAGTTGCAATCGGCAGCACGGTTCTCATGACGAGGCCGAGAAGGAAGAGCACAAGTCGCAGGCCTGTGGGTCGTGCTCAAGGCCCAAACAGTAGACACACATGGAGTGCGGATCCATCCGAGACATCTTCTGCCCGCAGGGCATCTCCGAAACGGAGTCGACGGTCCATCGCAGCCATGAGGATGAGAAGACCAAGTCTAATTAGCAAAAACTTTAAATTCGCAAAGACCAAAGAAAAGGAACCAGTCTCAAACGCAGAGCGTTAAGGAGGGAACCTGAGCTTCCAAGCGGTAAGGAAGATCTGGCGTCATGGGGCGGAGCCGAGAGTTTTACCACCCGGGTGGGTGGGAGGAGCCAGCTTGAAGACCTTCCGGCAAGATTTAAAGCGGCAAGGATACCTGCCAATAAGTGTGGATGAACAACACTTATTGGCAGGTATCCTTGCCGATAAGTGTGGATGAACAACATATCCATGTCCCTAGAAAACAGTTTTTCAGATATATTAGGGGAAAAAAGAACATTGAGAGGGGATTAGTAAGTCTTTTGGAGGTGGAAGGAAAACAGAGGAGCACGAGAAGAAGGCAGTCATTCTTAATGACTGCTTCTGATCAGTATTCACAGTGGAGAACAGCGGGCCTTTGCCAGAAGCAGCATAAAGGCTGCTACAGGGAGAATCCCAGAAATGGGGAAGGTGGTATTTACAAGAAAAAGCGTCACAAAAGAGCTTGTAGTCCAAATATCAAGTTCCAAGACTAGATGAGTTGCACCAGAGGGTGCTTAGGGAACTAGCATCAGAACTGGCTGAACCCCTGGCAGGGCTCTTTAATAACTCAGTGCAGTCAGGGGTGGTTCCAAAATACTGGAGTGTAGCAACCATAGTTCCCTGCCACAAAGGAGGAAACAAGGAGCAACTGGGTAACTACAGGCTCATCACTCTTACTTCCATTGTTGGTTAACTGATGAAGATGCTAGTCAAGGAGGATCTAGTGGACTAGCTAGAGAAAAATGGCCTTCAGGATGGTAAACAGCATGAATTTGTGGTTGTGAGGTCTTGTCAGACCAACCTGATAGTATTCTTTGACTGGGTAACTAAGGCAGTGGATAAGGAAGAAGCAGTTGATTTACTTCGACTCGAGCAAGTCATCTGACTCACTGCCACACAGAAGGTTGCTGAAGAAGTTCTAGAGGATCCAGGTGCAGCAAAGGTCCTAGTTAGATGGGAGAGTAGTTGGATGGGGGGAGACATCAGAAGGTGGTGGTAAATGGAGTCATGCTGGGAGAGAGGGAGGTCACAGTGGGGTGCCACAGGAGTCAGTCCTGGGTCCAGTCCTTTTCCATATGTTCGTCAGCAACTTGAGAGAAGGAATACAGGGTAAGAGGTGTCCAAGTCCAGGTGCCCCTTCGCAAAAGACACTAAGCTCAACACCAAGCTCTGTGGCAGGGTGGATGGTGTAAAGGGGATAAGGGAGTTGCAGAGAGACCTGTATGTGTTAGAGAAGCTGTCAAAGGTTTGGCAATTGAAATTCACTGCCAAAAACTGCATGGTGACGTTATAAGGAACAAGAACTCCAGGATGGAACACTGGATGGGAGGAGTTAAGCTGGACACTACTTCCAGGGAAAGAACCTGAAAGTCATCTAAAACAATCCTACCAATTTTACCAGGCCTACAGCAAGGCAACAAGGAGCTGGGGTGGACAGGGTTCGACAGCAGGAAGAAAGAAGTAATACAACCTCATTATAGATCACTAGTGAGGCCCAGTCTAGAACGGTGTGCCCAATTCTGGAATCCCCAGCTAAAGAAAAAGACATGCTGGAGACAGTGCAACGTAGGGTAACCAGAATGACTCAGGACCAAAACTGCAGATCCAATGAGGATCAGATTAGGGAACTGAACAAGTACTTACTGGAGGCCAGAAGGGAGAGGGGCAATATGACAAGGGACTTTCAAGTTCTTAAAAGGAATGAACAGGGTAAACTGTGAAGGACTACTCAGGAGGAATAGCAAGTCAAACCCACGGGGAGATAACTGGAAGCTGGTGGGGGGAGGCTCAGGAGGGACCTGAGAAAGTATTATTTTACAGAGAGAGTGGCTGAGTCATGAAACAGCCTACCAGCAGAGGTGGTGAGCACCCAAACCATTAATGGTTTCAAGCAGGGTTGGAATAGAGGTAAGAGCTTAATAGTTACCCAGGTGGTAGCGGTTAGATACTGGGCAAGGGGGGAGAAGTGACAAAAAGCCCTATCTAGATAGCATGTCTTGGATAGGACAAGGTATAACAGAGCAGATTTGATGGACCGATGGTCTTTTTCTGTCAATATTTTTTTTTATTTATTTATGAAAATTTCAGATAACACCTTTGAGCAAACAGTGCTCTTTTACAAAGGTTCCACGTTATGGACGATGGACAAGTATAGACAAGAACAGGCAGGTAGGTAACAGATAATACAATTACAGTACATGAGCTGCCAGTGACTTTGTCCAGATAAGACAAGACAATAGAATTAATAACAGGTAAAACATTACAGATTGTATGAGCTGCCAAAGGCCTTGTCAGGATCAACAAGGCCAGAAGCAATGGTGCAATATTGCCAGACATTATACAAAGACAACCTGGGGCAGTTACAACTGAAATTGTGATCTGACAAGTGCATGAGAGGGTCAGAGGTGTAGCTGGTAAGAGGACAAGGTAGTAGGAGACAGGCAAGAACCGAGGGGTGGGGGATTGGAGGGATAAGGTAGGTGGTGAAGAAGAGGAGTAGGTGGTGATGGAGGGTAGAGGAGAAGGGTTGCGAGATGTAAGGGGGTAATAGGATGGCTAGGGGAAGCAGAGGAGTTAGGATGGGCAAGGAAGAGAAAGGAGAGAGAAATGAGGACTAGAAGGGAGTTAAGGAGGGCTAGGGGAGAAAGGAGAGAGAGAGAATATGAGAGCTAGGAGGTGCAGTGGGTAATAGGTGAGGGGAGGGACAAAGATGTAAGAGGGAATGGAGAGAGGGAGGAGTGAAATCTGGGGGGGCAAGGGAGGAGGCTGAGGTGGCTGACGTGAGACATTGGAAAGAGTTAATAGGGAGGGAGTGGGGTGTGGTCTATAGTCACCAATATGGTCACCTGTGGGGTTCCTCAAGGTTCGATTCTAGCACCCGTATTATTCGCCATGTACAAGTTGCCTTTGGGTGAGAACATAAAGCGGCACAGGGTTGAGTTTCACTGCTATGCAGATGATACTCAGCTCAACCTGTCTTGCACCCCTGATTGGTAAATGCAGTGTCGGTGCTCGGACAGTGCCTTCAAGAAATCAATGACTGGATGTCTTCCAACTGGCTATGTCTCAACCCAGGGATGACAGACGTGATGGTTGTCGAACCGGGTCAGCTTGGGTCAGCAATGACACGTGGTGACCTTTCTTTTCCATCATTAAATGGTCACAATCTTCAAGCCATGGATAAGGTGAAGGATCTGGGCATCATTCTTGACTGCAGGCCAACATCTGAAAAACAAGCATCGGTAGTAGTCAGGAATGGTTTTTCCCATCTTCATAATATTGCCCGAATTAAACCGTATCTGGCACCAGCTGACCTCGAGACAGTTGTCCATGCCTTTGTCACCTCCAGATTGGATTACTGCAATGCTCTGTACCTAGAACTATCTGGAAGTTTGGTACAACAACTGCAGTTAGTCCAGAATACTGCGGCCCGGTTGGTGCCGGGAACTCCTCACAGTGAGCACATCACGCTGGTGCTGTGGGCTCTGCATTGGCTTCCTGTTTGATGGTATATCAGCTTCACAATTTGCTTGATAACAGCCAGCCTGCTGGCACAGCAGCAAGGCATCTGCTTGTGACGCCAACATCCCGGGTTCGGGGACGGACTCAGGAGTTGGAGGGCCGGCCGGGGGGGGAGGACTGAACGTCCCAGGGACTCCTCTCCTTCTCTGGGGGGAGGGGAGAAGAGTGTCTGGTGCAATGCGGACCTCTGGCAGAGACTGGGGGTGCCGCGACGCGTCAGGGGGTTGGACGCTAGTTGTCACTGCAAGTCCCTGCCCCCGGGGTTTTCTGCAGCAAAAAGAAAAAGCCAACCCCGCGCATGACGGCAGCTCCACCGCCTCCCCTGCTGCCTACCCATGTTCACTGGAGGTCCCGCTCCCTTGGTCCTGACCAAGGGGGTAAGTCATGTCCAGCCTGCCCAGTGTCCGTGGGAGGGGTGCCTACCTGGCGGTCCCACCTGGGCATGGGGGCAGAGCAGGGCGGAGCCTCGGGAGTGAGGCAAAAAAAAAAGATTTGCTTGATAACATTCAAGGCCCTGTGTACTGGGCCCAAGCTACCTGAAAGATCTTCTGAAGTCCTACACTCCTTCTCACCCCCTCCAGTCCACAGATGCAGGTTTACTTCTGGTTCCCATTCCTATTTAAAACAGTCCGGGGATAGGGCCTTAAAGGGACACAGTCAACCCACTTAGGCCTCAGACTGTCCCTACTTTAAAAAACACATTTTATGACTGTTCACATTCCATAGAGACTGTTGATGCATCTTGAAGTTTGATTCTGATCCCTTTTTTCTTTTTAAAAGTGAAAAACTGACTGCCCCCATACTGGTGTTACCACACAAAAACATATTTGTTTACACTTCTTGACCAACTCCCACTACATCTTTCCTAGACTTAAGAACACCCCCAACAAAGTTTAGCCACTCATTATTCATCAAGAGTAGAGGAGACTATAGTATCATGACTGTCTGCACTGTTGTGGCTCATTTATTATGGAACTCTCTCCAAGATTTAGTATGCTGTGCCCCAACTGTGAATACCTTTAAGCACAGATTAAAAACATACATATTTATACAAGCCTTTCCAGATTATTAATGAACTCTAGATGCCTCTATCTTAGTTACTGTTTTTATTTATACTTTAATATATTTATTTTGCTGTTTTTTACATTTTTGAATGTATACTTTTTTTTATTATTATCATGTTTATAGTGCTTTTCCCCATTTTTAGCCCGTTCCCATACCTCAGCTGCACGTGCTGCGTGGGCGTCATACACGCCCGTGCTTTCAGGGGTACCCACCTGTGACTTGCCACCTTCCCACCCTCGTTAGTCATCAGACTGCCACCCATTGGGCAGTGGAACTACGGAGGCGACAACCACTCCTGAGAGGAGAGCTGCCGTCAGCTGCTCAATCCTGCTCTCACCGCCTCACTGGCTCCTCGACAACCCGAGTCAGTTCCTGAACCCAGATCGCTGGTATGATGGGAGATAAGGCCTCTAGCGCCTTAGCCCTCTGTGCCACCAGGCCGGCCCTACTTGTTTTCTTTTATTGCTGTGAGGCGCTCTGCGCCGTTGGGAAGGGCACCGTAAAAATTTGCCTTGCCTATGTTTCTGATATCTGCTAAATCCAAACAGTGGGGCACTCACACTCCTCTGTCTCATGGTTTTCATGCTACTGTCCCCGAGTTCCTTCAAACTTGTGGGCACTGCAGGTCCCTCCAACACAGTCCCAAACCAGATTCTCCGCAGTTCAATGCCCTAGTCTGGGACTGTGTAGCCATGTAGGGTCCCAGAAAGGGAATGTTACATCACAGTGTTCAGAAGATTTGTTTTCATAGTTATGCTATGAATTTTCTACATAGTGACACCCCCCAACTAAGTGTAAATAATTTCATGAAAAGAATAAAAAGTTGGCCTGCTCACCCAAAAAGTAAAATAAAAATGCTATTAGCAAAATTTCTTTAAAACTATATACAGAGGATGGCACTTGTTTCAGAGCGAGCTACATGGGGAAATATTTTTAAAACATTTGCATGTGTGATTTGCTTGCTCCAAAAAAAATTGGAAATAATGCCATGTGACTTGTAATTTACCTATTTTTAAATGCTCTGGTCTGTTCTACTGTAAGAATTTATCTTTGGTCTCAATAAAAAGGAACACAGATTAGAGGGCAGATATGGAGGCAAATTAAAAATTCTACCAGTTAATCTAGCAACAGGACATTAATACAATACCCAGTATTTAATAGTACTAAAGAGTCCATATTTAAATCTAACAACAGCTTATGAACTTAGCAGGAGAGCACTGGTTTAAACTGAGGTTTAGAAACTTAGTGTAACATATAGAAAAATGCATGGGGTGGTATGTATATAACGAGAATTTATACACAACTGAGGTGTTGAATGTTACATAAACCCTGAGAGTGAAGCTTAAGAGGTTTATACAAGTATCCAACACTGAGGTTGTATGTAAAATATGAGTTTTACGCACTACCTCATGTGCTGTTTTATATCAGCTGGGGTCACGTTTTTCTGCCTCAGCAATACCCTCCCCTGATGCTCAACCACTCGGTCCATCTGCCCCCTGGCTGACTCATCTGGCCCACTCCTCTGGTTACTCACTCTTTTTGTAATATTGCTTGTTTTTTCCTTCTGCAGTATAAAAACGCAGTGATTCAATTCCTCTACCATGCTCATCCACTAGGTCTGCCTGCTCGCTCGCTCACCAGTTCTGCCTGCTTGCTCCCCCACCCACTTCTTCATTCACAAGCCCATTCTGCTGGTTGAACATACATTTAGTGCAGTATTATTTATTTTGTATTTAAAAAAAACAATGGTCGTTGTGGTTGCAGGGCTATAACTGATGCAGACAATCACTGGCTCTTCCTGCCAGCAAACATGATGGCAACATACAGAGCATGCTCTATCCCTTTTGCCCCCAAGTCAGCAAGAAAAGAGTTGGCGCTTGTGAGAGACAGCAGAGTAGCACAAGCCACAGTCTGGCTCACAGTTCTCCCATAGAAAGAGCGACAGGTGTTCACAGTTATACCCAGCTAGTTAAAACTGCAACTCACACCCAGCTTTTTCTATCAGAAACAAATGTGACCCCGATTATTTTAATAGTATATAGTAATTGTTTTGGCTGTATGGAAATAAGATTAACTGTAAAAAAAAAA
The DNA here is from genome assembly GCA_016271365.2 of Neoceratodus forsteri. Classification (NCBI taxonomy): domain Eukaryota; kingdom Metazoa; phylum Chordata; order Ceratodontiformes; family Ceratodontidae; genus Neoceratodus; species Neoceratodus forsteri. The sequence continues at coordinate 43,219,290 of CM057451.1, forward strand.
CAGGGTGCAAAGAAATTGGGATTCTCCAAGAAAGGAGATGCATAGATAAAAGTGAGTCTGTTTTTTCCTTCTACCAGTAAACTGGCTTGTTACTTTTTGTTTATTCATAGTAACCACTGTGACTGCCTGGACTGAAGGAACTAGAAGGGGACAGGATCAGATCTGTTACCGTACACTAGAAGGGGACAGAATCAGATCTGTTACAGTACAGTAGCTTCTTCTTGTTGTTTTTACATTGTTTCTTGTGGATTCTACTTGGTAGAAGGTTATTTCTTTTCTTTCTTACTACTTCTAAGGGGCTAGCAGGGTATTGTTTGGGGCTGCTGAAATTTTGAAGCCTGTTTTGGTAGCTATAAGTGGGCTCATTTGTTTGATGTTTCACTGTGTAGCAGGCTGCATTTGTAGAGGCCTATTTCTTCTGATTTAAAACATATTTGGTGTGATTTAACTGGGGCTGTTTCTTTGAATTGGAGACCTATATCTTCTAATTTCAAGCCTATTCTGATGTGTTGGTGAAGCTGTTTGACTTGGAGTCCTGTTTCTTTTGGTAGCAAACCTATTTTGGGGGCTTTGAGTAGAATTGTGATTCATTTTTGCTGGCTTCACTAGCTGCAAAGTTTAGTGCAGAGTGGGGGAAGGGGTGCTAATGGTCTGACCAGGGGCCTCAGCTACCTGATTGTTTCTGTAAGACTTGGGCTGGTCCCACCCCCCAACCACTCACCCAACCCCGGTCCATTATTTCCTTTATACCAGGGGAAGGATATGCATCTGTCATAGCAAAAGCAGACATCCAGGAAAGGCACAGCAGCAAGTGAAGAGGTGACTGCTATCTCAGTTGAAGGGAAGTAACTGCAAATCTAGAAGCTTTCATTGTTACTTCTTTGCATTGCTATTGCATTGGGAAAAAGGAGGAGTAGGAGTTTGAAGAAGGTTGTGCAATAGCTACTTAAAGTCTCTTTTTGAGTGTGGATAGGAAGGATAGGAATATAAAAAGCAGTTGCTCAATCTATCTAAACGTGTACAACAAAGGAGGTAAGGGAAATTAAGAAAATAATGTTTTGCACTGATAGAGGGGAGAGGGAGACTTGGGGAGTGTTTGGTATCCTGCATCTGGAAGGGTGGGGGGTCGATGGTGGCAACGACAGCAATGGGTAGGGTGGTAGGCTGCAACAATCTGTGTGCACCAATCTTTCAAACATTGCCTGGAGTGTGGGGATGTTTAATGTAACCACATAGAAAAACTTAGAAAGGAGATTGAGGGTCTGCAGGAGGAACTAAGACAGGCAAGGCAGATTGGGGGTGGGTTTAGCCCAATACTGGAGGGAGGAAGAAGGGGAGATGAGGGAGGGTGATTTAAGCCAACAGTGTTGAGAGGGTCAGAAGAAGGGAAGCAGAGACAAAGGGGCCAGGCCAGGAAGAACAATTGCTGGGGAAACCAGGTCAGGAGACAAAAGACAAATGGAAGGAGGAGATAGGGACTTGTGAGGGGAGGCGAAGAAGTGGCAAAAGTCATGGAGTGGAAAAGAGAGAACAGGTTACTATGAAGAGAGAAGGAGCGGGCATTTGTGAAGGGTCTTCAGAAAATAGTTTTGCACTGCTAGAGAGGAAAAAGATGGAAGAGGGAAATGATGACATTAGAGGAGTAATTGATAAATGCCTGGACCAAACCGGAACGGGGGGAAGTTCTGCTGGGAGAATTGCAACAGGGGCAAAAGGGGGAAATAATGTGCAGGAGGAAGAAGAGGAGCTGGAAATGAGAGAGGGAGATGAATGGAAGCAAGCAGGGAGTAAGAGTGGTGGAATCTTAGTGCTGGGGGACTCAATACTAAGAGGAGTCAGGTGGGGTAGCAAGGGGGAGAAGCACAGTCGCATTTGGGTGGAGGCCATGCCAGGAATGACAGCAGAAAGGGTGGGACAATCTGTTCTGAAATATGCTAGAAGGGGTAGGGACAAGCCTCATTTAATTATACATCTTGGGACGAATGACCTGGCTGACAAGACAGCAGATATAGTCCAGAGGAGGTTTGAGGAACTAGCACAATTATGTGAGGGGGCAGGAAGATCAGTAACTTTTTCAGAGATACTTCCAGTGCCCAAGGCAAGCACAACAAGAAAGCTGAGAATAGAAGAATTTAACAGATGGCTAAGAACCTGGAGTTGTGCTAAAGGGTATGGGCTGTTGGGGGTTGGGGAGGGACCTGGGAGGACAGTAGTCTCTATGCCAAGGACAGACTACACTTGAGTGAGGAGGTAAAGAAAGTGTTGAAACAGAGGATGGAGGAGTACATAGAGGAAGTTGGGAATTTAAACTAGGAGCAGGGGGTGGCAATTGGGCAAGAGATATGCAGAGACCACAGGTTGGGAAACCATATGAGCTTACCACCCCCATAACAGTGACAAAGGGCAAATGGCAAGTACTATTGGTGTTGCTAGTAAAGGAGGGCAGGATGGGGGGGGGGTGGTTACCCTTAATGCTAGGAGCCTTGGCAGGAAAACTGCAGTATTACAGGTGCTCATGGCAGAGGGAGAGGTGGACATTGCAGCCATCACAGAAACATGGGCCGCCCGATACAATGACTAGGACCTGTCTGTACCATGGTACAGGTTATTTCGTAGGGACAGGGTGTTTGGGAAAGGAGGGAGTGTGGCACTATATGTGAAGGAAGGACTGAAGTGTGTAAGGGAGGAAGGGGAGGGTAGTGCACGAGTCACTTTGGATGCAAATCCAGGATTCCAAGAATAGGATTCTGAGATGGGAGTGGTGTACAGGCCACCATCTCAGACGGAGGAGTTAGACAGGGAACTAGCGGGACAGATCAGGGGGACATGCATGAAGGGTAGTGTGGTGATTGTGGGGGACTTCAACATGCCAGGAGTGGACTGGAGTACCCCAACAACCAGGAACAGAAGGGAGTAGGTACTGCTGGATGCCTTCCAGGACAGCTTCCTGCTGCAAATGGTCAGTGAACCAACCAGGTTAGGGAATACCCTTGACCCTGTGCTGGCAAATGGGGACTTTGTGAGAGAACTTACAGAGGAGGAACCGCTGCCAGGGAGTGACCACCACTCAGTATGACTCACATTGGATATGGGCAAGGAAGGAGTGGAATCTGGCACAAGAGTGCTGGACTTCAGGAAGGACGACTTTGGGAGGATGGGGGAAGTGGTAAAAGGGTACCTGGCCAGAATTCAGTCTAGTATGGACACTAACCAGAGGTGGGAGCTCATAAAGCTGGGGACAGGGGAGGCAACCAAAACCTGCTGCAAGGCCCAAAGCAAGATGGCTAGGGCTAAGAAACCGAGCTGGTTGAGCAAGGAGGTCATGGAAAAGGTAAGGATGAATACAGCTGCCTTTAGGAAGTACAAGAAAACAGGAAGGGGGAGGACAAGGAGGAGTACTTTACAGAATCAAAGGAGGTGACAAGGGCAGTGAGGGGAGCCAAAGCATCTACGGAACTCAGGCTGGCACAAGGCATTAAGAAGGTGGAGAAGGATTTCTTTAGGTACATCAGGGAGAAAAGGAGCTGTAAAGACCACATAGTAAGGATTGGGAAGGAGGGGGGTTGGGTGGAAGCAGGGTGCGATAAGGCAGAAGCACTAAATGAGTACTTCTGCTCAGTATTTACTAAAGAGAAGAGGGGTGACACCTAAGAGGGGTGAAATGGCAGAAGCGGGGGAAGGGGTGACAGATGAGAAATCATGGAGGGCAGAGTTTGGGAGGGTTTGAAGGCACTGAGGTGGACAAGGCACCAGGCCCAGATAGCATCCACCCCAGGGTACTGAAGGAGCTGGCAGAGGTCCTTGCAGGACCTTTGGCAGACCTATTTAATGCCTCACTACATTCGGGGTGTGTACCTCAGGACTGGAGGATGGCTCATGTGGTGCCCCTCCACAAGAGTGGCCCCAAGGATGAACCGGGAAACTACAGACCAGTGAGCCTCACATCCATCGTGGGTAAGCTAATGGAGACTATCCTGAAGGAGAGGCTGGTGGCCCTCCTAGAGGCCAAAGGACTACAGGACAGCAGACAGCATGGCTTCATACGGGCAGATCCTGCCAAACCAACCTGGTGGAGTTCTATGACTGGGTAAATAGGCAACTGGACAGGGGCCATGCAGTGGATGTCCTGTATCTGGACTTCAGTAGGCATTCGACCGGTGCCACATGGAAGGCTGGGAAGTAAATTAGTAGGCACTGGGCGGGTGCAAAGCTGGTGAGATTGGTAGAAACTGGCTTCAGGAAGGCAACAGAGGGTGGTGGTGGGTGGGAGCTCTCACACCCAAGGGTAGTGACGAGCGGTGTTCCACAGGGCTCGGCGTTGGGACCAGTGTTGTTTGGGATATTCATTCCAGACATATCATGGGACATCAAGAGCAAGATCAGTGTTTGCTGATGATACCAAGGTAGGAGCGGTGGTGGATGACCTAGGGAGATGGCAGGGGTTGCAGGATGATCTGGCAAAGCTTGAAACCTGATCAGACACCTGGCAACTGTGGTTTAATGCCAAAAAGTGCAAGGTGCTGCATTTTGGGATGAAGAACCCAAGGAGGAGTTACCAGCTGGGGAGAGTGCAGCTAGCCCAGACAGAGGAAGAGAAGGATCTGGGGGTGCTCATTACAGGGTCAATGAACAACTCAGCACAGTGTAGGAAGGCAGCTGCAAAGGCCAACAAAATGCTGGGTTGCATTGCAAGGGGTATATCCTGGAGGAGGGAGGAGGTGATTCTTCCACTGTATAGGTCATTAGTTAGACCGCACCTGGAGTACTGCATGCAGTACTGGCGCCCGTATCTGAAGAGGGACATTAAGTAACTGGAGGAGGTGCAGAGCAAGGCGACAAACATGATCAAGGGGCTGGGGGACTTATCATATGAGAGGAGGCTGAGGGAGTTGAACATGTACTCACTGGAGGAGAGGAGGGACGGGGGGACATGATTGAAACTTTTAAGTACAAGAAAGGAATAAACAAGACAGGTTCAGAGGGGCTGTTCAAAGTAAGGGAGGGGAGGGACACCAGGGGCCATGATATGAAACTGGAGGGAGGAAGGTTCAGGAGGGAGATGAGGAGACACTTTTTTACAGATAGGGTAGTACAGTAGCTGGGTGGAATGCGTTACCTGCAGAAGTGGTATCCAGTAGAACAGTGGACTGCTTCAAAAGGGGAAGGGACAGGACAAGGGGGAGGGTTAATGAAGGGGAAGGGTGGAAGGGAGGGGCAGCTGCAGAATAAGGAGTGCTAGCTGCACATTCGAGCAGACTTGATAGACCTCTAGGCCTTTATCTGCTGGCAAATTTCATATGTTCGTATGTTCGTATAAACATGATTACAGCTACAAAATGTCAGCAGATAAAAGTGGATGAAAATAAAGCAACACCTTTTCAGGAAAAGGAGCTGAATTCTCTTCTTTCTTGCTTTATTTCGGACCTTACACTACTAGAGACGTTCTTCTGTATTATATACAGTAAATATTTCCTCTGGTAGGAGGCTGGGCATCCAGGGATCCTGCTAGTTTTCCCAAAAATCTTAAAACACTTTATTCAGCTGAAAAACTGCCTACCCAGTATTTTAAGGGACATGACTGGAATTTACAATAATTAGTGCTGTACCTGGAGACTCAAGATGGCCATATTTGTGCCATAGAAAAAGTGTTTTAACATGTGTGTTGGACCAACTAAATTGCACGTGCAAATGTTCTGAAAGTTTGGCCCTTTGTAGCTATACCACCAGTGAGCAAAATCAAAGTGCTCATACAAGCAAAAACCATTGGGTAACTGAAAGGTTCTGTTCAATAATGGGATTCAAAACTTCACTCGAAAACTTATGCTGTTCTGCTGCTACACATTTTTCAAGAGCAGCTGATACCTCCACAGAACACAGAAAAGCATAATATTTAGGGCAGTGAGTAAGGTGGAGGGGGCATTCGTGGATCAGGATAGTAACTCAGAAAAAGTGGTTTGCCTGCCTGGAGCGCATGTGGAATGAGTACAATCCAGGCCCAAGCAATACAGCTTGATGGAAGAACAGACCCTCATCCATCTTGGTGCGAATGATATAGGAAGCATGAGTCCACAGAACGTAAGGTAATTCATGGAACTAGGGACGTGGGTTTCGTTTATCTGGCCAAGAGGAAGGGTTCTGATTTTCTGGCCAACAGGATGGTCTTGTGGTGCAGGCTCACTAAGGGGGGGTGGTACTGGCCAGAAGAGTGGAAGAGAACACGTTTGAGGGGATGGTACAGAGAATCACCAGGACAGGATGCAGATGAAAGTAGAGTGAAAAACCACAGAATGGGGATGGCATAGAGAGAAGACCCCAAGGGGAGGGAGGAGAAAAAGCATAGAGAAGCAACCTTTTTCACTTGTATGCAGACCAATATGAGGAGCGCACCTAGCAAAAAGGGTGAGTTTAAGGCCCTAATAAACTCTTAAGGCCAGGACGTAGTGGCCTCTCAGAGACCTGGTTGGGGCAGTGCAGAAGAAAATGACTGATGCACTAGGGCAGAGGGGTACAGATTTAAGCTGAGGGCACAGGACGGACTGGAAAGGGGGTGGTGGGTTCTCTTTGTAAAGGAAGATGACAGAGTGAAGGGCAAGGACATCAGGGGGCAAACAGTGTCAAAGAGTCCATCTGGGTCCAGCTAGGGAATACAGGGGGATACAAGAGTCACCCTGGGGTGTTCTACAGGCCTCCAAACAGCTCAGTGGAGTATTTACTTATTTAAAAGTTTTACCAGGGAGGCATACTGAGCAGGCTACTGCTCAATTCCAGATGCGTCCTGGGGAGGGGGAGGAGGAGGAGAAGGGATAAATAGCAAAATACACATGACAGTTGTACAACAAATGATCAACTTAAATTCAGTAGACATGAAACACTCGGCATATTATAAACAAATTACAGAGACTGGAAGAGCTGTGCAGTGAGCAGACATGCTGAATTGTGTACAGGGACAAAGTGCAAAGGCAAGTACCAGTGATAAAGCATTGTTGGTGAGTTAAACCAGTCTTATGCTAGCAAGGCCGACAGGAATTTCAAGAAGTACAGAGTATGATGCCCAACTGGTCAAGGAACTTACTAGATCGGTCAAATCAGATGCAGTGGTGGTCCTAGGGACTTCATCTCCCAGACACAGGCAGACTTCTCAAGAAGACATATGGAAGAGACAAGAGAGCGCTACTGTCCACATTCAGGGACTGCCTCCTAGAGCAGGATGTGCAACAAGGGGTTAGGTTTAAGGCCACCCTCGACCTTGTCCTCAGCAGTAGGGATAGGCTCATCTCTAGTGTGAATGTCAAGAAAACAGTGGGAGGCAAAGACCATAACCAGGAAACCATCTCCCAGGTGACAGGGAAGACTAGCTGGTCCTCAGCCACCGGGACCAAGAACTTTGGAAAGGAAGATTCAGCTGAGATGAAGGACCTGGTGCTCAAGGGTCTGGAGCAGCTGCAAGAGGCTGGTAATGCAGAGCATATGTGGGGTTTGTTGAAGAGGGTACTTAAAGCAGCCGCAAGGGTCTGCATCCCAGTAAGTAATAAGGAGATAAGCAAGCAATAACACCCAACAGGGTGGGAGGTACTGGGCTATACTGGAACGTCCAGGGGAGTTCTGATGCTTAACGCTGCAGGCGGAGGGCCTTACAGCCCCCAGAAGGTTTGATACAGCCCATACAACCCACCCTGGAGGGTATTATTGAGTTTATAAAATAGGCTATATGTCTAATTTTTTATAGGATTTAAAAAAAATAATGGGATAAAAAATGTGTATAAATAAATTTTTACTGAATTGTTTTGGTAAAGTAGTCCCTCTACTAGTATACCTACCAGTAGATAGCATTGCAATGTCTGTTACTTTTTATTATTTAGGGCTGAAGCCTGCCCCTCCTAATATCGTTTTCAGCCCCATTGTTATCCCTTCTCGTTTACATTCTCCTCCCCGTCGCTTAGTGACTTCCATGCTGCTCATCATCTTATTGCTCCACATGCTGCTGGGTCTGCAGCAGAAAGAAATGGGTGGGTGGCAGGAGGACGGGACTCGAGCCGCTTGCAACAAAAGAGAAAGTGGGCAGGTGGCTGGAGGACATGGACTAATTTATTTACTTTTTAAAATCCGAGGTTTCCTTTCTACCTCCCCACTCCTGTTTTTTTTATTTTGGTTTATCAACTGGATGGAGCATTATCGTTAGCAGGGGACCAGATGCAGCATAAGCATAAGCAGGAGGGTCCCTTGGAAAGCGATCGTAAAACATGTGGCTACTAGCTGAGCTCTTACGTTCCATTTTAAGGAGCACTTCAGTTTTTTTTGATGTTATGTCTACTGATGGGCTCGGTTGACAGTATCGAGAGGAGGGGAAGCCTTGCTCACTAAACGAGCACAAAAAAATGGTGGGTGGTAAGTTTTAAAATTGAAATGGGCACAGTGATATGGGTTTGGCATGAGGCAGACTGAGCTGGCACTTTTTATTTCTGGGTCTCTACTGATTGCTTATGTACCCCACTGGCACGGATATCAACCAATCAGAGACCAGGAAATCTTCATCCCGTTTTCTGAAAGCCAGTAAGTGCTCTCTCCAGTTTATTAGAGACTTACTGCAACAAAAAGTTTATTATAACAAAGGCCACAACACTGAATGCTTCCAAGGTTCAATATGTTACATTCAGCTGCACTCCCAACATGTCAATATACACTTTCTTTAGGTGACCTTCCATGTAATGTTCTCTACAAATCTCAAAACCAAGCTTTTTATAATCACAAACGTTCAAATGTCTGCCTGGCATATGCTCTGTGAAGACCTGGCGACTAGGCTTTAATTGGGGAACAATCATTTACAATACAATTTACTAGCTGGACCGTCGGCACAGCGGTTGGATTTCCATCTGCGACGCCACCAACCCGGGTTCGGGAACGGACTCGGGTTGCCGAAGAAGCCGGCGGGGAGAAGGATAGGCGTCCGGGACGGCTCTCCTTCTCAGGGAGGTAGGGGCACTGCATAGGGCTGACTTCCTGGCGGAGGCTGGGAGTGCAGCAATACAGCCGGGCTCCTTGTCAAGGAGCGGTGACAGACGCCGGGCGCACGCCTGACGCCAGCGTCACTCTCCACAGGAAAAGCGGAAAAAGGCTGCCTGGTCTGCGGATGATGGCTGCCGACTCCTGCCGCCTCAGATGCCCTGGCGCCCGGAATCCGCCTCCAGCAGCACCCAGGGGCTGATCAGAGAGTCGCTGGTACCTCCCTCCTGGCACCTTCCCCTCAGAAGAGAGGACCCATCCAGTGAAGGGTTATGCCGGGCCACCCCTGGGTCGGCTGCGATCTGAGGTGAGTAGGAAGGGGGTCAGGGCGAGGAGGTCGGGGGGGGGGGAGTCTTGTGCAGCTGGAAGGAGTGGCAGGCCAGGGGCCAGTAAGGTGGCAAAAATAACATAATGCAAAAAAAAAAACAATACAATTTACTGAGTGATTCAGCCTTCTATTGCTTTTTTCATCTGAGAAATATCACCAGGATTAGGCACCTGATTCCGCCCCTGGACTTCCCTACCTTGGTACATGCATTTGTCACATCCAGGTTAGACTACTGTAATGCGCTCTACCTCGGGGTCTCTGGAGGCACCCTTCGTCGACTGCAGCTAGTGCAGAATGCGGATGCCAGGTTGTTAACAGGTCAATTGAAATACTGCCATGTCACCCCGGTGCTGCGTGAACTGCACTGGCTGCCAGTTCGATGGCGGGTGCTCTTCAAGGTGGGTTTGCTCACCTATAAGGCCTTACACGGATTGGGCCCTTGTTACCTGGCTGACCTTCTGACACCTGCTGCCTCGGTTCGACCCCTCCGGTCCTCCTCGAGGGGCCTCCTGACGATTCCTAGGATAAGATTAAAAACTGCTGGTGATCAAGCTTTCAGTGTTGCCGGCCCTGTCTTATGGAATTCGCTCCCGTTCTTGGTGAGGGAGGCCCCGTCAGTAGAGGTATTTAAGACCCGCCTGAAGTTCTATTTGTTTAATCAGGCTTTCTCAGACACTGTTTGACACTAGGGTTATTAGTCCTTCTTAAAGTTTGAGGGTTTCATATATTTATGGGAATTGTATAAGGATATAGTTTTGTATGTATAAATTGAATAGTGTTTTTTTTGTATGGCACCCACAGCCTCCGGGATTGGGCGCCAGAAAAATAAAATTTGCCTTGCCTTGCATTGTCTCATGCTGTGTGTGCTACAGCTTCTTATCTACAGGCCTGTGTCTAAATGGCCCCCATCCATTTTCCTTGTCAAGATCTTCACATTGCAGACTGGTTTCACCTGAACCTATGACAGATCATGATTACGTGGACACTTTTTGTTGTTCTTCTTGGTGCTACCTGACTCCTGCTGTGGGGCCCAACCAGGGTCCAGGGATCGCTATGGCAAGTGCCGGATGCTACCAGGCCAAAGAGGAGTACAGAGCAGCACTTAGGGACTGCAAGACTACAATTAAGGAAGTTATGGAAGCCAGGATAGCAGTAGGAGCTGTGGACAACTCCAAAGGTGAGGAGGGAATTGGGCCACTAAAAACAGGGGAGCAGAGTACCAACATGTCAGTAGCAGCAGTAGAGCTACCGCTCTGGCATGTGACCGGGTTTGAACAAGCCTGGATCATCAGGGGCTGACCAGGGATGGGGAATCGAGCATCCCACAGGATGCTCTCCCTCTCCCGGGGTACCGCATCCTGCTGCAACACTGCCCCCTACAGATGTGTGGGTGGTTGGGTGCACAGGACATGAGGAGGGAGAGATGCACCATGCCTTGTATCGTATGAGCGTGCTACCATATGCTCACATCGGGGACATAGTCCCAAATGCCAGCATCCCTGTGGGGAGGGATAGAGTGGCAGTACATGAGGGACTGAAGACCGGAAAACACCCTGACTAGCAGTATGATTGACAGCCTCCGCATGCCCTGCACCCGGTAACTCAGGCTCCTCCTGATCTGGATCCAGACCTCGACAGGCTGAGGGATTTCCCGTCACATTGCCATGGAGGGCAAGCCATGGGGGACTCAGGGAGAGGTAAGTTCTGGGAGAAGTCGGGGTAATGGGCTGGGAGGATCAGTGGGAAGGAGGGCCAGCCAGGGAGACAAGGGGAGAAAACCATAAATGGGGGAAAAAAAACATGAAAACAAGGGGAGAACCTGTGAGACAGTCAGGGGTGATGTCAGAGATGCTGAAAGAGATTAATGAAGGCACCTTACTAACCTTATTAATTTTAATTTTAATATTGTCATTAACTTTGTAGTCTTATTTAGTTTTTATGGTTCTATAAGCCATCATAGAACTGTATTTTCATGTAATCATTTCTGTGAAAGGAATAATAATAAAGATGGAAAGTTTAAAAAAAAGAGATGTTGAAAGAACACTTTGCTTCTGTGATCACCAAAGGGTCCCCGGGGTGGACTCAATGAGAGGGCCTATGGCATTAGGGTTAGCCATAATGCAGCCGGTGGACATCACACCTGCTGGTTAGCTGGTTACCTGGTGAAGATCAAGTCATGTTAAGCCCAAAGAGGAAAATACAGTAGTATACACCCCAGGATCATAAAGAAACTACGGGAGAAATTGGTGTGGCTGCTTGCAATAATCTTTCATTAACACATCCAGACAGGTGCGGTGCTGGAAGACTGGAAAGTGGCCAATGTGATCCCCAACTTCAAGAAGGGGTAAGGTTGTATTCGTACTCAGCAAACAGCAGATCAATAAGCCTGACATCAATGCTGGGCAAGATGCTGGAAGATATTACCAAGGACAGAATAATGGAGCACATAGCTGAGGCAAAGGTTTCCGCCCCCCTCTCAGCATGGCTCTATGAGGGGCATATAATACCATACCAACCTGATCACCTTCTTCAAGAGAGTGTCCATGAAGGTGTACAGGCACAGGGCCACAGACGATCTATCTGGACTTCAGCAAGGCCTTTGACACTATGGCACAAAATAAGCACCTAGAAAATTCAAAATACACCAGTATGATATACACAAGGCATACACAAGGTGGACTGCTAACTGGCTTGAGGGCAGGAAGCAGAGGGTTGAGTTAGACAGGCATTACACCAGGTGAAGAGAGGTACTAAGCGGAGACCCTCAAGGATCTGTGCTGGGGCCATCACTGTTCAACATTTTCATCAACAATTTGGAAGCTGAGGTCTCCAGCAGGCTGTTTAAGTTTACTGCATAAATTATGCCACCCATTAATGGATCAAGCAGCAACCCAAGCCAACAGAATAACGGAGACCAAGGAATGGATTTCAAACCTGCAGGATACAGTGGAGCCACTGCTGAGCAGGATTACAGCACTGGAGAAGGAGTTAGCAGAGTTTAAAAAATGTTTCGACTATCAGGAAAATTATCACAGCCGACTTAATCTGCAGCTCAGAGGACTACCGGAGGGCAAGGAGGGGCCGGATATTTTGGACTTCTGCTCAGCCAGGCTCCCGGCCTTACTTGAGTTAACTCCAAAACATTATCATTTTAAGTTACATGCACATGTTGAAAGTTGCCCAAGGCACAAGCCAGGAAGCCCCCAACCAAATCATATTCCATTTCCATAATTTCCACAACTGAGAAGTGGTTTTAAGGGTCTACCACAGCATGAAGGAAATACTGTATGAGGGAGCCTGACTCTATGTCATTCAAGACTACTCGTATCGCCTGCTAAAGAAGCATCATGCTTTTAACCCGGTTCTAGCTCAGCTGAGAAAGGTGAAAGTCGAGGGGTTTCTTACCTACCCTGCTGTGCTGAAAATCAAACATGAGGGAGCCTCCTACACATTTTGGAAGCCAGAGAAGGCGACCAGCTTTGTGGCGGATCTGAGAAAGAAGTTGGGCTGAGAACTGTAATGGTGGTGAATCTACAGTCAGGAGATGGCGAGGGAGGACGCTTTGCGAAGGCCTGCGACATCTAATGGACCTCTAATGGATCTATGATGCAATCAAACTTTGAGAACTGTGCTGGATTCCCTTCACACCGGTTTGGCGGCTTCGAACCCTACCTGCACACATGGAGATCTTTAGGACATGGAACTGGGCTGAACTGCATATATGTTAGTGACGGTATGCGGCCGTGAAGAAAGGTTGAATATGGATATAAAAGACCGCTGTATTTGAGCACCTCTACCATGCTGTGGAGGGACTGGCCATGAAAGTGTTTTATAAACAGACATTTCTGGACACATACATGAAAAAGGAGGAAGACATGGTACTGGTGCTACTCTTTACACATAAGGTACATGGGGTGGGGGAGGGAGGGAGGCAGGCACGTGGTATGGATTTGCACTGCCTTCTCCCGTGCTGGTGCCTCTGGCTTTATGCGGGAATGCGGCCTGTGTCAATGCAATGGCCTAGTTTGTATGTGTATGAGATCTCCGGGGGGGGGGGCATGTGTCATGCACAATGATTATTTCTTTCTCTTTTGTTTGGGAATGATGTTGCTGAGCGTGAAAGGATCTTCTGAGGCCGGCCGGCCTGCCAACACAGCGGTTGGGGTTCCGCTTGCAACGCCGGCGAACTGGGTTCGGGAAAAAACCCGGGTCATCGGAGGGCCGGCCGGGGGGAGAAGGATGGAGCATCCCAAGGACTGCTCTCCTTCTCCAGGGGGGTGGGGAGTCTCTGTGTTTGGTGCGAGTGTGATACCTAGAGGACGCTGGATGCATCACCCTGAGCACCGACACATGGTCGAAGAGGGGAGGTACTGGAGTGGGACAGACGCTGGCGTCATTGCACGTCCGCCCCAGCCAATAGGGGCAAAAATCCCTCCTCACGGGCGTCTATGGCGCCCGCTCCTGGCTTCAATTAGCCACCTGGCCAAGAACTCCCCAACCACTTACAATACAGGCAGTGTACGCATGCCGTGGTGCCCCCACCTCCTGGGGGCAAGCTGAGAGTAACCGGGGAGAGTGAATGGCACATCAGGGCGGTGGAAGCTTCGGGGGCACAGTGGCCAGGGCGGACCTCTGACGGAAGGTGAGTAGGACAAAAAGAGGGGTTAAAATATTTAAAAAAAAAAAAAAAAAGATGATCTTCTGCACTAGTAAATGCTGATATGGGTTGGGGGTGGCGGCTGAAGAAGAGTGGCCTGATGGGACTGATGGCCCACCATGGAACTGGGATGTTAAGTCTTTTTGAGACGAATAGAAGGACGATACTTGGATGCAGAACAAAGTAGGGATGGGAGTGGGGCATCTACGATGAGGAGGGTCTGGCTATTTCTTTCTGAATGGCAGAAGCTGCGAAACAGTGATTTTACAAAGTATATGGGGGAAAGGAGGGGTGTTGAGAGGGGAATGGCATATACATAGTTTGCAAAAAGGTTGTTAAGTTTATATTGTTACTAATGTTTAGTTTATTTACATATGCCAAGTTAACTGAGTTACTATTGACATTGGATATGTGTTTCAGTATTAAACTAACTGTTAAAAGCCAAGCTCTTAGGAAGCATGCACAGTTACTGCATGGTGTTATGATGATAGAAGAGGGGGCAAACGGGCAAAAGCAGGGCAGGGTGTTACAGCGGTAAAGGAAATATAACGGTAGCCTCCTGGAATGTCAGGGAGGTATCTTCCCCAGTAAAGAGAACTAGTTTATTGTCTGCCCTGCGTAGACAAGGAATACAAATTGCATTACTGCAAGAGGCGCATCTAACCCCCCAGAACACCAAAAATTAGTAAGGGGATGGGTGGGGGCTCATTATGCTTCTTCTTACAATTTGCATAAAAGGGGTGTAGCCATTCTAATAAATAAAAACCTTCCGTTTGTATCATTCTGGGTCGTGGCAGACTCTATGGAGGGCAGATATATTTTTGTGGAGGGTACCCTAAACGCGGAAGCTGTCACCCTGGTGAGCATATATGCCTGCAGATTTTGACCCCACCTTTTGCCAAAAGATTTTAGATATATTGGTTGGGGAGCAATTTGGAGGATTAATCATGGGAGGGGATTTCAGTGCCACAATAACTCCTGCACTTGATCATTCAGAAGCTAGGGGCAGGAATATGGGGGGATTAAGAGTATGGCTGGAGGGAATGACAGACCTGAATATGATTGACAGTTGGAGGTCTGCTAACCCTGGGGTGAGAGAAATCACATTCTATTCTAACCCCCGCAAGACATGGTCACGGTTGGATTATGTTTATGTACCCAGTGAGTGGCCTGACAGAATAAACATAGAAACATAGACTTTGACGGCAGATAAGGACCACTTGGCCCATCTAGTCTGCCCATTTCCCTACCTACAGGATAGGCCGCAGATCCTAGTTAACCAACAGCCTATTTCTTCCTACCCCCCACAAGAACTGCCTTATGTCTGTCCCATGCATTCTTGAATTCTCCCACAGTTTTAGACCCCACAACCTCCTCAGGAAGGCTGTTCTATGCATCCACTGCCCTCTCTGTGAAATAATACTTCCTCACATTGCCCCTGAACTGCATAAAGAAGGTCCATCACAGTCCAATTCTCATATCGGACCACTCAATGGTAGTCTTAGTCTGTAAGATGGGGGTAAGAAGGGAGGGGTCACCACCGTGGAAGTTCCCTAGATACTACTGGGAAACAAATGGTTTCTGGAATACATCCAAAAGCAATGGGAAATATATCAGGAGGGGAATGAGGGATCGGTAAATTCTGCAGGTATATTTTGGGATGCTGGCAAGGCATTTATTAGGAGTGCTGTAATTGGTTATGTGGCAAAATATACAAGGGACTGAAGGAACAGGAGTGAGGCATTGGAACAATGAGTGAAGCTCTTGGTGCTGACCCTCGCCCAGGTTTCTCTGAGGAGATCTTGAGGAAGCTGACTGCTGCCAGGGAGGCACTTAATGCCCTTCTCCTGAGGGAGGCTCGTAAGGCATGTTTTTTCACTAGGAACCATTTCTTCGAGTGGGGCAACAAACTAGATCCACTTATGGTCGGCCTGATAAAGGGGAGAAGGACCCACACACATATTTCTGGGATTAAAAACAAGCAAGGAGTAGTCACTCAGGGGAACAAATCAATTAAGGAACAATTTAAACAGTATTATCAACAACTGTATCATGCCGAATGTAACAGCAAACTGGGAAATGCCACGGATTTTTTGTCAAGAATTGAGCTACCACAGATTACGGAAGGGGAAATCACCAAAAAGGAAATTAGGCAAGCCATACAAAATCTTAAGAAAGGAAAAGCAAGTGGGCCGGATGGGATGCCCTCTGAGTATTACAAGGCTATGCAGGAGCAGGTGGTTGATGCCCTCTGGAGAGTGTTTGCAGAGGTTCGGGGGCAGGGGGTACTCCCTGCCTCCTTCAATGAGGTGGTTATCTGCCTGGTACCAAAACCTGGAAAAGACCTGCAGGAGTGTTCATCATATAAGCCCATATCATTATTGAATTGTGATGCCAAGATCCTGGCGAAAGTGCTGGCTATGCGCTTGGACTCTGTCTGAGGCTCGTTCACCCGGACCAGACAGGCTTTGTGTGTGGCCGTTATTCATATCATAACATGCATAAACTGTTGAATGTCATCTGGTTGGCTTCTTGGCAGGCGGACAGCATGGTGGTGCTGTCTATGGACACGGAGAATGCTTTTGACCACACAGAGTGGGAATATCTCATGGAAGTGTTATCACAGTTTGGTCTGGGTGATGAGTTTGTGGGGCTGATCTCCCTTTTACTTTTTGCTCTGGCCACTGAACCATTGGTGGTGGGGATTAGAGAACACCCAGGTATAAAGGGGATAGTGGGGAGATCTGGCAGACCACACAAGGTCATGCTATATGCAGACAACATGCTCCTTTATGTGTCGGATCCATCTGGTTCCATTCCACCACTGTTGGAGTTGATAGAGACCTTTGCAACTTCTTCAGGCTATAAAATAAATCTTAGCAAGTCTGAAGTTATGTTGGTGGGGAGAAGCTGCTGGAGAAATCAGAAATAGGTCTTGGGGCCTGAGGCGAGTCATAACTTCTTTTATTAAATATTTGGGTATCCAAATAGGGGGGAATCTGGGATCCTTGTACCACCTTAACTATGTCCTGCTTATAACAACAACAGAGTAAGAGGAGCTGCGATGCTGGAGAGCACTTCCAGTGTCCTGGCTTGGCCAGATTAGCCTGATAAAGATGAACATCTTGACGAGGGTGCTGTACATTATACAAATACTGCATATAGGTTTAACCAGAACTGATCTTAAGAAAACAGAAAAAAGCCTTTTCTAATTTTTTGTGGTGGGGGAAATGGCCAAGGGCGAGTATTAAGCGCTTACAAGCAGATGGCTCCAGTGATGGTCTGAACTTTCCGGATCTCCAGAACTATTATCTGGCTATGCAATACAGGTACCTGAGTGATTGGGTTATTAGGCCTGAGGCAGCGGGATGGATAGACTTGGAGGAATTGCCCTTCCCGGGAAGGCTCTCAGCGTATTTGACGAAAGGGGGGGCAGAAGACCTATAACAGGGTGTGTAAGAAAAACCCTTTGGTAGATATGACTCTAACGGGGTGGGAAAAGGTATTAAAAAAACAGGAGTAGGACAGGAAGAGACGTTGCTGCTCCCAGTAGCAGAAAATCCATATTTCCTGATTAGTACAGAGGATAGAGGATTCCTGTTATGGGAGGGCACGGGGATTCAGTGTGTTAGAGATGTCTATGTAGGGAACCACCTGGGCTCCTTTGAGGATCTCAGAATGGGGTTTGATCTCCCAAGGATGCACTTCTTTTGATTTTTGCAGGTGAGAGCTTATGCTAATACTTTGGGAAGGACAAAGCAAACTGACTCCTCCATGCAACAATTTGAGCACATAGTCCTTGGAGCCAGGTTGGGCTCAAGGGGGCTGATCAGATGCACAGCCCGTCTGGGTAGACAGTTTTTCCCAGATTACACACAGAAAATGAGAAGGCACTGGGAGGCAGACTTGGGCAGGGACATTTCAGAAGAAAATTGAGGGGTATTGTTGCAGTTGCACAGAGGAATCTTGATTTGTAATAAATATCAAGAGTCCTTTTACAAGTTTATTCATAGGCTGTATTGCCCACCGGCAATGGTCCACAAATTCAATCCTGCGGTCTCCCCGTTATGTGGGCACTGCATGTCAGAGCTGGGCACTTACTTTCACTATTTTTGGGCTTGCCCTGTTTTGCAGAAGTTCTGGGGAGAGATTGCACAGGAAATGGGGAATACAGTATATGGGGCAGACAGGTTGCACCTACCCCAATAGAACTATTATTCAGGGAGGAGGAAGTGGGTCCTCGAGAGTGGGAACCCTTCTTGAGGTGGGTCCGGGTGTTACTGGTGTTTGCAAGACATTGTATTTTAAATACATGGGTATAAGCAATAGCACCAACGATCCAGCAGTGGTGCACCCTCACTACTCAGGCCCTAACCCTGGAGAGACTACCATTTACAATTAAGAACAAGGAGAAACATTTTTTCAGCACGTGGGAACCCCTATTTGCCACCCTGTCTCCAGGGGAAGCTGCAGCTCTCAGAAAAGGGCTGTAAGAAAGGGAGATTAAAGGGAGCTTAGCCTCTATTATTAACTAAAACAACTCTATGTAGTAACTAACTTGATTATAAATGTATGATGCATTACGGAATTAAAGTGTGTGAGCTGGAAGCCCTGCCTCTTTGTAGGGCTGATCATCTGGTAAAGCTAAGATGAACTTAGTCTAAAATTAGAGATACGGCATATGATTGTTATTTTCTTTTTTTCTTGTTGTAATCATTATAATTTTGTTGTCTGTTGTTGTACTATGTGTATTTGTTTATCATTTTTATGAAAAATCCTTTTAATAAATACATTATGCAAAAAAAATTAAGTATACTGCCCAGGTTGGTGGTGACCCCTGAGTTTGAGGACAAGCTTCAGGAGGACCTGAACAAGCTTGGCAACTGGTCAAAATCCTGGAGTCTCTGATTCACTTTAGCTAAATGCAAGGTGCTACCATTTGGGGAGAAAAAACAGAAATAGGACTTACATCATACATGCAACTCCCCTTTTTTCAAATGCAAGGTGCTACTATTTGGGAAGCAAAAACAGAAATAGGACTTACATTGTACATGCAACTCCCCTTTTTTCAGCAGAGGAGGAGGACAAGGACCTGAAAGTCATAACTGACATGGGGCTAAAGCATGACAAGTAGTATGTGGTCACTGTCAAGAGGTCCAGCAGAATGCTCAGGCACATTAAAAGATGGATGGCCAGCGGGGTACTGAAAGTCTTCTTGCCATTTCACAACACCCTACT
This sequence comes from Neoceratodus forsteri, assembly GCA_016271365.2. Classification (NCBI taxonomy): domain Eukaryota; kingdom Metazoa; phylum Chordata; order Ceratodontiformes; family Ceratodontidae; genus Neoceratodus; species Neoceratodus forsteri. The sequence continues at coordinate 43,238,513 of CM057451.1, forward strand.
CAGACCCTGCCTGAAGTACTGTGGGCAGTTCTGGGCTCCTCAGTTTAAAAAGGACATTATGGCAGTTAAGAGAGTGCAACTCAGGGCCGCCAAAGTGATCAGGGGTTTGGGGGAACAAGTGTGATGAGGAGAGGCTGGTGACCCTTAATATGTTCACCTTGGAGAAAAGGAGGCTAAGAGGGGACATGATCTTGTCTGTCCGCATACGCAATAGAATTGGTAAGGCTGAACAGACAAGAGATGTTTGAACTGGGGCCCTCCAGAAGGATGCAGGATCATGCCTTGTAACTCTGAGGGGGTAAATTCAGGGGTAATGTTAGGAGATGTTTGTTCTCCTAAAACAGTTTACCATTAGAGACAGTGGCCATGAAGACAGTGCAGGTCTTTAGGATAAGGCTTGACACATGTCTGATTACCAAGGGAATCACTGGGTACGGAAATCCCTATAGATTAGTACAAGTTTGCAAAACATATGTATTCCTTCCTGCTTACAAAACAGGGGACAGACAAAATGGCATTAGGGTCCCTTCTGAACTTAAACTACTACATTACTATGTATGTTATTACAACAGATACAGCTCAGCTTATCCAATGGACGCCAACTGCAAACTGTAGCAAAGGACCGGTGTGGAATCCAAACAGTAGCCCACCTATGATAAGAGTAGTAGCCCACCTATAATAAGAGTAGAAAATCCAAAAAGGAGCCACACTCACAGACAATGAAGTAAGGAATCCACCATTCGCTGCACAGAATACAATGGAGTTTACTGCATGAGTACTCTCATGGTGAACTGTGACAGAACCGGCTGAGTCAAACGGTTCTGTTACAGTGACAACACTCATGTAATAAAGCACCACTGTATCCTAAGCAGCCAATGATGAATTCCTTACTTCATTGTCCATGACTGCGGCTCTTTTTTGGATTTTCCACAGTTCAGTTCATAATTCCCCGTTTTCCTGTTTTCTCCCCAATAATCTTCTTTCCCAAGGGGTTAAAACTGAGATCCGCACTCTTTAATTTGTTCATAGGGGGAGTAGGGGTGGGGCTAGAATGGAAAGTCTATTTGCAGATGACACCTAGATCTGCAACAGAGTGGACACAATGGAGGGAGTGGAGGCCATAAGGAGAGACCTGGAAAGGCTACATGAGTGGTTCAGAATCTGGCAGCTGAGATTCCTGTGTTCCTGCTTGCCACTCGCCATGTTGGCATCTGTGAACATTTTTGTTCAGAGTGTGGCTAAGACTTGTAAAGTTTTCCGTGCCACAGAGGTGAAAATCTTCCGTTCATGCACTTTTCATCCACAGTACAGTACAGTATAGAAAAATAATCTGGTAGTATATATTGTGTGGCTCATGTTTTCATGTAGTGGCTAAACAGTTTAGGCTGACTTTACCCACAATGGCTAACATTTTCAAAATCCTTGGGGGAACACAGGATTCAATGCCAAAAACAGTAAAGTCATACACACTGGATACAAAAACTCCAGAGTACAGAAGTGGAGGTCATACCATGTACCTCGGAAGGCAGGGACCTTGGGTTTATCATTATGGAAGACCTGAAAGTAGCAGTACAATGTTCAAAGGTAGTGGGGAGGGCAAAACAGACTGATGAGCTGGATATATATTGGGATAGCAAGCAGAGGGAGGGAGGCTATACTCTCCCTGCACAATTCACTGATTTGCACCCACCTTAGAGCACTGTGTACAGTTCTGGAGTACTGACCTTAGAAAAGACACTGACAAGGTGGAGGTTGTGCAGAGTAGAGCAATCAAGATGATACAGGGACAGCAGGGGAAGCTCTATACGGAAAGACTGAAGGGCCTCAATGTGTACTCCTTAGAGAACAGGAGAGCCAAGGGGGACATGACTGAGACCTTTAAATATCTCTAAGGGGTAAACAGGGTGGAGCATGGAGAAAATTTTAGGTTGAGTACAAATGTGGTAACAAGAGGGAACACAATAAAAGTTAGTGTGGAGAAGTTTCAAAGGGGAGGGAAGCATTTCTTCACAGAAAGGGTGGTGGATAGATGGAACAGGTTGCCTAGAGTGGTGATGCAGCAGAGACAATGACATAATTTAAGCACATATGGGACATGGCCCCTTGCCACCACACAGGGTAGGTAGGTTTAGGGCAGACTGGATGGGCCTTGTGGTCCTTTTCAGCCACCAAAATCTACATTTCTATTATTTAAGTTATTTGCATGTAAACAGAATCTTTATCCCTCAGATTTTATCTGCTCCAGCTGCTTACTCTTCACCTCAGATCACAATCCCCTGCTTGTGACATCACAGTCTCTTCTACAGCAATGGACTAATGTCACAAGCAGAAGATTATGACTCGGTGTTGCGTGACTCGGCTCGTAGGACATGCACTTCTGGGCCAGAAAGTGGTCACAGGTTCCAGTTGCACACTGGGAACTGAGTTCACACACCAAACACTGGCACTCCAGAGCAGTACTAGGGAGTGCTGTACTGTATGGGCGTGCTGTTCTTCAGGTGAGATTTCAACCGAGATCCATTCTGCCATCGCTGGTACTGTCCTGGCAGTTGTCCAAGCAGAAGTCCATGCACTTTTCACAAGACTAGGGAATTTTTTCTGGTGAACTGGTCAAGATTCTTCTTCCCATAAAATTGGTTTAGGAAATTGTCCCCAGCTATGCGAGTGGATGCTGATGAGTGGAATGACTGCTACTGCACATTTACAGTCACTCCACGATTAGCCTCTCTCATTGTTTGTAAAGCACTTTGGGATACAGTATGTATGAAAAGCACTAAATAAATATAAATTATTTCTACAAGTGGGGAATAAGCAGCTAGTGAATATGAATTTAAAGGGACAAAGGTAATGTTTTCATGTAAATGTTCTCAGTAATAATGAATGAGGAGGTATGAAACAAATCTGACTGGAGCGTAACTATTATGTTTTATAAAGTAGTCATAAACATATAACAATATGAATACAGTATGATCAGTGACCTAAGCCCTCAAAGGCCAAGGGTAAGCTGTATACTTCTTCAAAGTCTCTGGTGTAAAAGGACTACATTTTAAGTGGCTCTCTGCTGCTGGGTGTTCAACAGTCAGTTCCACATGACTGGAACTAGCTTCTTGTGGAGTATTTAAGACTCTAACCTGCAGCAATAACAAATTATTACAAGCATTTGTCAATGCTGAATGTTTCCTTGCTGTTATTAGCATTGGAAATGCAGGAGTTACACAGATATAGAATAGGAATGGCAGTGAAGTATTGAACTTCACGCCAACCCCACCTCCACCCTGCAGGGATGGACAGGCATTGGGGTATGCGTTTGGGTTGTCGCCCATAACGTTCATGCCATTTCACCTCACCCTATCCTGCAGACACCGACAGGTGTTGAGGTGTGCCTTGGGGTATTCAGCTTTACAGTCACCCCACTCTATAAGGACATATGCTGAAATGGGTGCAATATAGGAGAATGGGGTGAACTCTGAGGCCGAAGAGTGTCCAAGGCACACCTCGATGCCTGTCACTGGCTGCAGGGTGGGGGTGGAATGGCATGAGCATTACAGTCGGCAATCCAAGGGCACACCCCAATGCCTGTCAGTCTGTACAGGGCAGGACTTTATGGTTAGAAACCCTAACGCCCCAGGCGTTTGTTGGTATTTGCACCACACATTTTCAACACAGCCTTTTTGTGACCGCCACCTCATGAAAGCATTTGGGACCCCATCTCATGAACACTGGCACTGTGATTTTGTTAATGTGTCCCGAACTTTGAGTTCCCACAGCGACTGTGCCATTGTGGCGCCAGATGTATGAAAACACACATCAGGCCGGATGTGAAGAATGACAGCTGTATCATTCATAGGGAGGTGTGAAGAGATGGCAATTTTGAAAATCTGTAGTGAAAATAATAAAAATGTTCCGAGTGTACATGGAAATTGCACAACGCATGCGCGTAACACAGTCATTTAGTGGAATTATTTCACCAAATTTTCAACATAGGCATTTTGTGACCTCTGCTTATGAACACTGTCACTATGATTTTCGTAATCTGTCCCAAACTTTGATTTCCCACAGCAACCGCGCTATTCCGCACCAGATGTGTCAACGCATATTTTGGGCAGGATATGAAAAATGACAGCTGTATTGTTCATAATGAGGTGTGAAAAAATGCCAATGTTGACAATCTGGAGTGAACATATTACAAATGCATGAAATTACGAGGATGCGTGGAAACTGCGCAACGTACGCTCGTTACACAGTCATATTATGGATGTTTGCCACCAAATATTCAACATAGGCATTTTGGGACCTCTGCTCATGAACAGAGTCACTGTGATTTTCTTAATCTGTCCCAAACAATGATTTCCCACAGCGACTGCGCTATTCTGCGCCAGAAGTGCAAAAACACATTTCGGCCAGCATGTGTAAAACAACAGCTCTACTGTTCATAAGGAGGTGTGAAAAAATGCCAATGTTGAAAATCTGGCGTGAAAATATTACAAATTCACAAAGTTACGAACTTGCGTGAAAACTGCGAAATGCACACTCATAAAACAGTCACTTTTGGGATTTTTTTCACCAGATTTGCAACATAGGTTTTTTGAGAGCCCACCTCATGAACAGTGGTACTGTCATTTCGTTAATCAGTCCTGAAAAGTAATTCCGAGCAGTGACCACGAAATCACCTTTCGGGACCGAATAAAGCCATAACAGTGACCAATTCATGAGGAGGGGTCCCAATAACCACATGTTGAAAATTTGGTGCCATAATTCCCCAAAATACCCGAGATATGCACCAAAGTTGAAAAACCCTAGTTATGCCATTGTACAGCTTACCGGCATTTCTTCAGTTCGCGGTCGACTTTGAAGAATGCAGATATGTTCCCGGTCCACCAAAGATCGTCGCGCCGGGCTCCAGAGGTAAGTATGGGGTGAAAGGGGAGGTGGGGTAGGCAGAGGTTGGGCGCCGGTTGGGGGAGGGGCACTGGTCACTTCGAGGGACCATTTTCTCATTTTACAGGTAAAAAAATATACAGACAACGCAGGTCGGTTTTCTACTTTTGCAGGTGTGACTGGTACACTGGGGTGGGCTCCCAGTGTGCCACTGGGAATATGGGGAGGGACTGAAGCCGGCGGGATTAGGCCCCGTTGGCCAGAAATAAGTGGGGAGGGCGCATGATGCCGAGGGGATTGGGCAGCCCTCGGCACAGGCATGAAATCATTGGGGGGCCATTATGCCGGCGGGAGTGGGCTCCCAATGGGCAACTGGAACTGGGAAGGGGACTGAAGCCAACGGGGATTGGGCCCCCGTCACAGCAGAAACGTGTGGAGGGCACATGATGCGAGGGGACTGGGCACCCCTCAGCACACAACTGAAATTGTGGGGGGTGCACTATGCTGATGGGGAGTGGGCTCCCCCGTCGGCAAATGAACTGGGTTGGTGGCATGCTGACAGGGGGACTGGGCACCCCCGTCGGCTTTAATGGGGCTCTGAGGTGCGACATAGGGCCACCATGTTCCTGGAAATGTTACACCAGGCAAGGTACCGCCCTGCAATGATGGATCGCTCCCTCGCTGCAGTGGAATGGCTGACGGTGCAGTGATGAGGTGGCCCCTGATTGCAGCGGCGAAATCATTACAAGTTGGTGGCACTTCTGCAGAACCAGTGTCATCAGGACACTGGGCCCTGCACTGGTTGAGCACTGCCAAGCCCAAAAATGCAGTGCCGGCATTGGCTGCCACAGTGCCGCACCTCCACAACCCGCTTCTCTCCAAAGCTGCCACATAATGTTTCTTGCGCATGCGCGCAAGCAAACATAAAAATGAAAACCTGCAACAGAGACATGTAGTCATAAATAACCTTGTGAATTTTCTTATAAAACATACGTATGTGCATTACCTGCTGTAGATGGTTTTGAATGCTCCTCTGGTATTTGGACTCCAGGTGCAAATGGAGAGCTGTCACTGGCAGTTGAGTATTTCTGCCTTAGAGTATATGCCAGTTCTTGGAAATCATCCAGCAATGAAGACTCTTCATCAAACATACTTTTGTCTGCTTCCATTATCTCTTCCTTCTGTGCCTCCCTTTCATCAAGCACCTCTTCTACAGCACGCAGGATGGTGGACTCAGAGGATTCTAAGATTTTGTCTAAAGCTTCTTCAATCTCTTCATAATTGTAGTTATTCTCCCTAACAAGCTTTAGTTCTGTTTCCATATCCTGGAACATGGCTTCTACTCTAAGAACATTTTGGGGACCAAGGTATTTGTAGAAACGTTCAATATGTTTTTCATCAAAGTGAGCCATTAGAATAGTAAGTTGCTTTACAGGCTCACTGTATTCTGGTTCTCCATCCAATGTTTCCTCTTCTGTGTTTGAATCAAGTACGTCTTCATCTGTTGTTCCAGAATCCTCAGAAGATTCACCTTCCTCAGGAGTTTTTGGGAAGTCCTGCAAGTCTTCCAGATCTCTTTGTAAGGATTTGTTCTTTGGTGCATTGTCTGGTGCAGTCTTTTCCTCTTTTTCCAAAGCACTACTAGTCCCTTCATCCTGTGCCTTATTTGGCAACCTGCCTTCAAAAACACTTGTATCTGGCTCAGCCTTTGCATTCAAAGACAGACTATCAAGCGGATTTGTACTGACAAGCTCAGATTCTTTTTCTGTTTCAGTTGGCTTTAGTTGTTCTTTGATTTCAGTGGAATGATATTCTTCTCCTGTTACATTGGATGAACCAATGTTGTCTGTATTTTCTGACTCACCAATATCTAGTAAGGTTTTCTCAGTTTTCCTTTCCCCAGTTGTTGTATCTAAATCCCATCTTTCTGGTTCTAATCCTCCAGTTTCAGCCACTTTTGGTATTTCTTTTACCTCCAAGCCTGAACTTGTACCTACTGTGTTTGATTTATCATGTTCAGTTTCTGTATTGTGCACCCTGATTAGTGTAGCACTTAAAGCATTTTCATCTTCTAGCAGCTCACCTTGTGGTGATTCTAAGTCTTCATCCCCTTTATCAACAGAATCTTCAGGTTCTGATTCATTCCCTTCTTCACCATCTTCTTCTTCTTCTTCTTCTTCTGCTGCTGCTGCTGCTACTTCTTCTTCATCTTCCTGTATTTCATCTGTAAGCTTTTCCTCACTTTGTTTTTCTTCTCCATCCAAAGATGTCAAGGACTCTGTTGATACATTTCCAAGTGCAACAGCAGGTAGCTTCTCAACAGTAGTTGAGTCTTTTTCTTCAATTTCCTGTTCATCTTCATCATCATCTTCATCTAGGGGCTTTTCTTCAGCTTCATTTTTTATTGCATGTAGAGGCACATCGTTTTTTCTTTCTTCATGTGAGGCAGGTTTTTCAGTTAAGATGTCAGATGGGCTGTCAGCTTCTGAAGCAACAATTTCCTCTAAATTATTTTCCCCATCATTAAATGCTTCATTTAGAAGCTGCTGTTTTTCTTTAAATGATGTTTCATGTTGATCTCTATCTTTAGCATCAACATCCTTCACATCACCAGTAGAAGTATTTAGAAATCCTCCCTTTGGTATTTCCTTCACTGCCTCGATGGCTCCTTTACTATCTTTAGTTTCACCTTTTAACCTAGCCTCAATTGTTCTAGCTTCTGTACTACCTGTAGAACTCTCCTGGGAGTCTTTACTTTCTGTAAGATGATTCTCCTCTTCTTCAAGTGGGTTTCCAGCTAAATCTGACATCTCTTTGTCTTCATCTTCTTCCGTAGCTAACAAGTCATTCTCTTCTGTAGTCAAATTCTCCTTTTTTTCAGGTGGTTCTTTGGTTAAATTTGTCACGTCTTGGTTTTCCTTTTCTTCCACATCTGGCAAATCTACCCTTTCATCCTCATCTGCATTGCTAGTTTTTGTCTCCCCCTCCTCCTCCTCCTCTTCCTCCTCCTCCTCACTTTCCTCCACAAAATTAGTATCATCTGATTCTGTCACCTCTTCCTCAAAGTCTAACAGATGAACTTTTTTATCATCATCTGTATCACCAGTTTCGGTCTTCTCTTCATCATCTTCATCAACATAATCAGCACCACCAGGATCTGTGACCTTCTTCGTGTTTTCATCTTCACTTACAATTGCAACAACCGTATTGCCAAATGTTGTATTTAACTCTGTCAGTTCTTGTTGGGACGCCACTTCTTTTTCTTGGTTTTCCTCTCCTTCCATATCTAGCAAATAAACATTTTTATCATCCTCTGCCTCACTCATTTGTGTATCTTCTTCCTCAAATTCCTCAGTGACACTGGTACTATCAAGATCTTTGACCCTCTTTGTAGTTTCATCACCACTTACAATGGCATCAACTGTATCTCCAAATGGTGTATTTAACTTTGTAATTTCCTGGTGGTCATTCACTGCTTTTTCTTGGGTTTCCTCCTTTTTCATGTCTAGCAGATAAACTTTTTTATCTTCATCTGCCTCACTAGTTTGTGTATTGGCATCCTCATCTTCTTCAATAAGATTGGTACCATCAAGATCTGTGACCATCTTCGTAGTTTCATCACCACTTACAACTGCATCAACCGTATCTCCAAATGTTGTATTCAACTCTTCCAGTTCTTCTACTTCCACTGCTTTTTCTTGGGTTTCCTCCTTTTTCATGTCTAGCAGATAAACTTTTTTATCTTCATCTGCCTCACTAGTTTGTGTATTGGCATCCTCATCTTCTTCAATAAAATTGGTACCATCAAGATCTGTGACCATCTTCGTAGTTTCATCACCACTTACAACTGCATCAACCGTATCTCCAAATGTTGTATTCAACTCTTCCAGTTCTTCTACTTCCACTGCTTTTTCTTGGGTTTCCTCCTTTTTCATGTCTAGCAGATAAACTGTTTTATCTTCATGTGCCTCACTAGTTTGTGTATTGGCATCCTCATCTTCTTCAATAAAATTGGTACCATCAAGATCTGTGACCATCTTAGTAGTTTCATCACCACTTACAACTGCAGCAACCATAACTCCAAATGTTGTATTCAACTCTTCCAGTTCTTCTACTTCCACTGCTTTTTCTTGGGTTTCCTCCTTTTCCACATCTAACAAATAAACCTTTCCATCTTCCTCTACATCACTAGCTTTGATATCCTCCTCATCATCATCATCTTCCTCAAAATAATCAGTATTGGTGCCATCAGGATATGTGACCATCTTTGTAGTTTCATCTTCACTTACAATTGCGTGATCTGTATCTCCAAGTGTTGTCCTCATCTCTTTATCTTCAGGATATTTCTTTCCATCAGCTTTCTGGTCATTTAACTGCCTATTATCATCACCTGTCAGTTCTGTTTCTTTGACAGGCTTGCCATCCTCTAAATTATTATTATCCACTATATTTACATGGTGCTGTTCTTCTGTATGCTGTCCATTTACAGAGTCTGGTTCTGATGCTGCACCATTCGTGGAATACGTTAGTAAAAGTGTTTCTTTAGGCTTTTCATCCAGTTCATCTTGATTTTCTGTGACTATATGTTCAGAATCTAGTGATCTAGAGTCTTCATCTAGTGAAGTGACACTTCTTGTTATCTCATCACCTGACACAATAGCGTCTGCAGTTGACCCAAGTTCAGTTTCTAAGACTTCTATCTCTTCAAGCTTTTGCTCCTGATCATCTGACTGCTCAGCTTCTTCATGAGAGGTGCCTTCGTGAGAAGCGCTAGCATCGTTGGCATGATCACCCTCTGGCAATTGTCTATCTATTTCTTCTGGTTTAGGTAAACCATCAGCGGGCTGGGAATGAGGTAGCTCGCTGACATGTGTATGTACATCACTTTTCTCTGCTTTTTGATTATCACTTGAATCCTCATGAGCAGGTGCTTCAGATGCTTTCTTAACACTTTCAGCTGCTTCTTCTTTCTCCTCTTTTGTTGCAGCTTCTTTGCCTTCCTTCTCAGAGGAAGCCCCCTCAACTTTAATTAACTGTTCTGAACGCACCTCAGGGACTTTCACTTCATCATCTTCAATACTCATTTTAGTACCCTCTTCTATTGTGTCATCTTTGTTGCTTGCATTAGTTTCCTCTTTAGCCTCCACTGTTTCTGAAGGCTCAGTGTCTGTTTTTGTAAGCTCTATAGCAGCATTTGAATTTGGCCCAGTTTCTGCTACATTGTCCCCTTCATCCACAGATATCTTCAATAGGTCATCTGCGTTATAATTATCAAAATTATCTTCTCCTCCGTTGAAGCATACAAAGTCTGTTTCCTGAAAGACAGAGGCAGAATGCATGATCATTATATTCCTGTATTTATTTCACTTTCAGTAAACATTACCCAAGCAAACATTTTACAACTGCTTAGTAACAGAGTATAGCAGCAGTGCACGTTGACATAACAATTGTGTACTTATACCTTTCTATTTTATTTTAAGCACCCTTTTTCTCCTATCCTTTAAGATGCCCTTTTCCCCTGTTTTGAGTCTGCTCTAGAAACATATAAACATAGAATTTGATGGCAGATAAGGACCATTTGGCCCACCCAGTCTGCCCATTTCCCTGCCTACTGGATAAGCTGCAGATCCTAGTTAACCAGCAGCCTACTTCTTCCTACCCCCACCCCCTAGAATTGCCTTATGACTGTCCCATGCATGCCTGAATTCCACCACTGTTTTTGACTCCACGACCTCCTCGGAAGGCCGTTCCATGCATCCACAACCTCTCTGTGAAAAAATACTTCCAAATTACCTCTGAGCCACCCCCCATCTTCAAATTGTGCCCTTGTTCTTGCACACCTCTTTTTGAAAGATGCTACCCTCTTGGACTTTGTTGATTCCTTCAGGTACTTGAAAGTTTCTATCATGTCCCCCTCTCCCTCCTTTCCTCGAGGCTACACATATTAAGCTCCTTTAGTCTCTCTTTGTATGGCTTCCAGTGCAGACCCTGCACCATTTTAGTGCCCTCCTCTGGACAGCTTCCATCCTGTCTATGTCTTTTCAAGAACTGGGTCTCCCAGAACTGCATGAGTACTCCAGATGGGGTCCTGACCAGCTGTCTGTACAGAGGGATAATAACTTCCTGTTTTCTACTGGTGATGCCTCTCCCTATGCATCCCAATATCCCCCCAGCCCTCACTGCTGCCCTCTCACATTGCTTGCCCACCTTTAGGTCATCTGATATGACTACCCCCAGGTCCCTTTCCATTTTTGTTGTCGTTATTATCTCACCCCCATTGTGTACTCTTCCCCTGGGTCTTTGTTTCCCAGGTGCATTACCTTGCACTTCTTAGCACTGAATCTAAGCTGCCATACATTTGACCATTCCTCTAACCTTGCCAAGTCCCTTTTCATCCTTTCCACCCCACCTTGTGCATCAAATCTGTTGCAGATCTTTGTGTCATCTGCAAAGAGACACACTTTTCCTTCCAGTCCCTCTGCAATGTAAAGCATAAAGACATTGAAGAGGACCTAGTCTATCTTGAACCCTCGGTACCCACTAGTAACCCCCTTTCATCAGTGGACTCCATTTACTATTATTCTCTGTGTCCTATTTTCCAGCCAATTTTTACCCAGGCTGTCATCTTGGGACCCACTCCCAGGCTAGTTAACTTGTATATTAATCTTTTGTGTGGGACTGTGTCAAATGCCTTGCTAAAGTCTAGGTAGGCCATGTCCACAGCCCTCCCTGATCTACTACTTTGGTCACCCAGTCAAAGAAATCTATCAGATTTGTCTGGCATGACCTTCCGCTGTGAATCCATGCTGCCTTGGGTCCTGCAGCCCCTCTGGCCTCTAGATACTCGACAATTCTTTCCTTCAGAAGTGATTCCATCATTTTCCCTATCACTGAGGTTAAACTAACAGGTCTGTAGTTTCCTGCTTCTGCCTTGCTCCCACTTTTGTGAAGGGGAATCACATCTGCCTTCCTCCAGTCCTCGGGTACCACCCCATCCTCCCATGATTTGTTAAAAAGGGTAGTCAGTGGTGTCACTAGTTCTACCCTTAGTTCTTTTAGAATTCTGGGATGAATCCCATCAGGCCCCATTGCTTTGTCCACCTTCAGTTTAAGAGTTCTTTCAGAACCCTTTCTTCTGTAAATGGGCTGGTATCAACTTCTGTATCCAGTGTGTTTCTACTGTTTGTTCTAGGTACCCCCTTCCTTTGTAAATACTGAGCAAAAATATTTGTTTAGTATCTCTGCCTTTTCACAGTCTCCTCTGCCTACCCCCCACCCCCTTATTAAGCCTCACTATCCTCCCTTGGTCTTCCTTCGCTCCTGATGTACCCATAAAAGGTTTTATACCCCTTCTTAACTGAGTTGGCTACTTTTTCCTCGGTTTGGGCCTTTGCTGTTCTGACTGCCTTCCCAGCTTCCTTTGCTTTAACTGATACAGTTCTCTGTCCTGCTCCTTCTGTGATTCCTTGTACTTCCTGAAAGCTTCTTTTCTCTTGAACCTTCACTGCCACTTCCTTTGAGAACCATAGTGATTTCTTACATCGTTTAGTTTGTTTATTTGCTTCACACAAAGGCTTGTTGCCTCTGTGATGGCAGTTTTATTATTCCTATTGTTCTTCCACCCTCCTTCTTCCCTTTTGCTGGTGCATTCCTTAGCACTTACCCATTTTAAAGTCAGCCCTCCTAAAGTCCAGTACCTTTGCCTTTGTGATGGCTTGACTCTATTGCTGTGTTTATTGTGAACCATACTGTTCGATGGTCGCTAGTTCCCAGATGGCTACCCACTTCTACATCTGTGATCCTCTTCATCTCCATTTGAGAGAACCAGGTCTAAGATTGCTCCCTCTCGAGTGGGCTCCAATACTAGTTGTCTAAGGCATGCCCCTGGAGGCATCTAGAATAACCCCACTCTTCGAAGTGGCTGTGGCAACTGCACTCCAGTTAACATCTGGCATATTCAGATCACCCATCAGCAATATCTCCCCTTTTTTTGCCACACTAAGTATACTTTCTATCATTTCCTTGTCCATTTCCTCCCCCTGAGAAGGGGGTCTGTATACAACCCCTGTGCGGATTGTGGTGCCATTGCCGGTCTCCAAATTTACCCACAGTGCTTCTTCTCCTCCTCCCTGTTTTCTCTTTAGTTCTGTTACTTTGATTCTTTCCCTTATGTAAAGAGCTACTCCTCCTCCTCTTTTACCCTCTCTGTCTCTCCTGTAGATAGTGTATCCTGGTATGTTTACGTCCCAGTCATGGTTTTGTGCAAACCATGTTTCTGTGACTGCCACAATATCCAGATGTTCCTCCTCCATCAAGGCCACTAATTCAGAAAGCTTGTTACTCAGACTACGTGCATTGGTACTCACTGCTTTCCATTTTTTGATGGCTTTACTTTCTGTTGCAACATCCCCCACTGACCTTTCTACCTCGGTCTTTTTCCCATTTAGTACCCTGTTTTGTAGGGAGAGGCTGGGATTTTCCTGCTGCTTATCAGTGCCTCCCTTGACTAGTTTAAAAGCTTGCCAATGAAGCATTTAAACCGACTGCTCAAAAGACTTGTTCCCTCCTGGACAGATGCAGACCATCCTGCCAGTATAGGCTGGTGTCTCTCCAGGTGGAACCCCAGTCCAATGAAGCCAAACCCCTGTGCTCCACACCATTTTTTCAACCACTCATTAAACTGCATGGTGCAAAGTACCCTGCCTCACTCATGCCATTTACAGGCAGCACCTCTGAGAAGGATACTGTGTGTGCTACTTGTCTTAGGCCCCTCCCCAGTTCTACAAAGTCCTTCTGCACTGCTCTAATCTCATGTTGAGCCAAGTCATTTGTCCCAAGGTGGACAATGACATCCAGCTCAGACTCCCGTGCAGCTGTTCTCGTGATCCTGAGGATGCGCTTCCTGTCCCCTACAAGCCACAGCACCAGGCAGGCACTTTACTTCAATTTTCCCTGCTCCCCCCAGTTCTATCCCCCTAATAATTGAGTCCCCCACCAGGAGCTGCTTCCTTTCCTTGTGGCATCCTTTGCCTCCTTCCTGTGGGCCTCCCTTGTGACAGGTGTCCTCAGCCTCCTTAATCTCCTCCGTGGGTGCATCCATAGGGGAGCTGTGCTCCCCCAGAATGGTGTATGGATTGTGGAATGGAACAACTGACTGGGTGTGCCTCTGTTCCACCCTCCTCACCCTCCCTGAGCCCACTGTGGTCCAACTGCTGTGCTTTTGCAACCTCTGAGGTAGTGGTGGTGGCTCTGGTGCTCCCTGGATGGGGGGTTCCTTCCTACCATCCAGTCTGGCCTGGGGAAGGTTCTCTTACTGCTGTCCAGTGTGGCCTGAAGGCGGGCAACTTCCTCCTCTAAGGCAGAGAGTTGTCTGCAAATAGGGCAGCATCTCAGCCTCCAGAAAGACTCCCGAAGACTGCTGCCCCACAGCCATTACATTGCACTACTCCCACATGACTATGTTTTTTTGTTTGTTTGTTTTCTGTGTGTGTGTGTGTTTGTGTGTGTGTGGTTTGTTATATAGAAATATATATATTATACAACGTGTATCACGGATATTTTCAGTGCTGTGTGCTAGAGAGGATATGACATTGATATGCACCCTGCACTCTTGAGAATGATGTCAGAACCCCAGGTATAAAGGAACTATTTCCAGGGGTGGGAGGGTGAGGGTGGGAAGGGTTGGGCCTAAACTGTGCCCTCACAAAACAATCAGCTAAGAGCTCTGACCCACCGCTGCGATGAGTGCCTTCCTGTCTGCGAGATACTATACACAACAATTTGACAGAGAAAATCCCCTGCTAATCAAACAAAGAAAAATCCAGACATCCAAGTCACACACACGTAAACCTCCCCAGTCCCAAAACAGCCTGGTGGTTTGTGCTCTGAAAGCAGTCAGCCCCAAAATAAGTCAGCTGTGCTTTGAACTCTTCCTGCACTGAAAATGTTAAGAATTGTAACAAGACTGTCTTTTCCTGATAATTGTAAATTCTTTATTTCACCTTTCAGTTAGAAGCAGCCTCCACCTGCAGTATATCTGCTACAAACCAAGGACAATTGAAAGGTTCCCTTCCCTCTGTTGTGAGCACAACTCGCTTTCTTGCAAATCCTATGTTCGGTATTGCAGCTCCCAAACAAGAGAGAGTTTGACTAGGAAAAATATTAGCTGCTCTACAGCTGACTCAAAGACGGGTGGAACAGTGGATAGTCAGGACAACGCAAATGGGCTACAAATGGATCTAGATTGGAAGCTACAATAGTTAGGCCGGGAAGTGGAATATCAAATTCAGTGAAGGAACATGCTCAGTTTGGTGCCTGGGTAGGAGAAATGGGAGAGCTACTTATCACCTGTTTTAAGAACTACTGAGGGAAACAGAGAAAGAAAGGAATTTGGGGAAAAAAATAATTAAAAAAAAATCAAAAATTGGGTCATTACTGTGAGAAGACCATTAAATAGATGAATCAAATAATAAGCTGTATCAGGACATATTCTGCCAGTAGATCAAGGGATGATATGTTTCACTTTATAGAGCACTGGTGAGGCATCATTGGGGAGTACTGCTGCTGGTTCTGAGTGCCTTATCTAAGAAACGACACTGACAAAGTTAAAAGCCGTCAACGGGGGCAGGGGGGGTGGCCAACTGCTGAGCTTGCAGCAGCAATTTGGCAGAGCTCTGCAGGATACAGCCTAAATCATTAACTTTCTGAATTACACCTCTTTACTAAAACATCATATATAGTTTACTCAAAAGCAGAACTTTTGAGAAGGGCAACAATCCTTGTTTGGAACTTGTGCACTTATCTGAACCGGAGTTATGGGCAGAGGTAACAAAGCTGGTGCTGGAGGAGATGGAGCCCAACCCAAAGACCCAAAGCCAGGCACAAGTAAGGATTCAGCACAGGGAGTGGGAGATGAAGCACTTCCATAGCACTCGAACGCCACCCTACTTAAAGCAATCCAGAGACTTGAACAAAAGGTGGAGGATTTCACTACTCAGTTTACAGTGTTGGACACAAAAATGGGTTTGCTGGAGGAAGAAACCAAAATGGCCTCAAAATCAGCTGAAATGGCGTAAACTGTTACAGTGGGCCTGACTAAAGACAACGTGGTGCTTCGACGCCAACCTGAAAACTTAGAAAACGCCTCTCATGCCACACATGTATGCATTCTTGGACTCCCTGAAGGTATTGAGGGAGAAAATTCTGCTTCATTCCTATCCATTTTCTTTACGGAAGCCCTGCAAGGGGAAGAGTTAATAACTACCCTAAAAGCACACTGAATCAGCCTACAAGGAGGGAGAAACCATACAGCAACCAACGAACTACCATGGCATACTTTCCTTGGGGTGCTGGGAACCATCCTTGACAGATACATTATTTTAACCTATGCTAAAAAACATGGCTTTCTGGATTGGCAATACATTAAAATTCATATTTTTCCAGACTTAAGTTACATGACCCGGCAACGCAGGAAAAGCTTCAATGAGGTCCAAGCCCAGTTGCGACAGTTGGGAGTACACCATATCCTCTTAATGCCAACAAGTCTGGATATTGTACATGGGGAAAGTCATATCAATTTGTGGACCCTAGAGAGGCAGTTAAATTACTGGATCACATTTAAAAGAAGTTTTAGGCTAAAAGAGACAGCTCAAATACTGATTCTAGGGACAGTGAATAATAAATTGTGGGACTCAGGCCTAAGGCCTATGTTAAATACAGCACTGTGATTTTCCTACCCCAGCTTTCCTTCACCCTTGGCTACTGCACATTACTACTCTTCACTAAATATGTTGGACTAATGTAATTTGGGATTTGGCTATGGGATGTGGGGAAATAGAAGGGGATTGTTCAAAATGGCAGAGTACAGGATCTGAGGCAACATGGATTCATCACGGAAGGTCTTGTCAAACAAATCTGATAGATTTCTTTGACTGGGTGACCAGGGAGGTAGATCAGGGAGGGCAGTGGATGTGGCCTACCTAGATTTCATCAAGGCCTTCAACACCATCCCACATAGGAGGCTAGTAAACAAGTTGGGCAGCTTGGGAGTGGGTCCCAGGGTGGTAAACTGGGTCAGAAATTGGTTGAGTGATAGAACACAGAGGGTAGTGGTGAACAGAATTCAATATGAATAGAGGGGAGTGACCAGCAGGGTGCCATAGGGATCAGTGCTGGGGCCAGTCCTCTTGAATGTCTTCATAAGCGACACTGCAGAGAAGCTGCAAGGGAAGGTATGCCTCTTTGCAGATGACACTAAGATCTACAACAGGGTTGACACCCGGGGGTGATGGAGACAATGAGAAGTGACCTAAGCAAGTTTAAGGAGTGGTCCAGAGTGTGGTATCTACGATTCAATGCAAAGAAATGTAAAGTCATGCATTTGGGGAACAGAAATCCAGGCGAAGAGTACATGATAGAGGAGGGGAGGTACTGACAGCCACCAAACAGGAAAGGGACCTGGAGGTAATCATATCTGATGACTTAAAGGTGACCAAACAGTGTGAGAAGGCTGTGGGGAGAGTTAAAGGGATGCTAGGGTGCACAGGGAGAGATATCACCAGCAGAAAGCAGGAGGTGGTGTTGTCACTGTACAGATCATTGGTGAGACTTCATCTGGAGTACTGTGTCCAGTTTTGGAGACCATATCTCTGAAAGGACATAGACAGAGAAGAAGTGGTTCAGAGAAGAGCAACAAAAGTGGTGAAAGGACTGCACCTGAAGTCATATGAGGAGAGACTAGAGGACCTCAATATGTATTCCCTGGAGGAGAAGAGAGGGGGATATAATAGAAACTTTCAAGTACCTCAAGGGAATAAATAAGGTACAAGAGGGTAGCATGCAAAAAGAAGATGTTCAAGAACAAGGGGTCGTGATATGAGGCTAGAGGGAGGCTGACTCAGGGGCAACATGATGAAGTATTTTTTCATGGAAAATGTGGCGGATGCATGGAACAGCCTCCCTGCAGAGGTGGTGGGGGCAAAACGGTAAGCGAATTCAAGAATGCATGGAATACATATGAGGGTATCCCAGAGATAGGGAAGAGAGGGTAAGCCGCAGACAAATTAGGGTCTGTGGGATATGCAGTAGGTAGGGAAAATGGGCAGACTAGGTGGGCCTTATCTGCTGTCAAATTCTATGTTTCTAGGTTTCTTCTGATGGTGTATTTGTGTTATTTAGACATGACGCACTCTTCTTTCTCAAAACAACTGTATTTTGGTGCTTTTACATTTCTGGACATGCATACTGCTCAGCCCTGGATATTTATGATGTAAACAGTAATTTGTTGACCAACAGAAGTTCTTTCCTTGCATAACTTATTGTTACAGTATACGATTTGAATCTGCTTTTTATTAACACAGAACAGTTAATGTTTGTAGGGGCCCTAATGTTCTTACAATTTACTGGGCTGCTTAACATCGGTGGAGTAATTTATTTATTTTTTTAATTTTATTCAAAGTTTGGTAACTGGGAGAAGCACACTGAGCCAAGGCTCGTTTCCAGGTGTGACCCTGGGAAGGGAACAATGGAGCAATTACAAAAAGTCAGGCTGCTTACAGTAACCTGAGTGGACTCGAGGCAGAACACATGTCCAGTATACAAGTAGATCCACATACAGTAATACAAAAGATATGAGTAAAAAGTGAGGTGTACAAAGCGAGACATGGGTGGTACATGGATGGTACAATGTACAACATTCAACAAGAGCACTTAGTTGGGCCTATGGCTAGTAAGAGCATTAACAATTCAGCATGGGCACACTAGTTAGCAGGGGACTTAGTCTGGCTGGAAGCAGGATCAGGAATTATAAAGTAAAGTAACTCCTTATGTTGGATATGGGGATGTTATACCCGTATCACAGGGTGCACAATCCTGCCATAACCCTCTGTTGCTAATCCCTGCCCATGGCAGCAGTGGCGGTTTATTAATCTGCTGTTTGGCATTATTGTTATTAATTTTGCAAACCCCACCCCCCATGTTGTATCAATGTACAGGGGCATATCTAATCCTGTCTGTAACAATATTGTATTCATTTTACTGAAATGTCCATCATTTTACTATGCGACTACCTATGGGAGATGTATACTGTGTATCTTATACAGTTAAACTAACAAAAAAAAGTTTAAAAAAAAAAACGAGGCGCCAACATAAAGCAATTAGGATTGTAGGAAGAAGTTTTATAAGGATACACTGGAGAGTTTGGGCATTCTGACATCACTACTGTGGAAGATGGTGGCCACGCTGGGCCAGCCGTTAGTTTAAGTGTAGCAGTGTGGTTGCAGTTATTTGTTGTTTTGTTGATTCTGCGGATTATTAACTGTTACAGCTAAGTTATTTTATTGATTTATTTTAAACTTGTAGTACTGTCGAGTTGTGTTGAATTCCGAATGCAGTGAGCCACAGTCACGTTTGCTTGTTCGACCGACGGTCCCTGGAAATGCCAACTGATTTTTAATTGGATGTTTTAGCAAAGCAGTCAATTGCAGACAGAGGTTTGGTGAAGGACTGCTGAAATCAGGCTGGGTGCAGAGGCGGGTGCCTTGGGAGTAACTGTTTTAGCGGCGCTGAAATGGTGTGTTTGATCAACCAATTCCTGATGTTTGATTGAACTGGTTCTAGCTGGAAAGTGGGAAGAATAACGTGAGCTGTGGAAAGAGCTGCCGCGTCAGTGGAAAGTCAGGTTACCTGCAGTGATTTGAGTGTGCTGAGAAGGATAACTTTTTGCCGTCTATGGTGGATTGGTGAGCCAGACTGGCTTGCCCTGAGGTGGGTATTGGGTCTGGGAACTCCTCTGTGGGGGCTGGGGGTGCTGACCGAAGGGTGGGCATCTGGCTAGTTCCCTTTCAGCTACGCGGGCTGCCTGTCTAAGGTCGGGGCAGCTCTGGTGGTTTAGGTGGAGGTGTTTCTTTTGACTTTTTTATCTGCTTCGGGATAGGTCGGGGTTGGCAGAAAGACCTTTTAATTTATTCCCTCAGGATTGACTGTGTCGGGAAGATTCTTCAGTAATACATGAACTGTGGCAAGCCTCGTTTTAAATCTTCATGTTTCTAGTTGTTACTGTAATCCGGACTGGGTGTTGAAAGTACCCTGAACTTTATCTATTTTTCTTATTCAACCTGCATTATTGAACTGTGGTTGGGGAAAGCATTTTTATAATCAGTATTAACTGGGTTATGGCCCTGGAGTGTGAGAGACTCTAAGGCCAAAAATATTTCCCTTTTGGGATTCATGAACTGAATCAAGTGAGAGTTGATTCTGTTTTTGCCTTTGGATTTAAAAAAAAAAAAAAGAGATTCTGGGGACTATTCTTTGGACTTCTGCAAATTCGACTTTACTACTGTTTGTTAAATGTGTAGTTGATTTTGTTTGAAGTTTCTTAGTTTGGATTTATTATTATTTCTGTTTTAAAATTGTTGGCAGTTATTGAAATTGTTTTTATTGTTATTTTGGGGTTATATTTTGGGTTGGGATTTTATTTTTGCAGTGTCAGTGGCTCAGTAGGTAGCACACTCACCTCTGAGGCCGGGAGATCAGAGGGCTGTGGGTTCAGTTCCCACATCTGGCACTTGGGTTAATATCCCAGTACTGACACTGTAGTGCAGCATGAGAGGGGTGCTGCACTTCTGAGGTGCCGTCTTTCGGAGGAGACGTTAAACCAAGGTCCCATCTGCCTGGATTGGTGGTAGTTCAGATGGATGTTAAAGATCCCATGGCACTTATCGTAAAGAGTAGGGGAATTTTCCCGGTGTCCTGGCCAAATTTCCCTCATTCACTGTAAAATACCACCAACAGCTTAATCTGGTTTCAAAGTCAGTTGGCATTCATCGGTATCCCCCTCCCCCGGGTCGTGCCTGAAAATAGGCAGGATTTGTCTAGTGCATTTACCCGGTCAACAAAAGCTAAATAAATAAATTTTACTTTTTCTTTTAATGTGTAATAGTGTTTTTGTTTGACTCCCTCCTCTGTGAGAGAGAATGAAGGAGTGATTTATTATTTTTGGTTATTTGATATTTATAGGTTTATTTTTGTCTATTATTTTGGTTTTTCCTTTCTTGTTTATTTGTTTATAATATGTTGGGGAGGTTTAGTGAAGGTTGGGCATTATTTCTCCACCAGACTCAGGGAATTACACCCCTTTGAATGTCCCCCATTGTCATCTGACACCTACTTTAGGTGTCATACGTTGGGCATTCTCAGGAAGAGTAGGCGAAGGTGGAGAGCTGGGCCTGTTGGGGGACAGGAGGGGGGTGGGCAGATTGAGTTTTTGGGGTTCAGGAGACGCCTTGGGGAGAAATGGGGTCAGGATAGGGGTTATTCCTGTCTTGTCGCCATACCCAAGGGTTCCGATGTTAATGGACAGGTGCCGAGGTCTTCCTTGACAACTTATCCTACCTTGGCAGTGTTGTGCAATGCCAGATCTATAAAAAAACAACACAGCTATTATAGCTGATCTTGTTGGATCAACTGATCTGGCTTGCATCACTGAGACCTGGCTGGATGGAAATCTAGGCCCTATATTGGCCTCGGCAGTTCTAGCCAGGTTCTCGGTGATACACCGTCCAAGGTTGGATAGTAGGGGCGGGGGTGTGGCCATTATGTTTGAGACTGAGCTGGGCCTTGTGGATGTGCTATTAGGAACTACCAGATCCTTTGAATATATCCTGGGAGAGGGTGTAGGTTGTGGGATTCTCCTCGTTTACCGTCCACCAGGTCACGGTGGAGAATTCCTGCAGAAGATAGCAGACTTCATCGTCGACTTGGTTTTGAGGTTCCCCAGACTGATAGTTCTGGGTGACTTCAATGCCTGGGTCGACAATGAACTCTCGCATTTTGGTCAAAATCTCCTCCAGCTGATGACAATGCTGGGCCTAACACACGTGATTACCTCCTCAACCCATGTAGGGGGTCATTCATTGGATCTGATCTTTCTTTTGGGTATGGCGCTCGCTGGTCTGAGGGTGGAACCAGTCAGCCGGCCTGACCATCACACCATAAGGTTCAGCTTCAGGGTCCCCCCCCAGTAGGTCTGTCCCTACAGAGATGGTTCGGTACCGCCCTTTAAGGGGTATTAAACCCAGTGACCTAATGGCAGTACTGGATCTATCGGGTTTGTCGGGTGAATGCATGAGTCCAGATGATCTTGTACTAGCCTATAATAAGGCTGTGGGAGATGCTCCGGACAAAATTGCTCCTGTTCGTGTTCGGCCTCTCGCCCTCCATCCAAGGAGCCCTTGGTTTGATGGCTCCTTAAAGGAGTTAAGGCGAATTGGCCGAAGGTTGTAGAGAGCCTGGTGGAAGTCCGGCAATGATGTTGACAGGCTTAGGTTGAAGGCACATTATGATGGCTATCAATCAGAAATCACCCGTAAGAAGGCAGAATTCCTGTACAGGGAGATTTCTGTTGCACAGAACCGACCGGCCCAGCTTTTCCGGACTGTGGACAGATTGTGCAATCCAAACTGTCTCCAGCCCAGAGAAGCCTTTTCTCAGCTAAGATGAGAGGAGTTCGCTCAGTTTTTTGCAGATAAGGTTGCCAGCATCAGGTCTGGCATCGGTCTGACCTCTCCTATGGGGGATTGCAGTGATCAACGGGAAGTGGCATGTACTCGGTCTGTCTGGTCAGACTTTTGCCGGCTGGAGTTCAGTGACATTGTAAAGATCGTCCAGACATTGCGACCAACTAGTTGTAGTTTGGATCCAGGCCCTACACCCCTCTTAGTAGGATGTGTAGAAGTTATCTGCCCAATCCTTGCTGACACTGTCTGGAAGTCTTTGGAGAGAGGGGTCTTTCCCGACCCCCTCAAGGAGGTGGTCGTTCGACCACTCCTTAAAAAACCCTCCTTGGATCCAGATTGTCTAGCTAACTACTGGCCTATCTCTAACCTGCCATTTGTTGGTAAGGTTATTGAAAAGGTGGTTGCGTTGCAACTGGATGATCATCTTATGACTCACAATGTCTATGATACTCTTCAGTCTGGTTTTAGGAAGAAGCACAGCATGGAGACTGCCCTTGTCTGGGTATTGAGTGATCTCCTAATGGCTAGAGATCGAAAGGCATGTACCATTCTGGTCCTTCTCGATCTCTCTGCTGCATTTGACACTGTAGACCATGGTGTGCTGCTGGAATGCCTGCGGGTTTATTGTAGGCTGTCTGGTACAGTCCTCAAGCCAGACATAGTCTTTGGGCCTCAAGGAGCTGCACAGCTGGTTTCCGGCACCACTATTCCTATTCCTTCCTCAGTTTATCTACTGAATTACTGATTGATTGGCTGGTTGGTTGGCTGATTGACTGATTGATATAGTTAGTTATTCTTTGTTGACCGGGGGGGGGGCACTCGGCTACACTACCTATTTTAAGCTTTGTCCCAGGGAAGAGAAACAGATATGCATACCAAATGAACTGAACCAGATTAAGCTGTTGGTGGCATTTTTAGTGAATGAGGGAAATTTGTCCAGGACACCAGGGAAATGCCCCTACTCTTTGGTAGAGGGCGCTGCTGACTTCCTGTCGGGGAGTCCATTGGTGGAGACAAGAGTGATGGCGTCACAGGTGGAGTAGACTGCTTCCTTCCCCACCAGGGCCAATGAGGAGGTGATTTCATTGGATTTGGAGACTGCCGGGGCTCAATCTAGATTGCCGGGCACATCTACAATGGATCATTCTATGCCGAGTCATGTTGAGCCATTACAGGGTACGGAACACCTGCCTGGGAATGTGATGGATTTGGAAGGTTCTTTTCCATCCAGATGGACTAACTACTGCATTTACTGGAAATGGAGGATCATTTACAAGAACAGAACGGAGAGGTTCAGGCAGTTTCCATGGCCATGGATTTGGAGATTCAGCAGCCCCTGGATTCTTCGGACTGACCAGACGGGGTCTTTGTGCCTCAAGGAGCTGCACAGCTGGTTTCCGGCACCAGAGATACTTTAAAGGCACATACTCATGTTATTGGGCATCCGTTTCGGTAATGGTTCCCGTAGTGGAACTGGTGTCTGTACAGACTGACACTATCCTTTCATCGACCCCTGCACACGAGGAAAAGCAACTGGTGGTTGACACACCAATAATATCTCCTCCATGTGCAGCTGTTCTACCAGAGACTAGTTCAGGGGCTGCTCTGATTGCAGAGGTGGTTGAAAATAACACTGCAACCGGGCGTTTAATACAGAAGTATGAAATAATGGGGGATTCCGGGGATACAGAGGATGTGCTTACAACTGCTGTTACTGATTCTCCGGTGAGGAATTCATCCTCACCAGTATCAGACTATAATGAGCATGTTTCACTTACCAAGGTACAAATAGTAGATGCACTCCGAGGGGCGAGCTGGGTCAGGCCTGACAAAGGCCAACCATGTAAATCCCCCGACCACGTAATCTCAGAACTTAAGGAGGTGGCTGCTGGGGTTCCTGACTTTATGGAACTTCCCTCGTCCTTCTAACCCAACACCCATTTTTGTACCTTTCACAGGCAGGGATTAATGACACTGGACTACAGCAACCCTCTGGGGTGGATGACATGGACTGTTTACCTTCTACATCACTGGCGACAGAATCACTGGACCCTAGCTCCCCCCCCCAATTCTCCTACCTGTCCCACCACAAGTTCTGATACCACAAATAACACTATGGGGTCGGAGTCCTCTCATAAAACCCATCAGAGAGCACAACCCAATACTCGTACGTACACTGGCCTATTCCATTCACCACCTGAACAGGTTAAACACTGCTACGCTGTACGTATCAAGTACATGGATGGCTTAGACACCTATCCAGACCACTTATATGCTGGACGCAAACTTATTAAGGAAAACCTGAACTTTTTGGCAACTGAAATATATGCCTTAATTCATACATCTGGTGACCCAAACTATGACCTCAGCTTCAAAACGGCAGCTGACCTTGAGTTCTTTTGGCAGAGATACCAATCTGTAAAATACACCCCCTTATGGTCACCTTTTGTTGCCATCCCTCTGACCAAACCCGCTTTTAGAACCATTACCGTGCTGTTTAAAAATGAGGGGTGTCTATCTCTGACATATTACATTGGATGAAATCCAGAAGTACAGTGTTTTGTTCTCCAAACCCTATTATAGACTCGAAGCAGTTATGGACTGGCGGATGGCAAATCCATGTGAGGCTTCCTCAACATAATGGGTCTATAAAATATCTCCCAAGCTGCTTTTACCTGAGCAGGGACCGTGGATTTATCTTTTATGCTGGCCAGCCAAAATCTTGTTTTAAATGTGGTGCATATATACATCTAAATAATGCCTGTGATCAACTAAAGTGCTCCTTGTGTGCTGGGATTGGTCACTTGAGTATCCACTGCTGAACCCTATGTACTGTAACCTATGGACGACACAAATCATTCCTATAACACATGTCCTTGGGCCTTCCACAATAATCCTTCTACGGATCAGGAAGAGGTAGTCAACAGAGTTCAGCAGCAATCTTCAGCATGGTGCCAAACTACCACTGGGCAGGGGGGGGCCTGCGGCTGTTACAGGGACACCTATCAACGAAGTGGCACAATCAGATGGTGCCTCTCGGTCACAAGACAATGCTTCTTCTGCTTCCTTGCCTCTACCATCATTGTCTAGGAGTCTCACGGCTGCTACTTTACAGTCAGTGGCATAACCATCCGAGACAACAGTCCAAGTTGTTGCCACCTCTGAGGCCACCCCACAGGCGAATGCCTCACACTCTGACCAAGTACAAGATCAAGACATGCCTCCACCTGAGGAGGCTCCTTGGAAACAACGGAGTTCTAGGAGACTGACTAGAAGCCAAGCAAACAGAGGGGCACTCCAAGCTAAACCACTGTCTGAGGACTCCCTACCAACAAGAAACTGATTCTCGTCTTTGACCAAACTAAAACAGTGGGCTGAAACTGAGGAAAATTCAGATGCTTCTTCCGTGGCTTCCTCCCAGCCTGACCAAATGACAGATACTGAATTGGTATCTAGTGATTCACAGAAATCTAGCAAAAAAAAAAAAATCTAAGTTGAAATCTCTGGAGAAGGATGGACACTGCTGAATACTTTTTGTGACTTATGTCATACAGCTTTTCCTGTGGCTCCTTTAATATTAATAGTATAAAAACAAAAACAAAAAAGGCATACTGCTTTTACAATATTAAGGGATTTAAAGTTTCAGGTGTATTCTTTGCAAGACACTAGACTGCATTCTGTTAGGGAAACTAGTCAGGCCTCGAGGGAATGGTTTGGCGGACCTTCATTCTGGTCCCTGGGGGAAGAAACACGGTGGCTGTGGGGATCTTGTTTAACACTCAGGGTATCAAAGTAACAAGATTATTGGATTTAATTTGTGGGATGGCACTTCTATTGGATATTGTTTATAATAACCAGGAATGGAGATTAATCAATATTTATAATCCTCAATGCAAACTACAAAGGGTAGAACAGTTTAAACGGATTCAACCATATCTGCACACTTCTAAGTCCCTAGTCCTAAGGGGAGATTTTAATTGTATTCTTTCTTTATCTGATAAGACAGGTGCAACACAAAAACTGTACAGTGACTCTAATTGCTTACGCTCTATGATTACAACTGCTAGATTGGTGGACAGTGCCACCTGTGGGCCAAATCCTCCTAGCCACACTTTTCGGAAAGGGCATTTGTCCCTTAGGATACACTATTTTTTTCTATCAGAGTGGATACCATGCACGGATTGCACGGTTCTTCCCATAGAATCCTCTGATCATGGTTTACTGAGAATACAGTTGGGCTTTTCAGCGAATAAGCCTGGTATGCATAATCACTGGAAAATGAACGTCTCTGTACTGGAAGATGCAAATGGGTGGTTGGATTTAAAAGATGTTTTGTCTGCTAAAACGTCAGTCTTTTGAGTTATATGATAATCTGCTGTTGTGGTGGCAGGAAACAAAAATTGAAATAAAAATCACTGCAGACAAGCTGTGAAAACAACATGTCGGAATCAATATGTTAAATATTTAGATTACTTCAGAAATTGACTTCACTTGCTGCAGAATCTGAATTGGACTATACGACTCAAATTGCTGCTTTAAGAAAAAGAAACGTACAATATATAGTATGATAGAACTAAAACTCTATTCCTGGAACAAAACTTTGGCACGCAAGGTAAAGCCCAAACAGTGAATCCGTATGATAGCAGTCA
This sequence comes from Neoceratodus forsteri, assembly GCA_016271365.2. Classification (NCBI taxonomy): domain Eukaryota; kingdom Metazoa; phylum Chordata; order Ceratodontiformes; family Ceratodontidae; genus Neoceratodus; species Neoceratodus forsteri. The sequence goes on from CM057451.1 coordinate 43,265,553, forward strand.
TCAACGTGTCGAAAAGAAATATATGGCACAACTAAAGAATAGTTCCGGAAATTTAGTTAAGGATAATGACAGAATTTTAAACACAGTACATATGCATACGGATGTACTCTCTCGGCAACAGTTACCAGTTTCCTCAACCTTAAGAGTCACTTCTCCAGAATTTGAATATTCATTCCCTATCAGCGGATATGAAAATGGAAATGACTAATCCTATCACGTCAGCTGAAATATGTGTGGTAGTGACCCATCTCAAAAATAGTGCTTCTCCGGGGCGTGATGAAATACCCAGCAAATTTTATAAAACAATCTATGGATATTCTTTCCGAATATCTAGTTATTTTTTATTTACAATGAAACAGTCACCAGACGTGCTCTGCAACCAGTTTTGGCAGATAGTAATTTGATTTACCTCCATAAAAAGGTTCCAAGGATGAGATTAACAATTGGAGACATATCAGCTTAATTAATACCGACTGGAAAATTCTGTGCCAAATATTGTGCAATAGACTGGCTCAAGCAGCGACTACTCTGATATTTTCAACTCAGGCATTTGCAATTCCGCATTCAATGTTAGACAAGTTAAGGTTGCTGTGGAAAGTCTACGACTGCCCTGCGACAGGGGGATGTGTGCTCAGTCTGGATCAAACCAAGCTGTTCAATTTAGTCTCCCATGAGTACTTATTCAGTGTCTTACAGCACTATGGGATTCCTGTTGCTTTTATCCATTGGCTTCAGTTATTATATAAATATGTGACTGTTAGCCCTCTTGTAAATGGTTTATTGGGGTCCCATATCCCAATCAGGAGAGGAGTGCGACGGTAGTGCCCTTTGAGCCCCCTGTTGTATGTCTTTGTGATTGATCCTTTGCTTAGGAAACTGAATGCAGATTAATTGATTAGACATATGCTCAGTCCAACTGATCTTCATTTCCCTAGTGTTTTGGCCTGTGCAGATGATGTCTGCCTTTTAGTTGCAGATCATAGGTCCGGGATCAGAGCACTTACAATTGTACACTCTTTTTCCAAAGTTTCTGGGTCTTCTCTTAATAAGCAAAAGAGTGTAGGAGTTTCTACTGCCGGTCATTCAGACCTGCAGGTTACTTCCATTGAAGGGATAAGCATTCAGCCCGAACCATTGCAGATTTTAGGTGTCTCCTTTGGGGGTTCAGATCCAGCAGTTTGAAACTGCACTGATAAAATATATATCGCTGAAGATAAAGTGAATAGATGGAAGTCCTATCATATGATGAAATTTAAGAGATTTACATGCTAAAAACATTTATAATACCTATTTTCTTGACTATTTGTTATGTTTTTCCTTTACCTACTACATTAGAGGCCCACATGTATAATTTATTTTTTCAACTCTTATGGGATAGTAGGCTGAACCTAGTTAAATGATCAGTCACTGGCCCATTTAAGGGGGGGCGGCTGAATATGGTAAACCCTGATGTTTTCTTTTTTATAATTTTTTATACTCTAATATACTCCCAATAGTACGGGGATGTCAACAGGTGTGGGTCCCTGTTTTTGGGGCCCAATGCCTTTATTTCCTTCAAAAATGAGAAGCTCCTAAATGGGGAGCCTTTAGAGATATTCCTCCTGGGACGTCTACATATATAATAGACTTTTTAAGAAGTCAAAGTCTTGGATAGTATCCTTCCAAGATTCTTCTTTCCACAATAGGAAGGAAATGTATGCACAGATCCTTAATCCCTGCTTCCTGACCTTCCCATGTTTCTCTTGTCCTCCAGGAATTGAGGAAAAAGGTGTACTGGATCAATTAACTGAATTTAGGATACCATGCAAAATGTGGGATACAATTTGGCTATGTTGTCATAGTAAATTAAATGTACAAGGCAACCATTTTCATAACGCAGTGGAGGAAAGAGTATATTTGAGAGAACACTGTGTACAGCAGTTGGAGACAATGAAGCATTTGTTTTTTGAATGTTCTTATGTGGAAACCCTTTGGGACTCTTTAGCGTATACTTGGGACTCCCACATTTTTCTGATATGTCCTATGAAGTTTTGATTTATGGAAAACATGGATCTGATTGGAAAGTATTTTACCCTGGTACTCTTAGAGTACTGTGTGCGGTTATAAAATGGTCAATTTGGCAAATCAGATGTCAATATATATTACAGCAGAAATGCATACCGATTCCAGGTTTCCTGGAGAAAATTACAAAGAAATATCCCTAATTTACCTAAAGAGAAATCTGTTTTGCCCCCACCACTAATGGTAAGCTGGTGGAGACATATGCCCACATATGTGTCTGAAGGGACATCATAATGTTTCTAGTGTCTTACTAGGGTTTTGTGTATGTGTTAATACACCTTGCTGTTCTGTTGAATTTATGTTTAGTTTGTATAGCAGGGTTTCATGTGTTTTTTTTCACTGTATTATCAATGAGTGATTGATTTCTATACATTTCACAATAAAAATGTCCCCTACCATTGCTGAGGGGGGCATACCAGTTTCCTGCTGGAGGAGTTGGTGTCAGGACAGCAGGAGGAGTGCAGCATGGCTGCCTGGGTGGAAGAAAATGCTTCCCTCCCCACCCAAAGTAGTGAGGAGGCAAACGACATCCAGATATCTGAAGGAGTCTAGGTAGACCCAGTGAAAGAACATGGCATGAGGGAGTCTATGGGTGGTAGCCCCATCAATAATTCAGCTACAGTGAGTAATGTCCTAGAACAAGAGCAATGACAGCTATGCACAAAAGTTTCCAAAGCACAACTAGAGGAAGAATATAAAAAGAAAACAGAGCATCTACTAGCTTTCCTAGTAAAAGAAGAGGAAAACGTAAAGCACAAAAAGCTGGCTTGAGTACAGTGTTACTGGTTAATAGTAACAATGCACCTAAGTTTTAAACAAATGGGTAAAACAAGTGACATAGAGACTGAAACAGAGATGGATATACCTGTACTTGTCATGGTAAAAACTAAGACGGCTACGCAAGCCACTGCCACTCCAAGTACAGCTAGCACTGACATAGAACTATTTGACAGAAGTCAAAATCAGCTGAAATGGTGGGAGCAGAAAGTGGTTGTCACCTTGTGAATTCCAGGGGTTAACTTTTCGAAAACTACTCCTGACGCCCGTGGCTCCAGTCAACCACTGAAGAAAAAGGAAACAAAAAAAAGAAAAATATTGGTATGGAAAGAAATAAACAGAGGTCCACGGACACAGCTTAACTGCAAACAGACTGGGTCCGAAGAGTCTGAAGGAGCTCCATGGCATTCATCAGCTCAAAGTGCAGCTCAAATCAGAAAGGAGTGTATTTTACAAAAAAGTCAGAGAGTCTCGGAAGGGGAAGAGAGAGAGAGAGAAAACAGAGACGGGAATACTGTATGTCAAAATGTGAACTGCAAAGAACAGAGTAAGTGACAGGCAATCGAGAAGAGGGGCAGGAACCTTCCAACTGTCTGAATTAAAGGTCCCTTCTTCTTTCGAATTTTGTCAGACACAGAGTAGATATTGTTTAAAAAACTTGTTTCAGGGGAGAACAAATGGAGATGGTCTCTGTGCTTAATAAGCATGATGAAATGATTATGGAAAATGTGCAGAATGAAATAATGGTGGGAGATAAAGCAACAGTAACTGATGAAAATATAATACTGGACCTGCCAGAATCTGTACAACAATCAGAAGTGCTAATTCAAGATAAACTGCAGGAAGTGCTACAAGGTGGGGGAGAACCTTTATTTAAGCAAGTAATTGAGGGACCTCAAATAGAAAGTATTACAAAGACTACTCGCCAAAATAGCGCAGTCTGCTGAATCCCATCCAGTGTTGGGGGCTCAACCTGCTTTGGGAAAAAGAGACCAAAAAGGAGTTATTCAGATTGTTTTAAGCAAACAACGGAGCTGGCTAAGCGCAGAAATGCTGTAAGGATCACGTACATAGGGGGTGTGGAGGAGCCTCCCAGACAGACATTTTGTTGCAAGGATGCTGTTGAAATAAAAGTATTAAATTCACTGCCAGAGATATACGCTCCAATTAATACTCCTGGGGAGCCTTGTTTTGATGTCAGTTTTAAACTACAGTAGCTGCATGTTTAGAGCATTTTTGGACTAAAGTATCATCAAGTTAAGAACTCTCCTGTCTGGGCACCCTTCGTAGTCATTCCTTGAACCAAACATGACATAAAAACAGTGACAATCTTGTTTAAAAATTAAGATATCAGTGTGATAGACATATTATATTGGTTAAAAAAAGGTGTAGAGTAATGGGAAACCCGGTTCCCATTACTGATCGAGAAAACTTCTGGACAGGGGGTTGGTGGGTTTGAGTTAAGTTACTACATACTGATACAGGAATACAACATTTACTCAAATGTTCATACTTGGGCAGGGATAGAGGTGTACTCTTTCATTGTTGGTCAGCCTAAGGCTTGCTATTGGTGTGGCGCTAGAACACACCTTAGTAATGCTTGTGATTCTATTAAATGTGATTTGTATTCTGAATTAGGGCATGTGAGTAATCAGTGCACAAATAAAATGAAATGAAACCTATTTGAGGAGGAAGGACACTCGTACAGATCAGGCCTGTGGGGATCCCATAATGGTGTACCAATGGAAGAGTTAAACACCTTCAAGCGAAATCCCCCACATGCGACGTTTTCGACAAGTGTAGAAAATGTCGCTGTGGGGAACCAGGTGGTGAAATTTCAGCCTTTTGCTGACCTACACCGCCCCCCTTTGAGTTAACTCTGACTGGTGTTAATCTATAGAACGGGCGGTGTGGGGGGATAGAAACACAGACCGATATATGACAGGCGAAATTTCGCCTGTCGACATTGGGTCTGTCGCTATGCCGGACGTCGACAACAGTGTTGTCACGTTGGCATAGGTAAACCTCCCATAATAGGGCTGACCAGTTGGACCAGGCAGAGCAGGATTATTATGTAAATATGGCACAAAAACCTTCTGCAAGGAAGGAGGCTTTTTTCAGAGGAAAAATAAACCAAAGCAAGCTGCTCTGGCCTCTAGGGAGGAACAAGACACTGAGATACCTACAACATCAAAAATAAAGAGTACTGCTGAAATAACAGAAGGAAAACTGGGTCAGCTGGTAGTTGATGGCACTGAGATTTTGTTAAACCTGTTAAAAGTACTGAAGCTAAGGATTCTGGTTTGAAACCCCGTGATGGGTAATATGGCTGGACATCACCTTGAACATATCATGCCACCTCCTATAACCCCAGAAACAGCTGTCTTTAAGATGTAACACACAGGAGACAAAACTGTGTCTCCTAAAATCAAAAAGAACTAGACAAAACTCTTTAGTTTTGGGTAATAAATATGATATACTGGCTTCACAAAAGGATTGGGGATAAACAGTGCAGATGATCCGGGGTCTGAAATGGGAGGTTTCAAGAAGAGAAAATGTAAACCAAATGAGGGAAGGAAAAGGGGCGGGGAAACAAAATGAGGTTGTTTTTGTTATTTATAATCTTTCCTTTTATGATGTCACAGGGATTTAGTGTTACCTCCCTGAATACAAATTGGTATTTCTAATTCCATTCAGAGGATAACTACAGTTTCTGTATTAAGGGATTTGAAAACTGGCATTATTTTTGTACAAGATAAGAGGCTGCACAGCTTATATGAAATTACTAAAGTTGAAAGATTATTGGCAAAAGGGCTATTTCATCGGTCTCTAGGAGATGAACTCTGTTTTCAGATTATTCAGAGGTGGTACACAAACTGACAGACTTGTTCCCCAGTAAGGTGTTAATATTAGTTGTCTCTTTCAGAGGTTTAGAATTAAAATGCATACATTTGTATTCTCCCCAGAAACTTCAGGGATAGACCTTTTTAAGTTAATATGGCCCTTTTTGTATACTCCAAAGGGGTAATCTTTGGGGGAGATTTTACCTGCCATTTCAAGTGTGGTTCTATGAAAGTAATCACAGATGATTTCTTCAGCTGTGCTAGTGGATGCTGTTGCAGAATCATCTGCAGCCCATGAACATACTCTTTTTTTTTACTTATTCTTTTTTCCTCCTGTTCTCTCTGCTCTCTATCCCATCTCTCGGAACCCCCTGTGCACCTCACAGATACGTTTCTGAGAGGACCGGGGAGTCTGCTCCTAAGGTGCAACTCACGCCATTTGTTAGTTCCCGAGCCCCTGGATAACCCTCTGGGCAGGGCAGAGGAGGCTCCCCAAATCTCCTCTGAACATCAAGGGAGTGCACACTGTGGAGTCTGCCCCCGGTTCCTCCATGGACATGGTGCCGGGGGGGTTCGTCGTCTGGATCGAGAACAGGGCATTTCCTTGTGCTGGTCCCACCCCCTCTGACGTCGGCACACTGGGAGGACCAATGAGACGGGGGCATACTAAGACGTTCCTCTGCTCAAGTCCTCAGCCAACGCCGGCCCTTCCCCTGCAGTCTGCTTCCCCGACTGCACTTGCACCACCTGTGGTCACCCAGGCGGTGGCAGTATAGCAGTGGGGCATGCAGCCCACCCCTCCCCGGAGAGGGAGAGCGGCCCGTCGGGCACTCGATCCCGTTCCCTCCGGCCGGTCCTCCAGCAGCCCGAGCTCGCTACTGAACCCGGGTCGCTGGCATCGCAAACGGTATCGCTACCACTGCGCTGGCGGGCCAGCTGAACATACATTTTTAAGGGAAGTATATCTTCAAGAATAGACTATTTGTTAATATGTCCATGGTTAAAAGTTACTGAGTTCAGTGTGTTTCTAGTAGAAACATCAGACCATAAGGCCGTACAAAGTAGCATTAGGCTCTATCTCGGGCCGTAAGACAAAAAACCCTAATGTAGACTAAATTGTTCTATTTTATCAGACACAGTTGTCCAAAATAAAATAAGAGAGCAATTGGCAACAAGTAGCACTACAATTGATTTCTCTGATGCAGTTATCGATTGGTGGAAAATTAAAAAAATTACTATAGATATTAAACAGTTATGTGTGGCTTTAACACAGAAAAGGGATGAATATTTTACATACCTTACATTAAGAAAGCAGTTGCAAACTTTAATGTCTTTGGCTGTAGAAACTAAACATGATTTTTCTACACAAATTGCCCACAAAAGAAAGGATATGTCTAGATATCAATACAGTCACATGGCATTGCTGGTACTGGAACAAAAATTTGGGACACAGGAGAGAAAAGTTCAAGTGAATCCATTCGAGGATTGTAAGGATCAAATTTTGAAGTGGAAGACTAGGTTTGCTGGCAAAGGCACCTAGCTTCACCTGAGTTTTTTTCTTCTAGGTTTGCTTGTAAGGACAGAGCAAGGAACAACATTATCAGAGCAAGGAAAAAGATTAAGACTTCTTTTGGCTAGGCAGATTTACTGTGTGTTACTATTTTCTTTTGTGTTCACAGGTTTGTTACTTGTTTTGTGCTAACAGAGTACTGCTGTAATCTTCTCTGATTCAAATTGTTTTTTGCAAGGTATACCTTCTGTTACTGCTTTATTTTTCTTTGTAGCAAAATGTTTTTTGCAGGGTATATCTTCTGTGAAACTGTTATAGGTGGTGCTTACAGGTTTTACAGTTTTATCTATCATTAGGCTATGCTTTCAGGGTTACTGCATTTGTTGTTGGTTGATTGTCTCTGCTCTTACCTCCTTGCTTCTTTTTCGGCAGGGGAAGGGCCCCACCATCCACCCCTATCCCCAACCACCCCACGCTACACTCCTTTTATAGTGTAGCACAGTCGTGACATTTCCTGTAGCAAAACAGGAAGGGGAGGATCAGAGGGGTATCCACACAGTGACCTCACTTACGGGGGCACAAGTAATTTAACTTGTTATAACAAGTTATACAAAAACAAACAAAACAAAAAAACAAAAAAAATATAAAAAAAAAAATCTATCTTTTGCTTTAATTTTCCTTCTAATTACTTGGTCCAGGTTATAAACTCGGCAACTCAACTGGAATGAATATTATTAACTGCAGGTACTGCAGGACACTTTTTAAAAGGGCAGTTATACAGGATTTAGGACGCTGTCCTACATGCTGGACCATCGGAGATCTAAGGGCTCAGCTCCAGGTAGCATGGTCAGAGATTGCATGCCTCAAATCGCATATTCAGGAGGAAATATATTACAAGAACTGCCCGCCATTTCCCTAACATCCAACTGACGCACCTCGACTGCAGAGAGTAGATGGTCCGGGAGGTTGGCAGGTGGTTAGGAGGGGAAATCAGGTGCCCCATCACTCAGTGCTCACCAATGTATCACCTCCACAAACCATATAAAAACTACAAACAGGTATCTGCCTCTGTCTCAGAAATCAAACAAGAGAGCAGAGGACACTGCAGAGCAGAACACTGCAGCACAGGAGGTAGCGCTACAAAACTTGCCCAAAACAGGGACCAAAACAAAAAAAAGCAAAAAGGAAATCCAAAACACTTCTGATCATAGGCAACGCCATGATTCGGGGAGTTGATACCTACCTCTGGCCAGGGGTAATGGTCAGATGTCTCCCAGGTACATCAGTGTGGAGAGACACTGACCGCATTGCTAAAATCGTGCAGGAAGCATGAGAAAACAGCAACGTCCTGATACATATAGGGACTAATGATCTTGTCAGCTGTCAGTTGTGGAGACCAAGGAACACTTGACCAGGCTGGGAGACAAACTGTCATCCATTTTGTCCAGCATCTCCTTCTCTGAGATCCTGCCAGTCTGGGAGATGAAAGGTCAGAGAAGGTGAGATAGGGGAGCTAAACATGTGGCTTAAGGGCTGGTGCCAGGAAAAAGGACACAAATTTGTAGGTAACTGGCAACAGTTTTGGGAGCGAAAGTTTTTTAAATTCGATGGACTGCATCTGACTGAGGAGGGAGTCAGCGCATTGGAGCATAAGTTTGACGTCTTTACAGAATATTTAAACTAGCAAATGGGGAGAGGGGTGCAGCACCCGATACATCAAACGGGAAGAACATCCTTCCCCCCTCAGCTAGTGATCAAACAGGAGTTCAGCATGTTTGTAGTTCATTTGCGTCACCAGATAAGGAAAAATGTCCGGCTCCCTATATAACGCGTAGGGGAAACACCGGACCTCGCCCAACAACTAACGCACCGAAATCTGGCCAATGGAAAATCATGTACACAAATGCCTGCAGTCTAGGAAACAAGATCCCAGATCTGTAGGCAACAATGACAGAGGCTGAACTGACATAGAAGCCATTAGCGAGACATGGATCACCAGTAACCACACTTGGGAGACTTCAGTACCCGGCTATCTACTGTTCAGAAGAGACCGAGGTGCACAAGGGGGGGGCCTTTATGTCAATGAAAATATCACAGCTACAGAAATTCAGAATGCACATAGGGAGCCAGAAGAACTGTGGGTCACCCTGGAAACAGGAAATGGGACAGCCATATGAACTGGGGTTGTCTACAGGCCTCCAGACCGGGGGAGGACATAGACACATTACTGTAAGAAGATATACAAAACATGACAGCTAAAGGGAAGGTTCTGATAATGGGAGACTTCAACATGCCAGATACAGATTGGTCAATACCAGCAGGAACATCCGCCAGAACTAGACCTATAATGGATTCCCTGCAGGGGGAGGGCCTCAAACAACTGGTACAACAACCCACAAGAGACAGGGCTATCCTAGATCTAGGCAGAAGGTCACCTGGGGGCCAGTGACCATCACATGGTATGGTTCAATTTGACCACTAAAACCAAATCATCCCATTCCAAGGCAAAAATATGGGACTTCAGAGGAGCTGACTTTAATAAGATGGCCAACAGAGTTAAGCTAGTACTGGCAAGAAGAAATACAGGTGAGTGGGTACAGGTAAAGTGGGTAGGCATTAAGGATGCAATACTTGAAGCAACATCCCATTGTGTTAGGGAGAAAAACAAGAGCACAAGAAAGGAGGAAACCACTTTTGTTCTCAAAAACAGTACCAGAAAAGATCCGAGCCAAAAAGTTGGCCTTCAGGAAATATAAGAGAACGCAGCAGGATGAAGATAGGGAGGCAAACCAAACTTTCCTAAGGGAAGCAGGGAAGGCAGTAAGGCAGGCAAAGGCCCAGACCAAGGAAACACTAGCATGAACAGTAAAAGAAGGGGACAAGACTTTCTATAGATACATTAGTGAAAGGAGAAAGTCCAGAGGGGGGTATTGCTAAGATCAAAGGTTATAAGGGGAAGTGTGTGGAGGAGGGCGAAGGAAAAGCATCTATTCTAAATAGATACTTTTGCTCAGTATTTACTGAGGAGAAGAAGGGCAGGGCCCACAGCTCAGCACCATGGACACAGGGGGCAGGGAGGTGTGCACAAGTCCCATCACAAAAGAAAGGGTCCTACAAGAGCTTATTAAGCTCAGGGTGGACAAGGCAATAGGATTTGATGGCATACAACCCAGGGTACTAAAGGAGCTAAGGGTGGAACTAGCAGAGCCATTACCAGAACTGTTTAATGAGTCTCTGAGCATAGAAGAGGTCCCAGAAGACTGGAAAAGGGTTCATGTGATCCTGCTCCACAAGAGTGGTAGCAGGGAGGAGGCAGGGAACTACAGACCAGTCAGTCTTACATCAGTAGTGGGCAAGATTATGGAGGCACTCCTTAAGGAAAGGATAGTGCAACACCTGGAATTCATAGGAGCACAGGATTCAAGACAGTGTGGGTTTACAACAGGAAGGTCCTGTCAAATTAATCTCATAGATTTCTTTGACTGGGTAACCAGAGTGGTGGACCGGGGGGTGCAGTTGATGTCGCCTACCTTGACTTCAGCAAAGCTTTCGATACTGTTCCACATAGAAGACTGATTAATAACTGAGTAGGCTCAGGGTGGGTCAGAAGTTGGTCAACTGGGTGGCAAACTGCTTGGCGGGCAGAAAACAGAGAGTGGTGGTAAACGGTATGCAGTCATAAGAGATGCGAGTCACAAGTGGAGTACCTCAGGGATCAGTCCTGGGGCCAGTCCTCTTCAATATTTTCTTCAGTGACATTGCATATGGACTGGAGGGTAAGGTTTGCCTGTTTGCAGATGACACCAAGATCTGCAACAGAGTAGATGATCCAGATGAGGTGGGCAGAATGAGAAGAGATCTGGATACACTGGCAAAATGGCTGGAAGAGTGGCAACTAGGGTTTAACGCAAGGAAGTGCAAGATCATGCACAATGGGAAGAGAAACCCCTGAAGCCAACTATAGGTTGGGAGGGGAGTTGCTGGCAATCACAAGAGAAGAAACAGACTTGGGCATCAGCATCACAGATGACCTGAAATCATCCAAGCAGACCACTAAAGCAGTAGGTAAGGTTAGAGGGATGTTGGGGTATATTAGTAGCGGTATCACAAGTCATAAGAGGGAGGTAATAATCCCTCTTTACAAGACACTGGTTAGGCCCCATCTGGAGTACTGCATGCAGTACTTGACGGCACACCTGCACAAGGACATTAACAAAATGGAGGCAGTCCAAAGAAGGGCAACCAAAATGGTGCAGGGAATGCATCAGAAAACATACGAGGACAAATTAACGAAGCTCAATATGTATACCCTGGAGCAAAGGAGGGAGAGAGGTGATATGATTGAAACATTCAAACATCTTAAGGGCATTAACAAGGTGAAACAGTCTAACATGTTTCAATATAAAAAAAATAGCAGGACAAGAGGACACGGCATGAGATTAGAGAGAAGCTGATTAAGGGGTAATGTGAAGAAATATAGGTTACTCACCTGTAACAGGAGTTCTAGGAATGGTATAAGTTGTTCATCCACACTTATTGGCAGGTTCCTTGCCACTTTAAATCTTGCCGGAAGGTCTTCAAGCTGGCTCCTCCCACCCACCCAGGTGGTAAAACTCTCGGCTCCGCCCCATGACGCCAGATCTAGCCCGCTGGAAGCCAGGTTGTGCGCCGAAGCCGGGGAGGCCGGGTGGTTCGTGTGGATGGACAACATATACCATTCCTAGAACTCCTGTTACAGGTGAGTAACCTGTATTTCTAGGGACATGGATATGTTGTTCATCCACACTTATTGGCAGACTCCTAGCAGTTCTCTGGGAGGAGGAAGGCAAGGCGCACACCCCCTACTTAGGTATAAAGACTGGAGAACCGAGGCCCCGACCAACATCCCGTGTGACCCAAGGTCGATGTGGAAGGGGGAACCGGTATAAGCCTGCTTCCAGGTAGGAGCCCTACGGATATCCTGGACAGGGGTATCCTCGGAAGCAGCCACTGATGCAGCGGAAGGGCAGGTAAAATGAGCACTTATCCCTCTGGGAGGCTCCATGCCCGCCCACCTAAAGCGGAGATCTATGCAGGAGGTGACCCATCCGCTCGTCGTCCGCTTGGCTGCAGGTCTGCCAGGTGTGGCTTCCGCGTAGATGACAAACAGCTGGCGAACCTCTCCTGTACTTCAGCCCTACGCTCCCTGGGAAGGCGAGCGTTAAATAGGGTCCCAATGGTTCCTATATACAGCCTCCGACGTGTGAAAGGGGTTGAACCCCGGCAGAGACAATACCCGGTTAGGGAAAAGACTCCGCCACCGCCTACGGAAGGAATTTCGGGTGGGGCGCAGGACAACCTTGTCCCTGTGGAAGACCAGATATGGAGATTCAAAGGAGCGCCTGGAACTCTCCCATCCTTCTGGTTGGCATGGTAGCCCCAAGAAGGTGTTCTTCCACAACAGGTGGGAGAACTCACACCTGTGCGAAGGTTCGAACGGCTTGCCCGTGAGCTAAGCCCATACCAGCGTAAGATCCCACAGAAATAGGGATACTCCCCCCAGAGGGGAGGTGTGATCATGGCCTTAAAAAGCGCCAGACCACCTTTCCTGCGCCACCGACTACCTTCCGGCCCACCCTCGGAAGACAGGAGTGGCTAACAGGAGTACCTTGAGGGTCGTCGACCGAAGCCCTAGTTCAAGAAAGAACGGACCGCAGATAGTCCAGAATGCTCGCCGAGGAACAGGAGAGGGGACCAGGCCCTATCCCAACACCAAATGGAGAACTCTTCCATTTGAAGGTGAGTGTATCTGGTCGACTCCTAGCAGGATGCCTCGAAAACGTCGAGGACCTTGCCGGAAGACCCAAGGCCTGGCCACTAGCAGCACAGGGACCAGGCCGTCAGGTGTAGGGATTGAAGGTCTGGATGGAGTACCTTCCCCTAACAACAGAGATCAGGACTGGGCGAGCTGGAAGCCACCTCGGGAGCCTGGGGCTGAGACTGAGGAGAGCTGGATACCAGAGCTGGCAAAACCAGTCTGGGGCTACCAGAATCACCTGCGCCTAGTCCCTCCTCGCCTTGCCTGAGGGTCAAGGGAAATGGGGGAGAGGCGTAGAAGAGGCCCAGGGTCCACGGCCTCAAGGGCATCCCCTACAGCAAACCGTGCTGAGTGGGCGGGCATGAGACAGTCTCGGCCTCGAATTCTCACTGGAGGGAAAAACAAAGGTCCACCCGAGGTGTGACCTAGAGGGAGAAAGAGCTTGTGCTACCTCCAGCAGGGAAACCACTCGTGAGGCGCAGTCCTTATCCGGCCTAGGGATTCAGCCAGGGTGATGGAAGCTCCTACCATAGAAATGGCTAGGTAACCACCTCCCGGCTGCGCGAAAGACCCAAAGCGGAGAACCTCCTTACGTAGAGGCAAGGAGCTCGTCCAGTCCTGGCGGGATAGGTAGCACATGGTCGTGGTGTTGTCCGCCTGGACCTAAACCACAAGACCCCACATAGACGGAGCGAGCGGTGCAAGCTAAGCGGACCGCCTGGAGCTCCAGCAGGTAGGAAGATATCGGGACTCCCGAGAGGACCAGAGGCCATGCACTCTGTATTCCCCTTGATGGGCACCTCCACCCATCCGAGATGCTTCGTTCGGAGAAGACCGTCGACTCTGGGCGGACGAACGGGATGTTCTCCTGCAAAAGAGCTGGAATGGTCCGAAGGAGAGCATTCCCTAACCCCTGGGCTGTTGTCACGGACTGGTCCAAAGGAACGCAGCGCTGTGACTGCTGGTTGGCCAGCCCCCATTAGGGGGACGCATGAACCGGCGGATCCAAACAGACCACACTGGTGCGGGCCGCCGCAAGGCCCAGGAGGTGCAGGAAGCCCTGGTCAGGGCGCAAACTGCCCAGTCAGACCTGACTAGGTAAGGGAGGGAGAACCTCGGCCCTGTCCGCCAGGAGCCAAGCTCGGACTCAAGAGTCGAGCCTCGTCCCGAAGAAGGATCACCTGCTAAGGCACGAGTTCCAACGTGGCTCCAATAAAGAGGAGACCAGTCTGAGAGCAACCTAGAGGGCCAGAGCTCTGGACCGTCCCCTTCCGCCTGGAGGGGTTGCCGACAGACCGCCATCCGGGTGGGGTTACGCCCAGACCCATCAGTGCCACAGGAATGCTGCTGAGCAGAGACCAAAGGGCCTGGCCTGGAACTCGTAACGGGATCCCCCGCTTAAGAAATGGAGGAGTCTCCCAAGAAATGGATGGAACGAAGTGTAAGTACGTCCTGGAGGTCCAGGAAGAGCCACACGCCTCGTTCTGAGGATGGGATATCTGAGACAGAGAGACCATCCCGACGTGCAGATCGAGAATGGGGCGCAAGCCCCCCATCCGTTAGGGACCATGAATACCTGGACACGAACCCAGGGTCTGGAGGAGGATCCGCAACCTTCCTGATCACCTCTTGATCGAGGGGCCAGGCAAGTCATCTCGGAAGGCCGACAACGAGGTTGCGGTCCCCAAGACCCCCATGGGGCAACGGCTCGAAAGGGTGGGGCCTGCTCGCACTTCCAAGGCAGGACCTTCCCCTAGCACCGCCGACACCCAGAGGTCCGGGATTGGACCAGGTGGAGAAGGGGCGGAGCCGTCTCCCCATGGGGAACCCCAGGTAGGGGTGACGGGGCCGGGGACAGCGCCCCCCAGCCCATCACTGAGCAGGCTTGGAGGAGGGATTGGCCGAGGAAGCTCCTGGGCCTTTAGCTCCCTGCTTCCCTTTAGAAGAAGCCGCTGGCTTGGAGTCAGGACGCCCAGCGCAAGCCTGCTGGCCCTCATGCTGGAGTTGATGGGTTGGTCGAGCCGCAGGGGACGAGGGGCAAAGGAGCTTATGCAAAGGCTGCCGGCGGCCCTTGTCCCTCCGGGCGGGGGTGACCAAGTCCAGAGTGGTATCAGACTTCTCGGTCCCCTGGAGGTGTCCCTCCACTCCAGGGCCGAAGAGGTCAGTCCCCAAGAAGGGGATGTCCGCCAACTTGTGCTGGGTTTCCACTGAGAAAGAGGATAACCTCAGCCACGCCCTGCGGCGCATGGCCACTGCGGCCGCCACCAACCTGGCACAGGAGTCACCTAAGTCCAGAGCAGTCTGAAGGTGCTGCTTCGCCACCACCCTACCCTGCTCCTGCACCCGCAGGACCGTGGTCCGCAGGTCGGCTGGGAGATGAGGGAGCACCTCATCCAGGGAGCCCAAAAGGGTGTGGGAGAAATGTGCCATCAGTGCGGCCGAGCTGGCCTGTCGGAGGCCTAAGGAGAACGCAGCGTAAATCTTACGCCCGACGTAGTCCATCCTTTTGGACTCTTTGTCGTGGGGCCTATCCATATCCCGAGCGTTCCCAGAACACTGGAAAACATTATCAGTAACTAACCCCTCAGCCGAGGGGTGCTCCGAGAAACCGGGCGAAGAACCAACAGTTACAGAGTACTTCCTGGCCATCCTGGCCAAGGGCGCAGGACAGGAAGTAGGCGGCCGCCAGAGCTCCAAGGCCGGGCCGACAATGGCCTCGGACACCGGGAAGGCCTCCAAGGGTGAACCCCCTCGGTCTAGAATCTCCGTCAGGGAATAAGGGACCCGTTTGGACATGGGTTCAAGCTGCATCCCAGTGAACTCCGAGATGAGCCGAAGCAGACCCATAAAGGACGATGGGCTGTTGTCCACAGAGCGTTCCAGAGAGGACCCCGGGTCCTCCCGACTGGGGAACATAGAGGAGACAATGTCGGACTCTGAAATGTCTGCAAAGAGCTGCCTCAGGCCTGAGTCACTCTTCACCCACCGAGGGCGGGCGGGAGTGAGGGGAACAGACAACCTGCGGGACAGGTCGTGACCCGACTAAGGTTCCACCGAAGACGGTGGGGCAGCAAGGTTCGGATGAACAACCGGCCCCGGAGTGGGCACCTCGACTGCAGCGAGCGGCTGTGTTGGCCAATCGGCCGGCAGCTGCTTGCTGGATGGGGAATGAATCGGTGTCGATTGATTACCAGACAATAACAACTGCTGCCACATGAACTCCTCGTAACGTCGACGCCATCTGCATCGAAGCCACTCCTCATCCGAGGAGGGAGACGAGGAAGAACTGTACTGTCACTTAACTCGGTGCCCCAACCGAGATCGCCGAAGTCGGCGTGAGCGGCTTGACCGAGAGGAGGACCAAGACCGAGACCCAAATCCTCGGGGAAACCGAGGGTGGGCCTGGGAAGGGGCGGGGAGCGCCCACTCTTACCTCGGCCTGGGACGAAAGGACCGAGGCCTGCGGCCCCAAAGGTACAGGCAGAACCTCAGCCTCCGCCGGGGGAACCGGCGAAGGGATGGCGGCTCCAGCAGAAGACAGCCCAGATGACGGGTTGAGAGACTCGACAACGTCGATGGGAGTCCTGGCCGGCTGACCTGACAGGGACACCGTGAAGCCAGCGGCCTGAGCCACACCCTCGACCGAAGTCGAAAGTCGGCCGGCAGGGGAAGGGAAGCTCTCACGCTCCCGCCAGCGCCGACGATGGGACTTAGCCTGCGACTCCTTAGACCTGGGCCGAGAGGCAGGTCCCGAAGGTCCCTCTCCCTTCAAGGAAAGGGACTGGCGAAGCTCCTTGAACGAAACTGAATGAGGAGAACTCAAGGAGAGCGGGATAAGCGCCGCGACTGAGAGGAGGGGGGAACAGCCGCCCCCTCCATGGAGGAAAGAAGATCGAGCTGCTCAGCTGAGACAGCCGACGCAGACACTGCCCGATGAGTCTCAAGGATTTTCCGGCCTGGAAAAAGTTTCAAATCACCAGGCGAGCAGGCCGCCCCACGACCCTCCAGAGGCGGCTAGTCGAAAGGGCACAGCAAAAATCACAAACTTGCGGATCATGATCCAAGTCGAGGTAGTAAACGCACGTGGAGTGCAGGTCTTTCCTGGAGGTATTAACTGGGCACCTCCAGGAGCCGGAAAACAAATGATCCATCGCAGCAGCGAGGGAAGAAGATCGAAGTTTTAGAAAACTTCCAACTAAATTTGGAGAGACCGAAAAAATCAGGAACCAGTTGAAAACGCAGAGCGCTAAGGAGGGAACCTGAGCTTCCAAGCGGTAAGGAAGATCTGGCGTCATGGGGCGAAGCCAAGAGTTTTACCACCCGGGTGGGTGGGAGGAGCCAGCTTGAAGACCTTCCAGCAAGATTTAAAGCGGCAAGGAACCTGCCAATAAGTGTGGATGAACAACATATCCATGTTCCTAGAAGTTCTTTTTCACAGAAAAGGTGGTGGATGCATGGAACGACCTACCTCAGGAAGCGGTGGATATGAATACAGTGCAGGGCTTCAAACAGGCATGGGATAGGTATAAGGGAGCAATACAGATGAGTAAGAATAGATAGGCCATTGACAGAGTAAAGACCTATGGCACATTCATAAGGTAAAAAAAATGGGCAGACTGGATTGGCCTTGTGGTTCTTATCTACTGCAACTTCTATGTTTCTATTTTTGACTAAATATTGGGATACACCTGTGGCAATTCTTTCAGTTATTGAGAAACACGTTATTAATACTTTTGGAAAGGCAACGACTACTGATGGGAACTGGGAGAATTTTTTGTGCCCCTTTAGATATTCCAAAGCTACCAGAAGATAATATATCTATTATACGGCTGAAATAGGAAAAGTAAAGGACAAAATGAAAAGGGAGGTTTGGGTTTCTTTTCTGTATAATGCTGCATGTTGCACTAGTATACAGTATGTGTGTATAATAGAAATGGAGTTTGTAACTTGTTTAAATAACTGCTGAGAATATGTAAAATATCTGATGTATGCATTTTGTAGAAATCTTCTTTTAATAAAAATACCCCTACTCTTCTTAAAAGGTGCCACAGGATCTTTAATGTCTACCTAAACAACTACCAGAAATGGCAGTCAGGACCTCAGTTTAACATCTCATTCGAAAGACGGCACACCTCGACAGTACAGTATACCCCCAGTACTGCACTCAGATGCCAGCATTTATGGTATGAGCTGAGTTTCACTGCAGGATTAGTACGCATGACCATTTGTTCCAGAGGTGGATGTGCTACCACCTGCGCCACTCTGACACCAACTCAATGACTCTGAACAATGAAACAATATTTAGCTCTATATCTGCCTTTGCTCTCCTGAATGTCTTGGCCTCCTTTAGCTTTTCTAAATATTCTCAACTACTGATCTCGTTCTGCTCTCCCTTGTACTTCTGGAATTCTGTTCTCTTAGCTCTAACCGCTACCCTAACCCACTGGCAAACCACTTTGGTTTTCTATATTTCTATTGTTGTCAACCTGCCTAATGCAGGTACTGGTCACTTCAGCTATCTCCCTAACTGATCATATCCCAGATAGCCTCCAACCCCTCTGCCCTCCCTACCTCACCAATCACTCTCTGAGGAGCACACCCATTTTCACAAAATACACCCTTCTAAATTCATGGATCTACATTTTCGAATTGGAGTGATTTGCCTCGGTATACAGCCCCAACAGCAACATGTCGACACCAACAGCGCCAGGTCGCTGTAGTGTCGGTGCTGGACCCCGACATTGTTTTCTGGGGGTCTTGCAACATCTCCCCTAATCAGCTCTGACTTGGGAGTTGATTATTTTAATTCGAGGCGGGGCATGGGGCACAGCCCCCCGCTTGGGGGGTTCGAGGGCAAAGCACCCCATAGAAAACATGGTAGGCAGTGACCACCTTTATGCCGACTGCAAATGCGGTCGACATAAGGGTTTCGCTGTAACGTCGGGCATCGTAGATTCATTTGCCTCCAGGTCAATCAGAAAATGTATTATACTGCATTCACTGGACCCCACTGGCTCTATCACCCTAATGTCTCCAATTAAATCCCCATTAGAGAGTACCAGATATAGGACCGCCCCCTCCCTAGTATGTTCCTTGACCCACTGTCTAAGAAAGCAATTCTGTAGCACCTTTAACAGTGCTTGGCTTCTGTCACTTTTAGCAACCAGGATTGCTCAGTCTATGTACAGTAGGTTGAGGTCTCCCAGTAAAATCTGTGCATCTGCCCTTCCAGACCCTTCCTACATTCACCACTGCTCCCTCTATCAGAGGCTGGGCTGGCTCTCACCACAGGCCCGTTGGAACTACCTTTGGGGTTACACAGAAACATAGAAATTGATGGCAGACAAGGACTGCTTGGCCCACCCTGTCTGCCCATTTTCCCTACCTACCTACTGTAATACTGAAGAACCTACTTGATCTACTCGTAATCTCAGGGCCTCCTCCCACTGCCTCCTCAAATACACCCAGGTGACCATCTGCATGAGTGAAACGGCATTCTCCATAACTGCCCCCAGACTCTGGAATGCTTTGCTATCCCCCTTCACCCACTTGACACAGCTTCTCTTTAAAACATGGCTGGTGGACACCCTCCTGGCCACCTCTGTATGTCGGTGTCCTGGATGAAGGTGACCCTTGTCTCCTTTCCCTTTTCTTTATCCTCAGAGTAGAGTACTAGTATACTAAATCAGAACAATCTGCCTAACAACTTTGCAGTACTCATTTTCTTAGGGCCGGGCTTAGTCCTGTGTTGTCATTACTATAATAGGCCTACAATGTAATGTTTATCACATGATCTGTGCAGGCGTTTTTTGGTTTGTTTGTTCGCCTTACTTCTCTTTTGTATAGCCAAGCCTGGGTGCTCTGTAGTCAGTGTCACCTTACATCACTCGGTCTACCTTTCATATAATATGTCTCATTGCTGTTGTGATGTACTCATGCTGATGTCACCTTGATGGCCCAGGTCATGCCTGAAAACGTTCCCTGGGATAAGCGTACTTATCTAGCAAGTAATTAAATAAGTGAATAAATAAACAGTGCCATCTCCTCCCTTGTTGATGATGTCCTGATTTCTTCTCCCAGTACCCTGTCCTTGTTCTCCCACTGATTCAGCAGTCGATCCACTAAGCATACTCTTATTTTTTAACCTCCTTTGATGTCAGCTGCACCCAGACTGATCCTATGTCTCCCTCATGTCTACTGGTGTGCTCACAGAAGGGTTTATGTCCTCCTTAATATACAGGGCCACCTCTCCTCCCTTATTCTTCTAGCTGTCCTTCCTGTAGATTGTGCTGCCCTGGATAACAAGGTCCCAGTTGTAATCGAAGGATGTTTAGATTTCAATTATGACAATTAAGTCTAGCTGTGCCAACACCATTACTGCCTGAAGTTCCTCCATTTTGTTTCCCAGTCTCCTAGTGTTCAGCAAATAGCTTTCCATGCTCCCATTTGCCTTTTGCCCCCAGCCTTCCTGGTGACTTGTTTGTCATAGACTCCTGGTCCTGCCTGTGCCACTTCTTACCTTCGATCCTGTCCCTCCTTTATTTTGTTATCCAGCTTTTGGCCCCGAACTGTTTGCCTGCTCCTCCAGTCTGGTCTGTACCAGTCTACAAGCACACAAGCACCACATTTAACTGCTGTCCTGACTAGCAGTGATCCTTGTGAGGAGGGGACCGAGAATGACAGTGACTATCATATAGATGGGTCAAGGTATGTCGTTTTTATTAATTTTGTATAAGACAATATTGTATAGTAGGGCACACTGTGGAGTATGCTCACTGAATAGACATGCTTCAATACTCTCATTTCAGGTGAGAGAAGGATGTGCTTGGGAGTTATCTGCAGGACTGGTGAAAGACAGACTTTGACAGACTGGGGCTAGGGTGATGTTGAGCTTCATCTGCCACCCAGTGACCAACCTGTTTTTCCAATTTTCCTCTTGTGAAGCTTTTCACCTTGCTGGGACACACCTGAAGCTGGCATGTCAATGTTTTCCTCCTCTCCTCCTTGACTGCACCACCACCTGTAATCACCCAGATGGCAGTCCAGATGCAGGGGAACCCCACCCAACTGTGGGGAAGCATCCTCTGGGACACTTGGTTCCCTTCCTGATGGCCATCACAATATCCTAAGCTTAAAGCCTAAAATCGAGTCAGCAGTGTGGCAAGAACTGAAGCCTCTCTTTAAGTCCTCTTAAGATGGAGAAAGCACCGGGGCCGGATAAATTACATCCCAGAGTGCTGAAGGAACTTGCAGATGTCCTGGCGAAACCCCTGGCAGAGCTTTTCACCATCTCTCTGAGGACAGGGTGGGTGCCCCAAGACTGGAAGGTGGCGCATATAGTGCCTATCCACAAGGGGGATCAAGGGAGGTGGCAGGGAATTACAGGCCTGTCAGCCTGACATCGGTGGTGGGCAAGGTGATGGAGGGCATTGTCAAGGAGAGGCTAGGGGGGACCTGGATAAGTCAGGGTGCCTGGACGATAGACAGCATGGATTCATCCCGGGGAAATCGTGTCAGACAAACCTGGTGGAGTTCTATGACTGGGTGACAAGTGCCTTGGACCTGGGTAGACCAGTGGATGTCCTCTTTCTAGACTTCAGCAAGGCATTTGACTCTGTTCCTCATGTGGGCCTGTTGGATAAGCTGGGAGAAATGGGGTGGGAACCAGATGATCAGATGGATAGGCAATTGGCTCCAGGACCGGAGTTGGTGGGATAGTCTCATCCCCAAGGAGGGTCATTAGTGGGGTCCCACAGGGATCAGTCCTTGGGCCCCTTCTGTTCAAGCCTAACGTATCTGACATAAGGACAGGAATCAGGGTGAGATGAGTCTCTTTGCAGATGACTCGAAACTGGGGGCGGTGGTGGATGGGGAGGGGGCCTACAGGGGGACCTGGAGGCTCTGGAAAGATGGTCTAGAAAGTGGAAGCTGAGGGTTCAATGCAGGAAATGCAAGGTACTCCACCTGGGGCAGAAACCCAGGCCAAGTGTACACCCTGGGGGGAATGCTACAAGTTCGATGGTTGAGAGGGACCTGGGGTGGTGGTGGATGTCAAGATGAACAACTCTGAGACTTGTAGGAGGGCAGCAGCCAAGGCCAACAGGATGCTGGGATGCATCGCTAGGGGGATCACCTCCAGAAGGAGGGAAGTGATACTCCCTCTGTATAACTGCTTGGTGAGGCCGCACCTTGAGTACTGCGTGCAGTTTTGGAGGCCACACTTAAAGAGGGACATTAACCTCCTGGAGAGGGTCCAGAGGAGGGCAACCAAAATGATTTGGGGCTTGGGGGACAGGACCTACGAGGAGAGGCTCGAAGAGCTAAATATGTACACATTGGAAGAGAGAAGGGACCGGGGGGACATGATAGAGGTCTTCAGGTACATGAAGAGGGTAAATAGGGGAGGAACAGTCAGGGTGCTTCGAAGGAAGGAGGAAGGGGCCACTAGAGGGCATGGGTGGAAGCTGGAGGGGGGAAGATTCAGGGGAGAAAGGAGGAGGTGCTACTTCACTGAGAGGGTGGTGGAGCCATGGAATGCACTGCCTAGGGGGCTGGTGGAGGCAGAGACAGTGGAGGGGTTCAAGAGGGGGTGGGACAGGTACAGGGGAAGGGTTCTGGAAGCAAAATCCAATGCAGCAAGAATATCCGGAACTGGGAAGGGAGAAGCCAGAGAAGGCGAGGGGGACAGCAAGGTCAGCACCCAGGGTGGGGGCTGACCAAACGAGCAGACACGAAAGACCGTTAGGCCTATTCTGCTGGCATTTTAGTATGTTAGTAAGTAATATTCCTCACTGCCTCACACAGAGTATCTGAAACTGCAATATCATGTATTTTATTGCTTTAAATCCCACCATTTTCCCATTAAACATCATCTGTGCCATATCAGGGCAGTATTATTCGGCTCTCCCAGCAGAAGTGTGTGCCACCTAACTGCTTCAGAAATGCCAGACTGCAGTAGCAGCACTTTGCTCTGCCACCTGGGAGACTGGCATTCATGTGAAAGCCCTGGAATCCCATACTGGGTTAGGTGCATTGTGGAGATGAAACGTGGTCCATCCTGAGTGGGACCACTTTCAGCTGTTACAAGTGACTCTGCCTGTACTGGGGTCACCAGGGAGGGAGAGAGAGCATGTGTCACCCAGTAGTTTCTCACTCCCTGCTAGCCAATGAATGAACAGAATTAGAATCAGCTGTGATGGCAATCCCTCACCAGCTCTCCCCACCAGAGGAAAAGGTGCAGCTGTGACAACACTTAACATCACAGTAGGGGACGGAGGAACCAGGGGAAAATTTATGGGTTAAAAAAAAAAGAAGAAATGCCATAGTGGGAATGGTAAACAAGTGAGACTAACAAAATAAAGAAACCATAAATGCACAGGATAGGAAGAATTTTGAGAATCAAATAGAACAGATACACTAATATTTTTTATTTATTTTAGAGCTGAACAAAAAAACAAACAGTTGGAGGGCTGCTTTAAATATCAGCCAAGAGCCAGCCCAATGGCACTGAGGGCTGAGGCACTGGATGATTTGCCTTGCGCTACATCAGCGACCTGGGTTCAGGAACGAGCCCAGGCAGTCTGGGGTCGCAGGGGCGCGAGAGGATCGAGCGTACGGAAGACTGGTCTCCTCTCTCAGGGAGGGAGGGATTGTTGTCCTGCCTGTCAATTGCCTCTGGTGGGGGCTGGGGGGCATGCAGGCCGGAGACAGGCAAGCGGTGGGTGTGGCATGCTTGTGCCCCCACATATGCATGCCTACGCTTTACGCTGGGAGGGAGGGATGCCAAAAAAAAATGGGAAAAGGCAGCTGGGGGACTTCATGAAGTCCCGACCCTGTTCCGCCGGTCCGTTGTTTCTCCCTCCCTGAATTTAGATTGTGCTGGGGGGGGGTAGCTCCCTTCCTGGCCCCGCCATGGAGGGTAATCTGTGGGGGTCTTGGGGATGGTCGGGGCAGTCAGGCTGGCGGACAAGTGGTGCGGGATGGAGTTCCTGCCCCGGCACACCCAGGAGGATGAACACATGAAAAAATATATAAAAAATATAAATATCAGCCAATCGCCCTGGCAATGTAACAAGCAGAATTTACACATTCAGAATACTGTTTCTTCTTTATTTAAGCAGGAAACACTGCTTTAGTGCTTGATAAGTCAGTCCACACTAGAACTCAATAGTGCAATGGAGGAAGAAACACGTTAAATCAGATTTGCTTTATATGTCTTTATTGGGTTTTTAGGCCTTGCATTCCAGCCCAAAGGTCCTAGTGATGTGGACTGCTGTTCTTATTTCTCAATCTGTATCCATAATGCCACCGCAGACTCCGTTACACCTAGCCGACACTTGAGAATGCACATTGATATTAACAGTAAATCAGTTAAGGAAGTAGTCCCAGCAGTGAGAGTTTTCGGCTTGGAATTAACAATTTTATTGTAAAATGCTGCAGTCATTACAATATTGCACCATAGTCTGTACGAACATAGAACTATAAGAATATATTATCTGACTACCTGCCACGTTGGCATGTTGAGTTCAATTGCAGGGCCCAGAGCAACACAGTGGATGGTCCAGAGGAGAATCATAAATCCCTCAGACACTTTCCTCCTCTAGGGATGATTGAGGGGAACCTCTGCTGTGGTACTGCTCCCTAGTGTTCCAAGGTAAGTAATGCTAACACATCATGTGATCAGATATGCTGGGCAGGTTGGAGTTTGGGCTTTACCTGAGGAGGAGAAAGGTAAGGTAGGGGGATTTGAGGAAGAAAATAGTGACAACTGCAAGCAGCTTGAACGCACCTCTCTCACCAGATCCTTGCCATGCCTGGAATCAGGGACTAGCTGTGCTCTATTGTGTATGTATGTGTCTGTTTTGGGGGAGATGGGAGTCCGAGGAGTCTCAGCGGAGAGAGGTGGGGTACCTCCAGATGGAGAAGTGGATACCCTGGATAGGAAGAGAAGATGCAGTAGGATGAATGTATGGAGCCGCCGAGTGGCAACACGTTGTGCTACCATGCCATGCCACCAACCAGGGTACAAGAGCAGACCTGGAACACTGGAGTTAGGGTACCAGGGCTGGGCAAAGTCTCAACCCAGGGAGGACAGCGGCATATTCCGCTGCTGCAGCAACCTCTGCAGTGGGCTGGGGATCTTGCTCCCACACAGGGGATGCTCTACGCATGCAAAGCCATAAGACACTTGCGCTGTGTCAATGGGGGTGGTAGGATTCACAGCGGGAAGGTCATGTCAGATGAATCTAATAGATTTCTTTGACTGGGTGACCAAAGTAGTAGACCAGGGAGGGGCTGTGGACATGGCCTACCTAGACTTTAGCAAGGCATTTGACACAGTCCCACACAAAAGATTAATAAACAAATTAGCCAGCCTGGGAGTGGGTCTCAGGATGGCAGCCTGGGTAAAAAACTGGCTGGACAACAGGACACAGAGGGTAATAGCAAACGGAGTCCACTCCAAAGAAAGGGGGGTTACTAGCAGGGGTACCACAGGGTTTAGTTCTGGGTCTGGTCCTTTTTAATGTCTTTATAAGTGACACTGCAGAGGGACTGGAAGGAAAAGCATGCCTCTTTGTAGACGACACAAAGATCTGCAACAGGGTACACAAGGTGGGGTGGAAAGGATGAGAAGGGACTTGGCAAGGTTGGAGGAATGGTCAAAAGTATGGCAGCTTAGATTCAGTGCAAAGAAGTGCAAAGTAATGCACCTGGGAAACAAAAACCCAGGGGAAGAGTACACAGTGGGGGGTTATTAATAACACAAATGGAAAGGGATTTGGAGGTAGTCATATCAGATGACCTAAAGGTAAGCAAGCAATGGGAGAAGGCAGTAAGGATGGCTGGGGGGATACTGGGATGCATAGGGAGAGGCATCACCAGTAGAAAACAGGAAGTTGTTATCCTTCTGTACGGACAGTTGGTGAGACCCCATCTGGAGTACTGCATGCAGTCCTGGAGACCCCATCTCTGCAAGGACATAGACAGGATGGAAGCAGTCCAGAGGAGGGCAACTAAAATGGGGCAGGGTCTGCAACAGAAGCCATACAAAGAGAGACTAAAGGAGCTTAATATGCATACCCTTGTGGAAAGGAGGGAGAGGGGCACATGATAGAAACTTTCAAGTATCTCAAGAGAATCAACAAAGTCCAAGAGGGTAGCATCTTTCAGAAAAAGAGATGTGAAAGAACAAGGATATGCAATCTGAAGACAGAGGGGGACGGCTCAGGGGCAATGTGAGGAAGTATTTTTTCATAGAGAGGGTGGTGGACACATGGAACGGCCTTCTTGAGGAGGCTGTGGGGTTAAAAACAGTGGGGGAATTCAAGAAAGCATGGGACAGACATACGGCAATTGTAGTGAGGGTAGGAGGAAGTAGGCTTTTGGTTAACTAGGATCTGTAGCTTATCCTGTAGGTAGGTAAATGGGCAGACTAGGTGGGCCAAGTGGTCCTTATCTGCTGTCAAAGTCTCTGTTTCTCTGTTTCTAGGACTCAGTGGAACCAAGAAGAAATACACAGTTCGAAAACTGCAGCCACCAGAGTGAAAGTGCCTCTTCTCTCAGGTCCAACAAACCTACAAAATCCCCAGGTATCTGGGTGACAGTAACTGGAGTGGTCTAGGCTGGAAGGTGGTTGAGCCTAATGTGGGGCATCTGGTCAGAGCCTGCGACCCATATTTAAAAAAAGATAATACACTGTCTTAGCTTGTCTTTACCTGTAGTGTCTCTGCTTGCTAATATGCACCTATCTATTGTAACATAACTATGTTATGCGTTGGCAAGGGAAACAAACCACAAAAAAAGGTACTTACATCTGCAGGCACTTCCAGTTCTGCAGTAGAATAAATATAGTTTATTTCTATTAATTCTTTGGGAAAGTAGCCAAACTCACTGCCAACCTACAACAAAGACAAAGGAGAAAAAAAAGTGTTAGAAGCTTGAGTCACAAAATGTTGTTTCACTAATGGAGTAAAAATCAAAGAACCGAATGTACCAAGTTATGTTGTGCCTACTTCTATAATCTGGCCTAATAGCTTCCCGTTTTACCCACAATGCTCCACAAAGCATACAAAATGGAATACTTATAACTGATTGTCAGTCTGTGTCTAGAATGCCACATAAAGCTGCATGCATCCACAAGCTGAACCTGCCACATCAGTTGAGATAATCGATTAATACCAGTGTATATCTGAACAGAAATCCTTTATTAAAAGACCTCTACCCGGTGGCACCAAGGGTTGAGGTGCTGGACTCCATACCTTGTACCACGCTGGTGACCCAGGTTCAGGAACGGACTCAGGTTGCTGGGGTTGGGTGGGAGGAGTGGACTTAGCATCTGACTGACAGCCTCCTCTCCTGGGGGATTAGCCATGCTGCTTGTGCATTACCACCACATGTAGGCATGGTGGCAGGACAGTGAGCAACACTCGCAAGGGGCTAGCCTGCAGCAGATGTGGTAGTGCATGTGTACCTCCACATGTATGCAAGCCCAGTGTCATTGCAAGCTGTCTGGGGAGGAACCAGAAAAACAAAAAACTGGAAGCAGGCATATGAACCCTCACTCACCAGCTCCTGCCTGCTCCCCTGCTCAAGACCCCCACCAACTTCTGGATCTGCATTCCAGGGTGGTAAGGATGGCCCTCCCTCTCTGGCCCTTCCATGGGGGGCAATCTGTGAGGAATCAGGCTGTAAGTATCGGGGAGGTAAGGGATGGCAGGAGGTGTGCAGAGAGGCTGAAGAGCCCACCTGCAACCATCGGAGGGAGGGAAGCTGTATGGGAAAAGAGGGCCCTCTGGGGCTACCTGCATCATACGCTGTGACAATGTCCTCAGCTTAGTTTGTTCTGAT
Organism: Neoceratodus forsteri; assembly: GCA_016271365.2. Taxonomy (NCBI): domain Eukaryota; kingdom Metazoa; phylum Chordata; order Ceratodontiformes; family Ceratodontidae; genus Neoceratodus; species Neoceratodus forsteri. The sequence goes on from CM057451.1 coordinate 43,293,388, forward strand.
TCCTAGTCATTCAGCATGTGACTCAGTTGTGGGGCATTCCTTATCCATTTCTGAATCCATGGCAATCCGTGGGGGGTCTCCAGCTTGCAGAGAGCCACACCATCAAAAGCTAATTGTACTGCAGCATCTCGTGTGCACAGTGCGCTGCCATGGCTCACACTATGCTAATACATATTGCCAGGCCTGTCACTGGTCGGCAGTGAAAATTAGCTTAAAGTAAAGATGGGAAGCCCCGCTGTATACACATGAGATGATGGCTGCAGTGCTGGCTCTGCTGAGTCACAGAAGTGTCAGGAATTAAGTCTCAGAGTTATTAGGTACAGAAAAAATACATTTTCATATTAAACAGCTAACCATCATGGTAGCCTTGAGGGGCGCCATTTATGCAATTCTACTGCAGAGTTTTATTACAATGCCAGTGAGCAAACGATCATAGCATGATGTCATTACTGACTGCCAAAGACTTCTTAGAGCTAACCCAGATAAAGCTCAGAGCAATCCTTTTCAATGGAAGTAACCTGCAGTAAAGCATGTGACTTCCTACTGAATCAAGGAATGTCTGTAGTCATCCCATGCTAGGTGCATACATACTGCACACACACTTCTTCCTGAGCAGTCGACCATTACTAAAGAATCAACAGCTGTTTTCAGCCCTTACTGCATGATCAGAGCTCATCACCCTTTAAGTAAACAGAAGACAGGAACATCTACAATAAAACTCCGGCTTGTTAGTCCTGCCAGCACTTGACAGATTAACCACAGCAAGAACAGAGTGTCACTCAAGTAGCACGAGTTCCAAAGTCAAGAAAGGGGACAGATATATAGAAAACAAGTGCATCATTTTACTTAAAACCAGGTTCTACAACACTAGTTCTCAAGCCTGTGAACTTGATGGTTATAAAGTGTGACCACAAACACTTACTAGTGGCCACAGCATATGAGTGCCAGAACCTACTGGTAGCCACAAAGCATGGCTTCAGGAAGTTATTGGTGCTGTTAAGTGTTGATTTATGCTATGTAGCGATCAATATTTTATATGACGTGGTGGACCCCTATTACTACAAATCCCCTGTTGCAGGGAATCCCATTACCTGGGGGTGGTTAACGGATGACTGGAAGTTCAAGTAATACTTCATAACCTACTACTAAGACGGATAGAAATAGCTAACCAATAACTGACAGCAGAATTAACATTCCAATACTCACATCCAGGACCCTCAGGACATGGACACACACACACACACACACACACACACACACACACACAACGTTTGGTACATATGCGTATGTTTTAGTATGTTTGTATATGGGTCGGTGTGTGTGTGTGTGTGCACGCGTATACATGCGCAGATGTGAGCATCTGCTCTTCCAGTGTATACACACATCAGGATACGTGTGTATGTGCAAACACTGGGGTCTCTGTGAGCATGTTCTGCATCCCCATGTCAGAGTGTGTGTGCATATGTCAGAGCTATGTGTGTGGGTCTATGTGGTTGTCTGTGTTCATGCACATCAGGATCTGCCCCGTCAGGTCTCTGCATGTCTGTGCCATTGGAGGTCAACACAAGCTTGATATGTAAGGCTTTATTTTATTTGTTGTGTGACTGTGATATAAGTGTGTAATAACAAAGGAAACCGGAGGTCGTACAAGTGTGGGTTATAATACTCACAGTGTCTCTCAATTCCCTACAGTTTAACATACATCCGAATAATACAACAAATAAAAACCTTACATGCTGTGCTAATACCCAGCCAGCCAGTGTTGGCTCTAGCCAGCATTTTAGTGATATTTTTAGACAATGTTTTGACATATGGTGTGACAGTCACCTGACTCTTCATGGAAGCAGTTAGCAGCCACTAATCTATTAAGTACAATTTCCTTGTATGCGGTTGTTCTTGAATTAAAGCATTGTACTAGCCACTTTGATAACTGTCAGGGAAGATGTGTGAGCCAAGGCACTGGACTAGGAGATAAAGGTATGCTTGGACGTGGCACAGCGAGATGACAAGAGTGTCAGAGATTACAGGTTAGATGCCCAATGTCACTTCTCCTCAAACATAACAAGTAACTTTGCATCATCCGAGTCTCTGCAAGTCAGCTGTAAGACGCTGGATGCCAGCACTGGAGGGAGAGGTAGCTGGTAGGATCCAGGAATTGTTGTGCAGAGACTATGGCTGCCAGAGAGATGGTTCAAGATTCAGGCCTTAGGAAGGAGTGAACGTCATCTATGCAGATGGAGGACTGGTTGGCTTGGTCATTAGCCTCCGACACACATTATGTTGTGAGAGGGCAGGAATGTGGACTTGGTGACTGTGATGGTGGTGTGATTATAGGGAGTCTGTGCTACAGAGTGTGTCTGTGCAGTGTGTTTGTATCACCGGAATTGGTGCAAAATGTTGTCTCAGCTGCTGTGGTTGTTTATGTCTGTCTGGGAGTCCATATATTACCCTGTGGGGTTCATATATATCTGTCCGAGGGTCCACAAGTGTCAATCTTGTGTGTCAGTCTGGGTGCCCATTTTATTCAGTTCTCTGTGTGTCTCAGTCTAAGGTTATATGTGCTTATATGAGAGTCTATGTTTGTCCATCTGAACATGTGCTTCAGTCTGGATGTCCACGTTTTTCTGACAGATGGTCAGTTTGAGGGTCTATGTGTGCCTAAACTAGCTTCTCTGTCTGACGGCCCATGTATGTCAGTCTGTGTGTTTTTATTTATTTTATTTTATTTAAAAGTTTGGTAACCAGGAGAGGCACACTGAGCAGAGGCTCATTTCCAGGTGCGAGCCGGGGTATAGGAGTACAAAGGAGGCTAATACATCCATACATATATAAAAGGTGTTCAGGCGAGTTACAATGGTGCCTGGGTAAGAATGCAAGTACAGTAAGTGCAATGTCGTAGGCAGGTTACAGTGGTGCCTGGAAAATATCAAGTGCAAGATACGAAGGACTTCCGGTGGCACCATGGAGCAGTAAACAACGTGGGCAAGAGTTCTCTCCCTAGCTTTTTATGTTTAAAATATAAAAAATACCCAAATTTCAAAAGAAATTAAGAAAATCCAGCTATTTCATAGTACTAACAACTGAAGCCAGGCTATATGAAACCAAACTGCAAAATCGCTTTTGGGTATTTACAGACCAAAACGATTTGGACGAAGAGATACAGCACTACGAGAGCAACGGGCCAAAAATGTCTGCACCAGATGAAGCCAAAAGACGTGCCAGGGCAAGAACCAACCTACAAGGACACCATCAGAATCAATCCTAACAGCGATCCAGGAATTTTGCATGGAGGTTAAGCAAACATTAACCGACCTCAGACTGGACCTCCATGTGCTTCAAGGCCGTATGGATGAGGCGGACAAACAAATTCCACAAAATGCTGAGCTGTTATCCACAAATCAAGAATCTCTCCTAACTTTGGCAAAAACACAACTCTAAATAGCCCAGTGACAAAAGGACTCCGAAAACAGAGCTAGGAGAAAAAAATTAAGTTTTTACGGTATTCCCAAGGAAGAAGAGGGAGCAGATATTCAGGCCTTCCTCGACCAATTCCTCCGGTCTACACTATCTCTACCACCAGAATTTCCAATGGATATTGAATGGGCTCACCGGGCATTGGGTCCCAAGCCTCCTCCAGGGTCCCTCCTGAGATCCATTATTGCCCGATTATTGAATTACTCAATTAAAGAGCAGCTTCTTCAAAAAGCATGGAACCAGAAAACCCTTATATATGAAAACGGAAGAGTATATGTAGATAACGACTATGCGCCACTTACTCAAAAACTGCGCCGTGAATACACTCCTCTTTTTCCGTGTCTCAGGATGAATAAATTAAAATTCAAAACACTGTATCCTGCTAAGCTGGTGGTTCACTTTCTAACAGGAACCAAAACATACCTTACAGCAGATGAGGCCACAGCAGATTTGAAGCTACGAGGCCTACTCCAGGAACATGAGACACAGGTCATAACCAGACCACGCAGACCTACGGATCGGGCCCTTAAAGTGACACCGGCCCTGATGGAGGAACAATCCCTGACGTCAGTACTTAAATCACTCCAGCAGTTTCGGAAGGTGCCAACCTCAGTGATCCTTTATAGCTGGCGAAGTCTCTGATGCTATCAACCCAGAAAAAGGTTTCAAACAGGTAGGGGCTTTCTGATGGGGGGGGGGGATCTAGGATGGAGGGGGGTGGGTGTTGCGCCACATACCCTCAAACCACTATAGGATCCTGGAGAATGGCTCTACAAGTTGCCTGGCAAAGTGGTGCAGAAAGGGGGCTAATCTAATCCTAACAAATCAGAGGCTGAAACAAAACCCCTTCTCGAAAACAATCAGAGAACTCCTAATGACTGGATCTAGGCCAAGCCAGGAGCCTCATTAATTTGACCTATTACATCCCCACTACCATTTTTTCAGTTGATGCGTGGCTGGGGGCGGGCGGCCCTTCCCTTCGTCCCCTTCCTTTCCTCTGCATGGTGGGCTCCTACCCCTACCCCTACCCCCGGTCTTTAAGGAAGGAAGTCATTCAGGCTGGTGAAAATACTTCCTTTTGAGCTGGAAGCTGGAGGCGTTTGAAGAGTTCTCCCCGAATGAACTGCCTAATATAACTTTAGGCTAACTAATGGGTAGTGGATATAATGGGGGAACCTAACGACAGCAAGAGAAGCCACCCTTTCCAACATAAAAAGGAACTCTAACAGACATGAGGGTTTTGAACCTATGCTGATGACTACTGGGGAATAAGTAAGGGAAGAAATTATTTTCCTTTGTCCCACTCTCCCGGAAGATGCATTTTTTTTTTTATATATATATTTGAACTAACATTTTAACTTTAAACCGGAATATACTCCGCCTCTTTTCTTTTCCCTAGCTCAACTATTTGTGCTAAGTTTTGTGTGCATCTTTATTATTATCTGTGTGGTGGGGGGGGGGATACCTACCGGAGGTGAGATGTTAAGGCTAAGGGGAGGCTAGTGGAGGCTAGTCAGAGGCAACACAAAAGGAAATTAAACAGGAGCTCTTTGAGCTCAGAGAATAAGGTAATGTACCTAACTGAGCAGCCGAAGACAGTGTGCTGGAAACAAAATTTCCACAGGAATTGCTCGTCGGGTGGCCTGTTCTCCCCCTTCCCTTCCCTCCCCCCCTCCTTTTTTCTTTTTCTTTTCTCCTTCTCTTTTCCCTCTCATTTGTGTGTTTTTGATGCTTTCCCCCTCCTCCTTTTGGTCTCCCTCTCTCCCTTTGTGGTTTTTCCCTTCCTCGTTTTAACTATTCTCCTCCAAATACTGTAAATAAGTCAGTGGGGCACCGAATCCCTAACTAGTCTGTCAGGGAGAGTCCCAGCCCACACTCCCCAGTGGATGCTGCCATATTTAACCCTTCTCTTTATATGGGGGTTATTTCCCTATTTGAGAAGCATTCCATCTTCCCAGAGGGCGAGTATAGCTGCGTCAGTAGCTGTAGCCCTTTGTGTCAAGGGACCCCCGATTCGGGACTTTTCCCCTGAAGTTAACCAGAGGTGGTTGGAAAATCCCACTTCTACAATGGAAGTCATTTTGTATAAAGTTTATTATTTTATAAAATATTCATTATGTGTTAACCCCCCTTTATTAAGAGGGATGTACAGGGATGAGCAGTTTCTCCCTAATTTTTCTGGTACTAGTTTTTGCTGGAACAGAGCTCTATGGAACTCGTTAGGGTTGTTATATTATAGGTTTAAAAACCAAAAAATGAGGCACACACACTTAATGTTTAAAAATATTTTATTTCAACAGGAGCCTTCATAGTCCTACTCACCTGTTCTGAAGGACGATGGCGGCTAATCCGACAAAAATATTTTCATTGAATGTCAATGGATTGCATAGTCCTATCAGAAGATCACGCCTCATGCAGTATTTGAAAAGGCAGGCGGCGGACCTCTCTTTCCTCCAAGAAACCCACTTATCAGACTTAGAACACCAGAAATGACAGTGGGGCCAAAGGCACAAAGTATATGCTTCCTCCCACTCAAGTGGCTGTAGACGCGGCACAGCAATCCTAGTCCCCCTTAGCACACCTTTGGAGATGAAAGAGGTAATAACAGACGCGCAAGGGCAATATGTCATAGTGATAGGGACACTTTTTTCCCAGATGGTAACTTTAGTAAATACATAACCTCCCACCCCGGTCTTCACGAGGAGTAATTCAAATCTTTCTTCAAAAAGTTTTACAGGCCCATCAAGGCACTTTAATTATGGGAGGAGATTTCAATTTATTGCTGTCCCCACACCGAGACACCTCTTCCTTACAGGCGCAAAGATACTCCACAGCCCAAAGGTACTTTAAAGCTACACCTTCCCACTTGGGCACAGAAGATATATGGAGAAGACTTTTTCCCTCAGACCCTGGATTCACCTATTACTCAGCATGTTTTCTGGCCTACTCCCGCCTAGATTATTTTTTCACATCATGTGAGCATTTTTCCTTGGTTCAAGACTTAATAATAGGCCCTCGAATGCTATCAGACCACCATCCTTTAATGTTAAAAATCAATTTGGGCAAACCCCTTAAAACTAAGCTTTGGCACCTTAAACCCACCATTCTGAAAGAAACAGAATATTTAGAATACATACAGGCAAGAATTCCACAGTTTATCACTGAAAATAGTGTGGGGAACCAGACGGAGCCCATAATTTGGGACACCTTAAAAGCTACCATACATGATGAAACAATAGCCTATCTAGCTAAGAAAAAACAGAGAGTAGAAGCCTTATACAAACATTACACTGAACAACTACAAACATACCAGCTATTGTACAGAGAGGGAGATGAGGTTATGCAACATAAAATTAGGGAACTTAAAAAAAGAAATACAAAACATAATGGATACCAAGATCCTTCAAACTATGGCCTATTTGAAACAGCCGAGTTACGAGGGAGGGTCCAGAGCAACACGTTTATTAGCCAGGAGATTAAGAAACAGAAACCGTACTGCAACAATCTTAAAAGCCAGACACCCCATCACAAAGCAAATTTCTCACTCTGACAAACATATCAAAGCATCCTTTGAGGCTTTCTTCCAAAAGTTATATACACCCGTCCATCCAGACCCACTTCCAGAGGAAACAAAAGAGTTCCTAACCAAGTTACCTTTCCTAAAATTAACGTACGTACAACAAGATATTTTAGTTGCCCCGATCCGACCAGACAAAATACTTTCCTGCATTAAAACCTTGAAACCTTATAAATGTCCAGGCCCAGATGGTTTTGTAGCGGAATGGTACAAAAATTTTGCAGGCCTCCTTCTTCCTTCGCTTCTCTCTACCTTTAGGGCAGTAGCAGAAGGGGAAATTCCTCCTCCCTCATGGCAATATGCAATGGTTACTCCCTTATTAAAACTAAACAAAGATGCAACAGACCCAGCCACATACAGACCTATTTCGATTCTCAATGTTGATTACAAAATCTACATGGGTATTTGGGCTACATGACTAAAATCTCTTCTTCCTACAATAATTCATCCTGACCAGGCAGGATCTATAAAACAAAGAAGCACAACTGAGAATATATGTCGAACCATGCTTTTAATGGAGTATATTCATACCAGGTGGATTCTGACAGCCTTTTTAAGTTTTTATGCTAAAAAAGCCTATGACAGGGTCTCATGGGAGTTTCTATGGGACATTCTCAAAAGCTTCTCTTTCCCCGACTCTTTTCTATCCTGGCTCCAAAACATTTATTCACAACCCAAAGCCTATATCCGCTTAAATGGAGCAACAGTAACCCCCATTTTAATACAACAGGGCACAAGGCAGGGGTGTCCACTTTCCCCTTATTTGTTCGCCCTTTATATGGAACCCCTAGCCATGGCTATAAGACAAGATCCTCAGACAGAAGGTATTCCCTTGGGTCAAAAGACCTATACAGTCTTTTTATTCGCAGATGATATTTTACTATCAGTCCTCTCCCCTGAATTATCTATACCTAGAATTGGAGAAGTTCTAGGCAAATACGAACAGATAGCTAATTTTAAATTAAATGTTACAAAAACAGAGGTTATGATGCTATATTTCACTCCAACATAAACCCTTAAAAAATCTCTCCCCTTAAAATGGAGAACCACTCAGTTTAAATATTTAAGCATTCAAATTTCCTCCAGACTTGAGCTCCTGGAATTAGTAAATTACGAACCAATCTCCCTTCAAATCCAAGAAGATTTAAAACAATGGGGCAATCTAAAATTAACCTTTTTCCAAAGAATAGAGACCATTCGAATGAACATTCTTCCTCATTTATTATATTTATTTCAAAATGTCCCGACCTTCCCAGCTAACTTTTATTTTAAGTCTTGGAACAAGTTAATTTCAACTTTTATCTGGGAAAACCAGAAGCCAAGAACTAGACTATCTCTCCTATTCCTGCCATTGGACCAGGGAGGGGTTAACCTTCCGGACTTGAAGAAATATGCAACAGCAGCCTTTTTAAAAATCTTTTTTTATGGCTTTCCCCTGGTTACTTGTCTAGATGGAAAGAGATAGAATTCTCAGTAAATGAGCTATATGATATACAAAAAATTGCTTTTTCATCATCCGACCGGACTACACCAATGGCTGATATTTCAAAATTCACAGCGCAGGTCCTTCGGACCTGGAGAAACCTTAAAACTAACAAATCCTTTAAGCAAATCATCTTTATTTTCACATTAATCTCCAGAGATGAAAAATTCTACCCATCATACCTAGATACAACATTTAAGGCATGGCGCAGGTTAGGTCTAAGTTACTACCATCAATTCATTAATACTTCAGGAGTAATACCCGTCTTAGACCTACAACGAAAATATTCTCTTCCCATAAGAGACCAGTATCGTTACATCCAGGTAAGAAATTATATCCTACAACAAAGAGATTTTCCAACTTATTCCCCTAACCCTTTGCCAATTTTATGGACTTTACTACGAGATACCCTTATGGGCGACCCATGGGGGCATCTTGTAGGTCATCTGTAAAGGATACTGAGGGATAATACAGGAGAATCATCCCTCTAGACATTAGAATCCTGGAATAAGGATCTACAACTGGAAATCCCCTTTCCACTTTAGCAGGAGGCAACTCAGAAAGCAATTAAGATCCTATCATCAGGAATCTGGAGGCAGTTTTCCGGCAAATCCCGTTCTAGGTATTTTTGTTCCCCAGCAGTTTTGGCAAAATATTTGCCAGCCTCATAAGGGAGATGTTGGAGAAACTGCAGCTGCCTGCTAGCCGACCTGGGCCATATTTTTTGGCATTGCCCAGCCCTAACACTTTTTTGGATTACACTCCAAGTGGAATTTGAGAGGTGTCTCGGTGAACAAATTGAATTGACAACAGAAATGGTAATATTGTCCATCCCCCCCCCCACAGGCCAAGCTGGACCAACACTTTGCTCCCTCTTTTTCTTTTGGCAGCAAAAAAAAACAATACCCGTAAATGGATGTCCTCTCTCATCCCCTCAATTACAGAGTGGCATAAATTAATAACAGAAATTTGCAGACTTGAATATATGACAGCGAAATTTCACAACAAACAGGAAAACCTATTAAGGAAATGGCAGAGATGGATAATGTACTATTCACAAATTGAATCCTCTTTTGTTCCTTAGAATTCACAGCAGGGGGAGGCTGACGGGTAATGGAGGGAATGAAAGATTTGCTCCTCTCCAGTTTAACTAGCTCCATGCTCCCCTCTCCACCTGAACAAGGAGGACAGAAATAAATGACAGCTTATTACAGTTAACTCCAGGGTAGAGCTGGGAGGGGGGAGGTACCGCCGCCTGCCTAGGATAAATACGGCGGGTAAAGGAAAACAGAAATTAGGCATTTCAAAAGGGAAAAGTGTGTGTACATAGTTGTATCTAACTGTGATGATAAATTGCAGAAAGACCTAATTGTATTACAGAGTGTAAAGAATGAATAACAGCAAAAAACATTTAATAATATGTGGTCAACTGTAATAACTTGATGTACACAAATTGTCTCACTTAATAAAAATGAAATAAAAAAAGTGCAAGATACGAGAACAACGTATAGTCAATATTTACAGCACAGGTACAGGATTTCAAAGGCAGGTTACAAGCGTTGCATAGGCAAGGGTGCGCAACAATAATTTCATGGTACAGCGTGGCTAATAGATTTGAAACTTTAAACAGAAGACCTAATACAGTGGAGCCCTGTAGGGTAATTAGTCAGGTTGGTGCAAGTGCAAGGGGTAAGTGGCGGGGACAGCAGAGGGTGCGTTTAATAAGATCTAGTAAGGGTAGCAGTCAGAGCGAGGTGGAGAGGAAGTTCCACATATGTGGGAAGTGGAAGAAGAAAGCAGCCTAGCCCAAGTTAGAGTGGGGGCGGGGAAGGACAAAAGAACAAGGGTCACGTGTGCAGAGATGGTAGGATGTGTGGGGAGAGGGGGATGGGAGGAGGTAGCCGAACTAGTATTTAACTGAGATGATGGAGGTGTGGTGGTTATGGCAGGAGGACAGAGAGGTGAGTCATAGAGAAGAGTAGAGGGTGCAGTGGTGAATCCTGAAAGGGGCATTTAAGGTGGAATGACAAAAAGGGTTGAAAAGGGCGATCAACCTGGACAGGGTGGATGCGGAGGTGGACCTGTAGATGACGTCAGCGTAATCGAAGAGTGGCAGGATAGTTTTAGTGAAGAATATCCGACGAACAGGGAGAGAGAGAGTGCGTCTTTATTTCTGTAGAGAGCATCAAGTTTGTGGCGGAGCTTGGAATGCATGTAATTGATGTGTTGAAAAGTCAAGGTGGCTGTCTAGCCAGACTCCTAGATACTCATAGGCTAGGACTATATCCAGTGTGGTTCCATCAAGGGTGGAAAAAAGGGGGGTGTGGTGAGCTTGGCTATTTTTTGGTGATTGATGTAAATCATGGAGACTATTTTAGTAGTATTTACCTTGAGTTGGTTGGTTTGGAACCAGTTCAAGACATGAGTGAAATCAGTTTGCAGTTCGGCAGTCACCTCAGGGGCAGAGGGGCCACAGGTGTAGAGGATAGTGTCATCAGCATAAAGGTGTATTTTGGAGGAAGAGCATATGAGAGGGAGATCATTAAGAAAGATGGAAAAGAGGATTGGACCAAGAATGGAGCCTTGAGGTAACCCTGCTAGGATGGGGGAATATGTCACCCGCCTGGACGCGTTGGGAGCAACCAGGGAGGCAGGAATTGAACCATTTGACTGACAGACAGAGGGGAAGAGACCAACTAGTTTGGTGAGCAGGAGAGGATGGGAGACAGAATCAAAGGCCTTGGCTAGGTCTGTGAAAACAGCTGAGGTGAGGTGGCCTTGATCCATGCCTGTAAGAAAAGCATCTGTGACCCGGAGGAGGGAGGAGACAGTAGAGTGTTTTTTCCGAAAGCCAGCCTGGTAGGGAGACAGAAAATCAGAGGAGGCGAGGACGTGGGTGAGCCTGGTAAGGACAAGGGACTCTTGCAGCCTGGCTAGAACAGGGAAGAGGGAGATAGGGCAATAGTTACCTGGTGAGGAGCAATCACCACCTTTGTGGAAGGGAATCACTTTTGCAGATTTCCAGGCCTGAGGTAAAGCGCCTAGGGTGAAAGAGGGGTTGAGCTGGTGGGACAGGGCATGGGCAATGGCTGGGGCTGAAATCTGAAGTAGGAGACAGTCGAGTCCATCTGGGCTGGATTTGCAAGGTTTCAATGATTTAAGGGCATGAAGCACCTCATGAGCAGTGATAGGGAAGAAATGAAATGTATTCGGAATTGGAGTAGTTTGCAGTGAAGTGGGGGGTTAGCTGGGGTAGTTGGAGTTGAAGGGGTGTGCAGAGAAGTTGGGGGGGTGGTACAGGTGGAGGGTAGGGCACAGGTTGTAAAAAATGTGTTTAAGGTGGAGACAACGGTGAGAGGGTCTGAGACTAGTTTACTGTCAATGAGGAGGGAGGGGGAGGAGGAATGTGGTGTGTGGTCTTGTGTGTGTCTTTTCAACACTCTTCGTGTATCAGTCTGAGGGTCAATGTCTGTTAATCTGACATCCATGTTTGTCTGCCTCAGATTCTGTCTTTGCCAGGTTGAGGCTTTTTGTGCCTGTCAGAGTGTCCATGTTTGTCTACCCAGCTCTGTGTGTATCAGTCTGCCAGTTCATCTGCATCAGTCTAAGGTTCCTCCCAAAGAGTTATTATACCACAAGACAAGCTATTGGTGGCACCAGACAACTCATTTTTTTTATGCTCCTCAAAGGCCACCAGCGCTTCACTCCTTCAGCATCTCCTTGGCATTTCCATCAGGGGTTCTCCCCTGATGATGCTACATTCAGGGAAACAGAGGAGCAGATGTGAATGCTGCTGTAGGATGGCCTAGGTGGGTGAAGCCCATGTGTCAAGTGGCCTGATGATGTGAGACGGACTAAGGGGTTTTCATCTTGTGTGCTGGATGGCCAATTTCTTCCATTTTCTCCTCCTGCCCACTACTCACCTCACCATCCGGGGGTGATAATGTGAGCATTCTAGGATGAAAGCACACATGATGTGGGGCCATTAATGTCAGCTGCATCACCGCAAGTCACCACAAGGAGCCGCTCCTAGAGCTGTGCTACGTCAAATCATCCCCAAGAGGACTGCACCCAGTTGGATGCTCCTTAGCTCCCCCACCAGCTCTTGCCACTGACATCCCAGGCTCAGGGTGCAACATGCGTCACCAGCGAGCCAAGCGGATGCCACACAGCTTGTGGCCACGAAGTTGACAGTCCCATGCTGTTTTTTCCAAAATCGGCACTAGAATGCTCCATCATACACTCCAATGTATAACAGAGAGCACATATTGTCAATAAAAAAACACTTTGGCTTTCTACTCACAGGAGAGTATGTGGCTTCAAAAACAGAATTTGGTAGTTATCAAAAAAATATAACATGGGGAATGCTGTAACGTGTAATTTATTTCACACCTCAGTGTGTGATGCCAATGTGAACCACTCAGTAGTCTATATATTGACGTGTGAGTGCTGGATTTTACTGGTGGCCACATAATGTGACCAGCAAAACCTACTGGTCACTGCAGAGTGTAAGTGCCAGAACTTACTGGTGAATGAAGAGTGTGATTGCCAGTATGTACTGGTAGCCATGTTCTTTATTTATAACCCCAAATCTTAAGGTACAACAAACCTTTTTTCACATTTTTTCAATGAATCCAGTCTGTTGCTTGCTTCCCTGAGCTATACTGTATCTCCCACGTTTTAAGGTACAAAACTGCCAGATCATTTGCATGTTTAATTGGGTCTTATGTAGACCTCTCTGGTTGTAGGAAATCATGCTGAAGACTGCAGAAATGCTGTTCTAGAAATGGAAATTATGTACCTACCGTAATTTTTAATCTTCTTGGACGAAGTCTCCACCACTCATTCACACTAATGGGACTACGCACCAGAGTCGCTAGGACCCAGCAGGAGCCAAAAATCTTCAGGAGGGCCAGTGCCGAGATAGGGCCACGCATATGCAGCACCGCAAGACTGCCTCTCGCCTGTATAGGCTATCTCAGCTTTGACCCTCCGGCCACCTCAGTACCTTTCTGACCAAGAATCTGCAGTGTAAACTAATCAAGGTAACATAGAAACATAGAAGTTGATGGCAGATAAGGACCACAAGGCCCATCCAGTCTGCCCATTTCTTTTTCTACCTTATGAATGTGTCATCGGCCTTTGCTCTGTCAATATCCTATCTATTCAAACTCATCTGTATTGCTCCCTTATGCCTATCCCATGCCTGTTTGAAGCCCTGCACAGTATTCATATTCCTCACTTCCTGAGGTAGGTTGTTCCATGCATCTACCACCCTTTCTCTGGAAAAGAACTTGCTCACATTACCCCTTAATCGGCCTCCCTCTAATCTCATGCTGTGTCCTCTTGTCCCGCTATTTTTCCTGTGTTGAAACATGTTAGATTCTTTTACCTTGTTAATGTCTTTAAGGTGTTTGAACGTTTCGATCATATCACCTCTCTCTCCCTCCTTTGCTCTAGGGTATATATATTGAGCTCAGTTAATCTGTCCTCATATGTTTTCTGATGCAGTCCCTGCACCATTTTGGTTGCCCTTTTCTGGACTGCCTCAATTTGGTTAATGTCCTTGTGAAGGTGTGGCCTCCAGTACTGCATGCAGTACTCCCATGGGGCCTAACCAGTGTCTTGTAAAGAGGGGTTATTACCTCCCTCTTCCGACTTGTGATACCCCTACTAATAAACCCCAATGTCCCTCTAGCCTTACCTACTGCTTTAGTGGTCTGCTTGGATGATTTCAGGTCATCTGTGATGATGACGCCTAAGTCTCTTTCTTCCCTTGTGACTGCCAGCAACTCCTCTCCCAGCCTATGAGCTGGCTTCAAGGTTTCTCTTCCCTATGTGTATGATCTTGCACTTCTTTGCACAAAACCCCAGTTGCCACTCTTCCAACCATTTTGCCAGTTTATCCAGATATTTTCTCATTCTGTCCACCCCATCTGGATCATCTACTTCTTGCAGATCTTGGTGTCATCTGCAAACAGACAAACCTTACCCTTCAATCCATCTGCAATGTCACTGATGAAGATACTGAAAAGGACTGGCCCCAGGACTGATCCCTGAGGTACCCCACCTGTGACCTGCATCTCTTCTGACTGTATACCGTTTACCACCACTCTGTTTTCTGCCTGTCAACCAGTTTCCCACCTAGTTGACCAACTTCTGACCCACCCCAAGCCTACCCAGCTTATTAATCAATCTTCTATTTGGAACAGTATCGAAAACTTTGCTGAAGTCCAGGTAGGTGACATTAACTACTCCCCCTTGGTCCACCACTCTGGTTACCCATTCAAAGAAATCCATGAGAATAGTTTGACGTGGCCTTCCTGTTGTAAGCCCATGCTGTCTTGGATCCTGTGCTCCTATGGATTACAGGTGTTGCATTATCCTTTCCTTAAGGAGTGCTCCATAATCTTGCCCACTACTGAGATAATTAACCTAATCCGGGCATAAGATAGCCCAGATGACCCATGTAATAAGGCCAACCCAACAACTTCTTCACAGCCTAAGCTAATGAGGGAGTGAAGACCAGAAACAGGATGAGAGATCTCAGAGGATGGTGGGTGGGTGTGTGAATGAGTGGTGGAGACTTCGTCCAAGAAGATAAAGAATTACGGTAGGTACATAATTTCCATATCTTCCTGGACTAAAAGTCTCCACCACTCATCCTATAGGAAGAACCAGGCTAAAAACAATCCCGAGTAGGGTGGCAGGAGACAGAGCTCACTCAGGACAGAAGTCCATTAAGGACTGTCCTGCCAAAGAAAGTGTGCTGTCTGACATTGACATCCAGAGCACAGTGTTTCACAAAGGTATGCACTGAGCTTCAAGTAGCTGCCTAGCAGATGTCTGCAATGGGTACATTACAAATCTCTGCCAGAGATGCTGCACCGCTCTGGTAGAGTGGGCGTGAACCTGACCTTCCAACTTGACCTGCACCATGGAGTAGCAGTAATGAAGACATGCCCCTAACCATGCAGAAATACATCTAATGGCAACAGGCTGACCCAGCCGAGGCATGCTGAAAGATACAAAGAGTTACTTGAATTTGTGCATTTCTTTTGTTCTGTCGATGCAGAATCGCAGAACTCTCTTAACATCCAGAGAATGCAGGGTGTGCTCTCCTTCATTCTGGAAGTTAGCAAAATAAGTAGGGAGAAGCAAGGGCTGGTTGAGGCGGAAGTCTGAAACCACTCTGGGTAGGAATTTAGGGTGAGTACGGAGTACCACCTTGTCCTTGTGAAAGATGATGTGTGTGGGGGGCAGGGGGGAGGTCTGTGACCAAGGCATGGATTTCAGAGACCCCACGAGCGAAAGTGACAACCACTGAGAAGGCTATCTTCCAGGTCAGAAATTTCAATTCACAGGCAGCTAGCAGCTCAAGGGGTTTTCGGGTGAGCAATCTAGCACCAGGTTAATATCCCATGCAGCCACCATTCTCCTGACCAGGGGTGCAGTGTGTAGGATACCTCTCAGGAATCTCTTGACTAACAGTAACTGAGAGAGTGACATGCCCTGTACTGGCTCAAGATAGGCCAAAAATGCGCAGAGGTGTACCTTCACTGCTGAGTATTGCAGACCTGCATTCGACAGGTCTAAGAGGCACTCAAGCACCTTACTTGGTGGGTAACAGAATGGGTCCAGATGGGACTTTGCACACCAGATGGAGAAGCGTTTCCACTTAGACATGCAGCTAAGAGGATTTCTGTGATTCTCTGGGAAACCTTAAACCTGCCCACTTCTATCTCCTCAGGAGCCAGGCATGGAGATGAAGGGACTGCAGGCTGGTATGGACCAGAGATCCCTGTGTCAGAAGGTCCGTTCATAGAGGGAGTTGCCACGGGGAACTTCTGACAGTCTGTTGATCAAAGGAAATCATATCTGTCAAGGCCAGTATGGGGTGATGAGAATCATCCTGCCCCCCTGTGCCTCCAACTTGAGCAGCACCCTCTGAACTAAGGAAGAGGAGGAAAGGATCACTTCATGGCAGAGGACATCCTTCAGGACTCGGATAGCGTATAAGATAACTCTCATCTCTAAAACATTTATGTGAAGATGAGACTCCTCCTGGCACCACACCTGAGTGTGGAGGTCTTAACAGTGAGCGCCCCAACTTGATCAGGAATGCATCCGTGGTGATGGTGATCTGAGATTTCAGTGGGGTAAGGGGTAGACCTTGCAGAAGCTTGTCCTTCTGCATCCACCATGCAACTGATTTTGTCCGAGGCTCTGTCACTTTATGTGGAAGGATTGTGGGTGTGAGGTCGGTGACCATTGCTTGCTGTGGACGATGCCATGAGTCCCAGCATCCACTGCATCGAAAGGGGCCTGAACAGAGTTGGTTTCCGTGATGTAATGAGCCATCTGGAGATGTCGTTTCTCCCGTCCTCCGGAAGAAAAACCCTCGCCCTGGAGGTATCCAGGAGGGCTCCTATGAAGAGGAGCTGCTGGGAAGGTGAAACTCGCACCTTCCCAGATTCAGAACCACCCACTCATGTGCAGCTGGGCTAGAGGCACTGTGCAGACAGACGATGCCATGAGGCCAAACATTCACTGCATGGAGAGGGCTCAAACAGAGTTGCTCCCCCGATGTAATGTGCCATCTGGTAAATGTCATTTCTCCTGTCCTCTGGAAGGAAAGCTCTTGCCTTAGAGGTGTCCAAGAGGGCTCCTATGAAGAGGAGCTGTTGGAAGGGCTGAAGCTGGGATTTTTCCAGATTCAGAAGCACCCCTTGGAAGTGAGCAACTGAGAAGGGGTGGCGACAGCTTCTTGTGTCTCCTGCCTGGATGGGCTGGCAAGAAGCCAATCATCCAGGTAAGTGAAGACATGAACACAGAGTTTTTTTTTAACTTCTCCCTGAACAGGTAGGTACTTGTTTAACTTTGCCCCCCCACCAGCTCTTGCCACTGACGTCCCAGGCTCAGGGTGCAACATGCGTCACCAGCGAGCCAAGCGGATGCCACACAGCTTGTGGCCACGAAGTTGACAGTCCCATGCTGTCTTTTCCAAAATCAGCACTAGAATGCTCCATCATACACTCCAATGTATAACAGAAAGCACATATTGTCAATAAAAAAACACTTTGGCTTTCTACTCACAGGAGAGTATGTGGCTTCAAAAACAGAATTTGGTAGTTATCAAAAAAATATAACATGGGGAATGCTGTGACTTGTAATTTATTTCACACCTCAGTGTGTGATGCCAATGTGAACCACTCAGTAGTCTATATATTGACGTGTGAGTGCTGGATTTTACTGGTGGCCACATAATGTGACCAACAAAACCTACTGGTCACTGCAGAGTGTAAGTGCCAGAACTTACTGGTGAATGAAGAGTGTGATTGCCAGTATGTACTGGTAGCCATGTTCTTTATTTATAACCCCAAATCTTAAGGTACAACAAACCTTTTTTCACATTTTTTCAATGAATCCAGTCTGTTGCTTGCTTCCCTGAGCTATACTGTATCTCCCACGTTTTAAGGTACAAAACTGCCAGATCCTTTGCATGTTTAATTGGGTCTTATGTAGACCTCTCTGGTTGTAGGAAATCATGCTGAAGACTGTAGAAATGCTGTTCTAGAAATGGAAATTATGTACCTACCGTAATTTTTAATCTTCTTGGACGAAGTCTCCACCACTCATTCACACTAAAGGGACTATGCACCAGAGGAGCTAGGACCCAGCAGGAGCCAAAAATCTTCAGGAGGGCCAGTGCCGAGATAGGGCCACGCATACGCGGCACCGCGAGACTGCCTCTTGCCTGTATAGGCTATCTCAGCTTTGATCCTCCGGCCGCCTCTGTACCTTTCTGACTGAGGAGGTGCAGTGTAAACTAATCTAGGTAACATAGAAACATAGAAACACAGAAGTTGACAGCAGATAAGGACCACAAGGCCCATCCAGTCTGCCCATTTCTTTTTCTACCTTATGAATGTGTCATCGGCCTTTGCTCTGTCAATGGCCTATCTATTCATACTCATCTGTATTGCTCCCTTATGCCTATCCCACGCCTGTTTGAAGCCCTGCACTGTATTCATATTCCCCTCTTCCTGAGGTAGGTACTTGTTTAACTTTCTGAGGTCAAGAACTGGGCACATGCCACCGATTATCTTGGAACCAGAAGGTAATGGGAACAGGAACCTGTGTTCCATTCTGCCGTGGAACAACTTCTACCACACTATTCCTGAAGATGCCCCATATTTCAGAAGAAAGAAGATCTGACTGAGAGGCAGGCAGACTGAAAGGTCTGGAGAAATCTCTGCGAAACTGGAAGAGTATCCCTCTCGGACAATCCTGAGGACCCATTCACCCGCAGTAATGGATTTCCACTGGTCGTAAAACTGAGTCAGATGCCCCTCTGCCGCTGTAGAGGTGTCCACCTCGGACAGCTGAGGTGGGACCTGGGCCAGATCTTCAGAGGCTGGTACTGAGTGCTTTCGGGCCCTGTGCCCTTTGCTGCATTTTCTTTTGTGGCTGAGGAGTTGGTTCCTGTTAAAGGATCTTCAGCCTCTACCTTGAAAGGACTTATGAAATTGTCGACGGTTCCCGCCCCTCTGAGGGACTGCAGGAGCTGACCTGGCTGTTTTAATGGCAGCCCTGGTGTTCTGAGCGGCCTCCAGAGCTCAACCTGAAGGGCCTAATAGATAAGCACCGTCAAGGGAATGGTAATCACCTGCTAAGCATCGGTTGAGAAACCTGGGGCAGGATTCACAAAGATCGTGGAAGTCCCACAGCTGTGGTAAACCTTCGGCGCCAAAGGGTGGCCTTACGAAGCTGCAGGAGTCCCGCAGTGGTGGGTATTCACAAAGGTGGAGCTGGATTACGACCAGCTCCATGACTTAAGGCAGCTTGCAGGTGGTGTCACCAGGAAGATCACTGCAGCTGCGGAAAGCTGCTACGGCCGGTGGGAGCAGCCATAACACCCTCCGCAACTGCTCCTGGCTGTGAATTGCAACCACTGCAACTGTGGGCGATTTCAGTCCGCTACTGCAGTTGCGGAGTGGGACTTAGGTCCCGAACGCTTTGAGAATCCTGCCCCTGATGTTCCGGTTCAGGAGTGTCGCCTTCTACAAATGCCAGCGGCAGCTGCCCTAGAGGCACTGTTGTAGGTGTCCAAAGAAGCTTTCAGCTGCTGATTATTGGACTATATGCCCCGGTAATGGTCTGCTGCAGCTCCACGCTAGCAATGGATTCTGGGAGGTTCTCAACCATTTATTTGAGTATGTTCCACAGAATGTACTCATACTGAGGAATGTAGGGACTCAAGATGCAGAAGTCAGCTTTGGTCTGCAGATGAAGTCTGTAATGCTGTGGTGGACCCCATATTCCTGAGGAGAGACTGGAAAAAAAAAGATCTTCCATCACAGGCTCTGATGATACAGAAGGCTTGCTTTCCAGCCCATACAATGAGTCATCCACTGCATCTTCGGATAAAGGCAAGTCAGGGTCAGACTCATCAAGTTCCACTTCTACACCAGAAGAAACTGCAAAAGGCAGGTCTAGGCCAGGAAATCACAGGAGATGCCAGCACCCGGATCGGTGTTGAGGAATTTGATGCCACCCATGGTGCCGGCACCAGGCACCACACACCACGCCAGCATCATATACAGCGCCAGCACCACATGTGGCACCAGCAACACTGCTGGCCCTGCAAGACCTAAAAGAAAGGGGGAAGGAAAGTGGTACCTGTGCTGGCCCCTGCAAGGAAACAAGGTGAGGGGGGAGGCACGTGGAGTCGGCGTCAATGGCACAGGCACCCGAGAGGGCACCACATGCACATCCTGGCCCAACTGACCTGGCCGCAGCCCAGTAGCTCCGAGGCCCCGGAACTGGGTCCACTGGCACCCCGGCGCAGACGTACCAAAGGGCGACCTCGAGCTGTACTGTTTCTTCTTTGACCGATGGGAGGAAGAAGAATTTGAGGTCGAGCAGAGCCAGGTACCCGATCGAGGTTGGGAACGGGACAGCTATTTTCAGTGCTTGGGGCAGACTGCCCTCCCCCCCACCACCAAAGCACCAGCCTGCCCGTGGTCGAACCCCATCCCCTCTGCAAAGGGCGGAGGACCGGACACAGCCCCACTGCCAGAACAGCTTTCAAGCGAAGTCTCCCTACCATTACCGCTACTGTCTAAGGTCGACTCTGTTGATGGCAGGCTGAAAACTTCTTCAATTATTCTTTTCTTTTTTTTTTTTAAATAAGAAAAGAACACTAAAAGTAGTAACTTAATCCAGTACTGAAAGACTATAAGCTGCTGTTGTATAGATGAAGACTTGACTCCCAACAGGTGAGTGACGTCATCACTAAAGTGCACTCGATGGTGGGGAAAAAAGGAACTGAGGTAGTTGGAGGGTTGATGCCGGGACAGCCTATATAGGCGCAAGGCAGTCTTGTGGTGCCGTGCATACATGGCCCTATTTCGGCACAGGCCCTCCTGAAGATTTTTGGCTCCCAATGGGTCCTAACACCTCCGGCGTAGTCCCATTAGTGTGAATGAGTGGTGGAGACTTTTAGTCCAGGAAGATCTACATTATAAATAACAGAGGTGGTAGCAGTAGTAGTTGTGGTAAAAGTAGTTGTTAGTTGTAGTAGTGGTGGTGGTGGTAGTATTAATAGTGGAAACGGTGGTAGTAGTAATAGTGGTTAAAGTAGCAGTAGCGGTTGTAATAGTAGTAGTAGCAGTAGTAAATAACAGTTACGTAAGAAGTTACCGTGACAGTAGATCTTCGAGAGAGGTTCCTGCAGTAGGCCTTCATAAGTAGGACTGCGCCCCCTAGAGTCAGGACCACATGGCAAAATTGTAGCTAGCAATCATCAGCGGGGATCACCCCCAGCGTCAGGTGATGGACATCAGCGTGACTATAAGTAGGGGCAATCCCCTACCCGCCCTCCAGTTCTTCCACCAGAGACCTCAAAAGAGGAAGCAGAAAAAAGGAGTGGAAACTCCTGGGACCCTGAGCCCTGGATAAAACAAAGTCCTGGGACGGGAATAGAGAGGAAAAAAAAACACAGGAGCTGGGGGAAGGTGGGTGGGAAATCTAGACCTACTGCAGGAACCTCTCTCACAGATCTACTGTTATGGTAAGCTCTTACGTAACTGTTATATCTTACTTCAAGTGGGTCCCTGCAGTGGATCTTCACAAGTAGGACTGAATACCAAGCAGTCAACTAAAAAAGGAGAAGGAGTCGGAGACGAGGTTCCGGGAGGAGGAAAATGTCTGCGATCTACAGGTCACTCAGGACAGAAGTCCTTGTAGGACTGCTAGACCAAAGACAGCCCTAAGCCTAGAAGCTATGTCCAGACTGTAATGTTTAATGAAAGTGTGGACAGAGGACCAAGTGGCCACTGCACATATGTCCGCAGTGGACACATTCCTGAAAAAGGCAGTGGAAGTGGCCACTCCCCTAGTTCAGTGGCCCTTAACCGTCCCCAGAATGGGCTTTTCATTCTTCTGGTAAATGTAACGTATACAATTTGCCTGACACCTAGACAGAGTCTGTTTTTATTTATTTTTATTTTTTATTTATTTATTAAATTCTCGGATTACAAATACCTTTGAGCAGAAACTGCTCGTTTACAAAGGTTCCACGTCAAAGGATGAAGGTCAACATACATACAGAGGTAGTAAAAGAATGCACAATAAACAACCAAAACAACTAAAAGAAAAAATAAAGATACTCAGTTATAACATACTTTGAGATAATATTCATAAAATGAGCAGCTTGAGTGCATGGCTGGCTGCGGTAACAATAAGAGAAGAGGGCACCACAGGCAGTTAGTATTGCAGGCATGCGACCGGGAGAGGAAGTTGGCAGGCTAATGGGCCACTGTCCGATGGTAGTGGAAAATGTCTTGTACCAGGGAGATGTGAAGCAGGAAAGGAGTCACAAGGAAGGCCCAGTGCCAGAGGGAATGAGATTGGGAAAGAGCGGGCTGTGAGACATGAGTGAGCTGGGAGGTGTTTAGAGAGACCTCTGTTCAACAACGCAGTCACATTGAGTGGTAGAGGTGAGGTAAAGTTTGAGATTCCTTTTGAAGGGTCCAAGTGAAGTAGAGGAAAGTGATTCTTTATTGAGGGAATTGAACCATTGAGCAGCTCTATAGATAAAGGACCGCTGACCCATGGAGGTACGACATTTGGGAACCTGAAAGGTTAGAGACTGGGCACCACGTGTTTGTTGAGTGCCACTGTAGGCAGTAAGGAGTGAGCTAACACCAGGTGGCATGAGACCAAGGAGAATCTTTTTGGTAAGTAAGCAGGTCTGGTATTGTATTCTGCTGCTTAGGGGTAGCCAGCTGGCCTGTGCATATAGGTCACAGGTGTGAGTTAGTCGGGCTGCACCTGTCAGTAGTCTACAGGCTTTGTTGAGAGCAACTGAGATCCTGCGGAGGGCACTTGTGGGGCAGAGCCATAGATGGCAAGGCCGTAGTAAATGATAGAGGTGACAGAGCTGTAGATGGCTAGTTTAAGGGCATCCACAGGCATACAGTGCTTGTGTTTGTGTAGTAGTCCAATCCGTATATTGGCGGTCTTGGCAACAGTGTCAATATGCCGAGTGTAGGAGAGGGTACTATCCAGGGTAATACCAAGGTACTTGAACTCCTTGACATGTTCGAGTGGGTTCGACTGTTTTGAAATAGCCTTGCCCTGGCACTTGGGACAAAAAGCTACAAAAAGTTGATTTGACTTGCGAACCTCCTTAGTCCTTGAGACGTAATAACTCAAAATCCTGTGCATGTCAAGGGTGTGCAGGAGATACTCCCCCCTGTTGGAATGTTCTGGGTAAAACACCAGCAGTTCAACATTCTGGCTTAGTGTGAATTCCAAAACTACCTTCGGAAGAAAAGAGGGCTTAGTCCTCAGAGCCACCTGGTCTCTGTGGAAAATCAAGTAAGGCTCTCTACAAACTATGGCCTGAAGCTCTGAAACTCTTTACGCTGAAGTGACAGCAACTAAAAAGAGCATTTTCCACGACAAGAAATGCATATCCCAACTTGCTGCTGGCTCAAAAGGAGGCAAGGTAAGTTTTCCTAAAATAAAATTAAGATCCCAGGGGGGAACAGGATTGCGGACTGAAGGTTTGAGATGAAGGATCCTCTTCAAAAATGTTCTGGAAACCTCTAGCTGAGCAAGGGTTTTGCCCTCCACCAAAAGGTGGTAGGCCAAAACCACAGAGAGATGGACCTTCAGAGAGGAATAACTGAGGCCCAACTCTGAAAGGTGCAAGAGGTACTCTAAGACCTGGGAAGCTGAGCAAGAAAAAGGGGTCTAGACCTTTAGCTGTGGCCCAGATGGTAAATCTCTTCCACTTCATAGCATACATGGATCTAGTGGAGGCCTCCACTATGACCTGAGTGACTCGAGAGGAGATGCCATAGTGAGAAACCGCTATGTCCACAGGTGCCACGCATGAAGGTGAAGCGATTTGAGTCTCGGGTGTACCAGGGTGTCCTGCTCCTGGGACAGAAGGTCGTGGGCAGGAAAGAACTGGAGGGCGGGCAGGGGACCACCCCTATTTACAGTCACAATGATGTCCGTCACCTGACACTGGGGGCGGTCCCCGCTGAGGACTGCTAGCTACAAGTTTGCCATGCGGTCCTGATGCCAGGGGGCGCAGTGCTACTTGTGAACACCTACTGCAGGAACCCTCTCGAAGTAAGATCAGTAGAAGTAGTAGTAGTAGTAGACGAAATGCAAAACATAGAATTTAATGGCAGAAAAGGACTGCTTGGCCCTCCCAGTCTGCCCAGATGGTTCCTGCCTAGTTTGTCTCCACAGACCCTAAATGATCTCTGGCGACCCTCCCTCCTCCCTGCCTATTTACTAACATTCCCTTGTGTCTATCCCATGCATGCTTGAAGCCCCCTACTGTTTTCACTTCCAACACTTCCTCTGGCAGTCTGTTCCAGACGTCCACCACTCTTTCAGTGTAGTAGTACTTTCTCAAATCTCTCATAACCCCCCCCCCAGCATACACTCTGGTCCTGGTGCTCTTTCTCATTTTAAAGAGATTCCCCTCCTGCACCCTGTTAACCACTGTGTGGTACCTGTAGGTCTTTATCATGTCCCTCTCTCTCTCCCTCCTCTCTTCCAGGATGTGCATGCTGAGATCCATCAATCTCTCCTCATGGTGCTTTCGATGGAACTCCTGCACCATTTTAGTTGCTCTCCCCTGGACTTCATCCACACTGTCTATGTCCTTTTGAGAAGCAATCTCCAGAACTGGACACAATACTCCAAGTGGGGTCTCACAAGCAAGCAGTACAGAGGCAACACCATCTCCCTCCTCCTGATGGAGATACCTCTCCCTACGCATCCTAGCATCTATGTGGCCCAACCCACTGCTCTGTCATACTGCCCTACCACTTTGAGGTCATCAGATGTGATAACCCCAAGGTCCCTTTCCTGCTTAGTGACTACCTCCCCCTATCCTATATTCAGCCCGCTGGTTTCCATTCCCTAGGTATATGATTCTGCACTTTTTAGCACTAAACCCCAACTGCCATGCTCCTGACCAATCCCAGAGTTTCTCAAGGTCCCAACACATTCTCTCCACTCCCTCCTGAGTGTCTACCTTACTGCAGATTTTTGTGTCATTTGAAAAAAGGCATACCTTCCCTTCTAGTTCTTCTGAAATGTCAATTATGAAGACACTAAAGAGGACCGGTCACAGTACTGAGCCTTTCAGACCATCTCCCCTCATTAGAGTGAATGCCGTTAACCACCACTCTCTATTGCCTATCCATTAACCAGTTCCTTACCCAATTCATCACTTTGAATCCCACCCCCTAGCCTGCTAAATTTCTTTATCAGGCTCCTGTGCAGCAATGTCAAAGGCCTTGCTAAAATCCAGATAGCTATGTCCACTGCCCTACCCTGATCTATTTCCCTGGTTACCCAGTTGATGAAATCAATCAGATTCATCTGGTATGACCCCCCACCCCCAGGTGAATCCATACTGTCTCTGGTCTTGTAGCCCACTGGATTCAAGACACTCTACCAACCTTTCCTTTAACAAGCTGGGCAGCCTAGGAGTAGGTTCAAAAGTAGTACAATGGGTAAGAGGCTGGCTAAGCAATAGGAATCAGAGGGTGGTGGTAAATGAGGTCCACTCTGGAGAAGGCAAGGTGACAAGTGGGGTGCCACTAGGGTCAATACTAGGCCCAGTCCTCTTCAATGTCTTGCTTAGCAACACTGTGGAAGGGCTAGAGGGGAAAGTATGCTTGTTCATGGATGACACAAAAATTTGCAACAGAGTGGATACACCAGGGGAGTGGAAAGAATGAGAGACAAGGGAATGGCAGCTGGGTTTCAATGCAAAAAAGTGTAAAATTATGCACTTGGGGCACAGAAACCGACGGGCAACATACCAATTGAGCAGGGAGGTATTAGCAATCACAAAACAGGAAAGGGACCTGGGGTAATCATTTCTGATGACCTGAAAGTATCCAGTGTTAAGGCAGTGGAGAAGCCTAGCAGGATGCTCAAGTGCATAGGGAGGGGCATCACCACCAGAAGGAGGTAGGTAGTATTACCCCTGTATAAATCACTGGTGAGACCCCACCCTGAGTACTGTGCCCAGTCCAGGAGGCATCACCACCAGAAGGAGGGAGGTAGGTAGTATTACCCCTGTATAAATCACTGGTAAGACCCCACCTTGAGTACTGTGCCCAGTCCAGGAGGCATCTGGAAGGACATAGATAGGGTGTAGGTGGTACAAAGGAGGGCTACCAAAATGGTGCAGGTGGTGCAGGGCCTGCATCAAAAGCCCTACGAGGAAAGACTCAAGGAACTATATATGTACTCTCTAAAGGAAAGGAGGGAAAGAGGGGCTATGATAGAAACATTCAAATACCTCACAGGTATTAATAAGGTAAAGGAAGGTAGCATTTTCCATAGAAAAAGATGCTCCAGGACAAGGGGTCATGCTATGAAGCTGGAGGGGGGGTGGATCAGAGGAGATGTGAGGAAATATTTCTTCATGGAGAGGGTGCCGGACATTGGGAACAGCCTCCTAGCAGAGGTGGTAGATGCTGAAATGGTAACAGGATTCAGGCATGCATGGGATAGATGTAAGGGGACCTAGAATTAAGAGAAGGGGGGAGAAGACTGGAGATCCAGTGGGGTCTGTGGAAGCACAGTAGGTAAGGAATGGTGGGCCAAAAGGTTCTTGTCTGTGGACAACTTCTATGTTTCCATGTTTCCATATTTCCATTAATTTCCCTACCACTGACGTGAGACTGTCCGGCCTATAGTCACTAGCCTGTAGTCGCGAACCCTGCAGCTGCTCTTATGGAGAGGGACTACATCTGCGCTCCTCCGGTCCTCCAGAGCCAAGCCTGTTTTGAGTAAGCTGCTGAATGAGGCCATCAGTGGGACAGATAGCACCTCCCTGAGTTCCTTTAGTAACCCTGAGTGTACCCCATCCAGTACCATTGCTTGTCCACTTTCAAAGCTGCAAGTCCCTCAGGACTCTTTCGTATGAAAATGGACTTGAGTCCACCTCTCCTACCTTTGCTTCTGTTGCTCCCTGTTGGTCCACCCCCCTCCCTCCACTGTGAAACTAAGCAGAAGTACCTGTTCAGGATGTTTGCTTTTTTCTTAATCCTCTTCTACACAGTCTTCCATTGCTACCCTCATTACCCTTACTAACCCTCCTTTTGCTTTACTCTTCTCACTTATGTACCTGAAGAAAGCCTTATATCCCCCTTACCTACCCCTTTTGGCGTCCCTTTTCTTGGTCTGTGCCTTTGCTCCCCACACTGTCTTTCCTGCTTCCCTGTTTTCCTTGATATAACTCCCTGCCTTTCTCCTACTGCATTTCCTTATACATTTTTCCTTCACCACCTTGGCCACTTCCCTAGGAAACCATAAGAACAGGTTACTCACCTGTAACAGTAGTTCTAGGAGTGGTATATGTTGTTCATCCACACAGTCTGGCATTGTCCCTTTCCCCTTTAAATCTTGCCGGAAGTCTTCAAGCTGGCTCCTCCCACCCACCCGGGTGGTAAATACCTCGGCTCCGCCCCATGACGCCAGATCTAGCCCGCTGGAAGCCAGGTTGTGCGCCTAAAGCCGGGAGGTCGTAGGTGGGGATGAACAACATATACCACCCTAAACTAATAAGCTACAGGTGAGTAACCTGTTCTCTAGGAGCGTGGATATGTTGTTCATCCACACTGTCTGTCAGACTCCTAGCAGTTCTCTGGGAGGAGGGAGGCAAGGCGAACACCCCCTACTTAGGAAAGAGAGATTGGAGAACCGAGGCCCCAAAACCAGCATCACGTCGTGACTCAAGGTCGATGTGGTAATGGGTGATGAAGGTGTTCGCTGACTTCCAGTTAGCAGCCCGACAGATTTCCTGGATAGGGATGTCCCTGGAAGCTGCCACCGAAGCAGCAGTTTGGCGGGTAGAATGAGCTCTTATCCCCTTGGGAGGCTCCTTGCCCACCAATTCATAACACAGACTTATGCATGATGTAATCCATCTTGCAATAGTCCGCTTAGCTGCAGGTCTGCCAGAAGCGGCTTCAGCATAGGTGACAAACAGCTGGCGAACCTCTCCACGAATTTCCGCCATCCTCTCCTTATAGTAGGAGAGAGCACGTCTGAGGTCCAGAGTATGAAGCCTGCACTCGGCATCTGAGGTGTAGTTAGGGTAATATACCGGCAGAGTCAACACCTGGTTGAGGTGAAACTCTGACACCACCTTCGGAAGGAATTTCGGGTGGGGGCGTAGGACAACTTTGTCCCTGTGAAAGACCAGATAAGGGGAGTCCACCGAAAGCACCTGGAGCTCCCCTGTCCTTCTGGCTGACGTGATAGCCACCAGGAAGGCAGTCTTCCACGACAAGTGCGCAGAGCTCACACTTGTGCATGGGTTGAATGGCTTGCCCATGAGCTTTGCCAAAGCAGGCAAAAGATCCGGAGGTGGAGGTTCACGCACGGAGGATATGTGATCCAGGCCTTTGAAAAGGTCCGATCACCGTCTCCTGAAATAGCGTCGGCTGAACGGCCCCGCCCGTAAGCAGAGAGATGGCTGCAAGGTGCACCCTAAGGGTCGATGACCGAGACCCCTTTGGAGAGACCAAAGGTAGTCTAGAATGTTAGCCACCAAGCAGGATAAGGGGTCCAGGCTTTTTCCCTGACACCAAATGGAAAATCTTTTCCATTTGAAGGCATAACATTTCCTGGTTGATCTTTTTGAGATGCTTCCACCACGGTGTAAACATCCTCAGAAAGACCCAAAGCCTGGAACTCTAGCCACTCAGGAACCAGACTGTGAGGTGCAGGGATTGAAGGTCCGAGTGAAAGACCTTCCCCTGGTTCAGTGATATCAGGTCCGGGCGTGTACAAAGCTGCTCTGGGGCCCTGCAGCTGAGGCTGAGGAGATCTGGATACCAGAACTGGCGTGGCCAATCTGGGACTACGAATCACCTTCCCTTGTCCCTCCTCACCTTGAGTAACACCTTGTGGATCAAGGGAAATAGAGGAAGGCGTAAAGAGGCCTGGGGTCCATGGCCTCAGAAGGCATCCTTCAGCGAGCCCTGCCAAGAGGCGGGGCATGGTACAGCCTCAGCTTGGTGTTCTCCCTGGAGGCAAACAGGTCCATCAACGGTTTGCCCCAGCGGGAGAACAGGTCGTAAGCTACCTCTGGATGGAGAGACCACTCGTGGGATATCTGGCCTATGCGGCTGAGAGCATCCGCCAGTTGGTTCGCGACTCCTGCCACATGGATGGCTAGGAGATCTGCCTGCAGCCGGCTGACGAAGGGCCAGATCTGGAGCGCCTCCTTGCACAGCAGACGGGAGTGCGTGCCGCCCTGTTTGCTGAGGTAGTACATGGTCGTGGTATTGTCCGTCTGGACTTGAACCACTTGACCCCGGAGTTGAGGAGCGAAAGCTGACAGTGCCAGTCTGACTGCTCTGAGCTCCAACAGGTTGATGTGGCATCGGGACTCTTTGGGGGTCCAGAACCCGTGGGCTCTGTTGTCCCCTATGTGGGCTCCCCAGCCCGTGAGAGAGAGCATTGGTGCGTGGGGCGACCGTCAGCTCAGAAGCGGACAGCGGAACCCCTTCCTGCAAGTGACTCGGGACGGTCCACCATTGGAGCGTCCCACATCCTCTGGGTGACTGTGATCAGCTGGTCGAGAGAGACCCTGGCGCTGAGACCACTGGGCAGCCAGCTCCCACTGAAGGGGCGCATGTGCAGTCTGGCCCAGCGGACCACTGAGGTCTGCCACCATGTAGCCCAAAGGAGGGAAGTCCCGGGCAGGCGCAAGTGCCCAACCAGAAATGATTGGGCAAGGAGGAAGAACCTCTGCCCTGTCCGCGGGCGAGCTCTGGCTTGACAAGAGTCGAGCTCTGCCCCGATGAAGCCCATCACCTGAGAAGGTACGAGTTCCGATTTGGCCTCGTTGATCAGAAGGCCCAAGTGAGAGCAGGTTTGGAGGGTCAGGTCCCTGGACCTCTCCACCTCCTGAAGGGAGGAACCCGCCAGGAGCCAGTCATCTAGATAGGGGTAAATACGAACCTCCTGACGCCGTAGATGGGCTGCCACCAGTGCGATGCATTTGAAGACTGTTGGGGACGACGACAGGCTGAACGGCATGGCTCTGAACTCGTACAGGGTCCCTTTGACCCTGAAGCGGAGAAACCGCTGGTGGGATGGACGGATTGGGACGTGGTAAAAAGCGTCTTGAGAAGATCAGTGTACAGAACCATGTTTCGCTCCAGGATATGGTATGATCTGGTTCAGAGTTACCATCCGGAAGGTGCGAGACCTGAGATACCGATTCAGGTCGTGGAGATCTAGAATGGGGCGCCAACCCCCCATCCGCTTGGGCACCAGGAAATACCTGGAGACGAAGCCTGGGTCTGAAGGAGGATCCGGCACCGAGGCCACCGCCTCCTTGAGGAGGAGTAGCGCAATGTCGTCCCGAAGGGCAGACTGGGTGCCAATTGAGATCCTTTCCTCCCGTGGGGCATGGGCTCGGCTGGGAGGATACTGCTCGAACTCTAGGGGCAGACCTTGCCGGACCACTTCCAGAACCCACCTGTCCGAAGTGATACTGGACCAGGCGGAAAGGAAGTGGCGGAGCCAGCCCCACACGGGAGGACCCAGAGATGGCGTGACGGGTGCTGGGGAGGCCACCCCCGACCCGTCACTGTACAGGCTTAGAGGAGGAGGAGGCACCTGGACCAGCACCTCGGCCTCCTTTGCGGGGCTGCTGGGGACCTTGCTTGGGCCCAAGGCGCCAAGCTTGAGCCTGCTGGTTGTTGCCCTCCTGGAAGGAGGGCTGTCTGACCGCAGGGGAAGAATGCCGAAGAGCTTCTTCTTGCACTTCTGCTGGTTCTTGCCTGAAGAACCCTTAGCAGAGGTGGCATTAGACTGCTCAATGCGCTGGAGATGACCTGCCACTCCCGGACCGAAGAGGTCGGTGCCAAGGAAGGGCACGTCAGCTAGCTTGTGCTGAGTATCCACGGGAAAGGAGGATAACCTCAGCCAAGCCCTGCGGTGAGAGGCTACCGCTGCCGCTAGTGAACGGGCACAGGAATCACCAGTGTCCAGAGCTGTCTGGAGCTGTTGTTTGGCAACAGCCCGGCCCTGGTCCCGGACCTGCTTGACCATGGTCTGCATGTCTGCTGGGAGGTGAGGAAGAACTTCATCCAACGACCCCAAAAGGGCATGAGAGAAGTGTGCCATGATCACTGCTGAGCTTGCCTGACAAAGGCCCAGGGATGATGCCGCGTAGACCTTCCAGGCCGAGTGGTCCATAAGTTTGGACTCCTTGTCTGGAGGGCGGTTAGTATCCGCAGAGCTGCCCATTCGCCTGAATACTGAGGCAGTCACAAGGCTTTCCGCGAGGATGCTCAGTAAGCCCCACCAAGGACCCTGTGGGCACCGCGTACTTGCAGGCCATGCGGACGGATGGAGCCGGGCAGGAGGCTGGATGCTGCCAGAGTTCCAGAGCCGGGCCAACTATGGCTTCGGCCACTGGAAAGGCCTCCGTCGGGGTATCCCCCCTCTTAAGAATATCCGTGAGGGGATATTCTGCCTTCTTCTGAATAGGCTACAGAGGCATTCCTGTGGACTCTGAAATGAGTCGAAGGATGCCCTGGAAGGAAGAAGGCCCTTCTTCCAAGCCTGACACCGACAGCTCATCATGAGAATGAAGGCAGGTATTATCCGAATCGGAGGAGTCCAGATACAAAGGCTTCCCACCTAAATCTCCCTCGATACGCCTAGGGCGATCAGGGGTGACTGTGATCGACAGTCTGTGAGGAAGACCCGAAGACTGTCGGTTCCCCTTAGAGGGAACCCCTCCAAGGGGCAGTTTAGGTGGAGGTTCCACCACAATTGGTGGGGAGCCTGTATCCGGCCAAGCCGGAAGGCGCACAGGGGCCCCCGAAGGGACCGGAGCCTTAGAAGCCGAAGAAGTCGGTGTCGGCCGAAGAGGCTGAGGCCAAGTGATAGCCGGAACCGCCGGGGTAGCCGGCTTCTGGCCTGTTAGAAAGTTGCTGCCACATAAGATCCTCATAGCATCGACGGAGTTTCCATCGAAGCCTCTCCTCATCAGAGGAGGATGAGGAACGGTGGCGGTGCCTCTTCCGGGAGTGTTTGTGTCCCTTCTTGGGTCTACCGACCGAAGAGGACTTACTCCTCGATCGAGACCGACGGCGTCGGCTCTGTCGGTCAGGGGACGCCGGACTCGGTGAAAACCGAGGATCCGGCTCCTTGCCCTCGATCGGGATACCCGCGGGGCGGGTTTCCGTCGGGGAAAGAGAGAATAGGCGTTCTCTCCAGAGAGTCGTCGACAGGCGTCGGCGACAACGGCTCGATCGGGTCGAGAGAAATCTCGGCCGGTTCAGCCGTGTCCTCGACTTCAGTGCCTTGTCCAGACGGAAGGTCTGAAAAACCGGCAGCCGAGGAGGCGATCTCGACAGTAGTCGAGACCCCTTGCTCCTGGAAGTCAGACCACTCCCGGTCCCAGGAGTGTCTTCTTCGGCTAGAAGAAGACGGTTTTTGATCCTTCTTTTTCGATCGGGAGGAGTGCGAGCCCAAGGGCGCCTCATCCTTAGTAGGAAGAGACTGGCACAACTCCCGAAAGGATCCTGTGAAGGTGGCGCCCAAGTTGAGGCGGCACGAAGAAGCTTGTTGGCGAGCTTGGGCAGCTTCTTCGAAGGCCGCCATCTGTTTCGAGCTGTTGGCGGACTTTAGCCGCAGAAAACCGCCCACCTGGCCTCCTTAGATTTCACCGTGGATTGCGGGTTCGGTCTCCCCAGCTTCAGGTGCGCCTGATGGTCCTCCAGAATGGTGGGATGGAAGGCAGAGCAAATAGTGCATTGCGAGGTATCGTGCACGTACCGAGGCAATAAACACACGAGAGGTGGGGGGCAGTGCGCGACATTTTTGTCCACAAGGACACCGGCGAAACCCGGGGGACGACTTGTCATCCATTTCCGAAAAGTTCAGATCCGAGTCGTATACTATTACGAGTTTCAAAGCGAGAAGATGCAGTGAAAACCGTCGATTAGACTCCAGGGCCTCAATCGCTGCAAAAAAGCACGAGGGAAACTGTATCTTCCAGCGGAAAGGAAGATCTGGCGTCATGGGGTGGAGCCGGGGTATTTACCACCCGGGTGGGTGGGAGGAGCCAGCTTGAAGACTTCCGACAAGATTTAAAGGGGAAAGGGACAATGCCAGACAGTGTGGATGAACAACATATCCACGCTCCTAGAACAGTCTCTATTTCTTTTTTTCCTTCTGTGTTTGCTCACTTACTTCACACACAGGTTGGTGGACTAAATTATGCTCTCCCTTATTTTCCACCACTGTGCCCCTACCCCTCCCTGGCATCCCCCCCCCCAAGGCAGTTTCTGAGGCAGTCTCCCATTTCTTTAAAATCTTCCCTTCTAAAGTCCAGGATCCTCATCCTTGTATGGTTTACCCCCGTTCCCATCTTAATGTTAAACCACACTGTATGGTGTTCATTTACACCTAGGGGATTGCCCGCTGAAACATCTGCAGTCCTGTCCCTGTTTGTAAGCACCAGGTCCTGCCTTGCCCTGTCCCTAGTGGGCTCCTTGACTAGCTGCTTGAGGAAAGCCCCTTGTAGTGAGTCAGGGATGACCCTGCTCCTTGCTCATCTAAGCAGCACTTAAACCTCCGACTAAGACTGTGGTCCCCCTCCTGGAAAGATGCAGGCTGTCGGCTAGCCCACCAGTGCAGTAGAAAGCATTACTACTGTGAAGCGGGTGACCCAGATTCGGGAACGGACTCGGGATACCTGAGGGCCAGTAGGGGTGAACTGAACATCCATAGCTCTCCACCTCTGAGGGGGGTTGAGTGACTCCAGTCCAGTGCTCCCAGGTGACCACGGGATGCACCGTTACCAGAGCACCAGCGGGTGCTGCTCCTTGAGGGGGGCATGTTAGGCGCAAGGTGCAGTTGTCGCAGGCGTCTGCTTGACCGCCTCCACAAGAAAAACATAAAAGAATACCTCAGGTGTGCCCAATGACGCCCATGCCCCATAGTGGATCTGGGTCTCCATCACATCAAAGAACTAGATCCGACGAGGCTGTGGCGGGGGGCTCTGGAGGCTCTGCCCTGTTGGCTAATCCAAGGGGCATTGCATGCAGAAGATCCCGGGTCTGCCTGTGGAGGCAGGAGGCTGAAGGGATCGGATGCCAGATGATAAAAACATAGTAAGTAAAAAAAAAAAAAGATGTCATTGGCCCAGTGACACTGAGGGCTGAGGCACTGGACACCACACCTCACACCACGCTAGCGACCCACATTCAGGAATGAGCACGGGCCACCGGGGGTCGCCAGGGAGGAGAAGAATTGAGCGTCTGGAGGACAGCTCTCCTTCTCCGAGGGGGGTCAACAGTCAGTGCTAGCCTGGCCCCTAGCAGTGGTTGGGGAATGGCACACTAATGCCGCACGATGGGGGTTGGGAGCAGTGCAGATGCTTGATGGGGGCACACACAGGTGCGTGCATGGCACCATCGCAGGCATCACTGCACGCACTGCCCCGACAAGAAGGAAACTGGAAAAACAGCAGCATCCCACAGAGGATGAACGGGAAGCCCGCGAGCCCCGCACGCAGCCAGCCACGGCACAGGAACACTACATCTGGTCTTGGAGGGGTGGGTAGGCTCTGGGGCAACTACTGTGCCAGTTGGTGGATGCCGCGGTAACAGGGCTGGGGCTCCCCCACACTGTGAGGGTTGTGGGGGCAGGAGCATAAATAATATTTAAAAAAAAAAGATGTAGGCTGTCTCTCTCTCTCTCTCTCTCTCTCTCTCTCATAGAGGCCCCTATCCTCCCAGGTTGACCCCCATCCCCAATATAGCCAGTGCCCTCCTTCATGCACCATGCCTTCAACCAACTGTTAAAAGTCCCAATGTGGAGTGTCCTGTCATCTCCCTGACCACATACAGGTAACACTCTGGTATAAGCCACTGTGTGTGCCACCTGCTTGAGGTCCTTCTACAGCTTCCCGAAACTTCCCTGCACTACTACCCTGTCCCTTGCTAGGACGTTTGTCCTCAGGCGGACAATGCTATCTAGCTCCCTCCCATCTCCTGCAGCCCTAGCAATCCTCTGGATCTTCTCCCTATCTCTCCAAGTTGAAGTACCTCTCAGGCACTCCACCTCCCTCTCCCTTTTCCCCCTGCCCCCAAGTCTATTCCTCTAACAGAGTCCTCACCTACAACTGCTTCCTCCTTGGGGCTCCCCCTTCTGAGAACCCACTCTTTCGCCACTCCCACTGCTTGGGTTTAAAATTGTGTGTGTGTGGGGGGGGGGTTACTGCACTACAGTATAGGTTTTATGTCCTGATGTG
This sequence comes from Neoceratodus forsteri, assembly GCA_016271365.2. NCBI lineage: Eukaryota > Metazoa > Chordata > Ceratodontiformes > Ceratodontidae > Neoceratodus > Neoceratodus forsteri. The sequence goes on from CM057451.1 coordinate 43,328,767, forward strand.
GGGCTATAACCTATGACCTTCTAGCTCTAGAGGAGCGTGCAACCTACTGAGCCACTGACACTGATGCTCGACCTGACATCTCCGCTCTTCCTGCAACCCACCACTACTGTTGTAGTGTAGGCGCTTCCCGACTTGGAGATGATACCAGGAGTCAGCAATTTCTGAAGGTGCTTTCTTATATCTTCTACATAAACAGGGGCAAAGCATCTGGACTGGACCTCTTGTGGGATGGTATGTTGTTGGTAATGCAAATGTGATGCTCTTCTGCTTTGGCACATCCTACATTGAGTTCACTGGTGGATAAAACCTTTGCCCTTTGGGATAACTTCTGCTGGGGCCTCCACTTCTATGGTTCTGGAATTGGTAAGTTTCCGAAGTCGATCAGGCTAGGGCCGAGCTTCGAGGTGACAGCAACATTTGGGGCCACAGGCTAGGCAGCGTCAGCTTACTAAACATTTGCCAGGATCCTTCTTTTTCTAACAACCACCTCCTTTTTTGCTTCATTTTTTTCTGAAAATTTATCAAAAGAACTACGGCAGTAGAAGGACCAGGCTGTGCCATCAGGTGCATTCGTGGGAGTGTCGATAATGAACAGGGGTTTCCTCTAGTATACTATGGTGGTAATAGTGGTAGTACTAGCAGTGGTAGTGGTAGTAGTACTAGTGGTAGCAGTGGTAGTAAAGTAGTAGTAGTAGTAGATTCTTTATATAGCACCCTTCCAAAGCTCAGAATTGTTTAAAATAAATGAAACATACAGCACAATACAATACAGCACAACAGCAGCCATAACATAATGAAACACTGGCAGCATACAATAAAACAGCTCAGAAAACATACAAAAACAACAAAGAAGGCCATTCCGGGAAACAACAGTGTAGAATTAATTAAAAAATAATGAACACATGCAAACCCTGCACTCACAGATGCCAGGATGTGAACATAGATCATGGCAAGAGGCTGCTACTTCAGAAAAAATGTGCATATGGCACAAAAAGTTCAGGCAAACAAAGTGACAGTGCAGTACAAACTCAACATTCTGCATACCAGCTGTGTGCTTTGTCAAGAATAAGGTGCTCCCTTAAGCAGTCATTCATTCATAATCCTTATATGAAGTGACCACGTACCAAATTACAGAGACAGCCTATTCCAGCATAACTAGCGCATGAACTGTGAAAAAAGCGAAGCTTAAACAGACTAAATGCAGCCTGGAAGACAGATGAACTGTTCCTGCAAAAATAAGGTTTATCCAATTTCCTTACATATGCATGCAAAACTGATCTGCAAACGCTACAATATTAATGATATTAGTCATTTAAAAAATACAGGTTACTCACCTGTAACAGGAGTTCTAGGAATGGTATATGTTGTTCATCCACACTATCTGGCAGGTTCCTTGCCGCTTTAAATCTTGCCGGAAGGTCTTCAAGCTGGCTCCTCCCACCCACCCGGGCGGTAAAACTCTCGGCTCCGCCCCATGACGCCAGATCTAGCCCACTGGAAGCCAGGTTGTGCGTCGAAGCCGGGGAGGTCGGGTGGGTCGTATGGAAGAACAACATATACCATTCCTAGAACTCCCATTACAGGTGAGTAACCTGTATTTCTAGGGACATGGATATGTTGTTCATCCACACTATCTGGCAGACTCCTAGCAGTTCTCCAGGAGGAGGGAGGCAAGGCGCACACCCCCTACTTCGGGAATACAGACTGAAGAACCAAGGCCCTGACCAACATCCCGGCGTGACCCAAGGTCGATGTGGTAGGGGGTAAAAACGGTATATGCCAGCTTCCAGGTAGGAGCCCTGCGGATATCCTGGACAGGGGTATCCTCGGAAGCAGCCACCGATGCAGCGGAAGGGTGGGTAAAATGAGCACTTATCCCTCTGGGAGGGTCCATGCCCGCCCACCTATAGCGGAGATCTATGCAGGAGGTGACCCACCCGCTCATCGTCCGCTTGGCTGCAGGTCTGCCAGGTGCGGCTTCAGCGTAGATGACAAACAGCTGGCGACCCTCTCCCGAACTTCAGCCCTATGCTCCCTGAGAAGGCGAGCGCTAAATTAGGGTCCCAATGGATCCTATATGCGGCCTCCGAGGTGTGAATGGGATTGAACCCCGGCAGAGAGAATACCCGGTTAGGGAAAAGCTCCACCACCACCTACAGAAGGAATTTCGGGTGGGGCTCAGGACAACCTTGTCCCTGTGGAAGACCAGATAGGGAGACCCAAAGGAGCGCCTGGAGCTCTCCCAGCCTTCTGGTTGGCGTGGTAGCCTCCAAGAAGGTGTTCTTCCACAACAGGTGGAAATCGCACCTGTGCATAGGTTCGAACGGCTTGCCCGTGAGCTAAGCCCATACCAGCATAAGATCCCACAGAGGTGGGGATACTCTCCCCGGAGGGGAAGTGTGATCAAGGCCTTGGAAAGCGCCAGACCACCTTTCCTCGCGCCACCCGACTACCTTCCGCCTGCACCCGGAAGCTAGGGGTGGCTACCAGGAGCACCTTAAGGGTCGTCGACCCGAGCCCTTGCTAAAGAGGAAGAACGGACCACAGGTAGTCTGGAATGCTCGCCGAGGAACAGGAGAGGGGACCAGGCCATATCCTAACACCAAATGGAGAACTCTTCCATTTGAAGGCGTAGCATATCTGGTCGACTCCTGGCAGGACGCCTCAACAACGTCGAGGACCTTGCCGGAAGACCCAAGGCCTGGCCACTAGCCGCACAGGGACCAGGCCACCAGGTGCAGGGATTGAAGGTCCGGATGGAATACCTTCCCCTGAAAACAGAGATCAGGACCGGGCGGGCTGGAAGCCACCTCGGGAGCCTGGGGCTGAGACTGAGGAGAACTGGATACCAGAGCTGGCAAAACCAGTCTGGGGCTACCAGAATCACCTGCGTCTAGTCCCTCCTCGCCTTGCCCGTGGGTCAAGGGAAATGGGGGAGAGGCATAGAAGAGGCCCAGGGTCTGCGGCCTCAAAGGCATCCCCTACAGCGAACCTTGCTGAGGGGTTGGGCATGAGACAGTCTCAGCCTCGTATTCTCCCTGGAGGGAAAAAAGGTCCGCCCGAGGCATGACCTAGAGGGAGAAAGATCTTGTGCTACCTCCAGCAGGGAAGACCACTCATGAGGTGCAGCCCTTATCCGGCTTAGGGCATCAGTCAGGGTGCTGGAGGCTCCTGCCATCGAAATGGCTAGGAAACCGCCTCCCGGCTGCACTCAAGACCCAATGCGGAGAACCTCCTTACGCAATGGCAAGGGGCTCGTCCGACCCTGGCGAGATAGGTAGCACATGGTCGTGGTATTGTCCGCCTGGACCTAAACCACTAGACCCCGCACAAATGGAGTGAAACGGTGCGAGCTAAGTGGACCGCCTGGAGCTCCAGCAGGCTGGAATGACATCGGGACTCCCGAGAGGACCAGAGGTGGTGCACTCTGTGTTCCCCTTGATGGGCACCCCCACCCATCAGAGATGCATCGGTCGGAGAAGACCGTCGACTCGGGGCGGACGAACGGGATGTCCTCCTGCAGATGAGCTGGAACGGTCCGAAGGAGAGCGTTCCCCAACCCCTGGGCTGCTGTCACGGACTGGTCCAAAGGATCGCAGCGTTGTGACCGCTGGCTGGCCAGCCCCCATTAAGGGGATGCATGGACCAGCGGGTCCAAACAGACCACGCTGGTGCAGGCCGCCGCAAGGCCCAGGAGGTGCAGGAAGTCCCAGGCAGGGCGCAATTGTCCAGTCAGACATGACTAGGTAAGGGAGGAAGAACCTTGGCCCTGTCTGCCGAGAGTCGAGCTCTGTCCCGAAGAAAGGATCACCCGCTTAGACACGAGTTCCAACATGGCTCCATTAGAGAGGAGACCGGTCTGAGAGCAACCTAGAGGGCCAGAACTCTGGACCGTCCCCCTCCGCCCTGGAGGGGTTGCAGTCAGGCCGCCATCTGGGTAGGGGTACGCTCGGACCCTTCGGTGCAGCAGGAATGCTGCTGAGAAGAGACCGAAGGGTATGGCCTGGAACTCGTAAAGAGATCCCACTTTAGAAGCGGAGGAGTCTCCCAAGAAACGGACGGATCGAAGTGTAAAGAAACGTCCTGGAGGTCCAGGAAATAGAGCCACACGCCTCGTTCCGAGGATGGGATATCTGAGTCAGAGTGACCATCCCGTCGTGTGGGTCAAGGATGGGGCGCAAGTCCCCCGTCCGTTTGGGGACCAGGAATACCTGGACACAAACCCCGGGTCTGGAGGAGGATCCGCCACCTACCTGATCACCTCTAACTCGAGGGGCAGGGCAAATCGGCTCGTCGCGCCGACAGCGAGGCTGCGGACCCCATGGCCTCCCGAGGGGCAACAGCTCGAAAGGGTGGGGCCTGCTCGCAATCCAGAGGCAGGACCTTCTCCTAGCACCTCTGACACCCAGCGGTCCGTGAAAGCGGACCAGGCGGAGGAAGGGCGGAGCCGTCTCCCCACGGGGGGACCCGGGTAGGGGTGATGAGGCCGGGGGCGGCACCCCTCAGCCCATCACCGAGCAGGCTTGGAGGAGGGACTGGCCGAGGGAGCTCCTGAGCCTTTACCTCCCTGCTTCCCTTTGGAGGAAGCTGCTGGCTTGGGGTCAGGATGCCCAGCACAAGCCTGCTGGCCCTCATGCTGGTGTTGATGGGCCGGTCAAGCCGCAGGGGCCGAGGGACAAAGGGCTTCGATGAAGGTTGCCGGGCGCCTTGTCCCTCTCGGGCGGGTGACCGAGTCCAGAGTGGCAATGGACTCTCGGTCCCTGGAGGTGTCCCTCACCCAGGGCCGAAGAGGTCAGTCCCAAGAAGGGATGTTAGCCAACTGTGCTGGGTATCCGAAAGTGGGATATCCTCAGCCCACGCCTGACGGCGCGCATAGCCTGGCCGCTACCGACCTGGCACAGGAATCACCTAAGTCCAGAGCAGTCTGAAGCTGCTGCTTCGCCACTGCCCTACCTGGTCCCACACCGCGACCGTGGTCCGCAGGTCAGCCGGGAGATGAGGCACCTCATCCAGGGAGCCCAAAAGGCGTGGGAAAATGTGCTATCAGTGCGGCCGAGCTGGCCTGTCGGAGGCCTAGGGAGGACGTGGCGTAAACCTTGTGCCCGACATAGTCCATCCTTTTGGACTCTTTGTCGGGGAGCCTATCCACATCCCGAGCGTTCACAGAACGCTGGAAGACATTATCGGTAACTAACCCCTCAGCGGAGGGGTGCTCCGAAAAACCGGGCAAAGAACCAACAGGAACAGAGTACTTCCTGCCCATCCTGGCCGAGGACGCAGGACAGAAAGTAGGCCTCTGCCAAAGCTCCAAGGCCAGGCCGACAATGGCCTCGGCCACCGGGAAGGCCTCCGAGGGTGAACCCCCTCGGTCTAGAATCTCTGTCAGGGGATAAGAGACCCATCTGGACACGGGTTCAAGCTGCATCCCGGTGAACTCCGAGATGAGCCGAAGCAGACCCAGAAAGGACGATGGGCTGTCGTCCACAGAGCAGTCCGGGGAGGACCCCGGACCCTCCCGACTGGGGAACATGGAGGAGTCATCGTCAGACTCAAAGGGTCTGCAAAGAGCCGCCTCAGACCTGAGCCACTCTTCACCCGCCGAGGGCGGGCGGGAGTGAGGGTGACAGACAACCTGCGGGACAGGTCATGACCCGACCGAGGTTCCACCGAAATCGTTGGGGCAGCAAGATTCGGATGAACAACCGGCCCTGAAGTGGGCACCTCGACTGCAGCAAACGGTTGCATCGGCGGTTCGGGCGGCAGCTGCTTGCTGGATGGGGAATGAATCGGAGTCGATTGATTCCCAGACAACAGCAACTACTGCCACATGAACTCCTCGTAACGTCGACGCCATCTGCATCGAAGCCACTCCTCATCCGAGGAGGGAGACGAGGAGGAACGGTATTGCCACTTAACTCGGTGCCCCGACCGAGACCGTCAAAGTCGTCGGGAGCAGCTTGACCGAGAAGAGGACCGAGACCGAGACCCAGATCCTCGGCGAAACCAAGGGTGGGTCTGGGAAGGAGCGGGGAACACCCGCTCTTCCCTTGGATCGGACGAAAAGCCCGAGGCCTGTCGCCCCGAAGGTGCAGGCAGAACCTCGGCCTCCATCGGGGAAACCGGCGAAGGGTTGACGGCTCCTGCAGTAGACCACCCGGGTGACGGGTCGAGAGAAGACTCAACAACGTCAACGGGAGTCATGGCGGGCTGGCCTGACTGGGACACCATGAAGCCAGCGGCCTGAGCCGCAACCTCGACTGAAGTCAAAAGTCGGCAGACAGGGGAAGGGGACCTCTCCCGCTCCCGCAAGCGCCGACGATGGGACTTACCCTGCGACTTCCTTGACCTGGGCCGAGAGGCAGGTCCCGAAGGCCCCTCTCCCTTCGAGGAAAGGGACTGACGAAGCTCCCTGAATGAAGCTGAATGAGAAGAACTCAAAGAGAGCAGAATAAGCGCCGTGACCGAGGAGGGGGGGACAGCCTTGGCCGCCGCCTCCTCCATGGAGGAAGAGAGATCGAGCTGCTCAGCCGAGACAGCCAACGCGGACACCGCCCGATGAGCCTCTAAAGATTTTTCCGGCGCGGAAAAAATTCCAGGTCGCCCGAGACCCAAATGGACCGCACGATCCGCCAGGACGCGGGTCGAAAGGGCATAGCAAAATTCGCAAACTTGTGGATCATGGTCCAAGTCGAGGCAGTAAACGCACGTGGAGTGCGGGTCCGTCCTGGAGGTATTCCCCAGGTGCCTCCGAGAGCCGGGAAATGAAATATCCATCACAACAGCGAGGGAAGAAGACCGAAGTTTTAGAAAACTTCCAAACTAAATTCGGAGAAACCGAAAAATCAAGAACCAGTCGAAAACGCAGAGCGCTAAGGAGGGAACCTGAGCTTCCAAGCGGTAAGGAAGATCTGGCGTCATGGGGCGGAGCCGAGAGTTTTACCACCCGGGTTGGTGGGAGGAGCCAGCTTGAAGACCTTCCGGCAAGATTTAAATCGGCAAGGAACCTGCCAGATAGTGTGGATGAACAACATATCCATGTCCCTAGAAGACATGTTTTGTCTGCCAGCAATCCATCCAAGCATAAACTTGTTTACAGGGACAGCAAAGGTAACTGTGGGTCCAAGGAGAGGAGATGCTGAATTGACTCCAGCCTGGTGAAAATCCTTTCTGGATTTTCAATTTGGGAGTCCTTTCCTAGCCAGATTTGAATGACAGGTTTGAGTTGGACCCCCCCTTTTTTTTAATATAAATACTGTCAAGTGGTGCCCTATCTACAGTACAGTGGGAGCAGGACAGAAGCGGAAAACTACAGACCTGTTAGTTTAACCTCAGTGATAAGGAAAATGATGGAATCACTTCTGAAGGAAAGAACTGTCGAGTACCTAGAGGCCAGAGGGGCACAGGACCCAAGACAGCATGGATTCACAGCGGGAAGGTCATGTCAGATGAATCTAATAGATTTCTTTGACTGGATGACCAAAGTAGTAGATCAGGGAGGGGCTGTGGACATGGCCTCGTGAACTTATGAGCATTTGACACAGTCCCACACAAAAGATTAATATACAAGTTAACCAGCCTGGTGGGTCCCAAGATGATAGCCTGGGTAAGAACTGGCTGGAGAATAGGACACAGAGGGTAATAGTAAATGGAGTCCACTCTGAAGAAGGGGGTTACTAGTGGGGTACCGCAGGGTTCAGTATTAGGACCGGTCCTCTTCGATGTCTTTATAAGCGACATTGCAGAGGGACTGGAAGGAAAAGTATGTCTCTTTGCAGACAACACAAAGATCTGCAACAGAGTTGATGCACAAGGTGGGATGGAAAGGATGAGAAGGGACTTGGCAAGGTTAGAGGAATGGTCAAATGTATGGCAGCTTAGATTCAGTGCTAAGCAGTGCAAGGTAATGAACCTGGGAAACAAAAACCCAGGGGAAGAGTACACAATAGGGGGTGAGATACTAACAACAACAAAAATGGAAAGGGACCTGGGGGTAGTCATATCAGATGACCTAAAGGTGGGCAAGCAATGTGAGAGGGCAGTAAGGAGGGTTGGGGGATACTGGGATGCATAGGGAGAGGCATCACCAGTAGAAAACAGGAAGTTGTTATCCCTCTTTACAGACAGCTGGTGAGACCCCATCTGGAGTACTGTGTGCAGTTCTGGAGACCCAATCTCTGCAAAGACGTAGACAGGATGGAAGCTGTCCAGAGGAGGGCAACTAAAATGGTGCAGGGTCTGCACCGGAAGACATATGAAGAGAGACTTAAGGAGCTTAATATGTAGAGCCTCGAGGAAAGGAGGGAGAGGGGGGACATGATAGAAACTTTCAAGTACCTCAAGGGAATCAACAAAGTCCAAGAGGGTAGCATCTTTCAGAAAAAGAGGTGTGCAAGAACAAGGGGTACAATTTGAGATGGGGGGGCGGCTCAGAGGTAATGTAAGGAAGTGTTTTTTCATAGAGAGGGTTGTAGATGCATGGAACGGCCTTCCGGAGGAGGTTGTGGAGTCAGAAACAGTGGTGGAATTCAAGCATGCATGGGACAGTCATAAGGCAATTCTAGGCGGTGGAGGTAAGAAAAAGCAGGCTGCTGGTTAACTAGGATCTGCAGCTTATCCATTAGGTAGGGAGATGGGCAGACTGGGTGGCCCAAGTGGTCCTTATCTGCCGTCAAATTCTATGTTTCTATGTATTAGGGCATATATACAGTTCTGCATCTTGCACAGGGTTGAAAGAGCTTTACCATATCTAGCGGTTAAAAAGTATTTGATGTCAAAATCTACCACTGTATCTTTTTAAACAAATTATATCATTAATATTGTATATTTTTCTGGCAGGTTGGTTTTGCATGCAAATATGATGAAACCGTATAAACAATCCTCAATTGAGGAGCACCTTACTCTTGACAAAGCACACCTCTGTGTGAAACATTGAGCTGGTTTGTACTGCACTAGCACTTTGCCTGCCTACACTTTTTGTGTGGTAAATAAATATTTCCTGAAGCAGCAGCCTCTACCTGAGATCTGCTTTCTTGTCCTGGCATCTTTGAGTGCATGGTTTGTTTGTTTCTGGGACCAAAGATGCAGGCAGCGTTAGCTCTTTAACATGGCAACCGATACAGCACTTCTAACCACCCACAGAAGAGCATTCCATAAAACCGAGCAGACAGCAAACAAATACAGAAACTCAGAAAATGACAGCAGAAAAAGACCAAAGGTCTATCCAGCCTAACGCCCCACCATACCCAAAGACCTTTACTCAATGCAGGGTTTTTGTCTACACTATCCACCCCATTGCTCCCTGTCTTACTACTGCCCCTCCCTCGAGTAACTACTAAGCCCCTACCTCTGTCCCAACCATGCCTGAAACCATTAATGGTTTGGGCACTAACCACCTCCACTGGTAGACTGTTCCATGGCTCAATCACTCCCTCTGTAAAACAAAACTTTCTTATGTCCCTCCTAACCACCACCCCCACAAATCAGCTTCCACTCACGTCCTCATGTTCTAGATTCACTACTCCTGTTAAATAGCTCCTTGCAGTCCACCTTGTTCATGCCTTTTAGGAACCTGAAGGTCTCTATCATATCACCTCTCTCTCACACATCTGGCCTTGAGCGAGTACACGTTCAGTGCACTAAGCTGATCGTGTAGGATCTGTCCTGCTGGCTCTGAATCATTTTGCACTATCTCCACCCTGTCCTTGTCTTTTTCTTAGGTGAGGACTCCAGAACTGGGCACAGTACTCCAGGTGTGGCCTCACCAGTGATCTATACAGATGCAGTAATATGTTTTTCTGTCTGCTGTCAAAATCCCTCCCAATACAGCCCAGCATCCTTTCTGCCTTATTGTAGGCCTTCCTATACTGGCTAGAGGTTTTTTTTCAGATTTATATCCCCCGGGAGCTGGCAGGCAGGGCTCCGCCCCCCCACCCCACGAGGGGCTCGCATCTGTTAGACCCACGACCGCATCATCGGGATCGCAGTCGGGGGCTTCATGGAGCCTGCCAGCTCCATTCTTTCTGATTTTTTCCCTCCCGTGCCCCAGCCATGCATACATATGTGGAGACATGCACACGCCGCAGTACCGAAGCACCCTCCCTGTACGTGTTGCCCGCTTGCCTACACTACCCTCATGCCTCCACCTGTGGGCAGTTGGACTGCGGGGGTGATAAGGTACCTCCTCGGGAGAGGACAGCTGCCTTTCAACTGCTCTGTCCAGCTCCCTCCTTCCCCCCGACTGTCCCCCAATGATCAAGGCTCGTTCCCGAACCCGGGTTGCCGGCATGGCATGAGGTGTGATGTCCAGCCCCTCAACCCTCGGTGCTACTGGGACGGCTCGTCTGGCTACACTTTTTTAAGGGAGTCAGTTACCATGACTTCTAGATCCCTTTTCTCACAGGTAATGCCCAGCTTAAACCCTCTCATCAAATAATACATTCTGGAATTCCTGTTCTTTGGCATTGATGTCAATTCTATTCTGGGGTTCTTGTTCCCTATGTGCATCACCATGCACTTTCTGGTGTTTAATTTCAGCCACGTCACTCGCCGATTTTAAGTGGCACACAGGTACCCTGAGCAGGTCCTGGTTTGAAACGCTTCTCTTACCAGGCCTGAGAGTGACCAGAAGCCCATGGAGGTATGGGAGGCCCAGGTCCTTCAGGGATTTATAGGGTAAATAAAGGACCTTGAAATCAACCCACCACAGCCAACCCAGAGCACATAATGCGGGGGTGATATGCTGTAACCTCTGAACAGAGGTCAGTAACCTCTCTGCTGTATTCTGGACAGGCTGCAAGCAGTGTAGCTGACCACAAAGCAAGCCCTTATAGAGCACATTCCAGTAATCCAGCTGGGGGAATATAAGGAAAATCTGCACCAAAGTCCTCAGTTTCATTTATTTATTTAAATGATATTTTCCCAGGTAAATAATCACAGCCCAGGAGGCTCGCTTCCAGTTATGACGGGGAAGGGGGGCAGAGAAGAATGAACAGGTACTGTATCAGGATTGAGCATACTGACAGTAAGCTACAAAATGTATGAGTAAACAGCAGGCATATACTGTATGTACATGTACACAAATGTATTCAAAACATCAATGAGGATATACAGTAAACGTGACAACAATGTGGGCATTATCAAGTTTTTAACCCGATCAACGTAGTAGTAGGATGGCAGGTATTGACCGGGGCGGGGGAGCATAAAAGTAGACCTGAAGCTCAGCAACAAAGTTAGGTTATTGTGTAAGCTATTCTACAGTTGTGGGAGTCTGTATCTGAAGGGTGACTGGCTTACGTTCCATTTAAAGAGATGGGTCAGGAATCTGTTGTGTGGTTCAGATCTCCAGGAGTATGAAATGCTGAAGCAAGGGGGAGGATCCCATACCTACTCAGGGTATTTTGCAGCTCAGAATTTGGCATACAAAGAGACCATATACAGTGAGTGCTGTACCTCAGGGGAGCCCAACCCAGTTGACAGTACATTCTGCAGTGGTAAGTGGAACACAAATAGGTTCTGCATCCAGCCACATCAGCAGTCATCAACAAAAATTCACACAAACCTCAGAGTAAAGTGTATGAGGTTTGCTAAAGCATTTCACAGTTCTGCAGGCTCCTGAGAAAGCACCTACTACGGGCACAAAATTCACTGGGCTTTTTGATGAGTGGAATACTGTACTGATATTCCACGTATGTTCATGTCTGGCACCAATTTAGCTCTTTGAGACATTTACTAAACCTCACGCACGTTAATCTGAGGTTTGTTGTGTTTTCTGTTGCTGACTGCTGGTTTGGCCGGGTACAGAACCTCTTTGTTTCCTAGTTCCTGGTTCTGCTCTTCACCAGCATCCCTGGGTGCAGCTTGTCCTTCTACAGCGGTGACTACTACGAGAGCAATCCAGATCAAATTTACAGATGGCACTGAGCATGGAAAGTTTGGACATGGCAAAGGTGGAAGCAGTAGAGAAGACCACATCCCCATAGTTCAGGGTAGGGAAAATCATCCTTTCTAAAATGCACTGCCTAGTACAAAGGGGAGATGACTTTTCATCCTATAAAGCAGCCCAAGTTTAGAACTGCAACTGGAAACTGAGTTGCTGATGTGAACTGTGTAGTCCACTGACTGGCCAAGTGTCGAACCCAGATATTTGTAGGAAGATACATTATCAAGACAGGCAGCTGACAAGGAGCAGATGTTCAGAGATGTTGGGGATTCGGAAAGTCATTCTTTAGAACCATATAGCATAGAGACCGTTTTATTTTGATTGATCACTAGCTGATTAGAGTGGTACCAGTTTTAGATATTTCTGTAGTCATGCCGACAATTCCATTTGATGAGGGGTAAGGTGGGCGATGAGGAATAAAATGATGGTATCATCAGCATACATGTGAATTGTACAGATGTCAAATGACCTTGGGAGGTCATTTATGAATACTGAAAACAGGAGGGGCTCCAAAAGGGGACCCTGTGGGACACCAAGTGTGACTGGGAGTGAGGAGGAGAGGGCAGGTCCCAATTTAAACACCTGTGATCTGTCATGATGTAAACCAGCGAGCGAAGGGCAGCATCCAATAAACCTGAGGAGGCTAATTTGGATAAAAGCAGGGTGTGACTCACAGTTTTAAAGACCTCACCCAAACTGACGAAGACTGACCCAGTACCATTGTCAGAATTAATTTGCCTATGTACGTGATGACAGCTGGATAAGGGAGGTCGTGGTGGAGTAATCTGAGTGGAAACTGGATTGTAAGAGGGTCAGAAAGCTAGTTCTTGAGTAGAACCTGGATAGCTGCTTACTGACTACCATCTCCTGGACTTTGGACAGGACAGGGAGTAGGAAGATGGGGGGTAGTAGTTCCCAGGGACATCAGCATTATCAATTTTGTGAAGAGATACAGCTATAGTGTGTTTCCAGGAGGAAGGAAAGAGTTCTGTGGCCAGGGAGAGATTAAGGATGTGGGTACGAGGTGTGGCAATGGCGGGGACTCCTCAGGAGAGGAATTTAGGGGAGAAGCCACCAGAACTACTGCTGAGTGCACAATCAGCCTAGGCAATTCTTTTAAGACAATTAACACAGGGATCTAGAGAATACAAAGTCACCTGGGTTAGGGGGACACTTTTGTTAGGCAGAAGGGAGCCAGCTAGAGGGATAATGATGGCTTCATGGCCTTAAAAAGTACTGGTTTAAAGTATCAGCAGTCAGAGGGGTGTTGCCAGTTTGCTGGGGATCACCAAAGGCAGGAGGGCAAGTAGAAGAGTTTGTAGGTAGTGAATGGTTTGGCAGAATCTGGAGGGGTCTGCACCTGCAGAAAGGAATTTATTTTTGAAGAAGGCAGCCTTCGCCTGCCTAATGGATTTTGTACAGTGGTTGCAGAGGCTGGTGTAATGCAGCCTGTCAGAGGGGGATCCAGTATTGTTTATAACTGGCCCAAGTAGCATCTCTCATTAACCCCCTAAGCCATTATCACCATTTTACTCTTCCTTTTTCCCTATCCTTGTGTTGACTTTTCTCCTCCGCTTTCCCTCCTCTCAACTTCATATCTTCTCGTTGTTTTCTCCTTAACCCCCTGTTGCTAAACCCTCTCAGTATTAGAAACATAGAAACATAGAATTTGACGGCAGATAAGGACTGCTTGGCCCACCTAGTCTGCCCATTTTCCTACCTAACAGATAAGCTGCAGATCCTAGTTAACCAACAGCTTACTTCCTCTTATCCGCCCCTAGGACTGCCTTATGCCTGTCCCATGCATTCTTGAAGTCCCCCACTGTTCTTGACTCCACGACCTCCTCAGGGAGACTGTTCCATCCACAACCTCTCTGTGAAAAATACTTCCTCACATTACCCTGAGCTGTCCCCCCTCTATCTTCAAATTGTGTCCCCTTGTTCTTGCACATCTCTTTTTCTGGAAGATGCTACCCTCTTGGACTTTGTTAATTCCCTTGAGGTACTTGAAAGTTTCTATCATGTCCCCTCTCTCCCTTCTTTCCTCAAGAGTATACATATTAAGCTCCTTTAGTCTTTCTTCGTATGGCTTTTGGGGCAGACCCTGCACCATTTTAGTTGCCCTCCTCTGGACAGCCTCCACTCTGTCTATGTCTTTGCGGAGATGAGGTCTCCAGAACTGCACTCAGTACTCCAGCTGGGGTCTCACCAACTGTCTGTACAGAGGGATAACAACTTCCTGTTTTCTACTACTGATCCCTCTTCCTATGCATCCCAGTATCCCCAGCCTTCCTTACTGCCTTCTCACATTGCTTGCCCACCTTTAGGTCATCTGATATATTACCCCCAGGTCCCTTTCTATTTTACTGTTGTCAGTATCTCACCCCCATTGTGTACGCTCCCTGGTTTTGTTTCATGCAACTACCTTGCACTTCTTTGCATTGAATCTGAGCTGCCATACATTTGACCATTCCTCCAACCTTGCCAAGTCCCTCTCATCCTTTCCACTCCATCTTGTGTATCAACCCTGTTGCAGATCTTTGTGTCATCTGCAAAGAGGCATACTTTTCCTTCCAGTTCCTCTGCAATGTCACTTATAAAGACATTAAAAAGGACCGGTCCCAGTACTGAACCCTGCGGTACCCCACTAGTAACCCTCCATTCTTCACTGTACTCCATTTACTACTACCCTTTACGTCCTGTTGTCTAGCCAATTTTTTATCCAGGCTACCACCTTGGGACCCATTCCAAGGCTGGCTATCTTGTGTATTAATCTTTTGTGTGGGACTGTATCAAATGCCTTGCTAAAATCTAGGTAGACCATGTCCACAGCCCCTCCCTGGTCTACTACTTTGGTCAGCCAGTCAAAGAAATCTATTAGATTTGTCTGACACGACCTTCCCATCATGAATCCATGCTGCCTTGGGTCCTGTGCCCCACTGGCCTCTAGGTACTCAACAATTCTTTCCTTCAGAAGTGATTCCATCATTTTCCCTACCACTGAGGTCAAACTAACTGGTCTGTAGTTTCCTGCCTCTGTCCTGCTCCCACTTTTGTGAAGAGGAATCACATCTGCCCTCTTCCAGTCCTCGGGTACCACCCCATCCTCCCATGATTTGTTAAAGAGAGTAGTCAGCGATGTCACTAGTTCTACCCTTAGTTCTTTCAGAATTCTTGGGTGAATCCCATCAGGCCCCATTGCTTTGTCCACCTTCAATTTTATTAGTTCTTTCAGAACCCTTTCTTCTGTACACGGACTGGTATCGACCCCTGTCTTCAGAGTGTTTCTCTTGTTTGGTTTAGGTAACTCCCCCTCATCTTCCTTTGTGAATACTGAGCAGAAATATTCGTTCAGTATCCCTGCTTTTTCACTGTCACCCTCTACCACATTCCCTCCTTTATTAAGCTTCAGTATCCCTCCTTTGGTCTTTCTTCACTCCCTAATGTACCTATAAAAGGTCTTATCCCCCTTCTTAACAAATTGGCTATCCTTTCCTCGGTTTGGGCCTTTGCTATTCCGACTGCCTTCCCTGCCTCTTTCTGCTTTAACTGATAAAGTTCTCTGTCCTGCTCCTTCTGTGTTTCCTTATATTTCCTGAATGCTGTCCTTTTCTCCTTAACCTTCCCTGCCACCTCTTTTGTGAACCATAGCGGTTTTTTTCCTTCGTTGTGTTTTATTGATTTGCTTTACACAAAGGCTTGTTGCCTCTGTGATGGCTGTTTTGATCACTCCCCATTGTTCCTCCACCCCTCCTTCTTGCCTGTTTGCTAGTGCTTTTCTGAGGCACTCTCTCATTTTCCCAAAGTCAGCCCTCCTAAAGTCTAGTACTCTTGCTTTTGTATGGCTTGATTTTATGGCTGTGTTTATCGTGAACCACACTGTTTGGTGGTCGCTTGTTCCCAGATGGCTACCCACTTCTAAATCTGAGATTCTTTCTCCATCCCCATTTGAAAGTACCAGGTCTAAGATTGCTCCCTTCCAAGTGGGTTCCGATACTAGCTGTCTGAGGCATGCCCCCTGTAGGGCATCAAGAATGACCCTGCTCTTGGATGTGCCTGCAGCAAAGGTGATCCAGTTAACATCTGCATATTCAGGTCCCCATCAACAATATCTCCCCTTTTTCTGCCATTCTAAGAAAGCCTTCTATCATTTCCTTGTCCATTCCTTCCCCCTGAGATGGGGGTCTGTATACAACCCCCATGCAGATTATGGTGCCATTTCCTGTCTGCAGGGTGACCCAAAGTGCCTCATCTGTTCCCTGTTTACTCTTTAGTTCTGTTGCTTTGATCCCTTCCTTTACATAGAGAGCTACTCCTCCTCCTCTTTTACCCTCCCTGTCCCTCCTGTAGATTGTGTATCCTGGTATGCTGACATCCCAGTCATGGTTCTCTGTGTACCATGTTTCTGTGACTACCACAATATCCAGGCAACCCTCTTCCATCAAGGCCACTAGTTCAGGGAGCTTGTTACACAGGCTATGGGCATTGGTACTCATCACCCTCCACTTTTTGATAGCCTTACCCCTTTTAGCCCCACTTCTGTCCTTACTGCCTTTGCCTTTTTTTATATTTAAATCTGTTCTGCTCCCTAATAACTTCTGTACCTTGGTGTTTACCTCACTAATCACCATGTTTTGTGGGGGGAGGCTCGGATTTCCCTTCTCCTTTTCAGTGCCTCCCCTTGGCTAGTTTAAATGCTTGCCAATGAAGCATTTAAACCTCTCACCTAGGATCCTGGTTCCCCTCTGGACAGATGCAGACCATCGCACCAGTATAGGTCTGTATCCCTCCAGGTGGCTCCCCAGTCCCCAATGAAGCCAAAACCCTGAGCTCCACACCAGTTTTTCAACCACTCATTGAATTCCCTGGTGAGAAGTGCCCTAGCATCTCCCTTGCCATAGACAGGCAGCACCTCCGAGAAGGTTACCGTATGCGCTACTTGTCTAAGGGCCCTTCCCAACTCTACAAACTACCTCTTGCACTGCTCTGATCCCATTCCTAGCCAGGTCATTTGTCCCTAGGTGGACAATGACATCCAGCTCCCTCCCTTGTGCAGCTCCTCCCACGATCCTGAGGATTCGCTTCCTGTCCCTCCAATCCGTGGCGCCAGGAAGGCACCTTACCTCCCTCTCCCCTTCCTCACCCATTTCTACCCCCTTAATGATTGAGTCCCCCACCAGGAGTTGTTTCCTTCCCCTGTGGGGTCCCATGCCACCCTCCTGTGGGTCTCCTTTGTGAAGGTTCCCAGCATCCTCCTTGGTCTCCACTGCAGGTGCCTCCAGCAGAGACTACTATCCACCAGAAGAGCGAATGAATTGTGGAGAGGTACAGCTGGAGGGATGCAACTCTGTTCCACCACCCTCTCCCTCCTTGAGCCCACCCTGGTCCAGCCTCTCCTCTTTCTTGGCAACCTCTGAGGTAGCGGCATTGGCCCTGGTGGTCCCTGGGTGGGGGAGGAGGTTTCACGAATCCTAGCCAGGTCAGCCTGGAGACGGGCAACCTCTTCCAGACCAGAGAGGTGCCTGCAAATAGAGCAGCATCGCAGCCTCCAGAATGTCTCCCGGAACACTGCCGCCCCACAGCCATTGCACTGCACCACTCTATCATGTCTTATTTTGTGTCCCCTCTACTGTTTCTCTGGATGCTTACTCTCTCCTCTCCTTACAACTCTCACCCTTCCTGTTCTGGGACAGCAACTTCCTATCTTCTTCAGTAGCCTGCTTCTTCCTTGCTCAATATCAGACCAGCAGCAGCTAGGGGGGGAGAGTGAGCTACTTTTTCTACTTTAGGGTTGACAAAACCAATGCTTCTCTATGATCCTTTCCTTCCTACTGCCAAACATGAAGTTCCTGTTGACAGTCAAATCCAGTGGCTATAAAAGTAGAACTGGCTTTGGGTGGGTGGGTGGAGGGTGGGGTGAGATGGAGGGCAATTAGTAAGAAAAAAGACTAGCAACAGGAAGTTGTAATTTGACTCACCTGCTTTTATAGTGTCTAAACCACACCCCCAGGTAAATCTCTTTCCTCCTACTGGTTTAGCAAAGTCAGCTGATACAGTACCCTTCACTGCACAGAATACACACTGACCTTCTTTCTTTTCTTTCTTTTTTTAACCTAAATAAGTCCCCTTCTACTTCTAATAAAGTTATCTGTCTACTTAATCTTAACAGACACTGACTCCTGCTGAGATATCGTTTTAAATTAAGAAGAAAATGTAGCTTCATTTAGTTAGCTGCTTTCTGCTCTACAAGCAAGGTTAGCAACAGGAAGTTGTAATTTGACTCACCTGCTTTTATAGTGTCTAAACCACACCCCCAGGTAAGCTCTCTTTCCTCCTACTGGTTTAGCAAAGTCAGCTGATACAGTACCCTTCACTGCACAGAATACACACTGATCTTCTTTCTTTTCTTTTAACCCTAAATAAGTCCCCTTCTACTTCTAATAAAGTTATCTGTCTACTTAATCTTAACAGACACTGACTCCTCCTGAGATATACGTTTTAAATTAAGAAGAAAATGTAGCTTCTTTTAGTTAGCTGCTTTCTGCTCTACGAGCAAGGCTAGCAACAGGAAGTTGTAATTTGACTCACCTGCTTTTATAGTGTAGTATTTCCGCGCTCGCTACTGCTCTAACTATACCCTCCTGAGCCCTCTAAAATCCTTGCCCTACCACCCTGCTTTTCTCGTTGCCCACCCACTCTACCTCGCCACCTCCTCTCTGAGTACCTTCCTCACACCATTTTTGCCTGCTTTCCACTCCAAACTAGTGGTAAACTGCCTCACTTAAACTATGCCCTCTCTTAGCCTCCACCCTCTGTCCCCACTGACTCTCACCCTCCTTTTCCCACTATACCAACTTCCCCCTGCTGCCTACCCTACCCTTCCACCCTCTCTTACCATCATACTCGACCACCCACAATACGGAACCATGGCAAGTCCACCGGAATCCTTAATTAAACATCACTCTGCCAATACCTGCGTACAAAATATATTATTTCCTACCTGGAAACTATCAAATCAAGATCAATCGTTAACTATCACCCTCTACTTGGACCCCAGAAGAAAACCTAAACGCCTAATAAAGAACAAGCAGAGACTCACTCTAACCTACTATGAGCTACTAATTGTATCACTGAAACTCCTACTCCTTCTACTCCTAATGTCAGGTGGGGTACACCCAAACCCTGGCCCTGTCACGCACAAGTTAACAAAAACAATGAAAGCTGGCTGTGGACTCTCCATTATCACCCTAAATATCTGCAGCCTCCTTCCTAAACTGGCATCTCTTCAAACATTCGTCAGGCAAAAAAATCCCGATATACTAGCCATTGTGGAAACCTGGCTGTCTCCCAGCACCCCGGATCATGCTGTCTCGCTTGAAGGCTACAATCTTTTCAGACTTGACCGAAAGCAAGAAGGGTGGGGGGGGGGCTGTGCTATCTACATAAAGGACAACCTATCCAGTCACCTTGGCAGCTTCACCTCCTCAAATACCCAGGTGCAACTTCTCCCAATCAAATTGCTCCTCCTCGGTGCACAAAATAAAGTACTTACAGTGGCCGCAGTCTATATCCCTCCAAAAGACTACCGCTCCGGTCTCAAATCAGTGCTTGAATTTGTAAGCTTGCAACCACCTGATTCGCCTCCGACACTGGCTCCTGTAAAGATGACATCTCAGCAGCCAACCTGACTCAGATGGTAACTTCCCCAACCCGGAAAAATTACAAAACTGGAACAAGCACCCTCATTGACTGGGTTCTCACTAATCACCCTGACCGGATAAAAAACACTAAAGTTCTCCCGGACTCTCTCAGTGACCACTCCCCAGTGTCCTGTATCTGGTCTAACAAATTCCTCAAGCCTCCCCCCCAAAGTTATTTCAAGCAGAGTACTGCCACAAGGGAATCTCATCAAACTAAAGACCTGTCTCCTGCAACATGACTGGGCACCAGTTTTCGAAATGACTGATGTTAATGCTGTACTAGAATACTTCATCACAACCTTCAATACTGCATGTGACATTTATGCCCCAGTAAAAAAGTGTAAAATCAGAGCACTCTCAAATCCTTGGATCACTAACAAACTACTTGCCCAGCTGAAGGCTCGGGACAACCTCTGGGCCATAGCCAGGGAAACAGGCTCCCCACTTGATACCCTAAAGTACAAACAGGCACGAAACAAATGCACCGCGCAAATTAGGCAAATGAAGAGTGCCTATTTCAAAAACGCCCTTCAATCCACCTGGGGTGACGGGAGAGCTTTCTGGGACAACATCCGAAATATAATGGGTAAGCAAGCAAAATCCTCTCCCACCATTATGAATGTTGATGGATCCACCACACTCAACCCAAAGACTATTGCAGATGCTCTAAATAAGACTTTCACAGACCTCAGTGGGGTCCTCCCCCCAGATTTCTTCTTGGACTCACCTGTGTCCAACCTAGTATCACAAAGCACCCCTAGTGACAATCCACAATTTTATTTCAAGAACATCAAAGTGTACAAAGCTTACAAATACATAAAAAAGGCCTGCTCCAAATCCAGAACAAGTAGTGACACCATAGATCTAAAAATCTTGTCTCTCACCTTGGACGAAGTGATCCACCCTCTTGCCAAAATTCTTAATCTGTCCCTATGCCAAAGTCAATTTCCCAACAAATGGAAGGCTGCCATAGTCACGCCAGTGCACAAAGGGGGTGACAAAGTCTCAACAGGAAACTATCAACCTATATCAATACTCCCACCCTCTCCAAAGCTTCTTGAACGCATTGTGGCAGACCAACTCACTGACTACCTGGACAAGCACAATCTACTCTGTAATCAACAGCACGGATTTAGGAAAGGACATAGTACTACAACAGCCTTACTTAACTTCTCTGGAGAAGTCCACTCAGCCCTGGACAAAGGCTATCAAACCGGTGCGGTCTTCATTGACCTCACAAAAGCTTTCAATACAGTCCATCAAGGTCTACTTATCTCTGTATTGACCAGCCTTGGCCTGACTGAAGGACCCAGTGCTTGGGTAAAAAGTTACTTGTCAAATCGGTCTCAGGCCGTAAAAATCTCTGGTGTACTCTCTGACTCCAAACATGTCCTCTCTCGGGTGTACCGCGAGGGATCAATTCTGAGCCCGCCTCCTCTTTAGCCTGTTCCTCAACTCCCTCCCAGAATTCTGCCCGGAAAGATAATCTTATATGCTGATGATGCTGTAATTCTCTCTTCTCACAAAGAACCAAACTCCCTAAGCCAGAGCTTACAATCTGCTTTCTCTAGTGTTGAAAAGTGGTTCCTGGATAGTAAGCTTGTGCTTAACCACAAAAAAACAAAAGCCATGCTTTTCACCAATCACCAAAACAAAAATAGACACACTCCACTCACCATAAACACCTCTGCTGGTAATACACTGGACCAAGTAAATACTTTCAAATACCTTGGCATCACGTTTGACTAAGGTCTTACCTTTGCAACCCATATTGACAACACGGCGAAAACAGTGAACCAACGTCTAGGAATACTATTTCAAAACGACAATTCCTTAACCAAGCTGCACTGAGGATTGCTATACAGAGTTCCATAATCTCAATCATAGACTATGGCCTCATTATCTATGGCTCAGCCACTACACGCAGCACTAAGGTATCTCAGTCGCGCTAAATAAGGCTTGCCGACTCCTACGGGCACAAAGACTGCACACACACGTGTAGAGCTTTACTATGAAACAGGCTGGTCACAACTATCAAGTCTCCTTAAATATCTCACCTGCATAATGGCAAAAAAATCTGTTATGGGGCTGACTCCACTATGTATCCAAAACCTACTCTGCCGGAATCATGGCCTGCGTCCCACCACCAGATCTGAACACCAACCTTTTCTGGTTCCCAGATGTCGGACTGCACAGGGACAAAGGACGTTCGCGTACAGGGCCCCGACCTGGTACAATGCTCTAAGTCCACCTACTCTATCCTCTACCTCTCTTGGAGCTTTCAAAACCATGCTCTATGCCCACCTCTCTACCACTAGCAACTGTGACTGCTTTTGATACAGACCTCTCCTCCTCTGACCATCCCCAAACCATGGCCCATCCTCCTGTCTAATGAACCCACACGTACCACCAACTACTCCTTTTCTGCCTCCTAACTCACTCTTCTACAACCTCCTTTCCTTCCCCTCTCACTTGCTCTACTGCCTCACCACTTCCCCTTCTTTTAGCCTCCTTGTAGGTCCCCAATTTACCTCTCTCTCTCCTTGGAAGTTTTTGGTTTTTCCCAAATTGTTTACTGCCTTGAAACTGTTTAAAACATATATTCTATGTAACCCCTAAACTATAATGCATTGTAACTGTGTAAAGCATATTTATTATGTAACTTCTGTTGCTGATCATACTTGTAATGTGTTTTGTCTGTTTGATGTTCTATGTGACGTGGAACCTTTGTAAAAGAGCCCTGGCTCAAAGGTATTAATTCCTAGATCAATAAACTAAACTAAACTAAAGAGGTTGATGGCGTTTGCCTGTTTATTTATTTATTCATATAGTTAGTCATTAGCTTTTATTGATCATGTAAGTGCACTAGACCCCGTTGTGCCTATTTTCAGGTACGACTCAGAAGGTTACAAGACAAGCAGTACAATAAAGACAAGCAAATACAACACAGTATAGCAAATACAACAGAGCATGATCAAGGTACAGAATTAAAAATGTAAGTTATAAAAATATAGAGCTGGTGAGAAAAATGCCAGTCCAAGTGAAGAGACGTTAACTGAGACCAGCAGGTGAGATGTACAAAAACTTATGCACAGTTAAACAAGACTAAGATACACATCTGCTGGTCCAGCATAGGTAATGCTAATGACAAAACTAACAGCCTGAGAGAAGACTTAAGTAAACACCTGAAAATTATGTTCAGACAAATCTAAAGTTGGTCTAAACACTAGCCCACAAGGACCTTCCGAACTGAAAGTGGTAGGAGAAGCAACAGACTGAGAGCAGCACAGAGTTCCATAGTATTTGGGCAGTAGTGCTAAAAGCCTCACTGGAGGATGGGAACATGAAGGTGGAATCTGTAAGATCCGTAATTTGTCAACTGAATGTATCAGCAATGGTCTGTGCATTTTATGCAGTATACACCACCTATCAGAATGTCAGCGGGATGCTGCTTAGAGGAACATCCCATCAGGCCCTTGACATTTCTCCAGAATGACCTAGGATACTTTCCAAAGGCAAGTAGGGCCAAGCAACAACAAGCATTTGTCAATGCCAAATGTTCGCCGTGTGCACTGGTGTCATAGGGTGTGTGAGTGTTTGAAAACTGCTTCGGTGAAGGAATAATTTTATTAACATTTAAGAATGCAAAGTAGAAGTGGTGATGTTGGGCAGTGCAACTGTCTTCTTGGTCAATATTTGTGTGCCACATTTTCAACATACTCTACTTATGACCCCACCTCATGAAAAAGTGCAGAGAAATTTTTCAATTCCTGGCCAAAAGACGATTTCACACAGCAGCTGCAGAATCACCTTTCGGGATGTAAAAACACATTTTTTCCAGGATCAGAAAAATGACAGCTATCACAATCATGAGGTGGTGTGAAGAAATGGCTATGTTGAAAATTTGGGGTCAAAATATTGAAAATTACCAAAGTTACAAGCCTGCGTTCATAAATTTCAATGTAGGCACATAACTTGCTGTCTGTTAATATTTTTGCACCAGATTTTCAACATAGCCTTCTTATGACCCCACCTCATGAACAAGTGCAGAGAAAAATTTCAACTCCTGGCCAAAAGATGATTTCACACAGCGACTGCGGAATCCCCCTGGAAATACTCTCCGTCTCTCTCAACCCACTGGAACAGGTCCAAAAGTATAAGTACCAAGGTATTACATTTGACTCTTCCCTCTCGTTCCACAAACATATAAAAATCCTCACCTCCGCCACCAACACCTGCATTGGTCTCCTGTACAGACATAAAGACTGCTTGCCACCTGAAGCACTTCACCTAGCCATCACCTCCTCAGTGTTATCGCTGGTGGACTATGGCCTCACAATCTATGCTGCCGCCGACCCTACGGTGCTACATCAAATACAAGTAGTCATCAATAAGGCCTGCCGGTTCCTCTCTGGTGCCAACAGAAATACACTTACCTGCACCTGATACGCGCTCACCAATATCCTCTCCCTTGAGGAAAGACTATTATACCAGACCTGTCTCTTCACCAAAAAATCCACCTGGGTTTAACCCCAATAGGTGTCATGGCTTCTCTTCAGGCAGCCACCATCTCAGTGTCCACACAGGCCACCCCAAAAACTATCTGGGAGGTGCCTAGGGTCAAGACACTCTGGCCCAGCAATCCTTCCCCCTTAGAGCTCCATCTGGGTACAATGCCCTCCCACCGGCCATCACATCAATCACCAATCTAGGTCCTTTTAAAGCTGCCTTAAGGGCCCATATCCTCTCCTCTCCTCACGTCAATGCCAGTGTAACCGGTAACCTGTGGATCCTACGCGACGCCGCTAGGCCACGCACCCGCCCTTAGCCTAGCAGTGAAGAGCCCTCACTATTTCAAGCCTACAGGCACGTCAGCTCCCTCGGTTACCATATAGTTGCACTGGACTATGAATGCATTGTAGTATGTATAAGACAAGGCCTCCCTGAGGTGGCTTATTACCAACTCATATCATGCATTGCTTTAGCTACCAATTGTATAGGTCTTAACCGCTCATTAGGTAAATAGGTCAATAGTTTTGCCCTGTTTTAGCTACCAAATGTATAGACATTAACCAGTGTTTATTGTACTTATACTCTGTATGATTGCTCACCCACATTTATTCTATGTATGTACTGTATGAATGTCTATGTTTTATTCTGACGTGGAACCTTTGGAAACGAGTCTATGACTCAAAGGGTTGTAATTCCGATTTCCTAAATAAATAAGTCACCTTTTGGGATGCAAAAACACGTTTTGTCCAGGATCTGAAAAATGACAGCAGTCACATTCATGAGGTGCTGTGAAGAAATGGCTATGTTGAAATTTCGGGTAAAAATACTTGATAATTACCAAACTTATGAGCCTGTGTTGCCAGAAATTTCAACGCATGAGCTCATAACCCGTTTTTTTTTTCTATTTTTGTCCCCAGGGCCACTGGTCTGCTTACCTGACACGCCCTGGCATCCCCGAGGTCTGTCCGGCCGCTGTCCCCTTGACTACCCCCGCCACCTAATTCAGGCCACGCCACCCCCCGCGCGGGGTGGGAGCACCTCCGGAGCTCAACCCACCCATTCCGGATCCAGTATTGCCAGCACCCAGGTACCGGAGAGTCCGCGAGACGGCCATCATGCCGCCGCAACCCAGTGCCCTCCTTTTCACTTTTCTCCCGAACCGGCAGGCGTGCACTGGCATAATGGCCGCCGTCTGTCTGCCCGTTCTGGCCAGGCATCTGCCTCCGGCTGAGCTTGTGCTCCCAGCAGCGGACGTACCGGTCTCCACCGGGGTCACTCCTGCGCGGGATGCCCTGTATCCCAGGGAGAGGAGAGCTGTCCCACGACGCCGATCCTCACTCCCTCCTCATGACCCCAGCACCCGGGCCCGTTCGAACCCAGGTCGCTGGCGTGGCAGCGAGGTGTGGCGTCCAGCGCCTCAACCCTCAGTGCCACCGGGCCATAACTTCGTTTTTTTTAAATATTTTTACACCAAATTTTCAACATAGCCTTCTTAGGACCCCACCTCATGAACAAAGGTGGAGTAAGTTGTCAACTCCTACCGGAAAGGCGATTTTGCACAGTGACCGCAAAATCACCTTTCAAGACAGAATTTCATGATGCCACTTAATTGTTCATAAGGTGGGGTCCCAAAAAAGGCATGTGGACAATCTGGGGCAAAAATATCAAAAAATGGCCAAGTTATGACACTAAGGTGAAAACCCTATTGAAATACATCGAAATTGAAATACATTGAAGCGCTTACCTCAGTTCGCGGTTGGGCTTTGAAGAGTGAAGATGTGTCTGCGGTCCAAGGACGATTACGGCGATGGACCTCTGGTGGGTAAGTATGGGGTGGGGGAG
The DNA here is from genome assembly GCA_016271365.2 of Neoceratodus forsteri. Lineage (NCBI taxonomy): Eukaryota > Metazoa > Chordata > Ceratodontiformes > Ceratodontidae > Neoceratodus > Neoceratodus forsteri. Next base: position 43,354,759 of record CM057451.1, read on the forward strand.
GTTGAGGTAGTTGGTCCTGAGTGGGAGGGTCAGCGGGGGTGGGGTAACGCGCAGCAGACAACGATGGATGGTTTTCTTTTTTTAAGGAAAAAAACCTGACATGGGACAGTTTTCTTTATTTCAGGGAGTTTTCTATTATTGGAGGACACTGGGTTGACTGGGCACCTCCAGTGTCACTGGGAGGGACAGTATTTAAATCTTTAAGAACACTGGGGGATTGGGCACCTCCAGTGTCACTGAGTTATGTTTTGGGAGGGGGCACAACAGACTTCGATGGATGGTTTTCTTCTACACTGGGGACTTGAGCACCCCCAGTGCCACTACTATTTGTGTGTGTGTGTGTGTGGCGGGGGCGCTGACAGGGAGGGTCGGCTTGGTGAACAGTAAGGGCCGCCTGCAACAGACATCGATGGACTGTTTTCTTTGTTGCAGGCAAGCATTCCAGGCTGACTATGACAGATCAGCCTGGCATGCTGGGTGACGCGGATCAAAGGGACAGCAACTTTCTTTTGAAGTTGGTCCTGTCCCCGCCCAGCAAGCCAGAAACTCTGTCATAGTCAGCCTGGGTGCTGATTGGTGTGGCACTGTCGGGCCCCTGCAACACTACTCTGCATTGGGTGGACAGTGTCACGCCCCTCAAAGGCTCACTCTCATACTAATGTGTTTGCTGCACTTGCACACATGGCGAACACAAAACGTACACAGTGGTATGAGTCAGGAAATGCTGTCACAGCGCTGGAATTAATCAATCAATCAATCACTTTATTTAACCAGGCAATTGTTTAGAAATCAATCAGTATCACCATCTGACTTCCCCTTAACAGCAGCACATCTTCATATTCCCAAAAAACAATGCTGTAATATCTGGCAAATGAATATGTGAAGGATGGGGACATGACACATGTAACAGTACTGAAAATCTGGGAAAGTTCCCATTTCCTGTTACTAATCACAATACGCCATGAGACAGGGACTTCTTGTGCTATTTTGTTTCAGATAACTGCTATAACTGGAGTGATTGACAAATTCATGTAAGATGTCTTTCAGCTGCATACAAACGAGGGAATTAATTTGCTAAGTATTAAAAGACTGAGACTTATTTTTTTATTTATTTATTAGACTTTCTGATAAATACCTTTGAGCCAATGGCTCTTTTGCAAAGGTTCCACATCAGCATACAAAGAAAAGAAGTACAATTTAAGTGAGATTATGCCTGGTTAAATAAAGTGATTGATTGATTGAGATTAGCAGGCAAGCTGTTGGAATCCAAAATTCAATACAGAGTATAAATGGACTAAAAGCTGCAAATAACATAATTAACAACCAAGCATACATTTAAGAATGTTGAGCCACAGCAAACAATATTTACATGAATTAAAGTTGCCTGAAGGGCACTGTCAAAGGGAAAAGTGAAGTGGAAAACTGAGTCGCCACAGGCTAAGACTGGGGGATAGCCAGGTGGGCTAGGCCTGTGGGAGGGTTGAGGGGAAGAGATGAGGGGTAAGGGGAGTGAATTAGCAAGAGGGGGAAGAGAGGAGTATCCAGTTGTTCCAGGTAGCTTAGGCAAAAGGGAGACGAGAGTAGGCATAGAGGGGTACTTGGGGGGGGGAGCTAGAAGGAGAGGTGGTTGGGAGGCAAGAATCGGCGAACTTGTGCAACAGTGGGTGGGGCGTGCAGATTAGAAAAAGGAAGAAGGGAAGGAGTTGAAGTTGAGTATAGGAGAGAAAGGGGTGGTGGACCAGGGTTAGGGAGAGGCAGGGTATGGGGGGGAGGGTGGTGAGAGGCAGAGGTGGGATAGTAGAGATGCGAAGAGCTGGAGCGACTGCCAGGGAGGTTAGTAGAAACAGTCACAGGTGGCCCTGGACACAAGCGTTTGATGTAGCTTGTGTCTGAATGAGCGAAAGGTGCCTAAGTTAGTGAGTTTGCTGCCCAGGGAGTTAAACATCTTAGGGGCACTACCTGCAAAAGACCACTGGCCTTGGGAGATGGAACAATGGGGAACAGATAGAGAATAGTTGTCAAAGCTTCTTGTGTTATGGGAGCAGTTGGCTGGGTTTAGGAGAGACTGAACCCCAGGGGGCATGAGCCCCATCAGCGACTTTTTTGCTAGTAGGCAGGTTTGGAATGTAATCCTTCCCTGTAGTTGCAGTCAGTCTGACTGTTCGCAGAGGTTGCAGGTATGCGTGTGCTGGGCAGCTCCAATAAGGAGTCTGCTGGCCCTATTCAGCGCTGTAATGATTCGCCATAGTGGGTGACCAAAGTAACAGACCAGGGAGGGGCTGTGGATATGGCCTACCTAGACTTTAGCAAGGCATTTGACACAGTCCCACACAAAAGATTAATAATCAAGTTAGCCAGCCTGGGAGTGGGTCCCAGGGTGGTAGCCTGGGCAGCGAACTGGCTGCACAACAGGACACAGAAGGTAATAGTGAATGGAACACATTCCGAAGAAAGGGGGTTACTAGTGGAGTACCTCAAGGCTCAGTACTGGGTCCAACTCTTTAACATCTTTATAAGTGACATTGCAGAGGGTCTGAGGAAAGGTATGCCTCTTCAGATGACACAAAGATCTGTAACAGAGTTGATAATAACAAGAGGGGTAGAAAAGATGAGAAGGACTTGGCAAGGTTGGAGGAATGGTCGACATATGGCAACTTAGAGTCAATGCAAAGAAGCAAGTAATGCACCTGGGAAACAAAACCCAGGAGAAGAGTACATTAGCAGGGGAGGTACTAACAACAACAAAAAATGGAAAGGGACCTGGGGTAGTCATATCAGATGACCTAAGGGTGGTAAGCAATGTGAAAAGTTGGTAAGGAGAGCCAGGGGGATACTGGGATGCATAGGAAGGGGCATCACAAGTAGAAAAAGGGAAGTGGTTATCCCTCTGTACAGACAGTTGGTGAGACTCCATCTGGAGTACTGTGTGCAGTTTTGGAGACCTCATCTACGCAAGGACATAGACAGGATGGAAGCAGTCCAGAGGAGGGCAACTAAAATGGTGCAGGGTCTACATCAGAAACCATATGAGGAGGGACTGAGAGAGCTTAATATGTATACCCTTGATGAACAGAGGGACGGGGACATGATTGAAACGCCTAAGTACCTCAAGGGAATCAACAAAGTCCAGGAGGAGCATCTTTCAGAAAAGAGATGTGTAAGAACAAGGGGCACAGTTTAAAGATAGAGGGGATGGCTCAGGGTAATGTGAGGAAATTCTTTTCACACAGAGAGTGGTGGATACATGGAACAGCCTTCCTGAGGAGGTTGTTGGGTCTAAAACAGTGGGGGAATTCAAACATACGTGGGACAGACACAAAGCAATTATAGTGGGGGGTTGCAGGAAACAGGCTGTTGGTTAACTAGAATCTGCAGCTTATCCAGTAGGCAGGGAAGTGGGCAGACTGGGTGGGCCAAGTGGTCCTTATCTGCCGTCAAAGTCTATGTTTCTATGTTTCTATAGTGCTGTAGCTGTGGCTGCTCTGTAGATAACAAGCCCATAATCAATAATGGAGACAACAGAGCTGTGTATAGCTAGGTTAAGGGCATCAGGTGTCAGGCAATGTCTATGTCTATAGAGAAGGCCAATATGGATATTTATGGATTTCACAACTGAATCGATATGGCTGGAGAAGGACAACATAGGGTCCAGGTATTTGAAAGTTTGCGTCTGGTCCAGAGTCACACCCGAGCAATTCATTTATTTATTTATTTATTTATTTTACTTTCTTTTTATCCTCCTACCTTCTGCTCTGGATCCCTCATTCGGAACTCCCACACTGCACCTTCTTACATCCTGGCAGAACTAAGCAGTCTGCTCCTAGAGTGCCGCACACTTCCAGGTACACACATCAGGGCATCCGGATTATCCTCCGGGCAGGGCAAAGGAGGCACTCCCCAAACCTCCCCCTTAGTCCTCAGTGGAGCACGCGAGACATAGTGCTGGGGGTTCATCACCTAGATCCAGGGCAGTGAGTTTCCTCTGTTCTTGTGCCCTCCCATGCTTGCGTCGGCACTCGAGGAGGGCCAATGAGGCAAAGGCGTGCAGAGACATGTCTCCACTCAGGACCCTTGGCCGACGCAAGCCCCTCCCTTCCCAATGGCTTCTCCGACGGCACTGCCAAAACCGAGGTTCACTCAGGAGATGGCAATATCGCGCCGGGGCTAGCTTATAGCCCTTCTTGGAGAGGGAGAGCAGCTCTTGAGGGCTCAATCCCTCTCCCCCTAGCCGACCCATGTGGCCAGAGTCCATTCCCGAACCCAGGTCACCGGCGCAGTGCAAGATGTGGCGTCCAGCGCCTCAACCCTCAGCACCACCGGGCCGCACCTGAGCTGTTTTTGATAGCCAACTGTTTGTGTTTATGTTTGTTATGTATGCCATGGAATAGCATAGTCTTTGTTTTTTTGTAATTTAGCACTAGTTTCTGTGAGACAAATCAGGCCTCAACTTGCGTGCAACTTTCCTGCAGTTGTTTCTACAAGAGGGAGGAGTCAGAATTCTTAGAGAAAATCACTGCTTTGACGGCATACAGGATTTTTTCATCACAGGCATAAGGGAGACTGTTCAGGAAGATGCTGAAAAGAAGGAGTCCCAAAATTAACCCTTGGGGAACACCAGCCCAGACAGGTAGTTTGGAGGAGAGGGAGTCACCAACCTTAACTTGTTGTGACTGGCTGGAGAGATAACTGTTGAACCAATGTAGAGTATCATGAGAATGCCCGAAGTTGCCAAGTTGTTCCATTAGTAATGGATGGTTGGCTGTATCAAAGGCCTTCGAGAGGTCTATAAAGGTGGCACTGGCAAGTTGTCCTTGGTCTAGTGCTAGATGAATATGGCCTGTAAATTCAAGGAGGGCAGAGGTGATGCTATTTCCTTTGTGAAAGCCGTGTTGCTGTGGGCACTGCAAGCTGTATTTCTCCAAGTACTCCACCAACGGTCTGTGACGATTTTTTTCAAGAGCTTTCAATAAAGGGGGTAGGATGGAGATGGGCCTGTAGTTACAGTGTAATGCCCTATCCCCAGACTTATATATTGGGGTCACCAGGGCAGACTTCCACTTGAGCAGGAACTGGGAGAGCATGAGTTACCAGTTAATAATTTTGGTAAGAGGGGTGCAGGACATCGTCATGGGTAAGGGTGATGAGCTTCAAGTCAAGTGTGTCCCCGCTTGATCTGGATTTTTCTGAGCACCTTGAGGAGGTATTTTTTGGCATCCCTTTCAGTAACTGCCTTGAAATAGAAATGTGGATGATCTGTGTCCTGAGTCCGTTGAAACTGGCTGGCCGTGGTTTGATTGGTGTCAAAGAAGTTACAGGGAAGCACATGGCTGAGGGCAGTGGATGCCAGATTGAAAGTACTGGTGATTGTGGTGAGGTCCAGGGTGCTGCTGCCGTCAACTTTTAGCATGTTAGGAGTTGCTTTGGACTCTTTCCCTATAACTTCAGAGAGGCTTTGCCAGAATTTGCTTACATCTGACCATGAGTTTGCTAGGGTGCTCCTGTAATAGCTGGCTTTTTCAGTGCGAATAGCTCTGGTATAGGCATTCCTGGCAGCCCTGTATGCCTGAAAGTTTGCCTGATTGCCAGAGGCTCTAGCATGAGCTCACAGAAGGTCCCGAGCTTTCAGCTGGACTAGGAGTTTGCCTGAGATCCAAGGGTTGTCAAGGCCTTTAATTTTGCATTTCTTAAAGGGGGCATGGATATCATAATGCTGCACTGAACTCTGAGATAAAGTACTGTAATGCAGCATCTACATCCGGAGCAGTGTTAATCGGGGACCAGCCTTGTTGTCGCAGGAGTGCCTTAAGTGGTGCAAGGTGCCCCCTAATTAGCATCCGACTGCTGATAGTTTTCGCAGGGGGTTTATTGAATTTATTTGACCATGTGCACGGGACTGGGGAATGGTCACTAGTGGTATCAGGGAGAACTATAGTGTGACTAATATGGTCATGGTGATTTGAGGGTAACCAGTCCACTAAGGTAATGGTCCCTGTTCTATAGTTGATCCTAGTGGTTGGGGTAACTAGCTGTGTAAAGTTTGCAGCAGCCAAGGCATCCTTGTAGTTGCTTGCACTGGGGGCAAGCCAGTTGACATTAAAGTCCCCTAGCAATATAACTTCCGAGTTAAGCTTTAGATCACTGATGCAGGTAAGGAATGGGTTCAGGCTTGTTGTTGTTAGTTTGGGTGGGATATATACAGAGTATATCGTCAGAGCTTTCTTATGGGCCCCAAGAATGACTTTCATAGCAAAGGCCTGAAGCTCGTCACAATTAATGGGTAGGGTCAGGGCATGCCCTGTCAGAGAATCTTTTAGACAAAGGGCACAGCTGCCCCCTTTTTTGGATAGACAATCCTGCCAAAAGATAGTATACCCAGGTATTGCTACAGCAGTGTCAGGAATAACTGGAGACTACAGATAGTGCATCTGGGCTGTGCTGTGTTATCCAGGCAGTGAGAGCATCCAATTTTTTGATATGGCTGCAGATGTTGATGCTAGCTAGTGAGAGGGACCCTGTTCTACGTTGCTCCCTTGGGGTAGCTAAGGGTGGTCCAAGGTTGGGGTGAACGTTGCCCGATATTAGCAGGAGTAGCAGTATTAGACTTTTTAGGAGTTCCTTAAGATATCTGCAGTGACTGCTATGTTCACGTTTTCCCTTATACTTATTCTTAGTTGTTGTCTGTAGTGACCCGATTCCCGATAGAAGGAACAAGGAGAAACAGTTTGATGGTAGGGTCATCCGTGAGCACAGTAGCATGTTCGTGTGTCCTAGTATTTGGAGAAAAAAAGGAGTGCAGTTACAGCTGTGACTACTGGTAACCATTCCACTTCTGTGCAAGGGGATTTCAACCAGGCAATCCGAGGTTGGTTGCAGTGGGCAAAATATATCAGTAGTGTGGGATGCCAGCAGGGTCAGAAGGAGTAGGTGCAGTAGGAACAGGTTAGGTTGCATTCTTGATGCAGTAATAATAGACCATGCAGATAGTTTTGGGGGAGACATCTACATTAGTTCTACCGAGACCCAGTATTTGATAGATAAGATGGAAATATATCCTGAGAGATAAGGGCTGGGTAACAGAAAAGTAACTAGTTCTTGAGAGGAGATGGTTAGGTATTGCAGCCAATAGCGAGAGCATGGGTGTGGCAAAAGCGTATTCAATAAGAGTCCGAGTCGGGGCGGGTGGGCAGGACTAAAATACAGTTGAAGTTAGAGCAGGGAGCCACGGGTTGGGGCTTGAATCCTACAGTTGAAATAGCTGAGAGGCCGCTCCAATCAGCGGTGTTCAGAGGGGATGGCCAGCCAATCAGGGCCTTCAAAAAGCACCGCACCAGTTTTCGGACAGCAGCCATGGAGTGGGCGTACCTGACAGAGTAGTCCGGTGCGGAGAGCAGCGGCAAAAACAAGCCCGCCGCACAGCAGGGGTGGAGGGGAGTGCGGTGGTCTTCTGCGCCCAAGGTCGAGCAACCTGCTGGGAGGAACACAGAGAGAGAGAGAGGGGATTAAATTAGCTTCAGAAACAGTGGGCAGGAGACAGAGTCATGACAGGGGGTAGCGGAGAGGGGCAGGGGGATAGTTAGGAGGAATGAGGATGCAAATTAGAGAGAAACAGTGTGAAAATGGTGGTAGGGAGAAATTTGAAGGACAAAGGAAGGTGGAGTGCTTCAGAAGAGGGGAGAGAGAGAGAGAGAGAGAGAGAGACAGACAGACAGACTATGGGACAGACCGAGAAAGACTGTCGGTGTAAGAGAAGAAAAGAAATTGCAGTTAACAAAATTCAACAATAAACAATACTGCTGTAATCAGGTTCGGAATACAGTGCAGCACAATTCCTGTTACTAACTAAATTGCAGTTAACAAAATTCTGTTAAAGAGCTGTAAAGACTTCTGGCTGGCTTGCAAAATTAAGGTCAAAGCAGTTTACTTTCTAAAATATAGTTAAAGAAGTTAGAGCAGGGAGCCACAGTTTGGGCTTGAAACCTGCAGCTGAAACAGCCGAGAGGCCGCACCAATCAGTGGTGTCCAGAGGGGGCCGCCAGCCAATCAGGGCCTTCGAAAAGCACAGCACCGGTTTTCAGACAGCAGCCGTGGAGCGGGCGTACCTGACAGAGTAGTCCAGGGTGGAGGGCGCGAGCGGCGGCAAGAACAGGCCCACCGCACCGCAGGGATGGAGGGGAGTCCGGCGGTCTTCTGCGCCCAAGGTCAGGCGAGCTGACAGAGTAATCCATGGTGGAGAGCATGAGTGGCGGCAAGAACAGGCCCGCCACATCACAGGGATGGAGGGGAGTTCGGCAGTCTTCTACGCCCAAGGTCAGGTGACAGAAAAAGGAAATACAACTGAAAAATAACACAGAGAAAAAGAATAACAAAGAAATGATGTGTAAAATGAAATGCAGTTTACACAACCTTCTCGAAATCAAAACAAAATAAAGAGTTACTGCTTTAAATTCAGCACATATGATGAAGGTAGGTATACTGAATGTTGTTGACATGCTGTTCAATGCGCATTATAAAGCAGTGGAACTGCCTCCACCAATCAGAGTGCAGCATTAATGTACCTCTTACTGAGTGTACAGTTGCTGCCTTGCGCTGCTCAGCACAGCTGATTCCTGCAATGGTGACTGTTGCTTGTTACACTGTCCCTGTCAGAGTCGCCGCAGTGGGATCACCTATAAGAGGAATGTCTCAAAAAAATTATTTGTATTAAAGCAGAGACGTTGCTGACGAACTGCCACCACAGTATTTCAGAGGAGCACTCCTCGATGCCACAAGAGCGTCTGAACTGTAAGGAAAAAAAATCAGTCTATTTAGTGAAAACACAGCAACGCTCCATCTCTCTCGCTCACACAGACACACACAGGAGCGAAGCAGCATGGCTGTATTTACTTACGGACCATTCAGCACGGTAACCTGGAGCTGTCAGAGTTTTTTATTGTTGGGATTTGTTAAAACAAATCGTGTTTGTTGGTAATGTGGTTAGTACTAGCAGCCAAGATCTTCACAAACCATTGATAGCCACCAATATACAGTTGCTGTATTCACAAACACCAGCGTGCATGTGCAGTTTGGAAACAAAATCCAGCACATTATTTAGTATGTCATTTCTATATATTAATGAAAATCTTGGCAAAATGTTTGTTCGTTGTTTGGATAAGAACGTGTGCCTGGTGGGGGGCCTGATCTCGGGGTGATCCATCTGGGATTTGTGACTACCAGGGTGGATTGACCGGCAGCTGCTGGAGGGCGGCTGTCGTGTTGGCCAAGATCGGGGTGGCTTATTTCGGGCGTTTGCTCCTTGAGTCGGGTCTCCAGGAGTCACTGATAGAGGATTTCGTGCTTTGTGGTCATCAGCCCCCTGGAGGTAGCAGCCATGGTCTCCGCTACGGGAGTGGCGGTGATCGGGGCCGGAGTTAAACCAGGCAGTTAATTGGGATCTTAAGAGAATGTGTATCATCAGCAAGAATTGGAGGCTGTGTTGATACCCACTTCGAGACAGGAGGACTGTTTCAGAATGTGGCTGGTTTGAACTGGGCTCTGGGTAGGTTGGTTTTAACTTTTGGTTCATTTTAACTTGGAACCAGACTGGGTAGGAACAGTACCCATTATCTCCCTTTGCATTTCGATCTTAGACTGGTTTACCTGATTTTGGTCAGTGAGAGTGTCCTACATCAAGCAAAAACTTTGGACATTGGCTTTGGGGAGTGAGACCCTAAAGCCTTCACTTGAAGAAACATTTGGGGTTCTGTGCATGCCCTTATTTGTATAAAATGAAGGGACTCCACCTTATTTTGGACTTCATTGCAAAAACTCATTTCTATACATATCTTTTTAAGACTGATTATTAACTAATTGATTTTATAATCTGTTTATAGTATATATTAAGTTTAAGAGGATCGAGAACGGGATTAGTGGATATTTTCGGTGTCTCCTTGGATTGTGCAAAGTGTGCAGCTGGTGAGCGTGTGTTGTGTGTGTGTGTGTGTGTGTGTGTGTGTGTGTGTGTTTGAGTGTGTGTAGGTGTTGATTGTGGTGGTTGTTTGATTCTTGACTGCTATTAATTATTCTCTAGGTTATTATGTGTTGGCTGAGAATTATGGTGTCAGGCACTACTCTCCCGCCAGGCTTAGGGACCTCCGCCCTTTTGACTGTCCCCCTCTGCCTATGGAGGTATATGGGCATTGCCGGGCATTGAGAACAGCCAGGAGGAGGAAGAAACGGGGGAAACTAGGTCTGGTAAGCTTGTGGAGTGGGGTGGGCGGATTGGAGTGGTGTGGACAAGAAGACGCCCTGGGGCAAAATGGGTCTGGGAGAAGTGGCCTCCCTGTCTGGTTCCCATACCCTAGGGCTCCACATTAAGTGGGAAAGTTGCTCGGTCTACCTCATCCACCTATTCTACTCAGGCGGTGTTGTGCAATGCCAGGTCAATAAAAACCAAGACAGCTATTACTGCTGATCTTGCTGAAACGGCTGACCTGACTTGCATCACAGAGACCTGGTTGGATGATAATGCTGGCCCAGTGCAAGAATCAGCAATTCCAGCTGGGTACTCGGTGATACACCGCCCGAAAGAGGATCACAGGGGTGGGGGAGTAGCCATCTGTTTTAAGTCGGATCTGGGCCTTGTAGCCAGCCCAGTGGGTGAGACCAGATCCTTTGAGTGCATCGTAGAAGCAGGTGTAGGTTGCAGGATACTTCTCATTTACCGTCCACCCAGTAGTGAGAAGGAATTCCTGCAGGAAGTCGCAGACTTCATCATCGACCTAGTATTGGAATCCTCTAGATGGATTCTTTTTGGGGATTTCAACACCTGGGTCGATGATGAACTCTCATAATTTGGGCAGGACTTCCTCCAACTGAGGAGTTCATTGGGCCTCACACAGGTAGTTACTTCTGCTACCTATATTCATGGGCACTCATTGGGCCTGGCCTTTCTACTGGGGATGGACAGCACTGATTTGGTGGTGGAACCAGTCAGATGGTCGGACCATCACACCATAATGTTTAGATTCGAGGCATCCCCCAATAGACCTGCTCCTATGGAGATGGTCTGGTGCTGCCCTTTACAGGGTCTGACTCCAGATTGTCTTATGGCGATGCTGGATCTATCAGGTGTGACGAGTGTATGCGGGGAGACATAGGGACTGGTACTAGCCTATAATAAGGCAGTGACAGGAGCCCTCGATTCCCTAGCTCCTGTCCATGTTCACCCCCTCACTCTTCGTCCAAATTCTCCCTGGTTTGATGGAACTTTGAAGGAGCTGAGGTGGAGGGACGAAGGTTGGAGCGGCGCTGGTGGAAATCTGGTCTGGTGGATGATAAACTTAGATTTATAGCCCATTATGAAGACTATCAATCGGCAATCTCCTGTAAGAAGACAGAATTCCTGTCCAAGGAGATTGCTACAGCGAGGAACCAACCAGCTCAGCTCTTCCAGACTGTCAACAGGTTGTGCAATCCAACTTGTCTTCAGTCTCAAGGAGCATTTTCACAGGTTAGGTGTAATGAGTTTGCTTGGTTCGTCGTCAACAAGATTGCCACCCTCAGGTTGGAGATCCATTCAGCACCCTCAAATGGGTATTGCGGTGATCAGCATGAGGTGTTAAGCACCCGGCCTGTCTGGGCCAACTTCAACCGATTGGTGATCGCAGACGTTATGCGGGTCATCTAGGGTATTTGTCCAACCTACTGTAGTTTGAACCCAGGCCCTACACATCTCCTAGTGGGGTGCGTTGAAGTCATCAGCCCAGTACTTGCTGAGATAGTTTGGCGTTCGTTGGAGACAGGGGTGTTTCTTGACCCCTTGCAGAAGGCAGTGGTGGTCCCTCTCCTCAAGAAATCTTCTCTCAACCCAGAGTGCTTAGCAAACTACAGACCTGTCTCTAACACCCTTTGTGGGTAAGGTTAATGAGAAGGTGGCTGCGGGGCAGTTGGACGGCCACTTAACAACTCATGATACCTATGATTCTCTCCAGTCCGGGTTTCAGAAGAGGCACAGTACTGAGACTGCCCTTGTTCGGGTGCTAAATGATCTCCTGATAGCGAGGGATCAGTGGAGCTGTTCCATCTTGGTTCTCCTTGACCTCTCTTCAGCGTTTGAAACTGTAGACCATGGGGGGTTGCTGGAGCACCTGCGGTTTCTCTGTGGACTGTCTGGTACAGTTTTCAGATGGTTTCGATCTCTCCTCACTGGCAGGACTCAGAGAGTGGTGTCCAGGATTTATTCTTCGCCTCCCTTCCCCCGTTATGTGGGGCTCTGCAGGGGTCCGTGCTGTCTCCCATGCTGTTTGCAGTGTATATGCTGCCGTTGGGAGACATCATGAGGTGGTATGGGCTGAGTTTTCTTTTTTTTTAACTTTATTTTTAATGCTTTTCTAAGTAAAACTCTGAACAAGTCAGTGGTGTATACAGAAATAGATCTCAAATACATTACATATCATGTTAGCACCCATATTTAGTGATCTATTACATTAGGTACATCATATGGGGAAAGTCAACATTAAGGAGTGAATCCTCCTCAGCGTATTATTATAGATATGCTTAGCAATCCATGACTAGTGGAACAATATCTACATTTAAAGTAACTAGGATACATCATATGTGACACCACTAAGTCACTGATTCCACTTTAAACAAAAAATTTCTGTGTTTAGGAAAAAATATTTTGCCACGATTGCCTCAGATTCCTTGCAACGTCTGCCTTTTAAACATATTTAGTAAACTGGATTGATTCACTGTTCTAGTGTTTACATTAAACTTTTACACAGTAGAATAGCATTCTGAGACTGTAAACCGCGTCTCTTCTAACATATCAAAAGAGAGGATTTCCCGCCATTCTAAACACGGCACTTCTCACATACGCCATTAAGGCAGAAAAAGATGCCATCTAACAAATGTTTAAACATAATGGGTAAAAACACCCATATTGTAATTGTTTTAACTACTGCAACCTTGTTTAAACATAACATTTTTAAATAACACAGTGCAGTATCTCATTTCTTAAGACCAGCTATAATCGTTTTAGCTGCTGCAGCCTTGTATAAGAACATAACGAACTTTTAACTTTTATATAACACTGTGTAGTACCACATTTCTTATGAGACCAATCCCAGATCAAAGACTTCAGTATTATAACATCGAAGGTTCATTTTGTAGTTAAGCTAATTATAAAAATCAGATAATCAGTCTCTAGTCTGGGGTAGTAGCTTGCCTTAGGAACTACTGCAGCAAAATTAAAGTCACCTTATGATTCAGTCTCTGAATCTAGCTCCTCATCTCTCAGATCTGGTGCCGTTGCTCGGAATTCAGCAGCTATCTTATCCACTCTTTTTGTGGCTTCCTTGGGGTCCGTAAATCGAAACAATTTTCCCCTGTACATAATCTGGAGTCTCGCTGGTGCAAGAAGTGAGTGAACCACCCCCAGAGCTCTCACTTGTTGCCTTAGGGGATCGAACGACTTTCTACGGTTTCTGGTTGCATAAGACCAGTCTGGGAACAGTCGGATGTCAGCACCCTCATACTGAAGTGGGTGGTTGAGTCTGGCCCAATTCAGCAGTTGATCCCTCACTTCCATACCCGCTGTTGCTATCAGGATAGTGCGCGGAGTCTCATGGTTTAGTTAGTGTGTTCTAAAATTTACCCAGTAAGCCTTTTCATGTCTGTAAAATCCACATCCACTTCTTCAGGTAACGATTCAGTGAGCCAGTGCCTCAGGAAGGTTAGTAAATTCTTTCCCTTCGTGCCTTTGGGTAAACCAACCAGTCGAATATTTGTAGCACAGGTTGAGTTCTCCAGTGTCTCCAGACGGGCCTGGAGTTGGTTGTTCTCCGTCGTGAGCTGTGCCACCGCTGCCTGCGTTCTCACAGAGCGTTCCTCAGCCTCCTTAGTGGCTGTAACTGCGGTCTCAATTTTAGTATCCTGGACACCCAGATGGTCTAACATGTTTTCCACCTTTTTATCGATGTCTCTTACTGCTTTCAGAACCCTCTCCCAAGGTGGGGGTTCCATAACTGTACTGGTCTGGCTCAGGCCTGGCTGCTGCGTGGGCGGTTGTGCAGACGGTGTAGATTTTGAACTCTGTCCTCCCACTGCCCCCTTTGTATGCCCCATTGTTGAGTTTGGTAGACATCTGTTGTATAGGATCTGCTGGATAAAAATCTGCTGTGATCTCCAGTTAGATGTTTCAATTTTTAGAGTTTTATAGGCAGAAAGTCACAATTTTGCTGGAGTTGATGCGAATTACGACCTGTCTACTGCTCGGCTCTCTAGTCCCCCATGGGCTGAGTTTTCAATGCTATGCAGATGGCACTCAGCTCTACATATCCTTTGTGCCCGAGCAGGGTGGGACGATCTTGGTCTTTAACAGCTGCCTCTCTGAGATCCAGGGCTAGATGAGTGCCAGTTGGCTGAGGTTGAACTCGGGCAAGACCGAGGTGTTGGTGGTAGAACCAGGTCGCCAAGGTATGGGGTTGTCAGCTGGACAACTATCTGGGCTTTGGCTTGGGGGGTACCAGCTGCTTACCTCAGACCTGGCCTGGAATCTGGGCGTTGTGTTCGATAGCGGCCTGGTATTAAAATCTCAGGTGTCTGCTGTCATTAAGACCTCTTTTTACCATCTGAGGAACATCGCCCGGATAAAGCGCTTGGTCCCGCCTGGCGATCTTCCAACACTGGTTCACGCCTTTGTAACCTCATGCCTTGATTACTACAACGCCCTATACCTCAGGCTACCAGGGGTTGATATCCGCCGACTGCAGCTAGTGCAGAATACAGCGGCCGCCAAGTTGTTGACTGGCACATCGAGATCTTGCCATGTCACTCCTGTGCTCCACGGCCTGCACTGGTTGCCTGTACGTTAGCGGATCATCTTCAAGGTCGGATGACTGACCTATAAAGCCCTACCGGACAGCGACCTGGCTACCTGCAAGATCTTCTTTCTCACTATCGCCCCCTCCGTCCACTCCACTCCTCCAAGGGATTGCTAGAGATTCCCACTGTTCAATTAAAGACCTCTGGAGCCCATTCTTTTGCTTTTGCGGCCCCCCACCCTGTGGAATTCGCAACTTCATTAGATCAGAGAGTGCCTGAACATCAAGAGTTTTAAAATTGTGTTAAAAACACATTTATTCAGCCTTGCTTTTCCTGATCAAAATTAAATTTGCATTCCGTCATCTGTTATAGTCATATTTATTTTAATTTGAATGTATTTTATTGCTGTTTATTTGGATTTTAATGTTTTTGTACAGCAGCTTGATCTTTCTTTGATAATGTGCTTAAAATAAAGTTGATTTGATCTGATTTGAAAAGAAATGAACAGCTTTAACCAGCTCTTCCTTCTCAACGTCACCATAAAAGAGATGCCTGAATTAGCCTTTTTCCAAAGCGTATGGAATGTATCACTGGCAAATGAAACAGCGGGGGAGACCGGAAAAATGGGCACAAATAAAATGCACATTGTCAACAAAATTCATAGTCTTTTGGCTAGAGGCAGTTCCACTGCTTTATAATATATTAATATGTATAGTTACGGTTATCTCTTACGAGATAAGAAGATAATCTCGTGTTGGCTTGGGCTGACAGAACCACTCAGCTTCACTACGCGGTCCTCTTGTCCAAATCAGCATAAGATAACCTTCTTCTCTCGTAAGAGACAATTGCAACCATATATATTAATATATAGTAAGAGCACCACAATGGGCTCAATCACCCCTGCCTACAGCAGCATGCCTCTTCCTACTTCCTCCTCCAATCTATTGCTAAGCTGCGATCAACAGACCTCTTTCCCGTAACTTTCAGCCCCAAATACAAATGAGGATTAACAGGACCAAGAGGCCGATTGCAACACTGGGGGATTGGGCACACCCAGAGTCACTGTTATGTTTCTGGTGGTACGTGCTGAGAGGGAGGGAGGGTCAGGTTGGGGAGGAGAGTATATAAAAGAATTAATAACAAATAACTGCATGTGCGGTAGTGAAGGGGGGGTGACAAGGATTTCTGCACTGGGGGATTGGGCACACCCAGTGCCACTGTTATGTTTCTGGGGGGAAGGGTTCTGTGCTGAGAGGGAGGGTTGAGTGGGGGACTATGTATTTCAGCGGTCACAGACCCGCCAACCAACCACCGAATGTAAAAAGAAAAAAAAAAGTGCAATCACGGAATGTCCTGATGTGGAAGTGACTTTTTCTGACACTCCAGCATGTTGTGCATTCGCAAGCAATACAGGAGTGCATTTTCAAAGCAAGAGGTCTGCAGGACTCCACCCTCTGCAGCCCTAAGAAAAGGGAAAAAAAGGGTTAGTGTGAGGAGAAGTAGTAGGCAGAGAAGAGCAGAGTAGAAGGGAGATACAAGATGTATGGGTAAACACTGAAATAAGTAGCAGGTATTTAAGAGAAAAGCCAGACTGTAAGGTGAAAGTGAGAGATAAAAGTGAAAACAGAGATTTAGAAAGTAAGAAAAGAAATAAAGAGATAGAGAAAGAGACACAAACAAAGGAAACCAACGTAAGTAAAGTGGGAGTGTGTGTGTGTGTGGGGGGGGTATCTGTCAGCACCCTGTAGTTAACTATAATTTGGCCTGGTTATCCAGTGTTGGCCTCATTTCTATTCATCCTTTGGCCCCTGCCACTGGAGGAGACCTCTGGATGCCAATCATGTCTGTTTGCATGTTTTTATAATGCAAATGTGTGTTTTTTTGTGGGGTGATGCTGTTGGTATTAGTAAATTGGTATATTTCCTGGGGGTATTATCATGCATATAACTGTAAACCAAGGAACTTCCTTACGTGGACGAATCACATTATGCTTCCTCACTCTGCCATATCAGAACCCAGGCCCCATTTGCCCAAAGAATAACAGGCCACACCATCATCAGTCCATTGGAGGACAGAGCCACATGTTTTTTGGGAATAACGTGAGTGTGGCTTATTGTGGAAGTAGGAATGCCATACAGTGCACTAGGTGCAATCCAACAGCTTTGCAAATGTGCCTTGGAATCATGGACCTGGACATTTACTAAAGATAAGACTTACTTTATCATGTAAAGGAATAAATCGCATGGGAAATCGGGGCATGTGTGTGGTGGGGCAAAGAGATAAATCGATCAGCACATGACTGAGAAGGCTCAAGGAGTATGATCTAAGATAGAATGGCTGAGTTTTATTTAAAGTACTGTAATATTCCAACATTCATAACATTGCTTTAGACAAATATGACTACAAGTAAGTGCCCTCTGGTTTATTTTACAGTATGTGACTGTACACAAGAAGTATTTTGAAGGGACTCCAATAATGACTTGAAACTCAGCTAAGTGTAGCAAAATGTCTGTTGGGGGATAAGGGAGGCAGTAAGTCCAGAGATACAGCAAAATCCATATTTTGCAGGACTCTGGTTCATTTGCAAGACCTGAATTACCCTCTTGTGCTTGTTGAAAGCTGTGGTGTTGTGGCAAAAAACCAAAAAAGTAAAGAACATTTGCACAACAAAATGCTGCTCCACTGTTATGGGACATTCACCTTTCCCATCTTAAGTCATTTTGGGGTTTTCATAAAAGGGGATGGTCAAGTGCTTAGCATAGTGACTAGGGAACAAAAACTGTTCAGGTTTTAGCCCACACTACAGATAATACTGAATGGGTGATTTGGGGCAAGTTGCTTAACCTAACATAGATTTACTCCACCCAGCTGCAGAAATTGGTAGGAGTATACAGAAAGAGAGATGTTGCATGGTCAGCATCACACTGCACAAGACACTCTCATTTGATGGGATGAAACAGACACTTAGAAAGAAAGGAAACAACATTGGTTTTATATAGCACATTTCATACAAAATGCATCTTAAAGTACTTTACAGTTCAGGACAGGGAGGGCAGAGAATATTGCTACCATTGCAGTGCACAGGGAAATTCAAACAGGACAGAGAAAACATAGAAGAAGTTCAGCACAGGAAGATGAAGTGAACTGCTCAGAGTCAGAGTGAGTTAGTGGTGATTAAGGGATTCAAACTGGAGTCTCTATGTGACAGCTCTGCCTTCTAACTAGTAGGCTAAACTAACTGATTTTTGTAACATGGCAAAACAAAGAGTAGGTAAAACTAGGAAAACAATTGGTGAGAACGCATCAGGTGGTACAACAGCAACACGGCATTATGGCACGATAATGCCGTGTTGCTTGTGAAGTACCAGAAGTAGCCACAGGCGAAAAAGGAGCAGTGTGTAAAAAAAAATGAAAGGCAAAGAGGGAGAGAAATCAAGTTTAATAACAGCAAGTAGGTAGACTGGACGAGCAGGAGGACAAGTATAACAGAGGCACACCAGAGTCACAGGGGACGCAACCCAAGGGAACAGACAAGCACACAGCGAGAAACCGGAAGTATAATTAATGTCGAGACGGGTACCCTATATCAGACAGTAAACTTCAACTATCCAGCAGCATCCATAGAGAGAGGAAAGAGAAAACACACTAGGGACCTGTGACTGGTGTAATGGAGCGACTAGTGCAAAGAGAAGCATGTCAGGTAAAAAATGTAATATACACATACAAAGCGCTAAAAACTATATGCAAATGAGGCACAGAGGTTCACGGCGAAGCAGTGAAAGCAGGAAATTGCGGTCCTCATAACAAGGATAGCAAACGAACAGCCATCAGAAACCGGAAAAAATCTATAGCAATCGTTGAGGAATACAGTAATGTACCAATGAGCAAAAGTAGAAAATCCATATATGTATGTAAGAGAGGTTAGCAATAAGTAGTGAAAGTAACATTAAACTGAACTTTATAACTTGAATACTGTGATGGTCTAATTTATAACAGCACCACAAACACATCTGTGACATCGAAACCCATGTGCAGACCATGTTACAAGCGCATTAATCCCCTCTGAAGGTGGCATCTAATGGGGAATTAATACATGGTTGGACCGTTGTACGCGCTCGGCCTCCGGCCTCAAGCCACAACGGTCCCAACCATGCATTAACTCCCCATTAGATGCCACCTTCAGAGGGGATTAATGCTTACTTGTTCCTCCTGCAAAGTCTCCAGTGTTCCACATGGGACACCTTTTTAATTAAAAAAATATGTATTTTTTTTACCTGTGAACCTCAGTTAAACACATCATAGTGACCATTTCCAGATTTAGTTTTTTTTTTTTTATGATGGTATTTTCTTACAATTTATGTTCTTGTTTTTAATGTGGGTCATTGTCCCACAGCAGGAATCATTGTAGTTATTTTACAATTTAGTTGCTTAGGATAGCCAAATTCAAATACAAAATCTCATTTGCAGTGGGGTCCTGCTTGTACTGTTTGCAAATAGATGGTCTTGAGCACTGGAAGTCATTTTTTGCCTGCGGTCCTGCAGTGAGCACTTAAAGGAGAATGTCTGGCTTACCATCAACTACAGTAGCTTGACTGCAGAGGCAGGGTATTGGCAAGATGCTTACTGCAGAGTCAAGGAAATAAATGCACCAGGGTAAAACCTGAATCCCTGAGATGTGAGTCAGAAGTCAAAATGCAGGCAGACATTTGTAGTGCTGCTGCTGACTGTCCCAAGATTGTGCTTGTTGAGAGTGGATAACTTTCGGGACTGTGACATAGTTATGCCTCTCAGAGCATCAGAGAAAATACATTTGGCAAATAATTTTGGAATGTTTTATAATTATACATTAAACGCAAAAGAGCTTGTGGACATACTGTTATTGTGGTACCATAAACACGATTATTGACTGTGTCCTGAGTTAACAGTGTTTGGACAGCAAACCGATTTTTAACGGACTCCTCTGGACCCCTGTGGTTCCCTGGGTTGCAACTGATGCTAAAATAAATTGTTAAATATCACTTTATACTTATGAATAACGGTTCATGTCACTTCCTGTCCATCGTCATTGTACCTAATGTTTATTTATCTATTTACCTGAACATATATATCGGAATTACAACCTTTGAGTCATAGACTCCTTTACAAAGGCTACACGTCAGAATGATACAAAATACAAGTCATAGGTCAACAAAACAGATAAACAGGGCAAATAGTGATATACAAAGCAAATAACAGGGCATACAGTGATTACAGACAGAGATATTGGGCAATCAGTATATTACACTGACAACAGGAGATCATGAACAGAGTGGTGTAATCACAGGCCACCCTAGGAAACAACATGGCCTAGGCCTTTGAGATCAGTAAAACAGTATACACCGGTTTACAGAGCAGGACAGGCACAGGGGCACAAGTCCTTTGTCAAGGGGATTGAGACAGTAGCTGGGGGCCTGAGCAGGAGGGGAGAGGGAGCAGTTAGTGGCAGTCCCAGATTCCTTCCTGTCAGATGTGTTCCCTGAGAAGGAGTCTGAAGTGGCAAAGTTTGGTTTCTGAGAGTATGGTTATGGGAAGTTTGTTCATCCAGAGAGGAGCTCTGTAACGAAAGGTTCTCTGGCCCAATGACGTGTTGCAGAGTGGGACACGGTAGGGGGATTTCTCAGAGCTACAAGTGTGCTTGGTAGTCTGAGCAGGTCAAAGTAGTGGTGAGAGACCGGGGTGGGGGTGAGGCCAGCTGAGATTTTTGGGGCAAAGAGGCATGTTTGCTATCTCAGACGCCCATCGAAGTTGAGCCAATTTGTAAGGGTGTAGAGAGAGCAGGTGTGGGTCAGCCGGTCACAGCCAGAGGCCAGACAAGAGGCCTTATTCAGGGAAATCCTGATTCTATTGAGGGCTGTGTTGTCGGCTGTGCCACAGATTAGAATTCCATAGTCGATCAGGGACAAGATACAAGAAAATATTGCCAATTGAAGGGCATCGGGGGCAGACAGTGCTTATAGCGGTGCAGTAGGCCAGTGCGTATATTGACAACTGAACTAAGGAGGCGGATGTGTTCATGATACGTGAGCGCTGAGTCCAGGGTGGCCCCAAGGTATTTGAATGCGCTAACCTGCTCTAGGAGGTCATGTTGAGAGTTATATATTTGTAAAGGGTGGTCACTGTGTTTATTCTGGGTGTGGGCAAACAACATGGTTTTGTTTCTTTGTAGTTTAGAACAAGTCTATGGCTGGAGAACCATGACTCGGCCTCAGCAAAGGATTGTTGGGAGGGTCTGCTGGAGAGTGATGGGATGAGGGTGGGTGCAGAACAGTACTGCATCATTAGCGTAAAATAGGAGGTTTCCTGAGCAGGCATTGGGGAGGGAGTTGAGAAATAAGCTAAATAGTAGAGGGCCCAGTATTGATCCCTGGGGACCCCTGAGGTGACTGGGAGGGAGGAGGATAGGGTGTGGGTTATCCTTACTTGCTGAGATATGCCAGACAGGTAATCAGCAAACCAACCTACAACATCTTGCAAAAGACCCAGTTGGTCAAGGGAGGACAAGTAACAGTGAGTGGTGGACGGTGTCAAAAGCTTTTGACAGGACTACAAATGCTGCCCCAGCGTGGTGCCCAGCATCTAGTGATGCGTGGATAGCATTAATAAATTCCAGTAGGGCAGCAGTGGTTCTTTGGCTTTTGCAAAAACCATGTTGTTCATGATTGAGCAAGTTGTATTTGGTTAGGTGGTCAGAGAGTTGGTGATTTTTTCTAGGGCTTTGGAGAGCAGTGGAAGTACTGAGATGGGACGGTAGTTCCCTGGTGAGGTACGGTCTCCACTCTTGTGGATGGGTATGATGAGAGCAGTTTTCCATCTTATGGGGAACTGACCTAAACAAAGTGAGCGGTTCAGGATAGTTGTGAGAGGGTACAGCACTTCACTGAGTGTTAATCGCAGTAACTTAAAGTCCAGGGAGTCATTGCTGAATCGGGACTTACTTAGGGCTTTTTGCAAGTAGGGTATGGCATCTTGGGTGATAGTTCTGAAGCTAAAGGGAGGTGCTTGGATGGAGGCAGGGGGAAGGGCGATGGGAGCAAAGAAGTTGGGGGGGGGAGCACACTGCTAAGGTCAGAGAATGAGGAGTTGAGTGTGCTAGCGATGAGCTTCGGGTCAGTGGTGATACATCCATTTACACACATTTGTGAGGGAGGGGCAGCTATAGAGTTGCCATTAAGGTCTTTTAGGTTATCCCAGAAATGGTGTCCTGAGCCCCAGGAGGAGGTTAAGGCAGCTGGTAGTATTCAGCTTTAGCCTTGCAGATGCTCCAGGTGCATTTGTTCCTGGCTGCCTGGTATCGTTGTCTATCTGCTGACTTGCCTGACTCCAGAGCAGTACGCCAGAGCATATCTCTGTCACTCATTTGATCCAGGAGGGATTGAGAGATCCAAGGGGTGTCAGGGCCTTTGATGACCCATTTGGTAAGCGGTGCAAAGAGGTCACAAGCTGAGTTAAAGGACAGATGAAAAATTCCAGTGCTGAATCAATATCCGGAGCACTAGTTATCGGAGACCAACCACAGTTGATCAGGTGCTGTTTGAGGTGCCTCAGCTTATCGGGTTTGAGACGGTGCTGGAGAACAATTTGGGGCAGTTTTTTCACCAAGTAGGTCCAGCGACACAGCACAGGCGAGTGATCATAATGTAACTGCAAAGAATGGATACATAAATTATTTCTGATGTAGACTGAGTCAGAAGGCGTCTGCCATGATCCTCCAACAACAGGGCATATGATGTGTGGATGCTTGCTTTCAAACCTGCCAGACATATGTAGCAGTGTTAGCACGGCAACCTGTCAGTGCAGCCTCCAGTCCTCTGCACATAGGAAACCAAGTACCGTATACGTCCTGTACAGTCCCTGTACCACCTACCTACTCCCAACACTCTTTCCTGGTACCTCTTCCCTGGGGTGGGTGACCCTGGCACAATGCCTCGGCAACATGTGCATTGCCCAGTCACAATAAATCCCACTACTAAATAACATCTATTGCCATGGGTCATGTGGTGGCATTACAAACACAACTACCTTACAGTATGTTATGCCCTGTGTGTGTGTGGGGGGGGGGTGAGTGTTGGAATTACGCTTTCAATTACACACCAACATGGCCAATAGTGGAGGTGAGCAGCCCCCTGGTGACAGTTGGAGACAGAATGTTAATGATGGCGGCACCCCTGGCAGAAAGAGAGAAAGACTGGTTACCAGTCACAGCTGAGTCTCCTGGTAGAGAGAGGTGGGTGGTTCATGACTGTCAGCAACAGTTGCAACCTCTAGTGGAGAAGCGTTGGTGGTGGTTTATTGGTGGCAGTGATGACTGTGCCCCCTGGAAGAGCGAGACTGATGATCCGCGGTTGCTACTGATGTGTCCATTTCTTGTGACGCTGGGACAGGTGGGGCGAGGCTCAGAAGAGTAGCTGCTGACAACACAGACTAAGGAATAGGTGGCTTGCCTTGCTTGTTCTCAGCATACAGATTTTAAACTAACTGCCCTAATATCCTAGCTAGCTATTCCCTGCCCTTTCCTTTCCCTAATCTGTGAACTTTTTGTCGACTCCGGCTCAGGATTCACTAATAAAAAAAAGGGTTTTTTTTTGTCTTCAGAGTCCGACTGATACACTACAAAAAGAGATTTTAAACTAACTGCCCCACTACTCTAGTTAGCTATTCCCTTTCCCTGCCTTTTCCTTTTCCTAACCTGTGAATGTCTTATCAGATCGGGATTGATCCTGCCCCCCTTCCCAAATTTTTTTTTTCTCTTTTGAGTCCACATGACTGAGCAAGACTGTGGAGGACCAAAGCACTAGGAGGTTAAATGACTTGACAGCCACATAGCGAGTAAGTGGCTTTGGTGGCATATGAACATGGGTTTCCTTGTTCCCAAGTCAGTGCTTTGCCACTACACCAAATAAATGAAAGCACTGCAACATATTAAAAAAATCTTGGGGGGGGGGCACTGTGGAGCCCGAGCTGAACAGAAGCACTTTCCTACAGCTCTATAATCTGAGCTTTAAAATCTTTAAAAACTCTTTTTGCAGCAGAGATCGACTAAAAAGAGTATTACCACTCAAAAGAGGAGCCTTAAAAATACAAAATGGGTAACCCTCGTAAGGATAAAGGTGCCGGATCTGGAACAACGCAACCCTTGAGAACTGCTCATGATACTCAGGCCGCACCTCAACAAGAATCCGAGGAGACCATGGCATCTATAGGCCTCAAACTATAGCGGCAGACTGCTTCAGTCTCCGATTCAAACAACAAGATGGATTCATTTGGCACAAGAGTATCAGTGGTTGAAGACAGTAGAAGGGTTGCAGACAAAAGTCGTGGACATTAAAAGGCAAGTCAAATCAGCGGCGACTACTACCTCACCAATGGTCAAAGAAAATATTCACTTGAGGGCCAGACTCGAGACCTTGGAAAACCAGACCCGAGCATCTCACATTCGAGTTCTAGGTTTGCCAGAAGGGATTGACGGTGACTAACCTCTAATGTCCATGCAGGAATGGCTTGTAGACAAATTGGCACTGGAGGGTCACAACACAGTATTTGGGTTACAAAAAAATCTACAGAATTACTCCCCAAGGATTCCGGGAGGATTTGGAAATCCGCCGCACCCTGCTTATTGTTACAGACAGGGTGGGCACAAGAGATAGAATCCTCCGTTTGGCCCGTCAAGTGAGTCCTATTATCCAGGATGAGCACACAGTGTATCTGTTTCCTGATGCGAGTTATGCCACTCATATGCGTCAAAAGAAATTCGATGCAATAAGGAATCAGTTGAGAGAAGCGTCAGTTTCGCATGCGATGGTGTTTCCAGCAAGACCACACATCATGTACAACAGCAAGGTTTGTTTTTTTCTGATCCCACCGAGGTGGGCAAATGGGCCTCACATTTCATCAGTAGCAGTCAGGGCCGACAGCGGGACCACGGAGCAGAGGGAAGCGATTCTGAAGACCACAAAGAAGGCTAAAAAGACTGTTATAGTGGGACAAATCATTATCTTGCTTCATTTTACAGTCTTTGGTTCAAGACTGTAGCTTCCTGAACTCTGGTCTTTTGGCGGCTTTTTGCCCCATAGAGCTAAGTGAATTCACCTTATTTTGTCTGTATTTAGCAGAAGGCTCCCACTGAGCACTAATGTACCCATTCATTGAGATATTTTACTTATTGTTCATGGGTTATTCTTTTAATTTTAAAGTTTTTCACGTTAAGATTTTCATTATGAGAAATATATTGTAGCTCTACAGTTTGCTGATATTGCTGCGAAGCGGAGTACGATTTACTACTGCTTGGTGCATTTAGAAAAGGGAAGTGCTGCCTCATACTATCTATTTAGATTGTTTACTTATTTTATAGGTATAAAGTGTGATGCCTATAGCCCCATTCCGGGGCATGATTTCTTGGGACTTCGAAATTATGGACTTACAGCAATACGAATTAGTCACACTGCTCCTGGGTTTGTTCACTCAGTTTACATTTTATAATACCTGCTAGTTAAAATGATAATTTTCCCCTCTATGTGGTATCAATGTATCTGGGAAGCACCAATCCTGGGATTAATGGAAGGGCTATGTTCTCTCTATGGTATGTAATGACTTTTCTGGTCTGTCTCAAATATGGAAAAACTGTCCGTATGATAACAGATGATAATTATAAAAATAAAGTACAAAAAAAAATCTTATTCACAATTATGTGACTGTTTTACATCAACACCACCAACTGTCAGACTGCAGAGATGACAGTTCACAATGGGAAGGCAAGGAGGCGGCAACATAAAATCAACCCAGAGCCATAGACGTATGAAGCAAACAGCTACCTGTCACATTAGGTTATTTGTTTGGCATTCCCTGATGCCCGACTTTTCCAGTTCATAATTGGCTTCATATGTCTATGGCTCCGGGTTGATTTTATGTCATTTCTGCAGCCTGACAATTTGTGTTGATGTAAAACAATCGCATACATGTGAATAAGACGTTTTTGTTAAATAAGAAAAACCCAAGATTTCTCTTCCTCCTGCCTAGATCCATTTTCAAAGGTGGTAAAAGTTGTGACATTAACTGCTGCCTTTTCTGGAAACTCATGTGTCTCTCACTGTCCAGCAACTTTGTAAAGTTTCTGAAACAAGTTGCCAAGTCCTGCAGCTTCTACCACGTCCCAAAATGCTGTCCGATTATGTCAATGAAAACATAACTGGCCAGCAGCGATGCAGACATGGCAGGACTGTTCACAGTTTTGCAAATTACCACACAATCTTGATAATTACTCAACAGAAACTTCAGTTGAGGCTGAGGTCATACAGTGCAGCGTTGTAAACAATTACGTGTCACAAAAGGCTTTGCATAACAGTATACATTGCTGGCTGCTCGCTACCCTTACAAAAAGTTCTTCAGAATACCACTGTAATACCACTCACTTGCCACTGCAATACCACTGTGATTACCACTGTGCTACCATTAAGGTTTTCATGGTATCACAGTGGTTTGTTTTAATTCCATTGTGATACTATTGTACCACTGTCCTACCATATCAACAAAAATAATCAAAATTTAAACTACCATAGTACAACCATGGTACCACTGGGTAGTACCATTGCACATTTTGTAGCTCACCACTGTGTTGCCACTGTGGAGCCATGGCGTTGCCATTGTGTCACATTTGGTAAGGGTATAGCTCCCGGATTACAGATGGAGGGATTTACTTTATGGACGGCAAGCATAAAGTGCAACAACACACAGGGGCATATTTCCCAAATAGATACTGCAGTGTTATAAAGTATTTTATTTAGTTCACTGTTACACACTAACCGGGTACATTTTAAAACACAGCAATAACCCCTCACTTGCTGTGTGTAATTCTGATTTCTAATTTCAGTTCTAGAATTTATTTGATGTGGGGCCCCTCATCTCCATCACTGATATTACATAATGGTCCATATCTGTATGGAGCAAACTTAGTTACCAAAACAAAAGATATAGACGTTAAAAGAGAGGTGAGTTACTAGTACAGCCCAAGTGGGAACATAAGAACTTGAGTTGTTAGACTTGTCTGTTTGTTTGAAACATGTATGGTATGCGGCTTTATTTGTATGTGTTCGTGCCTGGAGTCTGACTCTCCTGTTAAGCAATTTATTTTAGTATCAGTCGCAACCCGGGGAACCACAGGGGTTAAAGGAGTCAATTAAAAACTGGTCTGATGTCCAAACACTATTAGCTTAGGACACGGTCGATAATCATTGTGTTTATGATACCCCAATAACAATATGTCCACAAGCTATTTTGCGTGTAGTGTATGATTATAAACCATTCCAAAGTTATTTGCCTATTGCATTTTCTTGTGGTGGTTTTATAAGGGAATTGTATTTTCATTATGTAAATGATTTACACATTTTAACCACTTTTACCTTTTTTTAATATTATTTTCGTCCTTGCATCGTAATTCATACCCTTACTGCCTCCTCATTGTGGGAGGTCAGGGAGGTCAGAAGGAAACTGATATGCTGATATAATTTAAAAAACATTTACAATAATACTATTATCAAGAACTCTTTAAAATGTTCTTAATTCATCTTCGTCACCTTCACTGAAGGGGCAACATGACCACATTGGCTGCTGTTAAAGGGTTAGGTCAGTAATAATAGTGTGGAGGGTGACCCTGTTACTAACTAAAAGGAACTTTTGCAGTCATATTAGTCTACAGCAGCCAATGTGTCCATTTCTTGTGCCGCCGGGACAAGTAGGGGCAAGGCTCAGAACAGTAGCTGCTGACGTCACAGACTAAGGAATAGGTGGCTTGCCTTGCTTGTTCTCAGGATACGATGAGGTGGAAGTACTTGGGGGGCATGTAGTTTGGGGCAGGGGGCATGTACCATGGCGGGGCAATACCATTTCCTGCCACCCTCATCTACCAAGCTGGCTCTCCTCTCCTTTAGCTGCATAGCGTCTCTCACAATTGCTGCCCGCCAGCAACAGATATCAGTGGACGGTTTTCTTTGTTGCAGGCAAGCATTCCAGGCTGACCATGACAAATCAGTCTGGTTTGCTGGGCGACGCAGATCAAAGGGACGGCAACTTCTTTTGAAGTTGGTCCTGTCCCCCGCCCAGCAAGCCAGAAACTCTGTCATAGATAGCCTGGGTGCTGATTGGTGTGGCACTGTCGGGACCCTGCAACACTATTCTGCACTGGGTGGACAGTGTCACACCCCTCAAAGGCTCACTCTCATACCAACATGTTCGCTGCAGTTGCGTGCATGGCAAACACAAAAACGCTTTTATGCACTGCAGGTTTCGTGCTTGCAAATATTCCACAGCCGTCTGTATTCATGTAGGTCAGAGAGGGTTTGTTTCCCTGCTTGAGAAGCTTAAGCAGATCACTGTGAAGCCATTTCAATGCTACACCCTTTACCCACCGTCTGACAAGGGGAGCATGAGCCTCCTGAAGGGAGACAAAGGCCAGAGTGAAGGCAGCTAAGGCAGTGGTGACAGAGGGAAAGAGGTTAACACAGGACCAGTCAGTGTTAGCAAAGTCTGAGAGAAAGAGCCATGGGTCAAAAGGCTCGTTTACACAGTGACTACTTACATCAGCACTGTCCAATTCATTCCTGCTGCATTTTCTGAAATGCAGCAGAGCAGCGTTCATACGGCATCACACTTCAGCGATGTAAGTCACCTTCTTCCTATTTCTGGCATTTCCAGGAGTGTTCCGGAGGAGGTGGTAGGGTTGTGGGGTGGAGTTAGGTGACTTTGCCAACATCTCCTGGATCTCCAAAAGATAAACATTCCCAGAATAGGAGATTTGGATCTGGGAAACAACTGATTTGCGAACTGTCAGGCAGAACTGCCCTTTTATTTAGTTGCTTGCAAAATTCCATCTTTTATATGTAGTCTTCTAGTAACTATAAGCAAAGTTCTCTGCATGCTGTAACTGTTAAGTCTTTTTCAAGGAGCAATTCTGTGGGCTCTATGCATGACCCCTTCTGCAGAAATGTTCAGCAAAGTTTGCAAAATTTCTGCAACATACCACATCGGGTCCAATCCTTTGGCTTATTTGGGAAATTCTAAAATGTGAACAAAGTAATAATGGCTTGGGTGCCACTGTATGCACGACCTCTTCTGCAGAAACATTCAGCAAAGTTTGCAAAATGTCTGTGACATCGTGGAGGTCTGCATGCTTACCAGTACAGATGTCACATCTTCTGGCCAGCGCTGCAGCCATTGTAAATGGTGCCAGCTGTTCAGACAGCCAAGGGAAATGGGCAAATTAGTATGCGATCCTAGGAAGAGGGATTGTGGGCACAATGCAACACATCGAGAAACTTCCGATGTGGTTGTGTTCATACGTGAACAGTGGCAGTGACCTAACTGAAGTGCACCTACCGCAATGGTGCAGAAATGGCCATGTAAACGGCCCTAATGTTCAAGTAGTCTCTGAGGCTTATGATTCTGGGTGGTACTTAGGGAAGGTTAAACATAGAAGCATAGAATTTGATGGCAGATAAGGAATGCCAGGCCCATCCAGTCTGCTACAAAAACTGCCACAGATCCTACTTGATCTATGGTATCACCTACCCATCAGAACCGCCAGTGTTCCCACATGTCTATCCCACGCAGCCTTGAATTCCCCCACCACCTCTGCTGGGAGGCTATTCCATGGCTCCACCACCCTTTCCATGAAGAAGTACTTTCCCATATTGCCCCTTAGTCTACCCCCTTCCAGCCTCATGTCATGTCCCCTTGTTCTAGAGCATCTTTTCATCTGGAATATGCTTCCTTCCTGTATCTTATTTATTCCCTTCAGGTACTTGAAGGTCTCTGTCATGTCTCCCCCTCTCTTCCATGGTATACATATTGAAAAATCAGGTGATCTGACATGTGGAACAACTGGTCCAGGTGCAATGTACTTCTGGTGGTTGTGGGATTCAAACCCATGACTAGTGGGGTCCTTTGGTTCATAGTTCAGTGTTCTAACCTCTGCACTATACTGCAGACCTAGATGTAGTAGACTGGAGAGTGATCTGAGATGGCATAACGAAGCACATCAGCTTGCAAAATTCTATCTGTCGTGTTACTTAATGTCCAGTCTATAAGGGTATAGACCCCTCCCTCAAAGACAGCCTGTCTGAATAAGAGATGACCTGAGTAAGACCCAGTTCAGACAGCATATTTTAAGGGGCTCCCACTGGACCCTAGCCAATTTAGGTTAAAGTCACCCATGATAAGAACCTTATTTACCCCCACTGAGCTCCTTACATGAACAAGGACTTGTGACAGACAATTAAGGCGGTAGGTGGGAGGCTTACACACCCACAGAAGGTGAATTTTTTATTTATTTTTTTTATTTAAGTCTCGGATTACATATACCTTTTACAAAGGTTCTACGTCAGTAGAAAGGACAACAGATTAAACAGGACAGTAAAGTACGGTACAATGAAGTGTAAAGAGGAGGTACAAAAATCATAATGGACGGTCAACGTAAAACAACAGAGACACATTATGCTAATCAGTTTTAGGCACAAGAAAATGCATACAGTACACTGATATCGGCCAGCAGTCTTTGTCAAGACAAACAGGGTGCAGGGTTTAGGAAGGATGTGGGAGGGTGGGCTGGGAAGAGTAAGAGAGGGGTGGGAGGAGAATGTGAGGAGAGTGGGGCAAGGGAGGGGGAGGAAGGTGGAGAGGAGGTGGGGGGATGCAGGGAGGGAGGAGGAGGCAGGAGTTCTAAGTTACTATGAAAGAGGCTGAGTGCTAAGGTCGAGGTTTGGGAAAACATGGTTAAGGGAGACAGTCACAGGTGCTAGCTGTAAAGAGTAGTGACCGAAGCTTGGATTTGAACAGACCCAGCTTAGTTTCAGAGGCGATGTCACTGTTGAAAGCATTCATCCAGAGGGGGGCCCTGTAGAGGAACAATCTTTGCCCCTGGATGGTTCGGCAATGAGGGACCTGTAGGAGCTGAGATTCAGAACCTCAGGTGCAGCGTGGATTGCGAGGGGGGCTTAGAAGATCTTGTACTCCAGGTGGCAAGAGGCCTAAGGTTATTTTCTTGGTCATCAGGCACGTTTGGTATTTGATGCAATTTTTAAGTTGCAGCCAACCAGTTAGGGCGTAGAGGTCACACGTGTGGGTGAGATGGTGGGCTCCCGAGACGAGATGACATGCCTTGTTAAGAGCAGTGGCGATATGCCGGAGGATGGTATCAGTTGCAGAGCCATAGATTATCAATCCATAGTCAATTATAGAAATAACAGATCTCTGTACAGCTATCCTTAAGGCTTCAGGGGTTAGAGATCACCTGTGTCTGTAGAGTAGACCAATACGAATATTTACAGCTTTAGCAACGTTATCTATATGTACCCTATATGACAAGCTGCTGTCTATGGTGACGCCAAGATGCTTAAAGAACTGTACCTGTTCGAGGGCAGTACCAATGCAGTTAATAATAGTCAGAGGATGTTTCCTGTGCTTGTTATGGGAACTGTTGAAGAGCATAAGCTTAGTTTTTTATAGTTTAGTATCAACTTGTGATGACTAAACCATTTCTCTACCGAGGCAAATCCGAGTTGTAGCTGGTTCTCAAGGGGTATAGGCTCTGGGTGAGTTGCGTAAATCACGGCATCATCTGCGTAGAGTAGGATCTGTTCAGTGCAGGAGCTTGGGAGACTGTTTACAAAGAGACTAAATAGGAGTGGGCCCAGGATGGACCCTAGAGGAACCCCAGAGTGAACAGATCTTGATTCAGAGAAGACATCGACAATTTCGACTTGTTGAGTGCGGTTGTCCAGATAACTTTTAAACCAGGCAGTGGAGTCAGAGGAGAGCCCTGCATTAAGTAGTTGTTCCAGCAGTAGAGGGTGGTGGACCGTGCCAAATGCTTTTGTCAAGTCAATGAAGGCAGCACCAACTAATTGACCAAGGTCCAGGGAGCTGTGTATAGAACTGGTGAATTCCATAACGGCCAAGGTGGTGCTATGCCCTTTTCTGAACCCATGTTGTTGGGCACAATGGATCTTATGTTTACCAAGATATTCAGTAAGCTGGTCAGCTACAGTGCGTTCAAGAGCCTTAGAGAGAGGTGGTAAAATGGAGATAGGCCGGTAGTTCACGTGAAGAGTCCTGTCTCCATTTTTGTAGACCGGGGTAACCATGGCTGATTTCCATTTATTGGGGAACTGTGCAAGTCTGAGTGAGAGGATGAAGATCCTGGTTACAGGCGCTAACACTTCCTCAAGGGTGAGGGACAGCAGTTTGAGGTCAAGGGAGTCCCCACTGTGTCTAGATTTACCAATTGCTTTACAGATGTATTTTCAGGCTTCATGCAACGAGACTTCTTTGAAGTAGAATGGCGGGTGACTGGTCGTTGGGGGAGAGCTTACAGGATTGACCGGGGTGACATCTGCATCAAAATAGTCAGGGGGAAGAACACTGCTAAGGTCCATGAATGCATTATTAAAGGTATTGGCAACAGTTAGGGAGTCCAGAGTTGTAGTTCCAGCAACGTCAAGTAAAGTGGGTGATGTTTTCGGGTTTTTCTCTATAATCTCTTTGATATTATTCCAGAAAGCTTTACCGTTGCCCCATGAGTCAGTAAGCACTCCCTCACAGAAACGCTGCTTGCTTGCACTGCACATAACGCGTTGACTGCCCCGCCCACCCCAGCCACCCTCAATTTATAGTCCCTCCCCGTCACGTGATTTCCTGCTGTTTCGAAGTCTCCACTTCTCCATTTGCAGCTTATTCTCACCCACCACTAGAGGGAGTTTCCTTGCTCAGCTACTCTAAGCACTCTTAACCTCTCTACTCCTCTCTGACACTCTACCTACACAGGTACTCCACTGTCTAACTGTCATTCCCTGCTTTAGCCTACCTTACTGCTCCCCTACAGTACCTCTGCTTTCGAGCCTGCACAACTCCATCAACATCAATCTACTATCTAACTAACCCCACTGCCACCCACCTCTCCCAGCCCTTGTCCATTCCCCCTGCGACCACTAGGAGTTGCTATTTCACCCATCCTCCCTGTGCCTGAATCATACCCTCCCCAGCCTCCCGAATGCCCTGACTACTATTTTTTCCAGACTTTTGGACACCCGCCCCCCCGGGGTATTCGAACCCGGTATTTTTGGCGTTGCAACTGCTTCTAATTCTTTCATTCTCTTACCCACTCTGATCCAATATTCTCTGACAAAGTCCATTATGGACTGCAACCTCCATCTTTAACAACAATCCATGATTAGGTCTGACTACTATGTTTAGATGCCTTCTCAAGCTTATAATGCCTCACTGCTGTTATGTTGTAAATATTGTCATCCAAAGGTTATAAATAATGTCAGAAAATGCCTACTTCCAAATCTTGTAAATACTGTCTGTGACAAATGTCTGTAACACATGCTTAATGTAACCAATGCTATACCATGTATCTCATGTTTAATGTAATTGTCACTATACCTACTCTATGTTTCCATCTGTCTTACATGTGACGAGGTACCTTTGCAAATGAGCCTCTGGCTCAAAGGTTGTAAACCGATATATCAAATAAATAAATAAATAAAGTCTGCAGCCCTACCACTACTCCACAGTGGCAGTCACCTTCACAGTCCAGCTTTCCCCCTTTTTCAATCCATCACTCTACCAGCCTAAGGGAACATGGGCACCAACACCCCACTACTAAGGCTGGCAAATTTGGCCCTCCTGGTGCTGGCCCTTCATCATCCTGACCACACTCTCGGCACACAAGATGCCACAACTCTAAACTGCCCCATGGTAACAACCTCCCCCCACCTTGGACACACCCTCTGCACCCCAGCACCCAACTCCAGCCAGCACTCCCACTGCCTTCCCGGCCTCCCCCCCCCCCAGACTCACCTCCTCCCGGCTATTCCCACCCTTCGTGCCTTACCCATTCCCTGCTCCTTAGCAATTAGATCCTCTTCTCAGCACCCAGCTAAGGATGCTAACCGCCACCACTCCCGATTCAAATTATCACACTGTTACTACTACTCTCTGGTAATGTCCACCCAAACCCATGTCCTACACCCACCAGCCCATCCAAGACCTCCACATCAGGTCTCCACATTGCCTCCCTGAACATTTGCAGCACCCTGAAAAAATCTGCTGCACTCCAGTGTTGGGTCATACAACACCAGCCGGACATCACTACCCTAGTAGAGACCTGGCTGTCCAAATCCACCCCCAACTCCTTTATCTCCCTCCCTGGATACACCCTTTGTCGTGAAGATCGGGTAGATAAACGCGGAGGTGGCTGCGCTGTCTTCATATGTGACACCACTGTTGGTCATGCACTCCCTGCTCCCAAGCTTGACAATGGAGCTCAAGCCCTCACCCTCCAAATCATCTCTGATCCTACCAGGGACCCACTCTATATCACAGTCTCCTACATCCTCCCTAGGAACCAAAAACTGGCAATCCTGTCACTCACCGATTACCTCTCAACTCTGCCACACAAATCTGAGCAAGTCACTGTTGGGGACCTCAATGTCAATTGGTTTGGTACTTCTGCATCCCAAACTAGGGACTCCTTCGGTGCCCTTGATATGACTCAACCAGTCTCCCAGCCCACCAGACTCAACCCCTCAAGTGGAACTAGCACCCTCCTGGACGTCATAATATCCAGCCTCCCCCACAAAGTCCAGAATATCAATATCCTGCCCAACTCCTTAAGTGACCACTCCCCTATCCTCTTCCTCTGGTTATCCTCCACCCCTAAACCAGTGTCCCATACCATGCTTCGCAGACGCCTCCACCCAGGCGGCCTCAGAAAACTTAAACAATACCTTGCCCAGACTGACTGGACTCCCATCAACCACGCTCCTAGCATTGACCTTGCACTCAACCTCTTTACACAAGCTTTTAACAAGACCTGCGACCTCTTTGCTCCACTAACTAGGATCTGCACCAAAAAAGCAAATGCACCATGGGTTACCCCATCCCTTATCAAGAAACTCAGGGAGAGGGATAACCTCTGGCACATCGCTGCAGAATCTGGCAGGTCAACAGATAGGCAAGTCTACAATGCCGCATTCAATAAGTGCACTTGGGCCTTCCGCAAGGCCAAAGCGGAGCACTACCAGGTCACCCTCACCTCCTCCTGGGGGTCAGCCCAGACCTTCTGGGCCAGCATGAAAGAGTTAAATGGGAAGTCTCGCCCCCCCATCCCAGCTCAATATCAACGTCTCTGTTTCCACAGACTCCATCAACATAGCTGACTGCCTTAATACCACGTTCACCAATCTTAGCCCCATCCTCCCTAGTAACTTCTTTGACCCCATCCTTGCATCTCAGCCCACTGCCCTTCCACACCCACCATTCCATCTGCGCAAAATATCCACCCAAGAAGCCAGGCCGTACCTGCTAAAAGCCCTAGGTAGTACTAGCTCTAATAATGATCCTATTGACACCAGGATCCTACGTCAAGTCCTGGATGTCATCCTAGTCCCACTAACCAGCCTACTTAACCGCTCCCTATGCTTGGGTCAATTTCCCAGCATCTGGAAGACAGCTATCATCATGCCCATACACAAAAGTGGTGATTGGTCCTCTCCCAATAGCTATCGACCAATCTCCATCCTCCTCCCACTTTCCAAAGCCCTTGAAAAGGTGGTGGCTACCCAACTTACTGAGTACCTGACTAAGTACAACATCCTGTGCCCTGAGCAGCACGGCTTCTGCTCAGATCACAGCACCACCACAGCTCTCCTAGAATTCTCTAACTACCTGCACTCTGCTCTTGACTCTGGCAACCTTGCTGGAGCTGTGTTCATTGACCTCTCCAAGGCCTCTGACATGGTCTGCCATCCCCTGTTGCTTGACTCCCTCCACCAAATCGGTTTCTCCACTGGTCCCCTCGCCTGGTTCTTTAGCTACATCTCAGCTCGAGCCCAGTGCATAAAAATTAGTGGGACCTTATCCAACACCCGACCTGTCCACTCCGGGGTTCTCCAGGCTCCATCCTGGGACCCCTACTTTTCAGTCTCTATCTTAACACACTTCCCAGCTCCTGTTCTGATAAAATTCTCCTTTATGCGGATGACGCAGTTCTCAATGCCTCACACCAAAATCCTACCTCTCTCCAGATCTCTCTCCAACACACATTCAACCAAGCTGAAAAGTGGTTCACGGATCATAGACTAGTTATTAACCTGAGGAAGACTAAGTCAGTGCTCTTCACCCACCACCAAAACAAGGCCAGAAATGCTCCCCTCCTGATACTCCTCAGCACTCAGCACCCCCTAGAGCAAGAGACTAACTATAAATACTTTGGTATTACCTTCGACACTGCCCTCACTTTCCACGCCCACATCAATTCCCTCTCAACCGCCACTAACTCCAGGATCGGCCTTCTGTACCACCACAGGGACTGTCTTCCTCATGATGCTCTCCGACTGACCATCAACTCCTCTGTCCTGTCCCTTGTGGGATATGGCCTACCTATTTATGCAGCTGCGGACAATACTGCACTCTCAAAAATCCAGCTCTCCATCAACAAATGACTGGAGCCCCCAGTCGTACCCATACTTGCCTTCTCTACTCCACCGCCAAACTTCTCAACCTCGAAGAAAGACTCCACTACCAAACTTGTCTGTTAGCAAAGAAAACACTGCTCAGGCTCTCGTCCCCTGAGGTGTCGATCTCCCTCCAGCGTGCCTCCTCCTCTGTCTTCACCCGCAGCTTGGATAAGGCCACCCTACTGGTGCAGAGAACTAGGACCCCCCAAGCCCAGAGGTCTTTTTCTCACAGAGCCCCCTCCTGGTTCAAATCCCTTCCAGTCAGCATCACCAACATTCCCAAAACTGGTCCCTTTAAGACCGTCCTTTGTAACCACCTCTTCAACACTCACTACTGTAAATGTAACTAACTGCAGTGCCCTCTCATCCCCCCATGGTCTCTCCTATGGGGCCGATCCTGCCAGTACACTCCAAATGTCGACAATGTCCACTGGACAGCATACTCTGCCACCCCCCCCACCTGCCCTCTCTCTCCACCAGCACCAAACTCCACCACCCACAGGTTATCTGTTTCACTTCCTGCACCAGCAGTCACCAGTCATCACCATGTTGTAGCCTGGCCTGAGTACTGACTCATGTCACTACACCATCACACGTCAGCTAATCTACCCTACCTAAACTAAAATGTCTTGACTGGGGGTGTCTCCCCTAATGGCTCATGTGCAACCACTGTAAAAATGATTGTAAATATGTATGTAACTGATCTATGTAACACTGTCTGTATCTTGAACTATGTGATACTGTTTTGTTCTCTCTGTGACAAGGTACCTTTGTAAATGAGTCTCTGACTCAAAGGTTATAAATCCGAACTTTTACAAATTAATTTTCTCAAAGCAGATGGACCTTGTGCAATCATTCTGCGCTCTTCTGTATTTTTGAATGTCCGATTGCGTGGCTCGAGCTCGATGTCAGAGGTGGTCCCTAGATTTCATACGAGCTGATAAGTCTGCAGAAAGCCAGGGGTTGCAAGGGCCTTTGATTTTCCACTTTTTTTAGGGGTGGATGGGCGTTGCAGGCAGCATTAAAAGTGTTGATGAAATAATCAAATGCCGTGCTGACATCCTTCACACTGTCAATGGCAGTCCAATCTTGCACTCTAAGGAGGGATTTGAGGGGGTTCAAGATGACCCCGTACTAGGACCCTGCTGGTGACTGTCTTTGGTGGAGGTTTGCAGAATTTGTTTGTCCACACACAGATGTCTGGGAGGAAAGTAGTGTTAGTAATGCGATCAGGATGTCTGGTTAGGATCCAATCCAGTAGGCTGCTTGATTCCGTTTTGTAGTTGGATCTAGTTGGGGAGTTAACCAGCTGGGAAAAGTCTGTGGCAGAGATGGCGTCCCTAAAGCTCCCATTCTCAGGTGCAAGCCAATTGATATTAAAATCTCCCCTCAGAATTAACTCCGAGCCAGGGGGTTGGTTTCTCATAAAGTCCATGACAGAAATGAGACCCCTCCCCTGTTCTTTAGGAGGGATGTACACTGATGCTACAGTAAGTGCCTTATTATGGGCATCTAGCAGAATTTTGATGGCTAGTATTTGTGTGGTTGAACCAGCAGCAGGTACCGGCAGGGGGTGTCCCATGAGTGACTCTTTGAGACAGATTGCACATCCCCCTCCTCTCTTGGTATTCCTGTCCAGTCTGAAGATGTGTAACCTGGCAGGGCAATAGCCGTATCAGGGATTTTTGGTGTGAGCCACGTTTCAGCAATTGTCAGGATGTTTGGACTGTGTTGGTTAACAAAGACTCGTAGAGCATCCAGTTTAGGGAGGAGACTGCAGATGTTCATAGCTGCTAATGTAAGTAACCCCGGCTGCATTAAAGTGGCTTCCTTATGTGGTGGGCTGGGGTCAGGGTTTGGATGAATATTTCCAGACAACAGTAACAACATAAGTATAAGTTTGAGCAGGAATAATCTTAACTGTCTGTAGGTAAGTCTTGCTGTCTGCTTCTGTCTGGTGTCCCAGCTTAGTTGTTGTCAGCGTTCCCAGAGGGTGGATATGAGGGATAGAGGGGGAGAGTAATAAAGTATGGGTGCATGTTACTCATCCCTGATGGTAGGCATCAAACCAGTCGTAAGGCACAGAGGTACTATGTGCTGAGAAAGGATCAGAGGCGAGAGTACCAGGAGTAAGGTAGATTTTATTGAGCACGTAGCAGAGAGGTTGGGAGGGGTAGCAGGCTCCTGGTATGCTAGTGTGCAAAATCAGCAATGTGAGCACAAACAAGCAAGGGAGCAGATGAGTCAGCATCATGGTATTTAGGTAGGTACCTGATGTGCCAGACAGGATAGCAACCCCTATTGTAACATGGCATTAATACTGTGCCTGTCATCCCACGCTCCGATAGGCATAGGAGGGTCACGAGATGGCAGCCGAAGCGGGCATTAACCCAGCTTATATGCCGTGCCCACTTCAGCAGTACCGTCAGCAGCCAGACCCCAGCCCAGCAGCACTGGGTGCTGGCGGGCAAATTGAGACGAGTGACGCAGCGTGCACCTCTGAGCCGCACTACCCAGCGGAGACGCAGAGGGCATCCGGGGGGGGGGGACATCCCACGGTGCACAGTGTGCTGAGATGTGGAATGTGCATGGTGAAAGGCTATGAGCAACCCGGCCAGCATAATACAGAGAGCAGCTGGAGCACAACCCACCTGGACGAGAATCCCAGCAGCAGCCAGAAGTAACATCGACCAAGATCCACAGCGCGAGGGCAGCAGTCGTTGGAGCCGTTGAAATGTCCAACGCAGACCTCCCAGTGCGGATATCAGAGCAATACCAGCACGGAACTGTCCACAACATCACAGGACTGTTATGTGTCCCTTTCCGCAACAGTAGACGAGCAGTGTCAGTTCAGCACATCAGTATGTATGTGACGTGTGTTACACGGCTTTGTGAGACTGCATTAAAATCGTGAAAAATTGTCACATCTCCGCCTCTTACTGTATACCTGTCAGAGTGGGCCCCCTCAACATCCCTCCAGGAAGCGTTGGGCCATGTTACAAGCGCATTAAGCCACTCCGTCGGTGGCATCTAATGCGATTGATGCATGGGGGCTTGGGTGGTAGCCCTCGGCCCTGGGCCTCGGGCACCCACCGCCCCCCCCCATGCATCAATCCAGCATTAGATGCCACCTGCGTCGTGGCTTAATGCTTACGTGGCAGCTATGTAAAACCTGCTAATGGTGGAGTGAACACAGTAAAGTTCACTCCTACCAGAAATATAGCCCTCTAGTGGCTAGAAGATATAAACTGCTAATGGAAAACTAAAAAAAAAAAGGTTAGGAAACAAGAAGAAATTTAGGCAGCAGAGAGATGAGCTCCAGGTGAAGGTGCCGGGCAGTTCAAACCCCAGGAGCTGAAGCCAATCTTCTTGGTGTTTCCCAGGAGAAGCATGGTAGCACTCAACAGGTGTCTGTGGGGCTGGTGGTCTGAACCATAGAGATATTCAGGTGGGATTTATTGTATACAAGTAAGCTACCACCACATTTATTCCCGGGACAGGCCAGTTTAATAATATTGTAACCAGAGAGGGATAAAACCAAGTTATCAGTAGTAAGTTTGAAACATATCTCAGTTAGGCCAAGGATGTCAGGTGTTAGTTATTCACCTAGACTTTTAATTCCAGTTTGCTAGCAAGCAGGTTACAGGTACTCAGGAGGTCAACTCTGCAAACAGTCCAGCCATGTAGAACTGAGGCAGGCCCAGGCATGGGCCCTGGGTTTGGAGCAATGTCACCTGCAAGTGAGAGGTGAAGGAATGCAAGCCAAAGAGGAAGAATGTGCAGAGAACATCGTATGGCACTATACGACAGGTACAGCTTTGTCCTTAAAGTGCTGAACCAGAGCAGGAAATGGTAACAATGAAGTAGCCCAGTTTTGGACAACTCATGCACACGGTTGCATAGCATATTGGAAAAAATGAAATGGTTGCCAGGGTCAGAGGCAGAGTAGGGAGACAGCAATACTATGGGGTGGGGGGCAGGGGGCCTGCTATAAATAGTTAGGTAGCGATTGAGAGGTTCCTGGAAGAATAAGAGCAAAGGAAACCAGTCCAGTATAGCTTTGTGAGGGGTAGGTCCTGTTTGACAAACTTGCTACATTTCTTCGAGCCTGTTAGCGCAGCCTTGGACTTAGCAGTAAGTCTTCCAGTTGATGTTATTCATCTGGACTTTGCCAAAACATCTGACACAGTCTCACATCATGAGTTAATAAGCACCATGGGGAATATGCGGATTAAGGAAAGCATCATTGGCTGGATAAGTTCATGGATGACTTATAGAAGACAAAGGGTTGCACTGAGAGGCTATTAATCAGAGTGG
Source organism: Neoceratodus forsteri (assembly GCA_016271365.2). Lineage (NCBI taxonomy): Eukaryota > Metazoa > Chordata > Ceratodontiformes > Ceratodontidae > Neoceratodus > Neoceratodus forsteri. Next base: position 43,395,423 of record CM057451.1, read on the forward strand.
GCACCTGTGACAAGTGATGTCCCCCAGGGATCAGTCCTGGGACCTGTTCTGCTTAATATATTTGTGTCCACCTTGAACTGCTCAAATAATGCATGGCCAAGCAAGTTCGCCAATGACACAATAATAGGTGCCACTGTGAGTACAAATGAGGATCTCATCAAACTCCAAGGTGAACTCAATAACAGTGGAATGGGCGCATAAAAAGAAACTAAAGTTCAATATTGATAAATGCAAGGTCATGCATTTTGGCCACAAGAATCTAACAGCCAGGTTTTACATCAATAATAGTGAAGTGGCTGTTATGGAAGAGGAACTGGATTTGGGGGTATTAGTTAACAACAAACTAAAATTTGATAGTCAGTGTAAGAGAACACTAAGCAAATGCAACAGGATATTAGCTTGGGCTGCAAGGCAAGAAACACAAGGAGCATGGATAGGGAGGTGGTTATGCCTCTCTATGTATCTTTGGTTATGCCACACATGGAGTACTGCGTGCAGTTCTGGGCCCCTCAAGCAAGAAGGAATATGAGGGCTCTGGAGGGGGTCCAGGGAAGGGAGACTAGAATGTTAGATAATATAAAGCACTGGACATATGATGAAAGATTAAGGGAGTTGTGCTTGTACTCCATGAAGAATAGGAGAACCAGGGCAGACTTTTGTCTGGTTTATAAGGGACATGGGAACAGGGACCTTTGAGAAAATATAGAACTCGCTGACAGTGAGACATGTGTAAACATCAGGGATCAAGACAGGATGCTAAAAGGGGAGAATTATAGGAACAGCAAAAGAGCAGCATAAGAACAGCATGGCTGAATCAGAGGGTGGTGGCACAATGGAACGGCCTGCCAAGTGAAACAGTGGGAAGTGCAAGTATGAACCAATTCACAAAATTATTGGATGAAGAGATGAAAAACTGAGATGAGATGGAATTTGGGTAATGTTCACACCTCTAAGTCATTATCGCTAACAGCTATTGGACTTGTTGTAATTCTATGATACTTAGAAACAGGAGCATTGTGGAAACAAAGGTAAAAAAAAAACACACTACACTTAAAAACCTTGACAGCATGGTGGCAGCCTCTCCTGCTACATGTGGGTGAAAGCAATGAAGTTGTAGCTTGCTTAGAAGGGAGGAGGTACCCAGGAAAGGGGAGGAATACCAATATGAAAGAGATCTGCAAGGAATCCAGATAGGAATGGCAGCTAGCTCCAGAATCGGTTAACTAGGGATAAGAAATGGCCCAAAGCAGTGTCTTTGTCTTGGGATGTCTCAGACAGATGCCAGCCAGTTGAAGACAAGTCATGTAGGAAAGCCTCTGGCTAAAAATTCCGGAAGAACCTGGCCAAGCATATGCGGAGGGTAGCCTTGGTGGTTTTGATTTTCCTTGTATAATAGGCTATACAATGACTGCGAAAAATGTTTGGCATTGCACCTGAGGACGCAATCCTATGTAGAGGGGATGTAAGCACCCAGTCGAGGTGTGATTAGAGGACTGGGGGGTCATGATGGATTGGGAAGGTAATGAGTTTGGGACATATTTAGCGCTTTACATTTAGTATGCAAGGAGGAGGTTTGGGCTGAACTGGAACCTGAGGCAGACAAGCTGGCATTGAAGTCACCTGATATGAAATGGTGTGCTTACAACTGGAAGTACTGGAGGAGTCCAGTACTTTCTGGATGATGTCTGTAATGCAGTCAAGAGACTACAGGAGATCTGCAGAGTGGAGCAAGGGGTTTGTTCTGGAGATATTCCAGGGATGGTAAAAACAACTCCTGACAATCACCGGCTCATGGGACTCAAATAATCAAATCCTCCATCCACACACTGATGTCATCAAGAACCAAAAGTCTAGATTAATTCAACGCAGCAGCAGTCAGCCTCTCAGAAAACTCCTGCAGAAAGTCAGCCTCATTTCTCAGAGAATGAAAAAACAGGAGGACTCTAGAAACACAGAATTTGATGGCACAAGGAGACCCAACGGTCCAAACTCTGCAGTTCAAGCCAACTAACTGTCCAAGCACCACCCACTCAAAAGAATCCACCTCCTCAGTCAGAGACACAACCAAGTTTAGGTTGCATTGAAAAACAATGGCCACTCTGCCATCAATGTGCTCCAGTCACAGGTGGTGCCTCACTAAATAACCCAGCAGAACCAACTCCACAAGCCAACCCTCCAAAGGTATGTTGGGTGTGACCTACAATGTTGGAGGTGGTGCATGGAAAACAGGGTTGGACAACTCCTGCTAGTGAGTCACCTTCTCCTCAAAACATAAAACCAGTCATTCACTTAAGTATAAAATGTAAATGCCAGATTTGGCTAGGTCTTGCATGCATTAAAAAAAAAAAGTTTGCTGAAACCAAAATGCCTTTGATTATTTTTATTATCCTTATTTTGTCTTTTTCAAGGCAAAAAAGCTGCATAGAAACATTGAATTTGATGGCAGATAAGGACCGCTTGGCCCACCTAGTCTGCCCTTTTTCCTACCTAACAGATAAGCTGCAGATCCTAGTTAACCAACAGCTTACTTCCTCCTACCCACCCTAAAGGACTGCCTTATGTCTGTCCCATGCATTCTTGAATTCCCCCACTGTTCTTGACTCCACGACTTTCTGAGGGAGGCTGTTCCATGCATATACAACCCTCTCCGTGAAAAAATACTTCCTCACATTACCTCTGAGCCGTCCCCCTCTATCTTCAAATTGTGCCCCCTTTTTCTTGCACATCTCTTTTTCTGAAATATGCTACCCTCTTGGACTTTGTTGATTCCCTTGAGGTACTTAAAAGTTTCTATCATGTCCCCTCTCTCCCTTCTTTCCTCAAGGGTATACTCCAGATGGGGTCTCACCAACTGTCTGTACAGAGGGATAACAACTTCCTGTTTTCTACTATTGATGCCTCTCCCTATGCATCCCAGTATCCCCCCAGCCTTCCTTATAGCCCTCTTACATTGCTTGCTCACCTTTAGGTCATCTGATATAATTACCCCCAGGTCCCTTTCCATTTTTACTGTTGTCAGTATCTCACCCCACATTGTGTACTCTTCCCCTGGGTTTTTGTTTCCCATGTGCATTACCTTGCACTTCTTTGCACTGAATCTGAGCTGCCATACATTTGACCATTCCTCCAACCTTGCCAAGTCCCTTCTCATCCTTTCCACTCCATCTTGTATATCAGCCCTGTTGCAGATTTTTGTGTCGTCTGCAAAAAGACATACTTTTCCTTCCAGTTCCTCTGCAATGTCACTTATAAAGACATGAAAAAGGACCGGTCCCAGTACTGAACCCTGCAGTACCCCGCTAGTAATCCTCCTTTCTTCACTGTGGACTCCATTTACTACTACCCTTTGCATCCTGTTGTCTCAGCCAATTTTTTATCCAGGCTACCACCTTGGGACTCACTCCAAGGCTGGCTAACTTGTGTATTAATCTTTTGTGTGGGACTGTATCAAATGCCTTGCTAAAATCTAGGTAGGCCATATCCACAGCCCCTCCCTGGTCTACTACTTTGGCCACCCAGTCAAAGAGATCTATTAGATTCGCCTGACACAACCTTCTCATCATGAATCCATGCTGCCTTGGGTCCTGTGCCCCACTGGCCTCCAGGTACTCAACAATTCTTTCCTTCAGAAGTGATTCCATCATTTTCCCTACCACTGAGGTCAAACTAACTGGTCTGTAGTTTCCTGCCTCTGTCCTGCTCCCACTTTTGTGAAGAGGAATCACATCCGCCCTCCTCCAGTCCTCAGGTACCACCCCATCCTCCATGATTTGTTAAAGAGAGTAGTCAGCGGTGTCACTAGTCCTACCCTTAGTTCTTTTAGAATTCTTGGGTGAATCCCATCATGCCCCATTGCTTTGTCCACCTTCAATTTTATTACTTCTTTCAGAACCATTTCTTCTGTAAATGGACTGGTATCGACCCCGTCTTCAGAGTGTTTCTCTTGTTTGGTTTAGGTACCTCCCCCTCCTCTTCCTTTGTGAATACTGAGCAGAAATATTCATTCAGTATCCCTGTTTTTTCACTGTCACCCTCTGCCCACATTCCCTCCCCTTTATTAAGCCTCAGTATCCCTCCTTTGGTCTTTCTTCGCTCCATAATATACCTATAAAATGTCTTATCCCCCTTCTTAACAGAGTTGGCTATCCTTTCCTCAGTTTGGGCCTTTGCTATTCTGACTGCCTTCCCTGCCTCTTTCTGCTTTAACTGATAAAGTTCTCTGTCCTGCTCCTTCTGTGTTTCCTTATATTTCCTGAATGCTATCCTTTTCTCCTTAATCTTCCCTGCCACCTCTTTTGAGAACCATAGCGTTTTTTTTCCCTTCGTTGTGTTTTGTTGATTTGCTTTACACAAAGACTTGTTGCCTCTGTGATGGCTGACTACTCCCCACTGTTCCTCCACCCCTCCTTCTTGCCTGTTTGCTAGTGCTTTTCTGAAAACAGTTTACGTAGTGCTGTCTGTTGCAAAACTCCAGCATCTGAAACATAGCCTTCTTGTAGCAAACCCAGCAATGTGCCATAGGCAAATTCACGGTCTCCAATTCCAACATTTAAGATACGCCACATGATAGTGCAAAATGTCCGTGTAAAGTATGCAAAAAGTGCTTAAATAGTATTCAGTATGCATTACCAGACCCTGGTCCATTGCCTCCTCGAATCCCCAACACGTCGTCACTCTTCTCAAGCTTCGTCAGGGGGCTATAAGCACAGGGTCTGCAGGCTCACTAGGTTTCGATAATGATCATCGTATGAGTCAGAGATAACAGCAGCATCTCTGATAACAGCTGTTTTATTCACTACTGATCTGGCACTGAATAACAATACCTGAGTGGGGTGGGAAGGGTGTGTTTGTCTGCCTCTGACTTCCTTTCCCTTTTGCACATGGCATTGCCTAGTATGGGGCAAAGGCAAGAAAGACCTCTGCCCCATCCCATACCCATGGGTATGCATCTTCCAGCCTCTCCCAAGCACCCTGGCCATGGAGGGTTGAATGTCCCCACCATATCCCAAAAGTATGGCATCTATGCAAAACCCCTATAACACACTGGAGGCAGATACTCCTTAAAGAGGCAAAGATTTTTAAAAGATCTGGCGTAGGAAGTACAGTATTTTCCTTGCACATTCCCAGAATTTTCACACCACAATTAAATAATCCCCTGGCTACTCCTGTAATTTCCATTTGGCAAAGAAGCACAATGTGTTAACAAGTAGAAAGACACCAAACTGCAGTCGCCAATACAGGATGAAAACAAAGGCTCTTGGTTCCACAGATGAAATCAGGGGGACCTGGGCTCAGGGAGAGGACCACCAACCATATCCACCAGACCTGATAAGGAGACAGGGGGGAAAAAACCTGATCTCAGCTCACCTATCAGAGCCATCCAGCAGGGCTCCCCTGCCACCATCAGACCCCCACAAAAGGAAGACCCCCCCAGGAAGCCAGACTCAAGTAAGGGCTCTCAATTTCAGATCCACTGGACCTTAGGGCCAGGCTATAAGACAGTAGGTTGATTTCACACGTAAAATATCTGGGCTCCAATAAATAACGATTACAACAACACAGTTTTATGACTTCAAACCATGTCTCTTATCTTAATTACACTCTTTCACTTGAAGATACTACTTTTTTATTACCATCCAATTTGCTCTGGCACAGTCTGACTTGGGCTTGGATAATGCACCAGTTATGCAGTATATGAACTGGTCAGGTTGCCCTGCAGCCAAACTGAAGCAAGTAATTGCTTTCTTCACTTTTCTGTCTTCCTGCCATGGTTCCAGCCAGCCAGCTGACTTGTTTGGGCCACTCCTGCCCCACATTTCATATCATCCATCTGATGGGTGGATGAACAGGATAAGGACCCTGGGCATGGGGCAGGAGGTACAGCTGTCATTGGTAGCAATATTTTTTCCCCTTAAGAAGCCCCTTCACCTCCTGTAATAACAGGAGTCAGCCACCCAGTTCAGGGCAGACTGTGGGGGAGGAGCTAACACTATGTGACTCACCCACCCACACGGTAAAAGCTCCTCACAATCCAAAGGAGGTGCTACAGAACATAGGGCCATATCCTCCCTCCCTCAGGCCACAACATCTCCGCCCAGGGAGTGACAGTCTGGATCAAGATTTGATCCCAGGTCACTCCATGTGGCAGTGCAGTGCAATACCAGCTAGCACATTCAGGCCACCTTCAGTGAGACTGCTTTCTTGATTAGCTTCCGGCTCCCCCAGTCCACAGTTCAACTTCTACTGATCTAACTGCACCAACTTTAATTTAGTATGGCAGACACACCAGGCTGAGTGAACCAGCAAAGCCAGGCAGCCTTACCAGATCTTTCAGATGAGGAGACCTTGCTGTGATTCAAGTTCACATTTTGTTCAGGATGTGCCTACTGAGCAAAGGCCCATTTACAAGTCTATCCTATATATAACCCCCATGGGGCTACTATATCTTTAAGACTCCTTTGCTGCTCGCAGATCAGAGTTACCCACAGACCCCGACGAAGCAACCTTGCAAGGCTTCCGAGTGGACCAGGAATCACCCAATCTTTGCACCAGCTGAACTGGATGTGGGCCTGCACCTGTGCAGGACTTGTTCAGGTGTAGACTTATGTTTCAACTGAAAAACGTTTGTAGATAAGGACTGTTACAGAAAACTGCCTTGGGACTACAACTTGGCAGCCAGTTTGGTCACCTGTGACCCGCTCTGCTATGGCCACAGGGTCAGAGGATGACTGGCCACCCAATCATAAGATACTGCCTAAGGAAAAGACAAGAGCCCATGGACTTGTGATAGATATTATTAAAATAATGTGCCCTTCCAGCTGGCTACCACCTTTTCAGTGACAAACGTCCAACACTTGCCTAGCATGATTAACTGACAGCCCAATCACCTAGAGCTGCTAGTTCCACAGTGAGTAGTAGTGGCTTTCATGAAAAGCAGGCATGTCTGTGCAAGATCTTGAGTGATCAGGGCTGCTGCGAGCTCCTGTGGGTATACTGCAAAGACAGACTGTGCATCTGTGCTGCCCCATATGCTGGCACCTCTTTGGGCTGAGGGTGGAGGTGGCCAGTCTCCAGGCTGAGCTGGCGGGAGTACTGTGGACCTTCACCCCCACCCAGAGGCCACCATGTCCCCAGCCACTGAACAACAGTTGCCCAAGCAGGGGGCTGGATGAACTACGGTGAACTCAGGGAAGTTCAGGGAGGGGATGTCAGAGGCACATCCCCCATCAGGTCCAACCTAGGAACTGCTATGCTGTCCTGGAGAAGCAGGAGAGTCCCATAAGGGAACCCAAGGTTGTGATCACGGAGGATGTGTGGGTCCTCCAGGTCCTCCAGGAGGGAGACCCAGGGACAGGAGAAAGAGGACCCAAGGGAAGAGGAAGCTACTCCTGGTGGGGGACTCAGCTGTCCGAGGAATGGATTTGGGCATTAGTAGCAGGGAGAAGGAGGTAAAATGCCTTCCAGGAGGCACAGCTTGGAGGAAGGGAGAGCAGATCCAGAAAATCGCTAAAGCTGTAGCTAGGAGAGGGAGGCTTGAGATCATTGTCCACCTGGGGAAATGACCTAGCCAGGGACAAGGCAAGCATGGAGCAGGTGCAGGAGGATTTCAGGGAGTTAGGAGGTTGCCTGGGGAAGGTAGCAAGCTCCATGACATTCTCAGAAGTGCTGCTGGTCCACGGCAGGGGGAGACTAGGAATATCCACATCAGAAGCTTCAACACTTGGTTAGAGGGCTGGTGCAGGAAAAAGTGATATGGCTTCACTGGGGACTGGGACCCACCTGGAATGATGTGGGCCTGTATAAGGGCGATGGCCTACATCCATCCAGGACGGGGACGGTGGTCCTCAATGAGCGGTTCAAATGCTTCCTTGGCAAGCATTTAAACTAGCCCAGGGGTAGACCAAGTGAAAGCAGGGAGACCCAAGCAGCCCACCCCCACAGGTTAGAGCAGCCAGAAGACAGGAACAGGAGGGTAAGTTGTTGACAGGTACACCTCAACCAGTTATAAATGGAACGGCAGAGGAAGGGAGGCAGCAAAAGAGGGAAACCAGGTTTGGAGGGAAGAAACAAGAGGGCAAAAGAGGGAATAGAAGGGGGGCAGGCAGTAAAATGTGGAAAGCCATGGTTACAAATGCCCATAGCCTGGGAAATAAAATCCCAGACCTGGTGGCCTTGGTGATGGTGGCTGACCTGGACATAGTGGCAATAACCGAGATCTAGTACACTGCAAATCACGACTGGGACATCAGTGTACCAGGTTATGCTCTAGCTAGAAGGGATAGGGTGAGTAAAAAAAGAGGGGGGGTTGGCCCTGTACATCCGAGAAGGAATAAAAGCAACTGGGATACAGGGTAGATGGGGGGGCACTGTGGATCACCCTTGAGCCAGGCAATGGCACAGCAATCCACACGGGGTGATCTACAGGCCTCCAGCGAAGGGGGAGGAGGTGGATATAGTGCTAGTGGATGAAATACATGAGATGGCAACGAAACAGGAGGTGCTACTGCTGGATGATTTTAATATGCCAGATGTGGACTGGGTAACTGCTTCAGCCAGGAGCCAAGACATCTTGGACTCCCTGCAGGGGGCAGGCCTCAAGCAGCTGGTGCTGGAACCCACCAGGGGCAGGGCAATTCTGGACCTATTACTGATGAATGAGGACAGAACCACAAAAGTCCAGGTAGAAGGTTACCTGGGGTCCAGCAACCACCACATAGTGTGGTTTAACACAGGTACAGAGTCATAGTGAAGCCAAAAGGTTGGGTTTCAGAAAATAAGGAGACACAGAGGAAATATTAGCACAGACAGTGAAGAAAAGGGGCAAGACATTCTATAGGTACATCAGTGAGAGAAGGAAGTCCAAGGATAGGATAGCAAAGCTCAAATGGATGAACAGGAGTGTGTGGAGGGAGACCTGGAAAAGGCAGAAATGGCGAATAAGTACTTTTGACAGCCGGCCCGGTGGCGCTGAGGCGCTAGACGCCACACCTCGCACCGGCTACCCGTGTTCGGGAATGAGCATGGGCCACCATGGGTCAGCAGGGGGGAGATAGATCGAGCATCTGATGGACTGTTCTCCATCTCAGGGAAGGGGGAAGACCTGCAGCCGGTGCACGCCTGACTCCTAGCGGAGGCTGGGGCTCGATGGCACGGCGCCACAAGAATGTGGGGCGAAGTGCAGCAGATGCTTGATGAGGGCACACAAGGGAGCGTGCGTGGCCCCCATCGCAGGGGTCATTGCACGCTGCGCTCCCGCAAGGGGAGATAATGGAAAAAGTGGCAGCCAGGTCATGCAGCTTGATGGCCGCCCGCCAGCACGCGCTGCCCATGAGGCACCATTTGATCCGGATCCGCAAGCAAGTGGGGAGTTAGCCTTGCCTCACCACCACGGGGGGTAAGCCATGTGAGAGTACAAGGTTGTGACTCAGGAGTTCGGAGCGGCCAGAAGGAGAGAAGAGGAGTAGGAGCTGACTGGAGGCCACAAAAAGGAAAAAAGTAAGGAAAAAAAAAAGTACTTTTGTTCAGTATTTACTGAAGAAGGGGAGGGACAGGGAACACAGCTGGGCAGCAGTTACAAAGCGGGAAGGGAGGTGAACACTGATCCATTCACAGAAGAAAGAGAGCCCTGGAGCAGCTCACAAAACTGAAGGTGGACAAGGCAATGGGACCAGATGGCATACATCCCAGGATACTGAGGGAGCTATGGATGGAGCTGGCGGCACCACTGGCAGCCAGGTTTTATTTATTTATGACTTTGTTAACCAGATAGGTGCACTGATCCCAGAGACCGTTTTCAGGCTTGACCTGGGCCACATAAGGCGGCACAGAGTAGAAACATCAGAATAACAAGAACATAACAAGAGCAGGTAATATATAATGAAAGGTTACAGTTGTTACATTTGGCAATACATGGTGGCAGTAGTTGAGGGACAACAAATAACAAAGCAAAGTAAGGCTCATGGTGGTACAGTTTCAGTAAATTTATTTATTTAAAAGTTTTACCAGAAAGGCGTACTGAGCAGAATACCACTTGATTCCAGACACATCCTGGGGGGGTTGGTAGCAAGGGAGATGACACAGAGCATAATACATCATAGAAATGCATGATTACAAAACACAGTATGTGCAGCATGGGGTGGGAAGCAGGGGGAGTCAGCGCAGAGTATAAATACATCAGTAATGCATGAGTACAAAGCACATTATGTACAGAAAGTACAGCTGGAGAATTTGATACAGGCGGTCTGTTACATCATGGAAATAAATACTGTTAGGATACAGTCAGGTAAGAGAGCAGGGGGGAAACACAGAATATAACAACACAGCATGTACACAACCACTAAAATGACTAGGTACAGCGCATATGCATCAGGAAAGTGGTTACAACAATAGCCATCCAAGGTGTATAATTGGGATTTAGCCTGGAGGATTGGGATAGCCAGTTAACTGCTGGACCATAGCTGCACACTGACAGTGGGGTCAGCCGTCGTTGACTAGTCACTTTTTTGAGTTACCAGCCATCTAAGTGCATGCACAGGAGGTGCAGAAGTGGGCTTTGAGGAGGGAGTTTAGTCGGTGGGCAGAGTTGGTTTGCTGAATGGCCAGTGGTAGGGAATTCCACAGTTTAGGTATGCTATATGGGAAAGCTGCCTGTCCTGCAGTGGTGGGCATACGAGGGACACTCAGGGAGCGGGTGTTGGAATTTCGGAGGGACTGCGAAGGTGGGGGGGCTGAGGACAGGGCACTAAAGAGGTATGGGGGCAGGAACTGTGTCCAGTACTTGGCCGTGAGCCTGGCGCAGTGAAACAACCTCTTATCCTGCAGTGAGGGGAGGTGCAAATTCTGATACAAGTTGCAGTGGTGTGTGCTGGGAGGACAGTCAAGGGTGAAATGACAGAAGGAGTGGAAAGGGATGTCCAGTCTGGTTAGGGTAGTCTTGGGAGCAGCACAATACATTATGTCCCCATAATTAAAGATAGGGAGGATCCTTTTGTGTATAATCGCTTGCCAGGCCGGTAGCGGGATGCACCTGCGGTTACTGTACAGCACCCCAAGTTTGGAGTACAGCTTCTTGTGGAGTGCCTCATCGTGTACAGAAAAACCGAGGTGTTGGTTGAGCCAGACCCCGAGGTAGCTAAAGGAGGAGCAAGCCTCCAGCTTTGTCCCATCCAAGGTGTGGAAGGTGGGTAGGGAGGGGAGCCGCGACAGTCTCTGCCTAGTGCCAAAGGTCATGGAGACTGTTTTCTTGGCGTTTAAGAATAGTTGATTTGAGTGAAACCAGAGTTGGACATCACTGAAGCCTAGCTGTAGACTGGATTCTACATCAGAGGGAGAAGGGCCTGAAGCATACAGGACTGTGTCGTCTGCATACATATGAATGGATGTATGTGGGCAGGCCATGGGTAGGTCATTTAGGAAAATGGAGAAAAGTAGTGGCCCTAGGACTGAGCCTTGGGGGACCCTAGACGAGATGGGGAGAGGGGAGGAGATGGAGTTACCAATCCTGACGGACTGGGACCTGCCCACCAGGCAGGAGTGGAACCAGTCGGTTACAATGCTGGAAAGCCCAGATAGGGAAAGCTTGGTGAGGAGGAGAGGGTGTGAGACAATGTCAAAAGCCTTTGCAAGGTCAACAAAGATGGCTAAGGTAATGTCGGCTTGATCTATATCAGTGAGGATGGCATCGGTGAGCCTTAGGAGGGAGGGAGGGAGGTGGTAGTGAAGTGGGACTTCCTAAAACCAGACTGGAACGGGGTGAAGAAAGATGTAGATTCAAGGAAGGAGAGCTGGGAGAGGACTAGGTGTTCCTGCAGTTTATCTAGAATGGGGAGAAGAGAAATAGGGTGGTAGTTACCTCGGAGGGAGGGGTCGCCACCCTTCCGGAGAGGTATGACTGTGGCATGCTTCCATTCAGATGGGATAGAAGCTAGAGAGAAGGACAGATTGAAAAGAGAGGCCAGTGGGGAGGCAATGGCTGAGGCAGACAGGATGAGCATTTTAGCATCCAACCCGGAGGGGCATTTGCTTTTGGACGGGTTTAACTTTAACAGGGCGTTCTACACATCGACAGGGGTAACAGGTTGAAAAGCAAAAGCGTTTCCAGTGGCTTGGGCTGATTGTGGTGTGGTGGGATGGGCTGGTGCGGAGTGGGGGAGAGAGGACAGCAGTGATGCAGTACAGTTTGTGAAGAAGGAGCTGAACTCTGTCACCACTGCTAAAGGGTCTTCGACAATGGCGTCCCCAGTGTTAATGACAGGGTTGGGGGGTTGGGATGGAGGGGAGAAGAGGGACTGAATGACTTTCCAAAATTTTGTGGGGTGATTTATATTTGAGAGGAAGGTGGATTGGAAATAATTTGCTTTTGCTTGGCAGATTTGCCTAGTGCATGCATTTCTAAGGGCACGGTATTTCTGATAGTCTGAGTGAGAGCCAGTAGTTTTATGGGCCTTCCAGGCTTGATCCCTGGCTTGGAGACTGGCCATGACCAAAGCGGAGATCCAGAGCAGGTAAGCCCCCATACCATTCGGTGAGTCTATGGAGGAGGCACGCGAGATGGCAGACCAGTCCATGTTTTCCAGGTCACTTATGAGGGACGCAAGGTCCAGAGATTTATATGACCTGATCAGTAGGGTTAGGTGGGGGGGGGGGAGCTTTTGGCTTGAAGACTTTCCTTACTGAGTAGAGTAGATGGTGGTGCCTTAGGGAGTCAGGTAGGAGACCAGCAGAGATAATCCTGTGAGGGTGTGAGGTGAGGGACCAATCTAACAGAGAGTGGTTCTGTGTTTTGGGGTTTAGCCAAGAGGGTTCCGTGATCAGCTGGGCCAGGTTCAGAGCGGCCACGTCATTTCATACTTTAGAGCAGGAGGGGATGAGCCAATTCGCACAGAAGTCACCCAAGATGTGTAGGTCTCCATCTGGTGCGTGGGATTTGAGGGCAGTTAGATGGTCCTTGATAGATGATATGGGGGAGTCTGGGGGGGGTGGTAGGAGCCAGCTATGTAGATGGGGATGGTACAAGGTAGAGATATTTTTACCTTCAGGGATTCTATAGTTTGTGAGGGATCTACGATGCAAAGTCGACAACTAACTCGTCGACTGGCATCGCAGCGCCAGGCTCCCTGTTGACTGCGATTTGCAGTCAGCAGGGAGCCGTGGACAGCAGGGACTGTTAATTCTTCGGGGGGGGCTTTGCCCCTCAAGCGGGAGCTTAGATACCAACTCTGAGTTGGAGTTGGTTCGGGAGGGTGCAGGATCAGGAAAGGTGTCGCTTGTCCTGAGCACATTCCCTACAGCGACATGGCACTGTTGTCAGCAGTGACATATGTCGCTGTAGGGGTTTCGCCACGGGAGGTGCATACCATTTGTGAGGATGGAAGAGGGAGCAATATGCTGGCTGATTGAAGGGTGGAACTGATGTACATGGCAATGTCATCTCCCCTTTTACCACCATGCTGGTCTTGTCGGATTACAGTGGACCCTGGGACTGAGATGCATGCATCCTTGGTGTGAGGTTTTAACCACGTCTCTGTTATGATAAGAATGTCCAGTTTTAGGGATAGGACAATTGGCTGGAGCAACGCGAATTTTGGGAGGAGGCTTCGTACGTTCAATTGTGCCAACCTTAGGCTATGGGGGAGCTGAAGTGGGGGGACTGGCCCAGGGTTTGGTTCGATATCTCCTGCCAATAGCCACAACATGTTCAGTGAGTCGCTCAACGCAGGGGTGGCTCCAGAGGACTGGAGGAGGGCACATGTTGTCCCTCTTGACAAAAATGGTAGCCAGGAGGAGATGGGAAACTATAGGCCGGTCAGTCTCACTTCAATAGCGAGTAAGATTATGGAGGCACTGCTTAAGGAAAGGATTATGGGACACTTGGAAACCAACAGAGCCCAGGATCCAAGGCAGCATGGATTCATAGCAGGTAGGTCATGTCAAACAAATCTGATAGATTTTTTTGATTGGGTAATGAAGGAGGTGAATTAGGGGGAGTGGTGGATGTAGCCTACCTAGAGTTCAGCAGGGCCTTTGACAGCATTCCACTAGGAGGCTATATAGCACAGTGGTTTAAGGCGCTGAGCTGCAAATCTGGAGACCTGGTTTGACTCCCACAGCCCCCACTTGCATACTGTGTGACCCTGAGCAAGTCACTTAACTTCCCTGTGCTCCCAGGATGCACCTGTAAACAAGCTTTCAGCTTAGTGTGCCACTCCTGGTTAAACAATTGAACATAAAAGACTGGTTAACAAGATGAGTAGCCTGGGTCAGGGCCACAAGGTGGTAAACTGGGTTAGAAACTGGTTAAGGGACAGCAAGCAGAGGGTGGTAGTAAATGGGATCCAATCAGGGAAGGGGGAGGTGACCAGTGGGGTACCGCAAGGATCAGTCCTGGAGCCAGTCCTTTTTAATGTCTTCATTAGTGACAGCGTGGAAGAGCTGGAGGGGAAAGTTTGCCTATTTGCAGATGACACCAAGATCTGCAACAGGGTGGACCGTCCAGAAGGGGTGCAGAAAATGAGGCGGGACCTAGTAAAACTGGAAAAATGGTCAGAGGTGTGGCAGCAGAGGTTCAATGTGAAGAAGTGCAAGATCATGCACCTGGGACACAGAAACCATGGAGAGAACTACTGGATGGGGAGTTGCTGACGGTCACCAAGGAAGAAAGTGATCTCGGGGTTATCATTTCAGATGACCTAAAAGTGGCCAAGTGAGTACAAAGGCTATAGATGGGGCCGGTGGCATGCTGGGGTACACAGGAAGGGGTATCACTAGCAGAAGGAAGGAGGTGGTGATTCCACTACATAAAACACTGGCGAGGCCTCACCCTGTCGGCACCTGAACCCTGGCTCCCAGCACTGCAGAGTGACATTCTACCACTGAGTCAACAATGGCCTAGTGGCCTCTACTGTGTACAGTACTGGAGGCCACATTTTCGTAAGGACATAGACAGGGTAGTGGCCATTCAGAGAAGGGCGACTAAGATGGTACAGGGCTTGCACCAGAAGACATATGAGGAGAGATTAAAAGACCTCAGTATCTTAAAGACATTAATAAGGTGCAAGTGGGTGACATCTTTCAATATAGGAGAAGTACAAAAATGATGGAACATGATACGAGATTGGGGGGGCAGGATAAGGGGAAATGTGAAGAAGTTTTTTTTTTCACAGAAAGAGTGGTAGATCCATGGAATAGCCTGCTATTGGAGGTCATGGGAGCAAGCAAAGTGGGGAGATTTAAACATGCATGGGAGAGGCATAAAGGAACCCTAGAGGTGGGAAGGAGAGGCTAACGCCAATGGCCAAGTTGGGTCAGCGGCCACCAATAAAGGTAGGGTATAAGGGCAGACTAGATGGGCCCAGCGGTTCTTATCTGCTGTCAGTTTCTATGTTTCTGTCTGGTGAAGTCGAAATAGAGGGTGAAACAGATCCCCCTGCTTACAAAAGTGAGGCATTCATGTGCTGAACACCATGAGATCATTATGCCAACAGGAGGGGTCCATTGTGTAGGGCCCTAATGTGCTACCAGCCATCATCCCCATGATGGTAGGGTTCTATCCCTGGTTTTTGTCACCATTCACCTCCTGGTGGCACCTGGTACTAGCCGAGTGTAAGACACACACACACACACGACTTCCTTTTGGGGAGCAAATTCCACAGCCCTCACAGGTGTTGCTGTGGTGCCAGAACCCAAGAAGGAGTGCAGCCGCATAGCTGCACCCCACTTCCCTTCCCAGTCCATCTGGTCGGCACCTCAACCCTGGCTGCCAGCACTGCAGAGTGACGTTCTACCACTGGGCCAACGATGGCCTAGTGGCCTCTACTTGAGCTGTTATATAGTTTATTATGTGCGGACATTTATTTGAGTAAAAATTACTTATAGAAGGAGGGTGGGTGGGTCTCAGCTTCAGGAGTTGATCTTGGCACAGTGCCATGCCCAAGTATTCGATTCAAATAGCAACTGTGGGTACAAAGACTTGTCATGTCCAACACAGGATTCAAGAGACAGAAAGAGACCAAGTGAGCCACACAGTCTGTTCCCCTGCCAACTCAGCAGATGCACCCATCAGGCGATCTGCTGTAATGCAATGTTCTTGTGTACATAGTAATGTTTTATTTTTATTATGATCCTGTCACTTGGGTAACAAAACACTGCCTGTGGCATCTGATGTTTAGATTTGATTAATTCTGAGCCTGAGCTGCTTGTGTGACACACATTCTTTTTGTGGCAAACTTTACAGTCAATGGCCTAAAATGAAACTTTTATTGCTGGCACCAACCTACGGAATCTGTCGAACTCGCTGACCATCTTACAGAAACAAATTACTCTAAGCCCTTTCAACAAGGAAGCCTTATATTTTCTTTTTTTCATAGAATATCATAATTTGGGACAACATGCAATAACAGAGAGCTCAAATACTAAAACACCACCAAAATGCAGAATAATATAAGATAATGCTGTTACTTACACTTCCAGCCCAAAGTCTAGTTGTTCTTCCTGACAGTTTATAATATACATATATAGTTTCTCCTTTTTTAAAGTTTATAAATCGGCAGTCAGGACCTGTAAAATCTTGCACAGCTTTGCCCCGACACATTAACACTGTTAAAGAAAAAAGACAAAAAGAAGAAATGCTTTAATTACACTTAAAATTATTACCATAAGCTTTTCTGCCGTTGTGATTTCCAACAGAGATGCATTATATCATTTACAGGCTGCTAACCCAGGTTACAGCTGTGGTGATTGTATTACATAGAGGTCAAGAGGCTTGCTCAAGGTCACACCACAATTCAGTGGCTGTGAGATTTTCACTGGGATACTGCTACTTCACAGTTCTGTACTCTAACTGCTGGACATGGTTGCTTCTTGCTCAATACAGCTGTCCAGTGTGTGTATGGACCCCCACCATATCTCCTATCATCCCTGCTCCTGTTGCACTGCATTCCATTTTCTACTCATGTCTCTGTTTTCTCAAGAAATATTCCACTGTTGACCTTAACCTTTGTATGATAACTCTGGGTTTTAAATGTCGAACCATGTCTTAGGCTTCCATGTCTTTGTAGTTCTCCTTTAACATCTGTAGCCTTCAAGCTGCCTCCTTGGTTTGAAATTGCCTCACTGCAGTTAGGACTCTTTAAAACTAAAGTAACACTGCAACTGAGGTCATGCTAACTGGCATAAAATAGCATTTAAAATTGTTTATTTTTTTTTGCCAGCCTGTCGGTGCAGCACTAAGGCTACTGCTCACGACGCCAGCCAACCGGATCTGAAAATGAGCCTGGGTCATCAGGGGGCAAGCCGGAGGAAGGACTGAGCATCGCAGAGGATGCCCTCTTCCAAAGAGCAGGGAGGGCAGTTGGCTCCATGGTGATACTGCCACACAGATGACCACAGACGGCAGTACAGCTGGTGGCACCTAGTAGGAAAGAGGATGCTGGCCGATGTAACGTCTCACACTTTTGGGTGCGTACAGAAATAGATTAGTTGCCGTATTGGTCCTTGTAAGAACAGATCCAGAAGCAAATAGTTTGATACCATTTGCTTCTGCAACTTTTGGGTGTGTGCACCTGCACACCCTTACTACCAGCAGCCAAAGGGATGGGACCCAAACACAGAAAAGCACTGGGCATGCAGGATGACATGGTCTCCTGCAGGCCCTGCACTGGTGACCCAGGCACCTCTTCCCATCAGATCTACACCACAGCAGGAGCTGGGTGAGCCCTGATACCACCACCACAGGGGGGTAAGCCATGGACTAAGCCATCCAGGAGATGCTGAGTGATGGAGCTGGAGAGGTTGGCAGCAAAGCTGGAGAGCCAAGGACAGAAAAACAGAAGCTACAAAAAGTACACTTTTAACTAGCCCATCTGCACAGCAGTGGAAGGACTGCCGTTCATAAGGTACATGATACAGATTTGGAATTAGCCTGGGTCAGTATTGGTGGTAGTATAGCATAGTGGTTAAAGGCACTGAGCTGCAAATCTGGAGACCTGGGTTTGAATCCCGTCAGCCCCCACATGCATACTGTGTGACCTTGAGCAAGTCACTTAACTTCCTTGTGCTCCCAGGTCGCACCTGGAAACAAGTTCTGGTTTAGTGTGCCTTTCCTCTTTAAACAATTTCCCCCTTTCCCTTCATCAGAGGCCTGCCTGGAGAGGAGGATCAAGCAACCCCGATGACGACACTTTCCTCCTCTGTGGTGGCTGGGCAGGTGGTTGTATGACCCAAGATGGTGGTACAGCTGGAGTTGCTTGTAGTAGGGGATACATCATCTGGCTCCAGCAATGCAGCCATGTTTTGTGTGCACATACAGGCCTTGGGAGTCCAGGCTGGCAGCGTGTCAAGGGAAGTGCAAAAAAAAAACCTGGATGAAAACAGCCCGGCTGCATGCAGCAAGATGCTGTCATTCTCAAAATACTCTACCGTATGCCAGAATTTGCTCCACGTTATGCAGATGGCGGCCAACCGAGGTGGTTAGCAGACAGTCTAAGATGTTTGCCATTGCTGTAGTGGGGCTGATGGCAGGTGGGGCCTCTAGACCGTGAGTCAGATGCAGACAGAAGAGTGGGTGGGGGGTTCTGAGTTGTGGGGGGAGAGGGGACACAGAAGTTCTATCAGTGCCCAGGCAGGGAGGGGTCCGCTAGACTACAAGGGACTGGTTATATATTCCAGATTTATGGGGGGGCAGGGGGACCACTAGACTACAGGAACAGCGGGTATATCTAATTATAGTAAAGGGATGGAACTGAACTGACGGGACCACTAAACTACCAGAGACTCGAGTATCTCTATTAAATATATTATACAGAAGGGCATCGGGGTAGGGGACCACTAAACTGCCAGGGGCTGACAGCTATTGCTGTCTGTCTGCTACTTGGGGTGGGTAGGGGCAGCTGAGGTACTCCACAATGCCTCCGGACAACTGTTTGCCATGGCACTTGTCATATAGGTATGGGTCAGAAAGCATAAACAAACCAGAAGATATTATAAAATTCATAAGTAACATTTTGTTATTAACAACAATAAATAAAATTGTACAGTACAGCTCTTCACAAAGGCAGTACAAACAAAGAAACAAAGTTCTTCATCTGAGAGTCTCTCTAAAATCTTCAGCTCTAACTCTCTATACAAAACATTGCTCTCTTTTTTATAAGTTGTTTTCCCCTGGCATTTACATTCTGCATCCTAATCTAGTTTATCTTCCCGTGAGCAGCCTGAAGAGTACATCTTGTCCTTTTTTTGTTGTTTTTCATTTAGCTTTTTCCCCGCAGGTCGGCACCAGCAGACTCATTCGGCACTGTCCCTGCCTCCCCCATCTGGCACTCATCCCCCCCCCCGACTCAACTCACTCCATGTATTCCCTCACGAATTGACCCCATGGTGGGGCCAGGAAGGGGAGGCCATCCTCCCCACCTGGTGACTCTCATCCAGAACTGGGGATAGTGGTCTCGTGGTGATGCGGGAACGAGGGCAGGCAGGGCTTCATTAAGCCGGCACCTTCCCATTTTCCACCTCACTCTTCCTCCCTTATGCGGCGTGCAACGGAAGGCAAAGGGCAGGAGGCGACACACGCTACGGAGCTGTGGCCCCTCACTGCTGTGTCACTCGTACTCTGGCGCTGCCACCCGGCTTCCACCAGGTGGCAGCCAAGGACCAAGATGGTGTCCCTCCCCACCCCAGGAGAGGAGAGCACTCCATCAGACATTTAATCCTCTCCCTCCTGGCTGACCCACAGCACCCTGAGCTTGACATCGAACTTAGGTTGCTGGCGTGGGAACAGGTAAGGTGCACTAGGTGCCTCAGCCCTCTTCACCTCTGAGCCAGCTATACATCTACGGCCTGATTCTCAAAGTTCCTAGCATGGCACAAGGGGTTACGCCATAAAGAATGGCGCAAAGTGCTGCTTGCACCAAAAGATGTGCCGGGAGTGATTCACAAAGGCAGCCTGTATCAACCACAGGCTGTATACACCAAAGGGTGCCTGTGCCTTCCATGTGCCACAAACTGGGCTGCAGCATTTTATTTTTTATTTATTTAGCTTTTGTTGACCGGGTAAGTGCACTAGACAAATCCTGCCTATTTTCAGGCACGACCCAGGGGAGGGGGATACAGATGAATGCCAACTGACCTTGAACCAGATTAAGCATGGTGCTACAGCGCATGTGGCAGACGTAAGCTGCCACATCCCCTAAATCGAGATTCTCAATACCTTCCCAGAGGGTGAAATTCTAATTACCCTTAGACCAGCCAGGGCTGGCCTAAGAATACTTAGACTATCACCCTCTGGAAGGGTTTGCCTACTTTCACCACTATCAGATCTCTCCCTCATGTGCCACGGCCCCCCCAGCCCCGATCCACCCATAAATTGAAATGTGTAAAAAAAAATTCCCTGGTGATCTAGCAGACCGCCCTCCCCCACCCTGATCTGCCCAGAAAGTAAAATGTTACTAAAAATAGAAACATTCCCTGGGGGTCTAGCGGCCCCACCTCCCCACCCCAATATGACTCCCACCCCGTCAGGTAGTGCCCGCCACCCCAGCCCGAACCCTAAGCTGGTGATCAACACAGCCCTCCTCTCACAACCACAGCTGGTTGCCGACTGAACTCACTGAGGGCATACAGTATACAGTATCGCTCTCTGACTGACAGTCAGGGTTTCAGGCTGGGAGGAATGCAGTGCACACCTACCCGCCTACCTGGCGACCCTCCCTCTCTCCCTACTCCCTCTCACCTAAATCCATTACCCAATATCTCTTTCTCTCCCCTACCTTGACAATGCCTCTGGGCTGCACTGCTCCTAATGTACAGTAAAGAAAGTTTGCTCTAGTACTAGCAAGTCTCCATATTAGTTCTAGTTTATTAATCACTAGTCCAGGCATACATTGTCCAATGCCTGCTTCAGTTTGCTTGTTCTTATTCATTTTTTGCCTGCCTACTGTACTTATGTTCACATGTCCTCCTTTCATGATTTGTATTGTATCTTGTCTATGCACCATGATGCAGAACCTATGTAAAAGAGCTCCTAGCTCAAAGGTGTTAATCCGAGATTTAAATAAATAAAATATGTAAGTGCTTTCTGTTTTTTCATTTTACCTACAGTACTATTAGTAGGATGTGGTGTCCAAATCTGTATGCTCCTGAATAAAAATAAATTTCTTTCTATCTGTCTATCTATCTATCCATCATCCATCAGTCTATCTAGCTAACCTAAGCCTCCTTAATTCACTACTGTGTACAAACTGAAATAACACTGTCTTGTACTAACTGAAATGACATTTCCTTATCTACATTTAAGCAATAAGGCAAGTCCAAGGGTTATGTTAATGGTCTGTTAATCACCTTCTAGGGGTGTACTGTGGCACGAGGTGTAGCTGAGTGCCACATGCCCCTAGAGGGTGATTAACTGACCACTAACATAATCTCTGGGACAGCCTTATTGCTATTATAATAAAAATGTTTTTAAACAGCGTTAAACCTTGTTCAGCATATGGCTAAGCTCTACATGTATGTTATTAAAATATTAACATAAGGCTGTTAGAATGTTTGCAGCCAATCAGAAAGCTCCATTTCTCAGATCCTTTTTATAATATCAAATAAACAGCAAATCACATCTGCTCTTCTCTAGGGTCACATGCCAAGTTATCCAGTCTCTGATCACAGCAAAGGACCACCCTCATGCATCTGATCAGTTTGACTGCCCTTTCTTGTACCCAATCAACCCCCGCAATCTGCCTGTTGTACTGTGGCACCCAAAAGAGTAAGCAGTACTTACAATGCAGCATCACTAGAAGAACGGTAGGATACTCTGACTAGTCCTAGGAGTGGTTCTCCTTTTTATGCAGCCCAACATTTGGCTAGCTCTCCTGGTCTGGATTCTGTAGCAATACATTTTTTTTTAACTTGCCATTTATCACCCAGATCACCAGCCTGCCACCTACTGGCTGCTCCACCCCAACCTTGTCCCCTGCTATCTCTGATACATACACCTCTCCACCTCACGCTCCTGTGGCTTACCCCCCACAGTGGGGCGCATGGCCATAAAGGCCTGCCACTGATATCAGAAAGTACTTCTTGATAAGCTGCTGGAAGATGGTTCTGCAGTCAGTGGTGGGACCTGCAGGCAGAGACAGTATTATCCTGCCATGGCTGAGCTTCTTCTATGGTTTTGTTCCCAACCATTTAGGGATGTCAGCACTCTAGGAGCTCAAGAATGGGGGCACAAATGACACAGCATAAACCGCAAGCCAGGCAGACAAACCCCTCCCATTCTGCCTCCACTGTGTTTCCATCTGTGTTCACCCAGGTTGTAGGATCTCAGCAGAGGCAGTGACCTTCTCTGGAGGAGGACAGAATCCTCTGGGATGCACAATCATCCTGTTCCAGCCAGCCCCTGATGACTCGGGCTTGTTCCCAAACCCGGGTCACCAGTGTTCGAGCAATCACCCTACCACTGCATCAATGAGCCAGCTGCAGCACACTTTTTGTTTATTGTTGTCTCCCTTGGTTACCTTTGTCCCACACATCAATGATGTGGCTGCCACAGCTGCACACTTCTTGTACTATAGAGGGCAAAGGGTGTATGGCTGCCTTCACAACTGATGTCACTGCCACTCCAAAACTAACCAGCAAAGGGTGTGAAAATGCCTGATAGCCTACAGACTCCTTCCCAGGCAGCCAAGTGCCTCATCTCTGCAATGCAGTGACACCTGCCACCTCCAGCACTGGATGACAGGGACCGCATGCAATTATAAAATGGATAGAAAAAATGCTGAAAGCTGATTGGTAGAGAGCCAGTTTCACTCAGCATACTTATTACTGTAAATACATACATGGATCCATTCTCTAATCGCAATAAGACACATCAGAGCGTGTATCTCTGGTACAACATCACTTCTCAGATGGTTAAAATGCACACGAGGTATGATGTTATTCCAGCATAGCACACACCCTGCCGCGCCTTATTATCTCCCGGGGACAGCGCATTCGGCTGTACCACCATGCCAGGACACAGTAAATATTTTATTTTATCTTTGACTGCATACTCATGACCTTTATTCCTGGCACACAAAATGCAGTACTTGGCACTTCAAATTTCATCTGCCATCTCTCCACCCCACCACCCCATCCAAAACTTGTTAAACAATTTATTTACCCAGAATTACTCAAGTGAGCTGGAACATCTTATTTTAAGTGGCTTCCTACTTCTACCCAGCTGGGTGGAGTGTACACAACCGAAGTAAAATGATTTGCACATAGTCACACAGTATTTACTTGCTGTATTTCTTTGAAAGGTTTACCTGGATTGCCAACAGTAAGATTTATTGGTGGGACTGCATCCATTAGACCTCACAGCAGGATATACCCTTCACAGCCAAAGTCAACCACTTTCTTCAAGTTCACATATATATTTGCATGTATATACAGGATGTATTTTTTTTTTTCTGGGGTAGAAATTAAGTTTTACAGCTAGTAGCCAATGGGGCTAGTAACTGGGAATAGTCACTGATGCAACTGATGTACTTACTGAATTGTCACCATCTCCAAAACAAATCAGCAGGGCTAGTTAAAGGAAAATTGTACTAGCTCAACAGAAAATCTATCAGCATTTGGGTAGTGAATGCACTTAGCTGTATTTTATGACCACAGAGAATGTTGATACCTTAGTGATACTGTGTTTTGAATAACTAATAACATTTGGCCAGTGCCAGTTTTGATCTGATCTGACCAAGACAGCGCAACTGATCTCATTTTCAGTGGAGTCCCAATCAGTTTTACAGCTGTTAGGGACTGAAGCCAAGGGAGGTTTTGCGACTTGTTCAGCATCACACAGTGTGTCAGCGGCGGTATGGGTTGTTATCTGGGTCTCCTGACCACAAGCCCCAATGGTATAGCCACTAAGCCATGCTGCCTACAAACAAGAATAAAATGTGACAGTTGTATGAAGGAGATGTCCTTTCTCCAAATAAATGAGCAGTACAGCAGTCTGGTGCAACAAGGAACATTTCAGTAACACTCTAGGTACAAAGCATACCACACATTACCAACAATAAAAGTACAGTACAAGCACCTGGTACATCAAGGAATATTTCAGTAACACTAGGTACACGGCACATCACTCATTACCAACATTAAAAGTACAGCACAAGCACCTGGTGTAACAAGGAACATTTCAGTAACACACTAGGTACACGGCACACGACTCATTACCAACAATAAAAGTACAGCACAAGCACCTGGTATAACAAGGAACGTTTCAGTAACACTCTAGGTACATGGCACACGACTCATTACCAACAATAAAAGTACAGCACAAGCACCTGGTGCAACAAGGAACGTTTCAGCAACACTCTAGGTACACGGCGCACCACTCATTACCAGCAATAAAAGTACAGCACAAGCACCTGGTGCAACAAGGAACATTTCAGCAACACTCTAGGCACACGGCGCACCACTCATTACCAGCAATAAGAGTACAGCACAAGCACCTGGTGCAACAAGGAACATTTCAGCAACACTCTAGGCACACGGCGCACCACTCATTACCAGCAATAAGAGTACAGCACAAGCACCTGGTGCAACAAGGAACATTTCAGCAACACTCTGAGCACCGCGCACCACTCATTACCAGCAATAAGAGTACAGCACAAGCACCTGGTGCAACAAGGAACGTTTCAGCAACACTCTAGGCACACGGCGCACCACTCATTACCAGCAATAAGAGTACAGCACAAGCACCTGGTGCAACAAGGAACGTTTCAGCAACACTCTGGGCACAGTCGCACCACTCATTACCAGCAATAAGGTACAGCACAAGCACCTGGTGCAACAAAGGCGTTTCAGCAACACTCTGGGCACGCGTGGCACCACTCATACCAGCAATAAGGTACAGCACAAGCACCTGGTGCAACAAGGACGTTTCAGCAACACTCTAGGCACCACGGAGCACCACTCATTACCAGCAATAAGAGTACAGCACAAGCACCTGGTGCAACAGGAACGTTCAGCAACACTCTAGGCACCACGGCGCACCACTCATTACCAGCAATAAAAGTACAGCACAAGCACCTGGTGCAACAAGAGACGTTTCAGCAACACTCTAGGCACGGAGCACCACTCATTACCAGCAATAAGAGTACAGCACAAGCACCTGGTGCAACAAGGAACGTTTCAGCAACACTCTAGGCACGGTCGCACCACTCATTACCAGCAATAAGAGTACAGCACAAGCACCTGGTGCAACAAGGAAGCGTTCAGCAACACTCTAGGCACCGGCGCACCACTCATTACCAGCAATAAGAGTACAGCACAAGCACCTGGTGCAACAAGGAACGTTTCAGCAACACTCTAGGCACCGCGGCGCACCACTCATTACCAGCAATAAGAGTACAGCACAAGCACCTGGTGCAACAAGGAGCGTTTCAGCAACACTCTGGGCACACGGGCACCACTCATTACCAGCAATAAAGTATAGCACAAGCACCTGGTGCAACAAGGAGCGTTCAGCAACACTCTGGGCACACGCACCACTCATTACCAGCAATAAGAGTACAGCACAAGCACCTGGTGCAACAAGGAACGTTCAGCAACACTCTAGGCACACGGCGCACCACTCATTACCAGCAATAAGAGTACAGCACAAGCACCTGGTGCAACAAGGAACGTTTCAGCAACACTCTAGGCACACGGCGCACCACTCATTACCAGCAATAAGAGTACAGCACAAGCACCTGGTGCAACAAGGAACGTTTCAGCAACACTCTAGGCACACGGCGCACCACTCATTACCAGCAATAAGAGTACAGCACAAGCACCTGGTGCAACAAGGAACGTTTCAGCAACACTCTAGGCACACGGCGCACCACTCATTACCAGCAATAAGAGTACAGCACAAGCACCTGGTGCAACAAGGAGACGTTTCAGCAACACTCTAGGCACCACGTGCACCACTCATTACCAGCAATAAGAGTACAGCACAAGCACCTGGTGCAACAAGGAACGTTTCAGCAACACTCTAGGCACACGGCGCACCACTCATTACCAGCAATAAGAGTACAGCACAAGCACCTGGTGCAACAAGGAACGTTTCAGCAACACTCTAGGCACACGGCGCACCACTCATTACCAGCAATAAGAGTACAGCACAAGCACCTGGTGCAACAAGGAACGTTTCAGCAACACTCTAGGCACACGGGCACCACTCATTACCAGCAATAAGAAGTACAGCACAAGCACCTGGTGCAACAAGGAGCGTTCAGCAACACTCTAGGCACACGGCGCACCACTCATTACCAGCAATAAGAGTACAGCACAAGCACCTGGTGCAACAAGGAACGTTTCAGCAACACTCTAGGCACACGGCGCACCACTCATTACCAGCAATAAGAGTACAGCACAAGCACCTGGTGCAACAAGGAACGTTTCAGCAACACTCTAGGCACACGGCGCACCACTCATTACCAGCAATAAAAGTACAGCACAAGCACCTGGTGCAACAAGGAACATTTCAGCAACACTCTAGGCACACGGCGCACCACTCATTACCAGCAATAAGAGTACAGCACAAGCACCTGGTGCAACAAGGAACATTTCAGCAACACTCTAGGCACACGGCGCACCACTCATTACCAGCAATAAGAGTACAGCACAAGCACCTGGTGCAACAAGGAACGTTTCAGCAACACTCTAGGCACACGGCGCACCACTCATTACCAGCAATAAGAGTACAGCACAAGCACCTGGTGCAACAAGGAACGTTCAGCAACACTCTAGGACTACGGCGCACCACTCATTACCAGCAATAAGAGTACAGCACAAGCACCTGGTGCAGCAAGGGCGTTCAGCAACACTCTGGGCACACGGTGGCACCACTCATTACCAGCAATAAGAGTACAGCACAAGCACCTGGTGCAACAAGGAACGTTTCAGCAACACTCTAGGCACACGGCGCACCACTCATTACCAGCAATAAAAGTACAGCACAAGCACCTGGTGCAACAAGGAACGTTTCAGCAACACTCTAGGCACACGGCGCACCACTCATTACCAGCAATAAGAGTACAGCACAAGCACCTGGTGCAACAAGGAACGTTTCAGCAACACTCTAGGCACACGGCGCACCACTCATTACCAGCAATAAGAGTACAGCACAAGCACCTGGTGCAACAAGGAACGTTTCAGCAACACTCTAGGCACACGGCGCACCACTCATTACCAGCAATAAGAGTACAGCACAAGCACCTGGTGCAACAAGGAACGTTCAGCAACACTCTAGGCACACCGCTCACTCATTACCAGCAATAAGAGTACAGCACAAGCACCTGGTGCAACAAGGGAGCGTTCAGCAACACTCTAGGCTGCAGGCGCACCACTCATTACCAGCAATAAGAGTACAGCACAAGCACCTGGTGCAACAAGGAGCGTTCAGCAACACTCTGAGGCACACGGCGCACCACTCATTACCAGCAATAAGAGTACAGCACAAGCACCTGGTGCAACAAGAACGTTTCAGCAACACTCTGGGCACACGGCGCACCACTCATTACCAGCAATAAGAGTACAGCACAAGCACCTGGTGCAACAAGGAGCGTTCAGCAACACTCTAGGCCCACGGCACCACTCATTACCAGCAATAAGGTACAGCACAAGCACCTGGTGCAACAAGGAGCGTTTCAGCAACACTCTAGGCACACGGCGCACCACTCATTACCAGCAATAAGAGTACAGCACAAGCACCTGGTGCAACAAGGAACATTTCAGCAACACTCTAGGCACCGCACCACTCATTACCAGCAATAAGGTGCAGCTGACAAGCACCTGGTGCAACAAGGACGTTCAGCAACACTCTGGGCACCGCAGTGCACCACTCATTACCAGCAATAAAAGTACAGCACAAGCACCTGGTGCAACAAGGAACGTTCAGCAACACTCTGGGTACACGGCGCACCACTCATTACCAGCAATAAAGTACAGCACAAGCACCTGGTGCAACAAGAACATTTCAGCAACACTCTGGGTCACGGCGCACCACTCATTACCAGCAATAAAGTACAGCACAAGCACCTGGTGCAACAAGGAACGTTTCAGCAACACTCTAGGCACACGGCGCACCACTCATTACCAGCAATAAAGTACAGCACAAGCACCTGGTGCAACAAGAGCGTTCAGCAACACTCTGGGCACGGGCGCACCACTCATTACCAGCAATAAGAGTACAGCACAAGCACCTGGTGCAACAAGGAGACGTTTCAGCAACACTCTAGGCTGCAGTAGCACCACTCATTACCAGCAATAAGAGTACAGCACAAGCTCCTGGTGCAACAAGGAGCGTTTCAGCAACACTCTAGGCCACGGGCACCACTCATTACCAGCAATAAGAGTACAGCACAAGCACCTGGTGCAACAAGGAACATTTCAGCAACACTCTGGGCACCGGCACCACTCATTACCAGCAATAAGAGTACAGCACAAGCACCTGGTGCAACAAGGAGCGTTCAGCAACACTCTGGCACCGGCGCACCACTCATTACCAGCAATAAGAGTACAGCACAAGCACCTGGTGCAACAAAGACGTTCAGCAACACTCTGAGGCACGGCGCACCACTCATTACCAGCAATAAAAGTATAGCACAAGCACCTGGTGCAACAAGGAGCGTTCAGCAACACTCTGGGCACCACGGTGCACCACTCATTACCAGCAATAAGAGTACAACACAAGCACCTGGTGCAACAAGGAGCGTTCAGCAACACTCTGGGCACTGCAGGCGCACCTCATTACCAGCAATAAGAGTACAGCACAAGCACCTGGTGCAACAAGGAACGTTTCAGCAACACTCTAGGCACGGAGCACCACTCATTACCAGCAATAAGTACAGCACAAGCACCTGGTGCAACAAGGAGCGTTTCAGCAACACTCTAGGCACACGGCGCACCACTCATTACCAGCAATAAGAGTACAGCTGAAGCACCTGGTGCAACAAGACGTTCAGCAACCTCTAGGCACGTAGCACCACTCATTACCAGCAATAAAGTACAGCACAAGCACCTGGTGCAACAAGGAACATTTCAGCAACACTCTAGGCACAGCGCACCACTCATTACCAGCAATAAAGTACAGCACAAGCACCTGGTGCAACAAGGGCATTTCAGCAACACTCTGGGCACACGCGCACCACTCATTACCAGCAATAAAAGTACAGCACAAGCACCTGGTGCAACAAGGCACGTTTCAGCAACACTCTAGGCACACGGGCGCACACTCATTACCAGCAATAAAAGTACAGCACAAGCACCTGGTGCAACAAGGACGTTCAGCAACACTCTGGGCGCGGCACCACTCATTACCAGCAATAAGAGTACAGCACAAGCACCTGGTGCAACAAGGACACTTTCAGCAACACTCTAGGCACACGGCACCACTCATTACCAGCAATAAAAGTACAGCACAAGCACCTGGTGCAACAAGGAACGTTCAGCAACACTCTGGGCGCAGGCGCACCACTCATTACCAGCAATAAGAGTACAGCACAAGCACCTGGTGCAACAAGGAGCGTTTCAGCAACACTCTGGGCACACGGCGCACCACTCATTACCAGCAATAAAGTACAGCACAAGCACCTGGTGCAACAAGAACGCTTTCAGCAACACTCTAGGCACACGCGCACCACTCATTACCAGCAATAAGAGTACAGCACAAGCACCTGGTGCAACAAGGAACATTCAGCAACACTCTAGGCACACGGTCGCACCACTCATTACCAGCAATAAAGTACAGCACAAGCACCTGGTGCAACAAGGAGCAGTTCAGCAACACTCTAGGTACACAGGCGCACCACTCATTACCAGCAATAAAGTACAGCACAAGCACCTGGTGCAACAAGGGACGTTCAGCAACACTCTGGGCACGGAGCACCACTCATTACCAGCAATAAGAGTACAGCACAGCTCCTGGTGCAACAAGGAACATTTCAGCAACACTCTAGGCACACGGGCGCACCACTCATTACCAGCAATAAAGTACAGCACAAGCACCTGGTGCAACAAGGAACATTTCAGCAACACTCTGGGTACACGGCGCACCACTCATTACCAGCAATAAAAGTACAGCACAAGCACCTGGTGCAACAAGGAACATTCAGCAACACTCTAGGCACCGCGGCACCACTCATTACCACCAATAAGAGTACAGCACAAGCACCTGGTGCAACAAGGAACATTTCAGCAACACTCTAGGTACACGGCGCACCACTCATTACCAGCAATAAAAGTACAGCACAAGCACCTGGTGCAACAAGGCACGTTTCAGCAACACTCTAGGCACCGCGTCGCACCACTCATTACCAGCAATAAAGTACAGCACAAGCACCTGGTGCAACAAGGCACATTTCAGCAACACTCTAGGCACACGGCGCACCACTCATTACCAGCAATAAAAGTACAGCACAAGCACCTGGTGCAACAAGGCACATTTCAGCAACACTCTAGGCACACGGCGCACCACTCATTACCAGCAATAAAAGTACAGCACAAGCACCTGGTGCAACAAGGAACATTCAGCAACACTCTAGGCACGTAGCACCACTCATTACCAGCAATAAAAGTACAGCACAAGCACCTGGTGCAACAAGGACATTTCAGCAACACTCTAGGCATATGGCGTACCACTCATTACCAACAATAAAAGTACAGCACAAGCACCTGGTGCAACAAGGCACATTAGAGCAACACTCTAGGCACACGGCGCACCACTCATTACCAGCAATAAAAGTACAGCACAAGCACCTGGTGCAACAAGGAACATTTCAGCAACACTCTAGGTACACAGTGCACCACTCATTACCAACAATAAAAGTACAGTAAGTACAAGCACCTACTGCAACAAGGAATATTCAAATACTTCAAAAACACAATGGCACTGACTTTAAAGCTACCAGCTGAGATAAGGTAGCAGGATACAAGGATATCGGGCAAAAGTGTAGAACCTGGGCTGGGGGAGGAGACAGGAAGTTCTAAACAACAGCATAAACTTTAGATTTGGTCTGGAATGTCTTGTTACAGCAGCAAAGTGGTCTAGCTGGAGAGCAAAGCTGTACTTTCCAGTCAAGCCATGAAGCTGAGGACCCCAGAAGGTGGTGGTGGTGGGGGGGGGGGTCAATGATTAGGGATTCTGTATGAAAATGCTGTCTGCCTAGTAGCTCTCTTGCATCTGAGATGGAGGAATTATGTAACAAGGCACAACTAGAGGTTATGTACACTGTTAATCACAATCTAAGGGCGTAATGTGGCACCAGGCATAGCCGAGTGGCACATACTCATAGAGGGTGATTAACTGGCCATTATCATGACCCCTGAGAGCGCCTTATCGATATTAAATAAAAACAGGAATTGTAAATATGGTTGTACCTTGTTCAACATGGGATGATGCTGTACAGTTACATTAACCTAAGGCTGACAGAATGCTTACAGCCAATCAGGAAGCTGTATTTCTGAGACTTTTTTTTTTGTTAGTTAGCATTCCTTAGGGAGTAAGAGGTATGGAGAAATGGTAGGTAGCAAGGGAGGTTATCTAACCAGTATTTATGATGCATCAGCCTCCTCCCTTCCAATGCACAACAAATCAAGCTGATGTACATAACACAGCAGTGGGTATGACACAGCAGGTCAGAGCAATCAACAGAATGCTCTGAAGAGGGGTTTAAGTCTAGCTAGCAAGGACTTTGTAGCGGCTAAACACTTTTCTAATGTTTCAAGGCAATGGCATTTGTTTTCCTTATGATCTTCCTTCTGGTAGTGCAGGGGAAAACAGGCTTTGTTCCTGTACAGGGCACGGAGTTTGGGGAGTAGCTTGACACTGATGGAGTTGATGTACTGCTGCAGATGCAATATCAAACCATTACTATAATAATATGTACTACATTTCATGTATTATGCACAACATGGGTGTGAAATCAGATTCCAAGTGCCCCAAATGTGGATGTCAGAATGTGAATTTAGTGCACATGTTGTGGAATTATACACACATCCAGGGCCTATGGAGTAACATTAGATATATTTTTTTAATTGTTAGAGGGATTAGAGATAACATTGACATAAAAATGTATACCATTAATAATCCTGAGAATATTTCTGGAATAGTCAAAGTAGAAGACAGATATCATTATCAGTAATCTCTGTCCCAGCTAAAAATGTTGTTCTAAAATTATGAAGAGATTCTAGAACACCATCCATAGGAGAATGGAAGAAAGAATTGATGGCGGAGCTTAAATTAGAAAAGCTGGGACAGGGGGTAAGAGGAATACAGCAGGATTTGATTAAAAAAAAAAACAACGGTGAACTATTGCATGATGTACCATGGAACTGCTGTTACAAGCTTTTCACTATGAATTTCTGACCAGGTTTTCTTTCTTTTTCTTTCAACTTTAATCTCTCTCTCTCCCGGCTCTAATGGAGTTGAATAGAAATTCTTTTTATGTACAAATTAACTTCAAAAAATATACTACTGCAATAAGAATAGAATAGATTCATATTATTAGTTCTATTATTTTAATATGACAATTAGTTAAGATAGTTATTCATGAGATTTGCATTTATAACGCATTCTTTACAAGTGTTATTTTTTGTTTCTTTTCTTCTTATTTTCTTTGTTTTCTGTAGACCTTGTAAGTCTTTTGGTAGGAGAAGTCCTAGAGTGCAATATGAAATGGGGGTGGGGGACAAGAAAACACTACAGAGGAAAAGGACCCAAGAGGCTGTTGGCAATGCAACCAGGATGCTGGGCTGCACAGGAAGGGGCTAAGCAGTAGAAGACAGGAGGTAATCCTCCCATTGTACAGGTCACTGGTGCGATCACACATGGAATACTGCACCAAGCACTACAGTCCAAACCTGAGGAGAGACTGTGACAAGATGGAAGCAGTAGTGCACAGAGCAACCAAGATGGTCAGTGGACTAGGGTACAAGACATACGAAGAGAGGCTGCGGGACTTGAACATGTACACCCCTGAGAAAAGGAGGGAAAGGGGCAACATGATCAAGACATACAGGTATCTGCATGGAATAAAGAGTGTTGTCACCAAAGAACTTTTCTCCTTGAGCTCAAATACAGGAACATGAGGGAACTCGTTTAAACTTGCACTGGGAAGATTCAAAAGGGTCCTCCATAAGCAATTTTTGGACAAGTGGACCAAGCTGCCAGAGAAAGTCGTGCAGACAAAATCCAGGAGCAGCTTCAAGCAGGGATGTCATGTAATATGAGATTACTTAGGATAGGGTCTTCATTTATATAGCACCTTTCTAGGGTTCAAGCATTGTGCAGTACAAATACAAATTATAAACAGTACTTATCAACAGGTAAGAAATACAAATACAGGAATATGATTGAGCCAAAGTATATTACCACAAATTAGTCAGAGCTATCAATCTCCTGAAAAGGCCTACCTAACGAGCGAGGTCTTTAATTGTGATTTAAAACGTTCCAATGAAGAAACAGAATGGATGGATTTCACTCAGTCCCCAGCAGATTTTAATCTTGCCGATGGGACTAACAGAAGCCCCTAGGTATCTATCCAACTGAAGAACTCTAATGCCCCAATAATCTTCCTGACAGGCTGCCAGTGCTTCACAAATGTGGAGGGGGCCCAGTCCATTTATGCCCTTGTAAACCAGCAACATAATTTCAAATTCAGATCGCCATCTAATTGGCAGCCAATGTAAATCCTGCAATGCAGGAATAATGTGACCGAATCTGGAAATACCAGTTAACAATCTGGCAGCCAAATTCTGAAGTAATCAATTCATGAGATGATGAAAGCTTGCTCTAGTGTGCGTAGATCGCTATGGTCTAGGAAAGGACGCAACCTGGCTACATTCTTCAAGTGGGAAAAAACACTCCTAATGGCAGTAGAGATTTAAGATGTAAAATCCACCTGGCTGTCAAAAATTACTCCCAGATTGCAAACGTCCTCCCTAATCTGCAGCACTGCCCCATCACTTACAGGGGGAACAAGATTTTCTTTTGATGCAGACACCAAGTGATCTGATCCCGCCGAAAGCAACTCAGTCTTGCTAGGGCTGAGTGTCAGCCACCTCACATTCATCCAATACTTGTTCTCTGTGATGGCGATGGCCTTCTCAACCACTTGCACTGGATCCCCCTGACCAAGTCTAGATGAAAAGTAAAGGAGAGTGTCATCTGCACAGCAGTGAACACTCAAGCCGTATCTTCAGATCACTTCTCCCAATTGAAGCATATATGATACGAATAACAAAGGGGGGAGAACAGAGCCCTGAAGGGTGCCACACATGACTGAGACAGCAGCAGACTGACAGTTGCTCAACAGCTCACCCTGGTGGTAATATTCCAGGAAAGATCTAAATCAGTCCCAAACAATCCACAGAAACTCCTCAGGCACCTAATCAACTCCCCATGAACCACAGTATCAAATGCTGATAACAGGTCAAGGAGAACCAAAAGCAGAAAGCTCTCCCTGATTCCTAACTAGGAGGAGATCATTCATGACCTGAATCAAGGCAGTCTCTGTGCTGTGGTACGAATGGAAACCAGACTGGAGAGGCTTGCAGAGTTCAAATTTGTCCAAGTGTTCCGTCACATGAATTGCTATCACTTTCTTTATAACCCTCCAAATAAAAGGAAGGTTAGAGATAGGTCTTAGTTTGAGAGATCATTTGGATCTAAATTTGTCTTATCGAGGAGGGGTTTTACAATGGCCACTTTAAGGGGATCAGGAAAAGCACCCTCTCTAGTTAGAAAAGGGGGGGCAGAAACAAGGGGGTGGTATGGCCATTAGGGCCACAGCAAAGCAGTTAGATAGAGTGGGTAGACTGTAAGGGCCAACTGGCCTTTTTCTGCAGTCACTGTTTATGTTATCTATATATCTTTTTGGTTTTGTATTTGCTAGGATTTTTAAATTTTTAATAAAAATGTTATTAGAAATACTGCAGCAGAGACCACTTTTATGGTTGTAAAAGTGGAAATGCATTCTTAGGGTATGAGAACCATGTGCATAAATGGTAAGAGGTAAGCAACTCTAATACCCTAAAAACGTAAGTGAGACCACTCTTACAACAGTTAAGATTGATCTCCACAGCATTATTAATAAACAGTTAGATTTTGTTAAACTGTATCTTGTTATTACACAGACCTGATTATCTGAACAAAGATCCTCTGAAACAAATTGTTTTCTCTATTAAATGCATTTGACACAGTCCCACACAAAAGATTAATATACAAGTTAGCCAGCCTGGGAGTGGGTCCCAAGATGACAGCCTGGGTAAAGAATTGGCTGGAGAATAGGACACAGAGAGTAATAGTAAATGGAGTCCACTCTGAAGAAAGGGGGGTTACTTGTGGGGTACCGCAGGGTTCAGTATTAGGACCAGTCCTCTTCAATGTCTTTCTAAGTGACATTGCAGAGGGACTGGAAAGAAAAATATGTCTCTTTGCAGATGACACAAAGATCTGCAACAGAGTTGATGCACAAGGTGGGGTGGAAAGGATGAGAAGGGACTTGGCAAGGTTAGAGGAATGGTCAAATGTATGGCAGCTTAGATTCAGTGCTAAGAAGTGCAAGGTAATGCACCTGGGAAACAAAAACCCAGGAGAAGAGTACACAATGGGGGTGAGATACTAACAACAACAAAAATGGAAAGGGACCTGGGGGTAGTCATATCAGATGACCTAAAGGTGGGCAAGCAATGTGAGAGGGCAGCAAGGAGGGCTGGGGGATACTGGGATGCATAGGGAGAGGCATCACCAGTGAAAACAGGAAGTTATTATCCTCTGTACAGACAGTTGGTGAGACCCCATCTGGAGTACTGAGTGCAGTTCTGGAGACCCAATCTCTGCAAAGACATAGACAGGATGGAAGCTGTCCAGAGGAGGGCAACTAAAATGGTGCAGGGTCTGCACCGAAGACATATGAAGAGAGACTTAAGGAGCTAAATATGTATAGCTCGAGGAAAGGAGGAGAGGGGGACATGATAGAAACTTTCAAGTACCTCAAGGGAATCAACAAAGTCCAAGAGGGTAGCATCTTTCAAAAAGAGGTGTGCAAGAACAAGAGGGCACAATTTGAAGATGGGGGCGCTCAGAGGTAATTTAAGGAAGTATTTTTCACAGAGAGGGTTGTGGATGCATGGAGCGGCCTTCCGGAGGAGGTTGTGGAGTCAAAAACAGTGGTGGAATTCAAGCATGCATGGGACAGTCATAAGGCAATTCTAGGGGTTGGGGGTAGGAAGAAGTAGGCTGCTGGTTAACTAGGATCTGCAGCTTATCCATTAGGTAGGGAAATGGGCAGACTGGGTGGGCCAAGCGGTCCTTATCTGCCGTCAAAATCTATGTTTCTATGTTTCTGTGTTTCTATTAATATGGAAACATCTGTTTCTGAACCCAAATTATGTGTTCAGAGTACTGAAACCACTGTCCCCGTTCATTTCAACCTGGATAATCCACTGCAGGTGCTAATGAGTGTGTTAATGGCAGTTTTCTTACTCCCTCATAATCACCTCTGTTGTATTAACAAAGAATGCGTCCTCCTAATCATTCCTTCCACTCCAGCAGTAACTCGGCTTTGGCTGCTTATTGGCTCTGCCACTCTCAAAGTGCTGCCCCAATTCAGTTCAGTTCCAGTTCCTAAAATGGCCCCACTCCAGCAGTAACTCATAGTGCTTTTACACTGATACCTGAATTGGTGGTTCCGGTGCAGACGAGCTCCATTCCATCTTGCAGCACTCACAGCACTTGTTTACACACGCACAGCATGTTTCACTGTGTTTAGCCTTCCTGCATACCTACACAGCAACAACACAATTCATGAAACAGGCATAACATTTCACATTGACGGGCACAGCATGATCACGTGGCCTGTCAAAATGCAACACAAATCTGTTAAAATGCAACAGAAGCCGTCCGGCCTGGTGGCGCTGAGGTTTGAGGTGCTGGACGCCACACCTTGCGCCACGCCGGCGAACCGGGTTCTGGAATGAGCCCGGGTCGTCGGGGGTCGGCAGGGGAGGACTGGGATTGAGTGTCCACAGACTGCTCTCCTGGTCCTGGGGTGGGCTGGGGAATCTCACCACTCTGTAGCGGCCCCTGGGGATGCTCGGGGCACTAATGGAGTGGGGGTACTGGAGGGAGAACGTGGCGGACGTTGGCACACTGTGTCCGGACGTCACTGCATATCCACCTTTCCAGGGGACCAATAAGGAGGAAAAAAAAATGGCTAGGCACGACCATGCAGCTTGATGGCCGCATTCCGAGCCGCCTGGAGGACTTTGGCGAAATCCTGTCGGGGAGGGTCTGGGGCTATCCTGGCTGGCTGAGGCTAAGGGGAGCCCTCCAGCGGGATGGCATGACGGCCATCCCGGATCCTCCTGGGTGCAGTTTGAGCTACCCAGTTCTCCAGGTGGGTGGAGCCGGCGGCTGGATGCCCCAGGCCGGAGTGCGTTGCAGCGGGCGACAAACTGTTAAATGATTAAAAAAAATAAATCGCAACAGAAGTCTGCAAACCCTGGAATGCAGGGAACGCGTTTTACAGGAGCGCTCACTTTGGTTGTGGCAGGTAAGGCGTTCACACAGCAAAACGTGTAATGTTACAGTGAATCTGTACAGGTCATTCCGATACAGACCAGTGTGTGTAAAAGGACCATTAGCCCCACATCAGCTGTGAACCTTGGCCGGAAGATCTGTTGCTAATCTCTGCTGTGAAAAATACTGTTTGGCTGTAACCTGAAAAACGGATTATCTGCTCCTGCCTGGAGCAAAACCTCTCAGAGGAAACGCAGAAACTTGTAGACTGTGTTTCTGACATAAAAAAATGTGTATATGCAAAACGGAGAAAAACTTCTAAGTAAGAAATTTCATAGATTATTTTAAAGTAAGCATTAACTAAACATTAATAAATTATTTTAAAAAGGAAATGAAATGTTTTAACTGTTTAGCACTGTATTTCCAAATTTTCTATAAAAGTAAACAAAAAAAATCCTCTACGTATGGTTTTTATTATGTAACAAAATGAGTAAAAAAAATTAACGGATTAATGAAGTCTGATTGTATTATTCATCAAGACTGATCAATAATATATTACAAATTAAAGAAACCTCCCAGGAATGTGAAGATAGATATTGATAAAGTAAGGAAGGGTTCAAAGGCCCTGAAAGTAGATAAGTCCCCGGGGCTGGATGGCATACACTCAAGGGTTCTGAGGGAATCAGTGGATGTGCTGGTGGGTCCCCTGGCAGACCTCTTTAACACTTCTCTTGAAGCAGGAGTGGTTCCCCCTTGGACTGGAGAACAGCACACATAGTGCCGCTACATAAGAGTGGGCAGAGAACACCCTGGGAAATTATCGACCAGTTAGTCTGACCTCGACAGCAAAGATGCTCATGGAGACCATTCTGAAATAAAGGCTGGTCCATTTTCTGGATGAAAATGGACTCCATGATGATAGGCAGTATGGGGCATGGGTTTGTGTCGGGGCAGTCCTGCCAGACCAACCTAATTGATTTCTTTGATTGGGTAACAAGGACAGTGGAAAAGGCCAAGTAGTGGAAACACTGTATCTGAATTTTAGTAAGCCCTTTGACTCTGTCCCCCACAGGAGACTGATTAAGAAGTTGGGGGACTTGGGGGTAAGGGCAAAACTGGTTAGGTGGGTAAAACACTGGTTATAGCATAAAAACCAGAAGGTGGTGGTCGGGTGGAGGGATTCTCGGATGCTAGGTCAGTCACTAGCGGGGTCCCACAATGCTCAGTGCTTGGTCCAGTATTATTCAACATCTTAATCAACAATACTGTTAAAGTGGCAAATGGCAAAATATGCCTCTTTGAGGATGACTCAAAGCTCTGTGGGAGGGCGAACATAGAGAAAGGGAGACAGGACATTAGGGAAGACCTGGCTAAACTAGAGAGATGGCCAGGTAATTGGCAACTGGGATTCAATGCCAAAAAGTGTAAGGTGATGATGCACTTAGGGGCGAAGAACCCAGAGACCACATACTGGATGGGGGGCGGGGGGCAGGTCACCGAGTCAGTGGAGGAGCAAGACTTAGATGTGATCATCATGACGGACATGATGCACTTGGCACACTGCAAGATAGCAGCGACCAAGGCAAACAGGATGCTACTAGGATGTATTGCCAGGGGTATAACTGGCAAAAAGGTGGAGATCATCCTACCACTGTACAGGTCACTGGTCAGGCCACATCTGGAGTACAGTGTACAGTTTTGGAGCCCTTGCCTGAAGAAAGTCATAAACTTACTGGAAACAGTGCAGAGAAGGGTGACCAAGACAATACAGCAACAACGTGTCAGTGGCTCAGCAGGTAGCACACCTGCCTCTGAAGCCAGGAGATCAGAAGGCTGTGGGTTCTATCCCTACACCAGGCACTTGGGTTAATATCCCAATACTGACACTGCAGTGCAGCATG
Organism: Neoceratodus forsteri; assembly: GCA_016271365.2. Classification (NCBI taxonomy): domain Eukaryota; kingdom Metazoa; phylum Chordata; order Ceratodontiformes; family Ceratodontidae; genus Neoceratodus; species Neoceratodus forsteri. The sequence goes on from CM057451.1 coordinate 43,434,855, forward strand.
AGGGTGGGGTGCTGCACTCCTGAGGTGCCGTCTTTCGGATGAGACGTTAAACCGAGGTCCCATCTGCCTGTTCTGATGGTAGTTCGGGTGGATGTTAAAGATCCCATAGCACTTCTCGAAAAGAGTAGGGGAATTTCCCCCATTCACTAAAATACCACCAACAGCTTAATCTGGTTCAAAAGTCAGTTGGCATTCATCTGTATCCCCCTCCCCCGGGTCATGCCTGAAAATAGGCAGAATTTGTCTAGTGCACTTACCCGGTCAACAAAAACTAAATAAATAAATAAACATGGTATGTCCTGCGAGGAGAGGCTTAGAGACCTCAACATGCACTCCCTGGAGGATTGAAAGGGGGACATGACTGAAACCTTCACATACCATAAAGGTTTCTACAAAGTGAACTCGGTGGGGCTACTCAACCTTGCAAGGCATGAATTAGTTTTGAAAACTGGATTAGCAGTTGTTGCTAATTAAGAAACTTTTGATTGCGACCAGCCAGGTTTTATTAGCAATTTCACTTAATGGTTATTTTTTTTCTATAAGATACAATACAGAAGGATGCAACTGCAGATCAAAGTGTATATTTTGTGCTTTCTACCGCAATCACAGGGACAATATTACTGCAACTTGGAAAAGTTTTACTTAATGCAGCAAATCTGCCGACTAGTAACCTGCTAATCAAAGCTGCACTCAATTAGCATATAGTTTTTTTTGAGTAGCACATTGCTGTGCAAACCCACTTATTTTATGCCTTGCCTTAGTGGGAACAGGACCATTAGTGGGCACTGCCTCAAACTGGTGGGATGGGGGTGCTTCAAGAGAGAAATAAGGAGGCACTTTTTCGCTGAAAGGGTGATAGCAAAGCAGAATGAGTTGCCGGAGGAAGTGGTCTCCCAGAAGACTGTAGATAAGTTCAACAGAGGATGGTACAGGGTAAAGGGAAGATTTCATGGAGAGGGAGAATATGGGGGAGGTGTCGAGGCAAGAGAGGAGCAGGGGAGGAATCACTCAGTAAATACTGAGTGGTCTGCAAACTCAAGCAGACTACATCGACTACCAAAGGCCTTTTCTAGTACCTATTTTAATGTTTGTATGTGCCTGCTTCCAGGGCACATGCATGTGAGACCCTTTTTAAAAAAAAACAAAAAAAAAAAAAGTGTGTCATGTTCAGTGGAAAGTAGCGCACAGATTGGTCAGTAGCACTCCCTCAGTCTATAATGACTAGAGTAGTCAAGGTTCCGGTTGAGCCAAATCCCACAATATTTAAAGGACAGGATATGTTTCAACTGGAAACTGTTGAGGATTCTTGGCCTGGAGAAAAAGCACAGGTTAGAAATCCAAGGTCGATTAGAAATTATACTGTGATCACTTTGCTTGCATTAAAACCAAGTTGGTTAGAACGGAATTGTTGTTGCAAACTGTTAAAAATCCTAACAGATTTTCAGCTTGAGCACGTGAGGAATTTAGGCCAAAGAAAGAGAGCACAGCGTCATTAGCACACAGTATGTATAAATGTGTGAGAAGACACTCAGTGGGTAGGTCATTTAGGAAAATGGAGAACAAGACTGGTCAGAGGCTGAAACTTTGGGGCACATCAGTATTACTCCAAAGGAGTGCAGAGGCAGATTCACCTGTATACTGCTTGGGAGCAGTCCAGGGTCCTTAGCCAAGTGACGTCGGGAACTTTGGACATTCCAGATTTAGTTCCACATATAATGGGACTACTATGAGTGAAAACCAGAACTAATACAGAATCAGAATGTGCCGAGAACCAGAGCAGATCAATTCAGGCTTGCCAGAATTTCATAAAATCTTCAAAGGTGATAGGAAACAGTTTCTACACATTCAGGTGCCCCCTGTTGTCCTTTTAGTGTCTATCCAATATTCTGATATGCTTTTGACCATTTCTGTTACATTAATAATGTAATTTTATTGCCTTTGTAACTGCCCTGAATCCATCTCTCCTTAGCGGTTGCTACTCTCTTCATATTGCTTTAACATTCTATGACATTCAGGAATAATATAATTCCAGGCCATTCAGATGAATAGCATGGAATGGTGTTACTGATGTCATAGAATGCCTTAGAAATATAAAAAGAAATAGCAGTACCTGGTGAGGAGAGTGGAACTCTTTGTATAGCCGAGGGCACCCTAGTGCTAAATTATTTATCAAAAATTGGTCAGTGGATATCAGAGTACATAACTAGCATGGAAAGGAAGGTGGAAGGGCAGTTAATCATACACAAATCATTTCCTATCTCCTTTAATAATTGTTGCTCCAAAACCAGAATGCACCATGAACTGGAACAGCTTCACAACTGAATGCCAAAATGCAACAAGCCGGTTCTGGACCTGGAATGCATATATATAGACATCAAGAATGCAGCTGAATTATGGGTGGTTCCAGGCGCATTCTGGTTCCGGAACCTGATTCCAGATGCATCCTGAGCCTTTAACTGACTTGCTGAATTCTAACATTTGGTTCTGAAACTACTGCAGTTCTAAGTTATGTTCCCCATTTACAGAACCTCTCCGGTTCTAGGTACATTACAGACTTTCCCATGTCTCACATCGTAGTGACAATTTTCTTTGCATTTAGGAAAGGTTGGTTACAACAGAACCACTGTCAAAGTTTTGCTGGATTTCCACTTGCAGCACCGGCATTTGGGCCCTATGTTATGAGCCCTGGCCCTTCTCTTTAAGGATGAAGCCACTTAGCCTTAGGAGAGATAAGTGACTATGGAGTGATTCTCCCCAAAACCTGTCTGGTAAAGATTGACTGAAGCCGGGCATCAACCATGTGTGCCTTCACGTCTGCTAAGGCAGGGTGGAGGCAGACTGGAAGGCAATCATCAAGGCATCACCACCCTTACGAAAAGGGTTTACCTTAGCCAAGTTTCAAACACAGGACACCCTGCAGGAACGGAAGAGGAAATTTAGGAGGGCAGTACTGGAAGCAGCAGTAGCGGCAATATAGAAGAGTGCACGGTTTAGGCCATCGTGACTATTTATTTCTCCTAGATACACAGGTGGAATACACAGAGTAGATTCAGAGATGTGAAGGCGATTAGTCCATCAGGTCTGCCCTGTTGTTCCTATACTGCCCGTCTTGCTGCTCTTGGAAAGACTGGATGCCAGAAGAGCCTTCAGTGTAGCTGAGGTGGCACACAGGTAAGAATGCAAGAAGATACAGTAGGGGAAGGGGCAGCAGGAGGGCATTAGTTGAAGTAGTGTGGTCATTTCTAATCTGAAGCACTTTAAGATTTTGAACTGCTGTTCAGTTATGCTTAGCCAATAGCTTCCTTGCATTTTGTTCTTTTAGCATGAGGGGGTTTATGCTAGATTTATGTTGACTACCAGCTACCATACCAGCTAGCAAGTAATACACAAGACTAACCAGAAATTAGCAAATCCTTTTCGAACCGGATATGTCGCTGACATACTGTATTAACAGCTCAGTAAAGTGCCATGTTAACAAACCTAATAAACCAACAAAGTTACTAAGCTGTAAATCCCCGTCTCACTATTCATTCAAAAAAGCCCTTTTTTCTTACTTGAACTCTCCTGGTGTCTGCAACTGCCCCTAATTCCCACTCTGGTTTCTTCTGCTCACTCCCTGTCTAACAATGCTAAGTAGTCATACTGATGTCCTGTACATTTGCTTGGCTGGCTTGTTGTTACACACTCATACATGGGTGTTTTCTTATTCTGTACCCTTGTTTGACCACCCTGCATGGTGGTCCAGTGTTCTGTGCCTATACCTGTCTTGTCCTCTGCAATATTGTCTCCTTTATTGTTGTACACTCCCGGGTTGTGCCTGAAAATAGGCAGGTCTTTTGCCTAACCCACTTACCTGGTTATCAAAAGCTAATAAATAAACTGCAAGATGCGAAATATCAGTTTCAGCTGCAGCCTTGAGGCTAGACAAAAGTTTGTTTTTGTCAAAGAAAATCCTAACCTGGGGCAACAACAGATCAGCCCTAAACACAGTTTCATTTTAAGAGCCTTGGAACAATGTGAAACATCTTGCCAGACGCATGATCGACACAGACAGGGCTGCACTGTGGTAAGGAAGAATACACCAGTGTCACAGCATGTCACCAGCAGCGGGCAATGAACAGGCAGTGGCAAAGGAGCAAATACAACGGGGGGGCAGCATAATTTCACCAGATTCATAGGGGTTGCAGAGGCCCATCTCAGTAGAGTCATAGGGGTTATGAAGCTGCCCCACCCACTACATTTTATATAAGAAAATGCTATGAAAAGCCTTATTTTAGGGGTTGCAGTGAACATCACAGGGATTGCAAAGAAATCATAAGGGCCTCGATCGTAATCCCTGGCTACTCCTAAATGACACTCCTGGTAGGGAGAAGAAATGGGGAGGGTAAATCTAGTACTCTCAAAATCTGATCAACATGACATACAGGTGTAACAACACTAGAGGGCAGACTTTGTTTAGTTAATCCAGGTCCTCTTTTGATGGTCAGAGAGTATCATGATCAACCTTGTGCTTGTAAAATGTAAAAATGTAAAATTTCTTCACGTAACTATTTTGTTCCATTTGCTGTATTCCACTTCCCAGACCCACATGTCAAACCAATGTACTATTAATTGTGATATTACATTGTTACTAATTATCGAATGTACTTGTACCCCAGGTATTATATCTGAAAAAGGCACTTCGCACCAGCACACATAACCAGTAATCAAAGTATAAAGAAATAGAAACTCTGGCACCTGTCATGTTAGACTTAATATTGAAACCACTGGCAACAAGCCTGTGGGACCCAACTAGTGAGATAGCAGTCCCCGCCCCGCCCCCGCATGTCAGCAATGACAGGAAATCATTTATTACTAGGAAAAAATCATTAGAACGGTCCCTTTGTAGTGCATGCCTCTCTGTATTATTTCTGAATATGCTCCAGTGCAACACCTGTGCTTTCTGATTCTCGCTGCTCCTGAGATTAAATCGCGCAAAGTGAGAGAGGTTTTTAACGTGCAGCCACTGGGCTCTGGAATGCCTTATCCAAGCATATTAGGGACTCAGGATCACTGTCAGTTTTATCGAGCACGAAGCTACTAAAAGAGATGGTTTGTCATCCTCATGTTTACAATAACTGCATTCAAAGCTAATAATTTGTTTTGTACTTTGATCACTGGCCACATAGGCGCTTTCACAAAAAATGTGTCCTAATTCCTCTGTTGCAAAAACACCCGATTGGTCCATCTCTGACCTCACAACTGCCCAACTTGTGACATCACAGTCTGTTGTCAAGGTAAGGACTGACTGGTAAGTAAATACATTTAAGAAGTCAGAAAATCCTCACTGAAGCAAAGGATACAGACTGAAAGGATAAATTGGCAAAAATGTATTGTAAGCCCAGTGACAGACAACTGAAAATTAAAGTGCATGTTATTCTTACTGCTAAATAAATTACGTATCATTTTCACATCAAGGGTTCTAAGTTGTTCTAAAGCTTTCAAATATGTATTGCTGTTTTCTCAGTGGGTAGAAAGAAGCAGGAACCAACTGCTAACAAGATGTTGTATCTCAGCCAGGCTATCCTGGGTAAATGAATACTCTGTCATGTGTGTCCAGGACACCGTCTTCAGACATAATGAAATCAGGCAGGTACAACTCTGTATTGTGGCTTTTGAAAGACAGAGAGAGAGAACTACATTTAGATCCTTTCCAAAGTAAAACCACTTTGATAGGTTGGATGATGGCCTAGTGGAAGACATGTCCACTTCTTATACGTTGACTTGGGTTTGCATCCCAAACCATCTTCCAGTTGACCAGCAGAAGTGAGGTTGAGTTTCCACAGGATGCTTCTGCCTGCAGGGTACAAGAGTGGTACTCTGTCGCTGCTATGATGCCCACTGGTTGCCAATAAGGAAGGTGAGCCTAGCAGCATAAATAAACCTACAGACAAACACACACACACACACCCGGCCCGTTGGCGCAGTGGCTGGATTTCCGCTTGCGATGCTGGAAACCCGGGTTCAGAAGTGGACTCGGGTCGCTGGAAGGCCGACCGGGGGAGAATGGTTTGAGCGTCCAACGACAGCTTGCCTTCTCTGGGGTGGGGCCAATGCCCGCAACTTGTCTGACCCCGAGCAGAGGCTCGGGTACTGCAAGCCCCATAGGGGAAGGGCGGCCAAAGTACGCAGTGGATGTCAGCGCATTGCGCCTTGATGTTGGGGCTACACTGCGTAAGTGGAGAAAATTAGGAAAAATGCCTGTCAGCGCCGGGAAGAGGGGCTGCCTGGAGCATGCCTCCAATGTGTCCTCGCTCACCCAGCCCAGACCGACGAAAAAGGTAGCAGCACGAGGTATAGTGCCCCACCTCGTCCCCACTTGGGGGGCAAACCAAAGCTCCATGGGGCCTGGAGGTAGGTGGGGGTAGAGCGGGAGGCAGCAGGATGACTCCTTGGCAGCCCGAAGGGTCGGGACTTGCAGAACATTGGTGGGGAGGGGAAGAAACTGCTATTTAAAAAACACACACACACACACACCACTCCTCTGGCACACAGTGGAATGACACTGTGTAACTGGCTGATATCCAGTCCTGAGTGGACATCACATGTTACTGCCTGTGTCTTCCCCAAGCACCCAGAAATAAATCTCATCTCCTTCATGGTGGTGGTGGGGGGGCTGGGCTCCCATTCTCCCTGTGCATCATTTCTGGGTGGCAAAATGAGGTACTAAAAATCACAACTGCAGGAGGGCTATCTAGAAGGAGCAAGGTAAAGGGAGATGCTGTGTGTGTGCGTGTGTGTGTGTGTACAAGGTGAATAGCAAAATGGCAATGATAGAAAAGAAGAAAAATATTACTCAGCATAGTAATGTTTCTTGTCAGGGATCCATCAGTGAGATTTATAAAAGCATCACCCCACCAGAGTGCGATGCCCCGGAGACATAACTATACTAATTCTAGGACTTAGAATACAAGTTAAAACTCTGCACTGTGGTCACGCTACCCCTTCTATTGTAACATCAGATTTGTTTCTATAGCTAGCAGAGCTGTGACCACTATAACAAGTTAAATGGCTACCAGCACTCTTCAAAAAATGTTCTTTACATTTTTAAAATATCAAATAAATTTAAAACAGACATCATGAAAAACACAAACTAACCTTCTAACGGTTGATGAGGAGCGGCAATAAGGAATGCTCAAGCAACCTTAAGGCGCTAAGAACGGATTCTTGTGTGAACCTGTTTCCAAGTTCTGGAAGAAAAAGTAGGGTCAGGGTTTGTAAATCTCACTGATGGATCCCTGAGAAGAAACATACTGCATTAAGTCAATTTATTCTTCAAACAACTGCAATCCAGAATGCCAACTTTTAGGAATCTTTGCGGGTGCTCATTGCCAGTAGGTAGTAATTTTCCTGTGACTAGGTTCCCCAGTAATCTTTTCTTGCAGGCAGCCCTTCGAAACATTGAGGGTGCTTGAGCCAACTTTGTGGGTGCCTGAGCACCCAAGCACCCATGGAGTCAGCTCCTATGCCATCAATGATGATTTACAAAGCAGACTCACTAGCAGTACCTTAAAAGGATGGGTCCAGAACCTATTTAGGAAAAAGATTCTGTAAGACAGCAGTTCCAAAACTGGCTTCCCTCCTACACTCTGTGTACAGACAGTACTGTTTGTGAAGGTGTGAACTTTTTCCAGGTAGCTATTTTACAAATGTCTGAAAGGGGAATTCCCCTTGTAGTTGTCACAGAGGCAGAGGTACCCTTGTGGAATGTGCCCTTTGTCCTCTGGGAAGTATTCTACCAGTATTTTCATAACATAACTGCATGCAGGAGACTATCCAACGACACACAGTTTTCATAGCTGCTGGTTTACCTTGGCCCACCTCTCCATAGGTAACCAAAAGTTGTGTACCTTGGGACCTACTTGGCATCCCTTGTCTGGTCCATGTAGTGACCTAGTGCTCTTGTTACATACAGAAAGTGAAATTTCATTTCACTTGTACTCGAGTGTTCAGGGTAGAGTACAGGAAGGGTAACTGACTGGTTCAGGTGGAATTCCGACACCACCTTAAAGAGTACTTTCCTACTGGTTCTAAGGACTACCTTATCCATGTGGAAGATTATATAGTTTGGAGCTGTACAGAGAGCTTGCAGTTCATTTACCCTCCTGGTAGATGTCATAGCTATCAGGAAAACTGTTTTCCATGTGACATATTTAAAATCAGCTGTAGCCATGGGCTTGAAAGGAGTATCCATCGGCTGGACAATAGAGATATTTAAGTCCCATGGAGGAACTGGGTCCCTTACACAGGGCTATAAGTGATTGAGGCCCTTAAAGAAATAATAAAAAAAAAAACAGGTTGTAAGGCCGAGGACTTGTCTTTGCTTGCTGATGTGCAGGCTGACACAGCTGCCAGGTATATCTTCAAGGTTAAAAGTCTCAGACCTAAAGACTGTAAGTGAACCAGGTAGTCCAGAATTGCAGGCAGCCCTTACCGATGTAAAACTCGTCACATGCCCAAACTGTCAGCAGAACTTGGCTCCAAACCAAGAGTATGGGCTGTTTCACTTGTAAGAGCTGCAAGTATTGTAAAGTAATATCAGCCAGTAAATTCTTTGAAAACCCACATAATAGTAGAAGGTATGAGATTAAACAATTTATCACCTGCAGCAGCAGTGGAGTCATCTATGCTGCCACATGCAAATGTGGCATGTTTTACATTGGTAAGACCAAGAGTTTAAAGGGTGGAAAAACACTGCAGCGCAATCCTAAATACAGACATGAGATATACAACAGTGCACATTAAAAATACCAGAAATGAAGGGGAACATGGCTTTACTTTTAGGGCCACAGATTAAGTGTGTAAAAAACCACGGGGTGGGTATTACGATACACTGATCTTACAAAGGGAAGGCTTTTGGATCTACACACTTGGAGCTTGCAAAACTCCAGGAATCAATGGTGTTTCTGATGTATTCTCACACATCAAATAGAATGTACCACTGTATGTTGTTCTAACAGAGATTAGTATTTTGGGAATAAACCCTCCTCATCCCCTCTCCCTCCCCCCGAATTGCTACCACACCTTCTAAAACACCCTCTAGCCTGATGCTGTACTAAGCCTGGTACTAGATATGAATGTGTAATGCTGTAACCTACAAGCTATGCAACTGTATCATTGTAACCTATTGTTAGTCTTGTACTTCGTTTGACCTCATGATGTTAATCCTGTTTTATGTCTTCTACCCAACATGGAACGTTTGTAAAAGAGCCTGTGCTAAAAGGTATTTTACAAACTCCAAATAAATAAATAAACAAACAATTAAGCCAGAAGTGATATATACAAATAAAATATTTATGCTTAACTATATGAAACTGGTTTATTTTCCCATTACTAACACTGCTCTTTGTTTATGTTATAGTTCCAGGTCTGCACCAGGACACGGAATTACTCCTAAAGTGGCGACCCATACTGGACCAATCAGAAGGCTCCTTCTTGGCACTTTCAATATAAGGAACTTTTTAGATTTTACATTCTTATTCATTGTTTGATATTGTATATAGTTATTTGTATATACATTTCTATGAAGTGATTGTCATGTGGTTTTGTAAAATGTGATTCTTTATATGTAATTATTGGTTTTAATGTTTACAAAAAATGTCTTTGTGACATCACCACGTATAGAACAGTACTGATGATGTCATTATGACAGTATATAAAGTGGCCTGTTTTGTGATGTGACACATCTTTTGAGAAAGGAACTCATTCCAAAACGCATCAAGGCATGTTTTGTTGTTTTACTTGCCACCTGAATAAATATTTTGGCACTTGCTTGACATATGCATTTGTGAGCAGCGTTTTTTCATACTGGTGGCAAGTGTTGGATCTTATTTATTTATTTAGTTTTTGTTGACTGGGTAAGTGCGCTAGCCAACAAGTGACTATTTTCAGGCACGACCCGTGTTCTTATGTCCGATAAATTATCTATAGCACCTCATCCTAGTGCAAATACCTTTTTTGTATTTAAATGCCAAACACTGATAAGACCTAAAAAAATCAGATATTCAGTTCCAGTCACACATGCTTTAAATATTTTTTTTCCTCAGGGAGTAAACAAACAAGCAAAAAAGCTTAAATTCAGTTAGAAACTGAAGTTGTTTTAGTTTTTGATTAAAATGCAGTTTGGTTCCCTTCAGGCGGGAAACGTGTGTGTTTAAAAGCAAAAGGACCACAAACTAATAAAATGATACGCAGTTTCAAGTTTCCTATGTACCTGCGGTCCGTTTCCAATAGGCAGAAACTACGTTACACACTTACAGTGCAGCCTATTCTGGTTGTACCTACCCCTAACGTATTGAAACACTAATCAAACTAATGTAAAACAATAAACAAAATTGAAAGTATTAAAATTGTTGACCATAAAAAATGGAGCTGACTTTGGGGCAACTGCTCTCTTTAGTGGAGAATCAAATCTGACGTTAAAACAGAAGTGGGATTGTGACCACTATGCAGAGTTACAACTTGTATTCTAAGTTCTAACATTAGCATGAAGTCCTAGCTACGAGTCATCACACTCCGGGAGAATGATGTTTTTGTAAAGCATCATTGATGAATTCTGTTGTTTGAAAGCACAAAACAAAGTGTGATGATAATATCATCATTGGGGACTTCCTTATATTATAAAAAATTATAAGCAGGGGCCAACTTTACATTGTTTGACTTATGCAGGGCATTGTACAAACTGACTCTCTCTAATACAGAGATTTCACGGCTGCCACTGAAGTGGATGCTGTGCCCCCACCCCGGAGGCTGCCTGCTGGCTGCACACATAAAGCGATGTTGACAGTTCCAGAAGTACAGCTCTCTGTTTGGACTCAGCATGGAGGCTTAAAGTGCCTTTCTCTGCCCAACTCTGTTTATTGCCATGGGGGGGGGGCACAAGTTTGGTGAAGGATTTGATGGTGTCTACACAAATCTATTGGCTACTGTGTTTGTAGGGTCAGGGTTACTTGATTGATTAGCCACTGCCCTGGCATAATCTGGTTTGGGGAAGGGGTGCACACAGAAGGAGACGGACAGGCAGCCACTCTACTGAACAGGGTGGGGGGGGCAGACTGTGAATGCCTGTATGCAGGTTTTTCCACTGTAGTGGGAGGGAGCAAATTAGGAGTCGGATAAATCTGTGATAATCATGGAATATGTCTTGGTATGCATTTTTTACTATAAAGGAGTCCAGAATTCTCTATTACAATTGTTGACAAAGCAACCATCTGCATGCTAATGTGATTTTGAATCACAGTTGGCAAAGGCAGCCATCTGCAGGCTAATGTGATTTTGAAATCAACCTGCTCTGCTGGTTAGTTATAATAATTAACAAAAAAAAAAGGTTATGGGCAACCCTTAAGAAGTCGAATTAATTATTCATGAGGCCAGCTCACTCTGTGGTTGGCTGCTGTACAAGGTCTCTTATCTCTTAGAAACACCCAGTACAGCTCACAGCAACCTAGCCCACGATTCTGTCAAACGGGTCTTTCTTTCATAAAAGTTTTTTTTTATTGTGTTTTGTTTTTTTGGTCAAAACAACGAGCAATTAGATTTATAATCTAAATGTTGTTCTTACAAGCAAGCATCTGTAGGGGATTAACAGCCAGTCTGGGGTTCATGTCCTAAGGTGCTACCCAGCCAAGAGTTAATCTTATGACTAAAAACAACTGAGTTTTTCCTTCCCTGGCAATATTTTAACTTGACTCTGTTATCATGTTTACATGCATGTAGTTATCTGTCAAATGCAGCATTTCCAGATAACCCTCTACCAGTAACACATTCAATGGAAAACACTGGTTACCGGAAAACTATGCAGTTGACATGCAGTTTTTGCTACCGGCATTACCCCCAAAACAATTTCCGTTTCCCCGCTACTCACCCAAAACTGCATGTAAATACAGTGATGATATGAGCTGCACAGTAACACTATGTAATACCGATTCCCAGGTCAGCAGTGGTCCATATTCAGTGCCTTTACCACCATGGCCTGTGATTAAATCTTGGTCAGGGAAACAAACAATGCCTACACGTCACATAAAAAACACAAAGGCAGCATGCACTCAACTGAAAATGTGATATCCCATCTCAGATTAAGTTTATTCTAAATGCCATCAACCAAACACTGAAGACATGCACCAACAATCACAGATACAAACAGTCTCAGGAGCTCTGCGCAGGCACCATAATGTTTCACACGGCAATCGGATTCCACTGTGGCGGCGGGGGTGGGGTCTGTTTGTGTCTGTGACTGTTGGTGCAAGTCTTCTATGTTTGGCAGGCAGCAACTGGAAGAAACTTCATTTGAATACTATATCTAAGACTGGGCATCGTGTTTTAGGGTGAGTGCTCTGTCTTTGTGTTTAGCTTTGGTCAGGGAGACGGATCCTTCAAGGACCAAAGCTCTGTTTCTTATTTTCTACTGCAAAAGCAGGATGGTCCAATAGTGAAGAACATAGAACTGTGAACGAGGAGATCCCAGGTTCAAATCTCACTGTAGCCAGTGATTCACTGCGCAACCCTCGAGCAAGTCATTTCACCTCCCCACAGTTCACTCGACCACTAGTCTTTTGGCCTTTTGTTTATTAATTAGTTTTATTGTTTGCTTGTTTTCAAAGTCAAGTAGCTACTGCCATTTTACAAGCAATTCTGTTTTATGTATATGATTTGGCCGAACATGTCACCATTTGGCTATAAGATTATGATGGAAATGAGCCAAAATTATACAAAAAGTTAAATGCCAGCTGAAATGTTGGAATGCCTGGTGCTTCTGTCCACCCAGCTGTAAACTTAGGCAGAAGCAGGAGTCTAGATGACAGCAAGATGTTGTATCCTAGTGAGCCCATCTTGAATAAATAAATAGTAAAAAAAAAAAAAAATAATAATAATAAAATGTAAGGCTTTAATGGGAAATGGCTTATTAGTTTACTGGAAAATACTTCCTGGTATCTTATTGATTAAGCAAGACCAACTTCCTCAAATTATGGCTTAAGACTGTAAGCTGCTGGGAATCTTCCACATCCGTTCCATACGGCAGATTGAAAGCTGAGGATAGAAACTCTGCAGCAAGGATGGCTCAGGATTGGAATATTACCAACAGTCACATCACAGTCAAACAAAAATACCTTCGAGAAGGTAGTAGACACTCATTTTAAAGTAGCATGTGACTGTACGTGAGACTCAGGAAATCACCCCAGAAAAGGCTGCAGTATTTACATAACTGAGTGAATATATTAAGATTATGCCACATTTGTTTGTATATGGGTAACTCAGTGTTTATAATGCATGTTGAATTTGCTACCATTTTTGTGTACTTTCTCTTAATACCACTCTAGAACAGAGACTCAGCAGTTTTTTCTTCTTCGTAGAACAAATTTAATAAATCAATCACTGTTTACTTTTGTGGGATCGGTTTCTGATGTCTTGTGGTTACAAACCCTGGTATGAGTGTTCATGACTTGTTGGTCTTCATCTCACATGATGTTAATGATTGTATACTGAACTGCGTGTAAATACCGCTGCTGAGGTCACTCGTAAGATTGTAGGACTGGTCTTAAGTGCACTCTTAAAAGTATGAGAACTGGGAACCAAAGGTTAGCAAGTTCTGATATCCTGAGGATGTGAGACCACTCTTACAACCGTAAGAGTGGTCTAAGTGGTACTATTAATATATTATTGATCAAGATCTATCAATAATATATTAACATTTTAATAAACCTTCCCTGAACATGCCTGTTTTCAGGGCAGCTGCACATGACACACTCTTCACAGAGTAAGAGTGTCTTACACACAGAGGAAAGGAGCGCTCCAATTGGTCGTGAGTGCCACAATGATCTAAAAATATAAAATGAAGTCAGATTTAACATGTTCTCATTTTGAATGCTCTACTTGACAATGAATTTATCCCTTCTATGACCTTTCGAACAAGTGTGCAGGTTTTTCCCTTTTCGGTACAAATGACTTCCATCTACATGAAACAATTCGGATAATTCTTAAGAAATAAACACAGAACAAGGGCTGGCTATCAGCACAGCAGTAGAGCTGCTCGGATGCCAGCCAGGGGATGAGGGTCCCGCATCCTAAAGGATACTCTCCTCCTTCAGGGTAGGAGGGCAGCATGTTCGGCTACAATACTGCCACCTGGGGGACCACTGGTGGCAGTGCAGTCAGAGCAGCTCAGGGCGGGAGAATGCCAACCAGTGACATGCATATTTCGTACCCTTGCTCCTGGTGTCCCGAGGGTGGGGAGAATCAGAACAGAAAAACCAGATGGAAGCACAATGCCACCGAGTGCTTTCAGGCTCTGTCCTCCCAACAGGCCGCTAACCTCCCCACACTAGATGACTGAGACAGCAGCTGACTGAAGACCCGCAGAAACCACCACAGGGTAAAAGCTGTGTCTGTGGCACTGTGGAGGAAAAGTGCCAGAGACGGGTGGGAACAGTGTGGAAAGTCCAGGCTGAAGAGGCAAGCACCTGTAACATGGAGGCATAATACAGTATTGCGGACAAAACAAATGAAAGAAACACGGAACAGAGATTAATGATTAACAAGGATTCAAGTTCACATAAGGGCTACAATTTTATATACAGCTGCATTATGTACAAAGCGTTATAAAACGGGTACTAAAAATCCTGCATCCTGATTGACTGAAACTTGTTTATACTCATTGGACTGAGACATCACAACCAATGGTTATGAAAAGGTTCCAGTTCCAATATTGTCCAGTTACTACCATAGCAGTGTGCTGTTTCTCAGTGTTGTAATCCTGAATGCCAGTTTCACTTTCATACACATTACTACTACCATGCCATTCCACTCAGCCGCTAAATTAAGGCTCCCGAAACCAAGTATTTAAATTCAAATCCCATTAGAAAACAATATCAAGGTTTTAGGGGAACGTCCACGTACAAAGAATGGTGTCAACACTGTTGCCAAAGGAAATCTATTTCAAATAAGCTACTGGCCTAACCTGTAACTCTTTTGGGGCCAGAAATAACACATTTAGATCCCCCCTCCTTTGCAGCGGTGGACATCCATTTTCTAAATTACCGGCACATAGGACTTGCACACCTCTTAACCGTCCCTGATTTTCAGGAATGTCCCTGATTTTGCCTCAAATGCTTCCTCTGTCCCTCATAAAATTTGTGTTTTTGTGACAAAACAGTGGGGATTAAAAGTACAAAATAATGTCAAACATTAAAGTAACAGACTTGTTATTCTTCAGAAAATGCATCTTAACACAAATCCTTTTATTCTATCAGCTTTCTGAGTAAATAGTATCAGATTTTAAGATATTATTTATTTATTTATTTATTGAATTTTGATGACCGGGTAGGCCCACTGGGCCCCGGAGGTCCCTTTTTCAGGGGCGACCTGGGTGAACAACAAATTACAGGTAACAGATCAGTACAGTTATGTATTTGTATGGTATTTATCAGTAAGAATACAAAGTTTTACAGGCGGCAGGAGGTGTAAGACATACAGACAGTAAGGACATAGAGGCCACCATAATGAGACCGTTTTGCATCCCAAGTTAGTGATTAGGTTGAGAGTGCTCTGGTAGGCAAGCAGTAGCTAAAGACCTAGGGTTAACTTCTTAGTGGGCATGTTGGAAGGGGGATAAGAGGGACATAAGTGCACCCTATCATCAGGGGAGGTAGGGTCTAATAAGCTACCAGGATGGCGGTTCATGGTCAGGTCCTGATACAAAGACATGTGCTCCTGTCGAGCAGGTGTCCCTTGAGCTTTGTCCGGAAGCTGGAGATGGACACAGCCTCCCGTACCTCCAAGGGGAGGTTATTCCAGGTGGAAGGGGCGGTGTATGCAAAGGACCTGGACCCTGCTTTAGTCCTAGTCTTGGGAACCACGAGGAGAGTTTGGCCTGATGAGCGCAGGCACCGTGGGTTGGGTTTCACCCTGACGAGACCATTCAGGCTGGGGGAAAGTGTGGGACCCAGTAGCTTGAATGTAAGGCAGAGGGTTGGGTAGGAGAGGCGAGCTTCCAGAGACGGCCACCTGAGCCTAGATTGGGCCTCGCAGTGGTGAGTCCTCGGATGTGACATAGTGGCAAAGTGGACTATCTTGTTGTACAAGGTCTGCAGCCTCCCTAACTCCGTCACGGCCACGCCCTGGAGAATCGGGGCCGCGTATGTGAGCTTTGGGAGGAGTACGCTAGCGGCAATGGCTACCTAGCTTCGGGATAATCTGGTCCTTTAGTCTATAAAAGTTCCAAGTTTTCCGTGGATGGCTTTTGGTGATTTGGTTCACGTGATTTTTTAGTGTGAAGCCTTGGTCCAGGGTTAGGCCAAGGTATTTGGTGGAGGTGACCACCTCAAGTTTTGCCCCTCCCTGGACTGGAGTTGTGAAGATGTGACCTCTCAGATCCCAGGGATCTAGGACCAAAGACATAACCTTTGTTTTGTTGGTGTTTAAAACCATTTTGTTAAGAGTGAGCCAGTCCTCCATCTGAAGGATGTCTTCTTGGAGGGCAGTCTTCAACTCAGGTATATTAGGGAAGCTCTGTAAATGACCGCATCATCCGGCGTGCTGGATAGCAGCTACTGCTCCCGCAGTGTGTATGCAGATCATTTATGAACAGTGTAAAGAGAAGGGGCCGAGGATTGACCCTGAGGTACCCTTCTTTGAGTGAAGCTAGCTTGGAGACTTTATCCTCCCACTTGACCCTCTGGGTGCGTCCAGAGAGATAGCTCTTGAACCAACCCAGTGAATGGGTGTCAAGGCCAAGTGGCGCATTTTTGTAGTAGGAGGTTGTGGTTTACCAAGTCAGAATGCTTTAGATAGGTCAATAAAGACCGCCTGTGCTGACCCCTCGGCCGTTATTGCTCAGTACTTCTGCTGAGAGTTTAGTTAGCGCAGTATCCGTCCCATGCTTGGCTCTAAAGCCATGCTGTGAGGGTGAGATTGCCCGGTGGATTTCTAGGTATTCTCGGAGTTGGGAGTAGACTAGCTTCTCCTGTACTTTTGCAATGGCACATAGCAAAGAGATGGGCCTGTAGTTCTCAATGGGCTCAGTTGGCCCTCCCTTGTGTATAGGAATCACTAGGGCCTGTTTCCAAAGCTTGGGTACAGACCCTTCCTTGATAGACCGGTTTATCAGCCAGGTTATGGGCTTAGCTAAGGCTGGAGCCCCCTCCTTGAGTATTCTAGTTTGGATCCCGTCGGGGCCCCCAGATCCTCTCGAGTGTAGGGATTTAAGGATAATCAAAACCTCCTTTTCCCTGACTAGCCTCAGGTGAAACAAAGGGCGGTCAAGGTCTAGGGGCTGTTGAGCGTTCAGCTCACTCCTCCTGTCCGGGGGTCCCGTCTTGTAAGCATCCAGGTTCGTGAAGTAACTGTTAAGGGACTCAGCAATGAGAGATCCCCCATCGATTAATTGCCCATTAGCCAAGATTGGGCTGGGTGTAGTCTTTTTGCTCCCTTTGAGGAGTTCATTAATGTGCGACCAGAAAAACCTGGGATTGCCTAGGTTAGTTTTTTGGAGGTTGGTGATATAATCTTTTTTTGCTAACTTTATGGCCTTTTTACATTGGTTTCTGAGGGCCCTGTAACTGGCTAAGTCCCCTGGTAGCATTGATTTCCTGTACTTTTTCCAGGCCTTGTCCCGGGTGGACATCAGAGCTTTTAGAGGAGGCAATATCCACTTGTAGCAGCTTCCCTTTACTCTGTGGGTTTTCATAGGAGCTAAGAGGTCAATAATTCTAGTGAGGGATGTCAGGAAAAATTCAACGGCATCCTCCAGGTTAGGAAGGTGTCTTATATTGCTCCAGTCGATCCCATTTAGGTACTCAATGAATTGGTCAGGAGGAAGTTAGAGAAGTCCCTAGTAGTAATAATCCTAGGCGGGACTTTATTCACACAGTTCTTCCAGATGGCAAATACCGGCGAGTGGTCGCACAGGGCATCGGCCAAGGTCCTGCCATTTTTACGTTGCTAGGGGCAGAAGCCAGGACCCAGTCGATTATGGTATGCTTTCCTGATGCGTGGTTCATTCTGGTCGGTAGGGAGATGACTTGGGTGAGGCGGAGTCATTTAAAATACCATTGATGGCAGACTTCTCCTCTAGGGCCCAGTTTAGGTTGAGGTCGCCCATTAAGATAAGCTCAGAAGCAGATTCTACTGTGGTTCTTCAAAGCGCATCAAAGAACCGAGCGCCTTGGTGGGGGCTATGTCATAGCCTATTGTGAGGTGCTTAGCCCCACCTAGAGTGATCCGTATAAGGATTGCTTCAATGTCCGGGGTCATGTTTGAGGCATACTAACGAGGAGGAAGTAATGTTCCTTACATATACCAGAACCCCACCCCTCTTCTCGAGGGTCTGTCCTTTCTGTAAAAGGCATATCCAGAGGCAGTTACCTCGTGATCCAGAATGTGGGGCTTTAGCCAGGTCTCTGAGACTGCTAGTATGTCTGGTTTGTAGACAGCTAGCCATGCTTGGACTTCGTGAATCTTGGGTCTCAGGCTGCGGATGTTCATATGCACCAACCGCAGACCCTTGGCCCCATCCCAGGCCTTATCTGATGGGGAAGAAATAGTTACGTTTGGTGTCCCTGGGCCTGGATTAGGCTGGATGTCTCCCGCCAGTAGCAGCAGCGCTGCTAGCAAGCGCCGAAGAGTGAGGGTTAGTGATGATAGAACCAGTGTAGATGGGCATGGGGTGAAGCTCCTAATGAGGAGAAGGGATAGATAGAGGATCCCTTTCCTAGAGAATTCATATGCCACCAGGAGAGGGATGTTGCACCTGGAGGAGGGGCACCTGTAGTGTCTTACAGTATGCGTTCCCACCCCCGGGCATAAGGGGGGCAGTTGGCCTTACTATTGAGCCAATCCATCCCTAGTTGGGCCAGAATATATATCAAAGCCAAGAGGACGCCCTTGTTCCAGTTCCCAGGGTTCATCTTGAAGCTTTTCAGGGCCACCCGCATGGATCTCAGGTCCCTGACCTAGTGGGTTGAGGGACCAGGAACTGGGGTCAATCCCTGCGGTAGCAGGCGCAAGCAGCAGCGTCAGCTGTGGATACCAGAGGAGGTTCAGCCTCCCAGTCTAGATGTGTTAGGCAAGCCCGGTTCACAACCTTTGGGCTAACAGTTCCCTGTCAAATCAACTGTTATTTAGGACAGTTATCTTTGGAGGGGAGACACCGAGATCAAGTCAACGGCAGGGGTGCAGCTGGAGTATCCCAATGAGACAAATATTAGTACCAAAGATCTGTTAGCATACTTATTAATTAACTTTGGTGTTGGTACCACTATGACCAGACTTAACTATCAGCATGGGTAGGTGGGATTTAAACTTTGCAATCACATTTCCTATTATTAGTTAAGAGTAAGCGGCAATCCAGTTGGCTATATGATTAAGCTTCACAATCACAGGTTTTTTTTTTTTTTTCCAACCTTACAGTGGGGTAACAGTACTTAGAAGCAGTTGCTATGAGGCTGTAGTTGGCAGGAGTGACAGAGATCAGCTAGGTAGAAACAAGAGTCGATATGTCCCTGATTTGGGGTCTTTGTCCCTGATTTTTTAAGCCCTGTCCCTGATTCATGAGGCAAGAGGTTGAGAGGTATGAGGACATGACATTACAGTTGGGGAAAAAACAGAGATCAAATGCAATGCTGCTAGTAATTACTAATGAAGATTTTCCGATCACCAAGGTTCTCAGTGTTATTTCTGGTACCTTGTGCCGACAGCAACTGCAGGCACCAACACTATGCCACACTTCACTGAACTATATTGTACTACTGTGAGAAATGTATACTGCCGCAACCACCTTTTTCCCAAACCTTTTGTGGTTCCATTACCTTGCACAATGTTTTTGTATACCAAAACCAAGACCGTATTCCTCTACCAGCCAGGCGCGCACTTATACATTAAATGATCCTCCCCACTTTTGACTACACAGACACAGTCTAGAGTGCAGCTCTCTAATCCACCCTGGCCAGACTGGACACACTCTATCACTCCTTCTGTCATTTTGCTCCAGCCTGCCCCCCTCATACCCATCATTGCGACCTTTACACTGCCCTCTCCCTCCCATCCCTCAAATCCAGATGCCTCACTCACTCTGCTTCCTTCATAGCCAAATTCTGGTTCTGATCACTACCCCCCTACCTCACCTCTATTCTCTCTCCCCCACCATAACCCCCTACTACCTCCACAGCTCTGGTACCAGACCCCTGGCCCTACCACACAGATCCTCCACAGCCAGTCAATCTGTCTTCTCTTATCATTGTCCCAAGTTGTGTAACACCCTCCCATCAGAAATGCCCCCCCCACCGCCCTTACCTCCCTTCTATATAACCATACCTCCCATTCTTGCTCCTGTGCATAATTCACCTCTCCTCCTAACCAGCCCTTGCAACCCTTAAACCACATTCTGTGCCCTTCTTCCCCTAATTCCCCACATTTGCCACTTAACAAATATCATTTCTCCCAATCACCTCTTCACAGCTACTGGTCCTTCCCGCACAGGACATCAATTCCCCGGAGTAGCCAGCAACAACTGGAATCACCGATCTAACACTTGCACAGTATAATTACAGATCCTCCTGACCAGGAACCTCCATGTCCTTGGCTTCCTCTTCAGTCTCCATTCACTAATAATAATCGCCACCCTCCCCCACATCGCTTGGAATTACTTATTGTGATTATTCATTCCAATTCTATTATTCTTACCCTGCTACTTCATCCCTTATCCACTGCTGTCTTCACCAAGCTCTACTAATAATTGTTTTGCCGTACTGTTTTTCCCTCTATGCCTCCCACACAGCTCGATGTTACATGCACTTGTGCTGATCCTGCTGCTTCTGTTGCCATCTATACATTACTGCTAGGTACTGCCCATTATTGAATGCCTTGCTGTTAACCTGTAAACTGTTATTACTTGCCCTGATGCTATACACAAGTATTACCTGATACAATTATCACACCCTCAACCTAATTCTGAACTCATTGTCATTACTGTAAATACTATGCTACCTTGTGATTTATAATCATGCTGTATATATGCTGTTTATTTGTAATCGGTTATGTAATCTGTTTACCTGTATATATGCTGCAAACTGTAATATTTTACGTAATCTGTACATCTCCTTTCCCCTCTCTCACCAGGACACATCTGCTCAGTATGCCTTCCTGGTGAAACATTGAAATAAATAAATAAATAAAGTAACATTTCCATTTAGTAATCTGTTTTTTGCATGTGTGGTCTGTTACATTTCTTTCTGCAAGTACCATTCTCAGTCATTTCTGTACCTACGCCATTTTACACATTTTGTTTGTATTGATGCAGTTTTGTATAATTTGATAAGCTGGCATTGTTTCATGTAATTAGAGGAAGTGTGATCATTAAGCAATAAGACATGATCAGGGGTTAGATAATGTGGCACGTGGTGCAGCCCAGATGCTGCCACTGACAGGTGATTACCAGACTGTCAATCTAACCCCTGGGAGTCCTTTATTGCTGTTATAAAAATGACTCCAAATGAGAAGTGTTAGAAGTGTATCTTTTGAATGTTTTCCTCACTGAAACAGGGAGCTTGAATAAAACAGTTCATCTAGCAACTGGTTAGGACTGCATCTTTGCAGTCATTTAGCAGTGCTAGGGGACAGAATGCTGACAGGAAGAAGTCTTGTGCCCTGGTGATCAGGCTATACTTGACCACGTAACAGAGATAAATGTAAGGCTGTCAGAATGCTGACAGCCAATCAGATTGCAGCATTTTGGAGATCATTTTTATAATAAAGGTTAGTGCATCAGCTTTGGAACTGGACGAGGACAGTTCTGGACCTCAGAAGAGCTACATACTCACTGTGTGACCTTGAGCAAGTCACTGAACCCCTCAGTGCTGCAGTCCACCCTGCTGTGGAAATCAGATTACAAATCTCAGCCAGGCTATCTTGGGTAAATAAGCTGTAAAATAGGATAACTGTTTTATGCATGTGTATAACAGGGTAGATCACCAGTATATGAGATTTTAGAAACACTCAATAGAAGACCCTTTTAAAGGTTAAAAAATACAAAGCCTTAATTGAACACCATCTCATTAAGAGATGAGAAATAGACTTTCTTCAGTCAAACTCAAAAAAGCAAAATGCACAGCAGGTCCTTTTGCAACCTGTTTATCTCCCAGGCACCTGAGTCTTTAGGCCTTTCTGTTCTAAATTCTTCTTATAGACCCTCTGAGTACGTCATTTCAGCATGAAATCTACAGCAGCCTCCCTACTTCTTGGAGAATGACCTTTCAGTCACTTGGCCATTCCAGGTGCAACAAAATTATTAAGTGGCTGGCAAGTCTTTTTTTTATTATTTATTTTCATCCTTATACACCCCCTACTACCTGGCCAGCTTCAATCATTAACACCCCACAGCCCTGTCAACTGCCATCTCTAGGGTTTACTCACCTGCCTTGAGTGCCCCACAGTTCACCCCTGTGGTGGATCCCTCTGGGATTCACCATGCCCCAGCGAGTGTTTAGTCAGGGTGCTGGCAGGGTGTCTAGCAGACAGCGCAGGGCCTGCAGGAGGACATCACGCCATCCCACTCAGCCTGGTGGTATTTCCTGTTTTCTCCCAAGCCCCTGGGCACCCTGTGGGCAAGGACTGCAGGAGAAGTGAGCATGTAGGTTTGCACAGGTCAGTCAGGAGTCGCCCGCCCACCACTTGTGGCTCCAGCTTGCATCACCGCCTGTGGTCACCCGTTTAGACAAAAGGACTGCATCCTACGGGACACTCAATCCTCCTTCCCCCAGCTGGTCCCTTACGACCCGGCTCAGTTCCAAACCCAGGTCACCATGGTTGTGAGCAGTAGCACTACTGTTGTAGCTATAGACTGGCTTAGTGGCTGGCTGCTTCTGATCAGCACATCTATGGGTCCAAACCCTTCTTTGTTTTTTTCTGTTTACCTGCCTTGTCTATGAGATGCCTAACATACTGCTTCACACTGTTTATGGGTGGGGGTGGGTCTCCCTGAAAGGATCAATTCAGCTGATGAACTGT
Organism: Neoceratodus forsteri; assembly: GCA_016271365.2. Taxonomy (NCBI): domain Eukaryota; kingdom Metazoa; phylum Chordata; order Ceratodontiformes; family Ceratodontidae; genus Neoceratodus; species Neoceratodus forsteri. The sequence goes on from CM057451.1 coordinate 43,457,889, forward strand.
TAGTGCTTCTGCTGGGGTGGTCAGAAATCCATTTTCGGATCCAGGCACTGCGTATTCTGATCCTAAAGTTAGGATTTGCAATTTTCTGATTTAGCTGCCGAAAGATCCTAAATCCTAATTATTAGGATTCCAGTCAGATTCCAATATCTGACTCAGAAACCAGTTAAATAAGTGAATACAAAAAGTTTAGATTCTGTCGGAAACGTGACTGAAGAAACACTGCAAGAGGCAGCCACAGCACTTCAGAAGGTGCACTGAACATGAGAGCGAAGCCCCCTTCAATGCACAGCATCCCTCAAATTTCACAGTTCCTCTAAGGTAGGATCAAGCCAGTTCTATTTTTATATAGTTTTAATATTTAAGCAATAAGGCATGAGCCGGGGTTAGATTAATTCGGTTAATCACCACCTAGGGACATAACGTGGCATAAGGCACAGCTGAATGCCATTTTGCCCTAGAAGGTGATTTACTGCTACTTGTGGGAGTGCCTTATTGCCGTTATTAACAAAAAAAAAAAAAATTGTTAGAAGAGTGTCAGAAGTATACCTTCTGAATGTTTACCTCATTGAGAGGAAGAATTTTAATAAAATAGTTCATCTGGCAGTTGGTTAAAAATTCTGGTTCAGAATCAGAACGTAACATTCTAGTCGTTCAGCAGAGCTAGAGGATGGCATGCTGACAAGAAGAATTCATGCTCTGTGGTGAACAGGCTGTACATGACAGTGTAACAGAGATTAAAGGGTCACTGACAACTTTTTGCTGATTTTTTTTACCCCCTTAAAACACTACCTGCACATATCTCTGTCCGTGAGCGTCAAATAAAAGGCATTCACTTATCAGAAGACGTGCAGTTACAGAGGTTTTTGGCATTTTTGTAATATTTACCATCCAAACTTTTATCCTGGACAGATTGCCTGCTGCCATGCGAGCACTGCAACATGGCCACAAAGTGCGTACTAGCTCGTGCGCAGATGAGTTTAATTTTTTTCAACAAGTGTCACAGAAGATGATTTCCTAACAAGAGTCAGTCTCCTGAGCAGAAGAAAGTGAATTTGCCACAAAAAATGAGTGGTCTAACATGTTTAATTCTGTAAATGAAAGTTAAAGCCATGACTCTCAGCACGTGTATTAGTGCTGACGGTAATGCACATGCCCAGAGTCATTACTTTAACTTTAAATTTACTGATTTAAACATGATAGACCACTCATTTTTGTGGCACACCAACTTTCTTGTGCTCAGGAGTCCGACTCCAGTTAGAAGATCATCTTGGGTGAGACGTCTTAATAAAAACAAAACTCATCCATGCACGAGTCTGCACCTGCTTTGTGACCAACTTGCAGTACACGTGCAGGAGTGGGTGGTCCACCCAGGATTAAAGTCGGAGACGTAGATATTACAAAAGTGCCAAAAACCTCTCTAACTGCTCATTTTCTGATAAACAAATACCATTTATTTGATTCTCACTAACAGAGATACATGTAAGTAGCGTTTTTTTAAAGGGAGCTAAATAAATCAGTTAAAAGCTGACAGTGCCCTTTTAATGTAAGGCCGCTGGAATGCTGACATTTTGGGGGCTTTGCTCCCGTTTCAAACTATGTAAGCCAGGTTAAATAAATGTTTTCGCAGTCACCATGGAACAGTTTGCCTGTTTTTTTCTACATTTACTTACATATAAATATTTACCTCCAGTCCAACAATTTTGTGTTTTCCCTGTATCGGTTTGCGTTGTTTCACCGCCTCTAGTCTCAGGAGCATGCAGTTCCAGTGTCTGTGTGGAATGCTAGCAGCCAATTAGAATAGAGCATTTCTTACACCCTTTTTTGTAATATATATGGTGACTTGGTGCTAGTGCCCAAAAATGTCATAGAAACATGTATGTTGTTGGCGGCAAAAAAAGGCCCTGCAGCCTATCAAGTCTTCCCAGCTCTACCTAACTAGTGTTTGTTTTGTGAGGGCCTTAGTGACCCCTCACTCCTCCTCCTCCTAACCCCCTCCCCTTTTGCCACTGTCTTCACCAACCACATATTCCTATCGCACCCATGCCTGCCCCCACCCCCAATGGATTTCACACAGACTACCTCCTTCTGTAGCATATTCCATGACGCCATCATCCTTTCCTTGAAGAAATGTTTTCTAATGTCCCCTTAACTGCCCCCTCCACCAGCATCACCAAGTTCCCCATGTTGCTAGTGTTCCGCTAAGCATAAACAACTCTCCATTGTGTTAAACCTGTGAAGGTATTAGTATGTGCCTAACTTGTCCCCACACTGTCTTCCAGGTGTACATTATGAGATTTAATAACCTCTACAGGTAAGTCATATCCTGCTGACACCTGCTCATTCTGGTTACTCTCCTCTGCACTGCTTTGGCTTCCACCCTGTCCCTCTCCTTTTTCAAGTGTGTGTTACAGAACTGCACAATATACTCCAGGTAAGGATGAACCAGGGACTTGTATCATGGCAGAATGGGGGAGGCAGTATAGCGCAGTGGTTTAAGGCTCTGAGCTGCAAATCTGGTGACATCCAGCAGACCAGACCTGGGTTTGAATCCCACGGCTTCCACTTGCAGACTGTGTGACCCTGAGCAAGTCACTTAACTTCCCTGTGCTCCCAAGTCACACCTGTAAAAAAAGCTTTCAGCTTAGTGTGCTAGTCCCGGTTAAACAACTAGCAAAAATAAAAGAAGAACTCTGCTCCTCCAGCTACTAACCCCCCTTCCTATACATCCCAGAATCCTATTCGCCCTCCCCACTGCACTGTACTGTTGTCCTCAGATTGTCCCCTATTATTACCCCCCCGGCAGTGGCAGATCTTGGGTGGTGCGCATACCTGATATGCAATTTTTTTACATTTGTATTAATCCTTTATACTGTCTGCTATTATTGTTTTCAGTACATTTCTGACAGAAAATACAAATGTCATCTACAGTTCTGAATATGACCTTTAGTGCAAGCAATAAATCAGACTTTTTCACCAAAGTGAAATGCAGCAGCAAGGAAGTATGTTACAGTGGAGGGTGCGACCGCACCCCTAGATCCTCCAGTGCCCCTAGGTCCCTTCCCTTTGTCATACTCTTCATATCAACCCCCATTCTGTATTCAGTCCTCTGATTTCCTGTACCTGTGTGCATTGCAGTGTTGAATTTCTACTGCCAAACCCATGACCACTTCTCAGCCTTTCAGATCTTCTTTCATATAGCACCCCCCCATGTTCACTACTCTTCCACAGATCCTTATATCGTCTGCAAAGAGCAGACCTTCCCTTGGATCCCCACTCCAATACCACAAACAAAAATGTTGAAAAGAACCAGTCCCAAGATCAATCCCTGTAGTACCCCTGTCTGAAGCAATTGTGCATTCTGCATAAATAATGGCTCACTGGCTTGTAATTTCCATCCCTGAAAAAATGCCTGCAGAGGCATAGGGTGCTTTTGTCAGGCCGTGAGATCGTCATCCTTGGCTATATGCCCTGCATTCAGTATCTGTGATTAGCAATAACATCTCACTTTGCACTTATATGTCTGTCCTTAGTTGTCTTTGTTGGTTGGGTGAGTGTGACGTATTTGGTTACTCAGGTAATGTCCCTTTATCCTTCACTATAATTACTGAACAGAAAAACTGACTCGGCATGTCTGCATTCCCTTTATCTTGCACTTCCCATCCGTCCCCCTTCTTCAGTCTGACTACTACCTCTTTGGTTTGTATTTTTCACATGTGTAGTGAAAGAATATTTTATCCCCCACCCCCCACCCCCACTATTCTCAGCTTCACATCAGACTATGTCCTTGCAGGCGCATTCATCTTGCTTAGACACTTCCCCCGTATCCCTCATTCAGGCTATTTTTTTACTTTCTGAAGGCCTTCTTTTTACCTCTCACTGCCTCTTCTACCACCTGTGTAGACCACAGTGAAACATAGAATCTGACGGCAGATAAGGACCGCTTGGCCCACCTAGTCTGCCCATTTCCCTACCTGATGGATAAACTGCAGATTCTAGTTAATCAACAGCTTACTTCCTCCTACCCCCCACTAGATTTGCCTTATATCTGTCCTATGCATTCTTGAATTCTCCCACTGTTCCTGACTCCACAACCTCCTCAGGAAGGCTGTTCCATGCATCCACAACCCTCTCTGTGAAAAAATACTTTCTAACATTACCTCTGAGCTGTCCCCCATCTTCAAATTGTGCCTCCTTGTTCTTGTACATCTCTTCTTCTGAAAGATGCTACCCTCTTGTCCTTCGTTAATTTCCTTGAGATGCTTGAAAGTTTCTATCATGTCCCCCCCTCCCTCCTTTTCTCAAGGGTATACATATAAAGCTGCTTTAGTCTCTCCTCGTATGTCTTCTGGTGCAGACCCTGCACTATTTTGGTTGCCCTCCTCTGAACAGCCTCCACTCTGTCTAGAATTGCACACAGTACTCCAGATGGGGTCTGTACAGAGGGATAACAACTTGCTGTTTTCTACTGTTGATGCCTCTCCCTATGCATTCCAGTATCCCCCCCCAGCCCTACTTACTGCCTTCTCACATTGCTTGTCCACCTTTAGATCATGTGATATAATTACTCCTAGGTCTCTTTCGATTTTTGTTGTTGCGACCACCAAACAGTGTGGTTCACGATAAACACAGCCATACAATCAAGCCATACAAAAACAAGAGTACTGGACTTTAGGAGGGCTGACTTTGGGAAAATGAGAGTGCCTCAGAAAAGCACTAGCAAACAGGCAAGAAGGAGGTGGAGGAACAATGGGGAGTAATCAAAACAGCCATCACAGAGGCAACAAGCCTTTGTGTAAACAAAATAAACAAAACACAGCGAAGAAAAACGCTATGGTTCTCAAAAGAGGTGGCAGGGAAGGTTAAGGAGAAAGGACAGCATTCAGGAAATATAAGACACACAGAAGGAGTACAGAGAACTTGATCAGTTAAAGCAGAAAGAGGCAGGAAGGCAGTCAGAATAGCAAAGGCCCAAACCGAGGAAAGGATAACCAACTCTGTTAAGAAGGGGGATAAGACCTTTTATAGGTACATTAGGGAGCGAAGAAAGACCAAAGGAGGGATACTGATGCTTAATAAAGGGGAAGGAATGTGGCCAGAGGGTGACAGTGAAAAAGCAGGGATACGGAACGAACATTTCTGCTCAGTATTCACAAAGGAAGAGGAGGGGGAGGTACCTAAACCAAACAAGAGAAAACACTCTGAAGACGGGGGTCGATACCAGTCCATTTACAGAAGAAAGGGTTCTGAAAGAACTAATGAAATTGAAGGTGGACAAAGCAATGGGGCCTGATGGGATTCACCCAAGAATTCTAAAAGAACTAAGGGTAGAACTAGTGACACCACTGACTACTCTCTTTAACAAATCATGGGAGGATGGGGTGGTACCTGAGGACTGGAGGAGGGCGGATGTGATTCCTCTTCACAAAAGTGGGAGCAGGACAGAGGCAGGAAACTACAGACCAGTTTGTTTGACCTCAGTGGTAGGGTAAACGATGGAATCACTTCTGAAGGAAAGAATTGTTGAGTACCTAGAGGTCAGTGGGGCACAGGACCCAAGGCAGCATGGATTCACATTGGGAAGGTCGTGTCAGACAAATCTAATAGATCTCTTTGACTGGGTGACCAAAGTAGTAGACCAGGGGAAGGGCTATAGACATGGCCTACCTAGATTTTAGCAAGGCATTTGATACAGTCCCACACAAAAGATTAATACACAAGTTAGCCAGCCTTGGAGTGTGTCCCAAGGTGGTAGCCTGGATAAAAAATTGGCTAGACAACAGGACACTGTTATGGTGTGGGAATAACAGACACTTAGGCAGGAGGTATGATGCATAAAATAAACGCACGAATGCGTTTATGATTTTTTATTCAAAATCAAATAAAATTAATATTTGCAGAAATGAAAAAAAAAAGGTGTTAGCCAACACACCAAAATAAACAAAACTCTGAAGATGACGCTTCCCTAGTCACTTCTCTTAATTTTACCACTTTTTAAACCAATTCACTGGTGTGAAAACAAAACGCTCCTCCTTCCTCCTTCCTCCTTCCTCCTTCCTCCTTCCTCCTTCCTCCTTCAAGACCAGCAGCTCACCGGCCTACCTCTCTCTAAACATCCCTCTAGTGGTGAGTTTTTATAGCCTTAGGCTGATGACATCATGGCCAGGTGACCAACATCAAGGAAACAATTAGGCTTCTATTCTTTTATTTTACAGAATAAATGCATTTTATTTCATGCTTTTCCAAGTCCCTATACTCCTTTACCTGATAATAGACTTTAGTTTAAAAACACCTACAGGTAGGGATCAATAATAGCTCTTTTAGGCTTAATTGGGACTCATTTGGAAGCAAGCCCCTCCCTTGTTCTTATGTCACTGAAGCCTGCATCTTTAAAAGCGGCCATTTTGTGGGCAGCCAGCCCTATAGCAAGAACTGCAGGGAAATCCATAGGTAATTACCACTCTTTTTTTCTTTTCTTGTAGTAACCTTAGAACCATTTTAGCCCTCATTTTGTTTAGAAATGCTGCCATTTTACTTAACCTTGCAAGGGCTCTTACTAGGCTTCTTTAGCAGCCCCTGCCACTATGCAGCACTTTCCTTTATAGCTCCAACGGCTGAAATGTGCAGCCATCAACAAAACATTTAATTTGGGCCTTTCCTAAACCCATTTCCAACCTTTGGCTATTTCTTTTATTTATCAGCCCGATTACAACATCTCTGGGCTGTTTTCTTTGTACATGAATGTTTTATTCTTTATCTAGACACTTTTGTTTTGCTCTGGGCACTACTGCTAAACTGGGAACACTCCAGGAAACTCAGGAGTGTTTTCACTATTTAAAAGTAAAGCACTACTCATGTTTGGACATATCTTCCACTAGGGAGAGTACTTTACACTGCATTGAGCCCTATCTGGTGCACCGTAAGGGGGTTTGAGAAAAGGGGTAGAAAGTAAGCAATGAGATATGTCAGGTTGGCCACCCTGACATGAAAAAAAAAAAGAAAAGGACAGAAGAAAAGATGATGAGGATAGAAAAGTGTGAGAGAAAAAAAGGGGGGGGGTCACCTTTTTATTTTAGTAGGGTCTGTACCAGAAGACATACGAAGAAAGACTAAAGGAGCTTAATATGTATACCCTTGAGGAAAGAAGGGAGAGAGGGGACATGATAGAAACTTTCAAGTACCTCAAGGGAATCAACAAAGTCCAAGAGGGTAGCATCTTTCAGAAAAAGAGATGTGCAAGAACAAGGGGGCAAAATTTTGAAGATAGAGGGGGGACGGCTCAGAGGTAATGTGAGGAAGTATTTTTTCACAGAGAGGGTTGTGGATGCATGGAACAGCCTCCCTGAGGAGGTCGTGGAATCAAGAACAGTGAGGGAATTCAAGAATGCATGGGACAGACATAAGGCAGTACTAGTGGGAGGTACGAGGAAGTAAGCTGTTGGTTAACTAGGATCTGCAGCTTATCTGTTAGGTAGGAAAATGGACAGACTAGGTGGGCCAATCGGTCCTTATCTGCCATCAAATTCTATGTTTCTATGTCATTAACTCAACTCCATTGTGTACTCTTCCCCTGGGTTTTTGTTTCCCAGATGCATTACCTTGTGTGACACTTGGACAGCTGGTTCTGACTGCTCTATGATTTTGTAATATAAAAATGTGTTATTGAGTGCCTCTCATGAGACATCCTGTGCTCCTGGGATGACGCCCCCCCCAGGTTTCAGATCAAAGGACAGCATATGCTAAACAGCAGATCTCTGTATGCGATTAACTTCCAAGAACTCGCATTTTATAGCCTTGTTTAAGATCTGTGTTGCTTGAAGCCAGGAACAAAAAATATCCATTTTATGACATCCTCAGGAAGGGTGGTTAATTTCAACTGGTGCTGAAAAAACTATGTTGCAGCTAGGTGAGAAAACTGCAGAGTTGTAAAAGTTCTGTGATGTCTTTGATAAATGCAGGAAAATACACTAGATTAAAGGAAAGACTCAAGATCAAAGGGTCATATGGGGAAATGAGTTTTTGCTGATGTCACCTTATTTAATATACCCCCTGAGTGATGGGATATCCTGTGTGTATTAATTTTTAAATTTTACAGGGAGGAGCTAGGTGACATCATGGAAGGGGCAGGTTTAGAGACAGTTTAACTGTATTCTGTATTTCCACTTAGACACATTCCTGTTTGGACTCTCTTGAAACAACAGCTAACTAAAGCACTGTAAAAAGGTATACATTAGCTAGACAAGTCTAAGTGTATTGTGGTAGGTGTTTATGTTTGTATTTTACCTTGTTCTTTTAAGTGAGTGTATGTTTTGTATATATTGTTCTGTGGTTACATTTTACATATTTTATTCATTTTAAGTAAAACCTCTTATTTTAAAGAGACTGCCTATGTCTTCTGAGTCCTTCCTTTTTGCCTGTGGTGTATGGATGGTTAAGATTTTGACAACACTGTTCATAAGCTTAATGGTATACCAAACTGGGAAAAGGTAAGAATTTATCCCAAGATATTTCATGGAGTTTTTAAGGGTTCATTTTGTATACCTGGTTAGGTGCCTATAGGCGAAAGATAGCCGGCATTCCCGAAGAGCAGAATTATCTGAGCCTGTACAGTTGGATATGCTAGCAAGAGGCTCACAGTTTGAATCCCTCCAGAACTTGAGACCAAAGGTGATTCGGACCCACAAAACAGACAGGAGGGTTACCCTGTTCTGTTACCCTGTTCACAATACTGCGCTCGGAGGTTGGCACTGTGGGAGCAGAGGGCCTGACCTGCTGAGTGGGGTTGTGACACCTTGCACTTCTTTACATTGACTCTGAGCTGCCATATGTTTGACCATTCCTCCAGCCTTGTCAAGTCACTTTCCATCCTTCCACCCCACCTTGTGTATCAACCCTGTTGCAGATCTTTGTGTCATCAGCAAAGAGACATACTTTTCCTTCCAGGTGCTCTCCAATGTCACTTTAAAGACATTAAAGAGGACCAGTCCCAGTACTGAACCCTGCGGTACCCCGCTAGTTACCCTCCTTTCTTCACTGTGGACTCTGTTTATTATTACCCTTTGTGTCCTGTTGTCCAGCCATTTTTTTTATCCAGGCTACCACCTTGGGACCCACTCCAAAGCTGGCTAACTTGTATATTAATCTTTTGTGTGAGACTGTATCAAATGCCTTGCTAAAATCTAGGTAGGCCATATCCACAGCCCCTCCCTGGTCTACTACTTTGGTTACCCAGTCAAAGAAATCTATTAGGTTCATCTGACATGACCTTCCTGCTGTGAAACCATGCTGCCTTAGGTCATGTGCCCCACTGGCCTCTAGGTACTTATCATTTCTTTTCCTTCAGAAGTGATTCCATCATTTTCCCTACCACTGTGGTCAAACTAACTGGTCTGTAGTTCCCTGCCTCTGCCCCGCTACCGCTTTTGTGAAGCTGAATCACATTTGCCCTCCTCCAGTCCTCAGGTACCACCCCATCCTCTCATGATTTGTTAAAGAGAGTAGTCAGTGGTGTTACTAGTTCTATCCTTAGTTCTTTTAGAATTCTTGGGTGAATCCCATTAGGCCGGATTGCTTTGTCCACTCTCAGTTTCAGGAGTTCTTTCAAAACCCTTTCTTCTGTGAATGGACTGGTATCAAACCACCCTATTCAGAATTTCTCTCTTGTTTGGTTTAGGTACCTCCGCCTCCTCTTCCATTGTGAATACTGAGCAGAAATATTCGTTCAGTATCCCTGCTTTTCCACTGTCACCCTCTGCCCACATTTGCTCCCCTTTATTAAATCTCTGTGTCCCTCCCTTGGTCTTTCTTCACTCTCTAATGTACCTATAAAAGGTTTTATCCCCATTCTTAACAGAGTTGGCTATGTTTTCCTCAGTTTGGGCCTTTGGTATTCTGACTGCCTTCCCTGCGTCCTTCTGCTTTAACTGATAATGTTCTCTGTCCTGCTCTTTCTGTGTTTCCTTATATTTCCTGAATGCTACCCTTTTCTCCTTAACCTTCCCTTCCACCTCTTTTGAGAGCCATAGTGGTGAAGTTGAAGTTTGAAGCTTAATTATGTTTTAACAGGATGATATGGATGGTAATAGTAAAGGCCTGTTTTCAGGACCATCCTGTAGAGCTGGGTGAAAGTTGCAAATTCCACGTTCACAGAACTTTTGTGAAATTTTGCAAAATTTTCTGCACTTCTGCCTTTGGCAAAATCAGAATCTTCTGAATGTGTTTGGCAAATTTTCTACCTCTTCTGTGGAATTTTCTGGCTGCATTGTGGAATAATACACATCAGCTTTGGAATGATAGTTCTGAGGAATTCCATTCGGCAGTTTAACACATTAATCTGCAATACCTGTAATTATTCCGCAGTTCAGGGATCAGTTCTGCGTAATTTCTTTCTGCAATTTAATACATTAATCTACAATGCATACATTCATTCCACTCTTCAGTGACTCACTAAACTGCAGAATGAATGCATGAACTATGGATTAATGTATTAAAATGCAGAAAGAAATTCCACAGAACTGACTATAGACAGTGATCTGTTCTGCAGATGTTCTTTCCACAGTTTAATATATGAATCTGCAGTTCATACATTCATTCCATGTTCTAAGACAGAATTTCTGTAAAAGTTGCCAAAGTTGGGTAAATTACCTAACCTAGGAGGCAAAGAATTCCATGTAGAGGCTGCAACAAAATTAAATGACACTGCACCATATTTTGATCTCCTATGTGGAACTTGTAAAGCTTTACCTGTAATTTCCCGAAGCAACATTATGAGGTGATTGGAATTAACCTGTCAAGCAGGTTAGCTGGACGAAGCAAGCCATATATTTCAACAAGAAATAAAATAAAATAATTGTCTCTCTCTTTTGAGATTGAGGGATGTCCAGTTTAGTTCCAACAGTAATGTTCAATGATGCATCACTATTGGAGTCCTACCAACCCAAGAACAAATCTTGCAATATGGTAGTGCAGTTTATCCAATTTTGCAAACTATCCTTCTTGGCCATCCAACAGATTGTGCTGCAGTGGTTTCCTGGCCTCTTTTTTCTTCCCCACTACCCTGACACTGTGATCCATGACATTCAATATAGCATCTTTATCAGCTTCCACTTCTTTTCTACCCCCTCTACTGCCTTCACCCCTTCTAGCTTCTCCTGCAACAACTGCCACATTCTACCAAAGTCTGCCCTTCTGAAGTCTTTTTTGTCTGTGACATCTTTCTCCTTCACTTCTAATATGACTGTAAACCACATGGCTTGGGGGTCACTGACTCCCTATGGATCTAGAGTTGTGCAAAGTTGATTAAATTTGTTCCGCTAATTAATCTAAGAAGTTACTGCAATTAGCAAAGTACAGAATTTATCCACGAAGTGCAGAATTTCACCCACGAATTGCAGAATTCGCCTGCAAATTTCACAATCTGCAGGCAAATTTTGCACTTCACGGTGAAAATGTGATGATTTCAGGCAATATCAAAGTTGCTGAAAGCTATGAAAACTTTGCGAAACTGCAAATGTGAATTTCTAGCACTTTGCAGCAACTTCACCAGTGAAGCAAAACTTCATTGCAACTGTATATGGATCCTGTACTGTGATCTCCCCTATACTATCCCTGTTCATAAGGAGTAAGTCCATGATGGCCCCTCACTTGTAGGCTCCACGACCTTTGGATCAGGAATACCTTGGAACATCTCTGCCAGCTGCTGATTCCTACCACTTGCAGCTACTGGGATTCTCCAATCTACATCTGACACGTTGAAGTCACCTATTAGCAGCACCTCCCCCTGCTTTGCTGCCCATCTAATTTCACATTCTAGCTCCCTGTCAGCTGACACTTTCTGCAACAGTGGTATATATACAGTACCACTCCTATCCTGATGTTTCTCCCCCCATTTGTAACTAACTGAACCCATACAGCCCGATACTTTCCCTCCCCACTACCTATGACCTCCATGGCTTTTTTACCCTCCCATACATATGGTGCTACCCTTACCCCTTACCCCACTCCCTAGCCCTCCTAAACAATGTAAACCCTGGGCTGACCAGATCCCAGTCACAGTACTGCATGGCCCATGTCTCTCTAACCTGTGTTCATCCCAGGTCATACCTGGAAACAAGTCTGGGCTCAGTGTGCCTTTCCCGTTTACCAATTTTCAATACATACATATATACATACATACATACATGCATACAAACATACATACATAAAAACTCCCTTCTCACCAATACCCCCAAAAGGCACCTGGCCATCCTACTTCCCTAGTCTCCTACTACCTCCACCATCCACCTAATGATGGAGTTCCCGACTACTAATATTTTTCTAAGCCTCTCCTTCCCTTGAACTCTGAGCTCATCTCAGGCATCCTTTACCTGACTTGCACCAGAAAACATACAAGGAGAGGTTGACGGACCTCAATATGTACTCAATGGAAGAGAGGAGGGAGCAGGGGGACATGATAGAAACCTTCAAGTACCTTAAGGGCATAAACAAGATGCAGGGGGTGGCATCTTTCAATATCAGAGTAGTATAAGAATGAGGGAGCATGATATGAGAATTGAGGGGGGGCAGGATAAGTGGGAATGTGAGGAAGTTTTTCTTCACAGAAAGTGTGGTGGATACATGGAACAATCTGCCATAGGAGGGTATGGGTGCAAACACAGTGGGGAGCTTCAAACAGGCATGGGACAAACACAAAGGGATGATCAGGGTGGGAAGGAAGGAAGATAACTGCTAACCGAGTAGGGTCAAAGGCCACAAATAGGGATAGGCTTACGGGCAGACTAGATGGGCTTGGCGGTCCTTATGTGCCAACAATTTCTATGTTTCTCTGTTTCTTCTAGGTACAGACCCGGTATCCTGAAAGGCAACAGGGTCCAGTCTCTGCCTTTGGGCTACCAGATCTATCGCATCACACAGGGAATGAACCATTCACTGTCACTGTTGCAAGGACCCCACCCCTGTCCGAGTGGACCCCCCCCCGGGTCACTTGGCCCTATAGAAATGAAACACTGGACCACTAGGTCCTGATGGGCTAGCAGTCATGTGAGGTCAGCATGAGACAAAGGTGTCTCCTGGACCTGCACTCAGCCCTTCCCCCTCCTTCCACAAATCCTGACCTCCGTTAGCCCAGTGCCCACAAGCACTCACAGTCTGGTTTCAAAAAAGGTTCAGCACTGGGCACTCAGCCCTTTCTGGCTCCCCGACTGCTCCACATACAAAAGTCAACATATCTACAGAACTTATGAGAGTAAAAGTTATGGAGATTAGGAAATCTTTAGAGTAACAAACAGCACTGTATTTCACCTCTGTCTCCCCCAACTGTGATGTTATTTCCTGTGCTACTGATTCAGAAACTAGATGCCTACGGCTCAATGGTGTCATCAGACTGTTTTGGGGCCTCCCCAATTAAAGTTAAAGCCCCCCCCTAACCATTTCCCCCATCAAAGAATGAAAATCACAGCTTCCCTGCAGCAGAAAGAAAAAGAAGCTGTGACTTTCCTTAAAGACATCAAGTTCACAGTGTCACCGCATGGAGTGCACTTTTGTTTTTCTCCACTGGACTTTGTGAGCCGCTAACCAAGCGCCTACGAAGTACAACAGAGAAAAACAAAATTTTCAGTCTTGTGGGTGCACGGGTCATATCATGGCTTCTGTCGGTTTGGGAGCCAACGGAGAGAAGATCCAGAGTCGTCTCGGTGGAATGCCATGGGAAAGCGCAGAGTTTGGGGCGGCAGTTTATTTGTCACTGACGTGACCTGGCAGGTAAGATTTATTTGACATACAGCAACAGCAAGCACCAGGGGGGCAATTTCACGCTCCTTTCTCAGTTTGGTGTGAGGGGTCAGGGTGGGTGCAGACGGGCCTTGCCTTGTGGGAGCTGAGAGAGTACAGCACACAGGTCAGTTGCCACTGCACAAGGGAGGAGACAGACGCAGGCCACACCGAGGCAGAACAGGGGAAGGGACAAAATGGTATGAGGGGGTCACAGTGCTGCACATCATGTCTTGGACTGGGAAGAGAACCAGAATGGAGCAGGAGGGGGCACATGAGGGAGGAGGGAGGAGGGAGAGAGTGATGGATTCCAGAAGGAAGGGATGGGAGAGGGAGACTCTCCTGAGGGGCTGTGATATGAGGAGAAGGAAAAGAGTAAAGACTGAACTGTACTCGTCCCGGGCCTGTTGAATGAACTGAGGAGGGAGCCAAAGTGTGCTTCAATGCTGCTGCCCGCTTGGCTTGTACACAGAGCTCAGAGAGAAAGGTATGACCAAAGTAATTTAAAAAAAAATCAAACGATATGTAGATGGGTGGATGAGCAGTGTGTGGTGAGGTGGTGGAGGACTTGAAAGGCAGGGGGAATTCTGATTTTCGTTAAAATACACTGCGTGGCTGCCCCGCTTAATGTGTTTAAAGCAGCAGTAACTGTTGCTTTAAACACAATAAGGAGGAGTAGCCTGACACACAATGTAATTTTTCATGCATGTAAATACAATAAAAATTATAGAGAAGCAGCTGCACTGTAATGTATTTTATTGCTGCTTTAAATGCAGTAATATTAAGGAGCAGCCATACTATTTTTTTTATTAACAAAAAAAAAAAAAAGATAAGATACTCCCGGGGCTCTACCTTTCCAAGCACCCCATGCCACCACACACTGTTCATCCACTGATCTACTGTACTTACTGTAGTTTGTTTTACAAAACGTCTCAGTTAAGTTTACTTACACAGGTATAACACATGTACCTCTTTGACAAGGAGCTGCATTGTACCTCCTTATGTTTTTCCTGTGTGAATAAACTTAACTAAGGTACATATGGGCCCGGATATTCAGACTGCGCCAGGCTGTGGCGCAAGCCTGGACGCAGCGTAACTTGGATGCACTGGGGCATTGACTGGGCGATATTCAATGGAGCTGCGCCATGGCACAGTATCATTGAATATCGCACCCTGGCCACCCGGAGTGCACATGGCGCAGTGGCACTGCGCCAGTGCAAGTGGCCAGAATGGAGCGGGGGATGCGCTACCGCAAGTTCCATTGCACTATGAGCAACAACCGTGCTATTCAGAAGTGCACATGCAAATGGGGCCATAATGTGCGCAAAAGGCGCAAATGGGGCCACTTGCATGTCATTATGGCCCCATTTGCATACTGAGTATCGCCGATCGGCGACCTGCACCTGGCACCCTGCCAGGCAACGGCAAATTAAGGACCGACACCCCCTGCACAGGCCGGCAATGCACCCCTCTGCCTGATCGCGGGCATATGTAGATTTAAATAATCGTCCAATATCCCTGGTGGTCCAGTGGACCACTTGCAGCCGATTGCGGCATCTGTGTAAAATATAAGTCCAATATCCTGGTGGTCCAGTGGACGCTCGCAGCCGATCGCGGGCATCTGTGTAAAATACAAGTCAATATCCCTGGTGGTCCACTCGCAGCGATCAGCGGGCATATGTAATATTGAGGCGGCTCCAATGTCCCACAGGCGCTCAGTACCCCCTCCCCACCCACGCCCACTGAGCCCCCAGCCTGCCCCCGGTCAGTGACGGGTGGCAGCACCCATCCACCCATACAGCCCTACTGTACACTGTCAGTCGGCGGGCGGTAGGCGGTGGGTGCTGCCGCCCACCGCTGACCGGAGGGTGAGTGGGGCTGTGAGGCTCAGTGGGCGGGAGTGGGAGGGGGGTACCACTGACCACCTGGGATATTGAGCCCCTCCTATTATCATATGCACGCGATCGGGAGCGTGAGCGTCCACTGACCACCAGGATATTGGACTTATATTTTCACACAGATGCCCGCAATTGGTCCACTGGAACACCAGAAATATTGGACTTATATTTTTACAAAGATGCCCGCAATCGGGCTGCGAATGGTCCACTGGACCACCAGGGATATTGGACATATTATTTCATACTGAAGCCTGCGACTGGGCTGCGAGCGGTACACTGGACCACTAGGGATATAAGACTGCTTTTCTTTCGACAGATGCCCGCGATCGAGACACGGGGGGTGCCACCATGAAGGTGCAGCGGAGCTCAGGTGGCCACCCACAGGTGGCAGCTGCCATGTTGCACCTTGCTGTCACGGCAGCTCAGCACCTAGGTGGCTGGCTGTTATTCCTTTTTTTGGCTCACCTGTGTGCAGCGCAAGTAGGTTGCACATGCATGGACTCAGCACATCGGCCGAATATCGGGATGTGCGGAGTATGCATGGGCACGCCCCCCCACCTGCGCCACATACATTACTGATGCACTCCGGCGCATTGGGATTTGTGCCATGCACAATCCCCGTTTGAATATCGCGCCGCGGCGCATCAGTGGGTTGCACATGGTGCAACACCTTCTGAATATCCGGGCCCTGCTGTTTTCTTCATTCCCACACTAAAACTTCAGCCTGCAAGAGAAATGTGAGCCTTCCTCACTCATAGAGGTATCTGTACTTGTTTTTCTTTCTACTGCTGGGCTTTTACTCAAGGCATCTAAAACATCTCAATCATTGGCCCTGGAAATATGGGACAGTGATCAGACATGGAGATACTACCTCAAAACACTGGTAACTAGTGCCTTTTTTTTTACTTTGTACAAAGTATAATATAATTCCTCAGCAAATCAGAATCAGAGTATTCTGAATTTCTACTTTAACTTTGCAGCACCTTTGCTATGTGGGCAGAACTTTTTCCATATGTTACCGATATGGAAAGGAGCAGTTCTGAGAGGTCAAATGTAGCATGTACCTTTTAATGTTGGGCAGCTCAGAGGTGTTTGTGTGTGGAGCTTTTCAGAAAAAATATCTTATTTTAATGTCAGTTTTGTTGGCTAGAGTAACTCCTGATAGCTGTAAAATGCCAATAGAAATGCAGGAAAAGCCACCATTTTATGCTTAAACTCTCAAAATGTCCCAGGGGAGCATGCCCCCGGACCCCTCTAGATTAGTTAAGATTTTAATTATGGGGCATTAGCACCCCAACTGTAGAACTCTGGTGACGCCCCTGCTGCGTCTGTAAAGGGGGTGGGACTAAATGTGTTATATTTTAGCTCTACTGAGTTACAGATTGCCCCAATAGTTTATTTGAAATAGAGCTTCCTTGGCAACAATATCAACTCCTTTCATTATACGTGGACATTCACCTTAACAAAAAATTAAAAAAAATAGGAACACAACCAGAGGGTGTGACTTTAAGAGACAGTTAACACAGAAAGCAAACACATCATAGTTGCTCTCGCTGTGCAACTCAGACTAGCACCATCCAGTGACAACCAACCACAGAGGAACTAATTTATACAAAATTACTGATTTCTAAACTTTTGTTTTTACTTTTGCACATTAACAAAAATATTCAAGCACAATAAGCCACTTTGAAACATAGCAACATAGAAGTTGATGGCAGTTAAGGACTGTAAGGCCTTACCTTATGAATGTGCCATAGACCTTTACTCTGTCAATGGCCTATTTATTCATACTCATCTGTATTGCTCCCTTGTGCCTATCCCATGCCTGTTTGAAACCCTGCACTGTGTTCATATCCACTGCTTCCTGAGGTAGGCCGTTCCATGCATCCACCACCCTTTCCGTGAAAAATAACTTCCTCACATTACCCCTTAATCGGCCTCCCTCTAATCTCATGCTGTGTCCTCTTGTCCTGCTAGTTTTCTAATATTGAAACATATTAGACTCCTTCACCTTGTTAATGCCCTTATGGTGCTCGAATGTTTCCATCATATCACCTCTCTCCCTCCTTTGCTCCAGGGTATACAGTACATACTGAGCTCCATTAACCTGTCCTCATATGTTTTCTGATGCAGTCCCTGCACCATTTTGGTTGCCCTTCTCTGGACTGCCTCCATTTTGTTAGTGTCCTTGTGCAGGTGCGGCCTCCAGTACTGCATGCAGTACTCCAGATGGGGCCTAACCAGTGTCTTGTAAAAAGGGATTATTATCTCCTTCTTACGATTTGTGATACCCCTACTAATACTAACATACTATTTGCCAGCAGATTAGGCCTTACGGTCTATCGAGTCTGCTCGAACCTTAGATCCTTAGTTGGGTGCCGAGACCCTCCCATCCGTTGTGCTCCAGAAACCCCTATCATCCATCCCCATCCCCCTGGGACAGGCCATCATCTGATACATCCACTTTCTGTGTCTGTCCCACCCTCTCTTAAAGCCCTCCACTGTGGATCTCTGAACCAGCTCACCAGGCAGTGCATTCCAAGGGTCCACCACCCTCTCAGTGAAAAACTTCCTCCTCTTTTCCCCCTCACCCTTCCACCTTCCAACTTCAAACCATGCCCTCTGGTGATACCTCCCTGCTTTAGTCTAAAGATCCCCTCCATGTTTACCCTATTTATTCCCTTGAGGTACTTGAAGACCTCAATCATGTCCCCCTGTCTCTCCTCTCCTCCAATGAAAACAGGCAGAGCTCCTCAAGTCTGTCGTCATCGTCAAATCCTCTAGCCCTCGTGTCATCTTTGTTGCTCTCCTCTGTACCCTCTCCAGGAGCTTGCGTCCCTCTTCAAGTGTGGTCTCCAGTACTGTACACAGTACTCAAGGTGTGGTCTAACCAGTCCATGGTACAGCGCAGAATCCCTTCCTTGCTCCTAGAGGTGATCCCCCTAACGATGCATCCCAACATCCTGTTTGCCTTGCTTGCCGCTCTCCTGCACTGCTCAGAGTTATTCATACATGCATCCACCATGACCCCTAGGTCTTTTTCCCCTATTGAGGCCTCCAGCGCCTCCCCTCCCAGGGTGTACCTGTGTTTAGGGTTTCCCCGACCAAGGTGCAACACCTTGCACTTGGTGATATTGAAATTTAATTTCCATGTGTGAGCCCAGCTTTCCAGGGTGTCCAGGTCCCCTTGCAGGGCCAACCTCCCCTCTTCTCCCTCAACTACTGCTCCCATCTTGGAGTCATCCGCGAACAGACTCATTTTCACCTTATACCCTCCTGATGTCCGATATGTATGCATTAAACAGAATCGGACCCAGGACCGAGCCCTGCGGTACCCCACTACCAACCTCTCTAGGGTTCAAGAGCTCCCCACAGACCACTACTGTCTGGGTGCATCCAGCTAGCCAGTTTTCAATCCATCTGACCATCAAAGGGCCTACTCCTAACCCCATCAGTTTCTCCACCAGACCATAATACACCCCAACATCCCTCTAGCCTTAAGTACTGCTTTAGTGGTCTGCTTGGATGATTTCAGGTCATTTGTGATGATGATGCCCAAGTCTCTTTCTACCCTTGTGATTGCCAGTAACTCCCCTCCCAACCTATAGGTAGCTTCAGGGTTTCTCTTCCCTATGTGCATGGTCTTGCACTTCTTTGCATTAAACCCCAGTTGCCACTCTTCAGACCATTTTGCCAGTTTTTCCAGATCTCTTCTCATTCTGCCCACCCCATCTGGATCATCTACTCTGTTGCAGATCTTGGTGTCATCTGCAAACAGGCAAACCTTACCCTCCAGTCCATCTGCAATGTCACTGATAAAGATATTGAAGAGGACTGGCCCCAGGACTGATCCCTGAGGTACCCCACTTGTGACCTGCATCTCATCTGACTGTGTACTATTTACCACCACTCTCTGTTTTCTGCCCGCCAACCAGTTTGCCACCCAGTTGACAGACCTCTGGCCCACCCTGAGCCTACCCAGCTTATTAATCAACCTTCTATGTGGAACAGTATTGAAAGCTTTGCTGAACCAAGGTAGGCGACATCAACTGTACCCCTTTGGTCCACCACTCTGGTTACCCAGTCAAATAAATGTATGAGATCAGTTTGACAGGACCTTCCTGTTGTAAACCCATGCTGTCTTGGATCCTATGCTCCAATGAATTCCAGGTGCTGCATTATCCTTTCCTTAAGGAGTGCCTCCATAATTTTCACCACTACTGAGGTAAAACTGACTGGTCTGTAGCTCCTTGCCTCCTCCCTGCTGCCACTCTTGAGGAGTGAAATCGCATGAGTCCTTCTCCAGTCTTCTGGGACCTCTACTGTGTCCAGAGCTCACTAAACCGTTCTGCTAATGGCTCTGCTAATTCCACCCTTAGCTCCTTTAGTACCCTGGGGTGTATGCCATCAGATCCTACTGCTTTGTCCATCCTGAACTTAGTGAGCTCTTGGAGGACCCTTTCTTTTGAGAAGGGACTTGTGCACACCCCATGGTGCTGAGCTGTGGGCCCTGCCCTACCTTCTCCTTTGTAAATACTGAGCAAAAATATCTATTTAGGATAGATGCTTTTCCTTGGTCCTCCTCCAGATACTCCCCCTTATCCCCTCTGATCTTAGCAATACCCCCTCTGGACTTTCTCCTTTCCCTAATGTATGTATAGAAAGTCGTCTCCTTTTACTGTTCGTGCTAGTGTTTCCTCGGTTTGGGCCTTTGCCTGCCTTACTGCCTTCCCTGCTTCCCTTAGGGAAGTTTGGTATGCCTCCCTATCTTCGTCCCACTGCATTACCTTATATTTCTTGATGGCTAACTTTTTGGCTCTGATCTTTTCTGCTGCTGTTTTTGAGAACCAAAGTGTTTTCCTCCTTCTGTTGCTCTTGCTTTTCTCCCTAACACAATGGGATGTTGCTTCAAGTATTGCATCCTTAATGCTTGCCCACTTTGCCTGTATCCCTTCACCTGTATTTCTTCTTGCCAGGGCTAGCTTAACTCTATTGGTCATCTTATCAAAGTCAGCTCCTCTGAAGTCCCATATGTTTGTCTTGGAATGGGATGATTTAGTTCTAGTGGCCAAATTGAACCATACCATGTGATGGTCACTGTCCCCCAGGTGCCATTCTACCTGGAGATCTGTGATCCTTTCCCCGTTAGTCAGTACTAGATCCAGAATAGCCCTGTCTCTTGTGGGTTGTACCAATTGTTTGAGGCCCTCCCCCTGCAGGAAATCCACCATGTGTCTAGTTCTGAGGGATGTTCCTGCTGGTACTGACCAATCTGTATCTGGCATGTTGAAGTCTCCCATTATCAGAACCTCCCATGTTTTGTATCTCTTCTAACAGTAATGTGTCGATGTCCTCCCCTGGTCTGGAGACCTATAGACGACCCCAGTTCGTATGGCTGTCCCATTTCCTGTTTCCAGGGTGACCCACAGTTGTTCTGGCTCCTTATGTGTATTCTGAATTTCTGTAGCTTTGATATTTTCATTGACATAAAGGCCCACCTTTTTGCACCTCGGTCTCTTCTGAACAGTACATAGCTGGGTACTGAAGTCTCCCAAGTGTGGTTACTGGTGAGCCATGTCTCGCTAATGGCTACTATGTCCGGTTTAGCCTCTGTCATTGTTGCTTCCAGGTCTGGGATCTTGTTTACCAGACTGCGGGCATTTGTATACATTGGGGTGTTGATTGTGCAACCACAAACAAAGTTCCATGGATTGAGAATACTAGGCCTGTGGCCACATGCCTTACCATCCCCCTAAGAGTGCGGTCATGGCAGCACAACCAACACCCTGTAGTATCTTGGTGCACAAATGATTTGCTTTCTGATATGGATCAAACTGCTCTAAAGTGGTCGTACCACGTATAACATGGGCAATTATCCTGTTATGTTATCAGTTTTTCAAACATACAAGATAAACTACTGCATACGGAATCAAAGTGAAAAAACTACTATGTGCATACACTAGCATACTGTCAGAGCTATCTGAAACCATTAACACCTGGGCTTTACGTGATCCTTAGGCACAGCACCATTCAAATTCTGCGTGTGATCTCACTTAGATGGTAAATTTCATATCACACAGGGAACCGATTATTTCTTCAGTGTTTTACTGCCATGTAGCCAACTTCTGAATGTCATTTGCTGAAAGATAATGGGAACAGGATATTCCAAATGGGGTGTAATATCTGAGGCACCTTGAAGATAAAGGCATGGGGTGGGGAGGTTGCACAACTGAGCAACGTACGATCACTGAACAGTAATACAACCACTGACTAGTACAGGAGAAAGACAGATGGACTGAAGTCTTCATTTGCTCCTCATAAGCTAGTTTACAGTGGGGTCTTGCTTCTACCAAATTTAACAAGGCTGAAACCCAGGGAAGTTAAGATACTTGCTCAAGTTCACATACTGAGCCAGTAGCTGTGATGGGATTTTGATCTTGGGGTCTTCTGATTTACAGGGCTATGCTCTAACCACTAGGCCATGACACCATCTGCAACAGGTCAGACTTAACTCAACTTCCCAGATTCAGGGGAGGCCCAGATTCTGCGCACTCTGTAGGCAGGAAGTAGTGGCATGCTGCTGATTTCAAGGTCAGAGAAACAATTTGTCACTGGGTCCCTTTCATTTATCTGCTTTAGTGAGCGATGTCTTCAGCTGTCCTGAACATCTGGACACCTTATGATTTTGCAATCTGCGGAGTAAGCAGACATGTTATAATCTGGTAATGTGACCCCAGCAGTTAGCAGTGGTTAGTTGCAGCAAGACTCTCAATATAATCTGGCAGCGTGGTCCTAAACTAAATGTGGCTAGTTTTCATAAAACACCATGGCAGGAGAACCTCACAAGTAAGAGAATGATCTTCTTTAACTAGTCTAAAAGGATGATGGGAGGAACATATTTAGAGATACAGATTTTCCTTTTTTTTTTAAATCCAGTGTTACATAATCTTAAAGAGCACCTTTCTCAGTGCTGCACTGAAACAAGAAGAAGCTCCTTTACCTCTGTCGGAGCTCTGCTGTAGTAAAAACAGCCTTTGTAATTATACCCCTGAAGGGAGGGAGGGGACTGTAAATTGCTCCCCCCCCCCAGGGGCTAGCAGCGCAATCCTTTTCCACTTCCCTGTTGCTGGCCATGCCCCCGCACTCTCACGTTTTATGATGTGGCTATAGGGAGGCGTGGAAGTGCCTCACTGAAGTATATGGAGCATGATTTTTAAAGTACAGTTTTCGACCACTTAAGTAGTCATTATGTGTGGTTCATAGCTCAGTGCTTATGTAACATATATATTGGAACGATGTAGATGGTTGTTGGATACAGAGGCCAGCATTAAGAGGACAATGTTTATTAGGTAGTAGTATAGAATGTTTGTGCTTATGTACTTGGATGCTTGAATTGAGTTGTTTGATATATCTGATGGTTTTGGCCTTTCTCTGTATCCCACTTGTAGGAAGGAGGCTTGGTTTAGAATTATGGAGCCCCAAAAAGAATAAATATCAACGATTGTTCAGTAACTGAATGCTGAAGAAGTCGTGCATAACACCTTAATGATAAAAATAGACGATTACCTCCTCCAACTCTGGAGAATGTGACCAGTAGCACTCAGGAGAGGAAACCCCCCCTTGGGGGAAACCTCTGAGGACACATGGCTACTGACCTGCCAGTCCTTCTGGGCATACTAAAGGAGAGAGATCCTAATTATACTAAATTTATCAGCTAAATCTGAATTCTAATTTGTAGAATTTAATCCAGATAAACGGAGCTTAAGAAGAACTGAATTGTAAATGTCCAGTGAAGTAATTTCCTCCTAATAAAGTCAGAGTCCAAGAATCCATGTACAATTCGGAATGATGGATAGTGGATATGAAGAACCTTCTTCCGGACTTCAGTAGATAGAGAGCATAATCCAGGAAATGATGACGGTGGAAATGAAGTCGAAGACTGACGAATTCAATACAGGAGACCAGATGCAGATAGTTGCATCCAAACTTGACGTCAACGAGGCAGGATGAATAGAAGTAGTACGACTTCCTGATTTCTAATGGTGGTCTTGTATAGTAGGTGTAATGAGAGAAGGCTTGTAGGCGAGGCTACCGACTGATGAATCCAGTTCTGATAAGAGAAGTATAGTCTTAGGAACTGATACGAAGGCAACGGCTGTATAGCTGAGCTGGAATAATGGCAAGCTGTAGAGGATAATCGGAGACACTGGTGCGAGGTATGAAGCATCCAAGTAGAATATGGTGAGCCCAAAAAGTAAGCAAGGCAGGAGGACTGCTAATCCGAAGTGAGAGGTAGTAGGAGCAGGGATAGCACCCCCGAAGGCAAATGAGAAGGAAAAGGATGTGGCAATCAGCCCCTGTAGAAAGGGCAGCTGAACCGACAGCTGGAGAGGTAGGAGAGAGGTGGCTGATTCCAGTATGCGAAGTGCAGCTAGACCCAGGAATGACAGCTGGCAGAAATAGAGCGTGGAAGATAGTCCCTCGACGAGATGTGCAGCAATCCATCAACTGTAGAGGTACGAGAGGCAAGTAGCTCCAAGTAACAAGAATACCTACGAGGGTCAGCTAATAAATTAAGAGCGGCATGGAGCCTCCATGAGACACATTCGGAAACATCTTGGAGCACAGTAGCATCGCAGCTGTAAGGTAGACTTAGAGAATGTAATGATGTTGAGGACCGATGTATCCAGATCAAGGAAGGCAGAGATCGCATGGAAGACCGAGGCAGAGATATGGCAACTGGACGAGAGGAACAACATCCGAACTGCAAGTAGACAATGTCTGAGGCAGCAATAACTTGACAAACTTGAATAGTCGAGCACAAAAGTCCCAGATGGAGAGAGCGGAAAGGCGTAGTCAATGGAGTAGCGTCACAGGGTCAAGAAGCAAGGAAAACACAACCAGGATAAGGAAGTTCTGCACAGAGAAGCTCAACTAAGCATCTCGGAAGGTGAAGCATCAGAAAATGTCAGGCCAGGCAGCAGAAGTGAAAGCATCCAAGAACAGATGATCGAGAAGAAAGCGACCATATCTTGAATCCAGGGAAGGAGCTTCACGCTAGCTGAACCAAGCAGGCAGGCGTATAGTAGCATGTGAGAAACTCAGGCCCGAGCAGGGGCGAGGCAGAAGAAGGAGCTGAAGCAGGAAAAACCCCCAGCCCGATGGGCAAAGGCAGGTCGTAGAGTTGCAAGTCTCCAGGCCCCGAGCTGGACGAAGCAGGCATAGAGTAGAAGTAGATAAACCTCCCAGCCCGAAGGGTGAAGGCAGGTAGTAGAAGCCATGAATCCCCAGGCCCCGAGCAGGACAAGGCAGGCATACAGTAGAAGTAGCGAAACCCCCCAGCCCGATGGGCGAAAGCAGTTCATAAAAGCAGGCGATGATGGTGCAGTAATACATAGGAACAAAGGACCTCTGGGCCAGAGGGACACAGGTCTGACTAAATGCTATGGCTAACCTCTGGCCCCGCGGGGCGAGGCAAGTGGCAGAGCGGTGGTAGATAATGCAATGGAAATGTCGAACTGCATGCAATGCAGAGGGTCACGTCCTGGTAGGTAGAGATCTCAGAAAATGTAAACATAGGTTAGATGGAAGCCAGCTCATGAGAACCACAGTAGATTGTAATGGCAGGTTAGTCTTGATGACCTCTATGGCGAGGCGGGTGGAGTAAAAGTAGTGTACCCTTGGCCTGAAGGGCGAAGCAGGTCATAGAAGTAGACAAATATGGTGCAGCTGGACCCCACGAAAGTCAGCCGGTAAAGGTGAGCAAGGTGGCAACTAGACCCACGTAAGCTAGCATGCGCAGCCAAACCCTTCGTAGGTCAGCTGTAAGATAAGTAGAGTGATAGTAAGCCTATGTAGGCTAGCATGAGCAGCCGGTCCCACTTAGGTTGGCTGGTAGGTAAGTGGAGAGTGGAATGGAGTAGGCAAGGCATCCAGTGGAAAGCAGGAAGGGACTAAAAGTAATGTAACTTGAACTGAGGTCAGAAGATCAACGTGTAGAAGTAATGCAGGCAAGCACTGTTCACAACATCATATAAGTAATAACTGATGAAGGCTAAGGCAGGTAAGTAGCGTTGTAGGAGGCAAGGATGTGAGCAACACGAAACGAGTTGCATTACGTTAAACCTTGTCCCCGAGTTATGAGGCAGGAGGTCAAGAGGTATGAATGACAGGCAGTGGACATCGAAGGACTGGCTGGAGTCATAGACGGGAAAGGCATCCATAAGGTTAGAGTGCTGAGAGCTGCAGAGGTATGCTAAGGAGGGCTGCCTGATGCAGATGAGTCGCAGAGGCAAGTGTGCAGGAAGGGGACCAGAATGTATGCAGCAGACAACAGTAAGAATCTGAGATAAACAGTGGGTTCAGGAATGCTATACAACAATATAAATGGTAAGGAGAAGTGTCATATGAGGCTAGTACCTATAGAGTCCCCAAAGTAGTCACAAGCTGGCAGTTGGAGCGGAAAGCAGGAGCTGTTGCAACGTCAGCACTCAGTATGTGTATGAATCGGTAATTAATAAAGCTCGAGCACAAGGAAACAGTACATATCATGCAGTAGGCAGAGCTAGCAGCTTCACGTTGTGAAGTCCCTCACTCGATCAGAGTCCACCGTGCTTCCCAGTACGAGCGACCAACTGGAATGTCCATAGTGTAGAGGCAAAGGCTGAGAGGTAGGAGCAGAAAGAGCCATGGAAGAGTGCCCCGCAGGAGCGTGAAGGCTGCACAGGTGAAGCAGGATCCGAAGGAGAGCTGAGCAGCATAAACTTAACAGGCAGGTGCAAATTAGGATAAGTGAGGAGCTTCTTGGAAATCCAAACAGGTGGCTAGTCGGGCAGGCAGCATCCGAAGGGAAAGCAGCGTCTGAGAAGCAGCAGCTGAATGAAGTAAGCCCAGCACTGCGGTGGCGGTGTTTGGCCATAGCGGAGATCCAGAGGAGCAATGCAGTGTAGGTAGGCGCAAAGTGCCGGAGCAGGTAGTCGGCATGGCGGCGAGGTAAAGAAACACCCAAACAAACTGGAGGCAAAGAACGAAGCGGCGACGGACTAGGCTTGGAGTCGGGCTGCCTGAAGGGAGACAACGATACGAGGACAGAACAGGAGAAGGGGGAAGCAGGTAGAAACAAACAGTAGAGTCAGAACAGAGCCAAACCAAAGAACAAACAACAAGGAATGAAACAAACGGAGGCGGGGGGGGGACGAGGAAACGTAGTAGAAGTGGGAGCAGGCAGAAACAAACAGGCAGCAGGAATAAGAAGCTAGATCCAACAACAAACAGAATAGGGAAGGGAACGAACGGTGGGGGGAGGGGGGACCCAGGAAAGAAACAAATGGCAGGACTGGTGGGGAAAGACAAGGCAGCTGCGGACCAGCGACGACACAACAGCGAGTGCGACTCGCTCTAAGCAGAGCGGGAGTCAGCTGCTTCCTTTAATTAGGCTGTGGGGGAGGAGCTCTTCCCCCACGTAATCCCGGGCTACTCCCTGCAATTGATAAAACCGGAGCCAGGGTTCAACTAACAAGACTCTTGACAGTTGAACCCTGGCTCTGGTTTTACCAAATGATCACTTAAATGGCTGAAAACTGTGCTTTAAAATCATGCTCCATACACTTCAATGGAGCATGCCCCCGCACTCTCCCTACTGCTGTATCATCAAACAGGGCATGGCCAGCAACAGGGAAGTGGAAAGGGATCATGCCGCTAGCCCCTCGGGGGGGGGGGGCAATTTACAATCCCTTCCCTCCCTTCAGGGATATAATTACAAAGGCTGTTTTTACTACAGAGTAGCTCCCACAGACGTAAGGGACCTTCCTCTTGTTTTGGGGGGACTTTTAAAATTACCAGCAATGGTTCTCTTTAAAATCCCCCCACCCCATTTTTTGACATAACTCAATGCAAATCAGCATGTTTTGCCAAATAATGTGGTGCCACATGGGGGGAGGGGGTGGGTTGCACAAATATGGTGCCAACTATGGTTGTAAACGTGGTGCAAAAAGTTGTGTTACCGGAAAAATTGACTCTTAGTGGTGCTTAAAAATGGCAAATTCCACTTTAATCCATTTTAGCAGAAAAAGGTTGCCCTACATATTGTCAGCACATTCGCTTTGCAGAGCCACCTGACTAAAGTCCTTCCTCTATCACATCAAGAGTAGAGCAGCCATCATTTTGGTACTTTAGCCTGACAGTTAATCAATCCATCCTGTCATGTAGGCCTTGCAAGTCACAACGCTCTTTGGGACTTTTACGGCAACAAAAGGCTCAGAAACAGTAGGCGATCTGATCTAGTGGTTAATGCGCTGAACTGTACAACAGGCAATCACAGGTTGGAATCAAAACCCATCCACTAGCACGCTTAGTTATACTGCTACACTCACTTGATCTCCCTGGGCCTCAGTCCTCCCAGAGATATAACTCTAGATAGCAGCAGAACCACACCACAAATTAATTAATTTCAAAAATTTCACCAAGAAAGATATACTGAGCTGCTAACAGCTCATTTCCAGATGCGTCCTGTGGGTGAGAGGAATGGAGATAGTACAAAAGGTGAAAATAGTTAATATTAACAGCGCTACAAAAATAAGTCACATACAGCAACAGAGCACATCAGAGGAGCACAGCCATAAACACTGAAAGGCAATTCAGTGCAACAGGTACATGTAGTAGATAAAAACTGAGTTTTGACATACAGGGGGAAAAAAACTCATACAGGTTTAGCCGGAGGATGAGGGCAGCAAAATGGTCAGACTAATAATAGTTGGGGGAGGAAGTCAAGATGTAGAGGGTCATGGACAGTTACAGGTGGGAGCAAAAATGTCGCAAAGAAGAGACTTAAGGGAGAAAGAAGAAGAGGCAGAGTGGATTTACAGGGGAAAGGAGGACTAGAATTTAGGAAAGCAATATGAGAAAGCAGATTGAGCAATGGTAGATTTCCTAGAAGGAACAGAGCGGAATGGGACATATTTGTTTTTGGTTTTTTTTGTATAATATCTTTATTTGTTTTTACTGAATAAAACAAACATACATACATTCAACATTCTAAAAAATCGAACAGTAGTAAGCAACCATATCACTTCATTATGAGTTAATACACATCATTCACTTACTTCACTGCATACTTAAAAAATGCAACCACCTAATCATATTCTGAAAATTCTTTCCTTTTCACAGATTCCCATGGTCAATCTTTCACTTTTCCCTTACTTCTATTCCCCTTCAGACATAGCCATCTACTTATTTATCTTTCTTTCTCCCTTCTGTGGGTCATCCCATTCAGATCTTCACTCCCTCAGCTTGTAATTCCTTCCCACAATACCCATCCCTCCTCCACCGACAATGAGGCCAGAAGCGGGGCCCAGCTGCTGTTGAAACTCTCCTCTCGCCCCCATATCACATAAGTCAGTCTTTCCAGCCCCAGCGTCTGCAGCACCATCTTCCACCAAGCATGCACAGTCGGGGTGACTTATGAAACCCAGGTATTCTGAATCCCATGACGGGCCAAAACATACAGGACTCTAATCCAACTAGGAAGCATTGCCCACTCCTCCCCCTCCTCTCCAGCTTCTACCCCAAAGAGACAGCTCAGTGGGTCCGATGGTAGCTCTTTACCCATAACCTTCCCTACCTTGAGACCACCTCTCTCCAGTATTTCTGCAAAACGGGCAGCTCCAGAAGCAGTGCATATCATGTACCCTCTCCTTCCACATCTTCCACACTGAGGCGACACTTCAGGGTGCGCCTTATGCACAATCACCGGTGGGAGATACACCCTGTGGATAAATTTAAAGTACGCCTCTTTGTATTTGTAGCAGGCCATAATCCTAGAATGCATAGGAAGTAACATTTCCCAATTCTCATCCATAAATGCACGTACCTAGGTCCCTTTCCCATAGTCTTTTTGTTTTCACCGTCCTGTCCAGGAGAATACGTTTCCCTCTTTTCACCGCTCGCCCTATAAACCCTTTCCCCTGATCCTGAGCCATATAGATCAGTGTCTCCACTGGGTCCATCTCATATATTCCCTTATCTTCTTTTCCTAGACTTTCCATAAATGCCCTTATTTGTAGGTACCTAAACCTATCTCGTCCCCCACTCCCTACTACCTCTTGAATTACTTGCAGGGAGCAAAGTCGTCCTTGCACCAGTAAATGCCCCAGGCTCTTTATTCCCTTCCGCTCCCATTCCCAGAAGCCCTTATCCTCTAACCCTGGCAAGAAATAGGGATTTATCTGCTACATGCAGAAGCAGTGTCTCCTTACCTTGCGTCCAGCCTCTTCTCCTTAACACCCTCCATGCTGATAATACCTGCACCACTGGGAGATTAACTTCTTTTCCACTCCTATATACCCTCAGCTGTGAAGATATGCCGCTATATTACATTGAGCCATCTCTTGTTCCAGCTCAACCCAACTAGCTACCTTGGGCCTATGCACCTAGTCCGCCACATACCTTTGCTGTATAGCCAAAATAATTTTCAGGTCTGAAAGTTGAGGCCCCCTTTAACTTCCCCAGACTTCTTGCGCTCTCTAAATAAAGGAGAGAAGGCCCCTCCAGCTTATGAATGTCCTTCTTATTCAGCCCCTTAGGTAACATTTGCAATAGATAGAAAATCCTAGGTAGCACATTCATTTTATTTATATTGACTCTGCTCGGCCACGACAAGGGCAACTGCATCCAGGGTTTTAGGTCTGCCTCAATAATTTTTATTGTTTATTATTGATAAATATCGGATAACACCTTTGAGTCAAAGACTCCTTTACAAAGGTTCCATGTCATACATAAGAAAGAGACAACAGAGTACAGAGTAACAAATAACATAGTAGTTAAAGACAATGGTTGCAGATGATTACAGAAAATACAAAATACAAAACAGCGGGTGACGTCATGCCCCTGCTTGCAGCCTGAATCAGAGGGCTGCGTCATGATCCACCGTTTAAACCTCCTAATTTCACCTAATTAAAGCCAAAATTGGTGAGAAGATTAGCGGGAGGATTTTCATGCCTAAAAAGAATGATCGAGTGAAAAACAGAGCTGCAGGTCCGCCTGATTCCGAACGATTACAAGAAGAAGGTTCGGAGAGTGAGGGATCACAGGCCTCATCCAGCTCCCTACGAGACGCTATGGAGGAAAGCCAAACTCCTCTAACGATCCTGCAGAGGCAGATGACATTGATGCTAACAGAGCTAAGGGACTTCAGGAAAGAAATCAGGTTAACTACAGCTGCCCTCCGAACAGATGTAAACAAGCTCGAAAACCGGCAGGAGGAGGTAGAAACACAGGCCCACGACACGGATCGCCGGGTCACAGAGACGGAAAGAGCCATAATACAACTGCACCCTACCATTAAGGCCCTCCAAGATAGAGCAGAAGATGCGGAAAGCAGAAACAGAAGAAATAATGTTAGGATCTCGGGAATCCCGGAGGGGGCTGAAGGGGCTGAAATGCGGGAGTTTATTCAAAAAACCCTGAGAGAGCTGCTGACACTCCCCCATAGCGTGACGCTTGAAATAGAGAGAGCACACCGAACCCTGGGGCCGAGGCCTCCACCGGGTGCACGACTCAGAACAGTGCTGGTCCGTTTCCTGAGGTTTCAGGATAAGGAAACAGTTTTGCATACCGCATGGAAAGCAGGAGCAGTCATGCTGGCAGGAAACAGGCTCTACTTCGAAAATGACTACTCCCCTGAGATAATGGCCAGACGTAAAGCTTTCACTCCCTTGATGAGAGCTCTCAAGTCGAAAGGTATCCGCTTCAGAACCCCTTACCCGGCGAAGCTCACTGTACTCTTCGAAGGTGGTCCGTTGACCTTTGAGAACCCAACTACGGCTGCACAAGAGCTACGAACCCAAGGAATCGAAATACAAGCACAGCGATCTACTCCTGGAACATCAATTGCCTCTAAGCTATCCATGAAAGTATGGAACAACAGACAGCGAGAGGCCAGGCGGCGACAAGGAGCCGAAGCAATCCAGAGCATAATTGCAACTCTGAATAAGCACACTACTTCAGGAACTAGCAGTTCTGAGCAGCAGGTAACAGAAGGATGAAAACCGCAAGTAGACCTGTAAAAACTGATTAGTAATGGAAACACCTACACGGGGAGAGACATTTGGCTCAGTGAACCCCTAGACGTACTCTGGTCATTTTAGTTTGGGGACTTAGAATGAAGGGAGGGGGGTCAGAGAGTCATACACTAATTGAGCATCACTCAGCAAACCAATTCCCCACCAAAAGGGAGGAGAGGCAGAATGGGGGTAGGGAGGAGGTTTGGGAGGGGGGTGGGGAGTCAGGTGGGATTAGGCTATTGATCCTGTGCTGAATTAGCCCATATGACACGGAGGATACACGAGGGACTGGATTCATAACAGTTATCCGCATGATTTTGCGATGAAATAAGACCAAGTGGAGAAAGAAGTCGGGGAGGTCGGGATGGGGGGACTCGATGGGTTACCTTGAATTCGGACAGCTTTGCTGAGGGTACCCTAACATAAGGCCTGAGGAAAGGTCACGTTGGAATGGGACTGGGGCCGGGTGGGGTGGGGAGGAAGGTTGGAAGGCTTGTGGGGTTATCAAGGTGAGCTCATGGGTACTGATAGATGCCCTCCCGGTCATAATTTGGAAAAGAGTCTCTAGGCTTGGAGAGGGAGGGGGAGTGATAAGAGCTCAATAAATTAACTGAAGAAATGAACCGAAAAGAGGTGGGGAATTTTTCTTCTTCGCTCCTTGCTACCTGAAACACTGAAATACGATGGAACTGATATGTACTAGTTGCATTGAGATAAATTGAGTGGCTAAAATAACGCTGGTTTATGGGGCATGTTTGTAATTGACCCTGCCACTTCTCTCGGTTAAAGCAATCCCGCTTTCGGCAGTTGTTTGGGCTGATCACCGCGAGGGTTTGCTAACTGTCGCTCCCGCGGTGGAGGCTGGGACGGTGCTGATGGCAGGAAGGGGGGGGACGGCCATTTGGTGGGCAAGGAGACTGCTGGAGACGTGCACCTTAGATGTTACTCTCCCACGCAGTGGGCTTTTTGGCCTGTGCCCTCGGGGGTGGGGGCTGCCCGGCATGCTTTCCTCCTAGTCATGGTGCTTTCACCCTGGGGACGTTGGACTCCTCTTTTGGAAGGTTTTTTTTTGGGAGACATCAGCCTGGGCGGGCGGGGGCCTGGGGACCCTGGTTGCTGGGGTCCCCGTTCCCCCTTGCCGGTGCTGGGGACGCGGAGTTCCATCGGGGCAGCGCACGCAGCACACAGTGCCACCCACTGCCACCCATTGGATGGGGCCAATTTGGGTCTACAGTAAATGACGGTTTAAATACCGCATCCCGATTTACCTCTCATAATGCTGAGTGAGGGGAACGAGAGACATGGTATGGAAGTCAAGTATATTCTCCAAGTGCACAGTGTGAGCTACTCATTTTGGCTTACCTGTCTGGGGGGTGGCCGACCTGCGCCCCTACGAGGCACCATTCCCGGGGCTCTGGGGGATTGCTGACCCCAGGTTCGGCGGCCGTCCCTGCTGAAACATAACAGAGTTTTAGCCTACCAAGCGGAGTTGTAAAATGTCCAAAGCGATCACACATCAACATCCTCTGTATGGCTCTAAAGATGGGAAAGGCTTGGGGAAGCTGCTAAACAGAGTGATTTAGACTCTTGGTCGGTAAAGGGGGGTGGTATAAATAGGGCAGAGAATCAATGGGGCCCAGCCGGAGAGTGAATTTGGAGGGTGCCAACAGAGTATTAAGCACTGAGCCAGGAACAGTGAAACGGGTGGAGCGCACAAAGTATCAGCACCTCTGCAGGGCAACTTAGGTGAATATAAAAGGGTAGGGAAGGGGACGGAGGGGGGGATGCAGACGGGGGTCCCTAGCTTCAAGCGTAAATTACGGAGGGGAATGGAAGGTAAAAGAGGGCTCATTACCCTATAACAAGTGGAGAGGGGGCCCTGCCCAAATCCAGAGCCGTCCAGTGGAACTACAAGGGTATGGGATAAAGGGGCTACAGTAGTTGCTCAAATAGCGGACTTGGCTGGGTCTGCCTGAGGTAGGGGGTCAAGACACAGAGAGACCCCAGCCTGAAATGCAGGGGCTAGGACCACACTTAAGTATATGGGAAGCCCTTCCGATGGACTGACTGACCTAGGAGGGTATGGATTGGAGGTTTGGATGTGCTGACCCTGACTCAGACCACCTTCGGGAGATTGATAGCCACGGGGGAGGGATGAGTGGCGTTTAAGTGATGGAGGCATCCTCGGGTCCTTCCTGTTAAGGCTCCGGGTTCCGAGCTGGACAATTTGGTTGGATGGAGGGGACAGCAGAGCAGAGAGGAGGCCTGCTTACCCATGGTCTCAAGAGACCAACATATACATCGGAAGACCCTCCCACGAGCTCCCAGTGAGGAATGGGACCCTTAAATGCTGAGCAGAATAGATAGAGGGGGTCAGGCAGTCACACCTGACTATTTACAAATACCTAACCCATCGTCTCAGGACATGGTAAAAATGAGGTGGATCCGACACACCTTTGCAACGGAGTCACCACTTCTCTCTTTTCCTTTTCCCTAATAGGCACTAAAAGTGTCAGGGGACATCACTTTGAGTGATGAAGCCTCACGGTAAGGACCTTTCCTTATCATGGGAACGGGAGCAGTTCCCCATATTTGGAAGTACCAGTTTCTTACGTTATAGGTTAGTTTTCGAGTTGTTTGCATGTTTCATGTCCATATGTTTGTTGGATTGTTATGAGTTGGAAATGACAGGTACAGAACTAACTGTTGCTGATATTATTCGATTGGATGACGGAGGGGGGAACCCTCCCTACCAGCGGGACCACCTTTGAGTAAAAATGGCTAATTCGCCAGTTAAGCTATTGTCTCTGAACATAAATGGCATTACTTCACCAATTAAGAGATCTCGGGTCCTGGCTCATCTTCGCAGGAGCAAGGCAGACCTGATATATCTTCAGGAAACGCATCTAAGTCCTGAGGAACACCTCAAGCTTGTTAGGCTCAGTAGGGGAACCTTGTATAGCTCATCGGCCAGATCGGGAAGACGGAGGGGAGTGGCGACACTCATACCAGCAAGCACCCCATTTCAACACCAACGCACTATCAGCGATACAGAGGGCAGGTTGGTAATAGTACAAGGCACACTAAACGGAGTACAGGTCACCCTAGCAAATGCCTACTTTCCCCCTGCAATGCCTGTCCCGCAGCTGAAAGTACTTCTAGACAGAAATCCTGCAGAATACGAAAGGCATACTTCTCCTCGCAGGAGACTTTAACCTGACTCAAAATTCCACGTTAGATACTACCAACCTGAGAAATCATAGGCAAACTCCGGCACAAAAGTTTTTTAGGAGGTTTACTAAGGAGGTAGGCTGGACTGATGTCTGGAGGCATTTACACCCTCGAGCTAGGAACTATACGCATTACTCAGCGGTCCATCGGACTTACACGCGTATAGACCACACCTATACCCAGACCGAGTACCTCGATCAACTGGGGGATGCACAAATAGGCGACATCTCTCTGTCGGACCACGCACCTGTGAGTTCGACATGGGAAATAAGGATATGTGTTAAAAACACACGATGGAGGCTTAATCCCTATTATTTACGCTCAGAGAAGTTTAAAGAATACATCTCAGATAAACTAGCTGAGATACTAGAATTCAACCCCACCGCGGATACCACACCTGCAATACATTGGGACACTATAAAGGCTGTCCTTAGAGGACATATTATACAACACACTACAGAGTTGAATCGACAAAGAAAGGAGCATAGAGCAACTTTGGAGGAGAATTTGCACTTCCTCGAAATCGCACACAAGATGGGGGACATGACGGTGCTCTCCCGACTGCAGGAAGTCAAGGCGGAGATTGATCGTCTGGCATTACAGCAGACCGAAATAGCATTAACATTCCTGAGACAGAGACACTATGAGGTGGGGCCTCGGGCCTCTCGACTACTAGCATACCAGGTGCAGTGACAAAGGAGGGTGTCAACGATCACCTCACTTAGACACCCCTATAGGGGGCCAACCCCTAACTAAACTACACAAAATTACAGAGGCGTTCGCAAAATACTACACCAACCTTTACACCCCAGAGAATTCACCTACTGAGCACCAGATTACGGAATACTTATAGGGGATAACGCTGCCCCGACTCACAATGGACCAAAGCGAAGCCCTGGTCGCCAATATAAGAGAGAGGGAGATAACGGAAGCGATCTCCACCGCAAAAACCTTAAAGGTCCCCAGGCCCTGACGGGTATGGGAACGAATTTTATAAGGCCCTGAGGCAACAATTATCTACCCAACTTTTGTCCTTGTACAATTCCATCCTCAAGGGGGAACCCCCACCTCCATCATGGTCATTCGCAACTATTTCAGTAATCCCAAAACCTGGGAAAAATTCCCAGCTTTGTAGCTCGTATAGACCCATTTCGGTGCTTAATTCTGACTACAAGATGTCTACGCATATGCTAGCACAATGTCTGGACAAGATAATGCCTCAATTGATAGATCAAGATCAGACAGGCTTTGTCAGACAGTGCTCTACAATGGACAACATTAAGCGTACACTACATATCACCCATAAGATGCGAGGGGGCGATATCCCATCGGTCCTCATCAGTCTCGATGCCGAAAAAGCATTTGACAAGAGTATAATGGCCTTTCCTTTACAAGGTTTTGGCCAAACTGGGTATCCCTAGAACCCTAATTGGGGTCCTACGAAACATTTACTCTTCCCCACAAGCATGCGTCAAGGTGGGAGGCCATCACTCAAAATACTTCCCTCTTAAGTGGGGGACCAGGCAGGGCTGTCCGTTGTCACCCCTACTCTTCGCGGCATTTATTGAACCGCTAGCCCAATACATAAGGGAAGCTGAAAACATCACGGGGGTGAATATGGGGGACATAGAGCATCGTATAGCGGTATACGCGGATGACGTCCTATTATATCTCTCAAACCCCGAGCAGTCCATGCCGGCCATCCAGCTACTACTGGATCAATTTAGCCAGGTCTCAGGCTACAAATTGAACTTAACAAAAACGGGTATTCTTAACATTCCACTACTCACCTTCAACGTACATTACCTCCATCTTCCTGTGTAACTGGAATCTCAGAAAATTAAAATACTTGGGAGTATATATCTCTCAGAAACATGAAGAATTCTTTAAAAATAATTATGATCCCTTCACAGCACAACTCAAAACAGATTTAGGGTCATGGGCCGCACTACCTCTCACCTTGAGCCGCAGGATAGAATTAATAAGAATGGTCACCCTGCCTAGGGCCTTGTACTTATTTCAGAATGTCCCATTATTCATTGCAAAGAGAACCTTTGGGGAATGGAACAGTCTTATTTCTAAATTTATTTGGTCAGGCAGAAGACCCCGAGTCCAGATGAGGATATTGACTCTTCCACGAGGTGAAGGGGGACTTGCACTACCTGATTTGCAGCTATATTATTATGCGGCAATGATGACACACATTATGGCAAGGCAAAATGGGATAGGTCAACCACACTGGCTACAGATAGAACAAGCTCTCTTGCCAGATAGTGATTATTTTCAGAACATTTACTGCACGGGTCCGAAGCTGGGTCCTTTCACCCCAATGGATTCCTGGTTGAAAGCACGCTGTAGGGTATGGCAGCTAATTAAAAGAACCCAGTCCCTGGATTCATTCCTGAATTTGCTTTGCCCAATAGCGAACCTAAGTGATTTTCTTCCAAACAGGCTAGACCATGGCTTCCAGCTATGGGACAGATTTGGGTTGAGATATCTTCCTCAAATAATGATCCTTGAAGAAATGTGGCCCTTTAATGAAATACAGAAATGATTTAATATACCGACCAGGGACTTTTATCGTTTTTTGCAGCTTAGGCACTATGGTCGGGGGCTTCCGGAGGTAATCCATTACCGCGAGAGATATCCTGCACTGTTAGAGACCCAACTCCACTTGAATAATGGCGTGGCAAGATCGTGATTGCTCTCCCTTTACTATAAGGCTCTAAACACTCAGGGAGAAACTCACACGGAGAATATCCGAGCCCAGTGGCAGGGGGAACTAGGTACCCCCTTCACACAGGAGGACTGGCGAACAGCCTGCGAATACGCCACCCGAGTCATGAGTTCTCATCAGTGGCGAGAATTCACATGGAAGAACCTAGATAGATTCTTCAGAACACCAGTAGTGACTAGTCACTACACCCCAGCAGCCTCAGCAACGTGTTGGAGACAATGCGGTGAGACTAAAACTACACACACACACAATTATGTGGTCATGTGAGGCCCTCAAACCATTTTTGGACCTTCTACAGGATCATTTGAGAGAAATATTCGATCCTCAACTTCAATTGACAAGAGCAATGTTCCTTTTCCTAGACACCCCGCAGGAGTATAGTAATCCAAACACTAGATATCTCTTATATCTACTGTTAACTGCAGCGAAAAAAACTATTACTAAGCTATGGTTAACAGACAAAAAACCTACAATACTAGAATGGTGGGGCATAACCAAACAGATCTATCAGTTAGAACAAATTACTCATAGATTGAATGAAAAGACTGAGAAATTCGCAGACAGGTGGTCCTGCTGGCTAATATACTATATGTTGCATGATGACTCCTTCGTACCATAAGAAAGGGCTACTAAGGAACAGTGAAAACTCATAAACCTCTAATGAATTGGGGTTACTCCCCTGAGTTAGAAATGGGACTATGACGGGGAAGGGGCCTAAACTCTCCTGGGACCCAATTGGGCTTAAAGTAAATTAGAAACAGCCTTCATCCTCTTGGGCCCCGAAAAGCCTATAGTAATAATAATTCCCCTTTGGGCCATCATGATGAGCCGAGGATTAAATATACCCAGATTGTCCTTTAATTCCAACAGCAGGCCGGTGAAGGTCAACAAAGACCGGCCGCGCGTTCCCCCCATGTCTGGGAGGCGCATACCTCTGACTCAGGGGAACCCTAAAATTAAAAAAAATGTACTGAAAACATGCACTGATGAAATTATAAAAAGCTAAAAATTTAATAGCATCTATGTACTTAACGAACTGTACTACACTGATTGTTTACTCTCTAAGATTCCAATCAAATAACTGCACCTTTACAGACCTGTCAATGTTCGTATGCTGATGTGTATATATATGTTGGAAAAAAATCTTTTTTTTTTTTTTAAAATGAGATTTACAAAACACAAAACAGCAGCTGGGAATACAGGGTAACACAGAGCTGCTAAACAAGGTGCAAAAGTGCAAAAAGGTTGCAGGTATATGCATAGCATTTCAGGGCGATGGCGCTAGCCATGCCCAGGAGTTATTCATTGGCCAAGGCTGGACAGAGATGTCCATTGTCACGGTACAGGCACGCCCAGGGGCGGCAGACCAGAGTTAGGTCCATAGTCATGGGGAGATGGGGAGTGGTAGAAAATGGAGGGTCAGGTATAGGGGCAGTCACATACTGATCCCTGGGTAATAAGGTCCTTAGTTGGGACTTGAACCGACCAAGTTTGGGTTCAGTGTGGAGGGAGTTTGGCAGTGAGCTGAGCCAGGATGGGGCCAGATATCGAAACATTCTTTGGTCAGAGGTGGTCTTGCAGCAAGATACCCTACAGTGGGTAATTGCTGACTGCCATGTGAGGCGGCTGGACAGTGGGGCCTGAAGTAGTGAGAAGAGGGCTGGAGAGAGTAATCCTGAGGTGATTTTCTTTGTGAAGAGGCAGGCCTGGTACTTTAGCCTCCCATCAAAGTTGAGCCAGTTTGCTGAGGAGTAGAGGGTGCAAGTATGTGTAAGTCTAGGACAGCCTGTAGCAAGTCTGCAGGCCCTATTGAGGGCCAGTCTAATCTTGTGTAGGTGGGTGGTGTCGGCTGCACCATAGATGATGATACCACAGTCAATTAGGGATAGAATAGATGTAGAGATGGCTAGGCGGAGAGATTCAGGAGGCAGGCAGTGCTTATAGCGGTGAAAGAGACCAATACGTACATTGACGGCGGTGCTTAGTAATCGGATATGGTCATGGAAAGTGAGACCTGTGTCTAGGATGATGCCAAGGTATTTCAAAGTGTTAACCTGTTCAAGGGGGTCATTCAGTGAGTTCAGAATGTGCAAGGGTTGTCCTAGGTTCTTATTTTGGGGGTGTGCAAACATCATGGATTTAGTTTATTTGTAATTTAGTACTAACCTATGCTGAATGAACCAAGATTCAGCTTCAGAGAAGGATTTCTGGAGTGGCGAGCGGAGGGCTGTGGGATCAGTGTGTGAGTTGTAAAGGACTGCATCATCTGCATACAATAGCATTTTCCCGGAGCAGGCATTGGGCAGGGTATTGAGGTATAGGGAGAAGAGAAGTGGGCCAAGAATAGAGCCTTGAGGGACCCCAGACCTGACTTGGTGGGGGGATGACAGGGAGTGGGCAATCCGGACTGTCTGGGTTCTCTCAGACAGCTAGCTGGCAAACCAGTCAATGGTCTCATGGGAGAGGCCTACCTAAGTGAGGGAGTCCAGGAGAAGCGAGTGGTGCACGGTATTGAATGCCTTTGAGAGGTCTATAAAGACAGTGCCAGTAGTGTAACCAGTGTCCAGGGATGTATGGAGGGCGTTTGAAAATTCCACAAGAGCTGTGGTGGTGCTATGGTTCTGGCGGAAGCCATGTTGTTCAGGACACAGAATACTATATTTAGTGAGGTAGTCTGTTAGTTGGACGGCCACGATTTTTTCCAGGGTTTTAGAGAGGGGAGGCAGGATTGATATTGGGCGGTAGTTCCCAGGCAGGGTGCGGTCACCACTTTTAAGGATAGGAGTGATGAGGGCAGATTTCCATTTGGTGGGGAACTGGCCCAGAGAAAGGGAGCGGTTCAAAAGCATAGTAAGGAGGAGGAGAACTTTGTTGAATGTGAGTCTCAGCAGTTTTAGGTCCAGCGTGTCACTGCTGAAACGAGATTTACTGAGGGCTTTGAGTAGGAGAGGGGCAGCTTCACACTGGGAAACTGCTTTAAAGTGGAATGGGGGTTGGGGAGGGGGCAGTGTGGTGTAGGGTGGGTGGGGGAGAAAAAATTGGGGGGGGAGGACACCAGAGAGGTCAGAGAAGGTGTCATTTAATGTCTCTGCGATAAGGGCTGGGTCTGAGGGTGATAGATCAGTTGGCCCTGATATGGGTAGGCGGGACAGTGGAGGCTTTGCCACTTAGCATTTTGAGTGAGTCTCAAAACTTGTGACCTGAGCCCCATGTGTTGGTGAGCAAGGTTTTATAGTACTCAGCCTTTGCTTTATGGATATCCTATGTAAATTTATTGCACGCTTCCTGATAGCGCTGCCTGTCAGAGGGTTTTCTGGTATCCTGTGCAATGTGCCACAGATTGTCTCATTCACGTATCTGGTCTAAAAGGGTTTGAGATAGCCAAGGTGTGTTGACACCTTTAATTGTTTGTTTGGTTAGGGGTGAAAACCGGTTGCAGGCAGTGCTGAACGTATGAATGAAATAGTTGAGGGCAGAGTCAATGTTCTGAGCATTTCTTATGGGAGACCAGTCAGTAACTAGGAGGTACTGTTTAAGGGATTGTAGTTTGCCAGGTTTGAGGCGGCATTGTAAGACAGTTTTGGGGGGGCTTGTTAATACAGTACGACCATTGACATAGCACTGCGGAGTGGTCGCTCAGAGCATCAGGTAGTACCCTGATCTGTGTAGCTTTATGTGAGGAGTTAGTGAGCACTAGATCTAGGAGGGTGGCAGTACCAGTCCTCTGGTTTATTCTAGTGGCAGTAGTCACAAGCTGGGTCAGGTTCTGAGCAGTTGCAGCATCCCTAACAGGGGCTGAAGGGTCAGTCAGCCAGTTTGTATTGAAGTCTCCGAGGGCAATGATGTCAGCATTGTCAGGGAGAGTCTGGAGATGGTTGAGGACAGACAGGAAAGCGGTCTTCTTATTTTGGGGAGGGATGTATACAGAGGAGAAAAACAAAGGGGCTCTGTTACAGGCACGAGCAATCTTCAGTGTGAGAGTCTGGGCCCCGTGCTCAAGTGACGGGAAGGGGAGGGCGAGACACTGTAGTGATTCCTGTACATACAGTGCACAACCACCCCCTTTCTTTGAGGTTCTATCTGCCCGGTATAGTGTGAAGCCAGGAAGTGGGACCGCAGAGTCGGGGGTGTGGTTGTTGAGCCAGGTTTCAACTACTGAGATGACATTGGGGCGATTCTGGGCAACACATCCCTAGAGGAATCAAATTTCTTGAGGAGGCTACATATGAGAGAAGGCGATCTTGAGCTCTTGGATTTAGTAACCCGGGGGCGGGTTGGGTGAACGCTCCAGAAAGAAGGAGAGTAGGAAGATGCGCAGGGAGGACAACCTTAAATGTTTCTTCATGAGCTTAGGCATCATTAGGAAGGGGGAACAGCACTGTGTGTAGGTGGGAGTAGATAGGTCCTGTAGGGAGGGAGGGAGAGGCCAGGCAGAGTAGTGTCCATTGTGGTACCACGGTAGTACCAGTAGGGTGATTGGAGCATAGGGGATGTATGGTCCAATGGTGAAGTGGGAGGTATGGGTCAGTGGCAGGGGTGGGTAGTGTGGCTAAGGTGAGGAGCTTGGTGCTATGTACAGGGAGTGTGCGTAGGAGGTGGGTTATCATGATGACAAGGGGTTGGGTACCCGGTAGAATGGCAAAAGGATGAATCGGGGTTGTGGTCTGTAGGGTATCAAGGTAGCTGTACAACGAGTACTGCGTGTGTGGGGGTTGAAAATAGGCGCTGGTAGGGAGTATGTGCATGTGTGGTGACGTAACATGGAGTAGGTGGGTTTGGGGGTTAGCAGAATGGGACCATACCAGGTAATTATATGTTGGCCAGCAGAGTGGCTGTTGTTTAATGTTAGATCATTTGGGGGAGGGGGTGGTAGAGCCATATGGGGGATCATAGAGGTTATGAGGATAGTTATCCGGTGAAGTGGTAGCATATTTACTGTAGAGATGGTTAGGTATTTGGGATTGAGAAGAGTGGCCACTAATGGGGAGCTTATATAAGCTGCAGATGGAGAAGTAAATTGATAGGTTTATTTTGCACCACGTGACTGCCTACTTGCCTATATAAGTAAAAGCAGACCAAGGGTGGTGGTGGGGGCGGTGGGGAGCGGAACGTGCAGCGTTCGTCGGAGCAATCCTGGGAGCTGCGCAGTGCGGTTGCGATCCAATGGGCAGGCGAACCCTTTGCAGTGGAGATGCTGTACCTGGGCAATTTTTCGGTGCTGGCTGTGGGGGAGGACTGAATCCAAGCCCTCACAACTCCTGGTTCGTCTGGGGGGTCGGCTGGGCAATTTTTCAGTGTTGGCTGTGGGGAAGGGCTGAATCCAAGCCCTCACGACCTCCTGGTTCGTCAGGGGATCGGCTGGGCAATTTTTCGGTGTTGGCTGTGGGGGAGGGCTGAATCCAAGCCCTCACGACTTCCTGGTTTGTCGGGGGGTCGGCTGGGCAATTTTTCGGTGTTAGCTGTTGGGGGGGGGGCTGAATCCAGGCCCTCACGACCTCCTGGTTCGTCAGGAGGGTAGAATAATTCAGCCCAAACAAGGACCCCAGAGATCTTCCCACTTGTATCCCTAAATACATCAGGCCCATCCCTGCCATCTTTAATCCCCATTGTTTCACTTCATTCCCAGAGCCCTTAGACCACATTACCTCCGATTTCCCTAAATTGATCTTGTAGCTCGAAAAGGCATCAAACTCCTCCACCAATGACAAGAGAGGTGGTACCAAGCTTCTTGAATTCGTTAGAAACAGCAGCATAACGTCTGCATACAGTGCCAGTTTGTGCTGCACTTTCCCTCGCCCCACCCCCTGTGTCCTCTCATTATCCCTTATGGTCACAGCCAGAGGCTCAATCGCCAGGGCAAACAATAATGGGGAGAGCGGACATCCCTGCCTTGTGCCCCTCCCTAGGTCGAATCTCTGCCTTGTGCCCCTCCCTAGGTGACTCTCTCTGACCTAGTGCCATTCACTAACACCTGCGCTCAGGGCCTCTTATACATCGCCTTCACCCTCCGTAGAAATGCTTCATCCAGACCAAACCATTCCATCACTTCAAACAGGTATTCCCACTCCACTCTGTCAAACGCTTTTTCAGCATCCATTGATAGTATCCCTATATCTTCCTTTCCCCTGTTCACTCTCCAGATCATGTTAAGCAGCTGCCTCATATTGTGATATGACTGTCTCCCCTTTATAAATCCAGTTTGGTCTGGGTGAACCAACCCCGGGAGCACCTCCTCCAATCTAATAGCCAACACTTTAGCCAATACTTTACACTCACAATTCAACAGTGAAATCGGCCTGTATGAGGCACAAACTCCGGGTCCCTCCCTTCTTTTGGTATCAGGCATATAGCAGCATCATAGCATGCATCAGGCAAATGAACTTCCCCCTCCCCTTTTTGCTGGAATACTTCACTCAGTACCCTCGCCGTTCTGGCCCCCATTATTTTGTAGCGATCCAGTCCACTAGCCTTTCCCCTCTGTAACTTCTGGATAGCCTTCAGCACCTCCGCCACAGTTATCTGCTGTCCCAACTTTTCCCTCTGTTCCTGTGTGGCTTCCGGTATTTTGATTTTCCCCAGAAATTCTAGCATCTGTGCCCTCGTCCCTGTCCCTTCCGCTTGATACAGTTGTTGAAAGAAGGAGCAAAAAGTCTGCTGCATCCCTTTATCCTCTTTCTGTAGGGCTCC
Source organism: Neoceratodus forsteri (assembly GCA_016271365.2). Lineage (NCBI taxonomy): Eukaryota > Metazoa > Chordata > Ceratodontiformes > Ceratodontidae > Neoceratodus > Neoceratodus forsteri. The sequence continues at coordinate 43,502,264 of CM057451.1, forward strand.
TTGCTTATCTTTCACCCCCAGGATTCTACCCACCCTTCTACCTCCTCTCATGAGATTGACCAGCATGGGCCCTGGTTTGTTCCCCCATTCAAATATATGTCTCTTGTTAAAAAAACAAGTCCTCCCCGCCTCTGTCCTCAACTGGGCATTCAGGGCCTCCCTCCCCAACTCCAGGGATCGTAAAACCTCTCCCTGTTCCCCCGAGCTACCCTCAGCTCAAGCTCCTTCAACTTACTCTCGAGGTCTTGTCTCTTTTCCTGCCTTTTCTTCTTTATGTGAGACATATATTCAATAATTGCTCCCCTCATAAAAGCCTTGCCTGTATCCCAAAGTATATCCCTAGGGTCCTCCTCTGTATCATTTGTTTCCATAAAAAGATCCCAACTCTCCTCCAAGTGCTTTTTGAAATCCTCATTCTGGGCCATATATATGGGGAATTTCCAAGGGGGGGGGAGATACCCGTTTTTCCCTGCCTTGTATTTTCATCACCACCATTGCGTGGTCCAACACATGTATAGGGCTGTGACGGATCTCCCAGATCCAGGAGTACCATTCCCGAGTAGCATAAATGTAGTCCAGCCGTGTCCATGTCTTATGGGGGTTCGAGCAGAAGGTATACTCTCTCACTCCCGGATTTGCTGTACGCCAAGCGTCCACTAGGTCTGTCTCCGCCATACCTTCTTGCCACTGCTGCATATAGCCCGATTCCTTCCCCTTCCCCTCGGAATGGTCCAGTTTCGGATCCATGGTCCAATTCAGATCCACTCCCATTATTAACCCTGGGAACTGTTCCCGGACCAATAAATCCAGCAAAGAGCAATAGAACTGTTGGCCATAGCCTGCCGGGGCGTACACTGATCCCAGTGTAATCTGTTCGCCTTCAAGTAGGGCCGATATAAAGATGTACCTGCCCTCCTTATTGTCCTTAACCACCCTCTTCACCTCCAGGGGGAGGGTCTTATGCAGCAGGATGGCTACTCCTTGTTTACACACTGAAGCAGATGCCACATAACACTTTCCCACCCACTCTCGAGCCAATTTAGCATGCTCCATTTCCATCATATGCATTTCCTGTAGCAATGCAACTTGAGTCCTAACTCTTTTAAGTGCCATTAGCAGCATAGTCCTCTCTACTGGATTTATTACACCCCGAACATTCCAGCTAACTACATTAAAGCTGTTCTTAGCCACCATGGGGATTCAGGAACCCTTTCCCTCTCATCATGACCTTTTTAACTGAGAATATTCATACTAACATACTAAAATGCCAGCAGAATAGGCCTAATGGTCTTTCGTGTCTGCTCGTTTGGTCAGCCCCCACCCTGGGTGCTGACCTTGCTGTCCCCCTCGCCTTCTCTGGCTTCTCCCTTCCCAGTTCCGGATATTCTTGCTGCATTGGATTTTGCTTCCTGAACCCTTCCCCTGTACCTGTCCCACCCCCTCTTGAACCCCTCCACTGTCTCTGCCTCCACCAGCCTCATTCCGCATACATAGTATTGTTGGTTGCACTTTTGTTCAACAAAAACAACGTCAGAACAAACAACCGTAACAACAGTTTCAACATAAAACTTTGTACCCCCCTCCCTCTGTCTCTCACCCTCTCCCAACTCTCCCCCCCAAACCAGTCGATTTCCTCTCCACCACCCCTTAGCCCCCCATTCATTTCCCCCTCTCTCCCTGTCCCAGGTCTCACCCAGCACCTCATCCCAACACTCTGCTCCTTTTCGTCTACCATGTCCAGCAACTCTCACGCCCCATCCTCCCCTTCCTCAGCCATTAAACCTCCCTCCCGGTGCTTATCTCTATCCCTCCCACCCACCCTTGTCTCCTGATAGTCTCTAGACACTAATCGTCTCCCTGACTTAAGTGTCTGCCTCATCCCCCTATACTGACAAAGATGCTCCCACGCCCTTCCTCCACAGCCAGTTTCATCCATTCTCCCTCGTTCCACTATCAATTTTTTTTTATTCTTTCCCCCCAGAAGGTAGAGAGAAAAATTCCCACCCAGCTAAAGCAGCTTAGTATGTCAGATCATGTGCCTCCAAAAGTGCGCAGCACACCAGGCCAACCACCACAACGGCATAGGGCAAAGAGAGACCATTCCACTCCTCGCCAGGCAAAAAGCCTGGCTGCATCAAATAGGCGCACGGGGCCCCTCCAACCCACACCGCCACAGCCACCAACCCAGCCCGCCCCACACCACCACATCCAAACCAACATACGGCTTCCTTCCCTCCTCCTGCTGCAGTGAATAACTAAACAACAGCAATTTACGCAGTGCATCTTTTTACTTTTTTATTTATACAATCCCTTTGCAGTTTTATTTTTGCTGCCTTACATTCTCACTCCCCTCTGCTTTCCCTACTCGTTAGCGTGTACAGCACTGCAAGCCCACTTCCCAGTCGACATGAGGCCCCCTCCAGATGCTCTCCTCCTCCCCACACCATCTTCCCCCCTTGCAGTCTGAGAGACAGATTCTCGAAAGCAGACTTCCAGGGCTACCAGCTAAGACCAGCAGGGAGACCAGGCCGCGCTCAAAAAATTAATGCGCTAAGCCCTGCTCCCCACCCGCCCTCCTACCTTCACCCATGCGTGTTTGTAGCCACATCTTCTACTTCGGTCCTTCTCGCTCTCAAGTACTCCTTCACACGGCAGTTCTCCCCTCGTGCGCATTACTGTCTCGCGGCCATCTTCCGAACTAGTCCAGTTTCAACTAGGAGACCCTGTTAGCTGGCAAGTCCTGCAAAATGTACTGTCACCACACGAACACTCGGGATGCAAGCGTCCATCTCTCTCCAGCACAACTCTTAAAGCTAGTTCAATAAACACAGTTTCAACAAGGAAGGAGAGAAAAGAAAGGAACGAAAAATCAGCCTCTCCTCCTTTTTGTACGAACAGTCAAGTGAAGCCTTGTTTCATTCTCTCCGAGTTCACCGCAGTGTCTGCAGTAGGGCTTTAACAAATTCCTCAACCAAACGAGCACTCGGATTGCAAACGTCCAGCTCTCTCCAGCACAACTCTTAAAGCTCGTTCCAGTAACACAGCTCCAACAGGGAGAGTGAAAGAAAAAAGAAATTGGAACAAAAATCCAGCCTTTCCTCCTTTCATACATACAGTCAAGTACAGCCGAGTTTCAATCTTTCTGAGTTCACCGCAGTTTCTGCTTTAGGGCCTTAATGAATTCCTCAGCCTTCTTGATCTCCCAAAATGAGTGCGTGGCTCCCTCGTGCTTTATTTTTAAAGTGGCGGGGTACACTAAAAAATTCTCCACCTTACTTTCTCTTAGCTGCTGCATTATACCATTAAACATCTTCCTCCTCTTAAGCAAGCGAGCAGAATAGTCTTGGGACATGTAAAGGTGGTGCTCCTCATATGCCACAGTACCCTTCTCCTGAAATGCCTTCAAAATCAATTCCCTGTCCTGGAAATGGTGAAACCGGAAGATTATTTGCCGCCGCAGCTGATCCTTTGGTGGTTTGGGCATCACAGCCCTGTGAGCTCTTTCCAGCTTATACTTTCCCTTCGCGGGTTTGAGTCCCATCAATTCCGGTAGCACCATGCACAAAATCAAGCACCTCTCCCCTCCACGCCCTCTGGCAGGCCCGTTAGCCACAAATGTAAACGGCGATGATAGTTCTCTTGGTAATCAAACGCATCCTTCAATTTGGCCAGTTCTTTCTGGAGTGCCGCTACCTGCCCAGGGGTCGCCAGCAGTTCGTCCTCCAGATGCGATATTCTCTCTTCCATTTCTGTGATTCTCCCCGTTTGCTCTACTTGCTGCTCCTGTATCTCCTGGAGCTTTACATCCAATTTCCCCTCCAGCTTGAGCAGCCTCGGCTCCAAAGCTGCTATAACCTGCCCCGTAACCTCTCTGCCTAGCACGGCAACCTCAGCTGCCGACAACGAGACCAGGCCACTGCTCTCTCCTCCTTTTCTTGCACTTTTGGAGACATTTCTTTGACTTTTCGAAGGACCTGGAGTGAGATAATCGTTCATCCTGTCTTCCGATGATTTGCTAAACTCCGCAGACTTAGGCACTTTTTCCTATTTTAAAACTTTAATTTTAGGCTGTTAAAGAGGGAGCAACGTGGGATCACGCGTCCGTTCAGTTAGCTGCTCATTAGCGCCCCCATATTTGTTTTTTTCATCATTCAGAATACACCTTTGAGCACAAGTGCTTATCTGCAAAGGTTCCACATCTAAGAAGAGGATACGCAAGACAGAATCTATAACCATACAGTTAACAATACAGTGCAAGCAGCTCAAGTGTAGGATTATCACCTGTTAAGAAGCCCAAAGTGGAACATTTCCTACTGCAACATATTTTAAAGGACAATATGTAATCTTGACCAATGCAACAGACTTGCTTCCTCTAAATAATCAGATGTAGGGCTGTGGGATGTAGTGTTGTAGCCATTTCTAGTGTTACTTATCATTGTAAGGTATGTTAGTTGAGGTATGTTATTGGCTTGTAGCGTTTAGAGGGAATGTCAGAAATTATTGTTTTCTACTATAATGTCAGGATATGAATGAAGCATGTGTCATGTTTTTTTTTGCAGGACACTGCTGCCCAAATCAGGACTGTCCTCCAATAATAGGAACAGGTGGTAACCCTACTCAAGTGGAGTACTACGGGGAGGGTAAAAGGAAGAAGGGGAGAGGATAGTAGGGATGTAAGGTATGAGGGAAGGGAACCAAACCAGGGATCAGATATTCAAAACTTAGCGTCGGGGCTAAATTAGCACTGCAAGGTGTGCTAAATTAGCCCATAATCAGTAACAAGCTGCATTCAAAGGAATAGCCCCGGGACTAAACCTGCTGAATATAGCGTGCAAAGAAAGCAGTGCAAACAGGACTGGGAGTGCAGTGCTAAACTAGCCTGGGAAATAAGACAGCTCTGAATGTAGCAACAGGGAAGTGCAAAATGCAACAGGAGCTCAGTGAACACAGAGGTGGAGTAAGGCAGAGTTGAAGTTGGTGGACAATGTGTGTGATAGCAATGAAGTGTTGCACAACAACTGCAAACAACAATGTAGGCCAGACACTGCAGAACTGTGCTATGCTTCTGAGAGGTTTGCCCAGGGCTAACCTGACTGCATAGTGCTAACACATTAGCCCGGTGCAAGCAGGTTAGCCCGGGACAAAAGTGTGCAATACTCAAAGATCCTGTGCAAATGAGCCTACTCAGGCAATCCGCGGGCAAACAGTCACATTTGCATCTCATTATGGCCTCTTTGCACACACTCCCATGTACTTTGCCCACACCATTGCAAGGAGCTCACAGCAAGCCCCTGTTGGACGGAATGGAAGTACAGGCTGGATGCTGCAGGAAATGGGTGTTGGCAGGCACAGTGAATGCATGCCACTCGGCCATGCATCACTGCAATGAGGGACATAGACATGCTGAATGAGGGGCAATACCACTACCTAAAGGGTGGGATACATTCTTAAACATGGAGATACAAACACAGAACCCAAATACCAACACCATTGTATGTATAAAGGGTTACTATACGTAGGCCCATAGCCTAGAACCCTCTGCGGCCATGTCTGGCTGTACATCACAGTCAATGTGTGCAAAGCACTGTTCACATGGGGGACATATGCAGGCCAGGGCTAGATTGAGGGGTACACTGAGAGATGCCCCCATAATGAGGGACATAGTGGGGAATATATGACTGTGTATAGCACTATATAGATGTGTGTACATACATCGCCATAAAGACATACTGTATATCTACACATAGAAAGTATGTGTGTGTATATATATATATATATATATATATATATATATATATACATATATACACACACACACACAGGTATATATTAGTTGCAAAAACTAACTTTGTTATTGCATCAGTTAGGGTGAATACCATAGCAACAAAAGCAGGAAATGAGGCTAGGGTTTACAACCCAACCCCAACTCCACAGGGTTCCCACCCTTACCACCCCACCCCATCACCCCACCCTCCACACACCAACAGGCATCGGGGTGTGCCATGGGGTCATCAGGCCTAACTCTCACCCCACTGTCCTATACCGTAGCATGTAAGCTTGTTTACACATTGAATGGTGTGAGGTTAGGCACACCCCAATGCCTGTTGGTGTGTGGAGGGCAGGGGGATGGGAGTGGGGTGGTAGGGGTGGGAACCCCGTGGGTGGGGTGTTAGGGTTGTAAACCCTAACGCCTCATTTCCCTGCTTTTGTTGCTGTGGTATTCACTCTAACTGATGCATTAATGACGTTTTTGCAACTAATTTCCTTATTTTTTAAGGTAGCATAACAGTATCCTCATTTTACTGTGGGAGCGCTCCCATCTCTCCATCCTGATAGTACAACAGTATCCATATGTCACACTGGGAGTGCAAGGTCCTATATGTAGCTGTGGAAACACAGGGGTCTCTGCCCTTGCGCCTCTACACATTAAGTTACGAGCAGGCGTAGCGAAATTGTAACAAATAGTCACAACTGTGCCATCTTAAATAATTTCACCCCAGATGTTCAATGTAACCTTCTTATCACCTCACTGTATGTACCCAGTACAGAAAACTGTCAAATCCCAGTCAAAATGTATTTCCACGCAACTGTAACACCATTTTGCGCCACACATGTGGAAAAAACATTTTGGGCAGGATTTGAAAAATTATAGCTGTACTATTCATGAGGTGGTGTGAAAAAATGGTAAATGTTGAAACTCTGGAGTGATAACATGAACAACTGGCAAAGTTATGAGCGTGCATAAAAACAATACCCAACACGCTCATAACAGTCATCTGCTGTAATTTTTCACCATTTGCAACATGGGCTTTTGGGAGCCCACCTGATGAACAGTGGCACTGTTGTTTTCGTGTCGGTCCTAAAAGGTGATTCTGCGCAGCTACCACAAAATCACCTTTTGGGACTGAGTAATGACATGACAGTGCCCGTGTTCAACCGGTGGAGTCCCAAGAACCCCATGTTGAAAATTTGGGGTCAAAATTCCTAAAAATGGCTGAGCTATCATCATAAGTTGAAATCTCCACTGGCAGTCATTATATGGCGCTTACCTTTGATCTTTCATCTTGCGGTTCAGCTTTAAAGAATACAGATGTGTCCCGGTCCTCAGAAGATGACAGTGCCGACCTCCAGAGGCAAGTATGGGGTAAGGGGGGTGCAGGGAGGTGGGTGCTCAGTGGAAGGATAGGGATGGGGAGGGGGACTGGGAAGGCGACGAGGAATCATTTTCTTTCCAGGTTAAAAAAAATAACACATCAGGGGACAATTTTCTTTATTTACAGGTACAAAAAATAAATAAATACATTTGAGCACACTGGGTGGGCTCCCAGTGTGCCACATGAGTTTTGGGGGGGATACATGCTGCCGACAGGGGGATTGGGCACCCCCACCGGCAAGGCAAAAAATAAATAAAATAACTTTTGGGTACACTGGGTTGGGCTCCCAGTGTGCCACATGAGTTGGGGGTGGGGGACATGAAGCCGACATGGGGATTGGGCACCCTGATGTTGGTAGATTTGTCGGGGCAGACTACAGAAGTTTGATGCAGGATCCTGCATCGATCCTGCATCAAAGAACAAACACGTCGGGGGACAATTTTCTTCATTTACAGGTATAGAATATAAAAAATACATTTGGGCACACTGGGGTGGGCTCCCAGTGTGCCACATGAGTTGGGGGGGGGGATCATGATGCCAACAGGTTGACTGGGCACCCCCGTCGGCAATAAAAGTGGGCTGGAGAGGGAGGCATCCGTCACTGAGAGTGGGCATCCCAGTGTCGGAAAGTTAAAAAACAAAACAATGAGCATACTCATTCATTACTCAGCACTGTACGTACCCATTCAACACTCAGTCGGCGGCTGGCCATGGACGTGAGTGGTGGGTTGAGCCAGTTGCTGGCTCCGTTCGGGGATAGTTGGGGGTGTGTGGGGGGTCGGCACTGCCGGGTGGCGGACCACTGGACTACCAAGGAAAAGTTAAGATTCTGAACACAATGGGAGTTGGGAATCGTGATGGGGGTTGGGGGGAGACCAATAGACTACCAAGGAAAAATTAAGATTCTAAATACAACGGGAGTCGGGGATCATGATGGGGGGGGAGACATTAGACCACCAGGACTGGACAAGGATACAATTCGAAGTTACACTTTGAATTACTATGGTAGTAATTCGCACCGCCACTTACTGCATGCTTTTTGCAGGTGGCATTTAGCGCCACGCTACCAGTGGCGCAACAACCTGTAGTGCGGCACTACTATTTTGAATATGCCAGTGCGCCGGCATTCATGGCCACTCCCCTACCTCCCTCCCCTGCATACATTAACATTTATCATCGGCGCCATCATACAGCGCCGGCGCTAAAAGAGCATCTGAATATTGCAGTCTGGCGCAAATTTGGTGTTATTTCAGTGATACGGATTTGCACCAGGCGCAAAACTTAGAATATTTGGCCCCAGGTTTGGAATATAAAGGAGGCAACCATTTCTGCATCGTGGGGCCCCCTTGCTTTTGTTTTGAGCCTCAATACTTCATTTAATAATGTGTTTTGATGACCATGTTTTTGTTGAGAGACCCACGCTTTTCTTTTGAGCCAAATGTTTTAAGACCTATGTTTTGTTTGTTGATTCTGTTTTTATCAGGTCAGCCTAATGGACAACGCCTTTTCTCCCAGCATCCATCCCTCCCAAACCACAACCCCAGATTAGGTTTTAAGCTTAAAAAGTATTGGTCCTTATCTGCTGGCAAATTCTAAGTTTCTGTTTCAGTTTCATCCCATCAAAGGTTTAAAGAGCCCCTTTTCTGGTGCTCAGTGTAAAAACACTAAAGGAGCTTTACCTACCCCAAAGTTCATTAGAACATAAATTAAAATTTTCCTGAGGCTTTAATTCGGGAGGGAAGGGATTGTATTTTGACTCCTTGGAGCCAAGAGCCCAATACCTACCACTTCCTGATTTGGGGAAACACCCTCACGCTCTAACATTTTGTGATGTAATACTATGGCGAGCATGGAGGTGTGCTCCATAGACTTGTATAGAGACCCATTTTCAAGTACATTTTTAACAATTCAGAGTGCTGATTTCAACAAATGAAGGCCACCGCTCAACTAACAAGGCCCTCGTTAGTTGAGCAGTAGACTTGATTTGTTGAAATCAGCACTCTAGAATGTTAAAAATGTACTTGAAAATGGGTCTCTATTCAAGTCTATGCAGCATGCCCCCACGCTCTCCATAGTATTACATCACAAAATGTTCGAGAGTGGGGGGAGGGGGTGTCTCCAAATCAGGATGTGGAAGGGATTGGGTTCTCGGCTCCAGGGAGCCAAAATACAATCCCTTCCCTCCCGAATTATGGCCATAGGAAGGTTATCATTTATGCAGCAATGAACTTTGGGGCAGGTAAGGCTCCTTTAGTGTTTCGGGGGGGGGGTAATTTCTTAACTATGTATGCATCAGCAGCCACTCTGTGGAACCATCAGCAGCCTCTGGGAGGCCTATGACCAGCTCTGTTCCTCATGCTCCCAAACAAATGTAAAACTACAAGAGAAAGGCAATATTTAAAGATCCCAAATCACCTGGCACCTTACTGGCTAACTGAACGAACAATTGAATGCATGGATGAATTAATAAAACTTATTTTATTTATTTTTTATTGAATTTTGTTGACTCGTAAGCCCACTGGGCCTAGAAGTCCTTTTTCAGGGCGACCTGGGCGGGATACAGATGGTAACCAACTGAAATTGAACCAGATTAAGCTGTTGATGGTATTTATATTGAATGATATTAAATTATACGAATAACTTATGGAATTACTACATCTGGGCCACAGGGGGTTGAGCCCTGGATGTTTTCATATAGGCCTGAACCTCTCCTCAACAGAACTGTTAGAAGTAATCCTTTGAAATAAAACTATACACTGCCCATCCTTAGCTTTCAAGGGCCTGGGTCTGTGATCTTTTGTTACCCTAAAACTGTCTAAAATTTCTCTAGCTTGGTAGCCATGGGACGCTGCCCATTATTGCATAATCGAAAATCCCTATGAAAAGCTTTATTTTTCGAGGAAACTAGAGTGGATCAAAAGGGTCCCATTTTCAGCTATGCCTGGGGAATGGGAATTAGGTTTAATAAGACATGTAAGAGAATATAATTACTGGTGACCCCCTTTACTAACCTGAATTCAGGCACAGTACAAATGCCGTAACAACCTGAAATCGAGTTACTACGACGTTTGCTAACCTTTTTTTCACTGCTAGTGTCCATTGTCTGTCATTCAAGAATATCAAGCCACTTCATTGGCTCTCGCTCTGCTTGTGGGTGGGCCGAGCAGTATTTAAAAAATGGTGGCTCGGTTTTCCGTTAACCGAAGAGCCGCTTTTGTTTATTTCCGTCTCCCTATTCATTTTTATCATCATCTGGTTGATTCTGCCTTTTAAGCACAAAATAAATATCTGGTTGATCCGGCCGTGCCCCCGAATCGGCAGACACACCGACTCCAACTGAAATCTAGGATGGACCCTACTTAGCATGAGCACGGGCTGACACCTAACAGAAAAAAAATGAAATGTAAGCAGAGCGGGACAAAGGGAAAGTAAGTGTGTGTGTGAGAGTGTGAGTGTCTGTACATAGCGAACACACTGAGCAAACTCTGCACCAGTAATTATAAAAAATAAAAAAATGGCAACTGTGTGTTTTATGGATTTATTTTTACAAACCCTCGTGTGTGACGACCTCATAAACCTCTCGAGGTTTATGGGTCATCACACACCTCAGGTGTGTAAAAAAAAAAAAAAAAAATCCATAACACACAGTTGCCTATCTATTATTCTCTATGTAACAATGGTAAGCTTTAAAACATCAGCGAATACTATTGAATGAATGGTTCACTTGGGTTCACATGATTGTTCACTTGGGAACTCAAAGCAGCAGGTTGGTTGGACAGAGGTCTGGGTTTATATTCTGTTTTAACTGAAATATTGGAATAGTTTGTAAGTGAAATTAGCTCTATGTGGTAAAAATTATTACCTTGAATTAGAACTGTTACTTGGGCTGTGATATTGTAACTTTTTGAGGTTTGGGGACAGTTGTTTGTCAGGGTTAATTAGAGGGAAATTTAAATGTGTTTGCCTGGTGTTTGGTAAGAGCCCTTCCACCCACCCTGTTTTGTAGGCTTTCTTAAATACTGTAAAACCACTGGGGGTTGGGATTGAAGGGCTGAGTATTTCTGTTTTAGGACTGAAATTTGAAGCAACAGCAGCTGGTGGGCCTGTGACATCATACGGTACCTGATGTCTGCTTACACACACTGTTAGTGGGACCGAACACACACTGGACTGTATGTGTTTGTGAGACTTGGAACTTTATTGGTGGGGTTGAAATTGGGTTTGTAAATAACTACAGTCAGTATAGAGAGAAACTGTATTCAAGGGGAAAGGGACTGAGAAAAGGGGGTGTGCCATTATAAACAGAGGGGGATAAACAGGGTGGCCATATTCCACCATGGCAGGCATCTTTGGAAGGGTTGTAGGTTGTACAGGCTGTGGGATGGCAATAATTCTAAATTGGGCCTGGAGAGAGAGGCTGCCCACTCTGTGAGCAGTTATCTTGTATCAGGAGTGAGGTATATTGGTTAAGGTAAGCTGGGGAGCTGGGGGTGTCAAGGATGAGGGGTGTGGATATGGGCAGCAGAAGGGTGGGGCTGAGGGAGGCTGGGGCAGCGCTCTGAAATTACAGGACATTATGTTACAGCAAGCAGGAGGGGGATATTGGGACAGAGGACCCTTAGATAGGGAAGTTGATGCTAAGGGAAAGCATCGAGGTGAACATTCTGAATACAAAGATAGTGGAGGGAAGAGTCAGGGGGCTGTTGTGCGGAAGCCTAAAACAGCAGACTTGGGAAGGGAGCTCCTAAGGTGAACAGAGCAAGAGGGGAAGAGGGGCAGTTTAGAGGTGCAGTCAGGGAATCTCGGGTTTACTTGATGGAGGCTGACAGAGTGTCATAATAAATTTGAGCTACTAAAGCAACCTAGAGGGAGGAAGGGGTTGGTGGAAATGAGAAAACTTATACAGAGGCCGGGGAGGGTCTGATACCCATAGGGCATCACAGACCCGGCAATGGAAAGGATAGAAATAGTCCCAGAGGGAGAGGAAACATATATGTTAAGCAAATGGGGAGATGCAACATATTCCAGACATGAGAGAGAGCATGATTGGAGAAACTGAGAGACAAGGAGGTGGGAGAGGCCCCCTTTCAGCAGGGGGTCAGTACCAGGATGGGGCCCTAGCTAAGGGACCCACAGAGAGCCTCTGGAGGCAGGGGTACTATTACAAGGGGAGGATGGCGGTGTGGGGAAGGAGAAACCATCAGGGCCAGGATAAATGGTTCGGATAAGAGAGGGTTAAAGGGGACACCTATTCAGAGGAGTTTGAGTTAAGTGGGCAAAATAGCAGGGAGGCAGAAAGGGAGGGTGACAAGGGGTCTCTAGTAAGGCAGGAGACTCCACAAGTGAGATCATGAATAAAGGGAGAAGGGGCTGAGAGGGCATAGTGGAGGTAACCATAAGGATGATGGCGGTGTTAGGTTCTGTTATTGGGAGACTCGATGATTAGAGGGTATCCAGTGAGAGGGACAGGGGTGGATGCCATAGCCAGGTGAAGGTAGTGTGTATCTCTGGGCTGACACTGCACAGAGCAAAGTTCATGGTGTATGAAATGGTTAGGGATTGTGGAGAAACCGGTTCCTGGTGCATTTGGGAACTAATGATCTAAAGGGAAATAGCACTTTGGAAATCCAAGCAAGGTTCCAAGAACTTGCCAGAGTCTGTCGGGATAATGGATGCAACATTTCCTTTTCGGAGATATTGCCAGTACCAAAGGCCTCAGTGGAGAAATAAAATTAAGCTCACAGAGGTTAATGACTGGCTCAGGAAGTGGGGTGAAGAGAGTGGGTTGGGGGTGTTAGGGAACTGGAATGGAGTTTGGGAGGATAAGGGACTATATGCCAAGGACAGGTTTCATCTTGCCCCATTAGGGAAGGAAGTCCTTAAACAGGGGATGGCTGACTACATACAAGAAAGGTGGGGTTTAAACTTGTGAGGGGGGGAAGGGATAAGGGAGGGGCTGACAGAAGCCCTCTCCTCCAGATGAGGGAGTAGCCTTCATGCCCAAGGGGAAGGAAACAGATTGGGGATGGAGGTTTCAGGAGGAGCAGAGGGAGGATGGAAGTATAAGGAATCTGGGTGGGGGTTGACAAAGAGAATCAGGGATAAGGGGTGGGGGTTGGTGTTAGTAAATGCCAGGAGTTGGGAAACAAGTTGCCAAGTTCAGGCCATGCTGTTCGAGGGGTGGATGTGGCGGCGGTCACGAGCGTGGGCCAACAAAAACCATGACTGGGACCTAAGCGTGCAGGGGTACACTATGCTCAGGAAGGATGAAAGGAGGGCAGGCGGGGTGGAGTGGCTATGTTCATTGAGATGACATAGAAATTGCTAGGGTAGAAGAGGCAGAGGAAGCGTGGAGGCCTTATGGGTCACTCACGATCCTCAGCAGGAAATAAGGTAAAGCTGGGTGTAGCATATAGGCCCCGGGATGAGTGAGGTTCTAGAGGATGGTTTGCTGGACAACATCATTGCCCAGTGTGGACCAAAAGGGAAGGAGTGGTGTTGATGGGGACCTTAATATGCCAGGTACAAACTGGGAACCATGTCCTCTAAGGTTGCCAGGAGCAGAGGCTGCTGGATGGCTTCCAGGATGTTTTCTTAACACAGCATGTGATGGAGCCCACAAGGGAGGGGCATGTCCTGGATGTGGTTCTGGCAGATGGGGATCTGGTAAGGGACATGGTTGTACAAGACCCCTGACTGGGGCGACCACAATACTGTCTGGTTTCAAATAAGCATGGGGGAGGGGTGAGATCTAGGACACTGGCAGTGGACTTCAGGGGCAGACTTCATGGGCATGGAAATATTCTCAAGGATCACTTGATGGGGATTACCTCAATGACAAGTGTGGAAAGGAGATGGGAGGTCATAAAACGGGGACTTCGTGAGGCAGTCAGGATCTGCACTAAGTTGAGACGTAAGGGAGCAAGGTCACATAAACCATGCTGGTGGTCCAGTGAGGTACAGGTAGCAGAGAAAAGAAGGTGGCCTACAAAAAATATAAAACAACAAGAGGGGATAGGGATAAGGAAATGTACCAGCTTGCATCTAGAAAAGTCACCCGTATGGTGAGGGGAGCAAAGTCCAGTAAAGAGCAGTGGCTGGCACAGGGGATACATGGAGGAGAAAAGGGGTTCTTCTGGTACATTGGGAGTGGAGAAAAACTAGAGCCATCTCAGCAGATTGAGATCAGAAGGAGGTGGGTGGAAGAGGCGAGGACCAGGCAGAGGTATTTATGATACTTGCCTCTGTGTTCACTAGGGAGGGATGGGATATCTACAAAGCAAGGCACGAAGGGATAGAAACATCAGTAAGTGGGATCAGGGAACACGAAAATGGAGCAAGAGGGAGAGAAGGTACCCCAGGGTGTCACATCTGGGTAAAGATAAAAGGCCAGTAAGGTGGAGGACGGATGATGCTATCTCCACCAAAAAGGTGTGGCTAGCCCTCAAGGCCCTAAAGAAGACAAATCTCCTGGGCGGATGGCATTCATCCGAGTACTATGGGAATTGCGGACATACTGGCTGCACCTGGCGGAGCTTTCAGCAGGTCACTTGAGACAGGGAAGGTACCTAGGGATTGGCGAGAGGCACATGTGGTACCAATCCATAAAAGGGTCGAGGAAGTACCAGGTAACTATAGACCCATCAGTTTGACCTCGGTGGTGGGAAAATTAATGGAGAGTATACTAAAGGAGCGATTGGGGGTGTACTTGGAGGAGGTGGGAGGTCTGGATAGTCGGCAACATGGGTTTGTGCCAGGTAGATCATGTCAAACCAACCTTGTGGAGTTCTATGAATGGGTAACATCAGAACTGGACACGGGTAAGCCTGTGGATGTATTATTCTTGGACTTCAGCAAGGCGTTTGACTCTGTCCCCCACAATGGTCTGGTGGAGAAACTGATGGGGTTAGGAGTAGGCCCTTTGATGGTCAGATGGATTGAAAACTGGCTAGCTGGGCGCACTCAGAGAGTAGTGGTCTGTGGGGAGCTCTCGAACCCTAGAGAGAGGTTGGTAGTGGGGTACCGCAGGGCTCGGTCCTGGGTCCGATCCTGTTTAATGCATACATATCGGACATCAGGGAGGGTATAGAGTGTGAAATGAGTCTCTTCGCGGATGACTCCAAGATGGGAGCAGTAGTTGAGGGAGAAGAGGGGAGGTTGGCCCTGCAAGGGGACCTGGACACCCTGGAAAGCTGGGCTCACACATGGAAATTAAATTTCAATATCACCAAGTGCAAGGTGTTGCATCTTGGTCGGGGAAACCCTAAACACAGGTACACCCTGGGAGGAGGCTGGAGGCCTCAATAGAGGAAAAAGACCTAGGGGTCATGGTGGATGCATGTATGAATAACTCTGAACAGTGCAGGAGCGGTTAGCAAGGCAAACAGGATGTTGGGATGCATCGTGAGGGGATCACCTCTAGGAGCAAGGAAGTGATTCTGCTGCTGTACAATGGACTGGTTAGACCACACCTTGAGTACTGTGTACAGTACTGGAGACCACACTTAAAGAGGACATACAGCTCCTACAGAGGGTACAGAGGAGGCAACAAAAGATGATCACGAGGGCTAGAGTTTGGCGTATGAGGACAGACTTAAGGAGCTCTGCCTGTTTTCACTGGAGGAGAGAGAGACAGGGGACATGATTGAGGTCTTCAAGTACCTCAAGGGAATAAATAGGAGTAAACATGGAGGGATCTTTAGACTAAAGCAGGGAGGTATCACCAGAGGGCATGGTTTGAAGTTGGAAGGTGGAAGGGTAAGGGGGGAAAAGAGGAGGAGGTTTTTCACTGAGAGGGTGGTGGACCCTTGGAATGCACTGCCTGGTGAGCTAGTTCAGAGATCCACAGTGGAGGGCTTCAAGAGAGGATGGGACAGACACAGAAAGTGGATGTATCAGATGATGTCCTGTCCCAAGGGGGTGGGGATGGATGATACGGGTTTCTGGAGCACAAGGGATGGGAGGGTCTCGGCACCCAACTAAAGATCTAAAGTTCGAGCAGACTCGATAGACCGTAAGGCCTAATCTGCTGGCAAATAGTATGTTAGTATGAATGACTGTATGAACGAATGAATGAACGAAAACCTACAAGAGAAAGGCAATAATATGAGAAGCATACTCTTTCTGGGCAGTTCTTTTTATTTGGGGTGTCACGGAATTACATCTGTAACTGATATTTGTTAGGGGAAGGTGCCACAGGATTCTTAAAACTAGATTTATTCTGCTGTTGCTTGCATTACTAGTTGCTAGATGGGACTAGTGGAGTTTTGTTTTGTTTTTATCATATGTTTCTCTGGTTTCTTGTCTGCCCTCTCCTGGCCCCCAGGGGTGGTATAGACCTTTTCTGGGACTTACTGCCCCACCATTTATCTAGAACCACAGCTGTGGTGGGTAGCCTGCCCTATCAGTGGTGTGGGAGCCTGGAGGGATTGTGCCAGCATTGCCCGCAGTACACCAGAGATTTTCCACCGCCTGGTTTTCTCCAGAGGGAACAACAAATGTAAGGGAGGAAGGTCCATGCTCCCCAGTGCAGGCTGCTGGTGGTGCTGAGGTTATGGCTCACCCTTTGTTGAACAACCATAAACAAGAAATCAGCATGCAACGTTTTGGAGGAGGAAAGTAACTCTGTCAGCATGCTGAATAGAGAATTTTTATTGCCAGTTAACAAAAAACAGGTTACTCACCTGTAACAGGAGTTCTAGGAATGGTATATGTTGTTCATCCACACTTTCTGGCAGGTATCCTTGCCGCAAGGTCTTCAAGCTGGCTCCTCCCACCCACCCGGGTGGTAAAACTCTCGGCTCCGCCCCATGACGCCAGATCTGGCCCGCTGGAAGCTCAGGTTGTGCGTCGAAGCCGGGGAGGTCGGGTGGGTCGTGTGGATGAACAACATATACCATTCCTAGAACTCCTGTTACAGATGAGTAACCTGTATTTCTAGGGACATGGATATGTTGTTCATCCACACTTTCTGGCAGACTCCTAGCAGTTCTCCGGGAGGAGGGAGGCAAGGCGCACCCCGATACTTACTTGGGAAAGAGAGACTGGAGAACCGAGGCCCCAAAACCAGCATCCCGGCGTGACTCGAGGTCGATGTGGTAGTGGGTAATAAAGGTATGTGCCGACTTCCACGTAGCAGCCCTGCAGATATCCTGGATAGGGACGTCCCTGGAAGCAGCTACCGATGCAGCGGTATGGCGGGTAGAATGAGCTCTTATCCCTCTGGGAGGCTCCATGCCCGTCAACCTGTAGCAGAGCTCTATGCAGGAGGTGATCCCCCTGCCTATCATCTGCTTTGCTGCAGGTCTGTCAGGTGCGGCTTCAGCGTAGGTGACAAACAGCTGGCGAACCTCTCCGCGAACTTCAGCCATCCGCTCCTTATAATAGCGGCGCTCGTCTAGGGTCAAAGTATGGAGCCCATACTCGGCCTCGAGGTGTGACTGGGGTAGTACACGGCAGAGTCAACACCCTGGTTAAGGTGAAACTCGACACCACCTTGGGAAGGAATTTCGGTGGGGCGCAGGGATAACCTTGTCCCTGTGGAAGACCAGATAGGGAGACTCGATGGAAAGCGCCTGGAGTTCTCCCATCCTTCTGGCTGGCGTGATAGCCACCAAGAAGGCGGTCTTCCACGACAGGTGTGAAATATCGCACCTGTGCATTGGTTCGAATGGCCTGCCCATAAGCTTGGCCAATACCAGCAGTAGATCCCACGGAGGTGGAGGTTCTCGCACCGGAGGGGAAATGTGGTCAAGGCCTTTGAAAAAGCGCCTCACCACCCTCTCCTGCGCCACCAACTGCTTGCCGGCCCGCGCACGGTAAGCAGAGATGGCTTCCAGGTGCACCTTAAGGGTTGTCGACCGAAGCCCTTGCTGAGAAAGGGACCACAGGTAGTCTAGAATGCTTGCCAAGGGGCGGTCGGAAGGGTCCAAGCCCTTCCCCTGACACCAAATGGAGAATCTCTTCCATTTGAAGGCATAGCATTTCCTGGTCGACTCCTTACGGGACGCCTCAACGACGTTGAGGACCTCGTCGGAAAGACCCAAAGCCTGGAACTCTAGCCGCTCAGGAACCAGGCCGTCAGGTGCAGGGATTGAAGGTCCGGATGGAATACCTTCCCCTGATTGACTGAGATCAGGTCTGGGCCAGGTGGGCTGGAAGCCGCCTCGGGAGCCTGGAGCTGAGACTGAGGAGATCTGGATACCAGAACTGGCGGGGCCAGTCTGGGGCTACCAGAATCACCTGCGTCTTGTCCCTCCTCGCCTTGAGAAGCACCTTGTGGATCAAGGGAAATGGAAAGGCGTAGAAGAGGCCCAGGGTCCACGGCCTCGAGAAGGCATCCCCCTGCAGCGAGCCCTGCTGAGGCGGGCATGGAACAGACTCAGCTTCGCATTCTCCCTGGAGGCAAACAGGTCCACCTGAGGCGTGCCCCAGTGGGAGAAGAGATCTTGTACTACCTCCGGCAGGAGAGACCACTCGTGAGACGCAGCCCCTATCCGGCTTAGGGCATCGGCCAGGGTGTTGGAGGCTCCTGCCACGTGAATGGCTAGGAGATCCGCCTCCAGGCTGCGCACGAGGGACCAAATGCGGAGAGCTTCCTTGCATAACAGCATGGAGCACGTCCCGCCCTGGCGGTTCAGATAGTACATGGTCGTGGTGTTGTCCGTCTGGACCTGAACGACTTGACCCCGTAGAAATGGAGCGAAGGCGGTGAGAGCTAGACGGACCGCTCAGAGCTCCAGCAGGTTGATGTGGCATCGGGACTCCCGAGGGGACCAGAGGCCGTGCACTCGGTGTTCCCCCAGATGGGCACCCTAACCCACCAGAGATGCATCGGTCGAGAGAGAGAGACCGTCGATCGGGGTGGACGAATGGGATGCCCTCCTGCAGATGTGCTAGAATGATCCACCATTGTAGAGCGTTCCACATCTCCTGGGTCACTGTCACGGACTGGTCCAACGGATCGCAGCGTTGTGACCACTGGCTGGCCAGTCCCCATTGAAGAAGACACATGTACCAGTGGGCCCAATGGACCACGTTGGTGCAGGCTGCCATGAGGCCCAGGAGGCGCAGGAAGTCCCAGACAGGGCGCAATTGCCCAACCAGAAATGATTGGGCAAAGGAGGAAAGAACCTCGGCCCTGTCCACCAGGAGCCGTGCTCTGGCTCTCAGAGAGTCGAGCTCTGCCCCGATGAACAGTATCATCTGCTTTGGCACGAGTTCCGACTTGGCCTCGTTGATGAGGAGGCCAACCTGAGAGCAAACCTGGAGGGCCAGATCTCTGGACCGCTCCACCTCCTGTCTGGAGGGGGCTGCTATCAGCCAATCGTCCAGGTAAGGGTACACCCGGACCCCTCGGTGCCGCAGGAATGCTGTCACCACTGCCATGCATTTGGTGAAGACCCTGGGAGCTAGGGAGAGGCCGAAGGGCATGGCCCGGAACTCGTAAAGGGATCCCTCCACTCTAAAGCGGAGGAATCTCTGATGGGACGGATGGATTGGGACGTGAAAGAACGCGTCCTGGAGGTCCAGGGAGCAGAACCACATGCCTCCTTCCAAGGATGAAGTTATCTGAGCCAGAGTGACCATCCTGAAGGTTCGAGACCTTAGGAACTTGTTCAGGTCGTGCAGGTCGAGAATGGGGCGCTAGCCCCCCGTCCGTTTTGGGACCAGGAAGTACCTGGACACAAACCCCGGGTCTGGAGGAGAATCCGCCACCTTCCTGATTACCTCTTTTTGGGGAGCAGGGCAATATCGACTCGGCGGGCCGACAGCGAGACTCTGGGACCCGTGGCCCCCAGAGGGGTGACTGCTCGAAAAAGGCAGGGCCTGCTCGAACTCAGAGCAGGCCTTTTCCTACCACCTCCAACACCCAGCGGTCCGTGGTGATAGCGGACCAGGTGGAAAGAATGTGGAGCCGTCCCCAGGGGAACCCAGGGGAGTGTGGCGAGGCTGGGGCACCCCTCAACCCATCACTGGGCAGGCTTAGAGGAAGAACCGGCGAGGGACCTCCTGGGCCTTACCTCCTTGCTTCCTGTTGGAGGAAGCTGTCAACCTGGGTTTGGGGCGTAGCCTTGAGCATGCTGGCCCTGTTGCTGGTGCTGCTGGGCGAGTCGAGAAGCCGGGACCGAAGGACGAAAGGACTTCTGCTGCTGACGGCGGCCTTTGTCCCTCTGGGCGGAGGTGACCGAGTCCAGGGTGGCACTGGACTTCTCAATCCGCTGGAGGTGTCCCTCCACTCCAGGGCGAGAGGTCAGTCCCAAGAAGGGGCGTCCGCCAACATGTGCTGGGTATCCGCCGTGAAGGTGGATATCCTCAGCCACGCCCTGCGTCGCATGGCCACCGTGGCCGCTACTGACCTGGCACAGGAATCACCTATGTCCAGAGCAGTCTGGAGCTGCTGCTTCGCCACCGCCCTACCCTGGTCCCGCACCTGGCGGACCGTGGTCTGCAGGTCAGGCGGAAGATGAGGAACAACCTCATCCAGGGAGCCCATGAGGGCGTGGGAGGTGTGTGCCATCAGCATGGCCGAGTTGGCTTGTCAGAGGCCAAGGGAGGACGCAGCATACACCTTGCACCCGGCAAAGTCCAGCTTTTTGGACTCTCTGTTGGGGGGCTTATCCACATTCCGAGCGTTACCGGAACGCAACGCTGTCGGTAACTAACCCCTCGGCAGAGGGGTGTTCCGAAAAACCGGACAAAGAGCCGGTAGGGACCGCATACTTCCTGGCCATCCTGGCCGAGGGCACAGGACAGGAAGCAGGCCGCTGCCAAAGCTCCAAGGCTGGGCCGACAATGGCCTTAGCCACCGGAAAGGCCTCGTGGGAGAATCCCCTCGGTCCAGAATCTCCGTCAGGGGATACTTGGCCCGTTTGGACACGGCTCGAGCTGCATCCCAGTGGACTCCGAGATGAGTCAAAGCGGACCCAAGAAGGACAATGGGCTATCATCCCCTGACTGGCCCGGAGGACTCCAGATCGAACTGCCTGGAGAACAGGGAGGAATCGTCGTCGGATTCTGAAGAGTCTGCGAAGAGCTGCCTCGGCCCTGAGCCACCCTCCACCTGCCGAGGACGGTCGGGAGTGAGGGTGACCGACACCTTGTGGGGCAGGCCGTGACCTGACCAAGAATTCTTGGTCGGTGCCCCCGATTTCGGTTGTGGAGGCGGAGGTTCCACCACAATCGGTGGAGCAGCTGGTTTCAGCCAAGCAACCGGCCCTGGAGCGGGCAACTCGACTGGAACGAGTGGTTGCTTCTGTCGTTCAGGCGACAGCCACTTGATGGCGAGGTCTTGGCGGGGTGACAGGCCGGACAGACAGCAACTGCTGCCACATAAGGTCCTCGTAGCACGGCGCAACTTGCGCTGCAGCCCCTCCTCACCCGAGGAGAAGGGCGAGGAAGAACGGCATCACCGCTTACTTCGGCAACGAGACTGAGACCGCCAATGTCGGCAGGAACGGCTGGACCAAGAAGAGGTCCGAGACCGAGACCTTCGGGGGGACCGAGGGTGGGTCTGGGAAGGCGGGACACCCGCTCTTTCCTCGTTCGCACTTTAACGGGACGCGGCCCAGAAGGCGAGGCAGGTCTCGTATCCACCAGGGGAACCGGTGAAGGAGGTTGTCGACTTCTCCAGTTGACAGCCCGTCTAACGGATCGAGAAAAATCTCGACTTCGTCGACGGGAGTCTCAGCAGGCTGGCCTGGCAGGGGGCACCGTGAAGCCAGCGGCCTCAGCCGTAACCTCGACCGAAGTCGACGGTCAGCTGCCGGGGAAGGGACCTCCCCCCTCCACGACGCCCGCGGTGGGACATACCTTTCGACTCCTTTTTCTTGGGCCGAGAAGAATGTCCCAAAGGCCCTCTCCTTTCGTGGAAAGGGACTGACAAAGCTCCTTGAACAAAGCCGTGTATCGAGGAACTCAGAGAGAGTGGGATACATGCAGCGGCCAAGGAGGAGGAAGATGCGGCCTGGGCCGCCTCCTCCTCAAGGGCGATCATCTGCTCGAGCTGCTCAGCCGAGCCAGCCACCGCGGACACCGCCCAATGAACCTCTTTAGATTTTACGTGGAAAGCGTTTCTCGAAGTGCCAGGCTTCAGTGAGACAGCGCATTCGTCAGAAACGTTGGCGAGAAAGAGCTGACACGACTCACAGGCCTGCAGGTCGTGATCTAGGCCCTGGGCAGCAGGCAGCGTGGAGTGCAGATCCGTCCTGGACATTTTCTGCCCGCAAGGGCACCTCCGAAAGCCAGGAACAGATTTGTCCATCGCAGCCGCGAGGGAAGATGAAGACCAAAGTTTAGAAAACTTCAAAACCAATTTCGGACGAACCGAAGAGTTAGGATCCAGTCTAAAACGCAGAGTGCTAAGGAGGTTCTGAGCTTCCAAACAGTAAGGTAGATCTGGCGTCATGGGGCGGAGCCGAGAGTTTTACCACCCAGGTGGGTGGGAGGAGCCAGCTTGAAGACCTTCCAGCAAGAATTAAAGCGGCAAGGATACCTGTCAGAAAGTGTGGATGAACAACATATCCATGTCCCTAGAATTATAGTTTACACAAACATGAGACTACCGATGCAAAGCTCCGGTACTTGTAAAACTGTTGGGTTGAAGCACAGTTTTCTCCAATAAGTTATGTGCTTATTTCTTTCTTTTGTTTTCTCTCTCGGGTACAGGCACACAATGATGCACACGCATGTGTGTGGAGGCACATATGCGTGCCAGCATCCGGCGGCTGCACCTCTCCCCTTCTGTACGAGCCACAGTACTGCCACCTAGGCAGTCATCAATGAATGGGATGCCATATCCGCAAGGCAGGAAAGCTGTTCTTTATCCTCCATCTTCCAGTCAGTTCCCCAACAACACAGGTCCATTTCCAAACCTGGGTCGCTGGTGATAGCAAACAGTAGCACTACTTGGCCAGCATAGGGTGCATCTTTTCTTTTTTTTTGTAAACAGTGGTTTGGAACAGAAGGATTTTCCAAGAATTGATCCAGATTTTTTTTTTGTCTAACAGAGGTGGGGGGGGGATTACTTTAAGGAAACAGAGGGTCGGTGATAGGATTACATGTCAATACCGCTAAAAATGAAACAGTGTGGTAAAAAAAAACAACAGAGCAGACAAAAACTCGCAAGGCAAAACTGCATCCCTGCGCAACAGCTAAGGGAAAAACGCCACACATTACACACCCATACAGCAGCACCTTGTCTGTTGCACATATTCCTTTTCCACAAACAAGTCGCTTCTCGCACAGATTTACTATACTAACACCATGCTACCATGGACCACCACTCAGGTGAAATTCACCCTGACAGCACACAGTTCAAGCACCTCAGAACTACTGGTCTGACAGAAGTGCTATTTTTGCCTGCATCGCTCTTCTGTATTTTGACATTAAGACTACACACCTTTGACTACGTTCCTTTGTTCCATGTGAACTTGGCATGATACTGGTGGTAGTGACTACTACAATAATGAGCCATTAAGTCCTGACATGTTGCAAGAACTATATTCAAAGCAGTGGTTGCTAGGTTTCACACTGTTATGATGTCATCAAACAGTGTGGAGAGACACAGGAGGTTTGGAAAGTGTACGTTGTGACAACTGGGAAAGGAAAATGCACTGAAACTTCTTGAGGATCGGGAAGGGAAACTGCACTGAAACCGCTTGAGAATCGGGAGGGGACAATGCACTGAAACCTCTCATCACCTATGTATGTGTCTCAGAGAAATGTCATGTTAAGCAGATCCTGATGCTATCTATAGATTTCAATGGGAACTGTAAATTATAGCTGACATGGTAACAACAATAGCTGCATCCCTACAGTCCGGCTATAATAAAAGGCACAAGCTTCTCTCTCCATCGCTCAGTCACCTTCTCTCTCTCTAGGGTACAGTACAGTTCTGTACAGGTCCCTCTCTCTTTCATCTCAGCTCTTTCTCTGTTTCTTTCTTGCTCTGCTGTGTTGAATAATACAACGGTTTAGCACCAAATTCTCTTCTTGAAACAAAGAACATTGTTCTAAAATTCAGGACAACATTCCAATTCCACCACCCACCTCCAACGTCTAGTTGTATAAAGCAGCAGTGAAAACACTATAGCACAGAATCCTGGCTGCTGAATACATAACCCCTGTACACCTACACAACAGTACAATATACATAACATTGCTGGTTCCGTCAGAAAGCTGACAGCAAAAACACAAACAAAAAACAAAGTGGGAGAAGGGGTTGTTTTGTATTTGAGGGAGGAAATCAAGGCCATGGAGGTACAGGAGCACCAGAAGGGAAAGGAAGGGATGGGGTGCTGTGGGTCACCCTGCAGACAGGCTCTGGGGCCACTATCCATACAGACGGCAGAGCACAGACCTCCAGCACATGAACAGGAGCTGGATAAGGCACTTGGGGAAGCCATCAACAGTATGTCGAGTAAGGGGAAGCCGCTGCTAGCTTGTGACAGCAGTATGCCAGAGGTGGAGTGGAGCCTTCTATCTGCAGCTTCAACAAGGAGTAGGGCCATCCTAGAATCACTACAAGGGGCTTGTCTCAGGCAGCTAGTCAAAGAACCCACTAGGGATGGGGCAATGCTTTAGTGGGCCTTACAAACAGAGACAGTGCTGCAGACTCACAGTGGGCAGTCTCCTGGGTAACAGTGATCACCATCAGGGCCAGCCTTAATCATTCTGGGCCCCTGTGTAGCCCCATGCCGGGCCCCCCCCCCACTCCATTCCCTGTGGGGCCCCCCACACACACATCCAACATTTATACCTAACTCTCCTGTCCTGTATTAATACAGCACTAGCAAGTCTGCTAGTTTAATCAGCATCTTTTAATTCGTGCCATTGACTGCACTGAATTATTTGACTTCACCACTGGAAATGAATCTGACTGAGCCTGGAGCCAGAACTTAAGTAAGTATGGTACTACTGCCGTATTCATTTCTGTAAGGACAGGGACATCATCACTGGACACTCACACCTCAGATACTCTGATTTGCAAACAAACAATTTAACTTTTCTGTAGGTGTGAGAAAGAATAGAGAGGATTATCATAGGAAGCAGTATAGCGTGGTGGTTTAAGGTTCTGAGCTGCAAACCTGGAGACCTTGGTTTGAATCCCACAACCCCCACTTGCATACTGTGTGACCATGAGTATGTCACTTAACTTCCTTGTGCTTCCCAGATTGCACTTGTAAGCACGCTTTCAGCTTAGTACATCTCTCCTGGTAAAAAAATAAAATAAAATCATAGGACACCTCTAAGGTTGCCACCTGTCAGGTTTTTTACCTGGTGATCAGGTTTTCAGGGTCCCTATCAAGAAATCCAGTTTTGCACTGTGCTGATCAGGTTTTTGAGCCACTGTGAGCAGGGATCAACCTTAAATTTTTTTTGCACTAGCCAGCAAGGCAAGTTGATTCAAAATTGCACTAGCCCGCGGATGGTTGCACTAGCTCTCAATTATAATGGTAAATTTTGATCACTTATACAGGAAACAATGCAAGCCAAGAAATACTCTGATTGCACATTTATTCTGCTCCCACATTGCTTCCAGCTCCCCAGCAGAAAAAAAGACTGCAATGCCATCACACACAGTGAGCCCCTTCCCCATTGTTTTGTACCACGGCCTCCACTCTTCCTCTTCTCTTTCTGCGCACACACACACACACACCCCAAACCAGTGGATATCACAACAGCAAATGTTCAATCAAACAGTCCTAGCTCTGCGCACACACACAATAGCTGACATCATCATGCACCTCACCACACTGTCACCACCACCCACAGGGCAATGAACAGAGTCAGGCAGAGGAAGACACTCTCAGCCCCCACCCTATAGTCAACTGGAGACCTGCACTTCTGGAAGTTTTTGTACTGTCTCAAGTGAGCCAGGAATACATCTAAGATTTCTTTGGGTGGGGGCTACACAAACCTAAGGGGCTTGGGAAATAGAAAACTATGATATTTTTATTTTTAAAAGCATTGATTTTAATATGCTCTGCACCAACAATAACAAATTTTTCTTTAACATTGTCCTTTCATCAGCGCAGGGGAAACAGTACACAGGTATTATGCTATACTATCTATGTTACTATATAGCAGTTGCTCTCAATTGGTGAGGCCAGCCTCCCAAGGGAGGCTCCAAACTGTTCAAGGGGAGGACCAGTCAAGTGTGAGAATGTACAGTATTGAATTTTAAGTTTTGGCTGTTTTGTGTGAACGGGTAAAACAAATTAAATATGGATAATGGCAGGTGAATTGCTTTACTTGTGTACAAATATTTGACCAGGAAGTCACCATTGAATCAAAGTTTGTTTATAGGTGTGCATATGTAAATTACTGCCCGGGGTAGGCATGCTGAGTCAAGGCTCATTTCTACAATAGGTATTTATATGCAAATTAGTAACTTGGAAAGGCACACTGAGTAAAGGCTCATTTCTATAGTAGGTATTGATATGTAAATTTGTGACTGGGAAAGGCACAGAGATCTGATGCATGTTTTCAGGTGTGACCTGAGGTAAGGGTACAGGAAGTTGCTTAACAACAGGATAAGGAAGGGAGAGATGAAGTGGCTAGGTTTGGCTGTTCCAGATAGAGAGGAAATAAAGTAACAAGGGCCCAAGAGTCAGAAAAAAAAAGGACAAGTATAACCTGGAGTGACAGGTCGGGGTGGAGAGCAATAAGTTGAATAAAAACAGAATATACTCGGTCAACTTTATTATTAGTTTCACTTTATTCCTAGTCTACTGTGCAAAGCAGGAGTTATTTTTTTTCTGTAGGGAGGCCCAAGATTTTTTTCCAAATTTGAGGGAGGCCCGAAATCTTTATCATGGCTTGGGGGAGGCTCACTATCAGAAAGTGTGAGAACTAATGCTATATAGGATGATCTATGTACCCCAGGAATGCCTATTTTAAGCTTTCAAATTATGTATTTTATTACAGTTTATTTTTGTTCCATACATGAGCCAAAGTTTTGTTTTTAGGATGAAATGACATGCTGGGATAAGGGTGGAACTGTATGGATGGTGATGGCTGGCATGGTCCATTTAGAAGAGCTGGGGACCCCCCCACACTTGCCAGTAATGGCAGCTATGGATCTGTGGATGGTCATTTCAGAGTCTGGTCTGCAGTGGTGTCCAGGGAAAGAACAGAGTTAAGATATTTGGAAGTGAGAGGGAAGTTATGGTGAGGCCGGGATAAAACCCACCACCTGCAGGGCCGACCCTGTACACCTCTTCGCATTTTGTCACTGAGATATTGGATACAGACACTCAAAATGTAGAGAAATGAGGGGCACTGGTCTTAATAATATGGGACAAATTTTTAGACAGAGACACATTCAGAAAACTGGAAGCTAGTGACTTAACAGCACTCTACCCTTGATCACACCCTGGACACTAGCTGAAAGTCCTAACAGTGGAGTGATAATGACTCACATTGATTTTTTTGTGGACTCCACCTCTTGAACTGCCAGATAATTGCAGCTCTTAATGAGCTGTTTACCACACCAGGCCATCTGGAACATTGAGGGAGATTAGCATGAGGACTAGAGCCTGCTAAAGTAGACTTTTAACTTCATTAACAGCCATGAAAACCTGCACTGGTCAAGACAGATAAAGAGAGTTAGCTGCATTAGCCCTGGACAATTTGCACTAGTGTTTGGGCTAGTAAAACAATGTTAACAGTGCCAGTGCTCAGTAGATAGCACACTTGCCTCTGAGGCCAGGAGATCAGAGGGCTGTGGGTTCAGTTCCCACATCTGGCACTTGGGTTAATATCCCAATACTGACACTGTAGTGCAGCATGAGGGTAGTGCTGCACTTATGAGGTGCTGTCTTTCAGATGAGACGTTAAACTGAGGTCCCATCTGCCTGGATTGGTGGTAGTTCAGGTGGATGTTAAAGATCCCATGGCACTTATCGAAAAGAGTAGATCAGTCTGTTTGCTGATGATACCAAGGTAGGAGTGGTGGTGGATGGCAGGGGTTTGCAGGATGATCTGGCAAAGCTTGAAACTTGGTCAGACACCTGGCAGCTGGGGTTTAATACCAAAAAGTGCAAGGTGCTGCATTTTGGGATGAAGAACCCAAGGAGGAGTTACCAGCTAAGGGGAGTGCAGCTAGCCCAGACAGAGGAGGAGAAGGATCTGGGGGTGCTCATTACAGGGTCAATGAACAACTCAGCACAATGTAGAAAGGCAGCTGCAAAGGCCAACAAAATGCTGGGTTGTATTGCAAGGGGTATATCCTCGAGGAGGGAGGAGGTGATTCTGCCACTGTATAGGTCATTAGTTAGACCACACCTGGAGTACTGCGTGCAGTACTAGTGCCTGTATCTGAAGAGAGACATTAAGTTACTGGAGAGGGTGCAGCGCAGGGCGACAAAAATGATCAAGGGACTGGGGGACTTATCATACGAGAGGAGGCTGAGGGAGTTGAACATGTACTCGCTGGAAGAGAGGAGGGACAGGGGGGACATGATTGAAACCTTTAAGTACATGAAAGGAATAAACAAGACAGGTACAGAAGGGCTGTTCATAGTAAGGGAGGGGAGGGACACCAGGGGCCATGATATGAGACTGGAGGAAGGTTCAGGAGGGAGATTCGGAGACACTTTTTTACAGAGAGGGTGGTGGCTGGGTGGAAAGCATTACCTGCAGAAGTGGTATCTAGTAGAACAGTGGACTGCTTCATAAGGGGATGGGACAGGACAAGGGGGGGTCAATGAAGGGGAAGGGTGGAAGGGAGGGGCAGCTGCGGAATAAGGGGTGCTAGTTGCACATTCGAGCAGACTTGATAGACCTCTAGGCCTTTATCTGCTGGCAAATTTCGTATGTTCGTATTTCCCCAGTGTCCTGGCCAAATTTCCCCCATTCACGAAAAAAAAAAAAATACCACCAACAGCTTAATCTGGTCCAATTTCAGTTGCTTACCATCTGTATCCCCCTTCCCCTGGTTGCCCCTGAAAAAGGGACTTCTAGTCCCAGTGGGCCTACTGGGTCAACAAAATTCAATAAATAAGATTGACCACTGATTTTGAGTGCTCACATACTTTTGAAACAGATTTTGTCATATCATTCATTGTTTCAGCTATAGGTCCACATTACAAATAAGTTCTCTTGTCAATATAGCCCTTTGTTTGTGTAAGCAGTCAGCCTGTGAGGTGTAAAGTATGGCCATTAACACCATTAGCACTTGCTCAACCTAATCTTTTCCACTGCAGCAAAGCTACCCCCCATCTTTTGTAACAGCAGCACAGCCAGTTGTCTTCCACTTTGATTTGCTGGTAAACATTTTCATCTATAACAAAATGTTGGCATTTTTAAATGTTTTCAATTATTTTTGCTTCCTCAAGAAAAAAGTATGGGCCCCCAAGGTGCAGGGGCACAGTCTGCACCTAGCTAAGGCCAGCCCTGAACACCATACAGTGTAGTTTAACATTAAGACTAGAACAGTGAGCCGGCCCGGTGGCACTGAGGGTTGAGGCACTGGACGCCACACCTCGTGCCACGCCGGCGACCCAGGTTCGGGAACGAGCCCGGGTTGCTGGGGGTTGGCAGGAGAGGGAGAGGATTGAGCGTCCGGAGGACAGCTCTCCTCTCCCGGGAAGGACAGGGGTCCCTAGTCAGTGCTCAGCTGCCCTCTGGTGGAGGCCAGTGATGCAGCAAGCGCTGACGATGTAGAGAAGGGGCGGGGGAGTGGCAGACGTCGGTTCCATGCCTTGACATCAGGGCGCTAGCCACTCCCCAAGAAACAGGGGAAAATGCTCTTTAGCTCCGGTGGAGATGGAGCACCGGAGCTTGCCCTCAATCTGCGGCCGCCCACCTGGCTCCCGACAGACCGACGCTACTGCCTGCTTGGGGTGTTAGAGTCCACCTCGTCCCCGCCCAGGGGATAAACCGAGGCTACATGGGCGACGGAGGACTGTCCAGGTAGGGCGGACCGCAGAGGGATGGCTCCTTGGTGCTCCCGAGGAGACCAGAGCTGAGGGGAGGAGAGGAGAAATAAACAAGAAAATAATTTAAAAAAAGACAAGAACAGTGACAGTGACCATACAAGGACAAATGTGCTGGACTGTAGGAGGGCAGATTTTAAAGATATTAGGGACTGCCTTAGAAGATGCCTCGAAGTGGGGGATTGCCAGGGATGGGTGGAGTCACAGTGAGGGACAATAAGGGAGGGTATAATCAGAGCAACCAACCTCTGCATGAAGGAAGTGAGTAAAAGCATAAAAAATAAAATAAAAAAAGAGACCATTACAATTCTCTAAGGAAGTGGTAAAGGAAAAAAAAAAAACAATGGCATTCAGGAGGTATACAGAAACACAGAGGGAGGGAGATAAGGAGGTATGCTTACTATTAGTAGGCTACTTAAGCAGAACATAGCAGGCAAGGCGGCAGGGGAGCAAAGGCACAGAGGAAAGAATAGCCAAAGGGGTCACTAAGGAGACCAACTTTCTTCAGATACATATGTGAGAAGAGGAAAGAAAGGGAAGGGAGAGTGAAAATTAGAAAGGTGAAGGGGAAGACTGCACAGAGGACAAAAACACAAACAATAAAACCCCAGACATCCTGCACAGAGTACTTTTAAGTATTCATAAGGTTGGAAACACAAGTCCATTTTCAGAGGAGAGAGTCCAGGAAGGACTTGCAGCTCTGAAGGTGGACTAAGCTATGGGATCAAACGGGATACACCCAAGGGTTCTTAAAGAACTCAAGGAGGTGATAGCTGCCCCACCAACAGCTTTATTCAACAGTTCACTGGAAACAGGCATGGTTCTGGAGAATGGTAGAAGAGCTCATGTGGTCCCGCTACATAAGAGTGACAGTAGGGAGGAGGCTAGCAACTATAGGCCCGTCGGTCTTACTTCAGTGGAACCATATTCCTAAATGTATGATATGCGAGCACATTTCCAGTTCAGACTTTACCAACAACCCTCAAAACAAACAATTCAGGACACAAGGAAATTATTCATGTGTATCCTATAATGTTGTTTATTACATCCAGTGCAAGAACAGGCCACATATAGGCTATGTGGGGGAACCAGACAACCCCTTCAAACCCAAATGAACTCACACAAGCACGACTTTAAAATGAAAAGTACTGTGAAACCAATGGGATAAACATTTCTCTCAATCTGATCACTCCATCTCTGACCTCCCTGTCCTGGTTCTCAAAGGACACTTCAGAAATACACAAGAAAGGCGGGATTATGAGGTCAGACTTATTTTTCTCCTCAATACATTTAATGATGCAATGAATATGAACCTTAGTTTCATGACCCATTCACAGAATGTAAACTGACAACTGACTTCTTCTTGTCTCAGGTATAGCACATGGGCATTTCCTGTGCATATAAATATTTTTTATATATATGTGATGCCTCATTGTGTGTGTGTGTGTGTGTGTGTATATATATTCATTGCAAAAATTTTGTCAATGCATCAGTTAGGGTTGAAGTGACAAAGGTAGGGAAATGAGGGTGTTAGGGTTGGACACCTAACACCCCCTCCAGCCCACCCACCCCCCACCTTCCACAGACCAACAGGTGACGGGGTGTGCCTAGGAGTCGTTGGCCCTCTCACCCCATTCCATGTGTAAGAAAGCGGACATGGTACAGTACAGGAGAATCGGGTGAGGATTAGGCCCAACGACCCCAAGGCACACCCCATCACCTGTTTGTCTCTGGAGGGTGGGGTAGTAGAGTTGGGGGGGTGTTAGGGTTTCAACCCTAATGCCTCATTTCCCTACTTTTGTCGCTTCAACCCTAACTGATGCAGTAACGAAGTTTTTTGCAATGAAATTCCTTACTTTTTAAGAAAGAGTAATCTTACCCTTTTATGGTTTTGGGAGGGCAGGGCCCTCCCATCTATCCATTAGTGTATAGACATTGTAATGAACTGTCATCTCCCTGCACAGTACTGCATAAAGGATGGCCCAGCAGTCCCATCACTGCATAATGGTATCCATATGTGAGAGGGCCCTGCACTTCCACCTACCTATAACTGTACAGATGCAGAGCAGGCCTAGACACATTCCAAGTAACCCTTGTGCTGCAAATGGCGCAATATCTCAGTAACAGTAGCAACCTTGGAAAAAATTCCACTGCAGTTGTAATCATGGACTGGTAACCTGCATGTATGCTTAGTACACCTAAAGGTGTACTAAGCTGAGTTTAGCGAAAAATCCGTATCTTGAACCATTTTCAAGATACAGGCACCGAAAGGCACCACATTCGTCACAATGTTATCCTATGGGAAATTTCTCAACTTCAGAATGCCATAACTATGGTTTTACCAAAGACTAAAAATAAATAAATAAATAAATAAATATGTAACCGATGCAAATTTTTTTTTTTTACCAAACCAGAATAAGTCACATCTCTGGGACACCCCCTTTGTACCCTGCAAATTTCAAGCCAAAAGTCCTGTTTCTTTGCAGTGAAGGGGCAAAGAAACAGCAACCTTTAAAAATCCCTGTTCACGAGCTGTCAAACTCCTTGTTTGTGAGCCGAATCCCTGTATGTGAGGTGTCAAAATCCCTGTTTGTAAGCCAATCCCTGTTTGCGAGGTAGGGCCACCTGATCGTCCCCTCACAAACAAGGATTTTGACAGCTCACAAACAGGGATTGGCTCACAAACAGGGATTTTGACACCTCAGGAACAAGGATTTTTAGGGCCATCTGGTCGTCATCTCATGAACAGGGATTTTGACAGTTTATCAGGGATTTTGATACCTCAGGAACAGAAATTCCTTTTAGAATCCTCTGTTCGTGAAGCTGTCAAAATCCCTGTACGTTAGCTGAATCCCTGTTTGTGAGGTGTCAAAATCCTTGTTCGTGGCCTGCTCAGTGGCACTGAAAGCCAAGTTGCTTGGCGCCTTTCCTCATGCTATGCCAGCGACCCAGTTCAGGGCGACCTTGGGTCGCTGGGGTGCCCGGCACGGGGTGGGGTGGGGGGATGAGGACTGAGAGTTGACTCTCCTCTCGGGGCGGTCGCCCATCCACAGTGCCGCTATCACGGATGGAGGTCCAGTGGCAGGCGTGGTGATAGCAGACAACTAGTAAGTTGAAGTATCCTATAGGGCTTGACGTGCATGTTCCTCCACACGTGTGTGCCAGGTCGGGGATGTGCGGGATGGGACTGGGGAGAAAAAAACGTAAATACTATAAAGTACCTACAGAAAAAAAAATCCTTGTTCGTGAGAAATCCCTGTTCGCAAGATAGGGCCATCTGGTCATCATCTCACAAACAGGGATTCTGACAGATCATGAATAAGGATTTCTCATGAACAAGGATTTTAACAGCTCACGAACAGGGATTCCATTTTAGAATCCCTGTTCGTGAGCTGTCAAAATCCATGTTCGTCAGCCAAATCCCAGTTTGTGAGGTGTCAAAATCCTTGTTCATGAGAAATCCCTGTTCGCGAGATAGGGTTATCTGGTCGTCCCCATACGAACAGGGATTTTGACAGCTTACAAACAGGGATTTTGACACCTCATGAACAAGGATTGGACACAAGTCGCGAACAAGGAGTTTTAAAATTTCAATACCACATTTCAGGGCCGAACTAAAGTAAACCAAAGGGATGGGTTTGTAGAGGACGTCGCCCTGAACAAAACCCATGCTTGGTTTACCTAACAACACTTCCCTCAGTCAACTTATAACGTTTTGTTTGAGGAAAAGTGAAAACAAGATGGCGGCTCACGAACAGGGATTCTATAAATTCCTGTTTGTGAACTGTCAAAATCCCTGTTCATGAGGCAAATCCTTGTTCGCAATTCATACACCTATCCAAAAGACTGAACTGAGCATGCTCAGAACCCAAAATTTCAAAATGGTAAAACTTTGGAACGGATTAATATTTTTTCACCAAACCAACGCTGGCTTGTTCTTTTGAGGCAACCTCTTTCTACTCTAAAAATTTCAGATGAAAATTCCAAATGCTGTGGCAGCAGCATGATGGGCACAAATCAGCAAAAACTGGCAAAAAAAAAAAAAAAAGCAAAAAACACTTTTTTCACTATGCACTGCACGAAAACCGCACATCCAATCAAAACAAAACTTGTCACGTCACGAGATCTACCCCATGGGATGGCGCATACCTGATTTCGTGCAAATCCATTGAACGGTTGAAAGTTATTAAAAGTGCAAAATTTGGAGTTTAACATTAAACTGCTTACTCAACTCTACTGCGCCACTATAATTTATATATATATATATATATATATATATATACACACACACACACACACACGTGTATGTACACATTCATATTATAGTGCCACGGTTGTGGCGTTAGGGTTGAGTAAGCACTTTAATGTTAAACCTCAAGTTTTGTACCATAATAACTTTGCCACCCTATGAAAGATTTGTCTGAAATTTTTCATGCATGGTCTGGCACCATGGATCTCTGGATCTGACAAGTTGCGTTATGGTTGGATGTTCAGTTGCAGAGCTATAGAATGCCAAAAAACTGACTTTTTGCACTTTTTTTGCTCGTGTCCACAGCCCGCACAATTTGTCCGTTCGGTCCAAAATCTTCAGGGAAGATGCAGTCTGGGTCACCGATGTGCCTTTTGAAGATTTGGTGTAAAAATATTAAACCATTCAAAAAGTTATTCAAAAAAACAATTTCCCATTATAGTCAATGGGAAAAAAAATTATATGTCTCATGAAAGTTTCACAAATGCAATTTTATCTTCGCAAATGGCCCTTTTACTTT
The DNA here is from genome assembly GCA_016271365.2 of Neoceratodus forsteri. Lineage (NCBI taxonomy): Eukaryota > Metazoa > Chordata > Ceratodontiformes > Ceratodontidae > Neoceratodus > Neoceratodus forsteri. The sequence goes on from CM057451.1 coordinate 43,537,127, forward strand.
TGTGCTGTGGCCATCTTGTTTTCACTTAGGGAGAGAGAAAAATGCCTGGCGTTTAAATTTGAGACCCTCTAGGCAAACATTGACAGTTGGGTTTACCTAATCGAGTCCTGAGGATGCCAGCCCTATCTTTTTTGGGTGTAAAACCCCCCAGAAATGCAGTTTTAAACATCGGAGAAAAAATACTTTTGCAAATCACTAAAGAAACTGCCGAAATATGTTTGCAAATGCGAAGATTTCGTGCTACTTTTTACGAAACGTTCGTGATTTGCGAAAGTATTTTTTTTTTAAAACAGCAAATCTTTGCCATCACTCTGAAACTGAACGGTTGGGTTTTTTGGGCTGAAATTTGCAGGGTGGCAAGCCCTGGTCCTACAGATGTGCCTTTTGGTGGTTTGGTGCAAAAACACTTAAAGGGACCAAAGTTACAGTGTTCTGAAGCTGAGAAATTTCCCATAGGATAACACTGTGGCGCCCATGACGCCTTTCGGACCCCGTATCTCAAAAACGAAGCAAGATACGGATTTTTCGCTACCTGCAGCTTAGCTCACCTTCAGGTGAGATAACCTGCAGAAACAAGTTTGGAAATCATAGGTTACACCAGCAGTAGAATTTTTTTCCTACCTTCTACGGTTACGGAGGTATTGGCAAAAAACATGTTCCAAGGGTGCCTTTTCAGTGCATTTCAATGCCCATATCTCACAAACAATGCAACATATGGATTCAGTTGATCTATATCACATGGAGTACTTGCTGTCATGATTACAGCGACACTTAATTTTTTTTTGTAGCTGCTACAGTTGCTGAGATATTGGTACATTAGTGGCACAAGGGTTCCTTGCCCTATAGGGCTGCTGTATGGCTCTGTACTTGCGTGTGATTGGGAATGCAGGGCCTAGAGGGCCCATGCTCCCACATACACATACCATTATGAAAAAAACTAACAATGTGAAGAGAATGCAGGGCCTGGCGGGCCCGCTCTCCTACTAACACATACCAGTTACCAGTTACATTACACTTTCTCAAAAAGAAGGGAAATTCACTGCAAAAAAACTCCATTAATGCATCTGTTAGGGCTCATAGAGTGATAAAAGTTTGGAAATGTGCTGTTAAGGTTCAATCCCTAACGCTGCACTCCCCACCCCCACCCACCCCACACACACACACACACACACATGCAAGACATACAAGACTATAAGACACTATAGCACTCCATCACATCTGTAAGCACAATAATCACAACACTGCACTGATTTCACATAACACTATGTAATGAAAAAAACAAATACAGTATGATCAACTTGGAGGCAGTATAGCGCAGGGGTTTAAGGCTCTGAGCTGCAAATCTGGTGACATCCAACAGACCTTCCACTTGCATACTGTGTGACCCTGAGCAAGTCACTTAACTTCCCTGTGCTCCCAGGTCGCACCTGTAAAAAAGTTTTCAGCTTAGTGTGCTACTCCTGGTTAAACAACTACAAAAAAAAAAATACTGCCAGCACAGTATGACGACACATTATTGCTGGCATATACCTTCTTCATACAATGTCACAGTCTATATACATTTTCAAAATATTGATTTTTATGTATCATAATTCAAAAATTGGCTCGCTGCAGGATAGAACTGACACATACATAGTACTTTTCAGATACTGCCCAGGCATGAAACTAGCAGCATCACATGTTGTTATACTGCTGTGTTACCTGGAAATACTCATTAGCAGTATGTTATGGCTAGCTTTGGATGTTACAAGTGTTGCTTTTACATCTTACTTGTAAACTACACTACAAAACATTACTTTTATTATTATTACCATTTGTTATTAGGACTGATTCACTCTATCAGAAAAAAAAATGCAAACATCCAATGGCTGTTGGTAGGCTTATCCAAACTCTTATTTCCAATAAACTATCTGTGAATGGCATACTGTGTGATTTACCTGATGCTGATTGTCTCTGGTTGGTTGTGTTGCCTTAGCCCTTCCCCTGCTTGCGTATGTGTGTGTGTGTGTGTGTGTGTAGCGGGGAATGCGGAGTTAGGGGACTGAACCCTAACAGCACATTTCCAAACGTTTGCTATGAACCCTAACTGATGCATTAACGGAGTTTTTCTGCAATGAATAATATATATATATATATATATATATATATACAGATGTGATGTATACACATATACGCACACACACACACACCAGGGTTCATTTCAGATATTTATCTATGTGGGTCACTGATCCACTGGTTATAAAAAGTTAAGGATCAAATGAAAAAACAATGGGTAACATTGTTCAGCAGCCCAGATTCATGAAAAGCAGTTTAAAACCTCTATAACAGTGAGCAGGTTGTCCCCAAGGTGGGGGGTCAAAATTAAAAACAATGTGTCTAGGTTATCCCCAAGGTAGAAGAAAAGGTGGGTCAAATTAAAAACTGTGTGCCAGTTGTCCCAATCCCCCCCCCACAGAAATGAACCCTGCACACATGCAGTGTGCTTTTAAACATTAACATGGTTCCAGTTATTTGCTTAATCATAGGCTGTGTCTGCTGGTTTCATACTTTTTGATTTTTACTCACTTTGGTGCTTCTAAACTCTCACACACAAACACACACACAGTCTGTCCTTTTTCAGGGAGGTAATTAACCTATTGAAAATTCAGAGGCCTTCTGCTGTCATGTTCCATCCATAGGGAAAATATAATTAATACCAAACTAGGATTTCAAAGTCCATTTTTTGTCTCTGAATAATATCCAATTATCATTCTTCCGTATCAACAGAATTGTCATATGCATGTGTAAAAATGTTTATATCTTTGTTTTTTAACAATTCAGCACTATGTACTTAAACAGGGTTCTTTGTATAGCCTGCCATTTTCTGATGAAGAGCTCTGTAGTTTGAAAGTTTAATTCTGTCAATCTCTTCTCGGACCAACAAAAGGTATCAATCAACTACTTCACTCATCTTCAGTTGTGGGGAAATTACTGGAAACCTTGCTAAAGGAAAGACTGGTAGAGTACCTTGAATCCAGTGGGCTGCAAGACCACTGGCAGCATGGAGTTCAGCGGGGTAGTAGTTATGCCAAATAAATCTGATAGATTTCTTTGACAGGGTGACCGGGGAACTAGATCAACAGAGGGCAGTAAACATGGTTTATCTTGACTTCAGCAAGGCCTTCGACACTGTGCTGTACAGGAGGCTGATAAAGAAAATGAACAGCCAAGGGGAGGGATCCAAAGTGGGGAACTGGGTTACTTAGAAACTGGTTAATGGATAGAAAACAGAGGGTGGTGGTAAATGGCACTCACTCTAATGATGGGAGAGTGACCAGTGGGGTGCCACAGGGCTCAATACTGGGACTGGTCCTCTTTAGTGTCTTCATAAGGGACATTGCTAAGGAACTGGAGAAGGGAGTGGCTGTTGCCAATGTACTGCTCACTGGCGGGACCCCACATGGAGTACTGAGTCCAGCTTTGGAGGCAGCACCTTAGAAAGGACACAGACAAGGTAGAAACGGTCCAGAACAGGGCAACTAAAATGGGGCAGGAGTTGCATGAGAAACCCTACAAGGACAAACTAAGGGATCTCAACATGTACACCTTGGAAGAGAGAAGAGCAAAAGGTGACATGATGAGACCTACAAGTACCTCAGAGTGAACAGGGTGCAGGAAGGGAGTTTCTTTCAAATGAGAAATAGTACCAGGACCAGGGGGCACATAATGAAGCTTGAAGGGGTAGTTTAAGACAGATGTGAGGAAATATTTATTCACTAAAAGGGTGGTAGATGCCTGACACAGAATACCAGCAAAAGTGGGGAAGGCAATAACAATGGGGGACTTCAAGCATGTGATGGATAGACATAGAAAACAGGCAGGGAGGAAGAAGGGTTGCTGGAGACCAGTTAGGGTTTGCTGAGGCAGATTAGGCAGGGAACACCTGAGCAGAGTAGGTGAACCAAGCAGCCCTTTTCTGCCAAAAAATTCTATGGTTCTGTGTTTCATACATTTAAAAGATAAACCCAATATCTTGCTTGACTAACCTTGTCAAAAGCTTTCACAATGAGTGACACCCATGGGGTTTCCTTTCTCTTTAATTTTCTGATAAGCTGTACTTTAAATGATAATACTAACTAGCCTGCGTCACCAATGTGATTTTACTAACCTGCCTACATCACCAGTATTATTACACTAGCCTGCCTGTTATCACCAGCCACCCATGAGAGCGACAGTTAAGGCAGAAGAGAAACCAGCTGTCATGCAATACGTTTGTCTCTCATGCTCTGAGCTCAGTTTCAAAACTATTTCTCTTAGAACAATGCACACAGAAAGGGTACATTACAAGGCTGCATTGGATATCTTTGGGTACTGTGAATGTTTACAAACCTAATGGCAGGACCCCTTGGGTAAAAAAATCCTGTATTCTGATTTGTTCAGACAGGTCACCTGACCACTGATTAATCCCCAGTATACCCACAGTTGTCTTGCCAGACCACAATATCCTGATTGACAGCAATGAAAACTGATCTAGTAAAATCACTCCACCATACCGACATGTAGAGATATGGCGAATTTCGCTCACAAACAGTGGAATTTTGTTCCGGACAGTGGAATTTCGCCTAAAAATGGCAGAATTTCATCACATCTCTAACAGCAGTTGCATCTTCATTAGAATAAATCCACCTAGTGGAGAACTACAACTAAAGCATCCTCAGTAGACAATATCCATTAGGCGGAATGACTATGTAATACAATTGCATGCTGACAGGGATTTATTTTAATATTACATAGATACATAGACAGTGTCGTCAGATAACGGCCTATGGCCCACCCGGTCTGCCCATTTGAGCTTGTAAGTTCAGTTTATGTTTTCCTAGAAGTCTGTTGCCCCTTACCCCTGACCTCCAGAATTCCTTTATGTCTATCCCATGCATTCTTGAATCCTGTGATTGTTTCAGCCCCCACCACTTCCTCTGGCAGGGTGTTCCACTTGTCCACCACCACGCGTTCTGTGAAGAAATTCTTCCTCCGTTTCCTCTGAATCGTCCTCCCTCCAACTTCATCCCATGCCCTCTAGTTCTGGAACATCTTTTTCGCTTAAAAATAGTGTATTCCTGCACCCTGTTCCTCCCTGTAAGATACTTGTATGTCTCTATCATATCCCCTCTCTCCCTCCTTTCCTCCAGGGAGTACATATTCAGTTCCTTCAACCTGTCCTCATAGGACTTGTGATGCAATCCATGTACCATCTTTGTTGCCCTCCTCTGAACCTTCTCTACCCTGTCTATGTCCTTACGTAGGTAAGATCTCCAGAACTGTACACTGTACTCCAGGAGAGGCCTCACTAGTGTCTTGTATAGTGGAATTATGACCTGCCTTTTCCTGCTGGTGATGCCCCTGCCTATGCATCCCAGCATCCTATTTGCTTTACCTGCTGCCTTGTCACACTGTTTCCCTACCTTGAGGTCATCAGAGATGATAACCCCTGATGATATTCCTTTAGATAAACCTTTAATATGACATTGCTCATGTTATAAGAGGATTAACCCACTACAGGGCATGGGTTTACTGAGCATTGATCCATGCCTGAGTAGCTGAAGTCACTCGTTCTGTGGCCTTGTGCCTCACAACCCCACCCCCCAGGCGTGGACAATCCCACCACAATGCACAGTTCCACTGGCATTATCCTCTAAGATATAGATCTGTTTTATTAGGGGCACTGCATATGGCTTTTAGTTCAACTCAGTAATTAGAAAGATACCTATTACCGACTTACTGGTGCCGCAACAGTCCATACAAACCTACCAACTGTGCTTTGCTGCCTCACCCCCACTCCCTACTGTTCTCTGTGAAAACAAGTAACATTGGCCATCATTCCTTCTACCTGCCTCCTTACCTGAAGCCGTCCAAAAAATCAGTATATGCCAAACCCTCACATAAAAAAGTACTTACTTTTACTGACTGTGACTACTTCACCCATGGTCCTTCTGACCATTTCCACCCCTTTATGTTTTTGAACTTGTTGCTACCCAATATATTCAGTTGTGTACATTTCTTGAAAATATCTGTGCATACTGTATCCGTATATAATAACAGTTGACCCCCTTTATCACACTGATTATCAGACGCGCAATAACCAGGTATGACATCATACCCAGTTATTACAGAATCTGGAGTGCTCGCACTTCACCTCCCTGTTGGGAAACTTGATTTTTCTGCTCATGTCCTTGAATCCATTATTATAAAAAACTAGAAACGAATGTTTTTATTCTTAGACAGAACAACCCCTAGTATCTTTTGACCATTTCCAAAAATAATCTTATATGATATTTTCATAATACTTGAAGCTACATTTTAAAAGCTGCAAGATTTGAACACTTAATTCAGTTCTCCTGCATTGCTACACATCTATATCAATATATTATTTTAAAAATAACAGGTTTAAAAATGCAGTGGACCATTTTAGATTTTTTATAATCAATATGAAACATTTTATTTATTTATACTGATATATGGGCACTGTAGTGATATATGGAAGCCATACCTTCTTAGCTGACTCCAAGTCTCTAGTCCTAATGGTTCCAAAGTTATCACATTTTAATGAAACTATTTTTTGAAAGGTCGAACTCTGGAACTGTTGGGGCTAGAAATTAAAGTTTTTAAATGAAAGCTTAAAGTTCACCCATTAAGGAATGGTGGTGTTATTATATTGCTGTTATGTAATAGCAGTAATTACTGTAGAGAACATTAATTTTGTGCCCACTAATGTTCACGATGTCATCTGACCATATGGATTCGCGGGTCTAAATTTTGGCGCAAGCTCATTACTCTTGATGCCGGTATTTAGCTGGCACTGTAATGACACATTGGTTTGGCACTTTCTGCTTTGCACACACCATTACTTGGCTAAGTTCTGTGAATAAGTTCAGTGTACACCATGTCCTTAATCTCCTGGTTAAAATGTAAGCCAGCAAAGCAGGAGCAGGATCACCCGCTTGACGTAACTGACACTGATCCCGCAGAGCTTGCACATTCTTCTGGGGCTGACACTCATGTTGCCGCTGCTGTTGCCAGCGAACTTGCCTCTGTTCCTCCACCAGCCAAGAAAAGGCACCCGGAGACATATGCACATTATACCCCCGAGGTGCGTTTCAAGTATGGCAAGTATGCAGCAGATCATGGAGTGATGTCTGCAGTAAGGTGTTATCAAACTAAAAACAAATGCCGCATTAATGAATGCACTAACAGGAGTTTTAAAAAAGATTACATGGCCAAGCTGAAAGACACTCCAGATCCTGCACACCTTTCCACAACCTCGCCATGTAAACCCAGAGGACGTACAACTATGGTACTGTTTGATGTCACAGACAAGCTGAAAAAAATTGTGAGCACCCTACGGGTGTTTGTTTGGCATGAAAAGTGACTATGTCTATTATTCGCATAAGTGACTCGTTACTTGCAACGAACGATCGGCACACCAAGAAAGTGAAAGATGGAGTAAGTAAAAAACATAAAAACATAACGAGCTACCAAACATTTACTAAAACAAATACAAATTCTAAATACTGTAAGTTCTAAATAGGGAAATAAGTAAAAAAGTAAACTTAGACAAAATAAAGTTACCAATGTAGCCCTAATAAAGTGCTAAGCCATAAGAAGCTTCATGTGAACAGGAATGTATGACCATTAATTTTTACTGAGACGAAAATTTCGCTTAACTTTTTTATCAGCGAACATAGTGAAAATTTTGTCCCAGTGAAAAATATGTCCTCTACAGTATGTTATCGATATAAAAAAACAGGCAGTTTTTTTCTAGCTGTTTCAATATACATATTTACATCACCGCAGAACTCTTTTTTTTTGTAAAATAAATGTTATTAATATACTTTTTCCATAATGATAAAGCATGACAATATGCTTTTTTAATATCAACATGGAAAAGTTCATGACAATATTGAAAAATAAAATGATAAAAAAACATTTTTACACTTTTTCTGAATTTTGGTATTAGTCCCCATAATTTAACTGGCATCTAGATTACATTTATCTTTACCTTAAATTGCATGGCTAACATTCCTCCCCAAGCAGTACTGATTCTTCCTCGCTTTCACAGCCAGCGTCGGAAGACAATAAAACATAAGTGACTGTGTGCTTATTACGTTTTTTTTTAAACCTTCTGAGTGTGAAAAGACATCATAACACACAGTCACCCATGCATCACTCTTGATTTAATGCATTTTGCTTTATGTGCCATTCTACATATTTTTATCTGTAACTGTTTTATGCTGATGCTGTCTCCTGGCTGAAGCCATCAAGCACATGTTGTATCTGTTTATTGTGTCTATCTCGCAGCTCCTAGATACCTACTGCAAAACTTGAATGGTGGATTTTATTCTTTGTAAGGAATTAATCCATGGTTGGGGGTAGGGGCATGAGGCCGAAGGCCGAGAATTAGACCATGGTCGATGAAGTACCTGTTATATTTAGTCCAACAGAAATTCAGTATTTCAGTGTACAGATTTATGCCATGTTACAAAAGGTATTAAAACACAATGGCAAAAGAAAATAAATACACTAGAAATGAGTACATTTCGAGCTGGAAAATGCAGCTGTCCTTTCAGCTTGAAACACTGTACTAATTTCTAGTACATTTGTTTTCTTCCTTCTGGCTCGAAACATTGTACTCATTTTTAGGGCTCCTACTGGGATCAAAGTCAGTAAGTGTTTTGCAGCTGTCCCATTGAAATGCATTGGGAGACTAGGATACGCCTTTTTATGGCTGTCAGCAAGTTGTGCCTTGCTGTTGCTTCTTGCAGCTGTCTAACACGATGCTAACTTTCTGTTGGCTGCAAGGAGAGTACACAAGAACCTGTTGCGCAAGTGGCAGCTCTCTCATGAACATACAGCTGACCTACATGATATCACTAAAAAAGTCCTTGGGTTGTTTAGGCCAGTCCCTACCCCCATGCAATGACAAAGGGCCCCATATTCAAAAGTATCCGGCCACATCACACAAGTCCATGTTCCGTGCTTCTCAGATTTGCAGGCCCAAAATAGTGGTATATTCAGACGATGCACCGTAGAATGCGATCGCGCAAGTCCAGCTGAATAATTGAACATGCGCGATTGTGCAGTGGGAGATGCGCTGCAGGTGTCCTAAGACCTGTGTGGGGCACAGAGAAATGCACGATGGGCGGCCACTTGCTCAGTGCGCAGAACTGCAATATTCAGCCAGGGTATGCAAATAGCCTCATTGCGCAGTCTGAGCCCAATCCCCACATTTGCATCTCATTACTGGAATGTATTCAGGGTATTTGCATACCTGTGGCATGCGCAGATCCAGCTCTGCAGGGCAGGCCCACCACTCCACAAAGGCGAACAGGAGGTACTACAGCCCAGCAGGCTGGTGTGAAGGTATATGTGTGTGCTTGGACTGCAGTGGCCTGCGTACAGTGTTGTTGCCCACGGCCTTGTACAGGGTCCGATTGGGGTACAGGGAGCCCACCTGGACAGTGGCCACAGAAGCCCATCTGGAAGAGCAATAGTGGAGGGCCCAGGGTGACATACTCCAATCAATATGCCACATGAATGTGATGTGATGAATGGGGACAGTCCCCATTAATGGAGACGGGCAAACAGGGAGAAGGGGTGTACGTTAGACCTTTTTCAGAGGACGGAGTAAAAAGAGCACTAGAATGGCTGAGGGTGGATAAAGCTATGGGGCCCGATGGGATACACCCGAGAATCCTAAAGGAGCTCTGGGAAGAACAGGCTAAACCTCTGGCTAAGCTGTTCAGTGGATCACTGGAAACAGGCGTGGTTCTGGAGGAGTGGAGGAGGGCACAAGTGGTATCCCTGCACAAAAGTGGCAGCAAGGAGGAGGCAGGAAACTACCACCCAGTCAGTTTGACCTCGATAGTAGGTAAAATGATGGAAACCCTGCTTAAGGAAAGGCTGGTGGACTACCTAGAGACAAGGGGGGGTGCTGGACCCAAGGTAACATGGATTCATGGCAGAGAGGTCATGCCAGACCAACATGATTGATTTCTTCAAGTGGGTGGCAAAGGAAATAGACCAGGGCAGAGTGCGGTAGATGTGGCCTATCTGAACTTCAGGAAGGCCTTCGGCCAGCCTGGTGGTGCTGAGGGTTGAGGGGCTGGTCGCCACACCTCGCACCACGCCGGCGACCCGGGTTCAGGAATGAGCTTGGGCTGTCGGGGGTTGGCCGGGAAGGGTTGAGGATGAGTGCCCTTGTGTTGCTCTCCTCCCCGGGTAGAATGGGGTGGGTTGTCCTGGCATGCTGGTGACCTCCAGTGGAAGCCGGAAGCACTGCAGCAGCCAAGACAAGCACGTATTCAGCGTGGACGACGCCAGCAGGGTTGCCATGCACCAGGGCATCGACGTGCACCATGCAGGGAGGGAGTGGAAGGGGTAACACTCAGAACAATGGAAACCAACGGCACCTGTCCCCCATACCCTCTGCCGGGCCAACCTCAACTGATCTTCCAGGTCCTCCTACCCCCAGCCCTACCTTGTTGCCGGCGTCTGACTTGTAAGCGGCCCAAGAGGAAAAGGATGACCCACCCGGCTGGGTCAAACTGGAAGTGCCCGGCTGCAGGAGGGAGGGAGAGAGAAGTTTCAGATCGGGGGCGCAGGCTGGGCAGCATACGGGACTAGGATGCCTAAGAGAGGTTCCATGGCGTCGCGACTGGAGGGAGAAAAAGAGGGGAAAAAAGGAAGGCCTTCAACACAGTCCCACACAGGAGACTAATCCACAAGCTTGCAAATCTGGGGGTAGGGACAGAGGTGGTCACATGGGTTAGAAACTGGTTGAGTAACAGAACACATAGTGGTGGTAAATGGGGTTAGCTCACAGGAGGGACAGGTAACAAGTGGTGTACCCCAGGGATCACTTCAATGTCTTCATAAGCAATATTGCAGAGGGTCTAGAAGGAAGGGTTGACCTATTCGCAGATGATACAAAGCTATGTAACAGTAGATACACAGGAAGGTATAGAAAAAATGAGGAGCAATCTGAAGAGGCTAGAAAACTGGTCCAAGGAATGGCAGCTGGGTTTCTGCAAAAAAGTGCAAGATTATGCAACTAGAGAGAGGGAATCCTAGGGTCGAGTATGAACTAGATGGGGTAACACTGGAGGTCACCACAGAGGAAAGGGATCTAGGGGTAGTCATAGAAGACAACTTCAAAGTGGCTAAACAGTGCGACAAAGCAGTCGGAAAGGCTAACAGAATACTAGGGTGCATAGGAAGGGCTATAACAAGTAGAAGGAGGGAAGAGGTGATACCATTGTATAACTCCCTAGTAAGGCCTCATGTGGAGTACTGTATTCAGGTCTGGATGCCCCATCTCCAAAAAGACACAGACAGGATGGAGACAGTATAGAGGAGGGCAACAAAAATGGTGTCCGGGATACAGTGTAAGTCATATGAGGAGAGACTTGGAGCTCTCATATATTCCCCGGGAGGGGGCATGACAGAGACCTTCAAGTATCTAAGGAGGATCAACAGGGAATCAGAGGGAAGCATCTTTCACATGAAGGGAAACAGAAGAACAAGAGGGCACAGCATGAGACTAAAAGGGGGAAACCTAGAGGGAACCTGAGGAAATTTTAATTCACTGAAAGGGTGGAGGAGAGATGGAACAGTCTCCCCCAGGAAGTGGTGAGGATGGTCACGGTTCAGGGATTCACGAATGCGTGGGATAGGCACATGGGAATTATCAGGCTAGGGCGAAGGGGGGTAGGAACTTGTAGCATTTAGGCTACCGTAAGCATTAGAAAGAGGAATAGGGCAGACTGGATGGGTCACAAGGCTCTTGTCTGCCAACATCTATGTATCTATACACTAGCCCTGTATGCAGTTTACATTCACCTACAGTGCCCCACTTACCCCAGTATAATGAATAAGGGATGAGAAAGGCAACGGTGTCAGGGGTTAGATCGTGGCCAGGTACTCGAGTGAGTGGAGCTCATCTGGAACTGTCCTAGTAACCTGAGTGGACACCCCGACACTGGCCAAGTACATGCCCCTGGTGGCCGCACGCAAAACACCAGAAGCGTCCAGTGTCCATAAGGCATTCCCATGCTGCCTCCAGGCTGCAGGTGGTGCCACCCCTGCCCCACGCTGTCCACAGTTGTGCAATGTCCACCACTGGAACACCACACCAACCCACCACAGTGCCCTTGTGGCAGTGTCACACAGCATGGGGGCATCGGTGTCATGTCTGTGGCTCTGGGTGGTGTGGGTCTTGCACAGGCGTGCAGTGTGCACCTATGGTGTACCACCATGGGTGTGTGCCACTGGTCGGATCCTGGACGATGCCATGCTGCCACCAGTACCGCCAGGCTACCTGGGCACCATTGTCCCAGATGTCACCATGGACGCATGCCACCACCGGGTGGTGCCCTGAAGGCCACATAGGTGCAGGCCATGGCATTGTGGCGGTTTGTACCGCCGGTGTGCTGGGGTGCACCCAACGGCACCTGCATGTGGCAGCTGGGCATCTACGTCCCTGGCACGGTGTGGGGGGTAGCCTTCTGGGTGGTGACAGGGGCGTCACAGCACCTGTGGCATTGGGTACTGCCATCCTGGTATGACTGCTGTTTGTGGGTGTCTGAAGCACATCCTGGTGCACCTCCAAGGGCTGTCTCAGGAGCACCTGTCTGCAGTTCTGCGGCCTGCCTGTGGGTGGCTGGCCGATTTAGGCCATCTTTTTGTCGTCCTATCTTTGTCTTCAACATCTACATCAGCAACATTACGGAGGGATTCGGAGGGTTTGAGGGGGAGGGTGTGCCTATTTGCTGATGATACAAAAATATGCAATAGGGTGGACACCACAGGACAGGTGGAGGACATAAGGGAGGACTTAAAGACACTTGAAAAATGGTCTGGGACGTGGCAGCTGAAATTTAATGCCAAGACGTGTGCTGTGATGCACTTGGGGAGTAGGAACAGAAAAGCAGGGTACACCCTAGATGGGGAGGAAATCAAAGTAACAGAACAGGAGAGGGATCTGGGGATCACAGTCTCCTCGAACTTTAAGGTAGGAATCCAATGTAGCAGGGCATTGGGAAAGGCTAATGGAATGTTGGCATGCACAGGCAGGGGCATTACTAGCAGAAGCAGGGAGGTAATAATGCCCCTTTACAAAGCCATGGTGAGGCCACACCTGGAGTATGGGGTTCAGTTTGGAAGGCCACATCTCCGCAAGGATATGGATCTGTTGGAGAGGGTTCAGAGAACGTCAACCAAGATAGTGCAGGGTATGCAGGGAAAGTCATATGAGCAGAGGTGTAAGGAGCTAGATCTGTACACGCTGGAGACAAGGAGGGAAAGGGGAGACATGATTGAAACTTCTAAATATGTAAAGGGGCTCAATAAAGAAGGAGAAGAAGGTTTACTTAAGAGGAAGGAGGGGGTCAGACTAGAGGGCATGGCCTCAGACTACAAGGAAAAAGATATAGGGGAAATGTGAGAGGGCGTTTCTTAACAGATAGGGTGGTGGAGACCTAGAACAGACTACCAGATGGAGTGGTGGGGGCTAAATTGGTGGAAGAATTCAGGAGGGCATGGGACAAGCATATGGGGAGGGCAGGGGCTGGCAGGGAGGGGGAGGTGTAAGGGGGGAAAAGGGCAGACAAGATGGGCCGGTATGGTCCTTTTCTGCCGTAAGGCTTCTATGATTCTATGCATGGCACATCTCTGGGATACACGGCACATGCGCCACACATTTTGGCTGAACATTCCCCATGCACGGCACATTCATGTCCCCGTCCCCTGCTTCTGCGCTGCATACATTATCTGTGCACGATCACACATTCCAATGTGTGCAACGCATCTCTGCCATTTGAATATCATGCCTCTGCGCATTTCCCAAGATGTGCGGCGCACCTCCATTTTGTGCCGTGTATCTCTTTTGAATACGTGGGCCAAGAATGACAGTAAATGAGCTCAAACAGGAAGTACAATTACCTCTCAGTCTGCACACTTTGTGAATGTAAAGATAACCTTTATTTTTTTCTGATTAAAAAAAAAAAATGAAATTGCCAATATAAAACAAACAGTTTTCATGCTACTAAATTATTGCTATGCAAAAGGATAAAGAATAGCATAGCTGTTGCACCATTTGATGCTTGCAGGCACTAGGAAGTACCTCTTTCTCAGCCTCTCTGTATAGTCAGTTCAAGTAGCATTGCTAGCAACTAAGGCCCTGTCCACACTACCCCTCTGTAACATTACAGAGTGCCCAAACTGTTACAGCAACGGTTTGCGTTTACACCTGTAACATTACAGAAGGAGTTTTCGTAACCGTTGTTGAAACCACATATAAGGTGAAACCGGTTACGCCTTGCAACGCTACCGGCATAGTGGGGATGCGTGCATCGTCCCTAGGGCAGCGCAAGCTGCATGTGGGATTGGGTGCTACGAACGTCGCCCGCTCTCGGCAAGTGTGGACCGCAGTGCCAGTCCCATAACGGACACCGCAGCAGTGTGGACACACTGCACCGCTCCCCGGTTTAACGGTTTCTATCCGTTACGGGGTCTGAGCGGTGCAGTGTGGATGGGGCCTAAGAAAACAAAGTGAGTTGGAGATCAGCTACTGGAGCAAGAGTGAAGGTGAGGCAGCCTGCAAAACACTTAGCCACCATGACTTTCATACACACTGTACAGGGTAATCAATAGCCGATACAGCACAGCAAAATGCTACACATATCAGAGGGTATTGCTAACCAATCTCTGAATTGCATAGCACTGAACTGATAAACATTTTTATGTCTTTATTCAGGCTTACAAATTGAAAATAAATCATTTTTCGTTTTGCTAATCAGCCTGTGCCACGTGCTATGCATTAACTCAGCTGAGCTGATTAGCATTTACATGTGCAAAACTGCTAATCAATCTTTTTGGCATATTTAATACCCTGCTGTATCACAGTGTTTTACAAGACACAGGAGTTCCATACTGGTAACACTGAGAATGTATAATAGAACAGAATTTCCAGTGCCAACCTGGCCCAGCGGAATAAAATAAAATCTGGCCCCCACTCTCAACGACCTGATGGGTGTAGTTGGCAGCCCAGCCAGTCAAGAAATTAAAAAAAATAATTTGCCCCTCCACCACCCACCTGACAGGTCCGGTGCCCAACCCAACCCAACCCAACATGAAATAAAACACCTCTGTCCCCCTTCCCCAGCAACCTGATAGATCCAGTGCCCAAACTGACATTTCAGAGAATAAAAAAAAATCTGCCTCCCAGCCTGTTTTGATACCATACCCAACCCAGCTCATCAGTGAATAAAAAATTACGTCACTCTCTTCCAAACTACCTGATGGGTCCAGTCAGATTGTGAGTGTTTGCAATTGTCTAGGGCTGTACCTTAAGTGCAGGTATCGCATTTCAGCAGGTGATAAGAGAGGTTTAAAATTAAAGTGTGTTCCTAACTGACATTCAGTGGGATTCTCCATTTTGTGTGAGCAGGTCTAGGAGAATCTGTTTACTGGTAAGTTAAACTAGAGCTGTGTTTTTGCCCGGTAGTTTACAGAAGAAAGTCTTTTTTTTTTACCTGATTGTTTCTGTAGACACCGAGTACCAAAGGAACAACCAGCCCCAGGTGCTCCACCTTTATAGTGGAGGCCAGGCCACACCTACTTAAAGACGCAAGAACAGTTAGGCAGCACAGCACAACCAATAGCCTAGCTGAGACACTGGTAGAATTACAAAGGGCGTAGCTACCAACTAGGTCCACAAGGGCACATACAAGAGGAGAAGAGAAAAGCTGTAAGTCCCTACAAAAGGAGAGAGAGACAGGTAGAGATGGAGAAGGAAAAAAAATAAAGGGTTAGGAGGGGAGGAATATCAGCAAGCACAGGATGATGCAGGGAGTGGTGCAGTGCTCTGGCTGTGGTGCAGCAGTCTTCAGAAAAACATTCTGGATACTGCAGTGCTGCCCCATTTGCAGGTACCTCTCTGGGCTGAGGGCTGAGGTCGCCAGTCTCTGGGCCAAGCTGGCAGGAATACTGGGGACCTTCACCCCCACCCAGAGGCAACCAGGTCCCCAGTCAATACCACAACGGCCACCCAGGCAGATGGCAGGATGGACTACAGTGGGCTCAGGAAGGTTCAGTGGAGGGGGCAGAGACACATCTCCCATCCAGTAGAGCTCATGAATCCCTTCACAGTGTTGGAGGAACGGGACAGCCCTGTAAGGGAACTTGAGGCTCAGACCAGGAAGGAGGTGAGGGTCCTCCAGCAGGGAGACCCAGTGGCGGGAGGAAGAGAACCCCATAGGAAGAAGTTATTCCTGCTGGGGGACTCAATTGTGTGGGGAATGGATCTGAGCACAGATAGCAGAGAGGAAAGGGAGGTAAAGTGCCTTCCAAAAGGCACAGCTCAGAAGGAGGGGGGAGGGCATCCAGAGGATCGCTGAAGCTGTGGCAAGGAGGGGAGGGCTGGAGGTCATTATCCAGCTGGGGACAAATGACCTACCCAAGGATAAGGCAAGCTTGGAGCAGGCAAAGGAGGACTTTACAGTGTTAGGAGAGTGCCTGAGGAAGGTAGCAAGCTCTGTGACATTTTCAGAGGTGCTGACATTCCATGGCGGGGCGGGGCGGGGGATCTCCGCATTGGTAACTTCAACACATGTTTGAAGGCTGGTGCAACAAGAAGGGGTATGGCTTCATTAGGGACTGGGGACCCACCTGGAGTGATGCAGCCATGTACAGTGGGGACGGACTGCATCTGTCCAGCAAGGGGAAGGCAGCCCTCAATGGACGGTTTGAATGCTTTGCTGACGAGCGATTAAACTAGCCAGGAGGGAGGGCAACAAGAGCAGGTACTCAGGAAGCCCACCCCCACATGGTAGAGAAAGCAGTACAATGGAACAGGAAGAGGAGCTGATATCAAGGTCATCGGGGTCGGGCAGAAAGGGAGTAGGAAAGGAATCAGGAACACAAGGGAAAAATATCAGGAAAGGGGGGGAAGATGCAAGGGGCCAAAAACAGGAAGAGAGAGAGTTCAGGCAGTGAAACATGGAAGGTCATGGTAACAAATGCACGCAGCCTGGGAAATAAAGTCTCAGACATGGAGGCCTTAATAACTGAAGCAGACCTGGACATAGTAGCAATAACTGAAACCTTGTACACAGCTAATCAGGAGTAGGAAACAAATGTACCAGGATATGTTCTGTTCAGGAGGGATCAGGAAGGCAAAAAGGGAAAGGGAGTAGCCATGTATGTCAGAGAAGGTATAATGGCAGTACAGGTACAAGTTAGGCAGAGGGAGGCCGAGGTACTGTGGGTCACCCTTCAATCTGGAAAATGGCACAGCAATACAGACAGGGGTAATATACAGGCCTCCAGGACAGGGAGAAGAACTGGACAGGGCGCTAGCGGAGGAAATACATGACATGGCAATGAAAGGTGAAATTCTACTGATGAGGGATTTCAATGTGCCAGACATGGATAGGAACACCAGTGCAGCTGCTTCAGCCAGAAGCAGAGGCATCCTTGATTCACTCCAGGAGGCTGGACTGAGGCAGCTTGTGCTTAAACCAGAGACAGGGCAACTCTGGATCTAGTCATGACCAACGGGGATCAAATCGCAGATGTCCAGGTAGAGGGGAAACTGGGATCCAGCGATCACAACACTGTATGGTTCAGCATAAGGACAGAGACTCAATCTCAAGTCATTCTAGGACAAATGTTTTGGATTTCAAAAATGCTGACTTAGCCGAAATGGGGAGGGGTATCAAAAGAGCTCTGGAGAGGAAGGGGAGTGGAAGAACAGTGGGAGCATCTAAAGGAAGCCTTACTGGAAGTAGCAACCCAATGCATCAGCCTGGTATCCAAAGGCAAGAGAAGGAGAAAGCCACTGTGGTTCTCGAGAAGGATGGCATAAAAGGTCAGGGCAAAAAGGAAAGGGGTCAGGAAATATAAGGAGACTCAAAGGGAGGAGGACAGGGAGGAGTACCTAGAGTGTCTAAGGGAAGTGGAAAGGCAGTAAGGAGAGCAAGGCACAGACTGAGGAAGGGTTAGCACAGAAAATTAAGAAAGGGGACAAGACATTCTTCAGGTACATCAGCGAAAGGAGGAAAAACGAGGGAGGGATTGCTAGGCTTGAGGGAGGGGAATGCAAGGAGGGTGACATGGAAAGGGCAGAAATACTGAAAAAATATTTCTGTTCAGTATTCACAGAAGAGGGTGAGGGACAGGGGCCACAGCAGTACAGCAGTTGTCAAGGGGGTGAAGAGGTGGACAATAGTCCATTCACAGGGGAAAGAGTCCTGTAGGAGCTCACTAAATTGAAGGTGGACAAAGCGATGGGACCAGATGACATACACCCAAGGATATTAAGAGAACTGCAAAGGGAGATAGCAGAACCTCTGGCCGCCATGTTCACTGAGTCATTCAACACAGGGGTGGTACCAGGGGATTGAAGGAGGGCACATGTAGTACCTCTACACAAATCGGCAGCAGGGAGGAGGCGGGGAACTATAGGCTGGTCAGCCTCACCTCAGTAGTGAGGAAAATCATGGAAACATTGCTTAAAGAAAGGAGTGTGGGGCATCTAGAAGCCATCGGTGCCCAGGACCATAGGCAACATGGATTCACAGCGGGGAGGTCATGTCAGACAAATCTGGTTGATTTATTTGACTGGGTGACAAAGGAAGTAAATCAGGGTGGGGCACTGAACGTCGCTTACCTTGATTTCACCAAAGCCTTTGGCACCGTCCCACATAGGAGGCTGATAAACAAGCTGGGTAGGCTGGGCATGAGGGAACAGGGTAATAAACTGGGTTAGAAACTGGCTAACAGACAGGAGGCAGAAGGTGGTGGTAAATGGGGTGCAGTCTGGGGGGGGGTGACCAGTGGGGTGCCTCAGGGATCGACCCTGGGGCCAGTCCTGTTCAATGTCTTCATTAGCAACAATGCAGAAGGGCTGGAGGGAAAGGTCTGCCTGTCGGCAGATGACACCAGGATCTGTAATAGAGTGGATACCCTAGATTAAGTGGAGAAAATTAGGAGGGACCTGGGGAAGCTTGCAAAATGGTCTGAGGACTGGCAACTGAAGTTTAATTCAAAGAAGTTCAACATTATGCACCTGGGACACAGAAACCCTAGAGAAAGCTACAGGATGGGGGGGGGGGTAGTTGCTGACAGTCACAAAGGAGGAAAGGAACCTGGGGGTTGTTATTTCAGATTACCTGATAATGTCAAAGCAGAATACTAAGGCAGCTGGGAGGGCCAGTGGCATGCTGGGGTGCACAGGCAGGGGTATCACCAGAAGAAGGAGGGAGGTAGTGATGCCATTATATAAAACCATGGTCAAGCCTTACATGGAGTACTGGGTGCAGTTCTGGAGACCACACCTTAATAAGGACATTAACAGGCTAGAGACAGTCCAGAGAAGGGCGACTAAGATGGTACAGGGCTTGCAATGCAAGACTTATAAGGAGAGATTAAGGGACCTCAATATATACTCACTGGAAGGGGGGGGAGGGGACATGATAGAAACATTTGAGTACCTAAGGGGTTTAAACAAGGTGCAGGGGGGAGACATTTTCCATTACAGGAGGAGCACAGGAACGAGGTGGCATAACATGAAATTGGAAGGTGGGAGGTTAAGAGGGAATGTGAGGAAGTTCTTCTTCACAGAGAAGGTGATGGATACATGGAATGGTCTGCCTCTGGAGGTGGTGGGACGAGCACTGTGGATGGATTCAAGCATGCTTGAGACAGACATAGGGGAACCATAGAGGTATAGCTGCAAGTGGGTCGGAAGCAGTGATCCAGTACGAGGGCTTAGAGGCAGACTAGATGGGCCAGGCGGTCCTTATCTGCCGACAATTTCTATGTTTCTATGCCTGTATGTATCTTTGGGGATAGTTATGCCCTCAGTGGAGTAGCAGTTAGTATAAAGGAAAAGAGGAGGAAATCTGCACAATCATATATTGCTACAATTTCAGTGAGACTATCCTGCCAATACTGGGTGATCCTCTCACAGGACCATAGAATATGTGTGTGGTCTGCAGGAGTGAAGCTACATCCCCAACCCCGACCCATCATATTTGGCCACTATAGCTGGAGTGCGTAAAAACCTTATTCTGCTCTTCCACGCATACTCCTTCCAATTACTTGGACCTTGATACCCTGCATGCGGGCAATACTGATGCCTCCCAATTAGAGGGAGTGATCAGGGAGTTCAGTTCATGAGTCCACCTTACCCGCACTGTATCCGTGGAGTTCACAGGGCTTACCCTACGGGCCTTATATACTAAGCTAATTAAATTCTCCGGCGCACCACCCCTCTTTTGAGTTTGTATTGTAATGATGGGGGGGGGGCTCCACTATACAGCCCAAGGCCTCCTCACATGGCTGTAGATATGATTTTAATTGCAGGAACTTATGAAAGTCCACTTTAGGTAAGTGCTTAGTGGTTTGCAGCCACACAAAGAAGTGCAATCCAGTGGGTCCAATCAGCTGGCAGACATACCTAAGGTTATACTGACACCATCTCCCCAGGGCTCTGTCAAACTTATTTGGGGGAATGCTATAGTGTTCGCCAGTTCCCGGAGAAATAATTTTTCTGCTGAGGTTAAATGTTTATGTATTAAGTGTAACCACTGGTGAAAAGGCTCAGCTGTGTACTGGGGGGATCTGGTGAACGGTAGGCAGTGCAGTGGGTTTCCAAGGAGGTAGAGTGCTAAATCAAATAGAAACATAGAAGTTAATGGCAGATAAGGACCGCAAGGCCCATCCGGTCTGCCCATTTTTTCTACCTTATGAATGTGACATAGGCCTTTACTCTGTCAATAGCCTATCTATTCATACTCAACTGTATTGCTCCCGTATGCCTATCCCATGCCTGTTTGAAGCCCTGCACTGTATTTATATCCACCCCTTCCTGAGGTAGGCCGTTCCATGCATCCACCACCCTTTTCTGTGAAAAAGAACTTCCTCACATTACCCCTTAATTGGCTTCCCTCTAATCTCATGCAGTGTCCTCTTGTCCTGCTGTTTTTCTTATACTGAAACATGTTAGACTCTTTCACCTTGTTAATGCCCTTAAGATATTTTAATGTTTTGATCATATCACCTCCCTTTGCTCTAGGGTATACACATTGAGCTCCGTTAATCTGCCCTCATGTTTTCTGATGCAGTCCCTGCACCATTTTGGTTGCCCTTCTCTGGACTGCCTCCATTTTGTTAATGTACTTGTGCAGGTGCAGCCTCCAGTACTGCACGCAGTACTCCAGATGGGGCGTAACCAGTGTCTTGTAAAGAGGGATTATTACCTCCCTCTTATGACTTGTGATACCCCTACTAATATATCCCAACATCCCTCTAGCCTTACTTACTGCTTTTGTGGTCTGCTTGGATGATTTCAGGTCATCTATGATGATGATGCCCAAATCGAATCTTTCTTCCCTTGTGATTGCCAGCAACTTCCCTCCCAACCTATAGGTAGCTTCAGGGTTTTTCTTCCCTATGTGTATGATCTTGCACTTCTTTGCATTAAACTCTAGTTGCCACTCTCAGACCATTTTGCCAGATCTCTTCTCATTCTGCCCACCCCATCTGGATCATCTACTCTATTGCAGATCTTGGTGTTATCTGCAAACAGGCAAACCTTACCCTCCAGTCCATCTGCAATGTCTCTGATGAAAATACTGAAGAGGACTGGCCCCAGGACTGTTCCCTGAGGTACCCCTCTTGTGACTTGCATCTCTTCTGACCATATACCATTTACCACCACTCTGTTTTCTGCCCGCCAACCAGTTTGCCACCCAGTTGACCAAACTCTGACCCACCCGAGCTTATCCAGCTTATTAATCAATCTTCTATGTAGAACAGTATTGAAAGCTTTGCGGAAGTCAAGGTAGGTGACATCAGCTACACCCCCTTGGTCCACTACTCTGGTTACCCAGTCAAAGAAATCTATGAGATTAGTTTGACAGGACATTCCTGTTGTAAACCCATGCTGTCTTGGATCCTGTGCTCCTATGGATTCCAGGTGTTGCACTACCCTTTCCTTAAGGAGTGCCTCCATAATCTTCACCACTACTGAGGTAAGACTGACTAGTCTGTAGTTCCCTGTCTCCTCCCTGCTGCCACTCTTGTGAAACGGGATCACATGAGCCCTTCTCCATTCTTCTGGGACGTCTCCTGTGCTCAGAGACTTACTAAACAGTTCTGATAATGGCTCTGCTAGTGCCACCTTTAGCTCCTTTAGTACCCTGGGATGTATGCCATCAGGTCCTATTGCCTTGTCCACACTGAGCTTAGCAAGCTCTTGTAGGAACACCCTTTCTTTTATGATGGGACTTGTGCACACTTCCCTCCTCCCTGGGTCCATAGTGCTGAGCTGTGGGCCCTGCTCTGCCTTCTCCTCAGTAAATACTGAGCAGAAGTATTTATTTAGGATAGATGCTTTTCCTTGGTCCTCCTCCACACACTCCCTCTTATGCCCTTTGATCTTAGCAATACTCCCTCTGGATTTTCTCCTTTCACTAACGTATCTCTAGATTGTCTTGTCCCCTTCTTTTACTGTTCGTGCTAGTGTTTCCTTGGTTCAGGCCTTTGCCTGCCTTACTGCCTTCCCTGCTTCCCTTAGGGAAGTTTGGTATGCCTCCCTATCTTCGTCCCACTGTGTTCCCTTATATTTCATGAAGGCCAACCTTTTGGCTCTCATCTTTTCGGCTACTGTTTTTGAGAACCAAAGTGTTTTCTTCCTTCTTTTGCTTTTGTTTTTCTCTCTAATAGGTCACTGGGGGTCAATTCTACCAACTTTCAGTGCACACTATATGTTGGATTTAGCCAGCATAGGAGAGTTCAGACTTGGAAGGCTATAGCGTACTGATGCATATTTGATAAATTAAGACCTCCCTTATCCCTGGGCATTTGTAGGATTGAGTATCCACTCAAAGTCTTTGGCGCTTGCCCTGCCACACAAACTGGGAAATCAATCTGTCCCAGGCCTGAAAGTATTCTTTACCTGGCATGAGTGGAAGGGTTTGAAGAAAAAAAAAAAAGAGAAGTCACGGCAAGATATTCTGCTGGATAGTTTCAATCCTGCTCAGAAATCCCAGTGTTAACTGTGACCATTTTGACAGGTCTTCTGTTATTTGTTGTGTGAGGGGCTCATAGTTCAGCAGTGCTACATGAATGAGGTTTTTAGTTAATTTGATTCCCAAGCAATGCATTGTTGTCTTATGGGATTTGTTTCTGTTTTTTTTCCTGCATGATCTGGGTGTTAAAAGTACAGAAGTTACTAATAACTGTCATTAAGCTTCCGAGGAAGGACTGGGCTGATCCAAAAGCTAAAGCACTTTGTTCTTTTTGTTACATCTATGTTAGTCCAATAAAAGGCATCAAATCATTTGCTTCTGGATCTACCATTTAAAGGGAAATTTTTGCCGGCCCAGTGGCCCTGGAGGTTGAGGTGCTGGATGCTACACCTCGCATCACACTGGCGACCCGGGTTCAGGAACGAGCCCAGGCACCCAGGGGTCGGCAGGGAAGGAGAGGATCGAGCGTCCAGAGGACTGCTCTCCTCTCCTGGGAGGGACGGTAGGGATCTCCCCACCATGTAGGGGCCCCCAGTTGAGACTGGAGGTACTACCACTGCAAGGGATACACAATGGGTGGGAGGGAAGTGTGGCGGACATCTGCGGGCAGGTACGGGTGCATGCCCACTGCATGCAGACGTCATTGCACATGCGCCCTTCAGGGGAGGGACCAAAAACGGAAAAACGTCAGACTGTAGGAGGATGATGGCACCACGGGGGGAATGGCTCACACACCCACAGCCAGACTCAACTCAACCAGCTCTCCCTGGTCACCTCCACTCCCAAGACTTGGCCCACTAGATTTCAGAAAGGGCACCAGAGGAGTAGGTGGCCCCGCCTCGGGGGGGGGGGCAGCCGAGAGCCTCGTGGAAGGGAGGGACCTAGCACATGATTTCCTGGTTGGGAGGGTCTCAGGCGGGGTGGCAGGGAGCCATCAGAGGGTGGACGCCTGAGGAAGTTCCCACAGCCTCGTAACTGGAGGGGAAAAAAAGAATTAAAAAAATAAAGGGAAATTTCTGTTTAAGCTGGGGTGTAATTGTAAAGGAGGACCTGTTTTTTGTTCATTAATCTTATATCCTACCAGGCTTCCAAAGATATGAAGCTGGTCCCATACTGCTTGAATCAAGTCTTCTGGTGAATTAATGTGAGCAGAGTATCATTTGCAAAGAGTGGTATTTTATGTGCATGGCCTCCTACTGGGATGCCTTCAATCTGAGGGTGAGACCAAATGGATACAGCCAGGGGTTCTAAATACAGGGCAAAATGCAAGAGGAAAAGGGAGCAACCCTGACGGGTACCCCTTGAGAGAGGAAAAGATTCCGAGATGGAACCATCTAATTTTAAATAGGCTTGGGGGGAAATGATAAATGTTTTGGCGTTGTGAAATAAGATCTGCATGAAAGCCGAAATGCCGAAGGGCTGCCCAGAGAAAGGACCAGGCCACCCTATCACAGACCTTTTCGGCGTCAGGCCCCAGTAGAACTAAGGGTATCTGTCGCATTGCAGTGTGGTCTGTTAATAATAGAGTATGGCGGACAGTGTCATGTGCCTGTCACCCCTTAATAAAACTGACCTGATCTGGGTTTATGAGGAGTGAAATTAAGTGGTCTAATCTATGGGCTAAAATGGATATGAATAATTTGTAATCATAATTCAGCAGGAATATAGGGCGGTATGAGGCTGGGTATCTAATATCCTTTTGAGGTTTTAGGATAGCTGCAATGATGGCACATCTCCATGCGGGTGGAGGTGTTTCCCCCTCCTGAATGGCATGAAAGGCCGGAATAAGGGACGGGAGTAGTAGGTCCCTAAATTGCTTGTAAAACTCGTCTGGATAGCCATCAGGGCCAGGAGATTTTAAAGTTTTATCAGTTTTAAGGACCCTCATCAACTCACCAGTAGTAATCAGGGCTAGGAGAGTTTGGGTTTGTTCATTGGTCAGTCTGGGGAAAGGCAGCTTCTGGAAACAGGATTCCATTTGAGAAGCAGAGGGATGTGGATCTGCAGTATATAACGACTGGTAACATTTAGTTAAGTATTCCGAATCTCAGCAGGACGGTGGAGCAGACTACCAGTATCAGGGTCAAACATGCTGGTCACACACAGCCCAGCCCTGTGTTGCCGGAGTCTGTGGGCTAGGTTTCTCACCCCTCTGGGACCCCCCTCATGGCAGGTGAGCTTCAACTAGAGAAGTTGTTGATCTATTTTTTGATCAAACAGCATTTGCAGCTGTTGTTTTATGTGCTGTAACAGAATCTTTACTGTTAAGTCTCATTGTTTTAGAAATATCTCTAAAGTTTGAAGATCACTCTGTAGTTCCTTTATTGTAGCGTCCCTTTCCCTTTTTTTCTTTGCTGAGTATGATATAATCTCACCTTGAATAATAGTTTTTAATGTGTCCCAGAGGATGGGGATGATGCCGAGTATTTATTATCAGAGATGATTCTGAATATAGTGTCTTGTATCAGCTGTTGAAACTCAGGGTCATAAAGGTGAATAAGGCAGTGGGTGGGCCAGTTAGGTTTTCCTAAATCTAATTTTGTGAACACCAGTGAATATTCTGAAAGAACAGTTGCAACATGGTGAATATCCTGGACAGTGTCCAGATGTTCAGATGTAGTTAATATGTAATCTAATCTGGTTGACACTCACATCCTGGGTGCATGTGTGTGTACATCTACCCATGAGGAAACAGTGCTTCTAGACAGCTATGATACGTAAAGACAAAAGAATATTTCGTAGGTACTTCTGAATTACCAGGTCAACAAAATTCAACAAACAAACAAGTGGAGTTACTCTATGTGAAAGCTTTGAAGGTATCCAATGCTGGATTCAGCATTACATTTAAGTCACCGACCAAGATCAACTGTCCTTGTAGTACCGGGAGAAGTTGGTTGAAAAATTTTGTGCTACCATTTTAGAGGCCCCTGGTGGAAGATACTGTATATTGTGGCTAAGGTCAGTGGGTGCACATTAAGCTGACCCGTTGCTATAGCATAATGCCCTCCGGGTCAATCCTCCGGCTCTTGGAGTATGGATGAGAATCCCCTCGGTACCAAGATGGCTACTCCTCGCTGTCTGCCTGATTTATGCGACAACGAGATCACTGTTTGGTAGCCAAATGACTGAAATTTAGTATGTTCCACCTAAGAAAGGTGGGTTTCTTGTAACATTATTGTATCTTTTTTTCCCTCTTCAGCCATTGCAATAAACTGTATCTTTTAATGGGATTATGTATCCTATTAATATTTAAAGAGACTACTAGTGATGTTCCTACCATTAAAGAATTGGACAGTACTGATAAAAGGTAACCATGGTCCCTTTCGAAATAAAGCTACAGACAGGATAGGACAGCTGTAAGGGGCTCAAGGAAGGTAATAGGGCAGTAAAAGTTAAGTGTGCCATAGGAAATCACAGATTCTACACTAAATAGTGATTCAGGTTGCTATAAAGGTATAAACAGTAACCCACACATCTGAAAAATACAGTTAAACCGATTAAACATTCTACACTGCCAACAGGGCATGCTATAGAAGAAGTAACTTAGGTAAAACATTTTAAAAATAACTATACACAAGGTCAAATCCATGTTGAAATATTCTTTTAGGACAGCCAGTACTGTTTTGTGACTCCCAGGGTTGGGAGGGAACCATTATCCCTCCTACAGGGGAGAAGACTGTCTCTCCCAGAGGGGGTATTTCACAGTAGGACTGTGGGCCCCCATCACCACTGCGCACTAAGGCTTTGGTGGTGTGAGTAGCTAGCCTGAGCAGGATAGGCAAGACTGTTAGTAAGATAGTAACATTAAACAGGTTTGCCATCCTGGTATCTGCCAGCCATAGTTATCAAACCAACGGGTGCAAGTAATCAGGGTGTGCACAAAGGAACATTTGCTTGACAGTAATATCCAATTAACCAAAGGGTCAGATTATACTGTTAATATTATAGTAGGTGTGGACCGTATTTCTGCAGGGGGGGGGAGGACAGTTTCCACCAAGACCAGTGGTGGGCTAGAGGACAGGGAGATCTCCATAATTCCCAGGAAGCCACACTAGCATGGGCTTCATGTATGCTGTAATGTATAGGATTTGTTCCTAGGACCCTGATCATACCCAGCGGGCACACTCATAAATTACTTGCTTATCCTGGAGGGAAAGAGAAAAAAGAAAGTATACATAAATACAATGGTACACAAGTCACATCAAGGGTAATATGTTTGCCCCGTAGTAGGGAGGGCCTCCCCATGTTCCTTTTAGCCCAGCAATAGTTGTAAATATAATTTATACATTGGGAGGAGAGAGTGGCCTCTGATATTTCAAGCCAACTTTCACCTGAATGAAATGTGGGCAGATTTTCTGTGTCATCAATAAGCCCACATGATGTTTGCCCCATCCAACGGTCGGACTGGCCGTTCTCCAGGCACCAGATGGTTGTCCTTTGTCTTTGCCAGTGCTTAAGAGGGCCGGTTCAACAGTGTTAGTTTGGGTCCCTTCTTCCCATTTTTGACGGGAGTTATATCCCCGGGTTATCAACTGAAATTACAATATATCTCACCGAAGGCAGCCCTGGGGAGAGGGTGAGGGTTAGGCCATACTGATTCCCCTTCCTCCACCACCAAATCTCTCCCCATCGACGTCCAAACATCGCCCGGGCATTTCCCACAATGCACAGCCTAAAAAGTTAAAGAAACTCCCAGACCACCCTCTGGGCCAACAGGATATACCTGCCACCCGAGTACCTCAAAGCTTCAGGTGCCTGAAGAGCAATCAAACTGGGGTCCCCTTCCAGAATTTCTGTAGGAGCTCCTTCGCATTTTGAAGCATGGATAATCTTTGTTGATGGCGACTTTGCTGCTCCTCTGGTCGCCGCCAGGCTGTATTGCGAAGGATCCACACTCATCCTGGTGTGAGGTAAAATGACATGACATTGGTACAGAGAGTCCCTTGGTATTGAGAGCTCCAACAGCCACTCGTCCAATCGTGTGTCAAATGTCTGGGGTCCGTCCGGAAACATGATTGTGAGTCTGGACAGCTATGGAGTAGTGAATCAGAGCTGCTGCTTCTTTAAGGTCAGAAGCAACTACTATGTTGCTTTTTTTGGAGTGGGGAGGGGGGGTCTAATGCCCAACCTGGCCCATCAGGGAATATATATATATAAAAAAAAAATCTGCCCCCACTCCCACACACTACCTGATGGGTCGGTGACCAACCCAGTCTATCACACAATTAAAAATAAGCATTTTTTTTTAACTCTTTTTATTGAAAAAAATTAAACAATGAAACAAACATACAATCAAATAACAATTGGCTACAGTTAATCACAGATAGATACATACATACTGGAGCTTACAATTTAATTAATAACAAGGACTACCCATGTAAAGGCCACACCCTCCAAAATCAGAAATTTATTAAACAACTGCACAACTAAAGGAAAGAAAGTTAGATTCAGAATAGGGGCCCTCACCCACAGAGACCCTCTTGTACTTCAGTGGTCATACTTAAAGAATTCTTGCACCACCCCTTTCTTGACACAGCGTTGAATTGGGAGGGGGTTACCCCATGGGTGGGTGGGGGAACACAGGGTTGGGCAATGGGCAAGGGAGGAAGAGAGAAGGAGGAAGGAGAAGTGAGGGGAAGGGGATGAAAGGGAGGAAGAGGGGAGGAAACAGACCAATGCTTACATCCCCAATAGTAGGAAGGGGATATCAAAAATGTAACGGGCAAAAAGCCAGCCCACAAATGGGCCGGACCATCTTCTAAACTGGGAACTTGCCCCTCTCCATGGCAACCATCGGGGTCCACATGTCATGGAAGGATTCTCAATCCCCATTGGCAAATAACTGTATCCTCTCCAAAGTCACACACTGCCTAAAGTTATTGGCCCACTGCTGGACAGAGGACTGGAGGATGACATCCAGGACTGAGCAATTGTTTTCCAGGCTGTAAACAGAGCAAGGGCCCCATAAGGGGTCAGACCCTCTACCAACTAGATGGAGTGGGTCTGCCCCCAATAAAAGTTCAAGCAAGGACTTAGAAGGGGAGTATCCTAACACTCCCCACATCACTCTGTGCACCTCATTCCAAAAAAGTGCAACCCTAGGACAAGTCAGGGCCATATGTAAAAAAAAATAATCGTCCTCTATCATACACTTGGGGCATTCACTGGACCTTTCTGGGTCAAAGGCATGAAGGCGCTTAGGAATAATACACACCTGATACATAAAGTTAAGCTGAACCTATCTCCGCGTATTGCTTCTAGAACAAGTAAGAAAGTGCTTAGTGGCCAATTTCCATGTAGCTGGGCCAATCTGGGTGTCAAGATCTTGTTACCAAGCTGCCCTAATCCCATCTGTTGCCTGCTTCTCTTTCCCTTGTAGGGTCTGAAAGTAAGTTGTCGAAGGCTGTCTATCAGGCTAGGGTTTATAAAATTTTTCTTCAAAAGGGGAAGGTTCAGCCCAATTATACTCTGCATCCACTGAATCCCCCAGGCGGTTTCTAATGGTTATACAAAAAAATCTCCAGGTTTCAAACCCAAAGTTCTACATAGAGCTGAAAAATCCAGTAATTTACGCCAGTTTAACAGTCGCTGGAGCGACTGTACGGAGCATGGGCCCCTCTGGCGCACAGCAGTGATGAGGCCCGTATAAGGCTAGGGCAGAGGGGAGTGACCCACATATTTATGGGCAGTCAGCCAAGCTTTCAAGGTGCATGCAGTGAAGGGGTTGGCCACTTCTGGCAGTAAACTGCCCCGAAGAGCCCCAGAGAGCAGGTCGCCTGTCAAGTTGATCCCCAGGTTCTCCTCCTCTAGCTGCAGCCAGGAGGTTTTGGAGATCATCCCTCCCACAGGAACAAATGCTAGTTGTGATGCCCAATAATACAGCAAGAAGTCTGGTAGACCAGCACCTCCCACTGAAAACATTAATTGGTGGATATTTTGTTTTATACGGGCTGATTTGCCTCTCCATAGAAATTTGTGAATCATGGCGTTAAGCTGTTTAAAATGGACTGAGGTGACAGAAATGGGAAGGGACTGATATAGGTACAGGCACCTCGGCAGGATGGTTATCTTCACTGCATTTATATGGCCTAACAAGAAGACTAGCAGAGACTGCCACCTTTAACAGTCATCTGTCAACTTTGAGAGGAGGGGCCTGTAATTGTGTACAGAGAGCTAATTTTGGCCACAATGAATATCCCAGGTATTTCAGTTTTTCCACCAGCTGCAACCCTCCTAAGTTGGAGATAATGTGTGCCCTGTTTTGCCTATTGGCAACAGCTCAATTCTGGTCCGGTTAACTTTATGCCCAGATAGCTGGCCATACTCCTTCAACAGGTCTTTCTTCTTGTGGGGCACTTACCTGAGTAGTTAGTTGCCCGAAGCCCACCCCGCCGTATCCTCTTTACCTTGAATGACCCCCTACTCATAGCGGCTGCTACAAGAGCTAACCCTAATTGCGGGCCACCTCCCTCACTTATTACACTGAGCATGGAAGACTGCTGCTGGGAATGTTGCTTGTCTCTCTTTTTCTGCTTATCTGTCTAAATGCGTTTTTCGCTATCCATGCCCTGTACCTGCAAGTCCACTGACACTATGTCTGCTCTTACCAATTTCCGCTTCTCCAACATGATAGCAGTACACCGGCCTGCGCCTACATGGAACTTACTCTTCTACCAAAAGGGCTGTACCTACTATGCTTTCTCTGCTCATAGGAAGTGGTTGCCTAGGCGTGTTACTCCCCTAACCTTCCATAGTGTAAGGCTCTGGTTCCTAGTCATCCTTGCAATTATTCAGTCTGTGGATGTGAAACTGAGTCCGGTTCCCCCTGCTCACTTCTCCCCAGCTGACATATCTAGGATCTCCAACAATGGGCTATTCATTGCTCATATGAATATTAGAAGTCTAACCTGTCACCTTGCTGAACTCAAGGCATGGGCCAAAGTCTACAATCCAGACATTCTATGCCTTATAGAAATGTGTCTGAAACCAGAGATACAGAACTCTCTTGGCTCCCTTGCAAATTACTCTCTGATCCGTAGGGACAGGTCAGCCTCGAAGCGAGGTGGGGGAGTTGCTCTGTTCCATAAAAACCACCTCAACATTGTGACTGTCCCTGCCTCTGCCTCTGCCTCCCCTTCTGTCTGTGAATTCCTACATGCAACTCTTGCATTAGGTGCAAAAAAACTTCACATCTGGGGGCATAGCTGGGTTGCAAGATCTGCTTGATCAGACTTCCCGAATTTTCAACTAAAATGAAGTAGTAATTTTGGAGGACCTTAACCTTAACTGGCTGGGGACAACTCACAGTTCACTACTGTCTCTCAAGCA
This sequence comes from Neoceratodus forsteri, assembly GCA_016271365.2. Lineage (NCBI taxonomy): Eukaryota > Metazoa > Chordata > Ceratodontiformes > Ceratodontidae > Neoceratodus > Neoceratodus forsteri. Next base: position 43,568,524 of record CM057451.1, read on the forward strand.
AAGCTATAATCTTCATCTACTGTTAACTGAGCAACAAGAACAATGCCATCCCTTCAATCATCTACTCTCACTGATTGGGTACTGGTAAACCGAGTGGAGCACATACCTACTACAGGCATACTGGCTGATGCTCTAACAGATCACTCTCCAACTTTCTGCATCTGGTCCATGGATGCACCACCATCTCCTCCCCCATGATTCATCACTTTTACCAAATTTGCCAGCCTGGATGTAGATTAATTTTTATATGATGTTTCCATATTTGACTGGTCTGGTATCTATCACTCCTGTAATACTGAGGATGCCCTACATATTTTTTTTTAATTAATTCCTTGACATTCAGTGCAAACACACCCCTACGGTCACTAGGAGCGCCAGAGGCAAACGGACGAGGTGGCTCCACAAAGACCTGATTGCTAATCTGCGCCTCAGGGATAAATCATGGAAGTGTTACAAACTTACTTGCCTGCTAGAGGATTTCAATATCTATAGAGCTCTCAAGAACTCATGTAAAAAACAAATCAGAGCAGCTAAATGTAAATACTGTAAAGACTTATTATCTAGCTCAGCTGGTGACCGCAGAAAATAATGGGCTCACGTAAAGACTTTTCTTGGTGCTTCTCAAATCTGTAACACCTGGGGATATGATATTAAATGGCATTCATTGTAGTGACTCTGGCACCATAGCAAATTCTTTCAACCAGATGTCCTCCGATCTCTCCCAGTATCCCTACTCCTTTCCACAAACTGCAACACACTCTCAGTTCTTATTTACACACCAGCCAGTCTCCCCTACCACTGCATCTCATGGGCTACCATATGCCCCACCTTTCTAATTTAGGGCCATAACTAGGTTGGAGGTCCTGAAACTCCTGATATCCATCCTGGACAACACTAGCTCTGGCTCAGATTCCCTAGAACCTCGATTTCTAAAGATTGCTGCTCCTCTCATTGCCTCTCTGCTGGCTAAAATCTATATGCTATCTCTCTCTCTTGCAGTATAGTTCCTGACCTCTGGAAAATTGCTCGTTTAACACATGTCTTCAAAAATGGTGACCTGAAGGAAATCAACTTTAGGCCCATAGCCATCCTTTCGGTTCTGAGTAAAATTCTCCAGACACTTATGGCTACACAAACAATTGACTACTTCACGAAGTTCAGTCCTCTCTCTGAAACCCAGCATGGTTTTAGAAAAGGTCATAGTACATCAATGGCTCTTCTCAAACTTACCTCAGATACACTCTCCAATATGGATGCTGGACGACATACCGGGGCTGTTTTTACTGACCTTACGAAGGCCTTTGATCTGGTTGATCACCCCCTACTCCTCTCCACTCTTCGAAATCTTAGTTTCTCACCTCCAGTTGTGGACTGTTTTAGTAGCCATCTGTCAAACAGGACCCAAACTGTGAAATTTGACTCCTACCTATCTGACAGTTCCATTATTACCACTGGTGTGCCACAGGGCACTATCTTGCGGTCCCTTCTTTTCTCACTGTTTATAAACAATGTTGTAAATGTTTTTAAATCCTGCTCGTCTATTCTATATGCTGACAATCTTGTCATCTACACCAGCTCCACTAGCATAGCTAGCATTAACGCATCCCTCTCCTCTGATTTTAGAAATGTTCAGAACTGGCTGTATGCTCATAAGTTGGTACTAAATGCAAAGAAAATGAAAGCCATGCTTGTAGGCTCTGCACCAAAGCTAAAGGCTTCTCCCTCATCGCTGATGGTTTGTGATTCAGGGGGCACTCAAATTGAGTGTGTCACATCGTTTAATTACCTGGGAGTCCTGCTTGACCAATCCCTTGATTTCAGTCTTCATATACAGTCTACCTGCAAAACTGTAAATGCTAAGCTGGGTGTAGCTTACAAAACCAGCTACATGCTAACGCCTCTGCTAAGTTGGCTATTGCCAGAGGTATTCTATTCCCAGCTCTCACTTATGGTGCCCCCATCTTTGCTGCTGCTCATAAAACCTCCCTCCATAAATGGAACGTTATCTACAATAATATCTGCCGGTATGCCTCCTCGTCTCTTCGACTAAAGCATCACTGTCAACTCTACAGTGACCTGAGATGGCTCTTTCCCTCTGCTTGTAAGCAATATTCTTTTGGCTCACTTATTGACTCTTATCTTAAGACAGCAAACCTCATCCTCACTTGCAGCATTGCTGGTTCCACAAATCTCCTCCCATGGTTTGCGATCAGCTGACAAATCTTTACTCAATGTATCCCGGTGTCGTACATCTAAAGGGACTGGTGCTTTGCAACATGCTGTCCTCCCAGCTATAGAACTCACTCCCCCTAGTCCTAAGGCAGTCGAAGTCCCATCTCTGCTTTAAAAGGGAGCTGTGCCTTTATCTATCTCTTACTAACTCATGCACTTGCTTTGATCCCACTTGATGTCATTTGGCCCCCTTCCTTCCCAAATTATACTAACCACCCCCGTAATCCCCTTCTATCTTATACCATCTTCAATGCTAACCGACTCCCCTTAAACCTTTACTTGCTACTTCTTGGCCCCTCCCTACCTTCCCTGTAATTAGGCCTACTTTGCTCTTCACTTTCTTATTTTCTCCTCCTGTTGTTCTGTGTAAACTTCTTGCCCTTACTTCCTCCTAAGCTGACTCCCCCTTTCATTATTGAATGCTATCCCTCTACAATCTGTTTTTGTTCTACTTTATATGATACAGTTTTTTGAATCCTTACCTTTATTGTTTGACTGCTTGTTTTCTTGATCATTGTACTGTTTTTGACCTACACTGTGTATAAATGTCCTACACTTATGAAATGTTACTTGTCTGCCATACTTTGTTGTACTCTCCTGGGTCATGTCTGAAAATAGTCATTTTATGCAGAGCTAGAAATAATGGGCTCAAGAGTACATTTCCTCTGGAAATGTAGGAGGTACAGATTACATTTCCACATAGAAAATAATAACTTATTTTAGAAAACAAAGTAGAACAGTGCAGGAACACAAGTTAATCCTCCCCTTCACTCTCTCCATCAGAGGAACTGCTTGATAGGTTCAGTTGTAAACCCAAATCTAAGAAGAGACATGGTGATGCTTACCAATGTGAGAAAAATGTAATTGGTCAATAAAGATTTTTATTTCAGTAGTTTGTTTATTAGTCAGATCACAGCACACACAGTTTAATTTTCCCTTCACAATCCTGTGAATCAGTGGTCTGCTGTACTCTTTTTGAAATACAGACATTTTCACCCTCGCTGCAGTCTACGAACTGTCTGAACAGTTTTTGTTTTTCCCCCAGAAAGCCCAACTGTTCAGGCAAGACATTTTGCCCATTGTTCAGATAGGACTTTTTACCCTTTTTAGAGGACCCCCCCCAATTTATGCCCTGGGAACGTTTGACCCAAACACTCTGCCTTTTGTTCCAAGACCTGACTGATCTGCAGGAGTCATGCCCCCTCTAAACTGTTTTTCTGTTCAGGCAGGATGTTTCCCCTTTCTGTGAGCCATGTGTGTGTTTTCCACCAGATTGTGCCACGAGAATTTCCCCCTCACACTCTGCCCTTAATTAGCTTAACTCACTGAGTCCTGGTGGCCATTTTGGGTCAGGTTCTGTAATGGAGGTTCCAACACCATATGGCATCTACTGGACTCAATTTTAAGCCTGAATGTTCAGACATGTTTTGCCCCCTCATTTTTATTGTTCAGGCAGCACTAGCCTTTGTCTTCTGCAGAGCTTTTGTTTTTCCCCACCAACTTATTGTGCCACAGGACTTTCCCCCTCACACTCTGCCCTTTGATCTGAAGATAGGACATTTTGCCCCCCCCCCCTTATGTTTTCCCCTTTCTGCAGAAACTTTTTTGGTTTTTTTTTTACCCCCATTTGTGCCACAGGACTGTTCCCCTCTCACACTCTGCCAAGTTTATTGCCTTTAGGTAGGACGTTTGCCCTGTTTGTTGAGGCATGTCTGTTCTCTGCAGAGCTCTTAATGTGTTTTTTCTAATCGTGTCGCCACAGGACCCCTGCCTCTTTCTTTACCTTTTGAGCACCGGTGCTCATTTACAAATTTTTCACCTCAAATGTATAGTGACAAAAAATATTAGCAAGAACAATATAAGCAGTTCGAGCAGAAATGTACTTGAGTCCGGCTCCAACACTTAAGGAAGAACAGCTACCTACAGATTTGAACATCAAAGTCCATACAGACTGCTGTTTAAAAAGTCACAGGTTAGAGAGAGAGAAACCAAATAAGACGGTTTAATGGTTAGAACTACACCAACAGTGTATTGTGGTGTTATCCACCTGTATTTTGGTCCTGCATGCCTCCTGACCAACTTGTATTTTGTTTTTCTCAGCAGCCTTCTCTTCAGCCCATGATTATCTCCACTTTCCTGCGCTCCACTTCAAAATTATGGACCTGCATTTCCCTTCCCCGAATCGGTGCAACAAATTCCCACAAGCAAGCTGCATTCCTCCCTCCCTCCTCCCTCCTGCTCCCATCCGCCCAAGCACACGACGTGCTTGCACATACTCTCCCTCCTCCCTCAGCGCCCCGCCGTCCAGCACATCACACACTTGTGTGCCAGAAATATTAGGTGCTTAGCGTGAGTTCCCCTGCTTCCAGCACGGATACGATTCATTTTTAAACTCCCCCTCTATCTCAGGCATGGAGCACGTGTGCACTACTGAGGCTATCTACTGCCACTGTAGCCAAGCGGCCAAGCCAGCATACTGCAGCAAGCATTTCCATACGGAAATGCTGGCTCTAAAAATACATTTCCAGGGCTAGAAATGCCTTTCCACGGAAATACGGAAAGGCTATATTTCGAGCCCTGTTATGGCTAGTGCACTCACCTGGTTAACAAAAACTAAATAAATAAAGAGGGAGTGGACCATGGGAAGATCCCTGGCTGTAGATATAGAAGGAGCGGGTCATGCCTGAAAATAGTCATTTTATGGCTAGTGCACTTACCTGGTTAACAAAAGCTAAATAAAATAAATAAAGATCATCCACATACATAGCGATTTTGTACTATGTAGCCCCCCCACATATCCATGTATTGCCCTGTTTCCCTCAATAGAAGAGGGGGTGGGACAGCTACAGGGAGAAAGTGAAGCTGTGGAAGTCCCTCTCCAGGGTGGGATGCTGGATGTCTTTTGGAGGAGCCCATGGGGGAGGGGGGCAGCAAATCGAGCACCCAGTAAAGGAGCTGGCTACTGAGCAGACATGACAGACCATGGGGCCTATTCTGCTGGCTTTTAGTATGTTAGTATGTAATAGCTACTGCTAGCAGCTCCAGTGAGAGGACATAGAGAAGGGGCGACAGCAGACATTCCTGACTACTTCTACCGCCCAGCTGAAAGGGGAAGTCAACTCCCTGTTTACCGTGATCTGGGCTGTAGGGGAAGAGTACAAAGCACCCACCCAACTTCTAAATTTCGGCCTCAGGCGGCTTAAGAGTCTCGACATATACCCCCACTCTACGTGGTCAAAAGTCTTCTCAGCATCTAGAGCAAGGACCACCGCACCATGCCATGCCACCGTCCTCTCCCACAAGTGTACAATATTCAGGGTCCTACAGATGTCGTGCTTCCCATGCCATTCCTGCTCGAATCCGTCCTGATCCGGGTGTATCAGGGTAGGAAGTATGGGGTCCAAGTGTGTGGCAAGGATCTTACCCAGGATTTTATAGTCTGCTGTCAACAGGGAGATAGGATGATAGGATGCACACAATGTCAGGTCTATGCCTGGTTTAGGGAAGACCGTGATAGTGGCGGACCACGTGGAGGGCGGTAACTGACCCTGTTCAAGACTCTCCACCAACATATCATATAAGGTGTCCAACAGCAAAGAGTAAATGTCTTAAAAAAGTCAATGGGAAGCCCATCTGGGCCTGGTGCCTTCCCCCTTTCAAGGATTCGATAGCCCAAAGTATTTCCCCTTTAGTGAGTGAAGCATCAAGCCCTCTCACCTCCTCCACATCCAGAGTGGGCACCAATGCCCTCTCAAAAAAGTTGTTCAAGTTTTGGGTGGTTGGGGACACCTCAGAGGTGTATAAGGAGTTATAAAACAAAAGATTACCAGGATGCAAACCCTGTATAATAAAATAGCTCATTTCGCAACCTTAGACCACCCGAGACGTCACCACTGTGACACTTTGGCCAATCTTCGTTGGCCTACATTGGTCGGCCGCCTCAAACACCCCTTGCTTGTCCAGGCCTAAAAGCTTCTCAAACCCCACGCTCCGCCGAGCATTGCCGGGACTATAACCCTCAAACACAACCCAAGGAACCTAAGGACCTCAGATGAACGCTATTAGAAGTCCCTAGGGTAAGGACAAATGCTGGCGGAAGATCCTTTCCTCCCAAGCAGCCTGCCAATGGAACAAGCTCCCTCCCCAGGTCCAGGCCTCCTCCTCACTCATGAACTTCCACACCAGGCTTAAGTCCCATCTGCTGACCTCAAGCGCATGCCACTGTCATGGCACTTAAAGCTCCTAAGGTACTCCCCTCCTCTCCAACTCCCGTCTCCTAGCTTAACCTTCCTACTACCTGCCTTATACAAACTGCTCGCCAGAGGCCACGTGTAACCCCTGAATAAACTATATGCAAAATACTACCAGTTGCTTACATGTCATGATGATAACCATGCCTGTACCCATGCCTGCATCCACTGCTTTTCTTTTACTGTGCCTGTAAGCCATGCCTGTATCCACTGCTTTTCTTTTACCATGCCTGTATCCACTATTTTTCTTTACTGTAACCACCTCATGATGTAACTCACAATGCCTCAAATGTTCCTTATGTCCTTGTTCATCTTATAACTTGTATTGTTATCCCGGGTCGCCCCTGAAAAAGGGACCTTCGGGGCTCAGTGGGCCTACCCGGTCACCAAAATTTAATATATAAATACATAAATAAAAGGTGCCAAAAGTTGCGCCAATTGAGGTGGTAACACCGACAACCTCCCCGTAGAGTCCCATATCTGGCCTATAGTTCTCTCCCCTTCTCGACATCAGAGCTGCCAGGCAAGGTACTTGCCCCCCTATTCCCATCAAATTAGACCCCTGCTTGCATCAGAAGACTAGCACATTCTATTTGGGCAGTACTGAATGTATTAAAGCGCCATTTCAGCTATTGTACTACTCTGTACAAGGCCGCGGTGGGTCTACGCATATGGGCCTCCTCACTGGCAGCTATTTTAATACGAAGCTGGTTTAGTTTTTGTTCAGAATTTTTTTATGTGTGCAGAGTATGCAATCGTTTAACCGCTGATAAAGGCCTTTAAGGCCTCCCACCTACACTTATGGTATGTGTCCCTTCCCCCTTTGTTGTAAAGTAAAAATTCCCCTATGTTATTGGCCATAAACTTATCAAAATTTCTAACTCGGAGGAGCAGGGGGTCCAGATGCCAGGGTCTAGCTGTGGGGGGGGGGGCCCCCAATGCAGTCAAAGCAATCATGAGGGAAGAGTAGTCAGACAGCAATATGGTGAGTAGTCCACCGAGTGAATGGAGGACAAGAGGGAGGTGCTGACCAGCAACCTGGCTAGACGAGCATATGACTGATGGACATAGGAGTAAAAACTGTAATCACGGCCAGTGGGGTTAAGATGATGCCAGATATCCACCAGATTAAACATGGACTCAATTTCCCCAAGGGACTTAGCATTTTTGGAAAGGGGAACAGGGGTTGGGTTAGAGTAGTCCAAGACCATGTCAGAGACACAGTTAGTCTCTACCAACAATCCAAGGACCTGGAAGCGCTGCCATGTCCACTGACAATATTTGGAAGGACTTGGGGTCCGCCATGTTTGGGGTATATACCAACCCAATTAAAAGGGTCCCTACTCCCACCAAATCAGCCTCGCCAGGACATACCTGCCCGCACTGTCGTCCACCTGTTCAATTATTTTAACCTGCACCCCTCAGGAAAACCACACAGACGCACCCCTGGCTTTCGATGAGAAACAGGGGGGACACCCAGGTTCCACCTAAGGAATCCTCCATTTTCTGGTTCTCCACCACAGACATATGGGTCTCTTGCAAAAGGACCACATATAGTTTAGACCTCTTAACCTCAGACAAAATACACTTTCTTTTAACTACTGACTTTAACCCATTAATGTTCCAAGTAGCAACCCTTACTGCATTAGCCATTTTCAAACTGTATTTTCAAGCACTTAAACACATTGGCCCCAAGATTCAGAATAGCGTCTGGCAATGGTGCATGTGGTGTCGCAGCGCAACTGAGTTAAGCTGGTGCAACTAAGGGATATAATCAAAAGAGATGAGCCATGGCACATGTCCTCTGAATATATCAGGTAATGCGCACTGCACAACTACGATGCGCTGGCACATCCCCTGCAAACAGGGCTGAATATCAGAAATGGGAACTGCACCAGTGCAACAGAGTTACGCTGTGCACAAATTCCTGATACTGAGCCAGCAGTATGCAAATGGGGCCATAATACATACAAGGCACAAATGGGTCCATTTGCTTGCTATTATTGCCTCATTTGCATGTGTTGTGCAGGGCTGGCCAGCGAAATGCGCCTGGCGCCCTGCACAGCATGCACCGTGTGGGTGGGGGGTGCCACTGGACCACCAGGTAGCTATTTCCGACATGTTTACGGGTGATTGGGGTTATGGAAGGGGTGGGGGTCACCACTAGACTACCAGGGATATACTTTTCTGTTATATCGGGCAACTGAAGCAATGGGAGGGTTGGGGGTTACCACTAGACTACCAGGGATATACTTTTCTGTTATATCGGGCGATCGGGGGTTCCAAGCGGGGGGGGGGGCACCACTACACTGCCAGGGACAGTCAGATGATGTACTGTGGGTGATCGTAGGGTCGGGAAGGTCCCACTGAACCACCAGAGACATCATGGATGCTTGTGTACAGTGTTCAGGGAGGGGGAAGCCACCCACGACTGGCGACCGCTGTTCTGCGCATTGCAGTATGACAGCTCGCCTGTGGGTGGCTGCCATTCGAGCCTACATTTTCGGACTCAACTTTGTGCCCCGGTATGTGGCGCATCTCAGGGTTGTGCTAGCCTATGCGCCACACATCCCAGGCTGAATATCAGGATGTGCCATATGCATGGGCACGCTCCCTGAAGATGTGCCGATGCATTATTTTTGCACTTCGTCAAAGATCAGGACTTGCGCTAAGTCCTCTTTGAAACTGCCCTTAGGGCACATTTCTGGGGTTGTGCTGGTGCAACTCAGTTGCGCCATGAGCAACCCCATTGAATATCTAGCCCATTGGGTATATACCAAACTCGAAGTGAACACACATTCCAGTATTTCCCGCAATTTTAAATAAAAATTAAACTTCAGCACAGAAAACTTTTTTTTCCCTCATAAATCCCCCCATACAGATACCTCCAACAAACTTGAAACTGATCCCGGATAGAACCAAACTTTCTACGAGAACCTGTAACCTGCCAAGGTTCCCAAAGACCTGATCCCCCCCACTCTCCCCAACCAGGAATGTCATGTCCTGGTAATACATCCCCTGCAAACTAGAGGCGGTAAGTAGTTGAAACAATAGGAAGAATATAATACATTTTCCAAATGGTGTCATGGGTACATAACAGGAACTCAGTAAAGAACAGTGCCCTGAAAACGGACATTAAATGAAGTAATAAGAGGGAGAGCCGACCAACCAGGTCATCTACTCCCCCCATACCCACTCCAAAAAGTGGGATTAATCAGGTTGAGTGGGATCACAAACATATTAAATGAGCTCAATAATATTATGGCTGTGGCAACTGCCAACTGGATGAGTCTAGTGGGACACATCAATCCTGTAGGTTGTTCATGCCCCAATCCCATTCAGAATCATAATGGAGCTCACCCCCTACATGCAGAGGCAACCCAAAAGGTTGTGAGACATAGGCCTCAGGTGGGGGATTAGGCCTTTGTGGTGAACCACACACATGGAGCACCAAGGCAATTGCTCAGTGCAGTGGGGCCCCACCCCAAATGCTTAATACAGCGGGCTAGGGCAAAACACCCCAACACTTTTAAGTTGCCAGTGCACATAAAATTTCTGGGTTAAAGATCAAAAAAGATAATCGTAGAGCGAGTCCGACAGTTGCAGTTCTCAATCTTGAAGAATGCTGGCCTAGATCATCGCTGTGGTCGGCCCCACCAATACCCATGTCCCCAAACATGGTCGGGGTGAAAATGCAGATATGACAATCACCAATGTAAGATAAACTCAAGCCGCCCCAGAAGTGTCCTTGGAATAGAGGAGTTTGGGTGATGTTAACAAAAACATGGGGTGCCTGAAGTTGCGTAATCCGGTAACTCTGATGGCCCGAACTCCCTTGGAGACACGTGCTGTCCCCTCCTCCCAAGAGGGTCAGAGGGAGGAGATGATTACACAGTACATCTTAAAATTTGAGCCCCCAGCCAGGGTAGCCACAAATAAACAGACAAAGTGAATCATAATCAAGCAGTGTAGAATGGAATACCCTCATTGATCACAGTTGCCACGTTCTGGCTGCTTTACCCCACTAAAGAAAAGTGGTCTCCCCGCCCCACATGCCCCCACCCCAGGCCACAGGAGATATTACGCAGCCTGGATAGCGGTGAAGGGCTGGCAGGCCAATGCAGACAGGGATCAGCCAAAACAGAGAGGGTAAGTTCTAACAATTATAGGAGCAATTAGTTGAGAGTAGAGGACTTATCTATCATTAGTGTCCATTGGATTAGATGATGGTCGCCCCTCAGACGCTCTGGCCTCCTTCTCAATCCACTTCTCTACCACTCTGTTACAAGTAAAATACTTAGGGGGCTTGCCTGAGCAATCAACCTGCAGCTTGCCTGGATACATAAATGCAAACGGCTAGCCCAGGAAGTGCAGTTTCGATCTGACTGCGTTAAATTTCTGCTGTTTGAGCTGCGCTTCCCGGCTGTAGTCTTGGAAATGTGGACTTTGTTGTTATTCAACGATATAGGCCCACGAGCTTTCACCACCTTCAGAACAGTCTCTTTGTCCGTATGCCTTAAATATTTGATAAGACAATGCCTCAGTCAATCACCTGGTTTTGTCGGAGGGCCTACCTGGTGTGCTCACTCAATTTCAAACTGCAGAGCATCCGAAGGTAAGTCGAGGTGTTTCACTAGCCACTTGTGCAGACCTTTTTCAGGATTTCGGCCCTCAGCCCCTTCAGTGAGACCCACAAATTCGCAGACTGGAGTGGTGGGAACAGTTTTCTTGATCATCCACCCTAGCAACCAGCTCCTCGAGTTGATCTTTCATCTGGCTAGGGTCTGAGGAGACAGAGTTCAACGAATCCTCCAGGTTACTAACCCGCTGCTCCAGCTCAGTTATACGGGAGGTATGAGAGGCGGTGGTTTCAGACAGGCCTGTCACCACGCTTAGCAGGTGGGAGATTTGCACGGAGATATTGGTGAAACCTGCCTTCATCTCGGGCTGCATGTTAGCTAGAGTGGCAGGAACTCCAGCCAACAAGCACTGCAAGTGAGTCATGCTGTAATCAGACTCTCCGGCTGTGTGGGTTGCAATCTTGTATGGGCCTCCAACCCCTGGCGTTTTTTTTTCTGTTGCACCACTGGTTCAAAAGTTAATTTAGATTGCCTGGTTTTTTTTTGCTTGCCTGTTGCCATCAACGTTCTGAATTGAGTCAGTAGCTGAGGTATCACTCTTGCTCTCCACGGGTCAGTTTTCTTTGCGCTTTCAGTGATGTGCCTGAAGGAGCTCAGCTAGCACACAACTGCCATACTGTAGTGCTAGCCATGTTCCCACTCCCAAAAAAATAAGCATGTTGATAATGGGGGGTATAAGTGAGTTTGGTGCTGGAGGAAAGAAACTAACTGCCTGGTGTTGGGTGGACTTGATCAACTGTGTACAGTGTAGGGGCATTACTAAAAAGCAGTGTGGCTGTGTCAGAGCCCTCCCTGTAGGCACTGTATTCAAAATATCTGTAAAACGGACTTTGAAGTTGGTTCTCATGCATGTACAATCAGAATAGTGAGACTGGTGAGACAATAAGGTCTGATACAAAAACTAGAAAGGAACGTGCTTATCCTTAGGCAGAACAACCACTAGTTTCTTTCATTTCCAAAAACAATCTTGCATGATATTTTCATAATGCTTGAAGCTACATTTTGATAGCTGTACGATCTGAATAGTTAATACAGTTCTCATGTGTTGCTAAATGCATATACATATCTAAAAACTAGAAAAACTGCGCACGCAGACCATGGTGCTTTAGAAACTAACCATAGAAAACTAAGAAAGAGTTTCGAGCACACAGAAACCCATAAGAGGAATGCAAAAAAAATCAGAAATCACATGTAGTTTATTTTAAGATACCAAAAATACACGTATACAAATAGACAGGACGCTGTCCTGATTGTTTGTATACGTGTATTTGTGATATGTTAAAACAGATTACATGTGATTTTTAATTTTTTTGCATGCCTCTTATGAGTTTATGTGTGCTCAAAACTTTTTCTTCGATGCATATACGTATGAATATAATATAATATACAGAATACGTGGGGGAAGTGCATAACAAGAATTTAATGCACACCAAGTGTGGATGCTCCATAACCCCCAACGAGGCCGGTTTATCAAAGCATGCTACACCGAGGGTGTGCATTAAATTTGTTATGCACTCCCCCATGTATTGTTTTACGTAATTACTGGGGACGTTTTTTTCTCCAACCAGATTTCACTGAATAAAAACATTATCTTTAAACAAAGTCTTCTGTCTTATTTTTATTTTTGACAACAGAAAAGAAGAATGTGAACAGTGTCAAACTGTTTCAACATGCACATTTGTGTGCACAAGGAACTTTTTTAACATAGATATGATGAGGTTTCTTTAAGTTAAAAGAGTTTGAGAATGGCAACCGCTTCATTCCTACTCTGAAAATGGCAGCTTCTTAAACTAGCAGTAAAGAATACATTTTCAGTAGGAAAACACTTCTAAATGGTAGGAAACATGTTTAGAAAGTTGTACTTTTTACTTTCAGTTTTTATTTACAATTATTTTTATTTTGTCCCGGGCGTTGCTGTCACAGCAATATGTTAATTAAGTGAAGAGGTCACAGTTTATAGTGGTTTGCGTGGAGAGGAAAAAGAGAGTGTGTTTGTCTGTGTGTCAGATACTAAGGTGCCCAATACTCCTCCTCCCATAGAATTTGAAACATAGAAACATAGAATTTGACAGCAGATAAGGACCGCTTGGCCCACCCAGTCTGCCCATTTCCCTACCTACTGGATAAGCTGCAGATCCTAGTTAACCAGCAGCCTACTTCTTCCTACCCCCACCCCCTAGAATTGCCTTATGACTGTCCCATGCATGCTTGAATTCCACCACTGTTTTTGACTCTACAACCTTCCTCCGAAGGCCGCTCCATGCATCCACAACCCTCTGTGAAAAAATACTTCCTAAAATACCTCTGAGCCGCCTCTATCTTCAAATTCAGCCCTTGTTCTTGCACACCTCTATTTTTGAAAGATGCTACCCTTTGGACTTTGTTGATTCCTTCAGGTACTTGAACGCTTCTATATGTCCCCCTCTCCTCCTTTCCTCGAGGCTACATATTCAGCTCCTTAAGTCTCTCTCATATGTCTTCCGTGCAGACCCCTGCACCTATTTTAGCTGCCCTCCTGGACAGCTTCCATCCTGTCTATGTCTTTCATGGAGATTGGGTCTCCAGAACTGCACACAGTACTCCAGATGGGGTCTCACCAGCTGTCTGTACAGAGGATAATAACTTCTGTTTTCTACTGGTGATGCCTCCCTATGCATCCCAGTATCCCCCAGCCCTCCTTTCTGCCCTCTCATTGCTTGCCCACCTTTAGGTCATCTGATATGACTACCCCAGGTCCCTTTCCATTTTTGTTGTTGTTAGTATCTCACCCCCATTGTGTACTCTTCCTGGGTTTTTGTTTCCAGGTGCATTACCTGCACTTCTTAGCATTGAATCTAAGCTGCCATACATTTGACCATTCCTCTAACCTTGCCAAGTCCCTTCTCATCCTTTCCACCCCACCCTGTGCATCAACTCTGTTGCAGATCTTTGTGTCATCTGCAAAGAGACATACTTTCTTCCAGTCCTTCTGCAATGTCGCTTATAAAGACACTGAAGAGGACCGGTCCTAATACTTGAACCTCTGTGGTACCCCACTAGTAACCCTCCTTTCTTCTGAGTGGACTCCATTCACTATTACTCTGTGTCCTATTCTCCAGCCAATTCTTTACCCAGGCTGTCATCTTGGGACCCACTCCCAGGCTGGCTAACTGTATATTAATCTTTTGTGTGGGACTGTGTCAAATGCCTTGCTAAAGTCTAGGTAGGCCATGTCCACAGCCCCTCCCTGATCTACTACTTTGGTCACCCAGTCAAAGAAATCTATCAGATTCTGCCTGGCATGACCTTCCCGCTGAGAATCCATGCTGCCTAGGGTCCTGTGCCCTCTGGCCTCTAGATACCGGCAATTCTTTCCTTCAGAAGTGATTCCATCATTTTCCCTATCACTGAGGTTTAAACTAACAGGTCTGTAGTTTCCTGCTTCTGCCTTGCTCCCACTTTTGTGAAGGGAATCACATCTGCCTCCTCCAGTCCTCGGTACCACCCCATCCTCCCATGATTTGTTAAAAGGGTAGTCAGTGGTGTCACTAGTTCTACCTCTTAGGTCTTTTAGAATTCTGGGATGAATCCATCAGGCCCCATTGCTTTGTCCACCTTCAGTTTTAAGAGTTCTTTCAGAACTCTTTCTTCTGTAAATGGGCTGGTATCAACTTCTGTATCCAGAGTGTTTCTACTGTTTGTTTTATGTACCTCCCTCTTCATTTGTAAATACTGAGCAAAATATTTGTTTAGTATCTCTGCCTTTTCACAGTCTCCTCTGCCCACCCTCCTCCCCTTTTTAAGCCTTACTATCCTCCCTTGGTCTTCCTTCACCCCTGATGTACCTATAAAAGGTTTTATTCCTCTTAACTGAGTTGGCTATCTTTTCCTCGGTTTGGGCCTTTGCTGTTCTGACTGCCTTCCCAGCCTCCTTTTGCTTTAACTGATACAGTTCTCTGTCCTGCTCCTTCATGATTCCTTATACTTCCTGAATGCTTTCTTTTCTCTTGAACCTTCACTGCCACTTCCTTTGAGAACCATAGTGGTTTCTTATCGTTTTGTTTTGTTTATTTGCTTCACACAAAGGCTCAAGTACTTCTGTGATAGCAGTTTTTATTATTCCCCATTGTTCTTCCACCCTCCTTCCTGCCCATTTGCTAGTGCATCCTTAGGCACTCACCCATTTTGGCAAAGTCAGCCTCCTAAAGTCCAGTACTTTTGTCTTTGTATGGTTGACTCTATTGCTGTGTTTATTGTGAACCATACTGTTCGATGGTCGCTAGTTCTAGATGGCTACCCACTTCTACATCTGTGATCCTCTTTCCATCTCCATTTGAGAGAATCAAGTCTAATATTGCTCCTCTCGAGTGGGCTCCAGTACTAGTTGTCTAAGGCATGCCCCCTGTAGGGCATCTAGAATAACTGCACTCTTCGAAGTGGCAGCTGCAACTGCACTCCAGTTAACATCTGGCATATTCAGATCACCCATCAGCAATATCGCCCCTTTTTCTGCCATTCTAAGTATACTTTCTATCATCTCCTTGTCCATTTCTTCCCCCTGAGAAGGGGGTCTGTATACAACCCCTGTGCGGATTGTGGTGCCATTGCACCACAAAGGTTAGTGATTTTATTTTGTTCTTGTTTTACTTCTGTGAGCTATTTTTTACTCACTTTGATGTTCTGGGGTACTGTTTCTGTGATTGCCATTTGACAGCACATGTAACCCTGCAGTGAGTGAGTTGGCGCGGGCAAGGCTGAGGAGAAGCTGGCGCGTGTTCACCGTTATAACCCACGTGTTATAATGGTGAATTATATCCAGCTTCTCCTGTAAGAAAAAATGTCCCCCAGTTATTAACATAGAAACACAGACTTTGACAGCAGATAAGGACCGCTTGGCCCACCAAGTCTGCCCATTTCCCTACCTATTTGATAAGATGCAGATTCTAGTTAACTAACAGCCTACTTCTTCCTACCTGTGTTAATAATCACAAGACTTCAATAAGCCAAGTTGATACTCCCTTGTATTGTTACTGTTTGTCTGTGCTTTCACGAAAATGTAATAACATTATTATAACAAAACATAAAAACATAGAAATCGACAGCAAATAAGGAGCACTATGCCCATCCAGTCAACAAACTAACAAAAAAAAAGAATCACAGGACTTTAAAAATGCAGTAAAGCATTTTATGTTTTTTATATTGATATGAACCTTTTATATTTTTTTTATATCGATATATGGTCACTAGCCCTAACGGTTCCTAAGCTATTACATTTTAAAGACAAAGTCTTCTGAAAGGTCTAACTCTGGAATTGTTGGGGCTAGAGACTTTTTTTTTTTAAATTAAAGCTTGGATTGCAGCCATTAAGAAATTGTGTCATTATTATATTGATATTATATAACAGTAGTAATTATGTTATCGATATAAAAAAAAAATAAGTTCTGTCTAGTTATATTAATATACATAGTTACATCACGACTGAACCTGTAAACGTTATTGATAACTTTTTCAATAATGATAAAGTGTATTGATATACTTCTGTAACACAGACATGAACAATATTATGATGGTTTTAAAACATAAAATTTAAAACAATACATTGTTTTGCACTTTTTCCAAAATTTGGATTGTATTCCACATAAAACCCTCTAGGCAGAGCCTATTTTCAAAGGGTTGAGTCAGCATCAACAGGAAATAACAGTGGAATACAGTACAATTCGATTATTCCAGCACTTTGGACAAAGACATACTATACATTATGATTCACAATCTTATTGTCTTCTACATTTAGCTGCTGCCATGCTCAAGCAGTGGGGGTCATTAAATGCAATTGTTAACGGTTCACATTTAATAATAACCATTCACAGTAGCTCATATAGCTTCAGCAAAGACCAGATAAAGAGAGGGAGGAGAAGAGAGCGGATTTAAATTGGAAAAGGGTACAGTGTGCTTTTAGGGAGGGGGACAGCTCGTTCCAGAGCTTGGCAAATCTGCAGGAAAAGCCGTCTTGGCTTAGTGAGGTTCTCCTTCGTGGGAGGAGCAGGGTATGTCGTACCACTCCCCTGGTAGTGTACGTTTGGGCCACAAAATCAAACATGGCTTGAAGGCCCGGGGACAGAGAGCTATAAAGTGCTTTTCGTTCAGTGACTAGGGTATTGAGGCATAGCCGGGATTCAAGATTAAGCCAGTTTAGACTGCTGCACAGTACCCATGTATGCGTGTCACGTTTTTAGGTCAAGGGCAAAACGGCAGGTTCTGTTGAGGACACATCAAACTCTAGACAGCTCACCATCGTCTGCTGAGCCGTAGACAGTGATCCCATAGTCTATAAGACTAGTGAATGTAAGGCCTAATGAGTAGCTTTTTGATTTCAGGGAGGAAGCTGTTCCTGTGGTGGAAGAGAAGGCTGAGCCTCGAGTTGACAGTTTTGACTAGGGTATCAATGTGGGCAGTGAAGGAGAGGGTTTGGTCTAGGGTGACACCAAGTTGCCTGAAAGTAGCCACTTGCTCCAGGGAGTGCCTAGCAAGTTGGCTATTGAAAGTGTAAGGGAGGAGGGGGATTTATTGCGGGTGGCAAAGACCATACATTTAGTTTTCTTAGCATGCAACACAAAGAGTCTGGAGGAGAACCAGCCCTGAATGGTGCTGAAGTCAGATTGGAGTTTCTGTTGCAAGATCCCCAGGTTCATATCACTGGTAAAAAATGACCGTGTCATAAAGCAGAACATTAGTGAACTTGCAGACAGTGGTCAATTCATTAATAAAAAGGCAGAATAAAAGTGGCCCAAGGATGGACCCTTGGGGGACTCCAACAATTACTGGTAGAGTGTCAGAAAGTGCTGTGACATTTCACTGCTTGGGTTCTGCCTTTCAGGTACTTTGTGAAACAGAACACAGCATTTGAAGACAGGCCCAGGGAAAGACGTTTCCAGCAGAGGAGAGCATGGTTAACAAGGTCAAATGCCTTGGTGAGGTCAATATATATAGACCCAGCAATTTCATCTTTGTTAAGGGCACAGTGCAGAGCATCTGAAAATTCCAGCAGAGCTGTTGTAGTGCTGTCATTTTCCCCTGAAGCCGTGTTGCCCCCTGGCGAGCAGCACATGAATATTCAAATAGAGTGTCAGTTGATCGTTAATGGCTTTCTCCAGGATTTTAGACAGCGGGGAAAAGGCGATAGAAGAAAGGTTACCAGCAACCCTTTATGTACCGAGGTGATGGCTTTACTTCACAGCTCAGGGACGTTGCTAGTGGATAGGGACAGGTTAAAGATAATCTGTAGGGGATGGGTGACCTCCTGTAGGTCAAGTTTGAGGAGCTTCATGGCAATGTTATCAAGGCCTAGCCGGGTGGACATTTTAGACTTAGTAAGACAGGTGAATACTTCCTTCTGAGAGAGCTTTTTGAAGTAGAATGTGGGCCTGGGTGGGGAGACGGGAGGCTCAGCGACTGCGGTGATGTGCGTAGGCGTGTCAGGTATGTACGATGACAGGTTGCAAAACATTTTATTGAAAGCATTGGCAATGTTTTCATTGCTAGCACCCGTGGAGTTGTCAATTATTATGGAGCAGCGCAGTGTTTCTTTGAGTTTCCAAGCATCTCACTGATGCCTCTCCAAAGTTGCTTAGGGCTGTGGAGTAGGCTTATTTGCGGGTTTTGTGGAAGTTGGCTATAGCTGTTTTGATGTGTGCCTTAATAGTATTACGTAGCTCCATGTACAGTATATCTGAAGGTATTTTGTGTGTCCAAAGTATTTGTATTGGGCTCATGGTGTGTCCCTTTACATGGTATCTATGTAAGTGTAGTACTTATAAACATTCATCTTATACCTTAAATCATGAGGCTAACACTTCTCGCTCCTCACCAGCAATACCAATTTTTTACTGCTTCGCAGCCTTTGGCTGCAAAAGCATCAAAAGAAAATAAACAACAATAGCAACGAAAAAGGCAAGATCAGCCTTGCTGCCACCAGCCAGATCTTGTTATAGTGTGCTTTATTTTGCCGTAGTGCTTTGATAAGTTAAAGAATAAAATCCACCATTCAAGTTCTACACGTTGTGTTTGTGTATGTTGGGGGGATGAATTCCAATCAGTGTCAGACCCACGCCAGGACACAAGCCCTGGAAAAAAAAATGCTGTACCCAGTTGGTGGCCCATGTGGTGCAGTGCACACCTTCCCCCATATGAACAGAAGGGCACGTAAGCATTAATGCTCGATAAAGTAGGTCTCTACCAGGGAATTAATGCCCTGTTGGGGGCTCGTTCCTTCAACCACCAATGTCTTAACTGCCAGATGTTGTGCACCCCAACCCAGCACACATACCCTAGTAACCAAAAAAGGCTGAAACCAATACTGATCCTCACCCCCATCCAAATGGGCTAATTAGGACTGTGTAAGAACTATTGGAGCTCACTCTATAGTTATTCTGAATCCCCCAAAACACACACACACTGATGCCTCCGGCCCCAACCACGAAAGACATTTTCTTTTAAGGGATCAAATACAACGAGTTTAAACAGATCGACTGACAACAGTAAACACAAACACGCAGCACCACAACACAGGGATATGAATGGCTGCTCACTCTGCTGGCCTCCGGGGTTATTTCCTAGCAGTAGCAGGGGGGTGTGTGGAATTGGATATATATGCGCGTTCGTCGTCCTGACTTCACATTATAGCCAGCAATAGCATAGTACTGGGTTCTACTTCTCCTACTTCACCATTCGCCCCAAAAGAAGCAAAGAAAGTTTTAGACCTTTGCTGGAGCAGCTGATCCTCCTCAACATGTATTGTGAAAGGAAAAAGAAAGTCTCGACGTGCCGGCTACTTTCTTTCCACTAGGTTAACAGCCCCTTACTAAGTAGCTAAAATTGCATTTCCCAGATTGACCGAAGGTCGTGATTAATAACCTGATGGCACCGTAGAGCGCATAAAACAAAATAAACTGATCGGCTAGCTGGCTGCGCCCACAGCTGTTTACCCCCTCCAGAAAAATGCACTGCTGCTGCGTACGTTCTGCAGCTTCATTCCGTCTACACGCAGCACCAGCATCCCCCGGAGCACAAAAATAAAAGTGTAGTGAAAGCGAAACACTTACTGCTACATTCCTCGTCGGCGCAGCGCTTATATTCCGCGAACGTCCTGTCTGGTGCTGTCGTCGCCGCTGTCGCCTTGTGGGCCAGGTGAAGCAGCAGGACTAGAAGGTGCATGGTGGCGGGTTTAAGGAAAGCTGCCATGTCGATTGCGGCGGCGGTGGTGGTAACTGCCCGGAAAGACAGGCGCTCCTTCTCGATCTCTCTATCTGTGTATATGTACGTGTGCACTGTATAGTCTCTGGGAACCCCTTCTATATGACTACGTCCTTTCACTGTATTGCTGTGTACAGTACTGTGCAGAGTCAGACCGCGACTCCTGCTGCCAGTAAGGGGGAGAGCATGAGCAGTGAGCAGCAGACACGTCAGCAAGAGCCAGCTGTACACAGGGATGGAAGAGGATGTGAGGAGACCAGCGACTAAAACTGGGCGCTGGGTGGGAATCACAGTACAAAAAAAACATAGGGGGAAGGTTGTTCCGTCTCCGGTTTGAATATGTTCCTGGAAAAACCGGTCTTGTGGACTGTTATGGGAAGGAACAGAAAAGTTATAAACAGTCATCTTTTTCATTTACAGGCAAACTATGGCACTTTGGGCTGATTTATTTCTTATAGGATAGTATTACTTGAACTGCCTCTCTGCTGTCTTTATGAGAGACAGACATTGGGTGCATTTTTAAAAGTGGTATAGAAAAAAAAATATGTTGCGGGCGATACTTTTTATTGGACTAACAAAATTATTTCTGAGTCTAGCTTTCGAGAGAGACAACTATGTTCTGCAGGTCAAATTGAAAACGGCTGAATAGTATGACAGATATAGAGGTTGGATGTGGTAATAGAAACGCATAATTGCACCTTGAATTAGATTCTTCTGCTTTCTACTTTTCTATTGCACAGAGTGCCTCTGCATAACCCACATCCTGTGGTGGATTATTACTATTATATAATGGGCTGCAATAAACGAATAACAAAAAGTTATTTAAAATGTTTAATTTACTGTTTTGATTGTTTTTTTGTTAATTGATTTTTTGTCATTTCCTTCCTTCATGTTTGATAGTGCCTTGTTGCTAGGCAAATTATGGCTTCCCCTGTCACCCCCCACCACTGGAATTTTTTTTTTTTGGAAGGGAAGGTCCCATCAGCTTTTTATTCTGTTTACCTGTGTAGTTTGTAGGCATGAACGATTGTCTCTATTGCACACTCCTAATTTCATCAGGATTTAAAAAGTACTTAAGTCTGGTGTGAAAACCTGCTTATCTCCATTTCAAAGTTCATGACCCGACTCATGTAAGGTGTAGGGTAGGTTGTCGGCTGGTCCTGAGTATCGACTCCAGGGCCCTCATGGCAGCTAGAGGGAGCTGGCCTGGGTCCTTGTGAGACAGGACCATGATCAGTAAACCTTTGGTGGTGTGGTGCCTCCATCTGAAGACTCAGGCAGAATAACCAGTGACCTTTCCCCATTCCCCTGGAACAATACTTCCACCTCCCAGACCCTTCCAGACACTCCCCAATATACAATACCCCAAAAAAGTAATGGAGACAGCAGTTACCGTAAGCACATAGAAACATAGAATTTGACGGCAGATAAGGACCGCTTGGCTCACCCAATCTGCCCATTTCCCTACCTAATGGATAAGCTGCAGATCCTAGTTAACCAGCAGCCTACTTCTTTCTACCCCCACCCCCTAGAATTGCCTTATGACTGTCCCATGCATGCTTGACTTCAACCACTGTTTTGACTCCACAACCTTCCTCCGGAAGGCCGCTCCATGCATCCACAACCTCTCTGTGAAGAAATACTTCCTCACATTACCTCTGAGCTGTCCTCCCTTTATCTTCAAATTGTGCCCCTTGTTCTTGCCCATCTCTTTTTGAAAGATGCTACCCTCTCAGACTTTGTTGATTCCCTTGAGGTATTTGAAAGTTTCTATCATGTCTGCCCTCTCCTCCTTTCCTTAAGGCTATACATCTTAAGCTCCTTTAGTCTTTCTTCATATGTCTTCTGGTGCAAACCCTGCACCATTTTAGTTGCCCTCTTCTGGACAGCTTCCATCTTGTCTATGTCCTTATGGAGATTGTGGTCTAGAACTGCACACAGTACTCCAGATGGGGTCTCACCAGCTGTCTGTACAGAGGGATAACAACTTCCTGTTTTCTACTGGTGATGCCTCTCCCTATGCATCCCAGTATCCCCCCAGCCCTCCTTACTGCCCTCTCATATTGCTTGCCCACCTTTAAGTCATCTGATATGACTACCCCCAGGTCCCTTTCCATTTTTGTTGTTGTTAGTATCTCACCCCCCATTGTGTACTCTTCCCCTGGGTTTTTGTTTCCCAGGTGCATTACCTTGCACTTCTTAGCATTGAATCTAAGCTGCCATACATTTGACCATTCCTCTAACCTTGCCAAGTCCCTTCTCATCCTTTCCACCCCACCTTGTGCATCAACTTTGTTGCAGATCTTTGTGTCATCTGCAAAGAGACATACTTTTCCTTCCAGTCCCTCTGCAATGTCGCTTATAAAGACATTGAAGAGAATCGTCCTACATACTGAACCCCTGCGGTACCCACTAGTAACCCCCTTTCTTCAGAGTGGACTCCATTTACTATTACCTCTGTGTCCTTCTCCAGCCAATTTTTTACCCAGGCTATCATCTTGGGACCCACTCCCAGGCTGGCTAACTGATATTAATCTTTGTGTGGGACTGAGTCAAATGCCTTGCTAAAGTCTAGGTAGGCCATGTCCATAGCCCTCCCTGATCTACTACTTTGGTCACCCAGTCAAAGAAATCTATTAGATTCATCTGGCATGACCTTCCCACTGTGAATCCATGCTGCCTTGGGTCCTTTGCCCCTTGGCCTCTAGGTACTCAACATTTCTTTCCTTCAGAAGTGATTCCATCATTTTCCCTATCACTGAGGTTAAACTAACAGGTCTGTAGTTTCCTGCTTCTGCCCTGCTCCCACTTTTGTGAAGGGGAATCACATCTGCCCTCCTCCAGTCCTCAGGTACCACCCCATCCTCCCAAGATTTGTTAAAGAGGGTAGTCAGTGGTGTCACTAGCTCTACCCTTAGTTAAGCGGTTGGGGTGGGAGGGAGTAAACCTATGCCGTCCAGAAACAATCAACTACAACTCTGACCCTCCACCCCGGGCAGTGCCTTCCTTCCTTTCAGACACCTATTTCACAGAGGTTAAGTACCAGGTCTAGTCACAAATGACCGCCAATATCTCCCAGCTACAGTTTCTCTCTGGCAAATTAAAGCTGAAACTAAGACAAGTCAACCCCAAAAACAGAATTAATACTAGTTACTTACACAGGTCCAAAAAATAATAATTCAGTTCAGTATAGTCTAGAAAATAACCTTCTTAATTTAAGGAATCTCTGGCTTCTTTTTCTCTGTGTCAGCAAGTGTAGGTCAGTAGTATTTGCATCACACAAGGGGACCACACAAAACGCCCTTGTGTGGTGCAAATGTGGTGAATATCAGACTGCGACAATATTCAAGCCCCTCCCCTCAATTTGCATTGCACGCCTTTCACAGTTCCTTTCACTTAAGAGTGGGGATCCATTGTGGCACCAAAGAGAAATAGTACACTCCTATAGAGAATCTGAGAGGGTCCCAATTTTGCATAGTATTGCCCTCAAAAATGCTTACTCGCCAAGATGATTGGTTTGGACAAGTTTTTTTTCCCTAGTAAACTGAATCCAAAACTGGGTTCCAGATTGATGTACTAGCACTCTATATTGGGTGTTTATCTGTACGTTCTGCAGCTCCCAGAGGGCTGCGCTGCAGGACAGGATAGGATAGAGTGATGTCGTCCACATGTCCCGTTGATGTCAATGGGACCCAGGGACAACCCTCAAAATCCTGTCATGAAAGCAATGACATGCAATTCAGAAATCTGGAGCCAAAGTTTGGGTTTAGTACACACACATTCCTGGATGCTCATTTTAGCCACTGAGAAGTTTGAGGGGGAATACTGCGCAAAATCTGGTCCTGTTTAAACTGCATCACTTCCTTTAATAACAATTTGTTCAGAACAAAACGTTCCTGTGATACCAGAGCATAAAATCCACTAATAACAGCACTGTGTTTTGGGAACATAGATACATAGACAGTGTCGGCAGATAAGGGCCTATGGCCCACCTAGTCTGCCCATTTGAGCTTGTAAGTTCAATTTGTTTTCCTAGAAGTCTATTTCCCCTTACCCCTGACCTCTAGAATTCCTTTATGTCTATCCCATGCATTCTTAAATCCGTGATTGTTTCAGCCCCACCACTTCCTCTGGCAGGTGTTCCACTTGTCCACCACCCGCTCTGTGAAGAAATTCTTTCTCATGTTTCCTCTGAATCGTCTCCTCCCTCCAACTTCATCCCATGCCCTCTAGTCCTGAAACATCTTTTCGCTTAAAAATAGTGTTTTCCTGCACCCTGTTCCTCCCTGTAAGATACTTGTATGTCTCTATCATATCCCCTCTCTCCCTCCTCTCCTCCAGGGAGTACATGTTCAGTTCCTTCAACCTGTCTTCATAGGACTTGTGATGCAGCCCATGCACCATCTTTGTTGCCCTCCTCTGAACCTTCTCTACCCTGTCTATGTCCTTACGTAGGTATGATCTCCAGAACTGTACACTGTATTCCAGGTGGGGCCTCACTAGTGTCTTGTATAGCGGAATTATGACCTCCTTTTCCTGCTGGTGATGCCCTGCCTATACATCCCAGCATCCTATTTGCTTTACCTGATGCCTTGTCACACTGTTTCCTACCTTGAGGTCATCAGCGATGACAACCCTAAGATCCTTTCCGCATGGTGCATGCTATATCCTCACCCCCAACTGATATATTGTGCCAGGGTTTTGTGCCCCATATGCATTATCTTGCACTTCTTTGCATTGAATTTCAACTGCCAAACCCTTGACCATTCTTCAAGTTTCTGCAGGTCCTTCTCATTCTGTCTACACCCTCTGGTGTGTCTACTCTGTTACAGAGCTTTGTGTCATCAACGAACAGTGAAATTCTGCCTTCTAGATCCTGTACAATGTCACTGATGAAGATGTTGAATAGGACCGTCCCAGCACTGATCCCTGTGGTACCCCACTGGTCACTCTTCCCTCTGTGGAGTGACAGCCATTTACCACCACCCTCTGTGTCCTGCCACCCAGCCAGTTACCTACCCACCACACTACTGTCCTGCCCACACCCATATTCCCCAGTTTGTGTAATAGTCTTCTATGTGGCACAGTGTCAAAGGCCTTGCTGAAGTCCAGATAGGCCATGTCCACTGCCCTCCCCTGATCCACCTCCTAGTCACCCAGTCAAAATTCAATGAGGTTGGTCTGACATGACCTCCCCTGTGAAACCATGCTGCCTGGGTCCTGTAGTCCATTGACAACCAGATGTTCCACCAATCTCTCCTTCAGTAGTGCTTCCATGATCTTTCCCATTACCGAGGTGAGGCTGACTGGTCTGTAGTTCCCTGCTTCCTCTTTGTTCCCACTTTTGTATAAGGGGACTACATCTGCTGTCCTCCAGTCTTTGGGTACCTCCCCTGTTTCCAGTGATTGGCTAAACAGGATAGCCAGAGGTTCAGCCACCACCTCTCTTAGTTCTTTAAGGACCCTGGGGTGCACCCCATCTGGCCCCATTGCTTTATCAGCTCTTATTACTTCCAGTTCCTTCAGGACCCTTTCTGTAAAGGGACTTGTGTCCATTTCTGCACCATTCTCACCCCTTGTACTCCTTCAGACCCATTACCCCCTCTTCCTTAGTAAAGACTGAGCAGAAATACCTGTTCAATATGTCAGCTTTACTGTTGTCATCCTCCACGCTGCTCCCATCCTCCCCTTCAGTCTCACTATCCCTCCCTTGTCTTTCTTTTTCACTTATGTACCTGTAAAGGTTTTGTCCCCTTTACCCACTGATTTTGCAATGTGTTCTTCTGTCTGAGCTTTGGCTTCCCTTACTGACTTCCTTGCCTCCCTTTGTTTCTCCTGGTACTTCTCCCTATCCCCTTCTGCCTGTGTCTTTTTGTATTGCCTGAATGCAATCTTTTTGGCTTTCACTTTCTTTGCTACCTCTTTGGAAAACCATAATGGTCTCCTCTTCCTTTTCCTCTTGCTAACCTGCTTAATGCATAATTCTGTTGTTCTTATAATCCCCATTTTAAATACTGCCCACTGTTCCTCAACCCCTGATTCCTGTCCCATTCCCCTTAATGCCTCTTTCAAGTATCTCCCATTTTCCCAAAGTCTGCCCCCCTAAAATCCAGGATACGTGTTTTTGTGTGGTTTGGTTCTGCTCTTTCTGTGATTTCAAACCACAATGACTGGTGGTCACTGTTACCCAGGTGCTCCCCCACTGTTACCCCATCACACTGTCCCTGTTTGTGAGCACAAGGTCCAGTATTGCCTTCTGCCGAGTTGGTTCCATGACCAGTTGCTTGAGGAAGGCACCCTGAAGGGAGTCCAGGATAAATCTGCTCCTAGTTGATGCTGCTGCTGGGATGCTCCAGTCCACGTCTGGTATATTGAAGTCTCCAACCAGTACTACCTCACCCTTGTCTGCCATCCTTTGGATGGCTAGCATCAGCTCCCTATCTGTTTCTTCCTCCTGGGCTGGTGGTCTATAGACCACACCTGTGCGGATGGCTGGCCCCATTTTCCTTTCCAGCTTAACCCACAGTATCTCTCCTCCATTTTGTTCCTCCTGGATCTGTGTGGCCCTTATGTCATTTTTCACATACAGTGCCACTCCTCCTCCTTCCTGCCTGCTCTGTCTCTTCTGAATATGTTGTAGCCAGGTATGGCCATCTCCCAGTCATGGTTATCATTACACCAGGTTTCAGTGATGGCCACAATGTCCAGGTCTGACTGTACCATGACAGCCTCCAGATCTTCCATCTTGTTGCTAAGGCTCCTGGCATTTGCACACATGGCTTTCCATGATTTGACCTCCTAGACTGCTTCACTGTTCTACTCCAGCCCCTTTCTTGGTTGTCATTTATCCCTGGTTCTCCTTGCTGTCTGCCCTTCTGCTGAATTTTGCCCCTTTTCTGCTTATCCACCTTTTGGACACTAATCTCCATCTTTTGCACACTGCTTTGCAGAGATAGCCACTCCTCTGGTTCACTGGTTCCACTACTAGCTGTGGGGTGTGAGCAAGTAGGTACCGTCCTTGCTGGCCTGCCACCCCCCTTTGCTAGTTTAAATGCTTGTCAATGTAGCATTTAAACTTATCATTGAGTGCTTGGATTCCCCTCCAGGATGGATGCAGGCCGTCAGGCTTGAACAAACCTCCATCCCTCCAGGTGGGTCCCCAGTCACCAATGAATCCAAACCCTTCCTCACAGCACCAGTTCTTCAACCATGAGTTAAAGTTCCTGGTGCATGCACTCCTATGCTCTCCCTTGCCTTCTGAGAAAGTGACAGAAGTAGCTACTTGCTTGAGACCCCTCCCCAGTTTCCTAAACTCTTCCTGAACTTCCTTTGGCTCCCCATTTGCCAAGTCATTAGTACCTAGGTGGATAATGACATCCAGCTCACCCTCCCTTCTTGCCTTCCCAGTGATCCCCAACCCAGTATTTTTTCTGACTAGTTCATTTATGCGTACTTCACAGAACTATTGATTTATTCGTAATTTCTAACCATGACAGGCACGCTAAGCTTTGATCGCTTGTTTCCAAGTGCATTCGGGGAGTGGGGTGGGCTACTAGGGAAATCTCTCCTCTTCGGAAACTGCCCAGGGGTCCAACTTCCACCAGCACGCATAAATACGCTGCTTCCCCAGCATAAGGCTAGTCCTTGCTGGAATCTGGTTGCTTTGGGCTCCACCCACATGCCTTAAGGTGTCAGTGTCTAGTAAGACTCGGCATCCGATGCCAAGTATTTATTACTGTAGGGCGTAGGACTGGCAACTTTGGCTGCAAGAAAATAACTGTAGATTAGGCACTTATACACTCAGCACTTTCCAGTACCAGTAACTATACCAGTAATGCCATCAAGAACACCCAATGCAACTTCCCCCAAGCTCCCACCCATCTGGTACCAGACCTGTTCCAATGTCTTTTGGGGTACCCCACTACGGTGGCAGGCCTACAGTGCCACGGGTTGGCCGGCGTTGGGGCCCTAGACGAAGAAATAACACAAGGCAAAGTAAATTGGAACAGCAACCATTTGTAATCTACCTGGTGGCAAAATTGTACTTAGGTAACACGGTGCAAATGAGAATGATGTCCTTGGCTTCTGATAACTCTGGTGAAATCCTGTGGAACGCTTGGTAAGCAGGGGCTTCTTGGCTAAAGATGAACTGCAGCTCCGTTGTTCTGGCAGGAACAGTTCAATGCAGATCCTGACCCCTGGTTGGAGTCTCAGGCAGAACACCCTGGGTTCAGTTTCCTTGAACAGCAATTAGGCAAAAGTCTTGTCAATCTAAAAGTGAGGTCCTCTGACCCAAAGACGAACTCCAGACTCTCAAATGTCTTATCAAGAATCTTCACCACCCTCCAGTGGACTTAAACAGCTTTTGTAGCAAACAGTTTGGAAAACACAGCCCGAATTAGCAGCAATCCACTTGGGCTCTTTTGCAAGCAGTTCCAGTTTCTATTTTTGATTCTTCAGTCCCAGCACTGTAGCTTAGTGCCTGCAGGTGTCTAGATCAGCCATCACAGCTTATGGCCCCATCCCTTGGGTGCAGTCTCTCCTGGTCTCTCTTCTCCTTGGGGACTGGATTTTTTGTGGCCTCCTGGGGCTATTTATAGCCTCCCCCAGGCTCCCTGCAGATTGGCTCAGCTCTTCCTGGGCAAAAAACAGTCTTGCCATTTTTTTTTCTTTCTCTTCTTCCTTCCTACAGCAGCAGCGATGTTCGCCTGTGTTTATGTTCCCCCCCGGACCCCGCCACCAGAACTAAAAGGGCAGAGGGGAAAGACTTTTTAGCCAGACCAGTCCTCTTAAAGCCACACAGGGGTGGGGGCTCACATACCCCCCCTTTAGAACTTGTAGTCCTCAAAAAGACACTGCCCACAGTTCCTGAGTCCCAAAGTCTATTTTAGGGCAGTGTGCTGTGGTAGGAAAAAGGGTTAATGAACAAACAAGTTACATAACCTAGAAAGAAAGAGGTTAATTAGTCATTAACAGGTAACACATTGAACACGTAAGTTGCCCCTGTTTACTAACTTCTGCTTTCACCTAAGATTTAAACCTTTGGGTAGGGACACAGCCTGTACTATAGGGGCAAATCAGATGACTCTCCAGGCTAATCATAAGTAAGTTTTAGCGGGGGCTTGTGGGTTTTTTCTGATCTCCTAGGCATCTGTGAGATTTCTGGGGGATTCATGGGGGCACTGTCCTTTTCAGTGTTCATTTTGGGGGTATCGGTGTCCACAGGGCCTTCTTGTTGGGCATGCTTAGGATTTATAGAGTCCTCCAGAAAGCCACTAACATTCATATCCACAAAGGGGTTATCAATAGTGGTGTCCAGGTCACTTTGTGAGACAAAAGGTTCAGCATCAACATTCCAGTCAAAAGATGTGATTGCTACTGGCAACCTGGTTTGGCAGCAAACTTGGGCCGCTGGGGTTGGCCGGGGGGGAGATAGGCTGGAGCATCCGACGACCGCTTGCTTTCTCCGGGGGGAGGGAGAGTCTTCTAACCTGGCATGTGGTGACCCCTGGCAGAGGCTGGGACAGCGACGGCAAGCTGGTGTCTTGGGGGCATGATTGGTCTAGGGTGTAGGCCAGCAACCAATCAGCCTCAGGGACTACTCCTTTGATGGAGGGGAAGAGACATTGCCAATGTTGGCGCTCGCACCTTGACATACGGGCCCGCAACTTCCCACAGGAACACAAAAAAAAAAAATTGGAGTCGGGAAGAAAGAGCACCGAGCCGGGCCCCGATCTGCAGCCTCGGACCCTGACAAGACAAGTAAGATTCGGGGGTCTGCCCCCACCCTGACCCTGCCCGGGGGTATCTAAGGCTGGATGGAGGGACCAGAGACTGACAGGTAAGGCACTGGCAGGGACAGGCTTAATGGGAAACTCCCGATGGTGCGGCTCCAGTGGGGGAAAAAAGAAATATCACAAAAAAAAAATGTGATTGCTGTGGGTTGAGGCACTAGACGCCACACCTCACACCATGCTGGTGACCCAGGTTTGGTGATGGACGCGGGTCACTGAGGGTCGGCCAGGGAAGAAGGATTGAGTGCCCGACAGCTGTTCTCTGGGGAAGGGTGGGATGCTCGCCCCACCGCTATACCACCACCTGGGTTACCACAGGCAGTACTGGTGTGGTTGGGGAAAGCAGACAGGCAGGAGAGGGGCTGACGTCAGCCAAAGACTGGAGTGGAGGCACTTCTCGGCGCACCTCCATCTCATTGATCCTCAAGCGCTGACGTCGGCAGGGGTGGACCAGAAAAAGGAAAAATACCCCGCGACCAATCTAGCCAAAGGGCTCCCGCACCGAAGGCAACCATGGAGGAACTGGGAGGAGCTTTGGTTGCTGGCTTCACTGAGGATTCAGAGGAGGTAGGAGGGACTCTTCTGTCCCACCCAGGGCATCAACCAGGTCTCTAGAGATGTACAGGAGTGGGGCACCTATGGGAGCATTTTCCCGGTCCTTGTGGCGCAGATTGAGGGGTGCATTGGGATGCCTGGAGAGAGGGATTGGTCACGGTGATAGAGGGGCATAAAAAGAGATAGTAAAAGAAAAGAAAAAGATGTGATTGCTGAAACTGAGTCATTTCCAGCCCACTCTACACTCTGGGCAGCTGGGGCATTTGAACGGATGAAGGGCTGATACCACAAGACTTCAGGGTCTCCTTGACAATGTTCATATTCATCCTCTGGTTCCCCAGATAATTGCAGAGTGGGGGCCAAAGGAGCATGTACTTCAGCAGTTGGAGTTTGTTGGATTTGGTTACCCTCTTGGGTGCTGCTCCTAGTTCAGGGGGCCCTCGGGGTAAAAGGCTCCTTTTCTTTGATGACTGGCTCTAGGTGTCCTATTGATAGTAGATGGTTTTGGTGAATGGTTCTGATGGTGTGAGGCCCCCTTTCTTGTCTGACTTTATAGACAGGTAAGTTAACCAACTTCTCCAGGATGACATAGGGTTCAAACAACCATCTTTCTGCCAATTTGTGCTTTCCATGGACTCTAAAGTTCCGTAATAGTACTCTATCCCCCACAGTGAGTAGTTGGGGTCTTAGCCGCTGGTCATATCTGGCCTTGTTTCCTGCATTCGCCTTCCCAGCACATTCTGCAGCTAGCTTGTATGCCTCCTGAAACTGGCTTTTGAGACGTTTAGTATACTGTAGATAGGACTCCTTTCTGGTTCCCTCAGGCGACAGACCAAAAGCCAGGTCAATGGGCAGCTGAGCCTCTCGTCGAAACAGCAAGTGGAGGGAGGTGTCCGTCGCACTATTCTTAGTACAACTATAAGCATGCACCAACTGTGGTACATGCTGGCTCTAAGTCTTCTTCTGCTTATGGTTCAGAGTGCCCAGCATGTCCATGAGTGTCCAATTAAATCTCTCAGGCTGCCGGTCCCCTTGAGGGTGATAAGGGTTAGTTTTTTTTTTAATACTCTTTATTTATAATTTTATACCTTACAGTACAGAAATTTTCTCTGAACAGAGCATAGATTATATTTTAAAGTTACTATTGACAGTAGGATATTTGAGTCACTGTTACCTTAGTTACAAGAAATAGGGGAATAACAAGTTCTATACATCCATAAGTGATTCAGCTTGGCTATTGCTGCTAATGCCTTAAACTTGTACGTACTGTATAAAATCTAGACCTTAAAGAATAAAAAAAAAGGCTATTAAGCCTTTGTGTTTGAATCGCACAGGTAAAATAAGAAACATTCCTTCTCAGTGCAGTCCTTTCAACCAGGAATACAAGGTGTTATGTTTTTTGATTTATACCCCTTAAGCACTATAGTCATGCAACATAACCAGGTTTACATTCTCAAAATTAAGTAATCTGGAAACTATTCCTACAATACAGATAAGAACATCTATAAGGAATGGCACCATCACTTTAAATGTATTGACAGAATATTTTTAGTTATGTGGCGTGACCAAATTAAAATGGTTGGCTGGCGGGAAAGAAAGTCCGTTCCATAAAGAGAAGTCAGTTTGTGATCACCATCTTGTCTGCATGTAAGAACTACAGGGATAAGATACCCAAATAGCATTTTTTTATTAACAAACAATAGTCAAATAAAGAAACCAGTGAAGCACCCCGATTTAACTTGCTATAGATCATCTGTTAATCATGCTGTCAATGGATTTACAACTATTTTTATTTAAGAGCTGTAGCATAGTCTCTTACAGTGTCTCAGAGTGTCCACTTTGCAAATCAGGACTTAATCCCCAACATTTAAACGATACTTCGGGGCCAGGGTGAGGGTTGAACAATGAACTGAGTCCAAACGTCATTTACGAGGTGATCTTCAGACTCCTGCCTCTTCTGAGTCCGAGGACATCTCCCCTTCTCTGGTTGCCTTTTCTGCTTCTAATTTTTCAGCCAACTTTCCAGCCTCTTTGGGGTCAGTATAACTGTATGGTTTCCTACCGACATTAACGTGGGGCCAAGCAGGCATCAGCATACTGGTAGGGACCTCCAACTTACGGAATCAGCACTGAATTGCGTCAGAACATTTCCGTTTTGTCCTAGTAGCATACAACAGGTCTGAGAATAGCATTACCCAGGACCCATCAATCTGTACTCCTCTCTTGGCTCGAGCTGCCTGTAGAATTCGATCTCTGATCACCAACGATGCTGTGATCATAAGAATGGTCCGTGGCTCCACTTACTGTCTGCTGGCTCTCCGTGGGGTAATCCGGTAAGCTTGAAGAATCGAATCATGTAATTCAAGCCCATAAATTTCAGTCATCCAGTTAACAAATGTAAGTAGGTTGTTGCCCTCAGTGCCCTCCGGGACCCCCAACACCTGAACATGAGTGGTCCTGACTGTATTCTCTAAATGTTTCAGCCAGGCACGGATGAGGATTTGTTCCTTCATGCAAGTTGCCGCAGTAGCTAGGGCTTTGTTGGAGGTCTTCTTCGCGGTTGTTGCCGCTCCCACCAGGCCATCAATCCGCTGTTTCACAGCCGCCATGCAGTCGTGATAAGTGTCCATTTTCTTATCCATTTGTTGGAGAGTTTTTGTAAGAGTCATCAGTGCCTGTTGCCGGAAGTCGAGTGATGCCGGCCGGGAGTCCTCCTTGCCAGTTTCGTCCAGTGTTAGTTCCGAGGATATTGTCAGCGCCTTCATGGCCCCAGCACGAGGTGCAAAGAAATTGGCTTTTTGTTTGGAGGTCTTCCATCCTATTGTGATGAGAGTCGATCTGGCAATACACAATCTTAGCTGGTTAGGTAGATATATTTTACTTTCCACCAAGCGGACTTAAAATCTTGTAAAATATTAAATTATCAGGTAAAGCTTAGGGAGCTCTTGGAAAGCACATCCAGATGGCTGAGCAGCTAGCCATGCCCCATCAAGGGGTAGTTTTTGATTGTTGAATCCCATGTGCTGTTAGAAATTCCTTAACCAGTTTGCTCTGGAAGTCAGGACCTTGGTCAGAATCAAAGTGCTGTGGTATGCCGTAATGGGTGATAAATTCAGACAACTTTTTCACAACGGTACTGGCTTTCTGGTGCTTGGTAAGATAGGCCTGAGCATACCGGGTACAATAGTCGGGAAGGACTAGTACACTGTTGAAATCTTTGCTATCAGACTCCAATGATAAAAAGTCCAAACAGACTAGCTCCAAGGGGTGAGTGGGTTTATATTTACCATTGGATCCATTCTTTTTGGAAGGGACTTTCCTTGGACACATCTTGCACATTTTTTACAGTAGGCTTTGATGTCTCTCACCATTTGGGCCAATAAAATCTGTCTCTTACCAGGCTCAAAGTCTGCTGAAATCCTAAATGGCCCATATCATTGTGTAGCGACCTCATTGCCACCCAGCGGTAAGTCCATGGGAGCACCATTTGTCTGAAGGTTTTTTGGGTCTCTGACAATCAGGTACAGCAAGCCATTCTGTAGTTCCAGTTTATCCCACTTTTGCAGTAGGATAGGCAGATCGGAGTGGGTTTTTGGCACTTGATCTGGGCTGTTCCCCTTGTCCAATGCAGCTGTTATCCCCTTAAGACTATCGTCCTGTCTCTGTAAATACTTTTGTTTTCTCTTATTTGGCTGTGGTAAATGCTTAAAATCAATGCTGGTATGGTTGTAATAAGCATCTGGCATGGCATCCAGAGGGGTCCCTAAGGAATCAGTGACTCTGCAGGGCAGCGCAAATGTCTCCAGGTTCCCAAGTAAAAACTTGCTGCACACTGTTTGCACCGCCTCTGGTAGCAGTTCTTGGGTGCCAGTGGGGGTCTCCAGATGTGGTCTGTGGGACAATGCATCAGCATCAGTGTTGCGCAATCCTTGCCTGTATTCCAGTTTATAGTCATATGTGGAGAGGGCAGAGAGCCATCGATGCCCAGCTGCATCCAGCTTCTCCGTGGTGTTGATGTAAATGAAGGGGTTTTTATCTGTTCTTACGGTGAATTTTCCCCCATATAGGTCGTCATGAAATTGGTCTACCACAGCCCACATAAGGGCCAGAAACTCCAATTTGTATACAGGATAGTTTCTTTCAACTGCAGTGAGACCCTGACTGGAGAAGACCATGGGATACAGACCCCCCTGGTGTTCTTGATACAGTACAGTACTGCCCCCAATCCATCCATTCAGGCATGACTGTGGAGAAAATAAGGCTGGGTGGGATCCGCAAAAGCCAGTACCGGTGTTTCCTTAAGGTGGTGGATGATCTCTCTGAAGGCCTTCTCACACTCTGGTGACCACCTGGCTCCGAAGGATTCATTCACACTGTAGTAAGACTTGGGAGTCGTTTCTTGGTTCTTGTGTTTCTGCTTGTAGTTTGTGGGAGGGTAGCCCTGCAGCAGGTTAGTCAATGGGCGAACAACCTTAGAAAAATCTTGAGTAAACCTCCGATAGTAACCACAGAACCCTAGGAAGGATTGTAGAGTCTTTAAGTTGTGGGGCCTTGGCCAGGTTATCAGGGCTTGCACTTTAGCAGCATCCATGCGCACTCCCTCCGCTGATATGATATGTCCCACATACTTAACAGACAGATGGTAGAGCTGACATTTGCCCACTGAGACTTTCAGCCCAGCTTCCTCAGTCAGTCTAGAACCTTCATCAGCTTCTCTTCATGCTCTTCAATTATGCGGCCAAACACTATGAGGTTGTTGATGTAAATGAATACTTGTGGAAGGTTCATATCTCTGACCACCCACTCCATTAAATGTTGAAAAGTGGCAGGAGCCCCTGTGACTCTCTGGGGCATCCTCTCTAATTGATAGAACCCCAGTGGGCAGATGAAAGGTTTTTTTTTTCTTTGTCTTTCTCTGTCATTGGTATTTGATAATACCCACTTCTGAGGTCCAGGATTGAGAACCATCTGCCTCCGGTTAGGCAAGCCAGGGCATCTTCTATGCGTGGCATGGTATATTGATCTGCCACAGTTCTCTTGTTGAGTGTCCGGTAGTTAACGCACAGCCTCACCACCCCATTCTTCTTCTTCCATACCACCACAATGGGTGAGGCATACGGACTCCTGGACTCAGAGATAATGCCGGCAGCCAAGAGCTCTTGAAGGTGATTTCATACATCTTCTACGTCAGCGGATGCCAGGCATTTCGATCTTTCTTGGAAGGGCCTCTCATCCATCATCCTTATTTGATGTTTGGTCCCCTTTACACACCCCACATTGAGTTCGCTTAGGGAGAAAACCTTTCTGCATTGTGCCAGCTTCTGATTTAGTTGTTGCTGTACTTCTCATGCAGTGGGAAAATCACCAAATTTTAACACACTGGGATCCAGTTAGGTGGTAGGTGGGCTTCTGGAGGACAAACTTTGGACTGTCTCTGTAGTGTACACGTGGGCCAGGGTTCTCCCTTTCCTGATCACCACTCATTTGTTACTCTCGTTCTTTTTCCAATACTGTAATCTTTCGTGCCTTCACCAAAGTGCTCTGGGTGGGGATCACCCCTGCCTGGATCAGTAAGGGGTCAGACAGTTCATTACTCCAAGGACTATCAGTCAGCAAGGCCAGGCTCTCTGGGGTAATGTGTAGCTCTAAGACTCCAGTGACAGTGAACTTAGCCCCTGGGGGCACTGTGAGGGGCTTCACCTCCACACATGTAATAATGCCAGCTGGGTCTTCTTCTCCCCTTGAGGGCAGAATGGACAGTTTCTTTAAGTAGGCGGTTCTAACCATGGGGTGCATTGGAACCTTGTCAGTGTATTTAGGTCCCCCCAACTCTTGACATAGTTCAGCTAATCTTTGAAACGTGGGCATTCGTGCCCTCTACCACCAGGGTCTCCCCCTCCATTCCCGTATCTGGACATACTAGAGCCAGGGTGTCCGGGTGGTTGGGCGCTTGAACTCCCACTAGCTTTTGGTGGTTCTCAATACAAACTACTACATATCCCAGATAAGGAAACGGCTAATTACTCACCCCCACACAGTCAGCCCTTCAAGTGGCAGCACAGGGATATGCATGAGGTGTCTTCTGTACCAGGACTCAAATATCACAGTCACTTGGGAGCCACTGTCAAGCAACACCTCACTGGCCACCCCCTCGACTTCGGCCCAAACTTTAGCTGAGGGGCCCACCAGGCTGGGGGGAATCTCAGGGGACCCACAGGTAGATGTGTTTGTGGGCTTTGTGGAGCGTGTCTGCTCTGGGGCTCCAGTCCACTCCTTCACTGAGACCCCACTGGTGTTTCCCTGACACATTTTGTCTTTTCACAAGTTTCTGTACCATCAGGGGCTGGTTCTCAGGGGCTCTGCAGTGTCTCTTTATGTGCACTTCCTCACCACAGTGGAGGCAAAATAAGTTAACTCTGGCCTCAGTTTGAACAGTGGGATTGTCCTTCCACAAGCGAGATGCCTGCCCTTGTTCAGGCCCACTAGCTCGAGAGGTTTGTAATTTAGACACCTGTTCACTCAACATCTGCACCTGCTGACACAACTCAACCTCATTTGGTTCTTGGTCCACACGGGGGAAGCCTACAGCATTCTCTATCATGCGAACTGGGGCAGTTACTCGAGTGGGTTTGGAAGCCCAGTCCTCCTTTTCCCGGACCTCCAACATCAGATCCCCATAGAAGGGAGGGGTCTAGAGTCGCTCCTCTAATCTTAGCTTCAACAGTAACATTTCAGATGGACCTACCCCCTCCAGGATCTACTCAGTTCGGATCCTATTCATGTCTTTGACTAAAATAGCCCCTTTCCTATATGCTTTTTGAATCAACTGCTCCAGCCTCATTAAATACTTAGTTTCTCTCCCTTATTCAATACCATGGTTTGTAATTTTCCCATTACCCTAGCCCCATTATCAGTACTCCCGAATATCCCTTCCAAAGCGCTCAGGTACATTCGGGCATCAGCCTCTTAGTGGGTGGCCTGCAAAGCGGCAGTACCATCCATAGAGGGACCCCTCAGACTTTCCCATACCCTTCTCTTCTTTTCAGCTTCAGGGAAGTCAGGGCTCTGGACCATTGGGGTCGCTTGATCCACCCACGTCTCAAACTCATCATCCCCTGGGGGCACAGGTTTTTGCCCTGAAAAATGTTTTAATTGGGGGAGGATCCCTTCCCACAGCCCGAAGTCTATGCAGTGACTCAAGCAGGGGGCTTTTCATTTAACTTTACACTGTTAGTCTCATACATGTTTTTCAAGTCATGCGTTTTACCTCCAGATTGTAACCATAAATCCAATTTGGTCCTAAAATTACTAGTGTCCACTTCCGGTCCCACAGGCTCTGGGGTGCTCATGTGCGTGACCACTGTTCATGGGGCCTGGGAACCCTTGGGGGTGAAGACTGGGGTCACTTTGGCAAAATCAGTCGTGGACCTGCTCTTTACCAGGGCACTCAGTCTATCACTAGAGCGGTCATACCTCCAACCTTGTATTTTTAAATTGTTGCAACATTCCCATTTATAAAACATATCAATCACATTTGCTCTGTCAGCACTTTCTGGTGTTCCCTTTAACAGAATTGCTTTTTTTCCAGTCTAGTCCTTCTCCCTGGCACCAATCTTCCAATTCTTGGAGTGCCATTTTTTGGGCAGGTTGGGTGGGGTCTGCCCCAACACCACTCCCTGACTCCACGCAGATCCTGTAACTATCTTTCGGGGCACAGAAGGATCTCAGCGGTAAGTGCCATTATGTAGGGTAGGTTGTCGGCCAGTCCTGAGTACCGACTCTGGGGCCCTCTTGACAGCTAGAAGTGGCCAGCCTTGGTCCTTGTGAGACAGGACCATGATCAGTAAACCTTCGGTGGTGTGGTGCCTCCACCTGAGGACTCGGGCAGAACAACCAGTGACCTTTCACTGTTCCCCAGGAACAATACTTCCACCTCCCGGACCCTTCCAGACATTCCCCAATACACAATACCCCAAAACAGTTGTGGAGACAGTAATTACCATAAGCACAGCAAGTATTTATTACCGTAGGGCGTAGGACTAGCAACTTTGGCTGCAAGAAAATAAGGTTAAATTAGGCACTTTATACAGCACTTTCCAACACTAGTAACTATACCAGTAATGCCATCAATGCAACTTCCCCCAAGCTCCCACCCATCTGGTACCAGACCTGTCCCAATGTCTTTTGGGGTACCCCACTATGGTGGCAGGCCTGCGATGTCACAGGTTGGCCAGCGTTGGGGCCCTAAATGAAGAAATAACACAAGGCAAAGTGACACGGAACAACAGCAACCATTTATAATTCCCCTGGTAGCAAAATTGTACTTAGTTGACATGGTGCAAATGAGAAGGATATCCTTGGCTTCTGATCACTCTGATGAAATCCTCTGGAACGCTTTGTAGACAGCAGCTAGGGAAGGGGGCTTCTCAGCTAAAGACAGACCACAGCTCTGTCGTTCTGGCAGGAACAGTTCAATGCAGACCCCAATCCCCGTCTGGGGTCTTAGGCAGAACAAGCTGGGGTGCAATTTCCTTGAACAGCAATTAGGCAAAAGTCTTTTGTAAATCCAAAAGTGAGGTCCTCTGAGCTAAAGACATGCTCCAGACTCTCAAATGTCTTATCAGGAATTTTCACTACCCTCCAGTGGACTTAAGCAGCTTTTGTAGCAAACAGTTTGGAAAACTCAGCCCGAATTAGCAGTAATCCACTTAGGCTCTTTTGCAAGCAGTTCCAGTTTCTCTTTTTGACTCTTCAGTCCCAGCACCGTAGCTTAGTGCCTGCAGAAGTCTAGACCAGCCATTATAGCTTAGGGCTCCAGCGCTTGGGTACAGTTTTTCCTGGTCTCTCTTCTCCTTTGGGATTGGATTTTTGGTGGGCTCCTGAGACTATTTATAGCCTTCCCCAGGCTCCCTGCTGATTGGCTCAGCTCTTCCCAGGCAAAAAACAGTCTTGTCGGGTTTTTTTCTCAATTTCCTTCCTGCTGCAGCAGCTCGAGTGAGATTTGTTCCCATCGCACCGTTCTCGAGGCAGCGCTGCCCTCGGGGCAGCACCCTTTAGTTTCTCCTCCAGCTTACTCCTATTGGTGGATTTCGCCCACTGGCAGCACTGCCCCCAGGGCAGCACCCTTGCGCTCTGCGTCCCACCTATCCCTATTGGTGGATTTCGTCCCCTCCCCCAGGGCAGCAACTTGTAGCTGTTACTTTCCACAAATCTGATTGTTGCAAGTCTGAGAAACCGAGGGTTTTAAGGTGGATGAGAATGTTATGGAAATGCCCCCCGCCCCAGCAATTGCACTGCTTGCCTTTGAATTTGGAGGATCAGGTGTATGTCTGTCTGCATCCAAAAAAGCCAGACTTCAAGGGGTTCAAATCTTAACCAGGGACACTTTTTTGTGTTTTGTGTCTAACTTGGTTGTGAGCATTTAATCATAAAAGTGTCACAAATCATTACTTTTTTTTAATATTGCTAAATTAAGACAGATGTAAGCAAGAGAATATATTTTATTTATAAATTGTAATAAATGGGCAGTGCCATGATGATTGGTTACTGGCGCTGCCCTGGGGCAGTGCCATGATGGTTGGGCAGTGCCTGTGTAAGTGGTTCCTGTGGGCTGCCCCCTGGGACAGTGCCTGTGTAATTGGTTCCCTTGGGCTGCTCCTGGGGCAGTGTTTTTGCTGCCCTTGGGGCAGTGCCTGTGTAATTGGTGGCTGCTGCCTGCCCTTGGGGGCAGTGCACAAGAACAAATACCCAAAACCTCGGCCCAGGGGCAGCCAGTAGGAACCAACTATATAGCTGCTGCCCCGGGGCAGCACACAGTAACCAATTACACAGGCACTGCCCCAGGGGCAGCTTATGGGAACCAGTTACACAAGTGCTGCCCAAGGGGCAGCAAAGACACTGCCCCAGGGGCAGCCCATGGGAACCTATTACACAGGCACTGCCCCAGGGGCAGCAAGGACACTGCCCCAAGGGCAGCCCATGGGAACCAATTACATAGGTGCTAGCAAGAGCACTGCCTCAGGGGCAGCCAACGGAAACCAACCATCATGGCACTGCCCCAGGGCAGTGCCAGTAACCAATCATCGTGGCACTGTCAATTTACTACAGTTTATAAATAAAATATATTCTCTCGCTTATGTCTGTCTTAATTTAGCAATATTAAAAAAAGGTGATGATTTGTGACACTTTTATGATTAAATGCTCACAACTAAGTTTGACACAAAGTACAAAAAAAAGTTCCTGGTTAAGATTTGAGCCCTTGAAGTCTGTCTCTTTTGGATGCAGACAGATAGACACCTTGAGTCACCAAAAATTCAAAGACAAGCAGTGAACATTGCTGGGTGGAGCATTTCCGTAACATTGTCATCTACACTTAAAACCCTCAATTCCTCAGATTTGCAACTATCAGATTTGTCAGAAATAACAGCTACAGGTTGCTGCCCTGAGGGCAGAGGACAAAATCCACCAATAGGGTTAGGTGGTAGGCAGAGTGTGAGGGTGCTGCCCCGGGGGCAGCGCTGCCGGTGGGCGAAATCTACCACTAGGAGTAAGCTGGAGGAGGAGCTAAAGGGTGCTGCCCCAGGGGCAGTGCTGCCCCACTAACCATGCTATAGGAACAAATCACACTCGAGCACTGCAGCAGCGATGTTCACCTTTGTTTATGCTCCCCCTAGAACCTGCCACCAGAATTAAAAGGGCTGGGGGGAAGTCTTTTTAACTGGACCAA
Organism: Neoceratodus forsteri; assembly: GCA_016271365.2. Classification (NCBI taxonomy): domain Eukaryota; kingdom Metazoa; phylum Chordata; order Ceratodontiformes; family Ceratodontidae; genus Neoceratodus; species Neoceratodus forsteri. The sequence goes on from CM057451.1 coordinate 43,609,949, forward strand.
TCCTCTTAAAGCCACACAGGGGTTGGGGGCTTACAAAGCCATTCTAGAATTGTATGATGTTTTAGTGCTAAAGCCTGCAGTAGTTACATTGTATTAGTTAGTGCTGTTGCTGTCCTCTGCAGTCCCCATAGTCTTATCTTTGCTGGCCATAAAACTTTTCAAGGCATAGTAACTACACTGCTGTTTTCTGTAGTTTAAAGTGTATGTGAGTTAGATAATTACGATTTTAGAGAATACAGGGACTTTACAAGACATGTAATAGAACTGAATGAGAGTATAACCTCTGCTGGCTTGTGCAGGTATGCATCATCAACTCCCATGATGCCTTGCATGAGTGGGGGTAATGGCCTGTGTAGTGGAGACAAACAGGTTTTCACACCAGAGCAAAACAGTGCAAAGCAGCCTCATTTATATTTAAATTAGGGTGAAATTAGGGAGATGCAAAAGAGGGAGTCACTGTTCATACCTAAAAACTACACAGGTATACAGAAAATAGGTTGAGGGGACTTTCCCTCTAATACAGAGTCTGGTGCAAGTTGAGAGTAGCTGTGTTTTTTAGGCTTTGTGAGAGAGTGTGGTGTGAGTGCTGAGGGGCTGTCATAGTTTACAAGGAAATAAGGGTCTGAGACAGTGGCTTTCATGTGCAGTGCAGAGGTTATACTAAAACATTATACTAAAACAAGTACATGGCTTTTAAGATAAGTTCTGTGGCAGCTCAAACAGGATCTCTTGTTAATAAAATGAACTGCTGCGTGGGGCATAGCTGACAATGAGGATCGTGTTGGGAGCGCAGGGACAGAGTCGATGCTGAAAGAATGAGAGAGGTGATGCGGGTTTAGTGGTCACAGAGATGCTAGTGTGAAATAAATTTACTTATCACAGAGCTTAATTTGGGGACCCAATTGTATAATAGTTGTCTTTTTATTTATTTTGAATTTCCGTCTGGGAAAGGCACACAGCCAAAGCATGTTTTCAGGTGTGACCTGGGACAGAAGAAAAACTGACTCACCATAGTAATGTTTTTTTCCAAGGGCTCTGATAGTGATTCATACAACTCTACAGTCATCTCATACCTCAGATATTGCCCCGAAGATGGAATTCCAAACAAAGTTTAAACTCTGCACTGTGGTCATGCTCCCCCAAGTGGTCTAATTTCAGTTTTGTTGCAGAAAAGTAAAGAGAGCAGTGAACACCTATCTAAACTATCCTAATATTCTTACATACCCTTATTAATTAAGAATAGTAGTACAGTACCACTTTAAAAATTGTGAAAACTGCCAGCCTGGTGGCGCTGAGGGTTGAGGTGCTGGATGCCATGCCTCATGCCATGCTGGTAACCCGGGTTCGGGAACGAGCCTGGGTTGCCATGATCAGCTGGGCAGGGGGAGGGTGTGGAGCAGGATTGAGCTGCCATAAGGCGGCGCTCCTCTCCCAGTGAGGGATCTGGAGTTTCCCCCGCCCTTGGCTGCCACTCAGGGGAGGACAGATGGCAGTTCGGGCCATGGGGGAGCTCGGCACTTGCCAGGAGAGGGGCAGAAGGGGCTGAGCCAGCACCACAGGGTGTGTATGTGCACCTCCACATGCATGCACTACCATGTGCTGGGTCCCTGGGTGTACTGGGAGAAAAATGGCAAAAACCAGTATGTATCCCAGTTGCCAAGTAGGCAGGAGGTGTCGACGGGGGTCAAAAAGCTATAATAAAATTAAAAAAAATTGTGAAACTGTAAGGTTTGTAATAATATATGTTCAAGCAATTTTATGAACACAACTAATTATTTGCAGAACACTTTTATGTTAAAAGCACTCTGTAATAACATCTTACGATAGTAGCCGATTTGGTCGTCAGTGTGGCGAATGCAGGTCACGCATTAGTAGGTGCGTCCCTCATTCCCCAATAAGCCAGCATGCAGGCGCTCACACAAGAAATATGTAAAGTGGTCAAAACTTGTAAAGAAAGTGCTGCTGCAATGAGAGACAAGCTTGTCATGCAGTGGCACAATAACACACCTCCCGATGTGCCTTTCCTGGTGAAGTAGTTTAATAAACATGGCGGCAGTGGCTGCTGCCACTGCCTGCTGCACAATGCCTACAAAGCCGACTTCAGGGGTGCCCAATCCCCCTGTTGGAATGCTAAATAACCCCCCAAGATTGTGTGGCACACTGGGAGCCCACCCCAGTGTACTTCTCCATAATCAAAGCCGACCGTCGTTGGTATGTTCCGGCCCCTGCCCCCATTCTTTGCCACACTGGGAGCCCACCCCAGTGTGGCCAACATCACCCCCCAAAGTCATGGGGCACACTGGGAGCCCACCTCAGTGTGCACAACAGTTTTTCATACACCTGTAAAAAAAGAAAACTGTCCGCAGTGTTCGTTTATTTTTTTTTAATTACCTGAAAGAAAGAAAACGGTCCCTTGCCGTGGGGTCTCCTCCCCCAAGCCACAGCCACTCTCTGCACAGCCCACCTCCCCACACACACCCTCACCCCATACTTACCTCTGGAGCCCAGCGCGGCTATCTTCAATGGACCGGGAACACGTCTGGACTCTTCAAAGCTGACCGCGAACTGAAGAAATGCCGGTAAGCTGTATAATGTCATAAATGTTTTTTTTCCAACTTAGATGGATATCTTAGCCATTTTTTGGAGTTTTGCCTCCAAATTTTCAACATGGGGTGCTTGGGACCCCACCTCATGAATACATGCACTGGCATCTCGTTACTCGGTCCCGAAAGATCATTTCGCGGTCACTGCGTGAAATCACCTTTCGGGACCGATTAACAAAACGACAATGCCACTGTTCATGAGGTGGGGTCCCAAAAACCCTATCTTGCAAATTTGGTGGAAAAATTCCAAAAAATGACTGTGTTACAAGTGTGCATTGTGCAGTTTCAATGCACGCGCGTAACTTTGACAATTTTTAATATTTTCACTCCAGATTTTCAACATTGCCCTTTTTTCACACCTCCTTATGAAGAGTACAGCTGTCATTTTTCACATCCTGCCCAAAATGTGTTTTCGCGCATGTGGCGCACAATGGCGCGGTTGCTATGCGAAATCAATGTTCAGTACACATTAACAAAATCACAGTGACACTGTTCATGAGTGGAGGCCCTAAAATGCCTTTGTTGAAAATGTTGTAAAAAAATACCCAAATTAATTGCATTACAGGCGTGCATTGTGCAGTTTCTGTACACGCTTGTGACATCACCAATTTTTTTATATTTTCACTCCAGATTTTCACCATTGTCATTTTTGTACACTTCCTTTTGAACAGTACAGCTGTTATTTTTCATATCCAGCCCGAAATGTGTTTTCACATGTGTCACACAATGGCACGGTCGCTGTGGGAAATCAATGTTCAGGCCAGATTAACACAATTACAGTGACACTGTTAATGACCAGAGTTCCCAAAATGCCTGTGTTGAAAATTTGGTTAAACAAATCCCTATAATAATTGCATTACGGGCATACATTGTGCAGTTTCTATGCACGCTCGTGATGTCACCAATTTTTCATATTTTCGCTCCAGATTTTCAACAATGCCTTTTTTTTACACCTCCTCAAAACAGTGCAGCTGTCATTTTTCACATCCTGCCTGAAATGTGTTTTCACACCTGTGGCACCCAAATGCACAGTCGCTGTACACCTTTTGGCAAACAAACTCATAGTGCCACTGTTCATGAGGTGGGGTCACAAATGGCCCATATTGAAAATTTGGAGTGAAAATACCAACAAATGCCCTCGGCATTAGGGTTTCCAACTATAATACCCCATGCTGTACTGACAGGCGTCAGGGGTGTCACTTGGCATTGTCGGCTATAATGCTCATGCCATTCTACCCCCCACCCTGCAGCCAGTGACAGGCATCGAGGTGAGCCTTGGACTCTTCAGCCCCAACATTCACCCCATTCTCCTACACTGTGCCCATGTCAGTATATTTCCTTATGGAATGGGGTGAGCATAAGGCCCGAAGACCCCAAGGCACATTGCGGCACTTGTTGGTCTCTGCAGGGTAGGGTGAGGTGAAATGGCATGAGCATTATGGCCAATGACCCAAAGGCACACCCCAATGCCAGTCACTTTCTGCATGGTGGGGCTGGGGTCGGCATCAGTTCACTACTTCACTGCCAGTCCTATTATGCATCTCTCTAACTCCTGCACTGCCAATGCCAGTGCCAGCAAGCCAACATTTGGCATTGGCAAATGCTTGTTTATTAATGTTCTAGAAGAGGAAGCAAGGTAGGGATCATATTGATTACTATTAGACCCCTTAAAAAAACATAATTACTTTGGTGAAAAATTGTTTCTTTTAACAACAAGTCAAATAGTGATGTTACACAACTCTCTCCCTAGTATGTATTTAGTTATTTGAAAATTGGTAACCAGGAAAGGTACACTGAGCCGAGGCTCATTTCCAGGTGTGACCCAGGGGAACAAGAAGTGGAGAACGCCATTGCAAAGAAATGCAAACCAGGCTGATGATGAGGTTACAAGAATGATGACATAAAGAGCATAAGGTGAGGGCAGTACAGACAATAATGTCAAAACATTGCAACTGGGTGTCAAATGAATAGCATGCAAACAACAGCTGTGCAAGATAGTGAAGACTGAAAAAGGGCTGGGTGCCAGGATGCTGGGATGCTGAATTAATGCTGAGGGGTAGAGTTGGGAAAGGTAGTGAAGGGTTCAGAAAGAGGATTGGCAGCAGCAAGGGAAGGGGGAGTTTTAGTTGGGGTCTGGGGAGGGAAGGGAGGAGGTAGCTTGTTCCAAAGGGAGGGGAGACAGTTTGAGAAAGCAGATTTCCCAGGTGAGGAGTGTGGTGTGGGAGGGAGAAAGTGCACAGGTCCCTGGAGCACAAGGAGGAGGGGGGATGGGGGAGAGACGATAGAAAAAGTAGGAGGGGAGGGACCCAAACCAGTATTTAGAAATGAGAGAAGCACAGTGGGACCGACAACAAGAAGGGAGAAGGAGGGAGGATAGGGAACAGTATAGCGAACAGTGGTAGGTACAAGATGGTGAGTTGGTAGCAAAGCAGTAGAAGGCATTGCAGAGGGTGCCCAATCTAGCAAGGGAGGTGGAGAGGGTGGTGCCATAGACCACATCTACATAGTCGAAGACTGGGAGAACCATTATGCTGACTAACTCCCTTGAAAAAGCCAAGCATGGCGAAACCCAGTTGGGAGTATTGTCTACTGCTTTGAAATCCTTTCACAAATAAATAAGTTATATTTATATTTAATGAGTCCTGGTGCCAGTTTGTTTGTTAAAATACTAACTCCCAGCGGACCTATGAAGAGAGGCAGTCCTTATTGTGATACAGGACACCAAATTTGAGGTGGAGTTAGGCAGGGATTGCGTTGATGTGAACAGAGAAGTCAAGCTGCTATCTAACCACACACCGAGGTACTTGAAGGTTGGGACAACCTCAAGTGGGAAGCCATGAACATTGGGACAACCTCAAGCAAGGAGTCATCCAGCATGGAGAAAACGGGGAGGGTGGTGACCCAGGCAAGTTTCTGGTTGGTATCAAAGGTCTTAGACGCAGTTTTTTTTTTATGTTGTCCCATAGCTAGTTGGACTTGAACCAGCGCAGAACATTGTGAAAGTCATTCTGAAGCGAAACTTCCAGAAAAGCAGTCAAGGGACCTGAGGTGTTGAGGACTGTGTTCTCTCTAGATATGTGACTATGCAAGTTGGCACAGGCAGTGGTGAGGTGATTTAGGAAGATCAAGAATAGGATTGGACCCAGAATGGAGCTCTGTGGGACCTTGGCCTGGATAGGGTACGGTGGGAAAAGGGCGTCTCCTACCTGTACTGACTGTTGTTGGCCCGAGAGATAGGACTGGAACCAGCTAACAGCAGGGGCTGAGAAACCAGCAGTGCTTAGCTTATCAAGGAGGAGAGAATGGGACACTGAAGAAAAGGCTTCAGTCAGATCAGTGAAAATGGCCACTGTAATGTGCCTCGATCCCTCCCTGAGAGGATGAAATCAGTGACCCTAAGTAGGGAGATGATGGTGGATTAATCCTGTCCAAAGCCATATTGGAAGGGGGAGAGAAAGATGGAGGAGTGGAGAAAGTCAGCATGTCATGAGTAGTCCAGTTTCTCCTGCAGATTCACAAGAGAGGGGAGGAGGGAGATAGGGTGGAAATTGCCAGCAGTGGAGGGATTGCCCCCTTTGTGGAGGTGGACACCCTGGCCATCTTCTAAGATTGAGGGACAGTTGACAGTGCAAAGGGAGAAGATGAGTCTTAGGAGGTGAGTGAGGGGGGAAGCAGTGGCTGGAGCTTACAGATGGAGAAGTTTAGGGCTCAAACCATCTGGGCTAGATTTGGAAGGCAAACAAACAGAAGAGAGAAAGAAATAAGTGCCTTAGGTGGGAATGTGCACACTGCACCCTTGTGATTGAAAACATAGATTTGAAAGGGATGAGTGAGGAGAGGGCAAATAGATTCTCCTGGGAGCAACATGGGAAAAGTCAGATCCCAGGGGAGGATGAGGTAGGGGAGAGGGGGCAGAGGGGAGGAGCCAGGAGGAGGAGGGAGCACAGATGGTGAACAACTCATTGAAGTGAGTGACAGCAGAGGGAGGATTAGATACTGGTGAGCCACTACCCATGAGGACTGGGAGAGAGGACTGGACTGGGGGGTCAAGACGGGCGTGAATCGTTTTCCAGAATTTGGCTGGGGAATGAATGTTCTTCTGGAGGTTGGCCTTGAAATAAAGGGACTTGGCAGTACAAATGGCCTTAGTGAAAGAGTTCCTAAGCACTCCGTAGGAGAAGAGGTCCTGCAGGGAGCAGGATAATTTGTACCTGGCCCAGGCTTGGTCACGAGTGTTTTATTTATTTAAGTCTTGGATTACAAGTACCTATGAGTCTGAAAACTCTTTTACATAGGTTCCACATCAATTCAACCAAAAAACGTGATACAAACACCTTAAATATACAAACAAACTGTAAAGATAAAGGATGCATTGAGGTTTGAAAGACTTTTAAATGGAATACAAGCAAACAGGTGAAAAGCAAAACAGTAAACATCAACCCACATCAGTGGCCGAGAGTGATGTGAATTATAACAAGGACTGTAGTCAGAAGGCAGCCAGAAAATGACTTTGTCAGTTCAGGTGATAGTCAGCCTAAGACAGACTTTGCCCGCGAGGGGGTGTAGGTGTAAGAGTAAGCTCTGGTGAGGAGGAGGTGGAGAGTGGGAGGTTATATGAGGACTAGGGGGACAGTCACATTGGCTGTGTGCAACAAGGTGCGATCTCAGGAAGTGCTTAAAGGGACCCAGTGGTGGTGTGTCAAGGGTATCGGTTGGAACCCCATTTAGCCAACTGGGAGTCCTGTAAGTGAAAGACCGTTGTTCCTGAGTTGTTCAACAAAAGAGGACTTGGAAGGCATGACTTGATACATTCCTGGTGGTACAAGGGTTAGGGGCACAGGTAAGTAAGAGCTGGGAGTTTGGGGGTGTAAGACCTAGGCTAATTTTCTTCCTATATAAGCAAGTGTGGTACCTAGTCCTGTCACTAAGGTTGAGCTAATTTGTCATGGAGTAAAGGTCACATGTATGTGTCCTGCTGTGAGTGCCTGAGACCAGACAGCAGGCTTTGTTTAGGGCTAGTCGAATTCTATTTAACACCATTTCAGTGGCAGCACCATAAATGATGAGACCGTAATCAACAACTGAGAGAATGAAACTTGTGACTTTGAGGGCCTCTTTCGGCATTCAGTGTTGATGCCTATAAAGAACCCCCAGCCTACTGTTGATCATTTTGGAGACCATATTAATGTGTTCCAAAAAAGACAGGACACTGTTGAGGGTGATCCCAAGGTACTTAAAAGTCTGAACTTGCTCTAGAGGGGTGTGGAGACTGTTCCTAATGTTGAGTTAAGCTGATTTATATCTATTATGAGGGTTTGCAAAGAGCATGAACTTCGTCTTTTTATAGTTCATGACCAGTTTATGTTGCATGAACCAGTCTTTAACCGCTGAGAATTTATGTTGGAGAATGAGGGTCTGGGTGACTGGCGAACACCACTGCTTCGTCTGCATAAAGGAGAAGGTTGCCTGGGCAGGCAAGAGGTAGAGAGCTAAGGAAGAGGCTAAACAATAAAGGGCACAGAATAGACCCTTGTGGAACCCCTGACCAGACTGGTTTACTGGAAGACAATTCAACACCGATGTTTACCTGCTGGAATCGACCTTCAAGGTAACTTTTGAACCGGCTCAAAGCCCCAGGAGAGGCACCAATGGTAATGAGGGAGGCAAGTAGAAGGGGTGGTTTACTGTATCGAAAGCCTTAGTAAGGTCAATGTACACTGACCCCACTAAATGCTTTCGATCGAGGGCATTGTGGATAAAGGAGGTATATTGAAGGAGAGCAGATGTGGTACTGTGTTTTTTTCTGAACCTGTGCTGTTCAGGGCATTGAATATTGTACTTTGCTAGGAACTCTGCTAGCTGGTCGACAACTATCCTTTTCAGCGCTTTTGAGAGAGGGGGAGGATGGAGATAGAGTGGTAGTTACAATGTTGAGCTCGGTCACCACTCTTATGAACTGGGGTCACTATTGCAGCTTTCCAAAGAGAGGAGAATTGCTCAAGGTAGAGTGATTTATTCAATATTATGGTGAAGGACAAGAGGACCACATCCAATGTCATGCGAAGCAGCTTCAGATCAAGTGAGTCACTGCTGTATCAAGATTTACCTAGGACCTTAGACAGGTATTTCCTGGCAGCCCTGGGGGATATCATTTTAAGATAGAATGGGGGTGAGCTGATGGTATGTCTGTGTTGGGGAAGTCAGTTGGAGGGGGTTAAAGAAGTCAGGGGGTAGTACTCCACTTAGATCAGTAAATGCATCGTTGAAGGTGTTAGCTATGATTAGGGGATCCTGGGTGATAGTATCATATACATACAGCATGGAGGGTGGGGATTTACTGGGTTTTCCACTGAGTTCTTTTAAGTTGTTCCAGAATTTTCTATGTCATCCCAGGAGTTAGAGATTACTTCCTTGTACTAGTGTCTTTTGGCTTGTCTAATGACCAAGGTATAGGAGTTTCTGGCTTTCCTGTAATTTTACCAATGCATAGAGTTGTCTGTGGCCTGTGTTATTTTCACAGGTGGTCCCTGTCAGCTATTAGGGTGAGAAGGGAGGGAGTTGCTTTTTTTCCTAAATTTGTTCCCGGGGCGTAAATATCACAGGCAGCATTGAACTTGTTTATATAGTAGTAGTTCAGGGCATGGATAACACTTGGTGCAGAGTCCAGCATAGACCAGTCCAGGCTGTTGAGATGGGCTATAAAGTGGTTTAGTTGGCCCCTCTTGAGAGCGTGGTGAAATAAAGTTTTTGTGTGGAGCTTGGAAGATTTAGTGGACCATAGGCTGGTGACGGGGGAGTGGTCACTAAGGGAGTCAAAGAGAACCTTGACATTGTTAAGTTTGTCAGATCTGTTAGTAAAAATGAGGTCGAGCAGGGTGGAAGTACCAACCCCATGATTCCGTATGGTGGGAGAGGTCACTACCTGGGTCAGGTTTACCGCAGTGGTTGCATCTGTGTAGATGTTAGAGTTGGATGCCAGCCAGTTAACAATGAAGTCTCCTAGAAGCACAATGTCAATCAATGGGGGGAGGGTAGAGAGATGACTGATAAGTGTATTGAAGCCTTTGGAGTGGTCACGTGGTGGAACATAGCAGTTGACAATGGTGAGGGTTTTGCCATTTTGCCCAAGGAGCAACTTAACTGCTAAAGCTTAGGAGGGGCTCCCAGTGACTATTGTAGAAAGTGCATACCCCCGGAGGGGGGCCTTTATGTAGATAGTGCAACCACCACCTCTCTTCCCAATCCTGTCAAGTCTGAAGAAGAAGTAGCCATCTAGTTGGACGGCACTATCAGGCACCTTGGAGGAGAGCCACGTCTCAGTCACTGCTAGGATGTCAAGTTTGTGTTGGAATTGGGCAGGTCAATGAGATCCCAGGTGATCCAGTGGCGGTGAGATGATTTTACCCTGGATTTCCTGATGGGGGTGTGCTTATCCCAGACAGAGGTAAATATAGCATGGAAGAGGGATTGGGCCATATCAGTGTCTGGGGCTGTGATCATGGGGGACCAGTCAGTAGCAGCCAGGTCACTCAGTAGAGCCTCTTAGTTCAGTGACTGGAGGGACCTTGACCAGATGTACTTTAGGGAGGAGGGAGGGAGGGAGCTGGAGTATTCATACACAGAATATCATGCAATGGCCAATGAAAGCATCTGGCAATGTACCTGTTGCAACCATGCAGTGAGAGTGTGAGGAGAGAACCCAGTCTATGAGGATATGGTTAGGAGTCTGGATTGAGTTGGGTGGGTTAAGAGATAAGCTACGAAAAGTTAAGGGCTTCAACCCTATGGGTAGTCATCCTGGAGGTCGGAAAAAGCCAATTAATGTTGAAGTCACCCATGAGGATGATCTCACTAGCAGAAGAATGTGAGGAGTGAGTTGAGAATGAGTCCACCAGAGAAGAGGGGGAGATTCTCAGTGAAGCATAGAAAACACCAACAAAAATACTGTAAAACGGGTAATAAATAATGAAATTAAATCTCGCTATGTTCACGCTCCTTTACCCAGCGCGAACTTAGTTTTGCAGCACAAAAGAAATTACGCCTGTATTAATGATCATGCATCTTTATTTATGAAACGTAACACATTAATAAAAAAAAAGATTAACCATTAAGCAGTATAAGGAGGTTTTGCTGTAGGTAGTCTTCACTTAAGTAGAATATGGGAGACTGTGAAGGAAAGAGCAACTACGTGCTACTCGCTGGTAAGTCCCTTTCTAAGTATCTTGCCATACTTCGAGTAACTGTAAGAAACAGACCGCTGTGTAAAAAAACAGAAACAACCGGACAGTCATAGTCGGTCAGCAGTCGGCTTACCTCTTCTCTCTGCAATCTGAGTATCCGTTCTTTTGATTTCTCTCTCTGCAGTCTGCATCTCTCTTATTTGTAGTTCTCTCTTCTGGTAATTCACTACATATAAGTGACTGCCGATTGACAGGTAACATATTTCAACAACAAGGGTTAGTAGAGGATACATAGCAGTACATAGATGTCTAATTGCAGTCTAATATGAATTGTAAGTGGCTGCCGACTGATAGGTGACAGGAGCTGGGTTACTGCAAATTACTCAGTGAGCCAAGCGCGAATTCAAGTTTGCGTTTTTTGTTCAGCAAAGCCTTAACCACGAAATTTGCTTTGCGTTTCAATTACCTGTTTTACAGTAGGTAATGAGGAGGGAAAGGAAAATTTAGCTAGCTGAAACTCTTGAGAGGAAGGTGCAGCCTCCCTGAAAGTGATGGTGCAAAAGAGACTCTGGTGGATGTAAAGGGCAACACCAGTCCCTTGTTTACCCCTGTCCTGCCTGAAGATGTGATAGTCCGGAATAGCCAAGATGGAATCAGGAGTCTGGCAGAGAGCCAGGATTCAGTGACACAGAGGAGGTCTTGAGTAGGGCTGCAAGTTCAACTCTATGAAAGAATCAAACATTTCAAACTTTGGGTGTTAGAAACATAGAAACATAGACTTTGATGGCAGATAAGGACCGCTTGGCCCATCTAGTCTGCCCATTTCCCTACCTACAGGATAGGCCGCAGATCCTAGTTAACCAACAGCCTATTTCTTCCTACCCCCCCCACAAGAATTGCCTTATGTCTGTCCCATGCATTCTTGAATTCTCCCACAGTTTTAGACCCCACAACCTCCTCAGGAAGGCTGTTCCATGCATCCACTACCCTCTCTGTGAAATAATACTTCCTCACATTGCCCCTGAACCGCCCCTTCTATCTTTAAATTGTGTCCCCTTGTTCTTGCACATCTCTTTTTCTGAAAGACGTTACCCTCTTGGACTTTGTTGATTCTACTGAGGTACTTAAAAGTTTCTATCATGTCCCTCTCTCCCTTCTTTCCTCAAGGGTATACATATTAAGCTTCTTTAGTCTCTCCTCATACGGCTTCTTTGCAGACCCTGTACCATTTTAGTTGCCCTCCTCTGGACTGCCTCTATCCTGTCTATGTCCTTGCGGAGATGGGGTCTCCAGAACTGGACGCAGTACTCCAGATGGGGTCTCACCAACTGTCTGTACAGAGGGATAACAACTTCCTGTTTTCTGCTGCTGATGCCTCTCCCTATGCATCCCAGTATACCCCCAGCCCTCCCTACTGCCTTCTCACATTGCTTGCTAACCTTAAGGTCATCTGATATGATTACCCCCAGGTCCCTTTCCTTTTTTGTTGTTGTTACTACCCCCCCTACACACACTGTGTATTCTTCCCCTGGGTTCTTGTCTCCCAGGTGCATTACCTCGCACTTCTTTGCATTGAATCCTAGCTGCCATACTTCTGACCATTCCTCCAACCTTGCCAAGTCCCTTCTCATCCTTTCCATGCCTCCTTGTGTATCAACCCTGTTGCAGATCTTTGTATCATCTGCAAAAAGGCATACTTTTCCTTCCAGTCCCTCTGCAATGTCACTGATGAAGACATTAAAAAGGACTGGACCCAGTACTGAACCCTGCGGTACCCCACTAGTAACCCCTCTTTCTTCAAAGTGAACTCCATTTACAATTACCTTCTGTGTCTTGTTGTACAGCCAGTGTTTTACCGAGGCTACCACCCTGGGACCCACTCCCAGGCTGGTTAATTTGACTATTAATCTTTTGTGTGGGACTGTGTCAAATGCCTTGCTAAAGTCTAGGTAGACCATGTCCACAGCACCTCCCTGGTCTACTACTTTGGTCACCCAGTCAAAGAAATCTATTAGATTTGTCTGACATGACTTTCCCACTGTGAACCCATGCTGCCTTGGGTCCTGTGCCCCACTGGCCTCTAGGTACTCAACTATTCTTTCTTTCAGAAGTGACTCCATCACTTTCCCCACCACAGAGGTCAGACTGACAGGTCTGTAGTTTCATGCCTCTGCCTTGGTCCCACTTTTGTGAAGGGGAATCACATCCGCCTTCCTCCAGTCCTCAGGTACCACACCATCCTCCCATGATTTATTAAAAGAGTAGCCAGTGGTTTCACTAGTTCCTCCTTAATTCTTTTAGAATTCTGGGTGAATTCCATCAGGACCCATTGCTTTGTCCACCTTCAGTTTTAGGAGTTCTTGCAGAACCCTTTCTTCTGTGAAAGGACTGGGATCGACCCCTTTCAAGAGTGCTTCTGTTAATTGGATTAGGCACTTCCCCCTCCTCTTTTGTGAATACTGAGCAGAAATATTTGTTCAGTATCCCTGCTTTTTCACTGTCCCCCTCTGCCCACCCACCGTTCATTCTATTCAGCCTCACTATCCCTCCCTTTGTCTTTCTACACTCGCTGATGCACCTATAAAAGGTTTTATCCCCCTTCTTAACTGAGTTGGCTATCTTTTCCTCAGTTTGGGCCTTTGTTATTCTGACTTCCCTCCCTGCTTCCTTCTGCCTTAACTGGTACAGCTCTCTGTCCTGCTCCTTCTGTGTTTCCTTATACTTCCGGAATGCTATCTTTTTCTTCCAGACTTTCACAGCCACCTCTTTTGAGAACCATAGTGGCTTTTTCTTTCATTTTGATTTGTTTATTTGCTTCACACAAAGGCTTGTTGCCTCTGTGATGGCAGTTTTGATGATTCCCCATTGTTGCTTGACACCTCCTTCTAGCCTGTTTGCTAGTGCTTTTCTGAGGCACTCTCCCATCTTGCCAAAATCAGCCCTCCTAAAGTCCAGTACCCTTACTTTTGTATGGCTTGGTTCTGTAGCTGAGTTTAATGTGAACCACACTGTTTGATGGTCAATTGTTCCCAGATGGCAACCCACTTCTAGATCTGAGATCCTCTCACTGCCCTCGTTTGAGAGTACGAGGTCTAAGATTGCTCCCTCACAAGTGGGTACTGAAACTAGCTGTCTGAGGTCTGCCACCTGTAGGGCATCAAGAATGGCCCTGCTCTTGGATGTGGCTGCAGCAAATGTGCTCCAGTTAACATCTGTCATATTCAGGTCTCCCATCAACAGTATCTCCCCTTTCTCTGCCATTCTAAGAATGCCTTCTAACATATCCTTGTCCATTCCCTCTCCCTGACATGGGGGTCTGTACACAACCCCTGTGTGGATTGTGGTGCCCTTTCCAGTCTCCAAGATGACCCACAGTGCCTCCTCTCCTCCCTGTTTACTCTTTTGTTCAGTTGCTTTTATCCCTTCCTTTACATAGAGAGCTACTCCTCCCCCTCTTCTCCCCTGCCTGTCTCTCCTGTAGGTTATGTACCCTGATATGTTAATATCCCAGTCATGGTTCTCTGTGTACCATGTTTCTGTGACTGCTACGATATCCAGGCATCCCTCTTCCATCAAGGCCACCAGCTCAGGGAGCTTGTTGCCCAGACTACGGGCATTGGTACTCATTACCCTCCATTTTCTGATGGCCTTACTCCTTTTTGCCCCATCCCTGTCCTTTCCTTTGTCACTTTCTCCATTTACCCCTTCTCATCCCATATCGACACCTCTATGTTGGTGCTTGCCGCACCTACTACCATGATTTTTTGGGGGGGCTAGGATTTCCCTGCTCCTTTCCAGTGCCTCCCCCATTGGCTAGTTTAAATGCTTGCCAATGAAGCATTTAAACCTATCACCCAGGATCCTGGTTCCCCTCCTGGACAGATGCAGCCCATCATGCCAGTATAGGCTTGCATCACTGCAGGTGGACCCCCAGTCCCCAGTGAAGCCAAATCCCTGAGCTCCACACCAGTTTTTCAACCACTGATTGAATCCCATGGTGCGGAACACCCTAGCCTCTCCTATGCCATAGATGGGCAGCACCTCCGAGAAGGTTACCATGCATGCTACTTGTCTAAGGCCCTTCCCCAATTCCACAAACTCTTCTTGCACTTCACTAATCCCTTTCTTAGCCAGGTCATTTGTCCCTAGGTGGACAATGAGATCCAGCTCCTTCCCCTGTGCAGCTGCTCTGGCAATCCTGAGGATTCGCTCCCTGTCCCTCCAAGCCATGGCGCCAGGCAAGCACCTTACCGCCCTCTCCGATTCCTCCTCCAGTTCTACCTTCCTAACAATGGAGTCCCCCACCAGGAGTTGTTTCCTTCCCCTGCGGGGTCCCCTGCCACCCTCCTGTGGATCTCCTTTGTGGAGGTTCCCAGCATCCTCCTTGGTCTCCACTGTGGGTGCCTCCATAGAGGAACCACACTTTGCCAGAATGGCATAGGAATGTGGAGAGGTCAGCTGGAGGGATGCACCTCTGTTCCACCACCCTCACCCTCCCTGGAGCCCACTGTGGTCCAACCGCCTCCTCTTTCTTGGCAACCTCTGAGGCAACGGCAGTGGCACTGGTGGTCCCTGGATGGAAGAGGAGATCCCACAAATCCTGGCCAACTCAGCCTGGAGATGAGCAACCTTCTCCCTCAGCCCAGAGGTGCCTGCAGATGGGACAACACCGCATCCTCCAGAACGTCTCCCAGAAGACTGCTGCTCCACAGCCACTGCACTGCACCACTCCAATCATGTCTTATTTCTGGCCCCTTAACTGTTTGCAATCCTTACTCTTTTTTTTTTTTCTCTCTCTCTTTACTTTCTGCCTGTGTGCCCTTTAAGCTCCTGATTGTCCTGTTCTGAGACAAGAATATCCTATATTACTCAGTAGACCCCTTACTTGCTCAGAGGCAGACCTCCAGCAGCTAGAGGGGGCTGGAGAGCTACTCCTGCCCTTCTAGGATGGTGGGTCTTTGGTGGCTCTGTGATCACTCACTTCCTGCTCCCAAACAGGAAGTTCCTGTTGTCAGTCAAATCCTGTGCCTATAAAAGTAGAACTAGCTTTGGGTGGGAAGGAGGGATATAGTCCCAGTAGAGAAGTCCAGTCACACAACAGTCCTTTTCTCCTGGTGTCTTCTGCCAGCTATTAGCAGAATCTTTCTAAGGCAGTCTTTAAATGTAGCTTCCTTCTAGCTAAGCCACTCCCCCTACTTACTAGATCTTTCTACAAGTAATTTAAACCTCACAGCTATGAAGTCCTTTCAATCACCTGAGATTTACACTTAGATAACTGTTCAGATAACCATTCAGTTCAGTTAACTCAGACAAACACACACTTTGTTTTGTTTGTTAGTTTTTTTACTCTAAATTAAAGGTCCAAGTACAAGAGTTCTTCTTCTTTATTCCCAGTAGAGAAGTCCAGTCACACAGCAGTCCTTTCTCCTGGTGTCTTCTGCCACCGTGGTAAACATTTCGGGGAAATAGGTGGACTTTTGGTTCAGCTAGTTAGCCATAGTCTGAATGGTGCATACCAGGAGAGCTGGTTGAACTGTGGACTGCACTTCACACCAATTTGTGAAATGTGCCCAGGATGTGGAGATTTATTTGACAAATTTATTTTCCTCACTCTGTCCTGGGCGTTCTCTCCTGGCTCTCATTATTTCCTGTCCACTGCACATTTGGTCTTAATTTTAAATATTCCTATTCCTTTTCCCACCCCCTTACATGCAGTGGACAGAAAATAATGAGATCCAGGAGAAACAGCTCTGGAATTAGCGAGGAAAGTAAATGTGATGAATAAATTCTCACATCCTAGGCACATATCACAAATTCATACTGATTTGTCCCTGAGTGGTTACATGTATCATGGATCAGGAATATTTCTTTAAGGGATCTAGCTCAATGAATTCCCTTCCACCTTAGCAAACATTCCAAAGCTGGGACCATTTAAAAAAGAACTAATACAATTTCTTACTACCCTATGTGTATGTGACTGCTCGGACTAATTCCCGTATCTCCATCACTCTTACCCATCTTCACTCTCCCCCCTCCCTTTCCACCTCCTAGCTTACCACCATAGCCCCCCCCTTTTCCTCTTGCCTCCTCCCTCTCCACCTCCTAGCTTGCCACCTTTGCTCACCCTCCTACCCTGCCCTCCAAACTGCCTCTTCCTACCACTCTCCCCTTCCTGGCTAACTGCTATTACCTCCTCTATAATTACTCCCTTCGCACCCTCCCTATCCCCACCATCCACCCCCCACATACCCAAGTCTCTATCTGCTCATTACTCCTCTCCAATACCTCTTGATAATGTTAACTCCTGGCTGCAATCCCTACTTCCTAGTATTCTTCACCTAAGCATTGTTGATAATTCCAGCTAGTATCAGCTCTCTTGCAACAAGCTCTGTATATTATTCTGTATATATTTAAACTAGTCACTTTGAATTCCTCCTGCAAATGAATGTGCATTTGTATAAAATGTTCTTGTTCTGACGTGTAACCTTTATAAATGAACTCCAAGCTCAACGGTTGTTATCCAAGACCATTAATAAGTAAATAACCAAGGGATGATAAGAATTGAGTATCACACAGTGAGAGAGTCATTATCCTGCTCGTGGTCTACAAGTTCGTACATACTGTGGGTTATCTGTTTATTTAGATATATTACGTGCCCTACCTGACTACAGCAAATTCACACCAGTATTATTTCCTTTTCAGGCCTGGTTGGCTTTGTCCATACCTTTCCTATCCCACACTGATTCAGGACATTAGGACAGTTGGCTTCCAGAGATGGCGTATCTTCACCTGTGGTGCAACCTTTTAAATGACGTGTCTTCACCTGTGGTGTGACATTTCACTTTGCGGCACTAGCTCATCAGACACTGCCAAGACAAGTCCCTACCTTCAGAAAGAATCAAGTGATTGTCTGGTGAACTATCCCCCCCTCCCAACACACACACACACTGCTATCCTCTATGCCAGTTTGCCAGCTGAGATTAGGAACTTCATTTCAGGCCAGGAGGTCTGCTGGGCTATTGCTGCACCCTCACCACATTTCCTGCCACTCAGGCAGCTGGCTACCAGAGAGGGAGGTTCATGGCGCTAATGCATCCTGTATGTCCTATCCTTGCACTTTGTTATGTTTTGCACATGGTGCAATAAAATCTTGAAATGAACATTAGGGGGCTCGGACCTGGCAGAAGGGCTGGCAGCGACACTGAGGAAGGCTGTCAGAGGGACCAAGGGAGGAGGTAGACTGGTGCCCATCTGTGACATCAGCCCATCTGTGTCCTGCCAGAGTGAGTTGGTCAGTTACTGGAGAGCTGGGTCATGTCTTGTTGTTCCCATAGCTGCTAGCACACTGGCTGAATGGGCTGTCCTCCTCCTCCTCCTTCTTGGGGTTTTACAAATCAAGAGAGAATCATCCAGCAGACATCAGCACCATGAAATCTCAGCAGATGAAAAGGAAAAGAAAACCTAATGGCAGGCCTAGTATTCAGTGTACTGGTCTTAATAGAGTTGCTTATTTTGCAAAGACATAATTTTTAGCCTCTTAGAGTTACTGTTACTGGCATCAATCGCAAACAGGTGAAAAAAGAAAAAAAAGAGTGCAAGTATGGCCATTTCCCTAATAGTTAAAGTCACTTTCTTCATTTTTTTTTTGTAAATATGTCAGTAAACACACCATGTTTAATTTTGTATTATTGTTGTCTCTGGGAGACAAGTTCCTCTGAAATCTGTTTCCAAACTTAGAAGTTAAAGTAATACTGATAAAGATTGTTTTAATAATCGCAGTCAGTTTCATAACAATTCATAAAGCCGTATGCAAAATAAAATACTGTGGCTGAATACAGATGATGTCCTCTGAAGGTTAAAGTGATGCAAAAGCAACAGAATAGAGATATGAACCACCATTCCTGCCATAGTTTTTAATTACCCTGTTTTGTAATGGGCAAACCAGGGCGAACTAGTCCACCACTAGGTGAACTTTACGCAGGTTGGCAGTTAAAGTTCCTGCAGTCGTTAAGCTGGCCCAGTGGCATGGAGGGCTGAAGCATTGGCGCCTTGCCTCCTGCCACTCTGGTGACCTGGGTTCTGGAACGGATCTGGGTCACTGGGGGGTCGGGCTGGGGGGAGGAAAGCTAGAGCATCCCAACGACAGCTGTCCTTCCTCAGTGAGGGAGGTTATCGTGACCTGCTGCAATACTGCCACCTGGAGATGTCCGAGTGGCAGTGCAGGTCTGGGTGTGTCTGTACATAGGGCCACAGCTAGACGTGTTAGGATGTCTCTGTGGAGGCGGAGCTCGCCTGCCCACACATTGCACAATTCGGGTCCTAGGAGAAACCTACAACATGGAAACATAGAATTTGACAGCAGATGGGAACCGCACAATCCATCTAGTCTGCCCATAGTCCTACCCACCCCTCACTAGTTGCCTTTTAGTTCGATGACACCCTTGTGTCTATCCCAAGCATTTTTGAATTCCTGAACCATTTTAGCCCGCACAACCTCCTGGGGGAGGCTGTTCCAGGCTTCCACCACCCTTTCTGTGAAAAAGTACTTTCTTGCATTTTTGCTGAATTTCCCACCCTGCTGTCTCATGTCATGTCCGCTGGTTCTTACATAGTTTTTGACCTGAAAGAGATCCTGCACCTGTACCCTGTTTTCTCCCTTAAGATATTTAAACATCTCAGTCATGTCGCCCCCTCCCTCCTCTGCCTGCTCAAGAGAGTGCAAGTTAAGTTCTTTCAGTCTTTCTTCATATGGCTTTTGGTACTGTCCCTGTTTCATCTTTGTTGCCCTTCTTTGTACCTTTTCTGACCTATTGATGTCTTACCTGAGGTGCGGCCTCCAGAACTGGATGCAGTACTCCAGGTGTGGTCTCACCAGGGATCTGTACAGAGGCAGTACCACCTCACTCCTTCTACTTGTGATGCCCCTCCCGATGCATCCCAGCATACTGCTAGCCTTCAGTGCCACCTTTCTCACTATCTTGCCACTTTCAAGTCTTCTGATATGATGACTCCCAGGTCCCATTCATGTTTTGTGGTTGCCAGTTTCTCTCCCCCTAGGCAGTATTCTCTCGCTAGGTTGCCTCTAACTATATACATGACCTTGCACTTCTTTGTGTTGAATTTTAGTTGCCGTGTTCTTAACCAGTTTTCCAACTTCTTCATGTCATTTTCCATATTCTTTACCCCCTCAGGGGTACCTAATTTATTGCAGATCTTGGTGTCATCTGCCAATAGACACACCTTCCCTTCTAACCTGTCAGTGATGTCGCTTATGAAAATCTTGAAAAGTAGAGGACCCAACACTGATCTCTGAGGTCCCCCACCAGTCACCTCTCTTTCTCCCGATAATGGGCAGTTTACCTGTCCCCTCTGTGTCCTAACACATAGCCAGTTTCTTACCCAGTTTACCACCCCCTGCCCTACTCCCACGCTAGCCAACTTGTTTGTTAACCTTTTGTGTGGAACAGGGTCGAATGCCTTGCTAAAGTCCATGTAGATTATATCTACTGCTTCCACCTTGTCCGCTGCCCTCGTAACCCAGTCGAAGAATTCGATCAGGTTTGTTTGGCATGAGCTGCCAGTCATGAAGCCATGTTGTTTTGGGTTCTGCTGTCTGCCTTTTTCCAGGAATTCTAGAATCTGTTCTTTAAGTAATGACTCCATCAATTTACCCACCAGGGATGTGAGGCTGACTAGTTGGTAGTTTTTGGCCTCCTCCTTGCTTCCTGACATATGGAGCGAGACCACTGTGGCCCTGTCCCAGTCCTCTGGAACCACCTCACTATCCAGAGATTTAGTGAAAAGATCAGCTAGTGGCGCCACCAATTCCAGCCCCAGTTCCTGTAATACTCTTGGGTGTATCTCCTCCGGGCCCAAGGCCTTATCCACCTTCAGTTTGTTTACACTTTTCAGGACCTGGTCCTCTGTGAATGGGCTCATGTCCACCACCGATGTTTGGATGCCCTTTTGTGGTAGTGATGGTCCTATACCACCTTAGAAACATAGAATTTGACGGCAGATAAGGACCGCTTGGCCCACCCAGTCTGCCCATTTCCCTACCTGACGGATAAGCTGCAGATTCTACTTAATCAACAGCTTACTTCCTCATGCCCCCCACTAGAATAGCCTTATGCCTGTCCCATGCATTCTTGAATTCTCCCACTGTTCCTGACTCCACAACCTCCTCAGGAAGGCTGTTCCATGCATCCACAACTCTCTCTGTGAAAAAATACTTTCTAACATTACCTCTAAGCTGTCACCCCTCTATCTTCAAATTGTGCCCCCTTGTTCTTGCACATCTCTTCTTCTGAAAGATACTACCCTCTTGTACCTTGTAAATTCCCTTGAGATACTTGAATGTTTCTATTATGTCCCCCCCTCCCTCCTTTCCTCAAGGGTATACATATTAAGCTGCTTTAGTCTCTCCTCGTATGTCTTCTGGTGCAGACCTTGCACCATTTTGGTTGCCCTCCTCTGAATAGCCTCCACTCTGTCTATGTCTTTGCGGAGATGGAGTCTCCAGAATTGCACACAGTACTCCAGATGGGGTCTCACTAACTGTCTGTAGAGAGGGATAACAACTTCCTGCTTTCTACTGTTGATGTCTCTCCCTATGCATCCCAGTATCCCCCAGCCCTCCTTACTGCCTTCTCACATTGCTTGCCCACCTTTAGGTCATCTGATATAATTACTCCTAGGTCTCTTTCGATCTTTGTTGTTGTTATTAATTCACCCTCCATTGTGTACTCTTCCCCTGGGTTTTTGTTTCCCAGATGCATTACCTTGCACTTCTTTGCATTGAATCTGAGCTGCCACATATTTGACCATTCCTCCAGCCTTGCCAAGTCCGTTTTCATTCTTTCCACCTCACCTTGTGTATCAACCCTGTTGCAGATTTTTGTGTCATCTGCAAAGAGGCATACCTTTCCTTCTAGGTGCTCTCCAATGTCACTTATAAAGATATTAAAGAGGACCGGTCCCAGCACCAAACCCTGTGGTACCCCGCTAGTTACCTTCCTTTCTTTACTGTGGACTCTGTTTACTATTACCTTTTGCATCCTGTTGTCCAGTCAGTTTTTTATTCAGGCTACCACCTTGGGACCCACTCCAAGGCTGGCTAACTTGTATATTAATCTTTTGTGTGAGACTGTGTCAAATGCCTTGCTAAAATCTAGGTAGGCCATATCCACAGCCCCTCCCTGGTCTACTACTTTGGTCACCCAGTCAAAGAAATCTATTAGGTTTGTCTGACATGACCTTTCTGCTGTGAAACCATCTTTTTTTCTTCATTAAAACTGAGCAGAGGGGCGCTGCTGAGCATCTCATCAGAAGGCAGCACATATTCAGAGCTCCAACAAACTTTAATTAAAATTACTTAAAAGTTGCTTCTTTTGGTGTTTTTCCCTGCCTCTGATATCTCTATTTGATTGGGCAGCCTACAAGGTGGACACATGGGGAAAACCAAAGGCAACGTGGCTGCCTCTGCCAAGTTTTTAACCCCGAGGAGTAAATGGGATGCGGGGCCTACCAGAAATGCCTTAGCAGGGACTGCTGATGTGGTGAACCCAGGAGTAATTACGCTGGCTACGGTAAATGCAACTCTGTTAAAACTGGTCAACTTTGTGCAGGAACTCAACAGGAAGTTCGATGTCCTAACTCCCCGGGTAGCGGAGTTTGAGACTTAAATGGATCTCACGGATCAAAGACTTAACAAAATGGATACCAACCTTAATAAAACCATTGACATCTCAACAAAGTTAATTAAGGACAGTATCTGGCTAAGGCAAAGATTAGACAGCATGTAGAATCAGATCCGCGGCATAAATCTATGGATTTTAGGCTTACTCGAGGCTGCTGAAGGAGATGACCCGCTGGTGTTTGTGCGCATCTTTTTGCCAGGACTGCTGGTGCTGGGCGAGGAAGATCCACCATTATTGTTGGAGAGGGCCTACAGGATTACCCCATGCAGAGGAGCAGCAACGCAGACCATACTGCAAACCATGGTAGTGGTATGCTCGGGAACTGGAGATCAGGACCGAGTGTTACAGGAGGAAGCGACAGCTGAAATATTGAGATGCGGAGATCATGGTGTTCCCAGATTTCTCCTACGGCACACGGCAGAGATGTAAGGCTTATGATGGAGTGAGGTGTCGACTCCATAGCCTAAAGGTTCCACATCAGCTGATATTCCCCGCTCAACTCAGAATTGTTTGGCAGGGAAAAACATATATTTTTGGGTCCCCGGAGGAAGCTGAGAAGATTTTACCGATTTTGGAAGAGGAGCCTGCCGAAATTCAAATTGAAGGAGACTGACTGCCTGGACTAGTAACCTTGTAATGTACTGATTTTCTTTTGTCTCCCATTGAGATTTAGCCCATGTATTGTACTTTTTACTTTCTTTGTTTGGCTGGGGTTGTTATTCAGCTGCAGCCTAATAACGTGGAGAGGGGCTGATCCTTATTTTTCTGGATATTACTAAGGGTCATGAGGTAGATCAGATGGGAGGTTAAACTCTTAGGGAACGAGTCCTGATTCCTGGATGGGGTTACATGCTGATATTTTTATGAGACATTTCCCTGAGGTTGCCCTTCTGACTTTTTCCTTCCTGAGTTTCAGGCGACAGCCTGCATTTTATGTTGAGAACTTGTGGGCCTTGTGGACTTTCTTATCAGTATTGGGAGGCTTGGCTACATTAGAGGAGAGGGAGGATGTTGTGCATTCTAATGTTTATGTATGTATTTCTCCTTTATCTAGCTGGGGCACTGTTTTGTCAGTAGACCTATGACATCAGGCAGTTGATCCTATATGTTAGAATTTTGAATCCAAAAGTTGTAACAAGCTATCTTATGCTGAGTTTTTGGGGCTGTTAAATAAATAATGGGGATAATTATTCTCCGAGGATGGTGGGTCATTAGACTTGCCTCCGGCTAGGTTGGTTTGCTAGAGGGACCGGCCACTCCTTTGAGACACTTCTGGAGCTGCATGCTAAATGCCATGATTTAGGAAATCTTATGTTATATTTCCCCCAATGTGGAGAGTGCATTAGAAGGGGCTCCTCATCCCGTCCTTCGTTTTATGTTATCTTGTACATGTACATGGAAATCATATTGTGATGGAACCTCTTGTGTATCTATGCTTGTGTGAGCTGGTTTCCTACATTAAAGCCTAATAAAAAATATAATACAAAAAAACAACTGAGCAGAAGTATTTGTTTAAGACCTCTACCTTTTCACTATCCTCCTCTACAAGACCCCACCCTTGTTTGTGAGTCTTACAATCCCACCTTTATTTCTTCTCTTCTTCTTGATGTATCTAAAAAAGGTTTTGCCCCCCCGTTCACCCCTTGTGCAATCCTAAATTCTGTCCGAGCCTTTGCCATTCTTATTACCATACCTGCTTCCCTCAATTTCTCCTTATACTTTTCCTTGTTATTATCGCACCCTGTCTCCTTGAATTTCCTGAATGCTAACCTTTTTTCCTTCACTTTGGTTACCACCTCTCTGGTGAACCAGAGTGGATTTCTTCTCTTTGTTGTTTTGCTTACCTTTCTGGTGTACTGGTTTCTGATGATAGATAACCAAGGTGGGGGAAAAAAAAAAAACTTGGCCGCAGAATGAAGTCTGGTCTTTTGCAGGCTCCTCACCAGTAACCTGGCACCTCGCCACATTCCAGAAGCTGGATGTTGGCTTGAAGGTAAGTCCTGGAGAAGCCAGATGATAGAGCTGGGGGGACCAGACAGAAGGGGGTGAGCCAAGGGCAATCAGGGGCATAAAATGTATATAGGAAAAAAGTTCTTGCGGTCAAATTTTGGGAAGCTGACACACCCTAGTCTGGAGGGTGTTGAGAGAACCATATAGTGAGAGGATCCAGTTTAGGGAGGAAGCTCCTAACATTCAGGTGGCAAATACTAAGGCTCTAGAGATGGAGGAAGGGAGGGGCCAGGATTAAGTTCCACATCACCAGCAAAGAGGGGAGAAGCACTGAAGGCAGAGAATAGAGTAGGACTTTTTTGACCCCTAGGCCAGGGAGGAGGTGGGATGGTTGATGAATGGGGAAGGGACTCCAAGATAACAGAGGAGGAGGAAAGGAGACTAGAATGGATAGGGAAGAAGAAAGAGGGTTAGAGGTGGGGATAAAGGGAGGAGGGGGAGGGAAGGAGGGGGTTGAGGGAGGAGAGGGAGTGGGAGGAGAGAAAGTTGAGGGAAAGGGAGGGCACAGGAATAGGCAGAGGAGGAGGGCTGGGACCATGATTAGTAAGTATACTGGTAACCAGAAATGAACAGCTTATACAGACACTGGCAAAGCAGCAAATGCCCATGAAGCTTAAGCCAGGTGAATAGTTATTAAGATTACACTTATGTGAGAGCAAGACCTAGGCACAAAAAAGACAGTGGTTCACACAAGCTGGATAAAAAAATAATACTGTTACATAGGCCAACCCGGTAGTACTGAGGGTTGAGGCGCTGGGTGCCACACCTCATGCCATGCCGACGACCCGGGGTCAGGCGTGACCTTGGGTGTCGGAGGGTCAGCCGGGGGAGGAGTATTGAGCATCCCTGGGACTGCTCTCCTCCTCCAGGGAGGATGGGAAGGGACATCCATGGATGTGCTGGCTCCTCGTGATGGCTGGAGGTCAGTGCAAGCTGCGGTGACTTAGAAGGGTTGGTGCGGGCCGACTTCAGACGTGTAGTGCGTGGAAGCACACACTGCAGTGTCATTGACATCTTTGTACACCCGTGCCATGTGGGAACCAGGAAACAAGTCATAAATAGCCCCAGTCCTCCAGCACTCATGAAGGATGGCCCCCGTAATGCTGCACCGGACGATCCTGGGGTGCTTCCCCTGGCCCTGACTCCCTGAGGGTCTTCCACACTGTGGGATGAGCAGTGTAGCCTGAGTGGGTGAGAAGGAGAGGAGGTGAGCTCGGGCACGGCGCCCGCTACAGGGGCCACCAGGGGCAGACCAGACAAGGGGAACCATAGGACCACCCCTGCCGAGGAGGTAAGGCAGCAAAAAAAAAAAATACTGTCACACAATTAGGCAAGAATGGATGTGGCTAATTATGGCTGACACAAATAGGGACACTTAAAGAATACACACACAGACACAGCTAGGATGCAATGCTAACAAAGGTGTTATACTCAGATGGGGTTGGGATGTGTCCCTGGAGTAGTGCAAAATTAGGCGACAGTGAAACGGATTTAACATATCAAATGTAAACAGGTAACTAGCTGTAGATAGCAGGCAGACCAAATATAGAGGACCCCAAAACTAGTGAGGTGGTTAAACCTAAAAGGGTGAAGCTATGACTGCAGTAAACAAGGACTGTACAACACAGATACCTTAGCTGGCAAATAAGGCTGGCAGATGAGGTGAAATTAAAGTGTAATAATACAAACAGTACACTGACTGAGATAGTTAGGTAGACAAAACATGGCAGGCACTGAACACATATGGAGGATATACCTAGGAGGATAAGGTAAGACTGAGGATACAGTATGAATAGGCAAAAACAAAACACTGGCTGACCCGTCAATGCACTGGTTGGATTTCCGTCTGTGATGCCAGTGACCCAGGTTCGGGAACCGACCCGGGTCGCTGGAGGGCTGGCCGGGGGAGATGGATGCAACATCCAGCGATGGCTCGCCTTCAGTGGGGAAGGGTGGGGATGCGGCCCGGTGCCTGCTGGCCCCTGGCGGAGGCTGGGAGCACAGCAGGAAGTCTGGCCCCAGATGACTGGGGAGTGGCAGACATCGGCATATGCCTTGATGTCTGTGGCACACCACTCCCCCAGGGAGAAAATACGGAAAATGGCGCCCTGGCCAATCAGGTGAATGCCTCCCTGGACCCTCATTGCTGAGCTCCCGGACCTCCATCTGCCACCTCAGCAGCACCCAGGATCATTGGCATGGCCAGAAGGCTCATGAACTATGAAAGTAAGGGGCCCACCCGATGAAGGGATACACTGGGGCTACCTGGTCAGGAGCAGCCAGGTGAGAAGGTCCATTAGAGGTCTGAAAGAGGGATCAGCCAGGGTGTGGGGTGGGAGTATATAAAAAAAAAAAAACAGCAGTAACAGTCACCTTTGATAGAAGATTTGTGGGTGGAGACCAAAGTCTTTAAATCACTAGGGAGTGGAGGGAGCATGAGGATGGGGACTCTGTAAAGCAGCATGGCCAGCTGACAGATGACTCAGTCAGTACCTTGTAGTAACTTGGGAGGCTGGGTCTAGAACCCATTTATGAAAAAGGTTCTGTAGGACTGCAGTTACAAACCTGACATCCCTCCTTGACAGGATACCAAAACAATAATGTATTTTAAAGGTGTGTACTGTGGATCAGGTAGCTGCTTTACAAATCCAGAAGGGGAATACCCCTTGTGACTGCCACTAAGGCAGAAGTAGCTCTTATGGAGTGCACCCGTAGGCCTTCAGGTGACTGTTTACCAGCTTTTTCATAACAGAACTAAAAACAACAAACTATCCACCAAGAGGTAGTCTTATTTGCTGTTGATTTACCTTTGTCTGTCTTGCCACGAGTCAAACAAGTGGGTGCTGCCAGTTCTAGTGTCTTTTGTTTTTGTCTAGGTATAGCTCAAACCTTTTCATATTCAGACAAAGGAGCTTCTGTTCACCTTTGCATGCGTGATTTGGGAAAAGCACGGGTAGGTAACTGACTTGCTCAGATGAAATTCTGATAGCACCTGCGGAGGCAAATTGCTATGTCTTCTCAGCACCACTTTGTTTCCACATAAGATAATGTAATTAGGTTCTGTACAGAGGGCTTGCAGTTCACTGACCCTCCTGACAAAAGTCACTGCTATCAAGAACACGTGTCATATGCTTGAGGTCTGCTGAGGCCATTGACACAAAAGAAGGCTCCACCAATTGTGCAAGGCATATGTTTAAATCCTGTAGGGGAACTCAGGTTCCCTAACTGGTGGATACATGTAAATTAGGTGTTTGAAAAAATATTTTGAACACTGGCTGTGCTGTATGTGATTTTCATATACCTGCTGACTTATAAACTGAGACAGCTGCCAAATGCAAATTCATGGTGGAGCACCTGAGCAGAAAGACTGCAAGTGCACCAGATAATCCAAAACCACAGACAAGAAGGGGACATGGTTGAAACCTATGAGTACCTCACAGGAGTGAACAAGGTGCAAGTGGAGGGTCTATTTCAGAGAAAGGAAGGTACCAGAACAAGAGGGCATGCAATGAAGCTAAGAGGGGGAAAGTTTAGGAGAGATGTGTGGAAATACTTCTTCACGGAAAGGGTGGTGGACAACTGGAACAGCCTGCCAGAGGAGGTGGTGAAGGCAAAGACTGTGGGGAGCTTCAATCATGTGTGGGGAAGGTACAGGGACATATTAGGTAGAGGAATGGAAGAGGGAGTGAAACCTATGAGAAGCTAGGGTCAGTGGTGATGGAACAGGCAGGAAGAAGGGGCAGACTGGATGGACCTAAAGGGCTTTACTTTTCTGCCAACAAAATCTATGTTTCTATGTCTTCCTGTACTGGAGCAACTTTATGTGAAGCAAGCCTTTTCTACTTCAGAGCTTATGTTTTCCTTGTATCTGGTTTTCTAGCCACTTTTAGGACCTCCAGTATCTGGTTGGAGAAGTTTATGCCAGAGTATGCTAGCTCTTCAAGAACCAAGCTTTCATGTGCAGTGTTCTGAGATCTTGATGAATTATTCTGCCCTGTGGTAGGGTAGAGTCCGTAGCGTGTGTCTCAGAGGCAGTGTGATTGAATGTCTGTGTTCCAGGGACAGCAGCAGTGAGTACCAGGCCTTTCTGGTCCACTCTGGAAGTATCAAATCATTGTTGCTGACTCCCTCCTCAATTTCAGCAATAACCTCTGTATTAGAGGAAATGGATGAAAAGCATACAGGAAATTTCCCTTCCAGGGCAGGGACAGTGCCTGCTCTGGTACAGTTCCCTTCCAAGGTGGTCTGCAAAAACCTTGGGTGACTTTCTGTGTTCCCATGAGATGAACAAACCTATCTCTGGCACACCCTATCTTTTGAACACTGAGTTAAACACCCGCTGTTCTAGTAATTGTTCATGATTTCTGTCACTTTTCCTGCTTAGGGAATCAGCCAAGGCAGTCTTTTCCTGGAAGGTGCACTGCAGTTATTTGGGCATTCAAGGAGCATGCTAGGCTTCATATCTGCATAGAGCTTTGTGAATCCAGTACCTTTCTTCTTGTTTAGGTAGTACATTACTGTTGTCTGTCTTGATTTGGACTGTTTGTTCTTCCAACAGAGAAGAGAAAGACTGCATTTCCAGGAGCACTGCTTGGAGCTGTAACATATTTATTTGCTGGATGCACTCCTGTGTGCTCCAGGTCTTCTCTGATGTTTTCCGTGTCTTTCCACCATTCCAGGGCCTGAAACAGTTTTTGGGTGACTAGCACTGGATGGTCCAGAAATTCTGTCTCCTGTTGCCAGTACCTCCTTAGATATACTGCACATCTCTCATTTGTAGCTGAGCCCATGGCACCACAGCTGTTGCTGATGCCATGCAGCCTAGTAGCTGTGAAGATTCCTGAACAGTCTTTTTGTGGCCTAACAGGAATGTGCTTGCACATCGAATGAGGACTTCTGCCTTGTTCACTAGCAGAAAAGCCCTTCCCTCTGTTGTGGTCAGCTTTGCCCCTAAGAACTCCAGTACTTGGCCAGACTCTAGGTGTAATGTTTGTAGGTTTAGGAGTACTCCCAGTTTTTTCAGTGTGTACTCCTTTCCACAGTTTGGGAGTGAATTGCTTCCTCCTTTGTTTCTCACTTATGAGCCAGTCTCCCCTATCTTCACTGCCTTTTCACCCCCTCCTCTCCCCTCTCTAAAACATCTACTCAGGCTCTCTCCTTCTCCCTGCTCTCCTGTCTCCCTCCTGATTCTTCATGTGTCCTTCTCAGAGCTTTCCTCCTTCCTTTCCATAAGCTCCCACAATCTGGATTCTATTTACCCCTGCTTTGTGCTCCTTATGTGTTATATTATTTCACCCAACTCCCTAGCCCACATCCCAGATCCACTTGTCTTTCCCCCTCCTACCTACCTATTATGCTACTCAGGCTCTCTGTTCCTCTTTCCTGCTGTTGTCATCCCTTCCCCCGATTTCCTTTCTCTTTCTTGCTACAGCCTTCACAGCCTAGACAACTTGGTTTTGTACCTAATCATGTTACTGTAAGCCTCTCCATATATATTCTGCTTACCCTGTGTTTTGAATTGCTGACAATTGTTTACAGCACTTTTATGTGACATTTTTTGCTTTCTTGTTTTTTGAATTTGCTGTTACACATTTGTGAATGTGTTTTGAATTGCTGCCAATTTGTGAATGTGTTTTAAATTGCTGCCAGTTGTTTACAGCACTTTATTTGACATTATTTGCTTCCTTATTTTTATGCTTGCCTGTTAAGCCTTATCCCTCTCCCCCGGTCGCCTAGAAACAGCCGGCCTCAGTGTGCATTTCCTGGTTATCAAACCTTTAAATAAGTAAATAAATAAATACATACATAAACAAAACGGGAAAATCATCACAACTTCCTTTGCATATGTTCTGTCACTACAGCAAGACACTTTGTGAACACCCTTGATGCTGATGTTAGGCCAAATTGAAGCGCTGTGGACAGGTACTGTCCAGTGGCCAGCCTGAATCTCAGATATTTTCTGTGTCTGGGTCTTACTGGAATATGGAAGAGGACATCTTTCAGATCCAGAAAACACAGCCATTCTCCTTTTTGCATGGATGGAATAATTGATCTCAGTATGCTCATCCTGAACTTTTCCTTCTTGAGGTGCCTGTTCAATAACCTTAGGTCCAGAATGGGTCACTATTCCCCATTTTTCATATGGATAAGGAAATACCTTGAAAATAATCCTGTGCCTCAGCTGAGGGGAGAGGACCTTTTTCATTTGTTTTTAGGTGGATCAACTTTCCACTTCCAGAAGGAGGTTGTATTCCTGATTGTGAGCTGGAAAGACTCTTGGCCTGTTTTACCTTGGGAATTTTATAAATTGAAAGGTTAAACCCTGGTCCATTACCTCGAGGACTCACTTGTTTTTGATAATATTTTGTGCCATTGCTTGAGGTAGTGGGACAGGTGCTTTCCAACTGACAATGACTCTAAGGCAACCTGGACAAATTATCAGGAGCTGAACTTTGCTTGGGGCTGAGGAGCTGGTGCTGGCCTCTGCCTTGCTCCTTGTTTGCCTCTGCCTCTCCCAGTGCCTCTCTGTGCTGGATATTCATAGTGGACCTAGGGCATATTTATAATAGGCCCTTCCCCAACCTTCCCTTCTGTAAGGCCTTTAAGAGGTGGATGCCTTTTTCATCTTTGTCAGATTTGTGTAAGTGGATTTTTTTGTTCAGACACTTCTTTTCATGTATGCTTCTGTTCTGTCATCAAAAGGAGATGGGTTCTCAAAAGGGAAATCTATTGCCTTATTTTGAGTATCATGGGTTAGGGTGTGTTACCTTTGACTAGGAAAATCAGCCCACTGAACGTGCCAAAGCCCTAGATACTGTATCATTAGCATCCACAGTCCTCCGAAACTTGAACTTTGTGGCTTTCAATCTGGCCTTAGCTGTGCCAGCCAGTTGTCACTGTCTTCACCTTGGGGCTTTCCACACAAAGACACAACTGTGCTCCACAGAGCCTTCTGATACTGGGCTTTGTTTGCCATATATGCCACCTGTCTTGGCTGCAGAGTGACTGTTGTGTAAACCATCCTTGCTATATGGTCCATCTTTCTGGAGTCATTTTCAGGGGGAAGGGCTGACAGAGAGACATTAGTAGATACTATAGCCTTTGGACTTCATGGGGGTGAACACTTAGGTGCAGTGTATGTAGACCTCTACAAAGCTTTCGATTTGGTGGACCACAAGATACTACTGGAAAAGCTAAATCAGGTAGGTTTTTCCCAGGAAGCTATAGCATGGTTCAGATTGTATCTATGTAACAGACAGCAACAAGGTATCTGTAAAGGGTACACTTTCACATCCACTACCCTTGCATAGAGGGGTACCCAGGGATATATTCTAGGTCCTTTGTTATTCCTGATCTACATAAATGACCTGCCCACCCACATAAATAAAGTAGACATAAAGTTATATGCAGATTAAATAAGTAAATCGGCCACCATAAACGACCTGGAACACACCCTACAATCAGACTTCAGCAGCTTACAGGAATGATTTGCAAACTCAGAGATGGTCATAAGCACCAAGAAGACCCAGGCAATGCTGTTCTGGAACAACAGAGAGATAAACAAACCAGATCTTAACCTAAATATTAAGTCACTAGATTGGCATGCATTAACAAACATGAAATAATACAAATATATCTGGGTTTGGATAGACAATGCACTAAACTTTGACACACACACATAAACAACACCATTACAAAAGTAAACAAATGTCTAGGAGCACTAAGAAGAATGGTCTACTTCATTCCCAAAGACACTAGGAAAATAACAGCCACCCAGCTCCTACTTCCCATTCTAGAATATGGTAACCTGGCATATCAGCATGCTGCAAACTCCACTGAAAAATTTTGATAGAACATACATTAGACTAGCAAGATTTGCACTAGGATGTAAATATGACATTCATCACTGCTCAATGTATTCAGACCTACAGTGGATCTCACTAGAACTCAGATGGAAGGCACCAAGAGCACAAACCGCTTGCCAGCTGTTCAGGGATCCCACCACACCATCTCAAATGAAAAAGGGTGTAACCCATACACATGCACATACAGTAACCTAAGGAGGTAAAAAACAGAGTAAGTGTATTACCTAGAATATCAAACTCCCATGGGAAAATGAACTCACACTGGTGGGCTGCAAACCAATGGAACAAGCTACCCCCATAGCTCAGGAAGGCACCTACTGCAAAAGCATTCAAAACCTTGTTAACAAAAAACACTTACACGATATCTGCACATCAGTGATTGTACAGCAACACTATGAACATCTGTAGCACTGATACATGGTATTAGGCTACACTGATCACACTGTATATAAGGAACTTTGCATCAAAATTAAAGAGGGACTGAGGCCAACATTTTTGGTATCAATAAATTCAGAATTTGGATCAGCATATCCTCAATCAGCCTCCTGCTAAAAATCAGATCTGCAAGTTACTTTGTTTAAAAGTTGTGACAGTTTTTGTAACTCCCACCCACCACTGGACACTCTCCTTACTCTAAACCCCATTTCTAAAATCTACTTCAGTAGTACTAGTCTGCTCTTTCTTGGGTCTCACTTGACTGTTTTCACTTTTCTACCATGATGGGGTGGCCTCCTATCATGGTATTCTCCTCTTTTCTACCCCGCTAATTTCCTGTTTAGTCCATGTAGTGAAGAAGTAGAGGCTTACTTAGCCATTTGAATTTGGTTCAAATTAAGGTGAGTCAGTAGAAGGCATCCCCTGTTATACCCTTCTTCTGCCTCTTTTTGCTGTTGCAAACGTAAAACTCTTAATGCTATGAGTTCATTATGTGGGTTATGTCCTGTTTTAGAATTCAGGATAGTGTTAGGTAATCACCCCCCCATGGTAATGGTAATTTCAATATTCTTGAACAGTTCTCTCCTGTTATCCTTGTACACAAATTCTATATTCACTGTTCCCCTTCCCTCTGGTTATTGAGATGCTTACCGGGGAGCTCTTCGCTCGTGAGGGTTTCATTTTACAGGCTGTACCCTCTGTAGTGAAAGTCCTTGTTCCCAGTTATGCCGTCAGGTACCGAAAGCTTAAGCACTGCAGCCGCTTAGTCCTGCACATCACAAGCGCTTAGTATGCCTTGGGAAATGCATATCTCCAGGCCTTTGGGCTTCTGGCAGTTCTTGCAGGATGCACCCTGCACTTGCGATTCTTAGGCTCCTCGAACGAGCTGCAGAGAAACGCACCTTGTGCCTGCTTGTTTGTGAGCACTCAATACAAAGCATGCAAAAGTAAAAGAATGCAAACTTGGCAATATACTGGGTAAAGTACAATGCAGAAAGATGTAAAAATAAATGCAGAAGTGAACACAGAATGTCCAGCGGGGGTATTCTTGGAAACTATGGGCACCCCATAATAAGCCAGATAGCTCATAATTTCCTAAACCCCTGGATGCATAGCTAGGTTACTGAATAACCTTTGCTGTGTGCTGTGCCTGACTATTCTGAATAAAACAAGCCATTTTTCAGAACATTGTTGTGATGCTTTATGAACATTATAAAATGCATGAGCCCAAATAGACTAGAGACATACCTGTCTACTCTGTTTGTCTGCTACAGAATGAAATGTCGCTCCCTAAGGGCCAGCAGCCCCCTAGCGGGCCAGTCTTATAGTGTACACCTCCTATGAGATCATGCCTAGAGGGAGGAGACAAGGGTCATTAAGTGACCCTTAGGTATTTATGCAATTCACTTCATGTTTTTCATTTTCTAAACATACTGTAATATGTTGGCTGTATTGTGCATATTAAATAAATCCTGAAGTTCTAGTCTCTGTTGATGCCCCTATTAATGTATTGGAACAAGATATCCGATGTATTACAGTTAGGGGCGGATCAGATGACCTGTGATGTCATATTCTTTTCATATAAAAGAGCATGTATGTTACTTAAAACTGCAGGTATAAAAAACATCTGAAAAAGGATAACTGACACTGGGGGGGGGTCAGCAAATGCACGTCTATAATGTGTAGATGCAAGGTACAGGACTTGAGAATGTGATGGGGAGGATGGAATGCAGTGGCAAACATGGCTTTAGAATAACAAAGTTGTGTGCAATTTTTTAAATACTGCAGGCATGACATTTCGAAATGTCACCAGGTTGCAACTATGGAATGCAGCAATGACACAATCTCAGAAAGTAGCTGGAACACATAATTTCAGTATGTGGCAATTATGCACATTTTTGGAATGTGGCAGTGATGCACAATTTCAGAATGTGGTGGTTATGCACAATTTCAGAATGTGGCATTGACGCACAATTTCGGAATGCAGTGGTGGCACACAATTTCAGAATGCGGTGGTGACTAGCAATTTTGGAATGCGGTGGTGATGCACAGGTTTGGAATGTAGCAGTGATGTACAGGCTCGGAATGCAGTGGTGGCACACAATTTCAGAATGCAGCGGTGATGCACAATTTCAGAATGCAGCGGTGATGCACAGTTTCAGAATGCAGCGTTGACACATAATTTTTGAATGCGGTGGTGACACACAAGTTTGGAATGTGGCAATGATGCACACTTTAGGAATGCAGTGGTGACACACAGTTTTGGAATGCGGCAGTGACACACAATTTTGGAATGTGGCAGTAATGCACAGTTTCAGAGTGTGCCAGTGACGCATAGTTTCAGCATATGGCAGTGACGCATATTGTTGAAATGTGGTGGTGACACTCAGTTTCAGAATGTGGCGGTGATGCTCAATTTCAGAATGTGGTGGTGACGCATAATTTCAGAATGTGGTGTGACACACAACTTGGGAACATGGCAGTGACAATTTTGAAATGTGGCATTGAAACAGAACTTAGCGGGGATGTGCAATTATGGAATTTGGTGGGGATGCACCATTTCAGAATGTGGCAGGGGTACACAATTTGGGAATGGGGAAGGGATATGCAATTTTGGGATATGGCAGGGATGCAGAATTTTAGAATGTGGCTGGGATGCATAATATTGGAATGTAGTGGGGATGTGATGTGCAGTTTTGAAATATGTTGGGTGCGTACAATTCTAGAATGTGGCAGGGACAAGGAATTTCAGAATAAATGGTGTGTCCTGTCACAGCGTACATTGCGACTATATTCTAAAATTGCCAGTCCCCTCCAAATTCCTCGATATTTGTCCCTGTCTCATTCTGAGACTGATTGTTCTACCACATTTTGAGATGCACATCCCTGTCACGTTCTGAGATTGTGTGTCCCCCCAAACATTTTAAAACTGTGCACCACCTTGACATTCTTTGCCTTGGTTCAGTGCTGCATTCTAAAATCACCTTCTGAAATGTTCTAAAGTACAGTGCCATGCATTTGAACATTCTGGAAATGCAAGCACTGCAGCCAACCCTATGTCATTTCTTTAAAAAAAAGAAGGATTACTATAGCTACAGTTTCTTTTTTTTCTATTTTTTACCCCTGTCCCAACCTAGCACTGTCACCCAACTGCCTTACCTGTTGGCCGCCTCTTCCCATCAAGGACTCCCCCATGGAGCCCTGGCTTATCCCCCAGGCAGGGATGCGGTGGATGGGGCACCTGAACCCCCTCCCCAGAAGAACCAAGTCGTCGTTGGGGATCCAGGTGGTACTGCAGCTGCAGGCAGGTGAGGACCCACTATCAGACCCTCATGTCAGCGTCACACTGGAAGAGACATTTTTCCATGTATACCCTCCCTGAGCATGATGTGCCATGATGCTAAGGCTTGTGCCAGCATCCATCATGCTGTCCCTCCAGGTGTGGGTGTCGGGGCTGTGGTACCTCTGGTTGTCGCCAGAGGTCAGGCCACCCCAGAGCCAGTGTGCCCCCCCTCCTGGAGGAGCCAAGCAGTCCATCAGATGCTCAGACATCCTCCCCCCGACTGGCCCTCTGAGTCCTGGGTCCACTTCCGAACATGGGTCGCCAGCATTGCAAGTGGAAATCCAACCACTGCACCGACAGGCCGGCTTATAGCTACAGTTTCTTAAACTTTGAAGAAGTAGGTCCAATAATGTTGCTGACAGGGAGGACTTGAGTGTGAGTTCAGCAGATGACATCGTCAGTGGCTCTTCAATGAAACTGACTTTTTTGAATAGGTAGTGAAATCAGGGTTGCAAAATAGCTCATAATTTTAAAATGAAGCAACATAGAAGCCTAATTTTTGGTATGAGATTTATCGGGGGTATGCTTATTCTAGTTCTGCAATGTAGCACTTTTGGCAGGAGTCGCTCTTTAAAAACAAAAACAAAATCTCTAGCTAACATGTATAATACAATGTCAGTCTTGAGGTGTCCCACCTTTGTATGCAAGAAACCTTGTATTTAAAATGTATCCCTCCTCTGTACATAAACAAAACTCTGTAACTAGTGTGTATAGTACAACGCCAGCCTGAATGTGTCCCACCTTTGCATATAAGAAACCTTGTATTGCAGGCAGGACAACTTTGTAAACAGGGCTGCAAAGTCCTAACAGTTCTATCCTGTTGAAAAATAAAGATTCACAATTTACCATTAGCTCTTTCACAAGCTGCAGCTTGCACTACATCCTCATGATCAGGGTGGCCAAACATGTACTTAGGCCCCTATTTGTCCACCTTGTACCTTTTTGTCCACTTTTGTCTGTGGCCGTAGCTGAGTGGTGGCTGCCATCACTGGATTTCATCAGGATTTTTTGATGGACTTCTGTTTGGGAACTGATAGTTTCCATGTGGATGCTAGGTCCAGCATTCACAAACTGTGCCTTCTCTATGTTCTCTCTTTCCGTGGAGGAAATGTTAAGTGCGTCTACCGTTTGTTACACAAAGGCAAAGTAGGAGGAAAAATCTTCCTTTACCCTGGGAGGGGAACCAAAGTCCTGTTCAGGCATCACCTCTGGCTCTATGGGTTCCTCCTCATACTCCACATCCATCTCTCCCTGAACATGTAGTTGTTGTGGAACCAGGACCGAGGGATGAGGGGACATTAGCTGTGACTAGGTATCCCAAGGCCTGCTTGGCTTGGAAGAACTCTTACATTTTAATAATGTGTGCCACGGAGGACACAGTCATTTTTCCCCATTATTTGCTCCTGATCCTTTTCAGGGGAGTAACTGTGGTATGCTTCTCCATTTGTTTTTTTCTTGCCAGACATTGAGGACAATGGCTGGTCTGAAGCTCTTTTCTTCCCATTACTAGCATTAGGGCTTCCCTGTCAGATGGCTTGTGCTGCTTAGAATGCTCTGAGGATGGCTTCAGTCTTCTCAGTCTCTTTTGGCAGAGATGACTGCAGCATTTTCCAGCCACCTTTGAAGTCAGTGGCCACTGCAAGGGTGAGAGACTTTCTGATGATACAATGTTTCCCACCATCAGATGTAACCTCCTCCAGTATTAAGCTTTTACTGGGAGAGATTTGAAGTGACACAATCAGACTGGGGAGCTGGGAAAGCTTCCCTTACCACAGCCCCTTTCTTTTGAGTTTTAGGGTAAAAAAGCTTAAAAAGATACAGTTCTCGGGTGGTTAAAGTTGTGGTCTGGATCCAAACACTTAAAACAAAGCTTTTGGCAGTCTGCCTTCACCAGGAGCTCATGACAGGATTTACAGTTGTTACACCCTATAGGCCCTGTTCCATTTTTTTAATCCTCTCAGTCATGCTAGTTTGACTGAGTTCACTAAATATTTCAATCCCAATATGAAATGCAGTTAAAACTGCCGAATAGGACTTCCAGTGACATCATGACCAAGACAGCTGCTTAAACTTTCAGCTCCCTTCTCATCACAGCAAAAGCTCTGCTTAAACATTATAGATTCTTTAGTCAAA
Source organism: Neoceratodus forsteri (assembly GCA_016271365.2). Lineage (NCBI taxonomy): Eukaryota > Metazoa > Chordata > Ceratodontiformes > Ceratodontidae > Neoceratodus > Neoceratodus forsteri. Next base: position 43,648,217 of record CM057451.1, read on the forward strand.
AAGGAACATTTAGCAAAGCAGAGGGGTAGAGACGCCATGGTGAAGCCCAACAAGCAAAAACTGTCAGCCCAGACAGAGTATGCAGCTGTATCGGGACCGGAGTTCTCAGACTCCATGCTCTCTCAGGCCTCAGGGCTCGCGCAGGCCTACGATGATTCACCTGCAAAGGCCAAGCAAATGCCATGGAAACAAATCAAGCCTGAAACAGTTTATAAGGAAATTCAAGCTGTTAGAGCAGACAGTAAGGAGGCATTAAGGGACATTAAAATAATGCCAAGGTTGATCAGATTGAAACCACAGTTCTGGAACTGATGGAGGCCCAGGTTCAGATAATGGCAAGACAGAAGAATGCTGAAAACATGTTTTTATTTTTATTTATTTAAAATGTAGGATTTGCAGGATGGGTTCCACGAGAACAAGTCTCGTTTACAGAACAGCCCGAGTCAGTTAGGCACAAACATAACAAAGTCAATAGACAGACGTAACAAAACATAATAATGCAAAATATACACAGTACACATAAACACTTACAAACTGTCTAATGAATAACATAACAGAATGTATTGTTCAAGAAAAGCAGTTGCAAATTGATTGCACATGCAGAAGCATTTTCTTAAGGTTGTGTTTAAAAATGTGTAATGTCTGTGAATTTTGTAATTCAGGCGGAAATTTATTCCAGCAGAGAGGGGCATCAAAAGAAAAACAATTTCTTCCATAGTGAGATTGGTGTCTAGATAAAAGTAGACCCTGATTGGGAACCTCTCTTAGGTTATGACTATGAGTGGAGAGTAATAATCTATTCGAGAGATAAACTGGGGTTAAGCAATTTACAGTTTTAGCTTAAACATATGCACTTGTATGGGATGCCCAAAAACTCAGAAGCCACCAACCTGCCTGATTTTCCTGACAGTTTCCTTCATACGGCACTCAAGTTGGATCCAAACTTTTAAATGGGAATAGTCAGTACAGTGTGGGCCTGGTCCCAGTGTGCACCTTGTATGCAGAAACATTTTGGTTTACACAGTGTTTACTGTAATATAATAGATCATATCAGACTAGGCCAGGAGCCTTCTACCAAAAATTGACCTCCTCAGCAGGACCAGCAGGGCACAGCACAGCACAGCACAGTACAGGAACACAGAGTCCCAGAGGCAATACAGGGCACCATGGGAGAGTGCACACAGGACCGTAGCCCACCGACCATGGCACAAGCACCAGGCCAACACAACAGCACCAATGGCATGGTGATGGCACACCCCTGCATGAGAAACCCACGAGGCAGTGGTGCAGGTGCAGTGGCCATGGTGCCATGAGGACACACAAACACAGAGGGCTGTGGTCCAAGGCTGAGGGAGGCACAGGCCACCGAGGGACACATGGTCCACCACCTGGAGTGGGAAGTGGCAGAGCACTGTACAGTGGTCCACACTGGAGCCGGGTAGCATGACAGGCGTACACAAGGGCCATCCGGCAAGGGCACAATGCACATGGGCAGACACAGGCTATGACAAGACACACGACACAGGGTCAGGCACAGGACACAGACACTGGGCACAGTCCCGGTGCACACATGTGCAGTGGCCCAAGGGGACAGTGAATGGACACCAGGGACATAGTGTGTGGTGTCCTGCATCAGTCCCATGGCCAAGCACAACACACAAGATAGCAGCAGCATGGCTCCACATGCCAGCTGCAAAGGAAACACAGACCCAGTGATGTAGCAATAAAATGCTTTAATATACAGAAATGAAGAGAGTGCCAGCATGGCAAAAGGAAAAACAAACAATCAGGCACAGGGGAGGGTCACGGGATGTGGGGGACAGGGTCCGGGGCCTATACAACAACCGGTGGAGAAGGGCAGGGCAACAGGGAAGGGCAGAACAAACAGGGGCCATATACAGTATGCCATGCCTAATGCCCGGCACGGCCCACCACCAGCAGGTGGACATCCCTTCTAAGTGCTGCAGTGTCCTGCAGGATCCTCAACATCAAGCTTACCAGGCGCCACCGCTGAACAAGGATGCTCCCCAAAGCACGGAACCACCCGTCCTGTCCTCCTCTCTGCGGGAATCCTGGGACCACCTAGGAGAAGGGACAGAACAGGCAATGAGTGACATGCCAAAAGGATCCCCAGACCACCCAACAATGAGCACTGGACAGTGGGGGCACACACCAGCAGATGGACCACACAGGGACTGTGCATGGAGGAACGCACCAGCCAACCACACCACACTGGTGCAGACAGGCACACAGGGCTGTGCAGTGGTCGCATCGGTGCACAGGCAAGGCACACGACATGGACCGCAGACACCCATGTGTGCACACATGGTGGATGACACGTGCACCCCCCAGGCGGCATGGTGGACACTGACACAGTGCACGCACAGGCAACACAACACCAGTATACCTCCCAGACAGCATGACCACCACAGCAGTATCTACACATGGCCGTGGTGACCATATCCAACTCACTGGCCAACAGAGACACATTGACACACAGTACTGTCATATGAACATGCCTACCTTGCCGCTGGCATTGTGATGACCCAGCTGATGCTCCGCTACAAGCGCCCTGCGCCATGGCCGCCCTGGCCCTCCTGCGACCCTTCAGCCCTGTGGAAGTCGACAAGAGAGATGGACATGAGTGAACAGGCAAGCAGAGACAGCCCCCCTCCACAGCCTGCATGGTGCAGGGTGGGACAACGCCCACCCTGTGGCCCTGGCGCCTGCATGGCTGCAACATGCACAGCAGCACTGTGGGTGACAGTCATGCGGGACATGAAGTGATAGCCAGGACTGCGCAGTCCCCCCCCCAGCAGTGGCATATGCTGCACAACCAAACACCTATGACAGATATGTCCTGTACAGGCAGACACATGTGCATACTGACCTGGCTGTGGCACAGCCCCATGCTGAACCTGCACCTGCAGGTGCTGCAGTCATTTGGGGTCCCTGCATCGCAGATCACTGTACTTGTGCCTGCACTGTTCTGCATTGTGCTGCACCCCTGTGCGCCGGTCCAGTTGTCCAGCCACACGGTCCCAGACATCCCACCGTGGCTGCTGCAGGGGTACCTGCCCAAACAGCTGGGCTTCATAGAGCTCCACAACTGCAACCAGGTTGCACAATTCGACCTCACTCCAGTTCAGAGCGCGACATTCACCACTGTTGTGCGCCATGCTTGAGCCGTCATAGGATTGTGTGTGGCGTTCTGGCCTATACAGCCCGCATGTGGTTGGGCACGCAGTCATTGCGCAGTTGAGTACTGTTGTGCAGTGCTGTGCAGCATGTGGAATGCCCGATTGGAGTGCGCCATAGGGTCCATCACACAGCACTGTGCATGTGCACATCGCCATGGCCTGGCGGGTGACCAGGGTCATGTTTCCGACCCCGAGGGCACAGGGTGTGACCCCGCACAGTGACACGCATGTACCTGGCATGAGTGGCATGCGACATAGTGCATGACGTGCATCTGTGCAATAGGCGTGTGCACCATGATGCATGCACATGCATGATAGGTGACTGGCACCGCATGCGCACTGGGTCCCTATCGCTCAAGTCAGTCAGTCACATGATAGGCCTGTGCTATGGTGTGCACACATGTGCACTGCAGGCATGCACAATTTGCATGCATGATACATGCGCCACAGGGATGCTCCGGCACAAGTTGAATGTGCACAGCGCAAGATCGCGATATTCAGCTGCCATATGCAAATCACCTCATTAGCCAATGCACGGCACATTAGGGAGCATTAGCATATGATTACCATTGCACCCAGGCTCATTTGCATGCACTGCGCCTTATAAGCACCATGGTACAGCACAGAGCACGGACCGGAATTGCAGCCTGATAGGTAGGAGGATGCAAACGCTGGGAATGTGAGGCCTACACCAACACTGCAATGCTGCACTGTACTGGCCATGCTGGCACTGACCCCCTGTGCTGTCACTGTCCACAGGTAGCAGAATGTCTGAGCAGGAAGGGGAGGAGAAGCATGGGCCCACCCGCAAGCGCAGGCCCAATTTCACCAAAAACAAACAGCAGGCCCTGTTTAAGGCATACTTTGACAGGGAGGCCCTGCTGAGTGGTGCCACAGGTACCCCACAGGACAGGTCGGCAGGGTGGGACACCATGGCAACGTACGTTAACACCCACGGCAGGCACCAGTGGAATGCACAGGAGTGCAGGAAGAAGGTGGGGACGGACAAGCACCACATAGAAGAGAAGGTGGCAGTCAACAGGGCATCCGGCAGCAGGACCAGAGGGGGCCCATCCACCACACCCACCCTGTCGGCCACGGAGGAGCTGGTGGCAGCCAACATCAGCTGCATTTCCATTGAGGGTGTGCCCAGTGGCAGGTTTCAGATGGGTGGCAGCCCCTCACAGCATGGTGGGTATGCTTATTACTGGCGTGGATGGCGGTGTGGGTTGTCACATGCAAGCGTGTCTCTTGCCGTGCTGCATGCCATGTGCGTGGGTTGCCTGCTGCCATGCATGGCACCCTGTTGGATGGCAGCAGCAGCGGCATGCACACCTGGGGGGGGGGCCAGGTGCATGGGGGCTACAGCACCACTGACACTGTGTTCTGTCTTTGCAGCACCATCATGTCTCCGTGGAGAGGCCCAGATGGAGGCGGATGCAGCCATGGTCCTGGAGGAGGAGCCGTCTACATCCATGGGCGTCCGTGGCAGGGACTGGCTGCAGTGCAGCTCTGTGGGGCTGGTGGACATCCATGGCCTGGAGTCGGATGACGCGCTGGCAGAGCTCCTGCTGGATGCAAGCCTGCCTGTGCTCTGCGCAGACACCCGGCTGGGGGCCACGTCCAACTTTGATGATGACATCACTCTAATCCTGGACAGCACCAGGCATGTAGTGCCTGAGTCACTCAGGGACTGTCACAGGCATCATCAGGGCTGAGTGCTGTGCCAGTGGCTGTGCAGCTGCCACCTATCCCCACCGGCACAGTGGTGTATGGTGCCACTGCTGTGCCTGGCAAGGGTGATGGTGCTGTGGCAGACATGGCAGCACGGCACTGTCCAGTGGACAGTCAGGCAGTGGCAGCAGGATGCCATCAGCGCCGGGCAGCACACCATGGGGTCCACGGCCAGTATGCCCATTGCGACAGTACCCCCTGTGCGGTCCCCTGTGCATCATCCACCAGAGCGGGGTGCTGAACAGTGTGCCATGTCACCCCCAGCAGGCCGGCGTCCTTCCCAGGAGGTCAGGATGCTGAATGGCAGGCAGAGCACGCCTGGCTGCTGCGGGCTTCCATGGAGAACCAGGCACTGCTTGCCATGGAGGTGCATGCACTGTGGGTGGAGGTGCGTCAGCTGGCCAGGCGAGCATCAGGACAGGGGTCATGTGTGTCTTATTGATGAGGTCCGCCAGCTGCGGGAGGGCAAGACCATGTCACTGGACCACATGAGCAGTTCCACTGAGGCCAGGTTTGCATCGCTGGCAGCCACTGGGCATGGCCATGCACAGAGGACCCCCCGCAGTGCTCTGTCTACTCTATGGTCCCAGCATCTGGTGACCCCTGCACAGCAGATGCTAGGCTCTGATGCTGGCATTCCAGACATCCCCAGCGTGAGCCTGTTTGGCTGCCTGTGCACCCCAGCAAGAACATGGTCACATTCTCAGGCATCCACCCCTGTGGGGGTGTCCGGCACCCCCCACTGGCCAATGTGCAGCCTGTGGCTGCTGACTGGCCTCGGCACGTCTGCCCACATGGCCCTGGTGGCTGAGGGACTGTGCGGTTGCCCTGATGTGTGTGCTGCCTATACCTGCTGTCTGCTGCTGCTACCTGGTGCACACATGGGTGGTGGCGGCGCACAATGCATTTGGTGGTGTGCATGTGTGGTGTGGTGCATGCCCCTGTGTATGCTGGCTAGGCTGCTGGGCCTTGTGGTGTGGGAATGATGGGGGCAGCTCCACGCTGGTTGTGCCTGTGTACCGGTGTCATGCTTCTGATCCATGCCATGTTCTGCAGCCCGTGTGTGTGTATGTCTGTGGGGCACTGCCTCCACCATGCCTGCTGTGTGCCCTATTCCCTGCATGCATCCCGCTGTGCATGTCCAGACCTGTGTGTGGTGTGGTAGTCTGTGTGGCCCATGCATGCGTGTCACTGCACTTACCTACGTTCTCCATAATGCTCCTGTGTGATCGTGGCCCTGTGCCTCCTGGCCTCTGCTGCCAGTCTGGGGTCCCACCTCCCCATAGATGGCTGCCCACTGCCCTCCTGCCCATTCTCACCATCGTCCCTGCTGCTGTCACCCTCATCCACCTGGACAGCTATCCCATGGTCAATGGCCATGTTGTGCAGCAAGCAGCAGGCCAGGAATAGCCCAAAGGCTTTCGATGGGCTATATTGAAGGGCACCACCTGACCTGTCTAGGCAATGGAAACGCATCTTCAGCATGCCAAAGATGTGCTTGATGATACTGCGCATGGAGGTGTGTGCCTCATTGTATCTCTCCTCCACAGGGGACAACGGTCGCCGATACGGGGTGAGCAGCCAGGGCCTCAGTGGGTATGCACAGACTCCTGTTTGGGGAAGGTCATGGCTAGCACTGCACTGTGGTGTTGCCACTCCCTTGCCCCTCCTGCCCAGTGCCCCCTCTACCCCACTCACCCATCCTGTGTCTCCGCCTTCCTCCCACATCCGTGCTGCACCCACCCCCTGCCCCATGCCCTACTCACCTAACAGGTGCCCCGAACTGTGCCAGATGTAGGCATCATGTGCACTCCCGGGATGTGTATCGCAGACACTGATGATGCGCCCCATGGCATTGCACACCATCTGGCAGTTGATGGATGGGTAGCCTTTCCTGTTGATGTCGTCGGCCCTTGAGGACCAGGTGGTGTGCATATGGCCACGTGGGTGCAGTCAATGGCCCCAATCACACCTGGCATGCGTGCTACCCTGTGGAAGTCCTGCATGTTTGCTGTACACTCTGCCTGTGTGCTTGGAAATCGTATGTACTCTGTAGCGTGTGGCAGCAGAGCATTGAGGAACTGTGTGAGGAGGCGGGATGTGGCTGACTGGGTGATACCGGTGGTGTCACCCGTTGGTCTCTGGAAGGTGCCCGTGGCGAGCAAGCACATCACTGCTGTCACCTTTGTCTCCATTGACATGGCATGACTCCATCTGGTGGGTGCCTGCATCTCCTCACTTCACAGCTCTCAGAGCTGCCTCAGAATTGCCCTGTTCAGGTGGTACCAGCCCACAATCTCAACATCACTGTAATCCTCGAATGTGATGTGGGTACGGTATCACCTGTGTCAGGCATACCACTGACAGGCCCTTTGTCGGCCACACTGCTGTTGCTCCATCCTCCTCAAACCCCTCATTGCCTGTTCCATGATAAATGGTGACCCATCCATGTTGCATCTCAGGTTGCTCAGGGTTGCTCATCTGCTGTGTGTGTGTTTGAGCCTATTTTTATAGGCTCAAGTCCGACTGGTGCATCTTGTGTTTTGCTCCGGACTTGCGCCTTGGTTTCAGGTTGAATATGCCATTGTGCCGCTTATTCACCCCTTTGCAATTGCACTGCATACATTACTTTTGTGCCGTGGTGCATTGTGACTTGCGCTGTGCAGCCGCAGTGGTTGAATATTGCTCTGTGGCGCATGTCCATGGTTGCTCCAGCCATTGCGCCATGCACAACTGCTCTAAATATCTGGGCTTAAGTATTTAATTCAAATTTCTTTAGAACAACTGCATTGCCTATAGCAAAAAGTAGCAACTGTAGTTAGGCTATTTTATCGTATATCAGTAGCCTTGTTTTTATCTTTTGTGTGTGTTGTATAAGAAAACAAACAAGCAGTTTCAAAAAAGAACAGCTACACTGCTTGCAAGCTGAAATTTTAGGTACAGAATGGGTCAACCACTAGGAGATATAATCTGAGCCTCCATAGACTTTCAAGCCATGAAACCCTCCAGGGATCACATTAAGCAGGGAGAGGCCTAGCAGTCAACATGTTCGGGTGGGAAAAGAGCCATGGAGTTCTCCCTTGCAAAAGTCAGTAAGACTTTAAAACAACTGTGGAGGTCCATGTAGAATTTTGATATGAAATTTGGTTCAGTGAATGAATTAATTACCTCGGTTAAACCTAAGCTACCAATGGAGTGGATTGTGGTTCCAGCAAGTGGTTAACGACTCCTAAAAAGCTACATTATCTGTGCAACAGACAAACTAATCAAAAAAAAATGGGCTGCTCTGGTCCTGTTTGAGAAGAGTAGGAAACACATCTTGAGCACCGAATGTTCAGATTTGGGGTATGCCTCAATGTCTGGAGCAAGACAATTTGCGAGGATTTATCTGAGATTTACTTACCTCTAATTTGCCTTTACCTCAGAATTTGCTGCCATTTCATGCTGACAGTGACTGCAGGATAATCTCCTGGAAAACTCATATCAGTGAAGCAGTACCACAAACCATGTTGATGACTTTCCTCAGTACGTGGAAACAGTAGTCCATCCTATGTGTAGTCAAACAGAGAGGCACAGTTCCACTTGAAAAGGATCTGATATATGTTTGCCTGGACACCAATTTTGCAACTAGACAGCCCATATGAACTTACGAAATTGCCAGTAGATACAGGCCTTGTAGCAGTTGTCTAGTTCTGCTTTCAGTGTGCAGCACTTCAGCCTTTTAGACTGCAGCTGCCCCCCTCACTGTTTCTGCCCATGTTTCCTTCACACCCACCCCCGCCATCTCACAGTTTACACCCTCCCTTTCATCCTGTCCTACCCTCTCTTTAAGCTGCCTACTGTTCACAGTGATACCACCTCCTCCAGCAGTGCATTCTACCCTGTAACCACCCTTTCAGTGAAATAGTGCCTCCTCATTTCCCTCCTGAATCTACCATATTCAAATTTCAGACTGTGTCCCCTGGTTTCCCTTCCATCTTTTAATTTGAAAATACTCCCGGTGCTTACTCTGTCATACCCTTCAGGTATTTGAAGGTCTCAATCATATCTCCTTTCTCCCTTCTATCCACCAGGGAATACATATTGAGCTCTCCCAGTCTCTCCTCATGAGGTTTATTTCCCAATCCCAGGATCATTTTTGTTACTCTGTGCTGTATCCTCTCTAGTAGCTTGATGTCCTTTTTCAAGTAGGGGTACCAGTACTGCACGTAATACTCCAAGTGTGTCCTCACCAGGGACCTGTACAGGGTCAGGATGACTTCCCCTCTCCTAGAAGTAATTCCTCTTGCAATGCACCCCAGCATTCTGTTGGCCTTTGCTGCTGCCTTCCTGCACTGGGCTGAGTGGTTAATTTCCCTTATTACCAGCACACCCAGATCCTTCTCCTCCAGTGATGTGTATAACTGCACTCCCCCCAACCAGTAACTATTTCCAGGGTTCCTGGCTCCCAAGTGCATTACTTTGCACTTCTTAACATTGAACCCAAGTTGCCATGTATTGGACCACTCTTCCAGTCTTGCCAAATTATCCTGGAGTACTTTACCACCTTTCGATTACGGGCTAGGAGACAGAGGTTGGTGGTAAATGGAGTTCACTCCAAGGAACAGAGAGTGACCAGTAGGGTGCCTCAGGGATCAGTGTTGGGACTGGTCCTCTTTAATGTCTTTATAAGTGACATTGTGGAGGAGCTGGAAGGGAATGTCTGCTTCTTTGTGGATGACACCAAAATCTGCAATAGGGTGGATGCTCCAGGCGGGGGGTGAAAAGGAAGAGCAGAGACCTGAGAAAACTAGAGGAGTGGTCAAGGGCATGGCAGCTGGGTTTCAATGCGAAAATATGCAAAATAATGCACTTAAGGCACAGAAACCCAAGGGTGGAGTACAAAATGGGTGGAGTGAATTGATGACCACCTAGCAGGAAAGAGACCTGGGAGTAATCATGTTGGATGACCTAAAGGTTGCCAGGCAGTGCATCAAGGCAGTAGAAAAGGCAATTGGGATGCTGGGGTGCATAGGAAAGGGTATCACTAGCAGAAAGAGGGAGGAGGTATTGCCTTTCTATAGATCGCTAGTAAGATCAGACCTAGAGTATTGTGCCCAGTTCTGTAGACCACATCTCTGGAAGGACATAGACAGAGTGGAGGTGGTCCAGAGGAGGGCAACTAAAATGGTGCAGTGTCTGTATCAAAAGCCCTATGAGAAGAGACTAAAGGATTTCAATATGTACACACTGAAACAGAGGAGGGAGAGGGGAGATATGATAGAGACCTTTGAATACCTCATAGAGGTAAAAAAGGTACAGGAGGGGAGTATTTTTCAGATGAGAAGATGCTCAAGAACAAGGGGACATGCTAGGAAGATGGAAGGGGGATAGATTCAGGAGAGATGTGAGGAAGTACTTCTTCACAGAAAGAGTGGTGGATTCCTGGAACAGCCTTCCAGCAGAGGTGGTGGGGGAAAAAAACAGTAGTGAGGTTCAAGAATGCATGGGATGAGCACAAAGGAATCATAGTGGAAAGGAAAGGGGGAGGGAGAAAGAGCTGTAGATCTGGCAGGGTCTGATGTAATAGTGTAGGTAGGGAGACATGGGCAGACTGGATGGGCCAAACGGTCCTTATCTGCTGTCAAATTCTATCTTTCTCCCTCGACCACCTCTGCACAGATCTTGGTGTTACAGCGAAGAGACTGATCTTACTCTTTATCCTGTCTGCAATGTCAGCAATGAAATTGTTAAACAGCACTGGTCCCAGCACTGAGCCCTGTGGGACCCCACTTGTTACTGCCCTGGGCTCTGATACTTCACCCCCCACCACTACCTTCTGCTGTCTATTCTGTAACCAGTTCCTGATCCACCTAAACAGTTTCCTCCCTGCTCCCAGGTTGCTCAATTTGCTGGTCAGCCTACCATGAGGCACCGAATCAAAGACCTTGCTGAAATCCAGGTAGAGGATGTCCACTGCATGACCCTTATCCAGTGCCCATGGCACCCAATTGAAAAAGTCAACCAGATTTGTCTGGCAGGATCTGCCCATGACAAACCCATGCTGTCTACCGTCCTGGAGATCATTATCCTCCAAAAACTTTACTAGCCTTTCCTTGATGATAGACTCCATTAGCTTTCCTACAATTGCAGATAGGCTCACTGGTTTATAGTTCCCTGGTTCATCCTTGGGTCCACTTTTATGGAGGAGCATCACATGCACCACCCTCCAATCCCTGGGCACCCACCGCATTTCCAAAGAGGTGTTTAACAGGTCTGTCAATGGTACCACCAGGACTTCTGCCAACTCTTTCAGTACTCTAGGATGAACTCCATCTGGCCCAGGTGCCTTATCTACCCTCAGGTACTTCAGGCCCTACAACACCCTTCCCTCTGTGATTTCCCCATCTGTGATCTCCTCCCCACCTACTGCCACCCCACCCTTCCCTTTAGGTGCAGGCCCATCTCTCTCCCCGGTGAATACTGAACAGAAGTACTCATTGTGTACTTGTGCCTGCTCTGCCCCCTTTTCCACCCAACCACCACCATTATTGATCCTGGCAATCTTATCCTTACTCTTTCTCTTCTCCCTTATATACCTGAAGAAATCCTTTTCACCTTCTCTGGTCCCCTGAGCTAGCCTCAGTTCTCTTGGTGCCTTGGCTGCCCTTACTGTTCTACTCACTTCCCTGGATTTCCTCATGTATTCCTCCCTGTCCTCTTCTAGTTGGGTCTTTTATAGGTTCTAAAAGCAGCCCTCTTTTCCCTCACCCTCTCTCCTACCTCCCTGTTCATCCAGCTCAGCTTCTTGGTCCTGGATTTCTTGCTCTGGCTCTTGACACATGTGCTAGTGGCCTCAGTCAGGCCCTGCTTGATGACTGCCCATTTTTACTCAGTGTTCATGTGAGGGGGGATGCTAGCTGTGTGTCCTTCTAGTATGGTACCCATCCTGCCAAAGTCTGCCCTTTTGAAGTCCAGGACCTCAGTCTTTGTAGTGGATACATCCTTACCTAGATTGATTGAGAACCACACTGTGAGGTGGTCGCTTCCCACCAGGGGATCCTCCATACCAACATCCCTGACTTGTTCCCTGTCTGCTAGTACCAGGTCCAGGATGTTCCCCTCCCAAGTTGGCTCTGTTATCCTCTGTGTCAGGAGGCCCCCCAAAAAGGAATTTGATGGCACTTCTCAAGTCTTTCATGATCTCCACACCATGCATCATTTTTTATTTTGGGCCAGACTGAATGTTGAGTTCAAAGCAGAGTATATGTCTTCTTGGATCCAAATGATGCAAGGAAACTGGCCCAGAGACTGAGGAACAAGGCACCTGGAAGAGATGAGAATGACAAATCTGATATGGAAGACTGGTTACTTATTGTTGCTTGACTTTAATTTAGTCCGTAAGTGAGGAATAATCTGGGGAGGGTGGCTGATGTAACTCCCTGCAATATATTGTTTTATAAGTGGTGAGTAACCTATGTTGCTTTACTTATGAGAACATGCATATTTACCAGTTAAGTCATTATGAACAGTATTAACTCTAGAAATGGTTGTCTCTGTACATTTTATTTTGTTTGTAGGCTTCTAATGGTACATTATTAAGATGGCAATAATCCCAACATTTATCTCTAGCCTTCTTGCAAGGTACTAGAAAGTCTGTAAAACCATGGATTGCTGATGCCCCCTCTCCGTATTCCTCCTTTATATTTAAGCACTAAGGCATTACCAGGGGTTAATTAACAGTCCGTTCATCACCCCTAGGGCCATAACGTGCCATATTTATTTATTTCAGAGATCAGAAATACCGTTGAGTCAAAGACTCCTTTACAAAGGTTCCACGTCACATATAATAGATACAGATACACAATACAGTTAGTACAGATACACAATACAGTAATTGTTACAGAGTAAAGTTATGTTTATAACAGGAACAGTTAGGCTAACATTCAGGAACTAGTGCAGTTTGAGACAGTTAAAAAAACTGGTAACTTAACAACCCTGAGATGGCGGAGTTAAGAGCTGTATGCAGAGGCTGGCCAGAGGCCACTGTCAGTAGTAGAGGGGCAGGGGGCACCGATTCACGTACAGTCACAGTCACTTGTGGACCGAAGATGGGCCCTAAGCTGAGTTTTGAAATGACCAACTCTTTGATCAAAACGCAAGGAGGAGGGTAGGTTATTCATCCACAAGGATGCCCTGTAGCAAAAGGATCTTTGGAATTGAGCTATGCGACAGGAAGGGATGGAGAAACGATGGGTGTCTGAGCTACAGGTGTGCTTAACTTTTGAGTCCTTGGTGATTAAAGGGGTGAGTGCTGAGGGGGAGAGGCCAAGGGTGATTTTTTTTGCCAAGACACAGGTGTGGAATTTGATTCTGTTTTCAAGGTTAAGCCAATTGGTGTCCTTATATAGCGCACAGGTATGGGTGAGTCTGTCACACCCTAATATAAGATGATAGGCCTTGTTTAGGACAAGTCTAAGACTATGAATTACTGCTAGGGTGTAATAAACTGATTGTTTATCTAACTCCTGGGACTGCTGTGTTGTAGTTATACAAAAATACTCCAATAGAAAAGTATTAGAAGTGTATCTTTTGAATGTTTTCCTCATTGAGAGTGACATTTTTAATAAAATAATTTATGCACTAACTGTTTAAGAATGCTGGTTCAGAATCAGAATGCATCATTCCAGTCATTCTGCAGTGCTAGTGGGTGACATGCTGAAAGGAAGAATTCAAGTGCCGCGGTGATAAGGCTGTACCTGACAGTGTAACATAGATTAATGCAAGGGTATTGAAATGCTGACAGCCAATCAGATTGCAGCATTTCTGAGACCATTTTTATAATTTACAAATAATTGTTGCTGTTTACTAGTTCTACTCAGTTTTGTTAAAATATTTTAGTAACTGTTGATGCAAGCTGTTCTGCTGTTATAATGCTGCCCTTTCAGCTACTATCCACAACATGTATAGTATTTTATTTATTTAAAGTTTGGTAAGTTATATGGCTAACTGGCTACTTACACATACGTAAATGTTACAGTCATTACTAATGAGATAAAAATGGTCTTATCAAATGCACAGTTCATAACTTATACCACTACCACAAAGATCCAGAGTTAACAGGCCTGTCACCCTAAAGTGCCTACACTGCTGACAGGCTATGCATTGTAATGCTGGGTGTTTCAGATCCTGCCCTACTTAATTGGATTTAACATGACTGACATAGATAAACATCTGTACTTTGCTTACAGATAAACATTTGTAAGAAAAAAACAAATAGAGGTTCTGACAAAAGTGAAACAGTTTAGGCTAAACAGTTTTTCCTCAATAAAAAGCAGAAGTGCTGTTTGTTTGCAAATTTTGCTTCCATGCAAAAAACAGATGCAAATTAGGCATGGCATCTCTCTGATAACAATCTATTATGGCTCAGTAGACCTTTTCTGGTGCAACATTTTCAATAAATGAACAAATTAAGAAGGGCAGGCACTGAAAACACAATGCAGTGCATGGTTAGTGAGCCTTTAGGGTGACATAGGTACATCGACTCAGCATCTTTGTGATGGTGGTATATTAAGTTATGCATTGTGCATTTCAAATGACTCATGTCTCGTTGTTATGACTGCAAACTTTATGTATGTGCAGGTAGCCACATAACACAAGCAAAAATAAGTAGCAGTTTAACTATAAAAACTCTAACTTAGATGTATGTTTAATGGTGAAACAGATTTTAATTTTTTTTTATTTTTTTACTATCAATTATTGATAGTTAATGTGTTAAGCAATATATATATTTTTTATAGAAAAAACCCAGATGAAGTCCAGAAGGTGAAACATTGGGATCAGTTTAAAATTAAAGATTTTGGATTGCTGAAAAACAGCTTGTGAAGAGGTAAGAAAGCTGTCCCCCCTCATTGTTGTAATACTGATGTTCCTCTGGGGAAGCTCCCAAAGTTAATTATTTCTAAAAAGGGATATTTAGCGATTACCTGCAGCATCATCATTTTTACATTAATACTCATAACTAAAAGGATGAAAAGTGTCTAGAAACCTAGGTGGCTAAGAGCACCTCCTTTCCATGATTAAATTGAACACACAATCATGAGCAGAAAATAGGCCCTGCCAACAGTTTTTTTTCAGTTATGTATCATCAGTCCACCTGTATTTTCCACTTATGCCCTTATGCAAGTTGACTACTCTAGCTACAACAAAGACAATGCCTTCCAACCCAGCTGAACAAGAAGCTACCACATTGATGCCCCTCATATTACACGAAAAAATCTCCAGCTGCTCATCCAAACACAAGAAGCATTCTTAGGCCTAGGAGTCGATAAAACTTTTATTTAAAGTCAAATAAAACAATAGCATCCCTGCTCAACAACTGTGGATGGTTATTGAGTAGGGGTGCTACTGTTTTATCTGGTTTGAAATAAAAGTCTTATTGACTCCTATGTCTAGGAGTGCTTCTTATGTTTGGAGAACAGCCAGAGTTTTTTTTCATGTACAGGACAGTATTTTTTTGACTCTGTACCTCGGTGTTCTGAGTTGCCTTTTGGTACACTTTTGCCCCTCATGTTAAGCTTTCTCCATGTGACTTGTGAGGCTGCCTCTCTGCTCCTAATGTAAAACAAATCACTGTAAGTGTGTATGCATAGTGAGACTACAAGGTTGGTATTTAACTATTTAACTTTGGGCCTCCCTGTCACAAACCCACTCAGCAGGTCAGCCCTCTACTCCCAAAGTGCCAACCTCTGAGTGCAGTCTTGTGAACAGTTAACTGAAACAAGGTAACCCTCCTGTCTGTTTTGTGGGTTCGAATTAACCTTTGGTCTCAGTTCTGGAGGGATTCAAACTGTGAACCTCCTGCTAATGTACCCAATGCACAGGCTCAGATAATTCTGTCTTCAGGGGGCCAGATATCATTGCCTACAGGCACCTAACCAGGTGTACAAAGTGAACCCTTAAAAACTCTAATAAAGACCTCAGATTACGCTTACCTTTTCAGTTTGGTATCACCATTCAAGCTTATGCACAGTGTCTGCTTTAACCATATATACTTCACTTGTTAAAGAAAAGAAATTCAAAGACAGACCAAGTAGGCTCTAAAAATAGAGTTTTACTAAAATAGATAAAAGTATGTAAAACATAAAATACAGAACCATGTACCACAAGAACCGTACAATCTTTCAAAAGAACAAGGTTTTAACAGTGCAATTCCTACTACAGTACTTAGATTTCTCTCTCTCTCTCTCTCTCTCTCATAAATACCTGCTTAAAGTGCTCAGAAATTTTTCTTTGTCAGAGTGTAGATAAAGTGTCTCTGAAGGAAAATAGAATCTGTTTAAAAAACTGTCTTTGCCACCCCTTTTTTGTGAGGTCACCTAGCTCCTCCTCTGTTTATGAAAAATCATACACCCAGGATATTTTATCATATTAGAAGGTAAGATAATTAAGGTTACATCAGCAGAAACTCCTTTCCCCATGTGACTTCCCCAATCAAGTCTGTAAATTTCCTTTCATCTATAAGCGGTATCCTCTCTCACACAGACATCAAAGCATATATGATTTCGCACCAGTGTGTCAAAACTGGTTTCTTCCTCGAAACATCATAAAATGGATACTGATTTCCCTCTTAGCAGTTAAAGCTATATTTAACTTAGAAAAACAGCAGATTCTTGATTAAGACCTGTTCTAGTCTGTAATTAGCTTCTGGCCTTCCAGGTAACACCTTGTATGTAAAACCTGGGTGTGTGTGTGTCAACTCACATGCTGTCTCGGCACCTCTCATGAGAGACAGTCTATAACACATTTTTATATTACAAAAAATCACAGTGTACTCAGAACTGGATGTCCACGTGTCAGAATCCTCCCCACCTAGATTGAATTTGGGGCTCTATCCCCAGCATGAGATGAGCTTCCCAAATCAGTTCACTCCTCATACACATGAGACAGACCATCTGAGTTCCAGTTCCTGGCTCCAACTCTATGTACAATTGTCATATCATACCCTTGCAAAGAAAGACTCCATCTTAGCAGCCTATCGTTGTTCTTTCCCATCTGCATCAGCCAAATCAGGGGGTTGTAGTCAGTCTGCACCACAGAATGCTGCCCATATAAGTATGGCTCTAACTTCTTTAGGGCCCACACTATGGCAAGATATTCTTTTTCCACAGTGGAGTATGCCTGCTCCCTGGGAATTAACTTCCTACTCAGGTACACTGCTGGGTGATCTGTCCTTTGGCTGGATGTCTGACTCAGTACTGTCCCAATACCCACGTCTGAGGCATCAGTCTGAACTATAAAGGGTTTGCTATAGTCAGGACTTGTCATAACAGGAGCACTGCACAGTGCCTCCTTTAGTTTGGAAAAGGCTTTCTCACAGGCTGGGCTCCATGTAATTTTCTTTGGCATCTTTTTCTTTGTCCAGTCAGACAGGGGAGCAGCCAGGGCACTGTAATTGGGTACAAATTTCCTGTAGTACCCTGCTGTCCCTAGAAAACTCCTGACCTGCTTCTGCATTTCTGGTCTGGGCCATGCCTGAATTACCTCTATTTTTATTTGGTTAGGATGGAGCTGTCCTCAGCCTACCACATGCCCGAGGTATGCCACTTCTCCCATGACCACCTGGCACTTCCCGGCTTTAACAGTGAGCCCAGCCCTCTGTATCCTGCCCAACACTTCCCTAAGGTGGGACAGGTGTTCCTCCCAGCTGGTACTAAAGGTGGCAATGTCATCCAGGTACACCACGGCGAACTCCTCAGCACCATATAACACCTAGTTCACCAACCTTTGGAAAGTGGCCGGAGCGTTCTTCATTCCGAAAGGCATTACTTTAAACTCAAATGAGCCTATCGGAGTGATGAAGGTTGACCTCTCCCTAGCTCTGTCTGTCAACTCTACCTGCCAATACCCCTTGGTCAGGTCAATTGTCGTAAGGTAGGTAGCCCCTCCCAACTTGTCCAGGAGTTCGTCCATCTGGGGCATTGGTTGGGAGTCTGACTTCGTGACTGCACTCAGTCCACGATAGTCCACACAGAAATGAGTAGAGCCATCTGGCTTGGGCACAAGGACTATGGGTGAGGCCCAGGGGCTGTGGGATCTCTGGAATACCCCTTAATCCAGCACCTCCTCCACTTCCCTCCTAATGTCTTTTTGGACAGCCTCTGACACCTGATATGCTGTCCACCATATGGGCATCTGTGTCCCTGTCTCCACATCATGAGCTGCTAAGGGGGTTAGTCCAGGCTTGGTGCTAAACAAGGGGGCAAAGTCTGCTAAAACCTTCCTTACTTTCTGTTTCTGGTCTGGGGACAGCTGGGGAGACAATTTTACTGCCTCCACAGAGGACTCCCACTTACTTTCTTCCAGCAAGTCCAGGAGGGGGGCTCCTTTGTCCGTTCCCTCCCCAGGGCTATACACTGCAAACACCATGTCAGCCCTATTTGCATATGGCTTCATCATGTTGACATGGTACATCCTTTCTGTCTGTCTTCAGGCAGGTAACTCCACAAAGTAGTTCATGTCATTTATCTTCCTAACCACTTTGTATGGTCCTGCCGACTCAGCCTGTAGCCTGTCTTTCTGGACTGGAATAAGGACCATGACTTCCTGACCCACCATATACGAGCGAGCTCTGGCTCTGTGGTTGTACCACACTTTTTGTTTCTGTTGGGCAGCTGCCAGGTTGCTCTGGGCTTTCCCCATAAGCTCCTTCAGCCTTTCCCTAAACTTAAGGACGTAATCCACAATGGGAGTTCCCTGGGTGGCGTGCTTGCCTTCCCAGTCCTCCCGGATCAAGTCTAGGGGCCCACATACCCAGAGTCCATATAAGAGTTTGAAGGGGGAAAATCCTGTCGACTCTTGGGGCACCTCCCTGTATGCAAACAACAAGTGGGGAAGGTATTTCTCCCAGTCCCTCCCATGTTGTTCAGCAAACGCCCGTAGCATTGATTTCAGGGTACCACTGAATCTTTCCACAAGACCATTGGCTTGTGGATGATACGGTGTCATGCATCTCTGCATCACCCCACACTTCTCCCATAAACATTTCATCAGGTCTGACATGAAGGAACCCCCTCGATCGGTGATAACCTCCTGTTGAAACCCAACATGGGAGAAAATCCCAAGTAAGGCATCTGCCACTTTTGTCTGTCCTCAGTGAGGATACGGCGACTGCCTCTGGGTACCTGGTGGCATAATCCATCACAGTCAAGGTGAATCTCTTCCCTGAGGAGCTGGGGGTATTTAAAGGCCCCACAATATCCATTCCCACCCTCTGGAATGGCTCCTCCACTATGGGCAATGGAATCATGGCGGCTTGGGTTTTCCTGCTCACCTTCCCTATTTCTTGGCACCGGTGACAAGACCTGCAATACTCCTTCACCTGCTGGGTGAAGTTAGGCCAATAGAAATTCTGGGCTAACCACTGCATAGTGCGTGCGATTTCCAGATGACCAGATAAGGGAATATCATGTGCAGTCTTGAGCAACTGCTCATGATACCCTTGGGGAATGACAAGCTGCCTGACTAGCACCCCTCCCTCTATCTGTATCGCCTGAGTATACATAAGTCCATTTTTCCAATAAACCTTATGTCTGCCGTCATCTCCCTGTGAGCTGTCCGAGTCTGCCCAAGCCCTCAGCTTCTCTAAACTAGGAGCACTTCGCTGAGTAGCTGCGAACCCCTCACACATTCTCAAGGCATGGGACAGGTCCCCTTCAGTAACTAAATTAGGGTCCCTCACACTAGTGTCAGGGCACTCAGGATCACTGTCAATCCCAACCTTCTGACAATGGGTCACCCCTCCCTCTTCGGAATAACCCTCTGTAGCTGTGTGGTTACTTGCTACTGGGAAAATGTCTACCTCCTTTTCATTAGTCTCCCCATCTGGAGACGCAGGCTGGGGAACCAGCCTCTCAGTGGTTTCCACAATGGCTTCTGTGGGGTCCGGGGAACTACAATTTTCCCTTGCCGCTTGGCTATGGGTAACTGCACATACCATCCCCTGTTTGAGATTGTTGCCCAGGATCACATCCACTGCTAATGTTTTGGCTACAGCCACCTGTTGCACAGTTCCACCTGTTTCACCCCAGTCTAGGAGAACACTAGCGAGGGGCAATGTTTTTGCCTCTCTAGTAAAGTCCTGTACAGTGATGTATTTATTGGGAATAAACTGACCAGGTTCTACTAGATCCCCCTTTACCAAGGTCAAGGGTGCCCCTGTGTCCCTTAACCCTTGCGTCTGTACACCATTCACCATGACTAGGTTCATGTGTTCCCTCATGTTCACAGGCATGCTTCCAGGGACACACAAACAACCCACTTCTTTTCTAGCACCATTCTGCATATTATTGCTCATTCTTTTGGGACACTGTCTGGCAATATGCCTAGTTTTTTTTACATAACCAACATTCACTTCTCTTTTCAGAGAAATCTTTTCTCTGAAACCTGGGGCTAACTGGTTTCGGTGGAGGCAGTGAGGGTTTTAGCTGCCCTGAAGGCTCGCTTTTCCCTTTCTGCAATGCCACACCCACCCCAATTGCTCTCAGAGCAGGTCTGTTCTTGGCATAGCGGTCCGAGAGTTCAGCAGCCTCTTGCACTGTTTTGGGATCTTGGTCCTCCAGCCAGGTTTTCAGCTCTGCTGGACATGCCCAATAAAACTGTTCTAACAAAATCACATTTTCAATTTTATCAACAGAGTTTGACTCAATTCCTTCCTACCAACATTTTAAAAACTGATGTTGTTTCGTGGCTAGCTCCTCGTAACTCATGTCAGGGCTTCTCCTGAGCTTACGGAATTTAGCTCTGTATGATTCAGCAGTTAAGTCAAATTTCTTTAACAGTGCAGCTTTAAGTTTGCTGTAATCATCACTGTCCGCATTGTCTATTTGACCCAATGCATCCTGAGCTTTCCCGGTAAGTAGTGGGGATAGCTGGAAGCTCCAGGACTCTCTAGGAATTTTAGCCTGAATACAAACTTTTTCAAAAGAATTTAAAAAGGCATCCATATCCTCCCCCTCTTTAAATTAGGCTATTAATTTGGAATTCAATTTGTAACCCAGTCTTATAGTCCCAGTTAAAATCAAGCCACTTACCTACTCTGGTGCCACTGTTTGGAGTCGTAGCTTCTCCAGTTCATGTTGCCTCTGGTGCTCCTGCTCCTCATGGTCTGCGTCTCGGCATTCACGCTCCCTCTTCTCCTCTGCAGCTCACTGGCACTCTCGCTCCTCACGGTCTGCCTCCTGTTGTTCACGGTCCCTCTTCCTCTGGAACTCCAGCTCCATTCTGTGCAACTCAGTTTGCAGCCTGAGTACTCTGGATCCAGGATACTGGTGACCTTCCCCAGCTGCTGTGGCCCTTCACTGACAGTGGTCTTGTTGCCCACCTCATCTGATCTGGACACTGCACTGGCTGCTAGCCCTGCCACACTTGAGGTTTGGTCCTTTTCAGTCATGGTCTGTGACTCGGCGCTCTGGGTATCTGCTACCATCAGGGCATCCACTAGGTTCTGTTTGCTGGCTTTCACCTCGAACGGGACTCCTCTTTCCCTGCACAACTGCTTTAAGTAGTCTATAGTGTGCCTGCTGTAGTTGGAAGCCATCTTCCCTAACTACTGCTACTCTGACTTGCACTTTTGGAAAAAAAAAATAAAATGGGTAGGAACTTGACTGTACGCCAAGTGGTATAGTTCTGTCTCCTTTTTAAAAAAAATAAATCACTGCCTTTTTCTGTCTTTGCAAGTGAGCTGATGGTCTCAAGCTGACACACTGAACAATAAAAGCTTGTAATACCAAAATTTGTGCACTGCTGCCAATCAATCTGTCACAAACTCACTCAGCAGGTCAGCTCTCTACTCCCAAAGTGCCAACCTCCGCGTGCAGTCTTGTGAACAGTTTACAGAAACAAGGTAACCCTCCTGTCTGTTTTGTGGGTTCAAATCAACCTTTGGTCTCATTTCTGGAGGGATTCAAACTGTGAACCTCTTGCTAGCGTACTCAATTCAAAGGCTCAGATAATTCTATCTTCGGGGGGCCAGATATCTTTGCCTATGGGCACATAACAAGGTGTACAAAATGAACCCTTAAAAACTCTAATAAAGACCTCAGATTACTCTTACCTCTCCAGTTTGGTATCACCATTCAAGCTTATGCACAGTGTCTGCTTTAACCATATATACTTCACTTGTTAAAGAAAAGAAATTCAAAGACAAACCAAGTAGGCTCTAAAAATAGAGTTTTACTAAAATAGATACAAGTATGTAAAACATAAAATACAGAACCATGTATCACAAGAACCATACAATCTTTTAAAAGAACAAGGTTTTTACAGTGCAATTCCTACTACAGTACTTAGATTTGTCACTCTCTAAATACTTGCTTAAAGTGCTCAAAAATGTTTCTTTGTCAGAGTGTAGATAAAAGTGTCTCTGAAGGAAAACAGAATCTGTTTAAAAAACTGTCTTTGCCACCCCTTTTTTGTGAGGTCACCTAGCTCCTCCTCTGTTTATGAAAAATCATACACTCAGGATATTTTGTCATATTAGAAGGTAAGATAATTAAGGTTACATCAGCAGAAACTCCTTTCCCCATGTGACTTCCCCAATCAAGTCTGTAAATTTCCTTTCATCTGTAAGCAGTATCATCTCTTACACATACATCAAAGCATATATGATTTTGCATCGGTGTGCCAAACCTGGTTTCCTCCACGAAACATCATAAAATGGATACTGATTTCCCTCTTAGCAGTTAAAGCTATATTTAACTTACAAAAACAGGAGATTCTCAATTAAGGTCTGTTCTAGTCTGTAATTAGCTTCTGGCCTTCCAGGTAATTCATTGTATCTAAAACCAGTGTGTGTGTGTGTGTGTGTGTGTGTCAACTCACATGCTGTCTCAGCATCTCTCATGAGAGGCAGTCCATAACACACTTTTATACTACAAAAAATCATAGTGCACTCAGAATTGGCCATCCACGTGTCACACTCCCAACTCTGACTCTTTGCTCTCCACCACTTTGGGCTTTCCAACACAGAATCTCAGCTTTCTAGCAAAACGCATCCACTTTGGTGTTGCCATATAAAACTTCTTCTCCTTGCAGCTTGTCACACTGTTCCCTCTCTTACAGTGAGAGTTCCCGGCAAAACACACATTAATGTCTGTGTGTGCAAGGCGAGGGTGCAAAAAATAAGTTACAGGAAAAAATGCTTAAGCTCCCACATGAAAAAGACAACTAAGTGAGTGAGTGAGTAAGTGAGTGGGGGGGTAGGTGTGTTGTTCAAGGGCTGCAGTGGTGGAGGATAATCAGTCCTGTTTGTCTTTACCAGCTTTCACCACATCACCCCTACTCATACAACACAAAGACATTATTTTTTTTTAATTAGTAATTTGTCACTCTTCCCTGGAGCCAATGAGAGGTCTGGCCCTCCTTTAGAGGTACTTGTTCTCTGACCCGATCTTCTCCCACTCAGCCAGACCCCCTAATTCCCATGTGCATTGCCCCCATGGTTTGGCCAAGGAGAGGAGCACTGGCTTAACCCCCCCAAACACAAATACAGACTCGGGGCAGCACCTGGGGGGAACATGTCAGGTCATCAAGGACCCTGTCGGCTCCTGGCTTTTTCCACTTTTCTCCCCATGGCCTACAAACCATGCAATGGGTGGGGTGGCTGGCACCCACCTCCACAGAAGCAGCCATATGCCCTGGACATGGGCCCATCCCTCTTCTAGTCAACGCTTCTGTGCCTCAGTCTACAGTACACTGCACTGCTCCCTCTCCCCAAGGATGGAGAGCTGTCTAATGATCCTCAATTCTTCCACACCCCTGCTGACCTCTGAGCGACCCGAGTCTATTCCCAAACCCAGGTGTGGTGCAAGGTGTGATGTCCAGTGTCTCAAACCTCAGCACCACTGGGCCAGTAAATTAAACTTTTTTTTTCCATTTACAATTTCTGGGGGGACTAGCAGGTGCTCTGGCTCCTCCCTCAGAGGGGCTCACCTCTCCAGTCTGGTACCCCACACCTGATCCTCATGGATTGCCCCCCATGACAGGGCCAGGGAGAGGAGCATCAACTTTCTCCCCTCCTTGGAAGCCATCATCCAGATCCTGGAGGTCGGTGCAGGTACAGACGGCCATCATGGAGCCTGCCAGCTCCATTTTATACTGTTTCTCCCCAGCCCATGAACCATGTAATTGATGAGGTGGCTGACCCCCGCTTCTGCAGAAGCACTCATATGTTCCGTATGTGGAACCCCCCACTTCTGGATGGTACACCTGGGCTGGCACCCAGCCACCGCTAGGTGTCAGGCAACTGCACGCAGCACTGTTCCCCTTCCCCGAGTAAGGAGAGCAGTCTAAGGATGCTCAATCCTTCCTTACCCTGGCCAACCCCAGAGCAACCCAAGTCCATTTCTGAACCCAGGTCTCTGGTGTGGCGCGAGGTGTGGCTTCCAGCGCCTGAACCCTCAGTGCCATGGGGCCAGTGCACAAAGTAAACTTTTTTAAATGTCCACCTACACTTTAAAAATTCATGATTAAAATATTTTTAAAGTGTTTTTTTAATACTTTCTTAAAAAGTATCCCTTGTATAATCATTTCTCTTTCAAGGACTAAACAGACTCTGAAGGTGTTGTCATTAGTGTTGCTATAGTAGCCATCTTGTGTAAGGGCAGACAGGAAGGGCCTACAGGCCTTTTTATGTTCTCTTTGTCTATGTAATACACTCTGCATTGTGATATATCATGGCTATCTCCACCAGTAGCAGTGTGGCCCACTTGCACCTAGAAAATAAAACAGATACCAGGAAGGAGAGCAGCCACCAGCTTCCTTATAGCAAGGAGGTGATTTAATAGAGTACACAGAATTGAATTCTTAATTTTGGGGCCTGTGTAAGTAAGTAGACATCAGTGTTTTGGTTCTCTGTTTTTGGGGTTGACTTTTCTTAGTGCAACTTTTATTTGCCAGGGAAGAAAGCTAGTTGGGAGAATATTTGCAGTCATTTGTGACTAGACCTGTTACTTAAGCTCTGTGAAATAGGTGTCTGATATGGGGAGGAAACTGAAAGGGGCCTGAGAAACTGTGGATTCAAAACAGGAGTTGTTTGTGGACTCTGTCTGCTATGGGTGAGACAGAGAGCAGCCACCACCTTCCTTATAGCAAGGAGGTGATTTAATAGAGTACAGTGAATTGAATTCATAATTTGGGGCCTGTGTAAGTAATAGTAAGAGTTGCAGTTGATTGTTTCTGGAGGGCACGGGCTTAGTCCCACTTACCCCACCCACCCCAAGTGCATCATTTCCTTTATATCAGGGGTTCTGACATCACTTACCCAAAAGTGCAAAGGTCATACACCTGTTCATATCTTAAAAGGCACAGCACACTGAATGGGGGTAAACACACTCACACACTTGTACACAGTAACGAAAAAAAAAGAAAGAAAACCTCTTAAACAGGAAGGGAGACAGACATGTGGGGAGTGATGCAATGCACTGGCTGTAGAGCGGCAGTCTTCTGGGAGATGTTCTGGAGGCCGTGTTGCTGCCCTATTTGCAGGCACCTCTCTGGTCTGAGGGAGAAGGTTGCCTGTCTCCAAGCTGTCCCGGCGAGGATTCGGGAAACCTCCCCCCCCACCCAGGCCAACACCGCTGCCTCAGAGGTTGCCAAGAAACAGGAGCAGTTGGATCATGGTGGTCTCAGGGAGGGTGAGGGTGGTGTAACAGAGATGCATCCCTCCAGTTGTACCTCTTCACAATTCAGTCACCATTCTGGCAGAATGTGGTTCCTCTGTTGTGGAGACCAAGGAGGATGCTGGAAACCTCCACAAAAGAGACCCACAGGAGTTTGGCACAAGACCCCACAAGGGAAGGAAACAACTCCTGGTGGGGGACTCAGTCACTAGGAGGGTAGAACTGGGGGATGGAAGGGAGAGGGAGGTAAGGTGCCTGCCCAGTGCCATAGCTTGGAGGGACAGGAAGCGAATCCTCAGGATTGTGGGACCAGCTGCATGGGGCAGGGAGATGGATGTCACTGTCCACCAAGAGACAAATTACCTGTCTGTGAATGGGATCAGAGCAGTGCAGCAGGAGTTTGTGGAGTTGGGAAGGGGCCATGACAAATGGCACACACGGTAACTTTCTCAGAAGTGCTACCTGTCTATGGCATGGGTGAGGCTAGGGTACTCCACACCATGGAATTCAATGACTGGTTGAAAAACTGGTGCAGAGCTCAGGGATATGGCTTCATTGGGGACTGGGGGTCCACCTGGAGGGATACAGGCCTATACTGGTGTGATGGACTGCATCTGTCTGGGAGAGGAACCAGAATCCTAGTGCAGGGCCTCTATGCATCCACATTTGTAGCGTGGATATACATAGGGGTATGTACGGGTTCGGGGAAGGATGAGGTTACCTGGCACAAGAGACCTAGGTTTGACTACTCTGCACAGGGGCACCCAAGTAAATCCAACTACAGGAAGCAATAACTGTAATGTCCAGAACCAGAACTGGGATTTTTCAGTGTGGCTTTATTTATTAACTCACTGAACATAAACAAAGCCCTGTATGGTCCCTCACAGGGCTACGTAACTGTAATGCAGATTAGAGGTTAAACACAGCGGTCCATTTGAGGAATGAACACTACAACAGTTGTCTGGCTTTGGACCCACCAGGCACTCAGCCCGGACTTTGCATGCGCATTGGATACACAGCCCGACTGGCCCGGCTCACATGCCGGCCACTCGACTGATGGTCCATTGGAGAATGAACCCAAACTCTACTTGGAAAGACATCCCATCAAACAAGGAGGCTCCCAAACTGTGGCTCCCCACACCACTTGAAGTCTGCGACTCCTAGAGAGATTTTGTTTTCGTACTTCCAATTCGAAACTCCCATCAAACAGGGAGACTCCCATCAAACAAGGAGTAATGTTCCCATCCTGTGGTTCCCCACACCACTTGAAGTCTATGACTCCTAGAGAGATTTTCAAGTTGTGACCCACGTCTGGGTACCCACCCCATCATTGGCCAAGCGCATGAGGCAAGTAGCAAAAACACAGAAGAAATCCATAGAGGTGGACCTGGTTACTAAAGATTGGGATCTATCCACCTCCAGCTCCCACAGCCCATACCCGGCCATTTCTCTGGACACACAGAACTTTAGACTTTAAAACTGTAGATTGACGGTGGATGACCTGATGCACCCCCTCTACCGTGAACTCTAAATCCATTTAAACTTTAAACTGACTGCTCCATTTGTTCGTCCTAGTGTATATAGTCCTCCCAAACAGCAATCCCCAATAAAACCATTTGAAACTTGAAACTGAATTGACTGCTCTATTTGTTTGTTCTAGTTAACATAGTCCTCCCAAATAGCAGTCCCCAATACTTGAAATCCAACTGAAGAAAAAGAAGTTGTTTGCCCCTTCCAATGAGGCCAAACACTCACCCATTCATTGCAGGTGCCCCACAGGTGAAGAAATGTAACCTTTGCTGTTATACATGAACAGACTGAACTTAAGTTAAAACAGGCAGCTTTCGTCCCAAGGTGGGAGAAGGGGATTGCCCCTGGAACCCACAAAGAACTTTTCCTCACCCCCCCAGAGGGAGGGGGGTAAACTGACACTACTGGTGTCCTTCTTGTGTTTGCTTAAGGACAAACTGAAGACTTTTTCTCTGAGAGAGAAATCACACTGCACAATAATGCTTCCTTCTTGCTTAAGGACAAACGGAAGACTGACTTTGAATTCCCAAGATTCTAGAACCACTCTGAGCTGAAGATTCCAACTGTGGCTCATGCAGCTGTCACAATTCTATATGATGTCATCCCTCTAGTCTCAGCTGTGACTGAGTACAGAGTGAGACAGTGTGAAACCCATTTAACTGGAGTTTCACAAGCTGCCTTCCCTGCCTACCACTAGGTCTTACTGGGATTCTAGTAACCCCGGGTAACAAAGGGGTTACACTAGGTTATAGGTTTAAATGCTTCTTTGGCAAGCATTTAAAAAAGCCAAGGGGGGAGGCACTGAAGAGAAGCAGGGGAAATCCCAGGCCCCCCCAACAAAACAGGTTAGTTAGCAAAGTAGACACAAAGGTAGAGAAGTCAATAGGGAGCAGAACAGGAGTAAATCCAGAAAAAGGCAAAGGCAGTAAGGACAAGGATGGACCTAAAAGGGGTAAGACCATCAAAAAATGGAGGGCAATGAGTACCAGTGCCCATAGTCTGGGTAACAAACTCCCTGAACTAGTGGCCTTGATGGAAGAGGGATGCGTGGATATTGTGGCAGTCACAGAAACATGGTATACAGAGAACCATGACTGGGATTTCATCATACCAGGGTACACAACCTACAGGAGGGACAGGTATGGTAAAAGAGGAGGAGTAGCTCTCTACATAAGGGAAGGAAGCAAAGCAACAGAATTAAAGGGTAAACAGGGAGAGGAGGAGGAAGAGGCACTGTGGGTCACCCTGGAGACAGGAAATAGCACCACAATCCGTACAGGGGTTGTTTACAGATCCCCATTTAAGGGGGAGGCAGTGGACATGGAAATGATAAAAGGAACACTTAGAATGGCAGAAAAATGAGATATATTGTTGATGGGGGGGCTGGAATATGCCAGATGTTAACTGGAGCACCTTTACTGCAGCTACAGTACATCCAAGAACAGGATCATTCTTAATGCCCTACAGGGGACATGCCTCAGACAGCTAGTGTTGGAACCCATTCGGGAGGGAGCAGTCTTAGACCTGGTACTTTCAAATGGAGATGGAGAGAGGATCTCAGATTTAGAAGTGGGTAGCCATCTGGGAACAAGCAACCACCAAACAATAAACACAGCTGTAGAATCAAGCCATACAAAAAAAAAGGGTGTTGGACTTTAGGAGGGCTGACTTTGGCAAAATGGGAGAGTGCCTCAGAAAAGCACTAGAAAACAGGCAAGAAGGAGGGGTGGAAGAACAATGGGGAGTAATTAAAACAGCCATCACAGAGGCAACAAGCCTTTGTGTAAAGCAAATCAACAAAACAAAATGAAGGAAAAAGCCGATATAGTTCACAAAAGAGGTGACAGGGAAGGTTAAAAAGAAAAGGATAGCATTCAGGAAATACAAGGAAACACAGAAGGAGTAGGACAGAGAACTATATCAGTTAAAGCAGAGGAGGCAGGGAAGGCAGTCAGAATAGCAAAGGCCCAAACTGAGGAAAAGATAGACAACTCTGTTAAGAAGGGGGATAAAACCTTTTATAGGTACATTAGGGAGTGAAGAAAGACCAAGGGAGGGATACTGAGGCTTAATAAAGGGGAGAAAATGTGGGTAGAGGGTGACAGTGAAAAAGAAGGGATACTGAACAAATACTTCTGCTCAGTATTCACAAAAGAAGAGGAGAGGGAGGCACCTAAACCAAACAATAGAAACACTCTGGATAGACGGGTTGATACCAGTCCATTCGAAGAAGAAAGGGTTCTGAAAGAACTCTTAAAACTGAAGGTGGACAAAGCAATGGGGCCTAACGGGATTCAACCAAGATTTCTAAAAGAATTAAGGGTAGAACTAGTGACAGCACTAACTACCTGCTTTAACAAATCATAGGAGGATGGGGTGGTACCTGAGGACTGGAGGAGGGCAGATGTGATTCCACTTCACAAAAGTGGGAGCAAGGCAGAGGCAGGAAACTACAGACATGTTAGTTTGACCTCAGTGGTAGGGAAAATGATGGAATCACTTTTGAAGGAAAGAATTGTTGAGTACCTAGAGGCCAGCGGGGCACAAGATCCAAGTCGGCATGGATTCACAGCAGGAAGGTTGTGTCACACAAATCTAATGGATTTTTTTGACTGGGTGACCAAAGTAGTAGACCAGGTAGAGGCTGTAGACATGGCCTACCTAGACTTTAGCAAGGCATCTGACACAGTCCCACACAAAAGATTAATATGCAAGTTAGCCAGCCTTTGAGTGGGTCCCAAGGTGGTAGCCTGGGTAAAAAACTGGCTGGACAACAGGATGCTGAGGGTAATAGTAAATGTAGTCCACTCTGAAGAAAGGGGGGTTACTAGTGGAGTACCGCAGGGTTCAGTACTGGGATCTGTCCTCTTTAATGTCTTTATAAGTGACATTGTGGAGGGACTGGAAGGAAAAGTATGTCTCTTTGCAGATGACACAAAGATGTGCAACAGGGTTGAAACAGAAGGTGGGGTGGAAAGGATGAGAAGGAACTTGGCAAGGTAGGAGGAATGGTCAATTGTATGGCAGCTTAGATTCAGTGCAAAGAAGTGCAAAATAATGCACCTGGGAAACAAAAACCCAGGGGAAGAGTACACAATGGGGGGGGGGTGAGACAATAACAACAACAAAATGGAAAGGGACATGGCGGTAGTCATAGCAGATGACCTAAAGGTGGGCAAGCAATGTGAGAAGGCAGTAAGGAGGGCTGGCGGGATACTGGGATGCACAGGGAGAGGCATCACCAGTAGAAAACAGGAAGTTGTTATCCCTCTGTACAGACAGTTGGTGAGACCACATCTGGAGTACTGTGTGCAGTTCTGGAGACCCCATCTCTGCAAGGACATAGACAGGATGGAGACAATCCAGAGAAGTGCAAAAAAAATGTTGCAGGGTCTGCACCAGAAGCCATATGAAGAGAGATTAAAGGAGCTTAATATGTATACCCTCGAGGAAAGGTGGGAGAGGGCAGACGTGATAGAAACTTTCAAGTACCTCAAGTCCAAAACAAATAGATGTGCAAGAACAAAGGGGCACGATTTGAAGATAGAGGGGGAATGGTGCAGAGGTAATGTGAGTAAGTATTTTTTCATGGAGAGGGTTGTGGATTCATGAAACGCCCTTCCTGAGGCAATAGTGGAGTCAAAAACAGTGGGGAAATTCAAGAATGCATGGGAGAGACATAAGGCAATTATAGTGGGTAGGGGTTGGAGGGAGTAGGCTGCTGGTTAACTAGGATCTGCAGCTTATCCATTAGGTAGGGAAATGGGCAGACTAGGTGGGCCAAGCGGTCCTTATCTGCCATCAAACTCTATGTTTCTATGGCTCCGATAGGGTGAATAGTGAAGACCTGTTAATTAGAAATATGGTCACAGTCATAAGAAGGCACAGCTAGAGACAGGTGGGTGGTAAATTCAGGAGAGATGAAAGGAAGTTCTACTTCACTGAAAGGGTGGTGGAGCCATGGAACAGATTACCAGTGTTAGTGGTAGAGGCAGGTACCCTAAATTGGTTCAAACACATCTGGGACAGAGTAAGAGGACTCATAGCCCACAGGGTGAGGGCTGGAGTGTTATGGGGGGGGGGATTGTTCACGTGGTGGGCTGAGAAGGACAACCCCCAGGACACTAGATCTGGGGGGGAGGTGGTATAATATGGGGAGACTTGATGGACCAGTGGTCTCTTTCTGCCAACAGATTCTATGATTCTATAATTTCTATGGAGCTACTCTACATGGCCTCAAAATATTACCACAACACAGTGGAGAAAGAGATCCACTCATCAGTTACTCTTTTAAGTATTTTATTTCATAACCACTCAGTTTACAGGCATTGCAACATGAAGCACTGGCATTTTGTGGTCCCTGGCACTGACCACTTCTGCAGGATGAAACTGAATATTGGTGGCCACGCCACTGGATGGCTGCAGTCACATGGTGTCTGCCTCCACAAATGACAAACTTGTCCAGTGTCCTTTTGTCTCTTTCTGGGCCCACCGTCACAGAGGCATTCACTCTTTTTTTTTTTTAAAAGCTGATAACTGGGAAACGCCAAGGACATCAAATGCAATTTTCATGGAGAACTGAGACAAATAACAAATAACAGCAATCATACGAACATGCCAGCAGAAGCAGGCCTTGCGGTCTATCGAGTCTGCTCAATTGTGCAGCTAGCCCCTCATCTCACAGCTGCCACACCTCCACTCTCCCTAATCATAGCACCCCCTTACCCTATCCCACCTCCTCTCAAAGCTACCCACAGAACAACAGGCCACTACCTCCTCGGGCAGAGTATTCCAATCAGCAAACAGTAATAAAATACAATAACATAAAATGAACATAAAACAATTCAAAATACATCAGGCTTGACCTGGGCATTTACATTTTGAGCTGCCATTACAGAACTGCTTTAACTTGGATTTGAAAGCCACTGCTACTCAATAAAGTCAAACATCAACCCCAAAGTCTTGGTCAAACAGATAACTTTTAAATCCCATTTTGAACAACTCCACCAAGAGGGAACTCCTTAAGTGGAAAGGCAGGGAGTTTCATATGGTTGGGGCTGCCACCGAGAATGTCCTATCCCAAGATTGCTTCAGGTGGGACCTCAGGACAACCAACAGGAATTCCTCGGTGGAGTGGAGAGAGAGTGGCCAGGAGTATACTAGACCAAACGGTCTTTCAGACAGACAGGGCTCGATCAATGCAGGGCATTGTATGTTAACAAACAATCTTGAAGGTGGTGCACCACCTAAACAGGAGCCAGTTCAGCTGCTGCAGCACAGGGGAGATATGGTTCCTGTCTGACACATCCAATAGCAACCTGGCTATGGCATTGTGAACCAGCTGTAGGTGGTCACCAACCCCCCAGACAGTCCTAGGTAAAGAGCATTACAGTAGTCCAGACTCAAGGTCATGAAAGCTTGCACTGGGGTTGTCAAATCCTCTTGCCCAAGATAGGGTTTAATCCAGGAGCTACTCCTTAACTAGACTTAATCCACTGTGGACCATGGCTGATACCTGGTGTTCTAGTTTAGTCTAGAGTCCACAGTGACTCTCTGGTTCTTCACCTATCCACAGCTGTCAGAAGGTCGCTATTCAGAGATGGTAAACTAACTGTACTTAGTCTTCCAGCCAACGGCCGAGGACCTGCTTCCACCAGCATAAACTCTATCTTGATCAGACTGAGACTCAGCCAACTGGAGGTCATCTAGTCAGAAATGGAATCTGGTCAATTTAGTGCCACAATAATCATGCCACAAGAAATGCGTAGGGAAAATAGCATCAAGAAAAATTGTGACCGGGATAAAAGGTATCAGGATATTATCGACACCTCTTCCCGACTGTCACCCTCCTGGGGTTACTAACGGTATCAACACCCAACAACTCCCCCGGAGTTCCTCACCCCCAGGGTTTGCGTACAGCAACCGCCCCCAACGACCCTCTCCCCAGGGTTTGTAATAGTAAATCCACCTGCCCCAATGACTTTCTCCACACCCTGAGTTCTGCCTACCCTGGACATGTGGTCATTGCTCCTCTCTATATTGCCAACGCACATGTTTTGCGGTCGCTGTTTTGTCTGCACTACAGTTTGCTGTTTTGCTCATGTAAAATTGTCCTAGACCTGTCAGAAATTTTTTTAGCCATTGCTCCAGCACAGTGACCACCTCCTGTCAGTCTGATGTAAATAACATGTACAGCTGAGTATCATCTGTGTAGCAGTGAAATGTCTGATGACCCATCCTAGCAGCAGCATATACACTGTGAACAACATGGGGGACAGAATCAAGCACTGGGGAACCCCACAGAAGAGTGCTGCTGGCTGTAACATGTAAGTACCCATCATGGCCTGCTGCAATCTGCCAGAAAGAAAGGGTTCAAACCATTTCAACACCGTCCTGGCAAGTTCATCATATTCTTTAAAATACTCTATCAAAGCCCCATGGTTTACAGTATCAAATGCTGAGAACAGGTCTTGGAGAATGAGAACAGAATATTCCCCCATCCTTCACCAGGAGCAAGTCATCAAACACCTTGACGAGCACAGTCTCTGTACTGTGGGAAGGTAAGAAACGTGATTGAAATCTGTCTGGAATGTCTCATAGATGTCATACCTCTCAAGGTGAGCCTCCAGCTGCATTGCCACCGTTCTCTCAATAACCTTCTCCAAAAAAGGAAGGTTCAAAACAGGCTTAGAATTAGCCAGCACATTGGCGTCTAGCAATGGTTTCTTCAAGAGGGTCCTCACCATGGCTTTTCTAAGAGCCGAGGAGAAACAACTCTCCAGTAGGGTGTCAAGGCCTCACACAGTCTATCAACAGCTGTGCAGGCCTGGTGTGTAGGCCTCAGAGCTGAAGTACAGCAGGTGGGGTGCAGTGTTGCGATTACCTCAAGGACCTCAACTGTAATAATTGGCCAGAACTCACTCCATACCAATGGAGTGCTAACGTGCCTCTCATCTGTACCAGTGCTGGTCCATGACAGGTCACCTGTAGAGATCCCAGCTCAAATGGATGACACTCTGCCCAGAAAGAAAAACTCAAACTCCTCACACTTTTCTTGTGATAACACGCTTCCAGACTATGGACAGGTAGAACAAATTAACCTGTCCAAAGCATGAAAAAGTTGAGCAGGCCTGAGGCTATAATCTGTGACAGGAACTTTGTCTTTTTCAGGGTTATACATCTTTGATAATCCCTATCAAGGGACCTCAGAGCCATGTTATCCTCTGATGAGTGGGTCCTCTTCCAGGAGTGCTCCAGATCCAGAATCTGCCCAGTTGCCTTCAACCATCTCAACTCATCATTATACCATGGCAAGCTGCATGAGAGGTCAGTGGGTGGACATAGATCAGCATGCTGGAGTCAAGCCCACTATAATGGTCAAGCTATAGCCAACCACAGTTGCCTTCCCTCCTCCATTGCATGCCACTTCCATATCCATAATGTCCAACATCACCAGAAGTTTTACTAGGTACTAAACCATCTCTGCAGGGAGGGATGGTATCTGGTATCTGGGGGACCCCTGCAAGAAAACTAACAGTGTGTTGATCCAAGCAACCACTGGATCCTCTCTGACATCAAAGATACTCAGCACCAAAGAGAAGACGAGGTTCAAGGTGTGGCCATGTTCATGGGTCGCATGTTCATGGGAAGCAGGTATTGAATGAGAAGACGAAAGGGATGACAGGAAGAGGTGTGGAGGAAGGGCTGAGCAGAGGTAGAGTCATAATCCTGGGGGATTCAATAGTGAAGAGGATGGGATGGGCTAATAGAAGGGGGGGGACAGCAAGGTAGGTGAGTGATGTGCATCCTGGGAATTACAGAA
This sequence comes from Neoceratodus forsteri, assembly GCA_016271365.2. NCBI lineage: Eukaryota > Metazoa > Chordata > Ceratodontiformes > Ceratodontidae > Neoceratodus > Neoceratodus forsteri. Next base: position 43,683,160 of record CM057451.1, read on the forward strand.
GAATGCATATGCCTGATGGTGCACCCACTCACACAGGAGATGGGGAAAAGCCACATGTGATAGTTCGCCTAGGTACCAATGACCTAGCTGGATGCAAGGTAGGAACAGTACAGGAAATGTTCAGAGTGGTGGGGCCAGCATTAGAAAAATAGATTTTGCTAGCAGAAAAGGACCAGTTGGCCCATCTAGTCTGCCCTGATTTTCCCTGCCTGTTCTGACACCTCTGACCCTTCTTGGTCACCAGCATCCCCACTATTTCATTAACAAGTTTTCTCATGTGCCTGACCCATGTATGCTTGAAGCTTCCTACAGTCTTAGCCCCCACAACTTCTGCCAGTAGGCTGTTCCAGTCATTCACGACTCTTTTCCGGAAGAAGTATTTCCCCACATCCCTTTTAAACTTCCCCCAGCTTTATTGTATGCCACCATGTTCTGCTGCCTTCCTTTCTCTGAGAGAGAGATAGCTCAGCTGCACATTGTTCACCCCTGTGAGGTACCTATAGGTCTCAATCATGTCTCCTCTCACTTTTCTCTCTTCCAGGGAGTGCAGTTTGAGACCCCCCTCCCTCCTGCTCCAGCCAACACTCTACCTGAACCCTTTCTTACCCTTCCCTGCAATTCTGACCACCCCTTATCTCCCCCCCCCAAACTACTTGGTCTTGGCAATTTTGTTGGAAGTTAAACTCCTCCTCTCAGCACCAGCTCATCTTCCCTTCATACAGGCACTAAGCACTTTATGATCGTGTCCAATTGCACAGCGAATTTGTATGCTAAGTTATTTGTCCTCTGCGTTATGCAATGCTTTTCCATCTTGCACTCAAATTATGTGCCTTATGTCATCTTCATTGTAACTGAATCATTTGACTGGGTGTATTTTTTTTAAACTTTATCTTTATTAAGAAAAGAGAAAATTACAAAGTGTACTGTGATATCTGGACAGTCATTCCAGTAGGCAGATATTAAGATATTTTGAATGCTTTGAGACCATACCTAGTATCAGTAAGTTATACATTGACAGATGTGCGAAATTAATACAAATAATGTTTAGAAACTATTTACAGATATTTGTAAGTGATGCTGTAAAACAAAATACGTAAGAGAGAAGAAATTAATAACAAGGGAGTTATCCTGTTTAGGTCCTGACATCAGGTTATATAGTAGTGCTAGGAATGATAGCTAAAGGTGACAAACTATCATCTATTTCATCCGGCATCTCCTTCTCTGAGATCCTGCCAGTCTGGGAGAGGGGAGCAGATGGACGGAAGGTCAGAGAAGGGGAGATAGGGGAGCTAAACACGTGGCTCAAGGGCTGGTGCCAGGAAAAAGGACACAGATTTGTAGGGAACTGGCAACAGTTCTGGGAGCGAAAGTTCTTTAAATTTGATGGACTGCATCTGACTAAGGAGGGAGTCAGTGCATTGAGGCAGAAGTTTGATGTCTTTGCAGAATATTTAAACTAGCAAATGGGGAGAGGGGTGCAGCACCCCATACGTCGAATGGGAAGAACCCCCCCCCTCAGCTAGTGGTCAAACAGGGATTCGGCGTGTTTGCAGTTCATTTGCATCACCAGGTAAGAAAAAAGGTTTGTCTCCCCATACGACGCACAAGGTAATGCCAAACCTCACCCAACAACTAACACACCAAAATCTGGCCAATGGAAAATCATGTACACAAATGCTCACAGCCTGGGAAATAAGATCCCAGACCTGCAGACAACAATGTCAGAGGCTAAACTGGACATAGTAGCAATTGGTGAGACGTGGTTTACCAGTAACCACACTTGGGAGACATCAGTACCTGGCTATGTATTGTTCAGAAGAGACCGAGGTGCAAAAAGCGGGGAGAGGGCCCTGTATGTCAATGAAAATATCAAAGCTACAGAAATTCAGAATACACATAAGGAGCCAGAAGAACTGTGGGTCACCCTGGAAACAGGAAATGGGACAGCCATAAGAACTGGGTTGTCTACAGGCCCCCAGACCAGGGGGAGGACATAGACACATTACTGTTAGAAGATATACAAAACATGACAGCTAAAGGGGAGGTTCTGATAATGGGAGACTTCAACATGCCGGATACAGATTGGTCAATACCAGCAGGAACATCTGCCAGAACTAGACACATAGTTGGATTCCCTGCAGGGGGAGGGCCTCAAACAACTGGTACAGCAACCCACGAGAGACAAGGCTATCCTAGATCTAGTACTGACTAACAAGGAAGGGATCACAGATCTCCAGGTAGAAGGTCACCTGGGGGCCAGTGACCATCACATGGTATGGTTCAATTTGGCGACTACATCTAGATCATCCCATTCCAAGGCAAAGATATGGGACTTTAGAGGAGCTGACTTTGATAAGATGGCCAACAGAGTTAAGCTAGCCCTGGCAAAAAGAAACACAGGTGAGGGGGTACAGGCAAGTGGGCAAGCATTAAGGATGCAATACTTGAAGCAACATCCCATTGTGTTAGAGAGAAAAGGAAGTGCAAAAGAAGAAGGAAACCACTTTGGTTCTCAAATACAGTAGCAGAAAAGGTCAGAGCCAAAAGGCTGGCCTTCAGGAAATATAAGGGAACACAACGGGATGAAGATAGGAGGCATACCAAACTGCCCTAAGGGAACAGGAAGGCAGTAAGGCAGGCAAAGTCCCAAACTGAGGAAAAACTAGCACTAACAGTAAAAGAAGGTGACAAGACTATCTATAGATACATTAGTGAAAGGAGAAAGTCCAGAGGTATTGCTAAGCTAATGGAGAAAAGGGAGCATGTGAGGAGGAGGACCCTGTAAAGGCATCTATCCTAAATAGATACTTTTGCTCAGTATTTACTGAAGAGAAGGTAGGGCAGCGCCCACAGCTCAGCATCATGGACACGGGGGAGGTGAGCACCACTTCCTTCACAAAAGAAAGGGTCCTACAAGAGCTTGCTAAGATCAGGGTGGATAAGGCAATGGGACCTGATAGCATACATCCCAGAGTACTTAAGGAGCTAAAGGTGGAACTAGCAGAGCCATTAGCAGAACTGTTTAGTGAGTCTCTGAGCACAGGAGAGGTCCCAGAAGACTGGAGAAGGGCTCATGTGATCCTGCTTCACAAGAGTGGTAGCAGGGAGGAGGTGGGGAACTACAGACCAGTCAGTCTTACCTCAGTAGTGGGCAAAATTATGGAGGCACTCCTTAAGGAAAGGATAGTGCGACACCTGGAATCCATAAGGGCACAGGATCCAAGACAGCATGGGTTTACAAAGGAAGGTCCTGTCAAACTAATCTCATAGATTTCTTTGACTGGGTAACCAGAGTGGTGGACAAGGGGCTGATTGATGTCGCCTACCTTGACTTCAGCAAAGCTTTTGACACTGTTCCACATAGAAGATTGATAAATAAGCTGGGTAGGCTCGGGTGGGTCAGAAGTTGGTCAACTGGGTGGCAAACTGGTTGACGGGCAGAAACAGAGAGTGGTGGTAAATGGTATACAGTCAGAAGAGATGCAAGTCACAAGGGGTACCTCTAGGATCAGTCCTGAGGCCAGTCCTCTTCAACATCTTCATTAGTGACCTTGCAGATGGAGTAGAGGTGAAGGCTTGTCTGTTTGCAGATGACACCAAGATCTGCAACAGAGTAGATGATCCAGATGGGGTGGGCAGAATGAGAAGAGATCTGGATAAACTAGCAAAATGGTCAGAAGAGTGGCAACTGGATTTAATGCAAAGAAGTGCAAGATCATGCACATAGGGAAGAGAAACCTGAAGCCACCTATAGGCTGGGAGGAGTTGCTAGCAGTCACAAGGAAGAAAGAGACTTGGGCATCATCTTCACTGATGACCTGATATCATCTAAGCAGACCTCTAAAGCAGTAGGTAAGGCTAGGGGGATGTTAGGGTGTATTAGTAGGGGTATCACAAGTCGTAAGAGGGAGGTGATAATCCCTCTTTACAAGACACTGGTTAGGCCCCATCTGGAGTACTGCATGCAGTATTGGAGGCCACACCTTCACAAGGACATTAACCAAATTGAGGCAGTCCAGAGAAGGGCAACCAAAATGGTGCAGGGACTGCATTAGAAGACATATGAGGACAGATTAACAGAGCTCAATATGTGTACCCTTGAGCAAAGGAGGGAGAGAGGTGATATGATCGAGGCATTCAAACACCTTAAGGGCATTAACAAGGTGAAAGAGTCTAACATGTTTAAATATAAGAAAAATAGGAGGACAAGAGGACACAGCATGAGATTAGAGGGGGCCGATTAAGGGGGAATGTGAGGAAATTCTTTTTCACAGAAAGGGTGGTGGATGCATGGAATGGCTTACCACAAGAAGTGGTGGCTATGAATACAGTGCAGGGCTTCAAACAGGCATGGGATAGACATAAGGGAGCAATACAAATGACTATGAATAGATAGGCCACTGACAGAGCAAAGGCCGATGGCACATTTATAAGGTAGAAAAAGAAATGGGCAGACTGGATGGGCCTTGCGGTCCTTATCTGCCGTCAACTTCTATGTTTCTATGTAAAGGTTATACAGCTCATAGAATTTTATGAAAGTACAAAGTTATGGATAAGTGGACCTAATGTCATGACTGGTTGTATTTCTATGTAAATGTGTTCTTCCATTCCCCTTTCTTCAGGTCACACCTGGAAACGAGCCTCGGCTCAGTGTGCATCTCCTAGTTACCAGTTTTTAAATAAAATAAAATCAATAAAATCTCGTAACCTTTCCTCATACGACTTCTCATGCAGTTCCCATACCCTTTTGGTTGCCCTCCTCTGTACTCCAGGTGGGATCTCACTAGTGAGTGATACAGGGGCAACACCACCTGTCTCCTTCTGCTAGAAATCCCCTTTCTAGGGGTGCTGTTGAGCAACCATTATAATCAGACACACCTTGGAAGAGTTCTGTGATTTTGACTTAGAAATCAAACTGAATTGCTTTATTTTACAACATTTGGCGTAGTTCTGTGTAGCAGCTTATGCAGAGACTTGCTGTAGGCAGAACTAGGACTGAAAAAACTCCATCAGCTCAGCAGCAGGGAATGGATACTTTATTTTTTTTTTATTTTTTTATTTATTTCACAATTCGGATTAATACCTTTGAGCACATAGGGCTCTTTTACAAAGGCTCCAAGTCAATGTAGTACACAATACAAATCAATGAATAACACACAATAACATAATATGATAAAGACAAAACAGCAATTAAACCCATACAAGCAAAAAACCCACACGAGCAAAGACAAACAAAGTTATAGAAGTACATGATGGCAAAGTAATATCCTACTCGTCATCGGACAAGGACTTTCAACTTAAGTGCGATCTGTGAAAAATATAAAGGCAGCCTGTCAAAGGTGCTGTCAGGATACGGAGGAGGGAAAAATGGGGAGAAATACGTGGATTAGGGTGAGTTCGTTGAGTATGGTGATGAAGGGTACATTTAGGACAGTGAGAAAAAAATAGGAAAGGGGAGGAGGGTGAGGGAGCAACTGGTAGCTGAAAATTGATCTAGTTGAGATGCGAAGGGGGGGACAGGCTAGGGTTTAATGTGGGGTCTGCAACTAGATGGCAGCCGAGACAGGCCTTGGCAGTGGTAGTGGTAGTGGAGGAGCTGGGGGAGAAAAAGGAGGGTGAGGAGGGGCAGGTGTGGGGTGGAGGAGAGAGTAAGTTGATGAAGGGAGCAGTCAAGAGGAGAGGGGCAGGTAATGGGGTACAGCAGTGCTAACTGGGGTTTTACATGAGGGAGCTTTGACTAAGAAGGGCAATTGCATAGTTTCTCTTGTGCCAGGAGGAGATGAAGATCTTTTTTGAATTGGCCGATTTTTCCATTCTCAATCAGACAGACTGGGAGGTCTTTGAATCATTGAGGTCCCGTAACAGACAGAGCACGTTGGGCAAAGGTAGTACACCTAAAAGTTATCTGGAGTGCACCCTTTGTTGAACTCCTGGTCAATTTGGAAGACTTAGCACGTTGAAAGATGTTGGCCTTAAAAATTGGTGTTAAACCAAGCAAGGATTTTTTTCCTGAGCAGACAGGCCTGGTATTTGATCCTTTGCTGCAAGGGGAGCCAGCCAGTCTCCAAATAGAGATGACAGGTATGTGTATAGCGATCAGCCCCCAGAATGAGTCTGCAGGCTTTGTTAATGAGAGTTTTAATTCTTTTTAGTGCCGAGTCCATTGCTGCGCTGTAAATAATTAGCTCGTAATCAATTGTGGCCAGTATTGAGCTCCTAGTTACTAAGCTCATCACCTCTTGGGTCACTGAATTCCTATGTCTATAGAGGATCCCAAGTTTGACGTTCTGATGATGCAGTCAATATGGCCAGTGAAGGAGAGGGAGTCATCGAGGTGAATGCCCAGATATTTGAATAAGTGGGCTTGTTCAAGGGTGTCTCCTGAGCTGCTAGTGATGTGCATTGGGCCAGCCTTCTTTCTGTTATGAGGTAGAGCGAAATGCATAGTTTTTGTTTTTTTTATAGTTTAGTAGCAATTTGTTTTGAGCAAACCATGACTCAAGTTTCTTGAAACAATCCTGGAGGGTAATGTTAATTTCGGTTGCACTGGCTCCTGGAGCAGAAAAGACAGTGTCATCCATGTACAGAACCATGTTTACAGAACAAACAGTGGGCAGTGAGTTGATAAATAGACTGAAAATCAATGGACCTAGTATAGACTCTTGCAGCACCCCCAGGGTCACATCCCTGGGTTCAGATGTTACTCCAGATATCTTCACACATTGTGTTCTGTGGGACAGATAACTCCCGAACCAGTTGACTGTGTCATATGACAGGCCTAATGACACGAGGTTTCCAAGCAGTATTTGGTGGTTCACAGTGTCAAAGGCTTTTGTAAGCTCCATAAAAATAGACCCTACAGTCTTGCCACTGTCTAAGGTGTCATATAGGGAAGTGATGTTTTCAACCAAAGCAGTGATGGTACTATGGTTTCTTCTGAAACCATGTTGTTGCTCACACAGTAGGCTATATTTTTTGAGGTATTCAATGACCTGATCTGCTACAATTCTTTTGAGGGCCTTTGAAAGAGTAGGGAGTATAGAAATTGGTCTGTAGTTTCCCAGGCAGATCCTATCCCTACCTTTGAGTACTGGAGTGACAAGTGCAACTGTCCGTCTATCAGGGAAGACCCTCGTCCTTAAAGATATACTAAAAAGTTTGGTAAGTGGAAGGGCTATTTCATCGCATGTGAGAGCAATTAGTTTCATGTCCAGCATGTCACTAACAACCCTAGTTTTGCCCAGGACCCTTTTGATATATTTTATTGCTTTTGATTTAGAAATTTTCTGGAAGTAAAACAATGGTTTTCCTGAGTTACGGACTCGATGAGAGTCACCACAATTGTACTTGCTAGGAGGTGGGTTTGTAAGATACTCCTGCGGTAATACAGAGCTTAGATCCATGAATGTCTGGTTGAATGCATTCAATATGTCCTTAGGCTCCTGTAAGGTGGTGGATTCAGTGATAATTATGTCTGTATTTGCTTTGGATTCTTTGTCTATTAGGGTTTTTAGGTTATTCCAGAAAATTTTTGCATTACCCCAGGTCCTACTCAGTTCTTCTTTGTAATAGGTCACCTTCATGTTCCTGACTAGTCTTGTGCATCTATTCCTTGCCTCTTTATAAGCAGAAAAGTTGGCCATAATCCCAGTGGCCCTGGCCTTGTGCCACAGGTTGTCACAATGTTTAAGTTGTTCAGTGATCGAGCCCGATAGTCATGGGTTAATGGTTCCATTCACATTTGATGATCTGTTTTGCACAAAAATATCTCAGACTTTTTTAAAAATAGTTGTAAAATAATCAAGAGCCTGATTGGCATCCTCCATAAAATCTAAAGGCGTCCAGTCCGCCAATTTTAGGAATTGCTTAAGATGAGTTAGCTGCCCTTTTTTATTTTTGCAGTTAATCTTTTTATTGAGGTATTCATGAGATAAACAAACATCCTCCAATACAATACTATACAAGATTATAGAGGAAGAAACAAGGCAGCATATTATCTGAAACACTATTCAATAATAGCATGAAGAACTTATGGTTAGAGATCAGAACTAGGCAATACAAATCACGTAGTTAAAGGAAGCTTAACATTATGTAGTCCAGAGTGAGAGTAGGAAGGGTAAAAACTGAGACAGGTGGTAGGAATAGTCATGGTTATGCATTGTTGTGTTACGAACATCTTAGAATGCTGCTAAAACATATAGAGGAGGATTTGTAGAATGGTGAAAGATCATCTGAAAGAGTAATCAAGAAAGAAGGCATGTAGAGAAGTGAGGGAGAGAAAGGGGGCGCTATAGAATAAGGAAACAAGAAGCAAGACCACAACAGGAGACCTGTGGAGAATATCAGTGGGAGGAAGAAATACAATATATAGTGATCCATACATTAGGTGTCAGAAGAGTTAGATGATTCCAAATAATTAAAGTAGTCCTTACCAAGAAGGGGATTTAGAAGAGGGTGGGCCCCAGAGTAGATGTAGACTTATAGGAGAATGGTCTGATATGATAATTGGGAGGATAACTGTATCAGTAGTTTTTTCAGTAATAAGGGGAGATGAGAACCAATAATCAATTCAACTATAAGATTTATGTAATGAGGAGTAAAAGGTATAGTCACATTGTCTAGGATGGTGAAGTCTCCAAATGTTGGAAAGACCCAAATCCTTCATTAGCATTGACAGAGCATTAATACTTCGGGGGGTGAGCATCATATGGTGAATTACTTCTGTCTAATTGTGCCTCTTATGCTAGGTTAAAGTCTCCACCCATAAGAATAGGTGAATTGTTGTTATTATTAATCATAATTTGTTGAGACAAATTATGGAAAAATTCAGGGGAATTGGAGTTAGGGTCATAAACATTTATTAACATAAATGGACCTGCGGTGGAATTTAATTGAGCTATAACCCATCTACCGTCCGAATCCATGATGGTTTTAATGGGGGACCAATTGAGGGATTTATGTATTAAAATGGAGACCCCACTTTTTTTGAAGAAGAGGAGGACGCATATACTTGACTGACCCAGTCCTTTTTATGTCTGTCAACATCCTCTGGTAGAAGTTTAGTTTCTTGTAAGAAAGTAATATGTGTTTTATGTTTCTTGAGATAGGTGAGATAGGTGAGTATTAGCTTACCCTTTTTTAAGGGACTGGTGTCTTGAGCGCAGGTTTTTTTTTCTGGAACTTGTTTGGCCAAGTGAAGCTCACTGGTGAGTGATCACTTAGTGAGTTTGGGAGCACAGTTATGTCGGCTATGTGTTCTGGACATGCGGCAAGTAGAGAGTCAATAAGGGTGGAGGTGATGGTGTGGCAGTTCCTCCTCTTTGCTTCTGGTACTAACTGAGGCTGGCTATATGGTCTCTTATGGTCACAGTGTCCTGCGCAAGCCAGTTTGTGTTGAAGTCCCCCAAAATAATATGTTCCCAGTTCTGCTTGCATTGCGTAAAGAAGTCAATAAACTGCTCAACTAATTTGCCTTGCCCACCAGGAGGTAAATAGGCTGTTGTGATTAAAACTTTTTACTATGAGAACCTATTGTGAGCCTAAGGGGAAGAATTTGTGCTTCTTCACCTCCTCTGCTCCAGGCTTGTCTGGCAAACTGGGCCTAGGCAACAGGGTGGCCCAAACAATGATCCTCAGAATGCCCAGATATTGGCCATGCTGTAAAAAATACAGGACACTGGGGACAAAGCAAACAAGTGACTGGCTGCAGTAGAACTGAAGCTGGGCAACCTGGATGGTTGCATTGCTGAGAACAAAACATCAACCCTGAAATTGTCTCAGGTATCCAGTGGACAATTGTCAGTGGCAGCTATATTTATTCAAGACGTGTATTTCCTGAGTGAAAGTAGAGTCGCTTCAACACATGCAGCACCAAGGCAATGTGAGGATTGTTGGCTTCCCTCCGAGATTCGCCAGCCACACTGAACTGCTGCTTGCCCTGGATAGACTCATTTTTAAGGACTTGGCCTTACTTCCTGAGGATTCAGGTGTCACCCTTGTGAAGGCTTTTGTGATCCCTATTAGATTGAGGCCCAGAGACAGACTGGCACAGCAACCTCTGACAGTGATTGCTTTGCTATCCTCTCCTGAGGCAAGGATCCCCTTTTTACAAGCAACTCATGGGGAAACTTTATGAGAAGGTAGTAAGCTTGCTTTTTTGCTGATATTTCCTCACAGACACAGGGAAAGAAAAGCAAAATCCAGTGTGTTAAAAAGCTCCTGCTGTAGTCGGTCTGGTGGTGCTGAGGGTTAAGGTGCAGCACGCCTTACCTCACGCCATGTCGACGGCCCGTGTTCGGAAATGAGCATGGGTTCCCGGGGGTTGGAAGGGGAGGAGAAGGAACGAGCATCTGAAGGACTGCTCTTCTTCTCCGGGGGGGGGTTGCCAGTATTTGGCATAGGACTGGCCCCTGGCAGTGGCTGGGGGGTGGTGCACTCATGCTACAGATAGGGGACAGAGAGGGAACAGATGCTGGGAGGAGTGTGTGTGGATGCATGTGCACTCCCTCCACTGGCGTGCTGCATGCCTCCTCTCCACAAGGGGAGAAAAATCAGGAAAAAGAGTGGCCGTGGTTGTGTGGCTTGATGGCCATTCGTCAGAACATGGCACCTCCAGAGGACATCATCGCACATACTGGTGGGGAAGATGAGGGCCACGCCGCCACAGGGGGTAAGCGGCAATGGTCCGTAATATGGAGGTATGGGGATGGACGGCGGCCGGAGGACAAGGTTGCCTAGTAGATTTAGGGGCCAAGGAGAAACAACACCAACTAAAAAAAAATTAAAAAGGTCCTGCTGGAGAGGGAGATTGTGGCACAGCTCCCGTTTCCTGCATGGCTGCAAATACAATATAAAAACAAGACCAGATTCTACACTGACCCCGACATGGCTATGCAATTGGCTGAGCAGTAACAATCTCCAGAACAATCTGACAGTTGTGACCCTGATGGCAAACCCAAGTGACTGGGTTTACTTTATTATTGACATGTTTAGCACTGTTTTTTTCCACCTTGCTAGCTCCTGTTCTTAACTGCCGTTTTAAAGACAGAGTGACCACCAGGGGCAGTGGTATTCAGATGGCTTTATTTCAAATATTGTTTGGTTAACAAGGGAGTTTACCCATGCAATAATGTTCATTGTGCCTTAAAATAATATAACTCATTACTTCTCTGTAGGTGCACTGGCTTCAGTTTGTGGACTGTACAATCTTCTCTGTTTAATTTCCTGTTCTCAATATGGTGTCCTGGGATACTGACATGTGCTGGGAAAGAACTAAGTTAACTGGGCTCAGGACATGTAGTCTATATCCTGCATTGTTTTATAGGTTTTTCTGCCCCCCCACCCCCATACTTGTAATTCTGTGAGGATGAAGGAGTGCCAGCTGGCTGTCCTTTTGAGCCAAACTCGGGCTTTGTGTCACAGGCTGAGGAATGTCCTTATTGTGGTGATATATGTATTGATGCTACTGTTATTACTGTATGGCTTGGGCCTGTAGCCTGACTATTGATTTGTGTGAGAGGTACATGACTTGTCATTTGCATAAATTAATAAATAAAAAGTAAAAAAAAAAAGAACTCCCATTCCTATGCACCCCAGCATCCCACTAGCCTTTCCAACTGCCTTGTCACACTGACCAGCTACCTTGAGATCATCAGATATGATGACCCCGAAGTCCCTTTCTTGGTTGGTGACCGGAAGTACCTCACCATCCTGTACACAGTTCCTTGGTTTTCCTTGCCCCAGGTGCATGACCTGGCATTGAAACCCAGTTGCCGCACCTTAGACCACTCCTCCAACCTCCCGAGATCCCTATGCATTCTCTCCACCCCCTTCTGAGTGTCCACTCTGTTGCAGAGTTTTGTATCATCCACAAAAAGACACTCCTTCCCTTCCAGCTCCTACACAATGTTGCTTATGAAGACATTGAAGAGGACTGGTCCCAGCACTGATCCCTGCTGCACCCTGCTAGTCACTCCTCTCTCCCCCTAGTGCCTGCCACTCACCAGCACCCTCTGCCTCCTATGCTTCAGCCAATTTGATATCTAGTTTACCATTTTATTCCCTACTCCCAGGCTGCTTAATTTCTTCATTAGTTTCCCTGTGTGGTACAGTGTCAAAGGCCTTACTGAAGTCCAGATGGGCCACATTCACTGCCTTTTCATGGTCGACCTCCCTAGTCATTCAGTCAAAGAAATCAATGAGATTCAATTGACATGATCCTCCTTCTGTGAAGCCATGCATTGTTTTCTAATGGGGTCTGTACCTTTAAGTTCCTACTATTTTAGTGGGAGCAATCTAGCTCATCCCACACCCCAAGGAAGGATCTGTTGGTTTGAGGCACTGGGAAGCTATAGCTCCTTCTCTCCTTTTTGCACCAATAAACCAGAACTTTTGACATCTGGCACTGTTCTAGCCTAAATTTTTTAGTGCAACCTTTCCCTACTTCTGGTTCTCCATTATGTTTGTTGAGGTTGCAGCTACTGGATCTGAGTGCTGGATTTTTTGTCTGATTGTAGGAGGGAGGCTAGATCAGTAACCTTCTCAGAAGTACTGCTGGTGCCTAGAGCCAGTACAGTTAGGAAACGTAGGATTGAGGAGTTTAATTCCTGGCAGAGGGAAGGATGGAGGGAGGAGGGATTTGGATATGTAGGGATCTGAGAAGGAATCTGGAAGATAAGACCCTCTATGCACCGAAAAGGTTGTATTTATGCAAGAGGGTAACCAGGATACTTGGGGATAGTATTGGGAAATATATAAGCAGGAGCTTAACTTTAAACTGAAAAGGGTTCCAACATGGGTCACAGTACCCAAGGTTTCCTGGAGGAGGGGGCAGCCAGGTAGAAAACATAGCAAGGTAGGGAATAGAGGGAAAGGGGCAATTGTTTAACCAGGAAAGGCACACTAAGCCAGAGCTTGTTTTCGGGTGCATCCTGAGCACAAGGAAGTTAAGTGACTTGTTCAGGGTCACAGAGTATGCAGGTGGGGACTGATGAGATTCAAACCTATTATGCATCTGTACAATATCTCAGTTGCAAGTTGTGAGGTCCCTATATTATGGAAAATCATTCATATCCTTCGACTTTTCAAGTCTGGCAATAAAGCTTCAGCAAATAATTATCGACCCATTTCCATCCTACCAGTGTTGGCAAAATTGTTTGAAAAACTAATCCATGATCAACTAAAATCATACCTTTAAGCACATTCCATTATCAATCCCATGCAATCCGGCTTCAGGGCCAAACATAGCACAACATCGGCACTAGTAAAAGTAACCGATGACTAGTTCACAGCACTGGACCATAAACAGACCACTGTAATTCTCGTTTTAGATTTAAGCAAGGCCTTCAACACAGTAGACTACACCATCCTCCTGAGAAAGCTTGAATACATTGGATTAAGTCCAAATGTAGTAAATTAGTCTAGGTGCTATCTCACAGATAGGTGCCAGCAAGTAAAAGTTAAAGGCCTATCTTCTACCTGCGTGCTAATCAATAAAGGCATGCTGCAAGGTTCCATATTGGGGCCACTACTGTTTACCATGTGCATCAATGATTTGGGCCATAACATCACCACAGCTAACTTCCACTTCTATGCAGATGATACGGTACTCTACACTGCAAGCCCAGATCCAGAGACAACACTAAAGTCCCTGCAAGATGAACTTAATGTCCTGCAACTCAACCTGCATACATCCAAGCTTCTACTAAATGCCTCTTAAACTAAATACATGGTATTATTGCATAAACCCAGCACCACCTCCCTGCAAGTGGCATCACCACACTCTCTACTGAATCACTTGAATTGGTGGGGACCTCCATATATTTAGGAATGCGAGTGGACGATAAGCTGACATTTAACGTACATATAGATGCTCTATGCAAAAAGCTGAGGTAAAAACTAGGTTTCTATTATCGTAAAAAGTCCTGCCTCACCCGAGATGACAGAAAAATACTTTCGCAGGCCATGTTCCTTCCTCTATTAGACTATGGGGACATTATTTACAGATTCATGATGAACCTCGATCCAGCCCAGCCAACCTCAAATAAAAATGATAATAATCAGGGAGGAGCCAAAACCAATTCTGTGCTAAATGACTTCAAACAAAAAAATTGGATATAGAGGCCCACTCACCCATCCATATAAAATAAATGATTTTTATTTATAAAAAATGTGTACAGATACAGTCCTCAGATGTTTCGGAAATATCCTTCTTCAGTGTACAACTGTATAATAATAACAACAATATCCTAATTACCATAAATAATAAATTTCTTAGAATAATTAGATTCAATTTACTAATAGTTTAAGCTCACCTATGTATAAGTCAGTATAGCCACACTTGGGTAACCTCATCTATTTGTAAAGTAAATATCTGTAAATAAGATTCCCCCCAAAATTTTCAATCTTAACTAAAAAAATAATAATTAATTCTAACTGAAAAAATTAAACATAGTGTAGTTATCATCATTTCTCAATATTTATTCATCGAGAACAACTTTTTCAAATGTTTGAAGTTGCATAACTGCTTGCAGTCTTAGGTTTTTAAATATCTTTTTTTTTTGTTACTCAAAATATGTACTGGGCAGCTAGAGGAACAAAGCATAATAAATGTATTATAATGATGCTCCCATTTCGTATATGGTATTAAAATTGCCTGTTCAAAGAATCATTTCTTTACCTCCCTGGGTGACTTCTATTTTTATTTCATTATTCTGTTTTTAACACTTCGTCTTCACGACTAATAATCTGTTAAACAAGAGCATGTATATTTTAGTTTGATCATGTGTATTCAATATCCCATATTAGGCAACTCTGTATCACTATGTTTTCATTTTATTAAACAGTACTTGTTTACCTTACTAAGTGTGTTGTCTTTTATTTTTATTTATTTTGTATCCTGTTGCCTCAGTATTTGTGTGCTGTAAATGAAAAAACAAATTTGTAACTCAGTAGTTGTTTAAAAAAAAAAAATTATTTACAGAACCACCACAGCCCCAACTCTGGGCAGCTAGACCTGCTGTACCACAGGACGTTATGCTATATCTGTGAGCTACCAATTCTCATGCACCACTGTCTTCTCCATAAGGCACTAGGATGGCCATCGCTTAATACTAGAAGGCATAAACCTTTGGTCCCTCAAATCCCTTCATAACTCATTGCCCACCTACATTTCCTCACTCCTTATCAGGTCTGAAAGCCCTTATGTGCTAAGAATGCACAATATAATTTTGCTGGATGTTCCCAGGTTTCACATAAAATATGGTAGGATGGCCTTCAATTGGGCTGCCCCCAAAGCTTGGAACGCCCTTCAGAAAATAATTACGCTTCCCAACCTGGTCTCCCCCCAGTCTTTCCAATCTCTCCTAAACCAATACTGTACAGATAATTGCACCTGTCACTAATACCCATTCCATGCTCGATTCTCCTTGTTGTTAGTTCCCTTCTACATATTGCCCTTAGACATGAATCTGTCAAGTAATGCAGTCTTTATGTCTGCATCTGTAAGCTGCAAATACAATCAGTCTCCCTACTTCCTTTTGTTTATATACTGTTAGCAGATTGTTATTTTTAGGTCTAATTATCTTATACACGTTGCTCACTAAGTATTGTCATGTGAGTGTCTATTGCTCTCCAATTTTTTCTTCTTTTTTTAATATTTATAATTTTTTTATTTTCAATATTCTTCAAATCAACAGTTACAAAGACAGTTACATAACAATTAATTGTACATTTCAACTGATAAAATTACAGGTGTATTAGAGATTGTTCTACTTACATATGGACTAATAAAGTATACAACAGAGGTGTTCTAATTCATTATGACTCTGTTCTCTCTATGATCTTTTATTACAGTTCACAATAAACAGTGCATTACTCCAATTCCACAGATTCCATGTTTTAATTGATTTAAACATGTACCCCTACTTAATTATATGTTCCTCTTCCCCCCACCCCCACCCTTCTTCTTATCCCCAGACACCTTTCAGTCACTCAGGGGACAAATTCTGGATAATGTGCAAGTTGATGTATGACCCATCTGTGCCAGTTCAAGTCAAAGGTTTCTGTCCTACCCTTCAGCTGTGCTGTCAGCGTTCTAGGGTGTATATATCTCTCTTACTGTCTCTATCCATGCATCTTTTGTCGGTATTGCTGCAATAAGCCTGAGCCTGGTGATGACTTTTTTGGCTGCCATTATTAACAAAGAGACTTGTCTATAGGTCTCCCTGTCTACTTTTATACTCATTAGTGGGGTTGCTGTAAGTGTGAATGTGGGAGTGAGGAGTTCTGGGCACCCATATATATCTGTGATCTCTAAGTTAATTTCTTTCCAGAAATTATTTAATACATGACAGCTCCAGAACACATGGGCCTGGTCTGCTTTGGGGCATCCACAGACTCTCCAACAATTTGGTTGGACCTCTATGGAGAATTTAGCTACAACTACTGGAGTTCAAAAAAAGTGGCTGCGTGTTTTCCAGGCGAACTCCCTCCAGTACAGTGAGCCTGAGGCCTCAAGGGCTCCAATTGAGTAAGTTGTCCACCTTTCCTCCAATTTTTTTTCTTTAACTGTAAGACAGTCTCTTTGTACATTTTAATGGATAATTAATTTTAAATGTATGATTATGTGTAATTGCCTTATATGTAATTTGTAGTACCAGATGTAATCATGCGTGGAATGCTGTATTATTCCTCCATGTATGTATTGTTGTTTTTTTTTCAAATTATTGTTCTATCCTACCCTGGACCTCCTTGCAAATGAGCCAAGCTCAATTGAGCTTTTCCTGGCAAAATAAATAAATGAAATGAAACCCAGATCTCCAGGTTTGCAGCTCAGTGTCCTTAACCACTACACTATATTGCCTCCTAGAATAGAAGGGGGCTTGAGGTGGGGATGACTGGAGGAGGGGATGATTAGCTCCCCCTGTCCATGTAAAATACACAACAGAGTTCACAGAGGAAGAGATGGGGAGAAACAGTAGGCGGCTTGGGATGAGGGAAGGAAAGGGGGAGAACCAAGGGAAGAAGGAAACGTCAGGAAGCATGCTGAAGAGGAGGGCACTTGGCCAGGGAAGGAGGGAGGGAGGGAGGAGGGAATAACATAACAAAGAGGGAACAAACACTGTTTAAGTAAATAAAGTGCCACTGTATTGTCAAAACACAGATACGGGTATAATACCCATACATAGGGCCCTACATATGGGGCTAACCAGAGAGGCATATATCGGCTCATAAGGCAGTGTTTAAATGGCCTTAAAATTTACACATTCATGACCCTCACACACATACATTGTATCACAATCAGCTGCCTTAATAACAGTGAGTGCAAACAATATATGTACAATAGTGCTGTACATAGTGTTACTGTGTTAGTGTTACAGTGATCAATTTATCTGATCAAGATATAACAATCAACCAAATAAACCTCTTGTCTAAGATCCTATCCTTTGTCCTAACTCGGACACTAAACTTTTCCAACTTGAAGAAGATTTATTTCAACAGCTTCAGAAAACTGACTTGAAATACATTTTTCAGGGGCTTCTGGTGATGGGTTAGCAGACTGAGGACAGAGCTCCCTTCCCCCTTGGGTAAAATACATCTGTTTCTCTTAAATTGTGCCAAACCAAAAGTCACAAAATGCCTGGAGGGGCAGAAGTGGATGTCAGGCATACTAGATCCTGATCAAATAAAGAAAAATTTAACCAGGATGGAGATAGATATTAGGAGTCAAATTCTGGCTGGAGCTGCAGCATGTCTCCAGCCAACACCAAAGGGTCTACCTATGATAGAGATGGAGAGACTGAAAAACTTACCTGAAACTGATTTGAGCTGCTACTCCAGGAAATCAAGGCCTCTAGACATGAGAATAAAGCTGAATTTAAAAAGCTGCATTACTGCTTGACTGGAATGGAAAAATGGATTTAGGAGGCAGAGGGACAGGTGGCAGTAATCGAGGACAGGGCTCTGTAGTTGGGAATGGTCCTGATCTCTTTATTCCAGTACATGGAGGCCCTGCAAGAGAAGTGTACCAACTCAGAAGTGAGATTGAGAAGGGACAGTTTAAGACTAACTGGCCTGTCTGAAGGGTCGGAAATGGGACAGATGTGGGATTTTCTGATAGACCTTCTAAAAGATGTACTGGTACTGCCACACATGTTGGACTTCCATACTGAATGCGCCCACAGGGCTCTTATACCTAAACCAATGGACCCCAAGGCTAGACCCCAACATATTTAATGAAATTCTCATCTTATTGAGCCAAGGAGGAGATCCTTCAACTAGCATGATGAAAGAGAGATATGACATAACGGTGCCCACCTCTACTTTGATCAAGATTACCCAGTGTATATACAGCATGTAAGCCTTGGCAAGGAACCCCCAAGTGCTGGTTGAGATTCTAGGTGCCTTTTGGGGATTTGTATGGTGCTTTGCCACTAGGGGCAGCACCATTGGCCATATATATGTTTGGGGAGGAGTTGAGCAGGAAGAGATAGGCAGAGGTCAGCGGTGTCAATACAGGGCAGTTTCTGGAGGGCCCCCTCCAGCTTATGCAGGTCAGCCTAGCAGCGGCAGTGTGCTGATCCTATTGGGGCACCATGGAAGGGAGCAAGTTCAGGTGGTAGCGGTCATTTGGGTCCGGGGGAATTTTATTATATCCCCCCGGTAGAAGCTTGGGAGAGCATTCAGTTGGAGTCATCAGACCTGTGGTGTGAAAGGAACTCGAGAGTTGGAAGGAGAGGACAAGGTATTTTTGGCATGCAACGGGGGCCTGGATACATGCATAAGGTATCAGCACTGATCTAATGGGGCTGTTGCCATGGTGGCAGGACCACAGCACGGGCCATTGGTTAGTGGCAGCACTGGTGTGCCCTTTCCCAGGTGGCATGTTAGCCCTGGGAGTTGCTGGATGGGAGGAATGTGGATTGGGACTCGTTGGGGCCTGCCATGCCCGTGTCTGGGGCAGGTCCCAAGACCCACTGTGCCTGTGTCTGGGGTGGGTCTTTAGGCCACTAGAGGCCATGGCTCCTCAGTAAACTGCAAGTTAAGTAAGGGAGCCAAGGCATTTGTTTTTTGGGCTGCTCAGCTTCAGTGAGAGCTTGAGCTGGAAGGAATGGGACACCCGTGAGCACCTGGTAACAGCTTAAGGAAGGAAGCAAAGGAATTTTCAGTACTTGGGGCAGCCGTGGAGGCTGGGCTGCTCATTGCCTCAAAGATTATTTTTCCTCGGTGGCACAAGGAGGAGTAAATCACTCCTCTGCAGAGGAATTAAGTCAAGGAGTAAGTTTGAGGTAAGCTCAACAGGAAAAATAGGTTTATGTGAAAGAAGCTGGGTACTTACAAGAAAATGCAGGCTCTATCTGCTTAGACGTGGAAGGCTGTTATAAACTGCTGTACACTGATTTTGAGATCTGTGCCTAAGTGTTGCCATTTTCCTCTCTCCCTTGTCAAGTTGTTAGCCCCATGGAGCTGTTGTTAAGCAGATTAAATGAATTTGGCTCTTGGGCCCTTCAATCATTATAGGTGCCTAAGAAATAAATTTGTTTGGTTTTGTCTAATCCGCTGTCTGATTTGTTGACTGCACCCTGAACAAGGGTGAACTAACTGTATTTATTTTAAAAAACTAATCAGTTTCCACATAGCCCTAACAAATGGACTCCAGAGTGCTTTCTTGTTTCTCTGGGTCCGGGAGCAGTGAAGGGGTGGACGACAGCAGCTCCTGTTCCAAAGTGCTCCTGCTGGGGGTAAAATGCAAGGCTGAGGGGGTTCAGAGGTATCCTTTTCTGCTGTGAAGACATCTAAAGCTAGGATACTCTTTTTCAGAATTCAAGGTACCAGCTTAGACTTCAGAGGATGGTTCAAGATGGCACTTGTGAGCTGGGCCTCTTCCCCTTTTTTAACATCAGGCACCCCTAGGCAGTGTGGGGGGGGGGGGGCTTACACAGCTTAAACGTTTGCAGTACTTGGACATTATTTATTTATTTTTGTTATATCTTTCTCTCCTACCTGGCCCTGGTCGGCTCTTCATCCGTCCACCATCCCCCATGCTTCTCTCCTTCAGGCCCTCACCCTCTGCATCTCACATGGCTTTCCCCCATGACAGGGCTGAGGGGAGCCCCCTACTCACCTGCTGGAATGGAGTTAGGTCGGAGTGTTACCTCTGGAGGAGAAGCACCACGGGGACAGCCATCAAGCCACCATGGCCAGCCACCAGGGTCTTTTTCCACCTTTGATTTTCTCCCTGCAGATGTTCAGCATGCAATGACGCCGGTGGTGGGCACCCACGTGCTTCCGCGTGCATCCCCGCCAAGCTTCTGCCAAGCAGTACTTGGACATTATTAAAGCACTCCAGGCCAAACAAATCAAATTTCAGACCCCCTGTCTGGCACACATGAGGATCTTTTGGGAGGATGGGGTCCAGTTATATCATACTTAAGAAGACGTCATAACTGCACTCAAGGAACATGGCATCCCACTGGAGACCTTCTGACCCCCCCCAAGAATCTGGACCAGCAGATTACTACAACAGGGGGCTGGAGATAGATATTGGGAATCAAGTTCTGAACAGAGTAAGCCACCAAAATATCAGGTGTTGGGCCAGGGAGCAGCACAGCATACATTACAACGGGTGAGATTTGCAACTTCTTAAAACAGTTCCATAACACTCAGCCATGTGTTTTAGTGAGAGGCTGGGACACTTGAACTTTGCAATGCCATGGTACTATTTGAATCATCTGCAAGTAAGTTAGAATACTGGGAACTGTTGAGTCACCAGCCTCCATACTACTGCCACAAAACTGAGCAGAGTTTTTAATTGTGAGCCACAAACCTCCTTCCCTTAACCCATCTATGGACCCTCACATCACCACCACCTGCTGACCCATCGCAACCACAAGCAGTTCACTTTCTGGTTCTATAGTGTGACAGTGACCCACACAATATCCTTTTTGAGTACTTTACCTGAACCGCAGATCAACAGCCTACTCAAAGGTCTCACAGGTGCAGTGTATGGACACACATGAACCTGGATTGTGCTACTGTTTACAAACTTGTGGGCAGGGGGAATTGAGTTGTATAACTTGGTTTTAAAAATTGCTGAGATACAGTAACCATTTTTCAGGTGGGGGAACAAGTAAACTATATGGGAAGTAGCATCAGTGATCTGTGTACCTTTACAGTGGAAATGGTTCTTGGTATAGTCCACACAGTAAGTGGGAAATCCTTCTTCTTGACACTGCCCTGGGGGGGGGCTAATACTCAGGGTCTACCTGCATTATAACCGAGAGTTTTCTCAGTGATTAAGATAGGCCTGGTGAGACAGGTGCAAGCAATGGGCTGGGAGAAGCATTTATAATCCCCGAGTCAATCAGATATTTATTATTATTTAAGCTTTGTTGACTGGGTGAGTGTGCTGGCACAAGTGCCTTTTTCAGTCATGACCCAGGTGCAATAGCACATACAAAGGGGCAAGATGTAATACAACAGGTGAGATACAAAATATAATACAGCAGGTGAGACAGAAAAAACAAAAGGTGAAGATACAAGATGTCAAATATGATACAACGCCATAGGCCTGAGAATATATACTAGAATGTCTGATTTTGGGTACAAAGAGAAGTACAGCAGTGTACTAGTAAACTAGTAAATAAACATACGTTGGGTATTGGAGTAAAATGCAGCATAAAGTATGATACCAAGCATCTGGCTTAGGGTCGGGATGAGAGGAGAAATAGCAGCATTGAACAGATGTACAAGGTGATTGATGGGTGAGGAGACCCAATGGACTTGAGAGAGGAAGGTGCAAGGGGGTGGAGAAAGAGGTGGGGATTACTAGAAAGAGGGAAGGAACGAGAGATTATGAGTGGGGAAACAGGATGGTAAGTGCATAGTTGGGAGGGTGTGTTGAGTACATAGTTCCGGGGGTGATGGAGTAAGTAAGGGGATAAGAAAGAAGGTCGAGGTGGTAGGTAGCAGAGGTAGTTAGGGAGTGATGGGCAGAATTGGGTAGTTTAGTGGAAGCAGCGGCAGACTTGAGGTGAGGAGTAATGTGCTTTAAGGAGCTTAGTAAAGGCTGGGATGGTGTCGAATTTTTTTGACAGCTGGAGGAAGGGAATTCCAGATAGATGCTGCATGGTAGCTAAAAGAACACTGTCCCATTTTGGTACAAAACATGGGGACTATGAGGTTATTATTTTCGGCTAATCGGGACATTGGGAGGTCCACAAATGAGATTTGGTTTTTAGGTAGACAGGGGTACCAGATTGCATAATTTTCTTGACCAAAGTGGCAAGTGTCAGATTGGCTTTGAGGTCAGGAAGAAGCCACTTTAGAGAATCATAGACCAGGCAGTGGTGTACATCAGAACTGCTGCCAGTGGGAAATTTACGTATTATGTAGTATAGGGCATACTTTTTTGTAAAGTGTATTTGTTGGCAGCATTGACGATAACTGAGCCATACTCGAGGGAGGGGACAAGGTTTTCCATTGCAATCCGAATTTTGGCAGTAGGTGTTAGATAGTTGTGTATTCTGCAGAGAGAACCAAATTTCTGGTGAAGAGATGATGTGTGTTGGATATGGGTCTCAAAAGACAGTGAGGGATCGAGGTGAACACTAAGGTACTTAAAGGACATGATCTTTGCTAAGGGAGAGCCATTTGCAGTAAGGATGGAGAACTTGGGAAATAGCTTATTAAGGCTATGCCTAGTCCCGAATAGCATGGACTGGGTTTAGGGAGATTAAGGATCATTTTTGTTGCAAGAAAACCAATCCTGGAACCCAGCAAGACAGGAGCTGAGTGACTGGTTGATAACATCATCTCTTTGTTGTGTGTGACAAGAACTGCATCAACCACTTACAGGAGGGATTGTATGGGTTTGCAGACTGTGGGCAAGTTTTTTATGAATATGGTAAAAAGAAGAGAGCCTATAATGGAGGCATGAGGGACACTGTTGGTGATGCTGTTTACTGTGGATAGGTTGTTTCCTATTTTTACAGCCTGGTTTCTGTGGTTCAGGTAGTCTATGAACCAGACGAGTGCAGATGGTCCTAGTCCCAGGTCTAACAATCTGTCTGTTAGCAATTTGTGGTTGACCAAGTCAAAGGCCTTGGTCAGCTCCACAAACACAGATCCAGTCCCAAGACCCTTGTCCATAGAGTGGTATGTGGCACTGTTGAATTGGATCAAGGCTGTGTTGGTGCTGTGCTCTTTACAAAAACCATGCTGCTCTGAGCATATGAGGTTGTACTGCTGCATGTAATCCACTAATTGTCTGTGGACAATATATTCTTGTAGCTTAGCAAGAGCGGAGAGAAGTAAGACTGGGTGATAGTTTTCAAGAGATGTCTTTTTACCCTTCTTGTGCAATGGGATGACTGTAGACGATTTTCAAAGGGCAGGCACGGTGCCAGTAGAGGACAAATTAAAGAGCTTAGTGATGGAGAGAGCAATTTGAGGTGTAGCTGGTCTAAGGAATTTGGGTATGAGACCATCAAGGTCGTCGGATTTGTCCACTTTTACTGCAGCAAGTAGCTTGTGGACATTGTGGCAAGTAGCCCTTTTTAAGTAGAAGTTGGGGTGGTGTGGGTCCCTTTTAGGAATGATGAGACTGGTTGTTGGGGGAGCAATGGTTCTGTATTGGTCCAGATCACAAAACAAGCTGTTAAAGATGGTGATGATATTTAAAGGGTCAGTGTAGCTAACACCATTGATGTCAATGATGAGTGGAGGACAGGGAATTAACTGGGAGTTGGTATTTAAGCTGGCCTCCAGAACTACTTGTTCACCCTTCTGGCAGGAATTCAGTTGGAAGGTGAGGATACGTTATTTTTTTTCACCTATGTCTCTGAGCAAAAGATCCTCTGATCGGGATCCGGTTTGCTGGAGGCTGTGTGGGGAGACCCGGGCGAACTATCTGCATGTCTTGTGGTCCTGTCCCCGGCTTGGGCCCTTTTGGGGAGTGGTGACTCAAGCACTGGCGGAGCTGTTTGGCCTGGACCTTCCCCTGGACTGGACAAATCTCATTCTAGGAAGCCCCCCTCAGAACCTGGCTGGAGCAGATGCGTTATATCTCTGGTCCCTCCTCTTGGCGGCAGCCCATAAGTCAATCACTAGGCTGTGGTTGAAAAATGATCCCCCTAACCTGGCTGATTGGATTGGGGTAGTGCAGGAGGTGGCAGATATGGAGGAAATAACCTATAAGATGAATTGTAGGTTACCGGTTTATGTCCGTAGATGGGCGAAATGGGAGATATGGCGGGGATCAGAAGGTAGAGCTCTCCCGGTACGGCCCTCTTGTGGCTCTGCCCAAGGATCTCTGCCGGTCTAGGGTGAGGCTAAGTGGAAGCACCCCCTAAAACAACCTCAGATTGGGGTAGCCGCCGGGGGGATGGCCCAATTAGTTGTGGTGAGAGCCTGATGGGGCTTGTCCCCCTAATGACCCTGAAGATGTTCTCTTGCCAGCTGAAGTATATTGATGTGGGTCACTTCCTTTCTACTAAATTTCCCACTGGCTGCTTCTCTAAATGGTTTGTATCTTTGTAAATGGAACTGACTCTGTCTGACTGGTTCATTTTAAATGTACCCAATGAATACCAATAAACTTAAATTTTAAAAAAATGATGAGTGGAGGGGGTTAGGAATGGTTTTTAATGACAGTTTCCGCCATCCTGCTGGCACTGGGGCAGGGCGCCTGACTGCGATGTTGATGGCCTGGGTTCGGGAACAGACTTGGGAACATCGGAGGGCCAGTCGGGTGGAGAAGGATTGAGCATCCTAGGGACTGCTCTCCTCCTTCTTCGGGAGGAGGGTAGAGTTTCCGGCACGATGTGGACCCCTGGTAGAGGCTGTGGGTACCCCTGTGTCAGTGCCATTACTTGTGGGGGGGGGAGGGCGGACATGGGATGTCATTGCACATCCCTGCCCGGGGGTAAAACTAGTAAAAATTGCAGCCGCACCTATGAAGCCCACTTACCCCAGTTCTGCTCACACTCTGCGGTACTTCTGGGATCCTGACCTATCCTGTCATCCACTGTAGCAAGTAGGGCTCCACGTCCTGCCTTGGGGATAAGCCAAGAAGGTAATGCTGGTGGGCTGTCCTCCCGGCACCCTTGTCCTGTTGCCGTGGAAGTCCTGTTGGTGTGATGGCAATCTAGGGGGTATTGGGGGAACCGGGGAAAAAGGTAAGTCCCCAGAGTGCAAGGAGCAGGCCGAGGGTTGGCAGGGTGGCTAAAAAAAAATAAGAGAGTTTACAAACTGCCAGAACTTTTTGGAGTCGTCCAGGTTTGACAGTTGTTGGTTTTGAGGTACTGAGTCTTGGCCCTGAGGATTTCTCTCTTACATTCCTTCCTCAGGAACCTGTAATCATTTGGGAATGACAACAGCAGGGGATCCTAAGCAGCTACCAAAAGCTAGGGCCTGAAGGTGGGAGATGATGGCCTGGGGGGAGGGGGCACTAAGGCACCATCTCCTTGTAAGGGGGGGAGTCAGAGGACACCTTCCTCTTTATCTCGCCATGCCACTGCCATGAAATCTAGACACGATGGTGATGCCCTTTGCTGATGAAACCCCAGCTCAGTAACTGTACATACAGCAGAGTATCCCCCCACCCCATGAAACATACTATGGTTCCATGTCAGGATATCGATGGTGTCAACATCAAAACCCCCAACATAGACAGGAACAATGCCAACAGTTGGCATTGCCTGCATGCTCCCTTCCCCCTAGGCCAACATCCCCTGCCTCCAGGCCCTAGCTCTTGGTAGCTGCTTAGGATCCCCTGCTGTTGTCATTCCCAAATGATTACAGGTTCCTGAGGAAGGAATGTAAGAGAGAAATCCCAAGGGCCAAGACTCAGTACCTTATAAACCAACAAATGTCAAACCTGGACAACTCCAAAAAGTTCTGGCAGTTTGTAAACTCTCTTATTTTTTTTAGCCACCCTGCCAACCCTCGGCCTGCTCCTCACACTCTGGGGACTTACCTTTTTCCCCGGTTCCACAATACCCCCTAGATTGCCATCGCATCAGCAGGACTTGCACGGCAACAGGACAAGGGTGCCGGGAGGACAGCCCACCAGCATTACCTTCTCCAGATAGAAGGTCACCTGGGGGCCAGTGACCATCACATGCTATGGTTCAATTTGGCCACTAGAACAAAATCATCCCATTCCAAGGCACAAATATGGAACTTCAAAGGAGCTGACTTTGATAAGATGGCCAACAGAGTTAAGCTAGCCCTGGCAAAAAGAAATACAGGTGAGGGGGTACAGGCAAAGTGGGCAAGCATTAAAGATGCAATACTTGAAGCAACATCCCATTCTGTTAGTGAGAAAAGGAAGTGCAAAAGAAGAAGGAAACCACTTTGGTTCTCAAACAAAGTAGCAGAAAAGGTCAGAGCCAAAAGGCTGGCCTTCAGGAAATATAAGGGAACGCAGCAGGATGAAGATAGGGAGGCATACCAAACTTCCCTAAGGGAAGCAGGGGAAGGCAGTAAGGCAGGCAAAGGCCCAAGCCGAGGAAACACTAGCACAAATAGTAAAAGAAGGTGACAAGACTTTCTATAGATACATTAGTGAAAGGTGAAAGTCCAGAGGGGGTATTGTTAAGATCAAAGGAGATAAGGGTGTGTGTGAGGAGGAGGACCATGTAAAAGCATCTATCCTAAATAGATACTTCTGCTCAGTATTTACTGAAGAGAAGGTAGGGCAGGTCCCACAGCTCTGCACCATGGACACACAAGGGAGGGAGGTATGCACTAGTCCCTTCACAAAAGAAAGGGTCCTACAAGAGCTCGATAAGCTCAGGGTGGGCAGGGGCAATGGGACCTGATGGCATACATCCCAGGGTACTAAAGGAACTAAGGGTGGAACTAGCAGAGCAATTATCAGAACTGTTTAGTGAGTCTCTGAGCACAGGAGAGGTCCCAGAAGAATGGAGAAGGGCTCATGTGATCCCGCTCCACAAGAGTGGTAGCAGGGAGGAGGCAGGGAACTACAGACCAATCAGTCTTACCTCAGTAGTGGGCAAGATTATGGAGACACTCCTTAAGGAAAGGATAGTGCAACACCTGGAATCCATAGGAGCACAAGATCCAAGACAGCATGGGTTTACAAAGGAAGGTCCTGTCAAACTAATCTCATAGATTTTTTGACTGGGTAACCAGTGGTGGACCAGGGGAGCAGTTGATGTTGCCTACCTTGACTTCAGCAAAGCTTTCAATACTGTTCCACATAGAAGATTGATTAATAAGCTGGGTAGGCTCTGGGTGGGTCAGACGTTGGTCAACTGGGTGGCAGACTGGTTGACGGGCAGAAAACAGAGAGTGGTGGTAAATGGTATATAGTCAGAAGAGATGCAAATCACAAGTGAGGTACCTCAGGGATCAGTCCTGGGGCCAGTCCTATTCAATATCTTCATCAGTGACATTGCAGATGGACCGGAGGGTAAAGTTTGTTTGCAGATGACACTAACATCTGCAACAGCGTAGATGATCCAGATGGTGTGGGCAGAATGAGAAGAGATCTGGATAAACTAGCAAAATGGTTGGAAGAGTGGCAACTGGGGTTTAATGCAAAAGAACTGCAAGATCATGCATATAGGGAAGAGAAACCCTGAAGCCACCTATAGGCTGGGAGGGAAGTTGCTGGCAGTCACAAGGGAAGAAAGAGACTTGGGCGTCATCATCACTGATGACCTGAAATCATCCAAGCAGACCTCTAAAGCAGTAGGTAAGGCTAGAGAGATGTTGGGGTGTATTAGTAGGGGTATCACAAGTCAGAAGAGGGTGGTAATAATCCCTCTTTACAAGACACTGGTTAGGCCCCATCTGGGAGTACTGCGTGCAGTACTGGAGGCCACACCTTCACAAGGACATTAACCAAATTGAGGCAGTCCAGAGAAGGGCAACCAAAATGGTGCAGGGACTGCATCAGAAAACATATGAGGACAGATTAACTGAACTCAATATGTATATCCTAGAGCAAAGGAGGGAGAGAGGTGATATGATTGAAACATTCAAACACCTTAAGGGCATTAACAAGGTGAAAGAATCTAATATGTTTCAATATAAGAAAAATAGCAGGACAAGAGGACACAGCATGAGATTAGAAGGAGGCCGATTAAGGGGGTAATGTGAGGAAGTTTTTTTTTCACAGAAAGGGTGGTGGATGCATGGAACGGCCTACCTCAGGGAGTGGTGGATATGAATACAGTGCAGGGCTTCAAACAGGCATGGGATAGGCATAAGGGAGCAATACAGATGAGTATGAATAGATAGGCCATTGACAAGGCAAAGGACTATGCCACATTCATAGGGTAGAAAAAGAAATGGGCAGACTGGATGGGCCTTGTGGTCCTTTTCTGCCGTCAGTTTCTATGTTTCTTATACCTTGGGTATAACATTTTTTTCCTATCCTCTTTCTTTGATTTGTAATTGTTCTTTAAAAGATTGTGTTTTTCCTCAAAATTGGAAATTATCTATCATTAAACCTATTCTGAAGAATGGTAACCCCACAGGTTGTATCTAATTATCGACCCATTTCTTTGTTGAATCCATTACCAAAAATCTTGGAAAGAATCATTTTAGATCAAACTCTTGAATATCTCAAAAATATCAAATGTTAACAGATTGTCAGCATGGGTGTAAGTCATATCATAATACTGAGACGGCCTTGGTGAGGTTCACCAACCACATACAGTGTTCCCTTGATAAAGGGCACTCTATTGGGGCTGTATCTGTGGGCCTCAGCAAGGCCTTCAACCTAGCTGATCACACTTTGCTTCCTTCTATCCTTACAAATTTTCATTTTTCAGCTGATGTAATTAATTGGTATTCTGATTACCTTGCCAATAGGACTTTTAGGACACTAATTGGTGATTGTTTTTCAAATTCCTTGGTTATGAAGAGAGGGGTGCCCCAGGATTCTATCCTGGGCTCCCCTTTTATTTTCTCTCTATGTCAATTCCGCCCCTAGAGTTTGAACTAAAACATCCATGATTTTATATGCAGATGATATGGTTATTTATAGTGATGGTAATGACATAGATAAATTACTGAATGATGTTCAGTTGGATTTTGATTTTTTCCAAGATTGGCTAATCCAAAATCATATGGTTTTGAACTAAAAACAAACTAAACTTATTGTATTTTCTAGTAGGCCTCATGAGACTATTGATAGACTACTTCCAATTAAAGATAAGGGTTGGGGTTATTATTGAGTTGGTTGAAAATTTTAAATATTTGGGTATTTTTTTGGATAGAAAATTAACTTTTGAAACCCATGTAAAATATATTAGAAAGATTATACATCAAAGATTAGGCCTTTTATATCATGCAAAAACATTTCTAACTGCTGATTCCTGAAAGCTGCTTTCACATACTGTACCTTTCTCCTTAGCATTTTTGACTATGTTTTTTTTGTTTACTCTTCAACTATGACTACAGTCTTAAATAACCTTTGGGTTACTTATAACTCAATACTACGGTTAATGCTCAATGCACCTTATCGTTTGCACCATTGTCAGTTGTATAAAATCTCTGGGGCCAGATATTCAAAGTTTGGCCCCTGGGATAAGTTAACACTGCCTGACGGGCGAACTTAGCGTGCAGCACAAAGCAAGCTATATTCAAAAGGAATAGCCAGGGGCAAACAGCTTCTGAATATAACATGGGAATGAGGCCATGCAAACTGGGCTGGGAGTGCAGGGCAAACGTAGCCCTGGAATAAGACAGCAGTGAATATAGCAACCAGGAAGTGCAAACCACAAAATCAACACAGTGCACAGCGATGTGAGGGCAGGTAGAGATGAACTATGTGGCCAATGTGCATGCCAGTAGATGCGTGGACCCAGTACAGCAGCAGGCAGCAGCAGATGTGGAAGAACAGTGATCAAAACTGTATAAATATCCCCAAACTGTTAGTGCGGCTTTAGCGCGGAGCTAAGCTGTTAGCCTGGTGGTAACATGTATGCCCGGTGCTAAGATTTGCCATATTCAAAAGTGACATGCAAATGAGCCTACTTAGGTAGTCTCTGGGTAAACAGCCAGATTAGCATCTCATCATTCCCTGATTTGCATGCAGTTTGCCCAGCGTTACTGCAGGGTCCCACAGCTCCACCTGTAGGTCAGTCTGGAAGTACAGGGACTGGCCAGGTCTGGCCACAACTCCACCTGTAGGTCAGTCTGACAGTGCATGATGGTTGCTGCCGGCTACATGTATGCAGTACAGCATAGCATTATGTGCCCCAGGGAGAACACAGCATAGGCATAGCCTCAGGTGGTGGTGGTGCTGTATGCAACCGTCACACTGTAAGCCATGCTACAGTGCACAGCAGATGCTACAGTAGCAAGGGGGCTAGTAGTGTGAGGGACACAGCAATGCCTGTGGTATGCAGGGCAGTGATGACCACTGCACTGTACAGAGTGACAGGCCCAGCATGCAGGTGATTACTGAAGGTGGACATTACTGTTTCGCCATTGTGTGCTCCACAGATGCTGCACCTGTGGCATGGGATGCTCACAGTGACATTTGCATGGCCGGCTGTGTGTGCTGTGGCTTCTGTACAGTTGTGCAGTATGTGGCTGGGGGCATGTATGCTCTGACAGGCACTCAGGTGGTGAGATATTCCCACTACTGGCCCATGTGCACTGCATGATGTGTCCCAGCCATGTGGCCACACCTGGGCTGTGGTGAGGTCTGGCCACCCGTACACCCTCCCCTCAATGGCCACCATGCCCAGAGTGCTGCATGTGTGTGCTGGCATCTGTTGGTCACCACAGATGTATGGTCTGCAGGTGTGTGCTGTATGGCCACACTACCTAGTTGTCCCCTGCGGGTTGGATCCCCCCTTACTGTCTGTGCTTGGCTGGGACTGGTGGCAGCTGTTGGCATCATGGTGGTGCCATCAGTGAGCAGCATGTGTCCTCCATGTCAGGCATTTTCTGAGTGTCATGCTCTTATACTAGGGTTGCACAAGCCTCGCTAATCCCGCGCAAACACCGCGCTATGCACCAGTGACGTGCAAAGCTGTTTGCCCAGGGTTAAGACCAGCTTTTCCTGGGCAGCAATTTGTTCCGCTCTAAGGGTCGTGCTATGTCCCGCTAAACACCTTAGCGTGGCGCTAGTCGCTGAATATCTCATAGCGCCTGTGTTCATGTTCACTTTGCCCCTTGTATATAATTATGGTTTGCTCCATGCTAATGTACTTTGCCCGTTCTATGTGGCCTTTTGTATATGGCAGTCCCACGCTAAACTGTTTACGGACCGTGCAAAGCTTTGAATATCTGGCCCCTGGTTGTCTATCTTTGACTGATAGAATCTCTCATAAAATGGGAATTTTTCTATTTAAAATCTTAAATGGGTTATTGCCTTTGTCAATCATTAATCTTTTCCCCCGTTTTTCTCATTCTTGTAGAACCAGGTCCCAGAGTAGATTTTCCTTCAAAATTCCATTTTTCAAGAAAGTAGTTGGTACTAGGTCATTTCTCCATCGAGCACCTCTTTTTTATAATAGTGTCCCATTTGATTCTGCTGACTGTAAGACCGTCCGCTGTTTTAAAACTCATCTTAAACAATAGTTATTTAATAACTTTGAATGTACTTGTTGATCATTTTTTAACGTTATATTTTAATATTATGTTGTTGATTGTTTTTGTATGATTGTCTTAATTTGTTATGTTAATATGTTTTGTACTTCTGCAACTTGTCATCTGTGAAAATGGGCATTTTGCTCATCAGATTTACAAGTATAAAAATTAAAAATGAAATTGTTCCCAACAGGAGAAAGTGTTTTTCTGTGGGAGGCTTTGCTCCCTGCACCCCCATCTTTAAATAACCAACTCCAAGTCCGAGTTGGTTTGGGGTGGGGCTGCAACACTGCTAGTTGTGGTGTCTGGTTACAGTGGACCACCACAGCGAACAATCTCGACCTGGCAAGATATGCTACTTAGGTGGTATTTCACTGTAATGGGGTCGATATCCTGACGTGGTACCACATACTACAGAGGTTGGTTTCCAGACCAACCATGGGTCTATACACACATAGGCAAGAAGGCTTGTGGCTTATCCTTAACTAACAGCCCAAAAGGTGAACAAATTCTGGGTGAGGTGGGGGGGTGCGCCTGCACCCAGGTCCTCTCTATGGGACTGGGGGGCCCATCCACCTCCATACCAGAACTCACAAAAGCTTTCCCCCAGGAGTACTACATTTAACATCCTCTTAACTTCCCTGACCTCACAATGTCCCATGCGAGTGACACTTCCAGCATGGAAGTCTCAATGACATTGTGGGAATGGAAAGACTGCACCTGTTATGGTCCTCCATCCTAGAGATACTAGAACTGGGGATAGAAGACAGGGTGACCATGCACTTGGGCAATTAGAGATAGCCCCAGGAGGGAAGGGAGGAGAAGGAGAGTGCACCATGCAGGTCTGGCTGTTGTTTCTTTTCCTGTTTTTTCACACCATGTTTTCCTACCTATTGGGCTCTCCCTTAGCCAAAGTAGCCCAAATTGTGGCTCCAGGACTCTTGGGAAGTGGCACCACTGCACTACCTCCCCAAGGACTCCCATACACAAGCATGGTTCTAGGGTGAGGTATAGGGAGTGTTTAGCAACACTCCCCTACCTTGGAAGTGTTTACAGTTGTTATCACAGTTTATTAAATGCCCCATTGGTTAATTTATTGTCTGTTTAAAGAGCTAGTGTACTGCCTAAAACTAGTACTAGTTTTTAAAAGCTGTCAACAATTACCTTCTAGATGTGAGCTACTTATTTTTTGTTTCCCTTTGGTTAATTATGTAACCCCAGGGGTCGGGTTGATGGTATTTTTTGTGTTATTAGCGCTGTGCGGTGCCTCCATATGTAAACCCCTACCTGGGACCTGGGGTCAGGGAGAAAACTGTTGCTCGGTATTTTGGCTAGGTTTGACTTCTAGTCAGGGGCACCCAAGTAACTCCAGACACAGGAAGCAATAACTGTAATGTCCAAATCAGGAGTGAGATTCTAGAGTGTGGCTTTTATTCACAACCAAACAGAACAAAGCATAGATGGACCCCCATGGGGCTACACTCCTGGTAATGCAGATTTACGGAGATCAGAACACATCTTCTACACACTGTAACCCTCAGGTTTAGAAACACACTGGGCACTCAGCCTGAACTTGTACTCTTCTCTGGATTTCCCTGGTTTGGCACATCCGACCAGCTTGGACTACTTCCCTGCATGGCACATCCGGACAGCAACTGGACCACTTTCCATATGGCATGGAACATTACTTGGTGGCTCCCTAAACCACCCATGAGCACATACAGGCTCCATGAAGGGAAAAGTCTTCCATCTAATCCCACGTCTGGGTACTTTCTTCGAGCACTGGCCAAGTACCTGAGAGAAAGCAACAGGTGTCCCAAAGTAAACCCGTAGAGGTGAATCTGGTTACTCCTGATGGGGGGATCTCCCACCTCTTGCTCCCATAATTCATACCCGACCATTCCTTTGGACTCTAACACATTTTCTATGAAAAAACTCTACTGCTGTAGATTATCACTGTAAATGTATTTCACATTCAATCTACAGTCTCTGAAACTCCAGTGCGCTGACTTGTGATGTACTTTTTTAATTGGCATAGTCCATCCCTGTAGACCCCCACATATTAAAGGCATTCAAGTCACACACTCCTTAAGCACTGTACTTGGCTGTCTTTTCCTGACCCACAGTAGCAGATACTTAAAACAACAGTCTCTGGTGAAACATAGGCCCTTAGCAGAGCAGACTCACCCTCTTCTGTGTCCTTCTTATGGTGAGAACACACATCCTACAAACAGTAGCTCTGGTCAGAGCTGAGGGCTCTGAGGGACTGCACACTGCAGTGCACCTCTTCCCTCCACCACAGACTGCACTAGACTGATCCAAAACCTCCCAACGTTCTTTCTAACTCCCAGCTGCAACATTCCAATGTGGCTTATGCTGCTGCGAAAATTCTATATGATGTCATCCCTCCAGCTCAGCTGAGACTGAGAACAGAGTGAGACAGTGTGAAATCCATTTAACTGGAATTTCACAAGCTGCCTTCCCTGCCTGCCACTAGATCTAACTGGGATTCTCGTTACCCCGGGTGATAGGGGGGTTACAATTAGAAGATTTATAGCTGATGTAATAGGTGTGATGTGTAGAACAGCACTCTGCCTGGCAGCTGACTCTGTTCCCCCCATTACATATTCAGCATTATTTTTTTTGTAATTCTTCTTTTTATTAAGTTTTCAACATATATACACTTAGGTCACCATTAATTAGACATTTATGTAATCTTCAGATATTGCAGATAGTACAGTCAGAAAATACTAGTGTTATTCATTCTGAGTTTTCTCCTGCGTGGTTCTATTTCTGGGTTACAGTTACATTCTTAGTACATTGTGATTAAATAACCAGTTGCTTCACCCTACTCAGGGCCTAGACCACCAGGGCATATCTTCTGTACGGGTGTTGCCGCCCCATGGGGAACCGGGAAGGCCAGGCGGGGCATATCCGGCCTGGCAATTTGCCTCCCCCCTCCCCAACCAGAGGCCACTACTGGTTATCCCTCTCAGATACTCTAGGGTACGAAAGTGGGGTCCTTCAGCATATAATATGTCTGCCACCGTGTCCACATATCCTTAAACTTCTCCCCCTGTTCATTCAAGTTGTGCGTGATTTTTTCCATATTATAAATCTGCAGTGTAATGTCCCACCAATCTTGGACTGTGGGGACTTTTGTAGTTAGCCACTGCCTACTGATCGCCTTCTTTGCTGCTGTTATTAGTAAAACCAGCAAGTATCTGGTAATAGGCCCTCTAAACGCTCTGGGGAGATCTAGATATAAAAACATTTCCAGGGTTAG
Organism: Neoceratodus forsteri; assembly: GCA_016271365.2. Classification (NCBI taxonomy): domain Eukaryota; kingdom Metazoa; phylum Chordata; order Ceratodontiformes; family Ceratodontidae; genus Neoceratodus; species Neoceratodus forsteri. The sequence continues at coordinate 43,718,024 of CM057451.1, forward strand.
CCGGAGTTGTGTGTCAAACAGTTTCTGCAGCTGGGACTCAAGCTGTGCCAGGAAACTTCGTAAAACCGGGCATGTCCACAAGACATGCATCAAAGTGGCACATGTTTCCCCACATTGTCTCCAGCATTCCGCTGTATAGCTAGACAAGTAATGCCGTATGACCACAGGGGGGCGAAAGTAACGAACTAAAACTTTCCAGGCATATTCTCGCCATTGGTGTGAGCTGGTAGCTCAGCTAGACAATATGCATGCTTGCTTCCAATCCTCCAGGAGAGTTGGTGTCCCGCTTCCTGTGACCATATCGGGAGCTAATGCCCTCAGTGCAGGCAACCTCCTTGTGTAAGGTGCCTGATAGTAACATGAGATCAGGTGTTCCTGGCCTCTTGGCATTCAACTGCATCTGGCAGTGGATCAGCTGGGTATCCCTCAGGTCCCACAGCGCTCGAGGCAAGCTCTCTATATAGTGTCGCAGCTGAAGGTAACAAAAATCCCCATGTGGGAGGTGAAACTTTCTCTGAATCTCTGCATATGTCCAGGTATTCCCCTGAGTCATTATCTGCACCAAGTAACTTAACTCTTGTTTTCCCAGCAGAGAAGCCACTATCCAGGTTGTTGGGGTAAAGTCTGTTAAACTTGTTATTGGGCAGATAAGTGCCTGATAGGCGCTAGCTGCTGTGTCTTTTTTATTATGGCCCAGTTCTTAAACTGCGCTTCAAGCCAGGGGTCAGGGGTCCCTATACTTCCTCCCCCCTGATCCTGTTGGTATAGGATCCCGAGGTATGCCCGGTCGCAGAGTAGAGTTCTTTCTATATCAAGCCAATGTGGTGCATGTATTCCCCTCTGCCTGGTCATTATGTGTGTGAGAGTGGCTGCTTGTTGGTATAGCCTCAGGTCCGGAAGAGCCAAGCCTCCTTCCTGTCGTGGAGAGAGAGTATCTCCAACTCCTAATTGCCTGGGAGGCCCATACGAAGTTTCGTATGAGACGGTTTATACCCTTAAATGTTTTTAATGGTACATTGAGGGGAATATTTTGAAATAGATACAGAGCCCTCGGAAGAACTGTCATTCTAATCAGGTCTACCCTCCAAGAGAGGCCAAGGGGCAAGGTGGTCCAGGCTTGTAGTTCTTGTTTTAACTGGGAAATAAATGGCACATAGTTGTATTTATAGTAATTCGTGGGGTCTTTTGGGATATATATACCGAGGTATTTCAGTTTTTGCAGGTCCCACCTACCCGGAATAATATCTCGAGTATCCTGTGTGGGGACGTAGTTAAAGGTAAGGATCTCCGTCTTGGCGAAATTGAGTTTGTATCCGAAACCAGACTATATATGCCCAGTAGCTGTCTTACAGTGGATAGTGCTTTCGGGGTCTCAAGATATAAAAGTATATCATCCGTACAGAGCCACTCGGTGTTCTGTGTCTCCTATCCTGATCCCCCGGAAGCTGCACGATTCCCTAATATGTTGTGCCAGTGGTTCGATGACTATAGCGAATAGCAAGGGTGACAATGGGCATCCCTGTCGGGTGCCCCTCTCAAGTTGAAAATACTCGGAGTGGTGTCCATTCACCTTAACGCATGCCCTGGGGGTGGAGTATATATTTTGAAGGATTTGAACAAATGGGAGGAAATCCGAATTTGCTTAGTGTGTGATATAGGTAGGGCCAAGAGACCCTATCAAAGGCCTTCTCTGCGTCCAGACTGATTAGGGCCACCGCCTCCCCAGCTTCCTGCATCCACCACACCACATACAGAGAATGTTTAATACTGTCTGAGGTGGTCCGTGATTTGACAAACCCCGTCTGGTCTTTGTGTATTATTAGTGGTAGCATACTATCAAGACGGTGTGCCAAAATGTTCATGAAAAGTTTATAGTCTTGGTTAAGCACTGATATCAGTCTGTATGAGGCACAGTCTTGTGCATTTTTACCTGGCTTAGGTATCACCGAGATTGTGGCATATGACCACGATTGGGAAGGGGGTTCTCCCCTCAAAACCGAGTTAAAGACCCGGAGAAGCAAGGGGTCAACCTGGCCTCTCACCGCCTTGTAGAACTCTGGGCCATATCCGTCTGGGCCTGGGGCCTTCAATGATTTGGCTTTGGTGATTGCCTGAGCAACCTCCAGGGTTGTAATAGGCTTCATCAGGTCCTCCCTGTGTGCCTCGGAAAGAGAGGGAAGGGTGACCGAGTTCAAGTGCTCCAGCATATGCTCGGCCGGGACCGTGGTCTCTGGGGTGTAGAGGGCTTTATAGAACTTTGCAAATGCGTCCACTATGTCCTGCACATGGAACAACCGCTGACCTCCACTGGGGTGTCTAATGGACGCAATAGTGGCCCCTTTCCTCTGCTTTCGAACTTGGTACGCGAGTAACCGTGTGGCCCTCAGCCCCACTTCATAAAATCTTTGTCTCAGGAAAGTTAGGGCTATTTCAGTTTGTTGCTGAACCAGCTGGTCCAAATCCCATCTAGTTTGTTTTAGTTGGGGAAGGACTGACTCGTCCCCCTGCTGGTGCGCCATCTGGAGGAAGTGAAGCGTTTCCTCCAGTCTACGCCAGCATTCTTGTCGCTGCCTCCCCAATTCCGCAGTGTACTTAATGATGTGTCCTCTGAGGACATCTTTTATTGTGTCCCAGTGCGTTGAGGGAGCGGAATCCTGTGGTGGATTGTCCGTCATGATTTCCGTGATTTTATCCAAAAGAAACTCCCTAAATTTTTCAGACCGCAAGTGGACAGGGTTTAAACGCCATTGCGTATTCCTCGGCTGAAGGTCTCAGTTCCAGCAGGTTGTCAGAGGTGCATGGTCTGAAATGGAGATATCCCCCAATTGGGCCTCCCGTATTTTGCCTAGGTTTTCTATCTGGGTAAATGTATGGTCTATTCGGGAATACGTATGGTGTACTGGAGAGTAATAGGAGAAGTTTTTGGCATTCGGGTGTAATTTCCGCCAGACATCACACCATCCGACCTCCGATACAAACTTATTAAAGAACTTTTGGGTAGGTGTTAGCCTCCGGGGTCTTCGGCTGGTCGAGTCAAACTGGGGGGCCATAGTCAGGTTAAAGTCCCCTGCCAGCATAAGAATACCTTTGGTTTTCTGGATTATCTTATCTAGCACTGGTCTTAGTTTTGAGACCGTGATACCTGGCGGTAAGTAGATGTTTGCTAGCGTCACCTCTATCATATTCAGCATTATGACGTCACTGACTGTAACATTACTGCTACTTAGGAACAGCCACTCAGTAGCTGCCAGGTCAGCCACCTGTGATGTCACTGTAAGTGAGATCACAATGCTGATGATGGGGGGGGGATAGACATAGATGTGCTAGCTTCCAGGCTAAGAGCTGTTCCACACATCCAGCAGAATATCATCACATGCAAAACTTTCTAATGGTCAAAAGGAAAAACAAAAGTACTTCAGAAACAAAAAGTTACAACTGACTACTTATTAAAATTAGTATCATTTTCCTGTCTGCCTGTTTTGGTTCCACTATGTTTTTAAGGGGAGGTATTGTAACTCTGTAAATATTGGGTGCCTGAAGGTGGATGGGTGGGAGGGGACAATGGTCCTTTATCTAAAAGCAGTTACAGAATCTTTAGTATGAGAGCACCAACAAAGATACCTATGTAAAATGTAAATGACCTTTCCCACGCCATAAAATGGAAAAAAATAATTTCATACGTGTGACAGGCAAAAGCAGATTGCATACTTCTGCAAGAGATGCACCTTACAGATACGGAACACCAGAAGCTGACCAAGTTTAGTTACTGGCAGGCCTACTTCTCCTCTTATAAATCTGGGTGGAGGAGAGGTGTGGCTGTGCTGTTCTCAAACTTTTTGAAGAGTCAGAGATGCATAAAGATGAGGGCAGATACATCCTGGTTAAAGAACGTCACAGTGGGCAACAGCTCACACTGGTCTCAGTGTATGGCCCCCCCTGTTTTTTCACAAGCTCTTTGCCTTAATTGCAGAGAAGGCAGAAGGCACTTTAATATGTGGAGAAGACTTTAATTTAGCATTTATTCAACAATTAGATAATACCTCACAAATGCCCTGAAGGGGCAAGTAGTATATAGGACCGTAAAGACACATTTGAGCCAGCTGGGTCTAGTTGATGCCTAGAGGCATTTACAAGGGGCCAATCTGGGTTTTAACCATTACTTTCAAACCCACCAGATGCATTCTTTTTTTTTTGTAGACTTTATTTCTGCTTTGGTCTTCGGGGAGCTCTATCCAGCATCCCCACTCACCAATTGCTCTACCTCCTGTCTGAAGCCTCTCCTGCCAGATCCCCGACCCCAGCCCAACAGATCCCCCAACTCTGAGCCCCCTGGGGTGGGGCCACCTTCACCCTGGCACTCTATCTATAATCTAATGCACGGGGCCAGAGTTGGAGGGAGGTTGGTCGAGCAAACCTTACTTATGGGAGTGTGGCCATGACACTGGAGGAGCCTTCGCCCATCCCTGAGACCGGTGATTTTCCATTGTAGTTTTCCCAGGAGTGTGGACATACAATGACATCTGCACAGGCATGCTGCTGATGTCTGCCACCGCTCCTCTCCTTATTCGGCACATCTGTAGTGTTCCTGGTCTCCACCAGGGGCCGCTAAGATGCCGAGCAGACCCCAGAACTTTCCCCAGGACAGGAGAGCAGTCCGTTGCATGCTCAATCCTCTCCCTCCCATGCCAGCCCCCGGTGGCCCAAGTCCATTCCTGAACCTGGGTCGCCAGCATGGCGTGAGGTGCGGCGTCCAGCACCTCAACCCTCAGTGCCACTGGGCCAGCTTACTAGATGTATTCTTAACTAGATGTTTTCCCATTGTCTAAAAGAATATTTGTCTAGGTTACAGAAGTGTCAGATTGTCCGCATCAGCCTCTCATGCCATGCTCTCCTAACAACTGAACTTGACCTCCAGATTATGAAACACTCTTATGTGTGGAGGCTTAACATCTCCTTGCTCCAGGATAGGGAGGTACAGGAGCAAATCTTGTTACTTATTAACCAGGCAGTACAAGATAATTCTGGGGCCTAATATGGCCCCGGGGATCATCTGGGACACCATAAAGATGACAGTCTTGAGTAAATTAACACCAATAGCAGCCCATAAAAAAAGTCAAGACAGGAATGCCAAAGACAACTGGAAATCAACATCCAGGAGTTAGAGGTGATCCAGCAGACTAAAATTGATAGAAGATGGGGGAGAGAGAGTCACAAGACCTTAAAAAGAAATTAAATTGTATTTTAGATTACAAGGTAGAACAACATCTCAAATATCTCAGACAGAGATATTAGAAGGGCAGCCCACTGGCTTTAAAACTGCTGACTTGCCGGCTTAGAATCCAGAGGGATGGGCCCATATTGCAAAGGTTGTCCATCACAGGCTGGGGGATAAGGTGACTAAAGTGGAAGACATTATTAACGTCTTCCAATCTTAAGAGATAGCAAAAAAAAATACAAAAAAAACAATGACCTGCACAGGACAGCTTGAAAAATGACACACTCCACTGGAATGAAATTCAAGTGCTTTAATGCCAATAAGGTGAAGTGTGTGTACAGACATTCACCTCACACCACAAACTGCCCTGGTGCTTCGAGTTGTAACTCTTTTTCAGGGGTGTGGTAACGGGAGAGATTGCCATCAATAAATACAGAAAGTTAATGAATAAATATGAAAGCTCATTAATATTAACATGTAGTAGTAGTAGTAGTAAAACGTTTATTTCTGCTATCAGAAACAGGATAAAACCCAATTTAGCATCAGCTAATTTACAATGGGGTCCTACTGTACAAAAATATCAGTTTCATTCTAAGAAAATACAATACATACATTATACATACATACATAGAACACAGTACATACATGGACAGAAAAAGTTACAACAATATATCATATGTGCAAATATCTCAAATACAACAAGTTTTTAAAGACATTGCTTCCTTTATAAGCCATGATTTTATTACATTATTTACATAATTGTCACTTAATAGTGATATCACAAAAACATTAACAAAATCGACATCATCAAAAAACTGTATTGCATCAAAAACATTCTATAGCAGACAGACTTGAAAATACCAATAGCTATATAAGGGTTTTCAATTTAAATACCCTGTATATATATATTTAAATGCATAATGCATATCATGTACAAGTCACTCTTCAGTATGTCACTTCACTGAAAATATGAAGTAAGAGGAGATGATAGTGATCAGCCATCCCATGTGATTAGCAGGGACCCTGGTTTTCCATTTTTACTGGTAACACCGGTAACAATCACGGAATCCTGCTTGGTTTGCAGATTTTGAATTCTTGTACCGGTGCCTCACGGAAATTGCATGTCACTGCACAGAATCTCTAAGATTTCAGCATTTTTTTAAATTTTTTTTATTTTCTCTTTCTATGTCCCCTTCTCACAGCATCAGTCTCCACTTTTCAGGCTGGGTATCCCTTAGCTTCACCCCAGGTAATGCTCAGGAGCTCCTGTGGTCCTGCCCCTATCCTGCCTGGGTTGTACCCCCACCAGGTGGAAAGGGAGGGGACTCCAGGACCCATCCATACTCCCTTAGTGTGTGTCAGGCAGCTCAGTGGATCCCTCATGGAGCCTGGTTATGAAGTCTGGGGCACCTGGATCCCTTCTGCCAGTGGCCAATGTGGGGTGATTGTTCCTAGTTTTCTGGTCTCTGTCCCTGAGGGCACTGGCACTAGAGCAGATCCAAGGAGGTAGGTCACATAGAGACATGACACTGCTCCAGATCTTGGCTAGGGTCCTCCCCTCCTGATCACTCTGCAGCACCATTGCAACACCAACCGTGGTCACACAGTTGGTGGTAAAGCAGCAGGACCTGCAGCCCACCCTCCCCGGAGGAGGAGAGCAGTCCCCCAGGTGCTTGATCCTACTCCCCTGGCCAGACCTCCAGCAACCAGAGTTCGCTTCTGACCCTGGGTCACTGACATTGCAAGCAATAGTGCTACCGCAGTGCCAGCAGGCCGACTCCAGATTTCAGCATCTTAAAATGAATGCTGCTGTGCTTTGCATTCTTTTGCTTTGCTGCATATAGAGTCAGTAAGGAAATCACCCACACTGCTTTGTTGTAATCAGCCATTCAGTTTAACCACCTATGCCTAGTGGTTAGAGTAACAAGCAGTGAATGAACTGGGTATATCCAGTAGACTTGGATTTGATTCCCACAACCTCCACTTCGCATACTGTGTGACTCCAAGCAAGTCACTTAACCTCCCCAGTGCTTTTAGGTCACTCCTGAAAACAGACAGTCCTGCTTAGTGGGCCTTATCTGCTTTACAAAGCATATACAAAAATACCAATATATGTTTACTACATCATAGAATAGTAGTCAGGGTACCATGTAATTTACCTGAGTTTTACTTGGGCTGAAATGATTTTGTATAGGTAAAGATAAATGTTCAGATACATTTTATGTGTTTTATAAGCTTGTTTTTTGATTTTAGTCAGGTGTTTATTGTATTCTTTGTATATAAGCATCTAGGTTGTAGATTGCTAAATGCAGGATCACTGTTACCAACTAGCTTATTCAAGTTTATAACCAGTAGGGCCATCCACAATCCTCAGTTGTTTGAATGAAAACTAGTCTGAATGAAAGTATGTTCACAAAGAAGAAACTGCCCTACTACTTATGATAATACTTCACAGTTAGCACCCCATTTAGGTGAATTGGATCATTTTCAGATTTTCTCCCACCTACTGTTTCAGTCTCTGTGACAACAAAATGTTTTCTGATAGACTGCTTTAACAAAAAGCAAATGTTAAGTATTTAAGTGTACTTATGTTTGGCCAGTGAATTTTAAAAGCACAGTCAATGACGTACAGACCCCAGGGGCTATATGATGCTGGTGGGTAGAGTAGTGCTCAGTTCACATCTGAACAAAGACATGAAAACTGGGAGACACCCTTTTCATGGACACTATGGAAAAGCATCCACATGTCTGGTAGATGCATAACCATTTGAACGCCCTCCACTAATCACTTGTGGATTTTTAGGTGAAGACACTTTATTTCAAAGAAGCAAATTCAAGCAGTTTTTACCCCTGGCCATTCACTCCTTCAGGCCTGCCAAGGCTCCTACCATCACTGCTGAGTCCCGACCACCATCCACCGCCCCTTACTGCTGTGCTACCAGGTAACCCAAAGTAACCCTTCATTGAGTGGGCCCTCACCCCTGTGGGAGGCTACCAGGGGAGGAGAATTGCTCTAAAGAGCTTCCAGTGTATCCTGGGCATGGCAGGGGTCAGAATGGACACATGTCTGGGGATTCTGGCTTATGGAGGGACCAACAGCTGTCCTTCGTTGGGTCAGTGGGTGTTTTCCCATTTTCTTGGGAGCGTGACAGGCCACACAATGTCAAGGCACAAGCCGATGTCCATCACGCTCCCTTCTGCAGTAGGGCTGACATGTTGTTGTGCCTCTGACCTCCACCAGGGGCCAGCAAATGCTGAGACATGAACCCACCCTCCCTCCCAGGAGAAGGTGAGTGGTCATTGGACACTCAAGCCTTCACCCACCAGCTGGCCCTCCAACACCCAAGTCTGTTTCCTAACCCTGGTCAGCAGTGTCACAGGCAGAAACCAATTCACGTAGTTAAATTATAGATAGGAAAACAAAGGTAGTCCACCTTAGCAGTGACGGTTCAGATTAATTCACATCTGAGTTCTAACAAGCAAAGAGACCAAGTCATTTGTAACTTGTACATGTGGGTGTGGGTGCTGAAGAAAGGGATCATAGTGCTGTCACTACTGCCATCACCCCAGAGGGATGTGGACTGCATTGTTGCTACTGCCATCACAATCAAGGGGTGGGGCTGTAGTGTTTCTGCCATCACCACTGGTGGATGGGGAATGTAGTACTGCTGCTATTCCACCTGAGGGATGGGGGCTATAATGCTGATACTGCCATCACACCTGAGGAATGGTGAACGTAGTACCATACCTCTCAACCTCCTACCTCATAAATTAGGGACAAGGCTTAACAAAATCAGGGACAAAGGACCAAATTCAGGGACACGCCTTCAAAATCAGTGATATCCACTCAGGAAGCTGGCAGAATAAGGGGATTAGTGTAAATGTATTTAAGGAAGAACAAGTGTGTAACTTTAATGTCTGACATTATTTTGTGCTTACAATCCCCACTGTTTGGTAAGGGAAACACAATTTTTAGGAGGGACAGAGTAAAATTTTGAGGCAAAATCAGGGACATCCCTGAAAATCAGGGACAGTTGAGAGGTATGTGTAGTACTGCTGCCATCACACCTAAGGGGTGGGGGCCACAGTGCTGCTGCTTCTGTCACACCTGAGGGAGGGAGGGAGGTTGTAGTGCTTTTGCTGCTGCCATCACACCAGAGGGATGTGGGTCATATGCTGTTGGTGCTGCCATCGCACCTTAGGGATGGGGCAAAGTGCTGCTTCCATTACACCTTAGGGATGGGGGCTGAGTTGTTGTTGCCATCATATCTTGTACCTAAAATAACTTTTAAACTGGTACAAGGATGGAAGGATATGTAATAGTGGAAATCAAAATTGCCAAAAATGCATGTTAGCAGAACTAAAAATTGTTAAATAAATTACACAAAACCAAACACCGGTAAAAGTGGATTTTGGCTTAGCAGACACCGGTGACAATACCATTTTTTACAATGTGCAAAACAGAATATGCCCTTTCTCAATCCCAGTAAACCAGTGTCCCTGGTGATTAGTACAAACCTCCAAGTTGGGAAGAGAAAGAAAAGCCCTTAAAAAAGGAAACAAAAAGAAACATTGAAACACAATGGGCCAGATATTCAAAACTTTGCGCTGGGCAAAAACCATTTGCACAGGTTTAGCGCGGGATTAGCGCGGGTCTGCCATATTCAAAAGGCCAAATAGCATGGGCAAACTGCATTAGCGCTGGGCAAAATTATAATGTATGCAAGGGGCAAACTGACATGAATACAGGCGCAATGCTATATTCAGTGACTAGCGCTGCGCTAAGTGGTGTTGCGCGACTTAGCGCGACACTTAGCACGGTGCACATTACCGCCCAGGAAAAGCTGGTCTTAATCCTGGGCAATCAGCTTTTCGCGACATTATGGCTTTGTGCGGCATTTGCGCAGGTTTAGTGGGTTTGTGCGCATCTCTAACAAATAAATATGACACATAGATAAAGCCAAACATAGAGGAAGCATGTTGCTAACTGATGGCATCACAATGATGCCATCATCTGTCACCAGTCCCAGCCATGCCAGGCAGTAAGTGGTGACCCTGCCACCAGTGGACAGCATGGCAGTGTGGCCATACAGCACACACCTGTGGACCACACTGCGGACACCAACAGATGCCAGCACACATGCAGCACTGTGGGCATGGAGGATGTTGAGGGGAGCATATGGGTGGCGAGGCTGTGCTACAGATCAGGTGTGGCCACAAGGCTGGGACACATCATGCAGTGTACATGGGTCAGTATTGGGAATACCCCAACACCAGTGTGCCTTCGGATAATATATGCCCCCCAGCCACATACTCACAGCTGTACAACTGCCATAGCACACAAAGCCAGAAATGTACATGTCACTGTGAGCATCCATGCCACAGGTGCAGCATCTGTGTGTCACACAACAGCGTAACAGTAATGTCCAGTGTCAGAAAACATCCGCAGGTTGGGCCACCACTGTGTATAGTGCATCATCACTGCCCCACACACCATAGGCATTGCTGTGTCCACGCAATACTGGCCCCCTTGCTACTGTAGTTTCTGCTGTGCACTGTAGCATGCCCTACAATGTGACAGTTGCATGCAGCACCACCACCACCTGTGCCTATGGTGTCCTGTCCCCTGGGGTATAATATGCTATGCTATGCTGTACTGTTTACATGTAGCCTGCAGCTATCATCATGCACTGCCAGACTGACCTACAGGTGGCTCTGTGGGACTCTGCAGTAATGCTGGGCAAACTGCATGCAAATCAAGGTATAATGAGATACTAATCTGGTTGTTTGCCCAGAGACTACGTAAGTAGACTCATTTGCATGGCACTTTTGAATATGGCTCATTTTAGCCCCGGTCAAACGTGTTTGCTCCGGGCTAACTGCTTAGCTCCGCGCTAATGCCGTGCTAATGTGTTAGCGCTTAACGGTACAGGGAATATTATACAGTTTTGATCACTGTTCTTTCACATCTGCTGCTTCCTGCAGCTGTACTGAGTCCATGCATTTGCTGGCACACACATTGGCCACGTAGTTTGTCTGTACCTGCCCTCATGTTGCTGTGTACTGTGTTGTTGTTGTGGGTTACACTTCCTGGTTGCTTTATTCAATGCTGTCTTATTCCAGGGCTATTTTTGCCCTGCACTCCCAGCCCAGTTTGCATGGCCTCATTACCATGCCATATTCAGAAGCTGTTTGCCCTGGGCTATTCCTTTTGAATATAGCGTTCTCTGTGCTCCGGGCTAAGTTTGCCCGCTGAGCAGTGCTAATTTTGCCCCGGGGCAAAGTTTTGAATATCTGGCCCAACGTATCTAAACACAAAAGACATTTCAACAGCAATTTACAGAAAGAAAGCATGGTCTATGAATGTAAATCATATTAAATCTGGGGCCCAATATTCAAAACTTAACCCTGGGGCAAAGTTAGCACTGCCCGGCGTGCAAAAGTGGCCCAGAACCATTTGCACGCTATATTCAAAGGAATAGCCCAGGGCTAAATCAGTTGAATATAGCATGCAAATGAAGGTGTGCAAACAGGGCTGAGGATGCAGTGCAAAAATAGCCCAGCAGATAAGACAGCTCTGAATATAGCAACGGGGCAGTGCAAACTGCAACAGCAGCCCAGTGCACACAGAGGTAGAGTAAGGCAGAGTTGCAGTAGGTGGTCAATGTGGGTGATAGCAATGAAGTGGTGCAGAACAACTGCAAGCAACATCGCAGGTCAAACACAGCAGAGCTGTGCTATGGTTTTGATGGGTTTGTCCGGGGCTAACTCGATTGCCCGGCACTAACATGTTAGCCCAGTACAAACACAATAGCCCGGGGCTAAATTTTGCTATATTCAAAGCTCCTATGCAAATGAGCCTGCTTAGGCAATGCATGTGCAAACAGCCACATTAGCATCTTATTATGGCCTGCCTTGCATGCATTACCATGTAGTTTTCCCGGCGCTATTGCATGGTGCACACAGCTCCACATGTATGTCAGACTGGAACTACAGACTAGTAGCCGGAGGCTGGGTTGTGCACATAGCTCCGTCTGTCTCGTCAGACATGAACAACAGTTCAGTAGCTGCAGTCTATATCTCTACACAGCAGCAGAGACTAATGTGCCCCAGGGAACTAGCACCACAGATGCGGGTGGTGGTGCTGCATGCCATAGACATAGTGTTGTCACTGCTACAGCGTGTAATAGATGCTACAGTAATATAGTGGCTGGGACTGTGAGGGAAACAGCAAATCCTACGGTATGTGTCAGGCATCAATGACAGCTTACAGCCACACAGAGACAGGCCCAGCTGGTAGGTGTGGTCTGACAGTGGATACCACTGTCATGCTGTTTTCTGCCCCCATATGCTGCACCAATGGCATGGTGTACTTACAGTAACAAACACATGGCTAGCCATGTTAGCAGTGTCAGTGGCTTAGTAGGTAGCACACTCACCTCTGAGACCAGGAGATCAGAGGGTTGTGGGTTCAGTTCCCACATCTGGCACTTGGGTTACTATCCCAGTACTGACACTGTAGTGCAGCATGAGAGGGGTGCTGCACTTCTGAGGTGCTGTCTTTCGGATGAGACGTTAAACCGAGGTCCCATCTGCCTGGATTGGTGGTAGTTCAGGTGGATGATAAAGATCCCATGGCACTTATCAAAAAAAGAGTAGGGGAATTTCCCTGGTGTCCTGGCCAAATTTCCCTCATTCACTAAAAATACCACCAACAGCTTAATCTGGTTCAAGATCAGTTGGCATTCATCTGTATCCCTCTCCCCCGGGTTGTGCCTGAAAATAGGCAGGATTTGTCTAGTGCACTTACCCGGTCAACAAAAACTAAATAAAAATAAATAGATGTGTGTCATGGTGTCTGTACAGGTATGCAGTATGCACCTCGGGGGGGGGGGCAGATACATACCATCAGACAGGCACACAGATGGCAGAGCCATTCCTGGCACTGGAACATGTGCACTGTGTAAATGGCCCAAGCCATGTGGCTGTACTTACTATGTGGTGTGGCCTGCCACCTATACAACCTCCTCTCAACACCCTCCATTCCCCCAGTGCTGCGCGGGTGTGTTGGAATATGTAGGTGTACCTCAATGGGGGGGGTCTGGAGGTGTGTGCTGCATGGACACACTGCCATGGTATCCACTGGGTGCTGGGGCACGCACAAATGCCTGACAGGGTTAGGTCCAGTACCAGATGACAGCGACATGGGTGGTGCCTTCTGTGTGCAGCTTATGTCATCTGTGGCATGTGGAATGGCCCAGGGTGTCTGCCTGCCCTCACTTCCCCCTCATTGGCTGCAGTCATCGGGCCCGGGCCTCACAGTCCTGGGAAAGTCGTTTGGTGCCAGGGCTGATCATAAGTGGCAGGTGGCACCTTGTGTAAGAAACTGCCCCCTGAGCAACTCACAAAAGCAGCCTGTTTCAACCGCAGGCTGCCTGCCCCAAACAGGGCTTGTGCTACCCCTGTGCCCAGATATGGGCTGCAGCATGGTGCGACAGGGCATATGGCAGATGCAGGCTGCCACATCCCTGAATTTTGGATTCCCAAACCCCATCTGGAGGAAGAATGGCTATGTACCCTTAGACCTGCCAGGGCTGGTCTTATGATACATAGAAATATCCCTCAGGGAGAGTTTGGCACAGTGCAGTAGATGTGCCCCCCCCCACCACCACCAATGTCCCAATAAGTGGTAATAGTACTATGACCTGGTGGTTTAGTGGTCCTTCCTGATCCCCAATGCTACAAAACATGTATCAATTATTAGAACCTGGTGGTCTAGTGGCCTTCCCTGCCCAATCCCCATTTTACACACAGTCAAATAAGCCCCTCATTCATTGGTGGTACAGTGTTCCCCCCTCCCCAATGTCCCTGTTTTACACAGAGTCAAATGAGCCCCCTATTCATAGGTGGCACAGTGTTCCCCCCTCCCTGAACCTCGATGTCCCTGTTGTCAGACAGAAAAAACATGCCCCATTCATTGGTGGTCAAGTGGCCCCCCTCACCCCCACCCCAGCAGGTAGTGGCCACTACCCTACTCCCCATGATGAGACAGAGCCAGCACAGCACAGCCCTCCTCACACTCTGTGGTTGGTGCCGATTGAACTGATTACTGCGCTGTAGTGTATAGTGTATGCATGCCATACTCTATTCAGTACAGCAATTGGTGACAGTTCAATCAGTGACAGCTATGGAGGTGTAAGGAGGTCTGTTCCAGTGCTGGCTCTGTCTCGCATTGGGGGACTTATTTGACTGTGTGTACAATGGGGACATCGTGGAGGGAGGGCCACTAGACCACCAGGCTGCTTCCATCTGGTGCTCCATGCTGTGTGCGATGCTGCTGTGTCCATTCCCCCCATCCTGTGTTTGCCTGGAGTTACCGCAGCCTTTTCATTGGTAGTAATTAGTGCCACGCTACATGTCGCACTAATGACCATAGGGCAGTGCTATAATTTTGAATAACCCGGAGCGCCTGTATGCGTGCCCCGCCCCTCTCTAGGTCCAGTGCATAAATTATATTTTAGTGCCAGTGCTAACACATTGCGCCAGCACTATTATGTCTTTTTTTCATATATAATTTTGGGGCTTTTGTGGGTTTCCTCCTGGTCCCTACTCCCATGCATCCTCGACGTAGCGCGTGCATGCAGAGGCAAGTGCGCATGCCATTCGGGATTCCCCTCCTTCCAGTCACGCCATTGACTGCCTGAGCCAGCATTGAACCTCCATTCGGTGACGACGGGACTACAGGTGGGTGGGGTCACCCCTTATCCAGGAGAGGAGAGCCAACACTCAATCCTGCTCCCACCCTCCTCCTGGTGCCGGCACCCTGGCAATCCGAAGTTGTTCCCGAACCTGGGTCGCTGGCATAGCGTGAGGTGTGGTGTCTGGTGGCTCAACCCTCAGTGCCACTGGACCGGCTTATTTTGTGTTTTGAATATGGTGCTCCTGTGCAATTGCAATGCTATAATGGTGCAAATGGTTTGCACCTGGTGCGAACATTTGAATATCTGGCCCCAGATGTCTTATATTGACAAAACAAAATAAAGGGAAACTGTCCAGAGACCCTAGACTATGCAAGTGGTAGAAATCTCAGGATGATATACAAAATTTGAAAAGATAATTTTATTAAATAGGGCTTAATATCCCAGTGGTCATTAAGACCATGTGGTTTCACACATTTCAAGGTAAAGATCCAGTTACTTTCTTGTTAAAGGAGATGATTAATTCTAATTTCCACCTTTTTTTTCAAGAGTTTGATATTCTCAGTACCCATAAAATGAATTAATTATAGTTTTGAATCATGACATTTTGTAAAAGGTACCTCCACAGGTGTGTCTTGCCTATTATGGTGGCTTCCCCAGGGTTGCGTAATCTAGGTGTGATCCTGGACAGCAGGCTGACCTTCGAAGATCAGGTCTTGTCATTAGTTAAGAGTGCTTTTTACCATTTGCAGAACATCACCAGGATCAAGCCCCTCATTCCACCTAAGGATCTGCCGACCCTGGTACATGCCTTTGTTATCTACTAGGCTTGACTACTGTAACGCTCTTTACTTTGGGGTCACGGGAGGGACCATCTGCAGGCTGCAGCTGGTACAGAACACAGTGGCCCAGTTGCTGATAGGCCTGCCCAGGTCCTTTCATGTGACCCCAGTCCTGCGTGCTGTGCACTGGCTGCCGGTCAGGTGGAGGGTCCTTTTCAAGGTGGGCTTGCTCACCTATAAGGCCCTATATGGACTGGGTCCTGGCTACCTGTTGGAGCTCCTGATACCTGCAGCCTCTGTTCGCTCCCTCTGCTCCTCTTTAAGGGGCCTCCTGGACATTCCCAGGGTTTGGCTCAAGACATCCGGTGATCAAGCATTCAGTGTCTCTGGGCTGACCCTGTGGAACGCGCTTCCATTTGCAGTCGAGGAGGACCCCTCGATTGGTATTTTCAAGCAGAGGCTAAAAGCCCACCTCTTTAGCCTAGCTTTTACAGAATGATTTTATATCCTACTGTTTTAATTATTATAGGTGATTGTAAAACTGGAATTTGAATTTTATTTATTTTTGTAATTTTTTTAGCCTTAATCGCTATTTTATTTCTTATGTTTTTGTTAGGCACCCAGAGCCTCAGGGATTGGGCGCCCTAAAAATAAAATTTGCCTTGTCTTGCCTTGTCATTATTAACAATAGATCTGACATGTTCCTCAATGTGGCCTGACCATGCATCATACATAAATCAAATTGCAAGGGCACCACAAACGTAAACAGTAAAAGACATATCGCAAGTAATGCAGTCCCTCAAATCTACTGTAATATTGTTGTCTAAGGGATGTCTAAATTGGTTCCCAGTTTGTGCTTATTTGAAGATGTTGCGTCTCTGGCATTTGTGAAAGCCATGAGATCTCGCTGGTAGTGAACACCTACCTGCAGAAGGGCGGGTGGCTAGCTCACTGTGCACTACCCTGCCTTTTATATCAGGAGCCCTGCTGAAGGATACTCTTGGTTTGCTTCCTACAGCTTCAGAGGCTTCTGTGCCTCCCAATAAGATAGTCCAATTTCTGTGAACCACATTGCCAATTCTCCCTGCCAGGCCATTATTTATTTATTTATTTGAAAAGTTTCACCAAGAAAGGCATACTGAGCTACCATAGCTTGTTTCCAGATGAATCCTGGGAGAGAGGAGAAAGGGGATAGATCTGAATAAGAGATCAAAGTAAAATATACATAGATTTAAGTCAGTACATACAAACTAATGCATTTAAAACTATGCCAAACATATCTGAGGTATAGGTAGGCAGCACTTGGCATCCAAGTATAGACACTTAGACACTATGGCCCAGATATTCAGACTGCGCTGGGCAGTGGCACAAGGCTGGGCATAACACAACTCGGATGCGCAGGGGCCAGGACCAGGATTAGGTGATATTCAACGGTGATGCGTCATGGTGCAGCACCGTTGAATATGGCATGCACTGTGCAAGGTGCAGTGTCACTGCACTAGCGCAAGCCACAGATAGGGTGCACGGCAACTGCAGTTGCGCTAGGTGCATCACCTGTGATATTCAGCGGGGGGGGCATGCAAATGAGGCCATAATATATGCAAGGTGCAAATGGAGCCATTTGCATGTTATTATGACCCCTTTTACATGCCTTGCGCAGGGCAGCCCAGTGACTTGCACCTGGTGCTCTGCACAGCATGACGTGTGCAGTGGGGATCCCGGGGCATCCCCTGCCCCATAGCTGCGATCACGGGAGATGTACAACAAAACAATACTTGGTAGTCTAGTGGTCCCCTCTCCCTCCCGATTCCCCAATGCCCTAATAAATGTACCTGAAGACCTTCCCTGGTAGTCCAGTGGCCCCCCCCCACCCATCGCCATGATCATGGTAAATGTAAAACAGGACATGCCCTGGCAGTCTAGTGGTACCCCCCTCCCACCCATGTCCCTGATCGCCGGTATCAGATGTTTAGATGAATCCCTGGCTAGTCTAGTGGAACCCCCCTCACTCCCTCATCTCTGATCACCAGTATCTGCTTTTTAATTAAATCCCTGGTAGTCTACTGGAACCCACCCCGCCCGTTGCCGCGATCGTGGTACATCTCTGTATAAGAAATCCCTCGTGATCCAGTGGCACCTCCAACCCCATCGACTAACACAGAACCACTTGCCCACCCCACTTCCCCCCTTCATCAGTGGGCGACAGCAACCACCCGCACACCGGCCACCACCAGTTACAGGTACAGTATGGGCTGTGCTCGTTGTTCTTTCAGTGTGGACCAATGGGCTTGCAGGCATATTGTATTAGATGAGTCCCAAATATGTGAATGACTTCATCTACATATTTGGGACTAGTCTAGTACAGTATGTCCCTGTAAGCCCATTGGTCCACACTGGGGACCAATGGGCTTACAGCCCATACTGTGCCTGTCATTTGGCAGGTGGCTGGGCAGTATACAGGTGGGTTGCTGCCAACCCCGGCATGACGGGGCGGTGGGCAAGGGTTCTGTGGGTGGGAGGGTGGCACTGGATCACCAGGGCTTTCTATACGGAGATGTACAGCAATCACGGCAACGGGCAGGGGGTTCCACTGGACTACCAGGGATGTAACTACACATCCAATACCTGCGATCGGGGACATGGGTGGGAGGGGGAACCACTAGACCACTAGGGTTGTGTGGGTGCTTTGTGACGGTGTGCTGGATAGGCGGGTGGTCACCTACAGCTGGCGGCTACTGTGTTGCGTCATGCAATACAGCAGCCCGCCTGTGGGTGGCCATGATTTGTTCCCACTCTTCACGAGCTCAACTTTGAACCCCCCTATGCAGCGCAATGCAGGGCTGTGCCAGCATATGTGCCGCACATCCTGGGCTGAATATCGGGATGTGCTGCATTTGCATGGGCACGCCTCCCGCATCTGTGCTGCATACAAATACATTGTGCCCTGGCGCATCGGGATTTGCACTGCACTGGGTGGCTTTTCCAATATCCTGCCGAGGCACAATGTGGGGTTGTACAGGCACAACTCTATAGCGCCATGCACAACCCCTTTGAATATCCAGGCATATATATATGTTAGAGGCAAAAAACTCCATTTAATGCATCAGTTAGGGTTGTTCCACAGCAACAAAAGTGAGAAAATTCGATGTTAGGATTGAAACCCCCTTTGCGCCACTCCAGCCCACCCCCCCAACCGGAATCGGGGTGCGCACTGGGGTCGTCGGCCCTAACTCTCACCCCATCACTTGTGGAAAGAAGCTGAGGAATAGGAGAATGGGGTGAGAGTTAGGACCGATGACCCCAACGCGCACCCTGATTCCGCTGAGAGGTGGGCTGAGGGGGCAAAGGGGGTTTCAACTCTAACATCGAATTTCCTCGCTTTTGTCGCTGTGGAACAACCCTAACTGAAGCATTTAACAGAGTTTTTTGCCTCTGATTTTCCTTCTTTTTGAGAATGATAATGAGAAACAGTGAATGTAATGCGGTGGCGGGAGCGCGGGGCCCTCCTGCAACATGATGGCTTGTCACATAGTAACATTGTGTCCGCAAACGCAAATCGTAATGTGCATGGTGACGCAAAGTGAAACAGAAAGAGAAACAGTACTGTAGACAGAAATGTTAAAAACAACGCAAACGCAAATGAAAACGCAAAGGGTAATGCACATGGTGGCGTAGACGTGAACGGTAAGTGAAACGGGTATGAAACCACAAGGGGAAACGGTAATGGTAACAGTAATGTAAGCGCACAGGCTGGTTTTCCCCATAAGCTGCATAGAGAAAGACAGTGAGTACAAAGAATGTATGCAAAATAATGACTCCCGGAACAGAAAATGAGGAATTGGAATAGTAAATTGCTTATATCTCAGGAACCGTATGACATAGAAAAAAAATTTAAAAGTCATATGAATTATCACTTTCCTGGCTAGTTTTGTTTTTTTTTATGACAAAGAGTCCATGTCTCGCACCGTTTCTGGGATACGGGCCCTGAAAGGCACGGCGAACGCCGTAATGTTATCCTATAGGGAAAAAACTGAAGTTCAGAGTGCCATAACTTTGCCTCTCTGTAATATGTTATCACCAAACCACTGAAAGGCACATCTGTGGGATGTTGGCTGTGTTCCCTGCAAATTTCAGCCCAAAAGACCAAACCGTTATTTTTCAGCAGGGCGCCAAATGATTGCTGCAATGCATCGTACGCCGTAATGTTATCCTATGGGAAAAAGCGTCAACTTTGGAGTATCGTAACTTTGCCGCTGTGTAATATTTTTTCAACAAAACACTAAAAGGCACATCTGTGAGATGTCGACTGCATTCTCTCCAAATTTAAGCCCAAAACTCCAAACCGTTCTTTTGCAGCGGGGTGCCAAAGAATTGCTGTCATTTTCCCACAGCCTAGAAATGTACTGTCACAATTTGCGAAAGCTTTCGCAAATTCATTCGACAGTGTCGCAAGTGCGAAAGTACTTTGCAAAAGTAGTTTTTCCAGAAATGTAAAAAACATATTACTGGGGTGTTTTACCCCAAAATAAAGACATGGCTAGCATCCTCAGGGTCCGACTAGGTGAATACAAAAAGAATTAGATTGCTAGAGGGTCCCAAATTTAAATGCCAAGCATTTTTCTGATCACCAACTGAAAACAAAATGGCAGATTTGCGACAATAAAAAGGCCATTTGTGAAAGTAAAAACTGCATTTGCGACACTGTCGACCTTTTTGTTAACTTTTCCCATTGACTTATAATAGGAACTTGTTTTTTGAATAACTTTTGAACTGTTTAATATTTGTTCACGAAATCTTTGAAAGGCACATCGGGGACCCCAGCCGCATGTTCCCTGAAGATTTTGGACTGGTCGCGCAAACAGTGCGACCTGTAGACACAACTCAGAATTCCAAAAAGCTGTAACGCATGCGCAGATCATGCTTAATAACTCCGCAGCAGATATCTGACCAGTATGAAACTTGGCAGATCCCAAGGCATATGGGTCTTGATCGTGTATTCCAAATTTCAGGCAAATCCGTCAAATGGTTGCAAAGTTATTAAGGTGCAAAATTTTGGGTTTAACATGTAAATGGCTCCTCAACCCTAACTATGGTAGCACTACCATAATATATATATATATATATATATATATATGCATTATACATATACACACATACACATAATTTGATATATCATTGCAAAACAACTTCATTAATGCATCAGTTAGGGTTCATATTTAAGCGGCAAAAGTATGGAAATGTGCTGTTAGGGTTTCCAGGTGTCGGGGTGTGCCTTGGGTTCATCGACCCGAACACTCACCCCATTCCATGGGTAAGGAAGCTGAGATGGTACGGTATAGGAGAATGGGGTAAGCTTTAGGATCGAGGACCCCAAGGCACACCCCAATACCTGTTGGTGTGTGGAGGGTGGGTGGTGGTGTGGGCTGGTAGGGTTGGGTGGGGGAGGGTGGGTGTTAGGCTGGAAACCTAATACTACATTTCCATACTTCTGTTGCTTTAATACAAACCCTAACTGATGCATTAATGAAGATTTTTGCAATGAATTTCCTTACTTTTTGAGACAGCATAATTATATCCTTATTCGTCCATGGGAGCGCAGAGCACTCCGGGCCCTGTATGCCCATCTATCCATTAGTGTAGAGATATTATAATTAACCCTTATCTCCCTGTGGGAGCGCACGGCCCTTTGGGCCCTGTCCTGCCATCACTCCATAATGCTATACATCCCTTATTTACATGTAAGTAATCCTCAAACGAACATATGAATTGCCAGCAGAAACAGGCCACATGGTCTATCGAGTCTGCTCGATTGTGCAGCTAGCCCCTCAGCATGCAGCTGCCACACCCTTCATTCCCCACTCTCCATCCTTGCCCCACTCACTCTATCCTATCCCTCCTTGAAGCTGCCCACCATTCTACAGGAAACCACCTCCTTGTGTAGAGTGTTCCATTTGTCTACCTCCCTCTCAATGAAATAATGTCTCCTGATTTCCCTCCTGAATTTACCCCATCAACCTCAATGGATGCCCTCTAGTATCCCTCCCTCTCCTGATTCAGAATATCTCACCTGTATTAGCCTTGTTTATCCCTGTCAGGTACTTAAAGGCCTCGATCTTATCTCCCCATCCTTCCTCTACTCCAGCGAGTACATGTTAAGCATGTGCAGCCTGTCTTTGTATAAATTCCCCTCCAGCCCCTGGATCATCTTTGTTGCTCTGCGCTGCACCCCCTCCAACAGCCTGATGTCCCTCTTCAGAAATGGGTGCCAGTACTGCATGCAGTACTGCAGGCGTGGCCTGATCAGTGACCTGTACAAGGGAAGGATCACCTTGCTACATCTAGAGGAGTTTCCCCTTGCTATACAGCCCAGCATCTTGTTGGCCTTCACTGCTGCCTTCCTGCATTGAGCCGAGTTGTTCATATTCCCCATTATAATCACCCCCACGTCCTTTTCCTCCTCTGTGCCCTCCAACTGTACCCCGCCCAGCTGATAGCTCCTCCTCTGGTTCTTATCTCTGAAGTGCATTACCTTGCACTTCTTGGCATTGAACCCCAACTGCCATGTTTCTGACCACTCCTGTAGTTTGGTCAGGTCCCCCTGCAGTCCTCTCCACCCCTCAATGTCATCCACCACAGCTCCCATCTTGGTATCGTCTGCAAACAGACTGATCTTACTCTGGGTCCCGTGTGAGATATCTGCTATGAATATCCCAAACAGCACTGGCCCCAGTACTGATCCCTGTGGCACCCCACTTGTTACCGCTCATGGCGATGAGAGTTTCCCCTTCACCACCACCCCTTGCTGCCTGCTCTTCAGCCAGTTCGTGATCCATCTGACCATCTTTGTACCCACCCCTACATCTTCCAGCTTCCCCCCAGCTGCCATGTGGCACAGAATCGAAGGTCTTGCTGAAGTCCAAGTACAGGACATCCACTGCATGTCCCCTGTCCAGCTCTCTGGTCACCCAGTCATAGTACTCAATGAGGTTTGTCTGGCAGGACATGCCTGAGACAAACATGTGTTGCTGCTTGTCCTGGAGACCACTGTCTTCCAAAAATATCACCAATCTCTCCTTAAGGATTATCTCTATGAGCTTGTCCACAATCAATGTGAGGCTCACTGGTCTGTAGTTACCTGGATCATCCTTTGGTCCATCTTTGTGAATGGGCACTACATGGGCCAATCTCCAGTCCTGTGGCATGCATCCTGTGCACAGAGAGGTACTGAACAGGTCAGCCAGTGATCCTGCCAGGATCCCTGCCAGTTCACTGACTACCCTAGGGTGAATGCCGTCAGGTCCAGTGCCTTGTCCACCCGCAGTGCCCTTAGCCCTTCCAGTACTGTCCCCTCTGTAATTTCTCCATCTCTCAGCCCCTCCCTTCCCCTCCCCCTCCACCACTCCCATGAGGTATCTGTCTCTCCTCCCAACTACAAATACAGAGCAGAAGTACTCATTCAGTGCCTCTGCCTACTCCTCCCCCTTCTCTACCCACCCCAGTCCTTCTTAATTCTCACTATCTGGTCCCTGTTCTTCCTTCTTTCCCCAATGTATCTGAAGAAATCCTTCTCTCCCTCTTTAATGCTCTGTGCCAGTCTCAGCTGTCTGTCTGATTTTTTTTTTTGTGGGAGCGCAGGGCCCTGCAGGCCCTGTGCTCCTATCTATCTATAAGTGTACAGACATTGTAAGTAAAACTCATCTCCCTGGCTCCCATCACTCCATAACAGTATTCATAAATGGAAGCGTAGCGTCCCTCTATCACTATAAGTGTAGAGACATTGCAATTAACTCTTGTGCTGCCAATGGCACAGTATCACAGTCACATTAGCGCCATTGATAGAAATTTCCACCGCAGCTGTAATCAAGGCCTCAAAACATGCATAACTGCTTAGTACACCTAAAGGTATACTAAGCAGTGTTTCACAGAAAATCCATATCTAGAAGTGTTTTTGAGATATAGCTGCTGAAAGCTACCCTGACCATTACATGCTATCCTGTGGGAAATTACTACACTTTGGAATGTTATAAGTATGGATCTGATGTATATTTGATCAGCAAATCAGTAAAAGGCACACCTGTGGATCAAGCCCTTTCTACACAGCAAATTTCAGTCAGTCCATAGGTCCAAACCATTGACAAGCAATGCTGTGACAAAGAAACAGAAAGTTTTGAAAAAGTAGTGCCACAAATTGCGGCACTATTTTTGTGAAAGTGCCACAATTTGTGGCATTACCGTGGGTGTTTTGCGAAACAGTGCTGCAATTTGCAGCATGTTCACAAAAGTATCGCCACAATTTGTGGCATTGAAAATGTGCTGATCAAAATAAGCATATTTCTGGGAATCCTAGAAAAAACTAAGCACAGAATCATGTTCCTCGGGCCCCGATTTGGTAAACACAAGTGTTGGAGTTAACCAAGTGGCAGTATTTTTTTAATTATAAAGTTTTTTCCACGTTGCTAACTGAAAACAAGATGGCGGATTTGCGAAAGTTCAGAACCCATTTGGGAAAGAGAATGGCACTATCGTAAAAAAGACTGGTACTTTCACACGGGACATCTCATTTTTCCCATAGGAAACAATGGGAAACTTTGTTTTTTAATAACTTTTGAACAGATTAATAATTTTTCACCAAACCTTCAATAGGCACACCTGTGCCCCAGATCCCATATACCCTGAATGTTTCAGAACAAACTCTCAAATGGTTTCGGAGAAATGATGTGACAAAGAAATTGTCAAAAAAAGTGGTAATTTTCACATTTTTTGACATTCTGTAGCTCCGCATCCGTACATCCGACAAGAGCGAAACTTGCCAGATCCAGAGATCTATGGTACCAGACAGGGCTTGCAATATTTCAGGCGAATCAGTCAAATGGTTATAAAATTATTAAAGTGCAAGATTTTGGGCTCAACATAGAAGTGAAGTCTGAACCCTAACTACAGTGGCATGGTAGTGCCACTATAATATATATATATATATATATATATATATACTCCCATATCTACATACTCAATAGACATAAATCATATACATACACACAACATAATAACACAGATAAAATTCCTGGGTTAGTTCTTTGAATAGTAAGTGAGAGCTATGCCAGAATGGGGAGATGGTGGGAGTAAGGCCTATCTTTCCCCCTCACCCCTTCATGATGCACACCCCATAAGGGGATTTGAAGGAGCAGGTGAGAAACATTAGGGGGTAGTTGGGGGACAGAATAACAGGTACTGGTACATAAGGGGGGGTGAAATAAAAAGGGAGGTAGAACATAACACACTAGCGGAAACTCATGATGGTAACAACTGCATGATGCAGACGGAGTTGGGAAATTGAAGCGGAAAGAGGGTGTAGGGGGGGTTCAGAGGCAAGCCATAACACTCAGGAGCAGTACCCAAGGGTAAGAACACTGCTCGATGCGAACCCAGCCAGTGCTATATGCTTTTGGCATGCAAAAGAAGGGGCGGAGGGGTGAAGTTGGTAAAATAGGACAGTAGTGGGGGAAGGCTCTATGATGTTGGTTCAACAACTAAGTTGTCGACCACCATCACAGTGATGGATTTATGTTGACTGCAACTTGTGGTTGACATAAATCTGACTGGGGACCCCGGCTGTTTTTTCATCGGGGGGCTTTGCCCCTCAAACCCCCTGATCTGAAGGATTCTAACTCTGAGTCAGTGTTGGATCAGGGAGGGGGTGCAGGACCAGGACAGAGAGTGCCAGGTCTCAGGCGGACTATAACAGAAAAAATGTCGATGTTGTCGGCATCATCATTTTCGCTGTAATGTCACCATCCTGGGGGCATACCGTAAGGGAAGAGAAAGGCAGTGAAGGAGATGTGGGTCAGCAGCAGCTGCAGGATGGAGGAATGTATGTGGATCAGGAGCAGTTGCAGGATGGAGAAATGTAGTGTTGAAGAAGATAGGGCAATGAGCGAGTAGATGGGGCAGAGTGGATATCCAAGGGAAGGGAGTTCCAAATGTTAAATTAAACTCAGTAACTGTCAGTGAGTGGTTCATTTTTGTTAGATTCACTTTGTTTTTTTAAATTCTTGTACAATAAATATTTCCTATCTAGTGATAGTTCTCTAGTCTTTGCTGTGGCCAATAAATCTTTACTGTACCCCCTTTCCAAGAACCTACTCTCTAGAGCTGCAGCTTGTTCTAAGAACACATAATCACTACTGCAATGTCTATGTAGTCTTAACATCTGGGGGGGGGGTACACTCTCTGCTCTTAGTTTAGAGTGAGTGGCAGTTGTCTTCCTTAAGCAACTAGTGCTAATAATTTCCCCTGGTATGCCACATAACTCCAAATCAAAGAAATGCGGATATTGTTAGCTGAAAATGTAAATTTAAGGTTCAGATCATTTTCATTGACTATTCAATAAATTTAGGAGTGATCTGCTCATCTCCTTTTCAAACACAGATACAGTCATCTATGTAATGATACCAGCTTTTAATGTATATGTGAAAAGGGATAACTAAGGGATTCAACACTGTCAGTTCCTCCCACCATCCCAGGAACAAATCTGCATAGCTAGGTGCCACACTAGCACCCATCGCTGTGCCACATAATTGTAAGTAGAACTGATCTTGAAATTCAAACATGCTGTGGGTCAGTATGAACTCAACAGCCTGCAAAACAACATCTATAGGTATCTGTCTAGCTTTATGATGGTTTTCTAAAAAATATTTGCAGGCTCGGATCCCCTGTTCATGTTCGATCAAGGTACCACAGGGCTCTGTTTTGTCCCCAATGTTGTTCACTGTGCACATGCTACTGTTATGGGACATTATAAGATGGTATAGGCTGAGTTTTCACTGCTTTGCAGATAATACTCAGCTATACCTGTCTTTTGTGTGTTAGCAGCAGGAGCCGATCTCCGTATTTAACAGCTGCCTTGCCGAGATCCAAGGCTGGATGAGGGCCAGCTGGTTGAAGTTGAATCCAGACAAGACTGAGGTGCTGGTGCTGGAAACTGGTCACAGGGGGCAGAGGGAGCAATCTGGTCAGGTCTCTGGGCTTCGGCTAGGGGACTCAGAATTGCTTACCTTGGATTGGGTGAGGAATCTCTGCATTGTTTTGGACCACGGCTTGACACTTAAGCATCAGGTGTGAGCTGTGGTCCAAACCTCATTTTACCATCTGAGGAACATCACTAGGATTAAGCACCTTATTTCCCCTGGTGATCTGCCACTACTGGTCCATGCCTTTGTGACCTCTCACCTCAATTACTGCAATACCCTATACCTAGGGTTGTTGGGGCTAGATCTTCGCCATCTGCAGCTAGTAAAGAGTGTGGTGGCCAGGTTGATGACCAGTCTATCTAGGTCATGTCATATTTCTCCTGTGCTCTGCTATCTGCACTTGCTGCTGGTTAGGTGGCGGATCTCCTTCAGGGTTGGTTTGCTGACCTATAAGGCCCTACACAGGCAGGGGTCCGACTACCTGCAAGACCTCCTCTGGCCTTACCACCCTTTGCACCCCCTCTGCTCCATAAATGAGGGGTTGCTGGAGGTTCCAGGAGTTCATTTAAAGTCATCTGGGACCCGTACTTTCGCATATGCAACCCAACTCTCTGGAACTCTCTGCCTCGCCCTATTCAAGACAGTCAGAATGTTATTCACTTTAAGCGGCAGCTGAAAACTTATTTATTCAGTTTAGCTTTCCCAGACTAGAATTAATATTTTACTGTTTTAATAATGATTACTTATTATGCTGTTGTATTTGTGCTTGCTTTAAATATTTTAATGTAAAGCTCATTGGATCATCATGAGAATTGTGCTATATAAATAAAGGTTGATTGAGTGATTGATTGATAAAGAGATTTGATGTCTATCCCCAGCCACACAAAATCCTTCCCTTCCCCCCTTATACGACTCTCAAATTTCTTCAGCGTGTCAGAGGTATCTTTCAGAGAAAACATACAGAAATAGATTAATTGCCATATTGATCATTGTAAGAACAAATCCAGAAGCAAATGGTTTGATACCTTTTATTGGACCAACACTGATGTTACAGAAAGAAAACAATGTCTAAGCCTTTGGACCAACCACATTTTCTGGGTTTGTTAATGTATGATCTGGGTGTTAATAGAATGTGACTCTCTGAACAACTGTTCTAAGTCTCTGAGGAAGGACTTGGTTGGTCCGAAAGCTTAGACACTGTTTCCTTTTTGTAACATCTATGTTGGTCCAATAAAAGGTATCAAACTATATGCTTCTGGATCAGAGAAAACATAAGCCCATCACACATAACCTGCAGGAAAAAATCAACAAACTACCCTAGGTTCTCTGTAAGGGAACTGTTCCCTGAAACTATGGGTCTCCTGGGTGGATTTTCAATGTTTTTATGCACCTCAGGCAGAATATAGAGACCAGGGATGACAGGATACTCACACCATATATACCTAAATTCATTTTCAGTAACGTCACCGTTTGATACAACGTTAGTTAACATTCCATGTTTGTTAAACATTGTCATAGTATTAGTATTTAGTTTCCTTTAATTTGATTCATTATTTAATAAAGCCATCATTATATCTAAATACTGTTGTCTAATCATAACAACAATATTTTCCTCTTTGTTGGTGGGTTTCATGGCAATATTCTTGTTGTCAGATAATTACTTAATAGCTTACCTTTTTTCTTTTAATAAGTTAAACACCTTTGGGGGAGTGGCTTTTTAGCAATAGTTCCTGTACTTGATGTAGAACTGTTCTCTCGTATGAAAGTACTGAAGTGTTAGTCGTAATAGGACACAAAACTGACTAGCCTCTGAAACGATTTTTTTCTAAGCTCCAAAATACAATCCATTGAAACTGGATTCCTGAGAGAATGCTCAGAGTCCAAAGTCCCTGTGAGCACTGAGGAATCACCTCCCTCTTCCAACAGTGCTAATAAAGTACTGTTTAATGAATCCAAATCAAAGCGGAAGTCAGTACTATCAGTACCATCATTTTTGATGAATGCCATTATATTCAAAATCAAATGCAAGTCCTCCATCGTATTAATTGAAGTTTCTTCAATCACACCAATATTTTCTTAATTGTATGTAGTTTTCTTTTTTAAAACAACAATTTCAATCTTATTTTTCAGAAGAATTTTTTTAAGGTCTAAAATAATGCCAAATTCATTCACTTTGGGTGTTGGAATAAAGGATAAATCTCTCTGTAGAATGGATGTCTGAGCAGGGTTAAATGGGAGACTAAGAGATGTTAATTACTTGAAGGGTGCATCTTTTTGGTTGTTGACCTCTGTAACTTACTGGTCCCAAATTAAAGAGATAATGGGTAGCACCAAGTCACAGATTCCCAATGAGGTATTAATTAATGACTTGCTCTGCAAGAATTCTAACACTATTGCCAATGCCTTCAATGAGATTTTTACTAAGGTTCCCAATACTCCTCCTCTCACATCCCTTGGGTCTCAATCCCCTCCATCTCCTCAAGCTCCACATAATGCACCTGCTACTTTGATTCACTCCCCTGTCACCTGTTCTGCAGTCCTAAAACTGCTGAATACCATTCCTATGCATGGCAGTACTGGTCTGGATGGGCTTGAACCTTATATCCTTAGACTAGCTGCCCCTCTTCTTGCCACTCTGGTAACTCTTCTTTTCAATCTTTCCATTTGCTCATCCACAGTGCCTTCTGCATGGAAATCTGCTGAGACTATTCCAGTTTTCAAGAAAGGAGACCCCAAAATACTGTCTAATTATTGTCCCACTGCACTTCTGCCTGTACTCTGCAAGATTCTTGAGAAATTAATACACTGCCAGATATCTGCTCACTTACTCCAATTCAACCTCCAGTCCCCCGTTCAGCATGGTTTCAGGGCTGGTCATAGTAATACCACTGCTCTCACTCTTTTTACCAGTGAGGTAAAATCCAGCATGGACAAAGGTCTCCTTACTGGTGCTGTGTTCATTGACCTCACCAAGGTCTTCAATCTAGTAAATCACACTCTGCTCTTGAATATACTATATGCCCTTGGTGTCTCTAGATCTACAGTGTCCTGGATCCACAACTACCTCAACAATAGGTCACAGTCTGTCCTCTTTGGCAAGGTTCTCTCATCTCCTTCCCATCTCCTGTCCAGTCCCTCAGGGCTCCATCCTAGGGCCTTTGCTATTCTCCATATTTGTCAATGATATTCCAACCTCTAACCCACACTGCCACTCAACTATGTATGCTGACGACATGGTCCTATACACTGCCTCCAGTTCAGTCAAGGACATCAATGATCACCTATCATCCATGCTCCAAAAACTCCAATCCTGGTTCTCCTCCAACTCCCTCTTAATCAATTTACTGAAAACCCGGGTCATGCTCATTGGGTCCTCTAAGAAACTCCTTACCGCGTCACCAGAGTTTCATGTGCTTTGTCTTGATGGGTCAACAGTCTCTCCTACTGTCTCCTTTAAATATTAGGGGGTGTTGCTTGATCCTGTACTCAGCTTCTCCTCTCGTATAAATGAGGTGTGCAAATCAGTCAATATCAAGATTGGGGCTACATATCATGTGCGTCACTCATTAACACCGGCTGCCAGGATCTCCGTAGCTCAAGGACTCCTTCTCCCCACCCTACTTTATGCTCTCCCTCTCCTTTCCCATACAAACACCAGTGGCCTTCACAAATGGGATGTTGCTTATAACAACATTTGCAGATTTGCCCTATCAGCACCTCACCTAATGCACCACTCCTTGCTTTACTCTGCCTTGCACTGGTTGTCACCTAGTTCCTGATGTTCCTATTCACTGGGTTGTTTCACTGACTCCTTAACCAGATATTTTCATCCTGCCTCACTGGGGTCGATGCTCTCCCCCTTGCCTCAGTCCCACACTCTGAGGCCCTCTGATGCCCAGCTACTCTCTGCCCGTACTGCTCCACTAAAATGGAGGAACAAGTTTTCTCTCATTTTGCTCCGAAATTCTGGAACTCTCTGCCTCCCCACCTGAAGTGCTCCTTATCTCACTCCTCCTTCAGAACTGCACTTTTCTCTCACCTCTATTCGCTTGATACTTGTGACTGCACCTAACCTTGTTCGATCTTCTGCTTCTTCTCTTCCTTTCCCTCACTGCTGCTTCCTATTATACTACTTATTAGCATAGTGCTTGCCCATACTTACTCTGTACAGATAATTCCTTG
Source organism: Neoceratodus forsteri (assembly GCA_016271365.2). Taxonomy (NCBI): domain Eukaryota; kingdom Metazoa; phylum Chordata; order Ceratodontiformes; family Ceratodontidae; genus Neoceratodus; species Neoceratodus forsteri. The sequence continues at coordinate 43,748,868 of CM057451.1, forward strand.
TACTACCAGATGATGAGTTTAACCATATCATGTCATCCCTCTATTAAGATGGAACAGCACTGTGCACATGTCATACTGTTATGACAACCCACTATATACTGTGCACTACCATACCTGTATTACCAAAGTACACTAGACTCTACATGGCAGTATCCATATGTCACATGTCACAAGATGGTTATTAAAATACTGTTGTAACATGCATTCATGTAGGTATAAGTACAATGCAATCTATACATAACAATAACAGTACAGGGTGGGTTGTCTTCTGTATTCTCATTCCTGTTTTTGCATACCACAATACAATGTATAAATCACACTACAGTACCTATATCTTACAATGTGAACAGCACAGGATATCGGTACTGTGACAGATGCACTGCACTGTCCAGCTCCAGTACAAGTATGGCAGTGCATGGGCCTAAACATGTTATCTTTTCAGTTTTAAATATGAAGAAAATGTCATATAGGTAGCACTCCACTATTTGTCTTTAGTTCTAGATGGGTAACATGCCTGAATGACATTACAATATTGTTCTCCATGAACTGAGACATACTATGTGAATGGAGTGATGGTAGTACATGTTCCAAAACATTGTGCACTTGCAGCCCTGCATTCACAAAGAATACAATGGTGTTGAAATGTTATGTTGACAATAGTAGTCATCCATGTAAATACTACAACAATCTGCATATATGATCTTAGATTGTAGTAGTATTATTGAATTATGTGTGACATATCCACACACAGATACAATGACACTACACATTACCTGATATGAACACTGCATAATACTTCAGATGCTGATGCTATGTATCTCAAACCATATACAAAGAGAGTCTGTATGCCTCACAGTGACACATGGCAGTGTTCTATGCCCTTCACTGTCGTAGCTCCTCAGATAGGCATACACAAGTATTTGAGCAAATGCAGCACAGTGTAGTCCTATAGTTTAATTCATAAACTAATCAGTATATTTAGTAAGACAATAAGAAATACTCATGATCATCAGATTCTAAATAGATGTCCTTTTAAATGTTCATCATTGCCTTCTTAACACTTGACCTTGTATTTGTACAGCATGTGGGTGTACCCCCCCAAAGACACTGAGATGGCAGCAGAAGTGATACAGTTGATGAAACATGAAAATGGCTGTATCTTGTGGTATGTTTACAAAGTTGTATGTTCTATTTGTTACCGTATGGTGTTTGTTTCTGATTTGTTGTCTTGCGTTGTACCGTCCCCCACGTGTGTGTTTGTGTGTGTGTGTGTGTGTGTGTGGGGGCAGACTTCGGAGTTAGGGTTGAAAACCCTAATGTCGAATTTCCTCACTTTTGTCACTGTAGTAACAACCCTAACTGTTGCATTAATGGATTTTTTTTGCAAAGAATTTCCTTCCTCTTTTGGCATTGAAATAAACTTAACAAATACATGCATGTCAAAGTATTATTTTTTCCTGTGAGAGCATAGGCCATCCACAATAATATTGTACCATACCCTACACATCTGCCATAGTAAGACACAACAACCATGAAACCCTTTGTTTGACATGTCAAGCAATACCGTCTATGCAGATCTATATGTATTTACATTTTCAGTATATTGATTAATGCATCTTTCCAAAGCTGACTCATATATCATTCATATACAGTTGCCAATAAAGACAACAGTCACAGAAAATAAGTTAAGAAAACTAATTATTAATCATTAAGTGCCAATTCTGTTTTAAAGAACACCAACTTGTACAGCTCATTCAGTCTCATACCAACACTGTGTAATTGTATCCCAAAAGTATATATAAAAGTCTGGAAAAAGTGATATGAGACTGAGCAAGTCAATGTTCCTAGGGTGGGCAAAAACCAAATGTAAAAAAAATGAAAAAGTGTGGACACCGAAGCAGCAAATGATAATGTTGCTGCAGTAATGCATTACTATGTTAGAATACTTAACACTATGTGCATCTGAAAAAATTCCTCACTTGACCCCTTAATAAAGGCAATCAGAAAACATCAGGGACATACCTTCAACTGATATTGAACAGAGTGTGTGAGTCACAATACTTCTCCGTCAACAACAAACAATTGCTACCTCACTACACATCATAAAAAATTTAAATATAGTTATATAATGTTAGAAGCAATAATATTATTATTGAAGTAAACATTTCAAATTAGTAATCTTATAATTAACACTATGCAGGGTTTTAAATAATTGATTAGCAGGTTTTTTTCTTGGGACAATACTAACTGTACATAAAGTATTTATATAGGTTTTCTAGAAGTGTTATGTTTGTTAAACACAGTGAGGCAAGTGCTATGCATTTTCAGAATGTTTTAGCATTTTTATGAGCAAAACGCTAATCAATTTTTAGAGTTAAATAAAACCCTGCTATGGCATAGTAAATGTTAATAAGAAAATCAAACTAATCACATAGTGACAAGTAACACGGTCACACAAATGTTAGATAGTTACTAAGTATTCAACAAATTAACCTTTCCATTAAACATCTGAATACATTGCACTCATACACTGCATTAATGACAATTAAATAACTGTAGATGTATAACCATGTAGAGCAGAAAAAAACATTCCCGTGAATTACTATGTAACTATAGCCAGTCTTACAAACTTTAATATTACAGTTAGTGCACAAGAAAACATAGTTCTAAGACTTTACAGATGTATACATAATACTTCCAAGTTTTAAAACCTTTTAACATATAAACAACATTAACAAAAAGCATGTCTGTAAACATCTATATCTCAGTCCTATATACAGTGTATTGGTCCCACAAGTAAGTAAAATTGGCAGAAAGCATGTCACCTGAAGTGGACACTATAGACTACATAGTGTCCACTTAATATTCTATGTAACATCATGTCTTTCAGTGATACCTCTGTAGTGTAGAGGTATCACTGAAAGACATGATGTCATAGAGAATAGTAGGCATTTTTCTTACTGTGCTTAGAAAATATTGCACAACAGTATGTGTGTAAACACATAAACAGCTAGTGTCAACTTTCTTGCACAGTCTCTCATCTTGCATCACAAGGCAGATGTGAGACACATATATAGTGCACAATGACCACAAAACATTTACAAACAAGAAGTGTAGTAACATTTGTAAATGTATGCAAAGTGCAGTATTGCCATGCAATGATGTGACAGCCATCAAACCGTATTCTATGTAATATGCTGCAGCAATGCAGAAATAAACAGATCAGCACAGCAGAATTGCATGGTACTACAGTATCAATGTACAGGTAGTAAGAGTGCTCCACAGTGAAAGCAATTGTTGTATGTAATGTGACCTAGCAGATAACCTGTACCAATTAAGGCCCACTTAGGCTGCATTCATGCTAAGAGCACAGTAACAGCTACTTTAATTGTTGGCATCATAAAATTTGCATCTACATACTCAGTCACAGCAGATATTCATAAACTGATATGAAAATAGCTGTACATGTCCAGCAAAGGTTGCATGTAACACTTTATACTACAACAGTGTGTCAAACAGAGCTGACAATTATTTTCATGCACGATTCTTCTGCCACATGAAGGTCATTGTAATTCTTGAGAACCAGGACATAAGCAACTTTAAGATTATGAGGTTACCTCTGTTTACAAGTGCTCATGTAGTCATTGCTTTCCATCCAGCCATTACTGTATCTGAGCCATGTAACATAATGTCCTGAATGAACAGATGCTCCATGGTGGAATATCACAGCCTGAATATCAAATCATGCTCCCATGAATTGTACTCTGCCAGCTACAAAATCAGTGATCAGTGTGTCAGCCTGTAAAGCATTTATATCAAAGCGCTGTAAGAGTAAAAGAAGATATTGAGGAGAGGTTCTAAGTCGTTTGGACTGATCACACTCTCCTCCACACCGAGTATACCTCCAGCCACACTCTGTGTTCCTGAGCAGTTGTCTGAATTTCATAGATGTGCCTGTGGAACATACAAAGAAATCCACAGCATGGTTTCTGTTACTTCCTTGTGTGAATGTCGACAAGACAGGCAAGTGTACTTTGTCACATAGGTAACAGTAAGGTACTGTCACATTGAAATCTCATCTAATTCCAAGCTGTCGATGATAGCCATCATAAAGTCAGTCACAGCTTGCTGAATGTTATTAGAGAATGTTTGATTGCCATCATATCCACCCAACACAATCCGTAAGGGTGTCAGAGTCTGTATGCTATTGTCATGCTTATCACTACCATTCACAGCCTTCTTTAGTGACTGAGACAGTGGTGTGTCATGTGAAGATTTGATTGTGGCAACAAAGTGAGCCATATGGAGAAATGTTTGCATAGGAGAGTTTGCATAGCAGTTTACTCCAGTGCTACTGTCAAATGCTGTCAAAAGCCATCCCAAGTGCCTTCTTATGTGGTGGAGAGCTTGTTTGTTGTTCAGTTCTGGTGGCATTCTTTGTGCTGTCTGCGTTGAATATTGGTCTGTCTGTCTGGAACCTCTTTTTTCATGCCAGAAACTGTCACTGTAGCACTGCGTTCTGCCACATTCATGGGGTAGTGGTATAAGAGGCAGTGTCGGCTGGTACAGAGTATGTAGTCTGTTGTACTCACCAAAACATCATCTGTCAACACGTATTTTATGAGATGATATACAGATGATATAAGAGCCAGGCAAAGTCCGTACACATGAAAGTGCAATATAGCTCATGACATCCTTGAAGATGCCAGTGCCTATGTTGCCCATTGCTGAGTCCAAACTTAGGCCTTGTGACTTGTGTGTGGACACAGCATATGCAACACACACAGGATACTGTTTCCACGTTACATATATGCCTTTCACGAGCTGAAACTTTACAGTCATCCTAGAAATAGGTAAAGATTGTTCAAAGTTGTCAAACTTCACAACGAGCGCCTCTATGAATGTCTTTTGTACATTGTACTGAAAGTCAACTATATGTCCCATTGCACCGTTCACCATACCATGCTCAACATCAAGATTTCGATGTAGCATGATGCATGCATTCACACACACAGTTAGAACTGCTTCTGATCCTGCTGTGCGAGACACATCTGACTTTAGCTCAGACAATCGTTCAGTCAGCTTTGCAACCAGATTCAGGCTCAAGACAGCACCATCAATGGTGTCAACAGCATGCAGAGTAATTATTTCTTGCCCCGTCTCTGCAACATAATGCTGTTGAATTCAGCACACTGCTTAAGTCAAGGTCTAAGACACACGATTTGAGCAGATTCTGAGTACACACTAGTGAAAATATCACATGCAGCAGTAAGAGAAGTGCACTCAGTACTGATATGCCATGTGTTAAATAGAGAAGCATTCTGTTGTGATAATGATCCAGTGCGAGCCCGATCCAAAAGTATCTTGTACCTAAGGTCACGGCTCTGTCGCATGTTTTCATACAGCTCAATGTAAACGAACAACTCCCAAAGATTTATTCCTCCAATGCACCCCATAGTATTTGTTTGCTTGCTTCACAGTCAGTGCTGTAAAGAAATGCTCTCTGTTCACAGGTGCAAGTTGCAGAAGGTCACCAAACACAACACTCTTACCACCAAATGGCTGACCATCATCAGTCCCAAGTATCTCTTGGAGTTGCAGATGGATACATGCAAGCATGACATTTGAGACCATACTAATCTCATCAATGATGAGAAGTTTCATATTGAGAAACATTGGTCACAGCTCAGATGCCACCTCATGGGAATGTTTTCAGCGCTCTCCTGTTTTGCCATGCTCTACTGGTAGCATAAACAACTGGTGTAGAGTCACACCACCAGTGTTACACAGAAACACAGCAGTCAGAATAGCAAAGGCCCAAACCGAGGAAAGGATAGCCAATTCTGTTAAGAAGGGGGATAAGACCTTTTATAGATACATTAGGGAGCAAAGAAAGACCAAAGGAGGGATACTGAAGCTTAATAAAGGGGAAGGAATGTGGGTAGAGGGTGACAGTGAAAAAACAGGGATACTGAATGAATATTTCTGCTCAGTATTCACAAAGGAAGAGGAGGGGGAGGTACCTAAACCAAACAAGAGAAACACTCTGAAGCCGAGGGTCGATACCAGTCCATTTACAGAAGAAAGGGTTCTGAAAGAACTAATAAAATTGAAGGTGGACAAAGCAATGGGGCCTGATAGGATTCACCCAAGAATTCTAAAAGAACTAAGGGTAGAACTAGTGACACCACTGAATACTCTGTTTAACAAATCATGGGAGGATGGGGTAGTAGCCAAGGACTGGAGGAGGGCAGATGTGATTCCTCTTCACAAAAGTGGGAGCAGGACAGAGGCAGGAAACTACAGATCAGTTAGTTTGACCTCAGTCGTAGGGAAATTGATGGAATCACTTCTGAAGGAAAGAATTGTTGAGTACCTAGAGGCCAGTGGGGCACAGGACCCAAGGCAGCATGGATTCATGATGGGAAGGTCGTGTCAGATGAATCTAATAGATTTCTTTGACTGGGTGACCAAAGTAGTAGACCAGGGAGGGGCTGTGGACATGGCCTACCTAGATTTTAGCAAGGCATTTGATACAGTCCCACACAAAAGATTAATACACAAGATAGCCAGCCTTGGAGTGGGTCCCAAGGTGGTAGCCTGGATAAAAAATTGGCTAGACAACAGGACGCAAAGGGTAGTAGTAAATGGAGTACACAGTGAAGAAAGGAGGTTACTAGCAGGGTACCACAGGGTTCAGTACTGGGACCGTCCTTTTAATGTCCTTATAGTGACATTGCAGAGGAACTGGAAGGAAAGGTATGTCTCTTTGCAGATGGCACAAAGATCTGCAACAGGGTTGATACACAAGATGGAGTGGAAAGGATGAGAAGGGACTTGGCAAGGTTGGAGGAATGGTCAAATGTATGGCAGCTCAGATTCAGCATAAGAAGTGCAAGGTAATGCACATGGAAAAAAACCCAGGGAAGCGACACAATGGGGGTGAGATACTGACAACAGTAAAAATAGAAAAGGACCTGGGGGTAATTATATCAGATGACCTAAAGGTAGGCAAGCAATGTGAGAAGGCAGTAGGAAGGCGGGGGATACTGGGATGCATAGGAAGAGGCATCAATAGTAGAAAACAGGAAGTTGTTATCCCTCTGTACAGACAGTTGGTGAGACCCCATCTGGAGTACTGTGTGCAGTTTTGGAGACCCCATCTCTGCAAAGACATAGACAGAGTGGAGGCTGTCCAGAGGAGGGCAACCACAATGGTGCAGGGTCTGCACCAGAAGACATACGAAGAAAGACTAAAGGAGCTTAATATGTATACTCTTGAGGAAAGAAGGGAGAGAGGGGACATGATAGAAACTTTCAAGTACCTCAAGGGAATTAACAAAGTCCAAGAGGGTAGCATCTTCCAGAAAAGAGATGTGCAAGAACAAGGGGCACAATTGAAGATAGAGGGGGGACGGCTCAGGGGTAATGTGAGGAAGTATTTTTTCACTGAGAGGGTTGTGGATGCATGGAACAGCCTCCCTGAGGAGGTCGTGGAGTCAAGAACAGTGGGGGACTTCAAGAATGCATGGGACAGGCATAAGGCAGTCCTAGTGGTGGGTAAGAGGAAGTAAGCTGTTGGTTAACTAGGATCTGCAGCTTATCTGTTAGGTAGGAAAATGGGCAGACTAGGTGGGCCAAGCGGTCCTTATCTGCCATCAAATTCTATGTTTCTATGTTTCATCAGGTGCTACATCAGTCTTATAGTTGTACCACTGAGCAACATGGCACAGCCACATGTCATTCATAGCATTTGCCTGATTTGGGTAGTATGTATCAATCAGGTCATTCTTCAAAATATTTTTTGAAGAGGGGCAGTTCGCAGCCAGTTCTTCAATCTCATCATAAGACTTTAAAACACGCTTTTGTTTCTCTTTGTGGTTGACACTAAGAAACTGTACAGCATCAGACTTGCCATACAAGTGTGTCCCAATCAAATGATCACTGGCCTCATATGCTCCACACTCCCTGTGAGACAGTGTCTTTAATCCCAGTGACCAGAGTTGTGAACTCGGTGATCGGTTGGAAGCTGCTATGTTTTCCCAAAGCTCAAGCAAACGTGTCTGCTCATGTTTTGTGATGTATGACATGACATACTACACAAGAGACTGAGAGTTGTCTACAACAAACTGCACATCAATGTTTGCCTACCACATCAGGAGAAGAGTAGGATTGTAATCATTGACGAACACCTAATTCTTCTGTCTGGGAAACTTATAGGCCCTCTTAGTGGACTTTGCCTTGAGATGGTGATGCATAGCTGAGAACAAGTCATTCATACGTCTCTGCTGGCAGACACATCTGGGGAAGCCAAATCGACACCTGTTGTACCACTCATTATGACTCTTGACTGGTCGTCGACAGTACTTCCCACAAAGATAATGCTTAAACTTTTGCACCAGCTTCCAGAGTGTTGGACTATTATACTTATCAGGAATGTGGCAAGTCACATAACACTGAATGAACTTCAGCACTTCAGCTGATTCATTCTTGCCAATATGAGGAGCAACCTTAATCCACAATAGCACATGAATGTGTGGCCCACCTCGTGCCTGATATTCTGTTATCCAAAAATAGTGCTCAACTAACCCAAGAGGAGGATTGTCCTTTGACCAAATGAATGTCAATATCTCATGGAAGCGATGATGGAACTGCCATGACACTGAAACTGGATCAAGTGAGCACATCTCACCGAGTGTCATTGATGAAATGCCATCGACATCAGAATTGGCCCACTTCAAGAGTTCAGCTAACTCATCCCAGCTGTACTCTGCACAGCTTAGCATTATGAACCAAGTAGCTGCACCATACTCATGCAGCATGGTCATGACCTCTGAGCATCTATGATATCAGTATTCTTTTGTGCCACATAGACTCAACAGCATAGATGTTAAATTCATCTGTAGTATTTCATCCTTTTCTGTCAGCCGCTGCAGAAACTGAACTGCTGTCATACCTTCCAATGGGGTAGTCAATCGGAGTGTATGCTCAATGGACACAGAGAGTACACTAACCTCACTCTCCCACAACAGGTGGGGCAAGTATTGTATGTTCCAATGGAATTTGCCATCCTTATTCAGCACTCTTGATGTTCAGTATTCAGCACCTTGAACACAAACCTCATGCTCGTCCAGATACCCTCCTGTTCCTTTTGTGAACAAATCTGGAAAATGTTGTGCTTCAAATTGTTCCTCCCATATGCCGACAGGGCTACCTTCAACCTGTTTCATCTGATACAGGTCAGTGTTATCACCAATGGCATCTCTGTCATATAGAGGGTGAATTGTGTACTATTCGTACACATCTTCATGAGTTGCGACATTGAGCTTCTCAATGCTTGGCTTTCTACTGTCTACTAGTCCCAACTGAGCACTCACATCTGATAGTTCATGTATATCAAGCTCATCACAGAAAGCATTATTGCTCTTCGGATAGTCTAGAGCACATTTGACTTTCTGCACATTGACAACATCTTGCCAAATCACCTTGGACTTTGTATGCACGCCGTTTACTAGTATAACTGTGCTGTTTTCCTTTGCGATCATCTCCACGTTCTCTTTCAGAGGAAGTGGAAAATATATCACAGCCCCTTTCAGAGACTTGACAAGCTCTTTTTGGGGGTACTTTGCATGTCTTTGTATTCAGGTGTAGAATTGTCTGGAACGGTTTCATGGTTTGTATCAGTATCTGCTCAAACATATTTAATGCAGCAATCTCAGTAGGTGTCACATCTGCCTCCATATTGTTTAAAACAGATCTTGGTGGCAGAGTATTATTTTTCACCTTTGACAAACAGTACTGACACATTATGACCACTGGGTCCAAGTCAAAGTCACTCTTTACTAGTAAGTAGGCCAACAATCATGCCCACATATCATTAAAAGATGTAATCTTTTCCAGATGAACTGTTACAGACTGTAGACTGTAAAGCAGTCTGTGACATGAGACACACAGAGAGTCAAACTTCTCTCTCTTAGCCATTTCAAACTTGGCAATGGGCTTTCCAAATGTTTTCAGTATCTTGGATTCCCATAGAGTGAGACTACATGATACAGTGGCAGACGTGTTGTCACAGGGTGCATCATAATATTTACTATTACGTTGCACATCCTGTATCACAAGTTTTGCAGCTTCTATATCTACTGCTGCCAATGGCTCATTAAGCTATTTGTATACTGCCACAGCTTTTCTTACCTGGTATATTTTGCACACAAAGCTGAGCATTGCAGGACTGTGTACAGCAATCATACACATGTGATGAAATATTCTTGCAGACACCACTATCTAAGCGAGCCAAGGAATGTCCTAACAACCCTTTATGCTTGTGAATTTCGGAGAGATCAATCTTATGTAATAAGTTGCATCTCTGTTTCTTCTTACTCACAAGAAAGTTCTTAAACTGTGCAATAGCATCAAACAACACTTGCCGCAGATTGCAAGTCTCATCACATCTCCATGATGCACAACTTGTGGCTGATGTCTCAGTTGCTGAGGCCATTTCATCATCTGAGGCATTGGTTCTTCAGTACGTGTCAGACTCAAGACATTACAAGCCTTACCAACTTTATCAAGAGTGATATCAAGCTCCTTGGAAACTGGTTTGTAAGACTCCTGCCAACAGAAAGTCTCTGAGTGCTGTTTATGTAGTCATATGCCCTGGAAGACTTCACAAAAGTTGTCTGTTGAGAGTCTCAACATTTTGCAGTCTACTGTGAACAGACTGCACTGTTGCAGTAAAGCATTCAATCACTCTCATCATTTTGCTCCACAAACGTGAAAGAACAGCAAGTGCCAGATTCACAAATTTATGAACTCTAAGTCGTGGTTTCATCAAGGATGATTTACTCTTTAGTCATTTGCCTTTATGTCTCATTATGGTAGAAATAATCCAACCAACCTTAGCCTTTGAAGCTAATGTTTAGAAAAATTTCAACTTGCTAAGTGGCCACAAATAGCAGAACTGTGTTTTTTTTACAAGTTGCAATAGAAACATTTGCAACCTGTGGAGCTCTGCTAGGCTCCGCTATCACAACATGATGTTGAGGGAGCAAGCACTGTACATTTCTCTGTAGGGAAGAAACTGAGACAGACATGTCATTATCACCAGGCAACCTTTTCCTGTTGATAGACCTTGCAATGTCCTTAACTTTCCTAGTAGTATGCTTTCTGCCCACAGTACTCTTCCTCAATTGAACATCACTGTTATACATATCCCTTCTACGTTTACTCTGTTGTCTATGTTTTGTAGGCCTTTTCTCTACACAGGATACACAGATTTCAGTCAATTTAATGATGCAGGTTCTCACACCTATAAAACAAAAGAAAAAGTCACCTGTTACCAAAAAGTTTTGAAAACAAACTCTTCTAAGGAATAGCATTGCAGTAATGTATCACTCTTTACCTTCAGCTAATAAATAATGTGTACAATCTCTTAAATTATCTAGCAATGCTAAAAAACATGTAACAACTCCACTTTTAAAAGTACCCAATCAAACCCAATTAAAATGCGTGATGTTTAGTAGGGTTAAAAATGAAGTGTAAAAGTTGTCAAGACCCATGAATAATTGCATCGGAATGCATAACGACGTTGACATCCTGAGATGTGATTGCATACATCTTCAAGTTCCATGTAAAACCGTTAATGGGAAACAATATGTTATGAAGGTGAAGCAAAAATGTGATAATAAAAGTTGTTGAAACACATGTCTGGCTTCAATTGAAAGTGTTATATCATTTTTGTCAAGGTTAAAAAATGTAACCATGACAGTTTTTGAGCTCCATGGGCAAGTCCAGTTTAAATACATAATATTTTCAAGGTTAACAAATGTTGCAGCAAAAGTTTTCAAGCTCCATGGTCGAGTAGTACTGAAATACATGATGTTGTTGAGGCAAACAAATCTTACCTCGAAAGTTTTTGACCTCCATAGGAGAGTCCTATTGAAATACATTATGTTGTCGAGGTTAAAAAATTTGACCGTGAACGTTTTTGAGCTCCATGCGTAATTCCTTTGGAAATACATAATGTTATAGAGGTAAAAAAAATCTTACCGTGAAAGTTTTCGAGCTCCATAAGAGAGTCCTATTGAAATACATTATGTTGTCGAGGTAAAAAAATGTGACCGCGAAAGTTTTCGAGCTTCATACGCAAGTCCTACTGAAATACATATTGTTGCCGAGGTTAAAATATGTTACCACAAAAGTTTTCAAGCTCAGTTGGAGAGTCCTATTGAAATGCATTATGTTGTCGAGGTTAAAAAATGTGATCGCAAAAGTTGTTGACCTCCATACACAAGTCCTATTGAAATACATTATGTTGGTGAGGTTAAAAATGTGTCTGTGAAACTTTTTGAGCTTCAAATAGTTAAACATCACTCTGCTATACATAACATTGCAGTATGTGGCAATCAAAAAATGTTGGTGAGCACACATTTTGTTGTCGAGCTTCTGTGACCATCTATCTTTGTCTCCCATGATGCTTTGCAACCAGGAAGTCAGTAAAATTGGTTTCTAAAAACGCTAGTGACCACAAAGTGGTGTAAAAATGCCACATTTAAAATACACACCTCTAATATACTGCTAAAACCACATAAAATGCATCATATTAATTACTAGATTGGTGTAAATGAGAGCAATTTATGAACTTGCTCCACTAAGAGCAGCCACATTTTTTTTATTCGGAAAAAATACCCACATACCAACTCTAACAAATCGCAAGCCAATGAGACAAGATTGACGCTCCACAATAGCAAATAATATCATACCGCTAATTTATGCAAAAATATATATATTTTTAAAAACACATATGTACCGCAGGAAACAAGTTTAGGCAGCCAATCATACTGTAATAAAAGAGAAGAAGAAGGAGGAAATACCTCCATTTTTCTCGAAAACAGCCTGAAGAACCAGCATTCACAGTAAGTTCACCATCTAAAAATTATGTTAAAATGTGATCTTTGAGATACTGATAACTGCTTAAAACAGTAGTATTTGAAGTTAATATCTTTCTAACCTCGGTACTCTAAGTTTCTCAATGTAAAAGTATGGATTTCATTATAAATTCTAACAGTTTAAGACAGACTTTGAAACAGTACTCACCATCACACATGTCAGTTCAAAAGGGACTCCCACATAGCAAGCACATGTGTATCAAGCTGGGTAGCAGCAAATCAGAATGCATTTTCTGCTGTGTTCTTTCAAAGCATACAGTCAGAGAGCCATTAATTCCCACCAAAACAAAACAGTGTTTAGCCTGTGCCACAGCCAATAACAAAATATTCTCTGGCACAGATGAAGTGTAATTTTTCTACCGGCATCATACAAGTAGCAACAGCCAATACATATTCAGTTTAGCACTGTTGCTATCTCTCTGAGGAAGAATAAAAAATGTATTAGAAATTTGCTCCCACAGTTGTTCAGATGCCAGTAGCCAGCAGCAGACTCAGACTGTCTTATTGAGCTCTCTGTCACTCTGTTTAAAAGAAACTTAGATCATGGCAGAAAACTCCAGAATCACAGTGTGGATGGTAGGCAGCAGTTTAATTCATCAAGGTAGTGAATATGCCAAGAGAAGTCATTTTGGCAGCGACCTGAACCTACCAAATTGCAAGGTTCACTGGTCTGGCAAGGGAGGCATGAGATGGGAGCAGCTCATGCCCACCATGCAACACTTCTTGAGCAACCACTCTGTGCCAGACATACTGCTGATCCATCTCAGAGAGAATGATTTGGGTGACAAAAGATGGATAGATTTAGTAGCTGAAGCAAAATTGGACCTAGCTTCACTTACAGAGATGTTACTCTCCTGTAAAATCATATTTTCAGATATTACAGAGAACATGGTCTGGCATGCAGATCAACATATGTGTCTGCTTGATAGGTCAAGGAAAAAAAAACAAATACGGTATACACATCTCTGCATTTTTACGTGATCTGGGGATGTGCACAATCCGTCATCCTGAAATCAAGTATTTTAAAAACTAGCTCTATCTAAGAGATGGTGTGCACTTCTCAGATACTGTCAATTGCCTGTTTTTGGGAGACCTCCAAAATGGCATCCTCTCTGTGATCTGAGAGACAGTGTGTCTAGGAAAAGTGCTAACAAAGGTGAAAAAAAGTTATTTTAAGAGCCAACTTTCTGTGTCAAAAGATAAAACAACAAAAACACAAACAAACTGCATTTACGTGTAACTAAGGAATAACGCACGACAGGCTGTGTAGTGCACAGTCATAAGATCACATTTTCAGCTTGTTGCCCACAATGTCTTCAACCACCCACAGCCATGTGGGGGTTGGTGTGTGTGTGTGTGGGGGGGGAGTTACACCTGATTTTCTGCTTGTAAATTTTTTTTTTTACAATTACACCAGTAGCAATCTGTTGGCATATATGTAACCCCCCATGAGCCGCACTACATGGTGTAACACATTACACACACTACTAAACTACTCATTAATTGCAGTCATTCAGACACTCTGTGTTCACTGTGCAGAATTCAACGCAAATACACTGCACACCTCCAAAGTTCAACACACAGCAAATGAGGTGCACAGAGTGTGCTGGGGGGGGGGCAACAATGGCAAGGTAATGGGACAGGGAGTATACAATGTAGATAAGTAAGAAAACAGCTGTGTGGTGTCTTCAGTGTTGTACTACTACAATCATTGAAACAATATCCCACAAAAGAATGTGCCAATATCATAATACCCTAACACTGATAGCAGCATAGTATACTTTACAAATAATGCACAACAGCGTGTGGACCATGCTGTAATAACATCATACCTGGAGTGGTTGCACAATAGGCCACACGCCAAATGTGCCCAACATCCCAGATGTGATGTTATCCCAGCACACACCCTGCAGTGCATTATTACTATGATACAATGCCTTGTTGTAATATTAACTAAAAAAAGTAGTTAAAATGTTTTAAGTACATTTTTGTGACATGTCTTTGTTTGTGAAAGGTAGATGTTAAAAATCAATCTGGAATCACTAAAGTGATGTAATACTCAGATATCATCACTGTGTTAGGCACACTACTGACCAATCAAAGTACAGAATTCTTGCTAGCCATTGCATAATATATATTTACAGCTACATCTTCTATTTATATCAAGTAAGACATTCCACTATCCTCACACATATATTATATAGTAACCTATTTTTTTCTTATCTCTGCTTGTCTTACAGAAATGGCAAGAATGGGAAAACCCTAACAATAGTCTTGGCCTATATCCCCCCAAGGAACAAGCGAACAGTTTCAATTCTGTCATCAACTACCTCTCTGAAGGGGGACCAAACACAGAGCTGATAATGGCTGGAGACTTTAATATCAACTAGTTCTCCACTGAAGCTGTACACTACAAGGACTCATTAGCCACTCTCAACCTTATGCAATTGGTAGACTCCACCACTCAGTATAACAGCAGAACAGGCACGGGGTTAATAATTGAGTGGGTGGTCACAAATCGGCCAGAAAGAATATCTTCCATCACAGTTCTCCCTGACTCCCTCAGTGACCACTCCCCAGTAATCTGTAAATGATCAAATAAGGCCCCAAAGGCACAAGCCAGAACTATTACTGCTAGACTTCTGAAGAAAGGCAAGTTGGGAGCTGGAAGAGCACACCTCAGCCTCCAAGACTGGAGCTCTATTGACCACAAAACAGATGTCAACACTGCCCTAGAATGCTTTATAAGCAAATTCAATGAAGTGTGCAAAGTCTACGCCCCCTACACCAAAAGAAGGATCTGTGACTATGACAGCCCCTGGATCATGCCACAGCTACTAGCCCTCATGAAAAATAGAAATGACTTGTGGTACAAAGCAAGGAACTCCAGTACCCAGACAGACTACCAGAACTATAGAGCTGCATGGAATAAATGTACCTGGGCTATTTGCAAGGCCAAAAACACTCACTTTAAAAATAAGCTGACAAACTCATGGGGTGACAGTAGACGGTTCTGGGAGAACATCAAGTTCCTAACCAGTAAACCTAAAAAAACTCCCCCCACCTTCCTGAACATTGAGGGCCAACCTACACACGATCACAGTTGCATAGCAAATGTCTTTAACAAAGCTTTTACTGACCTCAGCAGAGTGTTGCCCCCTAGCTTCCTTCAACACCAATCAGACACTTGCACTGAATGAAACCCGGAGACCCAATCAAACTCCCATCTGCCGTTCTACTTCAGAGCTATCATCTTTATGGAAGCAAAAAAGTACATCTTAAAAGCGCTAGGTAATTCCAGAACTAGCTCTGATCAACTTGCCCTAAAACTAGTTAGGCTCAACCTGGACATAAGTCTCAAACCCCTCACCAAAATCTTAAATCTCTCCTTGGTATCAGGTGAATTCCCATGGATCTGGAAGGCGGTGGTGGTTACCCATTTACAAAAGTGGTGACAGGGCTAACTCTACTACCACCCAATATCTATCCTTCCTCCACTTTCCAAGGCCCTGGAGCGAATCGTAACCAACCAACTGATGGAGTATCTAGACAAGCATCATTTACAATGTCAGCAGCAACATGGATTTTGAAAACAACACAGTACCACAACCGCTCTAGTGGAGTTTACCAGCTTTATCCATAGTGCACTAGACAGATGGCTCTTGATGGGGGCAACATATATTGATCTCACCAAGGCCTTCAACATTGTCAATCACAATCTGCTCCAGGATCAGCTCTCCAATACTGGTCTCACCCCTGCAACAGTAGCATGGTTCAGAAGCTACCTCTCTGGGAGAGTCCAAAAAGTGAAAATCCTGGACACCTTCTCCAACAACTTTAGTTAACACAGGGGTTCCTCAAGGCTCAATCCTTGGCCCTCTACTGTTCAGTCTGTTCTTAAACAACCTTCCTCAATTGGTAAATGACTAGCTACTACTATATGCAGATTATGCGGTCCTATATTCATGTAATGCTGACCCCTACATACTGAAAAAGCAAATGCAGGCTAATTTTCACCACAGCTAAGCACCGGTTCCTTCAATCAAAACTGCTACTCAATTATAAAAAAACCAAGACTATGTTATTTGCATCATCACATAACAAACACCGCACCCACCAGCTTTGCATTTGTAACAATCAGAACACTTCCTTGGAGATGGCTCAAGCATTTAAATACCTAGGACTGACACTGGACCGCACCTTCTTGTTTAACCAACACAGACGCAGTCACAAAGTTGTTAAATGCAAAACTAGGATTACTGTATAGACACCGAAAAGACTTGACTTCTGAGGCACTAAAAACTGCTATAAATAGCTCAGTCCTCTCAGTGATAGACTATGGTCTAGCAATATATGGGGCTGCCTTCCAAACCACTTTGAAACGTATCAAAACAACACTAAACAAAGTGTGTCATTTAGTCCTTGGTGTACCCCGTCTCACTCACACCTGCGAGTTGTACACTCAAACGAACTGGCTCAACCCTGACAGCCACTTCCAGTATCAAGTATGCCTGCTCACCAAGAAGTCTATGCTAGGATTTACCACCTCAGGCCTGCAAAGCCTTCTTAGCCGACCTAATTCCATCAGATGCACTAGGGGTACAAACAACTCAGCCCTCTGAGTCCCTTTCCACAGAACCACACAAGGCCAACGGTCCTACGAATACCGGGTGCCACTTTGGCTTAATATGCTTGACCGAGACATCACAAAAGAGGACAAAATAGGCCCCTTTAAAGATAAACTCCAAGTGGCCCTTGCCACAAACTGTAACTGTGACTGTGAGACCTGAACCCCCCACACACACTCTTCCCTTCTCTTTCCTGCTACCCTCATTCTAACCTGCCCCCTTGCCTTCTCCTCTCTTCTTGCTAACTAACACTCTCCTAGTAGGCTCCAGGTTCCCGCCTCAGCACTTCCCCCCCAATGAGTCTAGTCCTCCTCTATGACTACACTCTTTAGCACTTAAGACAAAAGAACGGCTGCCCATCAAGTTCTCACCTCCTTGCATATAATATTAGTTCATTATTTTACAGACTACATCATCCTCTGTTCCCTACCTAATTTGCTCTATATCCTGTAGATTCTTAAGCTGTTCAGTTAAACTTCTTGTCAACCTAGCCTGCTATAAACTATGCATCTGTATATTTTTACGTATGTAATCCCTGTTATTGTAATTATGTAACCTCTGTAACCTGATGTACTCATGTTTTTCTAAGGCATGGAACCTCCTTGTATCTGTTTATGTACTTGTAACCATTGTAAATGATGTTATGCTCATGTATTACTACGACGTGGAACCTCTGTAAAAGAGCCTTTGGCTCAAAGGTACTTCCTAGAAACAAATAAATAAATAAATAAATGAGCAAATACTGGACTCAAGAACAGCTGCCTCGCTGCTGGAGGCCATGACCAAGATCTGTGACCCTAAAATAGTTATGAGGGTCACAACTACGCCACTGGAGGAGACTTGGAAGGGGATAGCCAAGTACCTTCAACATGAAAATGGTGCTGAGAACAAAAGGTGGAAAAAGTTCAGGGGAAAATGGAAGCTACTATGCCAGAAATGTTATTAGATGAAGGAGTCAGGCAAGGTGCCAGAAAAGGATCGGGCCTGGTATGAGCAAGCATACCAGCTGTGGCTCCAGGCTGGAAAAATAATCTTTGGAGAAAGAGTGATTCATCGTAAGTATATTTTTGGGTAACCTTAAAGCACATTAATGTGTACTGACTGTTTGCAATTGGCTAAAATCAACAAATTAATGACCTAAACTACAGCAGTTATGACATCAGAATTCTATAACCGTATGTTTCCTATGACATAATATTAGTACAACAGGGATATATAATATAAGGTGTAGGTGTGATGTTAAAAGAATGTAAATTATCTGTCCGTAACAGAAGGTAGTAACTGTAAGATATCAACCTAGCAAAAGATCTGACACTGTATTCTGCAAGTACATGTTCTAATGAACATTACAGTTCCAGCCCTCACTTGGTAAGTGCATTGAAAGTACTGCATGGACAACTATGTTGAAACAGTGGGCTCTTGCACAGAATGGTTCTGACTCCCCCGTTCCAGACAACTAAGATTTAAACATCAGTGGTAATCAAAGCACTCGGCTGTCAAAAAACAGTGATTGTGGATAGACTTGCTCAGCATCTTATAGTCACAGTAAGTATCACTATGTAATGCATGGAGAGCCCTTATCACCCACTGAAAGTAAGTTGTTTGCTACCTTCTAATCCCACTGTTGTGTTGTCTGAACCTTATAAACCTCTCTTATGTATGTCATAATAGTGGGTTAACAAAACAGAATTCCACTGTTATTTAGTATGCTACACAGACAGAATGCAATTGTTATTCTCAGCACAAATTTCAATGAACAGTCCAATTGTCAGTTTACCACCACAGATTCTGCTGATCACTATGTCAAATTTAAATTTTAACTGTGGTCCTATTTTGAGCTGCTGTCATTCATCCCATGTATCCCAATAAATTGTTTGCCTGCATAATTTTCATTTACATTCATTTACAAGGTACGTCTAAATTAGTTGCACTTTGTGTGTGTGTTGGGGCGGTGTAACTTCTTATGTCATGTCCCATACACTGGTACAGGTGATACCATTGTACAATAACCTCTTGTGGTTGCTAGAGCTATGGTAAACCTCTCAAGCTACACTTTCGAGCTTTACTGATGATCTACCAACCACTTCAGATGATTACAACATGGTTATGAACTGTACAGCAGTCATTATTCTCTATATTAAGCAACTGTTTTGTGAGTTCTTTTGCTTTCGGAATGAAGTGTTGTTATGCAGTCTGTAGACATTGTAGCATACTATTCTAACATAGTATAGTAGAGTAACAGAAACCTTTAATTTGAACTGTATCACAACTGAACTTTTTAAAGTTAAGAAACTGCATGTAGAAGAAAACATTTAACATATACAATATTTAGTTAACAACTTTGAACTGGCACTCGGTAGCATTTGTGTTGAACTGGTACTCTTACAGATTAACAAAATTGTTCCTGTTAACAATATAATGAAAATTCAATCATACCATTTGGATATTGCCCATAAGTGTAATTGCCTGTCACGGTTGCCATGTCAACAAAATGTCTAAAATGGCACAGTGAGTGAATAAATACAAACGATTTTTTGTGAAATTATTTTTTTTATTTTACACATAATATTTATAATTCCTTCCCTTGTGAACAGCTCCTGGAGCCACATCTGAAGCAACACCAGATGCACCAGGCCCGGCCCCTGAGGAGGAGGGGACAGAAGAGCAAAGTGATGAAGAGATAATACTCATCACCACAGAGCGTGAGTATCACCAATTAGACAGTTATAGAAAAAGACTCACGTCTCAAGATGAAACATTCTTATCCACTATGTTAGCAAATTAGCACATGCATCTCATTTATAATTTTGCAGAGCTAAACACATAAATATTAGCTGTCTCATTTAGTTTCCCTGTGGCGATCGATAGTGCTGCAGCGCAGGCATCCATATATTTATGTTCGATGTTTCATTGCTTTTTTTTTTTTTTTTACAGAAGAAAAGACTGTAGTAACTAAGAACAAAAATAACAATAACGCATGATCAAGTATGCTTTGTGGTTGTATTATGGCACACCTTGGGTATGGCTTCAGACCTGAGGCATTGCCAAGTGCCTTCACTTCAACCACCTAAGAAGTGCTGTAACGGCACCACAATATACATGCTCAAGTGTCTTAGTCTGATTATGAAATGGGTCCAGCATTGGTCTTCTATTGTCACCAGATAGTTTGTGCTTGTATAATTATGGTTACACATATGATTCTAAGTGGGGAAGGGGGATGTTATTCAGCAAGGCTATCCTACTATAAAAATTGGGCCAAGTATTGTTTCACAAGTTTGTTCTCTAAAAACATATTTATGGTTTTCAAACAATTATTGAGCTGTTTTTAAGAGAAAAGTACACAAATAGCAAACCATTCATCTTCCAAGAAACGGTCAACCAGAAAGTATACAAGATTCTTTTTACATGTCATAAGACTTATGAATCTTTTTCTTTTCTTACAGAACCACTGGAGACCAGGGCACTTCCTGTTGTAAAGCAAGAGGAACCAGAGCCCGGAACATCTGAACATATGTATACTACGGGTGTTATGCTGGGATAACATCCCACCTCGGGTGGTTGGGCCCGAGGTCACCGAGCGAGGGCATCCAACAGCTTAGAAGGTATGTTATCACAGCATAACACCCACCCTGGAGGGCATTATTCCTATTATACAATGGCTTGTTGTTTTATACCAAATAAAAAAAAATAATTTTGAAGAACGTTTTTCTTAGTGTTAAAAAATGTTTCTTTCTTAAGAGAAGATGCTAGAAATGCTAAAGATACAAATCAGCAGGGATGTTATACCACGATAATATCCCTGCTGTTCAACTGACCAATCAGTAGCCACGATTCTTTCTTGACATTGTATAATGGACCACGACTAAATATAGAAAAACAAACATCAACATCACACTGACCCAGTATGGTTCTTGCTGAGTTATCACTAATCAGGCAGTGCAATCAGTTACAAGTGTCTTGTACCTCTGAACAAGGAGAGTACTAAAAAGAACTATGCTATAACCACTGTTGTATGAGTTTTGAAATCACATGTCTAAATCTAGATCTATACAAACGTAATTTTGTTAACAGATAACTCAAAGATAGCAACAGTAGTACATGACCTACAAGGCTGCCATGAGTTCTGTTATACAATGAAAAACGCACAATACTGGAGTCTGGTTGCTCAGTGTGTGCCTGAGAAAGTAATCTTATCTCAGTCCTACATCACTCTCTGAAATACTATAATCTCTGGTTACTCTTTTTCAGTCATTAGGTTAAGCACTGTTTGGTTTTCGCTTGAAAGACAAAGATATACTGCTTCCTAAAAAGTGCTGCAAAGATAGTTTTAATATCTTTTGCTACTTTATATAACAAGAAATAATTGTATTGAAATAAGCAATGTACCCCACAGTGCATGTCATGCTGGACAAACAGCATCTGATGGGAACACTTGGCCTACAGCCACACATTCCACAACCAACTGAAATGTGACATTATGCAACCACACCACACATCATCTTTGACATTGTTACCTAAGCATACTGTGAAAAAAAATTGTTCACCTGCTTAGACACCTCCTAAGGCATAACCAGGGTTTAGACTAACAGTCTATAAATCACCTACTAGAACTTTAATGTGGCACAAGGCACAGCTGAGTGCCATATTGCCTCTAGGAGGTGATTCACTGACTCTCAATCTAACTCCTGGGCATGCCTTATTACTATTATAAAAAAAAATTCCAAAAGGGAAGTGTTAAAAATATATGTTTTGAATGTTTCCCTCTTTTAGAGGGAGTTTTAAAATAAAAGAGTTATTCCACCAACAGTTTAAGAATGCTGGTTCAAAATCAGAATGCATCATTCCAGTCATTCAGAGCTCCTAGAGGATGTAATGCTGACAGAAAGAATCCATGTGCAATGGAGATCAGGCTGTACATGACAGTGTAACAGGGAGTAATGCAAGGCTGTTGAAATCCTAACAGCCAATCAAATTGCAGCAAATGTGAGACCCTTTCTATGATTGTTGTTAAATTTAAAAAAAGTATTAAATGCCACATTTAGGAAAAAAAAGTAACAAAACAGAAAAAAACAGAAAGCTAACAGCTAAGATCTTACCATGTGGTGGTTCATGTAGACATGACAGAAGATGAGAAGCACCAGAGGTGTGTGTGTGTGTGTGGGGGGGGCATTGTAACAGACTCAAGGAATTAAACACTACACCTCAATAAAGCAGTTGTAAACACCAACAAAACATGGTAAGTAATATTGCCAAGGTATGCACTTAAGGAGAGGGAACAGGATACTGTAGTTGCATAAGTAACCAGGAACTCCACACCCAAGAAATATGAAAAAGTCTTATTTCACAGACATAGAACTCAGCGCGTGCTTCTCTTTTTTCTCTCTGACAGCAGCTCAATCAACGCACACAAGAGCAATATGTGAGCACCTGGACAGTGTGATCCAGGCCCAATAACAATCAAATGAAAATATGAAAGCACTAATTGAATGAATGAAAACAAGTAACAAAAGTCAAAGTGACACCCACCATAAATTAGACCTAACTGAAAGTCAAAGAAAATGTAATACAAATCAAATACAACACCTGCATCAGACTGTCCAGGTGCTCACAATAACCATCAAAACAGTCATATGAGAAGGAACATGAAGGTGATGATGGCGCAGAACAAGACAAAAGCCATGGGGCAGGATTCACAAAAGAGATGCGCTGGGCGCAAATGAGATACACCTGCACAAATAGGATGCGCCCACCAAACGCAGAGTGATGCACAAAGGGATGCACCATGTGCAACCCCACTGTGAATCGTGTGGTAAGGGTATGGTGCAAGTGGAGTTGTGCCAGTGCATCTTGGATGCGCTCAGCCACCAAGGGGAGCAGGACAGTGAATATGGAGCAACCCAGCAAGGCATGTGGGAGCAACAGGGGACAATGCAGTGGGACAAAGGAGAGAGGGACATGACCAAAGAGATAAACTGGAGTGGTCAAGGGCACAACAGTGGCCGAATCAGGCACAATGCCGATACTGGGCATACAGAATAACACCCAGAAGCACAGGGCACACCCCACACAGGCCCATGGCAGGCCCACAGCACATATACACTGTCGCCAACATGGTGCCACACAACAGTGGGGGACAGCAAGCAGCAAGGTGGTGGCCACTGGACCAGGCCAACACCACAGGTGGCCAAGACTGTGGCCATATGGGAAGCCACACAGGACAACACCATGGCAAATGTAGGGTGGCACACAGTGCCACACAGCCAGTCCAGACCCCCAACCACAGGACACCACACACAGAGCCACAGGACACCACACACAGAGCCACAGCCCAATAGTGCAGCAGTGCAATGTATGCATGCCACAAGCAGCACACACACAGACCGGGGGCATAGACATGAGCAGCAGGACACGAGGCCCACCCACATGCCACAGGCAACAGTGGGTCCACATGGAGACTGGGAGGCAGGGGGAAGCAGACCGTATAAACACGGGAGCAGACAGGGGTAAGGCAGCAAGGGGACAGTGAAGAGCTGGAGGCAACAACAATCCCAGGCCCAAGGAACAGCGAAGGACCACAGACAATGTGTCAAATAAGAAAATATTTAATACAAAAATATGAACACCAACAATAAGAGCAACAACAATATATACAAAGGTAAACAAAACTGTATACAGGTCTATGTAGAACAAGGGATGGGGTGTGAGGGACTATGTACATCAACAACAGGTGTAAAATAGGGAGGAGCAGACAGGACATGGGGATGGGCATAAGGGATGGATACAGCAACATACGTAGGGAGGGGAGTCGGAAATACACTCAACAGTAGGAAACACTATGTACAATATATACAATTAAGGGTGTGGCCATGTGACACGTCCATGCGCCTGCCGGTGGCCACATGCCAACAGCAGTTGCACAACAGCTGCAATTGTCCTCATCATCCACCCCTGTTGCTGCAGGATGGGGCGCAATGCCTCCCTGATGGCCCTCTGCACACCAGGCCCCACATCAGTGCGACGTCCCAGTATCTGTCCATGTCCCACCACACTGTGACCATCCTGGGGACCTACAGCAGGAACAGAGAACAGATACTAAGTGCCATTGCAGACACACAACCCCCACAGAGCAGAAGCCCACCCCACCCGACAGACACTGCATGCACAAGACAGCCACCTACTTGCACTCACACGGTCATCACGCTGTGGTCTGTCTATGGCCCCCCGCTGCATTCTTCAGTGTCCTCTATGGCCCGCCAAATGGCCTTTGGCCCTGCAGGTTACAAAAGACAGAGACTGCCATAAGTAGATACAACATGCCACAAACACCCCGCAACACCAGTGTGGGCATGCAGTGATGGTGTAAATGGCCAGTGCAACACCGATGAATGGCCTGCCAATGTGCACCAGTGCACAGCACCCTGGCCTGAGCCTCCAAAGTGCCCAGCCACGGTTATGCACTGCAACTGGTGGTCCCACTCCATGCGTTACACAGTGTACCTGTCCCACACACACACACCACCGCAGAGTGGCCCACCCCATGTGGCATGCATGACAGGTCACCACAGGGAAGGTGCAGCCACACCCAAGTGTGCATATGCATATTGTATATTGCCCATGTGAGTGTGATGCTGTGTTGTGCACCATCCCCACTCCACAAGCACCTGTGCCGCACGCGTATGCTTGATACATACCTAGGTGTGGCAGTGCACCCCTGTGTGCATGCTCCCTCAGCCGCTCCAGCTGAACACCGTCCCTCCGCTCGAGGTCACCATACCAGTGCCTGCACTGTTCCCCTGTGCAGGGAACACCTGTGCCTCACACCAGCCGCCACGCAATGTCAGCCCACACCTGTGTCCTGGGCACCAGCAGGTCCTCCCGCCCAAATAGCTGGCCCTCCACCCACATCACCAGGACCACCAGGTGAAGCAGTTCAAGGTCTGACCAGTTCATGGCTCTTGAACCTGACCTGTCTCTGGGCATGTCTACATCACAGTGTCACAACAGTGCAGTAAATGACGGTGTGCTACTGAACAGCCTAATCGCTCCACATGTGCCACTAGGCCATGTGCCATCCCCCGCGCATAGTGGTGTGAAGTGTGATTGGTCAGTCATGTGCCCACAGGCGCATGCACAATGTTATGGTGGGAATGAGGGGTCATGGGTCATGACCGAGTTGCACATGCACAATACGTAGGCATCTGCCATGATGTGTGTGTCATCATCACACATATGATGTGCAGTAGCACAATGCCGCACAATGGCATGCAATGCACGATCAGCTTACAACCATGGACAGGTGGCATACTGTGCATTGCACAGATGGATGTGCATGCATGTACAGACAATAACGCATGACATGCACTATATGCATGTCCACAATGCGACTGTTGGGCCAATCGCGCATATGCGTTGTGGTAGCAGACGTACAACAGACACAGTGCATGTATGTAGAATGTGCCCATGCACTTGTGCCCCATTCAGGAAGATGCCCCGAGTGCACCGTGCATGTGCGAGTAATGCGCTGTTCAGAAATGCACCCAACACAGCAGATGCACCGTGTAGATTGAGATGAGCTGAGGGCAATTATGCAATTCATAGACAATGCACCAAATCAGCTTATTAACGTATTCGGGGGCATCTCAGCTGTTTAGCATCTCATTATCACTGCCCCAGTCGTTATTTGCATGGTCTGAGCCATAAATGCTCCCAACTCAGAACACACTGAGAACAGGTGACTGAGAAGTAGAACAGCCTTGAAGAGGAGTACTATCCATTTGTACATGTCTGTTCACGTGTTTTGTGGACTGTATTGGTGCACTGGGCAAATGCTGCATGGAGTCAGGCATGTCCTAGGGGAGGTTGTGGATATTACAGCCACTAGACTGTCACACAGACCCAGCTGTATGGATGAATGTCCATGATTACTGTTGCCAAGGCCCATGTTGACATGGCTGGTGGACGGCGTGTTGCTGCTGTCACATGTGCAGGGACACCTGCAGCACAACATGCTATGCTGCACACTGTCCCACAGGCTGACACGGGGGCACTGTCAGAAATAGTGCCTGCATGTACAGCACAAGGCGCATAGTGGCAGTGATGTGCAGCTGGCTGCATGTGCACATGGTCATGCATCACAGATGGCAGGTCAATGGTCATGCTGCTGGACATGGTGTGTCTGCCACACATGCCGGATGCAGCACAGACAGCCATGGCACACCATCCACCCCACACAGGTGCAGTGCCTGCAGGTCCTGTCAGCCAGGTACTGGTGTGCCCACCTGCATCCACTGTATGTCATCAGGTGCACCGGGAGTCGACATGTGCATGCCTAATAACTGTCTGTTCTCCACAGACCACACTGTCCAGGAGGAGCAATGCGTAGCAGGCGGCAGTCAAACTTCACCAAGTATGAGGAGCGGGCCCTCATCGAAGCCTACAACAATAGGCGGGATGTGCTGATGGGTAGGGGCGGCAGCCATATGGCACGGGATAAGGGCTGGGAGGCAGTAGCCCGGCACATGAATGCAGTTGGAAAATTCAACAGAACTCCCCCAGAGTGCCAAAAACATCTTAAAGATGGGAAGTGCAGGGTGAAAGAGAAGGTGGCCCACATTGAGGTATCCCTGTGGTGGACTGGGGACAGGATGCAGGATGATGTCTGCCTGAGCCATAAGGAAGAGCTACTGGTGGCCACCATATCCTGAGCCACTGTGCAAGATGTCCCTGGCGGGGGGTTCCAGACAGGTGGCAGCCCATCACAGTACTGTGAGTACAGTATACATGCACAGGACACGTGTCTGGCCACGTATGTGCCTTGGCCGCCATGACTGTCCTAGTGTGTTGTGCCTTGGCTCTGTGGTAACAGGGGTAGTACCATGAGTGGCGGTTGCGCATGCATGGAGTCTGCCGCGCAATGCATTGCCTGACATTCCATGCACGTGGGTACACATGTGGTGGGCCAGTGCCAGTCAGGCTGCTGTGACACACACATTGTAGGATGGGCTTGCTGTACCAGTGCCACATGGGGTCCAGGTGACAATGGCCTGTCACCACACAGTACCGATCACAGCATGCGCATGGATGGCATTGTGGTATGGGCATTGCATGTCCATGCAAGGGACTGTCATATGCAGCCATGGCATGACACTGTGGGACACTGTACACATCTGTGTGTCATTCTATATGCCAATGTATCATCCTGTGCACTAACCTTGATCTCCCTCTTCTGTTCACAGCTCCTTCATGCCTCTCAGGCACAGTCATGGGCATGGCTGCTCAGGATGCCCTTGCGGGCGATGATGCAGGCTTGTTTCACAGTACTGCAGACACTGAAGTGGACGCCACCATCCCCAGTCCATCCACTGCACCAGCCCCACTTGCCCCAGCCCCAGTGCTGGCGGGCTCATAAGGCCCTTCTGCCACTGCCGCCACTGTGGACGGCAATGCCACCACATGGCTGGAGGATCTGCTGGGTCTGTCTGATGATGACCCAGCAGATGCAGTGGACATCACTAAAGCCCTCATTGTGCTGGCATCTGGCATGCAGGGGGTGTACAGCGATGACCCTGTAGATGACGATGCCACCCAAATAGAGAGGGACATGGCAGATAGTGGGGCACGCAGCATGCAGGTGGCACCTGATGGCAGAGATGGCCTCGCTGCATGTGGGGCGGATGTAGGGACTGCACAGCTGCCTGTGGCGGTGGGTGCTGTGCCCTCCACATCTAATCCAGGTATGCTGGCAGGACCATCACGGTCAGGTGCTGTGGGACACATGCAGGCACCATTGGAACATGAAAACACCAGCCGTGGATGTGATGGGGCTGAGCATGGCCAAGTCCCACCCATGCTGCATCCTGCTGTGGTGTAATCACCACCTGTGGATGCCTCATGGCAGGCTGGTCCCCCCCCCCGCACGTCATCAACACCACCGTGAGCCCTCCCATGACAATGGCATTGAGGCCTATGTCTGCCTCCTGTGTACACCATAGAAGAGATTGCGGCCCAACGTGCGGAGTTCTGGAGCCTACGGACAGCAATAGTCCTGGAACATGAGTCTGCAGCTGCCTGGCATGCACAGATGTTGACAGAGGCACACCTTATGAGGGTGGGCATGACCGCAGCATTGGAGCGGATTGCAGCCATGTGGAGGCAGCGTGTGCATCCGGTACGCACCATGGCTGTTGGGCATCTAGCCGGACATGCAGGAGTGCCTTCCACACACCCAGGCAGTGGTGTCAGGTGGACCCATTGCTACTGACGCCATCGCCTCACATTGTACTGGCCAGCGTCCCTGGCACAGACATGGCTTGTGGGGCATCAACACCAATGAGCACCCGTTAATGGTCTCATTGCAGTGCCCCTACAGGGGTGTTGGGTACATCCCCTGTGGCTGGTGGTGCCGCAGCTGCATCAACCAGTCATGGCAGGGGCTGCCCATGTGTCCTTGGCAGCCATGGTGCTGCCCATTGACGTCCCGGTCCCCATTTCAACATTGGCTGCACATTCCACCACTGTGTCCCACACACCTGGCCAACGTTGCCTGGGGTAACGTGTGTGGCAGGCACCTGTCCCAGTGCACTGCCATTGTGGGCTCCCTGTGCAGTGCCCCCTGCATGTCTGTGTGTACCACTGTTGTGCCATGTGGCATGGGTGTGCTGAGCATGGTACAGTGTCTGCTGCACCTGTGTGCCAGCAGCAGTGCACACTGATCCATGTCACCCCTGCCACTGTCATAGTGGCATGTGTGTGGTGCGTGCTGTGTGTGTGTGTGTACCCCACTGTTGGACTGTTTGTGTGCTGTGCTGTGTCCTCAGTGCAATGCATGGCTACGTGTCCACCTGTTGTCACCGATGTACACCACCCCTATACATACCTGTGATACATCCTTCGGTTCCCGAAATGCTCCTCCATCAGCGTGTGTCTGTACTCCCTGGACCTGGCAGCCAGTCATGGGTCCTGCCGACCCATGGGTGGACCTGTGGTGTAGCCCTGTGGCACCACTTTGTCCTCCCAACCCTCCTCCCCGGAACTGTTGCCCTCACTGGCCTCGACAGCTATTCCACGGTCAATGGCCATGTTGTGTAGCATACAACAGGCCAGATTAGTCTTTCCAAAACTCATTGCAGGGCTACCATTGGTGGATGATGGCCAAGGTGGGTGTGGATCACGCTTATTTTCTGGCACACTCGACACAAGGAGCTATGGTGAGCCAAGCCTTCCATATCAGTATTTGGCTGGAGGACATTATCCACACAGCCGATTGCTCAGGGGACTTTGTATTCTGCCTGTTCTACCTTAGACTGGTTTTGATTTCCTGGTAATTGGAATTCTGGGCTTGGGCGCAGTTTCTCCTGGACAAATGAGACTATGACATAATTAAATGAGACGTCAGCGTCATAATGAATTCTCGTCTTATGATGTCTATGATCGCTCATAGACATTGCAACTATTTGTAGTAGTAGTCGTAGAAGTACCGTAGGGGTAGGAGAGGAGGCTTGGGGGACCAAACTAATCTTCTGTGTGTGAGGGTGTGTCTGGGGAACCCCCCATTGTCTTCATTCCCATCAGTGCTCGACATATGAAATCTTGTCTGCCATTTTTACCATCTGGCAAAAACTGCACCCGTTCAACAGAAAATCATGGTTTCAATAAGAGGCATGCAGATGCTTGATTAGTCCACCTCCCCCTCCCTGTTTGTTTTTGACAGTGTCCTGAGAAGTCGATGATAACTGCAGTTTCTGCCTAAGGTCCAGTTGTCTCCAGTTTATGTTGTGCTGGTTGCACCCTAGAAATGCAAAGAAGGAAGACTGTTGGACAGAAAGAAAAAATTACTCACCTTAGTAATGTTGTTTCTTCTAATGGAGTCTTGCTGTATTCTGACTATTGCAGTTAGGTCCTGCCTTTCAAGTGCCCCGGAGAACAAAGAGTTAACTTTCCATGGCCAGCATGGAACGTTCAGCTCGAGCTCGGTTGAAGCCTCTGTCTGCTGTTGTTTAAACTCCAACCGTCAGATCTTTATGAGCAATGTTCACTAGAAGTTCTGTGTGGAAACTGTAAGACTCACACTAGCCAACTGGCAACTAAATTTATTAAGAAAGGATTTTTTGGTTTCAAAGCAAAGGCTCAAGTCAGGAAACCCAAAAAACAAAACACAACACACACCCAAAATAAAGGAGGGTGAAAAAGGGCACCTCTGGGGTGCCAACACTGCTCCTGCCCACCCACATCCCAAAAACCAGGTTCTGAGAGGGGAGGCGGGGGTCAGAATATAGCAAGACTCCATCAGAAGAAACAACATTACTAAGGTGAGTAATTTTTCTTCAAACAACATGAAGTCTTGCTGTATTCTGACTATTGCAGACTACCAAGCAGTACCTCCATGGAGAAGGGACAGAACCTACTTTGGGAATAGGCTCTGAAGTACTGCTGTGCCAAACCGAGCATCACTCCTAGCCTGGATAGCCAGAGAGTAATGCTTGGTGAATGTATGGACTGTTTTCCAGGTGGCTGCATGACAAATTTCTAAGATAGGACTATCCTTGGCAGCAGCCAGGGAAGCAGATGTACCTCTAGTAGAGTGAGCCCTCAGGCCTGAGGGTGGTGTTCTACCCAGTTTTTCATAGCAGAATTGTATACAAGAGACAATCCACCTGGCAATAGATCTTTTAGTGGCAGGTTTGCCCTTACCGACCTCTCCATATGTGAGGAACAACTGGAGGGACTCAAACCTGTGACCCTTGGTGCACTCTATGTAGTAACTGAGGGCCCTTTTAACATCCAAGCTGTGCAACCTTCTGTCTCCAGATGGTCAGTGAAGAAAACAGGGAGAGACATAGACTGATTAAGGTGGAAATCTGAAACCACCTTAGGCAAAAACTTCCTGTTAGTTCTTAGGACCACTTCATCTCTATGGAAAGAGATGAAATCAGGCTCCACTGACAGGGCTTGCAATTCACTGATACGCCTGGCAGAGGTAATGGCTACCCAAAACACAGTTTTCCAAGTCAAGTATTTAAGCTCTGCAGAGGACAAAGGCTCAAAGGGTGGTTGCATAAGCTGAGCAATGCAAACATTAAGGTCCCAAGCAGGAGCAGGGTCCCTAAAGGGGGGATTGGTGTGCAGCAACCCCTTGAAGAACTTACAGAACACAGGATGGGCTGACAGAGGAGAGGGCTTGCCTACTGACAAGAAGGCAGAAACAGCTGCCAGATGCACTTTAAGTGTAGCTGTGCTAAGTCCCAAGCCATTAAGATGAACCATATAGTCCAGGACTGTAGGCAACCCAGCAGATACTGGAGAAATATGCTTATTAGAGCACCAAATAGTGAACCTTTTCCATTTGGAGTTGTAAGTCTTTCTGGTGGAAGGCTTTCGAGAAGTCTTAAGGATATCCAGAACCCCTTGAGAAAGGTGTAATTCAGCAAACTCTAACTCTTCAAGAGCCATGCCTTGAGATTGAGAGATTTGAGGTTCGGATACCAAATCCTCCCTGAGAGGATATCAACAGGTTGTAATTCCTGGGAAGAGACAGGGGAAGGTGGACTGTTAAGGACAGCAACAGTGGGTACCAGGGCTGTCTGGCCCAGTCTGGAGCAATCAGAATCACTTTGCATGGTTGAGACCTAATCTTGACTAGCACTTTGAACAGGAGAGGGAAGGGGGGAAAAGCATACAGGAATTTCCCTTCCCAATTCAGAATCAGAGCATCCAGGGGGACTTGAGCCCAAGACTGGGGGTCTGCAACAAAAGAGAGGAAGTTGGTGATGTCTGGGGCTGCAGAAAGATCTATCTGTGGAGTGCCCCATCTCGAGAAAATCACTTCCAAAACTAGAGGATCTAGGGTCCATTAGTGATGGCCCTGGGATATCCTGCTGAGAGCATCTGCTAGGAGATTGTCCTTCCCTGGGAGGTGATCTGCTATCAGAGAGGTTTGCAGGGAATAGGTCAGAGACCACAACTTCATTGCTTCTGTGCACAAGGCCGTAGGCCGAGTGCCTCTTTGCTTGTTGATGTACCACATTGTGGTGGTATTGTCTGTTCTGATCTGGACCACCTTGTTCTGTACAGATTTGGAAAGGCTTGCAGTGCCAGAAACACTGCTCTGAGTTCCAAGAGACTGATGTGAAGCAGAGATTCTTGACGTGACACAGCCCTTGGGTGGTAAGATCCCCAAGTGGGCTCCCAGCCCAGAAGGGAGGCATCTGTGGTGAGTACCACTGAATGAGACTGAGTGACAAAGAACTCCTGTCTCAAATTGTTCTGATCCTACCACCATTGCAAAGCCTGGATCAGGGTTCGAGTCACTGGGACCTAGTTTGGTAAGGAATCCTTTCTTTGGGACCAGAAGGCTTTAAGTGGAACTCAATGTCCCTCATTTGGAATCTTGCCCCCTGGACCACTGCTGTAGAGGCTGCCATGTGGCCCAGGAGCTGCAGGAAATGCCTTCCTGGTCGAGACACCTGAAGAGTGAATGAAGAGGCCAGTTCTATAAGGGTCCTTGCCCTGTCCAGGGGAAGGAAGGCTCTTGCCCTTATTGTATCCAGCTCTGTCCCTATAAAGGTGAGGAGCTATACTGGCTCAAGAACTGACTTTGGAAGGTTGAGGAGGAATCCTAAGGAAGTGAGCATTTGCTGAGTTATTTGCAGATGTGACTTGACTTGATCTGGAGACTGACCCACTATGAGCCAGTCGTCCAAGTATGGAAAGATGGAGATCTTTTTTCTTCTTAGGAAAGCAACCACTACTGCCAGGCACTTTGTGAACACCCTTGGGGCTGATGTTAGGCCAAAGGGCACTGGTCTGAATTGATAGTGGCCTGAGGGCAACTCGAACCTGAGGTACTTTCTGTGGGAGCACCTGATGGGAATGTGAAAATAAGCATCCTTGAGGTCCAGTTAGGCTAGCCAGTCCCCTGGCCTTAGAGAGGGCAGAATTATTCCCAGAGTCACCATTTTGAATTTTGGTTTTAAAAGGTGCGTGTTCAGATATCTTAGATCCAGGATGGGCCACCATTCTTCTGACTTTTTCGGGGTTAGGAAGTACCTGGAGTACAATCCTTTGCCCCTGTGTAGCACAGGAACCCTTTCTATGGCTCTGAGTGCCAGGAGGGAAGAAACCTCTGCCTCTAGGGCAAGGGTCTCTGATGAATTTGCAGGTGGAAAGGATCTGGTTCTCATCTTGGGAAATTTTTTGAAGCTGAGAACCAGTCCCTGGCTTTCTACTTCCAGGACCCACTTGTCTGATGTCAAAGACTTCCAGTCCTGGACAAAGTAAGCCAGCCTGCCCCTTACAGGTATTGAGAATCTGCCCGGCAGACCCATCAGGGTGTCTGCTTGGCAGGGGCTTTAGGCTGAGGGGTGGAAGCAGGCCTGCTCATTCCCCATCTGTCTCTCCTCTGAAGAACCCCTGTGGTATAAGCAGAAGAGAGGCCTGGGCTTGGTAAAAAGGCCTTTGAAAGGGCCTGCCCCTGCCCCTGGAATGCTGTCTCTGAGGAGTGGCTTGCCTTTCTTTGGCCTGAGCACTCCTGTAGGTGGTCCTGTACTCGTCCATCTTCTTCATGTAGTTCTCTGTCTGCTCCCCAAACAGATAATTACCAATGACAGGAAATCCATGGCCTTAGCCTGGGTATCCTGTGATAGGCTAGTACATCTGAGCCAAGCCATCCTCCGAAGGGCCACAGATGTAGCCATGACTCTAGATGAAACATCATTGGAGTCCACAGCAGCATGAAATTGCACCTTGGATGCCTCAATCCCATCCGCAGCCACCTGCTCCAGCTCCTTGGCAAGCTGGTCAGGGGCCTGTTTAGCCAGAGCCAGCACAGTATCCCACCTGGACTTCTGAGATCTAGCTGTGCAGGCCATAGTTAGCCTGCCTGAGTCCCAAAGATGCTGCCATGTACTGCTTCTTTGCCATGGCATCAATCCTCCTGGAGTCCTTATCTGGGGGTGTGAAGCCAAGGGAATATTTGCCTTATCACAGGCAGCAGCCTGCACTACTAACATGGCTGCATTGCTGGGAAAGGAACTCCGTGTCCGAGCCTGAAAGGTATACCTCTTGTCCATTCTTCTGTCCACAGGAGGTATGGAATTAGAGTCTTTAGAATTTAAATGTCTGTTTCCCAAAGGATTTATGGAGGGAATAGACAGTCTCCTGGACTCTGGGATGTCCATCATCTCAACAAAATCAGGCTCCTCCTGATCCTCTACTGCTTCTTCCATTGGAAGCTGGAGGTTTCAGACACTTTCTTGTAAACATAAAGTGGGAAGGGACTCAGAAAGCCTGGGAGGAGAAACACCTGAAGGTCTGTCTGGGGAGATGTCTGGGTCAATAGGCACATCCAGACTTTCATAATCACCATCACCATCATTATCCTCATACTCTCCTCCTCCTCCGGTTCATAAAATTCTTCTAAAGTATAATCTGGAACTGGAGAACCACCAAACCGAGCCCCTGACAGATGGCAGTGTCTGGCCGAACCGGAGTTAGTGACTGAACTATCCTTATTGCTTTGGCTATTTCATCAGCGGTCGGAGAAAGAATTTGTGGATCCAAACCGGATGATTTTTCCCTTCTCTTTCTTTTAACCGGAACCGACTCCTGAGAATCGGCTCTCCTTTTGACCGAAGAAGTTTCGCCCTAGTCAGAGGGCACTCCTTCTGGTTCGGATGGAACCGAACCGGGCTGGCCATCCGGGTCAGCGGACTTCTCGGCCTCCCTTTCCCTTAGTCTACCTACTCTCTTATCCAGGGTAGCTTTGGGAAAACTTTTACAAATTTTAAAACCAATCTGATCGGTTCAAACCGAACCGATCCAATGTTTACAAGTTCCACACAGAAACTAAATGCAAAACCTATCTAGTACTCATGGTACCACAGACAGAGACTTAAACCGACAGGTTTCAGTAGTGAAATTCGGTAGAAACGAGCAAAGCGACACTTTAACCGACTTTTTTTGAACCGAGCAAAGGAGAAATCTCCGGAGTGACTGTTCAGTGAGGCGGAGTAAAGAATCTGACGGTTGGAGTTTAAACAACAGCAGACAGAGGCTTCAACCGAGCTCACGCTGAACGTTCCGTGCTGGCTATAGAAAGTTAACTCTTTGTTCTCCGGGGCAGTTGAAAGGCAGGACCTAACTGCAATGGTCAGAATACAGCAAGACTTCATGTTGTTTGAAGAATGTTTTGTATGCTGAGGGACATGCTGGATAGTTCAGTGGCACGTCGGGAGTTGCAGTTCAGGATAGCAGAACTCCTAAACTCATTACAGAACATAAGACATGGCTCCCAACAAGACCATGTGGGTTCTATAAATGTAATTGATGTAATATCTGTAAGTTTGGGATAGCCAGTAAGACCTTTACACACCCAAAATACGATACCCTGAAGGTGGATATTAGGGAGTTAATAACTCGTGATACCCCTTACATAGTTTATGCTCTTTGGTGCTCTTGTAGACTTTTGTACATAGGGAAAACAGTGAGACCTCTGAAACAGAGGATACAGGAGCATGTTCACTCTATTTCCAATGGTAGACAGGATACAACTGTTGGAGTTCATTTTACCCTGAGACATGACTCACAACCAGATGACCTAAGGTTTTTGGGACTGGAACACATTCCACCCATGAGAAATGGAAATGATAGACCCAACCTCCTATTACAAAAGGAGAGTATGTGGTTTAGATTAAAAAGTGTGAAGCCCTCTGTCTTAAACAATAAATGGGATTCGAAACCATTTCTCAAAAAGAAATAAGGGAAATGTATTTTTGTGCTGATTTCAAATGCTGAAACTAATGTTGTTTTATTCTCTTTCCCTCTCTCTAGCAGGTCTAATCTCTACACTTTCTATTTTGGTTTGAACCTTCAATGAAGCCTGCCATGTAATGCATCTTAACTGCATGGAGGTCCTCTACTTGAGTTGCCATGCATACAAATTAATTGCTGCCTTGATATAATGAAGGTTTGGACATAGTTCCCATCTTTGCTTTATTTCATCTTTATTACTTTAGCACTATGCACTAAAACAATAAAATTGTGTAAAAAATGTATATAAATACTAGCCTTGAACTGAATTGATACAGTCAGTGAGACGCCACAATTTGTAGGAGTGCTTACCTGTAGCTAGCAGCTCCATCTAGTGCTCATTATGGGAACTTGAAACATTTATTTTTAAAGTGCACTTTGTAATAACAATTTGTAACATGTGATGTCGATTAAAATTGCACTACTGAAGGGTTGCACCTTTCCAGCAGGCTCCACCCCCTGAGGAAGACTCATTGTGAATCGAAGCGCTGATGCAAGCTGCTTTTTTCTATCTGTGGACCTTTGGTCTGACCTGTGTTCACAATAAAAGAACCCTCATTCATTACTCTGGACTGGACCTGCAATTTCTATTAAAAGGTATAGCGTGCATTTACAAACTTTTGCTGTAGTTCAGGATAAGGCAGTATTAGTCAGGGGCCACTGGTCCAGTGGTTAATGGAATTGTTTAGGTGTGGAACTCGTACTTACATCTAGATTTATAGGTGATGAAACTGTCTTTACTAGATGGTGGAACTCTGCTACAGTAGTCAATGGAGAAAGATGATAAGAGATGGTGGAACTGTCATACAGTTTTTAAAGACTGGTCCCCATCTCAGACACCAGCAACATCAACTAAGCTCTTGAATACTTCCATTCCAAATTTGTATTAATCTGGGACCTGCATGCCCCCCTAAGGAAAACTAGGATTTGAGGTTTTCAGTTCCCCCAGATCTCAGTCGAACTTGTGGCCTGCCTTCGTGTACATGACCTGGCATGGAAGACTTACACGTCCTGTGGTGCACAGGTAGATCTTATCAGATACCGTGCTCTGAGAAATACTTGTACGAAAGCCACCAGGCTAGCAAAGGCTGAGTTCTTTTCCTCCTCTTTCTAGAGCAATATTAACCACCCCTCCAAGTTCTGGAAAGTCATTCACACCCTCTCCCCCCCAAACCAGCCCCCCTCATCTTCAAGGTGGGTGACACCATCATTTCCGACCCTCCTTCTGTGGCCTCTGCTTTCAACCCTTACTTCACCACATGTGCTACCTCACTCCTATCCACCTCCGGCCCCCAACTCTCCCATAAATCCAGCCTTCTCTCTCGTTCTCCTTCTCACCAGTTACCCCAGCTACTTTCTTCTTCTCACCAATTACCTCGGCTACTTTCTTCTCCTTCTCGCCAGTTACCCCGGCTATTTCTATCAGACCCCTCCTGGCCCTCAGCACTCTGAAAGGCGGGAGCTCTGATGGGTTAGAACCCAAGCTCCTACACCTTTCTGCCCCTGCCATTGCCTTTCCCATCTTTTCCCTACTTAACCTCTCCTCCTCTCTAACGTCTATCTCTGACACCTGGAAGGATGCAACTGTTATTCCCCTTCCCAAAGGTGGTGACTCCTCCTCTGTCAGCAATTTCCATCCTAGCTCCCTCCTTTAAACCTTATCCAAACTCCAAGAGCATATAGTGCTGTCCCAACTCTCTCATTTTCTTGATTTCTCCTCATTCTTCACTCCCTTCCAGTCTGGCTTCTCCAAGCATCACTCCACGACCTCCTCCAGCTCACTGACTCCATCCACACAGGCATGGACCGGGGCCTTGTCACTGCCACCATCTCTTTGTTGATTTAGCCAAAGCTTTCGACACTGTCTCCCACCTTTTTTCCTCGACAAGCTAAGGTCAGCTGGTCTCTCAGAATCCACAGTTAACTGGTTCAGCTCTTACCTAATGGGTAGACCTCAATCAGTTAGAATTGAAGAGTCCATCTCCCCCCATTTGCACCACCATCCCCCAAGGCTCCATCTTTGGCCCATTACTGTTCTCCATATTCCTCAATGACCTTCCTCTGCCTGTTCATCTGCATCCATCCACATGTATGCAGATGACACGGTACTGTTTGCCTCTGGGTCCTCTCCAGCTGAGTTAGCAGCCAGGCTCCAATTTGACTTTGATGCTGTCCTGCATTGGTTCAGATTGAATCAATTATTTCTAAATGCTAAAAAAATGGTATCTATGTCCTTTGGAACTAGACAGAGACTCTCCAGGCTCCCATCCCCCCTCCACACCCTAGATAGGATCACCATTGACAATGTGGCCTCATTTAAGTATCTTGGGGTCTGGCTCGACTGACACATTGACTTTTCACAGCACATAGATGCTATTCGGAAAAAAAAAACACCCCGAGCTTGGTGCTCTATATAGAAATAGAAGCTGCATCCCACTACTCGTCCACAGAGACATCATCACTAAAATGATCCTCCCCATCATTGATTATGGTGACATTATTTACGGTGCTGCCCCAAAGTCAACCCTGGCCAGACTGGACCCTCTCTTCCACTCTTTCTGCTGTTTTGCCTTGGACTGCCTGCCCTGCACTCACCACTGCTCTCTGTACTCTGCCCTCTCCTTCCCCTTCATGGAGGATTGCCGCCTAACACACTGTATCTCTCTCATTTCTAAATTCTGGCTGTCTTCAACTCCCCCCCCCCACCTGACCTTCATACTCTCCCCTCTGCCCCCCTCCTCTTGTGCCCTCTGGAGCTCAGGCTATCGTTTCCTCCTACATCTCTCTCGCAAATCCCTTGCTGGTCAGTCTGTCTTCTCTTTTTGCTTTCCTAAATAATGGAATTCTCTCCCCCAACTATTTGCTCTACTTCCTCCAAACACTTTCTCTTCTCACTACTCCATGTCCACACCACTTCTTCCTGTAAATGTCATTAATCAAAGCCTAGCCCCAGTTCAACTCTTACCTCCTTTCTGTCTTTTCTCATACTCCTTCCTCATTCTTACCTAAATTCTCCCCCTCCTCATCCCCTCCAAGATAGGCCTCTCCCTCTCTGTGCTCCCTTCCCCTCAAATGTTCTCTCTCCTCCCTACTCACTGTCCTCCCTTCTCCTTCCCTTAACTGCTTTTAGTGAAAGCCCAGCCAGCCTACCTATTACCTCCTTCCCATTCTCTTATTCTTCTTCTCTATTCCAACCTATCTTTCTCCCTCTCTACCATCCTCCCTCACCTATTCTCCACTACACTAGTCCCTTTTATTCCATTATTCCTTCCCCTCTGTGCTCCTCCCTACTGCCTCACCAAAATATGTTCTTCTCCAAGTCCTATTGGAACATATCTCCTGCCCTGGCCTTGTCCTATTTATCTGTCATTCCTGGTGTGCCTAATACACTTACAATCCTGATGTATGATGCATTGCACTGTTTATATCTGTTTAATACTGTATTTTATTGTATAATTAAGTGTTCTATTCTGTACATAGCCCTCTTCCCCTTCCCCCCAGGATGTATCTGGAAACAATCTCTTGCAAGCTCAGTATGTCTTTCCTGGTGAAACTTTTGAAATAAATAAAGAGGTGATGGAACTGAGTTCCTGTGGGCCCCTACCCAATTTGACCCCTGCATTGGCCCACATTAGGGGTTTTAGTAAAGGAGGATGCTTACAGTCTATAATTTGTTGCCTCCATGTCTCTTACTGAAACCATGGGCCGGATTTTCAAAGCCCTGAGAAGGACAAAATGTGCTTGCATCAAACAGTTCTGATGCAGCTGGTACCTTGCATCAAAAGATGCAGCATTACTGACTCAGAAACATGGTCTGCATCTGAAGCGGGAGTCGCTGCATCAAACTGGCACTGCAGCCCCCTTGCGACATGCAGCGGGGTGTGGCAGGTCACAAGGGGGCTTGCGCCATGGTGGGGGCTGCACCATCTCCTTTTTTGGGGAATTCAGAAAACCCCACCATGGGTGCAGCAAGAGGCTTGAGACAGAACAGCACTGAGCTGGTCTAAGCCCCTTGCACCAGTGGCACACACTTTTGTGACTCAGGTGGGTAGGATCTGAAAGTTGGGTCAGAGGGTGGAAGTTGGCACGGGGTGCCATAGAGTGAGGTGGGGAGGCTGTGGGTATTGAAATGAATGATGTTACACCTGGTGGAGGTGCAGATTATATAGCAAGCATGCCAATGACATGGTATTGGGGGGGTTCCAGTGGCACTATGCGTTCCTGCACTCCCACAGTACCATGTTGTGGTGTGCTTTATATCAGCTTTTCCAGCTGGTAACATCACTAATTTCAATGCTCACAGCCTCCCCACTTCACTCTAATGGCACCCTGTGTCCCTTCCACCCTCAGACCACTCCTGCGAAGCATGTTTTAACCCCAGCCCATTATCCCGGCACCCCTTGTGTTGTTCCGAGGAAGGGAGCACCAGATCCCTGCAGCATTTCCCGCAGGTGCACTGAGTTTGGGTGCAGTAACTCCCGGGTTTGTGGCGCAGGGACCCAGTTCTTCCTGAATTAGGCACAGGGCCCTGACGCAGCTGGAATGCGTGGCAGCCCTAGATCACTACACATACGGACTCTTTGAATATCCAGCCCCATGACTTTCTGTCCCTATGCTCTAGAAAAATTTGCAATCACAGAATCTCCTATCTTGCCTTGAGAAGGGGACAAAGAATATATTACAGATTAGAACACTGAAACATCATCACATCGAAGTTCTTTGGAAATGACAGCACAAATAACTCACATCATTTTTTATTTAAATGCTTTATTTAATGTGTTATGGACAGAAGTTGTGGTTTTCAAAGCCAGATAAAACAAATTTGCAGCATTATTGGTCCTCAGGAACAAGTAAGCATTGTACACAGTGGAAATCAATGTGCCCTCACTGCCATACAGTTGAAATATGTACTAGAGAGGCTAGAGTGTGGACTCATTGTATCAGCCCATTGGCTGAGTTGAAGCCATGTGTCCACCATATTAGTGGAGGTGTCAGATGCTGGAAGTAGGATGGAAGTCTGTGGCATCCTACAGTAAACACAGGATTTACTATGTGGAATTCAAATGTCTCTTGTTGATGCAGGTAAAACGCATTGCAAGTTGTGGACGGCAAAGTCGTGTGGATTCTGAGGGTGTGCCATCGGTCTGCATTCAGTTGAGAAAGTTATGTTTGCAATGCTGTGTTTCCACAAAACCCACATGCTGCCCATATTCCCCTCATACTGTCACCTCCAAAGGCAGATAGGGGCAATGGCAGCACTTGAGGCATCTGTTATGTGCAGCTGAAAGCTACACATATTCACATCCCTAGCCTTTTCCCGATATGGACGTATCCAATGGGGAGAATGCAGCCTTCTCACTTGTGGCAGTGTGGAGGTCTACGGGGGTGAGATTGAATGTAGAGGGTGGTTGCTCATACAGCTAAAGTTTTCTACCGAAGTACGCTGTAATTGATGGGAAATGTGCTGTCACGTAGATCAGGTGCAGTGAACTCAGGTCCATATATACTTACATCATATCCATTGTAGACTATGGTCTTGTAATCTATGGAGCAACACTCATGTCTTTGTTGTGCAGAACATCCATTGCTCTGTACAAGGCATGAAGACTACTCACGGGGTTCACACGTTTCACCCACACCTGTGATCTTTACGCTGAGACTGGTTGGCTACAGCTGTCAGGGAGGATCCAATTCCAAACCGGTCTTCTAGTCAAAAAAGCACTTCTCGGCCTCCTGCCACCAGGCACTACAAACCTGCTAAGCCCCCATTGTAGTTCACAGCATACATGATGCTTGAACAGCCATCATCTCCATGTTCCTAGATTCCGGACAGCTCAGGGGCAATGCTCATTTGCCTACAGAGCACCTCACTGGTTTGATACTCTTCATAGTGATATAACTACCCTACCTAAATTGGGACCATTCAAACTGAAGTTATGCCAACATCTTATCACCAACAGTTCTTGTGACTGCTTCATCTGAGATTCCCATCTACTAGCATTCAGTCTTCTTCTCATAACTGGATAACCCTGTATGTCCGCTGTCACCTCAATAATTCCGAGGCTACCCCCCTTTTCGTACTTTGACACGGCCCCTGGCTACCCCCCCATCCACCTCACCCCCCCTGCTCCTACCCTTCCCACATCAGCTTGACAAGGCCTATGACTGCCACTTCCTACCTTTCTTACCCCCATCCACCTCACCCCCACCCCTCCCATACCAGTTTGACAAGGCCTCGTGGGCTGCGACTTCCTACTTTTTACCCCTGTCCACCCTCACCCCCCGCCCCTGCACCCTCCCACACCAGCTTGACAAGGCCTGTGGCTGCCACCTCCTACCTTTCTTACCTCCTGCCCACCCCACCTCCTGCCCCTACCCCCACATCAGCTTGACAAGGCCTATGGCTGCCACTTCCTACCTTTCTTTCTCCCATCTTTATCCTTCCCCCTCTCATCTACACTTTCCTCCTATTAGAACGATACAACTGCGTATAGCTATATATATATTTGTTCACTTTATTTTACTGTTTTTGGAAACACTGTACTTTTCCTCCTTTGTATGTTTTGTCTCCCTTCCCCACTGACGTGGGACCTTTGTAAATGAGCTGTCTGTGCTCAGAGGTATTGTAATCCAAGAATAAATGAATAAATAAATAAACTATCAGTTGCTTGGGCAATGGCACGTGTTCCCACATTGTTAAGAGCCTGTGACTGCAAGTCTCATGATGTGTCCCTCACGAGTCCCAATGTCTTGAAAAGTCCACAGTCTGAGTGTTAGTATCCAGGAAGGGTGGTGTAGCTGCACAGAGGGTGCTCAGCTGGGTTGGGAAGGGGACCTGTTGTGTGGGAAGGGTGCTTAATCATGAGGGAGGAGTCAAACTGCATGGAGGGTGGGGGTTGTGGGGTGGTCAGCAGAGGTTTCTCTTCTTTTTTTGTGTGTCAGAAGAGTGGTCTGGTACCTGGAAGGTGGTCCAGCTGCAGGAAGGGTGGTGGCGGCTGAAAGACTAGTCCAGAAGCAGGCACCGATATTGATTGGGGGGGGTTACAGTTAGGTCCATGTGCGGAATTGTCGGGTCCAGTGACATGGATAGTTGAAGGGGACAGGCTACATAGAGTGGCTAGCCATACATCTAAACTGTCCCTTACAAGTGTTCTGACCCTGATGGTAAAGGTGATGCCATTCAGATTCGGTGGTGTGAATTTAGGCATGAAGCAGAACTGCATAACTTTCTATGACCTAATTTAACTTGATCGGATAATGACACAAGTTTCTACAGTGTTAGGAGCTTGTGTCTCCATCTCTAATGATGTGACACACATTCTGAGAGCAACTGTCTCTAACTTGCCACATCCTCAGTGTTATTATCCAATATATTATTGACAAAAGGTTGAGTTGTATGGGGTCTATGGGCAGGCAGGATAATCTGGGAAGGGTGGTGCAGCTGCAGAGAGGGTGCTCAACTTGGGGGGGGGGCTGTTCAGTAGTGTAGGATGGGTGGTCTACAGGGAGTGACCCATCTGCAGGGAGGGTGGGGGCTGTGGGGTGGTCTACAGTGTGTGGTCATTGTTGCTGGGGTGAGAGCTGGTCTGGTGACTGGAAATGTGGTCTAACTGCAGGAAGGCTGGAAGTGGCTAGAATACTGGTGCAGAAGCAGGCAGTGGTCTTGATTGGGGATTGGAGTCAGGTCTGTGTGCTGAAATGATGGGTCCAGGTGTTGTTTTCATTCCTTTTTTTATGTCTAATTTTTTTTTTGGGGGGGGGGAGGCTGGTCAGGTGGCTGGAAAGGTGGCCCAGTTGCAGGAACTGTGGTGGTGGCTGGAACACTGGTCCAGAAGCAGGCATTGGTTTTGACTGGGGGTTACTACCTGGTCTGTGTACAGAAATGTTGGGTCCATAGACATGGTTCCATGTCATAATGGCGATCACAGAATAGAGATCACCATTACGGCGGAGTGTATATCGCCAAAATAACAAAAAAGCGATGCATACTTGCAGCGAGGAAACACCGGCGAACATGGAAAAGGTTGTTCTGTGGGGGTCTGTGCTCCTGCACCCCTCCTTACTAAGGATTACTAACTCCAGGGGGGTGCATGTTGGGGAGGAGGAGAAACTTTGAAAAAAAAACAAATTACTCATGGGGCAAAGAAAAAGCAAAAATACTGTATCCCTCCCCAGCTCCGAGCCCTGCAGCCTCCCCACTGTAGCCAGCCACATTCACCACTCCACCAGTTCAGGAGCCTCATGCCACACTACCCCTTATTCTTTTATAATTTCCATACATAACATGTCATCCATTAGCATTTTCAGTTAC
Organism: Neoceratodus forsteri; assembly: GCA_016271365.2. NCBI lineage: Eukaryota > Metazoa > Chordata > Ceratodontiformes > Ceratodontidae > Neoceratodus > Neoceratodus forsteri. The sequence goes on from CM057451.1 coordinate 43,793,558, forward strand.
ATTTCTGTGACATTTCATTTGCAATTGATACTTTCTTATCAAGTCCATGTCACCCTAGTATTTCTAAAAGCACCCAACTGATACTGTTCCAATATTCCATCAATCATTTTAAGAACTAACACATGTATTTCTAACTATAAAAACAACTTGATTCAGTAATTAATAAAAGGAAATATGTAATAAAAATATAACTTACAATTGTGTACCTTTATTATTTTTATGTCTTATATCTTCTCCCTTATTTTATACTGGTTCTGAATTAAAGCTAGTTTTTGGCCTCCCCTCCCCACCTGTTTTCATCCATCCTCCATTTCCTCATTCAGCATCTGGACCTCCACTGGTGACAGCATTGCCAGGAATGGCCTCCATGTGTTAAAGAAAATCTTCCCTCTTCCTTGCACCCTGAGCGAGAGTTGCTCCAAGGACAGCATCTGAATGGACAAGGTTCTCCACTGACCTACTGCTGGTGCTGTGTTGGACACCCATGTATTTTGTATACAGTGTCTGGCGAGTGCCAATAACACTCTTGCCCACCTATTCAGAGGTATCCATTCCCCTTCCTCATCCTCTTCCACACCAAATAGCCATACCAGTGAAGCCACAGTCAGTCGCCTCCCTATCATGTTTCCTACCTCTCTCAGTACTCCCTTCCAGAAGTACTGTAACACTGCACATGACCAGAAACAGTGGTAGTACATGCCCAACCCTCCCCCACACCTACCACATATTGAGGATACTGCAGGGTGAAACTTATGCACTATCTGGGGGGGACAGTACAGTCGGTGTATAAACTTAAAGAAGGATTCTTTAAACCTTTTTTTTTTTAATTCTATTTTCTTTTCCCCGCCCGAGCCGCTAGCCACCCTGTATTTTCAACCTGGTCATGGAGCCATGGACTTCCACCCCTCATATCAGCCACAATCCCTCCGAAGCCCCATGGCTTTCCCTCCACGGCAAGGCTGCTGCGCTCTCCCTACATGCTGCAGACTTCGGGATAGGTCAGATGGCTTGGCCTGAGGGGCTAATCGAAGCCATAGCGGGCTTCATGGAGCGTGGCCGGCAGCTGTCCTGTTTCCGATTTTCTGGGGAGGCGGGGCTGTGCAATGACGTCCGGTGTCCACCCAGCCTCCTGTACATGTTTTAGCGCCGGTAGCTGTGCGACTCCTGGCCTCCGCCAGGGGTCCCTCATGTGCCAGGTACTTCCCCACCCTCCCCCCGGAGAAGGAGAGCAGTCCATAGGATGCTCTATCCTTCTCCCCCGGCCGGCCCTCCAGCGACCCTGGAACATTCCAGAACCTGGGTTGCCGGCGTCGCAAGTGGAAATCCAACCGCTGTGCCGATGGGCTGGCTGGATTCTTTAATCCTGTTACAAACCAGTAGCCCCATGTCCAGTTTCAGTACTACCTTCCAGTTACCATCCCTCACCTGTATGCCCATATCCCGTTCCCACAATGCTTTGTTTTTTCCTGTAAGATCTGGAAAGAACTTTCTGCCCAGCTGTGCTGCCTTGCATATAAGGCCTTTGGGATTCCTCCTAGCATTGTGAATCAGATGTTCCACTTGCTTCAACGCCTCCCTATTTGTCCCACTCAGTTCTAGCTTCTGGGTATATGCTCTCACGTGCTGGTATCTCAGAAAGTGCATGTTGTCCAGTCCCAGAGCTCTCTGAAGGTCTGCAAATGAACACAGCCTTCCCCCGAGAGGCAATCCCTTACACATTTGATTCCCTTCTGCTCCCATTCCTTAAATCCAGGATCCTCTAACCCAGGCAAAAAGGACGGGTTCCCACTCACAGGAAGCATATGCATATCCTGTTCCTCCATGCCCCTTGTTTGCTGGATCTGTACCCAACTCTCAAGTACTGTCATCACCATGGGGTTGGTCCCTCCCGATTTATATAAGCTCTCTTATCTTTTTTAGTCAAATAAGCTGATAACCTCCCAGGGCAGCCCTCTTCCTCTAAATCCAGTCAACTTGCGGCCTTCGGGTGGTGTACCCAATCCTGTATGTACTGATGCTGGATTGCCAAAAAATAATTTCTGGAAAGCCCAATCCTCCCTCCTCCCCACTTGTCTTGAGCCTTTGTAAGCATGCTCTGGGTCTCTTCCCCTTCCAGAAAAATGTAGAAAAAGCTGCTTCCAGTTTTTTAATGTCCCTTCTGGTCCAACCCACATATACTATCTGCATTATATATAGTATACGCGGGAGGATACTCATTTTAATTAAATTGATTCGACCCAGCCAGGATATGGGAAGGGTACACCATCTGCGCAGGTCATCCTCCACCGTTCTGAGCAGTGGGGCATAATTCAGCTCATAAATTGATCCCAAGCTTTCCCAACCTGTATCCCTAAGTATGTAAATGACTGGTAACTTCTTTAAGTCCCCATGGTTCCCCCTGCCCCGTCCCCCCCTCCTTGTGTACTGTCATAATTTTGGATTTTCCTATATGTAACCCCTAGATGGCGCTATCCCAGGGGCTACTACCCCTGCCTGATTTGCCACTAACAGGTTGAGGGGCCTGGATCCAATGGCGGGTGCCTCCACCCAGAGGTCAGGGTTTGCAATAGTTAAACTAACTTGGTCACAGCCCTCTGGGACACTGCAACCCTCTCTTCCCACTAGTGGCCCACACAATATATCAGAATTACCTTCACAGTATACACTTACCCCAGGACTGGTTCCGCACTGGGACCTCCTGTGAAATGAGATACAGTGCAACAATCACAGTACAGTACTTTAACATAGACAAACACTCAGGCAGTATAACTTTGCTGAAACAAGCAGCTCTGATTTATTTAGGGGATATAACAAGGACAGGGGAAATCAGGTTAATTAGCTTATCACTCTAATAATCTACCTATGGCTCTGTGCACAGGCCTATCCCTATCAGTTACTGTCCCTGGGTACCCAAGCCCTAGTGGCTAGTCCAAACCGTGGCAGCTGGTAGGGCCCTTTCACACAGAGAAAAGGAAAATTAAACAGTCAGCAGTACAGTAATTCCATTTGGATTTAATGTGGCAATTCAACAGGGAGTGACCTGAATTAGTACTCACGACCTCCAAATAAGATAGGGTCCTTCAATATCAGCAGGGCTACTCTTGAGCTCAAGAGACTCTTCACACATTTATATGGTAAAAAAGAGAGTACTATACCAGGCAGGCTGCTTCTCTATCCCGATCGCAATTACTGCACATACCGGGAGAACACACAGCAGATTCAGTTCCTGACAGACCGAGTGCAATTCAATAATTCCTCCAGTCTTCTACAGGGTGAGCCTGGTTTCTACTCTTCAGAGATCCTTTGATTCTTTTCACAGGACGGATTCAGTCCTAACAAGCAGTTACACAAGCTGCAGACCAGAACTCTGGGCCTTACACGTTTTTGACTAAAACTGCACACTGAAAAAGCACAGGGCTCCTTCCTTCTTCACTGCCAAAGCTCAACTGAAACTCCAACCGACAAAACTGGGCACTTCCTTGGAGTTCCTCCCAGTTCTTGACTGGATTGGCTGTCACCACAATAGACTGCTGCTGTTGGTCCAAAAGGCGCTGAAGTCTAAACTACATCTCCCAGAGTCACTGCCCATACAATCCTCTTGTGGCTGGCTCAGATTATGAGTCCAAGTTCTGATTCGTCCAAGGCACCATTTTAGAGCTAGCTTACCCCACACTGATTGGTCCAGTTCAGCAGTTCAAAACCAGAATGGGGAACTAGGCAGACACTGTTCTGACTGCAAAAGAAAGCAGGTTAGACAAACTGTAATTTCATTATCACTCTAAATGGTTTCTGGCAAACAGTTACATCTTTCAGATAGGTTCCCTTTGCACTCCTAGTGACTGCAAAATGGAGTGAATTACAGCAGCTTGAGTGGTACTCAATCAAAGAAACACACAGTCCCCCATACAAACTAATTATGTCTGCAAGCAGACAGCTCTTAAAGAGACAGTACCAGAGGTTCTAAAAACACTCACTGATAAATGGCTTAGACGCCAAACACCATTCAGGCTTGGAGCATTCAAGCAAGCTCCTGGAAGTCTTTTGGGAACCCCCATTTGCAGGGGGGTTACATATATTTATTTTATATCCAGAAAATTCCACAAAACTGGCAATAGTCCAGAGCAATGGAGGCATCAATTCCTTTGGCTCTCTTATAAACAATAGCATAACATCCACGTATAATGCAACTTTATGCATTCTACCTGACACACCCTGTACCTCCCCCCACCTTATCTCCTGGTTTTGCCTGATGGCCACTGCAAGTGGCTCCAGTGTCAAGGCAGACAGCAAGGGGGAGAGGGGGCATCCCTGTCTGGTTCCCTTGAACAGCAGGAGTCTCTCAGACAACGTTCCATTGATCAAGACTTGCACTGTGGGGGAACTGTACATTGCTCTGATCATACCCACAAACTTGCCACCCAGACCTAATTGGGTCACGACTTCAAATAAATATTCCCATTTGATGCGATCTAATGTCTTTTCAGCATCCATTGAAAGTAACCAGGCATCCCCCTTCCCACAAGCCGCCCCCCAAATCACATTCAGTAGCCTCCTAACATTATGATAAGAGAGCCGCCCTTTAATGAACCCAGTCTGGTCTGGGTGGACAATCTCAGGCAGCACCTGTTCCAGTCTATTTGCCCAGATCTTTGCCAAGATCTTTAGGTCACAGTTTACGGCGGAGGTAGGTTTAAAAGACGCACAGTCTTCTGTATCTCTACCCAGTTTTGGTACAAGGCATATTACTGAGTCAAGGAATGTCTCAGGAAGCCTCCCCACCTCCTCCTGTCTCTCCTGCAATACCTTACTCAAAGGGCCACTGACATGCGCCATCATAAATCTATAGTATTCCACGGGATACCCATCTGGCCCACTGAATTTTCCTTTTTGAAGCCCTCTAATCGCATGCCGGACCTCCTCTGAGGAGACTGGGGCATCTAATTCCTCCCTCTGTTTCTGTGTGACTTTAGGTAACTTATACTCCCTAGCCTTCCCTATTGCTCCTCCACATTCCACCTGATATAACTGTTGGTAAAATCTTCTAAACCATTCTCTTATCTGCAGTTTGTCTCTCACTATCTTCCCCCTTCATCTCTAACACCCGTTATCATGGTTTGCTTCCCCCCCCCCTTCTTTAACTTCACCAGTAGGGGCCCTGGTTTATTCCCCCACTGGAACATTTTTTTTTTGATAAACATACAGGACTTTTTAGCATCCTGCATCAGAAGTGTGTTTAGAGCCTCCCTGGTCATTTCCAGAAGGGCCCCCTCTCCCGCCGCCACCCTATGTTCCAGATCCTTAACTTTATTCTCTAGTTCTGTTCTCTTCGTCTGTTGCTGCTTTTTATGTTTGGCCACAAAACTAATTATAGTACCTCTCATAAAGGCTTTCCCTGCATCCCATATGACCTTCTTAGGCAGGTCGTCATTCCAATTATCCACCATGAAATATTTCCACTGCTCCTCTAAATATTCCTTAAAATTCTGGTTGCTCAATAAGTAGCAGGGAAATTTCCACAGGGGTAGCCCCTCTCTTGGCTCATTTACTGTGAGAGTCACACAGACCTTGTCATGGTCTGAAATCTGGATAGAGCTGTGGGAGACATTCTGAACCCTTGCAAGCCAACTTCTGGGGATGTACAAATAAATCAATACTTCATTGTATCAAATTATAAGGAGCCTTCCTTGTTCTTCTGGATCAAGCTGTGCTAGGCCAGCTGAGTGTTCCTTTGGCCTCTCCTATCCTCCTTTTATAATCTCCTTGATGTACTCCTCAACCCCTAGCCTCCTGATGCCATGTTGGCTGCTATTCTCAGCTGATGGCTGGCCTCCTATGTATGATGTTATTATCTTCCTGCCACAGGGTAGATAAGGTCCCCTGGTGTTGCTTCATTTACCATGTTTATGTCTGATGCCCTTACTTGTACCAGCTCTTATTGCTTGCCTGCTGTACCTGATTGTATCCTTGTAATCATGTATGTATCTCTGTAATAATCATGTATGTATCTCTGTAATCTCCCGGGTCACACCTGAAAATAGGCACCTGGTTGTCTAGTGTGCTTACCTGGTAAACAAAAACAAATAAATCAATATGTGACCACATCTTGTGTGGATTAGAGTAGAAAGTATACTCTTTGGCTCCAGGGTTCACAGTCCTTCAGCAATCTATAATATCCAAATCATACAGTCCTATCTGCCACGGTTTTACTGCCCCACTTTCTCTCCCCTTTCCTTCTGAATGATCCATCTTTGGGTCCATGGTACAATTACGATCTCCTCCCAGCATCAGGCCCTGAAACTGTTCCCTGATCAGCAATTCTAACACGCTTCCTCCCTCTGTGGGTCAAAGACCGTAGGAGCATAAACAGACCCGAACGTGACAGGTTCCCCATGCATTTTCCCCGTGATAAATACAAACTGTCCTTCCCCAGTGTCCTTTACCACTCTAAGAGCTTTGAAGGGTAAATTCTTGTGTATTAGAACGGCCACCCTTCTCTTATGGGAGAAGTAGGATGCAGCAAAAAATTCTCCCACCCATCCTCCCACTAGTTTTGCATGTTCTGCATCTGTTAGGTGTGTTTCCTGTAGCAGTGCCACCTGCGTTCTTTGCCTTTTAAGTGCTTTCATTAAACTAGCTCTCTTAACTGGTGTAGCGAACCCCCTCACATTCCATGATGTCACTTTTAGAGCCTCATATTTAGCCATTGCTCCCTTTACCCAGCTTTCCCTTCCCCTCTCCTTCATCACGTTTTCTACCCCTTTAATGGTTTCTCCAGCACAAACTTTTAAAGTTACCCCCAACCTCACACACATTCTTTTGTATCGTGCACATCAAAAGATCAAAATAACAGTCATAACAAACATTAACAACCGTAACCTGTATAACTATAATACAGTTCCCTCTCCCCCTTCCCCTTACTATACCACCCATCGCCCTCAACAGTGCGTAGGCGAATAACAAATCTGGTGGTTGGATCTACCCAGTCATAGAATATCCCCACCGCACTACATTTATATTTCTTTTAGAGTAGCATATTCTTCCTGTCAAATAATAGAAGCAGCCCATGTTTCTTTGCCTCCCTCCCTCTTATGTTCCCCAGAGTTTCCCCACCTCCATACGGTCTCTTCCTTTCCTTTTACCCTCCTTCAGCATTCCTTAAAAGTAATAGTGGTGCAGGCCCCCCGCGCTCTTCTTTGTTCCTGAGGACTGTGTTGCTTTTCCCCTTTAAACCTCCTTTAAGTACTGAATCCCCCATGCTGTTCCTCGAGAAGGCAGTCACAAGTACTTAACCTCCTCATTCCTTTTCTGGAGTCTATAGGCATCAGTTCCCCTTTTAACAGTATACCCATAGACATGGATAGGTTGGGGGGGACTGGCTGTAGGGAGTGGTTGCCCATACATCTCATCTGTCCCTCAGAATTGCACAGTCCATGATGGGAAAGGTGTGGTCATCCAGATTAGTGTGGCTCTTCCTACTGCCCTGTTGCACTGCTTCACCACTTTTAGGTCCTCAGATGTGATTACCCCAGATCCTTTTCCTTTTTTGTGGTTGTCAGTAGTATGCCTCCCATCATGTACTCCACCCTTGGCTTTCTAAGTCCCAGGTGCCAGATGTTGCACTTCTTCACAATGAATCCTAGCTGCTACACTCTTGACTACTCCTCAAGCTTGCTTACATTTCTCTTCATGTTTTCCACCCTCCTGGAGTGGCAACCGTGTTGCACGTCTTTGTCTCGTGAAAAAAGGCATACCTTCCCTTCTAATCCCTCTGCAGAGTCATTCATAAAGATGTTACAGAGGACCGACCCCAACACTGATCCCAGTTGCATGCCATTGGTCTGTTCCCCTTCCTCAGAGTGAACTCTGTTCACCGGAGTGGTTTTTAACATTTCAGGAACATCAGCCAGAGTCATTCCCTTGTCCCACTTGAGGACCTGCTTTCAGTGGTACATGCCTTCATGATGTGGCCTATTTACTACTGTAATGCCCTCTACCTAGTGATTAGAAGAGGTGTGCTACGACACCTACAAATGGTGCAAAATGCATCTGTGAGATTACTGACTGGTCTCTCCAGATCCATTCATATGACTCTGTGCTGTGGGATCTGCACTGGTTTCCAGTAAAGTTGCGCATCTCCTACAAACTTGGGGTACTAACTTATCAGGCCCTGCAAGGCCAGTTCCTGCTTACCTGCCTGATCTCCGACAGCCGTACTGTCCCACCGGCCCCCTCTAGTCTTCTGATGAGGGCCTCTTGATAATCTGCAAAACTTGGTTAAAAACATCCAGGAACAGAGCCTTCAGAGAAGCAGGTCCAATTTTGTGTAAGTCTCTGCTGAGTGCCCTCAGGGAGGTCCCATCGGTTGCTATAGTTTATATGAATCTTGCTACTACCTCTTCGTCCAAACTTTTGGATCTACCTTGGATCCATGATTTTAACTATCTGAGGCATCTGGAAGCCAGTGGAGCACAAGATCCAAGGCAGCACGGATTCATGTTGGGAAGGTCATGTCAAATGAATCTGATAGATTTCTTTGACTGGGTAACCAGAGAGGTGGATTATGGGGGAGTGGTAGATTTGGCCTATCTGGGCTTCATCAAGGCGTTCAGCACCGTTCCACAAAGGAGGGTTGTGAACAAGCTGGGTAGCCTCAGATTGGGTCACAAGGTGGTGAACTGGGTTGGTAATTAGTTATGGGATAGAACACAAAGGGTGGTGGTAAATGGAGCAAGATCTGAGGATGGGATGGTGACCAGCAGGGTGCACAAGGATCAGTTCTTGGGTCCATCTTGTTCAATATCTTCATTAGTGACATTGCAGAGGGGAGAGGTATGCCTCTTTGCAGATGACACTAAGGTCTGCATTAGGGTGTATACTCCAGAAGGGGTGGAAAAAATGAGGAAGGACCTAGGCAAACTGAAACAATGGTCCAGTGTATGGCAGCTGAGATTCAATGCAAAGAAGTGCAAAATCATGCACTTGAGGCATAGGAATCAAGGGGAGGATTACATGTTGTGTGGGAAGTTGTTATCATCCATCAAGCAGGAAAAAGATCTGGAGGTAATCATATCTGATGATCTAACAGTGGCCAAATGATGTGCCAAGGCCGTGGGGAAAGCCATTGTGATACTGCTGTGCATAGGGAGAGGTTATCACCAGCAGAAGAAAAGAGGTGGTGATGTCACTGTACAGGTTATTGGTAAGACCTCATTTGGAGTATTGTATCCAGTTCTGGAGACCACATCTCGGAAAGGACATAAACAGGGTGGAGGTAGTTCAGATTAGGGCAACAAAAATGGTGCAGGGCCTGCACCATAGCTCATATGAGGAGAGACTGGGGGCACTCACTCAATATGTTTACCCTGGAGGAGCAGAGGGAGAGGAGAGACATGATAGAGACAGTCAAATACCTAAAGGGATTAAATAAGGTACAGGAGGTTAGCATCTTTCTAAAAAAGGAGTTACTGGAGAACAAGAGGGTGTGATATGAGATTAGAAGGGGGTAGGCGGAGGGGCAATGTGAGGAAATACTTATTTTTATTGCTACTCCTTTTTTCCGTCTACTGTGGCTTGACTGGTGGGGACATTCACCTGCCAGCTCACACTGCACAAAGGGCAGCAGGCTCACTCGCATGATGGGGTCTGGTGCGGCCGCGCCTCCCCGGGCCAGGACCAGACCCCCAGAGCGATTCCATGACAGTCCTTTGGACAGTGCAAGCGCGGCTATCAAGCTGCATGATCGCGCTCAGCAATTTTCCTCCATTTCTTCCCTTGGAGTGTGGACGTGCAATAATGTCGGGGCACTACATGCCAACGTCCACCGCACTCCACCCTCAAGTGCACTACTCTTGCAGGGCACCCGATTTCCATCGGGGGCCACTCCAGAGTGGTGATAACCCCAGTCCCTCCCCAATGATAGGAGAGCAGTCCTCCGGATGCTCAATCCTATCCCCCTGCCGACCCCTGGCAGCCCGTGCGCGTTCCCGAACCCAGGTCGCCAGTGTGGCGCGAGGTGTGACATCCAGTGCCACAATCCTCAACACCACTGGGCCAGCTAGAAAATACTTCTCACGGAAAGGATTGTGGAGGCATGGAACAGCCTCCCTGCACAGGTGGTAGGGGCAAAGACAATAGGGGGGATTCAAAACTGCATGGGACAGTCATAGGGGAACCCTAGCAATACAAAAGGAGAGGAAAAGACAGATATAAAGTAGGATTTGTAGCTTGTTAGTAGGTAGGGAAAGAGGCAGACTAGATGGGCCTATCAGTCCTTATCTGCCATCAAATTCTATGTTTCTATGTAACTAGTATTATGTATGCTGTGAATATCTGTGGAGATAATGCTGTCATGTCCATACATGATTTTATTGTATTAAGTGAAGTCACGCTGACTGGTATGTACTTTGCAACCTCCTCCCTGCTCCCACATCTAAGAAGTGGCTCTACATCTGCCCTCCTCCAAGTCTCTGAAACCACTCCTGACTACAGAGGGTAGTGGAGAAAGTCGATCATTGGTGCTGCCAGCACCTCACTAAGACCCCTCAAAATCCTTGGATGTACACCATCCAGTCCCATAGCCTTGTCCACTTTCAGTTTTGCAAGTCCTGTCAGGACTCTCTTCTTTGTAAATGGATTGTTGTCAACTTCTCTTCCGTTGATGCTCCTGTCGCTTGTCTGTGGTCTCGCTCCTTCCCGTTGTACTATAAATAATGTGCAAAAATATTTATTTAGGAAATCTGCTTTGTCCTGATCTCTTTCCACACACTCTCCTCTTTCCCTCCTTAGTTGTACAATCTCTCCCATGGGTTTTCTCCTTTCACTTATATCCCTGAAGAATGGATTATCCCCTCTCTTAACTGTCAGGGCTACTGTCTCCTCCGTTTTGGCCTTTGCACACCTGACTGCTTTACCTGCCTCTCTCGGCTAAACCTGATGCACTTACGAACATATGAAATTTTCCAGCAGATAAAGGCCTAGAGGTCTATCAAGTCTGCTCGAATGTGCAGCTAGCACCCCTTATTCTGCAGCTGCCCTTCCCCTCCACCCTTCCCCTCATTGACCCTCCCCTGTCCTGTCCCATCCCTTTGAAGCAGTCCACTGTTCTACTGCATACCACTTCTGCAGGTAACGCATTCCACCCAGCCACCACCCTCTCTGTAAAAAAGTGTCTCCTCATCTCCCTCCTGAACCTTCCTCGCTCCAGTCTCATATCATAGCCCTGGTGGCCCTCCCCTCCCTTACTTTGAACAGCTCCTCTGTACCTGTCTTGTTTATTCCTTTCATGTACTTAAAGGTTTCAATCAAGTCCCCCCGTCCCTCCTGTCCTCCAGCGAGTACACGTTGAACTCCCTCAGCCTCCTCTCATATGATAAGTCCCCCAGCCACTTCCTTGTCCTCCTCCCTCTGCAGCTCAGTGTACCTCCTGAATGCTACCCCCCCTTACCTTCCCCGTCACCTACTTTGAACAGCATAGTGATCTTTTTTCCCTCTTGATTTGCTAATTTGCCTAACACAGAGGTTTGTTGCCTTCAGTGTAGCTCCCTTTAGTTTCGCCAACTGTTTCTCTACCCCACACAAGTACCCCACTCCTGCCCGGGCATCCCTGAGGCATTCTCCCAGCTTTATGAACTTAGCCCTCCTGAAATAAAGGACTCCATCTTCATGCAGTTTGACTCAGCTACTGTTATACTGAACCACACTGTTTGATGATCCCTGGTCCCCAAGTGGTCACCGTGTCATCTGCAATACTGAACTCTTTGGTGACTATTAGGTGTAGTACCGCTCCCTTACATGTGGGTTCTCTTACCAAGTGTCTGAGGAACATCCCCTGCAGGGAGTCCAGGAAATCCTTGCTCCTAGCTGAAGCTGCAGCCAGGATGCTCCAATCCACATGTGTCACACTGCAGTCTCTCACAAGCAGCACCTCTCCCATAGTTGCCATCTTATGGATGGCTTACACTATGTCCCTGTCCAACTTCTCCCCTGTGCTGGAGATCTGTAGATCACCCCAGTGCAAATACCAGTTCCATTTCCCTATTCAGTGATGACCCACATTGCCTCTGCCCCTCCCTGTATTTTTGATGCTTTTGTGCCATCCCTCACGTAAAGAGCCACTCCTACTCCTTCTTATGCACTCTCTCCTTCCTACAAAACGTGTAGCCTGCTATGGTTATATCACAGTCATGGTTATCACTGCACCATGTCTCAGTAATAGGGGCAGTGTCTACGTCAGCCTCTGCAATTATGGCCAGTAAGTCTGAGATCTTATTTCCCAGACTGGGAGCATTTCCGCACATGGCCTTCCACATTCTGCTACCACTCCTCCTGTTATCCCACTAGGAAGAGGGGAAGGCAGTTTGATTTCCCTTGCTGTCATCTGCCACCCTCCTCAGGTACTTTACATGTTAGCTGCTGAAGTTTTTAACCCATTAACTGAGGACCTATGTCCCTCTCATGGATGGATGGAGGCCAGAACCCCTGTACAGGGCCATAGCCTTCCAGATGGCGATAGGGCCACATATTGCTCAGTGGGTCTATTAACCCCTCCCCCCAACACACACACACACACACACACACACACACACACACACACACTCCAGCACCACACAAACTGTGCCTGCAAGAGTATTATGATCCTGACAGTTCAAAAGGCATGTCAGCACAAATTACGTCCTGCGGGTCCAACAGTGTGTAAATATGTCAGTCAGAATGCAACCTCCAGGTGAATGAGTGTTACACCCCTAGGGGCTAATTAACAGTTGTTGTAAGATATGACAGAAAAATACAATGAGAACCGTCATTGTACAACATCTGCCACAATAACAATCATTAGCATGCGGGAAGTCATGCTAACATCCATGAGTTCCATGTCATGAAATTCTCGTTGCTAGAGGGGTTGGGGTGTGGGGGGACAACCAAAAAAAAACTTATCCCAGTCACTAAGCATACATGGTTATGCAATTGTTGCTTCTTTTCTGGCCTCCAGCTGTTAATGCAAACATCCAAATGTGTTGCTTTACATTCAATTATTGCCCATGTAAGGGTCAATTCCAGTACACCCGAACAGTTGGAACTGGCATACTCCAGAACTGACATAACCACCGGAATATGCAAATTTGCAACAGTTATGTATTTTACTGAATTTAAGGTGGGTATCACATCTGCCAATGAATAGAAACAGTAACACTGCTTCACAGATGACCCCCTTCACTTGCCGGAACAGCTACCTGACCCAACCACAGATTCTCCTACCTTCTGTAATAACCCCATAATGGTACGAGTGGCAACTGAAAGGCTGGGAGTACCCACCAAAAGGGCTAATGGCCAGCCGGTCCGGTGGCGCTGAGGGTTGAGGCACTGGATGCCACACTTCGCACCACGCCGGCGACCCGGGTTCGGGAGCGGACTCGGGTCGTCGGTGGGTCAGCCGGGAGGAGATAGGCTTGAGCGTCCAACGACAGCTCGCCTTCTCCGGGGAGGGATTCGGCCGATGCCCGACACTTGCATGACCCTGAGCGGAGGCTCGAGGAACTGCAGGCTCCACTTGGGGATGGGTGGCCATTGAGCAGCATGGACGTCGTCGCGTGCATCATGACGCCAGGGGAGGTTACCTGCTGCTCAGGGAGGGAGAAAAAATGCGGAAAACAAGCCTGCCTCAGCCGGGAAGATGGGAGGACCATGGCCACGCCCACGATTTGCCTGTGCCCACCCAGCAGACCTCAGACCGACGAAACGTAAGTAACGGGGTTTGAGCCCACCACCTCGTCCTGCTGGGGTAATCCAGCGGCTCCATGGGGCCAGGGGTCTGCTTGGGTAGGGTTCCGGGCAGTGGGATGTCCAGTTGTCCCCCCTGAAGAGTCGGAGGTGGCAGGCTAGGGAGGAGGAATAAACAGAAAATTTTTTTAAAAAAAAGGGCTAATGGCCACCAGAAGAGCAGAAGTGTTTACAATACGAACATATGGAAACACTGGCAAAAAAAGGCCCACAGGTCTATCAAGTCTGCAGCTTGCAGTATACTTTTACTGCAGCTGCCTCCCCCCCATTCCTTTCCCATCATCCTTACCCTCCAGCTCTTCCTCCCTAGGTTCTTATTTGTACTTACCTTCCCTTTGACTCCATCCCACCTCCTTTTGAAACTGTCTATTGTCTTCAATGCAATCCATTCTTCCAGCAGTTTGTTCCATCCAGCTAGCACCTGTTCTGTTAAGTAGTGCCTCCTCCTCCTCTCCCTCCTGAATCTTCCCCATTCTAACTTCAGACTGTGCCCCCTTGTTACCCTCCCTCCCTTCAAGCAGAACAATCCTTGCTCCTTAACCCTGTTTATATCTTTTAGGTACTTGAAGGTCTCTATCATGTCCCCCTCTCCCTTCTATCCTCCAGAGAGTACATGTTGAGCTCCCTCAATCTTTCCTTATAGGTTTTAGCCCCCAGACCTAGGATCATCTTCATCGCCGTTCTTCGATGCACCCCTTCCAGCAGTCTTCTGTCCTTTTTTAGGTATGGGCACTAGAACTGCATACAACACTCCCAGTGTGGCCTCACCAGAGATCAGTACAGTGGCAGGATGACCTCTTCCCTTCTAGAGGTGATGCCCCTGGCAATGCACCCCAGCATTTCATTTGCCCCTTCTGCCACCCTCTGGCACTGCACCAATACCCTCATATCCCCTGTGATTAGCACCCCTAGGTCCTTCTCTTCCTCAGAAATAGATACCTGCACTCCCCCCAGCCAAAAGTTGGTCCTGGGGTTTCTGGCTCCAAGGTGCACAACCTTGCACTTCTTAGCATGAACCCCCAGCTGCAATGCACCTGACCAGTGCTCAGGTTTTGCTGGATCTTCCCTGAGTTCTTGTTTCCCTTCCTCATTGTCCACTGTCACACATACAGTATCTTTGTGTCATCAGCAAACAGGCTGATCTTACTCTTGATCCCTTCTGCTGTGTCCCTGATAAAGATGTTGAATAAAACGGGGCCTAGCAGAGACTTCCGGTGACGTCACCAGGCAATGTGGTAGCGGGATAGAAGAGCTCCGGAGACCCGACCAACAAAATCTTGATTTTCACCCGTTTAAAAACGTCTTGATTTTCACCTGTTTAAAAACTTCTATGTTTCTATGAAACGTTTGAATGTGAGCAAACTGGAGGAGATGGTCATGGCCACTCGGCAAACATTGAAAGCTTATACCGCTGAAAACAAAAAACTGAAGGCTGTTGCTTCCCCTCCTCGCAGCTGAAGCTGCAGCTGCTCCTTGACTAGTAGGTCCCACTCTCCTGATGGCTCCAGAGACAGTGATTCTGATGGTGGTGACGAGGAGCAGTTTACCATTACTTCCAAGCATTTGTATTCAGAATTGAGGCACTTGGGAGACACCATGGATAAAATCCATTCGAAGGTGGCAGATAATAGAGTGAGGCTGAAGCAGCAGGAAAACAAAACCTTGATGCTGGAATCTCAGATGGCAGCTCTAGAAGAAACTGCTGACCTTCATAATGAAGCCATCCTGCAATTACACGACCAAGAGCTGATGCTCTGACAGAAGCTGGAGGATTTGGAAAATTGCTCCAGGTGTACAAATCTGCGGATCCACGGAGTACCCGAAAAGACAGAGAGCAGAAATATGGTCACTTTCATCGAAAGCTTCTTAAGAGAACTTTTAAATCTGGCTCGGATTTCCCGCTGAATGTTATATGAGCTCATCGGCCTTATCAGCCCCCAAATCCTGCAGCGTGTTCCTGTTCAATGATTGTAGCCTTTTTAGACTACTGCACAAAACAGCTGATACTTAAAAAAAGGCTGGGAAAGAAAAGAACTTGTATTTGGGTACAAGCGCTTATTCTTTGAGCAAGATTATGCACCCCTTACAATGGACCAGAGGAAGCAGCTATTTCTGATTCTGAAAGAGTTGCGGGCTAAAGGACTTAGCTAGAGCAGAGTATCCAGCCAAACTGAGAATTACTTCGGATGCAGGTTCCAAATTGTTTGACTCTCTCTCTCCAAGAAGCGAAATCATACCTGAAATCTTTGGGAGTTTCCTCTGTGGGTCTGGACTCAGCAATGCCGCTCAAGGATCTACAAAAGAGACGCTGGCGGTCAAAAGGCCCGGGTAAATCATCACCTTGACCAGTGGAGAACAACACGTGGGAAAAGATGGTGCAAGGGCACCGTAACAGATTTGCACTTTTCCAGACCTCCAAGAGCAGCCTGAAGAGAAGTCAGGCCCAATGCACACGAGCAGGATCTGGGAATGGTGGCCCCTCCAGAAAGTCCAGCGGCTGATCATCAGGAGAATCGGACACATCGGACTTAACTCTGCTTCTTTCTGCTGAGCCTTGAGTTGGGGTTTTGGGACTTTGGCCTCAAGGTAATTGGGGGAGGCTTTTCTTTTCTCCCACTTCCTCGTGGAGGTACAGGGGTTGGGGGGGGTGAACCTCTCGGGACTGAGCTGCAATGGTCAGTGATATTCAGTTAAAATGACATTGTCTGTTAGACTGATCTTGATTAATAGTTATATAAATTGTAAACTTGGGTGAATTATTAGTTATGCTTTGATTTGATAGGGTGGTACCTGACCAGTTAGGCCACTTTTCAGACATGATCTGCTTGGGGAGTGGGGGGGGGGGCTTAGAACATATTCTGCTTTCAGGGGAGTAATTTTGGTGCCAAGGTTGGGGGGGACAACCTCACTCTCAACCAGATTCGAATCATGGGTACTGTGGTACATACCAAAATGTAAACGTTATATGGAAAAAGACCAGTCATTCCTCCCCTCGCCCCCTGGCTGCCTGAGCCTCCCTCTCAGTCACAGACTCATTAGTACCTCCAAGTTTAGCTTGCAGCACAACTATAGATTTATTAGGGTCTTTCACATTTTCCTGCGATAATCTTGCATTTGTAGAGAAGCGTTGGATGGCTTAGTGCGCTTTTCTGAAAACTTCATATACTACGGTGGGGTCATCGCAGCGTATAGTGAAGTCTAACACCCTCCACAGAGTTGACAATTGGTGTTAAAAATAAAATAACACATTAGAAAAATTATCAACAAGAACACAATTTATTACACATTATTCTTACAAAGATTGGATTTGATGTGCCCGTTTACACTTATCTTTGTGCTACGATACTGTTAAATAGTTGCCTTCAGATCGTGGCATTGTATTGTTCAATTACAATAACTGGAAATCCCTTCAATGTTTTGATATATTTGTTATGCTTTTCTCGTGGGGCGCTCCACCCCCCCACTCACCCTGGGTAAAAATGCAACTTCATGGGTGCACCGGGTAGTGCCCCATAGAAAGAAAAATATCACGTAAATATAACAAACATTGAAGGGATTTGAAATATTGTATTTCATGATATTTTCATTCCGCTTGGGGTTGCTCCATCCCTGGGTGAAAACACAACTAAATGGGTGCATCCAGGGTTGTTATAACATAATATAATATATTATAATACTGTGCTTCTCACATGCACAAATCTTATTGACGTTACGGGTGTCTAGTACCGTAGTAACCTAATACATGCCCGCTGTCCAACATTCTCCACAAATGCCCTACTTTTTAAAATTAGTATTATCATTATTATTCTCCATTCTGCTTTGTCTGGCAATGTGGATAACCATACACAACACAGTGGCTTATGATGTGCACTGTGGGACGACTTGTGTTCCCAAAATGGTAGACTTCAAACGTGCACCAAAGACCTTCCAGAGTGCTGCCATCTTCCCATGCCCCACTCACACTGCTGCATACAATGATCTTTCTGGAACTTGTCTGCCCACACATTGGTGGGTTCAGCATCTACCTGTGGCACCCTAATATCAGGACCCAGTGGGCAGCTGTACAAGCAACTATCATAGAAGTCGGGTACCAAAAAAACACAGCCTCCAAAACCAAGAAGGGGGCTCCCTGAGGACATGCTAACAGCTGCCATGCAGCCTATCACACACATCTGCATGAATCACAACTCATCCACTTGGACCACTCCAATGAGTTCACCATCTCCATGTGGCTGAGTTTAACACCACAATGCAGCCATGGTGAGCCACCATACCTGTCCCTGCTCCTCAGAGACCACCCTGTTCTACTCCCAGCCTGCTGCTGTAAATGTGGCTTTGGCAGTGTAACTGTGGTTTTTGCAAGAACCCACACACCCGCTTCTTTGCTGCCACTGCCTGATTGCCTTGCATCACCACAGGAGGCATGTGCACTCCCCATCCAGTCCCACCAGAAATGGGCTGACCAAATGTTATTATTGCCCATCTGTCCCGCTCTACAGCCTGCTAGCCAGCTTCGCAAGAGTTGCCTGGTGACACATTGTCAGCAGCAGATGTATTTATGTAGGGAATCATAGCCCCCAAGTGACCAGCATTTCGCTGGTCAGACCCACAAACATTTAAACCCTCCAACCAGCACAGACTTTCCAAAAGCAGCAAAATGAATGAGCCAAGTGACTTGGGCCAGGCTAGGTAAAATCTGAAAAGGACACAGACCGGATCTCAGGCCCTTAGAATCTCCATCTGTACTCAGAAGAGACCTGGTGAGGGCTGGGGTTATGCTGGTGTTTAAAGATGTTCTAACAAATATTATAAGCAATTTTCATAATTGCATCCAGTCAAAGTGGCCTGCCTGGTCAATGTCGGATCTGGTGTGGGCTGGGATTGTAATTGCATCCAATATCAAATGGCCAGCCTAAGTGACACTCTTTGAAGACCTCTGGACCTGTGACTACAAAATCATTTTGTTAAATATTTTAAGATAGGGATACATCCCATCCCTCCCATCCCCTCCCCCGGTTTGGACCAGCATTCACTTCCTGGAAACATGGGACCTATGGGGAATAGTATAGAAGTAGTACAGTTGTACACATATTAAAAAAATTACCTGCTTGTTTTTCTTTTGACAGAATGGAATGGGATGCATCAATGCCAGCAGCAACTACCAACTAGCACTCAGTGTCCAGCAGGCAGTTTCCAGGTGGGTTCCCTTCCCACCTCAAGCAGTCTGTAGAAGAATAAGACAGTGTTTCATCATCGACTCCCATTTCCCACACATGCAGACTCACACCGCACACTGCACATGCCCCAGAGGCCCTGTACTGAACGCTGTCTCCCTCTCCTGCCAGATGAGACGACAGTCCTGAGACTCCCGACTAGTCCTTTCTGACGGACTACTGACAGATTGATTGCTGCTGCTTCTGCTTCTGCTAGCCTCCTCCTAGAAGCAGAATGAATAGGCCCAAATTGACTGTCTCCCTCTCAGTCCCCAGAGAGTCCAAAGTAGGGCAACCAATCAGTGCTGCAAGCCAATGAGAAGCTCAAGACAGCACCACACACACGACGAGAAGTTACTCCATCCCGCAGGCAGTCAACACCCAGTTGATAGATTTTGGGTCAGGTTGGCGTTTTTGTTTATTTTACAGGTCACTCAGCTCGGAGTTGAGACGACTCTCTCCCACAAATGCATCGCGACGTGCACGCCACAGCAGCCGTCTCCGCGCCTGCTCCTTCTCGGACTGCGTATTGGTTAGGAGGCAGGTTAGTTTATTTTTACTGGCCGGTGCTACTTCCTGGTTGGCAAAGAGAACATGCAATCTGCTTCACACCAGCCAGTTCCTCTTGTTTCATTCGTGCTGCGGTAGGGAGCGGCATTGCCGAAAACAAAACCTTCAGGCTAGCAGCAGATGTTTTTCTGAAAGACAAGCAGCGCGATGCTGCTGTGCTTGCTGGCTAATAGTAACAGCTGATATAAATTAAATAAAATGTTGGGGGGGGTACAAATGGCATAAAATTGGGTGATGCTGAAAGTTGGGGGGGACTTGTGCCCCTCGTCCCCCTATAATTACGCCCCTGTCTGCTTTCGAGATCATGAATGAGGGAACTTACAGATCACTAGGAAACATAAAATGTCTTTAATTGGTACCACCAAACTCAGAATAAGCAGGAAAGGGTCGGGAGGTGTCTCTGAGAGGGATGAAATTCTGTCGCCTCTTGAATGGTGCAATGTACACTCGCCTCGGCTGGGGGAAAAAGATCCCAGCGGAGGGTAGTATGGCCCAACTGACCATACAGATTGCTGCCAATCCAGATCCTGATGGTAGCAAGGTACAAGTGCCACTGATGGAAGCTCATAATGGAAAGCATTTCACTGGTTTATTCCTGTTGGGATTTGTTGTTACAATTTACTCCACACATTGTGTTTATAAGGTGGTTGTTTTCTTTAACACTAAAAGATGAAGGGATTCTTTCTCTGCCAGAGAGATGCATTCCTAAATATGGGAGGTTGCTGAGTGGCGAAATTGGGGGAGAACCACATTTTTTATTTCAGTGGCCCGGTCCAATATCACATGACCCATGGCAGACTTTCAAATATTGACATACAATGTCTGGGGCATAAATAGCCCCATTAAAAGGACTCGCTTGCTGCAAGGAATGAGCAGGACAGGGACAGTGGTGGCCATGCTGCAGGAGACTCACCTCAGCCAGCCCGAACATGAGAAGCTTAAGAAATATTGGTTGGGAGAGGTTTATGCCTCCACATGGAAAGAACATCCACATAGATGGGGAACAGCTATTCTGATCTGGAAAGATGCCCAAATCAAAATCCTGGGAGTGGAACTAGACCTGGGGGATACGTCAAACTCCAGGGCTCTTACAGAGATGCAAAATGCACATTCCTAAACATTTCGCCCCAATGAAGAGAAAGAATGCTGTTCACTTTTGAAAAAAATGCTTGAGACTGTAGTAGAGGCTGACGGTCTGTACATTATTGGGGATTTAATACTGTTATCTCGGGGTCCCGGGATCGCAGGGGAGGGGGGTCATGAGGAGAGGTAAGAGTGGGCAGAACACTCTGGAGACTAACCTCAGAGCTGGGAATTATAGACATATGGAGGCACACATATGAGAACATGCAGGATTTTACGCACTATTCAGACAGACATAACAGCTATGCCCGACTGGACATTTTTTTTCTAGCTTCAGAGTGGGCTTCCATGGTGGTGGACTGTGAAATGATGCCCCGTACCCTATTTGATCACTCCCCTATCCTATTAACCATGGCTGTTTCCCCTTCCCTCAGAAACTCCAATTGGAGACTCAACATGGGTCTCCTGAATTCCCCTGAATTTAAAACCCTGATTAAAGACTCCATTAAGACATACCTTCAGCAGAATTTGGAAGGAGGGACCACACATGCAGTAAGGTGGGACGCCCTGAAGGTGGTTTTAAGGGGTGTTATAATTGGATATGCCTCCCACCAAAAGCGGATCAGAGAACAGAAACAAAGAGAACTAGAGGACTCCATAGCTGATTTACAGTTTCAGCACAAACTCTCCCTCAACCCCCAGATAAAAGAACAGTTAAAATTGAAAATGAACGAATTAACCACCCTGAGAGATAGAGGGCAGCTATAGGAGAACACAGCAACTGTACTACGAGGGGGGGTGCAGAGGGCTGGTCGCCTACTGGCATACACACTCAGGAAATAACAGAGCAGCAGGGCTGTGCTGCGACTTAGGGTCCCATAGGATCAGGGGTTGTCTTGCAGTGACCCAGGGAAGATTACAGACCTCTTTGCCACCTACTACCAAAAGTTGTACTCCCAGGAAGGGATTGACAACCGGGACCAGAAACTAGAGTCTTTTTTTGATAGAATTACCCTTCCCACCTTATGGTCCACAGAGGCCAATGGGCTCGACAAGGCAATGGGGGATCAAGAAATACGGGACAAACATATGAACCTGCGGGGAGGGGGGGAGTCCCTGGGCCTAGATGGCCTGCCTGCAGAATTTTACAAAACATTTGTTGACCAACTAGTGCCCCTCATGACACAGGTCTATGGGGAGGTCCTCGGGGGTGACCCCATCCCTGAACCTTGGAGGTCGGCTCAAATATCAGTCCTCTTAACGTAAAACAAAGACCTGGAAGACCCAGGCTCATATAGGCCCATCTTTCTTCTTAATGTTGACCTTAAAATGTTCACAGGGATCCTAGCAGATAGATTACAAACTGTCGTACAAAAAATAATACACCCAGACCAAACAGGATTTGTAAAGGGAAGGTATTTACAGGATAATATTAGAAGAGTGTTAAATATTCTGGGCCAGGAAAAAGGTCCATACCCTTTTCAAATTGCCATCTCCATGGATGCTGAAAAGGCATTCGACAGAGTAAATTGGTTATTCATGCTCAAAACTATGGATTAAATGAAATTTGGCTCCAAATTGCTAAGCACCATTAGAGCCCAGTACACCTCCCCATGGGCCTTGGTTAGAGTAAAAGGGATTAATTCCAGATATTTTGATCTCACAAGAGGCACAAGGCAGGGATGTCCATTGTCCCCCCTCCTCTTTGCAATATGCATAGAACCATTGGCCACTTTGATCAGGTAAGACGGGGGGACTGGAGGGTATTACTGTGGTGGGTAGAACAGAAGATCTCCTTATATGCTGACGATACTATTTTTTTCCTCTCCAACCCTCAGTTAACAGTCCCCAGACTGGTTGATCATCTGGCCGATTTCAGACAACTTTCTGGTTAAAAAGTCAATTTTCTTAAATCAGAGGACCTGGTGGTGAGAGGTAAGAAGCCACAGGGATTTGCGGCTGGCTTCCCTTTTACTTGGGCCCTTAGAGGGGAGATACGATACTTGGGAATTAACCTAACAACTTAAGAAAACTTCATCAGATAAAGTATGACAAACTCTGGGATAGGGTAGCTGCAGACTTGGCCAGATGGAACCTCCTACCCATCTCCCTCATAGATAGGGTAAATACAATTAAAATGAACGTCCTACCCCATTTTCTCTTTCTTTTTCAGTCCCTCCCGATTCAGATCCCTCATACTTTCTGGTCCAAGATAAACTTAACTATGTCAAAATTTATCTGGAATGGGAAACGCCCCCAGATGGCTAGAGGGGTGTTACAGCTCCCTAAAGATCAGGGAGGGATTGCCCTACCTGACTTCCAAAGGTATTATTTAGCAGTCCAGCTCTCTGCCACTGCACCTGGGCTAAACAGAGACAGTCTTTGGGATGGTATGATGTGGAGGATGCAGGGGTGCACGGACAGGCACTTTTCACTCTGGCCCTGAGTAATACCCCCCCTGAAGCAAAACACACTCAGGAACAGATGGATAATTCACAGTTGGAAAATCCTCCAAAAGTCCGCAGATTTACTTCTACCCCTCTGGGACTGGGTCCGATGTCTCTGATCAGATATGAGAATGGCCTTACCCCACTGAAGTTTGATACAGCATACGTCAGGTGGACGAGGAGGAGGATCACCAGATTCATTCAATGTATACTGAAAATGGGCAATGCATATCCTATAGCAGAGCTAAGGAAAAGTTTGGGTGGGATAACTGAGTTTTTGAGGTACATGCAAACCAGACACTTTATTAACTCCCCGGGGAATCTACAAAAATTATCTAGGTCCCCTTCTGAATGGGAAGAATATGTCTATTGGGTGGTGCGGATAAAGGATCCACAGAGATACATAGCTGGGATATATACTGTTTTACAAAAGATCCTGAGTAACTCCATCTTAAGTATAAAAGTTGCTTGGGAACAGGAGGCAGGGATAGTAATCTCAGACCCAGACTGGGGATGGAGACTAAGCAGGGGCTGGAAGGTCAGGTTTTTCAGGGCCCCTTCAGTCACCAGCCACTACCATCCATCTGGTTCGGAAAGGTGCTGGAGACTCTGTGGAGCCTACGGTACACACTCACATATATTCTCGGAGTGCCCAGTGTTGACCCCCTTTTGGACCTCCATACAGAAAATAACAAGGGAAATTACTGGTGCTGACATCCCTCTAGAATTAAATCAGTGGATTCTAGGCCTTCCAGCCACAGTCAGACTCAGACCTGACACTAGAAACTTAGTTTTGACCTGTATGACTGTGGCCTTAAAATGCATTATCTCTCATTGGCTCATGGTTCAGGCACCCTCTCAGAAAGAGTGGGAGTCCAGAATGAGTAAAGTATATGAAATGGAGACAATAACAGCAAGGCTACACTTACAACCTGAAAAATATGAGGAACGTTGGAGAGTCTGGGGCAGTTGGTGGGCCGAGGTGAATAGCCCGGCAGACCAACAGACAACTAACTGAACAGTCTGATCTTTTCTCTTTCCTCTTCTCCTCCACGTCAATAGTTAATAGACCCTGGCTTATAAATAAATCTATCCATTTATTCACTTGTTTTAGATACCATGGATCAGGTCCGATGGGAGGCATGGATCTCAGACTCCAGATGTTGCCTTGGATCTCTGGTGGTGGTGTGGCCTGGATATCCAGTGGTCCAGTACTGCGCTCTGGATGGAGCCTGAAGGACCTTGGCCTGGTTTGTCTCACCTCTGTCTCTTCTCCTCCTCCAGCCCTTCCAGTTGCCTCAGGTAATCTCTTTCCGTATTAAGTTTTCCCCACTTGGAACAAACCCAATGGATTGATAGGTAAGGAGTCCCCA
This sequence comes from Neoceratodus forsteri, assembly GCA_016271365.2. Taxonomy (NCBI): domain Eukaryota; kingdom Metazoa; phylum Chordata; order Ceratodontiformes; family Ceratodontidae; genus Neoceratodus; species Neoceratodus forsteri. The sequence goes on from CM057451.1 coordinate 43,818,017, forward strand.
CTGTCAGGAACCATAAGTTTTTATAAAGAGAATCCCTTTTGTTGGTTTGTTACATTGTTACACTGTACTAGTCCCTATCTTTTTGTTCTTTTATTTTAATATGGGAAAAGGTTTTAGCCCCCCCCTTTTTTTTTTAGGGGGCATAGTATTGGTCCAATGAAGTTTTGTTAAAAACAGAAGTTTGGCGGCCCGGTGGCACTGAGGGCTGAGCGCAGGCCCCTTACCTTCGTGCATGCCGGCGAACCCGTGTTTGGGAGCCGGACATGGGGTGCGGGGTTGGTGAGGGTGGAGAAGGATTGAGCATCCCAGGACTGCTCTCCTTCTCCGGGAGGAAGGATTACCAGGGGCCTCGGCATTCGCCTGCCACCTAAGCGGAGACTGGGGAGGGTAGCCGCGTCGGCACTGGGTAAGAGTTGTAGCAGGCGCTTGGCAGGGGTGAGCATGGGAGTGTGCGTGCCGCCGCTGCTGGCGCCATTGCATGTCGCAACCTCGGGGGATAAAGGAACAGCGGAAAAATGGAGAGTCCTCTGTGAATGATGATGGTCCCCCCTCCACTACGGCCCGGGAAGGCACCTCCCCAAACACTGAATCCGATCCGGTGGGTCGAGTTGCTCCCCACCCCCTGCCACGAAGGGTAAGTCATGGGGTATAGGGGAGGGGGCCTCACACCCGGTGCTTGAGCGGGAGGGGATGTCAGATGCAGGGCCTGGGACTCCAGGAGGCAAAAATAAGAAACTGCAAAAAAAAAACACAACCGAAGTTTGATGGGACTCTTAGGGAGTTGCAGAGACAGGGGCGTAGGTTGGAGCATTGTTGGCAGAGTACAGCCTTAGATGCCGACCACCTTATTTTGTTAGAACATTATAAATTCTATCAAACAGAAATTTCCCGTAAGAAGGCAGAATTCCTGTCCAAGGAAATAGCTGTCGCATGGAACCAACCGGCTCAACTCTTCAAAACTGTTGACAGACTGTGCAACCCAGCCTGTTGGCAGTTCTGTCGAGTTTTTTCACAAAATGATTGTGATGAGATCGCTCGCTTCTTTGCAAATAAGGTGGCTGACATCAGGTAGGAATGCCTCCAACTTCACTGTATGGGGGATGTTGTTGATCGGTGCCATGTCACAGAACCCGGAGTTTCCTGGAGTTCCTTTGATCTGCCGGAGTTCGTAGATATTATGAGGATTGTCCAGGCGATGCGTCCCACTTGCTGTAGTTTAGATGTGGGCCCTACTTCTCTGATTTTGGGTTGTAGTGACATCATTGGCCCGGTTTTAGCTCGGATTGTCCGGTGCTTTCTGGAGTCGGGTGAGTTCCCTAGCTCCCTGAAGGAGGGGTTGGTGATACCCCTCCTGAAGAAAGCTTCTTTAGACCCGGAGAACCTAGCAAACTACAGGCCTATCCCTAACCTCCCTTTTGTGGGGAAGGTTACTGAGAAAATTGTGGCAGCTCAACTGGATAACCATCTAACCATCCAAAATTTATACGAACCTCTCCAATCACGTTTTTGTAAGAGGTATAGTACTGAGACTGCTCTGGTTCGGGTGCTCAATGATCTCCTGATGGCGAGAGATCGGAGACACCGTTCCATCTTGGTTCTCCTTGATTTATCATCAGTTTTTGATACTGTGGATCATGGGGGTCCTGCTCGAGCATCTAAGGTCCATCTGTGGGCTGTCTGGTACAGTTCTCAGGTGGTTTACATCTTTCCTCGCTGGTAGAGCGCAGAGAGTTGTCTTGGGTATTTTTTTTGCGGGGTACCTCAGGGCTCGGTGCTTTCCCCCTTGTTATTCGCAGTATATATGCTGCCCCTCGGAGACATTGTAAAACAGTATGGGCTGAGGTTTCACTGTTATGCTGAAGATACCCAGCTCTACCTGTCTTTTGCCCCCGACCAGGTTAGTGCTATCTCAGTAATGAACAGCTGCCTCGTTGAAATCCAAGATTGGATGAGCACCAGTGGTTTAAAGTTGAACCCAGGAAAGACTGAGGTTTTGGTAGTGGACCCAGGTCGTAGGGCGGAGGGTTGAGGACTGAGCTCCCTCCGGTTTAGTCCTGGGGGCCTAGATTCTCACTTCTGAATGGGTGCGTAACCTAGGAGTGGTGTTGATGGATCTGACTTTTCGTCATCGGGTGTCGGTAGTCGCTGCTGGCCTTTACCATCTTAGGAACATTGCTAGGATTAAGCACCTTGTTCCGTCCAGCGACCTACCTGTTTTGGTCCACGCCTTTGTGACATCGCGCCTTGATTACTGCAACTCCCTTTACTTAGGGCTTCCTGGGGTTGATATCCGCTGCTTGCAGCTAGTGCAGAACGTGGCAGCACGTTTGTTGACTGGGGTATCTAGAAGAACTCACACTACCCCTGTGCTACACGCTCTGCACTGGCTGCCTATTCAGTGGCGGATCACCTTTAAGGTAGGTCTACTGACTTACAAAGCCCTACACGGACAGGGCCCTGATTACTTGAAAGAGCTCCTGGTCCCTTACACCCCTCTGTGACAGCTCCGCTTGGCTGACGAGGGGTTGCTGGAGATTCCGAGGTTAAGTTTAAGGTCATCTTGTGCACGTGATTTTGGTTTTGTGGCACCTACCCTCTTGAATTCTCTGCCACGTCAGCTTCGGGAGTGCAGGACGGTGGGGTGTTTTAAGCAGGCTCTTAAGACTTTTTTGTGGGGGGAAGCCTACTCTGTATTTTCTTGATTTTATTGTATTTTGTTTTTATCTTGAATGTACAGCGCTTTGATATACGAAAGGCACTATAACAAATACATTTTATTATTATTATTATCTACACAGGGGCCAGAATGCCCACCATCTATGCCTCAGTCCATGATGCAGTGCTGAAATTCCTACCCTGTGTCTCAGTGTCCACCACTAGCTGGGTTCTTCTTTGGGTAGGGGATTGGGACAACTGGCACACAGTTTTTAATTTTGACCCACCTTTTCTTCTACCCTGGGGACAACCTGCTCACTGTTATAGAGATTTTAAATTGCTGTTTTATGAATCTGTGCTTGGCTGAACAATATGACCCTTTATTGTTTTCATTTGACCCTTACTTTTTTTACCCAGTGGGTCAGTGTTCCACACAGATAAATATCTGAAATGAACCCTGCACTAGAGATGGAATGACCACCTTGTGTGCATCAATGACTGGCCTCGGGCCAGAATGCCCTCTCAGAGTGCCAGAATGTCAAGTCTAACTGCCACAGTGCACACTGCATGGCTGGAGTTCCCACTTTTTGTGACTTAGTTCCCACAGTGGTGGCAATATGGACTTAATTCTGTGTCACACCGCCCTCCCTATGTGCAGAATGCCCACCCTGGTTGTTTCACTGTCAAACATCTGTGCCTCCATTCCCACCATGGGGTTAGCTTGTCCCCCCCCCCCATGCCTAAAAGCTCACACTGTAGGCAACAATGCCTACACTGAGGGTCAGGTAAGAATGAACACTCTCAGGGCTAGATTGCCCACCCTAACACTGGAAAGCCCTCCTCCCTTTTGCAAGAATGTTTTCCCTGATGCCAAAAACTGCCTTAAGGTCAACATACCCTTCCTGGGGATGGAATATCCACTCTGTGGCCCAGGATCCTCATATTGAAGCAAAAGTGATCTACTTAATGTTGAGGCTCTGTCAGGGCTTACCTGTCTTGCATTTTGCCTATAGTGCACCGATACTGTTTCAATAAATGACATGAACACATAAGAAATGATCCGTGACTGCTCCTCTTTTGCACTTTTATCTGATCTGTTACTCTTAGCCAGTGTGCAGCAGTACCTCCCTCGCTGCAGCTATAAGATGCTTCCAAATGACTGTGCTTGTTTTGGCTCATTCCGGCCCTAGGGTGGGAATTCCAGCACAGTAAGCGGACACTCCAACATTATGGTGGGCATTCAGGCACCGAGGGTACACATTCTAACCCTAGGCTGAGCATTATGGCACTGTGGATAGTCATTATAGCCAACAGGATGTTCATACTAGCCCTAAGGTGGGCACAAGGCACAGGAAGCAGACATTCTGACCCTTGTGCGTACATGCTGACAGACTGGGTGGACAATCCGGCAGTAGGGTGGCACTCTGGTACCCAGAGTGGGGTTTTATGCACCAAATGGGGAACTACAGGTCCTAGGTCAGCCCCAACATTTTTCTGTGGCACAATCTACAAAACTGTCCATATGCTGGGCATTTATTTATCTCATGCTCACGACCACGGTTTTTACATTTGACTATATTCGCTAGAGGTACATAACTCCCATTGGTCACACTGGCACTTGCTTTGACTCTTTCTTCCTGGACAACTGCTACTTGCAGTGCACTTTCATCCTGAGTATTCCCACTTATGCATTTTATCTGCATTTCACTCAGTTCAGCGGCCCTGCACATACCTATGGCATCATCTAATGTTAAGTCTGCTTTTCTCAACAGTCTGCATCTCACATTCTCACTCTGTATACCACATACAAGTATTTTGAGCAATCAGTTTAAATGCTTCATTGGCAAGCTTTTAAACTAGTCAAGGGGGAGGCACTGATAAGCAGCAGGACAATCCCAGCCTCTCCCTACAAAACAGGGTACTAAATGAGAAAAAGACCGAGGTAGAAAGGTCAGTGGGGGATGCTGCAACAGAAAGTAAAGCCATCAAAAAATGGAGAGCAATGAGTACCAATGGTCAGAGGTCTGGGTAACAAGCTTCCTGAATTAGTGGCCTTGATGGAGGAGGAACATCTGGATACGTGGCAGTCACAGAAACATGATACACACAAAACCATGACTGGGACATAAACATACCAGGATACACTAGCTACAGGAGGGACAGGGAGGGTAAAGAGGGAGGAGTAGCTTTTACAAAGGGAAGGAACCAAAGCAACAGAACAAAAGGGTAAACAGGGAGGAGAAGAAGCACTGTGGGTCAATCTGAGACAGGCAATGGCACCACAATCTGCACAGGGTTAGATACAAACCTCCTTCTCAGGGGGAGGAAAAGGACAAGGAAATGATAGAAAGTATACTTAGAATGGCAGAGAAAGGGGAGATATTGCTGATGGGTGATCTGAATATGCCAGATGTTAACTGGAGTGCAGTTGCAGCAGCCACTTCGAAGAGTGGGATTATTCTAGATGCCCTACAGGGGGCATGCCTTAGACAACTAGTATTGGAGCCCACTCGAGAAGGAGCAATCTCAGACCTGGTTCTCTCAAATGGAGATGGAGAGAGGATCACAGATGTAGAAGTGGGTAGCCATCTGGGAACTAGCGACCATCGAACAGTATGGTTCACAATAAATACAGCAATAGAGTCAAGCCATACAAAGGCAAAAGTATTGGACTTTAGGAGGGCTGACTTTGCCAAAATGGGTGAGTGCCTAAGGAATGCACTAGCAAATGGGCAGGAAGGAGGGGTGGAAGAACAATGGGGAATAATAAAAACTGTCATCACAGAGGTAACAAGCCTTTGTGTGAAGCAAATAAACAAAACAAAACGATGTAAGAAACCACTATGGTTCTCAAAGGAAGTGTCAGTGAAGGTTCAAGAGAAAAAGAAAGCATTCAGGAAGTACAAGGAATCACAGAAGGAGCAGGACAGAGAACTGTATCAGTTAAAGCAAAGAAGCTGGAAGCAGTCAGAACAGCAAAGGCCCAAACCGAGAAAAGATAGCCAACTCAGTTAAGAAGGATAAAACCTTTTATAGGTACATCAGGGGCGAAGGAAGACCAAGGGAGGAAAGTGAGGAGAGCTTAATAAAGGGGATAGGGGTGGGCAGAGGGTAACTGTGAAAAGGCAGAGATACTAAGCAAATATTTTTGCTCAGTATTTACAAATGAAGAGGGGGAGGTACCTAAAACAAACAATAGAAACACTCTGGATACAGAAGTTGATACCAGCCCATTTACAGAAGAAATGGCTCTGAAAGAACTCTTAAAATTGAAGGTGGACAAAGCAATGGGGCCTGATGGGATTCATCCCAGAATTCTAAAAGAACTAAGGGTAGAACTAGTGACACCACTGACTACCCTCTTTAACAAATCATGGGAGGATGGGGTGGTACCCGAGGACTGGAGGAGGGCAGATGTGATTCCCCTTCACAAAAGTGGGAGCAAGGCAGAAGCAGGAAACTACAGACCTGTTAGTTTAACCTCAGTGATAGGGAAAATGATGGAATCACTTCTGAAGGAAAGAACTGTTGAGTATCTAGAGGCCAGAGGGGCACAGGACCCAAGGCAGCATGGATTCACAGTGGGAAGGTCATGCCAGATGAATCTGATAGATTTCTTTGACTGGGTGACCAAAGTAGTAGATCAGGGAGGGGCTGTGGACATAGCCTACCTAGACTTTAGCAAGGCATTTGACACAGTCTCACACAAAAAGATTAATATACAAGTTAGCCAGCCTGAGAGTGGGTCCTAGGATGACAGCCTGGGTAAAGAATTGGCTGGAGAATAGGACACAGAGAGTAATAGTAAATGGAGTCCACTCTGAAGAAAGGGTGGTTACTAGTGGGGTACCGCAGGGTTCAGTATTAGGACCAGTCCTCTTCAATGTCTTTATGAGCGATATTGCAGAGGGACTGGGAAGGAAAATTATGTCTCTTCGCAGATGACACAAAGATCTGCAACAGAGTTGATGCACAAGGTGGGGTGGAAAGGATGAGAAGGGACTTGGCAAAGTTAGAGGAATGGTCAAATGTATGGCAGCTTAGATTCAATGCTAAGAAGTTCAAGGTAATGCACCTGGGAAACAAAACCCAGGGAAGAGTACACAAAGGGGGTGAGATACTAACAACAACAAAATGGAAAGGGACCTGGGGTAGTCATATCAGGTGACCTAAAGGTGGGCAAGCAATGTGAGAGGGCAGCAAGGATGGTTGGGGGATACTGGGATGCATAGGAGGCATCACCAGTAGAAAACAGTTATTATCCCTCTGTACAGACAGCTGGTGAGACCCCATCTGGAGTATTGCGTGCAGTTCTGGAGACCCAATCTCCGCAAAGACATAGACAGGATGGAAGCTGTCCAGAGGAGGGCAACTAAAATGGTGCAGGGTCTGCAACGGAAGACATATGAAGACAGACTTAAGGAGCTTAATATGTATAGCCTCGAGGAAAGGAGGGAGAGGGGGGACATGATAGAAACTTTCAAGTACCTCAAGGGAATCAACAAAGTCCAAGAGGGTAGCATCTTTCAAAAAAAGAGGTGTGCAAGAACAAGGGGGCACAATTTGAAGGTGGGGGCGGCTCAGAGTTAATTTAAGGAAGTATTTTTTCACAGAGAGGGTTGTGGATGCATGGAATGGCCTTCCGGAGGAGGTTATGGAGTCAAAAACAGTGGTGGAATTCAAGCATGCATGGGACAGTCATAAGGCAATTCTAGGGGGTGGGGGTAGGAAGAAGTAGGCTGCTGGTTAACTAGGATCTGTAGCTTATCCATTAGGTGGGGAAATGGGCAGACTGGGTAGGCCAAGCGGTCCTTATCTGCCGTCAAATTCTATGTTTCTATGTTTCTATCTCTGTCCAACGATTCAGTTAAATCTCCAAATTCACAAGATTTAGCCTTTAGTATCAGCTCAGTTACATATAAATCAATTGACTCACCGAAATTCTGGTTCCTTGTATTGAACAATCGTCTTTCATAAGTCACATTCTTTCTTGGTTTACAATACCTCTCAAATTGTCCCATAAAATGTTATTTAGCTGCCCCTTCTCTTCTTCGTTTTCTCTAACAAAAGTATTGAATACCTCTAATGCACCAGGGCCTGCCACATGCAAGAAGGTCATAGCCTGGATTTTCTGGGATTTTTCAGTGAGTCCACAGGCAACTGAGAAAATTTCAAATTGCTGCTTAAACCTTCTCCAGTTTTTAGATGCATTTCCATGTAAATTGAGAGCGGTGGGAGGCTGCAAGCGGTCCATTCTGACACCATGTAATAATCACGCAGAAATTAACATGGAGTGAGCTGGTAAGTTTACTGTATGAAACACACACTTAAAAGAACTGCAGAAAATGCGGGCTTCTGCCCACCAAGCAAGGGTTTATATATACATGTTAACGCATGCGCATTAGTAAAGTATACGCAAATCGCATATGCTAATTAACTTCCTTACAGGATGCCTCACACTTTGCGTGTGTGTAAAATTCTGGTTGCACCCACCCACCCATATATTATTCTGTATTTTGTTACTAGCTTACTGCACACTGAATTTGCATACTTTTTACCAATGTGAAAAGAAGACAAGACTCGAGAAATCCGTTCAACGTGTTATTTATTTGTGCTGTTAACAAGTATGCATTACTTTTTCACACACAGTACTGTTCCATTAGACATCACGTAGAAGCATTCCTTGACAGCAGCGTATACCCTCCTCTAATATGGAGGATGTCAGCTTCTGCCGACAGTGCGAGTCCGCCCTCTAGCTCTCTCTAGTTTATATCTGAACTTTATGATCACCGCATATAACTATAAGAACATAGAACTAGAAGAAAAAGACTCAAATGGCAGCGCCTATCAGTGCTGCCGAACGCCAGTATATAAAACGTGCCCCAATCTTTTGGATGTCAAATCTCAGAAAGTGCTCAATGACATCCACAAGATTTTCTGGGAGCGCTGCATTTAAATGTAATTTTTTAACACCCCAAGCCCTAACCACGTCTATATGGGGTGTTAATGTGTAGACCAGACTCTGCGGCAAATAATGCTGACAGTGTGCAGTGTCATTACATTACCGTGGTAATATATTTCTTTTTAACTACACTCAATATGCTGTCTATGGAAATAAACGTGGCTATAAACATTACTCACTGAAGTTCAATAAATGGAATTCATCTAAGGTCATTTCAAGTTTTTATATAATATTACTATCACATTTAATTGAGAATTCAATTGGGCAGTGCTCTGGCTAAGAAGCTATGTTTAAAAAAATGCAAGTTTTCTGCATTTGGGCAGGTGGTGTGGGGTGCATGCATAAAGCTGGCAATCAAACCCCAGGGCATGACACTGGAAAGCTAGCACAGGCAACTGTCTATCCCCCCGGACCCTGGCCCATTGACCCTATGGATGCCGTGGTGTCCAGCAGCAGCACTCTACACACTCTGGCCACTGCCATCATTTATATTTCTTTGTCCCTTGGCACCCTCTGCGGCGCTCGATTGTCTTGTGCTATTATGTCAGTGATGTCCCTAGTGTCATCCCCCACCCTCCTGTTGCCTGCCTCCATATTAATACTGATTGCTGCGGTGTGTAGTGTCAGCACTCACCCACCGATGCCATGGTCCAACATGCTAAGTTAATCCCTTGTTTCCACTGTGACCCCTCTCCCGCTACACACCCATCCCGGTGCCTCCCAGATGGCTAGTAGCCCCCTCCCTGTATCGAGCACATCATCCAGCACCCCCATCACAGACACAGTGACTAACTAAGCATGTTGGGCATACTGGAGGGCAGGGGGTGCCAATACACACCAGGGATGATGTCATGGTAACCGGGACCGGTGGTCGCTGGTCAGGGGTGACCATTAGAGACCAGGTACATCTGTAGTAATATGGCAGCTGTGTCTCTTTTTGTAGTCCACATACTGTTTGTGACAACATATGTAGAACTCTAAAAATATAAGTACAAATCCTTGATTGATATATACATTTCTCAGTACTGATTGCCCTAGTGTCCACTGGTACCCCCCCCCCCACACTCTGGTTACTACAGATGTCACTGGTGTCTAGTGGCCTCCATGACCAGCGATCACCCTTCCCCATAACCATGATATTGTCCTAAGTATGTATTGGCACCTGCCCTCTAATGCCCCTGCCTGACATGCTTAGTTAGTCCCTGGTGTTATTATCAGATATGGCGACTGGCTAAAGAAGTGAGAGTAGAGCTGTGCAACAACTACTGTGGTATAGGTGAGAGGCTGGATAGTGTGCTTGGTGCAGGGGTGTGTGGGAAGGGGGCCACCAGGGAGGCACAGTGGCACCGGGATGGGTGTCTAGTGGGAGACGGGTCAGAGTAGACACAAGAGAGTAGCTCAGCATATTGGGTCGGGGCATCAGAGGGTGAGTGGTGCCACTACACACCACAGCATTATTAATACTGATTACCCTGGTGTCCACTGGTCCCCTCCACCCTCTGATTGCCCGCTGTCATATTTCTGCAGATGTACCTGGTCTCCAGTGGTCACCCCTTACCTGTGGTCACCCGTCCCTGTAATCATGACTGTGTCCCTGGTGTATACTGTCATTCCCCGCCCTCTGATATCGCACCCTGGGGTCCAATTGCCAGCTTGTGCATGCATGGGTAACAGCCTGTCCAAGTTCACAAAACTTTCTTACTTTTTTTTTCAGTCTTTGGTAACCAAGTAAGTCCCACTATGCACAAGTGCCCATCTTCAGTGGCAACCTGGGAGCACTAGGGAGGCTATATCACTTGCTCAGTGTCTCACAGTATGCAAGTGGAGGTTGCTGGAATCAAACCCCCTCTTCTGAATGTAATGTACCAAGCTCAATTACAGTTTGTTATTTTTAATCTTAAATCAATCAGCCCCCACTTGCATACTGTGTGGCCCTGAGCAAGTCACTTTACTTCCTTGTGCTCACAGGTCACACCGGGAAACAAGGTCCGGCTTAGTGTGCCTTTCCTGATTAAACTATTTCCCCTCCCTCTAGGCTATACTGCTATATCTTCTTAGCCAGAGCCCTGCCTTACTGACCCCTCACACTGTCTGCATTATTCTTTGTCGGAGTACAGTCTACACAAGAAATTCCCATATAAACATGGTTATGGCTTTGGATGTTAAAAATTAAACATAAATAAAGTGCTCTGTGAAAATCTTGCAGAAGTCAACGTGTGTGCTTCTGGGTTTTGACATCCACATGATGGCTATCTGCTTCATGTACTGGCACTTGGCAGCTCTGATAGATGCTGCCATTCTAGTCTTTTTTTTTCTAGCTCTGTGGCATGCAGTTAGGCCACAGAACTAGAAAAGAAAGACTTGAATGGCAAAGCCTATCAGGGCTAATGAGCACGAGTATGTAAAGCGTGCTTTCATTATGGGTATAAAACCTGGAAGCTGGCTCACTGCTCGTGACTGCCAATTGATCACATAAGTGTGTGAGCTGGGGAAGGGGGGTGGATTTTTTGTCTGCCTGAAGTTCTACTGCGGTACTCAAGACAGCGCCATAGCAGCAGTGCTCATGTGTGTATATGTGTGTGTGTGTGTGTGTGGGGGGGGTAAATGGGTGGTCATGGGTATGTGAAGACACCGTGCTAGGGTAGGTGAGGAGAGTGGGTGGTGACATGGGTGGTCTCAGGTATGTAGAGACATCATACTGGTATGGGGTGTGGGTGTGTGTATGTGTATGCAGAAACACTGGGCCATTGTAGATGGGGTAGGGGAGGTACATATTAACCTTGCCAGGGTTGGTGAGGAGGGGGAGGTACATGAGTGGGCACCAGGGCAGGTGAGGCAGGGGTGATGGCAGGCACATGTGTGGTGTAGAGTATGTAGAGACACCCTGCTATTCTAGGTGAGTGGGGGATGTACATATTCACCTTGCCAGAGTAGGTGAGGAGGGGGAGGGACATGCCAGAGTAGGTTGGGTAGGGGGTGGCAGGTACATGGGTGGTCCAGGGTATGTGGAGATACAGTACCATGGTAGTGGTGTGGGTGAGGTATGTATGCAGTCCTGGGTATGCGGAGACTCCATGCCATGGTAGGTGGTCAGGGGCTGCAGGGGCTAGGGTGGTATAAATGCATTGAAACATGAGCTAAAAGGGTCATGTGTGTACGTGGAGGGTGCAGTGGAAGTTGGTGGTGGGGTGGGACAGGTACATGGGACAACATGTGCATGGAAACGTGTCGAGCGAAAGACTGGGTGTGCACATGGATGTTAGGTGGGTAGGGGGAGGTACATGGATGGTGTCGGGGGAGGTATATGGGTGGTCATGGGTATAGTATGTGGAGACACACTGCCAGGGCTGGTGAGGTTGGTGGAGGTACATGTGTGGTCCCAGGTATGTGTTGATACCATGCAAGAGAAGGTAGGAAGGGTAGGTACATGGGTGGTGCAGGGCATGCTGACAGTTCAGAGGACTTGCTGTGGCAGAAACATGAGGGCTTTCATACAATAATGAATGCTCAATGGAAATAAGAAAGGACAAGGTTGTGATTTGAAAATTAAATGAGACATTTAAATAAATATTTCAAGAACTAAAAGATTTACTAGCCCAGTGAGTGTACTCAGCGAGTGTATAAACCATGTGGTATGTCCATGGAAATGCAAATGGCATACAGCAAGGCTGCAGGGCAGGAGCCCAGAATGGCAGGTGCAGAGTCTGCCGGCAAAGCGGGCCTAACATACTGCGACAGTTGGGGAGAGGCTGGCTGCAGTAGGATGCACCCACATCATACATTAAGACCCACCCCAGTCAATCAGTGTCTCACCCACCCTCACTATCCCAGGTGTTTTCCTGCCTGCACTGCTACCTGTGGTCACAAAGGTGGCAGTTGTGTGGCAGATTTTCTCCCCATCCCTCTACAGATGAAAGTGTCATATAGATTTCTCAGTTATCTTCTTCCCCGCTGGCACTCAGCACATTCATCAACCCAGGTCACCAGCATCAGAAGTGGTAGTGTTACCAATGCACCAGTGAATCATCTCAAAGAGACACATCTGGCCCTGTAATCCTTCTCCTATGCTGCTTATGAACATATACCTGTATCACAGCCCAACATCATCTCTGCTAACAACTATGATTGATAACCACCTTGAACTGAATCTATGCCGGCTCTGTGGTGCTGAGCGAAGGGGCTCGCTCAGCACACTGGTGACCTGGGTTCATGCCCTGAGCCTGAGTACCAGAAGCAGAGTCTGGCAGGAAGGGAATACACAAGTGTCCATTGGATGCTTCCCTCCTGGGGGGAGGGTACTGCCTGGGCATCTCTGGGTGAATTGGGTGCATGCTTGGGGGACGTGAGGCCTCCACACGCCCCCTGCATGCTGCCGACTGAGGACGTCACTCACGCAAGGCTGAGAACTTGGGGAGGTGAGGCAGAAAAGAGAGAAATTGGCATCTTGGCCGACCGGATGACGGCATCAGACCCTCGCTGCCATGGAACCCCTGGACAGCCGGGACCGACCCCAACAGCACCCAAGGCCAAGCAGGTAAGGCCATGAGGCTAATTCTCCCCAGAAGGAGAGTACTTGCCCAGAGAAGGGCTTATGTTGGTTACCCTGGGGGGCTGCAGTATAGCGTGGCAGTTGGGGATGGTGGGCTGCCAGGGGCAAGGTCCTAGGTGGCTCGAAAGAGTGACTGGCTGAGATGCACAGGAGAAGTGCAACCCCCCCGCCCAGAAAATACAGAACTGAATCTAAAAGTATCCCTTGGTGGTACTTTTGATAATGAGACATATTGCTCATCTATCCAACCAATAAAAAAGGTGCTTATAATGAACAGCACTGACCAATAATAAGGAAATTAAGGGTGTATTGTTTTCCAAAATCGCAAACGATCAATCCGTATGTTTACCACTATACACTTTGAGTGCCACCACAGGAACACGCCCATGTGTTGTTTTTTTTTTTAGATGACATTCAGTTTTAGGGTATGGAGCTGAAGCCCACCAATGGAGGGCTGCTTGGTGCATAACTAGATACGTTTTTTTCCCCCAATGGCGATACTCAGCCAAAATATGCTAATGAGCTCATTAGGTATGCACGGTGATAAGGGGCCTAATGCATGCCCATTATGGGCTCATTAGCATGGCTGCGCTGGGCTATGTAAGCCAGTCCAGCCTTTCCCCTTCCCCAGCATCGATGAAAACATAAATAAGCATTGTCCCCATTGTCATAGTGTAGTGGAGCTCCCTCCCAGCCCCAATCCGTGATGTAATAAATTATAATCATATTCCCCTGCACACTACCCCACCATGCCCAGGCTTATCTCCTTTGGCGGGGCCGCCAGGCATAAATCCACCCCCCAACAGTCACATGGGATCGAGCCCTGTCTTACCCCCCTGAATGGGGCCATGGGAATGGGACCCCCCCCTCCAACTGGACAATTAGGGCAGCAGAGACCACGGCGGAGCAGGGCATCATGCCTTTGGGGACCAGGATTTTGAGATGCTTTTTGTCCCACAGGAGGTGGGACGTGCAGTGACATCCGGTGTCTGTCCCGCCTCTGATGTAATCTGGTGCCAGTCATTTATTTAATTTTCTTGTGGATCCCATGGCCTCCGCCAGGGACCGCTGACATGCTAGACACTCACTCCTCTCCCCCTGGAGAAGGAGGAGAACCACCCTACAAACGTTCAAACCTTCTCTGCCCGGCCGGCCCTCCAACTCCTGGGTCCATTCCCGAACCCGATATGTTGGGGTTGAATGCAGACACCTTGCCGCTGCACCAGTTTCCTTTAATCAGAACACCTTCTCTGGAGCCGGCCCTTTCCCCTCTGGCAGAGCAACCCCCCTCGCAGACCATCCTCCCCACAGCTGCCCCTCCCCCCCCAGTTTGGGCAGTAACACAACCACAAAGAAAATGAGATGTTTTATCTCACATGAGCTAAATACATTTACATGCTGTCAACCACTCCCTTAAACATCCACCCACCCAGCCCACCACCCACCCAATGCCTCTGATCCTCCCCCTGCAACCAGTGTTTCTGATTCCCTTCCCCCCCAGCCTCTCCAAGTCTCACTGTGCATGCAAGTGCCGGCAGTTGTTCCCCCCACCTGCCACAACCAGAGTTTAGTAGTGGGTCAGGCACTCAACAAACCTCCCCCTGGCGAAAGAGAGCAGTCCCTCGGATGCTCAGTCCTACTTGCCATGGCCAGCCCTGCTAATGTTGGGTCTGTTCCTAAACTTGGGATGTTTGTGTCACAGGCAGAAGGTGATAGCATTGCAGCAACGGGCCAGCCTGGAATGTTATCACTTCACCGCCTATGGTTATAGTTGAATAGCCTTTAATGTTAAAACCCATGTTTTGCACCTGAAGTTTTATGTTCTTTGATGAAATAGCCAAAAATTTGGCATGCAGTCAGGCTGCCAGAATCTCAAGATGAGAAAACATTCAGAACAGCATCTTGTACGTTTTTTGCCAAATGCTTGTTATGATTTTGATCTGCCTGCCTGCTTCACTTACAGGATTATCCCCCCAATTCATAAACAAACTCTGGTCAGAGCCAAAACATCTGCAGGATTTGACCTGATAAGGAATAAATTTAGTGTGCATGACCCCTGCTACTAGATGTGTTCAGACCTGCTGCTGGCTGCGACACCCTCTGGGCTGCAGCTGTGGTGCTGTCAGGTTCATGTTAAGGTGCAAAGTAAACAGCAGCACCTCTGAGCTGTTTGGCACACTGTTAGCAAGGCAGGCAAAGCAAGCAGTACCGACTAATACCAGGCCTCACCTTCCCATTGCCCCCCCCTCCACTCACCTGCGGAGCAACAAAACTGAGACCTTGTCCAGCTGACGAAAGAAAATTCCCCATCAGTGACACGCAAGTTGCCAGCCCAGAGCAGGCTCCCTGCTGCACCTATTCCATCTGTCTTCACAGAAACACAACCAGACAGCCAGTGAGTAAACCAGCTTGTGTGGTGTACGGCAGCCGAGACATCGCGAGACCTGGGGAAAGGGGATGGACCGAGCTAGTGAGCAGTCCCATGCCAGTGACTAGGGAATTTCTTCTTTGAAGTGCCGACAAAGAAGAACTTTCACTTCCTCTGATCTGGTAAAATTTCAGACCTGATTAAGAGGTTTTACTGTGCAGTGCCAGTAATAGCAGCAATGCGGATGTGTGACTTGTCAGGCAGGCAAGCACCCGGGCTCGGAGCATTCACACAGGGGTAATTGTTAACTCTGCAGCACAAATGGACTGATCAGTAATACTTCAGATAATTAAGGATGAGAGCATGGGATCACAAGGGGTTAATTGACCCCCATGCTTTGCTGCAGGAGCCTGGATGGAGGAGGAAGAGGCAGAGGCTGGCTTGGATCCGAGGGGAAGCCCCTAGATCTCCAGCTTTCGAGTTTGGGGACTCTCCGATTTCCTAAATCACAGATGCATTGTTATAATGCTCTCCTAATTGTTTCGGAACTGATGGCACTCAGGATGGTATTGTTCGTACTGTGGCAGAGGCTGCAGCTGGGGCCGCACTAGACGGCGCCCGAGACAATCTACCTCTGCCTGATCAACCCAGTATTCCCCTACAAATGGCCTACTCTGTTCAGCAAATAGCTGACAGTATTGGTCAGATGAACCCATCCGACAAACTCAGCTGTCACATAGAAAAGGTGCGTTTTAAATGCGAGATGCTTAGCCTCGCTGCAGAATATCAAGTCCAAATACTACGCCAGACCATTGATCCTAATTTGTGGGTCAAACTCCCCGATGCCATCTGCCAGGATGGGAACGCCACCTTTGATGAGGTTGCAGCTGAGCTCATTTCTGCTCACAGCCCAGGCGTAGTAGGAGTGATGCTTCATCCCCTGTAAAGCAGAATGCAAAGGAAAGTCCAGCGACTTACCACCAGAGACTTTGGATGGCCTACCGAGCAGGAAAGCACCTGGCACAAGAAGCTGCGGATGTAGATCTTACTGAGTATAAGACCCTGTTCCTTAGGAACATGATTCCTGCAGTATGAGAAAAGGTAGAGCCAACCACCTACCCCAATATGGATAGGTTTGCTGACATCCTTCGGAAAACCGAGAGAGTTTGCCACCTCTATATCCGTGATTTGGGCTCCGGTTCCAAGAAGGTAGCCGCCGTGGAGCCTGCTTCAGAGGTCATGACGCACTACACTGTGGAAGGGCAGGCCCAACACCAACAGGCCCAACATAAACAGACCCCTCCAGCTGATAACCAACACCCTCAACAGACCCAACACCATCAACAACCGCAACAGCAACAACAATGGGGTGGGAACCGGAATTGACATAAGAATGAAAAGCATAAGGGTAAGGGTAAACCACAACAACAAAGAACAGGCCCTTCATATAGGGAGATAGCCAAAGAGAATCGGAAATTCCGAGAGCTCCTGGAACAAGTGCGTTCTGTAGCAGATGCTGTTCCCGCACAGGCCCTTGCGGCGGTACAACCGGCGACCCAGACCTCAACAGGTCATGGGGATACTGGAAGTGCAGACCTCCAGGCCCATACAGGCCTGAACCCAGAAGCTCCTCCCTATATAGTATCAGTGCAGCATGGTGAAGTGATTCAAAGGAGTCAGACCCAACCTCTCCATGCCTCCAGTAGTACAGATTGACAATTACAGGCCCCAGTCCGGATTGTAAACAAGCTGGTCTTGGATACAAACGGAAGGCCCTGCACTGAGGCTGAGGTCGGGGGCCGCCTACTAGTAGTTTTGCTAGATACAGGTGCAGGTGTATCTGTATTACATGATGAACATTCAGACACATCCCCTTGGTCTACCGGACGGAGGACCAACATGTCAGGAATTGATGGTACCAGGCTACCTGCATACCGCTCTCTACCCCTACCGGTAGAGCTAGGCCATCTAAAGGCCTTACACACTTTCCAACTAATGGTAATGCCCGATCATCCTAGTATCATAGGAATTGACTTCCTTGCACCACACAGCTGTGTGGCAGATCTAGCCAACATGCTACTGATACAGATTCAGGGTCAATACCATACCATTTTGATCCCTGATTCACACGTCGTGGTGACAATCTCTGCCAATGACAAGGAGTATGACGTCATAGATTTGTTCAAAGGTCATGAGCTTTTGCCAAAGCTTCTCCCCATTTTGCAATGACACCTGGAGGCATTTGCAATTAACAAACATGACTGTGGCAGAATGCACACTGTCATCGAAGTGCCAGGCCCGGCACATGAGAGGCAAAGGCAGTATCCTTTTCCCACTGAGGCCTTGCCTTCCCTTACAGAAACAATCAAGTCACTCCTCAAGCAAGGAGTAATCAGAACTTGCGTTTCCACTGCTAATTCCCCAGTGTGGCCCGTGAAAAAACCCACAGGTGCCTGAAGACTATTGACTACAGGAAACTGAATCAGGTCACCCCCAGTTGTTCCCCAACTGTGGCATCAGCATCCAATGTGCTACGACACTTGACCCCTGACCTGAAATGGTTCAGTGCCCTGGATATTTCCAATGGTTTTTGGTCATTACCATTGGCCCTTAAGAGTCAATATAAGTTTGCCTTCACCTTTGAAGGAAGACAGTACACGTGGACTTGCTTGCCGCAAGGATTCCATAATATCACGTCCCTGTTCCATCTGCACATGATGGACGCTCTCGAGAGTTTCACTACTCCCCAATGTCTCTTGCAATATGTGGATGACCTGTTGCTGGCAACAGCCACACTGAACAACATCTGGATCACTTGGATGAACTACTGGCTCTCATCCACAGAGCAGGCCTGAAATACAATCCAGCAAAAGCACAGCTATGTCAGAAAGAAGTACTCTTTCTGGGTCTAAAAATAACTGACCAAGGTCGAAGCCCTACCTGGAAGAAGATACAGGGATTGCAAGACTTGCCATTGCCTACCAGCGTGGCAACTCTTCGAAGGTTTCTAGGTATGGTGAATTATTCAAGAGATTTTATTTGTGATTTTGCTCAGAAAGCTGCTCCTCTATATGAGCTACTAAAAAAGGACATCCCATGGACTTGGGACCCTATCCACACCCAGGCTCTGACGTCACTGAAGCAGGCTCTGGCCTCCGCCCCAGCTCTGGTCAACCCCAATCCAGCACTACCATTCCATCTGGAATGTGTCACCTCTGACATTGCCATGTCAGCAGTGTTGGCCCAGAAGGTTCATGGCACCCTGAGACCCACTGCATATGCATCACAGCTCTTGAACCCAGTGGAAAAGAAGTAAAGCCTTTGTGAAAGGAACCTTCTGGCCACCTACTGGGCTATCAAGCACTTCCTGTATATCATTGGGTACTCTCTACTGATCATTAACACCAATCATACCCCAACTACCTTTCTGCTCTCAGACAGAGTGAAGGATGGGTCGGTCTCCAACACAAGACTGACACACTGGTCACTTCTTCTCCAGGATAGAGACATATAGGTACACCGAACAAAAATTCCATCTATGCTGGCTCATGGACTCCTTTTCCAAGGAGAACCCCGTGACTGTACACTGCAGTCACCTGATCTTCCAGATCCAGGTCCTTTCCTCCCTGCCATGCCACAAATACTTGACAACACCTCTTTGTGTCGCGTCTTTACTGATGGTTCAGCATCCTACTATCAGGGAGAACAAATTGCAGGGATGAGCATTCTAGTGATTTACCCTTATGGGAATACTGTTAAAATATCTAAGCGCTGCAGTGTAGCATCATCACAATATGCAGAGATGGCAGCGGTGGCCTGTACCCTCGAGTTCATCCAGCATGGGACCGAGGATACTATCATTTTTACAGACTCTAACAGGGTTTGTTGTTCTCTTACAGAATTTCTTCCTTTCTGGCAGAAGAACTTCTTCCTCTCCTCTGACGGCAGCCCAGTGAAGTACAAGGAATTGGTAATATACATACATTCACTGGCACAAATATTTGCACAGAAATTCTATGTACATAAAGTCAAAGCTCATTCTCTTCATGACCCCTATCATGCCTTCAATGACACAGCAGACACCATTGCCAAGGAAGGGGCCCGAGGGGGGGACATCTGGATGATGGACCATCCAGAGGCCAATGTGGCCATACAAATTGCAGCACTCAGGAAGAAACCTGAACCCTTTTCCCCCTTGGACCTCTCAGCAGCCCAACATGTTGATACTGAACTCAAAGAAGTGTTCAGATTACTTGACAAGAGTACCGAAGAGAAACTTCCTACACATAACCCTTACCGAAGGCATGAAGGTAAGTTACACTTGTCACCAGATGACAAGCTCATCTGGTACCAGCCAGATAATTCCACCACCAAGTTGTGGATGGTTCCCAGACACCTCAGGCCTGAATTCTTGCACCAAGTGCATGACAGAGCCACTGGTGGACACCAGGGAGTGGAAAATATCCTCCAAAGGCTTAAGACCACCGCCTGGTGGCCTGGTGTCACCAAAGATGTTAAACAGTACATAGAAAATTGTCTTGTTTGTGCACAAAACAACCCCATCCCTACCAAGCGAAATGCCAAACTCTTACCACAACGAAACTCTGGCGCTTGGACTGCCATACAGATTGATTTTATTGGCCCCCTGACCAACACCAGCAGAAATAACAAGTATGCTCTTGTGGTAACTGATCTCTTCTCTAAGTGGGTTGAAGCTTTCCCCATTAAGACATGCACTGCTAAGACCACTGCCAAAATACTGGTGGAACAGATTTTCTCCAGGTGGGGCCTACCTCTCAAGGCAGACTCTGACAAAGGAACCAGTTTTACAGGTGAGTTGACGAAAGAATCCCTTGAACCCCTTGGAGTTCAACAGAAGTTCCACATATCTTACCACCCTCAATCCTCAGGTCAAGTAGAATGAGCCAACAGACAGATTAAGCAAATGCTTTCCAAATTCATTGAGGACAATCCCAAAACCTGGGATTCCCTATTGCCGTTACTCCTTATGGTAATTAAGGGTACATCCTCAGCCACTACCCAGCTCACACCCTTTGAGGTGATGACTGGAAGACAGATGAGATTATCTGAACACCTGGTGTTTGACCTGCACCCCCCCACTGCAGACCGTGTGTCTGTAGACCAATATGTGGAAAAACTCAGAAAAGACCTCATACACACACACACACACTTGTATGCTGCCAACTGCATGGGCCAGGCGCAGCAACAATCCAAAATACAGTTTGACAAACACGCACAAGAAGTGGATTGGCAGGTTGGAGATCAGGTAATGGTACTCCAATTTGCACATTCCACCCACTCCTTCTCCAATAAGTGGGAAGGCCCATAACCTATTGTCAACAAGCTCAGTCCAGCAGTCTATCAGGTTAGACTCCTGCATAACAATAAGTTGACTGACAAATGGTTACATGCAAACCAGTTGAAACTGTATAAAGGAGCTTAATTACTTTTCCTCACCCCATTAGGCGGAATAGTACTAACTTACTAATGTCTGATTTTGCTTTTCAGATACACTGACAAGATGGCTATCTTGTTCCATTTTCTCCTCATCTCAGGAGTTATCCCCTGCATCCAAGGCACGGTACCGAACCTCCTACCACACCCTGATCCTCCAGCATCTCCTTCAGAGGGGAGTTTCCATCAATATACCCGATAGTCTGATTACTGTCCAGGAAGGTTCCGATGCTTACCTCACTGCCTCGGTTGTTGCTCCTGATAAATCTACCCTACAAACTGAGTGGCAAACCACATCACAAGGACAAATTCTCCCTGTGGCCAAACTCTCCAAAGGAAATTTCCAGGGTTGGCCCAATGCTAAATTATCCCCAAATGGTTCTCTGTCCTTGTTACAAACTGCACTAAGACATTCTGGTTTGTATAACATTACTGCCTTAATTGATCCTTCGTACTGTAATTCTTTGTCTAAGGATTCTGCTCGAAAATTTTGTGCTGTACACCACATGGCTTCTGCAGCCATGTATCTCTCTGTGTTACCACCCACTGATAAACAGCTTTTGGAATGCCCAAAGCACACCCCTGGTCCCCGTAGTGGTCTGCCCTCCCAGGCTCATTAATTAATAACTTATAGTTTATGCATATACCTGTTTTGTTTAATCTTACTTACTGGAATATGAAAGAATTTGGTATGTGTCACAATACTACTACTTCAGCATTTTATAGTTCATTATTGCTTGATAGTTTAGCTGCATTTCAGATTCGTACTCAAGACCCTATTGCCGGGGTCCATTCTACTGAACATAGAGGCAACTTCAAGAGAAAACCCACTCCTGATGATCGAACTCAGAAACGTAAAACATGTGAAGTTGACAGTTCTGATGTCACAGGTGCAACAGGTACTGTCACAGGCCTTTTTGGTACAGCTATGTCTATTTGGAATAAAGCAGACATTGCTGCTATCAAATCTCATTCTGCCAAGTTCTCCACTGGCCTGGTTAACATATACTACCCCCATTATTGCATGGTGTGGATGGCCTTAGTGAGGAAGAAAGATACACAGTATACAACAAGCATGACATTGCTAGGCATTCATGGATTCGAAAGACAAGATTAAGGCACTCATACAACAAAACAACAAAGAAGCAGATAAACAATACATTGCTAGAGAAATCCTCTGCTCTGCCTATGGCTCATACATCATCACTACCATCAACAATCTCTTCCGTGATCTAGAATCTGGAAGGATCCCTGATATCATACATGACAGACACATTTCCAAATGGTATTGTCCACGATGTAAAACCCCTAGCTGTATTGCTATGCGTATGCAACAAACTCTAACCATTCCTCTCTCCACAGCTAGGAACTTGGGGTTTATGACCAGACATCCTAACACTGGTCCTTGTTTCATTACTAAGAAATGTTCCATAAGAGATACTAATGTTTGCTTCTTTTAGTGTTTCTTTACCACGTTTTGATCCCACTACAGCCTTGTTTGACAGGCTTGCACTGGTGCACTCCCTTGGGCATTTGGACAAAGACATCTACAGAGAACGCCTGGATCTACCGTCTCTACTGGTTTTCCATCCTTTCCTGGACGCCTGGGTGGCTCCGCACACAGATTGCTGTGTGAAGAAGCAATACATTTACTTGTGCTGATGTGATGTATTTGATGTTATTCAACCTGTTTGTGGTTATTCTCCAGACAGCATTGACTGGACTTTTACCATGAATGATGACATCACCAAGAATGGCACAGATTCCTTGGATTCGACTTTGGCTCCGGATAAGCTCTACCAATCATATCGTGAGGAGGTTCATCACCTGTCAACAAGGATTTCGAAGATGGCCTACACCTGCCCTGTCCAGTTGCAAAAGTGGAGACTCCCTACTGTTCGCTGTCAGTATAATTCTGATGGGAAGTATTGTGTGGTAACCAACTTTAAAAGCTATACTTATGGATCTGTGACATGTGCTATTGATAACTCCAATTTTTGTTTTGTCCCCCACCAAAAGACTGTCATTGGACATACTGTCATAACCCCTGTCCCCCTCATAGATGCAGACATCATTGATGGTAACCCCGATTATCTACTTACGCTGTCTGAGTACTTACCATATTTTAATGTACACATAGACCCACTCACACTTGCATTAAAATCACTTTTAGACAGAATAGACATATACCTCATCCACATCAGCAATAATATGACCAAGGCCAATGAAGCTATCCTCTCTTTGATTAATGATGGTGACATGAATGACGCATTGACTAACACCTGGTTAGAAATTACTTTTAAAGGTTTTGTTATTATACAAACATTTTTAATCTTTATTTTAATTATTATGCTTTGCTGCCTGTGGCGCACACTGCACCAACATCGTGAGCAGCTCAAGTTCCTTTACAAAGCCCACGCGTCGGGTCTGTAAATGACCACTGCTCTCTGGCCTTTCCCTAGCTTTGCCTGTGTTGCCCTTGGAGGCAAAAAGGGGGGGAATGTTACATGCGGTCCCTGCACCTTAATTGGTACCCTCAGAGGTACACCGTAGACAGCTAGTGCTTAAGCATATGTTATACTAACATATAGGGCTAAGGGCATCTACCGTACAAGAACAGATGTCAGGATATGTACGCATATTGTTGTAATACACTTTGCTTGCTAATACATATATTCTCCTACAGTATGTATTTTCTGTGTATTTCTTACTTGTAAGATGTCAAGGCACCTGTGTCCTTGGAATAATTATGATGTGTAAGTCAACATTGCCACCTTTTGGTGATTTATACTACTACACTGAGTTATGTAAGACTCTGTATAAGAACTCTTTTGTTCACAAACTGATGACTACTACAAAATTGTATAATGTTACCATGGAGCCTCCTCTAATTTAGCCAATAGGGCTCATCTCTGTAACTAGAAATGTTTCTATCTTACAGTAACCATAGTAATTATCATAGGTATATAATGTGATACACTAGTCTTGTAACTCGGAGATCCCAAGAGACACAAAGAAATCTCGAGGTATTGGGAATGCTTAGCACTGGCTCCTGGTTCATATTGGTAAGAACTGCTTAGGGTAACTGTGATTTTATCCTTTTTGGTAGTAATAAACAAGTTTATTACTCTTATGCAACGTGTCTGTGATTACTTGCACTCCCAATATTGCCAAGAACCTGAAAGTGAGGTTTAGACCTCCTGACAGTAGGGACAACATGGGCGGATTGCTTCTCGGGGGAGGGTCAGGGGGAGGAAAAACAGTTCCACGGATGGAAAACATGATGTAGGTCCTTTTCTGATGCAAAACGTCTGCAGGCTCCACCCACTGCAGACATAAAAATAGAACTAACTTACTGATTGTGTTCTATGTACATGCATGGGAGGTACTCTCCTCACTCAGTTTATTAGCTCACAACTACAGGACAATAAAAGCTTGCAACGACTTGTAGCTATGACCTACAACCACTTAGCATACCACTCAAAAAGTGCTTTAAGCACTTTAAGCTGAAAGCGGGAAGCCTTGGCCTTCGCAGCAAAAATTAAAATAGAGCCAAGCCTTTCACGGCAAGCTAAGGCGTTCACTCCATGATAGGCTTACAAAAATATGGCGACTCTGAAGAAACAATGCCACACATGAGTGTTACAAGGTCTCAGGGAGAATCATGTGACCCAGTGAGACCAACTAGAGAGAAAGACCCACTAAATCGGGAATTTCAAATGTAAACCATCCCACATATATATATAATAAGTAATATATGCTATGTGTCTCACAAGTATCAAATAATGAAATTACAATTCTTTTTTTTTTATACTTTATCTTTATACCCCCTTCTACTTCCGGAGCCCACTCCTTCCTTCCTCTCAACTTCCCCCATTTCCACCTCCAGTGGGATCTGCCCCTAGAGTGCCTCTGTCCCCTCCTGCACATTGGGGTTTGTCCCCCTTTCCTGGTGGTCCTGGGATGGTACCGAGAGGCTATCATCTAGTGCTACCGGGAGGGATTTTCTCGATTTCTTCCCCTAGTTTCCCCATCCCTCTGAGACGACCCACGCTGGGACATACGTCCCTGAAGGCGGCGTGCTGACGCGCTCATCCTTCATCGTGTGGCGTCTCCCCTCCCGGCTCCGACAGCAGAGCCGCCTCCGTCCTCCTTGGTCGGTGCTTCCACATTGTGAAAGTCAGCGCAGATCGTGTGGCCAGCGGTCATGGCTCCCACCCCTGAGGAGGAGAGCATCCGCTGGGACGCCTTGGATCCTCCCTCCCCCTGCCGACTTCGCAACCCGAGTCCGTCTCCGAACTCCAGGTCGCATGTAAGTGCGGTGTGGCGCCTAGCGCCTCAACCTCAGCGCCACCGGGCCGGCTTGAAATTACAATTCTGAACAGTAGAAATACTTTCCCTTTTTTTTTTCCTTGAGTGTGGAAATGAATGTGGAAGTCCAAACCCAAGATCATTTAAAATGCCACAAAAGATTGCTTACTCAACTGACAATACTATTATAAGCAAACTTTAATTCTGCGACTGTCTGCAGTAAAAATCAAGTCATACAACCCAATCTCTAACTCAAGCCTCCAGTCTTCTTTAGTTCCGACAGGATTCCAGGAGACTGAGGCTATGGCTCAAGCTACTTGCAGTCCTCTCCATCAACTCCTCCCATGAGGGTTTCTCCACAACTTCTTGCTGGCTCGGCTACACCACCATTTGCACTCCAAACCTGCTAAAAAGACAGAGACGGACTGGAAGCAGAATAAACAAAGCCGCACAGGACAACCCGGAAAGGCTGTGCACTTAGACAGGTATGTTTAACTCTTAATTTAGTTTACAACAATGGTGGCATACCTTTTCTAGAAAAAAAAGAAAGCCTTGCACAGCTCCTGCTTCCCTGGCTTCTCCTCAACCAGGTAGCATACAGCCGCTCTGTGGATCTGCGTCAACCTCAATGTTTGTCGCTCAATACAGTGGTTGGAGATTGGCCACAATTTAATTACAACTATTATTCCATACAGCTTTTCCCGATATAGCTGGATTTAATAAAAGTGAATAAGAAAAAAGTAACCATCATGGTAATTTTTTTTTCTTTGCAAATTTTCTAGATCATAATCCCTAGAGTAACTGAGTTAAACAAAGTTCCAGTTAGACTCTTCTGATTCCCTCCTCCTCAGTTTTAGTTAAATGCCCACTGTGATATACTGCAGTGCTGCAGTCCATAGGGATAACATGGGCGGATTGCTTCTTGGGGGAGGGTCAGGTGGAGGAAAAACAGTTCCACGGATGGAAAACATAACGTCAGCCCCAACCACCAAAACAAGTGACAGCTCATAGAGCACAAGTGCATGTCCCGTTTTATAAAAAGGTTTCAACGCCTATTAAAACTTCACAAAGATATTGAATGGCGTCAGAAGACAAATGCAATCACTACCAAACTTGAATAAGTGCATTTGCTTCATTAACTTTCACAACTGGAGTACAACATTGAACTTCGGCAAAGAACAGGCTTTCAACACAATACTGGGATGGATAGATCGATCTGTCATGTCTATCTATCTATCCATCTATCCATCTATCCATCCATCCATCTCCTCATGTTAGAATAGTCCCTGTACCAAGTTTTTTGTTATTTTTTCACCTGGGAGCTTCACTTCTTCAATAGATAATATTGATTTGCAGCCTTTAGAACTACAGAGCAGAGCTCTAAGAACACATATGACCCAGAAAGCATCGGAAGACAACAGTTGTTTTGCAAAATAAATAAAAAGGGTAACTGCTGTAGGCTAATGTAGTATTAATCCTAATGGAAGCACTGCATTTCCATTTATGCCACTTAATTAGTATTTAATCAGCACTTGCAGAAATCTCTTATGGAAATGGTTAGCATTCCTACACTTATCTGCCTCACAACGTGAAATGTTAAGCACACTGATACGCCAACAGAACAAGTAGAATATCCTAAGTGGGGAACAGGGCTCCATCCATGAAAATGCTGAAGGCCCCTGGAATACAACGTAATAACTGTATCTCAGTTCTGCAATGCACAGTCATACTTCTGTAAATACAAGCTCCACCATAAAAATACCTAGTATTGCTGATCGGACAGTACAAGGACGCGGAAGCCGCAGGACTGCTGTGCCAAATCCTAAGAGAACTGCAATGCTTCCTACAAACACTGTTTTACCTTGCAGAAATATGGTCTTATGTGTAGGTCAATTTGCCAAGAATAGGGCTGATATTTTTTCACGGCAAAAATAGCCGTATTTCACGGGTCTCTCATGATAAAATTTCATGGAAATAGTGATGCAATAAAAATGCCAAATATATATGTAACATTTCACATTTTAATATCAAAATCAATAAGATTTGCTAAAACATTTTAAAAACATCACAGAGCAGGTAATATAAATGCACATAGTAGTAAAGAATGCAATAATTTATATCTAGCATGTTATAAAAATGCACAAGGCAATGTATTTTGCTGCAACAGTGAGTACATTTTTAAATTATCAGACTTAATACTTTGTTATCTGCCAGCAAAGCATTATACTTTGAAAATGAGCACTCAACACTGGCGCTAAGAACAGGGACACTCAGGCAACTAAGTGCTACTGAAGTGAGATTTGGAAAGTGCACCCAACTGTCCTGCCAATATTGCACAATAGCCCGGTCATTTAGTGTTACATGGTTGAATGTCCTGTACGTACAGTAGCTTTTGAGCTTTGCTTCAGCATGAATGTTGTCCTATTGGGCTGTGCACTGCCTCGCCTCAACATTTCCAGTCTTGGAAGCAGGAGACGGCTTTGAGTAGACAGACATGGATCAGGATCAAAATGCAGCAGCAGTACTAGGTCAGAGCAACCAGTATATTACGCTGCAGACGTAGTCAACGAATATATTGATGTATTAATGTTAACAAGTGCAAGCTATGTCTGCTCAATCAGGTCAGTCAAGTAACAGGGGCAGTTTAGTGTAGTTGGAAAAGACAAAAAAGTGTATTGGTACTAAAACACTACTTAAGCACTGACCACTTAGCGAGTGATGAACGAGTGATTAACGTGGCTTGTCCAACAGAAAGGTGAGAATTAATGACAGTGTAGAGATCAGAGGTCAATTACACCCCTCTGTCAGACTAGCACCACAAATTGAAAACAACAGCCAAGCAATCTCTTTTTCTATGTAATGTTTACATGTTGGGAGACGGGGCGGCGGCTGCGCTATTTATGTCAAGGAATCTCTCCCCGTACTAGCCCTGCCCACTCCCATCCTTGACTCCAGGGCCCAGGCGCTTACGCTGAAACTAACCCCTGACCCTTTAAAGGGACCCCTTTATCTGACTACTGCCTACGTGCCCCCCAGGGACCAAACGCAGGCCATTGCCTCTCTTACAGAATACCTTACCTCTCTACCTCCTTCCGCTGATCAAATTCTGGTGGGTGACTTAAATGTCAACTGGCTCAGCCCTCCTCCTCCTCCTCCTCTACCGAGACTCCTTTTCTGCAATAGACCTAACGCAACTAGTTACCCACCCTACCAGGACAACCCCAAGAGGCTCCAGTACCCTGCTTGATGTGGTACTCACCAACCGCCCTAATCGGATCCCCAATGTACAAGTCCTCCCAGACTCTCTCAGCGATCCTCCTCCATTCTATTCCACTGGTCAATCTCAGTCCCCAAACCCATAGCACAGTCCACATGCTGGCGGCCTAATACCTGGTGGACTGATAAAACTTAAGGAACTTCTGTCCCAAATTGACTGGTCTCCTATACAGGCAACTCCTGACATCGACACAGCCTCTCCTTCTTTACCCAAACTTTTAATAATGCCTGTGATATCTTTGCCCCAGTGTTGACCCGCCCGTTCTAAAGAAGAATGCCCCTGGTTACCCCAGCTTTGATCCACCAGCTCAACATAGGGACAACCTATGGCACCGTGCCATTGAGACTGGCCGGCCCAATGACGAAGCGGTTATATGCTGCCTTGAAACAAGTGCCTCGGGCCATCAGAAGGCAAGTCTGAGGCACTATGGTCCTCACTCACTGCCTCATGGGGAATCCCAGAACCTTCTGGGATAACATTAAACAGTTAAATGGGGTACACTCCCCCCACCCACCAGATCAACATTAATGGTGTGGATCTCCTCAGACCCAGCCCTCATAGCCAACCACCTCAACACCTCATTCACTGACCTTAGCCCTATCCTCCCTACAATTTTTTGACCCTCCTCCCCAGCACCTACCCGTAAATCTTTCTACGCCCTTATTTTCTCTCCTCCGCCCGTGTTTCTGCCCAAGAACTTAGGCCGACCTTGTCACTGCCCTCAAGGTAATAGTACAGGCAGTGACACCTGAATCCGTGTATCCACGGCTGGTCTTAGACACAGTCCTTACCCGATCACATGCCTCATCAACCACTCTTTGCCTGGGGAAGGTTCCAACTGCCTGGAAAGTCGCCACTGTCACCCTATCTTTAAAGGTGGTGATAGGACTGTGGCTGGAAACTATCGACCGATCTCCATTCTCTCTCTCTTCAAGGCTTTGGAAAAGTGGTGGCCTCTCAAATCTCTGACTACCTCTCCACCTACAATGTCCTTTGTCCTGAGCAGCATGGCTTCCGGCAGGCCACAGTACCAACACTGCCCTCCTAGAGTTCTCCAACTTTCTCCATTCCTCCTTAGACACTGGTTCTCTGGCTGGTGCTGTCTTCATTGACCTCTCAGCTTTGACACTGTCTCCACCCCTCCTTCTTGATGCCCTTAGTCTCTCTGGTTTTGCTGCTGGGCCTATCTCCTGGTGCACCAGTTATCTGTCTGACCGCTCACAGGCGTGTAAATTAATGGGACCTACTCAGACATCTGTCCCATCTTTTCTGGGTTCCCCAGGGCTCCATTCTGGGCCCCTTACTATTCTCCTTTACCTTAACACCCTTCCACGCTCTTGCTCGGGGAACATTCTGTGTACGCTGATGATGCAGTCATCTTTGCCTCAAGTCGTAACCCTACTGCCCTCCAGGACTCGCTGCAGAAGTCCTTCACTGAAGCCAGGGCGGTTCAAGGAACATAGATTGGTGATAAATCTTAAAAACAAAAACATGTTCTTCACTCATCCCCAAAACAAGTCCTGCAACTTCAAACTCCTCATTCCTCTGGGTCCTCATTCCCACTCGAACAAGTTTGCTCCTATAAATACCTAGGGATCCATTTTGACCCCTCCCTCTCCTTCCATGGACACATGGCTGCCTAGCCACTGCCACTAATATCCGATTGGGCATCTTACATCGGTATAAACACTGCCTCCCCTGGAGCTCTTGACTTCATGATCACCTCCTCTATCCTGTCCCTAGTGGACTATGGAGTGCCGGTGTATGGTGCTGCTGATCAGACCGCACTCCATAAAATTCGCACTACTCTGAATAAGGCCTGCAGGTTAATTACTGGAGCACCTAGGATGACACACCTGTCTACTGTATGCTAAAGCGCTGGTACTTGATCTCGACAGGCGCCTCAAATATCTTACCTGTACCCTTACAAAAAAGACCCTCCTTTGGGCTTTCCCCACCAGGATTGACCACCACCATACGCGCTCTGTCCCACTAGTTCATACTCGGACCTCTGGGAAAACCTCTCTTGTTATCCCTAGAGCTAGGACCTCTCCGGCCAAGAGCCTTCAGCTTTAGGGCCCCCTCCTGGTTCAACACACTGCCCCCCCTCCATCTCCGAAGCTCCAACTATATCGTGCTTCAAAACTTCCTTACGTAACCACCTTATTAACACCCGATGCTGTAACTGCCACTAGTCAAAGCCGTACTCAATACTTATGACAAAGCTTATTACTAAGCTGCTAAGGACGACATAACTCTGGTATTGTTTGCATCCATCCTACCTGTACCAGCTTGTTTGTATCTATGTCTTAATTTTACTGTTATACTTATGTGTTGTACTGCTATACTGTGTATTTTGGTTTGTCTTACTGTGACAAGGTACCTTTGTAAATGAGCCTATGGCTCAAAGGTTTTCCAAACTGCTGTTTAAATAAATAAATAAATAAAATAAAGAGATATGCACATTTATGCGCGCATCTGTATGTTGCATGGAGCTCATAGTGGCATTACGTTTTCATGTGAATCGTGAAATCTCTGCATGCCGTGATTTACTTACAGCCCTAGCCATGAATCACGTATATTGCTGATCGGACAGTATAAGGACGTGGAAGCCGCAGGACTGGTGTGCCAAATCCTAAGAGAACTGCAACACTTGCTATAAACATTGTTTTACCTTCCAGAAATACGATCTTATGTGTAGGCCAGTTTGCCGTGAATCACGTAAGCGAAAGACAGCTCATGTGGCCCTTGCTGTTAAGGGGATGGGGCAGAAATGGCAGGGATGCAACAATGAAAAAAAAAAACACCCATAAAAACAAAAAAACGCCCACAGTGATATAGTGCAGTGCTGCAGTCCATAGGGACAACATGGGCGGATTGCTTCTTGGGGGAGGGTCAGGCGGAGGAAAAACAGTTCCACGGACGGAAAACATGATGTAAGTCCTTTTCTGATGCAAAATGTCTGCAGGCTCCGCCCACTGCAGGCGTAAAAAGGGCTTTTAGCTTTGTGCTGCTGCTACTGCTG
Source organism: Neoceratodus forsteri (assembly GCA_016271365.2). Lineage (NCBI taxonomy): Eukaryota > Metazoa > Chordata > Ceratodontiformes > Ceratodontidae > Neoceratodus > Neoceratodus forsteri. The sequence continues at coordinate 43,849,639 of CM057451.1, forward strand.
CAGCAAGGCAAAGCTGTCTCTCTGAGTAAAACCTTTTCATTTTGGCATAGTTTTACCATGCTCAGTAATAACATAAACTTTTGTAATGATCCTGCTGTTTCTTTTCTCCTTCTGCCATGTTTACCCACAGTGTCCATACCACCCAGAGTTCTGTTCTCCCAGTGACACGAGGAGGCGATTACCGGAATACATCCATGTCAGAGTGCGTGAACTGGGCGCCTCTTGTGTTTGTGGGAAAGGAAGTCTTATGCTGCAGCAGTCGAGAGCAACATCTGCCATTACTGCATCATCCACACACTGTGTCCTTAGTGATATTCCTAACTCAGCATGTGCAAACCAGTGGGATGCAGTGAAAGAAACGGTGAAGCACCCAAAATACTAGATGTCTCTCACAGTGTCCCAGTGTGTTGCTGAAGTATCATTGTTTTGTAATATGCTTGACAAGTTTGTCCTCTGTGCAGTGGCTAAAACGAAAAACTGTGGCAGTACTTACTTTCTTCAATGCTTGCCTCCAAAGCTGAACTCTCCATTCAGTAGCATTTCTTCTGGTCAGTGCCATTTTACTGTTTATCTGTTTAAGTTTATTTAGGTCTCCTGCATGTGTGAAGCTTGCTCTCATATTGAAGAGTTCAACTTTGTAGGCAAGCGATTCAGGAATTAAGTATTGCCACAGTTTTTCGTCTTGACGACTGTACAGAGGACAACCTTGTCAAGCATACTACCAAACAATGATACTTCAGAAATACACGGGGATGCTGTTAGAGACATTTGTATTTCAGGTGCTTCAGTGTTTCTCTCACAGCATCCATATAATTTGCATAGCTAGAACTATGAGCATGAGCGGTCCTGCCTGCAACTCACTATGGCAGCTGTTCAGGCAAAGAGATACTTGGTCCCAAAAAAACAACCATTGACAGAGTAAAGGCTTATGGCATTTTCATAAGGTAGAAAAAATGGGCAGACTGGATGGGCCTTGCGGTTCTTATTTGCCATCAACTTCTATGTTTCTAAAAAAAAAAAAAAAAAAGAGAAAGACACTGTACAAAGGCACCTGGAGTTTTGTATTTTGTACACACACAAAAGAGGATCCCATTTCACACATTCCCCACAGAGATGTATTCCATTTGCCTCCTCACATCACCGGGAGAACAGAACTCTGGGAGGCATGGGGACTGTGGTTGAACATAGCACGAGGATGAGGAAAAAAACAGTAGGCTCATTATAAACGTTTATGTCTTTACTGATTATGGTAAAATGATGCCAAAATGAATGGGTTTCACTCAGGGAGACACAGTACGAGGGCACTGGAACCCCACAGATGGCACATTTGTCTGTGGGCCCTCAATGCCACCCTGACCACCACTGTTTGAACTAGACTGTGTCTCAGGTTGGAGGGGTGGGAGGATGGCCCTTGCTTCCCTGACCCCGACACAGGGGGAATCTGTGGTGATGCCTCTCTGTGAGTCAGGACCCAGGAAAGGCAGATGCTGGTCCATAGGGAGAGGGACTGGGCTGAGAAGTCCCCCCAATTATCCCACTGAGAAGATAAACCAATACGGAAACAAAAATAATGCAGAACCTAATGAGCTACAAAGTGCAATTTTTATTTATTTTTGGGTCATCAGCTTGACACCATCTGTCCATCTCTGCCACCCATCACCCAGGATTTAACCACCATTACCCCCCCCAAGGACGAGTGGTCAGGGAGGGGCTCTCCACAAACAGAGACTGGTTCGTTATCTAGGGGGAGTGCCTTGGTTGGCTGCTTGGGGTCTGATGGAGGGCGGACGTCCTCCTGTATAGGCAGATGATTTTTTTTCTGTCCCCTGGGGAGGTGTGGCATGCAACGATGTAGTGGCGTGCAAAGCACCAGATATCTGGAATGCCTCCTGAAGATCTTGATCACTGGCTGTCAGACCCCCAGTTTCCACCAGGAGTCGATCAAACGCCCACATAAACACAATTGTGACTTCTGTTTGAATTTTTGTAAATGTAATTACTTATGCATCAATTTGTCTTACTTTACCTGCCAGTTTAGCTAGTCTATTACAAGCCTCTAGTTTAGCCTCTCAGTGTCACTTGCTGCTGTGAGACTAGTGCTGGACAAACTGTATTGTTTAGTAGCTGATGTTTGATTGCTTAGACCTAGCTACTGAGTAACAATGCGGTATTTTTCCATTTCTGCCTCTACTGCCAAACCCTTTCTCCTGTCCTACACTGGTCACTCTGCTAATTAGTAATGTCACCTCCCCACTTGTAATGCTGTCTCTCTAAACAGCTTAATTTCTTCTCTGCCTTACCTACAAACCCTCCTCTTACACCCCCTCCTTCAGCTGCTGTTGTCCTCCTCAGATGTCCCGGCGCCAAAGCACAGAACACCATTCCCTGTTAGCTCCTCTTCTGTCTCTAAATAATTGCCCTGCATTTGCTACCTCTTTACCTCGTGCTTTGTTTTTCCCCATTGTCTGCCCCCCACTGAGCTTGCTATTGTACTCTAGCTGTATTTAATCCTCTGTCTTCCCCCTCTTGTACCACAGACAGCCCATCTGTGGGCTTCCCAAGCTGCTGCTGTGGCCTTGGCACTCTCCGAGCTGGCTGCAGCTAACAGACCGCCCGACTGACCCCCGGACAGATTCAGGTATGCACCGGACCTCCGAAACTCGTGGTTTTGAAAGCTGATATATTGACTGGACGCCCAGTGGAGGAGCTAGGCAGTGACTGGCAGTTTCTGCTCCTTGGCTGATTTTCCAACTCCTGGTGCTTCCTGATCTCTGGGAAATCTCTTTCTGTGCTGTGTTCTGGACTGAATTTTATTTTCGCCACCCCCCCCATCCCGTAGCTCCTCACAGTATTAGATAGACCCTTGCTCCGCCCCTTTTCTCAGCCTAACAGCCGACTGGTCACTCCACCGCTGCACATTCTTATGGCTATTGGCCTCCCTGTCTTCAATACCCAACTTGACCCACTTTCCTACCGCACCTTTTTAAAGCAATCTCACCCACAGGGTTACCCATTTGTTCTCAAGTTTTTCTCCAGCTAGAAGCATGTGACATTATTCGGTACATCTTGTGTGCTGTTTCTTTTCAGAGCCCTGCTACTCGCCACTGTCCACAAATGTTTCCATGATAGCTATGGCTGGAAGAATACTGCCCCTGCTGACACTGAGCCCTGCTCTCTTTTTACTGACTCTTCTCACTGCTACACCTTGCTCTCCTGGCAGTGTTAAACTGACCTCCACACTATCTGACTTTACCTACTCGAACCTACTTGTGTCACAGATCAAGCAGCATGATGTGACTCCTCTATTACTCACTAGACATCTCTTATACTTGGCTGCTGACTTTACCTCTAAACGCCTCTGGCAGAACATGCTACTGGTACCACCTCTTTTCCCACAGAAACTATGGTATCTTATGCTCCTAGCTTTGTTATTATCCGGGGATATCAAAACAAACCCTGGCCCCCTGTTACCCACTGCCTCTCTGAATATGGCCTGGTTAAGTATGAAAGGTCTTTGTATAGCACACTTAAACATTCGAAGCCTTCTCTGTAACTTTACTGAACTTGAGGCATGGATATCCATATATGAACCTGACATTCTCTGTCTGACTGAAACTTGACTAAAGCCCTCTACTCCTGACTCTTCCTGCTCTCTTCCTAACTATTCCCTATTTTGAGGAGACAGACTGTCTGAAAAAAGGGGAGGTGGAGTTACGCTCTATTTCAAAAACCACCTGAATATGTCCTTAATGCAACGTTCAGTTGCCTCTAACTGTGAGTTTTTACATACTCTGCCTCTACTTGGAACCAAAAAGATTCACTTAATATGTGCCTACAATCCTCCTAAAGCAGGTCAACTAGGATGCTCCGAACTACTTGAATACTCTACCTCTGCAGCTGGCCAAAATGAACTTATTATTTTTGCCAACCTCAACCTAAATTGGCTGGGGAAAAATAAAAGCGCACTCTTATCTACAGAACATGGATTTAACATGCACCAGGTGATTGAAGATCCCACCAGGCTGACCCAGTCACCTGCTGCTGGAACACTTGTAAACTAGATACTCACAAATCGACCTGATAGAATTACTGCCTCAGGTGTGCTTCCTGATTCTATAAGTGACCATACCCCTGTGTTTTGCATATGGGGAACATCGGTGATTTCAGCCCCCTCGCCATGCTACATCACCTCCCGGGATTTTTCCACACTTGATCAAGCAAGTTTTCTACGTGACATCTCTTCTGTAAATGGATCCCTATTATCCAGTCCCAGGACATTGAATCTGCTCTCAATCTCATTCTTTCTATATTCTTATCCCTCCAGGACATATATACCCCTAAACAGAATCAACGTGTTAGGGCCAAACAGACTAGGTGGCTGCACAAGGAACTTCTCGCCTCCTTCTGCGCACGTGTCAAAAGTTGGAACTGCAACAAAAACTTGGGTCAGCAAAGTGAATACGACACTTACAGAAAGCAGCGCAATATGTGCAAAAAACAAGTCAGGCTTGCCAAAATCTCATACTGCAAAGGTCTATTGCTGGAAGCTGCTGGGGACCCGAAGAAATTCTGGACACATGTAAAATCCTTCCTGGGCTCAAACCAGTCTCAACACATGAACGATATAGTCCTCAGTAGTATGCACTGTAATGACCCCACCACCATTGCAAATTCTTTCAAAAAATACTTTACTGATCTCACCAAATACACTGCCTCCTTTACTGCAAATTGCATCCTGACGCCCGTTACTCACACAAACGTGCCCATACATCCGCCCTTCTATTTTAAGGCTATTCCAAATGCTGATGTTCTAAAACTACTATACTTCTTCTCTGATAGTACTAGTGTAGGCTCCGACTAACGTCTCCTGTGTACATGAATGTTAGCCTTGGCTATTCTTTGTAACAATCTGATCTTCATACTCTGAAACAATTGTAATGTTTGTCTGTGCCTATTCTATGTGACGTGGAATCTTTGTAAATGAGTCTATGATTTAAAGGTATTTTTCCCCGAATCCGAAATAAATAAATAAATATAGCCCCCCCCCTTAAGAAAGTAACCTCGTTCAAGTATTTAGGTGTCCTGCTTGATGAAATTCTCAACTTTGAGCAACACATCATCGACACCTGCAAGTCAGTAAACTCCAAACTTGGAATAGCTTACACAGGCAGTACCGTAGAAAGGGCGGCGGCGGTACTCCAGCACTAAGCGTAAGCCTCAAGAAGCAATTTTCAATGGAAGCTTGTGTATTCATTCACTTCTGTACCATTTTACATTTTTTTGCTCACTTAGACTGTAATTATAACTGACTGTCAGCAGGGGTGCATCTGCCAAAGATCATCAAGTTTGGGGGGACATGAGCTGCTGGCAAATAGTCATGTGGTGATGTGTAGTACAGCAGTGAGAAAGAAAGAGAAACTGTAGGCGGGTCCAGCAACACATTATAAAAGGTACAAGAGAGTGGTTGACACTAGGACTGAGAGTACAGCCAGACATTCATATATTATTGCGATACTTGTGAGGAGAGAGAAAGAGGTGTGAGATGAGAGATCCATTAGTGAGGTCCTGTCCAGACCATCTTGGATTTTTAATTGTAAGCATAAGCAGATTAGTAATAAGTCTGTTGTCCTGTCTCCCGTGTGTGATCCCCCGAAAGCCGAATTACATATTGTTTAAAAATCAAATTTGTGTCCTGTTTGCTGTTTAGTTTTGTGCAGACTGCATAAGTGAGTCTGAACTCTAGACTGATTTCTGAAATGAGTGTATCTGCAGTGTGGCAGTGCCGGCCGCGGCCGGGGGGGGGTTAATTTTCTCGATTTGAAAAAATGGAATTGGAATTTAAATTGGAAATCATGTACTGATTTGATACTGATACTGCACTGATCTCATCATCAGGAGGAGGATTGAGAAAGAAATCTAGCCAGTTGCCGGCTCTCATCCACGCCAGCCGACTGCCAGGCCTGGGCTGTGGGCCCAACAGCCTGGCTTGGCGGGTGGGTGGTGTAGCAACCGGCTGCTGTAGTAGTAGTTCACGGGACTCCGACTGGGACAGTGGGATGGGATGGGAGTGAAGAAGTTGCCAGTTGCCGCGGCCCGCCTCCTCTTTGGCTCTTCTGCCAAGTTTGGCAGACTGACTGCCATGGTGCAAGCAGGCCGCGCAGCACCATCCCTCCCACCCTGTCGTTTTCTCTCCTTCTCTTGCCCCACGTCCCTTGCACACCCAGTGATGCATTCCACATCATGCAGGCTCCCCAACGCTGCTTTGCCCCATCCTAATACTCCAAGCGTGCGGTGCTGCTGGCCTCGGGGAGTCAGCATATTTAATTTCCTCTGTCTCACATTCTCAGTGCACAACATAAACAACACTATTCAAAATAAGTTCAAGCAACTCAAGTTATCAATTTAAAATAAATTCTGTTTTTTGTGTTGAGCCAAAAATATCAGATTAGATTGAGACTCGAAAATGAGATGTTGCTTACTTGCTTTAATAATTAGTCAGTCAGGAGCCTTCGGCTCTGAAGATGTTACATTCTTTCTCTGTTTTAAAATCGTTTCAAAACAGAGAAAGAAAAAGAGTAAAAGACAAGACATGAAAAGTTTGGAAACTTCTGAATATTTAAATTGTTCCAGTCCTGAGTCCACCCCTGAATAAAATGGTTGATTAATTAGGCTTTTCCTGTACCATACAAGTATGAATTTTCTTCAGGGTAAGGCTAATTAGAAAAGCAGAAATCCATTCCAGAAAAGATGTGAGGCTACTTAGTGATAACTTTACACCAGTGTAGATTCCCTGTGGTGCATAAGAGCTTTGTGGGTGGTTACGCAGTTATCTGTATCTCCGCTGATTGAAATGAACTACCTACCTACAGAAAGGCAAAATTAACCGCTGGGGTGGAGGTAACAGATTTACTTGTTCGTGCAATCTGCAGCGCACTCCTTCACTGTGAAGGAGTACAAATTGTCCAAACAAGTAAATCAACTTCACTCCTCATTATTCGGTGCATCACAGCAGTCTGTTTTATTTTTAACCTCAGGGTCTCAATTTTCAGTAACTATGGTGGGTAGCAGCACTACATGGTTGGAAACTGGCTGAACCATTGTGCTTCAACGACTGTGCCATACAATACACAATGCTGGGTGAATTATTCCTCTAGTTGTTGGAGGGTATAAACACAGGCTGGATTGCACTTGAGACCAAGTCACAAACTGGAATTGCACTAACCTCAGTGAATGCCATTCTGTGAATCGGGTGTAATGGTCAGTGCGGGGGGCATCCAGCCTGAAAAGCATCCCCCCTCCTAAACCTATAATCCTCGAATATAGGGCCCTTGTGGGTCACTAATTCCAGATCCTTCATGGCCTAGTGGCTTCACTCCCTGGTGACCCAATGTCAACCCCTAGGTACAAGAAACTGAGACTGATTGTGGAAGGGCTGCCACATTTATGTGAATGGTACTGTGGCCCGTTTGTGTGGTAGCCCCAAAACCCACACTATCCTGAAGTGTCTCAGTCATTCAGGAAGGGGTCCAGATTCCAGTTGAATTTAGCCAAGACTTGGACCAAGAGGGTTACATTTTTGTTGCTTGTGCTAAAGGGTCACACTAACTACTTGGCTGCATCAAGTAGTACTGAGACTAGGGCATTGGCTCCCCCCCCCACCATATATGCAGCCATTAAGGATTTTAATTCCTGTTCATGTGTTTGAGAGTGGGGCAGTGATTTATAGCTTTGGTGATGTTGCTAGCCTGGATTCAGTCTCCTAGTACTAGTACTCAGTACCAGACTCGCTGCTATTTCATGAAGAATCAGCTGAAGCACTCAGGACAGCCAGCCATATAATTGTGGCTTAGCACTGGCACTGGTTGTATTTAAGCATATATATGTGTGTGTGTATATATTTATATATATATATATATATATATATATACACACATTACACATATTACAATAGTGATTCCGAGTAGTAAAATACCCAAAATATTATGTTTTCTAGAACTGTTCTAGTCTTCACAGCAATTGTGCAGTGTGAATGTACTGTTTCCTCCTGATTTACCAGCTTGTTATGTTATATTTTAATGCAACTATTTTTAAATTAGTAGTCTGCAGTCTGTTGTGGAGTCTGTCTGGATTCTTGAAAAGGCAGAATCAAGGTGATTCAAATAAATAACACCATATACAGTATTATGCTGTGATTTAATTTGAACCATCTTGCCTTCTGGTCTATCCAGAGTCTGTCCACACCAGACTATCATAGTTGTATTATAACATAATAAACTGAAATCAGGAAAAAGGTACATACGTGATTCTTTTGAAAAGCACAATTACAGTTATGAGCACACTTAAGAAATATATAGATTTTATAATTTATGGTGATAATATTTGTGAGATGCCATGGTACAAAAAGGAAGATTTAAGAGGTTGGGGAGGAGGGTTCAGAAAAAACAGGATCCAACTGTGCAACTTCAAGGGTAGGGAACATGTGACAAAAGTGTTTTTTTTTTCTTCAAGAAAAGACCCAAAACTCACCACAGAGCATGTACACCCCTCAGAGCTTCTGGGGGCCTTGCGACCCCCAGACCCCCCAGCTCTTTTTTGGGGGGGCGCAAAATTAGTCTCTTGCCCAGGGCACCAAAATGCCTTCCTACGGCTCTGTACACAGGACTAGTCGGATGCTTACCACTTCAGCTAGACTGGCTATTTCTAGGGGTATCCTACTTCCATCCCTTGAGTATGGTACTGTCACCTACATAAATGCTTCAAAAAACTACCCAAAGTAAGTGGGATACAATGTACAATAGTATCTCTCATTATGCCTCGGCTTCCCCACGTTTGAAGCACCATTGCTTGCTATATGCAGACCTTAGATGGCCTTCTCCATCTGCCAATCGATTCCTTGCCCTTGGTACTCTGCTGGACAACATCATTAGAACTAATCTACCTACCTCACTTGCAGGCATGTTGGTGCCTCTCTCCCCCACCTATGGCTTCCGCTGTACTGGACTCTTTCTATTATACACCCCTAGGTGCAGAACCCTAAAAGGAACCTCAGCTTCTCCTGCCTGGCCACAAAATATTGGAATTCCCTACCTCTTGATGTTCGCTCTGCACATAGTCATATTGCTTTTACAAAGATGCATCACACACTCCTCATCAAACATGCCCTATGTTCCTGTTCTAAACCCCCATAGGGTGCTTAACATCCCCTTCCTCAGCTCTCAAAATGCTTCAGTTTTGCTCTGACCCATTGTTACTGTTATATGTAGCACTTACCATGGATTATGTGTTAAAACTCTACTGCAGTATGACTGTATGCTTACTATGTTTTGTACTATTTTGTATTTTTCTGCCATTGTCTTTGTCATATTAGCAATACTGTTTACGTCACAGAACATCGTATCGATTTTTCTTTGTATGGCTGATTACCTCTGAACTATGCCTGCTATTTGTTTTGTCTGCCAGTTTTGTATTGTAACCTCCCAGGTTGTGTCTGAAAATAGTCTTATTTTGTGGCTAAGACACCTTACCCGGTAAACAAAAACTAAATAAAATAATAAATAAATACATTTTATATAAACAAACCACTTCATGAGAATCTTGTGGAGGTCAATGAGCATGCTTCCCTGTTTTGACATTCACAAGACTACGTACTGCTTCACGTGCTGGTGCTCAGCAGCTCAAATAAGCACTGCCATGCAAGCCTTTCTCTTCTAGTCCTGTGCATTCCGGCAATAGTTGCTGTAGCCACAAAACTATGAGTGAACTTGTATTTAAGCAAGCATTGCACCATACTTTCACATGAAATGTAACCACGCAGCATCTGCTATTTTCCAGAATCCTGGACTTTAGAACAAATAAAAAAAAAATTAAGATACAATGCGTCAAAACAGTGTCTTCCTTGTGAATAGCCCAGTTGGGGGAAGGCTTTGGGTTGGTGGGGAGACTCAGATTATGACAGTTTCATTTAAGTGAAACCCATGGTACCTTTTTTTCTTTTGTTAGACTGGACTCTGTGGCACATAACAACGTTAACAGTCTTTACTGTCATTTATTTACAGCATACAAACATATACTATATATATACATATATGTGTGTGTGTGTGTGTTGTATCCTAAAAACAACAGAGGGGGTGTCACTACCCAGTCCATTGCATTTCTCAATAGCAGGGGCTCAGCAGTCTAGACCAATAACCACACACTATGGTCGTGATGCCACTGGCTGCTCGCTGTGCGTAAACTTTGTATACTTCAAAGGACCTAAGCCACTCCAATCAGGGAGGGCTGCAGTCTTTTGATTTGCATGAAGTCGCATCATCAAACAGCTAAGCAGCTTTCAATGTCAGGAGCTTGTCACTCAACACCTTTACATGCAAACTGATTCCAGCTTGTTCTGTTTCCTTGAGCCAGCTGCTGCCCCCCCCAAAAAAAAACATCCATCAATGTCTGTTGCTGGCACCCTGTTAACTCTCCCTCATCCGACCCTCCCTCTCAGCACCACCCCCACAAACAACAGTGACACTGGTACCCAATTCTCCAGTGTCATCACTTCATTTTTTTTTATATATACATAGCCTGTGACATACAAAACTGTCCATCAATGTCTGTTGCTGGCACCCCTGTAAATGAGTCCCTCACCCAACATGCCATCTCAGCTCCCACCGCCCCACCCCATCCCCACACAAATAACACTGACAGGGGTGCCCAGTCCCCCATATCTTCACCTGAAATACAGAAAACTGTAGCTCTGTGCTTATGGTTTCTTTTGTATAAAAACACTGGAAAAAAGAAAACAGGCATTGATGTCAATTCTGCCATTATTACCCCATCTCAACCCTCCCATTCAGCACCCACTCACCCCTTAATTACTCACCCGGGGTCCGACACCGTAATCCTTTCTCGATCGTAGACACATCTTCACTCTTTAACGCTGGACCGCAAAGTAAACTAAGGAAATTAGCTATGCAGTTCAATGTATTTCAATAGGAATTTGAACTTAGTGGCATGACTTGGCCATTTTTGAGAATTGTTGACCCAAATTTTCAACATGCCTTTTTATGGGACCCCTCCACATGAACAATTATAGTGAATTGGACAAATCTGTCCCAAAAGGTGATTTTGCAATTGGTGCGTGACATCACCTTTTGGGCAGTAGCTGAAACATTTTCTCTGCCCTTGTTCATAAGGTGGGGTCATAAAGATGACTATGTTGAAAATTTGGTGTAAAAATATTGAAAAAGAACACCGTTATGTGGTTATGTGCCTACATTGAAATTTGCAAATGTAGGATCATAATTTGGTACTGTTCAGTATTTTGACCCCAAACTTTCAGCATAGCTGTTTTTTCACAGTACCTCATGAATGTGGCAGCTGTCAATTTTTGAATCCTGGCCAAAATGTGTTTTCGTACTGAAAGGTGATTTTGCAATTGTCGTACAAAATCACTTTTCAGGCAGGAGTTGAACATTTTCTCTGCACGTGTTCATGAGGTGGGGTCATAAGAAGGCTATGTTGAAAATCTGGGGCAAAAATGTAAAAAAACAACATAGCCATTTCTTCACAGTACCTCATGAATGTGACAGCTGCCATTTTTCAAATCCTGGTCAAAATGCGTTTTTGTACCTCTGGTGCAAAATGACATTTCGGCATGGATTTGAAAATCTTCCCATCAGGTCCATTAGTTGGGGTGATTTAGAAGGCTATGCTGAAAATCTGGTGTACAAACACAGTAAAATGCCCAGGTTATAACTGAACGTTACACTATTTCAATGTTTACTCATAATTTGGCTAATTTTCAATATTTGGACTCCAAACTTTCAACATAGCCATTTTTCCACACCACATCATAAATGTGACACATGTCATTTTTATAATCTGGGATGTTATGTGTTTTCGCACAGATGGTAACAAATCACATTTCTGCCAATAAACTATTATTGGTACATGTCATGCCTATGTGGCGAATCCTAAAACAAGTATCTTCAGCAGCTGGGGTCAAAATAAAAAAAAAAAAAAATGTTCACCAAGCATCAAATGTTTAGCATTGACAAATGCTTGTTATGATTTTGATCGATCTGCCTACTTCACTTACAGGGATCTCCCCCAAGCCATTAAAAGGGCTTTTAACTTTTTGCTGCTGCTACTGCTGCAGCAAGGCTATGTCTACCAGAGTAAAGCCACTTCATTTCGGTATAATTTTACCATTCTCAGTAAAGATATAAACCTTTGTAACGATCTTATTGTTTTTTTCCTCCTTGTGGCACCAGGTTTACCCACAGTGTCCATGCCACCCAGAGTTCTGTGCTCCCGGTGACATGAGGAGGTGAATATGGGAATACACCTCCATGTGGGAGTGCATGAACTGGGAAACTTCTGAGTTTGTAGGGAAGGCAAATGCTGCACCAATCAGGGGCGATGTCTGTCATTACAGCAGCATCCACACACTGTATCCTTAGTGACGTCCCTAACTCAACATGTGCAATCTAGTAAGACGCTATGAGAGAAACAGTGGGGCACTTGAATTACAGCTGACTCGCACAGTGTCACTGTGCATTGCTGAAGTACCGTTGTTTGGTACCACGCTTGACAAATGCATCCTCTGTGCACTCGCTAAAGCAAAAAATGGTGGCAGTACTTACTTTCTTCATCGCTTGCCTCCAAAATTGAACTCTCCATCCAGCAGCATTTCTTACAGGCAGCATCATTACGCTGTGTGTCTGTTTATGTTTATTTAGGTCTCCTGCATGTGTGAAGCTTGCCCTCATGTTGGAGAGTTCAACTTTGTAGGCAAGCAATGCAAGAATTAAGTATGGCCAGTTATTCATCTTAGTGACTGCACAGAGGATGCCCTTGTCAAGCATATTGACAAACAATTATACTTCAGAAATACACAGGAACTAGCTGGCCCAGTGGCGCTAAAGGTTGAGGCATCTCTGCCTTACCTCATGCTATGCCAGCGACCTGGATTCGACAACGACCTTGGGTCGCTGGGGTGTCAGCGGGAAGGGGGAAGGTGGAGCAGGATCGAGCTTAGCTGCTCTCCTCTCCAGGGGTGGGAGATCACCCTCCTGTAGTCCTGCCATTACTGGGTGGAGGTGTGGAGGCAGCGTGGGTGGGAATGGGCGACTGGTAGGGTGGGGCGATCCACAGTGCACAGCATGCCTCTACATGTGCATGCTTGCAACAGGGACACACGGGTGAGCGGGGGTAACAACAGGGGGAAATAATAAATAAAATAATGGGGAAAAAAAGAAATACACTGGGACATTACAAGAGTCATTTGTATTTCGGGTGCTGGGATGCCTCTCACTCAGAGTCTCATTAATCTGCATAGCCACAGCTAGGAGCACAGTCCTGCCTGCAACTCACTATGGCAGCTGTTTGGGCAATAGAGATATTTACCCCGCCCCAAAAAAAGTGAAAAAGACACCGTACAAAGGCACGTGGGGTTTTGTATTTCCACACACACAAAAGAGGCTCCCATTTTACACACACCCCACATAGATGTAGTCTCCTAGTTGCCTCCTCACATCAGTGGGAGAATATAACTCTGGGTGGCGTGGGCATTGGGGGTAAACATGGTATGAGGAGGAGAAAAAAAAAACAGACAGGATCATTATTAAAGTTTGTTGTTACTGAGCATGGTAAAATTATGCCAAAATGAAGAGGTTTTACTTGGGGAGATGTAACACAGGGGCACAGGAACCCCCAAAGGTGGCACATCTGTCTGTGGACCCATGCTACCACCCTAACCACCATTGTCTGAACTAGACTGTGTCTTAAGTAGGGGTAAGAGGATGGCCCTTCCTCCCCTTTCCCCACCACAGGGGGAATCCATGGTGGTACCCCACTGTGAGTTAGGCCCCATGGGAGGCAGGGGCCAGTCCATGGGGAGAGGAACAGGACTGAGAAGTCCCCCAATTATTCCAAAGAGATAAACCAATATGGAAAAAAAACAATCACACAGAACATAATGAGCTGCAAAGTGCATTTTTTTAAATCAAGCTTTTTGGTCTCCATCGCTTTGTCCCTACAATTGTCGATGGGGACACATGTTTATTTTTTTTTTTTTTTTACGGTTTTCTCCCCTGACCCCTTCCCCCCGGCACACGGCCATGCAAGCGTGTGGAGGCATACTTCACATCCCGTGGTGCCAGCTCAGCCCCTTCCACCTCCTGATACTTTTGCCGCCCCCTCTCCACTTACGCTACCCACCAGACCTTCACCCAGTGGGAGTGGAACTATGGGGGGTGCCAACCCACTCTCACCACCCTCGGGAGAGGAGCGCTGCCCGGTGGCATGCTCAATCCTGTTTGCCCACCCCCACACCGGCACCTCAATGACCTGAGGTCGTTCCCAAACCCGGGTTGCCAGCATAGCGCGAGGTAAGGCATCCAGTGCCTCAACCCTCTGTGCCACTGAGCTGGCAGGCAAAGTGCAATTTTTATAAAAAAATTTTGGGGCTGTCGGCTGGCCACCATCTGTCCAACCTTGCCCTCCATCTCTTGGGACTTACCCACCCAACCGGAGTGTACCCTGGCTTACCCACAAGGGTGAGTCATCGGGGGGAGCTCTTCATGAACAGAGACTGATTCGTGATCTGGGGAGAGTGCCTCAGTTGGCAGCATGTGGTCTGGTGGAGGGCAGATGTCCTCCTGCATGGGCATATTATTTATTTTTTTGTCCCAAGGGAGGCATGGCATGCAGAGCGCTGGACACCTGGCATGCGTCCCAAAGATCTTGATCAATTGCTGTCGGACCCCCGGTCTCCACCATGGGTCGGTCAAATGCTGGAAGCTTTTCCACGTGCCCCTTCCCCCGGAAGAGAGCAGTCCTCGATCTTCCTTCCCCCAGCCAACCCTCTGACAACAGTGGCTCACTTCCGAACCAGGAATATCAGCGTCGCAAGTAGAAGCTCTATTGCTGCGCTGCTGGAATGATGAAGTTCAATTCTGAAGCACTTGACAGTGCTCTTCATTAATTTTACCTGCCAATATGTGGCAAAAGCAAAACAGTAAATGAAGACAAATGACACAAATGAATTTTGGGTAGCATTTTAATTTGTACCCCTTACCATATTTTGTTGTTTGCATCAAGATTTGGTTTTACTCACCTCCATTCAAAACTAAGAAGTACAGTACTCACTATGAAAAAAATCTTATCTGGAGCTCTACGTGGCACAGCACAATGTTGGTGCGGCATGTGACACAGTGCAGTGTCTGCATTGCATGTGGCAAAGTGTTGGTATCACCATGGCACAGCAGTGTCAGTATGCTACATGGCAACATTGTGTCAGCATTGCTCATGGCTAGTTAAGTGGCAGCCCGCCACCTGGCACAGTGCTGCCAGTACCACAGTGTGCCATGTGGTCTGCCATCACAGTTCTGTAACATGTGGCTTGTCATTACTGAGCTGCACCATGGGCACGGTCATCACTATGCTATGCCAGTTGCACTACTGTTACTGTGCTGTGCCATGAACTGTTTCATATGTATGGCTGTTACTGCACTGTGCACCACGTGCTACCAACACTGCAGTGATCCATGTGCATTGCCATTCCTGTGCCACATTATCTGTTGTCACTGCGCTGTGCCACATGCACAGCTGTAACTGCACTGTGTCACATGCACTGCCACAACTGGTGCCCAAAATGTTGGCGCAGGCCCTGCACAGGGAGGTACATGCCCTGCATCAGGAAGGGGGTTGGGAATGCAGGCTCCTGAGTAGGGAGGTGGGTGCAGGCCCTTGCATAGGGAGTGGGGTTGCAGACTTCTGCGTGGGAGTGAGGTGCAGTCCCATGAGTGGGGAGGATTAGAAGGTTGCAGGCCCCCTGTGTGAAGAGCCACATGGGATGTCAACACTGCACTATGCCACGTGCAATGTCAATAGTGTGCTGTGACACACAAACACTGTTCCACGTGAAATGCACTATATTGTTTCATGCACACTGCTGACACTGCACTGTGCCACATGCAGTGCTGACACTGCAGTGTGCCATTTGCACTGCTGACATTGCACAGTGCCATGTGCAGTACCAGCACTGCACTGAATCATGTGTACCGATGACAATGCACTATGCCATGCGCAGTGCTGACACTGCACTGTGCCAAGTACACTGCTGACATTGCACAGTGCCATGTGCAGTACTGACACTGACTTGTGTACTGATGACAATGCACTATGCCATGTGCACTGCCGACACTGCACTTTGTCATGTGCACTGCCAACACTACTGTACTCTGTGCAATGCCGACACTGTGCTGTGCCACGTGCAATACCAGCAACCGCTTTGCCACATATATAGTAACAGCATGAGGTGGAGGGACAAACAAGATGCCAGGGATGGGTGTGGGGACCTAGGTTCTAACAACCAGTGCTGAGTGGGAATTGGAATCCAGCTACAAGTGTTATGAAAAGGGGATGCTATGCAACCTGCTGCCATGGTGTGGGGCAGTGAGCATGTAGCAGACAGGGTGTAGGCCTCAGGAGCCTGTGGCTGGGGGGGGGCACTCGGTAGCTATATGTAAGTGATAAGTGGAAGACTCAAGAGGTAAAGCTGCTGCAGCTCCATGAGTGGGGAAGTACACCGTTGTATGGTAGGTGTCCTGGGGCCAGAAGGGAGGAGGTGTCCAGGGGGCCAAAGGAGTGTGGTGGGTGTTGGGGTGGCATGAGTGAGGTGCTTGTCCAGGTGCCAGGGAGATGTCTGTGGACTGGGAGGGAGGGGAGTCCAGGGGGCTGGGGAGTGAGCTCTTTGGTAGGTGGGGGGGCCAGGAGGGATGGGTGTCTTCTGAAGGAGGTCTGTCTGGTGGTTCAGATAAGGAGGTTTTGGTTGGCCAGGAAGGGAGGGAGGCATCCAAGAGGCCATGGAGGGAGCGAGAGTCAGGGTGGTGGGGGACTGTGGAAAGAGCATGGATCTTAGAGGGGACTGCAGAGGTAGCAAGGGTGTTAGGGGAATATGCTGCCAGGGCTTTTGGATGCCTGTGTGTGCACCTCGGCAGCACATCTCTGCAATGGACTACCAGAGGTGGCGGTGGTGGGCTGTCTATGGGAGAGGGATTCGTACTATGGGGTGGGGATGGGATATACTATGTAGTGCCCCCAAATAGCAGCATCCATGGGCTCTACTGAAACAAAACAGTTTGCCAGGGACCACAGACAGGGCATGATAGGGTGCTTGGGGACCCCTTAGGGCCCATTTAGCTAGCACAGGGGAAAGAAATGTGAGTAGTAAGAAAAAATTACTCACCTTAGTAATGTTGTTTCTTCTAATGGAGTCTTGCTATATTATGACATATGCAGTGAGTCCCAACCTTCGAACTGCTCCGGAGGTGAAAGAGTTAACTTTCCATGCCAGGCATGGAACCTTGAGCGTGAGCTCGGTTGAAAACTCTGTCTGTTGTTGCTCAAACTCAAACTGTCAGATCTTTACGAGCAAAACTCACTAAGGTTCTGTGTGGAAGCTGTAAACCTACACTAGCCCACTGGCTACTAACTACAAGAACACATTTCTTTTCTTGATCCCAAAACAAAGACTCAAGTCAGGGGATTCAAGAAAGAAAAATTAAAAACTTAACACCCAAGCACCCTAAAGAAAGGGTGAAAAATAAAGTGGGCATCTACGACGTGCCAACATTGCACTGCCCACCCACATCCCAAAAATAGAGGTTATGTGAGAGGGCAGGCGGAGGTCATAATATAGCAAGACTCCATTAGAAGAAACAACATTACTAAGGTGAGTAATTTTTCTTCAAACAACATGAAGTCTTGCTATATTATGTTATATCTGATACACAGCAGTACCTCCATGGAGGAGGACAGAACCTGCTTAGGAAATAGGCTCTGAAGCACAGCTGTGCCGTCGAGCATCACTCCTAGCCTAGATGTCCAGGGGTAATGCTAGTAAAAGCGTGAACTGTTTTCAAGTAGCTGCTTGACATATCTCTAGGATAGGGATGTCCCTGGCAGCAGCCAGAGCGCAGCTGTACCTCTGGAGAGTGAGCCTCAGGCCTGAGGGAGGAACCTTCCCAGTTTTTCATAGCAAAATTGGATACAAGAGACAATCCATCTGGCAATGGATCTTTTAGTGGCAGGTTTCTTTACCAACCTCACCATAAGTGAGGAACAATTGGAGGAGTCCAACCTGTGACCCTTGGCCGTTCTATGTGTAGTAACTAAGGGCTCTTTTGACATCTAAACCTGCAATCTCCTCTTGCCAGAGGAGGAATGGTCAGTAAGATACACAGAAGGACACAGATTGATTAAGGTGGAAGTCTGAAACCACCTTAGGCAAAAACTTTCTGTTAGTCCTGAGGACCACCTTATCTCTGTGAAAGGAGATAAAATCAGGCTCCACTGACAATGCTTGTAATTCATTTACACGCCTGGCAGAAGTGATGGCTACCAAAAACACAGTTTTCCAAGTCACGTACTTAAGCTCTGCTGAAGACAATGGCTCAAAGGGGTTGCATAAGCTGGGCAATGCAAATATTAAGATCCCAAGCAGGGCAGGATCCTGAATGGAGGGTTGGTGTGAAGCAACCCCTTGAAAACTTGGAAATACAGGGTGAACTGAAAAGAAGAGGGTTTACCTGCTGATAAGAAAGCAGACACGGCTGCCAGGTGCACTTTTAGGTAGCTGATCTCAGCCCCAAAGAATTCAAATGCACCAAATAATCCAGGATTGTGGGCAAGTCAGCAGATTCTGGGGTAATATGCTTGCCAGAGCACCATATGGAAAATCTCTTCCATTTGGAATAATAAGCAGCCCTGGTGGAAGGCTTCCTAGAGGCCTTCAAGATATCCAATACACCTTGGGGGAGGTGTAGGTCAGCAAACTCTAACTCTTCAAGAGCCAGGCCTTGAAATTGAGAGATTTGAGGTTCGGATACCAAACTCTCCCCTGGGCACAGGTTAACAGGTTGTGATTCCTGGGAAGACACAGGGGAAGGTGGACTGCTAAGAACATGAGGAGGTACCAGGGCTGTCTGGCCCAATCTGGAGCAATCAGGATCATCTTGCAGGCTGAGATCTGATTTTGACTAGCACCTTGAACAGAAGAGGGAAGGGGAAAAGCATAGAGAAACTTCCTTCCCAACTGAGAAGGAAGGCATCCAGAAGGACTGAGCCCAACACTGGGGCCTGCAGCAAAAAGGGGGGTGGTGATTGTCTGGGCTGCAAAGAGATCTATCTGGAGTGCCCCATCTGGCAAATACCACCTCTAGTACTAGGGGATCCAGTGCCCATTCGTGATGGCCCGGAAATCCTGCTGAGAGCATCTGCCAGTACATTGTCCTTGCCTGGGAGGTGAACTGCCGTAAGGGAGGCGTTCAGGGAATAAGCCAGAGACCACAACTTCATTGCTTCGGTGCACAAGGCCGTAGACCGAGAGCCTCCTTGCTTGTTGATGTACCACATTGTAGTGGTGTTGTCTGTTCTGACCTGTACAACCTTGTTCTGAACAGATGTGGAAAAAACTTGAAGTGCTAGAAAAACTGCTCTGAATTCCAACAGATTGATGTGGAGCAGAGATTCCTGTGGGGACCACAATCCCTGGGTAGTGAGATCGCCCATGTGAGCTCCCCACCCCAAGAGGGATGCATCTGTAGTAAGGATTAAGGAGTGAGACTGGGGGGTGAAGGGCACCCCCTGTCTCAGATTGCTCTGGTCCTGCCACCACTGAAGGGCCTGGATCAGGGTTCGAGTCACCGGATCAATTTGGTTAGAGGGTTCTCCTTTGAGACCAAAAGGCTCTCAAATGGAACTGGACGTCCTCATCTGAAATCTTGCTCCTGCACTACTGCTGTAGAAGCAGCCATGTGCCCCAGGAGCTGAAGAAAATGCCTTGCTGGTCGAGACCTGCAGGGTGAAAGAGGAGGCCAGAGAGACCAGGGTCCTTGCTCTTCCAGAGGGAGGAAGGAAGGCTCTGGCTCTTTTGTGTTCAGTTCTGCGCCTATGAAGGTGAGAAGCTGGACAGGCTCTAGAACTGACTTTGGAAGATTGAGAAGGAAACCTAGAAATGTGAGCAGTCGCTGAGTTACCTGAAGGTGTAGTTTGACCTGGTCTGGAGACTGGCCTACTATGAGCCAGTCATCCAGATAAGGAAAAATGGCAATCTTTTGCCTTCTTAAGTGGGCAACTGCTACTGCCAGGCATTTTGTGAATACCCTCGGGGCCAAGGTGAGGCCGAAGGGCATTGCTCTGAACTGGTAATGGCCTGAGGGCAGTTAGTCTGAGGTACTTTCGATGGGAGCTTCTGATAAGAACATGGAAGTAGGCATCCTTGAGGTCCAGGGAGGCTAGCCAGTCCCCTGGCCTTAGAGAGGGTAAAATAATTCCCAGAGTCACCATTTTGAATTTTGGTTTTAAAAGGTGCTTGTTTAGATATCTGAGATCCAGGATGGGCCGCCATTCTCCTGTCTTTTTTGGGGTAAGGAAGTACCTGGAGTACAACCCTTTGCCCTGGTGTAGGGATGGAACCCTTTCCACAGCTCTGAGAGCCAGGAGGGTAGAAACTTCTGTTTCTAGGGCAAGAGCCTCTGATGGATTTGCAGGTGGAAAGGACCTGCTCTCATCTTCGGAAATTTTTGAAGCTGAGAACCAGTCCCTGGCTTACTACTTCCAGGACCCACTTGTCTGATGTTAAAGACTTCCAGTCCTGGACAAAGTAGCCAGCCTGCCCCCACCGGTAGTGGAGAATTGGCCTAGCTACCCCATCAGGAGCCTGCTTGGCAGGGCTTTGGGCTGAGGGTAGAAGCAGGCTTACTTGTACCTGCCTGCCCTCCTCTAAAGAACCCCTCTGGGCATCAGCAGAAGAGGAGGCCTGGCTTGGTAAAAGGCTATGAAAAGGCCTGCCCCTGCCCCTGGCATGCTGCCTTTGAGGAGTGGCTTGCCTTTCTTTGGCCTGTGCACTCCTATAGGTGGTCCTATATTCATCCATTTTCTTCATATAATTCTCTGTCTGCTCCCCAAACAGAGAATTGCCCACAACAGGAAAATCCATAGCCTAAGACTGGGTATCCTGTGACAGGGTAGTACATCTGAGCCAGGCCATTCTGCGAAGAGCCACAGATGTAGCCATGACTCTTGATGATACATCATTAGAGTCTACTGCAGCATGAAATTGCACCTTGGTTGCCTCAATACCATCCGCAGCCACCTGCTCCAACTCCCTGGCGAGCTGGTCAGGGGCCTGTTTTGCTAGGGCCAGCACAGTATCCCATCTGGATTTCTGGTATCTAGCAGCATAAGCCATATAATTTGCCTGTCTGAGTCCTAAAGATGCTGCCATGTACTGTTTCTTTGCCATGGCATCCATCATCCTGGAGTCCTTTTCAGGAGGGTGAGAGGCTAGAGGAATATTTGCCTTGTCACAGGCAGCAGCCTGCACTACCCCCACATGGCTGCATTGCTGAGAGAGAAACTCCGTATCAGAGCCTGATAATGTATACCTCTTGTCCATCCTTTTATCAACAGGAAGGATAGCGTGAGGAGTTTTTAGAATTTTTACTGTCTGTTTCCTAAAGGATTTGTGCAAAGGAATAGATAGTCTCCTAGACTCTGGAATATCCATCATTTCTACATAATCAGGCTCTTCTTGGTCATCAACAGCTTCCTCAACAGGAGTTGAGAGTTTCAGCAACTTTCTTATAGAACATAAAATGAGAAGGGACTCAGACAGCCTGGGACCCTGACAGTCTGTCTGGAGAGATGTCCGTTTAATGGGCACATCCAGACCTTCAAAATCACATTCACTCTCCTCATACTCCTCCTCCCCTTCCTCTGGTTCATAAAAATCCTCAAAATCATAATCTTGAACCGGTGGAACCGGCCGAACCGAGCGCTTCCCTGATGGTGTCGGTTTGGACGGAACCGGGGAAAGAGATTGGACAATTTGAATTGCTTTAGCTATTTCCTCAGCGGTTGGAGAAAGAACTTTTGGCTCCATACTAGCTGACTTTCTAGTCCTTTTAGTTTGAACTGGCTCCTCAGAGCTGGCTCTTCGTTTGCCTGAGGAAGTATCGCCCTGGTCAGAGGGCACTCCCTCCGG
Organism: Neoceratodus forsteri; assembly: GCA_016271365.2. Classification (NCBI taxonomy): domain Eukaryota; kingdom Metazoa; phylum Chordata; order Ceratodontiformes; family Ceratodontidae; genus Neoceratodus; species Neoceratodus forsteri. The sequence goes on from CM057451.1 coordinate 43,871,678, forward strand.
TTCGGTTGGTACTGAACCGGGCTGGCCATCCGGGTCAGCGGACTTTTTGGCCTCCCTTTCCCTGAGCCTACCAACTCTCTTTTCCATGGTGGCAGCAGGAAAATTCTTACAAATCTGGCAGTCTGCATTGAGGTGGTCAAACCCCAGACAATATACACAGGTGATGTGTGGGTCAGCCTTAGCAAAGGCTTCCCCACAGAGACCACAGTGCTGAAACCCAGTGGGCCCGGTTTTTCTTTTGGGTTTCTCAGACATAGTGCCAGCCTAACCAAACTTGCCCGTTAGTGGCAATCCGCCAAGCAAGACTCTCTTATCGGTTCCCAACCGTGTCATGGGTCGTGGAAAAAACCGTAATGAAATCTGGTTTTTTTAGAACCGATAAGAACCGGGAACCGCACTCTAAAGGACTAGAAAGTTATTTTTAAAACAACCTGATCGGTTCAAACCGAACCGAAAAAGACGTTTACAAGTTCCACACAGAAGAAAATAAATGTAAGCCTATCTATTACTTACAATACCACAGACAGAGCTTGAACCGACCGATTGCGGTTTAATTTTGGTCAAGAAACCAAAAAATAAAACTTTTTAACCGACAAACGAACTGAGCAGAAGGAGAAATCTCCGGAGTGACTGTTCAGTGAGGCGGAGTAAAGAATCTGACAGTTTGAGTTTGAGCAACAACAGAGAGAGTTTTCAACCGAGCTCACACTCAAGGTTCCATGCCTGGCATGGAAAGTTAACTCTTTCACCTCTGGAGCAGTTCGAAGGTTGGGACTCACTGCATATGTCATAATATAGCAAGACTTCATGTTGTTTGAATAAGATGTGTAATTAGGGAAAAACATACAGTATGTTTATTTTAGTAATTCTGCCAACACCAGTTGACAGTATGCCTTAGCATTCCCCACCTGCAGCCCAGCCCCAGTAAATACCCCTACATCCATCAGAATAACCCCCAGTACAGCTCATTGCTCCTGTTAGCATCCCTGGGGCCAGCAGCCCCACCCCAAATCCACGTCAGAATAAACCGACTTCCTTCCCCTGCAACCAGTTCCCCTCCACAGCTCAAGGCAGAGCTGATTTAAAACAAGTAGCTCACCTTAACATTCGGAGTCTACTTCCCAACCTGGATGAGCTAGCCGCATGGGTCACTCTCTACAAGCCTGACATCTTGGGGATAACTGAGACCTGGCTCAAACCCCAGATTCCTGACTCTGCCTGTGGGCTCCCTGGCTATGAGTTCAAATGGTTGGACAGAACCGGAAGTAAAAGGGGAGGAGGCATCCTGATTTACTATAGCAGCCATCTCAATGTATCCCTAATTAATCACAGTCCCTCGCTGCTGTCATCCTGTGAGCTGCTCCACTCCATGCTTCTACTTGGCAATGCCAAAAAACTGCACGTGGTGTGTACCTACAACCCCCCTAAGGGAGGGCTCCAGGGCCTCACCCACATCCTGGACTCTGTCTGTCCCAGAACCGGGGACAATGAACTCCTAATCCTGGGGGATGTGAACCTAAATTGGGCAGGGGATAATGTCAAGCAGTTCGAAGCCTTGCTTGCCACCCAAACCCTGACGCAACTAGTACAGGAGCCCACCCGATGGATGGCAAACGGTACCTCCAGCTCCCTTCTGGACTGGATCATGTCAAACCATCCCGAGAGGATCTCCTCTGCAGGGACCCTACCCGACTCCATCTCCGACCACTCTCCTGTTTTCTGTATATGGAAATTCCCCTCCCCTAAGGTCCCCCATAAAATCATCCATGTCCGAAACTTCGCCAGGTTCAACCCGGACCTGTTCATGGAGGAACTAAGGCTCACTGACTGGTCAGAAGTCTACAGAGCCCAGGACCCCTCCACCGCTGTTGCTGCATTCCACAACATCTTTGTGGATCTGCAAGATAGGTATGCCCCTATCACTAGGCGTAGGGTCCGTGGGACAGCCACCCAGTGGCTGCATGGGGGCCCCGCTCCCTCATGCAAGCGAGAGACAAGTGCTGGGCGCGGTTCAAATGCTCACGATACTACCCTGCTTCAGCAATACAGAAAACTCAGAAATGAGTATAAGAAAGCCATCAGGGGTCCAAAAGTGATTTCTGCAAGGCCGCCCTTCTCAGCTCTGCTAAAGACCCTAGACAGTTTTGGAGAACCATTCAAACACTGGTCAGTGGTCACTCCAACTCTGGGGTCACTGACATGCTCATCGGAGGAGCCTCCTGCAACAATCCTCACATGATTGCCAATGCTCTCAACTCCCATTTCACCGACCTCCCTGCTGTCCTCCCACACGGGTCTGCGGCCAGGAATACAAACAGCCCTGCTCCCACGGCCCAGCAGGAGTCTGGCCTGCCCTGTCCCCCATTCCACCTAAGGGTGGTGTCGGTAAATGAGGTATGGTCTCTTCTCCAAGGCCTCTCCCAGTATGCAAGCCCTGGCCTAGATAACCTGGAGCCCAAGCTCCTCAGACTTGGCGTCCCCCACATTGCCACCCCGGTGGCCCACATCTTCAACCTATCCCTTACCCAGGGACAGATCCCAGATATCTGGAAGGTTGCCAAGGTCATCCCTGTCCTAAAGCAGGGCAACCCCAAAATCCTGGACAACTACCGTCCTATAGCCATCCTCTCAGCTGTCAGTAAAGCTCCTGGAAAAGGTTGTAGCCAAACAACTCTCAGAGCATATCCATACCCACGGACTGCTGTCCCCTGCCCAACGTGGCTTTTGCAAAGGGCACAGTACTACCACGGCACTTATCTCTGTCTCTTCCAGCATCAGAGCAGCAATGGATCTGGGGCAACTCTCAGGTGCTGTGTTCATTGACTTATCCAAGGCCTTCGACCTCGTGGATCATGACCTGCTCGTCTCGCAGATGAGGTCCCTTGGCCTGTCCCTTCCCCCGCTCTAAATTGGGTCTCTGACTACCTGCATGGCAGAGAACAATTAACTAAATTCAATAAAGTCCTCTCTGCCCCCCTGCCCATAACCTCTGGAGTCCCACAGGGCTCAGTGTTGGGACCCCTACTCTTTTCCCTGTTTATTAACAATCTCCCCGCTGTGGCCTCCAGGTGCCAGGTTACTATGTATGTGGATGATCTGGTCCTCTTGGCCCACTCCAGAGATACAGCCACTCTAAACCGCCACCTATCAGAGGACTTCAGGAACATCCAGGTATGGCTCTCCAACCAGAAGCTGGTCCTCAACCAGAAAAAAACCCAGGCCATGTTATTCGGCTCATCAGCCAAAATTTGGGCCTCCTCAGCTCCTCTGCAAATCAACTGTGAGGATGGTACCCCTCTTCTTACTGTGACCTCCCTCAAATATCTTGGTATGACGCTAGACCCCCAACTGGACCTGGGAAATCACATCCACAACGTTTGCAGAGGGGTCAACTGCAAGCTGGAGCTGGCCTATAGGGCTAGGTACAACCTTATCCCTGCAGCTCGTCTGGCTCTTGCCAGGGGAGTATTACTCCCTTCCCTCAGCTATGGTCTCCACCTATTTGCTCATACTTCTAAGGTCCTCCTTAACAAGTGGAGCACGACGTACAACAACATCTGCCGGTTTGCTCTGGCCGCCCCCCGTCTTACCCATCACTGTGAACTCTACGATAAGCTAGGATGGCTATCCCTGCCAATCACCTTAACTTTGGCACTGGGTGCCCTAACGAGCAAAGTAATCAGCTCCGGTCCCCGGAACTGGCCCGGCTTCTCTCCCAGCTGACCTCTCACCCCACCCTCTGAGATCTTAGGGCCCTGGACTGTAAATGTACCGCCACCCGCACCCTCATGGGTGACAGGGGCTTCACAGCTCATGCACCTAGGCTCTGGAACTCCCTCCCTGAAAGAAGGTCCATGCTGCCCTTCCCACAAGCTTTTTGGACCTCCTGGGAACACCTCAAGTTGGCCTCTTGCTGTGTATGCCTAGAGCCACCCTAGCACATAGTTCTAGTTGTCACTAGCCAGGTGGCTTCACCTCTCCCCGTGCTGCTACCTGATGTCACTCACTACCCTACTGTCTGTCGCTACGGTGATCCTACACACCTTATTCTCTGCTTGCTCTGTTGGCTATTGTACCTAAATCACAATTGTATCTTGCCCCCAGTCTTGTTAACTGTGTACACCTTCCAATCAAATGTAAAACTGTTTTTCTCTTCTGCTTTGTTGTATTGATGTACCTGTTATACCTGTTGTACTCTCCCGGGTCGTTCCTGAAAATAGGCATAAAACTTGTCTTGTGTACCTACCCGGTTAACAAAAACTAAATAAAATAAATAAATAAATTATTTGCTCCATACTGTACATTTGCCCAGTAAAACCACAGTCAATAAATAAAAAAAAGAGTCCGATCCACATAAGAATGCCCAAATCGAGCATATTTTCTATTTAGAATGTTCAAAAAGTAAAGTTTAACTTAGTGGTCTGCCAAACAGACGTGGATTGAGTCGGCTTTCTGAGGGTTGACATCCACAAAATGGTGGCACACTTTACGTGCCTCTGAAGGAGGTGTTGCCATTCTAGTCTTTTTCTTCTGGTTCTGTGTATAAGAAAAAGTAGTTTTTTGAGGTCATCGTGGTGTGCAGCGCAGCCACAGATGAACTCATCGTTATAAGAGGTGCTATACTGGTGAGTACCTAATGGAAAGCTCCATTTCTAGGGGCAGGTCAGTGGCAGGCAAATCAGTCGGCAGCCTGGCGATGACTCCCTTTCAGCTGTTGGGGCAGAGTTGGACAACTTGCCAAAGGACAGAGCCGCACCAATAGTGGCACGGCTGGGTCCTTTGACGTTGCATTCCTGGTTGCACGTTCACACCCTATGTGAATGCGCTGAACCCAGGCTGTCAGCATGCCCCCTCGGAGTTTAAAAATACACAGACTGACAGGGTGCCCAATCCCCCTGTCATCATGCCCCCTCCCAGTTCATTTGCCAAAGGAGGAGCCCACTCTCCGTCGGCATAATGTCCCCCCCATCTGTTGTGTGCCAAGGGGGGGGTTCCCAATGCCCCTTGGCTCTTGTCCCCCCCAAACACTTGGTATGTGCTGATGGGGGTGCCCAATACCTGTTGGCTATAGCCCCCCAACAGACACTCAGGTGGCACGCTGGGAGCCCATCCCAGTGTGCCAAATGTCCTTGTAAGAAAGAAAACCTTCCTGCGGCGTTTACATTTTTTTTTTAAACCTGTAAACAAGAAAACGGTCCCGATTAACAAAACAACAGTGTCACTGTTCATGAGGTGGGCTCCCAAAACGTTGAAAATTTGGTGAAAAAAAAAATGACTGTTATTAACGTGAGTTGCGCAGTTTCCACGCACATTTGTAATGTCAAGAATATGTAATATTTTCATTCCAGATTTTCAACATTAGCATTTTTTTACACCTCCTCATGAACAGTACAGCTGTCATTTTTCACATCCTGGCCAAAACGTGTTTTCACACTTCTGGTGCAAAATAGTGCGATTGCTGTGGGGTATCAGTGTTTGGAACAGATTACGAAAATCACAGTGACACTGTTCATGAGCGGAGGTCCCAAAATGCCTATATTGAAAATTTGGTGACAAAAGTCTATAAAATGACTATGTTACAAGCGTGCATTGCGCAATTTCCACGCACACTCATAACACCGAGAATCCATGCACACTCATAACACCGAGAATTTGTACTATTTTCACTCGAGATTTTCAACATTGTCAGTTTTGCACACCTCCTTATGGACAGCGCAGCTGTTATTTTTCACATCCTGCCTGAAATGTGTTTTCGCACATCTGGCGCAGTCACTGGGGAAAATCAATGTTTGGGACAGATTAAGAAAATCATAGTGACAGTGTTCATGAGCAGAGGTCACAAAATGCCTATGTTGCAATTTTGGTGAAATTATTCCACTAAATAACTGTTACGAGCGTGTGTTGTGCAGTATCCATGTATGCTCGTACATTCGAGCATTTTTAGTATTTTCACTACAGATGTTCAATGCTGCCATCTCTTCACACCTCCCTATGAATGGTACAGCTGTAATTTTTCACATCCTGCCCGAACTGTGTTTTTGCACATCTGGTGCAGAATGGCGTGGTCACTGTGAGAATTCAACATTCAGGACAGATTAACAAAAAAACAGTGCCGCTATTCATGAGCAGAGGTCTCAAATGCTTTCATGAGGAGGGGGTCACAAAAGGCCATGTTAAAAATTTGTAGTGCAAATCTCAAAAAATGCCCCGTGACATTAGGGTTTCTAACCATAAGCCCCCCCCTACCATGGTGGGGCTCCAGTGCCCTCATCCTCTCTGAACCGCAGACATATCTTCACTCTTCAACGCCAGATCATGAATTGAGGAAACAGGTATGCGCTTCACTGTATTTCAAGGGGAATGTGAACTTGGTGGCAGAACTTGTTCTTTCTGCAAATCTGTGCATACCAACATCAATTCCAACAACGAACTTCGGCATTGGCAACTGCTTGTCTTGTTCTTTTCCTCACTCAGCACATTTGTATGCTGATAGTTTTCCGATTCCTGTCTTAAATCGGCTTTTTTGATCATCAGGTTTTTTGGAAGTGGTTGCTGTTTACATGACGTTTTTCTAAAATTCCTGAAAACACTGTCAGGCACTGCCCATGTTTACATGTGGCACAATAATCTGAATAAATCACTATTCCCAAGCATGCATTGTTTGAGTTTATAAAATGGGTTTGAATTTTCCTACAAGCTCATTGGCTAAAATGCTTTGCCACCCGTATCCTTGTCAGAAGATGTCTTTACAACATACAGTTAGTGCATCTAGTATTGTGGATTCTGCCTTATTACCTCCCTGTTTCTGCTCCGTCTGTACTCTCCCCCTTCTTTTCTACCTCCTGCTGCTTTCTATTCTTTCCCTCCCGACTCTGTAACTTGCCCAATGCTGCCTCTGTAGCCATTTTGCCTCTGCATAACAAAGCACAGTTCAGTGGCGCCTACTTGCAATCTTGCTATCTGCTAATTCCCTGCTCAACGTCATCAGCTCCTAGTCTCTGCACTGCCCCTTTCTCTAACCCCCTCCCACCGATTTAGCCCGTGGCGGTTTTCTTTGTGTCAGATAAGCTTATCTGTTGTAACTCTAATCTTTTCCCTTCCTTTCTCCAGGTGCCCTCGCCCGGTGGCTGCTCGCTTTCCACAGCGGCAGCAGCTGACTTAGCTGCCGGCCGGCCACCATCGTCTGCCTGCCCTACGAGCACCAGAACCTGGGTAAGCCTGCCTCCCTGACCGGGGAACCTTGCTGGACGCCGACTGGCTACCCCGCTACACAGCCTGTGCCTCATTGGCTGCAGCCTTATGGCCTCATCAGCAATTGGTTCTTTCAACCCTTCTCTCTCTCTCTCTGCTTTCCTGACGGCTTTTGTGGCTTTCCCAGTTAAATTGTCAAGTATTTTCTTCCCACATCGCCCGCCCCGACCCTGGCCTCTATTAAATACACTCCTAGCCCCTCCCATCTACGCTAATTGGTTGACGCCGAGTTCCTTCGCAACCTTTCTTTTCTTTTTTTGCTTTCACCCATCCTTCAACAGGACATCCCACTTAACAACTCCGTTTGTCTCCTTGATTCCGATATAGCAATCCTCGTGGGTGTACCCCAAGCTATACCCCTCTCCACAAATAAAGCTAGAGAATCCCATTCTTGTATACCCTCCTTATGTAGTACTCCACTATCATCTCAGTCATCTTACTCTGCCCCAGGCGTTAGAACCCCCGATCCACTGATATCTTGCATACTCCTAGTCTTACCCTATTTCCACCAAAGCTTCTAGAGAATTGTACTCAGCACATCCTTGTCATATTGTACTCCACTAGAACCTTGGACTTTTCTTTTACTCTCTCCAGGCGTTATTCTTGTATACATATACTATATTATGCCCCAATAGAACCCCTGGACTTATTATCCCTCTCTAGGGCTGAATCCTAGATTCCCAGCCTACATCTCTTTCTGGGCTCTAATATAAGATGGGTGTAGGCACTGCACAATGGATGCTTCTGTACGTGTCAGTGCTTACATCTTGCTCCCTTTATTTAAATCCGCCCTCGAAGAATACACCCAGGGATTTTCACTGTGCGGACATTCTATGCCCTATTGAATACTTTAGCTGTGCCATCTATTCCCCCCTTCCGATTCTGGACACACATCCTACTTGGCACAGTGGTACCCTACCAGGATACACCTTTGCGGACTTACACCTGTCTCTTCGCCCCATATACTCTTCATTATTCATCACTGGTAAGGTCTTACTGCATATAACTCTAAACCTGCCAGGCATCAGTTTTAAGCTTACTCCATGTCAGTATTATGTCCCCCGCAGACGTGAACGAATCACAGTCATGAAGCTCCTCTTAGGGTTAACCAGGAAACTACTGCTCCTTCTTTTGTTATGCTCAGGGAATGTTGAATTTAATTCTGTCTGCCATTGGATCACCCGACAACCTATCTAGCCTTAAAGGCCTTTGCTTTGTGCACGTTAATGTGTGCAGCCTGTTGAAAAAAATCAGCTCCATTCAGGCCTGGATATGCCACATTAACCCTGACATTTTGGTTGTCACAGAAACGTGGCTCCACCCGGCTACAACCAACTTTGAAGTAAACATCCCTGCTTACTCACTGTTCCGAGCCGACAGACACTCCAGGGGTGGTGGGGTTGCTATCTATATTAAAGAAAAATTCTGTCTCCGTTATTGACTCTACATCTGTCCAAAATGAGTTTGAAAGCCTTACCCTTCAGGTTGGGATCTCACTTGGCATCTCACTTTGTGTGTCAGGCTGCTACAGACCCCCTTCTGCAGGGTTACAGCCTCTGGACCACTTAAGTAAGGTCTTGGGTCATAGATCCTTAGAGTCTGTACTACTAGGTGACATCAACCTAGACTGGTTGTCTAGTGCCTCAACTCCTCTAAAAACACTATGTGACTCACTTGGATGGACCTAGCTTATCAATGAAACTACCCACCCAAACAAGTTAAGCCCTACCAACAGCACTCTGCTGGATATTATCTTAATTAACAAACCTTATTTGTTTACCCATGCTGGAGTATTCTTCTCTGACATCAGTGATCACTGCTTCATTGCTTGTGTCAGGTCTAATCATGCTCCATCACCTGCTTCTAAATTTTCTACCAAAAGATGTCGACGCAACTTTGATCCCAGGGAGTATATTTAGGAGCTGAGCTGCTCCATGTGCTGGCAGGACTTTTATTGAACTAAATCAGTCGCCTCAGCATATGACATTCTTCAAGAAATTGTGTTAGGAGCACTTAATAGCCATGCACCACTAGTGAAGGTCCGAGTCAGGAACAAATCTTGTCAATGGTTTACTGAGGAATTGAAGGACGCCCTGCGGAATAGGGACATGCTTTGGAAAACTGCCTGAAAAACTAAACTTACAAACGACTGGATTTCTTTCAGGAGAGTGAGAAACCTTTGCACTAAGATGGTTAGAGAAGCAAAGGCTAATTTCTTTCGCTCACAACTCAATCTCTCGGCCAACTGCCCTCCAAATTCTGGAGGGTAATTAAGTGTATAGAAGGCCATTCGGCTGGGACTTCCTTGCCTACCAAAATCTCGATCGGTACTACCACACTAACTGATAAACCATCAATTCCTGATGCCTTCAACAATCATTTTGCTACAGCAGGTCTTGCCTTTGATACTTCCCCCACCAGTAACCTTCGAGCACAACTCGGGGTTGATAAACAAGGCACCTCCTTCTCCAGTCTGACCTTCTCGCTTCAACCCACATCCCTGAAAGAGATGGAAGATCTCCTGTTAAAATTGGATGTCACAAAAAGTGCAGGTGCTGATCACATTGACCCATTTTTTCTAAAGATGGGCTATAGGGTCCTAGCTGCACCTACTACACATCTGTTTAACCTATCCTTGTCACAAGGTGACCTTCCTCCCATCTGGAAAACGGCACCTGTCATCCCCTTAAGTCAGGTGACTTCTGTGACCTCAGTAACTATAGGCCGAGTTCCTTTCTCCCTATCCTGTCTAAGTTGTTGGAAAAAATCGTGAACACCCAGCTCAGGAACCATCTGGAATTGTCAAAACTTCTCAACCCATTACAATCAGGGTTCAGAGCACAACACAGTACAACTTCCGCTTTGACCAAGGTTACTAATGATTGGCAGAGTGAGCTGGATAATAACTTCATTTGTGCAGTTTTCCTGGACCTAAGTAAGACCTTTGACATTGTTGATCATAGTCTGCTCCTCACATCCCTTCAAACCATCGGACTGGATGCTCTTTCTCTCAGATGGTTCGGTAACTACCTCTTTGGCCGTTCACAGCAAGTAAAAGCGGATGGTGAAGTCTCACCTCTGAAACCCCTTCAGAGGGGCGTTCCCCAAGGTTCCACTCTGGGTCCCCTGCTTTTTGCACTTTACATCAACAGAATCGATGCTTCCATCAAAAAGGTCCATATTCACCTATTTGTAGATGATATAGTACTTTACTCTAGCGGAGCTTCCTCTCAAATGGCATGCTCAGAGCTCCAGGACGACTTCAATCAGCTACAGACTCAGCTCCTAAAGCAGAAGTTGCTTCTAAATGCCAAGAAGACAAAAGTTATGTTCTTGTCACCCTTTCTTAACTTAGCAAATCCAACCGCGACGGGGCAACTCCCCCCAATCACTACTATTCTGGGTGAACAGCTGGAGTATGTATCTAAATTAAAATATTTGGGGGTTTGGCTGGACTCTAGACTCTCCTTCGTTGCTCACATAAAACAGCTGACAAAGAAACTTAGAATGAGACTTGGCCTTTTCTATAGGACAAAAACTCTCCCTCACCAGGGATGCAAAACTAAGGCTAGTCCAAACTACCTTTCTCTCTTTATTAGACTACACTGATTTCCTCTATAGCCAGGGCCCTGCAGGTGCTCTTTCCAAACTTGATACACTCTACCATAGAGCTCTAAGGTTTATAACGGGCCTTCCTATTCCACCCATCATTGATCCCTGTACTCGGTGGTAGGTTGGTCATCCCTTAGCTTTAGTTGCCAGAGAAATGCTGCAATCTGGATCTACAAAGGCATCATAAATAAACTGCCTGATTACATCTCGGACTGCCTACCGTTCTGCCCATTAAGTAAGTATGCCCTGAAAAGTGCCTCTTATATTTTGCTGAAGGTTTCCAAGGCCAAATCTCAGTTTGACGGGCCATCTATTAGTCATGTATGGCCTCTTCTGTGGAACAAGATACAAAAAAAACCCCTAAAAATCAATTACCCCATTAGTCTGGCAGCTTTCAAGTCCTTATATACACTCCATTTTAAAGAATCTTGCATCTGCTCCTCCTGACCTAGGTACTCCTATCCCCTCAGAGCTTCCTGTTTTATTCTCTGCCCCTGCCTCATCACGATTTTAGGTCACTTTCTGTTGTTGACTCCACTCATTTGCCGTTCCTATGCCTACCTCCTTTACTCCCCTGCCCACATCTACACCTTATATCCTTTTACCCGTTACTATTCAACTCCTATTTTTGTCTGTTTATCTATTTATTTTTCTTCCTATCTCCCTCCCCCCCTTACCATGTACTCTTCTCACTCCAACACACCGCTAGGTGTCACCTGGACATTATTGCCCGAGCCTACTCCGTACCTACTGTTTCCCTCCAGGTTCTGCACTTTGTATGTGTTGCACGAACTATCTATTCGTAATTATTTTACAATTATCTGCACCTTTTACTTGCAGTTGTACTGCCTATGCCTAATTGTTGTACACATAATTGAAATTGTATGTTGATCTCACCTAAATTGTATTCACCTAATTGTTTGTCCCAGGTCCGCCTGGAAAATGAGCTTGCTCAACAGTGTCCGCCTGGTTAAATAAAGATTTTGATTGATTGCCTGATTGACTAGCTGTGCTAAGGCAAACACAGCACTGGGTGAAATCAGTGCATGCCGCCGCTCTCTTTGCTGCAGCTCCTCAGCTAGCATACATTAGAAGCACAGCAGGTGCAGCAAGAGAACAGTGGAGACAGTCATAATTATTTTTGACATACATCCGAACCCCCAGCACCCGAGTGCCCCCCCCCGGCAAAATTGTACCAAAGCAACTGTTTTTGTGTCTTAAACTCCAATTCTACCTTTGTTTTTCCTCTGTATTCAATGCAGCTCCTACTTTTCAGTACTGCTGTTTCTCTGGTGTCCTGTCCTCCTGCCTCTTTACAGAACAAGCGAGCAACTCAAGTGAAAATGCATATTTCTGCTGAATTATATACAGACCCGAGGGACTGGGGTGAGAAATGTGAAGAAAACAAATTTGTATGCATTCCTCCAAGTAGCTTATGAACAGCAGCCACTAACTCACGGTAGCTGACATTGACAGTCTCGTTCCCGCCCTGTCAGTATTTCCTCTCGAATCCCAAAACACAGCTAAAATAAGACATGGGGAAAAACATACTCTGCAGGATGATGTGTGTGTTGGTGTGGGCAGGCAGACAGACACCACAGCCTTCTACATTAAAACATGCCCATTACAATACGATGACAAGGACTACTTTTTTCCACATCATCATATTTTCTGTCTTTTTATGTACACTTTTTTTATGTGTATTTTTTAATCTTTTGTTTTCTTTTTTTTACTGAAGAACCCATTTTATAAGCACTATAACACATTCCGAGGTGTGGGTTATCTCCGAAAGAGCACACCCAGGTGCATAAGGCCACGAGGCACTCAGGAGATAACCCACACCTGCTTGAGAAACCTGAAGTGTGACACTGTTTAGACTGTCTCGAGATGGTCATGCACAGTTGTTTCTCTAGCAAGCTGGCGTCTTACCTGACTATTGCTGTAAGGATAATTAATATTCCATATTTGTTTATTGTGATTTTGAGTATCATTTATTTTTATATTTCTTTCGTTCTTCGTTTATTGTGTTCTATATTTCTTTCATTCTTTCCTGGGTGTTGTGCTCCTTCGAGAAACATTTCACTCTGATGCCCCATTCTGCAGTATTTGGAATTGTACTAATTAAGTACTGTATTCTTGTCCAAGAACTGCTACATTCATAGCTTCAGTAGACATGTACTGGTCATCCCTGATAGAGTGATCCTCGTCCCACCCCACAAAAGAAGAGAAAAAAAATGTGGGAGTCTGAGTGTGATGTGAAAAGATGACTGCAGTTCGGTCTCTAGTACTGTGGATGAGAGAGATGACAAACGTACTGAGAGGGATTCGGTTCATGAGTGCGGTAGTCCTGGGAATAGTTCTATTTTGGAGTGCTTCCAGACTGATTATGTATTGTTCCTGTAAATCCATGGCAATGTCCCTGTCTTTTTCTTGTGGAATACAGAATTACCTGCAGTTCTGGTAGCTCAGTTTTTGAAGGATCACGTATAGACTACTAAAACTGAAGTTGGGAAGGGGGGGATTCAGTTCCACTGTCTGTCCCTAAATCAATGTAGCATAACTTTCTCTTTTTTTATTTTATATTTTAATGGAATAAGAAGATCATTGGGGTGTGTCAGTGGCAATGGAAACTGGGTGTGGTGTGGGCTACCCTTGCCAGTTTCACCCTATTACCATTAACTAGATCCTTGCTGTTCTGCCCCCACTTTGTACATGTCATTCCTGCCTGATCTGTCCTCTGTGACTTTTGCCCTTTTCCTTTTCTATCAGCAGTAAGAATAAATTACTCACTGCAGTAATCTTCTTTCTTCCAAGGGGTCCTTTAGCATTAGTAACTTTTTTGCACTTAGCTGGCTAGGTGCAACTGCCCTGGAGCTGTGCCGTTAAGAGATATTTAAATGAGCGTAGGGGCAAGCCAATCAAAAGACAGGAGGGGGTATGAGCTGAGTGAGAACTGTTGAATGCTTCAGAATTTTGTCAAGGAAAAACGAGGGCAAATGCCCCGAAAAAGAATCAACAGGATTCAAAAAACATGCAAATGTCCACAAAACTGGAAACAGAAACAACAGCAACACGAGCTAAAAACTCATCAATAATAAGAAACTCCAAATTTGGTAAAAGGTGACATAAGAGCCCTTCTCTGACAGGTGAACCGGGGAGGAAGGGTGGGAGCTTACTAATGCTAAAGGACCCCTTGGAAGAAAGAAGATAACCGCGGTGAGTAATTTTTTCTTCTTACTCCAGGAGTCCTTTAGCATCAGTAACTTTTTTGCAGACTACCCAGCAGTACCAAGTGGGAGGCGGGCAGAGAACCTACTTAGGAAAGAGGCTCTGCAGAACCACCCTGCCAAATTTGGCATCAGATCTGGTCTGCACATCCAAACTGTAGTGTTTCACAAAGGTGTGCACAGATTTCCAGGTAGCTGCTTTGCAGACATCCAGTAGTGGAATATCCCTTGCTGCTGCAAGCGAGGCTGCAGTGCCCCTGGTGCAATGGGCCCTGAGCCCCACTGGAGGTTGTTGACCAGCTTTCTCATAGCAGAATCTAATACAAGAGGCCAACCGAGAAGTAGTTACTAACATACTAATTGCCAGCAGATTAGGCCTTACGGTCTATCAAGTCTGCTCGAACCTCAGATCCCTAGTTGGGTGCTGAGGCCCTCCCCCCCTTGTGTTCCAGAAACCCCTATCATCCATCCCCACCCCCCCGGGCCAGGCCATCATCTGATACATCCACTTTCTGTGTCTGCCCCACCCTCTCTTGAAGTCCTCCACTGTGGATCTCTGAACCAGCTCGCCAGGCAGTGCATTCCAAGGGTCCACCACTCTCTCAGTGAAAAACCTCCTCCTCTTTTCCCCCCTCACCCTTCCACCTTCAAACCATGCCCTCTGGTGATACCTCCCTGCTTTAGTCTAAAGATCCCCTCTATGTTTACCCTATTTATTCCCTTGAGGTACTTGAAGACCTCAATCATGTACCTCCGTCTCTCCTCTCCTCCAATGAAAACAGGCAGAGCTCCTCAAGTCTGTCCTCATACGTCAAATCCCCTAGTCCTCGTATCATCTTAGTTGCCATGCTCTGTACCCTCTCCAGGAGCTGTATGTCCCTCTTCAAGTGTGGTCTCCAGTACTGTACACAGTACTCAAGGTGTGGTCTAACCAGTCCATTGTACGGCGGCAGAATCACTTCCCTGCTCCTAGAGGTGATCCCCACGATGCATCCCAACATCCTGTTTGCCTTGCAAGCCGCCTCCTGCACTGCTCAGAGTTATTCATACATGCATCCACCATGACCCCTAGGTCTTTTCCCTATTGAGGCCTCCAGCGCCCTCCCAGGGTGTACCTGTGTTTAGGGTTTCCCGCCAAGATGTAACACCTTGTACTTGGTGATATTGAAATTTAATTTCCATGTGTGAGCCCAGCTTCAGGGTGTCCAGGTCCCTTGCAAGGCCAACCTCCCCTCTTCCCCCTCAACTACTGCTCCCATCTTGGAATCATCAGCAAAGAGACTCATTTCACACCCTATACCCTCCCTGATGTCCGATATGTATGCATTAAACAGGATTGGACCCAGGACCGAGCCCTGCGGTACCCCAATACCGACCTCTCTAGGGTTCGAGAGCTCCCCACCGACCACTACTCTCTGGGTGCGTCCAGCTAGCCAGTTTTCAATCCATCTGACCTCTTGGTAGCTGCTCTTCCTCTGCCTACATCCCTGTAGGTGAGGAACAACTGAGTGGAAAAACCTCTGGACTGTCTAGTATGCTCTATGTAGTGAAAGATGGCTCTTTTGGCATCCAAGCTGTGCAGCTTTTGCTCGCCAGGAGTGGATGGCACAGTAAAGAAGACAGGCAGAGTAATGGACTGGTTCAAGTGAAACTGGGCTGGCAGTATAGCCTAGAGGTTAGAGGAACGAAGTGCGAACGAGCTTGATACATCCAGCAGACCAGACCTGAGTTTGATTCTCACAATCTCCACTTGCATACTTTGAGACTCTGAGCAAGTCACTTAACCGCCCAGTTCTCCCAGGTCGCCCATGAAAACAGGTACTTGTGCCTAGTGGGCCTTACCCAGTTAGCAAAGACTAAAATAAAAAAATAAATAAATAAAAAACTCTGAAACCACCTTTGGCAGAAATTTCGTATTTGTCCTGAGCTCAGCTTTATCGTTGTGAGGGATGATGTAATTCGGTTCAGTGCACAGGCCCTGTAGCTCTGAAATCCTCCCGGCAGACATAATGGCTACCAGGAAGATGATCTTCTAAGTTACAAACTTGATGCGGGCCGTGGACATAGGCTCAAAAGGTGGATTCATGGGCACATCTATGCAAAGGTTCAGGCTCCAAGGAGGAACAGATTCCCTGGTTGGAGGCTGGAGGTGCAAGAGACCTTTGAAACACTGTTTAAAAATGTTGTGGGAAAAAATTGATTTCTTCTTTCCCAACGAAAGGTAGGCCGAAATTGCCGCCAGGTGTAACTTGAGTGAAGATGGTTTCAAGCCTGATGCCTGTATGTGTACCAGGTAGTCTAGCAGCTGAGGGTCTGAAGCTGATAGGGGTTCAACCAATTCGCTCTTGCACCAGAGGGAAAACCTTTTCCATTTGACTGCATAAGTCTTCTTAGTGTTCGGTTTTTTAGCCATCCTCAGTATCTTAAGGATCTGTTCAGAGTACTGTGAGGATGGAATCTCCAACTCCTCAAGAACCAGGCCTTGAGGTGAAGAAAGTGTATATCTGGGTACTGTACTCCCATCTGAGGAAGGGTCAGCAGTGAGGAAGTTGGAGGCAGGTGAATGGGCCTGTTGCAGAACATTGAGAGAAGGAGAGGGTACCAGGCTTGCCTGGGCCAATCCAGAGCCACTAGGATCATCGATGCAGGTTACTGTCTGAGTTTCAGCAAAACCCTGAATATCAGGGGAAAGGGAGGAAATGCTTATAGGACCCTCCCTGCCCAGTCCAAGATCAGGGCATCCAGAGAAGTATTCCTGGAACTGGGGGCCTGCAACAATACTGAGGAAGCTGAAAATTGAGAGGAGAGGCAAACAGATCCACGTCTGGTGTGCCCCATCACCTGAACACTGTGGCTAGTACTTGCTTGTTCAGTGTCCATTCGCTCTGACCTTGACTGATGTGGCTTAGGGCATCCGCCACAGTACTGAGTTTGCCTGGGAGGTGAATAACTGAGAGGCTGACTCCTAGGGAGAATGCTAGAGACCACAGCTTCAGAGCTTCCAAACAGAGTGTTCCTGATCTGGTACCACGCTGTTTGTTTATGTCGAACATTACAGTGGTGTTGTCCGTTCGAATTTGAACCGCCTGCCCTTCTATGCTGGGAGCGAAAGCTTTGAGAGCTAGTAAGACTGCTCTGAGTTCCAAAAGATTTATGTGCAATTGTGGCTCTTCGGGATTCCAGCTGCCGCTTACTGAGGCACTGTCTAAATGAGCTCCCCAGCCCAAAAGGGAGGCATCTGTGGTGATCACCTTTGTGGGAAGAGGAGCTTCCCTGCCTGCAAATTTGCAGGGTTCTTCCACCACAGCACATTTTGGAGGAACTGCTCCGACTCAAGTATCAACTTTGAAAATCTGTTGCTTCTCTGAGACCAGTGAGCTCTGAGGTAGGCTTGCTGGAGTTTCATCCTGTACCTGACCCCTGGGATCACAGCAGTCATAGAGGCCATATGTCCCAGAAGTTTGAGGAAATGTCTGGCTGGTCTTGGCTGTCCCTGGGCATAAGAATCTGCCACTGAAAGGAAACTCTGAATTCTCCAGCTGGGCCTCTATGAAGGTGAGCAGCTGGGTGGGTTTGGGGTGAGATTTTTTTAGATTTACCAGGAAACCCAGAGACTCCAGAGTGTGTTCTGTGAGGGAAAGAGATTCTTTGACCTGGCCAGGAGACTTTGCTACTATGAGTCAGTCGTTCAGATAGGTGTAGAGAGCGACACCTAGTCTCCTGAGATGTGCTGCTAACATTGCAAGACACTTGGTAAAGACTCTTTGGGCCGAGGACAGACCGAAGGGCATTGCAGGGAACTGATAGTGACCTGAAGTAAGTTTGAACCTGAGAAACCTCCTGTGAGGTCTCCTTATGGGTATGTGGAACTAAGCGTCTTTTAAGTCGAGGGAGGCTAGCCAGTTTCTCTGCTCTAAGGACTATATGACCAGTGACAGAGTGACCATTATGAATTTGTGTTTTTTTCAGATGTTTGTTTAAATATCTGAGATCTAAGACAGGTCGCCACTCCCCTATTTTCTTTTGTGTCAGAAAATATCTAAAGTAGAGGCCATTGCCCTTCTCATGGGTGGGGACTCTCTCCATTGCTCGTAAAGCCAGAAGGTTTTGTACCTCCATTTCCAACAGTGGTATATGTGTTGGGGACAGAGGTCTTGACACCTAGGTATGCTTGAGGTCTGGCAGCTGCTTGAACTGTAATGACAGACTCTTCTCCACTATCTCCAGTACCCATTTGTCCGACGTGATGAGGGACCAGTGCTGAAGATAGTGAGAGAGTCTGCCTCCAACTGGAAACAGGGAGGTGACCTGGACACTCACATCAGGACTTAGACTGAGAGGCAGATGGCTGGGTAGAGGTGGCTCTTCTTTGGCCCCTTCTGTCCCTGCCTCTGAAAGATCCCCTGTACTGGCTAAAGTCAGATTGGGGATCGGGATTGTAAGGTCTGGGAACAAAACTTCTGCCTCTACCACCCCTGGGATGGGATCTCTGAAGGGTGGCGGGTTTAGGCTTGGATGAGTGGCTCTGCCAGGAGGCCTTGTACTCATTGACCTTTTTCATGTAGTCAGTGGTTCTGTAATCAAACAACATATTTTGATCACAGGAAAAATCCATGGCCTTGTTCTGAGTGTCTGTGGTAAGACTGGTTGTTCTAAGCCAGGCAAAGTGTCTCAGAGAGATGGCATGGGCCATCGCTCTAGAGGCTGCATCATTGTTGTCATCTGCCATGTGGAATTGGTACATAGTAGCTTCCAGGGCAGTTTCTGATGTATCCACCAGCTCCTGCACCACAGAATCTGATTCATTGCAGGCAACAGCCTGGACAGATTTCCAAAGGGCTTTCTGATATTTGGCTGTGAATGCCATGCAAGAAGAAAGCCTGAGAAAGCAGGGAAGCTGTGGCATACATTTTCTTTGCAATAAAATCAATTTTCTTGGAATCCTTATCGGGGGAGAGGGCGACAAGGAGATTCCAGCTTTCTCACAAGCTGCCTGCTGCACTATACTTTTGTGGCTAGGGTGTGCAGACAGGAACTCGGTACCATTTTAAGACAATTTATATTTTCTCTCAAGCCACTTATCAACCCCTGATACTGAAGTGGGGTGTTGAAGCACCTTCATGGTATTTTTTCTAAATGCATTATAGATAGGGATGACCAGGGTCTTTGAGGATGAAAGACCCTTCATCTCCCTATAATCTTCATCGACATCCTGGTTGGGTTCCTGCATAGGGAGGTCCAGGGTATCCAGCATAGTTTGTATAAATGTAAACATAGAGGAAGGATCCTCGTGGTCACACGGGGGATCCCCAAGGTGAGGGTCCAGGGACTCAGGACCCTCAAAATCCATGTCAGGGGCATCATAAAATTGATCATCATCTGCGTCATCCTCACAGTCTACAGAAGACAGAACTGTGGAACAGTGCTTGCCAGCCCCAGTAAATCGAGGACCATCTTTTGAAGTGTCTGAAACAGTTGCCAAGCTTTTTCCATATCTTGCACTGACGGAAGAACCTGCGCAGTTTTCTAAGTGTTTTGTTTTTTCTGTATGCTTTAAGCTGCCTGTTGTCTCGCTACTGGCTTTCCCAGGAGCAATGGGAGCATATCTGTCTTGACAGAGTTTCTTTTTAGCCACTTCATCAGAGGCTTGATCAAGCTTCTTTTCATCACTCTTCTTTTCAATTTGTGAGGAACTTCATCTTTGAAGCTTAATTTTTGGCTGGATCTGGAGGGTTCCTCAGCACCTCTGCTTTTGATATTAGTACTTTTGAATGGCCCCTCGTTGGAAGCCTTTGATTTATCCTCAGCCATAATAATCGAAGGTTTGTCTGTTATGTTTGCCAGTTTAAGCAAAGCAAACCAGTTCTGGACCTATGAACTGAGTGCAGGTTTCTGTGAAAATGCCACCGGCCAGTCCTGCCCCAGTTAATAAACTCTGTCTATTACTAGTACCTTTTTTTTTTTGGTTGTAAAACTGGGATCTATGCCAGTGCCAATCTTAATAGAAACCCAGTAATACTCAACTGTACACAGGTGGCTGCTGGACCCTTATGGACTGTCCTGACACAGATGATACCAAGGTCCAGTAATATGACAAAATAGGTTTCCTCGTAATTGCCAATCTAGAGTGAAAACCCTCAGGCACTATTTAAATTGAAATCTACTGCAGGTGCCTCATGGTAGACCCTGCGAGGTCTGAGGTAAAAAAACAAGGCAGCTGTTCCTAATTCGATGGTTCCCACAAGAATTTATCTCACAAATGAAGGAAACTGTCGAAAATAAGCACCCATGATAAAATTATGCTTTAAACTAAATAGTCGCGGTAAAAATAAAGTCAAAAGAGCGCCGTCGCGCTACAAATAAAAAATTTGCACAGTGCTAATGAAAAAGTCAAACTTTCACTCAGCACACTAAAGGAAATAATTTATGAGGAAAACTTCACCCAGATAAGCACTAGGAAGCTGTCAACAAGGAAAGTCAGGAGATGTCTCAGAGGCAATATTGCTCAGTCCAGCGGAGAAAAAATTCTGAAGCATTCAACAGCCCTCACCCTCTCCTGTCTTTTGATTGGCTTGGCCCTGTGCTCATTTAAATATTTCTTAAAGGCACACCTCCGGGGCAGTTGCACCTAGCCATCTAAGTGCAAAAAAGTTACTGATGCTAAAGAACTCCTGGGGTAAGAAGTCTGCTTTTGGGTACCTGTGGTGGTGCATTTCTTCCTAGGAAACTATGCTGCTTTCACTTCCCTCCTTCTCTCACCCTAGTTGTGACTGCTTTACATGAATAGCCTTGTTTTAAATGACAGCTTTGTCTTCTCACCAGTTAAGTAAAATGGAATTAAGCAGTTTACTTGGTCTTACTGCTCTGCCATTATTCTTGGTGTAAGCTAAATAAATAGGTGGCTATGCAGAGAGTACCATGGGCTTTGTTTCCCCCCAGTGTACTCATCCTTTCAATCCACTGCTAGATACAAGGTTTGGTAGCCAACCCCCCACCACCACTTGCACTATTAAAGAACGTGTTATGGGTGCGAGCTGAGAGCAGACTAATGTATGTGTAGACACTGCTTAGAGTGAAGCTGCTGCTTCTTCTGCTCTCATGTGTGCCTCAACATTATAGACCCCTCTCTGTTACTGGAGTTTGTTTTTTTCTTATATTCCGTTATGCTCCTGCACACCTGACCCCCTTCTGTCCGACCCCCACCAGCCATGTCACCCCGGCATTCACTAGACTAACCTGTCACACTAGCGAGGTGTTAGCTAGCTGGGTGCGGAGTCTCCGAGGAGTTGTCTTTCATCCTGCCGGCCAGTGATTTTTCCTTCCTCCCTGTTTCCTGAGCATACCATAGTTACGTGTACCGATGCCAATGGCCGAGCCACGCATGCTTTTTTATGCATCAGCCCCACATCTGCCCCCTACATTTGGGTCCCTGTGCCAGCCCCCAGACACCGCTAAGAGTCAGGCAGGCAGCGGACTCCATCCCCATCACTCCCAAGGGGAGAAGAGTTGTCCTTCAGATGCTTGATCCTCTCCCTCCCCAGTGGACCCACTCGACCTGCTTGCACTGCAAACACAGGTCAATGGCATGGCAGGAGGTAAGGCATGATGCCTCAGCCCTCCATGCTACTGGGTCGGCAGTATAGAGAAAATGTTGTTTTGTTTTTGTTGTTTATAGAGAATCATCAATTGTAGCCCGATATGAGAGGGAACTTATGTGGCAAATCCTGTTGCATAGGTGTGATGTGCTGCACATCGAAGCTGTAAGGATTCCTTTCTTATGATAGTGTCAAAATGACCCAGGAACAGACAAACTCCATTTTATCAACACCATTCAAAAATATGCATTTAAACTAGTGAACTAAAATGGATTTTTTTTTTACTTTCTGTTTTTGCCCTCTGCCCCAACCCCTGCGCTGTCACTCAGCTGCCTTACCCGCTGCTGCCACTTTGCTCTCGGAGATCCACCATGGAGTCTTGGCTTATCCCCCAGGAGGGGCACGTTGGGAGGGAGGCTGTCCCAAAATCTCCCCCTCCAGAGGCATCAAATCTTTGTTAGTGCCCCAATACTTACTCTGGCCTGCTGATAGGTGAGGACCTACCATTGAGTCCTCATGCTGGTGTCGCTCCTGAGATATGTATTTTTTTTTTCGTTGTCCCCCCAATATTGGTCAGGCAATGCCAGAGGCCAGGCTACCCCCGGGCCAAGGAACCCCCCCACCCCCCGGAGGAGCTAAGCAGTCCGGCAGATGTGCATACTACCTTCCCCCAGTCAGGCCTTTGGCAACTGAGTCTGCTCCCGAACTCAGGTAGTTAGCGGTGCAAGTGGGAGTCCAACCGCTGCGTCGATGACCCGACTGAACTAAAATGGAGTTAGACTGTTTTTTTTTCAGCTCACATGCTAACAGTTATGAAAGAGATGACAAATGATAATGTGCTTACATGAGACCATGCCAGTGTATCCATCCATGATCTGCGGCATGATCTACATTTAGGAAGATGGTACTGGCTGACTGCAGTGTTTTAGAAAAATCATGTTGAGAACATGTCTATCCAAACAATCCTTTTTTTTTTTTTTTAAGACTGACAGAGTAAGTTTTTTTTCAGAATATGTATTTTTCCCCAATACATGATAGTGGCACTTGATGTATGCCTCGAAAACAACAATAAGCCAAAATAAATGTTCTTTAGGGCAAATAAATGAAATATTGTTAAACAGTACACCCCAGGAATAAAAACAAACTATACCAATGTGTAAAAGATAAAAATGTGTAAACCCCCCCACCCCAAATTAGATTGTATTTTGTGTGACATGCACAAAGGATGAGTAACTATTTGGAAGGTAAGGTCTGCAAGTCATTCTGTTGTATGTCTTCACTAGGGGACGATCATGCCAGATGAGCCTAGTCGAGTTCACAGATGGGATTCCGATGGCGCTTTATGTTGGTGGTGGGGGGGGGGGTAGACATGGTCTACCTGGACTTTGGAAAAGTATTCAACACTGTGCCCCACATGTGCTGATTGATAATTAGCATAGTCTAGGTGGTGGGATGGGAAGTGATAAAGATGGTGGAGAGCTGGCTGACGGGTAGAAAGCAATGGGTGGTGGTCAGCTGTGTGCACTCTGGAGAGGTAGTGGTGATGCGTGGGGTTACCAAGTGGTCTGAGCATGTGTTCATTCAGTTTAACACATACATCAGCGACATAGCAGAGGGCTAGTGGTTGAAGGTCTGCCGTTTTGCAGATACCAACTTTGCAACATGGCGGATACAGACGGTGTTGAGGCTATGAGGAATTATCCATGGTTGCTGGAGAGGTGGTAGGAAACATTGTTCCTGATATTCAACGGAAAACAAAAATGCACAGTTATGCACCTGGGGATGTGGAACACAACATTTAGTTGTTAAATTGAATTTTCCACAGTTGCTCTTGGGGATTTGTTTGACTGCCACAATTCAGGTAGTGTCTGTGTTTGGTAACAGATTCCAGGTAACTACTGTGTGTTGTAACAGCTTTTATGTAATTCTTCTGTATTTTACAAAAAAGAAGTTTTTTTTTACCAGATTGTATTTTATAGACATCAGTTACCAAAGGAAGCACCTCCTGGGTGTTTTAACTTTATAGTGGTATGCCAAGCCCCACCTACTTAAAGACACATGAACAGTTAGGCAGCACAGCACAAGCAATAGCCTAGCTGCGCAGGCAGAAGTACAAAGGTGGCAGCTAGAAACTAGGTCCTCAAAGACACATACAAGAGGAGGAGAGAGAAGCAGTAAGTTATTACAGAAGAATACAGAGGAGGAGAGAAAAGCTGCAAGTTACTACAGAGAAAGGGAGAGAAGAAGGAAAAAAGGGTTAGCAGGCAGAAGAGGGAATACGGTTAGGAGATAGCAGATAACGATTATGAGGCATAAGCAGGCAGAAGAGTGAGGAGGGTAACAGTCATGATGGTAGTGGTGCAGTGCAGTTGTTAAAAAGCAGCAATCTGCATGGAAACATTCTGGAGGCTGCGATGCTGCCATATCTGCAGGCACCTCTCTGGGCTGAGGAAGGAGGTTGCCTGTCTCCGCGCAGAGTTGGCCAAATTACAGGCAGCATCCACCCCCATTCAGAGACCACTGGTGCCACAACATGAACCTCATAGGTTGCCCAGAACAAAGTGTAACTGTACAACGGTGGACTCAGGGAGGGTGGGTGTGGGAGGTGTCAGAACCACATTCCCCAACCGGTCCAGCTGAATAACTCCAACATTCTTTTGCGAGAACTGGAATGTCCCACACAGGTGCTCGTTTCTGGGAC
This sequence comes from Neoceratodus forsteri, assembly GCA_016271365.2. NCBI lineage: Eukaryota > Metazoa > Chordata > Ceratodontiformes > Ceratodontidae > Neoceratodus > Neoceratodus forsteri. The sequence goes on from CM057451.1 coordinate 43,896,064, forward strand.
CAGAGAGGATGATCAGGACCGCCAAGTTGTAGTCCCATGGAAGGAGGGACAGAAGACCCTGGAGGAGGGGGAAGCTTCTCCTAGTGGTGGACTCTATTGTCTGGGGTGCGAAGTTAGGGATACCTAGCAGGTGGGAGAGGGAGGTCACGTGCATCACAGGAAACACTGCATGGAGGGATGAGAAGCAATCCATAGGATTGCTAGGGCGATAGCCAGGATGGAGAAGCTGGATGTCATTGTCCACCTGGTGATCAATGACCTGGCTGAGAGAAAAGTTGAGTTAGCCAGAGTCCAGGAGGAATTCAGGAAGCTGGGGAGGGACCAGAAACAGGTGGGAAGTTGGAATGCTTCAGCAGAGAGGATTTTAACTGGCAAAAGTGTGAGAGTCAGGAGGAACATGTGGCTTAGGAACACTCCTCTGTGGTAGCATGCTAAAACACAAGTTGAAAACAGGGATCATTGACACGGGCAGTGAGAAGAAGGCAGGCGAAGTGTGGGGGATAAAAGGGGGCTGGAGCAGTGACAGCTCCGGGGGGGTTAAAGTATGGGTTGGATTGGACCCACTGTTGTAAGAAATGTGTGTCTAAATAGGCACTTATTGGTTCAAAGCATAATTATAAAATGGGTCTTGAAAATCCTGTAACCTCATTGGTCAAAATATGTCACATGACCGTGTGTAAATCCTGCAACATGCAACCAGTAAATATCCCAGTAATCAAATGTTTACTTTCTTTGAACCCAATTCATTTTTACTTAAATTTTTAATAACAGATTCATTTTATAATTGCCATAATGCACTTTTGGGCATGTGTAGTAGTGGGATTTACACACTTCTTGTGTGGTTAAGGTCACTCAGCCATACCTTGTGACATACCACACAAAGCGTGTGTAAATCCCACAACAACACATGCCCTGTCATGCTTTATTGCTTAATTTTCAACAGTTCGTATACCCTTCCTTTAGATATTGTTATAGAATAGGTGCATCAGTTTGGATCCATTGGCAAAGAAAAGAGGGGTCAGTTCTGGGCTGCATGCAACTTTTGCCATTTGGTGCACGTTAACGCTGTCCCTGGGCAGGAGCACGTGAACGATAAAACCAGGGTGATGACCTTAAGGTATCAAAGCAGTGCACAAAGGTGGCAGGGAAGGCAAGTGGCATGCTAGGGTGCATAGAAACATAGAATTTGACGGCAGATAAGGACCGCTTGGCCCACCCAGTCTGCCCATTTCCCCTACCTAATGGATAAGCTGCAGATCCTAGTTAACCAGCAGCCTACTTCTTCCTACCCCAACCCCCTAGAATTGCCTTAAGTTATGACTGTCCCATGCACGCTTGAATTCCACCACTGTTTTTGACTCCACAACCTCCTCTGGAAGGCCGTTCCATGCATTCACAACCCTCTCTGTGAAAAAATACTTCCTTAAATTACCTCTGAGCCACTCTCCATCTTCAAATTGTGCCCCTTGTTTTTGCACACCTCTTTTGAAAGATGCTACCCTCTTGGACTTTGTTGATTCCTTTGAGGTACTTGAAAGTTTCTATCATGTCCCCTCTCCCTCCTTTCCTCAGGCTATACATATTAAGCTCCTTAAGTTTCTCTTCTATGTCTTCCAGTTGCAGACCCTGCACCATTTTAGTGCCCTCCTCTGGACAGCTTCCAGCCTGTCTATGTCTTTGCGGAGATTGGGTCTCCAGAACTGCAAGCAGTACTCCAGATGGGGTCTCACCAGCTGTCTGTACAGAGGGATAATAACTTCCTGTTTTCTACTGGTGATGCCTCTCCCTATGTATCCCAGTATCCCACCAGCCCTCCTTACTGCCCTCTCACATTGCTTGCCCACCTTTAGGTCATCTGATATGACTACCCCCAGGTCCCTTTCCATTTTTGTTGTTGTTAGTATCTCACCCCCCATTGTGTACTCTTCCCCTGGGTTTTTGTTTCCCAGGTGCATTACCTTGAACTTCTTAGCACTGAATCTAAGCTGCCATACATTTGACCATTCCTCTAACCTTGCCAAGTTCCTTCTCATCCTTTCCACCCCACCTTGTGCATCAGCTCTGTTGCAGATCTTTGTGTCATCTGCAAAGAGACATACTTTTCCTTCCAGTCCCTCTGCAATGTCGCTTATAAAGACATTGAAGAGGACCGGTCTTAATACTGAACCCTGCGGTACCCTACTAGTAACCCCTTTCTTCAGAGTGGACTCCATTTACTATTACTCTTTGTGTCCTATTCTCCAGTCAATTCTTTACCCAGGCTGTCATCTTGGGACCCACTCCCAGGCTGGCTAACTTGTATATTAATATTTTGTATGGGACTGTGTCAAATGCCTTGCTAAAGTCTAGGTAGGCCATGTCCACAGCCCCTCCCTGATGTACTACTTTGGTCACCCAGTCAAAGAAATCTATCAGCTTCGTCTGGCATGACCTTCCCGCTGTGAATCCATGCTGCCTTGGGTCCTGGGCCCCCTGGCCTCAGGGGTATCACTAGCAGGTGGTGATGCCAATTTATAAAACATTGGAAAGGCTCACCTGGAGTACTGCGTGCAGTTCTGGAGGCCACACCCGCGCGAAAAAATGAATATGGTAGAGACTATCCTGAGAAGGGCAACAAAGATGGTGCAAGGTTTGCACCACAAAACATATGAGAAGAGACTTAGGTACCTCAAAATGTTCTCAATGGAGGGGAGGAGAGGAGAGGAGAGAGCAGTGGGGGCATGACTGAAACTTTCAAAGTATCTCAAGGGCATAAACCAGTACAGGTGTAGGACTGCTTCCAATGTAGAAAACATACGAGAACAGAAGGCACAATATGAAATTGGAAGGGGGTAGATTAAGAGGTACTGTGAGGAAGGTTTTCTACACAGAAAGGGTAGTCAACGCCTGGAACAGTCTGCCACAGAAGGTAGTGAGAGAAAGCACAGTGGAGGGGTTTAAGCATGCATGCGACAGGCACAAATGAAGCTTGACAGGAGAGGGACAGATGAAAAGCCATTGCTCACAGTGTCAGCGTCCACATACAATGTATAAGGACTTTGGACAGACTGGATGAGCCTAGCGGTCGTTATCTGACAACAACTTCTATTTTTCTAAATATGACCTCCTTTAATGTTTGCTTGCGTGTGCAGTTCACAAGAAACATTCTGAGGAGAGTAGAGTATTGCAGAGGTGTGGCAGTCTGTGGCCAGTCCAGCCAACTCTTTCAGGGGCTCGTCCCTCGGCTGCCAGTCAACAGTAAAGCTGCCAATATCTGCAGTTTCAGAGTGAGCGCTGGACTTAAAAGAAATCTGCAACTCCTATCACATACAGTTTTGTCATTGCAGCGGCAGATCTCTTCCCCTTCCCCCCACCCTAGCATCCAGGCACATTCCAGCCATGCACATTACAGTGCACAGTAATGCGCATGGTTGGGCAACTCGTTTGCTCCGTGTGTCTTTCCTGGTGAAATAAATAAAGCCCAGCGCGCTAACTGGCAGTTACTGCTGCCCACCACACACTTCCCCAAAGCCATTGGGGTGCCCAGTCCCTGTGTTGGCGTGCCCCCGTATGCCAAAGTAATTATGTTTTTCCGCCACCGGGATGCCCACTTCCAGTGTCGGACGCACACCGCACACACCCTTTTTGTCAGCCAACCTTGGGGATGGTATTGTCCCCCCCCCACACACTAGTCTGGCACACAGGGAGCCCACTGCAGTGTGCCAAGATTTGTTTGTTTTCACCTGTAATAAAGAAAACAGTTGTACGGCATACTTTTTTTTAAGCCTAAAATTAAAAAAAAAGGCCCTCATCGTTCCAGCCAGACACCCTCCCCCATCCTGCACCTGCTATCTGTGCACCCCACCACCACGCACCACCCTAATCACCCATACTTACCTCCGTAGGTCAGGAGCAGCGATCTTCTGTGGACTGGGAACACATCTGCACTCTTCAAAATCCAACCGCAAACTGAAGAAAATCATGATAAGCCCAAAAATGGCACTCAATGTGGCGTTTTCAACTTAGGTTGATATCTCAGCAATTTTTGGAGTTTTGGCCCCCAATGTTAAACATGGGTTTACTGGGGTCCCGCCTGGTGACCACTGACACTGTCACTTTGTTCCTTGGTCCCAAAAGGTGACTTCACGGTCGCTGTGCGAAATCACTTCTCGGGACCGATTAACTAAACGTCATTGCAACTGTTCATGAGGGGAGGTCCCAAAAAGTCTATGTTGCAAGTTTGGTGAAAAAAATCAACAAAATAATTGCATTACAAGCATGTGATGCATAGTTTGTATGCACACTCATAACTTTGCCAATTTTTTATATTTTTACTCAAAATTTCCTTCATTGCGATTTTTTCACACCTCTTTATGAGCAGTACAACTGCCATTTTTTTTGCATCCTGCCTGAGAACGTATTTTCACACCTCTGGCACAGAATGGCGCAGTTGCCGTGGAAAATCAACTTTTGGGACAGATTAATTAAATCACAGTGCAACTGTTCATGAGGGAAGGTCCCAAAAAGGCCATGTTGAAATTTTGTGCACAAATTCCCGCAAGTAACACCGTTACGAGCATGCATTACGCAATTTATACGCATGATCGTAACATCACCAGTTCTTCATATTTTCACTCCAGATTTTCAACACTGCCATTTTTTCACACCGCCTCATGAACAGTACAGATGTCATTTTTCACATCCTGCCCAAAATGACTTCTGCAGCTGTTGCACCAAATGTTGCATTCATGTGCAAAATCACCTTTCAGGATTGAGTAATGAAATGATAGTGCCATTGTTCATGAGGTGGGGTCCCAAAAATCCCATGCTGAAAATCTGGAGCAAACACACCAACATACGCCCGGGGCATTAGGGTTTCCAAACGTCATTCCCCACCATGTACAAACTGACAGTTGTTGGGGGTGCGGCTTGGGGTCATCTGCCGTAATGCTCACACCATTCCACCCCCACCCTGCAGCCAGTAACAAGCACTGAGTTGTGCCTTGGGGTCTTTATCCCTAACATTCACACCATTCTCCTATACTGCACCCATCTCAGTTTATTTCCTCATGGAATGGAGTGAGCGTAGGGGCAGAAAACCCAAGTGCACAATGTGACACTTGTGTCTGCAGGGTGGGGTGATGTGGAATGGCATCAGTGTTATGGCAGATGAACCAAAGGCATACCCCAACACCTGTCAGTCTCTGCAGGGAAGGGGTGGGGCTGGCGTTGGTTCAGTACTTCACTGCCATTCCTATTATGTATCTCCCTAAATCATGTAGTACCAATGCCAAAACCAGCATGCAAACATTTGGAATTGACAAATACTTGTTTAAGGGTACTGCTGCTAAAAGCACGCTCTCTTGTTGTGCACCCCTCCCAATCACCAACAAGTCAGATGATCAGGTTCCCAATTTTGAAAGGGAGCTGCGTCCTGCACAAGCTACTGCAAACATCAGCTTGCACTGAAGTCCTGTGCACCACAGACACTGAACCAGATGATGGTACAGGATGAGTCCCGGCGCCTAAGTGCCCACATTTGCAGCAACCTCTCCCGTTCAGCAAATGCCCGGTGCACAGGAATGGTTTGTCGGAAGATCCTGTGGACAGGGAAAGCAGTCTTGTCCCCTATCCCTGGTGCTCTAGCAGTCCCTAATGCCCGTTAATAACAGTAAAATAATATTCTACCCTGATGGTATACTGGTATCACCCCCGCCCCGATATTCCCTTTTAATAAATAATGTATCATGGTGGTGTAGAAGTCCCCCCCACCAAATATGGCCATTGTTCACATTAAAAGTCATATAATATACTGTTGATCTAGTTATCCCTCCCCGCCCCAATAGTCACTTTTCAATAGATAATTTACTCTGGCGGTCTATCGGTCCCTCCACACACCCTGATATGGACAGTATTTGCTTTAAAATTCATATACTACCCTGGTGATCTACTGCCAACCCCCACACACACCCTGGCATGTAGTGCCAACCCCCCCCCAACCTGCACCCAGAGCCGGCACACTCCTCCTCCTCTCAGCACCTCAGCCGGAGCAGACTGAACTGTAATCGTGTGCTTGTATTATAATACAGTACACGCACATTGTACGTACTGTATTTTATTGCAGGCACTCAATGACAGATTAGTCGGTGCCAGATAAGGTGGTGAGAGGGAGGGACCACTAGATCACCAAGGTTCTACTTATTAAACAAATGTGAAACAGTTCCCCAACAGGCTAGCCATCTCCAAGGGGTGTTGTTCTCAGTACCCGTACACCAGCTCTGTGTCATCTGGAGGACATCTGTGAATTGCATTTAGAGGGGTTGTGGCAGCTTGCGTCTGCACATTCCCCCTAGCGCCACATCTCAGCCCATTCGTGGATGCACGGGTGATGCAGGCCCCATTTGGGTCAGGCAGCCTGTGGCAGACGCCGGCTTCATTTGAGAATAGCTCCAAGGACGTTTTCTGACCTTGCGCCATTCATGTTTGGTACAGACACCTTACGTCAATCAAGTGGCTTTGAGAATCTGACACCAAGTCACTAACTGATGTGGGCTCTGCATTCGGTTTCCATTTTATGCAACTTTTGCACTCCAGCTACTTCAGTCCCCAACTGCACACAAGCTCCTACATACTGTTACAGTTGTTGAAATGACAATGGTTAAACTACTGTGCTTTTTGTAAAGAGTCCTTAACTACTTGCAATGTACACTACTTAGTAAAATCTTCACAGTACATCCTTGAATGCCCCTAGGATCTATGCAGTGTGAGACCGACACAAACACACACCGCTAACTGGTTGTAAACTCAGCTACCGATGAGAAGCGCTGCTCACAAAGAATTGCCATGGCAACAATAAACACACACAACTAACACTGACATTTGGTGCTTCTGCCACAATGTAATCATAACACTGCTGTATTCTGTAATTCTTTAACCTCAACCATGATGAAGACGGCTAATGATTTGCTGTTACACATTAATAACATTGGAATATGACGTCAATGAAAAGAAACACAAAACATAAAAAACAAGTTCAGGGACGCTACATTTAATGCATTACTCAACATCACTTAAAGAGATAGTAATTTTCAGATGTAGTCAGCTATCACTTCCAATATCTGAAGTATTTTTTTATTTTCTGTTTGCTAATTAGAAGATTTTCCACCTGGCAGTACTGGGGTGATGTGTGGAACAGCCCTTTGTCTGGAGGAAAAAAAATGTCAGTTCTGTTCCTCCCACTGCATCATCAGAAATGAGACCAAACACCTTGAGGCACCACAATCCTTGCAGCCTGAGCAGTGACTTTCACAAGCTACCAATCAAAATGCAGCAAATTGTGACATCACTAGTAACCAGGGGGAGCCAGTCCCTGCTGCTTCAGGTGAAAGTGAAACCTGGCAGTGAGAAATGATTCTCATTGGTTACTAGTGATGTCATAGTCAGTGTGGTCTCAGTGTTGATATAGTGAGAGGAACAGAACTTTTTTTCCTCCAGAGTGCTACTCCACACGTTACCCCAGTACTGCCAGGTAGAAAATAAACAGAATAATAGATAGGTTACAGTGAATTACAAGGCTGTAATTCCATCGAGAGGTTCTGGGGACATAGATAACCTTGACAGCAAAGCTCAAGAGGTTTCTATGTCCCCAGAACCTCGAGATGGAATTTCAGCCGAGTAATTCACTTTAACCTATTTTTTATTTTTTGCAATATATGGATGCGAGAAGGTGGTGAGGTCTTACCTGTTGGAGTGTTATGTAGGCTGAGACGTGGCTTGAATAAGGAATCAGCAAGCTGTTCGAAGAGGTCATCAGGAAAGTGCAGGAAACAGTTCATTGTAAGAGTAACAGCTAAAGGCTGTTTTTTTAATGTATTTTGATTTTCCTGGTCAGACGTGAACTGTAGCCCGTTTTCGGTAACTGTTTGTGTCTTTGACAGAGATTTTATTGTTGCTTTTTGTGGTAGAATATGCTGACGGACAGTTTTGTGGCACTTGTTTGCTGCTGAGCGTTTTTTAAATTCTTCGTACTGACTGCTGAAGAAGCCGGCTTGTGCTGAGCGCTAGGTGGCACGGTGATAATGCTATCGTTCTAAAGACTGCACGATAGTATTATTGGGAGTGACGTGTACTATCATGGGGAAATGGTATCTATTACAAGGATTTTTTTGCACCATTTTCGATAGTATTATTTTCATGATCCATATATTACATAGTAATTAGTAAACAGAAAAGAAAAAATACTTGAGATATAAGAAGTGATAGCTGACTACATCTGAAAGTTATAATGAATTGCATGCAGTGGTGCAAGTGGTACACAGGAAGTACAGGAACTCAAGCACTGGCAAATATGAAATGCAGAATGAAAATCTTCAGTCTGAAGGATAGCTGTGCCAAGACGCATCTATCTGTTTGGACTCTAGTAGATTCAGTTAGAGATACTGAAGTATTTCTAGCAAAATAGCACTGTTGTACAAGTCAAATGTTTTTATGGAAACCCTGATTTCAGGTCACAGGGCCAGAAACTGTCAGCATGTTGCTGGTTTAAGAATTTCAGTTCCAGTGTCAGTGGGTAGAAGTACAGGAACTCTGTTCCTGCTTCAAAAAAAGGTACAGGAACTGAGTTCTTGTTCACTTTCATCACTGATTGCATGCAGTTTCCAGGGTGATACCAGAGGATTAAGGATCCCTCTTGCACTCCAGGATAATTATGGCACTTTCAGATGCAGTCCACATAGCACTGCTCCGTCCACCACAGCATCAGAGGTCGGCAGTACACGCCCACCATGTATGCACACTCGTAACTTTGCCGGCTAGCGCACTATCACAGAGCATGCACGACTATAATTTTTGGGAAACAACAACACACAACTGTTTACATGTACCCAATAGGGTTACCACCTGTCCTGATTTTCTCAGGACAATCCTGATTTGGGCGGCTGTGTCCTGCAAAAAAAACATGAAAAATACTAAGGGCTGGATATTCAAAAGGGTTGCGCCATGCGCAAGTCCGAAATTGCGCCATTCTGCCATATTCAGCAGGAGGCAGTTGTGCCCCCAAGTCATGCTGAGCAACAGCACGATACTAATGAAGGCATGCTCAACCGGAGGGGGAGGAACCATGCATAAACTGCACAGCCCGATATTCAGCCGGGCTGTGCAGAGTTGTGCAGGCGCAACCCCCAACCTGCGCCTGCACAACTTTGAGCAAAAAAAAAAAGGAGTAAGTCGAGGGCCACCCACAGGTGAGCTGCCGCACTGCAGGGCGCAACACAGCAGCTGCCACCTGTGGGTGGCCCTCCACCTCAGTGCCCCCCACAGCCCGATCGCGGGCATAATAAGTAACCCGACTGGCCCGATCACGGGCAAAACTGTAGTAATCACCCCACTAGCCCGATCGCAGGCAACACAGTAGTAATTCCACCCCCCTCCGCGATCGCGGGCAAAACAGTAGTAATTCTCACCCCCCACTGGCCCGATCGCGGGCAACACAGTAGTAATTCCACCCCACTAGCCCGATCGCGGGCAGAACAGAGTTCAACCCCCAAGAACAATATCCCTGGTGGTCAAGTGGACCATGAAGCCCGATCGTGGGCATTAGAGTCACCCCTGGTCCAAGTACCCTGGTGATCTAGTGGCCCCACCCCACTCACCCACGGAGCTCCACCACCTCGCCTCCGGCAGCACCCCACCTGCCTGCCGCCCGCACGACTGACTGCTCGGTAGGGCTGCACGCCCATTGGTTCAGAGCAAGAGCGCATACCAGGCGGGTGGGTGCTGCCGCCCACCGCTGATGGGGGGTGTGGGGCTCCGTGGGGTGGTGGGGTGGGGGCCACGATCACCAGGGTACTTGACCTGGGGTGACTCCAATGCCTGCGATCGGGCTTCGCGTCCAGTGGACCACCAGGATATTGTTCTGGGGAGGGTTGAACTCTGTTCTGCCCGCGATCGGGCTAGTGGGGTGGGAATTACTACTGTGTTGCCCGTGGATCGGGCTAGTGGGGATTATTACTGTTTTGCCCGCGATCGGGCTAGTGGGGAGGATTACTACTGTGTTGCCCACGATCGGGCTAGCGGGGTGGAATTATTACTGTGTTGCCCGCGATCGGGCTAGTGGGGGGAATTACTACTGTGTTGCCCGCGATCCGCAGCGGGGATGGGAATTACTACTGTGTTGCCCGCGATCGGGCTAGTGGGGGAATTACTACTGTGTTGCCCGCGATCGGGCTAGCAGGGGTGGGAATTACTACTGTGTTGCCCGCGATTGGGCCAGTCGGGGGAGGGATTTACTTCATGCCCATGATCGGGCTGCAGGCGTCGGTCCCGGCGGCTGCTGCCTGGTCGTCAGGCGCAAGTTGTCGGGATCGCACACCTGCAGCGCTAATGGAAGAGAAGTAGATGCAAATGGCACCCCTGCGCCTTTGCATGAATTATGGGCCCCATTTGCATGTCACCTTTGAATATTGGAAATTTGGCGCATGGCGCAATGGAACTTGCGCTAACCGCATCTTGAATGCTCCACGCTGACCACTTGTGGTGGCGCAAGTTCCACTGCGCCATGCACAATGGCTGTGGCCAGCGGGTGATATTCAAAGGAGTTGCTCAATAGCGCAACTCCGTTGAATATCGCCCCGGCCACACCCCAGCGCAACTTTTTTGAGCAGCGCAAGGGCCTGCGCGTTTGAATATCCAGCCCTAAATGTCCTTATTTTATAGTAGAAAAAATATTTTCTAACTTTCCACTAAATGTTCTCGAAAAACTACAATTTCTTAACTAAAATACCTAAACATGATAAGAAATAATAGAAGCAACTAAGAAACTACAATACTTAGCTTTCTGATTATATAGAGAAAACAAGTCTGTTGTATTGGTCGAGGTTACGTACTGTCCTGCGAAAAATCATGTTTCAGTAAGAAATGTCCCACTTTGGGCTTCTTAAAAGGTGGTAACCCTAGCCCCAATTTCCGATTTATGCGAGAGAACTCCGAAGGGCATAATCGGGTTTTTCAATAAATCGGGTAGGCTGCAACACTCATAAATACCCGTTTACATGCAGTCCTGTTTCCCGATTCACACCGAAATCTCAGAAACATACCTCTCAAGTGTCCCTGATTTTCAGGGACGTCCCTGATTTTGCCTCAAACTTTTACTTTGTCCCTCCTAAAATTTGTGTTTTTGTGGCTAAACAGTGGGGACTGTAAGCACAAAATAATGCCAGTCATTAAAGTTACAGACTTGTTCTTCTTTAGAAAATGCATTTTGCACTAAGCTCCACATTCTGCCAGCTTTCTGGGTGGATGTCTCTAATTTTGAAGATGTGTCCCTGATTTTGGTCCTTTGTCCCTGATTATTTTAAGCCTTGTCCCTGATTTGTAAGGCAGGAGGTTGAGAGGTATGCTCAGAAACCGTCCCAGAATCGGAGAACTAAGTGCATCACATATAAACTGGCGGTGTTAAGATGGCAGTCGCGCATGTTTATACTCTAAACCGCCAATTCATTCCAGTCTTTACGCAAGCATTAAGCCCTGGCTAGGCTCTCTTAATGACGTCAGACAGACCGTCAGGTCATTTTTTTTTGGTAATGTAAGCGCGCATGCGTTTCGTTACCGCTTTCACGTGGTTTTGTTTTGGTTGTTCCCGGCTGTTACACGCGGCTCAAGTTGCTTTCCATGGGCAGTGGGGTTTTCGAGCAGTTCGTTGAGTTGCGTGGCGTCTCCCTTCACAACACTTTTTGTTAAATATTTTGTTTCATTCCATGACGTGTGAGCTTGGCGATGCCAGTAATTCACAGCGGAAAGCGGAGGACGACTTTCCGGAGATTCGCAATAGAATGTCAGAGCCGTATTCAGGAGGCCCTGTTCCAGCACCGGTGGCAGGAGGCTGCGGAGCTTCTCAAGAATTACTTTCAGTCACTGGAGGACATGACCACCAAACAGCGGCGCTGTGCTCCAGAGGTGGGGCATTTCTTTTAATGAGAGGCACTTGGTTTACACACCAGATAGTTACCTTGCATTTCTTTTTTTCAGTGGGACATTTCGTTCAGCCACGATGATTTTTTTTTCTTACTACAAACAGGTATTCCCACTGTGAAGTTGCACTCACATATCAAGGTCTGCTGCAACAAAGAATTCAAGTACATGGTTGGAAAGTCTGGTACTAGTGTCTCTGTGTGTATGTTATGTTAGTTTAGTTCTAGTTAGGTTATCTTTTATTGTTTTATAAAATATTTTAAAATGTTCCGTCATTACTGCCCTGTTGGACCATATCAGTAGCTCAGTGCGGGGCGGGGCCTTTATTGTGACTTGGACACTGCCGGGTCCTATGTAAATTAGCAAGTCCAGCTGTGTGAGGGATAACTCTGAGACCAGCAGTAGCAAACTGGAGCAGGTTGGTGTTCCCGGGACATGACTCCTCCATGACCAATGGGCCATGCACCGAATTTCTCGCCACAGGGTCCTCCGAGGGACTGATGGAAAGTTGGGTTCATGGCCATTTGGCCAGTAGAGACTGCATGTGAAGTATGTCTGTCTCCTTGCATTCCCATTCACAGTATGGCAGGGTTTTGAGGACTGATGTTGGTCCTTGTACTCGGGTCACTGTAGGTTGTGTAGGTGTTAGTCGTTTCTCATGTACTCTGTTCCCAGGACGCATCTGGAAATGAGCTGCTCACAGCTCAGTGTTTTGCAGGGGCCATTTGACTTTCAGGGGGCAATAGCTGGTCAGAGGGGCTGTGAGGGTGGATCCAGGAGCTGAAAAGCAAAATACAAATGGCCTGCAATGCAGGAGGGGTGACTGCCCCCACCCCCCAAATGATGCCCCTGGGTTTTTTTTTGTTTGTTTTTATTGGGCTGAAAATTTCAGATGCATAACATTTCTCACAGACCTGGAGTCACAAGTGACCGTCCCTTGCTAACAGGATTTGGGCAATCCCAAAGTACTTTACAAGCTTTGAACAATTGCATCAGCCATTAGGTGAACACAGGGAGGAAGTCTGATTGAGAGAGGGAGAGGGAGAGTGAAGGTCATGAAACTTAATCAGAGAGAGACAGATGAAGATAACTGTAGCCTAAAAGAGCACATGTGGTGAACCTAGAGACCTAGGGTTGAGTCCTGTCACCACAGCTAAACTGTATAATCTTGAGCAAATCATTTTATCTCTGAGCTGAACTTTGTCTTTCTTTAACATTTATGAGGTATCCTTAACCTTTTTGTATTTCAGTAGACTTTCTGTGTGCTTGCTGCATGTGGACTGATGCAGGTACAGGCTGGACTCTAAACTTATTCTCCCAACTCCTTCCATTGCCTCTCTACTCAGTCACCTTCTGAACATAACCTTTGTGCCTTGTGATGTCCCGCAGTCCTGCAAGATTGCTAAGGCTTGTCTCTGCACAAAAGGGGTGAACTGTCGTTCTCGAAAGCTTCCAGTTTGCAGGAGAAACTTGTCTGCTGCAGGCTTGCTGTCTTTCTCCACTCCTCCAGCAACCTCTCCCCATTCCAGCCAAGTTTTCAGAAGCAGCACTGCACTGTCTCCTTACTGCTGCTGTCACAGACTCCATCGTCACTGGGGTGGATTGGAGACACATCGCTGTGGCTGTCTTCATCAGTTGGGCCAAAGCCTTTGACTCTGTGTCCCATCAGCTCCTCCTGCACAAGTGAGCTCTGCCGGCTTCTCTGCTGCTGTTGTGGACTGGTTCCTTTCTTACCTCATGGGCCACCAGCATTTGGCACAGGTGGAAGGTGTCTGTCCCCTCCCCGTCTAACCTAGCTGGGCTCTCATAGGGCTTCATTCTTGGTCCCGCCTTCTTCTCAATTTTCCTCAATGACTTGCTCTCTGCCTGTGTCACCTTGCATATCCATATATGTGCAGATGACAGTCATTTACATTTCCAGCCCCTCAGCCATGGCTACGAAAGGACTGCTTCAGCAAGACTTCCACGGTGTAATGCACTGGTTACACACCAACCAACTCTGGGTTATCACTGTTGGTGACCTTTGGCACCAAGCAGGAACTGGCCAGGCTCCCAATCCATCTTCTCCACACTGGATGGCACCCCTCTTGAAGTAGTCCCTGCCTTCATGTATCTTGGTGTGTGGCTAGACAGTAGGCTGGATTTTTCTGCCTACGTTGATGCCATCCATTACAGTCTGTGCCCCAAACTTGTGCTTTGTACCTTAGTAAGAATTGCTTTTCGGCTGACCCAGTGGCGTGGAGGGCTGAGGCATCATGCTTTATCTCCTGCGACGCTTGCGACCTGTGTTCATGGTGCATGTGCATCGCTGGGGGTCGGCTGGGGAGGGAGAGGATTGAGCATCCGGAGGACAGCTTTCCTTTCCCGCAAGTGGTGGGGACAGAGTCCGCTGCTTGACTGGTCTCTAGAGGTGGCTGGGGGCCGACGCACTGGTCCCACACGGGGGGGGGCAGAGCTGAACTAGATGCCCGGCGTGCAGCGTACGGAAGAGTGCATGGCTCGGCCATTGGCGCCATTACACGCCTTGACTCTGTGCTCAGGACGGGACAACAAAAAAACAGGAGGAGAAAAAGACGATCTCGCCACTGTGCCGGGCCAGCTGGCGCCTCAAATCTGTGAGAGGTGATGGCTGGCGTGTAGTCCCGTGGCAGTGATTTTCTGGGGGTGGGTGGAAGGGGCGGTCGTGAGTTTAAAAAAAAAAAAAAAAAAAAAAAAAAAAAAGTAAGGACTGCATTTCTCCCCAGGTCCTCTGGGAGCTGGTTACCAAAATGGTTCTCCTGTTTTTTGACTGTGCGGATGTGGTTTACAACACCACCCCCTTCTCTTCCCTTGCCAGACTGGATACCTTTTCTGCTACTTTGCTACCAACTCATCCTCTCATACTCCTTGTTTCCTCTGTTCCTCCCTTTCTGTTTTCCCACCCTCTCCACATTGCCAGTCCCATTGTGCATCCTGCATCTGAAAATACTGGTTTGGGTCCATTCCCTCTTACATGTCCTCACTTCCCTCTCCCATTCCCTCATATTGCATCTCTTCCCTACCCACTCTCCTCTGAAACATAGAATATGATGGTAGAAAAGGACCGCTTGGCCCACCTAGTCTGCCCATTTTCCCTGCCTGTTTTATATACCTCAGATCCTAATTGATCCACAGTTTACCCTATCTTTTCTTTCGCTAGTGTTCCCTTATGTTATCCCGTGCATTTTTGAATTCCACTTGCTGGTCAGTCTGCCTTCTTTTGTCATTTTCCCCTCTCTCTAGAACCTGCTTCTTTTATCCCTTCATCTCTCTCCCTCACTCTCATCCCTTATACACCAGCGAAGACTTCCCCTCCTCCTCCTGCCAACCTTCCACCCCCCCTTCTGACCTTCCCAGTTGCCATTGCCCTCCCCCCACCATGATTACCATGATTTTGGCTGTTATCAATGTCATGTAGCTGCCTGTTTTTGATTTGTCTGCACTGCTCCAGCACCATCACTTTTTTCTACAGGCACCTTGCACTTTACTTAGTTCTATCTATATTGAATGCTGCCATATAAACTGATTTTATGGTTCCTTCATTTGTCATGGTTTGATCACCAGACTGTTCTGTACTCTGTTATTGCACCCTGTAATTTGTCATTGCAACCGTATTTGTATGACTTGTTGTAATGTTGTCACACTGTACTCCCTTTCTCCCCCCACCCCGGGTCACACCTGAAAGGAGCCTTGGTGTGCCTTGCCCAGTTACTAGTTTTATTAAATGAATACAACAAAAATACTCCACTGGTGGCCCCCACTGGTCCTGGCAGCTGCTCTTGCCACGTTTGACTTCAGATGGCAGTGACTAGTAGGTTCCCAGGATGGACAGAGTCAGACGGATATGTTGGAATTCATTTATACAGGTTGGAAAACAGTTTTCAACATTATCCAGAAAAGGACCGCTTGGCCCACCCAGTTTGCTCAAGTCTTCCCTGTCTGTTCTGCCTTCACAGACCCTATCTGGTCTCTGGCAACCCTCCTGCCTCCCTGTCTCTTCTAGTATACCCCTGTGTCTATCACATGTATGTTTGACACTCCCCACTGTTCTGTTATGTTCAGTTATTGCATTATTTGTTTTGTGATGATGTTTTGTTTATGACAGGATATGTTTGCTGTTGAGTTCTAATAAAATATTGACAAAAACAAAACATATTGGATCCCCAAGACGTGCTGCGGCACTTCAGGATGCACAGGCTGCTGCCTGGTGTCCACTGTCTTTGTGGGCCAGACATGCTAAGAAGTCTGACTTTCCAGATTTTGTTCTGGGTTACCTGATTTGGAGCCCTAGACCTTTGAGAACCCTACCACTAAGCTGACTGGATGGAATCTCCTTTCAGGAGCTGTGGATCCTGTTTCCCATCCTCATCTAGCGCTCCCCATCTGACTGGCCTATAGAAACACTGACGCCGTGAGCTGAGAAAGGCCCTGCTGCTCATGGCATCTATCCAGCCCTACCTTTCTAATGTTGTTTTTATGAGGGCCTTAGAGGCCCATCACTGCCCATTATTCCCTCCTCTTTTGCCTGTTTTCAGCAGCCCATTATGCCTGTCCCACCTATGCTTGAATCTCTCCTTATTTTTCTCCATGGTGGTGGTGTTTCCACTAAGCATGGACAACTTTCATTGTCTACTGTGTTAATGCCATGGATGTATTAGTATGGTTCTGTCCTGCGCGCCCCCCCCACACCACCTCTGCTTGCCCCCAATATGTACATGATGAGATAAGTAACGTCTCTTATCTAGTCTTTTTCTGCTGGCCCTGGATCATTCTGGTTACTCTCCTCCACACCACTTCCACATTGTCCCTTCTGCGCAGTAGCTGAATCATTTTTCTGCTCTGTCTACTAAACCCCCTTCGTATACATCTCAGCAACCTATTCAGCTCCCCATTGGCTTGTTGTGCAGTGAAGTTGTCTTTAAATTGTCCAGTATTACTCCCAGGGCCCTTTTCTTTGTCGTACTCATCACATCAACCCACAACAAATGTTGTATTCAGGCCTCTTGTTTCTTGTCCCTGCATGCATTATCTTGCATTCCTTGGTATTGAATTTCATCTGCTAAATACATGATCACTTCTCCAACATTTCTAGATTATCTTCAGTGTTGGGTAAGTTACTTTTTCTATTACTTTCTGTTACTTTTGGAAACTTGTTCCAGAAAGCTCTGTGCGGTCACTAGCGAGGATGGAGAAGTACTGGAAGAAGTAATACACCTTACAGTTACAATTATTTGTGTATTTTTATAGAAAAGAACTATGTAACTGTAACTGATTACATTTATTTGAAAGTAGCTAACCTATTACTTTCAAAAAATTTAATTTGTTATAGTTATTTATTGTTTTTATATAAAAAAATAGTAACTGTAATTGTGGAGTGTATTACTTTTTCATCATAGTGACTGCTAGAGCTTCCTGAATTCAAGTTTCCAAACATAATAGAAAGTAATAAAAAAAGTAACTTACCCAGCACTGATTATCTTTCATACTTCTTACCTCCCTCTCACTGTTCACTCTTCCATGATAAACATAGAAATGTAGACTCTGTCAACAGAAGAGGACTAGTAGGCCCATCTAGTCTACCCCTTTTTACCTGCTTGTTCTGACGCTTCTGACCCTGTTTGGTCACTGGCATCCCTCTCTTCTCCCCATCTTCTATCCAGTTTGCCCGTGTGCCTATCCCATGAATGCTTGAAGTTCCCCACAGTCTTTGCCCCCACTGCCTTTTCTGGAAGGCTGTTCCAGTCGTGCACCACCCTTTCCGTGAAGAAGTATTTTTTCACATCTCTCCCATACTTCCCCCTTTAGCTTCATTGTGTGCCCCTGTGTTCTGATGCCTTCTTTTCTCTGAAAGCAGCACCCCCTATGAGGTAGCACTTGTAGTTCCTGATCATGTCTTCTCTTGCTTTCTTCTCTTTTAGGGAGTACATGTTGAGATCTTCTTCGAGACAGTCTCTTAACAGCAGGTCATAACACATGGGATGGCAGCCGCAGGTGTCATTTCCTCCGGGTGACCTCAGCAGTCAACCCTGGGACCTCCCCTGTTACAGCTTGGTGTCTGTGTGGCATATATAAAAAGGGGAGGTTCCACTTACTTCTCAGTTCTTTTCAACCACGACCTGCATGCAACAAGTTCTCCTTCAGAGCTCTGCTTAACAGTCGTCGATGAAGAGTTCTACCCACCACCGTCGTTTTTAACCAAAGGTCGTTTCTGAATTTACTTTAAATCAGTCTAGCCACTTCCCAGTGTACTGTGCGGAGCCTGTGATTCCAGGGGAATCCCTGCTTCATACTTCCGAATGAATGAATGAATGCTTGAAGCTCCCCACAGTCTTTGCCCCACTGCCTTTTCTGGCAGGCTGTTCCAGTCATGCACCAGTCTTTCCGTGAAGAAGTATTTTCTCGCATCTCC
Organism: Neoceratodus forsteri; assembly: GCA_016271365.2. Classification (NCBI taxonomy): domain Eukaryota; kingdom Metazoa; phylum Chordata; order Ceratodontiformes; family Ceratodontidae; genus Neoceratodus; species Neoceratodus forsteri. The sequence goes on from CM057451.1 coordinate 43,914,437, forward strand.
CACACTTTTCCTATCACCTGTGTATGGTCCAACAAATTCAGCAAACCTCCACCATCACTCATCACCTGCAGATCCCTCCCCCGTGGGAACCTCTGTCCCCTTAAATCCTATCTCATAAACCAGGACTGATAGGAAAAGTGTGGGAGATGCGAGAAAATACTTCTTCACGGAAAGAGTGGTGCATGACTGGAACAGCCTGCCAGAAAAGGCAGTGGGGGCAAAGACTGTGGGGAGCTTCAAGATTCCTTAGGAAAGTTAATATTCTTCAGGTGGAGGATACTTCTAACTGAAGGGTGAAATAAGCAACTTAGAATTATCAGAAAAGGCAGTCTTTCAATCAACAGAGGGAGGTGGAGTTTGCTTTACTTGTGTTACAAGTGTTAAGGTTTTCAGTGCAGGAAGAGTTTAAACCTGCATAGGCTAAATACTGTTTTCTGTGTTCGCTCTTCTGCACAGCTGACGTGTTTTGGGGCTGACTGTTTTCAGAGCACAAGTCATCAGGCTCTTTCAGGGCTGGGGAGGTTTACCTGTGTCTGACTTGGATGTTTGGATTTTTCTCTGTTTGATTAGCAGGGTATTTTCTCTGTCAAATTGGTTTGAAGCAGTATTACAAATTGTCGTGTATGGCATCTTGCTGACAGGAAGGCACTCATCGCATCGGTAGGTCAGAGCGTTTAGCTGATTGTTTCGTGAGGGCACAGTTTAGGTCCAACCCCTTCCCACCCCTCACCCACCCACCCCTGGAAATAGTTCATTTATACCTGGGGTTCTGACATCATTTCCTCAAGAGGGCACTGTCATATCCTGTCTAGCACACTGCATTGACAATATAAGCATACACGTTATATAAATACATATATTTCTATATAACGCACCAATCAGACACACACACACACACAAAAAAAAACTAAACAAGGTAGACAGTTATGTGGGGAGTAGTACAATGTAATGGCTGTGGGGCAGCAGTCTTCCGGGAGTCTTTGTGGAGGCTGAGATGCTGCCCTGTTTGCAGACAACTATCTGCCCTGAGGGAGGAAGTTGCGCATCTTCAGGCCGCACTGGACAGTGGCAAGGGAACCTCCCCCATCCAGGGAGCACCACAGCCACCACCACTACCTCAGAGGTTGCGAAGAAAGCACAGCAGTTGGACCACAGTGGGCTCAGGGAGGGTAAGGGTGGTGGAAACAGGCACACCCAGTCAGTTGTTACACTCCACAATCCATACACCATTCTGGGGAGCATAGTTCCTATGGATGCACCCTGAGAGGAGACTAAGGAGGGTGCAGACAACTGTCACAAGGGAGGCCCCAGGAAGGAGGCAGAGGGCACCACAGGAAAGAAAGCAGCTCCTGGTGGGTGACTCAATTATTAGGGGGATAGAACTGGGGGGAGCAAGGAAAACTGAAGTAAGGTGCCTGCCTGGTGCCATGGCTTGGAGGGACAGGAAGCGCATCCTTAGGATCACGAGAACAGTTGCACGGGAGTCTGAGCTGGACATCATTGTCCACCTAGGGACAAATGACTTGGCTCATCATGAGATTAGAGCAGTGCAAAAGGACTTTGTAGAGTTGGGGAGGGGCTTAAGACAAGTAGCACACACAGTATCCTTCTCAGAGGTGCTGCCTGTCAGTGGCATGAGTGAGGCGAGGGTACTTGCACCATGCAGTTTAACAAATGGTTGAAAAAATGGTGTGGAGCACAGGGGTTTGGCTTCATTGAGGACTGGGTTCCACCTGGAGGACACCAGCCCTATACTGGCAGGATGGTCTGCATCTGTCCAGGAAGGAACAAGTCTTTTGGGCAATCGGTTTAAATGCTTCATTGGCAAGCCTTTAAACTAGTCAAGGGGAGGCACTGATAAGCAGAAGGAAAATCCCAGCCTCCCCTACAAAACAGGGTACTAAATGAGAAAAGACCAAGGTAGAAAGGTCAATGGGGTTGCAGCTACAGAAGGTAAAGCCATCAAAAAATGGAGAGCAATGAGTACCAATGCCCGTAGTCTGGGTAACAAGCTTCCTGAATTAGTGGCCTTGATGGAGGAGGAAGATCTGATATTGTGGCAGTCACAGAAACATGGTACACACAGAACCATGACTGGGACGTAAACATACCAGGATACACTATCTACAGGAGGGACAGGGAGGGTAAAAGAGGAGGAGGAGTAGCTGTCTACATAAGAGAAGAAATCAAAGCAACAGAACAAAAGGGAGGAGAAGAAGCACTGTGGGTCAATTTGGAGGCAGGCAATGGCACCACAGTCCGCACAGGGGTTGTATACAGACCCCCCTCTCAGGGGGGAGGAAATGGACAAGGAAATGATAGAAAGTATACTTAGAATGGCAGATAAAGGGGAGATATTGCTGATGGGTGATCTGAATATGCCAGATGTTAACTGGAGTGCAGTTGCAGCAGCCACTTCTAAGAGTGGGTTATTCTAGATGCCCTACAGGGGCATGCCTTAGACAACTAGTGTATTGGAGCCCACTTGAGAGGGAGCAATCTTGGAACCTGGTTCTCTCAAATGGAGCTGAAGAGGATCACAGATGTAGAAGTGGGTAGCCATCTGGGAACTAGCGACCATCGAACAGTATGGTTCACAATAAACACAGCAATAGAGTCAAGCCATACAAAGACAAAGGTGCTGGATTTTAGGAGGCTGACTTTGCCAAAATGGGTGAGTGCCTAAGGAATGCACTAGCAAATGGGCAGGAAGGAGGGGTGGACGAACAATGGGGAATAATAAAAACTGCCATCACAGAGGTAACAAGCCTTTGTGTAAAGCAAATAAAACGAAACGAGATAAGAAACCACTGTGGTTCTCAAAGGAAGTGGCAGTGAAGGTTCAAGAGAAAAAGAAAGCATTCAGGAAGTACAAGGAATCACAGAAGGATCAGGACAGAGAACTGTATCGGTTAAAGCAAAAGGAAGCTGGAAAGGCAGTCAGAACAGCAAAGGCCTAAACCGAGGAAAAGATAGCCAACTCAGTTAAGAAGGGGGATAAAACCTTTATAGGTACATCAGGAGCAAAGGAAGACCAAGGGAGGATAGTGAGGCTTAATAAAGGGGAGGAGGGAGGGTAGAGGGTGACTGTGAAAAGGCAGAGATACTAAACAAATATTTTTGCTCAGTATTTACAAAGGAAGAGGGAGGTACCTAAAACAAACAGTAGAAACACTCTGGATACAGAAGTTGATACCAGCCCATTTACAGAAGAAAGAGTTCTGAAAGAGCTCTTAAAACTGAAGGTGGACAAAGCAATGGGGCGGATGGGATTCATCCCAGAATTCTAAAAGAACTAAGGATAGAACTAGTGACACCACTGACTACCCTCTTTAACAAATCATGGGAGGATGGGGTGGTACCTGAGGACTGGAGGAGGGCAGATGTGATTCCCCTTCACAAAAGTGGGAGCAAGGCAGAAGCAGGAAACTACAGACCTGTTAGTTTAACCTCAGTGGTAGGGACAATTATGGAATCACTTCTGAAGGAAAGAATTGTCGAGTATCTAGAGGCCAGAGGGGCACAGGACCCAAGGCAGCATGGATTCACAGCGGGAAGGTCATGCCAGACAAATCTGATAGATTTCTTTGACTGGGTGACCAAAGTAGTTGATCAGGGAGGGCTGTGGACATGGCCTACCTAGACTTTAGCAAGGCATTTGACAGTCCCACACAAAGATTAATATACAAGTTAGCCAGCCTGGGGTGGGTCCCAAGATGACAGCCTGGGTAAAGAATTGGTGGAGAATAGGACACAGAGAGTAATAGTAAATGGAGTCCACTCTGAAAAAAGGGGGGTTAGCAGTGGGGTACCACAGGGTTCAGTATTAGGACCGGTCCTCTTCAATGTCTTTATAAGTGACATTGCAGAGGGACTGGAAGGAAAAGTATGTCTCTTTGCAGATGACACAAAGATCTGCAACAGAGTTGATGCACAAGGTGGGGTGGAAAGGATGAGAAGGGACTTGGCAAGGTTAGAGGAATGGTCAAATGTATGGCAGCTTAGATTCAGTGCTAAGAAGTGCAAGGTAATGCACCTGGGAAACAAAAACCCAGGGGAAGAGTACACAATGGGGGGTGAGATACTAACAACAACAAAATGGAAAGGGACCTGGGGTAGTCATATCAGATGACCTAAAGGTGGGCAAGCAATGTGAGAGGGCAGCAAGGAGGGTTGGGGGATACTGGGATGCATAGGGAGAGCATCACCAGTAGAAAACAGGAAGTTATTATCCCTCTGTACAGACAGCTGGTGAGACCACATCTGGAGTACTGCGTGCAGTTTGGAGACCCAATCTCCCAAGAAAGACATAGACAGGATGGAAGCTGTCCAGAGGAGGGCACTAAATGGTGCAGGGTCTGCACGGAAGACATATGAAGAGAGACTTAAGGAGCTTAATATGTATAGCCTCGAGGAAAGGAGGGAGAGGGGACATGATAGAAACTTTCAAGTACCTCAAGGAATCAACAAAGTCCAAGAGGGTAGCATCTTTCAAAAAGAGGTGTGCAAGAACAAGGGGCACAATTTGAAGATAGAAGGGGCGTCAGAGGTAATTTAAGGAAGTATTTTTTCACAGAGAGGGTTGTGGATGTATGGAACAGCCTTCCAGAGGAGGTTGTGGAGTCAAAAACAGTGGTGGAATTCAAGCATGCATGGGACAGTCATAAGGCAATTCTAGGGGGTGGGGGTAGGAAGAAGTAGGCTGCTGGTTAACTTGGATCTGCAGCTTATCCATCAGGTAGGGAAATGGGCAGACTGGGTGGGCCAAGCGGTCCTTATCTGCCATCAAATTCTATGTTTCTATGGACACCTATCTTTGAAGCAAATTATGTCAGTTTAGCCTTGGACCGCTTCATCGCCATCTTCAGCAAAGCCTGTGACATTTACACCCCCATCCAGAAGCGTAAGGTCAAGTCCCTCTGCAATCCTTGGTTGACTGCCGACCTAATAGCACAGCTTAAAGCAAGGGACCGCCTCTGGCTCCTGGCCCGTGACTCTGGCTCACCATCTGCAATCCAGAACTACAAGCGAGCAGGAAATGACTGCACTAAGGCCATTAAACTACACAAAAGCACCTACTACAGGGAAACCCTCACAAACACATGGGGTAACGGTAGAGCTTTCTGGCGCAGCATCAAGGAAGTGACCGGTACACAGCCAAAAACATCCCCCAATATGCTCTCTGTTGATGGAACCATTACACTTGATGCCCTCAACCGCTTTTACTGATCTCAGCTCCGTTCTCCCCACTGACTTCTTCTCTGACTCTGACCCACCTGCAGACCTTACAAGCACCCCCGTCTCTACCACCCACCCTCCCTTCTATTTTAAATCAGTCAGGCAACAGGAAGCTCGCAAGTACATTGGCAATGCCATTGCCAACACAAGGTATAGTGGGGACTCACTGGATTTAAAACTACTGTCCCTAACACTCAACGAAGTTATCAGTCCTCTCACCAAGATCCTTAACCTATCCCTCTGCCTTGACCAGTTTCCAGACTTATGGAAATCCACCATCGTCACCCCAGTTTACAAGAACAGCGATAAAACTCATTATGGAAACTACCGGCCAATCTCCATACTACCTCCCCTCTCAAAAGCACTAGAACATATTCTTGCCGACCAACTCCCTGTCTACCTAGACAACCACAATATCTTATGTCATCAACAACATGGCTTCATTAAAGGGCATGGCACCACATCTGCCCTCTTGGAATTTACCACAGCCATCCACAACTCTCTAGACAATGGCCATCTTACCGATGCAGTCTTTATTGATTTAACAAAGGCTTTTGATACAGTCCACCACAACCTGCTGCTTAACCAGCTCTTAGCTGTGGGACTGTCCCCTGACTCTACAGCATGGTTCCAAAGCTACTTGTTGAACAGATCACAGCGTGTAAAGATTGCAGGTACTCTCTCCAGCGCTTTGCCAGTCCGCTCTGGTGTTCCCCAGGGATCCATTCTGGGACCGCTTCTTTTTTCCCTTTTCCTGAATAACCTCCCTAATTCCTGCCCTGAACAAATCATTCTCTATGCAGACAATGCCATAATTCTCTCTTCCCACAAGGACCAGCACTCCCTTCAAAAAAAATCTCCAACTTGGATTCTCATCAGTGGAAAAATGGTTCAAAGCACAGAGACTTATACTTAACTACAAAAAAAACCAAGACTATGCTTTTCTGCAACTCCCACAAGAAGCAAAGACCACCCCCTCTGATTATTTCAAACCAACAAGGGACTACCATTGAACAGCTTCCAACATTCAGATACTTGGGGATTACCCTTAACTGTAACCTGTCTTACGTAATGCACAGAGACAATGTTGCCAAGGCCTCCAACATACGGCTTGGCCTTCTCTATAGGCACAGGTCCAGCCTTACTCCTGCTGCCTTGAACATTGCAGTTCATAGCTCTGTCCTCTCCATCATAGACTATGGCCTTATAATTTACAGCTCAGCCACTCCTGCAGCTCTCAAACGTATCTCCACTTCCAGGTCTAGAAATAATTTTTTTGAGATGCCTGTCCGAGGGACAGGTGGAGTGTAAATGTTGCCTGTCCGGACAAAGTTTTACCTGTCCACATTTTTGTGAGGTGAATTTTAAACTTAAAACATAAAATGGACTGTAAAGTGGAAATAGAGAAAACTGTTGATTTTTGGGGGGTTATTTTTCAAGGTAAAACACTGATTGAGGCTAGTCTATTTCTGAATCAGAACTTGAATCTAGTCTACAGCCATATGGTCCCACATGAGGCCTTCTCTTTTGTTTTGTTTTCCAGATTTGAACCATAGTGTTATGGCATCCTGCAGGTCAAATGTAGCAACGCTAGGATCTGACAGCTTGACACGCATTAGTTCAGATGTAGTCATAGGAGACAGACAGGACCGCCAGTCAGACTTCACTCTACCCATCAAGCTGAATCCTCTCTCAACTACTGCAGTTTGAGTTGGGATCAGTAGAGCTATTGTGACTAAGACCAGAACATCAGGGAATCGCTGTTCATGTGCATCATTATGGAGAATTTTTTGCCAGAAATCCAAATAGTGAAATTTCGGAGACAGCTCATTCAGTGATTTTTTTCATAAGTGGTTTAAGCTCTAACCATTGCACTTCAATCAAGTTTACATTATGATTGTGTTTCTTCAGTAGGTCACTGTAGTGCTCTGTGAGGGTTCTGACTTCTCATTGCCATAAAGGGCTAGCTGGTGGTCACTATCTGTTAACTGTAATGGGTTAAATATACTGAATGACCTGAGGACTTTGTCTGTTTTAAAATTGGAAAATCGTGAGTTAATACTTTCAATTGTTGATGAAAGAAGGCTTGTAACATCACGTAACACTGCCTGTTTGGTTCTATCTATAGAATATCCCCTTTCTAAGTTAAGGAAGATATCAGATCCACGGTACTGAACCTGAGTAGTGGCTGAGCCTGTCAGTCGACTTGTGCTAGTGTCACTGTCAGCTGTGTCAGAGTCAGGGAGCAAGAGCAATTCCTTACAGACTTTGTCAAGTTTATCCTGCACAGGGTAGTTCTCTGGCCAGAGAACTGTGCTTTCAACCTTACTGACTATTGTTTCTACTGTTGAGCTCGTCTCTGTAGAGTTAGACTGAAGGCCATCATGACAGAAAGGTGTTCAGCCAGAAACTGAGAAAAGAGGACAAATCTCACAGTACTTATTGTTTTAAACAACCCACTGGCCTGATCTTTTGTTTGCCCTGGTGTGGAAGCAATGTGCTGTAAATGTACAACTAGGGCCTTGTAGCTGGACAGAATAACAGACGGAGCCCTTTCTCTGTGCGCAACCCACCGGGTCCCTGACACGTTAACTGGTTTGTGAATGGTGTAGCTCATATTGCTGGCTAACTCTTTGAGACCGCCCAGTTTTGGGAGACTTATGGTATATTTTATAGATAGCCATTAAGACTTCATCTGTGGTTTTCATGTATGGAATAGATGCTGCTGATTGCTTTATAGCAAGCTCCAACTTGTGGGCACTGCACTGAATCCCTAACAAATGAGGCACGTCTTTCAAAATCCTGCCAAACACCCCAGTCACTTTACCCAACATGATGGGTGCCCCATCAGATCCAAAAGCAACAATTTTTTCTTTCCAGTCTTTACAGTCCAAGGTGAATTCTAAGGCACCTATTGAGTTATAAATGCTTTCACCATTTGGAATAGAGACTGGCTGAAGGGAAACATTTGTTAACTGGACGGAAATTTTCCATTGTCCTAATATAGACTGCCTCCTCTTCTATTACTGAGGCATCAGTGCTCAAGTCACATAAGACAGAGATAAAAGTGTTACTATTAACCAGTTTTGCATCTTTTATCCTTATTGATTCTGAAATAAAATGTGTGAACGTTGCTGCCTGTTTGTCACTTCTATAACTGACTCCGACATTTGTACCATTTACATGTTGTAATTCTAAGATGCCAGGGAAGTCTGTGAATGGGCGTTCTGAATTAATCAAATAAAGAGTTGTTCTAAACAAATGTTCTACTTGTGTTGCCTCATTTATTTCCATTTGTATTATTCCTCGTTCTGTTGCTAAGTTGGAAGGTTCAGTGTTGGACACAATATTTTTTTCATTGGCTAATTTATGAGGTTTGGAGAGTTCATGAGCACGTACATTTTCAAGTCTCATGCTCTTACAGCCACTCATGAAAGTGTTTGTCTCCCTTAAGTATTTTTTGCAATATGAGCAGGTCATGCCTACATCAGGCTCGTATAGTAGCCACTCCCTATTTTTCTTCCAGGTTTCCTGGAACCCCTTTTTCTTTTTGTCCCACTTTCAACAGTAGTCAGAGTTGCTGGCATATCAGCACTGGCAGTGGCACTGCAAGTTGTCACATCTGTGGCCACAATGGTGGGGTGAATAGTTGGTGCTACTGAGTCTATCAGTAATGGAGAAGCAATACACATAGAGGAACCAGAGCTTTCTCCTCCCTCTTGGCTTGAAACTGAAGGCTTTCCTATTTTTTTTAAAGCCAAACTTCAACAAAGACATTTTTTCCCCTTTTGGTTTACTTAGCTAAGAAATTGAATACTTAACTTAGTAGTATGAATTTAAAGTACAGTAAGCACCCTGGAAGACAGTGGACACTACAGCCTTCTCTCTCAAGCCGAAGCACTGCAGGCACTCCTTATACTTTTGATTTAGTATTTCTTTTTTATCCACAAAACAAAACCCCAGAAATCTGAAATGTGTGTCCCTGCCTAATCCCTTCTTATAGTTCTTTTCTTTCTTTAATTTTATATATCTCAATTCAATCCCTCTCCCTCTTCACCAGAAAGCCTAGTACACACCAGCCCTCAAGGTATATAGTCCCTCTGATTTAGTGAGACTCAGGACTCTTTCTTGGTGTTCCCTTAATTTTCCCCAAATTCAGACTTACAATATTTTTCTTTTATATGCTCCCTCTGATTGAGAGATCGTTCTTAATTCAGTCCCAGACAGGGCAGGGAACTTTCCCCCTCCTCAACCAGATGTGGAGAGAACAGCCTGCCTAATAAATCTCTGTGTTTTTTTTTTCAACAACACAACGTTATTTTTATTAACAGGCTAACAGCCCTGCTATTTGTAGGCTTTTCCCCCTTTTATAAGTGTAGAGGTACAGGTAGTAACTTGTAAGTTCAAGCTCTCAGACACAGACAGTGCTATTCCCCCTCTTTTGCCCCTCTGCTAGCCTGAGCTAATTCTTTTTTGTTGTACAGTGAAGTGAAGTCGCTTGTGGACAGTATCTGTATCAGGCTTTTTTTTTTTGCCCGGTAGAATGGCAGTGAATTACAGCGTTGGCTGATCATGGCTAAACACTCGCTCTGCTCTCCGTCCGTCTCCTACAAGATCTGTGGTGAGAATGAGCAGAGTGAGTACTGAAATGTCAACCGCGCATGAGCAACAGTGATCTGCGCATGCGCGGTTGATGAGAATGCCCGTTGATGCATCAGCTCTTCCCGCCCGACCACCAGAGCAGACAGACGTCAGGTGACTAAGGCAATGGTAAGTCACCTGACATTGGCATTGATGGGCAGGGCGGGTGGTCGGTCACATTATGCGCGCTGCTCCTCCACGATCTCCACTGGGTCCTAGTGCCCAGCACATCCCCTTGCTGCAAAGACGGAGATTAGGGATTCAGCGCTAGTAAAGCGCTTGCCACTTAAGCGCCTGTCCCAGGGACAGGCATTAAATCAAAATCAGCTGTCCCAAGTGAAAACCGGCTGTCCCAGACAGGCGGACAGACGGTTATTTCGAGCCCTGTCCACCTCACAAAACAAAGCCTGTCATCTGATCACTGGGTCTCACCGCCTAACCCACACTTGTGACGTCTACACTCAAACAGGTTGGCTACAACAGCCAAATCGCATAAAACATTTAACCTGCACCATGGCTAAGAAGATCACCATGGGCCTGTCTCCTGCGGGGTTCTTTCTCTGCTCTGCCCTAGCAGTAACCCCCACCGCACAAGAGGTCTGGAGTTTCATCGCCTGCAAGTTCCGCACCGCAAAACCTCCTTGGGCCAACACTCATTCACTTACAGGGGCCCATACTGGTGGAATTGCCTTTGTCCTGAGATCTCCATGACTGCCAAGCTAGGTCTATTTAAAACTAAGCTCTGATCCCACCTCTCCACCTCTCCACCTCTAGCACCTGTGACTGTCATTTCTAGCCTGGCCCCTCTACACAGTCATACAGTCCTCTGAGGTGTCCCTCCTTACACCACTCTCCTCTGTCCACTCCCACCCACCTTCTCTCCACCACACCCCACTCCCCTATACTTCTGCTCATGTTGACAACTGCCACTGGCAAGCTCTACGTAATAGAAATATTACTATGCAACTGTACGTTAACCTAACTTTCTGCACCACCTGTCTTTGCTTTATTGTACATTGCCTGTGCTCCATTATTTGTACTAATGTATTGTCCTGGCTCTGACGTGGAACCTTTGTAAAAGAGCCTTTGGCTGAAAGGTACTTGTAATCCTAGAATAAATAAATAAAATAAAATGCTCTCGATGTACATAGAACATTGAGTCTTTATCTTCGCCACACTTCACAATTGCAAAAAACTGAGCACCTTTTTGTTTCGCCCCTGGAAATCAGGGCGTTCAGCTTTTGAAGCGGTGCTTGTCCACATGGTTGGCCAACTGTATTTTGTTTATCTATGCAAAATATGGCAAACCTCTCACAGGGGTTGTAAAACCTCATACTACCAGAGACATGGCTTTCTCCATGGCATATTTCTGGGGTGTGTCTGCCTTAGAAATCTGTGAAGCTGCCATGTGGTCTACTGTACATACATTAATGAAACATTACAGTCTAGACATCACTTCCAAGAAGCAAACTGCTTTTGGACGGGCCATTTAGCAAGGCCTCCTGTCCTAAATGCTGATAGTTCACTTCCTCCTCCCCTAGGCATAACTGCTTGGGAATCTTCCCAGTGTGTTATGACATGCTGCAAGAGATTGTCTTGAAGAAGATAGTACAGTTGTGTAAGAACTTACCGTAACAGTAGATCTTCGAGAGTATCTGTTGCAGCAGGTCATGCAGCCCCACCCGCCTTCCCCCTTGCTGTTACTTTAGAAGGGTTCCTTGCTCCTGTCCTTTTTCGACGTCATGAGCTGCTGGCTTATTTCCTTCCTCGGTCCCCATTGGAGGCCAGAGAAATGGTATCTTATTCGGTCGCTGTGATGGAAAGGAACCGAGGAGTAATTGGGACATAGAAACAGAGTAAATGATGGCTCTTAGCTGCTATTCAGTGTTATAATAACTTTGTGCCTATCCCATGCCTTCTTGAATGATCTGACTAACCTAGTTTCCACATCCTCTGGTGGAAGGCCATTCCAAGTATCCACCACCCTCTCGGTAAAGAAGAACTTTGTTGTGTTACTCTTAAACTTGCCTCCTTCCAGCTTCATGCCATGCCCCCTCATTCTTACAGGACTCTTGATCTGAAATAGGTCCTGAACCTGGACCTTCTTTATTCCCTTCGAGTAGTTGAAGGTTTTTATCATGTCCCCCCTTTTTCTCTGCATTGCTCCAGGGAGTACATGTTTGGGTCATATAGACATTCCTCATATGTTCTGTTGTGGAGTCCAGGTATATTTTTTGCAGCTCTCCTCTGCACTGTCTTCAGTCTGTCTATGTCCTTTCTGAGGTGAGGTCTCCAGAACTGCACACTGTACTCCAGGTGAGGCCTTGCCATTGATCTGTACAGTGGCATAATCACCTCTCTCTTTCTACTTGTAATTCCTCTTCCTGTGCAACCTAACGTACTGTTCGCCTTTAACGCTACTGTTTCATACTGCTTGGATATTTTCAGGTGGTCTATTTTAATCATCCCCAGGTCCCTTTCCTGCTTTGTGAGTTCCAATTTCACTCCACACGGGAGGTATTCCTCACGAGGGTTTTTCCTCCCTAGGTGCATGACCTTGCACTTTTTGATGTTGAAATTTAATTGCCAAGTTTTTGTACACCTTTCTAGTCTATGAAGATCAGCCCTCATCCTTTTCACTCCCCAGGAGTGTCTACTCTATTATATGTATTGCATATACTCTATTACATATGTTACAAATAATGGTTTATAGTTGCTAAATTATATTTCTTTTACTTGCTCTCACTGCCCTTTGCCACCAGACCTCCTACCCACATCTTACTCCCCCCTACTCTTCCTAACCCCCAGCCATCCCTGCTTTCTTTTAATCTTCTACCCTGCCTGCCTGACTATCCTTTCTGTCTTGCCCTTGCAAACTAACCACATTTATTGTTTCTTTTATGAGTTATGTGTAAAAATCTTCCCTTGTATAGGTTGGACATAAAGAAGCAAGTTCTCCTTAACTGGACCTTGCTCTACTAGGTTGTATGTTAATCATGAAATGCGTTTTGTGAATTACGTATGCAATTTGTTTAATTATAGTCAATGATACCTTTTATGTAATGTCCACATGTCTGTAAATGCTTCAGGACTGACTTGTGAATGAGCTTGCTCAATGGAGTTTTCCTGCAATAAACTTGAACAAGTAGATATATTTGTGTCATTTGCGAATAGATGCATCTTGCCTTCTAGGCCCACAGATATGTGACTGATAAAAACATTGAAGAGGATAGGACCCAGCACTGATCCCTGTGGCGCATCATTAGTTATCTGTCTCTCCTCTGATAGCTAGCCATTTGCCAGTACCCTGTGAGTCCTTCCACTAAGCCAGCTCTGTACCCAGTTTACCACTTTTTGCCCAATTCCTGTACTGGCAAGTTTATTCAATAGTCTTCTGTGTGGGACTGAGTCAAAGGTGTTGCTGAAGTCTAGGTATATTACATCCACATCGCTGCCCTGAACTACTGTCTTTGTTACCTAATTGAAGAAATCTATTAGGTTTGTCTGGCAAGATCTTTCTGTGGTGAAGCCACGCTGTCTTGGGACCATTATATAATTTTCTTTAAGCAAGAATGTAATTTTTTTCTTAATTAGGGTTTCCATTGTTTTGCCAACAGTTGAGGTCAGGCTTACTGGGCGGTAATTGCCTGCACCTTACCTACTACCATTTGTATGAAGAGGGACAACTGTGGCCTTCCTCCAGTCAGCAGGAACTTCCCCGACCTCAAGCAAGAGGTTGAACAGTTCAGTCAGCGGTGCCGCCAGGTCTTCATAAGTTCCTTCAGTATCCTGGGGTGTATTTTGTCAGGACCCATGGCCTTGTCAACACTAAGTTTTTCTAGCTCCTTCAGGACACTATCCCTTGTTAAAGTTTCCAAATTCATATTGCTGCTATCTGCACTTTTTTCTGTCAAGGTGGGACCACAACCACCTTCTTCCTTAGTAAATACTGAGCAAATGTACCTGTTAAGATTTCTGTTTTGTCTTTGTCATTCTCTGTGCATTCCTATCTTCCCCTTTAAGTCTGACTATATCTTCACTGGTTTTCCTTTTCTCCTTGAAATATCTAATGAAGGTCTTGTCTCCCTTTTTGACCTCCGAGGCGATCCTTTCTTCTGTTTGCACCTTAGCCGCCCTGATTTGCTTTCCTGCTTCCTTCAGTTTCTCCTTGTAGATATGTGTCTTTGTCTTTTTTGCATCCTGTTTGCTTGTATTTTTTGAAGACCACCCATTTCTCCCTGACCTTGGCGGCCACTTTCTTGGAGACCATAGGAGTTTTTTTTTCTTTACTCACACATTTCATAAATTGTTTTGATGCTTCTGTGATGGCTTTCTTTAGAGATACCCAATACTTATCTACTCCTTCTGTCTGTGTTAATTTAGCCAGGTTAAGTCTGAGCATTTCCCTCATTTTATCAAAATCTGCATGTCTGAAGTCCAAGATTTTCATTTTAGTGTGCTTGATTTCTTTTTCCATTTCAACCTGGAACCACACCATCTGGTGGTTGCTAGATCCTAGGTTGCTCTCAATGGCTACCCTTAATATAATGTCAGTGTTGGTGATTAACAGGTCAAGGATGGCCTCCCCCCTTGTTGGTTCCTTGACAAGCTGTCTTTGGCCCAATAAGTGCAGTGCCAAGGAAGTCTCTGCTTCTTTTTCTTCTTTTTATTTTTTATTTATTATGCTTTTTTTCCCCCACTGCCTTCGGCCCGGCACCTTAGCCTGGTCTCAGACCCTGGCTTCCACCTCCACATTAGACCGCACACCTTGGATACCCCCTGGCTTCCCCCCCCAGGGTGGGGTGCAGTGCCGACCCCCTTAACAGCGCCACACGACGGGACTAGATCCGAGGGTCGGTCCTGGAGGCTGATGAAGGCCAGGGCAGGCTTTTTCTAGGGCCAAAGGCAGGAGTATTTTCTGGTGGCTGTATGTGGGGGCGGGGACGTGCAATGACGTCCTGCATCCGTCCTGCTGCCACTTCCTGATGCCGGTTGCTGCGGTACTGGCCTTAGCCGGGGTCCATCAACACCGGACATACTCCCGCTCTCCTCCCGAAGAAGGAGAGCAGTCCCTGGGATGCTCAGTCCTTCTCCCTCTGCTTGACCCTCCAAGCGACTCGGGTCTGATCCTGAACCTGGAGTGCTTGGCGTCTAGCGGAAATCAATCGTCATGCCCGACAGGCTGGCTAAGTCTTTGCTTCTTGTTGTAGTAGTGAATAGTTTCCCCAATTTATGTCTGCTATATTGAAGTTGCCCACCAATACTACTTACCCATTAATACTCGTTGTAAATGGATTCTTGTATTTCCTTGTCCCCTGCAAGCTGATTGCTGGGGGTTTGTACAGTACTCCTACTCTAGTAACTGCACCTGTTCCGGCTTCGAAAGTAACCCAGAGAGTGTCCGCTTCGGTGTGAGTGTCTTGGGCCATGGTAGCTTTTATTCCCTTCCTAACATACATTGCCACACCACTGCCCTTTTTCTTCCAGGTCTCTTCAGAAAAGGCGGTATCCTGGAATAGTTATCTCCCAGTCATGGTGGTCCTTAAAGGAAAATGGCTGTTTTTTTTGTAACGTTTTTGAGCCTCTCCTCCCACGATTTGAATAGTCCTGTGTCAGTTTTTTTTTTCCTTTATGCATAGTTTTACTCAACTTTATCAATGCACATATATTCCCTGCCGCAAGCTTGTGGTACGCCATTTGGAGGCTGATCGCTGCACTGGGTCACATTAAGCATGTCCTTTCACCTCACATGCACAGTCACGCAGTAGAGAAAGAGTGTTAATGTCTTCCGGCTTTGACGGCATACGCGTGGGAATCATACCAGCTGATTGCTGTCTGCTGCGTTTCCCGCTGCCTTGCATCACATTGCTGTGTTTCCTGGGGCTCTGCGATTCGAGGAGTCTACAGCTATAAAGTTTTAGCACATTATACTTTCCTTTTGTGTGCCTTTCTTAATTTAAAATTGGCATTTAAGTTGCTTTTTCTTTGCATTCAGCATGCCCACTTGCATGGTGAGTGGGTGTTCAGACACCTCAGGCAAAGTAAAACACAGTCATGCAATGAGTTTCCAATGAGTGCCAGCTTCTGGTCATCTTAAAATACAGTGGCTGTCTTTCTTACAGTGCCCTGAAATAGATGCGCAATTATTTTTGCCAAAGAAGCAGCATGTCATATGCTCTGACCACTTTTTGCAGTCAAATTACTTAATAAAAAGTGTCATTATTTGCTAGTGAAATTATGTATGTGGATTGCTGCATTTTATTTCTACACCAGTAAAATGTGTAACTTCTAATGGCGTGGTAATATGTGCTTTCACAGGACTGTTGTTTGACCCTGCCTCTGCCGATCACACTGCTTGTCATAGTCATTTATGGTGGCATGCACATCATGGGTAAATTGATTAAAACCTGCAGTGATGCTCCATTCTGAACATCAGTGTGATCACTTTGTGCTGAAAAGAAATAACCATAAAAGTTTCTGTTGTTTGGGTACTGGAGCTGCATGATTGCAGTTTTATGAGATATAGCCCAGTTTAGTTGCTCATACCTTCGTTGAAGTGTAGGCAGTTTTTGATTGTGTGCTTTGGACTGGCTTGTGTCCAGTGTTCAATCCCCACATTGCTGTACCACAGCACCTTTATTAATTCAGTGCCACTTTCTTACTTCACGGCAGATAGGTTCATAGTAGTTGACGAGTACAGTAGGCTGAAAATGCCCTTTATTGCACTCGCCACCCATATACCCTATGGGTGGAATTAAAAATGTTTTCCCACCATAAAGTCATCTAATCTCACCTTAAATGTTGTTAAATTGCTACTATTAACGACTCTTTCTGGCAAGGCATTCCACATAACAACCACTCTTTGTGTATAAAAGCGACTCCGTTTGGTGGATACACATTTCTCACCAATAAGTTTATAGCTATGACCCCTAGTTGATTTTAGTGTTAGAAGCTATTATCAATCCCACTGTGGTTTTTAGTCATCTTTTAATGTTTTATATACCAAACATAAATCTCCCCTTATTTGTCGGTATTTGACAGAGAAAAGTTTTAATTGTCTTAGTCTTTCAACATAACTTTTATTATGTAAAGCTGTCACTTTCTTGGTGAATCTACGCTATGCACCCTCTGCTAGTTTCAAACTCCTGAAAGAAGTTGGAACACAGAACTGGGAACAATATTCCAGGTGTGTACGTACTGGACTGGTATAAGTGGTATAATTACTTCAGGGTTCCTCCTTTTAATGTTACCCAAAATTGAACCTACAATTTTGTTGCAGTTTTTTACATTTATTGTATTATTTTGTATCAAAAGTTAAATTATTAGAGATTAAAGCTCCCAAATCTTTTTCTTCAGTAATATTCTTTAATAATCTGTTGTCCAGATAATAGTCAAAGGATATATTATTCTTACACAAATGCAGAACTTTGCATTTGTCCACACTGAAGAACATTCCATGTGTAGTAGCACAAATTGATAAATTTATTTAAATGGTTTTGCATGAGACACCTATCTGATATTGAGCTTATCAAGCTGCCAATCTTACAATCATCGGCATACTTTGAAACCCATATTTTGTCAGTTGTAGGCATTGTGGAAACTAAGATATTAAATAATATAGGACCCAGGATGGAGCCCTGAGGAACTCCACTAGTCACCACACCTACGTCTGATAGATAACCTTTAACTGACACTCGCCGAGTCCTTTTCTCCAACCATGATTGTATCCAGTTTATAATATTAGGGTGTATACTAATTCTTGCGAGTTCTTGTAACAAGATTTTGTGGGAGACTTTGTCAAATGTCTTTGCGAAGTCTAAAAATATCACATCCACTGATATACCCCTACCCAAGGCAGCACTAACTGGTTAAAACAATTGTAACAAATTAGTTAGAACAGACCTCTCAGCCACAAATCCATGTTGAAAAATGTCAGCTTTATTATTCCTATATATGTGGTTAATAATGTAAGTTTTGAGTAATCTTTCCATAATTTTACCTGTGATAGAAGTTAGGCTTATTGGGCGATAATTGACTGGATAATGTTTGTCTTCTCCCTTGTGAATAGGAATCACAGTAGCCTCTCTCCAAACATGAACAACTTTGCCTTCTTGAATGGATGAATTAAAGAGTACTGTTAATGGACCAGTAATTGTGTGGCTAATTCCCTGTAAAAATCTAGGTGGAATGCCATCAGGTCCTGCCGAACTATTTGGCTTTAAAGTTTTAATTATTTTATCAACCTCACTGTTTGTAAAAACAGGACAATTATTATTTTTGAGAAATGGAGTTCTAATGGTTTCTTTTGTTTCAAATAGTTCTTAAAAATTGTTTATTTAGTACTGTATCAATAACGGTTTCATTAGGAATGGAAATATTGATACTAAAGGGGCCTATAGTTTACTGTCTACCTTTCAGAGAACCAGTATAGTTGTAGAACTGTTTTTTATTATCTTTAACTTTTGTAACCAAGTTATGTTCTACTCTAGATTTGGAAAAATTTGATCATATTTTACTAATTGCCCTCCACCTTCCCACCCAAAGCCAGTTCTAGTTTTATAGCCACTGAATTTGACAGACAACAGGAACTTCCTGTTTGGCAGTAGGAAGGGAAGGATCACTAAAACACATTAGTTTCAGCAACCTTGAAGGAACCTTAAAAAAAAAAAACCTTTATCTCCCCCGCCCCCGGCTGCTGGAGGTCTGAATCCAAGCACGGAGGAAGGAGACTACTGAAGACTACAGGAAGTTCCTGTCTCAGAACAGGAAGGGTGAGAGTTGTAAGGGCACATAGGCAGTAGGAAAGTTAGTGTAAAAATACATAGAGGGAGGAGACAATAAGCATACAAAGCAACAGGAGAGGGGACACAAAATAAGTCAAGATGGGAGTGGTGCAGTGCAATGGCTGTGGAGCAGTAGTGTTCCAGGAGGCATTCTGGAGTCTGTGATGCTGCCCTGTTTGCATGCACCTCTCTCCTCTGAGGGAGGAGGGTGCCCATCTCCAGGCTGACCTAGCTAGGATTCGTGAAACCTCTTCCCCCACCCAGGGACCACCAGGGCCACCACTGTTACCTCAGAGGTTGCCAAGAAAGAGGAGCGGTTGGACCAAGGTGGGCTCAGGGAGGAAGAGGGTGGTGGAACAGAGGTGCATCCCTCCAGTTGTAGCTCTCCACAATTTATATGCTGTTCTGGCAAAGTGGTTCCTTTATGGGCACCTGCAGTGGAGACCAAGGAGGATGCTGGGAACCTCCACAGAGGAGACCCACAGGAGGGTGGCAGAGACCCACAGGGAAACAACTCCTGGTGGGGACTCAATCATTAGGGGTAGGCGTGGGGAGGAAGGGATAGAGAGGTAAGGTGCCTGCCTGGCGCCACGGCTTGGAGGGACAGGAAGCGAATCCTCAGGATCGTGGGAGCAGCTGCACGAGGAAGGGAGTTGGATGTCATTGTCCACCTAGGGACAAATGACCTGGCTGTAAATGGGATCAGAGCAGTGGAAGAGTAGTTTGTGGAGTTGGGGTGGGGCCTTAGACAAGTGGCATGTACGGTAATCTTCTCGGAGGTGATGCCTGTCTATGGCAAGGATGATGGCTAGGGTATTCAACACCATGGGATTCAATGAATGGTTGAAAAACTGGTGTGGAGCTCAGCGTTTTGGCTTCATTGAGGACAGGGTGCCACCTGGAGGGATGCAGGTTTATACTGGCGCGATGGTCTGCATCTGTCCGGGGGGGATCCAGGATCCTAGGTGACAGGTTTAAATGCTTCATTGGCAAGCATTTAAACTAGCCAAGGGGAGAGGCACTGAAAGGGAGCAGGGAAATCCCAGCCTCCCCCCACAAAGCGCAGTAGTTAGTGAGGTAAACACCAAGGCAGAGAAGTCAGTAGGGAGCAGGACAGGGATAAATGCAGAAAAAGGTGTTAAGGACAGGGATGGGGCTAAAGGGGGTAAGGCCATAAAAAATAAATGGAAGGTGATGAGTACCAGTGCCCGCAGTCTGTGCAACAAGCTCCCTGAACTAGTGGCCTTGACGGAAGAGGGATGTCTGGATATTGTGGCAGTCACTGAAACATGGTACACAGAGAACCATGAGTGGGAAGTCAGCATACCAGGATGCACAGTCTACAGGAGGGACAGGGTGGGTAAAAGCGGAGGAGGAGGAGAAGCTTTCTATATAAGGGAAGGGATTAAAGCAACAGAACTAAAGAGTAAACAGGAAGTTGATGAGTCACTGTGGGTCACCCTGGAGACAGGAAATGGCACCACAATCCTCATGGGGGTTGTGTACAGACCCCCATCTCAGGGGGAGGAAATGGACAATGAAATGATAGAAGGCATCCTTAAAATGGCAGAAAAAGGGGAGATATTGTTGATGGGGGACCTGAATATGCCAGATGTTAACTGGAGTACCTTTGCTGCAGGCACATCCAAGAGCAGGGTCATTCTTGATGCCCTACAGGGGGCATGCCTCAGACAGCTAGTGTTGGAGCCCACTCGGGAGGGAGCAGTCTTAGACATGGTACTCTCAAATGGGGAAGGAGAAGGGATCTTAGATTTAGAAGTGGGTAGCCATCTGGGAACAAGTGACTACCAAACAGTGTGGTTCACAATAAACACAGCAATAGAGTCAAGCCATACAAAAACAAGAGTATTGGATTTTAGGAAGGCTGACTTTGAGGAATTGAGAGAGTGCCTTAGAAAAGCACTAACAAATGGGCAAGAAGGAAGAGTGGAAGAACAATGGGGAATAATCAAACAGCCATCGCAAGAGGCGAAAGCTGAATGTGAAGCAAATCAATAAACAAAACGAAGGAAAAAACCACTATGGTTCTCAAAAGAGGTGGCAGGGATGGTTAAGGAGAAAAGGATAGCATTCAGGAAATATAAGGAAACACAGAAGGAGCTGGACAGAGAACTTTATCAGTTAAAGCAGAAGGAGGCAGGGAAGGCAGTCAGAATAGCAAAGGCACAAACTGAGGAAAAGATAGCCAGCTCTGTTAGGAAGGGGGATAAAACCTTTTATAGGTACATTAGGGAGTGAAAAAAGACCAAGGGAGGGATACAGAGACTTAATAAAGGGGAGGGAATGTGGGCAGAGGGTGACAGTGAAAAAGCAGGGATACTGAACGAATATTTCTGCTCAGTATTCACAACAGATGAGGAGGGGGAGGTGCCTAAACCAAACAAGGGAGAAACTCTGAATGGGGTGGTCGATACCAGTCCATTCACAGAAGAAAGGGTTTTGAAAGAACTCTTGAAACTGAAGGTGGACAGAGCAATGGGGCCTGATGGGATTCACCCAAGAATACTAAAAGAACTAAGGGTAGAACTAGTAACACCACTGACTACTCTCTTTAACAAATCATGGGAGGATGGAGTGGTACCTGAGGACTGGAGGAGGGCAAATGTGATTTCACTTCACAAAAGTGGGAGCAGGGCAAAGGCAGCAAACTACAGACCAGTTAGTTTGACTTCAGTGGTAGGGAAAATGATGGAATCACTTCTGAAGGAAAGAATTGTTGAGTACCTAGAGGCCAGAGGGGCACAGGACCCAAGGCAGCATGGTTTCACAGCAGGAAGGTAATGTCAGACGAATCTAATAGATTTCTTTGACTGAGTGACCAAAGTAGTAGACCAGGGAGCGGCTGTGGATATGGCCTACCTAGATTTTAGCAAGGCATTCGACACAGTCTTGCACAAAAGATTAATATACAAGTTAGCCAGCCTTGGAGTGGGTACCAAAGTGGTAGCCTGGATAAAACAACTGGCTGGACAACAGGACGCAAAGGGTAATAATAAACTGAGTCCACAGTGAAGAAAGGGTAACTAGCGGGGTACCGCAGGGTTCGCTACTGGGACCGGTCCTCTTTAATATCTTTATAAGTGACATTGGAGAGCACCTGGAAGGAAAGGTATGCCTCTTTGCAGATGACGCAAAGATCTGCAACAGGATTGATAGACAAGGTGGGGTGAAAAGAATGAAAAGGGATTTGGCAAGGTTGGAGGAATGGTCAAATACGTGGCAGCTCAGATTCAGTGCAAAGAAATGCAAGGTAATGCATCTGCGAAACAAAAACCCAGGGAAAGAGTACACAGTGGGGGGTAAGTTAATAACAACAACAAAAATGGAAAGAGACCTAGGAGTAATTATATCAGATGACCTAAAGGTGGGCAAGCATTGTGAGAAGGCAGTAAGGAGGGTTGGGGGGATACTGGGATGCAAAGGGAGAGGCATCAACAGTAGAAAACAGGAAGTTGTTATCCCTCTACAGCCAATTAGTGAGACCCCATCTGGAGTACTGCGTGCAATTCTGGAGACCCCATCTCCGCAAAGACATAGACAGAGAGGAGGCTGTTCAGAGGAGGGCAGCCAAAATGGTGCAAGGTCTGCACCAGAAGACATACGAGGAGAGACTAAACCAGCTTAATATGTATATCCTTGAGGAAAGGGGTGGGGGGACATGATAGAAACTTTCAAGTATCTCATGGGAATTAACAAGGTACAAGAGGGTAGTATCTTTCAGAAGAAGTGATGTGCAAGAACAAGGGGGCCCAATTTGAAGATAGAAGGGGGACGGCTCAGAGGTAATGTTGGAAAGTATTTTTTCACAGAGAGAGTTGTGGGTGCATGGAGCAGCCTTCCTGAGGAGGTTGTGGAGTCAGGAACAGTGGGAGAATTCAAGAATGCATGGGACAGGCATAAGGCAATTCTAGTGGGGGGCAGGAGGAAGTAAGCTGTTAACTAGAATCTGCTGCTTATCCATCAGGTAGGGAAATGGGCAGACTGGGTGGGCCAGGAGGTCCTTATCTGCTGTCAAATTCTATGTTTCTATTTTTCAATTTTTTAATTTCTTGACAGCAATTTTATATTTAGTCCTTAAACTAGTAGATTTATTTCTAGTGTATTTTGTATACAATTTTTTCTCTAACAAGTTGTTTCTTAATAGTAATAGACCACCATGGAGGAACACGTTTATTTTTTACAGTACTTAATTCTGTCAGAAACCCAATTAGAAATACAGGTGTTAATTTTATTATTATTTTTTTCCTGAATTTGTGTTAATTTAAGATTACTAAGTTCAGTTTCCCAATTCCATTTTATTAAAAAAATTATTTATTCTAGCATAATCTGCTTTATTAAAATCTTTCATTTTAGTAATACCCTTGGTATGTGGCAGTTTAGCCCTATATTTAAATTTCACAATACAATGGTCACTATCACCCAAGGGCGGAAGTGCCCTTATATCTTCTATTTTCTCATCATCATCATCATCATTTGTAAGGACAATGTCCAAGATGTTCTTCCCACGAGTAGGCTGTTTAACTATTTGTTCCAAATTAGATCGGATGAAAACATCTATGAAATTAGTTTCCATATTTGAATCTACTTCATATGTATCCTGGTTAATAATGGGAAGATTAAAATCACCCATTAATATATAGGAACTATTTATTTTTACCCCACTAATTTCTTCTGTTAGATTTTGGTTCTCATCTGATGTTAGACTGGCCGATCTATAGCCTGTTGTTAGAGAGTTATAAGGTAGATCAATTTTAACCCATAAACTATCGTTTGTACTTATTTTAGTTTACATTGTATATGCTTTCAAGTTTTCTTCTATATATAGTACAATACCATCACTCTTTTTATTAACATCTCTATTTTTTGAAACTTATTTTACCCTATTATATCGCATTCCAATCACCGCTCTTGTTCCAAGTTTCAGTAATTCCACATACTGATATATTTTGTGATTTCAATATGTATGTTAGCTCTTCTTTTTTATTACGCAAACTTCTTGCATTAGTCAGTATAACATTTAAATGTGTTTCATGACAGAAATTAGAGACGAGGGGCTGTCCATTGCAAGTTACCTGAAGTTTTAGGATTGGGTAGTTGGTTATGTATATTAAGTTCTAGAGTTGTATTACATAAATACAGCTCCCCCTTTAATGGAAATTTAAACAGTTAGTTATGGATTGACCTATATTCTCACCTAATAGTTTGCTACCTCTCCTACTGAGATGCAAACCATCTCAACAATAGAGATTTGGTTTGCCGTTAAAATCCTCCCAGTGGGTGATGCATTTTATGTCCTGTCTCATACACCAAGATCTTAACCAGTTCTTGATTTCTCTTATTTTATACTGCTGAGCTAGATTAGCTCTTGGTATGGGCAACATTTCAGACAGCTGCACCTCACATCCTAGGTCTAGTAATTTGTTAGTTATTCCTACATTGTCCTCTTTTAATTTTTGATTGGTTTCATAGAGTACATTATTAGTTCCAACATGGACAATATCTAAAGATTAGTACCAGCGTTGTGTAATATTTTGTTAGACATCTGTGTAGGAGCTGAGATTCTTGCTCCCTGAAACTAGAAAGAGTTCTGTTAGCATTATCTGGATTACAGATTATCCTGTCGATATGTTTTATAACGGAGTCTCCTAGTACTACTTATCTGTCTGTGTTACCAGCTTCATCATGCATCTCAGTGGTCTTAGTGCTAACTTCTGTATCTAGTGAAATCAAAGGATCATCTTCGTTTTGGTAGCTTTTAATAGAATCATTATGATTAATGATAGGTTGCACTATACAGGAAGAGTGGACAGTGCTTAACCTTTGATTTAGGTCATCTGGCGCGTCTACAATAGATTTTGTCATTTCTGTAGAATTGTCATTATCAGAATTAAAGGTCAAGGGGTCAAAAGAATTAAAAGTTGGAACCATATATTGTTCTGCCCTTCTTCCCCTTTTGGCATTTGTTTGACTTTGTAATGTATACCATTCCTCGTCAGCATTGTCTTGTGCATCCTTTTCTCTAGTTCGTTTTGTTGGTCTTTGGTTTTTTTTGGGATTAAGTCAATAGCTAATTCGGATGAAATAAGGGTATTATTGGCAATATGTCCCTTAATTAGTTTCTTTGTTTTTTTCCCATGATGTTTTGCCTTAGTTATGTCGATTCTGCTTTTGGTAGGTTGAATATTGTTGTCATTTTGACTTTTAAATCTACTAGACATTTCTTTTTGACTTTTTTCTAAAGATTTCAATCTGTTGTTAAAAAGCTCGAGGTTAGCTGTTAAATCTTGATTTAACTTGTATTTAGTGCAAGCAAAGGGCAATATGAAATCCCTAATATTAGTTACCAGGTACATAGTGCAAGATTGACATTTGTACCCGTAGCATTGATTATTTTAATAGTCTCCTCCATGATATGAGGACAAAAGGCAATTTTTATTATTTTTAAACATTTTCCTATAGCATTCCCTACCTGACTGAGTACAGCAGTAATACAGCACTTGAGAAAAAAGGTAGATCTCAAACTAGATGTAATCTGGTAAAACCACCTGACTGTTGTTCCCAAAAAGAAACAGAAAAATCTTATAAAGAACGTACAATTAAGTTGTAGTTCAGCAAGTCGCTGTATACTACAACTTACTCTTCCTGTAAGTAAGTACCTAGTTACAGAGTTCAGATATCTACATAACAGGTGCTACTGTATAATCAAACTGCTTAGCGAAATTATACATTTGCAATGTTTAAATGTTTCAGATAATACCTGCTAGGGAGTCTGGTACTTGGCACTCATATTACCAACTAACCTTCTACCGCCTACGGACGCCGACAGACGCCGCTGGCCTCTGCCCGCGTCGCCTCCACTCGCTGGAGCCGAGAGCTATAAGTCGTGCAGCTCTGACGTCACCAGGTTACTATGGTGATGCTCGCACACACCTAGAATGGTTTGCAGGGCTGGACAGTGTATATAACCCGCCTTTAAAAAGGTGAGCTAGCCAACACCAGAGTCAGCTTAAAACAGCTGACTCCCAAGCATCACAAACGATGCCTGCCCAAGTTCCAGTCCCCTCGTTTAGCGGGAGGTCAGGAACGCCTCTACACAATCAAATCTCTCTCAGGAACACCATCCCTATATAATTCTTGTGCTTCCAGTAAAGTTTAGAAGCTAAAATGCTGCAGTTTTTCAAGCGGCTCCTATTTCAAACGCTCTCTGGAGTCGAGAGCTGTATAGTCGTACAGTGCTGACATCACCAGGTTACTATGGTGATGCTCGCACACACCTAGAATGGATTGCGGGGCCGGACAATGTATATAACCTGCCTTTAAAAAGGCGAGCTAGCCAGCGCCAGAATCTGCTTAAAACAGCTGACTCCAAGCACCACAGATGATGCCTGCCCAAGTTCCAGTCCCCTCATTTAGTGGGAGGTCAAGGAACACCTCTACACTATCAAGTCTGTCTCAGGAACACCTTCCCTATATAATTCTTGTGCTTCCAGTAAAGTTTAGAAGCTAAAATGCTGCAGTTTTTCAAGCGGCTCCTATTTGTTAGCTTTGGGTTCTGGTGCAGTGTCACATTCAATTGTGAAGAACAGCCCTACTGCTATTCTTACATTGTCGCTGTGTCACTGCAACGTTACCAGTGTTGCTTGGGACATGGCACTGTGCTCAGTTCTCCTGGGTCACATAGCACTGACCGACAGCGTCAAGTAACATACACTGTTATGGAGTGATAAGAATAAGCACATCCTAGGCAGTCTGTGTTTTAAGTGCTTGGGAGTGGCCTGTGGTCAGTGTACAATCTCCACATTGCTGTACCACAGCACCTTTATTAATCCAGTGCCACTTTATTACCTCATAGCACATGACATGTTGGCCTGTGGTTCGGGTGCAGTGTCGCATCCAGTTGTGAAGAACAGCCCTACTGGTATTCTTACATTGTCACTGTCACTGCACCCTCACCAATGCGCCTGTGACACGGCACTGTGCTCCTTGCTCCTGCGTCACACAGCAGTGATGCACAGTGTCAAGTAAAATTCCAGCTGTTCTGTGATGGCCAGTATAACCTAGGCATTGGCATTCTGTAATTTTGCGCCTGGGATGGGCTGTGGTCAGCGCAGAAGACTCACGCTGCTGTTCCCCATTGAATGCCCTTCAATGTTACATACATGTAATGTGATCCTTACAGACCTGCAACTTCTATCTATTTTGTACTGTATTTATAGGTGGTGATGCGAACAGTGAATGACTAAAACCTGAATCGGTGCTTTCGATGTTGATGTCAGCTGCAACTGTGGGAATCAACTCGAGGTTAGATTGTGAATCAAAACCTAGGACAGTTATTGTAAATGTAGAATATATTCACAGAAATATACACAGATACACTAACTTTGACATAAGTGTAGTGATGTGTTCTAGATAGCATTAGCAGATAACAGGTCTGACGTTTGTACTTCGCCTCCATTTCACAAAGGAAAAGGAGGGATTCATAACACATGCGTGAAAGAGAACAGAGGCACATATGTTTTCCCCAGTGTGGGTAATTTCTTTTTTTTTTTTAAACAAAATGTTTTTCCAACACTGACTTGCCAAGTCCTGCTGTGCACATGTGAAGGCATGCACACTCCTTGGTTTGACATGCTCTACCACGACTTCATAGATTCATACACATGTGTCTGCAGAAAATGAACCTCCTTGCAAATTGAGTATGCCCATCCCCCACACTTGTCCACGCCCCGCCAAGATTTACCACTCCTCCATTTGACAATCCCTTGTGTTTGTCTCGTACCCACTTGAAACAGTACACTGTACTTGCACTCACCACCTCTGTCATTCCGTTCCATGTCTCAACACTCTGTGAAGTAATACTTCTTAACGTTTACGCTACACCTTACCCTCTACGTTCTTGATCAATGCCCGTTTGTTTCTTTTATGTACTTTCCCTGCAAAAAAGTTCTCCACCACTTAATTTATCCCCTTCATATACTAAAATGTTTCGATCATACCCACTTTCTCTGTTCTTGTCTTTAGAGGATACAAATCCAGCTGCTTTAACCGGTCCTCATATCACTTTCCACTCAGCCCATGCACCATTTTATGGTCCGTTCTGTGCACCTTTTCCATGTCATCTATATCTTTTCATAGATGGGGACTCCAGAACTGTATCCCTTACTCCCGGTGTGGCCTGACAATGGAGCTGTACAGTGGCATCAGCACCTCCATCCTTCTGCTGGTTATCCCTCCCTATGCACACCAACATCCTGTTAGCTTTGCTCACTGACTCTCTGCACTTGGTCCTCATCTTAAGGTCATCAGTGATTATAAATCCTACATCCTTCTACTGCCTGGTTGCAGCCATTATCTCACCTCTTAGTGTGTACGTGGAATTTGGGATCCTCCTCCCCAAGTGCATCACTGTGCATTTACTGATGATATCCACCCTTTCCCTTTTAACTCTGCGCTGGTTCCCTTCCTTCCCCAAAAGTGGCGGTAGGGAGGAAGTGGAGAACTACAGCCACTTGGCCTCTCTTCAGTGGTGGGGAAGATCATTGAGACACTGCTGAAAAGAAAGGATAGTGGTACACCTGTAATCCAGTGGTGGCCAGGATCAGAGGCAACATGGATTCACAGCCGGAAGGTCTTGTGTGACTAGGAAAGTGAATCAGAGTGTGGCGGTAGACATCACAGCGATACCGGAGGATTAAGGATCCCTCATGCGTGAAATCAGAAACTTACATCATTACGGTACTGACGGCATTTTCAACGTCATGCACACGCCCCCTCACAGAAAACTAGTCTATAATGACATGCCCAACCACGATATGAGTATTGTGCCTAACCCTCAGTTCTATTGACTAACACACTGTGCATATATTTAAAATACAATGATTTGCATTACTGTGACCTTTTCAACTGTTACCTAACTAAGATGTAAAGTGTATCTTAGTAGCAATAATTTCTAAATTGTTGTATCTTCTTTCTTCTGTGAGGGCGCTCCGCCCCCCCACACCCCCCAGGTCCTCGATGGTTATTTAAAAAATTGTTGTGTGCATAGTAAAAATTTTTTGGCAGTAGTCACCACTGAGGACCCGGGTTGAAATAGCATTTCAATTTCAGCATTTTAACATTATTTTTATGGTAGCATTTCACGGCACTATGTTTTTGTTTTATAATTCTGTATTTGGGAGGGCTCTGCCCCCCACCCCGTTCATTGTCAGTATTCATGTATCAGTCACAGCATCATGATTTGTTTTATTCGTCTTTAATCTACCTTTTTGTCAAAATCTGTATGTTTTGCTTTAGTTTTACTATCCGCTGTTTGTTTGTTTTTTGGTGATGTCACGGCAATAGTAGGCGGTGCGACGGCAGTATCTGGGTGGCGATACAGCAAGGCGAGCAAGCTACTGCCGTAATTATGTCTGTGCTCATAAGGGATCCTTAATCTTCCGGTATCTCTGACATCACCTACCTAGGATACAGCTAAGCCTTTGATGCTGTCCCACAAAGAAGGCTGGTTAACAAGATGAGTAGTCTGGCCATGGGGCATGACGTGGTACATTGGGTTAGTAACTGGTTGATGCACAGAGGGTGGTGGTAAATGGGATACAATCTGGGAGGAGAGAGAGAGAGGTGACCAGCGGAGTACCACAGGGATCATTAATGTGACCAGTCTTGTTCAGTGTCTTCATTAGTGACATTGCAGTGGGACTGGAAGTGAAGGTCTGCCTATTTGCACTGCAGATGACACCTAGATCTGCAACAGAGTGGATAATCCAGAAGGGGTGCAACAGAAATGAAGAGGGACCTGGAGAAGCTTGAAAGATGGAGGTGTGGCAACTGAGGTTCAATTAAGAAAAGTTCAAGATAATGCACCTGGGTAGGGGAACCCTGTGGATAGCTACAGAATGGGTGGGGGAGGTGCTGTCACCAAAGAGGAAAAGGACCTAGGGGTTATATTTGATGACATTAAGGTATCGAAGCAGTGTGCAAAGGCTGCAGGGAGAGCCAGTGGCGGTGCATAGGCAGTACTAGCAGGAGACAGGAGGTGTTGATGCCATTGTATGAAACAGTGGTAATGCCTCACCTGGAGTACTGCATGCAGTTATGGAGACCACACATGCGTAAGGACGTAGGCAAGGTGGAGGCTATCCAGAGTAGGGTGACAAAGATGTGCATGGCTTACATCACAAAACAATACGATGTTTGGCACTTGGCTAAGTCAATTGTTAAAAAACAAAACCAAAAAAAATACTCATGTCCAAAGGCAGGCAAAAACGGTGCCAGGATTTGCTTACATGGACAAGGTTCATAGTTAATCATTTTTGGTGGTAGATGGCCACATGCAGTGGCAGTGAGGTTGCGCTTCAAGAGAAGTGGCTATCCATGCTGCACCACACAGCAGATGTTCATGGACAATCTGTCTAGAAGTGCGTCAGTGCGCTCGTGGTACAACAGATGTACTAGATGATGACAGTGAAACTGTCTGGCTTACCAACAGGAAGCGCACCACACAAAACACTGAAATCGATTGTGTGTGACCCCAGATTGCTAAAGGACATTGCCAAGGTAACCAGATTTTGCCATGCAGGTAATTTGGAGGTATTCCACTTCCTCCTCAGTAAATACTGCTCTAAATGGCAGCACTTTTCCTATGCCGGTATGGTGGTGAGAACACAACTGGCAATGTTGGACTATTCTGAAAACAGTCACCGCCTGCAGGCAATGGTGTCAGCTGGTGTCAAGAAAGGATCATGAAGACATCGCTTCGCATTCTTTAAGCTAATGAAGCAATGGGTAGCAAAGCCTGTGCCAGCACCAAAAACATAAAAGAGTTTCATGTATGACATGATGGCTGACGTGAAAGTCAAGGAGGGAACATTAACAGATCTCCCCAACATCAGAGTTCCAGCAATACCATGAAATATGCACCCACGCCAAGACCAGATAAGGAGGAATTATTGAAAAAACACTACTGCAGATTTCCGAAGAATTAGTGTGCATGTTTGGCAGACTAAAAATATGTTAATGTTTTAAATATCACAATCTGATTACAGTTATGTAACCAAGAAGTTGTTTAGTCTTGTAAGTTACGAACATACAAAATTTGCCAGCAGATAAAGGCCTAGAGGTCTATCAAGTCTGCTCGAATGTGCAGCTAGCACCCCTTATTCTGCAGCTGCCCCTTCCTTCCACCCTTCCCCTTCATTAACCTTCCCCCTTGTCCTGTCCCATCCTCGTTTGAAGCAGTCCACTGTTCTACTGCATACCACTTCAGCAGGTAATGCATTCCACCCAGCCACCACCCTCTCTGTAAAAGTGTCTCCTCATCTCCCTCCTGAACCTTCCTCGCTCCAGTCTCATATCATGGCCCTGGTGCCCTCCCCCTTACTTTGAGCAGCCCCTCTGTACCGTCTTGTTTATTCCTTTCATGTATTTAAAGGTTTCAATCATGTCACCCTGTCTCTCCTCTCCTCCAGTGAGTACATGTTCAACTCCTTGACCTCCTCTTGTATGATAAGTCCCCAGCCCTTGATCATCTTTGTCGCTCTGCACTGCACCCCTCCAGTAACTTAATGTCCCTCTTCAGATACGGACGCCAGTACTGCACGCAGTACTCTAGGTGTGGTCTAACTAATGACCTATACAGTGGCAGAATCACCTCCTCCCTCCTCGAGGATATACCCCTTGCAATACAACCCAGCATTCCGTTGGCCTTTGCAGCTGCCTTCCTACATTGTGCCGAGTTGTTCATTGACCCTGTAATGAGCACACCCAGATCCTTCTCCTCCTCTGTCTGGGCTAACTGCACTCCCCCTAGCTGGTAACTTGTCCTTGGGTTCTACATCCCAAAATGCAGCACCTTGCACTTTTTGGCATTAAAGCCCAGTTGCCAGGTGTCTGACCAGGTTTCAAGCTTTGCCAGATCATCCTACAACCCCTGCCATCCCCCTAGGTCATCCACCACCGCGCCTACCTTGGTATCATCAGCAAACAGACTGATCTTGCTCTTGATGTCCCATGATATGTCTGCAATGAATATCCCAAACAACACTGGTCCCAACACTGAGCCCTGTGGAACACCGCTCATCACTGCCCTTGGGTGTGAGAGCTCCCCACCCACCACCACCCTTTGTTGCCTTCCCTGCAGCCAGTTTCCTACCCATCTCACCAGCTTTGCACCTGCCCCTGTGCCTACTAATTTCCTTCCAGCCTTCCATGTGGCACTGAGTGAATGCCTTACTGAAGTCCAGATACAGGACATCCACTGCATGGCCCTGTCCAGTTGACTAGTTACCCAGTCATAGAACTCGACCAGGTTGGTTTGGCAGGATCTGCCGCATGTATGAAACCATGCTGTCTGCTGTCCTGTAGTCCTTTGGCCTTTAGGGAGGCCACCAGCCTCTCCTTCAGGATAGTCTCCATTAGCTTACCCACGATGGATGTGAGGCTCACTGGTCTGTAGTTTCCGGTTCATCCTTGGGGCCACTCTTGTGGAGGGCACCACATGAGCAATCCTCCAGTCCTGAGGTACCGCCCGAATGTAGTGAGGCATTAAATAGGTCTGCGCAAAGGTCCTGCAAGGACCTCTGCCAGCTCCTTCAGTACCCTGGGTGGATGCCATCTGGGCCTGGCGCCTTGTCCACCCTCAGTGCCTTCAAACCCTCTCGAACTCTGTTCTCCATGATTTCCCATCTGTCACTTCCCACCCTGCTTCTGCCATTTCTCCCACCTTGGGTGTCACCCCTGTTCTCTTTAGTAAATACTGAGCAGAAGTACTCATTTAGTGCTTCCGCCTATCGCACCCTGCTTCCACCCAACTCTCCTTCCTAATCCTTACAGCCTTTTCTCTGATGTACTTAAAGAAGTTCTTCTCCCCTTCTTAATGCCTTGTGCCAGCCTGAGTTCCATAGATGCTTGGCTTCCATTACTGCCCTTATCACCTCCTTCGATTCTGTCAAGTACTCCTCCCTGTCCTCCCCCCTCCCTGTTTTTTTGTATCCTAAAGGCAGCTCTTTTCCTCCTTACCTTTTCCATGACCTCATTGCTCAACCAGATCGGTTTCTTAGTCCTAGCCTTCTTGCTCTGGGCTTTGCAGCAGTTTTGTTGCCTCCACTATCCCCAGCTTTAGAGCGCCCACCTCTGGTTAGTGTCCATACTAGATTGAATTCTGGCCAGGTACCCTTTACTACTTCCCCATCCTCCCAAAGTCGGCCCTCCTGAAGTCCAGCACTATTGTGCCAGATTCCACTCCTTCCTTGCCCATATCCAATGTGAGCCATACTGAGTGGTGGTCACTCCCTGACAGTGGTTCCTCCACTATAAGTTCTCTCACAAAGTCCCCATTTTCCAGCACAAGGTCAAGGGTATTCCCTAACCTGGTTGGTTCACTGACCATTTGCAGCAGGAAGCTGTCCTGGAAGGCATCCAGCAGTACCTGCTCCCTTCTGTTCCTGGTTGTTGGGGTGCTCCAGTCCACTCCTGGCATGTTGAAGTCCCCCACAATCACCACACTACCCTTCTCGCAGGTCCTCCTGATCAGTCCTGCTAGTTCCCTGTCTGACTTCTCCGTCTGAGATGGTGGCCTGTACACCACTCCCATTCTAGAATCCTATTCTTAGAATCCTGGATTTGCATCCAAAGTGACTCCATACTACCTTCCTCCTTACACACTTCAGTCCTTCCTTCACATATAGTGCCACCCCTCCTTTCCCATTCACCCTGTCCCTCAGAAATAACCTGTACCCTGGTACAGACAGGTCCCAGTCATTGTATTGGGTGGCCCATGTTTCGTGATGGCTGCAATGTCCACCTCTCCTCTGCCATGAGAACCTGTAACTCTGCAGTTTTCCTCCCAAGGCTCCTAGCATTAGGTAACCACCTTCCACCCCCCTTCCATCCTGCCCTCCTTTCCTAGCATCACCAACAGTACTTGCCATTTGTCCTTTGTCACTGTTATGGGGGTTAAGCTCATATGGTTTCCCAACCTGTGGTCTCTGCATATCTCTTCCCCAACTGCCACCCCCCACTCCTAGTTTAAATTCCCAACTTCCTCTATGTACTCCTCCATCCTCTGTTTCAACACTTTCTTTCCCTCCTCACTCAAGTGTAGTCTGTCCTTGGTATAGAGACTACTGTCCTCCCAGGTCCCCTTAATTTTATTATGCTGCAACAGTTATTGTGGTAACAAACAGTGTAATTGTGACTATAAAAACTTAATTGTAATTTAATTGTAAACATATATAATGTTAAACATACCATGCAGGCATGCATTACGTGTTAACAGTATGCTGTTGCACTATTATCCCTGTGCATTGTGCCCTGGATGGCAAAGGCCAACATTTTAAAAGGCGCCAACATTTGTTGTGCATGTAAATGCGCTGACAAAAGCATTGCCCAGGCGCAACACGACGTTATGTTCAAACGGTAAGCACAATCGCAACACATCTTGCATCCTGTCTTAATATCTGATCGTGGATGGGTGGCTCAAAGGGTGTCTGCCGCAAATACACCTAACGCATCATGGCTCCTACAGGAAGACTGCCAGTGGGCACGCTCACTAATTTAGCTGAGGTACAGACTGTACTTCTTCTTTGCCACCACCCCCTCCCCCAAGTCTACTTAAAAAGGCTGCATGTGGATAGTTATGCATGTTTCTTCCATGAATATATTGGCATGGCACATTGCATGCACTTGTGCATACCATTGTTTCTGAATATTCACCTGGGTGTAATATACATGGGAACGCACCCTCTACTAGATTCTTCAACAGCCTGGATGCGTTTTGAAGCAAAAGGCAACATGATTGTTAATTATAAATAACAGCACACCTTGTCGTGGGGTATTGGGCTAACAACATGGTGTATAATTTTTTGGTGTCCTGTAAAACCATATGACCAGTGTTATAACATGTTATATTCTCCATGCATACAGTACAAAATGTTGGTAATGGGGACTTTATGATTTCAGTATCAACTGTTGAGTTATGTTTATGGTGGTAAATGCTGATTTCAAGTTAAGCTTATGTTTGTTTGAATAGCACAAAGATGCAGTAACTTGTATTAAGGTAATTGTTGGTGGAACACACTTTTAAAGTGAAATGTCCATATTCCCTCAGGCCCCACCTATGTGTGAAGCGAGACCCGATTAGCAGATGCATTTGCAGTAGTAAGTTTTCAACTTACTGTTCGTTGATTTATTTAAAATATTATTTGGTTGATCTAGCTCCCTCCCAGTCAGCATTTTTAAGAGTAAAAGCCATCCCCGGCGCACTCACAAGCACCCACGATAGTCCACATGATGATGTGTCCTCTGGTGAGCAGCCAAGGTCATCCATACGTTTAATATATGGCATCTATATCTGCAAATGTGGATACACACATTGACTCCAAGCTGGAACTATTTGAAGATATGGCTGTCTTCAAATAGCTCCGGTTTGGAGTCGGTGTGTATCTAATTTTATGATCTTTCTCTGATAGATCAGATTCTGATATGCCATCTGATTTTATTCTCTGTGCAGTATAATGTCTGTGATTGTGTATCTTTTGCTATGTCATAATTTATTTTTGTATTTATTGTTTTCAATTGTAATAGCCTTAGGGCTACACAGTAAACTTATTTACTGAGTCAGTGTGTGTCCATGCTACACCGAGACCAGGTACCGACTGGCAGGGTACCTGTCAGTCCGTACCTGGTATCGTTATCACACGGAAACAGCAAGGCTTCAAACTGTAGCGCTTTTTAAAATGGAGACATATATTAAGTGTATGGATGACCGTGGCTGCTCTGTGTAGGACATGTCATCACAGGGACAGCCGCAGGTGCTTGTGGGCGTGCTCTTAGTCTTAAAATGCCTGCGTGGAGGGCGCAGGAGTAACCAGATAATATTTTAAATCAGTGAACAGTAAGTTGAAAACTTACTACTGCAAGTGCATCTGCTAATCGGGTACCGCTTCACACATAGGTGGGCCCCGATGGGATGTGGACATTTCCCTTTAAGTTTCACAGCGCTGCATCTGATGTGTTTGTGACTGGGTGAATTTATAATTGCAACATAGAGTACATCAAAAGATGTCAATGAATGTTGTATTTTCCTTGCTGGCCAAAAAGTGGTCAGAGTGGTTGACAACTTTGTGTTATGTACATCAACATAAGGATTGATCCAATAGAAATACTATAGTGAATATATGTACTTTGGGACTTCATGATTAAAAACATGTAATGTAGTAAACATGAGAATAATCATACCAGTCTACTAACTTACTAAAATGCCAGCAGAATAGGCCTAACGGTCTTTCATGTTTGCTCATTTGGTCAGCCCCCACCTTGGGAGCTGACCTTGCTGCCCCACTCGCCTTCTCTGGCTTCTCCCTTCCCAGTTCCGGATATTCTCGCTGCACTGGGTTTTGCTTCCAGGACCCTTCCCCTGTACCGGTCCCACCCTCTCTTGAACCCCTCCACCGTCTCTGCCTCCACCAGTACCCTGGGCAGCGCATTCCATGGCTCCACCACCCTCTCAGTGAAGTAGCACCTCCTTCTTTCTCCCCTGAATCTTCCACCCATGCCCTCTAGTTGCCCCCTCCTCCTTCCTTTGAAGCACCCTGACTGTTCCTCCCCTATTTACCCCCTTCATGTACTTGAAGACCTCTATAATGTCCCCCTCCGGTCCCTTCTCTCTTCCAGCGTGTACATATTTAGCTCTTCGAGCCTCTCCCCATAAGTCCTGTCCCCCAAGCCCCAGATCATTTTGGTTGCCCTCCTGTGGACCCTCTCCAGGAGTTTAATGTCCACTTTAAGTGTGGCCTCCAAAACTGCACGCAGTACTTCGAGGTGTGGAATCACCAAGCAGTTATACAGAGGGAGTATCACTTCCCTCCTTCTGGAGGTGATCCCCCTAGCGATGTGTCCCAGCATCCTGTTGGCCTTGGCTGCTGCCCTCCTGTAAGTCTCCGAGTTGTTCATCTTGACGTCCACCACTACTACTCCCAGGTCCCTCTCAGCCATCGAGACTTGTACCCCCGGGTGTACACTTGGCCTAGGTTTCTGGCCCCCAGGTGCAGTACCTTGCATTTCCCTGTCAATCAGTGTGTTGTGTTTAGTTCTGTTGCATACGTCTGACGATGTCACACGTAACGAGTTGCTGAAAAATAATTGGTTACAGGACCGTGACATGGTATGTCCATACAACAACAAAACTTATTGAAATATTTATAACATTTATAACAGAGTAGCATGGCTGTGCGATGCACATTTGCATTTTACTAATAAATATGCAAATGATGCTGAACCCATCAGTACAATATGAATTTTATGATTACTTTCATTACAACATGTAACATCAGAACACTGTGTTTTAAGAAGGCATGCATGTATCACACCATGGTAAGGTTTTTTAAATGACAGTGTCGATTACATAGAATAGCACTGCAGAAGCAACTTTTGCTAGCTATGAACCATGCTAGTCACAGAGAACATATGTTATACCAAATCCAAAACAGTAGCTATCGTCTGTGAATACTGCTGTTTTTTGAACATCACAAATTTTGGCATGTTAAAACTGGTTTATGATCAGTGTGTTCCATTGAGCACCACTACTTGTTAACGTTTAAATGTTTAATATGTTTTACTTAACAGCTTTTGAGTTAGCAGTTACTTGCATGTGTTAAGTGTGGTGTGCAACTGTAAAGAGCATAACAAAAACTATGCAACTGTTACAGAACAATGAAGAGGACAGTAAATAATATGTTAAAACATTTAACGAATACTGTTGCTGTAAGGGGCTGACAGTCACTACACGGCTTCTTGTAACATAGACTGTGTCCAAGTTTCTTCATCTTCTTTGTCTGCATCCATGAATCCTTTGTAATTGCCATCTGGCTTTGGCCACTTGTTTCTAATGGCGTTCGCCGCACAAGCAGGGATCACTCACCTCACCTTCTTTGCAAGTATGGCATGCATCCATTGAGTATATTGGCTATATACTGCTAGGCACATTGACTTGTTGTGAGACGAGAATTACGTTGATTAGAATGTACACAACAGTATGTCACAGATTCCTTTTCAGTTTGTCACTGTAGAGTAATGAGCATCTATATCAGCAAAATGTGGAACTAGATGCGGTTGACACGCGTACAACAATTGAAAATGGAATACAGTGTTAGGTATGGTGAAGCCATAAAGTAAACAAGGCGGTGTGTCATCAGCATTGACCTTTGCCAAGGATGATGGAGCTTGATATAGGCCAGTATTTGAAGAGCTGGGAGGGGGGAAAACAAAACCACCAAGTAGGGTTGCTGTATGCTTACTCGATTCAGGTTGAACATGGTTATGGAGGACACTGTGCCTCGCCGTGTATGAGAGGTGATATTTTGAAGTACGTGCATAACTAGGATGGGTGTGACAAAGCAGGATACCGAGCAATACAGTTTTGAAGCAATATTCAGTTGTGGTGTGTGACGGCATAACAATTTATTTTTATTTAAGAGAGAAATCGGAATTACAGTCCTTTGAGTCAAAGACTCCTTTGCAAAGGCTTCACGTCAGATAGACACATATACATAAAATAACAGGATACTTATATAGGTAGTACAATACAGAGAATGTATACAATTGGCAGGTTAGAGCTGTAGTGGTCATTAGCAGTAGACCCCATGTTATAACTATTTGCTTGAGTGTCGCTTATTCAATGTTGATGGACTGTAGCAGTGGTCATGTTGTGCAAAATAAGACTCCATGCCACGAAGCGCACAATTGTGCACTTGGGGCACAGAAACACAGGGTGGAGGGTTATTGACTGCCACAGAGCAGGAAAGAGACCTGGGAGTAATCGTGTGATGACCTAAAGGTGAAGAAACAGTGTGACAAGGCAGTGTGGAGAGCGAGTGGGATGGTAGGGTGCATGGGAGGGGTATCGCCAGTAGAAAAAGGAAGGCAGTGATAATCATGTGTAAATCATTGGTGATGCATCACCTATAGTACTATGTCCAGTTCTGAAGATAAGATCTCCAGAAGGACATAATCTAAGTGGTCCGGAGGAGGGCAACTACAGTATTTCAGGGCTTGCGTTAAAAGCATTTTTTATTAAAAAAAAAAAAAAAAAAAAAAAAAGTGCTCTAAAACCAGGGTAGGCATGTTATGAAGCAGGACCGAGTAAACCAGGGTGGGCATGATGTGAAGCAGGATGGGATAAACCAGTCTAATATAGAGTATTATGACTGGGTAACAGAGCAAAGTTAGGTACTTCCTGCAGTTTCGAATCCATCAAGACCTTGATTCACTGCCTCACAGATGGGTGGGGGTGGGGGAATTCAGTGGTGATCGGGCAGAGCTGGTAAACTGGATTGGGAAGTGGGGGGGGGGAGGCTGTAGTGGGTTGTGGGAGTTGGGAAGTCTGAACACAGAAGACAGTGACGATTGAAGTGCTGTTTGGGCTATTCATATCGCACATCTGAGACGAAGTTGGGAGTAGCATCACTTTGTTGACAGACAATCGTAAAATGTGGCAATACTGATGCAGTGAAGTGGTGGAAACAACTACAGAGGGATCGAACCAAACTGGAGGAATGGTTGGTAAAGTGGCAGCTGTGCTTCAGTGCAAAGAGCTGCAGGGTTATGCCCTTGGGCCTATAACATAAGAGAATATTGGGTGGGGTTGGTGGGGAGGCTGTGTGACACAGAAGAACAGAAGGACTCGTGTGTTGGTAACGGAGAGCAGGAACAACCGTGCTTGGTGCAGTAAAGTTGCAGCTAAGGATAACAAGATGCTGGAGTGTATTTCAAGGGTATTCTCATCCAGACATAAGGAAGTCCCTGTAGGAGAGGCGGGATAGGTGGATATGTTTGAAATGTTCAGGAACCTTAAAAAGATCAAAAAATCTGGCACTGACAGGTTACTTAAGTTGAGGAAGGGTAGGGAGACGAGAGGGCAATGGATAACATTAGAGGGTGGTCAATTTAGGAGAGAGACGAGGAGACATTACCTCATGCAGAGGGTGTTGTCAAAATGGAACACTGCGAGATGGGGTGATCTCCTGTAAATTGGTGGTTACTTTTAAAAAGGAATGGGCGGGCCGGCCAAGTGGCATGGAGGGCTGAGGCATCTGTGCCTTACCATACCTTCTGCCACGCTGGTGACAAATCTTCGCAGTGTGATCGGCCCGCCGTGGGTCAGCCAGGGAGGGAGAGGCTTGAACATCCATATGATGGCTATCCTCTCTCAGGAAGGGAGGGAGTAATGGTTTGGCGCTTCACTGACACCTAGCAGAGGCTGGGTGCCAGCACCTATAGAGCCTGGTCGTAACAAGGGGAGTGGAGCAATGGGTGGCATACTATGGGTGGAAGAACGCACAGCTTGGGCATTGCAGACATTTCACGTTCCAGCCAGGATGAAAATGGAAAAAAAAAGTCCTAGGTTGAGCAGGATGAAACAGCCACCCTCCACAGGCCCTGACTCAGAATGGCACTTCTTGGAGTTTGGATCTGATTTTAAAATGAGTCCAGTTGAGGGCTCATCACTGCCCTGTCGTGGAGGGAAACCATGGGGGAAGAGGGGGACAGCTGCCTGGTGGGGCTGTGTTGGTGGACCAGGGGACCTAGGGAGAAACGGATAAACTAAAAACTAAAAGAAAAAAGGTCATGGGACAGGACACGTTGTAGGGTCTAGGTGGGTAGTGCTGAGAACTTACTGATTGAGTGGGGTGGTAGAAGTGGGTATGGCAGCTGCAAGCTATGGGTGCTAGCTATGCACTCAAGCAGGCTTGAGAGACTGTGGTGTGTGTTTCTGCTGGCAGATTCGTATGTTCGTGTCGGTAGTCTGTACGTGTGTCACAAGGTGATAAACTATGTTTTAAAATGACTGACGGACAGGAGACAGAGGGTGGTGGTCAGTGGGATAGAATCAGTGGAGAGGGTGGGTTACGTGTGGGTCAACTCAGATCAGTCCTGAGAACAGTCATGTTCAGTGACTTCATGACTGACATTGCATAAGGGCTAGAAGCAAACCTATATCTGTTTTTAGATGACACCATAAGCGCATACTACACAAGGGGAACAGAACATGAAGAGGGACCAGGGACTTCCGGTTACGCCTCCGAGCTTAATGGCTGCATAGTCAGGTAGCTGTTTCCTTCGAGCTATTTCCACCTCTACTGGCGCATTTTTCCATATCGAACTGCATCCAGTTAAGAACAAGAGGGGAAATAAAAGTGGCGACCCGTGGCCGATGCGGAGACCTGAGAATTCTGTACCAGATGAGGAACAATCAGAATCTGAAGCCTCCGACACAGATACCGCCTCCCTAGGACAGCGAGCCTTTCAGCTAAAATGCCGGGAATGGTCAATGTGACTCCAAAAATAAAAACAAAAAGTTAAACTTAACACCATCTACAATGAGCTGTGTGCTTTTAGAGCTGATATCAAACAGCTCTATAGTGAAATGAGGAGGGATTTAGTTCAGCTGGAGCAACTGGCAGA
This sequence comes from Neoceratodus forsteri, assembly GCA_016271365.2. NCBI lineage: Eukaryota > Metazoa > Chordata > Ceratodontiformes > Ceratodontidae > Neoceratodus > Neoceratodus forsteri. Next base: position 43,955,578 of record CM057451.1, read on the forward strand.
CAATTCGGAGCGGCAGCTCAGTGCGGTGGAGAACCACGTAGATGATCTGGAGACCCTCACGCAGGAGCTACAAGAACAGCAGGCCCTTATGGAGGCACGATAAGAAGATGCAGAGAATAGGGCGCAACATAAAATTATCCGTCTCTACTGCAAAGCAGAAGAAGCTGAAGGTAACAACATCAAGGCCTTTGTCATTCACCTCCTCAAGACTGCACTGTATCTTTCATCGGACTGTGTCCTGGATTTTGAGCGAGTACACAGAGGCTTAGCACCCAAGCCCACCTCTCCATCTGCCAGCCCGCGGTCCATCATTGCTCGCTTTAGCAATTAATTGACAAAGGAGCAGATCCTTTTGACCGCATGGCACAAACAAAAAGTATATTTTAATCAAACAAGATTCTATGTTAATCACGATTATGCGCCTACCACCATGCGACTCCGAAGAGCATATCTACCTCTCCTGCCTGCCCTGAATACTTGCGGCCTGAAATTCAGCACGCCCTACCTAGCACGGTTAGTAGTCATGTTACCAACAGGAAAGAGGGAATTCTCATCAGCGGAGGAGGCGCGGGTGGAGCTGGCCCAGTAGGGGATATCATTTCCAGAGCACCTTAAAACAAACAGGACCCCCAACCCTCAACCCCCGAGATGGCAAACAGTCGAGAGGATGCAACCCATGCAGTGGAATAATGTGGAACCGCAATCAGCCTTAAAACAGAAACTGGCAGAATTTTGACGTGTTGATAACGATGCAGAGGACACCTGAAGATAACAAAATGCCATAAACTTTTTCCTTTTTCCTGCTTTACTACTTCAGGTAGGGGGACGAGGGTACTTATGGGGGGGGGGATAGACAGGTAAGGGACTGATTTACCGGCCTGGGCATGGGGAATGGACCTAACTCTAGGCCAACACTTTCATGGAAATGCCCTCTATTGATCTGGGATGCATACGGCCACTTGTTCTCCCCGTTGCCATTCCTTCTCCGCTCTCCCCGCTCTTTTATTTTACTTTTACCGGAGGTCCTGGTATCATCATTAGTCAGGGATCCTGACATGCAGTTCCCTGTTAGGGAAATATTCTTACTGGAATCCAACCAACGTGAAAGTTATGGGAACGTGGACTCTTAAGAATGATCATAATTTTATTTGGTAGTCTGAACTTCTGGATCATTTCTTGATTTCATTTTGCTTTAGGTGTGGGATAGTTATGGGTTTTTTCACCTATTTTTCCCTCTCTTCTTTTGCTTTCCCACACCCTTGCCCTGGTTCATGCAGTTACCACAATATCCTTTAAGAGGGGAAATTGACTGGTTATGATGCATTTTTGGAGGTGCAAGCAGAGGATTACCTCTGGCACATTAGCTACCAGATTTCCCTTTTTGGTTTTTTTTCCTAACTTTATCTTATTGGGTTTGAGCTGTATAGGCTCACAGGGGGCCCGGGACCCACATAGCCCTGGCTTTAGCCCCTTATCTGTGTGAGAGCTTGGTTACAACATAGCCTTCCCAGATAACGTAGGGAGACTCGATATAGTCTCCCCCACCTTGGAAGCCTTTATTGTATAAAACTTTATTGATACATGTTCATATATAAATGGTTTAGATCTCATTAGGGGTATATTATTGTTGTTCAGATTATGACCCATGTTAGTGGTCGATATGCCCAGTTGGCAGTGAGCATGGATTCACAGCGGGAAGGTCATGTCAGATGAATCTAATTGATTTCTTTGAGTGGGTGACCAGGGAGGGGCTATGGACATGGCATACCTAGACTTTAGCAAGGTATTTGACACATCCCTGCACAAAAGATTAATAAACAAATTAGCCAGCCTGGGAGTGGGTCCTAGGGTGGTAGCCTGGGTAAAACACTGGTTGAACAACAGGACACACTGGGTAATAGTAAATGGAGTCCACAGTGAAGAAAGGAGGGTTACTAGTGGGATACCGCAGGGTTCAGTATTGGGGCCAGTTCTTTTTAATGTCTTTATAAGTGACATTGCAGAGGGACTGGAAGGGAAAGTATGTCTCTTTGCAGATGACACAAAGATCTGCAACAGGGTTGGTACACAAGGTAGGGTGGAAAGGATGAAAAGGGACTTGGCAAGGTTGAAGGAATGGTCAAATGTGTGGCAGCTTAGATTCAGTGCAAAAGTAATGCACCTGGGAAACAAAACCGAGGGAAGAGTACACAATGGGGGTGAAATACTGACAACAACAAAATGGAAAGGGACCTGGGGTAGTCGATCAGATGACCTAAAGGTGGGCCAGCAATAGAGAAGGCAGTAAGGAGGGCTGGGGGATACTGGGATGCAGTAGGAGAGTGTGTCACCAGTAGAAAACAGGAAGTGCTGGCCCTCTGTACAGACAATTGGTAAGACCACATCTGGAGTACTGTGTACAGTTCTGGAGACCCCATCTCCGCAAAGACATAGACAGGGTGGAGGCTGTCCAGAGGAGGGCAACCAAAATGATGCAGGGTCTGCATCAGAAGACCTATGAAGAAATACTAAAGGAACTAAAGATGTATAACCTCGAGGAAAGGAGGGAGAGGGGGGACATGATAGAAACTTCAAGTACCTCAAGGGAATCAACAAAGTCCAAGAGGGTGGCATCTTCAGAAAAGAGATGTGCAAAACAAGCAAAGGCTAAATTTGAAGATTGGGGGGATGGCTCAGAGGTAATGTGAGGAAGTATTTTCACAGAGAAGGTTGTGATACATGGAACAGCCTTCCGTGAGGAGGTTGTAGAGTCAAAACAGTGAGGGAATTCAAGAATGCATGGGACAGACATAAGGCAATTTAGTGGGGGTAGGAGGAAGTAGGCTGTTGGTTAACTAGGATCTGCAGCTTATCTGTTAGGTAGGGAAATGGGCAGACTAGGTGGGCCAAGCGGTCCTTATCTGCCGTCAAATTCTATGTTTCTATGTTTCTATCCTTTAATTTAAATATCACTGTATGGGCTTTCGCCCCTCTTAGGTGTCTGGCTAAGTTCCAGGCCCCTCGGGGGCCCCCCTCTTGGTATTTGAGTTTCAAACAGAGCAGTTGTTGCTCCACTTTCTGATCCAATAGCCGTTGGAGCTTCTGTTTAATACACTGTATTTGGATCTAACTGCGAGATCCCCTTAGGACATTTTGTTCTGGAGTTGTATTAGTTCCACATGAAGCTGGTTCTGAAGGGCTTCTCGGGACTTTTTCTGTTGGGTGGAGTATTTTATGATTTCTCCGTAGAGAACGGTTTTGAGGGTGAGATCAGATGGAGGAAATGGGTCTTATACCAGTTGGAACATTTCTCTGACTTTGTACCATGATTTATGTATTTCTTTCACAATCTCACGCGACACCCTGGGAGTACGTGGAAGGGTGTGGAGGAGGGGATAGACGAAGGAGGGTTGGGGGGAGGATGGGAGCTGCTGTTTTCTTCAGAGTTGAATTGGTGCTGTTTATATGAGGGAGAGAGAGAGAGAGAGAGAGAGAGACTGTCAAATCGATGTATATTTGTTTCCCCCACCAGCTGATAATGTCTGTAAACAATTGAATCTCCTTTATCTATACTGGATTGATTTCCCGCTAAAGTCTGTGATGAAATGTAACTATGCCCTGACTTTCCTGTGGATTGTAACTTCTACTATGATTTATGGCTGTACAGTGCAATGTGATGTTATTATCAGAATAATAAAAAACATTTAAATAAAAAAAAACATGAAGAGGGACCAGGAGAGCCGCTATAACTTGTCAGAGTAGTGGCATGTTAGGATCAGTGCTATGAAGTGAAAAATACTTTAAACTAGTGGAAGTGATGAAAAACAACTGAACAGACAGTGTTACTTGACACTCTCAAGTATGGTGCTTATGGCCACACTGGATGCATGTGACACATGCAAACTTCAGGCATTGCGCACCTCAGTCTGTGCCACATGCTCGTCTGACACTGGGAAACACAGGTTGCATGACCCTTTCAAACATAGGGTACTGCGCAGTGTGTGTCGCTAGGTGCTCCTTGCAGGATGGCAGTTGAGAACAGTACATACAAGTACATTAACACTTCAGATATACAAGACTGAGGTCATATAACTGAAGGCAGAAAAAGCAGTGTCGACATTTTGCAAACACCACAGTAAGAGCAATGGCGTCTCCACAGGCTGACACATTCAGATTGAGTCAACACAGGGTTTCTTAAGGATGAATATGACAGGGTATATATATATTCTCTCTACATATATGTGGCAGTAGAATACGGGAATTGAAGTATATGCCTGTCAGGATTTTCTCAGTAAGCGGTAACATTCCTGAGGCACTGCTTACATAACTAATACTTTTACACTTACAGTGAAACAGTGCAGAGTACACGAGGTGACATGGATTCACAACATGAAAGTCATCTCAGAACAATATGATATATTATTTGAATGGATGGGTGGAGTCTGTACACAGAAGGGCGACCTAGATGGTACATTGTTTGCAACGGTAAACATATGAGGAGAAATTAAAGGACCTTTAACCTTGACCTTGTGCTGGCTGACGGTGAGTTTGTGAGGGTTGGTGTCCTTCAAGATAGACATGGAGAAAGGGGGAGAAGGATCAGGCACAAGGGTGTTAGACTTCAAAAAGGCTGACTTTGGGAGGATGAGGGAAACAGTACAGTGATATCTAATCAGGATCAGTCCAGGTATGGACACTAGTCAGAGGTGGGAGGTCATTAAACATGGTATAGTGGAGGCAACCACAACTTGTACAAGGCTCCAGAATAAGAGGGTTAGGGCCTAGAAGCATAGCTGGGTAGCAGGGAGGTCATGCAGAAAGTAAGGCAAAAAAGAGCTGCCTTTTGAAGGTACAAATTAACAGGGACGGAGGTAGACAGGAATTACCTGACGGAGTCAAAAGAGGTGACAAGGGCAGCCAAGGCATTCCAGGAACTCAAGTTGGCACAGGGTATTAAAGAAGGGGGAGAATGACTTTTTCAAGTACATCAGGGAGAAAAGGAGCTGCAAAACGAGTACTGCTGCTCAATATTTTACTGCAGGGAAAGAGGAAGCAGTACCCAGGGGAGCTGGAGGGGTGGGCACGGGAGGGGAAGAGGCGACAGTCAGGGAAATCCTGGTGGACAGGGTACTGGAGGGCTTGAAGGCACTGAGGGTGGACAAAGCACCAGGGTCAGATGGCATACACCCCAGGGTGCTGATGGAGCCAGCAGAAGTTCTGGCAGAACCCCTGGCAGACTTGTTCAATGCATAACTGGCCTCTGGGAGTGTACCGCAGGACTGGAGGATGGCACACATGCCCATCCACAAGAGTGGCAGCAAGGATGAGCCAGGGAACTACAGACTAGTAAGTGTCACTTCCATCGTGGGTAAGCAGATGGAGACTATCCTGAAGAAGAGGCTGGTTACCCTCCTTGAAGCTAATGGGCTGCAGGACAGCAAGCAACATGGGTTTGTCTCGAGCAGATCCTGTCAGACCAACCTGTTAGAGTACTATGATTGGGTAACCAGGCAGTTAGGGGCCATGCTGTGAATGTCCTGTACCTGGATTTCAGTAAGGCAATGGATTTGGTGCTGCATGGGAGGTTAGCTAGTAAGCTGGAAGGCACGGGTGGGGGAAAGATGGGATGGTTAGAGAATTGGCTGTAAGGGAGATAGCAGAAGGTAGTGGGAGGGGAGCTCTCGTTGCCCAGGGCAGTGACTAGTGGGGTGCCCCAGGGCTCTGTACTGGGGCCGGTGTTGTTTGTGATCTTCATAGCAGACATCTCAATAGGCTTAAGAAGTAAGATCAGTCTGTTTGCATATTACACTAAGATGAGAGCGGTGGTAGATGGCCTAGAGGGGGTGGCAGGGGCTGCAGGAGTATCTGGCAAAACTGGAGGCATGGTCGGACACTTGGCAGCTGTGGTTCAATGCCAAGAAATGTAAGGTGTTGCATTTTGGGGCAAAGACCCCAAGGAGAAGCTACCAGCTAGGGGGATTCAGTTAGCCACGTCTGAAGAGGAGAAGGATCTGGGATGTGATCATAACTGGAGCAATGAACAACTTGGCACAGTGTAGAAGGGCAGCTGCAAAGGCTAACAGTATGCTGGGTTGTATTGCCAGAAGCATATTCCCCAGGAGGGGGGAGAGGTGATCCTGTCGCTGTATAGGTTACTGGTTAGACCACACCTAGATTGCAGCGTGCAGTTTTGGCGGCTGTACCTGAAGAAGGACATTAGGTTACTGGAGGTGGTGCAGCGCAGGGCAACAAAAATTATCCCTGGGCTAGGGGACTTGCCCTGTGAGAGTTGAACATGTACTCCCTGGAGGAGAGGAGGGAAAGGGGAGGCATGATTAAAAGCTTCAAGTACATGAAGGGAATAAATAAAGGTGGACATGGAGGGGCTTTTCCATTTAAGGTGAGGGAGGGACACCTGAGGGTACGAGCTGAGATGGGGGGGCGGAGAACTTTCAGGAAGGAAATTAGACACTTTTTTATGGAGAAGGTGGTGTCAGGTGGAACAGGTTACCAGAGGAAATAGTAGCTTTTAATACAGTGGGATATTTCAAGAGGGAATAGGACAAGGTAAGGGTGAGAGTCACTGGGAGGTGGGTAGGGCAGGAAGGATCAGCTGCAGTATGAGGACTGCTAGCTGCACAGTCAAGCAGACTTGATAGACCAAATGGTCTTTATCTGCTGACAAGTTTGTATGTTCGTATGGCCTCAGTATCTACTCACTGGCATGATACAAACATTCAGGTACATAAAAGGCATGTACAATGGGTGTAGAGAGGGTGACCATTGTAGAAGGACTGGAAGGAAAATATGCTTCTTTGCAGAAGACACAAAGATCTGCAACAGGGTTGATGCACAGTATGGGGTGGAAAGGATCAGAAGAGACTTTGCTAGGTTGGAGGAATGGACAAAAATATGGCTGCTTAGATTCAGTGCAAAGGAATGCACCGGGGAAACAAAAACACGGGAAGAATACACAGTGTAGTGGGAGGTACTAACAACAACAAAAATGGAAGCGGACCTGGGTGTAGTCATATCAGATGACATAAAGGTAGGCAAGAAATGTGAGAAGGCAGTACGGAGGGCTGGGGGGGGGGAGATAATGGGATGCATAGGAAGAGGCATCACCCGTGGAAAACAGGATGTTATCCCTCTGTAGGGACAGTTGGTGAGACTCCATCTGGAATACTGAGTGCAGTTCTGGAGACCCCATCTCCGCAAGGACATAGACAGGATAGAAGCAGTCCAGAGGAGGGCAACTAAAATGGTGCAGGGTCTGCACCAGAAGCCATATGACGAGAGACTAAAGGAGCTTAATATGTATACCCTGGAGGAAAGGCGGGAGAGGAGGCAGGGGACATGATGGAAACATTTAAGTACTTCAAGGGAATCAACGTCCAAGAGCATAGCATCTTTCACAAAAAAAAGATGTGCAACAACAAGAGGACACAATTTGAAGATGAGACTGGTCAGGGCAATGTAAGGAAGTATTTTTATCACAGAGAGGGTGGTGGATGCTTTGAACGGCTTTCCTGAGGAGACTGTGGGGTCAGAAACATGGGGGAATTCAAGAATGCATGGGACAGACATAAAGCAATTCTGGTTGGGGGGGGTAGGAGGAAGTAGGCTGTTGGTTACCTAGGATCTGCAGCTTAACCAGTAGGTAGGGAAATGGGAAGACTGGGTGGACCAAGCGGTCCTTATCTGCCAAGGGGGCAGAATATGAAATTGGCACAGGGAGGGAATGGTTGACAGTGAATGTGAGAGAATATTTCTTCACAGAAAGGGTGGTACACACCTAGAATAGTCTTGACACAAGATGCATAGGGACAGAACGCAGTGGTGGGTGTTAGAAATGCCTGTGACATGAAAAGATAACCACCATCTCTCTTTTGTTTATGAAATGAACATAAATGGATGTGAAATTATTTGCAATAAATGAAAGACATAACTATTATACTGAAGTAATACGTATTAGGTGGCGGATCAGGTGGAAGAGGGTGGTGGTAGCAGGCACAGATTGTGGTAAGGCAAGACAGACCACAAAGGGTTCCAGGCAACCCATTCTAAATTGATGGCTCAGTTATACAGTTTAGTCCATCCTGCGTATCCCCAAGATGATGTGACACATCCTGGCAGCACAGGGACTCCCCCACTGTTGGCAGTGACTCCCGCCAACTTTCAATACACAAGTGCACCAAGACAGATCAGCAAGTCGATTTTTATCTTGACTTTGAGAAGGTTCATCAGCAGCAGTGCTTGCTGGTGCTGTCTCGCTGGAGGATGCAACTCGTAGACGCCTGGGCTCAAACATATATGGGCGTAATTGCATCCTAACAACACTTTCTTTAACACATCGAGTAGGACTTTTGAAGTCTCACTGTCAGTATCACTACTGGCATCACTGTCACTCACAAGTGGACTAATATGTGAACTTGCTGCACCTTCATTGGTACTGAGTAAAGAACCCATTAGGTTCTGGCGCCACGTGGCACTTTTTACAGGTAGATTTAGCTGCAAGTAAGCAAAATTCAAGTGTCTCATAGAAGGATTTTCGGCCCTCTCACCCACCCCACCCCCTCTACCCATTAAATACACATATTGCCCACCCACATTACCTCTCGCTCCATCATTGATTAGTAAGCCTAGCAGCACTCGCTCCCTCATTGGCTAATAAGCCTAGCAGCACTGCTCGCTCCCTCATTGGCTACCTAAAACCTTCATTCCCTCTGCTCCCACATTGGTTCCTAGTCCTTACAGGTCCCTATCATTTCCCTGCCCCTGCATCCCAGCCCTCCACCTTCTCCACTAAGTAACTACAGCAGTAGGGTCCTCCTAGCACCTGATCCACACCATGATCCTTCTACGAGGCCACCTGACCCTGCTCATTCCTGTTCTCTTCTCCCTCCCTCCCTTTTCAACATGCCACCCACATCTCCCATGCCCCCCTCCCAAATCCTGCCGAACATCGTTGAGCTCTCCCGCTCCTCCAGCCCGGCATACACCTCCCCTTTCACCCAAGCTTGGACACACTCTGCCACACACTCCTGCTCATTTCTTTTCCAACCCATCAGCTCCCCTGGGTGTTTTAACTTATTCTCTATGCCCAGCTTATACACACCATCTTGCGAGACGTACCGTTTGCAGTCAGTCACAGAGCTATTCGCTCACTACCTAATCTCACTCCTGCTCCTTGCAGCAGGTGACATCCACCCTAACCCCGCCCCAATACTACCCCCCATGCCCTCCAACATCTGCTTCCTATTTACCTCACTCTGGACACCTTCTCCCATGTGGCCTGCACCTAAATATAAGAAGTCTTGTCCACAAGCTTGACTCCCTTCAGGTTCTTGCCGTCCACTACGCTCCAGATATCCTCACCCTGTACGATACCTGGCTCAATAAAAACATCGACGACTTCTCTGTCGCTATCCTAGGTTACACTGTGGCCCGCCAGGATAGAGCCTTTAAAGGCGGCGGAATAGCCATCTACATAGAAACATAGAATTTGACGGCAGATAAGGATTGCTTGGCCCACCCAGTCTGTCCATTTCCCTACCTAATGGATAAGCTGCAGATCCTAGTTAACCAGCAGCCTACTTCTTCCTACCCTCACCCCCTAGAATTGCTTTATGACTGTCCCATGCATGCTTGAATTCCACCACTGTTTTTGACTCCACAACCTCCTCTGGAAGGCCGTTCCACGCATCCACAACCCTCTTGTGAAAAATACTTCCTTAAATTACCTCTGAGCCCCCCTTATCTTCAAATTGTGCCCTCTTGTTCTTGCACATCTCTTTTTTTGAAAGATGCTACCCTTTTGACTTTGTTGATTCCATTCCTGAGGTACTTGAGAGTTTCTATCATGTCCCCTCTCCTCCTTTCCTCGAGGCTAGCATATTAAGCTCTTAAGTCTCTCTTCATATGTCTTCGGTGCAGACCCCTGCACCATTTAGTGCCCTCCTCTGGACAGCTTCCATCCTGTCTGTCTTTCTTGGCGGAGATTGGGTCTCCCAGAACTGCACGCAGAGTACTCAGATGGGGTCTGACCAGCTGTCTGGACAGAGGATGATAACTTCCTGTTTTCTACTGGTGATGCCTCTCCTATGCATCCCAGTATCCCCCAGCCCTCCTTGCAGCCCTCTCACATTGTTTGCCCACCTTAGGTCATCTGATATGACTACCCCAGGTCCCTTTCCATTTTTGTTGTTGTTAATATCTCACCCCCATTGTGTACTGTTCTCTAGGGTTTTTGTTTCCCAAGTGCATTACCTTGCACTTCTTAGCATTGAATCTAAGCTGCCATACATTTGACCATTCCTCTAACCTTGCCAAGTCCCTTCTCATCCTTTCCACCCCACCTTGTGCATCAACTCTGTTGCAGATCTTTTATGTCATCTGCAAAGAGACATACTTTTCCTTCCAGTCCCTCTGCAATGTCGCTTATAAAGACATTGAAGAGGACCGGTCCTAATACTGAACCCTGCGGTACCCCACTAGTAACCCCTTTCTTCAGAGTGGACCCATTTACTATTACCTCTATGTCCTATTCTCCAGCCAATTCTTTACCCAGGCTGTCATCTTGGGACCCACTCCAGGCTGGCTAACTTGTATATTAATGTTTTGTGTGGGACTGTGTCAAATGCCTTGCTAAAGTTCAGGTAGGTCATGTCCACAGCCCCTCCCTGATCTACTACTTTGGTCACCCAGTCAAAGAAATTATCAGATTGTCTGGCATGACCTTCCGCTGTGAATCCATGCTGTCTTGGGTCCCAGCCCCTCAGCCTCTCAGATACCGACCATTCTTTCCTTCAAGTGATTCCATCATTTTCCCTACCACTAGGTTAAACCAACAGGTCTGTAGTTTCCTGCTTCTGCCTTGCTCCCACTTTTGTGAAGGAATCCATCTGCCCTCCTCCAGTCCTCGGGTACCACCCCATCCTCCCATGATTTGTTAAAGAGGGTAGCTGCAGGCTACTGTCTTGACTTTAGTTCTTTTAGAATCCTATCAGGCCCTATTGCTTTGTCCACTTTCAGTTTTAAGAGAGTTCTTTCAGAACCCTTCTTCTGTAAATGGGCTGGTATCAACTTCGTATCCAGAGTGTCTCTACTGTTTGTTTTGGTACCTCCTCTTCCTTTGTAAATACTGAGCAAAACTATTTGCTTAGTATTCTGCCTTTCACCAGTCACCTCTGCCCACCCACCTTCTCTTTATTAAGCCTCACTATCCTCCCTGGTCTTCTTCGCTCCTTGATGTACTCTATAAAAGTTTTATCCCCTTCTTAACTGAGTTGGTTATCTTTTCCTGTTTGGGCTTTTGTTGTTCTGACTGCCTTCCCAGCTTCCTTTTGCTTTATTGATACAGTTCTTTGTCCTGCTCCTTCTGTGATTCCTTGTACTTCCTGAATGCCTTTTTTCTTGAACCTTCTACTGCTACTTCCTTGAGAACCATAGTGGTTTCTACATCAAGCTGCTTTGTTTATTTGCTTCACACAAAGGTTTGTTACCTCTGTGATTGCAGTTTTTATTATTCCCATTGTTCTTCCACCCTTCCTTCCTGCCCATTTTGGTTAGTGCATTCCCTTAGGTCACTCACTTATTTTGGCAAAGTCAGCCTTCCTAAAGTCAGTACTTTGCCTTTGTATGGTTTTGACCCATTGCTGTGTTTATTAGAACCATATTGTTCGGATGGTCGCTAGTTCTAGATGGCTACCCACTTCACATCTGTGATCCTCTTCATCTCCATTTGAGAGAACCAGGTCTAAGATTGCTCTCTCGAGTGGGCTCCAATACTAGTTGTTCACATGCTCTGTAGGGCATCTAGAATAGCCCCACTCTTCAAGTGGTTGCTGCAACTGCACCTGTAGTTAACATCTGGCATATTCAGATCACCCATCAGCAATATCTCCCTTTTTCTGCCATTCTAAGTATTCTTTCTATTATTTTTGTCCATTTCTCCCTGAGAAGGGGGTCTGTATATAACCCCAGTGCGGATTGTGGTGCCATTGTCGTCTCCAAATTTATCCAGTGCTTCTTCTCTCCTGTTTTCCCTTTGTCTGTTGCTTTGATTCCTTCCCTGTAAAGAGCTACTCCTCCTCCTTTACCCTCCTGTCCCTCCTGTATATAGTATCCTGGTAGGTTTTTAAACATGTTTCTGTACTGCCACTATATCCAGATGTTCTCCTCCATCAAGGCCATTAATTCAGGAAGCTTGTTCCCAGACCACGGGCATTGGTACCATCGCTTCCTCCATTTCTTTGGATGGCTTTACCTTCTGTTGCAGCATCCCCACTGACCTTTCTAGTACCGGGTCTTTTTCTCTCATTTAGTACCGTTTTGTAGGAGAGGCTGGATTTTCCTGCTGTTTATCAGTGCCTCCCTTGACTAGTTTAAAAGCTTCACAATGAAGCATAACGGACTTTTGATTGTTCAGTGGTCCTGACCAAGTCCGAACCAAAAGTCTTTAAGTAATACTAATTCAGCTTGTTCTTCCTTCTCGCCACCAGTCTACATTGTGGATATACTGCTAACCTGGTACACCAGCTTCTGCTGCACTGACCTCCCAAGCAAATCTCCTGCCCAACCATGACAGCGGAACTCACATTATGTGCGTATCTGATACAGTTGGCTAGTTCCTTGCTCTCAACAAAACTCAGACTGAAATTTGACGGCTCTCAAACTACTCACAAATCAAGACTGAGCCCACCTGGCTTAACCTAAAATCTGGTAACCACTGCCCACGATCAACTCTACCATGCCCCCCACTGGGCTCAAACAAGATGGTATTCCTTGACCCCTCAGGCACCACCACTGCAACCTTCCTAGGCATGTAAATCCACCTACCAAACCCCATTAAATTTGTAGTCCAATGCTCCTATAAATCCTTTCAATTTAGCTCCTGTATTAGATGACCTTGCGCTAGCAAACTGGGCCCTGCCTCCCACGATCATCCATTGATGATGCCTTCCACACTTTTAAAAACACATACACAGCCGCCTGAACACACACGCCACCCACGACAAGAGCACGAACCACCCACTTGGATCACCCAAGAACTGATCAATGTCAACCCGCATGGGACAAAGCTTGGAAAACGCATAAACTCTCAATGCCTCCCATAACACCTTTTCCACATGACCTGACTTCGTAACAAGTGCACCAGAGCCACTCATCTTGCAAAAGCAGAGTACTTCAGCAGCTCCTCCAGTTAAACCTAAACCCTCCTCCAAATTCTGGAAGTTCATTCACCCCTTTTCACCCCACTGGCTGCCACCCCACTCCAATGCTAAACTGCATAACTCGTCCTATCAGACCCCACGGCAGTCGCCACTGAGTTCAGTGTACTTTCTCCACTCAAACACCTCCTGTCTTCCTGCTCAACACTACACCCTCTCACACCTCACCATGGACATACAAAGACCAGAATAGGCTCTCATCTTTTTCCTTCAAAGACATCTCTGCAACAGAGGCCCCAGATGCATTATTTTCAACCCTTCAGCAAAACTCTATTGATTAGACCCCAAACTCCTGTACCTCTCTGCTCCCCCACTATAGCAACTCTGCTTGCAGAGGTTCTAAACCAACCTTGCTGCCGTCCCCCATGCATGGAAGCACGCCATTGTCATCCTCTGCCAAAAGGAGTTGCCCCACCTCCCCTCTAACTACAGTCCTATCCCTCCTCTCTGCCCTAGCAAAACCACATGAGCACTTTGTTCTCACCCACCTTGCCTCCTTCCTCACTGACTCCAAATTCTTCCCGACATTCTAGTCTGGCTTCAGTAAGGACACTCCACCTCCTCCTGATAAGACACAGACACTATCCTGACAGGCATGGACAGTGGACTGATCACCTCAGCCATTTTTGTTGACTTTGCAAAGCCTTCAACATTGCCGTCTCCTCCCTATATTGCTCTTGAGTCTCGCTGAACTGCCTCCTGCTCTGAGCCACAGACTGGTTCAGATCATACCTCTTTGATAAAACTCAGTCCGTTCAAGAGTCTCAAATGTGATCTCCACCCCCTTCCTTAACTCATCGTGTCCCACAGGGGTTTGTCCTATTCTGTTTCTGTATTCCTAAACAACTGCCACTGCCTGCTCTACTTCCTCAGTCCATATGTATGTAGGTGATACTGTACTCACCACTCTCGACCCTACTTGATATGGTACAATCAAACCTCCAAGCTGACTTCAACAAGGTACAGCAATGGTTTACTCACACCAGCCTCCCTAAATAACAGAAAAACAACCTCTCACTCACGACCTTCGCACACGACAAACGCCTGGCCAGACTTCCTTCCTTCCCTACTTTCCAATTCTTGATGGTCAAAACTGAAGATGTCTCCTCGTTCGTTACTTGGGGGTCTGGCTCGACAGCCATCTCTTTTCTTTGACCACATCGCTGTTGTCTCAAAAAAACTACGCCCATGCTCAGTGCACTATATGGGAGCCGCAGCAGCCTCCTCCCTCCCGAGTCCGATGTGAACTGGTCCTGGAAGCTGGTACTGCCCTCCATCGACTACTGCGACATTGTATGGTGCAGCCCCTAAGTCTACCCTATCTAAACTGGACACACTTTATAATGCCTTCTGCCGCTTTGCTCCCATGCCTCCTCACCCACCACTGCACTTACCGAGCCTTGGCACTCACCGTCCCTTGAAAACCGCTGATCTCACTGTGCTAAATTTGTCTTCAACCTGCGGCTCGGGTTCATCCCTCCTACCTTGCTACCGTGCTCACAGATGCCCCACCCCCATCCCATCATCTTAGATCCAGTGACCCCTTGGCCAACTTCAGTCCCTAGGCGGAAGACCCCGCCAGTCAAGCTGCCTTCACACTGACACCCAAGTCTGGAATGCCTCCCACCGCAAATCAAATTCTATTCCCACTCTACCTATAGCCTTGAAACTCTTACTACAAATTGCTTCTGTCCCTGAACCTGCTTTCCTTCCTTCCCACTATCCTCCCAATGCCCATGATATTCTATCCTTGCTACAGAAGTTGCACAAAACCCCAACCTTGCACTTGAAGTGTCCCAAATTATTTTGCCCTATATACTGTGTATAACTGTATAACTGTGATATACGTCCTCTGTTGTTACAGCTGTTAGTACAGTGCTAATTTACCTTGTCTGTTACTTCTTGTCACAAAAATTATTTGAAACAATAATCTATTTATCTAGGGCTTTCTAGGGTTGAAATTTGTCACCTGCAGCTAGTGCAGAACGCTACAGCCCAGCTTTTGACAGGTTCTAGTAGATCCTGTCGCATTACTCTGGTGCTGCGCGAACTGCACTGGCTGCCAGTTCTGATGTGGATCACCTAAAGTCGGATTACTGACTTTCAAAGCTCTACGATCTGGGCCAGATCTATCTGAAAGAACTTCTGGTTCCTTATCGCCCTATCGATCACTCCGCTTCGGCCGGACGAGGGTTGCTAGAGTTATAAGGGTGAATTGAAGAAGTCTCTTCCTGTCGGTTATGGAGTGCACTTCTGTGGAGGGCTTCAAGAGAGGTTTGAAGACTTTTTTTGTGGGAAACTGCATTTTTAGAATAGTGATTGAAATGACTGTTTTGATCCAGCTGTATTTTTTAATTTATTTTTATTGTTTAAATCTGTTATTTATGTACGACGCCTTGGCAATTTGAAAGGTGCCTTATAAATAAAGTTATTATTATTATTATAATATCCTGAGCATTCAATGTGCGCTGCTTGTATATTCATGCAATCGTGTATCCTTATGCTGCTTTTTATTTGCTTCTGTTAACTGTTCACTTGATAGCCTGCGTGTTATCATATCCATGTGTACCCCTTCCCCCCAATGGTTGCACTGGGAGATGAGCATCTTGTTGCTCAGTGTGCCTTTCCTGGTGAAACAATTGGAATAAATAAGGTTCTCTCAGACTGAAATAAATTGAAGACAGTATGTGGCAGAAATATGAAAATACTGTCTCAGCAAGGTTTGCGCACAGTGTGGATGATTGAGCAGCATACAATTGCAGTGCTGTACACTTGCTTACTCATAGAATGTGCACACTGATGGCGTGCCTTTTATTAGAGACAGGCAGAAATAAATGGCTGATGGTACTGTAATGTACTTCTCAAATGATCAATGATGACACTGCTTTCAAAAGGAACAACTGCTATATACTACCTCACTGAAGCAGATTTGCAGAATGATGATAGGCGTACTGTGACAGGAATGAAAAATCAAGTTGCTATAACTGCATTGCAAAGTTGATGTATACTGCCACAATACCAATTCACAGGGAAGGAATATGGTGTGATGAATGATGGCTAAATAACGGAAATATACACACTGATCTCATCTACTATGTTCAAGCTGTCACTGATGTGCTGTGTTGCTGAAACGTGCAGCAGAATACTGAACATCTGTACACTTCCAGAAACTGAGGAGGACATGGGCCAGGTGCTGCACAGACGGCCGAATACGTAGTGCTGATAATGCCCGGACTACACAGCAGAACAAAGCCCCTTGAAAAACAGAAGTTCTGTTCAGTCTGTTACAGCGTCACAGAAACAAGTGGCAGCCACAGAACCAACTTGCTGCCAAAATGTCTACCACAGCTCGACGGTGCGCCATGTGACAGGAGTGCGCACACTTGAGGAAATCGGCACGTCCGATGCAGCTGTCTGGTCTCAGTTCAGGAAGGGAGAGACGGAAGTAAGCGTGGGTGCACGAGCACGAAGTGCTCCTTTGCATGCAAGTTGCAGTCCATAAACAGGAGGATAACACCAAATGGCGCAGCACAAATTGGGGGGTATCAAGAAAGATAGTGGCTGATTGAAATGGAATTTTTAAACAGGAGGTATAGTATTTCTTCAAATACTGCTGTAAGTAAAAACAGTATCATGACAGCAATGCTATGATTATGATCGTTTTCCTTTAAACTATGTCTCCGTGATGGCGACTCAGTCCGGATCAGCCTGTGCAACAGTAGCTGTAAGACCAGCCATTTTGTTTGCTAGGCTACGTGCGTTTGTGTACATGGTTTTCCTCTTGTGGGGCCCTGTTGCAATATTGAGCCTTTTTCAGTATTGTTGCCTGAACGCAACCTGTTCCATTTTCTGCTCTGGTCTTGGTCTCCTCTGATAGGGCAAATTTATAGGGAGGGGTAGTGAATTGTGTCTGTGTTTCTACCCTCTCCTTAGTGCCTAGTTTAAACGGTCCACAAAGAAGTCGAATTTCTGCCCTGGCGCTCTAACAGCTTCCTTGTTCAGGTGCAGGCCGTCGTAACGGAAGAGACTCCTGTCCCAGAAGTCTCTCCAGTTCCCAGTGAAGAAGTATCCTTTTTTCCAGGCACAAGTTTGGGACCTCCCCTTTTATACATGTCGTACAGACACCACGTGGTAACGTTGGGGGGAGGTCCCAGGGTCAACTGCTAAGTAGTCAACCGGAGGAAATGCGCTTGCGGCTGATATCCCATGTTTTATGACCTGCTGCAAGAGATGCTCTTGAAGATCTACTGTTACGGTAAGTTACTTTCTTGCAGCCTTATCTCTAATGGCTTTTTGTGCAACCCTTGCACCATTTTGGTTGTCGTCCTCTGTACCGCCTCCACCCTGTCAGTGTCCTTTCAGAAGTGTGGATCTTACTCCGAGAAACAGCTCTTGCAGCAGGTTACACTGTTAGGACTGAAGCTTGCAGGCGCCAGGACCCCACAGAAAAATTTCAGTTAGCAGTATCCAGCGGGGGACTGCCCCCAACGTCGGCCCCTCCCCGACATCCGGCATCACATAAAAGGGGGCGGTTCCCCAGCATCCCCAGTTCTTTTCCTGCCGTCGACTCGCCAGCATCGGCCTCATGGACACCTGAACAGACAAACGACCCGTGAAATCTTTAAAAATCTTTCTCCTACAATTACTCCCATGTCTGCTTCTCCTGCTCCTTCTCTCGAAGGACACCCCTCCAAGTGGGCCTGCAGCAAGCAGATCCCTTTTGCCAATCACCATTCGGCCTGCGTGAGGTGTCTGGGCCCGGAGCACGATACCCAGGCCTGTTCAGTCTGCCCGCAGTTTAACAGCAGGACCCGAATCTACTGCCAAAAGGCCCTTCAGGGGTTTCTTCTTCTGGAGAAACTTAAGAAGGTGGAAAAGAGACCTTCCTCCAAAGAGGAATCCTCCCATAAATCTGGGAAACATCAGGACTCTGGTAGGTGGAGATCCATGAGCCGGGCCTCAGAGTCTAGGGCCAGCTCCAGCTCCACGTGATCTGATCGATCGCCTTCCTGACCTCGCTCCCAGCCCCCTCCCTGTTAAGGTAAGGTCTTCAGGGGGCTCCTCAGCCTCTGTGCACCCGCTCAAGACTTCTCGGGCACCCGACTCCACCGCCCAGCCGGAATTCTCAGACTGGCATAAGACTAAGTCTTCCTCCAAATCTAGTGGGGCATCAGACCGACGCTGGGACACCAACCTCAGGTCTGTCTCCCAACCTCCAAAGGCCCCGGAAAGGAAGACCACGGGCTGACGTCCCTTACGCGGACGTCTGAGTCGAAGAAGGCATCCGGCCCGGCACCCACCAAATGGACTACAGAACAGGCGCCTGCACCACCAACACCGGTTGACACCGGACGTCGGGTCTTCAGGAGAAGAGGTCACCGCGCCACCTGATGACCAGACAGGCAGCACGGAGGATGCTGGCTTGCCCAGGGAACCGTTGCAGGATCCGGTGGTTCCTCAGGACCCGATGCCTGACCCTGGTGACAGACCCACACAGACGCCAGGCACGTCGTCGGGCATGAATCTGCAGGAGATAAAAGACCTGTTCACCTTTTGGTGGGAGACCATTAAAAAGGATGTGGTTCCCACCAAGCCTCTTCCACCTCCACCTCCTCCTCGAGGTGCTGAAGGTTCAAGACCTCCAACCCCTAAGGAGCCAACTCTGCCTCCCAGGGGCAGGTCCAGAGAGCGAGAGAAAGAGATGTCCATCACGGTCTCCCCCAGGGTCTCCTAGCTCTAAACGACCCAGAGGCAGACAACCCTCTCCGGGGGATGACTCCAGGCCGGATACATCCGACGCTTCCAGGTCTCCATCCCCCTTTAGTCCCTCATCACCAGATCAACAAGGCCTTCCCAGGTCACTACCGGATGATCTCTCATTTTCAGAAATCATGAGGCACATCCAGGAGAACATGGGGTGGGAGACAGAGGACTTGGACCCCGAGAGACAATGCCTTGCCTGTTATCTCAGGCAAAAGGACCCAAGGCCTGTGGTGGTCCCACCTTTGGTGGACACCTTTACGGACATCACCAGGGCTGCTTGGAAGCGTCCACATTCAACTCCGGCTGTTCCAAAAAAGGCTGACTGCCTCTACAGGGCTCCGTTGGAGGACCCGTATTTGGCGCAACAACCCCTGGCCGATTCCCTGCTCATTACAGCATCTCATGATCGGTCTCAGCAGCCTCAACACCTGAGTACCCAGCCTCTGGACCAGGAATCTAAGCAATTAGATTCAATGGGAAGACACATGTACGCGGCTACTACAAGCTCTAAAGGTCTTTGAACTACCTCACGCACATGGTGCAGTTCTAGGAGCGTGGATATGTTGTTCATCCACACTGTCTGGCACTGCCCCTTTCCCCTTTAAATATTGCCTGAAGTCTTCAAGCTGGCTCCTCCCACCCACCCGGGTGGTGTATACTTCGGCTCCACCCCATGACGCCAGAGCTTCCTTTCCGCTGGAAGATACAGGTTCCCTCTTCTGCTTTTCGGCACTTGTAGGCCCTGGAGTCTCACTCGACTGTTTTCGCCATTATTTACCTCTAAAAACCTGCTAGAGTTTATGACTCAGATCCTAACGCTTTGATGTGAGGGCAAGTCGTTCCCTGGTTCACAGTGTCCTTATGGACAGAAATGTCTTTAATCATCCTCAATTCTCTCATGCTTATTGCCCAGCATCAGCACGATACCCTGCTTGCATTATCTGTTTACCTTCATCCACCATCCTGGAGGACTGCAAGGCATGCCTTAAGCTGGGGAGCCGGAGCTCCAATCCACCGGTAATTGAAGGCCGAGAGTCGGCCAGGTGGTCGGTTTCTGCGGCTGCGGGATCCGGCGAGTAGTTTGAACAGATGGCGGCTTTCGAGAGAAGCTGTAGCTTCAAGTCACAACCGAAGTTTCTTGTCCCACTCAACCTGGGCTCCACCTTCATGGGGTCCTTTCGAACTCTGCTAGTCTCTCTCTACCAAGGTGAGGCGCTTTTTGGCCTGACTCTTCCCGCCTCCCAAGAAAAAGGGACAAGGACTCAAATCATCTTCTTCTAGCCAAGAAGACATTCCTGGGACTGAGAGCGGTCCGATACTCAGGGATCAGGTGTTCAGGCCTTAGTCGAGGTCGCTTCTCGGCTGCCGGCTTCTCTGACCTTCTGTCCAGGCCAAGGCACTGAGCCGAGGAGATATGTAGAACCAAGCCGGATTTCTCTTGACCGGTCGGGCCATTATCGCCGCCGCCGCCTGTCGGCGACTCCTTGGAGAGGACTCCATCTTCTTCTTCCCAGCCGAGGAGACCTGTCTTCGAGTATCCCGATCGAGGGATAAGAGCAGTTCCTCAGTTTCGCGGATCCGGCTTCTCCCGATTGACGACCCGGCGCCGTTGGTCTCCATCGAGGGAAGTGGGACCCGTAGATAGAAAAGCGAAAAGGTCATAAACACTCCTGAAGGCGCCCATGCCATCCTCATCCTTCTCGGACGAGGAGAGACTTTAGACCGAGCTCTGTTGGCGTTATGAGGACCTCATGTGGCAGGGAGCTACTTTTGACTGGTCAAAGTCATCCAGTCCGCTGTACCAGTCATTACTTGGCCCCAGCCTCTGCGCTCGACACCAACTCCTCTGTACCAGGACTCCGGTTCTCCCTCCATTGGGACGCGCGCATTTCTTGATCGGCCTGTTACAGTCTCCCACCAATTTTGGTGGAACCACTGCCTAAACAGCCTCAGGGAGGGGCTCCCTCTAAGGACGATCGGACAACTACAGGCTTGCCCCATAGGTTGTCCATAACTGTTATCCTGATCGCCCTAGGTGCATTGAAGGGGACATAGGTGGGAGACCCCTGTATCCTGACTCCTCGGACTCTGATACTACTGGCCTTCACTCTCACACCCCGATGATTAGCTGTCAGTGACAGGCCTGGAGGAAGGTCCTTCAACCTTCCAGGGCATCCTTCAACTCATTGCTGAGTCCACGGCTATGCATTTGCAGCCTATTCAAAAGAAGGCGGAATATCCTCTCACGGATATTCTTAAGAGGGGGGATACCCAGACAGAGGCATTTTCAGTGGCTGAAGCCATCATTTGCCCGGCCGTTGAGCTTTGGCAGCACCCTGCCTCTTGCCTGGCTCCATTTGCCCGTATGGCTCGCAAGTACATGGTGCCCATGGAGTCCTTGGCAGGCTTCACTGAGCATCCCTCGGCCGAGAGCTTTGTGACTGCCTCAGTGTTTCGGCGCACGGGCAGCTCTGCGGATACTGACGGCCCTCTGGACAAGGAGTCCAAAATGTGGACCACTCTGCCCAGAAAGTCTATGCGGCATCATCCCTGGCCTTCGTCAGGCCAGCTCGGCAGTGATTATGGCACACTTGTCTCACGCCCTACTGGGGTCGTTTGATGAAGTCCTCCCTCATCTCCCAGCAGACATGCAGACCACGGTCAAGCAGGTCCGTGACCAGGGCCGTGCTGTTGCTAAACAGGAACTCCAGACTGCTCTGGACATTGGAGATTCCTGTGCCCATTCACTAGCTGCCGCAGTGGCCACTCGCCGCAGGGCCTGGCTGAGGTTATCTTTCTTTCCAGCGGATACTCAGCACAAGCTAGCCGACGTGCCCTTCCTTGGCACCGACCTTTTCGGTCTGGGAGTGGCATATCATCTGCAGTGCATTGAGCAGTCTAATGCCACCTTAGGTGCCAACTCTTCTAAGGGTTCTTCGGGCAAGAACCAGCAGAAGCACAAGAAGAAGTCCTTTCGGCACTTTTCCCCTGCGGTTAGACAGCCCTTCTTCCAGGGAGGTTAGCAGCAACAGCAGGCTGAAGCTTGGCGCCCTAGGCCCAAGCAGGGTCCTCAACAGCCCCGCAAAGGAGGCCGAGGTGCTGATCCAGGAGCCTTCTCCTCCAAGCCTGCACAGTGATGGGTCGGGGGTGGCCTCCCCCGCACCCGTCACGCCAGTTCTGGGTCCTCCCGTGGGGGGCCGGCTCCGCCACTTTCTTTCTGCCTGGTTCGGTATCACTTCGGACAGGTGGGTTCTGGAAGTGGTCGGTCAGGGACTGCCTCTAGAGTTTGAGCAGTACCCCCCCCCCCAGCCGAGCCCGTGCCCCACGGGAGGAAAGGATCTCAGTTGGCGCTCAGTCGGCCCTTCGGCTCGACATTGCTTAGCTCCTCTGCAAAGAGGTGGTAGCTTCAGTGCGGATCCTCCTACAGACCCAGGCTTCGTGTCCAGGTATTTCCTGGTGCCCAAGCAGATGGGGGTTGGCGCCCATCCTGATCTCCACGACCTGAATCAATATCTCCAGATCTTGCACTTTCGGATGGTAACTCTGAACCAGATCATACCACCTCTGGGCGAAGCGTGGTTCTGTTCACTGGATATACAGGACACCGCGTTCTTTCCACGTCCCAGTCCGTCAGTCCCTAGCAGCGGTTCCTCCACTTCAGGGTCGAAGGGACCCTGTACGAGTTCCGAGCCATGCCGTTCGGCCTGTCATCGACCCCAAGGGTCTTCACCAAATGCATTGCAGTGGTGGCAGCCCATCTGTGGCATCAAGGGGTTTGTGTATACCCCTGCCTCGACGATTGGCTCCTGGCGGGTTCCTCCCTGCAGGAGGTGGAGAGGTCCAGGGACCTGACCCTCCGAACCTGTTCCCATATAGGCCTCCTGATAAGCGAGGCCAAGTCAGAACTTGTGCCCTCTCAGGTGATGGGCTTTACTGGGGCAGAGCTCGACTCTCGTCAAGCCAGAGCTTGGCTTCCAGCGGACAGGGCAGAGGTTCTTTCCTCCTTTGCCCAATCATTTCTGGTTGGGCACTTGCACCCTGCCTGGGACTTCTTGCGCCTTCTGGGTTACATGGCGGCATGCACCTCAGTGGTCCGTTGGGCCAGATTGCATATGCGCCCCTTCCAGTGGGAGCTGGCCGCTCAGTGGTCTCAGTGCCAGGGTCTTTTCGACCAGCTGGTCACTGTCACCCAGAGGATGTGGGACGCTCTCCAGTGGTGGACCATCCCAAGTCATCTGTGGGAAGGGATCCCGTTTGTCTGCCCCGAGCCGACAGTCGTCCTCACGACTGATGCCTCTCTCATGGGCTGGGGAGCCCACATGGGGGACCACAGAGCCACGGGTTCTGGGACCCTGAGGAGTCCGTTGCCACATCAACCTGTTGGAGCTCAGAGCAGTCAGACTGGCACTGTCAGCTTTTGCTCCTCAGCTCCAGGGTCAAGTGGTTGAAGTCCAGACGGATAATACCACAACCATGTACTACCTCAACAAACAGGGCGGCACGCACTCCCGTCTGCTATGCAAGGAGGCGCTCCGGATCTGGACCCTCGTCAGTCGGTTGGAGGCGGATCTCCTTACTATCCACGTGGCAGGGGTCTCAAACCAACTGGCGGATGCTCTCAGCCGCATAGGCCAGACATCCCATGAGTGGTCTCTCCATCCAGAGGAAGCTTATAGTCTCTTCTCCCGTTGGGGCAAACCGTTGGTGGACGTGTTTGCCTCAAGGGAGAACACCAAGCTGAGGCTGTACCATGCCTGCCCCCCTCAGCAGGGCTCGCTGCAGGGGGATGCCTTCTCGAGGCTGTGGACCCCAGGCCTCCTCTTCGCCTTCCCCCATTTCCCTTGATCCACAAGGTGTTACCCAAAGTGAGGAGGGACAAGGTGAAGGTGATCCTGGTAGCCCCAGATTGGCCCCACCAATTCTGGTATCGAGATCTCCTCAGCCTCAGCTGCAGGGCCCCGGAGCGGCTTTGTACACGCCCGGACCTGATATCATTGAACCAGGGGAAGGTATTCTATTCGGACCTTCAATCCCTGCACCTCACAGCCTGGTACCTGAGCGGCTAGAGTTCCAGGCTCTGGGTCTTTCCGAGGATGTCTACACTGTGGTGGAGTCATCTCGAAAGGGATCGACCAGGAAATGTTATGCCTTCAAATGGAAAAGGTTTTCCATTTGGTGTCAGGGAAAGAATCTGGACCCCTTATCCTGCTCTGTGGCCAACATTCTAGACTACCTTTGGTCCCTCTCCAAAGGGGGTCTTGATCATCGACCCTAGGGTGCAGTGGCAGCCTTCTCTGCTTACAGCGGTCGGTCCAGCCGACATTGGCACAGGAGACAGTGGTTGGGCGCTTTTTCAAAGGCCTGGATCACATATCCCCTCTGGTGCGTGAACCTCCACCTCCGTGGGATCTGCTGCTGGTTTTGGCAAAGCTCATGGGCAAGCCATTCAAACCCATGCCCAAGTGTGAGCTCTCACACTTGTCGTGGAAGACTGCCTTCCTAGTGGCTATCACATCAGCCAGAAGGACAGGGGAGTTCCAGGCGCTCTCGGTGGACTCCCTTATCTGGTCTTTCCTGGGACAAGGTTGTCATAGCCCCCACCCGAGAATTTCCTTCCGAAGAGTGGTGTCAGAGTTTCACCTTAACCAGGTGTTGACTCTGCGGTATATTCAGTAATTACACCTCAGGCGCCTGAGTACAGGCTCCATACTCTGGATCTCAGGCGTGCTCTCTCCTATTATAAGGAGAGGTGGCGGAAATCCGGGGAGAGGTTCGCCAGCTGTTTGTCACCTTTGCTGAAGCCGCTTCTGGCAGACCTGCAGCCAAGCGGACTATTGCAAGATGGATCACATCATGCATAGGTCTGTGTTATGAGTTGGCGGGCAAGGAGCCTCCCAGAGGGTTAAGAGCTCATTCTACCTGCCATACTGCTGCATCGGTGGCTGCTTCCAGGGACATCCCTATCCAGGAAATCTGTCGGGCTGCTACTTGGAAGTCAACAAACACCTTCATTTCCCACTGCCACATGGACCTTGAGTCACGCTGAAATGCTGGTTTTGGGGCCTCTGTTCTCCAATCTCTCTTTCCTAAGTAGGTGGTATGTGCCTTGCCTTCCTCCTCCCAGAGAACTGCTAGGAGTCTGCCAGACAGTGTGGATGAAAAACATATTCACGCTCCTAGAAAAACAGGTTACTCACCTGTAACAGTAGTTCTAGGAGTGGTATATGTTGTTCATCCTACCTTCCACAACTTCAGGCGCACCACCTTGCTTCCAGCGGGCTAAGATCTGGCTTCATGGGGTGGAGCAGAGGTATATACCACCGGGTGGGTGGGAGGAGCCAGCTTGAAGACTTCCGGCAAGATTTAAAGGGGAAAGGGACAATGCCAGACAGTGTGGATGAACAACATATACCACTCCTAGAACTACTGTTACAGGTGAGTAACTTTTTTTTTCAGAACGCTCTTTGGGAACAGGGCCAAGACCTTATGAAGGATTTCCTGGATGGCGATAAGAAGGATGAATTGCTCAACCTCCTTTGGACTGGGTCAGATGTGGGGACCCAGGTTCTCCGAGCCGCTTACAGTTCAGGGGACTCTGTAGCCAGGGAGCAGCCACAGGCGTTTGTCTCCGGAGACGCGCTTGGCTGAGAGTCTCCAGTTGCCTGGATGTCCAGAAGAACATCCTGGATCGTCCCTTACAATGGAGCTGTTCTGTTTGGTGAGGAATCCAAGAGGTCATCACCAGGCTACAGGACACCAGGAGGCAGTCTGGACTGTACAGGCCATGAACAGGCCCAAATCTGGTTCCTTTCATAGGAACCAGAACCGTTTTCACGGCCAGCAACGATGGCAACAGCCACGTTCCGGCCAGGAACCCGGGGCAGCTTCGGTTGTAAAGGTCAAGCCAGGTTTCCCACAACACCTTAAGGCCACCCAGCCCATGGGGTCCAATACCACCACAGCATGACTCCTTCCCGGCCCCGGCCCCATCTCTGGATCAAAGGGTCGAGAAGATCGGGGGTCTCATCACTCATCTCTCATCACCTTTCGGGATGGAAGAGGATAACCTCCGACCGGTGGGTGTTACAGTTGGTAAGTTGAGGACACTCTGTCGAGTTCCTTGACCACCCATTATCCAGACCTCCCCCTGCTCTCTCGCTATTCGGGTCAGCACGCCCTGCTCATCCAGCAGGAGATCTTGGCTCTCCTGGACAAGGAGGCCATAGAGTATGTACCACCGAGCCAGAAAGGACAAGGTTATTCTCGCTTCTTCCTGGTTCCAAAGAAAACAGGGGATTTGCACCCGATTTTAGATCTCTATGACCTCAACACCTTTGTGTTCTACAGGCGCTTTCGCATGGTGACCCTTCCGGGTCTTATTCCCATGCTCAAAGAGGGTGCATGGCTGGTGACACTGGACATGCAGGACACCTATCTACATCTCCTGGTCACTCGAACGCATCAAAAGCTCCTGCGTTTCGAGTTTCTGGGACGCCACTACCAGTACCGAGCTCTTCCCTTCGGATTGTCTTCGGCACCTCGGATGTTCATGAAGTGTATGGCAGTCGCGGCAGCAGCTCTCGGGAGAAGGGGCCACAACGTGTTTCTGTACCTAGACGACTGGCTCTTCATGGCACCCTTATGGGACGCCCTGATGTCCGCGCGATTCAGGATACCTGTTTCCTCTTCCAGTCGCTGGGCATCACCATCAACCAGGAGAAGGCACACCTTGTTCCATCTCAGAATTTGCAGTTTATAGGAGCAATTCTGGACACCACTCAAGGGAGGGCATTCCTTCCTCAGGACAGGGAGGAACGCATCAGATCCCTCATAAGGGATATAGTGGAAAAGAAAGCTGTACCAGTCAGGACTGTTCTTTGCCTGCTCGCCATGGCTGCCATTGCAACGGTTCCCCTAGCTCAACTCCATACGCTGGTTGCCCAACGGATGTTACGGGCCCAGTGGGACCAGAAGCAAGATCATCTGCAGCATCCAGTCCAGATCACAAATGCCGTCCCAGACCATTTATCGAAGGGAGTCCCCTTCACTGATCCTCCTCCTTCAGTAACTTTCCATGGATGCCTCAGGGTCTGGATGGGGAGCTCACCTCAACGGGGTCAAGACTCAAGGCTCCTGGTCTAGAATCTCACCTTCATATAAACATTTTAGAGATGAGAGCCGTCCGTACACACCCTATGGGCCTTTCAGTTGGAGATTCCACTGGGTACTCTCCTGGTACAAATAGACAATACCATGGTGATGTACTATCTCAACAAGCAAGGAGGCACTCATTCCTGTCCCCTTTGCAGGGAGGCCCAGAGGGTTTGGAATTGGGTACTACAACACGGCGCAGAAATCATTGCAGTACATGTTCCTGGAGTGGACAACACCATCGTGGACAGTCTTAAGCCGGTCACAGGCCAGAGTCCACGAATGGGAACTGCTTCAGGAAGTCACAGAGGACCTGTTTTGCAGGTGGGGGACTCCAGAATTAGACCTCTTCGCATCCCCATCCAACGCAGAACTGCCCAATTTCTGCTTGCTAGATCCAGGGCCTGGTGTTTTCTGTCGATACGCGTTATCCCTCTCGTGGACGGGCAGGTTCCTCTGTGCTTTCCTGCCCTTCCGTTTGATCCAGAGGGTTCTATTCAAGCTCCAACAAGAGTGGACGTCTCTCATTTTGATAGCGTCCTTTTGGCCCAGGCAAATTTGGTTCCCTCTCTTGCATCAACTGGCCCAGGAACCTCCAGTGCCTCTGCCATTCAGCTCTCACCTTCTATCCCAGGAGGCAGGCTCCTTGGTCCATCCGGATCTTCGGTCGCTGAACCTGCATGCCTGGCTCCTAAGGACATAGCAGTCCTGAGATACGGGGTCTCTCAGAAAGTTGCAGATGTTTTGGTGGTGGCCAGAAAGCCCTCCACTCATGCCACCTACACCATGAAGTGGCATACATTTTGCATCTGGGCTCAAGCTCGTAGATTGACCCATTTGATTGTTTGGAGAGGTCAGTTTTAGATTACTTCCTATCCCTTTACAAGGCAGGACTTGCCTACTCCTGTATTAAGGTACACCTATGCGCTATTTGAAACCACTCACCGATAGGTCGCAGGTCTCTAGCTCAACTAGAGGCTTCCAGCGCCTTCTTGCGTGGCATCCTGCATTTGAGACCTCCCATCAAAGACCCGATTCCACCTTGGGATCTTCCCTTTGTTTTATAACAGCTTACACTGCCTCCTTTTGAACCAGTCATGGATTGCGAGCTGCGTCTCCTCGCCTGGAAGATGCTCTTTTTAGTTGCCGTTACTTCTGTCCAAAGAATTTCTTAGCTTCATGCACTGATGTGCAAGGATCCTTATTTAGTTTTTCACAAGGACAGGGTGTTCTTTAGAAAAAATCCTAAGTTCCTTCCCAAAGTGGTCTCGACTGTCACACTCAACCAGGACATAGACCTTCTGGTGTATTACCCCAATCACTCTAACAGGGGAGAAGCCCTGTTACACATTCTGGATGTGCATAGGAGCCTCAGATACTTTCTGGCCAGAACTAGAGCCCATCGCAAGTTGGACCAGCTCTTTGTTTCCTTCGCACTCAGGATGCAAGGTGCACCTGTATCTAAGCAGTCGATTTCCAGATGGCTAGTGAAATGTATCTCATTCTGTTACCAGAAGCGCAACAAACAGTTACAGGACCGATAAAGGTCATCCACGAGGGGTGGCTGCCTCCGCCATGCGCTCAGAATGTCTAATGGTGTAACCTGCAGAGCTGTTTCTCGAAGTAAGATAGTACAGTTACATAAGAACTTACCATAACGGTAGATCTTCGAGAACAGCTCTTGCAGCAGGTAGTTTCCCTCCCACGTTCCCCTCTGGAGGTTGAGTCTTCTGAACTAGTTTCTAGGCTATAGTGTCTTTGACTCCATTCTGCTACAAACCTTCCTTTGGAAGCGGATCCTCGGTCTCCCCTTCAGACGTCATCTTTGGGCCAGGAGTCTCCGGCAGGAGAACTGGGGATGCAGGGAGACAGACCCCTTTTATGTGATGCCTGATGGGGAGGGGCTGACGTCGGGGGTGGTCCCCTGCTGGATACTGCTAGCTAGAATTTTTCCGTGGGGTCTTGGCACCTGCTGGCTTCAGTCCTAATGATGTAACTTGCTGCAAGAGCTGTTCTGGAAGATCTACTGTTACGGTAAGTTCTTACGTAACTGTACTTTTCCACAACTGAATACAGTACTTCAGGTGTGGTCTCATCAGTGAGTGATACAATGGCAGCACCACCTCCCTCCTGCTAGAAATACCCCTCACAGTGCACCCCAGCATCCTGCTAGTCTTTCCCACTGCTGTGCCACACTGACCAGCTACCTTGTCATCAAATATGATATTCCGGAGGTCTCTTGGCTGGTGATTGTACCTTCCCCCCATCATATACGCAGCTCCTGGATTTCAGACAACATGAAGTCTTGCTGTATTCTGACAGTATGCAGTTAGCCCCAGCACTTGAACTGCTCTGGAGAGGAAAGGGTTAACTCTATGCAGCAGCATAGAATGTTGAGCTCTAGCTCGGTTTTCAAACCTCTGTCTCTGGTACATATCAGTGTTACCATCAGATTCTTTACTCCGCCTAACTGTGAAGTCGCTCCGGAGATCTCTCCTTCGCTTTAGTTCAGTAAAAGTAAAAATCTGTCGTTTTTTTTCTCAACCGTTTCATTTATTTTCAGCATCAAGTCTCTGTTTATGGTACAGGTAGTGTAAGTAGGTAGATAGTTGTTGATTTAGAAGTTGTTTTTTTCGGTTTCCGATTGATCGGTCTGGTTGTGAACCGAAACAAATCTATTCTATTCTTTTTTCTAGTTCTTTCATTTAATTGTGGTGTCCGGTTCTTATTGGTTTCAAAAAAAACGAGCATTTTTCGTTTTTTTCCACAACCCTTGACATGGTTGGTAACCGATTTAAGTTTGTGTTACCTGGTTTGAAAGCTGAGAAGGGTAACTTAAAGGCTGTGTCTGAGAAACCTAAGAAGAAAACCGGTCCCACTGGGTTTCAACACTGTACTGAGTGTGGAGAGGCTTTTGCTAAAGCTGGGCCCCACCTAATATGTGTTTATTGTCTTGGGTTTGAGCACCTCAAAACAGACTGCCAGATTTGCAAGAATTTTCCCAAAGTCACTTTGGATAAAAGATTAAGTAGGCTGAAGGAAAAAGAGGCTGAGAAATCCGCTGATCCAGATGGCCAGCCTGGTTTGGTTCCGATCGAACCTGAGAAGATGTCTGCTGACATGGGCGATACCTCCTCGGGGTAAAAGGAGAGTCGATTCTGAGGGATCGGTTCCATCTAAGAAAAAGAGAAAATCAACTGGTTCGAATCCAACCCCGCAGATCCCAACCACTGAGTAGATTGCAAAAGCGATGAGCTTTGTACAGTCGCTTTGCCCGGTTCCATCCGAACTGACGCCTTCAGGCAGGTGGTCAGTTCGGATGGTTCCTGCCCCAATGGATTATGGTCTGGAGGCTTTTTATGATGAGGAGGAAAAGGAGGAGGAGGGACTTCTGATGTCACACCTCCCAGACATTCTGAGTTCCCTTACCACTTGTTTTTCTACACAAATGTGGCTGAAACTCACCAGCTCCCAGATGTGGAAGCTGCTGAAGAGGAGGAAAAACCTGACTATATGGAAATGATGGATGTCCAAGAGGCTGTCTATCCCACTACATATGTTCTTAGGGGAACAGACCCCAAAAATCTTGCAGATGCCCACTTCTATACCTCCTGTGGATAAAAAGTTGGACAGGAGGTTATATGCCACCAGGTTCTTGTACGGATTTCTTGTAAAATCATTGCAGCCATGTTGGGGTAGTGCAGGCTGCAGCCTGTGACAAAGCTGATATCCTCTTGGCTTCACCCCCCCAAGATAAGGATTCCAGGAAGGTGGATGCCATGGCCAAAAAACAGTATTTGGCATCCTCCTTGGGACTCAGAGAGGCTGCCTAGATGGCCTATACAGCCGGGTATCAGAAGTCCAGGTGGGATATGGTTCTGGAACTGGCTAAGAAGGCTTCCCCCCAGCTACCCAAGGAACTGGAGGAGGTGGCTGCTGATGGTATTGAGGCATCCAAGGTGCAGTTTCATGCTGCTGTGGACTCTAATGATGTGGCATCTAGAGTCATGGCTACATCTGTCTCCTTAAGGAAATTCGCTTGGCTCAGGTGTATTAGCCTTTCACAGGATACCCAGGCTAATGCCTTGGATTTTCCTGTCACCGGTAATTTTCTGTTCGGGGAGCAGACAGAGTCTTACATGAAGAAGATGGATGAGTACAGGACCACCAACGGGAGTGCAGAGGCCAAGGAAAGGCAAGCCACTCCTCAGAAGCAGCAGTATAGGGCTGGCAGGTGCTGGCCTTTTCATATGCCTTTTTACCAAGCTCAGGATTCTTTTTCCTTACAGTAGAGGGGGTTCTTTAGAGGGAGAGGTAGAAGAGGGATGAGCAGGGCTGCATCCTTTTCTTAGTCTAAGGCTCCTGCCAAACAGACACCCTGATGTGTCAGACCTGGTTGCCTCCTCAATTCCAGTGGGTGGCAGGCTGGCTTACTACTTCCAGGCCTGGAAGTCTATTACTTCAGACAAATGGGTCCTGGAAGTAGTAAGCCAAGGACTTGCTCTCAGCTTCAGAAGATTTCCCCAGATTGAGAGCCAGGTCTTTTCTACCTGCATCGCCCCTGGAAACAATTGCTCTAGAGGCAGAGGTTTCTTCCCTACTACTATTAAAAGCGGTGGAGAAGGTTCATCCACAGCACAGGGGAAAGCACTATATTCAAGATACTTCCTTACCCCCCAAAAAAAACAGGGGAGTGGCGACCCATCCTAGACCCGATATCTGAACAAACACATCACAAAGCCAAAATTCAAAATGGTGACTCTGGGAATAATCCTTCCCTCTCTTGAGGCCAAGGGTCTGTCTAGCTTCCCTGGACCTCAAGGGTGCCTATTTTCATATTTCTGTCTGGTGCTCCCACAGAAAGTACCTCAGGTCTGAGTTGCCCTCAGGCCATTACCAGTTCAGAGACATGCCCTTCGGCCTGACACCTGCCCCAAGGGTGTTCACAAAATGTCTAGCAGTAGTGGTAGCCTTCGTCATAAGGCAGGGCATCTTAGTCTTTCCATATCTAGATGACTGGCTTATTTTAGGCCAGTCTTTAGACCAAGTCAAGTTAGCTCTCTTGGTCACTCAGAATCTTCTAAGTTCTCCGGGATTCCTTTTCAATCTATCCTACTCAGTTCTCGAACCTGTACAGCTCCTTCCCTTTATGGGGTAGAGCTGGATACTGTTCAGGCAAGGGCCTTCCTCCTATGCCCAAGGATAAAGGCCCTTACAGATCTGGCTTCTTCTTTCCGATCTGTGGTATCTCGTCCAGCCAGACAGTTTCTTCAGCTCCTAGGCCAAACGGTGGCTTCCACTGCAGTGGTTCAGGGAGCCAGGTTCCAGATGAGGGACATTCAGTTCTATTTAAGGTCTTTTTGGTCTTAGAAAAAAGGATTATCTCACCAAACTGATTCCAGTGACTCAGACTCTTGTCCAAGCCCTCCAGTGGTGGTTGGATCAGGGCAATCTCAGGGCGTCCCATTTCTCAGTCAAGCACCCTCAGTGGTCCTGACCACAGATGCCCCTCCCCTGGGGTGGGGAGCCCACCTAGGGACTCTCACCGCACAGGGTACTTGGTCACAGCAGGAGTCTTTCCTTTACATCAGTCTTCTGGAGCTCAGAGCTGTGTATCTCGCCCTTCAGGCATTCTCAGAATCAGTCAAAGGGAAAGTAGTGCAGATCAGGACAGACAATACCACTACAATGTGGTACATAAACCAGCAGGGGGGCACTCGGTCCACGGCCTTGTGCACGGAAGCTATGATGGTATGGTCACTAGCCTGTTCTCTTCAAACTTCTCTAACAGGAGTTCACCTTCCAGGGAAGGACAGTGTGCTGTCAGATGCTCTAAGCAGAATATCTCAGGGTCACCACGGGTGGTCCCTGAATTCTCATGTCCTCCAGGTAATTTTCAGGAGATGGGGCACTCCACAGATAGATCTCTTTGCGGCCCCAGACAATCATCAGTTTCCTCTATTCTGCTGCAGACCTCCAGTCCTGGGGACTGTTCCTCTAGATGCTCTCCTGTTAGACTGGACGAGCAGGTTTCTTTATGCTTTCCCCTCCTTTTCTACTGATATTCAGAGTGCTGATCAAGATCAGGTCTCAGTCCTGCACAGTGATCCTAGTGGCTCCAGATTGGGCCAGATAACCATGGTATCCTCTGCTGCTGTCCCTGACGGTCTCAGTTTCCCTGTTTCTACCCAGGAGGCATGACCTTCTGACCTCCACTTGGGAGGATTTGGTATCTCAGTCTTCAGTCTCGAGGCTTGGCTCTTGAAGAGTTAGAGTATGCAGGTCTGCATCTTTCACATAGGGTAAAGGATATCCTTAAGGTTTCCAGAAAACCTTCCATTTGAAAAACTTAAAATTCTAAATGGAAAAGATTCAGTATTTG
The DNA here is from genome assembly GCA_016271365.2 of Neoceratodus forsteri. Classification (NCBI taxonomy): domain Eukaryota; kingdom Metazoa; phylum Chordata; order Ceratodontiformes; family Ceratodontidae; genus Neoceratodus; species Neoceratodus forsteri. Next base: position 43,989,085 of record CM057451.1, read on the forward strand.
CTGTTCTGAGAGAGACATGCAACCAGGCTCTGCGAGCATTGCTGCAGCTGTGGGGTTATCTGGTTCATCTTAATAGCATAGGCCGCAGGCCTGCAACCCTTAAAGTGCATTTAGCAGCTGTCTCTGTTTTTTTTCTGCAGGAGGGATCTTCTCTGTCATCTCATCCTGTTTTTAGTAAGTTTTTCAAAGGTCTGGTTCACATAAATCCTCCTGTCAGAGAGCCTGCTCCTGCTTGGGACTTGAATGTCTGCATTGCACAATTTATGCAGCCCCCCCCCTTTGAACCTTTGTCTTCAACTGAGCTTAAGTACTTGACTTGGAAGACTGTCTTCCTGGTAGCCATTACTTCTGCTAGGAGAATCAGTGAATTGCAGGCCATGTCAGTTGAACCTGACTTCATTTCCTTCCATAGGGATAAGGTGGTCCTTAGGATGAATAGAAAGTTTCTTCCTAAAGTGGTTTCGGATTTTCATCTGAATCAGTCTGTCTTTGCCTGTGTTTTTCACTGACCATTCTTCCTCGGGGGAAGAGAAGGTTACACAGTCTGGATGTGAAGAGGGCACTTTAGAGCATACTGAGGCCCATAGGAATGATTGTACCCAGTTATTTCTTACTTATGGAGAAGTAGGAAAAGGTAGACCTGCCACTAAAAGATCTGTTGCCAGGTGGATTGTCTCCTGTATCCAATTCTACTATTCAAAATTGGGGAAGGAGCCCCCCTCCGGCCTGAGCGCTCACTTGACCAGGGGTACAGTTGCCTCCCTGGCAGCAGCTAGGGATATTCCCTTGGTGGAAATCTGTAAAGCAGCCACCTGGAAAATAGTTCATACATTCACCAGGCATTACTCTCTGGACACCCAGACTAGGAGTGATGCTAGGTTTGGCACAGCAGTGCCTGTCCCCAAATTAAGGTTCTGTTATTCCCTCCTCCAGGGGGGAACTGCTTGGTAGTCTGCATATAGTCAGAATACAGCAAGACTTCATGTTGGTTGAAGAAAAAATTATTTGCCATACTAATGTTTCTTCCAATGGAGTCTTGCTGTATTCTGACCTCTCTCCCTGCCTCTCCTCTCAGAACCTAGTCTTTTGGGATGTGGGTTGGCAAGTACAATGTTGCACCCCAGAGGTGTACCTTTGTGCCCTTCCTGGCCAGGTGGGGTCTTTTGTTTTATGTTATTGCATTTTCATTATCTACATATGGTTCTTGGGTTCTCGACTTGAGTCTTTTGGACCCAAGCATTTGTTGCCTATGGCCTAAAATTTAAAACAATTTCTATAGCCAATAGTTAGTATAGTACTCGTAAGAATCTGACGGTTACACTGATATGTACCAGAGACAGAGGTTTGAAAACCGAGCTCTATGTTCTGTGCTCCTGCATATAGTTAACCCTTTTCTCGCTGGAAGAGTTCAAGTGCTGGGGCTAACTGCATATAGTCAGAATACGGCAAGACTCCATTAGAAGAAACAACATTATTACTATGGTAAGTATTTTTTTCTTCTCTGCCCCAGGTGTATAACCTTGCACTTTTTGGCATTGAAACCTAGCTGCCACACCCTAGACCACTCCTCTGGTTTCCCCAGACCCCTTTGCTTTCTTTTCACCCCCTCTTGAGTGTCCACCCTGTTGCAGATTTTGTATCATCCACAAAGAGATGCACCTTCCCGTCCAGCTCCTCAGCACTGTCACTTGTAAAGACATTGAAGAGAACAGTCCCAGCACCGATCCCTGTTGCACCCCTCTAATCCTTTTCCCAACCATTTACCACCACTCTCTGCCTCCTGTTCTTTAAAGAGGACAGGAAATCATTTATAATTGGCAGTTGTTTATAAAGTGTTTGTTCTCCGAAATTCTATGCATTTGTGTAAATTATCCATATTTGTGTTCCCAATCAAAAAATGTGTTTTCCATTATTTTGTTTTTATGGGCAGCCTTCTGTTATAGTTCTCTTCATGGAACCAGTGATTTGGAGTTTAAACTATGTCACAGTTTGTGCACAGAATGTTAAGCATAGTTCTAATAGTCAACAGTTCATATTTAGCATTCTGTATACAAACCGTGACATAGTAAAAACTCCAAATTACTGGTTACACAAAGAGAACTGTAACGGAATGTTGCCCATAAAACAAAACAATGTAAAATAGTTTTTTTCATTTCACTTTTTATTCATGTACAGTTAAATATGGATAATTTTGCAGAATGCATATGATTTTCGAGAATAAGTTGTTTATAAACAGCTGCCGATTAGCACAAATTTCCTGTCCCCTTTTACTAGTAAGAGATTCAGCTTATTTATTTTATTAGGAAAATGTTTCACCAGGAAAGACAACATCAGTTGTAAACAGCTAGTTTCCAGAAGCGTCCTGGGTTATTTATTTATTTATGGCATTTCGATAACTGGGTGAGCCCACTGAGACCAGAAGTTCCTTTTTCAGGGGCGACCTGGACTTAGTTACATACAGTGCTAACTTCCCGTCTCCCAGGTTGCTTAGTTTCTTTTTTTTTTTTTATTTTCTTTATCCACCTCTCTCGGTCTTGGACTCTCTCTGATGGGGGCACACAGCTTACCTCCATCCCGCCACGTCTGAGACTCAGTCCTGACACTCTGTGGGGGCAACTCCTCCTTATTCCAGACATCCACACCTCACCATCGCCACCCTTCGTGAGGACATCCCTGGACCGTGGGCGCTCCGAGGTCAGCCGGTGTACACGACTGCTGGGCGTGGGGGGTAGCTCCTGGACCCCATCCTCGCCTACCAAGGCTGGGCCATTTTTCCTTTGTTCAGTTACTCTCTTGGGCTCGGACGTGCAATGATGCCCTGCTTGACGATGTGCGCATGCTCCCGTGTGCACTCGAAAGGCGTCTGCCACAGCCTAGATCCCCCGTGTCAGCCGGCCAGGCAGTGTAGTCCCTTGGTAACCACCAGGGGGTACTAATGCACAGGCGTGGGCTAGTCCCCTCCCTGAGGAAGGAGAGCAGTCCCTTGGACGCTCAGTCCTTCCTCATCCCCTGACCCGGCGGCCCTGCTCATTCCCGAACACGGGTCCGTGGCGCGAGGTGTGGCGCTCCAGTGCTCCTCTCCTCAGTGCCACCGGTCAGCTGCTTAGTTTTATAACTATCTTTGTATTGTCTGAAAAGAGGTAGATCTTCCTAGGGTCCCTCCTCTAGTAGTATTTATTTTAAAAGTTTTACCAGGAATGACATACTGAGCCAATGACAGCTCATTTTCAGATGCATTCTGGAGGGAATGTAAGTAAGACCAATGTGACCTAACTAATATAAAAAATTGTCAGATGCTGTTGATAGACAAGTCAAGCACAAATATATGTATCTATAATAAACCTATAGTAGTTACAACCAGATTGACACAAGTATTGAATACAGTTGGTGTAGACTATGTACAAAACCCTTGATGAGATTGTGCATGTAAGGGAGATTGTAGGGATGAGGATGCCTGGGTCTGGTGCAATGGCATTTACATGAGTGGATAGAGAAGTCATGAAGAAGGGATTTGAGGGGGAAGAGGGAGGAGGCAGAGCATATAGCAAAAGGAAGGGAAGCAAAAGAGCAAAAGCTTGAGGAACCTGAATTAGAAAGTAGCTTGCCCTGCAGAAGATATAGTGTAAGGAAGGGTTGAGGGATCATGGGTTAAAGTTATGTCGGGGGCAAGTAGGGGCAGAGGAAGACGAAATGCTGGAGGTTCGAATGGGGGGGCACCAAGCCAGAATTTGGAAATAAAGGAACCACTGTGAAAGGGACACCTGGCTTCAGGGGAGGAAATGAGAGTAAAGAATAGAGGAACAGTGGTGAGTGTGGGGGAAGGGGGCAGTCTAGTGCAGAGAGCCAGGAGGAGTGAAAGAGGGGGTTCAGTTTGGATGTAGGAGCAGTGCTATAGGCAGTGTCACTAAATTGGTATTTTCACAAGGATTTCCCTTTCTGCAGGGAGTGGAATGCGTGCTTTATTCCTGTAGCAGTCTTAAGGCTCTGGGGTGGATATTACAATTACCACAAATCAAAATGTTGGAAAGGACTGGCACCAAAAAATCCGCTGACAGCAATGTGCCTGGCCACCAATCTTTAGTCACTCAACCAGCTTCCATAGATCCCTTTTTGTCTGTGGCAGCCTGAAACTGTTCAGTGAGTGACCATCTTGCCACTTAGTCATTGTAAGTTGCACCAGTAACCAAGCCGGTTCAAGTCTGTTGTAGTCTAATCTTTTTTTGTTTTGTTTGTTTTATTGGCAGGTTATTTGGAGGATGGGAACTGAAATTTTGCTGCACCACCCAAATAGCAGCGATGAGGATATTAACTCTTTTTTTGACAAGATGAACAATATTGGAATGAAGCAGTATTTAAAGGTATCTGTTTCATGAATTCATACAATGAACATTCTGTGACGTGTGTTGCACTCTGTTTAACTCACAAATAAAGGACTGTTTAATCCATGTAAAATCTGAACTTTCCAATACTGGAAGTTTGGAAGACTTTGTGCTTGGGACTGTGGTTCTGTGAATTCTATAGTTGCAAAATTAGTAAGCACCTTAATTGGGGCCATCATTTTGTTTTCTATTTAAAAAAGGGCAGTTACACAACACACAGGAGGATGCTTAACTCTCCAGGAGCAAGGAAGCATAGCATGCTTATTTTTCTTCACTCAACCCATCGGGTTCAATAGCCGCCGTATGGTGTTTGAACCATCCATTGCTGAACCTGATCCAAAATGGTCACCTGAACTACAGATAATTTTTACTTTTTATTTTGGAAATTTCAGTGTATACCAACTCCCCCCTGCTAGTGTTTTGCAGTTCCCACTTCTGCTTCATCCAGGTGGATTGGGAACTTTTGGTCTATTAACCAGACTGTTCCTTAGTTATTTTATTATTTTTATCAAGCTGGTACCTCCTCCTTGGTGCTTTAAATTTATTTATTTTATTTATTTATTGAAAATGTTTCACCAGGAAAGGCACACTGAGCAAAAAGATGCTCGTCTCATGGTGTGACCTTGGGGGTTTGCAGAGGAGGCAGGTATACATACAATAGTTGAACTTATAGTAGCATAATATGGAAAAGGTACATAGTTGGGAGGGATTACATTTGAACTTATTACATAGGCAGTGCAGTTCAGCACAGCGCAGGCACAGCAAGTACAGGTTATACAAATCGTGGTTACACAACGAGGTAAACAGTACAGAACATGATCGTAAGGCAAGGTATACAATACAAGGGTACACCTAGAGGCTAAACATGAAATACATAAGTGCCAGTTACAGAACAGAGGTAGTAGTAGCAGAATTTGAATGTCAGTAGTGGAGGTTGAGCTTTAGGGAGATGCATAAAGTAGAGAGGAAGGATTTGGAGAGCAAGATGGGGGAGGAGAGAGATGGAGAGTGTAGAAATGTTGGTGTATGGGGGAGAGGACAAGGTGAGGAGAGAGGGAGTGGGGATGGGGAGCTTAGGTTTCAAATTCAAATATTTATATTTCTGTCAGGCTTTTCTTTACTGAAACCCAAGTTTAGGTGCTTACTATGTCTTGCCCTAGGTAGTCCCTTACAAAAGAATTGGAAACTGGATGGGTGTGTAAGGATTAAGGAGACACAAGTGCCTATAGTCACGGCTCCAGGGAGAAAAGGCTGACAGCAATAGAAATATTGTGATTTTTCAGTTCTCAAGATGACATGGTAGCAGAAACATTGGTGAGGATAGTTGGTGGTATTCTGTGAGCGCCAAATAAAAACCTAAAAGGGGACGGGAAATTTGTGCTACTTGGCAGCAGTTGGTTAATGCTTCTGTTGACAAAAATGAAAGTCCTAGCTTCGTATGATTCATATTTAACAGTACATGAATAAACAGTGATGTGAAAAACTGTGTTTTCAGTTGTTTCTTTGGGCAACATTCTGCACAGCTCTTTTCATGGAACCAGTAATTTAGAGTACTTACTATATCACAGTTTGTGTACAGAATGCTGAACATACGCTGTCGACCTGCCTGAATGTTGCTTGGGGTTTTATACACAAACCATGACATAGTGAAAACTCCAGATCAATGATTCCACGATGGTAACTATAACAGAATGCAGCCCATAAAACAAAATACAAAACAGTTTTTCATGTCATTTTTTTATCCAGGTACAGCTACAGGAGATAGGAAATGGTTGTGCTTGGATTTAATAAAGTTTTATCTCATTTCATTATCTTTTTTTTTCTTTTCTGCCAGTTACTTGTTAGCCTTTCTACTAACACTCAGTTTTAGGTACAGTACTGTCAGCCTGAAATCGTAGCTTGTGCTGTGTGCTCCAGCTGACTTCTGTAATGACGTTCATAACTCCAACGGGGGAGCAGCTGTTTCTCAGGCAGCAGTCAGTTCAGTAACAAAATCCTCCTCCCATCATGCAAAGATTGATTTGTTGTGCTATTTATGGCACTGAGAACTGTATCACTGCTTCAGTCGCTCTAAATTTAAACCGAGGTTTTTGTGTGTGTATGTGTGTGTTTTTGTTTTGTTTTGTTTTGATAAATGAGAACCTAGTTTGAGTGGAACTACAGTCTGTCATATCAGTATGTATATCTGAAATGCCATTACTTAAGTGACATGTCCGAAGAATCAAACCTAGGGTCCAGTCTGGAGGTATTTTATTGCTCGTGGCAACCTCCTCCTCCTCCACCTCCTTGACTATGGCTTCCTGGTGAACTCCCTCACCTCCATTACCAACCTGAACTGCCAGGACGCTACCTACAGTCAAATTGCCATCTTGCCCTCTGTGCCCCTCTCCTCACTCACCACTGCTGTCTTTACCAGCCCCTTAACTGGCTCCCTCTACAAATGCGATGCTGCTACCTGCTAGCCCATACTGTTGCTTATACTTTGCACAATCACTCCTATTCTCCACTATCCCTTCTTATCTGGGCCAGAACCTACTGCCGCAATCTATGTCAGTCTTCCTACCTTATACTAGAATGTCCTAACATAGCTGCAAGGATGGGCCTAACCGCCTTCTCCACAGCTGGACTCTCACTATGGAACGACCCCCCCCACCCCCACGCTCCTCAGAGCCCCCCCTCCAATCTAAATTCCCTGTTAAGAATGCACTTTCTGTTCTTCACGACCTGCATCTACCCACAGGCTGCTAGCACAGCTACACCTCCCTTACTCCACTCCCCCCTTCACTGCTTCACTCTCCCCTCCCGCCCTGAATACTATTGTTATTCCTATTATCGAATGATGAAGCAACCTTACCCTGTTTACCTAAATGTTATATACCGTGGTATGCTCAATTGGTGATATACCTGGTACTGTTTACCTTCATATTTTTCTGTTAACTTGACCTACACTGTTATGTTCCCTGTATGATCCACGCTGTTCTCTCACTGCATTTTTACACTGTGTTTGTGCCAGTTTCTGGCCCAGGCCGTGCCTGAAGAAGGTCTTCGGATCAGTGCACCAGCCCAGTTACTAAATAAATGAATACATTTTTCAGTTCAACAGTTCTAGGATCGTGGATATGTTGTTCATCCACACTTGTTGGCAAGTCCCCTTTCCCTTTAAGGATCCCAGGAAGCTTTCAAGCTGGCTCCTCCCACCCACCCAGGTGGTATAATCGTCGGCTCTGCCCCATGATGCCTGACCTTCCTTTCCGCTGGAAGATACAGGTTGCCTCTCTCGTGCTCTCGCATATCGTTGGGCCCTGGCTTCTAAACCTTCGGTTATTCCGAAAATCGTCTAGTTCGCATTTGCAATTGTGACTATTTACTTTTGATCATGGAAGACAAGTCTTCCCCTGGATTTTGTCTGTGACCCTGTGGCCAGAAGATGTCGCGCACCGATCCCCACACCACATGTGTGTACTGTCTTGGTGTCAACCATGACACCTCGAAGTGTGATCTTTGCCTCACCTTCCATCCTAATATTCTCGACGACTGTCTCGCACGCCTGAAACTGGGGAGGCCAGAGAAGCAAAACCCTCCAGTGAAATCCAAGGAGGCTCGGTGGGCGGTTTCCACGGCCGTAGGCTCTGCTGAACAATTGGAATGCATGCAAGCCTTCTAAGAGGAAGCAGCTCGGGCTGCAGAGACCACTCGGAGCTTCTTCGATCCACTCAACCTGGGCTCCACCTTCTCGGGTTCCTTCCGAGAGTTGTGCCAGTCTCTCCCAACTAAGGGGGAGAGTCCTGCGGGCACGCATTCCTCTCGGTCCCGTAAGTGGGAGAAGGACCCAGGACCGTCTTCGTCCCGACGGAGATGCTCTTGGGCTCCGGAGAGATCTCGGTTCCAGGAACTGGTGGTCTCAACCTTGGTCGAGATTGCCTCCTCAGCTGCTGACTTTTCGGCCTTGTCGTTGGGCCAGTCGACCGAGGTTTCGGTCAATGACGTTGAAATTGTCATTGAACCTATTGACCCTTTGTCGCCGACTCTCTGGAGAGGACTGTGGTCCTTGTTTTCCCCAGACCCAGCCTGCTGGATATCCCATCGAGGAAGTGGTCCTGGATCCTGGGAAGTCACCGGCCCCACCGGTGTCTCCCAAGCAGCGGAGTCTGCCTGCCCAATCTCGATCGAGGTCTAGGACCCCCTTGACTGACAGGCAGAGGAAGAGCCATAAGTGCTTTAAAAAGAGGTGATGCCATCGTTGTCCTTGTCCTCCTCGGATGAGGAGAGGCTCCGGCGGAAACTCGGGTGCTACGAGGACCTCATGTGGAAACAGCTGATTTTGACCAGGCACAAGCTGACCACAGCTTCTACACCGGCCATTACTTGGCTCTTTCCTTCCAGGCCGAAGCCGACTCCTTCATAGCCGATCAAATTGGTTCCCCCGTCCGCGGAGCCGGCTAAACCTCTGGTTCGGCCGAAACCGGTCTCTCCACTGATAGTGGTGGAATCACCGCCCAGGCAGCCTATGGGAGTGGCTCTGTCGAAAGAGGATAGGCCAGACACCGGGCTCCCCCGGCGTCTCTCAGCCACAGTTCCCCCTCCCCCCAGACTGCCCAAGCGGGTCGAGGGTAACCTGTGTGGTCTACCATTGTACCTGGATTCTTTGGATTCTGATGTGACCGACCTGCATTCCCATCCCTCGGATGATGAATTGGCCGGTGGGATTGAGACGGAGGAAGGTCCTTTGTCTTTTCAGGGCATTCTCTGCCTCATCTCTGAGTCCACAGGGATGCCCCTGGAACCTATCCAGAAAGAGGCGGAGTACCCTCTCACGGACATCCTCAAGAGAGGGGATACCCCGACGGAGGCCTTTCCAGTGGCCGAGGCTATTGTTGGCCCGGCCCTAGAACTCTGACAGCGTCCTGCCTCTTGTCCAGCACCATCTGCCCGCATGGCCCGTAAGTATGCGGTGCCCATGGGGTCCCTTGCGGGGTTCATAGAGCACCCTTCGGCTGAGAGTCTGGTGACTGCCTCTGTGTTCAGGCGTACTGGCAGTTCTGCTGACACTGACTGACCTCCTGAGAAAGAATCCAAGCTTATGGACCATTCGGCCAGGAAGGTCTATGCTGCTTCGTCCTTGGGCCTTCATCAGGCAAGTTCGGCCGTCATCATGGCACATTTCTCCCATGCCCTCTTGGGGTCTTTGGATTCAAGTTCAAGTTTATTGCAGGAAAACTCTGTTGAGCAAGCTCATTCACAAGGAGGTCCTGAGACAGACATACAGTCAAATAATTTAAGAGAATTACATAATGTACATAAAGAGCTCCCTGGGTACACAAAATTAAGATTAAGTCCTCCCACGTCTCCCCGCGGACATGCAGACCATGGTCAAGCAGGTCCGGGACCAAGGCCATGCTGTCACCAGACAGCAACTTCAGACGGCCCTGGACATTGGGGACTCTTGTGCCTGTTCGATGGCAGCCGCAGTTGCCTCTTGCTGCAGGGCTTGGCTGAGGCTCTCCTCCTTCCCGGTGGATATTCAGCACAAACTGGCTGATGTGCCTTTCCTAGGGACCGACCTGTTCGACCCAGGAGTGGCTGGTCACCTCCAGCGCATTGAACAGTCCAATGCCACCTTGGATGCTACTTCTGCCAAAGGTTCCTCAGGCAACAACCAGCAGAAAAAGAAGCCTTTTTGGCACTCTTCCCGTGCGGCGCAGCAGCAGTCCTCCTTTCAGGGTGGACAGCAGCAACAACAGCAGCAGCCTCAAGCTTGGCACCCCCGGCCCAAGCCTGGGCCCTCCCAGGCCCGTAAGAGAGGCCGAGGATCAGGTTCTGGATCTTCTCCTCCAACCCTGCTTAGTGACGGGGCGGGGACTGCCTCCCCCTCACCCGTCACGCCAGCTCTGGGTCCTCCCGTGGGGGGCTGGCTTCGCCACTTCATTTCCGCTTGGTCCGTTGTTACCATAGACAGGTGGGTTCTCGAAGTGGTCTGGCTAGGGACTGCCTCTGGAATTCGAGCAGTATCCTCCAAGTCGAGACTGTGCCCCTCGGAAGGAAAGAGCGTCTGCCCAGACCAGGTCTGCTCTTTGAGATGACATTGCTCAGCTCCTCCTCAAGGAGGTAGTAGCCCCAGTGGCGGATCCTCCAGCAGACCCAGGCTTTGTTTCCAGGTACTTTCTGGTGCCCAAGCGGATGGGGGAGCTGGCACCCCATTCTAGATCTCCACGACCTGAATTAGTAGTTCAGATTACGCACCTTCCAGATGGTCACTCTGTCCCAGAACATACCATCCTTGGAGCGAAACATGTGGTTCTGTTCACTGGATCTGCAGGATGCGTTCTTTCACATCCCTATCCATCCGTCTCATCAGTGGTTCCTCCGCTTCAGAGCCGAAGGGACCCTGTACGAGTTCCGAGCCATGCCGTTTGGCCTGTCATCAGCCCCAAGGGTCTTCACCAAATGCACTGCAGTGGTGGCAGCCCGTCTCAGACATGGGGGTCAGAATATACCCCTACCTCGACGATTGGCTCCTAGCAGGTACCACCCAACAGGATGTGGAGAGGTCCAGGGTCCTGGCCCTCCAGACCTGCTCCCGACTTGGCCTCCTCATCAACGAGGCCAAGTCGGTACGTCTCGTACCTTCCCGGGGGATGTGCTTCATCGGGGCAGAGCTTGACTCTCGTCAAGCCAGAGCTCAGCTCACGGCAGACAGGGCGGAGGTTCTCTCCTTTGCCCAGTCATTTCTGGTTGGGCAATTCTGCCCTTCCTGGGACTTTCTGTGCCTTCTGGGTTACATGGTGGGATGCACCTCGTGGTCCGTTGGGCCAGGTGGCACATGCGCCTCTTCCAGTGGGAGCTGGCCGCCCAGTGCACTCAGTGCCACAGTCATTTCGACCAGCTGATCACTGTAACCCAGAAGATATGGGATGCTTTCCAATGGTGGAACGTCACAGACCGGTTGCAGGAAGGGATCCTGTTTGTCTGCCCCGAGCCGACAGACGTCCTTACGACCGATGCCTCTCTCATGGGTTGGGGTGCCCACATGGGGGACAACAGAACCCTCGGGTTCTGGAGCCCCGAGGAGTCCTGATACTACATCAACCTGTTGGAGCTCAGAGCAGTCAGACTGGCAGTGTCAGCTTTCGCTCCTCAGCTCCGGGGTCAAGTGGTTCAAGTCCAGATGGACAATACTGCGACCATGTACTACCTCAACAAACAGGACGGCACGCACTCTCGTCTGCTTTGCAGAGAGGCGCTCTGCATCTGGACACTCATGAGCTGTCTGGAGGCAGATCTCCTAGCCATCCATGTGGCAGGAGCCTCAAACCATCTGGCAGATACTATCAGCCGCTTAGGCGAGACATCCCACGAGTGGTCTCTCTCCATCCAGAGGTAGCTTACTGCCTGTTCTCCCATTGGGGCAAACCGCTGGTGGACCTGTTTGCTTCAAGGGAAAACACCAAGCTGAGACTGTTTCATGCCGGCCCCCCTCAGCAGGGCTCGCTGCAGGGGATGACTTCTCGAGGCCATGGACCCCAGGCCTCCTGTATGCCTTTTCCCCATTTCCCTTGATCCACAAGGTGTTACTCAAGGTGAGGAGGGACAAGGTGAAGGTGATTCTGGTAGCCCCAGACTGGTCGCGCCAGTTCTGGTATCCAAATGTCAGCCTCAGCTGCAGGCCCCTGGAGTGGCTTTGGACACACCCGGACCTGATTTCCATCAATCAGGGGAAGGTATCCATTCGGACCTTCAATCCCTGCACCTCACAGACTGGTACCTGAGCGGCTAGAGTTCCAGCCTCTGGGTCTTTCCAGGATGGTCTCACCGTGGTGGAGGCATCCAGAAAGGAATCGACCAGGAAATGTTACGCCTTCAAATGGAAAATGTTTCCATTTGTTGTCAGGGCAAGGGGCCTGGACCCTCTGTCCTGTGGCTAACATTCTCGACTACCTTTGGTGTCTCCCCAAAGGGGGTCTCCGGTCATCAACCCTTAGGGTGCACCTGGCAGCCATCTCTGCTTACCGGGTGCTGGCCGGTCAGTCGATGGTGGCGCAGGAGACAGTGGTCGGGTGCTTTTTCAAAGGCCTGGACCACAAATCCCTTCCGGAGCGTGAACCTCCACCTCCGTGGGATCTACTGCTGGTACTGGCAAAGCTCATGGGCAAGCCATTTGAACCAATGCACAAATGTGAACTGTCACACTTGTTGTGTGAGACTGCCTTCCTGGTGGCTATCACGTCTGCCAGGATAGGAGAGCTCCAGGCACTTTCGGTGGACTCCCCTTATCTGGTTTTCCACAGGGACAAGGTTGTCCTACGCCCCCACCCGAAATTCCTTCAGAAGGTGGTATCAGAGTTTCACCTTAACCAGATATTAACTCTGCAGGTGTACTACCCCCAGCCACACCTCGGAGGCCGAGTACAGGCTCCATACTTTGGACCTGAGGTGTGCTCTTTCCTAATATAAGGAGAGGATGGCGGAAATTCAGGGAGAGGTTCGCCAGCTGTTTGTCACCTATGCTGAAGCCACTTCTGACAGACCTGCAGCAAAACAGACTGTTGCAACCAGTCACCAAGTTCGGGGTTTGGCAAAGACACTGCCATATCTACTATGGATGGTACCTCACTGTTGTCGATAGGTATAGGCCGTCATTGACTCTAGCGGTCACGACCCCTGCCAAGGTGTCACTTGACATACAGACAGTACTGCATCATTGTTATGTGTGATATGGCGCATACTTTCAGGCTTACCTATGCAGCCTGTACTGCTGTCAGTTGGTCTTCCTAAATCTCAGGTCCTGTCGACATCATTGGCCTCTTCTCAACATTTCTTTTCCCAGAGAGTTGTCTGTCCATGAAATCTGCTTCCTTTGGATAAAGGGTTTTAAATAATTGATTAGCAGTTTTTTTCTGGGGACAATACTAACTATAAAGTATTTATATAGGTTTTCTAGAAATGTTATGTTTGTTAAACACAGTGCGGCAAATGCTATGCATTTTCACAATGTTTTAACACTTATGAGCAAAACGCTAATCAAGTTTTAGAGTTAAATAAAACCCTGTGATATCATTATTAGTAATAATAAGACTGCTTTTAAAAACAGACTTGGCAACTTCATGAGATCAGGATAGCTCTTAAATTTCTATATGTAAGCCCTGAAGCTCTATGGGCACACAGCCTTTTTTCTTCTTTCAGCTTTTAGTATGGTTCTTAGTATACCGCTTGAGCTATGAAAAAGAACAATATGTAGCATGTTCTGGCTCCACTGTATCTTCTTGTAGTGAGGATTCTGTGATGTACATACACAGGTATCTGTCTGAAGACCCTACCTTCCGATCTATGGTGCAGAAAATGGCAATTTAGTAGGCTTTATGGTGGAAGAAGAGGATTCCAGTAAAAAGAACCTGATGGATTTCTTGAATGTGCTGTCTCCATCATTGCTCCTCCAGTTTTTATCCTGCATTGGGGATGCCACATTTGTTGCATAGTGCAGGCCAAATTCAGTACCAGCTAGATCTAGTGAGGCTGACAAGCAGTACCCTGCTCCTTCTGCCAAGTCTTATTGTGCCAGCCAGCCTGAGACGGATTCAGTGGTGATAATGACTTCCCATGACCAATTCAGGGCACCTAAACACATGAATACTCTGCCCCCTGATAAGTAATCCAGGAAGCTAGATGTGATGGGAAAGAGTACATATTCCTCTGCCTCACTAGGCCGTCGTATTGTAAACTACCAGGCCCACATAATGAAGTAGCAGAATAATCTGTGTACAGCTGCCAAAGCTGTAGCTCAGGCCCTGCCAAAAGGAAATGCAAGAATTAGTTTATTAAAAATCTTTCTTCTGGGGCTAAGTTTGGCAAACTTTTGCCACTGTCAACATATGATTTCTCTGATGCATCTGCCAGGGCAGCTACCATGGGTGTTTGCATGAGATGGTATTCTTGGCTCAGGGTTGCTGGGTTTGCAGCTGATGTGCAGCGGATGTTTTTGAATGCCCCTTCTAGAGGCACCAAACTGTTTGACTATCACATGGAAGAGGGATCAAGAGGCTTTCAAGTCTCTAAAATGACGTCAAGGTAAGTCACATCCCTGTATCCCAAGCCTGGCAAGGGTCATGATGGAGGATAATTTCATCAACCTGCTTCCAGATGTGGCCGTCGGGCCTGCCGTCAGCATGACTCAAATTGGACTGCCCCACACCACTGTTGACTTCAGAGGTGGTTGTAGGGAGCCATTCCTCCCTTCAGCTGATATGGTGGAGGGAGATTATCACGGATGAATCGGTTCTGGAGATAAAACTGAAAAGGGACATGATCTGGAGTTCTTAGGGCCCCCCCCCCACCTCTTTCCACCTATCCTCTGGGACATTTGTCCCTGCTGAAACAAGTTTTGGTAAACAGACATGCAAGAGAACTGCTGCTTCTTGTCCAAAGGACAAAGGGTTCTACTCCAGGGGTCATGGCAGAGGATCTTTTTGTCAGCCGTCTGCCAGAGGTGGCCGTCATGTCCGCCGTCAGTAAGGCAGTGGAACCTTGCCAGGCCCCTTCCCTTAGGGGCCCATTCCAAAGCATCAAAGGCCAGTGGAGCTGGTGGCTCTGCCCCCACTGGCTCAGCATGACTAGAATCAGATTGCCCCCACACCGCAGTTGCCTCCAGAGGTGGTTGTATGGGGTCGTTTCTCCCTTCATCTGACACAGTGGAGGGAGATTACTGTGGAGAGCTACCAAACTGCCACTCCTTGTTTGTAGATATAATTCTGTTTGTGCGTGCGCACGCGTGTATGTTTGTGTATATGTGTATATATGTTTATGTGTGTGTATTTATATATAATTCTATGTATATGTACATGCCCCAAGAAATGCCAGTGTTAATACAAAGGTACCTAGGGAGAGGGAGGAGACCGGATCTCTGTTAAAAGGGGTTAGACTTTTCTTTGACCTGAAGTCCAGCTTGCTTGCCAGGAAACTGACAAGTTATTGTCAAAGGCTTGGGGGATTTCTGATCAAAGGGTATTTTCCATATTTAACACACCAGGGGAAACGGAGGTAAATAAAATAGTTAAGGAGATCGCTCTCTTTCACTTTAAAAGCAGAATGCTGTGATCCACGGAAACTGTCATGGTATTGTTTTTGATGAGATGAAAGAAAAACAGGAACATCCTTCCTAGCAGACCTGTGTGACATCCTAATTACAGGTGTTATAAATGTAAGGCTGGGTGACATCACTGGGCAGCTAGAAAATTGTGTTGGGATTTTGGAAACAACGGAACAGTGACCTCTCCTGGCCAAATGGAGTAGTTGCTCTGGGGACATAGACCAGTTTAGAACTGAGAATAAATGATGACACTGCAAGTTACAGAAGGCATTTTAAAGCCCCAGCTCGGGACATTTACACACACTTTTCATTTGGACTCCACCTGACACACAAAAAGCCAAACTGCTGAGACCCAGTGGCTGCCAACACACTTTCATTTGGATTTCGCCTGTCACACAAGGAGACAAAACTGCTGCAAAGACCAATGAAATTGAACTTTCATTTACTGTTCTGGACTTCAAGTTTCTCAATTTCAGGTGGACTTCAGCTATCAGTCATGTGTATTTTCCCCATTTTTCCTGTATTTTGTGACCAAATTAGTGTATTTTTTTTAGTTGTAACTGTAGGATTATTAAAGTATTTTAGTAAAACTTTTATTTTTCTGAAGAAAATCTGCCTGAGTGAGCTTTATAATTTGTGTGTGAATTGTGGGACAGTATTAATAAACTGTGATCAAACTGCTAATTGCTGAAAGGGTTGTCACCGTAAATAACCAAATCGAACAAGGGTCTGTAGGGGACATCTGGATAAAGAGAGGGAGAATACAAAAGTCTCAAGGATGAGTCTGGAGGGATTTGAACTGGGTTATTGCATGCCCATGGGAGAAGACCAGATCAGGTTTTACAAGGCTACCCCGAAGCAATTGTAACATCTGGATCATCCCTGTTTGTGTAATAGCCAAGGAGGGGTTCATATTTGGCTAAAAGTCTCGAGACTGGTATTGTGCCCTTATTCAGAGTTTAGAGGGATGCTCTGGATTCTTGTGGTAGAGGTGCAGTCATGACCTTGATGAGCAGTCTAAAAAGACATGAGGAGGGTAGCCCTGTCTCCCGCCCCCGTCACAGATTGCATGTTGGGATGGGCACTGAGCTCAGTGGACCTGAGACCCCCAGGAGTGGGTTTGTGACAGTTACCACAGACGAGTGTGTTCTGGAGATAACTGCAAAGGGACATGCTGTGGGGCTGTTAGAGACCCCCCCCCCCGAGCACCCTCTATCCGTTTTCCACCTATCCTCCAGGACATTTGTCCCTGCTGTAAGGAGTGTAAGTTTTGCTAAACAAATGTGCAGTAGAACTACTGCTTCTTGTCAGAAGGACAAAGGGTTCTACTCGAGATACTTCTCGTCCCCAAATGGACAGATCATCTCAGGCCTGCGTTAGATCTGAGAGACCCTGTAAGCTTCGATTCCCTTTTTATAAACAGGGGACTGGAAAGTGCTCCTGGGTATGAAGGATGCATGCCTTCATATCAATATCCGGCAACATCACTGATAGTATCTGAGATTTGTGCTGGAAGGCGAGCATTATCAGTTCAGAGTATTGCCTTTTTGCTTGTTTTCTGTGCCATGGGTCTTCACCATATGCTTGCCAGTGCTAGCAGCAGCCCTTCGCAGGGAAGGCCTGTATGATTTCCCCTATCTGGATAATTGCCTCTTAAAAAGCCAGCTGCAGGAGCCAAGTCTTGCACACCCTGTCCTGAACCAATTGTTCGAAGACCTGTGGGGGTACAGTGAATAAGTGAGTACTGACTCCTTGCTAGAGGCTTTAGTACATAGGTGCTGTCTGTGACACAAAACAGGGCTATGTGTTTCGACCCCTGGGCAAAATGACTCATTGCTCAGGTACAACTTTTAATGTCTTTATAAGTGACGTTGCAAAGGAGCTGGAAGGGAAAATCTGCCTTTTTGCAGATTATACCAATATCTGCAACAGGGTGGACACTGAGGTTGGGAGGGGTGTTGCAGGATGTGCAGAGACCTGAGAAAACTAGAGGAGTGGTCAAGGTATAGCAGCTGAGTTTCCGTGTGAAAAAGTACAAAATATAGGGCACAGAAACCCAGGGCAGAGTATAAAGAGGATGGAGTGGTATTAATGACCACCAAGCAGGAAAAGATACCTGGGGTAATAATATCAGATGACCTAAAGTGGCCAGGCAGTGCGGTAAGGCAGTAGGGGAAGGCATGTGGGATGCTGGAGTGCATAGGGAGAGCTATCACCAGGAGAAACAGGGAGATGGTGTTGCCTCTGCATAGATTGCTGGGAAGACCCCACCTAGAGTATTATGTCAAGTTCTGGAGACCACATCTCCGGAAGGACATTGACAGAGTAGAGGTGGTCCAGAGGAGGGCAAGTAAAATGGTGCAGTGTGTGCATCAAAAGCCCTATGAGAAAAGACTAAAGGACCTCAATATGTACACCCTGGAACAGAGGAGAGAGAGGGGAGATACGATGGAGACCTTTAAATACTTCTCGGGGTAAGTAAGGTACAGGAGGGGAGTATTTTTCAGAAGAAAAGGTGCTCAAGAACAAGGGGACATGCTGTGAAGTTGGGGGGGGGGTTAGATTCAGAAAAGAAGTGAGGAAGTACTTCACAGAAAGACTGGCGGATTCCTGAAACAGCCTTCCAGCAGAGGCGGTGGGGGCAAAAACAGTAGTGGGATTCAAGAATGCTTGGCATAGGCACAAAGGAATCTTATTGGAAAGGAAGGGAGGAGGGAGAAAGAGCTGTAGATTGGGTATAGTCGGATGTAAAGTGTATATAAAGTGTAGGTAGGGAGAAATGTGCAGACTGGATGGGTCAAGTGGTCCTTCTAGGGACATGGATATGTTGTTCATCTACACTAATTGGCAGGTTCCTTGCCGCTTTAAATCTTGCTGGAAGGTCTTCAAGCTGGCTCCTCCCACCCACCCGGGTGGTGAACTCTCGGCTCCGCCCCATGACGCCAGATCTTCCTTACCACTTGGAAGCTCAGGTTCCCTCCTTTACGCTCCGCGTATAAGACTGGTTCCTAACTCTTCGGTTTTCCGAAATTAATCTTTAAGGTTTTCTAGACTTTGTTCAACTATTTCCCTCGCGGCTGCGATGGACAAATCGACTCCCGGTTTTCGGAGATGCCCATGCGGGCTGAAGATGTCTCGAGACGGATCCGCACTCCGCGTGCGTCTATTGCTTGGGCCTTGAGCACGCAGCTGCGCTTCGACCTGTGCTCTTCTTTCTTGGCCCTCGTCCTGGAAAGACCGTGCCGCCCGTCTGCAACTTGGGCGACCCGGTCGCTACCCTCCGTAAAGTCGAAGAGGCCTGGTTGGTGGTTCTCTGACGACGGCGGGCTCGGCGGATCAGCTAGAGCAGATGATCGCCCTCGAAGAGGAGGTGGTGCGGGCCGCATCTTCCTTGGCCGCAGCATGTATCCCGCTCTCCCTGGGATCCTCATATTCTGCTTCCTTTAAGGAGCTTTGGCTGTCTCTCTCCACCAAGGAAGAGGGACCTTCATCTTCGGGACCTTCCTCTCGGTCCAAAAAGAAGAAGGACTAGGGTAAGTCCGTCCGTTGACGCTCTTAGGAGCGGGAGAGGTCCCCCTCGCCGAGCGGTCGACCATCGACCCGGTCGATCCTTGACCTTCGCCACTGGCTTCACGGTGTCCCGGCCAGGTCAGTTGACCGAGACCTTCGCGCATGAGTCGAGATCTTTCTCGACCGCTGGACGGGTTGTCGACCGCTAAGCTGAAAATCCTCTCTCCGTTCCCCGGTGGTGGTTGAGGATCCGTGGGCTTGCCAGTGCCTCCGGTTCCGAGCCTTGGGTATTCCTTCCGAGCTGAAGGGAGGGCGGGTTTCCGCCATTCCCTGCACCTCCTCGGAAAAGCCGAGAGGTTCGCAGTCTCGGCTCCTGACTTCTTCGTGGTCCAGCCGATCCCGCCACCAGAGGTGGCCTCGGTCTCGCAAGCGGAGCCGCCGCCGTCTCGCCCTCTTCCTTGACGAGGGAGGCTTCGACGCAGCGCCGACGATACGAGGACCCCATGTGGCAACAGCTTCTGCTGGCTGGGAACAAGCCGACGACGTCGCCTTCCCCGGCCATTAAGTGGCTGTCACCAGAGCGGCCAAAGCAACCCCTCGCTTTAGCCGAGGCGCCTGCTTCCAGGCCTGTTGCTCAGCTGAAACCAGCTGCTCCACCGATTAGGGTGGAACCTCCGCCTCCACAGCCGTTGTTTGGGGCTCCGACCAAGAACTCTCGGTCGGCTCAGGGTTTACCCCATAGGCTGTCGGTCACCCTTACTCCAGATCACCCTCGGCAGGTAGAGGGTGGCTCAGGCCCGAGGCAGCTCTTTGCGGACTCTTCAGAGTCCAGCGGCAATTCCTCCCTCTTCTCTAGGCGAGTGGACTTGGAGTCCTCTGGAGGTCAGTCGCTGGACGATAGCCCTTCATCCTTTCTGGGTTTGCTTAGGCTCATCTCGGAGTCCACCGGGATGCAGCTCGAGCCCGTATCCAAGCGGGCCAAGTATCCCCTCATGGAGATATTGGACCGAGGGAATTCTCCTACGGAGGCCTTTCCTGTGGCCGAGGCCATTGTGGGCCCGGCCTTGGAGCTCTGGCAGCGCCCTGCTTCCTGCCCTGCGCCTTCGGCCAGGATGGCCAGGAAGTATGCGGTCCCTACCGGTTCCCTGTCCGGTTTCTCGGAACACCCCTCAGCCGAGGGGTTAGTTACCGACAGCGTTTTCCGGCGTGCCGGAAATGCTAGGGATGTGGACAAACCTCCGACAAGGAGTCCAAGAAATTGGACTATGTCGGGCGAAAAGTCTACGCTGCGTCCTCCCTTGGCCTTCGCCAGGCCAGCTCGGCCGTGCTTATGGCACATTTCTCCCATGCCCTGTTGGGCTCCCTGGACGAGGTAGTCCCTCATCTCCCGGCTGACCTGCAGACTACGGTTAGGCAGGTGCGGGACCAGGGCAGGCAGTGGCAAAGCAGCAACTTCAGACTGCTTTGGACATTGGAGACTCCTGCGCCAGGTCAGTCGGCCGCAGTGGCTATGCGCCATCGGGCATGGCTGAGGATATCCACCTTCACCGCGGATACCCAGCACAAATTGGCGGATGTCCCTTCTGGGACTGACCTCTCGGCCCTGGAGTGGAAGGCCACCTCCAGAGGATCAAAGTCCAATGCCACCTTGACTCGGTCTCATCCGCTCCAGAGGACAAGGGCCGCAGACCGCAACCCAAGCCCTTCATCCGCCTGCCCTCCGCACGTCCCTGCCCAGCAACATCAGGGCCAGCAGGCTCGCGCCATGCCCCAAACCCAAGCCCAGGGCTTCTCCTCCAGGAAGCAGGGAGGTAAGGCCCAGGTGGTCCCTCGGTCGGTCCCTCCTTCAAGCCTGCACAGTGATGGGTTGAGGGGTGTCGCCCAACCTCGCCACCTCACCCAGGTTCCCCTGGGGGACGGCCCGCATTCTTTCTGCCTGGTCTGTTACCACAGACCGGTGGGTGTTGGAAGTGGTAGGAAAGGCCTGCCCTGGAGTTCGAGCAGGTCCCGCCTCTTCAGAGCCGTCTCTCTGTGGGGTTCTCGGGTCCGTGCCTCGCTGTCGGCTCGCCGAGCCGACATCGCCCGCCCTCAAAAGAGGTGATCAGGAGAGGTGGCAGACTCCTCCTCAGACCCGGGTTTGTGTCCAGGTACTTCCTGGTCCCAAACGACGGGGCTGGCTACCATTCTCTCACTCCACACGACCTAAACAAGTTCCTAAGGTCTCGAACCTTCAGGATGGTTACCTGGCTCAGATAATACCATCCTTGGAACGCGGCTTGTGGTTCTGCTCTCGACCTGCAGGGACGCTTTTTTCATCGCCCCTATCCGTCTGCCTTCACCAAGGTTCCTTCGCCGAGCGGAGGGATCCCTCACGAGTTCCGAGCCATGCCCTCGGCCTTTCTCTTGCTTCCAGGGTCTTCACCAAATGCATGGCAGTGGTGACAGCATTCCTGAGGCGCCGAGGGTCCGGTGTACCTCTACCTGGACGACTGGCTGATAGCAGCCCTCCAGACAGGAGGTGGAGCGTCCAAGATCCTGCCCTCCAGGTTTGCTCTCTCAACCGCCTCTCATCAACCAGGCCAAGTCGGAACTCGAACTGAAGCAGGTGATTCTCTCATCGGGCAGAGCTCGACTCTCTTCGAGCCAGAGCACGGCTCCCGGCGGACAGGGCCGAGGTTCTTTCCTCCTTTGCCCGATCATTTCTGGTTGGGCAATTGCGCCCTGCCCAGGACTTCCTGCGCCTCCTGGGTCTCATGGCGGCCTGCACCAGCGTGGTCCGTTGGGCCCGCTGGAACATGCGCCCCTTCAATGGGGGCTGGCCAGCCAGTGGTCTCAACGCTGCGATCCATTGGACCAGTGAGTGACGGTGACCCATGGGATGTGGAACGCTCTCCAGTGGTGGATCGTTCCAGCTCATCTGCAGGAAGGCATCCCGTTTGTCCACCCCGAGCCGACGGTATCTCTATCGACCGATGCCTCTCTGATGGGTTGGGGTGCCCATCTGGGGGAACACAGAGCGCACGGCCTCTGGTCCCCGCGGGAGTCCCGATGCCATATCAACCTGCTGGAGCTCGGCGGTCCGCCTAGCTCTCACCGCCTTCGCTCCGTTTCTACGGGGTCAAGTGGTTCGGGTCCAGACGGACAATACCATGACCATGTACTACCTAAACCGCCAGGGCGGGACGTGCTCCATGCCCTTGTGCAAGGAAGCTCTCCGCATTTGGTCACTCATACGCAGCCTGGAGGCGGATCTCCTAGCCATTCATGTGGCAGGAGCTTCCAACACCCTGGCCGATGCCCTAAGCCGGATAGGGGCTGTATCCCACGAGTGGTCTCTCCTGCTGGAGGTAGTACAAGATCTGTTCTCCCATTGGGGCACACCGCAGGTGAATCTGTTTGCCTCCAGGGAGAACGCGAAGCTGAGGCTGTTCCATGCCCGCCCCCCTCAGCAGAGCTCGCTGCAGGGGGATGCCTTCTCGAGGCCGTGGATCCTGGGCCTCTTCACGCCTTTCCCCATTTCCCTTGATCCACAAGGTGCTTCTCAAGCGAGGAGGGACAAGGCGCAGGTGATTCTGGTAGCCCCAGACTGGCCCCGCCAATGCTGGTATCCAGATCTCCTCAGCCTCAGCTCCAGGCTCCCGGGGCAGCTTCCAGCTCGCCCGGACCTGCTTTCAGTCAATCAGGGGAAGGTGTTCCATCCGGACCTTCAGTCCCTGCACCTGATGGCCTGGTTCCTGAGCGGCTAGAGTTCCAGGCCTTGGGTCTTTCTGACGAGGTCCTCAGTGTAGTTGAGGCGTCC
Organism: Neoceratodus forsteri; assembly: GCA_016271365.2. NCBI lineage: Eukaryota > Metazoa > Chordata > Ceratodontiformes > Ceratodontidae > Neoceratodus > Neoceratodus forsteri. The sequence goes on from CM057451.1 coordinate 44,011,853, forward strand.
CGTAAGGAGTCAACCAGGAAATGCTATGCCTTCAAATGAAACATAGAAACATAGAAGTTGACGGCAGATAAGGACCGCAAGGCCCATCCAGTCTGCCCATTTCTTTTTCTACCTTATAAATGTGCCATCGGCCTTTGCTCTGTCAGTGGCCTATCTATTCATAGTCATTTGTATTGCTCCCTTATGCCTATCCCATGCCTGTTTGAAGCCCTGCACTGTATTCATAGCCACCACTTCTTGTGGTAAGCCATTCCATGCATCCACCATCCTTTCTGTGAAAAAGAATTTCCTCACATTCCCCCTTAATCGGCCTCCCTCTAATCTCATGCTGTGTCCTCTTGTCCTGCTATTTTTCTTATATTTAAATATGTTAGACTCTTTCACTTTGTTTATGCCCTTAAGGTGTTTGAATGCCTCGATCATATCACCTCTCTCCTCCTTTGCTCAAGGGTATACATATTGAGCTCGTTAATCTGTCCTCATATGTCTTCTTATGCAGTCCCTGCACCATTTTGGTTGCCCTTCTCTGGACTGCCTCAATTTGTTAATGTCCTTGTGTAGGTGTGGCCTCAATACTGCACGCAGTACTCCAGATGGGGCCTAACCAGTGTCTTGTACAGAGGGATTATCACCTCCCTCTTCGACTTGTGATACCCCTACTAATACACCCTAACACCCCCTAGCCTTACCTACTGCTTTAGAGGTCTGCTTGGATGATTTTAGGTCATCAGTGATGATGATGCCCAAGTCTCTTCTTCCTTTGTGACTGCTAGCAACTCCTCCCAGCCTATAGGTGGCTTCAGGGTTTCTCTTCCTATGTGCATGATTTTGCACTTCTTTGCATTAAATCCCAGTTGCCACTCTTCTGACCATTCTGCTAGTTTATCCAGATCTCTTCTCATTCTGCTCACCCCATCTGGATCATCTACTCTGTTGCAGATCTTGGTGTCATCTGCAAACAGACAAGCCTTACCCTCTAGTCCATCTGCAAGGTCACTAATGAAGATGTTGAAGAGGACTGGCCCCAGGACTGATCCCTGAGGTACCCCACTTGTGACTTGCATCTCTTCTGACTGTATACCATTTACCACCACTCTCTGTTTCTGCCCGTCAACCAGTTTGCCACCCAGTTGACCAACTTCTGACCCACCCCGAGCCTACCCAGCTTATTTATCAATCTTCTGTGTGAACAGTGTCGAAAGCTTTGCTGAAGTCAAGGTAGGTGACAGCAACTGCTCCTTGGTCCACCACTCTGGTTACCCAGTCAAAGAAATCTATGAGATTAGTTTGACAGGACCTTCCTTTTGTAAACCCATACTGTCTTGGATCCTGTGCCCCTATGGATTCCAGGTGTTGCACTATCCTTTCCTTAAGGAGTGCCTCCATAATCTTGCCCACTACTGAGGTAAGACTGACTGGTCTGTAGTTCCCCACCTCCTCCCTGCTACCACTCTTGTGGAGCGGGATCACATGAGCCCTTCTCCAGTCTTCTGGGACCTCTCCTGTGCTCAGAGACTCACTAAACAATTCTGCTAATGGCTCTGCTAGTTCCTCCTTTAGCTCCTTAAGTACCCTGGGATGTATGCCATCAGGTCCCATTGCCTTATCCACCCTGAGCTTTGCAAGCTCTTGTAGGACCCTTTCTTTTGTGAAGGGACTAGTGCTCACCTCCCTCCCCCTGTGTCCATGATGCTGAGCTGTGGGCCCTGCCCTACCTTCTCTTCAGTAAATACTGAGCAAAAGTATCTATTTAGGATAGATGCCTTTACAGGGTCCTCCTCCTCACATGCTCCCTTTTCTCCATTAAGCTTAGCAATACCCCTCTGGACTTTCTCCTTTCACTAATGTATCTATAGAAAGTCTTGTCACCTTCTTTACTGTTCGTGCTAGTGTTTCCTCAGTTTGGGACTTTGCCTGCCTTACTGCCTTACCTGCTTCCCTTAGGGCAGTTTGGTATGCCTCCCTATCTTCATCCTGCTGTGTTCCCTTATATTTCCTGAAGGCCAGCCTTTTGGCTCTGACCTTTTCTGCTACTGTATTTGAGAACCAAAGTGGTTTCCTTCTTCTTTTGCACTTCCTTTTCTGTCTAACACAATGGGATGTTGCTTCAAGTACTGCATCCTTAATGCTTGCATTTGGTGTCAGGGCAAGGGCCTGGACCCTTCCTCCTGTTCCTTGGCAAGCATTTTGGACTATTTATGGTCCCTTTCTCAGCAAGGGCTCAGGTCGACGACCCTAAGGGTGTACCTGGCAGCCATCTCTCTGCTTGGGACACGGGCGAGGAAGCAGCGGTGTGGCAGGAGAAGGTGGTCTAATTGCTTTTCAAAGGCTCGATCACATTTCCCCTCCGGGCAAGCGAGAACCTCCACCACCGTGATCTCACTGCTGGATTGACAGAAGCCTATGGGCAAGCTATCAACCAATGCACAGGTGTGATCTCTCTCACCTGTCGTGGAAGACCGCCTTCTTGGTGGCTATTACGTCAGCCAGAAGGATGGGAGAGCTCCCAGCGCTTTCCATTGAGTCTCCTTACCTGGTCTTCCACAGGGACAAGGTTGTCCTGCGCCCCCACCTGAAATTCCTTCTGAAGGTGGTGTTGGAGTTTCACCTTAACCAGGTGTTGACTCTGCCGGTGTTCTACCCCAGTCACACCTCGGAGGCCGAATATAGGCTCCATACGTTGGACCCTAGAAGGCTCAGCTTACTATAAGGAGCGCACGGCTGAAATTCGGGAGAGGTTCGCCAGCTGTTTGTCACCCACGCTGAAGCCGCACCTGGCAGACCTGCAGCCAAGTGGACGATAAGCAGGTGGGTCACCTCCTGCATAGATCTCTGCTATAAGTTGGTGGGCATGGAGCCTCCCAGAGGGATAAGAGCTCATTTACCCGCCATACTGCTGCATCGGTGGCTGCTTCCAGGGACGTCCCTATCCAGGAAATCTGCAGGGCTGCTACCTGGAAGTCAGCACACACCTTCATCACCCATTACCACATCGACCTTGAGTCACGCCAGGATGCTGGTTTTGGGGCCTCGGTTCTCCAGTCTCTATTCCCTAAGTAGGGGGTGTGCGCCTTGCCTCCCTCCTCCCGGAGAACTGCTAGGAGTCTGCCAATTAGTGTGGATGAACAACATATCCATGTCCCTAGAAATACAGGTTACTCACCTGTAACAGGAGTTCTAGGAATGGTATAGCATTGTTCATCCCTGACTCCCGACCTCCCGGCTAGCGCACAACCCTGAGCTTCCAGCGGGCCAGATCTGGCGCATGGGGCGGAGCGAGAGTTTTTACCACCTGGGTGGGTGGGAGGAGCCAGCTTGAAGACCTTGCGGCAAGGAACCTGCCAATTAGTGTGGATGAACAACATATACCATTCCTAGAACTCCTGTTACAGGTGAGTAACCTGCATTAATCTGCCATGAAATTATGTGTTACTGTTTTTTACATTACCCTTCTTGTTCTGGCATCAAATAGTAATAACTTTCAAGCAGATTTGGTGAGTGAGATAGCTTTACATGAAGCCCATGCATATGTCCGCTGCTGATTAGAACTCTCTTCCAACGGAATTTCATCTATTTAGTTTAGTTTAGTTAGTTTTTGTTGACTGGGTAAGTGCACTAGACCTGTTTCTTGCTATAGGTTTAAGATTCATCTGAAAAGCCATTTCCTAAGATTATCTAATTGCAGTTGCTTTGATTAATGTAGTTTCATAGTCTACATTAATTAACTTTTTATGTATTGTATTTTGTCTGTATCATACCGTTTATATTCCTTGGGTCCACCATGAAAATGGGCATTTGATGCTCTTTGGGTTCTTACCTAGTTAAATCAAATAAATAAAAACCCTTCACATGCTTCTTATGACAGCATAGTGCCTAGCACCTGTACAGAAGTGGCTTTTTTTTTTTTTTTTAACACTGATGTCATAATTCACCTCATTTGGGAAGTGCATAATGGCGTATTAATTTCTGAGGCATAAAACTCCACTGAATCCTTAAGTAGGACTCTTACCTTGAAAGATGCATCTGGGATGGACTCTGACCTTCCTTTAAACTACAGTTGAGTTATGTTACGCGGGTGGCAGGGTACTGTCCCACTTGTGACCTGTTGAACAAAAAGGAAAGCTGTTGAGGGTAGACTTCTTTTCCTTGCTTGCCCAAGTGCCTCTGCCCCTTGTAGGAGACAGGAACTGAAAATATCTTCCATGTCAGCTCATGATGCTGTGGTGGAAATTGCATTGCCACCTAGGAGACTCCGTTGTCCAGACCTTGGTCTGTCTGATAACAGACCATTCTATAGCTTTTGCCTTGTGGGGTCCTGGAACAAATCTTGGAAATCCAGCAGTGTTCCTTTGGAGCTGCTCTGGTACATTTCGCTACAGTGCAGGTGTCCAGAATGTAGCAGTTGTGCATCCCAGGGACCCTCAATGCTGATGGATAAGCATCGTGATGGGCTGCCAGAGCATCAAGGATGAAAAGCCCTGCACCCCCAAGAGACCTATGAGATCCACACCAGAGACCTATGTTGCTATGCCCTTCTGTCTTCTCGTGTGTTTGCATTGTCTGAAACTCTGCTCCTTACTTTTTATGTTTTTTGGGGTGGGGCTATCTCCTCACGGGAAACTTAGAAAAACATAATTTTTGGACACAATTCAGGTAGTTTTATATTCTGTTTTCTAGATATTGACATATGTTCCTCATTAGTGGGGGCGTTTGCACATTCCCATCTTAGGGTTTGCTCATCAACCACTGAGCAGTCACTTGAGGATACCATTAGAACCCCTTGATGGAATTATTTCCTTGTAGTTCTCTGATGCAAACATCATTCAGTGTGTGTGATCCTTCAGTTCATCATAAGTTTGTGTCTCTGAAGGTAGCCTTGAACTAGCCTTTTGTGATTAGCCATTTAATGTATTTTTCTGAATGTATTTTACTTTATAAACTGTTGACATGTTTGGGTCTAACTTCTTTTTTTTCCTGTTACCAGTGATAGTGTTCTGGATTCTTAAATAAGGCATGACCAGGGGTTATGCTAATGGTCTGCTAATTGCCCTCTAGGGGTGCAGAGTGGCACAAGGCATAACTAAGTGCCCCATGCCCCTAGAGGGTGATTAACTGTCCATTAACATAATCCCTGGGCGTGCCTTATTGGTATTGTAATAGAAATGTTTTTTAAATACTGTTATAAAATAAAATAAAAATAAATAAATACTGTTAAATCGTGTTTAGCATATGACTAAGCTCTACATGTATATTAATTGAAGATTATCATAAGGTTGTCAAAATATTTACAGCCAATCAGAAAGCTCCATTTCTCAGACCATTTTTTTATAATTCTGTTTATTCCAGGTGTGTTTAGAGCATTCTTTTCACCTATTGTGTAACGGAAAAGTAGAAGAAGCCCATAGGTGCCTGACACTGGCAGAGAGCTGGAGATATGGGGAAAAATCTGCCTTGCAGCAGGAAAGGATTAAACTCATTCAGGCTTATAGGGCGCTGCTGGATTACTGTACCTGGTTTAAAAAAAGAGCCATGCTCTCCCAGGAAGGCAAGTGCAAAACCTCACTCTTTCTTTCTCTTTTTTTTTTTATTTCTTTATTGCAGTTGCACTGCATAAGTACAAAACAATAATGAAAGTACAACTGCAAGTTAGAAAATGAACCAATTATAGTATGTATTATACAAATGTGAGGATAATTACATGTATAAAAGGGCCACTGATTTCCAATGACTGAAAAAAGGTAAATTCCGTTTTCATGACCTTGAAAACCAGTAATTCTTCTGGTGTGTTGGAGCTCATTTTCTGGGTTTTACTGGCAACTTGGTGGGGGAAAAAGTTTTTCCTTGTCTTTTTGTCATTTTTAATATAAAATGGTGTATGCATTGATAGTTGATACATAGCTATACCATTTTGCATTTAAAAAATGCATTTTATGTTTTCTGTCATGTATGTAGCATTCTATACATACTGTGTATTTATTTATTTTTGAATTTAAACTTGTGTTAACCAGGTAAGTGCAATGAGCCAAAGGCCCATTTTTATACACAACCCAGGGCTATATACAGCAGCCAAGATATTACATAAAAAAATACATAAAAGAACAATACAACATAGACTTAACATTCATGTAAAACAATTACAAAGAAGTTGGCTACATCGGTATTTCTTCAAATGCAGTGTAAAAGCTGCACGGCCAAGGCCTTCATGTGAGAAATTAGGTGATGAATTCCATGCATTATGGACACTTCTCCCCTGTATAGGTCTTTCATTTGTTCAATGTGACCCAGCTCTAATCCAACAGCGACCTCCTCTGGCCCCTAAGTGTACTGTTATTGCTATCGTACCATGGTTGACATTCTCTGTCCAGTGCTTTTTGCCCTACCAAGTTGCTTTCTAATCCTCCCACTGCACAGAGTTTCTGTAGAAACAAGTTTCCTGGGATACTGTAGTGGCAGAAGTGTGCACCAGCTCTCCCTGGCTGGGATGAGCAGCTAGTCTGTGCTAGTGCAAGTACTCTCCTGAACTGGGGTCACCGGGACAGCAGCCCCATATTGATGTTTACAAAACGAGTACCTATTGTTAGAACGTATGTACATTTAAGCACATGTCTTGTGCGATGTAATAAACAGAACTCCAAGTGTGCTTTGTGTTCATTAATAGTGAACGAATATAAGAAAGTATAACGCATGTTAACAGGTGCACATCAGATGTATACAGTTTTGTTGTAATGAACATGCCATGAAAGATGCATAGTATTGCACAGGTTTACAGAAACGTATTGCACAATTAGACTTATGTTACAGACCCATAGTACTGTACCATATTGCACATGCAAGCAATAACACACAGTGAGATGTGGGTTCTCGCCTGATAAGAGCATGCCCAGGTGTGTTACAAGGCAGGAGGTGCTTGTGCCGAGTACCTTATACACCTGGGCGTACTCTCATCAGGAGATAACCCACACCTTGGAGTGTGTTATTGTGCTTATAAAATGGGCCCCTAAGTAATTATTAAAAAAAAAGATGAACAACAAAAGAAGGTCAGAAATATAACAATGGAGGTGTCATCAGTCTAAATAGTAAAAAATAGTCCCTCTGTTAAAATGACTGTTTCGTGCCAGTAGAGATCTTCCTATGTATTCCTGAGGTTGAAAATATGAAAATACCATACAGTGTATGTAAGCCTCCCTTTCACCTTCCTATACAACTCTAGACATTTAACGTTTTCTGTTTGTGTTTTCTTTGGAATATTTATAACTTTGTCCATGTATCTGTGTAACTACTGGCTCAGTTTTAGTTGGAGGGAGCCTTTTTGACTTCAGGTGTTGTCTTTTTCTGTTTCCCAACCCCAAAAAAAGATCTACAATGATTTTATTTCTTTTCTTTCTTTCAGTTTGTCTGTTTGCTTTATTGTGAATGCCTTCATTGACACCAAAGCGTGTCCCTTTGTGGCCTTGGTATAAAGTAGATTCCTTTTGCGGTTTGAAACCGCAAGTACCAAGCGGTGCCATTGGGGATCACTTTTTTTTTTTTAATTTATTTGGTTTATGTCTGGTATTTCTTAGAGTGGTGGGTTCCTGCAGTGGAAGACGTAACACAGGAGCATCTCAATGAAGAGGTTTCAAGATTTCACTCCTGTTTCTGCCCCGAACTGCAGGTTATGTTTTGTTTGTTTTATGGCAGTGGCATCATGTAGACCAGATGGAGGTTTTCTGTGTGTCTGTGGGGAGTGTTTTTTAAACATCGGGCATTTTCCCTGTGGTAGAGTTTTGTGGAAACGGACTGGAATAGTAGGCAGAGTATGGAGAAGCGGGAGAGAGAGGTACATCAGCTAGGACGGTCTGTAACAGGCGGAATGTGTCCTGGGCACGATTTGAAATATTGGGGCGGGAGCCACACAGTTGTTAGGCAAAGATGGGCGAGTGTTAAAAAAAAAAAAAAAGAGAACAAAGAAATTATTTTGTCATGGGGGGGGGGGTCTGGACATATTTCACCATCGTGGTATGTCTTTTTTCTCTCTGTGGCTGGCACTGCTCTCCCATTGCAGCAGCCATTTCCTGCTGTTTTGCAGTGAGCTATGCCAGTCTGTGTTTTTTTTTTAGGGTTGGCACAGCTCACTGATTTCTGGCTGTTATAGGGCTCGTGAGTGGAGGCTAGTGCCGGTTGGCTAGTATATCTTCTGATAAGGACATGGCTCAGAAGATGTACTAGCCAATCAGATTGATGGATTTCTTTTGTCTATTTTATAAGTTCAGATAGTGCACAGTATTGCATAAGTGGAACAGGGCATTGCACATGCATGACAAACACCTTATTGCACAGGTTAGCTTAACAACTGAAACCAGTAATTAAAAAACTAAAAACATAAAGCTACTAAAAATTGCATAGGGTAGTCAGGGTAATGAGTATTGAGCAGGGTACAAAAAAGGATATACAAGATGTACATATTGGACTGCTTTAATTGAGTGGAATTGCAGCATCTTACTTGTTAAACATCGACATGGTAAACAGTTTCAGGTTGTTCACTGTCAAGACTTCTGCGCTGGTCTGTTAAAATTTGTCCATGTGCAGAGAATGATCGTTCAACATCTGCACTTGAAACAAAGATCCATATGGCCTGAAGAGGAAACTTGGACAGGACTGGGGTCTGCAAAGCCACTGGAATCAAACACTGGTGCAAGTCAAATGAGGCCATATCTGGAAGTTCATGCACATCCTGTCTGATATAGATTTCCCAGTCCTCAAGAAGGGTAGTTTCGTTGTAGAAATTAAAAATGGGCGTACTAGGTGAAATCAAGTGAATGTCTTTGTTCAGTTTGGGGAGATTAAAAGGATTAAAGATCCTGCAAACCTTCAGAAACGTGAACTATGGGTTGGTATCCAGATGCTTAGCCAATTTCTCCAAGCTGACCTTAGAAGCAAATTTGAAGAGTTTTCTTACCTTGCTCCTAAGGTGGGAAAGGTTCTCATTCGTCTTCTCACCAAAGCCAGTAATTTTGGTCGTCTCTGCCTTAAAGCGGTTCCTAATTGACATGAGGGTATCATACGTGGATACCGCCAGAGATCTGTCCTTACACTGCTGGAGTTTGGCTGTAATGATGTCAGATGGATTTTCTGCAATAATACAGTTGTGTTTGGAACTCTGAAAACCAGTCATTGAGTAAGGTCTGCAGATTGTTCCTGGATGTGGCATAGCTGGAATCTTCACAGAGAAAGTCTTTCAAATACTGAAGAAGCTCTGCCTAGCATCTCACAGCATAAAACCATGTGTTCCATCTTGTCAACACTGTTCAAGTCCCATATCTTCCAAAAACATATAGTGTACTGCTGTTTACATTTTGGAGACTGCTGGAAGACATACTTCACAAGAGAAACAAGGAAGTGATGTACCCATGTATCACCAATGAGGGACAAGACATGAGCCCATCAGGCAACATGCACAACGTGATAGCCAGTTAATCCACAAAGTGCGTCGTTAAAGTTTGTTTAGCATGTAGAGTACACTGTCACTTATGAAGGCAGTCACATTTTGCATTTTGACATTATAATGCTCAAGCGTTTTTGAGGACAGCTTGAGCCGCTGTTGAGTGACTCTCAAGTTGGAAGCTCTGTGCTGTTGGCAGTATAGGCTTTTCCTCCCTCTAGCATGAAAATCACATTACATGTGCAGTGTGCCATTGCATAGAAACATAGAATTTGATGGCAGATGAGAACTGTTTGGCCCACCTTGTCTGCCCATTTCCCTACCTAATGGATAAGCTGCAGATCCTAGTTAACCAGCAGCTTACTTCCTCTTCCCCCACTAGAATGGCCTTATATCTGTTGCATGCATTGTTGAATTCCCCCACTGTTTTTGGCTCCACGACCTCCTCAGGAAGGCTGTTCCATGCATCTTCAACCCTCCCTGTGAAAAAAATACTTCCTTACATTACCTCTGAGCTGTCTTCCCTCTATCTTCAAATTGTGCCCACTTGTTCTTGCACATCTTTTTTCTGAAAGATGCTACCCTCTTGGACTTTGTTGATTCCCTTGAGGTACTTGAAAGTTTCTATCTTGTCCCCTCTCCCTCCTTTCTTCGAGGCTACACATATTACGCTCCTTTCGTCTTTCTTTATGTCTTTTGGTGCAGACCCTGTACCATTTTGGTTGCCCTCCTCTGGACAGCCTCTACCCTGTTTATGTCTTTGCGGAGATGGGGTCTCCAGAACTGCATGTAGTACTCCAGATGTGGTCTCCCTAACTGTCTGTACAGAGGGATAACAACTTCCTGCTTTCTACTGTTGATGCCTCTCCCTATGCATCCCAGTATCCCCCCAGCCCTCCTTACTGCCTTCTCACATTGCTTGCCCACTTTTAGGTCATCTGATATAACTACCCCCAAGTCCCTTTCCATTTTTTTTTTTTTATTTTTTATTAGATTTATTTTCCTTTACTTTACATTTATATCAGGAGACATTTTACAAACAGAAGATTTTCTATGATTACTTCAGCTTTGTTTTTATACAAGAGAGCAGTGCATATATTTCTTTTACATTGGTAACACATAGAGACCAAAACCAAACTTTCCTTATCTGATATAGAGTCTGGCCTGTCCAAGCCCTCACTCCCTTTTCCCTGCCCCTCTCGAGGACCCACTCTCTAAAGGCAGAAATCGGGGTCAATTCTCGCCTGATTGACTGACTGTCCCTTTCCATTTTTGATGTCAGTATTTTACTCTGTCCAGACATTTGTACGCATCTGAATTTGGTTTTACTCGCCTCAGTTTCAAAATGAGGATTACAAGTACTTATCCCAGAAAATCTTATCTGGAGCCCTGCACCCCACATTGTGTACTCTTCCCCTGGGTTTTTGTTTCCCAGGTGCATTACTTTGCACTTCTTTGCGTTTAATCTAAGCTGCCATACATTTGACCATTCCTCCAACCTTGCCAAGTCCCTTCTCATCCTTTTCACCCCACCTTGTGTATCAACTCTGTTGCAGATCTTTGTGCCATCTGCAGAGAGACATACTTTTCCTTCCAATCCCTCTGCAGTGTCACTTATAAAGACATTAAAAACGACCGTACCCAATACTGAACCCTGCGGTACCCCACTAGTAACCCCCTTTCTAGGATCGTGGATATGTTGTTCATCCACACTTATTGGCATGTCCTTTTCCCATTTAAGGATTGCCGGAAGTCTTCAAGCTAGCTCCTGCCACCCACCCGGGTGGTATAACCCTCAGCTCTGCCCCATGATATCAGATCTTCCTTTCCGCTGGAAGATTCAGGTTGCCTCCTTCGTGGTCCTGCATTTTGTAGGCCCTGGCTTCAAAACCTTCGGTTATTCCGAAAATTCATCTAGTTCACATTAGTGATCACGACTGCGTACCTTCAATTATGGAAGACCAGTCTTCCCCAGATTCGCCGGTGTTTGTGTGACCAGAAAATATTGTGCACCGATCCCCACGCCGCACGCGTCTCTATTGCCTGGGTGTTGACCATGATACCTCGAAGTGAGATTTTTGTATTGCGTTTCACCCTGACGTCCTCGACGACCATCCTCGCATGCCTGAAGTTGGGGAGGCCAGAAAAATGGAACCCTCCAGTGAAATCAAAGGAGGCTCAGTGGGCGGTTTCCGCAGCCTCGGGATACACCGAGCATTTGGAACGCATGCAAGCCTTCGAGGAGGAAGCAGCTCATGCCAGGGAATCTTCCTCTTGGAGCTTTTTCATTCCGCTCAACCTGGGCTCCAGCTTCTCCAGTTCCTTCCAAGAGTTGTGCCAGTCTCTCCTGACTAAGGGAGAGGGTCCTGTGGGTGTGCAGTCCTCTCAGTCCCGTGAGCGGGAAAAGGAGCTGGGATAGTCTTTGTCTCGGCGAAGACGTTATTGAGATTGGGAGAGATCTTGGTCCCAGGAACTGGCAGTCTTGATTTCAGTTGAAATTGCCTCTTCAGCTGCTGGCTCCTCAGCTTTGCCGTCTGGCCAGTCGACCGAAGTGTCGATCGACGTTGAAATAATCATCGACCCTTCTGCACCTTCCCTCCATTTCCCTTGATCCACAAGGTGCTTCTCAAGGTGAGGAGGGACAAGGTGAAGGTGATTCTGGTAGCCCCAGACTGGCTGTGCCAGTTCTGGTATCCAGATCTCCTCAGCCTCAGCTGCAGGCCCCCGGAGTGGCTTCCAGCATGCCCGGACCTGATCTCTCTCAATCAAGGGGAGGTGTACCATCCGGACCTTCAATTCCTGCACCTGTCAGCCTGGTACCTGAGCGGCTAGAGTTCCAGGCTTTGGGTCTTTCCGAGGATGTCCTCACCATGGTGGAGGCATCCAGAAAGGAATCGACCAGGAAATGTTATGCCTTCAAATGGAAAAGGTTTTCCATTTGGTGTCAGGGCAAGGGTCTGGACTGTCTGTCCTGTCCAGTGGCTAACCTTCTCGACTACCTTTGGTCTCCGTCCAAAGAGGGTCTTCGGTCATCGACCCTTAGGATGCACCTGGCAGCCATCTCTGCTTACCGGGCATGGGCTGGTCAGCCTATGGCGCAGGAGCCCATGGTTGGGAGCTTTTTCAAAGACCTGGATTACATATCCCCTCCGGTACGTGAACCTCCACCTCCGTGGGATCTACTGCTGGTACTGGCAAAGCTCATGAGCAAGCATTCGAACCGATGCACAAGTGTGCGTTGTCACACTTGTGGAAGACGGCCTTTCTGGTGGCTGTCACGTCTGCCAGAAGGACAGGGGAGCTCCAGGTGCTTTCAGTGGACTCCTTATCTGGTCTTCCACAGGGACAAGGTTGTCCTACGCCCCCACCCGAACTTCCTTCCGAAGGTGGTGTCAGAGTTTCACCTAAACCAGGTGTTAACTCTGCCAGTATACTACCCTAACTACACCTTGGAGGCCGAGTACAGGCTCCATACTTTGGACCTGAGATGAACTCTCTCCTATTGTAAGGAGAGGATGGCGGAAATTCGAGGAGAGGTTCGCCAGCTGTTTGTCACCTACGCTTAAGCCACTTCTGGCAGACCTGCAGCAAAACAGACTATTGCAAGGTGGATTACATCTTGCATAGGTCTGTGCTATGAGTTGGCGGGCATGGAGCCTCCCAGAGGGATAAGAGGTCATTCTACCCACCATACCGCTGCATCGATGGCTGCTTCCAGGGACATTCCTATCCAGGAAATCTGTCAGGCTGCTACCTGGAAGTCAGCACACACCTTCATTACCCATTACCACATTGACCTTGAGTCACGCCGGGATGCTGGTTTTGTGGCCTCTGTTCTTCTATCTCTCTTTCCCCAAGTGAGTATCAGTGGGGGGGTGTGCCCTGCCTGCAATCTCCCAGAGGACTGCTAGGAGTCTGCCAATAAGTGTGGATGAACAACATATCCACAATCCTAGAAAAACAGGTTACTCACCTGTAACAGTAGTTCTAGGAATGGTATATGTTGTACATCCACACGGACCCACCCGACTTCCCCGGCTGAAGATGCACAAACCTGGCTTCCAGTGGGCCAAGATCTGGCATCGTGGGGTGGAGCCCAGGGTTACGAGAGGAACTAGCTTGAGGACTTCAGATGATCCTTAAAGGGGAAAGGGACATGCCAATAAGTGTGGATGAACAGTATATACCACTTCTAGAACTACTGTTACAGGTGAATAACCTGTTTTTCTTCACTGTGGACTCCGTTTGCTATTACCCTCTGTGTCCAGTTGTCCAGCTAGTGTTTTACCCAGGCCACCACCCTGGGACCCACTCCCAGGCTGGCTGATTTGTTTATTAATCTGTGGGACTGTGTCAGATGCCTTGCTAAAGGCTAGGTAGGCCATGTCCACAGCCCCTCTCTGGCCTACTACTTCGGTCACTCGTCAAATAAATTGATTATATTCGTCTGACATGACCTTCCTGCTGTGAATCCATGCCGCCTTGGGTCCTGTGCCACACTGGCCTCTAGGTACACAACAGTTCTTTCCTTCAGAAGCGATTCCATAATTTTCCTTACCACTGAGGTCAAACTGACAGGTCTGTAGTTTCCTGCCTCTGTCTTGCTCCCACTTTTGTGAAGGGGAATCACATCCGCCCTCCTCCAGTCCTCAGGTACCACACCATCTTCCCATGATTTCTTAAAAAGGGTAGTCAGTAGTGTTACTAGTTTTCCCTTTGGTTCTTTTAGAATTCTGGGGTGAATCCCATCAGGCCCCATTGCTTTATCCACCTTTAGTTTTAGGAGTTCTTTCAGAACCCTTTCATCTGTGAAAAGACTGATATCAACCCCCCAATCCAGAGTGCTTCTATTGACTGGATTGGGTACCTCCCCCTCCTGTTCCTTTGTGAATACTGAGCAGAAGTATTTGTTCAGTATCCCTGCTTTTTCACTGTCCCTCTCTGCCCAACCACCCTCCTCTTTATTCAGCCTCAGTATCCCTGCTGTAGTCTTTCTTCGCTCCCTAATGTAACTATAAAAGGTTTTATCCCCCTTCTTAACCGAGTCGACTGTCTTTTCCTCAGTTTGGGCCTTTGCTATTCTAACTGCCTTCCCCACTTCCTTCTGCTTTAACTGGTACAGTTCTCTGTCCCGCTTCTTCTGTGTTTCCTGCTACCTCCTGAATGCTGTCTTTTTCTCCTTAACCTTCCCTGCCACTTCTTTTAAGAATCGTAGTGTTTTTTTTTCTTTTGTTTTGATTTATTTGCTTCACACAATGGGTTGTTGCCTCTGAGATGGCAGTTTTGATGTTTCCCCATTGTTGCTACACCCCACTTTCTTCCCTGTTTACTAGTGCTTTTCTGAGGCACTCTCCCATTTTGACAAAATCAGCCCTCCTGAAGTCCAGTACCTTCAGTTTTGTATAGCTTGACTCTACAGCTAAGTTTATCGTAAACCACACTGTTTGGTGGTCACTTGTTCCCAGATGGCTACCCACTTCTAGATCTGAGATCCTCCCTCTGTCCCCATTTGAGAGTACTTGGTCTAAGATTGCTCCCTCCCGAGTGGGTTCCAGCACTGACTGTCTGAGGCATGTCCCGTAGGACATTGAGAATGGCCCTGCTCTTGGATGTTGCTGCAGCAGAGGTACTTCAGTTAACATCTGGCATATTCAGGTCCCCCATTAGCAGTATCTCCCCTTTCTCTGCCATCCTAAGGATGTCTTCTATCATTTCCTTGTCCATTTCCTCCACCTGAGGGGGTCTGTATACAACCCCTGTGCGGATTGAGGTGACATTTCCAGTCTTCAGGGTGACCCACAGTGCCTCCTCTCCTCCCTGTTTACCCTTTAGTTCCGTTGCTTTGATCCCTTCCCTTACATAGCGAGCTACTCCTCCTGCTCTTCTACCCTCCCTGTCCCTCCTGAAGATTGTGTACCCTGGTATGTTGACATCCCAGTCATGGTTCTCTGTGTACCATGTTTCTGTGACTGCCACGACATCCAGGCATCCCTCTTCCATCAAGGCCACCAGTTCAGGGAGCTTGTTACCTAAGACTATGGGCATTGGTACTCATTTACCTCCATTTTTGATGGCCTTATCCCTTTTTGCCCCATCCCTGTCCTTACTGCCTTTGTTTTTATCTCCATTTACCCCTGCCCTTCTCCCTATCGACTGCTCTATCTTGGTGTTTACCTCACTAACTACCCTGATTTTTGGGGCTAGGATTTCCTTCTCCTTTTCAGTGCCTCCCCTTTGGCTAGTTTAAATGTTTTTCAGTGTCTACAGTTGTATCTGTACTTTCAGTGCACACAACTGCCAATGCCTTTCCTTCTTCAGTACTGTGAAGTTCTGGTTCCATCTGTTTTTGCAACTTGGGTAGGTAAAGCTGCAGCAGTGCTCCAATCCTGTTCATATACTTCCCCAAGCTGAGGATGATCCAGTTTCTCTATTGGAATATTTGCAGCACACCATGCCCTCATCGTATCCATAGGAATCTCTTTCCTGGCAGTCGTTGTTTCTGTACTGATTTAAAGTCACTGTGCAGTGTCGTGTTATCTGATAAGCTTATCCTTATTCCCAGCTTTCTCTTTATTTCTTTGGTGTTCCTTGATCATACCTGTCCTGGTGTGGTCCAGACAGCTGTTGCATACAGGACAAAAAAGGTCCCCCCCCCCATCTTCATATAAGCTGTATGATTTGAACTGGTAGACACGCTGCTAGTCATGTGACAGATCTTAGACCTCTTGCTAGGTGCTGCTGTCTCATGAAGATTCACAAAGATGGATATGTTGAAAAAATTACTAAAACCAAAACCACAAAATTAAATAACTGCAGGAACAAATGACAGCAGCGATGAAATATGCATTCAAACAGGTGGACGTCATTGATCCAAAACGCACAGAGATGAGGCTGATGGAGAAATTAACTATAACTGACACAGAGCATGGATTAAATATTGAAACATGTGGATGCCATTGATCCAAAGCACACAGAGAATGAGGATGATGGCATCATTGTTAAATACAGCTGACACACAGCATGTAAGCAGTAACCCACGACAGGGTGTGCTGATCTTCCTTGTCAATCTTCACCATTCATTACTGGGGTGTAAGCCGGAGGCAGCACCCGTCATGAGAACTTTTTTTTTTTAAAAAAGTTGCCTACTTGACCCTCGAGAAAGCGGCGTCATCTTTTGGCGGCGGCCGTTGAAATAGCGACCGACTCCTCCTCCAACTCAGTTCTGTTTCTCCTGCCGTCGAGGCAGCACCTGTTGCTGATAGCTAAATCAAAAGTGCGCATCCGACTCTTTTTTTCTGGCACTCGACTTCACGGTAAGACTGTTCCTTTTTCTTTCCTTGTACGCGCCGTGTATTTCCGACTGTGTTTAATCTTGTTTATTTACGTTATGTCCGGTTCTGGAGCCGAAACGTTCTTCTAAGAGCAGGCCGTGCCCATGCGTCGGGTGCTCCTGTGGCGGCATTTCTCCGTCTTGGACTGGCACAGCGTCTGTCTTCGTGCCTGGGACCCAACCATAATATGGATTAAATGGAGACACTTGTTTCTCGATGGACGTCGCGTCCTCGAAGTCAGCGTACTAAGCTTCGGCAAGGCCCGCCCGACTTTCGAGAACGAAGCGTCGCTCGCGCCCGAAGATCTCGGGCGAGATCATAGGCCCTTTCCCGGGTCCCCTCCGGGCCTACTCACGATCCGAGGGAGGAGAGTCTCTCTTCCCTTCTTGCGAGGCCCCTTCAGCGGTGTTGGAGGCGTCGTAGCCCCTCGGGGCGCGCGCCTGACACTGCCTCGGCAGTCACCTCTTCGGAGGTGCAGGCTCCCCGATGTCGAGGCCCTTGGCTGGGCCTGGCTTGGGTGGACCCTCGGCGTCGCCCTCAGCGGCGCCGTTCAGATCCAGCGCGCTTGCAGTGCCGGTGTCGGGCCCGAAGCGCCCGTTAACTGACACCGCTTTAGATCCAGGCGCGTTAGCGGCGCCGGTGATCGAAGCGGCGCCCGTTAGTGCCGTTGCAGCCTCGGCGCCGTTTGCGGTGCCAGATAGGCCAGGCAGCGCCGCCCGGCAGTGCCGCTTCGCCTCCGTCTGCCTTCCCTCACTCCCCAGGCGGTGCGGGTCTGCGAACCGCTGGGGTGTGAGGAGTTGAGCCTTCATGCTGCCGGCTTGCTGGGCGGCGGCGGCGCCGCACTCGACCCGGGGGCGTTGGCGGCCCGCGCTCGGGACCCCTAGGGTGGCCAGCATCGAGTCCTGCTGGTCGTCGCCTCCTCGGAGGGCGAGGACTCAGATGAGGACCCATCCTGGCATGCCCATTCTTGAGGAATCTGGGTCCTCGGTGGCTAGAGGTACCAGGCGGCGCAGGCGGGCCTCCCTCTATCCCTTTTGTCGTCTCCTGAGGGTTCCTCGGCTGGTGGCGCGAAGTCCCGGGGGCAGGCGTGGGGGTGACGGAGAGCGAGGCCCCTCTGGAGTCCGGTGACAGCTACCCCCAGGTGCTGTTACCTCCTCTCTGGGGATTGAGGGAGCGTTGCAGTCGGAAGGAGGGCCCTCTTGGAATCCGAGGGGTTGAGGGCAGGGCGTCCTGCTGCTCGGTCTTCTTTGGCCACCTCGAGGGGTGGCCAGGAGCCGTGGCGCAGAGCCCGCCCCTCCCCAAGGATTCTAGGGTGTCCTCTGCGGCGTTTGTGTGGACTGCCCTTCTGGATCCATGCAGTCCCAGGCGTCATCACAGGGAGTTTCTCCCCAGGGCTCTTCCAGGTTCCGCTCCCCAGAGTTCCGTTCTGCAGGCCTGGTTTGATATCCGGGATCCCTCCCTACAGAGCCCGCTTCCCCGATTCCAGAGCCCCTGCAGAGGAAACAGGTTGCTCTCCTCGGGAGGTGCCCCTCACTCCCATCTCTCTGCCTTCACCACCCCGCCTCCCCAGGCCACGTCGGTCCCTCGGGTCCGTTATCCTGGGAGCAGTTCAAAGGGTTCTGCGGCCTTCCCCTCATATGTTAGTTACATGCCATGGCGGGTCTTCGACTCTCCCCACCGCCGCAGAGAATCCTCTGGACATTCCAGTTCCCATCATCCCTCGTCTCCTTCCTCTGAGAGAGAGAGACCCCCTCTCATCTGTACTCCGATGCTGATTTCACAGAATATCAGCGTTTCCTCTCCCGAGGATGGCGAGGGATCTTCGGATTCCTCGTTCGGAGACAAAACCCGAGCGGGTGTCAGCGTGAATTCCTTGTTGAATTCAGTGCCCAGCATCTGGTGGTACCTTCCTGGCCTATCCCCTTCCAGGGAGGCGTCTATCCGGTCCTGGCAGTTCCCTGCCGTTTCTTCCCACCCAGCGGACTGCCAGCGCGGAGGTATTGTGCCCCCTCTGAGTCTCTAGGTTCGCCCCTTCCCGTCCTCAGGTTTGGTATACCTGGATACTACTCCTTCTGACCGTTGCCCTGGCACGACCGCCCTGATTCGGACTCTCCGGATTAGAGCCGTTTGGGGGCGAGTATTCTCTGCCGGCGATGCGAGTGCATGTATTGCATCATCAGGCTCACCACGCTGCCTACAACCGGCATCTGTGGTCGATGATGTCCCAGCTGCTGGCATCTATGCCTGACACGGAGCAAACCAGACAAGCCATTGCCCTCTCGCGGTAGGCCTGGAGCTGGCAGACACCAAGCGGCATCTTATGACGCCAATGAGGTGGCTTCCAGGCTTGCGGGACAGCGATCTGCATCAGGCGGACGGCATGGCTTGCCCCTCCAGGTTGTCACCCTGGCCCGGCGGGGGTGATGCGCTCCGCTTCTGGGGACCGTCTTTTCTCATCCAGAGCTAGGAGACTTTTACAGGGCTCCCTCCGTCTCCTAGACCTTGGGAGGCACCTCCTAGCTCTTCTCCCACTTGAGCTTTCTGAATAAGCCAGGGTCTTCTCCTTCTGTTTCTCACCAGCAGAAGGCTGGGGGTCTTGTTCCCTCAGGGTATGGCCTCTTCCCCTCCTGGGGAAGAGGAGCTAATACTCACCCAGGAAGTAATGAATGGTGAAGATTGACAAGGAAGATAGGAAAAATGCATTGCCTACCGTGATTCTTGATCTTCTCTTGTATCTTCCCATTCATTACCCCCCACCATCCCTCAGTGGCCTCTTCCTGTAGCTTCTCCACCTCCCGTCCTCCTCTCTCTCTGCATTATATAAAATAGAAAAGAAATTGCTTCATTTCCAAAAAAAAAAAAAAAATCTTCTTGGGGGGGGGGTTTAAAATCCAAAAAATTATTTACTCTAAGATTCATGGGCCATCTCAGGCGGATTCATTGGCGATCAGACTGCACAACTATCTCTTGCTATTCTTATGGCAAGATACCTCCTGAGGTTGTTTGGCCTGGCTCAGGCTATTCAGTTTTGATCCTGCCAATCCCGTGTTCAAGTAGTTGCCCTGAAATCTAATCCCCATCTATTCTTGCCTTGCAGAGCAGAGGAGCAATCGTCTGTTCCTTTCTCTTCTTAAAAAAAAAAAAAAAAAAAAAATGCTGAGGAACTCTCTCTCCGACTGCTATAGGCATCTTGGTATCTGGGTCATGCATCTAGTTTAAAAAATTTTTTCATCTGTAAAAAAAAAAAAAAAAAAAGGAATAGGAGAAATCAAACAAGAAGGCAAATGAGAAGGTAGTATCCTTCTAAGCTGTTTTGCTAAGTGGTTCTCCCTTTAAAGTGTCCTCCTGGACAATTTTTACAGTAAGAAGCTCTGCTGACCATATCCAATCTTAGCCAGCCTAAGCCTTCGGCCTTAGCCAGTCAGTCTGAGTCCGTTTCTATCTTGAGCACCTGAAAGGCTTACATTTCCATTTCTAAACCCCTGAGCAGCTCTCTTATGCTTAGGTTTTATTCTTCCCTCATAGCTGTCCTCCAGTTAAAGGCCTTCCGCTGCCAGGAGCCCGAGGTGGTGTTTAAGAACAATGGCATGTTGAAGATGAGGACTATGCCCTCTGAGTCTGTCTAGCGGGTTCGGTGAACCTTCTCTTCAACCTCTATCTCCGGGGATTCTTGCTTCCCTTTAGTCGAGCCTTCAGCTACAAGCTAACTATGCTGGGTTGGGCATTCTGGTCCCTTCAACATCCCATCTCTCTTCTCTTTCTTTCTTCTTCTATTTTCTCATTTCCTTACTCATCTCTCCTCCTAGAGTCGCCCAGGTAAGGAGGCCCTGCACTCCCTAGGCTAGGGATGTTCTTATCTCCTCTGTCCTTCCTCCATCGGCTTATTCCTTTTCAGTTCATTCTTCGCTTGCTTTTACACCGGCTATCTTGCCTCGCTATTATATTTTCTGCTTTCTTTTGCCTCTCCGTCACAGAACTGAGTTGGAGAGAGTCATTCGCTACTAACGGCCCCTCGCCCTTAGCGTCGCTCTCGGGGGCCGTTGAGCAACTTTAAAAAAAAAAAAAAAAAAAAAAAGCTCTCATGGACAGGTGTGCGCCTCCGGCTTACACCCAGTAAGTAATGAATGGTGAAGATACAGAGAAGATCAAGAATTACGGTAGGTCACGTAATTTTTCGCTGGCGTGGGATTACGCACACCCAGGTGCATTGTGAGGCATGAGGCCGCAGGCAGAGTGCCATCACAGCACCCAGGTGTGCTTTAATCCCCAATAACAGCACACCCTGTTGTGGGTTATTGTGCTTATAACATGGGATTGCCGCCATGTTCATACAGCAATGGAAACATTTTCAAAAAAATTTGGATTTTGGGAAGTATCCTTCCCCCACACAAAGTAGTTCCTGCACAGTACTGAACCTATGGCAGGTTGACTGTTTCAGTACAGGCAGGAAGTGAGAGCTCACATTCAGGAACCGTTTCAAACACACTAACTCCATGGAGAGAGAGAGACAAAACAGTGCAGCAACTTTGATTTCATGCTGTGTGTGCTTCTCGATGTGTCTCCGTGCTGCTTGCTCTCTCTATCTCCCCGTCGCACACGGTGATGCTACAGAGAGTGACAGCATTGCATTCAGCTGCTCTCTTTTCCCCAGAGATGTTCTCTCCTTGAAAAACAACATGGTGGTGAGGGAACACACAGGACAGTGCAGCACTGCAAAATTACAGGTGCTGTTCCCTGGGGGGAGAGAGAGAGAGACACACAGACTGCTGCAGGGCTCCCATTACATGACTGCTGCAAGGGGAACCGGAGACTTTTAGCATGGGTTGTGCTGGCTGGCTGCTTGCACTGTGTGGTGGGGCTCTCCCTGCTTCACGCTGCTTGCAATTCTGTGTCTCATGTCTGGCTCTGTCACTTTGTCACTCTCTGAGTGCCACAAAGAATGCGGAGACACACAGCACAGGTATCCTTGTGGTTCTTTCTCTTTTGGAGCACATGAGAGAGGGACATAATGCTCACCGAAGGACACTGCATTCACCACCATGGCAAGGACAAAAATACAGCTCCAACCACGCACGGAGGGTGCGAGAAGTAAACAGAAGAGTTCTGCCACAAACAAACTACCAGACACACAAGCCATTTGGATTTACTGGTAGCATGTTTGAAAGTTTTTCACCGAATAAATCCTTGGAACGAACAGCAGAGGAGTGCGGTAGTTTATGGTGGAATTCACCACCATGACAGTCTCCCAGTTGCTGTCTATACCAAAAGAGAGAGTCAGCATTACGAGAGAGAGAGAGAGAGAGCACAAAAAAACCCAAACAGTCATGTTCTCTGTGGCATGTGCTGTTACTGGGTGTCTCTCACTTGCACTTGCAGTCTGTGAGTCTGCTGACACGCATTCCTGCCAGTGTTCTGCTACTTGCCGAATGTGCCAGCCGCCATGGTGCACTGTTGGGGGGTGGGTGGGTGGACACATGGGAACAGAAGATGGGCTCTGGGGGTGTCCCCTCTCGCGCTCACTGTCTACCATGTTTTTACATGCCCACCTGCTATGTGTCTCTCTCGCTGTCACAGGTTGCTGTCACTGTAAGACAGCATTGTCAGACTACTACTTACAGTACAATGTGCTATCTCCGGTCTCTCTCTCTCTCTCTCTGTCTCCCTTTGTGCAACATGGTGCCCTGCTGCCGATTTATGTGGCATTACTTGTCTCTGTCTGTGTCTCTGTCTCGGAACACATCGACACCGACAGCGAGAGAGAGAGGGACTACGGTACTGAGCTGCCATTGGGAATGCTGGCAATGTGCGGAGGAACGGGAAGGGATGCAGTAACATCACTGCTGCCCGTGCCTTTACTTGTCTCTCTCTTGCTGTTGGAACACACTGACACAGAGAGCGACCCAGACGTGCACGGTACTGAGCTGAGATTAGGGGATTGCTGGCAATGTGCTGAGAAACGAGACGGGAGTGCAGTAACATCAGTGCCACCCCCTATTCACTGTGCAATCAGGACCTGGAAATCACACTGCAGATTGGTGCGAGAACATGAATAAGTGAGAGGCAAGAGACGGGAGGGTGTCCTCGGTGATCTGCGGAGCGGGTGGGTGGGCATTCATACGGTGCCATGGGGTGAATCATTGACGCATGGTGCTTTCTGTAATAGGCTGCTGCTGTACAGGGGGGATAAAATGACTGCAGGCATAAGGGATTACAGAGGAGATGACGACGAACTTCGGTAGTTAGTAGCTGTTGTCTTACAGAACCCCCAGTTAGCTTGCTGTCAGGTATCTGCTGAACTAACTGTTGCCATTTGTGCTCCCTGGATAAGAACAGATACTGTACCTGCAGTTGTGAACTGATTGTAAACTGATTTTAAAGCAGTGCACATGCTAAATCTAAGGGCATGGTTACAACAGTGTCATATGAGATAGGGTGCATCGTAGGAGAAAGAAAGCCAATAAACCTATTTGTGGTGAAGATCCCCAGGGCTCATAAAACTACCATACAGCTAGCAGGCTAATTTAGGAAAAACTCCTAAAAGCAGACAGAGGGAAGGGCACACTAGGACTTAACATACATATCAAAACACTTTGCATAACATATGTTTTTTGCAAATTCTGGGTGGACTACTACTTTAAGCGCAAGTTTCAGACATTCAGCACTTGCCAGGGATACACCACAGATTCAGAGCCTCACAGTGCAGAATGTCCCCTGCACCATTCTGTATTTCTTAAGAACAAGACTCTAGTGACAAACTGCTCCACAAGAGCACCTTGACCAAACGTTGCCAGCTTCCATACAAAATCACGTGCTCAAAGACTATATTAGTTCTTTCAAGAATGCTTGAGATAGGCACAAATAAGCATAACAACACTGAGTAGCAGTTAAGGGCGGAGGGATATGATGATGGGCAGACTAGATGGATCATGCGATCTCCTTCTGCCCTCACTTTCTATGTTAGTATAAATTAGTGGTAAATGTGAGTGTGACTCTGAGAGACAGTCTACAGCTCCTGGAGATATCCTCCTAGATGCAATTTTCATTTTAATTTTTTATGTATTAGAACAGTATCGGAATTACAGTCCTTTGAGTCAGAGACTCATTTACAAAGGCTCCACGTCTGAGATGCACAATACTTTACAAAATATGCAAACAGTACAGAACTGTACAAACAATATCAGGAGAAATATACATCACTCAGGTAATCAAGAATAAGAGATAAAAGCAATAATGGCTTTATAAAAACACTAAATGGTGACTGAGGTACAGACAGACACAGAAGTAGGCCTTAGTGTATCAGTGGTGGTGACCACTTAGAATCGGAGGTGGTCCAGTCAGTGGAGGTGGTTAGGCAGGACAGGTGTCCTTTGTTGGAGGTGAAAGGAGTAGGAACATTGGGCGGGGCAGATTAGAGGCAGTTACAGGAATGGGTGGTAAGGAGATGGTCACAGAGGAGGGATTTGAAACATCCGCGTTTGGGTTCTTGGGTGATAGTGCCAGGTAGGAAGTTTAGCCAGGTGGCTGTATAGGAGAAGGATCACTGACCAAGGGCAGTTCTGAAACGTGGGACTAGCAGGGTAGTTGGATGAACTGCAGGTGGCCACTGTAGTAGGTGCTGGTTGGATGAGAGGGGTAAGGTTGGGAGTGGCAAGGCCATAGGATATCTTCCTGGCAAGGAGGCAGGTTTGGTATTTCTGCCTGTCTTCAAAGTTGAGCCAGTTGGCCTGGTTGTAGAGCGTGCAGATGTGGGTGAGTCTGGGGCTGCCCGTGGCTAACTGGCAAGCCTTGTTTAGGGATACCTTAACTTTTTTTTTTTTCAACTTTATAGTTATTGTATTTGTACATAAACCGAAACCTAGTACATTCTTCTGTAAGACATCATATGATTTACAGATACATCCAATGTAAACTTAGGATCTGTAGCCTTTACAGTCTCATTTTAGGAGGTGGAGGGTAAACCCAAATAAGCTGTTATAAGTTCAGTAAGTTACAGCCTACAAAGGCTTTTGGAGAACAAGTCCAAAACATTAACAAGTCCCTCAGAAATATTGAAACTCAGCATCCAGTATTGATATGTCCCCAAATTCCTGATGGAACAAGTTTCTCCTAACATGTTTAGCACTAATAGAAACAGATTACACTTCTACATAATGCAAGTCAGCAAACAAGATATAAAGAATAATACATATGTACAGTAGGTGTGTGATGTGCAGTTTTTTTTACACTCCGAAGGTGTGTGATAATTTGCTCTCGAGGTTTGTATATTGTCACACATCGAGGGCAGGGCCCCGTGTTTACTGCGGCAAAGTGGACCTACATTCTGCAGCAGGACCTCTTACTTTCTGCGGTAGAACAACCGCTGATTCTACATCCATTCTGTGGCAGATAAATTGTGGTTAAACAACATACCTTCAAGGGGGGAGTAAGTCTTAGTAAACCCTTTGACTGCCTTCGTGCAACCACTCCACTACACTGAAAATGGGACAGCAGGCCATTTAACAGTATCAATCTATCAGTCTTTATTTAGCCAGGCGAAACATCGTTGAGAAGAACCCATTTACAAGATGGACCTGGTAATAATTACATATGAGGCAGAATAACATTGGGAGTACACAACAACACATCCTCATAGAGTAGATATTCCAGTGAGTTACAACATACAATTGGCTGTTTATACAGATTGGTTAGGATATATACAGATTTGTTGAAGCAAGTACGAAAACAAAATACAATAGACATTCTGTTAGCTAGATTGGTAAGGATAAACACAGATTGGTTTAAAGAAAATACAATACACAAAATACACAAGCAGTTCTCTTAGCTAGCTGTACCAGTCTATACTAATAGTGTGTAGTCTGACTGGTAGGATGTCATGGCGATGGCCAGGAGGGTAAAGGTCTGCAGGGAGGAAAGGTCACCTCTGAAAGTTGAAAAACAAATATAGATCATAGAGTAAGAGTCTAGCGCAACAGCTATCTCAGGCACTGCAGATATGTGGGCCAGAAAATGTAGGTAGGCAGGACCACTTATAGGAAAATAAAAGGCAGTGGGAAATCATACTGGTGTGGACCTAAGGTAGGGGATAGATGAAAAGGTGATTGAATAGGGGTTTTATGAAGCACACTTACAGTTTTCTGTAGCAGTCCTGGCCAGTAGACCTAAGGTAGGGGATAGATGAAAAGGTGTTAGCATAGGGGTTTTATGATACACATTTACAATTTTCTGTGGCTGTCCTGGCTAGTAGGGTTTCGAAAGTAGCCAGGGGAAGTGAGGAGGCAATTTGTGGTACTTTTTGGAGCTTGTTCCATAGGGTAGGGTAGGGAGGGAGTAGCCAATCGAAAATTTGCCAAATCGAGTTCTGACTTTAGGAATAACAAGAGTGATATAGGTGGATCTTCTTAGTATATAGGATCCAGTCCGAGATATACGAGGTCAGTTTCTTGGTGATAGCACAGTAGGTCCAGATTGCTGCATTTTTGTATCACCTTTTGCTGTGGGAGGTCCAGCTGACCAGGGCATATAAAGAACAGTGGTGTGTAGCGTAGGGAGCTCCCGATATGAATCTTAGGGCCCAGTGATATAAGATGTCAAGCTTTTTTAGAGCTGTGTTGTTCTCTTGTCCGTATAGACTATCCCCATAGTCGAGTAAGGGGAGGAGGGTGGATTGTACGATTCTGGTTCTTGCTTCCAATGTTATCAAGTGCTTAATATGGAAGAATATGCAGAGTCTCTGTTTAAGTTTTTTGGAAAGTTCTTCAGTATGGTCAAGAAAGGACAGTTTGTGGTCAGTCCACATCTCCAGGTATTTGAATTTATGTACCAGTTTAAGAGGTTCATTAAGGAGAGTAGTAATTGAGGTTTGCTCACCCACCACATTAGTACGGGTAGACCTCGGAAAAGGAGAAAAGAGCATAACCTTTGTTTTTCTGCATTGAGCAGTTGTTTAAGTTGCAATAGGTTGTTCTGTAGATGGCTAAATTCAAGTTGGAGGTCTGAAGCCAGATTGTAGAGGGGTGAGTAGGTTATGTAGTTCAAGGTGGTCTCTAATCTGCAGGCTGACAATCTTTTCCAACATTTTGGATAAGGTAGGAAGCAGAGAGATAGGCCGATAGTTATTAAGGTCCGCAGGGTCCCCGGATTTGAATAATGGGACAACATGGGCATTTTCCAGCTATCTGGAAGGGAACTCTGTGTAAGGGACAGATTGAAGATGTGGGTTATGGGGACTGCTAGTACATGGTAGCTGATTTTCAGAAAGTACGATCAGTGAAGCCAGCACCAGCACCAGCACTTTTTCTAGTGTCTATTCGATTGAATTTAACTATTTCTATAGCGCCTTTCAAAGCTAAGGCGCTTACATAAAACAGAAGGCAATATAAATACCATTAAAACATCAGAATTACATTATCAGCCATTTGGGGAGGCCAAATCAAATAAATAAGCTTTAAGCTCAGTTTTAAATCTACAGACGGTTGGGCATTCTCTCAACCGACCAGGTAGAGAGTTCCACATGGAGCCGAAAAAGCAAAGGCACGAGAACCAGACATCTTCAGTCGTACCCTGGGAACCTCCAGCAATCCCTCGTCGGCGGAACGGAGAGGACGGAGGGGGCTGTAAGGTACCAAGAGATCTTGCAGGTAGCCAGGTCCCTGATCGTGGAGGGCTTTGAAGGTTAGCAAGCCAACCTTAAAGGTGATCCGCCACTGAATAGACAGCCAGTGCAGTCCGCGGAGCACAGGCGTAATATGACTGGTCCTAGATGTCCCAGTCAAAAGCCTGGCAGTCGCAGTTCTGCACCATCTGCAGGAGGCGGATGTCAACTCCAGGAAGCCCTAGTTAGAGGGAATTGCAGTAGTCAAGACGGGTCATAACAAAGGTGTGAACCAGTGTTGGAAGATCGGCCGCGGGAACCAGATGTTTCACCCAGGCGATATTCCTCAGATGATAAAAATAGGATTTGACGACAGCTGACACTGGAGATTTTAAAGTCAAGCCATCATCAAGAATAATGCCCAGGTTACGCACCTGGTCTGAGGTAGTGAGTGGCACACCATCAAGTAATAAGCCTGATGGTTGTCCAGCCTGCAGACCCACCCTCGGACGACCCGGGTCCACAACCAACACTTCAGTCTTGTCAGGATTCAGTCTCAACCAGCTGGAACTCTTCCAAGATCTGATCTCGGCAAGGCAACTGTTCAGCAAGGAAACCACATCAATCTGTCCGGGCAGAAAAGACAAATACAGCTCAGTATCATCTGCATAGTAGTGAAAACTCAGTCTGTATTGCCTGATGATATCTCCCAATGGCAGCATATACACTGCAAACATGGGGGCTAATATAGAGCCCTGTGGTACTCCACAAGGCAGTGGCCACTCTCTGAGACCTGCCTGTGAGGTAAGAATGAAACCATTTTAGGACTGTACCAGACAGTCCACATAAGAACCGCAGGTGCTCCAGTAGCACACCATGGTCTACAGTGTCAAATGCAGCAGAGAGATCGAGAAGGACCAGAATGGTACATGCCTTTTGATCTCTAGCCATTAGGCGGTCACTCAGTACCAGGACGAGAGCCGTCTCCGTACTGTGCTTCTTCCTAAAACCGGATTGGAGAGTATCATAGACATTGTGAGTTATAAGATGACCTCCAACTGCAGTGCAACTATCTTTTCAATAACTTTACCAACAAATGGCAAGTTAGAGATAGGTCGGTAGTTTGCTAGACAGTCTGGGTCCAAGGAGGACTTCTTAAGGAGTGGTCGAACAACTGCCTCCTTAAGGGAGTCAGGAAAGACTCCCTTCTCCAAGGATTTCCAGACAATGTCAGCATGGATTGGGCAGATAACATCTACACAACCCACCAAGAGGGGTGTAGGGCCCGGATCCAAACTACAACTGGTTGGATGCAATGTTTGGATGATCTTCATAATGTCATTGAACACCAGCCGGTGGAAATCTGACCAGAGAGACAGAGTGCCAGTCACTTCCCGTCGACCACTACAGTTACTCATAGGAGGAGATGAACCGAGGCCAGACCTGATGCTGACAACCTTAACTGCAAAGAATTGAGCAAACTCCTCGCATCCTAGCTGAGAAAAAGCTTCTCTGGGCTGGAGACAGATTGGATTGCACAATCTATCAACAGTCTGGAAAAGCTGAGCAGGTCGATTCTGTGCAGCAGAAATCTCCCTGGACAGGAATTCTGCCTTCTTATGGGTGATTTCTGATTGATGGCTATCATAATGTGGCATCAACCTAAGCCTGTCATCATCAAGGCCGGACTTTCACCAAACCCTCTCCATCCTTCGACCAGCTTGCTTCATCTCCTTCAAGGAGCCATCAAACCATGGGCTCCTTGGGTGAAGAGTGAGAGGCCGAACACGAACAGGAGCAATCTTGTCCAGAGCATCTCCAACAGCCTTATTATAGGCTAGGACAATATCATCTGGACTCATGCATTCACTCGACAAACCCTAGAGATCCAGTACCACCGATAGGTCACTGGGGTTAACTCCCCTTAAAGGCAGTACTGAACCAACTCCATAGGGGCAGACCTATTGGGGGG
The DNA here is from genome assembly GCA_016271365.2 of Neoceratodus forsteri. NCBI lineage: Eukaryota > Metazoa > Chordata > Ceratodontiformes > Ceratodontidae > Neoceratodus > Neoceratodus forsteri. The sequence goes on from CM057451.1 coordinate 44,041,168, forward strand.
GTACTGAAACTGAACCTTATGGTGTGATGGTCAGACAAACCGACTGGTTCCATCCCCAGATCAGCGATCTCCATACCCAGAAGGAAGATCAGATCCAATGAATGACCCCCTACATGGGTTGCGGAGGTAACTACCTGTGATAGGCCCAGCAGCGCCATCAGCTGGAGGAGATTTTGACCAAAATCCGAGAGTTCATAGTCGACCCAGGCATTGAAGTCTCCCAGAACAATCCATCTGGGGGACCTCAATACCACCTCGACAATGAAGTTTGCTATCTCCTGCAGGAATTCTCCATCATCTCCTGGTGGACGATAGATGAGGAGAATCCACAGCCCACACCCTCATCCAGGATATATTCAAAGGATCTGGTACTTCCCAGTGGCACATCCACAAGGCTCAGCTCAGTCTTAAACATAATGGCCACACCCCCGCCCCTATGATCCAACCTTGGATGATGTATCACTGAGAAACCGGCTGGAGTTGCCAAGGTCAATATAGGGTCTGCATTTTCATCCAGCCAGGTCTCGGTGATGCAAGCCAGATCAGTTGTTGCAACAAGATCAGCTATAACAGCTGTCTTGTTGTTAATCGATCTGGCATTGCATAATACCGCCATGGCACGATGAGCTGTCGAGGAAGACCTCGGCACCTGTTTATTAATGCAGGAGCCCTTGGGTATGGGGACAAGACAGGGAGAACCCCTATCCCGACTCCATTTCACCCCAGGGCATCTCCTGGATCTCACGACCCCGATCCTCCCACCCCCTTCCTTTTCCGTTTTCTAAGGCCCAAAGCTTGACACCTAAAACAGGTGTCAGATGGCGGGGGGGGGGGGCCCAATCAAAAGGGCATAATTCCCTGAGCCTGGTGGGGGAATAATGTCCAACCGTCACTAAACCTCCCCAACACATTATAAAGTAAAACCAGTAATTAAAACAACCAACCTAGTTAAAGAAATAACTCAAATCTTAATAATGCTACAAAATTAAATACACATTAATAGTCAAAAAGAAAAAAAAAATAAAATAAACTAATAAAATAAAACAAACAGAGACCAATTCACTCTAAGATGTCAAATAATTCTTTCTTCCACTATCTCTCACAAAGTGAAAAGGAGGAGAGAGGTCAACAGATAAAATCCCACAGCGCTGTCTCACACAGAAGGGGAGGGCAAATAAAAAGGAATAAAACTAAAATCCAAGTTCAAATTAACTTTGTCCAATACTTCTTTAGCCAGAGACTCACATCTCCGGAGAACCAGAAGCACTGTCGTTTAATCTCTTCAGTGGGCTCTCACCTCCACCCAAGACCAACGAACAGTCCCAAATCACAGCAAGCATTCGGTTCTGCAACAAGACCGCTTTGTAATTCAAAGTTTAGGGTGAGTCACACATAGTCCTTCTCCATACTGACGGACTGTACACAGACTAAGGGAATAAAAAAGGAGCAAATAAAGTAGGCAAAGGATCCACACTCAGTTTCAGCAGGTTCTTCACCCAACAGGACTCGGGCATCAATTCCAGTACAGGCACTCAAATCCACAGCCAGATGCTGAGAGGTTCTTGCCCTGCCCCAGACCTTTCTCCCGGACCCGCTCGCTACTACTGCAGCTCACCAGCCAGCCATGCAGCATTAACAGAAGTATCGCAGAGACTACCGCCCAACAGCAGTAGACCCTGCAACACACCACCAGGTTTGGGCCAGAACAGGGAAAACTCCACACTCAGCAGTTCATCCGACTGCTAATGCAGAGCAGACTTCCTCCAGATTCCACCAAGGCCGACTCCGTCTCTCCTCACAAACTCCAGCAAAAGTCAAGCACCAGAGCTCCCAAACTCGATTGTGGTCCTCCCAAATCACTCTTCACAGTTGCCGACTCACCAACATATGCCAGTTCTCAAATCAGGCTGGAGCAAACCTCCTTGGTGTCATGCAAACACCCCAATGCAGTGCAAAGTCCCGTATACCACACTGAACAGTCGCCGGCGACCGGAGGGTGACAATTCCAGAAGACAAAATTGCTGGGTAGGTCACGATTTTACCAGAATCAGCAGTTGGCAACTGGAGAGTACAAATGATTCCAGCGGGTGAAAATGCCGGGTAGGTCACGGATAGATCGTGATTTTACCAAAGCCAGCGATCGGAATTGAAACCAGAGCTGACCACAGCTCACACTATGCTCGCTACAAATATTAAACCAACAAACTGATGAACTATCAAACAAACAGTCAAAGGTATTAAACATATTAAAAATGTAATAGAAACATTAAAATACAACATGCTGCTAAGCTCAGTTGATGGCTGACCCAGCGTGGTCGCCATCTTGGATTCATTCTAGATTGATTAACATGTCTTCGACTTGTTTCAGAGATACCTGGCTGAAGAAGGATGGCACTGCCTTTGTGGTGGGGAAGGGTGTCTTGTCCTGCCCAGAGAGATAGTCTCTCAGTGCATTAGCCAGGGAGGAATCGAAGGCCAATCCAGCTGTGGCGAAGTGGTTGTTTAGCCCATTCAGTATACCATGTATGTATGTAGTCTTCTTAGCACAAATATTAAACTGGAATAACCCAAACCTGGCACAACCATGGGCATCAGTGTTCTCTTTTAATGACTTTTCCTCCACCCCGAATTTGAAGGCTCATCTGTTCTTCTGGAAATTGGTGGCCTTTGCTGTTCTCCTAGGTCATAATTGAAGGAGGACATGCACACTCAGCTAAAACTACACAGAAGCCAAAACCTGTTTGGATTTCTTCCAGTTTATATTTACAGTTAGCAGATATAAAGAGAGACTCCAACTTGAAAGCCATTTTCATTTTTATTTCTGATTTTGATTGTTCTTTTAGATTATTATTTTTTTAAACTAGGAATACCCCAACTGCCTTGCAACAGACATGTTGTGTGCAGTGTGCAAATCTGTGTGTTTTGGGGGGGGGGGGTTGTCTTCCTATAATAGTGAAGGAGGGTGTAACTTACAGTGTCTGTGTAGGATTTGTTGACTCCTTATTTTTCTTTTGAGGGACACTAAAAAATGCAAACAAGTCATTCTTATTAAGCTGGTGTAATCTTTGTTAGCATGTTCTCTTCTCCCAGCAGCTCAGTGGGTAGTGGTGGTGGTCTTTAGTCAGTGACCCTCATTTCACTTATGTATAGCAGCAATCAATACAGCTTTCCATCCCAATTTTTTCCTTACCTGCTTGCTCCAGTTCTAGTATACCATGGTCCCCAACTCTGCTGCAGCTGGGCAACTTTCTCTCCTTAAGAATTGAGCTTGATGCCACCACTTAGGCTGCAGGTTCAAATCTGCCAAGAAATTACTCTCACACTTGCAGGTGGAGATCTGTGGCCCAGAAATCAAAACTGTGATCGATGTCCGCCAGTGTGACCGGGTTCTCTGCTCAGTCTGCTGCAAGCCACGTGTTTCTGCAGTCAGCTCCTCCTCCGATCCCTGCCACCACATCGAGATTGATGCCACCTCCACGGGCACCACTGAATCTTCTCACTTCTTGACTACAACTTGCCTTCCAGTTCTTTCTTCCAAATTCATCTTCCAGGGATTCAGCATGCACCATGTGCAGCCTCACAATGAAAAATTAACATGGCTGAGCTACCCACACCTACACCTGCACAGCAGCAAATCAAAACTGCTGTGGAGCTAATCAAGCTGTGCTACTCTTGTGCCAGTCTCCCCAACAATACTGGCTGGACGGAGTTATGTAACAAGAGCCAGCACAAGTAAAGATGCCAAGCAGCCACAAGCTTTTCGGCTGTATAACGGGCGGCATCAGTTTGTTGCCCCTTCTAGTGAGTATGTATGCCATGGCATATTTAACCTATCAGTAGCTGTGTCCTTGCTTTGTGTGATCGCACAGCATAGCTAGCATTTCTGCGGCCGTGTGGCTGGTGTTCCCGATTTCTGTGGTCAGCACTGATTTCTGCAGTCAGCCCTGATTTCTGTGGCCACTGCTGCAACTGCAGAATTGCAGTAAACACTGTGCCCTGACCGATGGTGTGTAAAACAACTGCTGATCACACATTCATATGTGTTATTTTTTTATAATAACTGGTGTTAAGTAAACAAAGCTCAGAGTCTTAGCATTATGTGCTTCCTGTGCTGCTGATTCGACCTCTTTATGGGTTCCATGGCATGCTGGCTGTTATGTCGACAAGATGAAGGGTCAACAGCTTCTCCATTGTTTAAAGTAAAAAAAAAAAAAAAAAACTGAACGATTCAATTTTTAGAGTCGGTAAATACCTTAGTGTGGTACACACAACCACGGCGCAAGATAGTAAAAGCCGTATCAACTCGCAGGTTGATACGACTTTAAGGTATCAACCTGTAGGTTGATATGACTTTTTACAGGTCTCAAAAACAGGTTGCTATCGGGGGTCACCAGTTATTATAACCTCAGTGAAGTAACCTAGACCCATTAATTAACATTTTACGTGTTTTTAACTTGCCAGAATTTTTCCCTGTCATTTAGTGTCCAAAAATACTTTAAAATTAATAGCCAGTGTGATCCAAGAGTGAATTCAAGTTGCCACATACGAATCTGATGTCCTCTTCGCCTCCGCTGCCTGGAATTCACGTGTGATGGCTTCGGCTTTCTTTCCTGCTTCTGTCGGGTCATTGCACTGAAAGGTGCGACCCCCATAATGTGTACGGAGTCGAGCTGGCATCAGCAGAGAGTGATTTACCCCCAGGCTTTGAAGCCGCATTTGAACCATGTCTAATTTTTTTTGCCGAGCTCTTGTGGCAAAAGACAAATCTGGAAATAGATGAATTGTGGCCCCATTGTGGCTAAGGCTGTCTGCAGACCTAGCCATCTCAAAGATGGCATCATGGATGAAAGAATTGGCAGTCACTAATATTACCAGTCCCGGGGCTTCACCACGCGGTCCGGTAGCTCTAGGAGTGAACCTGTAAGCTTTGCACTGTTGTCCAGTAGATACATCCAGTGACAAGGTAAGCACCTCCAGTAGCGAAGATTGCAGAAAGATGAGAAGGTCCTCATCTTCACTCCCTTCGGGGGGACCCACTATGTGCACATGCGACTCCCTTTTGGAATTTTCTAGGGCTTCAAGTCTATATCTTAGTTGTGCATTCTCCTGCTCTAATTTTGAAGTTGTGGCCATAGCCTGTGTTGCCATTTTCTCCGCTGATGTTACAGTCTGCATTACCGCTTCTAATTTAGCATCCGATTCCATGAAGTGCTGGAGGTTGGATTCGGCCTTCAGATTGATTTCCTGCATTGAGGCCTTCAAAGCTCTCCACGGGGACTCTCCTCCAGCAATTGTCGTCGAGGTGGTTGCGGCCTGTTCAGCAGCCACAGATGCATTTTTCTAACCTCTCCCGCTGGCTTTCTGGTTCAAACAACATGAAGTCTTGCTGTATTCTGACAATTGCAGTGATTCCCAACCTTTAAACTGCCCCGGAGAACAAAGAGTTAACTTTCTATGCAGGGCATAGAATGCTGAGCTCGAGCTCAGTTGAAGTCTCTGTCTGGAGTGTTTTGAACTTAAACAGTCAGATTCTTTACTCCACCTCACTGAACGGTCGCTCCGGAGAGTTCTCCTTCAGCTCGGTTCGAAAGTCGGTTAAAGTTTCAGTTTTCGTCAGTTTTTTAAACTGAAAAAGTATCCGCATAATCGGTTCAGTCTCTGTCTGTGGTGCCGTGAGTACTAGATAGGAATTGTTCTGTTTTTCCTGTGTGGAACTTGTAAAAGTGCGGCTCGGTTCAGCTGAAACGGCCATTCGATAGTGAAATATTGTGTTTTGTGTTTACTTAGAGTGTGGTTACCGGTTCTTATCGGTTCTAAAAAAAAAACGTGTTTTAGTGTGGTTTTTTCCAATACCCGTGACACAGTTAGGAACCGATAAGGGAGTCTTGCTTGGCGGTTGCCATAAAAACGGTAAGTTGGTTAGGTTGGCCATGTCTGAGAAACCCAAGAAAAAAACCGGGCCCACTGGGTTTCAACATTGCAGTGAGTGTGGGGAGGTCTTTGCTAAGGCCGATCCCCACACCACCTGTGTTTATTGTCTGGGGTTTGACCACCTCGATTCAGACTGACAAATATGTAAACATTTTCCCAACTCTACCCTTGAGAAGAGATTAGGTAGACTGAGGGAAAAGGTGGCCAAGAAGTCTGCTGACCCGGATGGCCAGCCTGGTTCAGTTTCGACCGAACCAGAAGTAGTGCCCTCTGATCAGGGCGATACTTCTTCGGGCAAAAGGAGAGCCAATTCCGAGGGATCAGTTCCGACAAAAAAATGCAAAGACAAATCGACTGGTTCGGATCCAGAGGTTCATGTTCCGATCGCCAAAGACATAGCCAGAGCAATTCAGATTGTGGAATCGCTCCGTCCGGTTCCTACCGATCCAGCTCCTTCTGGCAGGGGTTCGGTTCTGTTGGTTCCTCCGGTTCAAGACTGTACCCTCGAAGATTTTTATGAACCGGAATTTGAAGAGGAAGGGGAATTTGAGGATGATAATGATGGAAGTGAGGGTCTGGATGTGCCTATGGAACCGGACATCTCCCCAGACAGACCTTCAGGTGTTTCTCCTCCCAGGCTTTCTGAGTCCCCTTCTCACTTTATGTTCTACAGAAAGGTGGCTGAAACCCTCCAGCTTCCTATGGAGGAGGCTGTGGAAGATCAAGAGGAGCCTGATTATGTAGAGATGATGGACATGCCAGAGTCCAGGAGACTGTCTATTCCCCATCACAAATCTTTTGGGAAGCAGACACAAAAAACCCTAAAGTCTCCTAACACTGTACCTTCTGTGGATAGAAGAATGGACAAGAGGTATACACTTTCAGGCTCAGACACGGAGTTCTTATATCAGCAATGCAGCCATGTTGGGGTAGTGCAGGCTGCTGCCTGTGACAAGGCAAATATTCCCTTGGCTTCACACCCCACTGACAAGGACTCCAGGAAGATTGATGCCTTGGCAAAGCAGCAGTACATGGCATCTTCTTTGGGACTCAGGCGGCGAATTACATGGCCTATAGAGCCAGGTACCAGAAGTTCAGGTGGGACACTGTACTGGCACTGGCTAAACAGGCCTTCCCCAGCTAGCCAATGAGCTGGAGGCGGTGGCTGCAGATGGGATTGAGGCATCTAAGGTTCAGTTTCATGCTGCTGTGGACTCTAATGATGTGTCATCAAGAGTCATGGCTACATCTGTGGCTCTTCGGAGGATGGCTTGGCTCAGATGTATTAGCCTCTCACAGGTTACCCAGGCTAAGGCCATGGATTTCCCTGTGGTTGGTAATTCTCTGTTTGGGGAGCAGACAGAGAATTACATGAAGAAAATGGATGAGTACAGGACCATAAACAGGAGTGCTCAAGCCAAGGAGAGGCAGGCAACTCCTCAAAGGCAGCAGTCTAGGGGCAGGGGGTGGCATTTTCAAAGTCCTTTTTGCCAAGCACAGGCCTCTTCTTCCTTTTCTCAGAGGGGGTTCTTCAGAGGGAGAGGCAGAAGGGGGATGAGCAGGGCTGCATCCACTCCTCAGCCCAAAGCCCCTGCCAAGCAAACACCCTGATGGGCCTGCCCCTGTTGACTCTTCTGTTCCAGTAGGGGGCAGGCTGGCTTACTTTGTCCAGGACTGGATATCTGTTACATCAAACAAGTGGGTCCTGGAAGTAGTAAGCCAGGGACTGGTTCTCAGCTTCAAAATCTTTTCCACCTGCAAATCTCTCGGAAACCCTTGCCCTAGAGGCAGAGGTTTCTTCTCTCCTAGCTTTAAGAGCCATAGAGAGAGTACCTACCCTACACTGGGGCAAAGGACTGTACTCCAGGTACTTCCTGACCTCCAAAAAGACGGGAGTGGTGACCCATCCTAGACCTAAGATATCTAAACAAACATCTCTTAAAACCAAAGTTCAAGATGGTAACTCTGGGAATAATCCTTCCCTCTCTAAGGCCAGGGGACTGGCTAGCCTCCCTGAACCTCAAAGATGCCTACTTTCACATTCCCATCACGTGCTCCCACAGAAAGTACCTCGGGTTCGAGTTGCCCTCAGGCCACTGTCAGTTAGGAGCAATGCCCTTTGGCCTAACCTCGGCTCCAAGGGTTTTCACAAAGTGCCTGGCAGTAGTAGTTGCCTTTCTAAGAAATCAGAAGATTTCCATTTTTCTATATCTGGACGATTGGCTAATAGTGGGTCAGTCTCCTGACCAAGTCAAGTCTCACCTGCAAGTGACCCAGCAAGTGCTCACTTCTCTAGGATTTCTTCTCAACCTTCCCAAGTCAGTTCTTGAACCAGTCCAGCTTCTTACCTTTATAGGGCAGAGCTGGATACTGTCAAAGCAAGAGCCTTTCTTCCCCTGGAAAGGGCAAGCGTTCTTATAGAACTGGCTTCTTCCTTCAGCCTTCAGGTGTCTCGACCAGCAAGGCATTTCCTCCAGCTCTTGGGCCACATGGCAGCTTCAACAGCAGTGGTCCAAGGGGCAAGATTCCAGATGAGGGATATTCAGTTCCACTTGAGAGCTTTCTGGTCTCAGAGGAAGGATTCCCTTACCAAACTGATCCCAGTGACTCTGACCTTGATTCAATCCCTCCAATGGTGGCAGGATCAGGAGAATTTAAGACAAGGTGTTCCTTTTGTTTCTCAGTCTTGTTCAGTGTACTTGACTTGAAAAACTGTGTTCCTGGTAGCTATTACCTCTGCCAGTCTTGTTCAGTGGTCCTTACCACGGATGCTTCTCTTCTGGGCCTGGGAGCCCATCTGGGGTCCCTCACTGCCCAGGGGCTGTGGCCCCCCCAAGAATCCCTTCTCCACATCAGTCTCCTAGAGCTCAGGGCAGTTTTTCTGGCACTAAAAGCTTTCTCTCAGTCAGTACAGAAAAAGGTGGCTCAAGTCAGAACGGACACCACCACCACCATGTGGTACATCAACAAGCAGGTCCACGGCTTTGTGCACAGAAGCCATGAAGTTGTGGTCCCCGGCTTATTCCCTGCAAACCTCTCTTGTAGCAGTTCACCTTCCAGGCAAGGACAATGTGCTAGCAGATGCACTAAGCAGGATCTCTCAGGGCCATCACAAATGGTCCCTGGACCCTCAGGTGTTTGAAAGTGATTTTTTCAAGGTGGGGCACTCCAGAGATGGATCTCTTTGCAGCCCTAGACAATCACCAACTCCCTCTCTTTTGTTGCAGACCTCCAGTCTTGGGCTCAGTCCCTTTGGATGCCCTGATTCTGAATTGGGAAGGGAGGTTTCTGTACGTCTTTCCCCCCTTCCCACTCCTGTTCAAAGTTTTGGTCAAAATAAGGTCTCAACCTTGCAAGGTGATTCTGATTGCTCCAGATTGGGCCAGACAGCCCTGGTACCCCCTGTTGCTGTCCCTAGCAGTCCATCTTCCCTGTCTTTTCCCAGGAATTACAACCTGTTAACATCCTCTCAGGGAAGGATTTGGTACCCCAGTCTTCAGTCTCTCAATCTCAAGGCATGGCACTTAAAGAGTAAAAGTTTGCAGATCTGCATCTTTCCCAAGGGGTTCTGGATATCCTCAAGGCTTCTCGAAAGCCCTCCACCAGAAAGACTTATAACTCCAAATGGAAGAGATTCAGCATTTGGTGTTCTAAGAAGCATATTTCTCCAGACGCTGCTGGATTGCCTACGGTTCTGGATTATATGGTCCACCTTAATGGCCTAGGCCTCAGACCAGCTACTCTCAAGGTACACTTGTCAGCTGTTTCTGCGTTTTTGTCTGTGGGGAAGTCTTCCTCCCCATCTTCCCATCCTGTGTTCTGTAAATTTTTAAAGGATTGCTTCACACCAATCCTCCTTTTAGAGACCCTGCCCCTGCCTGGGATTTGAATGTTTGTATTGCTCAACTTATGTAACCCCCCTTTGAGCCTGTGTCTTCAGCAGAGCTTAAGTACTTTATTTATTTTATTTATTTAGTTTTTGTTGACCGGGTAAGTGCACTAGACAAATCCTGCCTATTTTCAGGCACGACCCGGGGAAGGGGGATACAGATGAATGCCAACTGACCTTGAACCAGATTAAGCTGTTGGTGGTATTTTTTAGCGAATGAGGGAAATTTGGCCAGGACACCGGGGAAATTCCCTACTCTTTTCGATAAGTGCCATGGGATCTTTAACATCCACCTGAACTACCACCAATCCAGGCAGATGGGACCTCGGTTTAACGTCTCATCTGAAAGACGGCACCTCAGAAGTGCAGCACCCCTCTCATGCTGCACTACAGTGTCAGTACTGGGATATTAACCCAAGTGCCAGATGTGGGAACTGAACCCACAGACCTCTGATCTCCCGGCCTCAGAGGCGAGTGTGCTACCTACTGAGCCACTGACACTACTTGACTTGGAAAACTGTGTTCTCGGTAGCCATTACCTCTGCCAGGCATATCAGTGAATTGCAAGCCCTGTCAGTGGAACCTGATTTTATCTCATTTCACAGGGATAAAGTGGTTCTTAGAACCAATAGAAGGTTCTTGCTCAAAGTGGTTTCAGACTTCCATTTAAACCAGTGTGTGTCTCTCCCTGTTTTCTTCACTGATCATTCTTCCTCAGGAGAGAGGAGGCTACACGGTTTAGATGTCAAAAGAGCCCTTCGTTACTACATAGAGCATACCAAGGGTCACAGGTTTGACTCCATCCAGTTGTTCCTTACTTATGGAGAAGTGGGAAAGGGCAAACCTGCCACCAAGAGATCTGTTGCCAGGTGGCTTCTGTCCTGTATACAATTCTGCTATGAAAAACTGGGAAAAACTCCACCTTCAGGCCTGAGGGCTCATTCCACAAGAGGTATAGCTGCTTCCCTGGCAGCTGCCAGGGATATCCCTCTTTTAGAAATTTGTCAAGCAGCCACCTGGAAAACAGTCCATACCTTTACCAAGCACTACTCTCTGGATATCCAGGCTAGGAGTGATGCTTGGTTTGGCACAGCAGTACTTCAGAGCCTATTCCCAAAGTAGGTTCTGTCCCTTCTCCATGGAGGTACTGCTTGGTAGTTTGCAATTGTCAGAATACAGCAAGACTTCATGTTGTTGAAAAAAATTACTCACCTTAGTAATTATGTTTCTTCTAATGGAGTCTTGCTGTATTCTGACTTCTTCCTCCTGCCTCCCCTCTCAGAACCTGTTTTTTGGGAAGTGGGTGGGCTGAGTGCAGTGTTGCACCCCAGGAGTGTTTTTTTGCTTGCACCCTCTTCGTTCTTGTTTGGGTGCTGATTTATTATTGTTATTTGTAGTAGATTGGTTTTTGGTTTTTGGGTTTTCTGACTTGAGTCTTCCTTGGGAATCCAAAACTTTTTCAGCCAGTTGGCTAGTAGGAATTTTCACAATTTCCCCATAGAATTTTTAGTTAGTTGGGCTCATAAGAATCTGATGATCTAAGTTCAGAACACTTCAGACAGAAACTTCAACCGAGCTCGAGCTCAGCATTCTATGCACTGCATAGAAAATTAACTCTTTGTTCTCCGGGGCAGTTCAAAGGTTGGGAATCACTGCAATTGTCAGAATACAGCAAGACTCCATTAGAAGAAACATAATTACTAAGGTGAGTAATTTTTTCTTATGGACCATGGCAGTTTTTGATATCGAACGGCCCCGAGTTAGTGTGCTTTTTCCATTGGCAGTAGTAATTTCCCACTATTTTGGCCCAAAAATGAATTTTATCTGTTTTATTTCTAGATAGGTGTAGGGCCGTTCTATTGTGTGTCTAACTTGTAAGCTGCTCCACAGCACCCCCTTCCCCGGATACCTTAATTCTACGGAGAGTGGTATTGTCGGCAGCCCCATAAACCAGAATCCTATAGTCAATGAGGGACAAGACAGAGGATGATATAGCTAGTTGGAGGGCAACTGAGGGAGAGGCAGCCTCTGTGGCGATAGAGTAGACCAATTCTAGAGTTGACAGCAGTGCAGAGGAGGTGGATATGGTCGTGGAAGGTGAGAGCGGAGTTGAGGGTGATCCCCAGATTTTTAAAGATCACCACCTGCTTGAAGGGGTGATGGAGGTTGGTGTGTATTTTGAGTGGGGTTCCCTTATACCTGCTTTGGTGGTGAGAGAACAGCATCACCCTGGTCTTTCTTTGGTTCAGAACGAGCCTGTGACTGACAAACTGGGATTCAGCTTCGTTGAAGGGAGGTGGGTCTGAATGGGAGGCGTAACGGACGGCCTCTGCATATAGAAGGATTTTCTCAGAGTAGGCCTTTGGTAAGCAGTTGAGGAAGAGGCTTAACAGAATAGGCCCCAAAATAGAGCCCTGGGGAACACCAGAGAGGACCGAGAGGGGGTGGGAAAGGATACTGCAAATTTCGACATGCTAAGAGTGATTAGATAGGTAGTTAGAAAACCAGACCTTGGCTTCCTGGGAGAGGCCCGAGTGGGACAAGATGGAAATGAGGAGGGTGTGATTGACTGTGTCAAAGGCTTTAAATAAGTCAAGGAAGACTGAGCCTACCAGTCACTGGTTGTCAAGGGCGGAGTGGATGTAACTGGAATATTTAAGGAGGGTGGTGGAGGTGCTGTGCCGGTGATGGAAACCATGTTGTTGTTCTTTGGTGAGGAGGTTGTATTTGTTGAGATGGTCAGAAAGTTGGTCCAAGACGATACGCTCAAAGGCTTTTGAGGGGGGGAATGGATATAGGGCAGTAGCGGGGGGAAACCGGTCACCACTCTTGTGAATAGGGGTAACGATGGCAGTTTACCACACGGAGGGGAACTTTCCCAGGCAGAGGGAGCGGTTGAGGAAGCAAGTGAGAGGGGTGAGGATGACATCCAGCACCAGGTGTAGGAGTCTGAGATCAAGGGTATCACTACCGTGACAGGAGTCACTTAGAGCTTTAAGGAGATAGGGTTTAGTTTCTTGGGGGGCGAAAGCATGGAAGTGGAATGGTGGATAAAGGAGTGGGGGGGGGGGAGATAGTGTCAGAGAAGTTGGGTGGGAGTACAGAGCTAAGATCCGAAAAGAAGGAATTGAGGGTGTCCGTGACAAGTTGCAGGTCAGTGGAGACTGAGCCATTGATGTTGAGTTGGGTGGAGGGAGAGGTAGTGGTTTTACCACTGAGGACCTTCATGTTTTCCCAAAATATGAGGCCGGAGCCCCAGGAAGAGGTAATGGATGACCTAAAGTACTCCGCCTTGGCTTTTTGGATGGTGTAGGTACACCTGTTACGTGCGGCCTGGTAGCAGTGTCTATCGGCAGGCTTTTTTCCAGAGGTTGTCTCTTAGGTGCATCTGATTAAGTAGGGCCTGAGAGACCCAAGGGTTGTCGGTACCTTTGATAAGCACACCTGACGAGTGGGGCGAATTTATGGTAGGCTGCGTTAAATGAGCGGATGAAATAATTAAGGGCAGTGTCCATGTCATGAGCAAAGTGTAATAGGGACCAGTCCCATTGGGCAAGGTGGTCTTTCAGCAGCCCGAGCTTGCTGAGTTTAAACTGCCGTTGAAGGACAGATTTGGGGGCTGATTTTTTTTATCTTGCACATCCACGTACAGAGGACCGGGGAGTGGTCACTTAGCATATTGGGGAGAATGGCAGTATTGGTAATTTTGTGGGGGCAGTGGGACAGAACTAGGGCAAGTAGGGTGGCGGCGCCAGTGGAGGGATTAACTTGAGTGGGGCAGTTAACCAGTTGGGCTAGGTTTAAAGCCACTGTAGCATCCTTGTAGGGGGAGGCAGAGTGAGAGAGCCAATTTATGTTGAAATCTCCAAGAATTAATTGTTCTGACTTGGTGGTGTTGGGGGTGGGGGGTGGGGAGGCAGTCCCATTAGGGATTGGAAGGCAAGATCTTACTTGAGAGGGCTGTTGCAGTAGGTAATTACATATAGGACTGAAGCCGGCGGGTGTCAGGACCCTTGAGAAGAATTTCTAGCTAGCAGTCCTTGGCGGGGACCGCCCACATCAGGTGACTGGCGTCAAGCGGCGTCAGTATAAAGCGATCCCCATGCCCGCCTTCCAGTTCTTTCCTGCCGTTGGCTCGTGTAAGCGCCTTGTGGTTAAGTTCAACTGCTCGTCAGTCTGTCATTGGTAGTTTTACCGTCTGTTTTTTTCTTCGATTTCTCGAATTCTGTCAGATATTTCGGTGGTGTATGTCGTCCCCTACACCCTCCAAGCAAAAGAATAAGTGCGACTCATGCAGCGCCCAACTCCCGCTCAAGGACGGTCACTCTCAGTGCCTCTTCTGTCTAGACCCAGATCACCCCATGGAGAAGTACTAGCATTGCCTGAAATTCAACTCCGCCACCCGCAGACGAATGCAGCAGTCCCTGGAGGCCCACATCCCTAAAAAGAAAATGACCTCCATGGAAAAGGAGCTGAAGAAGCTTAGTCAGGCCTCAACTTTGCCCGAGGGTCACCGTAAGAAACATAGAATTTGATGGCAGATAAGGACCGCTTGGCCCACCCAGTCTGCCCATTTCCCTACCTGATGGATAAGCTGCGCATTCTAGTTAATCAACAGCTTACTTCCTCCTGCCCCCCACTAGAATTGCCTTATGCCTGTTCCATGCATTCTTGAATTCTCCCACTGTTCCTGACTCCTCAGGAAGGATGTTCCATGCATCCACAACTCTCTCTGTGGAAAAAATACTTTCTAACATTACCTCTGAGCCGTCCCCCTCTATCTTCAAATTGTGCCCCCTTGTTCTTGCACATCTCTGCTTCTGAAAGATACTACCCTCTTGTACCTTGTTAATTCCCTTGAGATACTTGAAAGTTTCTATCATGTCCCCCCTCTCCCTACTTTCCTCTAGGGTATACATATTAAGCTGCTTTAGTCTCTCCTCGTATGTCTTCTGGTGCAGACCGTGCACCATTTTAGTTGCCCTCCTCTGAACAGCCTCCACTCTGTCTGTCTTTGCGGAGATAGGGTCTCCAGAACTGCACGCAGTACTCTAGATGGGGTCTCACTAACTGTCTGTAGAGAGGGATAACAACTTCTGTTTTCTACTGTCGATGCCTCTCCCTATGCATCCCAGTATCCCCCTAGCCCTCCTTACTGCCTTCTCACAGTGCTTGCCCACCTTTAGGTCATCTGATATAATTACTCCTAGGTCTCTTTCGATTTTGTTGTTGTTATTAACTCACCCCATTGTGTACTCTTCCCTGGGACAAGGGAAGCACTGGAACTCCTCTTCCTCGGTCACGCGACTTGGCTGGAGTCGCTGTGCTCAAGTAACGTCCCCCGGAGGACCGTTCCATGACAGGATGTCTTTGAGGCTTCCAAAAGGCGGTGCCGACCACCCATCTTACACGCGTTCGGGCTCTTTGGGTGCCACGGGTTAAAGAAGCTTCTGCTCTAGCAAGGCCTCTGCCGATACGGCCTAGTGGTGCGAGTGGCTCCGGTAAGCCAGATGTCGGCTCCTCTGACGTCCGCCACTAAGAAGGCCACTAAGTCGCTTGACCCTTCGGGGCAGCACACGGCCCTTAAGCCGCCCAACCAGACCGCCTCTCCTTCGCGGTCTGCCTCGGGCGATGGTTCCTGTAAGTCGGACGACAGCTCCTCTGACGTCCTCCTGGACTCTGCCGGTATGTCGATCGTCGGCTCCTCCGATGGTCACACGGCCCTCTGGGCCTCCTGTTCCAGGCCTGCCTGCCAGGCCTCTCCCGGGCCATCTGCTCCTGCAGACCCTCCAGTCCCTGGGTATCTGACCCGTCCTGTCAGACGCTGTCATACCTGGGGCCTCAGTATCCGGCGCCCCAGTAGCCGACACCACAGTACACGGTGCCTCACTACCCGACACCGGATTACCCACCGTCAGGGTATGGATACGCGCAGTACGGATATCCTCAATATTCAGTATCCACCTCCTCCTCCACTGCCTCCTCAGCCGCCGGTGGACTTGAAGGAGACTCTAGCCTGCTGGTGGTGCTGAGGCCAAGGCTCAGCTCACCAAGGAGGTAGAGAGCAGTCTTCCGACATCGGTCCCAATTCCGGACCCCTATGTCGGAAACAAGAGACTCCTTCCCCAACTCCGGATACCAGAGGCGAGCCCGCCGTTTCCAGGGCGGGGCAGGATACACTTCCCTGGAGGCTTCCCAAGTGGTCCATTCCTCCCCCTCGTCTGGAGGAAGAGTCTTCTCCCTCTTCATCCTCCTCGGACACCTCGGGTGACTCCGATGGTCATTCCGACTTAGACAATGAGCCACGCCTCCGGATAAGCCCAGGCCAAGGACTCTTCCAGAGTCTCCTCTGGAGGATCCTTCTTTTACGGAGTTGCTGCGTAAAATCCAGGAAGTTCATCAGTGGCATTCCTTGGAGCTGGATCCACAGCGTAAGAAACTCGCTGCGCACCTGGATCTGCCCGAGACTGCTCCGACCCTGGAGCCACCCTGGATTGAGCCTCATGCCGACCATGTCTCCACTATTTGGAAGCAACTATCGGCATTAGCCCCCCCCCCCTTCCTAGGAAGTCGGATAGGCTTTATCAGGCTCCCGAGGGTGTTGACTCTTTGAATTCGCACCCTCGAGCTGATTCGGTCATGATTAGCGCTGCTCACGGCTGGAAAGCTAACCCCAAGCACTTGAGCTTGTCACCACCTGACAAGGAATCTCGCCTTCTGGACCAGTATGGGAAGAAGGTTTACTCTTCTTCCACTCTGGGTATTAGGGCCCTGAATTACGTAGGTCATATGGGGGACTATCAGAAGGCAATCCTTAGCGAGGTGGAGGCTAAATTGGACTCCCTTCCTGAGTCACAGACGAAGCAGGAAGTGGCTGATCTAGTCTGGTCTGCTGGTCCCAGAGGTGCAGTTTGCTATCCAGGACGCACCCTTTAGGGGTTCTGTGCTGTTCGGTGGTGATGTCAAGGACATCATCCGCGATCTCTGAGAGAAGGGTACTGCACTTAAGTTGGTTGACTCTTTGTACCAAACCCCTCAAGCTCAGCGTCATCCCTTTCATGAGCCAGCCTCGGCAGAAAGCGAAACCTCAGGGAAGCGGGCCCAATGAGCGTCAGGCCCCCGGCTGCCAAGTCCCCCCCCCGCCCAAAAAAAGCAGCGGGGGCTCCAGCCGCGAAACTGCCTCATACCTCCTGACTCTTTTCCTCTCCCACTGCCTCTGGGCGTACCAGAGGAACCGGTAGGAGGGAGATGCTCCATCCACCTACTGGGCTGGGAGAGGATAACTACGTACGCTTGGGTGCTCCAGCTGATAGCAGAAGAACACTCAGTAGAATTTCTTCGGAAACATCCTCGAACCCCACCCCCGTACTTCCCGGAACATCATCTTCTGGTCCAGGAAGAAATCTCCTCTCTTCTTGTGAAGGAGGCGATAGAGCCTGTACCTCCGCACCTTCAAGGGACGGGCTACTATTCCCATTTCTTCTTGGTCCCGAAGAAGTCAGGAAAAGTGAGGCCGGTTCTCGACCTCAGCTCTCTGAACTTGTTTATGGAGTACAGAAGGTTCAGGATGCTCTCTCTTTAGAACCTCCTGCCCCTCCTTCTGCCGGGACAGTGGCTGTGCGCTCTGGACATGCAGGATGCTTACCTGCATATTCCTGTTCACCCTTCCCACTGCAAGTACCTGCGTTTTGCTTTTCAGGGGGACCACTACCAGTTCAAGGCCCTACCTTTTGGTCTTTCCTTGGCTCCCCGAATTTTGACCAAATGCCTTTCAGTGGTGGAGTCCTACCTGCGTACCAAGGGGGTGCAGGTTTTCCCGTACCTGGATGATTGGCTCCTGGGAGCCTCGTCCAGGGAGGAACTCCTGCGCTTCCTGTCCCTTACCCTGCAGGTTTTTGCCTGCCTGGGTCTTACCGTCAACCAGGCCAAGTAACATCTGATCCCCTCCCAGAGGCTCCAGTTTTTTGGGGCGATCCTGGACATGGCCTCCGGCATGGCTTTTCTGCCGCTGGACAGGGCGGCATCGATCCTGGCTCAGGTCAGCCTGTTATCCTGCCGCAGGTGGGTCAGTGCCAGGTCGGTCCTTCGCCTCCTCGGGCTCATGGTGGCTGCTATTCCGACAGTCCCCCGTGCTCGGCTCCACATGAGAATCTCTCGGTGGACACTTCAGTCTCAATGGGATCAGCTGGTGGATGACCTAGATCAACTGGTTCTGGTCTCAGGACTTGCAGTGGTGGGTGGTTCAGGAGAACCTTTGCTGGGGAGTTCCCTTCTGCCTTTCTCCCCCCTCCCAAACGCTGACAACAGACACTTTGGGAGAAGGTTGGGGAGCCCATCTTGGGCCTCACAGGATGCAGGGCTCCTGGTCCCAGCTTGAAAAATCTCTCCACATCAGTGTGCTCGAGCTTCGTGCATGTTGTATGCTTTTCAGGCTCTGCATCTTTTTCTGCTTCCCGGACACCTGGCTGTCCAAGCGGACAACATGTGTGTCGTTTGGTACATCAGCAAACAGGGAGTTACTCGTTCCTACCCTCTTTGCAGGGAAGCGATACGGGTTTGGGATTGGGCAGTGCAGCACAACCTTCACCTCACAGCCATTCCGTCCTAGGGTCAAGAACATGTTGGCAGATCACTGGTGGGAGTCGTCTGCTGCAGCGCTGAGTGGGAACTCTAGCTGGGAGTAGCAGACAAACTCTTTCAGCTGGGGAACCCCTCAGGTAGACCTGTTCGCGTCTCCTCTCAACGCAAAACTTCCTGCCTTCTGCTCGCTCACTTCAGGGCGCAATGTTTTTTGGAGAGACGCTCTGTCTCTAGACTGGAAGGGAAGATTTGTCTATGCCTTACCCTGATCCCCTTGATTCCGAGAGTCTTGCAGAAACTCAGCTCAGAAGGAGCTGGTATGATTCTCATCGCTCTTTCCGGCCCAGGCAAGTTTGGTTCTCTCTTCTGCAACAGTATTCCAAAGAATCTCCGCTTCCTCTTCCTCTGTTGCGGACTTTGCCGACCCAGGATCAGGGGACCCTGGTTCATCCAGGCCTCAAGTCCCTTCAGTTGCAGACGTGGCTCCTGCAGACGTAGCCCAAGCCCGTTTCGGAGTGTTCCCCCCCCCCAGTGGCTGAGATTCTGGTGGAGGCCAGGAAGCCATCCACTAGATCTACCTATGCCATGAAATGAAATCTGTTCACTATCTGGGCAGCTTCCAAAGATTTCGAGCCTTTCTCATGCCCTGTTGGTCGGCTTCTGGATTACTTACGACACCTCTTTGATCTGGGTCTGTCACTCTTCTTTGAAGGTTCATATGGCGGCCATCTCGGCTTACCTTGTTCCTTTTGGGAGCAGGATGTTTGCACAGCTGGAGGTCTCTAAGACCTTCCTTATAGGGGTCCTCCACTTGAGACCCCCTATCCGGGTTCCTGCTTCTCCTTGGCATCTGAATTTTGTCCTTGAGAAGCTTACTCTGCCTCCTTTTGAACTGGCAGCCTCAGCAGATCTGAAGACCCTCGTCCTCGTGGCCATTACTTCTGCTCGAAGGATTTCGAGCTTCAGACCCTGATGTGTAAAATCCTGTATTTGATTTTTCACAAGGAACGTGTGGCTCTGCGTACCAACCCTAAGTTTCTCCCTAAGGTGGTAGCAGAATCTACACTGAATCAGTCTATAGAGTTGCCTGCTTTCTTTACGCAACACTCCAATCAAGGAGAGTACTTCTTGCATACTCTGGATGTTCACGGATTCTGAGATACTACACCTTCAGGACGGAGGATCTCAGAAAGACTGATCAACTGTTTGTCTCTTTTGCTCATAAAAGAGAAGGCAATGCTGTCTCAAAGCAGTGCCTGTCCAAATGGTTGGCTCATTGTATCACTTTTTGTTATGACAAATACAACAAGGCCCTGATCGGGTCAAGTCAGAGGCCACTCCACTAGAGGGATTGCTGCCTCTGCTGCTTGTTTCAAGAACGTGTCAGCAGCTGACATGTGCAGCCACTACTTGGATTTCTGTGCATACCTTCATGAAACATTACAGTTTGGATATTGCCTCTCGCCGTCGAGCGGGCTTTGGGTTGGCTATGTTGCAAGGTCTCCTTTCCTAAGACCTTCATAGCCAGAGGGTCTATTACGAGTAGTTTTCCTCCTCCCACTGGCTTCTTCTTGTTCCAGACTGCTTGGGACTCAGTCCTGTATGTTCTGGGGTACTCCGATGTCAGTGCTGTCACATCCGAGAGAGCAGAGTTGAATTTAGCAAGTTGTAATCTGCGCTTCCTTCACCTTGAGGCCTGACTCCTGAAGAGGTAGAAGTGAACAGGTACAACTTTACAGGGCTCCAGATAAGGGGAGTAACAACCTAATTTTAGGAAATACTCTTCAGAAATTGTTTTTGAGTACCAGTACTCACCCAGAATTTGTAAATACTCCACATGCCAAAGAATAGTGCTTCATAGCATAATTGGTGATTCAAAAGTAGAATTGTTTTCCAGATTTACAGCACTTGTACCCATCCCAATTTTGTTTTACTCACTGTATTTTAAAACTGGTGAATAAATTAATCCTACCTGCCACCGTTATCTGGAATATTTTCGGCACTTGATCAATTCTTATCTAGAAAAAAAACAGTATTCTAAAAAATGTACTCACGCCACTCCATTCAAACATTTGTACGCATCTGAATTTGGTTTTACTCCCCTCACTTTCAAAATAAGGGGTACAGTACTCATCCCAAAAAATCTCATCTGAAGCCCTGGGTACAAGGCATCTCACATGGTCTCTGAAGTACTTTTGCCTGCCCATAAACCTTCCACTAGGAAGAATTACACAACCAAATGGAAAATATTTTCCATCTGACGCTCCAAAACCTGCATGGATCCCTTTTGGTGCCTACCTGACAAGGTTCTGGAGTACTTGCTGACCTTTCAGATGCTGGCTTGCAGTATTCCACAGTCAGGGTCCACTTGTTTGCTATTTCTGCGTACTACCCTGTCTGTAGTACCCTCTGCTTGGCACAGCTGCCACTCTCCAAGAGGTTACCTAAGGGCATTTTACAGCAAGGCCTCCCATCAGGAAGTCAGTGTCTGCCTCTGACATCAACCTTGTGCTTTAATATGCTCCCCCGCAAGCCCCTTGAGTTCCTTGCGACATGTGAGCTAATGTTTTTAACTTTTTTAAGTTGGAAAGCAGCTTTTGTAATGACCATCACCTCTGCTCGCGAAGTGTCTGAAATCCATACCTTGGTCACAGATGCCTCGTATACTGTTTTCCTCAAGGACAAGGTAGTTCTCTGCACACTCACTAAGTTCCTTCCCAAAGTGGTGTTGGAGTTCCATCTGAATCAGTCACTTCTACTGCCTACCTACTTTACTAACTTCCAGAATGAAGGAGAATGCACTCTCCATTCCCTGGATGTTAAGAGGGTCTCTTAAGTTTTACCTGGACAGAACTAAGGACTTCTGACGGTCCAAACATCTGTCTCCTTCAGTGCCAGTCAGAAGGGAAAGACTGTTACAGTCAAATGAATATCTGCCTGGATTATGAGCTGCCTATGCCACTGCTGTGCCACAGCACAGCTCAAGCTGGAAGGTCTGGTACGTGCCCACTCAGCTGGAGCAGTTGCCACGTCCCTGGCAGAGATTCGCTCTGTATCTGTCGATATTTGCAGAGCTGCAACTTCGAACACAGTGCACACTTCTATTAAGCATTGTGCTTTGGATGCCTTTGCCAGGCAGCATACCACCTTTGGCCAGAGTATTCTAAATGGACTTCTGTCCTGAGTGACCCATCGGCTAGTGCTGCTGTGGTCTGGGAGATTTTGTCTGAGCTTGGTATTCTGACCCATTAGTGTGAATCAGTGTTGAAGACTGATTCCTGGAAGATGTGAAAATTACATACTCACAGCAATTCTTGATCTGAAACGAATATCTTCAGCATTGATTCATATGTCCACCCACCATCCCCTGGACTCACCTCAGTCTGTGTATAGGTTTTCACCCCCCCTTTTTTTTTTGTCCCCAGCACCACCACTCCCCGAAGGGAAATCACACCCCGGCTCACCCCCTTCATGCCGAGCTTACACTGCAAGGGGCTGCCGATGGGCACCCTCCCCACAGTAACGTGCCCTGGCATACCCCACCCAGCGGACACTATTGGTAGCAGTGGCGGGGCTTCACGCTCAGGGCCAGGATTTTGTGTGTGGCTGTACCTGGGGCTGGGGACGTGCAATGACGACCCGCGTCCACCCCGCCCCCCAACAGGTTACGGCACCGACACAATGGATCGCTCCCAGCCTTCGCCAGGGGACTGTGTTGTCCTGGACACAATACCCCTCCACCCCGGAGAAAGAAAGCAGGCCCTCCAGCGTCTCGAGTCAGTTTCGAACCCGGGTCATCGGTGTTGCAGATGGACACACTGCCTTTGTGCTGGTGGGTCGGCTTCACTTCTTTTTCTTGGTTTGGGCTGTGAAGACACTGTGTTACTGGGTTGATGACCCTTGCTACACAGGTCATCAGGGCTATCTCAAGTCCTTAGGTTTAGTGCATAAGTGGTAGTTAGATTATGCTGCACCTCCTCGGTAAAAAAGGTGCTGAGGTGGTTCAGGGCTGCAGGGCTTTCGGGTACATGGGTACCCGCATCCTTTACACAAATTTTGTGTGTTGATACGCTCTTCTTATATTTTTTTGAAAGTCCCCGAGACGCTACTTCACCAAGCCCCACAAGTCCATAGACAGAGTCACGCCCCTGTCTTGTAATGTAAGAATCAAAGCACAGAGTGGGGGGGGCCTCCATTTGTTTCTGTGGGGCAGTATTTTCAACTAGAATTTTTTATATGTTAGAGGGGGCTTCAAAGAAATTACAGTCACTGCTCAACTAATAAGGGCCTTGTTAGATGAACGGTGGCAGTAATTTGTTTGAATTTGCCCTCTAAAACATTAAAAATTCTGGTTTAAGGCACAGCCCCATAGAAACCAATGGGCGTGCCCTGTGCTACTGATTCTTACACTATGAGACTGTACGTAGGGGTGCAGTTTATATATTTACTGGGGACCCCGAAATTCACTAGGACCCCTTGGGCTGTGGGAAACCTGTTTTGTTCCCCATGTAGTTTTTGTGCTTTATCCCCACCCTGGCAGACATGTGAGTGTGTGTGTGTGTGTGTACATGCACATCAGGTACTTACTCGCCACTTCTGCCCACCCTGTCTGTCGCCTGTCGCCCCTCCACCCTCAGCTTCCCACAGGACTCCACCTAATGGGAGCAGAACTACGGGGGGCAAGTACTCATCCCTCCCCGGGAGAGGAAAGCCGCCTCGTGGCAGTTCAGTCCTGCTCCTCGCCCACACCCCCACTGACCCCTGACAACCCGGGCTCATTCCCGTACCTGGGTCGCTGGTGTGGCATGAGGTGTTGGCGTCCAGCGCCTCAACCCTCTGCACCACTGGGCCGGCTAACTTTTTTTTTTTTTTTTTTTAAAGAAAGCCCTGGACCCCCAATTTAAAAATCCTACTGAGTGCCCTGGGGCTGGTGCTGAGGTAAGCCATGCAGTGTGAGCTAGTGTCGTGCATGCACACAGCTTACCTTGGTGCCAGCTCTTCTGAAATGTTCTGGCTCCTGCGACTCCTAGTGCCTCTGGCTCAGACCCATTAGTATGAATCATTGGTGAAGATATTCCTAGAAGATCATGAATAACGTACATAATTTTAATTTCTGCTGTAAGTACACGTTCCAACACATCCCAGCATCCTGTTAGCCTTACTATGTTACACTGGCTTGATTGTTTGAGAGAGTCACTAATAATGACTCCCAAGTCCTTTCTCTCTGCTATAGTGCCCAGTTTTGCTTCTCCCATCCAGTACTGTGTCCTGTTTTTTTCTCTAGGTGAATAACCTTGCATTTTTTTGGCATTGAATTTCAGCTGCCGAAACATAGACCACCACTCTAGTCGTAGATCCTCTGCTGCTCCCTGATCCCGTTGTCGTTATCTGCTCTACCACAGAGCTTTGTGTCAGTTATGAAGAGATGCTGCTTGCCCTGAATGCCCTCTCCAATGTTGCTGGTGAACATATTGAGGGGGACGGAAGACTTGGCTGAGGAAAAAAAAAAAAAGGACCAAGAGGAAGATACTTCATTGTAATCTGCTAAATATTCCTTAGTTCTAATTTCCCTTGATGATTTGGTCTGCTGTATAGTGCTGTATGGGCATTTTTTTTTGTCTAACAATGAATGGTTATTGAATTTTTTTCTGACTCAATACCCCTTTTGATATAGATCTAGGACAGGTCTGTAAGTCACTGTGTTTTAATTAGCCCAAAACTAAGGATGTGGTACTGGTATTGCTGCTGTGTATTATTCTGTACTTAAAAAGGTGAATCATTCTCAGAGTGTTTTAAGTTAATTTGTAATAATTGGAAACAAATTATTATAGTGTGTATGAAATGTGTAAATAATTAAAATGTAGGTAGAGGGCATACTTAATATGTATATAGAGAATAAATAATGGCAGAGTGTAGTATGCAAGGAAATAATACCATCGAGGGGTCAAACAAGCCCTAAAGAACGAGTGGCCTTGATGAGCTTGTTCGACACCAAGATGGTATCATTTTATGAGTGTGCTGGACTTTGCCATCTTTTATTTTGTGTAATGGATTAGGCTGGATACTTCTTGTTGTGTTCTATGTTTTCTGATAGTGTTTGTGGGGAAGGGGAGGGTGACTGTTGCATGTGTTGTTAGTGGACTTGTTACATGAGTTATTGTGGTTGTTGGCAGTGCGTTGGATAGTAATGTGTGACTGAGGTGTTAATAACACATTATTACAGTATAGTTAGCAAATTAACATATATATATATATATATATATATATATATATATATATATATATATATATATATACGGGGTGTTGTATAATCACACACCCAAAGGTGTTGGATGCTACTTAAACCTACGAGAGCGAAACTCGATTGGTGTACACTCTTGGGGTATATTTAAGCATTCAACAGTGAGGATATATGTAAAATTTGAGATCTTACTCGAGAGGGCTCTTGCAGTAGGTAATTACATATAGGACTGACGTCGGCAGGGCGAAGAGAAAACACAACTGGCAAACAACTAAATGGCTAACAAGGTTAATTTAAACATTATTTTTCTTGAAAGTAACAGATAACATGGCTGTGCTCTGGTACCCATAGGAAAAAAATCATATATTTCCCCCATATACGATGGTAGCCAATAACTGGTGAACGATTTTTCCCTAAGGGAAACCCAGTCTGTAATTTGCCATTATAAAGGGGTGTTTGTTACGGCAAACACGCAGCAGGTTTCCCTTGCTATGCATATGCTTCAGCCAGCTACCTTTCCGTAGTCGCGCTGCACACTAGGGTGAAAACTTCACTGCCACTCACACTCGATGGTAAGTAAACTTTAAATAAATAAATAAATACTTAACTGCTACACTTATTGAACCCTTTTTAGCCTCTGAATTATTAAAAAAAAAATTTCAACACCTGCTTCAACTTGACCGGAGACCAGACCAACCATGGCTAAGCTATGAGGCAAATAAACGTTCCCCAGCAATTATATAAAATAAAACATGGGGTGGTGTGTAAAAAGTACAGTTACGTAAGATCTTACCGTAACAGTAGATCTTCGAGAAAGGCTCTTGCAGTAGGTAATTACATGCAGGACTGACGACAGGACCCCACGGAAAAATTTCTAGCTTGCAGTCCCTGGCGAGGACCGCCCCCACGCCAGGTGACAGGCGCCAAGAGACGTTGGTATAAAAGGGGCGGTCCCTGATGCCTGCTCTTCCAGTTCTTTCCGCTCATAGACCAAAAGAGGTCGACGAGAGAGAGGATGGATATTTCCCACTGAAAAGGAGCTGAAAAAGCTTAGGGGAAGGAGGGCGGGAAGTAGATACTCATTGCAAGAGCCTCTCTCAAGATCTGCTGTTACAGCAAGTTCTCACGAACTGTACCATTCATTTCTAGAGAGGGCCTTTGCAGGTAATCACATAGAGGATTGAATCCCAAGCAGTCTGGAACAAGGAGAAGCACCGGGAGGAGGAAAACTACTGCAAGAAACAGTTCTAGCTGTGCAAGCTTCAAGATAAGAGGCCTTGCAGAACAGCCAGCCCGAAGCCTGCTCTAAGGCGAGAGGCAATATCCAAACTGTAGTGTTTAGTAAAGGTATGGACGGAAGTCCAGGTGGCGGCAGCACAGATATCTGCCACTGACACATTCTTGAAACAAGCCGCTGAGGCAGCTACTCCTCTGGTGGAGTGGCCTCTTACTTGGCAGGGTCTTGTAGTATTTGTCGTAACAGAAAGTGATGCAATGAGCCAACCATTTAGATAGGCATTGCTTAGAAACAGCATTGCCTTCCCTTTTATGAGCAAAAGAGATGAACAGTTGATCAGTCTTTCTGAGATCATTCGTCCGGTTGGTGTAGTATCTCAGAATCCGGTGAACATCCACAGTATGGAGTAAATACTCCCCCTGATTAGAGTACTGCGTGAAAAAGGCAGGTAACTCTATGGACTGATTTAGAGTAGACTCCGCTACTACCTTAGGGAGAAACTTAGGGTTAGTATGCAGAGCAACACGTTCCTTGTGAAAAATCAAGTATGGAACTTTACACATCAGGGCATGAAGCTCGGAAATTCTCCGAGCGGAAGTAATGGCCGCCAGGAAGAGAGTCTTCCACGAAAGGAACTTCAATTCTGTGGAAGCTGCCGGTTCAAAGGAGGCAGAGTAAGTTTCTCGAGAACAAAGTTCAAGTCCCAATGGGGAGCAGGAGTACGTATAGGAGGTCTCAGATGGAGGACCCCCCCCCCCCGAGAAAGGTCTTAGAGACCTCCAGTTGAGCAAATGTCTTGTCTGCAATGGGGACATGATAGGCCAAGATGGCCGCCATGTGGACTTTCAGAGAAGAATGACTGAGACCCAGGTCGAACAGATAGCGTAGGTACTCCAGCAGAAGCCCTGCTGAGCAGGAAAAGGGTTCCACGTCTTTGGAAGCAGCCGAGATATGAATCTTTTCCACTTCATGGCGTAGGTGGATCTAGTGGAGGGTTTTTTAGCCTCCACCAGAATCTCTGCCACTTGAGGAGAAACCCCAAAATGGGATTGAGCTAACTCTGCAGGAACCATGCATGCAGCTGAAGAGATTTGAGGCCTGGATGGACCAGGGTCCCCTGATCCTGGGTCAGTAAACCTCATGATAGAGGAAGAGGAAGAGGATGAACCTCCGAGTATTGTTATAGAAGAGAGAACCAAACTTGCCTGGGCCAGAAAGCAGCAATCAGAATCATTCGTGCTCCTTCTGAAGCTAGTTTCTGCAAGACTCGTGGGATAAGTGGAATTGGGGGAAAGGCATAGACGGATCTGTCCTTACAGTTTAGAGACAGAGCATCTCTCCAGAAAGCGCCTCGCTCTGGAGCGAGCGAGCAGAAGACGGAAGCTTTGCGTTTAGAGGGGATGCGAACAGGTCGACCTGTAGTGTTCCCCAGAGTCAGAAGATATTGTCTAGGACCCCTTGGTCCAGTTCCCACTCGTGAGTCAGAGCAGATGAGCGACTTAGCTTGTCTGCCAGGGTGTTGACGACTCCCGGAACATGAATTGCCATGAGGTGAAGGTCGTGTTGTGTTGCCCCATCCCAAACCCTCATTGCTTCCCTGCAAAGAGGGTAGGACCAAGTCCCCCCTTGTTTGTTGATGTACCAAACCACACACATGTTGTCCGTCTGGACGGCTAGGTGGCCGGGAAGGATGTAGGGGTGAAGGGCTTGGAGAGCATACAACAGTGCCCGAAGCTCGAGCACATTGATGTGGAGAGTCTGTTCAAGCTTGGACCAAGAGCCCTAGGTCCGATGGGGACCTAGATGGGCTCCCCAACCTTAACCCGAGGCGTCTGTGGTTAAGAGTCTGGGAGGGGGGAGGACGAAAGAGAGGAACTCCCCGAAACAGGTTCTCTCGAACCATCCACCATTGCAAGTCTCGGAGCATCGCGAGGAGACTAGAACTGGGTGATCTAAGTTGTCCACTAACTGATCCCATTGGGAGCGGAGAGTCCACTGAGAAACTCTCATGTGGAGTCGGCGGGAACTGTCGGGATAGCAGCCGCCATGAGCCCGAGAAGGTGAAGGACTGAGCGTGCACTGACCTACCTGCGGCCGGACAACAGACTTATGAGTCTGGAGGGTGGACGCCCGGTCCAGTGGCAGGAAGGCCCTGCCAATGGTCGTGTCTAGAATCGCCCCGATGAACTGTAGTCTCTGGGATGGAATCAGGTGAGACTTGGAATGGTTGATGGTAATACCCAGGCAGGCAAAAACCAGTTGGGTAAGGGTGAGGCAGTGCAGGAGTTCCTCCTTGGACGAGGCCGCCAGGTGCCAGTTGTCCAGGTACGGAAAAACCTGCACCCCCTTGGTACAGCAGTTAGGCCGCCACCACTGCCAGGCATTTGGTAAACACTCGGGGCGCCGAGGATAGGCCAAACGGAAGCGCCTTGAATTGGTTGTGGTCCCCCTGGAACGCAAAACAAAGATATTTGCGATGAGACGGGCAAATGGAAATGTGCAGGTAAGCATCCTGCATATCCAGGGCACATAGCCATTGACCCGACCGGAGAAGGGGCAGAAGGCTCTGCACTGAGAGCATTCTGAACCTTTTGTATTCCACGAAAAGATTCAGGGAACTGAGATCCAGAATTGGTCTGAGATCTCCTGTCTTCTTTGGGAGCAGGAAGAAATGGGAATAGTAACCCGTCCCTTGAAGATGAAGGGGGGCGGGTTCTATCGCTTGTTTCAGAAGTAGAGCTGAAATCTCCTCCTGGACCAAGAGAAGGCGCTCCCTGAATATGACGACTTTTGGGGGCGGTGGCGAGGTGGTTTCTGTAGAAACTCTATCGAGTGTCCTTATGCGATCAGCTGGAGCACCCAAGAATCTGATGTTATCCTCTCCCATCCTGGAAGATGGAGGGAAAACCTCCTTCCTACCGGTTCCTCCGGAGAGTCCGGAGGCAGTGGGAGAGGGAAGGAGTCAGGTGGTGTGGGGCAGCGCCGCAGCTGAAGCACCCGCTGCTTGTTTGGGTGGGTGGGGCTTAGCAGCTGTGGGGGCCCGACGTTTTGTGGCCTGCCTTCCCTGGGGTTTCACCTTGGGCCGATTCCATCTGCGAAAGGGACAGTGCTGCGGCTGGTGGGGGCGGTACATGGAGTCAGCGGACTTCAGTGCCATCCCCTTCTCCTGCAAATTGGTGATGATGTCCTTGACACCGGCGGCCTCACGGGCGGATCCAGATTGGAGGTCTGTGAGGGGGCTACATCCGGAAGCGGGATGTCGGAACGGAGTCAGTAAACCGGGCCGGGGCCCCGTGTCGGAGGTACTGGCATTGAGACGGCGTCCGGGAGCCTACATCGATCCGGCACACCTATAGGAGGACAGTCCAATGGAGGAAGTTCCCCAGCGTCCCCCGGGGATGAAGGGGAAAAATCCCCGGGGTCAGGCTGGAGGGACTCGGGGGGGAGGTGGTCTCCCGGATGGCAGCGAAGGCTGCTGAGAACTGGGTACGACGGACGTGGGTAGGTCAGTCATCGGTTCTTTCGCTGACCGGATGAACTGATGTGCGGTTTTACAGCGAGCTCCCGGCGCGGGCGTCGGAGGAGCCAGTGTCCGACTTATGGGAGCCTTCACCGGAGGCAGACTGAGGAGGAGGATCAGCCTGGTCCGGCGGGAGAGGAGCCTTGCGCCACCACGAAGGGTCGTGCGCCTTACCAGCTTTCTCTACGGACGACGAGGAGCCGCCCGGCTTACAGTCGCCCACGCCAGTAGCCGGGCTACTGCCGAACCGAGGGCGGAGGCCTCCAGTTACCCGGAGGCGCCCGAAAGGCCCGAGCGCAAGCCAGACGGGTGGGCTGACGCCTCCTCGGAAACCTCCGAGGCAGCCGTCGAGCAGTCCCCCGGAGGGGACATTACCTGAGACCCGGCGACTCCCGAGGGAGACGCGGTAGAGGAGCCCTTGTCCCGGTGCCTCTCCTTGTCTTTCTTCTTCCAATGGACTTCGGGGGAAGTGGACACCTGCCTCAGTTTTTTGAGCGCCTTCTCCATCGAACTCATCTTTTTCTTCAAAATGTGGGCTTACAGGATTGCTGCCGCCTTTTCCGGGTAGCCGCATTGAAGCTGAGGCAGTGCTGGCACTTCTCGACCGGTGATCGAGGCCTAGACAGAACAGGCACAGGGAATGGCCGTCCTTGTGCGGAAGTTGGGCGCCCTGCAGTCGCACTTGTTTTTGTACTTGGAGGGTGTAGGGGACATACTACCGATGATGACCTGACATTGTTCGAAAAATCAGAATAATTCGGTAAAACCGACTGAAGGGAGGCTGACAAAGCCACAAACTTTTCCTTGAGAGCTGCACGAGCTAACAGCGGGAAAGAACTGAACATGGGCATCAGGGGACCGCCTTTATACCTGACGCCCTGGACGCCGTCCCCTGACATGGGGCAGTCCCGCCAGGGACTGCTAGCTAGAAATTTTTCCGTGGGGTCCTGCCGCCTGCCCGTCAGTCCTATATGTAATTACCTACTGCAAGAGCCTCTCTCGAAGTTCTACTGTTACGGTAAGTTCTTACGTAACTTACTTTTACACACCACCCTATGTTATATTTTATATAATTGCTGAGGAACGTTTATTTGCCTCGTAGTTCAGCCATGGTTTGGTCTGGTCTCCGGTCAAGTTGAAGCAGGTGTTGAAATTTTTTTTTTTTTAATTCAGAGGCTAAAAAGGGTTCAATAAGTGTAGCAGTTAAGTATTTATTTATTTTTAAGTTTATTTACCATAGTGTGAGTGGCAGTGAAGTTTTCACCCTAGTGTGCAGCGCGACTATGGAAAGGTGGCTGGCTGAAGCATGTGCATAGCAAGGGAAACCTGCTGCGTGTTTGCCATAACAAACACCCCTTTGTAATGGCAAATTACAGACTGGGTTTCCCTTAGGGAAAAATCGTTCACCGGTTATTGGCTACCGTAGTATATGGGGAAATACATGATTTTCTTTCTATGGGTACGAGAGCACAGCCATGTTATCTGTTACTTTCAAGAAAAATAATGTTTAAATTAACCTTGTAAGCCATTTAGTTGTTTGCCAGTTGTGTTTTCTCTTTGAAATATTGGTTTGCTTTAGCATACTTACTAATATTGAATTTTTATAGTGACTAGCCCTCCAACTTAAAGGGACACTTGTCAACCTGTTCTGCATCATGTTATTTCTGTTTAAAAACTCACATTTTACAATTGCTTACCTTCTCTAATATTCATTAATGTTGCTGTCTGTTTTGTCTGCCTCCTTGTTTAGTAGAACTGAAATGCATGCTAATGTATATTGATAAATAACTTTGTTTTTGTTTCAAATCCTGAATCTATTCTTATTGAATACTTCCTGAACATTAGAAGCACCCCCTAACAGTGCAGTCACTCATGAGGCAGTAGCCACCTAAACTCCCCCTGAATTATGAGTGGCTAGATTGTGTTGGAGATGTTCCTAAGTCCAGGAAAGATGCAGTCTGAGTTGATCCAAGGAATGTAAACAAACCTGTTTTTGTGTGGTAACACCACTATGGTGGGCAGTCTGTTTTTCACTTTTTTTTTTTTTAATCTTCTGTTTATTCTGGCATCCCTGGTCTGCTCCCGTTATCTGGCATCCCCTTGGGACTCTGGCCGTCGTCCATCTGCAGCTCGCTCCCCTGGGGTCCTCGCCTTCTTCCCCTGCAGCTTAACCCTTGCAGCAGGGTGGTGGGGAGCCCCCAACTTGCCCACCCTGTCCGGATCCAGTTTCAGGCGATGCCCCCAGAGCCGGTGTATCTGTCGGACGGCCATCAAGCCGCTCAACCAGGTTGCCTCTTTTTCCATTTTTCTCCCTTCTTGGCAGTGGAGCTTGCAGTGCCATCTGGGGACGCACTGTGCGCACATCCGCCCGCAGGATGTCCAATGACTGCTTCTCTGCTCCCCTATGGCCACAGCATTGGTGTGCCAGCCCCCAGCCGCCGCTAAGTGCCAGTCGAGCACCAAGTGCTGGCAGACCCCCCCACCCCAGAGAAGGAGAGCTATCCGAGGATGCTCCATCCTTTTCCACCCCTACCGACTCCTGGTGACCCGCCCTCGCTCCCGAACATGGGTTGTCCCTGTGGTGCAAGGTGTGGCATCCAGCGCCTCAACCCTCAGCGACATCGGGCTGGCCAGTTTTTCACTTTTTAAAAGAATAAGAATCAAACTACTAGCTACATCAGCAATCTTTACAAAATGTTGGCAATCATAAAATGTATTTTTTAAACAATGGACACTTTGAGGCCTAAAGGGGGTTGACAGTGCCCCTTTAATGAGACTTATAATACATGAGTTATATTATCAAAGACAGATTGTACCATGGTTGAATAACACTGCTGTAATTTATTTGGAATAAAATGAATGTAACATATTATTTATGTATGCGATAAATACTATAAATATAAAAAATATATATATATATTGAAGGGGCGGGACCCAGGACAGATGATTTTCATCTCTGCAAATGCATTTATCGTGTCCACACACCAGACCCATCAGGGTTCCTCACTGTCTGAAAATATAGGGTGGTGGCAGTGGTGATCTGGTCAAAATGTGCGTTATTTTTGTGGACTTCCTATATGCACTGTACATGTGTATAAGCTTATTTTAAGTACGATATAGTGTGCTGGTATCAAAACAGGGATAGTAGTGCAGTAAAGGATGTCAATAAAAGACAATTTTGGAGGGTTTTGTAAAAAAATCATTCAGTAATGGATAGAAATATAGGGTGGTGGTAAAAAAATATAGTGCGGTGGTTAAAAAAAAAAAAAGGGTGGTGGCCCACCACACTAAAACAGTGAATGGGGAACACTGCCCATAATAAAACCTACAGTCATCTCCTATGGTTGCAGCTGCACAACCTGCTGGCTGTGATACCACAAAGAGAGGCAGCCAGGCAAGCCATAGATCTTGCCACATGGGTCTGGAGGTAGCATGGCACCAAGCGATGGCATCCTGTGATGCCAACAATATGGACTTCAGAGTAGTCTATATTTATCAGATGGCGTGGCTTCGCCTATCTCGACTGGAACTTTTGGCCCAGTGTAGGGTGCTAAACTCACATTTCAAGGGGGCTTGCTTTTTCTTCCCTAGGGTCAGGCAGGAACTTTTTGGGAGCCCTCCTGCTCCATTGCCACAAGAGGCCCCGCCTGACCCTCACCAGTCTCTGGTCTCTATAAACCTGTGAGGAGTCCCTACCCTCAGGTGTTCTTCTCCATGCAGAGGGCTGAGGGTATATAGGTCCCTTTAGGTGAGCCAGCTCCTCTCTCATGGAAAGGAAGCTTGGTACTCTGACTCATTAGTACCACTCAACGTAGAATAGTGATTCAGGGAAGATAGAAAAGGTATGTACTTATAACTGGAGATCTTCCTGAATATCTTCTGCATTGAGTACCACACCCACCCACCATCCACCTCTCTAACCGAGCCAGGCCCTCTGGGCAGCTCACCTTGTGGCATACACCGTAGGTGATGACCTTCTTGGGGGTCTGCTGCCACTCCCCAGTTACTCCTGCCATGTGACTTATTTTCAGAAAATATAAAAACAAACAAAAAAACAGTTTTTCTGCACCTCTTTCTCCAGGCATATCCATGTTAGTTGATAAATGATACCTACACCCATGGGATGCCATCCCCAATTTTTTTTTTTTGACTGCTTTTCCTTGGCATCCTGAGTTCTGACTCCTTCAGGAGTCTCAAAGGTATGCCTGTGGCTGAAATCCTCCTGTACCTACGCACGGGTGCCACATCCTCCTAATGTGATGCATGGTTTACCCCAGGTGGGATGAGGGTGCCCTTCTTTTGAACGCCTGTCACTTCATTGGGAGGCCAGGACCGCGGGTCGACAGGAGAGATCCAGAGCAGTGCCGGGCGCTCCTTCATCTTGGAACTTCGGGGCTGTTTTCCCAGTTTTCTCCGGAGGCGTGAAGTGTGCATGATGTCAGAAGCCATGTGCTGATGTCTCACACTCCCCATAGTCTGAGCTTGTACACTCTCCCAAAGAAAACTGCGAATAACCTAGGTTGGGAGGAGTGCAGGGGTATATACCCGACCGCTGTGAAATATGCATGGCGAAATCTCGTACAGCGACAGTCTCAACAGGTTTTGAGATTGTCGCTGTGAAGGCCTTGAGGGCAAATGTTGCTCTTCATTGTGTCCAACCTCCGAAACATAACTCTGACTTGGAGTTAGTAATCACTGGAAGGGGCGGGCGGTGCAGCCCCTGATGGAAAACACACAGTCTGACAGGCGAAATTTCGCCTGTCGACATTGGGTATCTCACCATGCCAAACTTCGACAACAGTGTTGTTGATTCGGCATTGTAAAACCAGGTGCAAGTAAAGGTTGCTGGCCTTTGTGACAAAATATCTGGAAATACCTTCACTTCCAGTGGGGCTCAAGAAAAAGCAAGCACTCGCAGTATATTAACCATTGAAATGCTTCATTATATTTTGGCTTTGCCCCAAAATCCAGCCTTTCCTGAATTCCTTGCAAGCCGAACTAAGTGAATTGATGAGTACCCCACTTACACTTACTGCTGAATTTTTTACCTTACATATCTTTCCCCCAGACATCAAGGCCACCCATACACACTACATGATGGGGATTTCCCTCCTAGCTGCAAAAAAGGCCCTGACATGAAACTAGTTGACCTCCATGGTCCCCGCTGTGCTAGACTGGAGGGAGATAATGACCCATATTTACAGGTCTGAAAAGATTTCCTAGTCTTTAAATGACTCTACTGACTTATTTACTGTGAAATGGACCAGGTGGGTTATGCATATAATGTTAAAAGACACTACCTTCATTCCCTGAATAAACTATACTGGGAATATGTTCATCAATATAAGACTCTGACACGGGCCTAGGTACCCAAGTACAAGGGACCTTGATGAATATGCAGATTAGGGGGATGTGTTTATTTTAGTGCATTGTCTATCTTAAGATATCCTATATGTTGTAAGAGAGCTCTGGATCATCAGTACTAGCTATTATTAACTTCTACCCAGTAATTAATTGATCGTATGGCACAAAGTGTATCCCTTAATAGACTACCTAAATGAATGGCTCCACTATAAATGTTTGTATAATTATGAATTGTGACTGTCAACCCACCCTATGTAAACCCCCCCCCCCAAAAAAGTGGAAAATTCAATAAAATATATTTACAAATGCTTTATTAAGCAATCCACTGAGTGTGCACAGACCATTCCACTGCCACAAAGCCCCAGCGCGTCGGGTCCGAAAACCCTTCATCAGGGGGCGACTGCAATGGACAGCAGGTCCGCTCCAGGGTTCCTCCAGTTCCCTTGCGGGCAGAGGATGACCCAAACTGACCTGCACTCCACGTGCGTCTACTGCCTGGGACACGAGCACGATCCCCAGGATTGCGACTTTTGTCACTCATTCTACCTGGCCATTCTCGAGGACCATCTCTCTCAACTTTAGCTGGGCTGCTGGGCCAGCAGAACCTGCTGGTCAAATCCAAGGACGCCTGTTGGGTGGTGTCCGTGGATGCGGGGTCTGCTGAACAGCTTGTGGCATTTGAAAAGGAGGTGGCCCAGGCCACATCCCTCTCCTCCTCTTCTGCTTCTGCATTCGTACCGCTCTATCTGGGCTCGACTTTTATGGGTTCCTTCAAGGAATTGTGCCAGTCTCTGCTGACCCTCGACCAGGGACCCTCTGGGCACAAATCGAAATTCAAAAAAAAAAAAAAGTCCAAGAAAGAAAAAAAAAAAAAAAGGACTTGCTGATGTTTGTGGGATTGAGAGCACTCTCGTTTGAGAGCTTTGGGTTCCTGTGCTTCTCCGGATCCGACTTTAGTCAAGTCCTCAACCCAGGCTGCTGGCTCCTTGGTAACTCCATTGTGCCAATTGGCCAAGATGCTGGTTGTAGTCCCGGCCAAGATTTTTCTCAGACCGTCTGATCAGTTGTCGATTGAAGAGGCAGACACTTCCTTGTCCAGGATTCCGGTCCTGACTCGTTGTAGAGACGGAACCATCCTCTGTCCCGCCACTTCTGTTCGACAATCAAGACCCAGAGGAGCCTCGGTGTTCGCCGACTCCCTCAGTGCCCTGTCACTGCCCCCCCGGTGGTCAAGGTCTCATTCCCATGGGTTGAGCGGCTCCCATCGATGTTTGCTCTCCCGACACCATGGAAAGCAGTGCCACCACTATTCTTTGTCCTCGTCCTCCTCGGGTGAGGAGAGCCTTCGGCGCAAATTGCATGGCTGCTATGAAGACCTCATGTGGCAACAGCTGGTGTTCACCATTTTGAAGCCTACCTCGGCTGCTACACTGACCATCACCTGGTTTTCACCTGACTGGCTTATGCCTTCTCCACCTAAGGAGCCAGCCAAGATGGTCCCGGCTTGGCCAACCCCTGCATTTCCACAGATTCCAGTGGAGTCGCCACCTAAACAGCCGACCTCCGGCGCTCCAACTAAGGAGTCTCGGATGGTCAAGGGGCTTCGTCATTGACCGTCTGTCACCATCACCCCTAACCATCCTTGGAGGGTCAGTGGGGACTCCGGTGGTCAACCACTTTTCAGTAACTCTTCTGAGTCCGAGGGTTCCTCCCTGCACTCCTGTCCGGTCGACGAGGAGTCGTTGGGGGAATCTCTTGACCGAAATAGGTCCTATCTCTTTTCTGGGCCTTCTTCGACTGATCTCTGAGTCAACAGGGTTGAAAATGGAGCCCATCCAGAAATGGGCCTGTTACCCACTGACCAAGATCCTTGACCAGGGGTATTCTCCGATGGAGGCCTTCCCGGTGGCGGAGGCCATTCTTGGCCCTGCTCTGGAGCTCTGGCAGAGCTCAACTCCCTGTCCTGCGCCCTTCTCCCAGTTGGCCCGCAAGTATGTGGTACCTACTGGTTCCCTCTCGGGATTCTCTGAACACCCCCGGTTGAGGGTCTGGTGGTGGATTCAGTGTTCAGGCACTCTGGCAATACTGGGGATGTCAATGAGCTGCCCGACAGAGTCCAAAAAATTGGACCATGTGACTAAGAAGGTCTACACTGCCTCCTTGCTTGGTCTTTGCCCGGTCGAGCTTGACCCTTCTCATGGCCCACTTCTCACATGTAAATATTGTTTAGTGGGCAGTGGTTCTCTTCTAGGTTCTTCAGCCCCCAGTCTAGGCTTTCACATTCAAGAAAAAATATAGGAAATGTTGGGGGGCCCTTTGAAGTAAACACTCTTCGCTCAAGTTATTGTTCTTCGATCGTTCTTTTTATTTCTTTTCCCCTTGCATTTCGCTCAACTTGGAGCTTGTTCACGGGGTCTATTCTCTGTTACACATCTGTAAATACATTTATTTTATGTCATTGATCAGCATTTTTTTTAATATGATGATGTTACATTTTTAATTCTTTGGGGTATACACATACCATTCAATAAAGATTATTGCTTATGCACCCTTGTATATATTCTTAATTTTTCACAGGGTTAATTTATTTGTACTTGTTTAGATCTTAAGTTGCATCCTAAAAATACATACACAGTATGTTAGTGAACACAACGCTGCTGACAACTTGGAACAAGGTTTAACTACTGCCTCACATGCCCTGCTGGGCACCCTGGATGAGGTGCTTCCTCATTTCCTGGCAGACCTCCAGACTATGGTCAGACAGGTCCGGGGCCAGGGCCGGGCTGTAGCAACATCACCTCCAGACTGCTGTGGACATTGGGGACTCTTGTGCCCGCTCCATGGTGGCCTCAGCGGCCATGTGCTGCAGGGCTTGGCTGAGGATCTCTACATTCACGGCAGACACTCAGCACAAGCTGGCAGATGTTCCCTTCATGGGCACCGACCTGTTCAGGACAGGGGTCAAGGGCCATCTCACCTGCATCGAGAAATACAGTGCCACCATGGACTCTGTGACATCTGTCGAGAGGGACCCCAAGAGCTCCAAGCAGCAGCAGAAAAGGAAGCCCTTTCGGTCCGCCTCTACTCCTGCGGCCAAACCAGCCCAGCCTCAGGCTGATCAAGCCCAAGCCTGTCGACCTCTGTTAAAGTCAGTAGCCTCGGTCGTCCATAAGCTTGGGGGGAGAGGCTCCGGTGGCTCCTCAGCCAGGTCCTCCTCCTCCTCCAAGCTGCCCAATGAGGAGATGAGGGGTGCCTTCCTAATGCCCATCAGTCCTCCCCTGGGTGCTCCTGTGGGGGACCGATTCTGCCACTTCCTTTATGCCTGGTCCGCTGTTACCACGGACAGGTAGATTCTCATGGTGGTGGGTCAGGGGCTGCCTCTGGAATTCGAGCAGTACCCTTCTTGCCGAGCCCGTGCCCCATGAGAGGACTTGGTATCCGCAGACATTCTGTCAGCTCTCTGAGACGACATAGCCCAGCTCCTCTGCAGGGAGGTTGTGGTTCCTGTCACGGATTCTCCGGAACACCCAGGGTTTGTCTTCAGGTACATCCTGGTGCTGAAACTGAGAGGGGGCTGGCGCCCTATTCTAGATCTGCACAACCTGAACAAGGTTTCTCAAGTCACGCACCTTCAGGATGGTAACTCTGTCTCAGATCATACCATTTCTAGAGCAGAACATGTAGTTTTGCTCCCTTGATTTTCAGGACATGGTCTTCCACATCCCGATCCATCCATCACACTGAAGGTTCTTCCGCTCTGAGCCAAGGGAACCGTCTGCAAGTTCCAGGCCATGCCATTCAACCTCTCCTCAGTCCCAGGGCGGGCCCCGGTTTTCAGCGATTCGCGGATCGGGCTCCACCCAGGCTCCAGCGGGTGCCATCACCTCACGGAATTCGCGGCCACCCATGGCGGAACAAACGTCCCTTCATTTGCCGACGGGGTGCCCAATCCCCATTGGCTTCACTGTCCCCCTCAAATGCTTATGCCACGCTGGAGCCCACCCGTGTGGCAAAACGTCCTTGCCCGCTGGGTGCCCAATCCCCGTCGGCTTCACTGTCCCCAAATGCTTACATGCCACGCTGGAGCCCACCCCAGCGCGGCAAAATATCCTTTGCCACGGGGTGCCCAATCCCCGTCGGCTTCACCGCATCCCTCGCGTGTAGTTAAAAAAAAAAAAAAAAAACCAAAAAAAAACCTTCCATCGTTGCTTCTTTTGCCCCCTCCACCAACCAGCACCCACCCTCTGCGTGCCCACCTCCCCACCCCCCTCACCTACTTCCTCCGGACTCCGGCGTGGCGATCTTCGGTGGACGGGAACACGTCTGCACTCTTCAAAGCCGACCGCGAACTGAGGAAATGCCGGTAAGCTGTATAATGGGCTAGATAGGAGGGTTCATCTTTATTGCATATCTCAGGCATTT
The DNA here is from genome assembly GCA_016271365.2 of Neoceratodus forsteri. Classification (NCBI taxonomy): domain Eukaryota; kingdom Metazoa; phylum Chordata; order Ceratodontiformes; family Ceratodontidae; genus Neoceratodus; species Neoceratodus forsteri. The sequence goes on from CM057451.1 coordinate 44,080,352, forward strand.
TTGAATTTTGTACCAGATTTTCAACATGGGGTTTTGGGACCCCTTCTCATGAATGATGTCACTGTCGTAGGGTTATTCGGACTCGAAGGGTGATTTAGACGCAGTGACTGTAAATCACCCTTCGGGACTGAATACCGCCATGACAGTGACATCAGTCATGAAGGGCCAAAACCCCATGTTGAAAATTTGGTGCCAAAATCAAAATGACTGTTTAACAGGTGTTGCTGCGCAGTTCCTACGCAGGCTCGTCAAAGTTCATAAATTTCAATATTTTCACTCCAGAGTTTCAACATTGCCATTTCACCACACTGTCTTATGAGTAGTACAGCTGTCATTTTCACATCTCACCCAAAATGTGTTTCCACCCTTGTAGCTCAGAATGCAGGCGAGTCGTTAATGCGAAATCAATTCGGGACAAATTAAGAAAATCACAGTGACACTGTTCATGAGCAGAGGTCTTGAAATGGCTATGTTGAAAATTTGGTGAAAAAATTCTAAAATGACTGTTTTCATGGCGTCGCGTTGGCAGTTCCCTAGCGCTCATGGGTTTCTTGAATTTTCAATATTTCCACTCCAGATTTTTGACATTGCCATTTTCCACACCTTCTTATGAGTAGTACAGCTGTCATTTTACATCTCACCCAAAATGTGTTTTCGCACATGTAGCGCACAATAAGCGATGCGGTGTCTGAAATCAATGTTCGGACAGATTAATAAAATCACAGTGATACTGTTCATGAGCAGAGGTCTTAAACTGGCTATGTTGAAAATTTGGCGACAAACACCCTTAAAATGACTGTGTTTGATGCATTGTGTCAGATATGGCAAAAAACAAAAAAAGGAAAAAAATTAGGGTAAAAATGTGCTAGAATTGCATAGAAATTGGTGTTGAGTGCATAGAAGTTCTGCGGCAAATGGAACTCCAACAGAACTTTGCTCCATGTGCCGCCAGAAAACGGGCCCCTCCCAGGGTCTTCACCAAGTGCATTGAAGTGGTGGCAGCTTACCTGAGGTGCTGAGTGGTCTGGGCTTACGCCACCTGGACTGGCTGATCGCAGGTCCCTCCAGGCAGGAGGTGGAGCAGTCTAGGGACCTGGTCTGTTCTTCCAGTGGGGCACCCCTCAGGTGGACCTGTTCACTACCAGGAAGAATGCAAAGCTGAAGCTGTTTTGTGCTGGTCCCTCAGCAGGGAACATTGCAGGGGGATGCCTTCTTGAGGCCCTGGACCCCAGGCCTCTTCTGTGCCTTCCTTCCACTTCCCTTGATCCACAAGGTGCTTCTCAAGGCCACGAGGGACAAGGCACAGGCGATTCTGGTGGCTTTGGACTGGTCACGCCAGTTTTGGTACCCCAGTCTCCTCAGCAGCAGGCTCCCAAGGCGTCTTCCTCTGTGCCTGGACCTGCTCCCTGCAATCAGGTGAAGGTTCTCCATCCGGACCTTCAGTCCCTGCAGCTGACAGCGTGGTTCCTGAGCGGCTAGAGTCCCAGGCTTTTGGTCTCTCCAAAGATGTCCTCAGTGCCGTGGAGGCATCTCGGAAGGAGTCTACCAGGAAATGCTATGCCTTCAAGTGGAAGAGATTCTCCATTTGGTGTCAGGGCAAGGGGTTGGACCCTTTGTCCACTCCAGTGGCACTCATCTTTGATTACCTATGGTCCCTCTCTTAAGTCGGGCCTTCGGTTGACGACACTTAAGATGCACTTGGCAGCCATCTCTGCTTACTGGGTGCGGACCGCTCAGCAGTTGGTGGCGCAGGAGGAGGTGGTCTTGTGCCTTTTTAAAGGCCTTGACCATATTTCCCCTCCGTTGGGTGGCCCACTACCACCTTGGGATTTGCTGCTGGTTTTGGCAAAGCTCATGGCCAAAACATTTGAACCAGTGCACAGGTGTGCAATGTCTTATCTTTCGTGGAAGACCACTTCTTGGTGGCTATCACTTCAGCCAGAGGGATCAGTGAGCTCCAGGAGCTTTCAGTGGAGTCTCATTACCTGGTCTTCCACAGGGACAAGGTTGTCCTGCACTCCAACCCGAGGTTTCTTCCAAAGGTTGTGTCAGATTTTTCACCTCAACCAGTTGATTAATCTGCCAGTGTATTTAACCAACCACACCTTGGAGGCCGAGCACAGGCTCCATACTCTGGACCTGAGGCGAGCGCCTGCTTTTTTACAAAGAGCGCATGGCTGGAGTTTGAGGAGAGGTTCGCCAGCTGTTTGTCACCTGTGCTGAAGCCGCACCTGGCAGACCGGCAGCCAAGTGGACAGTTGGCAGGTGGATTGCATCTTGCATTGATCTGTGCTATGGGTTGGCGGGTAGGGAGCCTCCCGTAGGGCTAAGGGATTATTCTTCCCGTCATACTGCTGCATCACTGGCTGCTTCCAGGGACGTCCCCATCTAGGAAATTTGCAGGGCTGCTACCTGGAGGTCAGCACACACCTTCATTTCCCATTACCACATTGACCTCGAGTCATGCTGGGATGCTGGTTTTGGGGCCTCAGTTCTCCAGTCTCTGTTCCCTATGTAGGGAGTGTGCGCCTTGCCTGCCTCCTCCAGGAGAACTGTTAGGAGTCTGCTAGAAGTGAGGATAGAACATCATATCCATGTCCGTAGAAAAACGGGTTGCCCACCTGTAAAGGTAGATCTTCCACGGAGTGGTCTCTTGCAGTAGGTAAATACTTTTGGGAGTTTCCAGCAGAGGTTGCTGTGGCATGGCAGCTCTTCTAGCAGTTTTTCACCAGGAACCACCCACACATGACATCAGCTTCCTGTTTCCTATATAAGTGTGGGCGGTCCCTGGTATCCTCAGTTCATTTCCTGCCGTCTTCAGCTCACGCAGCAGCTAGTTCAACTTTTGTGCAGCAGTCGTCAACGAGAATTTGGATTCCAAACGAATGTCTAAAGATTTTTCAAGCAAACAAAACACTATTTCGTTCCTGCCGTTACGGTAGGAAGATATGCCAGTTGACAACCATACATCTTGTGTAAAGTGTCTGGGACCAACACACGACACCAATTCCTGCAGTTTCTGTCAGGAATTTTATTAGGCAAATCGTCAATGGTTGCTTGAAATACAACATCTTTTAATGGAGCAGAAAATCTCTCTTGGAGAACCAGGGGGCTCGTACCATGGGCTCTCCCACCGCTGGTTCTCATCTCCAGCAGAAAAAGTAGGAGAAGCCCTCCTCTCACACTCCCTGTCTCATCGCCCATCAGCGGCCACCATTTCAGGTGTCCCTCAGCTGACAGCGTGTCTTTCAACACTTTCTTCTTGAACGAGGGGCTCATAGCTTCTCGTTGATGGTGCGTAAAACCTGCTCACACTTTGCGTCCCATCCCCTCTATCACCCCAGTTGTTTCCCAACATGCTCCCCTACTCACCCCCAAGAATGGGAAATCTCCAGTGTAGTACGAGATGTCTTGCATGCCATGTCGTACTCCCATCTTTCCCGACACAAGAGAGTGGGGTGATCCTTTCCGAACTCCTTCTCCTCTGCCTAAACAATTTCATAGTGACAGGGATACCATACCACACTGGTCCCCTCCTCCTAATATGAAGGATTATCTGTCAGATGAACAAGAATTACCGGTTGACTTCCCTAGTGATATTGATGAAGAAGAGTTCCAAGATCTGGATTTTCCAAATCCTGACTCTCCCTATTTTGAAATTTCTTCTCTGGATGAAGACCTGCCTAGACCTTCCACAGCCTCTCCACCAGATGACCCAACCTTTAATGAAATGATGGTTTAAATACAAAAGGTCATGGGTTCTCAACTACTAGAACATGGCAAACAACATAAGGATATGGCAGAATATCTTGAATTACCAGAGGAACCTGCTTTAATGGTTCCCCACTAATACTAACTTACCAGATTGCCATGCTGGCTGCCTGGCATCAGCCTTCAGCCATTACACCTGTTCCCTGCAAAGCGGTTTGTTTATATCGAGCTCCTCTGGACCATCCTTTTGTCCACCATCCCAGAAGCGGATTCGGTGGTCATTACTGCCGCCTACGACCGAATTAAAAGACGTAAACATATGACCTCCTTACCACCTGATAAGGAATCCTGAAAGAATTGGCTAACTAGGGAAAAGGTCTTTTCCTCAGGCACCTTGAATATCTGAATCTTAAACTATATGGGTCATATGGTTAAATATCAACTTACCCTTGGGGCTTCTGCCATTGAACTCATCAATAAACTCCCTCCTTCACAGGAAAAGGAAAATTATTGGCGACAGTGTCAACTAGCAACTCTGTCTCCAGTCACCTACTCTGGTTGGGATATGATACCTCAGCCCGACTATCAGCTACTGGTATTTCTTTGCATCACCTTGCCTAGCTTCACGTTTCAGGTTTTGCACCTGATATACAACATAAAGTAGCCAGTGCCCCCTTCAGTGGGTCCAAGCTCTTTGGGTCAGGTACTCAGATGTTACTAGATGACCTACAGGCATCAGGCAGAACCCTACGTACGGTTCACGGCTTGTACCATACTCCACATACAACCTACCATACTCAGTACTCCTCTTATTCCAAAAGAGGTGGAAAATACAAAACTAATACCAAAGGTGGTTTCAGAAGTCGTACCCGGTCCACCAGAGACAACACCTCTGCCACCAGGGGATCCCGCCTCCGCCCTTCTGGAGGGGCCAGGCAGCCCAACACCCAGTGACCCACTAGGGCTTCCCCCCCACCTCCTCGACCAGGTCTCGGAGGCTGGGGAGTCATTTTTGCTGTCCATCTGGAGGCCTGGCAAACTATCATGTCAGACAAATGGGTACCGCAGATTATACAGAAGGGCCACACTCTGGAGTTCACGTCACCCCAACCCCCTTGTACTCCTTGGATGATTCAGTATCCTCCAGACCATATACCCATCCTTCAGGAGGAATTGAGGGCCCTTTTGGCCAAACAGGCCATTTTTCCAGTGCCCCTTTCAGAACATCAAACAGGATTTTACTCCCATTTCTTTCTGGTACCCAAACGAACGGGAGACCTCAGACCAGTACTGGATCTGAGACAACTGAATCTTTACATCCAGTAAAAACATTTTCGCATGATAACTCTAAACACCATCATGCCTATCCTGAAACAGGGAGACTGGCTTTGTGCTCTGGATCTGAAAGATGACTACTTACATATCCCCATCCATCCTGCCCACCACAGATTTCTACGCTTCCACCTTCCGGGTCAAAACTACCAGTTTTGAGCGCTCCCTTTCAGCCTCTCTTCGACCCCAAGAGTGTTCACCCAGTGCCTAGCGGTGGTGGCAGCAGTCTTATGAAAAAAAGGGCATTTCATCTTCCTATATTTAGACAACTGGCTGATCAAAACAGACTCCAGGGTATCTCTGCTTGCCTCCTTAGATGCTGCCCTGAAGATGTTCAAAGATCTAGGGATCATAGTCTGTTGGCCAAAGTCCAGCCGAAGTCCGACACAGTCCCTACAATACATTGGAGCTGTCCTAGATATAGTACCAGCCAGAGCTTTCCTCCCGCCTACTCGCCAGGACATACTTATATCCCTGGCATTGCGGATACAGATGCAGAAAATGTTCACAGCCAAACAAATGCTGAGCCTTCTGGGTCACATGTCCACCACCATCTCGATGGTGGCATTCGCCAGTCTTCACATGAGACCTGTCTAGTGGACCCTCCAGAATCAATGGTCTCAAAAAACAGGACAGTTCAAAGACAAAATCAGGGTCACTCTCTCTCTCTGAAGTCAACCCTGACATGGTGGACAACCAGAACCAATTTGAGTCGAGGAATATCCTTTCGGTCCCTGCCTCCCATGCAGATGTTAACCACGGATGCTTCCCTGGAGGGATGGGGCGTGCACTTGGGTCCTTACCAGACACAAGGCCAGTGGACTGCCTCTTCCCATCACCCTCTTATCTCATCTCCTAGAGATGAAGGCAGTCCATCTAGCCCTTCAGGCATTCCAGCCCTACCTGACGCCAGGACCATTGCTGATTCAGTCGGACAACACTGCAGTGGTATTTTACCTCAACAAGCAAGGAGGCACGAAATCATGTACCCTATGCATGGAGACCCTTGCAGTCTGGCAAGAAGCCACCAGGCAACAACTAATGCTAACGGCCGTCCACCTACCAGGACGTTGCAACCAGGTAGCCTGACCGGCTGAGTCGCCAGTCCTCCACTCACGAATGGACACTTCACAAGCAAGTACTCAAAGAAATCTTTAACCTATGGGGAACCCCACAGCTGGACCTGTTTGCCTTCCCAGTGAATCACCATTTCCCCAATTACTTTTCCATTAACCTGAACAAAGGGGGATGGTCTATAGATGCCCTGTCCCAACCATGAGCAAGACATTTCTTATATGCTTCCCTCGTCCCTCTCCTGCAACGGACTCTACTGAAACTACAAATAGAACCAGCCACAATAATGCTCATAGCTCCAATGTGGCCTCGCCAAACGTGGTTTATCCTACTCACAACAGCTGTCAGTACGGGAACCTGTTCCATTGCCAATCAGACCGGACCTTTTGACTCTGTGTCAAGGGTCCCTCCTACATCTCAACCTGAAGACTCTACACTTTCACACTTGGCTCCTGAGGACACCTTCACAACTAGGTTACAAGTGTCCTCTCCTGTTGCCGACATTCTCCTGGCCTCACGTAAACCGGCAACCAGAGAAACATATGAAATTTGCCAGCAGTAAAGGCCTGGAGGTCTATCAAGTCTGCTCGTATGTGCAGCTAGCACTGTCAGCTGCCCCTCCCTTCCACCCCTTCCCTCTAGCTGACCCTCCCCTGTCCTGTCCCATCCCCAACTGTTCTACTGACTACCACTTCTGCAGGTAACACATTCCACCCAGCCACCACCCTCTCTGTAAAAAAGTGTCTCCTCATCTCCCTCCTGAACCTTCCTCCCTCCAGTCATATATCATGGCCCCTGGTGTCCCTCCCCTCCCTTACTTTGAATAGCCCTTCTGTACCTGTCTTGTTTATTCCTTTCATGTACTTAAAGGTTTCAATCATGTCCCCCCATCCCTCCTCTTCTCCAGCGAGTACATGTTCAACTCCCTCAGTCTCCTCTCATATGATAAGTCCCCCAGCCCCTTGATCATCTTTGTTGCCCTGTGCTGCACCCCTCCAGTAACCAATTTCCTCTTCAGATATGGGCACCAGTACTGCACACAGTCTCCAGGCGGTCTAACTGATGACCTATACAGTGGCAGAATCACCTCCTCCCTCCTCGAGGATATACCCTTGCAGTACAACCCAGCATTTTGTTGGCCTTTGCAGCTGCCTTCCTACATTGTGCCGAGTTGTTCATTGACCCTGTAATGAGCACCCCCAGATCCTTCTCCTCCTCTGTCTGGGCTAGCTGCACTCCCCCCAGCTGGTAACTCCTCCTTGGATTCTTCAACCCAAAATGCAGCACCTTGCACTTTTTGGCATTAAACCCCAGTTGCCAGGTGTCTGACCAGGTTTCAAGCTCTGCCAGAACATCCTGCCATCCCCGTAGGTCATCCACCACTGCTCCTACCTTGGTATCATCAGCAAACAGACTGATCTTGCGCTTGATGTCCAGTGATAAACAACACTGGTCCCAACACCGAGCCCTGTGGAACACCGCTCGTCACTACCCTTGGGTGTGAAAGCTCCCCACCCACCACCACCCTCTGTTGCCTTCCCTGAAGCAGTTCCCTACCCATCTCACCAGCTTTGCACCTACCCCTTTGCTTTCTAACTTACTTCCCAGCCTTCCATGCGGCACCGAGTCGAATGCCTTACTGAAGTCCAGATACAGGACATCCACTGCATGGCCCCTGTCCAGTTACCTGGTTACCCAGTCATAGAACTCCTCCAGGTTGGTTTGGCAGGATCTGCCATGTATGAAGCCATGCTGTCTGCTGTCCTGTAGTCCTTTGGCCTCTAGGAAGGCCACCAGCCTCTTCTTCAGGATAGTCTCCATTAGCTTACCCACGATGGATGTGAGGCTCACTGGTCTGTAGTTTCCCGTTTCATCCTTGGGGCCACTCTTGTGGAAGGGCACCACATGAGCCATCCTTCAGTCCTGAGGTGCACACCCCGAATGTAGTGAGGCATTAAATAGGTTTGCCAAAGGTCCCGCAAGGACCTCTGCCAGCTCCTTCAGTACCCTGGGGTGGATGCCATCTGGGTTGGCGCCTTGTCCACCCTCAGTGCCTTCAAACCCTCCTAAACTCTGCCCTCCATGATTTCTCCATCTGTCACCCCCTCCCCCCGTTTCTGCCATTCTTCCTCACTTGTGTGTCACCCCTCTTCTCCTTAGTAAATACCGAGCAGAAGTAATCATTTAGTGCTTCTGCCTTATCCTACCCTGCTTCCACCCAACCACCCTCCTTCCTATGTGGTCCTTACAGCTCCTTTTCTCCCTGATGTACCTAAAGAAGTCCTTCTCCCCCTTTTTAATGCCTTGTGCCAGCCTGAGTTCCGTAGATGCCTTGGCTCCCCTTACTGCCCTTGTCACATCCTTCGATTCCGTCAAGTACTCCTCCCTGTCCTCCCCCTCCCTGTTTTCTTGTACCTCCTAAAGGCAGCTCTTTTCCTCCTTACCTTTTCCATGACCTCCTTGCTCAACCAGCTCGGTTTCCTAGCCCTAGCCTTCTTGCTGTGGGCCTTACAGCAGGTTTTGGTTGCCTCCAATTCCAAATGGAAACGCTTTTCCATACGGTCTGCCTCTTGATCATTGGATCCTTACTCTTGTCCACTGACAAAGGTTTTAGAGTACCTGGCTTCATTATGTGAGTCAGGTTTAAGTTACTCTTCCATCAAAAGTCCACTTGGCCTCCATCTCGGCTTTCCATGAACCTCTAGATGGCAGATTACTTTATCAACATCATCTAGCCAAGATGTTTTTGAAAGGAATGTTACTTATTAAGTCACCTATCAGAAGATCCACTCCTCCGTAGGATCTCAATTTTATAATATAAAAATTGAGCCGGCCCGGTGGTGCTGAGGCGCTGGACGCCACACCTCGCTCCATGCCGGCGACCCAGGTTCGGGAACGGACTCCAGTCGCCAGGGGTTTACAGGGTGGAGAGGGAGCGTCAAGGGACAGCTGTCCCTCTTCGGGAGGGGGCTTCAATTGTTGGTGTGTTGGTGCCCCTAGTGGAGGCCGGGGGCAGTGCACTGACGCTGTGCTTTGTGGAAATGAGTTTGGGCATGGTGCCGGGAGGGAGTGTGTGCAGACACGTGCGTGCCCCCCCTTGGTGTCATTGCATGCCTCACTCATGCAAGCCACCAGAAAAGAGGAAAAAATGGCGAACGATCGCGGAGGCTTGATGGCCTTCTATGGGACGCCCGACCTCGGGAGCAGCGCTGCGATGCTGGATCCAGTCTCAGCAGGAAGTAAGGGGGGCTCTCGGCCGCCCCACCGTGGGGGAAAGCTGCGGGAGTATTTGGCAGCAGGGGCTCCACGTGGGGATGAAGCGAACCAGATGATGGCCGGATGAATGGGATGCCAGGACGTGTATTGCAGATCAGGAGCCACATGTAAAAAGTACTGAGGGAAAAAAAAAAATAGAAACATTGACCCTTGAACCATTCGAGCCAGCAGCAACTTGTGAACTCCGTTTACTTTCATGGAAAACCATATTTCTAGTGGCTGTCACTTCAGCTCACCTTATTTCCGAGATTCATGCTACATGTGTAGGGACTCTTACTTGATTTTCCACAAGGACAGGGTGGCACTCGGTACCAACCCTTCCTTCCTTCCTAAAGATGTCTCAGAACAAACTTTGAATCAATCCTTAGAGTTACTAGTATACTATCCTGAATACTCTAACCAAGGTGAATGTCTACTACATACTTTAAATGTCTATCGTATACTACGCTACTATAGTAATTGAACAAAATAGATTAGAAAAACATCTTAATTGTTCGTCACTTTTGCCTCAGGCAGAGAAGGACTCCCAGTTGCTAAAAGAACCCGTTCTTGTTGCCTGGCAAATTACATTACATTTTGTTACTCAAAAATATAACAAACCTTTACCAGGACCTGTCCAAGCCCATTCCACTAGAGCTATGGCCACTACTGTGGCTTGCTTTAAAGGAGCCTCCATTTCGGATATCTGCAGTGCAGCTACCTGGTCCACAACCCATACATTCTTAAGGAATTATAATCTGGATATTGCCTCACAATGTAGGACGGCCTTCGGCTGTGCAGTCGTACAAGATCTTTTGTCATTAACTGTCCTCCCGCATGGACATAACTGCTTGGGATTCATCCGGAAAGTATTTACCTACTGCAAGAGACCACTCTGTGGAAGATAGTACAGTTAAGTAAGAACTTACCGTAACAGTAGATCTTCGAGGAGTGTCTCTTACAGTAGGTCTGTTAGCACCCTCTGTCCTTCTCTAAGAGAGCAGATGCTGGAGTAATGACTTTGGGTTGGGACTCCTTTGGTACCTCGGGTTCCCCTTGGTCCTCGCTTTGCGAGCTGAATCCGGCAGGGGAACGGAGGATACCAGGGACCGCCCACACTTTTATATAGGAAACTGAAGCAGATGTCATGTTTGGGCAGTCCCTGGTGAAAAACTGCTAGAAGAGCTGCCATGCCACAGAGACCTCAGCTGGAAACTCCCAGAAGTATTTACCTACTGCAAGAGACATTCCTTGAAGATTTACTTTTTTGTAAGTTCTTGCTGTAACTGTATTTTCTAGGAGTGGTATGTGATGTTTATCCACACAGATCCATCTGACCTCCCCTGGCTTTGGCGCACACAGCTACTTCCAGCGGGCAAGATCTGGCATCATGGGGTGGAGCTGAGGGAGTTACCTCCCGGTTGGGTGGGAGGAGCCAGCTTGAAGACGTTTCCGGCAAGATTTAAAGGGGAAAGGCAACTGCTGGAAGTGTGGATGAACATGATGTACCACTCCTAGAACTACTGTTACCAGTGAGTAGCCTGTTTTTACCTCACAGTGCTCACTAATGGCAGCAAATAATTAAAAAATCATTAGATTTCACTTTGGGTACAGTATCATTAAACACTATGCTGTTATCTTTTTTTTTTTTATTTTTGGTAAAGTGCTGTAACTTTTGTGCCTTGAAAAGGGGCAGTAATCAAGTCCTGTTTTAAGCAGTTTCTTTAGAGTGGGGGGGAATCTGTATTTTTCATCTTCAAATAAGGCCAATTAAATGTGAGTTAATCTTTCTTTTCATTTTTACCTCAGTGTATTCTGATTAGAATTGCCTGGCCATTAAAATCTAGTTGTCAGTTATTATTTTGATGGCCCAGACTACTTTGTGATATATTGCTCTTTTGACAGACTTGGAGGACTGCACTAATTCTGCTGTTGCACAGGACATGCACAATTACTTCCGCCAGGCATTGGTGAATCTGCAGGAGATCGTTAAGAGGCCCTGGAGTCTGGGATCCCTTTGTCCTCAGTTGTGTGGATGTAAGTTTAAATCTCTGAAGTGCCTCCATGTTTAGATACAGATTTAGTCTTTGCCGTATTGGTCCTTTTAAGAACAGATGCAGAAGTAAATGATTTGATACCGTTTATTGGACTAACATAGACGTAACAAAAAGAACAAAGTGCTTTAGCTTTCGGACCAGCATGTTCTTCCTTGGAAGCTTCATGACAAGTGAGACCTGGCATCTGAACTAGTAATTTCAGTGCCCCACATCTAGGGGGCTGGGAACCTCTCTAGTTCCATCCCCATATTAAGGCCCGTGTTCCACTTATTAGTTGGTCAAACTGGAAACAGTGTGGTGTATAAGTTGTGGGGCACCTCACCGTTCCAGCCACATAGATACTGGCTTTTTTTTTCAGCAGCTGGTCAGCAGATACAGTCTACTCCAGACAGATTTCTGGTACTATTTTCAGCTCAGACATGCATTTGTACATATTTGGGATATCAGATATCAACAAAATGCTGCGCATGTAAGCATTAAGCCACTATGAAGGTGGCATCTAATGGGGAATTAATGCATGGTTGGGAGCGTTGTGGCACGAGACCGAAGGCAGAGTTCCTACAACGGCCCAACCATGCATGAATTCCCCATTAGATGCCACCTTCAGAATGGCTTAATGCACTTATAACATGGTTTTGTAATAATTTAGAGTGTTACAAATACAGATAATATAATGTGAAGAACACTATGGAGCCACAGTTTTGTTTACAAATGTTTTCTGCACTTCTGAAAATATGAAGCACTCTTTATTTACGTGCAGATGTTGTAAAAGGAAAAAATATCCGTATTCACACACCACAACTTGCTTAATATTATTTTAACAAAATTTGCTCGTTCTGTCCAGCTATTATTGTGACAGGCTGCTTGGGAGGTCCACGATGTGGTGCTCTGTGTGTTTCGAGAGAGAGTTGTCTGACTAATTAGCATAGTATCTGACCTTGTCTTGAAGTGCTGCAGGTCTGTCTGATGCCACGCCCTCCAATCATTCCACTTGTATTTAGTGTGCCTGTTGCTTGTGGGGTATTATTGAACATGTGTGGATGCGGCACTTATTACACTGTGGACTATGCTGCGCGACATAGTAATGAAAATTTACGGTTCTGTGCACCATGAAACTGAACACAGTTGCACATTTCTGCCTACAAGGTGGCTCTGATCAGAAACTTCCACTACTCGGTTTCTGTGTCGTGGAGACTTGCAGATATCTGAGAGGCTATCTAGGCAACAGAGGCACTTACTAATCGACTGTGCCATTTCATGCATACTGCTATTTGTGTTGTGTGTCTTGTCATGGAACTTCTGTTTCAGCACGGCATTATTGGTTAAATAATGCTGTGTTGAGCTATTCCCATCTGACTACTTTTGACCAACCACTTCTCTCGTTTTTGTGCTTGTTGATTTAGCCATGTTACAAGTTGTACTACACTCTGTTGGCACTAAAGAAAACTGGCCTAATGTACACTGATAGTGTATACACCTATATACTTGAGATGCTGAAATGCTGCTGGTGCTCAGTTGCACAAACTTTGGGGATGCCCCTGTTTATACCCCTGTTGGAAACTGACTGTTACATTTTGCGAACTGGTTTCATGTGTGACCTAACCTGGGATCTGTTTGATTTGGTGTTAGGTGACATAGCTATAAAAGATATGTTAAAGAAGAGATCCAGGCACTGTCCTTTGCCTGCTGCTGTGGAGACTAAGAGGCAGATATTACTCCGATTGAGAACAGATACTGCTCCATTGTTCAAACTGAGTGGTGTAATGCCATGCTGAAACTGGCACGATATGAAAAAAATCTCTTACTATTCCAGCAGTAATTTGGATTCATCCATGCCATTTGGTCTCCATTTGTTGATTTTGCAGAACACTAATGTACTGTATTTGGATTTGGGCAGCCTCATGTGAAATATAGACAGGACATTTGTACGCATCAGTATGGATTTATTAGGACCAGTATCTATAACTGCTAGAAGATGTTCTCTGTTGCACATCATTTGGTATGCATTTAATTCTGTTCTGCTTACAGATTTTTAAGTGTTTTAAGGGTTAGTAGTAATGTAAAATAGAGGATTTTATATTTTGTTGTGTGTTGTATCAGATTTTGTCTCGGTAAATAATAAACTCGAGAATGAGGCCACCACCAATAAAGTTTGGAGGCTGTGCTTTGAAGCCACAAGATTTTAAGCCTTGAGAACTACTGGTCTAGTTTATTAGGCTGAGGTCTGTGTGCCGCAGTGTGACATTTTGTGAGCTTCAGTTTCGGGATTAAGAGGCTGTGGTTGCAACTTTTGTATGTGACATGTTGAAGTACTTTAGAAGAAGCATATCTGTTTTGTTCATCTGTCCTGTAGATGGCACTGTATTCTTTGGATAAAAGCTGTTAGTTTTTATACAGTCAGTGTAAAATTTTTATGATTTTTTTTTCTGTGGAATGTTTACAGTTAAAATATTTTTTAATGAAATTCCCATAAAACAGTTGTATGCAGCGTAGAACAGTTCTCTTCAAAATATAAAACATGTGCAGTGCCATATGAGTAGAGTAGTAGTATTGCCACTGTATTGTTCACTGGTGAGACTCCACTTGGGTACTGTGTCCAGTTTTTTTACCATCTCAGAAAGGACATAGACAGGGTGGAGGCAGTCCAGAGAAGGGCAACTAAAATGTTGCAGGGTTTACACAAGAAGCCCTACGAGGAGATACTGAGGTATCTTAACATGTGCACCCAGGAAGAGGGGTGGATGAGAGGTGACGTGATTGAGACCTGCAAGTACCTTACAGGGGTAAACAGGGTGCACGAGGGGGAATCTCTTCCAAGTGAAAAAAAAAAGGCACCAGGACTAGTGGACATGCGATGAAGTCGGAAGGTGGGTGGTGGAATTTATGATCGATGGGAGGAAATAACTTCTTTCGGAAAGAGTGGTAGATGGAGACGCACAGGCTGTGATACTGCAATATGCACAGTGCCAGGGTCATGCATATAGGTGGGTTGTCTGTCCCACACACGTGCAGCAGAACCTTTTTGTAACACATGTTGAATCAAAAACCTGCTAGTGCTCACAAATTAGGACTGATGCAGATGAGCTGCCTTACCACTTGCCCTGGCACTTCGACTCGCGGTCGTGGCTACAAGAACAGTCTCAACTTAAATGCATCATCTTATGACTGTTCCTTAGGTTATCAAAAAGTTCAGTGCCTACTTAAAAACCCAGGCTTAATAGATTAATAAAAATGAACAAAATGGCCTGTGACATCATACAGTACCTGATGTCTGCATACACACACTGTTAGTGGGACTGGACACACACTGGACTGCATGTGTTTGTGAGACTTGGGAACTTTATTGGTGGGGTTGAAATTAGGTTTGTAAACAACTGCAGTCAGTATAGAGAGAAACTGTATTCTGGGGGAAGGGACTGAGAAAGGGGGGTGTGCCATTATAAACAGAGGGGGACAAACAGGGTGGCCATATTCCACCATGGCAGGCATCTTCGGAAGGGTTGTAGGCTGCACAGGCTGTGGGATGGCAATAATTCTCAATTGGGCCTGGAGAGAGGGAGGCTGCCCACTCTGTAGACAGCTATCTTGTATCAGGAGTGAGGTATATTGGTTAAGGAGTAAGCTGGGGGAGCTGGGGGGGTGTCCAAGGATAAGGGGTGTGGATATGGGCAGCAGAAGGGTGGGGCTGAGGGGAGGCTGGGGCAACACTCTGAAATTACAGGACGTTATGTTACAGCAAGCAGGAGGGGGGATATTAGGGACAGAGGACCCTTAGATAGGGATGTTGACGCTAAGGGGAAAGCGTATGGCGTGAACATTCGAATAAAGAAGAATGGAGGGAAAGAGTCAGGAGGGGCTGTTGTGGGGAAGCCTAGTAGAGCGGACATTGAGAAGGGAGGGGCTGTTGTGGGGAAGCCTAAAACAGCAGACTGTGGGAAGGGAGCTCCTAAGGAGAACAGAGCAAGAGGGGAAGAAGAGGGGCAGTTTAGAGGTGCAGTCAGGGGAAACTCGGGTTACCTGATGGAGGCTGACATAGAGTGTCACAATAAATTTGAGCTACTAAGCAACCTAGAGGGGGAGGAAGGGGTTGGTGGAAATGAGGAAACTGATACAGAGGCCTGGGAGGGAGTCGGATACCCACAGGGCATCACAGACTGGCAATGGAAAGGATAGAAATAGTCCCAGAGGAGAGGGAAACATAAATGTTAAGCAGATGGGGAGATGCAACATATTGCAGACATGAGGAGGAGAGCATGACTGGAGAGAAACTGGGAGACAAGGAGGTGGGAGGGGCCCCTTCAGCAGGGGGTCAGTACCAGAGATGGGGCACTAGCTAAGGGACCCACAGAGCCTCTGGAGGTAGGGGTACTATTACAAGGGGGAGGATGGCGGTGTGGGGAAGTGGAAACCATCAGGGCCAGGATAAATGGTTCGGATAAGAGAGGGTTAAAGGAACACCTATTCAGAGGGGGTCTGAGTTAAGTGGGCAAAATAACGAGGGAGGCAGAAAGGGGAGGGTGACAAGGTGGTCTCTAATAAGGCAGGAAGACTCTCATGGAATTGAGATCATGAATAAAGGGGGGATGGGGGCTGAGAGTGCATAGTGGAGGTAACCATAAGGATGATGGCGATGTTAAGGTTCTGTTATGGGAGACTCGATGATTAGGGGTATCCAGTGGGAGGGACAGGGGTGGATGCCATAGTCAGGTGAAGGTAGTGAGTATCTCTGGGCTGACAGTGCACAGAGCAAAGTTCATGGTGTATGAACTGGTTAGGGATTAATGGAGGAAGCGGATTCCTGGTGCATTTGAGAACTAACGATCTAGAGGAAATAGCGTTTTGGAAATCCAAGCAAGGTTCAAGAACTTGCCAGAGTCTGTTGGGATAATGGATGCACATTTCCTATTCGGAGATATTGCCAGTACCAAAGGCCTCAGTGGAGAAAAAAGTGAAGATCACAGAGGTTAATGACTGGCTCAGGAAGTGGGGTGAAGAGAGTGGGTTGGGAGAGTTAGGGAACTGGAAAGGAGTTTGGGAGGATAAGGGACTGTATGCCAAGGACAGGCTTCATCTTGCCCCATTAGGGAAGGAAGTCCTTAAACAGGGGATGGCTGACTACATTCAAGAAATGTGGGGTTTAAACTTGTGGGGGATAGGAGGGGGGCTGACTAGAAGCCCTGTCCTTCAGATGAGGGGAGTAGCCTTCAAACCTAAGGGGACAGACTGGGGGTGGAGGTTCAGAGGAGCAGAGGAGGATGGAAGTATAAGGAACCTGGTGGGGTTCGACAAAGGGATCAGGATAAGGGTGGGGTTGGTGTTAGTAAATGCCAGGAGCTTGGGAAACAAGTTGCCAGAGTTCAAGCCATGCTGTTTGGGGGTGGATGTGGCAGCGGTCACCGAGGCGTGGGCCAGCAAAACCATGACTGGGACCTAAACGCAAGGGGTACTCATGCTTAGGGAAGGATAGAAAGGAGGGCAGAGGGGGTGGAGTGGCTGTGTTCATTAGAGATGACATAGAAATTGCTAGGGTAGAAGAGGCAGAGGGAAACGTGGAGGCCTTATGGGTCACCTTACGATCCCCAGCAGGAGATAAGGTCAAGCTGGGTGAAGTATATAGGCCCCCCGGGATGAGTGATGTTCTAGAGGATGGTTTGCTGGACAACATCATTGCCCAGTGTGGACCAAAAGGGGAAGGAGTGGTGTTGATGGGGGACCTTAATGTGCCAGGTACAAACTGGGGAGCCATGTCCTCTAAGGTGGCCAAGGAGCAGAGGCTGCTGGACGGCTTCCAGGATATGTTCTTAACACAGCATGTGATGGAGCCCACAAGGGAGGGCATGTCCTGGATGTGGTTCTGGCAGATGGGGATCTGGTAAGGGACCTGGTTGTAGAGGACCCCTGACTGGGGCGACCACAATACTGTCTGGTTTCAAATAAGCATGGGGGTGAGATCTAGGACACTGGCAGTGGACTTCAGGGGGCAGACTTTGTAGGCATGGGAAATATTCTCAAGGATCACTTAAAGGGAGTACATCAGTGACAAGTGTGGAAAGGAGATGGGAGGTCATAAAGCAGGGACTTCATGGGGCAGTCAGGATCTGCGCTAAGTTGAAGCGTAGGGAGCAAGGTCACATAAACCATGCTGGTGGTCAGTGAGGTACAGGTAGTGGTCAGAGAAAGAGGCGGCCTACAAAAATATAAAACAACAAGAGGGGATAGGGATAAGGAAATGTACCATCTTGCATCTAGAAAAGTCACCCGTGAGAGCAAAGTCCAGTAAAGAGCAGCTGGCACAGGGATACATGGAGGAAGGGGTTCTTCGGTACATTGGGGAGCGGAGAAAACTAAGGCCATCTCAGCAGATTGAGATCAGAAGGAGGTGGGTGGAAGAGGCGAGGACCAGGCAGAGGTATTTAACGAGTACTTTGCCTCTGTGTTCACTAGGGAGGATGGGATATCTACAAAGCAAGGCACGATGGGGTAGAAAGCGGCAGTGAGTGGGATCGGGGATGAACAGAAATGGAGCAAGAGGAGGAGAGGTACCCCAGGGATGTCACATCTGGATAAGGATAAAAGGCCAGTAAGGTGGAGGGGACAGATGATGCTATCTCCATAAAGGGTGTGGTTAGCCCTCAAGGCCCTAAAGAAAGACAAATCTCCTGGGCCAGATGGCATTCATCCGAGAGCACTATGGAAATTGGCGGACATACTGGCTGCACCCCTGGCGGAGCTCTTCAACAGGTCACTTGAGACAGGGAGGGTACCTAGGGATTGGCGAGAGGCACATGTGGTGCCAATCCATAAAGGGGGGTCGAGGGAAGTACCAGGTAACTATCGACCCATCAGTTTGACCTCGGTAGTGGGAAAATTAATGGAGAGTATAGTAAAGGAACGACTGGGGGTGTACTTGGAGGAGGTGGGAGGTTTGGATAGTCGGCAACATGGGTTTGTGCCAGGTAGATCATGTCAAACCAGTCTTGTGGAGTTCTACGAATGGGTAACATCAGAACTGGACAGGGGAAAGCCTGTGGATGTATTATTCTTGGACTTCAGCAAGGTGTTTGACTCTGTCCCCCACAATGGTCTGGTGGAGAAACTGATAGGGTTAGGAGTAGGCCTTTGATGGTCAGATGGATTGAAAACTGGCTAGCTGAGCACGCAGAGTAGTGGTCTGTGGGGAGCTCTCGAACCCTAGAGAGGTTGGTAATGGGGTACCGCGGGAGCTCGGTCCTGGGTCAGTCCTGTTTAATGCATACATATCGGACATCAGGAGGGTATAGGGTGTGAAATGAGTCTCTTCGCTGATGACTCCAAGATGGGAGCAGTAGTTGAGGGAGAAGAGGGGAGGTTGGCCCTGCAAGGGGACCTGGACACCCTGGAAAGCTGGGCTCACACATGGAAATTAAATTTCAATGTCACCAAGTGCAAGGTGTTACATCTTGGGCGGAAACCTAAACACAGGGTACACACCCTGGGAGGGCGCTGGGGCCTCAGTAGGGAAAAGACCTAGGGGTCATGGTGGATGCATGTGAATAACTCTGAGCAGTGCAGGAGTGCTAGCAAGGCAAACAGGATGTTGGGATGCATCGAAGGGGGATCACCTCTAGGAGCAAGGAAGTGATTCTGCTGCTGTACAATGGACTGGTTAGACCACACCTTGAGTACTGTGTACAGTACTGGAGTCCACACTGAAGGGACATACAGCTCCTGGAGAGGGTACAGAGGAGGGCAACTAAGATGATACGAGGGCTAGGGGATTTGACTTATGAGGGCAGACTTGAGGAGCTCTGCCTGTTTTCGATTGGAGGAGAGGAGAGACAGGGAGGTACATGATTGAGGTCTTCTAGCACCTCAAGGGAATAAATAGGGTAAACATGGAGGGATCTTTAGACTAAAAGCAGGGAGGTATCACCAGAGGGCATGGTTTGAAGGTGGAAGGGTGAGGGAAAGAGGAGGAGGTTTTCACTGAGAGGGTGGTGGACCCTTGGAATGCACTGCCTGGCGAGCTGGTTCAGAATCCACAGTAGAGGGCTTCAAGAGAGGGTGGGACAGAAACAGAAAGTGGGTGTATCAGGTGATGGCCTGTCCCGGGGGGGGGGTGGATGATAGGGGTTTCTGAAACACAAGGGGGGAGGGCCTTGGCACCCAACTAGGGATCTGAGGTTTGAGCAGACTCGATAGACCATAAGGCCTAATCTGCTGGCAAATAGTATGAACAAAATGCATAGCACAGATGTTAGCAAAGACATAGTGGTTGCATATCACTTTAACAGTTCATTACAATAAATTTCCAACATTTTGGTATGGGCTTATAGCTTGTTACCTTATGGCTGTGTTAGTCATTTTCTGCAAAAATGTTAATTCTTTACTTAGTCCATTAAGGAGGGGAAAGTATTGTAAATCTTGCTGAACTAGCCTGCCCAGAGTTAGGGAGGGCTGAGGCATCTATGCCTTACCTCCTGCCATGCCAGCGGCATGTGTTTGCGGGCTGCTGGGGGTCGGCTGGGGAGGGAGAGGATCAAGCTTCCATAGGACTGCGCTCCTCTCGTGGGAGATAGGACTTGCATTCCCGACGAACAAGTGCCTCTGGGTGGAGGCCTGAGGGTAGTGTAGGACTGTTGGGCACCAGCAAAAAGGGAGGGTGCTGTGGGACTTATGCAGCATGCACGTGCCTCCATGCATGCACGTTGATGTGTGCGTCCCAGCAACTGGGAAGAGTAGGGAGAAAAATTGGGGACCCCCCATGCTGTGGGTGACGACTGACCCCACTCCGCAGGCTCCGCACTCATAGGCCGGGCACTGCCTTAGCCCTGTGGCAGAGGATGTATGTGAAGGTAAGTCCCGGAGGAGCCAGGGTGACAGGGCTTGGGGGTCGGTCAGAAGGGGGCAGCCTGGGGAAGTACAGGCGAGAAAGTATGTATGTATATATAGAAAACAAATCTTGCTAAACTAACAGCCACGTGATCTCTCCCACTTCCTTGTCTGCTGGCCCTGCTCTCAGACATTTTATGACATCTAACTGGGGAGAGTGTGGGGACTCACCCTATTGTAATCTATGGGGGACATGTTCAAAAACATTTCTTTATAATGCAAAGTTTTATATAAAGGAAAGCCACTGCTCAATTTACAGGAGTTCTGTTTGTTGAGTGGTGGCTCTTCCATATATAAAATGTTGCTTGTAATCTATAAAAAAGTGTTTCAGGAATGTCTCCCATAGATTATAATAGTGTGTCCCAGCACTCTCCCTGGTTAGATGTCATTAAATATCTGAGCACAGGGGCAGGCTGGCGAAGAAGAAAGTAGAAGGGATCTGGCAGCTGTTGGTTTGGCGAGCTTTATGATTCTTTCCCTCCCTAAATGGACTAGGTAAAAAAATGTTTGCAGAGAACAGACTTGTGTAGTCATAAGGTAAGGGATTATAAAACCCAAAAGCTGTACAAAAAGTGTTGGAAATTTCTTTTAACTCAGTTGTTCCTGCTCTTTTCCTCAAAGATTGGCACTAGCAAATAAAATTTAAATGTATATTCAACAGGGCTTAAAATTTGGGGAGTGGGTGCTGTGAAACTGGAGGGGGGCAAATTCAGGGGAAATGTGAGGAAGTACTTTGCAGAGTGGTGGGTGCCTAAAACAGCCTCTCGGCGGAGGTATTTGGAGCAAAAACTGTAACAGGATTCAAGAATGCATCTGACAGATATAAGGGAGTCTTAATGTTTTGGAATGAGTGTAAAGCTGGAGACCAAATAGGGTCTGCGTTATTACAGTAGGTAGGGAAAATGAACAGACTGGGTGGGCCATGCGGTCCTTATCTGCTTGTCAATTTCTATATTTTTCTCAAAATAATCAGAATTAAAACTGTTGTAGTGTTTTTATTGTTTCTGACCATTTAGGTATTTTAGTTTTCTGCAACAATTAGAGAGAAGTAACAAATATCAGTTTTATAGGGAAACCCCCCCCCCAATTTGGTACCTAGATACATAGTGTCTGCAGATGAGGGCCAACGGCCCACCCAGTCTGCCCATTTGAGCTTGTAAGTTCACTTTATGTTTTCCTAGAAATCTGTTGCCCCTCACCCCTGACCTCCAGAATTCCTTTATGTCTATCCCATGTATTTTTAAATCCTGTGATTGTTTCAGCCCCCACCACTTCCTCTGACAGGATGTTGTTCCACTTGTCCACCACCCGTTCTGTGAAGAAATTCTCAAGTTTCCTTTGAATTGTCCTCCCTCCAACTTCATCCCATACCCTCTAGTCCTGGAACATCTTTTTCACTTAAAAATAGTGTATTCCTGCACCCTGTTCCTCCCTGTAAGATACTTGTATGTCTCTATCATATCCCCCCCTCTCCCTCCAGGGAGTACATATTCAAGTCCTTCAACCTGTCCTCCTAGGACTTGTGATGCAGTCCATGTACCATCTTTCTTGCCGTCCTGGAACCTTCTCTGCCCAGTCTATGTCCTTAAGTAGGTAAGGTCTCCGGAACTGTACCGAGGCTCCCAGATCTACAGGGATTCTTGCATTTTACAGGGAAATGGATCAATCTACAGGGAAATTGGTCCCATAGATTTGCATGGGTTAAACAGGAAAACTAAGCAATTTGGCTTCCATAAAAAATAATGTAATCTACAGGAAAACCTAGGAATATTGCCCTGGAGTTACAGGGAAAATGCCAAATAAATCTGGGAGCACTGCTGTACACTGTACTCCAGGTGGGGCCTCACTAGTGTCTTGTATAGTGGAATTATGACCTCCCTTTTCCTGCTGGCGATTCCCCTACCTGTGCATCCCAGCATCTTATTTACTTACATGCTGCCTTGTCGCACTGTTTCCCTACCTTGAGGTCATCAGAGATGACAACCCCAAGATCCCTTTCCTGCTTGGTGCATGCTGCATCTTCACCCCCAAAAAAAACTGGTATATTGTGCCGTGGTTTTGTGCCCCATATGCTTTATCTTGCACTTCTTTGCATTGAATTTCAACTGCCAAACCCTTGACCATTCTTCAGGTTTCCCTAGGTCCTTTCTCATTCCGTCTACACCTTCTGGTGTGTCCACTCTGTTACAGAGCTTTGTGTCATCAGTGAACATGGAAATTCTGCCTTCTAGGCCCTGCGCAATGTCACTGATGAAGATGTTGAATAGGACCTGTCTCAGCACTGATCCCTGTGGTACCCCGCTGGTCTCTCTCCCCTCTGTGAAGTGACAGCCATTTATCACCACCCTCTGTGTCCTGCCACCCAGCCAGTTACCTACCCACTGCATTACTATCCTACCCACTCCCATGTTCCCCAGTTTGTGTAATAACCTTCTATGTGGCACAGTGTCAAAGGCCTTGCTGAAGTCCAGATAGGCCACGTCCACTGCCCTCACCGATCCACCTCCATAGTCACCCAGTCGAAAAATTCACCGAGGTTGGTCTGACATGACCTCCCCCTGGTGAAACCATGCTGCTTTGGGTCCTGTAGTCCGTTGACAACCAGATGATCCACCAGTCTCTCCTTCAGTAGTGCTTCCATGATCGTCCCCACTACTGAGGTGAGGCTGACTGGTCTGTAGTTCCCAGCTTCCTCTTTGTTCCCACTTTTTTATAAGGGAACTACATCTGCTGTCCTCCAGTCTTTGGGTACCTGCCCCGTTTCCAGAGATTGGCTAAACAGGATTGCCAGAGGTTCAACCACCACTTTTCTTAGTACTTTAAGGACCCTGGGGTGCACCCCATCTGGGGGCATTGCCCTGGAGTCAAAACTGAATTTTAAGCCGTTCAGTTCAAGTGCATTTGTGAGCACTAATTTGATTTAACGTGTGGTAAAATTAAT
The DNA here is from genome assembly GCA_016271365.2 of Neoceratodus forsteri. Classification (NCBI taxonomy): domain Eukaryota; kingdom Metazoa; phylum Chordata; order Ceratodontiformes; family Ceratodontidae; genus Neoceratodus; species Neoceratodus forsteri. The sequence continues at coordinate 44,103,593 of CM057451.1, forward strand.
TTTGCAGTTTTGTTACACACTGCCCTTGGAATTTTTTGGTTTTCCTGTTTAGTGCAACAGTACTTTGGTTCTGCTAATGAGAGTAGATGCTTGGAACAGACAGATAGCAGAAGTGGTGGGTCGAAAACATTGGGGGCTTCAAGCATATGTGGAATAGACATAGAGATATATTTAAAAAAATAGACAGGCGGGAGGATCGCTGCAGACCAGTTAGGATCTGTAAAGGCAGATTGGGCAGGGACCATCTGGGCAGACTGGATGGGCTCAACAATCCTTTTCTGTTGACATCGTGTCTTTTTGTTTCTGTTTTATATTATGTAGCATCTTTCATGCAGACGGTATCCTAAAATGTCAGTCATTGAACACTAAAATAAATGTCATTATGGTAAATAGTATAACTAATGGTTACTAATCATAAAAAATACTTGGTAGCAAAGTGTGTATTAGAAGAAATAATTACATACGAACATATGAATTTGTCAGCAGATGCAGGCCATTTGGTCCAGCTGGTCTGCTTGAGTGTGCAGCACACTGTCTTGTTGGACTGCAGCTGCCTGCCTTGTCTCCTTACTCCCCCCTTTCCCCATGCTTCGATCCACAGTTTTGACCCTCCCTTTGGCTCTATCCTACCCTCTCTTGAAGCTGCCCACCGTCTGCAGTGCCACTACTTCCTCTGGCAGCACACTCCAACCAGCCACCACCCTCTCACTACTCACTGTAGTAATGATGTTTCTTCTAGAGGTTGAGTTCTACAAACCCTTCCCTACTTCCTTTTTCAACCATAGTACAAAGGGGTTCTTTACAATTAATATTGCTTGAGAGTTTCATGAGTGCAAATTTTGTAATTTTTATTAGGTAAGAATACTTGGCACAGATTAGGTAGGCGGTCATAGCTCTCTTCTGGTCTTCAGCTGTAAATCAGCTGTTACATTGGAGAATTGTGACTACAGTGCAGAGTTTGAACTTTAACATTTTAAATTTCTGTCCCTGGCAACTACTCAAGGCTGAGACCATGCAGCTTGTATGAATCACTAATCTTCCAGAAGAAACATCCTTACTATGGTGTTTTTCTCTTCTCTGCTTTCAGTTCCTCTCATGTCTTGCTGTTGTCTAGCTTACAGGTCCTCTCACAGTCTACTGCTCACTGGTCTCTCACAGCCTGCTACTCTATGGCTTGTGGTTCTTATAGCAGCTTGCTGCACCCTGGCCTGTAGTTCCCCTCATAACCTGCTACTTTCTGCCTGCTGTTCATCTCATAGTCTGTTTTTGTATGCCTACGGTTTCTCTTACAACCTGCTGCTCTCTACATGCGGTTTCTCTCATAGCCTGCTGCCCTCTCTCTGCAGTCCCTGTCACAATACAAACTGCTGCTGTCTAATAGCACTTTCTCTTATAATCTGCTTCTCTCTGGCCTGTGGTTTTTCTAATAACCTGCTGCTCTCTGCACACACATTTTATATTCATTGTCTTAAGTTATCTGTTGTAACTAGGTGCATGCAAAGTTTTAATTTCTAGGAACGTGGATATGGTGTACGTATCCACACATCTGGCAGTGTCCTTTCCCCTTGGCTTGCCGGAACGTCTTCAGGCTGGCTCCTCCCACCCACCCGGGTAGTATCTCCCTCTGCACTGCCCCATGACATCAGATCTTCCTTTACGCTGAAAGAAGAAGGTTGCCTCATTACCAGTGTCACGCTGAAGAGGCCCTTTGCTTCATTTTTCTGGATTTCAATAAAAAAACCTGTCTTCAGGCTGTTTCTTCTCTCTGTTGACAAGGATGATGCAAAATCTACTCTGGGATTCTGGAAATGTGCCTGTGGGCAGAAGATAACCTGAATGAATCCGCACACCATGTGCGTTTACTGCCTGACTCACAAGCACGATCCCCAGTTCTTCGGTATTTGCTGCACCTAACACCTGTCCACTTTAGAGGATCGTCATGCCCACCTGCTCCTAAGTAGTCCAGAGGATCGGGACTCACCAGTCAAATCTAAGGACGCCTGTCAGGTGGTATCTGCAGCTGTAGGTCCACCGAGCAGCTTGTGGTGTTTGAGGAGGCTGTGGCTCAGGCTGCAGCTCACACCCCTTGGCTTTGGTCTTTTTGCCACTCTCTTTGGTTGCCCCTTTACTGGTGCATTCAGAGAATTGTGCCAGGCCCTTCCCACTCATGGGCAGGGTCCCTCTTCCAAGTACAAATCAAAGTTAAAACAAGAGTCCAAGAAACGGTCTTGCTGTCGATCATGGGATCGGGAGCGCTCTCGGGCTCCCAATTCCTGTGCTTCTCCAGAGGTTCAGACTTTGATCGATTCCTCTGCGCAGGCCACTGGCCCCATGGTCTCCTCATTGGGCCAGTTGGTCGAAACGCAGGTTGATCTTCCGCCAGAGATCTTTCTTGAGCTGGTAGACCCATTGTTGCCTGAAGAGGCCAATACCTCCTTGTCCACATCTCCAGTCCTGCCTCTGACTCTGGGTACGGACCAGTCGTCTGATCTGCTGCCCTTTCCTCGGGAGATTTTGGACCTGGAGGATCCTCTGCATTTGTCGGCCCCCTCCGAGGTCCACCGTCGCTCCCCTCGATGGTCGTGGTTACGGTCCCACTCTCCATCCACAGAGTCAAGCAGAGCCCGCATCAGCATCGACGCTCAGGGAAGCGGCTTTGCTACTATTCTGCGTCCTCTTCCTCGGGTGAGGAGAGGCTTCGGCGCAAGTTGCGTGAACGCTATGAGGACTTGATGTGGCAACAGCTCGTTTTTACCTGGATGAAGCCTGTTCTGGATTTGACCCTGGCCATCACCTTGCTCTCGCCACAGAGGCCAATGCCTTCTCCGCTTCAGCAGGAGCCGACCTGTCAGCTCTCAGCTTGGCCTCCTCCGGCTTCTTCACTGATTTAGTTGGAACGCCACTGAAACAGCCAAGACCAGTGCTCTGACCAAGCAGTCATGCCCGGCCTCAGGTCTTCCCCATCGACTCTCGGTCCATTACCCCTGACCGTCCTCATAGGGTTAGTGGGGACTCTGGCAGTAGACCCCTCTTTAATGAATCCTCTGAGTCAGAGGGCTGCTCTTTGTACTCTTGTCCAGTGGACGTGGAGTCGACCGGGGATCTCTCGATTGAGGAAGGCCCTATCTTTTTTTATGGGCCTGCTCTGTCTTATCTTGGAGTCAAGGGGTCTCCAGACGGAGCTAGTTCGGAAGTAGGCACATTACCGCTCACAAAGATCCTGGACGGGGCCGGCCTGGTGGTGCTGAGGGATGGGCGCTGGGTACACCTTCCTTCAGCTGGCGATCCAGATTTGGGAGTGGACTCGGGTCATTGGTGGGTTGGCGGGGTGAGATAGGCTGGGCGTCCCACAACAATTTCGCCTTCTCTGGGAGGTACAGTACTGCCTGCTGGTTGCCCGACTCTGGGGCTCAGAGTACTGCGTGCCCTCCATAGGGTTGGCTGGCCGCACTGTAGCGTTAGGCGGTCCTAGCGCCCTGATGTCTGGGGTCACAGCGTGTGGGGAGGGTGGAAATGGGGAAAAAGGCCTGCCACCTCCGGGAAGATGGGGAGACTGGGCGTGCCCATGATTTGCCCTCACCCGCTCAGTGGGCCCTAAGACCGATGACATGTAAGTTTTGGGGTCCACCTCGTCCCCGCACGGGGGTATAGCCATGGCTCTGCGGGGATCTGGGGCTCTGTTGGGTCAGATGGAAGGCAGTGGGATGTTGGTTGTCTCCCCTGATGGGTTGGCGGTGGCAGGCTGGGTAGGAGAGTAAATAGTAATTAAAAAAGAAAAATAAAATCCTGGACCGGGGTGATTCCCCTGGGGAAGCATTCCCGGTGGCAGAGGTCATTCTGGGCCCTGTGTTGGAGCTGTGGCAGCAACTGGCCTCCTGCCCAGCGCTGTCAACCTGGATGGCCCATAAGTATGTGGTCCCTATCAGATCTTCTTTGGGGTTCACAGGGCACCCCTTGGCTGAGGGCCATGTGGCGAATTCCGTGTTCAGGTGCTCAGGCAACGTTGGTGATGTTGATAAGTCGCCCGATAAGGAGTCCAAGAAAATAGTAGACCATATGGCCAAGAAGGTCTATGCTGCCTCCTCTCTTGGCCTTTGCCAGGCGAGTTCGGCCCTTTTGATGGCCCACTTTCCTCATGACCTGAGCATGCTTGATGGGGTTCTCCATCGCACAGTGGACCTGTAGACCACGGTCAAGCAGGTTCAGGACCAGGGCTGAGCTGTAGCCAAAAAGCAGCTTCAAGATGGCTGTGGACATCGGTGACTCGTGCGCCCGGTCTGTGGTGGCCAGTGTGGCCATGCGCTGCAGGGCTTGGCTTTGTATCTTGACCTTCACGGTGGATACTAAGCATAAGCTGGCGGATGTCCCCTTCCTGGGTACTGACTTGTTTGGGCCTGGGGTCGAGGGGCACCTCACCTACATCGAGAATTCCAGTGCCACCTTGGACTTGGTTGCATCTGCCCAAAGGGATCCCAAAGGCTCTAAGCAACCAAAGAAGAAGCCCTTTTGGCCCCTCTCTGCTCCTTTGACCAAACCAGCCCAACTCCAAGCTAGAGAGCAGTCTTGGGCCTGGTGACTTTGACCAAAGTCTTTGGCCGCGGTCATCCACAAGCCTGGAGGACGAGGCCCCGGTGGCTCTTTTGCTCCACAAATTTGGAGTCGGGTGGTTCAGGTTCAGACGAACAACACTACAACCATGTACTGCCTCAACGAGCAGGATGGGATGCACTTACTTCCTCTGTGCAGTGAAGCCCTTCACATGTGCGATCGGGAGATCCTCAGATTGCTTGGCCTGAAGGCGGCCTCCATTGCACCCGTTGCCCTGGCAAGGTTCCACATTAGAATCTTCTCAGTGGTCCTTGCAGGTGCAATGGGATCAACTCCTGGATGACCTGGATCATCCTGTTCGGTGTCATCCACTGTTCAGAGAGAACTGAACTGGTGGATGGATCCCTGCAATCTTTCCTTGGGTCTCCTTTTCAGGAGGCCAGCCCTGTCAGCGTCTCTGACTATAGATTCCTCGAATTTGGGATGGAGTGCACATTTAGGGGAACACCCAGCTCAGGGACTCTGGTCCCACTTGGAGATGTCATTGCACAGCAACGTCTTGGAAATGAGAGTGGTCTTGTACGCTTTACAAGCGTTCCAGACTCTTCGTCCTCGGGGATCACTGTCCAGACGACAATATGTCAGTAGTCTGGTACATCGGCATACAAGGAGGAGCTCGCTCATACCACCTTTGAAGGGAGACAATGAGAGTGTGGAACTGGGCATTCCAGCATGATCTGTTCTTAACAGCCGTGCACGTTCCTGAAGTTCAAAATGTCCTGGCGGACAGTCTCAGCAGGTCCCAGACCCTCAGTCACGAATGGGAACTAAGTCAGGAAGTGGCAGAGTCTCTCTTCCTAAAATGGGGGTGTCCAGAACTAGACCTATTTGCCTCCCACTACAACGCAAAACTTCACAGGTTTTGCTCACTCATTCTAGGGCATGGTGCTTTCTGGCACGATGCGTGGTCTCTCTCTTGGACAGGGACATTTTTGTGCACCTTCCTCCCGTTTTCCATTCTCCAGAGGGTTCTACTCAAGCTCCAGACAGAGAAGGTGTGAATGATTCTCATTACCCTCCTCTGGCTGAGACAGATTGGTTCCCTGCTACTGCAGCAGTTAACAGAGGAACCAGCAGTTCCACTTCCATTGATGCACAACCATTTGGCACAGAATCAGGGTTGGCTCATGCATCTGGGACTCCGGACCCTGGCGGACATAGCGATCTTTTGGTTCGGGGTCTCCACTCGAGTTCTAAGTGTTTTTCCATTTGGGTGGCTTCCAAAGATTGGAACTCCTTTTCCTGCTCTGCCCCGCAAGTCATGGAATACCTTCTCCATCTTTCAGATTCGGGCCTTTCTTATTCATCTTTGAAGGTCCACCTCTCCGCTATCTCGGCGTACCATGAGCAGGTGGATGGCAAACCCATGGCTCAGTTGGAAGTCCCAGAACCTTTCTTAAAGGGATTCTCCATCTGACCCCCCCCAAATCCGCAGTCCTACTCCACCTTAGGATTTTAATTTTATTTTGGAAAAGCTCACTTTCCCACCTTTTGAACCAGCGATGAGCCGTGATTTACTCTTCCTGTCTTGGAAAGCATTATTTTTAGTTGCAATTACTTCTGCTTGAAGGATTTCAGAGCTTCATGCTATAGTGTGTAAAGAGCCTTATTTAATTTTCCATAGGAACCGAGCGGTCCTAAGGGCAAATCATAAGTTCCTACCCACGGTGGGTCTGAGGTCACACTGAACCAATCAGTGGAGCTCCCTGTTTTCTTTCCATTCCCTGCAAATAAAGGTGAGGTGCTTCTGCACACTGTGGATGTGCATCGTATCCTCCGCTGTTATACACATTGTACCTAAGAATTTCGTAAGGATGACCAACTCTTTGTTTCCTTCGCTCCCAAATCCTTGGGCAAGGCTGTTTCCAGGCAGGGTCTTTCCAAATGGTTGGGCAGTTGCATCTGCTTCTGCTACCAGAAGTATGACAAGCCTCTGCCGGGGGCCGTCAGAGGTCATTCTGCCAGGGGCATGGATGCTTCTGCAGCCTTTTTGCGTAACGTGTCTGTGGCAGATATTTGGGCAGCTGCAACTTGGAGTTCTGTCCATACCTTTACCAAGAATTACAGTCTATACATTGCTTCTAGGCGGAGGGCAGGTTTTGGCCTAGCTGTGTTGCAGGGCCTTCTGTCCTAGGCTGGTTCCACTCTGTTTGTTTTTTCCTTTTTTGTTGTTGGAATTTTTCCTCCTCCCGTGTTTCTCTTGGTCTCTCCTAGGAGGGACTGCTTGGGATTTAGTCCTATATGTGATGACCTACTGAAGAAACCCTCTCAAAGTGAGATAGTACAGTTACTTACGAACTTGCCGTAACAGTAGATCTTCGAGAGAGGTTCCTTCAGTAAGTCATATTTCTCCTTCCCCCTTTGTTTTATTTAGGGACTCCAGACTCTGTTTCCTCCTGCTGTAAGGCCTCTTCCAGGCTGTGGCGGGAGAAGTGGAGGAAGGGCATGGGTACCACCCACTATTTTGGATCACGCTGACGTTAGTCACATGGCATCAGGTGGGCGGTCCCCTGTCAGGTATTGCTGGAAAAGTCTGCTGTGCAGCCCAGACACCAGATGGCGTTAGTCCTATATGTGATGACCTACTGAAGGAACCTCTCTTGAAGATCTACTGTTATGGTACGTTCATACGTAACTCTACATTTTTACTGTTTAGCGCCTAAATAGACCTGGACGGGGGAGCCCTTTCTGTGACAGACAGATGAATCAACCAACCAAACCTTTTGAATCACTGGGAAAGCCCAGAGCTGCCTGCAGCAGTGTTAGTGTGTGTAGTTGGAGTTGAGAGAGTGAACAGCTCGAGTAATTTGAGTAGCTGCTCCTGCGTGGTAGCGCAGGGAATCGTCGGGAAGGCTGTGTCTGGCCTGCCTGCTACATCTTCCTGAGTGAAGAAGTCTGCAATCTAATATCAGACTTATTCCGAAATAGCTGCTGTTTTGACTGGAATCCTGAATTGTGAGAGTGAATTTCACCTGGTGTGGACCGAAGACTTGCTCCTGGAGCTATCGGCCTGTCAGAACTTGAAGACAACTTCAGAGCGTATGGTTTGCACAGAGACACTGCCTAATTGCAACTGGACTGTCATCCGAACTGAGTTTTTTGGATATTCTTACTGTAAGTGTGCTGAATGTGTAGTGTGGGTCGCAGTTTGGTTTCCCCACACCCTTGAATGTGTCACGCGAGCTGGATGCTGCATCCAGCAACTAACCGGACTGACTTCCGAACCGTTCACCTGGTCTGGGCCGTTTCCATCTCATCCTGGATTGCCGCTCACGCCACAGAGATTCATCCGATGAAAGACCCGCTCGGGGATTCGGCTTTCTGCTCAGCACTGATGGTATGTCACGGGGCCCTGCTTCCCCTGGCAAACCAGCTTTCCATCCCATCAATCCTGCATCCTGGTCTGGGTAGCGTGAGTAAACATCAGGGTAGCTCCCTGCAACAAAAGCTGAAAATCATTGGTGTGTCATCTGATTTAATTGTTGTGGTTAAACATTTCGGACTGAGCCATCCGGCTCCGGATTACAAATTGTGTGTTAAAGTGCATGTTGTTTTCTTTCCTAAGGGCCCCAACAACAGCTGCAGTGCTGGTCTACCCTGGGCAATGCTTCAGGCTAGCCTGCATAACAACTGGGTACCCAGAGTGTGTGTGACACTGTTCTAGAGGGACTCTTAGTGCCTGCATGTTTAACCTGACTAAATCAGATCTAGAATCAAATACCAGATTATTGACCCACCCTTGTTCATGTTCCATGAATAAATCAGATTCTATTCTTTCTGCATATAACCTGGCTATTTTGTACCTTTGTGGAGGGGATACTGTATTGCCTTTACACTGTTTTATTCCAGGTCTTGTTTCACAGGGGTTCTCCAGGGCCCGTGCAGCTGATGCTGCCCTGGTGGTAAGTGTGCCAAATATGGGTTCAGTATTGTGTCTTGATGTTAACTGTGATTACTTATCTACTGACAAGTGTAAGCCACTAGAGGGATCAAAGGGGGGGGGTATCAGTGTCCCGGAGGGCTGTACCCAGAGCAGCTACGCTACCCTTAAACCTACCCTCTGGGTGGAGGCACCCATTCAGTGAGCTCAGGCCCCTCAACCTGTGATTAGTCACGCAGGCAGGGGTAGAATCCCTTGGGATAGCGCCACCTAGGGGTTACGTAGATATTTACACATGTAATTCAAAATACTACTCAGAGACTATGGGGAATAGTAAATCTACAGAAATAAAAAGAAAATGGGCTTGCACACAGCGGAAACAGGCACACTGAGAGGCTTACCCACACAGGACACTTTGATGAATCAGGGTAGATGTGAATCTTAGATGTCAGCTGTTTGTAGTCCCAAACCCGACCGACTTGCTCACCCCAAACTTGGGTTAATAAAGTTTCCCACAAACCAGTCTCTCCCCCCCCCCCTCGGCACACATGTCCTATGACATCATGCTCAGGTCAGTTCCTTGTGTATTGAAAGTTGCGTCCACTGGGAAAACCAGTCTGATCTGGACTTTGCACCTACAAATACATCTGCTTTTTGTGCAGAGTCCTGTCTAGCCCAGCAGGACCGACTTCTCCATGAAACATGAAAGGGTTATTAATTGTCACGTTAACTGTCTAGCAGTCCTGCTCTGATACAGGACAGCATAGATAGTAACTGCCCTCCGAGCCAGTTGGTCTGTCTCTGATAAAAATCTTGACTTTTCCCCCGGAAAGTCATCTTTGTCCTGTTAGCTGCTAAATTCTAACTGATAACCCTTGCAAGAAGAATTGAAGAAAAAAAATACAGTGACCGGTACACATAGCAAATTGTTATAGATGCAGTATCTATAGGGGGAAACTAAAAAAAAAAAGATACTTAATGAAACGTTCTCTGCCAGTAGTCATGGTGAATGTAATATTTTTGTTATTGATAGATGCTGGAGTTCTATGAAGATCATGATGGAGCCCTCAAGGTGCTTAAATTTTACGCAAATAGCAGCACGTTCCTACCCAACCCCAATGCATATGTGTACTTGTACGAGTTTTTAAAAAGGCATCAAGCACAAGAAAAGCAGATGATAAAAGTTCTCCAGGTATGGCATGAAAAATAATACCATTTGTAGTCCGCTGGCTGGCTAATTGTTACCTGCAGCATTCTACACTGCTATATTTTGTTGTTTTATTCTACTAGTAGCACATCTGTGTGAATTAAACAAATGAGATTGTCATTAATAAAAGCATCAAAAATCACTTGTGAGCAACATGGAAATAAACGTGTGGTACCTTTTTGTAATATTTTGCCATAATCACAGTAAATGATACCTCAGCAATAACTGCAGTTTGTCCAGTTGAAGTCCTACTGGAGGTAGTGTAGCCTAGTGGTTAGGGTGCAGAACTTTGAACCACTAGAATCCAGTTAGAACTGCACCATTGGCACTGCCTTTGTGGCCCAGAACAAGTCGCATGACCTCTGTATTACCTTTGTCTCCCATTTTTATGTTTGCTTGCACATGCGCAAGAAACATGATGTAGCAGCTTAGGAGAGAAGCAGGTTGTGGAGGTGCGGCATTGTGGCAACCAATGCCGGCACTTCATTTATGGGCTTGGCCCTGTTCATGTAGTGCAGGCCAAGTGTCCTGATGACACTGGTTCTGCATAAAGTGCCACCAAGTTGAAACGATTTGGCCACTGCAGTGAGAGGCCACCTCATCATTGCAGCGTCAGACATGCCGCTGCAGTGAGGGAGTGATCCGTCATTGCAGGGCGGTACCTTGCCTGGTGTAACATGCCTGTAAACATGGTGGTGGAGGGAAAGACAACTGACTGGGGTGCCTAATCCCCCTGTCAGCATGCCCCTGGCTCAGTTAATTTGCCGATGGGGGAAGCCCACTCCCCACTGGCATAATGATTCCCATTTGATGTGTGCTCAGGGGGTGCCCAGTCCCCCTCAGCATCATGCCTCCACCCCTCCAAACTGTCGTTCTAGGAGCTTGGATATGTTGTTCATCCACACTGTTTGGCATTGTCCCCTTCCACTTTAAATCTGCCGGAAGTCTTCAAACTGGCTCCTCCCACCCACCCGGGTGGTATATACCTCGGCTCCACCCAATGATGCCAGATCTTCTTTTCCATTGGAAGATACAGGGTGCCTCCCTTGTGCTCTTGCATTTTGTAGGCCCTGGCTTTCAAAACTTCGGTTTTACCGAAAATTAAACTTGTTCGAGTTAGCAGTCGCGCCTTTGCAGCATCGATCATGGAGGAGAACTCTTTCTCTGGATTTTGCGGTGTCCTTGCAGCCAGAAGATGTTGCGCACCAATCCCCACCTCACGTGCGCCTACTGTCTGCGTGTCGGCCATGACATCTGGTCTTGTACTTTTTGCTTGACCTTCCATCCCAGTGTCCTGGACGACCGCAAAGCATGCCTGAAGCTGGTGAGACCGGAAAAAAGGAACTCTCCAGTGAAGTCAAAGGAGGCTAGGTGGGCGGTTTCCATGGCTGCGGGCTCCGCCGAGCAGCTAGAACAGATGACAGCATTCGAGGAAGAAGCCGCTCATGCTTTGGCCAGTCGAAGCTCCTTCGTTCCTCTGAACCTAGGCTCCACCTTTACGGAATCTTTCAAGGAGTTGTGCCAGTCTCTCCCCACCCGGGGTGAGGCGCCCTCGGGCTCGCAGTCCTCCCGCTCTTGGAAGAAAGAGAAAGACCCATTCATGGGACCAAGAAAGGTCCAAGTGCCAGGAACACGTGGTCTTGACTTCGATTGAGATTGCATTCTTGGCTGCTGGCTTCACGGATCTTCCATGTGGCCAAGGGGCTGAGGAAGTGGCCGACAAGGTTGAAATTATCCTCGACCCTATCGACCTGTTGTCGCCGGCAGTTGTCGACGACTGTTTAGAACAGACTCTGGTCCTAGTTTTTCCTGATGAGGAGACCCAGCCCGCTGGTGTCCCCATCGAGGAACCGGTTCCAGACCCCCGGGTTTCACCGATCCCTCCGGTGTCTCCTGATCGACCGAGTCAGCCTCCCCGATCTCGACGTCTAGGACCCTCTCGGCCGAATGACCAAGGAACAGCCATAAGCGCCCTAAGAAAAGGCAACACCACATTGGCGCTATGAGGACCTTATGTGGCAGCAGCTGATCTTGACCAGGCAGAAGCTGGCTCCGCCGTCTATCCCGGCCATTACTTGGCTTTCGCTTCCTAGGCCAAAGCCATCCCTCCGGAACTGCCGGTTTCTAGAGCCGCGAGGGCCGCCCATCAACCGCTCAGCCTGTTTCGGGTCTCCCCCCCATTTGGGTGGAACCGCCCCAAGCAGCTCCACGGGAGGGGCTCGAAGAGGACCGACCAGACACCAGGCTTCCCCGACGTCTGTCGGTTACAGTCACCCCTGACCGCCCTCAGCGGATCGAGGGTGATTTTGGCGGTAGACCACTATATCCCAACTCCTTGTGGGAGCTGGCTGCTCAGTGGTCTTGGCGCCACGGTCAGTTCGACTAGCTGATCACTGTAACCCAGAAGATGTGGGACGCTCTCCAGTGGTGGACCGCCCCAGACTGGTTGCAGGAAGGGATCCCATTTGTTCACCCCAAGCCGACGGGCTTCCTTACGACCGATGCCTCTCTCTCATGGGCTGGGGAGCCTACATGGGGGACAACAGGGCCCACGAGTTCTGGACCCCTGAGGAGTCCCGATGCCACATCAACCTGATGGAGCTCAGAGCAGTCAGACTGGCACTGTCAGCTTTTGCTCCTCAGCTCTGGGGTCAAGTGGTTCAAGTCCAGACAGACAATACCACGAGCATGTACTACCTCAACAAACAGGAGGGCGGCATGCACTCCCATCTGCTGTGCAAGGAGGCACTCCGCATCTGGACCCTCGTAAGCCGGTTGGAGGCGGATCTCCTAGCCATCCATGTGGCAGGAGCCTCGAACCAGCTGGCGGATGCTCTCAGCTGCATATGCCAGACATCCCACGAGTGGTCTCTCCATCCAGAGGTAGCTTACAGCCTGTTCTCTCGTTGGGGCAAACCGCTGGTGGACCTGTTTGCTTCCAGGGAAAACACCAAGCTGAGGCTGTATCATGCCCACCCCCTTCAGCAGGGCTCGCTGCAGAGGGTGCCTTCTTGAGGCCGTGGACCCCAGGTCTCCTCTACGCCTTCCCTCCATTTCCCCTGATCCACAAGGTGTTACTCAAGGTGAGGAGGGACAAGCCTTCTCGAGGCCATGGACCCCAGGCCTCCTCTACGCCTCCCTCCATTTCCACTGATCCACAAGGTGTTACTCAAGGTGAGGAGGGACAAGACGAAGGTGATTCTGATAGCCCCAGACTGGCTGTGCCAGTTCTGGTACCCAGATCTCCTCAGCCTCAGCTGCAGGCCCCCGGAGCGGCTTTGTACACGCCCTGACCTGATGTTTCTCAACCGGGGGAAGGTCTTCCATCTGGACCTTCAATCCCTGCACCTCACAGCCTGGTACCTGAGCGACTAGAATTCCAGGCTTTGGGTCTTTCCGAAGATGTCCACACCATGGTGGAGGCATCTAGAAAGGAATCAACCCGGAAATGTTATGCCTTCAAATGGAAAAGGTTTTCCATTTGGTGTCAGGGTAAGGGTCTGGACCCCCTATCCTGTTCTGTGGCTAACATTCTTGCCTACCTTTGGTTCTCTCTCCAAAGGGGGTCTACGGTCATTGACCCTTAGGGTGCACCTGGCAGCCATTTCTGCTTACCGGATGCGGGCCGCTCAGCCGACATTGGCGCAGGAGACAGTGGTCGGGCGTTTTCAAAGGCTTGTATCACATATCCCCACCGGTGCGTGAACCTTCACCCTCCGTGGATCTGCTGCTGGTTTTAAGAAGCCTATGGGCAAGCCATTCAAACCCATGCACAAGTGTGAGTTGTCACACTTCTCGTGGAAGACGTCCTTCCTGGCGGCTATCACATCAGCTGGAAGGACAGCAGAGCTCCAGGTGCTTTCGGTGGACTCCCCTTATCTTGTCTTTCACAGGGACAGAGTTGTCCTGTGCCCCCACCTGAAATTCCTTCCAAAGGTGGTGTCAGAGTTTCACCTTAACCAGGCATTGACCCTGCTGGTATACCACCCTAATTACACCTCAGACGCAGAGTACAGGCTCCATACCTTGGAACTGAGACGTGCTCTCTCCTATTATAAGGAAAGAACGGCGGAAATTCGGGGAGAGGTTCGGCAGCTGTTTGTCACCTACGCTGAAGCCGCTTCTGGCAGACCTGCAGCCAAACGGACCATAGCAAGGTGGACTACATCGTGCATAGGTCTGTGCTATGAGTTGGCAGGCAAGGAGCCTCCCAGAGGGATAAGAACTCATTCTACTCGCCATACTGCTTCATCGGTGGCTGCTTTCAGGTACATCCCTGTCCAGGAGATCTGTCGGGCTGCTATCTGGAAGTCAGCAAACACCTTCATCACCCACTACCACATCGCCCTCAGTCATGCCGGGATGCTGGTTTTGTGGCCTCAGTTCGCCAGTCTGTTTCCAAAGTAGGGGTGTGCGCCTTGCCTCCCTCGTCCCGGAGAACTGCTTGGAGTCTGCCAAACAGTGTGGATGAACAACATATCCACGCTCCTAGAAGAACAGGTTACTCACCTGTAACAGTAGATCTTACTTTGAGAGGGCTGTTGCAGTAGGTAATTACAAATAGGACTGAAGCCGGCAGGTGTCAGGACCCAAAAAAAATTTCTAGCTAGCAGTCTTTGGCGGGGGAATGCCCCTACGTCAGGTGATGTCAGTATAAAGGGGCGTCACCCACTCCTGTCTTCCAGTTCTTTCCTGCCATTAGCTTGTGCAGCACCTCATGGTTAAGTTCACTGCTTTGCAGTCAGTCGTCTGTGTTTTTACCGCCTATTTTACATACTTTTTCCCTGGTTTTTGTCAACCTTGCCTTCAGCTGCCATGTTTGTCATCCTCGACTCCCTCTGAGCACAAAAACAAGTGCGATTCTTGTGGCACCCAGCTCCCGCATAAGGACGGACATTCCCAGTGCCTTTTTTGTCTAGGCTTCGATCATGCCATTGAGAAGTGCCAGCTCTGCCAGCTGTTTAACGCGACCACCCGAAAGCGGAGGCAGCAGTCCCTGGAGGCCCACGTTCTTAAACAAAAAATTACCTCCATGGAAAAGGAACTGAAAAAACTTTGTCAGGCTTCTACTTCTCTGGAGGGCCACCACAAGAAGAAGAAGCACCGGGACTGGGATTCCTCATCAGTCACAGCGACCTCAGCTCTGGTCACGGTGCTGCAGGTAACTCCTCCCCTGGGAGGCAGCTCCATGGCGGTCGTCTTGGAGGCTTCCAAGAGAGCGTCAACCCTCCCATTAGGCTCAGGCCCCTCGAGAGTCTCCAGGTCCAAGGAGGCAGCCTCTCCCAGCAAGGTTGCCACTATGCAGCCTTCTGGTTCGAGCGGCCTTGATAAGTCTGACGTTGGCTCCTCCTGTGCACGGCCTCCAAAGCACCCACCAAGGCCACCCCTCCTTCGCGACCTTCGTCGGACGCTGGCTTCTCCGATGTCTGCCCAGATCCCATCGATAAGACTGACGTCGGCTCCTCCGACGTCTGCTCTGTGTTAGAGATGACGCCGGACCCTTCGGGCCTATCCGTCATCCCAAACTCGCTGCAGCGCTCGTTGCACTCCGAGGCGCCAATGTCTCCTCTGCCTGATCATGGGGATGGTGATCCTTCTTCCCCGGGTGACACGGAGTAGGTGGGTACGGTGCCGTCGGGTCTCCGTCCCGCTGGGCAGGATGACCCGACGCCGGATCCTCGGACGCCGGCCTACCCAACGCCTGACAATATTCCATTGCCGGACACTGCCCTTACACCGGGCCTGCCGCCCGCTGGGCCTCCTGTTCCAGGCCCGCCTGCTGGGCCATTTCTGGGGTCTTCTGCTCCCACAGACCCCTCGGTCCCTGGGTATCCGACGCCGTCATTCCCAGGCCCACAGTATCTGGCACCCCAGTACCCAACACCGGCCTACCCAACTTCGCAGTACACAGTGCCCCAGTACCCGACTCCGGGCTACCCACTGTTGGGGTACGGATATGTGCCTTATGGATACCCTCAGTATCCGTATCCCCCTCCTTCTCCACCGCCCCCTCAGCCGCCTTTGGACTTGAAGGAGACTAGCTTCCTGGTGGGCTGAGGTCAAGGCTCAGCTCACCAGGGAGATAGAGCGCCATCTTCCGACACCGGTCCAGGTTCCGGACCCCCTACGCTGGAGACGAGATATCCCCTCCCCACCTCTGGATACCAGAGGTGCGCCCTCAGGTTCCAGGACAGGGCAGGATACACTTCCCCGGGTGCTTCCCAAGGGGTCCATTCCTCCCCCGCGTCTGGAGGAGGAGTCTTCTTCCTCTTCATCCTGCTCCTCGGAGACCTCGGATGACTCCGATGGTCGTTCCGACCCAGACGATGAGCCCCGCACTCCGGACAAGCCCAGGCCAAGGACTCCTCTGAAGTCATCTCTGGAGGATCCTTCCTTTACGGAGTTGCTGTGCAAAATCCAGGCAGTTCATCAGTTGCATTCCTTGGAGCCAGATCCACAGCGTAAGAAATTTTCTGCATGCCTGGACCTGCCGAGACTGCTCCTACCCTTGTGCCACCCTGGATTGAGCCTCATGCCGACCTTGTTTCCACCATTTGGAAGCAAACTGTCAGCATTAGGTCCCCCTTCCTAGGAAGTCAGACAGGCTTTATCAGGCTCCGGAGGGTGCTGACTCTTTGAATTCACACCCTTGAGCTGATTCGGTCGTGATTAGCGCCGCTCATGGCTGGACAGCTAACCCCAAGCACTTGAGCTCATCACCACCCGACAAGGAATCCCGTCTTCTGGACCAGTACGAGAAGAAGGTCTATGCTGCTTCCACTCCGGGTATTAGGGCCCTGAATTACATTGGTCATATGGGGGATTACCAGAAGGCAATCCTTAGCGAGTTGGAGACTAAATTGGACTCCCTTCCCGAGTCTCAGACGAAGCAGGAAGTGGCGGATCTAGTCCGGTCTGCGTGTTCAGCCAGTCAGCACATGCTTTGTGCCATGCATGACGCAGTGGATGCGGCTGGTCGGAGCTCGGCTTTTGCCATGAGTTTGCAGCTCATGCCTGGCTCCGGGTGTCAGGTTTGGTCCCAGAGGTGTAGTCTGCTGTCCAGGACACGCCCTTCAGGGGTTCAGTGCTGTTCGGTGGCGATGTCAAAGACATCATCACTGATCTGAAGGAGAAGGGTACTGCACTTAAGTAGTTCTAGGAGTGGTATATGTTGTTCATGCACACGGACCCACCCGACCTCCCCGGCTGCAGACGCACAACACCTGGCTTCCAGCGGGCTAAGATCTGGCATCATGGGGTGGAGCCGAGGTATATACCACCTGGGTGAGAGAAGCCAGCTTGAAGACTTCCGGCAGATATAAAGTGGAAGGGGACAATGCCAAAGAATGTGGATGAACAGCATATACCACTCCTAGAACTACTGTTACAGGTGAGTACCGTTCTTCTTTGCCGATGGGAGGCCCAGTCTCCGTTGGCTAAAGTCCCCACCCAAAGGACAGGTGATACACTGGGAGCCACACCCAGTGTGCGAAAAGAAGCTACAAAAAAAAACCTTCCAGCGTCTTCTTTTTTTTTTTCTGTTTCTGTACCTGGAAAGAAAGGGAACGTGTCCCACGCCGTTGGGTCCCCTCCCCACCCGCACTCCACCCACTGAGCACCCTACCCCCCCATCCCATACTTACTGGAGCCCAGCATGACGATCTTCAGTGGGCGGGAACATGTCTGCACTTTACAAAGCCGACCACGAACTGAAGAAATGCTGGTAAGCTGTATAATGGCATAAATAGGATTTTTTTCAACTTTGGTATATATCTCCAACATTTTGGGGAATTTTGACACCAAATTTGCAGCATAGGGTTATTGGGACCCCTCCTTATGAATTCAGTCACTGTCATGGCGCTATTTGGTCCTATTAGGTGATTTTGCATTCACTGCGCGGAATCACCTTCCGGGACCGATTAATGAAACGACAGTGCCACTATTCATGAAGTGGGTCTCAAAAAGCCTATGTTGCAAATTTGGTAAAAAAAAAATCCAAAAAATGACTGTTGTACGAGCATGCGTTGCGCAGTTTCCACACACTCTCGTAAGTTCACGAATTTGTAATATTGTCACTCCAGATTTTCAGCATTGGCATTTTTGCACACCTCCTTATGAACATTACAGCTGTCATTTATCACATCCTAGCCGAAATGTGTTTTTGCACTTCCGACGCGAAATAGCGCAGTCGCTGTTGGAAATCAGTGTTCGGGACACATTAAGAAAATCACAGTGACACTGTTCATGAGCAGAGGTCCTAAAATGCCTATATTGAAAATTTGGTGACGAAAGGCCCTAAAATGACTGTGTTACAAGCGTGCGTTGTGAAGATTCCATGTACCCTCATAACTTCGGAAATTTGTAGTATTTTCACTCCAGATGTTCAACATTTGCATTTTTGGAGACCTCCTTATTAACAGTACAGCTGTCATTTTTCACATCCTGGCCGAATTGTGTTTTCGCACTTCTGGCCCACAATAGCACAGTTGCTGTGGGAAGTCAGTGTTCGGGACAGATTAAAAAAATCACAGTGACGCTGTTCATGAGCAGAGGTGCTAAAATGCCTATGTTGAAAATTTAGTGACAGAAATCCATAAAATTACTGTTATGAGCCTACGTTGCGCAGTTTCCACACACCCTCATAATTTCGTGCATTTGTAAAATTTTCACTCCAGATTTTCAACATTAGCATTTTTTCCCACCACCTTATGAACAGTACAGCTGTCATTTTTCATATCTTGCCTGAAATATGCATTTACACATCTGGTGCAGAATACTGCGGTCACTGTGGGAAATCAATGTTTGGGACAGATTAAGAATATCATAGTGACAGTGTTCATGAGCAGAGGTCACAAAATGCCTATGTTGAAAATTTGGTGAAATAATTCTACTAAATGACTGTGTTACGCGCATGCGTTGTGCAGTTTCCATGTATGCTCCGAAGTGCGAGCATTTTTAAAATTTCCACTACAGATTTTCAAGATTGCCATCTCTTCACACCTCCCTATGGATGGTACAGCTGTCATGCTTAACATCCTGCCCGATCTGTGTTAACATACATCTGGTACAGAATGGCACGGTTGCTGTGGGAACTCAAAGTTCGGGACATATTAACAGAATCACACTGCCACGCTTCATGAGAAGAGGTCCCAGTGCTTTCATGAGGTGGGGTCACAAAAAGGCCATATTGAAAATTTGTAGTGCAGATACCAACAAACGTCTGGGGTGTTAGGGTTTCTAACCATAATGTCCCACCCTGTACAGACTGACAGGCATCAGGGGTGTGCCTTTGGATTGCTGACTGTAATGCTTATGCCATCCCACCCCCACTCCCCCAGCCAGTGACAGGCATCGAGGTGTGCCTTGGACTCTTCGGCCCCAGAGTTCACCCCATTCTCCTATACTGCACCCATTTCAGTGTATGTCCTTATGGAATGGGGTGACTGTAAAGCCGAACACCCCAAGGCACATCTCAACACGTGACGGTGTCTGCAGGATAGAGTGAGGTGGCATGGCATGAACGTCATGGGCGATGACCCAAAACGCATACCCCAGTGCCTGTTCATCTCTGCAGGGTGGAGGTGGTTTTGGCATGAAGTTCAGTACTTCACTGCCATTCCTATTCTGCATCTGTCGAACTCCTGCATTTCCAATGCTGATACCAGCATGCAAACATTCGGCATTGACAAATGCTTGTTTAACTGTGCAGTGCTTGCAGTATCCTTCCCTGAGATTTTGCAGTTTCCTGCAAAACAGTGACGTCTGGCGTTGGCAAGTGACAAATCGTATACCATTCCCAAAAATGTGATTTTGGCACATTTTATTTGTGTTTACTAAAAGTAATTACATGAAAACAGATTCTTGTTTACTAAAGATATCTGTGTAAAAAAAAAAAAACAGGCTCTTTCCCTTAGACAGCACTTTGTTCCTGCTGCCTTTCTTGACCTGGGGAAATAATGCTCTGGTTGTGACATCAAATAATTTACATGGCAGCAAGTTCTGATCTTAAACCTAAGATTATGATTTCATGTCAGGAACTGGCTGTGTGAACAGATTGAGGATGGTCTATCGGGTCAGCTTGTTAGTAATGCAGTGTCCCTGATTTACTGTTTTTATGAAAATTTCTTCAGTAATAAAAAGATAAAAGGTTCTAAAATTTAAATGGGGGGGTTGTTTCGTGCTGTTGAGTTCTGTCGATGCCATCTGTGAATTGTTAGGTAGAAACTGGAAAATCTCTAACCTCCCTTAAGCTCGCTGTTTGCTCTTTATGGCTGCTGCTGCTGCTTAATGGACATGACTTAACACAGGGCTTTGGAATACCGTGTGTATGAAAGGCACTGTATACAACAAAATTCTGTCCCATCATTTCTGTTTGAATTAGTAACGTCCATGTTCTTGGACCTTGGCTTTGTACACTACTTTATGGTTGGACTGTATAACAACACAAAGATCTGCCATCCAAAATCCAGAAGTTCTGTATACTTATTTGCTCATTTTTTTTATTTCACTTTTTGGGCAATAATTATGTGACTTAATTGAGAATATAAGTGTTTGTTTAATAAATAAGGGGTTTACACGCACAAATAAGTTTACCTTGCAGGCCATCCTGTATTGGGTGTAATAAATTATCCTATGACTTGGACAGTTTATTATTTGTTAAAAGTTTGTGCCGTTTTGTTTTCTTAACTGAATGTTGTTCAAATGTTTTGCTACTGTGCATTGTGCTTGCTGCTGTTCTTCCATTGTTCCCATCCCTCTGGCACCTGGAAACGAGCTTTGGCTCTGTGTGCCTTTCCCGTTTACCAGTTTTCAAATAAATAATATAAGGAATAATGTATGGGCAAGCATACTCAACGAACCTGTGGTTCCATCGAGGCGTTGAGATACCAGCATTTGGACCTCAAGAGTGAAGCTCAAGAGGTCCATGGTGGTATCTCAGCCCTAAGATGGAAGTACAAGGCGGGTTTTACTTGTCCATATTTTATTTGTTAGTGTATGGTTTTAAAAACATAGAAAACTTATAGTACAGTATTGAGTATACCCCTTGTATGGTAGCTGTGAGGTTTTCTGTAAGTACTGTGCCCACAAAATTCTAATCTGTACTTAGATGTGCTGAAACATCACATTTTTTAACGGTTTTGGATAAAAATACATTTGTTCCGAGATCTGATCGTACGTCCTATCAGCTGCTGCTGCTGCTGTGTCTCTACGGTGAGATATGGTGCAGAGGCGAGCGATACACTTGGCCATGAAGGAGTTTGAGGGGGAAAAAATCACTGCCTCTGACTATATACAACAGAGTGCTTATACGTGGCCACCTGGAGCACCTAAAACAACACTTTCGCTGTCAGGACTGGTCTCTACTGGACTCCTCTGCCAGCACTAATGAAGCCCTTCAGCACTTTATTAGTACTTTCAATGCCATCTGTGATGTACATGCACCTCTTAAGAAAATGAAGGTGCGTGGCACTGTACATCCCTGCATTACCCCTGATGATCTTGCTACCATCAAAACGAGGGACCATCTCTGGTACTGTGCTAAATCATCGAGCAAACCTCAAGACTGGCAAGCCAATAAAGCTGCAAGAAATTCCTGCACTCGGGCCATCCGAAAACGAAAAGCAATCACCATAGGGAGCAGCTTACCAACAGTTGGGGAGATAGCAGGAAATTCTGGTCAAATATTAAAGATATAACTGGAAAAGACCCAAAAAAGGCACCAACTATGATAAACCTCGATGGCTCCCACATACTGGATCCACTCCAAATTGCAAATACTTTCAATGATGCCTTTACTGATCTAAGCAATGTCCTACCACAAGATTTCTTTGATGATACCACCTTAAAGTCTGGGCCCCAGCAGGAGAACAAGATAAATGATCACCCTCTATTCTACTTTAAACACATCTCTATTGCCCGAGTCAGGAAACTACTGAGGAAAATGCTGGGCAAGTTGCGGCATAGTGGGGACTCCCTAGACCTCAAATTAATCGCACTTACCGCTGAGGAAGTACTCTCACCCATCACTAAGATCCTTAACCTCTCTCTGTTATCGTCGTCTCTGTTCCCACAGGTTTGGAAAACAGCCATTGTTACACAAGTTAATAAAGCTGGGGACTGTATGCTACATAGCAACTATATCAGTCCTCACTCCCCCTTTCAAAAATACTTGAACATATTGTTGCTAACCAACTAGTGGACTACCTCAGGAAATACTCCCTGCAGTGTGAACAACAACATGTTTTCAGAAAAGGGCACAACACTACCACTGCTCTCCTAGAACTCACCAGCTCCGTCCACCAATCTATTGACCAAGGCAGTCTTGTGGGGGCAGTCTTTACAGACTTGACTAAGGCCTTCAACAGGGTTAATCACCAGCTCCTCCTTAAACAACTCTAATTGGCCTCTCCCCTGATTCACTGTCTTGGGTTACAAGCTATCTTGGAGATGAATTACAATGTGTGAAGATTTCCAACGCTATCTCTGACAAAAAAACAGTTTGGTCGGGTGTACCTCAGGGCTCAGTTCTGGGTCCCCTCCTCTTTAGGATCTTCGTTAACAATTTACCATCCGCCAGCTGGCTGCACACACTGCTCTATGTGGATGACGCTGTAATTTTTGCAAGCCACCATGACCCTCACATGCTCGAAAGCAACCTGTAGAATGGTTTCCTGGACGTTGAACTCTGGTTCTCCAAACTGAAGCTAGTGCTAAACTACAAGAAGACAAAAGTCCTGCTGTTCTCCTCTGCCTGCAGTAGATATAAAGGACATGCCCTCACTATCAGAAACACCCAAGATGACCCCCGTGAACAAATACAGCATTTCACGTATCTTGGGGTCACCCTAGACAGTCACCTCACCTATACATCCCAAATTGAAAATGTAGCCAGAGCCGTCAACGCTAGGATTGGTCTTCTCTATCTACTCAGAAAGTGTCTAACACCTGAAGCTCTTAATCTGGCGATACACAGTTCGGTACTGTCTATTCAAACAACATAAAGTCTTGCTATATTCTGACATAGGCAGTGAATCCCAACCTTCGAACTGCCCCGGAGATGAGTTAAACTTTCCATGCCAGGCATGGAACGCTGAGCTCGAGCTCGGTTGAGACTCTGTCTGTTGTTCTTCAAACTCAAACCGTCAGATTCTTTACTCCACCTCACTGAACAGTCGCTCCGGAGATTTCTCCTTCTGCTCGGTTCATTTGTTGGTTAAGTACTGTTTCTCGGTTTTCAACACAAATTTAAACAGAACCTGTCGGTTCAGTCTCCGTCTGTGGTATTTGTGAGTACTAGATAGGTTTTATTTTACTCTATTCTATGTGGAACTTGTAATGGTTCATCGGTTCAATTTGAACCGATCAAGTTGATAAAAAATCTTAAATTGTACTTTTAGAGTGTGGTTACCGGTTCTTATCGGTTCTAAAAAAACGGATTTTGTTATGGGTTTTACCATCTGCGATGACATGTTAGGAACCATAAGAGGGTCTTGCCTGGCTGATTGCCATAAAAGGGTAAGTTTGGATAGGACTGGCACTATGTCTGAGAAACCCAAAAGAAAAACCGGGCCCACTGGGTTTCAACACTGTAGTGTGGGTGGGGAAGTCTTTGCCAAGGCTGATCCCCACACCACCTGTGTTTATTGTCTGGGGTTTGACCACCTCAGTGCAGACTGCCAGATTTGTAAAAATTTTCCTGCAGCTGCCCTGGAAAACAGAGTTGGTAGGCTCAGGGAAAGGGAGGCCAAAAGTCAGCTGAACCGGATGGCCAGCCCGGTTCGGTTCAAACTGAACCAGAAGGAGTGCCCTCTGACCAGGGGCGACTTCTTGGCAAGGAGATCCGACTCTGAGGAGTCGGTTCCAGCAAAGGACTAAAAATCAGCAGGTGTGGAGCCAAAACTTCCTCTCCAACCGCTGAAGAAATAACAAGCGATCAAAATTGTCCAGTCGCTTTCCCGGTTCCGACTGAACGGCACCATCAGGTAGGCACTCGTTGGCGGTTCCACAGTTCAAGAGTATGATTTAGAGGAGTATTATGAACCAGAGGAAGGGGAAGAGGAGTATGAGGAGAGTGAATGTGGATTTGAAAGTCTGGATGTGCCCATTGACCCGGACATCTCCCCAGACTGACCTTCAGGAGTGTCTCCTCCTCCTAGGCTTTCTGAGTCCCCTTCTCATTTTATGTTTTATAAAAAAGTGGCTGAAACCCTCCAGCTCCCTATGGAGGAAGCTGTGGATGATCAAGAGGAGTCTGACTTTGTGGAAATGATGGATATCCCAGAGTCTAGGAGGCTGTCTATTCCCTTGCATAAATCTTTTGGGAAACAGACATTTAAAATGTTAAAACTCCTAACACTATACCTCCTGTGGATAAGAGAATGGACAAGAGGTATACATTGTCAGGCTCTGATACGGAGTTCTTACACAACAATGCAGCCATGTTAGTAGTGCAGGCTGCAGCCTGTGATGAGGCAAATATTCCCTTGGCTTCACATCCCCAGACAAGGACTCCAGGAGGATTGATGCCATGGCAAAGAAACAGTACATGGCAGCATCCTTGGGACTCAGACAGGTGAATTATATGACTTATGTTGCTAGATATCAGAAATCCAGATGGGACACTGTCATGGCTTTAGCAAAACAGGTCCTCGGCCAGCTTGCCAAGGAACTGGAGCAGGTGGCTACTGATGGTATTGAGGCATCCAAGGTGCAATTCCATACTGCAGTGGACTCAAATGATATGTCATCAAGAGTCATGGCTACATCTGTGGCACTTCGAAGAATGGCTTGGCTCAGATGTACTAGCCTGTCACATGATACCCAGACTAAGGCCATGGATTTTCCTGTTGTGGGTAATTCTCTGTTTGGGGAGCAGACAGAGAATTACATGAAGAAAATGGATGAGTTTAGGACCACCTATAGGAGTGCACAGGCCAAGGAAAGGCAGGCCACTCCTCAAAGGCAGCTTCTCAGGGGCAGGGGCAGGCCTTTTCATAGGCCTTTTTACCAAGCCCAGGCCTCCTCTTCTGCTTATGCCCAGAGGGGGTTCTTCAGAGGGAGAGGCAGACTGGGTACAAGCAGGACTGCTTCCACCCCTCAGCCCAAAACCCCTGCCAAGCAGGCACCCTGATGGGCTTGCCAGGGCCGATTCTCAGCTACCTGTAGGGGGCAGGGTAGCTTACTTTGTCCAGGACTGGGAGTCTCTGACATCAGACAAATGGGTCCTGGAAGTAGTAAGCCAGGGACTGGTTCTCAGCTTCAGAAAGTTCCCAAAGATGAGAACCAGATCCTTTCCACCTGCAAATCCATCAGAGGCACTTGCCTTAGTTAGAGGCAGAGGTCTCTTCCCTCCGAGCTGTCAGAGCTATGGAAAGGGTTCCACCCCTACACCAGGGCAAAGGTTGTACTCCAGGTACTTCCTTACCCCAAAAAGACAGGAGAATGGCGGCCCATCCTGGATCTCAGATGCTTAAACAAGCACCTTTTAAAGCCAAAATTCAAAATGGTGACTCTGGGAATAATTCTACCCTCTCTAAGGCCAGGGGACTGGCTAGTGTCCCTGGACCTCAAGGATGCCTACTTCCATATTCTCATCAGAAGCTCCCATCGAAAGTACCTCAGGTTCGAGCTGCCCTCAGGCCATTACCAGTTCAGAGCAATGCCCTTTGGCCTCACCTCTGCTCCAAGGGTATTCACAAAATGCCTGGTAGTAGTAGTTGCTTCTCTAAGAAGGCAGAAAATTGCCATCTTCCCTTACCTGGACGACTGGCTCATAGTAGGCCAGTCCCCAGACCAAGTCAAGTTACACTTACAGATAACTCAGCAACTGCTCACTTCTTTGGGTTTCCTTCTAAATCTTTCAAAGTCAGTTCTAGAGCCTGTCCAGCTCCTCACCTTCATAGGCGCAGAGCTAGACACAGAGAAGGCCAGAGCTTTCCT
The DNA here is from genome assembly GCA_016271365.2 of Neoceratodus forsteri. Lineage (NCBI taxonomy): Eukaryota > Metazoa > Chordata > Ceratodontiformes > Ceratodontidae > Neoceratodus > Neoceratodus forsteri. The sequence goes on from CM057451.1 coordinate 44,129,227, forward strand.
TCCCCTGGACAGGGCAAGGACCCTGGTCTCTCTGTCCTCCTCATTCACCCTGCAGGTGTCTCGACCAGCAAGGCATTTTCTACAGCTCCTGGGGCACATGGCTGCTTCTACAGCAGTAGTGCAGGGAGCAAGATTTCAGATGAGGGACATTCAGTTCCATTTGAGAGCCTTTTGTCTCAAAGGAAGGACCCTCTGACCAAATTGATCCCAGTAACTCAACCCTGATCCAAGCCCTACAGTGGTGGCAGGATCAGAACAATCTGAGACAAGGGTTCCTTTGTCACTCAGTCTCACTCTTTAATCCTTACTACAGATGCCTCCCTCTTGGGGTGGGGGGCTCACATGGGCGACCTCACCACCCAGGGTTTGGTCTCCTCAGGAATCTCTGCTCCACATCAATCTGTTGGAACTGAGCAAATGTATTTCTAGCACTTCAAGCTTTTTCCAATCTGTTCAGAACAAAGTTGTACAGGTCAGAACAGACAACACCACCACAGTGTGGTACATCAACAAACAAGGAGGCACTCGGTCTACGGCCTTGTACACCAAAGCAATGAAGTTGTGGTCTCTGGCTTACTCCCTGAACACCTCCCTCACGGCAGTTCACCTCCCAAGCAAGGACAATGTCCTGGCAGATGCTCTCACCAGGATTTCCCAGGGCCATCACGAATGGTCACTGGACCCCCTGGTCTTGGAGGTGATATTTTCCAGATGGGGCACCCCACAGATAGATCTTTTTGCAGCCCCAGACAATCACCAACTTCCCCTTTTTTGCTGCAGGCCCCCAGTGTTGGGCTCAGTCCCCCTGGATGCCTTAGTTCTCAATTGGGAAGGGAAGTTTCTCTATGCTTTTCCCCCCTTCCCTCTCCTGTTCAAAGTGCTAGTCAAAATCAGATCTCAACCCTGCAAGATGATCCTGATTGCTCCAGACTGGGCCAGACAGCCCTGGTATCTACTCCTACTGTCCTTAGCATCTTCCCCTGTGTCTTCCCAGGAATTACAACCTGTTAACCTGTGTTCAGGGAAGGGTTTGGTACCCGAACCTCAAAATCTCTCAATCTCAAGGCCTGGCTCTTGAAGAGTTAGAGTTTGCTGATTTACACCTCTCCCAAGGTGTAATGGATATCTTGAAGGCTTCTAGAAAACCTTCCACCAAGGCTACGTATAATTCCAAATGGAAAAGATTTTCCATATGGTGCTCTGGGAAGCATATTTCCCCAGAATCTGCTGATCTACCCACAGTCCTTGATTATATGGTCCATTTAAATAGCTTGGGGCTGAGACCAGCTACACTGAAAGTGCATCTAGCAGCTGTGTCTGCCTTTATTTCAGCAGGTAAGTCCTCTTCTCTTTCAGCTCACCCTATATTCTCCAAGTTTTTCAAGGGATTGCTTCACACCAACCCTCCATTCAGGGATCCTGCCCCTGCCTGGGACCTTAATGTTTGCATTGCTCAGCTTATGCAACCCCCTTTTGAGCCTTTGTCTTCAGCAGAGCTTAAGTACTTGACTTGGAAGACTGTGTTTCTGGTAGCCATCACTTCTGCCAGACGCATAAGTGAATTACAAGTTTTGTCAGTGGAGCCTGATTTTATCTCCTTTCATAGAGATAAGGTGGTCCTCAGAACTAACAGGAAGTTCTTGCCTAAGGTGGTTTCAGATTTCCACCTTAATCAATCTGTGTCTCTTCCAATGTACTTCACTGACCATTCTTCCTCTGACGAGAGGAGGCTGCACAGTTTAGATGTGAAAAGAGCCCTTAGTTACTACATAGAGCATACCAAGGGTCACAGGTTTGACTCCCTCCAATTGTTCCTCACTTATGGTGAGGTTGGTAAAGGGAAACCTGCCACTAAAAGATCCATTGCCAGGTGGATTGTCTCTTGTATCCAATTTTGCTATGAAAAACTAGTTAAGGTTCCACCCTCAGGCCTGAGGGCTCACTCTACCAGAGGTATAGCTGCTTCCCTGGCTGCTGCCAAGGACATCCCTATTCTAGAGATACGTCAAGCAGCTAGCTGGAAAACAGTTCACACTTTACCAAGCATTACTCCCTGGACATCCAGGCTAGGAGTGATGCTTCGGTTTGACACAGCGTGAGCCAGAGCCTATTTCTAAGTAGGTTCTGTCCCTCCTCCATGGAGGTACGCTTTGTAGTCTGCATATGTCAGAATATAGCAAGACTTCATGTTGTTTGAAGAAAAATTACTCACCTTAGTAATGTTGTTTCTTCTAATGGAGTCTTGCTATATTCTACCTCCCCTGCCTGCCCTCAGAACCTCTGTTTTGGGATGTGGGTGGGTGAGTGCAGTGTTGGCACTCTAGTAGGTGCCCACCTTGTTGTTTTCACCCTTCTTTTCTTGGGGTGAGTTGATGTTCGTGTTTTCGTTTTTGGGTCCCTGACTTGAGTCTTTGTTTTGGGACCAAAAATGTGTTTTATGTCTGATAGCCAGTTGGCTGAGTGTGAGGTTTACAGCTCCACAAAGGACCTTAGTGAGTTTAGCTCATAAAGACCTGACGGTTTGAGTTTGAAGAACAACAGACAGAGTCTCAACCGCGCTCGAGCTCAGCGTTCCATGTCTGGCATGGAAAGTTTAACTCTTTCATCTCTGGGGCAGTTCGAAGGTTGGGACTCACTGCATATGTCAGAATATAGCAAGACTCCATTAGAAGAAACAACATTACTAAGGTGAGTAATTTTTTCTTATTAACTATGGCCTTGTTATTTACAGGGCTGCTACCGATACTGCTCTCGAGGCTCACTGTTGCACTAAACAAGGCTTGTAGACTCCAAATGGGGGCACCCCACCTCACCCACACCTGCAATCTTTATAAACAGACTGGATGGCTCAATCTATCCGGGAGAATTAAATACTACGCCTGCCTCCTCACTAAAAAGATCCTACTAGGGTTCATGCTGAAGGGTCTGTGTGTGTCTACTTCACAAATCTCCAAAGACCCAACATACACGCGCATTCCTCATCCACTGAACTCCTACTAGTCCCAAGGTGCCAGACCACTTAATGCCAACGCCGCCTTTTGTAGCAGAGAGTGCCTTCTTGTTCAATACTGGACTCTAATAGTCTAGCTACCCCTTACTAAATTTGGAGAGTTCAAACATAAGCTCTGATCTCACCTCCTAACTGAAAAGTCTTGTGATTGCTGCACCTAACTTCCAGGTACTTTTCAGGACCTCCACCACTCCATCCCCCCCTTGACCTCCCCTCGCTGATACATCTTTCACCTCCATCTTACTACCCTCTTCCTTGCCTTTGCTCTCCCCTCCCTTACCCTCTCCTTCCCCTTTCTAAGAGTCTTTCCTCCCTCTAGCATATTTGCAACTTGACGAGGCTGTCTGGCTGCTCCTCACCCTCTTGGTTCTTCCTCTCCCCCCTCTACTTTTCTTCCCTCTGCCTCTGATCAGGTTGTGCGTAATTGTGTGTATAACTGAAGCTTAATTGCCCTATACTATAATGTAACACATGTACTTATGTCTGAAATATTCTGTATGACTTACCTGTTTTATTGTAACTGTTTGTAATCCCTCCCCACTGACATGGAACATTTGTAAATGAGCTGCCTGGAGCTCAACGGTATTGCAGTTCCTAGAATTGAATAAATTAAAATAAAATCACTTGTTTGTTAAAATGGAGTCCCTGTTTATAAAAAGAGTACTGAAGTGTAGAAAGCGATTTCAGTTTGAAACTGAATGCTCTAACTGTTGTAATCTAATGTTTGAAAATGGAAGCTGTGAATCTGGGCATGTGCACTAGTGCCGATGCTACTGAACCTGTCCAGAGTCACGGTTTGCATTTTCAAACATTAAATTAGCACAGTTACAGTGGTCCATTTCAAATCAGAATCGCTTCGTCATACACTTCAGGAGTCCGTTTACAAACAGGCTCATTTTACTGAGGAGCGTTTTTTAGACTGCGTCATGTCCGAGTGTACAGCTCGCCTTTAGTCCTTGTTGAGGCCATCTCGGTGAAGCGATCGCTAAGTGGTGCTACCATCTTTGTTTGGATTTTTCTTTGCACAGGTCTATTTGGACCAGTCAGGTTGTGCATAATATAGGGCTCATGAATATTAATTGGGGTTGATGAATATTGATTGTGGAACATGCCCAATAACTTTTAGAACATGCATGACTTTTAGAATGTGCACAAGATTTGAACAGCCACTAATTTTCTTACAATAAGCCCTAACCATACACTATAAAAAGAATTTTCAAACTTGTCACTGTTGAGGTAGACTAGGGCAGCATGATACCCCATAGCGTTTCAGATACGATGCTTGCAGTTGTTTTTCCTAATTATCCTTGGCCAGTACTCCCTGGTCAAGAATTGGATCATCTTCAGAGTTGCACCTACTGAACAAGGATGATGTCTGAAAAGTTTGGCACATGGAAAAGTCTGTTTGGTGCATTTTCAGTAACCGAGGCTTTCTTTGTACTATTCATTACTGGGCATAAAGTGAATCCTCTTTAAAATTGCACCTGTTGCTTAGGCCAGCATGGAATTATGAGATACAGTGGTATTTGCACTGGCAGTATAGCCTAGAGGTTAGAGTGACAAACTTTGAATGAGCTTGGTATATCCAGCAGAACTGGATTTGATTCCCACAGCCTCCACTTGCATACTTCTCACCTCAGAAAGGATGAGGATAGATTGGAGACAGTGCAGAGCAGAGTAACAAAAATGATTCAGGGCAGATCCTATGAGGAGTGCCTCAAGGCACTAAATATGTACAGTACTTACTGGAGACCATAAGAGAGAGAGAGGAGATATGATGGAGACCTTCAGGTTCCTTAAAGGAATTAACACAGTGAACTGGAAGGAGGTAAGTTCAGGAGAGATGTGAGGAAGTCCTGCTTTACGGAAAGAGTGGTGGATTCTTGGAACAGTCTGTCGGCTGAATTGGTGGCTGCAAAAACAGTCAGAGGATTCAAGCAGGGCTGGGACATAATGAAGGGAATAGAGGTTACTGGAGGCAACAGGACCAAGGAGGAGAATAAAGAGAGGATGGGAGGGTTAGTACCCTGGAGAAATGGTAGGTTCCAGGGATTATAGGGGACTTGGGCAGACTGGATGGACCTTTGTTCTTTTTCTGCCGTCATTGTCAATGTTTCTGTACTGTGTGACCTTGAGCAAGTCGCTTAACCTCTGGGTCTCTCCTGGACACTGGCTTTATGTCTAGTGGGCTTTACCCTGTTACCAAAGAATAAATGGAAAAAAAAATGTGAGTGTTGCCCCAAGGGACTTAAAGAGCAGGTGCTTAGTAAGGGTGCATATCTTAAAGAGTGAAGGTTTGGGGCCTTTGGATGCCTCTTCAATCATTCAGTTTGATTTTATTTGTTTTGTTACTTTGTTTTTTGGCATTTTATTTGTATTTTGCCAACTGCTATTGAAAAAAGAATCCTGTATGATAATGTCATAAAATCCTTACTGGCAAGAAGTAAAGAGAAACTAAAATACACTGGGCTCTTTAGTAGCTAGCAGTGTCTGAGATTACAATACCAACATTCTACTGAATTCTTTTTTACTAGTAGTATGAAAAGCAAAGGTGAAAATTCACTTGTTTCACTGCGCTAACAAATATTTTATTATAAAAGTAAGTAATTACTAATGCATCAAAATCAATCAATCCTTTATTTATCCAGGCAAAACTCCATTGATGAGAAGAACTCTTTTGCGAGGTGGACCTACTTACAGTTACTGAAAAAAGGTCCTTGTAGCAATACAGTCAACAAAGGGTTACAATACCAGTCACTAGACGGACAGGAATGACATTTTCTACAGGGCATGGTAGTCTTAACTATCTAGATAAAGTTGAGTATAGATGCAGTTACATATGGCTTATAAATTTAAACACGTACACAGTACATACAAAATATGAAGTTGCAGCATATACACCATGTAGAGATCAATACATAAACAATATACACAGTATGTACACAAATCAGGATAAAGTTGTATATGAAAGTTTGACAGCAGCACCACAGAGAAGGGATATAAAAACAGTAAGTTAGTAAGGTCGGACCCCACAGAGGTTTGGCCTAAGGAGGTAGGGGAACGAGAAGGGCATAACATCGGGACAAAGACCACGGGGAACACTGTGGCCATGTGAGAGAGGATCATTGGCAAAAACAGTTCAAACAACATGAAGTCTGGCTGTATTCTGACATAGGCAGTTAGGTCCTGCCTTTCAACTGCCCCGGAGAACAAAGAGTTAAACTTTCCATGACCAGCATGGAAAGTTTACCACGAGCTCGGTTGAAGACCCTGTCTGCTATTGTTTAAACTGCAACCGTCAGATTCTTTACTCCGCCTCACTGAACAGTCACTCCGGAGATTTCTCCTGCTGCTCGGTTCAAAAAGTCAGTTGAAGTGTCAGTTTTCGGTCAGTTTCTACCGAATTGCTGTTACCGCTTAGTCGGTTCAAGTCTCTGTCTGTGGTACCGTGAGTACTAGATAGGTTTTTTGTTCTGTTTCTGTGTGGAACTTGTAAATTGTGGATCGGTTCGACTGAACCGATCAGTTTGAGGTAAAAAAGATTGTGCTTACTTTAGAGTGTGGTAACTGTATCGGTTCTGAAAAAAATGGATTTAATTACATTTTTTTCCAAGACCCGTGACACAGTCAGGAACCGATAGGGGAGTCTTTCCTGTCGGATTGCCGAAAAAAGGATATGTTTTTGGTTAGGATTGCCCATGTCTGAGAAACCCAAGAAAAAAAAATGGCCCCACTGGGTTTCAACACTGCAGTGTGTTTGGGGAAGTCTTTGCCAAGGCTGATCCCCACACCACCTGTGTTTATTGTCTGGGGTTTGACCACCTCGATTCAGAGTGCCAAAATTGCAAGACTTTTCCCAAATCTACCCTGGAAAAGAGATTAGGTAGACTGAGGGAAAGGGAGGCCGAGAAGTCCGCTGACCCGGATGGCCAGCCCGGTTCGGTTCCGACCAAACCAGAAGTAGTGCCCTCTGACCAGGGCGATACTTCTTCAGGCAAAGGGAGGCCGATTCTGAGGAATCAGTTCCAGTAAAAGAAAAAGAAAAAGACAAATCGACCGGTTCGGACGCAGAATTTCATACTCCGACCGCTGATGAGATAGCTAAGGCGATAAGGTGTGCAATCGCTTAGTTCGGTTCCGACTGAACTAGCACCATCTGGCAGGGGCTCGGTTTGGTCGGCTCCCCCGGTTCTGGATTATACTTAGGAAGAATTTTATGAACCGGAGGAGGAGGAGGAGGGAGAGTATGAGGATGGTTATGGTGATAGTGAAAGTCTGGATGTGCCTATTGACCTGGACATCTCCCCAGACAGACCTTCAGGTGTTTCTCCTCCTAGGCTTTCTGAGTCCCTTCACACACCGTTTTACAAAAAGTGGCTGAGACCCTCCAGCTTCTGTGGAGGGAAGCAGTAGAGGATCAGGAAGAGCCTGATTATGTTGAGATGATGGACATCCCAGAGTCCAGGAGACTCTGTTCCCTCACAAATCCTTTGGAAACAGACACATAAAATTCTTAAGTCTCCAATTCTGTGACCTCCTGTGGACAGGCGAATGGACAAGAGGTACACTCTCTCTCAGGCTCAGACACAAAGTTCCTTTTTCAGCAATGCAGCCATGTTGGGGTTGTGCAGGCTGCTGCATGTGATAAGGCAAATATTCCCTTGGCATCACACCCCCCAGACAAGGACTCCAGGAAGACTGATGCCATGGCAAAGAAACAATGCATGGCAGCATCTTTGGGACTCAGGCAGGCTAACTATATAGCCTATAGAGCCAAATACCAGAAGTCCAGGTGGGACACTGTGCTGACTCTGGCTAAACAGGCCCCCGACCAGCTTGCCAAGAAGCTGGAGCAGGTGGCTGCAGATGGGATTGAGGCATCGAAAGTACAGTTTCATGCTGCTGTAGACTCCAGTGCTGTATCATCAAGAGTCATGGCTACATCTGTGGCTCTTCGGAGGATGGCTTGGCTCAGATGTACTAGCCTCTCACAGGATACCCAGGCTAAGGCCATGGATTTTCCTGTAATTGGTAATTCTCTGTTTGGGGAGCAGACAGAGAATTACATGAAAAGATGGATGAGTACAGGACCACTTACAGGAGTGCTCATGCCAAAGAAAGGCAAGCAACTCCTCAAAGGCAGCAGTCCAGGGGCAGGGGCAGGCCTTTCCAAAGGCCTTTTTACCAAGCTCAGGCCTCCTCTTCTTCCTTTTCACAGAGGGGGTTCTTTAGGGGGAGGCAGAAGGGGGATGAGCAGGCCTGCATCCACCCCTCAGCCTAAATCCCTGCCAAGCAGACATCCTGATGGGTCTGTCCGGGCCGATTCTCCCATACCAGTAGAGGGCAGGCTGGCTTACTTTGTCCAGGACTGGAAGTCTCTTACATCAGACAAGAGGGTCCTGGAAGTAGTAAGCCAGGGACTGGTTCTCAGCTTCAAAAAATTTCCCAAGATGAGAACCAGATCTTTTGCACCTGCAAATCTCTCATAGACCCTTGCCGTAGAGGCAGAGGTTTCTTCTTTCCTAGCTCTCAGAGCTATAGTGAGGGTTCCCACCCTACACAGGGGCAAACAAAGGATTGTACTCCGGGTACTTCCTAACCCCCAAAAAGACAGGAGAATGGCGGCCCATCCTGGACCTAAGATATCTGAACAAACATCTTTTGAAGCCAAAGTTCAAAATGGTAACTCTGGGAATTATCCTTCCCTCCCTAAGGCCAGGGGACTGGCTAGCCTCCCTGGACCTCAAAGACCTACTTTCACATTCCCATCAGGTGCTCCCACAGAAGTACCTCAGGTTCGAAGTTGCCCTCAGACCACTATCAATTCAGAGCAATGCCCTTTGGCCTAACATCAGCCCCAAGTTTTCACGAAGTAGCCTGGCAGTAGTAGTTGCTTTCCTAAGAAGAAAAAAGATCTCCATCTTCCCATACTTGGATGACTGGCTCATAGTAGATCAGTCTCCAGACCAAGTCAAGTCACATCTGCAAGTGACCCAGCAAGTGCTCACTTCCTTAGGATTCCTCCTTAACCTTCCAAAGTCAGTTCTCGAGCCAGTACAGCTCCTCACCTTCATAGGTGCAGAACTGGATACAGTAAAGGCAAGAGCCTTCCTTCCCTTGGAAAGCGCAAAGGACCCTTATGGAACTGGCCTCTTCATTCACCCTTCAGGTGTCTCGACCAGCAAGGCATTTCCTTCAGCTACTGGGCCACATGGCAGCTTCCACAGCAGTGGTCCAGGGAGCAAGATTCCAAATGAGGGACATTCAGTTCCATTTAAGAGCCTTTTGGTCCCAAAGAAAAGATTCCCTTACCAAACTAATCCCAGTGACTCTAACCCTGATCCAAGCCTTGCAATGGTGGCAGGATCAGGACAATTTAAGACAAGGGGTTCCATTGGTCACTCAGTCTCATTCAGTGATACTCACCACAGATGCTTCCCTGCTAGGCTGGGGAGCCCATTTGGGAGATCTTAACCACCCAAGGACTGTGGGCACCTCAGGAATCTCTGCTTCACATCAATCTCTTGTAACTCAGAGCAGTGTTTCTGGCACTGCAAGCTTTTTCCAAATCTGTACAGAACAAGGTGGTTCAGGTCAGAACAGACACCACCATCATGTGGTACATCAACAAGCAAGGAGGCACTCGGTCTATGGCCTTGTGCACAGAAGCAATGAAGTTGTGGTCCCTGGCCTATTCCCTGCAGACCTCTCTGATAGCAGTTCACCTCCCAGGGAAGGACAATGTCCTAGCAGATGCACTGAGCAGAATATCCCAGGGTCATCACGAATGGGCCCTAGATCCTCTAGTTTTGAAAGTGATTTTCTCGAGATGGGGCACACCAGAGATGGATCTTTTGCAGCCCTAGACAATCACCAACTTCCTCTCTTTTGTTGCAGACCCCCAGTCTTGGGCTCAGTCCCCCCTGGGTGCTCTGATTCTGAACTGGGAAGGGAAATTTCTGTATGCTCCCGCCCCCACCTTCCCTCTCCTGTTCAAAGTGTTAGTCAAGATAAGGTCACAACCATGCAAAGTGATTCTGATTCCTCCAGACTGGGCCAGACAGCAATGGTATCCCTTGTTGCTGTCCCTAGCAGTCCATCTTCCCCTGTCTCTTCCCAGGAATTACAACCTGTTGACATCCTCTCAGGGGAGGATTTGGTACCCGAATCTTCAGTCTCTCAATCTCAAGGCTTGGCTCTTGAAGAGTTACAGTTTGCAGATCTGCATCTTTCCCAAGGGGTTCTGGATATCCTTAAGGCTTCTCGAAAGCCTTCCACCAGGAAGACTTACAACTCCAAATGGAAAAGATTCAGCATTTGGTGTTATAAGAAGAATATTTCTCCAGACTCTGTGGAATTGCTTACGGTTCTGGATTATATGGTCCATCTTAATGGCCTAGGCCTCAGACCAGCTACCCTTAGAGTACACTTGGCAGCAGGCAAGTCTTCCTCTCTATCATCCCATCCTGTATTTTGTAAGTTTTTAAGGGATTGCTTCACACCAATCTCCCCTTTAGGGATTCTGCTCCTGCTTGGGACCTTAATGTTTGCATTGCTCAGCTTGTGCAACCTCCCTTTGAGCCTTTGTCCTCAGCAGAGCTTAAGTACTTGACTTAGAAAACTGTGTTTTTGGTAGCCATTACTCCTGCCAGACGTATTAGTGAATTGCAAGCCCTGTCAATGGAATCTGATTTAATCTCTTTTCACAGAGGTAAAGTGGTCCTTAGAACTAACAGAAAGTTCTTGCCTAAAGTGGTTTCAGATTTCCACCTCAACCAGTCTATATCTCTCCCTGTTTTCTTCACTGACCATTCCTCCTCGGGAGAGAGAGGCTACACAACTTAGACGTTAAAAGAGCCCTTAGTTACTACATAGAAGCGTACCAAAGGGTCACAGGTTTGAATCCTCCAGTTGTTCCTTACTTATGGAGAAGTTGGTAGAGGCAAACCTGCCACTAAGAGATCTATTGCCAGGTGGATTGTTTCTTGTACACAGTTCTGCTATGAAAAACTGGGTAGAACTCCACCCTCAGGCCTGAGGGCTCATTCCATTAGAGGTACAGCTGTTTCCCTGGCTGCTGCCAGGGATATTCCTCTCTTAGGAATTTGTCAAGCAGCCACCTGGAAAACAGTCCATACTTTCACCAAGCATTACTCTCTGGATATCCAGGCTAGGAGTGATGCTCTGTTTGGCACAGCAGTACTTCAGAGCCTGTTTCCATAGTAGGTTCTGTCCCTCCTCCATGGAGGTACTGCTTGGTAGTCTGCATTTGTCAGAATACAGCAAGACTTCATGTTTGAAGAAAAAATTACTCACATTAGTAATGTTGCTTCTTCTAATGGAGTGGTGTTGTATTCTGACCTCCCCCCTGCCTCCCCTCTCAGAACCTAGATTTTGGGATGTGGGTGGGCAGGAGCAGTGTTGGCACCCTAGGGGTGTCCTTTGTACACCATCTTTTTGGTTTGGGTGAGAAGTTGTGTTTTGTTTTTGGGTTTCCTGACTTGAGTCTTCCTTTGAAACCAAAAAACTATATTTGCCAGTTGGCTAGTAAGAATTTTACAGTTTCCACACAGAATATCTAGTGAGTCTTTGCTCGTAAAGATCTGACTGTTGCAGTTTAAACAGCAGCAGACAGGGGCTTCAACCGAGCTCGTGGTGAACGTTCCATGCTGGTCATGGAAAGTTTAACTCTTTGTTCTCCGGGGCAGTTGAAAGATCAGGACCTAACTGCATATGTCAGAATGCAGCAAGACTCCATTAGAAGAAACAACATTACTAAGGTGAGTAATTTTTTCTTACAGGTCCCCTTGAATGATCGCAAAAGCAGTATTTTAAAGTAGGACAGTGACACTGGTAAAGCTAGCCTCAGAGTTTTTTGTGCATTGTTCTCAAGGGGAGGGAGGGAGTGGCTTATTGCAGCACAGCTGAATCGTGTTCTGGTTTGGTGACTACTAGGGAGACGTAAGAGAGACTTCTTAGGGGGTACTTACCGGGAGTGCAGGCAGGTACAGTCCTTAATGGTACCGCAAAAGCTTATTAGTAATAGCTTTGTAGGTCCAGAGTAGTGCATTATTACGCTGCATGAGGGAAAGAGGACACCGGCCTATTGCCGCATTGAGGGTGCAATGGTGAGTGGAATAGGGAGCACCAATAATAAATCTAAGTGCCCGGTGGTAGAGGGCGTCAAGGGTGGAAAGGGCTGTTTTCATACTATGCCCGTATAAGAAGTTGGCATAGTCCAGGAGAAGCATGAAGGTGGTTTGTACTAGCCATTTTCCCCCGTCCATAGATAAGAACTGTCTAATCCTAAAGAGAATCCCAAGCCTCTTTCTTAACTTTTAGAGACTTCTTCTTTGTAGACATTGAATGACAACTTCCAGTCTATCCAGACTCCCAGGTATTTAAAAGATTTTACAAAATCCAAGGGCTCAACTAGCAGGGTAACTACATGGGGAATCGTCCCTGGAACGAGGGATTTAGTAGAATAAACTGAAGGGGAGAGAAGCATAACCTTCCTTTTTTAGCATTTAAAAGGAGCTTTAGGTGCAAGAGGTTTTTCTGTTGGTGAATGAATTAAAGTTGGAGGTCGTTGCAAGCAAGCTCTGGTGAGGGCTTAGCTATGCAGAGCATTGTAGCATCAGCGAATCTGTGTATACTTGCTGACTGAATTCCAGTGTTTAATCTATTACTATAGATAGTAAATAGAAGTGGACCAAGGATGGACCCTTGAGGCACTCCTCTTGTGAGAGTTTTCATTGGGGAGAGCTCACCGCCCACCTTGACCTGTTGGTAATGCTTAGTAAGGTAATTGGAAAACCAACTTTGGGCCAAATTGCCGACCCCAGTGCTCTTTAAGGCAACCAACAGCAGACTGTGCTCCACCGTATCAAAAGCTTTGCTAAGGTCAAGAAACAAAGCACATACAAAATTTTTATTATCCAGGGCTTTCTGCCAATCTTTTGTGACCTTAGCAAGTGCAGAGACAGTGCTGTGATGGGGGTGAAAGCCAGACTGGGCAGGGTTTGTCGGTCAGCTTCCTCTAGATGCTGCCTAAGCTGACTCACGCCATATAAGCTACCTTGGCATTGACCCTCCAACTGCCTCAGTTCCTTTTTTTCCGCCCTCGAGTGCGCTTCAGTGACTACGTCACTCGCCCGCTGGGAGTCAGATCTTCAGGTATATGTGACAGCAGCATAGTTGTTCAGTATTTGATTAGTATATTTACTTATTATTTAGTTAAAAAAAATACAGTTATTTTTCATCAAAACAGAAGACGTTTGCTTCAGCCCTTGGATGGAGTCGACCATGAACGGGGTTGGTGAGAGTAGGGAGACTTCACTTGATAGCTGTTTTAGCAGCAGGGCTGGGTCCAGCCCGCCGCCCTCTTTGGAGGGTTGGTCTGATCTTGGGCAGTTCGGTGCTCGGGAGGAAGGGCGGTCCTCTCGAAAGCACAAACAGAAGTGGTCCTGTTTCCCATCGAGATCGGGGACCTGGCATCGTTCAGCCTTGCGCTCTTCTTTGTCCCACCGGTCGAAGAAGTGGTACCGCTCGAGGTCGCCCTCTGGTACATTTGCATGGAGATTGTCAGTAGCGGGGGACTGGAGGCTGACACAGGCTTTGTCAGGGTTGCCTGTGGCCTGGCTTTCCGGCGGCTGCAATCCATGACTCTGGAGTCCTTCCCCACCCCTGGGGGGTCCTCCGGCGAGCAGTTTCACCATTGGGCCGCACTTATGGAGCAGTGGGTCCAGCAGTTGTCCCGACTTCCTGGGCCTGAGGAGCCAGTCCTGGGGCCTTAGTGCTGAGGGCTGCGGACCCACAGGTGGGCGGTTGGGTCAACCTAGTCATGCGGCACCTTCTTCGGTGCCACAGATGCAGCGCTCTTGTGCCCCCCACACACACACAGCTGCGGTGCAGGGGGCCAGCATGGGTACTGCCTTCTCCTACTCCTCCTCGTATTTTTAGGTCTTCAGCCTTAGGTGCCCCATTATAGGGGTTAGGGTCTCCAGGCGCTTGTCCGACACCTGCTGCAGTGCCGCCCTTGGCTCCGGTCTTGGTGGCGCCGCATCGGGTGCTGGGGTTTTCGACTCTGATTCAGGGAGTACCTCCTTCTGCTCTTTTTCCTCCTTTTCCTTGTCATACTATCCTTCCTGGGCTAGTAGGAGATAATATTGAGTCTGATGCTGATCTACAGTTGGGGGACGATTTGGATGAGGATTCATCCTTTGGAGTGGAAAGTAAGCCCTCTACTTCAGCAGAGACCTTAGTCGAGGATCTTTCTTTTAAGTCTCTTCTGAAGAATATGAATTCCGCCCTTTCTCTCCAGACTTCTAAGGTGGATTCTGGGAAGCTTTGGTGCCTTCAGTATCTGCATGTTCCTGAAATTCCTGTGGAATTGACACCTCCGGTACCGCCCTCTTTCGAGATGCTTTCACAAATCGTGTGGGGCAGTCCGGCACTCATTCCTTCTGTGGCTAAGTCAATTGTCAGGAAATACGCTCCCCCTAAGGATAGGCCAATCCTTGCCTCTCAAGCCTGTGCGGACGCAATAGTGGTCTTGGCAGAGAATGACAACTCCGTTCTTCCTCAGGAATCCACGGCTCGGAAAGTGAAGAAGGAATCCTGTAAAATCGACACTCTGGGTAAGCGATTGTTTGCTACTGCTACCCTAGGAATGCGTATTGCTAGCTACCAAGGTTATTTCTCTCAGTATGAGTATACACTCTGTCATTCGCTCAAAGCCACTGTGGAAGCTCTTCCGGAGTCAGACATTAGCTCAGAGCTTCTCCAGACCATTACTGTATTGACATTGAGTCCAACAATCAGCACTTTAGGTTGCTATGGATGCCTTTGACACTGCTTCTAGAGCAGCAGTGGCCGAGATATGCACCCAGCGTCACTCATGGCTACAGACTTCAGGGTTCACAAATGATGCTCAACAGAGAGTAATGAACTTTCTAGGAGCGTGGATATGTTGTTCATCCACACTGTCTGGCATTGTCTCTTTCCCTTTAAATCTTGCTGGAAGTCTTCAAGCTGGCTCCTCCACACCACCACCGGTTGATAAATACCTCAGCTCCACCCATGACGTAAGATCTTCCTTTCGCTGGAAGATACAGGTTCCCTCATGCTACCTTGCTGCAATAGAGGCCCTGGAGTCAAATCAGCAGTTTTCGCCGCAATTACTCACCTTAAAACTCGTAAAAGTGTAAGATTTGGATCCGACAACGCGGATATGGAGGACAAGTCGTCCCCTGGTTTCGCCGGTGTCCTTGTGGACAAAAAATGTCGCGCACCGATCCCCACCTCTCGTTCGTATACTGCCTCGGTGCCGTGCATGATACCTCTGCGTGCACCATCTGTTCGGCCTTCCATCCCACCGTTCTGGAGGACCGTAAGGCGCCTGAAGCTGGGGAGACCAGAGCTTCGTAATCCACCGGTGAAATTGAAGGAGGCCAGGTGGGCGGTGTCCGCGGCTGCGGGATCCGCCGAGCAGCTCAAGCAAATGGCGGCCTTCAAGGAAGAAGCTGCCCAAGCTTCGGCTAACTGAAGCTTCTTCATGCTGCGCAACTTGGGCTCCACCTTCACGGGATCCTACTAAGGGTGAGGCGCCTTCGGGCTCGCACTCCTCCTGGTCCAAGAAGAAGGATAAGGATCCTAAACCATCTTCTACCCAAAGAAGATGCTCCTGGGACCGAGAGCGGTCCGACTCTCAGGAGCAGGGGGTCTTGACCATGGTCGAGATCACCTCCTCGGCTGCCGGCTTTTTGGACCTTCTGTCAGGCCAGGGCACCGAAGCTGAGGACACGGCTGAACCGGCCGAGATCTCTCTCGACCCGATTGAGCCGTTGTCGCCGACTCTCTGGAGAGGACGCCTATTCTCTCCTTCTCTGACGAGGAGACCTGTCCTTCGGGCATCCCGATCGAGGACAAGAGCCGAACCCGGTTCTCACTGAACCAGCTTCTCGCGACGACAGAGCTGGACGCAGTCAGTCGTCGAGGAGTAGGACCCCGTCGGTCGGAAGACGAGGAAGAGCCACAAACACTCGAAAGAGCGCCGCCACCTTCCTCATCCTCCTCGGATGAGGAGAGACTTAGACAGAAACTCTATGCGACGAGACTTATGCAGCAGCAACTTCTGTTGACAGGTCAGACGGCTGCCCGGCTTGATACTAGCCATTACTTAGCCTCAGCCTCTTCGGCCGACACCGACTCCCTCGGTGCCGAGGACTCTGGTTCTCCGGTGGGTCCGGTGCGCATTTCGGCTCGGCCTGTTACAGGCTTCCCACCAATTTTGGTGGAACCACTGCCAAAACAGCCTCATGGAGGGGTTCCCTCTAAGGAGGACTGACCGACTTCGGGCCTGCCCCACAGGCTGTCCATCACGGCCACTCCTGATCGCCCTAGGCGCATCGAGGGGGATTTAGGTGGGAGGCCTTTGTATCCGGACTCCTCAGATTCGGATACCACCGGCCTTCACTCACATGATGAGCTGTTGGTGTCAGGTATGGAAGAAGGGCTGTCTTCCTTCCAGGGCATCCTTCGACGCATTTCAGAGTCCACGGGCATGCCTTTGCAGCCTGTTCAGAAGAAAGCAGAATATCCTCTCATTGATATTCTCAAGAGGGGGGAAACCCCGACGGAGGCCTTCCCAGTGGCCGAAGCCATAGTTAGCCCGGCTCTGAAACTTTGGCAGCGTCCAGCCTCCTGCCCGGCTCCCTCTGCCTGCATGGCCCGCAAGTACGCAGTGCCCATGGGGTCCTTGGCGGGCCTCACTGAGCACCCCTCGGCGGAAAGCCTTGTGACTGCCTCAGTGTTTAGGCGAACAGGCAGCTCTACGGATACTGACCGCCCTCCGGACAAGGAGTCCAACTTGTGGACCACTCGGCCCAGAAGGTCTCTGGCGGCATCACCCAAAATATCTCAGGCTAGCTCAGCAGTGATCATGGCACATTTCTCTCCCATGCCCTTTGGGGTAAGCAGTGAAGTTTTCCTCATCGCCCAGCAGACATGCAGACCACGGTCAAGCAGGTCGGGACCAGGGCCGGGCTGTTGCTAACCAGCATCCAGACAGCTCTTGGACATTGGTGATTTCTGTGCCCTCTCACTGGCTGCCGTGGTCGCCTCTCGCTGCAGGGCTTGACTGAGGTTATCCTCCTTTCCGGGGATACCCAGCACAAGTTAGCTGACCTTACCCTTCCTTGGCACCGACCTCTTGAGTCCCGGGTAGCAGGTCACCTTCACGCGTTAAACAGTCTAATGCCACCTTAGATGCCACCTCTGCTGAAGGTTCTTTGGGCAAGGGCAACCAGAAGCGTAGAGAGAAGTCGCTTTCGGCATTTCTTCCCCTGCGGTCAGACATGACCTTCTTCCAGGAGGTCAGCAACAGCACGCAGGCTCAAGCTTAGCGCTAGGCCCAAGCAAGGTCCTCAACAGCCCCGCAAAGGAGGCCGGGTGCTGGTCTAGGTGCCTCCTCCTCCTCAAGCCTGCACAGTGCCGAGGTCGAGGTGGCCTCCCTGCACCCGCATGCCAGTTCTGGGTCCTCCATGGGGGCCGGCTCCGCCACTTCCTTTCTGCCTGGTCGGTATCACCTCGGACCAGGTGGGTTGTGGAAGTGGTCGGGCAGGGTCTGCCTAGAGTTAACGGCAGTACCCTCCCAGCTGAGCCACCTGCCACGGGAGAAAGGATCTCAGTTGGCACTCAGTCGGCTCTTGAGGATGACACACGCAGCTCCTCCTCAAGGCGGTTGCTCAATGCGGATCCTCCTTCAGACCAGGCTTCATCTCCAGGTATTTCCTGGTGCCCAAGCCAGATGAAGGTTGGACCCGTCCCACAGATCTCCATGACCTGAATCGGTATCTCAGGTCTAGCACCTTCCGGATGGTAACTCTGAACCAGATCATACCATCTCTGGGCGAAATATGTGGTTCTATACTCTGGATCTTCAGGGCCATTCCACGTTCCCAATCTGTCTGTCCCATCAGGTTCCTCTGCTTCAGGGTCTCAGGGACCCTATCAGGTTCAGAACCATGCCGTTCGGCCTGTCATTGGCCCCAAGGGTCTTCACCAAATGCATCGCAGTGGTGGCAGCCCATCTACGGCATCAAGGGGTTCACATTTACCCGTATCTAGACGACTGGCTCCTGGCGGGTTCCTCCCTTCAGGAGATGGAGAGGTCCAGGGACCTGACCCTCCGAACCTGCTCCCACCTGGGCCTTCTAGTCAATGAGGCCAAGTCAGAAATCATGCCTTTTCAGGTGATGGGCTTCATCGGGGCAGAGCTTGACTCTTGTCAAGCCAGAGCTCGGCTCCCGGCTGACAGGGCGGAGGTCCTTTCCTCCTTTGCCCAGTCATTTCTGGTTGGGCACTTGCCCCCTGCCCGGGACTTCTTTCGCCTCCTGGGTTACATGGCGGCGTGTACCTCAGTGGTCCGCTGGGCCAGACTGCACATGCGCCCCCTTCAATGGGAGATGGCCACCCAGTGGTCTCAGCGTCAGGGTCTCTTCGACCAGCTGGTCACGGTCACCCAGAGGATGTGGGACACTTTCCAGTGGTTGTCCGTTCTGAGTCATTTGCAGGAAGGAGTCCCATTTGTCCGCCCCGAGCTGATGGTCATCCTTACGACCGATGCCTCTCTGATGGGCTGGGGAGCCCACAAGGGGGACAACAGAGCCCACGGGTTCTGGACCCCTGAGGAGTCCCAATGCCACATCAACCTGTTGGAGCTCAGAGCAGTCAGACTGGCCCTGTCAGCTTTCGCTCCTCAGCTCCGGGGTCAAGTGGTTCAAGTCCAGACAGACAATACCACGAGCATGTACTACCTCAACAAACATGGCGGTATGCACTCCCGTCTGGGGTGCAGGGAGGTGCTCCAGATCTGGACCTTCGTCAGCCGGCTGGAGGCGGATCTCCTAGCCATCCATGTGGCAGGAGTCGCGAACCAACTGGCGGATGCTCTCAGCCACATAGGCCAGACATCCCATGAGTGGTCACTCCATCCAGAGGTAGCTTACAATCTGTTCTCCCGTTGGGGCAGACCGTTGGTGGACCTGTTTGCATCCAGGGAGAACACCAAGCTGAGGCTGTACCATGCCTGCCCCCCTCAGCAGGGCTCACTGCAGGGGGATGCCTTCTCGAGGCCATGGACCCCAGGCCTCCTCTCTGCCTTCCCTCTATTTCCCTTGATCCACAAGGTGAGGAGGGACAAGGTGAAGGTGATCCTGGTAGCCCCAGATTGGCCATGCCAGTTCTGGTATCCAGATCTCCTCAGCCTCAGCTGCAGGGACCCGGAGCGGCTTTGTACATGCCCAGACCTGATATCGTTGAACCAGGGGAAGGTCTTCCACTTGGACCTTCAATCCCTGCACCTTACAGCCTGGTTCCTGAGCGGCTAGAGTTCTAGGCTTTGGGTCTTTCTGAGGATGTCAACACCGTGGTGGAAGCATCTCGAAAAGAATCGACCAGGAAATGTTATGCCTTCAAATGGAAAAGATTTTCCATTTGGTGTCAGGGAAAGACCTGGACCCTTATCCTGTTCTGTGGCTAACATTCTAGACTACCTTTGGTCCCTCTCCAAAGGGGTCTTCGGTCATCGACCCTTAGGGTGCACCTGGCAGCCATCTCTGCTAACCGGGTGCGGGCGGTCAGCCGACGTTGGCACAGGAGACTGTGATTGGGCTCTTTTTCAAAGGCCTGGATCACATATCCCCTCCGCTGCGTGAACCTCCACCTCCGTGGGATGTCTTGCTGGTCTTGGCAAAGCTCATGGGCAAGCCATTCAAACCCATGCACAAGTATGAGCTCTCACACTTGTCGTGGAAGACTGCCTTCTTGGTGGTTATCACGTCAGCCAGAAGGACAGGGGAGCTCCAGGCGCTTTCGGTGGACTTCCCTTATCTGGTCTTTCACAGGGACAAAGTTGTCCTGCGCCCCCACCCGAAATTCCTTCCGAAGGTGGTGTCATAGTTTCACCTCAACCAGGTGTTGGCTCTGCCGGTATATTACTCTAACTACACCTCGGATGCCGAGTACAGGCTCCATACTCTGGACCTCAGGCGTGCTGTCTCCTACTATAAGGAGAGGACGGCGGAAATTCAGGGAGAGGTTTGCCAGCTGTTTGTCACCTACGCTGAAGCCGCTTCTGGCAGACCTGCAGCCAATCGGACTATTGCAAGATGGATTACATCATGCATAAGTCTGTGTTATGAATTGGCGGGCAAGGAACCTCCCAAGGGGATAAGAGCTCATTCTACCACCATACTGCTGCTTCGGTTGCTGCTTCCAGGGACATCCCTATCCAGGAAATCTGTCAGGCTGCTACCTGGAAGTCAGCGAACACCTTCATTACCCATTACCACATCGACCTCGAGTCACGACGTGATGCTGATTTTGGGGCCTCGGTTCTCCAATCTCTGTTTCCTAAGTAGGGGGTGTGTACCTTGCCTCCCTCCTCCCGGAGAACTGCTAGGAGTCTGCCAGACAGTGTGGATGAACAACATATCCACGCTCCTAGAAGAACAGGCTTCTCACCTGTAACAATAGTTCTAGGAGTGGTATATGTTGTTCATCCACACCACCCACCCGACCTCCCCGGCTTAAGGCGCACAACCTGGCTTCCAGTGGGCTAGATCTGGTGTCATGGGGCGGAGCCGAGGGGAAAGGGACAATGCCAGACAGTGTGGATGAACAACATATACCACTCCTAGAACTACTGTTACAGATGAGTAACCTGTTTTTCCATTTGATGGAGTCATCTGTTTGGCCCACAGGTGGAGCTGGCACTGGAGGCCACTCAGAAAACTAGGAACTGCTATTAAGACGGCCAGACCAGCCCCTGCTGCTCCTCAGTGGGGTGGAAACCGCTGGCAGTTTCATAACCGTCAGTCCTTTCGTGGGAAAGGCAGAGGGGGTTTTCACAAGAACCAAGCCCCTCAGCTGCAAAAGAAAATTCAGCAGAAGGCACAGGGCCTGAAGGCGCCTAGTGTCACCCTTTGAAGATCCAGCCCATGTCCCACTTCAGCTGTCCGAAGGGAACTCTTCTTCGGCAGTGGGGGGGCGCCTGACTCCGTTTTACAACCAGTGGAAGTCCATCACAATGGACAAATGGGTTCTCAGGATAATTTGTGAGGGTTACTCTCTACATTTTTCAGATACCCCTCCGGATCATCCACCCAAATGACAGCCCAAACTGTCTGTCACTCAGTCACACCTCCTTGCGTCCAAGATTCAGGGCCTTCTACATAACAGGGCAGAAGAAGTGATTCTGCAAACAGAATGGGACACAGGTTTCTACTTCCTAGTTCCGAAGAAAACAGGTGGCATGCGCTCCATTTTAGACCTAAGGAAGTTAAACAAATAACTCTTCAGAGAGAAATTCAAGATGATATCGCTTAGTACACTCCTACCTCTGATTTATCAAAACAATTGGTTGGCTTCCTTGGACATGCAGGCCACCAACCAACATGTCCTGGTGCACCCAAGCCACCACAAGTACCTAAGCTTTGTGGCTCTGGACCTGCACTACCAATTCAAAGTCCTGCCCTTTGGACTGTCCTTGGTGCCTTAGTTTTTCAACGTGCTTTGCGAGTACTTTCACTGGCGCATGTTGGGAAACTCTGAGTTCAAGTGTTCCCGTACCTGGACGACTGGTCTTGTGAGTTCCTCCAGACAAGGGATGCAGGAAGCAGTGGCCTCAGCTTCCAAGTTCCTCACATCCATGGGAGTTCTGCAGAATCGGGGAAAAATCACAGCTTCAGCCCTCGCAACAACTCCTCTTCATAGGAGCTCTCTCGGACACCTCCGGGGCAAGAGCCTTTCTCCCAGAAGACGGGAGAAATTATATTCTCCAGATGGCTTGCTTCATCAAGGAGAAAAACTCTGAGCTCTCTCGATGCAGTGGATGCTGGGTCTCATTGCGTCATTGGTGGTCATGGTGCCCCTGGCTCATTTGCACTTGAGAAACACACGATGGATGCTCAGTACTCTGTGGTCCCCGACCACACATCTGCAGTCCTTTCACATCAAGGTGACAGAACCCCTAATGAGGTCACTCACTTGGTTGACTCAGGACGACAACCTTCTCCAAGGTTTTCCCTTTGCCCCACTGGAGACTCGGATCACCATCACCACAGATGCATCTCTGATAGGTTGGGGAACTCACTGTCAGGATCTCCACACTCAAGGCCTGTGGAGTAAGGACGAGTCTCAGCTACACATAAATGTCCTAGAAATGAAAGCTGTCCTGTGTGCTGTCCGAGCCCTGAAGAATATCCTCTGTCGTAAAGTAATACTTCTTCAGACGGACAACAAGGCAGTGATGTATTACATCAACAAGCAGGGTGGAGCACACTCTTACTCTCTGTGCAGAGAAGCCATGAGGGTGTGGGAATGGTGCCTCGAGCACGAAGCCCTGATCCAGGTGGCCTACCTGCCAGGAGTCCAGAACGATCTGGTGGATCCACATGAGTGGTCTCTCGACTCGAATGTTGTGCAGTCGCCCTTTGAAGAGTGGGGCACTCTGGACCTGGACCTTTTTGCATCTCCACTCAATGCAAAACTGCCTCTGTTCTGCTCCAGAGGTCCTGAACCTGGCGTTTTCTATCAGGATGCATTGACTGTGGTGGATAAGACGCTTTCTGTACGTGTTTCCTCCTCTTCCCTTAATTCAGAGAGTGCTGCTCAATCTGGAGGCACGGGGGGAGCATGATTCTCATCACCCCATACTGACCTTGACAGATTTGGTTTACATTAATCAACAGGTTATCGGAGGTTCCATCTAGACAACTACCATGTCAAATGGACCTAGTGACCTAGTGCCCAGTGGTCCATCCCAGCCTGAGGTCCCTTCATCTCCACACATGGCTCCTGAGGAGACAGAAGTACATAGATTCAGCGTCTCCTGTAGAATTTCAGACATTCTTCTAGCAATGCACAGGCCATCCTCTAGGAAAACCTACACGGCAAAGTGGAAACGATTCTCCATCTGGTGTGCAAAGTCCTCCCTGGACCCCTTTTCCTGCTCACCAAGTAAGCTGTTAGAATACCTGCTAGACCTGTCAAATGCAGGACTGCAATATTCAGCGGTGAAAGTACACCTCTGTGTGATTTCAGCTTACCACGAGCCTATCCACAACATGTCAGTGGCTGAGCTGTGCTTGGTTAAGAGGTTCCTTAAAGGTATCCTCCACACTAGGCCACCAGTCTTGGGATATCAAGCTTGTGTTAGACATGCTCACCCATAAACCTTTCAAGCCTCTAGCAACCGTGAGTTAAAGTTCCTGACCTGGAAGGCTACCTTCCTTGTAGCTATTTCTTCTGCTCGCAAGGTGTCAGAAATACGTGCCCTTGTCACAGACCCACTGTATATGGTGTTTCATAAGGACAAGGTGGTTCTCAGAACTCACCCTAAATTTCTTCCAAAAGTAGTCTCAGAATTCCACCTGAATCAGCCTTTGGTCCTCCCGACCTACTTTGCGAACTTTCAGAATGAAGGGGCGTGTACCCTACATTCCCTGCATGAGAAAAGGGTTTTGCAGTTCTACATCGACAGAACAAAGGAGATCCGTGAATCCAAGCAACTCTTTTTCTCATTCAGCATAGCCTGTCTGGGTCAGCGTGTTGCCATCAGATGCATTTCGGCATGGCTGGTAGCATGTCTCCACCATTGCTATTCGATGGCGCAAGTCAAGCTGGAAGGCAGGGTGTACGCCCACTCTACCAGAGCAGTCGTGGCATCTCTGGCAGAAATTTGAAACGTGCCCATTGCAGACATTTACAGTGCTGCAACCCGGAGCTCTGTGCACATCTTTGTGAAGCACTACACCTTGGATGTCCATGCCAGACAGCATCCATTCTTTGGCAGGACAATCCTTAATGGACTTCTGTCCTGCGTGAGCTCCTTTTCTCCTGTCGCCCTTCTTGGGGAGGAGGGGAGTTATTTTGGTTCAGTACTCTCCCAATAATGTGAATGAGTGGTGGAGACTGTGTCCAGGAAGATATGTAAATTACCTACCTACCGTAATTCTTGATCTTCTTGGACGAAGTCTCCACAATTCATTCACATGCCCACCCACCCTCCCCCAAGCTCACTCATCTTGTTTTGATCTTCACTCCTTGTTGGTTGGGCTTGAAAACACTGAGTTGATCCTTCTTACACAGGTCACACAGACTGTTTCATGTCTGGGATAGGTTAGTTTTTCTAGGTTAGTGTACACTGTTCCTCCTCAGTCAGAAAGGTACTGAGGCGGATGGAGGGTTGAGCGAAGGTTAGCTTATATAGTGCGAGCCAGCCTTGCGGCGCTGCTGATGCACAGTCCTACCTCGGCACCAGCCTCTTAAGATTTTCCGGTCTACTCAGTCGTAGCACCTCCGGCATAGTCCCACTAGTGTAAATGAGTGGTGGAGACTTTGTTCAAGAAGATCAAGAATTACGGTAGGTACGTGGTTACATTTCTTGTACCCGGATCTCCTCGGTCTCAGCAGGAGGTCTCTGCAGTGACTACCTCTTCTCCTAGACCTGCTGACCAGACTTCATGGGATGGTCCTCCACCTGGACCTCCGTTCCCTTCAGCTCATGGCGTAGTTCTAGAGCAGCTGGAGTTCCAGGCCTTGGGTCTTTTTATGTTCTCCACATAGTGGAAGTCTCTAGGAAGGAGTCGACTTGCAGGTTCTGTGCCTTTAAATGGAAGAGATTCTCCACCTGGTGTCAAAGCAAGGAGTTGGATCTCCTTGCTTGTTCTGTGGCTGACGTCTTGGACTGCCTCTGGTCTTTTTCTTAGCCAGGAGTGTGGGCAACAGCCCTTAAGGTGCACCTGACAGCAGTATCTGCATACCGGGTGCAGGCTGGTAAGCAGGTGGTGGCACAAGAGAAGGTAGTCAGGTGCTTCTTGAAAGGCCTGGACCACTTGTCCACTTGGTGTGTGTACCACCTCTGGTGTAGTACTTGCTGCCAGGTTTGGCAGTGTTCATGGGTAAGCATTTTAAGTCGATGGACAGGTGTGAGATGTCCTTTCTGGTGGCCATTACATTAGCCAGCAGGATTGGGGAGCTGCAGGTGATCTTGGTGAACTCTCCCTGTTTTGTCTTCCATAGGGACAAAGTTGTCTTTCACCCCAACCCGATGTTCCTCTTGAAGGTAGTATCGGAGTTTCACCTTAAGCAGGTGATCAACTTATTGGTATATGTTACCAGTCCTTCTTTACAGGCTGACCACAGGCAGCACACCCTGAGCCTGCGGAGGGTGCTTTCATGTTATGTGGAGTGCACGACTAGAACTTGGGGACAGACTTGCCAGTTGTTTGTCGCCTACACTGGAGCCGTGCCTGGCTGACAGGCTGCAGAGCAAACAACTGCAAGGTGGATTACCTCTTGCATCAACCTCTGCTATAGATTGGCTTGTATAGAGCCTCCATTAGGGATTAGGACTAATTCCACCAGACATACTGCTGCTTTGTTGGCTGCTTCCAGGGCAGCCAGGAGATCTGTAAGGCTGCTGCCTGGAAGTTAGTGCACACCGTTATTTCCCACTAGTGCATCGACCTTGAGTCATACCAGAATGCTGGTTTGTTTTGGAACCCTCGGTTCTCCAATTCTGTTCGCCAAGTAGGTGTGTGCGCCTTGCCCCCCCTCCCAGAGAACTACTAGGAGTCTGCTAGAGTGCAGATAAGTGAACTATATCCATGCCTGTAGAAGAAAGTACTCACCTGTAACTGTAGTTGTAGGAGTGGTATATGGTTCACATGGATTCAACCACCCAGCCTGCCTTTACAAGTGGCACATGGATCTTGCTTCCAGCGTGTAAGATCTGACTTCATGGGGTGTAGTTGGGGATATACTGCTCGGGTGGTGGGAGGAGCTTAGTTTATCCTGTCTGGCCAATAACACTGTTCCAGTGGAACTGTCAGGGTATGGATGTAAACCATATGCCACTCTCAGAACTATGGTTACAGGTAAGTAGTCTATTCTTATCTTGGTTTACATTTTTCAGATAATGTTTGAGTAAATCATAGGTACATAAGGGTAAAGTTAATGCAGGTTAAAATGGGGTCTTATGTTCTAATGCCAGATACAGGGGTACTCTGTGATCCCTTCCCATAAAGTGGCTGAGGTGAAGATGAATAAATAGTGTGGCTTTATATGTGACAGAAGTCTGGAATGGAGGGAATTCATCTTCTTTGGAGCAACCTTTTGATCGATTTTATAGAGCTGTTTGATAGGTTTCAAAAACAACACTAGCAGAAATAGAGCAGAACTACAAAGATCCAAAATAGAAGCATTAATGAAGTGTAGAAAAATTGCCTTCTGGATAAGAAGTTTGAATACAGAAGATAACCATTTAGCAAAATAATGTGTTAAAAAATAAGCTGGCTGTCTGCAGATAAACCATCTCCATGGCTCAATAGATAAGTGAGACCCTTGCCTTAGTAGGTCTAATTCATCTATAGGTTGATTCCTTGAGAAAATAAATTTCTTTCGGACTTCTATGACTTTGATTAAATAAAGACTGAAAGAACTTTTCAGCACGTTGCGGATATGGAAAGAATTAGGAATTTAAAATCCTATATGTGGTGTTCCACAAATAAGATGACACATGCTTTAGAGCCCTGCTTAATATTCCTGTCAGAAAAATTAGTAGAATACTCATGAAATTTGGACTCTAGTCATTTTTTTCAAAACTGTTAAAATGGAGGTGTGGCAAAAGAGGTTCCTTGGAAGAAGTGGGAGACCTAAAATGTGACTGTGGTAGCAATGATTTTGAGAGATTACTTCACATGGTTTTACAGTGCTGTAAATTTAGGGAAGCCAGAAATGAATGTTTGGCCCCATATTTGGACCAAACATACCCTGTACCTGATGTTTTCCTAAAGGGGCCTATGAAACTCTTTTTCAGAAGTTTTAGTGCAGGATACTGTTGAATGCTTGAAATGGATCCATGCAAAAATGCTAATAAAATAGTAAGGGTAGGGTAGTACATTTAATAATGGTGGAAGGCCTGATAATTTCTGTCATATTGTGATTCATCCACTGCTTGCCTTTCCCTGTTTGACAAACCTATGTAATATGCATAATTTATTAATGACCACCATAACTTGAACAATTAGATGACTAATTTTTTATGAGTCAGAGTTTTCATTTTCTCATAATTGAAACTTGAGGATTATAGGCTGCATAATGCACATCTGGGAAGGTCCTACCTCTGTGCATCCTGTCTACATTCAGTTTTAATAACTAAATCGATGTCTGAATTAGTGAAGGTCACTGACCTATTAGATAAATATGGAATTGAAGTGTAGAAATTATTATTCTAGGGACATGGATATGTTGTTCATCCACACTGTCTGGCAGGTTTCTTGCCGCTTTAAATCTTGCCGGAAGGTCTTCAAGCTGGCTCCTCCCACCCACCTGGGTGGTGAAACTCTTGGCTCCGCCCCATGACGTCAGATCTTCCTTACCGCTTGGAAGCTCAGGTTCCCTCCTTAACGCTCTGCGTGATAGACTGGATCCTAATTCTTCGGTTCGCCCGAAAGTCATTTTAAAATTTTCAAGACTTTGGTCATCTTTCTGCCTTGCGGCTGCGATGGACAAATCGACTCTGGATTTCGGCGATGCCGTTGTGGGCAGATGATGTCGAGGACGGACCCGCTTTATCACGTGCGTCTACTGCCTCGGCCTAGAACATGACCCGCAGGCCTGCGAGTCATTCTGTTCTTTATCGGCCAATGTCCTGGAGGACTGTGTTGCCCGGTTACAGCTTGGGTGCCCCGAGAGGCGCTACCCGCTGGTTAAGTCGAAAGAGGCCCGTTGGGCGGTTACCGCGGTGGCTGGCTCGGCTGAGCAACTCGAGCAGATGATCGCCCTCGAGTAGGAGGGGGCCCAGTTTGCATCATCCGCTTCTTTGGTCGCGGCATTTATCCCGCTCTCTCTGGGTACCTCGCATTCAGTTTTATTCAAGGAACTCTGCCAGTCCCTTTCCACGAAGGGAGAGGGGTCATCGGGGCATTCCTCTCGGTCCAAAAGAAAGGACTCCAGGTGGGCCATCGTCGGCGATTCGTGGGAGGGGGAGAGGTCTCCTTCCCTGACAGCCGACTGTCGACTTCGGTCGATGTTGCGGCTAAGGCCGCTGGCTTCACGGCGTCCCTGTCAGGCCAGCCGGCCGAGGCACCCGTCGACACGGTCGATATCTTTCCCGACCCTTCGGACGGGCTGTCGATTGGTAAGGACGACGACCCTTCTTCACCAGTTCCCCTGGTGGAGACCGGGGATCTGCCTGCGCCTCCAGTGCAGCAGTCTTCGATTAAGGCTTCCTAGCTGAGGGAAGAGCGGGTGTCCCCCGCCCCTTCCCAGACCCGTCCTCGGAAACACAGAGGATCTCGGTCTCAGACTTCATCTCGTCCAGCCGATCCCGCTGACATCGGCGGTGTCTGTCTCGGCACCGGGGTAAGCGGCGTCGCTGCTCGTCCTTGTCTTCCTCCTCGGAAGAGGAGAGGCTTCGGCGCAGAGTGCATCGACGCTACGAGGACCTGATGCGGCAGCAGTTACTTCTGTCCGGGACCAAGCCGACGCCGTCGCCTTCCCTGGCCATCAAGCCGCTGTTACCTGAGCGGTCAAACAACCCTCACAGCGCGAGGTGCCCAAGCCTGGGCCGTTGTTCGGCGAAACTTCTGCCCCACCGATTGTGGTGGAACCCGCGCCTCCATAACCGAATCGGGGCGCCACCAAGGACTCTCGGTCGGGTTAAGGCCTGCCCCACAGGTTGTCGATCACCCTCACTCCCGACCGTCCTCGGCAGGTGGAGGGTGGCTCAGGCCCCAGGCAGCTCTTCGCGGACTCCTCCGAGTCCGACGACGACTCCTCTCTGTTCTCCAGGCCGGTTGAGCTGGAGTCCTCCTGGGGCCAGTCGTTGGACAAAAGCCCATCGTCCTTCATGGGTTTGCTTCGGCTCATCTCGGAGTCCACCAGGATGCAGCTCGAGCCCGTATCCAAACGGGTCAAGTATCCCCTGATGGAGATACTGGACCGAGGGGATTCCCCCACGGAGGCCTTTCCAGTGGCTGAAGCCATTGTTGGCCCAGCCTTGGAGCTTTGGCAGCGGCCTGCTTCCTGCCCTGTGCCTTCGGCCAGGATGGCCAGGAAGTATGCGGTCCCTACCGGCTCTTTGCCCGTGTTTTCTGCCGAGGGGTTGGTCACAGACAGCTTTTTCTGGCGTTCCGGGAACACTAGGGACGTGGACAAGCCCCCTGACAAGGAGTCCAAAAAGCTGGACTACGCCGGGCACACGGTGTACGCTGTGTCCTCCCTTGGCCTCCGCCATGCCAGTTCGGCCGTGCTGATGGCACATTTCTCCCACGCCCTCATGGGCTCCCTGGATAAGGTGATCCCTCATCTCCCGGCCGACCTGCAGACCATGGTCCGGCAGGTATGGGACCAGAGTAGGGTAGTGGCTAAGCAGCAGCTCCAAACGGCTCTCGACATAGGAGACTTCTGTGCCAGATCGGTTGCAGCCGTAGTGGCCATGTGCCGCAGAGCATGGCTGAGGATATCCACCTTCATGGTGGATACCCAGCACAGACTGACGGATGTCCCCTTCTTGGGGACCGACCTTTCTGGCCCTGGAGTGGAAGGTCACCTCCAGCGGATCGAAAGTCCAGTGCCACTCTGGACTCGGTCACCTCCGCCCAGAAGGACAAAGGCGCCGACAGCAGCAGCACAAGTCCTTTCGTCCTTCTGCGCCTGCAGCACGTCCGGGCCCAACAGCACCAGGGCCAGCAGGCTCAGCTTGGCATCCCAAACCCAAACCCACGGCTTCCTCCAATAGGAAGCAGGGAGGTAAAGGCCGAGGAGGTCCTTGGCGGTCCCTCCTCCAGCCTGCCCAGTGACGGGTTGAGGTGTCGCCGCTCCCAGCCTCGTACCCCCGGGGTCGTGGTGCTGCGCCACTTCCTTTCCGCCTGGTCCTCTATCACCATGAACCGCTGGGTGTTTGAGGTGGTATGGAAGGGTCTGCCTCTGGAGTTTGAGCAGGCCCCACCCTTCCGAGCTGTCGTCCCTCTGGGGGCAACGGGATCCGCAGCCTCTCAGTCAGCCCCCCGAGCTGGTATTGCCCTGCTCCTCGACAAAGAGGTGATCAGGAAGGTGGCGGATCCTTATCCGGACCCGGGGTTTGTGTCCAGGTATTTACTGGTCCCAAAACGGACGGGGGGGTGGCACCCCATTCTCGACCTGCACGACCTGTACAAGTTCCTAAGGTCTCGGACCTTCAGGATGGTCACTCTGGCTCAGATAATCCCATCCTTGGAATGAGGTGTGTGGTTCTGTTCCCTGGACCTTCAGGATGCGTTCTTTTACATCCCAATCCGTCCATCCCACCAGAGATTCCTCCGCTTCAGAACGGAGGGATCCCTTCTCGAGTTCCGGGCCATGCCCTTCGGCCTTTCCCTAGCTCCCAGGGTCTTCACCAAATGCATGGCAGTGGTGACAGCATTCTTGCGGCATGGAAGGGTCCGGGTGTACCCCTACCTGGATGATTGGCTGATTGCAGCTCCCTCCAGAGTGGAGGTGGAGCGGTCCAGAATCTGGCCCTCCAGGTTTGCTCTCAGGTTGGCCTCCTCATCAATGAGGCCAGAGGCGGAGACTCATGCCAAAGCAGGCGATACTATTCATCGGCGGCAGAGCTCACTTTCTCTGAGCCAGTACGGCTCGGCCGGACAGGGCAGGTTCTTTCCTCCTTTGCCTGATCATTTCAGGTTGGGCAGTCGCGCCCTGCTCGTGACTTCCTGCACCTCCTGGGCCTCATGGTGGCCTGCACCAGCGTGGTCCGTTGGGCCCACTGGTACGTCCGTCCCCTTCAATGGGGACAGGCCAGCCAATGGTCACTGCACTTCGATCCGCTGGATCAGCTAGTGACAGTGACCCAGGGGATGTGGAACACTCTCCAGTAGTGGACCGTTCCAGCACATCTGCAGGAGGGCATCCTGTTTATCCGCCCTGAGCCGACGGTCTCTCTATCGTCCGATGCCTCTCTGATGGGTTGGGGTGCCCATCTGGGGGAGCACAGAGCACACGGCCTCTGGTTCCCTCAGGAGTCCCGATGCCACATCAACCTGCTGGAGCTTCGAGTGGTTCATCTAGCCCTCACCACCTTCGCTCCGTTTCTACGGGGTCAAGTGGTTCAGGTCCACACGGACAATACCACGACCATGTACTATCTAAACCGCCAGGGCGGGACGTTCCATGCCTCTGTGCAGGGAAGCTCTCTGCATTTGGTCACTCGTGCGCAGCCTGGAGGCGGATCTCCTCGCCATTCATGTGGCAGGAGCCTCCAACACCTTGCCGATGCCCTAAGCTGGATAAGGGCTGCGTCCCACGAGTGGTCTTTCCTGCCGGCGGTAGTAGAAGATCTGTTCTCCCACTGGGCACGCCTCAGGTGGACCTGTTTGCCTCCAGAAAGAATGCTAAGCTGAGACTGTTTCATGCCCTTCCCTCAGCAGGGCTCGCTGCAGGGGATGCCTTCTCGAGGCCGTGGACCCCGGGCCTCTTCTTCCTTCCCCCCATTTCCCTTGACCCACAAGGTGCTTCTCAAGACGAGGAGGGACAAGGCGCAGGTGATTCTGATAGCCCCAGACTGGCCCCGCTAGTTCTGGTATCCAGATCTCCTCAGTCTCAGCTCCAGGCTGCCGAGGCGGCTTCCAGCCCTCCCGGACCTGATCTCAGTCAATCAGGGGAAGGTATTCAATCCGGACCTTCAATCCCTGCACCTGACGGCCTGGTTCCTGAGCGGCTAGAGTTCCAGGCCTTGGATCTTTCCGATGAGGTCCTCAGCGTCGTTGAGGCATCCCGTTAGGAGTCGACCAGAAAATGCTATGCCTTCAAATGGAAGAGATTCTCCATTTGGTGTCAGGGCAAGGGCCTGGACCCTTCCTCCTGTTCCTTGGCTAGCATTCTGGACTACCTGTGGTCCCTTTCTCAGCAAGGGCATCAGTTGACGACCCTTAAGGTGCACGTGGCAGCCATCTCTGCTTACCGGGCACGGGCCGGGAAGCAGTCGGTGGCGCAGGAGAAGGTGGTCGGGCACTTTTCAAAGGCCTTGATCACATAACCCCTCTGGTGTGAGAATCTCCTCCTCCGTGGGACCTACTGCTGGTATTGGCTAAGGTCATGGGCAGGCCATTTGAACCAATGCACAGGTGTGACATCTCTCGTCTGTCGTGGAAGACGGCCTTCTTGGTGGCTGTCACAGCAGCCAAAAGGATGGGAGAACTCCAGGTGTTTTCCATAGAGTCTCCTTATCTGGTCTTCCACAGGGACAAGGTTGTCCTGTGCCCCCACCCGAAATTCCTTCCGAAGGTGGTGTCGGAGTTTCACCTTAACCAGGTGTTGACTCTGCCGGTGTTCTACCCCAATCACACCTCGTAGGCCGAATATAGGCTCCATACTTTGGACCCTAGAAGAGCGCTCGCTTATTATAAGGAGCAGACGGCTGAAGTTTGGGGAGAGGTTCGCCAGCTGTTTGTCACCTACGCTGAAGCCGCATCTGGCAGACTTGCAGCCAAGCAGACGATAGGCAGGTGGGTCACCTCCTGCATAGATCTCTGCTTTAGGTTGGCGGGCATGGAGCCTCCCAGAAGGATAAGAGCTCATTCTACCCGCCATACCGCTGCATTGGTGGCTGCTTCCAGGGATGTCCCTATCCAGGAAACCTGCAGGGCTGCTACCTGGAAGTCAGCACACACCTTCTTCACCCATTACCACATCGACCTTGAGTCACGCCGGGATGCTGGTTTGGGGCCTCGGTTCCAGACTTTATTCCCTAAGTAGGGTGTGCGCCTTGCCTCCCTTTCCCGGAGAACTGCTAGGAGTCTGCCAGACAGTGTGGATGAACAACATATCCATGTGCTTTAGAATATAGGTTACTCACCTGTAACAGGATTTCTAGGAATGGTATATGTTGTTCATCCACACGACCCACCCGACCTCCTCGGCTTTGACGCACAACCTGGCTTCCAGCGGGCTAGATCTGGCATCATGGGGCGGAGCCGAGAGTTTTACCACTCGGGTGGGTGGGAGCAGCCAGCTTGAAGACCTTCCGGCAAGATTTAAAGCGGCAAGGAACCTGCCAGACAGTGTGGATGAACAACATATACCATTCCTAGAACTCCTGTTACAGGTGAGTAACCTGTATTTCTTGCTCTGTGATATATGGTGGAAACGTGAAGCACAGTTTGATTATCATATATGATATATATGTGTAGTTCAAACATAGACAGGGATGGCAGAAAAAGACCAGTGGTCCTTCTAGCCTGTACATAACACCCTACCATACTCTGAGACCTTTTTTTTTTTTTTGGGGGGGGGGGTGGTCAATCACACAGATTTGCAGAATGCTGCCACACTGTAAGTTGCAGTCAGTGCCTGCAGAGGTGGTGGTGTAGCCAACCCAAGAGCCAGCGTGAGTGGATATGTTTTTTTAAAGACTGCATGGGCTGCTTGAATGAGTCACTCAGTGTGACTAGCAGGGGAGAGAAAGAGGAGGAATAGCAGTGTTGCCAGGTCCAGTTAATGGCAATGGAGTGGGGAGAATTCGGATTAGGAGTGCCTGCATTCTTTCAGTTACCTCACACTGGCAGATCGAGTCAATATCTCTGGGTTATCCCTGTAAATAGCACTGCTGGGCAATGGCATGGGACAGCCATAAGGCAATTCTAGGGTTTGGGGGTAGAAAGAAGTAGACTGCTGGTTAACTAGGGTCTACAGCTTATCCATTAGGTAGGGAAATGGGCAGACTGGGTGGGCCAGGTGATCCTTATCTGCCGTCAAATTTTATGTTTCTATGTAATGTGTGCGTGAGGAGAGGGAGGCTCTGTAGCAACCAATTGTGAAAGTAGCATCACAATCACTGAAAAGAAGTACTCCAGAATGGCTTGCAGCAGGAGATCACATTGTTGAAGTCATTGTTGTGTGGCAAATCTTCACGTATATATGACAGCAGCATAGTTGTTCAGTATTTGATTAGTATATTTACTTATTGTTTAGTTAAAAAAAAAAGTTATTTTTCATCAAAACAGAAGACGTTTTCTTCAGCCCTTGGATGGAGTCGACCATGAACGGGGTTGGTGAGAGTAGGGAGACTTCACTTAAAAGCTATTTTAGCAGCAGGGCTGGGTGCAGCCCGCCGCCCTCTTTGGAGGGGTGGTCTGATCATGGGCAGTTCGGTGCTTGGGAGGAAGGGCGGTCCTCTCGAAAGCACAAACAGAAGTGGGCCTGTTTCCCATCGAGATCGGGACCCGGCATCGTTCAGCCTTGCGCTCTTCTTTGTCCCACTGGTTGAAGAAGTGGTACTGCTCGAGGTCGCCCTCTAGTACATTTGCACGGAGATCGTCGGTAACTGGGGACTGGAGGCCGACACAGGCTTTGTCAGGGTTACCTGCGGCCTGGCTTTCCAGCGGCTGCAATCCATGACTCTGGAGTCCTTCCCTACCCCTGGGGGGTCCTCCGGCGAGCAGTTTCATCATTGGGCCGCACTTATGGAGCAGTGGGTCCAGCAGTTGTCCCGACTTCCTGGGCCTGAGGAGCCAGTCCTAGGGCCTTAGTGCTGAGGGCTGTGGACCCACAGGTGGGCGGTTGGGTCAACCTAGTCATGCGGCACCTTCTTTGGTGCCACCGATGCAGCGCTCTTGTGCCCCCCACACAGCTGCGGTGCCGAGGGCCAGCATGGGTACTGCCTTCTCCTACTCCTCCTCTTATTTTTAGGTCTTCAGCCTGAGGTGCCCCATTATTGGGGTTGGGGTCTCCAATGTCGACACCTACTGTGGCGCTAGCCCTTGGCTCTGTGTCTTGGTGGCTCGCCAGTGCCATTGCTGGCGCTTGCATCGGGTGCCAGGGTTTTCAACTCCCATTCAGGGAGTTCCTCCTTCTGCTCTTTTCTCCTTTTCCTTTTATACTATCCTTCCTGGGCTAGTAGGAATAATATTGAGTCTGATGCTGATCTACAGTTGGGGCGATTTGTATGAGGGTAGATCCTTTGAGTGGAAAAGTAAACCCTCTACTTCAGCAGAGACCTACGAGGATCTTTCTTTAAGTCTCTTCTGAAGAATATGAATTCCGCCCTTTCTCTCCAGACTTCTAAGGTGGATTCTGGGAAGCTTTGGTGCCTTCAGTATCTGCATGTTCCTGAAATTCCTGTGGATTTGACACCTCCTGGTACCGCCCTCTTCGAGACGCTTTCACAAATCATGTAGGGACAGTCCGGCACTCATTCCTTCTGTGGCTAAGTCAATTGTCAGGAATCACGTACTCCCTAAGGATAGGCCAATTCTTGCCTCTGAAGCTGTGGACGCAATAGTGATGTGGCAGAGAATGACAATGCCGCTTACCAGGAATCCACGGCTCGGAAAGTGTGAAGAAGGAATCGTAAAATCTACACTCTGGGTAAGTGATTGTTTGCTGCTGCTACCCTAGGAATGCGAATTGCTAGCTACCAAGGTTATTTCTCTCAGTATGAGTATACTCTGTGGCATTCGCTCAAAGCCACTGTGGAAGGTATTCCGGAGTCAGACATTAGCGCAGAGCTTCTCCAGACCATTACTGTATTGACATTGAGTCCAACAATCAGCAACTTTAGGTTGCTATGGATGCCTTTGACACTGCTTCTAGAGCAGCAGTGGCCGGGATATGCACCCAGCATCACTCATGGCTACAGACTTCAGGGTTCGCAAATGAAGCTCAACAGAGAGTAATGAACTTTCTAGTTGATGGAGTCATCTGTTTGGCCCTAAGGTGGAGCAGGCACTGGAGGTCACTCAGAAAACTAGGAACTGCTATTAAGACGGCCAGACCGGCCCCTGCTGCTCCTCAGTGGGGTGGAAACTGCTGGCAGTTTCATAACCGTCAGTCCTTTCGCGGGAAAGGCGTGGTGTTTTCACAAGAACCAAGCCCTCAGCTGCAAAAGAAGATTCAGCAGAAGGCACAGGGCCTGAAGGCACCTAGTGTCACCCTTTGAAGATCTGGCCCATGTCCCACTTCAGCTGTCCGAAGGGAACTCTTCTTCGGCAGTGGGGGGCGCCTGACTCCGTTTTACAACCAGCGGAAGTCCGTCACAATGGACAAATGGGTCCTCAGGATAATTTGTGAGGGTTACTCTCTACATTTTTCAGATACCCCTCCGGATCATCCACCCAAATGACAGCCCAAACTGTCTGTCACTCAGTCAGTCCTCCTTGCTTCCGAGATTCAGGGCCTTCTGAATAACAGGGCAGTAGAAGTGATTCTGCAAACAGAATGGGACACAGGTTTCTACTCCCACTATTTCCTAGTTCTGAAGAAAACAGGTGGCATGCGCCCCATTTTAGACCTAAGGAAGTTAAACAAATACCTCTTTAGAGAGAAATTCGAGATGATATCGCCTGGTACACTCCTACCTCTGATTTATCAAAACAATTGGTTGGCTTCCTTGGACATGCAGGCCACCAACCAACATGTCCTGGTGCACCCAAGCCACCACAAGTACCTAAGCTTTGTGGCTCTGGACCCGCACTACCAATTCAAAGTCCTGCCCTTTGGGCTGTCCTTGATGCCTTAATTTTTCAACGTGCTTTGCAGTACTCGCAGCGCATGTTGGGGAAACTCGGGGTTCAAGTGTTCCCGTACCTGGACGACTGGCTCTTTGTGAGTTCCTTCAGACAAGGAACGCAGGAAGCAGTGGCCACAGCTTCCAAGTTCCTCACATCCATGGGAGTTCTGCAGAATCGGGGAAAAATCACAGCTTCAGCCCTCGCAACAACTCCTCTTCATAGGAGCTCTCTCAGACACCTCCGGGGCAAGAGCCTTTCTCCCAGAAGACGGGAGAAATTATATTCTTCAGATGGCTTGCTTCATCAAGGAGAAAAACTCTGAGCTCTCTCGATGCAGTGGATGCTGGGTCTCATTAGTGCCGTGGTGGTCATGGTGCCCCTGGCTTCATCTGCACTTGAGAAACACACGATGGATGCTCAGTACTCTCTGGTCCCCGAGCACACATCTGCAGTCCTTTCACATCAAGGTGACAGAACCCCTAATGAGGTCACTCACTTGGTTGACTCAGGACGACAACCTTCTCCAAGGTTTTCCTTTGCCCCACTGGAGACTCAGATCACCATCACCACAGATGCATCTCTGATAGGTTGGGAACTCACTGTCAGGATCTCCACACTCAAGGCCTGTGGAGTAAGGGCGGTCTCAGCTACACATAAATGTCCTAGAAATGAAAGCTGTCTGTGTGCTGTCCGAGCCCTGAAGAATATCCTCTGTCGTAAAGTAATACTCTTCAGATGGACAACAAGGCAGTGATGTATTACATCAACAAGCAGGGTGGAGCACACTCTTACTCTCTGTGCAGAGAAGCCATGAGGGTGTGGGAATGGTGCCTCGAGCACGAAGCCCTGATCCAGGTGGCCTACCTGCCAGGAATCCAGAACGATCTGGTGGATCCACATGAGTGGTCTCGACTCGAATAGTTCAGTAGTCGCCTTTGAAGAGTGGGCACTCTGGACCTGGACCTTTGCATCTCCACTCAATGCAAAACTGCCTCTGTTCTGCTCCAGAGGTCCTGAACCTGGCGTTTTCTATCAGGATGCATTGACTGTGGTGGATAAGATGCTTTCTGTACGTGTTTCCTCCTCTTCCCTTAATTCAGAGAGTGCTGCTCAATCTGGAGGCACAGGGGGGAGCATGATTCTCATCACCCCATACTGACCTTGACAGATTTGGTTTACATTAATCAACAGGTTATCGGAGGTTCCATCTAGACAACTACCACGTCAAATGGACCTAGTGGCCCAGTGGTCCATCCCAGCCTGAGGTCCCTTCATCTCCAGACATGGCTCCTCATGAGACAGAAGTAGGTAGATTCAGCGTCTCCTGTAGAATTTCAGACATTCTTCTAGCAATGCACTGGCCGTCCTCTAGGAAAACCTACACGGCAAAGTGGAAACGATTCTCCATTTGGTGCACAAAGTCCTACCTGGACCCCTTTTCCTGCTCACCAAGTAAGCTGTTAGAATACCTGCTAGACTTGTCAAATGCAGGACTGCAATATTCAGCGGTGAAAGTACACCTCTGTGCGATTTCAGCTTACCACGAGCCTATCCACCACATGTCAGTGGCTGAGCTGTGCTTGGTTAAGAGGTTCCTTAAAGGTATCCTCCACACTAGGCCACCAGTCTTGGGATATCAAGCTTGTGTTAGACATGCTCACCCATAAACCTTTCAAGCCTCTAGCAACCGTGAGTTAAAGTTCCTGACCTGGAAGGCTACCTTTCTTGTAGCTATTTCTTCTGCTCGGAGGGTGTCAGAAATACGTGCCCTAGTCACAGACCCACTGTATACGGTGTTTCATAAGGACAAGGTGGTTCTCAGAACTCACCCTAAATTTCTTCCAAAAGTAGTCTCAGAATTCCACCTGAATCAGCCATTGGTCCTCCCGACCTACTTTGCGAACTTTCAGAATGAAGGGGCGTGTACCCTGCATTCCCTGCATGTGAAAAGGGTTTTGCAGTTCTACATCGACAGAACAAAGGAGATCCGTGAATCCAAGCAACTCTTTTTCTCATTCAGCATAGCCTGTCTGGGTCAGCGTGTTGCCATCAGATGCATTTCGGCATGGCTGGTAGCATGTCTCCACCATTGCTATTCGATGGCGCAAGTCAAGCTGGAAGGCAGGGTGTACGCCCACTCTACCAGAGCAGTCGTGGCATCTCTGGCAGAAATTCGAAACGTGCCCATTGCAGACATTTACAGTGCTGCAACCCGGAGCTCTGTGCACATCTGTATGAAGCACTGCACCTTGGATGTCCATGCCAGACAGCATCCGTTCTTTGGCAGGACAATCTAATGGACTTCTGTCCTGCGTGAGCTCCTTTCTCTCCTGTGCCATTCTTTTTTTGGGGCAGGTTATTTTGGCTCTGTACTCTCCCAATAATGTGAATGAGTGGTGGAGACTGTGTGTCCAGGAAGATATGTAAATTACATACCTACTGTAATTCTTGATCTTCTTGACCAAGTCTCCACAATTCATTCACATGCCCACCCACCCTCCCCCAAGCTCACTCATTTTGTTTTTGATCTTCACTCCTTGTTGGTTGGGATGAAAACACTGTTGAGTTGATCCTTCTTACACAGGTAACACAGACTGTTTCATGTCTGGGATAGGTTAGTTTTTCCTAGGTTAGTGTACACTGTTCCTCCTCAGTCAGAAAGGTACTGAGGCGGATGGAGGGTTGGCGAAGTTAGCTTATATGGTGCGAGCCAGCCTTGCGGCGCTGCGCATGCACAGTCCTACCTCGGCACCAGCCCTCTTAAAGATTTTTGGCACCCACTCAGTCGTAGCACCTCCGGCATAGTCCCACTAGTGTAAATGAGTGGTGGAGACTTCGTTCAAGAAGATCAAGAATTATGGTAGGTACGTAAGTTACATTTCTCATACCCAGATCTCCTCGGCCTCAGGAGGTCTCTGCAGTGACTACCTCTTCTCCTAGACCTGCTGACCAGACTTCATGGGGCGGTCCTCCACCTGGACCTTCGTTCCCTTCAGCTCATGGCCTGGTTCTAGAGCAGCTGGAGTTCCAGGCCTTGGGTCTCTTTATGTTCTCCACATAGTAGAAGTCTCTAGGAAGGCATCAACTTGCAGGTGATTTGCCTTTAAATGGAAGAGATTCTCCACTTGGTGTCAAAACAAGGGGTTGGATCTCCTTGCTTGTTCTATGGCTAGCGTCTTGGACTGCCTCTGGTCTTTTTCTTAGCCAGGAGTGTGGGCGACAGCCCTTAAGGTGCACCTGACAGCAGTATCTGCATACCGGGTGCAGGCTGGTAGGCAGATGATGGTACAAGAGAAGGTAGTCAGGTGCTTCTTGAAAGGCCTGGACCACTTGGTGTGTGTACCACCTCCAGTGTGGTACTTGCTGCCAGGTTTGGCAGTGTTCATGGACAAGCCTTTTAAGTCGATGGACAGGTGTGAGATGTCCTTTCTGGTGGCCATTACATTAGCCAGCAGGATTGGGGAGCTGCAGGTGATCTTGGTGAACTCTCCCTGTTTTGTCTTCCATAGGGACGAAGTTGTCTTTCACCCCAACCCGATGTTCCTCCTCAAGGTAGTATTGGAGTTTCACCTTAAGCAGGTGATCAACTTATTGGTATATGTTACCAGTCCTTCTTTACAGGCTGACCACAGGCTGCACACCCTGAGCCTGCGGAGGGTGCTTTCATGTTATGTGGAGTGCATGGCTAGAACTTGGGGACAGACTTGCCAGTTGTTTGTCACCTACACTGAAGCCGCACGTGGCTGACAGGCTGCAGAGCAAACAACTGAAAGGTGGATCACTTCTTGCATCAACCTCTGCTATAGGTTGGCTTGTATAGAGTCTCCATTAGGGATTAGGACTAATTCCACCAGACATACTGCTGCTTTGTTGGCTGCTTCCAGGGCAGCCAGGAGATCTGTAGGGCTGCTGCCTGGAAGTTAGTGCACACCGTTATTTCCCACTAGTGCATCGACCTTGAGTCATACCAGAATGCTGGTTTGTTTTGGAACCTCGGTTCTCCAATTTCTGTTCGCCAAGTAGGTGTGTGCGCCTTGCCCCCTCCTCCCAGAGAACTACTAGGAGTCTGCTAGAGTGCAGATAAGTGAACTATATCCACGCCTGTAGAAGAATAGGTTACTCACCTGTAACTGTAGTTGTAGGAGTGGTATATGGTTCACATGGATTCAACCCACCCAGCCTGCCTTTACAAGTGGCACATGGATCTTGCTTCCAGCGTGTAAGATCTGACTTCATGGGGTGGAGTTGGGGATATACTGCTCGGGTGGTGGGAGGAACTTAGCTTATCCTATCTGGCCAATAACACTGTTCTAGTGGAACTGTCAGAGTATGGATGTAAACCATATGCCACTCTTAGAACTATGGTTACAGGTAAGTAGTCTATTCTTATCTTGGTTTACATTTT
The DNA here is from genome assembly GCA_016271365.2 of Neoceratodus forsteri. Taxonomy (NCBI): domain Eukaryota; kingdom Metazoa; phylum Chordata; order Ceratodontiformes; family Ceratodontidae; genus Neoceratodus; species Neoceratodus forsteri. The sequence goes on from CM057451.1 coordinate 44,170,199, forward strand.
TCAGATAATGCTTGAGTAAATCATAGGCAGTACATAAGGGTAAAGTTAATGCAGGTTAAAAATGGGGTCTTATGTTCTAATGCCAGATACAGGGGTACTCTGTGATCCCTTCCCATAAAGTGGCTGAGGTGAAGATGAATAAATAGTGTGGCTTTATATGTGACAGAAGTCTGGAATGGAGGGAATTAATCTTCTTTGGAGCAACCTTTTGATCGATTTTATAGAGCTGTTTGATAGGTTTCAAAAATGACATTAGCAGAAATAGAGCAGAACTACAAAGATCCAAAATAGAAGCATCAATGAAGTGTAGAAAAATTGCCTTCTGGATAAGAAGTCTAAATATAGAAGATAACCATTTAGCAAAATAATGTGTTAAAAAATAAGCTGGCTGTCGGCAGATAAACCATCTCCATGGCTCAATAGATAAGTGAGACCCTTGCCTCAGTAGGTCTAATGCATATATAGGTTGATTCCTTGAGGAAAATAAATTTTTCTCAGACTTCTATGATTTTGATTAAATCAAGACTGAAAGAACTTTTAAGCACATTGCGGATATGGAAAGAATTAGGAATTTAACATCCTATATGTGGTGTTCCACGAATAAGATGACTCGTGCTTTAGAGCCCTGCTCAATATTCCTGTCAGAACAATTAGTAGAATGCTCTTGAAATTTGAACTCTAGTCATTTTTTTCAAAACTGTTAAAATGGAGGTGTGGCAAAAGAGGTTCATTGGAAGAAGTGGGAAACCTAAAATGTGACACTGGTAGCAATGATTTTGAGAGATTACTTCACATGGTTTTACAGTGCTGTAAATTTAGGGAAGCCAGAAATGAATGTTTGGCCCATATTTGGACCAAACATACCCTTTACCTGATGTTTTCCTAAAGGGGCCTATGAAACTCTTTTTCAGAAGTTTTAGTGCGGGATGCTGTTGAATGCTTGAAATGGATCCATGCAAAAATGCTAATAAAATAGTAGGGGTAGGGTAGTACATTTAATAATGGTGGAAGGTCTGATAATTTCTGTCATATTGTAATTCATCCACTGTTTGCCTTTCCCTGTTTGACAAACCTATGTCATATGCATAATTTATTAATGACCACCTAACTTGAACAATTAGATGACTAATTTTTTTATGAGTCAGAGTTTTCATTTTCTCATAATTGAAACTTGAGGATTATAGGCTGCGTAATGCACATCTGGGAAGGTCCTACCTCTGTGCATCCTGTCTACAGTCAGTTTTAAACTAAATCAATGTCTGAATTAGTGAAGGTCACTGACCTAATAGATAAATATGGAATTGAAGTGTAGAAATTATTATTCTCTCCCCTCTCCCCCTCCAGTTCTCAAAATAACTAACTTCCTAGTTTCCCACCCTGGCTCTGTGGTCAATTATTTTAATGCCTGTTACACCTCGTGTGCCACATCTCTTCTAAATTCCCTCTCCCCTGTGCCACCTACTAATTTCAGCCCTTCGCCTCAGCCAGTGCCTACCCCTACCCCTTTTTCCTTTTCTACCATCTCCTCTGATGAAGCTCTTAGTGTCCTTCTGTCTCTGAACCCCTCTAAAGGCTCCTCACCAGATGTGCTTGATTCTAAACTTCTCTAACTTTCTGCTCCTGCAGTTGCTTATCCTATCTTCCTAATCCTTAACCTCTCCTTTATTTCTGCCCAAGTACCCTCATCCTGGAAACATGCTGTAGCCCTTCCCTCCCAAGGGGTGGTACACATCCACTCCTGGCAACCATCACCCCATTTCCATCCTTCCTACCCTTGCCAAACTTCAAGAACATTTAGTTCTTTCTCAACTATCACCCTTCCTCTCCAGTTCCTCCTTCTTTACCCTCTTCCAATCTGATTTTCGGAAGGACCACTTAACAACCACCCCCTCCTCAGGCTTACTGACTCAATCCTTTCAGGGATGGATGATGGCCCTGATCACTCGGCCATCTTTGTCGACGTAGCCAAAGCTTTGACACTGTTTCCCATCCCCTGCTTCTTGGTTCTCTATCCTCAGCTGGCCTTGTTCCGTCAGCCACCAACTGGTTTAAATCCTACTTCATTGGCAGGACCCAGTCGGTGAGAATCCTTGATTCCATCTCCCCTCCTCTCCCCATCAACACTGGTGTCCCTTAGGGCTCAGTGCTTGGTCCCTTACTCTTCTCCATTTCCTTAATGATCCTCCCACAGCCTGCTCATCCCCATCTATCCACATGTACGCTGACTATACTGTCTTATACAGTTCCTGCAAAAACTCTGCTGCTGTGGAAATCTGCTTACAGCATGACTTCAACCAAGTTCAGCTCTAGTTTGCGTCTCACCAGCTTTTTCTAAACGCCAAGAAGACAGTCTCAGTGACCTTTGGCATCAGGCAGAGACTCTCTAGGCTCCCGGCCCTACCCACCTTCCACACCCTTGATGGGACCATCCTAGAGGACACCTCCTCATTTAGATATCTGGGGTTTTGGCTGGACCAGCACCTCAACTTCTCTGTTCATATCAATGCTACCCTGAAGAAACTGCACCCCAAGCTTGGTGCTCTGTACAGGATTTGTAGTTGCATCCTGCTGATTGCAAGGCATGAAATTGTACAGAAGATGATACTCCCCATCTTTGACTACTGTGACGTAGTCTGTGGTGCTGCTCCCAGATCTTCCCTGACCAAGTTGGACACTCTTTAACTCTTTCTGCCACTTTGCTTTTGACTCCCCTTCTCGCTCCCACCACTGTGAACTCTATCGCTATCTAACCTTCCTTCCACTGTCTCACAGATGCATCTCACACTGTGCCAAAGTAACCTCCAAATTCTGGTTTGGAGTGCTCCCCTCCTATCTCTCATTCTCCCTCCACTCCACCTCCCCCACCCACTCTCTTAGATCTAATGACACCCGTTCCTTGATGGTCCTTGCCGCTCCACCCTCATCGGTCAGACTGGTTTCACCCATCACTTCCTAAAATCTGAATTCCACCCCCCAAATGCAGCACTCCTCCTTCAACTACTCCCTTACCTCTGCCCTACACAGTTACCTCTCCTTCAGCTGTTCCTGCTTTAACTACCCCTTCTCCTCATATTCAGTTCTTGCCTGTCCCCCTTTTTTCTCCACTTGCCCTTCTGGGTCATGTCCTTTTTACTCCAGCAGCACTTGCGTACTACCTCGAGTCTGCTCCTGGTACACTTATGCACTATAATGGTTCTGTTGCATTATTACTGTTTTGTATGTTTATACAGGGTTCCCCCACTGTCTCAAAATACAGGGCGGTGGCAGTGGTGATCTGGTCAAAATGTGCGTTATTTTTGTGGACCTCCTATATGCACTGTACATGTGTATAAGATGATTTTATGTACAATATAGTGTGCTGGTATCAAAACAGGGGTAGTAGTGCAGTAAAGGATGTCAATAAAAGACAATTTTGGAGGATTTTGTAAAAAAAAAAAAAAATCAGTCAGTAATGGATAGAAATACAGGGTGGTGGCAAAAAAATATAGGGTGGTGGTAAAAAAAAATATAGAGCAGTGGTAAAAAAAAAAAAAAAATAAAATATAGGGTGGTGGCCTGCCGCACTGAAACAGTGAATGGGGAACACTGTTTATATGTTCTTTTGTATGAGTTTGGACATGTATTGTAATTTACCCAATGTTCCACTCCTGTTTATTGTACAATACCTAGTGTTTCAACTGTTGCATAATCTTGCAATGTTGTATTGTTTGTACTACCCACATACTATTGTAACTGATCATCCTTCACAACCCTATGTAACCCCTTAGCTCGCACCGTGAGACGAGCAACTTGTTGTTCAGTGTGCCCTCCTGGTGAAACATTTAAATAAATAAAACAATAAATAAAAAGGACGCCTACCAGGACATCCCAGTGCCCCAAGTCACCACGTTTTGTGGCTCGGGGTCTACACTACCAGTTCAGAGTCCTGCCATTTTGGTGATCTTCGGCACCTTGAATCTTTACCAAATGCTTCGCAGCTCTTGCAGCGCACCTCAGAAAACTCTGTGTTCAGGTGTAGCCATATGTGAGCCCATCCAGTCAGGAGACGAAGGAAGCAATCACTACAGCTTTTGCAGTTCCTCCCTTCCATGGGGGTGCTACTGAATCTGGAGAAATTGCAGCTTCAACCCTCCCATTAGCTCCTCTTCATAGGAGCCCTCCTGGACACCTCCAGGGCAAGGGCTTTCCTCCCAGAGGACATGAGAACCGACATTCTCCAGATGGCTCACTACATCAGGGAGAACTGCTCTGTTCAAGCACTGTTGATGCAACAGATGTTGGGCCTTATGGCATTGTCCATCTTCACGGTGCCTCTAGCCTGACTACGCATGAGGACCATACAGTAGATGCTCAACACACAGTGGTCACCTACAACACATCCACAGTCCTTCCACATAAAAATAATGGAGCCCTGCAAGATCGCTAACTTGGTGGTTGTAGCAGGACAATTTTCTTAAAGGTCTACCCTTTGCTCTAGAGTCTCAGATCACCATCATCACGGATGCATCTCTGGGGACCCACTGTCAGGAGCTTCACACTTAAGGAGTGTGGAGCCAGGAGGAGTCCCATCTGCACATAAATGTCTTGGAGATGAGAACTGTCCTGTATGCTGTCTTGAGCCCTGAAGGATGTCCTCTGTAGCAAAATAATTCTTCTTCAGACAGACAACAAGGCGGTGATGTATTACATCAACAAGAAGGGTGGAATGCATTCATATCCTCTATGCTGAGAAGCCATGAGGATGTGGGAGTGGTGCCTCGAACACGATGCCTTGATCCAGGCAATCTACCTGCCAGGAATTCAGAACGACTTAGCGGATTGCCTCAGCAGGACAGAGGGGGATCCACACGAATGGTTGCTCGCTCCAGATGATTTGCAAATGCTATTCGACGAGTGGGGAAGTCTGGACCTGGACTGCCTCTGTTCTGCTCCAGAAATCCAGAACCTGGCATTTTCTGTCAGGATGCATTCAGACTGTGGTGGACAAGACACGTTCTGCACAGATTTCCTCCCCTTCCCTTAATTCAGAGGGTAATGTTCAAACTGGTGGCTCGGGGACAGGATGATTCTCATCGCACCCTTCTGGCCTTGGCAGATTTGGTTTCCATTGATCAACAGGTTGTCAGAAGTCCCTCTGAGGCAACTTCCTCTGTGAACGGACCTCCTGACACAGGGACCCCTGGTCCACCCCATCTTACGTTCCCTCCATCTCCACGCTTGGCTCCTGAGGAGATAGAGGTGGGTAGGTTTAAGGTCTTTCCAAGAATCTCAGAAATCCTCTTAGCAGCGTATAAGCACTCCACTAGGAGGACTTACAGTGCTAAGTATAAGCTGTTTTCCATTTGGTGCGCAAAGTCCATTTTGGATCCCTTTTGTTGCTCGCCAGATAAATTGTTGGAGTACCTTTTAGACCTGTCGAATGCAGGACTGCAGTACACGACAGTGAAGTACACCTGCGCGATTTGCGCCTACCATGAGCCAGTGCAGAACATGTCACTGGCTCAGTTACCGCTTGTCAAGAGATTCCTCAAGGGCATCCTACACACTATACCCCTGGTCAGGAAACCGGTAGCTGCTTGGGATATTAACCTCGTGCTAGATATGCTCACCCATAAACCCTTTGAGCCTGTAGCCACCTGCAACTTGAAGTTCCTGACCTGGAAGGTTGCCTTCCTGGTGGTCATTACCTCCACTCCTAGGGTCTCTGAAATAAATTCCTTGGTCATTGACCCTCCTTACATGGTATTTCACAAAGACAAGGTGGTTCTTAGGACCCACCCCAAATTCCTTCCCAAGGGGGTTTCGGAATTCCACCTTAATCAGCCTTTGGTTCTGCCTTCTTATTTTGCCAACTTCTAGAATGAGGGGGAATGCACCCTTCACTCTTCAGATGTTAAAAGGGTTCTGTGATTCTACAACGACAGGACTAGGGAGATACATAAATCCAAACATCATGTCTTTCAGCTTGGCCCGACTGGGTCAGCCTGTTGCCATTAAGTGCATCTCTGCATGGTTGGTGGCATGCCTCCGTCACTGCTACTCAGTGGTGCAGGTAAAGTTGGAAGGCCGGGTTTACGCTCATGCTACCAGAGTGGTTGCCATATCACTGGCGGAGATTAGTAATGTTCCCATTGCAGATATCTGCAAGGCGGCGACTTGGAGCTTGGTGCACACCTTCGTGAAGCACTACGCTCTGGATGTCAGCAGGACAGTCCTGAATGGATTTCTGTCCTGAGTGAGCTCAGTCTCCTACCACCGTACTAGGGGGATTGGTTCTTAGCTTGGTACTCTCCCATCAGTGTGAATGAGTGGTGGAGACTTTTTGTTCAAAAAGATATGGAAATTACGTACCTACCATAATGCTTGATCTTCTTGGACAGAGCCTTCACCACTCATTCACACACCCATCCCCCAAGCTCACTCTTCCTGTTTCTGGTCTTCACTCCCTCGTTGACCTAGGCTGTGAAGACGTTGTTGGGGTGACCCTTATTACACCGGTCATCTGGGCTATCTTATGTCCCCGGATTAGGTCAGTTTACGCTGCACCTCCTTTGTAAAAAAAAAAAAAAAAAAAAGTACTGAGGCAGTTGGAGGTTAGACTCTGGGATAGCCTATTCAGTGTGAGGCAGTTTCACAGCACCACGCATGCGTGGTCCTATCTCGGCACTAACCCTTCTAAAGATTTTTGGTTTCTGCTGGATTCTAGCTCCTCCTGCGTAGTCCCATCAGTGTGAATGAGTGGTGGAGACTTTGTCCAAGAAGATGAAGAATTCTAGGGACATGGATATGTTGTTCATCCACACTGTCTGGCAGGTTCCTTGCCGCTTTAAATCTTGCCGGAAGGTCTTCAAGCTGGCTCCTCCCACCTACCCGGGTGGTAAAACTCTCAGGCTCTGCCCCATGATGCCAGATCTTCCTTACCGCTTGGAAGCTTAGGTTCCCTCCTTAGCGCTCTGAGTTTAGACTGGATCAAAACTCTTCGGTTAACCCGAAACTAATTTGAAAGTTTACAGGACTTAGGTGTGTTTCTTCCTTCGCGGCTGCGATGGATAAATCGACTCCCGGTTTTCAGCGGTGCCCATGCGGGCAGAAGATGTCTCTGACCGATCCGTACTCCACGTGCATCTACTGCCTCAGGCTTGACCACGATCCGCAGGCCTGTGATTTGTGCAAGTCCTTCTCGCCAGTGTCCTCGAAGTCCGTCTGCCAGGCTTCACTTGGGCGCCCGAGAGATGTTTCTTCTGCCGTGAAGCTGCTGAGGCCCATTGACTGCTCTCTCATGCAGCGGGCTTGGCTGAGCAGCTTGAATAGATGATCGCCTCGAGGAGGAGGCGGCCCAGGCCGCATCTTTGTCCTCCCTCGGTCGCTGCATTTATTCCGCCTCCTTGGTCCTCCTCTATGGCTTCTTTATGAGTTTTGTCAGTCCCTCTCCACGAAAGGTGCGGTCCATCGACACTCCTCTCAGTCCATGAAGAAGGACTCTAGGGGTAAGTCCCACCGTCGGCATTCATGGGAGCGGGAGAGGTCCCCTTCCCTGGACAGTCAACATTCGACTTCGGTCGAGGTTGCGGCTAAGGCCGCTGGGTTCACGGTGTCCCCGTCGGGTCAGCCGGCTAAGACACCTATCGACGCGGTCGAGATCTTTCTCGACCCATCGGACGGGCTGTCGACTGGAGAAGCCGACAACCCTTCTTCACCGGTTCCCCCGGTGTAAATAGAGGACTTGCCTGCGCCTCCTGTGCTGGAGTCCCCAGTTAAGGCTCTCAAGCCGAGGGAGGAATGGGTTTCCGCCTCCTCCCAGACCCACCTCGGAAAACTGAGGGTCTCGACCTCTTCTCGGTCCAGCCGATCCCGGTCTCGCACTGAGGAAAGCGGCGGCGTCATTATCCTCGCCTTTCCCTCGGAGGAGGAAAGACTTCGGCACAAATTGCGTCGACGCTATGAGGACTTAATGTGGCAGCAGTTCCTTCTGACCGGGAATAAACCGACCCCGTCGCCCTCCCTGGCCATTAAGTGGCTGTCACCTGAAAGGCCGAAACAACCCCTCGCAGTTGTCGAGGAGCCCAAACCGGCACTGGTTGTTCGGCCAAAACCAGCGGCGCCACCTATTGTGGTGGAACCCCCACCTCCACAACCTAAATCTGGGGCTCCGACCAAGGATTCTCAGTCGGATCAGGGACTGCCCCACCGGTTGTCTGTCACACTCACTCCCGACCGTCCTTGGCAGGTGGAGGGTGGCTCAGGCCCTAGGCAGCTGTTCGCAGACTCCTTGGAGTCTGATGACTACTCTTCCCTGTTCTGCAGGCCCCTTGACCTGGAGTCCTCTGGGGGACAGTCGATGGATGAGAGCCCATCCTCGTTCATGGGTTTGCTTTGGCTCATCTGTGAGTCCACTGGGATGCAGCTCGAGCCCATATCCAAGCGGGCCAAGTATCCCCACGGAGATACTAGACCGAGGGGATTCTCCCACGGAGGTCTTTCCAGTGGCTGAAGCCATTGGTGGCCCAGCCTTGGAGTTATGGCAGTGGCCGGCTTCTTGTCCTGCTCCTTTGGCCAGGATGGCCAGGAAGTACACAGTCCCCACCGGGTCACTGTCCGGTTTCTCGGAGCACCCCGCTGTGGAGGGGCTGGTTACCGATAATGTTTTACGGTGTTTGGGAACACCAGTGACGTGGACAAGCCTCCCGACAGAGAGTCCAAAAAGCTGGACTATGCCGGGCGTAAAGTGTACGCTGCATCCTCCCTAGGCCTCCATCAGGCCAGTTCGGCTGTACTGATGGTGCACTTCTCCCACGCCTATGGGCTCCTGGATGAGGTGATCCTCATCTCCTGGCTGACCTCAGACTATGGTCAAGCAGGTGCGGATCAGGGAGGGCAGTGGTGAAGCAGCAGCCCAAACGGCTCTCAATATTGGAGACTCCTGTACCCAGTCAGTACGGCTGCAGTGGCCATGCGCCGCAGAGCTTGGCTGCGATCTCCACCTTCATGGTGGATACCCAGCACAAGCTGGCAGATGTCCCCTTCCTGGGTACCGACTTGTTCGGGTCCGGGTGAAGGCCATCTCCAGAGGATCGAGAGTCCAGTGCCACCTTGGACTCAGTCACCTCTGCCCAGAAGGACAAAGGCGCCAGCAGCAGCGTAAGCTCTTTCATCCTTCTGCCCCTGTGGCACGTCCGCCCAGCAACACCAGCATCAGGGCCAGCAGACTCGCACTTGGCACCCCAAGCGCAGCTTTCCAGCTCTCCAGCAGGAAGTAGGAGGAAAGGCCCAGAAGGTCCTCGGCTGGTCCTTCCTCCAAGCCTGCCCAGTGATAGGTTGAGGGTGTCACTCCCGGCCGCGTGTCGCTCCCCTGGGTTTTCTCCATGGCGATGCTCTCACTCTTTCTTCCTGGTCCGTTGTCACCACGGACCGCTGGGTGTTGGAAGTGGTAGGAGAGGGTCTGCCTCTGGGTTCGAGCAGGCCCCGCCCTCCAGCCGCCGCCCCACAGGGGCTACGTGTCAGGCACCTCTGTCGCCCATCGAGCCGACATTGCCCTGCTTCTCCAGAAGGAGGTGATCAGGAAGGTGGCGGATCCTCCACCAGACCCAGGGTTTGTGTCCAGGTATTTCCTGGTCCCGAAATGGATGGGGGGCTGGCGCCCCATTCTATACCTGCACAACCTGAACAGGTTCCTAAGGTCTCAAACCTTCAGGATGGTCACTCTGGCTCAAATCATGCCATCCTTGGAACAAGGCGTGTGGTTCTTTTCTCTGGACTTCCAGGGCCAGCGTTTTCACGTCCCAATCCATCCAAATCACCAGCGATTCCTCCACTTTAGAGCAGAGGGGTCCCTGTGAGTTCGGGCCAAGACCTTTGGCCTTTCTCTAGCTCCCAGGGCTCACCAAATGCATGGCAGTGGTGACAGCATTTCCTCTGTGAGCTAAGGGTCCGGGTGGTGGCCTCCTCCAGATCCGGGAGGTGGAGTTGCCCAGGACCTGGCCTCCAGGTTTGTTCTCAGGTTGGCCTCCTCATCCAGCGAGGCAAGTCAGAACTAAATGCCAAAGCAGGTGACCCAATTCATCGAGGCAGGCTCGACTGTCTGCGAGCAGGCATGGCTCGGCGGACAGGGCCGAGGTTCTTTCCTCCCTTTGCCCAGTCATTTCAGGTTGAACAATTGCCTGCTTGGGACTTCCTCGCCTCCTGGGCCTTATGGCAGCCCTGCACCAGTGGTCTGTTGGGACCCGTTGGCTATGTCGTGCTCTACAGTGGGGACTGGCCAGCCAGTGGTCACAGCGCTCCGGTCCTCTGGATCAGCCAGTGGCAGTGACCCAGGAGTTGTGGAATGCTCTCCAGTGGTGGAGTGTTCCAGCTGATCTGCAGGAGGGCATCCCATTTGTCCACCCTGTGCCGACGGTCTATTGACCAACGCCTCTCTGATGGTTTGGAGTGCCCATCTGGGGGAGCACAGAGCGCATGGCCTCTGGTCCCCTTGGGAGTCCCGATGCCACATCAACCTGCTGGAGCTTCGAGCGGTTCGTCTAGCCCTCACCGCTTCCACTCCATTTGTATGGGGTCAAGTGGTCCAGGTCCAGAAGGACAATACCACAATGCCTATACTGCCTAAACCGCCAGGGGCGGACGGCCGCTCCATGCCTCTGTGCAGGGAAGCCTCCAGACTTGGTCCCTCGTGGCAGCCTGGAGGTGGATCTCCTTGCCATCCATGTGGCGGAGCCTCCAAATATTCTGTCCGATGCCGTGCGCGATAGGAGCTGCGTCCCACGAGTGGTCTGTCCTGCTGGAGGTAGTACAAGATCTGTTCTCCCACTGGGGCACGCCTTGTGGTGGACCTGTTTGCCTCAGGAGAATGCGGCTGAGACTGTTTCATGCCTGCCTCTCAGCAGGTCTCACTGCAGGGATGCCTTCCGAGGCCGTGGACCCCGGGCCTCTTCTCGCCTTTTCCCAATTTCCCTTGATCCACAAGGTGCATCTCAAGGCAGGAGGGACAAGGCGCAGGTGATTCTGGTAGCCCCAGACTGGCCCCGCCAGTTCTGGTATCCAGATCTCTTCAGCCTCAGCTCCAGGCACCCGAGGCGGCTTCCAGCCTGCCTGGACCTGATCTCAGTCAACCAGGGGAAGGTATTCCATCCGGACCTTCAATCATAGAAACATAGACTTTCATGGCAGATAAGGACCACTTGGCCCACCCAGTCTGCCCATTTCCCTACCTACTGGATAAGCTGCAGATTCTAGTTAACCAACAGCCTACTTCCTGCCACGTCCACTACAATTGCCTTGTGTCTGTCCCATGCGTGTTTGAATTCCCCCACTGTTTTAGCCCCAACAACCTCCCCAGGAAGGCAGTTCCACGCATCCACCACTCTCTCCGTGAAAATAGATTTTCACATTACCCCTGAGCCGTCCTCCCATCTTTAAATTGGTCCCTTGTTCTTACATCTCTTTTTCTGAAGATGCTGCCCTCGTGGACTTTGTTGATTCCTTGAGGTACTTGAGCGTTTCTATCATGTCCCCTGTCCCTCCTTTCATCAAGCGTATACATATTAAGCCTCTCAGTCTCTCTTCATATGATTTCTGATGCAGACCTTGCACCATTTTAGTTGCCCTCCTCTGGACTGCTTCCATCCTGTCTATGTCCTTGGTAGATGAGGTCTCCAAACTGCACACAGTACTCCAGATGGGGTCTCACCAACTGTCTGTACAGAGGGATAACCACTTCCTTTTTCTCACTTGTGATGCCTTCTATGCATCCCAGTATCCCCCTGGCTCTCCTCACTGACTTCTCACATTGCTTACCTACCTTTAGATCATCCGATATGACTACCTCCAAGTCCCGTTCCATTTTTGTTGTTGTTAGTACCTCCCCTGCTATTGTGTACTCTTCTCCTGGGTTTTTGTTTCCCTGGTGCACTACTTTAGATTTCTTTGCATTGAATCTTAAGTTGCCATATGTCTGACCATTCCTCCAACCTTGCCAAGTCCCTTCTCATCCTTTCTACCCCCCCCACCTTGTGTATCAACTCTGTTACAGATCTTTGTATCATCTGCAAAGGCATACCTTTCCTCCAGACCCTCTGCAATGTCACTCTATAAAGATGTTAAAGAGGACTGGACCCAGTACTGAGCCCTGAGTAATCCACTAGTGACCCTTTCTTCGGAATGTGTGCCACTCACTATTACCTTCTGTGTCCTGTTGTGCAGCCAGTTTGCAACTCCAGGCTACCACCCTGGGACCCACTCCCAAGCTGGCTAACTTGATTATTAATCTTTGTGCGGACTGTGTCAGATGCCTTGCTAAAGTCTAGGTAGGCCATATCCACAGCCCCTCCCTGGTCTATTACTTTGGTCACCCAGTCAAAGAAATCTATTAGATTCGTCTGACTTGACCTTCCTGCTATAAATCCATGCTGACTTTGGGTCCGTAGCCGCTGGCCTCTAGGTACTCAACAGTTCTTTTTTTCAGAAGTGATTCCATCATTTTCCCTACCACTGAGGTCAAACTTACAGGTCTGTAGTTTCCTGCTTCTGCCTTGCTCCCACTTTTGTGAAGGGGAATCACATCTGCCCTCCTCCAGTCCTCGGGGACCACCCCATCCTCCCATGATTTGTTAAAAAGTGTGGTCAGTGGTGTCACTAGTAGGTCCTCCTTAGTTCTTTTAGGATTCTGGGTTGACTCCCATCAGGCCCCATTGCTTTGTCCACCTTGAGTTTTAGGAGTTCTTTCAGGGCTCTTTCTTCTGTAAATGGACTAGTGTCAACCCCCCTACCCAGAGTGCTTCTATTGTCTGGTTTAGGTAACTCCTCCTCATCATCTTTTGTGAATACTGAGCAAAAGTATTCATTCAGTATCTTTGCCTTTTCACTGTCTCCCTCTGCCCACCTCCCCTCTCCCTTATTAATCTTCACTATTCCTCCCTTAACCTTTCTATGCTTCCCAATGTACCTATAAAAGGTTTTATCCCCTTCTTAACTGACTTGGCTGTTTTTTCCTCAGTTTGGGCTTTTGCTATTCTGCCTGCCTTCCCGCTTCCTTTCTGCTTTAATTGATACAGTTCCTGTCGTGCTTCTTCTCGTGCTGCTTATACTTTTTGAATGCAGTCTTTTTCTCTTAACCTTCCTGCCACCCTTTTGAGAACCATAGTGGTTTTTTACTCGTGCTTTGTTTTCTTTTATCTGTTTCACACAAGGCTTGTTGTCTCTATGATGGCAGTTTTGATTTTCTCCATTGTTCTTACCCTCCTTTTTGCCCATTTGCCAGTGTATTCCTCAGGTATTCACCCATTTTGCCTAAGTCAGCTCTTCTTAAGTCCAGTATGCTTGTTTCTGTATGGCTTGTCTCCATGGTTGTGCTTGTTGTGAAGCACACTGTGCAGTGGTCGCTTGTTCCTCAATGTCTACCAACTTCTAAATTTGTGATCCTCTCTCCATTTGAGAGTACCAGGTCTAGTATTGCTTCCTCCCGAGTGGGTTCCAACACTAGCTGTCTAAGGCCTGCCCTTTGCAGGGCATCAAGAATGACCCTGCTCTTGGATGTGGCTGCAGTACATGTCATCCAGTTAACATCTGGCATATTCAGGTCCCCCATTAACAGTATATTCCCTTTTTTCAGCCATTTTGAGAATGTTCTCTTATCATTTTCTTGTCCATTTCCTCCCCTTGAGATGGGGTCTGTATACAACCCCTGTACGGATTGTGATGCCATTCCCTGTCTCCAAGGTGACCCAGAGTGCCTCTTGTCCTCCCCCTTTACTTTTTAGTTCTGTAGCTTTGATCCCTTCCCTTAGGTATAGAGCTACTCCACCTCCGCTTTCCGCCTCCCTGTTCCTTCTGTAGACTGTTTACCCCGGTATGTTGACATCCCAGTCATGGTTCGCCATGTACCATGTTTCTGTGACTGCCACAGTATCCAAGTGTTCATCTTCCATCAAGGCTACTAGCTCAGGAAGCTTGTTTCCCAGACTACGGGCATTGGTACTCATTGCCCTCCATTTAATGTTGGCTTTATCCTTTTTTCCTCCATGCCTGCTCTTTTTGCCCTTGTCTATTTTTCCATTTACCCCATCCTGCCCTCTTTTGAGCACTGTACCTCAGTGTTTACCTTACTACCCGTCATGTTTTGTGGGGAGGCTTGAAATTTCCTGCCTCTTATTAGCACCTCCCCATGGCTAGTTTAAAAGCTTGCCAAGGAAGCATTTAAACCTGCCACTTAGGATCTTGGTTCCTCCATGGACAGATGCAGACCATCCTGCCAGTATAAACCTTCATCTCTCCAGGTGTACCCCCTGTCCCCAATGAAGCCAAAGTCTCTGTGCTCTGCACCAGTTTTGCAACCATTCATTAAACTGCATGGTGTGTAGTACCCTAGCCTCACCCCTGCCATGTACTGGCAGCACCTCTGAGAAGGTAACTGTGCTTGCTACCTCTCTGAGGCCCTCCCCAACTCCACAATTTCATCCTGCACTGCACTGATCCCATGCCTAGCTAGGTCATTTGTCCCAAGGTGGACAATGATATCTAGTTCTCTCCTGTGATGCTGCTTCTGCAATCCTGAGGATTCGCTTTTGTCCCTCCAAGCCATGGCACCAGGCAGGCACTACTCTCCTCTCCTCCTTCCCCCAGGTCTGCCCCTCAACAGTTGAGTCCCCTATCAGAAGCTGTTTCCTTCCTGTGGTGTCCCTTGCCACCCTTCTGTGTGTCTCTCATGGGTGTCCTCAGCATTCTTCTTTGTCTCCACTGAAGGTGCCATCATAAGGAACCTTGCTCTGCCAGACTGGCATATGGTTTGTGTAGAGGTACAACTGAGGCTTCGCCTCTGTTCCACCACCCTTGCCCTCCCGGAACCCACTGTGGTCCACCTGCTCTTCATACTTGGCAGCCTCTATGGCAGTGGTGCTCTTGGGTGGGGAGGCCTCTAGTCCTTGCCAGTTCAGCCTGGAGGTAGGCTACCTCCTCCCTCAGAGCAGACTGTTGCCTGCAAATAGGACAGCAACGCAGTTTCCAGAATGTCTCCCGCCTTGCACCTGATGGCCTGGTTCCTGAGCGGCTGGAGTTCCAGGCCTTGGGTCTTTCCGACGAGGTCCTCAATGTCATTGAGGCATCCCATAAGGAGTTGACCAGGAAATGCTTTGCCTTTAAATTGAAGAGATTCTCCATTTGGTGTCAGGGCAAGGGGCTGGACCCTTCCTCCTGTTCTTGGCAAGCATTCTGGACTACCTGTGGTCCCTTTCTCAGCTAGGGCTTCAGTCGACAACCCTTAATGTGCACCTGGCAGCCATCTCTGCTTACCGGGTGCGGGCCGGGAGCAGTTGGTGGTGCAGGAGAAGATGGTCGGGCACTTTTTCAAAGGCCTTGATCACATATCTCCTCCGGTACGAGAACCTCCACCTCTGTGGGATCTACTGCTGGTACTGGCTGTGCTCATGGGCAAGCCATTCAAACCGATGCACAGGTGTGACATCTCTCACCTGTCGTGGGAGACTGCCTTCTTGGTGGCTATCACATGAGCCTGAAGGATGGGAGAGCTCCAGGTGCTTTCCACCGAGTCTCCTTATCTGGTCTTCCACAGGGACAAGGTTGTCCTGTACCCCCACCTGAAATTCCTTCTGAAGGTGGTGTCGGAGTTTCACCTTAACCAGGTGTTGACTCTGCCGGTGTTCTACCCCAGTCACACCTCGGAGGCCGAATATAGGCTCCATACTTGGACCATAGAAGAGCACACTCTTATTATAAGGAGCGGATGGCTGAAGTTCGGGGAGAAGTTCGCCAGCTGTTTGTCACCTACGCTGAAGCCGCACCTGGCAGACCTGCAGCCAAGCGGATGATTGGCAGGTGGGTCACCTCCTGCATAGATCTCTGCTATAGGTTGGCGGGCATGGAGCCTCCCAAAGAGTAAGAGCTTATTCTACCCGCCATACCGCTGCTTCAGTGGCTGCTTCCAGGGACATCCCTATTCAGGAAATCTGCAGGGCTGCTACCTGGAAGTCGGCTCACACCTTTATTACCCATTACCACATCGACCTTGAGTCATGCTGGGATGCTGGTTTTGGGTCCTCGGTTTTCCAGTCCTTATTCCCTAAATAGGGGTGTGTGCCTTGCCTCCCTCCTCCCGGAGAACTGCCAGGAGTCTGCCAGACAGTGTGAATGAACTACATATCTTTGTCCCTAGAAATACAGGTTACTCACTTGTAACAGGAGTTCTAGGAATGGTATATGTTGTTCATCCACACAACCAACCCAGCCTCTCCGGCTTCGACGCACAACCTGGCTTCCAGTGGGCTAGCTCTGGCGTCATGGGGTGGATCTGAGCGTTTTAACCACCCAGGTGGGTGGGAGGAGCCAGCTTGAAGACGTTCCGGCAAGATATAAAGCGGCAAGGAACCTGCCAGACAGTGTGGATGAACAACATATACCATTTCTAGAACTCTTCATACAGGTGATTAACTTGTATTTACGCTAGGTACATAATTTCCATTTTCAGTGGGGTTTCAGCCGTCAACACCTGATGATTGAGATACCCTCGAAGAAGATAGAACAGTTACGTAAGAACTTACCATAACAGTACATCATCGAGGGGATCTCAGTCATCAGGTCTGCCTTCCCCCTCTTATGAGGCTCTCTTCTCAGAACTGGCTAACTGGTATATCCAGCCCTGGACTGGGCACCTCTCTCTCCTCGGTCCCTCATGGCATGTGTTTGCTTCCTTAGTCTAAGGAGGGGAAGATTTGAGGAGGGAGTGGGGCTGCTCACATCTTTATAGGGTTGGTGATGTCAGCAGGTGATGTCGGTGTGGGCAGCCCTAGTGGTACTGCTGGAAAATCTTCCATGTGGATCCTGCTTCACCAGCAGTGAAGTTCCTACTGTGTGACCTGATGACCGAGATTCCCTCGTAGAGCTACTGATCTTACTTCGAGGGGGCTCTTGCAGTGGCTAATTACATATAGGACTGATGTCGGCAGGCGGCAGGACCCCACGGAAAAATTTCTCGCTAGCAGTCCCTGGCGAGGGACCGCCTCCACGTCAGGTGACCGTATCAGGAGACGCTGGTATAGCGGGCGGTCCCTGACGCCGCCTTCCAGTTCTTTCCCGCCGTTAGCTCGCGGCAGCGTCATGGAAAAGTTTGTGCTTCAGTCAGCCCAATTTTCGTCAGTTTACTGGTAAGTATGTTTTTTCTGACTAACGTCCAGGTACCATCGTCGGTGTATGTCGCCCACACCCCTCCGAGCAAGTAAGTGCGATTCTGCAAGCGCCTAACCACTGCAGACAAGGACGGCCATTCCTGTGCCTGTTCTACCTAGCCCCATCACCTGGTCAAGAAGTGCCAGCACTGCCTCAGCTTCAATGCGGCTACCCGGAAAAGACGGCAGCAAACCCTGGAAGCCCATATTTTGAAGAAAAAGATGAGTTTGATGGAGAAGAGCTCAAAAAACTGAGGCAGGGGTCCACTTCCAAAGGCCATTGAAGAAGAATGATAAGGAGAGGCACCGGACAAGGGCTCTCTACCGCATCTCCTCAGGAGCCGCGCGGACACAGGTAACGTCCCTCTAGGGACAGCTCACTCTCTGCCGCCTTGGAGGTTTTCGAGGGGTCGCGCCGCCCGTCTGGCTCGGCGCTCGGGCCTCGGGCGCCTCCGGGCAGTGGAGACCTCCACTCCCGGGTTCGACTGCAGGCTCGTGGGCGACTGATAAGTCGGGTGTCGGCCCCTACGTGCGGAGAAGGCTGGTAAGATGCACGACCCTTCGGGTCGGCGCGTGGAGTCTCTTCCATTAGACCAGGCTGATCCTTCTCCTCGGTCTGCCTCCGTGAAGGCTCCCATAGCTGGATGCTGGCCCTCCGGTGACCGCCGGAGCTCGCGTAGAAGCCACACGTTGGTTCGCCTGACGCTCAGTCGGCGATGGAACCCACGACGACCCTCACGTCCATCGCTCCTGGTTCTCCGCAACCTTGCTGCCATCTGGGGACCCAGAGTCCCCTCAGCCCGACCCCGGGATTTTTCCCTCCATCCCTGGGCGACGCTGGTGACCTTTCTCCGTCAGGCGTGCCCCTGTAGGTGCGCGAGATTGACGTCGGCTCCCGGACGCCGCCCCGACACCGTACCTCCGATGCGGTTCTACGACTCCAGCCGACATCCCGCTTCTGGATGTCCCCCACTGCTGGGCTCTCCACCGGGCTGGGCCGTCTTCTCCGGCAGCTCTCTCGGGTACTCTTTGTCATATCTGACCCCGATGTACCTGAGACCACAGTATCCGGCGCCGCAGTACCCGACGCCACAATACACTACGCCGAGCTTTCCGCTGCCAGGTTTTGGATACTCTCCATATGGGTATAACCCGTATCCTTATGCCCCGCCTCCTCCTCCTCCACCGCCCCCACAGCCGCCGGTGGACTTGCAGGAGACTCTGGCCTCCTGGTGGGCTGAGGCCAAGGCTCAGCTCACCAGGGAGGTCGAGAGCCGCCTACCGACGATGGTGCCGTCTCAGGTTCCCGTACGTCCGAGGCGGCACACTCCCTCACCACCTCCAGACTCCAGGACTCTTCCATCTTGGTCCAGAGAGGGGCAGGACACGCTTCTCCAGGGGCTACTCAAGGGGTCCATTCCTCCCCCTGGTCGGGAAAGGGAGTCTTTTTCCTCTTCCTCCTCCTCCTCCTCCTCTTCACCCTCGGACTCCCTCGGATTCTTCCAATGGTTGCTCGAAGGGACAACGAGCCACGCCTCGTCAAGCCTCAGGCCAATGACCTCCAAGTCTCCTGAAGATCCTCTTTACGGAGTTGCTAAGGAAAATCCAGGAGGTTCATCAGTGGCACTTTGAACCAGATCCTCAGCGTTTGAAACTCGCCGAACATCTGGATATGCCCGTGACAGCTCCTACCTTGGTGCCACCCTGGATAGAGCCTCATGGCGACCTTGTCACCACCATATGGAAACAGCCGTCCGCTTTAACCCCACTTCCAAGGAAGTCGAATAGGCTATATCAGGCTCCTGAGGGCGTTGATTTCCTAGATTCTCACCCTCGTGCTGACTCGGTTGTGATTAGTGCCGCTCATGGCCGGTTGGCCAACCCGAAACAGCTCAGCTCATTGCCACCTGACAGAGAATCCCGCCTTCTGGACCAGTATGGGAAGAACTTCGCTTCCTCCACGCTGGGGATTAGGGCCCTGAATTATGTCGTCCATATGGGGGACTACCAGAAGGCCATTCTGACTCGGTGGAAGCCAGATTGGACTCCCTGCCAGACTCCCAAGTCAAGCAGGAGTTGGCTGATCTTGTCCGCTCTGCACGTTCATCCAGGCGACACATGCTTCGTGTGACATATGATGCAGTGGACACTGCTGGACGGAGCTCAGCTTTTGCCGTGAGGCTTCGCATCATGCGTGGCTCTGCATGTTGGGTTGGTCCGGAAGTGTGATCTGCTATCCAGGAAGCGCCTTCGGGGTCTGGTGCTTCGGGGTGATGTCAAGGACATCATCACCGATTTGCAGGAGAAGGGGATGGCACTGAAGTCTGTCGATTCCATGTACCCCCATCAGCAGCAGCGCTGTCCCTTTCGCAGACGGAATCGGCCCAAGGCGAAACCCCAGGGAAGGCGGGCCACAAAACGCCAGGCCCTCACAGCTGCTAAGCCCCCGCCAAAAAGCAGCGGGTGCTTCAGCTGCGGCGCTGCCCCACACCACCTGACTCCTTCCCTCTCCCACAGCCTCTGGACTCCCCGGAGGAACCGGTTAGAGGGAGGTTTTCCTTCACCTTCCGGGCTGGGAGAGGATAACAACAGATTCTTGGGTGCTCCAGCTCATCGCAGAAGGACACTCGATAGAGTTTCTTCAGAAACCACCTCGCCACCCCCTTCTGAAGTTGTCGTATTCAAGGGAACATCTTCTCTTGGTCCAGGAGGAAA
Organism: Neoceratodus forsteri; assembly: GCA_016271365.2. Classification (NCBI taxonomy): domain Eukaryota; kingdom Metazoa; phylum Chordata; order Ceratodontiformes; family Ceratodontidae; genus Neoceratodus; species Neoceratodus forsteri. The sequence continues at coordinate 44,190,082 of CM057451.1, forward strand.
TTTCAGCTTTACTGCTGAAACAGTCAGTAGAACCCGTCCCCCTTTATCTGCAAGGGATGGGTTACTATTCTCATTTCTTCCTGGTCCCAAAGAAGACAGGAGATCTCAGACCAATTCTGGATCTCAGTTCCCTGAATCTTTTGTGGAATACAAAAGGTTCAGGATGCTCTCTTTGCAGAGCCTTCTGCCCCTCCTCTGACCGGGTCAATGGCTGTGTGCCCTGGATATGCAGGATGCTTATCTGCACATTTCCTTTCGCCCGTCTCACTGCAAATACCTTTGTTTTGCGTTCCAGGGGGACCACTACTAATTCAATGCACTTCCGTTTGGCCTATCCTCAGCACCCTGAATATTTACCAAATGCCTGGCAGTGGTGGCAGCCCACCTGCGTCCCAGGGGGTGCAGGTTTTCCTGTACCTGGATGATTGGCTCCTGGTGGTCTCGTCCAGGGGGAACTCCTGCGCTGCCTCTCCCTTACCCAGCAGGTTTTTTCCTGCCTGGGTATTACCATCAACCATTCCTAGTCTCACCTGATCCCATCCCAGAGACTACAGTTTATTGGGGTGATTCTCGATATGACTATGGGCAGGGCCTTCCTGCCACTGGACAGGGCGTCCACCTTCCAGACTGAAATAAGTCTGCTGTCCGGCCACAGGCGGGTTTCTGCAAGGTCGGTTCTTCGCCTTCTCGGGCTCATGGTGGCTGCTATCCCGACAGTTCCTCACGCTCGACTCCACATGAGAGTCTCTCAGTGGACTGTACGCTCCCAATGGGATCAGTTAGTGGACTACCTAGGTCACCCACTCTGGTCTCCCCGCCGATGCTTCGAGACTTTTAGTGGTGGATGGTTCAGAGAACCTGTTTCTGGAGTTCTTTCGTCCTCCCCCAGACTCTAACCACAGACGCCCTGGCGAAGGTTGGGGAGCCCATCTAGGCCCTCATTGGACCCAGGGCTCCTGGTCCAAGCTCGAACAAGCTGTCCACATCAGTGTGCTTGAGCTCCGGGCAGTGTTGTACGCTCTTCAAGCCCTTCACCAATACACCCTTCCCAGCCACCTAGCCGTCCAGACGGACATGTGCATGGTTTGGTACATCAACAAACAGGGAGGGAGGGACTCGGTCCTACCCTCTTTGCAGGGAGGCAGTGAGGGTTTGGGATTGGGCAACACAACACGACCTTCACCTCACGGTAGTTCACGTTCCAGGAGTCGAGAGCACCCTGTCAGACAAGCTAAGTCGCTCTTCTGCTCTGACTCACGAGTGGGAACTGGACCAAGGGGTCCTAGACAGTATCTTCCAACTTTGGGGAACACCACAGGTCGACCTGTTCGCATCCCCTCTAAACGCAAAACTTCCAGTCTTCTGCTCACTCGTTCCAGAGCGAGGCGCTTTCTTGAGAGACGCTGTGTCTCTAGACTGGAAGGACAGATTCGTCTATGCCTTTCCCCCAATTCCATTTATCCCAGGAGTCTTGCAGAAACTAGCTTCAGAAGGAGCACGAATGATTCTGATTGCTCTTTTCTGGCCCCGGCAAGTTTGGTTCTCTCTTCTACAACAATACTTAAAGGTTCTTCCTCTTCCTCTATCTCGAGATTTACTGACCCAGGATCAGGGGAACCTGGTCCATCCAGGTCTCAAATCCCTTCAGCTGCAGGCATGGCTCTTGCAGACTTAGCTCAGTCCCATTTTGGCGTGTGTCCCCAAGTGGCGGAGATTTTAGTGGAGGCCAGAAAACCCTCCACTAGATCCACTTGCACCATGAAGTGGAAAAGATTCACTATCTGGACCGCTTCCAAGAACGTGGAACCTTTCTCCTGCTCAGCAGGGCTTCTGTTGGAGTATCTACATCATCTGTTTGACCTGGGTCTCAGTCATTCTTCTGTGAAGGTACACATAGCGGCCATCTCGGCCTACCATGTCCCCTTTGTGGACAAAACCTTTGCTCAATTGGAGGTCTCTAAGACCTTTCTCTGAGGGGTCCTCCATCTGAGACCCCCTATCCGTACTCCTGCTCCCCCTTGGGACTTGAACTTTGTTCTCGAGAAACTTACTCTGCCTCCCTTCGAACCAGCAGCTTCTGCGGACTTGAAGTTCCTTTCATGGAAAACTCTCTTTCTGGTGGCCATTACTTCCGCTCGGAGAATTTCCGAGCTCCAGACCCTGATATGTAAAATTACATACTTGATTTTTCACAAGGAACGGGTTGCTCTTCACACGAATCCTAAGTTTCTCCCTAAAGTAGTAGCAGAGTCTACTCTAAATCAGTCCTTAGAGTTACCCGCCTTTTTCATGAAGTACTCCAATCAAGGGGAGTACTTACTCCATACTATGGATGTTCACCGGATTCTGAGATACTACACCAATAGGACGAAGGATCTCAGAAAGACTGACCAATTGTTTGTCTCTTTTGCTCACAGATGGGAAGGCAATGCTGTTTCTAAGCAATACCTACCTAAGTGCTTGGCTCATTGCATCACTTTCTGTTTTGACAAATACAACTAGACCCTCCCGGGTCAGGTAAGAGGCCACTCCACCAGAGAAGTAGCTGCCTCAGTGGCTTGTTTCAAAAATGTGTCTACGGTAGACATCTGCACTGCCGTCACCTGGACTTCCGTTCATACCTTTACTAAACAATACAGTTTGGATGTTGCCTCTCGCCGTAGAGCAGGCTTCGGGCTGGCTGTTCTAAAAGGCCTCTTATCTTGAGGCTTGCACAGCTGGAACTGCTTCTTGGAGTAGTTTTCCTCCTCCCGGTGCCTCTCTTTGTTCCAGACTGCTTGGAATTCAGTCCTATATGTAATTACCTACTGCAAGAGCCCTCTCAAAGTAAGATAGTACAGTTACATAAGCTCTTACTGTAACAGTAGGTCTTCGAGAGAGGCTCTTGCAGTAGGTAATACTTTCCGGCCCTCCATCCCCCTAGGCTTTTTCAGTGAGGGAAATATCCGCTCCTCTCTCGTCCAGCCTTTCTGGCCTGTTGTGGGAAAGAACTGGAAGGCGGGCATTGGGGACTGCCCTTTATACCGACGTCTCCTCACGCCAGTCACCTGACATGGGGGCAGTCCCTCGCCAGGGGCTGCTAGCTAGAAATTTTTCCATGGGGTCCTGCCGCCTGCCGACGTCAGTCCTGCATGTGATTACCTACTGCAACAGCTTCTCTCGAAGATCTACTGTTGCGGTAAGATCTTACGTAACTGTACTTTGTGGTAAGTTCTTACTGTTCTTTCCCTCAGGGTGAGCAAGCACCGCTTTTTTGGGTGGTAAGCTTGGTACTCTGACCCATAAGTGGGACTAAGTGGTGAATATTGATTCTTGGAAGAAACGAAAATGATGTATTCACTGTAATTCTTTGTCTTGCAGAATATCTTTGCTACTTATTATTATGGAGGTTATCTCAAAGCTGAAGCACACATGTTGTGAGCTGGACCCGGCTCCAACACGTTTTTTGATGAGATGTGTTTGTTCCATTGGTTTGATGTTCGCCATGATTGTCTAGAGCGTGTTGTTGTAGTTTTTTTCCAGATTCCTTGAAAGAGGCTCTGGTGAGACCCCTTCTGAAGAAGTCATCTGTCAACTCGGATATCTTGGCAAATTGCCATACTATCTCCAGTCTTTCCTTTTTGGCTAAGGTTGTTAAGATTGTGGCGCAACAGCTTGAAGAGTACCTCGTGGCCTTTGACATCTATGAGCCACTCCAGTCTGGTTTCAGAGCCAGGCACAGCACTGAAACGTCATTAGGGTGCACAGTGACCTCCTCAGGGCTAGTGATAGAGAAGACAAGTCAGTTCTTGTTCTCCTCCATCTCTCCTCAGCCTTTGACACTGTAGATCACATTGTGCTACAGTACTTGATCGCCTCAGAGAGCATTGTGGACTCACTGGCACTATCAGCTAGTTTGAGTCCTATCTCACTGGCAGGAAGCAGTGGGTAGTGATGTGGAATTTCTCCTCCTCCTCCTCCCCGAGACTCTAGCCTTGTGGAGTACCTCAGGGGTTGATCTTGTCACCAATGTTGTTCGCAGTGTATAAACTTTGCCATGCCTTGTCTATTACCACACTCGTCCACCATCCCCTGCTCACCTTAGGCAGTTTACACTGTTTTTCCTCTTCTTTCCTCGTTCCCTTTTGCTCCCTTGCCCTCTTTTTAATGGCCTCCCCTGGAGCCTTAAAAAAAAAAAAAAAAAAAAGGCACAGTCTGGCTTCTTTTGGTCCTTGTCCCTATAGAAATGTATATACATCTCTTCACAGAGATACACACACACACACACATATATATATATATATATATATATATATATATATATATATATATAGATAAATATATATACGCATATTAAAAAAATAATATAAAATATACAGGCCCAGATATTCAGACTGCACCGGGCAGTGGCGCGGTGCAACTGGGCTCTGCCGGGGCCAGGACCAGTTGATATTCAACAATGATGCGCCATGGCGCAGCACTGTTGAATATGGCAAGCTCGGCGCACATTACTGCGCAGTGGCACTGCACCAGCGCAAGCTACAGAGAGGGAGCATGGAGATGCGCCGGCGCAAGTGCAGTTGCGCTAGGTGCATCATCCGTGATATTCAGCCAGGGGCATGCAAATGAGGCCATAATATAAGCAAGGCTCAAATGGGGCCATTTGCATGTCATTATGGCCCCATTTGCATGCATTGTGCAGGGCGTCCAGGTGAACTGCGCCTGGCACCCTGTCTGCTGTCAATGGGGGAAGGGTCCATGGTGGGCTGTTGTAACCCCCACCCCTCTTGTACTCCCGATCGCAGGTGTCTGTAAAAGTACATGTAACCTGGTGGTCTAGTGGTTTCCTTCCCTGATGCCCGATCGCGGGCTTCTGTAATAATAAAATGTAATCTGATGGTCTAGTGGTTCCCTGCCTGGTCACGGGCTGTTGTAATGTCAGATATTAGCCTGGTGGTCCAGTGGTACCTCCTTCTCCACCCACCCACAGAGGACCCCCAGCTACAGCACCCCATCATCGGCGGGCGGCAGCAGCCCGGCCACCTGCCGAATGTCCGCGTACATTCACATATCTGGTCTTGTGTTAGTACGGTATGGTCTGCAAGCCCATTGGTTCACCGTGAACCAATAGGCATACAGATCATACTGTTCGCCGTCTTTTGGCTTGTGGCCAGGCGGGTGCTGCTGCCACCGAGCGACGGGGTTGATGGTGTTGGGTGCGGGGGTCCTCTGTGGGGAGGGGGTACCACTGACCACCAGGCTAATATCTGACATCACAACAGCCTGCGACTGGGCATCGGAGTGGGAACCACTGGACCACCAGGTTACATTTTATTATTACAGAAGCCCGTGATTGGGCATACGGGGTGGGGGTCCACTGAGTATCAGGGAGGGTCCGGTGCTTGTGGACTGTGTTCTTGTTGGGCAGGTGGACACCCATGGCTGGCGGCTGTTGTGTTGTGCCTTGCAATACAGCCACCTGCCTGTGAGTGGCCAGGATTTGAGCTGCTTATTTTGGCTCAGCTTTGAGCAGCAGTGTGCGATGCATGTAGACGCGCCAGCATATGTGCCAGCATATCTGGCCACACATTCCGGCTGCATATTAGATGTAATGCATATGCATGGGGAGGCCCCTGCATCTGCGCCAGATACATAACTGATTGCCACGGCGCATCAGGGGTTGTGCTGCACCCTGCCCTTTGAATATGATGCTGGGAGCAGGCAAGAACCTGTTGCCATGCGCAACCCCTTTGAACATCTGGGCAGAGCATTTTCCTTCTCCTCACCCTTCAATATTGGCTTACTATCTTAATTTCCTGTACAGTGGCTATCTGTCCCTGTTCACCGCATTTTTCCTAGTCTCTTCTTTTTCTACTGATGATAATTTGTGATCTAGGCCTGGTAGCACATTTCCTGGGACAAATTCTCTTGTTAAAACTGTTTCCCTTCTTTTTCTCCCTAGAGTGACAATGGGGGCATTTCTATTTCCTTTTCCTTTCTTCTTTCACTCAAAAAAAAAAAAAAAAAAGTGTGTGCATATATGTATCTTATACTGGTGTGGTAGCGCCAGTATAGTTAGGGTTGACAGGGCAGTGTTATTGTTAAACCTCAGATTTTGTACTTTAATAACTTTGCAACCGTTTGATGGATTTGCATGAAATTTGGCATGCTTTGCCCAGGGGCAGGTCTCTTGACGTGCCAAATTTTTGTGCAACTTCCTTCTTTTGTGGGTTTTGAGATAGAGTGGTGAAAAACAGAAAATGTATGTGTATTTGTTTTTTTTCTTCAGTTTCTCTCTACAGCTGTTTCTCGGAAATTTACAGCTGTTTCTCAGAAAACGCTTTTGGTTGTGGTCTGAAATTTTCAGGGTTGAAGACCTTTGCCTCCCACATGTGCCTTTTGAATGTTTGGTAAAAAAATATTAATCCGTTCAAAAGTTATTAAATTTTTAATTTTCCCATTATTTACTGTGGAGAAAAAATAGATGTGACATGCAAAACACTTACTTGGACTGGTTATGTACGAGAGGAGCATGGGCAGCATATTTTCGTAGAGTTCCATTTTACCATGCTCCCATTTCCATTCATTGTTGTTTGAATATCTGACACTGGGATGCCCCCTCCCCATCTGTTGTATTTATTTGCCGACATCGGGTGCCCAACCCTGTGTAGGCAATACAGGATCCCTCCCCAGTAGTGTGGGACACTGGGGAGCCCACTCCCAGTGTCCCCAGTCATGTTATTCCTCCCAGCACTGTGGAACACTGGGATTGGGGAGCCCACCCCCAGTGCCCCCAAACGTTTGTTATCCCTGTAAAAAAGAAAACAGTCCCCTGACGTCTTTTTTTTCTGAAAATAAGAAAACAGTTCCTCATTGTCTACCCTGTCCACCTCCCCCCCTCCCACTGAGCACTCACCACCCACACACCCCTGCCCTATACTTACCAATGGAGGTCGTCGGGTGTCATCTTCTGTAGACCTTCTGTCATCAAAATGAACAACCAACTCATAGTTGAACACCCTGCTGTAGTGCCAAAATGTAATTTCTATTTTACAGCATGTGCCTTACTCCCTATCCTCACCACATGCATCCCTGGATACCCCCCACCTCCGCAGCTGCCAGCCTTGAGTTTCTCCTTTTCTCCAATGTCTCCTCACAACACCCTACATACACTTCTCTCTCTAAACCCTTCAAAAAAGCAACTCTCCTGACGGCCTGGACCCCAAGCTGCTCAACCTGTCTGCCCCTCCTATCTCCATCCCCCAACTGGTTTACTCAACTTATCTTTCCTCACTGCCACTATTCCTGAAGCCTGGAAGCTATGCCATTTTTCTTCCTTTACCTAAAATTAAGATTAAGATTAGATGAGACGTGTATGCTTGACATATCCCTAAGCAATATTATAGGATGGCAGCTATAAAACTGTGACATGTATACTAAGGGTACCCTATCAGAAGATTTTCAGTGTGATAAGGTGTGTTAATAACTACTCTGCTACAAGAAATAGAGGCTTTAAAATATGGACCCACAGTACAGGAATAGATCACTATGCTTGAAGAGCTCATAGATCAGGCTGCTGCAAGCTTTTGCCATGCAACCCTCTAGAACAAAATGAGCAGGATAGTAGCAGTGCTCAACCAAGCACACCTGAAATTCAAATTACACCGGAGCAGGAACTAGAGAAATGGTGCATAGTACAGCCGCATAGATTAAATAAATGTGGGGGGAAAATTGGCAAGGATTCATCAGAGGAGTTCCAGAGTAGGCCCCAGGCCTTATTGGAGCAACCAACTGAACCCCAGTCCAAGCAGGATGCAATGAGGGAGGAAGAAATGCTCACAAGGGGAATATAGATATTATTCCACATATAAAACTCCAGAACAAATTTAACCCCCTAACAGATCAACAAACAGAACCCCAACCTAAGGATGAGGTAAGAGGAGGAGTGAATAGGGACATCCTAGTGATAAGGGAGTCAATCATCAGAGGAACGGACACTTTGCTTTGTAAAGGCAGAAACGAATATACTACTGTTAGTACATTGTCTGGGGTTATGATGAGCGATGTCAGGAAAATGATAAAGGTCTTCTGTCAAATCTCACAAATCCTCTGGTCATCATTCAAGTGGGTGTCAATGACATTGGAAATAGGCACCCAAATGACATATATGCTGAATTCAGTGAAGTGGCAAATGAAATCCAGAAAGTAGGTGGAGACATCATTATTAGGGATGTAAGTTCCTCATGGATGAGGTTTTAATGACTCATTGTTTGTTCGTGAAATCATTAGTAAACAGTAGTAAATGTTGTGCCACTGTCATCATTGCTACATTCTGTTGACACTAGTGAAAGTCATGGAAGTTCTGAATAAAGATCAAACGTTATGGAATCAGTAACGTGTATGACTACAATGACAAACTTACATCCCTAATCATTATATCGGGAATCCTACCAACAAATGGGAGGTACTCCTACAAAACAGAGGTATCCTGCAAATAAACAGCTGGCTTAGACATTGTTGCACTGTTCGGAAGTTTGGTTTTATTGAAAATTAGGAAATATTTAGGGATGACAGGTTATTGCACATGATGGGCTACACTTAAAATCAGGGCAAGGCACTTAGCTAGGTTCCTAAAACAGCAGATCACCCATTTAAACTATTAGATATGGGGGGGCAGGGAAAATTATTTAGAACAGTGGTCAGACAGACCATCCAGAAAAAGTGACACAGGGATGGAAATGTTTACTGTTAAATGCTAGAGCCTGCCCCAAAAAGTGGAGGAATTGAAATTCATTATGGAATCCAACCAGATTAAAATATGTGCTACAGTATAACAGACACATGGTGGGATCAGAAAAACAACTGGGGTCATTACATAAAGGGGTATCAGCTTTTTTCCAAGTCCAGGGAATACAGAAAAGGAGGGGGCATGGCTCTGTATATACAGGACGATATTCAGGTGGAGGAAGTGGAGTTTATTTCAAACAATTTGGATCAAGTCTGGGTGAAAGTTACTCCTAGCCGTTCACCTAAATTCTTTTTGGGAGTGCTCCTCAGACCACCATCTATGAGCAAGGAAGAAGAGTACTTGTTACAGAAATGCATCCTAAATTTTAACCCAGCAGACAAAATTATTTTACTGGGGGATTTTAACCTTCCAGGTATTAGATGGGACTCCCTTAAAGGAACAAGTAGAACAGAGCAGGAATATATAGACATATTCAGTGACGTGGGCTTGAAGCAGCTAGAACATGAGCAAACAAGGGGCCAGAATATGCTTGATTTAGTTATTACAAATATGACATCCAGTATTCAAAATTGCACTACTTTAGCACCTCTGGGAAATGGTGACCATTGTATGGTTATCTTTGATTTAGATAGATAGTCCAGCTATAGATGGTGATACACATACGCCAGTATGGAATAAAGCAGACTTTGGTGCTGTCAAGGATAGGTTAGTGAAATGGTATTGGAAGAACAATTTTAAAACAAAACAACTAAAGAAATGTGGGAGGTCATGGAAGAGGTAGTATACAAATGTATTAAAGATCATATTCCTACTAAAAGTATATCGGGGAGCAAGAACACCAAATTGGATGAAGCACAGAATTAAAGAAGATGATTAAAACAAAACAAAAACTCTCTAAAAACATGAGGGAATGAAAAAAGTGCTGGATGGATTAAATAGACAATTACAAAATAGTATAAAAAAGGAAATCAGAAAAGCAAAGAAGGCACATAAGAACAAGCTGGCAGCAAAAACAAAGGACAATTATAAAGCATTCTACGCTTATGTTAATGAAACAAAAGGCAGTGGGCAAAAATAGGTCCCTTAGAAAGACTGGATGGCAAAATGGCAACAACAAACAAAGAAATGGCAAATGTGCAACATGATTATTTTGCCTCAGTCTTTAACAAAAAATGAGGTAATTTAGGCTCAGGCTCTCCTTCCCCCCTTCCAAATCAACCTAGCTCCTCAGCCCCCTTCCTCCCTCCTCACCTACCTCCCCCCTATACACCTACACTCATACCCCCTGCTTCTCTACCCCCTTGCTCTCCAAATCCTTTCTTTCTACTTGACGATCTCCCTGAAGCTCAACCTCTGCTACTGGCACTCAAGTTCTGCTATCCACCCTGTTCTGTAAACTGGCACTTATGTATCTCTTGTAACATGGCATAAAAAGAAAAACAAAATGAAGCACTCAGATAGGTGCAAACACACCATGTGGTACAGTAGAAACCATGGTCACATAGAAACATAGACTTTGATGGCAGATAAGGACCGCTTGGCCCATCTAGTCTGCCCATTTCCCTACCTACAGGATAGGCCGTAGATCCTAGTTAATCAACAGCCTATTTCTTCCTACCCCCCACAAGAATTGCCTTATGTCTGTCCCATGCATTCTTGAATTCTCCCACAGTTTTAGACCCCACAACCTCCTCAGGAAGGCTGTTCCATGCATCCACTACCCTCTCTGTGAAATAATACTTCCTCACATTGCCCCTGAACCGCCTCTCCTCTATCTTTAAATTGTGTCCCTTGTTCTTGCAAGTCTTTTTCTGAAAGATGCTACCTCTTGGACTTTGTTGATTCCACTGAGGTACTTAAAAGTTTCTATCATGTCCCCTCTCCTTCTTTCCTCAAGGGTATACATATTAAGCTCCCTTAGTCTCTCCTCATACGGCTTCTCCTGCAGACCCTGCACCATTTTAGTTGCCCTCCTCTGGGCCTCTATCCTGTCTATGTCCTTGCGGAGATGGGGTCTCCAGAACTGGACACAGTACTCAGATGGGGTCTCACCAACTGTCTGTACAGAGGGATAACAACTTCCTGTTTTCTGCTGCTGATGCCTCTCCTATACATCCCAATATACCCCAGCCCTCCTACTGCCTTCTCCACATTGCTTGCTAACCTTAAGGTCATCTGCTATGATTACCCCCAGGTCCCTTTCCTTTTTGTTGTTGTTACTACCTCCCCACCCATTGTGTATTCTTCCCCTGGGTTCTTGTTTCCCAGGTGCATAATTTGCACTTCTTTGCATTGAATCCTAGCTGCCATACTTGACCATTCCTCCAGCCTTGCCAAGTCCTTTTTCATCCTTTCCACGCCTCCTTGTGTATCAACCCTGTTGCAGATCTTTGTGTCATCTGCAAAAAGGCATACTTTTCCTTCCAGTCCCTCTGCAGTGTCACTGATGAAGACATTAAAAAGGACTGGACCCAATACTGAACCCTGCGGTACTCCACTAGTAACCTCTCTTTCTTCAGAGTGAACTCCATTTCCTTCTGTGTCCTGTTGTGCAGCCACTGTTTTACCTAGGCTACCACCCTGGCACCCACTCCCAGGCTGGTTAATTTTACTATTAATCTTTTGTGTGGGACTGTGTCAAATGCCTTGCTGAAGTCCAGGTAGGCCATGTCCACAGCCCTCCCTGGTCTACTACTTTGGTCACCCAGTCAAAGAAATCTATTAGATTCATCTGACATGACCTTCCCGCTGTGAATCCATGCTGCCTTGGGTCCTGTGCTCCACTGGCCTCTAGGTACTCAACTATTCTTTCCTTCAGAAGTGACTCCATCACTTTCCCTACCACAGAGGTCAGACTGACGGTCTGTAGTTTCCTGCCTCTGTCTTGGTCCCACTTTTGTGAAGGTAATACTAGTAGATCATGGTTTGTATTGTAATACCTTGGCAATCCACTACAGGTAAGAAGCAGTATACAAGTGAAAGCAATATGCAAATAGCTTGCAGTGTAGTTGTCCCAAGTTGTATTTACTAAGAATTTTCCTGGACAGGGTTTTGACTTTTCAAGATTGTTCTATATTGTAACTACAACAGAAGTTCATGAGTTACTAAAGATTGTACATTTAAACTCCACATATATTGTTAATTATGCTGCAGCAATATTTCTGTAAAAGTGAACAGTTACATACTGTTACCATCCCTTCTGATCTACTGCTTTCCGAGCAACTGTGGGTGCAATGCATTGTGGATGACTGAATAACATTATCTGGCCCAGCCTTTTCTTGGTGAATACACAGTGGTAAAGATAAGCATGCAGCATCTGTAACCCAAAGCCAAAATAACAGACAGTGAGATAAACAAAGCAAAATTAGAGAGGATACTTCTGTGGGTGAAAAGAGAAATAAATTGAGAGAAACAAAAAGAAATCAAAGAAACAGACTAACAATAGTAGTCAAAACAAGTGTTTGAAAGATGAAAGCAGTAAACGTTATGTTGTTCTATGTCCTGCTGAGTTAGGTAGCTTAGAGGGAAAAAAAGTAAAAATAATATTCCGTAAAATAGTAGTTGTTCAATAAAGTGTTTTTCAGATTGGCTTAGTTCAGTACATTTGGAGAAAAGGTGCTTGTGCTACTAGGATTGTGTGACAGCCACCTATTGGTCTGCAAAGGAACTGGAGAAAGAAAACTGAAATGTACCATAGCACACTCCCATCATGCAGTGCAGCCCATATCTTCTAATACATAGAGAGGAAAATCAAAGCACCTAGAAGAGAAAGTGAATTGCAAGTTTTTGAAAAGTTGTAAAATATGTTTTGATGTTAGAAAGCTTAAAGCTTGTAATGAAAGTTATTTTAACAAAAGTGAAATAGTAGCAACGATATTTCCAATAGGTGTGTTCCAATTGTTTTCAAGTATAGGCACATCATGTTTAATAGCTCAATTTATAGTATTCTGAGAGTAAATCAGTGAGATTGTACTCATTTTTCAAAGACTATTAGTCATACACTCATTGCCATGTTACAAGCAGATTAAGTCACTCAAAAGGATGGGTTCACAGTGGAATTAATCCATGGTTGGTTGGTTGGACTTCCATCGCCTCAGCCTCGTGGTCCAACCCTCTAACCATGGATTAATACCACAGTAGACCCATGCTTTCTTGTGGCTTAACTTTCATATGTATTGCCTTGATGTATACCCTTGTTTTGTATTCCATGCCCTTACGATCATGTTCTGTACTGTTCTTACCTTGTTGGGTAACCATGATTTGTATAACCTGTACTTGCTGATCCGGTGCTGTCTTGTACTGCTCTGCCTATGCAACAAGTTCATATGTAATCCCTCCCATCTATGTACATTATCCATATTGCTACTGTAAGTTCAAATACTGTATGTATACATGCCTGCTGATCCGGTGCTGTTTTGTACTGCTCTGCCTATGCAACAAGTTCACATGTAATCCTTCCCATCTATGTACATTATCCATATTGCTACTGTAAGTTCAAATACTGTATGTATACCTGCCTGCTGATCCGGTGCTGTTTTGTACTGCTCTGCCTATGCAACAAGTTCATATGTAATCTCTCCCATCTTATGTACATTATCCATATTGCTACTGTAAGTTCAAATACTGTATGTATACCTGCCTCCTCTGTAACCCCCCCCCCGGTCGCACCGTGAGACGAGCATCTTTTTGCTCAGTGTGCCTTTCCTGGTGAAACATTTTCAATAAATAAATAACACCTATACCAGCTCTATAAAAATAACAGAGTGATATACAAAATAGACTAGCAGCATTAAAGTGATTTTCCAACTTAGCTGAGAGCAACTACCATTCAACACTCACTGCTTGACTAACAAGGGTCATGTTAGTCAAGCGGTGTCCTTCATTAATCATAGTGGCCATTCTTGATCTTTAAAATGAATCACAATCCAGTCCCATTCATTTCAATAGACACGCTCAGCATGTCCTTGTCACACTGTCACATGTGCCTGAGCTGGGATGTTTCACCAGTTCAGGGCTTGTGAATTGGTCGGCTGCTCATAAAAATTTAAATTTTGAGGAAAATGCTAAGGTATGCAAAATAAAATTATTCTTTAAACCAGGCTGGAATAACTATTACTGAGGGCAGCTACCACAACATGTGAGTAGCTGTCCTATATCAGAAGTCCTTTAAATCCAATCAAATCACCAGGACTGGATAGCTTCCTTCCTAGACTACTTAAGGAATTAGCCAAGGAGTTGGCATCACCATTAAGCCATCTCTTTCAGATGTCTCTAGATAGAGGGGAAGATTAAAAACAAAGAACAGCCAAACACTGCACCTCATATCACTCGGACAACGGAGATTGAAGCAAAGATATGTTTATTAATATTTACCTGACGTTAGCTGATCAAACAATCCTTTATCAAAGGTTAAAATACTGTGAATCAACCACCATTTAAATACAAGAAACCATTGTGATGTCATTACATGATGCATACAATAGCTAAATTGAGCACACTTGAATTACTTAAACACATAAAGCACATTGAATTTTACTGAAGCACCAGCTGCCCGAAAAGTAAACCTTTTGTCTCTTGATAGAGGGGAAGATATAACTGCATGGAGGGAAGCAGTAGTAATACTCCTTTATAAAAAAAGGAATAAAAAAGACCTTCAAACTACAGGCTAAACTACAGGCTGGTGAGTAAGTGTATATGTAAGGTACTAGAGGGCATTATAAAAGAATTAATCACTGCCATCCTACAGGAAAACAAGTTAGTGGACAGTACTCAGCATGGTTTCAGGAAGGGGCAATCATGTCAAACAAACATGCTTGATTTCTACGATATGTTAAGTAAAAGACTTGACTCTGGGGAGTCAGTGAATATGGTTTTTCTGGACTTTTCAAAAGCATTTGATAAACTCCCCCATCTACAGCTCATCGAACTTCTTCAAAAAGTTGGGATACACAGGAACATTGTATCATGGATCACCTCATGGTTGACAAGTAAGAAGCAAAGAGTTAATATTGGGGAGCTTACCAGATTGGACAGATATAATCAGTAGGGTGCCACAGGCATTGGTCCTTGGACCATACCTGTTTAACATCTATGTTGAAGTGTTATTGGTAAATCAGGAGAGAGGGTATGGCTTGCAAAATTTGCAGAAGATTGCTGCTTGGAGGTCGACTTGTTAGACCAAAATAAACATCTGTCACCACAGCAGGCGTTGGACCACATTAACAGTTGGTACAGTACTTTTCAGCTGCACCTAAATCCTGATAAATGTACAGTGATGCATCTGGGCTTAAAAAACACAGCCGCCAAATATCAAATCTTACTTTTAGAGGGCCTTGCAGCAGGCTATTACACCCTCAGGACTACTCCTCAGGCACTAGGACCTCCGTGAAACTTCTGCCAGCAATACACAGCAGGGACCACCCCTAACTCCAGCCCTGCCCCGACGCCGGTCAGGGTACAAGAGGGGGCGGACTCAGCTCTACCTCAGTTCTTTCCCGCCGTGTCCTGTACGTGAAGAAGGAACAGCTTCTGCATGCAGTTGCAGCTCAGACTTGTGGATTTTCGTTCTACAATCAAGATTTTAAACTCGCTTTTTGACGGGTTTTCTCACCTGAAGGTACCCGACTTCAGTCCGCTGCTCCGTCGGTTATTTTTTCTGCCTTTTGAGCGTTTTATCCTCGCTCTTATCACTGTTACCGAGACCGACGTCAGCTGTTGCCCGTCCGAGTTCAACGGATGTCTTCTCGGGCTGTGGTATCTCTAGAGCACTTAAATAAGTGTGAGTGTGGGAGGCAGATCCCAGCGAAGGACGGCCATCGGTGGTGCGTTTTTTGTCTAGGCCTGGACCATGACACCGCCAACTGCGCAGATTGCCAGGCCTTTACCAGCCGGACCCACATCCGCCGCCTCAAGGCCCTTAAAGCCTACTTATTGGAGCAGAAGATGGATCTGCACTCCTCGGAGGGGAAGCGAAAAGAGAAAGAAAAAGCACCATAGCAAGGACCGTAGTCAGTCCCGACACCGGTCCCGGTCATGCTCGCACTCGCGTCCCTCTCCGAAAAAGGCATGTCCCTTGGATTCTGGAGAGCTCAAAGACTACTCAGGCTAAGGCTGGCCCGTTGGAGGAGAAGCGGCCAAAGTGTGACCCCTCTAAGGGTCATCGCTAAGCCCTTAGAGGTGCCTGCTTCAGCCCCACCTGCTAAGGCACCGACACTGCCTGCTAAAGGCGTGCCTCGAGCCAGGACTCTCCGGTGCCCCCGCGGCACCCCATCGCCAGTACCTGCACCGACGCCGGGTCGGAGGCAGGCGACGCAGGAGCGGTCAGTGGAAGAGACGACGCCCCGCCGCCTAGTTCTCTCTCGCCCGGCCCTCAGGAGAGCTCTCCTTCGCTACCAAGTTCCGAAACTTCCTTCCCAAACGAGCAGCTGAAATATTCACCAGGATGAGCTCAAGGATCTTTTTTCTTTTGTGGGGCAGGTCCATAAGCGGTTCTTCCGTGCGGCCCAGACACCAGTACTGGACCCAGCGGAAAAACCACAACCAGAAGGTGAATCTTCCCCGAGGAAGTCGCTGGAGCACCAGCCTACATCTCCCTCCAGGGCTCGTTCCCGCACAGGGTCTCAGGACCACTGACGTCGCTCCCGGGACTTGGGTGACCGACGTCGGTCTGGGTCATGCTCCAGGATCCCTTATCGCTCGAGGCGAGAATGCTCCCAGCGTCGGTCACTGCTCCGTCGCCGGTCCAGGGACCGGAGTCGGTCCCCTAGTTACCGACGTCAGCGATGGCATGGTCATAGGACAGAGTCAGACTATTCCAAGTCGGATAGTCGATCCTCCTCACCGACGTCTACCTCTTCTTCCTCTCTCAGTGTGAAGCGCTCCCCGGGAGAGAAGGACCAGCCTCGCTCGCCTCCGGACGATCCTACTTTTATGGACATCATGAGGCACATCCAGGCCTCCAGCGAGTGGGACACGGAGGACCTGGATCCAGAACGCCGGGGCTGGCCAAGTACCTGAGGCAAAAGGAGCCAAAGCCTCTGGTTATCCCTCCTTTGGTCGATACATTCCAGGACCTTACCAGAACCACCTGGATGCATCCAGCCTCAATCCCGGCAGTTCCAAAAAAGTCGAACAGGCTATATAAGGCCCCAAGGCAGAATCCTTTCTAGGAACACCCTCAGGCAGATTCTTAGTGACCACGGCTGCCCATGACAAGTCCAGGCAACAAGCACCTCAGCTCTCAGCCTCCCGACCCAGAGTCTCGCTATTTGGACCAGGTGGGCAAAAAAGTATATGCTGCTTCCACCAGTTCCATCCGTTCTCTCAACTTTCTGATGCATATGGTACAGTACCAGAATGCACTTTGGGCGAGGGGACTAGAGCTGATGAAGACCATGCCATACTCTGACCAAAAGGCAGAGCTCCTGGCCCTTCTCCAGTTGGGCTCAGACGTAGGCTTCCATGTCCTGAGAGCCTTGTATGACACTGCAGACACAGCAGCCAGGGCAGCCGCTTCTGGGGTGTGCCTCCGGCGCCATGCCTGGTTGAGTGTCTTGGGCTTTCACCAGGATCTGCAGGCCGGTATCAAGGATCTGCCCTTCCAGGGTACTGTGCTGTTTGGGCAGGAGACGGAGGCCTTGCTCTCCCGCCTCCAGGAGTTGGGCAAGTTGATCTGGTCGGTCCGACAGATGTGCCTGTGGCTACTCAGTGACACAACACCCAGACGGCCTTTTCAGAAGTCCTCAGGCAACAAGGTCCAGCCCGTGACAACCAACAGGGGCAGAGAGAAGGCTTTTGCAGGAGATCCGAAACCAGCAATCTAGTGGACCTCCTGCCCGTGGACTAATTCTCCCAGGCCTCTCTCCCCACTCCCGCTCTGCCCAGTGACTCCCTTCCACCCCCCCTTCCGCGGGAAGATCCAGGGGAGCCGATTGGGGGCCGCTTCTCTCTTCATTTCGAAGGGTGGAAGTCAGTCACTGCAGACCAGCGGGTCTTGGATATCATCAGGAGGGGACACACGCTGGAGTTCACAGAGTTTCCACTGCACACTCCACCAAAGCTCTCCCGTTATCCTCCTTCTCACATCCCACTAATAGAAGGAGAGATCCAGACCCTCTTGCAGAAGAGAGCAATAAAGAGGGTCCCTTTGCATCAGCAAGGGCAGGGGTTCTGTTCCCATTTCTTTCTGGTCCCAAAAAAGACTCAGGACCTTCGTCCCATTCTGGACCTCAGTCCTGAGTACAAAAGGTTCAAGGACTCCTTCCCTTGCTGCACCAGGGGGACTGGCTGTGCTCTCTCGACATGCAAGATGCATATATGCATATCGGGGTCTGTCCTCCCCACAGGAAGTTTCTGAGATTCCACTTCCAAGGGGAGCACTTTCAGTTTCGAGTGCTTCCGTTCGGCCTTTCTTCCACACTGCGAGTCTTCACCAAGTGCCTAACAGTGGTGGCTGCGGCTCTAAGGCGCATGGGGCACTATGTGTTCCCCTACCTAGACGATTGGCTGCTTACGGCCCCGTCAAGAGTAAACCTTCTATGAGCTCTCGAAGACACTTATACTCTGTTCTGAGAGCTGGGGATCACCCTGAACTTATGAAAATTATCCCCAGAGCCCAGCCAAAGCCTCGCCTTCCAGGAGCGATCGTGGATTCCGTCCAGAGCATGGCCTTCTTTCCCCAGGACAGGGAGTTCGCCATCGAAGGTGGCAGAACGAAACTCCATAACTCCTGAGTTCCAGCTCAGAACTTTCTCAGTTTACTGGGGCACATGGCGCGGCCATTCCTGTCACTCCCTTGGCCCGCCTCCACATGAGGGTCCGCAATGGATGCTCAGGGTGCAGTGGGAACAGAGCAACGATGATCTAGACTCCATGGTCAAGATCTCAGGGCCAATCAGGAGAACGCTGCTTTGGTGGATGGACCCCAGCCATCTAGAGAAAGGGGTCAGCTTTCGTCTGGAGCCACCAGGTCAAACTCTGACAACAGATGCCTCGGACCTGGGGTGGGGGGGCGCAGCTGGGTGCTCGTCAAACACAAGGGGTTTGGTCACCCGAGGAGCAGTCCCTTCACATCAATGTGCTGGAAATGCGAGCGGTCCTCTACGCCCTACAGGCTTTTCAGGAGGACCTGGTGCCAGGCTCTGTTCTAATTCAGACAGACAACATGGCGGTCATCTTTTACATCAACAAGCAAGGGGGCACTCATTCGTATCCTCTTTGCAGGGAGGCATATGAGAGTCTGGTGCTGGAGCGGGGCATTCTGCTGTCCGCAGTGCACGTTCCAGGCATCCTCAATGATCTGGCCGACAGCCTCAGCAGGTCGCATTCCAGAGCGCACGAGTGGGAACTACTACAGTCCGTGGCGGACCAGCTGTTCGACAGGTGGGGTCTTCCAGAGCTGGACCTCTTTGTGTCACCACGCAGTGCCAAACTGCCAACGTTTCACTTCTGTGAGAGCACGCCTGGAGTTTTCTGACCAGAGCGTTATCCCTTTGCTGGGCAGGAGGATTCTCTATGCCTTTCCACCTTTCCCTCTCATTCAGAGGTTCTGCTCAAGTTACAGGCAAGAGGGCCGAATGATCCTAGTGGTCCCAAATGGCCTCGGCAGATTTGGTTCCCACTACTGCAGTGGTTATCAACGCAACCTCCAATTCCACTGCCCATATGTTTCAAGAGTTGCTGTCCCAGGACCAAGGGTCACTGGTCCATCCAGATCTTCGGTCCTCACACCTACATGCTTGGCTCCTTCAGGCGTAGCTCAACATAGATCACGGGGTTTCCCGGAAGTGGCGATGGTCTAGTGTCGGCAGAAAGCCCTCTGTCGCTCCACCCTCACGCTATGAAGTGGAAGCGTTTTTGTCTTTGGGCATCGCTGCAGCGTTTGGATCCCGTCACCTGCCCTGTGAACTCAGCTTTACAGTACCTCCTCTCCTTGTACGATAAGGGTCTGAGTTACTCCTCTATCAAGGTGCACATGTGGGCAATCTCCGCCTATCATGCTGTCGTGGGAGATAGAGCATTGGCACAATTGGATGTAGCCCGCACCTTTCTTAGAGGAATTCTGCATATGAGACCTCCCATTCGGGACCCTATCCCACCCTGGGACCTCCTTTTGTGTTGGAGAAACTCACCCTCCCTCCTTTTGAACCAGCAGTGGATTGTGAGCTGCGCTACCTTTCCTGGAAGGTTTGTTTGTTGGTTGCTGTTACCTCAGCTCGAAGGGTTTCTGAGCTTCAGGCTCTGATGTGTAAAGAGCCCTGTTTGGTTTTCCACAGGGAAAGGGTTTCCTCAGAACGGATCCTAAGTTTCTTCCAAAGAGGTCTTAGAATTGACCTCAGCCAGTCAGTTGACCTTCCTGTTAATTTTCCTTCCCTTCCAGTAGAGGGTCTCCTCCACACATTGGATGTCCACAGGACTTTGAGGTTACACCTACAAGGACGGCTCAAGCACCGCCAATCGAGCAACTCTTTGTGGCATTTGCACCATTATTGCTTGGTCAACCGTGTCCAAGCAAACTATTTCTAAATGGATAGTTCATTGTATCTCGTTTTGTTACAAAAACACAATAAACCCCTACCGGGCCTGGTTAGGGTCCTCCTGAAGAGTGTCCGCTTTTTGTACGCCCTCACGAAATGTCAGCCATAAAGGACATTTGTGTGGCCGAACCTGGAACTTGGTGCATACCTTCACAAGCATTACAGCTTGGATATCATCTCCAGATGCCGAGTTGGCTTCGCCTAGCCGTATTACAAGGGCTTTTGTCCTAAGGCCTCTGGAGTCAGCATATTCCACCTCCCGGGGTCGTCTACCTCCTTGTTGTGGGACTGCTTGGGACTCAGTCCTGATTGTAATAGCCTGCTGCAAGAGCTCCCACTCGAAGTAAGATAGTACAATTACATAAGAACTTACTGTAAAGTAGATCTTCAAGAGGAGCTCTTGCAGCAGGCGCTACTTCCCACCTGCCTTCCCCATCAAGGTGTGCAGATCTATTTTCGTTTTCTTCTCCAATTCTGTTCATAGTAGGCTTCGTCTCCTTCTCTTGTCAGGCCTTCTTCTGGGTCTTGTCGGGAGAACTGAGGTGGAGCTGGGTCCGCCCCCTCTTGTACCCTGACCGACGCCGGGGCGGTCCCTGCTGTGTATTGCTGGCAGAAGTTTCACTGGAGAGTCCTAGTGCCTGTGGTGTAGTCCTGATTGTAATAGCTCGCTGCAAGAGCTCTTCTGAAGATCTGCTGTTACGGGCACGCTTCATTTAACTGTACTAGAAACATTATAACCGTAAAGCTGTAACAGAGGAAAGGTATCTGTGTATCACAATGTCAGATGATCTCCAGTTTGCCACCACTGTACCAGTGTCACCAGGAAAGCAAATGGAGTCTTAAATTGTATACTCAAAATATTTCCAACAGAGAAGGTGGGGTTCTGTTCTTTCTAGAGCCCTGGTGAGGCCTCTGCTGGAATATGGAGCCCAGGTTTGGCCTTACCGCTCCATAAGGGAGACATTGCTGTTGGAGAACATACAAAAAGGATTACACGTGAGGTTAAGGAGATGGATGTGAAGGATTGCACTACTAGATTAGATACATTGAAAAATGTTCACGCTCGAGTATAGAAGGCTTAAGAGGAGACATGTGCCTACTATTCAGAGCTTTCACTGACCATGACCTTTAGAAAAAACTAGGATTAAAACTCAAATAAAATACAGTACATGATACCAGGGCACACTCTTTTCAGCTACAAGGGGAAAATTGTAAAACTTGGTGTAGAAAAATTTGGTACACCCAAAGAATTGTCCCTATCTGGAACAGCTTGCTAACAGAGGTTATAGAAAGCTCTTCATTGGAAGTGTTTGAGCATCACCTGGATAGGGTACATGGAACAGGCAGACTTTAAAAAATCTAACAGGCGAGCACTATGGACACAAGTCCCCTTAGCTCTGTACTTAGCAATGTTACCTGAAGGTGGTGACCGTGCTACTCTAGGGAACTATCACCCCATCTCACTTGTACCTACCCTGGCTAAACATCAGGAACACCTGGTTCTGTCTCAGCTATCCTCTTTCCTGAATGACTTCTCATTTTTCACTCCATTCCAGTCTGGATTTCGGAAGAACCACTCCACCTCCACCTCCTTTCTTAGGCTTACTGACTCTATCCGTTCTGCCATGGATAGTGGTCATATCACATCTGCCATTTTTGCCGACCTTGCCAAGGTATTTGACACTGTTTTCCACACCCTCCTTCTTGAGACCCTCTCCTCAGCTGGTCTATCCCAGTCAGCCTGTAACTGGTTTAAAGCCTATCTGGTAGGAAGACCTCAGTCAGTTAAAATAGCTGATTCCAAGTCCCCGCCACTGCCCATCTCAACTGGTGTGCCTCAAGGCTCTGTACCTGGCCCACTTTTATTCTCTATTTTCCTTAATAACCTGTCATCATCATGTTCCTCCTTCTGTATCCATATGTATGCTGACGACATGGTCTTATTCACCTCTGGTCACTCTCCCTCTATTGTGTCCGTCAGCCTCCAGCTCGACTTCAGTAATGCTCAGCCTGGTTTAAGTCACATCAGCTTTTCCTGAACACCAAGAAAACAGTCTCCATGACCTTTGGCATGAAGCAGAGACTCTCTAGGCTTCCCTCCCTACCCACCTTCCACACCCTGGACGAGACCACACTTGAGGATACCACCTCTTTTAAATGTTTAGGTGTTTTGCTTGACCAGCACCTAAACTTTTCTGAACATGTCTATACCATCCTGTAGAAACTGCGCCCCAAGCTTGGTGCCGTCTTCAGGAAATGCAGTTGCTTACCTCTGTCAGCTAGGCGTAACCTTGTTCAGAAAATGATTCTACCCATTTTTGATTATTGCGACATAGTCCGTTGTGCTGCTCCTAAGTCTTCTGTATCCAAATTGGATTCCCTTTTCAATGCTTGTTGTCACTTTGCTCTTGACACCCCCGCCCCCACCACTGCTCTCTCTACCCCTCCCTGGAGTGCAGACTGCTCTTGCACTGTGAAATTTACTTCTTAAATTCTGGTTTGGTTCTCTTCCATCTTCCCTGTCCTCCTCCTTCCATTCTGCCTCCTCACACCATTCTTCTTGACATCCACTGACTCTCGCGCCTGGCTATTCCATGACATACTACTACAAGTGGCCAAGATGCTTTCTCTTATCGCTTCCTATACTCTGGAACTCACTACCCATGCCCACACCCTTTTCCTCCTCTTCCATCTCCCAGGCCCTACACAACTTTTACTCCTCAAAATACACATCAGTGAAGATTCTGCTGTATTTCCCAATGTTTATTGCACTTCAAGCTTATTTTGCTTTGTTGCACTATACATATAACCTTGTAAATGTATTTTGTTCGATTCTGCATTTGAATACGTCTTATCCAACCACTTTCATATACTGTATGTGCATTCGCTTTATCTGCACTGGTTTGCTAAGTACAGTGTATGTGCCATACCAAACTGTAATTGAAAATGTACATTCAATTTATCTATACTGCATTGCCTATGTTCCCCTCTTCCCCCTCCCCCAGGATGCACTGTGAGATGAGCAGCTTGTTGCTCAGTGTGCTTTTCTGGTGAATCTCTTCAATAAGTAAAATAAATAAATAAACGGGGACACGTCTGGACATGTCTGCACTCTTCAAAGCCGAACAGCAAACTGAATAATCAAGGTAAGTGCTGTATAATGGCGTCAACGGCGGTTTCAACTTATGTTGATGTCTCTGCTATTTTAAGGTATTTTTTGCACCAAATTTTTCAACATGTTTTATTTTTTGGGACCCCTCCTCATGAACACTGTTGTGTCGTTAATTGGACCTGTAAGGCGATTTCGTGGATGCTGTGCAGAATCACCTTTTGGGACTGAATCAGTCAGTCACTCAAATCTTTATTTTACCAGGCGAACATCATTGAGCAACGCTCATTTTCAAGATGGACCTGGGCAAAACATATAGTCACACTTAAATTGAACAAAAGTCAAGGGGTAAAATAGTACAGAATTACAGAGACTAGATGATCCCTTCAGTAAGCCTAGACGCATTATTTACAGTGTATACACATTTCATTGGTCAACAGCAGATTAAATGGTATAATCAGGATTAGACATAGTATTTACAGTATATATAGACATTTCCTTGTTCCATACTAGATTAAATGATGCAGTCAGGAGGGCTAGCCATAATACGTACATTATATAGATTTCCCAAGGTCAATGAGCTGGTAAGATAACTGTGCTCAAGCAAAGGAATTCAGGCCCAAAGCTACCAGAGGAGGGAGGACGGCGGTAAATACAGTACCGAATGATGTGGTGATGAGCGGTGGAAGAAGATAGTGCAGTAAAGGGGTATGGGGAGGAAGTGCCAGTGATTGAAGCAGTGTAGAAGTCTACGAAGAGCTGGGCACTAGGGCAATTTTAGAGTATGATCTAGGGGAGGTACTGTATGGAGAGGAAATTGAGGACTTAGAGTGCTGGTTCAGAGGAGCATATTTTCCGAGCATCTGCCTGATTGGTAACCGGGGTGGGGGTGAGGGATAGTACTAAAGTTATGGAGTAAGCTTGAGTTCTAAACCCATATTGTAAGCTGCGTTGAATGAAGATCAAATCTGCAGAGATAATGAGTACTGGTAAGTACTAGAGGTGTAGGTGGGGAAAAAGAGCGGCGAATAACTAGCATTTTGCCCCCAGTTTTCCAAGACAGGACCAAGACTGGTTTAATGATAACAATTACAGGAATCCTTGAAAAAGAAGGCGTAGCTTGTTTTAAAAGCAGCTACTGACAAAGGGTGAACTAATTTCAAGGATTTTTGTATCTGATTCCATAGCAAGGGGAGCATATGACTTACTGAGTCCATACCAAATCAAGATCTCATCTTGGGGACAAACAGTGAAATAAAGGCAGAGCTTTTTAATGAGTACTTGCCAACTGTACAAGAAGGCATGCAATCTGAAATATATTGGGGCAGCTTACTGGAAATAGCTCTGAAGCTCCATATGGCGGAATTTCTCTGCCGTCTAAATTTAAGAGATGACCATCCCACCGCTGTATCTAAGGAGCAATGATGAGTCGAGTAGGGGAGACCTGTGATAAATCTTAAGGCTCTGTGGTAAAGGGTATCAAGTTTAGAGAGTGCAGTGGTCGGGCCCTGACAGTACAGGAAGTCTGCGTAGTCAAGAAGGGAAATGAAGGTGGACTGAACCAGATTCATCTTGGCCTCTCTTGTCAGGAACTGATTTATCCTGTAAAAAAAACCTAGTCTCTGCCTGAGCTTTTTTAGCAACTCTTCTGTGTGGTTGTTAAAGGATAACCTATGGTCAATCCAGACACCCAGGTATTTGAACTTAGCCACGAATTTCAAGGGTTCTCCCAGAAGTGTAGTGATCTGAGGGGATGTTATGGACATGGCATCATATGCACAAGGCGAGAATATCATTGCTTTGGTCTTTTTGGCATTTAGTAATAGTTTCTGGTTTAACAACTGTAATTGCAGCAGGTTAAACTCACTCTGCAGAACATACAAAGCGGCAGTGGGAGAGGGTCCTTAAGCGTAGAGCACCGACTCATTTGCAAAGAGGTGAATGTTGGCAGTTTTGATGTTGACATTGATTCTATTAATATATATTATGAATAGTAGAGGACCCAATGTGGAACTCCTCTCAATAAAGGTTTTAAAGGAGAAAATTCCCCTTCTGTCTTGACCTGCTGGTCTGTAAGGTAGTTAGCACACCACTTTAGGGAGTGGTGGTCCATGCCAGTGTTCTTGAGTGATGTAGAAGTGTGTGGTCCACAGTATCAAAGGCCTTGCTTAGGTCCAAAAATACTGTGCATACGAAGTTTTTATCATCCAGTCTATGTAGCCAGTCACTGATCACTTTTGCGAGAGCAGTGACAGTGCTATGTTGTGCCCTAAAACTGGATTGCAGGGGGTTAATCAGATTTTCAGATTCTAGATGTTTCTTGAGCTGGCTACTCACAACCTTTTCCAGGAGTTTGGATAAGATCGGAAGTAAGGAGATGGGCCTGTAGTTATTAAGGCCTGCAGGGTCTCTGGATTTAAACAGGGGAATTACATGAGCTGTCTTCCATAGTGGTGGCACGGCAGCCTGGGAGAGTGATAGGTTAAAGACGTGCGTAAGTGGGACAGCCAGGACCTGATAACCTATTTTTAGGTAGTAGGGGTCTAAAATGTCAGCTCCAGTGCTTTTCTTGACATCCAGCTGTAACAGGAGGTCTTCAGCCTCCTTCAGCGAGACTGGTTGCAGGGAGAATGAGTTAGATACTGGAATTCTTTGATCCTGAACACCAAGTTGGGATTGTAGATTATTTGCAGGAGAGGTGTCAAAGACTAGTCCTGCAGTGGCAAAATGATTATTGAGGTGATCCAGGATGGAGGGCTTATCAGAGATGGAGGAGCCACCAACTAGGATTTTAGCGGGTAGTGTGTTTCCAGTAGTGTAACCTTCTAATTCTTTTAGGGTTTTCCAGAATTTATTGGGGCATTTTGAGGATGCATCGAGTTCCCTGTGATAAAAAGTGGCTTTAGACTCTCTGACCAGCTTGGTGCAGAGATTCCTCTCTCTCCTAAACAATGTCCAGTCAGCCGGGAGCTTAGATTTCCGTGCCATTTTCCAAAGTGCATCTCTTTTTTGTAAGGCAATCGTTAGCTCTGGATTAAACCAACGGCAGGATTTCACCCTATTACAGACCTTACTTAGTGAAGCAAGATGAGCTAGAGCTTCTGTAGTGATTTTATGAAAGATGTCATAAGTTGTGTCCACCGATTTTGCCAGGTAAAAGTCATGCCAGCGTAACGAATCTCTTATTAAGGTAATTAAATGAATAGGGGTTTAAATTGCGACGTCTTCTGTTAGTGGTAAAGTTTGAAGCTGGTGTGGCTGTTTTAGACGTTCTTACAAGCAATGTAACAGTGGTTGCTTTTATCTGTAAAAAATGTCGGCATGAGTAAATAGATATAGTTTACTTACTAAGATAAGATCCAGTAGAGAGCTATTGTTTGGATTCTTTGTATTTGGTCTTGTGGGTTCATTTATAAGTTGAGTCAGCCTCATGGAGTCACAAAAGGCTTTTAGGGGAGCAGAGGCAGTGGTGAGTCAATTCAAGCTGAAGTCACCTAAAGTTATGATTTCTAAGGTTAATGAACCCAGTGTCTTATTTAGGTGATGTAGCAGTTGTAATCCAGCCGACGGAGGCCTGTAGCATCCAACTACACATATTGATGTAACCCCCAGGGGGCACTACCCTTAGGGCTGCTACCCCTGCCTGCCTCCCCGGGAGATGGGGTGAGGGGCCCAGATCCGGTAACGGGTGCCTCTACCCAGAGGTCAAGGTTAATACAATCGAGCTTGCTTGCTACAGCCCTCTGTTACTGCAACCCCTTTGTTCCACTAGTGGCTCACACTGGGGGCCAACAATTCTTTTCACCAGTACACTTACCCCCTGGATAATATCTTTCAGCTCACTCCGGGAACCCCCTGTAAAGTAAGGTACAATTATATCACAGTCACTATGCAGCAGTTCACCAGGGATGCACAGACCAGCCAGAGTGTAGATGCAACACACAATCTGATTTATTAAAGGGGCCGCTAACAAGGAAAAAAGGGGGACAATCAAGTTAATTTGCTTATCACTATAATTATCTAACTAGGGCTCTGTGCACAGGCCTACCCCTAATGTTTGCTGTCCCTGGGTACCCAAGCCCTAACGGCTAGTCCAACGTGGCAGCTGGTTGGGGCCCTTACACAGATGATCTTAAAGATTCCAAGAGGGTCTAAAGGAGCAAAGATTCAGTCACGCAGTCTGCAGCAGAACAGTACAAATTGGAACCAATCTTGGTACACTGGGCAGGGAGCTACCCTGATCTAGTACTCACGCCTCCACAAAGTAACGATTCCTTCACCACTGACAGGGCTGAGCCTGAATTTCACCAGCCTCATCGCACATTTATATGGCAAATGACAGAGGGGTACCTTCAAGGCCTGCACGAACTCTCAGATGGCTAAGGTGCAGCAAACGGCAGTTTCAGCCTTCCCGAGGACCGAGCGCAACAGCAGATTCTCCAATCCTCCATACAGGTCAAGCCTGGTGGGTAGCTGAGCTGGCACCAGCCTCCTCCGACCGCACGCAGTGGATTTAATCCGACTCACTCACGGCAGACCCAAACGGCCGATACAGGCCTTCACGCGCTTCCCGTGCAAGCACTCCACCAGCGCAGAAGCACACAGCTCCTCTCCCTTCACCAGCCACACCGCAGAATCTCCTTTGGCAGCATTAAGCACTCCTTACAGATCGGGCGCTACCCATTTCCATTGGCTGGCTGAACATATCAGTCATTTCCTCCTGCCCTCAGTGGTGCGAAAGAGCGCCATAGCCCACAATATCTTTTCCAAAATACAAACAGTCCCTCTATTGGTCAGCCGACTCTGTAGAGTCCTGAGGTACTGATTGGCCCAAATCAGCAGTTCTGGGCAAAAATGGATGAAACAGTCAAAACAGTCCCCACTGCAAAGGAAGGCAGGTCAGAACAGCTACATTATCATTATCATTTTACGGGGTTTCCCAGCAACAATCACATCCCCCAGCAGGGCTCCCGCTGCACAACTTGATGGTAGGAATGGGGCAATTCTCCAGTGTCCCGGGCGGGACTCGGGCATACACCCCCATTTTAGTTAATTATGGCTGCAACAGGCAGCCCTTAAAGAGACAGACATGGAGGCTTCAAAAGCGCTCACTGGTGACACGTTTGAACGGCTTTAACGCCGAACACCAATCAGGCGCGGAGCACTCACCCGAGCTCCAGGGAAATTTTTAGAAACCCCCATTCATAGGGGGGGTTACACCCTTCCTGGCCTGGGAAAGCTGGACGTCCGCATCAAGTAGTTACCCTTGCATCACATTTAAGACAAACAGCTTAATTAACACTATATCACTCTTTGCATTTCATATCTGAACAGTACATTCACATTGTAGTATGGTTTATGCAATGTTGCACACATAGGCTCTAGTTCTCCTTTACCTCAGGTCATTAGTCCTTACTCATGACACCGGGACTGGGCAACCCCTCTCTGTCAGTTACTGGCGGGGCACTTGAAGCAGAGGCACCACACTCGAAAGGCAATACTAACAATCTGGAGTTATCCCCCAAGGCTAACTTAGGCAAGGAACTCAGGGACACATACACCCCTTTGTGGACCACATTTAAGGGCAGGTCCACCGGCTGACCCAGAGACTCATAACTCAACTTTATTACTGCCCGTATTTCTCGGCCGGATCACCTAGGGGTCTTGGGCGACCCTGAAACAGGCCCTGTTTCCACTTCAGTCTCCTGGACAGTAGCATTGGGGATCTCTACGGGGGAAAAGGGCTCAGCACTCATGGTACTGTTGGGGGCCTGACCTTCTATCCCCGGACCCACTCCACTGGGCTCAGCCGGGGGCTGTCTAAGTACAGGTGAGAGACCATCAGGCATTCAAAATATTCTTCCGGTTCTGGTATATCACTGGCTTGTTCCCCCATCTCACTCTCCTCCTCTGAAAAGTCAGATAATTCAGCCAGGCCAGACGGTTCAGCCATGCTCAAGGATCCCACCCCCGGGGCGTTGCTGCTACCCAATTTAAGCTCTGGAAACAGGGGTTCCGAAGACGAAGCTGGGGGCTCAGACAGTCCAGAAGGCCCAACCTCATCTCCAGAGTTAACCAGGGGATTGCCCCGAAATAACTGACTCAGTTCATAAGAGGGTAGTATTCAATATCATCTTCATCGTGTTCTGGCATCAATGGTTGATCATTTTCTTCTGCAGACTTTAGCGAGGCCCTCTGGGTGGGCCTGTTGAAGAATCAACAGGTTTGGTGCTTTTCCTGCAGCAGATCTAGTCATAGGCCTGAAGGGGGGCATTTGGAGGCTCAGATTCAATCAGGATTTGCCTGATTGGCAGCAGATGATTTCTGTATATAGTTTCACATCTTTGGAGTTGTTTTCAGGCTGCACTTTATATACAGGCAAGTCTGTCAATTTTCCCACAACAATGTGGGGGAGGTGATGCCATCTGTCAGCAATTTTATGTTTTCCATGCAGTCCCAGATTCCTCAGTAACACTCTATCCCCCTCTTTTAGCTCCATTGTTTTCACTTTCTTATCATATCTTTCCTTGTTGGCCAGGTTTCGTTTAGCAGCTATGGTCTGGGGCAATTGATAGGCATGGTTCAATTGGGCCTTTAATTTGTACATACTGTAGATGGTTCTCGGCTTGCACCCCATCAGGAGAAACCCCAAAACACACATCCACGGGCAGCCTGGCCTCTCTCCCAAACATCAGTCTGTACGGGGAAAATCCTGTGGCGTCACTTTTTGTACAATTATAAGCGTGAACCAGGGTGCTAATCTGCTGGCTCCATCTCAGTTTGTCTTTTGTTTGCAATGTGCCCAACATGTCAAGCAAT
Source organism: Neoceratodus forsteri (assembly GCA_016271365.2). Classification (NCBI taxonomy): domain Eukaryota; kingdom Metazoa; phylum Chordata; order Ceratodontiformes; family Ceratodontidae; genus Neoceratodus; species Neoceratodus forsteri. The sequence goes on from CM057451.1 coordinate 44,220,272, forward strand.
GTACGGTTAAACCTTTCAGGTTGAGGTTCTCCCTGAGGATGGTAGGGGGTGGTTCTTGACTTTCGCACCCCTACAATGACAGCATCTCTTTAATCAGACGGCCTTTTGAAGTCCCTTCCTGGTCGGAATGGATGCCACTGCGGGCCCCATAGTGGACGAAAAAAGTTTTCAACAAGCACCTTAGCCACCGTGGTTGTATTCTGATCCTTAGTAGGGAAAGCCTGTGCATACCGGGTAAAATGATCAGTGACCACCAATATGTTACTGACACTTTTCAGATCGGGTTCTAGGCTTAAGAAATCAATACAGACCAGTTCCATAGGGGCACTAGTGGTAATGTTGACCATGGGAGCAGCTCTCTGGGGTAGAGCTTTCCTTTGCAAACAACGGCTACAGGTCTTGACATATTGCTCTACATCCGTACTCATTTTCAGCCAGTAAAATCGGGCCCGTACTAGATCAAGTGTTCGGTCTATGCCGAGATGCCCCATTTGATTATGCAAGGACCTTAAGACCAGTTCTCTAAAAGCTGAGGGCAGCACCAGTTGTTGTTTGTCTACCCGGCCTTCCTTATTCACAGTCTCTCTATATAGTAGTTGGTTAATCAGCTTCAATTTAGGCCCTTCTTTGTACAACAGGGCAGTCCTCAGGTCAGTGGAATGTAATTTGGACACGTCCCTCCCGGCCTGCAAAGCCTCCACAGACGTTTTTATCATAAGATCACAAGATTGAGCCTGTTGAAGACTATCATTGTTGAATTGGGGCAGTGAGCTAGTGTCTAATGCAGAGAAATGGCAATAGACAGCAGGTATACAGTTTTTGGATGGCCCCAGACAATCCACCATACAGTCCACCGCATCAGGAGTCACCTGTTCCTGTTCGTCAGATTTCTGGCAGAGGGCCCTTATGTCAGGTTTGGACAACCTGACCCAATCAGTGTCTGTGTATAGGCTTCCAGAGAGAGCATCTGCATCTACATGGTTTAGGCCCCGCCTGTACTCAACAGCATAGTTTAGGTATTAAAGGCTGGCCAGATGTGGCGGCCATGGTGTGGCATCCAACTTGGCAGAGGTCTGTACATAAGTCAGAGGGTTGTTATCAGTCTTTACCACTATCTTGGCACCATACAAATAGTCATGAAACTGATCGACAATGGCCCACTTCAGAGCCAGGAACTCTAGTTTGTGCACTGGATAATTTTTGTCTGAAGGAGTCAGACTTCTGCTGGCAAAGGCTACAGGTCTCAAACCGTTCGAGTGCTCCTGATATAACACAGCCCCCAATCCTCGTAGACTGGCATCAGTATGAAGAGTGTATGGTTTGGCCGGGTCAGCATAGGCCAACACTGGGGCATGGGTAAGTTGATATATAATGTCATAGGAAGCTTCCTCACACTCAGCAGTCCAACGGTCCCCAAACACATCATTCGGCCGGAAATACTTCTTTTCTATTTCAGAGCGCACAACCTTCTTATACATTTTGTGCATAGGCGGATACCCCTGAGTGAGGTTAAGGAGGGGGCGAATCACCTGAGAATAGTCCTTAACAAACCGCCTATAGTATCCACAAAACCCCAAGAATCGCTGCAACTCTTCAGATTCCTGGGCTGAGGCCAAGTAGTCAAAGCCTCCACTTTGCTAGGGTCAGTCTCTGCCCTCAGTGGACACTATGTGGCCCACGTATTTCACAGAAGTCTGGAAGAATTGACACTTGTCGAGCAGACAACTTAAGGCCGAAATCCTCGAACCGATCCAAGACCTTGAATAATCGTTGCTCGTGTTCTTCCAACGATTGGCCAAACACTATGACGTCATCTGAATAGACCAGACACTCGAATAAATTCATGTCCCTCACAGCCCGCTCCATCAGGCGATGAAAAGTGGCTGGAGCACCCGAAATTCCTTGAGGCATCCGAACAAACTCATAGAAGCCTAGGGGACAAATGAATGCAGTCTTCTCCCAGTCGTCTGGGGCCATCGGGATCTGGTAGTATCCATCTGCTAGATCCAACACAGAAAACCACTTACTACTCATTTAAAATAATCCATCGCGTCCTGTATGGTGGTATAGTATACTGGTCCGGAATGGTCCGCCGATTCAAAGTGCGATAGTCTACACACATCCGAACTGCCCCATTCTTTTTCCTTACTGCTACTTTGGGGGAGGCATAGGGGCTCCTGGACTCTTGTATTACCCCAGCAGCCAACATCTCTTGCAGGTGCCGCCTTACATCATCTATTATCAGCGGGGCCAGGCGCCGGGATCTCTCTCGAAAGGCCTTTCATCATGCAGCCGAATGTGATGCTCAGCCCCTGCACACATTCCACATCCCACTCTTTCAGGGAAAACCTGGTCTCTCTTGGCAAGCTCTCACTGACCCTTTGTTTCCACCCAGCCGGCAGCGGGAGTCACCAAAATCAAACATATCAGGAGTAACTTTATCACTGGTCCTGGAATCCTTGCTGTTGGGTAGTACTGCGGTATCTGCACAATGTACACTTGCCAAGGTGCACCCTCTTCTTATTTGAATCTCTCTGTGGGACACATTATGCACTTGAACCATCACCCTCTTAACATAAGCATGAGCTCTAGCCGGCAAGATGCTGGGTCTGACCAACAGTCCCTCAGGTAATCTTCCCTCCACAGGCGCATCCAACATCAACAACTTATTCTTAACATCTGTTTTAGTCGGACTTCCCATGCAGGACACATTGGGCATTCGGGCAAGTGTCATGGCGGATCCTTTTCCACACCACCACCACGGGCCTTCAGGTTCCTCCGAACTAACCTTCTTTTGAGTGGCACTTGCTTGTTGAATCACAGCAGGTATGATTAAAGCTGCCCAGTCTGGAATGCTTGTTTTCTGAACACAATTGGGCCAACCGGGCCCGAACATATGCGCATTCGTCCCAATCAACAAAGGCACCCCATCATACAGTCCGGTGGGTGGGCAAACTAAAACTAGGGTTTCCACCTGCTCATCCATTCCAGCCACAGATGCAGAGAAAGATAACCAGACTTGGATGTACCCCAAATACAGATAGGCCTTGTCGCTCAGCCCCCATACATGTAGACCATTCAAAGGTTGCAGGGGCACCTCAGGTAAGTGTGCCTGGTACCAGTCCTGGAACATGGTGGTTACCTGAGAGCCACTGTCTAATACAGCTCTGGTGGGAATTCCATTTACCCGCACTGGGGTCTCCATTGAAGGTCCGACCACATCAGACCAATCAGGGGCCACAGCACTGATAGTTCGACTGGGCATGGGCCCGAGTTACAAAACTTTTCCTGGGGACCAGAGACTGGGCCTGGCGATGTCGGGCAATCAGTCTGCTGTTGACTTTCCTTAAATTCTCCGGCCTCTGGCACTTGGGTTGGAAATGCCCATCTTCCCCTCAATGGTAACAGAACTTGGGGTCCCGGGGGGTCACCATTTGGCGGTGGGCACCTTATTTGTGAGGAGTTCTGAGAGGGGGAAGGGTTCTCTCTTTGGCCGGGGTTCGGGTTTCTGCATGACTCAGGGGCCCCGGGCCTGATGGGGTACGTAGTGGATTGCTTCAAGTCTAACACTAGTTCCCGTAAATTCCTAACCTCGGCCCTCAACTCACTCTCTACGTGGGGGTTGGAGGAAACAACGCGCATTCCCACAGTACCTGGAAAATCTGGTGACCCCTCAGACCCTCCGGACAAGCCGGTCTCCTCGGGGGTGCTAGGCTCTGGGGTCCCACTAGGGTTCACCGCCCCCACACAAGGCTCCCACCCCTCTTCGTCGGTCTCCACCTCTCTAATTTCCCCTCATTAATTGACAATATTCAGGCGGGGTAGCCCGTCGATCATGTAACTTAAGTTTTAACAATATTACACTAGAAAATCTAGCGGACTTTAAGACATGTTCCAACCTGACTTGATTTAGAGTCGTGGCAGTGACTCCTCTTTCTATAAGCTCTCTGCAAAGCTCGCCCCACCTAGTGACAAAGGCAGAGAGCTTCTCATTTCTCCACTGCTTGGTAGATCTGAACTTCCATAACAAATCTTCCCCAGTCTCAGTACTCCCAAACACCCTTCTAAAGCAGAGAGATACCAGTGGCGGTGGCTTCCGGGATGGTGGCCTGCAAAATCCTAATGGCTTCTAACGCAGGACCCCGTAGGCTCTTCATCAGTCTCTTCCTTTTCTCCCCCTCAGAGCATTGCCATTCCTGAACTAAGGGGGTGGCATAGTCCATCCAAGCTTCCAGATCATCCTCCCCTGGAGGCACTGGCACTGTGCCAGAAAAAAGCTTCAGCCTGCGGTAGGAATCGAGCTGAATGGGAGGGACCACCAAGGGCAGTGGAGCCAGAACAGAACTTTTGGGCGGGCCGGGGGAGTTGCCTGGGGAGACCTGGGGGGGTAACATCACTAGACAAATCCAAGGCTTGCAGCAATTCCTGAGTAGTCCTCCCTCCACAGCTAGCAATTTAAGCAGCTTATCTTTAAAACCATTAGTTTGAGGAGACACTCCAGGAGTGACGGACCCACTCTGAATATGAATTAACCTCCATCCTTGCAGGACGCCCTCGGGTAAATCGCTGGAGGCACCTTCTCGGGTCGATGGCCACACTACACAGGAGCAGTACCTGCAACGTCTGGTCAAGCAGGTCAACCATACGCCCTTTCACCTCCACTTTGCCTAAACATTTCACTCGCTCGGCCGCGGAAATGATGTCTGCTGTTGGGGTTCCCAGGGGCACATCTAACAGTAATACAGTTTTTAAGGAGTCCAGCCCTTCGGCTTCGCCCCACCCCATCAGTCTATGTACCATTGTCTTGATAGGCCCCAACTTAATTTTTTCCACTATACCCCCTTCTAGTTTCTCCATTTCTTATACACTTCCCCACTTGGCCACTAGGGGACGCTGATCCCAGCAGTGCCTCCAATTTGTAACCCCCAGGGGGCGCTACCCTTAGGGCTGCTACCCCTGCCTGCCTCCCCGGGAGACAGGGTGAGGGGCCCAGATCCGGTAACGGGTGCCTCCACCCAGAGGTCGGGGTTAATACAATCGAGCTTGCTTTGGCTACAGCCCTCTGGGTTACTGCAACCCCTTTTTGTCCCACTGGTGGCTCACACTGGGGCCAACAATTCTTTTTCACCAGTACACTTACCCCTGGATAATATCTTTCAGCTCACTCCGGGACCCCTGTAAAGTAAGGTACAATTATATCACAGTCACTATGCAGCAGTTCACCAGGGATGCACAGACCAGCCAGAGTGTAGATGCAACACACAATCTGATTTATTAAGGGGCGCTAACAAGGAAAAAAGGGGACAATCAAGTTAATTTGCTTATCACTATAATTATCTAACTAGGGCTCTGTGCACAGGCCTACCCCTTATGTTTGCTGTCCCTGGGTACCCAAGCCCTAACGCCTAGTCCAACGTGGCAGCTGGTTGGGGCCTTACACAGATAATCTTAAAGATTCCAAGAGGGTCTAAAGGAGCAAAGATTCAGTCATGCAGTCTGCAGCAGAACAGTACAAATTGGAACCAATCTTGGTACATTGGGCAGGGAGCTACCCTGATCTAGTACTCACGCCTCCACAAAGTAACGATTCCTTCACCACTGACAGGGCTGAGCCTGAATTTCACCAGCCTCATCGCACATTTATATGGCAAATGACAGAGGGGTACCACACCAGGCCGCAGCCTCCAAGGCCTGCACGAACTCTCAGATGGCTAAGGTGCTGCAAACGGCAGTTTCAGCCTTCCCGAGGACCGAGCGCAATTCAGCAGATTCTCCAATCCTCCATACAGGTCAAGCCTGGTGGGTAGCTGAGCTGGCATCAGCCTCCTCCGACCGCACGCAACGGATTTAATCCGACTCACTTACAGCAGACCCAAACAGCCGCACAGGCCTTCACGCCGCTTCCTGCGCAAGCACACCACCAGCGCAGAAGCACACAGCCCTCTCCCTTCACCAGCCACACCACAGAATCCCTCAGCATTAAGCACTCTTACAGATCGGCGCCACCCATTTCCATTGGCTGGCTGAACATGTCAGTCATTTCCTCCTGCCCTCAGTGGTGCGAAAGAGCCATAGCCCATAATACCTTTCCAAAATACAAACAGTCCCTCTATTGGTCAGCCGACTCTGTAGGGTCCTGAGGTACTGATTGGCCCAAATCAGCAGTTCTGGGCAAAATGGAGGAAACAGTCCCCACTGCAAAGGAAAGCAGGTCAGAACAGCTACATTATCATTATCATTTTACGGGGTTTCCCAGCAACAGTCACATCCCCCAGCAGGGCTCCCTCTGCACAACTTAACGATGGCAGGAACGGGGCAATTCTCCAGTGTCCCGGGTGGGATTTATGCATACACCCACAGAGCCCCCCCCATTTTAGTTAATTACGGCTGCAACAGGCAGCCCTTAAAGAGACAGACATGGAGGCTTCAAAAGCGCTCACTGTTGACACGTTTGAACGGCTTTAGCGAACCCCAATCAGGCGCGGAGCACTCACCCGAACTCCGGGGAAACTTTTAGGAACCCCCATTCATTGGGGGGGGGGTTACACTGAGATCATAGGAGAAACCTTGACTTTCAAGGTTAGACATTCAAATTCATTCTGAACAGAGGTCGAGTCAATGACGGAGGCTTGAAATTTATGTTTAATATACATAGCTACTCCACTGCCTCTAGTCTGTCTGTCAGTCCTATAGAGATGGTACAAGGGGATATTCACCTCGTGGTCGGCCGTTCCAGGTCTTAGGCATGTCTCAGTGACCACTAGTATATCAGGGGCAGTATGATGTGCCCAAACCTGAATGAAAGTAAGCTTCTTTAGGAGATTGCACATATTAACATGCACAAAACTTAACCCCTTGAAATTGGGAAGGCCAGAAGGGGAAGAGGTACTGGCTGGAGGTCCTGGGTTGAGCTCCACATTGCCCGAACAGAGCAACAAAAGAAGTAGTAGCTTCCTGATAGCCCCCAGGAGAAACCGCAGTGCCTTTATTCTTTCTCGTTTAGCCGGATAGTTAAGTGGTTGCTGCTGACATACTATTACCCAGCCGACCTATTACAGCAAAGATCAGGGTTCTTACTGAGAAGTACTTGGGATAATGCAGGGCATTCATAGAGGGAAGTGTGACCACCTTGCCTATAGCTGCAACTGTTCCCCCTCGCCAGTGAAGTTGAAGAGCCTGATCATGTGTGTGAAACAGGAGGCAGACTAGTAGCAGTCAGGTGCTCGACTGGTATTGGGATGCCCTCATTGTGCCAAATTGCAGAGGCCTCCCCAGTGTATAAGCAAGCCTGATCAGGGGACAAAGGCAGATCACTAGAAGAGGCATAGAGGGAGATGACAATATAGCCCACATTGTGTCCTACTTTACTGTTCTCTAGAATTTTAGTTATTTTGAGTCTAAGCCTCAGAAAGAGAGGAGAAGAATAATGTTCAAGATATTAAGTTTGCCCTAATGACAGTGAGTTTGTAATAAATCCAGCCTATGTAGACAGGCTAAGGATTAGCAAGAATAATTTAAGGAGTCAGGCAGGATCTGAACGGGTTGTGCTAGATATATGGCAGTATCACTTTAAGACTGAGCAGAATATACCTGTAGTCTTAATTACTTGATTAAGTCCAAGCCTGTGGGACGGGTAGGATGCTTAGCTAGTCCCTTGCCCTATTGACCACCGTGAACTCACTTAGTTTCCTTAGAGGCATGCAGTAAGTGCAGTAATTGCCACAGTTCAATATGCAGTATCCCTTAAGGATTGAGCAGTAGAATGAAAGCAGCCCTGAGTGCCAATGGAAAGCCAGGGACGGATAAAATCAAGTTCACAGCTCAGCACTCGCTATTGTTGAGAGGAGCTGAGTTACTTGGCAGAACAGCTGATTCTGCCCTTTGTATGTTTTCAGCCCTGCCGTGGAACTGGCTGAACAAGGGAGCTGGGTCACAGCAGAAATGAAACCACAGCTCATAACAGAATCCCAGCAGTGCCAAGTCCCCCTGAAGCTTGTCCTGTAGGGCGTTACGATATAAATTTGGCAACAAATCTTTGCCTTCATGACTGTACCTGGCTTGTGTGGAGGGCGGTCGGCTGTAGGCTCCTCATGCCGTGGAGGTGCTGGCTTGTTACTTTAACCCACGGGCTACTGCCACCTGAGGAAAAAGAAACAGGGTTACTGGTTATATTCTGATTATAGAGGGAGGTTACATTTGGATACAAAGAATATGGGAGATTGCAGTCTAACGATGGGGTCGGGTCCCAGACCGGTGGCCAGGGCCAGCTATGTCTGCGATCACAGAGATGGGACAGAGAAGAAGAAAGATGTTAAAAGGGGGCAGGGTAATGGCCAAATGAATCAGGTTGTAAAAAGAGGTTAGTTAGCTTATCAAAGGAAAGGGAATAAAGACAGGACAGGGCGGAGGCCAAGCAGCACAGGAAAATATTTAAAATAGATGAGGTAAGATGCCAGGAATTAATATTATCAGACCGACTGCATTTGCTTCCTTATCGGGTAGAGATGAGAGGGAAACGACTGCAAATTAAAAGATAAAGATATCAGGAAATCTATACAGAGCAGGGTAGTGGTCAGAAGGGAATGAGAGGAAAATTAACTACAGATACTAACAGCAGTACATCTCAAATAGCTAGGCTCAAACTACAAATATTAACAGCAGTACATCTCAAATAGCTAGGCTCAAACTACAAATATTAACAGCAGTACATCTCAAATAGCTAGGCTCAAACTACAGTATTAGCAACAGTACATTTCAAAAGGCTAGGCTGAGGTGCAGAGAACATACTTTAGTTAGGCAGTTTAATCAGTGTTTTATGCACCAGCAGGGATATGCCCCAAATTCCTTCTTGATGCCCTTAAAAAACTATCACGATAATATCAACCCTGCTACTATGCCAGTGAACAGATTCCTTCTATAATGCATGCACAATACAGTCCACAAAATCGAGTTCACAGCTCAGCACTCGCTATTGAGTGGGAGTGCTCTGAGTTACTTGGCAGAACAGCTGATTCTGCCCTCTTTATGCTTTCAGCCCTGCCATGGAATTGGCTGAACAAGGGAGCTGGGTCACAGCAGAAACGAAACCACAGCTCAGCAACAGAATCCCCGTGATACCAAGTCCCCCTGAAGCCCCTGAGGCTTGTCCTGTAGGGCGCTACTATTTAAATTTGGCACCAAAATCTTTGCCTTCTGCGGCTGTACCTGGCTTGTGTGGAGGGCAGTCGGCTGCAGGTGTTAATGAATTGGGGTTTCAAAAAAGCCCATGTTGAAAAATCGGAGCTAAAATACTAGAAAATTCCAGAGTTATGCACAGTTGTTGAAAGTTTTCTATGCACGCTCGTAGTTTTGGCAATTTTTGTATTTTCACTCCAAATTTTCAACATAGCTAATTTTTTACACCACCTCATGAACAGTACAGCTGTCATTTCTGACATCCTGCCCAAAATGTGTTTTCACACCTGTGGCGCTGAATGGCGTAGTCATTGTGCGAAATAACCTTTCAGCATCGATTAATGAAATGACAGTGCCAGTGTTCATAAAGTGGGGTGCCAGAAAGCCCATGTTGAAAATTTGGTGCAAAAATACCAAAAGATGACCAAGTTATGCGCAGTCGTTGAAATTTTTCTATGCATGCTCACAACTTTGGCAATTTTTTTTATAGTTTTACCCCAAATTTCCAACATAATCATATTTTATCTGTGTCAGTCTTCACCATTCATCACCTTTGGGTAATGTGGCTGGAGGTCCTTCCAGTTCTTTGTCTCCCGCCAGAGAGGTTGCACCTCATGGGAAGCTGCTGCACAAGAGGCCTAGTTCGTTGAAAAAAGCCTTTGACGCCGAAACCCCTTCGACGCAGTCTTTGTATCCTGCTGGTTCCGTTGTCGCCACCACTTGATGCCGCTGGTAAGACTGCTCCTTTTCTTTATTTATTAGTGACGTGAGTCTTTTGTTTAGCTTGTTTTACTGTAGGTCATGTCTCAGTGGGGGCAAGAAATCGCGAAGACGGGCTGCCCCTCATGACAGTGCCCATGCGGTCGCAAGTACTCCATCATCACCAACATGACTGCTCCTCACGTGTCTTGGCCTGCTTCATGACATGGATTCGCAACACCTGCTTCTCCATGGACCATCGTGGTCATCGAGCAAACGCTGTGGAAAGTTGGATGAGCCCGCTGACTTTCGGGGATGGGGCGGTGCACTTGTCGGACCAAGCCTGGGTCTCGGCCTTCCTCTGGGTCCCTTCCGGTTCTATATGACCATGGAGGAGGGGCTTCTGCTCAGTAGCCTTGCTGCTGCTGCAGCCTCTTCCGCTGTGCTGGGAAGCCTGAGTCGGCATTCATCTTCGACGCCAGCGCCGGTGCTGCCTTGGGGCTCGGTGCTGATCACGCTACCGTGGGCGCAAGGCCAGTCTGTTGCCCGGCACTGCCTCCGCTGTCAGCACTGATGGTGCTGACGGCACCGTGGAAGTTCTATGGCGCCGTCCTTGACTGTTTCTCACCCCGGCGTGGATCGGTGCCAAGGCTGAGCACAGTGCCGTTTCTAACTCTGGTGCGCCTGAGTAATTTGCAAGTACACATGGCGCCGTGGTGGGTGTTGCTTTCGCGCCATTTGCGGTGCCGAGGAGCTGTCAGTGCGTGTCATTGCCACCGCCTGGCCTTGGTGCCACTTAGGCGCCGAGTTGGGATGGTGCCGCGGCAGGCACCGGCTCCGATGCTGCCACCACGGTTGGGGCTTCGTGCAGACTGAGGTCACTCGACTGGTACCCTTTATCGGGATGGCAGAAGCCGCTGTCTGGCATCGGATTTCAGCCTCCCCTCCTCGGAGGTGGAGTCGGACTCTTGATTCGACAATTTTGGAGTTGGCCACACACGTGGACACCCTGGTAGTTTCCTCGACTGACCAGAACCAGCCCTCTGAGGAGTGGATGGTTGCCCTTGTCCAGGGTCAGGGTACTGACCCACAGGCAGTGGTGCAGGCCACTACTGCTCTGCAGCCTGGCCTCGGAGGGTTTTCTGACCCCTTAGTGGTGGTACCCTCAGGTGGTGTCCTGATCGCCCAACTCAGGGCCGATCAGAGCACCTACAGGAGGGGAGGGTGCTACTTCCTGGGTAGTCCCTTCTGGGACTGACCAGAGTTGTCAGCTGCCTAAGGCTGGCGCTTAAGTAGAGGAGGGCTCACGGACCTCGAGGCAGAGGGGTAGGGGTTCGACATGGTGACCCTTACATGTGTTCAGGAAGGAGTCATAGTGCAGACCTCTGCCCTCTTCTTTCTCTGTCTCCAGAGGGCCCTGTTCTTTGAAGGTAGGGGACTGTCCTTTTGGAGTTCCACAGCCCCGGTCACCTCACTGGGGGAATCTTCAGGGCGTAGCCTAGGCAGTTCCAGTATGGTTGATCAGCTGTCGGCTGTTGTTTTCCGGAGCTCCCTCTTCCCTTGGGGCTCCAGGTACGCTCTTTTGCCCAGACAGAGGACAGTCGATTCCTGTTGTCAGCTCTGCCCCCACTCCTCTGTCACCTCTGACACACTCCTAATCTGCATACACAGTCTACCTAAACCCCTACCATCAAAACACTGAAGAATCCCAAAAGTTTTTTTTTTTTTTTTTAAGAAAAGGTAGGAAAACCGTGATATACACTAGAAAACAATGACATTATTTACAACACATTTGGGGGGAGGGTGGAGGCCCTAAAAGTTCCAACTAGTGACCACAGTGCCCAAGGCTAGTCCATTAAAGAGTCTCTCCTGGGATGGAGCCCAGTGAAGCACAGTTCTAGCAGGCCAAAGTCCCGAAGGGAGAGTCTTGAGGACAGTTCACACCTCTGGAGTCTGCTAGTGTAGGTGTGTACTGCAGTGTCATAAAGATAGAAAAGTTTGACTTACCAGACCCTTGTAGTACGAAAAATCTGAACTGACCTGCACCTCAGCCAAGACTCTCCCTGGCAGCATTTCTTCTGATACAGCTGGGCGACATCTTCCGGAACTACAGGAGGGCACATGGGAACTGCTGGGCTGATGTCCCTCTGGAGATGGAACCTTAGAACAGTAACAAAAAGGAAAACAATTGGTCTGACGTCATCCGATTACCAGGCGATGAAGCAGGATACAGCTGGGCTGGTGTCCTTTCTGGATCTGAAGTCATCTGGTGGGCCAGTCGATGGATTCTGGAAAGGCCAGTACACTGTAGAACTGATGAATGTGGGGCACCTGAGTCCTGGATGTCCATACTGGCGGATCAATAAAAGCACTTCACAGGCTGGTGTGGCAGTATTGACTACCACTGCTCGGCTTTCCATTTAGTAGGCACGGGCACATTTGCTGGGAGGTCCTTGCCCTGAGGCCAGTAGTACCGTGGATCAGGAGCTTGAATTATTACCCCATCTGGGCGCACATAATTCACACAGTGGGAGATTTCACGTCCCTCTCCGTCCACTATTCGCACTGTGTCCATAAACAGTGTCCTGCCTCTCTTCCACTGGGTATATTTCTCATGAAACCGTCTGTCCTTTACAAGCTTGTTTGCCCCAGGATGCACACCTTTCATTGCTTCTGCCCAGATCCAGGATTTCCTGCTGTACTCAATCTCCTCCCAGACTTTCCGAGGAAAGGTCATCCCATAGATCTCATTCGCCTTCCTACGAACCAGTCTCTCCTCTTTACTAGCTTTGGTCAACCTGAGTCCGCTGGCCTGGCTTGGGGGCGGCCAGTCCTGGTTCTGCCAGCTACGCATCCTCAACGAGATTAGAAACGGATCCCTGACTCACTACTTGCATAGCCAGGGCAGCGCATCACCACTGTCTTTCATGCATTCCTCCAGGGCAAGAGCTTGAGGCTGTGTACCCGCTCCTTTTCACAAGGCCACATATGTTCCCCTCATCTTCTTCCTTACTAAGATCTGAGCCCAGGAGTGAGCAGTCCTCCTCACTCCTGAGACTATCCACTCATCACTTGGCGCAGAGGTCGACACCTCTCATTCAAAGGCCTCCTGCATCTCATCTCATCTTCTCCTATGAGACTTGGGCTAGGCCCCCTCCACCCAGGGGTCAACTGATGCTTTATCCGAACTTTCCTTTTGAGATCCAGCATCCGAAACTTCAACATCTGGTTCTGTCTCTAAATCTGCACCCTGTAGCTTTGTGCCACACTCCCCCGAGGGGCCTTCTTCAACAGGCTCCGCCTGGTGCTGTGTGCTGTCAACTGCAGATTCCTGAACCTTTGTCCATGTGGGAGCCAAATGAATCTGAGGCAGTTTATACACTTGTATTTTTCTAGGCATCCAGCATAGTGAGGTATCATGAAGACGTGCCTTCCCATGCTCAAACATATTTGACACACATGCACTGGATATCCAGAAATCTCCACATGAGGAGGCAGTTGTCCTCCATAGCACCACTTTTCGATGTCCCTCAGTCTATTTACTGCTGCTGTTACTGGAACCCAGGCATGATCTGGGTAGTGAGGTGGTCCTGAGGCCATAACTGCAGGGAAACAAACAAAAGCTCACTGTTACTAAAAGTCCCACTTTACTGAACACCTTCTTCACTTTTAAAATGGCTCCTCTGCTGCTGTGTTTACTTTACTACCCCACCCCTGTAATACAGCGGCAGCACTCCTATGCATCAACATTCAGAAACTGGGTCAAGCCACTGCGCATCCGATTTACACACACTACTGATAACTTTTGCTCAAACTGCACAAACTTGCACTGTTCTTTTTCTAAACACATTTACATGCTTTTCCACGGACTTTTCACTTGCTGGAAACATTTCTTTAACTCACAGTCCCTTAAAGCTTCAGGTTTTTTAAGCACAGGATTGCCTGTAAACTAGTGCTGCACATTTGGCTACAACACACAGTCTCTGGCTTTAAACTTTAAACTGATGCTGAACTCATTACTATGCACACAGTCAATGGCTTAACAGACTTGCACTTGCTGGTAGGACTTGACACAGTCGTTACTTGCAAAGTACTACACTGCTGCACACATATTTGATGGCTTTTGGCAGAAAATCACTGTTTGAGCAATTTCACTGTTGATACTTACTGTTATCAGTAGCTGTTAGCTGTGATGGGAAAACGGCCTGCAGCCAGTCTCGGAGGTCTCAGAACAGAAACGGTGAGCAGTCCTGCCGATCATCTCTTCAACCACCACATTCGCAATTTAGACGATCGATATGTGGGTTGAGTCCGATTTTAAACAAAACAGTCAATTTTTAAACGCTTTACAGTGCTTTTAAACTCCGATGCTCCTCCACAAGCCAGTACACGACTCCACCACACCCTTCTCGAATGCTGGGGCAGTCACTGTAGAGCTGGCTGAGGGGCGGGACTGATTGCAGCCTCACCAGTCACACGACGCCATGCAAATGAGCCTCTTCTTCCTCGCGAGTGCTCTTCTCCTCACGGCGATTGTCGAGCAGGCAAATTTAAACTGCAGAATGCCTTTTTTTTTCTTCAACTGACTCTACGGCGGGAGCCCATTTTAGCCATTTAACATAGCCATTCACACCTGCAAGTCTCTCAGTTCATTCGAAAAGCATTTCCAACGTCCAAGGCACAATTTTCCTGTTGCTACCCCTAGTCTTCCATACTTTTTTTTATCACAGTTCTTTTTTAAAAGCATTTCCAACGTCCAGGGCACAATTTTCCTGTTGCTACCCCTAGTCTTCCACACGCTTTTACCACAGTTCTTTTAAGAGCAGGCAAAACGCTGTAAACTATTGATGCAGGACAGGGTACACTCTTTAGCTTTACTGCTCCTTGGTAAACAGTTGGCATTTTAAACAGCAGCATAAGATCCACAGCACACAGCGACACACTAGTTAGCTTGCTTCAGCTTTTGGGCTACCCACTGCCAGACTGCCAATAGCAGCCCTTGCCTGAGCACCTTCCTTCCAAGAATTAAATCCAAAGCGGTGCCTCCATTTTTGTAACCCCTGGACCCCTGCCTTTTAGCAAAATGACAGGTGGCATGCCGTTGAAGCTGACAGCAGTACGTGGTGGGACTGTCTGGAGGATTAGGTTAGTCGGCATGGGGGCCTAGGATTGGCTACTCTGCACAGAGGGCACCCAAGCAATCCGAACACAGGAAGCAATAACTGTAATGTCCAGAACCAGGAATGGGATTCACAGTGTGGCTTTTATTCACATCCAAGCTGAACAAACAAAGCATAGAAGGAACTCCGCGGGGCTACATTCCTGGTAATGCAGATTAGAGACAACAGAACACTTCTTCACATTTCCAGCCCTCTGGCTCTAAACCCACCAGGCACACAGCCCAGACTTGCACGCAGCTTTGGGTACACAGCCCGACTTGTACACTACTTGGGTTTTCCCCACTGGCCTGGCTCCCCCGCCAGCCACTTGATCCGCGGTCCATTATGGGAATGAACCAGTTTTCCAATTGGTGGCTCCCAAACCACCTTAGAGCCTTCGACTCCTAGAGGGAATTTTCCTTCCAGTCCCATCGCCTGAGTACTCCTCATCACTGGCCAAGTGCATGAGGCAAAGTAGAAATCCACAGAGCAAATCCATAGAGGTGAACCTGGTTACTAAAGATGGGGGGTCCCCCACCTCCAGCTCCCACAATCCATACCCGGCCATTTCTATGGAAACTAAACAACTCTTTTGAAAGCTTGGCATTGTAGATTACTGGGTAGATGTATGTCACATCTCCTCTACATGTTTTGACTTCCCCTATGTGCTGGACTTGAACATACTTTTACTTTTGGCTAAGCCTATTACTCTAGGCCTCCCACTACTTCACTAGTCCAATCCCACTATCACACAAGTCCAGGGTCAAAACATGGGCCCTTAGAAAGAGTGAAACTCACCTCCAGTTGCAGATGCCCCACACGCGATTCAGAAAATCTTCTTGTTTCTTAGACTCGTGGACAAAATAAGGTAGCTTCTCCATTAGCAGTAGCCAGGGGGTTGCCCCTGGAATATGCAGGCTAAACTTTTTGAGACCTGATTCAGCGGTCTCCACCACTTTAAAATTGCTCACTGTCTCTCTCTTTAGGTAGAAACACACACCTTTTCCTTGAATGTAGCCCAATGTCAGGGCTGAGGCTCCAAAGCCTAACACAGAGCTGCTGTGCCCCTCTCACTACAAGCTCCAAACTCCAGCTGGCCACAAAACTACTGTTCAAACCTCCCAACATTCTACTCCAACTCCCTGCTGCAGATTCATGGTTTCACTCAATTAATTAAAGAACCAACAAGGATTAACCCAAAAAACAAAAGTAACAGCACACTTCTGGACATTATGTTGGTTAATAAGCCTCATCTGTATTCTCGTGCTGGAGTGCTATTTAGTGATATAAGTGATCATTGTCCCATGGTTGGTATAAGATCATCATTCAAGCCATCCAACCCAGCAAAATTTCTCCCAAGAAGGTCTAAAAAGAACCTTAATATCACAGGATACCTCCATGATCTGTGTCACACCACACGCTGGCAAGATTTCTATCTCACAGCTTCAGTAGAGATAGCTCTACAGGTCTTAAATGACATTATCACAAGTGCCCTCAACATACATGCACCTCTCTCCAGTGTCAGAACTCAGCTCAAATCTTGTCGCTGGTTCTCTGCTGACCTTAAATCCGATGCTTGCTAGAGACAAGCTCTGGAAAAGCGCAAGAAAGACCAAGACCCAAATGATTGGCTTCAATTCAGAAAAAGCCAGAAACTCCTGCACAAAAAAAGTGAGAAATGCCAAGGCTGCCTTCTATACAGCTGAACTGGATGCCTCCTACCATAACCCTGCCAGATTCTGGGGACCATAAAGGGATCTGAGGACAAGATTCTACCCTGTCTTACCACCCAACGTGTCACCTAAACAATGTGGATATCACTGACAAGCAAGAAATCTTGAATGCCTTCAACAATCATTTCACTACAGCCGCCTAGCATTCGACTCTCTCCAGCAAATCTACGCGTCACAATTAAACTTCCAGTCTATTGAGGGACAAAAGGCTGCTTCCACATTTTCCTTCAAGCCAATACTATTAAAACAAGTAGAAGACCTACTACTCCATTTGGATACAACTAAAAGCAGGTGCAGACCTCTGGACCCCTATTTTCTAAAAGTTGCACTGCACGCCTTAGCAGCCCCCCTAACTCACCTTTCAATTTGTCCCTAGCCACTGGATCTATTCCTACAATATGGAAAACAGCTCAAGTGTTTCCCCTACTCAAGGCAGGTGACCCCATGGACCTCAATAACTATAGGCCCATATCCATCTTACCAGTATTGTCCAAAATGCTTGAAAAATTAGTGAAAAGCCAATTAAGTGCCTACCTTGACACCAATAATCTCCTCAACCCAGCTCAATCTGGGTTTAGACCCATGCACAGCACCATCTCTGCCCTAGCAAAAGTTACTAATGATTGGCAGACTGATTTAGACAAAAGAATAATATCTGTGCTGTATTTCTGGATTTAAGCAAAGCCTTTGATACTGTGGACCATGAACTACTAATCTCCTCTCACATTCCATAGTCCCTCGACTCAGTCTCTTCAGTGGTTCAGATGCTACCCTCCGTAGACTACAGCATGTAAAAATGAAGGTGACCTATCTACCTAAAACCACTCCTAAGAGGTGTACCACAAGGCTCCATCTTGGGCCCTATCCTCTTGCCTTTTATATCAATAATATTGACTCTAATCTCACCAAATCTAATATTCACCTTTTTGCAGATGATACTGTCCTATATGTCAGTAATCCTACACCATCAAAAGCCTGTGAACTTTTACAATCTGATCTCTCTGCTGCAGCACAAATTACTAGAAAAGAAACTCCTACTGAATGCCAAAAACGAAAGCTGTTCTTTCTCCTCCAAGAGCTCTCTTCCACTCACACCAAACACCCTTCCCAGTTATCTACCATCCTTGGTGAAAGTCTGGACTATGTGGATAAATTTAAATATCTTGGGGTTTGGATTGACAATAGACTTGACTACACTAGCCACATTGAAGATCTCCTGAAGAAGCTCAGACAGAGACTTGGCCTATTTTACAGAATAAAACATTACCTAACCAGAGATGTCTAAACAAAGATTAATCCTGGCATCATTCCTATCCCTCATTGATTATGCTGATTTCCTATATAGTCACTGCTCCTTTCCCACTTAAACAAACTGGATACCTTGTATCATAGAGCTCTTAGATTCATTACAGACCTTCCTTTCAGCACCCACCATTGCTCTCTCTATACTGCAGTCGGCTGGACATCCCTACATCATAGAAGAAACAAAAATGCTGCTCTATGGATCTACAAAGCTCTAACAAACAAATTACCATCCTACATTTCAGATTGTTTTACCCAGGTCATATCCAGACCATATGCCCTAAGGAATAATAAACTCATCATGCTGAAGATACCTATTACCTGTACCAGGCATGGGAGGGCTGCAATCAGCTACTCTCTAGCACTTATTTGGAACTCTCTTAAAGATCCTGAAGTTGAATACCCTCATTCCAATAGCATCCTTCAAAAACTATACACTAGTCTCTTTCCAGAGCCATGTAACTGTTTCCACAAGGCCTAGTCCTATCACAACCCCCTTTCTCCCACACCCTTTTTTGCACTTCCACCCTTAATTTGTTTTGTAGCTTTTCACCCCTTAACTCATACCTGACCTTATTCCCAAAATCCCATCACCCTTGTTTTAATCTTTCATTACTGTCTTATTTTGTTCCTTTTATTATAACCCAGTTTCTTTTGGTTCATTGCTTTGTATATATGTGAATATCCTTGCATCTGTTCATTTATAATGTCTTTGTTTTTGTATTCAATCTGTATCTTGTATTTGTGTAAAATTGTACCTTTATATTGTTATGACCAATCAGGTCCATCTTGTAAATGAGCTATGCTCAATGATGCTCGCCTGAATAAATAAAGATTTTGATTGATTGATTGATTCCATTGTGGCTCATGCAGCTCGATAGTTCTATGGTGATGTCATCCCTCAATCTCAGCTGAGACTGAGAACAGAGTGAGACAGTGTGAAACCATTTAACTGGAGTTTCACAAGCTGCCTTCCCTGCCTACCACTAGGTCTTACTGGGATTCTAGTAACCCCAGGTAACAAGGGGGTTACATATGCATCCCAGCATCATGTTTGCTTTACCTGCTGCCTTGTCACACTGACTACCTACCTTGAGGTCATCAGAGGTGATAACCCCTAGATCCTTTCCTGCTTGGAGCATTCTGTACACTCTCCCCGCTGATAACTTGTGTTCCTGGTTTTTGTGCCCCATGTGCTTTATTTTTTATTCAGTTGTTATTAGTATATAGGTTCGTGAGGCGAGTATGACACAGGAGTATCACATTCAGATTATGCATACAAATATCATGCTTACATTAGCACATTGATTTGTAGAAGTTTCAGTACATAGTATGTTCAATTCTAGTTAAGTCTAGTCCTTGAAAGGAGGACAGGAAGCACCCTCAACTGCTCAGTATCAGTAACATCCCACTACAGACCCTCTAGCTCTTGCGGAAGCCTTCAGTGAGGCCCTTCACCAATCATTTTTTTTTTTTCCTTTTTCTTGGTTGGGCCTGACTATTTTCTGCCCTGGTCACGGCCCCTGGAGACCTCCACCGCCGCCTATAGCTGCTGAGGACACTCAGTCACCCCGCTTACTCCCCCGAGGGCGGGTCGCGCCGGAACTGTAACTAGTCTGGGTCCCTGCAGCGGCGGCGCGGTGAATTGAGGACCTCCGGGAGGGCTTCATTCCTTCGTGGTCCGCCTGCCTCCATTTTCCGCTTTTTTCTCCCCAGAGGAGGCGGGGACGCAGCAGTGACGCCAGGCCAGTCCCGCCTCATTGAACGTCGGCAGCGCCGAGATCCTCCTGGCCTCCGCCAGGAGTCCTCAGTGCTCTGATTGTTGCCCACACCTCCCCTGGAGAAGGAGAGCCGTCCATTGGACGCCCATCCTTCTCTTCCCCGCCAGCCCTCCCACGATTCAGGTCTGTTCTCGAACCTGCGTCGCCGGCGTCGCAGGCGGAAATCCCACCGCTGCGCCGACGGGCCGGCCCGCCTTCACCAGTCTTACCCCAGTACTACCACCTGACTGTTTCCAACCTGGTTTGAACCATTCCAACAACATATCTGCCGAGTGTTCTCACCTGACCTTCCACTTTAAAAGGGCGATGGTGAAGGAGGCCCTAACGATGGCCAAGTATGTAGTAGGCAAGTCCAGACTAGGCAGTGACGGGATAGACATGAAACTTCTATCCCTCACCCCTGGACATTCTTATAGTGCCCATTACCATGCTGTACAATAAGTTCCTGGCCCTTGCCCAATTCCCTGCAGTTTGGAAGCAGGCCCTAGTTACGCCAGTGCATAAGGGAAGCGACAAGTCTCTGGTAGCCAATTACAGACCCATCTCGATCCTCTCCCCCCGTCCAAGACACTGGAAAAGACTGTGGTGGGTGAACTCATAGACTACCTCAGTAAGTATAATCTACTATGCCCCAACCAGCATGGCTTCAGACAGAATCACAGTGCCACCACTGCCCTGCTGGACTACACAGACTATGGACATAAAGCCCTAGATGAAGGCAGACTG
Organism: Neoceratodus forsteri; assembly: GCA_016271365.2. Taxonomy (NCBI): domain Eukaryota; kingdom Metazoa; phylum Chordata; order Ceratodontiformes; family Ceratodontidae; genus Neoceratodus; species Neoceratodus forsteri. The sequence continues at coordinate 44,240,846 of CM057451.1, forward strand.
GTGGGGTCTGTCATTATTAACCTCACCAAAGCCTTCGATAGTGTCAACCACCCCCTGTTACTGACCCAGCTGCAAAACATGGGTGTGTCACCCAGTGCCCTTTGCTGGTTCCAAGACTACCTGATACAGAGAAATCAATGTGTCAAAATTGGGCAGACAGTATCCAGCACAAGAGAGGTATCATTAGGGGTACCCCAGGGATCAATACTGGGGCCCCTACTCTTCAACCGCTTCTTAAATGACCTTCCCACAGCCTGCGACACCAAACTCGTACTATATGCAGATGATGCTGTGCTCCTGAGCAGCAGCAGGACTTGGGCTGCCCTACAATCTGAGTTGTGGAACTCCTCCAAACTCCAGGACTGGTTCTGTAGTCATAAGTTGCTACTAAACTACAAGAAGACCAAGGCCATGCTTATATCCAGCCCCCACAACAAAAATAAGCACCACCCCCTCTTTATCTCCAACTCATGCAGTGAGCTGCTGGAACAAGTCCACTTGTTCAAGTATCTGGAGGTCATAACCAATGATACCCTCACGTTTACGCTTCATATTGACTCTCTGGTCAGACAAGTCAGTACCAAGATTGGTCCCTGTACAGGCACAGGCATACTTCTCTCCGGGCCTCCGCCTCCCCAGTCCACAGTTCCATTATAATTACTACTGGAGTATGGGCTAGTGGTCTATGGGCAGCAACAGATACAGTGCTCAAGAGGGTTCAGACTGGCTCAACAAAGCCAGCAAACTCACCTGGATGCTGAGTGGCACTCACACCTGTACTATGTATAAACATGCAAATTAGCTGTCACTAAGAAACAGGGTCAAATTCCAGACTTGCATCCTAGGAAAGAAGGCTCTATTGGGTAAAAACACCACCTTGTGTAGGCAATTTGATCAAGGCGGCCAACTCATTACAGGTCACCAGGGGAGGACTAGAGGTGCCTTGGCTATCCCCTTCCGTTGTACCTTGCATGGGAAACGTGTGTTTGCCTGCTGGGTCCCCCTGTGGATGAATGAACTCCCCGGCACCTCTTGGCCACCAGTTGTCTGGCCCAATTCAAAACTGACCTCAAACAGCATCTAGTAATGCTCTTTAAGTGCACTTGCCCCTAAGTCCAGCCACATCTGCTCTCTCTGTCCCCCAGCAAGCACTAGGCAGGCCTCAGGTACCCCTCCTCTGTTCCTTCTCATGACTTACCTCAGCAATCAGTTTGTGTCATGCTCTGTGGCACCCGCCACCCCACCTCCCCCAACTCCCAGTCCCATGAGTTTTCCTAACAGTCACTAGTAATGCAGACTGCCTGACTGTGCCCCCTCGCACCCCTCCATTTACTCTAGCATGTCTTCTCCGCTCAGCCTCCCCTCCCCTCCCCCATTTCTTCCTTACCTTATCGCCCTTCTTTCCCCACCCTCCACCTCCACCGCAGTACTTACCTCTCTCTCGTACCTCCTTTCTTCACCCCACTGGGGGTGGGGGTAGGAAGAAGTAGGCTGCTGGTTAACTAGGATCTGCAGCTATCCATTAGGTAGGAAATGGGCAGACTGGGTAGCCAAGCGGTCCCATATCGCCGTCAAATTCTATGTTTCTGTGTTTCACTGCCAGCTATCCCTGTCCCTCTGAATTACTGGCAAGGCACTTTGTGGCTGCTTATTCCCCTCACCCTTAAGTATTTTTCTTTTATTTTAACTTGTACCTATGTTTTGAGTTATTCTGTAAGTTCTAAATCCAAGCTCTGTCGCTTATTGTAATGTACCTTTGCTTTCTCCTGTTGTACTTTGTTTTACAATCTATAATGGAACCTTAGTAAAAGAGCTTGCACTCAAAGGTCTTTTCCGAATCACTAAATAAATAAAATGCTCACAGACTAAGTCTCAGTATCATATAGTCTCTTGTAGACAGTAACAGGCCAGATTTCAAATTACACTCAGTAATTTCTGAGAAAGGTCCTCCACTGATAATAGAGAACCGCTAGTTCTGTTAACTGGCCTTTAACTTTGAGACCTTCAGACGTTATCCACACAGACTGTCTACAAGAGGGGACTTTTTTTTGCATTAAATCTCAACTGCCAATCCCTTGACCAGTCCTCAAGCTTCTACAGATCTCTCCTCATTCTACCCCCTCTTATATGCTTCCAGTTGAACAAAAGGTTGCAGATAACACAGCGAGTGAAAGTAGTTAGGTCAAGCTTCAGTTAGTTAATGTATAGACTGCCCAAAATCTGAGATAGCTTGTTGCCTGAGTCTTTATATGTCCAAGCTAAAATTGAAGCATCTCTTTGTCTTATTCTCCAAATGGCTGAGATAAAAGCACCCTCTCAAATACTATCATATCAGTCATCATGCACATTGTAATATTTAGTATACCGTTACTGCTCTATGCTCCCTGATTTTATGAGCGTTAAATTATCACTGTGATTAATTTACTAGTTCCTATTTACACCATTCTTCTTCTCCTGTCTTTACCCCTGTTCCTTCACTCAGGTTTCATTTGTAAATGAGGCTTGTCTGAGTCTCTGTCTTGTTTACCAGGAAAATAACTTCAGTAAATACACAATTATAATCTCTGCAGATTCTACACCCTATGGACTTGCCCTCTTGGCCTTGTAATTTGCCGTACTTGTACAAAATGAGTAAAGATAAAATAAAAAATATAAGTGGATTGAGGCAGTTGAGTTAGTTTAATTGCCCCTCACTAACCTGGGCTAATACTAGGACTGCTGCATACAAACAGTGCTTAGTGGCTGCATGCGATCAGCAGATTACCATGGACCATGATTAGTTTACACAGCTTGACCAAAATGTTGTCGACTGTTACTTGAAGTTGTTGTAGATGTGGAAGGATGATAATTTGGGCAGTGGTAGGATTACCACCTATGACTCTGACGCCTGGGTTTTGGGAATGGACCCAAGGAGTCGGAGGGTCAGCCTGGGGGAGGAAGATTGAACATGCCATAGACTGCTCTCCTCCTCCTCCTCTGGGGGTGGGAGAGTGTTCGGCACTAGATCAACCCCTGGCAGAAGCCAGGGAGAACAGGTGCCAAATCTAAGAGGTAGGGGACGTGCCAGATGTCAGTGCTTCAGTGCATTATGTCATTGCATGCCACGCCTCCCAGGTAAGGCTTCAGCAAAAATGCTGGCTGGCCCCATCGGTGACACCCTGCTTTTCCAGTCCCACTGCGCCAACCTGCAGCACTGGGTGACTGACTACAGTCTCCATCGGGTACGGCCTGACCTTGTGACCCTGCCCTTGGGCTTAAGCCAGGAGGACCACCGGCAGTTGGAGGGTCTGTCGGGAATCTAGTTCAGTCTCTGTTGAGGACACACCTGCTCTGTGGCCTCACACGTGGGGGCCAAGTCTGGGAGGACCACCATCGAGGTAAGTCTTGGGGAGGGTTGGGAGCGGGGGCTAAACTACTGGGGTCTGTGAAAGGGTAGAACAGGACCCTATCCCATTTTGTTTTGGGAGAAAATGTGTAAATGCAAGGATCTGTATTCTTTCCTTTTCTGTCTCTTCTGTCTGGTTGCACAACCAAATCTTCCTGCGAGGCCTTCGGACTTGATCAACCCGAACAGTCTCGCAATCCTTTGCGCGCCTCTCTCTCTTTTTTTTCTCTTGCTGTCTTCCCTCCCTTGCATATCTAGTTCTGGTAATACAAAAATAAATGGGAATCAATGTGTGGAAATGTAACTGATAATGAGATCACTTTTATTTAGAGAATTATGTTAATGTTAAAATGTGTATATATATTATAACCGTAAAAAGCCAGAGGTTATTTGAGTTCAAATGCCTGAGCCTTTTGCAAAGGCCGGAGGTACCTCAGGAAGTTCACAATGTTCTGGCAGCTCCAGAAACTGACAAAGAACAGGATGCTTGCAGAGGATGGGGGTTGGAAAAGATGTAAAAACAGCTAAAGCTGAGCTGTAAGGTAGATTGTTTTACAAGAGATTTTATTTTGCTACTGTACATAATTATTCTGATCAGGTTTATTTTATATTACTACAACTACAAATAAACAGTTTTGTGGAATTTACAACTGTTCCTGGTTTTCTCATGCTTTCTGACCTGTGCCTCGACGACAGGGTCCTGGTACCAAAAAGAACAGAAATAAAGAAAAAAAAAAAAAGTTACTTGCATCACTACTGCCATCTCTCATCCTTTGTTCTCTGGTAGGCCAGTTTGCATGTTAAACTTGCTATAGTAAAGTATGTTTTTTTTCCTAATAGACTTGTATCGGCATGTTCCATCTCACCAGCTGATGTTGGAATTTATAGAGCTACTTGAAAGGTCCAGTAAGTTGTCATTAATTTCAATAATATTTCTATAGTCGTTAACAGTTAAGTGTATAATACTGGGCCAGTTGGTGCAGCAGCAGTAGTACTACTACTTGTGACCTGAGTTTGAGAAAGAGCTTGAGTTGTCAGGGGCTGGGGGGAGGTGAAGTATTGGGCTGGTGACACACTGCACACGTGTATAGCTTGCATACCTTAGCACACCAGTGGCCCAGTGGTGGCTGGAGAAAATTTGGTAGATCCGCAGCCAGTAGCGGGATAGAGGCCTGCTTCCTGCAGGCCCTGCATCAATGATGTAGCCTTCCGGGTCTGGATCCTGATTAGCGGCAGGAGTTGAGGGCCCTGTCTCCTGTTCCAGAGGGGAAGTCATGGGGGAATCCAGAGTGGAATATATGCACACACAAAGCCAGTTAATGGCATTGGGGAGGCTGGAACAGAAGGGGGCATGGCTGATGTACATGGGGCATAATCAGGCTCATACATCATACTGCTTTACAGGTATCATTGCTGTAGAAAAGGAGTTAGTTGAAACATTTTTTTTTTTTTAGTACAGATGCGTACACAATTTTCTTTTTTTCATACTCTATAGACTCTTTATCTTTGAGGCCTGCAGGCCTCATGGCAGCACCCCTCCCTTCTCCTCTACTAGCAGATGAATGCCAAGAGTGGTAGAGTGCCTTCTTTTCTTTCAGACGTGTAGCTGCACTCCTCGCCCACCAGCAAAACAAGTATTTGAATTGGCAAGAGTACACTATCGGTCAGGGGTTGGTGGGATGTCTTTTGGATCATGGTTGAGAGGAGATGGCAAGCAGGGTGAGGAGGGACTGAAGAGGTCTGTCATCCCTAGAAGCTCAATCCCCATCTCAGTCTGCAGGTGGTTTGAGCAGCACTGTTCTGCTTTCAAGTCCTAGAGGGTGCAGTTTGAATCTGGTTTATTCTGTAATGGCTGCATAGTAATGTGTAGGTTCACTCACAAGTGACCTCAGGTGGACATCATTGTACAGTCCCTTTTCAACAGTGTCCTAGCTGAAAATGGGCCAGTCTTGCTCAGTCCAATTAGATACAACTTCATGCTGGTTGAAGCTGACCTGATAACTATTGCTTCAGCAGAGTGTGACCCTGGAGCCCAGAAGATCCCTCCTCCTGTAGCCTCTTTGACTGTTGTAGATCTTCTTCGTGGATATCCCTTCCCTTAGTCCATACCTTTGGAACTATACTCGTGTCAGTTACTAGGACCACGAGAAACTTTTGCTAGCCGGGGCCACCCATGGCAACATCACTCGTCAGCATCTACATAAATCTGGGTGGCCTCATTTCTCTTCAGTTCTTTCCCACCGTCAGTCGTGACTTTTCAGACTCTTCATGGAAACACGGACCAACTAGCTGTTGTCATTTATTATATATAGTAATCATTATTTTTTATTGATAATGCTGCCTCTGCATGCCGCTGAAACTAACAACGTGGTACTGTGAGTCCGGAGAAAAGATTCAGAAGGACGACGCACACAAAGTGTGTGTGTCTGCCATGTAGGCCTTTCTCACGACGTCAGGACTTGTGAGATTTTCCAGGGCTTCAATCAAGTGACGACGCGATGCAGAAGAAAGATGCTGAAGAAATTTTTAGTAGAAAAAACTCTAGCAGCCATGGAAAAGCCCAAGGTCAGAAAGCGGTGTCACAAGCCCCATTGACCAACTCATGGTCATTGAAATTGAAAGACTACAAAAAAGACTGCTGATCATCAGGATGCAAGCAAAAACATAAGAAGAAAGACAGATCAGTTTCCCTGGCAAGGTCTAGGATACGGTTGCAGCGTGCAGGTACTTTACCTTTTTTATCATTGTCTGCCTTGGCGACAGTGATGACAGCCCCCCATTGTTGACCAGACACCAAGGTTGGGGCTTGGCTCAGGCACTATCATACCTACTTTGGATGGTACGTCGCCGTCATCGGGTACAGGCCCGTCGTTGACTCAGGTGGTCACAGCACCTGGCCAGGGTGTCTGCGCGCAGGCAGTGCTGTCGTCGTTTTCAGATACGATGCTGCACATACTTCCAGGCTTACCTATGCAACTGGTCCTGCCATTGACGGGTATTCCTACGTCGCAGATTCCGTCAACCTCGGCTGGTTCACAGTAGATACCACTGAGCAACGGCCTCAGGTATCACCTGCGAGGTCCTCAGTTATCGTCACTCTGGGGGTCGTCAGCAGTGAGGAGTATAATCCAGATCTCATAATGGAGGAGGATTATGAAGGGGAGGAGGGTTATGGAAAAGAACATTATGCTCCATGTTCTAGCTGCACTGTGGATTATGTGGTGTACACACCCAGCTCTCCTGAAGACCTCACTTTCCAAATAGTGATGCAGCAAATGCAGAATGCAATGAGATTTGCTGTGGCAGAGGAGGATATATTCTATCATTGTTCCTCAGATTTACGCTGTATTGGAGGATGCCATATTTGCTGCATGGTACAGGCCAAATTCAATGCCAGCTGTACCCTGAAAGGCTAACAGGAGGTACCCTGCTCCTGCTGCCAGGTCTTATTATGCCAACCAGCCTGAAACCGATTCTGTAGTTATAAAGGCTGCTCATGATAGATTCATGGCACCAAAGCACATGAGTGTTCTACCCTTTATAAGGCATCTAGGTGGGGCTCCAGATAAGGTTAGTACCAACCTATTTTACTCGCCTCATTTTAGGAAATACTCTTCAGAATTTTTTTTTAATGAGTAGCAATACTCACCCAACAATTTGTAAATGCTTCATAGTCCATAAATAGTAATTTCCAGATTTACTCAGCTCAATTTTGTTTTATTTACTGTATTTTAAAAGTGCCAACATTATCTGGAACATTGCATCCAGGTATTGCAAACTACCTAGCCCACATGATCAAGCATCAGAATAGCCTGTGGAAGGCTACCAAAGCTGCAGCTCAGGGTCCTCCAGAAGGAAATGCCAAGAATGAATTACTTAAAATCTGAATTCTGGCACTGGGGTTTATGGACATTTATTTCGCTCAGTATATGATGTTTCTGATGCAGCTGCCACTGGTATTTGCATGAGTTGGTATTCTTGGCTCAGGGTGGCTGGGTTTGCAACTGATACACAGCAAATAGTATGAATGTGCCTTTTGGAGGCACCAAACTGTTTAGCTGGTATGTGGAAAGAGACATTAAGAGGCCTTCAAGTTTCTAAATAACCTTAAAGTCATATCACTGTATCCATGCCTAGTAGGGGTCGGGGCAGGAGATCCTTTAGTCAGCCTGCTGCCAGCAGTGGCCGGAAGCCTACCATAAGCAAGGCCACGGTAAGGGTGGTAGAGCCTTGCCAGCTGCCCTCCCCCCAGGAGCCCATTGCAAAGCATCCAGAGCCAGTGGCTCTGCCCCCACTGCTTCAGAATGACTCTAACATCTGGATATCGTGGCAGTCACAGAAACATGGTACACACAAAGCCATGACTGGGATGTAAACATACCAGGATACACTATCTACAGGAGGGACAGGGAGGGTAAAAGAGGAGGAGGAGTAGCTCTTTACATAAGGGAAGGAATCAAAGCAACAGAACAAAAGGGTAAACAGGAGGAGAAGAAACACTGTGGGTAAATTTGGAGACCGGCAATGGCACCACAATCTGCACAGGGGTTGTATACAGACCCCCTTCTCAGGGGGAGGAAATGGACAAGGAAATGATAGAAAATATACTTAGTATGGCAGAAAAAGGGGAGATATTGCTGATGGGTGATCTGAATATGCCAGATGTTAACTGGAGTGCAGTTGCAGCAGCCACTTCGAAGAGTGGGGTTATTCTAGATGCCCTACATGGGGCATGCCTTAGACAACTAGTATTGGAGCCCACTCGAGGAGGAACAATCTTAGACCTGGTTCTCTCAAATGGAGATGAGGAGAGGATCACAGATGTAGAAGTGGTAGCCATCTGGGAACTAGCGACCATCGAACAGTATGGTTCACAATAAACACAGCAATAGAGTCAAGCACAAAGACAAAGGTACTGGATTTTAGGAGGGCTGACTTTGTCAAAATGGGTGAGTGCCTAAGGAATGCACTAGCAAATGGGCAGGAAGGAGGGGTGGAAGAACAATGGGGAATAATAAAAACTGCCATCACAGAGGTAACAAACCTTTGTGTAAAGCAAATAAACAAAACGAAACGAGGTAAGAAACCACTATGGTTCTCAAAGGAAGTGGCAGTGAAGGTTCAAGAGAAAAAGAAAGCATTCAGGAAGTACAAGGAATCACAGAAGGAGCAGGACAGAGAACTGTATCAGTTAAAGCAAAAGGAAGCTGGAAGGCAGTCAGAACAGCAAAGGCCCAAACCGAGGAAAGATAGCCAACTCAGTTAAGAAGGGGATAAAACCTTTTATAGGTACATCAGGGAGCAAGTAAGACCAAGGGAGGGATAGTGAGGCTTAGTAAAGGGAGGGAGGGTGGGCAGAGGGTGACTGTGAAAAGGCAGAGATACTAAACAAATACTTTTGCTCAGTATTTACAAAGGAAGAGGAAGTACCTAAAACAAACAGTAGAAACACTCTGGATACAGAAGTTGATACCAGCCCATTTACAGAAGAAAGGGTTCTGAAAGAACTCCTTAAAACTGAAGGTGGACAAAGTAATGGGGCCTGATGGGATTCATCCCAGAATTCTAAAAGAACTAAAGGGTAGAACTAGTGACACCACTGACTACCCTGTTTAACAAATCATGGGAGGATGGGGTGGCACCCGAGGACTGGAGGAGGGCAGATGTAATTCCCTTCACAAAAGTGGGAGCAAGGCAGAAGCAGGAAACTACAGACCTGTTAGTTTAACCTCAGTGGTAGGAAAATGATGGAATCACTTCTGAAGGAAAGAATTGTTGAGTATCTAGAGGCCAGAGGGGCACAGGACCCAAGGCAGCATGGATTCACAGTGGAAGGTCATGCCAGACAAATCTGATAGATTTCTTTGACTGGGTGACCAAAGTAGTTGATCAGGAGGGCTGTGGACATGGCCTACCTAGACTTTAGCAAGGCATTTGACACAGTCCCACACAAAGATTAATATACAAGTTAGCCAGCCTGGGAGTGGGTCCCAAGATGACAGCCTGGGTAAAGAACTGGCTGTAGAATAGGACACAGAGAGTAATAGTAAATGGAGTCCACTTGAAAAAAGGGGGTTAGTAGTGGGTAATCGTGAGGGTTCAGTATTAGGACTCGGTCTCTCCAATGTCTTTATAAGCTTACATTGCAGAGGGACTGGAAGGAAAGTATGTCTCTTTGCAGATGACACAAAGATCTGCAACAGAGTTGATGCACAAGGTGGAGTGGAAAGGATGAGAAGGACTTGGCAAGGTTAGAGGAATGGTCAAATGTATGGCAGCTTAGATTCAGTGCTAAGAAGTGCAGTATGCACCTGGGAAACAAAAACCCAGGGGAAGAGTACACAATGGGGGTGAGATACTAACAACAACAAAAATGGAAAGGACCTGGGGTAGTCATATCAGATGACCTAAAGGTGGAAAGCAATGTGAGAGGGCAGCAAGGAGGGCTGGGGATACTTGGATGCATAGGGAAGAGGCATCACCAGTAGAAAACAGGAAGTTATTATTCCTCTGTACAGACAGCTAGTGAGACCCCATCTGGAATACTCGTGCAGTTCTGGAGACCCAATCTCCGAAAGACATAGACAGGATGGAAGCTGTCCAGAGGAGGGCACTAAAATGGTGCAGGGTCTGCACCGAAGACATATGAAGAGAGACTTAAGGAGCTTAATATGTATAGCCTCGAGGAAAGGAGGGAGAGGGGAGACATGATAGAAACTTTCAAGTACCTCAAGGAATCAACAACGCTCCAAGGGTAGCATCTTTCAAAAAGAGGTGTGCAAGAACAAGGGCACAATTTGAAGATAGAAGGGGCGGCTCAGAGGTAATTTAAGAAGTATTTTTCACAGAGAGGTTGTGGATGTATGGAACGGCCTTCCAGAGGAGATTGTGGAGTCAAAAACAGTGGTGGAATTCAAGCATGCATGGGACAGTCATAAGGCAATTCTAGGGGGTGGGAGTAGGAAGAAGTAGGCTGCTGGTTAACTAGGACCTGCAGCTTATCCATCAGGTAGGGAAATGGGCAGACTGGGTGGGCCAAGCGGTCCTTATCTGCCGTCAAATTCTATGTTTCTATGTAATTGGACTTCCCCCACACCACGGATGATGCCTCCAGAGGTGGTGCTAGGGGGTTGCTTCTTCCTTCATCTGACACAATGGAGGGAGATCACCACAGACAAATGGGTCCTGGAGATAACTGCAAAGGGACATGCTTTGGAGTTATTACACCCCAACCCCCCACCCTCCCAGAGCATCCTCCACCTCTCTCAGCTTACCTTCTGAGACATTTGTCGCTACTGAAAGAAGCGGTGCAAGCTGTGATTCCCCTGTTACAAATAGAGAACTGGATTTGATCCCTGTATATGAAGGATGCATACCTTCATATCAAGATCATACATCATCACAGACAATATCCAAGAATTATACTGGAAGCGGAGTACTGTCAGTTCAGAGTATTGCCCTTTGGCGTCTCTTTTGCAACAGGTCTTCACCAAATGCTTGGCGGTAGTGGCAGCAGCTCTTCGCAGGGAAGGCCTGTATGTCTCTCCATACCTGGACAATTCACTATTGAGAGCCAGCTCCAGGAACCAGCTCTTGCACAATCTGTTCTGAGTAAAGACCTAGTGGATACAATGAATATGCCAGTCAGTACTGACCCTTTGCCAAAGGCTGTAGTACGTAGGGTAGTGGGACCAGAAGGTGCTCATCACGTTCCTCTTATGCAAAACACTGACATGGTGGAGGGACTGCAGCAACCTCTTAAGGAGCAGTCCTTTTCTGATACCAGTTTCAGTTCAGATTCTCATCTCGGATGCATCCGGATCCTGGTGCAGGAGAACACCTGGGCTCTTATCAAACTGAAGGTTCTTGGACCCAGGTGGAAACCAAATTGCACATATATGTCCTTGAGATGAAATTTGTATCATACAGCCTCCAGGCTTTTCAGTGGCATCTGTCTTGGAGTCCTCTGCTGATAGAGACAGATAGTGTCAGTGTCATGCATTCCATGAACAATGTGGGGGGTCTCATTACTATCCCCTGTGTTGGGAAGCAGTGAGAGTGTGGTTCTGGGTACTGGAACATGGCCTAGAGCTGTCAGCTGTTTATCATCCAGGTATCCAAAATGTCTTGGCAGACAGGTTAAGCAGGTCACTGTCTAAGATGCATGAATGGGGACTGTTGACTTTAGTGGCAGATGACTATCGGCAAGGTGGGTTTGTCCAGAATTTGACATTTTTGGATCCCCACACAACGCAAAACTACGATGTTTTGCTCACTCACTCACTCACTTCAGGGCTTGTTTGTTTTTGGCAAGATGCCTTGATCCTCTCTTGGAATGGGAGGTTCTTACCCCAGGAGTCCTTTAGCATCAGTAACTATAGCAGTTAGCTGGATAGGTGCAACTGCCCCGAAGGTGTGCCTTTAAGATAATTAGCATAATGAACTTGGGCATCAGCCACTCAGGAAAAAAAGGAGGGAAGTGTGCTGAGGGGGAGCAGCCTGAAGGGCTTCAGAATTTTTTCTCCGCTGACTGAGCAACATTGTCCCAGAGGTGTCTCTCAACTTTCCTTGTTGACAGCCTTTTTCTGTTTATCTTGGTAAAGTTTTTCCTCACACACTTACTTTTTAAGTGTTGAGTTCATTTTTGGTGTTTTCTAGCAGTTCCCATGTGTTCCCGGGAACCGGTATTTTCGGTTGGTTCCATGGTTCCCTCCACTTTATTTTATGTTATTTTAAATCGTGATTTGAGTGTTCTTGACTGTTCCTCTTACTATTTAATCGCAGTTCCCCTTTTTTGTACAGAACCAACAATTTTAAAGGTTTTTCTTGATTTTTTTTTTGCCTCAGAAAAAGTGTATCGACTGTCACAGGAGTTTGGCTCCATCAGATTCTCGCAACCTGTGCCTCAGATGTTTAGGTCCAGATCATACTTGTTCTCTTTGCACCAAATGTTGTAAAAAAACAAAAAAGCAAAACAAAACAAAAAAAACAACATTGAGAAACAGAGCAAAAAGACTTGGGGGGGAAAAATTGTGGCTGAGGAAGAATCAAAGGGTGTGGATGAGGGGCCATCTAAAAATAATAAAAATTCAAACGGGTGCTGATGAAGCCTCCCAAGTCCCAGCCAAAAAATGAAGCTTGGAAAGGAGCTAATGAAGTTCCTCAGAAATTTAAAAATAATAAAGGCGTTGAGGAATTGTCTGTACAAAAAAAGGAAGCATGATCAAGCTACTGATGAAGTGGCTAAAAAGAGAGTCTGCAAAGACAAAAACGCTCCTCCTGGGAAAGCCAATAGTGAGACAACAGGCAGCTTAAAACATAAAGAAAAAACAAAGCGTACATAGCCACAGTCTGTGCAGGAACTCCCATCTGTGTAAGACATGGCAAAAGCATGGCATGTCTTTCAGATCCTACAAAAGATGGGGTCTATGTTTACTGGGGCTGGTAAGCACTCTTCCACAGTTCTCTCTTTTGGAGACTGTGAGGGTGATGCAGATGATGAACATTTTTATGATGCCCCTGACATGCATTTAAAGGGAAATGGAACGTTGTTTAACCAGGAGGAGCACACTAAGCTGAAGCTTGTTTCCAGATGTGACCTGGAAGCACAAGGAAGTTAAGTGATTTGCTCAGGATCACTCAGTATGCTCCTAGGTAGCTGTGTGATTCAAACCCATGCCTCCAGATCTGCAGCTCAGAGCCTTAACGCACTGTGCTATACTGCCTCCAGATGGCCTTGAACCTGATGTGTCTCCTGAACCTCATTTTGGAGCTTCCCCTGCTGACCAGGAGGATCCCTCCTCTACGCTTACGTTTATCCAAAATATGCTAGAAACCCTGGACCTTCCTACTCGGGAGTCTGACCAGGATGAGGACAAGGATAAAGATTATAGGGAGATGAAAAGTCTCCCACCCCTAAGAAGTTAGTTGTGCCTATCTATAATGTTTTCAGGAAAAATACCATGAAACTGCTTCAAACTCCCACTTCTGTGGCAGGGGTTGACAAGTGTGCTGACAAAAAAAATACCAATTGTCTAAAAAATGATACTGAGATCTTACTTCGAGAGGGCTCTTGCAGTAGGTAATTACATATAGGACTGAAGCCGTCAGGTGCCAGGACCCCACGGAAAAATTTCCAGCTAGCAGTCTCTAGCGGGGGACTGTCCCCATGTCAGGTGACCGACATCGGGCGACGTCATTATAAAGGAGCGGTCCTCCCATGCCCGCTTTCCAGTTCTTTTTCCCGCTACTGCCTGCTTCTTGCCATAGAGAGCAAGTATGAATATGTTTTGATAGTTATATTTGTTCACTACCTAGTTTTTGTTTTGGATTTCTCGGCTTGAGTCTTTTGGGATCCAAAATATTTAATTAGCGTTTATACTAACATACTAATTGCCAGCAGATTAGGCCTTACGTCTATCGGAGTCTGCTCGAACCTCAGATCCCTAGTTGCGTCAAGCCCCCACTTTGTGTTCCAGAAACCCCTATCATCCATCCCCACCCCCCTGGGCCAGGCCATTATCTGATACATCTGCTTTCTGTGTCTGTCCCACCCTCTCTTGAAGCCCTCCACTGTGGATCTCTGAACCAGCTCTCCAGGCAGCGCATTCCAAGTGTCCACCACCCTCTCAGTGAAAAACCTCCTCCTCTTTTCTCCCCTCACCTTTCCACCTTCAAACCATGCCCTCTGGTGATACCTCCCTGCTTTAGTCTAAAGATCCCCTCCATGTTTACCCTATTTATTCCCTTGAGGTACTTGAAGACCTCAGTCATGTCTCCCCTCTCCTCTAATGAAAACAGGCAGAGCTCCTCAAGTCTGTCTTCATACATCAGATCCCCTAGTCCTCATATTATCTTAGTTGCCTTCCTCTGTACCCTCTCCAGGAGCTGTATATCTCTCTTCAAGTGTGGTCTCCAGTACTGTACACAGTACTCAAGGTGTGGTCTAACCAGTTCATTGTACAGCGGGAGAATCACTTCCTGCTCCTAGAGGTTATCCCCTCATTTATGCATTCCAACATCCTGTTTGCCTTGCTAGCCGCTCTCCTGCACTGCTCAGAGTTATTCATACATGCATCCACCATGACCCCTAGGTCTTTTTCCCTGTTGAGGCCTCCAGCACCTTCGGGTGTACCTGTGTTTAGGGTTTCCGCACCCAAGATGTAACACCTTGCACTTGGTGATATTGAAATTTAATTTCTATGTGTGAGCCCAGCTTTCCAGGGTGTCCAGGTCCCCTTGCAAGGCCAACCTCCCCTCTTCCCCCTCAACTGCTGCTCCCATCTTGGAGTCATCAGCGAAGAGACTCATTTCACACCCTGTACCCTCCCTGATGTCCGATATGTATGCATTAAACAGGATCGGACCCAGGACCGAGCCCTGCGGTACCCCACTACCGACCTCTCTAGGGTTCGAGAGCTCCCCACCGACCACTACTCTCTGGGTGTGTCCAGCTAGCCAGGTTTCAATCCATCTGACTATCAAAGGGCCTACTCCCAATCCCCGTCAGTTTTTCCACCAGACCATTGTGGGGGGCAGAGTCGAACGCCTTGCTGAAGTCCAAGAATAATACATCCACAGGCTTTCCCCTGTCCAGTTCTGATGTTACCCTTTCGTAGAACTCCACAAGATTATTTTGACATGATCTACCTGGCACAAACCCATGTTGCCGACTATCCAGACCTCCCTCCTCCTCCTGCTCCAAGTACACCCCCAATCGTTCCTTTAGTATGCGCTCCATTTTTGGGCTAGTAGACTTTACAGTTTCCACATAGTGGGGGTAGTTAGTGTTAGCTCATAAGAATCTGATGGTTACACTTCAGAGTGCAGCAGACAGAGGTTTGAACCGAGCTCGACTCCAACGTTCTATGTTGGCATAGAGTTAACTCTTTCCTCTCCGGAGCAGTTCAAGTGCTGGGGCTAATTGCATAATGTCAGAATACAGCAAGACTCCATTAGAAGAAACACAATTACTATGGTGAGTAATTTTTTCATCATGCACCTATGAAGGGACAAACCTTGGCACAGTCAGATCTTGCCGCACCTTCTTGTGTGGCATCCTTCATATGAAGCCACCCATTAGGGATCCTGTCCCTCCATGGGACCTTCTTTTTGTCCTGGAAAGACTTACGTTACCTCTCTTTGAATCAGCCGCAGATTGCGAGCTGCGCTTTCTCACTTGGAAAGTGCTGTTTTTAGTTGCAGTCTCTTCTGCTTGGAGGATCTCTGAGCTTCAGGCTCTAATGTGTAAAGAGCCAAATTTAATTTTTCACAGGGACAGGGTATTCCTGTGAACAAATATTAAGTTTCTGCCAAAGGTGGTGTTTGGATTTACCCTTAATCAAGACATCAGCCTGCCTGTTTATTATCCAGAGCACTCGAATCGAGGAGCAGCTCTGTTACACACCCTAGATGTCCACCAGAGTCTTCAGTATTATTTAACCCAAACACGGGGATCTGGACAATCTGACCAACTATTCATCTCTTTTGCCCCCCCAAATGTTAGGGGCATCTGTTACAAAACAAATATGTTCTAAATGGTAGGTGAATTGCATTGCATTCTAGTACCAGAAATACGACAAACCCTTACTGCGACTGATACAGGACCACTCCACCAAAGGAGTAGCAGCCTCTTTTGTCTCCTTCAGGAATGTGTCTGCAGCAGACATATGCGCAGCAGCTGCTTGGAGTTCAATCCACACATTCATTAAGCATTACAGTCTGGACATTGCTTCTAGGCGCAGGACTGGCTTCAGCCTTGTGGTCCTGCAGGGCCTTCTCTCCTGAGGGACTCGTTCTGTATCTCTCCATTTCCTCCACTCTGCACGTAAGGGACTACGTACTGCTTGGGACTCAGTCCTGCTTATGTTACCTGCTGCAAGAGCTCCATCTCGAAGTAAGATACTACAGTTACATAAAACCTTACCGTAACAGTAGATCTTCGAGAGGAGCTCTTGCAGCAAGTGCTGTTTCCAACCCACCTTCCCCTCAAGGGATTTCTCCTGCATACGCATCAAGACCATCTGCCTCCTAGGCTATAGGAGAATCCTTGGTTTCTCCATAAAACCTTCATCAGTGCTGGAGTCTCCAGTGGGAGAACTGAGGGATGCTGTGGGACCACCTCCTTTATACCACATGGGACATTGGGGGCGGGCTGACATCGGAGGTTGTCCCCCGCTGTATACTGCTAGCTAGAAATTTTCTGTGGGGTCCTGCCGCTTACTGGCTTCAGTCCTACTTATGTTACCTGCTACAAGAGCTTCTCTTGAAGATCTACTGTTACGGTAAGTTCTTATGTAACTGTAATTTTCTACTCCCATTATTTTCTGGTTCCAAAGAAGACAGGTGGCATGCGCCCCATTCTTGACTTCAGAAAGTTAAACAAGTTCTTATTTAGGGAGAAGTTCAAGATGGTCTCCCTGGGGACACTACTTCCACTTCTTCATCAGTACATCTGGCTGGCATCCCTGGATATTCAGGATGCCTACAAGCACTTCCCAGTGCACCCAAGTCACTGCAAGTACCTCTGTTTTGAGGCCTTGGGTCAGCACTGTCAGTTCAGAGTCCTGCTGTTTGGGCTCTCCTCGGCGCCTCAAGTCTTCACAAAGTGTTTCGCATTTCTCACTGCACACCTTTGAAAGCTCTGCATTCAAGTCTTTCCCTACCTAGACGATTGGCTGATTGCAATCCCATCCAGGCAAGAGAGACAGGAGGCTGTCATTACATCTCAGTTCCTCACCGCCATGGAGGTTCTGCTGAACCTGGAGAAGTCGCAGCTTCAAGCCTCTCAGCAGCTTCTCTTCATAGGGGCTCTCCTCAGCTCTTCAAAGGTGAGGGCCTTTCTCCCAGAGGACAGGAGGAATGGCATTTTCCAGATGGCTCGCTTCATCAGAGAGAGCAGCCCTGTGCGAGCTTACTTCATGAAACGGATGCTGGGTCGTGGCCTCGCTCCATTTTCACAGTGCCTCTGGCTCAATTAGCATGAGGACCACTCAGTGGATGTTTAGTATGCAGTGGTCCCCAGTGATGCACCTGCAGTCTTACCCCATCAAGGTGACGGATTGTCTGAGGAGGTCGCTTGCATGGTGGATTCAGGAGGACAACCTTCATCAAGATTTGCCCTTTGCTTCTCCAGAGTCTCAGATTACCATCACCATGGATGCATCTCTGAGCGGCTGGGGGCTCACTGCCAGGAGTTCCACCACTTAAGGAGTGTGGAACCAGGAGAGTCTCACCTACATATCAATGTTCTAGAGATGAAAGTGGTCCTGTACGCTGTTCAAGCCCTAAAGGATGTCCTCTGTCACAAAGCAATTCTTCTTCAGATGGACAACAAAGCAGTGATGTATTACATCAACAAACAGGGAGGAACACACATCTACCGTTGTGCAGAGAAGCCATGAGGGTATGGGAATGGTGCCTTGAGCACAGCGCTCTGATTCAGGCAGTTTATCGGCAAGGAATTCAGAACAACCTGGCAGATCACCCCAGCAGAACAGAAGCAGACCCTCATGAGTGGTAGCTTGCCCAGGACATCGTGCGATTGCTCTTTGTTGAGTGGTGAAGTCCGGATGTGGACCTTTTTGCATCCTCACTCAGTGCAAAACTGCCTGTATTCTGCTTCAGAAATCCAGAACCTGACACTTTGTCAGGATGCATTTAGACTGCGGTGGACAAGATACTTTATGTACATATTACCCTCGCTACCCTTCGTTCAGAGGGTGCTGCTCAGACTAGAGGCATGGGGGCAAAATTATTCTAATTGCACTATACTGGCCTCGACAGATCTGGTTTCCATTAATCATGTTGTCGGAGGTCCTTCTGAGGCAGCTGCCTCTACAGACAGACCTCCTGACCCAGGGATCCCTTGTTCATCTCAGTCTGCACTCCCTTCATCTCCCTGCCTGGCTCCTGAGGAGATAGAAGTGGGAAGGTTTAAGGTTTCCCAGAGAATCTCGCAGATTCTTTTGGCAGTGCGTAAATCCTCCACCAGGAAGACTTATTTATTTATTTATTTATTTATTTTTATTTATGAAAATTTCAGACAACACTTTTGAGCAAACAGTGCTCTTTTACAAAGGTTCCATGTCATGGACAGTGGACAAGTATAGACAAGAACAGGCAGGTAGATAAGTTAATACAATTGCAGTACATGAGCTGTCAGTGGCTTTGTCCAGATAAGACAAGACAATAGAATTAATAACAGGTAAAACATTACAGATTGCATGAGCTGTCAAAGGCTTTGTCAGGATCAACATGGACGGAAGCAATGGTGCAATATCGCCAGACATACAAAGAGAGCTTGGGGTAGTTACAATTGAAATAGTGATCTGACAAGAGCATGAGAGGGTCAGAGGTAGTTGGTGAGAGGACAAGGTAGTAGGGGACAGGCAAGCACCGAGGGGGTGGGGGGATTGAAGGGATAATTTAGGTGGTGAAGGAAAAAAGTAAGTAGGGAGGGGAGGGAGAAGGGTTGTGAGATGTAAGAGGGGTAATAGGATGGGTGGGGAGAAGGAGAGAAGAGTTAGGACAGGCAAGGAGGAGAAAGGAGAGAGAAATGAGAACTAGAAGGGATATAAGGAGGGCTAAAGGAAAAAGAGAGAAAATATGAGAGCTAGGAGGTGCAGGAGCAATAGGTGAGGGAGGGACAAGATGTGAGAGAGAATGGAGAGGAGGTGAAATCTTGTGGGGCAAGGGAGGAGGCAGAAGTGGCTGATATGAGATATTGGAAAGAGGTAATAGGGAGGGAGTGGGGTATGGGGAGAGTACATAAGTAATGGAGAAGCCAGGAGGGTGAGCATGGAATTTAAGTGTAGCAGTCACAGTAGGCACTGGCCACCAAGTGCTGTCGTAGCTTGTGCTTAAAGGAGATGAGATTCGGTGCATTGGTGATATCCACTGGGAGTGTATTGAACCAGTTAGAGGCCCTAACTTTGTAGGAGCGCTGCCCCTTGAGTGGTCCAGCAGCTGGAACTGTGAAGACTAGTGTTCCAGAACTTCTGGTAAGGCGGGTGGCACAGTGAGGAGAAAGTATAGACTGAATCCCTGGTGGAAGGAGGCCTCAGCGTGGTCTTCTTTGCAGGTAAGCTGGTCTGATACTTAATTCTGCATTGAAGCTGTAGTCAGTTAGCCTGTTTGTAGAGATCACGTGTGTATGAGTCCAGAGGCTGTGGTGAGGAGCTGGCAGGCCTTTTTGAGGCTATGACTATATGCCGGAGGGCAGTGTCGGTAGCTGATCCATAAACTACGAGGCCATAGTTAGTTAAAGAGGTGATTGAGCTCTGGATGGCAAGTTTTAATGCTTAGTCTGTCAAACAGTGCCTATGCCTATATATTAATCCTATGTGGTATTCACAGCTTTGGCAAGGTTATTATATCCAACTCCAATCCAACTTTATTTATATAGCGCCTTTCAATCAAAGGCGCTCTACATAAAACATATACAGAATAATAATTTCCATACATTAAAATATGTCAGCCATGGCTAAGTAAAAGCTGAATTGAATAAATATGTTTTTAAAGCAACCTTAAAACTATTGACGGTTGGGCATTCTCTCAACCAACGAGGTAGAGAATTCCACAGGGTTGGTGCTGAAAAAGCAAAAGCACGAGATCCTGATGTCTTTAATCAAACCCTGGGAATCTCCAGCAATCCCTCATTGGTGGAACAGAGAGGATGGAGGGGGCAGTAGGGAATCAGGAGATCTTTCAGGTAACCAGGTCCCTGATCATGTAGGGCATTAAAGGTTAGTAAACCAACCTTAAAGGTGATCCGCCACCAAACAGGCAGCCAGTGCAGTTCACAGAGCACAGGCGTAATGTGACTGGTTCAAGAAGTCCCAGTCAAAAGCCTGGCTGGTGCGTTCTGTATCAGCTGGAGGCGGCGGATATCAACCCCTGGTAGCCCTAGGTAGAGGGAATTGCAGTAGTCCAGACGGGCAGTGACAAAGGCGTGGATCAATGTTGGAAGATCCCCGGAGGAACCAGATGTTTCACCTGGGCGATATTCCTCAGATGGTAAAAAGAGGATTTGATGACAGCTGACACCTAAGATTTTAGGGGCAGACCATCATCAAAAATGACGCCCAGATTTCGCACCTGATCAGAGGTAGAGAGCGGTATACCACCAAGTAACAAACCTGATGGTTGTCCAGCTCCCAAACCGGCCCCCGGACGACCTGGATCCACTACCAATACCTCAGTCTTATCCAGATTGAGTCTCAGCCAGCTGGAACTCCTCCAAAGTCTGATCTCCGCAAGGCAGTTATTCAGTACAGAGAGTGCATCACCCTGACCAGGGAGAAAGGACAGATACAGCTGAGTATCATCTGCATAGCAGTGAAAACCCAGACTGTATCGCCTGATGATTTCTCCCAATGGCAGCATATACACTGCAAACAACATGGGAGCTAAAATGGAGCCCTGTGGTACCCCACAAGGCAGGGAGTGAGCGCCAGAGGAATAAATTCCAGTGACAACTCTCTGAGACCTGTCCGTGAGGTAAGAATGAAACCATTTGAGGACTGTACCAGACAGCCCGCAAAAAACCCGCAGGCGCTCCAACAGCACTCCATGGTCTACAGTGTCAAATGCAGCAGAGAGATTGAGAGAGAAGGACCAGAATGGTACATGCCTTTCGATCTCTGGCCAGTAGGAGGTCGCTCAATACCAGGACAAGGGCAGTCTCTGTGCTATGCCTTTTCCTAAAGCCAGACTGGAGAGTATCATAGACATTGTGAGTTATAAGATGATCATCCAATTGCAACGCAACTGCCTTTTCAATAAACTTACCAACAAATGGCAGGTTAGAGATAGGCCGGTAGTTGGCTAGACAATCTAGATCCAAGGAGGATTTTTTAAGGAGTGGTCGAACGACCGCCTCCTTAAGGGGGTCAGGAAAGACCCCCCTCTCCAAAGACTTCCAGACAATGTCAGCAAGGATTGGGCAAATAACTTCTACACATCCTACTAAAAGAGGTGTAGGGCCCGGATCAAACTACAACTAGTTGATCGCATTGTTTGGATGAGCTTCACAATGTCCTGAACTCCAGCGCGAAAATCTGACCAGACAGACCAGGACATGCCACTTCTCGCCTGACCACTGCAGTCCCCCATAGGAGAGGTCGGACCGATGCCGGACCTGATGATGGCAACCTTATCTGCAAAAAACTGAGCAAACTCCTCGCATCTTAGCTGAGAAAAAGCTTCTCTGGGCTGAAGACAGATTGGATTGCACAATCTGTCCACGGTCCGGAAAAGCTGAGCCAGTCGATTTTGTGCAGCAGAAATCTCTCTCTGGACAGGAATTCTGCCTTCTTATGAGTGATTTCTGATTGATAGCTATCATAATGTGTTATCAACATTATATATATATATATATATAATATATAATATAATATATGCGTGGAGTATGAAAGAGTGGAGTCAAAGGTCACTCCCAGGCATTTGAACTGGTCTGCTCGTTCCAGCACAGTGCCATCACTATTGTAGATTAGCAGTTGTTGGAGTTTGTGTTTGTTGTGAGTACCATGAAACAGCATTGATTTGGTTTTGAGTAGTTTAGAATGAATTTACGTGACCTGAACCAGGTTTCAACATCTGAGTAACTACGCTGTAGCCGTTGCTGGAGGTGATGGTGGTCAGAGTGGCTCGAGAAAATGACTGCATCATCTGCATAGAGTAGAATTTGGTTATAGCAAGTGGCAGGGAGGTCATTCTTGAAGATACTGAAGAGTAGGGGGCCAAGGATGGAACCTTGTGGTACACCCGAGCAGACCGGGAGGGGGTTCGAGATGGAGTCTCCTATTCTGACCGCTGAGAGTAGTCACTAAGGTAGCTTTGGAACCAGTGAGTGGCATCCAGTGAAAGGTCAAGATGTGATAGTTGTCCGGTTAGTAGAGAGTAGTTAACTGTATCAAACACCTTAGTCAGATCAGTAAAGGTGGCGCCGGCCAATTGGTTGTGGTCTAGTGCCTAGTGGATGAAGGAGGTGAAGTCTAGTAGTGCAGTGGTGTGCTGTGACCTTTTTGAAACTGTGTTGTTGGGAACATTGGAGGTTATATTTTCCAGGTAGTCTACAAGTTGTTGTAACAATCCTTTCCAAAGCTTTGGAGAGTGGGGTAGGATGGATATTGGCCTGTGTAGTTGCTTGTCAGAGTCTTGTCACCTGGCGGGCTTCCATTTACTTGGGATTGTGAGAACATAGGAGGCGGTTGAGAATTTTCATAAGGTGGCAGAACTTCATCAAAGGTGAGGGTGATGAGTTTCAATCAGCAGTCGGCACTATGCCTAGACCTCCCAAGTACTTTGAGTAGATGTTTCCTGGCTAGCCCTTCAGTGATAGCCTTAAATAAAATGGGGTGCAGCTGGGCTGCCTGATGGATAGTGGGATGGGTCACTGTTGGTGTAGGATTAAAGAAGTTAGGTGGGAGGACATGAATAAGGTCAGAAAATGTTGAGTTGAAGGCGTTAGCAATGGTTTACTTTATTCAGGTGATAGTTCCATCAATGTTGAGCATTGCGGTGAAACTTATTATTTTTTTCCAATTACCTCGGAGAGGTTGTCCCAAAACTTCCTTCAGTCATTCCAGGTGTTTGCAGGGGCATTCCTATAGTAGGAGGCTTTCACCTGGCGGATAGCTGTTGTGCATGCGTTCCATGCTGATTTGTAGGCGTGAGTATTCCCTGGGGCGTTGGATGCTTTCACACGATACCATAGCTTGTCATGGGATTTCATACGTTCAAGAAGTTCATGAGTCACCCATGGGTTTACTGATCCCCCTAATTTTTCATTTCTTGTATGGAGCACGAACATCACACACTGCGTTAAAGGTAGTGATAAAGTATTCTAGGGCTGAGTCCACGTCCTGAGCATCATCAGTTGGAGACCAGTTGCTTGATTGCAGGTGCTTTTTAAAAGGACTCAGTCGACCAGGTAGAAGCATTCTACTGACAATGAATTTTGGTGGGGGTTTGTTGAATCTGTTAGACCAGAGGGAAATGACTGGAGAATGGTCACTTATGGTGTCAGGGAGTACTTCAGTCTTAGTGGTGTGTTCAGGTCAATTGGTGAGGACACAGTCCAGGAAAGAGGAGGTCCCCATCCTGTAAGTTTATCCTGGTGGGTGACTGTACCATTTGTACCATGTTGGCAGCTGCCAAGGCATCCTCATAGGTGCTAGCACAGGGGGTCAGCCAGTTGATATTGAAGTCACCAAGCAGAATCACTTCTGTGTTTCACCCACAGGAGTTGATGCAGTCAAGGAGGGAGGGAAGACCCTGATTAGTCAGCATAGGTGGGATATATACTGACACAATGGTCAGTGCCTTATTGTGGGCACCAGGTAGTACCTCAGTGGCTAGAATCTGAATGTCATTTCTAGTGCTAAGTAGGGCCAGAACATGACCCACAAGTGTGTCTTTAAGGCAGAGGGCGCAGCCCCACCTTTCTTAGTCAGCCTACCATGCCTAAAGACTGTGTAACCAGGGATGGCAATAGTGGAGTCAGGGATCTTTGGGGATAGCCACGTCTCAACAAACGATGGTATGTCCCGATTGTGTTGGGAGATCCAGGCAGTGATAATAATAATAATAGCTTTATTTGATTAAACGCCTTTCAACATTGTTGAAGCGCTTTTCAGAAGATTAATAAAAACAATAACATAAAACAGCAATATAAAAGATAGTCAGTAAAATCTGTTATTAAATATAATTAGCCTGTTTAAAGCCCCCAAGGGTCGTGCACTCCCGAAGCTGACAGGGTAGAAAATTCCAAAGGGCTGTAGCCGCGTACATGAATGCACGGGCCCCTGAAGATTTTAAAGATACCCTTGGAATCTCTAGGAACTCACTGTCAGCCGAGCGGAGCTGTCGCTTAGGGCAGTAAGGGGGCAGAAACTCTTTCAGGCAGTCTGGGCCCAGTCCATGTAGGACTTTATATGTCAGTAATCCGACTTTGAAGGTGATCCACCACTGAATCGGCAGCCATTGCAGTTTGCACAGTACCGGTGTGATGTGACATGACCGGGAAGTCCCCGTTAACAACTGGGCTGCAGAGTTCTGCACCAGCTGCAGGTGGCGGACATCAACCCCCAGTAGCCCTAAGTAAAGGGAGTTGCAGTAACCAAGGCGCAAGGTCACAAAGGCGTGGATCACCGTAGGAAGGTCACTGGACAGAGCAAGGTGCTTGAGCCTAGCAATGTTCCTCAGATGGTAAAAGAATGAACTGATGACCACCGACACCTGAGATTGCAGAGTCAGCCCATCGTCAAGCATCACCCTAGGTCCGTACCTGTTCAGGTAAGGGCTGGAGCCCCAGAAAGAGCCCGTGGACTGAAAAGCCCC
The DNA here is from genome assembly GCA_016271365.2 of Neoceratodus forsteri. Classification (NCBI taxonomy): domain Eukaryota; kingdom Metazoa; phylum Chordata; order Ceratodontiformes; family Ceratodontidae; genus Neoceratodus; species Neoceratodus forsteri. The sequence continues at coordinate 44,265,573 of CM057451.1, forward strand.
CGACCCACCCCATCCGAACAGCTTGGATCCCGACCATCACCTCAGTCTTTTCCACGTTCAGCTTTAGCCAGCTGGAATTCATCCAGTACTGGATTTTGGCGAGGCAGTTATTAAACACTGAGAGTGCAGTATTCTGGTCAGGTACAAAAGACTGGTAGAGGTGGGTATCATCGGCATAGCAGTGAAACCTCAGCCCATACCATCTTACAATGTCTCCAAGGGGCAGAATGTACACCGCGAACAACATGGAGGACAGCACTGAGCCCTGAGGGACCCCACATGACAGAGAGAGAGGATCAGAGGAATAAATCCATGAGACCACCCTCTGGGTTCTGCCAGTGAGGAAAGATTTAAACCACCTGAGGAACATACTAGTCAGGCCACAGATGAACCTCAGGAGCACAAGCAGCACCCCATGGTCCATGGTGTCCAGCGCTGAGGAGAGATCAAGGAACACCAGAATGGAACAGCTTTTCCAATCTCTCGCCATCAGGAGATCATTGAGCACCCGAAACAGAGCAGTCTCAGTACTGTGCCTCTTTCGAAAACCGGATTGGAGAGGTTCGTAGATATTATGGATGGTCAAGTGGTTCTCCAGTTGTACAGCCACTACTTTCTCTGTCGCCTTACCCCACAAAGGAGAGGGTTTGAGATTGGTCTGTAGTTAGCAAGAGAGCCTGGGTCCACTGAAGCTTTCTTCAGGAGGGATGTCACCGCCGCCTCCTTCAGGGAGCTAGGAAACTCACGCAAGTCAAGGGAGCACCAGACTGTCTGTGCTAGGATCGGGCCAATGGTGTCACAACAACCGATAATCAGGGAAGTTGGGCCCGGATCCAAATTACAGCATGTAGGGCGCGTACCCTGGACAATCCGCGAACTCCGGCCAGTCAGAGGTACTCCAAGAAAAATGATCAACAGCATCCCCCATAGAGCGTGCTGATTGGATCTCCACCTTGATGTCTGCCACCTTATCCGCAAAAGACTGATCAAGCTTGTTGCACTCCAACTGTGAAAAGGCTCTTCAAGACTGCAGACAGGCTGGGTTGCTGAGACGGTCATTTGTGAGCAGCAGCAATCTCCCTGGACAGGAACTCTGCCTTCTTACGGGCGATTGTTAAGTGGTAGACTTGATAATGTTCTAACAATCTAAGATGGTTGACCAACTTGGCGGATTTCTGCCAGCAACACTCTAACCTTCATCCTTGTCGTCTCAACTCCCTCAAGGTCCCATCAAACCAAGGGGACCGAGGACGAAGAGAGAGAGGACAAACACAGATGGGAGTGATAGAATCCAGGGCCGTGGTCATGACCTTATTATAGGCCAGTACCAAAGCCTCTGGATTCCCGCGTGCCACAGGCAAATCCGATAGGTCAAGTACTACCGCTAGGCCTTCAGGGCTCACATCCCATAAAGGGCGGTATCTGACCATCTTCACAGGGGCAGGCCTACAAAGGGGGTGCAAAAATTGAACCCCCACGGTTTAGTGGTCAGACCATCTGACTGGTTCCACCGCCAGATCGGAGGCTTCGACCCCCAAGAGGAAAACCAGGTCAAGAGAGTGACCATGTTTGTGAGTAGCAGAGGTAACAATCTGCATAAGGCTCAGTGATGCCATCAGCTGGAGAAAGTGTTGTCCAAATTGCGAGAGTTCATCATCGACCTAAGCATTGAAGTTACCCAGGACCATCTGCTTGGGTGACCCAAACCCCATATCGATGACGAAGTCTGCTGTCTCCTGGAGGATTCGCTTCTTATTTCTGGGTGGACGGTAGATGAGGGCTATTCTACAGCCTACACCTGCTACTACAGTACATTCAAATGACCCAACCTCCTCAACCGGTACACTCGTGAGGCCCAATTCGGTCTTGAAACAGACTGCAGCCCCCCTCCCCCATGGTCCAGTCTTGAGCAGTGTGTCACTGAGTACCGGCTGCAATGCTGAGCCTCAGCATCTGAGCCAGCATTTTCATCCAGCCAGGACTCGGTGATGCAAGCCAGATCGGCTGTCCGAACACGATCTGCAATAATTGCAGTCTTGTTCTTGATGGATCTGGCATTGCACAACACCGAGTTGAACAGTTCTCCAGGGCCGCCCCGACTACATGCCCACCAGTAATGGTGGCGCTCTTGGGTATGGGGACCAGGCATGGAGGACCATGTTCCAGGCTCCATTTTGCCCCAGGGCGTCTTCTGGACCTGACTACCCTAATGTGAGGGCTCCACTCAGTCATCCTCTGCTGTTCACACCCTCCACCCCCCTCCTACGGGCAGTACCCAGCGCTCTACAGCACTAGTAGGTTGAAAACACTGGGGGGGGGTGGAGGAGGTCTGAAGCGGAGGATGAATAAACACAACCCCAGGTGTAGGCCCACGATACATATTACAGGCTCTAGAATAAATAAAAAGCGCCAAGACAATATAAAGAAAAAGACAACCCCTAAAACAAATCCAGAAATAAAATACAGATACAGTACCCTGCCCTGCAACTCTCACTTGCGGGGACAGTGAACATAAACTACACAAGAGAAAAGCAACCAACTAGAAATTAAACCGATTAAATCCCTCTTATTTATCACTCCCCCACTCTCTCTCACAGGGGGAGATTTAACTAATGTAATAAATCGAACTTAAAACACCCACCCTACAAATTTAATAAATTAAAATACAATAAAAAAAAAAAAAATGAAAGGATTGGTCTGAGTGGTCCGTGTAAGTCCAAGGAAAAGATGATATACCAGTCGGCCAGAAGTCCCAATTTAAAGCTTCAGCTCACAGAGGAATAAAATTAAAACAGTGTGGACTAAACTTAAACCAATAAATGTAAAAATTAAACTTAAATACTTAAGTACACCCCCTGTCACTGGGTGTACCAGAAAGTTAAATAATGTCAGATGAAATATGGGGCCGCAGGTCCTCTCACTACCTAGGGCACACCAGAATAAAACAAGGCACTCTCACTGCCCAAATAATAAACCAAAAGCATAAAAGTTTGAGGTCTGACCATAAGTTGTTAGCTCAACAGGATTCCTCGGAATAGGGATTTCCCAACAGTGGTCCCCGATCTTGCTCACATATGAAAGCCAAGGGCCCTACCCGTGAGGGCCACCACCAGAGATGTTTGCCCTGTAGCTTTGGCACCTCACCTAAGCCAAACCACCGGCTGGCCCAGCGAGGGGCCTTGGAGAACCTTAAACCCGCTAGCCGGCTCACCGACCAGTCCAGGCCCGACCCTCCAGAGCAAGGCAGATTCTAGCTAGCTGGCTACTCACAAATGCAGAGCCTCGATACTCCAGGCAAATGAAAATCCAGTCCACTCTAATCTAGGCTGAGTATCCCCTCCAGACAGAAACCACCTCCAGAACCAAATGAACTCAAAATTTTACAGGCAGTCTCACAAATTAATCCCAGGCTGGAGCCCACAGTATGGTGCTCTCTGGCTCAGCTCCAAAACCAAACGACTCCGCACACTGTCAATGCAGGAGCTCGATCCACCCTCTTACCCTAGTGCTCGCCACATACAAGGCTCTCGTACAGGGCTCAATCCACCCTCTTACCCTGGAGCTCACTCTGCTTTCCTCTAGTCTCTCCAGACAGAAACCACCTCTTTCTACCACTGTCTCCGGCTACAGCAGTGTTCCAAAACAAAGTCGGGAAGCAAATTTAAAATGGGCTTAAAACTTTCTCTTTTTGATGGGAGGCGACTGGCCCGATTCTGACAATTACAACCCCAGTGCACACTACAGCAGGTCAACAGCGACCCCGACAACGCTCTAGGCAAGGCTAAATAACTCACTAAAGAGTCCCATCTAAACTAAGTGAACGATTTAACGATTAAAATGAACAGAACAACACAGCGGCCAAAAACAATTGAGGCAAGCAAGAAGCAGCAAAGAAACAGAAGTTTTTCGTAAATAGCAAACAGAGCAGTTCTAGGGGGCGTGGATATGTTGCTCTATCCACACTATCTGGCAGGTACCTTGCCGCTTTAAAATGGTCCAGAAAGTCTTCAAGCTGACTCCTCCCACCCACCTGAGTGATGAAGCTCTGGGCTCCACCCTGTGACGCCAGATCTTCCTTACTGCTTGGAAGCATCAGTTTCCCTCCTTAACGCTCTTGTGTTTTGCAGGCCCTGGCTCTAAAAACTTCCGATTTTTTTCCTGAACTTTCTTGGAGGCCCGTTTGAGTTCAGTTTTCACCCTCTTCCCTCATAGCTGCAGTGGAGAACTAGACCGTCCCCGGGTTCCGCCGGTGCCCCTGCGGGTAGATGATGTTGCGCACTGACCCCCATGCCTCGTGCATTTATTGCCTCGTGCATGACCACAATCTGCAGGCTTGCGAGATGTGTCTGTCCTTTTCTCCGTCAGTTTTCGAAGACTACGCTACCTGACTCCAGCTGGGGTGACTGGAGAAACGGTACCTGTCGGTCAAATCGAAGGAGGCCCATTGGGCAAGCTCCGCTTTGGCCTTTATTCCGCTCCAACTGGGCTCTTCTTACACGGCTTCCTTTTGGGAGCTGTGCCAGTCCCTCTTGACTAAAGGGAAGGGTCCTTCTTGGTCTCGTACTCCTCTGTCCCGGAAGAAAGATCCGAAGAAAAGTAAGACCCACCGTCGATGCTCTTGAGAGCGGAAGAGATCTCGTTCTCTGGACCGCTGGCTCTCGACTTCGGTCGATGTTGCAGCCCAGGCTGCTGGCTTTGCAATGTCCCCATCAGACCAACCATCAGCCCACCGACAGGTTGTCGACCGAGGAGGCCAACAACTCTCTCTCTCTCTCTCTCTGACACCGGTGCTTCCGAGGACTTGTCTCAGACCATTGAGCGGAAGTCCCTGGCCCAGGACCCTGAACCGGAGGGGCAGTGGGTTTCCCTCGCTTCTTCCTCGGCCCGCCACCGGCACCCACCACCAACGATCTCAGATTTGGTCTCGGTCCTCCTCCGATTTGGGGAAATACTGCCATCAGTGGTCTAGGTCACAACATCGTGGAAAGCGGCGGCGCCGCCCTTCTTCCTCATTCTCCTCAGTTGAGGAGAGGCTCCAGCGCAAGTTGTGTCGGCGCTATGAGGATCTAATGTGGCAACAGCTCCTTTTGGCCGGCAGCAAGCCAACGCTGGCTTCCACGCCGACTGTTAAGTGGCTGTGGCCCGAACGGCCAAAGCCAACTCCTGCTGCCAGCTCCCTGGTCGAGGACCCGGTCCCGGCGTAGACAGCTCGGCCAGAACTGGCTGCCCCGCCCATTGTGGTGGAACCAACGCCGCCCCAGCCGAAGAATGGGGCATGAACCAAGGATTTTGCCCAGCTTCGAAGGTTTGCCCCATCGGTTGTGGTGAGTGGCTCAGGTGGTCACCAGCTGTATGCGGACTCTTTGGAGTCTGAAGACTCCTTGTTGCATTCCAGTCGACCTGGAATCCTCGGGAAGGGGGGTCTTTCTGTGAACGAGAGCACCACCTCATTCCTTGGTATCCTTCGGCTCATCTCGGAGTCCACTGGGATGCTGCTCAAACTCGTGCAGAAATGGGCCAGATATCCCCTTTGCGGAGATTCTGGACAAGGGGGACTCCCCCACTGAGGCCTTCTCCATAGCCAAGGCCATTGTGGGTCCGGTGTTACAACTCTGGCGCCCAGCCTCCTGCCCAGTGCCATCGGCCAGGATGGACCACAAGTACGTGGTCCCTACTGGCTCTCTCTTTCTGGCTTCTCTGAGCACCCCTCGGCCGAAGGGTTGGTGGCAGATTCTGTCTTCAGGTGCTTGAGCAACACAAGGGACATGGACAAGCCCAAGGATAAGGAGTCCAAGAAATTGGACTACTCAGGAAGGAGGGTGTACGCTGCCACCTCTTTGGGCCTTTGCCAGGCCAGCTCGGCTGTTATGATTGCTCATTTCTCTCACGTCCTGTTGGGCTCCCTGGACAAGGTGCTCCTTCATCTCCCGGCTGACCTCCAGACCAGGTCCGGGATCAGGGAAGGGTGGTGGCAAAGCAGCAACTCTAGACGGCTGTGGACATTAGAGACTCTTGTGCTCGTTCGGTAGTGGCCACAGTGGCCATGCGCTGCAGGGCTTGGTTGTGGATCTTGACCTTCATGGCACACACCCAACACAAGCTCGCCTGATGTTCCCTTTCTGGGCACCGACCTATTCGGGCCCGGTGTGGAGGACCACCTCCGGTGCATTTAAAAATCCAATGCCACCCTAGACTCTGTCACATCTGCACAGGAGGACAAATGCTGCCAACAACAGCGTAAGCCCTTTTGTCCCAACGCTCCTGCGGCAAGACCTGCCCAGCAGCACCAGGCTCAAACTTGGCACCCTAGAGCCAAGTCCGTCGCTTCCTAGGTCAGGAAGCCCAGGGGGGAAGGGCCCTGGTGCTTCTTGGCCAGTCCTCTTCCTCCAAGCCTGCCCAGTGACTGGTTGTGGGGTGCTGCCAACCTCATCTCACCTCCCTGGGTCCCCCATGGAGGAAACTCAACCACTTCTTTCCGCCTGGTCCACTATCACCACAGACCGCTGGCTGATGGAAGTGGTTGGCAGAGGCCTGCCTCTGGAGTTCGAGCAGGTCCCTCCCTTTTGACCCCATGGGGGGGGTGTGGAGGCTACCGAGTCCTCAGCCTCCCAGTCGGCTGTCCGAGACAACATCGACCAGCTCCTCCGCAAGGGGGTAGTCAGCAAGGCTGCGGATCCTCCTCCATGCCCAGGGTTTGTTTCCAGGTACTTCTTGGTTCCAAAATGGAAGGGGGCTGGCACCCCATTCTGTATCTGCACGACCTGAACAAGTTCCTAAGGCCGTGCACTTTTCGAATGGTAATCATGGCTCAAATAATACCATCCCTGGAGCAAGGCATGTGGTTCTGCCCCTGGACCTCAGGACACATTCTTTAAAATCCCAATCCACCTGTCTCATCAGCGGTTCCTTTGCTTTTGGGCAGAGGGAGCCCTCTACGAGTTCCAGGCCATGCCCTTTGGCCTCTCATCAGCTCCCAGGGTCTTCACCAAATGCACTGCAGTGGTGGCGGCATTCCTGTGGCACAGAGAGGTCTGGGTCTGCCCTTATCTGGACAACTGGCTGATAGTAGGTTTGAAGTGGAGCGGTCCAAAGATCTGGCCCTCCAGGCTTGCTCTCAACTCTGCCTCCTCATCAGTGAGACCAAGTTGGAACTCGTGCCCTCACAGGTGATTCAGTTAATCGGGGTGGAGCTAGACTCTTTCAGAGCCAGAGCCCGGCTCCCGGCAGACAGGAACGAGGTCCTTTCCTCCTTTGCCCAGTCATTTCTGGTTGGGCAGTTGCTCCCTGCCTGGGACTTCCTGCGCCTTGTGGGTCTCATGGCGACTTGCACCAGCATGGTCCGTTGGGCCTGCTGGCATATGCGCCCCCTACAGTGGGGGCTGGCCCACCAGTAGTCTCAGCGCTCAGGTCATCTAGACCAGCCAGCCTCTATGACCCAGGAGATGTGGGACGGCCTGCAGTGGTGGCTCATCCCAGCTCATCTGCGGGAGGGAATCCCGTTCATCCGCCCCGAGCCGATGGTCACCCTGATGACCAACGCCTCTCTGATGGGCTGGGGAGCACAGTGCCCACAGACTCTGGTCCCCTCAGGAGTCCCAATGCCACATCAACCTGCTGGAGCTCTGAGCGGTCCGGCTAGACCTGACCATCTTTGCTCCGTTTGTTCGGGGTCAAGTGGTCCAGACGGACAACACCACGACCATGTACTATCTCAACAGACAGGGCGGGACACACTCCATGCCTCTGTGCAAGGAAGCTCTTCGCATTTGTTCTCTCATGCTCAGCCTGGAGGTGGATCTCCTAGCCGTTCATGTTGCAGGAGCCTTGAACAGTCTGGCCGATGCCCTCAGCCGGATAGGCGATGCATCTCATGAGTGGTCTCTCCTGCCAGAGATAGTACAAGACCTGTTCTCCCACTGGGGCACACCTCAGGTGGACCTGTTCACCTCCAGGGAGAACACCAAGCTGAGGCTGTACCATGCCCACCCCCCTCGGCAGGGCTCGCTGCAGGGGGATGCCTTCTCCAGGCCGTGTATCCCGGGCCTCTTCTACGCCTTCCCTCCTTTGCCCTTGATCCACAAGGTGCTCCTCAATATCAGGAGAGACACGGTGCAGGTGATCCTGGTAGCCCCAGACTGACCTCGTCAGTTCTGGTATCCAGATCGCCTCAGCCTCAGTTCCAGGCTCCCGAGGCGGCTTCCAGCCCACCCGGACCTGCTGTTTGTCAGCGAGGGGAAGATACTCCATCTGGACCTTCAATCCCTGCACTTGATGGCCTGGTTCCTGAGCAGCTAGAGTTCCAGGCCTTGGGTCTTTTCGACGAGGTCCTCCATGTTGTTGAGGCGTCCCACAAGGAGTCGACCAGAAAATGCTATGCCTTCAAATGGAAGAGATTCTTCATTTGGTGTCAGGGCAAGGGTTGAACCCCTTGTCTTGTCCGCTTGCTAGCATTCTGGACTACCTGTGATCCCTTTCCCAGCAGGGGCTTTGATCGACGACCCTCAAGGTGCACCCTGGCAGCCATCTCTGCTTACCGAGTGTGGGCCGGCAAGCAGTCGGTGGTACAGAAGGTGGTCTGGTGCTTTTTCAAGGGCCTAGATCACATATCCCCTCTGTTGCGTGCACCACCTCCATGGGATTTACTGCTTATATTGGCCAAACTCATGGACAAGGCATGTGAACCGATGTACAGGTGTGACATCTCTCACTTGTCGTGGAATGACTGCCTTCTTGGTGGCTATCACGTCAGCCAGAAGAAAAAATTACTCACCTTAGTAATTGTGTTTCTTCTAATGGAGTCTTGCTGTATTCCGACTATCTGCAGTTAGCTCCAGCCTTTAAACTGCCCTGGAGAACATAGGGTTAATTTTCTATGCAGTGCATAGAACATTGAGCTCGCAGTTGTTCCTCACTTATGGAGAAGTTGGGAAGGGCAAACCTGCCACCAAGATATCTATTGCCAGGTGGATTGTTTCTTGTATACAATTCTGCTATGAAAAACTGGGTAAAACTCCACCCTCAGGCCTGAGGGCTCATTTCCACAAGAGGTACAGCTGCTTCCCTGGCTGCTGCCAGGGATATCCCTCTTTTAGAAATTTGTCAAGCAGCCACCTGGAAAACAGTCCATACTTTTACCAAGCATTACTCTCTGGATATCCAGGCTAGGAGTGATGCTCGGTTTGGCACAGCAGTACTTAGAGCCTATTCCCAAAGTAGGTTCTGTGCTCCTCCTCCATGGAGGTACTGCTTGGTAGTCTGCAATTGTCAGAATACAGCACTTCATGCTGTTAGAAGAAAAAATTACTTACCTTAGTAATTATGTTTCTTCTGGTGGAGTCTTGCTGTATTCTGACCTCCCCGCCTCCCCTCTCAGAACCTAGATTTTTGAGACGTGGGTGAGCAGGCGCAGTGTTGGCACCCTAGAGGTGCCCCCTTTTTACACCCTTTGTTCTCTTTGGGTGGAATGTTATTTCATTTGATTGGTTTTTGTTTTTGGGTTTCCTGACTTGAGTCTTCCTTTGAGGACCCAAAACATTATTTTTCAGCCAGTTGGCTAGTTAAAAATTTTACAGTTTCCGCACAGAACACCTAGTAAGTTTTGCTCGTAAAGATCTGAGGGTTGCAGTTTGAATAACAACAGGCAGAGGCCTCAACCGAGCTCGAGATGAACATTCTATGCCATGCATAGAAAAGTTAACTCTCTGTTCTCCGGGGCAGTTTAAAGGCTTGGACTAACTGCAATTGTCAGAATACAGCAAGACTCCACTAGAAGAAACACAATTACTAAGGTGAGTAATTTTTTCTTAATGCACTATTTAGGGTATTTATAGAGGCGCGGTAGCACCACTGTAGTTAGGCTTCAGTAGGCACCAAAGTCATGCGTTTCTAAAAATGTATTATAAAAAAATGCTCGTGCGTTTTATAAAAACTAATTACAGAAAAGTGCCATCTCGAAAAGTACAGAAATTCATTGCAAAAACTTTGTTATTGCACTAGTTAGGGTTTAAACGGCAAATGTAGGGAAATGTGGCATTAGGGTTTCCAACCCTAACACATCATCCCCACTCTGCAGGCAGCAACAGGTATGAGGTGTGTCTTGGGGTAGTAAACCCTAATGCTCATCCCATTCCATGAGTAAGTAAGCTGACATGGGTACAGTATATGAGAATGAGGGACAGTACAAATCATAACGCAGATACCAACAGATTTGGTAACATATCAACCTTTTGTTTTTTTTCTATGATATACAAACATACGAAATTGCCAGCAGATACATACCATACTCTCTAGTATACTCGAGTGTGCAGCACTTCAGTCCATTAGGCTGCAGCTGTCTCCCCCCATATACATTGCTTTTTTCAATAAAAGCTAATCTAGCAAAGCATTCAGATATTTATATGTATACATTCAAAGCATTAAATAAATATGGCTGTATAAGACACGCCAGAAAACTATAATATCAAAAAACCTAAGGACAATGTCAAATACATTTGTAGGATAGGAAAGTATTGGTTGGTTATATCTAAAAGACCTTTAAGTACTTGAAAGGTATAAACAAAGTCAGTGCGGGAGGATTGTTCCTCTTAAAGGGGGTAGGGTAATTAGAGGGCACAGTCTGAAGTTGGAAGGGGAAGGATCAGGAGGGAGGTGAGGCACTACTTCAGAGAGAGAGTGATTGCAAGATGGAACGCACTGCCGGAGTAGTAAATCAAACTGAGGATGGTGGATAGCTTTAAGCGGGGTTGGGATAGAGTCAGGGGCAGGGTTAGCACAGAAAAGAATACAATGGGGGGGACTGGGAGAGGGGATGAATGGAGGGGAATAGGGTGTTGGGGGAGGGGGGCTGGCAGCTGCAGTGTTATTAAACTGAGAGCTGCACAGTTGGGCAGACTTGATAGACCTGTGAGCCTTTTTCTGCAGGCATGTTCGTATGTAAAACAGCTTTATATAAATTAAAAATATTAAGTAAAGGTATGGCTAGGTCCCTGAGCTGAATAGCCATCTAAAAGAGTAAAAGAAAAGGAGGAGGCTGGAAGAAGCAAGTAAGAGAGAAGGAATAGCTGGGGAGAGGAAAGAAGGGACGAAGGGGCATACTACTGTACAAAACATAACCCCCACCGTGACCCGCATTTCGTGGGTCAGGTCAGCATATTGACACTAAAATCCGCAGACCAGCACAGTTATTAGACAACCCACAAAACCTCTGTTACTTCCCTACTTAACTGTGATTGGCTGTTTCCCAGCGACCTCAGTGTGCAGCTGCCAAGTCTGAGTCCTCCATGTCTGCGCAGTAATCAGTCTTGAGTTGAGTGCATGCTCTGCATTTGAAGTCATAGCATACACAGGGTACGCTGGGGACCATGGAAGACATGTGTGGTCCCTAGTTGTGTGCATCCACTTACTGCAAGAATTCGCTACGTAAATGAGTGCTGAGTACTTGAGTGACTGTTTGGTTTGCATGGTGTAATTTGTCTTGAGCCCTAGTGCCCCCAACAGAGGAAGGATAAGCACGAAGATGAGTCGGAGTGACTCTGGATCTGAGGCCAAGAGCCCCGAGCTGACTGACCAAGAGGTAAACAGAGAGAGAGCAATGTTGGAATTATATTTTATGAGCTGTGGGGTCTTATATAAATTGAGCTCCTTCCCAACAGTGTTGTAAGACATGACGTCGATGTCACACCCCCACCCCCCACTCAAAGTCTGGATCAGCATTCCAGTTGATAAAACTTGGGACCTGTGCAAAAGTAGGGTCTATTTGCATGTGAAGTAAAACCCATATTCTCCAATAAAGTTCAAAGGTAGGTAGTAGGTCAGTCTCTTGAAAGCGAGAGTTCCGCAACTAGGCTTCGCCAGCTGTCCAGTGTTGGAATTTTGGGAGTTAGCCAGGGATTATCTTTTTAGCAGCTAGGATCAAAATAAGGAGAAGTTTTATGGTCCACCTCGAAAGAGGCCTGCTTGATGCGGAATAGCTAAAAGGATCAGTGAGGGTGTGATCGACCCAGGTGCATTAAAAGTTCCTTCTAAGTCCTGAATCACTGCTGTCCAAAATGACCTCAGTAATGGGCAAGACCAAAAAATGTGAGTGTGGTTCACTGGGGAGATCTCACAGTTTCTCCAGCATTGGGCTTGGCCTGAGTAGGTGTATTTGGCTATAACGCCCGGTGTTTGGAAAAAAAGATACCTGCATTTCCAAGAAAATTCACACCACATCATGGTTGCTGTCAGTTTGTATGCCGGGAGAGCGAATTTATGCCAAACTTGTATGGTGAGCGTTTCAGTGAGCTTTGTATTCCTTTTCTGTAAAATGTGTTCAGTCGTTACTGGATGGAGTTCTTTAAACAGTTTCATCAGGTGACTGGTTAAATGTGAACTGCGTCTGTTTGGACATACTGTATGTAATTACAAGTTGCATCAGCAAGGATAAGGGTTCTGAAAGCATCAAGTGTGATTTTTTTTCTTTACTATGAATGTAAGAGTGGAGTTGCAGGTACCAAAAGTGGTTGGACATCAGTAGATGGTACCTCGAACAAAGTGCCTCAAAGGAAAGGACTACCTGATGGTCCATAATCTGAAAGTAGAATCTCAGACCCAGTCAGTTCCATTGTCGCATGGATGTATCCATGGAATTAAGACAGAACGTCTGGTCATAAGCTATTGTTTGAAGTTTAAAGAGATGAGCAGGAGTAAGGCATTATTGATTAGTAATCGCTGTTCATTGTTTAATTGTTATGACTGTGAAAGGTGTAAATATCGATACCAGTTTACACTGTAAAGGGTTGTTGAAGAAATAATAAATATTAAAAGGTTATTTGTAAGAAATTCTATCTGTTTCAGTATGGTTGTTGGACTTCTGAAATCAATAGAGCAAAACTTTCTGAGGTGTGCAGCTTACAAGAAGTCAGCGGAAGAAGGCCATTTGGTCTATCAAGTCTGCTCGTGTTGCAGGGTCTACAGCTTGAGCTACTGTCCCTGCTCCCTCTCCCTACCCTCCCCCTATACCTGTCCTAGCCTCTCTTAAAGCTGCCTGCTATCTTCAACGAGATCACCTCTTCTGGCAGTGCATTCCAAGTGTCCACCCACCCTCTCTGTGAAGAAGTGCTCCCTGACTTCCCTCCTAAACCTCCCACCCTCCATCTTAAGACACTGCCCCCTGGTGGTGGTGGTGTTGCCACTCAGCTTAAAGGGGAAGTCTTCCGTAGTTTCACACCCATATTTTCCCAACTCCTTATGTGTAACTGTTGTGTTCCTCCTCTAGTTGCCAGCAGTCCTACTGCTGTCCAAATCTAGATTATAAATAAAAATATACAGCCCCCAGAAGTTATCAATGTGTTTGTCCTCCATTTTACCATCAATGCTGCTGGAGGATGATGTAGTCAGAGCAACAGATAATGGTGCTGCACTAAATGCTGTTCCACCAGTAAACATAACCCACAATGTTTGGTCCCCCACTTGAGTAATTGGGGAACTCTTTAAGTGTTGTGCACATCCCGAAGTGCAGGTCTAATAGGGACTAGGACCACATGATGTGATTCAGCACTGATCTGACATGTATATACAGTATGCCTATAAGGAAGTGCCTGTATGGGTTGTGTTAAAGTTTCTGTTAGCAAGAACAGTTTACCAATAAATGACTCTGGGTACAACAAGAGTCTTAAGTGGTATTATACAGCTGTTTTATTATGTTGTGTGTGTGTGTGTGTGTTTAGCATTCTCTGTTTTGATTGACACCAGCAGTGAGACACAATCTTGCAAAAATGCTCCTTTCCCTTTGTAACTAGGCAAACAGTTATTGGATGGCTGATGTAAGGCAATAAATAGTTCAGCTATAACAAGGAATCGGTTACCAGGACATCAGCTGCAGCATATGGAAGAACAGTAATCTAGTGGTTAAAGCACAGGCACAAGAACTGGGAAACTGGTTAAAATCCTACTAAAGTCCCTTACTCTCTAACCCTTAACAAGTTCCCCTAACCTCCTTGGGAACTGTGACGGCCCCTCAGGTCCATGACTTTAAAAGTGCCCCCATTCCCATTATAAATCATTAGCAGTGATGTGAGAGCTACAGCACTTCACTTTGAAGGTACTGAAAACAAGCTGTGGCAGCCCCCCTTTGTAATGCCAACATTTGAAGTAGGATGTCCCTCACAAATCAGATGCTACACTTCAGCTGTTGTAGGTAGACAAACAAATCAGTCTCAGTATTTGTATTACTCTGCATTTGTTTAGCTCATTCCTCCCATGTCATATGCATTCTGTATCTTGGTATTTCCAGTCAGAACCCAGATGTAAGGAGCATTTGAAATGTAAAACAATGCACTTTATAAAGTAAGTGATCTAGCTCTCCACTTTCAGGCTGCTGAAAGGGGAGTGTATCATTTGTGCAAAGGAAGAATTCAGTCTTCAGTGATCCTTTGGGAAACTGCTCAAGCCTACCTTGTAAATTAATCCTCTCAAGGGTGTTCACCTGGTTCACTACAGAGTGACTGATTGATTGATTAACTGATTCAATCTACTGATTTCCACAGCATTTTATAGCTGTCTCACAGAGAGAAATGAGCAGTACACAGGAACAGCGTTTCTTTCCTGTGAATGAAATACTGTTAGATGTATTATTTGCTCTACATATGCAGTGTTAAGGCTACAAATACCACTCCCTGTGTGAGTTGCATGACAGAACTGTCTTAAGCCATTGCAAACTTAAACTAAAATCAGGATAGACAGCATTAATACCCTTATGTTTTGTTCTGCACTGTTGCTGCTGTGACATCAAGGAATGGGAGGGGCTGTATTACAGGTGACTCATTTGCATGTAAATGGAGGCTTGCTTGACATTTTACTACCTCGTGTCAGAGCCTCAAACTCTAGATATGTGTTGCAACAGAAGAAATTGCCGATCTCTTATTGACATATGTACAGTACTTGATGTAATATATAATAAATATATCAGACATATCCAAATCATAAATATACAGGAGTCTTCTCCTTTAAAGAGACTTTCCTTATCAACCTTATTTATCCCTTTCAAGTACTTGAAGGTCCCAGTCATGTCCCCTCTCTCTCTCCTGTCTTCCATAGAGTACATGTTCAGTGCCCTCAACCTCTCCTCGTATGCCTTACTCTGCTGACCAGGTATCATCTTTGTAGCCCTCCTCTGGACCATCTCCAGCAGATTAATGTCCTTTTTGAGGTGTGAGCACCAGTACTGAACTCCATACTCTAGATGCGGCCTTACCAGTGACCTGTACAAGGGCAGTATAACCTCTCTCCTACTACTGATTCCCCTAGATATGCATCCCAGCATCTTGTCTGCCTTTGCTGCTACTTTCTTGCACTGTGTGGAGTGCTTCAGGTCACTAGTGATCATCACTCCCAGGTCCTTCTCCTCCTCTGATGCAGATACTCTGACTCCACCCAAGCAGTACTCTGTCCTAGGATTCTTGGCTCCAATATGCATAACTTTGCATTTCTTGGCATTGAAGCCAAGCTGCCAGATCCTGCACCACCTCCCTAGCTTTTCCAGATCTTCCTGTAGGTCTTGTATCCCTTAAGCTGTGTCCACTCTCCCACAGAGCTTGGTGTCATCTGTGAATAGGCACATTTTACCCTTAATGCCATCTCCAGTGTCATTGATGAAGACATTGAACAACACCGGCTCCAGCACAGAACCCTGCAGTACCCCACTGGTTACCTGTCTTCTGCCAGATAACTGTTCTCTCCACCCCCCCCAACCCCACAACCACCCTCTGGGTTCTGTCCTTCAGCCAGTTTTCCACCTATCTGGCCATCTTTTCCCCAACCCCGAGATCCACCAACTTCCTAATCAACCTTTTGTGGGGCACAGAGTCAAAGGCCTTGCTGAAATCAAGATAGAGTATGTCTACCGCTTGGCCCGTCTAATATCTTAGTGACACAGTCAAAGAAGTCAGTCAGATTTGTTTGACACGACTCTTCCCCCATGAACCCATGCTGCCTCGCATCCTGGAGAGCATGCTTCTCTAGATATTCCACCAAACTTTCCTTTAGTGTGTTCTCCATCGGTTGCCCACAATGGAAGTCAGGTTTACTGGTCTATAATTCCCTGTGTGATCCAGGGGACTGCTTTTGTGGAGTGGCACTACATGTGCTGTTATCCAGTCCTGCGGTACTTCACCAGTCTCTAGTGAACTATTAATTAGGCCTGCCAGTGGCCCTGCCAACTCCTGAGCCAGTTCCTTTAGTACCCTTGGATGTACTCCATCCGGGTCTGGTGATTTGCCCACCTTCAATGCCAGCAGCCCCTCCTTCACTCGATCCTCCTCTATCACTACATCTGTGTCCCCCCCACCTCCTCTTTTCCCTCCTAAAGGCACTGATCCATCGTTCTCCCTGGTGAAAACGGAACAGAAGTATTCATTTAGTATCTCTGCTTTCCCCCCATTATCCTCCACCCCTTTCTTAAGCCTAACGATCCCTTCCTTCTTGTCCCTTTTCTCACTTATACAGCGAAAGAAAGCCTTCACTCACTTCTTAATTGCTTCAGCTCCTTCTTTGCCTTTGCTCGCCTGACTTTCTTACTTGCCTCACTAGCCAAGCTTGGGTAATTTTCCCTACCCACCTCTCTCTCTCTTGGTCTTCCTGAATTTTTTATGGGCCAACCTCTTTTCCCTTACTGCATCTGCAACCCCAGAACTGAACCAGCTGGGTGCTTTGGCCCTTGTGTTCTTACCCCTGAGCCTAACGCACTCATCTGTGGCAACCAGTATTCCTTCCTTAATGATGGACCACCTTTGGTCCACCCCCATATCTGCTCTGATGCCCACCAGATGGCTTCTTAGCACTTCGCCCATTTTCCTGAAGTCCGTCCTCCTGAAATCCAAGATTTTGGTCTTAGTTGGGATGCTTTCCCTGCCCATATCGAACTGGAACCACATTGTGCAATGGTCACTTCCTCCCAGTGGCTCCCTGACCATTATTTCCTGTACATGCTCCCCATTTGTGAGCACCAGATCAAGAATTTCCTCAGCTGTTGTTGGTTCAGTGAAGCCCTGAGTCGGGAACCCACTCTGCAGTCCTTTCAGGATCACCTGACTCCTAGCAGATGTCGTGGATGGTATGCTCCAGTTCACTTTGGGAAGGTTGAAGTCCCCACAGTTACCACCTCTCCTTTCCCCACAGCTTCCGATGTTGTGAACTCAGTTCCCTGTCCCTTTCTCATCCTGACTGGGTGGTCTATAAACCACCCAGCCTCCCCTCTCCCTCCATTGGATCTTAATGGAGTCCATAATGCCTCCACCTCCCCTTCCTCCAACTCCTCCCTTGTGCAAGTTATTCCCTCTTGATATAAACTGCCACCTCCCGCTTCCGACTACCCTGTCCCTCCTGTATAGTTTATATCCAGGGATCGCAAGGTCCCAGTCATGGTATGATGTTGCCTAAGTCTCGATTACTGAAGCTATGTCCACCCTACTGTCCACTATTAGTGCCTGCAGGTCTTCCATCTTGTTTCCAAGACTCCATGCATTCAGAGACACCACCCTCCACCTAGAATCTGACCTTCCTTCTCCCCCCTCTATTCTTCTATTCACAATTATCCTCTCTGTGTGCACCCCTCCACATACCCTTGTTTTGTCTTCTGCACCCCCTCCACCAAGGTTGTGTGAACCAAAGTAAATTAGGGAGATTAACCCCACCCTTGCTCCATGGAAGATGCAGCTCTGAGAAACAAACTTTAGGTTGCGCTCCATTTCAGATAAAACTGGATATTATCTTCTGCCAGGATTGAAAGTACTACGTGGCTGGCATTATAGGGAGGGTTTGGAAGTAACAGAGGAGGTGGGGAAGGACAGATGGTGTTACAGACTACACTGTGCCACCAAAAGCAAAACAGGTGGGGAGGTGGGCATGGCATCAGAATCTTAGTGGATGATTTTTTTTTTTTTTTTTATTATTTTGATGTTACTCTACAGTTACACTACAAAAGTTATTAAGGTGTATTTTTATCCAATTTCCCTTTCAGAAAAACAGAAGCATCACAAGCTGGGGCTGACTGTTTCTTTTACCCTTTTGGACTACTCTAGCTGGAAGGATAACCCTAAACTGTGGAAGCGATTAGTGAAACAGATGAAAAAAGCTATAAAGGAGTAAGTGAAGAGCGACGTGCTAATACAGGTGGAAAAAGGGAGATGTGTGGGCCCTGTTTGGAAGCCTAATGTGTTGACACTCCTCTACTGCTGTCTGCACTGCATCAGACCCTCTCACAGTCTCCTCTTCCTGTCAACCTCTTGACTGAATTGCTTTCCCAATGGCATATTCTGATTCAGGCCACTGCGTATCCCCTGTCTAGTAAGCTAAGTAACCATGTAAAGAGAACAAAAAGTAGTAGCATGAATGTCCAGAGTCACTTTTATACAGAATAGAGCATCATAGCTGGCAACAACCAGTGTTGGAATTATACATCATGAGCTTTGGCCCCATCTTTAAATTGGGCTCCTCTTCCCATTATTAGTTAGTGATAGTGATGTGTGAACTACCAGGGCTCATATCAGAGCTAGGGAGCCAAGCCCTGACTTAGACCCTCTGTAATTCCACACTGCAAGACCCATATTTATTGAAGGGTATTGGATTCTTAGTTAGAGGGCTTGTCCTCTAATGCAAGTGGAACTAGCGTGCATGCCCTCAAATTGAGGGGTAGGGGCAAAATAAGTGGAAGCATTCATTACTTCCACACCGACATGGTTAATTTGGGCCGCCCGGTGATCGCAGAGGGCGAGGGCCGATGCCACCTGGTAATTACCGGGCGCAATCAGGTTCAGGAATGAGCCCTGAGTCGCTCGGAGTTTGCGGGGGGAAGAGGGAGAGTATGTGAAAGGCTGCCGTCTGGCAGTTCTACACCTCTGGAGGAGTAACACGTCTTCTCGGAGCATGGCTGCCCCCTGGTGGAGGCCAGAGTGGAGGCATTGCTCTGAGGAGTACCGGTGCTAGGCCGAGGGAGAGCGGAAGAGACTTGCACTGGGGCTGAGGTGCGCATTTGTGCCTCCACGCGCATGCGTCACCACTTCTTGGGTCTCTGTACTAGGGCACTCCCAGGGGAGAAAATGGGAGATAACACGGGGGACACTTATGGATGAAGCCTCCAGTCCGGGTTCAGGGGATCTGCCAGGGTGCGCAATGGCACTACAAGCCCCCGAGCTCCAGTAGGGTGGTGGACGATCGTGGGACCTGCTGTAGCAGGGTAAACACAATTGTAAAAAAAAAAAAAAATTGATAACTTGTTGAATAACCTTTCTAATAAGGTTGTGGGAACAAGCACTTTTCAGGGTTTCAGAGCAAACCTAGTCAGATTCCTGAGGTAGAGTGCCATTGTGGGTTGATGAGTAGGGGCATCTTTATGACTGCTATTCAAGCAATAATACCCAGCAGGGTGGGCAGTATTGGGCAATACAGGACCGACAAGGGGTGTAAAGAGGCTTGAAGCCACAGGCGGAGGGCCTTGTAGCTCCTGGAAGGTCCGGTATTGCCCATACTGCCCATTCTGGAGGATATTATGGTGCTTAGAAAATGGGCTATAAGTAATATTTTAATAAAATATTGCAAATCTTGGGACAAGGACAGACTGGAAAGGGTCCAGAGAAGAGCAACCAGGGTGGTGAAGGTGCTACAGGGGAAGTCTTCTGAGGAGAGGCTGGAAGAGCTGGGCCTGTACACACTGAAGGAGAGGAGGAATATGGTGGAGACATTCAAGTATTTGAAGGGCATAAACAAGGTGATGGTTGACAAGATCTTCAGAATGAGTAAGAACAGCTCCAGTAGAGGGCACACCTACAAACTGGAGGGGGGAAGGTTCAGAGTGGACATCAGAGGGAGGCTCTAGGGACATGGATATGTTGTTCATCCACACTGTCTGGCAGGTTCCTTGCTGCTTTAAATCTTGCTGGAAGGTCTTCAAGCTGGCTCCTCCCACCCACCCGGGTGGTAAAACTCCCGGCTCCGCCCCATGACGCCAGATCTTCCTTACCGCTTGGAAGCTCAGGTTCCCTCCTTAACGCTGTGCGTATAGCCTGGATCCTAATTCTTCGGTTCGCTCGAAACTCATTCTTAAGTTTTCAAGATTTGGATGGACAAATCGACTCCCGGTTTTCGGCGGTGCCCATGTGGGCAGAAAATGTCCAGGACTGATCCGCACTCCACGTGCGTCTACTGCCTCGGCCCTAGACCATGCAGCCTGCAGGCCTGCGAGTTATGCGTTCTCTTTCTAGCGTCCTGGAAGACAGCGCTGCCCGGTTACAGCTTAGGCGCCCGAGAAGTGCTACCTGCCGGTGAAGTCAAGGAGGTCGAGCGGTGCTCAAAGGGCGGCTGACTTGGCTGAGCAACTCGAGCAGATGATCGCCCTCGAGGAGGAGGCGGCCTGGGCTGCCTCCTCATCTTCCTCGGTCGCGGCATTTATCCCACTCTCTCTGGGATCCTCCTACACAGCTTCTTTCAAGGAGCTTTGCCAGTCCCTTTCCACGAAGGGAGAGGGGCCATCGGGGCACACTCTTCTCGGTCCAAAAAGAAGGACTCGAAAGGTAAGTCCCACCGTCGCGTTCGTGGGAGCAGGAGAGGTCCCCTTCCCCAGACAGTCGACACTCGACTTTGGTCGAGGTTGCGGCTAAGGCCGCTGGCTTCACGGTGTCCCCGTCAGGTCAGCCGGCTGAGACACCCATTGATGCGGTCGAGATTTTTCTCGACCCGTTGGACGGGCTGTCGACTGGTGAAGCCGACAACCCTTCTTCACCGGTTCCCCCAGTGGAGACCGAGGACTTGCCTGCGCCTCCAGTGCCAGAGTCCCTGGTCAAGGCTTCTGAGCCGAGGGAAGAGCGGGTGTCCCCCGCCCCTTCCCAGACCCATCCTCGGAAACACCGAGGGTCTCGGTCTCCGTCTCGGACCTTGTCTCGGTCCAGCCGATCCCGCTGACATCAGCGGTCTCGGCACCGAAGTAAGCAGTGCCGCTGCTTGTCCTTGTCTTCTTCCTCCTCTGACGAGGAGAGGCTTCGGTGCAAATTGCGTCAACGCTACGAGGACCTAATGTGGCAGCAGTTACTTCTGTCCGGGAACAAGCCGATGCCGTCGCCTTCCCCGGCCATCAAGTGGCTGTCGCCTGAACGGCCGAAACAGCCTCTCGCTGTAGTCGAGGTGACCAAGCCTGGGCCAGTTATTTGGCCGAAACCAGCTGCCGCACTGATTGTGGTGGAACCTCCGCCTTCACAACCGAAATCGGGGGCGCCGACCAAGGACTCTTGGTTGGGTTAGGGTCTGCCCCACAGGTTGTCGGTCACCCTCACTCCCGACTGTCCTCGACAGGTGGAGGGTGGCTCAGGCCCCAGGCAGCTCTTCGTGGACTCCTCGAATCCGACGACGACTCCTCCCTGTTTTCCAGGCCCCTTGACCTGGAGTCCTCTGGGGGCAGTCGATGGACGAGAGCCCATCGTCCTTTATGGGTTTGCTTCGGCTCATCTCGGAGTCCACCGGGATGCAGCTCGAGCCCGTATCCAAGCGGGCTAAGTGTCCCCTGACTGAGCTACTGGACCGAGGGGATTTGCCCACGGAGGCCTTTCCAGTGGCTGAAACCATTGTTGGCCCAGCCTTGGAGCTTTGGCAGTGGCCAGCTTCCTGTCCTGCGCCTTCGGCCAGGATGGCCAGGAAGTATGCGGTCCCTACCGGCTCTTTGTCCGGTTTTTCGAACACCCTTCCGCCGAGGGGTTGGTCACCGATAGCACTTTCCGGCGTTCCGGGAACGCTAGGGATGTGGATAAGCCCCCTGACAAGGAGTCCAAAAAGCTGGATTATGCTGGGCGCAAGGTGTACGCTGCGTCCTCCCTTGGCCTCCACCAGGCCAGCTCGGCCGTGCTGATGGCACACTTCTCCCACGCCCTCATGGGCTCCCTGGATGAGGTGATCCCTCATCTCCCGGCCGACCTGCAGACCACGGTCAAGCAGGTACGGGACCAGGAAAGGGCGGTGGCAAAACATCAGCTCCAAAACGGCTCTGGACATCGGAGACTCCTGTGCCAGATTGGTTGAGGCCGCAGTGGCCATGCACCACAGAGCATGGCTGAGGGTGTCCACCTTCACGGCGGATACCCAGCATAAATTGGCGGATGTCCTCTTCCTGAGGACTGACCTCTTCGGCCCTGGAGTGGAAGGTCACTTCCAGCGGATCGAAAAGTCCAGTGCCACTCTGGACTCTGTCACCTCTGCCCAGAAGGTCAAGGGCCATCGCCAACAACATAAGTCCTTTTGTCGTCCTGCGCCTGTGGCACGTCCGGCCCAACAGCACCAGCATCAGGGCCAGCAGGCTCGCGCACTTGGCACCCCAGCCAACTCCGCGGCTTCCTCAACAGGAAGCAGAAAGGAAAAGGACCAGGAGGTTCCTCGGTCGGTCCCTCCTCCAAGCCTGCCCAGTGACGGGTTGAGGGGTGTCGCCCCTAGCCTCGTCACTTCCCCCTGGGTTCCCCCCGTGGGGGGACGGCTCCGCCACTTCCTTTCCGCCTGGTCCACTATCACCACGGACCGCTGGGTGTTGGAGGTGGTAGGAAAGGGCCTGCCCCTGGAGTTCGAGCAGGCCCCACCCTTCTGAGCTGTTGCCCCTCGAGGGGCTATGGGGTCCGCAGCCTCTCTGTCAGCCCGCTGAGCCAACATCGACCTGCTCCTCGAAAAAGAGGTGATCAGGAAGGTGGCGGATCCTCCACCAGACCCGGGGTTTGTGTCCAGGTACTTCCTGGTCCCAAAACGGATTGGGGCTGGCGCCCCATTCTAGACCTGCACAACTTGAACAGGTTCCTAAGGTCTCGGACCTTCAGGATGGTCACTCTGGCTCGGATAATCCCATCCTTGGAACGAGGCATGTGGTTCTGTTCTCTGGACCTCCAGGACGCATTCTTTCACGTCCCAATCCGTCTGTCCCACCAGAGATTCCTCTGCTTCAGGGCAGAGGGATCCCTTTTCGAGTTCCGGGCCATGCCCTTCAGCCTTTCCCTTGCTCCCAGGGTCTTCACCAAATGCATGGCAGTGGTGACAGCATTCCTGCGGTGCTGAAGGGTCCGGGTGTACCCCTACCTGGACGACTGGCTGATTGCAGCCTCCTCCGGAACGGATGTGGAGCGGTCCAGAGATCTGGCCCTCCAGGTCTGCTCTCAGGTTGGCCTCCTCATCAACAAGGCCAAGTCGGAATTTGTGCCACAGCAGGTGATACAATTCATCGGGGCAGAGCTCGACTGTCTATGAGCCAGAGCACGGCTCCTGGCGGACAGGGCCGAGGTTCTTTTCTCCTTTGCCCAATCATTTCAGGTTGGGCAGTTGCACCCTGCCGGGACTTCCTGCGCCTCCTGGGCCTCATGGCGGCCTGCACCAGTGTGGTCCGTTGGGCCCGTTGGTACATGCGTCCCCTTCAATGGGGGGCTGGCCAGCCAATGGTCACAGCACTTCATTCCTCTGGATCAGCTAGTGACAGTGACCCAGGGGATGTGGAACGCTCTCCAGTGGTGGACTGTTCAAGCACATCTGCAGGAGGGTATCCCATTCGTCCTCCCCGAGCTGACGGTCTCTCTATCGACCGATGCCTCTCTGATGGGTTGGGGTGCTCATCTGGGGGAGCACAGAGCGCACGGCCTCTGGTCCCCTCTGGAGTCCCGATGCCACATCAAGCTGCTGGAGCTCCGAGCGGTTCGCCTAGCCCTCACCGCCTTCACTCCGTTTCTACGGGGTCAAGTGGTTCAGGTCCAGACGGTCAGTACCATGACCATGTACTACCTAAGCTGCCAGGGCAGGATGCGCTCCATGCCTCTATGCAGGGAAGCTCTCCGCATTTGGTCACTCGTGTCCAGCCTGGAGGCGGATCTCTTTGCCATCCATGTGGCAGGAGCCTCCAACATTCTGGCCGATGCCCTAAGTCGGATAGGGGCTGCGTCCCACAAGTGGTCTGTCCTGCCAGAGGTAGTACAAGATCTGTTCTCCCACTGGGGCATGCCTCAGGTGGACCTGTTTGCCTCCAGGGAGAATGCAAAGCTGAGACTCTTTCATGCCGGCCCCCCTCAGCAGGGCCCGCTGCAGGGGGATGCCTTCTCGAGTCCGTAGACCCCAGGCCTCTTCTGCGCCTTTCCCCAATTTCCCTTGACCCACAAGCTGCTTCTCAAGGTGAGGAGGGACAAGGCGCAGGTGATTCTGGTAGCCCCAGACTGGCCCCACCAGTTCTGGTATCCAGATCTCCTCAGTCTCCGCTCCAGGCTCCCGAGGCAGCTTCCAGCCCGCCCAGATCTGATCTCAGTCAATCAGGGGAAGGTATTCCATCCGGACCTTCAATCCCTGCACCTGACGGCCTGGTTCCTGAGCAGCTAGAGTTCCAGGCCTTGGGTCTTTCTGACGAGGTCCTCAACGTGGTTGAGGCGTCCCGTAAGGAGTCAACCAGAAAATGCTATGCCTTCAAATGGAAGAGATTCTCCATTTGGTGTCAGGGCAAGGGCCTGGACCCTTCATCCTGTTCCTTGGCAAGCATTCTGGACTACCTGTGGTCCCTTTCTCAGCAAGGGCTTCGGTCGACGACCCTTAAGGTGCACCTTGCAGCCATCTCTGTTTACCGGGCGCGGGCCGGGAAGCAGTCGGTGGCACAGGAGAAGGTGGTCGGGCGCTTTTTCAAAGGCCTTGATCACATATCCCTCGGTGCAAGAACCTCCACCTCCGTGGGATCTACTGCTGGTATTGGCTAAGCTCATGGGCAAGCTATTCGAACCGATGCACAGGTGTGACATCTCTCACCTGTTGTGGAAGACCGCCTTATTGGTGGCTATCATGTCAGCCAGAAGGATGGGAGAGCTCCAGGCGCTTTCCATCGAGTCTCCTTATCTGGTCTTCCACAGGGACAAGATTGTCCTGTGCCCCCACCGAATTCCTTCCGAAGGTGGTGTCGGAATTTCACCTTAACCAGGTGTTGTCTCTGCCAGTATTCTTCCCCAATCACACCTCGGAGGCCAAACATAGGCTCCATACTCTGGACCCTAGAAGAGCGCTTGCTTATTACAAGTAGCGGACGACTGAAGTTCGGGGAGAGGTTCGCCAGCTGTTTGTCACCTACGCTGAAGCTGCACCTGGCAGACCTGCAGCCAAGCGGATGATAGGCAGGTGGGTCAGCTCCTGCATAGATCTCTGCTATAGGTTGGCGGGCATGGAGCCTTCCAGAGGGATAAGAGCTCATTCTACCCGCCATAACGCTGCATCAGTGGCTACTTCCAGGGACGTCCCTATCCAGGAAATCTGCAGGGCTGCTACCTGGAAGTCAGCACACACCTTCATTACCCACTACCACATTGACCTTGAGACATGCCGAGATGCTGGTTTTGGGGCCTTGGTTCTCCAGTCTTTATTCCCCAAGTGGGGGGTGTGCACCTTGCCTCCCTCCTTCTGGAGAACTGCTAGGAGTCTGCCAGACAGTGTGGATGAACAACATATCCATGTCCCTAGAAATGCAGGTTACTCACCTGTAACAGGAGTTCTAGGAATGGTATATGTTGTTCATCCCTCATTTCCACTGACCTCCTGACTTGACGCTTTTAACCTGGCTTCCAGCGGGCTAGATCTGGCGTATGGGGCGGAGCCGAGAGTTTTACCACCCGGTGGGTGGGAAGAGCCAGCTTGAAGATCTTCCGGCAAGATTTAAAGCGACAAGGAACCTGCCAGGCAGTGTGGATGAACAACATATACCATTCCTAGAACTCCTGTTACAGGTGAGTAACCTGTATTTCTTTACCGAGAGGGTGGTAAGGCCATGGAAAGTCTGCCGGAATGGGTGGTGGGGGTGGATACGGTACACCACTTCAGAAGAGCCTGGGATAGGTACATGGGACTAACAGGCAGGGGTCGGGCTGGTGAAGAGTAGAGGGGGTCTTCCTGGGGGGCAGGGGTTGCGGGCAGACTGGATGGGCCGTGGGATCCTTTTCTGCCGACAGTTTCTATGATTCTATGAAGTAAGTATGATAGATGTTGAAAAGGGCAATAAAACTACAGTTTTCTTGTAGATAGCAGTAGAGGGCACTGCTGTTTAGGAGACTGTTAGTAAGATTTATAGCTGGCTATCCCATAGTTTCATGGGTGTTGTAGTTAGCGTGTGCTGGGGGCGGCTGCATAGTTGACAGCAGGCAATGGCAGGACAGAGTGAAAGTCAAACAGGATGTTTTCATTCTGTTTTTTTTATTTTTTTATATAAACTCAGAATTTCTACAGTTTACAATGTAAGTCGATGGAATAGCATAGTAATTACCATGTACAGTGCAAGTCGCTTATAACGGGCACATCTGTGCAAGATGATTTTGCCCGTTATACAGAGTGGGCACTATAACAAAAAAGCCTTTTTTTTTTTTTTAATTAAAATGCAGATGTATCGGGCGCAACTAGTGAACACTTCACTTCCCTTCTTAGGACAAACCGTATTTGTGGATAGAGAGTGAGCTTCTGCAGTTATTTGTGTATGGTACTGTACTTAATTTCCCTCTTTCAAACAGCACTGTACTGTACTGTATTTGTACCGGCGGCAGAGGCAGGAGGAATAATGAAATGAGCTTGCACTCCCGATTCCTTCTTGCACTCCCCGAGATAATGCTGCCATTTCCCTTGATTACTTTTTGTACTCACCCGAGATAATGGTCCCATTCCCCTGATTCCTTATTTCACTCACACAACGTAATGCTCACATTCCTCTGATTTCTTCTTCTGCAAGTGTGACATATTCAGACCGGCAGCAGGAGGTGGGTAAAATACAATTACGTGACCTCCAAGATTTTGATCTGACACTACAGCAGTGTTTAGGACAGGTTAGTTGCTAGTGAATCAGTTCACACTTTGGCTAGCCTGACGAACTTCATACTGAAGTATGAACTGACACTGACACTAGCTGGAAGCTAATGTGCCTGCAATAGAAGGCGAGCAAGGAAGGTTACATCCAACGTTCTTAACATTACAGCATATGGAATTGGCAAACGGTAAATGAAATTTGCCTGCTAAAGCCGATTGCCCACCATAGCCGCGGGCAGTGTAAGTGGAGTCGACTGTACTCGATTTCAGAGAATTAGAAATGCATAGTGTAAAGTACTGGCCTGCCTATATATATATATTTCTGTGACCAAGTAACGATTTCAAAGAAGTTGTTACCCCCAAATAAGTTGATTTCAAGGCAGCCATGTAAAATGAATGGTGAACACAGGGAGAAATAGTTGACACATTGCTAGCTTGCATGGTCAGGGAAGCGAGGAGCAGGGCTTTCAGTAAAATCTGTCCCCAAGATGGAGTCGCTCACAGTGGCAATTCCACTGCACCCTTCACCTGGCCCTCTATGTTGCTTAGTGACTGTCGAGCATATCTGTCACATTTCAGCACACAACCTCTGGTAACAGTATGGAGAGGTTGAGTGATTGCCACTCCAGGCCAGTGCCATGCACCCCATCAGTTGCATCACAACCCATGTCAACCTTGTTGATCAATTCAGCAAGCTGCCCACTGCTGGACCCCCCCCCCCAATTGATTTTTTCTTTAAGCCGATCATCGTACTGTGCCTTCGCACAGCAATGGTAACTGAAATTTTAAAGTGCGGTCCGGAGAGAGCACCAACACATTCAGTGAACTGGTCTACCTGCCCTAGGCCCCCTGCCACCCCCCGTTAGTTAGCAGCTCTGACATGAATGGTGAGCACCAGGAGAAATAGTTTAAATTTTGCTGTGGTAAGGGAAGAGAGGAGTGGGATTTTCAGTAAAATTGGTCCCTGAAATGGAGTCACGTTGCTAGGTAGCAGCACTTGAGAGCGGACAGGGGATCAGAGGTTGGATGTCAGGACAGCGCCGGAGTCAGGCCTGGATAGGAAGAAAAAAACAAAAAAATAGTTTATAGGTTGTTTTTTAATACTGGTGCAATTATTTTACTTAGTAGTTATATGGAATGGTGTGAGGCAGCTTAAATATTTTCTTGTATTTAAACTTTCACACTGGCAGTTGAAATTGGGTTGTGGGGAGCGGTTATCTCACTCGCTAAGTGAGGGGAAAAAAAATCATGGCAGTGTTAGTGTTTTGAACATTCCAGTGTCCATCGATAGCAGTGAGGAGGTCAGTTGGGGACTGACACTTGTTGTGTGATAGATGCCAACCTTGCCAGGGCTATAAGCCACTCGGAGCCAAGGAATTTTTAAGCCCATTTTCTAAGCTTGAATAGGTGCCCACACTCAGATTAGGCATAGCCACTGCCATGCAGCATTAGGGTGAATAAAATGTACCCTATGCTTCTTCTGTCAAAATACTGTACTATGTCACTTCCTTAATGTTGCTAGTAGAGTAGAATGAAGAAGCATGTCCCTGGACTGCATAATATTGACACCAGTTGAATTAGATGCTCCCAGGTATACAGTTAGGAAAATAGTTTTTATATTATTTTACACACCATAGCCCTGTCCTTTGTCACAGTAACACATTTTATTGGCCTCAGTTGCATATAAAAGCCTTTCAAACAATATGAAGTCTTGCTGGATTTTGACAACTGCAGTGATTCCCAACCTTTGAACTGCCCTGGAGAACAAAGAGTTAACTTTCTATGCAGGGCATAGAATGCTAAGCTTGAGCTCTGTTGAAGTCTCTGTCTGGAGTGATTCAAACCTAAACTGTCAGATTCTTTACTCCGTCTCACTGAATGTTTGCTCCGGAGATTTCTCCTTCAGCTCAGTTCGAAAGTCGGTTAAAGTTTCAGTTTTCGTCGTTTTTTTAAACCAAAAAAGTTTCCGCATAGTCTGTTCAATCTCTGTCTGTGGTGCTGTGAGTACTGGATAGGAATTGTTCTGTTTTTTCTGTGTGGAACTTGTAAAAGTGCGGCTCGGTTCAGCTGAACTGGCCATTTGATAGTGAAATTTGTGTGTTTTACTTAGTGCGTGGTTACCGGTTCTTATTGGTTCTAAAAAAAAAAAGTGTTTTAAACTGTTTTTTTCCAACAATCTGCGGACATGGTTAGGGAACTTAAGGGAGTTCTTTCTGGCGGTTGCCAAAAAGGTAAGTTTGGTTAGGTTGGCCATGTCTGAGAAACCCAAGAAAAAACACTGGGCCCACTGGGTTTCAACACTGCAGTGAGTGTGGGGAGGTCTTTGCTAAGGCCGATCCCCACACCACCTGTGTTTATTGTCTGGGGTTTGACCACCTCGATTCAGACTGCCAAATATGTAAAATCTTTCCCAAATCTACCCTTGAGAAGAGATTGGGTAGACTGAGGGAAAAGGAGGCCGAGAAGTCCGCTGACCCAGATGGCTGTGCCCGTTCAAGCCGACCGAATCGAGAAGGAGGCCCCTGACCAGGGCTTATACTTCAGGCAAAGGAGAGCTGATTCTGAGGGATTGGTTCAGACAAAAAGAAAGCGCAAAGATAAATCGACCGGTTCGGATCCAGAGGTTCATGTTCCGACCGCAGAAGAGATAGCCAGGGCGATTCAAATTGTGGAATCGCTCCATCCAGTTCCGACCGATCTGGCTCCTTCTGGCAGGGGTTCGGTTCTGTTGAACCGGAGGAACCAAGATTATACCCTTGAAGATTTTTATAAACCTGAATTTGAAGAGGAAGGGGAATTTGAGGATTATGATGTAAGTGAGGGTCTGGATGTGCCTGTGGAACCGGACATCTCCCCAGACAGACCTTCAGGTGTTTCCCCTCCTAGGCTTTCTGAGTCCCCTTCTCACTTTATGTTCTACAGAAAGGTGGCTGAAACCCTCCAGCTTCCTATGGAGGAGGCTGTGGAAGATCAAGAGGAGCTTGATTATGTAGAGATGATGGACATCCCAGAGTCCAGGAGACTGTCTGTTCCCCTCCATAAATCTTTTAGGAAACAGACACAAAAAATCTTAGTCTCCTAACACTATACTTCCTGTGGATAAAAGAATGGCCAAGAGGTATACATTTTCAGGCTCAGACACTGAGTTCTTATATCAGCAGTGCAGCCATGTTGGGGTAGTGCAGGCTGCTGCCTGTGACAGGGCAAATATTCCCTTGGTTTCACACCCCCCTGACAAGGACTCCAGGAGGATTGATGCCATGGCAAGGAAGCATTACATGTCATCTTCTTTGGGACTCAGGCAGGCGAATTACATGGCCTATACAGCCAGGTACCAGAAGTGCAGGTGGACACTGTACTGGCACTGGCTAAACAGGCCTCCCCCTAGCTAGCCAAGGAGCTGGAGGTGGTGGCTGCAGATGGGATTGAGGCATCTAAGGTTCAGTTTCATGCTGCTGTGGACTCTAATGATGTGCCATCAAGAGTCATGGCTACATCTGTGGCTCTTGGGAGGGTGGCTTGGCTCAGATGTACTAGCCTCTCTCAGGACACCCAGGCTAAGGCCATGGATTTTCCTATAGTGGGTAATTCTCTGTTTGGGGAGCAGACAGAGAATTACATGAAGAAAATGGATGAGTACTGGACTGCTTACAGGAGTGCTCAGGCCAAGGAACGGCAAGCAGTTCCTCAGAGGCAGCAGTCTAGGGGCAGGGGCAGGCCTTTTCAAATGTCTTTTTACCAAGCACAGGCCTCTTCTTCCTTTTCTCAGAGGGGATCTTACTTGAGAGGGCTCTTGCAGTAGGTAATTACATATAGGACTAGCGCTGGCGGCGGCGGACCCCCGAAAAATTTCTAGCTAGCAGTCCCTGAGGACCGCCCCACATCAGGTGACCGGCATCATACAGCGTCGGTATAAAGGGTGGTCACGGACGCCCGCCTTCAGTTCTTTCCGCTGTTAGCTCGTACGGCCTCTTGCGGTAAAGTTTTGCTACATCAGCCCTGTCTTCGCTGGTTTTTACTGAAAATTAGTTATTCTTTTCAGTCGTCGTTACATCGTCGGTGTATGTGATTCCCTACGCTTCGAGCACAAAAACAAGTGCGACTGGGTGGCCCAGCTGCGCCACACAGGGCGACATTCCTGTGCCTTTTCTGCCTGGGCACCGATCACCCTGAGTCGATAAGTGCCAGCATTGCTTCAGCTTCAACGCGGCTACCCGTAAACGGCGCCAACAGTCCCTGGAAGCCCATCTCCTCAAGAAAAAGATGTCTCTTATGGAAAAAGAGTTGAAAAAGTTGAGGCAGGCGTCCATTTCCCCGGAAGGACATCGGAAAAAGAAGGACAAAGAGAGGCACCGGGAGAAGTCCTCCTCTACCGCGTCTCCCGCTGGAGTCGCGGCCCAGGTAACATCCCCTCCGGGGGACCGTTCGACAGCAGCCTCCAAGGGTTTGGAGGAGGAGTCGGCCCGCCCATTTGGCTCGCGCTCGGGCCTTGCGGGCACCCCGGGCGAATGGAGGCCTCCGCCCCCGGTTCGGCCGCAGGTTTGCGAGCCTACTGGCATGGGCGACTCCTCTAAGTCGGACGTCGGCTCCTCTGACATCCGCATGGAGAGGGTCAATAAGACGCTCCACCCTTCGGGGCAGCGCACGACCACTTCCCCATCGGACTGGGCTGTCCCTTCCCCTCGGCCCGCCTCCGGTGAGGGCTCCCGTAAGCCGGACGCCGGCTCCTCCAGCGCCTGCGAGGATCGCCTAAGCCGCCACGTCGGCTCCTCCGACGTCGCGGGTAGCGGAACTGACGCGGACCCCCACGTCCGTCATACCAGTTCCCTGCAGCCTTCGCTGCCGTCTGAGAGCCTGAGTCACCCACACCTGACCCGAGGATTTCTCCTCCTTCCCTGGCGG
The DNA here is from genome assembly GCA_016271365.2 of Neoceratodus forsteri. Taxonomy (NCBI): domain Eukaryota; kingdom Metazoa; phylum Chordata; order Ceratodontiformes; family Ceratodontidae; genus Neoceratodus; species Neoceratodus forsteri. Next base: position 44,297,271 of record CM057451.1, read on the forward strand.
CGCGGGGATCTTCCACCTCCGTCAGACCCTCCTCTGATGGAACCCGATCTGACGCCGGCTCCCCCGGCGCGGTACCTCCGACACCGTACATCGACGCCGCAGGGCATGTTCCTCTTCCGTGGCCCTCTGCCCCGGGCCCAGTAACGTGGATCCGCCCCATGGGGCTGCCCGACCAGGCCATCTGCTTGACAGCTCCCCGGCTCCAGGTACCCGCCGTCTTATCCGGCGCTGTTGTACCGGGACCACAGCCATCCAGCCGCGGTTCCCTGGCGGGTTACAGATACCACTGCTGGGTACAACCCGTACTCGGATACTCCCCTCCTCCTCCTGCATCCTCCACCCCCAGGCCGCGATGGATCTGCAGGAGACTCTGGCCTCTTGGTGGGCTGAGGCCAAGGCTCAGCTCACCAAGGAGGTAGAGAGCCGCCTTACGACGACGGTGCCGCCCCCGGCTCCGTACGTCCGAGGCAGCACACTCCCTCACCGCCTCCAGACTCCAGGGCTCTTCCCTCTGGATCCGAGAGGGCAGGATGCGTTCAGGGATCACCCAAGGAACCCGTTCCTCCCCTAGTCGTGTTAGGGGTCTTATTCTCTTCTGCTTCTTCTTCCCTCAGATTCCTCGGATTCTTCGAACGGATGCTCCGAGAGAGACAACGAGCCCGCTCTCCGTCAAGCCCGGCCGAGGACCCCTCCAAGTCTCCTCGGAGGATCCATCCTTCACGGAGTTGCTTAGAAAAATCCAGGAAGTTCATCAGTGGCGCTCTTTGGAACCAGATCCTCAGCATGTCAAACTCGCCGAACATCTGGACCTGCCGCTGACAGCTCCAACTTTAGCGCCACCCTGGATCGAGCCTCACGCCCACCTTGTTACCACGATTTGGAAACAACCGTCAGCGTTAGCTCCACTTCCTAGGAAGTCCAACAGGCTATACCAGGCTCCCAAGGGTGTAGACTATCTTGACTTTCACCCTTGTGCCGATTCAGTTGTGATTAGTGCTGCTCACGGCTGGTCAGCACATCCAAAGCATCTGAGCTCGTCTCCTCTGGATAAGGAATCTCGCCTCCTGAACCAGTATGGAAGAAAGATTTACGCCTCTTCCACATTGGGAATTCGGGCCCTGAATTACGTCGCTCACATGGGGGATTACCAGAAGGCCATCCTTACCCAGGCGGAATCTAAACTGGACTCCTTACCTGACTCTCAAGTCAAACAGGAGTTAGCAGATCTTGTCCGTTCTGCTCGTTCGGCCAGTCGCCACATTCACAGGCGACATCGATGCAGTGGACACTGCGGGCAGAGCTCTGCTTTCGCCGTAAGTCTGAGCGTCATGCCTGGCTCCTGTGTCAGGTTTGGTCCCAGAGGTGCAATCCGCTATTCAGGAGGCACCTTTCAGGGGGTCAGTGCTTTTTGGGGGTGATGTCAAAGACAACATCACCGACTTCCAAGAGAAGGGGACGGCCCTGAAATCCATGGATTCCATGTACCGTCCCCATCCTCAGCAGCGCCATCCTTTTCGCAGACAGACTCGGCCACAAGCGAAACCCCAAGGAAGGCGGGCCACTAAACGTCAGGCCCCCGCAGCTGCCAGGCCTCCTCCGCCCAAAAAAGCAGCGGGTGCCTCAGCTGTGGCGCTGCCCCACACCACCTGACTCCTTTCCTCTCCCACCGCCTCCGGATCACGGAGGACAGTGGAGGAGATTTTCCCTCCACCTTCCAGGTTGGGAGAGATAACCACAGATTCTTGGGTGCTCCAGCTTATAGCGGAAGGGCACTCCATAGAGTTTCTTCGAAACCACCCGCCACTCTCCTCCGAAGTAGTCGTACTCAAGGGACCATCTTCCCTTGGTCCAGGAAGAAATCTCGGCCTTTCTCGCGAAGCAGGCGATAGAACCGTCCCCCTTCATCTTTGAGGGATGGGTTACTATTCTCATTTCTTCCTGGTCCAGAAGAAGACGGAGATCTCAGACCCATTCTAGATCTCAGTTCCTTGAACCTTTATGTGGAATACAAAGGTTCAGGATGCTCTCTCTGCAGAGCCTTCTGCCCTTCTTCGGCCGGGTCAATGGCTTTGTGCGCTGGATATGCAGGATGCCTATCTGCACATTCCCATTCGCCTTCTCACATAAGTATCTTCGTTTTGCTTTCAGGGGACCACTACCAATTCAGGCGCTCCCTTTGGTCTTTCCTCGGCAGTATTTACCAAATGCCTGGCTGTGGTAGCGGCCCACCTGCGTACAATGGGAGTTCAGGTGTTCCCTTACCTGGACGACTGGCTCCTGGCGGCCTCATCCAGGGAGGACTCCTGCATTTTCTCTCCCTCACCCAGCAGGTTTTCACTGGCCTGGGTATTACCATCAACCATTCCAAGTCTCATCTGGATCCCTCCCAGAGACTACAGTTCATCGGGGCTATCCTCGATACGACGGTGAGCAAGGCCTTCCTGCCTCCAGACAGGGCGGCCTCTCTTCAATCCCAGATTTCCCTGCTATCAGAAGCAGGAGGGTTCCGGCGAGGTCGGTCCTCCGTCTTCTGGGGCTCATGGCAGCCGCTATTCCGACGGTCCCCCGAGCTCGACTCCACATGAGGATCTCTCAGTGGACTCTTCGCTCCCAGTGGGATCAACTTGTAGACGACCTAGATCAACTAGTTCTGATCTCCTCGCCGATGGCACGGGACTTGCAATGGTGGATGGTTCGAGAGAACCTATTTCGGGGGGTCCCCTTCTTTCATCCTCCCCCCTCCCAGACTCTGACCACAGACGCATCAGGCGAAGGTTGGGGAGCCCATCTGGGCCCTCATCGGACCCAGGGCTTATGGTCCAGACTGGAACTAGCTCTCCACATCAACGTGCTCGAGCTTCGAGCTGTGCTATACGCTCTCCAAGCCCTTCACCAATACATTCTTCCCGGCCACCTAGCCGTCCAGACGGACAACATGTGCGTGGTGTGGTACATCAACAAGCAGGGAGGAACTTGTTCCTACCCTCTATGCAGGGAAGCAATGAGGGTTTGGGATTGGGCAACTCATCACAACCTTCACCTCACGGCGATTCATGTTCCAGGAGTCAACAACACCCTGGCAGACAAGCTAAGCTGCTCCTCTGCCCGGGCACACGAGTGGGAATTGGATCAAAGGGTGCTCGACGATATCTTTCAGCTTTGGGGGACTCTGCAGGTAGACCTCTTCACCTCTCCCCCAAAATGCAAAACTTCCCACCTTTTGCTCGCTCGTTCCAAAGCGAGGCGCTTTTTGGAGCGACGCTCTGTCTCTAGACTGGAAGGACAGATTTGTCTTATGCTTTTCCCCCAATTCCTCTGATCCCAAGAGTTTTGCAGAAACTAACCACAGAAGGAGTGAGAATGATTCTGATCGCTCCTTTCTGGCCCAGGCAAATCTGGTTCTCTCTTCTACAACAATACTCAGAGGTTCCTCCTCTTCCTTTATCTCAAGGTTTGGTAACCCAGGATCAGGGGACCCTGGTCCATCCGGGTCTCAATTCCCTTTAACTTCATGCATGGCTCCTGCAGACCTAGCCCAATCCCGTTTTGGCATCTCTCCAAAAGTGGCGGAGATTTTGGTGGAGGCTAGAAAACCCTCCACCAGGTCCACTTATGCCATGAAGTGGAAGAGATTCTCTACTGGGGCAGCCTCTAGGAGCATGGAGCCTTTCTCCTGTTCAGTGGCTGTTCTGCTGGAATACTTACATCATCTCTTTGACCTGGGTCTCAGCCACTCCTCCCTGAAGGTTCACATGGCTGCTGATTCAGCCTACCATGTTCCCTTCGCAGATAAAGCTTTCGCTCAACTGGAGGTCTCTAAGATCTTTCTCAGAGGGGTCCTTCATCTAAGGCCCCCCATCAGTACCCCTGCCATACCCCCTTGGGACTTGAATTTTGTTCTCGAGAAACTTACTCTTCCTCCCTTCGAACCTGCTGCTTCTGCAGATCTGAAGTTTCTTTCGTGGAAGACACTTTTCTTGGTGGCCATTACTTCAGCTCGAAGAATTTCCGAGCTCCAGACCCTTATGTGTAAAATCCCCTATTTGATTTTTCACAAAGAACGAGTTGCTCTTCGCACGAATCCTAAGTTTCTTCCCAAAGTGGTAGCTGAGTCTACCTTAAATCAGTCCATAGAGCTTACCTGCCTTTTTTACGCAGTACTCTAATCGAGGGAATATTTACTCCATACCATGGATGTTCACCGGATTGTGAGATACTACACCGACAGGACGAAGGATCTCAGAAAGACTGATCAGTTGTTCGTCTCTTTTGCTCATAAAAGGGAAGGCAATGCTGTTTCCAAGCAATGCCTGTTGAAGTGGTTGGCTCATTGCATCACTTTCTGTTATGACAAGTACAACAAGACCCTTCCGGGTCAGGTCAGAGGTCACTCCACACGAGGAGTAGCGGCCTCTGCGGCTTGTTTCAAGAATGTGTCTGCGGCAGACATCTGCGCTGCTGCCACCTGGACCTCTGTCCATACCTTTACGAGACACACCAGTTTGGACATTGCCTTTCGCCGTAGAGCAGGCTTCGGGCTAGCTTTTTTGCAAGGCCTCCTGTCTTGAGGCCTTCAAGGCTACTGCTACTTTCTGGAGTAGTTTCCTCCTCCCGATACCTCTTATTTGTTCCAGACTGCTTGGGATTCAGTCCTATATGTAATTACCTACTGCAAGAGCCCTCGCGAAGTAAGATAGTACAGTTACGTAAGAACTTACCGTAACAGTAGATCTTCGAGAGAGGCTCTTGCAGTAGGTAATACCTTCCTGCCCTCCATCCCCCTAGGCTTTTTCTGCTCCTTTTCCAGGAATGGAAACATCTGCTTCTCTCGTCCGGGCCTTCCGGGCCTGTGCCGGGAAAGAACTGGAAGGCGGGCGTCCGGGACCGCCCCTTTATACCGGCGTCGTATGGCGCGGTCACCTGGCAGTGGGGCAGTCCCTCGCCAGGGACTGCTAACGAAATTTTCCATTAGGGTCCTGCACGGCGGCCGGGTCGGTCTATATGTGCCCACCTACTGCAAGAGCCTCTAAGATCTACTGTTACGGTAAGTTCTTAAGTAACTGTACTTTCTTCAGAGGGAGAGGCAGAAGGGGGATGAGCAGGGCTGCATCCACTCCTCAGCCTAAAGCCCCTGCCAAGTAGACACCCTGATGGGCCTGCCTGGGTCAACGTTCCTTTTCCAGTAGGGGGCAGGCTAGCTTGCTTTGTCCAGGACTGGATGTCTGTTGCATCAGATAAGTCGGTCCTGGAAGTAATAAGCCAGGGACTGGTTCTCAGCTTCAGAAAATTTCCAAAGATGAGAGCCAGATCTTTTCCACCTGCAAATCTCTCGGAAACCCTTGCCACAGAGGCAGAGGTTTCTTCTCTCCTGGCTTTAAGAGCCATAGAGAGAGTACCTACCCTACACTGGGGCAAAGGACTGTACTCCAGGTACTTCCTGACCCCCAAAAAGACAGGGGAGTGTCGACCCATCCTAGACCTAAGATATCTAAACAAACATCTTTTAAAACCAAAGTTCAGGATGATAACTCTGGGAATAATCCTTCCCTCTCTAAGGCCAGGAGACTGGCTAGCCTCCCTGGACCTCAAAGATGCCTACTTTCACATTCCCATTGGGTGCTCCCACAGAAAGTACCTCAGGTTCGAGTTGCCCTCAGGCCATTATCAGTTCAGAGCAATGCCTTTTGGCCTAACCTCAGCCCCAAGGGTTTTCACAAAGTGCCTGGCAGTAGTAGTTGCCTTTCTAAGAAGGCAAAAGATTTCCATTTTTCCATATCTGGACGATTGGCTAATAGTGGGTCAGTCTCCAGACCAAGTCAAGTCTCGCCTGCAAGTGACCACTTCTCTAGGATTTCTTCTCAACCTTCCCAAGTCAGTTCCTGAACCAGTCCAGCTTCTTAACCTTTATAGGGGCAGAACTGGACACACTCGGAGCAAGAGTCTTTCTTCCTCTAGAAAGGGCAAGGGTTCTTATGGAACTGTCTTCTTCCTTCAGCCTTCGGGTATCTCGACCAGCAAGGCATTTCCTCCATCTCTTGGGCCACATGGCAGCTTCAACAGCAGTGGTCCAAGGGGCAAGATTCCAGATGAGGGATATTCAGTTCCACCTGAGAGCTTTCTGGTCTCAGGGGAAGGATTCCCTTACCAAACTGATCCCAGTGACTCTGATCTTAATCCAAGCCCTCCAATGGTGGCAGGATCAGGACAATTTAAGACAAGGTGTTCCCTTTGTTACTCAGTCTTGTTCAGTGGTCCTTACCATGGATGCTTCTCTCCTGGGCTGGGGGAGCCCATCTGGGGTCCCTTACTGCCATGGGGCTGTGGTCCCCCCCCAAGAATCCCTTCTCCACATCAATCTTCTAGAGCTCAGAGCAGTTTTTCTGGCTCTAAAAGCTTTCTCACAGTCAGTACAGAACAAGGTGGTTCAAGTCAGAACAGACAACACCACCACCATATGGTACATCAACAAGCAGGGAGGCACTTGGTCCACGGCCTTGTGCATAGAAGCCATGAAGTTGTGGTCCCTGGCTTATTCCCTGCAAACCTCGCTTGTAGCAGTTAATTTTCCAGGCAAGGACAATGTGCTAGCAGATGCACTGAGCAGGATTTCTTACGGCCATCACGAATGGTCCCTGGACCCTCAGGTGTTGAAAGTGATTTTTTTCAAGGTGAGGCACTCCAGAGATAGATCTCTTTGCAGCCCCAGACAATCACCAACTCCCTCTCTTTTGCTGCAGATCTCCAATCTTGGGCTCAGTCCCTCTGGACGCCCTGATCTTGAATTGGGAAGGGAAGTTTCTGTATGCCTTTCCCCCCTTCCCACTCCCGTTCAAAGTTATGGTGATAATAAGGTCTCAACTTTGCAAGGTGATTCTGTTTGCTCCAGATTGGGCCAGACATCCCTGGTACCCCCTGTTGCTGTCCCTAGCAGTCCATCTTCCCCTGTCTCTTCCCAAGAATTACAACCTGTTAACATCCTCTCAGGGAAGGATTTGGTACCCCAGTCTTCAGTCTCTCAATCTTAAAGCATGGGTCTTGAAGAGTTAGAGTCTGCAGATCTGCATCTTTCCCAAGGGGTTCTGGATATCCTCAAGGCTTCTCGAAAGCCCTCCACCAGAAATACAACTCCAAATCGAAAAGATTCAGCATTTGGTGTTCTAAGAAGCATATTTCTCTAGACACTGCTAAATTGCCTACAGTTCTGGATTTTATGGTCCATCTTAATGGCCTAGGCCTCAGACTAGCTACTCTCAAAGTACACTTGTCAGCTGTTTCTGCGTTCTTGTCTGTGGGGAAGTCTTCCTCACTATCTTCCCATCCTGTGTTCTGTAAATGTTTTAAAGGATTGCTTCACACCAATCCTCATTTTAGAGACCCTGCTTCTGTTTGGGATTTGAATGTTTGCATTGCTCAACTTATGCAACCCCCCTTTGAGCCTATGTCTTCAGCAGAGCTTAAGTACTTGACTTGGAAAACTGTGTTCCTGGTAGCCATTACCTCTGCTAGGCGTATCAGTGAATTGCAAGCCCTGTCAGTGGAACCTGATTTTATCTCATTTCACAGGGATAAAGTGGTCCTTAGAACCAATAGAAGGTTCTTGCTCAAAGTGGTTTCAGACTTCCATTTAAACCAGTGTGCGTCTCTCCCTGTTTTCTTCTGTGATCATTCTTCCTCAGGAGAGAGGAGGCTACACAGTTTAGATGTCAAAAGAGCCCTTAGTTACTACATAGAGCGTACCAAGGGTCAGAGGTTTGACTCCCTCCAGTTGTTCCTCACTTATGGAGAAGTGGTAAAGGGCAAACCTGCCACCAAAAGATCTGTTGCCAGGTGGCTTGTGTCCTGTATACAATTCTGCTATGAAAAACTGGGAAAAACTCCACCCTCAGGCCTGAGGGCTCATTCCACAAGAGGTACAGCTGCTTCCCTGGCTGCTGCCAGAGATATCCCTCTTTTAGAAATTTGTCAAGCAGCCACCTAGAAAACAGTCCATACCTTTACCAAGCATTACTCTCTGGATATCCAGGCTAGGAGTGATGCTTGGTTTGGCACAGCAGTACTTCAGAACCTATTCCCAAAGTAGGTTCTGTCCCTCCTCCTTGGAGGTACAGCTTGGTAGTCCGTAATTGTCAGAATACAGCAAGACTTCATGTTGTTTGAAGAAAAAAATTACTCACCTTAGTAATTATGTTTCTTCTAATGGAGTCTTGCTGTATTCTGACCTTCCTCCCTGCCTCCCCTCTCAGAACCTGTTTTTGGAAGTGGGTGGGCAGGTGCAGTGTTGTACCCCAGGGGTGTTTTTTGTTTGCACCCTCCTCCTTTTTTGTTTGGATGCTGATTATTATTGTTATTTATAGTAGATTGTTTTGGGGGTTTCCTGACTTGAGTCTTCCTTGGGAATCCAAAACTTTTCTCAGCCAGTTGGCTAGTAAGAATTTTTACAATTTCCGCATATAATTTTTAGTTTAGTTGGGCTTATAAGAATCTGATGGTTTAGGTTTGAATCACTCTGGACAGAGACTTCAACCGAGCCTGAGCTCAGCATTCTATGCCCTGCATAGAAAGTTAACTCTTTGTTCTCCGGGGCAGTTCAAAGGTTGGGAATCACTGCAATTGTCAGAATACAACAAGACTCCATTAGAAGAAATATGATTACTAAGGTGAGAATTTTTTTCTTTTTGCCCTCTAGTTGTATACACACCCATTTGTTGTGCCCAGGTGCTTACATGACCCTGTTTGGTGCCATTCTCTTGTATGCCAGTGCTGTTTGATGCTTGGGGAAACTGAAGTGGTGCACAGTTGTGTGCATTTGCATAGTGACTTTCTTACACAGAGCACAAAAATCATAACATGAGAAGGTGAAGGCAGGTGCAGATGCCTCCGTGGTAGTACAGAATGTCTCAGAAAAAAATGTAGACGCCATTGTTTACATGGTGTATACATTTCTACACCCTTGGGTGCATATGGGTGTTAAGAGTTAAAGGGGACATAAACCCTGTTCCAGAACCCAGTAACATTAGTTGAGCTTCAGCTTAACAGACCACCCTCTCCATGGTTCCACCGGGTCCCTTAGTTATTATTTTATTCAACAAGTGAGTGGAAGATATACGTCTTCCATATTTCTATTCTGCTTTACCCCGGGGTTTTCCGTTCCATATCTGGAAAGGAAGTCAGCATTTTCGTGTTTTACTCCTTTCCTGTGTTTTATTATGAAACGATATGGTTGTAATGATAAGTACCACCGCATAATATGGGGGTTCTTATCTTTCATATTATGCAACCAACACAACGGATTGATTTCACTGGGTTCTGGAACTGATGGGTAATCAAATAATGGATTTTGAGCTGGAAAAGACTGCTTTAGGCTAATGTGGAAGGCTGAGCGTCAGACAAATGGACACTTGACAAAATAATCTGGTAGATGCAGGAATCCTGAGGCTTTATTTACAGGAACTCAAAGATGCAGCAGTAAAATAAAACGAACTGAATGTCAAATAAGGGAAAAACACAAAATAAAATAGTTGGCTAGAAAACATGCCAGTAGAATTCCTTCCATCCTTACATTGCAGGAGAAGCATACGTCAGCTCCACAAGGTGATCTTCCCTTGTCAATCTTCACCATTCATTACTTCCTGGGTGTAAGCCGGCGGCGCGCACCCGTCACGGGAGCTTTTTTTTTTTAAAAGTTGTAAAAGTTAGTAGCGACCGACTCCTCCTCCAACTCAGTTCTGTTTCTCCCGCCGTCGAGGCAGCACCTGTTTCGGAGCGTCCATATTTTGACTGCGTCTGCGACTCCTCTTTCCCGCACACTCGACGCCAATCGGTAAGACCGTTCTTTTATTTCTAAGCGGCGCGGTGTGCTTTCCTACTGTTTTTTCTTGTTGATTTCGCGTTATGTCCGGTTCCGGAGCTAAACGTGTTTTGAAAACGGGCCGCGCCCCTATGCGTCGGTGTTACTGTGGCCGGCATTTCTCCGTCTCGGACCGGCATGACGTTTGTCTTCGTTGCCTGGGACCAACCGCTGACATGGATTCGCGACGCCTGTTTCTCCATGGACGCACGTGTCCTCGAAGTCCAGCGCGTTCAAGCTCGGCAAAGCCCGCCCGACCTTGGGGCGGCGTCGCTCAAGGGATTCTCAGGTAGGTCTCTAGGCCCTTCCCGGGTCCCTCCCGGGCCTATCTGGTCTGAGGAGGAGGGGGTCTCCTCGTCTTTTCTTGCCGAGGCAGGCCCCTTCCGCGGTGTCGGGGGAGCGTCGTAGTCCCTCCCGGGGCCGCGGCGCCGACACCGCCTCGGCAGTCACCTCTTCGGAGGTGCAGGCTCCCCGATGGCGAGGCCCTCGACTTTTAGGCCTGGCTCGGGTGGACCCTCGGCGCCCGCCTTCGGCACCGTTTGCGGATCCTGGCGCCGTTCGCGGTGCCGGTGATCGATCTTGACGCCGTTTTGAGTCGGCGCGTTCGTAGCGCGCCGGTGATCAAGCGGCGCCGTTGGCTCTGCCAGCAGGATCCAGCACCGTTCGGGCGCTGGTGATCGAAGCGGCGCCGTTAGCGGATGCCGCTTTGGGCCTCGGCGCCGATGGACAAAGCGAGCGCCGTCGGCCAGTGCCGCCCTCGCTCCAGCCGCGCCCGGCGCCCGTGGGCCTGTCCTTCCTCCAGGTGGTGCCAGCCTTGCGGCGCCGTTGGGGTGTGGAGCTAGGCCTGGTTGCTACCCGGCGTGAAGGCGGCGGCGCCTCTTGGTACCGCGGGCCGTTCAGCCCTGTCAGGCCTCAGGGACCCTTGGGGTGGCCAGCATTGAGGTCCTGCTGATCTCGTCCTCCTCGGAGGGCGATGATTCAGACGTGGACCCATCCTGGCACCCCCACTCTTCGGAGTCTGGGTCCCCGGTGGCTAGAGGTGCCAGGCGGCGCAGCGGGCCCCTCCCTCTGTCCCCCCTTCCGTCGTCTCCTGAGGGTTCCCCGGCTGGGGGTGGCGGGGAGCCGGGGGCAGGCGGGGGTGCGCGGGGAGGCTCCTCTCTGGAGGCCCGGTGACAGCTACCTTACGGGGTGCTGTTGCCCTCTCTAGGGACAGGGGGACGCTGTGGTCGAGGAGGAGGGCCCTCTCGGAGTCCGAGGGGTTGAGGGGCAGGGGGTCTGCTGCTCGGTCTTCTTTGGCCACCCAGGGGGTGGCCAGGAGCTGAAGTGCAGAGCCTCGCCCCTCCCTCCAGGGTTCTAGGGTGTCCTCCGGCGGCGTTTGTGCGGACTGCCCTTCTGGATCCATGCAGTCGCGTGCGTCATAGGGGAGGTTCTCCCCAGGGCTCTTCAGGCTCCGCTTCCCCAGAGTTCCGTTCTGCGGCCTGGTCTGATATCCGGGATCCTCTTCCAGGGCCCCTTCCCCGGATTCCAGAGCCCTCGCGAAGCAATTACCTCCGCGGAGGTGCCCTCTCTCCATCTCTCTGCCTTCACACCCCGCTCCCAGGCCATTCGGTCCCTCTGGTCCCGTTATCCTGGGGGCAGTTCAGGGAGTTCTGCGGTGGCCTTCCCCTCATATGTTAGATACATGCATGGCGGGTCTTTCGACTCTCCCCACGCCGCAGGGAATCCTCTGGCATTCAGTTCCCCATCATCTCGTCTCCCTCCTCCGAGGAGAGAACCCTGCTCATCTGTCCTCCGATGCTGATTTCACAGAATATCAGCGTTTCCTCTCGAGGATGGTGAGGGATCTCCGGATTTCCTATGTTCGAAGAGACAATACCGAACGGGAGACTGGTGAATTCAGTGCCCAGCATCTGGTGGTACCTTCCTGGCCTATCCTTCCAGGAGGCGTCTATCCGGTCATGGCAGTCCCTGCCTTCTTCCCCAGCCCGGCGGACTGCCAGCGTAGGTATTGTGCCCTCTGGTCTCTGGGTTCCCTTCCAACCGTCCTCAGGTTTGGTATACCTGGATACTCCTTCTGGGCGCCGTTGCCTGGCGCCCGACCGCCCACGGTTCGGACTCTCTCCAGTTCGACGTTGGGCGAAGAGTGTTCTCTTCTTCTCGTGCAAGTGCATGTATTCATCACATCAGGCTCACCACGCTGCCTACAACCGGCATCTGTGAGTCGATGATGTCCCAGCTGCTGGCATCTATGCCTGAATACTGAGCAAACCAGACAAGCGTTGCCCTCTCCGCGGTGAGGCCTGGAGCTGGCAAGACACCAGCAAGGCATCTTATGGCGCCAATGAGGTGGCTTCCAGGCTTGCGGGGACAGCGATCTGCATCAGGCGGACGGCATGGCTCGTCTTTCCAGGTTGTCACCCTGGCCCGGCGTGGGGTGATTCGCTCCACCTTCCGGGGACCGTCTTTTCTCTTCCAGAGCTAGGAGACTTTTATAGGGCTCCTCCGTCTCCTCGTCCTCGGGAGGCACCTCCTAGCTCTTCTCCCACTTAGGCTTTCTGAATAAGCCAGGGTCTTCTCCTTCTGTTTCTCACCAACAGAAGGCTGGGGATCTTGTTCCCTCAGGGTATGGCCTCTTCCCCCTCCAGGGGAAGAGGAGCTTGGTACTCACCCAGGAAGTAATGAATGGTGAAGATTGACAAGGGAAGATAGGAAAATTACGTACCTACCGTAATTCTTGATCTTCTCTTGTATCTTCACCATTCATTACTTACACCCGCCCACCATCCCCTCAGTGGCCTCTTCCTGTGGCTTCTCCACCTCCCGTCTCCTTCCTCTCTCTGCATTTATATAAAATATAGGGAAAATTGCTTCATTTTCCAAAAAAAAAAAATATCTTCTGGGGGGTTTAAATCAGAAAAAATTATTTACTCTAAGATTCATGGGCCATCTCGTGGATTGCATTGGCGATCAGACTGCACAACTATCTCTTGCTATTCTTATGGCAAGATACCTCTGGGGTTGTTTGGCCTGGCTCAGGCTATTCAGTTTTGATCCTGCAACTCGTGTTCAATAGTTGCCCTGAAATCTAATCCCCCTCTATTCTTGCCTTGCAGAGCAGAGGAATGAGTACGTCTGTTCCTTTCTCTTCTAAAAAAAAAAAAATGCTGAGGGAACTCTCTCCGACTGCTATAGGCATCTTGGTATCTGGGTCATGCATCTAGTTAAAAAAAAAAAATTTTATCTGTAAAAAAAAAAAAAAAAAAAAAGGAGAAATCAAACAAGAAGGCAAATGAGAAGGTAGGCTATCCTTCTCGCTGTTTTGCTAAGTGGTTTCTCCCTTTAAGTGTCCTCCTGGACAATTTTTACAGTAGAGCTCTGCTGACCATATCCAATCTTAGCCAGCCTAAGCCTTGTCGGCCTTAGCCAGTCAGTCTGAGTCCGTTTCTATCTTGGAGCGCCTGAAAGGCTTACATTTTCCATTTCTAAACCCCTGAGCAGCTCTCATGCTGCTGGGGTTTTATTCTTCCCTCCTCGGCTGTCCTCCAGTTAAAGGCCTTCCGGCCAGGGCCCGGGTGGGTGTCGAGCTAATGGCATGTTGAAGATGAGGACTATGCCCTCCTGGGTCTGTCTAGCGGGTTGGTGAACCTTCTCTTCAGCTCTATCTCGGAGTTCTTGCTTCCCCTTTAGTCGAGCCTTCAGCTACAAGCTAACTATGACTCGTTGGGCATTCTGGTCCCTTCAACATCCCATCTCTCTCTTCTCTTTCTTCTTCTTCTTCTATTTTCTCATTTCTTACTCATCTCTCCTCTAGTCGCCCAGGTAAGGAGGTCCTGCACTCCCTAGGCTAGGGATGTTCTTATCTCCTCTGTCCTTCCTCCATCGGCTTATTCCTTTTTCAGTTCATTCTTCCTTGCTTTGCTATCCTCGCTATCTTGCCTTGCTATCTATATTTCTGCTTTCATTTGCCTCTCCGGCTCTCAGAACTGAGTTGAGGAGGAGTCGATCGCATACTAACATGCCGCCCCTCGTGGCGGTAAGCTCTCAGGTAGGGACCGTTAAACAACTTTTAAAAAAAGCTCCCGTGACGGGTGCGCCTGCCGGCTTACACCCAGTAAGTAATGAATGGTGAAGATACAAGAGAAGATCAAGAATTACGGTAGGTACGTAATTTTCCTTTCTTGGCACAACACCCAGGTTGAATCTGAATCTGTTTTATACAATAGACTGGTATATATATAGGAAGCCAAGGAACATGATTGGTTCTTTTCGGCTGTCAGTCATCTACCTTTCACAAACAAAATAACAAATATATGTATTTCAATGCATAAAGACAATAACAACCTCATATTTGACATTCCAAAAGATATAAGTTATGGATATTCGTTTCCCAACACATTTTAGACCTTATTTTACTGTTTTACAACGCTACTAGGATCCTCCCCCAAATTCCCTGCATAAATTAGAGAAGAGAGGGGCCGGCCAGCTCTTAGAAGCAGGTAAGCTGGGTGGTCCTGTAGCATTTGTCGAAAGAGACATCTGTCTCCAGCGCCAAAATTCCAACAAACTCACCCCCGAGAGAAGAATCACCACAGAAAAGGTAAAGAACTCCAGGCTCTACCTGCCTAACCCTATTATGTAAGGTTTAGTTATACAGCTCGGTAACAACATAAACTAGCAGCGCGAGCGTGCGCATATTTGCACGGCAGAGGAACGCTGAAGGAATTATTGCCTTACAGGCGATAGAAAAACACTCTGAGCACCAGGAATATCTTTAAAGGGGAATGCTCACTGATGCTCAAGTCTGTTTTGAGACCAGGACATAGCTGGTCGCGACAGCTTTGGGAATTAAAGAGGGGGGGGGCAAAGGGACACTAAGGGAAGACAAATGACCAACACTTTTACTAATGCCAGTTTAAGCGGCGTTTTACTTAGACTGCACAAGAATATGCTATCCACCTAATCCGCAAATAATTGGACGAGAGTTCCGCTGGGTATCTGACCAAAGCCCATACTCCGCACATGCATATGCCAGAACGCTACTTGCACTTCACTCTACGGGGTGGGTCTTGTAAGATAAATAGTGTGTAATAGGTGGCCAGTCTATTACCCGCTATTAACTATCTACTGTACTAGAACAAAGACACATAAGACATCATTCATACAACGCGACAAACAAGAAACGGACAATATAGATGGGAAGGGGGGGGGGACCAACAATACTGCCCCTTGCACACTCCTCCCCTCCTTTGACTGTACTCTCTCTCATTTTGTTCTTTTAGGGGATTTCTTTTTTCTGCTAGATTATACTTGTACTTCCAGATCTTTCGGAATGAAACAAAGAAAAAATGAAAAAAAATGGGACCATAGACCACCCTCTCCATGGTTCCACCCCGGGTCCCTTAGTTATATTATTTTATTCAACAAGTGAGCGGAAGATATACGTCTTCCGTATTTCTATTCTGCTTTACCCCGGGGTTTTCCGTTCCATATCTGGAAAGGAAGTCAGCATTTTCGTGTTTTACTCCTTTCCTGTGTTTTATTATGAAATGATATGGTTGTAATGATAAGTACCACCGCATAATATGGGGGTTCTTATCTTTCATATTATGCAACCAACACAGCAGATTGTGGTCTGTCCATATTTCGAACTCTGTACCCCACAAATAGAAACGAAGTGCCTCGATAGCCCATTTGATGGCTAGGCACTCCTTTTCTATAGTGGAATACTTGGCCTCTCGTTCATGTAGTTTGCGGCTCCCATGTGTAACGGGGTGCTCTTCCCCAGCAATATATTGTGATAGTACTGCTCCAATACATCTGTTAGAGGCATCAGTTTGTACTATAAAGGACGCGTGAAATCAGGAGTATGTAGAATCGGTGAAGAACATAACTGCGCTTTTATAGTACAAAATGCTTCCTCACATTTAGGGTCCCATTTTATTTTATCCGGCATATGTTTCTTGGTAAGATCGGATAAGGGTCCCGTTATAGTGGAGAAAGAAAGAATAAAATGCTGATAATAACTGGCTAGACCCAAGAAGGCACGAACATCCTTCTTTGTTTGTGGTCTAGGATAATTATCCACGGCTTCCACTTTACTTACGTCTGGTTTTATACACCCTATACTTTCCTATCAGAAACCCTAAATATTTTGTTTTCTGCATTCCCATAGTACATTTCTCAGGGTTTATGGTTAGACCAGAGCTGGAAATAGATAAGATTTAAGATAGATGATGCAGATGTTCCTGCCATGTTGGACTGAATATCACTACATCATCTAAATAAGCCGCACTGTATGCAGAATGAGGAGCCAATATTTTGTCCATAACCCTTTGAAATGTAGCTGGGGCGCCATGTAGTCCGAAAGACATGACAGTAAATTGGAATAATCCTAAGGGTGTACTAAAGGCTGTTTTATCTTTTGCCTCCGACTCTAAAGGAATTTGCCAATATCCCTTAGTCAGATCAGAAGTAGAGAAATATTGAGAATTTCCTAAGTGGTCCAATATATCATCGATACGAGGCATCGGATAACTGTCAAATCTGGAAATGGCATTAAGACGCCGAAGACGTAAACGTACTCCCCCTTCTTTCTTATTTACAACAACTAATGGGAAGCTCCATTTCACTGTGTGAAGGCTCAATAATCCCCATTTCTTGCATTTTCTGGAGTTCTTGTATGACATTTTCCCTAACCTTCTCAGGAAGGTGATATGATTTTTGTCGGATAGGTTTGTTTTGTGACAATATAATATTATGTGTTACATCCTTTATTCTCCCTGGTGTTCCTTTAAAAATATCCTTATATGCCTGTAATACCTCTAATAATTCATTATTTTGTTGAGACATTGTTAGGATTTATTTTTATATCTTTGACATCTCCTTTTATTTCTAACCATCTATAAGCTATATCCATTTCACTAGTATCATCTTCTGGATAAACTTACCCACATAACTTGGATCTACTTTCTATCCAAGGTTTCAAAAGGTTAATATGGTAAATTCGCCTTTTCTTAGTTTTATCATGCACATTAATTTCATACGTAACGGGTCCCATTTTCCATATTACCTTATAGGGGCCCTGCCATTTCATTAATAATTTATTATCAGAAGATGGTAATAATAATAACACCTTGTCCCCTTCTGTAAAATCCTTCTTGCCTATCCCTTTATCATATTGCCTTTTTTGTGTCAGCTGTTGCTTTTTGGTTATTAGTATGGGCTTGTTGGCTATACTTTTTTATTCGCTTACGTAAATGATATAGATATTCCGGAAGACATTTGTTTTGGCCTTCATTACTTTCTTCCCACCATTGTTTTATTACATTCAGAGGTCCTCTTGTTTTCCTTCCATACAGTAGTTCGAATGGTGAAAAGCCAGTTGAGGCCTGAGGTACCTCACAATATGCGAACATCAGATACGGGAGGGAGGTAGGTGTCCCACTGTCTACCCTCTTCTTGTACAAACTTCTGGATCATCTTTTTCATGGTTTTATTGAAACGTTCTACCAGACCATTGGTTTGAGGGTGATATGGTGTAGTCCATATAGCCTCAATACCCAGGGTCTGGTAGAGCCGCTTCAGAACCTGGGAACAAAAGTTTGTACCCCTATCAGTGAGTATTTCTTGTGGAATACCTACTCTGCTGAACATTTTCCCCAGTTATTCAGCAATTCTAGGGGCGGTGACTGTACGGAGAGGTATAGCCTCCAGGTATTTAGTGGCATAGTCACAGACCACTAGAATATACTGATTACCTTTGGCACTCTTTTGGACTGGACCCACAGTGTCCATGGCAATTCTCTGAAAGGGGGTTGAGAATAAAGGCATTACTTGCATAAGAACCTTATCCTTTTTTATGATCTTAAATACTTTCTGACATTCCGGACAGCTTATGCAATACTCAGCGACCTGTTCATATATTCCTGGCCAGAAGAACCTATGCAACAATCGGCTTAAGGTTCGATCCCTCCCCAGATGTCCAGCCATAGGAATATCATGAGCAAGGCTGATTAAAATCGGCCGGAACGTTTCAGGAATTAATAATTGTTCAACAACTTCCTGAGTTCTAGGATTTTTACATATTCTGTACAATAACCCTGCTTTTATTTGATATTTATCTCTGGTCGCTCGCTTTTTAACCTGGGAAGAAAACAATGGTTTCAAGGATTCATCTCTTTTTTGTAATTCAGTAAACATACTTTTATCACATCCATCTAACATACACTTCTTATTATTACTATTATGATTTACAGTCCAATTATGTTTGTCATTCTTTTTCTGTCTTCTGGTTTTCTTATCTTTTCCCAGGACCCCATAGATATCTTGGTCAAAAGGAAAATAATGTTCTGGAGACTCAATACGTGAATTTTGAAGAGTCTGTGATCTGGTCATCATGGCACAAAGATTAACCAACATCAGTTTCTGGAAGGCAGGACAGTCATGCCCAGTTATTACTGGGATTGGAAGGTTAGGTACGACTCCCACATTCATGGTTTGTACCTGTCCCAGTATGGTTAATTCAGTCTCTTCCAAAGGATAGAGATGGGTATCACTGTGGATACAGGTTACTTCTATGGTGGGCCGTTCTTGGGATGGGGGTACACTTAACAACTCCGCTTGTATCAGGGTCTGTTTGCTTCCTGAGTCTAAAAGTCCTGTAACTAAATGTGAACCAATTTGTACAGTAACCATGTAGCGTCCCCAGTTAGCTAGAGCAAGATGGGTGGACTCTATTCTTTTCTTGGGACAGAACCTTGCAATATGTCCTTTGGTTTTACATTCGTGGCAAACGATATCCGGATTGTATCCCCTTCCAGATTTAGTGGTGCCTTGTATACCAGTAGTTAGTGTAGTGCTACCTGTGCTTCCCATAGTAGTAAGAGTAGAAACAGATCTTACTGGGTGCTGATGGGCGCTGATGTGTTGTTTGATGACTGCTTCTCTGCTTATGGGGTCTGGCGGCAATGTAATCTTCAGCCAATTGAATTGCTGTATCGGAGACCTCCGGGTGATGTTCCCTGACCCATAGTTGGACATCTGGAGGGAGAATTGGAATGAATTGCTCCAATACTATGGCCTCAATGATTTGATTTATGGTCCGGGTGTTAAGTTGTAGTCATTTGATACACAAGTCTTTTAGTTGGGTGAATGCATCCTGGGGGTTATCTGCAGCACCATATCTGTAGGATCTGAATCTTTGTCAATAGGTCTCTGTGTTAATGTCATATTGTTTCAGAATGACTTGCTTGACTCGATCATAATTATTCACGTCTACCATCTCTACTCGGCTGTAAGCAAGCTGGGCCTTACCAGTCAAATAGGGGGCTAAGTGGATGACCCATTGATCTTGGGGCCAATTGCAGGCAGTAGCGACCCTTTCAAAAGTTAATAAATAGGCTTCAGTGTCATCAGTGTCAGTAAGCTTAGCTAGCTTGATATCTTTGTGGCCTCCTCTGGGGGTAGCAGGGGGTCTACCAGGGTCCATCGCTTGAAATGCCCTAAGGGTATCATTCCATCAAGCTTCATACTCCCTCTGATCTCTGTCCCTCTGATGTTCCATCTCCAGTTGTCTTGCACATAACCATCGCAACAAATCTTGGGGTTCCTCAGGGAGGTGCTCCTCCTCCTTGCCTCCAACAGGTTACGCTATCCACGCTTCTGGCAGTGTCCTTTCCTCTTTAAGGCTTGTTGGAAAGATCCTGGTCTTTATCACCCAGGAGAAAGACCTGCTCAGGCTACCCATCCCATTCCCTCTATTACTCCATTGTATTTCTTTTGATTACAAAAAGCACAACAAGCCTTTACCTGGACCTGTGCTACATCCCAGTATCCCCCCAGCCCTCCTTGCAGCCCTCCACTAGAGCTATGGCCACCACTGCAGCTTGCTTTAAAGTAGCTTCCATTTCAGATATCTGCAGTTCAGCTACCTGGTCCATGATCCATACATTCACAAGGAACTAAAATATCGATATTGCCTCACGACGTAGGATGGCCTTCGGCCGTGCGGTCCTACAAAGTCTCCTATTATAATTGTCCTCCCACATGGGCATAACTGCTTGGGATTCATCCCAAAAGTATTACCTACTGCAAGAGACCACTCCGTGGATGATAGTATAGTTATATAAAAACTTGCCTTAATAGTAGATCTTTGAGTTAGTGTCCCTTGCAGTATGTTTGTTCCCACCCTCCATCTCCCTCCTCTAACAGAGCAAGTTGTGGTCCAGTGACTAGGGTTGGCACTCTTTTGGTACCTTGTCTTCCCCTTGATCCTTGCTTTGCAAGCTGAATCCAGCAGGGGAACTGAGGATACCCACACTTATATAGGAAATAGGAAGCTGATGTCACGTGTGGGTGTTCCCTGGTGAAAAACTGCTAGAACTGCTGCCGTGCACCATAGTGACCTCTGCTGGATACCCAGAAGTGTTACCTGCTGCAGGAGACACTCCTCAAAGATCTACTGTTACGGTACTTTTGTACGTAACTGTACTTTCCAGGAGTGGTATAGAAACATAGAAACAGAATTTGATGGCAGATAAGGACCGCTTGGCCCACCCAGTCTGCCCATTTCCCTGCCTAATGGATAAGCTGCAGATCCTAGTTAACCAGCAGCCTACTTCTTCCTACCCCCAGCCCCTAGAATTGCCTTATGACTGTCCCATGCATGCTTGAATTCCACCACTGTTTTTGACTCCACAACCTCCTCCGGAAGGCCATTCCATGCATCCACAACCCTCTCTGTGAAAAAAGTACTTCCTTAAATTACCTCTGAGCACTTCTATCTTCAAATTGTGCCCCTTGTTCTTACTTTTTTTGAAAGATGCTACCCTCTTGGACTTTGTTGATTCCCTGAGGTACTTGAAAGTTTCTATCATGTCCCCCTCCCTCCTTTCCTCGGAGGCTATACATATTCAGCTCCTTAAGTCTCTCTCTCATGTCTTCCGTGCAGACCCTGCACCATTTTAGTTGCCCTCCTCTGGACAGCCTCCATCCTGTCTATGTCTTTATGGAGATTGGGTCTCCAGAACTGCACGCAGTACTCCAGATGGGGTCTCACCAACTGTCTGTACAGAAGGATAATAACTTCTTGTTTTCTACTGGTGATGCCTCTCCCTATGCATCCCAGTATCCCCCCAGCCCTCCTTGCAGCCCTCTCACGTTGCTTGCCCACCTTTAGGTCATCTGATATGACTACCCCCAGGTCCCTTTCCATTTTTGTTGTTGTTAGTATCTCACCCCCCATTGTGTACTCTTCCCCTGGGTTTTTGTTTCCCAGGTGCAATACCTGCACTTCTTAGCATTGAATCTAAGCTGCCATACATTTGACCATTCCTCTAACCTTGTCAAGTCCTTCTCATCCTTTCCACCCCACCTTGTGCATCAACTCTGTTGCAGATCTTTGTGTCATCTGCAAAGAGACATACTTTTCTTCCAGTCCCTCTGCAATGATTAAACATAAAGACATTGAAGAGGACCAGAATCTAATACTGAACCCTGCGGTACCCCCTAGTAACCCCCCTTTCTTCAGAGTGGACTCCATTTACTATTACTCTCTGTGTCCTATTCTCCAGCCAATTCTTTACCTAGGCTGTCATCTTGGGACCCACTCCCAGGCTGGCTAACTTGTATATTAATCTTTTGTGTGGGACTGTGTCAAATGCCTTGCTAAAGTCTAGGTAGGCCATGTCCACAGCCCCTCCCTGATCTACTACTTTGGTCACCCAGTCAAAGAAATCTATCAGATTTGTCTGGCATGACCTTCCGCAGTGAATCCATGCTGCCTTGGGTCCTGAGCCCCTCTGGCCTCTAGATACTCAACAGTTCTTTCCTTCAGAAGTGATCCCATCATTTTCCTACCACTGAGGTTAAACTAACAGGTCTGTAGTTTTCTGCTTCTGCTTTGCTCCCACTTTTATGAAGAGAGTCACATCTGCCCTTCTCCAGTCCTCGGTACCACCCCATCCTCCATGATTTGTTAAAGAGGGTAGTCAGTGGTGTCACTAGTTCTACCCTTAGTTCTTTTAGAATTCTGGGATGAATCCCATCAGGCCCCATTGCTTTGTCCACCTTCAGTTTTAAGAGTTCTTTCAGAACCCTTTCTTCTGTAAATGGGCTGGTATCAACTTCTGTATCCAGAGTGTTTCTACTGTTTGTTTTAGGTACCTCCCCCACTTCCTTTGTAAATACTGAGCAAAAATATTTGTTTAGTATCTCTGCCTTTTCACAGTCACCCTCTGCCCACCCTCCCTCCTCTTTATTAAGCCTCACTAACCCTCCCTTGGTCTTACCTTCACTCCCTGATGTACCTATAAAAGGTTTTTATCCCCCTTCTTAACTGAGTTGGCTATCTTTTCCTCGGTTTGGGCCTTTGCTGTTCTGATTGCCTTCCCAGCTTCCTTTTGCTTTAACTGATACAGTTCTCTGTCCTGCTCCTTCTGTGATTCCTTGTACTTCCTGAATGCTTTCTTTTTCTCTTGAACCTTCACTGCCACTTCCTTTGAGAACCATAGTGGTTTCTTACATCGTTTCATTTTATTTGCTTCACACAAAGGCTTGTTACCTCTGTGATGGCATTTTTTATTATTGCCTATTGTTCTTCCACCCCTCCTTCCTGCCAGTTTGCTAGTGCATTCCTTAGGCACTCACCCATTTTGGCAAAGTCAGCCCTCCTAAAGTCCAGTACTTTTGCCTTTGTATGGTTTGACTCTATTGCTGTGTTTATTGTGAACCATACTGTTCGATGGTCGCTAGTTCCCAGATGGCTACCACTTCTACATCTGTGATCCTCTCTTCATCTCCATTTGAGAGAACCAGGTCTAAGATTGCTCCCTCTCGATGGGCTCCAATACTAGTTGTCTAGGCATGCCCCCTGTGGGGCATCTAGAATAACCCCACTCTTTGAAGTGGCTGCTGCAACTGCACTCCAGTTAACATCTGGCATATTCAG
Organism: Neoceratodus forsteri; assembly: GCA_016271365.2. Classification (NCBI taxonomy): domain Eukaryota; kingdom Metazoa; phylum Chordata; order Ceratodontiformes; family Ceratodontidae; genus Neoceratodus; species Neoceratodus forsteri. The sequence goes on from CM057451.1 coordinate 44,320,064, forward strand.
ATCACCAATCAGTAATATCTCCCCTTTTTCTGCCATTCTAAGTATTCTTTCTATCACTTCCTTGTCCATTTCCTCCCCCTGAGAAGGGGGTCTCTATACAACCCCTGTGCAGATTGTGGTGCCATTGCCGGTCTCCAAATTTACCCACAGTGCTTCTTCTCCTCCCTGTTTTCCCTTTTGTTCTGTTGCTTTGATTCCTTCCCTTATGTAAAGAGCTACTCCTCCTCCTCCTCTTTTACCCTCCCTGTCACTCCTGTAGATAGTGTATCCTGGTATGTTTATGTCCCAGTCATGGTTTTGTGTGTACCATGTTTCTGTGACTGCCGCAATATCCAGATGTTCCTCCTCCATCAAGGCTACTAATTCAGGAAGCTTGTTACTCAGACTAGGGCAGTGGTACTCATTGCTCTTCATTTTTGATGGCTTTACCTTCTTTTGCAGCATCCCCCACTGACCTGTCTACCTCGGTCTTTTTCTCATTTAGTACCCTGTTTTGTAGGGAGAGGCTGGGATTTTCCTGCTGCTTATCAGTGCCTCCCCCCTTGACTAGTTTAAAAGCTTGCCAATGAAGCATTTAAACCGATTGCTCAAAAGACTTGTTCCCTTCCCGGATTATGTTGTACATTTATACTGATCCACCCGCCCTCTCCTGGCAAGTGACACACTGGTCTTGCTTCCAGTGGGTCAGATCTGCCATCATGAGGCAGTGCCAAGGGAGTTACCACTCTGGTGGGTGGGAGGAGCCAGCTTGAAGACGTCCAGCAAGTCTTAAAGGGAAAGGAACACTGCCAGAAGTGTGAATGTACATGATATACCACTCCTAGAACTACTGTTACAGGTGAGTAACCTGTTTTTTCTTGCCAGCATTTTCTCCCCGAACTGAATGGCTTCAGTGAACTGCACAACCGGCAGTTACGGTCTGCATGGTTAACTCAAGATGCTCAATTTTGGAGGAAAAAAACCTGTTATGAAAATAAATAAATTTTCTGTGCTGAACTATGCTGTTTGCCGTGACTGCCGGAGCGAGTGCTGTTAAGCCATCACAGCTTCAGTATGCGGTAATGTTCAGCTTCTGTATGCACATAAGAAGGGTCATTCTGAGCCAGGATAGGAAACCAGATGCATGATGCCCATGGACAGTTCCTGTTTAAAAAAAAAAAAAAAAAAAACCTTATCAGAGTGATTACTCTCTTGACATAAACCAGTCATCCAGTCTACATTTATAAATTGTTGATGCTAATTGCTGTCTTGAGGTGGAGACTGTTCCAGTCATTCACCACTCTCTGTATATAAATAGATTTTCTATTGTTTGTCCTGTATGTGAAACTGTGCAATTGAGGGGGATGTCCTTGGGTTCCCATAACATCCTGTTTAAATGCAAAGTCCATTTCAGTAAATAAGTAAGGGTAATTTAATTTGTTTTAATTTTTTAATTTTTAATTTGCTAACCAGGTGAGGACACTGGAACAAGTCTTTTTTCAGGTCCGGCCTGACATAGAAATAAACACAATCAGAATAATACAAAGTTGTACATAAAACACATCATAAAAAACATGTACGAACATCCAGGTCCTGTAGATAGCTTTTCAAACTGATTTTAACATTTTGTAAAGAAGAAGCAGATCTTAAATTATTAGGGAACACATTCCAGAATATAAAATCCCATATAAAAAGATGTTCATCCATGCATCTCTTTGTTTCAGGAGACATAAAGTTCAGTGATCGCAGTCTGTCCTCATAATCTAAAGGGAGTGATTCCTGATGTTGTCATGCGGTCTTTTCTGTGCCTGCCCCTAGGTACAGTGATGTTATTGTCAGATAGCATCACTGTGTTTAGGGCAGTCTGACCAATCAGAAGCAAAGATTTTATCTTGCATTGTATAACTTCCCTTTAAGTGTTTGCCAGGATTTGAACCTCTTGCATCTCTGGTTGTAAATACTTATTTAGTTTTTGGTAACTGGCTAGGCACACTAGACAATGGAATGCCTATTTTCTGGCACGACACAGGCGTAAAATATTTTTCATTAATGTACCATTATCTACTGTATGCATATGGATTGATAACCTGTAGAAAAAGGTGCACACGTAGTGCACTGCCTTCAAGTACATTGACATCCAGGGAGCAGTACTTTAGTCTCCCTGCACAGCACTTGTTTTCTGAGTTTTATGAAATCTGTTTTCCTGCAGCCAACATTCAGACTGGATCCAGAAGCAGTGGGAGCTCAGAATGGGTTGGTGGCTGGAATTCCACTTCAGTGCATATCAGGCAAAGAAGAATTTTCTGGAGGAAAAAAGCTTGGCATATAAAAAGGCATTAGTGGCTGGAGTCCTTCTAGGGAAAGGTAATCCTATTTCTTGTACCACCATGAAAAATAATAGATCAAACAACTGTAATGTGCTAGGTTAGCTACAAGAAACTATGAGGTAAAACAACATAGATTTTTTTGTTAGGTAGATGCATACCAATATTAGACCATAGAAAGTTCAGGCAGATGTAAGCAATAAGCATGACAGGCTGTGATTGAAGTATTTCCGTGCACACCCCGGGAGTGTAAGGACCAGGTCGAGTGGCCTCACTGCCCTGAAAGTGCATCAGAATCTTTCATAAAATCGCAACAAAGAAATCTAGAAACCTTATTAGTTAAAAGCCATTACCTTGGCATGGTTTAGAACACTCAGTGTGGACCTAATCATATCCTAATTCTAACCTTAGGAATCATTCATGTAGTGTTTACACTTCAGCAGTCATATCAGCTGAGAGTGACACCCCGAGATGGAACCTGTGCAGATTTTCAGAATTTTGAATGTAGGCTCAGAATCTGCTTCCGCGCTCCACTTTCGCCATTGTTCAGATCTGTTTCTCCACCTGAAGAGAGCAGTCGCCCCCGAGTGAACTCTGGTAATGGCTGGATCTCTGGTCAGGTTTTAAGTGCAATTTGTTTAAAAAGTATATTTTAGTCAGTTTTCGAGTACTCTGAGTTAGCTAGTGTCTCCCCCCCACCCCCCAGTTGAATTGTGGTCTTTCCAGTTCCCGGTTGATACCCAGGAACCAGAAACCTCCCTAGTTTGCTACCATTTTTAGTTTTTTTTACTGTTTTGGCTAACTAAACCATTTTTTACTTAAATTTAGCATGTGGTTTATTATTTTGATTGTACCAGTTAAAGAGAACATATTTGTGTTCACCTTCTGTTTCTATCTGTGACCTTTCACCTTAATTGGTTCTTGTTACAAGATCCACATTATGACCTTTGGCACATTTTTTTTTTTTTTTTTTTTAGCACGAGAACTGTTTTTACCATTTGATTTTTGTACTACATTGTTTTTGGAATCATTTTATTGTTGTAAGGGTCTCTCAAATTGATATGTCAGAGAGACCTTGTGGACCTTCAGAAAATTGTAAAAATTGATCTTCCAATAAACAGTCTTCATCATTTATTCCCAGTTATGAGTTTAGGGTCGGAGGCACTAACATCCCGTTGGAGAGCAGAGTCTTCTGTGGCCTAGGGGACCAACGTTGGTGCCAGTGCCAGCCTGAAGACAGACATAGTGACATTGCACTTGTAAGCTAGCCAGTAGCTGACGCCGGCCTTTTAACTTTCTCAGTTCTGTTTTTCTCTGTCATCGAGAGCACACTGTTACAGTTTTGTCGTCATGAACCCTTCCTCATTTTGCTGCCGGTAGTTCGATGCTGTACCACATGGCACCGAACCCTCTGGGTGCCATCTTTATAATTTTATCGTTCAGTGTGGCACCAAGCACTTTTCTGTCCTTTTTATTTATTTTTTGTCTGGCATCGTGTCCGGTTTTGAGGAGTGCAAAAGCAGGAAGGCCTCCCGCTAGAAGAAGAGTTATGGTGCACCCCCCTCCCACGTGTCAGTCCTCCTCTAGGGGCCACATTGCTATTCAGGACTGGCATGGCATTTGTTTGACCTGCCTCAGCACTTACCATGTTATGGATAGGTGCAACGCTTGCTTCCCTGCGGTCTACTGCACAATTTAACCTCACATATTAAGGTGGGGCCATGACCTGCCTACCTTCGAAGGCAGGCATTGCACTAGGGACACCATGGTAAGGCCCCTCGGCTCTTACCCCAAACCCCTTCTCAGTGCTGTACATACTGAAGAAGACCAGGACTCTTCACATGCTCACTCTGTGAAGACGTTGGAGGTCCTGGGGGAGGGTCTGATGGGCAGTCTCTCTCCCCCAGGGGACCAGCTGAGCAACCCTCCCAGTCCATCTGCCCTCTAGGGCAGCGTTTGCCCCCGGTTTTGAGACTGAAGCTATACAATGGGTCTACACCGGTAGGTATTGGCTTCTGGTACTAAGACTGCTACCAGTGAGCGAGATGGTGCATAGTTTTCGGTGCTGGAAGATGAAAGGTCTCCAGAGCATGTCCTTCATGTGCCCTTGAGGTTGTGGCCATTTCACACCCCAGGAATCCCTCGCTATGCTTACTATTACATTCAGCCTGCAGTTCTGAGCTGTCCAGGAGCTTATAATTTTATGCCGATTAAACTGGCCCAGTGGTGTGAGGTGCTGTGAGTGCCTTGCCTCGTCCCACGATGGAGACCCGAGTTTGGGAACAGACTTGGGTCAACTGGGAGCATGACGATTGAGCATCTGTAGGACAGCTGTCCTCCGGGGGGGGGGTTCTGCATCTCGCCACTTGACTGCCATTTAGGAGAAGCCCAATGGCAGCTCATGTAAGTGCACTGTAACCGGGAGGGGCTCCCATTTCGGAGCACGCCCGTTGTGCTCATTGCACGTCTGCATTACCTGGGGAGAAAATCGTGAAACAAACAGGAGGTTGGGCTTAATGGAGCCCTCCTTGTTCACAGACTGCCCGCACAGTCTTGCTGGCTCTGGGGGACATCTGAATTTGTGTTCCGGGTGTGGGAGGACGGCCCTCCCTTCCTGGCCCTGCTGTGGGGGAACAGTCCGTGGGGGATACAAGCCCCCAGAAATTGGAGGAGACACAGGATGGCCACAGTCATCGGGATGGGCTGAGACAGCCACTCAGCCTGACACAGGAGCAGTAAAAACCTGTATATAAAAAAAAAAAAAGAATTTTACGGTGATTAAAGAATCTTGGCATGAAATTCAAATTCTGCTGTGTGCTCATGGTCACCCTAACATTGTAACGGAAGATTTATTCCCTGCCTGAAGAAAGCAGTTGCTCTTGAGTCTTCTCTTCAACTTCATGCCGTAGGATACAGCAGTCCGCAGTACACATACAATGGAAAAACAATGTACTAGCACCTTAAGCAGGATCAGACAGGGAAACCACAAATAAGCCCTGAACTAGCTGGTGCTGGCATCAGTGTCCAGAAGGTGAGGTGTACAAGAAATAGATCTGTTTGCATCCTGAGAGAATCATCAGCTTCCTCTGTTTTGTTGCAGAACTCCAGCTAGGGGCTCAGTCCCATCAGATGCCCTGACTCTGGACTAGACAGGTTCCTGTATGCCTTCCCTCTCCACCCTCTCTTGCTGAGAGTGCTCTTGAAGCTGAGGAGCTACTTTGCAGCTATGATCCTGATAGCCCAGATTGGGCCAGGCGGGTTTGGTACTCGGTACTCACACTCCTAGCCATCACCGTCAAGCGTCCCATCTGCCTCCCACTAAGGCACAGCATGCTGACCATGTCTCAGGGCAGGATAACCTTCCCAGACATCAGGTCTTGCACCTCAAGGCATGGTTTTTAAGGAGCTGGAGTGCTCTGATTTTAACCATTCTAAAAAGGTTTTTGCAAGTCCTTAGGTTTCCGGGAATCCAGCAACAGGGAAAACCTTTACTTCCAAGTGGAAAAGGTTCTCCTTGTGGCGTGTACCTAAGCAGCTCAGTCCTTTGCAAGTAGATCTGCCCACAATCTTGGATTATCTAGTCCACCTTCAATCCCTGACCCGCAGGGCGTCAGCCTTAGGGTGCATCTGGCAGCAGTGTCCGTTTTAGTTTCAGCAGATAGAGAAAACAGTGGCTTCACACACCGTTTTCAGAAAGTTCTTCAGAGGGCTTCAGCATGTACGTCCCTCTGTCAGGGACACACTCTCTCCATGGTATTTGAACCTCAATCAAATCAAAAGTTCATAGTTTATTGTGAAGGGATAGTTCTGTTGAGCAAGCTCATTTGCAAGGAGGTCCCTTATAAAGCATAATTTGGACAAGCATACATCAAAACAAAGCAAATGCATGATGCATCCAAATTAAATTAGGTAATTGCACTACTACATACAAAAGTGCATAATATAAAGGAACGGCAAATATGTATGGGATTATAGAAACAAAAAAGAAACCATTTATAGATCACAATAACAACAATAAAGAAGTACTGTTAAAATATAAATTTGCCAGGATAGATTAGTGGAACAGGCAGGGAGGTAAAGTATAGGAGGAAAGGATAGTTTATGGACAGTTACACATGACTGTTAATTTTATTTAAGATCCTCTTAAAAGCACTGAGGGGAATTAAGGCTTGTAATTTTAGCATATATTGGAGTTTATTCCAGGTGTTCGGGAGGACATAGGTTTTACCATAGCGGGTATGGTACTTCTAATGAAATTTAAGAGCATTTCCTGAATGCGTAAGAGCTGTGCAAATGATGTAAGGTGAAAGTAATACATGGTGGAAGTTTCTGTAGGAGAGCCTTATATGCCCAGATGTGTAAATGATAGTCTTCTGGTTGCCGAGGATGACCAATTTAAATCCTTATACAGAGTGCAGTGGTGGGTTCTGGCTTTAGCATTAGTTATAAATTGAATAGCTCAGTGATAGAGGGTGTCTAACTTACGATGGTTTGTTATAGAACAGTTAATTTAAATTATTTCAACATAATGATGCTATCTCTGCCAAAAAGGTGTGGTTAGCCCTCAAGGCCCTAAAGAAAGACAAATCTCCTGGGCCGGATGGCATTCATCCGAGAGTACTATGGGAATTGGCGGATATACTGGCTGCACCCCTGCCGGAGCTTTTCAGCAGGTCACTTGAGACAGGGAGGGTGCCTAGGGATTGGCGAGAGGCACATGTGGTGCCAATCCATAAAGGGGGGTCGAGGGAAGTACCAGGTAACTATAGACCCATCAGTTTGACCTCGTGGTGGAAAATTAATGGAGAGTATACTAAAGGAACGATTGGGGTGTACTTGGAGGAGGTGGAGGTCTGGATAGTCGGCAACATGGGTTTGTGCCAGGTAGATCATGTCAAACCAACCTTGTGGAGTTCTATGAATGGGTAACATCAGAACTGGACAGGGGTAAGCCTGTGGATGTATTATTCTTGGACTTCAGCAAGGCGTTGACTCTGTCCCCACAGTGGTCTGGTGGAGAAACTGATGGGGTTGGAGTAGGCCTTTGATGGTCAGATGGATTGAAAACTGGCTAGCTGGACGACTCAGAGAGTAGTGGTCTGTGGGGAGCTCTCGAACCCCAGAGAGGTTGGTGTGGGGTACCGCAGGGTTCAAGGTCCGGGTCCGATCCTGTTTAATGCATACATATCGGACATCAGGGAGGTATAGGGTGTGAATGAGTCTCTTTGGGATGACTCAAGATGGGAGCAGTAGTTGAGGGAGAAGAGGGGAGGTTGGCCCTGCAAGAGGACCTGGACACCCTGGAAAGCTGGGCTCACACATGGAAATTAAATTTCAATATCACCAAGTGCAAGGTGTTGCATCTTGGTCGGGGAAACCCTAAATACAGGTACACCCTGGGAGGGGAGGCGCTGGAGGCCTCAATAGGGGAAAAAGACCTAGGGGTCATGGTGGATGCATGTATGAATAACTCTGAGCAGTGCAGGAGAGTGGCTAGCAAGGCAAACAAGATGTTGGGATGCATCGTAAGGGGGATCAACTCTAGGAGCAAGGAAGTGATTCTGCCGCTGTACAATGAACTGGTTAGACTACACCTTGAGTACTGTGTACAGTACTGGAGACCACACTTAAAGAGGGACATACAGCTCCTGGAGAGGGTACAGAGGAGGGCAACAAAGATGACATGAGGGCTAGATTTGACGATGAGGACAGACTTAGGAGATCTGCCTGTTTCACTGGAGGAGAGGAGGAACGGGGACATGATTGAGGCCTCAAGTACCTCAAGGAATACATAGGGTAAACATGGAGGGATCTTTAGACTAAAGCAGGGAGGCATCACCAGAGGGCATGGTTTAGTTGGAAGGTGGAAGGGTAGGGGGAAAAGAGGAGGAGGTTTTCACTGAGCGGGTGGTGGACCCTTGGAATGCACTGCCTGGTGAGCTAGTTCTAGAGATCCACAGTGGAGGGCTTGAGGATGGGACAGACACAGAAAGTGGATGTATCAGATGATGTCCTGTCCCAGGGGGTGGGGATGGATGATATGGGTTTCTGGAGCACAAGGGATGGGAGGGTCTCGGCACCCAACTAAGGATCTAAAGTTCGAGCAGACTCGATAGACCGTAAGGCCTAATCTGCTGGCAAATAGTATGTTAGTATGTTAATCCAGCAGAGGCATAAAGGTAGCTTGAACTAGTCTCATTCTGGAGAGGGATTTATTTCTGACAAGTCCTAGCCTCATTCGTAATTTTTTAGCCAGTGCCTCAGTGTGAAGGGAGAAGGAAAGATGGGAGTCTAGTAAGAACCCCAAGTATTTGAAGTGCTCTACTACTTCAAGCGCATCTCCTGACAATGTAGAAATTGGGAGAGGTGAGTTAGTATGATTGCCAGTCATAGCAGAACTCGGTGGGTAAAAGAACGTGATCTTTGTTTTTTTGTCATTTAGTAAAAGTTTGGAGTAAATTAAATTACACTGTAGTTGGTTGAAATCAGATTGAAGTATTGAACAAACTTGCGAAAAGGAGGGCTTTGAAACATAAAGAAAAGTGTCATCTGCATATAGGTGAATCTTGGAGTGCTCAACATTGCTACCCAAGTTGTTTACATAAATCAAAAAATGAAGTGGGCCCAAGATTGAGCCCTGGGGAACTCCTTGCACTAATTGAATCAGTAAAGAGAAAGTTCCATTAATATTTATACGTTGTGTTCTGTCCTCCTGATAACAATTGAACCATCTTATAGCAGGAACAGAGAAACCCAGCTCCTTGAGGCTATCTAACAGTAGAAGATGGTCCACTGTATCGAAGGCCTCACTAAGGTCTAAAAAGACTGCTCCAGTGACAAGTCTGTTGTTCGTTGATTCTAGCCAGTCACTAGTGACTTTCGATAATGCCGAAGTAGTAATATGAAGTGGTCTAAAGCCAGACTGAAGGGGTCTCACCAACTAATATTTATCAAGAAAATCCCTGACTTGCATACTGACCAGTTTCTCAGGCATCTTAGACAGGATTGGCAAGTTAGATACGGGCCTGTACTTGTTTAAATCACTGGGGTCACCTGACTTAAAAGTGGTAGCAGATGAACTGTCTTCCAAACATAAGGTACTACACCTTCTGCCAAGGATAGATTGAGAATATGTGTGATCTGGGCTGTAAGATATAATAGCCAATGTTCAGGAAAAGTGGGACAAGGTTATCAGTGCCTGCACTCCTATTGACGTCTGGTTTGAGAAGTAAATCTTCTACCTACTTATAAGTAATGGTAGAAGGAGAGAGAGACAGTGCTACTGTAAGAGGTTCCACTGTTTTAGAATAAATTGTTGCAAGGAAGCTGAGGGAGAGGTGTCAAAAGCAAGGCCAGCTGTAGCAAAATGTTCATTAAGCTTGTCAAGAATCTCAGATTTATCAGTTGTGGAGGTGCCACTGGAGATTACTTGGCAGCGAAGGTGCAGCTTTACCACATTCAACCTGTTTAAAGGTTCGCCAAATTTTCGCTGGATTGCTGTTTGCAGACTCAAGATTATCCTTAGTATTTCCAGTCATTTTAGTGCAGGTGTTGCAACATGCCCTGAAAGTAGTCCAGTCTGCTGGGGACTTGGTACATCTTGCAGTTGACTAGTGAGAATCCCTTTTTAGCAGCTGTTTTCTTTATCTCTCCATTAAACCAAGGGCAAGACGTTTTTTTTTTTTTTAACTCTGCAGCTGATCATTGGCACATGTTTATTTCTAACTGTACTAAAAAGAACAGTTAAAGATAGTGAGTGCTTTGACAGTTGTGGGTGCTAGATAAAATTGTTGCCAGTTTGTCTCTCAGATCTGATACAAAGTTGCTAGGAATGAATTTCCTAAATGCTGTCTTGGTGACAACCTTACTAGGATTTATGGTTTTAGCCAAGTTCCTGATACACACCACAATATTGTGGCCACTGAAGTCATTATGCCAGATTTGTGTAACGTTTTATGGGGTCTGTTCAAGATAACTATACGTAGGAGCGAACCAGACATATGTTTTAAGTGAGATGGTCTGGTGATATCAGCAACTATTTGAGTCAGGCCAAGTTCGTTGCAAAGGTTTTTTACAGGAGTTGATTTAGAACTGAGCCAGTCCAGGTTCAGGTGACCTAAGATTTATGTTTCATTAGTATTATTATCCAGCAAATGTTTTAGGTGAGGCAAAATAGCCATATCTCCTGAAGGTGGTCTGTAGCAAGCAATGATTGTGCCACCTTCAACATGTGCATTGATAAGCTCATGGACCCTCCTTTCGCGCCCATGGCTACTGCTTCTTTAAAGTATGTCACTTGGAAAATGGTCTTCCTCATAGCCATGACTTCTACCAGAAGAGTGTATGAGCTACAGGCTCTGCACAGACTCAAATTACATCACCTTTCACAGGGACAAGGTAGTCCTAAGGACAAACAGTAAATTCCTCCATAAGGTAGTGTCCAAATTTCACCTGAACTGGCCCATTACCCTTCCAGTGTTCTTTACAGCAAAGTCTAGCTCTGGGGAGCAGAGGCTCAACAGTTTGGATATTGAGAGGGCATTCAGTTATTATCTGGACCACACCAAGGAAGCCAGATCCTTGCATTCACAGTTGTTTGTTACATATGGCAAAGTGGACCAAGGTAAGCAAGCTTTCAAGTGGACAGTTGCTCACTGGATTGTCTCCTGCATCCAGTTTTGCTATACCAAAGCTGGCAAGCTTCCGCCACAAGGCCTTAGGGCACTTTCCACGTGTGGCATTTTTTCCTCTCTGGCAGCTGCAAGGGATGTTCCCTTGCTAGAGGTTTGTAAAGCAGCTACCTGGAAAACAGTATACACCTTCATAAGACACTGTTGTCTGGATGTACAGTCCAGAAGGGATGCTAGATTTGACACTGCTGTCTTGCAGAACCTTTTTCCTAAATAGGTTCTGTACCCAGCCTGCCAAGGTGTGCTGCTTTATAGTCTGCAGTAGTAAGGATAATGAGGAATTCCTAGGTTGTGAAGAAAAAATTATATAGTAATGTTGTTTCTTCCAAGGTATTCCTCATTGCGCTTAACAAACCCACCCTACTTACCCTTTCCAGAAACTGGAAAAGGTTTTCCAAGAATTGGTTAAGTTTAGTCTTTAGTCTGCTTGGGCATTACTGGTGCATTGCCTACAATCAGTTTGTGAGTGCTTTTGTTGCAGACCTTCGTGGACATAAAGTCTCCACCACTCATTCACACTAATGGGAGTATGCCAGAGGCGCTAGGACCCAGTGGGAGCAGACTTTTTCAGGAGGGCTGGCGCCTGAGATGGAGCCACGAGGAAGCGGCACCACAAGCTCGGCATGTGCGGTAATGACTATCTCGACTTTGACCCTCCAACCGCCTCAGTTCCTTTTCTCCCTACCGTCAAGTGTGCTTCTGTGATGATGTTGCTCACCCGCCTGCCGGGAGTTAAACTTCACTAGCAGCTTAGTTCAGTTTATTGTTTTGTATATTATCTTGATCAGTACCAATTACATTTATTACTTCTACCTTGTACAGAGAAGTCTTCAGCCCTCCATTGACGGAGTCGACCATGAGCGGGTCAGGTGACGGTAGGGAAACTTGGTATGAAAGCTGTTCAGTCAGCCGGGCCGGATCCGGTCTTCCGCCCTCTCTGGGGGGGGGGGTCTGAAAACGGACGGTCCAATGCTCGGGGAGATGGGCGGCCCCCTGAAAGCATAAACAGAAATTGCCCCATTCTCGGCACTGTTCAGCCTCGAGTTCTTCTTCGACACATAGGTTGAAGAAGAAACATCACTCGAGGTCGCCGTCTGGTATGTCTGCGTGTAGATGGTCAGTTATTAGGGCCAGGCGCTGGTCTCCACCTGTATCGGAGTTGCCAGTTTCTGTCTCTGGTAGCTGACCTCCTCGACACCGGAGCTCCTCTCCACCTATTGGAGGAGCCTCCGATGATCAGTTTTACCATTGGGCTGCTCTTATGGAGCAGTGGGCTCTGAGGTTGGTCCAGTTGCCCAAACTGGCCAGTCGGACACCAGGGCCTTCAGGCCATTTGGTTTCGGAAGGGCAGGTGAGGCGGTTGGGCCTTTCTAGTCACGCGGTAGCTTCTTCAGTGCCGTCGACTCCGTGCTTGGGTGTCTGTCCCCCTCACACAGCTGCAGCACAGAGGTCTACACCGATGTCTCTGTCTTCTGCTATTTTTCCTTCTTTTCCTTCCAGTCGCAGTTCTCAGACTCCTGTGATGTTGCCGTCATCCACGGTGCCGACTTCTCCGGGGTTCGGGGGCTGGGTCGGTGCCATGGGCTGCATCGGTGCCATGTGCAACGCCGTTTCCTATGACAACTCCTTCTTTGTTCTCGGTGCCATTTTCCTTGACAGCCCCGGGGATGAGTGCAGCACCATCTGGTCTTCAGGATTTTTTTCTTTTTTTATTTAATTTATAAATGCAGCAATACATCATTTATTAATACTAGTTGATAACATCACAGTACATTACATGTATACTTGTAGCAGTCATATTAGGGGAAAATAAATTAACATCTTATTACTTCATTATCCAGCGAATCATAATTACTCATTTTAAATTCAGTCTGTGATCCATTCAAATCAAATCAGGCATAGCACGGTGAGCCCTCCCCTAGCCCTCTCAGATTTTATTCCCATTAAAATTTAGGGAGCATCACAGATCATATCCAGAGTATCTTTTCAGTGCAAAAAAAGCAAAATTACATGTTCAGTACATAGCTTAAGGTACAAAATCATCATAATGATTTAGTTGGTATGGTATCCACTTTTGCCATTGTACATCAAATTTTTGAACCTTGTCCATCATCTTGGCCGAGAGTCGCTGAAGGGCATATATCTCCCTGGACATAACAATCCCGGCTTTTTTAGTGGGTATTTTATTTGTAAACTACAGTACAGTGACAATTTTGTGGGCTGCTGTTACAAATTTTAAAATTTGTTTCAGCAAGTTTTTGTCAATTTGCAGACCTTTTGGTTTAATAAAAGTCAGTATAAATGTGGGAGTGAATAAATCGGTGGTGTCATAAATTGCTCTCAGCTCCTCGAGGATCTCCTTCCAAAACTTGGATAGCTTAGGACATGACCAAAGAACATGGCTCTGATTTGCTCCATCATCCCCACATTCTCTCCAACACTGTCCCTCCCCTAATTCTCCCATACTAGCCAGCAAGGCTGGTGTGTGGAAGAAACGAGAACAGAGTTTCCACATGTATTCATGCCAGTATGGTGAGAAAAATATTTTTATAGCTGGTATAGCAGAGTCATTCCAGTCCTGCTCACGGATTGATACCTGCAGTTCTTGTTCCCATCTAAACCTGATTGAGTTGGTTAAGTCTCCCTGTCTTTCATTTAAGGCCTTATATATCTTACTAATCAGGTGATCCGAGGTTGTTCCTCTGATATGAGCTTGTAACAGTTGTATTATTTGGGTAGGGTTTTCACTTAGGACTGCGAGTGACCGTTCGTATGGCTGAAGGTATGATTTAAGATGTGAATAAGAAATAAAATATTTATGGGGCAAGTGATATTCCTTCTAAAGGGAGACAAAGGGAAGGAGACCTGTTCTGGCCACTAACTGGAAAACAAATAAAATGCCATATCTCTGCCATTGAACTACATAGGGGCCTGAGGGACCTGCTGTCAAATTTTCATTATACTTCAGTGTTCCCAAGAACAGTTTTTCAGGGAATGTAAAATAATAATTCTAGGGACGTGGATATATTGTTAATCCACACTGTCTGTCCGGTTCCTTGCTGCTTTAAGATGGGCTGGGAAGTCTTCAAGCTGGCTCCTCCCACCCACCCAGGTGGTAAAACCCTCGGCTCTGCTCCATGACGCCAGATCTTCCTTACCGCTTGGAAGCTCAAGTTCCCTCCTTAGCACTCTTGCGTCTATAGGCCTGGATCCTAATTTTTGGTTTTTTCCGAAAATTGTTTTAAAGTTTACAAGATTTAAGTCTTCCTCTTTCCTCACGGCTGAGATGGATTCAAAATCTACTCCTGGCTTTCGTCAGTACACTTGCGGGAAGAAGATGTCTCAGATCGACCCACATGCCTCGTGCATTTACTGCCTGGGGCTTTCTCACGATGTCTGCAAGTCTTTTGTGGCTTTGGTTCTGGAAGACCGCGCTGCCTGACTTCAGCTGGGGCGCCCTGGGAAACGGTTTCCGCTGGTGAAGTCGAAGGAGGCCTGTTGGGCATTGTCCGCAGCTGCAGGCTCCACAGAGCAGCTGGAGTAGTTAATCGCCCTCGAGGAGGAGGAGGAAGTGACCCAGGGCTCCTTTTCTACTTCCTCGGCGTCTGTGTTTATCCTGCTCTCACTCCTACACTGCTTCTTTTAAGGAGCTTTGTCAGTCCCTCTCCACCAAGGGAGAAGGGCCCCCAGGGACTCACGTGAGTAGGTCAAAGAAAAAGGAACTGAAAGGTAAGTCCCACCGTCGACATTCGTGGAAGCGAGAGAGATTTTGTTCCCTGGAGCGTCTGCATTCAGCTTCAGTCGAGGTTGTGGCTAAGGCCGCTGGCATCATGATATCCCCGTCAAATCTGCTGGTCGAGACTCCTGTCGATGCAGTCGAGATTTTTCTCAACCCGTTGGATGGGCTGTCGACTGGTGAAGCCGATAACCCTCTGTCACCGGTTCCCCTGGTGGTTACCGAGGACTTGCCTCGGCCTCCCGAGCCGAAGTCCCCGGTCAAGGACCCTGAACTGAGGGATGAGAGGGTTTCCCCCACCTCCTCCTCAACCCACTGTCGGCAACCCCGATGGTCTCGGTCCTCCTCCATGTCGGGTATGCCCTGCCGACATAGGTGGTCTCGGTCCCAGCATCACAGAAAGTGGCGTCGCCGCTCGTCCTCTTCGGAGGATAGGCTCTGGCACAAGTTACGTTGGCACTGTGAGGACATGATGTGGCAGCAGCTCTCATTAGCCGGCAGCAAGCCGACTCCATTGCTTTCACCGGCCATTAAGTGGCTGTCATCCGAAGCAACCTCTCGCCATTGGCTCCTTAGTCGAGGAACCAACCCCGGTGCCAGTTGCTTGGCTGAAACCGGCTGCTCCACCCATTGTGGTGGACCTCCACCCCCACAAACGAAGACTGGGGCCCTGATCAAGGATTCTCAATCAGGTCAGGGTCTACCCCACAGGTTGTCAGTCACCCTCACCCCCAAAAGGCCTCGGCGAGTGGAGGGTGGCTCAGGTGCTCGTCAGCTGTTCGCGACTCCTTGGAGTCCGATGACTCCTCCTTGTATGCCAGGCCCCTCGACCTGGAATCTTCCGGGGGTCTGTCTGTGGCGAGAACCCATTCTCGTTCCTGGGAATTCTTTGGCTCATGTCAGAGTCTACTGGGATGCAGCTCGAACCCATATAAAAACTGGCCAGATATCCCCTCACGGAGATTCTGGACTGATGGGATTCCCCTATGGAGGCCTTCTCTGTGGCTGAGGCCATTGTTGGTCCGGCCCTGGAGTTGTGGCAGTGGCCTGCATCCTGTCCTGCGCCTTCGGCCAGGATGGCTCGCAAGTACGCAGCTCCCACTGGTTCCCTCTCCGGTTTTTCGGAGTACCCCTCAGCTGAAGGGCTGGTAACCTATACGCTAGGGATGTAGAAAATCCCCTGGACAAGTAGTCCAAAAAGCTGGACTACGGGTGCAAAGTTTACGCTGCCTCCTCCCTAGGTATTCGACAGGCTAGCTCAGCTTTGCTGATGGCACATTTTTCACATGCACGTATGGGTTCCCTGGATGAGGTACTTCCTCATCTCCCGGCTGACCTTCAAACGACGGTCAAGCAGGTGCGGGATCAGGGAAGGGCGGTGGCCAGACAGCTCCAAACTGCCTTGGACATTGGAGACTCTTGTGCCCGGTCAGTAGCGGCCGTAGTAGCCATGTGCCACAGAGCTTGGCTGTGGATCTCCACCTTCACAGCGGATAACCAGCACAAGCTGGCAAACGTTCCCTTCCTGGGCACAGACTTGTTCGGGCCTGGGGTGGAGGGCCAACTCCAGAGGATTGAGAAGTCCAGCGCCACCTTGGACTTGGTCATGTCTGCCCAGAAGGACAAAGGCCACCAGCAGCAGTGTAAGTCCTTTCGCCCTTCCGCACCTGCAGCACATCCGGCCCAGCAGCACCAGCAACAGAGCCAGCAGGCTCACACTTGGTGACCCAAGGCCAAGCCTGCTGCTTTCTCCAGCAGGAAGCCTGGAGGGAAGTGTCCTCCACTTCCTTTCCACCTGGTCCGCTATCACCACGGACCATTGGGTGCTGGAAATGGTTGGCAGGGGTTTGCCTCTGGAATTCAAGCGGACCCCTCCCTATCGAGCCGTTGACCGGTTCCGCAACCTCTCTGTCAGCTCATCGAGCCGACATAGCTCTGCTCTCCCAAAAAGGAGGTGATCAGCAAGGTGGCGGACCCTCCTCCCTCCAAACCCAGGGTTTGTGTCCAGGTACTTCCTGGTCCCAAAGCGGATTGGGGGGGGGGGGCTGGCACCCCATTCTCGATCTGCATGACCTGAACAAGTTCTTAAGTCCGTGCACCTTCAGGATGATCACTCTGGCTCAGATCATACCATCCTTGGAACTAGGCGTGTGGTTTTGCTCTCTGGATCTCCAGGATGCATTCTTTCACGTCCCAGTCCGTCTGTCTCATCAGTGATTCCTCCACTTCAGTGCAGAGGGATCCCTTTACGAGTTCCGGGCTGTGCCCTTCGGCCTTTCTCCAGCTCCCAGGGTCTTCACCAAATGCATGGCAGTGGTGACAGCATTCCTGCGGCGCCGAGGGGCCCGGGTTTACCCTTACCTGGACAACTGGCTGATAGCAGCCCCCTCCAGGTTGGAGGTGGAGTGGTCCAGGTCTGCTCTCAAATTGGCGTTCTGATCAGTAAAGCCAAATCGGAACTTGTGTCATCGCAGGTGATTCAGTTCGTTGGGGCAGAGCTTAACTCTCTTTGAGCTAGAGCCCTGCTTCCGGCGGACAGTGCCGAGGTCCTTTCCTCCTTTGCCCAGTCATTTCTGATTGGGCAATTGCACCCTGCTTGGGACTTCCTGCACCTACTGGGTCTCATGGCAGCTTGCACCAGTGTGGTCCATTGGGCCCGCTGGCGTATGCATCCCCTGCAGTGGGGGCTGGCCCGCCAGTGGTCACAGCGCTCCGGTCCTTTGGACCAGGCAGTAACCATGACCCAGAAGATGTGGGTTGGCCTGCAGTGGTGACTCATCCCAGCTCATCTGCAGGAGGGTATCCTGTTTGTCCGCCCTGAGCCGACGGTCATTCTTACGACCAACGCCTCTTTGATGGATTGGGGTGTACATCTGGGGGAGCTCTAGACCCACAGCCTCTGGTCCCCTCAGGAGTCTCGATGCCACATCAACCTGCTGGAGCATCGAGCGGTTCGAGTAGCCCTCACCACCTTCGCTCCATTTGTACGGGGTCAGGTGGTTCAGGTCCAGACGGACAACACCACGACCATGTACTATCTCATCTGGCAGGGCGGGACACACTCCTTGCCTTTGTGCAGGGAAGCTCTCCACATTTGGTCTCTCGTGATCAGCCTGGAGGCAGATCTCCTAGCCATCCATGTGGCAGGAGCCTCGAACAGTCTGGCCGATGCCCTCAGCTGGATAGGCGCTGCATCTCACGAGTGGTCTCTCCTGCTGGAGGTAAAGACCTGTTCTCCCATTGGGGCACCCCTCAGGTGGACCTGTTCACCTCCAGGGAGAATGTGAAGCTGAGGCTGTTTCATGACCGCCCCCCTCAGCAGGGTTTGCTGCAGGGGGATGCCTTCTTGAGGCCATGGACCCCGGGCGTCTTCTGCGCCTTCCCTTCATTTCCCTTGATCCACAAGGTGCTTTTCAAGGAGAAGAGGGACAAGGCGCAGGTGATTCTGGTAGCCCCAGATTGGCCCTGCCAGTTCTGGTGCCCAGATCTCCTCAGCCTCAGCTCCAGGCTCCCAAGGCGGCTTCCAGTCCGCCTACACCTGATCTCAGTCAACAAGGAGAAGGTTCTCCATCTGGACCTTCAATCCCTGCACCTGACTGCCTGGTTCCTGAGTGGCTAGAGTTCCAGGCCTTGGGTCTTTCCAACGAGGTCCTCAACGTCGTTGTGGCATCCTGTAAGGAGTCAACCAGAAAATGCTATGCCTTTAAATGGAAGAGATTCTACATTTGGTGTTAGGACAAGGGGTTGGACCCCTCTGCCTGTCCATTGGCTAGCATTTTTGGACTACCTGTGGTCCCTGTCTCAGCTAAGACTTTGGACAATGATAGAATGATGACCCTTAAGGTGCACCTGGCAGCCATCTCTGCTTACCGGACACGGGCCGGCAAGCAGTCAGTGGCACAGGAGAAGATGGTCTGACGCTTTTTCAAAGGCCTTGATCACATATCCCCTCCAGTGCGAGAACCTCCACCTCCATGGGATCTACTGCTGGTATTGGTTAAGCTCATGGGCAAGCCATTCGAACCGATGCACAGGTGCAATATCTCCCACCTGTCGTGGAAGACTGCCTTCTTGGTGGCTATAATGTCAACCAGAAGGATGGGAGAGCTCCAGGCACTTTCCATCGAGTCTCCTTATCTGGTCTTCCACAGGGACAAGGTTGTCCTTCGCCCCCACCCGAAATTCCTTCCGAAGGTGGTGTCGGAGTTTCACCTGAATCAGGTGTTGACTGTGCCGGTGTTCGACCCCATTCACACCTCGGAGGCCGAATATAGGCTCCATACTTTGGACCCTAGAAGAGCGCTCACTTATTATGAGGAGTGGACAGCTGAAGTTCGGGAAGAGGTTCACCAGCTGTTTGTCTGCTATGCTGAAGCCGCACCTGGCAGACCTGCAGCCAAGTGGGCGATAAGCAGATGGGTCACCTCCTTCATAGATCTCTGCTATAGGTTGGTGGGCATGGAGCTAACCAAAGGGATAAGAACTCATTCTACCTGCCATACCACTGTTTCGGTGACTGCTTCTAGGGATTTCCCTATTTAGGAAATCTGCAGGGCTGCTACCTGGAAGTCAGCACACACCTTTATTTCCCATTACCACATTGACCTAGAGTCACGCCGGGATGCTGGTTTTGGGACCTCGGTTCTCCAGTCCTTATTTCCCAAGTACGGGGTACACGCCTTGCCTCCCTCTTCCCGGAGAACTGCTAGGAGTCTGCCAGACAGTGTGGATTGAACATGATATCCACGTCCCTAGAAATACAGGTTACTAACCTGTAACAGGAGTTCTAGGAGTGGTATATGTTGTTCATCCACACGACCCACACGACTTCCCCGGCTTCGACACGCAGCCTGGCTTTCAGCGGGTGGAGCTGAGGGTTTTACCTCCTTGGTGGGTGGGAGGAGCCAGCTTGTAGACTTTCTGGCCCATCTTAAAGCGGCAAGGAACCTGCCAGACAGTGTGGATGAACAACATATACCACACCTAGAACTCTTGTTGCAGGTGAGTAACCTGTATTTACTGACCTTAAGCCATATTTTTAAGGGTTCCCTTGTGAACTTCGGATAATTCATTATCCCTTGGCACTTGGGGGGGGGGGCGTCCCAGAAAGGAGCTCCTGAGTGTTGTATAGGTCTCCCCAGAAATGTAGAAACATAATATTTGACGGCAGATAAGGACCACTTGGCCCACCTAGTCTGCCCATTTCCCTACGTGATGGATAAGCTGCAGATTCTAGTTAATCAATAGCTTACTTCCTCCTTTGCCCCACTAGAATTTCATTATGCCTGTCCCATGCATTCTTGAATTCTGCCACTGTTCCTGACTCCACAACCTCCTCAGGAAGGCTGTTCCATGCATCCACAACCCTCTCTGTGAAAAAATACTTTCTAACATTATCTCTGAGCTGCCCCCCCCATCTTCAAATTGTGCCCCCTTGTTCTTGCAGATCTCTTCTTCTGAAAGATGCTACCCTTTTGTACTCGAATTCCCTTGAGATAACATGAAAGTTTCTGCCATGTCCCCTCTCGCCCTCCTTTCCTCAAGGGTATACATATTAAGCTGCTTTAGTCACTCCTCGTATGTCTTCTGGTGCAAACCCTGCACCATTTTGGTTGCCCTCCTCTGAACAGCCTCCACTCTGTCTACGTCTTTGCGGAGATGGGGTCTCCAGAATTGCACGCAGTACTCCAGATGGGGTCTCGCTAACTGTACAGAGGGATAACAGCTTCCTGTTTTCTACTGTTGATGCCTCTCCCCTATGCAGCCCAGTATTCCCCCTAACCCTCCTTACTGCCTTCTCATATTGCTTGCCCACCTTTAGATCATCTGATATAATTACTCCTAGGTCTCTTTCGATTTTTGTTGTTGTTATTAACTCACCCCCCATTGTGTATGCTTCTCCTGGGTTTTTGTTTCCCAGATTCATTACCTTGCACTTCTTTGCATTGAATCTGAGCTGCCACATATTTGACCATTCCTCCAGCATTGCCAAGTCCCTTTTCATGCTTTCCACCCCCAGGTTACTTCTAATTGTTTCCAGTGTGCATCATACTGTTTATTTAGCCAGTGTAAGACTACCCTTAACTGTGTTGTCATCGCATACTTTTTGAGGTCAGGGAGGTTAAGGCCACCCCTCTCTCTGGCCAGTTGCAGAGCAGAATATCTAATTCTGGGACGCTTTCTGCTCCAAATAAAAACGGGATATCATTCTGTCCCATGCCTGGAAATATGTTTTAGCTGGGGTGAAGGGCAGTGTCTGAAGAAAGAACAATATGCGGGGAAATACATTCTGCTTAATTGTATCTATCCTACTCAAAAAGCTTAGGGGGAGACGTGACCAACAAGATAGATCTTCTGTCAGTTTTAGGGTTAAAGGTTCGAGATTTGAGAGCTCTGCATGAATGGGGTTTCTTGTGAGCTTTATTCCCAAGTATCTCATCTCTTGTCTGTACCACTTAAAGGGGAAGTCTTTTTTTGAAGTGAGAGGGAGGTAATTGTACGTCAGTACCTTGGATTTTGATTTGTTAATTTTATATCCTGCTAGCTTACCAAATGTTTGTAGCTGTTTCCATACCTCTGGGATGGATTGTTCAGGCTCGGTAAGAACCAGCAGAATATCGTCCGCAAATAGTGATATTTTGTGCGGGTGACCTCCCAATGGAAGCCTCTCTATGTCTCGAGAAGATCTGATGGCAATGGCCAGGGGTTCGAGATATATAGCAAACAACATTGGAGACATTGGGCATCCCTAGCGGGTGCCCATAGAGAGTTGGAATGCATCTGAAAGTGCCCCATCCACCTTAACATTTGCTTTAGGGGAGGCATAAATATTTTGTAATTGTTTTATAAGTTGTTCCGGAAATCCAAAGTGCTCCAGAGTCTGCCATAAAAAAGACCAGCTGACCTGGTCGAATGCCTTTTCAGCATCTAACCCCAGTAGCACTAAAGGGATTTGTCTTTCTATGGCATAATCTACTAAGAAATGTGCACGCCTTATGGCATTGTGGGCCTGTCTGCCCTTAATAAAGCCCACTTGATAAGGGTCAATAATAGCTGGTTGTAAATGGTCTATTCTAGAGGCCATGGCTGACATGAACATTTTGTAATAATAATTTAGCAGTGAAATGAGGTGGGGTGTTTAACATCTTTATGGTGTTTAAGTATGGCTGATATGGTGGCATATTGACATGTGGGGGAGGGTTCTCCCTCCTAGACCGCATGTAAGGCCGGGATTAATATTGGTAGTAGCAGCTTTTTGAATTTGTTACAAAAATTCAGGAGGATACCCATCTGGACCTGGTGCCTTCAGGGTCTGAGCTTTGTTTAGAACTTGGAGCAGTTCCCACTCTTTGATTGGCGCCAGCAAGGCTTCAGCCTGTAATGGGCTGATTAGTGGTATTGATAAACTCTGTAAATATGATTTGATGTTGTCTAGGGGAATTTCTTCTTCTTTAGTGTACAACTTGTGGTAAAACTGCTGTAGAATAAGTCTAATATCCTGGGGTCTTTTGCTGATCTTCCTGTTTTAGGATCTACCATGCTGATTATGTTCGCTCTGGTTCTCTGTTCTCTCAATTTTCTTGCTAAATTTCTTGAGGACTTAGGTTCCCTTTCATGATGTCTTAATTTTAGATAAAATAGTTTTTGTTGTACCGATTGGTCTACTATTTTTTTGTAGCTTTTGTTTTACAATTCGTAATCGTTGTCGTATTGTGGGGTCCTTTTGATCTGGCCAATGCTGTAAATGCTCCCCATGCCGGTCTTTGTGTTTTTTCCCCTCTGCCATTTTTTGATCACAGAAAAATCGTATAATCTCTCCTCTTAATACTACTTTTACAGTAACCCACAGAATTGTGGGTGCAACTGCATGTTGCGTGTTTTCTTGTTTAATTCTAGGTACAGCCTCCAGGACCAATTCAAGGAACTCTGGGTCCCTAAGATGGGCAAGGTTCAGGCACCAATTGGTTTGCTTAAATTGCGCCCCTAAGTCCACCCTGAGATATAAGGGAGCATGATCCGATAAGAAGGTGATCCCATGCCATACATCACAAATGGAATTTAAATGCTTGACCGTGGTTATAAAGTAGTCCAGTCGAGCTCCACTTCCCACGTGCGGGGGCCCAGTGGGTGTATTCTTTTGTCTTAGGAAAAAAATGTCTCCAGGTGTCCACTAAGCCCAGAGAAGTGATGGTTTGTTTTGTGTATATTTGGAGAGCATTAGATTTATGGGCCAGAGGGGTATCAGCATCCAAAGAGGGGTTTAAAGTGATATTCAAGTCTCCCCCCAGCAGCAATTGTCCCTCCGTGAGGACATTAAATCCACAAAGAATTTTACTGCTAAAGGCTTCCCTGAACCAGGAGGGAAATAGACAGATGCCAGGGTAATGGGTCTTGAGTGCAGCTTGCCTGTCACTATGGCATAATGGCCTTCTGGGTCACTAATCTCACTTTGTTTTTCAAAGGGCACCTCCTTGGAGAATAGAATCATCACACCTCTCCTTTTCCCACCCCATAGGACGATTCATTTACTACAGAATACCCACACCTCTGAAATTTTTTTATGTTTGTCTGAGGATATGTGGGTTTCCTGCAGCATAAGCAGCCCCGGTCTCTGTCTTCTGAATAATCTAAATAATCGAGAGCGCTTTATCAGATTACCAATTCCATTCACATTTAAAGATAAAATCAAAGTTGACTTAGCCATATCTACTTCTGATCAGTCCTTGTATGCATATTTCCTTCTTGTTAAAGGTACAATATATCCCCTTCCTACTGTACTTATACCTTTTCACCCCATGCTCAGTAATATTGTATTATTAATTGCTTTATGTACTGTCACTGATATAAGTAAATTATAATGCCTGCCTGTTGTTCTATTTAAGCACCATAACACTGTCCAAGTGTTTAAAACTACACAAGGATCTAAAGAATTCGGCACTAGGCCTACAACAACTAAACATGTGCAGGCCTGTTGCATTTTAACATTATACATGACGTTCGGTGCTTTTAGGCCTGCCAAAATAACCAAATGCCAACAGGGCATCAGCTTTTTGTACCAGCAAATTGTACCTGTTGTAACAGGTCTCTGAACCTGGCAGAAAATTTAGGTGGCTCCCAAGGTAGGGAGAGGACAGATGCCTCTCCTTTGAAGGGGCAGATGTATGCGCCCTGAGGGGCAGTGTCAAGGCAACGCCAAGGGCCCCCAGCACCACTATTTTCCTGGTACCTAGTGGTGCAGCAGGCCACACTGGAAATTAAAATGAAGATCAGAGACCCCCAGGAAATGGTCCCTGTGTGCCTCATCTCCAGTAAGGCCTTGTGGATACATCGACCGTTTAAGGATGGATTTCTGACCTTATAATGGTCAGGTGGGCATGTAGCGCTGCAAAAAATGTATTGTCATGCCGCCTTTCCTGGGCTATAGTATAATTAAACAATAACTATGGGAGGACTATCAGTAAGCTTCGGGGGGGGGATAATCCAAGGGAAATTCAGAAACATCCTTCTAATTCACTAACCTTTTTCCCATCTATAAGCTTGGGAATATAAACAGTATTTCCATTTCCCAATGTCCCCACCCCAAACAGGCTACCCCGAGTTGCATTGTGTAGTCCCTATATGCAGAGTCACCTCCACATCAGGCTACCAGTTTTTAAGTCTCTGCAGAACCTCTCTTACCACTCACTCTGGTGCAGGTCGCTGAAATCTTTGTAAAAGTTTTTTCACATCTTCTAGGGTTGCTTCACTCTGTCTCTTTCTGGAACCCGGATCCCTAGCAGTGTCCCAAACAGCATCGCAAAGGCCTTGCTGAGTTTTCCTGAGTGCGGAGTCTTCCTCGGTAGATTGAACCAGGCGCCCCTGAGTTGAAGAGCTATCATTGCTTCATGTGGTGTCTCAGAGGTGTGGGGGTCATCTGGAAACATGATGACTAGTCAAGCAGGGTATGGAGTAGCAAATTTTAGTTGTTGTTGCTTTAAAAGACGGAGTATTGGAGTGTAGGCCCTGCGCTTGGCTGAAATGGATGGGGAGTAATCGTCAAATTAAATTTGCTTTCCTTTATACTTGGTATCCCTCATTTTCCAGGCTCTGGTAAGGATAGTTTGTTTTGTAGTATAGTTTAAAAACTTCATTATGATGGAGCGAGGTCGTCTGGCTGAGTTGGTTTCAGCGATAGAGCCCAATGGACTAGCTCTATGTTGAATTTAAAAGCTGGGTCTAATTGCAGAGAGTCGCGGAGGAGCTTCTCCACAAATTTTAAAATATCTCTCCGTTCTTCGTTCTTCGGAATCCCGTGTATTCTCAGATTATTCCTGTGCGATCTGTTTTCCAAATCCTCACATTTCTCTTTTAAAGCATGCTGTTCATCTAGTTAGTGCATTACCATACGTTCCAGCCTGTCAGTCCGATCATCTTATTCAGTATGTAGTGCTTCAACCTCAGTAATACGAAATGAAAGTGTACTGATTTCTATAGTTAATTCTGACCGGAAAGTATGAACCTCAGTCCTGAATTCCTACAACAGCTGGGTTGTTGAGAGGAGGCCCCATTTGGAGCTGCCATGTCTGGTTGAATCTCTGCAGAGCTTGATGAAGGGTGATGAGAGAATCCTGCTGAATCCTTGCTTCTGGGGGTGCGTGCAAACTTTTTTTTTCTCCCATTCAATGCTGTGGCTCTCCCTGATATTCTTTAGAAACATAGAATTTGACAGCAGATGAGGACCGCTTGGCCCACCCAGTCTGCCCATTTCCCTACCTGATGGATAAGCTGCAGATTCTAGTTAATCGACAGCTTACTTCCTCCTGCCCCCCACTAGAATTGCCTTATGCCTGTCCCATGCATTCTTGAATTCTCCCACTGTTCCTGACTCCACAACCTCCTTAGGAAGGCTGTTCCATGCATCCACAACTCTCTCTGTGAAAAAATACTTTCTAACATTACCTCTGAGCCGCCCCCCTATCTTCAAATTGTGCCCCCTTGTTCTTGCAAATCTCTTCTTCTGAAAGATACTACCCTCTTGTACCTTGTTAATTCCCTTGAGATGCTTGAAAATTTCTATCATGTCTCTTCCCCCCCACCCCTTCCTCAAGGGTATACATATTAAGCTGCTTTAGTCTCTCCTCATATGTCTTCTGGTGCAGACCTTGCACCATTTTGGTTGCCCTCCTCTGAACTGCCTCCATCCTGTCTATGTCCTTGCGGAGATGGGGTCTCCAGAATTGCACGCAGTACTCCAGATGGGGTCTCACTAGTAGAGAGGGATAACAACTTTCTGTTTTCTACTGTTGATACCTCTCCCTGTGCATCCCAGTATCCCCCCAGCTCTCCTTACTGCCTTCTCACATTGCTTGCCCACCTTTAGGTCATCTGATATAATTACTCCTAGGTCTCTTTCGATTTTTGTTGTTGTTATTAACTCACCTCCCCATTATGTACTCTTCCCCTGGGTTTTTGTTTCCCAGATGCATTACCTTGCACTTCTTTGCATTGAATCTGAGCTGCCACGTATTTGACCATTCCTCTAACCTTGCCAAGTCCATTTTCATTCTTTCCACCCACCTTGTGTATCAACCCTGTTGCAGATCTTTGTGTCACCTGCAGAGAGGCATACCTTTCCTTCCAGGTGCTCTCCAGTGTCACTTATAAAGATATTAAAGAGTACCGGTCCCAGTACCGAACCCTGTGGTACCCTGCTAGTTACCCTCCTTTCTTCACAGTGGACTCCATTTACTATTACCTTTTGTGTCCTGTTGTCCAGCCAGTTTTTTATCCAGGCTACCACCTTGGAACCCACTCCAAGGCTGGCTAACTTGTATATTAATCTTTTGTATGAGACAGTGTCGAATGCCTTGCTAAAAAGGTAGGCTATATCCACAGCCCTTCCCTGGTCTACTACTTTGGTCACCCAGTCAAAGAAATCTATTAGGTTCATCTGACATGACCTTCCTGCTGTGAAACCATGCTGCCTTGGATCCTGAGCCCCACTGGCCCTAGGGTACTCACACCTTTCTTTCAGAAGTGATTCCATCTTTTCCCTAACACTAGAAGTGAAACTAACTGGGTCAGATGCCTGCCTCTGCCCTGCTCCCACTTTTGTGAAGCGGAATCACATTGGCGCTCCTCCAACTTCTTAGGTACCACTCATCCTCCCTGATTTGTTAGGAGAGTAGTCAGTGGTGTTACTATTTCTACCCTTAGTTATTTTAGTATTCTTGGTGAATCCCATCAGGCCTCATTGCTTTGTCCACCTCAGTTTCAAGAGTTCTTTTCAAACCCTTTCTTCTGTGAATGGACTGCATCGACCCCCCATTCAGAGTTCTCCCTTTTGTTTAGACACCCCCACCTCATCTGTTGTGAATACTGAGCAGAAATATCTGTTCAGCATCCCTGCGTTTTTCACTGTCACCCCTCCGCCCACATCTTCCTTCCGCTTAATAAGTCTGTATCCCTCCTTGGTCTTTTCGTTCCTAATGTACATATAAAAGGTTTTATCCTTCTTAACAGAGTTGGATACCTCTCTCAGTTTGTGCCGTTTGCTATTCTGACTGCCTTCCCCGCTCCTTCTGCTTTAACTGATAAAAGTTCTCTGTCCTGCTCCTTCTGTGTTTCCTTATATTTCCTGAATGCTGTTCTTTTCTCCTAACCATCCCTCGCCACCTCTTTTGATAACCATAGTGTGTTTTCCCTTAGTTTTGTTTTTATTGATTTGCTTCACACAAAGGCTTCAAGTTGCCTCCTAAGATGGCTGTTTTGATTATTCCCCGTTGTTCCTCCACCCTCCTTCTTGCCCATTTGCTAGTGCTTTTCTAAGGCACCCTCATTTCCCAAAGTTAGCCTTCCTAAAGTCCAATACACTTGTTTTTGTATGGCTTGACTCTATGGTTGTCGTGTTGTGAAACACACACTGTTTGGTGGTCACTTGTTCCTAGATGGCTACCCACTTCTCAATCTAAGATCCTTTCTCCTTCCCCATTTGTGAGTACCATGTCTAAGATTGCTCCCTCCCGATTGGGTTCCGACACTAGCTGTCTGAGGCATGCCCCCTGTAGGGCATCAAGAATGACCCTGCTCTTGGATGTGCCTGCAGCAAAGGTACTCCAGTTAACATCTGGCATATTCAGGTCCCCCATCAACAATATCTACCATTTTTCTGCCATTTTAAGGATGCCTTCTATCATTTCCTTGTCCATTTCCTCCCCCTGAGATGCGGATCTGTACACAACCCCCCATGCGGATTGTGGTGCCATTTCCTGTCTCCACGGTGACCAATAGTGACTCATCAACTTCCTGTTTACTCTTTAGTTCGGTTGCTTTAATCCCTTCCCTAATATAGAGAGCTACTCTTCCTCCACTTTTTTTGATTATTTATGCGTTTTATTTGTGAGAGAGTCTGTTTTTAGCCCAGGATCAGCAGAACTAGGTTTTATCCTTGCATCCCAGGTTCAGACGCCACCGAAGTCCTCTAGGGTTTTTTTGACCCCGATTGTTACTCTCTCTTCTTCCCTCCTGATTTTCCTCCTTTCTGTCTATACAGCCCCCGGACTGTCAGGAGATGATTTTGAGCCCGATCCAGATCTTCGCCTGGGTGATGATGTTGAGGCTGACACTGCCCTGGGGGGAAGGATCAATCCTCCTGCAGAGCCTGTTATTGAGGACCTTTCCTTTAAGTCTCTGCTCAAGAATTTAAATTTTGCTTTTTCTCTCCAGACCAAAGAAATTGATCCTGGGAAGCTTTTGCGTCTCAAATGTGATCTTCATGTCCTTGAAATCCCTATCGATTTAACCCCTCCGTTACAGCACTCTTTTGAGACCCTTTCACAGATGGTGTGGAAGAATCTGGCTCTTATTCCTTCCATGGCCCAGTCCATAGATAGGAAGTATGCTCCGACCAAGGATCACCACATTTTGGCCTCACAAGCCTTTGCTGATGCCATTGTGGTACTGGCAGAGAATGATAAGTCTGTCTTACTCAGGAATCTACAGCTCGCTTATAAAACAAAGAATCTCACAAGCCAGACACTCTGGGTAAGAGAGTCTTTGCTGCCTCAACCCTGGGCATGCGCATTGCCAGCTTCCAGGGCTATTTTTCTCGATATGAGTATGTTCATTAGCATTCACTCAAAGCAATGGTGGAAGCTCTGCCCGAATCGGAGGTTAACTCAGGGCTACTTCAAACCATAACTAGGGGTATCGAGTCCAATAACCAGGTTAAGGCTGCAGTGGATGCCTTCGATACCGCTTCCTGGGCAGCGGCAGCTGGCATCTGCACCCATTGCCACTCTTGGCTGCGTACCTCGGGCTTCATAAATGACGCCCAGCAGCAAGTAATGGCCTTACCTTTTGACAGTATGAACCTCAGGTAGAGCAAGAACTAGAGGCTACACGGAAGACTAGGTCTGCCATTAAGACAGCTAATGACCTCCCCGTCCACTCGGGTGGGGTGGAAAGAAGCGCTAAGTTTCACAACAGCCGTCCTTTGGGGCAAAGGCAGAGGAGGTTTCAACAGAAACCAGAACCCAAGTCGCAAAAGAAAACAGCAGAAGGCACAAGGCCCAAAGGCGCCAGTGCCACTTTCTGAGTTTCCGGCCCAGGTCCCATCTCAGCTGCCCAAGGGGGACTCTTCCTCAGCAGTGGGAGGATGTCTGACTCCCTTCTACAACCAGTGGAAATCTATAACATCAGGCAAATGGGTCCTCAGAATAATCAGCGAGGGTACTCTCAATCTTTCGAAACCGCCATGGATCATCCTCCCAAACGACAGCATCAGCTGTCAGCAAGGTACAGTCGAGACCTTCTTTCTTCCGAGTACAAGGCCTTTCTAAACAACAGGGCAGTAGAAATAGTCCCACTGAATCAGCGAAACACAGGTTTCTCACCCATTACTTTGTAGTCCCAAAGAAAACCGGCGGCATGCGCCCCATTCTGGATCTCAGAAAGTTAAACAAGTTCCTACACAAGGAAAAGTTCAAGATGTTATCACTCGGTATTCTTCTACTTTTGATTCATCAACATGATTGGCTAGCCTCCCTGGACATGCAGGATGCCTACCAAAACATCCTCATACACCAAAAGCATCACAAATATCTAAGGTTTGTGGCATTGGGTCAACACTATCAGTTCAGAGTCCTGCCCTTTGGGCTATCCTTGGCGCCTCGAGTCTTTACAAAGTGTTGTGCAGTTCTTGCGGTGCACCTCAGGAAAATCGGAATACAAGTTTTCATATATCTGGACGACTGGCTTCTAGCAAGTTCCTCCAGGCAAGAGACTGGAGGCCGAGGCCATAGCCTCAGACTTCCTCATGTCCATGGGAGTCCTGCTGAACCTCAACAAGTCACAGTTGCAACCCCTCCCAGAAGCTCCTCTTCATAGGAACTCTTCAGGATACCTCCTGTGCGAAGACTTTTCTTTCAGAGGACAGAAGAAGTGATGTCTTACAGATGGCCCGATACATTAGAGAACACAGCTCGGTTCGAGCTATCTTGATGCAACGAATGCTGAGCCTCAAGGCATCCTCGGTGTTCACTGTACCCTTGGCTCGTCTTCACATGAGAACCTCTCGGTGGATGCTCAGTGGTCCCCAACCACTCACCCTGAGTCTTTTCTCATCAAGGTGACGGAACCTCTGAAGAGGTCAATCACCTGGTGGTCTCAGGAAGACAACCTTCTGGAAGGATATCCCTTCGCCCCTCTGGTTCATCAGATCTCCATTACCACGGATGTGTCCCTGATAGGTTGGGGAGCTCACTGCCCGGGATCTCCACATCCAGGGCACATGGACTCAAGATGAGTCTGAACTTCACATAAACGTCCTGGAAATGAGAGCCGTCCTCTATGCTGTCCGAGCTTTGGAGGACATACTCTGTCACAAGAACATTCTTCTTCAAACAGACAACAAGGCAGTGATGTACTACATCAACAAACAGGGCGGTGCACACTCTTTCCCATTATGCAGGGAAGCTGTGAGAGTGTGGGAGTGGTGCCTGGAGCAGAAAGTTCTGATTCAGGCAGTTTACCTGCCAGGAGTGCAAAATGAGCTGGCAGACCGTCTCGGCAGAACGGAGGCAGAGCCTCACGAGTGGTCTCTCGACTTAACTGTCATTCAGTCACTCTTCAAAGAGTGGGGAACTCCAGACCAGGACCCTTTTGTGTCCCCACTCAACGCAAAACTGCCTCTCTTCTGCTCCAGAAATACAGGACCTGGCACTTTTTGTCAGGATGCATTCAGGCTGCGGTGGACAAAACGCTTTCTATGTGCTTTTCCTCCTCCTCTTCCCCTAATTCAGAGGGTACTGCTCAAATTGGAGTCTAGGGAGCAGAATGATTCTCATTGCCCCCTTCGAGCCTCAGCAGATATGGTTCCCTGGTTCCCGCTACTCAGCAGGCTATCGCCCGAAAACGCCCTCTTCAGACTAACCTTCTGACCCAGGGTCCTGTGGTCCATCCCAAATCCCAACCTGAGGTCACATCACCTTCACGCTTGGCTCCTGAAGAGATGGAGGTGAATAGGTCCAGTGTTTCTTGTAGAGTTTCAGAAATTCTTTTGGCTGCTCGTAAGCCGGCCACTAGAAAAACCTACACAGCTAAATGGAAGCATTTTTTCTATCTCGTGCGCAAAATCCTCTTGGAACCCTTTTTCTTGCCCACCGAATAAAGTCTTGGAGCATCTCTTAGACCTCTCAAACACAGGTCTGCAGTTCTCCGCAGTCAGAGTTCATCTTTGTGCCATTTCAGCATATCATGAGCCGGTACTTTCCATGTCGCTGGCTCAGTTGCCCGTAGTTAAGAGGTTTCTTAGGGGTATTCTGCATACTAGATCTCCTATTAGACATCTAGTTGCAGCCTGGGACATTAACCTTATGCTAGATATGCTTACTCGTAAACCTTTCGAGCCTCTAGCTACTTGTGAATTGAAGTTCCTCACTTGGAAAACAACCTTCCTGGTGGCCATTACTTCAGCCCATAGAGTTTCTGAAATGCACGTTCTGGTCACAGTCCCCCCCCCGTACACTGTATTTCACAAGGACAAAGTAGTTCTTAGGACTCATCCTAAGTTTCTCCCTAAGGTTGTCTCAGTATTCCATCTAAACCAACCTTTAGTTCTTCCTACCTACTTTGCGAACTTCCAGAATGAAGGGGAGCATACCCTACATTTGCTGGATCTAGATAGAACGAAAGAAATTTGCAAGGCTCAACAACTGTTTGATCTTACTTCGAGATACAGCTCTTGCAGCAGGTTACACCATGAGGACTGAAGCCGGCAGGCGCCAGGACCCCGGAGATCTTTTCTAGCTAGCTATCTTCAAGCGGGGACCCTGCCTGACGTCGGCCCGCCTCCGGCGTCAGGCGTGGTTATGAAGAGGCGGTCCCACCAGAATCCCAGTTCTTTCCGCCACGAAGTGCATGCCTCGACTCTACAGGATAGGTTCTAGCGACCAGGCGTGGCTTTTCAAAATTCTGAGAAATTTGCTGTGGAAGATTTCTACAATCAAGAGTTACCTGTCTGATGTCCTCCCGACCGGGCCATTCTTCCAAGTGCGCGTCCGGCAAACAAATTCCTCTAAAGACCCGAACTCCACGTAAGGCCCCGATGCCTGGGCCCAGACCACGATACTAAGGCCTGCTCCCTGTGCCAGGGTTCAATAGCCGCACCAGGATCCGCGCGCAGGAAGCCTTCAAGCCTACCTCCTGGAAGAACAACTCACGGCGATGTCCTCCAAAGGATTCAAGCATCAACACGCCGAGAAGAAGTAGTAGTACAGGATCCTGCCCAGTTGCGCGTTCGGGCCTCCTGGTACCCGAGTCTCGGTCCGGTCGGACGCTTCGCCCCAGGGCCTCTTCGCTCCCCCTGCTGTGGTCCCCGCTACTAAGCCCGCTCAGGCCTCTGCCGCCAGGCCGTACCGTCTTCTTCATCTGCCCAGAAGGCCTTGGGCGTCGGGGAACGCCACCACCACCACCACAAGTCGGGCTCCCTCCTCGGCCCCAGTCGTCCTCTCCCCAGAAGACCTTGGAGCTCACTCTGCTGAGGAAGCCGGTGGATCCGGCGTCGGCCAGACCGCCGTCGGCCGTTCTCCACTGTTCCTCCAAGCCGATGTCGGCCGGCCAGCCGTCGTCGGCCCCTTCTGCGCATCGGACGTCGGTGGGGGAACAGACATCCGCGCCGCCTGAGCTGAGGGCTCCTGCGCCTCCGACGCCGGTCGGACAGGAGTCCCTCACCGAGGAGGATTCGGCCCAGCCCGATAACCAGGCGGGCGTTCCCGGCCGCGAGGAGTCTCCCTGGGGTCCCTCACCACCGCCCGAGGCCCCCGTGGAGCCGTCGCCGGGACCCGACGTCCGGCCCTCGACCTCGGAGCCGACGTCGGGACTGTCCTTGGCCGAGGTGAAGGACCTCTTTACATACTGGTGGGATACGATCAGGAAGGATGTGGTACCCCCAGTCCTTCCTCCTCCACCACCTCCTCCTCCTCCTCCTCTTCCTGTTACTACAGCTCCGGCCCCACCTTCACCTGTGAGGTCAGCTGGCCATTCTGTCCCCAGGAGCCTGAGGCCCTCCGGGAGAGCCGACACTCTAAAAGAGACCTCCCGTCTAAATCGTAGTCACCGGATTCGCCCAGCCCGAGAGGTCCAGGGAGCGGCGTCGTCACCGTCAACGGAGGAAACGGGATCATCTTGCTGATCGTCCAGATCCCCATCTCCGGTCTCGCTTTCCTCACCGGACCCACGTGAGACTCCAAGGTCTCCTCTGGACGATCCATCCTTCATGGATATACTCAGACATATCCAGGAGAATATGGGTTGGGAAGCAGAGGAACTTGACTCCGAAAGGCTACGCCTGGCGAAGTACCTTCGGCAGAAAGACCCTAACCTGTGGTGGTGCCACCTTGGTGGACACTGCGTGGGCGTCACCAAGGCTGCGTGGAAGCGTCCACATTCGCTCAGCGGTGCGAAGAAGGCTGACAGGCTGTACAGGGCCCCTAAGGGGGACCAGTACCTGTCACAGCACCTCTGGCTGACTCCTGGTGATTACTGCCTCACATGATCGGTCCCAGAGACGCGCAACATTTGAGCACCCTCGCCATCGGACCCAGAGTCCAAACAGCTGGACTTCTGGGAGGCGGACCACGCCGCGACTTGCGCCTCTTAGGTCCCTGAACCACCTCACCCACGTGGTGCAGTTTCAGAACGCCCTGTGGGAGCAGGGCCTAGAGGTGGCCGAGAGGCTGCGGAAGGTGGGCAGAAGGAGAGATGTGATGCTCCTCCCGGACGGGTTCAGACGTGGGAACCCAAGTCTTAGGCATCATGATTCAGCGGACTCGGCCAGCCAGAGGCTGGCTGCTTCCAGGTGTTTGCCTCCGGAGGCACTCTTGGCTCGTGTCTCCGGTTTCACCCCCAGACGTCCAGAAAAATATTTTGACGCTACTTTTGAAGGTGAGGTATTGGTTGGTAACCCGTCAGAGCGATTACCAAACTCAAGAGGCTGGAAAGGCGGTCCGGACAGTCAGGCGATGTACCCGGCCGAGCTTGGCTCACTCGTGGAGCCAAGGCCGTTCGCTGGGCGGACCTCAGGCAACAGCCCGCTCCGCCCACACAACACAGGGGCTCTGGCTTCCGAGGACCAGGGAAGCAGCCCGCCAGCAGGGTCAGCGCCTTCAAGGCCACCCAGCCGGCGGGTCCTTCAGCCGCCACAGCATGACTCCTTTCCGGCCCCGACCCCTCAGGATCAACGGGACTTTTCGGTCGGGGGTCGCATTGCGAACTTCCTGTCGGGTTGGCAGGCAGTAACCACCGACAGGTGGGTTCTTCAGCTGGTCAGCATAGGCCACTTTTTAGAGTTCGCAGAACAGCCACCCTCGAGGCCTCCTCTGCTCTCCCGGTACTTGGGTCAGCACCGCGACTTGATTTGGCAAGAGGTGATCGCTCTCTTGGACAAGGGAGCAATTCAACCTGTCCCAGGAAACCAGAGAGGACTAGGGTATTATTCTCACTTCTTCCTGGTTCCCAAAAAGACAGGGACCTCCGTCCAATTCTGGACTTAGCGACCTCAACCTGTCGGTCGCTACAAAGGATTCGCATGGTGACCCTTCCGGGTCTCATTCCCATGCTAAAACAAAGGCGCCTATTTAGCGTCCCTTAGACATGCAGGATGCCTACTGCACATCCCCATAGCTCAGGCGCATTAGTGGTTCCTGCTCGAGTTCTTAGGCCATTTCAATTCCGAGCTCTTCCCTTGGGACTGTCATCCGCCCAAGGGTTTTCACCAAGTGCATGGCGGTCGTGGCAGCTGCTCTAAGGAGGAAGGGTTACTATGTGTTCCCGTACTCTCACACAATTGGCTTCTCATGGCCTCCAGAGAGCGCTAACCTGCAATGCGTTTATCCAGGACACTCAGATCCTGTTCAGATCGCCGGGATTTTGATAAACCAGGAGAAGTCGGTCTTGGTACCGGCCGCAGAACGCAGTTCATAGGCGCAGTGCTGGACATGGTCCAGGGGAGGCCTTCCTCCCAGGCGACAGGGCGGACGCATCAGGTCCCTCATAGAGGACCTATCAGCGAATCAGACCGCTCTGGCCAGTTCGGTCCTCGCTTGCTCGGTCACGATGGCTGCGTCATTCCCCGGTCCGCTCGGCGGCTCCACATGCGCGTAACGCGAGTGGAAGCTCAAGCGCCAGTGGGACCAGAGGCAAGACCATCTGCAGCACCCGGTCAGAATCACAAAGCGGTGATTCAGGACTGGCAATGATGAATTAGCCTCGGTCGCTCTCAAGGGCGTCCCCTTGCAGCGCCGTCCCAGAGATTATCCTCACCACGGATGCTTCAGGTCTTGGGTGGGGAGCTCACCTGGATGGGGTGAAGTCTCAGGGCGTATGGAGTCGCTGGAAGCTCATCTGCACATCAATGTTCTGGAGATGAGGCGGTACTCTCGCTCTCCAGGCTTTCCAGTCCATAATCCCACCGTGTACCATCCTGCTTCAGGCGGACAACACGGTGTGATGTACTACCTCAACAAACAAGGAGCGCGCACTCTTACCCCTTTGCAGGAGGCCACATGAGAGTGTGGGATTGGATATCGGACACTGGCGCAAGTCTAGTCGCAGTACACGTTCCTGACGTGGACAACACGATCGCAGACGGAGCCTGAGTCGCCTCCCAGGCCAGAGTCCACGAGTGGGAACTTCTTCAGGAGGTCGCGAGGATCTGTTCCTTCGATGGGGAACTCCAGAGTTAGACTTATTAGCATCCCCATCCAACGCAAACTGCCCAATTTCTGCCTCGCTAGATCCAGGGGCCTGGAGTTTTCTGGCGAGACGCGTTGTCCATCTCCTGGGAGAACAGGTTCCTCTACGCTTTCCCGTTGATCCAGAGAGTTCTGCTCAAACTGCGCAGGGAGCGGGCGCGTTTGAATCTGGTGGCCCCATTCTGGCCCAGACAAATCTGGTTCCCATTGCTGGCGCAGCTGTGTCGGGAACCTCCACTCCCACTGCCACACAGTTCTCACCTTCTGTCTCAGGAACAAGGTTCGTTATTACATCCGGATCTGCGGTCTTTGAACCTGCAGCAACTCTAGAGCGTGGCCATCCATCACGACACGGGGTCTGGGAGGTTGCAGAGGTACTCTCTGCAGCCAGAAAGCCGGCTACTCACGCTACTTGCGCCATGAAATGGCGCCGATTCTGTCTTTGGTCACGAGCGTGGACCTTTCTCCCTTAGGGTTGCCCTGTGGGGCAGTCTTGGACTACCTCCTCTCCCTTTTTCACTAGGGTTAGCTCTCTCCTCTATTAAAGTACACCTTTGTGCTATTTCGCCTATCACCAGCCGGTGGGCCAGCGCACCATTGCTCAACTGGATGCTTCTCGGGAGTTCCTGAGAGGGGTGCTGCACCTTAGGCCTCCTATTAAAGATCCGATTCCTCCATGGGATCTCCTTTTTGTTTTGGAGCAACTCACGCTCCCTCCCTTTGAACCAGCCGCGGATTGCGAGCTACGTTTTCTGTCTTGGAAGACGTTGTTTTTAGTTGCAGTTACTTCAGCCAGAAGGATTTCTGAGCTTCATGCCCTGATGTGTAAGGAGCCTTATTTGGTTTTTCACCGAGACAGTGTGTCTCTGAGAACGAATCCTAAGTTTTTGCCTAAGGTGGTTTCAGCTCTGACCTTAAATCAGGATATTGACCTTCCGGTCTACTTCCCGAACTATTCCAATAGAGGAGAGGCTTTGCTCCATACTCTTGATGTTCACCGCAGCCTGAGGTATTACCTCAATAGAACTAAGTCCTTCGGGCTTGGAGCAACTTTTGTGTCCTCGCACAGAGAATGAGAGGTCAGCCAGTGTCTAAGCAATCCCTTATCCCACTGGCCGCAATGCATCTCATTGCTACCAATCCAAACAAAGCCCCTCCCGGGTTCCGTCGGGGCCATTCTACTAGGGTGTAGCCACTTCTTTTGCAGCTCTCAAGAATGTCTCAACCTCAACTATTTAGCTGCAGCTACTTGGAACTCTGTGCATACCTTTATCAGGCATTACAGTCTGGATGGCGCTCTAGGCGAAGGGGCTGGTTCGCCAGGCCGTGCTCGCGAGACCTCCTGTCCTGAATCGAGGGTTGGGCGGCTGCTCACCGGTTTCTTCTTTTCCTCCTCCCGATGTGAAGGGTCAAGCTTTACTGCTTGGGAATCAGTCCTAATGGTGTAACCTGCTGCAAGAGCTGTATCTCAAGTAAGATAGTACAGTTCGTAAGAACTTACGTAACAGTAGATCTTCGAGAACAGCTCTTGCAAGTAACCTATCCATCGCCGTATCCCCCTTGGAGGAGGTCTTCGCACGCAGTTGCTCCTCTAGAACGGAGGAGTGAGGGAGAAAAGGATGGTGAGTATTTCAGCCAGCCAGTCTGAATGTTCAGACGACAGGAATTTAATTTCTTCCGCATGGCTGGGTGAGCGCAGGAGTCAGCTTTTCTCCTCGTAGGGGAATTTCCTTCTTTTCTACTCAGAGTTTTCGTACTCCTTTTTGCCTTCTGACGGTGGATCCTTGGTCTCCCCCGCTATTGCAACCTCTGGCCGGGAATCTCCGGCGGAGAACTGGGGATTCTGGGGACCGCCCCTCTTATACACACGCTGACATCGGAGGCGGCCGACGTCAGGGGAGGTCCCCGCTGAAGATAGCTAGCTAGAAAAGATCTCCGGGGTCCTGGCGCCTGCCGGCTTCAGTCCTAATGGTGTAACCTGCTGCAAGAGCTGTTCTCGAAGATCTACTGTTACGGTAAGTTCTTACGTAACTGTACTTTTCCTTCAGCGAGATCCGGCTGGGTCAGTGTGTTGCTGTCAGATGCATTTCAGCATGGCTGGTGGCTTGCCTTCCCCACTGCTATTCTATGGCACAGGTCAAGCTGGAAGGTAGAGTGTATGCTCACTCTACCAGAGCAGTCGCGGCATCTCTGGCAGAAATCCGTAACGTGCCCATTGCAGATATTTGCAGTGCGGCTACCTGGAGCTCCGTGCATGCTTTCGTTAAGCCCTACGCCTTGGATGTCCATACCAGACAACATCTATCGTTTGGCAGGACCATTCTTAACAGACTTCTGTTCTAGGCATGTGAGCTCTTTATCTCCTGCCGCCCATCTCTGGGGATTATTTAGCTCGGTACTCTCCCATTAGTGTGAATGGGTGGTGGAGACTTTATGTCCAGGAAGATATGGAAATTACATACCTACCGTAATTCTTGATCTTCTTGGACAAAGTCTCCACCACTCATTCACATGCCCACCTACCATCCCCTGAGCTCACTTCTCTGATTATGGTTTTCACTCCCTCAATGCTGAGCTGTGAAGACTTTATTGTTGACCCTTCTTATACGGGTCATTCGGACTATCTTGTATCCGATTTTTAGGTTAGTCCTTTCTAGGTTAGTTACGCTGCAGCTTCTCGGGGGTGGGGGGTACTGAGGCAGTTGGAGAGTCGACATCGAGATAGTCATTCAAACAACATGAAGTCTTGATGTATTCTGACAATTGCAGTGATTCCCAACCTTTGAACTGCCCCTGAGAACCAAGGGTTAACTTTCCATGCAGAGCATGGAACGCTGAACTCGAGCTCGGTTGAAGTCTCTGTCTGGTGTGTTTTGAACTTAAACCGTCAGATTCTTTACTCTGCCTCGCTGAATGGTCGCTCCGGAGATTTCTCCTTCAACTCGGTTCGAAGTTGGTTAAAGTTCTCAGTTTTTCGTCGGTTTAAACCGAAAAGAAGTATCCGCATAGTCGGTTCAGTCTCTGTCTGTGGTGCCGTGAGTTCTAGATAGGAATTGTTCTATTTTTCTGTGTGGAACGCTAAGAATGCGGTCTGGTTGCTGAACCGACCATTTGATTGTGAATTTTGTTATACTTAGTGTGTGGTTACTGGTTCTTATCGGTTCTAAAAAAAACATATTCTTAACCGTTTTTTTCCAATACCTGTGACACGGTTAGGAACCTATAAGGGAGTCTTGCCTGGCAGTTGCCGAAAAAAGGGTAAGTTTGGTTAGGTTGGCCATGTCTGAGAAACCCAAGAAAAAAAAACGGGCCCACTGGGTTTCAACACTGCAGTGAGTGTGGGGAGGTCTTTGCCAAGGCCGATCAACACACCACCTGTGTTTACTGTCTGGGGTTTGACCACATCGATTCCGACTGCCAAATATATAAAAATTTTCCCAAATCTACCCTTGAGAAGAGATTAGGTAGACTGAGGGAAAAGGAGGCAGAGAAGTCCGCTGACCCGGATGGCCAGCCCGGTTCGGTTTCGACTGAACCAGAAGGAGTGCCCTCTGACCAGGGCGATACTTTTTCAGGCAAAAGGAGAGCAGATTCCGAGGGATCGGTTCCGACAAAAAGAAAGCACAAAGATAAACCGACCGGTTCGGATCCAGAGGTTCATGTTCCAACTGCCGAAGAGATAGCCAGGGTGATTCAGATTGTGGGATCACTCTGTCCGGTTTCGACCGATCTGGCTTCTTCTGGCAGGGGTTTGGTTCGGTTGGTTCCCCCGGCTCAAGAGTATAGCTTTGAAGATTTTTATAAACCGGAGTTTGAAGAGGAAGGGGATTTTGAGGATTATGATGCAAGTGAAGGTCTGGATGTGCCTGTGGAACCGGACAGCTCCTCAGACAGACCATCAGGTGTTTCCCATCCTAGGATTTCTGAGTCCCCTTCCCATTTATGTTTTACAGAAAAGTGGCTGAAACCCTCCAGCTTCCTGTGGAGGAGGCTGTGGAAGATCAAGAAGAGCCTGATTATGTAGAGACAATGGATATCCCAGAGTCCAGGAGACTGTCTAGTCCCCTCCATAAATCTTTTGGGAAACAGACACAAAAAATCTTAGTCTCCTAACACTATACCTCCTGTGGATAGAAGAATAGACAAGAGGTATACACTGTCAGGCTCAGACACGGAGTTCTTATATCAGCAATGCAGCCATGTTGGGGTAGTGCAGGCTGCTGCCTGCGACCAGGCAAATATTCCCTTGGCTTCACCCCCACAAGGACTCCAGGAAGATTGATGCCATGGCAAAGAAGCAGTACATGGCATCTTCTTTGGGACTCAGGCAGGTGAATTACATGGCCTATACAGCCAGGTACCAGAAGTCCAGGTGGGACACTGTACTGGCACTGGCTAAACAGGCCTTCCCCCAGCTAGCCAAGGAGCTGGAGGCGGTGGCTGCAGATGGGATTGAGGCATCTAAGGTTCAGTTTCATGCTGCTGTGGACTCTAATGATGTGTCATCAAGAGTCATGGCTACATCTGTGGCTCTTGGGAGGATGGCTTGGCTCAGATGTACTAGCCTCTCATGAGACACCCAGGCTAAGGCCATGGATTTTCCTGTAGTGGGTAATTTTCTGGGAGCAGACAGAGGTACATGAAGAAAATGGACGATGCGGATCACTTACAGGAGTGCTCAGGCCAGGAAGGCAGGCAACTCCTCAAAGGCAGCAGTCTAGGGGCAGGGACAGGCCTTTTCAAAGGCCTTTTTACCAAGCACAGGCCTCTTCTTCCTTTTTGCAGAGGGGGTTCTTCAGAGGGAGAGGCAGAAGGGGGATGAGCAGACCTGCATCCACCCCTCAGCCTAAAGCCCCTGCCAAGCAGACACCCTGATGGGTCTGCCCGGGTCGACTCTCCTATTCCAGTAGGGGGCAGGCTGGCTTACTTTGTCCAGGACTTGATGTCTATTACATCAAACAAGTGGGTCCTGGAAATAGTAAGCCAAGGACTGGTTTTCAGCTCCAAAAAATTTCCAAAGATGAGAGCCTGATCTTTTCCTCCTGCAAATCTTTTGGAAACCCTTGCCCTAGAGGCAGAGGTTTCTTCTCTCCTAGCTTTAAGAGCTATAGAGAGAGTACCTACCCTACACTGGGGCAAAGAACTGTACTCCAGATACTTCCTGAACCCCAAAAAAGACAGGGAGTGGTGACCCATCCTGGACCTAAGATGTCTGAACAAACACCGTTTAAAGCCAAAGCTCAAGATGATAACTGTGGAAATAATCCTTCCTTGTCTAAGGCCAGGGGACTGATTAGTCTTCCTGGACCTCAAAGATGCCTACTTTCACATTCCCATCAGGTGCTCCCACAGAAAGTACCTCAGGTTCGAGCTGCCCTCAGGCCACTATCAGTTCAGAGCAATGCCCTTTGGACTAACCTCAGCCCCAAGGGTTTTCACAAAGTGTCTGGCAGTAGTAGTTGTCTTTCTAAGAAGGCAAAAGATTTCCATATTTCCTTATCTGGACGATTGGCTAATAGTGGGTCAGTCTCCAGACCAAGTCAAGTCTCACCTGCAAGTGCTCACTTCCCCTAGGATTTCTCCTCAACCTTCCCAGGTCAGTTATCGAACCAGTCCAGCTCCTTACCTTTATAGGGGCAGAACTGGATACACTCAGAGCAAGAGCCTTTCCTTCCTTTAGAAAGGGCAAGGTCTCTTATGAAACTAGCTTCTTCCTTCAGCCTTCAAGTATCTTGGCTAGCAAGGCATTTCCTCCAGCTCTTGGGCCACATGGCAGCTTCAACAGCAGTGGTCCAAGGGGCAAGATTCCAGATGAGGGATATTTCAGTTCCACCTGAGAGCTTTCTGGTCTCAGAGAAAGGACTCCCTTACCAAACTGATTCTAGTGACTCTCACCTTGATCCAAGCCCTCCAGTGGTGGCAGTATCAGGACAATTTAAGGCAAGGTGTTCCTTTTGTTGCTCAGCCTTGTTCAGTGGTCCTTACCACGGATGCTTCTCTTCTGGACTGGGGGAGCCCACCTGGGGTCCCTTACTGCCTAGGGCCTGTGGTCCCCCCAAGAATCCCTTCTCCACATCAATCTTCTAGAACTCAGGGCAGTTTTTCTTGCTCTAAAAGCATTCTCACAGACAGTTCAGAACAAGGTGGTTCAAGTCAGAACAGACAATACTACCACTATGTGGTACATCAACAAGCAGGGAGGCACCCGGTCCACGGCCTTGTGCGCAGAAGCCATGAAGTTGTTGTCCCTGGCTTATTCCCCTGCAAGCCTCTCTTGTAGCAGTTCACCTTCCAGGAAAGGACAATGTGCTAGCAGATGCACTGAGCAGGATTTCCCAGGGCCATCACGAATGGTCCCTGGACCCTCAGGTGTTGAAAGTGATTTTTTCAAGGTGGGGCACTCTAGAGATAGATCTCTTTGCAGCCCCAGACAATCACCAACTCCCTCTCTTTTGTTGCAGACCTCCAATCCTGGGCTCAGTCCCTCTGGATGCCCTGATCCTGAATTGGGAAGGGAAGTTTCTGTATGCCTTTCCCCCCTTCCCACTCCTGTTCAAAGTTTTGGTAAAAGTAAGGTCTCAACCATGCAAGGTGATTCTGATTGCTCCAGATTGAGACAGACAGCCCTGGTACCCCCTGTTGCTGTCCCTAGCAGTCCATCTTCCCCTGTCTCTTCCCAGGAATTACAACCTGTTAACATCCTCTCAGGGAAGGATTTGGTACCCCAATCTTCAGTCTCTCAATCTCCGTGCATGGCTCTTGAAGAGTTAGAGTTTGCAAATCTGCATCTTTCCCAAGGGATTCTGGATGTCCTCAAGGCTTCTCGGAAGTCCTCCACTAGAAAGACTTACAACTCCAAATGGAAAAGATTCAGCATTTGGTGTTCTAAGAAGCATACTTCTCCAGACACTGCTGAATTGCCTACGGTTCTGGATTATATGGTCCATCTTAATGGCCTAGACCTCAGACTAGCTACTCTCAAGGTACACTTGTCAGCTGTTTCTGCATTTTTGTCTGTGGGGAAGCCTTCCTCACTATCTTCTCATCCTGTGTTCTGTACATTTTTTAAAGGATTATTTCACACCAATCCCCCTTTTAGAGACCCTACCCCTGCCTGCGATTTGAATGTTTGCATTGCTCAACTTATGCAAACCCCCCTTTCAGCCTATGTCTTCAGCAGAGCTTAAGTACTTGACTTGGAAAACTGTGTTCTCGGTAGCCATTACCTCTGTCAGGCGTATCAGTGAATTGCAAGCCCTGTCAGTGGAACCTGATTCCATCTCCTTTCATAGGGATAAAGTGGTCCTTAGAACCAATAGAAGGTTCTTGCCCAAAGTGGTTTCAGACTTCCATTTAAACCAGTCTATGTCTCTCCCTGTTTTTTTCACTGATCATTCTTCCTCAGGAGAGAGGAGACTACGCAGTTTAGATGTCAAAAGAGCCCTTAGTTACTACATAGAGCATACCAAGGGTCACCAGTTTGACTCCCTCCAGTTGTTCCTTACTTATGGAGTACTGGGAAAGGGCAGACCTGCCACCAAATGATCTGTTGCCAGGAGGCTTGTGTCCTGTATACAATTCTGCTATGAAAAACTGGGAAAAACTCCACCCTCAGGCCTGAGGGCTCATTCCACAAGAGGTACAGCTGCTTCCCTGGCTGTGGCTAGGGATATCCCTCTTCTAGAAATTTGTCAAGCAGCCACCTGGAAAACAGTCCATACCTTTACCAAGCATTACTCTGGATATCCAGGCTAGGAGTGATGCTCGGTTTGGCAAAGCAGTACTTCAGAGCCTATTCCCAAAGTAGGTTCTGTCCCTCCTCCTTGGAGGTACTGTTTGGTAGTCTGCAATTGTCAGAATACAGCAAGACTTCATGTTGTTTGAAGAAAAAATAACTCACCTTAGTAATTATATTTCTTCTAATTGAGTCTTGCTGTATTCTGACCTCCCTGCCTCCCCTGTCAGAACCTGTTTTTGGGAAGTGGGTGGGCAGGTGCAGTGTTGCACCCCAGGGGTGTATTTGCATGCACCCTCCTCCCTTTTTGTTTGGGTGCTTATTTATTATTGTTATTTTTGATTACATTGGGTTTTGGTCTTGGGTTTCCTGACTTGAGTCTTCCTTGGGAATCCCAAAACTTTTCAGCCAGTTGGCTAGTAGAATTTCTACAATTTCCACATAGAATTTTTAGTTTAGTTGGGCTCGTAAGAATCTGATGGTTTAAGTTCAAAACACTCCAGACAGAGACTTCAACCGAGCTCGAGCTCAACGTTCCATACCCTGCATGGAAAGTTAACCCTTAGTTCTCCAGGGCAGTTCAAAGGTTGGGAATCACTGCAATTGTCAGAATACAGCAAGACTCTATTAGAAGAAATATAGTTACTGAGGTGAGTAATTTTTTTCTTACCGCACATGCCGGGCTCTTGGTGCCGCTTCCTCGCGGCTCCATCTCAGGCGCTGGCCCTCCTGAAAAAGTTTGCTCCTACTGGGTCCTAGCACCTCCAGTGTACTCCCATTAGTGTGAATCAGTGGTGGAGACCTCGTCCAAGAAGATAAAGAATTACGGTAGGTATGTAATTTCCATTTTTGGGTCTATCAAGTCTTGTCCCAGCAGGGACTGAACAT
Organism: Neoceratodus forsteri; assembly: GCA_016271365.2. Taxonomy (NCBI): domain Eukaryota; kingdom Metazoa; phylum Chordata; order Ceratodontiformes; family Ceratodontidae; genus Neoceratodus; species Neoceratodus forsteri. Next base: position 44,364,646 of record CM057451.1, read on the forward strand.
TTTTTGGGCTTTCTGCTTTTGTATAGGTTTAGCTAGTTCGTAATTCAAGACTCAGCTCTTGCAGCAGGTAACACAATAAGTACTGTAGCCGACGGGCAGGAGGACCCCACAAAAGGACTTCTAGCTAGCAGTGTTTAGCAGGGACCTCCCCTGACGTCGGCCCGCACCCGATGTTACATATAGTATAAAGGGTGGGCTGTCCCTGGCATCCCTCAGTTCTTTTCCTGCTGTCGACTCACGTTCATCGGCTACGCGGACCGCGCTTGGTAGTTCAACTGCCATATTGTATCTGCACTTTGCGCCGGTTTTCTTTAATTTTCCATTGAAAAAGTTTGTTTTTTTCTCAGTTTTAATCTCCTGTATGTCGTCTTCGCTGACATCCTCTATAGAAAGGATTCCTCGAAGTTTTCCTGTGGCAAACGGATCCTTCCAGGGATGGCCATTCTGGCTGCTTGCTGTGTCTAGGCCCAGACCGCGACACCGAGGCCTGCCAGCACTGCCAGAAATTTAACAGCAGGACTCTAATCCACTGCCAGAAGACTCATCAGGCCTACTTGGCCAAGCAACGCCTGACAGCCATGCAGAGAGAGTCCTCTGGGAGAAGTTCTTCCCACCATAAGTCTGGGAAGCATAAAGAGAAAAGGAAGGAGAGGGTAAGTAGAGATCTCTCTCCAAATCTCGTTCATCCGACTCCCACTTTGCATCCCAGGGCAGTTCACACTGCCTTCCAGGCGACCTGGTCGTCCTCCCGGCTAACGGTTCTTAAACCCCCCCCCCGCCCTGGTATGGGCATCTGGAGAGAAAGGCCACGACTCCTGCTCCAGCATGCAGCCTTTGAAGATTCACTTGCCTGCTTAATCAACAGGCCGGCATACAGAGCTTTCCAGGACAATGTCAAGCCACTCCTGGTCGGCATCAGTGTCAGGCGGCGACCCCCAGGACAGTCTCAAGGCTTCAGGGCACTTCTCCGGGAGGTCAGCCTCCAAGGACATCCAAACCATCATTGGACAAACTTTTTTGACCATGTCCAAACCATCGGACAAACGTTAGTTGACCAGTCTTTCGTTGGGTGGTGAACCCCACCAATGACAGGTGACCAACATTGCACAGCCAGTGACCTGTCCTTCGGTACCGACAGCACAGTCCCCGGCATCACCGGTCTCACTTCTGCAACCAGCTGACAAACAGTCAATACTCGGCCCTCTTCAGGGCCTGAGTATGACATCCTCAAACCAGGCATCATCCACTAACGTCGGGTTCAACGTCACTGCCCCGACACCGCCTCCTGTCCACCCGCCGTCACCAGACAATTCTCTGCCAGCTCAGGGCACTGGTCCGATGTCAGGTCTGATGCCGGACACAGATGCTAGGCTTCGCCTGTCCCAGGTAAAAGACCTATTTGGGTACTGGTGGGAGATGATATGTACAGAGTTGTTGCCACCTAAATTACCGCGGACTGAGGTCCTCCCAGCTGTTGTAGGGACCCCTCCACCCTCTTCTCTCACCCCCCCCTTTTAGACAAGGACATTGGAAAGGAGCTCACGCCTGTGTGGGTAAAAGCAAGGGCAAAGCTCCCCGCAAGCGTGGCTACAGGTCCAGGTCGAGGAGCACAAGTTCCTCAGGCTGTCCTGACTGTGTTAGACCAAAATGCAGCTATACCAGATCCAAGTCCTCTGGTTCGTCGGCGGACTCAGACTGGTCCTCCGACCCTTTTACCTTGGACCTCTCGTCTATTGGGGACCTACCCCTCTACACCCCAGAGATATCCCTGAGTCGCCACCCGATGATCCCTCCTTTATGAAGATTATGCGACACAGTCAAGAAAATATGGGTTGGGAAATGGAGGACCTGGAACCAGAAAGACTCCGACTAGCAAAATACCTACATCAAAAAGACCCTAAACCAGTGGTTATTCTGCCCCTGGTTGACACCTTCATGGATGTCACCAAGGTGGCCTGGAAACACCCCCATTCAGCCCCGGCCATACCCAAGAAGGCAGACCGCCTTTATAGGGCCCCAAAAGAAGAACCTTTTTTGGGGAGTATCCAACTGGGTGATTCAGTGGTCATTTTGGCTGCCCCCGACAGGTCACAGTGGCCAGGGCACCTTAGTACCCAGCCTCCTGATAAGGAATCTAAGCAGCTGGACACCATGGGACGATGGGTTTATTCTTCCTCCACGTGCACCATCAGAAGTCTGAAATTTCTGACCCACATGGTGCAATTTCAGAATGCCCTGTGGGAGCAGGGACTCTACGTAATCAAGGAGCTCCCGGACTGCCCACAGAAATCAGAACTCGAAAAGCTGATGCAGACGGGCTCAGACGTAGGTACACATGTCCTGTGACTGGCTAAAAATTAGGCGGACACGGCAGCATCGGTCCGCGACCACTGGTGTGTGTCCGGCGGCATTTGTGTCTTAGGCTTCTCCCAGGACATACAGACATATACCCTGATGCGCCATTCCGTTGCTCCATTCTCTTTGGTAAGGACTCTGAACAGATAATCACCAAATTGCAGGACTTCTGACAAAGCCATTAGGTCGGTACATTCTTTGTACAAACCAAAGCAGAGGCTCTTTTGTAAAATTCACTTTAGAGGAAGAGGGGGACAACAACCTCGTTTTCAGCAGCAACAGCAGCAGCAAGGAAACTGTGTTGCAAGGGCCCCGCCAGAGGCCCCTTGGGCTCTGTCTTCAGGGTAGCTAAATCAGTCCAGTTCACCCTCCCACAACCGCCTGACTTTTATTGCAGGACCCACCCCTTCACAGAGAGTGAGGAAGCGGTCAGAAGCCATTTTTCTCTCTGCACCAGAGGGTGGTGGGAGATCACCTCTGACCAGTGAGTCCTATAGCTTATCGACAAGGGACACTCAATTGAGTTCCTTCAACAGCCACCGGAAAGCCCCCCCCCGATGGCTCTCAGGCGTGTGCAGAGCTCATTCAAGCAGAGATCCAGGTGCTCTTGATAAAAAGGGCCATAGAGCCTGTTCCTTCATCTCAGAGGGGCACAGGCTTCTATTCTCACTTCTTCCTGGTCCCCAAAAAGACGGGGACACTTGCGCTCTATTCTGGACCTCAGCAGTCTCAACCAGTTTGTAGAATACAAATGGCTCTGGATGGTCACCCTTCAGGGGATAATACCATTAATTCATCAAGGGGACTGGTTAGTGTCTTTGAACATGCAGGACGCATACCTTCATACACTGGTGGCAAAACCACACAGGAGGTTTCTCTGGTTCGAATTCCAGGGAAGACATTACCAATTCAGAGCGCTGCCCTTCTTCCTGTCATTGGCACCAAGGGTCTTTACCAGGTGCCTGTCGGTGGTTGCAGCTGCCCTCTGAAGGAGGGGACAGTATTTTTTTTCCTTAACTGGACAATTGGCTGCTAACGGCCTTGTCCAGAGGACAGCTGCAGTACAAGATTTAGGACACCTGTTCTTTTTTCGGAGAACTAGAGATCACAATCAGTGTGGCAAAGTCCTCCTTGTTTCCATCCCAGTCCCTCCAGTTTATCAGAGCGCTGCTCGACACCACCAGAGGAAAGGCCTTCCTCCCAGAAGACGGGGTCTCCGTTTCTGAGGGTTGGCCCATCAAGTCTTGTCCCTTCCAATGGTCTCAGCCAGGTCAATTCACCACCTCTTAGGCCACATGGCCGCCTCCATTGTCACAGTCCCACTGGCCAGTTTGCATATGAGAATGATTCAGTGGACTCTGAGTCCAGTGGGATCAGCGTTGGGATGACATGGATCTTCTGGTTTCAATTTCAGAACAGATTCGCTGAGAACTTGGCTGGTGGATGACGTCCCCTTCCTTGTCGGAGGGGATGCCCCTTTCAGAGGCCAACTCCAACCCAAATCCTAACATCGAATGCCTCGGGCATAGGCTGGGGAACACATCTGAACATTCATTGAACACAGGGCACCTGGTCAGCGACCAAGGAACTTTCCGCATAAATATTTTGGAGATGAGGATGGTCTTGTATGCCTTACAAGCTCTGGCGCGGCACTCTGCCTGGGACACCTTCTGATTCAATTGGACAAACATGGCAGTAATTCTTTACATCAACAAGCAAGGAGGCATGCACTTTTACCTCCTCTACCGAGAAGCCATGTGAGTCTGGAACTGGGCCATCGCCCACCGTCTGGATATTTCAGTGGTTCATGTTCACGGGACACTGAACACCCTGGCAGACTCTCTCAGCAGGACCCCAAAGCATACAGATGGACCCTTCTACAGTCAGTCCCCAGTGACCTATTTGTCAGATGGGGCAAACCAGAGCTGGACCTATTTGCCTACCCTATCAGTGCAAAATTACCCAATGTTTGCTCGCTAGATCCAGGGTATGGAGTTTTCTGGTGAGACGCGTTGTCCCTCTCCTGGAGCGGGAGGTTCCTCCATGCATTCCTTCCCTTCCCACTACATCAGAAGGTGCTTCTCAAGCTGCAAGCGGAGGGAGCACAGATGATCATTGAGGCCACGACAGATCTGTTTTCCACTGTTGCAGCAGTTGGAAGCCGAACCACTGGTTCCTGTGCATCTGAGCACTCGCCTGCTGTCTCAGGACAAGGGGACCCTGGTGTCACAAACCGACTCAGCAGGTCAGCCCTCTACTTCCAAAGTGCCAACCTCCAAGCGTAGTCTTGTGAACAGTTAACAGAAACAGGGTAATCCTCGTATCTGTTTTGTGGGTTTGAATCAAACTCTGGTCTCAGTTCTGGAGGGATTCAAACTGTGAATCTCTTGCTAGCATACCCAGTGCACAGGCTCGGATAATTCTGTCTTCGTGGGGCCAGATATCTGTGCCTACGGGCACCTAACCAGGTGTACAGAAAGGAACCCTTAAAAACTCTAATAAAGACCTCAGATTAATCTTACCTTTTTCTAGTTTTGTATCACCGTGCAAGCTTATGCACAGTGTCTGCTTTAACCATATATATTTCACTTGTTAAAGGAAGAAATTCAAAGACAGACCAAGTAGGCTCTAAAAATAGACTTTTACTAAAATAGATAAAATATGTAAAACATAAAATACATAACCATACATACAAATATTTTAAAAGAACAAGGTTTTAAGAGTGCAATTCCTACTACAGTACTTAGATTTTGTCTCTGTCTACCTGTATACTTGCTTAAAGTGCTCAAAGATGTTTCTTTGTCAGAGTGTAGATAAAAGTCTCTGAAGGAAAACAGAACACTTGTTTAAAAGCTGGCTTTGCCCACCTCTTTGTGTGAGGTCACCTTGCTCCTCTTCTGGTTATGAAAAATCATGCACCTAGGATATTTTATCATATTAGAAGGCAAGCTAATTAAGGTTGCGTCAGCAGAAACTCCTTTCCCCATGTAACTTTCCCAATCAAGTCTGTAAATTTCCTTTCATCTATAAGCAGTATCCTCTCTCACACAGATATCAAAGCATTTATAACTTCACACCAGTGTCACATAATCCTGCACTCTTCTGCTAAATGCCATAAAAGTTTATGATTTCCCTCTTAGCAACTACAGCTATAATTAACTTAGATAAATAGGAGATCCTTGATTAAGGCCTGTTCTACTCTGTAATTAGCTTCTGGCCTTTCAGGTAACACCTTGTATCTAAAACCTGTGTGTGTGTCATACTCACATGCTGTTTCAGCATTTCTCATGAGAGACAGTCCATAACACATTTTTATATTACAAAAAATGATACAGTGATCAGAACCAGCTGTCCAAGTGTCACACCTGGGTCCACCCGAACCTTCAGTCATGGCATCTCCATGAATGGCTCCTGAGGACCTAGCCAGGTCGCACTTTGGCGTCTCCAACAGGGTGGCCAATGTTCTGGTGGCAGCTAGAAAGCCTTCCACCAGAGCCACTTAGGCTATGAAGTGGAAGCACTTCTGCTTATGGGCTTCTGCCCGCCATCTGGATCCCTTGGCCTGTCCAGTGAACTCGATCCTCAAGTATCTTTTGTTCCTCTTGGACTCTGGATTGGGCTACTCCTCCATATTAAATGCTCTATCTCTAATTTTGCCCAAGGGTTAAAACGGTGGAACACGGTCACCCTTGGCTGTCTTAATTTTACACACACTATCTCTTTATCTCTAAGAGCTAATCCTTTGTCTCAGTATACCACTAGCCTTCCTACCCAAGTCAAATAGTAACACTATGGCGAAGTATAGTCTGCTGTGGGCACTCTTGTCATTTGTCCTTTTACTCAGCCTGTACACTGCCACATGGGCTCTCCCATGTAACCAAATGGAAAAAGACTCCACAGAGGCTTACCACAACTAAATTTTCTCTAACTTTATTGCAGAGACAAAGCCTGATCTGCAACCTAACCATATCCTCCTTGTTAGAGGCAGCGTTTATTACCCTCTACATGCCAGGAGGAAGCTGCCATGGAGATGTGCTTTCACCCTAACCTGCCACTGTGCAAGGCTTTGGTTCCTAGCCATGATAATTATTCTGCTATTTGGGGACATCAAACTAAATCCAGGTCCACCTACCTGTTTTTTTTCCCCAAATGAGTGATCTGGCATGTCCAAGAAAGGATTGTTAATTGCCTGTATCAATATCAGAAGTCTTACCTGTCGCCATGCGGAACTCGAGCCCTGGGTGAAACACTACAATCCTGATGTACTCTGTCTCACAGAAACTTGGCTAAAACCCGGAATACCTAATGAAGTATGCTCCTTGCCTAACTACTCCCTGTTCCGGCGGGATAGATCCTCATCCAAGCGTGGAGGTGGAGTTGCCCTATTCTTCAGAAACCACCTCAACATCTCTGTTGTCCCGGCATCTGCCTCTCCCGCAGTGTGCGAATTCATATAGGCAACTATTGTATTGGGGGGGAAAAGAAGCTTCATATTATCTGTGCCTGTAATCCCCCTGCTGGGGGAATAGTCGATCTTCAAGAACTCCTTGACATCACCTCCCAGACTGTAAATCATAATGAGGCTGTCATCCTAGGTGATCTTAACCTCAGTTGGTTAGGGTCAGCTCAAATATCCTTGCAATCACACACGCGTAGTTATAATTTTCACCAGTTGATCTCTGAAGCAGCTAGAGCCACGTCACCCCATCAAATGGGTACACTCCTAGACTGGGTGATGGTTAACTGTATGGAACTTGTGTCAAAAGCAGGAATCCTTGCAGATGTACTAACAGACCACTCACCCACTTTTTGTATCCTATCTATGGTTGCGCTTCCATCTCCTCCATCAAGACTAATCACTTTTACAAATCTAGCTCATATTGACCAGGATGCATTTCTCTATGATGTCTCCAGTATCGACTGGGCAGGTATTTATCAAACAAAGGATGTGGAGGTTGCTCTACAGATATTCATAAATGAATTTCTTACCATTCAATATAAACATGCCCCCAAGACTACTAGGATGGTCAGAGGAAAACAGACGAGGTGGCTGCATAAAGACCTCCTTGCTAATCTGCGCCAGAGGGATAAGCTTTGGATTCGCTACAAACAAACTGGCCTACAGTCAGATCTTATTGTCTATCGTGAACTAAGGAACAGATGTAAGAGACAAGTTAGAGTTGCTAAAGCAAATACTGTAAGACCTTCTACAAAGCTCAGCCTCACGGCCTGAGGAAATTTTGGGCCCATGTCAAAACATTTCTTGCCATGATCGGTCACTCCTGATGAAATTATCATAAATGGGGCACATTGTAATGACCCTAGGACCATCTCAAACAGTTTTAACAATCTTTTCTCTGATCTTTCATACTGTACCTTGGCTTTACAACCTAGTGGATAGCACTCCAATCTACCTACCACTACCATCAGACAACCATACTGCCCTATCGTATGATGTTCCTCCAAGCGCCACCATTCTATTTCAAGGCTATATCAGAGCAAAGTTCAAATTACTGAGATCCATATCTGCCAATACCAGCTCTGGTTCTGACTCACTGGAACCTCGTCTTCTTAAGCTGGTTGCTCACTCATTGCCTCTCCGATTGCCAGAATCTACACTTTATCCTTATCCATAGCACTGCGCAGACCTATGGAAATCTGCAAAATGCCTTTGTTTTAAAAAGGTGACCCAAAGGACATGGCCAATTACAGACCTATAGCAATTCGCTGTCCTTAACAAGATCCTAGAAAATAGTTGCATCACAGACCATTGACTACCTTACATGCTACAGTCTCCTCTCAGACACTCAACATGGTTTCAGAAAAGGTCATAGCACCACCACGGCTCCTCTTCAACTAACTACTGATGTTCTGTCCAACATGGACTCTGGAAAACTCACAGGTGCCATCTTCATTGACCTCACTAAGGCTTTCAACCTTGTTGACCATCCCCTGCTTCTCACCACTCTCCATAAATTCCATTTCTAGTGACATGGATATGTTATTCATCCACACTTATTTGCAGGTTCCTTGCCGCTTTAAACCTTGCCGGAAGGTCTTCAAGCTGGCTCCTCCCACCAACCCGGGTGGTAAAACTCTCGGCTCCGCCCCATGACGCCAGATCTTCCTTACCGCTTGGAAGCTCAGGTTCCCTCCTTAGCGCTCTGCGTTTTCGACTGGTTCCTGGAAATTTCGGCCTTCTAAATCAGTTGGAAGTTTTCTGAAACTTCGATCTTTTTCTTCTTTGCTGCAGCGATGGCTCATTCGTTTTCCAGCTCCGGGAGGCGCCCAGTTAATTCCTCCCAGGAGAGACCCGCACTCCACGTGCATTTACTGTCTTGACTTGGATCATGATCCTCAACTTTGCGAATTTTGTTGTGCCCTTTCGGCCAGCTCTCTGGAGGATCGCGCGGCCCGTTCGGGGCTCGGGTGACCGGTAAATTTTCCTGCTCCGGAAAATTCCTCGTAGACTCGTCGGGCAGTGTCCGCATCGGCTGTCTCGGCTGAGCAGCTCGATGATCTTTCCTTCGGGGAGGCTGCCCCTCCCTCTTCCTCGGTCGTGGCGCTCATCCCGCTCTCCTTGAGTTCTCTTCATGCAGCTTCCGTTCAAGGGCTTCGTCAGTCCCTTTCTCGAAGAAGGACATGCAGGACCACCTCTCATTTAAATCAAGATCAGAGCTAAGTCCATTCGTCGGCTCGGAGGGCGGAAGTTCCCCCTCCCTGCCGGCCCGGCGTTGACTTCAGTCGAGGATGCGGCTTTGGCCGCTGGCCTCCTGGTATCCCGTCAGGTCAGCTGGCCAGGACTCCCGTCGGCGTTGTCAGTCTCTCGACCCATCATCTGGGCTGTCTTCTGCTGGTGCCGCCATCCCTTCCCGGCGGAGCTGAGGTTCTGCCTGTACCTTGATCCGACAGTCCTCGGCCCTTTCTTCCGAGCGAAGGAGGGCAAGCGCACCCGCTCCTTCCCAGGCCACCCCCGGTTCCCAGTTCGGGTCTCGGTCTCAGTCCTCCTCTCGGTCTAGCCGCTCCACGCCGACCTCAGCGTTCTCGGTCGGGCACGGGATCAAGTGGCATTGCCGTTCTTCCTCGTCCCCCTCCTCGGATGAGGAGTGGCGTCGATGCCGTTGGCGTCGACGTTACGAGGAGTTTATGTGGCAGCAGCTGTTGTTGTACGGGAATCAATAGACCCAGATTCATTCTCTGGCTAGTAAGCAGCTGCCGCCCGGTTGGCCGACACAGCCGCTTGAGGCAGTCGAGGTGCCCTCTCCGGGGCCGGTTGCTCGTCCGATCCCTGCTGCCCCACCGTCCTTGGTGGAACCCAGGCCAGGCCATGACCTGTCCCACAGGTTATCTGTTCCCCTCACTCCCGCCCGCCCTCGGCGGACGAAGAGTGACTCAGGCCTGCGGCAGCTTTTTGCAGACCCCTCGGAGCCTGAAATCGTCTCCTCTATGTTTCCTAGCAGGGAGGACCCATGGTCTTCTCCGGAACATTCCGTGGATGACAGCCCATCGTCCTTTATGGGTCTGCTCCAGCTCATCTCGGAATTCACTGGGATGCAGCTCAAGCCCGTTTCCAAATGGGCCCCTTATCTCCTTACGGAGATTCTAGACCGAGGGGGTTCACCCTCGGAGGCCTTCCCGGTGACTGAGGCAATCGTGGGTCCAGCCTTGGAGCTCTGGCGTCGGCCTACTTCCTGCCCTGCGCCTTGGCCAGGGTGGCCAGAAGTATTCTGTCCTATCGGTTCTCTGCCGGTTTCTCAGACACCCTCGGCTGAGGGTAGTCACTGACAAGGTTTTCCAATGTTCTGGAAACGCTAGGGATGTGGATAGGCCCCTGACAAGGAGTCAAAAGGATGGACTATGTCGAGCGCAAGGTTTACAGCTGCGTCCTCTCTAGGCCTCCGTCAGGCCAGCTCGGCGGCACTGATGGCACATTTCTCCCACGCCCTCTTGGGCTCCCTGGATGAGGGTCTCCCTCATCTCCCGGCCGACCTACGGACCATGGTCCGGCGGGTGTGGGACCAGGGTAGAGCGGTGGCGAAACAGCGACTTCAGACGGCTCCAGTCTGACTCCTGTGCCAGATCGGTGGCGGCATGAAGTGGCTGAGTTATACTCCTTCTCTTTGGAAACCAGCACGAGCTGGCGGACATTCCTTCTTGGGGACTGACAGCACCGACCCTGGGTGGAGGGACACCTCCAGGGGTCGAGGCGTCCGATGCCACTCCGGACTTGGTCAGTCCGCCTGGAGGAACAAGAGGCAGCTGGCAGCCTAAGTAGCCCTTTGCCCCGGCCCTGCAGCTCGACCAGCCCAGCACGAGGGCAAGCAGGCATGCACTGGGCAGCCTGACGCCAAACCAGCGTCTTCCTCCTAAAGGAAGCAGGGAGATAAAGGTCCGAGAGCTCCCTCGGCCTCTTCCTTCCCCAAGCCTGCTCAGTGACGGGCTAAGGGGCGCTGTCCCCAGCCCCGTCATCCCTACCCGGGTTTCCCCGTGGGGGGACAGCTCCGCACCTCTTTTCTCTTGGTCCGCTTCCCGGACCTCAAGGAGTCGGAGAGTGCTGAGGGTAGGTCCTGTAGGTAGGTTGCTGAGCAAGGTTCCACCCTTTTTGAGTTCTGTTGCCCATGGGGATCTTGGGGTCCACAGCCTCTTCGTCGGCCCGCTGAGTCGGCTTGCCTGGCCCTCTAATTAGGGGTGATCAGGAAGGTTCATGGACCCTCCCTTCTGACCCTGGAGTTCGTGTCCAGGTATTCCTGGTCTCAAGCGGACGGGGGCTTGTGCCCCATTCTTCTGCGCCTGGATGGTCTCTCTGCCTCAGATATCCCATCCTCAGAGCAGGCGTGTGGCTTCTTTCCTGGGCCTCCAGGGCGTGCCTCCTCGTTCCGTCCGTTTCTTGGGAGACTCCTCCCTTTCCTAAGCGGGGGATCTCCTTCAGGTTCTGACCAGGCCCCTTGCTCTCTGCTCAGCAGCTTCTGCGGCATTGAGGTCGGGCGTAACCCAACCCGGATGGCGGCCTGACTACAACCCTTCCAGGCAGAAGGGGATGGCCCGGTGTTCTGGCTCTGACTGGTCTCCCTTTATCGGAGCCACGTTGGAACTCGTGTCTTAGTGGGTGATCCTTCTTCGGGACGAGGCTCGACTCTTGAGTCCGAGCTCGGCTCCTGGCGGACAGGGCTGAGGTTCTTCCTCCCTTACCTAGTCAGGTCTGACTGGGCAATTGCGCCCTGCCGGGACCTCCTGGGCCTCGCGGCGGCCGGCTCCAGCGTGGTCTGTTGGACCCACTGGTTCATCGTCCCCCTAGTGAGGACTGGCCAGCCAGCGGTCACAGTGCTGCGTTCCTCGGACCAGTTCGTGACTACAGCCCAGGAGTTAGGGGAACGCTCCCCCTCGGACTGTTCCAGCTCTTGCAGGAGAACATCCTGTTCGTCCGCCCTGAGTTGACGATCTTCCCGACCGATGCTTCTCGGATGGGTGGGGGTGCCCATCTAGGGGAATACAGAGTGCTTTGCCTCTGGTCCTCTCGGGAGTCCCGATGTCTTTCCTGCCCGCTGGAGCTCCAGGCGGTCCGCTTAGCTTGCACCGCTCGCTCCGTTTGTGCGGGGTCTAGTGGTTTAAGTCCAAGCGGACAACACCACGACCATGTGCTACCTACCCCGCCAGGTTCGGTTGAGCCCCTTACCTCGGCGTAAGGAGGTTCTCCTCATTGGGTCTTTCGCGGCGGAGGCGGTTTCCCAGCCATTTGATGGCAGGAGCCTCCAGCACCCTGGCTGATGCCCTAAGCCGGACATAGGCTGCGCCTCACGAGTGGTCTCCCCTGCCGGAGGTAGCACAGGATCTTCTCCCTCCTTCCCTCCAGGGAGAATACGAGGCTGAGACTGTTTCATGCCCGCCCCCTCAGCAAGGTTTGCTGTAGGGGATGCCATCGAGGCTGCGGACCCCGGGCCTTTTCTATGCCTCTCCCCCATTTCCCTTGACCCACGGGCAAGGCGAGAAGGGACTAGGCACAGGCGATGCTGGTAGCCCCAGACTGGATTGCCAGCTCTGGTATCCAGCTCTCCTCAAGTCTCAGCCCCAGGCTCCCGACGCAGCTTCCAGCCCGCCTGGTCCTGATCTCTCTTTTCAGGGGAAGGTCTTTTCATTTGGACCTTCAATCCCTGCACCGGCCAGCCTGGTCCCTGTGCGGCTAGGGGCCAGGCCTTGGAATCCTCGGCAAGGTCCTCGACGTTTCGAAGGCGTCCTGCTAGAAGTCGGCCAAACATGCTCGTCTTCAATTGGAAGAGTTCTCCATTTGGTGATGGGATAGGGCCTGGGCCCCTCTCCCATCTCTGGGTGAGCATTCCGGACCATCTGCGGTCCGTTCTTTTGAACTAGGGCTTCGGCCGACGACCCTCTAGGTGCTTCTGTTGGTCACCCCTATCTTCCGGGTGCGGGCCGGAAGGCAGTCGGTGGCGCAGAAAAGGTGGTCTGGCACTTTTCTAGGCCTTGATCACACCTCCCTTTGGGGAGAGTATCCCCATTTCTGTGGGATCTTCGCTGGTATGGGCTTAGCTCACGGGCAAGCCATTCGAACCTTTGCACAGGTGCGAGTTCCCCACCTGTTGTGGAAGAACACCTTCTTGGGGCTACTCTGCCATCCAGAAGGAGGGGAGAGTTCCAGGCGCTCATTTGAATCTCCCTATCTGGTCTTCCACAGGGACAAGGTTGTCCTGCGCCCCACCAAGTTCCTTCCATAGGCAGTGGCGAGTCTTCCCCTAACGGGTATTGTCTCTGCAGGGTTCATCCCCATTCACGCCTCGGAGGCCATATATAGGATCCATGGGACCCTATTTAACGCTCACCTACCCAGGGAGCGTAGGGCTGAAGTTCGGGAGAGGTTCGCCAGCTGTTTGTCATCTACGCTGAAGCCGCACCTGGCAGACCTGCAGCCAAGCGGACGACGAGCGGGTGGGTCACCTCCTGCATAGGTCGCCACTATAGGTGGGCGGGCATGGAGCCTCCCAGAGGGATAAGTGCTAATTTTACCCGCCCTTCCGCTGCAGCGGTGGCTGCTTCCGAGGATACTCCAGTCCAGGATATCCGCAGGGCTTCTACCTGGAAGCAGGCTTTACTGTTTTCCCCTTCCACATCGACCTTAGGTCACGCGGGGATGCTGGTCGGGGCCTCGGTTCTCCAGTCTTTCTACCTAAGTAGGGGCTGTGCGCCTTGCCTCCCTCCCTCCTCCCGGAGAACTGCTAGGAGTCTGCCAATAAGTGTGGATGAACAACATATCCATGTCCCTAGAAATACAGGTTACTCACCTGTAACAGGAGTTCTAGGAATGGTATATGTTGTTCATCCACACGACCCGGCCTCCCACCCCGACGCACAACCTGGTTTCCAGCGGGCTAGATCTGGCGTCATGGGGCGGAGCCAAGAGTTTTACCACCCGGGTGGGTGGGAGGAGCCAGCTTGAAGACCTTCCGGCAAGATTTAAAGCGGCAAGGAACCTGCCAATAAGTGTGGATGAACAACATATACCATTCCTAGAACTCCTGTTACAGGTGAGTAACCTGTATTTCTCTACCATTGTTGTGGACTGGTTCTGTAGCTACCTGTCAAACAGGTCGCAAGCTGTCAAATTTAACTCCTCCCTGTCCAACACGTCTACTGTCAACCTTGGGGTCCCCCAGGGCTCTATCTTGGGCCCCTTCTGTTCTCAATTTTTATCAACAATGCAGCTGAGGTCCTGGAATCCTGCTCAGCTATTCTCTGTGCTGGTGACCTGATCATCTACACTAGTTCTGCTAGTATTGCCTGCATAAACACATCACTTACTTCAGACTTCAATAAGGTCTTAGACTGGCTACTAGACTTTAAGATTGTACTAAATGAAAAGAAAACCAAAGCCATGCTCCTAGGTTCTGCAACGAAGATTAAGACCTGATCTTCCTGGACATAAGTCTCCACCACTCATTCACACTAGTGGGATTAGCGCCGGAGGCACTAAGACCCATCGGGAGCAAACTTTTTGCTGGAGGGTCGGCGAGAGAGGCACTGGCGGACACGGCAACATAGCGGCGTTCGAGCGGTAATGACCATCTCGGCGACGACCTCCAACCGCTTCTTGTTCTTTTTTCCTCAACAGTGCGCTCTCAGTGATGACGCTGCCGCCTCAGTCAGAGTCAAACTTCAAACTACGCATAGTTTTCAGTTTGTTTTTTGTAACTTTATCTCGATAAGTAGTATCGCTAATTTTATTCTATTTTCGTTAAATTTTCTAATATTAAATTTTACTTGAAGAAGTCTCGGCCTACTGGGCCGGAGTCGACCATGAGCAGGTCAGGTGGACGGTAGGAGACTTCGTGTGAAAGCTGTTCAGTCAGCGGGCTGGATCCGGTCAGCCTCCTTCTCCTCAGCGGGGGTTCCGACAACGGTGAGTCCGATGCCAGGGGATGGGCGGTCCCCGCCGGCATAAAAATAACCGTCGCATTCCGGCACCGTTCGACTTCGAGCTCTTCTCTCGGCCCACAGGTCAAAAAGAAGGCATCATCGAGGTCGCCCTCTGGTATGTCTGCGTTACGACGGCCGGTTATCGTTACTAGTTGCCGGTCTCCTTCGGAGTCGCCAACTTCCGTAATCGCTGCCCTCGACATCGGAGTCCCTCCCGCCTATAGGTAGGACTCCAGATGAGCAGTTTCATCAGTGGGCGCTCTTGTGGAGCAATGGGCTCGGAGGTTGGTTCTTCTGCCTGGCTCGGTTGCCTCGGGCCCTCGGGCCCCTCGGCGATCAGGTAGGCGGTTGGACCTTCCTAGTCGCGTGGCGCCTTCTTGGTGCCAGCGACTCCGTGCGTGTTTCCCCTCACATGGCTGCGGGCGCGAGGGCCTCACCGATGCCCTTATCTCCTGTTTTTTTCCTTCTCTAGCTTTCCAGGTTCCTGGGGCTTTTCCGCGCCTTCGGCGGGGTCTGTTGGCTTGTCGGCGCTGTTTCGATGCGCTGGGTCTTGGCGGCCGTCCCGCTGACGCCCGCCAGTGTGCCGTTGGATGGGACGGCGCGTTATGCGGCGCCCTGTCAGCGTTATCGCGGCGGCGCCCGGGCGCTGCGAGGGCGCGTGCCTTTTGGGTGCGTCGCGCCTCCTCGGTGCCGTCTTCAGCAGCCCGTTTTGCCGTCTCGGCGCCGGCAGCCCTTGGGGACTCTCCTTGTTTTTCTGCCATTTCCTCCTCTCCTAATTTTCACTCCTTTCCTGTCCAAACAGTCCTTTCTGGACCATCAGGAGATGATGTTGAGCCTACCCAGACCTCGGTTGGGTGATGAAGTGGAGGAAACAGGATCTTTCTTTGCTACAGAGCCTGTGGTCGAGGACCTGTCCTTAAGTCTCTGTTGAAGAACCTGGGATCCACTCTTTCTCTCCAGACTACAGACATCGATCCTGGGAAGATATTAAGACTCCAGTATCTTCATGCTTCGGAGATCCCTACGGATTTGACTCCTCCGATCCAGCCTTCCCTCGAGACGCTGTCTCAAATGGTATGGAATAATCCTGCTCTTATTCCCTCAGTGGCTAAATCCATTGATAAGAAGTATTCAGCTCCCAAGGATCGTCCCATTTTGGCATCCCAAGCCTTTGCGGATCCTATTGTAGTCCTGGCAGAGAATGACAAGGTCGTTCTTCCTCAAACTACTACAGCTCGACCTATTAACAAAGAGTCTCGTAAGATTGATACATTAGGTAAGAGAGTCTTTGCTGCCTCCACTCTAAGTATGCGTATTGCCAGTTATCAAGGCTATTTTTCTCAGTATGAGTATATCCTGTGGCACTCTATGAAAAGAATGGTTGAAGCTCTTCCAGATTCGGATTCCAAGTCAGAGCTTCTTCTGACCGTTATTAGAGGTATTGAGTCCAATAACCAACAGGTCAAAGCCGCTCATGGACGCTTTCGACACTGCTTCTCGCCTCAGCAACCGCGGTTATGTAATCGGCGCCATTCCTGGCTGCGTACTTCTGGCTTCACGAATGATGCTCAGCAGCAGGTGATGGCGCTGCCTTTGATGGCTCCTTTCTTTTGGCCCTCAGGTGGAGCAAGCCTTAGAGGCCACTCAGAAGACTAGATCAGCCATTAGGTTGGCCAGACCTCACCGCCTGCCCCTCTCGGGGCATGTGAACAGACGTCAGTTTCATAGTCGTCAGTCCTTTCGAGGCAGAGGCAGGGAAGCTTCCATAAAAGCCAACCTGCCCAACCTCAAAGAAGAGCAGCAGAAGCGCTGGGGCCTAAAGCTCCCAAGCGCTACCTATGAGTCGTTGGCCCAAGTTCCATCCACTCTGCCCGGTGGAACTTTCTCCTCCGTGGGAGGTCGTCTGATGTACTTCTACAACCAGTGGAAGTCCATAACTTGGACAAATGGGTCCCTCGGATAATTAGCGAGGGTTATTCTCTCAATTTCTTGGAAACCCCCCCGAATTGTCCTCCCAGACGACAACCCAGGTTGTCGGCCTCTCAGTCAGACCTCCTCACCGCGGAGATCCAGGGCCTTCTGAACAACAGGGTAATAGAACTGGTGCCCCCGCATCTGCGAAACACAGGGTTCTACTCCCATTACTTTCTGGTTCCAAAGAAATCTGGGGGGATGCGCCCCATTCTAGACCTCAGAAAGTTAAACAAATTCCTCCCAGGAGAAATTCAAGATGATTTCCTAGGTACCCTGTTACCCTTGCTGCATCAACACGACTGGCTGGCCTCTCTGGATATGCAGGATGCTTACCAGCATATCCGATCCACCACCCACCGCAAGTTCCTCAGGTTTGTAGCTTTGGGTCAGCATTATCAGTTCAGAGTCCTGCCCTTTGGGCTATCCTCGGCGCCGTGAGTTTTTACAAAGTGTTGTGCAGTTCTCGCGGCACATCTCAGGAAAGTCGGACTCCGAGTGTTTCCCTACCTGGACGATTGGCTTCTAGCAAGCCCTTCCGTCCAAGGGACTTTGGAAGCCATGCAAACGACTTCTCGTCTTCTCACGTCCATGAGAGTTCTGCTGAATTTGAAAAAATCTCAACTGCAACCCTCCCAGAGGCTCCTTTTCATAGGGACGCTTCTAGACACCTCTTCAGCGAAGGCTTTCCTTCCAGAGGACAGAAGACTGACATCCTTGAATGGCCCGTTACATCAGGGAGAACCAATCGGTTACAGCTCTCTCGATGCAACGCATGTTGGGTCTCATGGCTCCTCGGTCTTCACTGTCCCCTGGCCCGACTGCACATGAGAACCACCCAATGGATGCTCTCCACTCAGTGGTCCCGACCTCTCACCCCAGTCTTATCCCATCAAGGTGACGGAGCCCCTTGAAGGTCTCTCTCACCTGGTGGTCTCAAGAAGAGCAATCTCCTGGAAGGATTCCCTTTGCTCCCCGGATCATCAGATCTCCATCACCACAGACGCATCGCTAATGGGATGGGGAGCTCACTGTCTCTCCCTCCACACTCAAGGTGTATGGGCTCAGTTAAACTCATCTCCACATAAATGTCCTGGAGATGAGAGCGGTCCTCTATGCAATCCGAGCTCTGAAGGATGTCCTTTGTCACAAGAACATTCTCCTTCAAACGGACAACAAAGCAGTGATGTATTACATCAACAAGCAAGCGGTGCTCATTCTTACCCTTTGCAGGAAGCAATGAGGGTGTGGGAGTGGTGCTTGGAGCACAAGTCTCTGATTCAGCGGTTTATCTGCCAGGTATACAAAACGACCTAGCAGATCACCTCAGCAGAACGGAGGCAGACCCTCACGAGTGGTCTCTCGATCCAGCCATAGCTCGGTCCCTATTCAAGAGTGGGGGACTCAGACCTGGACCTTTTGCATCCCCACTCAGCAAAAACTGCCTCTCTTCTGCTCCAGAAATCCAGGGCCTGGCATTTTCTGTCAGGATGCGTTCAGGCTGCGGTGGACAAAACGCTTTCTTTACGCCTTTCCACTGCTTCCTCTAATCCAGAGAGTACTCCTCAAGTTCGAGTCTCAGGGGACCAAGATGATTCTCATTGCTCCTTCCTGGCCTCGGCAACTATGGTTTCCTCTACTCAACAGTATGTTGGCAGCCTCTCCGAGACCACTTCCTTTGCAAATCAGTCTTTTGACTCAGGGTTCGTTGGTCCATCCCAACCTGAAATCACTTCACCTTCATGCTTGGCTCCTGAAGAGATAGAAGTGAATCGGTTCAACGTCTCTCGTAGAGTCTCAGACATCCTTCTGGCTGCTCGGAAGCCAGCCACCCGAAAAACGTACGCTTCCAAATGGAAACGTTTTTCTCTCTGGTGTGCAAAATCCTCTTGGAATCCCTTTTCCTGTCCTCCTGGCAAGGTTCTGGAGTATCTTTTGGACCTATCAAACTTAGGTCTTCAGTACTCCACAGTTAAAGTTCACCTTAGTGCCATCTCAGCGTTCCATGAGCCGGTTTCTTCCTTAACTCTGGCTCAGTTACCTATGGTGAAGAGATTTCTTAAGGGGATTCTCCATACCAGACCCCTGTTAAGCGTCCAGTTGCAGCCTGGGACATTAACCTGGTGCTGGACATGCTCACTCGGAAGCCTTCAGACCCTTAGCTACCTGTGAGCTAAAATTTCTTACCTGGAAGACTGCCTTCCTGGTGGCCATTACCTCAGCCCAGCAGGGTCTCTGAGATACATGCCCTGGTTACGGACCCTCCGATACTGTATTCCATAAAGACAACGTGAGTTCTCCATACTCATCCTAAATTTCTTCCCAAGGTTGTGTCAGAATTCCATCTAAACCAACCTCTGGTACTTCCCGCTTACCACGCTAATTTCCAAAATGAAGGGGAACGCTCTTCATTCCTTGGATGTTAAGAGAGCCTTGCGGTTCTATTTAGATAGAACCAAGGATGTTCGCAAGACTCAGCAACTGTTCGTTTCTTTCAGCGACACCCGGCTGGGTCAACCTGTCGCTATTAGATGCATCTCTTCATGGTTAGTGGCATGCCTTCGTCTTTGCTATTCCATGGCTCAAGTTAAATTAGAAGGTAGAGTGTACGCTCACTCTACTAGGGCGGTCGCGGCATCCCTAGCGGAAATTCACAATGTTCCAATTGCAGATATATGCAACGCCGCCACCTGGAGCTCAGTGCATACCTTCGTTAAGCACTATGCACTGGATGTTCATGCTAGGCGACATTCCGCATTCGGCAGAACTATCCTTAATGGGCTTCTATCTTAGACGCGTGAGCTCTGGCTCTCCTGCAGCCCTTTTGGGGGATTATCAGCTTGGTACTCTCCCACTAGTGTGAATGAGTGGTGGAGACTTATGTCCAGGAAGATAGGAAAATTACGTACCTACCGTAATTCTTGATCTTCTTGGACGAGTCTCCACCACTCATTCACAGGCCCACCCTCCATCCCCCGAGCTCACCGCTGTATTGGTCTTCACTCCCTCAAATCTTTAGGCCGTGAGGACTTCTTTGCTGACCCTTCTTACACGGGTCATACGGACTATCTTATGTCCGTTTTTTAATGTTGGGTTTACTCTTTACGTTAGTTGCGCTGCACCTCCTTGGTAAAAAAGGTACTGAGGCGGTTGGAGGGTCGTCGCCGAGATGGTCATTACCTCTCGCGCCGACCCTCCAGCAAAAAGTTTGCTCCCGATGGGTCTTAGTGCCTCCGGCGCTAATCCCACTAGTGTGAATGAGTGGTGGAGACTCATCCAAGAAGATCAAGAATTACGGTAGGTACGTAATTTTCCTTTCTAGTTTGCTGGAGGTTCTTCACCCAGGAGGATTTCCACTTGAAAATGTTACTTCCTTCAAGTACCTTGGGATCCTCCTGGACCAGTCCCTGGATTTTAATCTTCACATTCAGTCCTCGTGCAAAGCTGTAAACTCAAAACTTGGAGTAGCTTACAAAACGAGCTACATGCTTACACCCTCGGCCAAATTAGCAATTGCCTGAGGTATTCTGCTCCCAACCCTTACTTATGGTGCCTCTATTCTTACCTCTGCCCATAAAACCTCCCTACTAAAATGGGACGTAACTTATAACAATATATGCCGATTTGCCTCGACTCAGACATCACTGCCTTCTTTATAAGGATCTGAATTGGCTCTCACCCTCTGCCAGTAGACAATACTACCTTGATCACTAATGGACTTGATCATCCGGAAAAAAACATCCCAGCTGGCGTTGCTGGTTCCTCAACCATCCTCTCGCAGCCTCAGATCAGCTGACAAATCCTTGCTCTATGTTCGAGATGTCGGACAACTAAAGGCACAGGGGCCTTCCAATTCTCTGCTCCCAGGCTATGGAATGCTCTTCCACTCAACCTCCGGCTGTCTCAGTCTCACTTTGGATTTAAAAGTGAATATCGTTGTTATCTATCCTTAGCTGATGCTTGTACATGCTTTGACCCAACCTAAAGCTCCTGAGACTTACCAGTAATGTCACCCTTGCTCTAATCCATCTCCAAGACTGTCTCCTCTTCCCCTCCCCATATTTTTCCTTCTCTTTGTAAATAACTTCTTGACTACTAGCTCTCTTCCTTCTTGAACCTTGTTGCTGACCATTCACTGTTGTTTTGCCAGTTACCACCCCGACCTTCCTTCTGTTAGTCTTTCTTGTTATGTTTGAACATTCCTCACATTTCTCTCTATATAACCTTACTATCTTATTAACCCTTTCACTCCACAGGTCGGGTCCATGGTTTCTGCACTTATTATATATTTTACTGCCATTATCTGTATAATGCTTGCCATTATTTGTTGTTGTTTCTTCCCATTGTATTTTTGTAGCACTGCTGTACTGTTCCTTTATTTGTATTATTGTACCCATGTTGCTGTTGTTCAACTGTTCTCCTTTTGTTGTACTCTCCCGGGTCATGCCTGAAAATAGTCATTTTATGGCTAGTGCACCTACCCGGTTAACAAAAACTAAATAAATAAATAAACATCTCTCGGCCGTTTCTGCCTGTCATACTTCTATCCAGGGCAGAACGGTGGCCAAGCTGGAGGTAGCTTGGACCTTCTTAAGGGGTATCTTTCATTTGAAGCCCCCCATTAGAGACCCCGTCCCTCCCTGGGACCTACTTTTCTTGCTGGAAAAGCTCACCCTACCCACTTTTGAACCAGCCACACATTGCAAGCTTTGCTTCGTCTCTTGGAATGCATTTTTAGTTGCTGTTACTTCTGCTCGAAGAATTTCAGAGCTTCAGGCCCCAACACGCAAGGAGCCTTATTTGATTTTCCACAAGGACCAATGCCTTGAGGGCCAATCCTGAGTTTTTGCCGAAGGTGGTATCTGAGTTGACCCTTACTCAAGACATCCACCTTCCTGTTTATTAACCCAATCACTATAATATGGGTGAGGCTCTTCTCCACACATTGGATGTTCATCACATTTTGCAATTCTACCTCTTTAGGACAAGAGTGTAGACATTCAGATCAGCTTTTTGTTTCCTTTGCCCCCAGAATTGGGGAGCACTTGTGTCCAAATAGACCCTTTCAAAGTGGTTGTTTAATTGTATTACTTTCTGTTACCAGAAGTATAACAAACCCTTTGCTGGACCTGGTGAAGGCTCACTGTACGAGGGGGAGTAGCGGCATCTTTTGCCGCCCTTCGAAATGTGTCTACAATGGAAATTTGTGCTGCAGCCATATGGAACTCTGTCCTTACATTTGCTAGACACTACAGCGTGCATATTGCCTCCAGATGCAGAGCGGGCTTCGGCCTTGTGGTTCTTCAGGGACTCCTCTCTTGAGTAGTTGGCTCTCATATGTTTCCTCCTTCCAGTTCCTGTCTGGGTCTCCTTTACTGCTCGGGATTTGGTCCTTATTGTGTTACCTGCTGCAAGAGCGGACTCTCGAAGTAATATAGTACAGTTATGTAAGAACGTACAGTAACAGTAGAGCTTCGAGAGAAGCTCTGGCAGCTTGTATGGCTTCCCACCCGCCTTCACCCTTGGGGGCTCGCTACTGCAAATGGCTTGCATTGGCAACGTTCCTGTTGCCTTCTGCGCGGTATTTGCCTTGGTTCTCCGTTACTGTTCACCTTCCATCATCGATGCTGGAGTCTCTGGCAGGAGAACTGAGGGACGCCAGGGACAGCCCACCCTTTATACCGTACATAATGTAGGGGGCAGGGCCAACAGCGGGGGGCAGTCCCCGCCAAAGACTGCTAGCTGGAAGTTTTCCATGGGGTCCTGCCGCCTTCCTGCTACAGTCCTTATTGTGTTACCTGCTGCAAGCGCTTCTCTCGAAGATTTACTGTTGTGGTAAGTTCTTGTGTAACTGTACTTTTAGTGCTCACTGCTCACCTTAGCAGTACAAATGCAGTGCATTCGCTTGTGTGCACAACATCGGGACCAGCTGAAGTTGTGCACGCATCCGAAAATGCACTAAAACAAATTTGCTCTGTAATAGACTGCACTTAATTACGGTTATGCAAGTGACTAAAAAGCAACTAAGCATTTAAAGTTCTTTGTTTACGTTACCACTCAGTCTGTGCAAGGTGTAAAAGTCTTATGTGTGCTTGTCTTTCGGTGCATTTGCTAAATGATTCAATTTTTTTCAGAATTGTAGAATGAAGTAAACTCCGTCTGCTCTCTTGTGTCCACATAATGATGGATTCTCTGCATCATGGTTCATACTTCTGCGGTCAAAGTCAGCAGTACCTCAGGCTCGTCGTCATCACCTTCATTGGCTGCAGGACC
Organism: Neoceratodus forsteri; assembly: GCA_016271365.2. Lineage (NCBI taxonomy): Eukaryota > Metazoa > Chordata > Ceratodontiformes > Ceratodontidae > Neoceratodus > Neoceratodus forsteri. The sequence continues at coordinate 44,387,668 of CM057451.1, forward strand.
GGAATCAAGTACAGAGGCACATATGTCTTTTTCAGGTAGCTCGCCACTAGCTGGTAGCCCGTGACATGGGCAACCGAGATTGGGCGCATACAAAAACAGCGACTCAATTGCGGCACATGTCGACAGGGCTACCTACCAGGGAGGGTGACCGGATTGGGGGGGGTCGCGCATATAGTGACAGGATGTCGCTACATGCACATCTATATATATACACACACACATATATGCACAGGGGAGGGGAGGGATGGCTTGTGAGGGGTGGTGCCACAGTGAGCTGCTGAGCTGGCCCCGTGGCATATTGGGTGGGTGGGTGGCAGGCTGGAATTCTGAGGGTGCTGGGTTCAGGTCCGGGGAGCACAGCCCCCTCATAAAATTGAAAATTGTAAGTGCCCTTTTGGTGTGCGCCAGGGTTGTACATCACCGAAATTGATTTGCGGCGATGTACACCCGCCCTAACGGTGATCACCTTTCTGCGGTTGCCATTATGACATAGAACCCCACTAGCTGGTTCCTCATTGTCCACTGTGACAGAGTCTTCGAAGTCGGCAGTTGTCATTCCTTGTGGCTGGACGATTTCTGTTGGCTGCTCGTTCACAGGTTCTTCCTGGTCATCAGCCATGCCTGCTTTGCAAAAGCAGTTCTTTCTGGTGTCAGGTGTTGCATCCCCATGCAGCATGAAGCAAATGGATTGTATCAAGTTGAAATGGAAATCTTCATGCGACTCCATGCCGAGTAAAATGTTATTGATAATCCTTTGGCGATAGTGCTGCTTTAAAGGGACACTGTCAACCTCCTTAGGCCTCAAAGTGTCACTAGTTTAAAAAACACATTTTATGATTGTTCACATTCTATAGAGAGTTGTGATACAGCTGGGAGTTTGATATGGATTCCTTTCTTCTTTTGAAATGTGAAAAACTGAGTGACCACCATACTGGTGCTACTACACCGAAACGTGTTTGTTTACATTTCAGTACCACCAACTGCGTCTTTCCTGGGCTCGGGGACACGGCCAACAAACCAGCTGGTGTAGAGGAGACTATTGTATCATCATGGGTGGCTGCACTGTTTCAGGGTGTTTCTAATGTTCAGGAAGTATGCAACGAGTGTAGGTCAATGATTTGAAGCAAAACAAAGCTGGGTATGACTATATATTGCCATGCATTTCAGTTCTAATAGGCAATGAGGCAGATAAAACAACCAGTAACATCAATGAATTTTACACAAGGTAAGCAACCACAAAATGTGGGGTTTTGCCTTAAAATAATATGATGCAAAAAAGGTTGACAGTGTCCCTTTAAATTCCTTATCACACCCTGATCCATGACCTGTATGAGAGCAATGCAGTTTGGGGGAGAAATAAAACCTTCACATTTCTGAGGATTATTGGCTTACGTGCAGGACAGTTGTCCACCAACATGGCTATCTTGCAACGCTGTTGCCATGTTCTTTTGTCAATGCCTTGGAGCCATTCATAAAAAAGATCTGCGGTCATCCATGCATTGGCATTTGTGGCATATCGTATCGGTAATGCCTCCATTGTTACACCTTTAAAGCATCAAGTTTTTTTTTTTGGATTTGCCTACAATCATATATGGCATTTTTTCTGTCCCATCGTTGTTGGCACAAATGAGTACAGACACTTACTTTAGCTTTGTTTGTGGCCAGATACAGGGTCCCGTTTAAATGACCTTGTGCCATCAGATTTGGCATGGAAGAATAGCGCTGTCTCGTCAGCATTCAAGATGTCTCTTGGGGCAAATGAGTTGGTGATTGTAGTCAGCACATCCCTTACCCAGTACTCTGATGTCTCAAAGTCAGTTTCTGCCCTCTCTCCATGAACTCGCTTATTGCTGTTTCTGTCTTTCCATTAGGATAACCAACCAGCGGTTGGCTCAAGTTCAGTGCCCATGCTTGTTGCCAGACTTTTTGCCTCCTGTAACATAATGTGCCCGGACAGAGGAACACCATGATCTCCAGCAACGGTAAACCACCGCAGCAGCACATCTTCAACGCCACTTTTTCTTCCTGCTTGTGCTTGCAGTCCTTGTTAGCCCCTGTACTCCACTCATGCAGAACTGACTCTGTTTCTTAAGATTCTACTGATGTGAGAGACATCTGTGCGGAAGTTGGGCGCAAGCTCTTTTTGAGAGACCCCAGGAACCAGGGCTTTATCCAAAAGCTGGACTTTTTGCTCAAGGCTCAAAACATTTTGCTGGCTCTTGTGTTCTGTGCTGATATCAGGGCAGTTAAAATGTTTGAGCTGTGATGTGTGAAATGTCTGCTTTTTAAAACCAGCCCTCCATTCATGGATACCAGGTGAGAAAAACTAGATGCTAAGTGTTTAATGACAGCTCAGGGACATCAGTGCTTAAGAAGAGCAGGCATCAGTCACCTAATTCAACACCTCACTGCTGCTCTTACTTATAGCTAATTGCTATCAGATTTGTGCAAACACCCAAAACTGTGTTCACAACAACCAATTTGTTTAACGTTAAACATATATAAAAGGAATCGGGAACAGGGAAATTTGTGCACACATCCAGAATGTGCCCAAATCCGAATGGCAAGCAAGTGGACTATACTGTAAATCTGCCGTTAGAAAGTTATGGTGAGCATGAGCGTACAGAATGTGAATTTCATCCCAAGAGTCCCTAATTAGCATAAAATTCTAAGCTCCAGGGCAGCTCAGACCAGTAGGCTGAATGCAGTAGTAAGCACAGTGAGGAATTGCCTGGAAGAAATAACATTACTATGGTAAGTAATTTTTTTCTTCTTCTTCTTCTCCCAAGTGGTCTGATGACCCAGGAGAGGATCTAGGTGTCAACCTAAGGCCAGTGATCGGGACTGGTGAAGATGGGGGCCTTTCTGGATTTGGTTCCCGGCCTGACTCTGGGCCAAGAGCTTCCTTGGGGTGGTCTCTGTGATCGGTGCTAGGGACGGTGTTAGGGCCCCTTCTGGTGCCGTTTGCAGTGATAATTCAGGTCCTGGTACTGTTCCTGGTGTTGGGCCTGCTCCTGCCACTGTCTGTGGTGCCAGGTACTGAGTCGGTGCCGTTTGCAGTGCCAGCTTTGAAACATGCTCTCTTGGGTGCTCAAGACTAGAGTATGGGCTTGGCTGGCATTGGTGCGGGGGAGGCACTTGGATTCTGGACCTGTTGCTGTCCCCTTGCCTAGAGCTGGTGGTAGCTCTGGTAGCAGTCACAGTGCTGGTTAAGAGCTGAGATTCTATCCAGAACCAGCTGGCCCTGTCACCGGTGGGGATCAGGGCTGCCCTGTTGGACATGTGCAGCTCCAATCTCCCCCCACCTGAGGCCCGCCCGTGCTCTCCTGAGCATTCTCATAGCCTTGGCAGAGGAAACTGGCATGGTCTCTCATGACCCCCCTTTCCAGGCATTTTCAGTCCCTCGCAGGCCTCTCATGATCTGGGATCAGGTCAGGACAGTGGCTGGTGTGTTTAAAGAATACCACCTTAGAGGTGACTAAGTTGTCATCAGGCCTGAGGACCCTGCACCACCACCACTTCCTGAATCCAGCTCCCCCTCTGCCACTTTCTCCTCTGAGGAACAGGATCCCTCTGTCCACATCTCCTTTGATGCTGAGTACTCTAGATGCCAGCTGTTTCTAGCAGAGATGATGCAGGAACTGAGTCTTCAGCATTTCACAGGTCACAATACTGCTACCCTGGCACTGTCATTCCTTGAGGAATACAGCAGACACACCACTGTCATTCTTCTGTGGCCTTAGCCATTTATGGAGGTATCTAGGAATGTCTGGCTCCATCCCTTTGCTCCCAGTCCAGCCCCTGTGGACGTTTAGTGCAGATATTGTGCTCCCATGCTGTCTCCAGGATCCATGCCTCATCCCTGGTGTGTGATTTTGATAAGAGTAACGAGCTGTGAATGAGCTTGGTACATCCAGCAGACATGAGCTCTTACCTCAAGTGGGAGCTCCTGCAGCAGGCTATTACCATTAGGACTATGCCGCAGGCACTAGGACCCACCAGAATACTCTGAGCTAGCTTTGTCCAGTGGGGGCTGCCCCCAACTTCGGCTCCGCACCATCAGCCAGTGGTACAAAAGGGGGTGGTCCCCAGCCCCACCTCAGTTCTTTTCCCGCTACAGATACGCTCTCAGCAGTTGCCCTTAGATCGTCGTCTAGCAGTCAACAAAGTTTATTCTTTAGAGTTCTCTTCTTTCTTGTGAAAGTCATTGTATGTTGTCTCCGTCGTCAGTGTCTTGATTGGGACTGAAGAGGACCAGGTGTTCCTGAGGCCGCCAGATCGCGTCCCAGGACTTGCACCTGGCCTGCATCTTCTGTCTAGGCCTGGACCACAACGCCCAGGGTTGCGAGATCTACGGCTTTACCAGCAGGACGAGGATTTGACACCTGAAGGCACACCTTCTCGAAAAGCAGGTTGCAGTTATGCAGAGCTCTCCAGGCAAAAGTCTTAAGCACAAGGACAAGTCACATAAGTCCCGCGACAAGGACTGGAGCCGGGACCGCTGCTTACGTTCTTCCCTCCAGAAGGCCTCCTCTTCAGGCTCAGGCGGTTTGAATTGTTCCCTCCATTCCAAGCACTCGCATGGATCCTTGGGGCACGCCAAGGCCCCGGCATCGGTTGGTGCCAAGCAAGGCGTGACCTCTCAACCAACGTCACCCTCGAAGGTGAAGGCTGCGCCCTTGCAGCTCCCCTCCACCTTGGGTGCTAGTTCGGCTCCCTCCTTGGCGCATGCCTCGGCCCCGTCGAAGAAAGCCTCTTCATTGCCCATCCCCGGGGCTCCGGGTATGGCCTTCTCTAAGGAACGGGAACTTTCTGCCCAGCATGCCTCAGTTTCCCGCCCTTCAGAGTTGCTCCCAGCAGCGTTGGACCCGGCTTCGGTCCATCCAGGAGGCCATAAGCCGACCTCGTACTTGAGCCCCTGATCGTTCACCAGAGAAGGCGACACCAGAGGCGGTCCAGTCGTCAGCTTGGAGAGCCTCCACCCCAGAGGATAAATCTGATGACTGTTCCCCTCAGGATCTTCCTGACCTGCCTTCCTCTCCCATTCTGCAAGATCAGCTGGACAAGCCTAGCTCACCTCCTGGTTCCATGGTGGCGCACTTCAACAGAGGGAGCTCATCGAGCTGTTTCAGTTCTGGTGGAGCAAGGTGAAGCAAGATGTTTTGCCACTGAAGCCAGATGCTACCTCGGTCCCAGACAAGCTAGGGGACAGAAGTAGGAAGGTCAGCCCATCCTCTCCGGGAAAACCTGATTCTCCGGATAAGGAGAAACCTTCGGTGCCACGCTCACTGGCAGTTAGCCACAGCCATTCCAGGTCCAAGGGCCACCGGCGCCACTCAAGATCTGCCAGCCATCGGCGTTCCTCTAGCAGGAGGTGGTCTCCTAGTCATCGCAGGTCGGGTAGTCGGCAAAGGCGCTCGGCAAGCCAGTGTCGGCTTGATAACTGTCGCCAGTCCTGGGGCCATTGCTAGCCCCTGGTCCATCATTGGTCCCATAGCCCTCATCGGTCCAACAGTAGGCAGCATTCTGGGGACAGAAGCCTCTCCGTGTCTAGGTCGGCTTCTCCTTGTTCTGAGGGACACCGGTCATCTTACAGTTCAGAAGGATCTGACCGACCCCTCTGTAGGGAGAGGGTGTCCCCCAACGGGAAGGACCCCCCCCCACCGATCGCCTCCAGATGATCCAGCCTTCATGGACATCATGAGGCACATCCAAGCCTCCAGTGGGTGGGAGTCAGAGGACTTGGATCTGGAACGCTGGAGGATGGCCAAGTACCTGAGGCAGAAGGAGTCAGAGCCTCTAGTGATCCCTCCTCTAGTGGATACCTTCCAGGACCTGACCAGGCTTATCTGGAGGCATCCAGCCACTACTCCGGCAGTTCTGAAAAAGTTGGATAGGCCTTATAGAGTGCCAAGGGAGGAGCCTTTTCTGGCGGAACACCCTCAGGTAGTCTCCATGGTCATCATGGCTGCTCATGACAAGTCAGATCAGCCGAAGCACCTTGGTTCGCAGCCTTCCGATGCAGAGTCCAGGTATCTGGACCATGGGGGCAAGAAGGTCTACTCTGCTTCCACCTGCTCCATAACGTCACTTAACGTCCTAACTCACGTGGTCTAGTACCAGAACACGTTATGGGAGAAGGGCCAGGAAGTTGCTCAAGCCTTGCCAGACTCGGCGCAGAAGACCGAGTTGCTGGAAATCTTAAATCAGGCTCTGACGTTGGCACTCATGTTTTGAGGGCCTCATACGATACTGCAGATACGGCTTTGGTGTTTGCCTTAGATGCCACACCTGGCTAAGAGTCTCCGGATTCTCCCAGGATCTGCAGTCCAGAATCAGGGATCTCCCATTCCAAGGTTCCATCCTGTTTGGGGAGGAGGCTGAGAAGTTGATCTCTCGTCTCGAGGAGTCCGGGAAGTCTATTTGGTCTTTCTGGAAATTGTGCAAGGGGGACCAGAAGCCATTTTGGAAGAGGTCATTTTGTAAGCCCTCAGATCAAAACACCCATAGTCAGTTTTCGCAGAGAGTTGGCTTCAAAAAGGAAGGCCACAACCCAGTCTGCCAGGGGTGCTCCCTCCAGAGGCCCAAAGTCCTCCCAGCCTTCTGTGCTGACTCCTGGAGCTTCCCAGTGACTCCCTACTGACCCGACCTCCTCTGGTGGAGGCCATGAGGGAGGCAGTAGGGGATCGCTTCGTCCTCTATCTACAGGGTTGGAGCGGAATTACATCGGACCTCTGAGTCCTGGATCTAATGAGGAAGAGGACGTACTTTGGAGTTCACACAGGTCCCTCCAGAGAACCCACCAAGGTCCTCACATTATCCTCCTTCACACATCCCATTAATAGAAGGAGAAATAGAGACCCTATTGAAAAAACGAGTGATAGAGCCGATTCCCCTGGGGCAGCAGGGGAAAGGTTTCTTTTCCCACTTCTTCCTACTCCCAGTGAAAACCAAAAGATCTGCGGCCCATCCTGGACCTCAGCTCTCTGAATAGCTTTGTAGAATACAAGTGGTTCAGTGTGGTGACACTTCCAGGCCTCATTCCCATGTTGCGTCATCGGGATTGGCTCTGTTCCCTGGACATGCAGGATACTTACATGCACATATGGGTCTTCCCTCCTCACTGGAATTTCTTGAGGTTCCACTTCCAGGGGAGCCATGATCAATTCAGGGTCTTCCCGTTAGGCCTCTCCTCTGCTCCTCGAGTCTACACCAAATCCCTAGCAGTGGTGGTTGCGGCTTTCAGACGCAAGAGCCATTACGTCTTCCCTTACCTAGATGTTGGCTCCTGGCAGCTCCCTCGAGTGCTTCTTCTACGCACTCTTGGAGACACCTTTACTCTTTTTTTGGCAGCTGGGGATCACCCTGAATCTTCCAGAGTCATCCCCAGAGCCCAGTAAATTACTTCTTTTCATAGGAGTCGTCCTGGACATGGTTCAGAGCATGGCCTTCCTCCCACAGGGCAGGGGAGACGAACAGTCTAGGCCATGACTTTCCTCAGGCTTCTGGGGCACATAGTGGCGGCCATCCCTACTGTCCCCATGACCCGCCTCCACATGAGGGTCCCACAGTGGGACGAGAGGTCCGATGGTGTAAATCAGTTGGTCAGGATCTCTGACCTGGTCAGAAGGACACTGGAACGAGTGGTCCTCTTTTGGCAGGTGCCCCTGACCCGGATCCTAACTATGGAAGCCTCTGGGCTCGGTTGGGGTGCTCATCTAGGAGACAAGCAGACTCAAGGAGCATGGTCTCCAGAGCAGCGTCAACTCCATAGCAACATCCTGGAAATGCGGGCGGTCCTGAACCTTTGCGGGCATCTCAGGCAGGCCTCATGCCAGGCTCTCTTCTTATCCAAATGGACAACACAGCCGTAGTGTTCAGCGTCAACAAGCAAGGGGGAAATGCATTCCTACCCCACCCCCCCGGCAGGGAGGGAGGAGAGTTTGGTATTGGTCCCTGGAGCATTACCTGGTGTTTTCTGGTCAGATGCATTGTCTGTCTGCTGAACAGGGAGGTTTCTGTATGCCTTCCTCCCTTTCTGCTGATTCAGAGGGTCCTCCTGAAGCTTCAAGCCGAGGGGGCTCAAATGATTCTTGTCGCCCCACTCTGGCCTCTGCAGATGTGGTTTCCACTACTTCAGCAGCTGACAATGGAGCCTCCAACTTGGCTGCCTCTGTGCTCGCACCTGTTATCCCAGGATCAGGGAACTTTGGTTCATCCGGACCTCAGGTCCCTGCATCTTCATGCCTGGCTCCTGCAGACATAGCCAGATCCCAGTATGGGATCTCCTAGGAGGTGGCGTGCATTCTTGTCTCTGCAAGAAAGCCCTCAACTCGATTCACTTATGCTATGAAGTGGAAACGATTTTGTCTTTGGGCTTCATCCCGTCACTTAGAACCCCTTTCCTGTCCGGTGAACTTGGTTCTTCAACATCTTCTCTCGTTACTGAGCCAAGGCTTGAACTACTCCTCCATTAAGGTGCATTTATTAGTGGTTTCAGCGTACCATATGCTGGTGCAGGGTAAAACGTTAGCCCAACTGGACATGTTCCTTACTTTTTTATGGGGCACTTTGCAGATTAAGTCTCCCATCCGAGATCCAGTACCCCGCTGGGATCTCCAATTTTTCCTAGTGAAGGTTACCCTTTCCCCTTTTGTGCCTGCTGCAGATTGTGAGCTACACTTCCTTTCCTGGAAAGTGTCCTTTTCAGTTGCAGTCGCTGGGTTTACAAGCTTCAGGCCCTGATGTGTAAGGAGCCTTATTTAGTTTTTCATAGGGACAGAGTCTCTCTAAGGACAAATCCTAAGTTTCTTCCTAAAGTGGTTTCAGAGTTGACGCTGAACCAAGATGTTAACCTCCCGGTATATTACCCAGAGCATTCGAATAGAGGGGAAGCTCACCTGCATACTCTGGATGTCCACAGGGCGTTGCAGTATTATTTCACGTACACTACTCCTCACCGCAAGATGGAGCAGCTCTTTATCGTCTTTGCGCTCCACTACCTAGGCAGATTAGTGTTGAAACAGGCTATTTCCAGATGGCTGGTTAATTGCATCGTTTACTGTTACAGTAAGTCCCGTCCAGGTTCAGTCAGAGGTCATTCTACCAGGGGAGTGGACACTTCTTTTGCATCTTATTTATTTGCTTTTGGGTGCACTAGGCATAGGAAATGCCTGATCTTCCTGGACATAAGTCTCCACCACCCATTCACACTATTGGGATCTGCGCCAGATGCACTAGGACCCATCGGGAGCAAACTTTTTGCTGGAGGGTCTGGCGCCGCGAGCCCTAGCTCGTGCGGTAACGACTATCTCGGCGTCGACCCTCCAACCGCCTCAGTTCTTTTTTCCCGCCGAGTGCACTTCTAGTGACGCTTGTCCTTTCGAAAATCGGAGCCAAACTTCAAACTAGCAGCATAGTTTTCAGTTTTTATTATTTTTGTAGTATTATCTCGATACAGTATCGCTAAATTTATTCTTATTTTAAAATAATACAATAAGAAGTCTCAGCCTACCTTGATGGAGTCGACCATGAGCAGGTCAGGTGATGTAGGGAGACTTCGTATAAACTTTCAGTCAGTGGGGCTGGGTCCGGTCCACCGCCTTCTCGGAGGGAGGGTCTGACAACGGTCAGTCCAGTGCTCAGGGGATGGCGGTCGCTACTCGGCACCGTCGGCCTCGAGCTCTTCTTGACCCACAGGTCTAAAAGAAGGCATCACTGAGGTGCGCCTTTCTGATATGTCTGCGGCGTAGATGCTCGGTTATCGGGGCTGGTTGCGTCTCCTCCTTGGAGTCGCCAGCCTCTGCTCCTGATGACCGATGGCTTGTTGTCAGAGCCCTACCCTTCGCAGGTAGGTCTTCAGATGAGCAGTTTCATCAGTGGGCCGCTCTTATGGAGCAGTGGGCTTGGAGGTTGGTTCGGCTACCTGGCTCGGTCGCTCGTGGGCCTTCGGGCTCTCTGGGCGACCAGGTAGGGCGGTTGGACCTTCCTGGTCGTGCGGCACCTTCTTTGGCGCTGTCGACTCCGCGCTTAGGTGTTTTCCCCCCCTCACATGGCTGCGGCGCAGGGGGCCACACCGCTGCCCTTATCTCCTGCTCTTCTTCCTTCAAAACCTGTTTTGCGGAGTCTGGGAGTGTTTTCGGCACCCTCGGCGTCGTGTGGCCTCTCGGCGCCATCCTCGGCGTCAATGCTGTGCTTGGCGCCGTGTGGCCTCGCATCATTCTCGGTGCCGTACGCCTCCTCGGCGACTCCTCTTTTCACTTGTTTCCTTCTTCCTCCTCTTCTGAATTTCATTCCTTTCCTGTCCATACAGTCCCTCCTGGACTGTCAGGAGATGACGTTGAGCCTGACCCAGACCTTCGGTTGGGTGATGAAGTGGGCGAAGCAGGATCTATTACTGCTACAGAGCCTGTGGTGGGACCTATCCTTTAAGTCTCTGTTGAAAAATCTGAGTTCCACACTTTCTCTCCAGACTACAGACATCGATCCTGGGAAATTGTTGAGACTCAGTATCTCATGCCTCGGAGATCCCTCGGATCTGACTCCTCCGATTCAGCCTTCATTCAAGGCGCTGTCTCAAATGGTATGGAATAATCCTGCTCTTACCCTTCAGTGGCTAAATCCATTGATAGGAAATATTCAGCCCCAAAGATCGTCCCATTTTGGCATCTCAAGCCTTTATGGATCCTATTGTAGTCCTGGCAGAGAATGATAAAGTTGTTCTTCCTCAAGCTACTACAGCTCGACCTATTAACAAAGAATCTCGTAAGATAGACACCTTAGGTAAGAGAGTCTTTGCTGCTTCTACTCTAAGTATGTGTATTGCAGTTATCAAGGCTATTTTTCTCAGTATGAGTATATCCTGTGGCATTCTGTTAAACAGATGGTTGAAGCCCTACCGGAGTCGGATTCAAAGCCAGAGCTTCTTCAAACCATTACCAGAGGTATTGAATCTAATGACCAGCAGGTTAAAGCAGCCATGGATGCTTTTGACACTGCTTCCCGTTCAGCAGCTGCTGGTATTTGCACCTGGTGTCATTCCTGGCTGCACACTTTAGGCTTTATGAATGACGCACAGCAGCAGGTGCTGGCATTGCCCTTTGACGGTGCATATCTTTTTGGTCCTCAGGTAGAGCAAGCTCTAGAAGCTACACAAAAGACTAGGTCAGCTATTAAGTTGGCTCTGCCCCCTCCTGCCCCCTCTCTGAGGGCAAGCCAGTAAATGACAGTTTCATAATTGCCAGTCCTTTCAAGGCAGAGGCAGAGGAAGTTTGCATAAGAACCAACCTGCCCAACCTCAAAAGAAGGCGCAACAGAAAGCGCAAGGGCCCAAAGCGCCCAGTGCTACCTTATAAATTGCCGGCCCAAGTTCCATCTCAGCTGCCCGAGGTGGACTTTTCCTCTCCGGTGGGAGGTCGTCTGATGCACTTCTACAACCAGTGGAAGTCCATAACCTCAGACAAATGGGTCCTTCGGATAATTTGCGCGGGGTATTCACTCAATCTTGTGGAGACCCCTCCGGATCGTCCCCCCAAACGACAGCCCAGGCTGTCAACCCTTCAGTCAGACCTTCTCGCCGCCGAGATTCGGGGCCTTCTGAACAACAGGGCAGTAGAAGTGGTGCCACTGCACCAACGAAACACGGGTTCTACTCCCATTACTTTGGTTCCAAAGAAGTCCGGTAGAATCGCTCCATTCTAGATCTCAGAAAGCTAAACAAATTTCTCCCAAGGAGAAATTCAAAATGATTTCTCTGGGAACCCTGTTACTCTTCCACCAACACGACTGGTTAGCCTCCCTAGATATGCAGGGACGCTACCAGCACATTCCTGTTCACCAAGGCATCACAAATTCCTGAGGTTTGTGGCTCTGGGACAGCACTATCAGTTCAGAGTCCTGCCCTTTGGGCTATCCTCGGCGCCGTGAGTTTTTACAAAATGTTGTGCAGTTCTCGTAGCGCACCTCAGAAAGGTCGGAATTCAGGTGTTTCCTTATCTGGACGATTGGCTTCTAGCAAGGCCTTCCAGGCAAGGGACTCTGGACGCCTTGGAGACGGCCTCGCGCTTCCTTACGTCCATGGGAGTGCTGCTCAACCTCAAGAAATTGCAACTGCAGCCCTCCCAGAGGCTCCTTTTTATAGGGACTCTTCTGGACACCTCCTGTGCGAAGGCTTTTCTTCCAGAAGACAGGAGGAACGATATCCTTCAGATGGCCCGTCACATCGAGGAAAACAGCTCAGTCACAGCTCTCTCGATGCAACGGATGCTAGGCCTCATGGCATCCTCAGTGTTCACTGTACCCCTAGCACGTCTGCACATGAGAACCACCCAGTGGATGCTCAGTACTCAGTGGTCCCCAACCACTCACCTGCAGTCCTATCTCATCAAGGTGACAGAACCTTTAAGGAGGTCACTCACCTGGTGGTCTCAAGAGAGCAATCTCCTGGAGGGGTATCCCTTTGCTCCTCTGGACCATCAGATCTCCATTACCATGGACGCCATCCCTAATGGGGTGGGGAGCTCACTGTCAGGCTCTCCACACTCAAGGTGCGTGGACTCAAGTCAGTCCCAGCTCACATAAACATCCTAGAAATGAGAGCCGTCCTTTATGCGGTCCGAGCTTTGAAGGACATTCTGTGTCACAAGAACATTCTCCTCAAGCAGACGACAAAGCAGTGATGTATTACATCAACAAGACGTGAGGACTCACTCTTACCCTTATGCAGAGAAGCAATGAGGGTATGGGAATGGTGCTTGGAGCATGAGGCTCTAATTCAAGCGGTGTATCTGCCAGGTGTTCAGAACGAACTGGCAGGCCATCTCAGCAGAACAGACACAGACCCTGACGAGTGGTCTCTCGACTCAACCATAGTTCAGTCACTATTCGAAGAGTGGGGAACTCCAGACCTGGACCTTTTTGCATCCCCACTCAACGCAAAACTGCCTCTCTTCTGCTCCAGAAATCCAGGGCCTGGCATTTTCTGTCAGGATCCGTTCAGGCTGTAGTGGACAAAACGCTTTTTACGCCTTTTCTGCCTCTTCCTCTAATTCAGAGGGTACTCCTCGTTCGAATCCGAGGAGACAAATGATTCTCATTGCTCCTTTTGGCCTCGGCAGCTGTGGTTTCCACTGCTCAACAATATGTTGGCAGTTCCTCCGAGACCACTTCCCCTGCAGATGAACCTTTTGACTCGGGGACTGGTGGTCCATCCCAACCTGAGATCACTTCACCTTCGGCTCCTGAAGAGGTCGAAGTAAACCGGTTCATTGTCTCTCAAAGAGTTTCAGATATTCTTCTGGCTGCACGGAAGCCAGCCACTCGGAAAACTTACACAGCCAAGTGGAAGCGTTTTTCGTTCTGGTGTGCAAAGTCCTCTTTGAATCCCTTTTCCTGTCCACCAGATAAGGTTTTGGAGTACCTTTTGGACCTCTCGAATTCGGGTCTGCAGTACTCTACAGTCAAAGTTCATCTTAGTACCATTTCAGCGTATCATGAGCCCGTTATTTCCTTAACTCTAGCTCAGTTACCTATGGCTAAGAGGTTTCTTAAGGGGATTCTGCATACCAGACCTCCTACAAGACGTCCAGTCGCAGCCTGGGACATTAATCTTGTGCTAGACATGCTCACTTGGAAACCTTCCGAACCTCTGGCTACCTGTGAGCTAAAATTTCTCACTTGGAAGACTGCCTTCCTAGTGGTCATTACCTCAGCCCGCAGGGTCTCTGAGATACATGCCCTGGTCACAGACCCTCCGTGATACTGTGTTCCATAAGGACAAAGTAGTTCTTCGTGACTCATCCTAAATTTCTTCCTAAGGTTGTGCCAGAATTTCATCTAAACCAACCTTGGTCCTTCCCTCTTATTTTATGGACTTCCAGAATGAAAGGAACGCTTTTCTTCATTCTTTGGATGTTAAGAGGGCTTTAGCGTTCTATCTAGATAGAACCAAGGATTTTAAAGCTCAGCAACTGTTCGTTTCCTTCAGTGAGACCGCTGGTCAACCTGTCGCTATCAGATGTATCTCATCATGCCTAGTATGCATCTTCTCACTGCTATTCCATAGGCGCAGGTTAAGTTGAGGGTAGAGTTTACGCCACTCTACCAGAGCGGTCGCGGCATCCCTAGTGAAATCATCGAACGTGCTCCATTGCAGACATCTGCAATGCGGCCACCTGGAGCTCAGTGCATACTTTTGTTAAACATTATGCACTAGATGTCCATCCCAGATGACATTCTTCCTTTGGCAGAGCCATCCTCAATGGACTTCTGTCCTAAAAACGTGAGCTCTTGGTCTCTCCTGCCGCCCTCTCGGGGAATTATTAGCTCGGTACTCTCCCAATAGTGTGAATGAGTGGTGGAGATTTATGTCCAGGAAGATATGAAAATTACGTACCTACCATAATTCTTGATCTTCTTGGACGAGTCTCCACCACTCATTCACACGCCCACCCTCCATCCCCCGAGCTCACCTTTCTTGTGGATCTTCACTCCCTCAAATCTTTAGGCCGTGAAGACTTCTTCATTGACCCTTCTTACACGGGTCGCCCGGACTATCTTATGTCCGGTTTTTAGGTTAAGCTACCCTTCTAGGTTAGTTACGCTGCACCTCCTTGGTAAAAAAGGTACTGAGGCGGTTGGAGGGTCGACACTGAGATAGTCGTTACCGCACGAGCTAGGGCTCGGCGCTGTTCCTCACGGCGCCATCTCTGGCGCCGACCCTCCAGCAAAAAATTTGCTCCCGATGGGTCCTAGCCCGGCGCAGATCCCAATAGTGTGAATGAGTGGTGGAGACTCTTCCAAGATGATCAAGAATTACGGTAGGTACGTAATTTTCATTTTTCGGGCATGACCCGGGAGGATACAACAGGACATACATAAGTATACATGTGACGCAGCACATGAGATAACGTAACATAGAAGGATGAGGACCACATGCATTAAAGTACAAATTAGGAAAACATTATCAGCATGATACATGATCTTTGTGGAATGTCTCCTTCAAGGGACATGGATATGTTGTTCATCCACACTGTCTGGCAGGTTCCTTGCCACTTTAAATCTTGCCGGAAGGTCTTCAAGCTGGCTCCTCCCACCCACCCGGGTGGTAAAACTCTCTGCTCCGCCCCATAACGCCAGATCTTCCTTACCGCTTGGAAGCTCAGGTTCCCTCCTTAACGCTTTGTGTGTAGACTGGATCCTAATTCTTCGGTTCGCCCGAAACTTATTTTAAAATTTTCAAGACTTCGGTCATCTTTCTCCCTCACGGCTGCAATGGACAAATCGACTCCTGGATTTCGGCGGTGCCCTTGTGGGCAGAAGATGTCCAGGACGGACCCGCACTCCACGTGCGTCTACTGCCTCGGCCTAGAACACGACTCGCAGGCCGCGAAGTCATGCCGTTTGTTTTCAGCCAACATCCTGGAGGACCGCGCTGCCCGGTTACAGCTTGGGCTACCCGCCGGTTAAGTCGAAGGAGGCCCGTTGGACGGTTACAGCGGCAGCTGGCTCTGCTGAGCAACTCGAGCAGATGATCACCCTCGAGGAGGAGGCGGCTCATGCCGCTTCATCCTCTTCCTCGGTCGTGGCATTTATTCCACTCTCACTGGGTACCTCGTATTCAGCTTCTTTCATGGAGCTTTGCCAGTCCCTTTCCACGAAGGGAGAGGGGCCATCGGGACATTCCTCTTGGTCCAAAAAGAAGGACTCAAAGGGTAAGTCCCATCGTCGGTGTTCATGGGAGCGGGAGTGGTCCCCTTCCCTGGACAGTCGACTTCGGTCAAGGTTGCGGCTAGGGCCGCTGGCTTCACGGCGTCCCTGTCAGGCCAGCTGGCCGAGACACCCGTCGACGTGGTCGTCGACTGGTGAGGCGACAACCCTTCTTCACCGGTTCCCCTGGTGGAGACTGAGGACCTGCCTGCGCCCCCGGTACCGCAGTCCCCGGTTAAGGCTTCCGAGTTGAGGGAAGAGCAGGTGTCCCCAGACCCGTCCTCGGAAACGCCAAGGATCTCTGTCTCGGACATCGTCTCAGGCCAGCGGTCCCGGCACCGAGGTAAGCGGCATGGCCACTTGTCCTCGTCTTCCTCCTTGGAAGAGGAGAGGCTTCAGCGCAAATTGCGTCGACGCTGCGAGGAGCTGATGTGGCAGCAGTTACTTCTGTCCGGGAACAAGCCGATGCCGTCGCCTTCCCTGGCCATCAAGTGGCTGTCACCCGAGCGGCCAAAACAACCCCTCGCTGCAGCCGAGGTGCCCAAGCCTGGGCCAGTTGTTCGGCCGAAACCAGTTGGCCCACGGATTGTGGTGGAACCTCTGCCTCCACAACCGAAATCAGGGGTGCCGACCAAGGACTCTCGGTCGGTCAGGGCCTGCCCCATAGGTTGTCGGTCACCCTCACTCCCGACCATCCTCGGCAGGTGGAGGGTGGCTCAGGCCCCAGGCAGCTCTTTGCAGACTCCTCGGAGTCCGACGACGACTCCTTCCTGTTCTCCGGACCCATTGACCTGGAGTCCTTCTGGGGCCAGTCGATGGACGAAAGCCCATCGTCCTTCATGGGTTTGCTTCGGCTCAACTCTGAGTCATCGGGATGCAGCTTGAGCCCGTATCCAAGCAGGCCAAGTATCCCATGACGGAGATAGTTCGACCGAGGGGATTCACCCATGGAGGCCTTTCCGGTGGCTGAAGCCATTGTTGGCCCAGCCTTGGAGCTCTAGTAGCGGCCTGCTTCCTGTCCTGCACCTTCGGCCAGGATGGCCAGGAAGTATGCGGTCCCTACCGTCTCTTTGCCCGGTTTTTCGGAACACCCCTCTGCCGAGGGGTTGTCACCGACAGCATTTTCTCCGCCCGGAATGCTAGGGACGTGGACAAGCCCCGACAAGGAGAGTCCAAAAAGCTGGACTACGCTGGTGCAAGTTGTGTGCTGCGTCCTCCCTTGGCCTCCGCCAGGCCAGCTCGGCTGTGCTGATGGCACACTTCTCCCACACCCTCATGGGCTCCCTGGATGAGGTGATCCCTCATCTCCCGGCCGATCTGCATACCACGGTCCGGCAGGTGCAGGACCAGGGTAGGGCAGTGGCTAAGCAGCAGCAGCTCCAAATGGCTGTGGACATTGGAGACTCCTGTGCCAGATCGGTTGCGGCCATGGTGGCCATGTGCCGCAGAGCATGGCTGAGGATATCCACCTTCACGGTGGATACCCAGCACAAACTGGCGGATGTCCCCTTCTTGGGGACTGACCTCTTCGGCCTTGGAGTGGAAGGTCACCTCCAGCGGATCGAAAAGTCCAGTGCCACTCTGGACTCGGTTACCTCCGCCCAGAAGGGCAAAGGCCGCCGACAGCAGCAGCACAAGCCCTTTCGTCCTTCTGCGCCTGCGGCACATCCCGGCTCAACAGCACCAGCATCAGGGTCAGCAGGCTCGCGCTTGGCATCCCAAACCCAAGTGCGGCTTCCTCCAACTGGAAGCAGGGAGGTAGAGGCCCAGGAGGTCCCTCGGCCGGTCCCTCCTCTAAGCCTGCCCAGTGACGGGTTGAGCGGTGTCGCCCCCAGCCTCATCACTCTCCCGGTTCCCACCGTGGGGGGACGGCTCCGCCACTTCCTTTCTGCCTGGTCCGCTATCACCATGGACCGTTGGGTGTTGGAGGTGATAGGGCCTGCCCCTGGAGTTCGAGCAGGCCCCGCCCTTCCGAGCCATCGCCCCTCCGGGGGGGGGGCTACGGGATCCCCAGCCTCTCTGTCGGCTCGCCAAGCCGATATTGCCCTGCTCCTCGAAAAAGTGGTGATCAGGAAGGTGGTGGATCCTTCTCCGGACCCGGGGTTTGTGTCCAGGTACTTCCTGGTCCCAAAACGGACAGGGGGCTGGTGCCCCATTCTCGACCTGCACGACCTGAACAGGTTCCTAAGGTCTCAGACTTTTAGGATGGTCACTCTGACTCAAATAATCCCATCCTTGGAACAAGGCGTGTGGTTCTGTTCTCTGGACCTCCAGGACGCGTTCTTTCACGTCCCAGTCTGTCCGTCCCACCAGAGATTCCTCTGCTTCAGAGCAGAGGGATCCCTTTACGAGTTCTGAGCGATGCCCTTCGGCCTTTCCCTAGCTCCCAGGGTCTTCACCAAATGCATGGCAGTGGTGACAGCATTCCTGCGGTGCCGAAGTGTCCAGGTGTACCCCTACCTGGACGACTGGCTGTTTGCAGCCCCCTCCAGAGCAGAGGTGGAGTGGTCCAGAGATCTGGCCCTCCAGGTTTGCTCTCAGGTTGGCCTCCTCATCAACGAAGCCAAGTCGGTACGTGTGCCAAAGCAGGTGATACAATTCATCGGGGCAGAGCTCAACTCTCTACGAGCCAGAGCACGGCTCCCGGCGGACAGGGCCGAGGTTCTTTCCTCCTTTGCCCAGTCATTTCAGGTTGGGCAGTCGCGCCCTGTCCGGGACTTCCTGCACCTCTTGGGCCTCATGGCGGCTTGCACCAGTGTGGTCCGTTGGGCCCGCTGTTACACGCATCCCCTTCAGTGGGGGCTGGCCAGCCAATGGTCACAGCATTTTGATCTGCTGGATCAGCTAGTGACTGTGACCCAGGGGTTGTGGAACGCTCTCTAGTGGTGGACTGTTCCAGCAGATCTGCAGGAGGGCATCCCGTTTGTCCGCCCCGAGCCGACGGTCTCGCTATCGACCGATGCTTCTCTGATGGGTTGTGGTGCCCATCTGGGGAAGCACAGAGCGCACGGCCTCTGGTCCCCTCAGGAGTCCCGATGCCATATCAACCTGCTGGAGCTTCGAGTGGTTCGTCTAGCCCTCACCGCCTTCGCTCCATTTCTACGGGGTCAAGTGGTTCAGGTCCATATGGACAATACCATGACCATGTACTACCTAAACCGCCAGGGCAGGATGCGCTCCATGCCTCTGTGCAGGGAAGCTGTCCGCATTTGGTCACTTGTGCGCAGCCTGGAGGTGGATCTCCTCACCATTCATGTGGCAGGAGCCTCCAACACCCTGGCCGATGCCCTAAGCCAGATAGAGGCTGTGTCTCACGAGTGGTCTGTCCTGCTGGAGGTAGTACAAGATCTTTTCTCCCACTGGGGCACACCTCAGGCGGTCCTGTTTGCCTCCAGGGAGAATGCTAAGCTGAGATTGTTTCATGCCGGCCCCCCTCCGCAGGGCTCGCTGCAGGGGGATGCCTTATTGAGGCCGTGGACCCCGGGCCTCTTCTGCGCCTTTCTCCCATTTCTCTTGATCCACAAGGTGCTTCTCAAGGTGAGGAGGGACAAGGCACAAGTGATTCTGGTAGCCCCAGACTGGTCCCTCCTGTTCTGGTATCCAGATCTCCTCAGTCTCAGCTCCAGGCTCCCGAGGTGGCTTCCAGCCCGCCTGGATCTGATCTCAGTCAGTCAGGGGAAGGTATTCCATCCGGACCTTCAATCCCTGCACCTGGTGGCCTGGTTCCTGAGCGGCTAGAGTTCCAGGCCTTGGGTCTTTCCGACGAGGTCCTCAACGTCGTTGAGGTGTCCCGTAAGGAGTCGACCAGAAAATGCTACGCCTTCAAATGGAAGAGATTCTCCATTTGGTGTCAGAGCAGAGGCCTGGACCCTTCCTCCTGTTCCTTGGCAAGCATTCTGGACTACCTGTGGTCCCTTTCTCAGCAAGGGCTTCGGTCGATGACCCTTAAGATGCACCTGGCAGCCATCTCTGCTTACCGGGCGCGGGCTGGGAAGCAGTCGGTGGCACAGGAGAAGGTGGTTGGGCACATTTTCAAAGGCCTTTATCACATATCCCCTCCAGTGCGAGAACCTCCACCTCCATGGGATCTACTGCTGGTATTGGCTAAGCTCATGGGCAAACCATTCGAACCGATGCACAGGTGTGACATCTCTCACCTGTCATGGAAGACCGCCTTCTTGGTGGCTGTCACGTCAGCCAGAAGGATGGGAGAGTTCCAGGCACTTTCCATCGAGTCCCCTTATCTGGTCTTCCACAGGGACAAAGTTGTCCTGCGCCCCCACCTGAAATTCCTTCCGAAGGTGGTGTCGGAGTTTCACCTTAACCAGGTGTTGACTCTGCCGGTGTTCTACCCCAATCACACATCGGAGGCCGAATATAGGCTCCATACTTTGGACCCTAGAAGAGCGCTTGCTTATTACAAGGAGCGTACGGCTGAAGCCGCACCTGGCAGACCTGCAGCCAAGCGGACGATAGGCAGGTGGGTCACCTCCTTCATAGATCTCTGCTATAGGTTGGCGGGCATGGAGCCTCCCAGAGGGATAAGAGCTCCTTCTACCCGCCATACCGCTGCATCGGTGGCTGCTTCCAGGGTTGTCCCTATCCAGGAAATCTGCAGGGCTGCGACCTGGAAGTCAGCACACACCTTAATCACCCACTGCCACATCGACCTAGAGTCATGCCAGGATGCTGGTTTTGGGGCCTCGGTTCTCCAGTCTTTATTTCCCAAGTAGGGGGTGTGCACCTTGCCTCCCTGCTCCCGGAGAACTGCTAGGAGTCTGCTAGATAGTGTGGATGAACAACATATCCATGTGCCTAGAAATACAGGTTACTCACCTGTAACAGGAGTTCTAGGAATGGTATGTGTTGTTCATCCACCATTCTGTTTCCTCCCGGCCCGATGCACACCTGGCTTCAGCGAGCTAGATCTGGTGTCATGGGCGGGACGGAGGATTTACCACCCGGTTGGGTGGGAGGAGCTAGCTTGAAGACCTTCCGGCAAGATTTAAAGCAGCAAGGAACCTGACAGACAGTGTGGATGAACAACGTGTACCATTCCTAGAACTCCTGTTACAGGTGAGTAACCTGTATATTCGGGACATCTGTGCAGCGGCTACTTGGGAGTTCACTGCATACTTTCGTTAGGCGTAGGGCCATGTTCGGCCTAGTGGTCCTTCAGGGCCATCTTTCTTAGAGTGCCTAGTCAGCACAGCTGCGTTCAGCCACCTTCCTTATTTCCTGTTGCTCCTTTTCATAGGACTGCTTGGGAAGCTGTCCTAATGGTAATAGTCTGCTGCAAGAGCTCCCACTTGAAGTAAGATAGTACAGTTACGTAAGAACTGACTGTAACAGTAGATCCTCGAGAGGAGCTCTTGCAGCAGGCATTCCTTCCCCCAGGTGAGCAGCATCGCATCCTTTTTTGGCAAGCTTCCGTCTGGTACACCTGCTGGGGCCTGTTCACTGGTCTCCGGCGGGTGAACTGAGGTGGGGCTGGTGACCACCCCCCTTTTGTACCATTGGCTGATGGGGCGGAGCCGACGTCGGGGGGGGGTGGCCCCCGCTGGACACTGCTAGCTAAGAGTTTTCCAGTGGGTCCTAGTGCCTGAGGCCTGATGGTAATAGCCTGCTGCAAGAGCTCCTCTTGAAGATCTACTGTTATGGTAAGTTCTTATGTAACTGTACTTTTGATTACCCCAACCTCTACATGCATAGTGCGTGATTCAGCAAGTTACTTAAACTCTCAGTGCTCCTGGGTAGCCCCTGAAAATAGGCACTTATGCCTAGTAGGTCTTAAACTTGGTTACCAAAGAATAATGAAAATACTGCAGACCCCCTCTGGGCCTAGGCACCGGTGCATGATACCCCCCCCAAACATTGACTCTGTAGAGTTTCATGTCTGAGGCAGAAGGGTATTTATGGTGGCATGCACCATGATGTGCATCTCTTCACATCAGGCACACCAGGCAACTTCTGGTAAGCACCAGTGGGTGAGATTGAGTCAGCTCTTAAGGGTTCATGCCAGATAGTGAGGCAGCCAGGCAGGCCATTCGCCTTTCCACCCAGGACCTGGAGCTGGCGAGGCACCAAGCAAAGGCATCTTATGATGCCAGCAAGGTAGCTTCCATACTAGTGGGGAACAGCAATATAAATACCAGAATTCACTCTGCACTCAGCACAATAACTACCCGGCGAGTTAGTTGTGTTCTCTCAAGTTTTCTTTTTATTGTGGATGATTTAAGCTGTGTTCAACTTTTCTTTCATTCATTTCACTCAGCATTTACAATTATTCAACAGCAGCCACAACTTCTGTCAGTGCCTTCTCAACTGAACTGACCCGGGCGCTTCAACCAGGATGTAGTCTTCCTCAATAAAAAGAAAATTTGTGGGAAGACAACTAACTCTCCGGGTAATTAGTGCGCTGTGTGCGGAGTGAATTTTGGTATTTATATTGCTAAGAGGGCTAGCTACCCCCTCCCTGTACCTGGTGAATGGCTGAGCAAGTAGATTAAAGTGGACTAAAAATGGTGGGAACAGCAGTCTGCATTAGGCAGACAGCATAGCTTCGCCTTTTGCGGTTAGTACCTCTGGCTTAGCGTAGGGTGCTTAACTCACATTTCCAGGGGACTTGTTTCTTCTTCGGCAGGGTTCGGCGTGAGTTGTCAGGGCACCCTCCTGCTCCCAGGCCACAGGAGCCTCCACCTGCCCCTGACCAGTCTCAAGTCTTGCTGGACCTGTATGGAGTCCCTGCCCTCCTATGGTTATCCCCCATAGCAGGGTGAGGGAAGAATTATTTCACTCATTGTGAGCCATCTCCTCCATTTGGGGGAATAAATGAAGACAGATTGTTGTAAGATATGAAAATGATGTACTCACCATAATTGCTGATCTTCCAGAATATCTTTGCCAATTATTCACACACCTGCCCAGCTCAGCTAAGAGTCAGGGTCTTAGCAGCTCACCCTGTTTTTCCATCTCAGAGCTGTTGTCCCCTTGACACTCCCTCAGAGCTTTATTGCAGGACACCTCTGTTCTTATGGAATGGGGTGCCCTTCCCCCTCCTTTTTCCTGTCCTTTTTAAGAAAGAAATGACTGGCGACCTATCTTAGAGCTCAGGTTTCTGAACAACATTTGAAAAAAAATCCAAGGTGGTCACACTGACAGTGATAACATCTGTACAGGCAGGTCACATGTCTAGGACCATCCAGCTGCAGGCACGAAATCCAGCCAGAGGATTTCACCAGCAGTTGACCTAGGACTGCCCACGACAATGTCACATGCTGTGCTATAGGGGATGTAAGTGTGGGTGGTCCCATATCCTCCTCCTCCATTCTTTTCCCGCCGCCAACCTACATGCTACATGTCCTGAAGGAGTATAGTCACAGTTGACAGTTTCACCGAAGCCATTTAACAACTTCGCAACCTTCCCTTGACATTGCTTTAGGAGAACAATATGAACAGAACTGGGATCAAGAGGAGCAAGAAGAGGAAGAAAAAATGGATGGGTTCACTGCATCTTCCACATTCACAGCTTCCTCACCAGGTGAGGACACAACTCCATACCTCCCTTGTTTACTTCCAGATGGCACCAGTTTCACAGATATTATGCAACGCTTGCAAAAAGCATTCAGTTTTGAGGAAACCAAACAGTACGTCTCTAGGTGAAAATTGGCCCAGTATCTGGGACTACCAGATATTCTCCTTTGGTAATCCCACCTCTGAGGGATGCCTGTGAAGACGCCATCGTGGCAGCAACCATTCAATATTCTCTCGTCCCCTAGGAAAGCCGATGGAATATATTGGGCTCTCTTATTTCACTACACTTCCGCAAGCAGACGCTGTGGTAATTAGTGCAGCCAATGATAGATCAGTACGACCAAAGCACTTAATCGCTCTTCCTCTAGACAAGAAGTCAAGGGAATTGGATGCTATGGGCAAAAGGATGTTCTCCTCTTCTACTCTTATCTTGCAAATCTTGAATTATATGGGCCACCTTTTGAAGTATCAAGAAGAACTTTGGAAGGCGCCGCAGGTTTTAACATGAGCCTTGCCAGAGACCGCATACAAGTAGGAACTAACACGTTAAAGACCACAGCAGCGGTGGGCTGCCACTTAACTGCATGCCGCGTATGAGACCATCGACTCTACAGCTCAGGCATCCACAACTGGCATATGTTTGAGCAGACATTCATGGCTGCAAGTCTCTGGATTTGCACCAGATGTCCAATAATCCATAGTAAATACCCTCTTTAAGGGCCACAAACTCTTTGGGGCCCCTACTCCAGGATATATTGACATCCTTGAACCTGTCTGGATGTACCCTAAAATTGGTACACTCCTTGTACCACACCTAGCCCAAACCCTTTAATAAAACCACATTTGGGAAGCCCAACACCAAACCGAGACCCGCCTCCAAACAGCCCGCCAAATGAAAGGCCACTGTCTCTCTGCCGCGACCCACTCCCACCAATAAATCCACTTGCCCAGCCCCAGTCCCTCCCCAGGACCTACAGGAGGATCTCCCATTCTCATGGTCTCAGGGCTCCAACACGGTGGTAGGGAAGATTCTCGTGATCGTGGAGAATACCAGACCTACCCTGGACCTACGCTATCAGAATAGAGTTCAGGTTACACTACTCTCTGAGAACTACATTTCGGTTATTTTTTTTTTATTCGTTTGTTTGAGTTGGGGGCATGGTGGGAGAAGCCCCCCAACTCAAAAAAAAAAACTAATATAAAAATTACATAAGCAAGTCTAGTTACACATTTTTCATTGCAGTCTGTTATTTTCTAATGACAGTTACGTTATAGGTCCAGGGTAGGTCCGGTGTTCTCCACTATTACCAGATTCTCTCTATATCTTAAGGGATGGCAGCCAATAACAACTGACGACTGGGTACTCCAGCAAATAGAATTCGGTCATACATTAGACTTGACATGCATACCCCTGATCTACCACCCAAACAAACCACCTTACCCACCCGATCACGAGGCAGTTCTACAAGCAGAGATCCAAGCACTCTTAGGCAAAAAAGCCATAGAACTGGTTCCCACTCCCCAGAATGGTCACAGCTTCTACTGTCATTCCAAAAGTTACGGGAGACCTCAGACCAGTTCTAGACCTCAGACAATTATATGTTTTCATACAATACAAGAAATTCAGGATGGTTACCATACCAGCTGTTCTCTCTAGACATGAAAGATGCATACCTGCATATAATGAATCACCCAGCTCACAGAAGATATCTTCGCTTCTCATTCAGTTGTCACCACTGTCAGTTTCATGCATTCCTCTACAGCTAGTTTTCAGCTACATGGGTGTTTATGAAGTGCCTGGCAGTGGTGGCAGCGGTCCACCTGGGAACAGAAGTAGGAGGTTGTTCAGAAAAGAGGTTTGGTTTTATTTTATGTTTTAACTGAAATATTTGAATAGTTTTGTACCTGAAATTAGTTCTGTGTGATAAAACTTACTACCTTGAGTTAGAACTGTTACTTGGGCTGTGATATTGTAACTATTGGGGCTTGTGTGCTGGGTGTGGGAACACTTGTTTGGCTGTGATAATTAGAGTGAAATTTAAATGTGATGTTTACCTGGTGCTAGGGGGAGGGGTAAGTACAAGAATCATCTTGTCTTTCATTGTCCACCTGGGAACAGAAGTAGGAGGTTGTTCAGGAAAGAGGTTTAGTTTTACATTCTGTTTTAACTGACATATTTAATTAGTTTTGTATTTGAAATTAGTTCTGTGTGTTAAAAATTACTACTTTGAGTTAGAACTGTTACTTGGGCTGTGATATTGTAACTATTGGGGCTTGTGTGCTGGGTGTGGGAACACTTGTTTGGCAGTGATAATTAGAGTGAAATTTAAATGTGATGTTTGCCTAGTTTCTTAAATACTGAAAAGCCACTGGGGGTTGGGATTGAAGGGCTGTGCATTTCTGTTTGTGACTGAAATTTGAAGCAATAGGAACTGGTGGGCCTGTGACATCATATAGTACCTGATATTTGCATACACACACTGTTAGTGGGACTGGACACACACTGGACTGTATGTGTTTGTGAGACTTGGGAACTTTATTAGTAGGGTTGAAATTGGGTTTTAAATAATTGCAGTCAGTAGAGAGAGACTGTATTGCAGGGGAAGGGACTGAGAAAAGGGGTGTGTGCCATTATAAACAGAGAGGGACAAACAGGGTGGCCACATTCCACCATGGCAGGCATTTTCAGAAGGGTTGTAGGCTGCACTGGCTGTGGAATGGCAATAATTCTCAATTGGGCCTGGAGAGAGAGAGAGGCTGCCCACTCTGTAGACAGCTGTCTTGTATCAGGAGTGAAGTAAATTGGTTAAGGAGTAAGTTTGGGGGTTGTCCAAGGATAAGGGGTGTGGATATGGGCGGCAGAAGGATGGGACTTAGGTAAAGCTGGGGCAACGCTCAGAAATTACAGGACGTTATGTTAAAGCAAGCAGGAGGGGGATATTAGGGACAGAGGACCCTTAGATAGGGATGTTGACACTAAGGGGAAAATATATGGGGTAAACATTTCGAATATAAAGAGAGTGGAGGGGGAAGAGTCAGGAGGGCCTGTTGTGGGGAAGCCTAGAAGAGCAGACAGTGAGAAGGGAGGGGCTGTTGTGGGGAAGTCTAAAAGAGCAGGCTGTGGGAAGGGAGCTCCTAAGGAGAACAGGGCAAGGGGGGAGGAAGAGGGGCAGTTTAGAGGGACAGTCGGGGGAAACTCAGGTTACTTGGTGGAGGCTGGCAAGAGTGTTACAATAAATTTGAGCTACTAAGCAACCTAGAGGGGAAGGAAGGGGTTGGTGGAAATGAGGAAACTGTTACAGAGGCTGAGGGCTGGGAGTCAGATACCCACAGGGCATCACAGACCGGCAATGGAAAGGATAGAAATATTCCCAGATGGAGAAGGGGAAACATAAATGTTAAGCAGATGGGGGAGATGCAACATATTGCAGACATGAGGGAGGAGAGCACGACTGGAGAGAAACTGGGAGACAAGGAGTGTGGAAGGGGCCCCCCTTCAGCAGGGGGGTCTGTACCAAGGATGGGGCCGAGGGGAAGGGGACCCACAGAGGCCTCTGGAGATAGGGGTACTATTACAAGGGGAGATGGTGGTGTGGGGGAAGGGGAAACCGTCAGGGCCAGGATAAATGGTTCGGATAAGAGAGGGGTAAGGGACACCTATTGGGGGGGTGGTCTGAGTTAAGTGGGCAAAATAAGGGAGGCAGAAAGGGGAGGGTGACAAGGGGGTCTCTAATAAGGCAGGAAGACTCCCATGGAATTGAGATCACACGAATAAAGGGGGTGGGGTTGAGGCGCATAGTGGAGGTAACCATAAGGATGATGGCAGTGTTGGGTTCTGTAATTGGGAGACTCGATGATTAGGGATATCCAGTGGGAGGGGACGGGGGGTTGGATGCCATAGCCAGGTGAAGGTAGTGAGTATCTCTGGGCTGACAGTGCACAGAGCAAAGTTCATGGTGTACGAACTGGTTAGGGATTGTGGAGGGAAACTGCATTTCCTGGTGCATTTGGGAACTAACGATCTAGAGGGAAATAGCATTTTGGAAATCTAAGCAAGATTCCAAGAACTTGCCAGAGTCCGTCAGGATAATGGATGCCACATTTCCTTTTCGGAAATATTGCCAGTACCAAAGGCCTCAGTGGAGAAAAAAATGAAGATCACAGAGGTTAATGACTGGCTCAGGAAGTGGGGTGAAGAGAGTGGGTTGGGGGTGTTAGGGAACTGGAAAGGAGTTTGGGAGGAGCAGGGACTGTATGCCAGGACAGGCTTCATCTTGCCCGTTAGGGAAGGAAGTCCTAAACAGGTGGCTGACTACATTCAAGAAAGTTTCGTTTAAACTTGTGGGGTAGGAGGGCTGACCAGAGCCCTCTCCTCCAGATGAGGGAGTAGCCTTCAAACCCAGGTGGGGGGAACAGACAGTGGGGAGGTTTCTGGAGGAGCAGAGGAGGATGGAAGTATAAGGAACCTGGGTGGGGTTCGACAAGGGGATCAGGGATGGGGGTTGGTGTTAGTAAATGCCAGGAGCTTGGGGAAAAAAGTTGCAGAGTTCCAGGCCATGCTGTTCGAGGGGATGGCGGCAGTCATGAAGCGTGGGACAACAAAAACCATGACTGGGACCTAAGCGTGCAGGGTACACTGTGCTTAGGAAGGATAGAAAGGAGGGCAGAGGGGGTGGAGTGGCTATGTTCATTAGAGATGACATAGAAATTGCTAGGGTAGAAGAGGCAGAGGGAAATGTGGAGGTCTTATGGGTCACATTACGAACACAGCAGGAGGTAAGGTCAAGCTGGGTATAGTATATAGGCCTCCCGGGATGGGTGATGTTCTGGAGGATAGTTTGCCGGACAACATCATTGCCCAGTGTGGACCAAAAGGGGAAGGAGTGGTGTTGATGGGGAACCTTAATATGTCAGGTACAAACTGGGGGAAACATGTCCTCTAAGGTGGCCAAGGAGCAGAGGCTGCTGGATGGCTTCCAGTATGTGTTCTTAACACAGCATGTGATGGAGCCCACAAGGGAGGGGCATGTCCTGGACGTGGTTCTGGCAGATGGGGATCTGGTAAGGGACCTAGTTGTACAGGATTCCGACTGGGAACGGCCACAATACTGTCTGGTTTCAAATAAGCATGGGGGGAGGGGGGAGAGATCTAGGACACTGGCAGTGGACTTCAGGGGGGCAGACTTTGTGGGCATGGGAAATATTCTCAAGGATCACTTGAAGGGGATTACATCAATGACAAATGTGGAAAAGAGATGGGAGGTCATAAACCGGGAACTTCATAAGGCAGTCAGGACTTGCGCTAAGGTGAAACATTAGGGAACAAGGTCACATAAACCATGCTGGTGGTTCATTGAGGTTCAGGTAGCGGTCAGAGAAAAGAAGGCAGCCTACAAAAAATATAATACAACAAGAGGGGATAGGGAAAAGAAAATGTACCATCTTGCATCTGGAAAAGTCACTCGGATGGTGAGAGGGCCAAAGTCCAGTACAGAGCAGCGGCTGGCACAGGGGATACATGGAGGGGGAAAAGGGGTTCTTCCAGTACATTGGGGAGCGGAGAAAAACTAAGGGCCATCTCGGCAGATTGAGATCATAAGGAGGGTCTGTGGAAGAGGCGAGGTACCAGGCAGAGGTATTAAACGAGTACTTCACCTCTGTGTTCACTAGGGAGGGGGATGGAATATGTACAAAGCAAGGCATAATGGGGATAGAAGCGGTAGTGAGTGGGATCAGGGGAGCAACAGAAATGGAGCAAGAGGGAGGGAGAGGTACCCCAGGGGTGTCGCATCAGGATAAGGATAAAAAGGCCAGTAAAATGGAGGGGATAGATGATGCTATCTCTACCAGAAGGGTGTGGTTAGCCCTCAAGGCCCTAAAGAAAGATAAATCTCTTGGGCCGAATGGCATTATCCGAGAGTACTGTGGGGATTGGCGGACATACTGGCTGCACCTCGGCGGAGCTCTTCATCAGGTTGCTTGAGACAGGGAGGGTACCTAGGAATTGGCGAGAGGCACATGTGCCAATCCATAAAGTGGGTCGAGGGAAGTACCATGTAACTATAGACCCATCAGTTTGACCTCGGTGGTGGGAAAATTAATGGAGAGTATACTAAAGGAACGATTGGGGATGTACTTGGAGGAGGTGGGAGGTCTGGATAGTCGGCAACATGGGTTTGTGCCAGGTAGATCATGTCAAACCATTCTTGTGGAGTTCTACGAATGGGTAACATCAGAACTGGACAGGGGAAAGCCTGTGGATGTATTATTCTTGGACTTCAGCAAGGTGTTTGACTCTGTCCCCCACAATGGTCTGGTGGAGAAACTGACGGGGTTGGGAGTAGGTCCTTTGATGGTCAGATGGATTGAAAACTGGCTAGCTGGACACACCCAGAGAGCAGTGGTCGGTGGGGAACTCTTGAACCCTAGAGAGGTCGGTAGTGGGGTACCGCAGGGTTTGGTTCTGGGTCCGATCCTGTTTAATGCATACATACCGGACATCAGGGAGGGTATAGGGTGTGAAATGAGTCTCTACACTGATGACTCCAAGATGGGAGCAGTAGTTGAGGGGGAAGAGGGGAGGTTGGCCTTGCAAGGGGACCTGGACACCCTGGAAAGCTGGGCTCACACATGGAAATTAAATTTCAATATCACCAAGTGCAAAGGCATTCATGGGAAACCTTAAACACAGGTACACTGGGAGGAGGCGCTGG
This sequence comes from Neoceratodus forsteri, assembly GCA_016271365.2. NCBI lineage: Eukaryota > Metazoa > Chordata > Ceratodontiformes > Ceratodontidae > Neoceratodus > Neoceratodus forsteri. The sequence goes on from CM057451.1 coordinate 44,417,619, forward strand.
AGGCCTCAATAGGGGAAAAGACCTAGGGGTCATGGTGGATGCATGTATGAATAACTCTGAGCAGTGCAGGAGAGCGGCTAGCAAGGCAAACAGGATGTTAGGATGCATCGTAAGGGGGATCAACTCTGAGAGCAGGGAAGTGATTCTGCTGCTGTACAATGGACTGGTTAGACCACACTTTGAGTACTGTGTATAGCACTGGAGACCACACTTGAAGAGGGACATACAGCTCCTGGAGAGGGTACAGAGGAGGGCAACTAAGATGATAAAAGGACTGGGAGATCTGACATATGAGGATAGACTTGAGGAGCTCTGCCTGTTTTCATTGGAGGAGAGGAGAGACGGGGGACGTGATTGAGGTCTTCAAGTACCTCAAGGGAATAAATAGGGTAAACATGGAGGGGATCTTTAGAGTAAAGCAGGGAGGTATCACCAGAGGGCATGGTTTGAAGTTGGAAGGTGGAAGGGTGGGGGGGGGAAGAAGAGGAGGTTTTTCACTGAGAGGGTGGTGGACCCTTGGAATGCGTTGCCTGGCGAGCTGGTTCAGAGATCCACAGTGGAGGACTTCAAGAGAGGGTGGGACGGACACAGAAAGCGGATGTATCAGATGATGGCCTGGCCCAGGTGGGTGGGGATGGATGATAGGGGTTTCTGGAACACAAGGCGGAGGGCCTCGGCACCCAACTAAGGATCTGAGTTCGAGCAGACTCGATAGACCGTAAGGCCTAATCTGCTGGCAATTAGTATGTTAGTACAGAGAGCAGGGCACTACGTCTTCATACTGAAAATGTTGAAAATTTGGAGTGAAAATATTAAAAAGTGCAGAAGTTACCAGTGTGCATAGAAGGATTTCAACAGCCGTGCGTAACTCGGGCATTTTTTGGTATTTTTGCACCAAGTGTTTAACATGGTATTTTTGGGAACCCACCTCATGAACAATGGCACTGTCATTTCATTACTCTATCCTGAAAGGTGATTTCGCACAGCGACTGCAAAATCACCTTAGGGGTCTGATTAATGAAACGACAGTGACAGCGTTCATGAGGTAGGATCCTAAGAAACCCATGTTGAAAATTTGGTGAGAAGTAAATAAAAAATGGCTGAGATATCAACATAAGCTCGCTCAAAACGCCATTGACAGCCATTATATGGCACTTACCTTGATTCTTCAGTCCTCGGTTCATCTTTGAAGAGTGCATATGTGCCACAGTCCATGGAAGATGACAGAAGAGGATCTCCACTGGTAAGAATAGGGTAATGGGGGATATGGGGTGGTGGGTTGCTCAGTAGGAGGGTCGGGATGAGGGAGAGGGGATGGGGAGATGAGGGACTGTTTTCTTTTTTACAGGATTTAAAAAAAAAAGAATTGATGAACTGTTTTCTTTTTTTCAGGTATACTTTATATAAATAAACATTTTGGGACACTACATTGGGGGTGGGCTCCCCAGTGTCCGCAGTATTGGCGGGAGGTATGATATAACTGGGGACACTGGGAGTGGGCTCCCAAGTGTCCCAGTTTTTGGTGGGGTGTGGCTACTGCCAACACGTGGATTTGGCACCCTGTTGTTAGAAATGTACTGGACAGTTTTCTTCTGTTGGGGACACTGGAATTGGGCTCCATGGTGTCCCACACTGGTGGGGGGGGGCTGTCTAGTGCCAACATGGGGATTGGGTACCCCAATGGCAGAAACATTTATTTTTAAATAAATGTTTCCTATTATCAGCTCACGAAGTAGGATCTTACTTTGTATCTCGTCATACGAAATAAGATCCTGTTTCGTATTCTGCCGATATGAAAGAAAAATTTCAGTATTAAATAAAAACACATTTTAAAAGCATTTTTCGAACAGTAAAGTGCAGAATGCGCGTAAAGGGTCCTAGTAAGCAAACTACATGTGTTGGTTCCTCCCCATGTCATCATTTTGGAGGGTTTCCAGATTTGAATTTTTCGGGCAAAACTGAAAACAAGATGGCAGCCATATGAAAGAGGAATTTTCTCATACTAGCAGGATTCCTCTTTTGTTTCATACAGCTATATTTTAGTGCTTACTGAGCATGCTCAGAATTTTTTTTTCAGATTTTTAAATTGCAATATTTAAAAAAAAACACATTCTTTTTTCACCAGACTAGCAAAATGCACATCTGTGAGGTGTAGTCCTTTTCTGCCCGTAAAATTTCAGACCAGAAAACTAAACCATCTGGGCTGCAGGCAAGTTCAAAGAAAAATCCCAGCAAAGGCAATGAGCGAAAACATTTTTTTTTTTTTTTTTCACTTCTCCGTAACTCTGAAAACGCATATCCAACCGGAACATAACTTGCCACATCAAGAAATCTACCCCACAGGAAGGAGCATACCAAATTTTGTGCAAATCCATTGAACCATTGCAAAGTTATTAAAGTGCAGAATTTTCATTTTAACATTGAACTGCCTGCTCAACCCTAACTATAGGGGTGCAACCGTGCCCCTATAATGTACGTGTGTGTGTGTGTGTGTATGTGTGTGTGTGTGTGTGTGTGTGTGTGTGTGTGTGTGTATATATATATATACACACACATACATTACGAGTGTGTGTGAATACATGTACTAGATAAACCACTCTGTGGTGTGCAGTCGCGCTCTGATATATGTACGCCTTGGTGTGCATTGTAAGCATGAGGCGTGCGTATATCAGAGATTGACCGCACACCTCAGAGTGGTTTACCTATCTTATAAAATGGCAAATTGTTCTGAAGGGGGGTAAAAGTGGAGGTGTGCGGTCTGATATATTGTACAGTTATGTGATGTGTTTTATACAATCAGAAGCTGGCATTTGGAGCTACTCTTTTTCCCCATTTTATAAATATATTTATATAATGAAGCAAAGATCGGGATAAAAAGCAGCATATAGCTGTGTTTATCTGAGTCACTGTGTGGATGAATGACTTCAAGTTATTCCCATAGTGATTACATCATACCCCATTTTTGCACATAGTGACTACATCCCCCCCCCCCCCAGTCTGCTGGCACTGCTTCTTTCATCAGAGCTGACATCATACAACTGAAATTGCATACTCATTTCATCCTCCCCACCCACCTGCTGACTCAGGTCACTCACTCATTCCATTCTTAAGCCTTCTCCTTTTGTTTGGTCCACCACTCATTTTTTTCCCCTTCAATTTAGAGAAAAACACTGGAACTCAGCTCCTCCATTTGAAGTAAAATAAAACCCCAGTCACTCACCACTCCACAATCGCTGACATTTCTCTCCGAATCTCGCCCAGCTTTCAGTGCTCACTCCTTCTCCCACTTCCCTCGTTACATTTACTGCAAGTGCCAGGGACCGATTTTCGCACATACACACACAAAACAAACAGGCGAACTCCACATAAAAACCCTCACAAGGTTTGCACACCAACTCCCTCTCTACCCCGTTAAACTGAGCCAGCATGTTTTTGTAAATTTTTTCAAATCCTGCTCTCATTCAGTCAGCGATGACACCATCTGGATCGATGCACGTTACTCACTGAATCCCATTCGGAAAGACGATACTACCGCAGAAGACTAAAACCATGGAAATAACTGAACCCCTCTAAAATAATGAAAATAAAGCCAAAATCAATGCCCATTTCGCACAAAAACGCAATCTGTCATGCAGAGCATAGCCTGTTGCATAAATCCAAGTTTTGTACAGTAGACTGTGACCTCTCGTGAACCTCACTCATGGCTTCGCCACTCCTGAGGTTACCGAAGGTCACAGGCTACTGTACAAATGACTTGGTTATTCAACAGGCGTGCTTCCCCCTCCCCCTGCATGTCCCTTATTTATATATATATATATATATATATATATATTTGGTGGTGGGATAGTAGATGGAGTTGTCGCCAGAAGCCCAGGCAGTACAACTGCTGCAGCCACTTGGTCTATTGTATGTATTAATTTCTGAAATGGGCAGAACATTTTCTAGGTTTTGCCATGTTCTTATCAGGACATATTCTTGCAACTGGTACTACTTATGCCAACCAAAACACAGCCCACTCTTGAAGTCAGTGCCTGCCACGTCTCTCCTGCTGTAGCTCCATACCTAGCATATCACTGAACCGCAACAGCTGCACTGGGAGAACAGTGGTACCGACACACAAGTCCACCGTGTCCAAGGTCCCCCTTCCTGTTCGACAGGACATTATTAAATTAAGATAGTATTTTAGTGTGAATTGCTTTGTACCACTTACTTTATTTGGATTGCTGGTTGGTTGGTTGTCTGATCTGAAATCCACAGCTCTCAGTCCTGCAGATAATACTGCGGGCATTATAAATCAGCTGTCATTTCTTCAGTATTGTGCGTCCAGCAGTCCCCCTCGATCTGTTGATCTCCACTTCTCGCCAGTCCTCTTTTCCATGTTACCTGCAAACAACAAGCCACTTTCTCATATTATTGTGCAATACCACTACAGTTTCAAAACTGTGGAGGAGAAAAATGCTCTTTACAGCACCCACTAAGGGACACGCTGCCTCCCAGTAAAGCAGGCGGGAAGCACGCAGTCACACAAGATGCACTCCATGATTTCACTGCCTGGTAAAAAAAAAAAAGACAAACTGAATTCAGAAAAGTAGAACAAAACAAAATAGGCAGTCTTTATTTGTGAGTGTGTGTGTGTGCAGCTGGAATGCAGGAACATCGACAGACAGCCTCACACCCAGTCATGCCAGCCTCTCTGTTGCTCCGGGGTTAATAAAAAAAAAAAAAAAAAAAAGGAAACAAAACTGTTGGTGTGCATAGGCACCGGGTTGTATTTTTGGATGTGGACTCTGTCCCACCAATATTTTCCCATGCACATTTTTTTTTTTCTTGGATCTACATGCCCCCGTGACCTGTCCCAGGCCATGGCTGTCGCTTGCCCTGTCCCCAGCGGGCTCCGTCCTTATGGGTGGGCTAGGAAGGAATTTTTTGACACTAGCGCCATCTTGGGTGTGTGATTGTATGTGACCCCGCTGGGCATGGCGGCAGGGGTGCATCGGGGAATCCCCCTGACCCTCTGCCTCTATCATTGGTGGTCCGTGGTGGTGGCATTTTCCATTGGCCCCAAATCCCTGTTTCTGCATGTGCCTACTGAATCAGAGCTGCATTCTGGTTGGGCAGCAGTATGGTTTAAATTAAGATGGGCTTCAAGGAGCGGAGAGGCGATCGAGGGCCAGGGAGTAATCATTAGCGTATAGTGTGAGCTCTCGGAGCGGGTGTCAGTGCAGAGCAGCAGTGGTAGTGACTAGGAGGGCTGAAGGCAGTGTGAGAACTTTCCCAAAGGACCAGTAGGGCTAAGCTGTCCCGGTCTGTCCATCGAGATTCAAGGTGAGGAGGAGGAGGAGGAAGGGAGGACTCTTGAGTCGCCGCAGGGGAGCAGCACCCATCGACTCGCTGAGATGGACCCGGTCACCAAGGTAGGGACTCGGGGGCCAGTGGCACCAGGGGTAGCAGAGTCGAGGAGAGGCCTGAGAGACTAGTGAGGCTGCGGCAGAGAGTGTAGAGCAGAGGGCGCTCAGGGCGATAGAGCAGGGAGCCATCAAAGCCAGCCTAGTATCCAAGGGAAGGTCTTCGTGAGTCCATGTCTGTGAGTGTGTGTGGGCCATGTGGGAGGGAGCGACTGAGAGCAGCAGGTGGTTGGTTGGGTCAGACTCAGAGCATGGCAGGGGGCTTAGGGCAGGGCAGTAGACCAGTGACCAGCACCATAATCTACCCAGTCCCAGGCTGCAGTACCATACTATACCACCTAGACCAGAGCAGCAGCTGCTTAATTAAAAAGAAGTGCCAAGCCCAGCAGCCACCAACCAGACAGAACAGGCTGGGGAGTTAGAGAGAAGTGTAGGCCTAGGGAGAGAGTCTAAGCAGGTCCGAGGCAGCAGAGAGCAGAAAGAGACTACAGAGAGAAGGTCGCCAGGTTGGGTCAGAGCAGACAGAGGAGAGATTCCTACTTTGACCCTTTCAGGCAACCCACCAGGAGCCAGGACAAGGCCAGTCAGTCAGCATCCCGCTGCACAGGCATATCTTCCACAGGCAGGAAGCAGAGAGGCTACAGGCAGCAGCCAGCAAGACAGAGAAGATCAGAGGAACTCAGACCAGCAGTGAAAGCACAGCACCAGGTGGTGGTAAGGCTAAGGCCTATCTCTTACCCCTCCCCCCATCAAGAGATCAAGAGAGAGATCCAGAAAGTGAAAGCACTAGCCAGGTAAAGTGCCGGTGGCACACTGGGATGTGAATGGATCGTCATCGGGGATGCATCAGGTGGGGTGAGATTTGTGTATGGGACTAGAGGGGGAACTAGGATGTCACTGACATTGCCTGACTAGACTGTATGTGGAAGGGTTTATGGTACAGTGGTATGAGGGGGAGTTGGCAAGTTGCAAGAGTTAAGGTATTATATGTCATGCTGTCTCCAACCAGCAACCGCGCATATTTTGGTATTGTTATCTAGCAAATAAACCCAAGTCTCAGATCAGTTTGTTTAGATAGAAATATTTTTTTTATGTTACCTTTTCTGGAATATTCTTGGCCTTTTTTTACCTTTATCATCCTGGCCCTATGTGAAGCCTGGTATAGAAGTTAAATAGAAATGATTATTCAAGTGGAGGAATAGAATCAAATGCATGCTATGCTACTGTGTGGTAGTAAGCAATCTTGTACGTGGCCCATGATGGAGGCTTCAGTAAGTCATCACACTACAATAATACAGTGTGTAACCAAGGACTCCCAGCAGCTTTTTTCCACTGTCTGAAGTCACAGTGTCCTTAAAGCAGCAGTGCATGAATGTGGTGAAAATTGTCACCTATGCTTTTTATTCTGTTTTAGATTGCCCCTCCCCGATCTACTGACTTGTATGATCTTTCCACAGTTTGAGCTCACATTATGAGTACTTTTCATCACATCTGAAGAGGAGCGCTCCTTTTTTCTATGGCTTAGACCAGGTTTTCATCAGTATTCTCAGCTGTTTTTGTACACACTTGTTCAAAATCACTTCTGTTGTGACTAAAATGGAACTATAATGTAGCAAACCTGGCTCCCTGACCTTCTGGAACAATAGGTGTTCAAAAACAGCTGCAAATTCTGATGAAAATCTAGTCTGAGCCATCTTAAAAGGAGCACTCCTTTTATTACTTCAAATGTGAACAAAAGTAGTAAAGCAGACTCAAAATAGAGAAAGGTATCAGAATAAGAATCAATCTAAAATGGTATTAAAAAAGTATAGGTCGCAGTGTTCTCCTCATTCATGCACTGCTGCTTTAAACCAGAACTGATGGCATCCTTACTTGGAAGGGAACAAAATACTAAAGATGCTGTGTGACCAGCCAGCAGTACACAAGTGCCAGTTGGGCATGACTGGATAATTTTTTCATAGTAATTTCCTTTCATTAAAGACTGATCTTTGCTCAAGACAGAGGGTAGTCTTGATGAATAGTCTTAATGCAAAAGGTAATGGTAAGAACAGGCGGGGCATGGTGAGAGCTTTTGCGCGACTGTGCTTGCACCTATCCAGTTCCTTTTGTACTAGAGCTGACTCGTGATATGTGACCGATGCAGTGTAATAAGGGGTCTACCGTCTGGGGAAGTCGAGGAGAAGACTGCAAGGGGTTGGCAGATGGGATTCAGCTAGGGATTGGAAGAAATATGGACTATGGAGAACAAAGAAAACTGATGCTGTGCTGCTGATCATGAATGGGATGGAAGGAAAGGGACAGCCTGTAACTAACTGTTATGGTATTCTAGGAGTCTGATGTGAACAAACAGTACTAAGCTATGTGTCACTAAAGCTTGTTTGCTGTTGTACACGAAGTTCATGTTTCTGACTCTGTTCTGTCCCACAGAAGCTCTCTCATTTTTTAATAGCCCATTGATGCAGTAATTATTAATTATATATTTCTTCCCTCCCCTTTTTGTATTATTCAGCCATGTATGAGTGCATAATTTTTTTTTTTTATTTCTATTTTTTTTTTTCCCTTGTCACTGTATAACTGTGTTTTGTTATGATCGTCACTGTACTTCTGTCCTGGCTCACTTTGTAAATGAGCTCGCCTCAACAGTGTTTCACCTGGTTAAATATAGACGACTGATTGAATGAGTAATAAGCCTGTGTGTCCTCTATCTCCTATCCCTCGCTTTATCATTTGCCACCCACTTAGCACACAGGACAGTATTCCCACTGCTACTTGCTCCCTCTCTGTCACGGTCATGCTGTCTGCTAACAGTACACTCACACAGTATTTCATGGTATGAACATTAGGAATGGACAGAGAGACAGTGGTACAGCAGTTACTCCCCACATGGCAAGGGACTGAGCGACTGCAACATGTTTAGGAAGGGACAGATCGGAGCATATTGCTGTGCCCTCTGTGCTGCTCATGGTGTGCTGCTGTCTCTCTCAGCACACAGATAGGTGATGTATCCAGTATCGGGACCACAAACAAGTTCGGCCAGCTGTCAGCGCTAATATTAGTGTTCGCGAAAATATTCTGCTATATAGTATATTCTGCAGCAAAATGCAAGTTCTGTGGAAACTTTGACAGCTGTGAAATCACACAAATCCAGCAGCCTTGGTCATCCACTATATGGATTAAGTTGGCCCTCATGAATGTCTGTAGTTTGCGTGCCCCCCACCCCACAAAAAGATGGGTTCACGCCAGTTTGGGTTATTCCCATGTATCAGCCATCTTGGTGAGAGATCTGGGTATACTTATGGATAGAACAATAGAAACACAGAATCTGTCTGCCAGTGTGACCTTGCCTATACTCTCACTGCAGACCCTTCATTATTATCTCAGGCTACCTCCCCCTCTTGCTTTCCAACTAATATTCCCTAATGCCTATTCCATGCATGTTTGAAGTCCGTTGTTTTGACCCCCACCACCTTGGCTGGAAGACTGTTCCAGGTATCCACCATCTGTGAAGTACCACCTCCTCAAATCTCTCTTAAATGTTCCCCTTTCAGCTTCACTGCATGTCCCCTTTTCTCATGCATCCTTTCTTCTGAAAAATACTCCCCTCCTGAACCTTATATTCAACTCTGCAAGGTATTTAAAGGTATCTATCATGCCCCCCCATCCCTTTCCAGGATGTACACATTGATGTCCCTCAGTCTCTCCTCGTATGGGATCTGAAGCAGCCCCTGCACCATTTTTGTTGCCTTCCTCTGGACAGCCTCCACCTTAACTATGTCCTTCCTGAGATGTGATCTCCAGAAATGGCCACAGTACTCCAGAGGGAATTTCACTGGCAGGCTATACAGTGGCAACACTACATCCCACCCTCCTGCTGACGATATCCCTCCCTATGTACCCCAGCATCCCACAGGCACTACCTACCGCTGTGGTGCATTGTCTCGGCAGCTTGAGGTCATCAGATATTGCTCCCAAGTCCCTGTCCACCTCCTCTGGAGTGTCCACTCTACTGCAGATTTTGATGTCATCTGCAAAGAGGCATACCTACCCTTCCAGCTCATCTGCAGTGTTACTTATAATGACATTAAAGTGACTGGTCCCAGTACTGAGCCCTGTGGCACCTGGCTGGTCACCCTCCCTTCCCTGGAGTGAACTCCATTTACCACCACTCTCTGCCTAATATCAATTAACCAATTTCTTAGCCAGTTTACCGCCCTGTGATACACCCCTAAGCTGCCCAGTTTCCTTATGGGTCTCCTGTGTGGTACAGTGTTGAAATACCTTACTAAAATCTAAGTAGGCCACATCCATTGCCACTCCCTGATTTATTTCCCTGGTCACCCAGTCAACGAAATACAGAGTTTTCTGATATGAGGCCCCAACCCCCCATGATTTCTCGCTGCATCAGGTCTTGTAACTTGCTGTATTCAAGATGCTCCACAATCCCTTCCTTTAGCAGGGACTCCATTAATTTTCCCACCTCTGGTAGACTGACAAGACTACAGTTGCCAGCCACCTTCCCGCTACCACTTTTATGAAGGACTACATCTGCCCTCTTTCAGTTCTCCAGAACCACTCCTCTTTCCAGTGTGTTGTTGAACAGGGATGTCAGAGATGCAGCCAGTACCTCCCTAAGCTCCCTCAGTACCCTTGGGTGCACCCCGTCTGGTCACATAGCTTTGTCCACTCACAGATTTGAGAGTCCCTTCAAGACTTCTACTCTGTAGAGGGACTTGTGTCTACTTCCTTCCCCCAGGTGCTCCTGCTGCTTCTGTGTGGCCCTTTCCCTCTGAAGACTGAACAAAAGTATTTGTTCATGATATCTGCTTCTGATCAGGATCCTCCTCTGTACAGTCATAGTCCGCCTCCTGCCTGCTGCCTCAACCTTACAATCCCTCCCAGACTTCCAGGTTTCACTCTAAAGTATTCCTTCACAGGGACAACAGGTCTGTCTAAAATGGAAACACAGAAACATAGAATTTGACGGCAGATAAGGACCGCTTGGCCCACCCAGTCTGCCCATTTCCCTACCTAATGGATAAGCTGCAGGTCCTAACTAACCAACAGTCTGCTTCTTTCTACATCCGCCCCCTAGAATTGCCTTATGCCTGTCCCATACATTCTTGAATTCCACCGTTTTTGACTCCACAACCTACTTAGGAAGGCTGTTCCATGCATCCACAACCCTCTCCATGAAAAAATACTTCCTCACATTACTTCTGAGCTGTTCCCCCTCTAACTTCAGATTGTGCCCTCTTGTTCTTGCACACCTCTTTTTCTGAAAGATGCTACCCTCTTGGACTTTGTTGATTCCCTTGAGGTACTTGAAAGTTTGTAACATGTCCCTCCTCTCCTCAAGGCTATACATATTAAGCTCCTTAAGTTTCTCTTGATATGTCTTCTGGTGCAGACACTGCACCATTTTAGTTGCCCTCCTCTGGACTGCCTCCATCCTGTCTGTGTCTTTGCAGAGATTGGGTGTCCAGAACTGCACGCAGTACTCCAGATGGGGTCTCACCAGCTGTCTGTACAGAGGGATAACAACTTCCTGTTTTCTACTGGTGATGTCTCTCCCTATGCATCCCAGTATCCCCCCAGCACTTCTTACTGCCCTCTCACATTTAGGTCATCTGATATGACTACCCCCAGGTCCCTTTCCATTTTTGTTGTTAGTATCTCACCCCCACTGTGTACCCTTCCCCTGGGTTTTTGTTTCCCAGGTGCATTACTTTGCATTTCTTAGCATTGAGTCTAAGCTGCCATACATTTGACCATTTCTTCAACCTTGTACTGAACCCTACGGTACCCCACTAGTAACCCCCCTTTCTTCAGAGTGGACTCCGTTTACTATTTCCCTTTGTGTCCTGTTCTGTAGCCAATTCTTTACCCAGGCTACCATCTTGGGACCCACTCCCAGGCTGACCACTTGTATATTAATCTTTTGTGTGGGACTGTGTCAAATGCCTTGCTAAAGTCTAGGTAGGCCATGTCCACAGCCCCTCCCTGATGTACTTTGGTCACCAGTCAAATCTATTAGATTCGTCTGACATGACCTTCCCGCTGTGTATCCATGCTGCCTTGGGTCCTGTGCTCCTCTGGCCTCTAGGTACTCAACAGTTCTTTCCTTCAGAAGTGATTCCATCATTTCCCAATCACTGAGGTTAAACTAACAGGTCTGTAGTTTTCTGCTTCTGCCCTGCTCCCACTTTTGTGAAGTGGAATAACATCTGCCCTCCTCCAGTCCTCAGGTACCACCTCATCCTCCCATGATTTATTAAAGAGGGTAGTCAGTGGTGTCACTACTTCTGCCCTTAATTCTTTAAGAATTCTGGGATGAATCCCATCAGACCCCACTGCTTTGTCCACCTTCAGTTTTAAAAGTTCCTTCAGAACCCTTTCTTCTGTGAAAGGGTTGGTATCAACCCCCATATCCAGCGTGTTTCTGTTGTTTGATTTAGGTATCTCCCCCTCTCCATTTGTGAGTACTGAGCAAAAATATTTGTTTAGTGTCTCTGCCTTTTCACAGTCGCCCTCTACCCACTCCCCTTTATTAAGCCTCGCTATCCCTCCCTTGGTCTTTTTTCGCTCCCTGATGTACCTATATAACGTTTTATCCCTTCTTAACTGAGTTGGCTATCTTTTCCTCGGTTTGGGCCTTTGCTGTTCTGACTACCTTTCCTGCTCCGTTTTGCTTTAACTGCTTTCTCTGTCCTGCTCCTACTGTGATTCCTTGTACTTCCTGCATACTCTTTTTTTTTCTCTCCCTAACCTTCCCTGCCACCTCCTTTGAGAACCATAGTGGTATCTTACATCATTTTGTTTTGTTTATTTGCTTCTCACAAAGGCTTGTTGCCTCTGTAATGGCAGTTTTGATTATTCCCCATTGTTCTTCCACTCTTCCTTCCTGCCCATTTGCTAGTGCATTCCTTAGGCACTCACCCATTTTGGCAAAGTCAGCCCTCCTGAAGTCCAGTACCTTTGTCTTTGTATGGCTTGACTCTACTGCTGTGTTTATCGTGAACCATACTGTTCGATGGTCACTAGTTCCCAGATGGCTACCCACTTCTAAACCTGTGATCCTCTGGCCATCCCCATTTGAGAGTACCAGGTCTAAGATTGCTCCCTCTCAAGTGGGTTCTGATACTAGTTGTCTAAGACATGCCCCCTGTAGGGCATCTAGAATGACCCCACTCTTAGAAGTGGCTGCTGCAAATGCACTCCAGTTAACATCTGGCATATTCAGATCCCCCATTAGCAATATCTTGCACACTGCTTTCTATCTCTTCACCACCCCACTTGTACCTCCCCTTCCTGTAGGTCATGCAAAATCCCTATTCCACTGGGCCAAGCGTAACCAAGTCCCTGCTGATCGACTAACAGCCATCCTAGATGATGTCCTCCCTCAAATAATCAGGTACTGTATATCCATAATGGATGTAGTTTTCAGATGCTGATGGTCTAAAGGGTGCTAAGCACTCTCATCACCTCTGTAGGCACAAACCTCTCCCAAACCATCACAAAGTCCATCTGTAGGAATGACATGACTAAAAAGCACTCCCTCCCTGATGTGATCTTCGTCAACTAACCAGATCAAGCAAGGTCACCCCAGTAGCTCAGTGACAATGAGTCCCACTGCCATACAGGCAACCTGAGTTTGGGAGGGAGCACAGGTCGCTGTGTCAAGAGGCAGGCCAAACTGAGGTAAATGCCGTGCCAACAGCAGACCTTAGTCAGGGAAGATTGGTGGTGGATTCCGGTGCTACATCGACCCATACAACAGAGCCAGGGAGCATGCTGTCTTTGCAGTGGAGTTATGTACGTGTACTAAGCATGTGCAATGATTTGAAACTAATCTCACCCATTCCCCTCCCATCACCTTCTCACCTCTGCCGCCCTGAGGTCCCTTCCTCTCATCTCACCGTGTTGCCCCTGCCTCCCTCCTTCCTTGTATCTATGCAAGCTTTACCAGTACCATTCCCAAACCAAACAATATCCCTGTATAGTCCTATTGTGATATTGTCATGGTTTTAAGTTGGAGGTATTTTTGCAAACAACTTTTTTGTTCTCTGTATGCACTATGATCCACTGTCAGGCAATACATAATTATGTATATATTGTATATAATTAATTAATAAGTGGTACTGGTATGACCGGATACAATCTTGGAAGGGAGGCTATTAAGTGAATGGTGACCTTCAACTTCTTGTAAAATTTTCCAGAAGGTGGCAGAATCGCTGGCGGCAGTGGCTAATTTAGGTTGGAAGAAGCTTGCTTTAGTGGCCCTAACAATTTTGGTGCAGTGGTTCCTTAATTTTCTAAAGACAGCCCATTCCGCTGGATCCTTAGTTTTTCTGGCCCTTATTTACAGAGCATTTCAACTATGAAGAGCAGAGTTTAGCTCAGCAGAAAACCAAGGTCAGGATCGCTTCCTGGTATGGGATTTGGTTGGGGTGCATTTTTGTCAATGACGCCTAGTAGCAGTTTTTGGAAGATCTCAAAGGCTGTTTTCACTGAGGATGCGAGGTAGAAGTCTTCCCAACAAATATTGTTAAGGTCTACTAAATAATTATAGAGTTCGAAGTTTCGTCGGTTCCTTTTTAGGGTGAATGTAGAGGAGGATAGAGATTTAGGGGCTGAGCAAGCACATGCTGTTGCACTGTGTGGTCACTGATGTTGTTGAAGAGTATGCAGGCGTGGCTGTATAGATGGAGTTTGTTCACTAAGATGAGGTCGAGAAGTGTGCTATTTACATCATTTTTGAGTTGGGGCGAGTGATTTGTGGTATAAGCTATGTGAACCCGAATTTGTCTCACAGGTCTTTTAGAGGTTTAGAGGACTTGGAGAGCCAGTCCATGTTCAGGTCACCCAAGATGATGACTTCAGTAGGCTACAGGTCCACCAATTTGCGTATTTGATTAAAGAATGTGAGGCCTCCTGAGGGGGTCTGGTAACAGCCAGCAATACAGATGGATTCAGAGGATGGAAGGGAGAGTCTAATAGAGATCCATTTGAATTCCTAAGGGATAGAATTACCGTATTTCACCGTTTAGAAGCCGCATCTTCTATTACAAAATTTAATTTTGAAGCGGGGCTTCTATTTGAGGGCGGATACTAATTGGGGTGTCTTCTGTTAATAATGCTACGGTACCAGTAAATAACATTCACCAGAAATCCAGAGGTGTGCAGGATTCATGGGACTCTCATGATATTGTGTTCTTTGTTGAGGAGCCTGAAGCTAGTGGCCCAGAAGCTGAAGCCGACCCAGACAGTGACGATGAACTAGATTAACCCTTAGGCTGCTGGAAGATTTAGAACGCATAGGTTTTTAGGACAAGATATCTTGGCGGCAGCCTAAGGGTTAAAATCCGTTTAGATGCCTGAATAATTTTACTTGCATAACCAAAAAAATAAATAAAATGAGAGGCAATAAAGCTATTGAAAACCTAATCGTTAGTCATTTTTCTTCATTCATTCTTAGCGTGCCCACGGTTACAACGTTGGTTTCGAGTTGCGCGATGATGCAGTAGCAACCAAAGGCCACGTGGTAGCAACCCGATGTGCGGAAACTTGCTCGTTTGCTTGTGCTGTATACTATAGTAGTGGAAAATAGTGAAGTTACCATTCAGCTGATTGTGTTCAGAGATTACCGGTGGATATTAACTACGGTATACTAAGAAAATTGGCGTTTCTACATACGGCTTGTATACGAGGTCGGCTTCTGTTGCTTAATATTAAATCAGCATGCGGCTTCAGTTTGGGGGCGGGTTCTATTTGAGGGCGGCTATAAAACGGTAAAATACGGTAGTTTCAATCGGTGATACTGTGAACTTGTCCCTGACATAAATTGCAACCCCCCACCTCCCCACCTCTGGTTGGTCTGTCTGCCAGAAAGACGCTGTAATCAGGGAGGTTAATTTTGTGATTGGGGTAGAGCTTGCCAGTCAGGTTTCAGAGATAGCCAAGACATTTGGTTCAGTGTGAGAAGTCCAAGCCTGAACAGAGTCAGGTTTCCTTAAGGGGCTACACGCATTCAGGTGTAAGGAGGTTATTCCTTTCAGTTGTTGAATATCCGTGGGTGAGGAAATGGGTAGAGGGGGACCTGGGTTAAGTTCAGCGTTCCCTGAACAGAATAGGAGTAGAAGGAGTAGCTTTTTTAGTGACCCTAGTAGTAGCATGCGGAGTCTAGTCTTACTCCGCTTGGTGTGGGAAGGGGGATGGGGAGTTTATAATTAAACATGGAGGAAAAGATGGCCACCTGTACTGAAAGGGTTAAGGGGGGGTGGAAGTGGAAGTGAGGAGGTGCTGTTAAGGGGAAGGCTATTCTCAAATGTTTTGCTGAAGAATCTAGTGGAGCAACCTGGTGTGGTGTAAATTGGGAACACTAGCCTGCCTAAGGAGACAGTAGGGTACACTGGCCAGACTGGAGGCACAGAGGATTTAGAGTAATAGCACAGATTCCGTTAGGGAGAAAAAAACAAGGAAAAACAACATATACATGGTGAGGAAATGTGATGCTTTTGGTAAATTAAACGAGGGGATGACACTCTTAAAGTGGGCAAAACAATGGTACACAGACACTAGGAATTATGTACAATTAAATAATTAGGTAGTATTCAGTCTTAATTGCAGATTAACTAGCTGGAGAGTGAAAAACTAATCAGGGCGTAGTCGTGCCAGAGAAGGAAAAGCACAGTCAAGAACCCGAAAAGGGGAAATGAGGACTTAAAAACAAGAAGTGAAAAAGGCGACCTCTAGTGGGGAACAATGATAACCTGCAAATAGAAAAGTAAACCGATAAAAAAACAAAATAAAAAAAACCCTAGCAGCAAAAGTTTCACTCAGCCCAAGAGCCCTAATAAAGCATGCTTAAATAAATCCTCCAATGTTCGGCCGAGGTTAGGAAAAAAGAAATTTAGGAAGCAGAAATGAGCTCCAGGGGAAGGTGCCAGGCAATTTAAATTTACAGGAGCTGAAGCCAGTCAGGGAGAGATGGAGTGCTGAATCGGCCTGTAGTAGACCCAAGTCAGGCACCATCCACCAATTGAGTTCTCGACAGCAAGCCGGGCTGGAGCTGCTTTCCCAAAGCGTACCTGGATCCTTGCTCTTGAGGGCGGGCTGAGGAACTCCCTGTGGCCAGCTGTGTTCAGCACCAGACCACTAGTGCAGAAGATGGAGCCTGCTCAGGGAAGTCCTGAATCCTTGCTCTTGAGGGTGGGCTGGGGAGCACCCTGTGGCTGGCTGTGTTCAGCACTGGACCGCTAGTGCAGAAGATGAAACCCGCTCAGGGAAACCCTGCATCCTTGCTCTTGAGGATGAAACCCGCTCAGGGAACCCTGGATCCTTGCTCTTGAGGGTGGGCCATTCCCAAGAGAGTGCTGCAGAGTGACAGCAGGGTGCCAGTGATTTTTCCCAGATTAGGCTAATGCTGTATGTCTTGTGTCACTGAATGGGCTTCTGTCAGTGTGAGAGAGTGAGTGAGTTAGCAGCTGGCTCTGTCACTTGAAACCCCAGTCCCGGTACAGACAGCATTGGTCAGCAGCTGCATGGAGAGGGAGACAGAGAGATAGTTAGCAGCTGGCTCTGTCACTTGAAACTCCAGTCCCGGTACAGACAGCATTGGCCAGCAGCTGCATGGAGAGGGAGACGGAGAGAGATAGTTAGCAGCTGGCTCTGTCACATGAAACCCCAGTCCCGGTACAGACAGCATTGGTCAGCAGCTGCATGGAGAGGAGAGCGGAGAGAGATAGTTAGCAGCTGGCTCTGTCACATGAAACCCAGTCCTGCACAGACAGCATTGGTCAGCAGCTGCATGGAGAGGGAGACGGAGAGAGATAGTTAGCAGCTGGCTCTGTCACATGAAACTCCAGTCCCGGTACAGACAGCATTGGTCAGCAGCTGCATGGAGAGGGAGACGGAGAGAGATAGTTAGCAGCTGGCTCTGTCACTTGAAACTCCAGTCCCGGTACAGACAGCATTGGTCAGCAGCCGCATGGAGAGGGA
Source organism: Neoceratodus forsteri (assembly GCA_016271365.2). Classification (NCBI taxonomy): domain Eukaryota; kingdom Metazoa; phylum Chordata; order Ceratodontiformes; family Ceratodontidae; genus Neoceratodus; species Neoceratodus forsteri. The sequence goes on from CM057451.1 coordinate 44,435,021, forward strand.
GACGGAGAGAGATAGTTAGCAGCTGGCTCTGTCACATGAAACCCCAGTCCCGGTACAGACAGCATTGGTCAGCAGCTGCATGGAGAGGGAGACGGAGAGAGATAGTTAGCAGCTGGCTCTGTCACTTGAAACCCCAGTCCCGGTACAGACAGCATTGGTCAGCAGCTGCATGGAGAGGGAGACAGAGAGAGATAGTTAGCAGCTGGCTCTGTCACTTGAAACGCCAGTCCCGGTACAGACAGCATTGGTCAGCAGCTGCATGGAGAGGGAGACGCAGAGACTGCGATCATTCATGTGAGTGCCTCCGATAACATTCCCAGATCTCTTGCTCCCTTATATTTATTTTATTGTTTTTTTTTTCTGCAGTTTGCTTTTTATTTTGCTGTGGTGTTGAAACTTTGCATTGCTAAGTCCCCCCACCAAAAAAAAGTTTGTTTTTTCATTCAGATAGTTTTTCCAAAGTGCCTGCATCTCTTCCTGTACCTGTTCATCCTGAAGGCCCTTCACTGTGCTCAACATGTAATGTCATCATTGACATCACATAATATTTTATCCTATAGCAGGACTGCATTCTGTCACAGACACAAATAACTCTTGCCACAGGAATGAATAGCTGCTGCCTCAGTAGTGCTACTGCAAGTGTGAAGGAGAACTAGGGGCCCTCTGGATAATCTGCACTGTACACTATAGCAGTAGCTGGTTGGTCAGATGCAGCCAGTGCAGTTCCTTGTATTCTTTGAGAATGCCCCAGTGACCCAGGAGCAGATGAGATGAGTACATATGGAATTTGTGTCTATACAAGGCCCAAAGAATTGCTCCACTTAACATATTGTGAATGCGGTTGTCTTCCAGCACTTGGTGTACTGTTATTCATTTTACTACTTGCAGTCCTTGTCTTTGCACAGTTATTTATGTTTATAAAATGGCAAGAAAAAATCTAGAAATCTCACTGGCCAAGAGAGATTAGCTGACCATACGTTAAATCTCTGTGTACGCACAGCCATCCTGGTCCTAAACCACATCACACAATGAGCAAATCAGTCCTCCTACAACCAGAACTATCTTCCATCAATCTCCCTACAACCAGAACTGATCTTCCACCATAAACATGGCTGCTACCTTTACACTGTAGAAACCTTCAACTGGGCCCTAAAATAAAACTACCTTAAATATAAAATAAAACAAATTAATTAAATGTTGTTTACCAGATCGTCACACTTTCTTTACACACGTAAACAAATCAGAAACATTAAGCATTGTTTATAGTTTTCATTACAACGGTTTCTTTGCTAACAGTGAAAAATCCCCCTTTTGTCTTTATCTGCTCATCAGGGAAATTTCTTCTGCTTTCCCTGACAGTGAGATAACTTGAGTTTCTGGCTCTAAAACAGGCTTTTGTTGTCTGTGTGTGTACAGTATGTTAGTGGAAGAACATTCTGCTAGTAGAACTGAGCAGAATTTTGAATCCATGTATTCCATGGTAAACATTCCATGATAAACATGCCATTTCTTGAAAGTGAGGAATCACAGAAAATAAAAACAGAATGAAAAGAGCAAGCAATAATACTGTATAAACAAAGAAAAACGGTAAATGTCTGACCCAGCTGTTTATCTTTTAGGACAGAGCGAGCAGTTCATGATGCTGTCATTCAGTGTGGCAGTTTTGAACCACGCTCAAGCTTGCAGCGCCGGGGAACTGAAAAGCCTCTGTTATGGCTTCCGTTTAGTTTTGTCTATAGAGTGAGGAGCATGAAATAAAATAAGGGGGCTATGTGTCATACATAGAATGAGGAAAACAGCATTTGTGAATTGTTGTGGATGGCGAGGGAGTATGAAGCTTAAGTGGGCAAGAAGGCACACACTGTATAATACTACTTTAATCTAGTACCAGTAGGCAGAAGGACTATTTTATGTTAAAAGCAAAGATTCACTTACATTTTTACTTATTTAAAAATGTGTTTCAAAATAAAAAAAAATGCTTCTAAAAATAAAGGGCCATTTTATAAGCGCAGTAAGACAGTCCAGGTGGGGTTGTGCATTACGGTGTGATAACCGATAACCGCACTCCTAGGGATGACCGGCACTCGACCTTCGGCCGCGTGCCTAAATACACCCCTAGGAGTGTGTTTATCACACCGTAATGTACACCCCGTTGTCTTATTGCTTACTTATTCACATATTATTGTGTTACAGTGCATGGGGGCCCTTGTTACTAACTGAAATCAAGCAGATTACAACCTTGTTATGCCATCGTTATGACATCACTCTGTTGTTCAGGGCCAGATCAAGCCTTAGGGGGGCCTGGGACACTCACAACTCGGGTGGCCAGGTAAAAATGCCCAATTTTTCATACCTATTTTTTTGCTCAACATTTTCCGAACATATTGTTCATTATAGTTTTAGTTCATTAACCTTAACAACCACCATATGGGGAGACAAGCCCCATTATTCACAGGTATAGCACTCTATTGCACTCACCATGTCATGTGACATATGAAGGCTGGGGTCTGGTCTGGGGCCTCCAGGCCCAGAAGCTCTGGGGTCTATATGTTCTGGTGCTGAGTTTGGGGATTTTATTGGCGATAAAATGCTTGTTAGATCTTCCAAACAATTGCCCCACCAGCTGCTTAAAGGGACATCAAAACCCCTTAGGCCTCCATGTGTTAAAAATAATAATAATTGCTAACATTCTATAGGGACTGTTGATGCAGCTGGTAGTTTTATTCACATCCCGTTTTTGTTTTTAAAGAGTGAGAACTTGACTGCCCACCATACTGGTGTTAGAACAGACAGCAAAACATGTTTGTTTACATTTCCTGCAGTTAACAACAGAATACCAGTGCACAACCCCCCTCCCCAAACATGGTACATTTTAATTAAACAATTACATGGCCACTGGCTCTACTTACTTTAAACTTCATGTAAAAAAGGGGGTCCTCTTAGTCTTCAGATTGGAATTCCAAAGTGAGCGACTATACCACCACTCACGGTGGGACACTTTAGATTATAGTCCCTACACTAGCTTAATAGCTCTGAAATGGCATGATGGCTACTCACAAATATAGAGTGCTGCCTGAATTGGCCTACAATACATGGCCTAATTGGCTCCTTAAATAAGGTACTTCCACCCAGGAACATTTACAGGTGGTGGAAGGGAGCGTGTTGTAAGGGGCGCCACCACACCTTCCCCAAATCAACATGCTCAACTCTGCATTGCCCACAAATGTAATTAACATTTCTGCTAGGGGGTGCTACTGGGTTGTGGTAAGCAGCAGTTAACAGAATACCAGTGCACAACCCCCTCCCAAAATGGTACATTTTAATATGTAAACAATTACATGGCCACTGGCTCTACGTACTTTAAACTTCATGTAAAAAGGGGTCCTCTTAGTTTTCAGATTGGAATTCCAAAGTGAGCAAGCTATACCACCACTTCACGGTGGGACCCTTTCGGTATAGTCCCTACACTAACTTAATAGCTCTGAAATGGCCGCAGCGGCTGCTCACAAATATAGAGTGCTGCCTGAATTGGCCTACAATACATTGTCTAATTGGCTCCTTAAATAAGGTACTTCCACCCAGGAACATTTACAGGTGGTGGAAGGGAGCATGTTGTAAGGGGCGCCACACCTTCCCCAAATTACATTTCCTGACCTGCTCACCCTGCATTATAACCTTAAAAAGGTGGACTGAAAATAGACAGCTGTGTCTTTCAATCTGATAACTTCACTTGTGTTGGTACCTCCTCTACTGATTAGGCAGACTACAATTATCTTACCCCCAAAAATTACCTAAACAGATCAGTTGCAAAAGTTAGGCAGAAAATTGGTTCCCCCTGGAGTCAGAGGGGTGTGGGAAACCTTCTGGCTTTAAGTCTACAGCTGCAGCCGGTGTGAACAATACCACTAGTCACCACATGAGCATCACTGTACTGCGAAGCTCTGGGGTTTAGATGTTCTGGGGCAAGTTCTGGGACTCCTAGAGGAGAGTTAGGTGCACTGCACCGTCCATGTCAAAGGTGTGGGGTGCATGCATCCAAGGCGACTGAAGCAGGAGGTCTCACAGGCAGACAAAACAAAACAAAAAAAGGCACCACACACATCCCAGATACAGGGCATTACCTTCCAGAGGCCACAATCCCAGGATGCTTACCCAGCTGTAGACTTAAGGCCAGATGGTTTCCCACACCCCCTGACTCCAGGGGGAAACAATTTTCTGCCAGAAGTGGTCCAGTGTACAGGCTTTTGTGAGTCAATTTAAAAGAAGACCCCTAATTGGTTCAGTACCGGAGAGAGAATCCCATAGATCAGGATATAGCTTGCTAAGTACATCCATAGACATTCTGAACCCTTGGCCTTTTCCCCCATTTTTACAGAGTACTCCTTTCTGTAGAGAACTACAGCCCAAAGAAAAAGGAACAGCACAATTTATGCAAGGTTCACTTGACATTTCATTGACTTAGCAGTAGCAAACTTATCAATTAGCTCATTAAAGTCAATTTATGCTGATAGATCACTTTCGATACTTAAGGTGTGAGTGCACTCAAACGATCATCTCGCATTGTAGATCTAAGTTTGTTTTGATGAGTGCCATCTTGCTGAAGGAGCGTTCACCTGAACAGTTAGTCACCATCAGCGACAGGTAGATCTGAAGAGCTACATAAACATTTGGAAAGGTCTCCTGCAGTTCTTCATTATGTAGTAGTGCTGCCTGGAGAGTGGCAGATCGCAGCCTCTGCTTTGCAAAGCTGATGAATTGTGCCATTTCACCAGGGAAGACCTCTGCAGACAAGTCTGATGGGTATGCTTGAGCTAGTTTCTGAGCCTCAGCATTAATTTCTTCATCTGTTAGTGTTTTGAAGTTCACTATGACTTTAAAGTGGTCATAGACAGTTTGGTAGGCTGAAATCCTTTTGTTTAAGGCCATGATGAGGCAATCAATTATAATCAAATAAGTCTCAGTCCTGAATTTCTCTCTGCCATTTAAAACAACTCCCTCAGACTGCAACTCATCGTACTGAGTGTTTCTCTTTCTCTTCCTCGAGTGATCACTTCTGTAGTGTAATGTGCCAGATAACTCTTGCGCTCGTGTTTCAAATGTATCGAAGCGATCACGTAATGCATTCACAAAGTTTCCCAGAGGTCAGTAGTTGAGCTGCTACTTTCAAATCAATTTTTGTACTCTGCAAAGATTTGCTTGTTGCATTAAATCTTGCAAGAATTGTATTCCACAGGTCACAGAGAAATGCAGTTTCCAGTAGCTCCATATTGTGGGACAAGCAATCTGCCTCGTATCTCGTAGTGCCATTCTGCTGTTGGTCATCAGACATTTCCTCCAGGGCAGCTTTGATGTCTGTGTAGCCTTCAAAGAGCGCCTTCGTTGCATCAGCACCTGCAGACCACCGTGTGTCAGACAGTGACTTCACTGTCAGTCCTTCACCTTTCTCTTTCAAGTGTTTTATAAAAACTGACCAGCGGTGAGTAGATGCAGAAAAGAACGTGTACAGCTTCTGGAGAAAGCCAAAGAAGCTGACTGCCTCAACGCAGCAATCGACAGCATTAGAACCAACTAGGTTGAGAGAATGTGCAGCGCAAGGCACAAATAAGGCAGAGGGTTCACTGTTTTCAGGCGCTTTGCATACCAGTGTACCGACCAGCCATGTTATTTGCATTGTCATAAGACGGCCCGGCAATCCATAAAATCAATTGATTCAGCCTGCAAGTACTGTAGCAGAGTATGTGCAAGTTCTTCAGCCATGTGACTGCCGATTTGCAGGAAAGTCAAGAACATCAATTGGTGTGCCATTTAGCACATACCGGGCAATCACAGTCAGCTGGTCAGCGTGAGTCAAATCTGGCGTTGAATCAACGGATACTGAAAAGTACTTGGCTGTTTAATTTCTTTCACAATTGTGCCTCGGACGTGCTTCGCCATGATTTGCACAAATTCTTCCGAAAATAGTGGAGGACAAGTAAGCTGGCTTTCCCGACCAGAGTTACCAAATTTCTCTATGTGTGGCCAGAAAGAAGGTCGAACGTGCTATTAATTCCATGCAGCGAGGAAGTTGCCATTCTGTTTTGAGCCAATTAATTCATCATCTCCTCGGAGGCCAGTCCTCTCTCCGCCAACAGTGTCACAACAGCAACTACCCGATGTAGTACATCACGCCAGTATTTCTTCTCTCCTGATACTGCTTCTCCAAGCTGTAGTCCTACGGCAGTATTCTTTGCGACGGCTCGTACCTTCAAAATGCATTCTCTGTTGCTGCACTTTCTTCATGGATGCGATTCTCTCATCTGCCTTTTTCCAGTCACTTAAACCTCAACTTGTGAAAACTGGTCCTTTGACTCGCCATCAGTGTGCAGAAGAAAACAATAGACGGACCCTTTAAAGGACTATACAGCAACCATTTCGAAGATGCATCTCACCATTTGGCCGCGGCATAGAACATGTGATTTTTAGGAACCGGAAATGCCCTTTGGTTGGCTCTGTGTAGGGTTGTAGTACCTCTTGACTTTAAGTAACTGTCAGAGTCGCACTTATTCTGGCAAGTGTCTGGTCCTTTCTCAACCCAGAAATTTACAGTAGCAGAACTTACTGGGAACCACTCCGCAGGATCTGTCAAGTGACATTCAGGATCACTTCTTGACTGGGTTAAGTTGCTGGTAGACTCTGGAGACAAAGACAATGCATCACCAGTTTCATCTGTAGAAGCAGCAGTCTCAACCATAGTACCCTGATCAACCTTTTCAATATCGGATCCGGTGTCAGGCCACTCATGTGACGTTTCAGAGTTGCAGCCATGTGCACTTGTCAGGAGAGAAACAGATGAGGTGACAGATGGTGCAGACGAGTTGCTCACAAAAAATTGGTTGAGTCTAGGAGTCTTTGCGAGGCGCATCCAGTTTTTCTTGCTTTTCCTTTGCAGCACGGCGTTTCTGAGCACCTGAATGTAAAATGGTTCGTGGCATTTTCCAGAATGTTCTCTCCCTGTATTTCAGACCTGGGGAAACAAATGAGAGATTGGATTTTATGACTAGCACTGCACAGGGCATTAGCCCATGTAGGATGGCATTGGCTCCCACCATTTCTGTGGTTTTAGTTGCACTTCTCTTGCCATTACACCAACAATTAGACTTCCCATCAGCAACCGTTGATAACACAGCTGTGCACACAAGGCAGTCACTATGCAAGAACCATTGGAGCACGGACCCAATGTCTGCTGGCAACATCTCTTTCTGCAGAAGAGTTGAGAGGGAAGATACTTGTAGTGCCCCTGGAGTCTACAGTATTTCAGTCAAGGCGGCAAGCAGTGCATCGTCAGTCACGTGCTTCTTTCAGACAGACCGCGTTTGTAATCTGGCTCATGGCAGACTTTACTCCCTTGCTTAGCTTACCAACCTCTGTGGCACAGTTCTTGAAGGCAGCATCCTGTATGCTACACAGCAGCTTGAAGCTTCCCAAGAGACCGAGACAGAGAGAGCACGACATGAACAGAGAAAACCCACTGCGGGGAGAGACACACCGAGAGCAAGACACAGCAGTGTTCCCCTGGCCCCTCCCATCCTCTTCCAAACCAGTCACCCAACTGTACCTTTGCAATTGTAATGAGGGACAGTTATAATTTTTTAGTAAGTAAATTATATACTACGCACCTATCATTACCATCTGCCCGAACCATCTCCAGGCCACATACTACACACCTATCATTACCATCTGCCCAATCCATCTCCAGGCCACATACTATGCACCTGTCATTACCATCTGCCCAATCCCTCTCCGGACCACATACTACGCACTTATCATTACCATCTGCCCAATCCGTCTCCGGGCCACATACTATGCACCTATCATTACCATCTTCCCAATCCATCTGTGGGACTTTGAAACATTTAAGGCTTTTTGGGCAAAAGTAACAATTATAGGATACTCCTCTTGTACACAAATTCTACACTTCCATGATTACCATCTAAAAATCTAGATTACATCTTAAAATAGTTTAAACTAAATAAAACCGTTACAACTATCAAAGTTGTAGCACTGTGTCTTCTACCACAAGTTCTGAGGCCACTCTCCACTGCTGTGAGATGGATCAGTAGTGCAGGGGCTGGGAGCCCCAGTTAAACATGACCTCCTGCTGCGCAGTGACAGCACTCCATGCATTGCATCTCCATTCCTAAGCCAAGGCTGGAATTCCACTCCTCCACCGATTGCCCGCTGCCGCCAGTGACACAGCCTCCTGGATGACCATCGTGCAGAACTAGCAAAGCCTAATACAGAGCCAGAGGCAGTGAATCGATGAGTTAGAATGCAGGTTAGTGGACTTGCACAAAGAGAGCCAGAGCCTGAGGGAGCCCTCCTTTTCTACCCAGCTCCAGCAACAGCAGTATCCCACTCCTTGCAGCATGTATCAGCATGGCAGCGCCAGCAGCCTCAATGCATCAGACAGCTGGATCCACCAGACAGCAGCAGCAATAACTATGTCCTGTGGAGGGGGGTACTCCATAGGGTGGGACAAAAATCCCATGGCAGTATTAACTGGGTGTATAGCAGTTCTGAAATAACTAGAAGGAAAAAAAAAACTGGGAACTGCTGCTTAACTAATTTTTCCAGCACAACTGTGTCGGTTACTTTCTCATACCATATTAAAACTGCACACCTCTGGCTCTGTACCATGCAAAATACAAAAATAAAACAAACAGTACTTTACTATGATGTATGCGTATGCATCCATTCCTACTCCAAAGGACAGTAACTAAGTAACTACTTACTGTATGTATGTATGTATGTACAGAGGTGAGCAGTTCCAATATACCCAAAGCCATAACTACAAATAAACAGATGGTTGTACACACGATTCTACCATCAACATGTATAGTGCACGTTAACTTCTTACAACAAGCAGATTGCTAGGACCAATCATTTCAGTTTAAAATAAAATACAATAATGCAATTATTTGACACAACCTGAAAGCAAACCAGACGTCAGTGAAATGTTCTTAAAAAGTAAAGCCAATTCAACTGAATCATGGTACACTGGAACTATAAGCACGATGGGATTGGGGATATATAGCTTTGTACAGTACCTATCAGTTCCAATGTACCCCATATATTCAACAGACAGTGCTAGCACTTCCAGAATAATAAGCACAGAAGTAAATGTGCACATTGACAGCCATGAATTTAGGTTTTGCTCCCACTGACCCATAAGCTCCAAGACCACACAAGCTCAGAATAGGTGGGGCATCTCGAGGAGGGGTGGCGTTCAGTATTGATGAGAGGAGTCAGCTGAGTGCAGGGGTGAGCAGCAGCAGGGTTATCAGCAATATGCAATCACACACACACACACACACACCTCTGCCTGCAGTAAGAAGTTGTTCCACAGGACCCTCTTGTGTTGGGAGCTCTACTTGACTTTCTCAACATCCAATATTCTGGTCAGCAACAAATGGAGGGAAGTGAGCTCCAGTCTTCACCATCTAGGACCCAAGAGGGGAGAAGTCTTCATTCAGCATCTGTGTCCCCTTTCTATCTGAGCACCCGCACCCCCCACACAACTAATGTTATCGTTTAGTTTGTGTGACAACAGATTCCAAAACAGCATACAGTTGCCTCCACTTGCTGTTTTATTTGCAGTCAGATTAGCACTCAAAACTTTTGGTTGTCAAGGATTGCAAAGCCCAAACACGTCTGTCTCTTTCGCTCTCTCTGCCTATATATAATCTCACCCAAACTATCATCAAAATGAAGCAGACCCCAGAGGGATAGACACTCAAAGGGAGTGAATTAAAATAGCAAATATTCTAGAACCTATGGTTTATTCTTTGCTAAAACCCTCTCAGGTATTCAGCGATATTACAACACCCCCTTTTATGTACTGCAAACAGATGCTGATAAAATAAATAGCAATAGCATTGCACCACCTCAGTCAGCAGATACCGAAGGATTATCCCAACCCCCTTCTCCACACACACACACACACACACACACACACATAACTTTCTTTCTGGTAAATGTCACCCGTGGATGCTGGACAGCTGTCAGTCAGAACACTCCCAAGTCCAAGATCCACAGCAGTGCTGAAACCCTCAATGAACAATCACAGCTTTAAAAAACAAAATGAAAAACAATAGATTTTCCAGTTCCAACAACATTCGTTTTTTTTTTCTTTTTAACTGCAGAGTATTGGGGATAGGGGAAGACAAGAGATTCATTTTTATCACTAATTTTTTAGAGACCGCTAACAGAACAGAAAAGGCAGGAAAAGTACATAACTCATAAGCAATGTATAAAGCTACAAAGCAAAGGGCAAACCACACTAAACATGCCTTTAGCCATGCTGCATATTACTTAGAGGCTGTTCTTCAGGCTTCATTTAGGGAGAGCAGGAAAATGCTCTTTGCAACTTTCGTTTGAAGTGCAGGAGTACTTCCAGCTAAATCAATTTAAGAGGAAAAATATGAACCATCCGAGAATGTTTGGAAAAAACAACAATGTAGCATCAAAACAAACCAAAGCACAAAACTTATAACCTCAAACTTATAGAAGCAGCCATTAGTAAGTTGCATGGAGGTAAAACTAATTTCTATCCGTTTTCACCGTGTTGTTGAATAACATCATCTCATTAGGTTATGTCCTGTGGTCCGATTAGTATTTAAAGTTAGTAAGTTACAATGGAGAAAAAATACCTTTATGGAGACTAACACTGTGTAGATTGGGGGGGGGGGGGGCACATGGTAACCAGATCATCCAGTACTTAGTTTAAGCTCAGCATGGGCACAACTGTTTCTACTCATTACATCTTTTTATGGAAAATATATATATATACACACACACACACACACACACACACACACATATGCAAATAATTGAATGATCCTGTTTTACATGTGCTTCAGCCCTCCCCCCGGCCCCAGTACTACACAGTCGGTGTCAGTTTACATGAAGTTATTTACTTACAGACTGCAGTTGTAATTTATTTATATACCCCCCCAGGCCCCAATCAATAAAAAAATAAATAAACAAACACCACCAGCATGTTGTTATGAGCGTACCTCAAATAAGCCAACACAAATAGTCCAAGTTCAGGAACAGAGTTGGCCACTGGTGGTCACCGACTCTGGCACAGAAAGTGTCCGACGTCCTGGTTCTCTCAGTCAGCTGGTGGAGTAGGGCTGGTCGGTATGGAGATCAGGATGATGTCCTTGGCTTCCAGACTTTGTTCTTCCGTGTTCTTCTTCAGTAAATTTCTTCCCCTTCAAAGCAGGTGATCAGATCAGGTGATTACAGCTCTGATACCTGACTAAGTGGGCTTTAAAGCCCCAATTTATAGGGCAAAGTAGCCAAGTTTTTCTTCTGTTTATTTTTCCCGCTGCATATTTCCCTAAATATAGACTTGTGATTGGTTCTCCTAACTGAACCAATCACAACCCTGGTCTGCCTCCCCTACTCCGATTGGCCCGTTTATGCTTTTGTGCTCTGATTGGTGGCTTTCTAAGCCACTTTCTGCAGTGAAGTTGGCTGTGCTTGGGGATTGAATGAAAGAAACTGTAAGCACAGCCAGCAGCATGTACAACAAGCAGTTTAGTTAGCAGCACCAGTGGCCCACGCGAACAGCGAGCTACAACACTCATTGTGTCTACAGGGTCAGTCGAGTCCAGACTGCTACTCTACTGCTTGCTCCCCGAATCAACCGACGACCCAGGCTGACAAGGGCAGCTGTCCCCAGTCCCAAACCAGCAGCAGGCTTCCTTCCAGAATCGATTCACTCGGTCTGTCCGTCCGTCAGTACGCACGCAAGTTCCAGACTTGGAATCTAATTTCTTTCCATCCAGTTTCTTGGACAGGACGACTATCGCTATACTGACTCTCGAGTCGCTGCCACCCGACCAGAAGAAGTCTGAGAGTGGAGACTAGTCGCCCGGGCAGCAGTACGGTACCCTAGCTAGGAGGTAGGTGATTGTGAAGGTGCTTCATTTATTATTGCATAACTTAAACTTGCACTGTGACATGTCTGCTTGCTGTAAAAAAAGGCTGGGGTGGAGGGGGGCCTAAGTGCTAATCTGTGGCAGCCACGGGGGTTTAAAAAAGCTTAAATGCATTGCTGGCTCATCCCCTCAGCCCCAGGCTCGGACACAGTCTCAGACCGTAGTCGCATCGCATGCATGCATATGATGGCGAGCTGCTGCCTGGCCAGGGGGCCTATATTGGGAGTAGTCGGGTCGGGGTCCACGGTCCGGGGAGTGGGAAGAAGTTTGTGCTTTTTTTCGTTTTTTTACTCAGTTGTACTGTGGCTGTGGGCAGGAAGGTGTCCGGCGGGGGGGCCCTAAGCGGTAATCTAGACTGGCGGGCCGGGTTATACCTACAACATGCCCATCCAGGCTCTCCCGCTACTTAAATCCAGAGCAGTCATCCAAGGAAGGCAGTTCAGTTGGCAGTCAGTGGCTCACACAAGGCGTCCATAAACAGTTCATGCAAACTGTTCAGTCTACAGATGGCGAGCTGCCTGCAGAGGCCCGATGATCGGGAGGAAGGGAACAAAGAAGTTTGAGCATTAGTGTCTTGCGCTGTGGGCGGGAGGTTGTATCCTGGCATGAATGGGGAAAAAAACGTATTGTGTTTCTGTCGGCCTCGGGGGGGCGGGGGGCCAGTCTATCACGGGGGGCCTGGGGCATTTGCCCCATTTGTCCCCACCTTAATCCGGCCCTGCTGTTGTTAACCCCTCTTGACTATGTCATATCAGTGGTATAACAAAATGGAATGCTCACAACATTCACTGTTCCACTTTGAGAAAAATGTTTAAAATGTTGGTATTAAATTAATTGATTTGTGCCAGGCTGTACCGACGAACAGTGTTGTGAAGAACACACAATAAACATTGTTTAGGAAGCTTCCTGCATGATTTACAAGTGCTTAAGAGTTACTCAGAAAAGTAATTCAATCTGCGATTACACAATCTTGGCAGCCCACACACTAAAAACACTTCTCGAGGTTGCCATGACATCTGAAAACCTCTCGAGCTGTGCTCTTAAGGTTTACGGTGATGTCATGGCAACCTCTCAAAGTGCGTGGTTATTAACCAAAGACCATACATTATCCTCTATAAAGTAATATAGTTGACCGTTATTATGTATGGAAATTATTGACCGCTCAGATGTTGTGCACATTGTAAAAGTTGCTGGGCACATTCTAAAAGTGATTCAGAACGATCTTACTTCGAGTGGGAGCTCTTGCAGCAGGCTGTTACAATCAGGACTATGCCACAGGCACTAAGACCTTCCGATGAAAACGTCTGCCAGCAGTACCAGCAGGGACCGCCCCGGACGTCAGTCAGGGTACAAGAGGAGACCCAGCTCCACCTCAGTTCTTTCCCACCAAGTACCCGCACCTGAAGCCGAGAGACTTGGCTTCTTTCTGCGATTCAGCAAAAAAGAACTTCTTCTATCAAGATTTCCTGCCTTTTTCGATAGTTTTTACCATTCCTAGGTACCGACGTCAGTTTGCTGCCGTCGCCTTATCACTTTTTTCCACTTTGGAGCGTTGTTTTCCTCACTCTTGCTGCTTCCCAGTACCAACGTCAGCCATTATCTTAACCGGCTGGGTTCGATGTCTTCCTGGGCATCGGCATCACCCGAACACTTAAACAAGTGTGACTGCGGGAAGCAGATGCCTGCTAAGGACGGCCATCGGCAGTGCGTTTTCTGCCTGGGCCCTGACCACGACACCACCAGCTGTGCAGATTGCCAGGCCTTCACCAGCTGGACCCACATCCGCCGCCTGAAAGCCCTCAAGGCCTACCTGCTGGAGCAGAAGATGAATCTGCACTCCTTGGAGGGGAAGAGGAAGGAGAAGAAGCACCACAGCAAGGACTGTAGTCGGTCCCGTCACAGGTCCTGGTCTTCGGTCCCGTTCGCACTCGCAGCCTTCTCCCAAAAAGGCCCGTCCCTCTGGGTCTGGAGAACCTCCAGAGACTTCACAGGCTAAGGCCGGCCCGTCGGGAGAGAAGCCGGCCAAGCTGAAGGTGACTCCGCTAAGGGTCATCACCAAGTCCTTAGAGGTGCCTGCCTCGGCCCCACCTGCTAAGACACAGCCGCCGCCTGTTTAAAGGCGCGCCTCCGGAGACCAAGGACTCTCCGGCACCCCTTGGCTTCTCTCTGTCGTCTGTCCCTACACCAACGCCGTTCGAAGGGACGAAGGACGCGGGGTCGGTCGTGGAGATACCGACGTCCCCGTCACCCAAGTCCTCCTCCCCCCGGGCCCTCAGGAGAGCTCTCCTTCGTGTCCCGACGTTCTGGAGACTTCATTTCGGAAGCGAGCGGCTGAAATTTTCACCAAGGACGAACTCAAGGATCTTTTCTCCTTTTGGTGGGGGCAGGTCCACAAGTGGTCCTCCCCGTCGCCGGCCCAGACACCCCCACCCACACACACACACACACACTCCACCTACTTTCAGTTTCTCTACAGCGGTAGTCATTTTCACCTTCGCTCATTCCCCATTGTACTGTCACTTTGTTTGTCTACAGCACTTAAGCAAAAAATATTAGCAGCTGTTTCCTGAACAAGTAAAGATGGCGTAGCTAGGGGTGGGGAGGAAGGAGACAGGAACAGTGAGAGAAAACAGACATTTCTTTTTAGAGCAAAGACAGAGACTCTGCCGGGGGCAGCAGTGTGCTGCATACTAACTTTTCTTTTTTGAAACCATATACTGTAACAAATGAAATTTGGATGATCATACACAACGCTTTTTGAGTTGCCATCTTAGGTCTGAGATAACAGCAAGGATCTCGAGAGCCTGTGTTTCCATAGAGGGTTATCTCAACCCCTCGATGGAAACACAGGCTCCTTGTGTATGGTCACCCATACATTATTCCGTAAATTGTACATGTGTTCCTCATTGTCTTCCTTTTCCCCTTCCCCCAGGACACATCTGGAAATGAATTGTTACCAGCTCAGTATGTCTTTCCTGGTGAAACTTTTGAAATTAATATACTCATGTATAAGTAGAGTTTCTAGTGGCAGAAATAGGCACTAAAGAATGGGGACTCGTATGCATGGTCGACTTATACACGGGATTCTGTAGTCATATTAGGCTCTAGTTGATGTATCTGCAGGTTTCTTTAAAAAAAAAAAAAATGCTATTACAAAAAAGACCTACCCCCCACCCACATGTGGCATATTGGTAACCCCCCACACCACCAGCTGAATTATGTTTGCCCCACCTACCAACACCCTCATGGAACACCCCCAGTGTTCTAGTGCTATTTTTTAATTGTTTTTGCTGTTACACGTAAAATATTAGTAACCTTTTCCCTCACCACAGTCAGTGTGTCTTAAGATTACAGTACACTCTTCATTCACACCCCCCCGCCCCCGTGGGGACAGTTTTGTTTTTTATAGTCGCTGGTAAACTACCGGTATATCACAAAGTGTACCCTTTGGATGATGAGGGGAAGGGCAGCTAGCTGTCTGTGAGTGCATGGGGTAGGTGGTGCAGTTTGTAGGAGACCAAGGTGGGGTTGTAAACATGCCAGTGGGGGCGGCGTGTGGGGTGCAGTTTTGTAGGAGACCGAGGTTGGGGTTGTGGATTAAACCTATACCATAATCTTAGTCGCACTGACTGTGGTGGGTGAAACGATTTTTATTATATAAGCTTAAGAGTAATTATAATTAAAATAACACTGGGCTCTGCCCCAGTGGCGTGGAGGGCTATGGTGTCAAGTACCTTACCTCCTGTCATACTGGTGACCCGTGTTCAGCAAGGAAGGCTGATAGAGTATGGTGTGGCTGGCTGGCAGCTCTCCTCTCCCAGACTGGGTACCTTCTCATCTCTTGGCTGCCTCCAGGTGGAGGCTGGTGGTAGCCCATGGGTGCTGGGAGCGGCAGACTGCAGTCAGGGGAGGTGGAAGGAGCTGTGGTCCTGGGATGCATGCATGCTTCTGCGCACATGTGCCGCCTGTGCCTGCCAAGGCTGAGGGTAGGAGTGGGTGAAAATAGGAAAATGAAAGGCACGATGGGGACTTATGATGCCCACATACTGTACATTCACCCACTGCTTCACTGGAACAACCTGTCAACAGCACTGGATTGGATTATTGGGAGTGAGGATAGCCCTCTCGTTCCTGACGCTGCCAAGGGGGGAATCTATAAGGGTATCAGCCATGCAGGTAAGCATGGGGAGATGATGGACGCTGGGGGGCGGTGGAGTTAGGGTGGATGGAAGCCAAGCCCTGTCACGGCCACAGAAGGTTAAACCATTGATTGGGGGGTAGTGCTGAGACACGGGGGATCCTTGCTATGAGGATGAGGGGGCAACATAATTCAGCTGGTGGTGTGGGAGGGGAAGGTACCTGTATATATATGGGGTCAATCTATAGGCAAAATATATCAAAAAATCTGCTTAAAGCCAGTTCAGTGATGTAAAGGGTTAAGGCGTTATATGCCACACCTACTGCCATGCTGGCAGCCGAGGTTCGAGAGCGAACTCTGTTGGGGGGGATTGAGCATCTGGAGGACAGCTCTCCTTTCCCAGGGAGGAGAGGTTTAGAGCCCCACTGTTGACTGCAGCCAAATGAGGGCTCGGTGGTGCAGGTGCTGGGCACCCAGGAAGAGAGGGTGCTGCTGGTTTGACACAGGACGTGTGTACCTCTGCACTGCTAGTCCTGTCATCCATGTTGCAGAGTTTTGTAGGGGAGAAAAAGGAAGTGTGTCTCAGGTTGTATGAAGCCCCACTTGCCCTCCCCAGATCAGCACCAGACCACCATTCTTCAGTTCAGATGTTTTCTCTGGGAGAGGATAGGAGAGTCCCTTCTCCCTCAGCCTGGAATTTTGAGAGGACGGCAGGTCTGTTGGAGGATGTTGACAGTATTGGGGGAACAAGGGGACTAATAGCCCACCTGTCATACCTGAGGGAAAATCGCTTTATTGGAGAAAAATCTGCTTGAATCACATGGAAAAGTGTGGTAGACTTGCACGTTAGGTTGACTTATAAGCAAGTATATAGGGTCATCCAGTACTGCTTTACGTTTGGCTGATCCTATTAAGTGCTTTTCCAGAGGATGAGTGCTTAGTAGGAGAGAAAGCAAGAACACACATCTCGTGTAAGCAAGTTTGCTGTTATAGAACAACTACTAATATGATGGAGATATGTCTCAGACATTGAGGGAAAACTGTAGTACAGGGTTCATTAATTTGTCATATTCTTTAAAAGGCACTACTTGCTGAGAAAACAGCTGAACGCATGACAAGATAAGCAGTTATTCACACTTGTTTTCTTTGTTCTAGGTAGCAGATACTTCAGGTCTGTATACACAAAAGGAAAGAAAATCCAGAAGGCAAAACCACAGAAGATGAGAAAGTTTGTGGAACGGCACAGCTTTGTACAATGTGGATAATATAATGTTACAAGATTCAGAAAAATGCCTTTGAAGATTTTTCTTTAAAAAAAAAAAAAAAAAATTTTTCAGGTATTTCTATAAAGACTTTACTGCATTTCACATTTGCAGTAAATGTGAACATGTACTGCTGGCTTGGTACATTTGAATCAGTGTTGCCTACTTTTTCTGAAAAAATATTGGCAAAAGGGCAACGCTGTTTATTGGGAAAAATACTGCTGATGGTGTAACTCTTGTCTAGGTCTCCATCACATGGTTGTGTAGTCAGTAATCTTAATAACTTGGGTAAACTGTAAGTAATTATGCAGTTATGGCTGGGAAGGAAACATTCTGATTTGGTGGCATGCACAAGTGCTATGGTTATAGCTCGTAACCCTCGTACAAAAAAAAAGGCAGCACAATTACAGCTGGCACTGTAGAAACATGAATTAAATAATTAAAACAGTTTAATATAACAGTATAGCACATTAGGGTTTAGGTTACCTTTATTAATCTAACCTTAGGGGATTTACATTGTACCCCCCCTACCCCCGGTTACAGTGACCAACGATATCCCAATCGTTGGTTTTACCACAGTGCCTAATTAAACAGACCTCAACTTAGACTGGATTTATTCTCTGTATTTCATTTTACGATATTCTTTTATTACTTAGTATTGAATAATGTCTGCATGTCACATTGGAGAATCCTAGAAAACGAACTGTGGTAAATATGGTCATGGGAATTTTTTGTACTTCTGTATGTCTTAGAATGAATGCCTTGTTAATCTAGACAGTGATGTTTCCAGAAGGCATTTTTACTTTACTAAGAAAATGTAAGTAGATGTAAAATAGTCAGCTACTACTGTTGCAGGTAAACAGTCATGAAGTATCTCTCCATAACTAGAAACAGTATGAAGGCTAGGGACAGTGTCCATTGACCTCAAACTTATTTTATTGAACTCATCCTGTATCACAAAATGTAAACTGGAGGAATTGATTTGGACATTTTGCTACCCTGTTAACCTTTGGGGGATTTCTTCAGTTTAATCCTTTGTGTTTCTGATTTGTTGACATGTAATGTCCCTCATCAGCCTATGTAGTCATCTGGAACAGGAGGACATCTGTTGATCCCCCTATTCAGGTTTAAATGTACCAGCGATCTCTCTCATGCTGGCAGGTTCTACTGCTCTGAAACCTGATGCATAACGATATATGTCTCAAAATAATTATCAGTATTTATTCTCATGACTTGTTTGTGTATAACCTACCCAAAATCAGATTTTATTATTGGAAGGCACCTGGAGGTGTAAGCCATGAAAGGAGATTTAGCAGCTGCTGACACATGCAGGAAAATTTATCATTGGACACAGTTCAGTGTATAGTTGTATACAGGTAGGTTACTAGTTAGCAAATAATGAGTAACAAGGCAGTCATTCCATCTCTGGATTCTGGGGACATCATAAACCATGAGAGCAGAGCTAGAGTGGTTCATGATGTCACCAGAATCCTAGGATGGAATGACAAACCTAGTTAAAGCTCATTTCCTGTCTGTTATTTTTTCTATTATATGGAGCACACCAAACATTCCATCTCATAATCCATTGATCTCACTTTAAGAGGGAGCTCAGCTCTTGCAGCAGGCTACACCGTAAGGAATGAAGCCGGCAGGCACCAGGATCCCGCGGGAAACTTCTAGCTAGCAGTCTATAGTGGGGTACCGCCCCCTGACGGCCCACCCCTGACGTCGGCCAGTGGTATAAAAGGGGCGGTCCCCCAGCCCAACCTCAGTTCTTTTCCCGCTGTCAACACGCACACATCGGCTCCACGCACATCTTCTGCCTTCGTCGACTGCCATTTTTTTGCGTTTACCCGTGCTTTATTATTTTCATCTTAATGCTACTTTCTTCTGTATTCTCTGCATGTCTTTTTCTCCAACGTCGTCTGTAGAACTGTGGCAGTCCAAGTCTGCTTGTGGCAAGCAGGTTCTGTTGAAGGACTGCCACTCTTCCTGCCTCTTCTGTCTAGGCCCCAATCACAATACAGAGGCCTACCAGCACTGCTTGAACTTTAACCAGGAGACCAGGATCCGCCGCCAGAAGGCCCTGAAAAACTTCTTACTCGAAAAGAAAGTAGCAACCTTGGAGAAAGAGATCCAGAGTAAAAGTATCTTCTCTTCCCCAGTCTCCGGTGCCTCGAGTTCCTCAGCTTCCCACAAGGAAAAGAAGTCCTTTGGAAAGCATAAACACCAGGTTAAACATAAAGACAAACCCCAGTCTGCTTCTCGTTCCTGGTCTGCTTACCCAAAGGCAACAGGCTCCCAGACTTCCTTCCATGAGAGGTTGGACTCTGTTTCCACGGCAGCCCTTTTTCCTCCTGGGCTCCCAGTGGTTAAACTACTCATCCTCATCCAAATGGGCAGTGGTTTTTCGGGGTTGGTGGCTTTGCCCTTGGCCTCTCAGCCCCTGATGCTCTGGCACTTTGACTAGATTGCGGGTCCTCAGCCAGGTGGCTCAGCCGGGTCTTCTTCAGGTGGCAGGTCTCTGCCCATCGTCCGTCTGGCCTCTGCATCTGCTAAGTCGGCTCCCAGTTCTGGGACGGATGCCATGGGCATGCACTCACGTCTCCCTGGAGGGTGACATCTCGGCCCCATTTGGGAGTTCGCTTCCCTCAACAGCAGTATAGCGCAGTGGTCTAAGGCTCTGAGCTGCAAATCTGGTGACATCCAGCAGACCAGACCTGGGTTTGAATCCCACGGCTTCCACTTGCTTACTGTGTGACCCTGAGAAAGTCACTTAACTTCCTTGTGCCCCCAGGTTGCTCCTGTAAAAAAGCTTTCCGCTTAGTGTGCTATTCCTGGTTAAACAAAAAAAAGGTTCCCTCTAAGGCGATGCCAGCTGCCTCCCCAGAGCGGCATCCGTTCACATCTCTCTGGTCGCCAACGGCTACCCTGACGTCAACCCCAGTGACCCCCTTTCAGTCGTTGCCTGAGCACCCGATGTTGCCGGCTGACCCTAACATTACCTTTCAACCGACACCAGGGGGCCTGACATCTTGTCTGACGACACCTACCAGACCGATACCAAATAACCAGATGCCCACTGAGCTGGTGCTGGTCAACCCAAATCCTCAGGACCAGACGCCTCGGTTGTCTCCACCAAAGAGACCAATGCCGGGGCCATCTGACATCCCTCTACTCCTCAGAATCCTTTGCTGGATCTCACGGCTCTCTTTACGTCCTGACGGAACGTGGTCAAGGGTGACCTGATACGCAAAAGACCTGTGCCCCCTCCCAAGGAACCCTTTCCCTCGGGTACTAAGCGTAAGGCTCCTCCTCTGCAGCCTGCGCCAACATCTAAAGAGCCCGCCCCGCAACCAGATGACACTGGTAGGGGCTGCTCTAAACATCACGGTCAAAAGCACCTTCGCTCATCCTCCAGGTACTCTGACAGGGACCAATGTAGGTCGAACGGGCATAGACACCATCATTTGACCTCACAATCTTCCTCTTTGGGGGGGGGGAGTCAGACTGGCATTCCTCTTCCTCCTCCAAAGCCTGTGGTGGTTCCTGCTTTGGTGGATCCATTTAAGGATGTCACTAGATGTGCTTGGAAATGTCCGTCTGCTACCCCGGCTGTTTCCAGGAGGGCTGATCGCCTCTATAATGCTCATTGAGATGAGCTTTTCTTTCGAGAGCAACCAGTCACAGACTCCATGGTCATTACGGCAGCCCATAATTTGTCCAAGAGGCCCCGACATCTCAGCACTCAGCCTCTGTACAAAGATTTCAAGCAAATGGATCAGCTCGGCAGGAAAGTGTATGCCTCGGCAACCTGTGCCATTCACTCCTGAATTTCTTAGCCCACATGGTCCAGTATAAGAATGCCCTGTGGGAGAAGGCCGTGGAACTGGTTCAGACTCAGCAGGATAGTCCTCAGAAAACTGAGCGAGCCGGCCCAGTGGCGCAGAGGGTTGAGGCGCTGGCGCCTTACCTCAGCCCACGCTGGCGACCCGAGTTCGGGAATGGACTCAGGTCATCAGGGGCTGGCAGGGGCGGGAGAGGATCGAGCGTCTGGTGGACTACTCTTCTCTCCTGGGGGTGGGTAGTGGGAGCTTGCCGTGCTGCAGCGGCTCCTGGTGGAGACCAGGAGCACTGCTAACGCATGCAAGACGGAGGGAATAACCAGAAAAGCGGAAATACCGCTTCTCGGTAGCCGGATGACGGCCGCCCGGCGCTCTGAGGCCATCAATAGTCCGACTGAGCTCCCCGCCTCAGCAGCCTCCCTGGGGCTAAGGAAATAGTAGTGCTGGCTTCCCCCTGACCGGTGCCTTCCCTCTCGGAGAAGGGGGACCCATCCGGTGAAAGGGTTACGCCGGGTCACCCTGGGGATCGGCTGTGATCTGAGGCAGGTGGAGTCTCAGAAGGACGGATGGATCAGGGGACTGCCTTGGCAAGCCTGAAGGAGTGGCTGCCGAGGAGCACGTAGGAGGGAGAAAAAGATTACTCAAGAAAAAAAAAAAACTGAGCTGTTGCATAATTTGAAATCAGGTTCCGACTTAGGCACACACGTCCTAAGTTCCTCCTACGATACTGCAGATTCAGCAGCAAGAGCAGCAGCCACTGGTGTCTGCTTTCGCCGTTATTCCTGGCTCCGTGTTTCAGGTTTCACCTTGGTCATCCAGGCAAGCTTTATGGATGCCCCTTTTAAGGGTTCAGTCCTCTTTAGCGAAGAATAGAAAAAATTATTACTTGCCTTCAGAAATCTGGCAAGGCTGTTCGATCTGTCCTAACCATGTACAGATTTCACCAGAAGCAAAATCGTCACCAGTAATTTCCTCAGTCCTCTGGACAACAGCCCTGGGACCGACAAACTAGAGATGCCTTTAGACGTAAGGCCACTTCTCAGGCCTCAGGAGGTTCGGGTTCCAGAGCCAACAAAACCTCCTAGGCCCCTTTGCCTATCCCGGTCCCACGGCCTGACTCCTTGCCAGACCCCCCTCCCCTGGTAGAATCACTGGGGACACGTTGGGGGTTTGCTTTTCTTTCTATTTAGAGGGATGGCACAGAATAACTATGCATCAGTGGGTTCTTCATCTGGTAAAGAAAGAGCATACTCTGGAGTTCGTGGAGATGCCCTTGACAACCCACCCATAAACTCCCATTACCCTCAGTCACACCTGTCTGTCATTTAGTAGGAAATCTAAGCACTCTTGCTGAAGCAGGCCGGAGAGCCAGTTCTGCCAGATCAAAGAGGTAAGGGTTTTTATTCCCACTTTTTTCTGGTACCAAAGAAAACGGGGCTTATGACCTATCGAGGATCTCAGCCACCTGAACAAATATATAGAATGCAAACGATTCAGGATGGTCAGCCTTCCAGGACTACTACCCCCTCCATCATCAGGGGGAGGACTGGCTGTGCTCCCTGGATATGCAGGACACTTACCCCCACATTTTGGTCTTTCAACCCCACAGGAGGTTCCTTCGTGTCTGCTTCCAAGGTAGCCACTGTCAGTTCTGCACCCTGCCATTCGGCCAGTCCTCAGCTCCCTGAGTCTTTATAAAGTGCCTAGCGGTAATGGCTGCAGCCCTCGATAGGAAAGGCCACTATGTCTTCCCTTGCGTGGATGATTGGCTCTTGGCAGCTCCCTCCAGAGATCAACTGATCAGTACTATGGAAGACACTTTTACTTTGTTTCAAGACTTTGGGATCTCTCTCAACATCCCAAAGTGCTCCCCGTAGACCAGCCAAATGCTACAATACATAGGGGCAGTTCTGGACACCGCCAAAGGAAAAGTCTTCCTGCTTCCGGACTGGGAGGAATGCCTTCAGGACCAAATGCCAGCCAGAGTATTCCTGAGGTTGCTAGGGCACATGGCAGCGGCCATCGCAACTGTCCTTCTTGCATGCCTGTACATGAAGGTTCCCCAGTGGACCCTTCAGGTATAATGGAACCAACACATGGACAGCTTGGAGCACCTAATGACAGTTTCTACTCCAGTGTGCCAAACTCTGGCATGGTGGTTGTACCCCTCCCATCTTTACACAGGGGTCCACTTTCAGCAGGAGTCTTCTCGTCAGATTCTGACCATGGATGCACCTGGACAGGGCTGAGGTGCCCATTTGGCAGACCGTCAGACCCAGGGAACTTGGTCTCCCCAAGAGCAGCATCTCCATATCAGCATATTGGAGATGCAGGCAATACTCTGTGCCCTACAGGCATTCCAGATGCATCTGCTTCTGGGCCCTCTCCTTATTCAGACGGACAACATGTCAGTCGTCTTATACATAAACAAGCAAGGGGGGGGGGCTCACTGTTACCCCCTGTGCAGACAGGCCTTGAGAGTCTAGTATTGGGCCATCGAGCATCATCTGGAAGTCATTGCCGTGCATGTCCTAGGTGTACAAAACACCTTGGCTGACAGTTTAAGCCAGTCTCAGTCCAAGGCACACGAATGCGAACTTCTCAAGTCTGTGGCCGAAGAGCTATTTGACAGGTGGGTCTGGGCAGAGCTGGACCGTTTCACATCCCCACCCAACGCAAAACTGCCCCGTTTTTGCTCACTAGAGCCAAGGCCTTGTATTTTCTGGTGAGACATGTTGTCCCTCTCTTGGGAAGGGAGGTTTCTGTATGCCTTCCCTCCATTTCCATTGCTGCGGAGAGTCCTTCTCAAATTGCAGTCGGAAGGAGCAGGATGATCCTAGTTGTGCCCTATTGGCCACGTCAGATGTGGTTCCCACTACTTCATCAGCTAGCAGTGGAACCCCCGATCTCCCTGCCTCTGAACTCAGACTTGCTATCCAAGGAGCAGAGCACCTTGGTCCATGAAGACCTCAAGTTGCTGCACCTGCATGCATGGCTCCTGCAGACCTAGCAGTTGCTCGGTTTGGAAATTGCCCCAGAGTGGCAGATGTCTTGGTGGCCACAGGAAGCCTTCCACCAGGGCCACTTATGCGATGAAGTGGAAGTGGTTCTGCATTTGGACCTCCGTTCACCACCTTGATCCATTCACCTGTCCAGTGAATTCTTTTTTGGAGTGCCTCCTTTCTCTGTCGGACTCTGGGCTGAGCTATTCCTCCATTAAGGTGCATTTTTCAGCCATTTCTGTGTATCACGCACCTGTAGGGGGCAAAACTCTTTCCCAGTTTGATCTTTCCTACACTTTTTTGCGGGGTATTTCTCAACTCAAACCTCGCATCAGGGACCCTGTTCCCCCATGGGACCTTTTATTTATTTTGGAAAACTTACACTGCCTCCCTTCGAACTTGCTGCAAGTTGCGAGCTATGCTTCCTGTCATGGAAAGCATTCATTTTAGTTGCCAATACTTCTACTCAAAGGATTTCTGAGCTTAAGGCTCTGATGTGTAAAGAGCCTTATTTAGTTTACCACAAGGACAAGGTATCCTTTTGGACAAATCTTAAGGTTTGCCTAAAGTGGTGTCCCAAGTTTACACTGAATCAGGACATCCACCTACCAGTTTACAACCCAGAGCATTTTAACAGAGGGGAGGCTGTACTTCATACTCTGGATTTTCACCGGGTGCTTCATTATTACTTAGAGCGCACCCACGCTGTCTGAAGATCTGACCAGTTTTGTTTCTTTTGCCCTGAGGACTGAAGGGGCTCGTGTTTCTAAGCAGACTATTTGGGACTCGGTCCTTATGGTGTCGGCTGCTGCAAGAGCTCCACCTTGAAGTGAGATATTGCAGTTATGCAAGAAATTACTGTTAACAGTAGATCGAGAGGAGCTCTTTCAACAGGCGCTGCTTTACTTTCCTCTTGGGGTCTGTTTCTTCATTGGCGATTTACATTTCCTCGTTTTCAGAGGAACCTTCTTAGTTCTCCATTTCTGAGTTTGCCAGGGTTCTGGCAGGAGAACTGAGGTTGGGCTGGAGGTCCGCCCCTTTTATATCATTGGCTGACATGGGGGGGCAGGCTGACATCAGGGGCGGTCCCCCCGCTATAGACTGCTAGCTAGAAGTTTTCCATGGTATGGTTTAGCCTGCTGCAAGAGCTCTTGTCATAGATCTACTGTTATGGTAAGTTCTGACTTAACTGTACTTATCTGGTGTCAGAACAGTAGTATTATGACTTACTGACGATAGAGCAATGGTATCATAAGTTTTTAAAGTCATGGATTATCTGTGGGGGGGAAGACACCTATATTACATCTTGAAGTTTTTTTTGTTTTTTTTTTTAAACTGAGTCTCACACACACACACACACACACATATATAAAAAAAAAAAACCTTGCCATTTCTTTGTTCTGTTTTGTGATGGAAATTAACAGATTTTTGCAAGTTAAAAGATGCAGCATTGGGCACTGGGTAGTTAATAAGCAGCTAAGTGTCAGGTGAATGAGGAATTTAATATTAATCTTAAAACTGTGTTGAAAAACTGTTTGGAATGTATAGAACACTTTGGAATGTGCACAACAGTTTAGAGTGTGCACAACATATAGAATAATATATGGGGAAATGCATAACGAAAATTCAGTGCACACTCGAGGTGTGGGATACTGCATTAAAGAGCTGGTGACACGTTCATGAGAACTCGTAACAAAACCTAATATTTAGACACAGTCCAGCTTGTATTTCCCATTGGTGCTATATTCCTCCTCCCCATTATTTATTACTGAGGTCATTTGTATGAAAACAGGATTTTTGCTCCTGAAGAGTGTATCTGTTCTTGCTGCTGTTTCCCTACCTGGAGTCACAGAGCACTGCTTGCAGTATCACAGTTACTCCCATAGCAGCAGATTGTGATGTCACAACAGAGGATTATGGCTTGAAATAGGGAGTAAGCTATAGAGGCAGATACATAGATATATAGACAGTGTCGGCAGATAAGGGCCTATGGCCCACCTAGTCTGCCCATTTGAGCTTGTAAGTTCAGTTTGTTTTCCTAGAAGTCTATTTCCCCTTACCCCTGACCTCTAGAATTCCTTTATGTCTATCCCATGCATTCTTAAATCCCGTGATTGTTTCAGCCCCACCACTTCCTCTGGCAGGGTGTTCCACTTGTCCACCACCCGTTCTGTGAAGAAATTCTTTCTCATGTTTCCTCTGAATCGTCCTCCCTCCAACTTCATCCCATGCCCTCTAGTCCTGAAACATCTTTTTCGCTTAAAAATAGTGTTTTCCTGCACCCTGTTCCTCCCTGTAAGATACTTGTATGTCTCTATCATATCCCTCTCCCCTCCTCTCCTCCAGGAGTACATGTTCAGTTCCTTCAGCCTGTCTTCATAGGACTTGTGATGCAACCCATGCACCATCTTTGTTGCCCTCCTCTGAACCTTCTCTACCCTGTCTATGTCCTTACGTGGTATGGTCTCCAGAACTGTACACTGTACTCCAGGTTGGGCCTCACTAGTGTCTTGTATAGTGGAATTATGACCTCCCTTTTCCTGCTGGTGATGCCCCTGCCTATACATCCCAGCATCCTATTTGCTTTACCTGATGCCTTGTCACACTGTTTCCCTACCTTGAGGTCATCAGAGATGACAACCCCAAGATCCCTTTCCTGCTTGGTGCATGCTATATCCTCACCCCCCAACTGATATATTGTGCCAGGGTTTTTGTGCCCCATATGCATTATCTTGCACTTCTTTGCATTGAATTTCAACTGCCAAACCCTTGACCATTCTTCAAGTTTCTGCAGGTCCTTCTCATTCTGTCTACACCCTCTGGTGTGTCTACTCTGTTACAGAGCTTTGTGTCATCAGCGAACAGTGAAATTCTGCCTTCTAGATCCTGTGCAATGTCACTGATGAAGATGTTGAATAGGACCGGTCCCAGCACTGATCCCTGTGGTACCCCACTGGTCACTCTTCCTCTGTGAGTGACAGCCATTTACCACCACCCTCTGTGTCCTGCCACCCAGCCAGTTACCTACCCACCACACTACTGTCCTGCCCACACCCATATTCCCCAGTTTGTGTAATAGTTTTCTATGTGGCACAGTGTCAAGGCCTTGCTGAAGTCCAGATAGGCCATGTCCACTGCCCTCCCTGATCCACCTCCCTAGTCACCCAGTCAAAATTCAATGAGGTTGGTCTGACATGACCTCCCCTGGTGAAACCATGCTGCCTTGGGTCCTGTGAGTCCATTGACAACCAGATGTTCCACCAATCTCTCCTTCAGTAGTGCTTCCATGATCTTTCCCACTACCGAGGTGAGGCTGACTGGTCTGTAGTTCCCTGCTTCCTCTTTGTTCCCACTTTTGTATAAGGGGACTACATCTGCTGTCCTCCAGTCTTTGGGTACCTCCCCTGTTTCCAGTGATTGGCTGAACAGGATAGCCAGAGGTTCAGCCACCACCTCTGTTAGTTCTTTAAGGACCCTGGGGAGCACCCCATCTGGCCCCATTGCTTTGTCAGCTCTTATTACTTCCAGTTCCTTCAGGACCCTTTCTCGTGTAAAGGGACTTGTGTCCATTTCTGCACCATTCTCACCCTTGTACTCCTTCAGACCCATTACCCCCTCTTCCGTAGTAAAGACTGAGCAGAAATACCTGTTCAATATGTCAGCTTTACTGTTGTCATCCTCCACGGCTCCCATCCTCCCCTTCAGTCTCACTATCCCTCCCTTTGTCCTTCTTTTTCACTTATGTACCTGTAAAGGTTTTGTCCCCTTTAACCACTGATTTTGCAATGTGTTCTTCTGTCTGAGCTTTGGCTTCCTTACTGACTTCCCTGCCTCCCTTTGTTTCTCCTGGTACTTCTCCCTATCCCTTCTGCCTGTGTCTTTTTGTATTGCCTGAATGCAATCTTTTTGGCTTTCACTTTCTTTGCTACCTCTTTGGAAAACCATAATGGTCTCCTCTTTCTTTTCCTCTTGCTAACCTGCTTAATGCATAATTCTGTTGTTCTTATAATCCCCATTTTAAATACTGCCCACTGTTCCTCAATCCCTGATTCCTGTCCCATTCCCCTTAATGCCTCTTTAGATGTAATCTAAAGAAACTGTAAGGGATTAAGATCATATATTCATGCATATTTCCTTAGTAATAAATAATGGAGAGGAGACATATACAAATATAAATGGAATACATGTAGAATTGTACCTAATTATTAAAAATTTTTTTTTTTGTATTATCTGTTTTACCCCACCTCAAAACCTGGCCGATCTCTCCTTTAGGCCCTCACATGGACCTTCTTATCCTGGCAGCTCTTGACCCCACCGCCCCACATTGCAGCCATCCTTGATGTACCCTGTCGTCGGGTGGGTCCCTTACCTTCCTAGGAGATGAGCCTTCAAGACGTTCCTACACGACCCTAGGTGCTGCTGAGGTGGTAGATGGAGGTCCGGGAGCCCAGTGATGAGGATTCGGAGAGGCCATCACCCAGGGCACCATTTTTTTCCATTTTCTCCCAGGGTAGTGGTGTGTCACTGATGTCAAGACAAGCACTGTCTGCCAGTCCCCAGTCATCTAGGGTCTGATGTCCTGCTGTGCCCCCAGCCTCCACCGGGGCCAGCAGGATGCTCAATTCTTCTCCCCCATCCGGCCCTCCAGCGCCCCAGGTTCGTTCCTGAACCCAGGTTGCTAGCGTCACAGACGGAAATCCAACCACTGTGCTGACGGGCTTGCTTATTAAGTTTTTTAAAGTTTTCTTTGAGGCATCAGTAGCTCTTTGAGGGGTTTATTAAAGCATCCCACACCAAGGGTGTGTGCATTAAATTTGAGTCCCCCCAACTCCCGTGTTGTTTTATGTAATTGCTGATGGACATCTTTTTACCAACTTGATCTAATGAAATAAAAAAAAAAACTTTTCACCAAACTCTTTTGTCTGTGTTTATTTAGAGCAGGTTACAGGTAACTTTTTTTTTTTTCAAAACTTCTTTATTGAAGTTGTCATATCAGATACATACAAGGACAGCTGAAAATGTCAGAATTATTGTTCCACTTTAAATTCAGCAGTACACACTTATGAACCAAGTCCATTCCAGTCATTGATGGGTGACTAAAGGACACGTGTTCCAACAGAAATTATATTACTTGTATGAGAGAACAGTTGGACTCTAGGAAAGCAATATGTAAGTATAGTCAAGCCATACAAAAGTGAGGGTACTGGACTTCAAAAGGGCTGACTTTGGCAAGATGAGAGAGTGCCTCAGAAAAGCACTAGCAAACAGGCTAGAAGGAGGTGTGGAGCAACAATGAGGAATCATCAAAACTGCCATCACAGAGGCAACAAGCCTTTGTGTGAAGCAAATTAACAAATCAAAATGAAAGAAAAAGCCACTATGGTTCTCAAAAGAGGTGGCGGGGAAAGTCAGGAAGAAAAAGACAGCATTCAGGAAGTATAAGGAAACAGAAGGAGCAGGACAGAGAGCTGTACTAGTTAAGGCAGAAGGAAGCAGGGAGGGAAGTCAGAATAGCAAAGGCCCAAACTGAGGAAAGGATAGCCAAGTTGGTTAAGAAGGGGGATAAAACCTTTTATAGGTACATCAGGGAGCGTAGAAAGACAAAGGGAGGGATAGTGAGGCTGAATAGAATGAACGGTGGGTGGGCAGAGGGGGATAGTGAAAAAGCAGGGATATTGAACGAATATTTCTGCTCAGTATTCACAAAAGAGGAGGGGGAGGTGCGTAATCCAATTAACAGAAGCACTCTGGATGGGGGGAGGGGGGTCGATCCCAGTCCTTTCACAGAAGAAAAGGTTCTAAAACTGAAGGTGGACAAAGCAATGGGGCCTGCTGGAATTCACCCCAGAATTCTAAAAGAATTAAGGGGAGAACTAGTGAAACCACTGATTACCCTTTTTAACAAATCATGGGAGGATGGTGTGGTACCCGAGGACTGGAGGAAGGCGGATGTGATTCCCCTTCACAAAAGTGGGATCAAGACAGAGGCAGGAAACTACAGATCTGTCAGTTTGACCTCTGTGGAAGGGAAAGTGATGGAATCACTTTTGAAGGAAATAATTGTTGAGTACCTAGAGGCCAGTGGGGCACAGGACCCAAGGCAGCATGGGTTCACAGCGGGAAGGTCATGTCAGGCAAATTTAATTGATTTCTGTGACTGGGTGACCAAAGTAGTAGACCAGGGAGGGGCTGTGGACATGACCTACCTAGAATTTAGCAAGGCATTTGCCACAGTCCCACACAAAAAGATTAATAGATTAACCAGCCTGGGAGTGGGTCCCAAGGTAGTAGCCTGGGTAAAACATTGGTTAGACAACAGGACACAGAAGGTAATTGTAAATGGAGTCCACTCTGAAGAAAGAGAGGTTACTAGTGGGGTACTGCAGGGTTCAGTACTGGGTGCAGTCCTTTTTAGTGTCTTTATAACTGACATTGCAGAGGGACAGAAAGGAAAAGTATGCCTCTTTGCAGATGACACAAAGATCTGCAACAGGGTTCATACACAGGGAGGCGTGGATAGGATGAGAAGGGACTTGGCAAGGTTGGAGGAATGGTCGGAAGTATGGCAGCTAGGATTCAGAGCAAAGAAGTGCAAAATAATGCACCTGGGAAACAAAAACCCAGGGTTACACAATATGGGGGGGGGGGTAGTAACAAAAAAGGAAAAGGACCTGGGGGTAATCATATCAGATGACCTTAAGGTTAGCAAGCAATGTGAGAAGGCAGTAGGGAGAGCTGGGGGTATACTGGGATGCATAGGGAGAGGCATCACCAGCAGAAAACAGTAAGTTGTTATCCCTCTGTACAGACAATTGGTGAGACCCCATCTGGAGTACTGCGTCCACTTCTGGAGACCTCATCTCCACAAGGACATAGACAGGCTAGAGGCAGTCCAGAGGAGGGTAACTAGAATGGTACAGGGTTTGCAAGAGAAGCCATACGAGGAGAGACTAAAAGAGCTTAATATGTATACCCTTGAGGAAAGGAGAGAGAGGGGGGACATGATAGAAACGTTTAAGTACCTCAGTGGAATCAACAAAGTCCAAGAGGGGTAGCATCTTTTAGAAAAAGAGACATGCAAGAACAAGGGAACAAAATTTAAAGATAGAGGGGGGTGGTTCAGGGGCAATGTGAGGAAGTATTTTTTCACAGAGAGGGTAGTGGATGCATGGAACAGCCTTGCTGAGGAGTTTGTGGGGTCTAAAACTGTGGGAGAATTCAAGAATACATGGGACAGACATAAGGCAGTTCTTGTGGTGGGGTAGGAAGAAATAAGCTGTTGGTTAACTAGGCTCTGCGGCTTACCCTGTAGGTAGAGAAATGGGCAGACCAGGTGGGCCAAGCGGTCCTTATCTGCCTTCAAAGTCTATGATTCTATAGACCCTTGTCTGCTCTAAAATATATGAAACAGTTATGAGGTACCCATAAGACGTACTCCATAAGCACACTCTGCTGGAGCTAGGGAAATTACCTGGCTACGGTACATGGAACAGAACTAGGTAAGTAACAGTAAAACATGAAAATAGCTAGGGGCATATGCAGGTTCAATAATGATGAGTAAAAGAATAATTAATGGTGAAACTCATCTCCGAACAGCAGTCCCCCGGTGAGTTAATACCCCCATGCCTGCTGGGACAAAACCGATCTGCCCTCGAGTTCTCTACGAGAACCATACATGGATATCAGGCTCCCATAAATGTATCTGTTTATAAGCGCAGTCCACTGTAATCCTTTCCATACCAATACATACTTTTAACTATACTGACCAGTCTTGAAATGGGGAGTAGCCATTTTTTAGTAATTGCTTTACTTTCAGCTGCCAATAAACCCCCTAAGGGGAAAAGGCCAAACCCTGAGATGTCATTTTTAGGGGGTTTATTGGCAGCTGAAAGTAAAGCAATTTCGAAAAAATGGCTACTCCCCATTTGCTCTAGTTGGGGTGAGAAATAATTGACTGAAAATCTTCCATCTGAACTCTCCAATTGTTTGAGGAAGAGGTGAAGACCACCCCCTCCCAAATGTGTTTCCACTCCTGGGTTATGTAGGTTAAGTCTAGATTCCTTTTCCCTAGCTATTGGTATTGAGGTGTCGGCAGCTCTCTGACACGAGTATAAGTCTGGACTAATTTTGAAATATATTTTTTGCACAGGCGGACCACTACTGCTTGTTCAGTTAATAAGCATTAAGGATGTTGGTTCGATTGGGCATCTCTCAGGTGAGTCCCAGTTCTGAGGAATGAGACCACCTGGAGGTACCGGTAGAAGTTGTCTTGTCATACTTACTTGAAACTGGTTCTCTGTTACTGCTGCCTGGGGCCCTACTGTACTGCTTGTAAATTATTGCCATCTCACGTGCTAGTTGCCTGCTTGTTGCTTTGTCTGACGCCTTTTTTTTTCATTCCTGTTACATGTTCTCTCACTGCCATTTGTTTGTTT
Organism: Neoceratodus forsteri; assembly: GCA_016271365.2. Taxonomy (NCBI): domain Eukaryota; kingdom Metazoa; phylum Chordata; order Ceratodontiformes; family Ceratodontidae; genus Neoceratodus; species Neoceratodus forsteri. The sequence continues at coordinate 44,467,690 of CM057451.1, forward strand.
TTTGCTAGTACCATCCTGGCCAGGGAATGTTGACTGTACTTTTATACACTATTGCGTCTGCCTATTGGAATGTACATAGCTGTTACTGATTTGTATCAATACTTTAGTAATTGTAATTATTTATTCTGCTCGTGCCTTTTGGCGTAGGTCGTGCCTGAAAATGGTCCGTTGGATCAGTGCACCCTACCCGGTCAACAGTCCTAAATAAACTGCTATTCATCTGTCATGTCAGCAAAAGTCTTAATGATTCCCTTCTGAACAAACTGGGTTACAGTTAACTTAAGAAGCGTAATAATCTGTGGCATTCTTTTGAAAATTGTGTGTTTCACTGCTTTTACAACTTTTTAACTGGAGAAAGCACAGAACAGATTTATCTGTCTTTTACAGTGAGAACAGCATGATACATTGCAAATGGCAGGTAATGAAAGACGACAGTGATAAACTGTTGCACAGAAAAACAGCTGAATCATGCTAGATGGTAAAATATCGGAAGAACAAGTAAAACTACTGATAAAGTCCATATTCTCAAGATTTTATGCAAGTCTGTCGTTATAGCAATATTCAAATGAGATAGAGAGTTCGGGGTTCAGAGTGGTTTCTATGGAGACATCTGCCTGAAGGTTAACTGCTTGGAAAGGTTAGTTGGGAGTTTTCTGTTTATTTGTATGGATGGTCAAAACTGGAACTCTGTTTTCACTCAGTCACTCTGTCACGGAAAATGCTGTACTGTGTTTGTTTACCTATTGATGACAGTTGTTGCGGGAGTCACACAGGTGCCAGAGTGTGAGTTCGTTGTTATAACGGCAAATTAAAAGCAGCTTCTGCTATGTAAAAATAAATAAATACCCCCACCCTGTCATTACAGAAAAATACAGGATGAGCAACTTTCCGTACAAGGATGTGTTCTGCTGTCTTAGGGTTCTGGTTCCCACGCACCTCTTGAGCTTTGTTGTCAAGGTCAGAGGGAATCAGAACCCATCTGTGCAGAGCACACTGGTTGTGTGTAGCTACCCATCCAGTATTCTCTGTTTTGAGCAGGCTGATTTTTATACAGAACAAAAGCTAATTATGCACTATAGATTGGTAATCAATATTGTAGAAGCAAATCCATGCAAGAGGTAGAAATGCAAAAACATACATAGAATTTGACTAAGTTAAGGACCTTTTGGCCCATCCAGTCTGCCCATTTCTCCCTACCAATACTGTTACTGCAGACTATGCCTGATGCACAGCTCTTTATACATTCCCACTTCCTTTCCACTGTATTTCCCATTAACTTGTCCCATGCATTCTTGAAACCCACCACTGTTTCCAGTCCCATAACCTCTGCTGGAAGGTCATTCCAGGAATCCGCCACTCTTTCTGTGAAGAAGTACTTCCTCACATCTCTCCTGAATCTACTCCCCTCCAGCCTCATAGAATGTCCCCTTGTTCTTGAGCACCTTTTCTTCTGAAAAATACTTCTCTCCATTACCTTATTTAGCCCTGTGGGTATTTAAAGGTCTCATCATATCCCCCTCTCCCTCCTCTATTCCAGGGTGTACATACTAAGGTCCTTTAGTCTCTCCTCTTAGGACTTCTGATAGTGTCTTGACAACAAACTATACAGCGGGAGCACCACCTCCTCCTTTCGGTTGGTGAGACCCTTCCCTATGTACCCCAGCATCCCACTATTGCTTCCTACTGCCTTGTTGCAACTCCTGGCCACCTTCAGGTCATCTGATATGATTATCTCTAGGTCTTTCCTGCTTTGTGGTTGTCAGTACCACTTCACCTATTTTGTACTCTGTCCCTGGGTTTCTGTGTACTAAGTGCATTATTTTGCACTTTTTTTGCATTGTAACGCATCTGTCATACTCCAGACCACTCCTCTAGTTTTCTCAGGTCTGTGCTCATCTTTTCCACCACCACCGGAGTGTCCATCCTATTGTAGATTTCAGTGTCATCCATGAGGAGGCAGACCTTCCCTTCCAGCTGCTCTGCAATGTCACTTGTAAAGACAGTAAAGAGGACTGGTCTCAGCACTGACCCCTGAGACACCTTGGTCGTCAGCCTCCCTTCCTTGGATTGAACTCCGTTTACCACCACTCTCCTATCTCCTAACCAATTTCTTTTCCAGTTTGCCACCTTTGGACCCACTCCTAATCTGCCCAGTATGCTTACTAGTCTCCTCTGGGGAACGTTGTCAGAAGCTCTACTGAAATTTAGGTAGGCCACATCCACCTCTCCACCCTGATTTAAATACTTGTCACCCAGTCAAAGTAATGTATGAGATTCATTTTACATGACCTCCCCCCTGTGAAACCATGCTGCCTCAGGTCTTGTAACCCACTGTATTTAATATATTCCACAGTCCTACAGCAGTGATTCCATTAGCTTTACCAGCACCAAAGTCAGGCTGACAGGTCTATAATTGCCAGCCTCCCCACTGTTACCACTTTCGTGTAAGTAGGTCTGGAACCACTGCTGTTTCCAGTGAGCTGTTAAGTAGAATTGTCAGAGGTGCAGCCAGTATTTTTCTGAGCCCCCTCAATGCCCTTGGATGCACCCCATCTGGCACTACTGTGATATACTGTAATTCTCTGAATACATAACTGGTCTTAAAACTATTTTGTTATTAGTACAAGATCACCAACAACTTTTTTTTAGAATTAGTATGTGCTGCAAATCAGTGCTGTGTGGACAAGTAATGGGATTAGCTTACTTGGGTCTGCGTTGCAATTTGCTGTACTTTTGCAGTGCAGTTTGAGTTCTGAATTCAGTGCTGTGCAGAAACATGGAAAACTGCCAACAAGAGACGGTCTTGTGGTCAGTGCTGTCTGCCCAGTGAGGTTGTACAAGCCCCCTGAGAGATGATCACTGAGGCCCCGGTACTTCTGGATCTTGTTAAGAGGGCAGGGGATGTTTGCCTTGATTAGTGCCACTGCTGGAAACCAAAGTAGGACGCCTTCAGCACAGCAGGATGGTGATGCGTCAAGAGATGGTTGTAGTACTGAGACTTTATTGGCTGTTTCCCGAAAGTCAGCACTGTCAGTGGCACACATATTTAATTTGGTGTTGTCTGTTGGTGAAAGACAGCTTAGTTACATTAAAAATCAAAAGAAAGCGTCAATAACCCAAATGAATCTCAAGTGACATTACACTAGGATAACTAAAGCAATGACTTAAGAGATGCAAAGTAATTATTTACTATAAAAACACTTGAAAGTGTTGAACTATTATGTGCTTTTTCCCCTGACACACTAATAAAAATGGACTAAATGGGAAGACAGATGTCTTGGCAGAATATGAGATGTTAAGAGAATGTGTTCATGTCAGTGAACCTAACCAGTTATAAGTCATGGATCAAAGAGCCGGATACTCAGGGGGATATGGTTCATAGACAGAGCCCAGCATTGACAGTGTGATTGGAATGTATTATTCTGTACGTAAAAGTCAGGTAAACAGATATATAAGTTTTAGTGCAGTTTTGAAAGACGGGGAATTGCAGATCTGTTTTTCTATTTTATGCCTATGTGCTGTTTATTTGCTGTGTTAACTCATGTATCTGTAATTCTATAACTTTCTATTCTATATTGCTGGTCTTCCAAGAATCAGGCTTCACCATTTATTCCGACTGTTGGGTCGGTTCTGGAGGCACTAGGACCCCCATGGGAAGAAAGTCTTTTTCTGCAGACTATAGCCTAGGGGACCAGTGGTGCTGGTGCCACCCACAAGGCAGATGCAGTGAAATGGCACTCGACTGGCCAGTAACCAACGCTGGCCTCCTGTCTTCCTCGGTTCTGTTTTTCCAGCTGTAGCGTGCACTCCCTGGATGCACTTCAGGTCGTTGTTTTGAACTGCATCACACTCTTTCCATGGTTTGTTGCCACCCAATACTATACCTCAACACTGTGGTCATTTTCGGTGCTGACTTTTTTTTCCTGTCTTGTGTGGCACTGAGCCTTTTTGCCTTCTTTTTGTTATTTTGTGCATGGCACCATGTTGGGTTCTGAGGAGCCTAAGAAGAAGTCTTCTCAGAAGAAAAAGAGCAAGGACAGCCCCTCTAAGTATCAGTGATCCTGCACGGGTCACATTGCTATCTGAGATTGGCACCAACACCTGTTGGACCTGCCTCAGCACTGAACACAATGTGGACAGGTATGGTACCTGATCTTCCTGGACTTAAAGTCTCCACCACTCATTCACACTAATGGCACTAGGACCCAGTGGGGCCAAACATCGTTAAGAGGGCGGTGAGAGTAGAGGCCTCACATGGTGGTGCCATACAAGACAGCATGCATTATGGGCTGCCTCAGCGTCGACCATCCAACGCCTCAGTTCCTTTTTTCCTGCCGTCGAGTGCACTTCGGTGATGATGTCGCTCGCCCGCCTGGAGTCAAATCTTCATGTCTGTATGACAGCAGCTATAGTCATTCAGTATTGATTAGTTTTTATTTATTCAGTATTTAGTTTTTGGGGGGTTCATTTTCATCAACGAAGAAGTCTTCTTCAGCCCGCCTTCATCGGAGCCAACCATGAACGGGGCTGGTGATGGTAGGGAGGCTTTGCATGAAAGCTGTGTTTTCAGTAGGGCTGAGTCTGGTCCTCCGCCCTTCTGGGGGGGGGGTCTGACTACAGGCAGTCTGTTGCTTGGGCGGTGTTCAGTCCTCCCAAAAGCACAAAAATAAGGAGTCCCATTCTCGATCTTCATTAAGGACTCGGCACCGCTCGACCTCAAGTTGTTCTTCAACCCCCCACCCCCGGTCGAAGATGAAATGGTACTGCTCGTGGTTGCCTTTTGCTAAGTCTGCGCATCAGTCTGTGGTGAGGGGTAGGGGTTTGACTCGGACTCCTGGGGTCCCCTACGGCCTCAGTTCCTAGTGACTGACATCCTCTACTCCAGAATCCCTCCCCACCCCTTGGGGGGTCGTCCGGTGAGCATTTTCATCATTGGGCTGCTCTTACAGAGCACTGGGTTCGGCGGTTGTCCTGCCTGTATTAGCCTGGTATGGGACGATATTGAGCTTGATCCTGATCTTCGATTAGATGACTTTGACAACAGTTCTTCTCTCAGAGTGGCAGGTAAACCATCTCCTTCAGTAGAGCCTCTGGTCGAGGACCTTTCCTTTAAGTCTCTGCTAAAGAACATGAATTCCTCTCTCTCTCTCTGTCTCTTTCTCCAGACTTCAGAGACTGATCTGGGGAAATTACTGTATCTGCAGTATCTGCACGTTCCAAATATTCCTGTGGAATTGACTCCTCCGGTGCAGCCTTCTTTTGAGAGATTCTCACAATTGGTGTGGGATAATCCAGTGCTTATTCTTTACATGGCTAAATCCACAGACAGGAAGTATGCCCCCCCCCCCCACCTAAAAGGATCGACCTGTCTAGGCCTCTCAAGCCTTTGCTGATGCCATAGTTGTCTTATCAGATAATGACAAAGCCTTCCTTCCTCAGGAATCTACACCACATCCAGTAAACAAAGAATCTCGTAAGATTGACACCTTGGGAAAGCGTGTTTCCTCATGGAAAACCATGTGTGCAAATGCCAGGAGCCTTAGCAACAAGGTGGAAGATCTGGAGGCTGTCATGGTGCAGTCAGACCTGGACATTGTGGCCATCACTGAAACCTGGTGTAATGATAACCACGACTGGGAGATGGCCATACCTGGCTACAACATATTCAGAAGAGACAGAGCAGGCAGGAAGGGAGGAGGAGTGGCACTGTATGTGAAAAATGACATAAGGGCCACAGAGATCCAGGAGGAACAAAATGGGGAGAGATACTGTGGGTTAAGCTGGAAAGGAAAATGGGACAGCCATCCGCACAGGTGTGGTCTACAGACCACCAGCCCAGGAGGAAGAAACAGATAGGGCTGATGCTAGCCATCCAAGGATGGCAGACAAGGAGTGAGAGTAGTACTGGTTGGAGACTTCAATATTCCAGACGTGGACTGGAGCGTCCCAGCAGCAGCATCAACTAGGAGTAGATTTATCCTGGACTCCCTTCAGGGTGCCTTCCTCAAGCAACTGGTCATGGAACCAACTTGGCAGACGGCAATACTGGACCTTGTGCTCACAAACAGGGACAGTGTGATGGGGATGACAGTGGGGGAGCACCTGGGGAACAGTGACCACCAGTCATTGTGGTTTGAAATCACAGAAAGAGCAGAACCAAACCGCACAAAAACACATATCCTGGATTTTAGGGGGGCAGACTTTGGGAAAATGGGGACATACTTGAAAGAGGCATTAAGGGGAATGGGACAGGAATTGGGTTGAGGAACAGTGGGAAGTATTTAAAATGGGGATTACAAGAACAACAGAATTATGCATTAAGCAGGTTAGCAAGAGGAAAAGGAAGAGGAGACCATTATGGTTTTCCAAAGAGGTAGCAAGGAAAGTGAAAGCCAAAAAGATTGCATTCAGGTAATACAAAGACACTGGCAGAAGGGGATAGGGAGAAGTACCAGAAGAAGCAAAGGGAAGCCAAAGCTCAGACAGAAGAACACATTGCAAAATCAGTGGGTAGAGGGGACAAAACCTTTACAGGTACACAAGTGAAAAAGAAAGACAAAGGGAGGGATAGTGAGACTGAAGGGGGAGGATGGGGGCCACATGGAGGATGACAGCAGTAAAGCTGACATATTAAACAGGTATTTCTGCTCAGTCTTTACTGAGGAAGAGGAGGGTAATGGGTCTGAAGGGAGTACAAGGGTGAGAATGGTGCAGAAATGGACACAAGTCCCTTTACACGAGAAAGGGTCCTGAAGGAACTGGAAGTAATAAGAGTTGATAAAGCAATAGGGCCAGATGGGTGCACCCCAGGGTCCTTAAAGAACTAAGAGAGGTGGTGGCTGAACCTTGGCTATCCTGTTTAGACGATCACTGAAACAGGAGGTACCCAAAGACTGGAGGACTGCAGATGTAGTCTCCTTATACAAAGTGGGAACAAAGAGGAAGTAGGGAACTACAGACCAGTCAGCCCCACCTCAGTAGTGGGAAGATCATGGAAGCACTACTGAAGGAGAGGTTGGTGGAACATCTGGTTGTTAATGGACCACAGGACCCAAGGCAGCATGGTTTCACCAGGGGAGGTTATGTCAGGCCAACCTCAAGTTGAATTTTTGACTGGGTGACTAGGGAGGTGGATCAGGGGAGGGCAGTGGACATGGCCTATCTGGACTTCAGCAGGCCTTTGACACTGCCACATAGAAGACTATTACACAAACTGGGGAATATGGGTGTGGGCAGGACAGTAGTGTGGTGGGTAGGTAACTGGCTGGGTGGCAGGACACAGAGGGTGGTGGTAAATGGCTGTCACTCCACAGAGGGAAGAGTGACCAGTGGGTACCACAGGGATCAGTGCTGGGACCGGTCCTATTCAGCATCTTCATCAGTGACATTGTGCAGGACCTAGAAGGCAGAATTTCACTGTTACGCTGATGACACAAAGCTCTGTAACAGAGTAGACACACCAGAGGGTGTAGACAGAATGAGAAGGGACCTGCAGAAACTTGAAGAATGGTCAGGGTTTGGCAGTTGAAATTCAATGCAAAGAAGTGCAAGATAATGCATATGGGGCACAAAAACCCTGGCACAATATATCAGTTGGGGGGTGAGGATATAGCATGCACCAAGCAGGAAAGGGATCTTGGGGTTATCTATGATGACCTCAAGGTAGGGAAACAGTGTGACAAGGCAGCAGGTAAAGCAAATAGGATGCTGTGATGTATAGGCAGGGGCATCACCAGCAGGAAAAAAGAGGTCATAATTCCGCTATACAAGACAATAGTGAGGCCCCACCTGGAGTACAGTGTACAGTTCTGGAGACCATACCTACATAAGGACATAGACAGGGTAGAGAAGGTTCAGAGGAGGGCAACAAAGATGGTGCATGGATTGCATCACAAGTCCTATGAAAACAGGTTGAAGGAACTGAACATGTACTCCCTGGAGGAGAGGAGGGAGAGAGGGGATATGACAGAGACATACAGGTATCTCACAGGGAGGAACAGGGTGCAGGAATACACTATTTTTAAGCGAAAAATGTTCCAGGACTAGAGGGCATGGGATGAAGTTGGAGGGAGGACGATTCAGAGGAAACATGAGGAAGAATTTCTTCACAGAACAGGTGGTGGACAAGTGGAACACCCTGCTAGAGGAAGTGGTGGGGGCTGAAACAATCACGGGATTTAAGAATGCATGGGATAGACATAAAGGAATTCTAGAGGTCAGGGGTAAGGGGCAACAGACTTCTAGGAAAACATAAACTGAACTTACAAGCTCAAATGGGCAGACTGGGTGGGCCATAGGCCCTTATCTGCCGACACTGTCTATGTGTCTATGTATCTTCTTCTTCTACCATGGATATGTGCATCACTAGCTACCAGTGTTATTTCTCTCAGTATGTGTATACCCTCTGGCATTTGCTCAAAGCCACTGTGGAAGCTCTTCTGGAATATGACGTTAGCCCAGAGCTTCGCCAGACCATTACTAGAGGCATTGAGTCCAACAATCAGCAACTAAAGGCTGCTATGGATACCTTTGACACTGCTTCCAGGGCAGCAGCAGCAGCTGGTATTTGCACCCATCGCCACTTGTGGTTATGAACATCCGGATTCACAAATGATGCCCAACAGAGAGTTGCGAGCTTACCATTTGATGGAACTTATCTCTTTGGCCCTCAAGTTGAGCAGGCACTAGAGGCCACACAGAAAACTAAAACGGCCAGGCTGCCCTCTGCTGCCCCTCTACGGGGAGGAAACCGGCAGCAGTTTCACAACCGTCAGTCCTTTCATGGCAAAGGCTGAGGGGGCTTCAACAAAAATCAAGCCCCCCAATCCACAAAAAAAAACGCAGCAAAAGGCACAGGGCCCAAAAGCACCTAGTGTCACTCAGATTCCGGCCCAAGTCCCCACCTCAGCTGTCCGAGGGGGACTCTTCCTCTGCAGTAGGAGGGCATCTGACTCAGTTTTACAACCAGTGGAAGTCAGTCACATCAGACAAATGGGTGCTGAGAATAATCCGCAAAGGTTATTCTCTAAATCTTACAGAAACCCCTCTGGATCATCCACCCAAATGACCACCCAGGCTGTGTATCTCTGTCAGCCCTTCTTGCTTCCGAGATTCAAGGCCTCCTGAACAACAGGGCAGTAGAAGTAGTTCCGCTGGATCAATAGAACACAGGTTTCTACTCCTATTACTTCCTAGTTCCAAAGAAAACGGGCAGCATCCATCCTATTCTCGATCTAAGGAAGTTGAGCAAATTCCTTTACAAGGGGAAATTCAGTATGATATCACTCAGCACTCTTTTACCTCTGATTCATCAAAATGATTGGCTGGTCTCCTTGGACATGCAGGACTCCTACCAACATGTTCTCATGCACCCAAACCACTACAAGTGTGTCTGATTTGTGGCATTGGGGCAGCATTATCAATTCAGGGTCCTGCCCTTTGGGCTATCCTTGGTGCCTCGAGTCTTTACAAAGTGCTTTGCAGTTCTCGCATCGCATCTCAGGAAACTCAGAATTATTATATGGATGACTGGCTACTAGCAAGCCCCTTCAGACAAGAGAGTCAGGAAGCCGTTGCTACAGCTTCCAAGTTCCTCCCATCCATGGGAGTTCTGTTAAATCTAGAAAAATCGCAACTACAACCCTCCCAACAACTCCTCTTCATAGGAGCCTTTCTGGATACCTCCAGCAGACAGGAGGAACAACATCCTTCAGATGGCTCACTTCATTAGAGAGAATGACTCAGGTTGAGCCCTCTCAGTGCAGCAGATGCTGGGTCTCATGGCATCCTCAGTGTTCACTGTGCCTCTGACTCGTCTTCACATGAGAACTACTCAGTACTCAGTGGTCCTCGACCACACATCCCCAGTTCTTTCACTTCAAGGTGACGGAACCTCTAAGATGGTCACTCACCTGGTGGACTCAAGGACAACCTTCTGAAAGGGTTTCCCTTTGCCCTACTGGAACATCGAATCTCCATCATCACGGATGCATCCCTGCTCGTATAGGGAGCTCACTGTCTAGATCTCCACACCCAGGGTCAGTGGAATCAGGATGAGTCTCAACTCCACATAAATATCCTTGAAATGAGAGCTGTCCTGTACGCAGTTCGAACTCTGACAGACATTCTCTATCAAAAGATTATTCTCCTTCAAACGACAAGGCAGTGATGTACTACATCAAACAGGATGGAGCACACTCTTACCCCGTGCAGGGAAGCGATGAGAGTGTGGGAGTAGTGCCTGGAGCACAAAGTCCTGATCCAAGCAGTTTACCTTCCAGGAGTTTAGAACGATCTAGCGGATTGTCCCGGAACGGAAACTGATCTTCACGAGTGGTCTGTTGATACAAGCATCATGCAGTCACTCTTCAAAGAGTGGGGAACTCCGGACCTGGACCTTTTTGCATCTCCACCCAACACAAAACTGCCTCTATTCTGTTCCAGAAATCCAGAACCTGGCGCTTTCTGTCAGGATGCATTCAGATTGCGGTGGACAAGATGCTTTCTGTACGCATTTCCTCCTCTTCCCTTAGTTTAGAGAGTGCTACTCAAGCTGGAGGCACAAGGGGGCAGAATGATCCTCATCGACCCATTCTGGCCTTGTCACATTTGGTTTCCATTGATCAACAGATTATCGGAAACTTCGAGACAGCTTCTTCTTCTTCAAATGGACCTGCTGACTCAGGGCCCAGTGGTCCATCTGAACTTCAGATCCCTTCATCTCCACGCTTGGCTACTGAGGAGATAGAAGTGGGCAAATTTGATGTCTCACAGAGGGTCTCAGACATTCTCCCAGCGGCACACAAGCTGGCTACTAGGAAAACTTACACAGGGAAGTGGAAACGGTTCTCCAACTGGTGTGCAAGGTCCTCCCTGGATCCCTTCTTCTGCCCACCTAACAAAGTCCTGGAGTATCTTCTAGATCTGTCAAACACAGGACTGCAATACTCAACCGTGAAGGTCCACCTCAGCGCTATCTCATTGTACCATGAGCTTGTAAACTCCATGTCTCTGGCTCAGTTGCCTTTGGTCAAGAGGTTCCTTAAAGGAATACTTCACACTAGGCCCCCAGTCAGAAGACGGGTAGCCATGTGGGACATTAACCTTATGCTAGACATGCTCACTCGTAAAACTTTTTAGCCCCTAGCAACATGTGAACTGAAGTTCCTGACCTGGAAGACTGCCTTCCTTGTAGCCATTACCTCCACTCAAAGAGTATCTGAAATACATTCATTGGTCACAGACCCCCTGTATACTGTATTTCACAAAGACAAGATGATTCTTAGAACCCACCCTAAGTTTTTCCCTGAAGTAGTCTCGGAATTCCATCTGAACCAGCCCTTGGTTCTTCTGGCCTATTTCGCGAACTTCCAGAGTGAGGGGGAGCGTACCCTACATTCGCTGGATGTTAAAAGGGTTTTGTGGTTCTACTTAGACAGAACTAAAGAGCTTCACAAATCTAAACAACTATTTGTCTTTTTCAGCATGGGTCAGCCTGTTGCTATTAGATGTATTTCGGCGTGGTTAGTGGTGTGTCTTCATCGGTGCTACTCCATGGCAGAGGTTAAACTGGAAGGTAGAGTATATGCTCATTCTATCTGGGCCGTCACGGCATGTCTGGCAGAAATTCAAAACGTACCCATTGTAGACATCTGTAGTGCAGCTACTTGGAGTTCCTTAAACACTTTTGTGAAGCACTACGCTTTGGATGTCGATGCCAGACAGCATCAATCCTTTGGCAGGACGATCCTTAATGGACTCCTGTCCTAAGTGAGCTCCCCTTTCCTGCCATCCTTCTCGGGGGATTATTTTAGCTCGGTACTCTCCCATTAGTGTGAATGAGTGGTGGAGACTTCATCCAAGAAGATCAAGAGTTACAGTAGGTACGTAATTTTCATTTTTTCCATGGACTACCACACCTTCGAGATCCACATATTTAAGTGGGATCACAAGCCTGGATGCAGGCATCGTACCAGGGTAAAGGTCCCTCGGCTCTTTCTCTGAGCCTTTAGCCAGTATTGTATGCACTGAGGAGAACCAGGCCTCTCCTCGCACTTGCCCAGCCGAGACATTGGAGATTTGGGGGGTCTAATGGACAAGTCAGTCTCCCCTGGGGGACTGACTGAGCCCCCCCCTCCCAGTCTGTTGGGCCTTCAGGGCAGTGGATGTCCCTAGTGGTGAGACAAAAGCTGTTTGCTGGGTCTGCAGTGGCGGACATCTTGGCATTGCAGCCTAGCACTGCCTTAACTCCTGGTACTCAGGCTGGTACCAGTGAGCAAGGCAAGGCTGGGTTCCCTCCTGGTACTGTTCATGGTCTGGGGAGAGGGAAGACCTCTGGGGCTAGTTTCTTTTGGCCCTTTGAGCTGCTCTGGATATTGTCCCTTGAGCGGTCAGATGATCAAGGAGAGGGGGATGCCATAGTGTAGTTTGGGCCTGTTGAGGCCTTTGTGGATGAAAGGGGGCCTTCCTAGGCCTGGTTCTAGATCAAGGTCGGGGACTCCTTGGGCTGTGGTGCCTGTGGTCGGTGCCAGGACCCCTGCTGGCACTGTTTACAATGTCGGTTCAGGTCTTGGTGCCATTCCTGGTGTCACTTATAGCCCTGATGCTGTTTGCAGTGTGAAAGTCCGGAAACAGATACATTGCGGACTTGTGCAAATTCGAGCCGTGCCACCACAAATGGAGGCGGCTTACCTCCACGTCAAGCAAATCCACAACAGAACAGTGGTGTGCACAATAAGGATTACTGAAGCAGTAATGTAAATCAAAAAGTTTCTCTAGGGACATGGATATGTTGTTCATCCACACTGTCTGGCAGGTTCCTTGCCACTTTAAATCTTGCTGGAAGGTCTTTAAGCTGGCTCCTCCACCCACCACCCAGGTGGTAAAACTCTCAGCTCTGCCCATGACACAGACCTTCCTTACCACTTGGAAGCTCAGGTTCCCTCCTTTGCGCTCTGCGTATAGACTGGATCCTAACTCTTCGGTTCACCCGAAAATAATTTTAAAGTTTTCAAGACTTCGGTCAAATTCTTCCTTCGTAGCTGCGATGGACAAATCGACTCACGGTTTTCGGCGGTCCCCATGCAGGCAGAAGATGTCCAGGACGGATCCGTACTCCACTTGCGTCTGCTGCCTCGGCCTTGACCTGGGAGTTGTGCAGGTCTTTATCGGCCAACGTCCTTGAAGACTGCGCTGCCCACCTACAACTTGGGTGCCCCGAGAAACGTTGTCCACCGGTGAGGTCCAAGGAGGCCTGTGGGGCGGTGTCCGCGGCGGCTGGCTCAGCTGAGCAACTCGAGCAGGTGATCGCCCTCGAGGAGGAGGCGGCCCAGGCCGCATCCTCATCTTCGTCGGTGGCCGCATTTATCCCGCTCTCACTGGAATCCTCCTACACAGCTTCTTTTAAGGAGCTTTGCCAATCCCTCTCCACGAAGGGTGAGGGGCCATCGGGACACTCTTCTCGGCCAAAAAAGAAAGACTCGAATGGTAAGTCCCACCGTCGACGTTCATGGGAGAGGGAGGTCCCCTTCCCCAGACAGTCGACTTCGGTAGAGGTTGTAGCTAAGACGCTGGCTTCACAGTGTCCCCGTCAGGTCAGCCAGCCGAGACACCCGTTGACGCGGTTGAGATTTTTCTCGACCCGTCGGATGGGCTGTCGACTGGTGAAGCCGACAACCCTTCATCACCGGTTCCCGCGGTGGAAACAGAGGACTTGCCTGCGCCTCCTGTGCCGGAGTCCCCGGTCAAGGCTCCTGAGCCGAGGGAGAAGCAGGTGTCCCCCACTCCCTCCCAGACCCACCCTTGGAAACACTGAGGGTTTTGGTCTCCGATCCAGTCGCCATTGGCGGTCTCGGCACCGAGGAAAGCGGTGGTGCCACTCGTCCTCGTCTTCTTCCTCAGAAGAGGAGAGGCTTCGGCGCAAATTGCGTCTACGCTACAAGGACTTAATGTGGCAGCAGTTCCTTTTGTCTGGGAACAAGCCGACGCCATCGCCTTCCCTGGCCATTAAGTGGCTGTCACCCGAAAGGCCGAAACAACCCCTCGCAGTGGTCGAGGTGCCCAAGCCTGGGCCGGTTGTTCAGCCGAAACCTGCTGCCCCACCGATTGTGGTGGAACCTCCGCCTCCACATCCGAAATCGGGGGCTCCGACCAAGGACTCTGTCAGGTCAGGGTCTGCCCCACCAGCTGTCGGTCACCCTCACTCCCAACCGTCCTCGGCTGGTTGAGGGTGGCTCAGGCCCCAGGCAGCTCTTCGCAGACTCCTCGGAGTCTGACGACGCCTCCTCCCTGTTTTCCAGGCCCCTTGACCTGGAGTCCTCCGGGGGGCAGTCGATGGACGAGAGCCCATCATCGTTCATGATTCTGCTGCGGCTCACCTCTGAGTCCACTGGGATGCAGCTCGAGCCCGTATCCAAGCGGGCCAAGTATCCCCTCATGGAGATACTGGACCCAGGGGATTCTCCCACGGAGGCCTTTCCAGTGGCTAAAGCCATTGTTGGCCCAGCCTTGGAGCTTTGGCAGCAGCCGGCTTCCTGTCCTGCGCCTTCGGCCAGGATGGCCAAGAAGTATCACGGTCCCTACGGCTCTTCATCCAGTTTTGGAACACCCTTCTGCGGAGGGGTTGGTCACCGATAAGCGTTTTCAGTCGCTCGGAAACGCTAGGGATGTGGATAAGCCCCCCTACAAGGAGTCCAAAAAGCTGGACTATGTCTGGCGCAAGGTGTACGCTGCGTCCTCCCTCGGCCTCCATCAGGCCAGCTCGGCCGTACTGATGGCGCACTTCTCCCATGCCCTCATGGGCTCCCTGGATGAGGTGATCCATCATCTCTTGGCCGACCTGCAGACTACGGTCAAGCAGGTGCACGATCAGGGAAGGGCGAAACAGCAGCTCCAAACGGCTCTAGACATCAGAGAGTCTTGAGCCCGATCAGTAGCGGCCGCAGTGGCCATGCGCCGCAGAGCCTGGCTGAGGATATCCACCTTTACGGCTGATACCCAGCACAAATTGGCGGATGTCCCCTTCTTGGGGACTGACCTGTTCGGCCCTGGAGTGGAAGGCCACCTCCAGAGGATCGAAAAGTCCAACGCTACCCTGGACTTAGTCACGTCCGCTCAGAAGGACAAGGGCCATCGTCAGCAACATAAGTTCTTTCGCCCTTCTGCCCCTGCGTCACGTCCGGCCCAGCAACACTAGCATCCAGGCCAGCAGGCTGGCGCTTGGCACCCCAAAGTCAAGCCTACGACTTCCTCCAATAGGAAGCCAGGAGGAAAAGGCCCAGGAGGTCCCTCGGCCGGTCCTTCTTCCAAGCCTGCCCAGTGACGGGTTGAGGGGTGTGGCCCCCCAGCCTCATCGCTCCCCCTTGGGTTCCTCCCATGGGGGGACGGCTCTGCCACTTCTTTTCCGCCTGGTCCGCTATCACCATGGACCGCTGGGTGTTGGAGGTGGTAGGAAAGGGTCTGCCTCTGGAGTTCGAGCAGGCCCCACCCTTCCGAGCTGTCACCCCACGGGGGGCTACAGGGTCCGCAGCCTCCCTGTCGGCATTGCCTTGCTCCTCGAAAAGGAGGCGATCAGGAAGGTGGCGGATCCTCCACCAGACCTGGGGTTTGTGTCCAGGTACTTTCTGGTCCCGAAACGGACGGGGGGCTGGCACCCAATTCTAGACCTGCATGACCTGAACAGGTTCCTAAGGTCTTGAACTTTCAGGATGGTCACTCTGGCTCAGATCATTCCATTCTTGGAACGAGGCGTGTGGTTCTGTTCTCTGGACCTCCAGGACGCGTTCTTTCACGTCCCAATCCGTCCGTCCCACCAGAGATTCCTCCACTTCAGGGCGGAGGGGTCCCTCTACGAGTTCCAGGCCATGCCCTTCAGCCTTTCTGTAGCTCCTAGGGTTCTCACCATATGCATGGCAGTGGTGACAGCATTCCCTCTCGTGCCGAAGGGTTGGTGGCACCCCTACCTGTACGACTGGCTGATTGCGGCCTCCTCCAGAATGGAGGTGGAGCGGTCCAGGGATCTGGCCCTCCAGGTTTGCTCTCACATTGGCCTCCTTATCAACGAGGCCAAGTCGGAACTTGTGCCAAAGCAGGTGATCCAATTCATCGGGGCAGAGCTCGACTCTCTGCGAGCCAGAGCACGGCTCCCGGCGAACAGGGCCAAGGTTCTTTCCTCCTTTGCCCAATCATTTCAGGTTGGGCAGTTGCACCCTGTCCAGGACTTCCTGTGCCTCCTGGGCCTCATGGTGGCCTGCACCAGCGTGGTCCGTTTGGCCCATTGGCACATGCGTCCCCTACAATGGGGACTGGCCAGCCAGTGGTCAGAGCGCTTCGATCCTTTGGATCAGCCGGTGACAGTGACCCAGGAGATATAAGACGCTCTCCAGTGGTGGACCGTTCCAGCTCATCTGCAGGAGGGCATCCCGTTTGTCCGTCCCAAGCTGACAGTCTCTCTATCAACCGATGCCTCTCTGACGGGTTGGGGTGCCCATCTGGGGGAGCACAGAGCGCATGGCCTCCATGCCCCTGTGCAGGGAAGCTCTCCGCATTTGGTCCCTCGTGCGCAGCTTGGAGGCGGATCTCCTTGCCACCCATGTGGCAGGAGCCTCCAACATTCTGGCCGATGCCCTAAGCCGGATAGGAGCTGCGTCCCATGAGTGGTCTCTCCTGCCGGAGGTAGTACAAGATCTGTTCTCCCACTGGGGCATGCCTAAGGTGGACCCGTTTGCCTCCAGGGGAGAATGCGAAGCTGAGGCTGTTTCATGCTCGCCCCCCTCAGCAGGGCTCGCTGCAGGGGGATGCCTTCTCGAGGCCGTGGACCCCGGGCCTCTTCTACGCCTTTCCCCCATTTCCCTTGATCCACAAGGTGCTTCTCAAGGCGAGGAGGGACAAGGCGCAGGTGATTCTGGTAGCCCCAGACTGGTCCCGCCAGTTCTGGTATCCAGATCTCCTCAGCCTCAGCTTCAGGCTCCCGAGGCGGCTTCCAGCCCGCCCAGACCTGATCTCAGTCAGTCAGGGGAAGGTATTCCACCTGGACCTTCAATCCCTCCACCTGATGGCCTGGTTCCTGAGCGGCTAGAGTTCCAGGCCTTGGGTCTTTCCGACGAGGTCCTCAGCGTTGTTGAGGCTTCCCGTAAGGAGTCGACCAGAAAATGCTACACCTTTAAATGGAAGAGATTCTCCATTTGGTGTCAGGGCAAGGGCCTGGACCCTTCCTCCTGCTCCTTGGCAAGCATTCTGGACTCCCTGTGGTCCCTTTCTCAGCAATAGCTTCGGTCGACGACCCTTAAAGGTGCACCTGGCAGCCATCTCTGCTTACTGGGCCGGGAAGTAGTCGGCACAGGAGACGGTGGTCGGGCGCTTTTTCAGAGGCCTTGCTCACATATCCCCTCCGGTGCGAGAACCTCCACCTCCGTGGGATCTACTGCTGGTATTGGCTAAACTCATGAGCAAGCCTTTTGAACCGATGCACAGGTGTGACATCTCTCACCTGTCATGGAAGACCGCCTTCTTGGTGGCTATCACGTCAGCCAGAAGGATGGAAGAGCTCCAGGTGCTTTCCATTGTTTCTTCTTATCTGGTCTTCCATAGAGACAAGGTTGTCCTGTGTCCCCATCCGAAATTCCTTCCGAAGGTGGTGTCGGAGTTTCACCTTAATCAGGTGTTGACTCTGCCGGTGTTCTACCCCAATCACATCTCGGAGGCCAAATATAGGCTCCATACTTTGGACCCTAGAAGAGCGCTCGCTTATTACAAGGAGCGGACAGCTGAAGTTCGGGGAGAGGTTCGCCAGCTGTTTGTCACCTACACTGAAGCCGCACCTGGCAGACCTGCAGCCAAGCGGACAATAGGCAGGTGGGTCACCTCCAAATAGATCTCTGCTATAGGTTGGCGGGCATGGAGCCTCCCAGAGGGATAAGAGCTCATTCTACCCACCATACCGCTGCATCGGTGGCTGCTTCCAGGGACGTCCCTGTCCAGGAAATCTGCAGGGCTGCTACCTGGAAGTCGGCACACACCTTCATTACCCACTACCACATCGACCTTGAGTCACGCCGGGATGCTGGTTTTGGGGCCTCGGTTCTCCAGTCATTATTCCGTAAGTAGGGGGTGCGCGCCTTGCCTCCCTCCTCCCGAAGAACTGCTAGGAGTCTGCCAGACATTGTGGATGAACAACATATCCATGTCCCTAGAAATACAAGTTACTCACCTGTAACAGGAGTTCTAGGAATGGTATATGTTGTTCATCACAACTCCTAGTCTCCCGGCTAGCGCACAACCTGGCTTCCAATGAGCTAGATCTGGCGTCATGGGGCGGAGCCGAGGGTTTTACCACCCGGGTGGGTGGGAGGAGCCAACTTGAAGACCTTCCGGCAAGATTTAAAGCGGCAAGGAACCTGCCAGACAGTGTGGATGAACAACATATACCATTCCTAGAACTCCTGTTACAGGTGAGTAACCTGTATTTTTTTCCCTCCTCTTCCTCCTTATATAGCTTTTTCCCTAGCTGTTTACAACCTTAACTACACACTTGCAGCCGTGCTTCCCAGCCCTCTGGGCATAGGCACATCTCCTGTCTAGCCTCTGTTTAAATTAGCTGCTGCCGGGGTAGTCGGTCGCCTTGGTCCCAAGAGCCTTGACTAGGAGGGGAGGGCATGCCTAGATTTCATGTTTTCCTCTCTCTCCTTCCCTCTGTTTCTTACAGGACTGGTAAAAGACTATCCCTGTCCTTCATTCTGTCTCCCTACTTTCCTCTCTTGTACTGTTGTACAAGCTCTTCTTTCCAATTTATTTTCCAACAGGAGATTCCTTTGCTCTTTCCTGCCTAGCATGGGCTGCTTGTCATGGCTGCTGCCCTTCTCCACCTTGCTGTCTCTGTGACTCTGGCTCCCCTTAACCCGCTTTCCTTTGACTCATTTCTTAGTTTCTCTCTCCAAGCTGGTAGTTAGGTGCTATTGTTTTTATGATTTTATATCCTTTTCCTGTCCCTTTGGGCTGGAATTCTAGTCCCTCTCTGTCTTTTCTCCCCCACTTGTTTCTCTTCTGACAAACAGAACCAAGGAAGATAGGGAGCCATCATCAGTTACTGGCCCGTCCACAAGCGCCACGTGATTGCATCTGCCCATGGCAGCACCGGCACCAACATTGGTCCCCTAGGCTGTAGGCTGCAGAAAAAGACTTTGCTTCGGTGTGGTCCTAATGCCTCCAGCACAAACCCAATAGTGGGAATAAATACTGAAGATATTCTGGAAGATCAAGAATTGACAGAGAGTGAATTTCTTTGTTTTCCTTATGGTCATTGTCACTCCTGAAGAAGGCCACTGGCTCAGCATGCCTACCTAACAAAATAAAAAGATTTCTGGATATTGATTTTTTAAATAAAGCTGGTGTTAAGCACCCCCTTGATGAAATGTGTAGACTTGGCATCAGATTATTTAAAAAATGACATTAAGAATAGCAGCAGCCCAAGCAGCTCTACTGAGAGTCCTGGGGGGGGTCTAATGAATTTTGCTGATGCAGTCAAAGAGAAGTCCTGCAGTCTGTCCCCATCAGTGCCAATCCCGGAGATGTTATGGTATTTGTTGCCGCTTTTCTGAGTGGAGATGGCTTCCCTTGAATTATGGCTCCGCATACATCTATCTACATTGTAACTCTTGAGAGAACAAGTGTTCTTGTGGTATTTCTACTGTTTTGCAGGATGCTTAGTGAAAATGATAGAAACATAGATGTCAGCAATAAAATGGTGTACCCAGTTTGCCCTGGCCCAGATAAAGATTTAAGGTGAGCAAGTATTGTCCGTACAACAAATATTTAAAATTTTGACAAGAGTGTTCTATAGGATGGTAAAAATCCTGTGCATAATTAGAAATGCTGTTTGAATACCCAACACAGCATTGCTAGTCAGGAATATGACTGTAGGCCATAGTAACTCCACCAGCATGCCGATCAACTACTGTCATTAATTTCCAGGTGAGTTCACTGAATGCAGTGGCCTGTTTTCAGGAACAACCCGGACCACTGGGCAGTAGCACATAAAGTATACAAAATATAGCATACATTAGAGATGCAGGGTTACAGTTGAAGAGACCAAATACATAAAAACTAAAGAGCTAGTGGATTAAGGACACTGTTTAGGCCTTTACTTGTAGTAGGTAATCATGGTTATAAATATTTGTTTTAATTCCATGGTGTCCATTTGACTTATTTATTTATTTTTGGGGGGAGGGATCTAAAATTTGCAGGATATTGGATCTGGATTTCCAGTGGATCACGGCCGGGTTTTGCTTGAGTCGAATAGTAGTAAACGATGTTCAGTAACAATATAAGATTACGTACAGGAGGGTTAACTAATGGATTGGTTTTACCAGCGTGCCTCCCCTTCACTGGCAGACAGGTTTTATGTTAAAATACTGTACAGATTTTATTTTTGTGTGTATGTGTACTGGCAAGTACTGTTGCACTCAGAACAATATTACTTTTCATTGTAAGATGGTTTAATGTGACCGTAAAAGCTAACATTTCATCGGTGTTGGCTTCTATGTCAAAGATCAACAGAAGTGTTCTGCATTTTGCCTTCTGTCCCATATTTTGAGGGGCAGTGTTCCATGTTTGGGGAATACAAGGTTGAGAGATATTTGTGCCATCCTGCCCCCCCATCATCAAAAATGCCAACAAAGTAGTCCTCTTGTTTCTTAAAGCAGCAGTACTAGATAAAACTGTATTCACTTGGGTATATTGTAGTCCCGATGAAATTTTCTCAGTTTGAGCGGTGGTCATGATCAGATCTTATTCATTTGGGGGCGTTGACTTGCAAGCTGCTATACTCATGGGCACATTATTGTGTCACTCGGCGTGGCAACTTTTTTTTTTTTAAACAAAATTCTTAATTTGTATATAACCGTAAATATATGTTGGCAGATAACTAGAATTGGAATATGTATGCAGGTACTGTACTGTGTCATTTTGAAACACTCTTTCACAGCGTGTATATGAATTCCCTTCCTCATCACATGGTATGACTTGCAGTTTGGCCGAACATTCTGCAAGCATCTGTCTGTACTGAGGAACACAGTGGCTTTCAAGATTACTATAGGCTTTTATGTAGCTTGGCAGAAGACACCAGGAGGAAGGACTGCTGTGTGACTGGACTTCTCTACTGGGACTATATTGCCTGCCTCCCCTCCACCCAAAGCCAGTTCTACTTTCATAGGCACAGGATTTGACTGACAACAGGAACTTCCTGTTTGGGAGCTGGAAGTGAGTGATCACAGAGCCACCAAAGACCCACCATCCTAGAAGGGCAAGAGTAGCTCTCCAGCCCCCTCTAGCTGCTGGAGGTCTGCCTCTGAGCAAGTAAGGGGTCTGCTGAGAAATATAGGATATTCTTGTCTCAGAACAGGACAATCAGGAGCTTAAAGGGCACACAGGCAGAAAGTAAGTAGAGAGAAGAAGAAAAAAAAAAAACAGAGGAAAGAGTAAGGATTCCAAACAGTTAAGGGGCCAGAAATAAGACATGATGGGAGTGGTGCAGTGCAGTGGCTGTGGAGCAGCAGTCTTCCGGGAGGACGTTCTGGAGGATGCGGTGTTGTCCCATCTGCAGGCATCTCTCTGGGCTGAGGAGGAGGTTGCTCATCTCCAGGCTGAGTTGGCCAGGATTTGTGGGACCTCTCTTCATCCAGGGACCACCAGTGCCACTGCCGTTGCCTCAGAGGTTGCCAAGAAAAAGGAGCGGTTGGACCACAGTGGGCTCAGGGAGGGTGAGGGTGGTGGAACAGAGGCGCATCCCTCCAGTTGTACCTCTCCACAATTCCTATGCCATTCTGGCAAAGTGTGGTTCCACTATGGAGGCACTAGCAGTGGAGACCAAGGAGGATGCAGGGAACCACCACAAAGGAGACCCACAGGAGGGTGGCTGGGGACCCCACAGGGGAAGGAAACAACTCCTGGTGGGGGACTCCATTGTTAGGAAGGTAGAACTAGGGGAGGAAGGGGAGAGGGAGGTAAGGTGCCTGCCTGGTGCAATGGCTTGGAGGGATAGGGAGCGAATCCTCAGGATTGCTGGAGCAGCTGCACAGGGGAGGGAGCTGGATGTCATTGTCCATCTAAGGACAAATGACCTGGCTAAGAAAGGGATTAGAAGTGCAGGAAGAGGTTGTGGAGATTGGGAGGGCCTTGTAGACAAGTAGCACGCCGCAGTGGCTTATTCTCGGAGATGCTGCCCGTCTATGGCGTAGGAGGCTGGGTGTTCCGCACCATGGGATTCAATCAGTGGTTGAAAAACTGGTGCGGAGCTCAGGGATTTGGCTTCATTGGGGACTGGGGGTCCACCTGGAGTGATGGAAGCCTATACTGGCATGATGGGCTGCATCTGTCCAGGAGAGGAACCAGGATCCTAGGTGATAGGTTTAAATGCTTCATTGGCAAGCATTTAAACTAGCCAAGGAGAGAGGCACTGGAAAGGAGTAGGGAAATCCTAGCCCCTCCCCAAATAATCATGGTAGTAAGTGCGGTAAACACCAACATAGAGGTGTCGATAGGGAGAAGGGCTGGGGTAAATGGGGAAGTGACAAAGGCAAGAAGGACAGGGATGGGGCAAAAAGGAGTAAGGCCATCAGGAAATGGAGGGTAATGAGTACCAATGCCCGTAGTCTGGGCAACAAGCTCCCTGAGCTGGTGGTCTTGATGGAAGAAGGATGCCTGGATATCGTAGTAGTCATAGAAACATGGTACACAGAGAACCATGACTGGGATGTTAACATACCAGGGTACATAACCTACAGGAGAGACAGGAGGGGGAGGAGTAGCTCTCTATGTAAAGGAAGGGATAAAAGCAACTGAACAAAAGAGTGAACAGGGAGGAGAGGAGGCACTGTGGGTCACCTTGGAGGCTGGAAAGGGCACCACAATCCGCACAGGGCTTGTGTACAGACCCCCATGTCAGGGGGAGGGAATGGACAAGGATATGATAGAAGGCATTCTTAGGATGGCAGAGAAAGGGGAGATACTGTTGATGGGAGACCTGAATATGCCAGATATTAACTGGAGCACATTTGCTGCAGCCACATCCAAGAGCAGGGTCATTCTCGATGCCCTACAGGTGGCAGGCCTCAGACAGCTAGTTTCGGAACCCACTCATGAGGGAGCAATCTTAGACCTCGTACTCTCAAATGGGGCAGTGAGAGGATCTCAGATCTAGAAGTGGGTTGCCATCTGGGGAACAAGTGACCATCAAACAGTGTGGTTCACGTTAAACTTAGCTACAGAGTCAAGCCATACAAAAGTGAGGGTACTGGACTTTAGGAGGCTGACTTTGGCAAAATGGGAGAGTGCCTCAGAAAAGCATTAGTAAACAGGCTAGAAGGAGGGGTGGAGCAACAATGAGGAATCATCAGAACTGCCATCACAGAGGCAACAAGCCTTTGTGTGAAGTAAATAAATCAAAATGAAAGAAAAAGCCACTATAGTTCTCAAAAGAGGTGGCTGGGAAAGTCAGGAGAAAAGATAGCATTCCGGAGTATAAGGAAACACAGAAGGAGCAGGACAGAGAGCTGTACCAGTTAAGGCAGAAGGAAGCAGGAAGGAAGTCAGAATAGCAAAGGCCCAAACTGAGGAAAAATAGCCAACTCGGTTAAGAAGGGGATAAAACCTTTTATAGGTACATCAAGGGCGTAGAAAGACAAAGGGAGGGATAGTGAGGCTGAATAGAATGAGCGGTGGGTGGGCAGATGGGATAGTGAAAAAGCAGGGATACTGAGCAGATATTTCTGCTCAGTATTCACAAAATAGGAGGAAGTACCTAATCCAATTAACAGCGCACTTTTGATAGAAGTCGATCCCAGTCCTTTCACAGAAGAAAGGGTTCTGCAAGAACTCCTAAAACTGAAGGTGGACAAAGCAATGGGGTCTGATGGAATTCACCCCAGAATTCTAAAAGAATTAAGGGGGGAACTAGTGAAACCACTGGCTACTCTTTTTAATAAATCATGGGAGGATGGTGTGGTACCCGAGGACTGGAGGAAGTCGGATGTGATTCCTCTTCACAAAAGTGGGACCAAGACAGAGGCAGGAAACCACAGACCTGTCAGTTTGACGTCAGTGGTAGGGAAAGTGATGGAGTCACTTCTGAAGGAAAGAATTGTTGAGTACCTAGAGGCCAGTGGGGCACAGGACCCAAGGCAGCATGGGTTCACAGCGGGAAGGTCATGTCAGACGAATGTAATAGATTTCTTTGACTGGGTGACCAAAGTAGTAGACCAGGGAGGGGCTGTGGACACGGCCTACCTAGACTTTAGCAAGGCATTTGACACAGTCCCACACAAAAGATTAATAGTCAAATTAACCAGCCTGGGTGTGAATCCCAGGGTGGTAGCCTGGGTAAAACATTGGCTGGACAACAGGACACAGAAGGTAATTGTAAATGGAGTCCACTCTGAAGAAAGAGGGGTTACTAGTGGGGTACCGCAGGGTTCAGTATTGGGTCCAGTCCTTTTTAATGTCTTCATAAATGACATTGTAGAGGGACTGGAAGGAAAAATATGCCTCTTTGCAGATGACACAAAGATCTGCAACAGGGTTGATACCGCAGTAGAAAGGATGAGAGGGACTTGGCAAGGTTGGAGGAATGGTCAGAAGTATGGCAGCTAGGATTCAATGCAAAGAAGTGCAAAATAATGCACCTGGAAACAAGAACCCAGGGAAGAATACACAGTGGGGGTAGTAACAACAAAAAAGGAAAGGGACCTGGGGGTAATCATATCAGATGACCTTAAGGTTAGCAAGCAATGTGAGAAGGCAGTAGGGAGGGCTGGGGGTATACTGGGATGCATAGGAAGAGGCATCACCAGCAGGAAACAGGAAGTTGTTATCCCGCTGTACAGACAGTTGGTGAGACCCCATCTGGAGTACTGCGTCCAGTTCTGGAGACCCCATCTCCGCAAGGACATAGGATAGAGGCAGTCCAAAGGAGGGCAACTAAAATGGTGCAGGGTCTGCAAGGGAAGCCATACGAGAAGAGACTTAAGGAGCTTAATATGTATACCCTTGAGGAAAGAAGGAAGGGGGGGACATGCTAGAAACTTTTAAGTACCTCAGTGGAATCAACAAAGTCCAAGAGGGTAACATCTTTCAGAAAAAAGAGACGTGCAAGAACAAGGGGACACAATTTAAAGAAGGGGGGGGGGGCAGTTCAGGGGCAATGTGAGGAAGTATTTTTTCACAGAGAGGGTAGTGGATGTGGATACATGGAACAGCCTTCCTGAGGAGGTTGTGGGGTCTAAAACTGTGGGAGAATTCAAGAATGCATGGGACAGACATAAGGCAATTCTTGTGGGGGGTAGGAAGAACTAGGCTGTTGGTAGGATCTGCGGCCTATCCTGTAGGTAGGGAAATGGGCAGACTAGATGGGCCAAGCGGTCCTTATCTGCCATCAAAGTCTATGTTTCTGTGGGATCAATGATTTGCACTGCCCACAGGTGGGAATGGACCGGAGACTCCAGCCAAGTCCATACTTGGTATTGCTTACATCCTTGTTTCCTTTTGCATTCAACAACATACGCAGACCTTAGATAGAATTTGGTATCGGTTTAAAAACAATTTGGATTACTGCATAAAAATGTTTGTTCCAGAAGTATGTAAATATAATCGGTCTGGGAGAAAACCTATATGGTGGAGCCCGGAAACCTAGTCTTGGCATCCTGAGTACACTGACGACTGCTGAACGTTGGGGGTGTGCGTGTGTGTGTGTTTCTTCCCCACCCTCGCCACGTGGATAACTAGGATGTGTAATTATCCAAGGAAAAGCAGGTGTCACACTTGCCCATTGCATGGCAGGGACCCAGACAGGTAAAACAACCGTCGTGGAGTGTCCGACACGGTCATAGAGTTGCCACAGGGGCACTGATGCAATGGACAACTCCCGCTCGTTTTGAAGACGTTTTATGCCCTGACCCTGACATTACTGTTGTGGGAAAAATAACTGAGAAGGGGAAAAAGAATATAACTGCACCTCGAGAAACTAAATGAACAGTAAAGAATAAAAAAAAACTGCAGTGCTGAAAAAACAGAACCAGTACTCATGGCACCGAGACGTTCACTAAACTGAGAAGGCCTAGGCAGAACTGAACTACACGGTTGGAAACTGAAGTCTTCCCTTGCAGATCCTTCCTTGATGGCAGGAAAAGAAAAGCTGAGAGCTGTGAGGAGTCTCCGTCAGTTACTGGCCACTCCTTGAGCACCATGCAGAATGCAGGCCTCGTGGGCAGTGCCATTCTGATGTTGGCTCCTCCAGCTCTGAAAAGTTTAAAGAGACAAGCTCTTTTTCTTCCCTAGCAGAGTTCTGACCTCCTGCTAGACCCATATGTAATGAATAGTGAAGATACTTGGGAAGATCAAGAATTACAGTGAGTACGTGATTTACATATACTGGGGATAATAATAATAGTGTTGTAAGGGCCATTACTGAAGAAGTCTGAAGCAAATTAGCAAACCTAAAGGTAGATAAGGCCCCCGAACCAGACAGTATACATCCAATGTTTCTCAGAAAACTGGCAAACACCTTGGCAGGACCATTAACTGTTTTATTTAATACATCACTAGCGGAGGGCAAAACTATTCCTGATTGGAAAGATGTTAACATCACCCCAAAAATTGTGGTTTAACATTAAAGTGCTTACTCAGCCCTAATATACAGGCTGTACCGTGCCTGTATAATATATATGCTGTGTTAATGTTCTAGTTATGGCCAGAGCCACAAAAGTAGGGAAATACGGTGTTAGGGTTTTTTTTTTTTTTAAATCTCTTTTTTATTAAAAAGAAAAAGGATTTTTTCCAACATACAGGTACATACCACAAATACAACGACAGGTCTACATAAATACAGTTAATTGATTGGAATCTTACAAAGTAAGTAGGTTAATTAATCAAACACAACTCGATAGATGGCTAGAAACCATGAGGTGTATAGCCTAAGACAATTTCATCAGTGCAAGTTTTCAATACTTTTTTATTATTTTTAGGGTTCCCCTGAGTCAGAAGCATTGCCTCCCCGGCATGCGGAAAGGCATCCGGCTGTACTTTGTTGATCTTTCACTGCCTGCTATTGGGATTTAATGACAGTTTTAGTATAGTCAATCCTCATCTGATGGCTATCGCCCCTAGGGAGATTATTGTTACCCTGGACTTCCCAGGGTCCATATGTACGAGGGGTGTTTCTAAGCGGTTTTAGCCAAGTTAGTTCCCATGAAGGTTTAAGCCCCTCTTCCATTCAAATACCCTTTTCTACTCCTAGGGGGCCACTGAGCCAAGGATACCTTCCCCCAAGCACATCCGGGGCGTCTGGTTATATTTTGGCCCTCATCAATCTGCTATTGGGACTATGGGTAATTTTAGTATATTTTAATGTGGTTAATCCCCCCTCGCAGTACAATGGTTTCCAGGGAACCCACTTTTATCGTAGGTTTCCCAAAGGCCATGAGGACAAGGCGACTTTCTAAGCTGTTTTGGTCCGATTGGTACCCGTGAGATCCTAGGTCCATTTCCCAGCAGGGTACTCTTTCCCGATCCCTGGGAGCACCTCCAACTCAGTATGGAACTTGTGGATTTCCACCATCCTTCATAAGCTATAAAGACTTATCTGTATTTGAACTTTGGCAGAGTTGCAAAGGTGCGATTATCTGATTGGAGCCTTATATGGTAGACAAACTTGATCATGCAATACCATTTGTCAGATATATATAAGCTTTATATTTCTACCTTATTACATGTCCATTCTTTCATGTGGGGCTCGCCAAGTCAAATATATGCCTCCTAAAACCATCAGATGAGGGTATCCAGCTAAACCACCTGACCTGCGTTGCTCTATTGTTAAGTTTAGTGGGCCAAATTAGTGCGATTAATCCATCTCTCTTGCTAATAGTCCAAGGTGAAATTATCGTTCCCATTGAATTTCGGAGAATCAAGAAGGTAAGGACTATATCTTTCTTACCTTGACCCACTTGGGTTCCAGGCATATTTTAGGCCCAATCCCCTTACTAATAAGTCCACTTCTGACTCCGCGGAGTGGCCCCGGCTCCTTAATGGTTTGTAGACTATCCCTGCTCACTGGCAGCCTCCTCTCATGGTACAAAGGAGTCGTCCTGAAGCATATAATATATTAGCCAGCGGGACCACCTTTCCACAAATTTCTCCTTCTTTTCATTCAGTCTATGTGTTATTTGTTCTAACCGATAGATCTGTTTAGTTATACCCCACCATTCAGGTATTGTAGGTTTTTTATCTGTCAGCCACAGCTTAATAATAGTCTTTTTGGCTGCAGTTAACAGTAAGTGTAGGAGATATCTTCTATTCGGGTTCCTTAACTCCTGCGGGGTGTCTAGAAAAAGGAACATCTCCCTAGTCAGTTGGAGCTGAGGATGAAATATCTCTCTCAGATGGTCCTGTAAAAGGTCCCTAAATGGTTTGAGGGCCTCACACGACCACATGATGTGGGTGTGTGTGGCTTTGGTTTCACCGCATTGTCTCCAGCACTCTGCCGAGGCCGCCCGGGAGCAATGACTGGTTATAACTGGTGTTCTGAAGAATCTTATTAGATTCTTCCATACAAGTCCGCCACTGATGGGAACAAGTATTTCGAGCGCGTACTACAAGCTCTCCATGATCTTCCTGCATGAAAGGGTTCCCAGTTCCCCTGCCACTTTGTGTGGATATTCTCCGTATAAATTTCTCCTGTGTGTTTTGGGCCTTATAATAAAGGAAAGCAATCGGGTTCCACCCGCCTTTATTTAATTGAAGCTGGACCCCTAACAGCAGGAGGTATCTCTCAGGACAACGGATTACCTCCGGAAGCCCTGAACATAGTGCGGAGCTGTAGAAACTGATAAAAATCCCTATTCGGAATATTAAATTGCTTCTGTATTTCACTAAAAGGCCACATCTCACCTTGAGTCATGATTTGAGGAAGGTATCTCAACCCATATCTCTCCCAAATCAGAAATCCATGATCTAGCCTATTAGGGAGAAAATCACTTAGATTCGCTATTGGACATAGTAGGCTCAGAAAAGGGTCCAGGATCTGGTTTCTTTTAATTTGCTGCCATGCCCTACAGCGAGCAGTCAGCCAGGGCTCTTTTGAGACAGGGAGTCCCGTCCTTTGTCCCATATAATAAATGTGTTGAAAATATTCCTTATCTGGCCAAAGATCTTGTTCTATCTGCAACCAGTGTGGCTGACCTACCCCAATCTGCCTCGCCATTATGTGTGTTAGCATTGCTGCGTGATAATATAGCTGCAAGTCCGGTAGTGCTAGTCCCCTTCACTACGTGGGAGAGTCAAAATCCTCATCTTGACTCGGGGTCTCCCGCCCAGCCAGACAAACCTGGAGATAAGTCGGTTCCATTCCCCAAAGATTCTCTTTGTTATAAAATTGGGATATTCGGAATAGGTGCAGTGCCGGGGAGGGTGACCATTTTATTAACTCAATTCTGCGGCTCAAAGTGAGGGGTAGTGTGGCCCATGATCTTAGGTCTGTTTTAAGCTGTGCTGTAAAAGGATCATAGTTATTTTTAAAGAATTCTTCATATTTTTGAGAGATATATACACTCAGGTATTTTAGTTTTGTGAGATTCCACTTACATGGGAGGACAGAGGTAATATACGAAGAAGGAGTGTAATGAAATGTGAGTATTTCCGTTTTTGTGGAAACTTGACTAAATTGATCCAGTAGTGTCTGAATGGTCGGAATAGACTGTTCAGGGTTTGTGAGATACAATAGAACATCATCCGCGTACACAGCAATTCGATGCTCCGTAGCCCCCATATTCACACCCGTGATGTTTCCTGCTTCTCTTACAGATTGAGCTAGTGGTTCAATGAATGCCGCGAACAGCAGAGGCGATAACGGACATCCCTGCCTAGTCCCCTGTTTCAGGTGGAAATATCTTGAGTGATGGCCTCCCACCTTGACACATGCTTGTGGGGAAGAGTAGATGTTTTGTAGGACCCCTGTAAGGGTTCTGGGGATTCCCAGTTTGGCCAAGACCTTGTAAAGGAAAAGCCATGATACTCTGTCAAACGCCTTTTCGGTGTCAAGGCTAATGAGGACCGATGGGGTGTCGCCTGCTCGCATCTTATGGGAAATATGTAGTGTGCGCTTGATCTTATCTGTTGTAGGGCGTTGTCTGACAAAGCCCGTCTGGTCTTGTTCTATTAATTCAGGTGTTATCATGTCTAGACGTTGTGCTAATATATGCATAAACATCTTGTAATCACAGTTAAGCACCGAAATGGGCCTGTATGCACTACAGAGCTGGGGATTTTTCCCAGGTTTCGGGATTACAGAAATAGTTGCGAATGACCATGATGGAGGTGGGGCTTCCCCCTCTAGGATAGAGTTGTACAGGGGCAAAAGGTGTTTTGATAACTGTTGCCTCAGGGCCTTATAAAATTCGTTCCCGTACCCGTCGGGACCTGGGGATTTTAAAGTTTTTGCTGTGGAAATCGCTTCCATTATTTCCCTCTCGGTTATGCCCGGCACTCAGGGCTTCACTTTGGGCTGCAGCAAGTCGGGGCATCATTATCCCATTTAAGTATTCCATGATCTGATGTTCAGTAGGTGAGCTTTCTGGGGAGTAAAGGTTGGAATAGTATTCCGCAAATGCCTCTGTAATTTCGTGTAGTTTAGTTAAGGGTTGGCCCCCCATGGGGTGTCTAAGTGAGGTGATCGTTGATACCTTCTTTTGTCGGCGTATCTGGTACGCCAGCAGGCTCGAGGTCCGACCTCATAGTATTTCTGTCTCAGAAATGTTAATGCTATCTCTGTCTGTTGTAATGCCAAACGGTCAATCTCTGCCTTAACCTCCTGAAGCCTGGGGAGCACCTCCACATCTCCCATCTTATGTGCCATTTGGAGGGAAGTGTAAGTTCTCCTCCAGTGTGTTCCTATACTCCCTTCTTTTCCGGTTCAGTGCTGTTGTGTATTGTATAATGTGTCCTCTAAGGACCGTCTTTATAGTATCCCAGTGTATTGCAGGTGTGGTATCAGCGGGAGGGTTGAATGCCAGTATTTCAGCTAGTTTATCTGAGATATATTCCCTAAACTTCTCTGAACATAAGTAATAGGGATTGAGCCTCCACCTTGTGTTTTTTGTACACATCCCTAATTCCCACGTTGAGCTCACGGTGCGTGATCTGACAGTGAAATGTAGCCTATCCGAGCATCTCCCAGTTGACCAAGATATTCAGCCTGGGTATAGGTATGGACGATACGCGTGTAGGTCCGGTGAGTCGCTGCGTAATGAGTGTAATTCCTTGCCCATGGATGCAAGTGCCTCCATACATCAACCCAGCCCACCTCTTTAGTAAATCTCCTGAAAAACTTTTGAGCTGGGGTCTGCCTATGGATTCTCAGGTTGGTAGTGTCCAATGTGGGGTGTTGTCAAGTTAAATTCCCCTGCGAGAAGAAGCATACCCTTCGAGTTCTGCAGGATCTTATCTAAAAGCTTTTTCAGCTGTGGAACTGGTGTTTCGGGGGAAAGTAAGCACTCGCCAAAGTAACCTTTATCCCATTTAGTGTGCCCTGCACCATTACCAACCTACCCTCTGAGTCAGTGATGGTACTCTGGTGTTGAAATGGGGTACATGCCGGAATAATTATTGCCACTCCCCTCTGTCTACCCAATTTAGCTGAAGAACTATACATAGTTCCCTACTAAGCTTAGCCAGCTTGAGGTGTTCCTCAGGGCCCAAGTCGTTTCCTGAAGATATATCAGATCCGCCTTGCTCTCTACGGAGATAAGTTAGGACCGGGACCTCTTAACTGCAGAGTTATACTATTATATTCAAGGACAGCAACCTAACTGGAGAATGAGCCATTTTAACTCAAAGGTGGCCCGCTGCAGGAGGGTACTTCCCTCCTCCGTCCAATCGCACAGTGCTGACTACTGCCAAACCTGTACCTGTCATTTCCAACTCAAATTCATCCAACAAACATGTAAACATAGAACATACAAATAACTTACAAACTGGCCAACAACTTACGTAACTGGTACTTCCAACTATAGGGAACTCGTCGGTTCCCATGGCAAGAAAATCCTTACCTCGAGGCTTCATCACTCAAAGTGATGTCCCCTGACACACTAAGTGTCTGTTAGGAAAAGGGTAAAAAAGGAGGTGGCGAATCCTCTACATAGTTCGTCCTGATCCACCTCTTATACAGTGACCTGAATCGATGAGTGTGATATTTTATACTGTCCGACATGCCTGCCCACACCCTTCCCCTTTTTCCCCCTCCCCCACTGAGCCTCTGAAGTCTTCACTCCTCAATGGAAGTGCGTGTGAGGATCTTCCATGTTATTTTATTGTATGCTTATGGCCCTGCGTGAGTTGACCTCCGCTCTGTTCTACAGCCCCCCCCCATCTCTGTCAGACCCCTCAGCTCCCTGGGCCCTGCGAGGGAGACCGGGGATGACCCCACATGTGTGGTCTTTACTCTGGTATTCCAGAGTGGGGTCTCTCTGAAACTTACCCCCCCATCACGTCTCACCCCGCTAGACCAGTGGAACCCGGCGTCCGCTATGGACTTTTAATCCCATGTCCTTATGGCTCCTCCTGTCGAGTCGTAATTGGGGCTGGGCCCCCTCCACATTCCTAATATGGCGTACATCCCTTGAAGCCAACTCCTGCCTCAGTAATTCCAGTTTAACACTAGGGATCCCCCCTTACCCCATTCCCCCCCCTGCACTCCCATCGCTCTTTGTAATATGTCCAGGTTGCACCCCTGGGGTGTTGTTGCTTTACACTTCCCAGACCGCTGTTCCTGGTAAAATATCTGAAACATTATCATTACCCCTCATTCCCCTAATTTGCCCCCTACCCAATTGTCCTCCGCTGTTTCTCCCCCCCCCCTTGGCTGTTCCCAGACCTTCCCCAACTCTGGGGCACTGTAAAGGATGCTGTAACAGCCATGATCCTTTAATGTTCTATATTTCAGCAGTCTCCCCGAGCCGAGTGTGATGTCTCCTGTGAGCGTAAACCCCCCCCCCGTCGAGTATGCCCAATAAGTAACCCTCACTGCACCTCTATTGGGCACGCCTGACGTCCTCACCACCGCTCTCGATCCCCTCTCCCAGGACTCCATGGGAGGGGGGACAAGATGTAGCCGTTAATCTGCCTTTTATCTAACCCCTGGAATGTCCTGCCCAGTGGGTAGTAATCGTTGGCCTTATGTGGCCCATCCTCCTCCCTGAACTGGTGACTACCCCCAGGAGGCGCAACCCAATATCCTCCGACTGGGGGTATCACGTCCGAGTGAGTCCATGAGCGGCAGCCCTCACTCACAAGTGCGGCCTCCAGGCCCCCTGCTACGCGGTTATTATCCAGTATATGCATCTCCGCCAACCATTTCCCACCAGTCTGTGCCTCCCTGTCCTTCCGGTCCCTGCACTGTTCCGGTCTCCTTGCGGGAATGCCTGCAAGCGACTTCCGGTTACAGACATCCCAGCCAGTCACAGTGAGCGGTATTGCTTGATCGATCGAAACAGCAGGACCATTCACAGGCGCGCTTCTTAAAACCAATTCCCCCCACCTTTATCTCGGTGCAAGCAGTGCGGGCCAGTTCCATCTCATCCACTGCGAGGAGCGGGAGCGAATGGTCCCCCAACTTCTTACCAGCTACCTCCTAAATTATATTCTCTCTCCCCCCCTCTCAGTTCTTGAGTTCCCCTTCCGATTAATATCCTGGGAGAGAGTCTATCTGGGTTAATGAGTTCATTCCAGACACCTCCCATGCCTTTCCTGCCCTCCCCCTCCCGAAGCTCCATCCCCTCCCTACCTGTCATCCACTCTAGCAGTATACTTGGCCCATTCGGGAGAGCTGTCCAGAACTCAGATCAACTGACCAGCCCCCTTTCTCAGCCGTAACCTTCCCCCCCAGAACCCCTTCTCCAGGTTCATCTGCTCCATCTCTGCGAGATTGGCTGCCTAGACTGGGACAATCCCCCTTCTTGCCCCCTCCGAAGGCCAAAGCTCGGGCAGCGAGACAAGCCACTAACCTCCCAAAAATGCACTCCCACCTCCCTTCCGTCATGCAGCCAACTTCAAGCATTAGTTGTGCAACTGACTGGTGTTAGGGTTTTCAAAGCTAATACCCCACACCTAACCCTGTACACTCCAACAGGCTTTGATTGGGGGGGGGGGGGTACAATATAGGAGAATGCAATTTATTTCCTTACTTTTTGAGATACAGTAGTGTAATAGTACAGTACATTCCACTTGTATGAACATTTCAGTTATATGCACAAAAATGGCATGTCCCAATCCTATACACATAAAAAACAATGTGCTTGTACACACACCAAATTTCAGTCATATGGACACTATTTCCTCTAGACAGGAGCTCCACAGACATTGATACTGTTAATCACACCTGTTAAACAGGTGCCAATTGTGCCGTAAGTGGTTAAATACTTGTAAGTTTTAGTTTCATCCTGTTTGTCAGAGCAAACAACCATGGAGAAAACAGACAGCTGCCAACCTCCTGATGTCATCAGTGACCACGCCCCTATCCTTCGCTTCTGGTCTAATAGGTCCCACAAGCCCCCTCCCAAAACAGTGGTGAACTGGGTGCTGAAAAAGGGCAACTCCAAGTCCTCCAAGCCCACCTACCTAACTCGGACTGGTCCCCCATCGATGACGCACAATCTGTTGACCAGGCAGTTGATTATTTCATTACTACATTCTGTAATGCCTGCAACATCTTGGCCCTCGTAAAAAAGCGGAAGGTTAAGGGGTTAGTCAACCCCTGGATCACAGCTTTGCTACTGTGACAAATGGTTGCCCATGATAACCTATGACACCACGCACGGGCTACCTGTAAACTAACTGACCTGCAAAACTACAAAGCTGCCAGAAATGCCTGCACCAGGGAAATAAGTTGAGCCAAATCCCAGTACTATAGGGATGCGCTCTCAAACACCTAGGGTGACAGCCAGAGGTTCTGAGATAACCTCAAAGAACTGATGGGCACTCCCAGCAAATTCCCATCCACCATCATCGAAGCTGGTGGAGTCACCCTCCAAGACCCTAAACACATTGCGGATGCCCTAAATGTAGCATTCTCTGACCTCAGCAGCATACTGACCACTGATTCACCCGGCACGCTGCTCGGCAAAGCCAAGCTCAGTAATATCAGCTCCTCTCTGGTTCCCAGGGACGTTGGCAGGCATACACAGTGTACGCTAGTACGTACAAAAATATAAAACCTGGGGTATCATTTTGAACATTTTCCCCGAGCAGCCACCTAGCTTACTTCTCTGTTTAATGACTCCTTGCTGCCACACTAGACTGTTATTTCCAGAGCTGCCTACATTAGCCAGGTGCCGGTGGGGGGTAGTAGCTGCAGGCGCTCATGCGCCGGGGGGGGGGGAGATGATCAGTGGCTGAGAAAAACAATCCCTAGCAAGCTGATTGGCCACTACGCAAATCCCAGGTCGGTGGATCTGCGTGGGCTTTTTAAACCAGATGGCTGCAGTGCACGGCACTGGCAATACAAATGGAGGTTGCTTTACTTTTTTGAACCTTCCAGTGTTAGGAAACTGGAGGATGGACCAGGAATCGTGACTTGAGCAGTACCGGCAACGATATTTGGGACCGGACCCAGCATCGGACTCTACAGGAACTGGGAAGCACTTTAGGGAGGTGAGACAGTGGAGGACAGACAGGTCACAGAGACAGTTGCGAACAGAATCGGAGGCAGTCTCCGAGCACCAGGAAGAAACTCTGGAGTAGGTAAGCACAGTTGTGGTCATGTAAGTTAGTGTCAGGACTTGAAAAGAATGGGGTGTTGTGATTCCCCCTCAACACTTTCCGGGTTTGTCGCCTTCCGATTTGCTTAGTAAAGTAACATTGCCTGGGGGGAGTGGGGGACATGTAAATGCTTACAATGACGGCACCCTCCTGACTGTGTGCTCAGCCCTGCTGATGGTTATTTGTTAATGGGGGGTTGCTTTCTTTGCTCAGCTTCGCTACACTAGATTGGGTCCATGAAATCTCACCAGCACTTTCCTGTTTGTCATGCTGATTTCCTGGTAATTTCTGCTGTTTCTTTTTTTGGTGATGGGGGTCTAAATGCTTATGGCAATAGTGTAATAATAGTGCCCCACCCCGGACTATCTATGGGAGCAGCAGACGGCAGGCTCCATAATTAGGGAGAGGTACTTGCTGTCGGCTGGTTTTCTGTTCTTTTTATTTTTATCAGGAAAGACATACTGAGCTGATAGCTCATTTCCAGGTGCATCTTCATAGAAGATTGCTAATTGTTAGGTGAGTGATGAAAAGTGGGATGGGGGAGTGTGTAAATACATGGCTGTTTTGCTTAACTTTTGGCACTAGTGTGCTTAGGAGATTATATGTCATTCTGGCATCCTTCTGAGTGGCACCATGAGCTTTTATCCTTAAATTCTCTTTTAACTTATTTTGAATTACAGGGGATCTGTAATAATTTACTCATGGGTGCTTGTTGTTCACATTTCCTTTAACATTATATAAGAGCATGATGGCTCCTTGTTTGATCACACCCTTAAAAAAGCACTAGTTCTAGGAGCGTGGATATGTTGTTCATCCACACTCTTTGGCATGTCCCTTTCCCCTTTAAATTCACTGGAAAGTCTTCAAGCTGGCTCCTCCCACCCACCTGGGTGGTAAATACCTCGGCTCTGCCCCATGATGATGCCAGATCTTCCTTTCCGCTGGAAGATTCAGGTTCCCTTGTGCAACCTCTGCAGTTCGTAGGCCCTGGATTCTCAACAATGGTTTTCACCGCAATCACTTTCTTTAAAACTCATCAGAGTTTACGATACCGATCTGAACGCATCGGACATGGAGGACAAGGCATCCCTAGGATATCGCCGGTCTCCATGCGGACAGAAAATGTGCACCGATCTCCACCTCTCATGTGTCTACCGCTTGGGTGTCGTGCATGGCACTACTTCTTGCACCATCTGTCTGGCCTTCCATCCCAATGTCCTGGACGACTGCAAGGTGCGCCTAAAACTGGGGAGACCGGAGCTTCACAACCCACCAGTGAAATTGAAGGAGGCCAGGTGGGCGGTTTCTGCAGCCGCGGGATCTGCAGAGCAGCTCAACCAGATGGCTGCTTTTGAAGAGGAAACTGCTCAAGCTTCGGCCAAACAAAGTTTTTGTGCCGCTTAACCTGGGTTCAACCTTCACTGGTCCTTTCAGGCGCTGTGCCAGTCTCTCCCCACCAGGAGTGAGGTGCCCTCGGGCTCGCACTCCTCCCGCTCTAGGAAAAGGGACAAGGACCCTAAATCATCTTCTGCCCGAAGATGATGTTCCTGGGACCGAGAGCGGTCTGAGTCTCAGGACCTTGTGGTCTCGACCTCAGTCGAGATCACTTCCTCGGCCACTGGCTTCTCGGACCTTCTGTCAGGCCAGGGCACCAAGGCCGAGGACACGGCTGAACCAGCCGAGATTTCTCTTGACCTGATCGAGCCATTGTCGCAGACTCTGGTCGACGACTCCTTGGAAAGGACACCTATCCTTTCCTTCCCCGATGGGGAGACCCAGCCCTCGGGTATCCCGATTGAGGGAAAGGTGCCGGAACCTTGGTTCTCCCCCAACTCTGGCTTCTCCCGATTGAACCAGCCAACCCCGTTGGTCTCGATCGAGGACCAGGACCACTTTGGTCTAAAAACCGAAGAAAGGTCACAAGCACTCTAGGAAGAGGTGGCGCCACCGATCATCATCCTCCTCGGATGAGGAGAGACTTCGACGGAAGCTCCGTCGATGTTATGAAGATCTCATGTGGCAACAGCTGATTCTGACTGGTCAGAAGCCAGCAACACCAGCCATTACTTGGCCGCAGCCTCTTAGGCCGATACTGACCCCTCCGGAACCGAAGATTCTGGTTCCTCCACCCATAGGGCTGGTACGCATTCCAGCTCGGCCTGTTTCGGTCTCCCCACCAATTTTGGTGGAACCACTGCCTAAGCAGCCTCAGGGAGGGGCTGCCTCAAAAGAGGATAGGACAGACACCGGCCTGCCCCGTCGTCTGTCCATTACGGTGCTCCCCGATCGCCCACGGCGTATCGAGGGAGACATAGGTGGGAGACCTTTATATCACGATTCTTCGGACTCTGATGCCACTGGTCTGCACTCGCATCCAGGGGATGACAAGTCTTCAGTGGCAGGCTCAGAGGAAGGTCCTTCCTCCTTTCAGGGCATCCTCCGCCTCATTTCAGAATCGACCGGAATGCCCTTGGAGCCTATCCAAAAGAAGGCGGAGTACCCCCTCACAGATCTGCTCAAGAGGGGGGATACCCAAACGGAGGCCTTTCCAGTGGCCAAATCCATTGTTGGCCTGGCCCTTGAGCTATGGCAACGCCCTGCCTCCTGCCGAGCTCCATCTGCCCGTATGGCCTGCAAGTATACGGTACCCATGGGGTCCTTGGCGGGTTTCGCAGAGCATCCCTCGGCCGAGAGCTTTGTGACTGCTTCTGTGTTTAGATGCACGGGTAGCTCAGCTGACACTGCCAGCCCTCCAGACAAGGAGTCCAAGTATATGGACCATTCTGCCCGGAAGGTTTATGCGGCCTCATCCTTGGGCGTTCATCAGGCCAGCTTGGCTGTGATCATGGCACACTTCTCTCATGCCCTTCTGGGGTTACTAGATGAAGTCATCTCTCATCTCCCAGCAGACATGCAGACCACGGTAAAGCAGGTCAATTACCAGGGCCGTGCTGTTGCCAAACAGCAACTCCAGACAGCCCTGGACATTGGAGATTCCTGTGCCCGCTCTTTAGCAGCTGCAGTGGCCACTCGCCGCAGAGCCTGGCTGAGGTTATCCTCCTTTCTGGTGGATACTCAGCACAAGTTAACTGACATGCCCTTCCTCGGCACCGACCTCTTCAGTCCGGGAGTGGCAGGTCACCTCCAGCGTATAGAGCAGTCTAAAGTGCCACCTTGGATGCTACCTCTGCAAAGGGTTCTTCGGGCAAGAACCAGCAGAAGCACAAGAAGAAGCCCTTTTGGCACTCTTCCCCTGTGGTTAGACAGCCCTCCTATCAAGGAGGTCAACAGCAACAGCAGCAGCAGCAGCAGGCTCAAGCATGGCACCCCAGGCCCAAGCAGGGTCCTCAACAGTCCCGTAAAGGAGGCAGAGGTGCCGGTTCAGGAGCCACCTCCTCCTCTAAGCCTGCTCAGTGATGGGTCAGGGGTTGCCACCCCTACACCCGTCACGCCAGCTCTGGGTCCTCCCGTGGGGGGCCGGCTCGGCCACTTTCTCTCCGCCTGGTCCGGTATCACTTCGGACAGGTGGGTTCTGAAAGTGGTTGGCCAGGGACTGCCTCTAGAATTCGAGCAGTACCCTCCCAGCTGAGCCCGTGCCCCTCAGGAGGAAAGGATCTCAGCTCGCACTCAGTCGGCCCTTCGGGATGTCATCGCTCAGCTCCTCT
Source organism: Neoceratodus forsteri (assembly GCA_016271365.2). Classification (NCBI taxonomy): domain Eukaryota; kingdom Metazoa; phylum Chordata; order Ceratodontiformes; family Ceratodontidae; genus Neoceratodus; species Neoceratodus forsteri. The sequence goes on from CM057451.1 coordinate 44,507,145, forward strand.
GCAAGGAGGTGGTAGCTCCAGTGCCGAATCCTCCTACAGACCCAGGCTTCGTGTCCAGGTACTTCCTGGTGCCCAAACAGATGGGGGGTTGGTGCCCCTTCCTTGACCTCCACAACCTGAATCAATATCTCAGGTCTCGCACCTTCCAGATGGTAACTCTGAACCAGATCATTCCATCCCTGGAGCAAAACGTGGTTCTGTTCACTGGATCTACAGGATGCGTTCTTTCATGTCCCAATCCGTCCATCCCACCAGCGGTTCCTCCGCTTCAGGGTCGAAGGGACCCTGTACGAGTTCCGAGCCATGCCGTTCGGCCTGTCATTGGCCCCACGGGTCTTCACCAAGTGCATTGCAATGGTGGCAGCCCATCTTCGGCGTCGAGGAGTTCGGATATACCCTTATCTCGATGACTGGCTCTTGGCGGGTTCCTCTTTTCAGGAGGTGGAGAGGTCCAGGGATCTGGCCTTCCGAACCTGCTCCCAGCTTGGCCTCCTTATCAACAAGGCCAAGTCTGAACTCGTGCCCTCTCAGGTGATGGGCTTTATCGGGGCAGAGCTCGATTCTCGTCAAGCCAGAGCTCGGTTCCCGGTGGACAGGGCAGAGGTTCTCTCCTCCTTTGCCCAATCATTACTGGTTGGGCACTTGCGCCCTGCCCGGGACTTTCTGTGCCTTCTGGGATACATGGCGACGTGCACCTCAGTGGTCCGTTGGTCCAGGTGGTGCATGCACCCCTCCAATGGGAGCTGGCCGCCCAGTGAACTCCGCGATATGGTCACTTTGACCAGCTGATCACTGTAACCCAGAAGATGTGGGATGCTCTCCAGTGGTGGGCTGTCCCGGACCGATTGCAGGAAGGAATCCCGTTTGTCTGCCCCGAGCCGACGGTCATCCAGACGACCGATGCCTGGGCTGGGGAGCCCACTTGGGGGCCCACAGGGCCCACGGGTTCTTGTCCCCTGAGGAGTCCCGATGCCACATCAACCAGTTGGAGCTCAGAGCAGTCAGACTGGTGCTGTTAGCTTTCACTCCTCAGCTCCGGGGTCAAGTGGTTCAAGTCCAGACGGACAATACCACAACCATGTACTACCTCAACAAACAGGGCAACACGCACTTCCGTCTGCTTTGCAAGGAGACGCTCCACATCTGGATGCTCGTAAGCCGGTTGGAGGGGGATCTCCTAACCATTCATGTGGCAGGAGTCTCGAACCAGCTGGCAGATGCTCTCAGCCACATAGACCAGACATCCCACGAGTGGTCTCTCCATCCAGAGGTAGCTTACAGTCTGCTCTCCTGTTGGAGCAAACCGTTGGTGGACCTGTTTGCCTCCAGGGAAAACACCAAGCTGAGGCTGTACCATGCCCACCCCCCCTCAGCAGGGCTCACTGCGGGGGGATGCCTTCTCGAGGCCGTGGACCCCAGGCCTTCTCTACACCTTCCCTCCATTTCCCTTGATCCACAAGGTGCTTCTCAAGGTGAGGAGGGACAAGGCAAAGGTGATTCTAGTAGCCCCAGATTGGCCACCCCAGTTCTAGTATCCAGATCTCCTCAGCCGCAGGGCCCCGGAGCGGCTTTGTACACACCTGAACCTGATATCATTGAACCAGGGGGGAAGGTCTTCCATCTGAACCTTCAATCCCTGCACCTCTCAGCCTGGTACCAGAGCAGCTAGAGTTCCAGGCTCTGGGTCTTTCTGAGGATGTCTACACTGTGGTGGAGGCATCTCGTAAGGAATCGACCAGGAAATGTTATGCCTTCAAATGGAAAAGGTTTTCCATTTGGTGTCAGGGTAAGAGTCTGGACTCCTTATCCTGCTCTGTGGCTAACATTTTAGACTACCTTTGGTCTCTCTCTCCAAAGGGGGGTCTACGGTCATCGACCCTTAGGGTGCACCTGGCAGCCATTTCTGCTTACCGGGCATGGGCCGGTCAGCCGACATTGGTACAGGAGACAGTGGTCGGGCACTTTTTCAAAGGCCTGGATCACATATCCCCTCCGGTGCGTGAATCTCCACCTCCATGGGATCTCTTGCTGGTTTTGGTAAAGTTCATGGGCAAGCCATTCGAACCCATGCACAAGTGTGAGCTTTCACACTTGTGGAAGACGGCCTTCCTGGTGGCTATCACATCAGCCAGAAGGACAGGGGAACTCCAGGCACTTTCGGTGGACTTCCCTTATCTGGTCTTTTCACAGGGACAAAGTTGTCCTGCGCCACCACCCGAAATTCCTTCCAAAGGTGGTGTCAGAGTTTCACCTTAACCAGGTGTTGACTCTGCCAGTATACTACCCTAACTACACTTTGGACGCCGAGTACAGGCTCCATACTCTGAACCTCAGACGTTAACTCTCCTGTTATAAGGAGAGGACGGCGGAAATTCGGGGAGAGGTTCACCAGCTGTTTGTCACCTATGCTGAAGCCGCTTCTGGCAGACCTGCAGCGAAGCAGACCATTGCTAGATGGATTACATCACGCATAGGTCTGTGCTATGAATTGGTGGGCAAGGAGCCTCCCAGAGGGATAAGAGCTCATTCTACCCGCCATACTGCTGCATCGATGGCTACTTCCAGGGACATCCCTTTCCAGGAGATCTGTCGGGCTGCTACCTGGAAGTCAGCAAACACCTTCATTACCCACTACCACATCGACCTTGAGTCATGCCGGGATGCTGGTTTTGGGGCCTCGGTTCTCCAATCTCTGTTTCCTAAATAGGGGTGTGCACCTTGCCTCCCTCCTCCCGGAGAACTGCTTGGAGTCTGCCAAAAAGTGTGGATGAACATCATATCCACGCTCCTAGAAGAACAGGTTACTCACCTGTAACAGTAGTTCTAGGAGTGGTATGTTTCATCCACACACCCATCAGACCTCCCTGGCTTTAGTGCACCACCTTAGCTTCCAGCGGCTGCTGACGCCATGAGGTGGAGCCGAGGTATTTATCACCCGGGTGGGTGGAAGGAGCCAGCTTGAAGACTTTCCGGTGAATTTAAAGGGGAAAGGGACATGCCAAAGAGTGTGGATGAACAACATATACCACTCCTAGAACTACTGTTACAGGTGAGTAACCTGTTCTTCTGCAAGTGCAAAACTTGTCCAGCTGAACTGAGACATTGGTTGACTGCTATAACTACTTATTACTTCGGGGGGCAGAAATTGTGCACCCGGAGTGCTGGAATTTTGTTTAAATGTGTTTTTTTTCAGTTTCTCCTGAACTGATTCAGTTACTAGTTGTGTGTGCTGTAATTGCTCATTACTGTGGGGGTGGGGGCAGGAATATTATGCTGCCAGAATTGTGTTCAATATGGTTTTCAAAGTTTTTCCTGAACTGAATCACTAATAGCCTACACCCCTCACTTATTGCTGCAGCAGACAACTAATGAGACAGTTTATGGTAAACCAATGCTCCAACATAATGTACTCTAAAGTGCTGCTGTTGGGGAGGTAAATAAGATTACATGGGGGGGGTGTCATGGAGATAAATGTGTACTTCAGTGTAGTATAGATTTCAGAACTGCAAAACTGGGAGTCTCCAGCTCTAATCTCAACAGAGCCACTTACACTCTGTGATCTTTGAGTAAGGCACCCACTTAACCTAGGGCTAGTGGGGTGCAAAGGGATGGGTATCTCCAGCAGGAGAAGGGATATTATGCTGCCACAGTATTCCTCGCTGGTGTGACCCCATCTGGAGTACTGTGTTCAGTTTTGGAGGCTGTACCTCAGAAAGTACATAGGCTAAAGGCAGCTCAGAGGAGGACAACTGAAATGCTGCAGGGGTTGCTCCAAAAGCCATACGAGGGATCTAAACATGTACACACTGGAAAACAGGAGAGTGGGAGGTGACATAGAGACCTGGAAGTACTTCATAGAGGTGAACAGTGTGCAGGAGGGGAGTCTTCTTTCAAATGCGAAAGAACACCAGGCCCAGGAGGCATGCAATGAAAGAGGGGTATGAGGAAGCACTACTTCACTGAAAGGGTGGTAGACATCTGGAACAGACTACTGAAGTGGTGGAAGTGAAAACTGAGAGACTTCAACCATGTGTGGGGTAGCCATAGGGGAGGTGTGTTTACTGTAAATGGCTACTTGGTGTATGTATGGTGAGGATGTTTATCTCTCGTAGTGTCCTCCTAAGTGAATTGTATGGACGGGGTCTTTCTATCCTTTACTAGTGTGTGTGTGTGTGTGTTGTTTTGGGAGGGGGGTCTAGTGACCTTTAGAGGCCAGAGTGACCCGATCAGTATGCATGCATGAGTTCTGGTGTGAATGGACCTCTGTCATGCTGGCTATCTTGATATGGTACATAGGCTTATTGCAATGTTTCGTAAACATTATAACATTAAAAGCCAGCCAACCTGTGTGTGTGTTAGAATAACATACAATGTTGCAGATTTATAAAATATTAAACTATTAGGATTATTGACTTGATGCATCATTGACTGAAGAGGGGGCAAGCCTATTTTTTTTTTGTGGTGTGGCACCACATATTTTGGTTTATGTAATATGGGGGGGAGGGGCAACAGTGCTGTCCGGGGTGGGGGAGAGTGTAGCAGCAATGCCATCAGTTTTGAGTACAACTTTAAAATTCCGGGCTACATCCCTTCCAGTTCTTCTCTCCCCCCCCCCCCCCTTTCTAATTTAAACAGATCTCCACTGCTGATGCCAAAAATACCTTTGTTATGCCATCGGGAACTCGAGCCAGCAACAACACCCTGGACCTCAAACTTATAAACCTAACCATTGACGCTGTAACTCTGCCACTCACCAAACCCCTCAACCTTTCCCTCTGCCTTGGACAATTCCCCTCAAGCTGGAAAGCGGCTGTGGTCACTCCAGTCCTTAAAAGCGGAGAAAGATGCCAACCCTCTAACTACCGTCCCATCTTCATCTCCCCCCCCCCCAAGGCACTGGAACGCATAGTCACTGACCAGCTGTCCGAATACCTTGAGTACCACAACCTTCAGTGTCCACAACAGCACAGCTGTCGGAAAGCACACAGCAAGAGCAGCACTGTGTTGCTAGCGTACACCAATTTAATTAATTACTCACCAGACCGGGGACATTTCATGAGGGCGATCTACATCATCCTCAGTAAGATGTTCGACACAGTTAACCACACCCTATTATTGGACACCCTCCTTACTGTAGGTCTATCTACTGATGTTATGGGCTGGTTTAAGAGCTACCTCCGTTTCCGTTTGCAGAAAGTAAAAATAGAAACACTATGCGACAGCAGTCTAGTACGGTCCGGAGTCCCACAAGGCTCAATTCTGGGGCCCTTGCTTTTTAGTCTGTTTCTCAACTCCCTCCCCCAATCCTGCATGACCAACCTACTCCTTTATGCTGATGACACTGTCATCTTTTCCAGCCACTACCCCCTGACCCCCTTACTCTGAATCATCAACTACAAGACGATTTCACAGCTATAGAGAAATGGTTCACAGCTCACAAATTGCTCCTCAATTATAAAAAAACAATAAAATCTATGCTCTTTGCAGGCCTACAGAACAGACACAGGCAGTACCAGCTCACCAACCTGAACCACAGCAACACTCCCCTCAAGCTGGTCTCACAGTTCAAGTACCTCGGTGTTACACTTGACACAACTATGTCTTTTTCGGCCCATATTGACTATGTCGCAAAGGCAGTCAACACCAAGCTAGGGCTCATGTACAGGCACAGACACTCCCTCACCCCTAAAGCCCTACACTTAGCCAACACCAGTTCCCTACTATCCGTAACTGACAGCAATCTTATAATCTGTGGTGCTGCAATACGAACATACGAAATTTGCCAGCAGATAAAGGCCTAGAGGTCTATCAAGTCTGCTCGAATGTGCAGCTAGCACCCCTTATTCTGCAGCTGCCCCTCCCTTCCACCCTTCCCCTTCATTAACCCTCCCCCCGTCCTGTCCCATCCTCGTTTGAAGCAGTCCACTGTTCTACTGCATACCACTTCTGCAGGTAACGCATTCCACCCAGCCACCACCCTCTCTGTAAAAAGTGTCTCCTCATCTCCTCCTGAACCTTCCTCGCCCAGTCTCATATCATGGCCCTGGTGGCCCTCCCTCCCTTACTTTGAACAGCCCCTCTGTACCTGTCTTGTTTATTCCTTTCATGTATTTAAAGGTTTCAATCATGTCCCCGCCTCTCTCTCCTCCAGTGAGTACATGTTCAACTCCTTCAACCTCCTCTCATATGATAAGTCCCCAGACCCTTGATCATCTTTGTCGCCCTGCTGCACTCCCTCCAGTAACTTAATGTCCCTCTTCAGATACGGACGCCAGAACTGCACGCAGTACTCCAGGTGTGGTCTAACTAATGACCTATACAGTGGCAGAATCACCTCCTCCTCCTTGAGGATATACCCTGCAATACAACCCAGCATTTTGTTGGCCTTTGCAGCTGCCTTCCTACACTGTGCCGAGTTGTTCATTGACCCTGTGATGAGCACACCCAGATCCTTCTCCTCCTCTGTCTGGGCTAGCTGTACTCCCCCTAGCTGATAAGTCCTCCTTGGGTTCTTCATCCCAAAATGCATCACCTTGCACTTTTTGGCATTAAAGCCCAGTTGCCAGGTGTCTGACCAGGTTTCAAGCTTTGCCAGATCATCCTGCAACCCCTGCCATCCCCCTAGGTCATCCACCACCGCGCCAACCTTGGTATCATCAGCAAACAGACTGATCTTGCTCTTGTTGTCCCATGATATGTCTGCAATGAATATCCCAAACAACACTGGTCCCAACACCGAGCCCTGTGGGACACCGCTCGTCACTGCCCTTGGGTGTGAGAGCTCCCCACCCACCACCACCCTCTGTTGCCTTCCCTGCAGCCAGTTTCCTACCCATCTCACCAGCATTGCACCTGCCCCTGTGCCTACTAACTTCCTTCCCAGCCTTCCATGTGGCACTGAGTCGAATGCCTTACTGAGGTCCAGATACAGGACATCCACTGCATGTCCCCTGTCCAGTTGCCTAGTTACCCAGTCATAGAACCCGACCAGGTTGGTTTGGCAGGATCGGCCACGGATGAAGCCATGCTGTCTGCTGTCCTGTAGTCCTTTGGCCTCTAAGAGGGCCACCAGCCTCTCCTTCAGGATAGTCTCCATTAGCTTACCCACAATGGATAAATTCTACCTTCAGAGGAATCCACACTACCCTTAATTAAATTTGCATGCATACATGCAAATTATATGCCCAGACTGGCTGGCTGACCCTAACAGGCCATATAGTGTACCAGACATGCCTGTTTGCAAAGCAAATTTGCCTAGGCCTCATCCCCCCCCATCACTAACAAACTTCCTCAACAGGGTATCAAACCCCCACCTCACCCGCGACAGTTCTGCACAGGCTTTCCAAGTCGCCTTTTGTTGCACCTCTCTGGCACAACGCTCCTTCAGATTTAGGGCATCTCACTGGCTCCATGACCTCCCCCCCAAGCATTCGCAAGCTTTCAAAACTCTGCCCGTTTAAACTGAATCTTCACAGTCATCTAACCACTGTTAACAAGTGTGGCTGCAGCATCTAAAGACTTGTCCCTCTCCACCCAGGCTCCCACTTCTGTTCTTACTTGAGCTACTCATCCCCCCATCTAATTACCCTCCCCGATTCCCCTCCTTACCTGCTCTTACCACTTACCTTCCCACCTCTGCCTGCCATCTTATTCCCCTCTCTTGGCAAGGCATCCTGGCTGCTCTTTATTGCACCACTCTCAACTGCACTTACTTTTGAGCACTGTAACCAAAGCTCAGTGGCCTTCATTTGCAATGTTTGTAACGTCGTCCATGTTTAATGACTTGTGTCTGTATCATGTACTTTCAACGTGGAACCTTTGTAAAAGAACCACTGGTTCAAAGGTATTGTAATCCGAGACTTGAATAAATAAGCAGTTCAGAGTATGCAACATTTGATCACTTGGCATTTTTTAAATGAGTTTGATGCATTCGATGAAAGTAAAAAGTGACTAGTAAGTGAGAAAGTGTGTTTTACTTAATGGTGCCATTGATTCAAACAGAATTTCGGTTATATGCCATTTTGGACATATGCAGAAAAAGGGGGTGTCCCAAGCATGTGCATATATCAAGAATTGACTGTATCTTTATTTTACTGTCCGCTCCCATAAGTCCATAATGGTATCCAATTGTGCATGTGGTCATGCGTACATATTGTAGTTGTCCCTCATTTGTGGGTCTTGCGCTCCAATCTGTCCATAAGTTTAGAGAGATTATAATGAACCCTCCCACAGGGCCCTTGGGGCCCTGCAGTGCCATCAGTCCATAATGTTGCATGTCCATGTGCTCCCATACATGCATATTGTAAGTGGCCCTCATTTCTGTGTAGGCAAACCAGTACAGATGTCATGTTATGAATGCATGGCACAGTATCACAGTCACTTTCTAGGCCCATTCATAAAAAATTCCCCTGCACCTGTAAACAAGGCCTGGAAACATGCATAACAGCTTAGTTAAAGGTGTACTAAGCTGTGCATAACAGTGAGTCTGTATCTCGAAGTGTTTTTGAGATGCAGCTTCTGAAAGGTGCCCCGACCATTGCAATGTGATCCTGTGAAAAATCACAAAACTTCAAAATCTTATAACTATGCAACAGATGAAAATTTTCTCAGCAAACCATCTGTGAGGCAAGCCCTTAGTGCCCTGAACATTTCAGCCCATAAGTCCAAACTGTTTGTTTGCTGTGAAGTGACAAAGAAACAGAGATATCTGAAAAGGTAGTGTCACAGATTCATTTAGTGGCATGACATTATTTATTCTGCCGCAAAACCATAAATGATGCCATGACACCTTTTTTTGATGCTGCAATAGCAAAAAAAAGCACAACACAAGAAAAAAACGTTACAAAAACACTAAACTTTAAATCCTTGTAACTCTGGAACCCCCTTCATATTGTTTCATTGTACCCGTCATTTGCACTGCCTTGGGACATGACACATGTCCCCTGCAAGATGGGGGCGGAAATTCCCTTCCATGTAGGCTGTAGGTGAGAGCAAACAAAACAATGTTAAGTATAGGAAAATTGTTTTTTTTTTATTTTTTTTAGAAATGACGTGGCTGTATCTCAGAAACCGCATAAGCTGCCATCACATAAATTTTCACACATCAGGACATTGCCTCCTAGACTACACATAGAAAATGTCGGCTCATTTCGTCAAAGGAATGCAAAGATATTAATGTTCAAAATTTTACATTTAATAATAAACAAGCTACTCAACCATAACTATAGTGGCACTATCCATGTGTAAAGAAGCTGAAATGGTACAGTATAGGAGAATGGGGTGAGAGATAGGGCCGACGACCCTAAGACACACCCCGACGCCTGTTGGTGTGTGGAGGGTGGGGTGGTAGGGTTGGTAACCCTAACATCAAATTCAAACCCCAGGAAATCTTACTGTATTCTGACACATGCAGTATGGTCTCCGCATAGCAAATTCATGAAACCCACCGATACACCTGTGAACCAGGGGGGTTGCAAACCAAGTAGCAAGCCAAGTGATGACCTAAGTGCAGTATCTTGCTATTAACTTTTGGCACAATAAATTCAAACCTTGTTTACTTGCAAATCTTTGCTTGTGCCATTGTTTTGCTGTGTTGGTGAGTGCAACCTTTTGACTGTATGGTCTCACCATAGGAGTGCCCCGGAGCCAAATGGTTAATAGAACCTATGTAAATGATGGAATGTTAGGCTTGAGCTTGGTTTTCAGACCACTGTCCCTGGACTACATCCTGCATCCGTTAGATTCTTTACTCCGCTTGCCTAAGTAAGATGCCTCGGAAAGCTCTCCTTCACCTTTTTTGAAGATTTTATTTCTTTTGTTTTTTTAATACAGATTTGTAGGTAGCATTTTCTTAATTTTCGCCTGTTCTCAGCCGGGCACACGCATGTGGAGGCATGTGCACACTGCGGCTCAAGACACCCTCCTTGTATCTTGCCACCCCATTCCACCTATGCTAGCCACCGGACCTCCACCCGGTGGCAGCGGAAGTACAGGGGGACGATCACCACGTCGAGAGAGGAGAGCTGCCCTATATCTGCTCAATCCTGCTCTCACCATCCCTCCCCCCACCACGTGCCAGCTCCCCAATGACCCGCGTCTGTTCCTGAACCTGGGTCGTCGGTGTGACGAGACGTAAAGTGTCCAGCACCTCAACCCTCTGTGCCACTGGGCTGGCTATTTCTTTTCATTTTTAAAACACTGTTCTTGGTTTTACAGGTAGATTAGTCTAGATTGTGTTTTTCCAGTAAGTTTTTTGGTTCCTTGACAGTTCCTCGCAACCGGGTAGAAACCAAACTTTTGTATCTCACTTCATAACAGTAGATCTTCTAGAAGAGCTCACGCAGCAGGTAACAGCATTAGGACTATGACGCTAGGCACTAGGACCCCATGGAAAAAATCTAGCTAGCGGTCTAAGGCGAGTGACCGCCCTCCTGACATTAGCCCTGCCCCTGTCACCCATGGTGTAAAGAGGCAGTCCCCCATTACCACCTCAGTTTTTTTCCCGCTATCGACCTGTGCATATCTGTTCCACGGATGCCTCCTGCTTCCAGTCGACCTCCATATTTGTGCTTCACGCAGTTAACGTTTTCTCATCCGATATTCAAGTTTGTCGTTTATGTCTTCCCAGCCATCATCCTCTTCAGAGCAGTGGAAATCGAAGTGTGCATGTGGCAAACAGATCCCAGCGCAAGACTGCTGTTCGGCCTGCTTGCTCTACCTAGGCCTCAACCACAGGCCAGACAACTGCCTGCACTGCCAAGACTTCAACAGGAGGACCAGAATCAGATGCCTGAACACCTTGAAAGCATACCGCCTTGAACAGCAAGTGGCTGCCATGCAGAAGACCCAGTCGGGGCACAGCTCGTCTTCCTCCTCAGTGAAGGACTCCTCCCCAAGAGAAAAGAAATCGAGCAGAAAACACCATAATCAGGACAAGGACAGGTCCAGGTCAGAATCCCGTCCTAGGTTCCCGCTCAAGACTTTAAGTCTTCGACCTCCAATGCGAGGTCAGACTCGGCTCCCCCCCGTCTCTCTGGCTCTCCCTGGATCACAAGTGAGGCAGCCCCGCCTCTTCTCAGGCACATGGTGGGCAGCCTTCTGGTCTCGGGCTTTCTCAAGCCCCCATGTCCCTGGCTATCTGACCACTCAAGCATGTGCTAGGGTGTCATTCAGCAGAACAGGCGCAGTCTGTGTTGGGCGGCAAGTCGGAATCTGTCATCCACAAGGCTGTAGTCCCTGGCTCATCAGACAGGGTGACAAGGTTGGATGACTCCAGGAGATGCCAGGATAGTGAGCGCGAGAAGAAGCATCACTCGCCTTCCAGGCAGTTGTCAGTGGAGGCTTCAAACTGACGTCAGACCTCAACTCCCTCTGACTCCACCATGGAGCTGGACCAGACACTGTTCTCTAAGCTGCTGTATGCTCCACAGGGGCCCCATTGAGAACCTGACTACAGACCAGATGTCTGGGTCCTGATGCTCGCCTCCGGGGGTAACTGAGACAGGGCGCCACCCTCTCCACTGTCACCTCCTCCTCAGGAGCCTGATGACCAGACATCAGAGCACCCAACGCCAGATTACAGTGTCCCACCACGTCCAGCGCCAGACAAAACAGTGCCATTGGACCCGACACCAGAGGACACTGTGCTGCAAGGTCCAACGCCAGGGGACCCCAATGCCCCTAACCGTACACCAGCACCCCAACTGAGCCCTGTCATCCCTTTGGCTGAGGTTGGGGCCTTGTTTACTAGCTGGTGGAATACTATTAAAATGGATCTTTTGCCTAGGTCACCGGAGCCGGCCCCAACCCCGCGGGGACCCCTGCCTCACCTGGACAGCCTCCCCCCCCCAGTGGCCAAATCTGCTACCCCTGACACCAGGCTGTCCAATGTCTGGGAACAAGGAACACGAGTCATCCATGTGACAGCACCACCCATCATCCTCATCCTCCTCCAGGGGACACCTTTACACGTTCTAAAAAGGATCATCCAGAGGCTCATCGTGTTACAGCTCTTCAGAGGATGACCTGTCCCTGCCATCACCAGACCATAGAAGAGACTCCCCGAGATCCCCTCCAGATGATCCCTCCTTCCTGGATATAATGAGGCATGTTCAGTTCTTAAACCAGTGGGAGACAGAGGAGTTGGACCCTGAGAGGCGCTGTTTGGCAAAGTTCTTAGGGGCCACTAACCCAAAGCCCTTGGTCATCCCACCTTTAGCGGAATCCTTTCAGGATGTTACAGAAGTAGCCTGGAAGCATCCCCTGCGACCTTGGCAATCCCTAAAAAGGCTGACTGACTGTATAGGACACCAAGGGGAGAACCGCATTTGAGCGAGCAGCCTAAGGCGGACTCGGTGATCCTCATGGCTGCACGTGGGAGAACCCAACAGCCGAAGCATACGAGTTCTCAGCCACCAGATAAGGAGTCCAAGAAACTGGACGACTTGGGACAAAAAGTGTATTTCTCGGCCACCTGTACAGTGAGGTCACTTAATTTTTTGGCACACGTGGTGATGTACCAAAAATCACTATGGAACAAGGCCATGGACCTGGCCATGACTCAACCTGATTCTGCCAACAAGACTGAACTGTTAACAGTGCTCCAATCCGGTGCTGATGTCGGCAAGCACATCCTTAGGTGCTCATATGACTCAGCAGACACTGCTGCTAGTGCCACTCCTGCCTGAGGGTCTCAGGATTCCGCCAGGACCTACAGGACACCATCCTGGATACCCCTTTCCTAGGGTCCAGTCCTTTCTGGTCAAGAAACTGAAAAGCTAATAACCGGTCTACAGGACTCTGGTAAAGCAGTGTCACAGGTCCATAAAATGTACAAATCTGAACCAGCCACATCCAAGCATCACTCCTTTTGTAGGCAGCAGGGCCAACAAGGAAGGAGACAGCAGCACAGAGCAGGTTACAAAAAAAGGTGCCCCCCCGTCCTCAGTTACACAGGGACCTGTGTACGCTAAGAACACCAAAGCTCCCTTGCCCACTCCAGCAACCTCGGCATGACTCCCTGCCTGCCACACCCCTTCCCCCCCAGCGGAGTTGCGTTGGGAGGCAGTAGGTGGTAGATTTTCTCTCTGCCTTAATGGCTGGTCCAGTATCACCACAGATCAGTGGGTACTCCAGATTGTAGAGCAATGTTATGTTCTGGAATTCAATCAAATCCCTCCAGACATCCCACCTGATCTTCCTGGACATAAAGTCTCCACCAATCATTCACACTGATGGGAGTACGCCGGAGGCGCTAGGACCATGCGGGAGTCCAACTTTTTCATGAGGGCCAGTGCCAAGATGGAGCCGCAAGGACTCGGCACCACGAGCCAGGCTTGTGCGGTATACACTATCTCGACGTCGACCCTCCAACTGTTTCAGTTCCTTTTTTCCCTGCCGTCTAGTGTGCTTCAGTGACAACGTCTTTTGCCTGCTGGGAATCAAACTTCAAACTAGCAGCTTAGTTTTCAGTTTTATTATTTTGTATTTTATCAACAAACGTACCGATTATGTTTTAATAATTTCTTACTTGTACAAGAAAGAAGTCTTCAGCTCTCCATTGAGTCGACCATGAGTGGGGCAAGTGACGGTAGGGAGACTTCGTATGAAAGCTGTTTAGTCAGCTGGGCCGGGTCTGGTCCACCACCCTCTCTGGAGGGGGGGTCTCACAACTGATGGTCCAGTGCTCGGGTGGGATGGGCAGTCACCTCGAAAGCATAAAGAGAAACGGTCCCATTCACAACACCGTTCGACCCCAAGTTCTTCGGCCCACCGGTCAAAGAAGAAACAGCATCACTCGAGGTCACCCTCTGGTACATCTGTGCATAGACGGTTGGTTGTTAAGGTCAGGAGCTGGTCTCCACTTCTTTCGGAGTTGCCGGTTTCTGTCTGTGGTAGCCAGACTCTTCGACACCAGAGTTCTTCTCCACGTATTGGAGGGGCTTCCGATGAGCAGTTTCACCATTGGGCCGCTCTTATGAAGCAGTGGGCTCGGAGGTTGTCCCAACTGCCCGAATTGGCCAGCTCATCACCGGGACCTTTGGGCCTGTCAGTTTTGAATCAGCAGGCAGGACGGTTAGGACTTCCTAGTCACACAGTGCCGTCTTCGGTGCTGTCGACTCCGCGCTCCAGTGTCTATCCCCCTCACAAGGCTGCGGCGCAGTGGTCCACACCGATGCCTTTATCTCCTGCCAGTTTTCTTTTTTTTTTTTTAAACTTTTTTATTTGAGATTTTACAGTATAACAGTACAAGAAATACACTTACAAAACCATTAAAAAAAACAACTAAAGGCCACTTAATCAATACAGTACATTAATGATAAGACCATCATAGGAAGTCCAATAGGATTTCATGAGGTCAAATGAGCTTAAACATTAAATTAGCATATTTCATGTAAATATGAATATAATCCATGGAGGAGTCTGTTTGTCTAGAGATCTTTAAAAAGAGAAACTTAAACTAAGTTTGTCGGTTTGAGGCATTAACAGCTTTCTCTATACTCAAGGGGCTGGATATTCAAAAGGGTTGTGCCATGCGCAAGTCCAAAATTGCGCCATTCTGCGATATTCAGCAGGAGGCAGTTGGGCCCCCCAAGTTATGCTGAGCAACAGCGCAATGCTAATGAAGGCGTGCTCAACCGGAGGGGTAGGAACCATGCATAAACTGCACAGCCCGATATTCAGCCGGGCTGTGCAGAGTTGTGCAGGCGCAACCCCCTACCTGCGTCTGCACAACTTTGAGCCCAAAAAAAAAGGATTAAGTCGAGGGCCTCCCACAGGTGAGATGCCGCATTGCAGGGCGCAACACAGCATCTGCCACCTGTGGGTGGCCCTCCACTTGTTCCCTGTGCCCCCCTGCTGCCTGATCATGGGCATAATAGTACCCCCGTGGCCCGATCGTGGGCAGAACACACTCCCCACTAGCCCGATTGCGGGCATGAAGTAAATCTCCCCGACTGGCCCGATCGCGGGCATAACGTAAATGACCCCCGACTGGCCCGATCACAGGCAGAGCGGGTTCAACCCCTCCCCAAAGACCAGTATCCCTGGTGGTCCAGTGGACCCATGAAGCCCGTTCGTGGGCATAAGGTCAAACCCACCCCCAAGTCCAGTTTCCCTGGTGATCTAGTGGCCCCACCCCACCCACCCACAGAGCCTCACCACCCGCTCCCCTGTCAGTCGGTGAGGCGGCACCCACCGCCTGCGCCCCTACGCCGCCGACTGACAGCTCGATAGGGCTGCCGCCCATTGGTTCAAAGCAAGAGCCAATGGGCGTGCAGCATCTAAGCTAAGCAGTCCAGATATGTGAATGAATTTCATTCACATATCTGGACTGCTACTATCTGACTATAATACTGCCGCCCATTGGCTCTTGCTCTGAACACAAGCGATGCAGCTAATCGAGCTGTCAGTCGTGGCGGCGGCGGGCGGGCAGGGTGGGGTGCCGGGTGGGGTTCGGGTGGGTGGGTAAATACTAGATCACCAGGGAAACTGACCTTTGGGGTGGGTTTGACCTTATGCCCGCGATGGGCTTCAAGGGTCCACTGACCACCAGGGAGTTGGTCTTTGGTGGGTTAACTTCCGTCACCGCGATCGGGCCAGTCGGGGGTTCATTTATGTATTGGGGTTCATTTACGTTATGCCTCACATCTGGCCAGTGGGGGAGATTTACTTCATGCCCACGATCGGCTGCAGGGGTGTCGGTCCTCGATGGCTGCTGCCTGGCAGGGCGCCAAGCGCTAGTCGTCTGGGATTGGACACCTGCATGCTAATGGCATGCAAATTGGGCGTAATTAGATGCAAATGGCCCCCATCGCCTTGCATAAATTATGGCCCCATTTGCATGTCACCTTTAATGTCGGAAATTTGCACATGGCGCAATGGAACTTGCGCCACCGCATCTGAAATGCTCCTCTGGCCACTTTAACGTTGGCGCCAAGTTCCACTAAGCCATGCACAGTGGCGCTGTGGCGAGGCGATATTCAAAGGAGTTGCTCAGTAGCAGCTCCATTGAAAATCGCCCGCCACACCCTGTGCAACTTTTTTGAGCAGCGCAAGGGCTTGCGCCACAGAATGGCGCAGTTTGAATATGCAGCCCAAGGTACAAAATCTTTCCTCAAATTAGAAATGTATAGGACCCACCTCCTCCTCCACATAAGCTCAAATTTTTCTTGAGCTTTATTCAGAATAGCTGTAAGGCATTCCATATCATATATATTTATCATTAAATCATGCCAGGATTCTAGATTGACAGGTTGAGGAGAAAGCCAGTTTCTCGTTATAACTTTTTGAGCTACCAGGATGGAGATTCTGAGCAGTTTGCCCACTGAGGGAGTTCTGAGGGACCTAGTGAAATCCACCAAAAAATATATCTGGGATGTCAGAATCAAGTCGGGGGAGAAAATCTCCCACAAGGCCCTCTGCCAGTCTTGAACAAAAGGAGTCAGGATTGGACAGTCCCACATTATATGTACTAATGTGGCTGGTGAATGACCACAACCTCTCCAACAAGTAGGGGGTCTATCTCGCTGGTATTTGCATTGTACCGCAGAGGTTCTAAAGTACCTTACAAACATTTTCCAGGCATATTCTTTCCAGTGGATAGCTCCTACTCCCCACTGTATTTTGGATAAGTATTGTGTCCATACTTCCTCTGGGATTTGAACTCACAGGTCCTTGGACCTGACTTCCCTAATAGTTTGAGAAGAGTCCCTATTGATGGCAATTATGGCCTTATAAAGGTATGAAATCATATGCTGCAAGGAAGCTTTCCCTTCTATGGCTGTCCCTAAGTAGCACATAAATTATAGGAGGCGGGATTCTCTCCAAAGATCCCTAGAAAGGGTTCTAATATAGTCCCTAGCCTGAAAATATCTGAATCTATCTGTCCACTTAAGTTTATATTTATCTGTCAGGTCCGGAAAAGGGATACAATCTCCTCCTTGTACAAACTGCCATACTAAATGCAATCCCTCCCTCTCCCACCCCTTAAAACCCAAGTCCAATCTGGCTGGGATAAAGGAATCGGCATAGGGTAAAGAGACCAGCAGGGGGCACCACTCCTTCAGCTTTTTATCATTGAGTAGTCTACACCAATTCTGTAGTGTAGTTTCTGTATAAAGATTAGTACTACCATGTAATCATGTGGTGCCCCCAGTAGTTATTATTCTGTTACTCTGTAGTAAGTCTTCCATCCTGCTCTCCACCCCTTTCCATTTGGCCTCATAAGAATTATTACACCAGTAGAAGGCTGTTCTTTGTTGGGCTGCCTGGTAATATGCCTTCAAGTTCAGGAGCGCCAGCCCTCCTTCTCTTTTGGGGAGCTAAAGGATCGACATCCTAACCCTTGGTCTCTGTGAACCCCATAGGAATGTACTTATTCTTCTATGTAGCCCATTTATATAGACCACCGGGACGGATATTGGGAGGGTCTGGTATAAGTAAATAAACCTAGGTAGAAGCACCATCCTGACAGCCTCTACTCTGTGTATTTAGGGCAATTAATGCCCATCTGTCCAAGTCTAATTTCAACCTCTCTAAGAGCGGTATAAAATTTAAACTGAATAATACTGTTTCCTCTGTACTCAGAAACACTCTGAGGTATTTTAATTGCTTCAAATTCCAATTAAAAGGGTAAGCCTTCTAATGCTGTCAGAGAGGACATAGTAGAGCTGGAGCACTTCAGTCATGGCTGTGTTTACCTTATAGCCCACCAGTTGACCAAATTCAGTTAATTTCTCCCAGAGTGGGTCAAGGGATCTCTCAGGGTCATTGAGATAGACCAAGAGGTTGTCCGCATAAAGGGCGATCTTGTGTATCTTTCCTCCCTGATCTAATCCTCCAATCCTCTCCTCCTGTCTCAGTGCTTGGGCCAGAGGCTCCAAGTATAAAGCGAATAGAAAAGGAGACAGGGGGCATCCCTGCCTCGTGCCCCTCCCCAGTATTATTGGGCAAGACACCCTGCCATTAATTTTAATATACACTCTAGGGCTAGTGTATATATTGTTTATGATTTTGATAAAGGAGTTTGAAAAGCCAAACCCACCCAGAGCCGCAGCCAGGAATGGCCAGGCCACCTAGTCAGAGGCCTTCTCCGCATCCAAGCTCAGCAAAAGGAATGGAGACCCTGACTGGGTGGCATGGTGAAGTAAATGTAATGTGCATTTGATGTTGTCCTTCGTTTGCCTTCCTGGGACGAACCCCGTTTGATCAAGGTCCACTACTCGGGGTGGGGAAGGGCATCTAGCCATAATTGTGGCAAATAGCTTGTAGTCAATAAGCACTGATATGGGCCTATAAGATGCACAGAGTTTTATCTTTATTAGGTTTGGGTAAGCTA
This sequence comes from Neoceratodus forsteri, assembly GCA_016271365.2. Taxonomy (NCBI): domain Eukaryota; kingdom Metazoa; phylum Chordata; order Ceratodontiformes; family Ceratodontidae; genus Neoceratodus; species Neoceratodus forsteri. Next base: position 44,525,482 of record CM057451.1, read on the forward strand.
GTAAAGACTGCATAGACGTTACTTTAAGAGGGTTCTTGCAGTAGGTAATTACATATGGGACTGAAGCCAGCAGGCGTCAGGACCCCACGGAAAAATTTCTAGCTAGCAGTCTGTGGTGAGGGACCGCCCCACATCAGGTGACCGGTGTCAGGAGACGTCAGTATAAAGGGCCGGTCCCTCACGTCTGCCTTCCAGTTCTTTCCCGCCGTTAGCTCATGCCATCGCCTTGTGGTAAAATTTCTTGCTCGTCAGACTCTATTGTCGGTATTTTCACCAAGTATTTTTCAATTTTTTCCATCATTCGTCAGGTATTCGTCGGTGTATGTCGTCCCCTACACCCTCTGAGCACAAAAACAAGTGCGACTCGTACGGCGCCCATCTCCTGCACAAGGACGGCCATTCCCTGTGCCTTTTTTGCCTAGGCCCCGACCATCCAGTGGAGAAGTGCCAGGACTGCCTCAGTTTTAACGCGGCCACCCGGAGACGGCGGCAGCAGTCCCTGGAGGCCCATATTTTGAAAAAGAAAATGAGCTCCATGGAGAAGGAATTGAAAAAGCTCCAGTAGGCATCCACCTCCCCTGAAGGCCATCGCAAGAAAAAAGATAAAGAAAAGCACTGGGACAAGGACTCCTCATCCACCGCGACTTCTTCGGGAGTCGCCGTGTTAAAGGTAATGTCCCCCTCCCGGGGACCGCTCCGCAATGGCCGCCTTAGAGGCTTCTAAGGCAGCATCGGCCTGCCCGTCTGGCTCATGCTCAGGCCCTTCGGGCACCTCCAGGCTTTTGGAGGCCTCCGCTCCTGGTAAAGCTGTGATTTCGCGGCTACTGGCGTGAGTGGCTTCGATAAGCCGGACGTCGGCTCCTCCGCCTGCACGGAGAAGGTCAGTAAGTCGCCGAACCTTCGGGACGGCATGCGGCCCCTATTCCACCCAACCAGGTCACCCCTCCATAGCAGCCTGCCTTTGGCGATGGGTCTGTTAAGTTGGACGCCAGCCCCTCCGGCACCCACCCGGATCCCGCTGATAAGCCGCACATCGGTTCGCCCGACGTCCGCACAGCAGAAGAGCAGACTCCAGACCCTCCCATATCCGTCGTTCCTGGCTCCCAGCAGTCTTCGCTGCCCTCCAGGGACCCTGACTCTCCTCAGCCTGACCCTGAGGATTTCTCTCCTCCATCCCCAGGCGACGCTGAGGTTCCTGTTCCACCTCCATTAGACCGTCCACCTGCTGGTCTTACTGATCTGACGTCGGCTCCGTGGACGCCCGCTCCGACGCCAGTATTGCTGACTCCGGGCGACATCCCACTTCCGAATGCCACCCCAATGCCGGGCCCTCCGCCTACTGGGCCTTCTGCTCCAGATCCGCCCGTGGGGCCTCCAACCGGGCCGTCTGCTCCGGCAGGCCCCCCTCCCAGTTCCCGGGTATCCGACCCCGTCATATCCACACCGTCCTTACCTGGGGCGAGTATCGGATGCCTCAGTACCCAGCACCGACCTATCCGCCGCAGTACCCGGTGCCTCAATACCTGACACCGGGCTTTCTGCCATCAGGTTACGGATACGCGCCTTATGGGTATAATCCATACCCGTATCCCCCTCATCCTTCACCTCCACCGCCCCCCCCAGCCGCCGGTGGACCTGCAGGAGACTCTGGCTTCCTGGTGGGCTGAGGCCAAGGCTCAGCTCACCAGAGAGGTGGAGAGTCATCTTCCGATGACTGTGCCGGTCCCGGTTCCCGTACGTCCACGAAGACAAACTCCTTCCCCACCACAGGACACCAGGGCTAAACCCTCTGGGTCCAGAGAGGGGCAGGACACGCTTCCCTGAGGGCTTCCCAAGGGGTCTGTTCCTCCCCCTTGCTGGGAGAGGGAGTCTTCTTCATCTTCATCTTCTTCTTCCTCAGACACCGTGGATGCTTCCGACGTTTTTTCCGAGCAAGACGACGAGCCATGTTGTCCATCCAAATCCAGGCCAAGGACTCCTCCAAAGTCTCCTCTGGAGGATCCTTCCTTCATGGAGTTGCTACACAAGATCCAGGAGGTGGTACATAAGTGGCACTCCTTGGAGACAGACCCCCAGCGTAAAAAATTCACTGAGCATCTGGATCCGCCCGTGACAGCTCCCACCTTGGTGCCACCCTGGATCGAGCCTCATGCCAACCTTATTACCACCATATGGAAACAGCCGTCAGCCTTAGCCCCACTTCCTAGGAAGTTGAACAGGCTATACCAGGCTCCCGAGGATGTTGACTATTTAGACTCTCACCCGAGAGCTGACTCGGTTGTGATTAGCGCCGGTCATGGCCGGTCAGTACACCCCACACATCTCCGCTCATCTCCACCTGACCAGGAATCCCGCCTTCTGGACCAGTATGGCAAGAAGATTCTTGCTTCTTCCACTCTGGGTATTAGGGCCCTGAATTATGTCGGTCACATGGGGAATTACCAGAAGGCAATTCTCAGTGAGGTGGAATCTAAACTGGACTCCCTTCCAGACTCTCAAGTCAAGCAGGAAGTGGCTGACCTCTGCACGTCCGGCCAATCGACACATGCTTTGTGCGACCTACGATGCAGTGGACACTGCTGGTAGGAGCTCAGCTTTTGCCATAGGCTTACAGCGTCATGCTTGGCTCCGAGTGTCAGGGTTGGTCCCGGAAAAGCATTCCACCATTCAGGAAGTGCCCTTCCGGGGTTCGGTGCTGTTTGGGGATGATGTCAAGGACATCATCACCGACCTGCAGGAGAAGGGAACGGCACTAAAGTCTGTTGACTCTATGTATCATCCTCGTCAAACTCAGCGCCGTCCCTTTCGCAGATGGAATCAGCCCAAAGCGAGATCCCAGGGAAAGCGGGCCACTAAACGTTGAGCACCCCCAGCTGCCAAGCCACCCCCCACCCAAAAAAGCAGTGGGAGCTTCAGCTGTGGCGCTGCCCCACACCACCTGACTCCTTCCCTCTCCCACAGCCTTCGGACTTCCCGGAGGAACCGTTAGGAGGGAGGTTCTTCCCTCCACCTTCTGGGCTGGGAGAGGATAACATCAGATTCATGGGTGCTCCAGCTAATCGCAGAAGGACACACAATAGAGTTTCTACAGAAACCACCTCGTCACCCTCCCCCAAGGTCATTATATTCTCGGGAACATCTTCCTCTGGTCCAGGAAGAGATTTCAGCACTTTTGCTGAAAGAGGCAATAGAACCCGTCCCCCTTCTTCTGCAGAGAATGGGTTACTATTCCCACTTCTTCCTGGTCCCGAAGAAGACAGGAAATGTAAGGCCTATTCTAGATCTCAGTTCCCTGAACTTATTCGTGGAATACAAGAGGTTCAGGATGCTCTCACTGCAGAGCCTTCTGCCCCTCCTTCACTCGGGACAGTGGCTATGCGCTCTGGATATGCAGGATGCTTACCTGCACATATCTATCTGCCCTTCTCACCACAAATATCTCCGTTTTGCTTTTCAAGGGGACCACTACCAGTTCAAGGCACTCCCATTTGGCCTTTCTTCTGCTCCTCGAGTATTTACCAAATGCCATGCGGTGGTAGCGGCCTACCTTCATACCCAGGGGTACAGGTTTTCCCATACCTGGACAATTGGCTTCTGGCGGCCTCGTCCAGGGAGGAACTCCTGCGCTTCCTCTCCCTTACCTAGCAGGTCTTTGCCTGTCTGGGTATTACCATCAACCTTTCCAAGTCTCACTTGATCCCATCCCAAAGGCTCCAGTTTATCGGGGTGATACTGGACACGACCCTGGGCAGGGCCTTCCTGCCACCGGACAGGGCGGCCACACTCCAGACTCAGGTAAGCCTGTTGTCCGGCCACAGGCAGATCAGTGCAAGGTTGGTTCTTCACCTCCTCGGGCTTATGGCGGCTGCTATCCCAACAGTCCCTCGCGCTCAACTCCACATGAGGGTCTCTCGGTGGACGCTTCGCTCTCAATGGGATCAATTGGTGGACAACTTGGACCAATTGGTCCTAGTCTCTTCCCCCTTGGCTTGAGACTTGCAGTGGTGGATGGTTTGAGAGAACCTTCTTCGGGGAGTTCCATTTTTCCTCCCCTCCTCCCAGACTCTGACCACAGACGCCTCGGCGAAGGATGAGGAGCCCATCTCGATCCCCATCGGACCCAGGGCTCTTGGTCCAAGCTCGAACAATCACTTCACATCAGTTTGCTCGAGCTTCGGGTGGTGCTTTATGCTCTCCTGGCTCTTCATCTGCATCTTCTTCCTGGCCATCTAGCCATCCAGATGGACAGCATGTGTGTGGTATGGTACATCAATAAACAGGGAGGGACTCTGTCCTACCCTCTTTGCAGGGAAGCGATGAGAGTTTGGGATTGGGCAGCACAACACGACCTTCACCTCACGGCAATTCATGTTCCGGGGGTCAAGAACACCTTAGCAGACAAACTAAGTCACTCGTCTGTTCAAGCTCATGAGTGGGAACTGGATCAGGGGGTCCTAGACGATATCTTCCTACGTTGGGGAACACCACAAGTGGACCTATTTGCTTCACCTCTAAACGCAAAGCTTCCCGACTTCTGCTCGCTCATTCAAGAGTGAGGCATTTTCTGGAGAGATGTTGTGTCTCTAGATTGGAAGGACAGATTCGTCTATGCCTTCCACCCCGATTCCTCTGATCCCGCGAGTCTTGCAGAAACTCTGTTCAGGAGCACGAATAATTCTGATCGCTCCTTTCTGGCCCAGGCAAGTTTGGTTCTCTCTTCTGCAACAATACTCAGAGGAACCTCCTCTTCCTCTGTCACGAATTTTACTGACCCAGGATCAGGGGACCCTGGTCCATCTAGGTCTCACGTCCCTTCAACTACATGCGTGGCTCCTGCAGACATAGCTCAAGCCCACTTTGGGGTTTCTCCCCAGGTGGCTGAGATTTTGTTGGAGGCTAGAAAACCCTCCACTAGGTCTACTTATGCCATGAAGTGGAAACGGTTCACAGTCTGGGCGACTTCAAAAGACTTCGAGCCTTTCTCCTGCTCGGTTGTTCAGCTGCTGGAGTACCTGCACCATCTCTTTGACCTGGGTCTTAATCACTCGTCTCTGAAAGTACACATGGCGGCCATTTAGGCCTACCGTGTTCCCTTTGCAGACAGGACGTTTGCTCAGCTGGAAGTCTTTAAGACTTTCCTCAGAGGGGTTCTTCACCTGAGACCCCCTCTCCGAGTCCCCGCCCCTCCTTGGGATTTGAACTTCGTTCTTGAGAAATTTACTTTGCCTCCTTTTGAATGGCAGCCTCAGCAGACATGAAGTTCCTTTCATGGAAGACGCTCTTCCTAGTGGCCATTACCTCTGCTTAGAGGATTTCCAAGCTGCAGGCCCTGATGTGTAAATTCCCGTACTTGATTTTTCATAAGGAACGTGTGACTCTGCGCACCAATCCTAAGTTTCTCTCCAAGGTGGTAGCGGAATCTACATTGAACCAGTCCATAGAGTTACCTGCTTTCTTTACGCAGTACTCCAATCAGGGGGAGTATCTACTTCACACTATGGACGTTCACCAGATTCTGAGATACTACACTAACAGAACAAAGGATCTCAGAAAGACTGATCAACTGTCTCTTTGGCCCCCAAAAAAGAAGGCAATGCTGTTTCTAAGCAATGCCTATCTAAATGATTGGCACATTGCATCATCTTCTGTTACAAGTACAACAAGACCCTTCCAGGTCAAGTAAGAGGACACTCCACCAGAGGAGTCGCTGCCTTGGTGGCATGTTTCAAGAACATGTCAGCGGCAGACATCTGTGCTACCGCCACTTGGACTTCTGTCCATGCATATACAAAACATTACAGTTTGGATATTGCCTCTCGCCGTAGAGCAGGCTTCGGGCTTGCTGTTCTGCAAGGCCTCCTTTCTTAAGGCCTTCACAGCTAGAGGTTCTGCTTTGATTAGCTTTTCTCCTCCTGTGTGCTTCTTGTTGTTCCAGACTGCTTGGGACGCAGTCCTATATGTAATTACCTACTGCAAGAGCTCTCTCGGAGTAAGATAGTACAGTTACGTAAGAACTTACCGTAACAGTAGATCTTCAAGAGAGGCTCTTGCAGTAGGTAATACCTTCTCGCCCTCCATCCCCCTAAGCTTTTTCAGCTCCTTTTCCAGTGAGGGAAATATTCGCTTCTCTCTAGTCCGGCCTCTTTGGCCTGTGGCGGGAAAGAACTGGAAGGCGGGCGTGAGGGACTGCCCCTTTATACCGATGTCTCCTGACGCCCGTCACCTGACATGGGGCAGTCTCTTCCCAGAGACTGCTAGCTAGAAATTTTTCCGTGGGGTCCTGATGCCTGCGTCTTCAGTCCTATATGTAATTACTTACTGCAAGAGCCTCTCTCGAAGATCTACTGTTACGGTAAGTTCTTACGTAACTGTACTTTCCAGGTATCTGGTACCCTCTCCCCTTTCTGTACCTCTCCACACACCCTCCATAAGGCCTCCCCTAGCTCTTGTCTGAAACTTTTATGAAAGGCTGTGGAGTAGCCATCAGGCCCAGGGCTTTTCCCAAGTTTTAAATCGGAGATAGTGGAGTCCAACTCTGAAATGGCAATAGGGGAATCCAGCTTCAGCTGCATCTCCTGTGAAAGCTTTGGTAAAATTTTGCTAAGTAGGAAGCAATCTTCGAGCCCTCGACCTGGTGGTCCGGAGTGTATAGATCCTGATAATAGGTTTGAAAGATCTGCATAATTTGCTTTGGGACATATGCCATTCTATGAGTGACCCTATTTTTGATTCAGGTAATAGTAGACTGGGAAAGCTGCTGTTTAAGCCTGTGAGCTAGTAGACGAGTGGCCCTAGGACCACTTTTGCAATCTCTTTGCCGGAGTTACTGCAATGCTTGCTCTGTCTTAACATCTATTAATTTCTGCACTTGTTGCTTGGTAATCTGCAATAATGGGTATACCCTCTTATCTCCTGCTGCATGCTGCTCCTGCAGCTCATGAAATTGTTGCTGTAATTTTTCTAACTGGAGGGGTTGTTGTTTCTTGAAATTCACGGCATATTTTATAATGTCTCCTTGTAGGACCATTTTAATAGTGTCCCATAAAGTTGCTCTAGAAATCTATGAGGAGTCATTATCTCTTATTATCTGCAGGATTCGATCCTTAATCATAGTTGTGAAGTCCTTAAGATTTAACAAATAATTTTTGAACTTCCAGAGGGTCTGGCCTCTCTCCGAGCCTCACTCCAATGATAAGGTCAACTGAGAGTGGTCAGATAAGACAGATGGCGTGTGGTTGCAATCCTGTGTCTGATATTGGTATTCCCTGGAGACCAGGACATAGTCTGTGCAGGAATACAAGCCATTTACAGCTGAATAGTGGGTATATTCCTGTTTTTTTGGATGCAGCAAACACCATGCATCTGTCCAGAATGCCCTCTGCAAGTACTTCCTGATTGCTTTGTGGGCTGCTGTTCTCCTGCCCAGGGAAGCATTAGAAGTATTTACCTGCTCAAGGGTTAAGTTTGGATCTCCTCCCACAGTGAGGATGCCCGACTGAATCTCTGTTATTTTTTGGAGGAGATGTGACACCTCAGACGCCCTTGCCCTCAGGGGTATATATATATATATATATATTTATATATATGGAGGCCACCGTAATCTGGCGTCCCTCTAGTTGGCTCACCACTACTGCCAGTCTCCCCTCGGGGTCCGAATAAGTACTTGCAGCCTGAAATTGAGTGTAATGCGGGATCAAAACAGCAGCCCCGCCTTTTTCCATTCTTATAAGAGGAGGCTATAACATGGGCATAGCCGAATCTGGCCAATTTAGCATGCTCAGCTTTATTCAGGTGTGTTTCTTGGAGCAGAACCAGATCTGGTTTCTGCTTCTTAAAAGAGGACAACACCCTGTATCTCTTAACTGGATTATTAAGGCCATTTATATTCTGAGAGAGGATCTTAATTCTCTGCCATTTTTCTATAAATAAAGGGTCCCTAAGTTGCCAGGTGACCTCTTAACTGTAAATCCCATGTTATTTAATATTTTTCTGAGCTCGCCTTGAGCTAACTGGCTTTCCCGTCTTCTGGTTCCTGTATATGTCACAACAACAAATGATCTTCCAAGGTCTAGTAACTTGACATTAGTGGCTAACCTTTATATAAACAACATTCGCAAAATAAACTATTAACCCCTTGCATAACAGCATGAGGAGGGCAGAGACATTGCCAAGCCTGCTCCTCTGGGTACAACTATTTACACATTGGCCCCTAAGGTAGGGGAACCTGTTACTTGGTTCCCTAAGATTCCGAAGAAGTACAATGGTGTTGCCCTTCACTCGGGTGGGAGGAGATGAGGCCGCCAAGTGGTCCTGGTCCCCCCAGCCCCAAATCTGGTCAGGGCACAGCCGAAGGTTGAAAAAAGTCATCACCCAAACCAAGTAATGATCCAGCATTCTCCCTGTTAAAAAGGGGCAACTGTGCTGCTTCCGCTCCTTTTGCTATCACCCCTTTCAAAACAAAACATTTTGATCCCTTTGGCAAAGATAAGCTCTTCAAAAGTCCTTCGCAATTCGCATTTTTCAAGTATGTATATACAGTATACGTGTGTGTGTGTGTGTGTGTGTGTGTGTGTGTGTGTGTGTGTGTGTGTGTGTGTGTGTATGTATATATATATATATATATATATATATATATATATATATATACATATGGGTGAAAAGGGCTCAGAGTAAATGTGTACTCAAACTAAGATCTGATACCCAGGAGCAAACAGCAATGAGGTATGATCCGTCCAAGCTGCCACAAATAAATTTGCCTTACGGTCCCCAGGTGCTCATCCAAAATAATCAGTGCTTCTGAAAAGCGGGAATTACACCAACTACAATTCAGTGAACCTACAGCGCTGCATTAGTGTGCATATCAGACCTGAGGCTCAGAAGATTCTAAACTTTAAACTAAAATTAATGCTCTTGCAGTCACTTACTGGCTTGAAATCGCCAGTTTCTGTGACATTTTTCAAGAGTTCAATGCAGGCTCCCTGTGAGACTTTTCTAGTTTGTTTTTATCGAGGAAAATGTAGGCTGTATGCCCCCAGTTACCACTGGAGCCCCTCGAAGCTTCAAGAGGAGAGACATGACCTTCCCCAAGCAAGAGAAATACCCCAATCTCGCTCTCCCCCATTTCAGGTATGGTCTTTGGTAGGGTTGGTGTCGCTCGCTCCACCTGCCTGATTCTTCATTTTCTGTAGCAAGGTCTTAATGTCTTCTAATGTTTTAGGTGCCATCGCACAAGCTGACTTCTTGTGAGGGTGCCGTTCTGTGATGCGCCAATCTGGAAGTGGCGTTTGGTTGGTTTTCTCTGCAATATTGACCATGCCTGATATTAACCTCTACTCCTGAGTTCCAGCAGTACTTCTGAGAGTGTCTCATAGACGTGAGGACCCGAATCCCAATAAACACTCAAACGAGAAGGGTAAGGCGTCTGGAACCTGATTTTGTTCTCTCTAAGCACTCTTAACACAGGCGAGTATGCTGCTCTTTGTTTAGCAATTTCTATAGGATAAATCATTGTCAAAAATAAGGCAGGTAGAATTACACTTGACCACCTTTTTAGATCACGCTATTTTCAACAGCCTCTCCTTATCCTTGTAACTGGACAGCTTTAAGACAATGGTGCGAGCGCTCTGTGGGCACGCTCGATCTTGAATCGGAATTCCAGAGGTAGCTCTAATACATCTTTCAACAGGTCCTCCAAAAAGTCTTCCATAGGGTCAGTCTCCGACTCCTCAGGCAAGTCATAAATCCGCATATTGTCCCATCTTGAGCGAACCTCCAAATCTATTATTTATTTTGTATTGATTCCTGGTATGTAGTTAAATAGTCGACTGCTGTCTGAAGGCAGGTTGTGTCATGTTCCATAGCCATGATCTTCTTTTCTGCCGTATCCGCCTTGGATTCGACCTGCTGTATGCGATTATACAGGGTTGCAACTTCTTGCTTAGTCTCAGCCTGGAATTCTCTTGGCTCCCCAAGCAAGGTTTCACATCTAGAGCAAGAGAGGCGCTCAGCTTCTTGATCTGTGTCAGGATCTGCGGTATCGTTGCCCGACAAAGAGGGACTCCTGCTAGGCCTCTTATTCTGGAATAATCTACAGTCATCCTGCTGAATGAGCACCGTTTTGAAATGGGATCAGCTTGGTCTGTGACCTCCCTTTTTCCTTAAGGACATTTTGATGATGATTTTTTGGTTTTAGTCAGCTAAAGGGAAAGTTTGGTAGGTGAGTTTTCAGGAGTTCTGTTAGAAAGTGGCCATCCAGGTGATGTCACTGGAAGGCCATCTCCTGCCTGTTTTCATTCTTTACCTTCAAATCGCAGTTTTCAGACTTCTGCGATGGTGCCATCATCTGAGGTGCCGACTTCTTCGGCGCCGAGGTCTTTTTCAGCACCGCGGGTGGTGTCTGCGCCATCTGCGGCTGCATGCACTGTTGGCGCCATCCTCGGCGTCGGGGTTGGTGTCAGCGCAATGTGCAGTGCAGTGTTACCCTTCAGCACCGGGGTAAGTGCCATGTGCGGTTTCATGCTCCCTGGCGGCACCATTTTTGTGTCAGCGCCATCTGTACTCGGCGCCGTTCTCTTCGATGGCGCCGAGGATGTGTACAGCGCCGCCTAGTTTCCAGAGATTTTCCACTCCAATTCTTTCTCTTTCTCTTCTTCCTCCTGGTTTTCATTCCATTCCTATCTATACAGTACCCCCATGACTGTCAGGAGATGATTTTGAGCCCGATCCAGATCTTCAGCTGGGTGATTATGTTGATGCCAATTCTGCCCTAGGGGCAGGGATCAATCCTCCTGCAGAGCCTGTTATTGAAGACCTTTTGTTCAAGTCTCTGCTCGACAATTTAAATTCTGCTCTTTCAAACAACATGAAGTCTTGCTATATTATGACATATGCAGTTTGTCCCAGCTTTAGAACTGCTCCGGAGGTGAAAGAGTTAACTTTCCATGCCAGGCATGGAATCTTGAGCGCGAACTCGGTTGAAAACTCTGTCTGTTGTTCTTCAAACCCAAACTGTCAGATTCTTTACTCTGCCTGACTGAACAGTCGCTCCGGAGATTTCTCCTTCTGCTCGGTTGAAAAGTGTAATTTCTTTTTTTTAAACCGCATTTGTCTTATTTTAACCGCAACCGGTCGGTTCAAGCTCTGTCTGTGGTATCGTAAGTAATAGATAGGTTTTACATTTTCTCTGTGTGGAACTTGCAAACGTTATTATCGGTTTGGTTTGAACCGATCAGGTTGTTGTTAAACTTAATTAAATTGCATTTAGAGTGCGGTTCCCGGTTCTTATCCAGTTATAAAAAAGCAGTTTCATTACGTTTTCACGACCACGTGACGGTTGGGGCCGATAAAGTGTCTTGCTTGGCGATTTGCCGTAAAGGGCAAGTTTTGGTTAGGCTGGCATTATGTCTGAGAAACCCAAAAGAAAAACCGGGCCCACTGGGTTTCAGCACTGTAGTGTCTGTGGGGAAGCCTTTGCCAAGGCTGACCTACACACCACATGTGTTTATTGTCTGGGGTTTGACCACCTCAATGCAGACTGCCAGATTTGCAAGAATTTCCCTGCAGCTACCCTGGATAAGAGAGTTGGTAGGCTCAGGGAACGAGAGGCCAAAAAGTCCGCTGACCCGGATGGCCAGCCCGGTTCGGTGCCAACCGAACCGGAGGGAGTGCCCTCTGACCAGGGCGAGACTTCCTCGGGCAAACGAAGAGCTGACTCGGAGGAGCCAGTTCCAGCAAAGAGGACTAGAAAATCAGCAGGTGTGGAGCCAAAATTTCCTTCTCCAACCGCTGCAGAGATAGCCAAAGCGATCCAACTTGTCCAGTCGCTTTCCCCGGTTCCGACCGAACCGGCACCATCAGGTAAGCCGTCGGTTCGGTCGGTTCCACCGGTTCAAGAATATGATATAGAGGAATTTTATGAACCGGAGGGGGGGGAGGAGGATTATGAAGAGAGTGAATGTGATTTTGAAAGTCTGGATGTGCCCATTGAACCGGACATCTCCCCAGACAGACCTTCAGGAGTGTCTCCCCCTAGGCTTTCTGAGTCCCCTTCTCATTTTATGTTTTATAAAAAAGTTGCTGAAACCCTCCAGCTCCCTTTGGAAGAAGCTGTGGATGAACAGGAGGAGCCTGACTATGTGGAAATGATGGATATCCCAGAGTCCAGGAGATTGTCTATTCCTTTACATAAATCTTTTAGGAAACAGACAATAAAAATTTTAAAAGCTCCTAACACTATACCTCCTGTGGATAAAAAAATGGACAAGAGGTACACATTGTCAGGCTCTGATACGGAGTTCCTTTCACAACAATGCAGCCATGTTGGGGTAGTGCAGGCTGCAGCCTGTGATAAGGCAAATATTCCCTTGGCTTCACACCCCCCTGACAAGGACTCCAGGAGGATTGATGCCATGGCAAAGAAACAATACATGGCAGCATCCTTGGGACTCAGACAGGCAAATTATATGGCCTATGTTGCAAGATACCAGAAATCCAGATGGGATACTATTATGGCTTTAGCGAAACAGGTCCCTGGCCAGCTTGCCAAGCAGCTGGAGCAGGTGACTGCTGATGGTATTGAGGCATCCAAGGTGCAATTCCATGCTGCAGTGGACTCTAATGATGTATCTTCAAGAGTCATGGCTACATCTGTGGCTTTTCACAGAATGGCTTGGCTCAGGTGTACTAGCCTGTCACAGGATACCCAGGCTAAGGCCATGGATTTTCCTGTTGTGAGTAATTCTCTGTTTGGGGAGCAGACAGAGAATTACATGAAGAAAATGGATGAGTATAGGACCACTTATAGGAGTGCACAGGCCAAGGAGAGGCAAGCCACTCCTCAGAGGCAGCTTTCCAGGGGCAGGGGCAGGCCTTTTCACAGGCCTTTTTACCAAGCCCAGGCCTCCTCTTCAGCTTATGCCCAGAGGGGGTTCTTCAGAGGGAGAGGCAGACGGGGTACGAGCAGGCCTGCTCCCACCCCTCAGCCTAAAGCCCCTGCCAAACAGGCATCCTGATGGGATGCCCAGGGCCGATTCTCCATTACCTGTAGGGGGCAGGCCGGCTTACTTCATCCAGGACTGGGAGTCTTTAACATCAGACAAGTGGGTCCTGGAAGTAGTAAGCCAGGGACTGGTTCTCAGCGTCAAAAAATTTCCAAAGATGAGAACTAGATCCTTTCCACCTGCAAATCCATTAGAGGCTCTTGCTTTGGAAACAGAAGTCTCAACCCTCCTGGCTCTCAGAGCTGTAGAAAGGGTTCCTCCCCTACACCAGGGCAAGGACTGTACTCCAGGTACTTCTTACCCCAAAAGACAAAAGAATGGCGGCCGTCCTGGATCTCAGATACCTAAACAAGCACCTTTAAAACCAAAATTCAAAATGGTGACTCTGGGAATTATTTTACCCTCCCTAAGGCCAGGGGACTGGCTAGCGTCCCTGGACCTCAAGGATGCCTACTTCCATGTTCTCATCAGAAGCTCCCACAAAAGTACCTCAGATTCGAACTGCCCTCAGGCCATTACCAGTTCAGAACAATGCCCTTCGGCCTCACCTCTGCCCCAAGGGTATTCACAAAATGCCTGGCAGTAGCAGTTGCTCACTTAAGAAGGCAAAAGATTGCCATCTTTACTTACCTGGACGACTGGCTCATAGTGGGTCAATCTCCAGACCAAGTCAAATTACACCTTCAGGTTACCCAGCAGCTGCTTACATCTCTAGGTTTTCTTCTCAATCTTCCAAAGTCAGTTCTAGAGTCTGTTCAGCTACTCACCTTCATAGGCGTAGAACTGGACACAAAGCAGGCCAGAGCTTTCCTTCCTCTAGAAAGAGTAAAGACCCTGGTGGCTCTGGCCTCCTCCTTTACTCTGCAGGTCTCTCGACCAGCAAGGCACTTTCTACAGCTCCTAGGGCACATGGCTGCTTCCACAGCTGTAGTGCAAGGAGCAAGATTTCAGATGAGGGACATTCAGTTCCATTTGAGAGCCTTCTGGTCTCAAAGGAGAGATCCTCTAACCAAATTGATCCCAGTAACTCGAACCCTGATCCAGGCACTGCAATGGTGGCAGGATCAGAGCAATCTGAGACAGGGGGTTCCTTTCATCCCTCAATCTCACTCCTTGACCCTTACTACAGATGCGTCCCTCTTGGGATGGGGAGCTCACATGGGCGACCTCGCCACCCAGGGATTGTGGTCCCCTCAGGAATCTCTGCTCCACATCAATCTGTTGGAACTCAGAGCTGTTTTTCTAGCACTTCAGGTTTTTTCTGCATCTGTTAAGAACAAAGTGGTACAGGTCAGAACAGACAACACCACTACAATGTGGTACATCAACAAGCAAGGGGGCACTCTGTCTTCGGCCTTGTGCACCGAGGCAATGAAGTTGTGGTCTCTGGCTTATTCCCTGAACACTTCCCTCATGGCAGTTCACCTCCCAGGCAAGGGACAATGTCCTGGCAGATGCTCTCAGCAGGATTTCCCAGGGCCATCACGAATGGTCACTGGATCCCCTAGTACTGGAGTTAGTATTTGCCAGGCGGGGCACCCCTCAGATAGATCTTTTTGCAGCACCAGACAATCACCAACTTCCATTTTTTTGTTGCAGGCCCCCAGTGTTGGGCTCAGTCCCTCTGGATGCCTTCCTTCTCGACTGGGAAGGGAAGTTCCTCTATGCCTTTCCCCCCTTCCCTCTCTTGTTCAAGGTGCTAGTCAAAATCAGATCTCAACCTTGCAAGATGATTCTGATTTCTCCAGATTGGGCCAGAGAGCCCTGGTATCCACTCCTTCTGTCCTTAGCAGTCCACCTTCCCCTGTGTCTTCCCAGGAATCACAATCTGTTAACCTGTGCCCAGGGAGAGTTTGGTATCCAATCTCAAATCCCTCAACCTCAAGGCCTGGCTCTTGAAGAGTTAGAGTTTGCGACCTACACCTTTCTCAAGGTGTACTGATATATTAAAGCTTCTAGGAAGCCTTCCACTAGGAGCTACTTATAATTCTAAATGGAAAAGGTTTTCCATATGGTGCTCTAGTAGCATATTTCCCCAGAATCTGCTGATTTGCCCACAGTCCTGGATTATATGGTCCATCTAAATACTTTGGGGCTGAGGCCAGCTACCCTGAAAGTGCATTTGGCAGCTGTCTCTGCTTTTATTTCAGCAGGAAAGCCTCTTCTCTTTCTGCTCACCCTGTATTCTCCAAGTTTTTCAAGGATTGCTTCACACCAACCCTCCATTCAGGGACCCTGCTCCTGCCTGGGATCTTAATGTTTGCATTGCTCAGCTAATGCAACCCCTTTGAGCCTTTGTCTTCAGCAGAGCTTAAGTACTTGACTTGGAAAACTGTGTTTCTAGTAGCCATCGCTTCTGCCAGGCGCATAAGTGAATTACAAGCTTTGTCAGTGGAGCCTGATTTTATCTCCTTTCACAGAGATAAGGTAGTCCTCAGGACTAACAGGAAGTTCTTGCCTAAGGTGGTTTCAGACTTCCATCTTAATCAATCTATATCTCTTCCAGTGTACTTCACTGACCATTCCTCCTCTGGCGAGAGGAGGCTGCACAGTTTAGATGTAAAGAGAGCCCTTAGTTACTACATAGAGCGTACCAAGGGTCACAGGTGTGACTCCCTCCAACTGTTCCTCACTTATGGTGAGGTTGGTAAAGGGAAACCTGCCACTAAAAGATCCATTGCCAGGTGGATTGTCTCTTGTATTCAATTTTGTTATCAAAAACTGGGTAAGGTTCCCCCTTCAGGCCTGAGGGCTCACTCTACCAGAGGTACAGCTGCGTCCCTAGCTGCGGCCAGGGACATCCCTATCTTAGAGATATGTCAAGCAGCTACCTGGAAAACAGTACACACTTTCACCAAGCATTACTCCCTGGACATCCAGGCTAGGAGGATGCTCGGTTTTACACAGCTGTGCTTCAGAGCCTATTTCCTAAGTAGGTTCTGTCCCTCCTCCATGGAGGTACTGCTGTGTAGTCTGTATATGTCATAATATAGCAAGACTTCGTGTTGTTTGAAGAAAAAATTACTTACCTTAGTAATGTTGTTTCTTCTAATGGAGTCTTGCTATATTATGACCTCCTCCCTGCCTGCCTGCCCCTCTCAGAACCTCTGCTCTTGGGATGTGGGTGGGCAGTGCAGTGTTGGCACTTAGTGATGCCCACCTTGTGTTTTTCACCCCACCTTTTTGGGGTGTTTGGGTATTGTATTTTATTTTATTTTATTTTTTGGATCCTCTGACTTGAGTCTTTGTTTTGGGACCAAAAATGTGTAATATTTTAGTAGCCAGTTGCTTAGTGTAGGTTTACAGCTTCCACACAGAATCTTAGTGAGTTTTGCTTGTAAAGATCTGACAGTTTGGGTTTGAAGAACAACAGACAGAGTTTTCAACCGAGCTCACGCTCAAGATTCCATGCCTGGCATGGAAAGTTAACTCTTTCCCTCCGGAGCAGTTCTAAGGCTGGGACAAACTGCATATGTCATAATATAGCAAGACTCCATTAGAAGAAACAACATTACTAAGGTGAGTAATTGTTTGTTCTCTGCAGACCATGGAAATCAATCCTGGGAAGCTCCTGCATCTCCAATATCTACGTGATCTTACTTCGAGTGGGAGCTCTTGCAGCAGGCTATTACAATCAGGACTATGCCGCAGGCACTAGGACCCTCCGGTGAAACTTCTGCCAGCAATACACAGCAGGGACTGCCCCCTACGCTGGCCCTGCCCAGACCTCGGTCAGGGTACAAGAGGGGGCTGACCGAGCTCCACCCTAGTTCTTTCCCGCAGGGTCCTGCACGAGAAGTCGAAGGAACAGCTTCTGCTTGCAGTTGCAGCTAAAGATCTTCATAGATTTGATCTACAATCAACATTATTTCTTCAATTTCGATGGGTTTTCTCGTCCTCAGGTACCTGACATCAGTCCACTGCCCATCAGTTGTTTTTTCCGCCTTTAGAGCCTTGTTTCTCTCGCTCTCAGCTCCGTTTACCGAGTCCAACGTCAGTCGTTTCCCGGCTGAGATCGATGTCTTCTCGGACGTCGGCATCTCCTGAACACTTAAACAAGTGTGACTGCGGGAGGCAGATCCCAGTGAAGGATGGCCATCGGCGGTGTTTTTTGCCTAGGCCCAGACCACGACACTGCCAACTGCGCAGATTGCCAGGCCTTTACCAGCCGGACCCGCATCTGCCGCCTGAAGGCCCACCTGCTGGAGCAGAAGATGGATCTGCACTCCTCGGAGGGGAAGCGGAAGGAGAAAAAGCACCACAGCAAGGACCGTAGTCAGTCCCGGTCGTGCTCGCGGCCATCTCCTAAAAAGGCCTGCCCCCTCGGGTTCTGGAGATCCTCCGGAGACTACTCACGCTAAGGCCAGCCCATCGGGGGAGAAGCCGGCCAAGCCAAAGGTGACCCCGGTAAGGGTCATCGCTAAGCTCTTAAGGTGGCCTGCTCGGCCCCACCTGCTAGGCACCGATCCCGCCTGCTATGGGCGTGTCTCCGGAGACCAGGACTCTCGGCGCCCCTGGCTGCCACCCCGTTGTTGGTCCCTACACCGATGCTGGTCGGCGGGCGAAGGGACGGGGACGGCGCGGGAGGAACCGACGCTCCATCGCCCAAGTCCTCCTCCCCCCTGGGCCCTCAGGAGAGCTCTCCTTCATTCCCCGACGTTCCAGAGACTTCCTTCCTGAAACGAGTGGCTGAAATATTCACCAAGGATGAGCTCAAGGATCTTTTCTCCTTTTGGTGGGGGCAGGTCCACAAGCGGTCCTCCCCATCGCCGGCCCAGACACCGGTACTGGACCCTGTGGAAAAACCACAGCTGGGAGGTGAGTCTTCCCCGAGGAAGTCGCTCGGAGCACCAGCCTTCACCTCCCTCCAGGGCTTATTCCCACAGAGGGTCTTAGGACCACCGATGTCGCTCCTGGGACTCGGGTGACTGACATCGGTCTAGGTCACGCTCCAGGAGCCCTTCTCGCTCCAGGCGAGAGCGCTCCTGACGTCGGTCCTCTGACCAACGCCGGTTATTGTCTCGGCCACCGGCCGTCCAGGAAACCGGAGTCAGTTCGGACCGAATGCCGGGTCCCCTAGCTACCGGCGTCCAGTGAGGCATGGTCATAGGATGGGGTCAGACTACTCCAAGTCGGACAGTTGATCCTTCTCAGCAACGTCTACCTCTTCTTCCTCTCTCAGCCTCAAGCGCTCCCTGGGAGAGAAGGACCAGCCTCGCTCGCCTCCAGATGATCCTACTTTTATGGACGTCATGAGGCACATCCAGGCCTCCAACGAGTGGGACACGGAGGACCTGGATTTGGAACGCTGGAGATTGGCCAAGTACCTGAGGCAAAAGGAGCCAAAGCCTCTGGTTATCCCTCCTTTAGTTGATACATTCCAGGACCTTACCAGAACCACCTGGATGCATCCGGCCTCAATCCCGGCAGTTCCCAAAAAGTCAGACAGGCTGTATAAGGCCCCGAGGGCAGAACCCTTTCTGGCGGAACACCCTCAGGCTGATTCTTAGGTGATCACGGCTGCCCATGACAAGTCTTGGCAACCGAAGCACCTCAGCTCCCAGCCTCCCGACCCGGAGTCTCACTACCTGGGCCAAGTGGGAAAGAAAGTATATGCTGCCTCCACCTGTTCCATCTGTTCCCTCAGTTTCCTAACGCATATGGTACAGTACCAGAATGCGATGTGGAAAAGGGGACTAGAGCTGGTGAAGACCATGCCAGACTCTGACCAAAAGGCAGAGCTCCTGGCCCTCCTCCAGTTGGGCTCAGACGTAGGCTGCCATGTACTGAGGGCCTCGTATGACACTGCAGACACGGCAGCCAGGGCAGCCACTTTCGGGGTGTACTTCCGGCGCCATGCCTGGTTGAGAGTCTCAGGCTTTCACCAGGATCTGCAGGCCGGTATCAAGGATCTGCCCTTCCAGGGTACCGTGCTGTTTGGGCAGAAGACGGAGGCTTTGATCTCCCGCCTCCAGGAGTCAGGCAAGTCGATCTGGTCGGTCCGCCAGATGTACCATGGCGACCAGGGATGACAGCACCATAGACGGCCTTTTCGTAAGTCCTCAGGCAGTCAAGGTCCAGCCTGTGGCAACCAACAGGGGTAGAGAGGAGGTTTTCGCAGGAGATCCGGAAACCAGCAATCTGGTGTACCTCCTGCCTGTGGGCCCAAGTCCTCCCAGGCCTCTCTCCCCACTCCTGGCTCTGCCCAATGACTTCCTTCCGCCCCCCCTTCCGCGGGAAGATCCAGGGGAGCCGGTTGGGGGCCGCTTCTCCCTTCATTTCGAAGGGTGGAAGTCAATCACCGCAGACCAGTGGGTCTTGGGTATCATAAGGAGAGGACACACGCTGGAGTTCACAGAGTTTCCACCGCATACGCCACCAAAGCTCTCCCGTTATCCTCCTTCTCACATCCCACTAATAGAAGGAGAGATACAGACCCTCTTGCAGAAGTGAGCAATAGAGAGGTTCCCCTTGCATCAGCATGGGCAGGGGTTCTATTCCCACTTTTTTCTGGTCCCAAAAAAGACTCAGGACCTTCGTCCCATTCTGGACCTCAGTCCTCTAAACCTCTTTATCGAGTACAAAAGGTTCAGGATGGTGACTCTCAAGGACTCCTTCCTTGCTGCACCAGGGGACTGGCTCTCTCTCTCGACATGCAAGATGCATATATGTATATCGGGGTCTATCCTCCCCACAGGAAGTTTCTGAGGTTCCACTTCCAAGGGGAGCACTTTCAGTTTCGAGTGCTTCCGTTCGGCCTCTCTTCCGTTCAGCAAGTCTTCGCCAAATGCCTAGCAGTGGTGGCTGCAGCTCTAAGGCGTATGGAACAGCTAATATTTTTCCTAGCCAAACTATCTCTTGTTGGGAGCTGCAATATTGAACATAGGATTTGCAAGAAAGCGAGTTGTGCTCACAATAGAGGGAGGGGAACCTTTCAATTGTCTGTGGTTTGTAGCAGATATACTGCAGGTGGAGGCTGCTTCTAACTGAAAGGTGAAAGAAGGAATTTACAATTATCAGGAAAAGACAGTCTTGTTACAATTCTTAAGATTTTCAGTGCAGGAAGATTTTAAACTCTGGGAGAAGCATTTGTCACAAATCCTGAAATAAGTGCAGGTACAGGTTGTGTATTTGACCCAGACAGTAAACTGTTTTCTGTGTTTATCTTTGTTTGCCTTAAAAGGCAATTCCAACTTTTCTCAGGAAGTGATTTCATCACAGAGACTTAATTCCGCCAATAGCTTTGGTAACAGACCTGAGAAGAATAGTATTATAAGCAAGTGTTTATAGCAAACTCATCAGAACAGCTAATATTTTCCTAGCCAAACTATCTCTTGTTGGGAGCTGCAATATTGAACATAGGATTTGCAAGAAAGCGAGTTGTGCTCACAACAGAGGAGGGAACCTTTCAATTGTCTGTGGTTTGTAGCAGATATACTGCAGGTGGAGGCTGCTTCTAACTGAAAGGTGAAGAAGGAATTTACAATTATCAGAAAAGACAGTCTTGTTACAATTCTTAAGATTTTCAGTGCAGGAAGAGTTCAAAGCACAGCTGACTTATTTTGGGGCTGACTGTTTTTCAGAGCACAAACCACCAGGCTGTTTTGGGGCTGGGGAGGTTACTGTGTCTGACTTGGATGTCTGGATTTTTCTCTGTTTGATTAGCAGGATTTTCTCTGTCAAATTGTTGTGTATAGTATCTTGCAGACAGGAAGGCACTCATCGCAGCAGGGTCAGAGCTCTTAGCTGATTGTTTTGTGAGGGCACAGTTTAGGCCCAACCCATTCCCACCCTCACCTCACCCCCTGGAAATAGTTCCTTTATACCTAGGGTTCTGACATCATTTCCTCAAGAGTGCAAGGTGCATATCACTGTCATATCTCTCTAGCACACTGCACTGACAATGTCAAGCATATACATTGTATAATATATATATATTTCTATATAACAAACCAATCACACACAAGCACACACACACAAAAAAAAAAAAAGTACATAGTCATGTGGGAGTAGTGCAATGTAATGGCTGTGGGGCAGCAGTCTTCTGGGAGTCTTTCTGGAGGCTGAGATGCTGCCTTATTTGCAGACAACTCTCTGCCCTGAGGGGAAGTTGCCTGTCTTCAGGCCACACTGGACAGCAGTAGAGAACCTTCCCAGGCCAGACTTGATGGTGGAAGGAACCCCCCATCCAGGGAGCACCAGAGCCACCACCACTACCTCAGAGGTTGCAAAGAAAGCACAGCAGTTGGACCACAGTGGGCTCAGGAGGGTGAGGAGGGTGGAACAGAGGCACACCCAGTCAGTTGTTCCACTCCACAATCCATACACCATTCTGAGGGCACAGCTCCCCATGGATGCACCCACGGAGGATTAAGGAGGCTGAGGATGCCTGTCACAAGGGAGGCCCACAGGAGGGAGGCAAAGGATGCCACAAGGAAAGGAAGCAGCTCCTGGTGGGGGACTCAATTATTAGGGGGATAGAACTGGGGGGAGCAGGGAAAACTGAAGTAAAGTGCCTGCCTGGTGCCATGGCTTGTAGGGACAGGAAGCGCATCCTCAGGATCACTAGAACAGCTGCACGGGAGTCTGAGCTGGATGTCATTGTCCACCTAGGGACAAATGATTTGGCTCAACATGAAATTAGAGCAGTGCAGAAGGACTTTTTAGAACTGGGGAGGGGCCTAAGACAAGTAGCACACACAGTAACCTTCTCAGAGGTGCTGCCTGTAAATGGCATGAGTGAGGCAAGGTACTTTGCACCATGCAGTTTAATGAGTGGTTGAAAAAATGGTGTAGAGCACAGGGTTTGGCTTCATTGGGGACTGGGGTTCCACCTGGAGGGACACCAGCCTATACTGGCAGGATGGTCTGCATCTGTCCAGGAAGGAACAAGTCTTTGAGCAATCGGTTTAAATGCTTCATTGGCAAGCTTTAAACTAGTCAAGGGGAGGCACTGATGAGCAGCAGGAAAAACCCAGCCTCCCTACAAAACAGGGTACTAAATGAGAAAAAGACCGAGGTAGAAAGGTCAGTGGGGATGCTGCAACAGAAGGTAAAGCCATCAAAAATGGAGAGCAATGAGTACCAATGCACATAGTCTGAGTAACAAGCTTCCTGAGTTAGTGGCCTTGATGGAGGAGGAACATCTGGATATCGTGGCAGTCACAGAAACATGGTTCACAAAACCATGACTGGGACATAAACATACCAGGATACACTATCTACAGGAGGGACAGGAGGGTAAAAGAGGAGGAGGAGTAGCTCTTTACATAAGGGAAGGAATCAAAGTAACAGAAAAAAAGAAAACAGGGAGGAGAAGAAGCACTGTGGGTAAATTTGGAGACCGGCAATGGCACCACAATCCACACAGGGGTTGTATACAGACCCCCTTCTCAGGGGGAGGAAATGGACAAGGAAATGATAGAAAGTATACTTAGTATGGCAAAAAAAGGGGAGATATTGCTGATGGGTGATCTGAATATGCCAGATGTTAACTGGAGTGCAGTTGCCACAGCCACTTGAAGAGTGGGTTATTCTAGATGCCCTACAGGGGCATGCCTAGACAACTAGTATTGGAGCCCACTGAGAGGGAGCAATCTTAGAACCTGGTTCTCTCAAATGGAGATGGAGGGATCACAGATGTAGAAGTGGGTAGCCATCTGGGAGCTAGCGACCATCAGACAGTATGGTTCACAATAAACAGAGCAATAGAGTCAGGCCATACAAAGGCAAAGGTACTGGACTTTAGGAGGGCTGACTTTGCCAAAATGGGTAAGTGCCTAAGGAATGCACTAGCACATGGGCAGGAAGGAGGGGTGGAAGAACAATGGGGAATAATAAAAACTGCCATCACAGAGGCAACAAGCCTTTGTGTGAAGCAAATAAACAAAACTAAACGATGTAAGAAACCACTATGGTTCTCAAAGGAAGTGGCAGTGAAGGTTCAAGAGAAAAAGAAAGCTTTCAGGAAGTACAAGGAATCGCAGAAGGAGCAGGACAGAGAACTGTATCAGTTAAAGCAAAAGGAAGCTGGGAAGGCAGTCAGAACAGCAAAGGCCCAAACCGAGGAAAAGATAGCCAACTCAGTTAAGAAAGGGATAAAACCTTTTATAGGTACATCAGGGAGCGAAGGAAGACCAAGGGAGGGATAGTGAGGCTTAATGGGGGGGGGAAGGTGGGCAGAGGGAGACTGTGAAAAGGCAGAGATACTAAACAAATATTTTTGCTCAGTATTTACAAAGGAAGAGGGGGGGTACATAGAACAAACAGTAGAAACTCACTGGATACAGAAGTTGATACCAGCCCGTTACAGAAGAAAGGGTTCTGAAAGAACTCTTAAAACTGAAGGTGGACAAAGCAATGGGGCCTGATGGGATTCATCCCAGAATTCTAAAAGAACTAAGGGTAGAATTAGTGACACCACTGACTACCCTGTTTAACAAATCATGGGAGGATGGGGTGGTACCCGAGGACTGGAGGAGGGCAGATGTGATTCCCCTTCACAAAAGTGGGAGCAAGACCGCTAGCCTAGTGTAAAAAAAAAAAAAAATATATGTATATACTCTGTTTGACAATGCTCACTGAGTGGCTCCCCCCCTTCCTTTCCCTACTTATTCCTCCTCCCCTAGCTCCCTCCCTTCTACCCCCACCAGCTCTCCCCCGACCATAAGTTTTGCACCTTTTGTTATCTTTTGCTCGTTGGAGATTGTACTCTATTGTAACAAAATTGTAATTGAACTGTAACTTTTTTGTTTGTAAGTACTGTGTCCCTTGTACTACTGTTCTGATGTCCTCTTTGTGATGAGGTACCTTTGTAAATGAGCCTCTGGCTCAAAGGTTTCTAAACTGATGTTTAGCTAAATAAATAAATAAATAAATAAAGCAGGAAACTACAGACCTGTTAGTTTAACCTCAG
Source organism: Neoceratodus forsteri (assembly GCA_016271365.2). Taxonomy (NCBI): domain Eukaryota; kingdom Metazoa; phylum Chordata; order Ceratodontiformes; family Ceratodontidae; genus Neoceratodus; species Neoceratodus forsteri. The sequence goes on from CM057451.1 coordinate 44,549,395, forward strand.
TGGTAGGGAAAATGATGGAATCACTTCTGAAGGAAAGAATTGTCAAGTATCTAGAGGCCAGAGGGGCACAGGACCCAAGGCAGCATGGATTCACAGCAGGAAGGTCATGCCAGACAAATCTGATGGATTTCTTTGACTGGGTGACCAAAGTAGTAGATCAGGGAGGGGCTGTGGACATGGCCTACCTAGACTTTAGCAAGGCATTTGACACAGTCCACACAAAGATTAATATACAAGTTAGCTAGCCTGGGAGTGGGTCCCAAGATGACAGCCTGGGTAAAAATTGGCTGGAAAATAGGACACAGAGAGTAATAGTAAATGGAGTCACTCTGATGAAAGGGGGTTAATAGTGGGGTACCGCGGGGTTCAGTATTAGGACCAGTCCTCTTCAATGTCTTTATAGCGACATTGCAGAGGGACTGGAAGAAAAGTATGTCTCTTTGCAGATGACACAAAGATCTGCAACAGAGTTGATGCACAAGGTGGGGTGGAAAGGATGAAAAGGGACTGGCAAGGTTAGAAGAATGGTCAAATGTATGGCAGCTTAGATTCAATGCTAAGAAGTGCAAGGTAATGCACCTGGGAAACAAAAACCCAGGGGAAGAGTACACAATGGGGGGTGAGATACTAACAACAACAAAAGTGGAAAGGGACCTGGGGGTAGTCATATCAGATGACCTAAAGGTGGGCAAGCAATGTGAGAGGGCAGCAATGAGGGCTGGGGGGATATTGGGATGCATAGGGAGAGGCATCACCAGTAGAAAACAGGAAGTTATTATCCCTCTGTACAGACAGCTGGTCAGACCCCATCTGGAGTACTGCGTGCAGTTCTGGAGACCCAGTCTCGCAAAGACATAGACAGGATGGAAGCTGTCCAGAGGAGGGCACTAAAATGGTGCAGGGTCTGCACGGGAGACATATGAAGAGACTAAAGAAGCTAATATGTATAGCCTTGAGGAAAGGAGGGAGGGGGGACATGATAGAAACTTTCAAGTACATCAAGGGAATCAACAAAGTCCAAGAGGTAGCATCTTTCAAAAAAAGGGTGTGCAAGAACAAGGGGACACAATTTGAAGATGGGGGCGGCTCAGAGGTAATTTAGAATATTTTTCACAGAGAGGGTTGTGGATGCATGGAGCGGCCTTCCAGAGGAGAAGTCGTGAGTCAAAACAGTAGTGGAATTCAAGCATGCATGGGACAGTCATAAGGCAATTCTAGGGGTGTGGGGGTAGGAAAAAGTAGGCTGCTGGTTAACTAGGATCTGTAGCTTATCCAGTAGGCAGGAAATGGGCAGACTGAGTGGGCCAAGTGGTCCTTGTCTGCATCAAATTCCTATGTTTTCTATGTGAGTCTACCTAGACGATTGGCTGCTTATGGCCCCGTCAAGAGTAAGCCTTTTACGAGCTCTCGAAGACACTTATACTCTGTTCCAAGAGCTGGGGATCACCCTGAACTCATGGAAATCATCCCCGGAGCCCAGCCAAAAGCTTGCCTTCATAGGAGCGATCCTGGATTCTGTCCAGGGCATGACCTTCCTCCCCCAGGACAGGGGAGTTCGCTTGCAAGAGATGGCAGAATGGATCTCCATAACTCCTCGAGTTCCGGCTCGGAACTTCCTCAGTTTACTGGGGCACATGGTGACGGCCATTCCTGTCACTCCCTTGGCCCGCCTCCACATAAGAGTCCCACAATGGATGCTCAGGGTGCAGTGGGACGAAAGACACGATGATCTAAACTCCCCGGTCAAGATCTCGGAGCCAGTCAGGAGAACTCTTCTTTGGTGGATGGACCCCAGCAATCTGGAGAAAGGGGTCAGCTTTCGTCTGGAGCCACCAGGTCAAACTCTGACAACAGATGCCTCGGACCTGGGGTGGGGGGGGCACATCTGGGTGCACGTCGAACGCAAGGGGTTTGGTCACCCGAGGAGCAGTCCCTTCACATCAATGTGCTGGAAATGCGAACGGTCCTCTACGCCCTACAGGCCTTTCAAGGGGACTTGGTGCCAGGCTCTCTTCTAGTTCAGACAGACAATATGGCGGTCGTCTTTTACATCAACAAGCAAGGGGGCACTCATTTGTATCCTCTTTTGCAGGGAGGCAATGAGAGTCTTGTACTTACGCTGGGCGGGGCATCCTGCTGTCCACAGTGCACGTTCCAGGCATCCCTAAGCGATCTGGCCGACAGCCTCAGCAGGTGAAGTGTTCCAAAGCGCCGCAGTGGGAGCTGCTACAGTCCGTGGTGGACCAGCTCTTACGACAGGTGCGGGTCTTCCAGAGCTGGACCTCTTTGCATCACCACATAGCAAACTGCCAACGTTCTGCTCGCGAGGCTTGCGTGCCTGGAGTTTTTCTGGCCAGGCAGCGTTATCCTTTGCTGGGCAGGGAGGTTTCTTTATGCCTTTCCGCCCTTCCCTCTCATTCAGAGGTGCTGCTCAAGTTACAGGCAGAAGGGGCGAATGATCCTAGTAGCCCCAAGTGGCCTCGGCAGATTTGGTTCCCTTTACTGCAGCAGTTATCAACGGAACCTCCAGTTCCACTGCCCATATGCTACGGGTGCTGTCCCAGCACCAAGGAGTCAGCTAGTCCATCCGGATCTCGATCCTTACACCTACATGCTTGGCTTCTTCAGGCGTAGCTCAACATAGATCACGGGGTTTCCCCGGAAGTGGCGGCGGTCCTAGTGTCGGCAAGAAAGACCTCTCTACTCGCTCCGCCTATGCTATGAAGTGGAAGCGTTTCTGTCTTTGGGCATTGCCTCAGCGTTTGGATCCCATCACCTGCCCTGTGAACTCAGCTTTACAATATCTCCTCTCCTTGTACGATAAGGGTCTGAGTTACTCCTCTATCAAGGTGCACATGTGGGCAATCTCCGCCTATCATGCTCTCATGGGAGCTAGAGCATTAGCACAACTGGATGTAGCCCGCACCTTTCTTAGGGGAATTCTGCATATGAGACCTCCCATTTGGGACCCTGTCCTACCCTGGGACCTCCTTTTTGTGTTGGAGAAACTCACCCTCCCTCCTTTTGAACCAGCAGCGGATTGTGAGCTGCGTTACCTTTCTTGGAAGGTTTATTTTTTGGTTGCTGTTACTTCAGCTCGAAGGGTTTCCAAGCTTCAGGCTCTGATGTGTAAAGAGCCCTATTTGGTTTTCCACAGGGAAAGGGTTTCCCTCAGAACAAATCCTAAGTTTCTTCCAAAAGTGGTCTCAGACTTGACCCTCAACCAGTTGGTTGACCTTTCTGTTTATTTTCCTTCCCCTTCCAATAGAGGGGAGGCTCTCCTCCACACATTGGATGTCCACAGGACTTTGAGGTATTACACCTCAAAGGGCGTCTCAACACATCGAATCAGACAACTCTTTGTGGCTTTGCACCATTGCTTGGTCAACCGGTGTCCAAGCAAACTATCTCTAAATGGATAGTTCGCTGTATCTCATTTTGCTACAAGAAACACAATAAACCCCTGCCGGGCCTGGTTTGGGGTCACTCCACCAGAAGAGTGTCAGCTTCTTTCGCCACCCTGCGAAATGTCGCCATGAAGGACATTTGTGCAGCCGCAACCTGGAACTCGGTGCATACCTTTGTCAAGCATTACAGCTTGGATATCATCTCCAGACGCCGAGCTGGCTTTGGCCTAGCCGTATTACAAGGGCTTTTGTCCTAAGGCCTCTGGAGTCAGCATATTCCACCTCCGGGGTCGTCTACCTCCTTGTTGTGGGACTGCTTGGGACTCGGTCCTGATTGTAATAGCCTGCTGCAAGAGCTCCACTCGAGTAAGATAGTACAGTTACGTGGAACTTATCGTAACAGTAGATCTCGAGAGGAGCTCTTGCAGCAGGCCTTCCACCACGCCTTCCCCCCGGTGTGCAGATCCATTCTCGTTTTTCTTCTCTGATTCTCTTCATGGTAGGCTTCGTCTCCTTCTCTTGTCAGGCCTTCTTCTGGGTCTTGGCGGAGGGTGAAAGGTGGAGCTGGGTCCACCCTCTTGTACCCTGACCGGCGTGGGCGGGGCCCGGCGTCGGGGCATCTGCTGTGTATTGCTGGCAGAAGTTTCACCGGAGGGTCCTAGTACCTGCGGCGTAGTCCTGATTGTTCTATGACCAGTCAAAATCTATAACATCAGACAAATGGGTCCTCAGGATAATCCTCGAGAGGTACTCTCTCAATCTGTCAGACACCCCTCTGGATCATCCTCCCAAGTGACAGCCCAGGCTGTCTGCGGCACAGTCAGACCTTCTTGTTTCTGAGGTACAAGGCCTTGTGAACAACAGGGCAATAGAAGTAGTTCCGCTGGATCAACGAAACACAGGTTTCTACTCCCATTACTTTCTGGTTGCAAAGAAAACTTGGCGGCATGCACCCTATTCTGGATCTCAGAAAGATAAACAAATTCCTGCACAAGGAAAAGTTCAAGATGATATCACTCGGTACCTTGCTGCCTTTGATTCATCAACATGATTGAATGGCCTTCCTGGACATGCAGGACACCTACCAGTATATTCACATACACCCAAATCACCACAAATATCTAAGGTTCGTGGCGTTGGGTCAACACTATCAATTCAGAGTCCCACCCTTTGGGCTATCCTCTGCACCTTGGGTTTTTACAAAGTGCTGTGCAGTTCTCGCAGCGCATCTAAGCAAAATCGGAATCCAAGTGTTCCCATATCTGGATGACTGGCTTCTATCAAGCCCCTTCAGGCAAGAGACTCTAGGAGGCCGTGGCCATGGCCTCAGACTTCCTCACATCCATGGGAGTCCTGCTGAACCTCAAGAACTCACAGTTGCAGCCCTCCCAGAAGCTCCTTTTCATAGGAGCCCTTCTGGACACTTCCTGTGTGAAAGCTTTTCTTCCAGAGGACAGAAGGAGCGATATCTTACAGATGGCCTGCTTCATCAGAGAACACAGCTCATTGCAAGCTCTTTCTCGATGCAACGGATGCTGGGTCTCATGGCATCCTCGGTGTTCACTGTACCTTTGGCTCATCTCCATATGAGAACCTCTTAGAGGATGCTCGGTACTCAGTGGACCCCAACCACTCACCCTCAGTCCTTTCTCATCAAGGTGACGGAACATCTGAAGCGGTCACTCACCTGGTGGTCTCAGGATGACAACCTTCTAGAAGGATATTCCTTCGCCCCTCTGGATCATCAGATCTCCATTACCACAGATGCGTCCCTGATGGGTTGGGGAGCTCACTGCCAGGATCTCCACACCCAGGGTATGTGGACTCAACTTCACATAAACGTCCCGGAAATGTGAGCCATCCTCTATGCAGTCCGAGCTTCGAAGGACATACTCTGTCACAAGAACATTCTCTTTCAAACTGACAACAAGGCAGTGATGTATTACATCAGTAAACAGGGTGGTGCACACTCTTACCCATTATGCAGGGAAGCAATGAGTGTGGGAATGGTGCCTGGAGCACAAGGCTCTGATTCAGGCAGTTTACCTTCCAGCGAGTGGTCTCTTGACTTAACCATCATTCAGTCACTCTTCGAAGAGTGGGGAACTCCAGATCTGGACCTTTTTGCATCCCCACTCACTACAAAACTGCCTCTCTTCTGCTCCAAAAATCCAGGACCTGGCGTTTTTTGTCAGGATGCATTCAGGCTGCAGTGGACAAAATGCTTTCTGCACGCATTTCCTCCTGTTCGCCTAATTCAGAGGGTACTGCTCAACCTGGAGGCATGGGGGGGGGGCAGAATGATTCTCATTGCCCCATTCTGGCCACGTCAGATCTGGTTCCCCTAATTGGCAGACTATCAGAAACCTTTCCGAAACCGCTTCCCTTTCAGATGAATCTTCTGACCCAGGGCCCTGTAGTCCTTCCCAATCTTAGGTCCCTTCATCTCACGCTTGGCTACTGAGGAGACAGAGGTGAACAGGTTTAATGTTTCTCGTGGGGTTTCAGATATTCTTTTGGCTGCATGCAACCCAACCACCAGAAAACCTACACAGCTAAATGGAGGGTTTCTCTATCTGGCATGCAGAATCTTCTTGGAATCCTTTTTCTTGCCCACCAAATAGTCTTGGAGTATCTCTTAGACCGCTCCAACACAGGCCTACAATACTCCACAGTCAAAGTTCATCTTTGTGCAATCTCGGCACATCATGAGCCTGTACTCTTCATGTCGCTTGCTCAGCTGCCTGTAGTTAAGAGGTTTCTTAAACAGATTCTGCATACCAGACCTATTAGATGTCCAGTTGCAGCTTGGGACATTAACCTTGTGCTAGACATGCTCACTCGTAAATCTTTCGAACCTCTAGCTACTTACGAGTTGAAATTCCTCACTTGGAAGATGGCCTTCCTGGTGGCCATTACTTCTGCTCATAGGGTATCTGAAATACACGCCTTGGTCACAGACCCCCCACCCGAATACAGTATTTCACAAGGACAAAGTAGTTCTTAAGACTCATCCTAAGTTCCTGCCTAAGGTTGTCTCAGAATTCCATGTGAATCAAACTTTAGTCCTTCATACCTGCTTTGCAAACTTCCAGAATGAAGGAGATCATACCCCTCATTCCCTAGACATAAAAAGAGCTTTGCAGTTCTATCTACATAGAACAAAGGAAATTCGCAAGGCTCAACAACTGTTTGTTTCTTCAGCACGACCCGGCCTGGTCAACCTGTTGCTATCAGGTACATTTCAGCGTGGCTGGTGGCATTCCTTCTCCATTGCTATTCCATGGCACAAGTCAAGCTGGAAGGCAGAGTGTATGCTCACTCTACCAGAGCAGTCGTGCCATCTCTGGTGGAAATACGTAATGTCCCCATTGCAGATATTTGCAATGCAGCTACCCGGAGCTCCGTGCATACTTTTGTTAAACACTATACCTTGGATGTCCATGCCAGACGACAGTCATTTGGTAGGACAATCCTTAACGGACTTCTGTCCTAAAATGTGAGCTCCTCTTTCTCCTGCTGCCCACCTCGAGGGATTATTTATACTGGTACTCTCCCATCAGTGTGAATGAGTGGTGGAGACTATGTCCAGGAAGATATGGAAATTACGTACCTACCGTAATTCGTGATCTTCTTGGACAAAGTCGCCACCACTCATTCACACGCCCACTCACCATCCCCTGAGCTCACTTCTCTGTTTCTGGTCTTCATTCCCTCAATGGTTGAACTGTGAAGACTTTGTTTTTTACCCTCCTTACATGGGTCATTCAGACTATCTTATGTGCGATTTTTAGGTTAGCCCTCTAGGTTAGTTACGCTGCACCTCCTCGGAAAAAAAAGGTACTGAGACGATTGGAGGGTCGACACTGAGATAGTCTATACTGCATGAGCCTGGCTTGTGGTGCCGATTCCTTGCGGCTCCATCTCGGCATTAGCCCTCATGAAAAAGTTTGGCTTCCGCTTGGTCCTAGCACCTCCGGCGTACTTCCATCACTGTGAATGAGTGGTAGAGACTTCGTCCAAGAAGATCAAGAATTACGGTAGGTACGTAATTCCCATTTCACTCCCATTGTTCCCCATCCCATGCAGGTCTTATCAGAGCAGAAATCCAAGCCCTCCTGAGCAAGAAAGTGATCCAAGCAGTGCCACCATCTCAGAGGAAAGGGGTATTACTCCCATTTCTTTCTCACCCCAAAAAAGACAGGGGACCTTCGTCCTATCCTGTACCTCAGTTAACTGAACACTGTCATTGAATATAAAAGGTTCAGGATGGTGACACTGCCAGGATTGCTGCCCATGCTTCATCAGGGGACTGGCTATGCCCGCTAGACATGCAGGATGCCTACATGCATATAAAGATACTGCCATCCCACAGAAAATACTTCCGCTTTACCTTCCAAGGAGAGCACTTCCAGTTCAGAGTGCTACCATTCGGCCTTCCTTTGGCACACAGATTGTTCACCAAGTGCCTGGCAGTAGTGGCAGCAGCTGTCAGGAGGTGGGCATTATGTCTATTCCTACTTCGACGACTAGCTATTGACAGCTCCCACAAGAGATCAGCTATGTCGCTCTCTGGAAGACACTTTCCACCTGTTCCAAGGTATGGGGGTCACCTTGAACCTTCTCTAGTCACCCCCCTGGCCCACCCAGAGGTTACAGTACATAAGGGCAATCCTGGACACTGTCCAAGGGAGAGCCTGCCTTCCCTCAGACAGAGCAGATCGACTAAGGGCGCTGACTCAGAGAGATATCTCCCCAAAACAGGTTCCAGCCAGAATGGTGCTGCAGTTCTAGGCCACATGGCAGCCACCATAGTACCAGTCCCCTTAGTTCATCTGCACATGAGGGTTCTTCAGCGGAACCTTCAGATTCTATGGGGCCAGTGCTTGGATGACCTTGAACAGCCAGTGTGGGTCTCCAAAGCAGTGTGTCAGACTCTAGAATAGTGGCTCACCCCTTCCTGGTTGGAATCTGGGGCTCCCTTCCAAAGTCCCAGTCCTCAGCAGATGCCTCGGGACTGGGGTAGGGAGCGCATTACAGAGACCATTAGAAAAGAGGAGCTTGGACCTCTTTGGAACACATCTCCACATAAATGTTGTGGAGATGAGAGCCGTGTTGTACCCCTTACAGGCATTCCAGATTATTCTCTTGTCAGGACCTCTACTAATCAAGTTGGACAACATACCAGTGGTCTTCTACATCAACAAGGAGGGGGGCACCCACTCATCCCCTCTCAGCGGTTCACATTCCAGGAGTCCAAAATACTAGCCGACAGTCTCAGCCACTCTCGTTCTCAGGCTCACGAATGGGAGCTACTACAGGACGTAGTAGACGACCTTTTTGAAAAGTGGGTCCTTCCAGAACTGGACCTCTTTGGGTCCCCACTCAGCGTCAAACTGCCCAATTTTTGCTTGCTAGATCTAGGGCCTGGTGTTTTCTGGCAAGACGCATTGTCTCTCTCTTTGGCAGGGAGGTTCCTGTATGCCTTCTCTCCCTTCCCACTGCTTCAGACTGTGTAACTCGAGCTACAAGTGGAATGAGCTGTCTTGATTCTCATAGCACCATTTTAGCCTCAACAGATCTGGTTCCTGCTGCTCCAACAGCTGGCATCCAAACCTCCAGTTCCCTGGCCCCTGTCTCCTCGCTTGTTCTCTCAGGAACAGAGAACTTTAGTACACCCAAATCTTCAGTCTCTACACTTTCATGCATGGCTTCTGCAGACTTAGGGACAGATACAAGGTGTCTTTAAGGGTCGCGGAGGTCCTAGTAGCTGCAAGGAAACCCTCGACTAAGGCTACATATGCCATGAAATGGAAACGTTCCTGCCTGTGGGCATCATCCCATTTCCTGGATCCTTTCACCTGCCTGGTGAATTCGGTACTGGAGTACCTTCTTTTTCTGTCTGACAAGGGTCTCATCTATTCATCCATAAAGGTACACCTTTCTGCACTGTCAGCCTACCATGTACCTATGGAGGGCAGGCCCTGGCACAGTTGGACTTGTCCAAGACCTTTTTGCATGGTATCATGCATATCAAACCTCCCAGGCGGGATCCCATTTCCCCATGGGACCTTTTATTTATGCTGGAAAAACTTACGTTGCCTCCCTTTGAGCTAGCTGCAAGTTGTGAGCTATGCTTCCTATCTTGGAATGCTTTGTTTATGGTTGCAGATCTTTCTGGACATAAAGTCTCCACCACTCATTCACACTGATGGGATCTACACCAGAGGTGCTAGGACCCAGCGGGAGCAAACCTTTTTGCAAGAGGGTGAGCACCTGAGATGGAGCCACGAGGAGCGGCGTCGTGAGCCTCGGCTTGTGTGGCAATGACTCTCTCTGCGTCAACCCTCCAACTGCCTCAATTCCTTTTTTCCTGCCGTCGAGTGTGCTTCAGTGACTATGTCGCTTGCCTGCCGGGAGTTAAACTTCAAACTAGCAGCAATACTTTTCAGTTTATTGTTTTGTAGTATATCTCGAATAAGTACCGATTAGTATAACATTTTTCTTATTCAAGAAGAAGTCTCAGCCTACATTGACAGAGTCGACCATGAGCGGGTCAGGTGACAGTAGGGAGACTTCGTATGAAAGCTGTTCAGTCAGCCGGGCTGGGTCCGGTCCACCTGCCCTCTCCAGCGGGAGGGTCTGACAATGGACGGTCCAGTGCCCGAGGGGATGGGCGGTCCCCCTGGAAGCATGAAAGAAAACGGTCACATTCTCGGCACTGTTCAGCCTTGAGTTCTTCTTCAGCCCACAGGTCAAGAAAGAGAAGGCATCACTCAAGGTCGCCCTCTGGTATGTCTACACGTCGACTGTCGGTCATTGGGGTGAGTTGCCGGTCTCCTCCTTCGGAGTTGCCGGTTTCTGTTTCCGGTCATTGACCTCTTCGACATGGGAGCTCTTCCCTGACTTCTGGTAGGGCTTCAGATGAGCAGTTTCTTCAGTGGGCTGCTCTTATGGAGCAGTGGGCTCAGAGGTTGGTCCAGCTGCCTGACCCGGTCACTCCGGGGCCTTTGGGCCTTTCAGGGGATTGGGTAGGGCAGTCGTGCCTCCCTAGTCATGCGGCGCCTTTTTTGGTGCCATCGACTTCGCGTTCAGGTGTTCCCCCCCCTCACATGGCTGCGGTGCAGGGGGCCACACCGATGCCTCTATCTCCTGGTCTCCTTCCTTCTTTCTCTCCTCAAATCCTATTTTTCGGAGCCCTTGGTTGGTTTCAGCTATGTTGGCGTCGACGGGTTGCTCTGCGTCGGCCTCAGTGCCGATGCGTCTGTCAGCGCCATCCTCGGCGCCGTTGGGCTTGTCAGCACCGTCCGGCTTTTCGGCACCGTGCACTACGCTGTGTAAAGTGGTGCCACAGCCTGGTATGACATCTTCCAGCCTTCAGGGCTTCTTGACTCCAAACCCTTTTCCTTCCTCATTTCCTTCTGATTTTACTCCTTTCCTGTCCCTACAGTCCCTCCTGGACTGTCAGGAGATGATATTAAGCCTGACCCAGACCTTCGGCTGGGTGATGACATAGAAGGAACAGGACCTAATCCTGTCACAGAGCTTATGGTCAAGGACCTGTCTTTTAAGTCTCTGCTGAAAAATTTGAATTCTACTCTTTCTCTCCAGACTACAGATATCGATCCTGGGAAGCTCTTAAGGCTCCAATACCTTCACGTCCCGGAGATCCCTATGGATTTAACTCCCCTGGTACAACCTTTCTTTGAGACACACTGTCAAATTGTATAAAATAATTCCGCTCTCATTTCTTCTGTGGCTAAGTCCATAGACAGGAAGTATGCTGCTTCCAAGGATCGACCCATTTTGGCCTCCCAGGCCTTTGCAGACCCTATTGTGGTCTTGGCAGAGAATGATAAGGCAGTTCTTCCTCAGGCATCTACAGCCCAGCCTATAAACAAAGAATCGCGTAAGATAGACACCTTAGGTAAGAGAGTCTTTGCTGCCTCCACCCTGGGTATGCGTATTGCCAGCTACCAGGGCTACTTTACTCAATATGAGTATGTTCTTTGGCATTCGCTCAAACAGGTGGTAGAAGCTCTGCCTGAGTAGGACACTAGTTCAGAGCTACTTCAGACTATAGCCAGGGGTATCAAGTCCAACAACCAGCAGGTTAAAGCAGCTATGGACGCTTTCAATACTGCTTCCCAGGCGGCAGTGAGGGGCATTTGTACCCGTCATTATTCCTGGCTACGCACTTCGGGCTATCGAATGATGCCCAACAGCAGGTCATGGCATTACCCTTTGATGGTATGTATCTGCTCGGACCTCAAGTAGAGCAAGCTCTGGAGGCCACACAGAAGACTAGGTCGGCCTTTAAAATGGCTCGACCCGCTCCTACCCCTTCTTTGGGGGGGGTTAACAAGCGTCAGTTTCACAACTGTCAGTCCTTTCGGGGCAAGGGCAGGGGAGGTTTCAACAAAAACCAAGCCCCTCAGCATGAAAAGAAAACACAACAGAAGGCACAAGGGCCAAAGCGCCCAGTGCCACCTTCTGAGTTTCTGGCCCGGGTCCCACCTCAACTGCCCAAGGGGGACTCCTCCTCAGCGGTGAGAGGTCATATGACTCAGTTCTACAACCAGTGGATGTCCATTACATCAGACAAATGGGTCCTCTGGATAATCCTCGAGGGGTACTCCCTCAACCTTTCAGAAACCCCTCCCAATCGTCCTCCCAAACAACAGCCCATGCTGTCAACAGCTCAGTCAGACATTGTTGCCTCCGAGATACAAGGCATTCTGAATAACAGGGCAGTAGAAATAGTTCCGCTGGATCAACGAAACACAGGTTTCTACTCCCATTACTTCCTGGTCCCAAAAAAGACCGGTGGCATGCGCCCCATTCTGGACCTCAGAAAGTTAAACAAGTTTCTTTTCAAGGAAAAGTTCAAGATGATATTGCTCGGGATCCTGTTACCCTTGCTTCATCAATGTGATTGGCTAGCTTCCCTGGACATGCAGGACGCTTACCAACATATTCCTATACACCCAAAACATCACAAATACCTACGGCTTGTAGCTCTAGGCCAGCATTATCAGTTCAGAGTCCTGCCCTTTGGGCTATCCTCGGCGCCACAAGTTTTTACAAAGTGTGCAATTCTCGCAGCATATCTCATTTCCGTATCTGGACAACTGGCTCCTAGCAAGCCCCTCCAGGCAAGGAAGTCTCGATGCCATGCCACGTGGCCGTGGCCTCAAGTTTTCTCACGTCCATGGGAGTCCTGCTAAACCTTTTGGCTGCATGCAAGCCAGCCACTAGAAAAACTTACTCAGCCAAATGGGAGCGTTTTTCTCTCTAGTGTGCAAAATCCTCTTTGAATCCTTTTTCCTGCCCACAAAATGAAGTTCTAGTGTACCTTTTAGACCTCTCAAATTCAGGTCTACAATACTCTACAGTCAGAGTTCACCTTTGTGTCATTTCAGCTTATCATGAGCCAGTACTTTCCTTATCACTTGCCCAGTTACCAGTAGTTAAGAGGTTTCTTAAGGGTATTCTGCATACCAGACCTCCTATCAGATGTCCAGTTGCAGCCTGGGACATTAACCTTGTGCTAGACATGCTTACTCAAAAATCTTTCTGGCCTCTAGCTTCCAGTGAGCTGAAATTTCTCACTTGGAAAATGGCCTTCCTGGTGGCCATTACCTCGGCCCGCAGGGTCTCTGAAATACATGCCTTGGTCACAGACCCTCCGTATACCATGTTTCATAAGGACAAAGTAGTTCTTAGGACCCATCCTAAGTTTCTCTCTAAGGTTGTTTCAGAATTCCTTCTGAACCAACCTTTGGTCCTACCTACATCCTTTATGAACTTCCAAAAAGAAGGAGAGAGTACCCTTCATTCTTTAGATGTCAAAAGAGCTCTGTGTTTCTATTTGGATAGAACAAAAGAAATTTGCAAAGCTCAGCAACTTTTAGTTTCCTTCACCGAGACTCGGCTGGGTCAGCCTGTCACTATCAGATACATTTTAACATGGCTGGTGGCATGCCTTCGCCACTGCTATTCCATGGTGCAGGTTAAACTGGAGGGCAGAGTGTACGCTCACTCTACTAGAGCAGTCGCGGCATCCCTGGTAGAAATCTGCAACGTGCCCATTGCAGACATTTGCAATGCGGCTACCTGGAGCTCAGTGCATACTTTCATCAAGCAGTATGCCCTGGATGTCCATGCCAGGCGACATCTTTCGTTTGGCAGGACCATCCTAAATGGACTTCTGTCCTAAATCTGTGAGCTCTTGGTCTCTCCTGCCGCCCTCTCAGGTGATTATTAGCTCGGTAGTCTCTCATCAGTGTGAATGAGTGGTGGAGACTATGTCCAGGAAGATATGGAAATTACATACCTACTGTAATTCTTGATCTTCTTGGACGAAGTCTCCACCACTCATTCACACGCCCACCCTCCATCCCCCGAGCTCACTTCTGTTTGGTCCTCACTCCCTCAATCTTTAGGCTGTGAAGACTTCTTCTTTGACCGTTCTTGTATGGGTTGTCCGGACTATCTTATGTCCTGTTTTTGTTAGGCTATCCTTCTAGGTTAGTTACGCTGCACCTCCTCGGGGGGGGGGGGTACTGAGGTGGTTGGAGGGTCGATGCCGAGATGGTCATTGCCTCATGAGCCGAGGCTAACGGCGCCACTCCTTGAGGCTCCATCTGTGGCGCTGACCCTCTTGCACAAAAGTTTGCTCCTGCTGGGTGCTAGTGCCTCTGGCGTAGATCCCATCAGATGTGAATGAGCAGTGGAGGCTTTGTCCAAGAAGATCAAGAATTATGGCAGGTACGTAATTTCCATTTACTTCTACTCGGAGGATTTCCAAGCTTACATAGAACATAGAAAAATAGACTTTGATGGCAGATAAGGAGAGCTTGGCCCACCCAGTCTGCCCATTTCCCTACCTATTAGATAAGCTGCAGATCCTAGTTAACCAACAGCCCACTTCCTCCTACCCCCCGACTAGAATTCCTTTATGTCTGTCCCATGCATTCTTGAATTCCCCCACTGATCTTATCTGTGTCTGTCTTCACCATTCATCACCTTTGGATAATGTGGCCGGAAGTCATGACCCCTCGGGAGCTCTTTTTTATTTTTTTTTGATGGGCGGAGTCTTAATACCATCGGCACTGCCCTTGAGGCTGATGCATTGCGTGACGCTCGCGGGTTGACCATTAGGTGTCGTCGACCCTGCCCTCCTGTCAGTTATTCGTCTCCTGAAGTAGAGGTCGCACCTCGTGGGAAGCTCAGCTGCACAAGAGGCCTACTGGCCAGAAAAAAGCCTTTGATGCCGATTTCTTTGCTGGGTTACTGCCGACGCTGAAATATCTTCAGCGCCATCTCTCTATCCTGCCGGTTCCATTTTCGCCACCACACACCGCCGCTGGTAAGACTGTTCCTTTTCTTTGTTTGTTAGTGACATCGAGTCTTTGTTTAGCTTGTTTTTCCGTATGTCATGTCTCGGTCGGGGGGCAAGAAATCTTGGAAGACGGGACGGCCCCCTATGCGATGGTGCCCGTGCGACCGTAAATACTCCGTCACCGACCAACGTGACCATTGCCTCACGTGTCTTGGCCCGCTTCACGACTTGGATTCATGTGACACCTGCTTCTCCATGGACCGTCGTGTTATCGAGCAACACACGTGGAAAGTTGGATGAGCTCCGCCGGCTTTCGGGGGATGGGCACGCACTTGTCAGGCCAAGTCACTGTCTCCTGGACTTTTCTTCATGTCCCTTCCCGGTTCTGTACAGACCGTGGAGGAGAGGGCTTCTGCTCCTAGCAGTCTCGCTGTTGCAGAAGCCCTTTCTGTGGTGCAGGAGTCCCAGTCCGTCCCCCCTGGGGGGTGGGCGGGAGGCACCACATTGGCAATCGCCCCTTCAGGGATGAAGGCTCCCCCGGTTTTGTCTCCTTGGGCTGAGAAGCCTGAGTCAGCATGTCCGTTGGCGCCATCTTGGGCCTCAGCACCGTTCGTGGCACCGTGGGCCCTGATGGCGCCATGGTCAGTGCAAGTCCGTCACTCTGTGCCATCTCTGCTGCCAGCACTGTCTGCGGTGCAAATGGTGTTGATGGCACCGTGGGAAGCTCTGTGGCACCATCCCCGACTGTTTCGCACCTCGGCGCCGTTCGTGGTGCTGAGGCTGAGCACAGCGCTGTGTCTAGCTCTTGTGCCACCTGCAGCGCCAAGCGAGGACACGGCACCATGGGGGTTACTGCTCACTAGTATTAGGGGGGTGTTTTACTGCTGGGGTGTGCCGTCCTTCGGATAAGACGTTAAACCGAGGTCCCTTCTACCCCTCTTGGTGTAGTCCTGGTGGATGTCCAGGTGGAAGTAAAAGAACCCAGGGCACGCTTCGCAAAGAGTAGGGGACATTCCCGGTGTCATGGCCAACATTCCTCTTCCCATAAACCGGTTCATGCAATTATCCAGACTGTGTGTGGGTGATGATGTGCGATATGGCCGCCACTACACATTCAGTCACTTCACTACCAGTCTAGCACTGCTTGTAAAGTGCTTTACACTGTGTATGAAAAGCACTATATAAATGTTGATTCTTCTTCTGCTCCATTTGCAGGGCTGAGAGAGCTGTCGGAGCCATCGTCTGTGCCGTCTCTGACCTCGGCGCCGCTTTCGGCTTGGTGGGTCAGGACGGCGCCGTGACATGCACCTGCTCCGATACTGCTGCCACCCTTGATGCCATGTCTTCTTCACACACCATTTTCGGTGTGGTTGGTGGCTTTGGCCCCGGCTCTGGTGCAGTCTCCTGAACTGGTGCCCCATTCGGTCGGGATGGCAGTGGGCATCCATGTACTGTCTGGCACCGGACTTCAGTCTCCACCTTCTCAGAGGAAGTCAGACTCTGAGTCAGAAAAGCGGTCTGACTCTTTGAAGTTGGCCACTCACGTGGACACCTTGGTAGTGTCCTCGACAGATCGGAACCAGCCCCCCCTCTCTGAGGAGCAGACAGATGCCCCCGGGTCAGGGGTGCTGACCAGCAGTCAGTGGTACAGGCCACTATTGATCTGCAGCCTGGCCTCGGAAGGTTTTCTGACCCCTCAGTGGTGGTACCCCCTCAGGTGGTGTGCCTGGATCACCCAACTTTGGGGCAGATCAGAGCTCTCGCAGGAGGGAAGGGTGCTGCTCTCTGGGTAGTCCCTTCGGGGACTGACCCGAGTTGTCAGCTGCCTAGGCTGGCATTTGTGAGGAGAAGGGCTCTATCGGACTCTGCAGGGTAGGGGTTCGACACTGTGATCCTTTTCTGGGACCTACCCGGGTTCAGGAAGGAGTCATAGTGCGGACCTCCGCCCTTCCTTTTCGGTTTCCTCGAGAGGGCCCTGTTCTTTGGAGGTAGGGGACCGTCCTTTTGGAGTTCCATGGCACCGGTCACCTCACAGGGAAGGAATCTTCAGGGCACAACCTAGGCAGTTCCAGTATGGTTGACCAGCTGTCGGCTGTTGAGTTTTCCGGAGCTCCCTCTTCCCTTGGGGCTCCAAGTGCACTCTCTTGCCCAGACAGAGGACAGTCGATTCCTGTTGTCAGCTGTGCCCCCATTCGTCTGCCACCTTTTCCTGCTCTCCCAGGCATTCTTGATCCTACCCGACCTCTTTCCTGGGAGAAATTCAGGGCTATGGCTGCTCATTTTCCCTCTTATGTTAAGGCCATGGACAGGCAGGTGTTCCAACCTCCCCCTGAGCAACCAGCCACTGAATCTTTGAGGTCCCCCACTTCTTTATCCTCCTCTTCAGGAGGAGAGAAAACCACATCTCCCCTGCTGCTGATCTCTCAGAGTATCAGCATTTCCTCATGAGGATGTTGGAGGACCCGCATATCACCCCACCCACTCAGTACAATCCAGAGCACTCGACGCATGCCTTCCTAGGTGATTTCTGTGCAGACACCCTTGTGGTGCCCGCCAGCCTGCTCCTTTTCGGGAGGTGTCATTGCATTTCTGGCAGAGACCCTTTTCCGGAGTCCAAGCCCCTAGGGATCTACGCCAGAGGTATTGTGCTCCCCAAGTCTCCAGGTAGTTTGTCTCATCTTCACTCAGGACTGATGCAACTGGACACTCCTGATGGGCTTTGCACCCTTCACTGTGACCGGCCCACAGATGCAGATTCCATGGATTCTGACTTCTGGGGGGGAGGACTTTCTACTCAGCACGGTTGCTCCTTTCAGTATCTGCACATCAGGCCCACTACACTACCTATGATAGGTTCCTGTGGTCCAGACTAGGTCAACTCCTAGCCTCAATGCCTGATATGGAGGTAACCAGACAAGCCATTGCACATTCTGCACGTGGCCTGGAGCTAGCAAGGCACCAAGCAAGGGCATCTTATGATGCCAGTGAGGTAGCTTCCAGGGTCATAGGTACAGTGATCAGCACTAGGAAGACAGCATGGCTACGTCTCTCCTGGTTGTCACCTTTGGCCCGGTGTAGGGTGATTTCCTCTGCATACTAGAGAACCCAACTTTTCTCCCATAGTGTGAGGCGGCGTCTGTCAGGGCAACCTCCTACCCCTTCCGGGGGGTCCCCATCTCACTCTCCCCAGCCTTGGGCCTCTCCAGACCCATGAAGGTTCTCTTTCTCGGTGTGCCACCCACTGAGAGCTAAGGGACTTATTCCTTTAGGGTCCAGGGCCCCCTTCAGAGGGGCTCGGCACCCACCCAAAGGTGATGAATGGTGAAGATTGACACAGATAAGATATGAAAATTACATACCTACTGTAATTCTTGATCTTTCTGTGTATCTTCACCATTCATCACAATCCCACCCTCCATCTCTCTCTGGTCTCTCTCTGTCTCTGGGTCCCCCTCCCTCTGTGTGCCCTCCTCTCCCCCCCCTTCCTTTCCATTGGTCAGGAGCAGGGTGACCTTGGGCACATGGGGGATGTTTTACATTCCTAAGGGGGGATAGTGATCAGGATGGAGGGCACTTCTTTCCTCAGTGCCTCGGCTCCACCCCGTGGGGTGGGGGTTGGTGGTTGCCCTCTCCTCTGTTCTCTCTCTCTCTTTCAGCTAGTCTCCCTTCTTTCTTCAGTGCCTCAGCTCCACCCCTGTGGGGTGGGGGTTGGTGGTTGCCCTCTCCTCTGTTCTCTCTCTCTCTCTCTCTCTCTCTGTCTCTCTCCCCCTTTCAGCTAGTCTCCCTTGTTCTTGTCCTTAGGGATTCAACCCTCAAATTAATTTAAGAAACTAGTTTCTTACCACCAAAACTTGGTTTTGGGGGGTGCAGCCCTGTATCCTGTCTTTTCTTCCAGAATAGCCACTTCTGCTTATGTTGGGGTTTAATGCCAGTGATTCTGTGCTTTGAATTTTGGCAGCATAGCCTTCTGGCTACTCCTTCGCTGTTCCTATACAATCTGGAGACAGGTCAAGGCTTCAGGGTATGTTTCCATACCCCCCTCCCCAATCCTTGCTTCTAATTCTTCCCTCCCTCCCTCCCTCCTTCCTCTTCTCCTTCCAGAGATTGGGGCCCCTTCCCAATCCCCTTAGATTTCCAGCTCTCTTTCTGTCCTCTCAGTCATTTATTTCTCCTTTTAGTTTGTATATATTTTCCTTCATCTGTCCCTTGGACTCCCTTGTCCCTCCCTCCTAACCTTTTCTTACTCTACAGTGACTCAGAACTGGTGGGAGGGCAGGGTTGACGACACCTAACGGCCAACCCATGAGCACCCACAATGCGTTGACCTCTGGGTGGTGCCGATGGTGCGTCAACTCCGCCCATCAAAAAAAAAAAATGCTCCTGTGGGGTCGTGACCTCCGGCCACATTACCCAAAGGTGATGATACACAGAAAGACCAGGAATTACAGTAAGTATGTAATTTTCATTTTTTGACCCTACTACCTCCTCTAGAAGGGTGTTCCATGCATCCACCACCCTCTCTGTAAAAAAATACTTCCTCACGTTGCCCCTGAGCCATCCCCCCTCAGACTTCAAATTATACCCCCACGTACATCTCATTTTCTGAAACGTGCTGCCCTCTTGGACTTTATTGATTCTCTTGAGGTACTTTAATGTTTCTATCATTTCCCCCCTCATCTCCTTTCCTCAAGGGTATACATATGAAGCTCCTTTAGTCTCTCTTTATATGGCTTCTGGTGCAGACCCTGCACTATTTTAGTTGCCCTCCTCTGGACTTCTCCCATCCTATGGCCGTGCGGAGATGGGGTCTCCAGAACTGCACACAGTACTCCAGATGGGGTCTCAGCAACTGTCTGTACAGAGGTATGACAACTTCCCGTTTTCTACTGGTGATGTCTCTCCCTCTGCATCCCAGTATCCCCCCAGCCCTCCTTACTGCCTTCTCACATTGCTTGCCTACCTTTAGGTCATCTGATATGACCACCCTAGGTCCCGTTCCATTTTTGCTGTTGTTAGTACCCCCATTGTGTACTCTTTCCCTGGGTTTTTGTTTCCCAGGTGCATTACTTTGCACTTCTTTGCATTGAATCTAAGCTGCCATACTTTTAACCATTCCTCCAACCTTGCCAAGTCCCTTCTCATCCTTTCCACCCCCCCTCCCCTTGTGTATCAACCCTGTTGCAAATCTTTGTATCATCTGCAAAGAGGCATACTTTTCCTTCCAGCCCCTCTGCAATGTCATCTGTAAAGACATTAAAGAGGCCGGTCCCAGTACTGAACCCTCCAGTACCCCACTAGTAACCCCCATTCCTCAAAGTGGACTCAGTTTACTATTACCCTGTGTGTCCTGTTGTCCAGCCAGTTTTTTACCCAGGTTGTCACCCTGGGACCCGCTCCCAGGCTGGCTAACTTGTTTATTAATCTTTTGTGTGGGACTGTGTCAAATGCCTTGCTAAAGTCTAGGTAGGCCACATCAACAACCCCTCCCTGGTGTACTACTTTGGTCACCCAGTCAAAGAAATCTACTAGATTCGTCTGACATGACCTCCCCGCTGTGAATCCATGTTGCCTTGGGTTCTGTGTCCCCCTGACCTCTAGGTACTTAACAATTCTTTCTTTCAGAAGTGATTCCGTAATTTCCCCTGCCACTGAGGTCAAACAAACAGGTCTGCAGTTTCCTGCCTCTGTCTTGCTCCTACTTCTGTGGAGGGGAATAACATCCACCTTCCTCCAGTCCTCCGGTACTACACCATCCTCCCATGATTTGTTAAAAAGGGTACTCAGTCGTGTTACTAGTTCTACTCTTAGATCTTTTGGAATTCTGGGTCGAAACCCGTCAGGCCCATTGCTTTGTCCATCTTGAGTTTCAGGAGTTCTTTCAGGACCCTTTTTTCTGTGAATGGACTGGTATCAACCTCCCTATCCAGAGTGCTTCTGTTGTTTGGTTTAGATACCTTCCCCTCCTCAATACCTACCCCTCCTCTTCTTTTGTGAATACTGAACAAAAGTGTTCATTCAGGATCTCTGCCTTTTCACTGTTACTCTCTGCCCACTCCCCTTTATTGAGCTTCAGGCCCTGATGTGAAAAGAGCCTTATTTGATTTTTCACAGTGATAGTTTCCCTGCGTTCCAATCCTAAGTTTCTCCCAAAGGTAGTGTCCAAGTTCACTCTTAACCAGGACATTCAACTTCCGGTTTACTATCCAGAATACTCCGCAAAGGGGAGGCCCTGTTGCATACTCTGGATATTCACAGACATCTTTTTTAATATGTAGATCACACTTGATCTTCTAGAAAGACCAGTTGTTTGTCTCATTTGCCCAGTGAATGTTAGGAGCATCAGTGACTAAGCAGACATTGGCCAAATGGTTGGTCAGTTACATTGCTTTCTGCTACCAGAAGTACGATAAACCTTTACCGAAACTGGTTAAAGGTCACTCCACTAGGGGTGTTGCCACTTCCTTTGCATCCCTAAGGAATGTCTCAGCAGCAGATCTTTGTGCAGCTGCTACTTGGAGTTCAGTCTACACCTTCATAAAACACTACAGTCTGGACATTGCTTCAAGGAAGAGAGCAGGCTTTTACCTTGCCGTCCTCCAGGAACTACTCTCCTAAGAGTATCTGTGGTTTTCTAATTTTCATAACCACCACCCTTCTCACCTGGATTCTATCCTTGTACTGCTTGGGACGAGTCCTAATGGTGTTACCTGCTGCAAGAGCTCTGTCTCGAAGTGAGATAGTACAGTTATGTAAGAACTTACCATAGCAGTAGATCTTAGAGAAGAGCTCTTACAGCAGGTATGCTTTCCCTCCCTCCTACCGCCGGGTTTATGTAACTGTATTGTTCTCTGGGGGATGTGAGAACCTCCTCGGTTCCCCATCCTTTATTCTTGCCGGGTCTCTGGTGGGTGAACAGAGGTGGTGCCGGGGGACCTTTATACCATAGATGGCGTCGGGGGCTGGGTCGACATCAAGGGGACGGTCCCCCACCTTAGACTGCTAACTAGATTTTTTTCTGTTGGGTCCTAGTGCCTGGAGGCATAGTCTTATTGGTGTTACCTGTTGCAAGAGCTCTTCCCGAAGATCTGCTGTTACGGTAAGTTCTTAAGTAACTGTACTTTATATTTCTGAAAGTGAATTTCTTGAAAAGTGTACTTCTCGGGGCTTAGTTCTTATTTATATTTAATTTGTGCAGGGAATTGGGGTAACTCTCGGTTCTAGCATCGGTCACTGAACCGACCGCAAAAAAAAGAGAAGTCTTTTGTTTACTTGTGTGGGTGTATGAATCAGAGAAGCCCATTTCAAGGGGTTTATCTTATGTCACTATTCAAGAAAATAACTAGCCCTATGGGTTTACAGCATTGTACAGAGTGTGGTGAACCATTTGCTAAAGCTGACCCGCATTTAATTTGTGTTTTTTGCTTGGGGTTTGACCACCTGAACGCAGATTGTAAAATTTTTGCAAACCTTTCCCAGTCGACGCTTGATAGGCAGTTAAACCAACTGAGGGAAAAGATGTTCAACAGGGCTGCTGACGAGGCCTCCGATAAACCGCCTCCTAACTCAAAAGAGAAACCCAAGGAACCGGATGAACAGCCCTCTGACAAGGGTGAAGGTCCCCTGGGTAGAAAACGAATCGCAGAGCCAGTCTCTGAACCAGTAACTTCTGCCAAAAAGATAAAGGAGAAACAACTCAGAGAATGAACTGCAGCTGACAAATCTACTGGTTCCTACCGCTGAGGAGATTGCTAATGTCATCAGGATTATTTCATTGCTACAAACTGGTGCTTCAGTTCTCGTTTCGTGACCCGGTTCACGGCATCCATTGGTTCAAACTTCAGGTTCCTCCTCGTTCCCGGTTCCTATGAACAGTATCCTTATATTTATGGCGATGATGATGATGAAGGGGATGATTATGACAATTTTGTGGTGCCACTTGAACTGTATGTTTACCCTGATCCTCAACATCCTGACTACCCTAATAAGGGACCTTAGGACTTTACCTCACATTTTGCTTTTATAAAGCAAGTGGCTCAGACTTTGGACCTTCCCACTCAGGAGTCTACAGAGGAGGAAGAGGAACCATATTACATGGAAATGATGGATGTACCAGCAATGAAGAGATTGCTTCTACCCATCGATAAGTCCCTAAAGAGACAGGCCACTAGAATTTTGCAAAGCCCCATTTGCATCTCTCCAGTGGAGAAGAAGATGGCTAGGAAATACTGCATTGCCAAGGTTGGTGCTGAGTTCCTTTTTTTGGCATCCCAGCCATGAAGGGGTGGTGCAGGCTGCTGCATGTGATCAGGCAGGCATTCCCCTGGCATCACACCCACCTGATTAAGACTCCAGGAAAATGGATTCTATGGCTAAGAGGTCTTATTTCGGTTCTTCCTTGGCCATTAAGCAGGCCAATTACGTGACTTATGTTTCCAGACACCAAAAAAGTCTGAGGAATACGGTTCTGGAGATTGCTAAGGCCTACCCTGTCCCCATGGCATCTGACCTAGCTGAGGCTGCTAGAAGGGGCATAGAAGCTTCCAGATGCCAGTTTAGGATGGCAGTAGATGTCAGTGACATTGCAGCCAGACTGATGGCAACTTTGGTGTCCCTGTGGAGATTTGCTTGGCTAAGGGACACTAATCTGTCCCCAGGACACCCAGGCAAAGACCTTGGATTTTCTGTGCGAGCCCACATCCCCCCTTTGGTGAGCAGAGGCTTATATGAAAAAGATGGATGAGTACAAGGTGGCTTACAAGAGTGCTACTGCTAAAGAGAAAGCAGCAACACCTCAGAAGTACCAGAGTAAAGGGGGTAAGGATAGTATCCCACTACAGACCTTTCTTCCAGACTGCAACTCTCCCAGCCTACCAGCCATGGAGGGTACTTCAGGGGCAGAAGGGGGCAGTGGTCGAGTTGGCCCCAGTACTCATCCAAGTGCACAAGCAAAGCAGACCCACCTGAGGGGTCTGCCAGGGTCACCTCCCCATTCCCAGTAGGAGGCAGTTTGGCTCACTACTTCCAGGCTTGGAAATCAATCACCACAGACAAGTGGGTTATAGAGGTAGTGAGCCCACAGTCATGCTCTCAGCGTCAAGGTCTTACCCAGGCTGAGGGCGAGAGTTTTCCGACCTGCCACCCCATCAGAAGCAATTCTATTGGAGGCGGAAGTAGCAAAACTCCTTCAGGAGAAGGCAGTGGAGCCTGTTCCCTTGGCCCAAAAGAGAAAGGGATTCTACTCAAGATACTTCCTCACTCTAAAGAAAACAGGGGATAGGTGACCCATTCTGGATCTTAGACATTTAAAAAGGCATTTGACAAAGCCAAAGTTCAAAATGCTCACTTTGGCTACCATTCTCCCTACACTCAGGCAGAGGGATTGGCTGGCATCCCTGGACTTAAAGGATGCTTGCTTCCACATTCCTATCAGGCAATCTCACAGAAAGTACCTCCGGTTCAGATTGCTATTAGGCCATTACCAGTTTAGAGCCATGCCTTTCGGCCTGACTTCTGCTCCAAGAGTGTTTACAAAGTGCCTATCAGTAGTGGTAGCACACTTAAGGCGGCAGGGAGTTAGTCTTCCCATACCTGGACATCTGACTAGTGGTAGACCAGCCTCCCCAGCAGGTCAAAGATGCACTGACCACCACTCAGGATACCATGCAGTCCTTTGGCTTCCTGGTAAACCAGAAGAAGTCAGTGCTAAACCAGTTCAGCTCCTGGAATGTATAGGAGCAAAACTGGACACACCAAGAGGAAAGGCATTCCTCCCTCAGGGAAGAGTGGGCAGCCTCATATAGTTGACCGGCCCTTTCCAGCTGCATGTTCACAGACCAGCAAAGCACTTTCTCCAGCTGTTGGGACACATGGCTGCGTCAACAGTAACAGTGGCAGGTTCCAGATGAGGGACATCCAGTTCCATCTCGGATCTCATTGGTCACAGAGACAAGATTCCCTGTCAAAGATAGTGCCAGTCACAAAAACTCTTCTTCAAGCATTCCAGTGGTGGCATGAAATGGACAGCCTCAGAGAAGGTGTGCCTCTCCTTCAGCAGCCACCATCAGCTGTGCTAGCAATGGATACCTCTCTTCTAGAATGGGATGGCCACCTGGGGGAGCACATCGCACATGGTACTTGGCTTCAGCAAGCGTCTCTGCTTCACATAAACCTGCTGGAGCTCAGGGCAGTTTACCTAGCATTCAGTCCTTTGCCCCAATGCTGCAGGGTGTGGTGGTTCAAGTCGGAACAGACAGTACAACCACAGTGTACTTCATCAACAAGCAAGGGGGCACAAGGTCATCCCCCCTGTGTACAGAGGCCATGAAAGTGTGGAATTTGGCCTACTCCCTGGGGATCTCCATATCAGCAATTCATCTTTCAGGGAAGGACAGTGTCCTTGCATATGCCCTCAGCAGGATCAACCAGAATCGCCACAAGTGGTCACTAAACAGGCAAATCCTACAGGTTATGTTCAGAAGGTGGGGCACCGCAGAGGTGGACTTCTTTGCAGCCCCAGACAATCGCCCAACTGCCACAGTTCTGTTGCAGGCCTCCTGTAGTGGGCACAGTGCCTCTGGATGCACTGCTGTTGGATTGGACAGGGAAGTTTCTGTATGCCTTCTCTCCATTTCCCCTGTTGCTCAGAGTACTGAACAAACTTAGGGTTCAGCCAGTGACAGTGATCCTCATGTCCCCAGACTGGGCCAGGCAGCCCTGGTAAACAGAGCTCCTGACCCTGTCAGTATCCAGACCAATCTCCCTTCCCAGGAGTCACAACCCACTGACTTCCTCACAGGGCAGGATCCTTTACCCCAATCTCCAGTTCCTCAGGCTCAAGGCTTGGCTCTCGAGGACTTGGAGTATGCTGCCTACACCTCTCTAAAGGGGTTCTGGAGGTCCTCAGATTTTCTAGACAACCCTCTACTAGGAAGACCTACACCTCTCAGTAGAAGAGGTTTTCTATTTGGTGCCAGCAGAAGCATATAGACTGTAGCCAGGCTATCTTACCAGTCATTCTGGAGGTATCCCGTGATAATAGCGACATGATTATAGCGACTAAAAAATTGTGACTGCAGAATAGCGAAATACAATTAAGCGACCATGGAATTTCACCGACTCATCTTTAATAATGACTACATTTGCAGTAATAGCGCTTACCTGTGTTAAATCAGCCCAAGGTGCAAAATCTGCCCAAGAAGCAAAATCAATCCAAGTAGAAGTACCAAAAATCCCTTAGTTTCCGTTTCCTGTTATACATCATTGATAAAACCCCAACCCCCAAGTAGTAGAAGCAGCAAAACAAACCAGTGGATATGGCAGTCGAGTTTCTCACCAGCCAAAAAGGTAAGCCACTAGCGCTCTATCGGGGCTACCTTTATCGCTGAGATAAGGAAAAATCAGATAAAGTTTATTGGAGATGTGCAGACTTTCAAAAATATAGTTGCCTTGCGAGACTGCACACCTCCGCGGACAGCGTAGTAGCCATTGTCAAGCAACATACACACATACCTGATGCTGCTGAAATCAGTGTTAGGTGTGTGATGGCCGACATAAGGACAAGAACACGTTCTACAGTGAAGACAACAGCACAGGTTGTGGTCGAGTGCACTGCAGCTGCACCTGAGGCAGTGACTGGAAGGCTACCTGGCATTAGCTTGATAAAACGCACTGTTCAGCATATTCGTCAACAGGACCGTGGCTGTCCTGCAACTCCTACCACAGTGGAGGACCTTATTATCCCCCCGCCCCCGAATTCTCTATTCTGAGCTCTGGTGAACAGTTTCTTCTATATGACAGTGGGCAGGAGAAAGATTGAGTGCTATTGTTTTCAACAGAAAACAATTTGCAATTTTTGAAGGAATGTGGGGACTGGATGCTTGATGGCACATTCAAGTCCTTTCCAGCGTTATTTGATCAGTTGTACTCGGTTCACAGTATTCATTCGGGAATGCTTTTAACAGCTGTTTATGCTTTAATGAATTCACTCAAAACAACATCCTATGAGAGAGTCTTTTCTAAGATTAGAACACTCATTGGTGACTTTTGCCCATCAAATTCTATCATGGATTTCAAGCGGGCATCATGGAAAGCATTTACTAATGTTTTCCCAGAAGCACAGCTTCATGATTGTTTTTTCCATTTTGCACAAGCTGTGTGGAGGAAAATCCAACAGCACCCAGAGGTGGAAAACAGGTATTGCAGTGACCCGGACTTTGCATTGCACTTACGAATGCTGCTATCATTGGCGTTTGTGCCTTCTATTGATGTTATCATGCAATTTGAAGAAATTAAAGAAATGGAATTTTTTGCCACACATGAAGAGTTGTTGCAGCCAGTGCTTGACTACTTTGAAGACACCTGGCTGGGGCGTCCGAGAGGCAGAACAGGGCGCAGAACAGCACATTTCCCAATACATCAATGGAACTGTTATGCTACTATTCATATGGGGTTAGCAAGAACTAACAACAGCGTTGAGGGATGGCACAGGGAATTCAGTTGTAGGCTAGGCACGTCATCCTAGCATTAGGAAACTGATCGATGGTCTAAGAGAAGAACAAAAGCTTTGTGAGATGAAAATGCAGCAGCTATTTTCTGGTGCTGCATCAACTGGCTCTAAAAGGAAGTACAAGGATCAGAATATTCGTATAGCTGCAATTGTGGATCAATACGAGTCCCGTACTACATATGAGTATTTGAAAGGATTAGCCTACAATTTCCAGTTCAAGCAGTGAAGAAGAAAGCTGATTGCAGACAGAAGTCTAGAAGACAGAAATGAGATTGTGGAATGAAGTGCTGTGAAGATTCAAAAGACGTAAAAAAAGAAGTTTCTCCTGGCTTTGCCATTTTTTTTTTAAATTGCGAAGGTCACTGTTTTGAAGTTTCTCATCCTTGTTCTCTGGTGCAGAAATTAGCTGCTGCATTTCAGTCAGGTCAGATTTCAATTGTTCGGCTTTGCCGGTTTGTTCGGTAGTAAATTGTAACCCAGAGTATGCTGGAATGTACAGAAATTAGCTGCTGCATTTGAATCAGCTTACATTTCAGTTGTTCGGCTTTTTCGATTTGTTCAGTTATTTGTGTCAGGGAGCACAAGAGCATGCTGGAAGGCGACCTCGAGGAGCACATTTGTATGCACCGTTTTAACTCGCGCTGTTTTGTACTATCGCCTTAACTGTGGTCGCAGATATGTAGTCGCCAACATTGACATCGCGATTTTAAAGTTGCTATTATTACATAGAACCATTCTGGATTATCTGGCACACCTTCATTCCTGTGGCCTCAGGCCATCTACCCTTAAGTTACACCTGGCAGCTATCTCTGCTTACCTTTCAGCGGGTTAGGGTTAATCTCTAGCTGCTAACCAGGTATTCAGAAAGTTTCTCAAATGTCTGTTACACTTGCATCCTCCACACAGGGAGCCAACTCCTGCATGGGACCTCAGTATATCTATTGGCCAGCTAATGCAGCCACCCTTCGAGCCCATGTCTTCAGTAGAGCTTAAGTATGTGACATGGAAGACGGTGTTCCTGACAGCTGTAACCTCAGCCAGGAGAATTGGTGCGCTCTAGGCTCTGTCCACAGAGCCAATTAACATCTCAGTCCATAGGGACAAGGTAGTCCTTAGGACTAAAAGGAAATTTCTCCCCAAGATAGTGTCGGACTTTCACCTGAATCAGTCCATCACTTTTCCAGTCTTTTTCACTGACCATTCCATATGAACATACGAACATGCAAAATTTGCCAGCAGATAAAGGCCTAGAGGTCTATCAAGTCTGCTCGAATGTGCAGCTAGCACCCCTTATTCTGCAGCTGCCCCTCCCTTCCACCCTTCCCCTTCTCTAACCTTCCCCCTTGTCCTGTCCCATCCCCTTTTGAAACAGTCCACTGTTCTACTGGATACCACTTCTGCAGGTGATGCATTCCACCCAGCCACCACCCTCTCTGTAAAAAAGTGTCTCCTCATCTCCCTCCTGAACCTTCCTTCCTCCAGTCTCATATCATGGCCCCTGGTGGCCCTCCCCTCTCTTACTTTGAACAGCCCCTCTGTACCAGTCTTGTTTATTCCTTTCATGTATTTAAAGGTTTCAATCATGTCACCCCTGTCCCTCCTCTCCTCCAGTGAGTACATGTTCAACTCCTTCAGCCTCCTCTCGTATGATAAGTCCCCCAGCCCCTTGATCATCTTTGTCGCCTTGCGCTGCACCCCCTCCAGTAACTTAATGTCCCTCTTCAGATACGGGCGCCAGTACTGCACGCAATACTCCAGGTGTGGTCTAACTAATGACCTATACACTGGCAGAATCACCTCCTCCCTCCTCGAGGAAAATACCCCTTGCAATACAACCCAGCATTTTGTTGGCCTTTGCAGCTGCCTTCCTACATTGTGCCGAGTTGTTCATTGACCCTGTAATGAGCACACCCAGATCCTTCTCCTCCTCTGTCTGGGCTAGCTGCACTCCCCCCAACAGGTAACTCCTCCTTGGGTTCTTCATCCCAAAATGCAGCACCTTGTACTTTTTGGCATTAAACCCCAGTTGCCAGGTGTCTGACCAGGTTTCAAGCTTTGCCAGATCATCCTGCAACCCCTACCACCCCCCTAGGTCATCCACCACCGCGCCTACTTTGGTATCATCAGCAAACAGACTGATCTTGCTCTTGATGTCCCATGATATGTCTGCAATGAATATCCCAAACAACACTGGTCCCAACACTGAGCCCTGTGGAACACCGCTCGTCCACTGCCATTGGATGTGAGGGCTCCCCCCACCGCCACCCTCTGTTGCCTTCCCTGAAGCCAGTTTCCTACCCATCTCACCAGCTTTGCACCCACCCCTGTGCCTACTAACTTCCTTCCCAGCCTTCCATGTGGCACAGAGTCGAATGCCTTTCTGAAGTCCAGATACAGGACATCCACTGCATGGCTCCTGTCCAGCTGCCTAGTTACCCAGTCATAGAACTCCACCAGGTTGGTTTGGCAGGATCTGCCACATATGAAGCCATGCTGTCTGCTGTCCTGTAGTCCTTTGGCCTCTAGGAGGGCCACCAGCCTCTCCTTCAGGATAGTCTCCATTAGCTTACCCACGATGGATGTGAGGCTCACTGGTCTGTAGTTTCCCGGTTCATCCTTGGGGCCACTCTTGTGAGTGGCACCACATGAACCATCCTCCAGTCCTGGGTACACACCTCGAATGTAGTGAGGCATTAAATAGGTCTGCCAAGGTCCTGCAGGACCTCTGCCACTCCTTCAGTACCCTGGGTGGATGCCATCTGGGCCTGGTGCCTTGTCCACCCTCAGTGCCTTCAAACCCTCTTGAACTCTGCCCTCCATGATTTCCCATCTGTCACCCCTTCCCCCCGTTTCTGCCATTTCTCCCACCTTGGGTGTCACCTCCCTCTTCTCTTTAGTAAATACTGAGCAGAGTACTCATTTAGTGCTTCTGCCTTATCCTGCCCTACTTCACCCAACCCCCTCCTTCCTAATCCTTACTATGTGGTCCTTACAGCTCCTTTTCTCCTGATGTACTTAAAGATCCTTCTCCCCTTCTTAATGCCTTGTGCCAGCCTGAGTTCCGTAGATGCTTTGGCTCCCCTTACTGCCCTTGTCACCTCCTTCGATTCTGTCAAGTACTCCTCCCTGTCCTCCCCCCTCCCTGTTTTCTTGTACTTCCTAAAGGCAGTTCTTTTTTTCCTTACCTTTTCCATGACCTCCATACTCAATCAGCTCGGTTTCTTAGCCCTAGCCTTCTTGCTCTGGGCTTTGCAGTAGGTTTTGGTTGCCTCCACTGTCCCCAGCTTTATGAGCTCCCACCTCTGGTTAGTGTCCATACTAGATTGAATTCTGGCCAGGTACCCTTTTACCACTTCCCCATCCTCCCAAAGTCGGCCCTCCTGAAGTCCAGCACTCTTGTGCCAGATTCCCTCCTTTCTTGCCCATATCAATGTGAGCCACACTGGTCGTGGTCACTCCCTGACAGCGGTTCCTCCACTGTAAGTTCTCTCACAAAGTCCTCATTTGCTAGCACAAGGTCAAGGGTATTCCCTAACCTGGTTGGTTCACTGACCATTTGCAGCAGGAAGCTGTCCTGGAAGGCATCCAGCAGTACCTACTCCCTTCTGATCTTCCCTTGTCAATCTTCACCATTCATTACTTCCTGGGTGTAGGCCGGAGGCGTGCACCAGCCACAGGAGCTTTATTTTTTTTTAAAAAAAGCTAGCTCTAACGGCGCCGCCCTCGAGACCGACGCCTTGCGTCATGCATGAGGGGTGGCCGTTAGTAGCTACCGACTCCTCCTCCAACTCAGTTCTGTTTCTCCCGCCGTCGAGGCAGCACCTCCTGGCGGAGGATTACGTTGATAAGTGCTCAATAGTTTGGCCGACTCCTCTTTCGTTCCTTTTCGGCGTATACCTGACGGTAGACTGTTCTTTTCTATCTGTATGCGGTGTCGGTGTTTTCCTACTGTTTTTACCTTAATTGTTTCGGCGTTATGTCACGGTTCTGGAGCAAGCATTTTTCTACGAGCGGGCGTGCCCGTGCGTCCAGTGCTCCTGTGGCCAACATTTCTCCGTCTCGGACCCGGCGCAGCGTGTGCTTGATGCCGGGACCCAACCATGACATGGATTGGAAATGCGATGCCTGCTTCTCCATGGACTGTCGTGTCCCTTGAAGTCGTTCAAGCTTCAGCAAGGCCCGCCGACTTTCGAGGGACGGCGTCGTTCACGGGACTCCAGGTAAGGTCTTTAGGCCCTTCCCGGGTCCGCGGAGGAGCTTCCTCATCTTATCTTGCGAGAAGCTCCTTCCACGGTGTCGGGAGTGTAGTGGTCCCTTCGGGGCGCAGGCGTCGACACCGCCTCG
Organism: Neoceratodus forsteri; assembly: GCA_016271365.2. Lineage (NCBI taxonomy): Eukaryota > Metazoa > Chordata > Ceratodontiformes > Ceratodontidae > Neoceratodus > Neoceratodus forsteri. Next base: position 44,580,995 of record CM057451.1, read on the forward strand.
GCGATCACCTCACCGGGTGCAGGCTCCCCAGTGTCGAGGCCCATGATTTCTGGGCGGACACTGGCGGACCCTCGCGCCCTTCGGCGCCCGTTTTGAATCCTGGTGCGTTCGCCGGTGCGGTGATCGAACGGCGCTGTTCGCGGTGCCATTTTGGATCCCGGTGCCGTTCGCGGCACCGGTGATCAGGATGGCGCCACCGGCAGCACCGCTTTGGCCCCCGGCACTGTTGGCGGCGCCGTGGGCCTGGTTTCTCCTCCTCGCGTAATTTTCATTTCCTGGTTGTTGGGGTACTCCAGTCTACTCCTGGCATGTTGAAGTCCCCCACAATCACCACACTACCCTTCTTGCAGGTCCTCCTGATCTGTCTCGCTAGTTCCCTGTCTAACTCCTCCATCTGAGATGGTGGCCTGTACACCACTCCCATTCTAAGAATCCTATTCTTGGAATCCTGGATTTGCATCCAAAGTGACTCCGTACTACCCTCCTCCCTTCCTCCTTACACACTTCAGTCCTTCCTTCACATATAGTGCCACCCCTCCTTTCCCAATCACCCTGTCCCTCATGAAATAACTGTGGTACAGACAGGTCCCAGTCATTGTATTGGGTGGCCCATGTTTCTGTGATGGCTGCAATGTCCACCTCTCCCTCTGCCATGAGAACCTGTAACTCTGCAGTTTTTCCTCCCAAGACTCCTAGCATTAAGGGTAACCACCTTCTACCCTCCCCCCCCCCCCCTTTCTTAGCATCACCAATAGTACTTGCCATTTGTCCTTTGTCACTGTTATTGGGGGTAAGCTCATATGGTTTCCCAACCTGTGGTCTCTGCATATCTCTTCCCCAATTGCCACCACCCACTCCTAGTTTAAATTCCCAACTTCCTCTATGTACTCCTTCATCCTCTGTTTCAACACTTTCTTTCCCTCCTCACTCAAGTGTAGTCTGTCCTTGGCATAGAGACTACTGTCCTCCCAGGTCCCTCCCCCCCCCAACAGCCCATACCCTTTAGCACAACACCAGGTTCTTAGCCATCCATTAAATTCCTCTATTCTCAGCTTTCTTGTTGTGCTTGCCTTTGGCACGGAAGTATCTCTGAAAAGTTACTGATTTTCCTGCCCCTCCACATAGTGTGCTAGTTCCTCAAACCTCCTCTGGACTATATCTACTGTCTTGTCAGCCAGGTCATTTGTCCCAAGATGTATAATTAAATGAGGCTTGTCCCTACCCCTTCTAGCATATTTCAGAACAGATTGTCCCACCCTTTCGCTGTCATTCCTGGCATGGCCTCTCCACCCAAATGCGACTATGCCTCTCCCCACTTGCTACCCACCTGACTCCTCTTAGTATTGAGTCCCCCAGCACTAAGATTCCACCCCTCTTACTCCCTGCTTGCTTCCATTCATCTCCCTCTCTCATTTCCAGCTCTTCTTCCTCCTGCACATTATTTCCCCCTTTTACCCCTGTTGCAATTCTCTGAGCAGAATTTCCCCTGCTCCAGTTTGGTCCAGGCATTTATCAATTACTCCTCTAATTTCATCATTTCCCTCCTCCACCTTCTTCCTCTCTAGCAGTGCAAAACTATTTTCTGAAGACCCTTCACAAATGCCCGCTCCCTCTCTCTTCATAGTAACCTGTTCTCTCCTTTCCACTCCATGACTTTTGCCACTTCTTCGCCTCCCCTCACAAGTCCCTATCTCCTCCATCCATTTGTCTTTTGTCTCCTGACCTGGTTTCCCCGGCAATCGTTCTTCCTGGCCTGGGCCCCTTTGTCTTTGCTTCCTTCTTCTGAGCCGCTCCTCACCACTGTTGGCTTAATCGCCTCCCTCATCTCCCTTCTTCCTCCCTCCAGTATTGGGCTAAACCCACCCCCAATCTGCCTTGCCTGTCTTAGTTCCTCCTGCAGACCCTCAATCTCCTTTCTAAGTTTTTCTATGTGGTTGCACTAAACATCCCCCACACTCCAGGCAATTTTTAGAAAGATTGGTGCACACATGTTGTTGCAGCCTACCACCACCCATTGCTGCCGTTGCCCACCATCGACCCCCCACCCTTCCAGATGCAGGATACCAAACACTCCCCAAGTCTCCCCTCTCCCCCCTCTATCAGTGCAAAACATTATTTTCTTTATTTCCCTTACCTCCTTTGTTGTACACGTTTAGATATATTGAGCAACTGCTTTTTATATTCCTATCCTTCCTATCCACACTCAAAAAGAGACTTTAAGTAGGCATTGCACAACCTTCTTCAAACTCCTACTCCTCCTTTCCCCAATGCAATATTAGTGTGAAGAAGTAATAATGAAAGCTCCTAGATTTGCATTTACTTCCCTTCCACTGAGATAGCAGTCACCTCTTCACTTGCTGCTGTTCCTTTCCTGGATGCCTGCTTCTGCTATGACAGGTGCATATCCTTTGCCCATTTGAGGAAGTGATGTCAGAACCCCTGGTATAAAGGAAATCATGGACCAGGGGTGGGTGGGAGTGAGGGTTTGGGGGGTGGGACCAGCCAAGTCTTCCAGAAACAATCAGGTAGCTGAGGCCTCTGGCCAGACCAGTAGCACCCTTTCCCCACTCTGCACTGAAACTTTGCAGCTAGTGAAGCCAGCAACAATGAATCACAATTCTACTCAAAGCCCCCAAATAGGTTTGCTACCCAAAGAAACAGGTCTCCAATTCAAACAGCTTCACCAACAACACATCAAAATAGGCTTGGAATTAGAAGATATAGGTCTCCTATTCAAAGAAATAGATCCAGTTAAATCACACCAATTATATTTTAAAACAGAAGAAATAGGCCTCCACAAATGCAGCCTGCCACACAGTGAATCATCAAACAAATGAGCCCACTTATAGCTACCAAAACAGGTTTCAAAATTCCAACAGCCCCAAACAATACCCTGCTAGCCCCTTAGTAGTAAGAAAAGAAAGAAATAACCTTCTACCAAGTAGAATCCACAAGAAACAATGTAAAAACAACAAGAAGAAGCTACTGTACTGCAGATCTGATCCTGTCCCCCTTCTAGTTCCTTCCAGTTCAGGGGAACAGGCTGCATAGCCCAGATGTCAAAAGGGCTATCAGTTTCTACTTTTGATCATAGTAAGGATCATAGGCAGGCTAGTACTCAGCTCTTCCTGACTCATGGAGAGGTGAGCAATGGCAGATCTGCCTCAGAGAGCACCATTGTATGACAGATTGCTGCCGGTATTCAATTCTGCTACAGCAAAGTAGGCAAAGAGCCTCCTTTGGGCCTTGGGGCCCACTTGACAAAGGGGTACAGCTGCTTCTATAGCAGCTACAGAAAATATTCCTTTGTTGGAAATTTGTAAAGCAGCTAGCTGGAAAACTGTTCACACATTTATCAAACACTTTTACTTGGATACCCAGGCCAGAAGTGATGCCAGATTTGGTACAGCAGTACTGCAGAGCCCGTTTCCTAAATAGGATCCCTGTCCTCCCTCAAGTGGTTTCTTCTGCCATGCATAAGAGTGGTCACTCTTTGGACTTAGTCTTCCTCCTGGGGATTGAGGCCAGTGACATGGGGGTGGAACCTGTCATTTGGTTCAATCATTACACTGTGGGCTTCAGTTTTTGCAGTGACCCCTTGTAGGCCTACCCCTGTGGAGATGGTTAAGTGCCGCTCTTTATAAGATATTAGCTCTGTATGCCTGACAGCAGCACTTAACCTATCGGAGTTTTCTGAAGTGAGCAATGATCCCGATGCTTTGGTGCTGGCCTATAATAGGGCCATCTCCTCGGCTCTGGATCAAATTGCTCCTGGTTTGTCCTCTCTCCGTTCCACCTCGGTCTCTATGGTTTGATGAGGCCTTGAGGGAGATGCGGCGACAAGGATGAAGATTAGAGCATTGTTGGCGGAGAACTGCCCTTGATGCTGACCATCTTAGATTGATGGAACATTATCAATCCCATCATTCCGCAATCTCTCGTAAGAAGGCAGAGTTCCTGTCCAGAGAGATTGCGGCTGCTCAGAACCGACCAGCTCAGCTTTTTCGAAATGTTGACAGATTGTGCAGCCCAGCCTGTCTCCAGGTTCGGAAAGCCTTTTCACAATTAGAGTGTGATGAGCTTGCTCGCTTCTTTGCAGATAAGGTGGCCGACATTAGGGCAGCACTCCGACCTGCTCCCTCTATTGGAGATGCTTTTGATCGGCATCTGGTTTCTGCCTCTGGTTCTCTCTTGGAGTTCCTTTTTGCTGCCTGAGTTCATCGATGTCATGAGGATTATCCAGAGTATGCTCCCTATGTGCTGTAGTTTAGATATGGGCCCGACTTACCTGATAAAGGGTTGTCTTGAGAATATTGGCCCGGTTCTAGCACGGATAGTCTGGTGCTCCTTGGATATGGGTGAGTTTCCTAGCTCCCTGAAGGAGGCAGTGGTGACACCTCTCCTGAAGAAAGCTACCTTAGACCCCGACTGCCATGCTAACTACAGGCCAATCTCTAATCTTCCCTTTGTTGGGAAGATTATTGAGAAAGTGGTGGCAGCACAATTGGAGAACCATTTAACCATCCATGACATCTATGAACCCCTCCAGTCTGGTTTCCGAAAGAGGCATAGTACCGAGACAGCACTGGTTTGGGTGCTCAGTGATCTCCTGATGGCTAGAGATCAGAAGAATCATTCCATTCTCATTCTTCTTGATCTCTCATCAGCTTTTGACATTGTGGACTATGGGGTACTTCTCGCGCGCCTGGAGTTTATCTGTGGTCTGTCGGGGCAGTCCTCAGTTGGTTTAGAGCTTTCCTCACTGACAGGACTAAAGGAATGGTGTCTGGATTAAATTCTTCCTGCCCACTCTCACTGTCATGTGGGGTACCTCAGGGCTCGGTGTTGTCCCCCATGTTGTTCGCAGTGTATATGCTGCCCCTCGGAGACATTGTAAGAAGGTATGGGCTGAAGTTTCATTATTATGCAGATGATACTCAGCTCTACCTGTCTTTTGCACCCATTCAAAGCTCTTTTGGTCATTAATAGCTGCCTTGCCGAACTCCAAGGCTGGGTGAGTTCAAGCTGGCTAAAGTTGAATTCGGAGAAGACGGAGGTATTAGTTGTGGACCCAGGTCGCAGGGTAGAGGGGGATGGGAGCTGGTTTATCCTCAGGTTTATTTCTGGGAGGTATCCAGCTCCCTACCTCTGAAAGGGTGCGGAACCTGGGGATGATTTTTGACAACGAGCTGACACTGCATTTGCAGGTGTCGGCAGTTGTCAAACTTTCCTTTTATCATCTTAGGAACATCGCCAGGATTAAGCACCTTGTTCCACCAATTTACCTTCCTACGTTGGTCCACGCCTGGATTACTGCAACTCCATTTATCTAGGGCTTTCTGGGGTTGATATCCGCTGCTTGCAGCTGGTGTAGAACGCTGCGGCCCGATTGTTGACGGGTACATCTCGTACCTGTCATATCTCACTGGTATTACATGATCTGCACTGGCTGCCAATTCAGTGGCAGGTCACCTTTAAAGTTGGTCTTTTGACCTACAAAGCCTTACATGGACAGGGTCCAGACTACTAGAAAGAGCTTTTGGTTCCCTACCTCCCCGGGCCATCTCTCCGCTAGGTGGATGAGGGGTTGCTAGAGATTCCGAGAGTTTCTTTAAAGTCATCAGGTGCTCGTGCTTTTATGTTTGTTGCTACGACCCTCTGGAATTCTCTACCCCATCCGCTTTGACAATGTGCAGCCGTGGAGGAGTTTAAAAAGGCCCTCAAGACCTATTTATGGTCAAAGATTAATTTAAATTAATTGATTGTGATGGAGCTCAGATTTAGATTTAGTATAGTATAAGTTATTTATATATTTGTGTTTACTATTTATTGTTCATTGTTTTAAATTATTGTAAGGCACCTTGGTTTAAGAAAGGCGCCATATAAATAAAGTTTATTTTCATTTCATTTACTACTTGAGTACTCTGCATATGTCAGAATACAGTAAGATTTCCCGGGGTTTGAAGAAAAAAATTACTTACCATATTAATCTTGTTTCTTCCAAGGGAATCTTTACTGTATTCTGAGCTCCCACCCTACCACCCCTACTAGAACATATGGTCATTGCATTACAGTTGTCCATGCTGTTTGAAACTTGTGTTTCTTGATTGGGGCATTTGTGACTTGAGTTATAGTGATGTCCACACTTTTAAATAAAAGGGGGATAGTTTGTTTTTTGGTGGTGTTATTTACAGTTGTGGCCAAAAATATTGGCGCCCTTGCAGTTTTTCTAATAATGCACCATTCCTTCCAGAAAATTGTTGAAATTAAAAAATATTTTGGTATCCACATACAGTATGTATTTCTTTGGTTTGCAGTGGAATAAAACACAAAAAGCAGAACAATTTACTAAGTCTTAGCTTATTCCACACAGAAATCCTTAAATGGCCGGGACAAAATTATTGGCACCTTTTAGAAGTAGTTAGAAATAATTAGATTTCAAGCAGGTGATTCTCCTTCACTTTGGAATTGAACTCACCTGTGGTGAGTTGCAGGTGCCTGCAATATAAAAATCACTCATTCAACCAGTTTGAATAGAGAAAAGGACTCACTCTCCTGTTTTGTGTCACTGTGTGTACCACAATGAGCATGGAGAAAAGAAAGACAGCCAGAGAATTGTCTGAGGAGGTCAGACAGAAGATTGTAGCCAAGCATGGACAATCTCAAGGCTACAAATCAATCTCCAGAGACCTTGATGTTCCTGTTTCCACCGTACGTAATGTTATCAGGATGTTTAAGGCCCATGGCACTGTAGCCAACCTCCCCAGATGTGGCCACAAGAGAAAACTTGATCGAAGATTGCAGCGCAGGATTGTTCGAATGGTGGAGAAAGCACCTTGATCAACTGCCAAACAGATTCAAGCTGACCTTCAGACACAAGGTACGACAGTTTCAACTTGCACCATCCGTTGCCAACTCAATGAAAGGGGGTTATATGGTAGGAAGCCCAGGAGGACCCCACTGCTGAGACAGAGACATAAGAAAGCCCGACTGGGGTTTGCCAAAACACACCTGAACAAGCCAAAATCCTTCCGGGACAGATGAGACCAAATCAGAGCTTTTTGGTAAAGCACATCATCTCTATGTTTACAGAAAACAAAATGAAGCCTTCAAAGAAAAGAACACCTTCCCTACAGTCAAACATGGAGGAGGTTCAGTGATGTTTTGGGGTTGCTGTGCTGCCTCTGGCACTGGGTGCCTTGAACGTGTGCATGGCATCATGAAATCTGGAGATTACCAGGCCATTTTGGAGAGCAAAGTGGAACCCAGTGTCAGAAAGCTGGGTCTCCGTTGACGGTCATGGGTCTTCCAGCAGAACAATGACCCCAAACACACTTCAAAAAGCACCCAGGAATGGTTCAAGACAAGACGCTGGACTGTGCTGAAGTGGCCAGCAATGAGTCCAGATCTAAATCCCATTGAAAACCTGTGGAGAGATCTGAAAACAGCAGTTGGGAGAAGGCACCCTTCAAATCTGGGAGAACTGGAGCAGTTTGCACAAGAAGAATGGGCCAAACTGCCAGTAGAGAGATGCAGGAAGCTCATCCATGGCTATAGGAAGTGGTTGATTGCAGTTATTTTGACCAAAGGCTCTGCTACCAAATATTAAGTCTAGGGTGTCAATAATTTTGTCAATGCCATTTCTTTTCATTTTCTGATTTAAAAGGATATATTAAATTCTGAATCAAAAACAGAGGTTCTGTAATATTAACAGAGAAATAAAGAGTTGTGGAGACCAAATACTGTACTGTTGTTAATTTCTACTTATGTTTAGAGGAATTGTGAGTTATTTGAAAAAGTGCAAGGGCGCCAATATTTTTGGCCACGACTGTATTTGGATAGTTTAGATAGTTTATTATGTATGCTCCATAAGAATGTGACAGTTGCAGAATGTATTCCAGGGACAGTGAAGTGGGTTTGAAAACCAAGCTCGAGCCTAGTATTCCATCATTAGCATAGGTTCTATTAACCATTTTGGCTCTGGGGCAGTTCTGTGTTGAGATCGTACTACATATGGCAGACTACAGTAAGATTTCCTTGGAAGAAACAAGATTACTATGGTAAATGTTTTCTTTCCAGACTTTTGTCGCTGTAATATTAACCCTAACTGATGCATTAATGATGTTTTTTGCAATGAATTTCCCTTCTTTTTGAGTAAGTCTGTTACCTGTATGTGGTTGTGGAAAGGCCCTACATTCCCATCAATCTGTAGTTTGTTGTGGGAGCCCATACATGCATATTGTAATTGTCTTTGATGTTCATGTGGGAGCACAGGGCCCTCTGGGCCCTTCTCTACCATCTAACCAAAAGTGTAGGGACATTGTAATTAACCCTCATTTCCTTTTGGCCCTGCGCTTCTATCGCTCCATAATTTATTTATTAAACTCTAGGATTACAAGTACCTTTGAGCAAGAACTGCTCATTTACAAAGGTTTCCATGTCAAAGGATGTAGGACAACATACATACAAAGGTCAACAATGGTTAACAGTCTTAAAACACAGAGATGGCTAAGCTTTAAATATACAGACATTTATGGAGAGAGACATCGTAAGCCAGATTATGACAAGTTTCAGGGTGAACAGTATATAGTGAGTATAGGGTAGGAGGGGGTCAGGAAGGAGTAGGCAGACTAAAGGGCCATTGTCGGAGGGTAGGGGTGGTTGGAAAATGTGCGAGGGGATAGGGCTGGAGGGTCCCTTATCTGTAAAGTGCCATTAAGGATGGGAGGGTGGGTGAGGCAGGGGGTGGAAGGGGTTTAGGGTTGAAAGTGGGGGAAGCTGGTGCCAATAGTAGCGTGGAGTTCTAAGGGAGGTTACGGGTCACCTTCAACTAAAGTGAAATGAAGAGGCAATTCCTTAGGAGAGGCAGTCACATTGAGTGGTTGAGGTGAGGAATAGTCGGAGTTACCTTTTAAAGGGTCCAAGCATTGCAGTTGTAAGTGTTTCTTTGTTAAGGGTATTTTACTATTGAGGAGCCCTGTGGGTAAATGACCTCTGACCCATTGTGGTCTGGCATCTGGGGACTTGGAAGGTTTGATACTGAGCACTATATGTATGCTGGGTACTGCTGTGGGCAGTAAGGAGCTTTGCAACACCTGATGGCATGAGCCCTAGGAAAACCTTTTAACAGGCAGGTCTGATATTGTATTCTACTGAGGAGTGGAAGCCTTCTGGCCTGGGTGTACAGGTCACAGGTGTGTGTTAGGCAGGCAGCACCTGTTAGAAGCCTACAGGCCTTGTTGAGTGTCACCGATATCCTCCAGAGGGCAGTTGGGGAAGCAGAGCCATAGATGGCTAGACCGTAGTCGATGATGGAGGTGACAGAGCCGTAGATGGCCAGTCTATGGACATCAGTAGTCATGCAGTGATTGTGCTTGTGGAGCAGGCCGATCCATATATTGGTGGCCTTAGCTACATTGCCAATGTATTGAGTGTAAGAAAGGGAACTGTCCAGGGTGATGCAAAGATTTTTAAACTCAGGAACATGGTCAAGTGAAGTCCCAGCGTGGTTCTTGATGGTGAGGGACAGGTATTTATACTTGCTCCGTGTGTTGCAGAATGTCATGACCTTAGTTTTGCTATAGTTCAGGATGCGTTTGTGTGAGCTTTCTTCAACATGCTTGAAATCATGCTGCAGCTGACTCTCAAGTTGTTTAGAGTCATGGTTGCTGGTAAACAGTACAGCATCGTCCACAAAGAGTAGTATTTCCTATTGGCAGATGCTAGGGAGACTGTTCAGGAAGAGAGAAAGGAGTAATGGCCACAGTATAGACCCCTGAGGGACACCTGAAAGAACTGGTTTTTCGTCAGAGGTGACACCGGCAATCCTAACACATTGGACCCTTTCCCCGAGGTAGCTAACAAACCAGAGCAGTGCATCTTTGGAAAACCCAAGAGTGGTCAGTTGCCTGAGTAGGAGTGGGTGATTAACAGTATCAAAGGCCTTTGTTAGGTCAATGAATACTGCCTCCCCCCACAGTTTTTTTGGTTGAGGATGTCGTGGATGAATCCCATAAATTCCAATAGTGCAGTGGTGGTACTATGCCCTTTCCGGAAGCCATGCTGTTCCGGGCATTGGATTTCATATTTGTCCAGGTACTCGACAAGCTGGTCTGAGACTATTCGTTCCAGAGCTTTAGGTAAGGGAAGGGGTGGAGGATGGAGATAGGCATGTAGTTGGTGTGCAGTGACTTTTCTCCACTTTTGTGTACAGGTGTGATAGTCACCTGTTTCCAAAGTGATGAGAATTGACCCAATCTTAGGAAAAGGTTGAAGATCTTTGTCAGGGGTTCAAGGATTTCTTCTAGGACTAGTGCAAGCAACTTCAGGTCGAGTGAGTCACCACTGTAGCCAGTTTTGCAGATGGTCTTGTATATATAGGTTCTGGCTAAGTGCATTGGGATCTCTTTGAAGAGATGTGTGTACTTGGGATGCAGGGTCGAAGGGGGAATTAATGGGGGTGTTGAAAAAAATCAGGTGAAAGGACACTGCCCAGGTTAGAGGATGCATTACTGAACATATTGGAGATGGTACCAAGGTCTAGCGAAGCGTAGGTGTTCTATCAGTGTTGAGCATGGTGGGTGGTGCCTTAGGATTCTTGCTTGTAAGGTTCTTCAAGTTATTCCAGAATCTTTTTTCATCACCCCAGGACTTGGAGAGTGCCTCCCTAAAATATTTGCTTTTAGCCTTCCGTATAGCTCGGCTACAGCCATTTCTTGCAGATTTGTATTTTTGTATGTCCCCTTGCAGGGATTTATTTAACTCCAAAAATTGATTAGCGTTTTGCTCATAAAAGTGCCAAAACATTGTGAAAATGCATAGCACCTGCTTCACTGTGTTTAACAAACATAACTGTTCTAGAAAGCCTATATAAATACTTTCTGTACAGTTAGCATTGTCCCAAGAAAAAAACTGCTAGTCAATTATTTAAAACCCTGCCTTGTGCTGATGTGGCTCAAGCACAGTGCCAGAGGTGGTCCCTTTGTTTGAGCTGTGCTACAAGCTCGGAGTTTATCCATGGATTAGACCTGCCTTTAACTGTCATCTTTTCAAGTGGTGCGTGGATATCGCAGGCCGCAGTAAAGCAGTTGTTGAACAGTTCCAAGGCTTTGTTTGTATCATTGATTGAGCCAATTATTGCCCAGTCCAGCCTGCTTAGATGAGATTTTAGCAGCTGAAGGTGCCCCTGCTTGAGCACCCTGATGTGAATTATCTTAGGAGGGGCTTGGTGAATTTGTTAGCCCAGGAGCAGATAACAGGTGAGTGGTCACTTATAGTATCAGGGAGTACTGATACCTTAGAGCTTCGTTCGGGGCGGTTTGACAGTATCCAATCAAGTAGGGTGTAGGTCCCCATCCTATCGTTGCACCTGTGTTCATTTGTGGAAGTGCAGGGCCCTATGGGTCCTGCACTCCATCTGCCCACAAGTGTAGAGACATTGTAATTAACCCTCATCTCCTTGTGGGAGCGCAGGGCCTAGTACTGCATAATGGAGGTCCCTGCACTTGATAGCGCAGGCGTAGGGACATTCCAAGTAACCATTGTGCTGCAAATGTGGCAATATCTCAGTAATCATAGGAACTTTGGAAAAATCCCACTGCAGTTGTAATCATGACCAGGCAACCTGCACATGTGCTTAGTAAGCTGCACTTAGTGAAAAATCTGTATTTCAAACTGTTTTTTAGCTATAGATGCTTAAAGGTACCATGGCAGCCACAATGTTAGCCTATGGGAAAATTTGAAACTTCTGAATGTTATAACTATGGAACCGTTGTAAATTTTTTCACCAAACCAGCAAAAAGGCATACCTGTGATTCAAGTCCTTGTTACCCTGCAAATTTCAGACCAATAGTCCTAACCATTTATTTGCAGTGAAGTGGCAAATGAATGGCAGTTTTTGTGGATTTACTGTCGCAAATCAGGAAAATGTTGCAAATGTTGCGATATCATATCTGCCATACTGTTGCAAATTCACTGTCGCAAAGTGCGACAGTACAAATGGCCAAAGTCTGAAGAACACATTTCTGAGCATGATTTAAAAAAACTAATGTTAGGATCGTGTTCCTTGGGCCCCAGTTAGGTAAACTCAACTATTGGTGTTTACCAAGGGGTAGTATTTTTTGGAATTACGTTTTTTAGCCATTGCTAACTGCAAACAAGTTGGCGGCAGCACGACAGTACTGGACCCATTTGTGACAGTAAAACATGTTTTGCGGACGCATACATGTACTGTTGAGCTGCAGACATATTTTTTCCCCCATAGGCTATAATGGGAGACTTAAATGTTTAATAACTTTTGAACAGATTAATATTTTTTCACCAAACCTTCAAAAGGCACATCAATGACCCAGTCTCCATATGACCTGAATATTTCAGCCCAGAGCCACAGACTGTTTGTTGGGCTGTAGCCCGACCAAAGAATTTGCCAAAAAGTGAGGATTTTTCACATATTTTTTGGCATTCTGCAGCTCCGCAATCGTACATCCAACCGGAATGAAACTTGATAGATCTAGAGATCTTTGGTACCAGACTGCACATGCAGAATTACTGGCAAATCAGATGAACAGTTGCAAAGCTATTAAAGTGCAAAATTATGGGTTTGACATAGAAATAGCTATGCACCTCTAATTATAGTGGCACTACTGTGCCATACATATCTGTCTATATATCTATTTTGCAGGGTTCATCAGTGGAATGGTTATGCTGCTTAGTGACTGAGAGGAAGTTTAGAAAAGGACTTAGTTGCTGATGAAACATATGCCAGGTTCGTATGACTGGAAAAGTCTAGTGACTTCCAGAAAAAAAAAAAATATATATAGATTTTGCAAGGTTCATCAGTGGAATGGTTATGCTGCTTAGTGACTGAGAGGAAATTTAGAAAAGGACTTAGTTGCTGATGAAACATGCCAGGTTCGTACGACTGGAAAAGTCTAGTGACTTCCAGACAAAAAAAAATATATATATTTATATACACACACACACACATATATATATATATATATATATATATATATATATATATATAGATTTTGCAAGGTTCATCAGTGGAATGGTTATGCTGCTTAGTGACTGAGAGGAAATTTTGAAAAGGACTTAATTGCTGATGAAACATGCCAGGTTCGTACGACTGGAAAAGTCTAGTGACTTCCAGACCAAAAAAAAATATATATTTATATACACACACACACACATATATATATATATATATATATATATATATATATATATATATATTATAGATTTTGCAAGGTTCATCAGTGGAATGGTTATGCTGCTTGGTGACTGAGAGGAAATTTAGAAAAGGACTTAGTTGCTGATGAAACATGCCAGGTTAGTGTGACTGGAAATGTCTAGTGACTTCCAGACAAAAAAAAATATATATATATATACACACACACACACACACACATATGTGTGTATATATATATATATATATATATATAGTATATTTTGCAAGGTTCATCAGTGGAATGGTTATGCTGCTTAGTGACAGGAAATTTAGAAAAGGACTTAATTGCTGATGAAACATATGCCTGGTTCGTATGATGAACATACGAAATTGCCGGCAGAAAAAAGCCCACAGGTCTATCAAGTCTGCCCGATTGTGGAGCTCACCAGTGATCTATACGAGGGCAGAATGACCTCCTTCTTTTTAGAGGTGATCTCTCTGGCAGTGCACCCCAGCATCCTGTTTGCCCTTACTGCTGCCCTCCTGCAGTGTGCTGATACCTTCATATCCCTGTGACTATTACCCAGAGGTCCCTTTCCTCCTCTGAAGCTGTTACTTGCACTCCCCCCAGCCAGTAGCTGGTCCTGGGATGTCTTGCTCTGAGGTGCATGACCTTGCACTTCTTAGCATTAAACCCTAGTTGCCACTCCCTAGACCAGTGTTCGAGTTTAGCTAGATCCTCCCTTAGTGTCTGCCTCCCTACCTCATTGTCCACTTTTGCACAAATCTTAGTGTCATCTGCAAACAGGCTGATCTTACTCTTGACACCCTCTGCAATGTCTCCAATGAAGACATTGAACAAAACGGGGCCCAGCACTGAACCCTGTGGTACCACACTTGTTAATGGCCTTGGCTTGGAAGTCTCCCCCCCCTTATAACTACCCTCTTTTGTCTGCCCTGCAACCAGCTCTCAACCCACCCCACCAGTTTCTCCCCCACCCCCATGTCCCTCACCTTGTTCAATAACCTCCCATGGGGCACTGAGTCGAAAGCCTTGCTTTAGTCCAGGTACAGGACATCCACAGCATGGCGTTCGTCAACCGCCCTAGTGACCCAGTCGAAGAAGTCAATCAGGTTAGATTGGCACGATCTTTCTGAGACAAACTCATGCTGTCTCACATCCTGTAGACCATTACTATTGAGAAAGGTTATCAGTCTCTCCTTCAGAATGGTCTTCATCAACTTCCCCACTGTGGAAGTCAAGCTTACTGATCTGTAGTTGCCCAGTTGATCCTTGGATCCACTCTTGTGAAGGGCACCATGTGAGCCATCCTCCAGTCCCAGGGTACCTTCCCTGTCTCCAAGGAGGTGTTGAAGAGGTCAGTCAGAAGACCTGCCAACACTGCTGCCAGTTCCTTCAGGACCCTTGGGTGTACACCGTCTGGTCCTGGTGCCACGTCCACCTGTAAGGCTTTAAGGCCCTTCAGAACTCTGTCCTCTTGGATAACCCCATCTGTTATCTCTACCTCCCCTTCACCCTTGCCCCCTTTCCCCTGCAGTATTGGGCCATCCCTTTTCTTTTGTGAACACCGAGCAGAAGTACTCTGCCTGTCCTTCCCCTTGTTCTGCCCATCCCCCATCCCTCTTGATTCTAAAATGTCATCTCTACAACTCCTCTTCTTCCTTGTGTGTTTAAAGAACCCTTTTTCCCCCCTCTTTGATTCCCTGAGCCAACTTTCAGCTCCTTTGCTGCCTTGGCTGCCCTGACTGACCTGGTCACCTCCCTAGATACCTTTGTGAATACCTCTCTATCCTCCTCACTCCCCAATTTTTTGAACTTCATGAAAGCCAATCTTTTTTCCCCTCACCTTCCACTCCACATCCCTGCTGAGCCAGCTAGGTTTTTTGGACCTGGACTGCTTACTCTGAGATTTTGGACACGTCTTTGTGGCCTTATTCAGCCCCTTCCTAATGATTGCCCAGTTCTGTTCAGCATCCATCACTGGGTTAATTTTAGATAAATATCCCTCTAGGATGCTGCCCATTCTGGCAAAATCTGCCTTCGTGAAGTTCAACACTCTTGTCCTGGTCTTAACCGTCTCCCTCCCTGTGTTGAGGAGAAACCACACTGAGCGGTGGTCACTTCCTGCTAGAGGGTCCTTTACTACCACATTCTGGACTTGATCACCATTTGTTAGCACCAAATCCAGTATATTTCCCTCTCTAGTAGGTTCCATCACCCCTTGCACTACGTAGCTGTCTTGGATAGCTTCCAGCAGCACCTGTTCCCTGGCATGTGCTGTAGCTGCTGTCTGCCAGTCAACCCCAGGTAAGTTGAATTCTCCCACTATAACTGTATTTCCCTTGCCACTGACCTTCCTGATTTGCTCCCCCAGCTCCCTGTCCACCTTCTCGCTCTGTGAGGGTGGCCTGTACACCACCCCCATCCTGAGCTTCTCTTACCTTTAGGTCTTTGGAGCAATACCCTTATAGCTTATGGCCTCCCTCATCCCCCTCCTCCCTGGTACACAGTATCCCTTCCCTGACATAAATGGCCCCCCAGCCCTCCCTCTCGCTCTCTGGAACATTTGTAACCTGGGATCGAAGATCCCAGTCATGATACTCGGTGGCCCAGGTCTCTGAGATGGTGGCAATATCTACCTCTCCCTCCACCATCATTGCCTGGAACTCTGCCACCTTGTTGCTAAGCTCCTGGCATTCAAGGATACTGCAGTCCAGCTTGTGCCGTGCCCCTTCTCTTCCCGTTTCTTCCCCCTTCCACTTTTGTTTTGGTAACTTCCCCTCATTCTCCTCCTTCCTTTCTGGGGGGGGGGAGAAAGGTCTTCCAGTCTCCCCTCGAAGGTGCCTCCTCCCTGCTATCCAACTCAGCCCCACCCCCCTCAGTTTAAATCTGTGTTGCTTTTAATTTACTTCTCCGGCCCTTGTCCCATTGCCCTTGTAACCTCGATACTGAGATGCAGGCTATCCTTGGCATAAAGCCCCTTATTGTTCAGTGTCTCGCTCTACTTCCCTACAACTCCATACCCCATTTCTGCACACCACCCCTTCAGCCACACATTAAACTCCTATATTCTTAGCTTCCTCACCATGCTTGCCCTAGGTATTGGGAGTACCTCGGAGAACTTCACTGAGCTTCCCACCCAACTGCAGATACCCCCCCACTTCTCTGAACCTCTCCTGTACTTCTAGTGACTCCCAGCAATAATATATAAAAATGTGTGTGTATATATGTGTGTGTGTGTGTATGTGTGTATATATATATACATATACACACACACACACACACATGTATGTTTATGTATTTTGTTGGGATTAACTAGACTTTTCCAGTCATACAAACCTGGCACCTTTCATCAGCAGCTAAGTCCTTTTCTAAATTTCCTTCCTCTCAGTAACTATGCAGCATAACCATTCCACTGATGAACCCTGCAAGCATACAGTAACGCACTGACCAGTGCTTACTTTTATGAGAGTACGAAGGGCAGGGAGAATTTTCACACACGAGCTGAAAAACCTGGTTTGTGTTAACCAACAAACAAAATCTTTGACGTGTCTAAAAGTTGGAACAGGAATGTGTTGTAGGTAGGCAAAAATGTTATCCACACCAGCTCTATAACTATAACTAACTGTAGGACAGTAATTCTTGCTCTGTGCTTGATTTTGGTTAGATTAAGCTTAGTAGTGGGAAAGCTGGTTCAGACAGGCACTTTACAGGAGGTAGCTGAGTGATGGTTCTACAAGTTACATTTTACTTTGTTTCTGGGAAACTCATAAGCCCTGTTTATGCTGCTGACTTTGCAGTGCATCAACCCATGCGCACCAATTGATGTGCTGCAAATTCAGCAGTATAAACCCTGTCGGGAGTGCCCCATGTGCTAATCGGATAATTTTTTTGATCCGACTCAGTTGTGGGATCAGTAGCGGAGCTAGCACATTAAGTGGTGGTGTGAACGCTTTGCTGTGCTCACTCCACTACAAAGGCCATTTCTTTCATAAAAACTGGTTACTTCACAGCCCCTCCTGGAGCGACCTGCAGCGCTTGACGCCGCTGTGTGAACTAGAGAAGAGCTACATCAGAAGGAATGGAAGGGCAGCGCACATGTGAGAGTGCTGCCACCGTGTAAACATGGCTATAGTTTGGGTAATGAAAAAAGATTTCACTTGGATATCACTTAAGTGTTGATAATGCCGCAAAGCCTGCATGTTTAATATCAATGTTTAACACTGGCTTGGAAATACAGAGGAGAAAGTCAGTGCAGCTGTCGGAGGTGCCATCTGTGACTTCAATTATTTTCTTTGAGCAGTACATCTGTGACATAAAATGCAAACAGCCTTTTTACAGCCAACCTTAAGAGGTAGTAAAGTTTTTAACAATCTTTGTATCTTCGGCATTTTCAAAGGCTATGTAGTAAAATTCCCCATCCCCCAAACTTTAAAGCAACCTCCACCTTCAGTGCTTTTTGATATCATACTACAGTGCTTTGGCCTAAGGCCATCACATGTGCAGCATGTTTGTGCATTAACCAGTCTGCTGTTCTGCTTTTGCTATCTACTGATAGTTGTCTAGATCCCCACCCTATATTTTTAATGAGAACTTTGGGAGTACAGCATTTTGCATGACACTTATGTTTTGGGATGGGAAGGGTTTACTAAATTTTGGACAGAAGAGACAATATTTTGGAATAGTTATTTAGGCCTAAGGGAGCTTGACCTAAAATAAGAAATCTGCAAGGCATCTGGTTCAGAACTTACTGAACGTTCCCCCACAATATCACTAAACTTTGCGATGTCTTTGTGTGTGGTCATGCTGATATCTGGAATGGAGGTGGGGGACAAAGAGAGGACTGGCTTCCAGTTAGAATGCTTTGATCTCTCTGTAGTGGATTCCAACAAAATTCTAGATCTGGAAGTGCTGTAACCCCTTTCTTTCTGAAACTGTCCCATGTGACTGCAGGGAACAGCAGGCAAGTTCTTATAGTCCATTTTCTAAATGGAAACAGTTGAATACAAAATGGGAAACTGCTTGCTCTCCTAAGCTGTGCCTTGAATCAAGGACTTTGTATGTTCTGATCTCCTGGGTAACAGAAGCCTGTGGAATGGCCTTTCATTTAATGCAGTGATTTTAATGGGGGTCACAAACACTTCCAGCTGTTCGGAGGGAGGGGGAGCAGAGGTCTGTGTAAGCAACACTGAAGATAGCAATAATATCTTCAGACTATTTTGAGTAAATCCACCATTTGTTGTCACGTATGGGGTGTAGAGCCCTTTGCAGTTAGGGCCCCTAAGCAGTGTTGGTGGGGGGTTAATGTTGCCCCTATGTCTTGATTTTATTTGGCCTGGCAGAAAATAGGTCTTTTCATCTGTCCATATTACTGACTAACTGAAATAAAAGAAAAATACAGATTACATCATGGCCTGGAAATAACACTAAGGGGCACCCCAACAAAAAATCTGAAGGATACAAGTCTACCGTACACACACGGTTCTGTGCTGCTGTCGCCTGTATCATAAATACTGGTTTAAACCAGAACTGTAAGTTTGGTTCTACCAGAGAATCAAATTGGTTGAAGTGTGTGTGTGTATTATCCAGACCAGTCTAAAGGGTGAACAGGTGAACCACAGATCTATTCAGATCACAAGGTTGCCAGAAAAGCAGTAATATGGTATACAGCCTTGTTTTGTGTCGGTGAGAGAGCTCACTTATGCACTGGGTGTTGGCATGGCTCAGTTTGTAGCATATCTGCCTCTGTTGTGGGTTCTAGTCACATCAGGACTGGGCTCATACCTTAAAGCACTGGCACCTGAGTGCAGTACTGGGGGGTGCTATCCTTGAGAAGAGATGTTTATTTATTTATTTATTTGCTTTTGTTAACCGGGTAAGGCACACTAGACAGCCAAGTGCCTATTTTCAGGTGCGACCCGGGAGGGTTACAAACTAGAAGCACACTTTACATACAGTGAGATAAACAGGCAAACAACAAAATTTGACAACCAGAGAAATGACAAGCTTATACATGGGTTGAGTAGATAGCTAACAGCCTTCAAGATGATTAGCACAAGATACAGTTGGGTACATACTTGGTGATTTCGGCAGAGACAGCAAAATTTCATAAAAAGACCGGTTCAGGTATATGCAAGCAGAAGTAGATGTTAAACCGAGGTCCCTTATTACCCATCTCTGGTGCTGTCCTGGTGGGTGTCCAGGTAACCGTAAAAGAGCCCAAGGCACTTATCACAAGAGTAGGGGATTTTCATCATGTCATAGCCAACATTCCTCTTCCCATAAAATCAGTTCATGCAGTTGTCGAAGGCTTATGTGTGGGTGTTGAGATGCGAAATGGCTGCCACTACACATTCAGTTATTTCACTGTCAGTCTTTTATTGTTTGTAAAGCAATTTGAGGTACAGTGTGTATGAAAAGCAGTAAATAAATGCTGATTCTTCTGATGATGATGAGTAGCTAGATGGGGATCTCTAATTGAAGTAGCTGGTGTTGCTAGATTTTTTACTACAAAATTGCACTTGGTGAAAGTATTGTCTTATATTAAATTTGTTCCCATAGACGTAATATTGCGTTGGAACCATCCATTGCTGGACCGGACCCAAAATGGCCACTGGGAGCAAATGAGTTAAATAAAACAAATTACAGAACATTTTTTTCTGCAGGAAAATCCAAGCTGAAAGCACCAAAAAGCAGAATTTTACTGAATGTGAGTGTGTGTGTGTGTGTGTGTGCATGGGTGAGGGTGTGTAAGTTACGGTGTGTGTCTGTGTCTGTCAGTGTAAGTGTCTGTGTGTCAGTGTGTGTGTCTGTGTCAGTGTGAGTGTGTCAGGCTGGGCTGTGCAGCAGCACCCTGGAGGCAGGTGGTAGGGTAGGGATGGGACTGGTGAGGGAGGGAGGGAACTGGGCTCAAGTTGGTCTTTATGGACTGTTAGCTTGGCAGTGCCCAGTACCAGCTGCTATTTCTAAGTTAAACAAACAACCTTTTTGCAACAGGAGAATTTGTTGATTGTTTTGTGTTTCAGGTTGAGTAGCGCAGATACCTGTGGCTTTCCAGTAAAGAAAACAGAGGGACTGGGAGCCTGGGTAGTGGGCAGCAAGCAAGTGGGTGTCAACTGGCAGTGCCCACTACTAGTTGTCATTTTTCCAATACAAAATAAAAAAAGTAACCTTTGTGCTACAGGTGGATTTACTGTGTGTTTCAAGCTGAGCTGTACAGAGACCCCCTGAGGCCTGGGGGTAGAGTGAAGGGAGAGACTGGAAGCCTGGACAGTGGATAGCAAGTGACTGCCAGTTGGCAGCCAGCCAGGTCCTGCTGTAGGTTGCCACTTTTTCTTTAAGGAAACAAAACAGAAAATATATATTTTTATTTCACAAATAAAGTTTTCCTCAAGTTCACGAGACACACAGCATTTGTGTGTGTCTGGTTCACTAAGGCCTGCCCTGCAGTACCGTAGAAAGGCCGGGGCGGGCGGTGCTCCAGCACTGGGCGCAAGCCTCAAAGGGGCGCAATTTTCAATGGAAGCTTATGTATTCATTCACTACGGTACCACTTTACATTTTATTTTGCTCCCTAGCCTGTAATTATAACTGGCTGTCAGCAGGGTGCATCTGCCAAAGATCATCAAGTTTGGGGAGGGACATGAGCTGCTGGCAAATAGTCATGTGGTGTGTGTAGTACAGCGAGTGAGAAAGAAAGAGAAACTGTAGGGCGGGTCAGCAACGCACATTATAAAAGGTACAAGCTAGTGGTTGACACTAGGACTGAGAGTACAGCCAGACATTCATATATTATTGCGATACTTTGTGAGAGTAGAGAGAAAGAGGTGAGAGATGAGAGATCCATTAGTGAGGTCCTGTCCAGACCATCTTGGATTTTAATTGTAGCATAAGCAGATTAGTAATAAGTCTGTTGTCCTGTCTCCCGTGTGTGATCCCCTGAAAGCCGAATTACATATTGTTTAAAAATCAAATTTGTGTCCTGTTTGCTGTTTAGTTTGTGCAGACTGCATAAGTGAGTCTGAACTCTAGACTGATTTCTGAAATGAGTGTATCTGCAGCGTGGCAGTGCCGGCCGCGGCCGGGGGGGTTAATTTTCTTGATTTGAAAAAATGGAATTGGAATTTAAATTGGAAATCATGTACTGATCTGATACTGATACTGCACTGATCTCATCATCAGGAGGAGGATTGGGAAAGAAATCTAGCCAGTTGCCGGCTCTCATCCACGCCAGCCGACTGCCAGGCCTGGGCTGTGGGTCCAACAGCCTGGCTTGGCGGGAAAGGTGGTGTAGCAATCGGCTGCTGTAGTAGTAGTAGTTCATGGGACTCCGACTGGGACAGTGGGATGGGAGTGAAGAAGTTGCCAGTTGCCACCGCCCACCTCCTCTTTGGCTCTTCTGCCAAGTTTGGCAGACCGACTGCCATGGTGCAAGCAGGCCGCGCAGCACCATCCCTCCCACCCTGTCGTTTTCTCTCCTTCTCTTGCCCTGCCCCTTGCACACCCAGTGATGCATTCCACATCATGCAGGCTCCCCACGCTGCTTTGCCCCATCCTAATACTCCAAGCGTCGTGCTGCTGGCCTCGGGAGTCAGCATATTTAATTTCCTCTGTCTCACATTCTCAGTGCACAACATAAACAACACTATTCAAAATAAGTTCAAGCAACTCAAGTTATCAATTTAAAATAAATTCTGTTTTTGTGTTGAGCCAAAAATATCAAGATTAGATTGAGACTGAAAATGAGATGTTGCTTACTTGCTTTAATAATTAGTCAGTCAGAGCCTTCAGCTCTGAAGATATTACATTCTTTCTCTGTTTTAAAATCGTTTCAAAACAGAGAAAGAAAAAGAGTAGAAGACAAGACATGAAAAGTTTGGAAACTTCTGAATATTTAAATTGTTCCAGTCCTGAGTCCACTCCTGAATAAAATGATTGATTAATTAGGCTTTTCCTGTACCATACAAGTATGAATTTTCTTCAGGGTAAGGCTAATTAGAAAAGCAGAAATCCATTCCAGAAAAGGTGTGAGGCTACTTAGTGATAACTTTACACAGGTGTAGATTCCCTGTGGTGCATAAGAGCTTTGTGGGTGGTTACGCAGTTATCTGTATCTCCGCTGATTGAAATGAACTACCTACCTACAGAAAGGCAAAATTAACCGCTGGGGTGGAGGTAACAGATTTACTTGTTTGTGCAATCTGCAGCGCACTCCTTCACTGTGAAGGAGTACAAATCGTCCAAACAAGTAAATCAACTTCACTCCTCATTATTCGGTGCATCACAGCAGTCTCTTTTATTTTTAACCTCAGGGTCTCAGTAACTATGGTGGGTAGCAGCACTTCATGGGTGGAAACTGGCTGAACCATTGTGCTTCAACGACTGTGCCATACAATACACAATGCTGGGTGAATTATTCCTCTAGTTGTTAGAGGATATAAACACAGGCTGGATTGCACTTGAGACCAAGTCACAAACTGGAATTACACTAATCTCAGTGAATGCCATTCTGTGAATCGGGTGTAATGGTCAGTGCAGGGGCATCCAGCCTGAAAAGCATCCCCCCTCCTAAACCTATAAACCTCGAATGTAGGGCCCTCATGGGTCACTAATTCCAGATACTTCATGGCCTAGTGGCTTCACTCCCTGGTGACCCAATGTCAACCCCTAGGTACAAGAAACTGAGACTGATTGTGGAAGGGCTGCCACATTTATGTGAATGGTACTGTGGCCCGTTTGTGTGGTAGCCCCAAAACCCACACTATCCTGAAGTGTCTCAGCCATTCAGGAAGGGTCCAGATTCCAGTTGAATTTAGCCAAGACTTGGACCAAGAGGTTACATTTTTGTTACTTGTGCTAAGGGTCACACTAACTACTTGGCTGCATCAAGTAGTACTGAGACTAGAACATTGGCTCCCCCCCTCCCCACCATATATGCAGCCATTAAGGTTTTAATTCCTGTTCATGTGTTTGAGAGTGGGGCAGTGATTTATAGCTTTGTGATGTTGCTAGCCTGGATTCAGTCTCCTAGTACTAGTACTCAGTACCAGACTCACTGCTATTTCATGAAGAATCAGCTGAAGCACTCAGGACAGCCAGCCATATAATTGTGGCTTAGCACTGGCACTGGTTGTATTTAAGCATGTATGTGTGTGTGTGTATATATTTATATATATATATATATATATATATATATACACATTACACATATTACAATAGTGATTCCGAGTAGTAAAATACCCAAAATATTATATTTTCTAGAACTGTTCTAGTCTTCACAGCAATTGTGCAGTGTGAATGTACTGTTTCCTCCTGATTTACCAGCTTATGTTATATTTTAAAGCAACTATTTTTAAATTAGTAGTCTGCAGTCTGTTGTGGAGTCTGTCTGGATTCTTGAAAAGGCAGAATCAAGGTGGTTCAAATAAATAACACCATATACAGTATTATGCTGTGATTTAATTTGAACCATTTTGCCTTCTGGTCTATCCAGAGTCTGTCCACACCAGACTATCATAGTTGTATTATAACATAATAAACTGAAATCAGGAAAAAGGTACATACGTGATTCTTTTGAAAAGCACAATTACAGTTATGAGCACACCTAAGAAATATATAGATTTTATAATTTATGGTGATAGTATTTGTGAGATGCCATGGTACAAAAAGGAAGATTTAAGAGGTTGGGGAGGGTTCAGAAAAAACAGGATCCAACTGTGCAACTTCAGGGGTAGGGAACATGTGACAAAAGTGTTTTTTTTCTTTCAAGAAAAGACCCAAAACTCACCACAGAGCATGTACACCCCTCAGAGCTTCTGAGGCCTTGCAACCCCCAGACCCCCCGGCTCTTTTTTTGGGGGGGGCGCAAAATTAGTCTCTTGCCCAGGGCACCAAAATGCCTTCCTACGGCTCTGCTGCCCTGTATAGTATAGGGAGTGATTTGGAGTCTAAGCAGTGTACTGAAACCAGCACGAGGGTGTTGGTTGGCAACCTGCTAATGCCCACAACTGTTTGGCACCTTTTCTTTCCAGAACCAACTTTTAAAAACTATATTTTAATTCATGAATTAAAAAAATCTTCAGGTTAGCTGGAAGTACTGTGTGTGTTTGTGTGTGTGTAAGCACTTGAGACTCCGTTCTTCCTCCCCTTTAGAGTATAGAGAGGCTGGCAACTGGGTAGTGGGTAGCAGCCAGCACATGTGTGTCAGTTGTCAGCCTGCCAGTAGCTGATATTTATTTGCAGAAAGAAAATTTAAAAAATGTATATATTTTATTTCACAGACGTTTGTTCAAGTTCACTAGAAATATAGCGTTTGTATAAGTGAGGCTCAGTGGTACCTGCCCTGGGAGACTGGACAGTGGGCATCACATGGTTGTTAGAAAATGACCTGAATGGATTCTCAAACTTGATTGGCTGACACAGGCTCCAAGCTGGGCATTTATTTTTCAGTAGTTGCCCAGCTAAAAATAAGAGCCAGTCCAAGTGCCACCTCACAGTGTAGCATTTTCCAGTGGTACCCAGCCTGCTTTCTAATTGGCTGAAAGCACCCTAGAAAAGTTGTAAAGCCTGCCATATTTTTTTCTCTTGCTTAGCGAGAACTACAGCTGCCCCTAGTGCTACTTCCTTCAGTCTTGACTGCCTCCCTGTTAGTAAAAAAAAAAAAGAAAGCACGCTGATTTTGCGCTTGAGAACAGTGAGGAAATAAGTATTCCTCACTGCCTTAGTCTTTTATCATGGCTCCATTCTCCCAACCGCGGTCTTGCGCTTCCGTGCTAAAAAGAAAGTAAAAGCCGTTGCTGCATTCAGCATCACAGTAAGAAGCGGATCTATTAAAATGCAGCAAGCGACTCCCTCATACCACTGCCCCCACAGTTACTGAAGCTGCTTCTGTATTTACCTGGTGGCTGTCAGTTTAAGTGCAGCAGTTACTTGTACATGTCATCCTAACAGCATAATTACCTTCACCACGAAGTAATGTGAAGCCCTGCCTTGCATTCTCATTCATTCTTTTAGACCGCTTTTTCTGCAGATACAAACAGCTCCTGGCTCCAGCAACCAGTATAAAAAAAAGACATAAGAGCTACTGTGTAAATAAATGAGTAGGATGGGGCTACAAAACTGTTTTGTGACGGGGGTCCGAATGAAGAACCAAGCAGGCTGCTGTGGGAGAGCAGTAACAGCATTCCACCAGCTTTTTTTTCTTCTTAACTATGGACTCTCCAGATGGACAAAAGTCCTTCATTCCTATACAGGTGGAGGAACTATTTAATTACAAAAAATCCAATGATATTTATTAACAATTTTGAATCTTTTTTTGTTTTGTTTTTTACAATGTCCATTTTCTAAGTGCAATAATACCCTCCAGGGTGGGCTCTATTGGGAAATACCGGACCTTCCAGGGGCTATAAGGCCCTCCGCCTGTGTGTCGGGCCTCATCACGCCCCTGGGCCGTCCGGTATTTCCCAATAAGGCCCACCCTGTCAGGTATTATTGCTTACTTAACTAGCTACCTGCTTCAGGGAAGCAACAATGAAGCACCAAAAAGGAGAAGTCAGTGGTGTATGAATCTCCTGAACGTGGCAGAGAAAAACCAAAGGGAAGTTTGGTTAGCCACAGCCCCTTAATTGAAAATGTGTTAATAAATTGAGCAGGCCATAAAGTATTAATCACTGTAGTACCACTCTGAGTGGCACTACAGGGGTTGGGATTTGGGCAAAAATAATTAGAAAAAGCAAAAAACAGCAGCAGGCAGTGGAAGTGGAGGAGGTGGAAGATCTGGGGAGACCAGTGGAGACAAAGACACTGACTGTGAGTGTGCACCTGAGGGAAGCAGCAGCAGCAGTTCTGGGGAGAATGGGGAAAAGTGGGCCTTTGCACATGTACGTGATCAAATAAGACAGACAGTGGTTCTCAAAAGTAAAAACAGCAGAGAATGATAAGGAAAAAAGTACCCAAGTAGATACAGTTGATGTGGGAGAATTAGCCAGTGAACCTGTGGAGGTGGATGCAGAAGAAGAAGGCCATGGTAGTTGCCAACAGCCACTGCACCAAAGAATGCCACTTAGCAAGACCAAAGTGATGGCATCAGTGGCATGGGATTACTTTAATAATAATAATATATTTATTTATATAGCGCTATATCAATAAATATCAAAGTGCTGTACAATTTTCTAAAAACACTACTCAAATAAATACAGCAGTTCAGAAACAATGCACGAATAAAAACAGAACAGTTAAAAAAACTAAATACGCAAAAACAACATATTAAAACTCCGGGAAGGCACATAAAAACAGGTGTGATTTTAGAGCGATTTTAAAGCACTCCACTGTCTGGCACTCTCATATCCGACGAGGTAGAGAATTCCACAGGGAGGTAGCAGCAACGGCAAAGGCCTGCACTCCCAAGGTCTTCAATTGCACCCTGGGAATCTCTAGCAATCCCTCGTCTGTTGAGCTGAGCGGTCTGAGGGGGCAGTAGGGACTCAGAAGCTCTTGTAGGTAACTTGGACCCGACCCTTGTAGGGCTCTAAAAATCAGCAAGCCAACTTTAAAGGTGATCCACTACTGAACAGGCAGCCAGTGTAGAGCGTGCAGCACAGGTGAAATATGACTGGATCGTGTTGACCCAGACAATAACCTGGCAGCAGCGTTCTGCACTAGCTGCAGGTGGTGGATATCAACCCCCGGAAGCCCTAGGTATAGGGAGTTACAGTAGTCGAGGTGTGAGGTCACAAATGCATGGACCGAGGTTGAAAGGTCACCAGACGGAACAAGGTGCTTAATCTGGGCTATTTTCCTCAGATGATAAAAACAGGTCTTGATCACAGCTAAGCTGACAGCTGTGAACGAAGTGTCAGCCCATCGTCAAATATCACCCCCAGATTCCGCACCTGTTCAGAGGTCAGGAGCTGGGAACCACTGAGCCTAAGCCTGGATGTCCGCCCTACCTCCGACCCCCCAATCTGGCAGCCTGGATCCACCACTAACACCTCCGTCTTATCAAGGTTCAATCTCAACCAACTGGAATTCATCCAGTCTTGGATTTCACTGAGGCAGTTAGAAAAGACTGAGAGCGCACTATCCTGGTCGGGCACAAAAGACAGGTTCAGCTGAGTATGAAGATGAAACATGGACACCTATATTGTACCTGCTGTATAACATACTAACATACTAAAATGCCAGCAGAATAGGCCTAATGGTCTTTCGTGTCTGCTCGTTTGGTCAGCCCCCACCCTGGGAGCTGACCTTGCTGCCCCCCTCGCCTTCTCTGGCTTCTCCCTTCCCAGTTCTGGATATTCTCGCTGCACTGGATGTTGCTTCCAGAACCCTTCCCCTGTACCTGTCCCACCTCCTCTTGAACCCCTCCACCGTCTCTGCCTCCACCAGCCCCCTGGGCAGCACATTCCATGGCTCCACCACCCTCTCAGTGAAGTAGCACCTCCTCCTTTCTCCCCTGAATCTTCCCCTCCAGCTTCCACCCATGCCCTCTAGTTGCCCCTCCTCCTTCCTTGAAGCACCCTGACTGCTCCTCCCCTATTTACCCCTTCATGTACCTGAAGACCTCTATCATGTCCCCCGGTCCCTTCTCTCTTCCAATGTGTACATATTTAGCTCTTTGAGCCTCTCCCCATAGGTCCTGTCCCCCAAGCCCCAAATCATTTTTGTTGCCCTCCTCTGGACCCTCTCCAGGAGTTTAATGTCCCTCTTTAAGTGTGACTCCAAAACTGCACGAAGTACTCGAGGTGTGGCCTCACCAAGCAGTTATACAGAGGGAGTATCACTTCCCTCCTTCTGGAGGTGATCCCCTAGCGATGCATCCCAACATCCTGTTGGCCTTGGCTGCTGTCCTCCTACAAGTCTCTGAGTTGTTCATCTTGACATCCACCACCACCCACAGGTCCCTCTCAGCCATCGAGACTTGTAGCATCCCCCGAGTGACACTTGGCCCGGGTTTCTGGCCCCGTGCAGTACCTTGCATTTCCCTGCATTGAACCTCAGCTTCCACTTTCTAGACCATCTTTCCAGAGCCTCCAGGTCCCCCTATAGGGCCACTCTCCCCTCCTCCCCATCCACCACCGCCCCCAGTTTTGAGTCATCCGCAAAGAGACTCATCTCACTCCTGATACCTGTTCTTATGTCTGAGACGTAGGCGTTGAACAGAAGAGGCCCAAGGACTGATCCCTGTGGGACACTAAGATCTGCAACAGAGTTGATGCACAGGGTGGGGTGGAAAGGATGAGAAGGGACTTGGCAATGTTAGAGGAATGGTCAAATGTATGGCAGTTTAGATTCAATGCTAAGAAGTGCAAGGTAATGCCCCTGGAAAGCTAAAACCCAGGGAAGAGTACACAATGAAAGTGAGATTAACAACAACAAAATGGAAAGGGACCTGGGGTAGTCATATCAGATGACCTAAAGATGGGCAAGCAATGTGAGAGAGGCAGCAAGGAGGGCTGGGGATACTGGGATGCATAGAGGCATCACCAGTAGAAAACAGGAAGTTATTATCCCTCTGTACAGACAGCTGGTGAGACCCCATCTGGAGTACTGTGTGCAGTTCTGGAGACCCAATCTCCACAAAGACATAGACAGGATGGAAGCTGTCCAGAGGAGGGCAACTAAAATGGTGCAGGGTCTGCACCGGAAGACATATGAAGAGAGACTTAAGGAGCTTAATATGTATAGCCTCGAGGAAAGGAGGGAGAGGGGGGACATGATAGAAACTTTCAAGTACCTCAAGGGAATCAACAAAGTCCAAGAGGGTAGCATCTTTCAAAAAGAGGTGTGCAAGAACAAGAGGGCACAATTTGAAGATGGGCGGCTCAGAGGTAATTTAAGGAAGTTTTTTTCACAGAGAGGTTGTGGATGCATGAGCGGCCTTCGGAGGAGTTGTGGAGTCAAAATCAGTGGTGGAATTCAAGCATGCATGGGATAGTCATAAGGCAATTCCTGGGGGTGGGGGTAGGAAGAAGTAGGCTGCTGGTTAACTAGGATCTGCAGCTTATCCAGTAGGTAGAGAAATGGGCAGACTGGGTGGGCCAAGCGGTCCATATCTGCCATCAAATTCTATGTTTCTATGACCCCACTAATGACCCTCCTTGGGGATGAGACTATCCCACCAACTATGACCCTCTGGGTCTGGTCCTGGAGCCAATTGTCTATCCATCTGATCATCTGGTTCCCCACCCTCATTTCTCCCAGCTTATCCAACAGGCCCTCGTGAGGAACAGAGTCAAATGCCTTGCTGAAGTCTAGAAAGAGGACGTCCATTGGTCTACCCAGGTCCAAGGCACTCGACACCCAGTCATAGAACTCCACAAGGTTTGTCTGACACGATTTCCCTGGGATGAATCCATGTTGTTTATCGTCCAGGCATCCTGACTTTTCAAGGTCCCCCCCCAGCCTCTCCTTGACAATGCCCTCCATCACCTTGCCCACCACCGATGTCAGGCTGACAGGCCTGTAGTTTCCTGCCACCTCCCTTGATCCCCCCCTTGTGGATAGGCACTGTATGCGCCACCTTCCAGTCCTGGGGCACCCACCCTGTCCTCAGAGAGAGATGGTGAAAAGGTCCGCCAGGGGGTTCTCCAGGACATCCACAAGTTCCTTCAGCACTCTGGGATGTAATTTATCCAGCCCCGGTGCTTTCTCCATCTTAAGGGACCTGAGGGCTTCTCTCACTCTCTCTGATGTGATTTCCACCTCCGCTACCTCTTCTCCCTGCTTAGTCTGCCCCCCCGCCTGTGATGCCTCCCCCTCTCCCCAGACCCGCCGATCGCTAAAGGTCCCCTCCTCAGTATCACTGTCTCCTCCCATGTATGATGCAGCACCCCAATTTTCCTTGGTGAAAACTGAGGTGAAGTACTCATTTAGTACCTCAGCCTGCTCCCCCGGGTCTTGTGCCCATCTCTCACCTGTTTTAATCCTGCTAATCTGCCCCTTCACCCTTCATTTTTCACCAATGTATCTAAAGAACCCCTTGTTCCCTCTCCTAATTTCCCTGGCCAGGGTCTGCTCCTTCCTTGCCGTAGCCGCCCTCACCACCCTAGTGGTCCTTCTAGCCATCAGTTCATACTCCCCTCAATCCCTTTCACTCCTTGAGCACTTGAATTGCCTATAGGCTGCCTTCTTTCCCCGCACCACCTCCTGGACCTCTCTGGTCCACCAGCAGGGTTTTCGGGCCCTACGGCATTTTCATCTTACTCTGGCACAAGTGCTGGTAGCATCCTGCACCCCTCTCCTGATTATTTCCCACCTACTGTCAGCGTCCATGTCTGACCCAATCACATCAAATGCTCCTTAGGATCCTTCCCATTTCCTTAAATCCGCCCCCTGAAGTCAGTTACCTCCGTTTTGTGCAGCCTTCTACCCTCCTAGGTCCAGGCAGAACCAGACCATGGCATGGTCACTCCCATCAACGGGTCCCTTACCTCCAGGCCCCCAATCTGGTCACTGTCTGCCAGGACCACATCCAGTACCAACGCCTCCTTGGTCGGTTCCCCCACCTGCTGAGTTAGGAACATGTCTTGAAAGACATCCAACAACCTCTGTTCCCTGGCCACCGAGGATGTCATAGTCTGCCAGTCTGTTCCTGGCATGTTTAAGTCCCCCAACACCACCTTCCTTCCCCTGCCCAGTCTGCAGTGTCTCCCAACATCTGCCACCAGACTGTCCTGTAGCTCCTCCACCAGCGCAGGGGGTCTATACACCGCTCCTATTTTTACTCTCTTGCCCCCTCCTTGTTATCAAGGTGACCCAAATTGCCTTCACGGTTCCCTCCGCCTCCTCTACTCCCCCTATGCCAATGCAGTTTTTGACTATTATTGCTACCCCTCCTCCCTTCCCCCCGTCCTTCCTGAACATAGTGTAACCCTCCAGGTTCAGGTCCCATTCGTGTCCTGCGGTGGCCCAGGTCTCAGTGACCACAGCCACATCCACCGCTCTCTCAGTTAGCATTGCCTGGAGCTCAGGCATTTTATTGCCTAAGCTCCTGGCATTTAGCAGGACTACCTTCCATCCTTTCCTTATACTTCCATTTCCCCTGCTCGTGTTGCCATGGGAATTCCGTTTTCCCCTGGTCTGCACTTTACCAGTCGGCCTTTTCCCACATTCCTCCAGCTCCCCAGGGTGTGGAGACAGAGTCCCTCCTTTATCGGACCCCCACTCGGCAGCCTTTTCTCCCATCCTTCCCCCCTTCACAAGTTTAAACCCCACTTTTCATCAATGAACCCCTCTATTTTCAACTTAAGGATTCCCTTCCCCTCCAAATTGAGATGGAGCCTATCTCTAGCATACAGCTCCTTATTCTCCCAGGTCTCCCCCCAGTCCCCCATCAACCCATACCCTCTGGCCTCACACCACTCCCTGAGCCACTGGTTTATCTCCCTAATCTTCCTTTTGTGTTCCCCAGTAGCCCTTGCCACTTAGGGTTAGGCAATCACTTGGGAGGGAGCATTAGCCATGAAAAGGTATTTATCAATACATGGAATTAGCATGAAGCTGGGATGATGATTTCATTTTTTTAAAACCTGGATGGTCCATCGGCAGAAACTTGCCCATTTTCATGAATGGGCAGGGGTGAAAATCCAGAACACAGTTAAGATACAATAAACACACAATACTAACATTATACAAGGCACTGACAATTGCATTTAACACGCAAATGTAACTGTAAGAGATTTTTTAAATGATTGCAAGTCGAACAATGGAAGATCTCTAGAGACAGTTAAAAATTGAAGTGATGACAGGTAGGGAGAGGCAAATGTTGGGGGATAGAGATGAGGAAGGAAGTCATTCTAGTTAATGTTACAGCACAGCACCATTGTCCTCCATTCATAGGTTATTTAGCTCATTGACTTCTCAAACTCTCAAAGGCCACAGATCCCCATCCACCTCTACACAAACAGCCTAAATGTTGGAGTCCGCAATCTGGTATAGCCAATGTATTTGAAAGGGATGGCTGCATAATTATTTGCAACTTGTCTAAATACTGTTTCATCTTTTTCTGACTGTATTGCAAATAAATGCCAGCTGAATAATTGAACTTTCTTTTCTACTGAGTGACATAACACAGGTTCTTGTATTCTGTTCTTGTCCACCAAAACTCACAGCATTACATAGAAACATAGACTTTGACAGCAGATAAGGACCGCTTGGTCCACCCAGTTTGCCCGTTTCCCTACCTATTGGATAAGCTGCAGATTCTAGTTAACCAACAGCCTACTTCCTCCTACCCCCACTATAATTGCCTTATGTCTGTCCCATGCATGTTTGAATTCCCCCACTGTTTTAGACCCCACAACCTCCCCAAGAAGGCAGTTCCATCGTCCACCACTCTCTTCATGAAAAAATATTTCCTCACGTTGCCCTGTGCCATCTCCCTCTATCTTTGGAATCGTGCCCTTGTTCTTGCAACATCTCTTTTCTGAAAGATGCTACCCTCCTGGACTTTGTTGATTCCTTAAGGTACCGAAAGTTTCTATCATATCTCCCCTGGCCCTCCTTTCATTAAGGGTATACATATTAAGCTTTCTCAGTCTCTCTTCATATGGTTTCTGATGCAGATCCTGCACCATTTTAGTTGCCCTCCTCTGGATCACCTTCATCCTGTCTATGTCCTTGCGGAGATGGGGTCTCCAAAACTGCACGCAGTACTCCAGATGGGGTCTCACCAACTGTCTGTACAGAGGGATAACCACTTCCCTTTTTGTACTTGTGATGCCTCTCGCTATGCATGCCAGTATCCCCCCAGCTCTCCTTACTGCCTTGTCACATTGCTTGCTCACCTTTAGGTCATCTGATATGACTACCCCACGTCCCTTTCCATTTTTGTTGTTGTTAGTATCTTTCCTGCCATTGTATACTCTTCTTCTGGGTTTTTGTTTCCCAGGTGCATTAGTTTGCATTTCTTTGCATTGAATCTAAGTTGCCATATGCCTGACCATTCCTCCGACCTTGCCAAGTCCCTTCTCATCCTTTCCACCCCCCCCCCGTGTATCAGCTCTGTTACAGATCTTTGTGTCATCAGAAAAGGGGCATACTTTTCCTTCCAGACCCACTTCAGTGTCACCTATAAAGACATTAAAGAGGACTAGACCCAATACTGAACCCTGAGGTACTCCACTAGTAACCCCCTTTCTTCGGAATGAGTTCTGTTTACTATTACCTTCTGTGTCCTGTTGTGCAGCAAGTTTGCTACCCAGGCTACCACCCTGGGACCCACTCTCAGGCTGGCTAACTTTGATTATTAATCTTTTGTGTGGGACTGTGTCAAATGCCTTGCTAAAGTCTAGGTAGGCCATTTCCACAGCCCCTCCCTGGTCTATTACTTTGGTCACCCAGTCAAAGAAATCAATTAGATTTGTCTGACATGACCTTCTTGCTGTGCCCCACTGGCCTCTAGGTACTCAACAATTCTTTCTTTCTTTCAGAAGTGATTCCATCATTTTCCCTACCACTGAGGTCAAACTAACAGGTCTGTAGTTTCCTGCTTCTGCCTTGCTCCCACTTTTGTGAAGGGGAATCACATCCTTCCTCCTCCAGTCCTCCAATACCACCCCATCCTCCCATGATTTGTTAAAAAGGGTGGTCAGTGGTGTCACTAGGTCTCCCCTTAGTTCTTTTAGGATTCTGGGGTGAATCCCATCAGACCCCATTGCTTTGTTCACCTTGAGTTTTAGGAGTTCTTTCTGGACCCTTTCTTCTGTAAATGAACTGGTGTCAACCCCCCTGCCCAGAGTGCTTCTATTGTTTGTTTTAGGTAACTCCTCTTTTCCTTCTTTTGTGAATACTGAGCAAAAATATTCATTCAGTATCTCTTCCTTTTCACTGTCTCCCTCTGCCCACCTCCCCATCCCTTTATTAATCTTCACTATCCTTTCCTTAACCTTTCTTTGCTCCCTAATGTACCTATAGAAGGTTTTATCCCCCTTCTTAACTGAGTTGGCTATCTTTTCCTCAGTTTAGGCCTTTGCTATTCTGACTGCCTTCCCCACTTCCTTCTGCTTTAACTGATGCAGTTCCCTGTCGTGCTTCTTCTGTGATTCCTTATACTTTTTGAATGCCAACTTTTTCTCCCTAACCCTCCCTGCCACCTCTTTCGAGAACCATTGTGTTTTTTCACACCATTTTGTTTTCTTTATTTGTTTCACACAAAGGCTTGTTGCCTCTATAATGGCAGTTTTGATTTTTCTCCATTGTTCTTCTACCCCTCCTTTCTGGCCATTTGCTAGTGCATTCCTTAGGTATTCACTCATTTTTTCCAAAGTCGGCCCTTCTAAAGTCCAATATCTTTGCTTTTGTATGGCTTGTTTCCATGGTTGTGCTTATTGTGAACCACACTGTGTGATGGTCACTTGTTCCAAGATAGTTACCCACTTCTAAATCTGCATAGGAAGGAGCATAACCAGTAGAAAAAGGGAGGTGATTATGCCATGATACAGGTCCCTTGTGGGATTTGTGTGAAATCTTGTAAACTGGCTTTAAGATTTCCTCTTGGGCTAGCACAGAATAGATCAGGTTGTTTCCTTCATGTTGGGTTTCTCAGTTAGGATTGGGTAACATAAACTGGGTCATTTTGCTCAGAAAATTCAGCAGCAGAATCACCTCCCCATCTACCATCTTAAACAGGGTGCACCAACAAGGTGTTCCCTTACTGCCCTCCCCACAGGATGTATCAGGAAGTGTCTAGAGTCCCTCACAGCCAAAAATAAGTGAAATATAGAGAGGGCATAGAAGGGTATTCACATGGAGTCCATATAAATTTTCACAGTACAGGAGCTAAACGTCTTGAGACACAGAAGTAATACATTTTGGACCTTGGTTGGTGTTGGGAGTATTAAGACATATTCCCATCCGATAATGTTGTTTAGTGGAAAAAAAACCTCACCAATCTCTGCCTTTACAAAGAAGTTGAAAGACTATTACTTTACACTCAACATCTGTGAATGCAATGGCTAATCTCCTGTATCCATAGAAACATAGCATGTGTCGGCAGATGGAGTCCACGTGGACCATCTAGTCTGCCCATGTATACTACCCCCTACTTTTACTACACTGTCTGTCCCATGCCAGCTTGAATTCCCTGACAGATTTTGACCCCACCACATACGATAGGAGGCCATTCCAAGGCTCCACCACTCTTTCTGTAAAGAAAAACTTCCTTAGGTTGCCCTTGAACCTACCCCCCTTCAGTCGCATGCTGTAACCCCTGGTCCATGTACAATGTTTACCAGAAGGAGATCCTGTGCCTTGTTTATATCTTCAGGTATTTGAAGGTCTCTATCATGCTCCCCCTATATTTTCTTTGCTCCAGGGAGTACATGTTAACCTGTTTTAGCCTTACATCATATGGCTCGTGATGCAGACCATGCACCATTTTTGTTGCCCTGCTCTGTATAGACTCTAGTCTATGTCCTTCTTTAGGTGAGACCTCCAGAATTGGACACAGTACTCCAGGTGAGGCCTCACCAGGGACCTGTATCGTGGCATAATCACCTCCCTTTTTTTACTGGTTATGCCCCCCCAATGCAAACCAAGATGCTGTTAGCCATTTGTGCAGTCTTTTCACATTGCTTGCCTACCCTTAATTCATTGGTGATGATAACCCCAAGATCATGCCCGTGTTCTGTTACTAACTGTTCCCATTTTAGAAAGTATTTCCTCCCTGGATTACGTCTCCTTAGGTGCATAACCTTACATTTTTTGGCAGTGAAGTTCAGCTGCCAAATGACCTGGCCGTTCCTCCAATTTCCTAAAGGTCTTGCTCCATCATCTGAGTTCTATCAGCTGTGTCCACTCTATTACAGAGCTTAGTATCATCTGCAAATAGGCACACCTTCCCATTAAGGTCGACAGCTTTGTCTCCAATTAATAGATTGAAAAGGATTGGACCCAGTACTGAACCTTGTGGAACTCCACTTGTCACTCTACCCTTGTCTAACAGAGTGCCATTTACCTGTACTGTCTTGGTCCTACCGTCTGATAAGTTCTGTATCCAGGTTACAGTTTTTTGCCCAGTGCCCATGTTCTCCAGTTTGTTTATTAGCCTCTTGTGTGGGACGAGTCGAAGGCCTTGCTGAAATCCGGGTATACCACAACCACTGCACCTCCCTGGTCTGTCGTTTTAGTGACCCAGTCAAGAATTTTATTTGGTTAGTCTGGCAGGATCTTTCTGCCATGAAGCCATGTTGCTTCGGGTCCTGCTGTTCACTGTCCTCCAAGAATGCCACTATCCTCTCCTTTAGTAGGGATTCCATTAGTTTTCCTACTACCGAGGTGAGGCTGACTGGGCGATAGTTTCCTGCTTCTTCTCTATTGCTACTTTTGTGAAGTGGTACCATTGTAGCCCTTTTCTAGTCCTCTGGGACCTCCCCACACTCCAGTGATTTGTTGAAGAGATGTGCCATTGAGTGGGGCTGCTAGTTCCTCTCCCAGCTCCTTCAATATCCTTAGGTGGATTTCATCTGGGCCCATTGCCTTGTCGATCTTCAATTTCTTGAGTTCATCCTGGACTCTTTCCTTTGTGAATGGACTTGTGTCTGTTCCCTGGAGTTTTTTTTTCCCTGCATAGAAACGGTCCTTTGCCTGCTTTCTCCTGTGTGAAAACTGAACAGAAGTGTTGTTTAGTACCTCCGTTTTCTCCCCATCATCCTCTACGTGCTGGCCCTCATTTTTAGGTAATCTAACTATACCCCCTTTGCTCTTTCTTTCCTCTTCACATATACATTTACCACGCTGTCTGTCTGTATCAAATTATTGTAACCTGCACTGCCTGTACCCATTACTGCGCCATATTTGCATTGTGTGTATGATTAAACTAATTACTGTAACTTGCACTTCTCAGACTCTGTAAATTTCTGTTATCTGTTCTGTCTGTGCCATTGCACCTGGATTGTGCCTGAAAAAGGTATATGTTGCAGTGTACTTACCCAGTTTACAAAGCTGAAATAGATAAAGTAAATAAGTCCAAATCAAGTAGGTAGGTGTGCAAAGGTTTTTGGAAGTGTGCAACCCTTCACTGTATACTGACCTGACTGTGATGACATCCGCAGTTGTAATCCTCCTCCAGATCCCCAAATTCAGTTCTTGTGCCTACCACTCACAGATCTCAGTGAGATAAATGGGGTGCTGTTCTGTGGCAGCATATAGTATATATTCCTCCCCCGTCTCGGGAGGAGGAAGTGGGAAAGGAAATGATAGGCATCCTTAGAATGGCAGAAAAAGGGGAGAAATTATTGGGACCTGAATATGCCAGATGTTAACTGGAGCACATTTGCTGCAGCCATCTCCAAGAACAGACATTCTTGATGCACTACAGGGGGCATACCTTAGGCAGCTATTGCTGGAACTCACTCGGGAGGGAGCAGTCTTAGCCCTGGTACTCTCAAATGGGGAAGGTGAGAGGATCTCAGATTTAGAAGTGGGTAGCCATCTGGGAACAAGCGACCACCAAGCAGTATGGTTCACAATAAACACAGCCACAGAGTCGAGCCATACAAAGGCAAGGGTGCTGAACCTTTGGAGGGTTGACTTTGGCAGAATGAAAGCGTGCATAAGGAATGCACTAGCAAAAGGGAAGGAAGGAAGGGTGGAGGAACAATAGGAAAAATTAAAACTGCCATCAGAGAGGCAACAAGCCTTTGTGTGAAGCAAATAAAACAAAGGTAAAAAACATTATTGTTCTCAAAAGAGGTGGCGGAGAAGGTTAGGGAGAAAAAGATAGCATTCAGAAAGTATAAGGAATCACAGAAGGAGCAGGACAGAGAACTGCACCAGTTAAAGCAGAAGGAAGTGGGAAAGGCAGTCAGGCTAGCAAAGGCCCAAACCAAGGAAAAGATAGCCAACTCAGTTAAGAAGGGGGATAAAACCTTTTATAGGTACATAAGTGAGTGCAGAAAGACCAAGGGAGGGATAGTGAGGCTTAATAAAGGGGGGTGGGCAGAGGGTGACATTGAAAAGGCAGGGATACTGAATGAATACTTTTGTTCAGTATTCACAAAAGAAGAGGAGGGGATGAGGATGTACCTAAACCAAACAATAGAAGCACTCTGGATAGAGGGGTCGATACCAGTCCATTCACAGAAGAAAGGGTCCTGAAAGAACTAAAACTCAAGGTGGACAAGTCAATGGGGCCTGGCGGGATTCACCCCAGAATTCTAAAAGAACCAAGGGGAGAACTAGTGACACCACTGCCTTTTTAACAAATCATGAGAGGATGGTGTACCTGAGGACTGGAGGAAGGCAGATGTGATTCCCCTTCACAAAAGTAGGAGCAAGGCAGAGGCAGGAAACTACAGATTAGTTTGAACTCAGTGGTAGAGAAATTGATGAAATTGCTTCTGAAAGAAAGAATTGTTAAATACCTAGAGGCCAGCAGGGTCCAGGACCCAAGGCAGCATGTATTCACAGCAAGAAGGTCATGTCAGATGAATCTAATAGATTTCTTTGACTGGGTGATCAAAGTAGTAGATCAGGGAGGGGCAGAGGATATGGCCTACCTAGACTTTAGCAAGGCATTTGACACAGTCCCACACAAAAGATTAATAAGTTAGCCAGCCTGGGAGTGGGTCCAAGGGTGGAAGCCTGGGTGAAAAATTGGGTGGACAACAGGACACAGCAGGTAATAGTAAATTAGTCCACTCTGGGGGGTTACTAGCAGGGTACCACAGGGTTCAGTACTGGGGCCGTCCTCTTTAAAAGAGGGAGTTTGTCCAAAATTTCTAGCATCAATAAATTCAGAATTTGGATCACCATATCTGCAATCAGCCTCATGCCAAAAATGAGATCCCTAAGTTACTTTATTTAAAAGTTACAAGTAATTTTGTAACCTTAAATTTAGTGTCTGTTCAAGAAAGCCAGTTTCAGTAAAGTGCTACTGATGATGTCACAACCAGAAATCACAGCCTATTCCTTCTTGCACATGACCTTATAAGACTTATTTCTCCCACGTTACAAAAAACTGCAGTTGTAGTAAACTTCTGAAATAGGGAAAGCTGACCCTGGGTGGGTCAAGGCATGCATTTCAATAATGTGCAGATGCAAGGTGCTATACTTAGGAATGTCATGGGGGGGGTGGAATACAACAGCAAGCATGGCTTTAGAATTACAGAAATGTGTGAAATTTTTATGATACTTAAGAAATAAGGGGCCAGATATTCAAAACTTTGCCCTGGGGCTAAATTAACACTGCCCAGTGGGCAAACTGTGCCCAGAGCAAAAACATAGCTATATTCAAAATGAATAGCCCGGTGCAAAACTAGCTGAATATAGCAAGCGAAGGAAGCCGGGCAAACAGGCCCAGGAGTGCAGGGCAAACATTGCTCAGGATTAAGACAGCACTGAATATAGCAATCAGACAGAGGCAGTGTAAACACCCACAGAAACAAAGTGTCAGAGGTGTAAGCAGCTGTCCAGGAACACAGGAAAGCAAAACAGCTCAGCCAGACACAACTGCAGTACTAGTGAAAGGAACGGAATAACCTGGAACCACAAGTGAAATCAGAATACCACAGAACACTGTCAAATCCCAAGTCCACCCCAAAAAGACACGGGAATGTCAAGCATAATAAAGTATAATGCAAAAAGTGAACAGTTAAGGCACAAAGGCAATATGAACATATGTACAGAAAAACAAATCAAAACAGAGCAGAACACCGTTCATAAAAATGGGGTGCAAGAAAAACATAATGAAAGGGAAAAGGGCCAGCGTAACAAAGGGACTGAAAACAATGGGGAAAACAACAGTAACAGTGCAAACAGGTAACAGTTAAATATATCAACAGAACAATTGGGTAAGAATGTGGATGGGAGAGGGATGTGGAAATAGGAAGCAATGGAGGGGAACAGGATGGCAGATACAGGGCTAGGGACAGTGGGCCAGGGATAGGAAACAGGCTAATGGAAAAGGTATGCAGGGGTTAGGTGCGGGCAGGCGCTGGCAGACATTTGTCCAGGATGGCTGCAACACGCCGTGTCTCGGCAATCAAGACAGCTTGCTGTTCGATTAGGGTACACTTGCCGCACCAGCCTCCTTAACAGCTCCTCCGTGCCTTCACCCTCTTCTGGACGGGTGGCCCACAGTGACGACCAACGTGGACCTACAGGAGAAAGGGGGACCATATCAGGGCATGATGATGACACAAAGGCACCATGTACCACCACACGGTGGACAGCATGCCCCAACAACCATGCCCATGTGCTAGTACGGAACAAACCACAACACACACTAACATGTGCCTGCAGGACAAGGCAGTCGTAACAGGCAGCATACAACACCCCAATGTACGCTGGATATGCATAGATGTATGCTGAGAAACCCAACAACGTGGAGGCCAGCCAGCACAGCGGCGTGCAGACTGTAACAGTGCAAACAGACAGCCACCCCCAGAGATGTGAACGACAAGTGGACACTGAATGACATGCACATGGGATGACACATGGTAGGACATGCTGCCCACGGTCACACAGCTGTGATACACAATACAGATGACACCAACTGGAGAAGGTGCCACAGCCCCAACCAGGTGTGTAACCACACATGCCTGTCCCGTACACCCCCAACAGTGGCCCACCCTCACTGCTGCCCTCCACAAGAACTGTAGAGACCCAGCCAAAATGCCACCCACGATGCTATAACACAGCAGCTGTACAAATGATGACAGGAAGCCCTGAACAGTTGGGTGACTGACATAAGTGTGGAACAGTAGCAAGTGACACAAATAGAGACTCGACATGGACCACAGAGACCTAATGACCACAGAGGACAATGACACTGGCAACAGAACAGTAGGGACTGCAGGATGGGTAACCAAGCAGTACACAACCAGGGAAAGTGCCAATGCCCACCCACACCACTTGCCACAACAGAAGGGTGAGGGGCCCACAGTGGTGAAGAGAATGGCACAGTGCTGTGCCACCACCCATAGTGGCAGCACCATGAAGGCGCACATGCAAGAAGACACACACATGTGAAACACAGACACCAGCCATGGTCCACCAGTGGCAGTGCAGCGGTAGGCCAGTGGCATGCACAGGACAGTGTCACCCTGGTGGTCAAGGCATGGCGAGGCACACACACACACACACCTGTGGGAGCAGCATCTGCCATAGGGGCTGACAACCATCACACCATGCTACCACAGAACAACTCCTGCAGCACACCTGCATAACATGTGCACAAACAACATGCACTGCAGGGACAGAGGACAGCACCTCTGGGGACAATGGCCCCACAACAGAGCTTGAGCCCACAGGCAGGGTGTAGCCAGGAGGCCACAACTGCACACCATGTGGACACACTGCCACCCCCTCCCCACTGTTAGGGTGGGCTACCCCACCCTGGAGTGTAGTCTGACAATATACAAACGTACACCAGGACTGTGTCTGTTGCCGCCAGTGGCATACAAGATACAATGTATGAAACCCATGACAATGGGCGCTGCCCTGCATGCGTAAATACAAAGCCATGCATTGCTCCCCAAGACACCCACAAACCAGCCCACAACCTGTACAGTTGTAATGGCCATGGGATACACAGACAGTCATAGTGACCAGCCCTCCTAGCGTAGACCACAATGAATTAAACACAGAAAGGTACAACATTGCTGTTGTTAGGCGTCATACATAAAGTAAGCAGTTCATTGCCTATTGGCCAACTCCCCATCAGAAATCAAACTGCCCACCATTGAGTGCTTGGAGGATGCCTGCCGACACACATGCTGCAACAGGCACACATGCAATGTACAGCCACACAGACCCGTGTGGCACCATAGTCCCAAAGGACCCCTCCCCAACAGCCCCGTGCATGTCCGCCACGGAGGTCGGACAAGGGCACACAATAACATACCCGTGTCCACGCCACCATGACAGTACACTGGCAGGGAGATGCTTGCACCACATGACACAGTGTCCCCCCGCATGCCATGGTGTGCATAGCCCTGGAATGCGCTCACAACATGTCCTGCACAGATACTGACATGTTATACATGTTACTGTAAATGAGACATGCCATGAGAGGTGGAGAACACTGTTGCCATGGCAGACAGGACAACAACAGCAGCAGCAACAGGCGGCACGACAGGCCGACCCCAGTAATCCCCCACCCCCAGGCATGACGACTGGCCTACAGCCATGCAGAGACATGCATCATCCTTCCACAATGGTGGCCATAACAGCAACATGACGCACATGGCAGTACAAGGCAGATATCAGTACACATGGCGGCAATGGCAACAATACTTAAGACACACAGCAAGCCATGTCTCAGGCCTCACAGCAGAAGGAAAGGCAATGGAGGCAAGGGGGACAACAGAAATGCACACAGCCATCACACATCTAGCCTGGATTACCTAGCCACCTGGGCCACGACACCAGACACAGCACTGTAGTGCAGGGGTGTAGCCAGACATTCACATGTTGTACACACAGTCCCCAACAGCCACACTCCCCTTACAAATGATGTACTCAGCAACTCCAAATGGTACACCCCTTCCAAAAGGGTATGATGTCTGTCAGATGATTCCCCTACTCTCTAATGAGGTTATACATGTATCTGTCTCCTACACAACAGCATTTCAAACAGGGCCACACCCCAGTGGCCTACAGTGACCCAAAATGTATGGTGTAGTTAGTAACTATTGACAGAAAGGCAAATAAATTGGAACATGCACTCCACAAAACTGTACACAAATGTGTACAGTGCATATACTCTAGCTACACCCTTGCTCTACTGCCTGCCCTGCAAGTCAGACACATAGTAGAAAAGCATAATATCACACAGTACTCATAACACACCCTGTCACCGTCACTGCTCTCCGCGTGCGCATGTGCCATTAGGCACCTACGCCTGTCGGTTGGATGGACCCCTGGTCCAGCTTGCTTCTTGTCCCTCCTGTCTCCGTGTGTCCTCGGCCTGCAGTGGGAAGAGGTACAGCAGCATTACTACAATATCAGCCACCACGGTGCGCTAAAGACCACCCTGTACCCCAGTGGTGTAGCACAACTACGCATCACTGGCACACAGGTGCAGTGCACCGCAAAGCCATGCCAAGCATGACGATGGGTCAGTGCACACCGTCTACCCCTGTCCCACACAGTACACACTGAATGGATCGGAGGACCCCA
The DNA here is from genome assembly GCA_016271365.2 of Neoceratodus forsteri. Lineage (NCBI taxonomy): Eukaryota > Metazoa > Chordata > Ceratodontiformes > Ceratodontidae > Neoceratodus > Neoceratodus forsteri. The sequence continues at coordinate 44,624,305 of CM057451.1, forward strand.
TGGCACATGAGCAACATGTCCAGCACAGCAACACACATGCACACAAGCACACCATGGAACACACAGCCCCACCACCCATGCCAGCAGCGCCATGACAGTCATCACTTACCTGGCACAGGCACAGTCCCCTCCCGAACCATCGCCCTGCAGCGTTCAAGCAGTAGGCGCTGCCTGCGCCTGATGTCAACGTAGCGATGGCAGCACTTCTCACCATCATGGGGTATATCCGTGATAGCAGTTAGGCGATGGGCAATTGAAGCCCACACCTGGCTCCGGGGAAGGTTGCCCTCCCGGACCGGTCCAAATAGGCACCGATGGCGCCTCTCAGTCAACTTCACCAGGTTGGCCATCTCCACATCATCCCACCGCCTGTCACGGCCCACCACTGCCCTTTACCTACGTCTCACAGACATTGCTGCTGTGGAAGGGGGCAAATTAACCAGTGAAACAGTGTAACACCAACTGTCCACACACCCTGACACTCCCTAGTACTGCAGTCTAGTACCGCGCAGACGTATACCGTAGTGCCGCGCTAACAGGAAGTGTTCGCAATGCGCATGCGTGACCCCTGCCATGACCCTAGGCCCATGTGCTGCGCATGCGTGTAGCGCCACGCTAATGCTATTTAGCACAGTGCTACATTGCGCTGTGACAGAGTGATAGCGCGGACAGAGGGCCCCATGAGCATGCGTACTGCACATAGCGCTGCGCTAGTTGGGTAGCGCGGCGCTGACCCTCCAATAGCCCTGCGCTGTCCTTTGCCCAGCACTGCTGTGCTAGCGCGGGGCTATTCAGAGCCATATTCAACAGGTGTATGCAAATGAGGGTACTTGTGTATGCATGGGGCAAACCGTGTGATTAGCATATCATTATGCACTCATTTACATGACTAACAGGCCTGATTGCCTGGGTGGGGCTATAAAAGGGCAAGCAGTGCACCACCAGTGTTGTGTTGTGGTACTGCGGCGTGATTACAGCAGTGTGAATGTACAACATGGATAGAGATATGCAACAGCGGGATAGAGAGGCAGGTATGTATGACCACTGTGGGACCACTACCGTCCACTGCATTGTGCACATTCCCCTGCAAGTAACTGTTCCATGTGCCACTGCCTGCACAATGTGTCTGCCAACCAGGTGCACTAGTGCACTACTGTGATGGCGCACCTACTTGTCTCCCTGGATGTGTGGCGTGATGGCCTGTACCCCCCCCGGAGGACGTACACAGTGTACCAGCGATGTGCCGTCCCATGCAGTATGGTGTCCTGACATTGCTAGCGCACTTGTCCTCGCAAACTCTGTGATGCTCAAATGGGGTACAACACAGTCACGGGGGTTCATGGCAGACACAGGCCACAGCAGTGCACATGTGTGTACACCACTCGCTGTCCATACACGGGACAGACAGTGGCTATGTGGGCGTGTGCTCCGTACAGGCACATGCAGCGATCTGATATGTCCATGTGGCCTGTGGCACTGTAGGGGATGATATCATGATGTCTACTGTGTGATGCAGTGCAGCACTGACACAGCCACTGACACCTGTTCCCTCTTGATTATCCTATAGGTGTGGTGGCCCGACAGGAGTGCATCCATGCCCACAAATTCTCTCAGGATGAGTTGAACACCCTTGCACATGAGGTGAAAGAAAGGGAGCACGTGTTATGCGCACACAGAGCCACCGATGCTGTTGTGTGTCAAGCCTGGGAGGAGGTAACTGCAGCCGTGAATGCGGTCGGGGGCCGTGGAAGATCAACAGAAGCAGTTTGGAAATGATGGAATGACCTCCTGTGACGTGCGAAGGAGGAGGGGGCACACCGACAGAGGGACAGGACCAGGACCGGTGGTGGTCCGCCTGAACACCAGCAGCGTGTGGAGGAGCCACACATGGCGGTGGTGGCGTCAACACTGCGGATGGTGGCAGTGACAGGCGTGCCAGGTGGTGGTTTTGAGACGACCCTCGCACTTCCAAGGCCACGTCTGTATTCGCATGTGTAACCCCTGTATGTGGTGCAGGCAAGGGTGCACGGTCATGCTGTTGGTGTCCTGCACAGGGTGCACTATATCCTGCCGAACTGATGCCTGGCATGGCCATGGTCACTGTGGGGTGGGTGGATGCATGTTGTCACGGGCTTGTGTGAAGGGGGTACCTGTCCTGAGGGCTGCATGGTGTGGTGGTGGTAGCGGTGGTGGTGTTTGGCCACAGTGTCCATGGATGGGTGACTGACCCTGTCCCTATTCTCTCCACAGCGCTCTCTGACAGGCCTGCACCACTACAGGATGTGCCACAGATGTTCAGCCAGGTTCCCGATGTCACGGAGGAGGTGGATGACGAACATCCATCAACATCTGGACTGTGTCAAGCTCAGGGCAGCACGGACCCAATGCATGTCTGGCATTCCCATGGACATGGCGTGCAACTGCCTGGGGAGGAGGGGTCACACCTCACTAGGGGTGTTAGGGTACAGTGGGCACCTGGATGCTGCACAAACTGAGGATGATGGGGTGGGAGAGGTACTGCTGGTCACTGTCACCAGTGAGGATGACACTGATGTCTCTGACTATTCTCAGCACCTGGCCATTCCTGTGCCAGGGGATGCAGGGGTGGGGCTGCTTGCAGGCCATGGAACAGGTCAAAGTGGTTCTGTAGGTGTCACCAGTGTGGCTGTAGCCGAACACGTGGTGGTGGGCTGTGTGGGAGATATTGCGGGACAGCAGGGTGTGCAGTGTCAAACACATGTTGGGGTTAACGTCCATATGGTGCCATGGACCACTGCCAGTGGTAGTCAGCAGCCGGATGTACCAGTTGCTCCATTGCCACAGGCACCACTGCCAGCTGCTGCTGGGGCTTCTGTGCCTCTGGTGCCCGGCCACTCCTGCAGGCTGCTGTCACCTCCCAGCAGGAGGCCCGTCTGGACCTGAATGCCATGTGACGTGAGCTGCGACATGAGCTGGGTCAGATAAGGGAGGCAATATCAGTGGGCTTTGCCCATGCTGAGCAGCAAGCAGAGGACAGGTTGGGCCGCCTGGTGGGTGCCATAGATCATGGCTTCTCTGGCTTAACTGCTGCAGTGATGGACATTGGTAATGTCATTCATGGTGTGCCTGTTGGTCGCCAGCATGGGATGGTTGGCCATGGTGCAGATGGCAGAGGGGCACACAGGCAGGCACACTGTGGCCGCAGGGCTGCCACTGGTTCCAGCTCGGCTGCATCACGCACTCCGCCTGCAACCCAGTGGCGCCGTGGCCGTCCATCCACCCTGCCGGTCTCCACCATCCCCCTGGGGCACAGGAGGTCAATACTGCCTGTCTTCCCTTCCACTTCAGCTTTGTCCTCTGCACAGAGCACCCCAGGGTCTGTATCCCATAATACGGGTGCACGGCGCATGCATGGGTGTCAGCGTCGGTGATGCCCAGAAGCTGTCTGCAGTACTCTGCATGCATCTCCCACATGCATGTGCAGACATGCACACACACACACACACACACACACTCTCCCACCAATGTAGTTGCCCCCTTACCCTCACAGCACACATCACACTTCCCCAGCGAGAATACACCATTTGTGTGTGTCCCCCCCCATGTATGTGCTGCACAATCCCGGCCTCACACCACATGCACACATTATTTGTCTATTACACTGGGTTTGTTTACTGATGTGATTGTTGATGTCAGTGTTATGTTAGTCTGTGCACATTAAAATGCTAATCACTTGTACTCTTTCAGGTTGTTGTGCAGTCTGTACTTACCCTCTGGTCTGTTGCAGTGTCCTGATGGTGTCCCGGTGCTGTATGGCCCTGTGTGCCATGCGAGGGTCCCTCCTCTCAAGTTGCTCCACTATCCCCTGGACCGCTGGCTCTGGCTCACTGTCAGACTGTCCCTCAGGTTCAGGTGCCTGTATCCCATGGTTCATTGCCATGTTGTGCAGCATACAACAGGCTAGGAAGATACGGCATACCTTCTGAGGTGTATACTGTAGGGCACCGCCTGATGTGTCTAGGCATCTGAATTGCATCTTCAGGATGCCAGACACCCTCTCTATGATGTTCCTTGTTCTGGCATGTGCCTCGTTGTACAGCTCCTCAGCCACTGTGGCTGATCGGAGTACTGGTGTCAGCAGCCAGGGTCGCAGGGGATAGGCACTGTCCCCTGTCAAGAAATGTATACCTGTTAGTGCCGTACTGCGGTCTGTCAGCTGCTGTCCTGCACATCTCTGTGGCCCTCCCACACCCCTTCCCTGGCCTGCAATGCCTGCCCCCATCCATGCTGTTGTGTGTTTGCCTTGTATGCTACAACTCACCGACTAGTTGCCCACTGGATATCCTGCCCTCCTCAAAGGCCTGGCACAGCTGGGACTGGTGCCAGATGAAGGTGTCGTGGGCACTGCGAGTACTGTGCATAGACATTGCTGATGCACCCAGCTGCATCGCCACCACCTGGCAGTTGATGGGTGGTACCCTTCCTGTTGACGTACACATCACTGCCATCGCCAGGTGGTGCACGGATGGGGACATGGGTGCAGTCAATGGCACCCAGTACAGATGGTAGGTGTGCAACTCGATGGAACTGCTGCATTGTTTCTCTGCGCTCTGCTGCCATGCTGGGGAATACTATGAATTTCCCAGCATGTCTCAGGAGAGCCTCTAGGAACTGGGTCAGGAGGCGTGAGGTGGCAGACTGCGTTACCCCAATGGTGTCCCCCATTGGTCGTTGGAATGTCCCTGTGGCAAGGAAGCACATCGCTGCTGTCACCTTCTCCTCCACTGTCATGGCATGACTGCATCTGGTATTTGGGTGCAGCTGCTCATGCAGGAGTTCACAGAGCTGCCTCAACATTCCCCTGTTCATCCGGTACCGGCCAATGATGTGGCCGTCAGGCAGGGTCTCGAAGGAGACCCTGGGCCCGTACAGCCTGTTTGCAGCATACCATCTCCTTGGCCTGCATTGTGGCCCATGTTGTGCCTGCTCCCTCTCCTCCTTCTCCACTACAGCTGCCATCAATGGCAGCATCACTGCTACTGGCACTGCACACATTCCCACTTCCTGTGCTGGTCCCTCCTCTTCTGTGTTTTGCCCTGTGTTTTGACCAGCCTTTTATAGGCGGTAACTAGCGCTGCGCTATGTATCCTAGCGCGGCACTGGACCTTTGAATATCCCCTTGCGCGTCTCTCTTGCCCCCACTTCCTTTTGCCCCTTGCATACATTAGTGGTTTGCCCTGCGCTAATGCTGTTAGCGCGTGCTAACTGGTCCTTTGAATATGGCGGGTCCGCGCTAATCCGGCGCTATTGCCGTGCTATTGGTTTGCGCGCTGCGCTATGATTTGAATATCTGACCCAAGATTTTGAAATACCATTAGACTGTAACTGTGGAATGCAGCAATGACACAGTCTCAGAAAGTAGCTGGACACAATTTTGGAAAGTGGCAGGGATGCTAAAATTCATAATGTGGCAGTGTCATATAGTTTTAGAATGTGGCAGAGCTGCACAATTTTGAAATGTGGGAGACACATAGTTGTGGAAGGTGGTAGGGATATGTAATTCCGTAATGTGTCTCGGATGCATTAATTTGGTAGGTGGTGGTTATGCACAGTTTCAAAATGCGTTTAGTATTTATTTATTTTTTTATTGAAATGTTTCACCAGGAAGGCACACTGAGCAACAAGTCACTCTTCTCCCGGTGCAACCTGGGGGAAGGGGTACAATAGGAATGAGACATTAAACATTCAAGTTATAAGATTATCGTTTACATACAGTTGTAAGGCAGGTGTTACAGAGGTACAGCAGTGTTGCACATAATACGTAGAAAGAGTGGACAATAATAAGTGCTGGGTTAATAAGTAAACAAGTGCGTACATGAAAGGAGAGGGGAGAGAGGGGTGAGATGGGGGAAGGGGGAAGAGTCATGTCCCTGGAGACCCCTTCAGGATGCGAGGAACCCTGCAAGGGGACTGGGGGATCATAGAGAAGGGGATACAGCAGTGTCCCAGAGAAGACCCCTTTAGGATGGCGGGATAAGGGAGTAGATGAAAGAGACAAGCCCCTTGGGTAGGAGAGGGACCCATGGAGAGCATTTGGGGTCCTTTACATTCTATGAGAGATCAGGGGAGGCCAGTAAGGGGAAGCAGTTTGGGGGAAGGGGAGGAGAGCTAGAAATTTTTTGGGGGGAGGGTGTGTGCACAGGGTAAAATGAAGGTGACAGTAGAGGGGTAGGGTTTGTCCAGGGCTTAGAGGAGGGAATTAGGGAGGGACATGGCAGGAGCAGCTTGGTGCAAGGTAATTATTGAGGCAGAGCTGATGGGTAGGCAGAAGATGAGTGCGGATTTGAGGGGGAATTCAGATTTTTGGGAGGCAGTGAAGTAACAAAGATTGGCTGATTTGGGTGGATCTGCGGAGACAACCAGGGTATGGGAAGTCAGTTGATCTAAGGGAATGGAAGGGTTGGGGGGGGTGTTACAAAGGACGAGGTGAGGTAGGAAGGGAGCTCACCCAACCTGTGCTTGGAGGTGAATTTAGCACAGTGGGAGAGTTGCCTATTTGTAAGAGAGGGAAAGGATAGGGCACAATAAAGATCACAGTGATGGGTGCAGGGGGGCATCCAGGGCAAAGTGGCAGAAGGAATTGAAGAGGGTGTCCTGTCTGGCCAGGGAGGACTTAGTGGCAGCACCATAGACTACATCACAGTAGTCAAAAATGGGCAGCATCATCTTCTGAACGAGTTCACACCTAGCCTTAGGAGGGATGCGGTTCCTGAATAGGGCACCAAGCTTGGGGTGCAGTTTTTTCTGGATTGCGTCAGTATGTCCAGAGAAGTTTAGGTGTTGGTCCAACCAGACACCTAAGTACCTGAAGGAGGATGTGTCCTCAAGTAAAGTCCCATCAAGGGTGTGGAAAGTGAGTAGGGAGGGAAGCCTGGAGGGTCTTTGCCTTCTGCCAAAGGTCATGGAGACAGTCTTCTTGGTGTTGAGGAAAAGTTGAAGGTTAGCAAACCAGAGCCGAACCTTGTCGAAGTCTTGCTGTAAGCTGGTTGTAACCTAATCAGGACAGGTGCCAGGTACATACAGGACTGCATCATTGGCATTCATATGTATAGCGGAGAATGGGGTGCAAACAGAGGGAAGGTCATTTAAGAAGATGGAGAATAGGGGGGCCCTATTACAGAGCCCTGGGAGACCCCAGTGCTAATCAGGAGGGAAGGGGAAGTGATGTCCAAGATCTTAACTGATTGAGTTCTGCCAATAAGGTAGGCCTTGAACCAGTTTGTGGCAGAGGGAGATAGGCCAGCTGCTGGGAGTGAGTCAAGGAGAAGGGAGTGAGAGACAGTGTCGAAGGCCTTGGCCAGATTGACGAAAATGGCAGAGGTAATTTGGCCATTGTTCATCCCGGTTAGGATGGAGTCTGTGAGCCATAGGAGAGAGGTGGTGGCTGAGTGTTTTTTCCTGAAACCAGACTGGAAAGGAGTGAAAAAGGTGGTGTCAGATAGAAAAGAAGTGAGTTGGGAGAGGACAATGTGTTTTTGAAGCTTGGCAAGGGTATGGAGGAGAGAAATGGGGCAGTAGTTGCCAGGGGATGAGGGGGTCACCCCCTTTGGGTAGAGGGAGGACCACAGCATGTTTCCATGATGGGACCGAGGCAGTAGAGAATAAGAGATTTAGGATTATTGAGAGGGGGTAGGCAATGGCTGAAGCAGACAGGGAGAGGAGTTTTGGGTCAAGGCCGTCAGTGTAGGCACCTTTAGAGGGGTTGATGGTGAGGAGGGCACTTAGGGCATTGTTTGGGGTTACAGTAGTGAAAGAGAAGGGGTGGTGGAGGGGGCACACCAGTAGTGGGTGGGGAGAGGGATGGGTAGGAAGGGAGGGATTTCAGTAGCTCAGTGGCACAGGAGGTATAGTCAGAGTTAAATTCCATATCTACAGCTGATGGGTCGGACACCAGTGAGCTATTTACTTTCAAGTACTGGAGGGGGGGCGAGATGAGGGGGTAAATAGGGCATGGACCACCTTCCAGAACTATGAAGGGGAATTTATGTTGGTGATGAAGGCAGATTTGAAATATTCAGACTTGGTTAACCTTGTAGCCCTGGTGCAAGCGTTTCAGAGCATGCGGTAGTTTGCTAGGTCACGAGGATGCTGGGTAGCTTTATGACGCTTCCAGGCATGATCTCTAGCCCTGAGGCAGGCCAGAAGTTCAGGGGTTATCTAAGGAAAGTGGTTACCTCTGACTGTGGTTTGTTTGAGTGGGGCAAAGGTGTTCCAATTTACAAGAATGATTTCTTTGAAGTAGGCAAGGGCCTTATCAACTGAGGGGAAGGAGATTGGGGGACCAGTCAGAAGTGGCAAGGTTACTCGGGTGAGGTTAATAGGCAAGAGACTTGAAAGAGCATAGTTGTATGGCTTTGTGTGGTGATTTAGTTCTGTGGACTTTCCTAACCATGAATATTGGGTTATGGTCACTGAGAGCATCAGGGAGGATGCCAGAGGTGATGACATGGTGGGGGTGGGAGGTAAGGGCCCAGTCGAGTAGGGAGTATTGTTGTGTCTTGTGGTTTGGGCAGGTGGTTCGGAGATCAGTTGGGAGAGGTTTAGGGCTCCGATTTTATTTTTATTTTTGGCAGTTTTAGGTGACAACCAATTTATAATGAAGTCGCCTAGGATGAATAATTCCCCCACAGTGAGCAAGGGAAGTGATGGATGTTAGGAGGTCTAGCACGACTGAAGGATAGACATTTGGGTAGCAGTGTATACTGACTGCAAAGATTGGGAGAGTGAAGGGGAAGGGAGGGTCACATGGATAGCCAGGGCATCATGGGTCTCAGGATTGGAGGATGAGTAGATGATGGAATATTAGATGGAGGCTAGGACATAAGTGGCCACACCACCACCACTGCCGGCACGGTCTTGCCTTAGCAGTGAGTAGCCAGGAATGGAGACCGAGTGGTCAGTGATAGTGCTCTTTAGTCAAGTTTCTGAGATGATTAGAATATCTGGTTTTAGAGTGCACACCGTAGTCTGAATCTGGTCTGTTTTTTTGCAACAAGCTGCGGGTGTTTAGATGAAGAAGTATAGCGCGCAGTGGTTTAAGGCTCTGAGCTGCAAATCTGGTGACATCCAGCAGACCAGACCTAGGTTTGAATCCCACAGCTTCCACTTGCATACTGTGTGACCCTGACCAAGTCACTTAACTTCCCTGTGCTCCCAGGTCGCTCCTGTAAAAAAGCTTTCAGCTTAGTGTGCTACTCCTGGTTAAACAGCTAAATTAAAAAAAAAAAAAAAAAAAGGTGTAGGATCTTTATGCCCTTTAGGAGGACTGAGAGAAGTAAGCGGAGGGAAGTAGTAGAGGAAGCACCAGAGGAGCTAGGGGCAATAGGGCATGGGTTATGGTGGATATCCCCGGCAGAGAGCAAGAGGAGGGCAAGTACGAGAAAGTGGAACTTAGGGGATTTTGAAGGGGCTGGTGAGGAGGTTGGGAGTTTTGAGGAGAAAGGAGTGGATGAATGAAGAAGAAGAAGGTGGAGAACCACAGTGAAGGTGGACACTGTTATTAAAGCCACATGAGGAATAGTGATAGAGTGAGACTGTATTTCAAATGGGGGTGAGGGAGTGATAGCATGGATGTGGGTAGGGGTTGGAGATAGTAACTGATGGGGTTGGGAGAGTTATTATGAATAGATGACTAGTGAGCAAGTGGAGGTGGTAAAGAGAGGGATACGAACAGAACAAGGGGGAGAGAAGAGAGTAGGGGATGCATTGTTCATAAAGGCAGAGAACTTAGTAAATAATTGATTTAGGAACAGGAAGAATTTGTAAGCAGGGAGCATGGAAGAGTGGGCTGATCAGATGGAAGGGGCAGCTGTAGTTTAGGAAGGTATCTATATGAACAACAGGCAGGGATTGCATTAGATAAAGATTTGGTCCCTCTAGTGGCAGTACAGAATACTGTTGAACTATAAATATCTGTGTAAAGTTTATATCACGGACTGCTGGCCACTGCTTTCGTCACATAAAACTTACATTGCACTCTGCCACTGGTCAGCCGTTTTATGCTAGTGTTAAATGGGAGTGCCCGTAACTAGACCCACTTTGATGTAATTTTTTTGGTCTTTTGCGGGGATGTCTCTAGTGAGGTGGCTCAACACTCCACTGAGGAAAGCTGTAAAAAGGGGTTGTATGGCTCTGCAGACAGCAGACATTGATGCCGAAGTCTTGAGTGTGACAGCCGGTATCTCAAAGCTAATGGCTGAAGCTGTCACGGATGAAGTGGCATCAGCTGCTGCAGCATCATCCTTTGCAAAGAAAAAGAAAGTGCAGTATAAAATTTATGACCCTGAAGTCCGATTTGAGATCGGACAGTACTCTTGTGATCAAGGGGTCATGAACGCTGTATGCTTTTATGAGGCCAAGTACAAGAGTAAGATTAATGATAGCACTGCGCGCACATTTAAGAGGGATTACCTTGCAAAACTGAAACAGACTCCAGACCCAGAAGCCATGCCCAAGTCTCTACCTAGTAAGAACCGAGGCAGAACACAACTGCTAATGGTGGATGTAGAAAATGAGCTAAAGTCTATAGTGAAATCACTATGGGCCGAAGGGCTGTAGTGAATGGGAGAGTGCTAACGGCAGTAGCAACTAGTATTGTCAAAAGCTCACACCCTGAAATGCTGTCCAAAATGGCGGAAACATGAGTTTCTCTCACTAACGATCCTGGCTATTCTTGAACCGGATGGGTTTTTGCAAGAGAAAGGGGACCAAGACAGCAAGAAAGACCCCTGTGGACTTTGCAACTCTTAAGCAGAAGTTCTTGAAGCGTATTTCCACTGCAACAAGCCAAGAACTGATAACCCACTGACCTTGTCATTAACTTAGACGAAATGGGGTGAATCTACTACCTTGCTCCCAGTGGATGATGGAGACAGTGGGTAAAAAACAAGTTGAGGTCTCCGGACTTGGCGATAAGTGCCAAGTCACTGCAGTGTTGTCTTGTACTCTGGCCAGTATCTACCTCCCCAGGTACTCTACCAGGGGAAAACAACATAGTGCCATCCCAGCTACACCTTCCCCCAAACATGGGACATTACCCACACTGAGAACCACTTGGCCAATTTCAGATACCACCATACAGTACACTAATTCAGTTCTGGTGCCCCACATCAGTCGGATCAAGCTTGAAAACAGCCTGTCTGATTGTCAAAGAAGTCTACTCATTTTAGACCCATTTCGTGGGTATACAACAGAAGAGGTGATCAGTAACTTTGAAAAAAATACATCATTCCAATTTTTGTGCCAGCTTCATGTACTGATCTCCTTCAGCCCCGGATATCACTGTAAACAAGGTATTCAAAGACGAGCTGAAGCAGCAGTTCTGTGATTGGTATGCCAGTCAAATCTCGGAACAGCTGAAGGGTGGCAGCACAAGCACTGAGATCTCTGTTGCCCTACAAACAAGAACGTTAAAGAATAGACATGCCCACTGGCTAGTGAGCAGATTTACTGATTTGTGTGCCTGCACAGAGGAGTGCCTGAGAGGCTTTGAGCAAGTCGGTATTATGCGAGCACACACTGAGTGTCTCAATGGTAATCATAAATTCCTGTATTTTCAGGTATTCCCCTCTGTTACTGGTTGCTTACTTTCTTATTCCTCTGTCCCCTTTTTATGTTGATTGCACGCATGTGCAAGAAACATATTGCGGAAGCTTTCTCCACAAGCAGGTTGTGGAAGCGCGGCACTGTTGTGGCCAATGCCCCCACAGCCTGAAAAGGCTTGTCCAGCATCCCCCAATGCTGTGGCACACTGCTGCTGACACTAGTTCAGCCAGTGTGCCACCAACTTGTAAAAAAACAGCCACTGCAATCAGGGGCCGCCTCGCCATTGCAGTGTAAGCCATTTGCTGCAATGAGGGGGTGACCCGTCATTGCAGGACGGGATCTTCACAAACAATATTAACCCCCCTCACCGTGTTTACTTGCCAACAGGTGCCCCAGTCCCTGTCAGCTTCATTGCCCCAGTGTTTCTGTTGCCGACAGGGGAGCCCACTCCCCGTCTGCATTACATAAACCCCCCTCGCATATAGTGTCTGCTGACGGGGTGCACAATCCCCGTCGGCATAATGGCACCCCCCCTTTTGTTGTGTGCTGACAGGGGTGCCCAATCCCCGTCGGCACAATGTGACAACCCCCTGCGCCCCCTTCTTTGTGTGCCGATGGGGTGCCCAATACCTGCCGGCAGAATGCAACAACCCGCCTCCCTTTGTGCCGACGGGGTGCTCAATCCCTCACGGCTACAGCGCCCCAAAAAGGCAAGATTCAAGTTGGCATGCTGGAGCCCACCCCAGCATGCCATACATGCCCCTGTAAAAGAAAAACAGTCCTGTGATGTCTTTTTTTACCCTGTAAAGAAGGAAATGGTCCCTAAGCCGTCTCCCTGGTCCCCCTCCCACAACCCGCACCCACCCACTGCACACCTGCCTCCCACAGCCCCTCACCCCATACTTACCTCAAGACTCGTCGTGATGATCTTTGGTGGACCGGGAACAATCTACACTCTTCAAAGCCGACATCGCCGAACTGAGGAAATGCCGGTAAGCTGTATAATGGAATAAATGTTTTTTCCAACTTTAATGCATATCTCAGTAATTTTTGGAATTTTGGCACCAAATTTTCAACAAAGGGTTTTTGGACCTTCTCATAAATTCTTGAACTGTCATTAGTTAATATTTGAATGGTGATTTCGCGGTCACTGTGTGAATCACCTTCGGGGCCGATTAATTAAACGACAGTGCCAGTGTTCATGAGATAGGCTCAAAAAGCCTATATTGCAAATGTGGTGGAGAAAATCCAAAAAACGACTGTTTTACGAGCGTGCATTGCGCAGTTGCTACGCACGCTTGTAACTTCGCGAATTTGCAATATTTTCACACCAGATTTTCAACATTGGCATTTTTTCACACCTCCTTGTGAACAGTACAGCTGTCATTGTTCACATCCTGGCCAAAATGTGTTTGGCAGTTCCGGCACAGAATAGCCCGGTCGCTGTGGGAAATTAGTTTTTGGGACAGATTAAGAAAATGACAGTGATACTGTTCATAAGTAGAGGTCCTAAAATGCCTATATTGAAAATTTGGTGATGATACTCCATAAAATGACTGCGTTATGAACGTGCATTGCGCAGTTTGCACGCATCCTTGTAACTTCACAGATTTGTAATATTGTTATGCCAGATTTTCAGCAGTGGCATTTTTTCACACCTCCTTATGAGCAGTACAGCTGTCATTTTTCACACCCTGACCGAAATGTGTTTTCACAATTCCAGCGCAGAATTACGCAGTCACTGTGGGAAATCAGTGTTCGGGACACATTAAGACAATGACAGTGGCACTGTTCATGAGCAGAGGTCCTAAAATCCCTATGTTGAAAATTTGGTGATGAAACTCCATAACATGACTGTGTTACAAGCATGTGTTGAACTGTTTCCACGCACCCTTGTAACTTCGCAAATTTGTATTATTTTCATGCCACATTTTTAACAGTGGCACTTTTTCACACCTCCTTATGAACAGTACAGCTGTCATTTTTCACATCCTGGCTAAAATATGTTTTTGCACGCCTGCCAGAGAATAGCATGGTCGCGGTGGGAAATCAGTGTTTGGGACAGATTAAGATCGACCAAGTGAGAGGGAGGAGTGATCGAGGTCAACTGAGCTCTGTCAGGACTGCTGCAGATTTGTTTCTGGGCAGACAGAGGCCCCAGTGCAAGAGCTCAGTACAAAAGGGCAGCCTGCAGCACTGAGAGAAACAGAACGAGAGAGCGAGTGAGGGAGGGGGAGTGAGCAAACTCACTAGAGTGCTGTCAGGATTGCTGTGGATTTCTTTGTGGGCAGAAAAAGGCATCAGTGCAGGCAGGGGCCCAGTACAAAAGGCCAGCCTGCAGCGGTGGGAGAAACAATACGAGCGAGTGAGACAGGGGGACTGAGTGAGCTCAACGGAGCTCTATCAGGACTGCTACAGGCTTCTTTGTGGACAGAAAAAGGCGCCAATGCAGGCAGGAGCTCCGTACAAAAGGGCAGCCTGCAGCACCAAGAGAAACAGAATGAACAAGTGACAGAGCAGTAGTGAGCGAGCTCATGGGAGCTCTATTGTGACTGCTGTGGATTTCTTTGTGGGCAGAAAAAGACAGTAATGCAGGCAGAAGCCCAGCACAAAAGGCCAGCTTGCAGTGCCTGCAGAAACGGAATGAGTGAGTGAGAAAGGGGGACTGAGTGAGCTCAATGGAGCTGTGTTGGGACTGCTTCAGATTTCTTTGTGGCCAGAAAAAGCTGCCAATGCAGGCAGGAGCCAGTACAAAAGGGCAGCCTGCAGCGGCTGGAGACACAGAATGAGCGAGTGAGGGAGGGGGAGTGTGTGAGCTCAACGGAGCTCTGTTGGGACTGCTGCAGATTTGTTTGTGGGCAGAAAAGGGCAGCAGTGCATGCAGGGCCCCAGTACAAAAGGGCAGCCTTCAGTGGTGGGAAAACCAGAATGAGTGAGTGAGAAAGGGGGAGTGAGTGAGCGAGCTCAACAGAGCTATATTGTAACTGCTGCAAATTTCTTTGTGGGCAGAAGAACATGTCAACGCAGGCAGGAGCTCAGTAGAAAAGGGCAGCCTGCAGCGCCAGCAGAAACTGAATGAGTGAGTGAGAGAAGTGCAGTGAGCGAGCTCAATGGAACTTTGTTGGGATTGCTGCAGATTTCTTTGTGGGCAGAAAAAGGCGCCAACAGAGGCAAGAGCCCAGTACAGAAGGGCAGCCTTCAGCACCAGCAGAAACAGAATGAGTGAGTGAGACAGGGGGAGTGAGCAACCTCAACGGAGCTCTGTCGGGACAGCAACAGATTTCTTTGTCAGCAGAAAAAGGTGCCAACGCAGGCAGGAGCCCAGTACAAAAGGGCAGCCTGCAGCGCCGAGAGAAACAAAATTGGGGAGTGAGTGAGCTCAACAGAGCTCTATCATGACTGCTGCAGATTTCTTTGTTGGCAGAAAAAGGCAGCAATGCAGGCAGAAGCCCACTACAAAAGGCCAGCCTGCAGCGCCGGCAGAAACGGAACAAGTGAGTGAGATGGGGAGTGAGCAGGCTCAACAGACCTGTGTCAGAACTGCTGCAGATTTCTTTGTGGGCAGAAAAAGCCACCAACAGAGACAGGAGCCCAGTACAAAAGGGCACCCTGCAGCGCCAGGAGAAACAGAATAAGCGAGTGAGAGAGGGGGAGTGAGCCACCTCAACGGAGCTCTGTTGGGACAGCTGCGGATTTCTTAGTGGGCAGAAAAAAGCTGCCAAAGCAGGCAGGAGCCCAGTACAAAACATCATCCTGCAGCACCAGGAGAAACAGACTGAGTGAGTGACAGAGGGCCAGTGAGTAAGCTCAACAGACCAACGCAATCAACATTCGGCATTGACAAATGCTTGTTTAGATGATGCTGCTGACAACTTGGACGAACTGGCTGGTTAGCTTGCATCGCAGATCTGAATACACAGACACTGTGGCAATGACCGAGTGTGACCAAGCTGTTTTTTTATTTTTATTTTCTGGAATATGGTGGAGAATGCACATTTTCAGAATGTGACAGTGACAGGCAGTATTGTTTCCCCTTCTCCCCTCTCCCTCAGGACGCACTGGAAATGAACTATTGTAGCTCAGTATGCCTTTCCTGGTGAAACTTTTCAAAATAAATAAAATATTGGAATGTGGAAGTTTACACACAATGTCAGAATATAGCAGACAATTACAGTTTTAGAATGTAGAGGAGACATGCAGTTTTGGAATGTGGCGGTAATGCACAATTTTGGAATGCAGTGGTGACACTGAATTTCGAAATATGACAGTGACACATAACTTCAGAATGTGGCAGTGACGCACAATTTCAGAATGTGGTGGTGATGCACAATTTCGGAATGTGGCAGTGACACAGAATTTCAGAATGTGGCGATGATGTGGTGACGCATAATTTTGGAATGTGGCGGTAACACCTGATTTTGGAATGTGGCAGTGATGCACAATTTCGGGAATGTGGTGGTAATGCTCAGTTTCGGAATGTGACAGTGACGCACAATTTTGGAATGTGGTAGTGATGTGCAATTTCAGAATGTTACAGTGATGTACAATTTCTGAATGTGGCAGTGATGCACATCTTCGGAATGTGGCGATGACGCACTATTTTGGAATGTGGCAATGATGCATGATTTCAGAATGTGGTGGTGACGCACAGTTTTGGAATGTGGCAGTGACAATTTCAAAATGCGGCGGTGATGCACAGTTTCAGAATGTGGCAGTGATGTACAATTTCGGAATGTGACAGTGATGCATGATTTTAGAATGTGGCAGTGATGCAAGATTTTGGAATGTGGTGTTGCATGATTTCAGAATGTTGCAGTGATGCACAATTTTGGAATGTGGTGGTGACACAGTTTTGGAATAAGGTGGTGACACAATTTCGGAATGTGGCTGTGACACAGTTTTGGAATGTGGTGGTGATGCACAATTTCGGAATGTGGCAGCAACATGAAATTTCTGAATGTGGTGTGACGCACAATTTTGGAATGTGGCAGTGACGCATGATTTCGGAATGTAGTAGTGACATACAGTTTTGGAATGTGGCAGTGATGCACAATTTTGGAATGCAGTGGTGACATGCAATTTCAGGATGTGGTGTGACACACAATTTTGGAATGTGACAGTACCGCACAATTTCAGATTGTGGTGTTGCAGTTTTGGAATATGGCAATGACGTGCAATTATGGAATGTGAATGGTGGCACTGATGCACAGTTTCAGTATGTGGAGGTGATGCACAGTTTCAGAATGTGGCGGTGATGTACAGTTTTCAAATGTAGCAGTGCTGCACAAATTTGGAATGTGGCAGTGATGCCCAGTTTTGGAATGTGGCATTGATGCTCAATTTCAGAATGTGGCATGATGCACAGTTTCAGAATGTGGCAGTGACTCATAGTTGTGGCAATGACACAATTTTGGAATGTGATGGGACAGTTTCAGAACGTGGCATTGAAACAACTTTGGAACGCAGTGTGGATGTGCAATTTTGGAATACGGCTGGGATTCACAATGTCGGATTGTGGGGATGAACAATTTTGAAATGTGGGTGCGTACAATTCTGGACTGTGGCACTGACAAGCAGTTTCTAAATAAAATGGTGTGTCCTGTCAGATTCAGACAATAGACATCCTTATTATATTCCAGAATTGCCAGTCCCTACTAAATTCCTCGATGTGTGTCCCTGTCGCATTCTAAGACCTAAGGTCCTACCACACTGTGAGATGGTGCAGTCATACCACATGACGAGATTACATGTCCCTCCCCAACATTCTAAAATTGTGCACCATTTTGATATTCTATACCTTGGTTTAGTGTTGCATTCCCAAACCATCTCCTGATGTGTTCTAAAGTACAGTACCATGCATCTGAACATTCTGGAAATGCAAGCACTGAAGACAACCCTGTGTCAGTTCTTTTTTTTTTTTAGTTGATTACTACAGCTACAGATCTTACTTTGAGAGGGCTCTTGCAGTAAGTATTCACAAGTAGGACTAAGCCGCCAGGCATCAGGACCCACGGAAAAATCTCTAGCTAGCAGTTTGTGACGGGGACCGCCCCCAGGTCAGTTGACCGGTGTCAGCCGACGTCATTATAAAGGGGGCGGTCCCGACCCCGGCCCTCCAGTTCTTTCCCGCTGTTGACTTGCGATAGTACCTCATGGAAAAACAGTATTCGCTTATCTCGCCATTTTGGATAAGTATAAGTTTTTTTCGATGTTTTCTACATTATTCTGATAATTGTGTATTGCTACCTCACTGTGCATGTCGTTCCCTATGCCATCGGAATTGCATAAAAGCAAGTGAGACTTGTGTGGATCCCAGCTCCCTCATAAGGACGGCCATTCCCTCTGCCTCTTCTGTCTGGGCCCAGACCAACCTGTGGAGGAGTGTGAGCACTGCCGAAAATTGTCTCCTGCTACTTGGAAACGAAGGCAGCAGTCCCTGGAGGCCCATTTACTCAGAAAGAAAATGACATCCATGGAAAAGGAACTGAAGAAATTGATGCAGGCATCAACTTCTCTGGAGGACCATCATAAGAAAAAGAGGGACAAGGAGAAACACCAGGACAGGGACACGCCATCCACAGTGGCCATGACTTCGGCTGGAGTCGCGGCCCTCCAGGTAACTTCTCCTCTGGGGGATCGTCCTTCGATGGCTGGCTTAGTGGTTTCTAAGCCAGCATTGACCACCCCCGTCAGGCTTGCGCTCGCTATGCCTGACGGGCGCCCCAGGGCAAGGCAGCCGCACTCTGCTACTGCCTCTAAACCCAGGCCTACCAGTCAGGGTGAATCCGATAAGCTGGGCATCAGTCCCACTGACGTCTGCCTGGACACGACTGATAAGTCGGCCACTGGTACTCCTGACGTTCACCCAGCCGACGACCCGTCAACAGGCTCTTCCTCCACACCTGACACCGGAGAGTCACTGCAATGCACACCCATTGCGTTGCCCACTGATGTTCCTGCGTCTCCCCCCTCTCCTCCTGGGGAGCTCACTCCTTCCTCCCCGGCTGGGGTCGAGGAGTTTGGAACACTGCCCTCGGGGATGCTGGATATGATGTCAGACAACCCGATGTCACCCTCCAGCGTTCTGCTTCCTGATGGTGCACCATCAGAGCCATCTGGGCTCCTGAACCCTCTGGCAGGTCTCCCCTTGGGCCCTATGCCCTCTGGGCCAATGCCTGACCCATCCAGTCCACCTGCAGGGCCGACATTGGGACCTTCAACTCCGTCGGAGCCCCTGGCGCCAGAATGCCCAATGGTGGCATACCTGATGCCACAGTATCTGGCTCCTCAGTACCCAGTGCTGCACTACTGGATGCCGCAGTACCTGGCACCTCAATGCACGACGCCGGGCCTCCCACCATCAGGTTATGAGTACTCCTATTATGGGTTTCCAGGTTACCCGTATCTGAGCCCCCCCCACCTCCTCCTCCACCTACTTCGCAGCCTCAGGTGGACCTGAGGGAGGTCTTGGCCTCCTGGTGGGCTGAAGCCAAAACACAGATCACCCAAGAGATTGAGAAACGTCTACAGATGTCGGTCCCGACGTCAGACCCCTTTCATCAGCGAGAAGAGACTCCCTTTCCTCTACCTGATACCAGAGCTGAACCTTCTGGTTCTTGGACCAGGGAGGACACGCTCCCTTGGGGAGCCCCCTGAGAGGACGATCCTCCCCCTCCTAGGGAGGCTGCCTCTTCTTCTGCATCATCGGAGTCTTTGGAGTCAGATTTAGACTCTGAACACTCTGACCTAGAGGACGAGCCCCGCACTCCAGATAGACCCAGGCCGCAAGGTTTCCCGAAGTCCCCTCCGGAAGACCCTTCCTTTCTGGAGCTACTGAAGAAAATTCAGGTTGCCTGTGAGTGGAAATCAGTGGAGCCAGATCCCCAGCATAAAAAGCTCACAGCTCATCTGGACCTCCAGGAGACTTCTCCCACCCTGGATAGAGCCTCACGAGGATCTTGTCTCCACTATTTGGAAGCAACCTTCCTCATTAGCTCCCCTTCCTTGGAAGGCTGACAGGGTGTATCAGGCTCCTGAGGGGAATGATTTTCTCGTCCTTCACCCCAAGGCTGATTCGGTGGTGATTAGCAATGCACATGACTGATCAGCCAACCCTAAGTACCTCAGCTCGTCCCCCCATTAAAAGGAGTCCCATTTTTGGACCAGTACGGGAAGAAAGTCTATGCTTCTTCCACTCTAGGCACGAGGGCCCTCAATTACATCGGCCACATGAGGGATTACCAGAAGGCTATCCTTAGATGGAATCAAAACTGGACTCCCTCCCAGATCCACAAACAAAGCAAGAACTGGAAGATCTTGTCCGCTGTGCATGCTCGGCCTGCAGACACATGCTTCGTGCTACATATGATGTGGTGGACACAGCAGGCAGGAGCTCGGCCTTTGCCATATCCTTATGACATCATGCCTGGCTCTGAGGTCAGGTTTGGCCCCTGAAGTGCAGTCAGCCATCCACAATGCTCCCTTCAGAGGATCTGTGCTGTTGGGTGATGATGTCAAGGACATCATCACTGAATTACAGGAGAAGGGTTTGGCATTAAAGTCTGTTCAGACAATGTACAAACTCTCTCTCAGAGGCAGAAATGGTCCTTTCAGTGTCCCAACCACCAAAGGCCTAAGCAGACGCAACCCCGACGTCCCAACAAATGCAAAGCCACGTCAGCTGCCAAGGTCCCCCCCCCAGCAAGATAGCTCCTGGGGCCTCGGTTGCTACTTTGCCCTCCGCCTTCTGACCTCTCCCATTGCCTCTGCCCAGTCCAGAGGAACTGGTAGGGGGGAGATTCTCCTCCCATCTGCCAGGTTGGGAGAGGATAACAGCAGGTGCCTGGGTGCTCCAGCTGATTGCAGCAGGACACTCGATAGAGTTCATTCAAAAAAAAGCTCGCAGACCACCCCCTCCCTCCTCGTACTCCCACACTCATCTGCAGTCAGTACTGGAAGAAATCCACTCTCTTCTGCTAAAAGAGGCAGTAGAACCTGCCCCCCCCATCTTCAGGGGACAGGTTACTATTCTCACTTCTTCCTAGTACCAAAGAAAACTGGGGACCTGAGGCTATTCTCGACCTCAGCTCCCTCAATCGGTTTGTGGAGTACAAATGGTTTTGAATGGTCTCCTTCCAGAGCCTTCTCCCCATGCTATGGCTGGGACTGTGGCTATATGCTCTGGGTATGCAGGATGCCTACCTCCATATCCCCATTTGCCACTCCCACCGCAAATACCTCCGTTTTTGTTTTCAGGGGTCCCACTACCAGTTCAAGGCCCTTCTTTTTGGTCTATCCTCTGCCCCCCAAGTATTTACCAAATGCCTTGCGGTGGTGGTGGCCTTCCTGCATACCAAGGGGGTCCAAGTCTTCCCTTACTTAGATGACTGGCTTCTGGCTGCCCCGTCCAGGGAGGAACTTTTGGGCTCCCTTTCCCCCACCCTTCCAAGTATTCTTTGACCTGGGGATTACAATCAACCCTGCCAAGTCCCATCTGATCCCTTCCCAATGGCTGCAGTTCATAGGCAGTGTTGGACACATCCCTGGGCAAGGCTTTCTGGCCCCCAGACAGAGCTGAGATGCTTTCAACCCAAGTTCGGCTCTTACTGAGTCTCAGAAGGGGCAGAGCCAGGAAGGTCCTTCATCTTCTTGGCCTGATGGGGCTGCCATTTCTACAGTCCCACTCACTGATCTCCACTTTGAGGATCTCTCAGTGGACCCTGCGGTCTCAATGGAGCCAGTCTCAGGATGACCTGGATCACAAAATCCTGGTGTCAGACCCTATGGTCAGTTACTTGCAATGATGGACGGTTACAGAACATCTCAATCTGGGGATCCCATTCTGTACTGACCCTCCCACCCAGACCCTGACGATGGATGCATCAGGGGCAGGTTGGGATGCCCATTGTGGGTCTCACCAGACTTAGGGCAGCTGGTCTCAGTTTGAACAAAGGCTCCATATAAATGTCCTCGAGCTGAGGGCAGTCCTTTATGCCCCCCATGCTCTCCTCCCGGTTGTTCTTCCTGGTCACCTTCTCGTACAATCAGACAACATGTGTTGTCTGGTACCTCAACAAACAGGAGGGAACTTGTTCCTATCCCCCTCTGCCAGGAAGCCATGAGAGTCTGGAACTGGGCATCCCAGCACAGCCTTCATCTGACAGCTGTTCACGTGCTGGGGATGGAGAACACTCTCACGGATGCATTAAGTTGCTCGTCAGCCAAGTCTCATGAGTGGAAACTCAACCAGGTCATGCTAGACGATGTCTTCCAGCACTGGGGGACTCCTCAAATAGACCTCTTCACCTCCCTGACTCATGAAACTTCGCCTTTCCTCACTCGCTTCACAGACATTTTGTCTGGAAGTGCTGTCTCTGTGCTGGAAGGACAGATTCATCCTACACCTTCCCTCCGATACCTTTTTTTTTTTTTTAATACTTTCTTTTTATTCAGAGAGAAAATATATAAATAACAGAAGTAAGAAAAAGTCTATCTAGAAACAGAATATAATACGAAAAAGATACCATAAAGCATAAAAAAATACATTTTTCATTTTTGGAGGGAATAAAAAGAAAATATATTATCTTCATTTATACCAAGAGCATCTATAGTTTATACCATATTTTATTAATACTGTTTCCTGGTCTCCAAGCTATTACTTCCCCTCTAAGAAGAAATCAAAAATCTCTGTCTGGCAAAAATAAGAAATTTTAACAATAGAGTAAGATAGACTAGGAGAGAAACAAAGATAAATATCATTCAAACAAAAGAATTATAGAGAACACATATCATGAAGTTACTGGGATATACTGGGTACTATTCACTTGATCTTCCTCCTCAGACAAATCGGAGTCCATTTCAGTAGGTGAAGCAATGTTCTTATCATAAAAAACCTTAGCAGCGTCAACATCCTTGAAAACATAGTCTTTATTTTGAAAAGAAATTTTTAACTTCGCAGGAGCCTGCAATATTGCAGTAACCCCTGACTGCCGAAACTATGACCGCAAGTTCAAGAAGCACTTCCTACGCCTCTGTGTCATCAAGCAAAAATCAGGATACAGGTGGATTTTCTGACCTTCCTACACAAATCCCTTCTTGTTCCTGGCCACCTGCAGCATCTTATTCCTCTGATCTAGAGATGAGAAGGTGCAAATAATGTATCTTGGCAAAAACTCAGCAGTACCTTGTTTCGATCTTGACTGTGGCCTAAATACTGATTCCAGTACCACCTTTTGGTCAGGGGAACAAGCCATCATCAGGATCTTTTCAACCCCCGTTTTTAATTCAGAAAGAGGAATATCTGCTGCAAGACCAATTAGTATCAAGTTTTTCATAAGCAAAGTATTTTCCATTTTTTCCAACTTAGACATAGTGTTTATTTGTTCGTGTAATGAGGCATTTATAGCCCCCTCCACTGTCAAGACCCTCGAAGCCAATTGCTTTGTCGTTTTCTCCACTATCTCCACTCGTTCTTCAATTTTATTCATTTTTTGTTCAATACTCCCACAACGTTGTGATATTTCCGGAAGTGATATTTGCACCTTGTTGAATGATTCTTTGATATCCCCTTGTAATTCCACCAAAAAAGCTTGCATAGAAGCCAAAGTCAGCTTCTGAGGGTTTTTTGCCTTTGCACCTCCCGGACGCAACACAACCGGTGAAGACACCTCCCCAATTGGGAGCTGCACATTTGCTGCTCCCCGAGGTTGAGCGGCCTTCCCGGTATTCATTTTAGGAGAGATGAACTTCTCCATAAGTATCATGCTTCACTGCCCCCTTCGACTCCAACATCTATAAGACTTCTCACAGCATTCAGAGAAGTCCAATAAGCCGAAAATCCAGTATAGACAGTGATTGAAGCAGGTTTTTAGCAATGGATATAGCGAAAACGAGAAACTTAAGCATTCTTCTGGCTCTCTCTAGCGCCCCCCCGATACCTTTGATCCCGAGGGTACTCAACAGGCTCAGGTTGGAAGGTGTGAGAATGATCCTCATCGCTCCTTTTTGGCCGAGGCAAGCCTGGTTCTCTCTTCTACAACAGTTTTCCGAGGAACCTCCTCTTCCTCTTCCAGTGTCGTAACATTTGCTGACCCAGAAGAAGGGGACCCTGGTTCATCCAGGCCTCAAGTCTCTTCATCTTCACACGTGGCTCCTTTAGATGTAGCTAAAACTCGTTTTGGAGTTTCCCCATGGTTTCTGACATCCTGGTGGAGGGCAGAAAGCCTTCCAACAGGTCCACTTACACCATGAAGTGGAAGCGCTTCACCATCTGGACGGGTTCTAAAAACATAAAACCCTTTTCTTGTCCAGCCAATAAGATTCTGGACTACCTTAGGCACCTTTATGACTTGGGCCTTAGTTACCCATCAGTGAAAGTACACATGGCAGCCATTTCGGCTTACCACATCCCTTTCAGGAGCAGGACGTTTGCACAACTAGAAGTCTCGAAGACTTTCCTTCGAGGGGTCCTGCACTTAAGACCCCTGATCCACAACCCTGCTCCTCCTTGGGACCTGAACTTCATTCTCAAGAAGATTACTCTGCCTCCCTTTGAACCTGCAGCAGAAGCAGAGCTGAAGTTTCTTTCTTGGAAGACTTTGTTTCTAGTGGCCATCACCTCAGCTCGGAGGATTTCTGAGTTGCAAGCCTTGATGTGCAAAATCCCTTATTTGCTTTTCCACAAGGATAGGGTGGCCATGCATACTAATCCTAAATTTCTTCCAGAAGTGGATGAATCTACTCTGAATCAGTCCATTGAACTTCCAGCCTTCTTCACGGAGCACTCCAATCGGGGGGAGTACCTCCTCCATACCCTGGATGTACATAGAATTCTGAGATACTACACTCACAGGACTAAGGATCTCAGGAAAACAGACTAACTCTGTGTGTATTTCGCTCACAAGAGAGAAAGCAACTCTATTTCCAAGCAATGCCTTTCTAAATGGTTGGCCAATTGTATCACTTTCTCTTGTGACAAGTATCACAAGATCCTTCTGGGTCAGGTCAAAGGCCACTCCACTAGAGGGGTCACAGCCTCTGCCACTTGCTTCAAGAATGTGTTAGTGGCTGAGATTTGTGCAGCCGCAACTTGGACTTCCGTCCATACCTTCATGAAACATTACAGTTTGGACATTGCCTCTTACCTCAGAGCAGGCTTTGGGCTAGCTGTTCTGCAGGGAATCCTCTCATGATCCCCGTCTAGAAGCTCAGCCTTTATGGATGGTTTTTCCTCCTCCCATTTTCTTTTTGTTCCAGACTGCTTGGCACTCAGTCCTACTTGTGAATACCTACTGCAAGAGCCCTCTTGAAGTAAGATAGTACAGTTACGTAAGAACGTACTGTAACATTAGATCTTCCAGAGAGGCTCTTGCAGTAGGTATTACCTTCCCTTCCTCCATCACCTCATTTTCTTCTCTTTCAGATATGGGGCCATATCCTCTTTTCTCCTGTCAGCCCTTTGACTCTTGGCTGGAAAGAACTGGAGGGTGGGTGTCGGGACCACCCCCTTTATACTGACGTTGGCTGATGCCAGTCACCTGATGTGGAGGTGGTCCCTGCCAGAGACTGCTAGCTAGAGATTTTTCCGTGGTGTCCTGATGCCTGGTGGCTTAGTCCTACTTGTGAATACCTACTGCAAGAGCCTCTCTCAAAGATCTACTGTTACGGTAAGTTCTTACATAACTGTACTTTTCTATAACTTTGGAGAGATAGCTCCTATAATGTTGCTGACAGGGAGGACTAGTCTGTGAGTTCTGGTTGTGACATCATCAGTGACTCTTCACTGAAACTGTCTTTTTTGAACAGAGGGTGAGTTCAGGGTTAAAAAGTAGCTCATAACTTTAAAATGAAGTAATGTAGAAACCTAATTTTTGATGTAACATTTGTTAGGGGTAGGCTGATTCTAATTCTGCAATGTAGTACTTTTGACTGGACTTCCTTAATGTCTTTATAAGTGACATTGCAGAGGGACTGGAAGGAAATGTATGCCTCTTTGCAGATGACACAAAGATCTGCAACAGGGTTGATACATGGGGGGTGGAAACAATGAGAATGAACTTGGCAAGGTTGGAGGAATGGTCAAAAGTATGGTAGCTTAGATTCAGTGCAAAGCAATGCACCTCAGAAACAAAAACCCAGGGGGAAGAGTACAAAATTTGGAGTGGGGGGGTGGGAGGAACTAACAACAACAAAAATGGAAAGGGACCTGGAGTAGTCATATCAGATGATCTAAAGGTAGGCAGGCAATGCGAGAAGGTAGTAAGGAGGGCTGGGGGATACTGGGATGCATAGGAAGAGGCATCACCAGTAGAAAACAGGAAGCTGTCATATCTCTGTACAAACAGTTGGTGAGGCCCCATCTGGAGTACTGTGTACAGTTCTGGATACCCCATCTCCACAAGGACATAGACAGGATGGAGGCAGACCAGAGGTGGGCAACTAAAATAGTGCAGGGTCTGCACCAGAAACTATACAAAGAGAGACTAAAGAAGCATAATATGTATACCGTCAAGGAATGGAGGGAGAGGGGGTACATGATAGAAACTTGCAAGTACCTCAAGGGAATCAAAGTCCAAGAGGGTAACATCTTTCAGAAAAAGAGATGTGCAAGAACAAGGGGGCACAGTTTGAAGATGGGTGGACAGCTCAGGGGCAACGCGAGGAAGTATTTTTTCACAGAGAAGGGTGATGGACACGTGGAACAGCCTTCATGAGGAGGTTGTGGGGTCCAAAACAGTGGAGGAATTCAAGAATGCATGGGACAGACATAAGGCAATTTTAGTAGGGGGTAGGAGGAAGTAGGCTGTTGGTGAATTTGAATCTGCAGCTTATCCAATAGGTAGGGAAGTAGGCAGACTGGGTGGGCCAAGTAGTCCTTATCTGCTATCAAAGTCAATGTTTCTATATTAAAAATCACAACTGGACTGTAATGTGCAGTCATTATTATGCCCACCATTGAGATACATCTTAGATTATGAGATTACCAATGGTAAGCTTTTTTGAATGAGAATGATGACCCCCCCCACCATGGGAAGATGTTGAAGAAATGCATGCATGGAACTTCTGATGCTCAGAATCTGTTAAATGTGCCTTTAGCAATAATGAAATCTGCACTAATTACCTACCCTAATGTGATGGAATCTTTGCATTTTTACTGGGGTAGGTAACCCTTTTTGGGGGCTTTATTTCTTATGTCCCCCTGTCCCCTCAGCCGGCCACTCCTTCGGGGCCACCTCGGACTGCCCCAGCCCACCAAACGCCCCTGTCGCCATTCTCACTGTTCCCCAGCACTGTGGCCCCAGTTGACGCAGTGTATCCCTTCATGGGCCCCCCCCCGGCGTGGGTTACCAGGAGGGGAGATTTTGCCCAGAGGCATTCCTTTGATACTGGGTGCACACAGCTGGGAAGAACCTCGGACCAATCTAGGCTGCGTGGCAGGTGGGGGGACTGGCCATCATCATCCGGTTGACAGTTCAGGCATTTTCCTTTTTCTTCCCCAACCCACTCCTCCTCCCATATATTGGTCTGGCTGCGACAGCATCCTGGGGGCAGGGGCATTCAGTGGTGTGTAAAGGCCACACACAGTCAGAAACGCCGACAGCAATCTGGTACCAGCCCCACGTGCCCCCCATGAAGAGAAGCATCTATAAGATGCTCTAAATTCCCTCTCTATTGATCTGTATTCCTGATCACTGGACTCGAGGTGCGAACCCGGGTCACCAGTGTGCCGAGCGATGACCCATTGCTTGGCACCATGGAGCTGGCTCGGTAACCCCTTTAAATGTTTCAAAAACTGCATGCTATAGAAGCCATTGATAACTATGAAATTTCACAGTTGGGCAAAATAGTGCAACCTTGAAAGCACAAATCATCATTGTATTACCAGCGGAGACTAAAAGCATCAGTACAGCATTACTTGCACCTGTATACCCTACCATCTGGCAAAGCAATCTCTTGGTCACCGGAGCCACCAGGTTGCCATACTTCTTGATAGTGGGGGAATTATTGGTCTGTAGATCATTTTTGCATATATGTTTAGATTTCTACAACTACAGCTAACCGTAGGAATCAAAGAGAAAAAGATGGAGGCCCAGATATTCAAAAGAGTTGAGCCATGCGCAATAGGGTTGTGCCTGCGCATGTCCGAAATTGCGCCATTCTGCGATATTCAGCAGGAGGCAGTTGCACCCCCGAAATCATGCTGAGCAACAGCGCAATGATAATGAAGGCATGTGCAACCGAAGGGGGAGGAACCATGCATAAATGGTGCAGTGTGATTTTCAAAGACTTGCGCAATGCGCAACAGTGGAGCAAGTGGAAGTTGCGCCATAGCGGAAATAAGCCAAAATAAAAAGGAGCAAGGAAGAGGTGCAAAAACGCTACAGGGAAGCCACATGTGGCAGAGGCAGACAGACTCGGCAGGCCAGGGAAAGGTCACACTGAACAGCCAGGCACAGGGAAGGTGTGGGGAGCCACACAGTACAGAGGCCAGCACAGGCAGGTGTACCCAGTGCAGGGGAGGTGGCAGCCAGGACAGCGGGGGGAATACAGTAACAGCTGCCGGGGGGGGTGAACACAAGCCAGGGACATGGCCAGTGCCACCTTCCACATGGAGGCCGTAATGAGGGGGGTGAGAAGGCAGGCAGCAGGGGGGCTTGGCCGTGGAAGGGCCCGTCGGCGGTATGCCCCCAACAGGCAGTACCAAGCCTGCACCAGCTTTGAGCTGTACACAGATACTGAGATTGTGGGCCAGTACCACCTGAACAGGGCAATTCTGAGGTGGCTCTGTGAGCTGTGCAGTGATGTGATGCAGGCACCCACACGACAGAGCCATGCCCTGTCAGTGGAGACCAAGGTAACAGCCTGCATGTGCTTGCTCACCAGGGTACCTTCCAGAGACCAACTGGGGACACCACAGGCATAACCCAGTCGGCCACGTCATGCCACCTCACCCAGTTCCTCAGTGCCTGCTGCCACATGCTGAGGAGTACATCCATTTCCCCAGCACAGCGGCGGAGCGCACAGCAAACATACAGGAATTCCACAGGGTAGCATGTATGCCTGGCGTGCTAGGGGCAATAGACTGCACCCATGTGGCCATACGCACACCACCTGGCCCCGAGGGGGCCGCATACATAAATCGCAAGGGCTATGCCAGCATCAACTGCCAGGTGGTGTGCGATGCCAGGGGGTGCATCATCAATGTCTGTGCCATTCACCCTGGGGGAGCACACGATTCTTTCATCTGGCACCTGTCGGCACTGTGCCACAGATTCGAGAGTGGGGACATCCCCACTGGCCACCTAGTGGGTGAGTATGCAAAACACATGGACAATCATAGGGCCTGGGGGGGCATGGCCAGAGGTGGCATGGGTAGTGGCCTACATGGCCTGGGGCAGGGCGATGCTGATCACCAAACTAACCTCCACCCTCTACACACAGGTGACAGTAGATACCCACTCCGTCCCTGGCTGCTCACACCCTACCGGCATCCCGCGACCCCATCACAGCAATGTTACAATGAGGCACATGCCACCACACGTAATGTCATCGAGTGGGTGTTTGGGATGCTGAAAGCACGTTTCCGTTGCCTGGACACCTCCGGCGGTGCCCTACAGTACAGCCCCTGAAAGGCCTGCAGGATATTCCTGGCCTTATTGCATACTGCACAACATGGCCAATGACTGTGGGATAGCTATACAGGTTGAAGAGGGGGACAGCGATGGGGACGCCAGTGATGATGGTGATGGGCAGCCCCCCCTTGGCCGACGGGACCCCCGACTGCTCCGGCTGGCACAGCTGCACCGGGACACCATCACGGAGGAGCACTTCAGCCAACCCAGGTAAGTCATGGGGCCATGCGCAACCACCAGTGGCTAAGGCACAACCCACAAACATGCAGGGACACACACCGGGGGTGCATGCTGTCAAGGGAAGTGGCAGGGCACAGAGGTACACACACAGCCAGGGATGGGTGAGAATTAACATGCTACACCGAAGGGGACACACACACACACACACACACACACACTCACGCACACACACGCACGCAACGCAACAAACGTGCACAGAGGGCAGAAGGCACACCAACCCAGAACGCACACCCTAGCAACACACATGTCCACAGGCCACCACGTCCACTGCCTGTCCATGTGCATGCGTCAGATGCTGAGCACCATTGCACATTGGTGTACAGCGCAATGCAGGCATCATCATGCACACGCAACTGCGGACAGCAGCCGGGAGGGTGTGCAGGTGGACTGTGTGTCCGCGTGCAGGGCCGGGTACCCACCTGTGCACTGCCCACTGACACACACAATGCACACAGGGCAGCACCAGACAGTAGCCATGCTGGGAGACAGGTCAGTCCCATGACACAGTGCCACGGCTGCCACGGATGCGTGGGCGGCCCCGCCGAGACCCACCAGCACTGGCAGGCTGACCACTGGCCTCATGGGGTGGCACCGATGGTCCCCAAGGGGTTCCACTGTGTGAATGCGACCGTGCCCACGCAGGGGTCTGCAGCACACCGAACATGCTTGCACCAGGAGTGCTTGGGATGCCCACAGCTGAACCCGGCGTCGACAGGGTGGGAGTCGCTCAACGCCAGGAATGGGGGGTGGATAGTGCACTGCGTGGTGTCCGCGATGCATGGGCACCTGACTGTGTGCCCATTGTGGCCATGACAGCAATGAACACCTGTGCATGCCTGTCAATGGCAGCGGTCACATCCTCCCGCAAACGGTCCATCTGTGCCACGATCAGTTCGGCGTCCCTGCTGCGACGCTCCTCTGCCCACTCCAGAGACACACGCAGTGCATCCACGGATGTCGCAAGCCACATCTGCTGCTGGACCGATGCTCGCAGTAGGCGGGTGTGCTCATCCAAGAGGTCATCGGCCTCCGGCATCCTGTTCCTCCAGGGTGTGCAAGGCCCTGATGTTCAGCACCCCTTGAGGGTGGGTGCTCGCAACAGGACCAGGTCTGGGCATGTCACAGGTGGTGCACAGACACCACCGCTGAACCCTGTACCCCCAAGCCCAGTGGGCGACTGCTGATGCTGCCCCTCCGGCTGCCACACCCCAGGGCTCAGTGGTGCCACCACAGTGGCCGCAACAGTCCCACTGTCCTGAACAGACACCAGTGCTGCCCCACTGGTGCTGACAGGCACAGCCTGGGACTGTGCTGACACCCAGGCCTCCATGGTGGCACCACCCACAGCTATGGGCATGAATTGCCCTGCTGTGTGTCCATCCTGTGGCACACACGTGTCACTGCCCATGATGGTCTTGTCATCATCACTGGTGCCGGACTCTGCCCCGGCCACAGCCACAGTGTGCTGGCATCCGTGGACGCCAGCACGCTGGGACACAGGCAGGGCTTCCTCCACACCTGTCAGAACGACATCAGTGTGGACAGCCAGGCGGCCCCACTGTCACAATGATCCACATATACCTGTGGAGGTGGATAGTCCCACCTCCAACTCCATCCAACTGTCCGCAGTGGACAGGCCCACCACCGCTGACCCATGCAGATGCTCAGGATCTGTAAGGGAAAGCAAAGTCGCGTTACTGCATGTGACCTACCCTGCCCCCCCCGACAGACCATGACTTACCATGCAGTGATGGGCCACCACCCGTCTGGAAGCCACCACCTGGAACACCCTCAATGGCACTTTGCTGCATGCTTCCAGCAAGCTTTTCCTCTGCTGGGGTGAGCTGTACCACCTCCGGCTGTCCCCCACCTGTTGCAGCACATGCTGCTCTGATGGCAGCCACCTTCTTCTTTACCCTCCTCCTGTCCGTGCGCATCTTCTTCTTACACTCCTGCACGGAGCACTGGTGGCTGCCATGCAGGTTCACGGCACGTGCCACCTCCTCCCATGCAGCAGCACGGGCCTGAGGGGTTCCCCGCCATCCACTGAGCAGTGGCTCCTGATCCAGGTAGGCCTCAAAAAGGGCCTCGGTTTCGGCCTTTGAAAATTGGCCTCCTCTTCCTCCCACCACTGTTTTCCTCCTCTCCAACAATGTGCTCGGTCATTATGTAGCCTGTAAGAATGGCAGTTGTTACCTGTGACTGTGCAGTCCCATGCATGTCCCTGAATCCACAGTCCACACTCCCAAACAGCATGCAACTCACCAATAAACTGCAGTAACGACTATGGCCACTGCAGCACATTGTACTGCACCTTATAGCGCAATCCATGCAAATCGTGAGAGCAACTTTAAGTAGATGCAAATTGCAGTGCTGCGTCATTGAATGGCTGAGTAGATGATTTGCATATGACGGCTGAATATCGCGCTGTTGCACTTTGCGCAGTTGTGTTAAACGTGCTGTGCTAATGGCGCAGTCCTGTGACATGCGTAGTACACCTCACTGCGCATGCCCGGGTTGCTGACGCAGGCGTCTGCTGCGCTGCTGATGTGCTGTGTATGGTAGGCAATGCAGGGCACGGCCACCATTGTGCCAGTGGTGCTATAGCGATGGTCACTACATGGCGCTGTGGCACTGGGCCATCATAGGCGCAATGGCCCAACTGCCCGGTAGTCCGCTATGGCGCTGGCACACAGGCAGCCAATCATGCCACACGCATTGTCATCTGATGAAGCTGTGCATGGCCTTGCGCCAGAGACCCTTGACCCTGTGCCCGACCTTTGCCGCTTGGCGTATCGTCAGGCATAGGTGCACCTCTGCTCCCAGCTGTTCGGTAGCGCGATAGGGAATAGCAGCGCTGTACCGTGCAGCATCTGCACGTGGGGAGCCGCGCTGCAGAGCACCATACTGCCTACTATAGCTGCTGGAATGGCGCGTAGATGAGCTGCACAATGGACGGCTATTGAGCTGGCCAATCTGGTGGCCATAGTTGAGCCACAACATGGGCCTCCCTTTGGGGAGGCCCCCCTGGACAGGGCCAGGACCCAGGTGTGGCAGGAGGTGGCCACTGCCCTGGAAGAGGCCACAGGATGGGGGCGTACACCTGAGCAGTGCAGGCACCGCTATGGTGACCTGCGCAGGAAGGAGCCGGAGCTACTGGCCCGACTGCGGTCACGTGCCAGGAGGGGCATGGTGCCACATCCAGGTAGGGGTTCCGTCAACACACTTTTATCGTCCATATGAGTCACAGTGTTGTATGTGTCCAGCACATAGGGGAGGGACCGTATGGGATTGGCCGTGGCGGTGTTCACAGGGTGTGGGGTGGGTGGGTCTGGCTGGGTGGGAGGGCACACACCTTGGGTCAGGGGGACTTTGCTTCGGGAATGTACTGATGTTCTTCTCTCCTTTTTTTTACCCACAGGCCCGGAAGAAATCCGCAGGGTGCGGGCAGAGTGGTGGAGGGGTGAGGACAACGCAGCCAGGTGGGCTGAGGGCCATCAATGCCCACCTGACCGTCCCGATGAGGGTGAGTGCCATACATCCATGATTAGTATTGCATGCTGTGTGACAGGGTGGGCAGCGGGGCATGGCCACCATTCATCGACATCACTGCCATGCACGCCACTTGTTACAGTCAACATTGTCCAGTGGCAATGCATGTCTGGGTGTGCGTCACTGGTGGTTCATGCGTGTACCAGGTGCATGGCTGTGCCACTGCCTTTGCACCACATAGCCATGTCACTAAACGGACACGGTGGTGCTATGCGTGACATGGCCAGTGGGTGTGTGCAGTGTTCCGCATGGTTGTATGCACTTGGGTGGGCAGGTCCTGTGGACGTGATCACTGCGGGTGGTCACACACCATCACAGTGGTATGTCCCATGGCCATATGCCATGCACAGTGGGCGGGCTGTATGGGGTTGTGCATTCACACCTATTGACTGTGCTCCCTTGTCCTAGGTATGTGCCATCTCCGTGAAATTAGGGACATCTTAAGGGAGCTCCTTCATCTGGCCCGCGAGTCCATGGACATCTTGAGGAGGCTTGACGCAACGGGGGTGCTAAGGAGGCACAGAGGCAGGAGGTCCCAGAGCCAGGACCGGCAGTCGAGATGATGATCCTTTGGTCCCTGACTTCCCATACCCCCCGGACCCACCCTCACACCCCTTCTATCTCATCCCATTTGTCCACCCCTTCCCCTTGCCCACCTCCACCTTGTTTGTTTCCCCCACCCCAAGCTTGTATATAGTTGTTATTATTGTACATAGTTCACTTTTATATTTCCAATACATTTGATTTTGATATGAATACTGTGGTGGTCTCTGATTTGCAGCGGGCTATAGGTGCTCAGCTGCAGTGGTGTGCATGGCATCAGGGGTGGTGCAGTCATGGGTGTGTGTGTGTGTCCATGTGGAGGTGACTATGGTGTGGGGGTAGATAGCAGTCAGTGTCTGTGTTGTGTGTGTCATTCCCTGTGCACTGGATGACTGTGTGCAGTGGTCCATGGTGCGTGCTCTGTGTCCATGGCACACCCATCGACCCGTCCATGGCCTGTGCAGCCGACACACTTGCCTGTCTGTGACCTGCATGGTCTGCTGGCTTGTCAGTGGTGGCAGTCCCTGCAGGGCGGACACTGTACCCGTCACTTTTCTGGGTTGCCCATGTCACTGGTGTGGTGCATACCTGGCTCGGGTGGCACTGTGGGTAACACGGTTATTGTTCCACCTCCATGCTATGGCTTGTGTGTGTTGCAGGGGATGTGCCCCACTGTCTGTGGCTTGTGCTCCGGGGGACTACTGGTGGTGTACGGGTCCACTGTGCCTGTGCAGGGTGGCTGGCAATCCAGTGCCATGGTGGACTGCGGATTGTGTGTACACGGCTTACATGGGCCCACAATGGGGGCTTGGTTGCCCCACCACTGCGTCCCTGTGTTGTTGTGCCCTTGGGTATGGGTGAGTGTCTGTCCATACCCTGTGTGGCATCTGGTGTGGTGCATGCTTCTACGCACCACTGTGGGTGTCTGTGCTGGCTGTTGTGGCCAGTGGTGATTCGTGGTGTGTCACTGGAATACTGTGCAGGGCGCTGCACCACTGGTGGTGGTGTCAAGGACATGACTGTCCCATGTGGGGTACCTCTTGTGCCAACGCGTGGTCGGTCTCTCAGCAGTACCTCGGGGGGACTGTGCGTGGTGGCACTGTGTCTGCCGTTGTTGCATTGCCGTGTGCTGCAACCCGCTGATGGGTGCTCATGGTGGGGCTGGCTTGCGTGGTTTTGTGGTGCACAGGGTTGCATTGACACAGTGGGGGTGGTGGCATGCATGGGGTTTCCTGCAGTGGTGGTCACTGCTCATGGGGGGTGTCTGGGGTCAAGGTGCAGGGTGTGTTGTGCACTGGGGGGATGGTGTGGCACAGTGTGGTCTGCCCTCGTTGTGTGCCAGTCACAGCTTGCCGGTAGGTGTGATGGGGCACCATGGCCAGGCTGTGGGTTGGTTGCTTGTCTCCGTGGGCCAGTGGTTATTCCAGCCCTCACCCAGTTGTGCTGTGCTTGGGGTGTGGGGGGACATTGTCTGTTCTGCTGTGTGTTCCTGTGCCCATCTGTGGCATGGGTGGTGGGCCTCTACCTCCCTGATTGTGCAGTTACATTGCTCTGCAGCTGGGGGGCTCCCTGGTTGCGCTATGGCACCTCTGGACTGCTCAGCTGAACATCCGTTGTTGCGCTATGGCGCATCAGATCTGCTCAGCTTCCCCTCCCTAGTTTCGCTATGGTGCAGGTGGTGCGATATTCAGTCGTTGGCTGTAGGCGCAGTTTGGCTTGCTCCGATTTTGAATATCGCGTCTCTTGCGCATGGGCGCAATAGACTTGCGCTTGCTCCTGCTATTGCGCACTTTTTGGGCGCAGTTTGAATATCTGGGCCGGAGTCTTTGTGCGAACTGGATTCACATCATTAGGGTATCCCCAAAAAATTGCAGTGCAGACTCAAAACAGGTCAACTCATCCAATTGACTATATATATATATATATATATATATATATATATATATATACACACACCTATATGCACACACACACATATATATATAAAACATACATATATATATACATACACACATATAAACCAAAACTCAAATAAATAAAAAATATGTAATAAATATATAATACAGGTGCAGTTGCATCTGTATATTAGAATTGAGGAGGCACTTTAATGTTAAAACCCAGTTTTTGCACCTTAGTAACTTTGCCCCATTCAACTGACTTGCATGACATTTGAAAAAGCACTGTTTGTGTCAGGATCTCTTGATTCTGCAAATTTCATGTAGATTGATTCAGTGGGGGCAAAGTTACAGAGTTACAAAAAACCTCAAAGTCTGAGTTTTTAAGACATTTTTTTGCACTCCAATAACTGCAAAACCATAACCATTTTAAACCTGAAACTTTCAGGTTTGATAGAGTTTGGCCCAAGGTATGTGCCTTTGTGGTTTCTACATCTGACACTTCAATACTTTTTAAATTATTTAAGAAAAAAGTTCCATTTGAGAGCATGTGCAGTTTAAAAATCAACATTCTATGGACAGCTGTATTTTTGCGACAACAGCCGATTGCACTTTAGGACACAGCTGTCATTTACTAAACGACAGCTGTCATATAATGCAAGTACTATACTAAACAGCTGTGTCATATAGAAGGGGAAGGAGAAAGGGGAAATGGGAGGGGGAGGGGGAAGGGGAAAGGGAACAGCACTGCAATTGATTGCGAAAGGTATAGCCGCTATATAAGTCATAAATACATCCATAGAGTGAACATCCATATTCAGAAATGTATGCATATACCAATATCATTAAAAGGATTGCAAACCCAAATTATGAATGTCTCAGTTCTCAACGTGCTGACTCCTGGTGTATAAGGTACCAAGGAAAAAGTATCTCATGCCCCCCTATTAAAGAGGAAAGAAATAAACAGTGTGAGAACCATTTTATACTAGCACAATTGCATAGCTATTAATACATATACACACATAGATAGTTACAATCAACCTACCTTCGGAGGATAAGGGTCATCCACTAGAGATGCACTGCATTAGAGCTATAGGATCACTTAGGCCTGGATGTTCCATGGCCCCTAAAGTGTAAATCCAGAATGATTCTCTATACAGCGGTTTGTCTTCCATATTGCCCCCCCCCCCGGTCCCAAACTAACCTTTTCAATAGCACAGTATCTAAACTCAGTGTTTGCTGGTGCTCTTGGTTTTGACATGTTTTGCAAGTGCATTTTTTATGTCACCCCCCAGAATGGCTCACTGATGTTCACCTATTCTTAATTTGAATGGTCTATATGTTTTACCTATATAGAAGAATCCACAAATACAAGTTGCCAAATACACAACATTGTCAGTAACACAGCTGAAGAAATCATGTACCTCATATGTCTTGTCGCTATTACTTTGTCAAAACAAATTAACAAAATTTGCAATTGCCACATGGAAAGTTACCATGGGGCAAAGGGGGCAACCAGTTTCCATAATTGTCATTTTCTTTGGCATTCCTAGCTTGATAGCTATGGATCAGTCGATCTTTGATGTTCTTACCCCTTCTGCATACTTTCAAAGGTGGTTCTACAGTGTATTCCTTTAGTAGGGGTTCATTCTCCAGAATGTGCCAGTTCTGGCTGACAATCTGATTTATCTTACCTGAATGCCTGGTAAAGTTACTAATAAATCGCATCCTCTTTTCTGAATTGCTAGGGGGTCTCCCCTGCATAAGGGTCTCCCTTGAGGTGGTAAGTACCTCCTCAAATGCTGTTTTTACTAGATCAGTACTGTAGACCCTATCACAAAACCGTGTACACATGTCAGTACCTATTGCTATATAATCTGCATCCTGTGTGCTGTTTCTACGAGCTCTCATCAGTTGGATTTTGGGAATATTCTCCACCATGTGTCTCGGGTGGCAACTGGATGAGTGGAGGAGAGAATTTCGATCAGTCTCTTCTCTATAGAGGCTGGTGTGCAAAGAACCATCTGATTGCTTGATAATTTTCAAATCCAAAAAGGAAACAGACTCCAGACTTTGCTGTACTGAAAATTTCAAGTTAATATTGCTTTTTTTCTAAATACGGTACAAAATCATCCAACTCATCCAGTATGCCTTTCCAGACTATAAATATATTGTCTATAAAAGAGACGCAAGATGTCAGTCCTACTGTAGAAGGGATTGACCTCTATGTCATAGACTATTAATTTTTCCCACAGGCCCAAATAGAGGTTAGCATAATTGGGGCAAAAGTTGCTCCCATTGCTGTCCCTGTTCTCCCTGGAACATAAAGCAATTTTTGGTAAGGACATGTTCTGTACTCTCTAACAAAAATAATGTTTTCTGCTCATTCACAGTAGAATCCCGACCAAGCCAAAAGTCCAGGGCATCCAGCA
Organism: Neoceratodus forsteri; assembly: GCA_016271365.2. Lineage (NCBI taxonomy): Eukaryota > Metazoa > Chordata > Ceratodontiformes > Ceratodontidae > Neoceratodus > Neoceratodus forsteri. Next base: position 44,662,180 of record CM057451.1, read on the forward strand.
AAGTGCTGTGATGTCCATGGAAAAGAGGTACCATCCCTGTTCAATTTCCATATCCCCCAATATATCTAGCATCTGTGTGGTATCTTTAATATACGATGGAAAAGTACAAACATGCTTCTTAATGTAAGCATTCACATACATAGACAAGGACTCAGTCAGAGAGCCTATGCCTGCTAAGATAGGTCTACCTGGGGGATCTTTCAAACTCTTATGTGTTTTTGGCAGTATATATATACTTGCTCGGACAGGGCTGGTAACAGTGAGGTATTCCATCTCCTGGTGTGTGATGCTACATGTTACCATTGAATCAAATAAAAACATGTCTTTCTCTCTCTCTTATAGTCTAAAACTGGGTCATACTTCAATTTACGATAAAATGTCACATCTTTCAGCTAACTATAAACCTTGTTTGTGTATTGTATAGTGGACCTTACTACAATGGATCCACCATTATCTGCAGGTTTTATTACCAGGTCCTTAGTCTGTTCAAGCTCTCGTAGAGCCACTGCTTCTTCTTTGTTAATATTGATATACTTGGCTCTTGCACTAAGTTCATACATAGTATTAAATTGTCTTTCACAGGCCTTTTCAAAAGTCTTAACTACTTCATTATAAGGAGGCATATAGCTAGAAGGACAGCGGAAAGTTGTTACCTTGCCGCCTTGTATTGTTCCCTGTGAGGTATCGATGGTAGAGGCAGGCTGGGACTCATGGCACATAACTGCCTGAGAAAAATGCACTTTTAGGTTTAAATCCCGTGTTAGATGGTGTAGATCCACGTACAATTCAAAAGGGTTGCTGTCCTGTGTGGTGACAAAACTCAATCCCTTCTGGAGAAGTTGTAGTTGTTGGTCAGTTAAGGTGGTATCTGATATATTCACTACAATAGATTCTGGATTGCTTATTGTCACCTCCTGCCCTGCATTCTGCTTCCTATGTTTTCTTCCTCCACGTTGTGTAGGTCTGGGTCTTCCCTTTGGTTCCTGCATCCTTGGCCTCTCCCTCGGCTGTATGGATATTCCTGGACCTTGAATTGGACACTCCTCTGTCCTGGGGGTGGATGTTGCTGGACCTCGTACAAAAAAGGATCTTCCAGTTCTGACTCAATCTTTGATGTATAGATGGGGGAGTTACTCCAGTTCCGTAGTATAGATCTTGGGGTCTGGTCACTGGGCTGGGTGGGGTATGCACTGTTCCCTCTATTGCCACTTTGTGACTGTTTATATATAACTTCCTTTTTTTTCCATTATTTCTTTATCCCCTCCTCCTACATGCCCTGATCTGCCATTTCCTTCAGGCAGCCATGATCCCAGACATCCACCTACTGTCCTCCCTTGGAACCCCCTACCTCAGATCGCAGCTGACCCTGGGGTAGCTCGGCATCACCCTTCACCGAGTGGGTCCTCCTTCTCTGTGGGGGAAGGCACCAGTAGGGCAGCCAGCACACTATTTATCTTGGCCCCAGGGCACTGCTGAGATGGTCAGGCTCCTTGAGAGTTCTTCGTTGGTGTCATCAGATCGTCTGCCATCATCCTGGCCAATTGGGACATTTTTCTGGCACCCCTGACATTGCGCCGCATCTTGTAGCACTCCCGGTCTCCACTGGGGGCCACTACAGAGCGAGGCATCACCCTAACCCACCCCAGGAGAGGAGAGCAGTCCTTCAGACACTCGATCCTCTCCCACCCCCGCCGACTCCCAGCGGCCTGAGTCCATTCCTGAACCCGGGTTGCCGGTGTGGTTTGAGGTAAGGCACCAGTGCCTTAGCCCTCTGCGCTACTGAGCTGGCTATATATAACTTTCAACACATGTAATAGCAACAAGACATATGAGGTACATGATTTCTTCAACTGTGTTACTGACAATGTTGTGTATTTGGTAACTTGTATCTGTGGATTCTTCTATATAGGTAAAACATACAGACCATTCAAATTAAGAATAGGTGAACATCAGCGAGCCATTCTGGGAGGTGACACAGAAAATGCACTTGCAAAACCTGTCAAAACCAACAGCACCAGCAAACACGAATTTAGATATTGTGCTATTGAAAAGGTTAGATTGGGACCTGGGGGGGAGGGGGGCAATATGAAAGATAAACTGCTGTATACTGAATCATTCTGGATTTACACTTTAGGGCCCATGGAACATCCAGGCCTGAATGATCGTATAGATTTAATGCATTGCATTAGAAAGAAAAGAAAATAAGCTGTGGTGTATCTCTAGTGGATGACACTTATCCTCCAAAGACATGTTTATTATAACTACCTATGTGTGTATATGTATTAATAGCTATGCAGTTGTGCTAGTATAAAATGGTTCTCACACTGTTTATTTCTTTCCTGTTTAATAGGGGGCATGAGATACTTTTTCCTTGGTACCTTAAGCACCGAGAATCAGCACGTTGAGAACTGAGGCATTCGTAATTTGGGTTTGCAATCTGTTTAATAAGCTTTTGATGATATTGGTATATGCATAAATTTCTGAATATGGATATTCACCCTATGGATGTATTTATACAGGGGCTATACCTTTTACAATCAACTGCAGTACTGTTCCCCACTTTCCACTTCCTTCTCCCATTTCCCCTTTCCCCCAACCCCCCCATTGCTTACCCACTGCTGCTGTGATGAGCATTGTTTTTAATGATTTTATACTAATTTCTTATGAGATGTATTTTGGTGAAGATGATTTGGCACATGGTTAGTGATTTTATTAAGCACTTTTTGAGATGATGGATGGTATATCAATTAGCACCTTATAAATTTAAGAAATGTATGTATTTAAAGTCAACTATTGTGATTGGTCCTTACCTCCTGACGACGCACAAGGAAATGCAAAACTGTTGGAGATACTACACAACTGCTGGTGTGCTTATGGCAGCCCGTCTTTTAAATATTCAAAAAAGTTCATTGCAGAGGGACTGGAAGGAAAAGTATGCCTCTTTGCAGAGGACACAAAGATCTCCAACAGGGTTGATACACAAGGGAAGGTGGAAAGGATGAGAAGGGACTTCGTCAGGTTGGAGGAATGGTCAAAAGTATGGCAGCTTATATTCAGTGCAAAGAAGTGTAGAGTAATGCACCTGGGAAACAAAAACCCAAGGGAAGAGTATACAGTGGGTTGGGGGGGAGGCAGGAGGTATTAACAACAACAAAAATGGAAAGGGACCTGGGGGTAGTCGTATCAGATGACCCGAAGGTAGGCAAGCAATGTGAGAAAGCAGTAAGGAGTGCTGGGGGATACTGGGATGCACAGGGAAAGGAATCACCAGTACAAAACAAAAAGTTGTTATCCCTCTATACAGACAGTTGGTGTGAGACCCCATCTGGAGTACTGCATGCAGTTCTGGAGACCCCATCTCCGCAAGGACATAGGATGGAGGCAGTCCAGAGGAGGGCAACTAAAATGGTGCAGGGTCTGCACCAGAGGCCATACGGAGAGAGACTAAAAGAGCTTAATATGTATACCCTTGAGGAGAAGGGGGGCATGATAGAAACTTTCAAGTACCTCAAGGGACTCAACAACGTTTATTTTATTTATTTATTGAAATGTTTCGCCAGGAGGGCACACTGAACAACAAGTTGCTCCTCTCATGGTACGACCTGGGGGGAGGGCTTACATAGGGTTGTGAAGGATGATCAGTTACAGTAGTATGTGGGTAGTACAAACAATGCGTAAGATTGTGCAACAGTTGGAACACAAGGTAATGTACAGTAAACAGTAGTGGAACATTGGGTAAATTACAAAAGTCCAAGAGGGTAGCATCTTTCAGAAAAAGAGATGTTCGGGAACAAGGGGGTACAATTTGAAGATAGACGGGGGATGACTCGGGGGCAATGTGAGGACGAATTTTTTCATGGAGAGGATGGGGGACACATGGAATAGCCTATCTGAGGAGGTCGTGGGATCAAAAAGTGGAGAAATTTAGGAATACATAGGACAGACATAAGGCAATTCTAGTGGGAGGTAGGAGGAAGTAGGCTGTTGGTAAAACTAGGTTCTGCAGCTGATCCAATAGGTAGGGAAATGGGCAGACTGGGTTGTCCAAGCGGTCCTTATCTGCTGTCAAAGTCTATGTTTCTATACCGAAAAATTATGGATGCATGGGAGTGCAGGGTCCACGGGACCCTGTGCTCCCACAGCAAAATAAGGATATTGAAAATTATGGATGGATGGGAGCGCAGGGTCCAGAAGACCTTGCATTCCCCGAGCAATCCAAGTATACCATTATACTGTCTCAGAAAGTAAGGAAATAAATTGCAAAAAAATTCATTAATGTACTAGTTAGGGTCAAGGCGACAAAAGTTGGGGAATGTGGTGTTAGGCTTTCCAACCCTAACACCCCACCCCTTCTGAGGCAGCACAACATGTGTGAGGTGTGCCTTGGGGTTCTCAAGCCTAAAGCTCACTCCATTCTCTTATATTGTACACATCTGACCTTATATACAAATGGAATGGGGGGAATGTTAGGTTTAGAACCCCAGGGCACATCCTACACCTGCTGTGCTGCCGGGGGGGGGGGTACATGTTAGGGTTAGAAATCCTAGCACCATATTTCCCAACTAGTGCACTAATTAAGTTTTTTCATATACACATATATATATATATATATATTTGCAGTTTTTTTTACCCATGTTCACCCCACTCAGATGCAACATCTCATTTCAGTTGTTGCCCTGCTTCTATCCATTTCTGCAGTTGAGTAGATAGGAACACCAGGAGGTTAAAAGACTTTCCCAAGATCACAAAGTAAGTATTTGTTTCTAATGAAGTTTGAACCTGCAATCTCCTACTTTCAAAGGCAGTTTGCCAATTACCAGACCATACTGCCTTGGCTGTATCACTGAGTCAGAGTTCCTTTATTGTCATCCCACAAAGCCATAGTAGACAGACATTAGAAAAAGAGTATGAAATGATGAGTAGGAAGCTGCAAATAAGGACCGCAGAAACAGTACCCATGAGCAGGGCTTCAGTTAAAACTCATCCTCTCCTGAAGCATATACACAACTCAAGATATTCTATGTGCAACATTATTTGAAATGGCTGCCACTACTGAACAAGCTAACTCCATCTTGGAAGTATGTGACTTCCAAAAATGAGGTAAATACTTCACAATTTTGGGGAAGATAGTATTTAACTATTAGAAGGAAAAAAAAGATGACATCTGATTTTACAGGCATGGTTGGTTTTTCTTTTTGTATTAGCCTATGAAAAACTAGTTTTCCAAAATGTAGGACCTGGGGATTTTTTCATTTCTAAAATTCTCCCACTGCACTTGCTCCCCCCCAGCTGCCTGTCAAACTGACTGTGATGTCATTGGTCTAGAAGAGGGGAGAACCCATCTGCTTTCTTTAATTTAAGCATTTTCTTTAACATGTTGCCCCCTCTTGAAAATGTCTCCATTTGTGTAGCTCAATGTAAAATCAAGGTGTGGCAGCAGCAGTTTAGGCGGCATCCTGGTAACAGCTTTCTTTCTGGCTAATATGTGCTGGGCAACGCCATTTTCTTTTTAAATTAAAACACTGCTGTAACAAACACGTCTGTAAGCAGGAGGTTTACATATAGTACATGGGCTGGATTTTTCAAGGAGGCACAGTGCTTGCGGCCAATGTTTGCTGCCATGCACTTTGGCGATGCTGATCTACTTGAGTATAAGTGCTAAAACTCTACCATTTTTTCCAGTCCTGGGTGAATTTATGGCACTTGGATGTTGTTTGCAGCAGCTTGCTTGAGAGTATGACGCAGGTTGCCAGAAAAGACATGCAAGAGGCCCCACCACTGACACAGTAGAGCTCTGAAATGTAAGGGTTGTTTTTTGTGTGTGTGTGTGGGGGGGGGGCAAGCATGAATGAAAAACAAACAGAAACTGACACAAAAGAAATGTGAAGCAGAAACACAAACATATAAATGTAATAGTTAAGATATAGAGGGGATTTACAGTTTAAGATAAGATCCCTGCAGTCCTGTGAGTGATCAGGTCGTAGATTGTAAAGAAAAAAATACTATTGTGCAGTAGGTTAATAAATGTGAGAAAGGATAGGACAGAATAGATACTGTAAGAAAAGATTAAGGAAAGAAAGAATGCAAGTTGGGATAGTGTCTCTGATCCTGTCACACACAACAAATATTAACTGAACCCTGCCTGTGATATTTACAATCAGAGGGCTGTGGGTTCAGTTCCCACAACTGGCACTTGGGTTAATATCCCAGTACTGACACTGTAGTGCAGCATAAGAGGGGTGCTGCACTTCTGAGGTGCTGTCTTTCGGATGAGATGTTAAACTGAGGTCCCATCTGCCTGGATTGGTGGTAGTTTAGGTGGATGTTAAAGATCTCATGGCATTTCTCGAAAAGAGTAGGGGAATTTTATTGAGAAATGGACTTCAATACATAACAAAACGAAGTGAAAAACAGAAAGAAACATAATGCAAACAATCAAACAGCCCATGACATACAATTAATCCAATAGCTGTTAAAGCAGTCCGAAGAAGTGTGAGACAAGTCATAGTCCATTAGACGTTTCAGGGCTGTACCAACATTGAGGAATAATTCTTCATGTGTAAGATACTTCTGTTGTAAAATCCAGAGACATCGAGATTGCCATACTTGATAGCGTAAAATGCAAAATATAACATAAAGGTTGTCACTATGATATCTAACAAAAATATTAGAAAAAGGACCAAACAGCAGGGTTGAGTAAGCAATATTCCTAAATTCAGGCTCCTACCAGTGGTCAGCAAAGAAAGACCATAAATGTCATATATAATCACAGTCAATAAATAAATGGCATTGAGTCTGTAATTGTTGGAGACAAGCAGGACGAGGACAATAACGCTCAGACAGTTGTTTATGCTTGCTATTCCCCTTAACCCCCAATTTCCCAAAATTACTAAGCCAAACACAATCCCATACATAAGGGGAATACGTTTATTTTGTAAGTGTTGAAGAACAGTCACCTGCCTATCCTGTGGGCACTCAGGAAAAATGATCTCAGTAGAATGTTCAGCTAATAAAATGGACCTATACATCATTTTCCTATCAGCAGACAGTAGTGAAGAAGGGGTAATACACCATTTGATAAGTTGTTTAATACAGTCTGTAATACTATGTGGTACAGCAGAAAGTTTGGATAGTAGCCGGGGAGCTCCAGATAGCCAACTTGGCCTACAGAGAACAAGCCAGTGTTCTAAAAAAGGCATCCAAAGGAGATTACCTGGTCTCAACACCTTACCAAAATTATAAGCTACAAAAAGACTGTAAAAAAAAAAAGTGATAGGATGGAGCATAGATACCCCACCGTCAGCAATAGGTCTATAGGTAATTTCCAGCTTAAGGGGGTTCAAACGAGAGCCCCAAAATCTTGAAAAAAAACCCACTAAAAAGCCGTGTCCAAAGAGAAAACGGAGGGAGATAAACATAAAAAATGTAGAGAAAAATAGGGGTGAGAATAGTTTTAATCAGAACCTCTTTTTTTTTTTGATAATTGCTAACCTTTCCAGTTGCCTACCATCCTAGACCCCCTGGCAAGAACAATATCCCAATTTAGCTTTGCCATATCACCTGGTCCAAATAAGAGGCCCAAAACCTTAATAGGGTCCTTCGAGACAGGAATTCCAGCAATAACCCCTCTAGGCGGGACAGGAATAGAACCAATAACAACCCCTTTGCTTTTACTGTAATTAATTCTGGAGCCTGAGAGATGAAAAAAAAGCTCAATAGAGTCAGTCAGAGCAGAGACAGAAAAATGAAGGGGCAAAAGTAACACCAAGTCACCAGCATAAGCTAATACCTTGTGAGAAGCTAGAGAGGGAATCACATCAAGGCCCTGTAAAACAGTGTTTGTTTGCAGTATCCGAATAAAAATATCTATGGTAAATGCATAGAGACCAGGACTGAGCGGACAGCCTTGTTGCAGCCCTTTAGTAACAGCCAGCTTTTTCCCAAGCCAGTCATTAACATTAAGGATTAGCATAGCACCCTTATACATTGCAGAGATCCAAGAAATAAACTATGCAGGGAACCCAAAAGCTTTCAACACAAGAAATAAAAAGGAATGGGCAACTCGGTCAAAAGCCTTCTCCTGGTCCAAACCAAAAACATATCCTTGTAAGGGACCCACCTCCCCTGCAGAAAACACCTCCCGTAAATATATTAGGTTGTCCTGTTGTTTGCGGCTCGGGACTGCACAAGCCTGGACTGGGTGGAGTAGCAAGGGGGTAAGCACAGAAAGTCTAGCCAACAGTATTTTACTTAATATCTTCAAATCTGTATTTAATAAACTAAGGGGCCGCAAATTACGTAAATCAGACCTATCCCCTTTTTTGTAGAGAAGTAGCAAAATAGCTTCAGACATGGATGGGGCGTATTCCCCGGAGCGTAAGATGAAATTCAGGAGAATCACCAGCACAGGTCCAAGGGACTGTAAAAAGGTTTTATAAAAGCCAGCACTTAAGCCATCTGAGCCAGGGGCAGATTTAGAAGGCAACCCCTGAACAGCAGCAGTAACCTCAGCCAAAGTAATATCAGCAATCAAGGCCTGCTGTTGAGTAGTGGACAGCGTGGGTAACTGCAGTTTATCCAAAAGCGGAAGAACCACCTCAGGTGCCAGCACAGGGTCAGGAGCTAACAAAGAAGCCATATGGGTTTCAACCACATGTAAAAGCTCAAGGGGGGTCACTGACAGTATGGCCATTTAAATCAGTCAAACCAGAGATCAATTGGGAATCAATCCGGTTTTTGTTTTCTGTAAATGGGTCCAAAGAGTGGCGAGTCATAGAAGTGCCAAAACATAATTCTTGCTCTAAAGATTTGCCCCTATCATATTGGAGCCTAACCATCTACTTCTTTAAAGTAGCGATAAGCTCACTATAATCCTGTTTAGTAGTGTCTGATAGGGGAAATAAGATGCTGAAATTGATGTTGCAGCTGTAAATATCCCATGTAGTCAGTAGAAGTTTTAAGATGTGCCTGATGTTGAGAAAAGGATTTCCAACCTCGTTTGGATTCCTCCCACCAATCCAAAATGGAATCATAACATTCCAACACTGAAAAGCGAGCCACCCACTCCCTCTCCCACAACTTACAGAGACTAGAATTTTCCAGCAGAGATTCATTCAATCGCCACCCATTCTTTTTACACCTGGGGGCCCCCTCCCATGAAATAGTAACTGTAAGAGTACAATGATCAGAAAATTCTATGGACCAGGTGAAAACCTGCACAACCGTAAGCACAGAGGAGATGAAAATGAAATCAATACGTGTCCTGAGAGGTCCCCTAAAATACGTATAACCCCCCTGTGGGACATAACACCCTTATGAATCCAACAGATGTACAGTAGAGAGAATATTATTTAAAGCTACAGAATCACAAAAAAGTTTATTCGTGACTAAACCCCGATCAGAAATAGATACTCCACAATTAAAGTCCCCCAACCAAACAACCAACCGGGAAGTATGCAGGAAAGGTTGTACTTCCTTAAAAAGTGCCACACGTTGAGCTTTAGTTTGGGGAGCATATACCGTAAGAACCCTAAAACTTTCAGAGAGGAAAGAAACATCCAAACACAAAGCCCTTCCTGGATGTATATCTATTAATCTAGAAACTGAAAGCTGAGGGTTAGTAAATAAAATTCTTAAGCCATCGCAAACATCATCCCCCACAGACCAAAAGGAAGGACCCCGGGACCAACAATGAGAGGCATGTTGAAGGTCCCAGTGTGATTTCAGACGAATGTCCTGTAAACAGATTATATCAGAGGAGAAGGAATGAAGACGAGAAAAAAAAATCTCGTTTCTTCTTTCCTTTAATACCATTAACATTTAAAGTGGTAAATGTTAAGGAGGACATTGAAAGGGAAAGAAAAAGGAAAAAAAAGAAATCCTAACTGGAAAAAAAGAAAAAAAAACACTCAAGGGGGCTTCCCTGCTTGTCTGTGTCTAGTCGTCTTGGCAGTAGAGTCCTCAGATCGGCTATCGGTGTCAGTATTGGAAATAACAGATGAGGTATCAGTCTCGTCACCCGAATCCACTCCAGTATCTTCCTCTAAAGGGGCAAAAATGTTCCCTACAGGTACAGGAGCCTTCAGAAGTGAAGGTTTCTGTATTGGAATGGTTTTCTTTGAAGTTTTGGATTCAGACATGGTTTTACCACGTCTATTTCGTTTTCTAGGAGGAACCACCATAAAAGGGACTTCGGGGGGGTGGGTGGAGGCATGGTGTCTTCAGTAGGAGGTGTAGGGATGTAACAGGGTCTGGTAAAGCAGCCGAAGTCAAATCTGAGTCTAAACCTGAGGGAGAAGGTACAGTAACCAAAGACACTGGGGGGGGGGGGAACGGGAGGAACAGTAGCAGGTGTAGAGGTCAGTACAAGCTTGCCCGGGACGTATTGAGCAGCAGCCACCTGAGAAGCTAAAGCATGCTGGGCTTGATTGATAAGACCTTCATGGGAGGGACAGTCCTCACAATTATGAGAGGCCCAAGAAAAACGGCCATAAGCGTGACCAGTTTGTTCACAAAGATTACACTTAAAAAGATTCAAACAGGCAGACGCTAAATGGCCATACTCTAAACAATGACTGCATCTGGTGACATCACAGGCTGAACTCAGGTGTGTGCAGGAGCCACATTTGAAACAAGATCTGGGCTGCCCGATATGAAAAATAGAGCCCCTGTCCCGGCCTAAAAAAAACACACTGGGAAGATGTACAGGAACAGAATTGGTGGAGAAAAGTTTAATTTTCACCTTCCAACTCCCGTCCCAAATCTGTTTGCTGTCCATTGTAGGGGTAGGGCGACCTAAAATCTCACAGCATTGCCGCAACCAAAAAAGGATATCCTCAACATTGACCCCTTCATTTCTGAACAAAAGTGTAATGGTTTTAATGAGAGGCTTAATAAGGGGAATGGCCTGGAAAGGCACCCAGACAGGGTCATTCTTGAGGGTATTATACTGAGCCCAGAACCTATCCAAGTTAGACACATTCTTAAAGCTAACGTTGTAATTGCCATTCCCTAAGGAAATTAAAGCAAAAATCTCAGAAGAAAAAACTTCATAGATTTTTTTAACAGCGACCTGGAAGTAAACAACCTATCAGGAGCGTGTTCCAAGCCCCCCTTGTACTGCGATCCTCCAGGGAGCAGGTTCCCCAGTGGAATGAAACAAGCCAGCTAATTTGAACAAAGGGGCCAAGGAAGACTTCTCCTGGTGGTTGGCCGGAGCCTCAGGGCTAGGCCCCATCCTATGTTCAGTAGATACAGTACCTAAAGTAACACCAAAACCATTATTGTGAGAGACAACAGGTAGAAAGTCAGTTGAATTACCCAGGGGTGTGGTGGAGCTTGAAGCTAGATCTACAGTGGTGGCCACAGAAGGAGAACACATTTTCCTGTAGGAGGGGTCAGAGAGGTCCGGAGTCCAGTGTCCAGAGGCCGCAGGGACCCATCCAGCCGCTGAGAGGGCCTTTTCAGGAGACCAAGAAGTGTCACGAAAAGCAACCAGAGGGGGTGCAGGAGCCAAGTCCCCCCATTTAGTAGAAGGCAGTCGGTCCAAAAATGAAAACATGGGTTCCAAAGGAAGAGGAGTAGTAACCAACGATGCAGAGGCAGGTCGGGTGGCTCGAGACAATCCCAGGCATGACTTAGTAGGTTTGTAAGTACCAATCTGCGAGGCAGAAGGAAGAGGTGGTAAATCCGACTGCTTACAGGATTCAAGCAGAGGAACATGTGCACAAGCTGTGGAGACAGGCATCGGAGAGCCCGGAGGAAGCAAGAGCCAGCTTCCCAGAGCAAGCGTCCGACCGGGTAACTTGCCCTATCCGGGCCGACGCAATATTGGCCCTCCCAGAAACCAGAGGTTCCATCCGAAGTTCCAAGGGAGGTTTGTCATGTGCAGGAAGGTGCTCTGGAGTCGTCGGAACACAGGAGGTATCCCGAAGATCAGAAATATCTTGAGAACAAGTCGGCAGCAAAGGAACAGGTAAAGAGACATCCATAATATCAGCTTCCATGCAATCTTCTGCAGCGCTGTCGGGAGAAAGATCAGCAGCTGCCATGGCCAGATCCACAGCCTCCTGAGTGGAGAGGATAGGAGCTGAGGCCAGAGCTCCTATCCTAACAATGTCTGCACTCTCCAGAGAGCAAGGAGAACTGGCCATTGTAGCAAGAAGGCCAGCAATCCCCCTGCAGGAAGAGTAGGGGAATTTCCCTGGTGTCCTGGCCAAATTTCTCTCATTCACTAAAAATACCACCAACAGCTTAATCTGGTTCAAGGTCAGTTGGCATTCATCTGTATCCCCTACCCCCGGGTCGTGCCTGAAAATAGGCAGGATTTGTCTAGTGCACTTACCCGGTCAACACAAACTAAATAAATGAACTAAAAATTCAGAAATACAACAGCGAACAAACTGCACATGGAGGGTAAATTATATGATCATGCTGATTCACCACTAAGGTATTCAGACAGGCTGTTGACGTTTAAAGTAATTTATTTCAGCTGTACTGCCAGCCACTCCAACCATGCAGTACCATGAAATTATTCAAATAAACTCCAGGAGAAGGTGTGACGTGGCCTACATCTCCATATCTGGACCCCCAAAATACAAGGGATCCAATATGAACCTCACACTGCTCTGCAACAGTGCCCCCTTCCACTTTGAACGCACCACCACAAAGGAGAGCTATAGACTTTTTGTGGAACTCCCCAAATCCAGTAGTGCAGAAAGCGACAGCCTCTGCCCTGGATTCCTGAGGTTAGCCGCAGGCTACATTACCTCTCCATTAGCCTTTCTATTCACCATTTCCTTAACCACCTCTTCTGTAGCAAGGCTATGGATACAGGCCAGAGTAGTCCCCACATTCAAATCTGGGGATCCCGGGCTCATGGAGAACTACAGACCTGTTTCTTTCCTGTCCCACCTCAGCAAAGTGCTTGAGATGATAGTACTCCAGCAAATGTTAGGCTATATAGACATTAATGGACTACTCTTCCCTTTGCAGCATGGCTTCAGGAAAGGCAGGGTTCAGCACCACCACAGCCATAGCCAGCTTCACGGACCATGTACTCTGATCTGCTGACATGGGCATGCTAACCGGAACCATATTCACTGACTTATCCAAGGCCTTCGATCTGGTTGACCACAGCCTCCTTATCCAGAAACTGGCCTCACTCGGCTGCTCGGTGGGGATGGCAAACTGGTTTCATCATTATCCTTCCGGGAGGTCACAACATGTCTGTCAGTGGAGCTCTCTCATCACCCCTTGCAGTGCTCAATGGTGTCCCACAAGGATCCAATAAACAACATTAGCAGACCCAATAATTAAACACAAAATTGATAGATTTCACTTGCTAGCACGTTTTTTCAAACACATTTTAAACCGATGAAGTAATTGAAGACAATGCACTGACAGTGAATGGAGCTAAAAAAACTAAAAAACAAAGATCTGTGTTCCTGATTAGTGCACATAAATGGTATTTCAGAGAGTGTTTTTTTTGAGGAACTGGTGATAGAAGGCTGGGCGTTCCCAGACAGAGTCGTAAGAAGCTTTAAACAGAAGGCAAGCCATCTAATAGCTATGCCTTGCCTCACAGATGAACACCGCCTAATATTTAGTAGTTGAAAGTGATGAGTACTTCTAGAAAGTTGTGTAACAAAATGTAATATTTTATTTAGGAGACTATCCACTTCATCAAGTGTTGTCTTAGAGGTAGAGCCATAACAAAGAAGACCATAATCTATTACTGATAACAAAAAGCTCTGTGCTAGGAGATTACACGTTTCTGGAAGAAGGGATGCATTCACCACACAGTATACAGAAGGCCAAGATGTGTGTGAATGATTCTAGTTAACTGGTCAACATATGGGCCATACGACAAAGAAAAACTCAAGACTACACCTATATATGAAAATTTCTCCACCAGCTCCAACTTGCGTCTTTCCATGATATTATAACAAAATCCTCAGAATGGTCAGGTTTTTTCCTTGCATTTCTGAAGACCATGGTTTTCATTTTCTTAGCATTCAAATGTGTGCTTTTTTGTTTTGGTTTTATTAATACATTCAACACACATTTTGTCCTCCTGTGTTCAGCAGGGCAGCTCATAAGCCCATTTCCTGGCACCAGCACCAGCTACCATGTCTGCCTTCACAATGTTGCCTCATCAAAACAGCATGTTAAAAATTGCAAAGACAAAGTCCAGCAATATGAGCGCCAGGAAAGAAGGCAACGGAAAACATCAATGAGGTGCCAGAACACCGAAACCACCGTGTGTTATATAGTGCATCTTCAGGTATGAAGGGTGGGGGGAGGGCAAAGCCCCTGCTTGTAAACATTTGTGTGGTGTTCATTTGCTTTTCTGTGTTCTGACACCTCGCTGAAGTTCTCTGTCACTGTCTTTCCCAGTGCTCGTACAGTTCAGACACAAAGGGCAACCCTAGGAAGCATATGCCAAGTGCGGTGCAGCCCCTAGCCTTACTGTCTGCTGATCTTCACCGACTGGGAGAGAGACCAGTCAAGGAAGGCAGACTCCAACAGGTGCAGAAGCAAGGATTATTTGACAGCAGTTCTACCTGGTTGAATCCCCTTGGAGTGCACAGTCTGGGCTCCTATCTCCGCTGAGGCGACTTCTCTCCTCAATCACTCTGCTCAGACCCAGTCAGTGTCTGCTCTCTCAGCATAAGGAGCAATTGGAACACTTACCCAGAATTCCTGGCTGCTGTATGTAAATCAGCATGTGTAATGCTGTAGCCCTACTGAAATAGTGGTCGACTAATACAAAGCTCTCAGCTGGATGCAACAGCTCAGACACAAACGGCACCCCTAGGAGGCATACACCAAGAGAGATCCCGCCCCTAGCCTTACTGTCTGCTGTACCCACTACTGAAATAGTGGTTGGCTAATAGAAAACTCTCAGCCAGAAACAATTAGAGGTAACAGCTCAGACACAAAGGGCAACCCTAGGAGGCATACGCCAAGTGCAGTCCAGCCCCTAACCTTACTGTCTGCTAAGCTTCACTGACTGGGAGAGAGTCCTCCCCTCCTCCAGTCTCTAGTTGTGCTACTAAGTGGCAGACCTTAACAATAAAGGTTCTACCTCCAATCCCACCCACCCCGGGTCCTCTTCCTATATAGATTCTGCATGTCACCACCCACTTCCTACCTGAACTGACTAGAAGGCAAAAAAAAAAAAAAACATTAGAAAATGTTTTTTCCTACCTTTCAGTTCTCTCCAGCAGAGCAGCTCAGACACAAAGGGCAACCCTAGAAGACATACACCAATTGCGGTCCAGCCCCTAGCCTTAATGTCTGCTGAGCTTCACTGATCTTCACCTGAGGGGAAGCGCAAGTAGGAGATTTAAATTCTCCCACGCTCTTGATTGCAGGTCTTCCAACTGAAGCACTGGAAGTGGAACTCGCAGCAGTATAGCCACATCCAGGTTCCATCTCATCAGTGACTTCTACTATCGTCATCAGGTTTTGCTGCAGCAGTTCCCTGGGCAGTTCAGCATTTAAGAAGGGTAGTTACTGTCCTGCAGCCAATGGATCAGTCCCCTCTCCCTCACAGCAGCAAGGAGCCGGGATGCATGGACCACAAGCAGGGTTTTTTACGGCAAGCAGCGGAGACTCCACGGAGCTGTTTTGAGCCAAAGGGCAGAACAACTGAGCTAGTAACCAGATTCCTTCTTACCTTGCAGGAGTACAAGCTAGACCTCGTCTGTTCAACAGCTACCTGGTTTTCTGTAGCATATGGGGAACAGTTGGATATGCCCATCCACCCTCCCCTGAGTGCTCTTGCTTTATAGGTGTGTAGCGATAAAACACCTGATAGGAGGCAGTAAGGTACAAAAAAAAAAAAACTCACTGTTCTGTTTTCTTTTTCATCCACACTTACTGCCAAGAAACAGGAATCAACACTATCAACCAAAAAAAACCAAAAACAAACAACAACAAAAAATGGACCTTGTAAGCTGCGAAAACTGTGGTGCACTGTACTAAAGGATCTACAAATGGCAACCAGGACCCTGCCATGCATGCTGCGCCACAGCTTGCAGACCAACTACAGGATGCTTGGGCTATAATATATGAATAATATATGACCTCCAATACAGGGAACTTTGTAGCACACCTCCTCAACTCCCACACCACCAGTACCAGCATGTCAGCCGGGGCTGGACTTGAGGCAAGGCCCAGAGACTGGCAGATGGTAAGGAAAAAGAGGCATCATTGGAGGCCCAGGAAGGAAGCCAAAAAACAGGAACATTTCCCGGCCATCCAAACAAAAAACAGGTTCACTCCACTGCTAGCAACCAAAGACAAAGTAATACAAAGTAATGAACTCAAATAACCAAAAAAGGCTAACACACCAATTAAAACCAATACAAACTACAATATAAACAAAAATACTAAAATTCAAAATAAAAACGACACAAATATAAACAAAATTCTCGTAATCAGGGATTGCATGATCTGAGGAGTGGAACACCACCTAACAAAAAATGTTAAAAGCGACATCATGGTAAACTGACTACCAGGAGCCTCTACAAGAAGGGACACTAACCGCATAAAAACAACTGTGCAGGAATTAGGGGATGTTACACATATAACAATACACCTTGGTTCCAATGACTTGGCAAATCACACAGTTCAGGAGGCCAAGAAACACTTGGAGGACCTGTCCAACAAACTTTCTTCCCTTGCATTCAAATTAGCCTTCTCAGAAGTGCTGCCAGTGTGGGGAAAAAAGCAAAAAGGACCAAGCAAGTCAGAGAGATTGAAGTGGGTGAATTCAACTCATGGCTGCGTGATTGGTGATAAGACAAGGGATACCATTATATGGGTAACTGGCACAACTTTTGGGAAAGAGCTTTTTTTAAATACGACAGACGGCACCTAAACAGAAGGTGTGCGAGCACTCGGACAGAAATTCAATGTCTATACAGGTAGTTTAAACTTAATAAAAGGGAGTATGATGGAGCTCATACCCCTGCCATTGGTGGGCTGGTCATCACTCCCCAAAATGCCAAATGCATGCATACATCCTCAGAAAACAAATCATAGCCAGCATCCGCCATAATCTCTTGGCCGGAAAGAGCAAACTGGTACAGTACAGGAAGAGGGTACAACCTCGCACCAAAGAGGATGTACATTCCTGGAAGGCAATGGTTGCAAATGCTAGGAGCCTAACCAGCAAACTTCCCGAACTCGGCCATCTTGGAAACAGAAAGGTTGGACAGGGTGGCTGTAACAGAAATGTGGTTCATGGAAAA
The DNA here is from genome assembly GCA_016271365.2 of Neoceratodus forsteri. NCBI lineage: Eukaryota > Metazoa > Chordata > Ceratodontiformes > Ceratodontidae > Neoceratodus > Neoceratodus forsteri. Next base: position 44,679,441 of record CM057451.1, read on the forward strand.
CCATGGTTAGGATGCAGCCATTCCTGGTTACAGTCTTTTCAGGAAACATAGGCAGGGCAAAAAAAAAAGGGGGGGTGGCCGATTTACATTCGGGAGGAAATAAAAGCCACAGAAGTAAAAGGGTAACCTGGAGACTTTGAGTCACTGTGGCTAACCGTAGACTCGGGCAAGGGAAAACCCTTCAGAATTGGCGCTGTGTACAGGCCCTCCAAATTAAGGAGATAACGCAGACAATGACCTAATAGAGGAAATCCACAATATGTCTGATAAAGGTGAAGTGATACTGGTGGGGGACTACAACCTACCAGATATTAACTGGAGCACACTAACGGCAGCAACAACAAGAAGTAGGGACTTCTTATTGTCACTGCAAGGTGTAGAACTGTTCCAGGTTGTTAAAACCCCAACAAGGGGAGATGCCATTCTTGATCTTGTCCTCAGAAACTCAGAAAGTATCAAGAACATTGAAGTGGGATGCCATATGGGCAACAGCAACCATCTCATGGTAAGCTTTAAGGTAATCATAACACAGGACATCAGCCACTCAAACATAAAGGTGCTAGATTTCGGAAAGGCTGACTTCCAAAAAATGAACAACATAAGTAGCCAGTTGATGGAAACAGAGGTTGAGGAGGTGGAGGTCATGTGGGGGAGACTCAAGAGAGCAATAAAGACTGCCACAGATCAGTGTGCCAGATGGGTCAGCAAAGCAAAGAGAAAACTCCTCTATGGTGTTCCAAGGAAGTGGCTTCCACAGTCAAAAAAAGAAGGCTTATATCATATACCAGGAAACCAAAACTGAGAAAGACTTGGAGTCATAGAAGGAAAAAATGAGAGAGTCTAACAAACTAATTAGAAAGGCAAAAGCCCAGACAGAGGAAAAGATAGCAGAAGGGCAAAGAGAGGAGACAAATCATTTTTGAGATACATTAGGCAACATAGGAGTGCAAATGGGGAGATAGTAAAGATCGCTATTGAAGAAGGGAAATGCACCAAACATGACCCAGAGAAAGTTGAAATCCTCAACAAATGCTTCTGCTCATTGTTTACCAATGAGGACCTAGGGGATGGCCCAGCCCTGAAAAAACACAGCACCCCAGGACCAGGGGTAGACACGAGTCCCTTTACAGAAGCTGAAGCACAGGAAGTGCTAAATAAACTAAAAGCAGACAAAGCCATAGGACCAGATGAGATGCACCCCAGAATCCCTAAGGAACTGGGGGCAGAATTAGCAGCACCTCTGACACTTCTGTTCACAAACTCCTTGAATAGCGGTGTGGCACCCAGTGACTAGAAAAAGACAATAGTGGTTCCACTTCACAAATCAGGAAGTTGCAAAGAAGCTAGTAATTACAGATCAGTGAGTCTCACATCTATAGTAGGGAAATTAATGGAGGCACTTCTTAAACAGAGGGTCAAAGCATTCCTCGAAACTAGAGGCCAGCAAGACCCTAAACAGCATGGTTTCACAGCAGGTAGGTCATGCCAGACAAATCTGCTTGAGTTTTTTAAACTATGCAACAAAAATAATGGACAACGGTGGGGCAGTAGATGTGATCTACCTTGACTTTAGTAAGGCCTTCAACTTGGTTTTACACAGAAGGCTGGGAAAGAAGCTTGACCACATGGGTTGGTCCAGAAGTAGATGGGTACAAAACTGATTCCAAGGCAGAACCCAGAGGGTACACATTAGTGGAACGCAATCGACGGATGGCAGGGTGACCAGTGGGGTGCCCCAGGGCTCAGCGCTGGGGCCTCTGCTCTTCATTGTTTTTATAGTAGACATCGCTGACAGACTGGAAGGGAAGGTGTGTCTGTTTGCAGATGACACCAAGATATGTAATGGTGGACACCTCAGAAGGAGTGAGCAAGACGGAAGCTGACCTCAAGACACTAGAAGAATGGTCTGGAGTGTGGCAGCTGAGATTTAACACCAAGAAGTGCAAGGTCATGCACATAGGAAAGAAAAATCCAAGAAAGGAGTATTACCTAAGAGGCAAAAGACTGGCGGCCTCAAACCAGGAACAAGATCTGGGAATCGTAATCTCAGATGACTTGAAGATTAGTAAGCAGTGTGAGAAGACAATACTGAAGGCCAACAGAATGCTGGGCTGCATTGGGAGGGGAATCACGAGCAGAAAGAGAGCGGTGGTACTACCACTATATAGAATGCTGGTCAGGCCTCACCTGGAATATGGAGTCCAATTCTGGAGGCCTCACACCAGGAAGGACATTGACTGGGTGGAGACAGTACAGAGAAAGGCAACAAAAATGATTCAGGGTCTGCACTACGTGTCCTATGAGGAAAGACTTGGGGAACTGAATATGTACTTCCTGGAGCAGAGAAGAGATAGAGAGAGAGGACATGACTGAAACATTCAAGTACATGAAAGGCATTAACAAGGTACTTGCAAAGGAACCTTTTCACTTCAGGAAGGGCTCCAGGACCAGGGGGCTTAACCTCAGGCTGCAAGAAGAGAGGTTCTCTACCAACACGAGGAGGTTTTTCTTCACAAAGAGTGGTGGACACCTGGAACAGCCTGCCCCAAGAGGTTGCGGAGGTCAACATTGTGGGAGGATTCAAGAATGCATGGGATAGACACAAGGGAACCATGACTACAAAGGGCAACTAGAGTGTCAAAATAGGTTTAAAACAAATGAGCAGATTAGATGGACCTAGCAGTTTCCTTCTGCCGCCAACTTCTATGTTTCTAAGTATTTCTATGCTTAAATTGTCTTCGCAATTTTTGACACTGTGTTTTGATATGGAACCCATGTTGATATACCTGGTCATCGGATTCACCACAAGCTTCCCCCTCATGGCAGGAATGAGAGGGGGAGGACCGTCCTCCCCCTGATCAACAAATCCTAGGCAGATCAAGTTCAGTGACCGAGCAGCAGTGTGGGTGCAAGCATGGTTGTGCTGAGCTTCATTGAGCCCTTCTGATGCTGTTTTGTTCCATTCTTTCCATACCTGACCGCAGAGCACCATACTCATGTGTAGAAGTATACCTGTCCAATCTGTTGCTGCAGTTTCCACCTGTATGTGCCTCCCTAGCACTTCTCTACCCCCAGGCCTTCAACTGGGGGCAGCGGAGGATTGGCCAACATACCTCACCTCCCTTGGACAGGAGAGCAGTGCTTAAGTTCCTTGATCCTCTCCCTCTGACCCCGGTGACCCAGGTCCATTCCCGAACCCGGTTCACCAGCATGGGAAAAAGGTAAGGTGTGAGGCTCCTCAGCCCTCTTCATTACTGGACCTCATCTTAGCATTCAAAGTTAAACAGCAGACAATGAGCCAAGACTGGAGGGTGTCAAAGCTTGTTTGACACTTAGTTTTTAAATACATTAAATCCTTCCCTTCACAATAAGGAACATCATCAGCCTATAGAATCATGTTTATAGGAGAAAATGTTGGGGAATGGAGTTTAAAAAAAAAACTGAAAAGAAGGGTCCCTAAGACTGATCTCTGGAGAATGCCCAAATAATATAAGAATGAGGACTACTTATCCGCTATCCATATCCTCTGCTGTTGAGGGGAGAGGTAGTGTCTGAACCGTTCACATATATCTGTCAAAACCCTAAGTCTGTGAACAACCTCCGGTGATAAACTAGATATACTAAATCAAAGGCCTTGGAGAATCAGACTGCTGCAGTCATCTTCCCAACACCTAATGCATTCTGCATGTCTTCTGTGAACCTCGCCAAGGATGTCGTAGTACTATGTTTGAGTTTGAGCCCATGCCGGGCTTCTGTAAAAGTGTTCCCTTGGTCAAAGATATTACACAATTGATCAGAAATATATTTTTTCCAGGACCTTTGCCAGGGGACATGATAGAGTAGTTGGTCAATAATTATTTACATTAGATGGATCACTGGATTTCAAAATAGGAGAAATATTAGCTGATTTCCAGGCTAAAGGCATAATGCTGGTGCAGAAGGAGATTATACTGTTTGCACAGAGGTACAGCAGCACTGTCAGTAGCCGGTTTCATCACACCAACATCTATACCATCATTGCCTACTTTGGGACTTGGATTCATTTTCTTTGGATATTTTGCCACTTCCTGTACAGACACCATTTTAAAATGAACTCTTGGTTGGTTAGCATCCTTCTGGGACCTGTTTTGATACCAACTGATTTGCTTATTGGGGGTCTGGTCGTAATGAGATAAATTGAAGACAAAATGATTAAAGGTTTCATCTGCTTCCTGGACATCACTACAACCTTCATCACCTGATTTGAAATTGGTTATAGTTGTACAATTATTTTTCCCAAACAACTTATTTAAAGAATTCCAAGTCTGACAAGGATTTTTACCAAAGGAATTTTGTTGTCTGTCATAATCATTTGATTTAGCTTTCCCCGACCTCAGTTTTACATTAGTTTCTCACTTGTTTGAATGTCAGTAAAAGCTCTGGGGGCCCAATATTCAAACTTTGCTCAGCAAGCAAGGTGTTTGTGCCTCATTTGCCTGAGATTTGCATGGGAGCACCATATTCAAAAATGGCAGTTGCGCGTGCCAATAGTAATATATGCGGGTGGGCAAAGGGAGGGGCAGGGACAGGAATACCCATGCAACCCAATGTTCAGCGCATTTGCACTGCACAAAAGGCATTAGAATGGTCAGTTTGCTCTGCACAAATACCGACAATCAAAACCCCGACTTACTCCGGGCAACCCTAGCAGCCACTGGAGCAACAGCCATGTTGGCAGTGGGAGAGCACACCTACTTCCTGGTGGACAGTGGCACCCTCCACCCTCCGAACCCTGGCCACATTAAAAAAAATTACATTCCTTGTGTTGCATGGCACCCCTTCTCTGTACTATACATAGGATGTGCGCTCCCTGTCTATTCATATGGCAGCTGGCCAAGGAGGTGAGAGAAGGGCTGTGCAGGGCACGGTATCTGAGCCACGGCACCAGTGATAAGGGTGATTCAGGTGGGAGGGTGGGCAGGGTGGATGGTCAGTGCCCGTGATGCTGGGAGGCAGTAGATGTCAGGGAAGGGGTATGTTTGTATGGGGATTGACGGGTGGGGAGGTGCCACTAGAAGCCAGGGGAGTCCTTTTTGATATTTTTCATGATTTTATTGCACTTTTCCAACACTGTGTATAAGAAGCATACATTATGGTTACTGGCGGCTCACCCTGGGGCTGGTGATTGGAGGGTGGGATGGACCACTAGGCACCAGGAATGTTTCTCATTTCACTGGTGATGGGGCATAGAGGGTGGGGTGAGCACTAATTACTGAGGCTTTTATTTCTTTTTATGGGGCTGGGGATTGGAAGGCAGGGGGACCACTTTTTGCCAGGGATACATTATTGCAAGAATGGGTCATCGATCAGAGGGGGACCACTGTGCACCATACTAATACTAAGGATCATACTGAAGATGAAAAAGAGCTAGGAGGCTGAATTAGCCCATACATGCTCTTTTACTTTAGTTTGAATAATAAGCTAGTTTGTAACCTGTCAGTAAGAGTTAATCAAGTTTGTATTTCAATTCAGATTCTGTTTTACTGATAATTATGTTTAGGTAAAGTTTATTCCATGGGTTTATAATTCTTAAGCAAAAGGTTTAATTATATCAACAGAAAATTCTTTTTTACACTATTAGTTGAAGTGGGTGGCCTCCAGTATTATGTGTGAAGTCCTTCAATTCCAGACCGAGTTCCACCATTAGATATGGATCCTGAATAATATCAAAGAGAAAAAGATCACCTCTCAACCTTCTGGTCTCAAGTGTCATAAGGTTAAGGGTATTTAGTCTATACTCATACGATTCATTTTCTAAACTGGTTATATGTTTTGTAAATCTGCGTTGTATATTTTCAAGAATTTTGCAGTCTGTTTTTTTGTATGGGCACCACAGCTATGAGGCATGCTCAAGGTGTGGTCTTACGTAAGCTCTAAACAGAGGCATTAGAACCGTACAATCCTTTGATTTAATGTTACACTTGATTGACCATACTACTCTGTTAGATTTCTTAACTGATTCCAGAATTTGTTTAGAATTATTTCAATCATTTGAAATTATTACTCCCAAGTCTTTCTCATTCATTGTTAGACTTAAGGTGGTGTTTCCTAAGTATAGTTAACTATTGGATTTGATTTGATTTCCCTAAGTGCATAACTTTACACTTTGTAGCGTTTAGTTTTATCCCCCATGTGTTTGCCCAAGTAACAATTTTCTCCAAATCGTCTTGTATTACGGAAGATTGTTTATCACAAGGGGCCACCAAGCTTGATGTCATCAGCATATTTTATGGTGGCAGTAAGACATTTTTGGGTCATGTTTGAGACAAAGATTTGAAATAAGCACTGGCCTAGCACGGAACCCCGGGGGACTCCACTAGTCACCTTTCCTGATTCCGAGTGGTGACCATCTATTACAGCTTTTTGAGATCTACTTTTCAGTCAGTTAGCTATCCAATTTGTAATATATGGGTTGATGTTTAAATTATGAAGTTTTGCTGTTAGGGTCTTGTGTGGCAGGCCATCAAAAGCCTTACTGAAGTCCAGAAAAATGACATCACTGGGTGTGTTGTCAAGATGGTAACTAATAGTTTCATAGAAACACATTCGATTTGTGAGACATCCCCTGCCTTTTTTGAAGCCATGTTGTTCTGAATCCTGAGCGTCTACAATGGGGGCTATCTAATCTTTGATTAGGCTTTCTAGTATTTTGCAAACAGTTGAAGTTAGACTGACTGGCCTATAATTTTCCCACCAGGGAATTTAATTTTAACTATCGGGCCAGCAATCAAAGGGGGGGATCCTAGGCACAAGGGAATTTAATTGTAACTGTCAAGACAGTGATTGGGAGGACCACTAGGCACCAGTGCATTTTCTTTTTATATGTCAAGACATAGATTGGAGGGTTGGGGGGAGGACAACTAGGCTCCAGGGCATTTTTTTTAATGTTGGGATGGTGACACTACTTCCCATGCAAATGAGCCCATAAGGGAGAGGCAAATGGCCCCTTAGAACCTTGCATACCCAATGGGCTCATCTGTATGGAACTGCCTGAATCTTCCTGGACATAAACTCTCCACTACTCATTCAAAGTAATGGGACTATATCAGAGGCGCTATGACTGAGCGGGAGCCAAAAATCTTCAGGAGGGCCAGCACCGAGGTAGAGCTGTGAGGAAGCAGTGCTGAGCCTGGCTCACACCATATAGGCTACCTTGTTATCAACCCTCCAACTACCTCAGTTCCTTTTTTCCTGCTGTCGAGTGCGCTTCAGTGATGATGTCGCTCACCCGCCATAAGTTAAATCTTCATGTCTATATGACAGCAGCTTTAGTCATTCAGTATTTGATTAGTTTTTATTTAATTTTAGTTCATTTCATTAAAAAAACAAAAAAGTCGATTTTCCTTAATGAAAGAAGTCTTCTTCATCCCACCTTCGACAGAGTCAGCCATCAACGGGGCCGGTGATGGTAGGGAGACTTTGCATGAAAGCTGTATGTCTAGCAGGGCTGGGTCTGGTCTGACGCCCTTTACGGATGGGGGGTCTGACTATGGGCAGTCCGGTGCTTGGGGGGGATGGGTGGTCCTTCCAAAAGCACAAAGAGAAGCAGTGCCATTCTCGATCTTCATCGAGGCCTCGGCACTGCTCAGCCTCGAGTTCTTCTTCGGACCCCCTGGTCGAAGAATAACTGGTACCACTCAAGATTTCCCTCTGGTATGTCTGCACATTGATCGTCAGTAGCTGGGAACAGGAGACCAACTCCAGTGCTGTTGGGGTTCCCCTATGGCCTCTGTTCCTAGTGGCTGACATCCTCGACTCCGTAGTCCCTCCCTGCCTCCTGGGAGGGTCTTCCGGTGAGCAGTTTCATCATTGGGCCACTCTTATGGAGCAGTGGGTTGGCAGTTGTCCCATCTGTCCAAGCCTATAGGGTGTCCCCAGGGCCTTCAGTTCTAGGGGTTTTGAACCTCTGGGCAGGGCAGTTGGGTCTACCTAGTCATGCAGCACCATCTCTGGTGCCGTTGACACCATGCTGTGGTGCTTTTCCCCCTCATATGACTGTGGCACAGGGGTCAGCACAGGTACCATTTTCTTCTACTAATTTTGTCAGATTCTTCTTCCTTGGGAGCTCTGGGAGTCAGGTTGTGGTCCCCTGGTGCTTGTGTGGTGCCACTTTTGACTCCAGTCTTGGCGGCACTGTGTCCAGAGCTGTTACCTAGGCTGGCACCATCTTCTCCCTCAGCACCGCACTCTGTGCCGGCGCTGTCTGCGCATTCAGTGCTGCCTATGGCACCAGGATTTTAGACTGATTTATGGAGCGCCTCCTTCTGCTCTCTTTCCTCCCTTTCCTATATATACTATCCCTCTGGGAGCTAGTAGGAAATTATATTGAGCCTTATTCTGATCTAGAATTAGGAAACTATTTTGACAAACATTCTTCTCTCGGAGTGGCACATAAACCATCTCCTTCAGCGGAGCCTCTGGTTGAGGACCTTTCCTTTAAGTCTCTGCTAAAAAACATGAATTCCACTCTCTCTGAACTTCAGAGATTGATTCTGGAAAATTGCTACATCTGCAATATCTGCATGTTCTGCAGATTCCTGTGGAATTGACTTCTTTGGTGCAGCCCTCTTTTGAGACTCTCTGACAAATGGTGTGGGACAATCTACCACTTAGTCCTTCTGTGGCTAAATCTATAGACAGGAAGTATGCCTCTGTGGCACGGTGGAATAGAATCCTGTCCCATTTGTTATGGAGAAAGTGTTTAAATACAAAGATTTGTCCTTTCCTGTCTCTTGTCTGTCTGGTTGCACAACTAAATTTTCCTGTGAGATCTAGGGTTTGATCACCCTGACAGTCTTGCAATTATTTGCCTCTCACTGTCTCTAGGTCTTCCCTTGCTGTTTGACTTTTTCTCTCTTGCATATCTGCTGATATAAAAATATATGCAAATCATTGTATGTAAATGTAACTGATATTGGGATCCCTTTGTTTAGAAACTATATAATGTTAATTTTTGAAATGTATATAATTATAGTTTGAGATGATTGCAAAAAGCTATTGGAAAATTACCTGAGTGCAATGTTTAAGCCTTTTGCAGAAGAGCTGTGGAGAAGGGGCCTCAGCTCAGGAACACTGTGTTTCTGCCTGCACCTGCCTGAAACATACAAGAACAGAACACTTTGGAAGAAACAGGATGCTTGTTAAGGATGAGGGTTGGAAGGACTTATAAGAGAGCTGAACTGCAGTTGCTTAGAGAGGGAAAAGGGACACACAGAGATTGAAGGAAAACTCTGATGGATCTTCACTATTTTATTCTGCCTTTGTAAATCGTTCTACAGAACAAGGTTATTTTTTTGTTACTGTTAGTGTAAATAAATATTTTTGGTGAATTCTACGACTGCACCTGGTTTTCCTATGCTTCCTGACCTGTGCCTCAATGACAGATAGTATCAGCCTAAATGGGATTTACGCCATACATACTCTAATCCAGGAGTTTTGTGTGGGTACTGGACCTAGTACCAGGGAAGCATAGAAAAAGGTATGTATTCTGCAGCAGCAAGTCCTGGAGTGGTTACCAGGAGAATGGCAGCCAAACTAGCAGACGGAAGTCCAAGCTGAGATTGTACAGCCAGCACAAGTTATGGAAAAAGAACAGGCAGTGACAGAACCTGAAAGCGTGATGGACTTTTTTAAATGGTGGGCTATACAACAAAAAGAGACTAAGAAGCAGAGAAGAGGAGAGATGCAGAGACAGGAGCAGCAGATGAGAGAAGAGATGCAGTGACGGGAGCAGCGATGACTGAATGCCTTGCAGGCTATCAAAGGCAGAGGATCTGGCACAGATCCAGATGAGCAACAAAACACAAGCAACTAAAAAGCCATTAAACTTACAAAGTTGTGTCCCTTGGATGATATCGAGGCATACCTGACAACTTTTGAAAGAGTTGCCACAGCCTGCCAATGGCGAAAGCAGCAATGGACAATCAAACTGGTACCCTACCTGACAGGGAAAGCCCAACTTGCCTACAGCAATATAGACACTGCACAGTCAGAAAACTTTAACCTGGTGAAAAGCGAAATCCTGAAAAGGTATGACTTCTCAGGAGAGACCTGCAGGCAGAGATTTCGATCTCTGAAGTACAACTCGGTTGACAATCCTCGAGAAACCTTCACCTGACTCTGAGAACTCCTGATAAAATGGCTCCAGCTAGAGAGCAAAACTGTCCCACAGATCATTGACACATTTGCCATGGAGCAATTCATCAACATCCTGCCTACAGGTGTGCAGCTGTGGGTAAAGGAACACCTACCAGAGAGTGGAGAAAAGGCTATTTCTTTGGTCAGAGACTACCAAATGGCCAGACAGATGCCACAGCAGTGAGGTAACAGCTAAGCACTGGTAAGATGCTCTTTTGCCCATTTAAACTCAAAGTCTGAGAAGAACTCCAGTGGGGGTAACAAATCTGGGCCCAAAGATGTTATTTGCTATTACTGTAATAAGCCAGATCATATTGCAAGAAACTGCTGTAGTAAGAAGAGTGGCACTGGAGCAGATCTGTCCTTGGAAAATTGGGGTAAGTACTTAACAGAGGTGAAGGTGGGGGATAGGACTGTAAAAGGACTCATTGATTCGGGAAGCAGACAGACCCTAGTGCATGTTGAAGTGCTGGGAAAACACTGTGCAAAAGGACCAGGTACTGGTGTCATGTGCATCCATGGGGACACTCGATACTATCCCACCACACAAGTGACTCTGACCATTAAGGGTGTGTCGCACCAAATGAAAGTGGGGGTAGTACCTAAGTTACTGTACCCATGATTATTGGAAATGACTGTCCAGGATTTACTGAGTTAATCAAAGAGGGAGTAAATCCTGATGTTTCAACAGCTGGGGTGATGAGCTCAGGCAAAGAAAATCTCAAATGGTGGGGATACTTTTCCTTTCACTGATTTTGATTTGGACTTGTTTGAGCACAGCTCCAAGGTCTGGAAATCCAGGAAAGAAAGACGATGCCCGAAGAAACTGTGGCAACAAATGACTGATGGACATAAGGGGTTAACATACTGTATGAAAATGCTGAAACTAAATTGATAACTGATTGTAGGTATGGTAAAATTTTGATTCATACTAAAAATGAATATGGATAACATCACTGAGCTGAGGCTCATTTACAGTGAGGTCCATTAGGCCCAAACCAGTTACTCTTACATTGATTAGATAAAATACATTAACCACATTACATTATAACTGGACTTATACAAATAACATTAACAATTACATTTCTAAAATATCATTGTTCACTCTTAACAATCAACGTAAACAACACATACAAAATACAGACAGATACAAATAGTCATTTCTCTTTTTTTCTTTAAATACCCCCTTATAAACTCTAAACTGTTGTTTATGATAACTAATTCCCATTTCCCTACTCAATACTATGTCAATTCCCCTTCTATGTTTGTATGATTAATGTACCACTCTTTTATCAGTTTTATTTGAAATTCTCTATTCACTGGTCTTAAGTTCCCAGGTAATTTATTCCACAATTCAGGACCAAGGCATACAAAATTATTTTTTCCCAAAACAGTTTTTCGTCTTGGTATCACACATTCCAAACTGTTTGCAGAACCTAATTCCCTATTTGATATTTTTAATCCAATGCCCTCTCCATTATAATCAGGGACCTTCCCCAAGATACATTTTGTCATAAATATAATTGTATTTAGGATTCTTTGGGGAAGGGAGACCCAATTTAACTCCTTATACATCTCTGATCTGTGTGTCATTTTTGGCACTCCTAATATAAATCTTGCCAATTTATTGTACATAATATCCAATTTGGACAACTGCCCTTTTGTGGCACCCATATAAACAATATTTCCATATTCCAATATGGGTAATACCATTACAGTCACTACAAGTTGTCTAACCTCAAGGGACATATAGTTTCTAATTCTATACAGGGATCCTAAACATTTCCCTACTTTTTTTAATGTGTTCTCAATATGAATATCCCATTTAAGGTATCTATCTAAGAAAACCCCCAGCTATTTATACCTATCGACTTGCTCCAGGATAGTCCCTGTAGCAGTCACAATTTGAAGTCTATTTTGTTCAGTTATAACCCCATTGCCCTTGTGGAACAACATAACCTGTGATTTCTTTTCATTTAAAACTAATTTAGAGCTCAACAAGAAATCCTGTACGCAGTCAAAAGCTTGTTGCAATACTGACTGAATTGGACCCAGTGACGGTCCAGCCACATAGATAATTGTATCATCAGCATATAAGTGATACTGTACCCCTTGCTGTAAGAAATGTAAGTCATTCATATATAGATTATACAGGATAGGTCTGAGTATGGATCCCTGTGGTACACCTGAGATGGTTTCCCTCAGTACTGAGGTCCAGTCCTTTATGGTTACTTATTGTTGTCTCGAGTTCAAGTAATTTCTGAACCAATTGACTGCCGTCTCGGATATACCACAGGTTCTCAGTCTGGACAGGAGGATGCCATGGTCCAAGGTGTCAAATGCTTTTGAAAGATCAATAAAAATAGCTCCCACTGGCATCCTCCTGTCCATACATTCCACAATGTCCCCTGTAACCTTTAACAGGGCCGTAATGGTTCCGTGTTCTGGCCTAAATCCCGATTGAAACTTATTAAGTATATTTATCCTTTTTAGAAAAGCCTGCATTTGACCTGCCACAATTTTTTCCAAAATTCTTGACATAGTTGGTAATAGGGAGATCGGTCTATAATTCTCTATTAACATTCTAGATCCTGACTTATAAACTGGTACAACTCTTGCAGTTTTCCAAATTCTAGGCATCTCTGCATATGTAAGGGACATTACATAGATTTGCCATTGACTGATATATACAGGAGCTGCAAACTTTAATAATATATTTGGAATTCCATCCATACCTTCAGATTTATTTGTATTAATTTTAAGTAACAGTTCTCTAACTTCCTTACTAGTTATTGGGGTAAATGTAAATTGCGTTTGTTCATTCTGTTGTGCATTTTCTTCACCTAATTGATTCTTCTCAGTTTTTATTGTAGGTATTTGATTTGAGATATTCAATCCAGTTTTTAATGCATCTGTACCCGTACTGATAAAAAAAATGATTAAATGCATTTATTACTCCACTTCCTAAATCCATCTTAACTCCATCAATCAAAAATTGGCAAGGATAATCCACTTTCTTTCCCTTTTGTAATTTGTTTATTGTACTCCAAAAAGCCCTTGGATTCTCTATTACTTCTTTAGATAGTTTATTATTACAATAAACTTGTCTAGCCTTCCGTACCTCTTTAGTATATACATTCCGTAGCTGTCTAAATTTAATCCACTCCTGGTTTCCTTTTACTAATTTAACTTTTTGTCATGCCTTATCTCTGGCTCATTTAATTTTATATAATTCAGGGCCATACCATGGTGCATTATTTGATTTAACACATCTAATCTTTATTGGGGCATGTTTATTACAAATGCATGTAAAATCTTTTTGAAACATATTCCATGCATCCTCCACCATTTGGGACTAACTCCATTCTTTCCCAATTATATCCTTTGTGACTTTCTTTCAGAACAAGCTAACAATGTTTCTCTCCAGGGTTATTTTTAAGCAGCTGGGGGTGAAACCAAAACAGGGTGGACCAATGTTTATAAAATGTAATGGGTTACTGTACAGAGTTTGGGTTAAACCTCAGACACAGAAGCAGACAGAACAATTGGTTATATCACTGAAGTATAGAACAGAATTGTTACAGATAGCACATGATAGTCCTATGGCTGGTCACTCAGGGAGGGATCGTACCCTTGCCAGATTGCTGTATAGATTTTACTGACCTGGAATTCATGAAGATATTGCTACCTATTGTAATTCCTGGTTGAGTGTCAGAAAGTAGACCCAGTCACTAGAAAAGACAAGGTGCCACTGGTGCCCCCTACCCTAGATAGATGTGCCTTTAGAGAGAATTGCACTGGATGTAGTTGGTCCTTTAGACAAAAGTAAAAAGGGTAATAGATTTATCCTGGTAGTATGGTACTATGCTACTTGATACCCAGAAACCGTTCCAGTGCATACTGTCACAGCTTCAAAAGTGGCATCAGAGCTTACAAAAATTTTCTGCAGAATGGGAATACCTAAAGAGATTATTACTAATCAGGGTAGTAATTTTGGTGCTGCAATTCTTAAGGAGCTGTACAAACTACTAAGTATCACTGCCATAACCTCCCCCATCACCCTCAGTCAATCTTGTTGAGCTAGTTAACTAAACCCTAAAATGCACGTTAAAAAGGTTTGTAAAAGGAGAAGGGAAAGACTGGGACTAATACTTGCCTAACCTACTTTTTGCTTACAGAGAAGTGTCACAGGCATCAACAGGGTTTTCACCATTTGGACATAATAAAAGAAACATGGGAAGATAACCCCACTCAGAAACAATCTATAACTTCTTAAATGTGTGCCCTAAGAAAGAAGCTGGCAAAATATGTTGAAATATCCCATAGTAATCAGGAAGAGGCCCCAAACTAGCAGAAGGTATATTATGACCATGGGGTAAAAGAAAAAGTTTTTGAGCCAGGTGAAAAGGTTTTGCTACTGTTACCATGACAGAAAATAAACTATTAATGAAGTGGCAAAGGCCTAATAGAGTGTTTAGATGTACTGGCACCATTAACTATGAGATTGAGACCCCTGACAGTAAAAATCATACTAAGATATACCATGCTAACCTCCTCAAGAAATGGGTTGAAAAAATGCCAAAAGTTGATTTGCTGGTTTTACCAGAAACTGATAAGGGAGATATTGATGTAGCTTATGATTGACTAGAACAAACTGTAAATGCTGATACTATAAAGATGAATGTTTCCTTAGCCTCAGAACAAACTGCAGACATTCATAATGTGCTAAAGACATTTAACAGTACTTTTACCACCGTACCAGGCTGAGCAAAAGGGGTCGAGCATTTGATAGTGTCAAGGAATGCTCGTCCTATTAGGAAAAAGACATACAGGTTACCAGAGCGATTAAGAGCTGATGTGGTTAAAGAAATACAAAAAATGAAAGAATTGGGTATCATAGAACAGTCGAGGTGTGCTTGGTCATCTCCAGTGGTAATTGTAAACAAAAAAGAAGGGGGGTTTAGAATCTGTCTTGATTATAGGAAACTTTAGTGTCAGAATTTGACAGTTATCCTATGCCAAGAATAGATGATTTGGTGAACAGATTGGGGAGTGTAAAGTATATCAGTACCCTCAATCTCATCAAGGGTTACTGCCAAGTACCTTTAGCTAAAGAATCCAGAGACAAAACTGCATTTGCCACCCCTTTTGGATTCTATCAGTTCACCACCATGCCCTTTGGTTTACATGGTGCACCAGCTACATTCCAGCGGTACATGGATGTAATTTTATCATCTCACACTGGTTATTGTGCTGCATACATGGATGATGCCATGGTGTACAGTCCAGACTGGAAGAGCCACCTGGAACACCTATGAGCAGTTATCCAAGTTATCAAAAATGCAGGTCTGACTATTAACCCTACCAAATGTGCATTGGGCATGCAGGAAACCAAATATTTGGGCTATGTGTTGGGAAATGGAGAAGTTAAGCCAGAGGTTTCTAAAATAGAAGCTGTGCCTAACAGCCCTGTCCCTAAAACAAAGAAACATGTCAGGTCATTTTTAGGGCTGGCTGGTTGTTATTATCAGAGATTTGTTCCCAACTTTGCTGAGGTAGCTACTCCCCTCACTGAAGTCACAAAAAAAGGTACCCAAACAATGTAAAATAGACCCCAGAAAGTGATGAAGCTTTTCAAGCCATTAAGGCTGCATTATGTTCTGCCCCTGTGTTAAGAAGCCCAGACTTTGAGAAGCCATTCTTGTTACAAACAGATGCATCAGAGGTAGGCTTAGGTACAGTCCTGAGTCAAAATATAGATGGGAAAGAACATCCTATTCTGTATATAAGTAGGAAGTTGCATGAGAGAGAAAAAAGGTACTCCAGCATTGAAAAGGAATGTTTATCAGCAAAGTGGGCCATGGAGTCCCTTAAATTTTATTTGCTAGGAACTGACTTCGTACTTAGAACAGATCACTATCCTCTCTGTTAGCTTAACCAAATGAAAGATAAAAATTCCAGAATCACAAGGTGGTACCTGGCACTACAGCCATTTAAATTCATGGTGATACACAAATCTGGTAAAAGAGAATAGCAATGCTGATTTTCTGTCAAGATATGGATCAGGAATTGAGGGTTCTGAAGGTTGAAAAACAAATGTATGAGTTTAAACTTTACTGTTTGCTGTACTGTTATAGAAAAAAGGATAATGCACAAGTGCTTAATTTCTGAAAGTTATAAGCAAATATTATTAAAGAATTAATAGAAATTTTTGGAAACCTATTTTGGAAAAATAGGTTATCTCTTAAGAAAGGGAGTGTATGTGGCAGGGTGGAATAGGACCCTGTCCCGGTTGTTACGGAGAAAGTGTTTAAATGCAAGGATCTGTCCTTTCCTGTCTCTTGTCTGTCTGGTTGCGCAACCAAATTTTCCTGTGAGACCTAGGATTTGATCACTCCAACAGTCTTACAATTATTTGCCTCTCACTGTCTCTCGGTCTTCCCTTGCTGTTTGTCTTTTTCTCCCTTGCATATCTGCTGATATAAAAATATATGCAAATCATTGTATGGAAATGTAACTGATATTGGGATCCCATTTGTTTTGAAACTATATAGTATTAATTTTTGAAATGTATATAATTATAGTTTGAGATGATTGCAAAAAGCTATTGGAAAATCAAGAGGTTACCTGAGTGCAATTTTTAAGCCTTTTGCTGAAGAGCTGTGGAGAAGGGGCCTCAGCTCAGGGATACTGTGTTTCTGCCTGAAACATACAAGAACAGAACACTTTGGAAGAAACAGGATGCTTGTGAAGGATTTGTAAGAGACCTGAGCTGCAGTTGCTTAGAGAGGAAGAAGGGACACACAGAGATTGAAGGAAAACTCTGATGGATCTTCACTATTTTATTCTGCTTTTGTAAATAGTTGTACAGAACAAGTTTATTTTTATGTTACTGTAGTGTAAATAAATATTTGTGGTGAATTCTACAACTGCTCCTGGTTTTCCTATGCTTCCTGACCTGTGCCTTGACAGCAGCCCCCCCCCCACAAGGATCGACCAGTCTTGGCCTCACAAGGTTTTGCTGATGCCATAGTTGTCTTGGCAGAGAATGGCAAAGCTGTCCTCCCTCAGGCATCTATGGCCTGTCCGGTAAACAAGGAATCTTGTAATATTGACACTTTGGGGAAGCGAGTTTTCACTGCCTCTACCCTGGGTATGTGCATTGCTAGCTACCAGGGTTATTTCTCTCAGTATGAGTATACCCTCTGGCATGCACTCAAAGCCACAGTGGAAGCTCTTCTGGAGTCTAGCATTAGCACAGAGCTTCTCCAGACCATTACTAGAGGCATTGAGTCCAACAGCCAGCAACTTAAGGCTGCTATGGATGCCTTTGACACTGCTTCTTGAGCAGCAGCAGCTGGTATATGCACCCAATGCCACTTGTTGTTACATACATTGGGAGTCACAAATGATGCCCAGCAAAAGGGTTATGAGTTTACCATTTGATGGAACTCATCTGTTTGGTCCATAGGTCGAGCAGGCACTCAAGGCCACACAAAAAACTAGGATGGCTATCAAAACAGCCAGACAGGCTCCTGCTGCCCCTCAATGGGGCGGGAACTGCCGGCAGTTTCATAACCATCAGTCCTTTCATGACAAGGGAAGAGGGGGTTTGAACAGAAATCAAGCCCCCCCAGCCATAAAAGAAAATGCATCAGAAAGCACAGGGCCCTTAAGCATCTAGTGCCACCCTCTGAGATTCTGGCCCAAATCCCACCTCAGCTGTCCAAGGGGAACTCTTCCTCGGCAGTAGGAGGGCATCTGACTCAGTTTTACAACCAGTGGAAGTCAGTCACATCAGAAAAATGGGTGCTCAGGATAATCTGCAAGGGGTGCTGTCTAAATCTTTCGGAAACCCCTCCGGATCATCCACCCAAATGACAGCCCAGGCTGTCTGTCACTCAGTCAGACCTTCTTGCTTCCAAGATTCAAGGCCTTCTGAACAACAGGGCAGTAGAAGTAGTTCCTCTGGATCAATGGAACACATGTTTCTACTCCCATTACTTCCTAGTTCCAAAGGAAACAGGCAGCATGCACCCTATTCTCGATCTAAGGAAGTTAAATTCCTTTACAAGGAGAAATTCAAGACTATATCACTTGGTACACTTTCACTTCTGATTCATCAAATCAATTGACTGGCCTCCCTGGACATGCAGGACACCTACCAGCATGTTCTCATACACCCAAACCACCACAAGTATCTCCGATTTGTGGTGTTGGGTCAGCACTACCAGTTCAGGGTCCTGCCCTTTGGACTATCCTTGGCACCTCAAGTCTTTGCAAAGTGCTTTGCAGTTCTCACAGTGCATCTCAGGAAACTCAGAATTTAAGTGTTCCTGTATCTGGACAACTGGCTACTAGCAAGCCCCTCCAGACAAGAGACGCAGGAAGCTGTGATTATGGCTTCCAAGTTCCTCACGTCCCTGGGAGTTCTGTTGAATCTAGGAAAATCGTAACTACAACTCTCCCAACAACTCTTCTTCATAGGAGCCCTTCTGGATACCTCCAATGCAAAAGCTTTTCTTCCAGCGGACAGGAGGAATGACATCCTTCAGATGGCCCACTTCATCAGAGAGAGAATGATTCAGTCTGAGCCCTCTCGATGCAGAGGATGCTGAGTCTCATGGCATCATCAGTGTTCACTGTGCTTCTGGCTCATCTTCACATGGGGACTACTCAGTGAATGCTCAGTACTCAGTGGTCCCTGACCATGCACCCCCAGTCCTTTCACATCAAGGTGCCGGAACCTCTAAAATGGCCACTCACCTGGTGGACTCAAGAGGACAACCTTCTGAAAGGTTTTCCCTTTGCCCCACTGGAGTCTCAGATCTCCATCACCACGAATGCATCCCTACTCAGATGGGGAGCTCACTGTCAAGATCTCCAGACCGAAGTTTGATGGAATCAGGACAAGTCTCAACTTCACATAAATGTCCTGGAAATGAGAGCTGTCCTGTATGCAGTCCAAGCTCTGAAGGATATTCTGTGTCACAGGGTCATTCTCCTTCAATCAAATGGACAACAAAGCAGTGATGTACTACATCAACAAGCAGGGTGGGGCACACTCTTACACCCTGTGCAGGGAAGCAATGAGACTGTGTGAATGGTGTCTGGAGCACGAAGCCCTGATCCAAGTAGTCCACCTTCCAGGAGTGCTGAACGATTTACCAGATCATCTCAGCAGAATGTACATAGATCCTCATGAGTGGTCTCTCGACACAAACGTCATGCAAATACTCTTCAAAGAGTGGGGCACACTGGATCTGGACCTTTTTGCGTCCCCACTCAATGCAAAACTGCCTCTATTCTGATCCAGAACCTGGCGCTTTCTGTCAGGATGCATTCAGACTGCGGTGGACAAGACACTTTCTGTACACTTTTCCTCCTCTTCCCTTAGTTCAGAGGGTGTTGCTGAAGCTGGAGGCACAAGGGGGCAGAATGATCCTCATCGCCCCATTCTGGCCTTGTCCGATTTGGTTTCCATTGATCAACAGATTATCGGAAACTTCACCGAGACAGCTTCCACTTCAAATGAACCTGCTAACCCAGTGCCCAGTGGTCCATTCCAACCTGAGATCCCTTCACCTCTACGCATGGCTCCTGAGGAGATAGAAGTGAGTAGGTTTGACATTTCACATAGAGTCTCAGACATTCTCCTAGTGGCACACAAGCTGGCTACTAGGAAAACTTACACAGCAAAGTGGAAACTGTTCTCCATCTGGTGTACAAAGTCCTTCCTGAACCCTTTCTCCTGCCCACTTAACAAAGTCCTGGAGTATCTTCTGGAACTGTCAGATACAGGGCTACAATACTCAATTGTAAAGGTTCATCTCGGCGCTATCTCAGCTTACCACGAGCCTGTACTCTCTGTCTCTGGCTCAGTTTCCATTGGTTAAGAGGTTCCTTAAATGTATACTTCGCACTAGGCCACCAGTCAGAAGACCGACAGTCACCTGGGACATTAACCTTGAGCTAGACATGTTCACCCATAAACCTTTTCTATCCCCTAGCAACTTGTGAGCTGAAGTTCCTGACCTGGTAGGCTGCCTTCCTTGTAGCCATTACCTCCTCTGGCAGAGTGTCTGAAATATATGCGCTGGTCACAGACCCTCCATATACTGTATTTCACAAAGACAAAGTGGTTCTCAGAACTCATCATAAGTTTCTCCCTAAAGTAGTCTCGGAATTCCATCTGAACCAGCCCTTGGTTCTTCCAACCTAGTTCGCGAACCTCCAGAATGAGGGAACGCGTATCCTATATTCTCTGGATGTTAAAAGGGTTTTGTGGTTCTACACAGACTGAACTAAAGAGATCCACAAATCAAAGCAACTATTTGTCTTCTTCAGCATGGCCTGGCTGGATCAGCTTGTTGCTATCAGATGTATTTTGGCGTGGCTAGTGGCATGTCTTCACCAGTGTTACTCCATGGCACAGGTTAAACTGGAAGGCAGAATATACTCTCATTCTACCAGGACAGTTGCGGCATCTCTGGCAGAAATTTTAAACGTGCCCATTGCAGACATCTGCAAGGCAGCTACTTGGAGCTCTGTGCACACCTTTATGAAACACTGCGCTTTGGATGTCCATGCCAGACAGCACCCATCCTTTGGCAAGACAATCCTGAATGGATTTCTGTCCTAACTGAGCTCCACTTTCTCTCCTGCCTTCTTGGTGGGGCTGGGGATGATTTTAGCTTGGTACTCTCCCATCAGTGTGAATGAGTGTTGGAGACTTTATGTCCAGGAAGATATGAAAATTACGTATCTATCATAATTCTTGATCTTCTTGGACGAAGTCTCCACCACTCATTCGCACACCCACCCTCCATCCCCCGAGCTCACTTATCTTGTTTTTGATCTTCACTCCCTTGATGGCTGGGCTGTGAAGACTCTGTTGTGTTGAGCCTTCCTATATGGGTCATAAGGACTATCTTATGTGCAACATAGGTTAGTGTCACTAAGTTAGTTTACGCTGCACCTCCTCTGTAAAAGTACTGGGGCAGTTGGAGGGTCGATGCAGAGGTAGCTATGCTGGCGCAGCTGTTCATGCACCAAGCCTCATGGACCTACCTTGGTGTCAGCCTCCTAAAGATTTTTTGGCCCTCATGCAGTCCTAGAACCTCCACATAGTCCCATCAGTGTGAATGGGTGGTGGAGACTTCATCCAAGAAGATCAAGAATTACGGTAGGTATGTAATTTTCATATATCGTGCCTGGGGCTACCTGTGCTATTGGGTCTAGTGGCACTATTCCTTGCATTGCAGGGACCCATGTTGGAGCAGTGCTACCTGATTTAGTGCTGCACTGACATGCCCCTATTTTCAGTCAAAACTCTGGCTCAGGGCCGGCCCGGATGGCACCCAGAGGTTGGCGGGCATACTACCACTACCACGCTGGCAGCCGGTTCAGGAACGGACTCTGGCGCTGGGGTTTGGCAGGGGCAGGGGAAAGGGAAGGATCAAGCATCTGCAGGACTGCTCACCTCCCCTGGGTTGGGTTGGGGATGCATGATCACTCTGCAGCGGCACCCGGTGGAGACTGGGAGTATTGCAGAGGGAGCATTTCAAGGGGAACACCAGAAAATGGAAATACCGCTCTGGAGACTGGCCGGATGATGGCTGCCAGCCTAAGGACACCTCTGAAGTCTCCCGGGAGGCCACGCAAAGCCTCAGCAGCACCCTGGACCAAAAGAAATAGTGTGCCGGTTTCCTCCCATCGGTGCCTTCCCCCTCGGAGGAGAGGGACCCACCCGGTACAGGGTTACGCCGGGCTATACCGAGGTTGGCTGTGGATTTGAGGTAAGGTGGCTTGTGTGTAGATAGTAAGGGGAATGTCTGAGGGGTTATGGCAGCCCGAAGGAGAGGCAGCTCCTGAGCATGACGGGGCGAAAATAGATAACTCAAAAAAAACCTCTGCGCTCCACTTTGCTCATTTTTGAATACCGGGCCTCTGGTGTATTAGGTTTACGGTAGGATTCTCAGATTTTATCCTGATAGCAACTGGAGAATACGCATGGTGGTGACCATGGATGTAATTCGTTTTGATGTATTGGTGATTTTGTATGCACTGCACCTTGGATTGAATGTAATAAAGAATCTCATCCATCTCAAAATTCTGGCTTGCCTCCATCCCCTCTTACTTTATCTCTCCCCCCCCCCCACTTTCCTCGTACTCCCTTCACAACGCTACCTATCGTTCCTTCACTCTTCCTTCAAGGAAATCCCTCACTGGCCATGCTGCTTTCTCCTACTGCTTCCCCAAACTTTGGAATTCTCTCACTAACCATTTGCTCCTCCTCTTTCCAATTATTTTTCTCCCTCCTTCTCAATGATTTCACCTCTCACTCCTGCAGTTGAACCTAATACTTGTCCATTCTTCTCTTCCTAATACCTTCTACCCCTCTTTTCTCCTTCTTCCCCGATCGACACCTGTCTTTCCCTCTCCTTTTGTTTCCTTCTCCACCATACAGCAGCTAGCCCTATTACATTTGCATTTTGACCAGTATTTTCTCTAAACCTCTCCCCCATATTTCCTCGAAACCCCTCCTGCTGATCTACATCTGTTTTTTCCCCCCTTCTTTTGCTTCCTTTTCAATATCCCAGATGTGTACTGGGCCATCCTAGCAGCTGCTTTGACCCAGAGCAGAGACATCCTGGATTCCCTACCGGGTGTTGGCCTAAGGCAGCTAATGATTGATCCCACCAGAGAAGGGACACTTCTGGACCTAGTACTGAACAATGGAGACAGAATTGCAGATGTCCAGGTGGAAGGTCAACTGGGGTCCTGTGACCATCACATAGTGTGGTTTAGCATAGGGACCAAGAGACAGTCTAGTCACATGAAGGCAAAGGTCTTAGATTTTATGAGGGTGGATTTTGCTAAAGTGGGGAGTTGTATCAAAGAGGCATTGGCAAGAAGGGAGACAGGAGGGGGGGAGTTGAGGAACTGTGGGAACAACTGAAGGGAGCCATAGAGGAGGCGATGAGCCAATGCATCAGGTTGGTAAATAAGGGCAAGAGAAGAAGGAAACCACTGTGGCTCTCAAGAGAGGTGGCAGTAAGGGAAGGGCCAAAAGGACAGATTTCAGGAAATATGAGGAGACCCAAAGGAAGCAGGACAGGAAGGTGTACCTAAGGAATGTAAGGGAAGCAGGGAAGGCTGTTAGGAGAACAAAGGTGCAGACTGAAGAAAGATTAGCGTAGGCCATGAAGAAAGGGGCCAAGGCATTCTGTAGGTACATTAGCAAAAGAAGGAAGACCTTGGGGGGGGAATTGTAAGGCTCAAAGGGGGTACAGGGGAGTGTAAGGAGGGAGATACGGAAAAGGTGTAAATACTGAACAAATACTTCTGTTCAGTATTCACTAAAAAGGGGGAGGGTCAGGGACCACAGCTTGGTAGCAAACACAAAAGGGGGGGAGGTAAACACAAGTCCATTGACAGAGAGTGCTGGAGGAGCTCACAAAACTGAAGGTGGACAAAGCAATGGGGCCAGATGGCATAAGGATATTAAGAGAGCTGTGAAGAGAGCTAGCAGCGTCTCTGGTAGCACTGTTCACAAAGTCACTCAGCACAAGAGTGGTTCCAGAGGAGTGGAAGAGAACACATGTAGTCCCTCTATACAAAAGTAGTAGGCAGGAGGCAGGGAACTATAGGTCAGTCAGCCTCACCTCAGTAGTGGGTAAGATCAAGGATACACTGCTTAAGGAAAGAGTAGTGGCACACTTGGAATCCAGCGGTGCTCAGGATCTGAGGCAGCATGGATTCACAGCAGGACTGTCATGTCAGATGAATCTGATAGATTTTTTTGACTAAGTGACAAGGGAAGTAAATGGGGGGGGTAGACGTTGCCTACCTTGATTTCAGTAAGGCTTTCGACACTGTCCCACATGAAAGGCTGGTCAACAAAATGAGTAGTCTGGGTATGGGGCACAAGGTGGCAAACTTGGATAGGAACTGGATAACGGACAGAAAGCAGAGGGTGGTGGTAAATGGGATCCAGTCGGGGAAGGGGGTGACCAGCGGGATACCTCAGGGATCAGTCCTTGGGCCAGTCCTGTTTGTTGTCTTCATTAGTGACATTGCTGTAGGACTGAAGGGAAGGGTCTGCCTGTTTGCAGATGACACCAAGATCTGCAACAGGGTGGATACTCTGGACAGGGTGGAGAGAATGAGGAGGGACCTGAAGAAGCTTGAAAAATTGTCTGAAGTGTGGGAACAAAGATTCAATTCCAAGAAGTGCAAAATAATGCATCTGGGAAGAGGGAACCTTGAGGAGAGCTACAGGATGGGGGGGTTGCTGACTATCACCAAGAAGAAAGGGACCTGGGAATTATCATTTCTGATGACCTAAAGGTGTCTAAACAGAGTACAAGGGCTGCAGGAAGGGCCAGTGGCATGCTGGGGTGCATAAGCAGAGGTATCACTAGCAGAAGGCAGGAGGTAGTGATGCCATTGTACAAAACGCTAGTGAGGCTTCACCTAGAGTACTGTGTGCAGTTCTGGAGGCTGCACCTTTGTAAGGACATTGACAGGCTGGAGGCAGTCCAGAGAAGGGTGACTAAGATGGTACAGGGCTTGCACCAGAAAACTTATGAGGAGAGACTAAAGGACCTCAATATGTACTCACTGGAGGAGAGGAGAGGAGGGATCAGGGGCACATGATTGAAACATTCAAGTACCTTAAGGGCATTAACAAGATGCAGGCAGGAGATATCTTCCAGTATAGGAGATGTACAAGAATGAGGGGACATGATATGAAATTGGAGGGTGGCAGGCTGGGGGGAAATGTGTGGAAGTTATTCTTCACAGAGAGGGTGGTGGACACATGGAATAGACTGCCACAGGAGGTGGTTTGGGCGAGCACAGTGGAGGGTTTTAAACATGCATGGGACAGGTATAAGAGTACCTTAGAGTTGGGAAGGAGGGGTGAAAAGCCATTGACCAGGTAGGGTCAGAGGCCACAAACTAGTGTAGGGCTTTTGGGGCAGGCTGGATGAGCCTGGTAGTCCTTATCTGCTGACTGTTTCTATGTTTCTCCACCATACAGCAGCTAGCCCTATGTAACATCCACACTTTGGCCTCTATTTATTTTAAACCCGATGGGTAAACCCTCTGTCCTGATCCTTGCATAAATTGCCTATTTTTAATGCTCAGTTCCTAGTATTGCACAATTTGTTCTTCTTGTTCCTATTTTTAATGTTTAGTTTCAACATAATGCATCATTTATTGTTGATTGTATTCTTGAACTACACTTCCCCCCTTCCCCCAGGACGCATCTGCAAACAAGCTTTTGTTAGCTCGGTATGTCTTTCCTGGTGAAACTTTTGAAATAAATACATACATACATACATACATAAGTTAAAAAAAAAAGTAGTTGAAGATTCATCCAAGACTGTCTATCTCCCTTAATCCTAATAAAGTTTCCAGGGCCAAAAAAAAAAAAGCTTTTGGAACTTAGAACAAAATAAATGAAGAGCCAAGTCAGTGTCACCACATTTGTAAGTTACAGACCAGTCCACATCTGATAGGCTGGCAGCAAAGGAAGTCACACCAGATTCTTATAGTTTTGGGATTTCAAAAATTTGGGGGGGAATTTTTTCTGTTTTGGCTGACCACGTGCAAAAAATTGCACTGTGATCACTGATCACATCTGGAAGTACACTGGAATACGTGATCTTGCTAAGGGCTCTGACCATCATCCAATCAATACAGGACTCTATCCTGTTTTGTAATTATATCTTGTGGGTTCTCAAATGATTTGCTGTAAGTTTAGATCACCAACGGTGCTCCTAATTTTACTAGCTGCAGAACTCGAACCAGTTCATATTAAAATCACCGGTGACTATCCAGTCACAATTTTTAGGAAGTTTTTCATAAATGGTTCATGCCTAGATTGTAAGTACCTGGGAGCAAGTAAGCCACAGTTATTGTTTTTTTGCATTGCCATGAATAATGTTTATAGTGATCAAATCAATATCCTGACATAGCTGCTCATATTCAAGGCAGACAGCTGTCAAATGATTCATTACATACATCAAACAATGTCCTCTTTTATTTACCCTGTCCTTCCGAAATACTGTGTAACCTGGAAGGGTTAGCTCACTGTTATTTTGGAATTTAACCAGGTTCCAGTAATGGCAAGTATGTCCCAGTTGTGCTGAGTTACTCGGACATTGAAAGAATCCCATTTGGCTGCTTAGGCCCTGGACTGGGATGAACATGTCCTGCAATTAGTAGTAGAAAGTACGGAAAACTTTTAGGGTGCTTAAGGGCAAATCCTGTTTCTCCTTCTTTAAAAATAACTTTTTACCCTCAGCAGTGGTGGAACACAACAGATGCTTAAAGAATGTGAAAAACATTTGTCTTTTCCAACCCAATAACCGCCTCTGGAACTAGTAATGCTCCAACCACTTGATTTTGTTAAAAAAATATATCCTCCCCTAACTGTAAAACCTATCTGATAGACAAGGATGAGGTCCCACTGGAACTGTTATTTAACCAGTTTTGGGTAAGGCTTGTAGATATGGGAAGAGTGCAAAGAAAAGTACACATAGCACCAGGAAATAACTGCAGTGGTGCTCGCTATAAGTAACGCAGTAAAACAAAACGAGACAGCACCTACTGCCCAGACTGTGAATAAACTATGCCAAACAGCCATATAAGGTGGTAACAGTATAAAGTTGTAATATCAGCTTGCCAGTGGACAAGAATATAGTGACAGGAGCCCCGGAGGGCAACAGTGCAGAAAAGAAAACCTTACATTTAGCCTAGTACAGTGCTAGGCTTGTTGGAAACTTCAGCAGTGTACTAGAAGAAGCGTGGGTTTTCTTTTCTGTACTGACTGTCACTGTTTGTCCATGGCAAATGACTCTAACTACTACTCCTATATATGAGGAGACTAGGCTGGCGTGAGACTCATCATGGTCTGGGCAGTGGGTGCTGTCTCCTTTTGTTTTACTGAGCTATGGGAAGAGGTGTTATCCCCTTCAGTTACTGTCCACTGAGGTGAACATACTTCAACCATTAATGTAAGAGAAAGCCCATTGTGCATTTCCTTCTTAAGTCTAATATAGTTACAAAGTGGAACAAGTCTGATGCTTTGTGTGTAAACAGTTATTCTATAACAACAGATAAGGTGGGCAGTCAAGTCTTTACATTTCCTAAAAGAAAGTCAAATATACCCACTAACAGGACCTGGCTTCCGACCCCAGTGGCAGGAAGATGGCAAATCTGGTATCCAGAAGCTTCAACTGAGCTACTGGCTGAAGCATGTTCATGGTGCGGCAAAATCTGAGTTGTTCCTGCTGTTAAAGGGCTTAAAGTCCCGCCCTTAAATGTATGCTCCTAGACCCGATTGATTCGGTGAGCGATGGCCTGGAAAACTGGTGACTGGGCTGGCTGGCTGCTTTGGGAGCTCCTGGAGATCTGGCTCCTGATCCCAGTGGCAGCAAGCTGGCAGCTCTGAAATCTACAAGCCCCAACTGGGCTACTGGCTGCGGCATGATCCCGGTGCAGCAAAAGCTGAGTTGCTGATGCTGTTAAAGGGCTTAAAGTCTTGCCCACGAATGCATGCTCTCAAACCAAATTGGTTGGGGAGTGGCTGGGTAATGGCCTGGAAAGCTATGTACAGGGCTGGCTAGTTATTCAGGAGGGGGACCCTGGAGATTTGACTCATGACCCTGGGGGCAGCAAGATGGCAGTTCTGGTGTCTACAGGCCCTAACTGTGATGTATTCCTGGTGGATTATGATTGATGTCTGCAAGGATCAGTAAGCACTGCACCCACCAGCCTAATTGGACTTTTGCTTTCATGGCTGATGGACTGCAGCTGGGGCTCAGAAAACATAGTAAGTAATGTTTTATTTATAAGCGCCCTGTCTCTGAGGTGCAGGGCACTTTACAGTGTAAAAAAAAATACAGTCCAAAACAAAATCACAAATTAAAATGAGACAATAACAATAAAATAAATCATTATAAACATCAAATGCTATAGGTCAAGTCCTAAAAACTTCTTGAAATAGATGTGCTTTCAGACCCCACTTAAAGGCCTCCAGTGAGGGGGCCTCCCTCAAAGTTCTAGGAGGTGAATTCCACAGGACTGGCACAGCTACTGCAAAATCACGGTCACCAGATGTTTTAAGCCGAGCCCTTGGAATTGCTAGGAGGCCATCCTCGGCAGAGCGAAGGGAATGCTGGGGGTGGTACAAAGTCAGGAGATCAGTCAGGTAACTTGGGCCCAGCCTATATAGGGCTTTATAGATGAGAAGACCCACCTTGAAGGAGATTCTCCACTTCACTGGCAGCCATAGCAGTGTGGAAAGGTGGAACAGACACCTGATAGAGTGCATAGAAACAGTTGTGGACAGTCACCTCACCCTGACGGACAGAGAAGTTGAGCACAAAGGACTGCTCTACAGGTGCTGTTTAGTGCCTCATAGACACATCAGTATGATTTGTAGCAACTTCAAGGGCCAGATTTTGTGTGGAACTACAGAACTGTTCAAAAGGCATGGAGGCTGACATCTTTGTTGTTCTTGGGACTCTTGGACTTGTGGTAAAGTATGAAGAGCAGGTGATGTGGTGCACTGCTGCACCCCTGTTACACAAGCCTGTCTTTTTCTCCTAGGAGAACTACTGCTGCAAGGAATTCTTCTTGTAGAGGGCCTAGCTACCCGTAGCCCATTTGTCATTGTCTGCCTTTTGGGGGTTGAGGAGGACTGACCGACTAAGAGTTCAACTGGATTCGACACATCCCACACCTTTTTGGGACCACAGAAAAATATGCTGCACTACAAGACTAATCAGCCTGCAGTTCACCGTGCCAGTGACACTCACTCAGCCATTTACAGTGCAGCTGTCACTTGGGAACCGTGAATGATGAGTAGGGCATCAGTGTCAGCCCAGTGCACAGAGGGCTGAGGCGCCGGACACCTCACCTGCCAGCAGACTGGTGACCTGGTTTTGGAAATGGACTAATGTCACTCAGATGCTGGTCAGTGGAAGAAGAATTGAGTATCCATGGACGGCTGTCTGAGGAGGGGGACAGCAGGTACCACTGCTTGGTTACCACCTAGCAGAGGCCGCATACCTAATTGGCTCAGGGTGGGTGGGTGCAGGGGCATTAGTTCATCTTTATGCAGTGTACGAGCACCATTCCAGTCTGGGTAAAGGAAGAAAATTGGATGCAAAGCACCCCTGGTGGTGGATGACTGCAAAATTCCACAGTCTCTGCCCCACCTCACGAGGCACCCACACACCTACGGTAATTCAAGAGGTGAAGGTAGGTCTCAGGTGGGTGGGTGACAGAGCTGGGGTAGTTACCAGAAGGGGCTGCCAAGAGCAGAAAGGTGGATAAAGACATGATTAAAAAAAAAAGACTAGGTCATTGCTCCACGACTTTGATAGTTAGGGAGAGGTGAGATAGTTTGGGTCTGGACTGTGTGATTTATAGAAGGGCCCATAGCGATCACAAGATTCACCTTCAAGAGAATTTGTTAGCACTGGCCTGTTTGTTAATTCTGTACAACTCCTTACTTTGAGAGACTACAGTTTATTTATTTAAAACTTGGTGGCTGGGATAGGCAGTCAGAGACAGAGCTTGTTTCCAGGTGTTTTGCAAGGAGGGGAATGCAGGGAGTGAAACAGCGGCAACTAATAAAGTGACAACAAGGTGCAAGAACCTGAACAATATGAGCAAGAAACAAGCAATACATTGCAGGGAAAGAAAAAATACAATGTAAAAGGTATTTAAATACAGCAGTTATGGAGATAGCCAGGATGTAAAATAGGGGAGCTTGCTGCCATCGTATGTCAAGATATTTGTAACAGAATCATAGTGGCGTGACATTCAAATGACAGAGTACATTAAATTATAAGCTGTACAGTAGAGTAAGAAGCAAAATCAGTACATAGTGGGGGAAAGACTGGGGCATGGGTTGTAATGTAAAGAGAAGAGGAGGAGGAGGAGGAGGACTAGCTGCAGGGGCATGCTTTTGAAAAGTGTGCCAGTAATAGTGGTTTGAAAGAGTGCAGGAAGGAAGAGATGATAGAGAGGTTGTTCAACAGTGTTGGAAGGCAGAGAAAGCAGACTTACCTGCTACATAGTTACTGTAAGGGATGTGAAAGGAATGAGTAGGTGATGCTCAGAGAGAGTAAGAGGACAGGAAGGCAGGGATGGGGGGGGGAGAAAAGCTGGAACAGTGGCAAGCCAGTATTTTGCCAGGAAGGAGGAACAATGTGAGAGATGCTGGACCACTAGAGAGGGGAAAGCAAAATTAGCACAGAGAGCAAAGCGGCAAAAGGAATGAAAAAGGGGGTCCAGCTTGACAAATGTGAAGCTTGGGGCAGCACTGTCGACTACACCTGCATAGTCAAGCACCAGCAAGATCATCTTAAGGTTGATCTCTCCCCAGACTGGGAGAGGCAGGCAGGATTTGTTTCAGTACAGCACACCAAGCTTGGGGTGAAGTTTCTGATGCATGGCATCAGTGTGGGTGGAAAGGCTGAGAGTCAGGTCCAGTCACATCCCTAAATACTGGAAGTGGGGTTCCTCTTCAAACAGGTTGCCATGCAGAGTTTTGAAGACAGGCAGGAGCCTTTCTAATCTCTGTCTAGTGCCAAATGACAGGGAGAGAGAGTTTATGTGGCATTTAGTGAGAGCTGATTTCAGCAGAACCAGCAATGGGCATTAAAGTCATGCTGGAGTGACCACTGCAGCTCAGGGACCTAAACATCAGAAACAAATAGAACTGTATCCTCAGCATACAAGTGTGTGTGTGAGGAGACACAGGTGGCGAGCACCACTGCCTTTTGCACATCAACTGGTACTGCAATACCTTTCCGTCAGGCCTGCAACTACTCACCACCCGTGTGCACACACAAGGACAGTGGAATCTCCCAGCAAGACTTTGGGAACTGGTGCACTAGTGAGGAATGTGGGACTGTAGAGAATTGGGTCTGGTGGGTGGTGGTGGGTCCATTTTTATTGTTTTAGAAAAGAAGATTAAGGGCATTTCTGGCCATGTTCATTGTGTTGTATTAGTTGGAGACGATGTGGAAGCAATTTGTTAAAGCAGGGGGTGTTAGGCCCAAGAGCACCTTTTTAGCTAGCAAATGAGTCTGGAGCTTTTTTCTGCTGGATAAAGGTAGTCAGTTAGTGAGCGCATAAAAGGTACAACTATGAGTGTGATTATCTGCAGCAAGTACAAAGTGGCATGCCTTATTACAAATCAGCTTTACTCTGTTTAGCACTGTGTCACAGGCAACTGCGTAGACAGGGAACCCATAATCTATAAGTGACGTAATGGAGCTGGCCACAATAAGGCATCTGGCATACCCATTGAGATTGTTCTATTTACGGTAGAGGACACCCAGGCTTCTGATAATTGTGGCCACCAGACTGTCAACTTGGGAGCAAAAGATAAGGGGCAGGATTTTCAAAAGGCTTAGATCAATGCAAGCCCCTGGTACACTGACGATACAGTGCACGGGGCTTGTGGTGATCTAATGGGAGTTTCTGTCTCATGTAGCAACTGCTGCAAGTTAGACCAAGTTTGTCTGCTCTAACTTGCAGCAATCCTGGGGGCCTTTTTGCAGAGCTTGCACTAGATATTTTGCACAAGCTGCTGTAAATCATGAAAACTGTCACAACTGCGCTCCAGATTGTGGAATTGGTTCAGTCGTGGCGACAGGGTTGGCACACTGCCAGCACCTAAGTGTTGTGGTGCAGGACTTGGTACAATCCCTGTGCCAAGCATTGACAATCCTGCCCAAGATGTCATCCAGAGTTGTTCCAAAGTATTTGAAGGTCTTCTTCACCTGTTCAAGGTTTTGCCCTTGCCCATTTCAGATAGATAAAGGGTGGAACTTTCCTGTTCTGTGGGAGGCTAGAGAAGAGCATGGTTTTTGTTTTCTTGTAATTAAAGGCCAGTTTGCTGTTGGAAATCCAGCTTTCAAGTGGCCATCACCAATATCAGTTACTTTGCATCTGTTTCCCCCTACCCCCAGGACAAGGCTGAAAACAAGAAATATTTCTTAATCCTAATCTTTCTTCTAAGTCAGCAAAAACTAACTAAACGGAATCATGCTCTATCGACAGCACTGGCTTAGTGTCATAGAGTTCATGTGTAAAATAGGCTGAGAGATGCAAAAAGGACTTTTTCATCATTTAGCAAATCAGCCCCCTTGGAGCAAATAGAGAATATTGCTATACCCTCATTCTGACAACCATCTCAACAGTGATGTTTATGGCACTTATAACTAGTTCCGGAGCATGTGACAGAGCCTCAGTGACTACACAAAACCAAGTCAGAAATAAATATGAATTGTACTCTTGCCCTTAAACAAGTAGCAAAAGAGTAACAAGCAGATGGGAAGAATGCCCCAAGAGCCTTCTGCCACCGAAATGTACAGTTGCATTCCTCTCTGGCATATTATTCCAGTTTCCACCATCCCCACTGAAACACATTACGCTGCTGTTGGCAGAGATGTATGAGGATTTGCAGAAATGCAGGGCATACCTTACCTTTGCAAACAATACTCTATGCCTTATATACCTGTATCTTGCCTTTTATAACATTGTATGCTGTCCTAACCAGGACCTCCTTGTAAATGAACTTCCTTGGAGTTTATTCCTGGTAAAATAAACACACACACACACACAAAATGCACATTTGCTGTCATGGGAAGCACTCCCTGTAATTCAGCACAGATGAGCTGAATAATCTCAGCACCATATCGTTTATAAAAACAATGGACGACAGACCTTACGGTACATTAGGAAGGGGAACCTGCAGGAAATCACATCTATGCAAACTCGAAGAACCACACTTTCGTCAGGAGTGATGTTTATTTTGATTGACATTGTCATGCTGAGATTATTCAAAGCATCTGTGGAGAATTACATGGAATCCTTGCAGTAAGAGTCCTGGTGTGCTGTGCTCTTCTGCCAAGTTATTTGTTTCTCCCAGCTGGAATATGAAACACCTTTAGAATTGTTATTTGTGACTAATGTGATCCTGTTTTGTGTTCCTATGAAAAGTGTGGGGACTGCTACCAAGAATACAAGAAATGGTGGGTGAAGCATGACAAAATACTCCGGCTTAAAAGAATAGTACAGTACCCACCATTTTACCAAGAGAACCAGTTACTAATCATTCACAATCAGCACATCAGAACCTCTAAAACTGATTTTTTATTTCCTGTCTGCTCTTAGGACTGGCTGCTATTCCAAAAATTGTGTAATCAAGTAACCACAGATCATGTCTTGTCCCTGAGAGCATGACATGGCCTGAAAATCTGTGTGCTGTATCTTTCTAGCCTGTCATTTATACATGTTGAATTAAAATTTTCAGGAATCCTATACTGATATATGAAACCCTTTTAGTCATCTCAGAGCCCTCCAACAGGCCCAGTATCCTAATATATTTTCTGTGGCCCATCTTTTTCAAATCATATATCCTGTCATCCAGTTTTTATTTTAGCACATAATGTTCAGAGTTATGGAACACAGTTGGGGACATAAAACACTCCATTAGTAATGCAGTGGTCTGCCTCTTCCACCTGGTGAGTTAAGTCATTGATTTTAATAGCCATAATCTAGAGAGGTTGCAGTCTCTGTAATTTAAGGTTACCATGCTGCAACTACAAATTTAGAGACCGCAGCAGCCATATGAGGTATAAAGAGAGGGGATGTTGAATTACCAGATCTCTCACATTTGTCAGTCCTGTTATCCTCCTCTGTCTGCTGCCCTGGTGTCATGTCTGTAAATTGAAGACTTTTAGTAGTGTCGTTTCAAGCAGTCGAATCTGAAGTGTAAGCTGTTTTTGTCATCCAAAAGGTTCAAGGGACATAATTGTCACATTAATTAGTAGTTGTAGGTATTTAGGCATGCCAGATTCAGACTGCATGTGGTAAGGACTGCTGCACAGCATGGAGCTACATTACACGAAGAAACTGCTAGCTGATAACCACTTTCAGTTCCCCATGAGTTGTAAATAGAAAAACAATACATCTATCCTCAGTGCAGACTGAGAATAGGAACTAGAGTTAGAGCTGATGTTTCAACTACAGTATGTTGCTGATTTCAAGTATTACTCTTTAAAGAAGAAAATGAAAGGAGAATACTCATTTGTAGCATTCCCCCCTCCATACTTAATTGTGCGACTGCCCTGATTGGGAGATTGAGGAGAAAAAAAATATTTCAGTCATTTTAAAACTTGTATAACTTCTATTAATCTGGTTGACCCCCCCCCGCATATTAGGATCAGCCCTCCTCCGGGTGTATCACAGAATTCCCACTAGCTAATGTCAGATAAAGACATTTAGTTGAGAACAACATGGGTAGAAACTTTTGAAAAGCTGCAATTTGCAGGCTCACGGTCCTATTGTACTCTCGAGGCCAAGTACAGGTTCTGTGTCCAGTACTCACTCGCTAGTAGAATGAACTGGCAAAAGCTCCTACTCACATTGTACTCAACTGAATCTTCAGTGGCCAGCTTCAACCATGGGTGATTTGGAAAGTGTTGAGAAAGACACGGATCTCAGAATGTAGGGGTGGGATGGGGACAGCAGGATCACTCAGATAAATATAAATTTTAAAAGCTTAAACATGACAGAAAATGTTTCTGTCCTTTTTTTTAACTTTATCGGCAGTTACGTACAACAGCTTTCCCTCATGTAAAACTGGGTGTGCAGGTGGTTTACCATATTGAGCGTTTTCCTTATGTAAGAAGTGGCATGTATAAAGTTTATAAATTGGAACAAGCTTATATCTTCTATTACAGCTTTGGTGAGTACCTCTATTAAGCTTTCTTCAAAATAAAACAGCAACATTCTGTAACCCCTCTATTTTAGCTTGGCAACTAGCATCCTTTACATGAAAAGCCAACAAGTTGTAAACCTCTGTCATCTGGACATCTGTGTCTGTTACTTTCACAGGACACGAGTTAGGGCAGACCGAGCCTGGGCAGACCCTCCGTGACTCAGGACAGGATGGTATGCTTGACAGAAGGCTCCCTTACAACAATGCCCAGAGTCACCTCTCCCCCCCCTCCCCCAGGTCTCCAGCTGTGGGGTGAGAACAGCTTAGATGTCTGCTCTTGCAGGAATCCAACACAGTGGATTAAGCAGCAATCACTCTTTTACAGACAAGTCATACTGTGGGAACCATGGTCCCTGGTCCCTATTAAAGTTGGCACTGTATGAACAGGCTCAGTCCAGACCCTGGACATGAGTCAGGGCTCTTGGGGTTCCTTATGAAAGATTGTACCCTGTAATCACAAAAAAGAGCCACACGCCCCCCTCTATTCCTTTTTCACACCACCAGTGGATGAGGTTATACCTCATGTTAGATGCTGATCTACTCTGCACAAATTAATTGGCATTTCCACTATGCTACAACCTCAGGGTCTTTGATGGGCTTCACATCTTAGGACCCTTGGTAGCTGGTTAACCAGTGATGCAGGAGGCATCCACTGCTAGAGTGAAAATTATGTACACTTGTATAAATTGGTGGCTCACGCAGGGAGTCAAGTGCTGTTCACTCCAGGAACAGCACGTGACTCCTTGTTGCAATGTTCATGGGTCCCTTGATTCCAAGGGTAACTGCACCATGCCAGGTCAGTCTCCACTCTGAAACCAGGAATCGACCCCTGTGATGGGTGTCTCACTTCACAACTCTGCTACTTACTGGATGGTGTGCAGGGTACAGCACAACAGTGCATACTCCAGCCTGCCCACTGGCAGCAGCAGCAGCAGTAGTAGTACCAGTCTTTATTTATATGTGGTGTCTTTCCACATAGGCTTGGGGTGCCATTATAATAAAATAAATTAGCAGCAGTAATTAAATCCAACAACTAAACAACATATCCAACTAATTTAAATAGCAAAGATTCTAATAAACAACAACAAATTTCCTTACTATAAGATTGATATAATTAGGGAAAAATTAGACCCAAACGCCTGCATAAATAAAAAGGTTTTCAGACCCTGCTTAAATGCCTCCACCGAGGGGGTCTCCCTCAAAGTCCTGGGCAGGGAATTCCAGAGGACTGGGCCTGCCACTTCAAATGGCTCGGTTCCAGAATACTTTAACCTTGCCCTAGGAACTACCAGGAGGCCCTCCTCAGTGGAGCTGAGGGGGCACACAGGTATGTGAGGGTGCGGAAGCTCTGCCAGTTAGTCTTGGCCCAGCGCATGTAGGATCTTATGAGTCAATAGTCCAACTTTAAAGGAGTTACACCACTTAACCAGCAGCCACTATGCCGGTGGCAGCAGCTTTGGTATCCATCACATCTTGAAATCTCCTCAAAGTACTCTAATTGTAGACATGTCTCCTACCTTAATCAGCAGTCTAGTCTGTTTCACCAGGTCTTTCTCCATTGACAGCTTGGCTGACAGCATCTTTCAGGCACAGGACCATAAATGCCCCCCCCAAAGGTGACACACTTCCGCACAGGACCATAAATGCCCCCCAAAGGGGACACCATTCCTTCTGGTGGGGACCCCTCCTACACCACAAGGCTGCCAGGAATTCCCTTTAAGGGGAAGCCCCTCAGGATCCCCACATCCTTCTGGTGTGTCCCCTCACATTATCTCCAGACTTACTAACAGTCTACTTTAAATTTCCTAGTTATCTGTCTCCTGAATCTACACCACTTTTGTCTTTGGCAATTCCCGAGAGGCACCCAGCCTGCTAGGCATCAAGTCTCAAAGGTCTGGATCCAGCAGCAGCTGTAAGATGTCCGGTTCTTGCCAGCTCAGGGCCAAAGCTTCTCAAGGGCATCATAGCAGCCTTCTGTCTATCACTAAGTTCTCCACCCTGGGCTAAGTGACAGTCACTAATTGAATGTGGGCTCTGGTCTGGCAGCCTGGTAAATAAACCTCCTGCCCCCAGACAGTGGCAGGAAGGGGTTGTTCTAGGATCGTGGATATGTTGTTCATCCACACTTATTGGCATGTCCCCTTCCACTTTAAAAATTGCCGGAAGTCTTCAAGCTGGCTCCTCCCTCCCACCCGGGTGGTATATACCTTGGCTCCACCCTGTGACACCAGATTTTCCTTTCCGTTGAAAGATACAGGTTGCCTTCCTCATGCTCATGCATTTTGTAGGCCCTGGCTTTCAAAACTTCGGTTTTACCAAAATTAAAATTGTTCAAGTTAGCGATCGCCTTTTCGCGTCATCGATCATGGAGGAGAAATCTTCCCCTGGATTTCGCCAGTGTCCTTGTGGCCAAAAAATGTTGTGCACCGATCCCCACCTCACAGGCATCTACTGCCTCAGTGTCAGTCATGACACCTCATCCTGCAGCTTCTGTTTGGCCTTCCATCCCAACGTACTGCATGACCCCCTACGCACATCTTAAACTAGGGAGACTGAAGAAAAAATACCTTCCAGTGAAGTCCAAGGAGGCTAGGTGGGTGGTTTCCATTGCTGTG
This sequence comes from Neoceratodus forsteri, assembly GCA_016271365.2. NCBI lineage: Eukaryota > Metazoa > Chordata > Ceratodontiformes > Ceratodontidae > Neoceratodus > Neoceratodus forsteri. Next base: position 44,717,052 of record CM057451.1, read on the forward strand.
GGTTCCGCCAAGCACCTAGAACAGATGCAGACATTTGAGAAAGAAGCCGCTCGCGCTTCGGACACTCGAAGCTTCTTCGTTCCGTTGAACCTGGGCCACATTCTTGGGCTCCTTCAGGGAGTTGTGCCACTCTCTCTCCACCCAGGGAGAGGTGCCCGCGGGCTCACATTCCTCCTGATCCCACAAGTGGGAGAAGGAACTGAGCAAGTCTTCATCTCAGCGAAGGCGCTTTTGGGACTGAGAGAGGTCTCAGTCCCAGGAGCATGCAGTCTTGATCTCAGTCGAGATCTCTTCCTCGGCTGCAGGCTTCACGGATCTTCCACCGGGCCAGCCAACCAAGGATACGGCCAATGAGGTCGAGATTGTTCTCGATCCAATCAACCTGCTGTCACCAGCACTGGTTGATGACTCCTTGGAAAGGACTCCGGTCCTTGTCTTCCCCAATGAGGAGACCCAGCTTGCTGGTGTCCCCATTGAGGACCCGGTTCCGGATCCCTGGGTATCACTGGTCCCGCCGGTGTCTCGCGAGCGACCAAATTGGCCTGTCTGATCTTGGTCGAGGTCTAGAACTCCCTCGTCCGGATGGCCAAGAAGCGCCATAAGCACTCCAAAAAGAGGCGATGCTATCGATCGTCCTCGTCCTCCTTGGATGAGGAGATGCTCCAACGGAAACTTTGTTGGCACTTCGAGGACCTCATGTGGCAACAGCTGATATTGTCCAGACACAAGCCGACTTCAACTCCTACCCCAGCCATTACTTGGCTTTTGTCTCCTAGGTGGAAGCTGACCCCCTCTGAGCTGAAACCTTTGGTTCCCCTGCCCGCGGGGCTGGTGCCACTGCCTGTTCGGCCTAAGCCGGTCTCACCACCGATAGTGGTGGAACCCCAGCCCAAACAGCCTATGGGAGGGGCTCCTTCCAAATAGGACCGACCAGACTCCAGGCTTCCCCGATGTCTGTTGGTCACAGTCACCCTGGACCACTCTCGGTGGGTCAAGAGTGATTTGGGCGGCAGGCCGCTCTACCCTGACTCTTCGGACTCGGACATCACCAGGCTTCCCTCTCATCCTGGGGATGATGAGTCATCCGTTGGCCTAGGGATGGAGGAAGGTCCTTCCTCCTTCCAAGGGATTCTTTGCCTCATCTCTGAGTCCACAGGGATGTCCCTGGAACCCATCCAGAAAAAGGCGGAGTACCCACTCACCGACATCCTCAAGAGAGGGGCTACCCAGATGGAGGCCTTTCCTGTGGCCAAGGCCATTGTTGGTCTGGCACTCAAACTGTGGCAGCGTCCTGCCTCCTGTCCAGCACTGTCTGCCCGCATGGCCCGCAAGTAGGCGGTTCCCATGGGGTCCCTTGGAGGGTTCACAGAGCACCCTTCGGGCCGAGAGCCTGGTGACCGCCTCTGTGTTCAGATGTACTGGCAGTTCTGCTGACACTGACTGACCTCCCGACAAAGAGTCCAAGCTCTTGGATCACTCGGCGTGGAAGGTCTATGCGGCTTCCTCCTTGGGCCTTCGTCAGGCAAGTTCGGCTGTCATCATGGCACACTTCTCTCATGCCCTCCTCGGGTCATTAGATGAAGTCCTCCCACATCTCCCCATGGACAGGCAGACCATGGTTAAGCAGGTCCAAGACCAGGGCTGAGCTGTTGCCAAACAGCAGCTCCACGTGGCCCTGGACATTGGGGACTCTTGTGCCTGCTTGATGGCCGCCGCAGTTACCTCTCACCGCAGGGTTTGGCTGAGGCTCTCCTCCTTCCTGGCAGATACTCAGCACAGATTAGCTGATGTGCCCTTCCTTGGGACCGACTTTTTCAGCCCAGGAGTGGCCGGTCACCTCCAGTGCATAGAGCAGTCCAATGTCACCTTGGACGCTACCTCTGCTAAGAGTTCTTTAGGCAAGAACCAGCAGAAGAAAAAGAAGAAGCCTTTTCGGCACTCTTCCCCTGCAGTTCAAGGGGGACAGCAGCAGCATCAGCATCAGTATCATGCTTGGCACCCTTGACCCAAGCCTGGACCCTAACAGGCCCACAGAGGAGGCCAAGGCTCAGGTCCTGGAGCTTCCTTCTCCACTAAGCCTGCTCAGTGATGGGGTGGGGGTTGCTACTCCTTTTCCCGTCATGTCAGCTCTGGGTCTTCCCGTGGGGGCTGGCTCCGCCACTTTCTTTCTGCCTGGTCCGCTATCACCAAAGACAGGTGGGTTCTCGAAGTGGTCAGTCAGGGATTGCCTCTAGAATTCAAGCAGTACCCTCCCAGCCGAGCCTGCACCCCTCAGGAAGAATGAATCCCCACACACACCCAGTCAGCTCTTTGAGACGACATTGCTCAGCTCCTTCTCAAGGAGGCATGGCACTTGTGGCTGATCCTTCAGCAGACCCAGGCTTTGTCTCCAGGTACTTCCTGGTGCCCAAACGGATGGGGGGCTGGTACCCCATTCTAGATATCCATGACCTGAATCAATATCTCAGGTCACGCACCTTCCGGATGGTCACTCTGTCCCAGATCATACCATCCTTGAAGCGAAACATGTGGTTCCATTCACTGGATCTGCAGGATGCATTCTTTCATGTCCCAATCCGTCTGTCCCATCAATGGTTCCTCCACTTCTGGGTTGAAGGGACCCTGTATGAGTTCCAAGCCATGCCTTTCGGCCTGTCATTGGCCCCCAGGTCTTCACCAAATGCATTGCAGTGGTGGCGGCTCATCTCTGGCATTGGGGGGGGGTGTCAAAATTTACCCCTACCTTGACGATTGTCTCCTTGCAGGTTCCACCCAACAGGAGGTGGAGAGGTCCAGGGATCTGGCCCCCCAAACCTGCTCCCAACTCGGTCTCCTGATCAACGAGCCCAAGTCGGAACTCGTGAATTCTCAAGTGATGGGCTTCACTGGGGCAGAGCTCAACTCTTGTCAAGCCAGAGCTTGGCTCCCGGCTGACCGGGCAGAGGTTCTCTTCTCCTTTGCCCAGTCATTTCTGGTTGGGCACTTGTGCCCTGCCTGGGACTTTCTGTGCCTTCTGGGTTACATGGCGGCATGCACCTCAGTGGTCCATTGGGCCTGGTGGCACATGAGCCCCCTTCAATGGGAGCTGGCTGCCCAGTGGTCTCAGTGCCATGGTCAATTCAACCAGCTAGTCACTGTAACCCAGAAGATGTGGGACACTATCCAATGGTGGACCGTCCCAGACCAGTTGCAGGAAGGGATCCCATTTGTCTGCCCTGAGCCGACGGTTGTCCTCATGACCAATGCCTCTCTTATGGGCTGGGGAGCCCACATGGGGGACAAAAGGGCCCATGGGCTCTGGACCCTCAAGGAGTTCTGATTCCACATCAACCTGTTGGAGCTCAGAGCAGTCAGACTGGCACTGTCAGCTTTTGCTCCTCAGCTCTGGGGTCAAGTAGTTCAAGTCCAGATGGACAATACCACTACCATGTACTACCTCAACAAACAGGGCGGCACGCACTCCCATCTGCTGTGCAAGGAGGCGCTCTGCATCTGGACCCTTGTGAGCAGGTTGGAGGCAGATCTCCTGGCCACCCATGTGGCAGGAGCCTCAAACCAACTGGCAGATGCTCTTAGCTGCCTAGGTCAGACATCCCATGAGTGGTCTCTCCATCCAGAGGTAGCTTAAAGCCCGTTCTCCCATCGGGGCAAACCGATGGTGGACCTGTTTGCCTCCAGGGGAAAACACCAAACTGAGGCTGCTTCATGCCCCCCCCAGCAGGGCATACTGCAAGGGGGATGCCATCTCGAGGCCGTGGACCCCAGGCCTCCTCTATGCCTTCCCTCCTTTTACCTTGATCCACAAGGTGTTACTCAAAGTGATGAGGGACAAGGCAAAGGTGATTCTGGTAGCCCCAGACTGGCTGTGCCAGTTCTGGTATCCAGATCTACTTAGCCTCAGCTGCAGACCCCTGGAGCAGCTTTGTACACACCCGGACCTGATATCTCTGAACCAGGGGAAGGTATTCCATCCAGACCTTCACTCCCTGCACCTCACAGCCTGGTACCTGAGCGGCTAGAGTTTCAGGCTTTGGGTCTTTCTGAAGATGTCTCCACCATGGTGGAGGCATCAAGAAAGGAATCGATCAGGAAATGTTATGCTTTCAAATGGAAAAGATTTTCCATTTGGTGTCAGGTAAGGGCCAGGACCCTTTATCCTGTTCAGTGGCTGACATTCTTGACTACCTTTGGTCTCTCTCCAAAGGGGGTCTGTGGTCATCAACCCTTAGGGTGCACCTGGCAGCCATTTCTGCTTACCGGGCATGGGCCGGTCAGTCGACATTGGCACAGGAGACAGTGGTCGGGCACTTTTTCTAAGGCCTGGATCACATATCCCATCCGATGTGTGGACCTCCACCTCCGTGAGATCTACTGCTGGTACTGGCAAAGCTCATGGGCAAGCCATTCGAACTAATGCATGAGTGTGAGCTGTCACACTTGTCGTGGAAGATGGCCTTCCTGGTGGCTATCACGTCTGCCAGAAGGACAGGGAAGCTCCAGGCGCTTTCGGTGGACTCCTCTTATCTGGTCTTCCACAGGGACAAAGTTGTCCTGTGCCCCTACCCGAAGTTCCTTCCAAAGGTGGTGTCAGAGTTTCACCTTAACCAGGTGTGGACTCTGCCAGAATGCTACCCCAATTACACCTCGGTGGTCGAGTACAGGTTCCATACTTTGGACCTGAGATGTGCTGACGCCTATTACAAGGAGAGGACGGCAGAAATTCATGGAGAGGTTCGCCAGCTGTTTGTCTCCTATGCTGAAGCCGCTTCTGGCAGACCTGCAGTGAAGCAGACTATTGCAAGACGGATTACATTATGCATATGTCTGTGCTATGAGTTGGCGGGCAAGGAGCCTTCCAGAGGGATAAGAGCTCATTCTACCTGCCATACTGCTGCATCGGTGGCTGCTTCCAGGGACATCCCTATCCAGGAAAACTGCCGAGCTGCTACCTGGAAGTCAGCAAACACCTTCATCACCCACTACCACATCGACCTTGAGTCACGCCGGGATGCTGGTTTTGGAGCCTCAGTTCTCCAATCTCTGTTCCCCAAATAAGTATTGAGGGGGTGTACACCTTGCCTCCCTTCTCCCAGAGAACTGCTAGGAGTCTGCCAATAAGGGTGGATGAACAACATATCCACGATCCTAGAAGAACAAGTTACTCACCTGTAACAGTAGTTCTAGGAGTGGTATACGTTGTTCATTCACACGGACCCACCCGACCTCCTCAGCTGTGGATGCACACAACCTGGCTTCCAGTGGGCTAAGATCTGGTGTCACGGGGCGGAGCCGAGGTATATACCACCCGGGTGGGTGGAAGGAGCCAGCTTGAAGACTTCCAGCAAGATTAAAAGTGGAAGGGGACATGCCAATAAGTGTGGATGAACAATATATACCACTCCTAGAACTACTGTTACAGGTGAGTAACCTGTTCTTACAGTTCTTAACTGTATAAATTAAAGGCACTTGGTTTAACAACAGTATACTATATTCCTTCATGGTGATTTGCATATACTTCCCGTGATGCTTTGCATTATCAGGAAATGTGTCATTTTACATTTCAGTATAGTACATGGTGAAGCATTGTTGTGAATGGATTTCCATACGTTCAAAATCCTAATTATACACTCTTAGCTCATTTTGGTAGTGTTTCATAAAGCTTGTTCTTCTCATGGAATCATGAAAAAGGACTTTTAGAAAATGTGATGGAACATCAATGTGAAGAACAGATTCTATGTTCACAAGCCTTGCACTACAGCTTGGCGTTCTACTAATGATCTGGTAAATCTTAACAGCTGATACACACAGCCACTGAGAAACAAATGCAGCCATAAAAAAGAAAGAAAAAATACATGGCAGAGTTTGAAACTCCTTTTTAGTCACATACCAACACAGATCAGCTTAATCTCAATTTATTCAGAATCTGAGTCTGACTGATGTGACCCCCCCACCCTCACAAAGATGCCAGACTGAACATTTTCCTTTTCTGTTTTGTTGTTTATTATAAACAGCTGGAACTGTTTCTGATGTTACTTGCTGTTTTTAAATTGGTTTTAACCACCTGTTTTCATTCAGAGGATGATTAACCTAGAAACATTTTTTTTGGTAAAATGTAACAGCCAGCTCAAAACGAGACACGACTGTATTATATAAAATAGCAAACAGCTCACATCTATAAATAAAGCTATTCTGATACCTTGGGGCAGCTGTGTCATCACTAGGCTATGCAAGCATCACTGTCATGGTGTTGTGATGTCACTGAACCTCGTTATCAGAATAGTTGCATTCTTTGCAGTGAGCTGTTTAAGCAATATACCCCTCCACGGAGGGATATACTGGTGGATTTACCACGGTTGGTGTGGTTCGGTCATGAGGTGCAGCCGAGTGACTTAACCACACCAGAAGTGGTAAATCCACCAGTATGCCCACTAACTGGAGGGGTATATTGCTATTATACAATGTCTCCCTGTCTTTTTGTTGACTAAAAATAAATAGAAATAAAGTGTTTTGTGGCATTTTAATTTATTTTTAATTGGGTTACATTTATTAACATTAAAAATTCTGCCATATTATCTCCTCGCTATACAAACTTCACTGTTAAACACCACTAAAATTCTGTTACAAAGGAACATGTTAAAACCCCCGTTTTTTCTGTATTCTTTTAAAAAAAATCTGTACCTCCTCATCACCTGTATTGCGATCCTATAATTCTTAACCCTCCAGTCCCAGGAGAGCCAAACACATAAGCGGTAAGGCAGTGCCAGAAATGTTCCAAAGTAGAAATGTGTGGCTGTTGCCCCTCCCAACCCACTGTTTTCCATTACCGAGGCAGAGGATAAATGAGAAGAAAAAAAACACATATTTTTTTCCCCCCAGCCAGGAAACGAGTGTTACAGAAGTCCGCCTACTGCATGTGCACATAACCTGAGACACACAGGGACAGAGAAAAAATCCCTGACCCAGTGTTTTTTAATTTTTTTCACATAGCCAGGACACAGTTTAACTGACACTTCAGGAAACACAAATAAGTGTTTCCCAGCCCCAGGAGGAAATATATGGTGGGGGGGGGGGCAGCAGCAGCAATGATGCTAAACCCTTACTGAGCACACGCAAGTAAAACTATGCCCTAGCCACCCAGGACTATTTTTTTACCGCACAACATGTTCAGGAAGTATGCAATAGTAGAACCAACATGCATGGTAATGTCTAGCTATGTCTAGCTTTGTTTTGCTTCAAATCATTGAACTACTTTTATTGCATACTTCCTGAACATTAGAAACACCCTCAAACAGTGCAGCCACTCATGACAGAAGAGTCTTCTTTACTCCCACTACATAATGAGTGGCTAGATTGTGTTGTAGGTGCTCCTGGGTCCAGGAAAGATACAGTGGGAGCAGGTCAAGAAATGTAAACAAACATGATTTGGTGTGGTAACACCAGTATGGCGGGTGGTCAATTTTTCACTTTTTAAAAGAAAAAAGGGATCTGAATCAAACTACCAGCTGCATCAACAGTTTCTATAGAATGTGAACAATCATAAAATGTGTTTTTTAAACTAGGGGCACTTTGAGGCCCAAGGGGGTTGACAGTGTCCCTTTAAGCCGACAAGCTATCTTGTCCTAAAAACCTATGCGTTCTAAATCTTCCGGCAGCCTAAGGGTTAAGGAGGGTCAAGTTGCCCAGCTGCAGCAGACTTGGGGACCAGGGTATACTAGAACTGGAGCAAGCAGGTAAGGAAAAAAAATCGGAATGGAGAGTCGTATTGATTGCTGCTATACATAATTGAAATGAGGGTCACTGTCTAAAGAACACCATAACCTCCTGAGCTGCTGGGAGAAGGGAACATGCTATCCAAGGTTACTCCAGCTTAATAAGAATGACTTGCTTGCATTGTTTAGTGTATCCCCCAAAAGAAAAATCAGGACTTAAATCCTACAGGCACTGCAAGTTACACCCTCCTTCACTATTATAGGAAGACCCCCTCCCCCAACACACAGATTTGCACACTGCACACAACATGTTTGTTGCAAGGCAGTTGGGGTATTCCTAGTTTAAAAAAATAGTAATCTAAAAGAACATTGATCAAAATCAGAAAAAAAATGAAAATGGCTTTCAAGTTGGAGTCTCTTTTTGTATCTGCTATCTATAAATATAAACCAGAAGAAATCCAAGCAGGTTTTGCCTTCTGTGTAGTTTTAGCTGAGTGTGCATGTCCTCCTCCAATTATCACCTAGGAGAACAGCAAAGACCATCAATTTCGAGAAGAAAAACAGATGAGCCTTCAAATTCGGGATAGGAGGGAAAAGTCATTAAAAGAGAACACTGATGCCCATGGCTGCACCAGGTTTAGGTTATTGCGAACATACGAACTTGCCAGCAGAAAAAGGCCTTATGGTCTATCAAGTCTGTTTGTATGTGCAGCTAGCACCCCCTATATTGCAACTGCCCCATTGCAGTCTAATATTTGTAATAAGAAGACTACATAATGTCAAATGGCCTGCTTTTCCACTTTCAGTGTAGTGGAGTGGTTGCACAAAGGCAGCCAAAGAGTTAACTAAGACTTAACCCATTGAAGGTATGCTGTTTAACCACAATTTATCTGCTGCTGAAGGGTCACAGAATCAGCAGTCGTTCTGCCGTAGAAAATATGAGGTCCTGCCGCAGAATGTAGGTCCACTTTTCTGCAGTAAACACGGGGCCCAGGTCTCAGAGAGTGGTGTTGGGTAGTTTTTCCTCTGTCCCATTCCCCCTGACCTGTGGGGTCCTGCAGGGCTCCGTGCTGTCTCCCATGTTGTTCGCAGTGTATATGCTACCTTTAGGGGACATTGTAAGGTGGTATGGGCTGTTTTCTCACTGCAATGCAGATGACACTCAGCTGTACATGTCCTTTGTACCTGATCATTAGGACCCAGTCTTGGTCTTTAACAACTGCCTTGCCGAGATTCAGGACTGGATGAGTGCCAGCTGGTTAAGGTTGAACCCTGATAAGACTGAGGCACTGGTTGTGGACCTGGGTCATTGGGTAGAGGGGTCCTCTGCTGTTCAGCCCTCTGGGCTTGTGCTGTGGGGCAATCAGCTGCGGTCCTCTGAACAGGTGCAGAATATGGGTGTTATTCTTGATGGTGAACTGACACTTAAATCACAGGTGTCAGCCATCGTCAAGTCCTCATTTCGCCATCTGAGGAATATCACCCAGATAAAACACCTTGTTTCGCCAGATGACCTTCAGACTTTGGTCCAAGCCTTTGTGATCTCCTGCCCTGACTACTGCAATGCTCTCTTCCTAAGGCTTCCAGGGCTGGGCATCTGCTGCCTGCAGCTGGTGCAGAAAGCAGCAGCAATGCTGTTGATGGGCTTACCTTGATCTAGTCATGTCATGCCTGTGCTCCACAAGCAGCACTGGCTGCCAGTGCAGTGGAGGATCACCTTCAAGGTCGGTTTGCTGACCTATAAGGCCCTACATGGACAGGGACCACACTATTTGCAAGACCTCCTGTTTCCCTACCACCCCCTCCGTCTGTGCTGTTCCACTGAAGAGGGATTGCTAGAGGTTCCCAGGGTCTGTTTGAAGACCTCGGGGTGAGATCTTTTGCATTAATGGCTCCAACCCTGTGGAACTCTCTACCTCGTCAGGTTAGAGAGTGCCTGTCCACCGAGACCTTCAAGTCTGCCCTAAAAACCTATTTATTTATATTAGCATTTTTAGATGCTTATTAATTGTGAAATGCAGCATTTTTTAGATTTATTTTGTCATTTACTGTTTTGATATGTACTGCTGTGTTTGTTTTAATATAATTTTATACAGGCGCTTTGATAATTTTGAAAAGAGCCTTTTATAAATAAACATGACTTGACTTGTATGTCTCAGTCTTGCCCTTCCCCCTCACTTCAATTCCTCCAGGGAATACATATTTAACTCCTTTAGTCTTTCCTCATAGGTCTTATCCCACAGGCCCTGAACCTTTGAGTTACCCTCTACTGCACCGTCTCAACCCTGTCTATATTCTTTCTCATATTGGGCCTCCAGAACTGGATGGAGTATTCCAGGTGTGGTCTCATGGATCTCTTATACAGGGGCAAGATGACCTCCCTCTTTCTACTCATGATACCCCTCTCTATGCATCGAAGCATCTGGCTAACCTTTCTGGCCACCTTGTCGCACAGCCTCGTTTCTCTTAGATCCTCCAAGATGATAACTCTCAGGTCCCCCTCTTGCTTTTTGACTGTCAGTACCTCCCTACCTAGTTCATACTTTGCCCCTGGGTTCTTATGCCCTATGTGCATGCTCTTCCACTTCTTTGCATTGAATCCCAGCCACCATTTTTTCGACCATTCTTTTTTTAAGGTCGTCCCTCAGTATGTCAACACCCACTGACATGTCCACCCTACTGCATCACTTTGTATCATCTGCGAAGAGGCATACCTTCCCCTCCAGTCCCTCTGCAATGTCCCCAGTAAAGACATTGAAGAGGACTGGTCCCAGCACTGCCCAATGTGGCACCCTGCTCTTCACCGCTCCCTCTTCAGAGTACTTCCTGTTTACCACAGCCCTCTGACTCCTGCCATTCAGCGAGTTCTCCATCCACAGAACTATTTTAGGATCCATCCTAGGCTGTGCAGTTTGTTAATCAGCCTTCTATGGAGGACAGTGTTGAAGGCCTTTCTGAAGTCCAGATGGGCCACTTCCACCGCACCTCCTTGGTCCTCTACCTTAGTTACCCAGTCATGCCGTAGATTAGTACAATGAGTTAGTGCAAAACACAATGCCTAGCCTAAATACAGTAAAAGTTAGGGTTAGATGTGTAAGTAAATAAATGCCATATAAGGCAGTGCATGTGTGTTAGTGTGGCAATGCTGTGTGTGTGTGTGTGTGTGTGTGTGTGTGTGTGTGTGTGTAGACAGTGTTCTGCTATGTTATACTGGAATATATATGCATATATGTGTATATGTATTAGTGTGTGTGTGTGTGTATCACAGCAATTAGAAAGTGCAGTTAGGTGACTCAGTGGTTAGTGCAAAAATTGCTAGTCTACATTCCCCCACTATCTAGATCAGTTTCAACCATATGCAAGTCATTGCTGATTTAAATGAGATGTCTAGTGGCAACCCCTCACCCGCCAATGTCCTTCCGAGCCTGAAAAGAAGAAAACGGTCTTTCAATGTCTTTTTTTAATCTGTAAAAATGTGTGTAGACAGTGCACCACTATGTTGCACTGGAATATATATGCATATATGTGTATATGTATTAGCATGTGTGTGTGTGTCGCAACAATTAGAAAGTGCAGTAATGTAGCTCAGTAGGTAGTGCAAAAATTGCTAGTTTACGCATTTCTCACTGCCCACAATATCATTATTTTGCAGCTGTATTGGCTCTTGCTAGAGTTTTTTTTTATTTTCTTTTTCTCTGGGGGAGACCTCTGTCCTGTTTATCCGCCCTGGTCATGGCCCCCAGAGCTCCCACCAACTGCCCATTGCTGCAACTCCCGGTTACCCCCTGGCTTACCCCCCCAGAGGGTGGGGCCACAGCACTGGTTCCCCTAATTCCGGCACCACGGAATTAGTGACTGGTTGGGAGTACAGTGGCAGAGGCTGATTGAAGCCTGGGGAGGGCTTCATGTAGACAGAGGCTCTTCCCTCCTTCATTTTCTTGTTTTTTTTTCCTCCGGGAGGTGAGGATGTGCAATGACATCCAGCGTCCACCCCACCTCCATTAGCTGTGAGTGCCGGTAGCTGTGGGACCCGTGGCCTCTGCTAGGGGTCCATCACGTGCCGGACACTTCCCCACCCTCTCCCTGGAGAAGGATAGCTGTCCATGGGACGCTCTATCCTTCTCCCCCTGGCTGGCCCTCTGGCGACCTGGGTCCATTCCTGAACCCGGGTTGCCAGCGTAGCAAGTGGAATTCCAACTGCTGCACTGGTGGGCTGGCAAATTTGTTTGTTTTTCAATGGTTGAGTGCATAAAATAGTATAGGGACAGTGAGTTGGAAATTGTTTGTCTGAAATCTGCTTGTTGCTTAATTTTTATCACGTTCTCATGAGTTTGAAATTGTGGGTCTGAGGGTTGTGGACTGCAAGTTCCTTTGGTTAAGCAGGTCAGCTGACTAGGTTTGCTGGCCAAGGCACCTAGCTTCACCTGAGCTCTTTCCTTATAGGTTGCTTGAAAGGACAGAGCAAGAGAAAGGATTAAGACTTCTTTTGGCTAGGCAGATTTACTATATGTTGTTATTTTTATTTTGTACTCACAGGGATTGTTACTGTTTGTTGCTAACATTTTATTGCTTTATTTTTCTCTGATTCAAATTGGTGTTGCTGGGCATACCTTCTGCTGCATTATTACAAGGTGTGCCTACAGGTGTGTGCTAACAGATTACTGCTGTAATCTTCTGATTCAAATTGTCTTTTGCAAGGTATATCTTCTGTTACTGCTTTATTTTTCTCTGTAGCAAAGTGTTTCTTTCAGGATATATCTTCTGTGAAATTATTACAGGTGGTGCTTTACAGGTTTTACAGTTTTTATCTAACATTAGGATAAGCTTTCAGGGTTACTGCATTTGTTGCTGACTGATTGTTTCTGCTCTTACCTCCTTGTTTCTTTCATCCATGGTTTTTTTTTTTTTTTCAGCAGGGGAAGGGCCCAGCCACCCACCCCCATCCCCAACCACCCACACTACACTCCTTTTAGAGGGTAGCACAGTCATGACATTTCCTGTGGCAAAGCAGGAAGGGGTGGATCAGTGGGGTATCCACATGGTGACCTCATTTACAGGGGCACTAGTAATTTAACTTGTTATAACAAGTTATACAAAAATAAACAAAACACAAAGTCAAACTTTTGCTTTCATTTTCTTCCTTCTAATTACTCTGACCAGGTTATAAACCCAGCAACTTATCTGGAATGGATGTCATTAACTGCAGGTACTGTGGAACACTTTTTTCAGAAGGGCAGTTTTACAGGATTTAGAACACTGTCCTACATACTGGGACATTGGAGATCTTAGGGATCAGCTCCAGGCAGCATGGGCAGAGATTGCGTGCCTCAATTTTCATATTCAAGAGGAAATAAATTATAAGAACCACCCGCCAGTTCCCTAACATCCAACAGAAGCACTGCAACCACAGAGGGTAGTTGGTCCAGGAGGTTGGCAGGTGGTTAGGAGGGGCAAATTGGGTGCCCCATCACTCAGTGCTCTCCAACATATTACCTCCATAAACCATATAAAAACTACAAACAGGTCTCTCTCTCCAAAATCAAACAAAGGGGGTAGAGGACACTGCAGCACAGGAGCTAGCACAACAAAACTCACCCAAAACAGGAAACAAAACAAAAAAAACAAAAAGGAAATCCAAAAAAGTCTGATCATAGGAGACTTCATGATTCGGGGAGTTGATACCTATCTCCAGCCAGGGGTAATGGTCAGATGTCTCCCAGGTACATCAGCGTGGAGAGACACTGACCGCATTGCTAAAATTGTTCAGGAAGCAGGAGAAAACATTGACATCCTGGTACACATAGGGACTAATGATCTCGCCAGCCAGTCAGTTGAGGAGACCAAGGAACACCTGACCAGGCTGGGTGACAAACTATCATCCATTTCATCTGGCATCTCCTTTTCTGAGATCCTGCCAGTCTGGAAGAGGGGGGCAGAAGGACAGAAGGTCAGAGAAGGGGAGATAGGGGAGCTAAACATGTGGCTCAAGGGCTGGTGCCAGGAAAAAGGACACAAATTTGTAGGGAACTGGCAATAGTTTTGGGAGCGAAAGTTCTTTTAAATTTGATGGACTGCATCTGACTAAGGAGGGAGTCAGTGCATTGGGGCAGAAGTTTGACATCTTTGCAGAATATTTAAACCAGCAAATGGGGAAAGGGGTGCATCACCCCATACGTTGAATGGGAAGAATACCCCTCCCCCCTCAGCTAGTGGTCAAACAGGAGTTCAGCATGTTTGCAGTTCATTTGCATCACCAGGTAAGGAAAAAGGTCAATCTCCCCATACAATGCACAGGGGAAACGCCAGACCACACCGAACAACTAACACACCGAAATCTGGCCAATGGAAAATCATGTACACAAATGCTTGCAGTCTGGGAAACAAGATCCCAGACCTGCAGGCAATAATGACAGAGGCTAAACTGGACATAGTAGCAATTAGTGAGATTTGGTTTGCTAGTAACCTCACTTGGGAGACTTCAGTACCTGGCTATGTACTATTCAGAAGGGGGGGGTGGAGTGGCCCTGTACGTCAATGAAAATATCAAAGCTACAGAAATTCAGAATACACATAAGGAGCCAGACAAACTGGGGGTCACCCTAGAAACAGGAAATGGGACAGCCATAAGAACTGGAGTTGTCAACAAGCCCCCAGACCAGGGGGAGGACATAGACACATTACTGTTAGAAGATATACAAAACATAACAGCTAAAGGGGAGGATCTGATAATAGTAGACTTCAACATGCCAGATACAGATTGGTCAATACCAGCAGGAACATCTGCCAGAACTAGACACATGATGGATTCCCTGCAGGGGGAAGGCCTCAAATAACCGGTACAACAACCCACATGAGACAGAGTTATCCTAGATCTAGTACTGACTAACAGGGAAAGGATCACAGATCTCCAGGTAGAAGGTCACCTGGGGGCCAGTGACCATCACATGGTTTGGTTCAATTTGGCCACTACAACTAAATCATCCCATTCCAAGGCAAAAATATGGGAGTTCAGATGAGCTGACTTTGATAAGATGGCCAACAGAGTTAAGCTAGCCCTGGCAAAAAGAAATACAGGTGAGGGGGTACAGGCAAAGTGGGCAAGCATTAAGGATGCAATACTTGAAGCAACATCCCATTGTGTTAGAGAGAAAAGGAAGTACAAAAGAAGAAGGAAACCACTTTGGTTCTCAAAAACAGTATCAGAAAGGTCAGAGCCAAAAGGCTGGCCTTCAGGAAATATAAGGAACACAGCGGGATGAAAATAGGGGCATACCAAACTTCCCTAAGGGAAGCAGGAAGGCAAAGGCAGGCAAAGGCCCAAACCAAGGAAACACTAGCACAGACAGTAAAAGAAGGTGACAAGACTTTCTATAGATACATTAGTGAAAGGAGAAAGTCCAGAGGGGGTGTTGCTAAGATCAAAGGAGATAAGGGGGCGTGTGAGGAGGAGGACCATGTAAAAGCATCTATCCGAAATAGATACTTCTGCTCAGTATTTACTGAAGAGAATGTAGGGCAGGGCCCACAACTCAGCACCATGGAGACAGGGGGGAGGGAGGTGAGCATTAGTCCCTTCACAAAAGAAAGGGTCCTACAAGAGCTCGATAAGCTCAGGGTGGACAAGGCAATGGGACCTGATGGCATACATCCCAGGGTACTAAAGGAGCTAAAGGTGGAACTAGCAGAGCCATTATCAGAACTGTTTAGTGAGTTTCTGAGCACAGGAGAGGACCCAGAAGTAGAGATGCAGCAAATTTTTAATCCGCTGGTGAAGTGAGCAGAGCACAACGTGAAGTAGGCACTGCAAAGTGCTCACTTCGCGTTATCATTATTACTTTGCATTGCCATTATGCCTTAATGTGAAGTAAGATGAAGTGAGAAGAGAATAGGCAGCCCCTTCCCCCACACATCATATGGCTTACAGTACTGTAAGTCACATGCTTTAGCCAGGCAGGAAGGAAGTGAGTCAGAGAAGCAGTTTCACTTTCTCCTTTGCATTCACAGAGGGAGAAGGCTTTGTTTAGAGAAGAGTAGTAGGGAGTGAAAGTGCTTGATTGCCGCTTGCCTTTGAGTAGTGAGGAAACCAACAGCTTTTTAAAAGCTATCTCTTTTAGTTTTGTATTGTATTTGTTTTTTTTTTTGTTAGTGAATTTTTTTTATAAGTTTTGTTTTGTTTTGTGTGTGTTGACTGTGTGTGTCAGTGAGTGTCAGTGTGTGTCTATGTGTGTGTGTTGGCCCAGGGACTTGTGTTGTGTCAGTAAGGTAGGATGGACCATGGAGAAGCTGAGTCGCTGGCCCGTGGGCATGGTCGGAGGGGAGTGCAGACACGTAGGGGTGGTCGTGTCATGCTGGACCGCTCCTGACTCCTGGGTGTTGCTTCCACCCATGTTGAAGCAACAGCAGCAGCACCAGTGCCACCAGTGGCTGCTGTGCGTCAGCCTTCTCCGTCACTACCACCACCACCAGAAGCAGCTGTAGGGGCTCCAGCAGCACCCCCTCCACCACCTCCATAGCCACAGGATGTGCTCCTGGAAAATCTAGGTGGTGCGACTTGTACGAGGACTGTGTCTGGTCCCCCCTGCAGCTCCCCAGTGTAGGAATTTTTTACTGTGTGGATGGAGAAAACACAGTTGTGGTGTGCCATCTGTGTGGTGTGCTGGTGCACCATGGCCCCCGTGGGACACATTTGGGGACCAGTGGCCAGCGCACCCACATGGTCAACCACCACAAGGCAGAGTCGCAGGCTGCCACAGAAGGGGCCAGGCTTCCACCTGCTGGCCCTTCCATTGCAGTGGCCGAGGGTGCTGCTGGGGTCGGAGTTGTGCCTCGCAGTCCCTGCCGCAGCAGGAGGAGGGACAGTACAGCAGCTGCTCCACCACCACCACAGCCACCAGCACCACCCTCTCCACCACCACCCCCGCTACCTGGATTCCCAGCTGCAGTGGACCCTGCCACAGTCCCTGCAGCACAGCATGACATCTCCCTGGTGTGGGTGGCACTGGAAGAGAACAATCAGAGGGTTGGTGCTTTGCAGCAGCAGGTCCACACAATAGAAGAACAGCAGCAGCAAATAGTTAGAATGCTGCACTTACTGCTGGACCACCATGGCATCCCACGGCCACAGTAACTTATGGGATTGTTTTCTGGCCCCCCCACCCCAATACTGTGTTGTACTGTTTTTGTGTGTTTTTTCTTTGTTGTTGTTTAATAATACAAATTTTCCCTTCCAGGGGAATCTTTCTTGCGCCACATAGTGCAATACATTTCTGTGAAAACCGCCTATAATTTCATTACACTGTGTCATGTGACGGAGGAACTCCCATTCTGAAAAGCCACCCACATTCTGCCTCCCTTCTCAGCAACGTTAGGACGTGATGCCAGGGAGAGCACGTGTGTGTGCTCCATTACAGTGAATATCTGATTGTCCAGCAGCTTTCCGAATGTTTCTTTATGTTATAATGGTCAGTTTGTGGCGAAACGTGTGGGCACCTTTCCAGTAAGAAGAGCCTTGTTAGTGGAAACATTCATACATTTCACCACAAAGTGAACCAAATAACATAAGGAAACATTGGGATAGCTGCTGGACATTCACTATAGTGGAGCATGCACCTGTGCTCCCCTGGCATCATGTCCTAATGTTGCTGAGAAAGGGGGGTAGAATGTGGGTGGCTTTTCTGAATGGTAATTCCTCCGTCACGTGACACACTGTAATGAAATTATGGGTGGTTTTCACAGAAATATATTGCACTCTGTGGAGCAAGAAATATTCCAGTGGGAGTAAGGCCCCCACATATTAGGTTATGTGCATCACCATAACTATCAGAAAAGTAATCACCCGAGCCACACAAAGAAATCTGTTATATATAGTCAAGCACTTCGGTATCACAGCCTCTGTTCAAATGAGGAAGACAGAGACACACATCTGGCGATGTTGAAAAACACCTTTATTGAGCAGAGACACTCATCCAGGAAATTGACAGAGCAGTGGAGCGTGCAACACAGGTCCCAAAGAGAACAGCTGCTGCAATATAAGGAACGGATGACTACCAACAGAATACCCTTAGTAGTCACATACCATCCTGACCTTGAACTCCTACGTAAGATTACTAGGATCTCCATCCAATAATTAGTGAGGATGAAACCCTTAACGGTATTTTTCAAGAACTACCTACTACTATCTTTAAACAACCACCTAATTTAGCTAACCTGATTATTAGGAGTCAACGGAACCGAACAGAATACCATGACATCATATGGTACCGACCCTGTCATCAACGCACATGTAAGACATGTAACCTCATTTCCACTTCAGACTGTGTGGTTACATCACAAAACAGACTATTCAGGATACAGGAATTATACATGTACATCAAGTAATGTGGTCTATTTTATCCAATGCAAGAAATGTCCTCGAACAGGTTATGTGGGGGAGATAAGCCAACAACTCCGCACTAGAATGAATTCACACAGACATTCTATTAATCACAAGATGATTGAAAACCAGTAGCCCTTCTCCCAGGATGACCACTCAACCTCAGATATGTCTGTGATGGTCTTAAAGGACATTTCAATAGTACACAACAGAGGCAGGCTTCAAATTAGACTTATTTACTTCTCAATATGGTGGCGGATGGATTGAATATTGATGTTGGGTACTGACACATTATTCCACTTAAACTTACACAGACCTTTACTTTAAAAGATGGACATAAACAGTTTAGTTCTTCAGCGGGCCTTTGATTTTGTAAGTTTTATGGTTATCTACATTGTTGACTTTTCACCTTAACACTGTGGTGAGTGCGTTTGAGTGTGTGTGTATACTGATGTATGTATGTATGTATGTGTGTTTGTGTGTGTGTTTTGTGTGTGTTGTGTTTTTTGTGTGTTGTGGGTATGGTGTGTATGTGTGTTTTGTTTGTTGTACGTGGTGTGGTGTGGGTGTGTGGAATGTGTTTGCTATATTTGTTGTGTGTTGTGGTTGTGTGGGGTGCAGGTGTGTGTGTGTGTATGTGGGAGTGGTGTGGTGTATGTACACACATATGTGTGGTGGAGCGTGGCATGGGGCAGTTGTTATGTGGCTAGAACACTTAGTTTTCACATATAGTGTGCATTTATTTCCTTCTATTAGTTGTCAGTGGGTGGATTTCACACTGTCACATTTTTAACTGCTCATATTAAGATGCATATCTCATTTACTTGGGGTTCATTAAAGGTGTAATTCCTTTGGGTTTCATTTAGAATTGCTTAGACTAATTCTGTGCATTTTGTTATACACAGACTCTGTGTTGAAATCTGCATTTATCAGGCTCATGTCTCATTTTCTTGGGGTCCTTGACAAGTATTTTTTATTTATTTATTTTGCACTTACACTTACAAATGATACTTTCATGCATCATGTTTATATGTGTAGGTTAATTTGAGAGCTTGCTTTCAACTTGCAGTTATACCTAATTTCAGGATTTTGTCTTTCATTATCTGTCCTTTAATATACCAGGACAATTGGAATGTAAGTTGTGAGCTCATCTTACATCTATTAGAGGAGAATGCTACTCCAAGGTTTTTTTATTTTTTTATCACTAGAATGCTTTCTTGGCATACTGAGACATTTAAAAATTTATGTGACAAGAACTCTCTGGCTGTAGAGAATTCTTGATAACCTTTGCTTCTGAGGCGCCTCAGTTAAAGGCATACTGGTGTTAATTAGCTTCTCTGACGTAATCTTCTATTATGTTTTAAATGTATATGTTAAACCAATGAGAATTATTTCTGCTTTTTCTATATAATCTGGTGTTAATAGTATGGGATATTTGAAAAAACTGCCACAAAGCTTCTGAAGAAGGACCTGGTTGGTTCGAAAGCTAAAGCACTTTGTTTTTTTCTGTAACATCCATGTTGGTCCAATAAAAGGTATCAAATCATTTGTTTCTGGATCACCATAACTATGTAATGTGGTGAATCTCTAAAGCAGCAGTGCAACAATCTGTTGAGAACTCTGACCTATATTTTTTAATGCTATGTTACAACTTCCTTTACTTACATCCTGACTGACTGGAATGACACGAGAATTTGAAGTAGTTGAATCTGCTGTACTACTTTTTTTCATGTGTGAAATAATGAAAGGAGCAGGTCTTTGTCATTGTTTTCCTCTGTTTTTCTCCATCACATCAGTTAGTTGTTATATATCACTTCTATTGTTAATTACGGTAACAGTTATGCAGCAGGCAGTGTGTTATGACACCACGGAACAATAGTTATTGAAAAGCAGCTGCAAATAGGTACAAACCTGGTCAAAACAATTTTGGAAGGTGAGCTCATTTTTTTTATACATGAAAAAAAGTAGTCAACTAAGTAAAGCAGACATGAATTGTGAAAAGAAGCGTACCATTCAAGTCACGACTCGGAAGTAACTAGTGGCTGTGGCAATGTAAAATAGCATAAAAACATACAGTTCAAAATTGTCACGACATTCTTGCAATGCTGCTTTAATTGTAATGTCAGTATGACATCATGAGCTCTCAACAATCACACAACACACAAAAGTGGCACAGAGTTCCCAGATTTTTTCTGCAGGCCCCAAATGCATCCTCCCTGTGCGCAGAAAATTGACAAGTGGTAACATAGTGAAATGAGAGTGTTCCAGCACATACAAAGTCCCTCAGAATTAATGTCACACTCAGTCATGCGTGCAGTGGTGGCACAGAGTCTCCAGATTTTTTCTGCAGGCCCAAAATGCATCCTCCTTGTGTGCAGAAAATTGACAAGTGGTAACACAGTGAAATGAGAGTTTTTCAGCACATACAAAGTCCCCCAGAATTAATGGCGCACTCAGTCATGCGTGCAGTGGTGGCAGAAAGTCCCCAGATTTTTTCTGCAGGCCCGGCCCAAAATGCATCCTACTTGTGTGCAGAAAATTGACAAGTGGTAACACAGTGAAATGAGAGTGTTTCAGCACATACAAAGTCCCCCAGAATTAATGGCGCACTCAGTCATGCATGCAGTGGTGGCACAGAGTCCCCAGATGTTTTCTGCAGCCCAAAATGCATCCTCCTTGTGTGCAGAAAATAGACAAGTGGTAACTCAGTGAAATGGGAGTGTTTCAGCACATACAAAGTCCCCCAGTAAAAAATGATGACCGTGAGCATTCTGTTGCTGGTCCAATGTGTTCTGTGAGGCGATTCGAGCAAATGCAATGTGATCATCTCAACTGTACTGAAGGGTGCCCTTTGGCTGTACACTAATAGTAGCCTTGGTGAGTAGATATATATATATAGATATGTGGTTGTGTATTTTGTAGGTGAGGAGGGGGGCTGACTTGGACATGTACTCATGGTATTGTTCTGCATTGCAGGTCACAGAAACTGTTGGTGTGTACATTCCAGTGCTCAATGAGAATTTTTTGTGCTGAAATTGGAAACGGATAACTGTCAAGCACATGAAGGTAAGTTTTTTTTTGGGGGGGGTTGGGGGATCATATTTGCTGGTTTGTCTGTAATGGTTTCTTATTTTGTTACTTCTTCACAGATTTCATCTGCATCCTTCTGGAGTCCAGTTGTTATTAATGATGGTCATGGTCATCTAATGAAATGACTTCTGCATGTTGCATGTGTGCCCAAGCCCGGGGGAGGGGGGTGCCTGATGTTGAAGAACTTTATTGGATAAGGCCAGTTTGACAGAACAACAAAGCATCTGGAAGTTTCATAAAAAAAGGCAACGAATTACTTCTTACAACTTAATTGTTATTTCCCTCCCTGGTTCTAAATCTCAAGTCAAGTTACATTGAAACCACATCTTGTCAACTAACAGAACCTGTGTGCAATATTTGCTGCAGTCTTTCCAAAACAATGAAATGGATGAAATAAAATATTCATACTTACCAGAATGGATTTTACATGGATATTCCATTGGTTCCTCTCTGTATGGTACAGCTGCAGTACGACTCTCACCGAGTTTTAGCGATGGAGACTTTTTTTGTTAACCTGTAAAAGAAACAAAATAAGTGTACCGTATGTGTTTTACCATTGCAGCTCTGAAAAGCTACAGAAAACAAAACATACGACTAAAGAAAGTGAAGCAGCATAACAAACATGAGTTCACATGCTCACTTTGTGGTTTAAATATTAAGAAGCTTTGTGTCTCTGGCTGATGGATGTGGTGGTCCGGACAGACTGAGGCTCAGTGGTGACAGTGGCTAACAGCAGTCCCAGTGGTGGTGGTCCGGGGGGGTGGACAGACTCAGGCTCAGTGGTGGCAGTGACTAACAGCAGTCCCGGTGGTCTGGGGGGGCAGACAGACTCAGGCTCAGTGGTGGCAGTGGCTAACAGCAGTCTTGGTGGTGGTGGTGGTGGTCCGGGGGGTGTACAGACTCAGGCTCAGTGGTGGCAGTGGCTAACAGCCGTCTGGGGTGGTGATGGTGGTCCGGGGAGTGGACAGACTCAGGCTCAGTGGTGGCAGTGGCTAACAGCAGTCTTAGTGGTGGTGGTGGTCTGGGGGGGCGGACAGACTCAGGCTCAGTGGTGGCAATGACTAACAGCAGTCCCGGTGGTGGTGGTGGTAGTCTGGGGGGGCACACTGCTTTTCAAAAACTTCAGTTAAAACCTGCCAACATTAACCACATCATCATCCTCATAAAGAAAGCTGCCCTCACAGTCATCAACGTCTGAAATCTGACCACTGGGAAATTCTTTCTCCATTGTGTCGTCATCTACATCAGTGGTGTGCCGTTTCAGACAGCCACTGCCAGTGCCACCAGGATGGTCCATTTCCACATCACCAAAACCACCATGACTAGGCCAGGGTACGAATATTGAGGTTGCAGTCTGTGCTGGTATGTGCCTCTCATTCATTTTAATGAATGTTAGCAAACTAACATTTGCAGGAGACAGGTTTGTCTGATGATCCCTGACTATTGCACCTGCTGAGCTGAATACCCTCTCAACACTTACACTGGAGGGTGGGCATGTGAGGTACTTCAGTGCCACTGCAGTCAGCTCTGGCCATTCACTGACCTTTCCACTCCAGTACAAAAGAGGATCTCCAGTAATTGTCAGATGCCTGTTTTTAGACAAATATGACTCAACCATTCTCTGTGCCGTACTAAGTCCAGTTGTTGATGCATCATCCTGTTAACCCGAATCATTTATTTCACAAATACCCACTTAGAACAAAGCCTCCCAAAGTGGGTTGATGCCAGCCACTTAGGATGACAGACCACCTGGAACTGCAGTCCCTTTCCCCTTGCAGGATATGCTTGATAGTCCTCCAGGTACACCTTCAGCTGGATTATGCTACTGAGGTTTGCTGACCTTGGCATGTGACTTCTGTGCCCCATGAACCAAGCGCACCAGTTGACCACTGATATTTTTTACCTGTTCAGGCTCTCCCTCCAGTACTGATGCAATTCTGTGTTTGTATTGTGGGTCCAGCATTGTTGCTATGGCAAAGTTGTCATTACACTGAATGCTCCCAACGTGATGATTCTGGTTGAATACTGTCAGCATGTGTTGCAACAACATACTGCTACCACTGTCTCTGGCAACATCAAGGCTATGCTGTACATTCACCAACGTCTGCCTCAGCACCCGCAGCAGTTGAATTGATTGGCTAATGGAGGCAGACTCGCCACCCACTGCCTGTGTGGCATGTTCAAAATGCCGCAAAATTGTTATTACAGAGTTCATGAGGTGCCAGTGTTCAGTTGTCATAGACATGGAGGCCCCAGAACTGTCACGGCTAGTGTGCATAACAAGATATTCTGAGATGGCTTTGTATTGTTCATACAACCTCTCTGCCATGTATAAAGTGGAGTTCCATCAGGTGACAACTTCCAGCTTCAAGCGGTGCTGAGGCAGGCTGTTTTGTATCTGCAGCTGCCACAGCTGGTCATGGGCCTTTCCAGATCTTGAAAAGTGAGAGCAGATATGTCGTGCAATGATCAGCATTTCCTTTACATCAGGGTGCTGCAGAAACTCCTGAACCACAAGATTTAAACAGTGGGCCATGCATGGAAGATGAAAAAAACCACCATTCGTGATGCATTTCACCATATTTGACCCATTGTCACTTGCTATGAACCCAGCTGTCAGGGACAGAGGATGTAGCCATTTGTCAATTTCAGTCAATACCACATCCAACATGTTCTCACCAGTGTGTGAACAGGCCACATTGCGCATAGCAATCGTTGCATGCTGTCGAATTCCTGGAAGATTACTACCGTGACATTCCACCTTACTGCACTGATTATTCACACTACCAACATCACAAACAACCCCCGGCACCTGCGCCCAGTGTGCAGTTATACACAAATATGAACTCCCCGCTGTTTTGCCACTTGTCCACATATCCATACTTAAATGGATAAATGGAGAGGAGGAATGTTGAAGGGCGTGTCTTACTGGAGTCAGACACAATCTTGGAACCAACTCGGGGACAGCATGGGTCGAAAAGTATGTCCTGGATGGGACTTTCCATTTTGGACAGGCACATGCAGCAAACCGCCAGAACCCAGAATTCTCCACAAAGGAGAACGGCAAAAGATCATTTGCCAGCATTTCCACTACAGCAGCATTAAGTTCACGTGACACTGTATGATTCGGGGGGGTACTTCAGCTTATGCACAAAAACACTCTGTAACGTGGGCTGACTTAAATGTTTTACACGGGGTTTGATCACAAATGGTTATGCTCCGTGATGAATGGCATTGGCATGGGGTGGAGTGTGGACATTTGATGAAGACGGTTGCACAGGTGATGATAAAAAACCCAGAAATGCTGTTATTTTGCCAGATTTGCCAACCGGGGTTGATGTACCACTTGCACTAGACATGGTGCATTCACCACCACCACCACCACAAAAACTGCTACTCTCACCAGCACTGGACAACATTTCAAAGTCACTATGGTCTTCCACCTCATCATGCCTGTAGTAATCCTCTGCTCTTATTAACACAGTCATATAACAAAAATATAACCAAAAAACAAAGAAATCACTATTTCTCCAACTTAAATCTACCTACACCACAGATACACCCCTCCCCCAAACAACACTTTCGCTGTCTTTCACTACACACACTCAATGTTGTAAATTAATATTCAAAATCCACACAAAAACAAAAATGCTTGGTGATATGAGCACAGAAGGGTTTCCTTCAATCGATGAACTAAAGTTGGAGCCCCTCAAAAATGCAAAAATGCTTTTTTAACAGCTTTTAGAAGATTTCAATTACAGACAACTATTAGAGCACACTGTCTCCTACTCCTTCCTACACATACTACCCTGAACTGAGGCTGTGCAGATCAATATAGAGCCCATGTGACCTGAAATCCCGTGAATCACTGCAAAATTTTCCTTCGGAGCTCAAAAACAAGTCGAAGTGCATTGTCCTCAATGCACTTCACCTTAAATTGGTGGAAGTAGTGGTCTGGGGAGAGCGAATAATGTGAAGTCATTGTTTCCAATGGACTTGCATTCCTCATCATAATGCTGGTACTCTGGGCTATGGAGCACTATGTGAACTGCCTTTGCTCCTGAATCATTTCATGGAGCTGATTGAGCACACTTTACCCACCTCAACCCAGAAGACTGGAGAAGGGTTCATGTGATCCCGCTCCACAAGAGTGGTAGCAGGGAGGAGGCAGGGAACTACAGGCCAGTCAGTCTTACCTCAGTAGTGGGCAAGATTATGGAGGCACTCCTTAAGGACAGGATAGTGCAACACCTGGAATCCATAGGAGCTCAGGATCCAAGACAGCATGGGTTTACAAAAGGAAGGTCCTTTCAAACTAATTTCATAGATTTCTTTGACAGGGTAACCAGAGTGGTGGACCAAGGGGGAGCAGTTGATGTCTCCTACCTTGACTTCAGCAAAGCTTTTGATACTGTTCCACATAGAAGATTGATAAATAAGCTGGGTAGGCTCAGGGTGGGTCAGAAGTTGGTCAACTGGGTGGCAAACTGGTTGACGGGCAAAAAACAGAGTGTGGTGGTAAATGGTATCCAGTCAGAAGAGATGCAAGTCACAAGTGGGATACCTCAGGGATCGGTCCTGGGGCCAGTCCTCTTCAATATCTTCATCAGTGACATTGCAGATGGACTGGAGGGTAAGGTTTGTCTGTTTGCAGATGACACCAAGATCTGCAACAGAGTAGATGATCCAGATGGGGTGGGCAGAATGAGAAGAGATCTGGATAAACTAGCAAAATGGTCGGAAGAGTGGCAACTGGGGTGTATTGCAAAGAAGTGCAAGATCATGCACATAGGGAATAAAAAACCCTGAAGCCACTTATAGGCTGGGAGGGGAGTTGCTGGCAGTCACAACAGAAGAAATAGACTTGGGCATCATCATCACCAATGACCTGAAGTCATCCAAGCGGACGGTAAGGCTAGGGGGATGTTAGGGTGTATTAGTAGGGGTATCAGAAGTCATAAGAGGGAGGTAATAATCCTTTTTTACAAGACACTGGTTGGGCCCCATCTGGAGTACTGTGTGCACTACTGGAGGCCACACCTTCACAAAGACATTAACCAAATTGAGGCAGTCCAGAGAAGAGCAATCAAAATGGTGCAGGGACTGCATCAGAAGACATATGAGGACAAATTAACTGAGCTCAATATGTATACCCTAGAGCAAAGGAGGGAGAGAGGTGATATGGTTGAAATATTCAAACACCTTAAGGGCATTAACAAGGTGAAAGAGTCTAACATGTTTCAATATAAGAAAAATAGCAGAACAAGAGGACACAGCATGACATTAGAAGGAGGCCGATTAAGGGGTAATGTGAGGAAATTCTTTTTCACAGAAAGGGTGGTGGATGCATGGAACAACCTACCTTAGGAAGAGGTGGATATGAATACAGTGCAGGGCTTCAAACAGGCATGGGATAGGCATAACGGGGCAATACAAATGACTATGAATAGATAGGCCATTGACAGCAAAGGCCAATGGCACATTTATAAGGTAGAAAAAGAAACGGCAGACTGGATGGGCCTTGCTGTCCTTATCTGCCGTCAACTTCTATGTTTCTATTGTGGGTTTAAAGTTGTTTGTCTGAAAGCTGCTGCAGTACCCTTTAGTCATTCAGCTTCACCTTACCTCTATGAAAATACAAAAGCATCCCGCATTCCTTACATTTTGTAAGTTTTTTAAGTGTCTGTGGTTTGAAATAATTGTGGATCACAAATTAGGCCCTGGCTGCTAGCTGCCTTTGATTTTAATAGGGGTCAGGAACTTTTGAACGCAGCCTTGAGACAAACAGTTTTAAACCCACCACCAGCAGATATAAAATTACAAATGCAGCGAGCACCACTCAGCCCCACAGTTTCAAACCCATTGGCCCTTATAAAAGCAAACATAAAATCTGCTTTTATAATTTCATATGGGTTTGGTGGGTTTGAAATTGTGAGCCTGCGAGCTGCTGGCTACTTTTGTAATTTTATAGCAGTAGGTAGCTTTAACATTTTTTGTATAAAGGGATTTAAGAGGGGTCTGAAAAGCAGGGCCATTAATCCAAGTTTGATTCCTCTAACCTTGGCTTCATAAGCAGAGAACAAAAAATTATTCAGCGCAAACATGACTGATGGTAATGGATCCTTGCTTGCTTACTCCTCAGGGTACCTTGTAGTTTCCTGGGCAAGCAGCATTTGGTCTTGGTTTACCTTAAAGGCATGTGCTGCCTTCATATTTACTACCTCCACTAGTAGTCTTTTCTAAAGGCTCACCATCCTGTGAGTGAAGAGTGCCTCCTTCATCACCCCAGAATTTACCAACTTGTAATCTCCAGGGTTGGCAAACATGTTACTGGCCTTCAGCCTCTGTTTGCATAGCTTTTGCACCCCATATGGCTGATCTGTTTGTGTCAATATGTGGTATTGCAAGGAACATACAATTTGTAAGCCAGAACCCTTTGGTGGCTTTTTTTCACTCCCCCATTGTAGACATATTTGTTACCCAGACCTCTTGGACAGCCCATAACATACTTCAGGATCTACGTAATAAGAGAAGAAAATACAGCAGTTGTTAGCTGTTTGCATTTGATTTGCTATTGTCTACTGTAATTTGTATGTACTGTATAGAGAATAATGGTTAAGTAAGTGTGTGTTATGGATTTTTTTTACACCCTCGAGGTGTGTGATGACCCATAAACCCCGAGAGCGAAGCTCGAGAGGTTTATGTGTTCATCACACACCAAGAGGGTGTAAAAAAATCCATAAAACACACACTTACCTATACTTTTATTTTTTATAATCACTGGTGCAGGCAGTGAATAGCAGCATATGTTAAGGCAGTTCTGTCATACTGCCAGAGACAGAGACCCTGTCTCATACACAAAAGCAATTCTCCTGTCAGACACACACACACACACACACACACCTGTCTCTGTAAGGCTGTGTTTTTTTTAACTTTAGTGGTTGTGTTTTGTTTTTCCGAATTACATGGCTGGAGTCACACGCGATTGATTCCCGACTGAACCACTGCCTTGCCTTGCTCGTCAGGTACGAAGGGCAGGGTTAACCAGATTTTTTTCTGATGGCTGGATCAACCAGATAAAGAATGTAAATTAGTGAAAAAAATATGTACCTGACAAGAAATAGAGCACTGTAAATCGCTGGGTGCTGGAAACTGGAGCCGCCATGTTTATTTACGAGTTCAGCCCAAGTAACGGCCAATAAGACGGCACGCTTCAAAACACTGACTCTGGAGCACACTGCTACTGCGAGAAAGTTTGGACAAATGCCGTAATAACTTGATTTTGGGTTATTACGGCATTTTAATATATGGATCCAAAATAATATACTACAAAAGCATACAAAAAATTCCCCATAATACTATCACTCCCAAAGTGATAATACTACACTTCAGGAGTGATAATACCATCATTCAGGTGCCGTAATACTATCGTTGGGGACCTGAGCGATAATATTATCACCAAATCACAACAAGCATGCGCTAGTCTAGCTCTAGCGTCTTTCAAAGCGTGCCTTCAATTGGCCACTTTTCCTGTTAGGCGGGCAGAACAGTTAGAAAAACATGGCGGCCACTGTCTACGCATACGAGATTTTTTCAACCGTAACATTTTGCAGCTTTTTGTTTAAAATATCTGAAAATACAGATATCCAGCAACCCTGCATTCCCCAGACATGGAAAGGTAGGCTGTCCTTCAGTAAAAATAAACAAAAAAAAAAACGAGCAGTGAGACAGTGTGGGCGTGTGGCCAGAGCCGGAGAGACTTATTCGGGCTGCAGCTGCCACGCCTCAGAAAAAAAAAGAAAATCGCATCCATATATTAAAAAATAAAAATATGTTCCTGTGCATTACAATGCAGTAATTCCATCTCGAGGTTCTGGGACATGGAACCTCTTGAAGCTTCGCTCTCGAGGTTCCCAGTGTCCTCAGAACCTCTCGATGGAATTACTACATTGTAATGCACAGGAACCTATTATTCTATTTTTATTGATCTAGCAAAACCGACTGTTAAAGGGGGTCACCAGTAATTATAATTTGTTTCCTGTTGTTGCTCTGTACCCTCCCGGGTCGTGCCTGAAAATAGTCATTGCTATGGCTGGTGCACCTACCCGGTAAACAAAAACTAAATAAAATAAAATAAAATAAATAAAATAAATTTTATGTTTAATTCAAACAGAGCAGAACATGCATATTGTAATACCTGTGTGATGGATATCAGACAAGAGGAGTAACCAATATCCATTGTCGATGGCCAGAATTCTGATCCCCTCTCCAAGCAGTTTGTGAGCCATGACTTATTTGATGTATACGTTCCCACACCTGTATCCTCAAATATTACTGGTACTGCTGTCAAACGTAACTTGTTCTGTTGCTGTATGTAACGTGATAGACTTGGACACCTTTGAAAAAGTGCTCTTGGGCTCAGAGGTCCTTCAAGCATAATAAATATATAAATGAATGGAAGTAGAGGTCTGAACTGACAAATTAAACGGTATATTTGAAGAAAAAAAATTGAACCTAGGTTACAGTAAGGCAAAGGCACAGTTTTGACTCACAATTAATTAAGATAGAACAGTACATATAATCTTTTTTTAAACTTTGTTTTATTGGTTTAAGAATAAACATACATTCAAATCTTCAGATGAAGTGCATAAGGATGAAAGACTTACCACTGAGGGTTCCACCCCTCTTCATACTTGTAGTGTAAAAGTATAAAACGTATTTCATCAATTAGATATATCAGTGGGGGTATTCTGTTAATATACAATGCAATATATTCATAAACTGCTGTGGACATAGAGCCCATGAACTGCATGATAACTTACTACTTGTTACATTAATTAACCTAACTCTGTGCCCTCTGAAGGGCATGAGTGAATCATGCTTAACCTAAATTTTGATACCAACTTTGGTATCTTATAGAAACAGATTTGTACTCCATAGTAAACTATCTATGCCAGGCTTCCCATATTAAAATTTCCATTGTGAATTAATGGAATTCAATGCTGAAGTTCTCTGGCATATGCAAGCTTTTAATTTCAACAACCATAAACTGTTTAACTTGTTATTAGGAAATCCTACTAATCGAGCTCTTGTAGGGAGTAATATAATTCAAAGCAGAGAATCGTAAAGTTAGTAAAGTCCTGAAAATAGGCAAACCTGAAACCCGAAGATCTTTCTCAGGTGTCTTCTTCATCTGTTCCCTCCTGGTTCAGGGGCGTAGCCAGGATTTGGTAGTGGGGGGTTTCCCAAACAATTCTAGGGGGGTCTGGGGGCATGCCCCCCAGAAAATTTTGAAAATGTAGGTGTTAAATGGTGCACTTTCGTGCATTTTAGGCAATAATTGTTGAGTCACAAAATGTTCAAAATTCGAATCATCATTCTCATCCATCCCTGCAATCTCAAGTATTTCAGCCAGGTGCTCCTTCTAAACTTTTTTTTTGGGGGTAATTTCATTTCCCCAAATTTAATTTATTTGTTCAGCTATTGCCTTGCCTTTATGTTCCACCTTTTCCCCTGCATGTATTCCTTTTAAAAACTGTCCTGTAGTTTGTATGGTTGCTATTAATTCTTTTCCTCCCTTTGCCGCTTTTACATGCATGACCCCACTCTTAAGGAAAATAAATAATACTCAGGTACTTTTTATTTTTAAATGTTTATTGTTGTGTGCAGCTCACATATTAAACAGTAATGCATTAAAATATTTAAAACATATATAAAGTGCCTGTCTATAATGTCTGAAGCATATTGATACACATGGGATACACAGCTTTTCCCATCAAAGTAGTATGCAACCAGTGAATGACACATTTGACAACTGGTGTAAGAGTGTTTTTAAATGTTAATTACAAACATTACATTAACTACTTTTCACATCAAACACATATAGTTATTTTCCTAGAACTCGTTTGTTTATCAGGTTATCTTCTGTACTCATGTTGAGTTTTTTTCAGTCTGTGAATGACACAAAATAAGGAGTCCCAGCTTCAAAATAACAACATGTAGTATGGAAATAAACAGAAAAATCATGCTGGGTTGGAAGAAATTAGTGGATCACAGCTTTCTTACTCTAGTTCTAATTTTGTTACTGCCATCACAGAACCACCACTGCCCTGGATGTTTTGTTGCAAACCTTTCAACTTCCTCAATTTACACTTTTTTGGCACATGAATATGCATTAAGACAAGGCTGGCTTTCTGTAATTATCAATGTGATTAAAATTATCAAACCAGTAGAACAGATACAGATGGTAGATTGAATTATTTGACAACTGGATGTCATCAGAGTGTAAGAATAACAAGTAACATGCACACTACAACTATAACCCACAACTTCACATAGTTATTTGCCAGGCTCTCTTGTTTCTTTATCAGATTTATCTTTCTAATCTAGTTCTGTATTTAAAGTCTGGATTGATGCAAAATAAGGATTCCCAGCTTCAAAATGGCAAATATACTAAAGTATTTTAAGATGCCTGGTAGGAAGAAATTACTTAAATGGACCCCCTGCTTTCTTACTCTAGTTCTCATTTTGTTACTGTGACATCACATTCACAAGCAACATCCGTCTTGGATGTTTTGCTGCAAACCTTTCAATCACTTTATCAGTGTCTACTTTAGCTCCATAATGAATCTGCATTAAGGCAAGGCCTGACATTCTTCTCATTTCTCATTGTGCTTCTCACATAAGTTTTGAGCCTGAAGAGCACTGAAAGAGCTCACATTGTGCACTACTGACTGGAATTACTAGAGTATCTTGAGTAAAGTGTATATATTTGGGAAAAGGATGCATCACAGGCTCTGAATGCTTCTACAGCAGTATCAGGTGGGTTTTGATTGTTTTGCCATTTAGTTTTCCATGTTAGCAGTTCCACATCTATAACCTGAGGAGAAGGAATATCTTTTTTATAGAAATTGATAACTTCATCTAGGTTGATGTTTCCACCATTGCATTTAATCACTGATGGAATAAGACCCATTAGCTTAGCCACAACTTGCTGTGTTCTTGAAAATTTCACAGCCAGTGCCTCAAGGAGATAATCAAGCATTGGAATTGCAATCACCCTCCTGTAATATTCTTCAGGATCACTTGCAGGAGTATTGCTTCGGTGAGTCTGTCTCCCAACAGTGCGTGGTATTTCAGGTTGAATGTTGACCTTTTCTGAAACACTACATGCCTCAGTGTACCAGCTGTGGAAGAGAGTCTCAATTTCTTGTCGAGCTACCTTTATACTGTCCTCTACTGTGGTAATCATGTTGTAAGCATTAATTATATCAATTGCACTGTTTTGCAGTTTTACACTCAGTGGTTGCACAAACTTCAGTACCTTCATGACTGTGATGAAGCAAATAATGTAACGGAAATTCTCCATAGAATAACGGATCCCATTTGCTAATGTCTTAGTCTCAGCATCCAATTCCATTCTCCATACTCATCAGCATATTGCTGTCCATTACTGATGACATGTAGTGCAATGAGAATACATGAAAAAGATCATAAAATATCTCATATGCTGTATGCCTCATTGCCCATCTTGTTCTGCAAAGAGATTGCAATGTCACCCGTTTAGCTTCAGGATAATTACGCCTCTACTTTCAACAGAAGCTCATTTCTTTTGGGTGAGAAACTGAAGAAGTTACAACACTGGTTAAGCACATCATGCATGTTCCGGATTTCAGGGTGTTGACAAGAGTTCACTATGCACAAATTGAGGCAATGCGCATTACAGTGCACGTAAACAGCGGATTCATTCTGCTGGCAAATTAAACCTTGTGTGCCTCGAACGTTTGAGGACATGTTTGAGGCCCCATCATATCCTTGGCCTCGGCATGCTTGAATGTCAAGACTCCAATGTACCAATTTATGTAATATGTTCTTTGCAAGTGCCTCACCAGTTATTCTCTCACAAGGTACAAAGTCTAAGAAGTCCTCTCTTATATTTTGAGTTTTGTCAATATATCACAGTACCAGAGACAAAACTTCTCTGTTACTTACATCTGTAACTTCATCACCAAGAATAGAGTAGTACTCAGCGTCTTTTATGTCTTTAATTATATTGTCTCGAATCTGATCCCCAATAATCTCTATCAACTCATTTTGAATATCTGGCGAGTGACATTGTGCATTTCTCCCACCGAACTGTAAATATTCAGCTAAACTTGTATCTCCAGCATTTACCCTGAATTTTAACAGGGAGATAAAGTTTCCTGGATTGTGGGTATCATCATCTATTTTCTCAATATGGCCACGTAAAGAAGCTATATTCTGGCACTCACAGACAAGTATAGTTTCTATTATTGATCCTAATATTTTCCTGTTTTGTTCAATTCTTGCAGCACACCTAG
This sequence comes from Neoceratodus forsteri, assembly GCA_016271365.2. Classification (NCBI taxonomy): domain Eukaryota; kingdom Metazoa; phylum Chordata; order Ceratodontiformes; family Ceratodontidae; genus Neoceratodus; species Neoceratodus forsteri. The sequence goes on from CM057451.1 coordinate 44,750,564, forward strand.
CATCAAGTTTGCTCCTCACTGATTTTTCTGGGGTTTCCATAGTTATTTTAAAATTCTGAGCCTTTTCCAATGCATTCATGTGATATTGTTTCTTGCAGTGTTCTTTTAGAATCTCCTTTGCTTTTGTCCAGTTAGTTAATGGTTTAGTGACAAGAGTGCCCAAGCTATCACTGTAGCCAAACAAGCTACAAAACTTACACAAGCCACCCCTCAACGATTCACTGTAAACTAGCCAAGGGTATTCAATACACCATTTGTGTTGGAAGGATCGTTGTTTAGCATGCATCACTGTCTTTGGAAACATATAAGTAGCTGATGGACTGAAGTGCTGAGTGAGGTATTTATACTTCTCAGAATCATTGAGTGAGGTGCCAATGATTCTACCAATATCATAAGGGCCCTCTTCTGGCATACTGCTACTCTCGTTTTGCACATTTTGCACTAGTATGCTATTACTGCTGTTTTCATTGGAGAAGCTTTCTTGAACAGTACTTCTGTTGTCACTGCCTGCTGCAATGCCTGAATCTAAAAATACAAAAGGCATTGTTAAGTTCTTCATGCATATGGGAAAATGAAAGCAGAGATAAGACATGTTTTTTTTATGTGTTGCTCAAATGCTGTTTCCCAAATAACAGTATTGCAAAACTGCTGGGGGCGGGGTTGAGACAATGGGGACATGCAAACGGTGAAGTAGGTGGTAATGGGAATATTTAGTGAGATAGATCATATGACCAGCAGGATTAAGTCTGTGCAGAAACTACATGAACCTTTCATTTCCTGCCATGAATAATTGTAGCAATAAGTGCATTCAATGTTGAATGTATTTATTGCTCAGACTAATGTCATTAATGACAAGTGCAAACTACCTATGATAATATGAAAACATGGAGTGGTGGGAGGCACAATACAAGATAGAAAGACAATCATTCTTACTAAATAAGAATCATGACTCTGTTTTCTGACTATAATTCAGTTGTTTTAGAAAAGACTGATAATAAAAGATTAGACAGTGCGTTTCCAATATGCAAGAGACACACCTTGAGAGCTCCCACTTTCTGATGGGCTTAATGGTCGTTTTGTTCCAAATTCAAATGAAGAAAGAGTTGCCTGATTGGTAAATCCTTTTTAGTAGTTGCCATCTCAGAGACTGATCCAAGTCAATGTCCCTTTTGAAATGGAGGAGCAGAATTTTACTTAATGCATGGTTTCAATATCAATCACATTACTTTAAATGTATTTGCCTTGCAAACAGAGCAAACGTCACAATATTAACTGTAACCCTGCCAAAGGCCCCAGCCAAGTCCAATCATCTGTGCCTGTCAACTGATTGCAAGACAAGATAAGAACTTAAGTAAGAAAGGAGGGTGTTGTAATACAGTTAAAGACATCCGTAACCCAGCATCTTTCAGGGATTTTCTCTGTATTTATTCATGTGCTGAGTAACTGACAGCAATATGTTGATAAGCATGGAGACAACTGGATACTGAGACTAAAGCAATGGGAAGGGTATCCTTTATTGTACAGAGAAGTACTGTTCCATTATTTAGTGTTAGTACTTCTTAAAAACTGATGGCAAGAACAAGATAAGAACTTAAGTAAGAAAGCAGGGTGTTGTAATACAGTTAAAGACATCCGTAACCCAGCATCTTACAGGATTTATTCATGTGCTGAGTAACTGACAGCAATATGTTGATAAGCATGGAGACAACTGGATGCTGAGACTAAGGCAGTGGGAAAGGTAAGGAGACCTGGGGGATCTTGAGATAGTCAGTGTCTTCACCAATAAAAAATAGGAAGTTGTTATCCATGTACAGAAAGCTGGTGAGACCCATCCTGAGTACTGCGTGCAGTTTTGGGGATCTCTCTGCAAGGACATAAAGACAGGATGGAGGCAGCCCAGAGGGCAACTAACATGGTGCATGGTTTGCAGCAAAATATGAAGAGAGACAGAGACTTTAGGACCTAAATATAACCTCTAGGTGTGAGAAGCCTGACTGGGAAACATGAGAGAAACTTTCATGCCTAAAAGGAACAAAGTCCAACAGGGTAGCATCTTTCTGAACAAAATGTGAAAAAGGGTCACAATTTCGAGATAGAGGAGGGTGACTGAGGGCAACATGAGGAAGTATTTTTTCATAGAAGGAGTGGTGGATGCATGGAATGGCCTTCCTGAGGTTCAGGTGTGAAAATGAATGTAGGGACACAGGCGCAAGACAGTTCTAGTAATGGAGGGTTTAGAAGTGTATGCTGTTAGAACTGATCTGCCAGCTTAGCCACTGGGAAATGGTGGGCGGACCAAGTGGTCTTTATCTGCCAGAGTAAAGTATTGTGAAATTATAATCTTTGTGTGCTATTTTTTACTACTCTCATTGTCACCCAGCATGTTGTGGAATAATTTAATTCAAATCACCATTAATCTTACGGGCCTGTGTAATTTTAATCAGTACTCCATGAATGAGATGGATTACACAGGCAGCTCACAGATCAGCCCACCACCCTGACTGTATTTTAATATGCAGTCTCATGAGAGTAATACACACAGCTCACAGATAGAACCCCTTTATGTTTTTTGACTTGTGTGTGATGTGGTCAGCAGATATAAGTAACCTCATTGGATTCTGTGTCCAGTTAGCTGTGCTAATTCATAAGCCAAGCCACCTTTTATTTCCTATTCACCCATTCCCTCAATCACAGACATTGCAGATGGACTGGCGGGCAAAGTTTGTCCGTTTGCAGATGACACCAAGATCTGCAACACAGTATGATCCAGATGGGTGGGCAGAATGAACAGAGATATGGATAAACTAGTAAAATGGTTTGAAGAATGGCAACTGGGTTTAATGCAAAGATGTGCAAGATCATGCACATAGGGAAGAGAAACCCTGAAGCCACCTGTACGCTGAGAGGGGAGTTGATGATGCACAAGTCTTTTTCTTCCCTGTGACTGCCTGGCTAGTGCATCATCATCATCACAGATGACCTGAAATCATCCAAGCAGTCCACTAAATCAGTAGGTAAGGCTAGGGGGTGTTAGGGTGTATCAGTAGGGGTATCACAAGTCAGAAGACACTGGTCCATCTGGAGTACTGCAGCTCATACCTTCACAAGGACATTAACCAAATTGAGGCAGTCCAGAGAAAGGCAACCAAAATGGTATAGGGTCGTCTGCATCAGAAAACATATGAGGGGGCAGATTACCCTACAGCAAAGGAGAGGAGAGAGGTGACATGATTGAAACATTCAAACACCTAAAGGGTATTGACAAGGTGAAAGAGTGTAACATGTTTCAATATAAGAAAAATTGCAGGACAGGACACAGCATGAGATTAGATGGAGGCCGATTAAGGGGTAATGTGATGAAGTTCTTTTTCACAGAAAGGGTGGTGGATGCATGGAACAGCCTACCACATTTCACCTCAGTCACAGAGTTGGACATGCTACCTGAAATATCCACCTTAATTCCTACGTCAGTCTTTCCGTAACTTTTCCCCTGAATCCGTTATTTACCCCATTTCTCCTCACTCACGAAACTGCTTGCAGTGCATGAAATATCTCTCTGGCTGAGGCTACCTTATTTCCTAGCTATTTAATTCCCCTGTTTAAATATTTGCTCCATTTTCACCTCAGTAATGGAGCTGCAGTCATGGAAATATCCTCCTGGCTGACTGAGGTTTTTTTTCTTAATTCTAGCCATGTCAGTTTATATGCCTTCTGAATCTGTTTGTCCACCCCATTTCACCTCACAGGACCTGCAGCACTGCCATGATGTTACATCAGAAATATCCTCCTGAGGTAATTATTTTTACCTTAATTCCAATCATAGCCATGACAGAGTCACTTATTTTAAATTCAGGATGGAAATAAGTTACTCTGTACTTTTCCCCAGCCACTTAGTGATCAGCTGAGCACTAGAGTGCATGTTACCTGAACCATGCTAGTAACAGTGACTTATAATCCCTACTGAGTTTTACCCCATACCATTTCAAATTCACCTCGGGACTCACAGCAGTTGCTGCAGACCTGAATAATCCCTGTGTCTGTGATGATGAGAAAATAATTACCACAGTCTGTGGTAATTATTTTTTCATCATCATTCCAGACCTTGACCCTTACTTCCCCATTGATATTTTGCCCAGAGTTGCAGCAAACATATTTTCAATTTATATATTTGTCCTCCCTGACTTCACCTCCTGGTCCTTTCAGGCAAGTCTGCCGCCCCTCCGCGATGCTAACAAGGCCTAAGCAACCCAAAGTATTAATTTGCGAAAATCCTCCTCCGAAGATCCCCCCAGTGCCCAAGTCAAGTTAAACAGGTTCACAGTATATTTCGATGGCTGGGACTTCAGTGTTGTAATTAATTCAAATCTCAAACTGCAGCCTTGTGGCACAAGCTGCCTCCTCACTATCTGGTCTCCTGCCTAAATGAGCTCAAGTCGCGCTCTTTGGCGCTTTGCGGTGGCTCTGCATCATGTGACTGCCAAGCTGCACTCACACGTGATGCAGAGCCGAGGCGGGCCGCTGACTGGGAGGGTGCCCGACTTCCCCGCATGCCTTGCGCCAGTCCAACGAGGGGCTTTAACTGTTTGCCTGCTGGTAGGATTAAGCAGGCACCGCATGACTCAGAGAGACACCTGAGGTCCGAGTCTGACGTCGCTCACCTGGAATAGTGGATGCCGGTGAGTGTCAGTGACTCAGGGTCTCTTAAATGGATTGGGGGGGCCGGCGGGTAGGAGGAACAAGAAGATGAAGACGATCGGCTGCGGGCAAAGAAGGGGGGGGCGTCGGGTTGCACAGTCGGGAAGCGGAGTAGGGTTGCACGGTCAGCGGGGGGGGTTCTGAGCACCCAGGAAACCCCCCTAGCTACGCCCCTGTGGTTGGACTGTGGGTTTTCGTTTCTGCATCATGTTGGTGAAGCATGGTGTTGGGCCCATTTCAGGGCCTCCACTGAGTCGGACAAAACAAATACATTTCTGTCATGTACAATACAGAGATGGCCGGGGAACAGTATTCTGTGTGAAATTCCTGCCTCTCTCAACATGGCATGAACACCGTTGAATAATTTTTTCTTTTGTCTGGTAGCATAACTTAGGACTGGATATAAGTAGATCTGCTGCCCATCATGGAATAGTGTCCATTTTTGTTGAGCAAGAGACAGAACAAAATCCCTTGTTCCAACTCCATTTAAGAGCATCACTATGGTCTGGGGGGCATCTGGATTGTCCTGTTTTCCTCTCCAGACAACTTGATATGTTTTATGTGGGGTGATGTGCCTGTCGATTATTGGCTGACCCAATTGCTGTTCTAGCCACTCCATCAGAAAAAGGCCCAAATGATCCCCTTCACACTGCCCTGGCATACCTACTGTCCTCAGGTTAGCTGCTCTAGTTTGATTCTCTAGCATTTCTAACCTTGAACGTAGGTGCGTGTTCTCCTTAACAATCACTGCTGTAGTTGCCATTGCCACTTCGGAGCATTTCCGAGTCTCCATTGATTCGATTTTTAACAAATTTAAGTCTTTTTCCAAATTTGTGACTTGATTTGTTAGCGAGTCAAACTTTTGAGACAGGCCATTCACCAAAGTGATTAAACAGCTGATTCTGAGCCCAAGAGTCTGCAGTGTCTCATTGCCATCGTCCGTGTCTTCAAACAGTGTGTGGCCTTGTGCCAACCCAGTACATTTTTACTTTTATTTCCATCTGGATCTTAGGATTACCCATTCTTACTGCCACAGTCTTCCGATTATTGAAATGATTGAGGGTGGGACTCGAAATGTTCAGAAAAAATTAGTTTAGAACAATATTTTCTGTCTTCTTGTACAGAGCACTAAATCTTAGTGGCTATCTTGTTCTGGCTGCAAGGCACCCCGCAGTACATATAATCTTTATTAATGTATACATCACATTTCATCACTTTCACATTTACATTGTATACTTATGTTTGCATTTATATTTTAAACAGATCATTTGAAAATGGCAAGCAAGAGACAGCAAACATCTGGTTCCCTTTCCAGTGCTGCTAAGAAGCCCTGCGAGAAGTATTATGCTAAGTATGAAGATGAATGGGGCACAGAGTTTCCTGGCATTTGAAAGAGTAGCAAAGGGCCAAGTTATGTTTTCTGCTCTCACTGCAGTGATGACATCTTGGTAGCCCAAGGAAATTCAGTGGTGCAACATCAAAGGATATTCATTTGCTACAGCAGCAGTCATTGTAGAATGACACACAGTTCTGTGCTGTCGAGGGTGAGATCTGCAACAGACAATCAAGTTTTTGATTTGGGTTGCCTTTTGCATCTGGCCAGCATCTGTGTTTACAGCATGGTGAAACAACTACATCTTCCACTTAAGGATCTTATTGTGGATATATATTGTTACTTCTATGGGAGTTCCAGGAGTAGCAAACCTTCAGCAGCAGCATAGACATGAATCAATTTTTTTTTGGGTATTATTTCTTTTTCCCCCTACGTGCACCACATCAGCCACTCCTTCGGGCTTGCCAAGGCTTCCTCCAGTCCATCTGCCCTAAGAGCCTCCTTTCTTTGATAGCAGCCATCCCCAGGGAACCCAGTGTAACCTTTCACCAGATGGGTCCCCCTCCTCTGAGGGGGAAGGCGCTAGCCAAGGGGAGGGCAGACCAGTGCAACACTTGGCCCCTGGGGTGCTGCAAAGGCAGAAGGCTCGGCAGGACATGGATGGCATCAGAGAGCTGGGAAGCGGTCATCTGGCTGAATATGAAGCGGTATTTCTGCTTTTCTAGTGTTGTTCTCTCCTGCGTGCATCTGCAGTGCTCCTGGTCTCCACCAGAGGCCACTGCAGCATGACGCCATCCCACTATCCACCCCAGGAAAGGAGAGCAGTCCTACGGATGCTCGATCCTCTCCTGTCCCTGCCAGCCCCTGGCATCCTGAGTCCGTTCCTGAACCCGGGCCGCCGGTGTGGTTCAAGGTAAGGTGCCTGTGCCTGTGCCTGTGCCTCAACCCTCTGTGCCACTGGGCCAGCTATGAAGGAAATTTTTAAGCACATTGGCACCAGGTGGCTATCATTGGAGTGGTGTGTCTGTGAGCAGAGCCCTGAGCCAGTGGCCTGCATTAAGGAGCTACTTTAACCACCAGGAGCACACAGACAGACCTGGAAAAGTAAAACACTGTTCAGATTACTGTGACAACCAAGAAATAAAGTTACTTTTCTTTTTCTTACGATTTTCACTTGCAAGAATAAACAAATTCAACATGATGTTTCAGGCAGAGGGGTGTCGTATTCTGCAGGAGGCTGAAGAGACATCAAATCTGTTGAGAAGACACCTGAACAATTTTTTTTAAGCTTAGGTTATTTCTGCAGCCACTGACATCACAAATGTGGACTACAAAAACAGAGCTAACCAAAGGGGAGATGAATACCTCAGCAGTGGCATGAAGACAATACAGTACATCGAAGAACTACAAGTTGACTTCAGTCCAATCATTTGTACTAGATTTTATGCCAGCATTGGATCTGAATATGTGGCTGTGGTAGACAAACTGCTGAAAAGTTTCCATTCAGCAATCCAATCTTACAAGCAGTACCCCTCCTCCATCCAAACAGAGCTCAGTTTTTGGAAAAAAAGCAGTCTTGACATTGGCTGACAAGTTCTACAGGAATCTGGCAGATGAGGAGTTGGACAAACTCATTGATGAATGGCAGGACTTTCAAGTAGCTGTGGACTTTCCAGTCTTTGGACAAGATGAGAAAATAGAGAGATGGTGGGGCAAGGTTATGAGGATGTATTGTCCAGTTGCACAGGGATGCTGAGGTTTGGGAACCTGGGAAAGCTATTGAAGGTCCTGCTGATCCTGCCTTGTGACCAAGCTCCTATTGATTGTTTAATATGGTCAACAAAACTGACACTAAGTTCAGACCACCAGTGTCAAACCAGTCACCGCATTCTCTGCTGCACTGTAAAATTCATGCTGATAGCTACTGCTACCAGCTAAGTATAACACCTGCACTCCTCATGGCTACACAGCAGGTAACCATGAACTATAACCAGCAGCATGTGGAGGAAAGGGAACATAACCTGAAAATTAAAAATACGAACTTACAATGGGTGCTGAGACTTACAATGGGAACTGTCATTTTAGTGTGCTTGGTAAAAAAAGAGAACTTCAGCCATCTTAGATCTGCTGTGCAACCTTTACATAGAAACATAGACTTTGACGGCAGATAAGGACCACTTGGCCCACCCAGTCTGCCCATTTCTGTACCTACTGGATAAGCTGCAGATTTTAGTTAACCAACAGCCTACTTCCTGCCAACCCCCACTACAATTGCTTTATGTCTGTCCCATGCATGTTTGAATTCCCCCACTGTTTTAGATCCAACAACCTCCCCAGGAAGGCGGTTCCATGCATCCACCACTCTCTCTGTGAAAAAAATTTCTTCACATTACTCCTGAGCCGTCCCCGCTCTATCTTTAAATTGTGCCCCCTTGTTCTTACACATCTCTTTTTCTGAAAGATGCTACCCTCCTGGACTTTGTTGATTCCCTTGAGGTACTTGAACGTTTCTATCATGTCCCCCCGTCCCTCCTTTCATCAAGGGTATGCATATTAAGCTCTCTCAGTCTCTCTTCATATGGTTTCTGCTGCAGACCCTGCACCATTTTAGTTGCCCTCCTCTGGACTGCTTCCATCCTGTCTATGCCCTTGCGTAGATGAGGTCTCCAATACTGCACACAGTACTCCAGATGGGGTCTCACCAACTGTCTGTACAGAGGGATAACCACTTCCCTTTTTCTACTTGTGATGCCCCTTCCTATGCATCCCTGTAGCCCCTTGGCTCTCCTTACTGACTTCTCACATTGCTTACCCACCTTTAGATCATCTGATATGACTACCCCCAGGTCCTTTTCCTTTTTTGTTGTTGTTAGTACCTCCCCTGCTATTGTGTACTCTTCTCCTGGGTTTTTGTTTCTGAGGTGCATTACTTTGCACTTCTTTGCGTTGAATCTAAGTTGCCATATGTCTGACCATTCCTCCAACCTTGCCAAGTCCCTTCTCATCCTTCTACCCCCTTGTGTATCAACTCTGTTACAGATCTTTGTGTCATCTGCAAGAGGCATACCTTTCCTCCAGACCATCTGCAATGTCACTTATAAAGATGTTAAAGAGGACTGGACCTAGTACTGAGCCCTGAGGTACTCCACTAGTGACCGCCTCTTTCTTCAGAATGTATTCCATTCACTATTACCTTCTGTGTCCTGTTGTACAGCCAGTTTGCTACCGCTACCACCCTGGGACCCACTCCCAGGCTGGCTAACTTGATTATCAATCTTTTGTGCGGGACCGTGTCAAATGCCTTACTAAAGTCTAGGTAGGCCATATCCACAGCCGCTCCCTGGTCTATTACTTTGGTCACCCTGTCAAAGAAATCTATTAGATTCGTCTGACATGACCGTCCTGCTGTAAATCCATGCTGCTTTGGGTCCTGTGCCCCGCTGGCCGTAGGTACTCAACAATTCTTTAGTTCAGAAGTGATTCCATCATTTTCCCTGCCACTTTACTTTACTTTACTCTGAGAAGAAACAGTTCGTTGCTGCTTGAATTTAAGTAGTGCTATAATTGTCCATGCTGAAAGGAACAAACAGTATTTTATGTAGTTGGGTGCAATACATGGCAACTAAAGCTATGCATATACATGTTTGTATAATTTATTTTCCCACCCATTATATTACGCTGAACCATGCTCCTTTTAGTAACAAAACCTAAAATGCAGTAATGTTTTGCTTGCTGCTTTACCTTTACAGTACTGTTTGAAATGTTTTCTGTCATTTGTTTGCCAACAAAAACTAAAATGCAATAAAGTTTTGTTTGGTCTTACTGCACTGACTTCATTGTCTCAGCGTGTCATGCATAAGTAATGGTCACATGAAAATCTCCTGATTTTTAGTTGTGGAAACCAATAAATCTTCATTTCAGGATGTTGACTTGGGAGGTCTGAACTCAGTGGCAAGAGACTATAACTGCTATGGCTGGGTATGGCAAAATAAAAAAAAAAAATACAAGGATGGTGAGAGCTGGACTAAGTACAGAAAACATTTGGAGCCTTATTTCATTGTAAATGACATAATGAAAGCAAGAGAACAGCAATTTTATTGTACTATCTGTGGGAGCAAATAATTTTCACTCATCAGATCACTGATGTCACCAGCCATCCCAGGAAACTGTTATAAAGAGATTGTAGATTAAGTGGAGGCCCACTGCATGCACTACATGCAATATGTCTGTCCCACACATGGTAGTGCAACGGCAGCTCTACATCATGTGGAGGACTGCCATAAACCACCTGTGCACTGGGTCTGCAGGATGCACCACATGGAGTGTAGGTTCCATGGGTACAGGCTGTGCAGGAACAACAGTGTGATGGACCTTCCATTCAATGAAGGTCAGATACCAGCAGTGCAGCAGTCATGCAGATGCCCACCTCTGCCTGGCACAGTGGCACGTGGACAGACAACTGACTAGCACAGAAAGACAATGGCAGTGCCCACCACCCTACACATGACACCCCTGCCCCAATAATGTATGCAACCCCCATACACATATAGGCCACAGCCTGCGACCCCCATACAAACATGGGTCGCAGCATCCCCCAAAAGCCCACAGTTCTGCCATGTGAACCAGCTCCTCCCTCCTACAGACAGCAACATATTAGCACCGTCCAGAATAATGACCCAAACAATTAATATATGTACAGCATAAGTTTATAGCAATAATACAGTACAAAATGACAATATATGCCACACACATAATCCCATCCACAGACAGGGCAGACAAACAGACATGCAATCTGCATGGTACAGTAGAACGTCAATGGACATACCAAAATACAACATATAGAAACAGAAACATAGAAGCATAGACTTTGATGGCAGATAAGGACCGCTTGGTCCACCAAGTCTGCCCATTTCTCTACCTATTGGATAAGCTGCAGATCCTAGTTAACCAGCAGCCTACTTCCTTCTTACCTCCCTCCTACCCCCCACTATAATTGCCTTATGTCGGCCCCATGTATTCTTGAATTCCCCCACTGTTTTTGACCCCACCGGCTCCTTAGGAAGGCTGTTCCATGCATCCTCCACCCTCTACATGAAAAAAGACTTCCTCACATTGCCCATGAGCCATCCCTCCTCTATCTTCAAGTTGTAACACCTTGTTCTTGCGCATTTCTTTTTCTGAAATATGCTACCCTCTTGGACTTTTTTGATTCCCTTGAGGTACTTGAAGATTTCTATCATGTCCCCCCTCTCCCTCCTTTCCTTAAGGGTATACATATTAAGCTCTTTTAGTCTCTCTTAGTATGGCTTCTGGTGCAGACCCTGTACCATTTTGGTTGCCCTTCTCTAGACTGCCTCCATCCTTGCAGAGATGGGGTCTCCAGAACTGCACACAATACCCCAGATGTGGTCTCATCAACTGTCTGTACAGAGGGATAACAACGTCCTGCTTTCTGCTGGTGATGCCCCACTCTATGCATCCCAGAATCCCCCCAGCCCTCCTTACTGCCTTCTCACATTGCTTGCCTACCTGAAGATCATCTGATACGAGTACCCCCAGGTCTCTTTCTATTTTTGTTGTTGTTAGTACACCCCTTCCCCCACTGTGTACTCTTCCCCTGTAATTTTGTTTCCCAAGTGCATTACTTTGCACTTCTTTGCATTGAAACCAAGCTGCCGTACTGTTGACCACTGCTCCATCTTTGCCAAGTCCCTTGTCATCCTTTCGACTCCTCTTTGTGTATCAACTTTGTTGCAGATCTTTGTGTTGTCTGCAGAGAGGCATACTTTTCTTTCCAGACCCCCTGCAAAGTCACCTATATAGACATTAATGAGTACCGGTCCCAGTACTAAACCCTGTGGTACCCCACTAGTAACTCCCCTTTCTCCAGAGTGTGCTCCATTTACTATTACCCTCTGCGTCGTGTTGTCCAGCCAATTTGCTACCCAGGCTACCACCCTGGGACCCACTCCCATGCTGAATAACTTGTTTATTAATCTTTTGTGTGGGACTACGTCAAATGCCTTGCTAAAGTCTAAGTAGGCCATATCTACAGCCCCTTCCTGGTCTACTACTTTGGTCACCCAGTCAAAGAAATCTATAAGATTCATCTGACATGACCTTCCCACTGAGAATCCATGCTGCTTTGGGTTCTGTGCCTGGCTGGCATCTAGGTACTTGACAAATGCGGTTGCCCTTAATGGGCAACCTAAATTGTCTGGGGTTCCAGCTGGAAAAGAGCATAGTGGGTGAGGCTGGAATGGAGCGGGGAAGGCAGCACAGGTGTAGAAGGAAGGGAGGGGATGGGGTTAGGAGGGGCCGGGGAGGCAGAGTTATGAAGTCACCAGGTGGGTAAAATGACAAGGTGAGGACAGGAGCTGGGGGATTGGCCACAGAGAGGAGCTAGGGGGGCTACAGGGGGTTCAGGAAGAATGGTAAGGCTAAGCTCACCTTTCTTTTGCTGGGATTCTGGATTTGTTGCAGCTCAGCACATTTGACTGGCGTGCTGGCAGCTTTTTTGTTTAAGGTGGTTAAGTTTAAAAAAGTAAATAAAAATAGAAATAATAGGCTCAATGTATAGGCCACGTGGCGTTGGGGCAGGTCTCGGCCTAGAGGATAGCAGGAAGGCCTCGGAGCTATGGGCAGGTTTTAAAAAAAAAATAGGAAAATGGTGTAAGTATGGAGGTGTGGTATCAGCTGGATTAGTCATTTAGTTAGCGATGAACATTCATGCAGAATAACCCTGTGGTTGTGCATAATAGAATAGTAGTTTACCTGTTTGGTGGTACTGGCCCAGTCGCGTGGTGATCATTGTGGGAGGCACACAATAAGACACCGGAGTGGGTGTGAGCCTTGGTAGCTATAGAAGTCACAGGAGAGGTCACATCTGGAGCAGTCGCCTACTTAGCGGCAAGCATTTTGTATGAATAACCCCTTTAGTATGCTAAAGGTCAGTAGGTTACCTTTTGGTGGTACTGGCCCAGTTTCTGGTAGTCTGGTCATGGGAGATGCACAAGGATGATACCAGCAACAGCCAGTTAGCATGGGTGAGGTAGCCGAGGAGGATAGTTGCCGTCCGCAAGTTGGAAAGGAGGCCAGGGAGAGTGACCAAGCCAACAAGGCACTTGGTTATGAGTGGAGGGGGAATTTGCTCAGTGCGGCCAAAAAAAGTTATGTGATGGGTGACAGGCCGGAGGCGGTTGATGGCTGGGGGCATGCTGTACAGGTATAGGCCACGAACTAGGCTGCAGGCATGCATACAAAAGTAGTGTGGGGAGTTTTGCCATGCATGCACCATGGTGCGGACAGCGTGGGCACATGCGCAGCTAAAGAGCACAGCCCCATATTTGCAATTTTAAGACAGAAGCACTGTGTGGGTGCTTTTAAAGGAAGAGTGAGGATTTTTTTATTCAGTTGCTGGTTGGAAGCGGGCAGTTTGGAGCGTTCTGGCGAGCAATCTCTGCTGTTGTTCCCTAAGTGTGGGGCATGGGCTGGACATCCTCTGAGCAGATTTTTGGAGCACTGGATTGGTTTTCTGGTTCAGGAGATTTTGCGATAGTGCACCAGTTACAGGCATTTGGTTGGGCAGGTTGCTATCCGACAGGAAGGGTGCCTGTTTCACTGATGTTGGGAAATGCCTAGTGGGTTGATTGAAAGGAGTGTGGTTTTGTTTTTTTCTGTACCAGATAGGTGCACAGATGGGGCAGTAATTCGAGGATAGGCACATGGATAACTAGCAGAGAAGCATGGTGGTCATAGGCCGTGGGGGGGGTGAGGTGCACAGAGGCTCTGGGTTACTGCACAGGTGACAAGCCCAGAGGCAGGCTCTGAGTTACTGCACGGGTGACAAGCCCAGAGGCAGGGTTTTGCACTGGCGAGAAATGGTTATAGGTTGGGAAACAAATAGGTGGTGGACACACAAAAAAAAAAAATTTTGACGAGGCTGTTTTACTTTTGTTACTTTCCCACAAGCTATTTTAACAGGGTGGCAGCCAACAGAGCGATCACAAGCATGCAGATGATGGAGCAGGCAGCTGGAATGATACTGAAAGTGAATGAGATACTACATATGGCAAAGAAAAAGGAAGCGGAGGAAGATGCAGTAAGGGCGAAGGCAAAGAAAGTGCTGGCAAAGTGGCTGATAGACAAGGTGAACGAGCTGTGGGATGCAGTGAAGCAGAACGAAATGGAGGAGGTCATGGGGAAGAGAAAATTGCCTGCAGGCAGTTCAAGAAAGAGCCCAACAGGGAAGAGGCCACCACTAGAGATAACAGAGCAAGAGACAGCAGCGGAGCACGATGAAAAAGAGGGCAGGAATGGTAAGGAAAGGGGAAAGGAGGACCAGGAGGGTGATCTAACAGAGTACTTGGCAGGCATGCTAGGTGATATGGGGAGAAGGGTTTTGAAAGGATGGAGCAGGTGTTCAAGGAATTAAGAGGAGCAACAGGAGGAAAAGGAGGTAGCAAGGATATCAAAGTAGGCAATGACGGAGTGCCAGGCATGACTTTAGGGGAACATGTACCCCTGACCATTAAAGAAAAGATATGGAAGGGGGAGTATGTGGACATTTTCTCATTAGTTGACAAAGAAACTGCAAAGAGATATGAACAGAAAGAAATGGTGGGAAAGACAGAGATGGCTGTGGCTCTAGTGATAGTGGGGAGGAAACTAGATGAAACCACATAGAAAGGGAAGAACATAGATACCTGGCAGGCAGGTTTCTCCATATTCAGAGCCATTCTGCTTGAAAAGAAGCCAGAATTAGCCATTCTGCTGCTTACCTACTCAGCTATCATAAAGGATACATATAAGGCAAAGAGATTTTGGCTGGCTAAAGTATGACAAGCTTTTAGACAGAGGATGGCAGCTAGGGGATACTTGAGGTGGCATTCCATGCATTTAGAGCTTTGGGTGAGGACATTATCAGGACATGGGGGGGCTCTTCATGAGGAGGCAAATAAACACCTTCGTGTGGCTCTTCAGGGCTATTTCTAATAAACTCTCACCCTATATCTGCAACCTGTTTGAATGGTCTAAAGGTGCATGCGGCCTATGGAACTCCTCCTTTGTCCTCCTTAAGCTACCACGGACGAGGGCACGTCATGGCACAACTGCCATCAGCTCTTTCCTACCATCACTTTGGAACAACACCCAAAAAGCACTTGAACTTTCCCTCCTGCCTAACCCCTACATGTTCAGTAACCTGCTTTATCGATGCCTGAAGACTGCATGCAATTGCTTCAGGTAATCACTGGCATTTGGACTGAATATTTCTCTAGCTCCTGGACCTCTCTGGCCTTCTTATTCCCCCTGTCAGCCAACATTCCTTTTTTTGTGTAACTACCCCCCCTCCTAGCTCCCTCCCTCCCTCCTTCCCCGTGGCAACCCCCATGGGGGCCTCTACCCTAGCAGGCTGTCCCCCACTTCCCTCATGTGTCTTTGCCCTCCTCTCCTCTCCTCTCTCTGTCCTCCACTGTCTCCTAACCCATATATGATGAATTGCCTGTATATGTATATAGCCCTCATTATCTAAGTATTGCCCCAATTACCTAATGATCTCGTACTGTAAATTAATTTGTCCTCTGTGCCCAGGACCATCTTGCAAATGAGCTTGCACAATGATGTACCTGCCTGGTTAAATAAAGTTTGATTGACTGATTTGGGTTTAAGCAAGGGGGAGGAAACCAGCTAGTTAAGGTGTGCTGAGGATACAATAAGGCTTCGTGCATGTGGACAAATTGCAAATGTAGACACATATGCTCAAAATGTGCAGGACACCATCCGGTGTCCCATTGCAGAACAATAGGGGAGAGAGAAGGCACACAAAATGGGGGGGGGGGGAAGCCCTTTGGGGGATATTTGGAGGAGCATTAGGGGGTTCATTTCAGAATGGGAGAGGGAGGGGTTTCCAAGCGAGGGGAGGTTTTAGTGCAGGCAGCAGTGGGAATTAATGAGAGGGAGGGAGGCAAGGGGAGTTCAGTTACCCAGAACGCCAGTCAAGGCAGGAATGGTAAGAGAATGGACTAGGATACCCCAATGCGGAAGCAGGTAGGATGCTGACAGAAGGTTTTGAAAGAGGTTTCAGCTTAGATTCCTGGGGAACTAGAAAAAACATGGGAGCTAAGAACTTGGGGTTCATAAAGGGAAAGGAGGACATAGTTAACAGGAAAATCAGGAAGTAGTTGAAAGCGGGACAGATAGAAGGCCTGTTGTCAAGTGCCCCCTTTTCCATTGTCAGGGTTTCACCTTTGGGGATCATGCCAAAGAAGCAGCAGGGGGAGCATAGACGAATTCATCATCTGTCATATCCGGAGGGAGCATCAGTGAATGGTCACATTCCCGGAGAGTGTAACACAGTGTTGTACGTGATGCTGGAACAGGCAGTGGAGTCGATAAGAACAGTAGACAGGGCATGGCTAGCGAAAACTGACATCAAGTCAGCTTTTTGACTGCTACCGGTTAGGCAGGAAGATTGGGACCTGTTGGGATTTTGCTTCCAAGGGTACTACTACTTTGATAAGGCAACGCCTATGGGCTGCTCAACAGCATGTGCTAAGTTTGAAGCGTTTAGTACACGAATGCAGTGGGTATTGGGGAAAAGTATGGTCATAAGACAGTAGTGCACTATTTAGATGACTTACTAGTGATAGGAAACAGCCGGATGATAGCAACTAAGATGCTCGAGGACTTTAAAGATATGTGTGGAATTTTGGGGTGCCATTAGTGGATGATAAGACGGAGGGCCAGTGAGGAAGCTGTAGTTTTTGGGGGTCGAGGTAGATGCGGAGGGGCAGGTATTTAGGCTGCTTCAAGATAAAGTGGTGAGACTGAGGGAACTATTGAAGGAAGCCATGAGTAGGAGGAGAGTTCTGTTGGGGCAAGTGCAGCAACTTCTTGGGCATTTGAACTTTGCATGTAGGGCAGTGGCCCCTGGGATGGTGTTCACCAGGAGATTAGCCAGGGTGACAGGGAGTTCAAAGCTGCCCCATCATTGGGTAGACATAACAAAGGGAATACGGCAGGATTTGAAAGTGTGGCATAATTGTCTAGCAGGATACAATGGAGTCACTTTCTGGCAAGACAAGTGGCTGGGGAATAATGACCTGGAACTGTACACAGATGTGTCAGGTTCAGTTGGGATGGGGGCAGATTTCAGGGGGATGTGGATTGCCGAGGCATGGCCAGAGACATGGGGAGAGAGAAGGAGTTACTGAAAGATATTACATTCCTAGAGATATTCCTGATATGGGTGGCAGTCTTGATTTGGGCAGAGCAGCTTAGGAATAGGAGGATCATTTTCTGGTGCGATAACAAAGCTGTGGTGGAGGTTATTAACAGGCAGGGAGGTTACTCTGAATTGGCAAATAGAGTATTGCGATAGCTGGTGTTGTGGGGTTTGAGGTTGAACCTGTCATTTAAAGCTAAGCACATTGAGGGGATTGTTAATGACATCACTGACAGCCTTTCCCATTTGCAGTTGGACAGGTTCAGGTCCGTAGTGTCACAAGCAGTGACACAGAGAACACAAGTAACAGAACAAGTGTGGGAAATTGGCTGGAAAGAGCCCAGCTGCTATATAGAAGCTACTGGTCTGCAAACACACTAAGGACATATGAGGGGGCATGGAGTGCATTTCAGGAGTTCCGAGAGTGGGAAGGGTTCAAGGTAAGTGAGTCAGTTTCAGAAGACCAGATGGCAAAATACATGGTGCAGAAATGGGAAGCAAGGGTGGGAAGCAGGACAATGGGAGTGCGGGGATAGGGTGGGCTTGCAGTGTCATAAGATGGGTGGAACCTAACAAATTTAAGGTGGTTCGTGTATGCTGATGGGTTGGCAGAGAATAAAAGAGATACAAGGAAACCAGTAGCGGGGGATATTCCAGGAGCTATTGGGCTTTTTGGGGCAGATTTGTACTTAGTGTATGAGGATTGTCTCTTTAAAGCCATTTTTACTGTTATGGCAAAAGGGACATTCCGGGTAAGCGACAAGAAAGATGAGGAAGGGGGGTTATGGGGGAAGGAACTGCACTGGGGAGTAGAGAGGGTGGGGATCTGGTTGAGGTGGTCAAAGATGGACCAGAGGGGAGCAGGGACAGAAATCATATTTGAAAAGCAAAGGGTGATAAAAACATGTCCTGTGGTTGCTGTGTGGGAATATAGAGATATTAGGCTGATTGGGAAAAGACAGTTCTTTGTGTACAGTGCTGGTAAGCCGGCCACGTGCTACCAGGTGACTGGGGTTTAAAAAAAAAAAGGCATGCCCCAGTTGGGGGAAGATCCAAAGCATTACACATCCCACTCATTCCGTATAGGTGCTGCATCTGAACTGGTGGCAGAAGGGGGCTCGGTGGAGGAAGTGAAAAAGGTGGGAAGATGGAAATTGAATTGCTGTAAGAGATACGTGAGGAAGTTTTTGTAACATGTTTTTGATTTATCCTCAACAGGGCAGAGAAGGACCAGGCAAGTGTGGATTGTCGGGCACACTCACATTTATTGGGTGGAAAGGGGGGCAGCCATTCATCCAGGAGGAGAACAGCTAAATCAGAACCCAGACAAAGTTAGACTACATTGGAAAGGGGTCCAGGGCATGAAGTGGGCACAAATCATCCCGACATTGGAAGAGCAGAAGCTAAAATGGCCGTAGCCAGATTTGCTAGTAATACACTTGTGGGGGAACAACCTGGAGGATAGGCTGTGGGGGGCATTGTGCAAAGATATTGAGAGGGATTTAGGGGTTATAAAGTAATGGTTGCCGCGGGTTGGGATAGCTTGGTCGGAGATAATATCTAGGATGGTGTGGAGACATGCTAGGGATGTTAAGGGGGTAGAAAGGGCTAGAAAGAGAATAAACAGGTGGGTTGCAGCTTGGATAGCTAAGTGAGGGGGGGCATACATAGCACATAGTGATATTTCATTTATCAATCCGGATTCCTACATGCCAGATGGGGTACATTTATCTAGGGTGGGCATGTCGACGTATGTATTGCAGTTAGGTGACAGTATTGAAGAATGGGGAATAAATTTGTGTGAGAAGAAAATTGAGGGTGAAGGTGATGAAGCCCACCATCCATCACATAAGCTGGAGATGGGCTAGTGGAAGGGTTAGGGGGCTGGGATTGTGGGGGGGAGGGGAGTTGTGGGGGGACAATCACGGGCCCGGGTCAGGCACCCAGACGTGAAGGTAGCTGAAGGAATTATGAGGGAGAAGAAAATTAAAAATAAATGGGGTTGGGTTGATTCAGCACCTGGACTCAGATAGGGCACAGCAGTTGGAAAAGATGAGGGGTGTCAGGCATTTCCTGCATTCGGACCCTGAGAAAAGGACGAAGAATCAGAGACACTTGGAGACAAGTTATGATAATTGTATATACGGACTAAAAGTAGAATGCAAACTAATTGCAGAAATGTGAATATGCTGAAGTTTTGTCATGACTGTAAATATGTAAAAACTGTTGATGGGTGACAAAGGAGACTGATATGATGTGTATAATAATAAATTAATTGCCAGTTGAACACCCACATAAAATGAGTCTGTACGTCTTTTCCAAGGGGAATCTCCCTCTGACAATTCTTTCTGTCAGAAGTGATTCCGCCATTTTCCCTACCACTGAGGTCAAACTAACAGGTCTGTAGTTTTCTGCCTCTGCCTTGCTCCCCACTCTCGCGGAGGGGGATTACATCCACCCTCCTCCAGTTCTCAGGTACCACACCATCCTCCCATGATTTGTTAAAAAGGGTAGTCAATGGTGTCACTAGTTCTACCCTTAGTTCTTATAGAATTCTGGGGGGAATCCCATCAGGTCCCATTGCTTTGTTCACCTTGAGTTTTAAGAGTTCTTCCAGGACCCTTTCTTCTGTGAATGGACTGGTATCAACGCCCCTGGCCAGAGTGCTTCTATTGTTTGGTATAGGTACCCCCCCTTCTTTCGTGAATACTGAGCAAAAGTATTTGTTCAGTATCTCTGCCTTTTCACTGAGGCTCTCTGCCTGCCCCTTCCCCTTTATTAAGCCTCACTATCCTTCCCTTGGTCTTTCTGCACTCCCTAATTATCTATAAAAGGTTTTATCCCCATTCTTAACTGAGCTGGCTATACTTTCTTCAGTTTGGGCCTTTGCTATCCTGACTGCCTTCCCCACTTTCCTCTGCTTTAACTGATACAGTTCTCTGTCCTGCACCTTCTGTGATTCCTTATGCTTCCTGAATGCTATCTTTTTCTCCCTAACCTTCCTTGTCACCTCTTTTGAGAACCATAGTGGTTTTTTTTTTACTTCATTTTTTCTTTATTTGCTTCACACAAAGGCTTGTTGCCTCTATGATGGCAGTTTTGATATTTTCCCTATTGTTCTTCCACCCCTCCTTCCTGCCCATTTGCTAGTGCATTCCTTAGGCACTCCCCCATTTTGCCAAAATCAGCCCTTCTAAGGTCCAGTACCCTCACTTTTGTATGTGTTGACTCCACAGTTGTGTTTATTGTGAACCACACTGTGTGGTGGCATGTTCCCAGATGGTTACCCACTTCTAAATCTGTGATCCTCTTTCCATCCCCATCTAAGAGTACCAGGTCCAAGATTGCTCCCTCCTGAGTAGGAGTATGCAACCTGCATATCCCACATTGCAACTGAAAATGATAGTGTAGAGCAGCTGCACAGCAGCCGAGGATGTGGAGTCAGTTGTGCTGCACCTTGTCTTCCTCCATGGAATCCTTGTTGGACCCCGGTGGTGTGGAGTGGGTGTAGCTTCTCTCCACAAGTGCCAGCCTCCTCAGTGGATTACTATAGCCCTGAAATGACAGTCACACAGATGGAGAACAGGCATGAGCTGGCTGCACATGCAGGACCATACATTTATATGTGCTACATACAAGTACCCTACCATCCACAGCATGCACTTTGGATGGCTCAGACACCCTCTTCAGATGCCTGATGTCATCCTTATAGCAGACATCTTTACTGCTCATGCTCCAGGACAGGAAATCAGGTGCCTGCAGAGACCAGTGTGCCCACTGTGATACCATCAAGGCACTATCTGGCTGCTGCTTGTGAAGGAGTACCAGTTTGTCTGGACAGACTCAGAAGTCCTGTGGGAAACATAAACAGAGCACAGAGCTCACCGTTACAGCACACGTAACACATGTGATGCACAGCCATACACACCACTGTGGCACAACATACCTGTCAGTCCCATGTGATATCCATGCAGAAAAAGGTGTTAAGTGCTCTGTCCTACTATGCCACTGGCTCCTTCCAAAGGGTGGCAGGGGGAAAGCATTGGTGTCAGCCAGTCATCCATGTCCAGGGCAGTGCAGCAGGTAACAGATACCCTGCTGCTGTATGCACAAACACATAACGTTCCCCACAGCAGAGTTGGACATACGGACCACAAAAGAGGCATTCTGTGCCATGCATGGCATGCCTAATGTACTGGAGGCAGTTGACTGCACACATATGGTGATCTTGGCACTGACAGTGGCTGAGAAGACATACAGGAACCCTAAGAGGTACCAAGTATAAACTTCCAGATAGTATATGATGTGATGGGTATCACCAATATATGTGCCAAGTACCCTGGGTCATGTCATGACTCATATATCTTTGATGGGTCTTGGTTGTTTACCCTACTCACTGC
The DNA here is from genome assembly GCA_016271365.2 of Neoceratodus forsteri. Classification (NCBI taxonomy): domain Eukaryota; kingdom Metazoa; phylum Chordata; order Ceratodontiformes; family Ceratodontidae; genus Neoceratodus; species Neoceratodus forsteri. The sequence continues at coordinate 44,772,216 of CM057451.1, forward strand.
ATGCAGAGTGAAGGATGGCTAATAGATGAGCAGACATCTGCAACAGGAATGCAACACATGTGGGTACATTGACACATGTCATTACAGTGGCTGTTGTGTACCCTCTGCATAGGTGACAGTGGATACCCACTACAGCTATACCTAATGACCCCATACCTGGAGCCAAATGGTGCTGAAGAGGGGACATACAACAAAGTCTACAAGATGACACATTCCATGATTGAGAGGACTATAGGGCTACTGAAGATGAGTTTCTGGTGCCTGGATCTGACGGGTGGCACAGTAATGCTTGCACGGGGGGGGGGCATCTTGCAGAATGTTCAGAGCATACGCCATGTTGCACAATACTTCCATGCACCAACATATACCCATGCCATAGGATAGACCTGGGGATGCCCTGCCAGGCAATGATGTGGCTGTGGGGCACCAGAGATATGCCATTGAGACACTGACCAGACAGGCAGAATGCCATGCGCTCATGCAAGGGTCATTCTGCCATAAGGGGGGATATAGGTTGTCAAGGCACTGTGATTAAGACCGGTCTCAGTGTCTTTTGCACTGGGGTGGAGAGTTGCTCATTGGTGTATGGGGTATTCATATCCGGCAGTGTACATGTTGGTGTTTTATGGGTGTGTACTGAGAGGAAAGTGGGTGTACTGTGCATGTGTACACGTAGATGATGTGTGGCAATGTATAGCATTGGGGGCATGTGTACAGTACTTGCATTTATAACACTGTGTTGGGTGTGTGGTGTTGGTGCTTAGCTTCTCAACTTCCTGGTTGGTTGCCTTATGAGCTGTGTGGATGACTGTGTGCCCAGATGACAGGTCTTTGATGTTGCCTTGCCCCTTCCACGTGGTCGTCTGTTTGCCTGTGTCTCCGGGACATGCTGTGGGTAGGTGTACCCCTGGGCCTCTGTTATACTGTGTGTCTCCTGTGCATGTGGCATCAGTACATTGTGCTGTACCCCAAACCCTGGAGGACTGACAGGTGCAGGTTGGGATGGGATATATGGCTGTGCCTAGGGTCCCAGGGGGGCTGAAGGGTGCAGGTTGGGATGGCATAAATGGTTGTGGCTCAGACCCTGGGGGACTGGTGGGTACAGGCTGGGATGAGACATATGACTGTACCTCATATCCTGGAGGGCTGGTGGATGTAGGCTGGGATGGCACATCCCGCCATTGCACAGAGATAGACTGGGTGACCGTGATACTCCTGGATAGCATTTTTTTTATTTTAAAAGTTACACAAAATACAGGATAAGTTCTATGAGGAACAAGTCCCATTTACAGAACATCCCAAGTCATAAAAATAACAAAATAACAAACAAAATCTGCTAATAACAACAAATGAATTGTTCCTACAGCAACAGCAATTTTCAAACAATGTTTAAAAATACCAAAAGTGGGTGAATTTCTAAGCTGAGAGGACAAATTATTCCAAGAAAAGGGGCCCCATATGAAAAACACTCCTTACCATAATGTGTGTAAAACTTAGTTCAGGAAAACCACACTTGGACACATCTCTGAGACAGTATTTATAAACAGGAGCAGTTAACCTTTCATGTACAGTATGCGCCACTTGTACCGGTCTAGTTTGACATCCAGTGCTGCGTCCGATACAACCAAAATGCTTAATATGCTTGGTCAGAGTTAAGCAGACATATGCACAAGGGTGCATTTAATGATTACAGCTCCTTTGAGAAGGATTTAGTGATGCCACACTGTACGTTTGAATCAGCTGTTCTGTACTGTACAAGGCAGTCTGTTCTGGACTTCATAGGCTCCAGTCAAGTGGAATTGTTGTCTGCTTCATTCTTTGCTGAGTACATCCTCCATCAATCCTGCAACCGCTTCAGGGCACAGCACAGAGCACAGAGTGATGCAACTGAAAGAAATTACAAGCAAGTAAACCCCTTGGCAGCTCTTCTCAAAGTTAAAAGAGCATTCTGTACATCAGCTGGGTCACTCAGAGCTCTTCATGTTCTGGTTCTTCCTTTGCTTCCACTTTCTCTGCATCCTCAACCAATCCTGCAACCACTTCAGAGCACAGCACAGAGCGACACGACAGCTAACAGGTGACATAAGAGATTGTATTCACACTGCTCTCTCTGCTCTGTGTGCACATATGAGCTGCAAAATTGTGAAATAGGAGGCTAGAATGATGCTGGTGGTGATGGAAAGCAGATGTCATATGTGGAATCCAAGGTCTGCTTTAACTGCAATTTTTAACATTAACCTCCTATACAAATAGCATTTGGTAAACTGAAATTCTGTTATAACCAGCTGTCCGCCACAAGCATGTACAGTATATTTGGCACATACTGTAAATAAGTGAAGATCTGGTTATTTGCTATTTTATGAATAAACATAGAGACATAGAAGGTGATGGCAGATAAGAACAGTGTGGCCCACCTAATATGCCCGTTTTCCCTACCTAATGCAATACTGCAGATCCTAGTTGATCTGTGGCTTACCCTGTTTTCCCTATTGTTAGAGTACTCATGTCTATCCCATGTATTCTTGAATTCCTCCTTCTGTTTTTGCCCCCACCACCTCCGCAGGGAGGCTGTTCCAAGCATCCACTACTCTTTCTGTGAAAAAGCACTTCCTCACTTTGCCCCTGAGCCTACCCTCCTCTAGCCTCATATCATGCCCCCTTGTTCTTGTCCACCTTCTTTTCTGAAAGATGTTACCCTCCTGTACCTTGTGTATATTCCTGAGGTACTTGAATGTCTCTATCAAATCACTCCTCTGTGCTGAGGGACAGCCAGTGAAAAGTACACCTGGAAGAAGGTGACAATCAATTTAATTGATGCAATAGAGTGCAATGATGCTCATCCCATTTTGATTTTAAGATAAAATAGAGTAACTGATAATAAATGGTATTTAAAGGAAGAAGATGCGAGACAGTAGTGTGATGATAAATAGTGTCACTGTAATCCAAGATAGGGAGAATAGTATGCCCAGTAATGTATGATCCAAGCTTGACGAACAATGGCACATTTTATATGCCCCAGATATTGATGAACTTTTGAAACTGTTTTGTCAATGTGTGCTGTAAAGGTCAAAGAGGAATCAAAAGTAAGAACGAGATATTTAAATTCATTCACAAGCTTGAGTGGATGGTTGTTTAAATAAGTTGAGAAAGAGGAATTCACCAAAGACAGAGATAGCTTCTGTCAGAGAATTGGCAGAGAGCACCAGGACAAGGAGCTGCTGTTGTGACTGGACTTCTCTAATGCGACTAAAGAAGTGGAACTCTACTTCTGGGACCTTTAATTTAGTGTAAAAAAAATGTTAGTGTGTCTGTCTAAATTGGCTGAATTTAATTGTTATCTGAGCAGTTATCTATGTGTTAATCTCAGGTGGCTGAAGGGGATTGTTATCTGTGCATTTTAACTAAGTGTAGAAAGATCTGTTAAGTAGGGGGAATGGCTTAGCTAGAAGGAAGCCAGATTTAAAGACAGATTTAAACACTGCACTAGATAGCTTCTGCCAGAGAATTGGCAGAGAAAATCAGGACAAGGAGCTGCTGTTGTGACTGGACTTCTCTACTGGGACTAAAGACGTAGAACTCTACTACTGGGACCTTCAATTTACTGGGATTAAAGAAGTAGAACTCTACTACTGGGACCTTCAATTCAGAGTAAAAAAAAAAAAGTGTGTTTGTCTAAATTGGCTGAAGTGAATTGTTATCTGAGCAGTTATCTAGGTGTTAATCTCAGGTGACTGAAGGGGATTATTATGTGTGCAATTTAACTAAATGTAGAAAGATCTGTTAAGTAGGGAGAGTGGCTTAGCTAGAAGGAAGCCAGATTTAAAGCCAGATTTAAACACTGCCCTAGATAGCTTCTGCCAGAGAATTGGCAGAGAACACCAGGACAAGGAGCTGCTGTTGTGACTGGACTTCTATACTATATTGCCCTCCTTTCCTCCCCTCCACCCCCCACCCAAAGCCAGTTCTACTTTTATAGGCACAAGATTTGACTGACAACATGAACTTCCTGTTTGGGAGCAGGAAATGAGTGATCACAGAGCCACCAAAGACTCACCATCCTAGAAGGACAAGAGTAGCTATCCATCCTCCCCTAGCTGCTGGAGGTCTGCCTCTGAGCAAGTAAGGGGACTACTGAGAAATATTGGACCTTCTTGTCTCAGAACTGGAAGATCAGGAGCTTAAAGGGCACAGAGGCAGTAAGTAAGTAGGGAGAAAAAAAAATAAACAGAGGAAAGAGTAAGGATTCCAAACAACAGTGAAGGGACCAGAAATAAGACATGATGGGAGTGGTGCAGTGCAGTGGCTGTGGAGCAGCAGTCTTCTGGGAGATGTTCTGGAGGATGCGGTGTTGTCCCATCTGCAGGCACCTCTCTGGGTTGAGGGAGGAGGTTGCTCATCTCTAGGCTGAATTGGCCAGGATTTGTGGGACCTCCTCTCCCATCCAGGGACCACCAGGGCCACTGCTGTTGCCTCAGAGGTTGCCAAGAAAGAGGAGCGGTTGGACCACAGTGGGCTCAGGGAGGGTAAGGGTGTTGGAACAGAGGCACATCCCTCCAGTTGTACCTCTCCACAATTCATATGCCATTCTGGCAAAGTGTTGTTCCTCTATGGAGGCACCCACAGTGGAGACCAAGAAGGATGTTGGGAACCTCCATAAAGGAGACCCACAGGAGGGTGGCATGGGACCCCGCAGGGGAAGGAAACAACTCCTGGTGGGGGACTCCATTGTTAGGAAGGTAGAACTGGGGGAGGAAGGGGAGAGGGAGGTAAGGTGTCTGCCTGGTGCCATGGCTTGGAGGGACAGGGAGTGAATCCTCAGGATCGCCGGAGCAGCTGCACAGGAGACGGAGCTAGATGTCATTGTCCACCTAGGGACAAATGACCTGGCTAAGAAAGGAATCACAGCAGTGCAGGAAGAGTTTGTGGAGTTGGGGGGGGCCTTAGACAAGTAGGACGCACGGTAACCATCTCGGAGGTGCTGCCTGTCTATGGTGTAGGTGAGGCTAGGGTGCTCCACACCATGGGATTCAATCAGTGGTTGAAAAACTGATGCAGAGCTCATGAATTTGGCTTCATTGGGGACTGGGGGTCCACCTGGAGTGATGCAGGCCTATACTGGCATGATGGTCTGCATCTGTCCAGAAGGGGAACCAGGATCCTAGGTGATAGGTTTAAATGCTTCATTGGCAAGCATTTAAACTAGCCAGGGGGGGGAGGCACTGGAAAGGAGAATGAAAATCCTAGTCCCCCCAAAAAAGTCAGGGTAGTAAGTGAGGTAAACACCAAGTTAGAGACGTCGATAGGGAGAAGGGCAGGGGTAAATGGAGAAAGTGACAAAGGCAATAAGGACAGGGGTGGGTTAAAAAGGGGTAAGGCCATCAGAAAATGGAGGGTAATGAGTACCAATGCCCGTAGTCTGGGCAACAAGCTCCCTGAACTGGTGGCCTTGATGGAAGAGGGATGCCTGGCTATCATAGCAGTCACAGAAACTTGATACACAGAGAACCATGACTGGGATGTTAACATACCAGGGTACACAACCTACAGGAGAGACAGGGAGGGAAGAAGAGGGGGAGGAGTAGCTCTCTATGCAAGGGAAGGGATAAAGGCAACTGAACAAAAGAGTAAACAGGGAGGAGGAGAGGAGGCACTGTGGGTCACCTTAGAGATTGAAAATGACACCACAATCCGCACAGGTGTTGTATACAGATCCCCATGTCAGGGGGGAGGGAATGGACAAGGATATGATAGAAGGCATTCTTAGAATGGCAGAGAAAGGGGAGATACTGTTGATGGAAGATCTGAATATGCCAGATGTTAACTGGATCACATTTGCTGCAGCCACACCCAAGAGCAGGGCCATTCTCGATGCCCTACATGTGGCATGCCTCAGACAGCTAGTTTTGGAACCCACTCATGAGGGAGCAATCTTAGACCTGATACTCTGAAATGGGGACAGTGAGAGGATCTCAGATCTAGAAGTGGGTAGCCATCTGGGAACAAATGACCACCAAACAGTGTGGTTCATGATAAACTCAGCTACAGAGTGAAGCCATACAAAAGTGAGGGTTCTGGAATTCAGGAGGGATGACTTTGGCAAGATGGGAGAGTGCCTTAGAAAAGCACTAGCAAACAGTCTAGAAGGAGGGGTGAAGCAACAATGGGGAAACATTAAAACTGCCATCACAGAGGCAACAAGCCTTTGTGTGAAGCAAATAAACAAATCAAAATGAAAGAAAAAGCCACTATGGTTCTCAAAAGAGGTGGCAGGGAAGGTCAGGGAGAAAAAGATAGCATTCAGGAAGTACAAGGAAACACAGAAGGAGCAGGACAGACAGCTGTACCAGTTAAGACAGAAGGAAGCAGGGAGGGAAATCAGAATAGCAAAGGCCCAAACTGAGGAAAAGACAGCCAACTCGGTTAAGAAGGAGGTTAAAACCTTTTATAGGTACATCAGGGAGCGTACAAAGACAAAGGGAGGGATAGTGAGGCTGAATAGAATGGACATTGGGTGGACAGAGAGGGACAGTGAAAAAGCAGGGATACTAAATTAATATTTCTGCTCAGTATTCACGAAAGAGGAGGAGGAGGAGGTGCCTAATCCAATTAACAGAAGCACTCTGAATAGGGGGGTCGATCCCAGTCCTTTCACAGAAGAAAGGGTTCTGAAAGAACTCCTAAAACTGAAGGTGGAAAAAGCGATGGTGCCTGACGAAATTCAGCCCAGAATTCTAAAAGAATTAAGGGGAGAACTAGTGAAACCACTGACTACCCTTTTTAACAAATCATGGGAGGATGGTGTGGTACCTGAAGACTGGAGGAAGGCGGATGTGATTCCCCTTCACAAAAGTGGGACCAAGACAGAGGCAGGAAACTACAGACCTGCCAGTTTGACCTCTGTGGTAGGGAAGGTGATGGAATCACTTCTGAAGGAAAGAATTGTTGAGTACCTAGAGGCCAGTGGGGCACAGGACCCAAGGCAGCATGGGTTCACAGCGGGAAGGTCATGTCAGACGAATCTAATTGATTTCTTTGACTGGGTGACCAACGTAGTAGAACCAGCCTGGGAGTGGGTCTCAGAGTGGTAGCCTGGGTAAAACATTGGCTGGACAACAGAACACAGAAGGTAATTGTAGAAGGAGTCCACTCTGAAGAAAGAGGGGTTACTAGTGGGGTACTGCAGGGTTCAGTACTAGGTCCAGTCCTTTTTAATGTCTTTATAAGTGACATTGCAGAGGGACTGAAAGGAAAAGTATGCATCTTTGCAGATGACACAAAGATCTGCAACAGGGTTGATACACAAGGAGGTGTGGAAAGGATGAGAAGGGACTTGGCAAGGTTGGAGGAATGGTCAGAAGTATGGCAGCTTGGATTCAGTGCAAAGAAGTGCAAAATAATGCACCTGGGAAACAAAAACCCAGGAGAAGATTACACAATGGGGTAGTAACAAAAATGGAAAGGGACCTGGGGGTAATCATATCAGATGACCTTAAGGTTAGCAAGCAATGTGAGAACGCAGTAGGGAGGGCTGGGGGGATACTGGGATATATAGGGAGAGGCATCACCAGCAGAAAACAGGAAGTTGTTATCCCTCTGTACAGACAGTTGGTGAGACCCCATCTGGAGTACTCAGTGCAGTTCTGGAGACCTCATCTCCACAAGGACATAGACAGGATAGAGGCAGTCCAGAGGAGGGCAACTAAAATGGTGCAGGGTCTGCAAGAGAATCCATACAAGGAGAGACTAAAGGAGCTTAATATGTATACCCTTGAGGAAAGGAGGGAGAGGGGGGACATGATAGAAACTTTTAAGTACCTCAGTGGAATCAACAAAGTACAACAGGGTAGCACCTTTCGGAAAAAGAGATGTGCGAGAACAAGGGGACACAATCTGAAGATAGAGGGGGCGGTTCAGGGGCAATGTGAGGAAGTATTTTTTCACAGAGAGGGTGGTGGATGAATGGAACAGCCTTCCTGGGGAGGTTGTGGGGTCTAAAACTGTGGGAGAATTCAAGAATGCATGGGACAGACATATGGCAATTTTTGTTGGGGGGTAGGAAGAAATAGGCTGTTGGTTAATTAGGATCTGCAGCTTATCCTGTAGGTAGGGAAACGGGCAGACTAGGTGGGCCAAGTGGTCCTTATCTGCCATCAAAGTCTATGTTTCTATGTTTAATATTGGGACCCAAACAGCATTGCTTGAGTCTTCTTGCTATTTAGGAGCAGTAAATTATCGGAGAACCATTTCACAACCATATCAAAGTCACCCAGGAGAGTCGAAGCAAGGGAAGATGGAGATCTGTGAGCATAGAAAAGTAGTCATCATAATAAAGTCTAACTCAACAAAGATCCATGATAGAAGGTAGTGGGTCTGCAAAGAGACTGAATAAAACAGGACTAAGTATAGATCGCTGTGGAACCCTAGTGGAAATAGAAAGAGGAGAGGAAAGGCATCCATTCCAGGAAACTGAGTTCTCCCAAGTAGACTGGATGAAAACCAGATAGTGACATCTGAAGAAAAGCCATAAGAGGATAGACATGTTAGAGGCAAGGAGTGATTAATCACGTCGAAAGTTTTTGATAGATCAATGAAAACAGAACCCATAAAACACCCTTTGTCCAGAGCCCTAGAGACAGATTCATCAGAATCATGAAAGTCAATCAGTGCTGTTTGGGTAGTGAAATTGGGCCTGAAATCTGACATGTGATCTGTCAGCCTCTCAAGATGATCACCCATATGGTCTATGCCATGGAGCACACCCCACATCTCATCGGTCAGGATGTCCAGGGCCTCTGTATTCCTGCACTGTGCCTGTAGCATCTTCCGTTCCAGCTGGTGCACCTCCATGCAGTAGGTGTGGAGTAATTCACGTGTGGCTGTCCTCCATGTCTGGCTGGTCAGCCAGGTGGAGGGGCCTTCATCCCCACTGTCATAAGGCGGTTGTGTGGTGGCAAGCTGTGCATGCATGCCACCCATGTGTGGCTGTTGGTTTCTCTTGGCTGTAGTCCACGGTGTGACTGTGGTGGGGGTTCGTGACCAGGGGTTGCAGGGGGATGGCTGTCTATGGGTTCAGTGCAGTTGTCATACGTGACCACCTGTATCTCTTCCACTGTCACTGTCTATGTGGCCTTCAGTAGTGTTTCCATGTCCACCGTGCACACTGACTCTTGCATTTCACCTGGAGGTGAGAGAAAGGACATGTGTTACATGCAGCAGCACTGCAGTGCTGTCTCCATGACGAGGGTGTGCCCAGTAACAGGGTCTGTAGGGTGCCACACAGGGAAGTTAGCTGTTACATGGCATCCAAGACATCTCCACCTCTGTCCCTGCATAGTACTACATACCTGACACTGTGTCCCTCCCCTCCACCTCCCCGGGCAGGGCCACCTCTGTGAGTGTGTCTGCCACCATTCTCTTCATGGGGGATAGGCCTGAGTCCCTGTTTGGGTGGCCCACCCCCTGTCCTTTGCTGCACCCATTGCTGGCTGCCCACTTACATTTGACAGCCAAATGAAGGTCAAGCCATTTATGCTTGATGACTGATAGTGTCTTTGCTTCTGATCTGGCTGCATTCACAGTGGCCTGTATATCAAGCCTCAGGTGGGCTTTTGTCTTGGCTGGTGCCTTAAGGGACGCTGCTCCATAGAGGGTGGCATAATGAACTTGGATATCTGAGATTAAAGCTACTACCTCACTGCCAGTGAAGTTTGTGGACCATGACCATCCACCACCATGGGTCCAGACATGCCCACAGTGCTCTTTGCCACTCTGTCCTGCACCATCATTCCCTGGTGGTGGACCGGTAGCTCAGTTGCAGCACTCCCATTCACTGCCATTGCCTGCTCCCCCTTTTCCTTATTGGTATTCACGTCCGTGGTTATGCTCAGGATGGTGCCACTGCCCATATATGTTGGGATCAAGGAGCAGGACCATGTATATTGAGACCACCCAGGTTGCGATCTGTGCAGGCCTGTGCGCACTTGTAGACCACACTCCCCACAGCAGTATGCCTTGTGTGCCTGTTCATGTGTGGAGCATTGCTGGAATAGTGTGTGTGCTGTGTAGCTGCATGCCAGTGTTATGTTACTTATGGGCATAATTCCTGCACAATAGTGCATAGGCCCCATTGTGTATATAGTAATATTTTGGGTGATGTGCTGGGAGATTGTTTGGTATGCGGTATTGCAGATGACAGGATGCAGCACTGTTTGTTTGCAGAAGGAGCAAGTATAGATTTTCGAAGAGCATTTGACATAGCAGTTAGTACAAAGACAGCTGCTAAGATTGCAGAGGATTTGAGGAGAGAAGTCAAGTCTGCCATTACTACCATACATGCACTGCAAAGTCAGAATGGAAAGCAGACCAGGAAAGTTAAAACAGCTGATAACCATTTCCGGTGTGTGGGAATGCATACCCCCAGTGCTCACTGGTTTAAGCAGGAGATATGTCACTCTTGTATAAAAAAAAAAAGAGGGGGGGGGCATATTTGGTGGATGTGCCAAGCGGAGAAGGGGAAGAAACCATATAAAAGTCAGAGTCCTGCAAAGGCAGCAGACTGGGTGGGCAACTTGCAAATGGGGGACAATTGAAGGGACCCCAGTGAAACAGAGGATAATGAGTATATTGATTTGCTACGTGTGTCTCAGCTAAAAGAGGAGCCACATCTTTGCACATCACCGGTAGAAGTGACAGATCTGACAATGGAAACTGACACAGGAACATCCATACCAGTGGTCAGAGAAGAACCATATAAGCGACTGGAAAGACCCAAGCTTAACACAACTAAAACAGTCTTGATGACCTATACAGGTGAGCCGATAAAGGTGCTGGGATAAGCTCAGGTGTAAGTGAATGATCAAGGATGAGCAGCCATGTTACCACTTTATGTTGTGGTGGGAGCTGGGCCTACCCTATTAGAAAGAAACTGGCTAAACAATATCCAGTATCATGGAACAAAATTAAGCATTTGACTGCTGTACAGGCAAAAATCAAAGAAATGGCAGAGCAATTTCCTAAGATTGAACGTGAACCCTAAGGGATGTAAAGGGTAAGATTCATATAGACTGTTGGGTGACTCCAGAAGTTTTCAAAGCCAAAGTGATGCCATTTGCCTTGAAAATGAAAGTGGAAGATTAACTAGAGAGTCTGCAAGAGGAAGGAATTTTAAGCCCAGTTAGGGTTGTCAGAACCCACTGAAGTTCTGGGTTCTAGTTCTAGGCTAGAACTTTTGAAAAAGTTTAGGGTTCTAATCTTTTTAAGAACTTTTTAGAACTTGAACCCTATTTTTTTAATTGTGCTGTCGATAATGAAGACAATAGTGAAATACATGTCATATGATTGAAGACAATAAAAAATAAAATCTATTTAACATAAGGGGAGAAATGATCATGTGTTACTTTGATATGACTATAGCTAGGTATAGCTATAGTTTCTTCTGTTTTCTAAAGCAAGCAACTTACAGGTGCTAACAGGGCCACCCACCCACACATACATTAAAAATGTTACTGCTATAGATGTATTATGGTTCCTGGGTTAAAAAAACAAAAATAACTGGTACATTAATGTACTGAGTTATATGGTATCCCATCAAAAGGGTGACTGAGATTGAGCGACTCAAATATAAGTGACTCAATCACAGCACCTGTGTTGTGGGCTACCCTGAAAGGGTAGCGACAGGAAAGATGAGGGCGAGAGAACAGCGACAGGATACCGGAAGGTATCCATAAGGTATGTGGGGGGTCACGAGAGGGGAAGCCACCAAGCAGGCCTAGTGGCACGGTGGTTAGGGTGGCTGGCTCTGATGGGTAGAGTGCAGGGTTCGGGGCTGGGGTGGAGCAAAATTTCTTTTTTGCTTATGTCCTGATTCTACCCCCTCCCCGACATGCACCCCCCCCGGAGTTAGTTATTTTAGTTAGAAGGGTGTGGAGGGGCGAGGCCCCGGCATAAACACTTAAGTGTGTTTTTGTTGCTGCGAATGTACATCGCCGTTTTTATTTCCGTTGATGTACAGTCATTGTAACAGCGATCACCATTATGTCATATAATCAGTTATATCCTCATCATCATGAAGTATGAAAAAAAATAATTGACAGTAGCTAACCTCAGCTATTTGCTATTTGCTGCTATTGCTTTTAAATAAGTAAATCGAAAGCTGCTATGTGAAACTTTGTATAACAATGTCAAGGTACTGCAGCTGCAGCATGTGAAACTGACTATACGTGCAGTCAGTCAAGACATTTGAATTAAAAAAATAGAAACATAGACTTTGACGGCAGATAAGGACCGCTTGGCCCACCTAGTCTGCCCATTTCCCTACCTAGCGGATAAGCTGCAGATCCTATTTAACCAATAGCCTATTTCTTCCTACCCCCCACAAAAATTGCCTTATGTTTACCCCATGCATTCTTGAATTCTCCCACAGTTTTAGACCCCACAACCTCCTCAGGAAGGCGATTCCATGCGTCCACCACCCTCTCTGTGAAAAAATACTTCCTCACATTGCCCCTGAGCCATCCCCCCTCTGTCTTCTAATTGTGTCCCCTTGTTCTTGCACATCTCTTTTTCTGAAAGATGCTACCCTCTTGGACTTTATTGATTCCACTGAGGTACTTAAAAGTTTCTATCATTTCCCCCCTCTCCCTCCTTTCCTCAAGGGTATACATATTAAGCTCCTTTAGTCTCTCCTCATATGGTTTCTCTTGCAGACCCTGCACCATTTTAGTTGCCCTCCTCTGAACTGCCTCCATCCTGTCTATGTCCTTGCGGAGATGGGGTCTCCAGAACTGGACGCAGTACTCCAGATGAGGTCTCACCAACTGTCTGTACAGAGGGATAACAACTTCCTGTTTTCTGCTGGTGATACCTCTCCCTATACATCCCAGTATCCTCCCAGCCCTCCCTACTGCTTTCTCACATTGCTTGCCAACCTTAAAGTCATCTGATATGATTACCCCTAGGTCTCTTTCCATTTTTATTGTTGTTACTACCTCCCCCCCCATTGTGTAATCTTCCCCTGGGTTTTTGTTTCCCAGGTGCATTACTTTGCATTTCTTTGCTGCCAAGCTGCCATACTTCTGACCATTCCTCCAACCTTGCCAAGTCCCTTCTCATCCTTTCCACGCCTCCTTGTGTATCAACCCTGTTGCAGATCTTTGTGTCATCTGCAAAGATGCATACTTTTCCTTTCAGTCCCTCTGCAATGTCACTTATAAAGACATTAAAAAGGACTGGACCCAGTACTGAACCCTGCGGTACCCCACTAGTAACCTCTCTTTCTTCAGAGTGGACTCCATTTACAATTACCTTCTGTGTCCTGTTGTTCAGCCAATGTTTTACCCAGGCTACCACCTTGGGACCCACTCCCAGGCTGGTTAATTTGACTACTAATCTTTTGTGTGGGACTGTGTCAAATGCCTTGCTAAAGTCCAGGTAGGCCATATCCACAGCCCCTCCCTGGTCTACTACTTTTGTCACCCAGTCAAAGAAATCAATTAGATTCGTCTGACATGACCTTCCCGCTGTGAACCCATGCTGCCTTGGGTCCTGTGCCCCACTGGCCTCTAGGTACTCAACAATTTTTTCCTTCAGAAGTGATTCCATCACTTTCCCTACTACAGAGGTCAAACTGACAGGTCTGTAGTTTCCTGCCTCCGTCTTGGTCCCACTTTTGTGAAGGGGAATCACATCCGCCTTCTTCCAGTCCTCAGGTACCACACCATCCTCCCATGATTTGTTAAAAAGCGTAGTCAGTGGTGTCACTAGTTCTCTGCTTAATTCTTTTAGAATTCTGGGGTGAATTCCATCTGGCCTCATTGCTTTGTCCACCTTCAGTTTTAGGAGTTCTTTCAGAACCCTTTCTTCTGTGAAAGGAATGGGATCAACCCCCTCTCCAGAGTGCTTCTGTTAATTGGATTAGGCACCTCCCCCACTTCCTCTTTTGTGAATACTGAACAGAAGTATTCATTCAGTATCCCTGCTTTATCACTGTCACTCTCTGCCCACCCACCATCCATTCTATTCAGCCTCACTATCCCTCCCTTTGTCTTTCTACGCTCCCTGATATACCTATAAAAGGTTTTATCCCCCTTCTTAACCGAGTTGGCTATCTTTTCCTCAGTTTGGGCCTTTGCTATTCTGACTACCCTCCCTGCTTCCTTCTGCCTTAACTAGTACAGTTCTCTGTCCTGCTCCTTCTGTGTTTCCTTATACTTCCTAAATGCTATCTTTTTCTCCCTAACCTTCACCACCACCTCTTTTGAGAACCATAGTGTTTTTTTCTTTTGTTTAGATTTGTTTATTTGCTTCACACAAAGGCTTGTTGCCTCTGTGATGGCAGTTTTGATATTTGCCCATTGTTGCTCCACCCCTCCTTCTAGCCTGTTTGCTAGTGCTTTTCTAAAGCACTCTCCCATCTTGCCAAAGTCAACCCTCCTGAAGTCCAGAACCCTCACTTTTGTATGGCTTGACTCTATAGCAGAGTTTATCGTGAACCACACTGTTTGGTGGTCACTTGTTCCCAAATGGCTACCCACTTCTAGATCTGAGATACCAGTCATTCATATTGGCAAATTAAAGTAATACATACAACTTTTTAAAATAATGCATAAATATACCAACATTTCTTGTTGGCAAATTAAAACAAAACATACGACTATCTAAGATAATGCATCAGCTGCTATGTAAGTAAAATGTGTATTTGATTCACATAAATAAAAAGTGGTTTCCTCACCACATAATGTCTCAAGGAATAGTTAATGTAGCTGCAGCAGTTGGGATGTGATTTTTTGTTGTTGATTTCTTTGTCCCCCCCCCGTCTCGGTCGGCCCTCGTTCTTGCCAGTCTTCCCAGCCCTGTCACCCTGACTCCTCCTGGGCTGACCACTCCCGTAGTCCCCCATGACTTTCCTATCATAGCAATAAGGAGAAGAGTACCCCTCAACCTGCCTGGACCAGATCCAGATTCTGGGAGGCACCTGGCCATTGGATGCGGGGCCTGTGGAGGATGGTAGTCATCTGGCTCTACTGGGGCCCTTTTTCCATTTTTCTCCCCCTTCTGGCATGGAGGAGTGGCATGCAATGATGCCAATGGTGGTGCCCCATATGCTGCCATGTGTAGCATGCCAGATGTCTGCCCCACCTCCGTCCCCCCATTGAAGTGTTGTTGTGTCAACCCCCAGCCTCAGCTAGGGGACAGGCTAGCACTGGCCACTGATCCCACTTCTCCCGGAGGAGGAGAGCAGTCCTTGGGATGCTTGATCCTCCCTTCCCCTCCCCGGCTGACCCCCAGCAACTCACTTGCACCTCAAACATGGGTCGCTGGCATGGCAGGAGGTAAGGCACCAATGCCTCAGCCCTCCACTGCACTCGGCCAGTGGCATGTGATGTTTAAGGGACAGTGTCAACCCCCTTAGGCCTCAAATTGTCCCTATTTTAAAAACAAACAGACTTTATGATTGGTCACATTCTGTAAAGACTTCTGATGTAGCTGGTTTTCTTGATTCTGATCCCTTTTTTCTTTTTAATAGTGAAAAATAGACTGCCCCCAACCCATTCTGGTGTTACCACCACAATGTTCGTTTGCAGTGTTGCACTTCTTTTTTTTTTTTACATTTTCCTGGTCTCGGCTAAGGGGAATTCTTTTTCCAGTCTTGTCAGCTGGGCCCCGACATACCGGGAACTCAGCATCATGATGCTCACTACTGGGAGATTTTATCTTTGGTTTTCTCCCATTTTAGTCCCTACCCCTGAGGGGGCTGACACGAGGAACTTACGTCCAGAAGAACAATGTGCTGATGCATGCCATCGTTAAGCATCCACAACTCCCTCCCAACCCCGACTCCTTTGAGGAGCCATTACACCTTGCCACCCATGCTTCCACTGGCGGCAATGGTATGGGCATGATCACTACCCAGTAACCTCCTCCAGAGGAGAGCATCCATTGGAACATTCAGTCCTTCCTCCACCGACCAACCCCGGCAACCCGGGTCCATTCTCGAACCCGGGTCACTGGCGTAGTGCGAGGTGTGGCATCCAGTACCTAAGCTCTCAGCACCACTGGGTTGACCAGTGTTGCATTTCTTGATCAACTTCAGCTGCATCTTTCCTGGCTGGGAATACCCCCACACAGTCTAGCCAATCGTGATGCAGTGGGAGAGGAGAGAGAGAGAGAGAGAGGAGACACAGGGACTGCCAAGGAAGGGATATTCATTTATTTACTGTAAATCTGGGATAGGGAGTGGGATCCACTAGACCACCAAGGAAGAGATATTAATTTATTTACTGTGGATTGGGGTAGGGAGGGGGTCCACTAGACCACCAGGGAACTGTTTCACTGTACTATACAGGGGATTGGGGGTTACACTGGACACCATGACAATTTGTTTATATACTGGGTGGGAGGAGGGATCACTTGACACCAGGGAATGGGTTTTGCTATTTCAAGTGGGGGTTGGGACCACTAGCCACCAGGAAATCTTTATTATTTTTACTCAGGCCGTGATCGGTGATCATGGGGAGAGGGACCACTAGCTACCAGGGAGACATCTTTGTTTTCTCAGACCAGTGATCAGCGAATAGCATGGGTGGGGACCACTAGATGCCTGGGATAACCTCTTGGTGGTGTCAGGTAGGCGATCAAGGGTGGGGGGATATCATTGCAGTACCTCCGTCAACCATTAGGGTTGTGTGGGTTTAAGTCAGGGTCTCAGTCGGTGATATTTGTGAAGCAGACAGTGCCAATATTCACGTCCCCTCCCACTTATTTGCATTGTGGCCCCCGCCACACTTTGCTCTGGTGCAACCCCAGTTTGAACGCGCAAACTGGGCTTTTGTGAATACCAACTTGATGCAAAAAAACAGGTTTGTGCTGGGGCAAAGTTTTGTGAATCTAGCCCTTGCTCTTTTAGGAAACATTTTTCCTTGTTCTGCTGCCATAAGTTGTACTAAAAAAGGAAGCAAATAACACAACCAGCAATATCAGTGAATTTTACAGAAGGAGTCAGTCTACTGGCACAGTAGTAGTGCCTTCCACCTGTGATGCTAATGCCCTGGTTTCAGAAATGGACCTGGGGTTACAATGGAATCCGCATCCTGCCCCGGTGGAATCCCTACATCCTTCATCTTTAACCCTCTCTCACCCAAACTTAAATCACACCCCACTATTTCAGCCTCAGTCTTTTATTGGAAACAAATTCACAAATTTTTAAATCAAACCCAATCCCCTGGTTCTATGCCCCCTTATGGGGTAATCCATTAATTGCTATAGAGAACCAAACAATTTTTTGTCGATCTTGGAAAAAAAAAGGCATCTTTTTCTTAGGAGATATCCTAGATCTGAACTCACTAACTCTTAAAACCTTTTCAGATCTGCAAAATATCTGGAACCTTTCCAAGCAAGACTTTTGGAAGTACTTACAGATTCGAGACGCTTATAGTTCTTTTTCTCGTTATGCCCACAATTCTACACTACAGGATCATCACATTTCGTATTGGATTAACCTATCATCAAAATGGAATAGCTCCATTTACAAAGACATTATAGATAATTTACCTGATCAGACGATTTCCGCTAAAACTAGGTGGAGCACTCTTCTTAACTATAACATCAATGACGTACAGTGGTGCAATTGCTGGCGCCTTTCTCACTCTATATTTAAAGATGCCAGTAGCTCTTTACTATAAATTAAAATCTTACACCTTTGGTATAGAACCCCCTCTGTTTTATATCGTATGGGATTATTAAATGACAATAACTGTTGGCACTGCAATTCACCTGATGGTGATATTTTCCATATTCTATGGACATGTACTCCTGTTAATAGGCTCTGGCATAAGGTTCATGCTTTTGCCTCCAAAGTTATTGGACAACAAATCCCTTTAGACCCTAAACTCTTCCTGTTAGGTATTCTTATCCCTAGTAACATCACGCTTTCACATGCCCACTTTAGATGGCTAAATATACTTTTCCTCCTTGTCAAACGTTTCATTCTCGTGAACTGGAGATCAGTACATCGTCCACCATTAGCAGATGTCCTTCAAAGCCTAACCCAATATGCATCTCTAGATTGATTATCCCATCTTTCACATGATCGACTCAAAGTATATGATGGTTGTTGGTGGGATTATTTCAAGTACATTAATCTCTCTAATGCTCCTAAGCCCTAATATATAACTATTCAGATTTTCTTTTCACATTTTTTACCCTTGATTTGGGGCTGCAACACAATCATGCACAGATATCCTTTACTGTTATCTCTCTCTCTCTCTCTCCTTTCTTCTTTCCTACCCTTATTTCTCTCTTTTTTCTGTTCCCTTCTATCCTTGTCTCAGTGTTATACTCCTTTCTCACATTCATGTCCTCCCTCTACAGCTTATTAATTGTATCCTTTCCAGAATCAGCCTTATATTATTATTACTTAACAAACCTTAGATATTGCCTTGTATTGAATTTTACATGATGGATACCTCTAACATTGTATTTTATACAGTTTGTATTAATCCCTTACTATTCAATGACATCATTGTCTCTTTTCTCCTTTTTTTTGGTAATAGCCTGAATTTAGATTAATCACCAGAATTCTTCCCTTTTTAAAGCATGTATACTGTCATGTATAACTTGTTTCTTTTCATTTCTTTTTTGACCATTATATGGAGGATGCTTTAGATCTATGTGTTTTGTATGTTTTTATCTTTTTGGAAACTAAATAAAAAGATAAAGTGAAAAAAAAAAGAAAAAGAAATGGACCTGGGGAGTCAGAGGTCCTGCTGGGGGCATGAGGATTGAGTGTCCTGTGGACTGCTCTCCTCCTCCTCCTCTGGGGGGAGGGTGTTGAAGCATCCAATGCCTGTCTGACCTCAGGAGACGCCAGGGAGAGCTGCAGTCAGAGCTTGCATTGTTGAGAGGTGTGCCGGATGCCATCACTTATGTGCCACACATCAATGCACACCATGCCTCCCTGGGGATACTGATTGGCAAAATGCCAGCCATAGTATGATGCCCCACCTCTTGTGGCTCTGCTCATCCACCCTGGGACCCTCGACTGGAAACCGAGCTTTAACACCACTGGGAATGGCCTGGCCCATGGCCCTGCCCTGGGGGGTAAGCCAGGGAGGAACACTAGCAGAGATATCTGCCAGGAACTGGACTCTAACTCCATTGGGATTGCATCTATTCAATGGCCCCACCCTTGGGGGTCAAGCCAGGGAGGACGACAACCCGATTTAAGTCTCAGTGACAGTGGGTGCCTGGCCAGAGGTGTGAAGGCTAAGCCTTAGTCAGATCTGGTGCCAAAAAGAGCAAAATAAAATGAAAAAAATTTTTTTTACAGATGGTAAGAAATCCAAAAATATGTGCAATTTCAGCTAGAAATAATATGATACACAAAGGGTAGACAGTGTCCCTTTCATTCCATTGATCCTGTTCCCACTGATGTTAAACTTTTCTTGTAAACAAACATGCTCACTTTAGGCCCTATCTCCAGAGCAGTTTGCCATTACACAGAAATGGTGAAAGTGTTTTCTGTATATGGTCCATTATAGTAGATCAAGAGACACCACAGACATTTTCATCACAGTCCGTAAAGTTTCCTTTTTTTTCCAGACTCTGTCCCACACAGTACTTACCAACCACCATCTGAGTTGCCACCATCATCATCCACAACATTAATCTTTTCATCAGGATCAGCTGGTATACTTTCATGGGGATATGAAAATCTTGCCTTACTAATTTTGGCATCCTTACAGTTTCCCGAAATGGGTTTGTCCATCAACAGTTTTGCTGACATTGATTTCCTGACAGGTACTGTTCACTGCACATTTTTAGCCCAACACATAATTTCCCAACCTGAGCAACCTATACCATGCCCATCTCGCAACTGAATAACATTGCATTGCAGAAAAATACTGTCCTTACAGATAGAATGGCTCAATACAGACCTGTGAGACTCACACTAAAATAACATTGGTTATGAAGAGAACTGCTTGCAGATAAACTGCAGACCTGTGAGGCTCAGGGTAAAATAACAGTGTTGACTGTGATATTAATGAAAAAGATGTCACATACCTGCTTGTAAGCAAAAAAAAAAGACAGTAGTATGCATAACCTCTAATCCACGTTCAGGGTTCTGGCTTCAGTGTTGTCATGGTTACAAATGCTTTCTCCTCATCCATGTTTCTGTGAGGAAGTGCAAAGGTGCTAAACTTTCTTTATTAAGCTGTGCGATGTTGTGCAAAGTCCACAACTTTGAATTTTTCACCACACTATTTGGCCTCGGTGGAACAAGCAGCCTTTATTTACTGTATCAGAAAATTCTAGCTTTGATGCATTTGTTACAGCCTGTTTGAAATCTGTCAAGATGTATGTAGGTGAAAGGCTGTAATCACATTCATCAGCGGCATCCTGTAGGTCCTGGAACAGCTGCAAATAGCACTCCTGAGATTTTGCTGACATTAAGGCATAAGCTAATGACACAATCCGGCAGGTGTCAACTGTACCTACAGGGGCATGAATGGAACAGAGTTGCCTAAAAAGGGATGGAACTGTGTGAAACGTTCTATCCATTAGCCAGTATTCTGCGGCACTTCATTTTTCAAGGTTTATTTTAGTGCTAAAAAGTAACACTTTTGTTTGTGCCACAGACAGAATCTCTTAGTAGGAATTGCTGCCCATTCACTACTCTCAGTTCAGGTGGAATGTCAATCTCTTCTAATGTCCGTGCCTCTATTAGCATGTTCTCCCTTCTGGCCCGTTTCACTAGCTGCTGCAGGCACTGTTGGCTGGACATGTTGTGCCTGACCTCTGCTGTAACTTTTGAGAGCTCCATTTGAATTAATTGCGCATGAGTATCATTGATGCTCATAGCTCTGGACTTTAGTGAAGCAACATCAATAGCTATATGGCTGTTGGTAGTATCTGGGGAGTGATTGTGACCCGCAGTGCTTCTTAGCTGGTGCTGACCTCAACAAGTACTGCCACTGCTCGACCATGGCACACGGCTGATTTTCTTAGCTGGCAACACCAGTAGAATAAGTTTGCCCTGCACCTTTCTTTTACATACAGATATCCAGCCACTGACAGCTTGTCGGGTCCTCTTTTGGATGGCACGACCGAACAAACCTCTGGCACCGCACTGCTCATTTTGGCAAACTTCAAAGAGCCAACAGAGACTGTGGTACTACCGTCTTTAATTGTGGCCTGCATGTTGGTAATTACCTGTTATTACAGGTTGGTCACATGCGTGACATCAGGAACTCTTATCAGCTGTCTCAGGTATGATGTTAAGTAATTAACTGCAAGCTGCTCTATCAGTATGCAGCACAGTAAGCTTGAAATGTTGCGCCAGACCATGTTTTGCCCTGTGAGTGTAAAATAATGCAAGACGTTCTGCTGCACAGTAACCTTAAAATATGTATGGTACAGTTGTTGATGCTCGGCATTGTTGGTTGATCCAATGTCAGTTAATAAGTGAGTCGGGATGCTGCAAGTCGGGAAATCACATGCGAGGGAAAAAATGACGGGCAATCCTATGTCGGGAAACCATACCAGACTCATTAACTTTAATAAATTGTTAATGGGTGTACATTTTCTGACAGCAACCTATTTCTGGCGTCTGTCACAATATTGCCAGCTGTACTAAACATGCATTCTGAGGAGGTACTTGTTGCAGGACAACCAAGATATTTAAAGTCTTCACCATACAGCTCAGGCCATATTAACTTTTACAATCTCCAGTATTCAAAATGACATGCATCAGTAGGAATAAGTGGTTCTTGCCGGTACTGTCTTCCATGATGGACAGATGATGCTCAGAAGAATCAATGTAAGCTGGTAATGTATGCCAGCAATTTGCAAAAGGTTTTGCCACAGATTTAGCTTTCTACTAAGGGTGGAAGCGGTAGTTGTGGAAGAACTACTGCTCACTTTTGGTGACTTTTCCTGTTCTGTATCTCTTCGTGAAGTTGGACCTGCATATTGTGGAGATGACAAGTTGAAGCTACTTTGTGTGTTTGACTCCTGTGAGTGCTGTAACTCATCTAGCAACAAACATTTGTAATGCTCTACATCATGTGTTTTTGGAAGATGTATAGCCTTGAACATAGGATCTAAAAGAGTTGCAAGTATGTAGTGTTTTGATTTTGTCATTGCCAACTAATCTCATCGTTTTGGAAGCGTTTGCACTTTCTCTCTACAAGATTTCTATGATACTGTCGGCATGTCCCATCCTTAGATCTATCTTTCTATCTGTAGAGTCAGAACACTCCGATGATGTGAAATCAGCATTATGAGTGGTTTGATAACCTGACTCAAAGATGCACCTTCTGAAGACATGTCCCTTGTAGCTATCTCAAAAGGAGCTAGGGTGCATCACACTATCTCCATTAACTTCCACTGCAGCACAGAAAGCATAATGCCATCATCAATAATGTAACCGGAGCAATATTCATGTACAGTTTGCTTTTGTTCCAAGAGGCACTGCAGCATATAAAGAGTTGAGTTCCACCGAGTGGAAACATTTTAAATCAATTTTTGGTGGGGCAGCTTGTGTTTCTTATGCAGTTGGGACAACATCTGCATAGCCTTGGCTGAATATGAAAAATGAGTCACAATTTCTTGACAAACAGCAATCAAACCATCATCCTGTGTTTCATTGTTCGGTAATCCAGTGACGATTAAAAACATGCAAGGCAGGAAGCATGCATGAACCCTTCATCCTGTACTGCTTTCAAGATGTTGACTTCCTTGTCACTTACTTTAAAGCCACATTTTAGACCATGAGAATAAATCCAGTCATTAAGGAGCTCATTTAGTTTTTGCAAGATATTTACAGCTGTATGACTTTGCCCAAACTTCTTTATATGCAGCAGCACCATCTACTATAAGTAAGTAGCGTCCTCTATTTTTAGTGCTTATGTTGTGCACTAGAAACTATACACACTTTGGGCATAGGTTGATGTGGCTGGAAAAGCTGGAGGTCTGCTACAAGCAGATTTGAAATGGCTACGTGGGCACATAAGTATTTAAACAAGCAAACTGCCAGTGTGCCACACCCCTGTGTCAACCCCTGACTTTAGAACCCTTAGCTTCTCTTCCCTTGGCTTTCACTGGCCCAAAGAAAAGTCACAAAGCTTACAAGAAAGTCCCTCTGTATGCTGGATTAAAATATGTGGCTGTTTTATTTAACAGTACACATACTGCAATTGTGACAAGCTACTTTTTATGATTGCTTGTGTGTGCAGCGCACAAGAAACATACTGAGGTTAGTAGAGCATTGCAGAGGTGTGGCAGTGTGCGGCCAATGCAGCCCACACTTTCAGGGGCCCATCCCTTGGCTACCAATCAACAGAAAAACTGCTAATGACAGCAGTTTCAGAGAGAGCGCCGTACTTAAAAGAAATGTGCTGCTCCAATCAGGGACAGTTTTGTCATCCCTGATTGCAGCGGCAGTTCCCCTCTCCCTCACAACCAGGAACATAGGAAGCCAACAAGACTCTCCGCCCATGCGCATTACAGTGCACAGTAATTTGCATGTGTGCACTTTTCTTCTTGTCGGCTGCTGCCCTGTGCCCTGGCCCTAGTGTGCCTTTCCTGGCAAAACATTTAAAATTTAAATTGGTGGCTCCTGCTGCTGGTCACACACTCCCAGGGAAAGCTGACATTGGGGTGCCCAATCCCGTTTTGGCATTTCCCCCACCTTCATTAAGTGGCACAGTGGGAGCCCACCCCTGTGTGCCAAAATGTGGCTGCTTCTGCTGCCCGCCACACAGTCCCCATAAGCTGACATGGGGTGCCCAATCCCTGTGTTGGCATCCCCCCCTTTGTGTGTCTTTCCTGGTTAAACAATTCCCCCTTTCTTTTTTGACACCGGGATGCCCACTCCCAGTGTTGGATGCACCCCGCCAGCCCGTCAACACCCCTTCCCGATATCGGGGTGCCCAGTCCCCGAGTTGGCATCCCCCCACCTCACCACCATTGTGGAACACTGGGAGCCCACCCCAGTGTACCAAGTAGGCAATAAGACACAACAGGGTGTGCATGGAACAGATTTTACCACACGGCCAGGGGTGTAATAAGGCACAAGGCCTTGGCCGAGTGCCTTTAGCCCCTGGTGTGAGGTAAAATCTGTTCCATGCACACACCTGGAGTGTCTTATTGCACTTATGAAATGGTATCCTAGCTTTATTTTACTGTTTGCAGTTAGACAAATCTTGCTTGCATGTAGAAAAAACATTTAATGCTACTAATGTATGATAAAATAGTCCTTCCTCGGACATTGTGTTAATATTCATGAAGTTATTTGCATAATATTCATGACATCATTTAGTGCTTTAGTAACCTGGGAGGACTGCAGTATGACATGGAAATACAATTGATAGTGTTTTTTTTTTTTTTAGAGCTAAACATAATTTGTACACTACCACATAGAAGTTCTCATTAACGTGTCTAATAATGTCTACAAGTACTATGTAGAAGTGAAAAACCGGATGAGTATATATGACCCACCACCACCTGCTCCTCCTATGATGCACTGCCTTTTCGGGGGACTTGACAGTACTCGATTACAACAGTAGGCTACTTTTACAGACTATGAGCATCTGCAGCTTCCTTCCTGCCCTGCAGGTTTATGGAACAGGTTGGTACTACCAGCTTTCTTTTTGCTTAGACAATTTATTCAGCTCTGGTGGTAGACAGAATGATGCTGGAGCTCCTTATCTGTGCCGAGCCCAACCGTTTAGGGCTCGCTGCAGCAGTGGCAGGGTAGTGTGTGCGCACACCTGAGTTCTGACTGCTGGGTCTGACTGACTACCACTGCAAACCTTGACGGAACGCACCATCCACAGCCATGAACAAAATAAATAGTCTTTCATTTCAGTTATACTCGCAGTGGGTACAGAAAAGATGGCAGCCCATAAAAATGCCAACATTCCATGGCACATGAATTGACCTTTTTACTGCCTGCCCTTTTCTGTACTCATGCATGGAACAGATTTCAAGCATGCTGAGTTGCTTCTGTGATTGGTTGATTTATCATGCCCATTTTATAAACTTTTTTTATCCTGTAAATGAAGAAAACCGTCCCTTGCTGGTTTTTTTTTTAACCTGAAAAAAAGAAAATGGTCCCTCATTGTCTCCGGTCCCCTCCCCATCCCCACCTCCCCTGTGCACCCCACCACCCCGCACCCCCTCACCCCATACTTACCACCAGAGGTCCGGTGCTGTGGTCTTCTGTGGACCGGAAACACATCTTCACTCTTCAAAAGCTGTTCGGGAACTGAACAAACGCAGGTAAGCTTTATAGTGGTAGACAATGGGAGGTTTCAATTTAGGTTGATATCGCAAGCATTTTTTTTGAGTTTGGGCCCCAGATTTTCAACATTGGGTTCTTGGCACCCCACCTCATGAACACTGTCACTATCATTTCATTTCTCGGTCCCAAAATAGTGATTTTGCAGTTGCTGCGCGGAATCACCTTTTGGGACCGATCAATGAAATGACAGTGTCACTGTTCATGAGGTGGGATCCCAAAAACCCATGTTGCAAGTTTGGTGAACAAACTCCAAAAAATTACTGCATTTCAAGCGTCCGTGGCGCAGTTTCTATGCATGCTCGTAACTTCACCAATTATTTATATTATCACTTCAAATTTACAGCATTGCCATTTTTGCACACCTCCTTAGGAACAGTACAGCTGTCATTTTTTGCATCCTGCCCAAAATGTGTTTTTGCACCTGTGGTGCAAAATGGCGCAGTCACTGTGTGAAATCAACTTTTGGGACAGATTAATGAAATCACAATGCTACTGTTCATGAAGGGAGGTCCCAAAAGGCCATGTTGAAAATCTGGTGAACAAATTCCAAAAAAAGTATTGCATTATGAGTGTGCATTACGCAATTTCTATGCATGCTCATAACTTTGCCACTTTTTCATATTTTCACTCCAGATTTTCAACATTGCAATTTTTTCACATCTCCTCATGAACAGTATAGATGTAATTTTTCACATCCTGCCTAAAATGTCTTTTCGAACCTGTTGCGCCAAATTTTATTTATTTATTTAAGAGATTTACCAGGAAGGCATACTGAGCAGAGTACCGCTCGATTCCAGATGTGCCCTGGGGTAAGGGGTTACAGGAGTGCAGTACAAAAATACAAAAATCAGTACATACAAAATCAGCAGGTAACAACAGTGGCCCATAATTCAGCACATGAGTAATTAGCAGCTAGCAACAAATGGTCCAGAAGGGTGGATGCAGAAGCTGAGATGCATATGGTAGGTACAATGAAAAAGGATGAGGAGTATGACAGGCAGTGTTGTACTAGCATGGAAAATTTATGGGGCATTCACTGTGCAAAATCACCTTTCAGGATTGAGTAACAAAATTATAGTGTCACTGTTCATAAGATGGGGTCTCAAAAAGCCCATGTTGAAAATTTGGAGTGAAAATACCAACAAACACCTGGGGCATTAGAGTTTCCAACCATAACGCCCCACCTTGTACACACTGACAGGCGTCGGGGTGTGTGGCATGGGGTAATTGGCTGTAATGCTCACGCTATTCCACCCCTACCCTTCAGCCACTGACAGGCATCGAGGTGTGCCTTGGGGTCTTCAGCCCTAACATTCACCCCATTCTCCTGTACTGCACCCATCTCAGCTTATTTCCTTATGGGATGGGGTGTGCGTAAGGGCCAAAGACCCTAAAGCACACTGTGACACCTGTTAGTGTCTGCAGGGTGGGAGTGAGGAGGAATGGTGTGAGTGTTATGGCCAATGACCCAAAGGCACACCCCAACGCCTGTCAGTCTCTGCAGGATGGGGTTGGGGGTTGGCGTTAGTTCAGTACTTCACTGCCATTCCTAGTATGCAGCTCTCTAACTCTTGCTCTACCAATGCCAATACCAGCAAGAAAACATTCGTCATTGACAAATGCTTGTTACTGTTTTGTTCAAGTGACCCCAAAGTTCCTACTTCTATTGCTTTAGAAACATAGAAACATAGACTTTGATGGCAGATAAGGACTGCTTGGCCCACCTAGTCTGCCCATTTCTCTACCTACAGGATAAGCCGCAGATCCTAGTCAACCAACAGCCTATTTCTTCCTACCCCCCACTAGAATTGCCTTATGTCAGTCACATGTATTCTTGAATTCTTCCACAGTTTTAGACCCCACAACCTCCTCAGAAAGGCTGTTCCATGCATCCATTACCCTCTCTGTGAAAAAATACTTCCTCACATCGCCCCTGAGCCGCCCCTCTCTATCTTTAAATTGTGTCCCCTTGTTCTTGCATGTCTCTTTTTCTAAAAGATGCTACCCTCTTGGACTTTGTTGATTCCACTGAGGTACTTTAATGTTTCTATCATGTCCCCTCTCTCCCTTCTTTCCTCAAGGGTATACATATTAAGCTGTTTTAGTCTCTCCTCGTATGGCTTCTCTTGCAGACCCTGCACCATTCTAGTTGCCCTCCTCTGGACTGCCTCTATTCTGTCTATGTCCTTGCGGAGATGGGGTCTCCAGAACTGGACATAGTACTCCAGATGGGGTCTCACCAACTGTCTGTACAGAGGGATAACAACTTCTTGTTTTCTGCTGGTGATGTCTCTCCCTATACATTCCCAGTATCCCCCCAAGTCCTCCTTACTGCCCTCTCACATTGCTTGCTAACCTTAAGGTAATCTGATATGACTGTGCCCATACTATCCCACAATTACTCTCCTGTCTCCAAGTCAGCTAAGTTTTTTAGACTTTTTATTTTTGAATTTTCAATATAAATTATACATATTGAAGGGCACTTGCATAAGTTATAACAGATGCACAATTTACATAAACATGAATAAACAATGTAGTTACAGTCCTTAGAAACTGTTGGAAGGGAGGCAACAAAGTATTTGAAATATACTTATGTATAGCGTAATGATTCAGTGAAGCAGGCTGGCTGAATATTTAAATTAATTTCTCTTCAGAAAATAAAATGAACATGCCCTCATACAAATTCTATGATGTATTAGCACTACATATTATAGGGGCGTGGTAACCCTCACCCCCATAATTAGGGTTGAGGAGGCTGCTGCACCTTAATAACTTGGTGTCCTTTGATGAAATACATAGGTGGTGCTAGACACAAGCAAACCAAGTGGCCATTTTGGGTGCCAGCACAGAAGGCATGCACTAAATTAAAAAATATAAGCAGAGACCAGCTTGAAATGCAAATAGTTTTAATATAAATTTAACATAAAAACAAGACTGTTGTTGACACCTTTGTATTCATAGCATATTTACCACTTTTTGGATGCGGGATTCAAAAAGGAGGAGGGGGTGGTAAAAGCAGTGAACGGGCACCACAAATATTTCTGCTTGGTGTGCCATTAGGTCTAAAACTGGTCCTGATGAAATAGTACAAGATTTGGCATGCGGGGTCAGGCTGTTGGAGTATCAAGACAGGAAAAGTTTTGTGATGGCATCTTGCTCAGTATCTGAGAGAGTACCAAAAAACAAAACTATATATAAATATATAATATATATATATATATTTTATATATATATATAAGGGATATACAATGGTGAGCTGTCAGAGAAATGATTTATCTACACAAGTGCTGTTTGACCTCGGGTAAGTTCACGAGTGGCGTAAGCCACGAGTGAGGTGTCCGAGGTCAAACAGTACAAGTGTAGATAAATCATTTATCTGACAGCTCACCATTGTATATTTCATTTATGCAATAGGGATGCTTATCAGTGTGGGAACATTTGGTTTTGACTGTTTATCTTCTTTTTTTAAATGATAATTTCTGGGACTTTCTGGGACTTTTGGTTAACTTTCCTGGTGTATGTCTGCCTAGCGGGGTGGTTGCTATTAAATGAAACACCACTCATTTTGTAGAGAACTTCTTGCTGAACAAATTTCATGGTGACAGTATCATGCTACCTTTTTTGTTTTAAAGTTATTCGCATTTGTTTGATGAAAAAGTGAAACAAAAATTAAATTTTATGCTGTTTTTTGCTAATTATAAAAAAAAACTAAAAGGTATTTATTAATGAAACACCACTCATTTTGTAGATATTTTCATGCTGAATATTTTTTGTGCTCATAGTACCATGCTATCATTTTTAGTTTTAAAGTGATTCACATTTGTTTGTCGAAAAAGTGAAAAGAAAATGGAATTTTATGCTGTTTTTTGCTAATTATGAAAAAACTAAAAGGTATCTCTGAATGAAACACCAGTCATTTTGTAGATATTTTTATGCTGAACATTTTTCGTGCTCACAGTACCATGTTATCATTTTTCATTTTAAAGTTATTTATATTTGTTTGTTTGTAAAGTGAAAAGAAAATAGGATTTTTTGCTGTTTTTTGCTAATTATAAAAAAAACTAAAATGTATCTATAAATGAAACACCACTCATTTTGTAGATATTTTTGTCCAGAACATTTTTCGTGCTCACAGTACTATGCTATCATTTTTCGTTTTAAAGTTATTCACATTTGTTTGTCAAAAAAGTGAAGAAAAAAGCTTTGATTGACAGTTTGCATTTATCCCACATATGTGGGATAAATCTAGAGTGGTTAGATTTATTCCACATATGTGGAAATAAATGGATTTATTCAATGGCTTTTGGTCTCACACCTATTGCATAAATATATATATATATATGTACACACACATACATTATAGTGCCACTACTAGGGTTGAGTAAGCATTTTAATGTTAAACCTCACATTGTGCACCTTAATAACTTTGTCACCATATGACGGATTTACCTGAAATTTTGCATGCATGGTCTGATACCACAGATCTCTGGATCTGGCAAGTTGTGTTATGGTCAGATGTACGGTCGCGGAGCTGTAGAATGCCAAAAAAATTGACTTTTTGTGTGTTTCTTTGCTCGTGCCCACAGCCTGCACAATTTGTCCTTTTGGTCTGAAAACCTCAGGGAAGATGCAGTCTGGATCACTGATGTGCCTTTCAAAAATTTGGTGAAAAAATATTGACTCGTTCAAAAGTTATTCAAAAAAACAAGTTTCCTATTATAGTCAATGGGAAAAAATATATGTGTCTCACAAAAGCTGCCACCTATACATTTTATGTTTGCAAATGGTCCTTTTTTTTTACTTTCATGCTGTGACCATCTTGTTTTCAGTTAGTGAGAGAGAAAAATGCCTGATATTTAAATTTGGGACCCCCTAGGTAAACACTGACTGATGGGTTTACCTAGTCGGGTCTTGAGGATGCCAGCCCTGTCTTTATTTTGGGGTAAACCCCCCAGAAAATACATTTGAAAACTTGGAGCACCAGTACTTTTGCAAATTGTGGGGAAAACTGACTCAACATTTTCACAAATGTGAATGTTTTGCACTGTTTTTTGCAAAACCTGCACAATTTGCAAAAGCACTTTGCCCAAAAACTGCAAATCTTTGCCAACCCCCTGCAGCAAAACAGTTCTGGGCTGAAATTTGCAGAGTGGCAAGCCCTGGTCCCACAGATGTGCCTGTTGGTGGTTTGGTGCCAAAACATTCAATGGGCCCAAAGTTACAGCACTCCAAAGTTGAGAAATTTCCCATAGGATAACGCTGCAACACCCGTGACACCTTTTGGTGCCTGTATCTCGAAAATAAAGTGAGATGCGGGTTTTTTACTATCTGCACCTTAGATCACCTTCAGGTGATCTAATCTGTGGAAACAAGTTTGGGAAACATAGATTACACCAGCAGTGGAATTTTCTTCCTAGTTGCCACGCTTACGGAGATATTGGCACATTAGAGCCACAAGAGTTCCAAGGGTGCCTTTTCAGCGTATTTTGGTGCCCATATCTTAAATGATGTGAGACGCAGATTTGGTTGATTTATCTCACATGGAGGTTATGCTATCACGATTATAGTGGCACTGGAATTTTTTTTGTAGCTGCTATGGTTGCTGAGATATTGGCAGATTAGTATTACAAGGGTTCCTTGTCCTATAGGGTTGCTGTATGGCTCCGTAGTTATGTGTAAGTGGGAGCGCAGGACCCAGAAGTATGGCAGCTAGGATTCAATGCAAAGAAGTGCAAAATAATGCACCTGGGAAACAAGAACCCAGGGGAAGGATACACAATGGGAGGGAGGTAGTAACAACAACAAAAAAGGAAAGGGACCTGGGTGTAATCATATCAGATGACCTTAAGGTTAGCAAGCAATGTGAGAAGGCAGTAAGGAGGGCTGGGGGTATACTGGGATGCATAGGGAGAGGCATCAGCAGCAGAAAACAGGAAGTTATTATCCCTCTGTACAGACAGTTGGTGAGGCCCCATCTGGAGTACTGTGTCCAGTTCTGGAGACCCCATCTCCGCAAGAACATAGACAGGACAGAGGCAGTCCAGAGGAGGGCAACTAAAATGGTGCAGGGTCTGCAAGAGAAGCCGTATGAGGAGGGACTAAAGGAGCTTAATATGTATACCCTTGAGGAAAGAAGGGAGAGGTAGGGACATGATAGAAACATTTAAGTACCTCAGTGGAATCAACAAAGTCCAAGAGAGTAGCATCTTTCAGAAAAAGAGACATGCAAGAACAAGGGGACACAATTTAAAGATAGAGGGGGAGCGGTTCAGGAGCAATGTGAGGAAATATTTCACAGAGAGGGTAGTGGATGCATGAAACAGCCTTCCTGAGGAGGTTGTGGGGTCTAAAACTGTGGAAGAATTCAAGAATGCATGGGACAGTCATAAGGCAATTCTAGTGGAGGGTAGGAAGAAATAGGCTGTTGGTTAACTAGGATCTGTGGCCTATCCTGTAGGTAGGGAAATGGGCAGACTAGATGGGCCAAGCGGTTCTTATCTGCCGTCAAAGTCTATGTTTCTATGTTACACATACCATTACACCAAAAATGGGCAATATGAAGGGAGCACAGGGCCCGGAGGGCCTGTGCTTCCACTAACACATACCACTTACCAGTTACATTACACTTTCTCTAAAAGAAGGGAAATTCATTGCAAAAAAAAATCCATTAATGCATTAGTTAGGGTTCATAGCACAGTGACAAAAGAATGGAAATGTGGCGTTATGGTTCACAGCCCTAACTCTGTATTCCCCCCTCCCCCCATCACACACACACATATACAAGCAGAGGAAGGGGCAAGGCAACACAACCAATCAGAGATAGCCATCTTGAGTTCATACCTGGTGTTCCAACAGAAACATACATTTACCATAATGTGCTAGCGCATACTCCAGCAGAAAAGTGTACTGGCACGAAACTATAATTTTCCAACAGTGTATCAGCGCAAGGTCCTATGGACCCTGCATTGCCATGCAAATATCACCATTACATACTGTGGAAGTGCAGGGTCCTCTGCAGCCTTCACCCTCCACAAATAAATAATTTTGCTATACATATGTATATGCCATAACCACAATACATTTCTATATTTCTCTAACGTGCAGTTTGTGGTACACTACATGTACTGTTGCATCCACCATGGTTCCACAGCATGTGGGTGTACCACCAACATACCTTCAATCACTGCTATACATTTGTATATGGCTGTACAAGCACAGGCTACTGAAAAGACTGTACTCTCAGTCAGCCATATTTTTTCGATACTGTGGGAGTGCAGGGTCCTTCAGACCTTGCACATCAACAGAAACAAATTTACATACTAACATACTATTTGCCAGCAGATTAGGCCTTACGGTCTATCGAGTCTGCTCGAACCTCAGATCCATAGTTGGGTGCCGAGGCCCTCCCCTCCCTTGTGTTCCAGAAACCCCTATCATCCATCCTCACCCCCCTGGGACGGCCATCATCTGATACATCCACTTTCTGTGTCTGTCCCACCCTGTGTTGAAGCCCTCCACTGTGGATCTCTGAACCAACTCGCCAGGCAGTGCATTCCAAGGGCCCACCACCCTCTCAGTGAAAAACCTCCTCCTCTTTCCCCCCTCACCCTTCCACCTTCCAACTTCAAACCATGCCCTCTGGTGATACCTCCCTGCTTTAGTCTAAAGATCCCCTCCATGTTTACCCTATTTATTCCCTTGAGGTACTTGAAGACCTCAATCATGTCCCCCTTGTCTCTCCTCTCCTCCAATGAAAACAGGCAGAGCTCCTCAAGTCTGTCCTCATACGTCAAATCCCCTAACCCTCGTATCATCTTAGTTGCCCTCCTCTGTACCCTCTCCAGGAGCTGTATGTCCCTCTTCAAGTGTGGTCTCCAGTACTGTACACAGTACTCAAGGTGTGGTCTAACCTGTCCATTGTACAGCAGCAGAATCACTTCCTTGCTCCTAGAGGTGATCCCCCTTACGATGCATCCCAACATCCTGTTTGCCTTGCTCAGCTCTCCTGCACTGCTCAGGTTATTCATTCGCCATCCACCATGATCCCTAGGTCTTTTTCCCCTATTGAGGCCTCCAGGGCCTCCCCTCCCAGGGTGTACCTGCGTTTAGGGTTTCCCCACCCAAGATGCAATACCTTGCACTTGGTGATAGTGAAATTTAATTTCCATGTGTGAGCCCAGCTTTCCAGGGTGTCCAGGTCCCCTTGCAGGGCCAACCTCCCTTCTTCTCCCTCAACTACTGCTCCCATCTTGGAGTCATCAGCAAAGAGACTCATTTCACACCCTATACCCTCCCTGATATCCGATATGTATGCATTAAACAGGATCGGACCCAGGACCGAGCCCTGCGGTACCCCACTACCAACCTCTCTGGGGTTCAAGAGCTCCCCACAGACCACTACTCTCTGGGTGCATCCAGCTAGCCAGTTTTCAATCCATCTGACCATCAAAGGGCCTACTCCTAACCCCATCAGTTTCTCCACCAGACCATTGTGGGGGACAGAGTCAAATGCCTTGCTGAAGTCGAAGAATAATACATCCACAGGCTTTCCCCTGTCCAGTTCTGATGTTACCCATTCGTAGAACCCCACAGGATTGGTTTGACATGATCTACCTGGCACAAACCCATGTTGCCGACTATCCAGACCTCCCACCTCCTCCAAGTACACCCCCAATTGTTCCTTTAGTATACTCTCCATTAATTTTCCCACCACCGAGGTCAAACTGATTGGTCTATAGTTACCTGGTACTTCCCTCGACCCCCCTTTATGGATTGGCACCACATGTGCCTCTCATCAATCCCTAGGTACCCCCCCTGTCTCAAGTGACCTTTTGAAGAGCTCTGCCAGGGTGCAGCCAGTATGTCCACCAGTTCTCATAGTACTCTCGGATGAATGCCATCCGACCCAGGAGATTTGTCTTTTTTTAGGGCCTTGAGGGCTAACCACACCCTTTTGGTGGAGATAGCATCATACATCCCCTCCACCTTACTGGCTTTTTTATTCTTATCCAGATGTGACACCCCTGGGGTACCTCTCCCTCCCTCTTGCTCCATTTCTGTTGCTCCCATGATCCCACTCACTGTTGCTTCTATCCCCATCGTGCCTTGCTTTGTAGATATCCCATCCCACTCCCTAGTGAACACAGAGGCAAAGTACTCGTTAAATACCTCTGCCTGGTCCCTCGCCTCTTCCACCCACCCTCCTTCTGATCTCAATCTGCTGAGATGGCCCTTAGTTTTTCTCCGCTCCCCAATGTACCGGAAGAACTCTTCCCTTCCATGTATCCCTGTGCTAGCTGCTGTTTTACTGGACTTTGCTCCCCTCACCATCCGGGTGACCTTTCTAGATGCAAGATGGTACATTTCCTTATCCCTATCTCCTCTTGTTGTTTTATATTTTTTGTAAGCCGCCTTCTTTTCTCTGACTGCTACCTGTACCTCACTGGACCACCAGCATGGTTTATGTGACCTTGTTCCCTTACATTTCAACTTAGCGCAGATCCTGACTGCCTCATGAAGTCCCCGTTTTATGACCTGCCATCTCCTTTCCACACTTGTCATTGATGTAATCCCCTTCAAGTGATCCTTGAGAATATTTCCCATGCCCACAAAGTCTGCCCCTCTGAAGTCCACTGCCAGTGTCCTAGAACTCCCCCTTCCCCCCATGCTTTTTTGAAATCAGACAGTATTGTGGTCACTCCCAGTTAGGGGGTTCTCTACAACCAGGTCCCTTACCAGATCCCCATCTGCCTGAACCACGTCCAGGACGTGCCCTTACCTTGTGGGCTGCATCACATGCTGTCTTAAGAACACATCCTGGAAGCCGTCTAGCAGTCTCTGCTCCTTGGCCACCTAAGAGGACATGGTTCCCCAGTTTGTACCTGGCATATTAAGGTCCTCCATCAACACCACTCCTTCCCCTTTTAGTCCACACTGGGCAATGATGTTGTCCAGCAAACCATCCTGTAGAACATCACTCATCCCGGGGGGCCTATATACTACACCCAGCTTGACCTTATCTCCTGCTGGGGATCTTAAGGTGACCCATAAGGCCTCCACGTTTCCCTCTGCCTCTTCTGTCCTAGCAATTTCTATGTCATCTCTAATGAACATAGCCACTCCACCCCCTCTGCCCTCCTTTCTTTCCTTCCTAAGCATAGTGTACCCCCGCATGTTTAGGTCCCAGTCATGGTTTTTGTTGGCCCATGTTTCCATGACCACCGCCACATCCACCCCCCTCGAACAGCATGGCCTGGAACTCTGGCAACTTGTTTCCCAAGCTCCTGGCATTTACTAACACCAACCCCCACCCCTTATCCTTGATCCCCTTTGTCGAACCCCACCTAGGTTTCTTATACTTCCATCCTCCCTCTGCTCCTCCTGAAACCTCCACCCCCAGTCTGTTTCCCCTTCCCCCCTTGGGTTTGAAGGCTACTCCCCTCATCTGGAGGACAGGGCTTCTTTTACCACACTTTACAAATGTAGGGTCCTGCGTACTGCATAGCCCCAGAGTAACTACATTTGTCTACAATGTATGTTTCACATTGTCCTATGGACATTTCGCTGGCATGCAAATGTCACCATTACATGATGTTGGAGGGCAGGGTCCAGAGGACACTGCGCTCTAACATCATGTATTGGTGACATTTGCATGGCAGTGCAGGTTTTTCCCCAAGACAGTGGCATTTCAGCAGAACTCTTACAGTTCATGAAACATGATGATGAATGTCTCTTGTGGCTTGTCCAGTGAGTTGTATGCTCTTTCTCTTACCTGAGAATGGCTGCTTATGATTGGTTGTGTTGCCTTGCCCTTCCTCTGCTTGCATATGTGTGTGTAGGGGGGAACGCGGAGTTAGGCTTGTGAACCCTACCACCACATTTCCATACTTTTGTTGCTGTGCTATGAACCCTAACTGATGCATTAACAAAGTTGTTTTGCAATATATATATATATACTTAACACTGGGTATTTTGTGCTCTCATATATAGCCTAGACAATGTCAACTTTTTTCAGGACATGTTCAGGGTTGAAGGGGCCTGCACCAAGAGTGTGCCTTTGGAAGGTCTCCTGAAAATATATTATACAGTTCCAGAATTATTGTATAAGGATTTTTTAGTTATCTGTCA
The DNA here is from genome assembly GCA_016271365.2 of Neoceratodus forsteri. Taxonomy (NCBI): domain Eukaryota; kingdom Metazoa; phylum Chordata; order Ceratodontiformes; family Ceratodontidae; genus Neoceratodus; species Neoceratodus forsteri. The sequence continues at coordinate 44,808,643 of CM057451.1, forward strand.
AATGTGAATGATAAAAAAAGAAAAAATTGTAACTGTTTATTTTCATGATTTACTTGTGTGGGAAAAATACCGCTCATGTGGGGAAAAAAAAAGATCATGCTAAGAAGAATACCAATTGAGATGGCCACATTTTTTTCCTTCTAAACTAATGAACATTGAAAGTACATAAAAATGATCTTTAAAAAAAAAAGCACTTGAACCTAGTTAAACGGGACACATTTATCTTTTATTTATTTATTTATTTAGATTTTGTTAATTGGGTGAGTGCACTAGCCAAATTTTACTATTTTCAGGCACGACCCAGGAGAGTACAACAAGTATGACGTATTGTTAACAATTCATGAGAGCAAGTACAAGTACATAAAGAGGAGGGTAAGCTCCATATAAACAAATATTACATTGGTAGACATTGCATAAGAGCAGGACAGTTATGGCATAAATGACCAGTAACAAAGGTAGGCAAAACAGTGTTACATAAGGCAAAACAGTATAACATAAAGCAAGGTTAAACAGGAGAGGTTATATTAAATACATATTTATGTCAGCAGTAGCATTCAAGGAGTGGAGAGTATAACATGAAGTGAGGCACTAAAGAGAGAAAACAGAAAGGGCAAGCACAGTGCTGTGGAACCGAAACACAGGGACAGAGGTAGGCATTATCTGAGAAATCTAAGACTGGGCTGGAGGTAGAAACTTGGGTAGGTTAAGGAGAAAGGTACATAGAGAGGTAGAGTAATGAGCAGAGGGAGTACAGAGAAGCATAACAGGATATAGAAAAGTAGGAAGGACAGGGGTTGAGGCAATCAAGTGGGGTCAAAGCAAGTGCAAGTGTCAGCCAGAGATAAGCATTGTCTCAAATCACTTTTAAAGCAGTGACGAGACTTTGTCTGCTGCAAGTCTAGGGGAAGGGAATTGCAGAGCTGAGGGGCTGCATGTTGGAAAGCAACAGATCCTTTGAATTTATGACACCTAGGTATGTTAAGTAAGGATTTATCAGCAGACCACAGATAATGGCAGGAGGCTTGGGGAACAAGCAGTGTAGCAAGTGAGGATGGGGTATTTAGTTGAAGAATAGAATCAATGAGCAAGCCAAGAGCATATTTCCTGTGAGCAGAGGGACAGAGCCATTTCAAGTCCTTTTAGAGCTGACAGTGGTGCTTGAGATGAGGAGGCGTACCTACATATGTTGTTATACGTGACATCCAATTTATGGAGAGAAGTCTTATGAGTGGCAACAAAGATGAGGGCACCATAAGTAAGGGCAGGGAGCAGGATACCTCTGGCAAGCACCAACTTTGCAGAATGTGTTAGAATGTAGCTACTATTGTATGCAACACCCAGTCTGGTATTTACGGTTTTACAGGCAGATTGAATGTGTAAGTTGAAATCAAGGGATTAGTCAAGGAGGACTTGCAAGTAATTGGAGGACTTTACACATTCTATAGGTGATCCTCCTGAAACACCAACCATCAGGTCTGTAAGATAGGCCCTGAGCTTTTGGGCAGAGCCTAGAAGCGTGGCCTTAGTTTTTTTGTGTTTAGTACCAGCTTGTGGTCATACAGTCAGTGTCGGATATTATGGAAATCAGATGACAAGGATGAGTTGATGCTCACTATGTTTGAGGAGCTAGAGTATAAGACAAGATCATCCACATACAGAATCGACGAACATGATTTGAAAGTGTCTGTAATATTGTCTATCAAAAGTGAAAAAGCAGTGGTCCCAAGATAGATCCCTGAGGCACTCCAATGTTGATAGTGGTACTTCCAGATAGGGAGGAGTTGTATTTCACCATTTGAGACCTGTTTAACAAGTAGCTACTGAACCACTCAACAACAGGGGATGAGAAACTGAGTTTATGCAGAGAAGTTAGAAGCAGTGGGTGATCAACAAGATCGAAGGCCTTAATAAGGTCTGTGAACAGTACCAGTAAGTAGACCTGCATCAATGTTAGAAAGTGTATCAGTTATAAGTTTGAGAAGAGCTGTTGATATACTGTGTCCTTTCCTGAAACCATGCTGTGTTTCAGAGAGAAGGTTGTACTTGGTAAGGTAGGCAATTGTTTGTGAAGCAACAAGTTTCTCCAACAGTTTACTCAAGACCGAGAGAACAGCAATAGGCCTGTAATTAGTGATATCCTTGGGGTCTCCCTTCTTGAAGACTGGTGTAATTCAAACAATTTTCCAGATGTCTGGAACCTTACTGCCACAGAGAGACAGTGTATACATTTTAGCTAGTGGCGAGGCAATAAGAGGAGCGACAAGCTTAAGGAGTCATGGTTCAAGGGAATCAGAGCCTGTGCTAGTGTTGTCTGAAATGGATTTCAGTAGTAACATAACATTATATCTTGTTGTAGCCTTGAAATAAAAAGGTGGAGAGCTGGGAAGCTCATGAGATAGAACAGTGGAGATGTTTAGCTGGTCAGTAGTAAGGGTCAGAGGGTACATAGTTGACTGTTGGAAGGAGGAGGTATACTGTGTTAGATCAGAGAACATATGGTTAAAGGAGTTAGCTATTGTGTCAGGGTTATTACAGTGGACTCCATTTAATATCATATCTCCTGGGTTTTCAGAATGGGAAGCACAAAGAAAAGTATTTATATGGGCCCAGAATTTCCTCGGGTCACCAGCAGAGCTTAAAAAGAAGGTCTTTGAAGTAATTACTCTTAGCTGCTCTGATCATTTTCTTGCATGAGTTCCTGAAAGCTCTGTAGGTATTGAAATCAGAGAGAAGACCAATGCACTTGTAGCACTTCCAGCATTTATCCCTGAGATGCAAGTTTGCAAGCAGGTCTTTATGGAGCCACCTGGTTGGTTTACCTCTAACATGCTTGGTAACCTTAGGGGCATGCTTCTACTGGATAGCAAGGAATTCATTTAGAAAGATTTGAAGGGCATCCTCAACATGTGTAGAAGTATAAATAGCAGTCCAGTCAATTTTGGAAATATCCGATAGAAATTCATCAACAACCATCTTAGCAAAATCAGTAAAGGTGACAAAATGTGGAAGAGGGGAAGGAGGTGCACCAGCAGACCAAATACAAAAAGTAGGAGAGTGGTCAGATAACAAATCAGCTAATATGCCTGATATAGATATGTGCTCCAAATGATTCACAAGTACCCAGCCAATGAGGGTTGATGAATTAAGTGATGGAGAGGTACGAGTAGGTTCTGTTAACAGCTGGTGAAAGTTGTAGCTTAGCACCAGAGATTGTAAAGGGCCATGGACTATCCCCAGCCAGTTAAGGTAAAGATCATCCAAGATTGCCACCTCGTTACTGTTGACAATTTGAGTTGTTGAGTAAGAAAACTCTGCAGACCATTGATGCCACCAGTTGGGGTGGTAGACACAGCTAATGTGAAGTTTTTTAGTACCAAGTGCAAGGATGACATGCATGGATTCAAAGCCAGCTGAGAGAACAGAGGAAGGGATTGTCGCAATGTTTAGGTGGTATTTGTAAAATATAGCAATGCCACCACCATGTTTAGAGGACATTCTGTCTCTATGAATAAGTGAGTACCTGCAAGGGAGCAAAGTGAGTCAGGAATTCCTGCTTTGAGCCATGTTTCAGTGAGGCATAAAATGTCAGGATTATAAACTTGGACCCAGGCCTCAAGAGCCACAAGGTGACAGGTTAAACTTCTAATGTTCATGTGAGCAATAAGTAGCCCTTTATTTGTGACCCCAGATATATCAGTTCGGGAGAAATGAACAGGTGGTCCCGGATTACATCCTATATCCCCAGAAAGGATTGCAATGAGGACTAGGAACCAAAACTTAGTGCTACAAAAAATAAAAGAAGTTTTGCACCAGGTCAGCCTCCTGCTGGTAGCAGAGAAGGCATGATAGGTACAGCCCTTGTGGAGGAGAAGGAGGTGCCAACCTGACAGGGGGCAATGCTCAGCGATAGTGTTTAAAAAGTGGAAATTAAAGAAACCTGACAGAAAGGCATTGGCTCTTGAGTTACAGGAAATATGTAGAGTTAACGCATCTAAACCGAGTAGCAGTAAAACTGAGAGGAGCAACCCTCCATAGTAAAGAACTACCATACTTGAAAGGGATTTAGAGGTGAAGCCTACAGGAAGTATTAAATACTCCTTCTGAGCAGCTGTGTTAGCAGTACCAGCCCTAGTAGTCAGGACAGGCCTCAGTTACCCTGACAACTGGGACATCAGACACTGATTGTAAATTATGACCCAAGTATATGGAGAGGAGAGAACCAAGAGTGAGGTAGGAGTATATTATGCCAGTTGTGTACAGGCAGCAATACTTAGATGAAACCCTTAAAGCAATGCACGTCAATAAGTACAACCACTCAAAGATATGGCAGCAGGTTCCTGGTTGGATACAACAGAGAGTAGTTCCAAAAATTCAAGTCAAGACTAGGACATTGAGACAGGCTAGCTAAAGAGAGAAAGCAAAAATTCCTCTTAGAAAAGCCTTTTTTTTGAGCCGGCCCGGTGGCACTGAGGGTTGAGGCGCTGGACACCACACCTTGCACCACACCGGCGACCCGGGTTCAGGAATGAGCTCGGGTCGATGGGGATCGGCTGGGGTGGAGAAGGATAGAGTGCCCAACGGCAGCTCTCCTTCTCTGGGGAGGGGTTCTGCAGGCTCCTGCTGCAACGCTGCCACCTAGGGAAGCCTGGGTGGATAGCGTGGCAAGGGAGAAGCAGCCAGCAGATTGGGTGGTGATCGACAGAGGGAGGAGGCATGTCTCAGTGTGCCTCTGAGCTCATAGCCCTTCATTGCACACTGACGTCAGGGGAGGAACGAAGGAAGGAGGAAAAACACCTCGCTCCCTCCTAGGCAAAGACGCCTCCATGGAGCTTCTCCGGGACCCATCGGATAGACCCCACTGTGCCATCCACATGAATACAGTCTAGGTTTGGAGAGGGATACTGGGCTGCCCTCTCCACCCCATTCCTCAGGGGGTATACCGGGGCGCAATTCAGGGTAGTGTGGATGAAGTACTCTAGGGGCAGATCACGATGGGGGTCCGGGGATATCTGGGAATTGAGGTCATCAGAGAGAGTGGGGGGAGGAGGCAAGATCAGGAGTACAATAAAATACAATAGTTAAAAAAAAAAAGGCCTTTTGTAGAAAGGCTGAGGTTTTTGATACCAGTGATAGTAGAGCAGGTACACTGATGCCCGCTAACATTGTATTCTGTAATTGGTTAGGAAGTCAATGGATTATGAACATGCAAGAGCTTGAAAACACCTCTAGTGGTTGGCCAATATAAGGAGCCAATAGGAAAATGAGCACTTAGTCTCACAGGAACTATAAATGTAAGGGTCCACCCAGGGTGGGTGAGGTAGGGGGAGGGTGGGGAGCTGTCACACAGCACCGGTGGGAAGACACCTGCTACAGCTTTTAGAGTACGGCTTTTCACCATGCAGCTCAGGGAGCTGGCGGGGCAGGGAGCGCTTCCAAGTCAGGGTCTGGATCCAAGAGGTAGGTGGTTCCTATGATGAACTGTGGTTCAGAGGATCCACTGGCGGCAGGCAGCAGCAAGAAAAGAGCCACGTGGTCAGCTGCAATCAGTGATGTAGGACCGTGACTTGAGTCTTAGGGCTAGAGACAACTTTAAGCGGCATCCAAGTCCGAGGTCCAAGCCCCAGCAGGTGAGCGGTGGACCTGGAGGGAAGAGCAAAGAAGCAGGCAATTATGTAGGAGCCAAAATGGGAGGTGGTTTACAAAACAAAGAAATGGGTCAGTCTAGTAGTTTAAGAGGGAGGGGTCAGGGAGGGCAGGTTGAGAATTGTAGAACAATGGGATTCAGTTAGGAAGGACATATTCAGGAGACAGACCAGCAGAGATTAGAAAAAGCAAAAACTAGCACTCTATGCTTTCCCAGTACTAAAACTGGCTGGTAATCAATTAAAAAAAGAGTAAACTTAACAGCAGGCTCTAATATTACTAAGATTAAGCTGAAAATGGCTGTAATCACTAAAACTGTACACTTAACAGCGGGCTCTAAGATTATTTGAAATTATACCGAAAAGGGCTGTAATCACTTCAGACTGTACACTTAACAGCAGGCGCTAAGATTTAGAAAAGTACGCTTAAATGTGCTGTGATCCCTAAACAGTGTAGGGTGCCAAACACATTCCTGTTTCCAGAGACAAAAGCGCCCTTCCCAAATAATTCTTGTGCACCAGGGATAGAAGCACCACTCCACAGCAGGTACTTGCGAAGGGAACAGAAGCCAGGGTCCAATCAGGGAGACTCCCAGATTTCCAGAGTCCACTAATCCAAGGGAAGGCACCAAGATTTGAAAATCTAAGAGGTGCCAAAGATTCTTCACGTACCTGCTATTGCTTTTAGAGTATGGCTTTTCACCGCACAGCTCAAGGAGCAGTTAACTATATACTGCTGTTTGTTTTTTAAAAAACTTGCCACAAATACCTTTTTCGGGCACCCAAAAATCCAGGGTGCCCAGCTTAGCAAGAGGAGCCATTGACCTGCATTCTCTGTATGAGAACAGTGGAACTTTCTTGAGTTCTGCAGCTGGAAGTCGTGCTGCAGGCTACATTGACAGCAGTGAGCCACTGATCCCCTGTTCTATCATTCTGTCTCTCTCTTTGTCTGTGTGTCTGTCTGTCTATCTATCTATCTATCTATCTATCTATCTATCTATCTATCTATCTATCTCTTTCTGTCTCTTCAATTATTTGTTCAGCAGACCTGGATGCCCATTCCCCACTACTACCTCTTTCTCCCCCTCTCCTTCAGGTGTCTGCCCTCCCTTCCCCTATAATACATTATAAGAGCAGACCTGGATGCCCACCCCTGGTACTGCTTCTCATCTTGACTCCAGCCTCCAGGTTGTCCCCTCATTCCCACTAAGTAGGTTGCGACAAGGGAGTGCCCATCTGTTACAACCCAACAGGAGCCCAACATGGGTGCCTAATCCCCATTACTGGAAACTGCAACATCTCCTGAAAGAAAGAAAATCATCCCTTGATGTTTCCTTCAAACCCTATAAAAAGAAAATGGTCTCTTGCCGATGCACCCAACCGCAACCTTCTACTCAGCACCCATTATCCAACACCCCCCACATACTCTCAACTCCCCTGAACATGTCCTACAGCATAGTTCCCCTCTCTGATCAGAGACACATCTTGCTTCTGTAACCAGCAACTGTGATATGAGAAAATCAAGTAAGTGCAGTTCAATGTACAGTATTTCAATGGGGTTTTGAAGTTTGAGCCCTAACGTTGTCATTTATTTTTCCATATTTTGGCCCTAGATTTTCAACATGGTCTTTCTAAGTCCCCACTCATGACCAATTAGGTGGAATTATGTAAATCTGGCTTGAAAGGTGAATTCACAGTCACTTTGCAAAATCACCTTTTGGCTGAGATATCAAAATGTTCACCACCCTTGTTCATGAGGTGGGGTCACAAGAAGGCTATGTTGAGAATTTGGGGTTAAAATATGTAATACAGTAATGGCAAAGTATGAGTGTACCTTGAAATTTTTCTACGCTCGCTCATAACTTTGGTAATTTGAAATATTTTGACCCCAAATTTTCAAAATAGCCATTTTTCACACCACCTCATTTACATGACAGCTGTCATTTTTCAAATCCTGGCCAAAATGTGTTTCGCACTTGTTGTGTAGGATGATGTTTCAGTGCTGCAGAAAGATGTTTCAGCAGGGATTTTCACCTACCAGTTCAAGAGGTGGGGTAATAAGATGGCTATGCTGAAAATATGGTGTACAAATACAGAAAAATGCCCAGGTTATGAATGAATGTTGCAATATTTCAGCATTCACTCATAACTTCACTAATTTTCAATATTTTGACTACAAATGTTCAACATAGCCATTTTTGCACATCTCCTCATAAACGTGACTGGTGTCCTTTTTTATATCCTAGACAAGACATGTTTTGGCACTTCTGGTGCAAAATGACATTTCAGCCAATATACTATACATGCTACATGTCATGTTTATAAGGGGCGTCATAAAATGACTATCTTGAAATTTTGGGGTCAAAATAAAAAAAAATATATATATATTATAGTGGCACGGTCGCACCACTGTAGTTAGGGTTCAGTGGTCTCTTACATACTAAAGTCAAAAGTTTGGGTGTTAATAACTTTGGACCTGTTCAATGGATTTGCCTGAAATTTGGAATGTGCAGTGGAGCATGGTAGATCTCTTGATCTGCCAAATTGCATTTCAGTTGGGCTTATGGTCTTTGTGTATGAAAACGCTGAAAAATACAAAATTATCCATTTTTGGAGGCAGCTTTTGGGATTTTGGATGTAGCCCTGCACAGCTGTTGTGTAGTGTACCACTCTGCGAGATAGCTCGTTTGAAAGGGCTTTAATGGCTGAACATGCCGCTTTTTGTTTGGTAAAAAACTTAAGGCATTCAAAAGTTATGCCACTTATAAGTTCCCATTATAAGTCAATGGGAAAATGTACATGTATGTTTTGCGAACAAAGAATGGGGTTCTGGCCATCTGGTCCCGCCTGGCGATCAAAGAATTTGCAGCCTCGCAGTTCAAGAATCTTTGTCCCTGAGGATTTTTAAAATTCTTTGATCATGAGGCCCGCCATCTTGTTTTCAATTTTCCAATTGGAAAAACAAAAATATCTCGGCTCAGGGGTCACTTCTGAAGTAAAACTTGGATGGGTTTTACTCAGAGGACCCCGATCTATTGAGTCATGCCTTTGGTTTTATCCAAATTGGACAAAAAATAGAGTTCTGAGCTTTAAAAATCTTTATTTGTGGCTCATTAACGATCTTTGATTGTGAACCAGCAAAATCTTTGATCGCGAGATTCTTCGATTGCGATTGTACATTGCGAGCGAGTGACGAGATGGCCAGATTTTAAAATAGATTTTTGTAGCCCAAGGGTGCCCTAGAAAGTTATATGAGGGTGAGCTTTGCTCAGGGGGCTTTGTTCTGTCCCATCTGAATAAAAAAAACCATAAGTTTTCAATATCCCCAGTAGTCTAACGGCTCCCCCAGCATGATAATATACATAACGATCTCTGTATCCCTGGTAGTCTAGTGGCCCCCATGTGTATTTTATTAATATCTCTTTTTTTTATCCGTGGTAGTCTAGTGGCCCCCCCATGTGTTTATTTATATTTCTTGGGTGGGATATTCAGACTGTGCCAGGCAGTGGTGCAAGCCTGGGCACAGCGCAACTGGGATGTGCCAAGGTGCTGACAGGGTGATATTCAATGGTGCTGTGCCATGGCTCAGCACCATTGAATATCGTTCTGTGGCCACCCACGTTGTGCATGGTGCAGTGGCACTGCACCAGTGCAAGTGGCCAGAGAGGGGCAGGGGGATGCACTAGTGCAAGTGCCATTGCGCTAGGTGCATCAACCGAGATATTGAAAGGTGCACATGCAAATGGGGCCATAATGCATACAAGGTGCAAACTGGGCCATTTGCATGTCATTATGGCACAATTTGCATGGAGGTGCGTCCATCCCCGGTGACTTGTGCCTGGCGCTCTGCCAGGCTGCAGCCGTCGGGAACCGACGCCCCCTGCACAAGTGGCAAAGTGCCCCACTGCCCAATCATGGGCATATGTTTGAAAAGAAATGTCCAATATCCCTGGTGGTCCAGTGGACCACTCGCAGCCTGATCATGGGCATATGAATAAAATTAGAAGGTCCTATATCCCTGGTGGTCCAGTGGATGCCCATGCAGGTGCAATCCCTACATGCGCCAGATACAGTTGATCCAAAAAATAAAGAAGCTACAGCCGGCCACCCACAAGTGAGCTGCCATATTGCAGGGTGCAACACAGCAGCAACCAGCTGTGGGTGGCCATCCGAGCTCCTGCAGCACCCTCTGTTGGGTAGCACCCCCCATGCCCGATCGCGGGCATGTGTATACATCTAGAAAGTCCTAAATACCTGGTGGTCAGTGGACTGCTCGCAGCCTGATCGCAGGCATATGTATACAAATAGAAGGTCCTATATCCCTGGTGGTCCAGTGGACTGTTCACAGCCCGATTGCGGGCCTATGTATAAAAATAGACAGTCCTATATCCCTGGTGGTCCAGTGGACCGCTCGCAGCCCAATCGTGGGCAGAAGTATAATGAAGGATTAATCCCCATCCCTGGTGGTCCAGCAGTACCCCTTCCCCAACCCTCCCACTGAACCCCACCACCCCACTCCCCCCAGTCAGCAGCGGGTGGCAGCTCCTCACCTGCAAGCCGCCCGGCCACCCGCTGACTGACTGCATACAGTACAGCTGTATGCCCATTGGTCCACAGCTGCTGCCCTCTGCTGACTGGGGGGAGTTGGGTGGTGGGGCTCAGTGGGAGGGTGGGGGAAGGGGTACCGCTGGACCACCAGGGATGGGGATTAATCCTTCATTAGACTTCTGTCTGTGATCGGGCTGCGAGCGGTCCACTGGACCACCAGGGATCTAGGACCTTTTATTTATATACATATGCCCGCGAGAGGTCCACTGGACCACTGGGGATATAGGACCTTCTATTTTGATACATATGCCCATGATCAGGCTACAAGTGGTCCACTGGACCACCAGGGATATAGGACTTTCTAGATGTATACATATGCCCGTGATCGGGCATGGGGGGGCGCTACCCGACAGAGGGTGCTGCCGGAGCTCAGGTGGCCACCTACAGCTGGCTGCTGCTGTGTTGCACCCTGCAATATGGCAGCTCACCTGTGGGTGGCTGGCTGTTGCTCCTTTATTTTTTTGATCAACTGTATATGGCACATGTAGGGGTTGCGCCTGCATGGGCTCCACACATTCCGGGCTGAATATCAGGGATGTGCGGGGGTATGCATGGGCACACCCCACCCACTTGCACTGCATACATCACTGATGCACCCCGGCGCATCGGGATTTGTGCCATGCACATTCCCCTTTTGAATAGCACGCTGGGGCGCATCAGTAGGTTGTGCATGGCACGACTGTGTTGTGCCATGCGCAACCCTTCTGAATATCCCACCCCTTGTTTATATCCCTGGTAGTCTAGTGGCCCCCTGATCTGTATTTAATTATTATTATTATTATTCATATCCCTGGATTCTTTGATCACGATCGTGCATCGCGAGCGAGGCACGAGATGGTCAAATTAAAAAATCAATTTTCTCAGCCTAGGTGTGTGCTAGGAATACAAATGAGGGTGGGTTTTACTCAGGGGGCTTCGTTCTGATGAACCATGGTGGTGGTTTACTGCAATTCTTTTAAGTTTTTAAATTTGAACAATTTGAACAATTTTTATTCTTTGGTCGTGGCCCTGCAAATTCTTTCATCAGGAGCCTGCAACTTCTTTGATCGTGAGATTCTTTGATCGCGATCGTGCATCTCGAGTGAGGGATGAGATGGCCAGATAAATAAAATCAGCACATGCCAAGCATGTTTTCATTTCGAGAGAACTGCTCAGAAAATTAAGAGACTTCTCTGGGAAGAGATTAGTCTGAAGGCATACCTGGAGGTTAATAGAGCACCTAGAGGTCTGAGAGTGTTGAAATGACTGAATTTTGGGAATGATAGAAAGGGCTTTTTAGAGAAATGGGAGGACATTAGCCACAGAGCTAGTAAGGAATACATTGATTTGATTCTATCAGAAAATGCAGTAAGACAGAAGGAAGCCGAGGAGGAAATAACTAAAAAAGAAGAAGTGCTGAAAAAATTCACTCATACTTACCAATATGATCAATTACTGGACTCTTTTTCTGAAATTTGAAAAAATATAAAGAAAAAATTAAACTCAATAAGAAAAATAAATTTGAGAGAGATGAAAGGGATGACAAGGAAGGAAGAGTTTTTGATTGGACTACACCAATTACTGAACAAACTATGCACACTGAGATTCCTGTAAATCCTGATATTCCAGAAACTGCTTCAGGAGTTTATACAGCCAATATAGGACAGACAGAAGAAGAAGATATATTTTTAGGCGAGGAAGAAGTGGAACTATGTGCTTCCCTCACCCCCTCCAACAACACCCAGGACCATGGCACAGTCAATGAACCACCAAATGGAATCCAGAAAGAAATGGACAAGAAGAGGAAGTGCAAAATGGAGGAGGAAGAGGTTTGGGTATAAATGGCCAATGAGGGAGACCGTGGAGAAACAGACGGGGACGAGGCAAGAGCCTTCAATGAATATTGTGAACATTTCCAAATACACCCTAATTGATAGCAAGATACAAGTTTTGAATAAAGGACTTTCCTTTGTACCCACTAAATAAATATAATTTATTTGCTACCACAATCAACCTCCATAAGCTTGGGAGATATCTTAGTTTAAAATCCTTTTTTTCGAGGAGGGTTAGCAATGGATAGGACAATACATGAGGTGAGATTTTGCAAAAAAATATGTTTAGACCACAATCTCTATTTTGCTCCCCCATGTCACCTGCTTTACAAGTCTTTTTGAAAAGCTGTGCGATATTGAACAAGTATCAAAAGATACTAATACTAGATTTTTTCATAATCTAAGTAAAAATGAGGAAGTAGCTCTGAGGGGTCTGGGCACCAATTAAGATATTACCATTAAACAGGCTGACAAAGGGGGTGACTTTGTTATTATGGACACTGTGAACTATAAGAAAGAAATAGTAAGACACTTACATGACAGTGAGTTCTATATTAAACTTGATTGTGATCAAACAATTGAATATAAGAAAGTAATAGATGACTACTTGTCATTGGTTAAGGAGCAAGGATGGTTACCAATGAGTGTCATTGAATTTTTTTTTGACTGTTTATTTTCCTGTCCAGGCCACTTTTTACTGCCTCCCCAAGATACATAAAAATCTTTTTGATCCCCCAGGCAGACCTATAATTTCTGGGAAAATTTTTTTAACCGAACCACTTGCCAAATATAGTGATCATTATTTGACTGATTTAGTTAAGGCCATACCATCTTAGATCAAGGACACAGGAGATATCTTAAGGGTCCTTGAAGACATTGCAATAGAAGATGAATGGTACTTGCTAACACTTGATGTTACTGCCCTCTACACAAATATTCCTCATAAAGAAGGCCTTGACTCCCTGGAATATTATTTAAATACTAGGGAGATTAAGGATCCACCTGCTGAGGTTCTGATTCAATTGTCTGAATTTGTACTTAAATGCAATAATTTTTTTTTTATGGTAGGGATTATTGGCTACAAAAAAAGGGTACAGCAGTGGGGCAAGTTTTGCTCCAAATTTTGCAAACCTCTACGCGGCCAGATGGGAAAATGAAGTTGTGATAAGTGTCAATAATCCTTTTCTCCACAGAACAGATTTATGGAGATGATTTATTGATGATATATTGGTCATTTGGAAAGGTAATGAAAGATAATTGCTGTGTTTCAAACAATACTTAGAGGAGAGCAATAAGGATCTCACATTCAGTGTGGTGATACATTCTGAAAAGATTACAGTAACTTTTTAGATTTAACTATCAGGAAAGATGGCAAGGGGGATTTGGTTACTGATTTATTTCGTAAACCTACTGACTGTAATACTTTATTGATGGCTAATAGCAGCCATCCCCAGCATGTTATACATGCTATACCAAAGGGTCACTATATTTGTACTTAATGAAATTGCAGTTCTGATGAAATTTATCAAATAAGAGCAGATGAACTCACACAAAGACTTCAGAATAGTGGCTATGCCAGTAATTTTTTAATTGACACCAAAGAGTTAGTGGATGAGATGCCAAAAACTATGTTATTACAAGAGAAAGAAACAAGTAAGGCAATTGACCCCTGGGTTACTTTTGTTAGGACTTATAACCCACAATCTGGACAGGTCTCAGACATTATTAAAAAACATTGGCTTATTGTGACACAAGATCCAGGATTGAGAGACATTGACAAAGGGGGTCCAAGAATTGTTTTTAAAAAAGGCAAAAGTATTAAAGAAACTTTAGTTCATTCACTACAACCCATCCCAGATAATCCCAGGATGTGGTTGCCTAACAGAGCAAATGGTTGCCACAAATGCAGTAATTGCAAATATTGTCCCAAAATTAAATGGCAAGACATTTAAAAACCCTGTCACAGATAAAGACATTGATGTTAGGGGCTTCATTACATATAGCACATGTGGCTTGGTTTATTTAGCTGTTTGCAGATGTGGACATTCCTATGTAGGTAAAACCACGAGGGCATTCAAGATATGATCTGGGGAACATGAAAGAGCTATTGGCAATGAAGATCTTACAAATGCATTAGCTATGCATATGTTCAGGGCAAGGAATAAAGCAGAACATGGCTTTATGTATACTGGCATTGAAAAACCTATAATGTCACGAACGAGAGGTGACTATAATAACTTTACATATTAATATAATATTATTAAAAAGAGAGCAATATTGGATCTTTGCATTTAAGGCCATGGAGTGCAAGGGCCTACATGGAAGGATTGAAGTCAAACATATTTTGAAACAGTGAAAAGTAATATATGCTTGACATTTATGTGCTTTTGTGATATTGATTTTTTTTATATCTCTCTTTTTTCATACAGATTTGCACCAGTTTTTTCTAGACTGCTGGCATTTTTTGGGAACTAAAACTTTGCAATCTCTTTGTATACAAAAGTCACTACTGACAGGTTTGATTTTTATAGACTTTTATAGAGTCACTCTAAATCTACTGGTAATTTTAGGCTATGTCCACTAGAGTGCAGAATAAGTACTGAACATGAGTAAGCTTTAAACATAATGACACCTGCTAATGCCATGGAGAATATAAATACCATGAAAATATAAATTTAGGTGATGTAAACATATTTAAAGATACCTCATTAATCAGCCTTTGCACCTACAGAAGCTGTGGATGTTTTAATATGTTCTTTTTCTTAGTGGTTTGGTGTTTGTTTATATAGCTAATTGCTGTTAAGCACTTTTCAATGTATATCACTTTAAGTGCTGCCCATGTGTATAAAAGTGCTTCCTTATCTATCTACTGCACCTTTGAGAAAGCACGTTGTATGAAACGCATCAGGTGATGTAGTATGTGCGCTATCATATGACAAGGAAGTTGTGTTGGAGCAGGGTAACGTTGGATTGTTTAGCTTTTTTGGACTATATCAAATAAAGGATTTGAATTGAATTGAAACTGGACTGTTTTCATCCATTAGCCTAGTGAGTTTACACACTTCAGTGGCTATTTATTCAGCTGACATATGCTTTATTGAATGGCACAGTTCCGTCTTCTGTGTAGGCAGGGGTGCGGGTCTTCTTTCTTTTGTTTGTTTATGCTATCTCTGACCTAAGCATGGCTGTTTTCTGGTGTGGTCACACCAGAACATTAATATTTTCCTATATTTATTAATTTTTTTTTGCTTGCACCTACAGGCTAGACAGTATGGAATTTTTTCACAAAACTTTTAGGGTAGAAGTGGTGTGTGCTGAAGTAGTGCCTTTCAAAGTTTTAATGAAAAAGAAAATGTGTTCCAGAGTTATAAATGTGATGCTTGGCCAGCTGGTTATGATTGTTGGATGATAGTAGCAATATAAAAGTATAGTGTGTGATTGTCACAGTGCTTCCATGGGTAACTCCCTCAGGTTTCAGTGAAAATGACAGGATATATATTAAACCAGGAGATCTCTGTAATGTAATTAACTTCCTTGAGACATTGCATTTTATGGCCTTTTTATGACCTGTTGCTTCTTTGAAGTGGAAATAAAATGGGACTTTATGAGTCTACCAGAGGATGGAGATCATAAACTTTATGACGTCTTAAGAGAAAGAACATTTAATATCAACTGGTGTTAAAAATCTATAAAACCCCTTTGAAATGCCTGGGGAGAAGGAACAGGGAAATCACAGACTTATAATTTGGGAAATGAGTTTTTGCTAATGTCACCTTATTTAAAATACCTCCTGATAGGACATCATGTTTGTATTTTTTTATATTCTAAAAGGAGGAGCTAGATGACTCGTAGAAGGGGTGTGGAGAGAGACAGTTTAAACTATACTGTGTCTGAGCTGTTTGATATATTCCATCTTGGGAGTGAGAGGAACACACAACTCTCTGATAAGCACTTAGAGGTAATACATTAGATAGAAAAGTATCTAACTGTATTTTGGTAGGAGTTTGTCTGTAATTTTCTTGTAAGTGATTGTATGCTTTGTGATATAGTGTTCTGTGTTTATATTTTTCATATTTTTATCCATTTTTAGTAAAATCTATATTTGAAAGATACTGCCTGGGTCTTCCAAGTTCTTTTATTTTTTTTGCATGTGACGTATAGGGGGTTAAGACTGACAAAACTGTTCAGAAGCTTGATGGTGTTACTAAACTGGGAAAAGGTAAGAATATACCTAAGGTCTTTTATAGAGTTTTAAGGGTTCATTTTAGAAGTCTGGCTGGGTGCCCTGGCTTAAGATTGTATCACAATCCTCGAAGAGGGTACGAATCTCTGCCTGCACATTGGGTATGCTAACATAAGGTTCACAGTTTGAATCCCCCAGAACTTGAGACTAAAGGTGATTCAGACCCACAAGCAGGCAGGAAGGTTACCCTGTCTGTTACCTGTTCACATTCTTGCGCTCAGAGGTTGGCACTGTGGGAACAGGGGGCCTGACCTGCTGAGTGTGTTTGTGACAGATTTGGTTGACAGTGGTGCGGATAAATTTGGTAACACAAGCTTTAATTGTTCAGTCTGTCAGCTTAATACTGTACAGCTCACTTGCAAAATAAGGCAGTGATTTATTTTTAAAAAGGAAACAGAACTATACAATTTTGCTTACAGTCAAGTTCCTACCTGTATTATTTTTTTTCCTAAAGTGCAAGTTAGAGTAGCCGTAGTTAGGGAAGAAGATGGCTTCCAACTACAGTAGGCACACTGTAGACTACTTGAGGCAGTTGTGCCAGGACAGAGGAGTCCTGTATGAGGGGAGAGCCACCAAGCAGGACCTCATGGATGCCCTGATGGCAGCAGATGCCCAGATCATTGAGTCACAGACTGTGACTGTAAAGGACCAAACCTTGAGCTTGGAGGGGTCAGCGGCCAGTGCAGTGCGTCCAGATCTGGTGAGGATGACAGCAGGGCCAGTGCCAGCAAAGGGCCACAGCAGCAGGGGAAGGTCACCATCATTCTAGAGACAGAAGAAACCAGGCTGCAGATTAAGTTACACAGAATGGAGCTGGAGTTCCAGATAGAAGAGAAGCAAGAGCAGTGAGCTGCAGAGGAGAAGAGGGAGCATGAACAGCAAGAGGTGGACTGTGAGGAGCATGAGCACCAGAGGCAACATGAACTGGAGAAGCTACAACTCCAACTATCTGCACCAGAGCAGGTAAGTGGCTTGAGTTTAACTGGAACTACAGGACTGGGTTACAAATTGAATTCCAAATTGATAGCTAAATTTAAAGAGGGGGAGGATATGGATGTCTTTTTAAATTCCTTTGAAAAAGTTTATATTCAGACTAAAATTCCTAGTGGGTCCTGTAGCTTCCAGCTATCGCTGCTATTTACCGGGAAAGCTCAGAATACATTGGGTCAAATGGACAATGAGGACAGTAATGATTACAGCAAACTTAGAGCTGCACTTTTAAAAAAAGTTTGATTTAACTGCAGAAGCATACAGAGCTAAATTCTGTACGCTCAGGAGAAGCCCTGATATGAGCTACGAGGAGCTAGCCATGAAACAACATCAGGTTTTAAAATGTTGGTGGGGAAGAACTGAAGCAAATTCTGTAGATAAAATTGAAAATGCTATTTTGTTAGAACAGTTTTTTGGGGCATGCCCAGCAGAGCTGAAAACCTGGCGGGAGGACTGAGATCACAAAACAGTGCAAGAGGCTGCTGAGCTCTTGGACTACTATGCCAAGAGCAGACCTGCTCTGTGAGTGAATGCTGTGGGCATGGCAGTACAGAAAGGGAAAAGCGTGCTTTCAGGGTAGCTAAGACCCTCACTGCCTCCACTGAAACCAGTTAGCCCCAGGTTTCCGAGAAAAGATTTAGCTGAGAAAATAAATGAATGTTGGGTCTATAAAGAAACAGGGGATATTGCCAGACAGTGTCCCAAAAGGGTGAGCAATACACAGAATGGGGCTAGGAAAGAAGTGGGTTGTTTGTATGTCCCTGGAAGCATGCCTGTGAACATGAGGGAACACATGCACCCAGTCACAGTGAATGGGGTACAGACACAAGGGTTAAGGGACACAGGGGCATTCCTGATGCTGGTAATAAGGGATCTGGTAGAGCCTGGTCATCTTATACCCAATGAATTTGTAACTGTGCAAGGGTTCACTGGTGAGGAGACCACATTGCCACTCGCTAGTGTTCTGCTAGACTGGGGTGAACCAGGGGGAACTGTGCAACAGGTGGCTGTAGACGAAACTTTAGCAGTTGATGTTATCCTTGGCAACAATCTCAAACAGGGGATGGTGTGTGCAGTTACCCATAGTCAAGTGGCAAGGGAAATTTATAGTTCTCTGGACCCCACAGAAGCCATTGTGGAAACCACTGGGAGGCTGGTTCCCCAACCTGTGTCCCCTGATATGGAGACTAATGAAAAGGGGGTAGAAATTTCCCCAGTAGCAGTTAACTACACAGCTACAGAGGGTTACTCTGAAGAAGGAGTGGTGACCCATTGTCCGAGGGTTCGTGATGACAGTGATCCTGAGTGCCCTGACACTAGTGCTAGGGACCCAAGTTTAGAAACTGAAGGGGACCTGTCCCTTGCCTTGGGAATGTGTAAGGAGTTTGCAGCTGCTCAGAAAAGTGACCCTAGACTAGAGAAGCTGTGGGCTTGAGCAGACTCTGATGGAGCACAGGGAGGTGGTGGTAAACATAAGGTTTATTGGGAAAATGGACTGATGTATACTCAGGCTGTGAAGACCTAGGGAGGGGTGATAGGCAGGCAGCTTGTCATACCCCAGGGGTACCATGAGCAGTTGCTCAAGACTGCACACAATATTCCCTTGTCTGGTCATCTTGGAATCTCACGCACTACACAGCGATTGGCCCAGAATTTCTATTAGCCCAACTTCACCCAGCAGGTGAAGGAGTATTGTAGGTCTTATCACCGGTGCCAAGAAATAGGGAAGGAAGGTAAGAAAACCCAAGCACCCTAATTCCATTGCCCATAGTGGAGGAGCCATTCCAGAGGGTGGGAATGGACATTGTGGGGCCTTTAAATTCCCCCAGCTCCTCCAGGAAGAGGTTCATCCTGACTGTGGTGGATTATGCCACCCGGTACCCCGAGGCAGTCACCCTATCCTCACTGAGAACAGACAAAGTGGCAGATGCCTTACTTGGGATTTTCTCCCGTGTTGGGCTTCTGCAGGAGGTTATCACCGATTGAGGGGGTTCCTTTATGTCGGACCTGATGAAATGTTTGTGGGAGAAGTAAGGGGTGCTGCAGAGGCACACAACATCTTATCAGCCGCAAGTCAATGGGCTTGTGGAAAGATTTAATGGTACCCTGAAGTCAACGCTCCAAGTGTTTGCTGAAAAGCATGGAAGGGACTAGGAGAAATACCTTCCCCACCTGTTGTTTGCATACAGGGAGGTGCCCCAAGAGTCGACAGTATTTCCCCCTTCAAACTATTATATGGACATCGGGTACGTGGGCCCCTAGACTTGATCCAGGAGGACTGGGAAGGCAAGCATGCCACCCAGGGAACTCTCATAGTGGATTACATCCTTAGGTTTAGGGAAAGGCTGAAGAAACTTATGGGGACAGCCCAGAGCAACCTGGCAGCTGCCTAAGAGAAACAAAAAGTGTGGTATGACTGCAGAGCCAGAGCTCACTCATACACGGTGGGTCAGGAAGTCATGGTCCTTATCCCGGTCTGGAAAGATAAGCTTCAGGCTGAGTGGGCAGGACCATACAAAGTAGTTAGGAAGGTAAATGACATAAACTATATTATAGGGTTACCTGACAGAACACATACAGAAAGAATGTACCATGTCAACATGATGAAGCCATATGCTAATAGGGCTGACATGGTGTTTGCAGTATGGTAATCCTGGGGACGGGATGGAGGAAGGAGATCCCTTTCTGGAATTGCTGAAAGACAGCAAGCAGGAGTCCTCTGTGGAAGCAGTTAAATTGTCTCTCCAGCTGCCCCAGGCAAGATCCAGGAAGTAAGGGTGGTTTTAGCAGACTTTGCCCCCCTTTTTAGCACCAAGCCTGGACTAACCGCCTTAGCGACACATGATGTGGAGATAGGGACACAGACACCCATATGGCAGACAGGATATTGGGTGTCAGAGGCTGTCCAAAAGGACATTAGGAGGGAGGTGGAGGAAATGCTGGATTTATGGGGTAATCCAGATATCCCACAGCCCCTGAGCCTCACCTGTAGTCCTTCTACCCAAGCCAGATGGCTCTACTTATTTCTGTGTGGACTATCGTGAATGGAATGCAGTCACGAAGTCAGACACCCACCCAATGCCCTGGATGGATGAACTCCTGGACAAGTTGGGAGGGGCGATTTACCTTACAACTATTGCCCTGACAAAGGGGTATTGGCAGGTAGAGTTAACTGACAGAGCTAGGGAGAGGTCGGATTTCATCCCTCCGATAGGCTTATTTGAATTTAAAGTAATGCCTTTCAGAATGAAGGACGCCCCAGCCACTTTCCAAAGGTTGGTGAACCAGGTGTTAAATGGTGCTGAGGAGTACTCTGTGGTGTAGCTGGATGACATTGCTATCTTTAGTGCCAGCTGGGAGGAACACTTGTCCCACCTTAGGGAAGTGCTGAGCAGGATACAGAAGGCCAGGCTCACTGTCAAAGCTGAGAAGTGCCAGGTGGCCATGGCTGGAGTGACATACTTAGGGTATGTTGTAGGTCAGGAACAGCTCCATCCTAACCAAGTAAAAATAGAGGTGATCAAGTAATGGCCCAGATCAGAAATGCAGAAGCAGGTCAGAAGTTTTCTAGGGACAGCTGGGCACTATAGGAAATTTGTACCCAATTACAGAGCCCTGGCTGCTCCCCTATCTAACCTGGTAAAGAAAAGGATGCCTAAGAAAATTACCTGGGAACCAGTCTGTGAAAAAGCCTTTACCAGACTGAAGGAGGCACTATGCAGTGCTCCTGTATTGACTAGTCCTGACTATAGCAAACCCTTTATAGTCCAGATGGACACCTCAGACATGGGTATTGGGGCAGTACTGAGTCAAACATCCAACCAAGTGAAAGGTCACCCTCTAGTGTACCTGAGCAAAACATTACTTCCCAGGTAGCAGGCTTACTCTACTATGGAAAAAGAGTGTCTTGTCATAGTGTGGGCCCTAAAGAAGTTAGAGCCATGCTTATATGGGCAGCATTTTGAGATACACACTGACCACAACCCTCTGGTTTGGCTGATGCAAATGGGAAAAACTAATTGTAGATTATTAAGATGGAATCTTGCCTTGCAAGGGTATCACATGATGATCTTACATAGGGCTGGAGCAACCAATCAGAATGCCGATGGCCTGTCACATCTGTATGAGGAGAGAACTGACTTGTGGAGCTCATCCCGTGCAGGGGATAGAGACCCAAATTCAGTCTAGGTGGGGAGGATTGTGATGCTTGGCCAGTTGGTTATGATTGTTGGATGATAGTTGTAATATAAAAGTATAGTGTGTGATTGTCACATTGCTTCCATGGGTGCCCCCCCCCCAGGTTTCAGTGAAAATGACAGGATATATATTAAACCAGGAGATCTCTGTAATGTAATTAACTTCCTTGAGACATTGCATTTTATGGCCTTTTTTTATGACCTGTTGCATCTTTGAAGTGGAAACTAAATGGGACTTAATGAGTCTGCCAGAGGATGGTGATCAGAAACTTTATGACATCTTAAGAGGAAGAACATTTAATATCAACTGGTGTTAAAAAGCTATAAAACCCCTTTGAAATGCCTGGGGAGAAGGAACTGGGAAATCACAGTCTTATAATTTGGGAAATTAGTTTTTGTTAATGTCACCTTATTTAAAATACCTCTTGATAGGACATCATGCTTATACTTTTTTATATTCTAAAAGGAGGAGCTAGATGACTCGTAGAAGGGGTGTGGAGAGAGACAGTTTAAACTATACTGTGTCTGAGCTGTTTGATATATTCCATCTTGGGAGAGAGAAACACACAACTCTCTGATAAGCACTTAGAGGTAATACATTATATAGAACAGTATCTAACTGTATGTTGGTAGGAGTTTGTAGTTTTCTTTGTTTTCTTGTAAGTGATTGTATGCTTTTTGATATAGTGTTCTGTGTTTATATTTTTCATATTTTTATCTATTTTTAGTAAAATCAATATTTGAAAGATACTGCCTGGGTCTTCCAAGTTCTTATTTTTGCATGTGACGTATAGAGGTTGAGACTGACAAAACTATTCAGAAGCTTGATGGTGTTACTAACCTGGGAAAAGGTAAGCATATACCTAAGGTCTTTTATAGAGTTTTAAGGGTTCATTTTGGAAGCCTGGCTGGGCACCCCTGGCATAAGATTGTACCGCAATCTCTGAAGAGGGTATGAATCTGTGCCTGTACATTGGGTACACTAGCATAAGGTTCACAGTTTGAATACCCCCAGAACTTGAGACTAAAGGTGATTCGGACCCACAAGCAGACAGAAGGGTAACCCTGTCTGTTACCTGTTCACACTCTTGTGCTCGGAGGTTGGCACTGTGGGAGCAGAGGGCCTGACCTGCTGAGTGCATTTGTGACAATAAGGAGTTACATTTTTTTTTCTGATTGTGCTCAGTACAGTTTTGGATAACCCTCTGATACAACCCAAAACTTTTGGGGCCACAAGGGCATTTTAGATTTGCAGCACTTGGTTATCATGGCCCCCAAAAAAACAGTGTTTCAGGTCACTACAGCTACCATCTTGTTTATTATTTCAAACTAAAAAACATGGTAAATACATTATAAAAGGTGTAGTTAAAAAAAAAACATGAACCTAGCTAAACAGGACCAAGTTAACTAGATTTGGGTGCTTTGTGTCTTAAAAATATGACCAGAAATTGAATAGAGTGACTTCAGGGTACAGAAGTGAGGAAAATGCAGTCTCAGTATGAGACTGCTGGGAATTTTCTCACTTCTGATACCTAAGGGGTAGATGCACTGCCAGTATAGTTATCTGCAGTGAGCTGATGATTTGTATGAACTAGCAGAAGTGTTACTTAATTTGGTAGTCCATTCAGCAGCTTTGCTTGTCTGTCTGTCTGTCTCTCTCTGCCTCTGTCTGTCAGTATATCTATCTTTTATTAGCAGACTGGGGTGCCCACCCCTGGCACTGCTTCATTATGCCACCTACACTCCAGATCTCCTGCCCCCTCAATATATATGTGGCGGCATGGTAGTGCCCACTCGCAGTGCTGCTGAAGACTGTCCTGACACTGGGGTGCCCAATCTCCAGTGTTGACTGTGGTCCTTCATAAACAAACAAAAAAAGCCATCCCTTGTTGATAATTTTTTAAAATTGAAATTCAAATTAAATTTAATCTGCAAGGAAGAAAATGATCTCTCATCAATGTCGAACCTACACTCAGCACCCAGTCCCCACATCCACACCCCCCTCACTCAGCTGAACATCATCCCATGGCATAGATCTACTCTCTGATGAAAACGATGCCCTTCTGTTGGAACTGTGACTGTGATATGAGAAAATAATGTAAGTCCAGATAATGTATTTCTATGTGTTTTGAACTTTTACTCATAATTTGTCATTTTTAAATTTTTTAACACCAAATTTTCAACACAGACTCATTAACAAGGTACATGAAATTTTTCAAATCTGTCCTGAAAAGTGATTTTTCTGTTGCTCCAAAAATCACTTTTCAGGCAGGATTTGAACATTTTTATGTAACGGGTGCATGAGGTAGGGTCATAAGAAGACTATGTTAAACAATTGGTGGAAAAATGTGGTAAAATTACCAAGTTATGACTGAACATTGACATATATTTTAACATTCACTCTTTGCTAATTTTCAATATTTTTCCACCAAATATTCATCATGGCCTTTTTAAATTTGGGCTGAAAGGTGATTTCACTCTGCAAAATAATGTTGCGGGTGGAATATGAAAATGTTCACCTATGACATAGGGTCATTAGAACACTATGTTCAAAATTTGTGGATAGAATGTTAAAAAATAACAGTTTTGAATGTACAGTTACATTTTTCCATGCTCGATCATAACTTTGTTTTGTGTTGCCACATGGAAGCACAGAGCCCAGAGGGCCCTGCACTTCCGCAGCCCACCAGACATATCTACAAAGCCTTGACATCCATTACCTTATGGAAGTGCAGACTAACACTTCTCTTGGAACAGAGCCCAGAGGGCCCTGAAGATCTGTACCTATTGGGACCTACATGAATGAGGATATGATTCTTCTATATCAGAAACAAAGGAACTTCTTTGCAAAAAGTTGTAACACCAATCTGATTTCCTTCTATAATCATATAAGTAAGGGACTTGATGCTGGCATACCAATGGATGTCATCTTACTTGATTACAGCTGTGCATTTGATTTAATTCCCCACCATAAATTAATAAATAAACTCATAACCTTTGGATTTTCTCCCTGCCTAGTTAACTGGGTCAACTTGTGACTCTCAACCAGAACTCAGAGAGTTAGAATAAATGGTGTCCTCTCAAATCCAGGTGTTGTTAGTAGAGGTGTTTCCCATGGCTCCATCCTGGGGCCTTCCCTGTTTAATATCTTTGTAAGTGATATGGCAATTAGCAGTTCCAATGTTCTATCCAAATATGCTGATGACACAACGTTAGGTGATAGAGTGGACACTGTTGGAAATATTTCTTCCCTTTTATCAGACCTAAAAGGAGTGGAACAATGGGCTATAGAGAATGAAATGAGGTTTAATGTGCACAAATGCATGGTTAGGGTTCAACTTAATGCCACAAAAGTAGGGAATTGTGGCATTAAGGTTTCTAACCCCAGCTCCTCCCAAAGCAGCAAAAGGACAGGATGACACTAGCTACCAAAAACAGTCATCATCAGGTAAGACAAACAATGTACACATGTTTCTAGATTACACAAATGTAGTAGCACTGATGTGCTACCTTTCTGGGTTTGCATCTTTGGCTGCAAAAGCACAGTACCCATAGGGGCCTGTACTTCTGCAGCCACAGCTGTGCATGCATATCATACAGCATCCATGAGTACCTCTGGCAGTAAAACTGCAGGCCCCATGGGCACCTGTGCTTCTGTAGACAGAAGTACTATTGTAGTGTGGGTATCATGGTTTCAGCAGCAGATCTAGAAATTTTTCAAGTGAGCAGCAGTTTTGTTTAGGGGGTGACACTTTCTCTGAAAAAGTAAAATGTTACCTTTTAAAGTTCATATTAGGCTAACATAGCTTATTTTTGCTGGCAAAAAGGGGTAGTGGGTGGTATCTCGCTATATAGCTGGGTTTGCTACTACATGGTTTGCTATATGCAGCTACATAAGTACATGTGCCACATGGGTCTGCAATTCTGCAGCCAGAAGTCAGTGTGCATGTTTTACACCTGTGACTGAAGAGGTGCAGTCCCCTCAGGGACCTGCATTTCTGTAGACAGAAGTACTGTTGCAATTTTGGTATCATGGATATCGTGGTACCTGTGCTTCTGCAACCAGAGGTAGGGTTGTACGTTTTACACCTGCAGCTGCAGAAGTGCAGGCCCTCAGGGGCCTACACTTCTGCAGACAAAGCTGTGTGTACATCTTAAAGTGTGGATGAGTACCTGTGGCTACAGAAGTGCTGGCCCCATAGGTGCCAACATTTCTGCGGACAGAACTCTTGTAAGTTGGGTATTGTAAATTTACATCTTTGGCTGCAGGGCCTATGCTTCTGCACACAGGATTTGAGTATCATGGATTTCTATCTGTAGGCAGATGTTCGTGAGTATATGTTGCAGTGTGTGTGTAGCACAAGTACAAATCCACAAAGGTAGCACATCAGTGCTACTACATTTGTGTCATCTGGAAACACTTGTATGTTTTCTGTCTTACCTGATGATGGCTGTTGCTTTTTTGGTCTTGTCCTTTTGCTTCTTTGGGGGTTGGGGGGGGTTAAGGTTGGAAAACCTAACGTCATAGTTCCCTGTATTTGTGGAGTTAAGTTGAACCCTAACTGGCACATTATCACAGTTTTTTGCAAAGAATATATACACATATATAATACTTGGATGGGAACTTTTCCTCATAGAAAGGGCTATCATTTATTTCCCTGTATACCAGTGACTAATCTATCAATCAAAGCTATATACCTGCACTAATAAATCAATTAAAGCTATATACCTGCACTAATCAATCAATAACAGCTATATAGCCATACAAAAGTGAGGGTACTGGACTTCAGGAGGGCTGACTTTGGCAAGATGGGAGGGTACCTTAGAAAAGCACTAGCAAACAGGCTAGAAGGATGGGTGGAGCAACAATGGGGAAACATCAAAACTGTCATCATAGAGGCAACAAGCCTTTGTGTGAAGCAAATAAACAAATCAAAATGAAAGAAAAAGCCACTATGGTTCTCAAAAGAGGTAGCGGGGAAGGTCAGGGAGAAAAAGATAGCAGTCAGGAAGTATAAGGAAACACAGAAGGAGCAGGACAGAGAGCTGTACCAGTTAAGGCAGAAGGAAGCAGGGAGGGAAGTCAGAATAGCAAAGGACCAAACTGAGGAAAATATAGCCAACTCGGTTAAGAAGTGGGATAAAACCTTTTATAGGTACATCAGGGAGTGTAGAAAGACAAAGGGAGGGATAGTGAGGCTGAATAGAATGGACGGTGGGTGGGCAGAGAGGAAAGTGAAAAAGCAGGGATACTGAATGAATATTTCTGCTCAGTATTCACAAAAGAGGAGGAGGGAGAGGTGCCTAATCCAATTAACAGAAGCACTCTGAATAGGGGAGTCGATCCCAGTCCTTTCGCAGAAGAAATGGTTCTGAAAGAACTCCTAAAACTGAAGGTGAACAAAGCAATGGGGCCTGATGGAATTCACCCCAGAATTCTAAAAGAATTAAGGGGAGAACTAGTGAAACCCCTGACTAGCCTTTTTAACAAATCATGGGAGGATGGTGTGGTACCTGAGAACTGGGGGAAGGTGGATGTGATTCCCCTTCACAAAAGTGGGACCTAGACAGAGACAGGAAACTACAGACCTGTCAGTTTGATCTCTGTGATAGGGAAAGTGATGGAATCACTTCTGAAGGAAAGAATTGTTGAGTACCTAGAGGCCAGCTGGGGCACAGGACTCAAGGCAGCATTGGTTCACAGTGGGAAGGTCATGTCAGATGAATCTAATTGATTTCTTTGACTGGGTGACCAAAGTAGTAGACCAGGGAAGGGCTATGGACATGGCCTACCTAGACTTTAGCAAGGCATTTGACACAGTCCCACACAAAAGATTAATAGTCAAATTAACCAGCCTGGGAGTGGGTCCCAGGGTGGTAGCCTGGGTAAAACATTGGCTGGACAACAGAACACAGAAGGTAATTGTAAATGGAGTCCACTCTGAAGAAAGAGGGGTTACTAGTGGGGTACCACAGGGATCAGTACTGGGTCCAGTCCTTTTTAATGTCTTTATAAGTGATATTGCAGAGGGACTGGAAGGAAAAGTATGCCTCTTTGCAGATGACATAAAGATCTGCAACAAGGTTGATACACAAGGAGGCGTGGAAAGGATGAGAAGGGACTTGGCAAGGTTGGAGTAATGGTCAGAAATATGGCATCTTGGATTCAAAGCAAAAAAGTGCAAAATAATGCACCTGGGAAACAAAAACCAAGGGGAAGATTACACAATGGGGGGAGGAGGTAGTAACAACAACAAAAATGGAATGGAACCTGGGGGGTAATCATATCAGATGACCTTAAGGTTATCAAGAAGGCAGTAGGGAGGGCTGGGAGGATACTGGGATGTATAGGGAGAGGCATCACCAGCAGAAAACAGGAAGTTGTTATCCCTTTGTACAGACAGTTGGTGAGACCCCATCTGGAGTACTGCATCCAGTTCTGGAGACCCCATCTCTGCAAGGACATAGACAGGATAGACGCAGTCCAGATGAGGACAACTAAAATGGTGCAGGGTCTGCAAGAGAAGCCATATGAGCAGAGACTAAAGGAGCTTAATACGTATACCCTTGAGGAAAGGAGGGGGGACATGATAGAAACTTTTAAGTACCTCAGTGGAATCACCAAAGTCCAAGAGGGTAGCATCTTTTAGAAAAAGAGATGTGGAAGAACAAGAGGACACAATTTGAAGATGGGGGGCAGTTCAAGGGCAATGTGAGGAAGTATTTATTTCACAGAGAGGGTGGTGGATGCATGGAACAGCCTTCCTGAGGAGGTTGTGGGGTCTAAAACTGTGGGAGAATTCAAGAATGCATTGGACAGACATAAGGCAATTTTTGTGGGGGGTAGGAAGAAATAGGCTGTTAGTTAACTGGGATCTGTAGCTTATCCTGTAGGTAGGGAAATGGGCAGACTAGGTGGGCAGGGCAATCCTTGTCTGCTGTCAAAGTCTATGTTTCTATGACATGCTACAGCATAGGAGAATGGGGTGAGAGTTAGGCCTGATGACCCCATGACACACCCCAACATCTGTTGGTGCATAATACAGTATAATACATTATACTGGCGCGGTAGCGCTAGTATAGTTAGGGTTGAGTAGGCACTTTGATGTTAAACCCCAATTTTTGCACATTAAGAACTTTGCAACTGTTCAACAAATTTGCACAAAATTTGGAATGTGCAGTCTGGCATGGCAGATCTCTTGATCTGCCAAGTTGTGTTTTGGTTGGACTTACGGTTTCTGCGCAGCGAACCGCTGAAAAACACTTTTTTCGCCACTTTTCATACGTTTTTGCTCATCACGCTATAACCACACCATTTTTTGTTTTGGTCTGAAACTTAGAACATAGAAAGAGTTTGGGTCAAAGAACAATCCAACATTGGTTTGGTTTAAAAATATTAATCTGCTATAAAGTGATTAAATTTTTAATTATTTGGTTCTGAGCATGCTCAGTTCACTCCCAAGATTTATATGCATGTGTTGTGAAAGAGGAGTGGGCTCATGGTCAAGGATTTTGTCAGCTCACAAAAGGGGATTTATAAAATCCCGGTCCGTCAGGGAAAAATCCTCATCCACGAGCCGCCATCTTGTTTTAATTTCCCCCCCAAACAAAATGTCGTAGCTTCCTCCACGGGTGACTTCTTGTTGCAATAAGGCATGGATTTTGTTCAGGGTGACACCCTCTACAAACCTATACCTTTGGTTTGCTTCATTTTGGGCAAAAAATGGGCGTTTCAAATTTTGAAATCCGTCTGCGACTCATTTCCGATCCCCTTTCGCGAGTTGACAAAATCCCAGTCTGCCAGCTGATCCCCCTTTCATGAGGTAGAAAAATCCTTGACCATCACTTTGTGACCAGATGGTCCTTTTCGTGGACGAGGATTGACTCACGGTCAAGGATTTTGCTGCCTAACGAAAGAGGATCGGCTCGCAGACTGGGATTTTGTCAACTTGCGAATGGGGATAGGGTTTTAGAATCCTCTTTTATGAGCTAACAAAATCCTAGTCTGCACACTGACAAAATCCCAGTCCACAAGGAATCCTCTTTCGTGAGGTAGCAAAATCTTTGACTGTCACTTTGTGACTAGATGGCCCTTCACGCGGTCGAGGATTGACTCACGGTCAAGAATTTTGCTGCCTCACAAAAGGAGAGTGACTCGCAGACTGGGATTTTGCCAGCTTGTGAAATGGGATTGGATTTTTGAATCCCCTTTCATGAGCTGACAAAATTGCAGTCTGCGAGCTGACAAAATTGCAGTCTGCGAGTGATCCCCTTTCGTGAGGTAGCAAAATCCTTGACCGTCACTTTGTGACCAGCTGGTCAAAATCTGATGGTCAAAGATTTCTCGCAGATGGTAATTTTGACAGCTCTCAAATGGGGATTGATCTGGCTGTCAGGGATTTAACTTTTAAAAACATTGACACTGCACTGTTATTTAACGGTTTGGTGTTTTGGTTGAAATTTGCAGGGTATAAATGAGGTGTCCCAGAGATGTGGATTATGCTATTTAGGTGTTGAAAAGTTAATCCATTCCATAGATATGCCATCACAAAGTTTTGATTTTTCCCATAGGATAACATTGTGGTACCTATAGCGACTTTCGGCACCCGTATCTTGAAAATGAAGCGAGATACGGATTTTTCGGTACTCACTGCTTAGATCACCTTAAGCCAGAAAAACAAATTTGGAAATCATAGATTACACCTGCAGTGGAATTTTTTTCCTAGATTGTACGGTTACTGAGATATCTGCAAATTAGTGTCACAAGGGTTCCAAAGGTGCCTTTTCAGCACTTTTCAGTGCTTATATCTTGTAAATGATGCAAGATATGGATTTCATTGATTTATGCTGCATGGAGGTTTCACTGTCATGATTACAACGCCACTTAAATTTTTTTCATAGCTGCTACGGTTGCTGAAATATTAACAGATTAATAAGAGTTCCTTGCCCTATAGGGCTGGTGTATGGCACTGTAGTTATGTGTAAGTGGGCGCGGGGCCCAGGGTCCTGTGCTCCCACTGACACTATATCGTGTCTGAAATGGGTAGCTTAGGTCAGGCCTGCACTCCACCAACACATGCTATTTGCTAGTTATATTACACTTTTTCAAAAGTAAGGAAATTCATTGTAAAAACTTCATTTAATGCATCAGTTAGGGTTAAAGCAACAAAAGTGGAAATGAGATGTTAATGTTGAGCCTTAACCTCACCCCCCCACCCCCATCCTCCACAGACCAACAGATGCCGGGTGTGCGTTGGGGTCGTCCGAGCCCTCTGCCCATTTTTCTTATGCTGCACCACCTCAGTTTGTTTATGCATGGAATGGGGTGAGAGTTGGCTGATGACCCCAATGCACCGTGTGCCTGTTGGAGGGTGGTGGGGTGGGGTGGTAGGGATGTAACTGTAAGACCACATTTCCAAACTTTTGTCGCTGTGCTAGCAACCCTAACTGATGCATTTAACAGTCTTTTGCAATGAACATATATATATATATATATATATATATACACGTATAAATATGTATATATATATATATACACACAGTATACACACACACACACACACCTATCTGTCAGTCTATCTATCTGTCTATCTGTCTATTTATGCAAAAAGGAACTAAGTCATTATTTGCTGAGGAAAAACTGTTATTAAATATACAGATGAACTATGCACCAACTTGACTTTCCGACAAAGTTACAATACATATTATAAGTTGATGTAATCCAACCAGAAAACACTTAGGCTACAATTGATTAATACCATAGTTTGTTTAAGAGAAAGCAACTTCTTATCATTTTTCTGTTGCACCACAAAGTCCAGATCTGTAGCTCATATTTCAAATGCCATGTCTTAATGAAACATACTGCAAAGTCTTTGCTATAATATGCACCACAGCAATGTTTAATAAAGACAGTAATTCTGCAATAATCACACTTCATGGAAATATTGTTCTAGATTTCCTTCGAAAAACATTTATCCCTAGGGACATAATTATGATGCCACAGATGTAGGTGCAGCTGTGTTCACATTGTTGTGAGATACTGGTTGACTGATCTCGGTTTCGCTTTCGTCTGTAGAGGTTGACTCCTATTGTGCTTTTTTTATCTTTTTACTTCTGATGAAGTTTGACAACTGATCAGGCTCAGAGTAAATGTAATGAGCTGAGTCCAAAATAACTCTTGTTTTACAGGGGAAATAGCAATGAAAATGTCCCTCCCATCTGTTGAACTTCAGACCTATATTGAATAAAGGTGGGTCTGCGGGCCAGGACTTAAGAACTGACATCCGGACACATGTAAACTTTCAGATTATGAAATGACATTGCTCCCATCAATCTGGCTTGCTTTATGATATAGTCCCTATTGCTTTCATGTGCAAACTGTACCAGCAGTATAGGAGGTTTAGCATAAATAGCTAAGGCAGTTGTAGTCAGTGGTAAATGAAAGCTTTAATAAGAGGGGGCATGGTTTCAGGTGTGTAACTGAGACAAGTAGAAAGAAACTGTTTGACAATGTCCCATGTTGCAGTTTTAGCATTTTCCAACAAAGACAGGCCTACAAACCTGTAGTTGTTTTTCCAAACTGTGTTCTCCAGGTTCTCAGTCTTCCTGGCTGGGGATATATTATCTGTTAACACTGCAAGGAGGAGGAGGATTCTAGTTTAGCAGCCATTGTGGACTGTTCTTTTCAAGTCAGCTTCACTGAACTGAGATTGAGACTTTTGTGACTCTGAGTACCCCTCTGTATTCATTTTTTTCTTTTTTCTTTTTATTCATTTACTTGCACTGCACTGATTCCTGCTGTGTTCCAGATCCACCCCAAACCCTCTCTCAACTCCCACAAAGGTAGAGCTTGGATGGTGCCCACAATCTGGTGATAATGGCACCATTCTCACCGCGGAGCTCTATATCTTATTTCTTTATTCTCTATTATTGTGTTACCTTGGCTTTAAATATGAAATTGTCTTTGATTCACTAACATTTTGCTTAATTTCCTCCTTCAAGGCCCCTCTGAGCAACAGCATCAGCCACGTTCACTACCAGCTGCGGTCATCAGGTGGTTGTGTTGCCATCTGAAAGGCAAAATCTCTGCCCACTACTGCAGCAGCCAGTCACTTTTTGTCATACTTGCAGCAGTTGCTCCAATTGGCTCTGGGTCCCTTTTTTCTTCCACTTGCCAGCCTGTCTAGTTTTCAGTCATCTGGCCTCTTATTCCATTAAGAGTCTAATTCCTACTAGCTATCACTTGTGCGGAGCAGTATAATTCATTGATAGAGAGCTGTAAGGAGTACAGCAGTACTTTTGGTTCCTCTGGCCAGTGCAAGGCCCAACTTCCTCTGGACCTCATGGCTTCCCCTGCCTCTAATTTAGGCTTAAAAAAATCATGATTTGTGGATGCTCTTCTCAGTTTCCCAAGGACATCGTCATATCATAGATTCTCACCATGCACTTTTTGGGTCATATTTTATAGAGGAGCTAAACACAGTAATATACATAGTCTCATGTAAGGTTGAAAGGGTTCATGCCCATGCTTCATAGCAGGGACCGACACGTATACTGTGTAAACATATAGGACTAATTTATGCACATTTCCCATATAACTTATTGTCCAGGGTTTTCTGGGACTTCCTTATTTTATTTTTTGTTAAAAAATTGGTAACCGGAAAAGGCACACTGAGCCGAGGCTCATTTCCAGGTGCGACCCGGAGGGGGGTAGTGTTGTGAGGCAGATATTAGTCCAAAGTTACCTATGAAGTTCTGTACATCTTCATGTCTACTCTCTCCACTGGTAGGCTATTCCATGGGTTCACCAACATCTGGGAGAAGTGCTTCTATGTTACCCTTGAATGTACTGCCTCTGAACTTTCGGGCATGTCCATCTGCCCTGTTGGCGAACACCAGATCTCTGTCTGTTCCATCTTGTCAATACCCTTGACTATGTATGAGGAAGACTAAGATCATGCCCTCTCTCAGCTTTCTTTTCAACAACTTGAACATATTAAGGAATGCTAGCCTTTCCTTGTAGCTTTTGTCTTCCTTACCCCTGATAATTTTGGTGGCTCTGCATGGCCTCCGCTTGACTGCCTCAATGTTCTTTATGTCATTATGAGCCCAGAACTTCCTGCAGTATTCCAGGTGGGTCTTAGAAAAACCTTGTAAAGAGGCAGGATTACTTCCCCTGCCCAGCTGGTCACTCCTGTTTGATGTGCTCTAGTAATCTGCCAGCCCATATAGTGCTTGTCATAATTCAGCCCCTTGTCTGTTATGAAGAACATATTCTTTTGTTCCTTCACTACAGCAGGAGGAACCCCACACAATGTGTAGGTCCTACCTCTGTTGTTACTCCCCATGTGTTGTACCTTGCATTTGGCTACATTCAGCTTGAGACTCCAGGAGTCTGACCAGTAACCCAGCTTGTTCAGGCCTTCCTGATGGTTGTCCACATCCTCAAGAGAATCCATCACTCTGGCCTGCTTAGTGTTATTAATGAACTTAAGCAGCCTGCTGTGGACACCAGCTTCTAGACTGCTGAAACTGTTAAAGAGTAGTGGTCCTAGAACTGATCCCTCAAGGACAGCACTGAGTACCCATCCTCACTTGGGGTAGTGCATGTCCACCACAACTGTGTGCTTCCTGTCTCCAAGCTAATTAACAGTCCATCATGTTTATGCCTCTTGTATGCCACACTTGCCCAGAAGCTTGTTGTACAACACAGTTTCAAAGGGTTTGTTAAAGTCCAGATAGAATATATCTATGGCCCTGTCCCTGACCATATTCCTGGTCCCCCCCCCTCGTAGATGGTGATCAAATTGCTTTTGCATGATCTGCCCCTCAAAATTCCATTCTGAGAGAGGGAAAGAACCTTGGTTCAACCAAGCACTGCATTTTTCTGTCCTTGATAATGGCTTCCAGGACCTTACCCAGTACTGATGTCCAGGCTGAATAGCCTGTTGTTGCCAGGGTCTTATCTTGACCCATTTTGAAAATGAGGACCACAAAGGCCACTTTCCAGCTCT
This sequence comes from Neoceratodus forsteri, assembly GCA_016271365.2. Lineage (NCBI taxonomy): Eukaryota > Metazoa > Chordata > Ceratodontiformes > Ceratodontidae > Neoceratodus > Neoceratodus forsteri. The sequence continues at coordinate 44,843,146 of CM057451.1, forward strand.
CCAGAACCACTCTTGTTTGGATAGACTCCTGAAACATTATTGCAAGCTGACCAAATTGTCTTCTTAGCACGAATATCATCCTGGAGTTTATCCTGTCTGCCTCTTGAGATTTACCTAGCTTGATTTCCACTAGGTAGTGAGCTGCCAGAGTGGATGTTATGTCTGCAGGCTAAATTATGGCTACTCCTGATGCCATGGTCCCTCCCAGCTCCAGGGGGCCATTGGTTAAACACTAAGGGCCGGATATTCAAAGGGTTGCGCCATGCGCAATAAGATTCTTGCTTGCGAAGTCCGGAAGTGCGCCATTCTGCGAGATATTCAGCAGGAGGCAGTTGCGCCAATCAAAACAGAAGTTGAGCAACAGTGCAATGCAAATGAAGGCATGTGCAACTGAGAGGGGTGGATCCATGCATAAGAGGCGCAATCACGATATTCAAAGACTTAGCACCAATGCGCCAAGAGCGAACCAACGGAAGTTGTGCCCCAGCAGAAATGAGCCAAAATAAAAAGGCTCAAGGAAGAGGTGCAAGAACGCGACAGGGAAGACACATGAGGCAGAGAGACAGAGAAGGCCAGAATAACATACAGTGCAGGCCAGGGAGTGCACAGGACAGAAGAGGGGCAAGGGAAGGTGTATGGGGCCACAGAGTGCAGAGGCCAGTAGGTGTACCAGGTGCAGTGGAGGTAGCAGTCAGGACAGCGGGGGTAACAGAGCAACATCAGCCGGGGGTCACAAGCCAGGGAGATGGACAGTGCCAGCTTCCACATGGAAGCTGTAATGAGGGGGGGGTGAGAATGCATGCTGCAGGGGGACGTGGCCGTGGAAGGGCCCGTCGGCGGTACGCCCCCAACAGGCAGTACCGTGCCCGCATCAGCTTTGAGCTGTACACAGATGTAGAGATCGTGGGCCGGTACCGCCTGAACAGGGCAATACTGAGACGGCTCTGTGAGCTGTGCAGTGATGTGATGCAGGCACCCTCACGACGGAGTCACGCTCTGTCGGTGGAGACCAAGGTGACAGCCTGCATGTGCCTGCTCACCACGGGCACCTTCCAGAGGCTGACAGGGGACACCACAGGCATCACACAGTCGGCCACGTCACGCATCCTCACCCAATTCCTCAGCGCACTGCTGCCACATGCTGCGGAGCACATCCAGTTCCCCAGCACCGCGGCAGAGTGTACAGCAAACATGCAGGAGTTCCACAGGGTAGCACTTATGCCTGGTGTGCTAGGGGCCATAGACTGCACCCATGTGGCCATATGCACACCACCTGGCCCCTGATGGGGCTGCATATAGGAACAGGAAGGACTATTCCAGTGTCAACTGCCAGGTGGTGTGTGATGCCACTGGGCGCATAATCAATGTCTGTGCCACACACACCCTGGCGGAGCACATAATGCCTTTATATGGTATCAGTCCACACTGTGCCATCGATTCAAGAATGGGGACATCCCTACAGGCCATCTAGTGGGTGAGTACGCATGTAGGAATTGCAAACATGGGGCAAGGGTGGGAATGCCACAGGTGTTATGGTAGTGGCACACAGGGATATTGGCAATATGGACCTGAACATGATACTCATCTCCACCATCTCCACACAGGTGAGAGCAGATACCCACTCTGTCCCTGGCTGCTCACACCCTACCGGCGCCCCATGACCCCATCACACAACGCTATAATGAGGCGCATGCCACCACACGCAACATCATCGAGCGGGTGTTTGGGATGCTCAAGGCACGCTTCCAATGTCTAGACACCTCCGGCGGTGCCCTACAGTACAGCCCCTCAAAGGCCTGTGGGATATTCCTAGCCTGTTGTATCCTGCACAACATGGCCAAAGACTGTGGGATAGCCATTCAGGTCGAGGAGGAGGACAGCGATGGGGTCACCAGCGGCACCGGTGATGATGGTGATGAGCAGCCCCCCTTTGGACGGCGAGACCCTCGACTGATCCGGCAGGCCCAGCTGCACCGGAACACCATCAAGGAGGAGCATTATGCACGACACAGGTAAGTCAAGGGGCCATGTGCAACCAACATTGTCCTGGCGCAACCCACAGGCACACAGAGTAACACACCAGGGGTGCATGACAGCAAGGGGAGTGGAAGGGACCACGGACACAAACACACCATTAGGGAGGGGCGAACAGTCATATGGAGACACACACACACACACACACCAGGCACAAAGCGTACATGGGCAGGTGCACAGCAGAGCAGGAACAGACATGGCAAACACACAGATCCACTGGCCACACCCATCACCTGTACTGTCCAAGTACGTGTGTCAGATGCTGGGCACCCTTGCACCTTGGTGTACAGTACAATGCAGGCATCATCATGCACATGCACCTGTGGACAGCAGTCAGGATGGTGTGCAGGTAGTCCATATGTCGGCGTGATGTGCAGGGCACCCACCAGTGCACTGCCCACCATGATGCACAGTGCACACAGGGCAGCACCAGACAGGGCCCACACTGGGAGACAGGTCAGTCATGTTGCACCATTCCACGGCCACCGCGGATGCATGGGCGGCCCTGCCGTGACCCAACAGCACTGGCAGGCTGAACAGGGGCCACATGGGGTGGCGCCGATGGACCACCAGGGGTCCCACTGCATGATCGTGACCTTGTCCGCAGTGGGGTCTGTAGTATGCCAAACATACCTGCACCAGGGGTGCTCGGGATGCCCACAGCAGAACCCGGCGTCGACAGGCTTGGTGTTGCACGATGCCGGAACGGGAGTGGAGAGCGACTGTGGGGGGCGCGTGGTACAGGGCACCTGCTTGTGTGCCCAATGCAGCCACAACAGCGACCAATGCCCGGTCTGCCTGTCAATGGCGGCGGTCACATCCATCCACATATGGACCATCTCTGCACGGTCCAGAGCACAGTCCCTGCTGTGCCGCTCCACAGCCACACACAGTGCCTCCATGGATGTTGCAACCCGCCTTTGCTGCTGTACTGATTCCCGCAGCAGGCGGGTGTGCTCTTCAAATGGGTACTCTGCCACAATGGCATCCTGTCCCCCAGGGTATGGAAGGTCCTGATGCTCAACACCCCTTGAGGGTGGGTGCTGTTCACCAGGACCAGGAATGGGCATATCAAAGGGTGGTGGGCACGTGCCATCGCTGGACACTGTACTCCCAGACCTGGTGGGTGACTGCTGCTGCCCCTCCAACCGCTGTGCCCCAGGGACCACTCGTTCCACTGCTGTGGCCACAACAGTGCCAGACACCTGCACAGCCACCAGTGCTGCCCCACCGGTGCTGACAGGCACAGCCTGGGGCTGTGCCGACATGCTGGCACACACGTTGGAACCAGCTAGGCCCAGGGGCACGTGCTGGCCTGCTATGTGTCCGTCATGGGACACACACATGTCACTGCCCCTTGCAGTCCTTGCATCATCAATGGTGCAGGTATGTGCTACAGCCACAGTCACAGTGTGCTGGCATGCTTGTATGCCAGACTGCTGAGACACAGGCTGTGCACCCCCCACACCCGACTCACCGACACCAGAGCTGGCAGCCCGGTGTGCATGCTGGTGCAGTGCATGCTGGCTGGTGACAGAATTGGATGGACCCTCCTCCATGTCCAGCAGGTCTTCCTCACTGCCTGGACCCACCACCACCATCCCCTGAAGATGAACAGGATCTGTAACAGAAAGAGAGGACATGTGAGTGCATGTGAACAACCTTCCCCCCCCCCAACACCACCACCATGTCATACCGTGCAGTGATGGGCTTCCACCTGTCTGGAATCCACCTCCTGGTATGCCCTCAATAGCACTCCACTGCATTGATGCAGCCAGTCAATCCTCAGCCGGGGTCAGCTCCACCACCGCTGGCTGGCCCCCGCCTGTGCCAGCACGTGCTGCCCTGAGGGCTGCCACCTTCTCCTTCACCCTCCTGCGGTCTGTCCCCATCTTCTTTTTGCATTCCTGCACGGAGCACTGGTGGCTTCCATGCAGGTTCACTGCCCGAGCTACCCCCTCCCACGCAGCCACATGGGCCTGAGGGGTGCCCCGCTGTCCACTCAGTAGTGGCTCCTCCTCCAGGTAGGCCTGGAAGAGGGCCTCTGTCTCCGCCGTGGTGAAGTTGGGCCTCCTCCTCCACCCACCATCCTCACCTTGGCTCTGCTCGGTCATGTCGATCTGTATGGGTGGAAGTGGACACCTGTCACTGTGCAGTCTACAGCGTTATCCCATGACCATTGTCCAGAACATCACACAGCTTGCAACCCACCTCTCACCTGCAGTAACCGAATCTGGCCAGCGCAGCCCAATGTCGCACATTTATAGCGCAATGCATGCAAATTAGAAGTGGAGCAACTGTAATGAGATGCAAATCATGCCACTGCACCTTTGAATGGCTGATCAGATGATTTGCATGTGTCGGCTGAATATCGCGCTGTTGCGCTTTGCGCAATATGGTTGAGCCGGCTGAGCCAATGGCTCACATCTGTGACTGTGTGGTACACTGCATTGTGCATGCCCAGGTAGCTTATGCAGGCATCTGCCGCGCAGATGACGCGCTGTGCGCGATCGGCATTTCAGGCCATGGCCACCATTGTGCCAGTGGCGCTACAGCACTGGGCACCATATGGCGCTGTGGCACTACTGCGCAATAGTCCACTGTGGCACTGGCACGCAGGTGATCGGTCACGCAGGATGCGTAGACATCAGATGGTGCTGTGCGTGGCCTTGCGTCATAGACCCCTGACCTGGTGTCTGACCTTTGCCCCCTGGCGCTGTTCGGCTGCCATCTGTATGGCTCTGTTGCGCTGTTTGGTGACAGTGGTGCTATGTGAACCGGCGGCGCTATATGAACAGTCTTGATTGGAACCTGGTGGTCTATTGCCAACATTTCCACGTGGGGTTGCCGCGATGCGGGGCATCATATTGCCTGCTGTACTACAGTTATGGCATGCAGGAGAGCTCCCCAGTGGAGTCAGTTGGAGGTGGCCAACCTGGTGGCAGTGGTTGAGCCCCACTTTGGGGCACTGTTTGGGGATCAGCCCCTCACCATGGCCCTCACCCATGTGTGGCTGCAGGTGGCCACTGAACTTGAGAGGGTCACAGGGCAGTGCCGGTCTGCTGACCAGTGCAGGCACAGATATAGTGACCTCCACAGGAGGGAGCCGGACATGCTGCAACGCCTCAGGTCACGTGCCAGGAGGGATGTTGTGACTAGGCCAGGTGGGTGTACCATCTATGCATCTGTATTCTCCATAGGGGTGTGACTGTGTTTTGGTGGCAGTGCATGGGGGATGGCTCTGCCATGGTTGGCTGTGTCAGTGTGTGCAGGTGTGAGATGCATGGGTCTGGCTGTGTGGGCAGGTACACTCACTGGGGCAGGGGGCAGTCTGCTTTGGGGTCACACTGATGTTTTTCTCAACATTTGTCACCCACAGGCCTGGTGGAGAGGATGCAGGCCCAGGCTGAGGATGGCCGTGGTGGGACCCAGGTGGCAGCCGGAAGAGGCGTGAGGGGGGCCACAGTGGCAGCAGCAGCAGCCACAGCTGCTTGATGAGTGTGAGTGTCATTACATCATGGATGCTATTGCATGTTGGAGGGGGTGGGCATGACCACCAGCCATGGACAACACAACCATGCACGACACAGGCGACAGTCATCACTGTCCAGTGTCACTGCACATCTGTGTGTGTGTCACTGGTGGTCCATGCATGCACTGGGCACATGGCTATGGAACTGGCATCCCACCACATTGCCACATCACTTGACAGCCTTGTTTGTGCTGTGATGGACATGGGCAGTGTATGTGTGCAGTGGTGCACATAGCTGGTGCTGCCTGGTTGGGCGTGTCATGTGCATGGTCACAGTGGGTGGGTGCATACCATCACAGGTGCGGGGCACTAGGCTATATGCCTTGCAGGATGGGTGGTGTTCAGGGTTGTGGACAGTCACAGCCATTGACTGTGTTCTCTTTTCCTAGGTCTCAGCATCCTACGGCAGATGGACCATGCCCTCCAGTGGCTGACACAGGTGTCAGTTGCTACACATGACCTCCTCACAGACATGCAGCGCCATGGGGTCAGGCGACGCCGGAGGAACCGGGAAGATCAACCGCAGCAGGGGACCAGCCTGCCGGGTGCTGACTGCGCCCCTTCCCACTTCACCCAGCCCTCCCACCCTGCCTTCCTCTCCCAGTTGTTCACCCCTACCCTTACCCACCCCTACCTTGTACCCCTACCCCCTTGTCTTGTACATATATGTATATAGTTATGTTATTGGTCTTGGTGTTGTACATATCTTTTTCCAATATATATATATTTTGTTATGAATACTGTGGTGGTCTCTGATTTGCAGCTGGCTATGGTTGCTCAGTTGCAGTGGTGTGCATGGCATCTGGGGTGGTATGGTCCTGGGTGTGTGTGTGTGTGTGTGTGTGTGTGTGTGTGTGCATGGGGAGGTGTCTCCGGTGTGGGAGTGACTTTCAGCCTATCTTGCCATCTGCTGCCGCCCACTGCTGGGTGGCCAGGATGGGTCTGGCTTGTATGGTTCTGTACTACATGAGGTTGCAGTGTGCCGGGGGGTATGCATGGTGTTTACTGCAGTGACAGTCACTGCACATGGGTGGTGTCTTGGGGTCACAGTGCAGGGTATGCTGTGCAGAAGGGGGGGCTGATGTGCACTGTGGTTGTCGACCCCCTGTGTGTGGCAGTCTCAGCCTGCCAGTGGGTGTGCTGGGGCGACATGGCCCTGCTGTGCTTTGTTGGCTTGTCCCCATGGGCCAGTGGATCATCCATCCCTCCCCCAGTGATGCTGTGCTTGGGGTGTGCGGGTGTACTGTTAGTTCTGCAGTGTGTTCCTGTGCCCATGTGTGGCATGGCTGGTGGTGGGCCCCAGCCTGCCTCCCTGGTTGTGCAGTTCCATTGCTCTGCTGGGGGCTCTGCTTGCACTATGGCACCTCTGGACTGCTCAGCTGGGCTAGCCTTGTTGTGCTATGACGCATCATTTCTGCTCAGCTTCCCCTTCCTGGTTGCGCTATGGCGCAGTTTGTGTGATATTCAGACGTTGGCTGCTTGCGCAGTTTGTCTTGCTCCATGTTTGAATATTGCATCTGTTGCGCATATGTGCAATTGACTTGTGCTTTCTCCTGCTGTTGCGCACTTTTTGGTCGCAGTTTGAATATCCGGCCCTCAATGTATGTGCAGATATTCATTCAGCATCTCAACCATTGCCTCAGTCTCTTTCACATGTTCCTTTCCCCACCCCCATTTTCAGAGGTTCAAGCCCCTCCTTTACCTTCCTTCTTCTATTTACGTACTGGAAAAAGGCTCTGGTGTTGCCTGCAGATCCTATTGCTACAGAACCAAAAGTGGTGGTTGGGCCCACTGATGAAGACTCCAGTTACGATTCAAAGTACTGGGTACCTAGCATGTCCTCTTAGTTGGTGCTCACACTTTTTTTTAATAAATTTCACTCTGTTTGCACCTTTCTGTGCATGCTTTTTCTTTGCATACCATTTTTGGTTCTGTAGCTTTCCCTATTTGGGTCTTTTCATGGCTGCAGCACTGCTCCATTTTCTGTGCACTCAGATTTTGCTTTTTATTATTTTATTTATTAAATTCTTGGATTCAATATCTTTGAGCTGGGAGCTTGTTTACAAAGGTTCCGTGTCAGTGATACTGGTAGAACATACATAAAGAGACAAATATTAGACAATTCAATTCTGAAAATAAATACGAAGAACATTGTACAAAAAGGCAGCCCTTCAAATTTTGGCCGGTGCAATTATTAACAATTTTCAATTACAACTGAGACAAAGTAGGTAAGTATAATATAGTGGACAATATATGAGCAGTCAATGTTGAGCTTGTCAAGGTTGGGGGGGCTATAACAGGGGGTTAGTGGGGCAGTGGAGGATGAGGCAGGGGTGCAGGGGGGTGGCGAGGGGTTGGCAGTGGAGGGAATAGTGGTAAGAGGCAAGGGGTGGAAAAAAGGCAGCGGTGGAAAATAAGGCAGGGGTGGTATCTGGTGAATTAATGCAGAGGGTAGACAGAGTTTCCACAAGCAACTACTGCTATCCTGGCTTCCAGTCCCTCCTTGGCTTTCTTAGCCTTGCAGTCCCTCAGTACTGCTCTGCACGCGTCTCTGGCCAGGAGGCAACCCATCTCTTTCCAGTGGCCATAGACTTTCATTTTCTTCAAGATCATAGGCTGCTGTTGAGCCAAGCGGGCCACTTCTTATCTATTTTTCTCTTATTGTTTACAGTGATGCAGACCTCTGAGGCTGCTTCAAGCACTCACCTAATGATTCCTATGTGTGCTGTGCATTACCAGCCTTATGCAACTGTTCTACATGGCTGGTAATCCTTCTGGTGTCCAAGGGCATGCATTACCCACACTGTTGGACATGAGATTCTTCATCTCAGCAAATTCTGCCTTTCTGTAGTTCTGGGGCCTGGTGGTTGAGGCCCAGCTAATCTTCAAATACAAAAGAGAAGGAAAGAGTTCAACTTCTAATGATATAGATAACAAGGGGTTGCGCTTGACAATACTTATTCCTTGTCAAAGAGAATCTGAGACATAGAGACATTGAGCTGGGGAAGTTAGACTTGAACCACAGGGTCATGACATTAAGGCAAGAAGAAAGTGATGAGGTAGAGTTGTTCTTCAGAGCTGTAAGAAATATAGAAGTATGTATTAGTGGTGTAGAACTGATAGCAAAGGTTGAACTGAGAGATGAGGCAGCCAAAGGAAAAGAGGTTAATAGAAAAGAGTAGTGGACCAAGGATGAAGCCTTGGAGGCCACCAACGTTTACAGATTTGGTGGAGAAAGGCAATACCAACTTCATAGAAATGCCAATTCAGCAGATAGAAACAGAATCAAGTGAGGGGAGAGGGGGAACCTGAGATACCAGTATAACATGTGAGGCTGCCCAGAATAACATTATGGTCAATTGTGTCAAAGCTTCACTAAGGCCAAATGATAAACAACAAGTATCCTGTTGAAAATATTGGGGCTAAGATTTTAGTTTGATATATCCCCTTTCTCAGGATTCAAAGTGTGTAACATAATAAATAACACAAAAGTACATGATAAATACTATTATTTATTATTATTTACTAGGATTTTAGAGAATATTTTTGAGCCAGTGGCTCATTTACAGAGGTTCCACGTCAGAAAAACAAGACAAAAAAAACACACCATAAAGTTACAATAGTAGATGAGTTCGTAGGACTAATACATACAACAGACTGGTACAAAAGAGCAGATGCATCAGAGATAGTCATAGGTTATATCATATACAGAGAAGTTTGAGGGACACAATAGCAAGAACATGTTAAGGTTCTATTGTCTAAGTGCTAGTCCGAAGGGAAATGTTATTTGAACTAAGTGCAAGGAGTAGTCAAATGGATGGAAGCGGACATAGACCAGAAAAAAGGAGCACATGGGCATGGTATAGAGATATAGGTGAATTAAGGGTAAGACAAAGATGAGGACTGTGTGTGGAGGAGAGGGGATGCATGAGGGAAGTGGGGTGAGGGGAGGATGGAGGAGGAGGGAGGTGGAAGAGTGAGGGTAAGGGTGAGTCCTATAGATCTTTAGAGGGGAGTGGATGAGGGAGGATGGGGAGGTGGGAGGTGGAAGAATGAGAGCAAGGGCAAGTCCTAGGATCTGTAGATGAGGGGGAGGAAAAAAAGGAAAAATGGGGGACAGAAAGGGGAAATAGAGGGGGGAGAGAGGCACAAAGGGGAGATGGAAGCAGCATTGTAGCTGAGAGGCTAGGGAACAGAGGCATGGTGATTGGGTTGCGAAGGATGCTAGTTACCACAGTCACAGTTACTAGTAGAAGCTAGGAGAGCATGGTGTTTTGTTTTAAATGGACCAAGCTTAATTTCCTTTTGGAGATCCCTGCCGAGTGAGTTTAACCAGCGAGGTGTGCGGTACACATAGGCTCGCTGACCTTGTGAGGTCCTTCGGAAGGGGATTTTCAGTGAGAGCTCGCTTACGCCTCAAGAACTTCTGGCAGGGTTGAGTTCTGTGAGGAGGTTTTGCACTCCAAGGTGGGTAAGTCCTAATAAAACAGACATCTTAAGGCTGGTAAAACAATAAAAACAGACATCAGGTCCCAATATAAATATACACAATTTAAAATGCCAACATAATTTATTTAATAAGGCCAGATCAAAGTGCCACTTGTGGAGTTCCACTCTAGAATGGCTATCTGAGGTAATGTCCTGTTCCCTGCAAATGTACCAGTTAGCCTTTCTAAGTCTCTAAAACAAAGGGCTCTGTTGGGCAGAGTCAGACTAGCCACAAAGGATACCTGAAAAATTCCAGATGATCCCCCTCTGTTGGGTGTCTGGCTACCTTCTAAACCCTGAAAATCTTTGCATTTTTCCATCATTTTCAAATCAAATTAGGGATATTGTGGGCACTGCAAGTAAATATAAGATGCAAACACAGAGCTGCTGTATCAAATTTAAGTGGAATACTGATATGAGTTTCTTACCCTGGGCCCTCCCCTATAGATTTTCCAGGTGGGCTCCTGCATTCACTTTCCAGGTGGGTGCCTGTATCCCAGTCCAACCCTGCTGTTGGTGTGACTGGAGTGGGGGTGGGTCATTAGAGATAGGTAGGACTCAGATCATTCAGGGTCTAAAATGTCACTAAAACAAACTTGTACACTGGATAACACCAAACATTAAACATTCTCTGCTTTACTGGCAACCAGTCATAGTTATTTCATTGTTATGTTTTATCAGCACTTTGTTTCTGGCTGTATTCCAGTTTCTCTGTGCGGCCACACCTCCAGAGTAATGTCATACCAGACAGCTGTCAATATTTTACATACAGAAACAAGGAATTCTGGGTAATTTATAACATTAGCTTTAATGTGCCTTGCTCAGAAGTACAGTCCTGTACGTTGGTAGTGGTGCACACCTAATATGTAAATGTCCATAGCACGGCATTGTGGGTAAAGTAAGCTGATTTCCAAGTTCCTTACTGTGACGTGCAGTCTCGTATTTCTGTAGTGGCATCAACAATATACGTTATTGTATGTTGATTTTCAGAACAAGGCATTATGTATACAGTATCTAGCTACAAGACTTCTATACTAAGAGATGTAGTCTTCTATTTCTGCAGTGAGCACAGAAATATAATAGCCTGTGTACTAATTTAGATAGTAAGTCATTGTGGGTACACTAAATAGCTGATTTTTCTATCTAAAATTACCTACTGACAGTGTCTCTTTAATAACTTAGTTCCCTTGGTATGATGTCACAGTTGGGGGTTAAAGCACTGAGAAAAAAGGGAGGGGTTATGCAAATGAAGCAGAGTACAGAAATAAAAGCATTTTTTCATGGAAAACAGCACTTTTTGGCTGTTTGAATGGTGGGATACTGATTCACATCTCCTACAGCTTACTATTCCCAGTTGTTATGGCAAACATCGGAAAATCACTTTAAACTTGGGTGCAGCTCCACTGCTTGGTGTGCCTCCAGGACATTATAACATTTACAAGTAGGCTGTCACTCCATGACATGCCTATTAGAGCAGTCAGTAAGCTACTTAGCATTTATGAGACAAAACACCTGCCAACGTAGAAATACCTTACTGTCAATAACTACTGGAATGAATGACTGAAAACCAAGTAAAATACGATGCTAACATTTTCTTTGGGGGAATCATTCCGGTACAGCACCTTATTCTCACAGAATACAAGACTTCATTAATATAGAAGTGGTATAGTGTAGTGGTTCGAGAACAGGCTTGGGTTAGAATGCAAGCTTATACAACAGGAAATCCCCAGCTCAAATCATAAATGAGTCACTTACTACTTACTGTATGTGACCCTCAGCAAGTCAATTAACGTTTTACCGATTCTCTCATCCCAGCTGTAACATTTGGGTAGAAGCAGAACCCCGCTGAAGATTGGAGGCTGCATCTCAGCTGGGTGATCCTGGGTAAATACATTTTAAAATGTAAGGACAAACTTTAAAATCTTTATGAGTTGAGGAGAGGTCACAGGTGGAGTCCGTTGGGGGAAGTTGAAGAAGGACATCAAGAAATACTTCTTCAACGAGAGGGCAGAGGGAAATGGAATAGACTGCCAAAGGAGGTGGTGGAGGCAGGGTCTATAATAAGTTTCAGTGATTTCTGAAACAAATTGAAAGTGCAGGGGAGTGGGAAATGGGGAGAGGTGGCAGAAGGAAGAGGGGATTAGGCCAATATGGAATAGGTAGGGATATGGGGAAGACTTTCTGTTTCTATGTTTCTTATTTTATCTGCCCATCTGGTTTCAGTTTACAAGAGGCTTAACCCATTTTCCTCTTCAAAACAGTGCTTCACTTCTAGGGAAGTGGTGCTGTGCACCAGTATATCTGCAGACCTTTTGATCACAGATTCCTCATTTAAGGATAGCACCAAGGGTTAAACAAGTGGAAACATTTTAACTTCTATAGCTGTTATTGCTCTGTGACTGAATACAAAAAGGTGTCTCCATAACATGTAGCAAAATGGCAACATTCCAACATCAGTTAGCAGGCATCAAACGCTTTAAGTTTTGAAGAAACAAAAGTTTCATTATAATATCCTCTTAATAATTCAAACCACAGGTAGATCAGCATTTCTTCGGGGGGAGGGGGAGACTAAGAGGATATTCTAATTAAGAGGATATTCTAAGGAGACCATCTGTTCTTAAAAACATAGGGCCCGATTTCAGAATATAGTTGGAATTCTGCAAGGGATTTGGGTTTGGGAGTTGAATGCAAGGGGCGACTTGCGGCAATCCTTGCAGCAATTGTGATTTTCAAAGAGAGCCTGCCACAAACCCCGATGCAAGTCCCTTGCATCAACTGCAGCAAGTTAGACCAGCTATCCCCTGGTCTAACTTTTTTTGCCATTGGAGAGCCTGTTTTTGGGGCTTGCGCCAAAGCATTGGCACAAGCTGCTGTAAATTGAGTAAAATATCGCAACTGCACCAAACGTTACCAAAATTGGGTGCAGTTGGAGATGTGTTTGGCACAGTTGTGCTAAACATTGGTGTTGACACAGGGTTTGTCACAAGCCCTGTGTCACCCTTCTAAAATCGGGCCCATAAAGTTTGAAGCCTGCTAACTGATGCTGAAATGTTGCCATTTTTCTACGTTAAGGGAAACGTTTTCATGTTGACTCACAGAGCAATCAAAACTAACAGAGACAGTAAGAAGCTTCAGCCTGTTTATTGCCTGGTGCTATTCTTTAATGAGGAATCTGTGATTAAAAAGTGTGCCAATATACTGTTGCACAGCGCCACTTCCCAGACTCCATGATATTTAGCACCCTTGGTATATAGATTAATAGAAATAAAGAAACATAGTCTATGACAGCAGAAAAAGATGAAGAGTCCATCCAGTCTGGGTTACCTATTTTGCCTTGGGACCTACTCAGCCTCCAGGGTGCTGGCCCTGCCATCCTCACCCCCATTCTCCTCCCCATGTTTGGTGCCCCCAGCTACTATGATACCCTTCATTCTGTCCCCAGTTGTGCTTAAAACCTGCAATGGTTTTTGTACTGACCACCTCAGCCAGCAGCCTGTTCCATGCCTCCAGCATCCTTTCTGTAAAATAATACTTCCTAACATCCCTCCTAAACCTCCCTATTGTTTGTTTCCATTCATGACCTCAAACCAGAATCCAAATTCAATAATTCCCCGCAGTTCACCCTGTTAATTCCTTTTAGGAAATTGAAGGTCTCTGTCATGTCTTCCCTCTCTCTTCTGGTTTCCAGTGAGTGCTGGCCCTGAATCATCTTTGTTAAGTGGCACTGTACCATCTACAGCCTATTCCTATCCTTCTTGAGGTGAGGACTCCAGAACTGGATGCAATACTACAGGTGGGGTCTCATCAAGACTCTATACAGGGATGTAACCCCCCCCCTTTGGGGTTAGAGCCTAAGGCTGGCAACAGGTTGTGCGCTGGGAGATAATTATGTGGTAATGTCAGCATGATAAGGAAAGAGTTATTCCCAGGCTGCCTTGTAGACCTGCTGCAGGCTGAGGTCACCAGGAGGTGGGCAGGATATAAGGGATGTATGCAGGGGAGTGAAGGGAGAGAAGAAGTCAAGGATATTGTGGTGCTGATTGCCCACTCAAGTCACCCGCAGTAATTTTCTAGGGCAAGGCATGAGAGAGAGAGAGAGAGAGAGAGAGAGACTGTAAGAGGACGTGGTGGCAACCATTGTCTGAGCCCCACATGAGGCCCCCCATCATGCCACCTCGGTGGGACTGGAGCAAGATGCCCCATTGGGACCATTGCTCATGAGTATGGTATGAGGTTGAGCCAAATAGAGGAGTAATAAGAAGGTTTCTTTTGGAAGCTTCCAACATTGAAGCCCCACAGAGAGAGATGATCGAGAAGAGATGAGGTATTGTTGGCCACCAGTTGTGAACAGTCACTTGTGGGAAGCCACAAGAAGCCAAAAGGAGATGTGCCGTAGTATGTCAGTAATCTGGGACCCAAGATGGAGTTGGCAGCCCAAGCTGAGAAGCCAGTCAGTTCCATGGGGAAAAAGATGTCAGTGAGAGATAGGAGAAGTTGAGCTGTGGGGCCATATTGGCCTGTAGTATCAGGGGATCTTGAGCTGCCTGAGATTTAGGGATGTCTGAATCACACCCCGTGAAGTATATGTGAACTGTTTGCTTATATGAACTGCTGCTAATGTGTGCCAAGGGATCATAGCGGTTCAAGATTATATGAGCTGCCTTCCTCAAACCCACTGATTTTATTCTGCTCCATGGAGTGTTCTTCAATTTGTTATTAAACCAGATCCCCAGTGTTTGTTCTATAAAGTTGTGGTCTCCAGTTATTTAATTGATTGTTATTGGGCCTAACTCTTATTGCTTTCCTAGCCCAGCACCCGAAGAGCCTTTGCATCCCAGCGTGACTGCTATGACCTACAAATGATCACCATTTCTGGAACAGTACATTTGGTGGCCGCCTCCTGCCCCATGGACAGTTACCATCAGCATACCCCTAGACGCTGGGGAGGGGTGAACTACAGGGGGAATAGTACTTCTTTTTCCTGCTATCAATAACCCTCCCAGTACAACCAAGAATCCTACTTGCTTTGCTATATGCAATGGTGCACGTGGTTGCCCTGTGCAACTGAGTTGCGCTGAAGCAACTAAGGGATATATTCAAAAGAGATGTCCCATGGCACATCTCTTCTGAATAGATCAAATAATGCACTCTGCACAAATACAATGTGCCAGTGCATCCCCCAGACAGGTCTGAATACCAGGAATGGGAAATGTGCCAGTGCATCAGAGATACGCCTTCCACAAATTCTTGATATTCAGACACCAGTATGCAAATTGTGCCATAACGCATGCAAGGTTCAAATAGGGCCATTTGCATATCATTATGGCTCCGTTTGCATGTGTTGTGCAGGACTGGTCAGCGAAATGCACCTGGTGCCCTGCACAGCCTGCAGCAGTAGTACTCCCTCCCCATCCTGTACCACCTATCGGCCGTTGTGACAATTATATACAGCCTTGGTCGTCTAGTGGTTCCCCCCTTTCGCTCCTGTACCTGCGATTGCCATGATAATGGTAAACTTAATGTCCCTGGTGGTCCAGTGGTTCTCTCCTCCCTGTCTGTACCTGCGATCACTGTGATATTAGTAAAATTAATGTCCCTGGTGGTCCAGTGGTTCCCCCCTCCCTGTCTGAATCCCTGATCACCATACATAATGTTATATCAATAGCCCTGGTGGTCCAGTGGTTCCCCCACCCTGCCCGTACATCTGAAAAAGATTTCCCTGGTAGTCTAGTGGTACCCCCCACCCCACCAGTAACTCTGATCTCCTGTAAAGTTAGCCAAAACAATTCCCTGGTGGTCCATTGGCAACCCCCCACCCACACAGGACCCTCAGCACACCCAGCTCCACTCGTCACCGGCAGGCAGCAAACCCACCTGCATACATCTGCCACTGCCCACCAAATGACAGTTTACAGTAGCAGCTGCAAGCCCATTGGTCCACATTGTGAACCAATGGGCTTGCAGTGCATACTGTAATATTCATTCACAAATATGTGAATGAAGTCATTCATTCACATTTTTGTGAACGAGTATTACAGTATGCACTGAAAGCCCATTGGTATTCAGTGTGGACCAATGGGCTTGCAGCTACTACTGTAAGCTGTCATTTGTTGGGCAGCTGTGGAGGTATATGGGTGGGTTTGCTGCCCGCCAATGATGGGGGAGGAGCTGGGTGGGCTGGGGGTCCTGTGTGGGTGGGGGTGTCACGGGACCACCAGGGAATTGTTTTGGCTAATTTTACAGGAGATCAGGGTTACTAGCAGGGTGGGAGGGCACCACTAGACTACCAGGGAAATCTTTTTCAGATGTATGAGTGATCGGAGGTACGGGCAGGGAGGCGGGAACCACTGGATCACCAGGTACATTAATTGTACTAATATCACGGCAATCACATGTATGGACAGGGAAGGGAGAACCACTGGACTGCCAGGGATTATTGTGTGTGTTTGTGCATGATGTTGGGGGGATTGCAACCCATGGCCGGTGGCTGCTGTGTTGTGTACTGCAATACAGCGGCCCGCCAGTGGGTGGATAGCACTTAAGCCAGTTTGTTACAGGCTCAACTTTGAGCCCAGGTATGCGGCACATCTCTGGGTTGTGCCAGCAGATGCGCTGCACATCCCAGGCTGAATACTGGGATGTGCCACATATGCATGGGCACGCCCCCTGGAGATGTACCACACTTTATCTTTGCACCCTGGCACATCAGGAATTGTGCTGCACAATTCCCCCTTATGACTATTGCTCCAGGGCACATTTGTGGGGTTGTGCTGGTGCAACTCAGTATGCCAGGTGCAACCCCTTTGAATATCTCGGCCCTAGAGTAATACATTTACATTTCACACTGGGAAATCAAATATTGTAGGTATATATAGTACTAATGGACATCCATCTGTAATTTTTTTACATTTTTTTTTTTACCTTTTTCAGTCCTTAGCTCTTACAGTATATAGAATAAATAATCCTAGCATACCTGCTGCCAGACATGCTCTAAAGCTGGCAATTTGTTACTATCACATTTCTTTATTACCTGTTTCCTAAGTTTAAAATAAGTTATATCTGACCATTCTCTTATAGCACTCAGTATTTAAAATTGTTCATCTTGCTATAACTGCTAAGTCCATAATTATTGCAGTAACAATAATGAAAATGAGGAAAAAAGTATGTACAATATACATCTTCAATAACATTTGTTGCATTAACCTTATTTGCTGCAGCTTTAAGAAACTTGCTGCTTTTCTTTTTAACATCAGCATAACTGTATTTCTTTCCAGTTAACAAACCACTGTACTCTTGAAACAAAGTTTATTCTGAACCCTACAACAGGAATGCCAAAATGTACCTGCAAAGATCTGGATTTTAAGCCCATCGGTATCTCACAAGTGTCTTTCCATGTTTTCACATGACCCTGTGGGCAACATAACATTTTGTCAACTTGTACTTTAACACCATTTGTTTAAAAGACAATCTAAGGCTTTTTTTTACTTTCTTTCTGTCCCTCCTTTCTGCCCCCTCGACCCACTTGTTCAATCCACTGATCAATCCTACAGGTCCCTCCTACAGAATCTGCCCCTAGAGTGGCAGGCAAGCTCCTTTTTAACCATCCTGCCTTCTCCTACTCCTAGGAGTGCCTGCACAATGGGGTCTGTCCTGTGAGTACATGAGTTGTGTCCTTGTGTGCCCTTTTTTGTTACCCCACCATATCTTTAATATGAAAATCTACATATGTTGACAATGTGACTTGTTCTAAATCCCCCCGTGTCCTGTTAATGTCTTCCAAGATATCGAGTACATGAGCTGTGTCCTTGTGTACCCTTTTTTGTTACCCCACCATAGCTTTAATATGAAAATCTACATATGTTGACAATGGTTCTAGAATCGAACCAATGGCCACTACTATACTGTAGGTCTACCTGGGGATAGATTCAGATCTTTGTGAATCTTTGGTGTAGTATAAAAAACAGGTATAGTTGGTGTGGTGTAAAGTATCGCTTTTCATTCCCATTTATTTGTATGGTCTTTTGAAAACCCTTTTCTAATACCTGCTGTACTATTTCTGCAATTTCTGGAGTAGAGTTATATGCTATGCATTGATAATTTGTAGTGTCCTTAACTTGTCTAATGTGTTCAGTTTAGTAGTCCTTATAGTTCTGAATTACCACTGTCCCTCCTTTATCTGCTTGTTTAATTACTATATAGTTTTTTTCTAAACTATTCAAAGCGGCAAATTTATTTGCAATAAGATTTTGTCTGTGTGGTAGCCCTGCTGTCTTATAAATAACTTTATTTCTGATTCAGTCAGTCTTAGGTAAGTATCAATAGCAGCTGGAATTTGTCTTGGGGGCATTAATGTAGATTTCACTTCTAACTCTTTTTTAAATTCTGTGTTTTTATTTCTCACTGGGACAGTCAGCATCGGAACATTTTCTATTAAGATTTTGATGTCAAAATAATGACGTAGTTGAATTTTTCAAAAAAATCTTTGCATGTCTACTTTAATTTAAAACTGTTACGTTTTTGGTGTGGACAAAAAGTAAGGCCTTTACCAAGGACTGTTTCTTCTTCCTGTGTTAAACTGTAATCTGAAAGGTTGTATACTATTTTGTGTTTTTCTTCTGTTGGTTGCTTGCATACGTTCTTTCTCCTGTTTCTTTCATGTTTTTGTTCTTCTGCCATCTGATCCTGTTCCCTTCCTCCTACTGCTCCTTCTTCTAGGTCTTGACCTGTGTCTGTGGAATCCCCCTGTCCTTGGTCTTTCCATTTGTGTTGTTCCTGATTCCCGAACTATCTCTGTTGCCCTCTCCCACTCCTCCAAAATCTGCCCCTGCCCTGATATCTTCCAAAAAAAAAAAGAACCTATCTGTGGTCTTTGTGGTCTTTGACCACATTTGTTGCATTAACCTTATTTGCTGCAGCTTTATGAAACTTGATGCTTTTCTTTTTAACATCAGCATAACTGTATTTCTTTCCAGTTAACAGACCACTGTACTCTTGAAACAAAGTTTATTCTGAACCCTACAACAGGAATGCCAAAATGTACCTGCAAAGATCTGGATTTTAAGCCCAGTATCTTACAAATGTCTTTCCTTGTTTTCACATGACCCTGTGGGCAACATAACATTTTGTCCACTTGTACTTTAACACCATTTGTTTAAAAGACAATCTAAGCCTTTTTTTGTACTTTCTTTCTGTCCCTCCTTACTGCCCCCTCGACCCACTTGTTCAGTCCATTGATCAATCCTACAGGTCCCTCCCACAGAATCTGCCCCTAGAGTGCCAGAAAAGCTCCTTTTTAACCCTCCTGCCTTCTCCTACTCCTAGGAATGCCTGCACAATGGGGTCTGTCCTGTGAGTCGGTGATCCCTAGGTGGATCGGTTGTCATCTTGGCCCAAGGGTTTCTTTTTTTCCATTTTTCTTCCCTTTAGCCCTGTCTCAACCCAATGGAATGTTGGCGCAAGGAGATATGTCCAGAGTGGTGACATGCTGATGCACATCTCCTCCCAACTGCCTAACAGTATTTCCCCTCCCCGACTCCACCAAGTGGAGCCACCAAGCCCTTCGAGAGCCCATGCTTCCAACGGCTCTCTCGGGACATTGGGTGCTGGTAGCACCCCTGGTGTCCCTCCTCCAGAGGGAGGAGAGCATCCATTGGGATGCTCAATCCTCCCTCTTCCCAATGACCCGAGTCTGTTCCCATACCCAGGTCACCAGGTGGCATGAGGTGTCGACAATCTAAGCCTTTTAAATGTTTCACATATCATGATTACTGGGTATTACTGGGTGTCTAAGACAGAGGAAGGCACTTAGCCCATCTGAACTGTCTCCCACTCTGAGTGGGTGTATGTGTTTACTGGAATGGGTTATTCATGAAGTACTGTACTTGTCCAGTTCCCTTTTAAAACAGTTTGAATCATCAATCTCTGTGAGATTTTGTGCTAACTTGATTCCAGATCTTTGTTGTTCTTATGGTGAAAAACGAATCCCTTCTGTTGGTGTTGGGACTAACCAATTGGAGGTTATGGGATCTAAGATTCACTAATCTGAAATTATATACAAAAACACAATTTGTTCTTATGTCTGGATCTTTTAATAGTTTATGAAGTAACAAGATGTCTCCCCTCAGTTGTCTATTTTCGAGACTAAATAAGTTTAATTCCTTGATTCGGTCTGAGTAAAACATATCCACCAATCTTGGAATCATTTTGTCAGTCTATGTTGTATTAATTCTAGTGTCTTAATATCCTTTTTGAGATGTGGGCCCAAAAGGGGAATGCATAGTTTAAATAGGGTTGCAAATATGATCTGTACAGTGGAAGGAGGCATTGTTTTGTTCTGGAAATGAATCCTTTTTTTAACATGTCCCAAAAGTCGATTTGCTTTCTGAGTTATTACTCTACAATGGTTTGAGGGCATAAGGTTGTTACTAATTATAATTCCAAGATCCCTCTCATTCTCAACTATAGTGCAGTGTTTCCTAAATAATAAGTTTATGTGGATTATGTTTCCCTAGGTGAAGGACTGTGCATTTTTCTGTGTTGAACCTTGTCTTATTTTTCAGTGCCCAGTTCTCAATTTTACTTAAATCTTTTAGTAAGGATAGATATTTTTCTTCCTGATCTACTTCAGCACAAATCTTGGTATCATCTGCAAACTTTGCTACATTACTGTTTAAGTTGTGATGTAGATCCCCTATGTAGATACCAAATAGAATAGGCCCAAGCAGAGATCCCTGTGATACCCCACTCATGACCAGTCTCTCATCAGAGAGTTTCCCACAGACCCAAACTACTCGAGCTCTATCCATAAGCCACTCTTCAATCCATCTTACCACCAAATGATTAATATCAATTAATTTAAGTTTTGTAACCAGTTTGGTATAGGGAACTGTGTCAAAAGCCTTTTGGAAATCATGAAAAATGACATCTACTGGGATACCTTTATCCAAACTACAGCTAACCTGTTCATAAAAGGTTATTAAATTTGTTGTACATGATCTTCCCCATGCAAACCTGTGTTGTGTTGGATTCTGTATCGCTAGTTCCTTAATAATTCCCTTGAGTTTAACCTTGAGTAATCTCTCTATGATTTTACAGTGGACAGAGGTCAGACTGATCAGCCTATATGATGTCAATCAAAAAGACTACTTACCTTGCAAGCTTACAGGATCCCTCCGGTGCCTTGTCTACCAACAAGGACACCAGCAGCTCAGAATGAACTGTATTTACAATATGTGCTAACCAGGAAGTAGAGCAAACTATTGAGTGAAGACTTTTCTCTTAAAGGGATACTTCCATTTATTTTTCTACTGAGCACATTTCTGAGTGTTAGTTCCACAGTGTCTCTGCAATACCTGCTGCCCACACACAAACTCAACAGCTATAGCAGTTGTTTTTGCACTTTGCAGTACGCCATACTAAGATAAGATTCTCTGAATAAACAAATTTATCAGATACAATTGATGAGATATTGAGAAGGAAGTGGAGGTACATATAGTGTGGTAGCAGTTAAGAAGAACCTGAAGGATAGGAAAAAGAGGGCTGAAAAACAATCACTTACCTAATATAAAACAGGATCTATAAAGGGAGAAACATGCTCAGATAGCAATTAGCTATGTAGAGCTAAAGTAGGATAGGCCACAAGACCCCTTATAAGAAACAATTGGTTATAAAAATTAAAGACACATGCATTAATTGAATAACAGAGTATGGAAATACTTACTGAACCCAATTTCTCTTAAATACTATTAATAGCTATAATGGTGGCTAATAATGTATATCCGCATGAAAACACAGGTAGTTATCAAGAAATTACAAAATCAGCAACTAGTTCATTTCCTCATTAAGTCCATATTTTTTTTATCAATAACTTTGAATTTGTCCATCTAATAGGGTTCTCGATGTAAGAGTTTTTGTTTGATGCCTCCTCCCCTGAGTAGATGCTGTATATGTTCCAAACTCAAAAACGTAAAGTTGGAATAGGATGTCTTTTCTCATTGAAAAGACGTGCTACTGGAGATCTTTCATAGCCCCTTTTTATAGTGCTTTCATGTTCCAAGATCCTAGTTTTAAATGTGCTGGTAATTTGTCCCATGTATATCAGGTCACAGGCCATTTCAAAATATGTACTACAAATGAAGTTTGGAACATGATAAAGTACTGAATTTAAGTGGTTTCATTTCTTGCTGTGTTTTGTAATTCCTTTATTCTATAAATGCCTGATCAGGCACGGTAATGTTCATAAGGAAAATTGTCCCTTATGTCTACACTCATTTTCCCTGTTTCCTGAGGAATTTTATGTTAGGCATGTACAAGTCTGTCCCTGATGTTTTTAGCCCTTTTTGCCTACCAGAATGGGTCTTGCCTTAAAAAATTTTTATCCTTTGAAGCAGCTTTTTGTACACTCCAGCGCTTGTTAATAGCTGTTTTAATTACTACAAACTTATCAGAAAATGTGGCAATGCATAATATTGTGCTGGGGTCAGAAGTATTTATTGTTTCATCTAAAGTGCTCTGTCTAGTGCTGACTCCAGCCTTTTTTTCAGCTCTGTTTACTACTCTTGTGGCGAAACCTTTATTTAGAAATCTGTCTCTCAATTCTGTATGTGTCTCATTAAAATCTTCCTCTTTTGAACAATTTCTGTGGGCCCTTATGTACAGTACTATCCATAAAGGATATTGTTCTTTTGAGGTGGGTAATGGAAACTGCCCCCCCGTAGACTATTTCTGTCTATAATTTTTCCTATATAATGTCGTCTCCAGTCCCTTTCCTGATATAAAGATTTCTTGATAAAAAAAAAACACCTTTTTTATACTGTGTTCCATACTAAATTTAATATGATCAGTGCAATTATTCAGAAACTCATGAAATACTTCCAGTTCATCTACGCTTACTGACCATAAAATAAGGCAGTCATCTATATATCTGCCCCCCAAAATAATCTTGTAATAATATTTATTGCACATGGGGATATTTACAAAGTAGTTTCCAAATCGAGTCATATAAAGACAAACGTGTGATGGGGCCATAGGTGACCCCATCACAGTGCCTTTAATCTGATTATAGTATCCCTTCTCAAATTTGAAATAGTTTCATATCAGGACCTATTCTGCTAGCTCTAGAAGAAACCTATCCTTCCCTGCCTCACTATTTTCTCTGTATATCAGAAATTGCTTAAGAATGAATAGGACTGCTTTATGTGGGACTGATGTGTACAGATTATGTATGTCCATAATTGCCAATGTGACTTGTTCTAAATCCCCCGTGTCCTGTTAATGTCTTCCAAGATATTGAGTACATGAGCTGTGTCCTTGTGTACCCTTTTTTGTTACCCCACCATATCTTTAATATGAAAATCTACATATGCTGACAATGGTTCTAGAATTGAACCAATGGCCACTACTATACTATAGGTCTACCTAGGGGGTAGATTCAGATCTTAGTGAATCTTTGGTGTAGTATAAAAAAACAGGTATAGTTGGTGTGGCGTAAAGTAATGCTTTTCATTCCCATTTATTTGTATGGTCTTTTGAAAACCCTTTTCTAACACCTGCTCTACTATTTCTGCAATTTCTGGAGTAGAGTTATATGCTATGCATTGATAATTTGTAGTGTCCTTAACTTGTCTAACGTGTTCAGTTTAGTAGTCCTTATAGTTCTGAATTACCACTGTCCCTCCTTTATCTGCTGGTTTAATTACTATATTGTTTGTTTCTAAACAATTCAAAGTGGCAAATTCATTTGCAATAAGATTTTGTCTGTGTGGTAGCCCTGCTGTCTTATAAATAACTTTATTTCTGATTCAGTCAGTTTTAGGTAAGTATCAATAGCAGCTGGAATTTGTCTTGGGGGCATTAATGTAGGTTTCACTTCTAACCCTTTTTTAAATTCTGTGTTTTTATTTCTCACAGGGACAGTCAGTATCGAACATTTTCTGTTAAGGTTTTGAAGTCAAAATAATGACGTAGTTGAATTTTCCAAAAAACCTTTACGTTTCTATTTTTAATTTAAAACTGTTACGTTTTTGGTGTGGACAAAAAGTAAGGACTGTTTCTTCTTCCTGTGTTAAACTGTAATCTGAAAGGTTGTATATTATTTTGTGTTTTTCTTCTGTTGATTGCTTCCATACGTTCTTTCTCCTGTTCCTTTCATGTTTTTGTTCTTCTGCCATCTGATTCTGTTCCCTCCCTCCTACTGCTCCTTCTTCTAGGTCTTGACCTGTGTCTGTGGATGCCCCCTGTCCTTGGTCTTTCCATTTGTGTTGTTCCTGATTCCTGAACTATCTCTGTTGCCCTCTCCCAACGCTCCAAAATCTGCCCCTGCCCTGATATCTTCCAAAAAAAAAGAACCTGTTTGCAGTCTTTGATATTGTGTGTCTACACTTGAGTCACTAGAGTACAAAGAGCTGTTTGAGTCAAGGTTGTAAATTATCCAAAAGTCTGGTTTCAAATCTTTTGACCAATTGTAAACTTTTTCATTCTTGTAGTCATTTAAATCATGGCAGAATTTTCTGAGTTTTTTATGCCCTACTCGTATTCTTCTAAAAATGTCTTTGTTTTTTCCAACCATTCATTCAGTTCTGTCTCAGTTACTGTTTCTTTTCAGTTGATCATTTAATGCTTCTAATTCATTAATGACATTGACCAGTTCTTTGTTGATGGATTCTATTAATAATACAATAAAATCATTAGAACAGCCATTATGGGCCCCATCCCATCTTCTGTTCAGACTAGGGTCATCAAACCCCAAATTAGGTCCTAATAGAACACGTAGGCCACGTGGACTACAGAATACACTTTTATTTAATGCACTCTGCCATTGTGATGGTATGCTATTTTAATCTGACCTCTTTTTGTTTTAAAGTGTCAGTCCTATTGTGAATACATAGAAACATAGACTTTGACAGCAGATAAGGCCCACTTGGCCCACCTAGTCTGCCCATTTCCCTACTTACAGGATAAGCTGCAGATCCTAGTTAACCAACAGCCTATTTCTTCCTACTCACCACAAGAATTGCCTTATGTCTGTCCCATGCATTCTTGAATTCTCCCACAGTTTTAGACCCCACAACCTCCTCAGAAAGACTGTTCCATGTGTCCACCACCCTCTCTGTGAAAAAATACTTCCTCACATTGCCCCTGAGCTGTCCCTCCTCTGTCTTCAAATTGTGTCCCCTTGTTCTTGCACATCTCTTTTCTGAAAGATACTACCCTCTTGGACTTTGTTGATTCCACTGAGGTACTTAAAAGCTTCTATCATGTCCCCCTCTCCCTCCTTTCCTCAAAGGTATACATATTAAGCTCCTTTAGTCTCTCCTCATATGGCTTCTCTTGCAGACCCTGCACCATTTTAGTTGCCCTCCACTGTACTGCCTCTATCTTGTCTATGTCCTTGTGGAGATGGGGTCTTCAGAACTGGACACAGTACTCCAGATGGGGTCTCACCAACTGTCTGTACAGAGGGATAACAACTTCCTGTTTTCTGCTGGTGATGCCTCTACCTATACATCCCAGTATCACCACCCATCCCTACTGCCTTCTCACATTGCTTGCTAATGTTTAGGTCCTCAGATATGATTACCCCTAGGTCCCTTTCCATTTTTGTTCTTGTTACTACCTCCCCCCATTGTATAATCTTCCCCTGGGTTTTTGTTTCCCAGGTGCATTATTTTGAACTTTTTTGCATTGAATCCAAGCTGCCATACTTCTGACCATTCCTCCAACCTTGCCAAGTCCCTTCTCATCATTCCTGTGCCTCCTTGTTTAGCAACCCTGTTGCAGATCTTTGTGTCATCTGCAAAGAGGCATACTTTTCCTTTCAGTCCCTCTGTACTGTCACATATAAAGACATTAAAAAGGAATGGACCTAGTACTGAACCCTGCAGTACCCCACTAGTAACCCCTATTTCTTCAGAGTGGACTCCATTTACAATTATCTTCTGTTCTCTGTTGTTCAGCCAATGTTTTACCCAGGCTACCACCCTGGGATCCACTTCCAAGCTGGTTAATTTGATTATTAATCTTTTGTGTGGGACTGTGTCAAATGCCTTGTTAAAGTCTAGGTAGGCCATGTCCACAGCCCCTCCCTGGTCTACTACTTTGGTCACCCAGTCAAAGAAATCAATTAGATTCATCTGACATGACCTTCCCACTGTGAACCCATGCTGCCTTGGCTCCTGTGCCACACTGGCCTCTAGGCACTCAACAATTCTTTCCTTTAGAAGTGATTCCATCACTTTCCCTACCACAGAGGTCAAACTGATAGGTCTGTTGTTTCCTGCCTCTGTTTTGCTTCCACTTTTGTGAAGGGGAATCACATTCACCTTCCTCTAGTCCTCAGGTACCTCACCATCCTCCCATGATTTGTTAAAAAGGGTAGTCAGTGGTGTCATTAGTTCTCCCCTTAATTCTTTTAGAATTCTGGGGTGAATTCCATCAAGCCCCATTGCTTTGTCCACCTTCAGTTTTAAGAGTTCTTTGAGAACCCTTTTTTTATGTGAAAGGACTGGGATCAACCACCCTATCCAGAGTGTTTCTGTTAATTGGATTAGGCACCTCCCCTCCTCCTGTTTTGTGAATACTGAGCAGAGGTATTAATTCAGTATCCCTGCTTTTTCACTGTCCCTCTCTGCCCACCCACTATCCATTCTATTCAGCCTCATTATCCCTCCCTTTGTCTTTCTACACTCCCAGATGTACCTATAAAAGGTTTTCTCCCCCTTCTTAACTGAGTTGGCTATCTTTTCCTCAGTTTGGGCCTTTGCTATTCTGACTTCCTTCCATGCTTCCTTCTGCCTTACATGGTACAGTTCTGTGTCCTGCTCCTTCTGTGTTTCCTTATACTTCCTGAATGCTATTTTTTTCTCCCTAACCTTCCCCGCCACCTCTTTTGAGAACCACAGTGGATTTTTCTTTCATTTTGATTTGTTTATTTGCTTTACACAAAAGCTTGTTGCCTCTGTGACAGCAGTTTTGATGTTTTCCCATTGTTGCTCCACCCCTCCTTCTAGCCTGTTTGCTAGTGCTTTTCTAAGGCACTCTCCCATCTTGCCAGAGTCAGCCCCTCTGAAGTCCAGTACTCTCACTTTTGTATGGCTTGACTCTGTAGCTGAGTTTATTATGAACCACACTGTTTGGTGGTCACTTGTTCCCAGATGGCTACCCACTTCTAGATCTGAGATTCTCTCACTGTCCCCATTTGAGAGTATGAGGTCTAAGATTGCTCCCTCACTAGTGGGTTCCAAAACTAGCTGTCTAAGGCATGCCACCTGTAGGACTATTCTTTCTTTCAGGTGCTGAAAAATTTATTCTACTTTTAATGTCACCGAGAATCCTTGCTTGTTCTTCAGGTGTAATATATAGTAAAAAAAACTACACAGAAAGCAGTACTCTCAGCAAAGAGTGGGAGCTGGAAAATATGAAGCACATAAATTATAAAGAACCAGCACTCCAGACCAGCATATTCAGTTGGAGAGAATTTTTTACTAATGAAAAATTAATAGTACTTACAATGAATATCATTAAAAAGCATAGGACTTTCAGAAGGCAAAGTGACAATATAACGCTCCCTCACACACATCTTACCACTGCGCTTCAGGGTGTCCTACCCCTTCCTCAGGAGGCATGACCAACATGATTACTCAGTGCTCATATATACCTTTATCCACAAGTGCAAACAATAATACAAATTAATTAAAGTGTTTAAACCAATAGTGATACCAACCCTATCACAGGCTGTGTCCAAGGTAGTGTTTGTCTCTGTCAGCTCACATCAGTGCAGCAGTTCTGTGAAAGCCTGTATATAACAAACTAGTTTAAAGGAAATTTCCAGAGTCACAGTCTGCCTGCACTGCTGGCAGTGACAAACACTCACAGGATCCCCTGTAAATAAGTGTCCAACAAATCAATTTTAGTTCTCTAAAAAACAACTTTTAAATGCATACTATAGTGCCATAGTATTTGGGGGTTTATAATTCACTATTTCACACCTATAGGAGTTCCAAATATTCCTAATATACTGTTAAATCAATTGCTGGTGTACTCCATGCTCAAAGTGCTCATCCCTCCCATACCATAATCAACTTTCCATATGGACAATTAGTCCATTAAATTGTCACTTTGACTTCCGAAAGTCCTATGCTTTTTTAATGATATTCATTGTAAGTACTATGAATTTTTCATCAGTAAAAAATTCTCTCTAACTGAATATGCTGTTGTGGAGTGCTGGTTCTTTATAATTTATGTAATATATAATGGGACTGACCTTTGTCCAACATGAGAGCCAATTATGTAAATAGGTTAATACTAATTTTAAACCTAATAGTGATAAAAAATTACAAAATATGAGAAAAATTTTTTTGGAGAAAAATATTGGTGGTGGGGGCATATACAACACACTGGACCTAGTAATAAACTAAATTTACAGAATATATATACAGCATGTGTATATGTATGTGTGTGTATATATATATATATATATATATATGTATATATTTATTAGCTTTTGTTGATTGGGTAGATGCGTTAGGCAAAACCCTGCCTATTTTCAAGCATGACCTGGGAGAGTATAATTTGCAATTGATGAAACAGGACAATGGTGAAGTACAAAGCAGTATAATGCAAAACCAATTTGATAACCTCGCAGGGATAGTCAGGAAAAAAACACACATTTAGTAGTAGCCATCCTCGCAGGGATGGAAGGGAGAGGGTAACAGAATTAGGCAAATGCTATATATATATATATATGTGTATATATATATATATATGTTCATTGCAAAAAAATCCATTTAATGCATTAGTTAGGGTTGTTCCACAGCGACAAAAGGAAGGAAATTCGGTGTTAGGGTTGAAAACCCTAACTCCACATTCACCCCTTCAGCACCACACATATACAGACACACTCACACATGCAAGTAGGGGGAGGACCAAGGCAACACAACCAATCACAGACAACCAGCAGAAGGTGAGAGAAATAAAATACAACTGTCTAAATGTACTACAAGACATCCCCATCCACCCAACCAGGTACTGCATGCTCAGTGGAGATCCACAGCAAAACTGAGGCCATGTACACCAAATGTACACATCCCTGATTGCAGGTACACACAACATACTACACTTAGGAGTTGCATGGCCTTACCTAGCGATGCCCCACACCCCACCACACCCGGTACTGCACAGTGACTGTGTATCAACAATGCAAGTCCCTTATTGCAGCTGTACAGAGGTTTGTACTCTTATGAGTAGACAGATATAAAATGAAAGTGTCTAAATATACTACAAGACACATCCAGCAGCATGACACAACAACTGTAGCATATGAGCATGTGATGTGCATAGCTGTATATTTTCTGAGTCTGTCCACTCAGGATGGAGAACCTGATCTGGAGGTTTGGGAAGACATTGCCTGCACAAGGCCATGCAAGTCCTAATCATACTAACAGGTGTGCAGCTTCATTGATGGAGGTGTACCATAGATGTCCATGGACTTAGTTTTGCTGTAGTGTACACTTAGAATACAGTAAGTGGTCTGTTTGTTAGGGAATGTGGGATTAGTTGGCTGAAGGCATACAACTCCTAACTGTGCTAACATGAGTGTAGCTACAATGTTGGAAGTGTACCATGTATGTTCATAGGCTAAGTTTTGTTGTAGCTCTCTACTCAGGAAGCACTAGCTGGTAAGGACGATGGCATTACCTATCTGAGGCCATGCAAATTCTAAGTGTGCTAAGTTGAGTATTCTTGCAATAACTGAGGTGTTCCATTCATCTCCATACCCTCAGATTAACAGTGGGTCTCCACTGAGTATGTACTCCTGGGCTTGGGATTTGGGGAAGCATTCCCTGGCTGAGGCCATGCAACTGATAAGTCTACTAACTGGAGTGTACCTGCAATCAGGAAGGTGTCCCATTCATCTCCAAAGCCTCTGTTTTCCTGTGACTTTTCAGTCTGGATGCAGCAAGTGGTGTTGGGGGTGGGCAAGTGGTGTTGGGGGGTGTTTACCTGAGACTGTGCAAGTCTGAAGTGTGCAAATGTCTGTACAGCTGCAATAAATGAGTTTTACTGTTGATCTCCATCACCTTACTTCTGCTGCTGCTCTCCAGTCAGTATGCAGTACCTCGTCTTGTGGGATGAGACATTAAAGGAACAGTGCCTGACGGTCTGGGTGTTATGCTGGGATTACATCACACCTCAGGTAGTTCAGCCCGAGCTCACCGACCAAGGGCAATCAATAGCTGAGAAAGGATGGTATCCCAGCATAACATCCAGCCTGGAGGATATTATTCCCATTATTCAATGGGTTGCTGATTTATTATAAAGAAAAGAATTTAAAAGAATGTTTTAGTTGGTCTGAAAATATATTTTTATTTCTTAGCATAAGATGAAAAATGGTCATCCATATATAAACAGTCATCAGGGATGTTATGGTAAGGTAACATCACTGCTGTGACAGCCAACTCACCAGTCAGAAGCCAAGATTGTTTCTTGCTATTGCATAATGTCTCACTAAGGGCCTCCAGTGCATAACTCTGTTAACTTGTGCATACCTGAATTCAAGCAGATATACTATCCATATCCAAGCTCTTATTTTTGCTGTGACTCTCCAGTGAGTGTGTGTGTGTGTGGGGGGTGTGGGGCATTGCTAGGTAAGGCCATGCAACTCCTAAGTGTGGTATGTTGTGTGCACCTGCAATCAGGGATGTGTATGTTTGGTGTACATGGCCTCAGTTTTGCTGAGCATGCAGTACCTGGTTGGGTGGGTGGGGATGTCTTGTAGTACATTTAAACAGTTATATTTTATTTCTCTCACCTGCTGCTGGTTGTCTGTGATTGGTCGTGTTGCCTTGGTCCTCCCCCTACTTGCATATATGTGTGTGTGTGTCTGTGTATGTGTGGTGCTGGGGGGGTGAATGCGGAGTTAGGGTTTTCAATCCTAACACTGAATTTCCTTCCTTTTGTCGCTGTGGAAGAACCCTGACTTATGCATTAAACAGAGTTTTTTTGCCATGAATTTCCCTTCTTTATGAGAATGAGGAATATTAATAATAAATGGAAACATGGTGGTGGGAGTGTGAGGTCTGAAGGGCCTCACACTCCTACCTCTTAATTTGGTTCATGGAAGTAGTGGTGGAAGCGCAGGCCATTCGGGCCCTGCACTCCTACCACATAATTTGGTGTATGGATGCAGTGATTGGAGCAAAGGCTCTTCAGGTGTAACCTCCAACATTATTTTTAGTAGTACCTTATTGCTATAATAATATTAACATTCTTTTAAACACTATTAAACATTGTACAGCCCATTGCTAACCTCCACAGTTATATAAATAAGAGATTAACATAAGGCTGTCACAATGTTAACAGTCGATAATAGAACTTCTTGTCTGATACTCTAGTACTCATATCAATACAATCAGTATTCTGTCATGCTACATATCTCAGTAGATGGTACCCCACAAATTAGAATAAAACACAACAAATGTTTCTGTTAAGAAAATATTTATATATTGTGCATCATTTATACAAAAAAAGATATAAAAGATAAAGATGTACAAAAAAATAATATCTTTAGTTATGTATAAAAATATATTTTTCTAACATAACGAAATAAAAGAATGCACAAAAAAAGTAAATAAATCAACAGAATATAAATAAAATTTGCACCGAAAATTGTGATTCTTTAAATAAGTAATTGTTTGAAAAAACAAAATATTCTCAACTTGTTAAAAAAAAAAAAAAACAAAGAAACAAAACAAATGTACATTTGAACAAGAGGTGTGCTGCTGGTCGAGGCAGCCCAGGACAAAAACTGGGGACTATGTGTAGGCGAATGGAAAGTAGAAGCCGCTGCACCACTGGGAGAATATTCCAGGTGAGCTGTGGAAACAGCTCATTGTGGCTCAGGGAGGCTTGCTGTAGCGGGTGCAGATGAAACAGTGCTGATCAGTGCACTGCCACCTGCCACTGTGCTCACAGGCTCAAACACAAGATTAATAGTGGCCTGCTGCGCTTCAAGTAGGGTTGTCAATTTGTCAACCCGTACTCAAAACGTAGCAGTTTCTTCAGTTAAAGTATCTATCTTGTGCTCAAGCCTGTGAACACAGTGGCAGTGGACAGTGCATGTTTTCTTTTCATGTGCCTCTGCAAATACAGAAAAACTACTTTAAATATATAATAGTCACAGTTGAACTGTATTGCGTGTCTTAAAGCTGAAAAAAATATGTGTTTGCTTGCATATATATAAACTAGACATACAGTACATGTCTATTCATAGCCGCATATATTAAGGCAGTAAATATAACAAATACTCTCTTATTATTCTGTCCATGATCTCTGTTACTTACGATGCAGTTTAAACATATTTTTTGTAAGTTTAAATACATTGTACTACTCCTGCATTCATATACTATGTTACTTAGCATGTAACACACTCAATTAATGCAATGCCTGTTCAGTACATATAACACAGCAAAGTATTTAAAGACTGAAATTCCATCTTGTTCTAAAGACACTGTAATTTCAACCTATAGACATATTGTATTTGTGCATGTTCTTTACATTTTGTGTCTGTTGCGCAGCATGAAAATGTCATATCAGTCACTAAATGTTAGTTTATGTTGTGTACAATAATCACTGTAATATTACTACAATTCAGACTGCCTTTCATGCTGTGCCTGTCTAGAAATAATATTAAAGCAGTATGTTGTTCCAATGTTATGATGCATGTTACAGCTAATGTTTAGCATTTGAATAGCAATCCTCAGGATACTAACTGTTACTCTTTTCATAAGACGTCACCTGTCTATTTAATGTTAAGGTACAGAATATCCAAATAATAAATACAATTGATTACATTGTTGTGTCTTTCTTAACAATATAAAATTCCACATTATAAATACAACAGTTAATCCTGTAAGTATTGGAACGATATACGAACACAGTCTGTATTTCTCAACGTCTGACTCTTCTTTGAACATGAGTAATGTATAAGGAACATTTTGAGCATTGAGGTTTTTTTATGTTAATGGTGGGATTTTCAGAAATATGCCTGGCAGTGCCTCAAGCTGGACGCAGTGCAGCTGGGATGCGGCAGGCCATGGACTGGGCGATATACAGTGGTACTATGCCATGGCTCAGTACCATTGAAAATGGCAGTGTGCCCTCTCACATTGCACATGGCTCAGTAGCACTGTGACAGCACAACTGTTAACAGACAGAGGATGGGTATGTAGCACTGTAAGTGCAGTTGTGCCAGCTGTAGGGATTGTGATATTCAACAGTAGATATGCAAATTAGGCCATGATGCATGTAAGGTGCAAGTGGGCATATCAGCATTTCATTATGGCCTCATTTCCATGCAGCTGCGACTATCCCCTGCAACTTGCACTTGGTGCCCTCACACACTGCAGCTGTCAGTGCCCAATGCCCCCTGTGCATTGCAGCTAAGTCTACCAATGCCTGATCATGGCCATAAGTATTATTAAAATCTGCTTACAGTATCCTGGTGGCCCAGTGGACCGCTTCCAGCGCAATCATGGACATAAGTATTAAAAAACAAGTTCAATTTATACCTGGTGGTCCGCTGGTAACCCCCTCAGCATACACCCACTGAGCTATGACACTCCACTCCCCAGCTCAGTTAGCATCAGGCACCAGCTCCCAACCTGGAACTGGTCATCTGGTCACCAACTGATTGCGCACACCACAACTGCACACACATTGTTCCATAGCATGCATCAATGGCTTTGCAGACCATACCATACTACACAGTCCCGATATGTGAATGGGTGGATTACAGGTGAGGAACTGTTGACTGATACTGACCGGGGTGGGGGACAGGGTGTCAGAGTTCAGTGGGTAGGTGGTGAGTGGGGAACCACTGAACCACCATGGATAATTGTAAGATATTTTCATAATACTTAAACCACAATCAGCCTTGAAGCGGTCCACTGTACCACCAGGGATAGCATTACAATTATAATTCCCACAATTGGATGTGGGGAAGGGTGGGATATGACGCTAACAGTTCCTGTACCCGGAGCTCGACTTGGCACCCACATGTGCTTAGTACCATGTTGCACTGCACAATATGACAGCTCAGCTGTGTGTAGCTAGCCCTTGACCCTATTTGTTTTACACAAAAACTTTCAGCAGCAATGTACAGCACAAGTAGGGATTGCACCAACATATGCACCACACATCACAGGCTAAATATTGGGCTGTCTGGAATATGCATGTACATGCTCCTCCACACTTGCACTGCATACATTAATGCTGCACCCTGGTGCATTGGGATCTGTCTGTCACAACATCACCTTTGGAACATCATGCCAGAGTACACCGGTGGGTTGTGCATGATGCAATACTGTTGCACCATGCACAACCCCTTTGAATACACCATCCTCACTTAACAATTTCTCCTGTGCAGCAGAAACCAAATAGTTTGATGCAACATTTAATCATTTAATCTGCACCAGAAGACATACGAAGAAAGACTAAAGGAGCATAATATGTATACTCTTGAGGAAAGAAGGGAGAGAGGGGACATGATAGAAACTTTCAAGTACCTCAAGGGAATTAACAAAGTCCAAGAGGGTAGCATCTTCTAGAAAAAGAGATGTGCAAGAACAAGGGGGCACAATTTGAAGATAGAGGGGGGACGGCTCAGGGGTAATGTGAGGAAGTATTTTTTCACTGAGAGGGTTGTGGATGCATGGAACAGCCTCCCTGAGGAGGTTGTGGAGTCAAGAACAGTGGGGGACTTCAGGAATGCATGGGACAGGCATAAGGCAGTCCTTGGGGCAGGTAAGAGGAAGTAAGCTGTTGGTTAACTAGGATCTGCAGCTTATCTGTTAGGTAGGAAAATGGGCAGACTAGGTGGGCCAAGCAGTCCTTATCTGCCGTCAAATTCTATGTTTCTATGTTAAGATTGTACATGAAACATACAGAGTAATTATCAATGTTTGTAGATTCAGTTAACATTCAGTTGCATTCCACTTTCTGTAATTTTCAAGTTTACAGAACATATCATCTACATGATTTTGATTTCATACTTATGTTCAGAGCTACTGACTTCCTCCTGCTTCACCTGCACCACTGGGACTCTCACAGCCTCCCTGTCCACTGTAACAAATATGAACACATCATGTTATAATCATAATTAACAAATGTGAATTAATCACAACCCTTCAACTGTGATTGCTATAGATCATGTTCTGTTATACTGGCATCCAACAATATAGTACTGCTCTGTATGTGGCTACCTACGACAGGCTTGAAGTAATGCAACAGAAATTGCATGCCACATAAAGTCTTCTAACAATGCAGACAGTAACAGTATGGAAAGGATATTCAAATGGTTGTGCATAGCGCAACACCATTGAAACATGTACTACCAGTAGTACACCCTGGTGTGATACTGAAAAGAAGATTAATCAGAGCAAAAATCTTGATGTACCATTATGCATCAGTAATGTATGCAGCCCAAATAAGTTAGGCTGTATTATTATGCATAGTCTGGACATCCCAATATTCAGCCTGGGATGTACTGACCATACGCATGTGCAGCTGCTTTCACAGAAGACAGCTGACCAAAAAAAGAGAAGCAACACTGGCCATCCACAGCTGACCTGCTGTATTGCAGGGTGCAATATTGCAGCCACCAGGTATGCTAGGCACTTGACCTCTAGCATCACTGTCTGTCAGAATCAAGCCCCCCCCAACCCATGGTGGATTGCAAGCTTATGATAATATGAATAACCCTGCTGTTCCAGTCCAACCTATCCCCAGCACAATGACAGTCTTTTACTAATATAATGAACGCTGGTGGTCCACTGTACCCTATATCCAACCCGACTACAGGCTTTCAATAATATCATTAACTGCTGTGGTCCAGGAAACTCTATATCCATCCAAATTGTGAACTTAAAATAATATTATTAACTATATTGCACTAGTGATCTTGCTCCCTCAGCCCGATTTCGGGCTGCGTGAATACAAACCCACCTTGGTGGCCAGCAGTATCCCTCCCAACTTCTCCACTACTGCTCACCACCTGGACTCCTCCCAGTCAGCAGTGGTGACATCACACCACATACAAGATGCACAGTCACCTGCTGAGTAATACCATAGAGTACAGCTGTACGCCCATTGGTCCACAGTATGGCCAATGGACATGCGAACCATATGTATGCATTCACATATATGTAGTCTGTAGAACAGTATGATCTCCAAATGGATTGGGCCACACAGTGGGTAAATATCATGCAGTCATACTGTACACTGTGAGTTGGTAGTCAGATGTGCGGTTTGTGGGTGTGACTGTTCTGTACTACAGCATGACTCCACTATGACAGCTGCATAGAGCAGCACCATAATCTGTATCTATTCTGTATTTTCCTAATATGGCATTGCCAGCACAACTGAAACCGACTGTTCTAAAACCCTTAATATTAAGTGTAAGTGCTGTGCAGTGCTGAGATGCTTGCCATGCTTAGCTGGAGACAGCTACAACAGTGCTGCAAACTGCATACAAAGCATAGCATGATGAGATGCTGATTTCAGTATTTCCAGAGATAATTGAAGTGTGCTCATTTCATGTCGCTGGAATAAAGTTCACCACTGCCAAATGTTGTTCAAGCTAATGGTTCAGCCCTGCACTAAAGTCGTGTAAACATATTACTGCTGTACAAACAGTTTGTGCAATATGTTACAATTGTGGACATTGTATTTTCAGATATGGTGCTGCCTGCACCTGTACTGTACTCACACATTTGCTGGCATAGACATTGCTCACATGCATCACTTCTGCATACTTTTACATCGCAGTGCACTGTTCTGTTCTTATGGCTTGAACTTCCTCATTAACATATTCATAGCTGTGCTATTCAGTGCTAATTTTCCCCTTGCATTCCCAGCCCAGTTTGACCCACCTTATTCCCATGCGATATTCCCATTGGGCTATTTCTTTTTTATATCCATAGCTTTGTAGGCTGTCCAAGTCTTGCCAGCGCCACAGTAACATTTTTACCCCTGGAGCAATGTTTTCAACATCTGTTGCTGATTATTAACAGAACCTCACTTATCTGACGTACAACTACTGACAGTAGGCACTCAGCATAACAACTACAAGTATCTTCTTACCATCTGACTCTACAATAATCACGGACTCAGACTCAGAGACTGCAGACTCCACAGCTTCTGTCTCAGCTGGTACTACCTCGGCCACTGGTTGAGAATGCCTCTGTCGCTCTGTCAGATAAAGATAAAACACAGATTTACTGACTGTGAACACCCATGTAAACTACTAAGTGTAAGACTATCAACATTATTAGCAAATAAGTAATTACACTATTTTTTTCTTCGCACTTGTAAAGTACTACTTATATTGCAGCCATTGTAATAGAATTAAATAGCTATTGTACACTCACTGTATAGTTGCAGAACACAACATGGAAAGATTTAAATACTGCAAATAGACAATCAGATTTAAAACCTGTTTTTAATACTGAAAACATGATCTGCAGATGTAACTTCACTTGTGTGCCACGAGGTATGGCGACCAGCACCTCAGCTGTCAGCAGGATCGTTACAGATGGATCACTGTCACTTAATGAGTAACAATAGATACCTTCATTTCACATAACACAGCAACACTGCAGCCTCACAACTGTCAAGTGCTGAGCACAGGGATGTTCTAGTTGAAGTAGAGTAATATTCTGTACAGTGAGTTTCCTATTCAGTGCTCACAATAAAATGCAGCCTTCATTTATGCAGCACATAAATGGAACCAGTTGCATGTAATCATTCCCACTTATATACACATACTCCAATAACTAGCAACTTATGTCTGGCACCCTGCCACCCTGTAGCGATCACAAACTGATATCCTATTGTGCGCAACATAAAGGTTCCCTAATACCTAACTTTTAACAGTTAAATTAACGTTAACATGCTCATATAGTGCACCTTCACTCCACAGTGATTGTCAGCTTTCTCAAGTTACTCATATGTTTGCTGTCATAGTGTAGTTTCACACTAGCTTGGTTGTCCTCTTTGTAAATGAAGATTCATGTGTTCTGATACAAAGTATTATCCTATAACCCAGGTAGATACACTATTAATATAGTTGTAGTCCCAGTACTTCACTATCTGTATGCAACCTTCCTTGTAGTCAATGTAAATACATTGGTACCCAGGTAATGTATCATTGCACCCTCAGTATAGCCAAATACTGACAGCTGGCACAGGACTGCTGACTACACAGTTAGCAGTGCATAGCACTGGTCAACCTCCAGCTCACGCAGCTGTGTCACAGCTGACAACAAACAGTACAGCTTTACAGAAATACATACACAAGTGTAAATAACTCTGCACAAACTGCCAATATCAGCATATATTGCTGCTGTCCACGATACTGCAGTCCGCATGTTCATTGCAACACACCATTGAATAAACATTGCTCAACCATACCATACATTGTCAGTTATTAGGAAATGATCTGTCATACAGATGTACAAGTAATGTACATTGATTACTACAGTGGACTGCAACAGTGTAATGAAAATGATTCCTGAAGTGTTAATAGGACTACATGTACTACTGCAATATCAAGTGTCATAGTATTTTACATTGATCAATATTGACGTGCAGAGCACTCCACTGCACCACTAGAGATCTACATACTTTTATTAACCTCGCAATTGCACTGGAAGACACAGTACACTGTACCAGCAGACGTGAATATACTGTGACAAACCACAACCTAGTCTACAGGCTATCCTTAATTGCACTGCAAGACATTAATACCATTAAACAAACTTCAATTTGAGATGTGGGGGGGGGCATTAAGTATCACATTATGACAACATACTATTTCTGACTGTTCAGAATGTGATGTTCGAGTGACTTACCACCATGAAACAGTGAGCATCAATATCTCACACGTACATCGTGGCAGACCATGAGCTGCAGCTGGCTGGCAATTGCCACATGTACATTTAAATGTTATCCTAAATATATCCTAACCACCCATTTCTAAGATGCATACATGATGTCTCTATTTGCACACACACTACAAAATATCACCCTTGTATAACTATTAAACAATAGCTATTTTACTTACGGTGTGTGAGACACTCGCCTGCACGTGGTTTGCAGCAGCCTCCCACAGCTCGTAGCCGAGGTAGTACCAGCACTTGTCGTTTTCTGGAATATTCTCCCGCTCCTTTAGCTGGTAGAAGCACTGGCGCAGCAGCTTCCACTTTCTCTTACTCTGCAACGCCGTCTTGTTCTTCACCTTTAAAATGACATGCAGGTAACTATTGATCCGCCTCCACATAGTCTCCAACTTTAGGTTGGTGCTCCGCATTAATATACGGGCATGTCCCCGAGCCTGGACTGCCTCAACCAGCAGGCACACCTCTCGTAGGCTCCAGATGCTCATGCTTTTTTTTTTTTGTTTGTAGCCACAATCTGTAATAAATAAGCAGCAAACAGTACTTTACTGTTATGTTTAGTGACATCTGCCTCATTTTCTGTTCTGTTAAGTGTAACACATTACATTGAAAACAATAGTATGTTATACATTCTTCTCTTATTATAAGAAATATAAACATACAGGAACACAATATTCAAAGGGGTTGCACATGGAGCAAGACTGTGGTGCAAGGCGAAAGTCAGCGATGCACCCTGGTGCAATATTCAGAAAGGTATTGTGCACTGCACAAATACAGATGCACCATGGTGTATCTGGTATGTATCCGGTGCAAGTGAGGGGAGTGTGATGATGCATTATTGCCATATCACAATATTCACCTGGGATTTGCTGAACATATGCAGGCACAATCTCTACTTGTCCTGTACAGTGTTGAGCACAAAACAAACAATAAAAAGTGCTGGAAACCACAGTTGAACTGCTGTATCACACAGCGCAACACAGCAGCTGCCAGCTGTGGATGGGCACCCAAGCTCCAGCACCGCTGTTCATCGGCATCACCCTCCCATGACCTATCACAGGGTATATATTTAAAAAGTATCCCTGGTGTTACAGTGTACCCTACCTGCACCACACAGTGTCATATTTCTGTACAAAAGTAACCATAGTGGTCCAGTGGAGCTGGCTCCCAAGCGCATTCAGACAAGGGTGTACAGTCCACTGGACCACCAGAAATAAACTCAATACACTAAGCCCGCAATGAGACAAGGGCATTGGGTCTACTGCGCCACCAGTAATATTTTTCATATAGGTAACCCACAAACAGCTGTTGGGTTGCGTTGTTACCAAGGCACATAGGGACATTATTTTCCCGACAGGTGGTGGCTAGCAGGGTGCCAGATGCAAGTCATTGGGGATCACTGCACCCACATGCAAATGGAGCCATAATGAAATGCAAATGGTCATATTAGCACACTGCATGTATTATGGACCCATTTGCATAGCCACCACTGAACAGCACAGTGGTTGCAGCTAGCAGACCCAAAGTTGCGGTGGTGCATCCTGCTGCTCCTCTCTAGGTAAAGGCAATGGTGCAATGCCACTGCACCATGCAGAATGCAAGTGCCACACTGACGTATTTAACACTGCTGAAGCACGGGACTGCACCATTAAATATTACCCTGACAACACCTTGATTGTTATCAGTTCAACATCTGTGAGGCTTCCATGCCAGCATGGCATAGTGCGAATATTTCCGCCCATGTGTTACACATGTGTGAGTGATGTATATGCCCATTCTATTTTTTGAACAACATTTTTTGGCTCTGAAAAGAACCTTTTTTTGCACTTTGCTATCTCTTCAAACAGTCTGACATTCTTAGAGGACTTTGAGGATTCCATCTTGCAGGTCTCCCAGAAAAAGACAATTGCCAGCACGTGAGAAGTGCACACTGTCTGATAGGTATAGCCAATCATTACAATACTTGATTTCAGAGTGACGTATGGTATGCATTCCAGACATGTGTAAATATGCAGATATGTGTATGTTGACCTTTCTTCAAGCTCTGTCAATCAGGTACATCTGGTGTTCTGCTTGCCAGACCCTATACTCTGTAATATCTGAAAAAATTATTTTACAGGCAGGCAACCTAATCATGATAGAAGCAAGGTCCAATTTTGCTTCTGACACTAAATCAACCCAACGTTTGGTGCCCAAATCATTGCCTCCAAGATGTATCACCAGTACGTCTGGGTGAGCTTGAGCATTCAGAAGTCTGTGCATTGTAGGCATGAGGTGCTTCCACCTCATTCCACCCCTGCCATACCACTTCACACAGCAATTTGGGAGCTGCAGGTTTTTCCCAAAATCACTGTTCTGAGCATACTCAGACGCTTGCCTCACTATACTGCTGCCAACAATCCACAAAGTCCTTTAGCTGTTTTCTGCCATTATCAGTTTTCAACTCAGAAGTGGACAGGGAGCTACCAAAAAAGTCAGTGTTCACCCTGCAGTACCTAAGCAGTAGTGAGAGTAAAACTGCAATTTCCCTTCCAAGTTCAACACTGCTTTAGTAGGCTGACCCATGAGGCACAAATAAAACAAATCATTGGCTAATAGTCTGCCTTCCTTAACCAATGTAGTGTGTGCACTGACTATCACTGCAGTTCTGCTCCAGCTAAAATGTGGAAACATTTCAAAGTGGCAAAAAATGTATCCTTTTGATAGGTGGTTTCAAACAATTACAAGTTCAGAGACATGTCTGAATGGTTCCCTCTTCTGTTATGGTACACATGCACCTTGTTATCTCCCTCCATTTGCAGCTGTATCTGTGCAAGTAAGTACTAAATAACTATCTGACTGTAAACAGTTGTACCTAAATAATGCAGCATCATAGGTTATTTTTAGCAACATAGTCAAAAAGAGCAGTAAAAAGCATTTTGATTAATACTGTTGTTAACACTTTTTATCATAGTAGAAAAATTATTTATAAAATGTGATGTACTTACAGTGAGATATGTGCTGTATGTCATTATGCTCTAAGATGGCTGCTGTGTCCTTCTTCTTCAGCCTTCTCTGTCTCTGATTGGTTGTCTTACATGGCCTGATAAATGTGGCACAGCGTTGGCAGAACTACCTGTCAGTCAAATACCAATCAAGATATCATTTGCTGATGTACACAGTTACTCCCTACAAGTCCAAATTTATGATACTTTTGAACGCACAACACTACATTTATGATACTTTTGAATGCACAACATTGTTTTTGTGATACTTTCACGTTTGACATCACTTTTGTGATACTTTCGCAGTTTGACACTACTTTTTTTGACAATTTCGCCTGCTCAACACTACTTTTACAAAGCTACTTTCGATGATTTCCAATGCACAACACTGTTTTTTGCGACACTGTCCTGCATACGACATT
Source organism: Neoceratodus forsteri (assembly GCA_016271365.2). NCBI lineage: Eukaryota > Metazoa > Chordata > Ceratodontiformes > Ceratodontidae > Neoceratodus > Neoceratodus forsteri. The sequence continues at coordinate 44,885,555 of CM057451.1, forward strand.
ATTTTTTGCGACACTTTTGAAAGTACGACATTATTTGATGATTTTTTCCAAAAAATGATGATTCCTGAAGGGAAAATTTTTCTGCTTCTTACCTAATGTAGAAGCACATCAATTCACATAATTTCACATACTTATTCTGAGATCCTAAGTCAACTTGAAAACTATCTCATTTTCTAAAGCAGCATTTTCTCATTTCGTTGTTTTCTGTTACTGCAGCAGTGACCTCAGTAGTTATTCCTAAACACTAATTGTGATTAATTTTTTTTTAGCAATAACACATGACCAGCACTTGGCTTAATAATATGTTAACCACCCCCTAGAGGCATAATGTGGTACAAGGTGCAGCCAAATGCCATATTGCCCCAAGCAGGTCATTAACTGACTCTCAATGTGACTCCTGTGAATGGCTTATTGCTATCACGAAAATTAATATTCCAAAAGAAAAGTTTTAAAAGTATTCTTTTTAAATGTGTTCCTCATTTAGAGGGAGATTTTTAATAAAAAAAGTTCTTCCAGCAACAGTTTAAGAATGCTGGATAAAAATCAGAATACATAACTACAGTCATTCTGCATTACTCAAGGATGAAATAGTAAAAGGAAGATTCCATATGTCATGCTGACAAGGCTATACAGGACAGTGTAACATAAATTCAAATAAGACTGTCACATTTAAAGCAACCAATTTGATTGCAGCATTTGTGAGACCTTTTTGATAATATGTTATACAGAAATCATCTGTCTCAACATAGAATGTTAGAAGTGATCAACACAAACAGATACTAATGTTTTCTTTTTTTGTGTCTTGTATGCAGGTGTCTGATACTTCTGTAACATTGCTGACTGATACTGTGAACTAGCACACTGAAAGATGCCTAGTAAACACAGACGTGCATCTATAGAAAGATGAAACAGGTATCATAGTACTTCACTGTTGATTAAGAATGATAAAAAGACCAGTGATGTCAGGTCAAGACACAAAACAGTTCAGACTTCTACTGGAATAGTGAGCTCTACATTAGCTCACTCCACAGCAAAACTACATACTTGCTCAACAGCAAGGAAAAAATGTTCACCTGAGCGACAGTTGTGTAGCTCTCTCAGATGAAACACAACTATTGCCACAGCAACCATAACCACACATTCTAAACAGCATCGTAATCTCACAGCTGGAGATTTTCATCTGAGAAAGCAAAAGTATTTCTGATCACTAGCAACTAAAGCTAAGATAGACAGGCTTATTGCTGTTGTGATGAGACATGAGCACAAAAAGACAAAGTGTCAACTGACTTTGATGAAATTGCGTCTCAAAGCACGTACATTTGTGAATAGAGCAGTCTTTGTTCTTCAATGTTTATGGCGTAAGATGTCTCATGTGCTTGAACTATTCAGAAAAGTTGTGTACGACATCAAGAAAAGGTTACAACGCTATCCTACCTTGACTGTGCATAATTTCTGTGATGTTTTCACAGGTCACTGGATGCACACACAGCACTCAGAGGCATATTTCTGGGAAGAATCTTATTATTCACAGGAAAAAAGACAGTAAATTCACCATTGATGAGGCCGGTAAGCTGGTCAATGTGCTCAGTGTATCTGATGACACAGCAATGGAGTCAGATGATGATTGTGAGGCAAACACTGTGACTCGTAAACTTCATTGCCTCTCATGGCCATGTGATGAAACTTGCAATCAAAGACAATCATCATCTGACAAAGTTAAGCAGTTTGTCAATCTATTTGTGATAACAGATCGGAAAGGCAGATACAAACTGTTTACCAAGATTGACCTTTGTGAGATCCATCCACATATTGGACTTATGGGTCACTCACTAGTGTGCCTCAATAGTGGTGTTTGTGACAGTGTGTTTCACAACATGTGGATGCTGGGAGTGCATCAAACAGGCATGCGGAACTTTGTATACAAGGTATATGAAGTACAATGAGTTGTCAATCAGTACACTTGTTTAAATTACTTATTGCAGTCTGGTGACATGCAGAGTGCCATCACATTTCTCAAACAGCTGCAACGTGTGACTTCTGTACCAGACACAAGTATTTATCAGTCAGCAGGTTCTGGTGAAACATCAGTTTCTGTGTTACAAAGTGACATACTGAAACGGTATGGCAAAGAAATTGCAAAATTTGAGCTGGCAAAAGCTCAGAAAGTTTGACTCTGTATGTGTGTCATGTGATCATCTGTACTACAGCAAACAAACGGTCACAGTGAACCTTGAAATCTTGTCACCATACAATGATGTGGTTCTGACTCTCAGAATTTTTACTGATTAAATCTGACTTTCAGTTACAGCCCACCATTGTGCTGTGCAAACACTGTTTCTCTGAACTAAAGTCCAACATTCTGCCACCAAGGTCATTGTTGAATAACATGGAGGCATAAGCTACACCAAGTGAGATTGCCACATTGAATATGTTTGAACGTATTCTTATTCAGACAATAAAACCATTTCAAACCATTCTATGTCTGAACACAAAGACACGGAACATCCCACAGAAAGAACTCATTAGATCTCTGAAGGGTTCCGTCATGTATCTCCCACTTCCTCTACAGGAAAATGTGGAAGCAATCTCCGCAGAAAATAGTTTGGTGATTCTTGTAAATGGTGTTCCAACTAAGTTGAAGGTCATCTGGCAAGATGTTGTCAATATGCAGAAGGTCAAGATTGCTCTTACTTATTTAAACATAGAATTTGAATTTGACGGCAGATAAGAACCACTTGACCCACCCAGTCTGCCCATTTCCATACCTAATGGATAAGCTGCAGATCCTAGTTAACCAGCAGCCTACTTCTTTCTACCCCCACCCCTTAGAATTGCCTTATGGCTGTCCCATGCATGCTTGAATTCAACCACTGTTTTTGACTCCATAACTTCCTCCAGAAGGCCATTCCATGCATCCACAACCCTCTCTGTGAAAAATACTTCCTTACATTACCTCTGAGCTGCCCTCTATCTTAAAATTGTGTCCCCTTGTTCTTGCACACCTCTTTTTTTGAAAGATGCTACCCTCTTGGACTTTGTTGATTCCCTTGAGGTACTTGAAAGTTTCTATCATGTCCCCCCTCTCCATCCTTTCCTCGAGGCTATACATATTAAGCTCCTTTAGTTTCTCTTCATATGTCTTCTGGTGCAGACCCTGCACCATTTTAGTTGCCCTCCTCTGAACAGCTTCCATCTTGTCTATGTCCTTGTGGAGATTGGGTCTCCAGAACTGCACACAGTACTCCAGATGGGGTCTCACCAGCTGTCTGTACAGAGGGATAACACTTCCTGTTTTCTACTGGTGATGCCTCTCCCTATGCATCCCAGTATTCCAGCAGCCTTCCTTACTGCCCTCTCACATTGCTTGCCCACCTTTAAGTCATCTGATATAACTACCCCCAGGTCCCGTTCCATTTTTGTTGTTGTTAGTATCTCACCCCCCATTGTGTACTCTTGCCCTGGGTTTTTGTTTCTCAGGTGCATTACCTTGCACTTCTTAGCATTAAATCTAAGCTGCCATACATTTGACCAATGAGTAACAATTCCTTTTATGCAGACCTTGATATTGATCACATGACTAGTCTGTCTGCTCAACCTGATATGTTGGAAACAACAAAGCCAATGATTGAGAAGGTCAGTGAACAGACAAATGATAACGTGTGTGAACAGTACATAATTCACCCACTGCATTGCAGAGATCCAGTAGGGGACAACATTGATCTCTATCAAATGAAACTGGTAGAAGGTGAGCCTGTCAGCATTTGGGAGGCTACACTAGAAGCATGCTGTTTCCCAGACTTATTCCCAAAAGGGTCAGGTGGACAGCTAGATGAAAGAGAAGTGCATGTACAGGGTGCTGAGTACTGCACTAGCAGTGTGCTCAGTAAGGATGGCAAATTCAGATGTAACATACAGTACCTGTTTCATCTCCTTTGGGAGAGTTAACTTAGTATTCTATTTGCATCTATAGCACATACTATTCATCTCAGAAGTCCACTAGATGGAATAACAGCTGCTCAATTTCTAGAGAAATTAAAGCAGAAAGATGAAAATGTGCAAGTGAATCTGTTTTCAATTCTGTCAAGTCTATGTTGCACCAAAGAATATTGGTATCGCAGACACTCCGAGGGGATGACAGTGCTGCGAGAGCATGGTGCAACCACATGGTTTGTCACACTGAGTTGTGCTGAATATGCCTGGGATGAGGTCATTGAACTGTTGAAGTGGGCAAATTCTGATGTTGACGGCATTTCATCAATGACTGTCGGAGAAATGTGCTCACTTGATCCTGTGCCTGTCAGAAGACATTTTCACAAGCGGTTCCATGACATTCTGACTTTCATTTTGTCAAAGGACAATCCGCCTCTTGGTACTGTGGAACACTACTTTTGGAGGATGGAATATCAAGCACGAGGTGCCCGTTATATTCATATGTTATTGTGGATCAAGGATGCACCACACATAGGTGAACATGAAGCAGCACAAGTGCTAACATTCATCAAACAATATATCACTTGCTGCATCCTGGACAAGTATGACAGTCCTATACTATGGAAGTTGGTACAAAAGTTCCAGCGGCATATTTGTGCAACATACTGCCAGAGAGTAGTAGAGAACAAATCTGATTGGTACAGACGATGTCGCTTTGGATTCCCTAGATGAGTTTGTCAGGATGGTTCCATGAATTAACTTTTTTCAGCAATGTAGCACCACCAAGATCTTTGGGAAGATATTGCCAGTTCAAGCAAGACCCTGACGTCTCAACTGTGGTCACTGGGCTTGAAGACCCTTTCATACAAAGAATGTGGTGCCTATGAAGCCAGTGATCATTTAATGGGTACACATCTGTACAGAAGTCTGATGCTGTACATTTTCTCAGTGTGAACTACAAAGAGAAACACAAACGTGTACTGATTTCTCATGCTGAGATTGAGGAACTCACTGCCAATAGACCTTCTTCAAAACATATCTTGAAGAATAACCTGATTGACACATACTACCCCCCGTAGACATGATGACATGGATGATATGTGTCTCTGTCAGGTGGCTAAGTGGTATGACTACAAGGCAGATATATCACCTGACTCAACACGGCACTTTAACAAGGTGAACAGAGTGGATGGCTGTCTCGTAAAGAGACATAAGCCGTGGCTCATAGACCACTGTAAATTACATCTAGGCACAACAGAGAGCAGAGAGCAGTACTACTTTGCTCTTCTATTCCTATTTAGACCCTGGAGGAATGAGTCTGAATTAAAAGGTAACTGTGATAGATTCGAGGAAGAATTCAATCTCAGTTATTAGACTTTCAAAACTGAATACTCAGAGACATACATACTGAGACTTGAGGCTGAGAAAGAACAGCTTGAGAAGGTAGAGAAACAACTTCAGGAGGGCACTGCTGTTAGCTCACAAGACAATCTTGATCCAGGAGGACAAGGTGTTCTAGGTGAACCTCTGCCTTTAAATGCCCCAGAGGTGTTAATCTCAGAAGCTGAGAGTGCCATGGAACATGGAACACACTGTACTGTCAACCCAACTGACTTGAGAGAAAGACTGAATCAGCAGCAGCATGTAGTTCACTCTCAAGTCATTGACACTGTTCGACATGGCCTACTTCATGAAGCAAAAAAATGTGACTGTCTTGACTATAAACCACTACTGATTTTTGTTAGTGGTTCAGCTGGTACAGGAAAGGGTTTCCTCACTGAAGCCATCACTGCTGCAATGCGGAGCCTGACAGGGTCATCAATGTCTGTTTCCGTTACTGCTCCTATAGGACTAGCTGCATACAACATTGGTGGAGTTACATTACACCGTCTCTTTATGTTGCCAGTGGAACATGGCAAAAAAGGAGAGTATCGAAAACTGTCATTTGAGGTTGCATCTCAGCTCTGTTCCATGTTCACAAAGATGAAGTTACTCATCATTGATGAAATCAGCATGGTCTCCAATGTAATGCTTGCCTGTATACACCTACGTCTACAGGAGATCTTGGGTACTGACTATGGAGAACCATTTGGTGGAAAAGTATTGTTGTATTGGGAGGCCTTTTACAGCTTGCGCCAGTTAATGTGGAATATGCATTTGCAATAAGAACACACTAGGCTGCATTGGAGGTTTTAACCTTTGGGAGTTACTCACCTATGTCGAGTTGTATGAGAACATGTGCCAAAGTGGTGCTCTGGCTTACAAATCACTTTTAGACAAAGCTCATACAGGTTCTCTATCACCAGAACATGTTGCTATGTTAAATGATTGGAGAATCAGAATAGATACTACATCCATAGAAACAGCTTGTAATGTTTTCAGCAATGTGTACTCTACAGGCACACACACATAGTGTGTCTTATGCCATGACTAAAGAAATGCACTCAGTTCAACAGTGTTATGCTGCAGAGAGAAAACCAAGAAATTGTAACTCTTCATGCTGTTGACACAGTTGATGGTGTCATTCTCAGTCGCAAGCTGGTAGCAAAGATGACTGAACAACTCAGTGAACTGAAATCAGATGTGTCATGCACAGCTGGCCTAGAGGCTGTTCTTACACTTCGTAAGAATGCTCGTGTCATGCTGTGATGTAATTTTGATGCTGACCGAGGCATGGTAAATGGTGCCATGGGTAACATTACTGACTTTGTCTACAATGTCCAGAAGACATATGTCGAGACGCTTGTAGTTAACTTTGACAACATGGAACAGCCTGTTCAGATAGGCCATACCTGTGTGAAATTTCAGGTATTTAAGGATATCTACGCAAACAGGAAACGGTTCCCACTATGTGTTGCATATGCTGTTTCTATTTACAGATCTCAGGGCTTGAGTTTGGATTCAGCAATGGTGGACATAGGTACAGACATTTTCAAGGATGGCATGAGCTACATGGCCCTTTCACGTGTCTGTAGTCTTTCTGGGTTGCACATTATAACTCTAGCACCTCAGAAAATACGAGCTGACAAGCGACGTATTGTTGAGTACAACAGGTTACGTACTATCAGCCACAGATGCCTTTAATACCTCTGCCTAAGTATCTGGCTGTCTCACATTGTACAGTCATATCTACAGCTGTCAGCAAACAGCCACGAGCTCCCACAAGTGATTCAACTCTAAAGAGTTCAACAAAGGTCACAATCTCAACTACACATTCAGAGCCAGCTGCTCACCAGAAATCATTTGGTGTAGCTGCTGTCCCAGCCTTTGACAACAGTACTAGAGTGAACTGCTATGCTAATTCAGCTATGCAAGTTTTCCTCCACATGCCACACTTTCTGCAGGCAATATCTGCTTCGCAAGACACTACCCTATCAAAGGCATTGAAGCAGATTGTCAACATGACTTCTGATCAGGCTAACAATATGCAGTCACTGACACCACTACGGCAGGTGTTAGGTACTTATGACGGATGCAGTACATTTGTTGCAAACATGCAGCAAGACGCCAGTGAGTTTGTGATGGCAATCATAAACAGCTTGGATGAAGAGGGCATTCCCATGCACCAGTACTTCACTGTGTCATATGTAACCAAATATGTAAGTGTATCATGTGGTCATTCAAAGTGTGAAACCACAGAAGACATGCTGCGGATTACTGTATTTGTCCCTCAAGCCAAAAGTGTTAAATTTCATCAGCTATTTACCAATGCTCAATGTGGTCACTCCTATGGAAGGTGTGGAGGCACATGTACTCAGTCCATACATCTCAGGACTTCATCTCAATATCTGTTGCTTATATTGCACAGATTTGACTCTAACGGGCTCAGAGTTGACACTCCGATCACAGATCACACAGCTGGTAGAATAGCTTTTAACCAATCACTGTTTGACACTCAGAGTGTGATCTACCACCATGGTCAAGCTATGCATTCAGGGCATTACACCTGTTTGCTAAGGTACAGAAGTGGATGGTTAGAGTGTGATGATTCGACAAGCTGTTTCAAACAGAGACTACCGTGACACTTAAAAAATGCCTATCTTCTGATATTGAAGAATTGCGATAACCTTCATATCTCAGAAGAATAGTCACACAACATGTGACATTCTTTGCTGTCTACCCTGTGACACAGTCACTCGTAGGATACTAGAATTGTTTCTAACCTACAACTTTTTATAAATGATCACATTCCTAAAATATGACATGGTGGCAAAACATATTGCATGCACGATGGTATATGAGATGTTGTGTGGATCAGTGACAATGTATAAATTATTGCTTCAATCGGCACCAACTCTCTTCACGGTCACTAGATAAACCATGCTTACATGTCTAATAAAGATTGTACATGTCAAAAGAGAGTCCTTTCCGGCTCACCTCTTCTGTGCATATCTTTTCTTGTAGGTATGCCATATCCATACATAACAAGAAGTAGCTGCCTCTTCCTAACTCTGTGCCTCAACAGAGACACAAAACTTGTCCTTGATCATTAGTAAAAGTGTCACTGACCATGTAGAACACTCTGACACATGCTTCGTATCACCAGGTTTTTTTTCTGTGTTATTTGTTAAAGGATACCTAAACAACATTTTGACAACGAACTATTCAAAACTCTGACTCCGTAGATGACTAAAGGAAAGGCTGTTGTATTCATTAAGGCTAAAACTACATATATATAATTTACCTAAATGTGGTTCCAGAGCATTTGAATATTGTAAAATCAGCCTTCTAATATCAAAAAAACTGTCTTACCTGCTTTCTAAAATGGCCACCAAATGTGTTATGTGATGACATCATATGAGCCAAAGTCAGAAAGATATATGGCTCTCTATAGTGCTAACTAGTTAATTTTTCCCTTTGTATAGATTTGTTTCATCCGAAAGGTCAAAACCATGTGCATTATTTTGTATAATACACATATTAGGCCATCGTTCTGCTGATTTTGTTTATTTTAACATGCTAAAATCGTGTTTTAAACCAACCGACTTTCTCTGTGGCAAACCACAGTGCAGTACAAATTTTGAATAACCTGGTGGTCTAGTGGTCATGGTGGATCCAAGATGCTACAGTGGGGGTGCTGGGGTAGTGTGCATGCTTAATATGCACTTTTTAACATTTTTATTAAACCTTTATATTTTCTGCTGTTATTCTTTTCTAGTACGTTTTTGACAGAACCTACAAATGTAATCCATAGTTTGAATGTAAACATTTGTACAATCAATAAATCAGACTTCTTCAACAAAGTGAAATGTAGCAGCATGCAAGTACATTACTATGTGTGTGTGTGTGGGGGGGGTGCAGCAACACCCTTCACCAACCTCGAGAGCTACCACTTTTTTTGTAGCAAAGTTCTTGTTCAGTCCAATGTTAGAGTTCATACTTTCTCGAAACTCAAATATATGCTTGTCTTGTCTTCTTTTTCCAATAGAAATAATAATAGTAATAAGAATTAGCATTTATAAAGTGGTTTTCATACACATTGTATCCCAAAATGCTTTATAGGCAATACTAGACTGGTAGTGAAGTGACTGAACATGTAGTGGCAGTCATTTCATACATTAATATCCGCACACAGCTTTGGACAATTGCATGAACTGGTTTTATGGGAAGGGGAATGTTGGCCAGGGCAATGGGGTCAGGCATTGATCAAGGTGCTGGCAGCCCACATATTATTTCTCACAGTAATCTGCTCATATTTCTCTCCTCTGTCTTCCCCCTTCCCTGAATATAGCAGTACCTTGCAAGAGTGGCCTTCTCAGTCCCCCTCTGGTGTTCATTCATCACTATTCCTCCTCACACTGAAAACTGGTGAGCTCATCGCCCTTCTGCATCATGAATGAAAGCAGTAGAGTCCCCGATTTATTTTGACATATCAAATATAAACATATCTTTCCAGTAAGTCAGGCTGATAGCAACAGGGAACAAGGGGAATGATGGGCTTTCCTATCCTTAAAAGATCTAGGCTACCTTTGATTAGACACTGCTAAATGATTAAATGATGGGTGTGCACATCATTATGCAATTCATTTAATATTGCCTAATCATAGGTGGCTTAGATCTTACATGGGTAGGAAAGCCTATTTTTCCACTTGTGCAATGCAGCTATCACTCTGGCTTACCAGAAGATCATGTTTATTATTAATATGTAAAAATAACATGGGAGACTGTGCTAAGCACATTCATGATGTAGAAGGGTAGTGAACTCATCAGTTTTTGGTGTGGGGTGCAGGTGAGAAGAATAAATGCCAGAGAAACTGAAGAGGCCATTCCAGCAGGGTATAGCTATATTCAGGTTAGTTGAAGACATGAAGGAGGACGTTGAGCAGATCACTGTGAGATCTGAAATGTGGGGCTGCCAACATCATGATCACTACCTGACTATGGATGAGAGTAGCCAGCAATGACAAATACTCAGAGTGGCAGGGCTGCACCTAAACTGTTACTTGAATTCAGTGTAGGGAGAGTACCCTCAGGGGGGGTGTTGACATTTGTTAGGACAGTATTGAGGGAGATGTGTATACTCTAGCTCATTCAAGATTTGGAAAGGTGGTAGCCAGAAAACTCGCATTGTGGAGTAGAGCACAGAAAAGTACTGGAGAAGAATTGCTAGGAACTGTCCTGTAGGGTTCTGCAGATCACAGGTAAAGGTGTAGACTGACAATGGAAGTCGGGTGGATTTGCTCAAAGTATTAGTATGCCTCTTCTGCTAATAATATCGTTACCCCTTCTAAGTGCAGCCCTCATGAGGGCATGAACAGCAGTTTTTCTGATGGGTCATGATGCTGTTTGCTTGGACCTCCAGGAAGACCTAGTTGTTGGTTAATGAGGTGGGAAAAACACAACAGGGGAACTGTACATACTACTGTCACTGTGCAGCAGGGTGGTGATCCACTCAATGTTTACTGTGGGAGCAGAGGTCAAACACTGAGAATGTGGACTGGAGAGTGATTTGGGAGGCATTTTTTTAACAGTGCCAGCTGATGATGCATATTGGTATAGGTGTGCAGGGCTGCAGTAATGGGGGGAAAGTGGGGATGTTGTCTGGGGCCTCGAGCTCAGGAGGGGCCCACCTGAGGAGCTGGCATTACCGTTGGCATTAACTGCTTTGGGAAACAGGTGCCCATTTCAAGTGACTTTTCCTGGGCCCCAAAATTCATAGCTGCAGCCCTGTAGGTGTGCACAACTGTCTGAGGTACAAGATTACAATCTGAGGTATGATAATTTTCTTCATGAGACCATAAGCACATATGCAGCACCAGGCAGCACTAAGGACAGGGTATGGATGGTGGGGTGTTCAACAGAAGGCAGGCTAGGTGCACGCTGTTCACATGGAAAAAGAAAGCATTATTTGTGGTTTTACAAGACAGCATGGGCTTTGGAACTGAACCAGACCAGTACTTTGCTCTGTGACCCTGAGTAAGTCATTACACTTCCTTGTGCTCCCAGGCTACACCTGTAAACAAGTTTTCAGCTTAGTGTGTCTCTCCTGGCTAACAAAAAACAAAATTCAGTGCATCACATAACCACTAGATCATCAGGTAATTGAAGTATTGTACTGTAGTGCAGTTTGCCAAGGAAAAAGTCAGCTGGATTGCAAAACATTTTCCACAAGTTAAAGTAAACTAAATGAACAAAATCATAGCCTAATGTGTACTGATCAAAATAATCCACCAGTCAATATATGGTGTTGATCATTTTGGTACAACAATTCAAAACAAAGAGGGAAAGAAGAACTAGAAAACACTATAGAAATACATGTGGGTCTCTGTCTCTGGCTCAGATGATGTCATCATGACTCATCCCTTAACAGACTTGGTAGCCATCTTAGGGAGAAACCAAGGCTGTTTTTAGAAAGTGAAAAGCTGATGTTTACATTTTTAAAAAGCTATGAAACTGCATTTATATTATTTACATAAATGCAGTTTTAGTATAAATGTAAACAACAGCCTCCACTTTACCTTGTTATGAAGCCAGATTTTGGAGTTTGCAGTTTTAAAAAACTGCTTGTTTAGGTACCCTTTAACATCTTGACTGCATCACCATTTTTTTGCCATACACCAGTGTAGTACTATGCCTGATATTTTTCAAACTGCCAAACTGTGTATATGTAAATATAGCTCTTTATGCATAACTAACTACGTGTACATAATGACTGTTCAACTGATTGGAAAATGCTTATATTTGTAGAGACAGAAAACAATTAACAATGTACAAGTACTGCTTAGTGCTGTTTCAGTATTCCAAGAACACATCTATGAGTATTGCATACCTATGTAATGACAGAGGAATGATATTTACTCTGTTATTTTGTATGACCATTTTTGTTAACTAGTTTAATTGTTCTAGGAAAAGTGTTACTGTAAGAGTCAAATAAGAATTCCTCCTTAACATATAATAGAATACTATACTGATAAAGTTCAGTGACCTATATCTTTAATAAAAACAGCATGCTACACACATTTGTTCTTTCCTAGTTCAGAAATGGTGTAGTAACTAATGTAACCATTGACAGAAATATGTATTGCAGATGTAATAATATGAAATGTGTTGTACTTCTCATACAAGTAAATGTAATGCATGTAAATAATACTTGAAATTGTTCATCTGACACTTTTACTGATCACAATGCACTTCATACCTGTTCCTGACAATGTTTGTGATCGCCTCTATTGAGGGGTCGGTGGGGAATTTTCCATATGCACCTACTCAATGACATATCTTACAGTATTTAACTGAACATACTAGTTATCTAATGTCACTGAAATGATAATATTTTTATATTGCTATTACTTAAACACTCAGCATCTGGTTTTTCGCCCACCCCAGGAACATACACATTATCAGTCACACAATAGCAACAAATCTTCACTGTTTCATGTGTGTAATCACTACTTAAAAGCTCCTGACATTCCTTTATTAATGTAGGTACTTATTCCAAGTCATATGATCCACTTACTATATATGACACACATTTACATATCTTCCAACCAATGATTACACACATGTAAGGATTGTATTGTGAGACTGATTTTGTACAATAATTTTAATCTTAATTGGCCCTTTCTCAGTTTTTCCAATTGGCAATAGATCTTTTTTAAAGTTAACCACCTGTGTCGAGTCTTTACTGAACCTTCAAATTAGAACATTTGAATATACAGTCTGTTCCACCTGTATGCCTTTCTGATGCATGCCTTTTCTGGATATATGCTATATTTAGTCTGGTCTTATTTTTTTGTCTATTAACTCAATATTAAACTGTCCGGTTGTATGCCTGTGTCATTCCATTTGTATGCCCATGTTTTGAGTCATCCTGTGTGTCAAGTGGTATCTGGATGGCTGCCTAATCCGCTAATTAGGTGTGAAGTCTCCTCTAGTGTTTAAGTGCTTTAACGATATAAAAAGGTGCAGCTTCATCTAGTAGCAGATCTGCATTCTTTTAATTGTATGGGGTGTTCTGTGGCAAAGATGTGAATAAAAACAGCGAAACTGAGATGGCAAGGACCCAGAGGTCAAAGAAGCTTCGCTACGCTGGTTTACAGCCTATCGGGACCTCATTGAAAAAGCCCGTTCCCTCTCCCAGTCACTTGGTGTGCAGTTTGAACCTACTGCTGGCTAGCTGTCATGATGGATATCAGCTACAAATGCATACATGTGGAGAAAGCAGAAAATGATAAGGCAAACAACATTGAGAGCGAGCTGTGATCAGAATGGGCTGACTGCTTTTTAACTTGCTGTTTGAGTCACATTACTGCTGCTTCTTTTAAATAATTTTTACTTTTTTTTAACCTTTTAAAGTAGCCCACAGTATTTAATAAAGGTACACTCCCTGTTAAAGTTTTTGTTGAAACACACTCTTATGTCAGTGGGACAGTTATGAGGAGTCACGGTGATGACTGCTGAAGTGGTTTAATGAACGAACCTCAATTCCCACTTGTATGCCCAAATTACAGCGGTCCACAGCTGAGGCATACAAGCAGAATTGACTGCAACTGTTGTGCTTTTTAAGCATGCAAATCAACTAAAACAAGTTGTACCACTCATACAAATAATAATTACGACAGAACTGAAAAGACTAGCTAGAGTGTACCTATTAACACAGCACCAAATACACGTGGATCAGATCCTACCAAAACAGCTCTTTATAAGCACACCCACACAAAATGATCCCGTGTCTAAAACATGAATGGAAAGTACAACTAAGGCAAAGTAGTAAGAAGAATGCAAATATTTTGCATACTACATAACAAGTGTAAGTGCACCACAAAGAAAAGAAGTAACAAGAATTAACATGTTTATACAGTCTGGTAACTACCACAAAACCAAAACCAGTAAGAGCTGTATAGCTGTAGTGCTGGCAATGCAAACCCTTCTGACCCTCAAGTCCCACAACAAGACATAGTATTGCATCCCCAGAACATCATTTGTAATATGGATCTGGACCTGTGCTACCACTGCATGATATATCAATGCAGTGATGGGAGCTCAGTCCGTGCGGGTCCTGCACTCCAACCTCATAACTTCACGTATTGATTCACTGTTGATGGAACACAGCCTTGCATTCTCACATTTCACTCCCACAACATCATAACATACATGGATACAGGGGTGGGAGAGCAGGCCCTTCGGGCCCTGCACTCCCCCTGCATCTTCCCCATTTCACCTCTCCTCCCTCTCTCTCTCCCATACCACCCCCTCACCACCACTCTTCTTTATTTTTTTCCACTAACCCACTCCTAACAAAGCTTCACTAAGCTGCCTATGACTTGCACTGTATAATTAACTCGTAACACAATTCCTTGACAATGCCTTTGGCTGCTATTATTGTAACCTTATTTGTCTTTTTTTTTTGTAAGTTCCATTGTAATGATCATATTATGTTTTGTACCTTATTGTCTTGATGTGGAACCTTTGTAAAAGAACCCTCGGCTCAAAGGTGTCATCCAAAATACAAATAAATAAATAAAAATAAATAAATAAATTAAATATGCTCCCACTGCATGATATATTAATGCAGTGGTGGAAGTGTGGGCCCTCCGGGTCCTGCACTCTGACCTCATGATTTCACGTATTGATTTACTGTTGACAACACACAACCCTGCATTCCCACACTGCATTCCCACAACATCATAACATACATGGGTGCAGTGGTGGGACCGCAGACCCTGCACTCCCCCTGCATCATATATTGAAACAATGGTGGGGATGCAGTCCCTTCTAGACCTGCAGTCCCACTGCATAATATAGAGATACGGTGGTAGGAGTGTGGGCCCTTTGGGCCCTGCGCTCCCACTGCATGATCTATGTAGGCAGTGGTAGAACCACAGGCCCTTCAGGACCTGTCCTTCCACAACATGATATATATATATATGCTCAGATAGGACCGCACTCCCTTCAAGCACTGTGCTCCCACTGCATGACATAAGACTGAGGTATTGGGAGCGTGGGTCAGTTGGGTCCTGTGCTCCCAATGCATGATCTATGCATGCAGTGCTGGAAGTACACCCTTCAGGATCTGTGCTCCCACTGCATGACAGTACTCACACTACATGATATATGAATACAATTGTGGGAGTGCAGGCCCTTTGGGCCTTGCACTCTCACCTCATGATTTGCCATATTGATTCAGTGCTGGCAGCACATGACCCTACACTACCACAAGATCATAACATTCATAGATGCAGTGGTGGGAGCATGGGCCCTTCAGGCCCTGTGCCCACACTGCATCATATATCAATGCGGTAGTGATGGCGTGGTCCTAAAAAAAACATTTTTAGTACTTAATTGCCAATATCTCAGCAACTGCATGACACAGAAAAGAAATTAAAATCTCACTGAAATCATTATTTTCCAGGCTACTTTTTTTGCATTATGTAGCCCACACATGTGTAAAGAAGCTCAGGAATAGGAGAATGGGGTGAGAGTTAGGACTGACAACCCCAATGCACACCCCAATGCCAGTTGGGGAAGTGGGCTGGTGGGGTCCAAGTGGGGTTTCAACCCTAGCACCAAATTTCCTGACTTTTGTCACTGTGGAACAACCCCAACTGATGCATTAATTGGAGTTTTTTACCTCTAATTTCCCTTCCTTTTGAGAATGATGATGAGAAATAGTGAAAGTGAAGCAGTGGCGGGAGCACAGGGCCTTTTGGGCCCCGTGCTACCACAACATGATGCACGCAGGTGCACAGTACCACAATTGTAAAGGCGAATGATTACAGTAACAGCAACAATAGCTGAAAAGGAAACAGAAACGCAAAAGGAAATGCATGCGCACATGGAAACACAAACCATAATGTGCACGGGCACAGTAACGCAATTGCAAATGCAAATGGTGACAGTAACAGCAACGAAGACACCAAACGAAAGAGAAATGGTAAAGCAAATGAAAGGGCTGCTGTAAACACAAATGGCAATCCAACCAGGGACGCAAACTGAAATGCAAACAGAAACAGTAGGGGAAATGCAAATGGTAACAGTAATGCAAACACAAGTGCAAACGAGAATGCAAAAGGTAACGGACGTGGAGGTTCACATGGGAACACAAAAAGCCAACGGGTATGTAAAAGCAAGTGGAAACAGTAACTGTAACATTAACAGAAATGCATACCCTGTTTTTCCCCAATGGCTGCACAGAGAAACACAGTGAGCACAAAGAATGGATGCATAACAATGGGCCTCGGAGCAGAAAATGAGCTATTGGAATGCTAAATTGCTTATATCTCAAATACCGTACAGCATAGAAATTACAATTTAAATGTCACATGAATCATTCACTTCCTGGCTATGTTTTTCTATGTCCATAGCAACGAAAATTCCGTATCTCGCACCGTTTTTGAGATAAGAGCCCCGAAAGGCACGGTGTGCGCCACCATGTTAGTCTATGGGAAAAAACGCCAACTTCGGAGTACCATAACTTGGCAGCTGTGCAATATTTTGTCACCAAACCACCAAAAGGCACATCTGTGAGTTGTTCGCTGCCCACCTTCCAAATTTCAATCCAAAAGACCTAACAGTTCTTTAGCAGCACAGTGGCAAAGAACCAGTGTCATTTTGGTCATAATCTGAAAAAGTACTGTCGAACTTTGTGAAAACTTTCGCAAATTCATTCGAAAGTGTTGTACGTGCAAAAGTACTTTGTGAAAGTATTTTTTCCAGAAATTTGAAAAACATATTTCTGGGGTGTTTTACCCCAAAATAAAGACATGCCTAGCATCCTCATGGTCTGATTAGATGAATACAAAAATAATTAAGTTGCTAGAGGATCCCAAATTTAAATGGCATGCATTTTTCTGATCACCAACTCAAAACAAAATGGCAGATTTGCAAAAGTAAAAGGGCCATTTGTGAAAGTAAAAACTGCATTTGCGACACTTTTGAACTTTTTGTTAACTTTTCCCATTGACTTATAATGGGAACTTGTTTTTTGAATAACTTTTTAACTGTTCAATATTTTTTAACAAAATCTTCAAAGGGCACATCGGGGACCCTGGCCGCGTGTTCACTGAAGTTTTCTGACTGCTCACGCAAAATGTGCGACCTGTAGGCACGAGCAAAGAATTCACCAAATAGCGTAAACGTGCACGCAGATCACACTTAATAACTCTGCAGCCATATATCTGACCAGTACAAAAGTTGGCAGATTCCCTAGGTGTATAGTTCTTGATTGTGCATTCCAAATTTCAGGCAAATCCGTTGAACAGTGGCAAAGGTATTAAGGTGCAAAGTTTGACCCTTTAACCTTAAAAGGGCTACTCAACCCTAGCTATGGTAGCACTACCGCTACCATTATATATATATATATATATTATGGTAGCACGGTAGTGCTACCATAGTTAGGCTGAGGAGCTATTTACATGTTAAACCTAAAATTTTGCACCTTAATAACTTTGCAACCATTCAATGGATTTGCATTAAATTTGGAATACATGATCAAGAACCATACCTCTTGGGATCTGCCAACTTTTGTACTGTTTGGATATATGGCTGCAGAGTTATTATGCGTGATCTGCACATGCATTTACGCTTTTTTGGAATTATTTGCTCATCTCTACAGGTCGCACAGTTTGTGCTACCAGTTCAAAATCTTCAGGGAATGTGTGGCCGGGGTCCCCGATATGCCTTTTGAAGATTTTGTGAAAACATATTAAATGGTTCAAAAGTTATTCAAAAAACAATTTCCCGTTATACTGTAAGTCAATGGAAAAAGTTAACAAAAAGTGCGACAGTGTCGGAAATGCAGTTTTTACTTTCTCAAATTGCCCTTTTACTGTCACAAATCTGCCATTTTGTTTTCAGTTTGTCATCAGAAAAATGCTTGCCATTTAAATTTGGGACCCTCTAGCAACCTAATTCTTTTTGTATTCACCAAGTCAGATCCTGATGACGCTAGGCATGTCTTTATTTTGGGGTAAAACACCCCAGAAATATGTTTTTCAAATTTCTGGAAAAAGTACTTTCACATTTGCGACACTGTTGCATGAATTTGCGAAACCTTTTGCAAAGTTCGACAGTACTTTTCCAGGCTGTGGGAAAATGACAGCAATTCTTTGCCACCCTGCTGCGAAAGAATAGTTTGGTCTTTTAGGCTGAAATTTGAAGGGAACATAGCCAACATCTTATAGGTGTGCCTTTCACTGTTTTGGTGAAAAAATATTACAGGGCGGCAAAGTTATGGCACTCCAAATTTGACACTTTTTCCCACAGGATAACATTACGGCATCTGCCACATTACAGGAATCCTTTGCCGCCCTGCTGCAAAATAACGGTTTGGTCTTTTGGGCTGAAATGTGGAGAGAAGAAAGCCAACATCCCACAGATGTGCCTTTTAGTGGTTTGGTAAAAATATATTACAGGGAGCCAAAGTTATGGCACTCCAAACTTCTCTTTTTTTCCCATAGGATAACATTACGGCGTTCGCCGCGCCTTTCAGGGCCCATATCTCGGAAACGGTGTGAGATACGGACTTTTTGTTGGAAAAATACTTAGTCCCCTAATAGGGCTAAGAACAAATCTAGCCAGGAAAGTCATAAATCATATGACTTTTCAATTTTTTTTCTACATCGTACGGTTCTTGAGATATAAGCAATTTAGTATTCCAGCTACTCATTTTCTGCTCCGAGACCCATTATTACGCATACATTCTTTGTACTCACTGTCTTTCGTTATGCAGCTTTTGGGGAAAACCAGCCTGTGCGCTTACATTACTGTTATCCTTACTGCTTGCTTGTAGTTCCGAACTGTTTACTCTATTGTTCCTGTGTAATGCACCCATGGCAAGCAAGTACTCCTTCCTGTTTTCATTTGTGCTTGTGTTTGCGTTATTTTAACCATTTGTGTCTACAGTTCTGTTTATCATTCTGTTTTGCTTTGTGTCACCATGCGCATTACCATTTGCGGGCACCGTGTTACTATGTGACAAGACATCACGTTCGGGCCCTTGCTCCGCTGCCATATTACATTCACTATTTCTCATTATCCTTTTCAAAAGAAGAGAAATATGAGTTTCAAAACTACGACGAGTTAGTTAGGGTTAATTGCTTAGGGCTCGTGTTAGGTTGAATGCTCCCTGATCTTCTCCCACACTCCACAACCAGCATTGGGGCAGCGAGTTGGGGTTGTTGGTCCTAACTCTCACCCCATTCTCCTATACCTCTGCTTCTTCACACATATGATGGGGTGAGAGTTAGGGCCAGCAACCCCAAAGCACACCCCGATGCCGGTTGGGGGTGTGGGCGGGGGGGTCCAAGGGGTCTTTCAACCCTCACACCAAATTTCCTCACTTTTGTTGCTGTGGATCAACCCTAACTAATGATATATATATATATATATAGTATACTGTATATATATTCATTGCAAACAAATGTCATTCATGGATCAGTTAGGGTTGTTACTAAAGTGACGAAAGTAGGGAAATGTGATGTAAGGGTTTCCAATCCTAACACTTCACCCTCACTCTGCACACACTGACAGGCATCAGAGGTGTGCCTTGGGAATCATCATCCGAAACACTCACCCCATTCCATCAGTAAATAAGGTGAGATGGGCACGGTATAGGAGAATGGGGTGAGCATTAGGACTGATGACCCCAAGGCACACCCCCAATGCCTATCAGTGTGTGCAGAGTGGGGGTGGGGTGTTTTTGGATTGGAAACCCTAAAATCACATTTCCCTACTTTTGTCACTTTAATAACAACCTGAACTGATGCATTAACAATGTTTTGTGCAATGAAATTCCTTACTTTTTCAGATAGTATAATCATATCTGGGCCCTGCGCTTCCATCCCTCCATAGATGCATATGTGTATGTAGCTGTGGAAGCACAGGGCCCTCCAGGCCTTGCACTTCCATTTATAGGACAACAGTAACTAAATTGTCACCATAGCCATCTTATTACCCCACCTTATGTTCCTGGTATATAACATTTTCAGATCCCCACCAAAACATAATTCTTTGCAACTGCAACGCAATTCTGCACCACAGGCACAAAAACACAGTTTGGCCAGGATTTGAAAAATGACAACTGTGGCATACATGAAGTGGGGTAATAAGAAGGCTATGTTGAAAATCTTGGGTGAAAATATTTAAAATTTCCAAAGTTACAAGCGTGTATAGTGAAATTGCAACGAATGGTCATAACTTTGCCATGTTTACATATTTTGACCCCAAATTTTCAACATTGCCTTATTATGACTCCACCTCATGAATAAGGGCAGAAAAAAATCCCCAATCCCACCCAAAAGGTGAATTCTCTAAGTCAATAGTTCTCAGACTTTGTCACAGTGAGCCTCCCCAAATCCATGGAAAATATTTTGAGCCTCCCACAAAAATTGAAATAATCTTCCCACAAAAATTGAAATAATCTTGGGCCTCCCCAAAGAAAAATAACATACTGTACTTGGCTCAGTACACCATGAATAAATTGAAACCCCTTTGAGTACTTGGCTCACATTCAGTTCTTTGTGTTATACTGACGTGGAACCTTTGAAAAGAGCTCCTGTGATCAAAGGTGTTATCTGAATAACAAAAAAAATATTATTATTCAGCTTATTGTAACCCCCCAGGCCAACCTACGTACTCTGCTATTTTAATTCTTGAACCATTGTTACCCCTTGTTGCAGTACCTTCATGGGTCAGATTGCTTTCTCTGTTTCCTCTCTATATAAAATAACCTTCCTACATACTTTGCCTCTCCCCTCCTTCCCTGCTGCTAAGCAACTTCTCAAGGATTACTTTGCTCCTTCCTGCTATTGCTCTTAGCGCTTTTGTGCTGAACCCTTGTATTTGGGCTGGTCTGCCATCAGGCAAAAAATTGATCAATTACCACCGCTCATTATTAGTTTATTGTTCATATGTGTTTGCACTATTGTTTATTGTGTATTTCTTGATTGTTTTACAGTTGCCTTTTGAAATGTATTCACTCCCTACCCTTCCCTGGGTACACCTAAAATGAGCCTTTCATTCACCTTCCCTTGTCACCTATTAGTAAATAAGTACATTAAATTCACCTGCTATTATCCTCTTTCAGTTTGCATCACCTCTTCACACAAAATATATAAAACTCAAAATTTAAATACAGTACTTTTTCAGACTTGCTTGAGCCTCCCTTGGAACAGGTTGGGGCCTCCCAAGGGAGGCTGGCCTCACCATTTGAGAACCCCTGCTCTAAGTGACCGCAAAATCACCTGTTGGGTGAGAGTTGCATAATGTCCATCCTATTGTTCATGAAATGGGTCCCCAAAAGGCCATGTTAAAAATGTGGGGTCAAAATGTTAAAAAACAGCTGAGTTATGAACCAAAGTTGAAAACTCATTGAAATACATTCAACCACAGCGTGAAATAGGATCCCGTTTCGCAGAAGGATCCTTTATCTTGCTTTTTCATTGTAGTCACTGTGAAAGCACAATAACGGATCCTTTTGTGAAACAGCATGCTAAATCAGACTAATCCCATTGTAGTAAACGGGAAAGCACCACAAAGGATCATGTTTTAGCAAAACAGGATCCTATTTTGAGCCAATCCCATTTCATTATGTCAGTTGTAATGTAGTGATTCCTTCCCCAATGTCTGATCACTGTCTCCTCAAAAAGAAAACGACCCTGGTAGTCTAGTGGTCCCTCCCTCCCTCCCATGTCCAATCACCATCTGTGTAAGTTAAAAAAATAATGGTATTCTAGTGGTCCCTCCCCCCCTTCCATGTCTGGTTGCCATCCTCCTAAGTTTAAAAAATTCCTGGTAGCCTAGTGGTCCCTCCCCCTGATGTCTGATCACTGCCCCTGTAATAAAAAAAAGACACTGGTAGTCTAGTGGTCCCTCCCCAGATGTCTGATCTCCATCCCAATATAAGAATAAAAATTAATTTGGTAGTCTAGTGGCCCTTCCCCTCTCCCAATCCCCCTCCCCTGAAAGCCCATTAATTTTCCTGGTGGTCTAGTGGCCCACCACACCCACACCTGTTAGGGATCGGAGTAAGGGGAGGGGAGGGACCACTAGACTATCAGGTCATTTTTATGTTTATATGGTGACGGGGATCAGACATTGAGGGAGGGGAGGGACCACTTGACTACCAGGATCTTTTTTTATTATGGGGACAGTGATCGGACATGAGGGGGAGGGATCACTAGTCTATCAGAAATTTTTTGATTACGGGGGACGGTGATCGGACATCGGGGGAGGGACCACTAGACTACTAGTTTTTTTACCTTACGGGGATGGTGATTGGACATGGGAGGGATCACTAGAGTATCAGGAACAGTGATCAGCAGGTGGGGGGGTGCCAATAGACACCAGGGAAAGACAGAATGGCAATCAGTGGGTGGGAGGTGCCACTAGACACCAGGGAATATAGATGAATACTGCATTTATTTATTATTAATATGAGGAGTCGGAGACACTGATAGGTGGGTGAGGGATGCCACTAGACACCAGGGAAAAGAACAACTCACAGCACACACTGCTGCTGGCAGCATGAGTTCAGCTGCAGCTGCACAAGTGAAGAAATGCCCCTGTTCTCATACAGAGAACATGGTAAAGCACTCATCTCACTTAACTGGGCACCTGGTATTTCGAGTGCCCAGAAAATATATTTCTAGACATAATTTTAATAGACAAATATCAGAATATAGCTAAATAGGTCCAGTTTAGCTAGGTTCAGATGTTTTTTTTTTTTTAATACATTGGGCCAGATATTCAAACTGCACCCAAAATGTGCGCAATAGCAGGAGCAAGCACAAGTCCATTACGCACATGTGCAATAGACGCGATATTCAAACATGGAGCAAGGCAAATTGCGCAACCAGCCAACATCTGAATATCGCACAACCTGTGCCATAGCGCAACCAGGAAGGAGAAGCTGAGCAGATACGATGCGCTATAGCGCAACAAGGCCAGCCCAGCTGAGCAGTCCAGAGGTGCCATAGCACAAGCAGAGAGCCCCCCAGCAGCAGAGCAATGGAACTGCACAACCAGGGAGGTAGGCAGGGGTCCACCACCCATGCCACAGATGGGCACAGGAACACACTGCAGAACTAACAATGCACCCCCACACCCCAAGCACTGCAAAAGTGGGGGAGGGATGGGATATCCACCGGCCCATGGGGACAAGCCAACAAAGCACAGCCAGGCTATGTTGCCCCAGCACACCCACTGGCAAGCTGAGACTGCCACACAAAGGGGGGGACCACCCCAGTGCACATCAGCCCCCTCTTGTGCACAGCACACCCTGCACTGTGACCCCAAGACACCACCCATGAGCAGTGACCGTCACTGCAGGAATCCCCATGCATCCCCCCGTCACACTGCAACCTCGTGTACCACAGAACCATACAAGCCAGACCCACCATGAGCACCCAGCAGTGGTGGCAGCACACGGCAAGACTGACTGAAAGCCACTCCCACACCAGAGACACCTCCCCATGCACACACACACATACCCATGACAATACCACCCCAGATGCCATGCACACCACTGCAACTGAGCACCTATAGCCAGTTGCAAATCAGAGACCACCACAGTATTCATAACAAAATATATATTTCTAATTAATATAACAACAATAACAATTGGAACAACCATAACTATATACAAATATATACAATACAGGGGTGGGGGTACGGGTACAAGGTAGGGGTTGGTAAGGGGTGGAGTGAACAACTGGGAGAGGGAAGGCAGGGTGTGAGGGATGGGTAAAGGGGGGGAGGTGATGGGCAGCTACTGCCTGCCAGCCCGCCCTCCATCCACCTGGTGCTGGTCCCGGGGCCTCCTCCTGCACTTAACGCCATGGCGATGCAGGTCCCTCAGGATGACAAGGGAATCCATGGCCACCTGTATGAGCTGCTGGACTGATCTTTCAATCCTCCGCAGGATCCTGACACCTAGGACAAAGGATCAGAGTCAATGACTGTGACTGTCTATATCCCTGAAGCCCACCCAACATGCATGGCATACAGCCAAGTGCCCCGCTCCTGTGATGGACTGCACCCACCCACAGTGACCGTGCACAAGACATGCACAACCAGGCAGCAACAGCCATGTATGCCACTGCACACACACACCACCCATGTCCAGCACAACACAACCAAGGCTGTACAGTGACGTGGCTATGTGGTGAGAAGGCAGTGCCACAGCCATGTGCCCAGTGCACGCATGGACCACCATTGATGCACTCCCAGACATGCAGTGCCACTGGACAGTGCTGACTGTCACATGTCACGTGCATGGCAGTGTTGTCCATGGATGGTGGCCATGCCCTGCCCCCCCACACGGCATGCAATAGCATTCATGATGTCATGTCACTCACCCTCATCGTGTTGCTGCTGCTGCTGTTGTGGTTTGTCACCACCACCACCAACACCATGCACAGCCACTGCTGCCACCCCTTGCTGCACCTCAGCCCAGGCCCTCCTCTGCTCCGCCACACCTGTGGGAAACAAAAGGTGAGAAACACATCAGTGAAATCCCAAAGCAGACATCCCCCTGCCCCAATGAGTGTGCCCACCCAGCCAGACCCATACATCACATATCCTGTAAACACCGCCACAGCCAACCATAGACCAACCCTCCCCCATGTGCTGGACACAATACACAGTGTTACCCATACGGACCATACAGGTGCATAGGCGGCTCACCCACCTGGCCGAGGCACCACGCCCCTCCTGGCACGTGACCGAAGATGTGCCAGTAGTGCCGGCTCCCTCCTCCGCAGGTCACCATACCAGTGCCTGCACTGCTCTGCGGACCACCGCTGGCCAGTGGCCTCCTCAAGGGCAGTGGCCACCTGCTGCCACACATGGGTTCTTGCCATGTTGAGGGGTTCATCCCCAAATAGTGGGCCATGGTGAGGCTCCACTATGGCCACCAGGTTTGCAAGTTCCACTGAACTCCATTGGGGGGCTCTCCTGCGTGCCATCCCTGCATGTACAGTATATAGCAGGCAATATGGTGCTCTGCAGCGCGGCAACCCCACGTGGAATTGTTGCGCAATACAACTCCGCTATTCCCTATCGCACTGTTGGTATAGCGCCGCCAGTCCCTATCACGCTGTTACCGAACAGCGCGATAGAGCTGCAGATATACCATACGTACAGTGCCAAGGGGGCAAAGGTCGGGCACAGGGTAATGGGTCTCTGGCGCAAGGCCACGCACAGTGCCATCAGACGTCTATGCGTCCAGTGCGATTGGTCGGCTGTGTGCCATTGCCACAGTGGACTATTGCACAGTTGTGCCACAGCGCCATGTAGTGACCGTCGCTGTAGCGCCACTGGCACAATGGTGGCCGTGTCCTGAATTGCCTATCGTGCACAGCACGTCATCAGCACGGCAGACGCCTGCATAAGCTACCTAGGCATGCGCGCAGTGTGGTACCACGTAGTCACAGAACTGCGCCATTGGCTCAGCCGGTTCAACCAGATGGCGCAGCGCAACAGCCGAGCATTCAGCCGTCATATGCAAATCATCCGATCAGCTATCTAATGAGCGAAGCGCGCACTTGCATCTCATTAAAAGTTGCTCCAGTCCTAATTTGCATGCATTGCGCTATAAATATGTGACACTGTTCTGCAGTGGCCATATTCGGTTACTGCAGCTGATAGGTGAGTTGCATGCATTGTGCTGTTCTGGACCATGGCCTCAGAGAATTGCTGTGTACTGCACAGTCACAGGTGACCACTCTCACCCATACAGGCTGTGAAATGACCGAGCAAGGACTGGGTGAGGAGGATGATGGTGGGTGGAAGAGGAGGCCCAACTTTACGAAGGCTGGGACGGAGGCACTGTTTGAGGCCTACCTGGATGAGGAGCCACTTCTCAGTGGACGGCGGGGCACCCCTCAGGCCCGTGCTGCTGCATGGGAGGAGGTGGCACATGCTGTCAATCTGCACGGCAGCCACCAGCGCTCTGTGCAGGAATGTAAAAAGAAGATGGGGACCGACAGGAGGAGGGTGAAGGAGAAGGTTGCAGTCATCAGGGTGGCACGTGCTGCAACAGGCGGGGGACAGCCGGAGGTGGTGCAGCTGACTCCGGCAGAGGACATGCTTGCTGCAAGCATGCAGCACAGTGCCATTGAGGGTGTTCCTGGAGGTGGCTTCCAGACAGGCGGTAGCCCATCACTGCATGGTATGTCATGGTCGGGGGGAAGGTAGTTCACATGCACTAATGTGTCCTTCCTTTCTGTTACAGATCCTGTGCATCTTCAGGGGTCAGCAGTGGAGGGCCTGTCCACTGTGGACAGCCATCTGGAGTTGGAAGAGGGATCATCCACCTCCGCAGATTACCGGTGTGCACTGCACCAGTGTGCATGCCTGGCTACCTTCACTGATGTTGAGACAGGTGTGGGGAGTGCCCTTCCTGTGTCTCAGTGGTCTGGCATGCAAGCATGCTAGCGTGCTGTGGCTGTGGCACAGACCCGCACCATCGATGATGCACTGTCCACTATGGGCATTGACATGTGTGTGTCACAGAATGGACACACAGCAGGACAGCTCACGCCCATGGATCTAGCTGATTCCGATGTGTGTGCCAGCATGTAAGCACAGTCCCAGGCTGTGCCTGTCAGCACCGGTGGGGCAGCACCGGTGGCTATGCAGGTCACTGGCACTGTTGCAGCCACAGCAGTGGAACCACTGATCCTGTGGGCACAGCAGGTGGAGGGGCAGCAGCAGCAGTCACACACCGGGACTGGGGGTATAGGGCTCAGCGGTGATGTAGGTGCACCACCTGTGGACATGCCCATATCTGGTCCTGGTGAGCAGCACCCACCCTCAAGGGGTGCTGTACATCAGTCCCTTCCAGACCCTGAGGGACAGGTTGCCGATGTGGCAGATGACCTCTTTGATGAGCACACCCACCTGCTGCAGGCATCAGTACAGCAGCAGATGCGGGTTGCAACATCTGTGGAGGCACTGTGTGTGGCTCTGGAGCAGCACAGCAGGGACACCGAGAGGATCCTGTCCCAGATTGACCATTTGCGGGTAGATGTGACTGCCACCATCGACAGGCTGACACAGGCAGTTGTCGGTGTCGTGGCCACATTGGGCACACAGTCAGGTGCCCCTGTGCCGCTCACACTGCACAGTACGCAATCCACTCCCCATTCCTGGCATCGTGCGACACTCACCCTGTCGATGCTGGTTTCAGCTGTCAGCATCCTCAGCACCCCTGGTTCAGGTATGTTCAGTATTCTGCAGACCCCTGTGTGGATAAGGTCGCGTTCGCGCAGTGGGACCCCTGGTGGTCCATCGGAGCCACCCCATGTGGCCCGTGCTCAGCCTGCCAGTGCTGCTGGGTCTCTGCGGGGCCGTCCATCCATCTGAGGTGGCCGTGGCACTGTGCCGCATGACTGAGCTGTCTCCCAGTGCGGGACCTGTCTGGTGCTGCCCTGTGTGCAATGTATGTTTCGGTGGGCAGTGCACCAGTGGGCGCCCTGCCCTACACGCAGACACACGGACCACCTGCACACCCTCCAGACTGCTGTCCACAGGTGCGTATGCACGATGATGCCTGCATTGCACTGTACCCCAAAGTGCAAGGGTGCCCAGCATCTGGCACACGTACATGGACAGTACAGGTGGTGGTGGTGGCCTGTGGACGTGTGTGTTTTTAGTGTCT
This sequence comes from Neoceratodus forsteri, assembly GCA_016271365.2. Taxonomy (NCBI): domain Eukaryota; kingdom Metazoa; phylum Chordata; order Ceratodontiformes; family Ceratodontidae; genus Neoceratodus; species Neoceratodus forsteri. The sequence goes on from CM057451.1 coordinate 44,913,585, forward strand.
GTGTTACTGCTATGTTGTGCACCTGACCCCTGTGCACTTTGTGCCTTTTGTGTTTGTGTGTGTGTGTATGTGTGTGTGTGTGTGTCTGTCCATGTGGCGTGTTACTGTTCACCCCTCCCTGGTTGTATGTGTGTGCTTCTGTGCCCTTCCACTTCCCTTGCCGTCATTTATTTATTTATTTATTTGTAAAATCAGTTTACAACCTTTGAGCCAGAGGCTCATTTCCAAAGGTACTTCATCACATAAAGACATACATAGTGTTTTTGGTTACATAGCATAGGTTTGCAAAACAATAGGCATTCAACAGAGGCGCCACGTCACACTGTGGTCAGACAGATACATTTAGGTTGCAGGGTACATGTAATTGAGAACAGGTGTTTACACAAGTTGGTATCAATAGTGAGCAATCTAATAGGTAAACACTGAAACAGCTGGCACTGGCCAGGTTAAACATAGGCACGGTGTACAGGGAAGTGGTGGTGGTGGGGATGGCTAGGTGGAGAGCCACCCGGAGGGCATTGTCAAGAGAAGTAGAGGTGGAGGCTACTTTCAGAGACAGGAGCAGTTATGAGTGTTGATGATGTGGTTTCGAAGGGTGGTTTTGAACTTGGAGATGGTGGTGGCATTGGTGATGGGGGCAGGGAGAGAGTTAAACCAGGTTGGGGCTCTATAGCAGAAGGACCTCTGGCCATGGCTGGTTCTTGATCTGGGGACCATGTTGCAATAGTGGGAGGGCTCTGGTGGGTGGATGGATGCCGTTACCCAAGGGGGGGGAGAGCCCGAGTAGGGTTTTTTTTTGTGAGGAGACAGATTTGGTATCAGAGCCGTTCATCCAGGGTAAGCAGTTTAGCCTCGACATACAGCTGACAGGTGTGTGTGAGCCTGGGGGCACCAGTAATCAATCTGCAGGCTTTGTTCAGGGTTAAGTGAATTTTTTGAGTGCAGTGGTGTCGGCAGCACCATAGACTGGTAGACCATAGTCTACAAGGGACAGAACGGATGATGTAACAGCGAGCCAGAGAGCATTTGGGGAAGGCAGGTTCTATGGGCGAAGAGGATGCCAAGTCGTGTGTTAGTGGCGGATGTTAGGCATCATGTGGTTGTGAAATGTGAGGGCTGAGTCAAGGTAACCCCAAGGTATTTGTAGGAGCAGACTTGTTCCAGTGGCTGATTGGTACTTGGAAGGATATAGAGTGGGTGGTTGCTAGCTTTGTTTTGGGGTGGGAAAAGAATAGCTTTGGTCTTTTAAGATTGTTGACGAGTCTGTGCTCCTAAACCAAGCTTCGCACTGTTGAAAGACTGCTGTAGGGGGTCCTGAGGAGACGGATTGTGGTGGGTGGCAAAAGGAGGAGCATCATCTGCATACAGTAGAATTTTGCCAGGGCATGCACTGGGCAGGGTGTTCAGATAGAGCGAGAAGAGAAGGGGGCCCAGGATGGAGCCTTGGGGGACCCCAGAGTGAATGGCATGGGTATCGGAGAGTGTGCTATTGATTTTTACACACTGTGATAGAGCGTCAAGATAGCTTGTGCACCATGCTAGGGGGCCAGCCGAGAGACCAGTGTGGCAGAGTGCATTCAGCAGAAGTGGATGGGAGATGGTGTCGAAAGCCTTTGAGGTCGATGAACACTGCACCAGCTAGGGAGCTGGTATCCAAGGAGGAGTGTAGGAAGTTGGAGAATTCAATTAGGGCAGTGCTGGTACTGTGACCAGCACGGAAGCCATGTTGCTCTGGGCATAAGATGTTATGCTTAGCCAGATAATCAGTGATTTGAATGGCCACCACTTTCTCCAGGGCTTTAGAGAGGGGGGGGAGGATGGAGATTGGCCGGTAGTTGTTGGCCAATGACCTGTCGCCCCCTTTATGAATTGATGTGATAATGGCTGTTTTCCAAGCTGTGGGAAATTGTCCCAGGCAGAGTGACTGGTTAATTAGGCTGGTGAGTGGGGCAAGGACTTCATCTAGCACCAGCCTGAGGATACTGGGGTCCAGTGAGTCACTGCCGGACTGTTGCCATTCAAAGCTTTGATTAGGATGGGTCTGGCTTCCCTGGTGGAAATCTTGCGCAGGTGGAAGCTGGGGTGCTGGAGGACAGGGGGAGGTTGGTTGGGGGGAAGGTCAAAGAAATTACTAGGGAGGACTGAGCAAAGGTCAGTGAAAGTGGTGTTGAACCAGTTAGCTATGGTGGCAGGCTCGGTGGTGGTAGTGCCATTTCTAGTGAGCTGGGATGGGGCGGGGAGCAGGCTTTTCCATTAAGTTGCTTAATATTATCCCAGAAAGTCCAGGCCGAGCCCCAGGAGGAGGTAAGGGAGGCCTGGTAATGGTCGGCCTTGGCTTTCCTGATGGCCCATGAGCACTTATTCCGGGCTGCATTGTATGCCTGCCTATCAGACAGATGACCCGTTTCAGTGGCAAGGTGCCAGAGGTTATCCCGATTTCTTAGTAATTGTAGAAGGGCCGGGCTAACCTAGGGTGCATTCTGTTTTTTGGACCGGATTTTGGTGAAGGGTGCAAAGAGATCACAGGCCATGTTGAAGGTGTGAGTGAAGAAGGTGAGGGCAGTGTCAATGTCGGTTGCACGATGAATGGGGGACCAGTTTATCTGGGTGAGGAATACTTTAAGTTTTTTCAGTCCACCAGGGCAGAGGTGCCTGCGGAGGGTGGTCTGGGCTTTGGGTTTGGGATTGGGGACTGCCCAATGAAATAGGATAGGGGAGTGGTCACTTAGGGAGTCTGGGAGGACCTGGATGTTTTGGATTTTATGGGGTCGGTTAGTTATAATAACATCCAGAAGGGTGCTGGTACCTCTCTTAGGGTTTATTCTTGTGGGCTGGGTGACGAGTTGTGTCAGATCTTGGGCGGCAAATGAGTCTCTGATTGTGGATGAGGAGGTGCTGAGCCAATTTACATTAAGGTCCCCAACTAGGATTTGTTCCGCCTTATGGTGGAGGGTGGCCAGGTAGTCTGTTAAAGATACCAGGGCCAGGTGCTGGTTCTTTGGGGGAACGTAGGCTGTGGTGAGATAGAGAGGGCTCCTAGAGGGGTCTGGGGTGAGTTTGAGGGTAAGAGCCTGGGCCTCATTTACAAGGGCAGGGGTGGGGAGCGCGTGTCCAAGTATTGTGTCCCTAGTGTAGATTGCACAGCCTCCCCCTCGTTTGCCTACTTGGTCCTCCCGGTATAAGGTATAGCCTGGGAGGGAAACAAATGAGTCGGGGTGGATTTGGACAGCCAGGTTTCAACCAGGGCTATGATGTCTGGTTGATGAGCCAAGGCCCAGCACTGTAGGGCGTCAAATTTCTTCAGCAGGCTGCATATGTTCATGGAGGCTACTTGAAGACCAGTGGGCTGGGTGGGTGGGTGGGAGGGGCAGGGCCTGGGTTGGGATGTATGTTCCTGTTGGAGTAGAAGGAGAAGAAGGAGGAGAAGTGCTCTGGTCAGAGGGTGCCAGATGGAGAGTTTACGCCGGGAGCAATAGGATGAGGAAGGGGTTTTGTAGCACAGGGGTGGGTAGGGTAGCACAGGCAGAGAAGGCTTGCGTGATCAGAAGTGCAAGGGAGCTGGGGGGAGGAAAGGTAATGTCTGGATGGGGGGTGAGGTGGAGAGGAACATATGGGGTGTGTGGAGGAGGAGGGAGGGGGAGGAGCAGTGGTAAAGGAGGAGGGGAAGACAGGAGGGTAGGTAGGAACACTGGAATAGTGAGGCTGAGGGTTAATAAGGACAATAGGGTTGGTGGAATGCAAAAGAAGGAGGAGGAGAAGAGAAAGGCTGGTGAGCAGGGGGTGCACATGCATAGTTGGTAAGGGTGGGGGAGCCGAAGTGAAGAAAGAATGGGGGTACTAGGATGATAGAGGGGAGATAGTAGTGAGAGGTCAGCTCTAAGCCTAGTTGCTGCTATGGTGTAGTGGCAGGGCTGGTGCCTGAGGTGCACAGGGTACTAGGTTCAAGTCTTGACCAGGGTAGCAAGAAGGAGCCCAGCCAGTGGCTGTAGCAGCAGGGAGTTGGGTTCAAGGTCTGCAGAAGCACTCAGATAACACTTTAGCAGGGTTAGAGCGTTTTTAGAGTTTTGAAATCCTGCAGTAATAATAGACAGGTGTGCTAGCTGCTCATCACCGGTGTCACCAGCGTCCCCATTGCTGTCCCCCTCCTCGACCTGTACGGCTATCCCACAGTCTTTGGTCATGTCATGTTGTGCAGGATACAACAGGCCAGGAATATCCCATAGCCCTTTGAGGGGGCTATACTGTAGGGCACCACTGGAGGTGTCTAGGCATTGGAAGCATGCCTTCAGCATCCTAAACACCTGCTCGATGATGTTGAGTGTGGCGGCGTGTGCCTCATTGAAGTGTTGCTGTGATGAGGTCGTGGGCCACCGGTAGGGTGTGAGCAGCCAGGGATGGAGTGGGTATCCACTGTCACCTGTGTGGAGATAGTGGAGGTTAGTGTCTTGTTCAGGCTCATATTGCCCTAACTCTGTGTGCCACTCCCATGGCACCTGTGGCTTACCCACCCTTGCCCTCGATTTGCCAATCCTACATGCATACTCACCCACTAGATGTCCTGTGGGGATGTCCCCACTCTTGAATCGATGGCACAGTGTTGATTGGTACCATATGAATGAATCGTGTGCTCCGCCAGGGTGCGTGGCACAGACATTGATGATGCGCCCACTGGCATCACACACCACCTGGTAGTTAACACTGGAAAATCCCTTCCGATTCCGATAGGCAGTCCCATTGGGGCCAGGTGGCATGTGAATGGCCACATGGGTACAGTCTATCGCCCCTAGCATGCTAGGCATACGTGCTACCCTGTGGAACTCCTGTATGTTTGCTGTACGCTCTGCCGTGGTGCAGGGGAAATGGATGTACTCCACAGCATGTGGCAGCAGTGAGCTGAGGAATTGGCTGAGGATGCGTGATGTGGCCGACTGTGTTATGCCTGTGGTGTCCCCTGTTGGTCTCTGGAAGATACCCGTGGCGAGCAAGCACATGCAGGCTGTTACCTTTGTGTCCATTGCAAAGCGTGACTCCGTCGTGAGGGTGCCTGCATCACATCACTGCACAGCTCACAGAGCCACCTCAGTATTGCCCTGTTCAGGTGGTACCGGCCCACAGTCTCTACATCTGAATAGAGCTCAAAGCTGATGCAGGCTCGGTACTGCCTGTTGGGGGCGCACCTCCGACGGGCCCTTCCACGGCCACGTTCCCCTGCAGCATGCCTTCTCACCCCCCTCATTACAGCTTCCATATGGAAGCTGGCACTGTCCATGTCCCTGGCTTGTGTTCACCCCCTGGCTGTTGTTGCTCTGTTACCCCCGCTGTCCTGACTGCTACCTCCACTGCACCGGGTACACCTACTGGCCTCTGCACTCTGTGGCCCCACACACCTTCCCTTGCCCCTCTTCTGTCCTGTGCACTCCCTGGCCTGCACTGTTTGTCACTTTGGCCTTCTCTGTCTTCCTGCCTCATGTGGCTTCCCTGTCATGTTCTTGTGCCTCTTCCTTGAGCCTTTTTATTTTGGCTCATTTCTGCTATGGTGCAACTTCCACCTGATCCACATTGCGCAAGCCTTTGAATATCACATTGCACACTTTATGCATGGTCCCACCCCCTTCGGTTGCGCATACCTTCATTAGCATTGCACTGTTGCTCAGCATGTTTTCTGTGGCGCAACTGCCTCCTGCTGAATATCGCAGAATGGGGCAATTTTGGACTTGCACTGGCGCAACCCTTTTGAATATCCCACCCTTATAGTTTTATGTGTTCTCTTTCTTTTGCTAACTGCCAAACAGCTTGAAAAAGGATTTCCCACCTGCAACACAGGATGATCCATCTGCAAAAAGGGATTACGTGCCTACAAAAAATAATCAATTTTCATGCTGATCATCTATAATTTCCCATTGAAAATAATGGGAAGTTCTGAGATTTAATAACTTTGGAATGGATTATTATTTGTTTCACGAAACCTTCAAAAGACACATCTGTGAGGCAAATACCGTGCCACTATAATATATATCCATACTATGGTGGCACGGTAGCACTGCTATAGTTAGGGTTCAATGGTCACTTCTATTTTAAACCAAAAATGTTACACTTTAATAACTTTGCTACCATTCAACTGATTTGCATGAAAGTTTGTATGCGCTGTCAGGGACCAAAGATTTCTTGATGTGGCAAGTTTTGTTCCAGTTGGATGTGGGGGTACGGAAATGCACAGTGTCACAGAATGTGAAAATTACCATTTTTGAGTAAATTGTTTGACACACCATTTCTTAGAAACTGTGGAGTTCTCTGAAATTTACAGGGTAAACAGATCTTGGGTCACAGATGTGCCTTTTGAAGGTTTAGTGAAAAAATATTTATCTGTTCAAAAGTTACTTAATTTTCAAATTTCCCATTATTTTCTATGGGAAAAATTAGATGTGCAATGCAAAACTACTTTTCTTGTTGCTGTGAAAGTGATATTTGGTGTCACAAATGTGTAATGTAGTGTCAAGATTCCACCATCTTGTTTTCAGTTAGCAAGGCAAACAAATTTGAATATTTAAAAAAATACTTAGAAATAGTAAACACCAATAGTTGTGTTTATCTAATTGGGGCCTGAGGAATCAGATTCAGGGGCCAGTTGGCCCCCCAAATGTCCAGAAATATTTTAATTTTGTCTGTGCATGTATTTGTACCTCATATTGTGGCAGTTGTTTCATGAAACAAGGGGAGTTTGTACCGCAAATTGCAGCAAAATCCCATTGTTTCATGGAACAAGGAAGGATGTCTTGCAAAACAGCCGCAGCAACTTATGGCACAAATATGTTCACGGAACAAATTAACATATTTCAGGGCATTTTTGGGGCAGACTGACTCCAGAATCCAATTCCTCAGGGCCCCGATTAGGTAAACACCTCTTGGTGTTTACCTAATTCAGGTATGTTTTTAGGTTTTAAAAACTCCAAGGGGAAGGGGACTGTAGGGGATCTGTGTCCTGCTGAGGAAGGCGAGGCCTCCTTCATGATCTGTTAGCCATGGAACAGGTGCCAGCCATGACACCTAGACAACAGCAGCAACAGCCACATTGGTCAACTAAAGGCAACTAGTGTGATGTTTGGCTGACATAGCCCTAAGACAATAACAGCTGTCTTAGCCTCCCGACTGTCAGTTTGTTTTTGTAGAGCTCTTAGCACCATTTTTTCCAGCAGTTTGCCTCTTATTTAATTGATGGTGGTTTGCTTTTTTTTAATTTGTAGGGTGGTTTACAAACATTTATTTAGTTTATGATGGTTTGCCTGGGTATTATTTAGGGTGGTTTGTCACTATTCTTTTGATTGTACTGGCTGTGTGCCACCCTATGTGTTTATTGGTAGTGTGCCACTATGCATTTGTTTTATGGCTTTTTGCCACATTTCTTTTATTTTGTGGTAATTTGCTGAATATCTCTAATTTACTATCTCTGTTTCACTTATGTTTGTTTTTAGCACTGTGCTCTATTAATTTGTGTCATAGACATTTATTTATGTTACTTTTCCCTCTGGCCACCAGTTTTCCTGCTTTTTGTTGGTGGGTAGTGGCATGCCCCACCGTCCCATGTTCCTTGGCACTGGAAATAAGAAAACCATCCCTCAATGTCTTTTTTACTTGTTTTTTTATCTGTAAAAAAAAAAAAAGTCCATGGCCAATCACACCTGCACCCCCTGACCTCCCACTGTGCACCCACCTCCCCACATCCCCCTTGACATCTTCATACACCCTCATTCACCTGAAGAGGTCCCAGGTTCAAGATCCACTGTCCCAATCAAAGACACATCTTGCTGCTGGAACCGGTGACTGCAGTATGAGAAACTAAGATAAACTGGCTTCAATGTATTTCAATTGGAGTTTCAACTTTTATGCATAACTTTGGCATTTTTTTGAGATTTTGACCTCAAATTTTCAACATGGCCTTTTGGAGACCACACTTCATGAACAATATGACTGTCATTATGGAAATTTCACCAGAAAGGTGATTTTACAGTCAGTTAGTGAACTCACCTTTTGGGTGGGATTTGTGTAGCAACAGTCATTTTGTTCATAGAAACATAGAAACATAGACTTTGATGGCAGATAAGGACCACTTGGCCCACCCAGTCTGCCCATTTCCCTACCTATTGGATAAGCTGCAGATTCTAGTTAACCAACAGCCTACTTCCTGCAACCCCCCACTATAATTGCCTTATGTCTGTCCCATGTATATTTGAATTCCCCCACTGTTTTAGACTCCACAACCTCTCCAGGAAGGCGGTTCCATGCATCCACCACTCTCTCCATGAGAAAGAATTTCCTCACATTATCCCTGAGCCGTCCCCCTTCTAACTTTAAATTGTGCCCCCTTGTTTTTACACATCTCTTTTTCTGAAAGATGCTACCCTCCTAGACTTTGTTGATTTTCTTGAGGTACTTGAAAGTTTCTATCATGTCCCCCCATCCCTCCTTTCATCAAGGGTATACACATTAAGCTCTCTCAGTCTCTCTTCATATGGTTTCTGATGTAGACCCTGCATCATTTTAGTTGCCTTCCTCTGGACTGCTTCCATCCTGTCTATATCCTTGCGTAGATGAGGTCTCCAAAACTGCACGCAGTACTCCAGATGGGGTCTCACTAACTGCCCGTACAGAGGGATAACCACTTCCCTTTTTCTACTTGTGATGCCCCTCCCTATGCATCCCAGTATCCCCCTGGCTCTCCTTACTGACTTCTCACATTGCTTACCCACCTTTAGGTCATCTGATATGACTACACCCAGATCTCTTTCCATTTTTGTTGTTGTTAGTACCTCCCCTACCATTGTGTACTCTTCTCCTGGATTTTTATTTCCCAGGTGCATTACTTTGCACTTCTTTGCATTGAATCTAAATTGCCATATGTCTGACCATTCCTCCAACCTTGTCAAGTCCCTTCTTATCCTTTCTACCCCCCTTGTGTATCAACTCTGTTACAGATCTTTGTGTCATCTGCAAAGAGGCATACCTTTCCTTCCAGACCCTCTGCAATGTCACCTATAAAGACATTAAAGAGGACTGGGCCTACTTCTGAGCCCTGAGGCAAGGGTGTAGACAGGCATACTCACTGTACACATTTGTGTACAGTTTTGTTGAGTGCCTGTCACAAACCATAAGGCACTCTGTTAATATTATCATTCTAATCTGTAATATTTGGGTTAGTGTAGGCCACTGAGGAGTGTCCAATACATGTATAACCTCTTTAGAGAGTAGAGGAGTCATCTGACAACAATCTGACTTGTTTGGAAGGGGGTGCCATTTGGAAAGGATGTATACATTTTTTTAATTGGGGGGTGTAACTGTTGGCTACTGTGTACAAAATGGAATTTCTGGCTACACTCCTGCCCTGAGGTACTCCACTAGTAACTGCCCTTTCTTCAGAATGTGTTCCATTCACTATTACCTTCTGTGTCCTGTTGTGCAGCCAGTTTGTTACCCAGACTACCACGCTGTGACCCACTCCCAGGCTGGCTAACTTAATTATTAATCTTTTGTGTGGAACTGTGTCAAATGTCTTACTAAAGTCTAGTTAGGCCATATCCACAGCCCCTCCCTAGTCTATTACTTTGGTCACCCAGTCAAAGAAATCGATTAGCTTTGTCTGATATGACCTTCCTGCTGTGAATCCATACTGCTTTGGGTCTTGTGCCCCTCTGGCCTCTAGGTACTGAACATGCCAGTGGGACACAGGAGGTGGGTTCATAAGAAGGATATGTTAAAAATTATTAAAAATGGCAGAGTTATGACCATTTGTTGCAAATTCGCTATGCTTGCTAGTAACTTCAGAAGTTTAAAATATTTTGACCCCAAATTTTTAACATAGGCTTGTTATTGCTCCACCATCTGTATGTCACAGCTGTCATTTGAAATCTTTGCCAAAATGTATTTCACCACCTGAGGTGTGAAATGTTGTTGCTGTTGCACAGAATTATGTTTTGTCAGGGATTCAAACATTTTGTGTGCATGGTACATCAAGTGAGGTAATAACATGGCTATGCTGACAATTCTGTCACTCTTGCTGTACAAATGTAAGCACAGGGCTACAGACCTACTTATATATACGCTTGTATGGAGCCCATATACACAAATGATGCCAGTTTAGAGTGATGAACGTGCAGGGCCCAGAGGGCTCTGTGCTCCCACATGCAAAAATGTGTAGTATTATGGAGTGGTGGGAGTCCAGGTGCTCTCACATGGAAATAAGAAGACAAATACAATCTGTGAAGAATTACTTCAAGCAAATAAGACTAGGATTACACTTTCTCAAAAAGTAAGGACATTCTTGTCAAGAAACCTTGTTAATGTATCAGTTAGGGTTCGTATTACAGTGACACAGTATGGAAATGTGGTGTTAGGGTTTCCAACCCTACAACCCCACCCTACCCTCCATACACCAAGAGGCATCGGGGTGCCTTGGGGTCATCAGCCCTAATGCTCACCCCATTCTTCTATACTGTACAATCTCAGCCTCCTTACACATGGAATGGGGTGAGTGTTAGGGATGATGACGTCAAGGCACACCCTGATGCCTGTTGGTGTATGGAGGGTGGGGGTGGGGTGGTAGGGTTGGGAACCATAACACTACATTTCCATACTTTTGTCACAGTAATATGATCCCTAACTGATACATTAAAGTAGTTTTATATATAATATATATATTTGCTACAAAAAAACTCTGTTACTGCATCAGTAAGGGTTTCTGTTCTGGTGACAAAAGTCTGGAAATTTGGTGTTATGGTTACCAACCCTATCCCCTACCCTCCCAGCTTTCACATCAACAGCAGGTGTTGGGGTGTGCCTTGTGGTTGCTGGGCCTAACTCTCACCCCATTCTCCTATACTGTAACATCTCAGCTTCCTTACACATGGAATGGGGTGAGCATTAGGGCTTACAACCCCAAGAACCCCCAATGCTTGTTGGAGTGTGGAGGGTGGGGTGGGGTGTAGGGTTAGAAATCATAGCACCGCATTTGCATACTTTTGTCACTGTAATATGAACCCTAACTGATACATTAATTATGTTTTTTCCTCAAGAGTACATATATATATATATATATATATATATATATATATATATATACACACATATATTTATATATATATAATATTGCAAGAAAACTCCATTAATGCATCAGTTGGGGTTTCTAGTCCAGTGACAAAAGTCTGGAAATTTAGTGTTAGGGTACCAACCCTTCTACCCACCCCAGCCTCACACAGCCCAACAGCAGCTGTCAGTGCCTGGGCCTAACTCTCACCCTATTCCATGGTAAAGAAACCAGATGTTACAAAGGAGAATTTGGTGAGAGTTAGCCCAACAACTTAAGGGCACACACCAACGCCTGTTGGTGTGAGACTGGGGAGTGGTGGGGTGGTAGGTTGGTAACCCTAACACTGAATCTCCAGACTTTTGTTGCTGGAATAGAAACCTTAATTGATGCATTATTGGAGTTTTTTTTGCAATGAATTTCCTTATTTTTTGTGGAAGTATCAACATAGGAGTAGTTATTGATGGGAATGCAGGGCCTAGAGGGCACTGCGCTCCCATCCCTGCACAGATGCATGAGTAAATTATTATCATAGCCATCTGGTTAGTCCAGGACATGTATATGGTACAGAAATGTTTCAAATCCAACCAAAACATAATTCTGTGCAACTGCAATGCCATTCTGTGGCACAGGTGTGCAAACACATTTTGGCCTGGATTTGAAAAATTACAGCTGTGACAAACATGAGGTGGGGTAATCGGAAGTCTATGTAATAAATCTGGGGTCAAAATATTTCAAATTACCATAGTTATGAGAGTGCGTAGTGAATGTGCAATGAATGATTACAACTTTGTCATAGTTTATATTTTGACCCCAAATTTCTGACATGCTGTTCTTATCATCCCACCTCATAACCCCATAGGTAAAAATTTAATAATGTGTGGCAAAACGCCATTCTGTGCAACAGGTGTGGAAACACATTTAGGGCAGGATGTGAGAAATGGCAGTTGTACTGTTCATGAGGTGTTGTGGAAAAATGGCTATGTTAAAAATGTGGAGTGAAAATATTAAAAACTGCCAAAGTTATGCACATGTGATGAAAAATTTCACTGACAGCACGTAACTTGGGCAATTTTTTTGTATTTTTGTACTAAATTTTCAACATGGACTTTTTGGGACCCCACCTCATAAACACTGGCACTGTCATTATGGTACTTGATCCCAAAAGGTGATTTCATGCACCAACTGTGCCATTCTGCATGACTGATGTGAAAACACATTTTGGGCAGGACATGAAAAATAACAGCTGCACTGTTCATGAGGGTGTGTGAAAAATGGCTGTTAAAAATTTTGATTGAAAATATTAAAAATTGTCAAAGTTATGCACGTGTGTAGAAAAATGTCAACAACTGCATGTAACTTGTGCATTTTTTGGAATTTTGTCCCAAATTTTCAACATAGGCTTTTTGGGACCCCACCTCATGAACACTGGCACTGTCATTTTATTACTCAGTCCCAAAAGGTGATTACGCACAGCAACTCCGAGATCACCTTACAGGTTTGATTAATGAAACAACAGTGAAAGTATTCATGAGGTGGGGTTCCAATAAGCCCATGTTGAAACTTTAATGTAAAAATTACATAAAATGACTGAGATATCAACATAAGTTCAAAATGCCATAGACAGTCATTATGCGGCACCTACCTTGATTCTTCAGTTCGCGGTTCAGTTTATGAGTGCAGGCGTGTCCTGGTCCACAAAAGACAGCAGCCACCGATCTCCATTGGTAAGTATAGTGCAAGGTGGTAGGGTGGTGGGTTCTCAGTGGGAAGGTCAGGATGGGGAAGGGGTGGGGGAGATGGCAAGGGACTATTTTCTTTTTTACAGGAAAAAAAAAGTTGGGGGATGATATTCTTTTTTACAGGGGAGAATATGTAAATGTTTAGGGACACAGGGGTGGGCTCCCCAGTGTCCCACAGTACTGGGGGAGTTATGACAACTGGGGACAGTGGGAGTAGTCAACCCAGTGTCCCACACTGGCAGGGGGAGCTACTGCTGGCACAGGGATTGGACACCCCCTTGTCAGCAAGTATTTGTACATTGTTTGGGACACTGGGAGTGGACTCCCAAGTGTCCTACAGTACTGGGAGGTGTAGGTGAGCTATGAAGACACTGGGAGTGGGCTCCCCACTGTCCCACAATGATGAGGGTGGGGATGTACATTGTTCTTATACTCCTCGCATGGGGATTTGGTTCCCCAGTGCCGGGATATGTCATTTATTAAATGTTTAGATTCCTCAGCCCCCTTCCCCTTACAGACTGAAAAGGAGGAAAATCAGCATTTTCTTAGGTAAACACCAAGTGTTTACCTAAATGGAGACTGAGAAATCCAATTCTTTTGGCCATTTTGCCAGGCACCTTTTTTTTTTTATACATATAGTGCCTCAAATTTGTGACAGTGTTCACAAAAAACATGGCAATCTGAGATACAACAGTTGTGGGAGTGCCACATTTTGTGACACTTTCACAAGTGTAGTTTTGCAAATTTGCATCACTTTCAATGGTAAAATGCCAAAAACATGTTTCTGACCATTATTTTTTAAATCTGATGCCAGGAACATATTTCTTGGGCCCTGATTAGATTAACACAACTGTTGGTGTTTACTGAGGACCAGTATTTTTTGAATTACAGCATTGTTTAGCCATCACTATCTGAAAATAAGATGGCAGCCATGCAAAAGTGCAAAACCCATTTGTCGCAGCCAAAAGTGCTTTTGCAAAAGCAAAACAGTGCTTTCAAGTTGGACATATATATTTTTGCCCATAGGCTATAATGGGAAACTTTAAACTTTAATTACTTTTGAATGGATTAATATTTTTTCACCAAACCTTCAAAAGGCACATCAGTGACCCAGACCCCATATACCCTGACAATTTCAGAGCAGACCCCCAAACTGTTTTCAGCTGCTGGAGAAGGTGCAGAAGAGGGCTACAAAGATGATTACTGATCAGCAGGGTAAGGCATACAAGGAGAGGTTGAGGGCATTGAACATGTACTTCCTGGAAAACATGAGAGAGAGAGAGAGAGAGGGGGGACATGATTGGGACCTTCAAGTACTTGAAAGGGATAAATAAGGTTGATAAGGAGAGTCTCTTTAATTAAGCTGAGTGGCAACCATAACTTGAGGGGGCATAGTCTTAAACTGGAGGCTGGGAGGTTTAGGAGGGAGGTCAGGAAGCACTTCTTCACAGAGAGGGTGGTGGACACTTAGAATGCACTGCCAGAAGAGGTTATCTCAAAGAAGGCAGTGGGCAATTTTCAGAGAGGCTGGGACAGGTATAGGGGGAGAGTAAGGTTCATGGGTAGGGAGGATGGGAGGAGTGGGGAGAGGAGGCAGGGACAGTGGCTCAAGCTGTGGACCCTGCAACACGAGCAGACTTGATAGACCCAATGGCCTTCTTCTGCTGGTTTCTTTGTATATTCATATTTTGGTATGTTTTGGACATAGCCCCGAGCAAAGAATTTGCACCAAATGCTAAATTTGCCACTTTTGGCACTCTTCAGCCACACCATCCACTGGAATGAAACTTGTCAGATCCAGAGATCTGTGGTACCAGATGCACATCAACATTTTCAGGCAACTCGGTCAATCAGTTGCAAAGTTATTAAAGTGCAAAATCTTGGGTTTAACATAGAAGTGGCTGGGCAACCGTGACTGTACCTGCACTATCATGCAGGTTATTTATATATATATATATGGTGGTACGGTAGCACCAGTATAGTTAGGGTTAATGAGTGTTTAATGTTAAAGGCCAGTTCTTGCATCTTAATAACTTCGTACTAGTTCAGCGGATTGGCATGACATTTGGCATGCATACTCTCTTGGGGTAGGTCTCTGTGTTTAGTGTGTGTTTTCTGTGATATAGAGTGTCGAAAAAAGAAATGTAAGTGCTTTTTGCTATTTCTTTGTCCACTTGTATCTCAAGAACTGTTTTAAGCTGTTGTCTGAAATTTTCTGGGTATAAAACCTTTGCCTCGAAAATGTGCCTTTTGAATGTTTGGTGAAAAAATATTCATCTGTTCCAAAGTTATTAAATGTTGACGTTCCCATTATTTCCTATGGGAAAATAGATGTCCCGCATGAAAATGGGTTCTGTGTCACAGAGGCCAATCTCTTGTCACAGACAGGGTGGTCTGTGTCGCAGGATCCTAATGCCTTTGGACACGCGGATCATCCTGTGTCACAGCTGGGAAATTCTTTTTCATGTCTTGGCCATTTTGGTTTTCCACTTAGTGAAAGAAACAAAACGAACAAAACACAAAGAAAATGAATGACTTAAAAACCAAAAAACATGAGAACCTAACTAAAGGACAGCTGTTTAGTTACATTCTGATGATTCTTGTTTAAAATTATCCCAAGAAAAAGCTTTTTCTGGGCCCCCAAAATCCCCGGTGGCTAACCTAGCTAGAGGAATGCTTCCCATGTTCTCTGTATGAGAAAAGCAGGATTTTCTTGACTTTTGCAGCAGCAGCTGGAACTCATGCTGCTGGCTGCAGTTGTAGATGTGAGACGTCCTTTCACTGGTGTTTAGTGGCACCCTGTAGTAGAGTTGTGCCTTCCCTGAGATTAATAGAGCACCCTTAAGGGACATCTTTCATATCTTCTCCATTTTTCCCTTTATAGTCTGCTGCAGCAGCAATCTACCTATCCTATTAAATTCACATTTTTTGCCTCGGTAGATTGGTCACCTACCTAGGTATTCTCTCATCTCACTTTCCTTTGCCTTAAGTTTTTATATCCTTTTCTGTGTCTGAGTGGTGCTAAAGTGCTTGGTGATAAAAGTGCTTATAGTTAAAGTGCTTCAGTTCCAGAAATAAAACTATATGTGCATATAAATAAAGAAATAAAACATTAATGCAGCTGTACATTAAGAATATGGGGCAAATTCAATAAAATGTCCCCAGAAATGTCCCATTTCATGGGAATATTGTTAAAAATGTAAGGGAGCGGCTTGCACTTTCCCTTTTGCTTTTGTAAGCAGCTTTGCCCTTAACCATTGTTGCTGTGTTGAATAATAACACATTAAAAATAAAATGAAGTAAAGTAGTGTCTCATAGCATTAATCTGTGAGCCTGGAATAAAATGCTTAAAATGTAAAGTGCATAAGCAGTTAGATACAAGAAATGGATTATTAGCCAAGGAAACTTTTCTGTTTATACTGTACTGAAGGTTCTATGACCAAACAAGCTCTCTGT
The DNA here is from genome assembly GCA_016271365.2 of Neoceratodus forsteri. Classification (NCBI taxonomy): domain Eukaryota; kingdom Metazoa; phylum Chordata; order Ceratodontiformes; family Ceratodontidae; genus Neoceratodus; species Neoceratodus forsteri. Next base: position 44,929,857 of record CM057451.1, read on the forward strand.
TATAAGAAAGCTTTATATCATTGAGAGCATAAAAAAGTAAATTCAGAGCCCTGACAGAAGGAGCTTTAGTCTGCAGCACAGAGTGACTTAACTTTCACTTTTAACTTTAAGAAAGCCGCTCCATGAGTGAAAGTTCCCCGTATGTCATGATCTGAAAGTAATGCAGAGGCTTAGAAAGGAATAGAACAGAGTGAGAAAATACTAGCAAAAGGTTAATTCTAACCCTGTTAACTGACTTCAAGTGGCTTACCTTTCACTTTTGTACCGGGTCATAAAGTCGCATGCTTAATAGCGTACAGCATTATGGTGAAACATGGACCTGTGTGCTCCCCGAGTTGGTCCCTCCTCAGAGTTAAGAATCTTTAGTGGGGGGGGTCTGGGGGCACAGCCCCCCCAATAAGGGTGTGTGTGTGGGGCAGAGCCCCCCACAGAACAAAGACATGATGCCTCATGCATTAATCGTGCAGCACGATAGTGCCATGCGGCATTATGTCTTGTGACATAATGAACCTGTGCCTTCCACTTTTTGCTGTCAATGCCACTCCAAAACAAATAATGCCTCAAGATTACAAGGAACTGTTGAAAACAGCTGAATTCTTTCAATACATCTATCTCTTGCAAGACTATCTTTCTCTGGAATTTGCAGGGAGGATGTTTGTTTTTAAGCACTTTAGGAGCCCCATTTGTAATGAGAGCGAGAGGACTGTGTAAAGAAAATGGGATCGCTCTCTCCCTCTCTCTCTCTCCTCTAACGCAGTAGGGGTGGAGCTGCTTTACTTTCAACAGGGAAGTTTTCAGAAGCTGCTCTGCTTGGAAAAAGCTGCTGTTCAGTAGAAAGAAGTGTATAAACCCCCTACATAAAGCAGAATTGCACTCTTAGTGTCCCATTACATTAAAAAGCTTACCCCAGTACAAGAAAGACATAAAGAAATAAATGGTTAATGTGCAAGGGCACAGGAATATTTATTTGTCATTCCCAGCAGTACAGTCCACTGAAACAAGTATATTAAAAGGGTTGTTGTTATGCTGGACTAAATAATGCTTAATAAAATATGACTGGCTAAAATGAATATTGTGGAAATGTTCCCACTCTTACCTGCTGAGCACAGCTAGCTATCCCTTCCTCCTTTAGAAGCCAGTGTCCTCATTATGAGAGTTATTTATCTGAAACCTACTGACAATCTCAGAAAAGAGGGAGGAGCTTAGACTCATTAACTGCCACTTATGTATTCAAGATCTAAATTCAGTGGGATAAACTTATGCAAGAAATGAATACTTATGATGTTTTGTTTCTGAATTATTGTGTGCAAGAATAATGTGTCACGCTGATCTGTACTGCTTGAATTAGAGGAAGAATTTACCTATATTAGAATAGGGGCAGATCAGGTGACCTGTCTGAACAGTATAATAACCCCTCTGGTGCAGTAGTTCCTCAGATCAGCCTTGAGAGAGGAACCAGGAGAACCTGTACCAGTCTATGTATGGTTCAGTGAAAGTCACAGACGTAGGTGGATCTCTGCCTTAAAAGTGATCCACTCTGTGGAAAGTGCTGCAGGTAATAGTACTGAAGCTCTGGTTTAGCTATTTTCTTTATTTTAGTTTATTATTTTTGTCTTGACTTTTATAACAAAATAAAGTCACACTGAGGTGTGTTGCACCAAAAATTGGTTGTTGTGAGTTATCCTTACCCACACCCTATCAAATTTAATGTTAGAAGTAGGATCTGATTGGAAGTCCAAGATAAAAAGGGGGATTCCAATCAGCTGGTACCAGCTCTGGTGCCCAGAATAACTGAACAATCAGAGGTACATGGTGGAGAAGAATGCCGAGAAGCAACTCATGAGATTAAAGTCTGTTATCGGAATGAGAATGAAGCCAGTTGGACTTAAGAGACTCCCATGAAGAAGACATGGACAAGGAATCCAGAGTGGTCAAGGTAAACTGGAGGTACAGGATGATGCCCAGATGGTGGAGACTCTGATGAGGCTGATACAGTGGTTGAGTAGTCAGTGCGTGGAAGTAGAAGGATTCTGTCAAGAGACACTGGTGCCTGGTGTTAATCGAGGGGTCCCAGATGGAAAGTGTGGATAGAGATTGAAGGATGACAATTCTTGGGCTCAGCTGGAGAAGGACTCCATGTCTGAGCAGAACATTCCCTTGCTGCTCAAGTTTCCAGGATGCTACCTATTGGAAGTCGGAGATGCCAGCATGGAACCTGTGTGTGAGACCCCACGTGAGACTGTGACTGATGATAATGTACCGGGGTTGAAGACTCCTAGCAAGCAAGAAAAAACCTACTGTATGAGACTGAAAGGATTTTTTCTTGTGTAGAGATACCTGAAGCTATTAACAGTAGTCAAGACAGTATTGACTGGGGTAGACTGCCAGCTTTGGATGTTGCGGTTGTCAAACTATTACCATATGTAAAGGTTAAAGAGGGTATGCAGATTAATAATAGTGTGGGGGTGAAGCAATGTTCATGGTATGAAGAAAAATGGGGTATTCTATACCACAATCCCAATACCAAAAGAGTGGATGCCCAGGTAGTGGTGCCTGAGGTCTCTTGGAGCAGGTGATGGAGGCTGCACACTCCAGTCCCTGTTGACATTTGAGCCATGGCAGTGTCTTGGCTCAGCTAACTCCTTATTACTGACCTGGTATGTACAGACAGATGGCAGCCCATATTAAGACCTGTCCAGTGTGCAATGTAGTGGAGGTTCCTGCTGGGAACAGAAGGTATCTGTTCAGCAGAACTACTGGTACATGGGGACTTGGGGAGGGGAAAAAGAGTCCCAAAGGGGATGGATCATTATGGAAAAGAAATGGTGCCCTTGGAATAGGGGAAAACTCCTGCCCAGGACACATGGTACTAGATGGTAATAGATTGCTGAGATGACCACTGTATTTGAAGATAATGTACAGTATATGAAGACAATATAACAAACCAGAGTTAGACAGGAATTAGGAACTTGCTGTTCTACAATAGGTAAAATTCAGCATTAGAGGTTCCTTGGTTTCCTGCAGGTTTTTGAAGAGCCCTATGTGGGGATGACTGACCAGTGGTTTGGGGTCATGGGTCATGGGTCATGTTTGGATAAAAAGTGAAATGGAGGTCACCCAGGCTGGCCATAAAGATGGTAATGCCATCCTTCCTTTCTTGGTGCATCTTAAAAGTGGAAGCCCTTGTTGCTTCTTCAAAACCCCAGGGTATACGAATGTGGACAAGCACCTATAGCCCCTGTACTCCTTATTGCTTCTATAGTTCCTGCAGGCACATTCAGTATATGGATGGAGGAGTCCCAGCCAGTTGTGAGCACAAAGCCCAGACATGGCTCTGCAATGGTCTCTCGAATGCCGAAGTGTGGCATATTAGGTCAGGGGGTGGGCCTGATGATTATGATGAGGATATCCTAGGATACAACAAAGGCCCTAGGAAAATATTTTTTTTATTTGTAAAGCACTAGAAAAACTAGAAAGAATTAAAGTGTATGAAAAAAATGACTGAACCTGCGTTGGGGTAACCCTCTAGAAGTGTTTACCTTCAGGTGTCTGAAGCTGGACTCCAGTAAATGAAACAAGGGATATTCTGTAGTGGATTCAGGTATGGGGTTGAACCTGAGGAAATGGACCCTGCTTAAAACTAACATGCCTAGTGGTATTAGAGCAGGTCATTACTCACCCCAGATAAATGTACTCTATATAGAACTTTACCGTACTGCCTTTCAAGTGCTCTGTACAATGGAAACCAACATAAAAAATACTGATTTGTTTTTAATGCCACTAAATGGTTCTGTTGGACAGCAATGAAATAGAAGACTATATATATGGGTACTAAGATGCTTATTAGTACTGCTTAAGCCTCAGGGCAAGAGAATGATTGTGTAGTCTGTACTATTCATCATATTTGTATAAGGAACCCTGGGTTGGAGCTTCTGTAGTGGGTGGGTGGAAGCTCCACCCATAGAAACATAGACCTTGATGGCAGATGAGGACTGCTTGACCTATCCAGTATGCCCATTTCCTACCTATTTGATAAGCTGCAGATCCTAGTTAATCAACAGCCTACTTCTTCCTACCCCGGCCAGAATTGCCTTATGCCTGTCCCATCCATTCTTGAATTCTTGAACCAACCAACCCCATTGGCTACGAATAGGGGCTGGTAGTCTTGAAAAAAAGTTAGCAGGAAACACTGGTTTCCTCTTAACCTTGGGGGTATGTGGTAGAGTTGTACCCTCCCTGACATTAGTCGAGCATCAAGGGACATCTTTCCTATCCTCTCCTTTTTTCCCTTTATAGTCTGCTGTAGCAGCAATCTGCCTATCCTATTAAATTTACATTTTCTGTCTTGGAAGGTTGGCTACCTACTTAGGTATTCTTCCATCTCACTTTCCTTTGCCTTAAAAAACTGGTGACATGTTCAGGTGAACTTTAACGAAACATAATATTTAGACACAGTCCAGCTTGTATTTTCCATTAGTTTTGTATTTGTCCTCCCCATTATTTATTACTGAGGTCATTTGTATGAAAACAGGATTTCTGCTATTGAAGAGTTTATCTAGTCCTGCTGCTTTCTCCCTACCTGAAGTAACAGAGCACTGCTTGTGACCTCACAGTTACTCCCATGACAACAGACTGTGATGTCACAACACAGGATTATGACTTGGAGTGGGGAATAAGTTATAGAGGCAGATGAACTCCAAATAAACTCTAAGGGACAAAGATCATATATCTATACACATTTCCTTAGTAATACATTATGGAGAGGAGAAATATATAAAATATAAATGGAATGCAAGCAGAATTGTACCTAATTATTATGTTTTTTGAAGTTTTCTTTGAGGTGTCAGTAGCTCTTTAAGCTTTTTATATCCTTTTCTGTGTCTGAGTGTGCCAAAGTGCTTGGTGCTAAGAGTACTTAGAGTTAAAGTGCTACAGTTCTAGAAATAAAACTATATGTGCATATAAATAAAGAAATAAAACATTAATGCAGATGTACATTAAGAATATGGGGCAAATTCAATAAAATGTCCCCAGAAGTGTCCCATTTTGTGAGAGTATTGTTAAAAATGTAAGGGAGCGGCTTGCATTTTCCCTTTTGCTTTTGTAAGCTGCTCTGCCCTTAACCAATGTTGCTGTGTTAAATAATATTGTATTACAAATAAAATGAAGTAAAGTAGTGGCTCAAAGCATTAATTTGTGATCCTGGAGTCAAATGCTTGAAATGCAAAGTGCATAAGCAGTTAGATATAAGAAATGGGAGGGCGCTGTGGAGCTTTTAACATGGCGGATGCTTTCTGTTAAGCAGCAGATCAAGGTAGCCACACATGGCTCTTTTTGCTGAGTTGGAGAACACAAACACAGCTAAACTGTGGGAGATCAATAGCCCAGCACCTGTATGATCTAAATATGGGTCCTTAAAAAGACAGATATGCAGCGCAACAGTTTGATACCTACCTTTCATCAGCTTTGGGCTGGAGAGGTGCTGCGGGAGGGCTGTCCATCATGTCAGATACTAGGCCTGTGGAGATAACACATCCGCAAATCATGGCTCTCCAAGAACAAATTCAAGCCACAGGGGAGGATACCAATCGCTGTCTGGCAGTGGTGGAAGTCCGTTTTACTGAAATGGAGACTTGGGTGCAGGCTAATGCTTCCCATATTACGGAGCTACAATCAGAGACAGACAAACATCAAGAGATAAATACTGCCTTTGTGAAGGATTTCCATTTCCTGTGCTCTAAAGTAGAGATGCTGGTGAATGCACACAGGCAAGCAAATATTCATATTATTGGATTCCCACATCGACTGGCAGGAAAACTGGATCTTACGCCAGCAGTTCAAAGATTGCTGCGAAGAAGCAGGGTTGGCTTGCTTCTAATGTGTAAAGTGTCTAGAGATAAGGAACTGATGACAGAAATGGGCATGACATTCAATACAAGGGAGTGCAACTTGAGAAGCCACAACTATCGACTACCACTAACCTATCCCAAAACTGATAGCAGACAATTCTTTTTTACACAATGAATAATTCCATTGTGTAATTCTCTTCCTAACCATATAGTAAACTCCAGAAACTCTGAGACTTTCAAGAAAATTTTTGTCACCCACTTGCTAAATAACCAGTGATAAGTTCCAGATTGCTGGAAGATATACTTATATGGGCCAATAACCCTCTGTACATCTGTCAAATCCTAGTATGAATCTATACAGATCTGGGCTTGGTGGCAGAGGACTCCAGCATATGCATTATTAAGGCCTTTGCAATTCCCATCCAGGCTAGACCATGGACTGTGGCAGGCGATCATCCCCTAACAGTGATAGTGACACTTTCTAGCCTGGAGGTCTGCATCCCAATATTGCAGTTGGCATGGCAGCGAGGAGATCTGGTCTGGGAGGATAGCAAAATCACTGTATCTGCTGATAGCTCCTCTCAAACCCAGACCAGGAAAAAGGCATTACAGGAAACTAAGAAACCCCTTTTAGAGAATGGCATCTCAGCACAATTACAATTTCCTGCTTGGCTGAAACATAGAAACATAGAATTTGACGGCAGATAAGGACCGCTTGGCCCACCTAATCTGCCCATTTTCCTACCTAGCAGATAAGCTGCAGATCCTAGTTAACCAATAGCTTACTTCCTCCTGCCCCCCACTAGGATTGCCTTATGTCTGTCCCATGCATTCTTGAATTCCCCACTGTTCTTGACTCCACGACCTCCTCAGGGAGGCTGTTCCATGCATCCACAACCCTCTCTGTGAAAAATATCTCACATTACCTCTCTGAGCTGTCCCCCTCTATCTTCAAATTGTGCCCCTTGTTCTTGCACATCTCTTTTCTGAAAGATGCTGCCCTCTTGGACTTTGTTGATTCCCTTGAGGTACTTGAAAGTTTCTATCATTTCCCTCTCCCTTCTTTCCTCAAGGGTATACATATTAAGCTCCTTTAGTCTTTCTTCTTATGTCTTCTGGTGCAGACCCTGCACCATTTTGGTTGCTCTCCTCTGGACAGCCTCCACTCTGTCTATGTCTTTGAGGAGATGGGATCTCCAGAACTGCGCACAGTACTCCAGATGGGGTTTCACCAACTGTCTGTACAGAGGATAACAACTTCCTGTTTTCTACTATTGATGCCTCTCCTATGCATCCCAGTATCCCCCAGCCTTCCTTACTGCCTTCTCACATTGCTTGCTAACCTTAAGATCATCTGATATGATTACCTCAGGTCCCTTTCCATTTTTATTGTCACATTACCCCCATTGTGTACTCTTCCCTGGGTTTTGTTTCCCAGGTGCATTACCTGCACTTCTTGCATTGAATCTGAGCTGCCATACATTTAACCATTCCTCCAACCTTGCCAAGTCCTGGCCTCATCCTTTCCACTCTATCTTGTGTATCAACCCTGTTGCAGATCTTCGTGTTGTCTGCAAAGAGACATACTTTTCCTTCCAGTTCCTCTGCAATGTCACTTATAAAGACATTAAAAAGGACCGGTCCCAGTACTGAACCCTGCGGTACCCCACTAGTAACCCTCCTTTCTTCACTGTGGACTCCATTTACTACTACCCTTTGCATCCTATTGTCTAGCCAATTTTTTATCCAGGCTACCACCTTGGGACCCACTCCAAGACTGGCTAACTTGTATATTAATCTTTTGTGTATAGAAACATAGAAAAGGCTGAAGAGCCATCATGCGAATAAGACACACATCCTAACAGATCCCGAGGCTGCTGCAGCCTTCAAAGCTCCTGGACGGTCAGCATATGCTTAAAGAGAAAGTGGAGGCCAGTGATTTGGACTTTGACACTAACGACTGAACAATTGTTTTCCAGGGGACTCTTGTCTTTTACTCTTTGAAAGTTTAAGGTTTCTTGCAATTTTCTAATCCACTGATGTTGCAAGCTCTTTAGTGGCTTTTTTGTTCTGTAAAAATGTTAATTTGTTTAAGAAATGTATACGTCATTTTAATAAGCTCATATGATTTCCTTAATACAGATTTTTAGCATATTTTCTTTTCTCATGATGGAGCCTCACACACTATTCGAACAAGTTAGGCTCCACTCAGTTTGTGGACTGTTTATAAAAGTTCTTGTAATTGCCTGTACGCCTATCAGCCATCTGGTATGTGTTTAGAGGTAGGGGGAGTCATTCAACTTAATTGGGACCAGAACATCTGTTAAGTTTCCTCTTGAGGCTTTCAGTATGAAAAATTCAGTCTCCCATCTTATATTTTCTATTCTATGAGGAGCAAGAAAAAATTGGCTTGAATCCTGCTAGTTGTGGAAAAGGTGAGAGTGGACTCTTCTACACTATTATCTTGCTAAACTTTAATTCCTTGAAACCACCTGATTGACCAGTTGCAAGTATTGGACACTCATTTATTTACAAAAGGCATGTTTAGTGTATTCCTTGTATTGCTTATCTGCTCAGTAGGATGTTTACCTGTACCAGTATTTTGTGGATATGGTGTAAACTGTATTTTATTAAACGCTATAAATAAAAAGTTTAAAATATAAAAAAAAGATAAAAGAAATGGATGATTAGCCAAGGAAACTTTTCAGTTTATACTGAAGGTTTTATAACTAAACAAGCACTCTGCATTTTAAGAAAGCTATATATCATTGAGAGCATAAAACAGTAAATTCAGAGCCCAGAAAGAAGGAGCTTCAGTCTGTAGCATGGAATAGCTTAACTTTCACTTTAAACTTTGAGAAAGCCACTCTGTGAGTGAAAGTTCTCCATATGGTGTGATCTGAAAGTAATGCAGAGGCTTAGAAAGAAGTAGAACAGAGTGAGAAAAATGCTAGCAAAGGGTTGACTCTAACACTGTTAACTGACTCCGAGTGGCTTAACTTTCACTTTTTGCTGTCAATGCCACTACAAAACAAGTAATGCCTCAAGATTACAAGGAACTGCCGAGAACGGCCAAATTCTTTCAATGCAGTTATCTCTTGCAAGAGAGTGTCTTTTTCTGAAATTTGCAGGAAGATTAGGTTTGTTTTTAAGCACTTGAGGAGCCCAGTTTGTACTGAGAGAGAGAGGGCTGTGTAAAGAAAACGGAATCTCTCTCTCTCTCTCTTGCACACTAAGTACAGGTTCTGATGCAGCAGGGATGGAGCAGCTTTACTTACATAGAAACATAGAATTTGACGGCAGATAAGGACCACTTGGCCCACCCAGTCTGCCCATTTCCCTACCTGATGGATAAGCTGCAGGTCCTAGTTAACCAGCAGCCTACTTCTTCCAACCCCCACCCCTTAGAATTGCCTTATGACTGTCCCATGCATGCTTGAATTCCACCACTGTTTTGACTCCACAACCTCCTCCGAAGGCCGTTCCATACATCCACAACCCTCTGTGAAAAAATACTTCCTTAAATTACCTCTGAGCCGCCCCTTCTATCTTCAAATTGTGCCCCTTGTTCTTGACACCTCTTTTTTGAAAGATGCTACCCTCTTGGACTTTGTTGATTCCTTGAGGTACTTGAAAGTTTCTATCATGTCTCCCTCTCCTCCTTTCCTCGAGGGCTATACATAGTAAGCTCCTTAAGTCTCTTCATATGTCTTCCGTGCAGACCCTGCACCATTTTTAGTTGCCCTCATCTGGACAGCTTCCATCCTGTCTATGTCTTTTGAGATTGGTCTCCAGAACTGCACGTAGTACTCCAGATGGGGTCTCACTAGCTGTTTGTACAGAGGATAATAACTTCCTGTTTTCTACTGGTGATGCCTCTTCCTATGCATCCCAGTATCCCCCAGCCCTCCTTGCTGCCCCTCACATTGCTTGCCCACCTTTTAGGTCATCTGATATGACTACCCCCAGGTCCCTTTCCATTTTGTTGTTGTTAGTATCTCACCCCCATTGTGTACTCTTCCGCTGGGTTTTGTTTCCAGGTGCATTACCTTGCATTTTTAGCATTGAATCTAAGCTGCCATACATTTGACCATTCCTCTAACCTTGCCAAGTCCCTTCTCATCCTTTCCGCTCCCACCTTGTGCATCAACTCTGTTGCAGATCTTTGTGTCATCTGCAAAGAGACATACTTTTCCTTCCAGTCCCTCTGCAATGTTGCTTATAAAGACATTGAAGAGGACCGGTCCTAATACTGAACCCTGTGGTACCCCACTACTAACCCCCCTTTTTTCAGAGTGGACTCCATTTACTACTACTCTCTGTGACCTATTCTCCAGCCAATTCTTTACCCAGGCTGTCATCTTGGGACCCACTCCCAGGCTGGCTAACTTGTATATTAATCTTTTGTGTGGGACTGTGTCAAATGCCTTGCTAAAGTCTAGGTAGGCCATGTCCACAGCCCCTCCCTGATCAACTACTTTGGTCACCCAGTCAAAGAAATCTATCAGATTTGTCTGGCATGACCTTCCCGCTGTGAATCCATGCTGCCTTGGGTCCTGTGCCCTCTGGCCTCTAGATACTCAACAATTCTTTCCTTCAGAAGTGATTCCATCATTTTCCCTACCACTGAGGTTAAACTAACAGGTCTGTAGTTTCCTGCTTCTGCCTTGCTCCCACTTTTGTGAAGGGGAATCACATCTGCCCTCCTCCAGTCCTCGGGTACCACCCCATCCTCCCATGATTTGTTAAAGAGGGTAGTCAGTGGTGTCACTGGTTCTACCCTTAGTTCTTTTAGAATTCTGGGATGAATCCCATCAGCCCCATTGCTTTGTCCACCTTCAGTTTTAAGAGTTCTTTCAGAACCCTTTCTTCTGTAAATGGGCTGGTATCAACTTCTGTATCCAGAGTGTTTCTACTGTTTGTTTTAGGTACCTCCCCTCTTCCTTTGTAAATACTGAGCAAAATATTTGTTTAGTATCTCTGCCTTTCACAGTCACCCTCTGCCCACCCTCCCTCCCTTTATTAAGCCTCACTATCCTCCCTTGGTCTTCCTTCGCTCCCTGATGTACCTATAAAAGGTTTTATCCCCTTCTTAACTGAGTTGGCTATCTTTTCCTCGGTTTGGGCCTTTGCTGTTCTGACTGCCTTCCCAGCTTCCTTTTGCTTTTAACTGATACAGTTCTCTGTCCTGTTCCTTCTGTGATTCCTTGTACTTCCTGAATGCTTTCTTTTTCTCTTGAACCTTCACTGTCACTTCCTTTGAGAACCATAGTGGTTTCACCTCGTTTCGCTTTTGTTTATTTGCTTTACACAAAGGCTTGTTACCTCTGGATGGCAGTTTTTATTATTCCCATTGTTCTTCCACCCTCCTTCCTGCCCATTTGCTAGTGCATTCCTAGGCACTCACCCATTTTGACAAAGTCAGCCCTCCTAAAATCAGTACCTTTGTCTTTGTATGGCTTGACTCTATTGCTGTGTTTATTGTGAGGCCATACTGTTCGATGGTTGCTAGTTCCGAGATGGCTACCCACTTTCATATCTGGTGATCCTCTCTTCATCTCCATTTGAGAGAACCAGGTCTAAGATTGTTCCTCTCGAGTGGGCTCCAATACTAGTTGTCTAAGGCATGCCCCTGTAGGGCATCTAGAATAACCCCACTCTTAGAAGTGGCTGCTGCAATTGCACTCCAGTTAACATCTGGCATATTCAGATCACCCATCAGCAATATCTCCCCTTTTTCTGCCATACTAAGTACACTTTCTATCATTTCTTTGTCCATTTCCTCCCCCTGAGAAGGGGGTCTGTATACAACCCCTGTGCGGATTGTGGTGCTATTGCCGGTCTCCAAATTTACCCACAGTGCTTCTTCTCCTCCCTGTTTACCCTTTTGTTCTGTTGCTTTGATTCCTTCCCTTATGTAAAGAGCTACTCCTCCTCCTCTTTACCCTCCCTGTCCCTCCTGTAGATAGTGTATCCTGGTATGTTTACATCCCAGTCATGGTTTTGTGTGTACCATGTTTCTGTGACTGCCATGATATCCAGATGTTCCTCCTCCATCAAGGCCACTAATTCAGGAAGCTTGTTACTCAGACTACAGGCATTGGTACTCATTGCTCTTCATTTTTTGATGGCTTTACTTTCTGTTGCAGCATCCCCCACTGACCTTTCTACCTCGGTCTTTTTCCCATTTAGTACCCTGTTTTGTAACAGGGAACTTTTCAGAAGCCGCTCCACCTGGAATAACCTGCCATTCAGTAGAGAGAAGTGTATAAACACACCCCTATATAAAGCAGGACTGTACTTTTAGGGCCCCATTACATTAAAAACTGTATCCCAGTACAATATAGAAATACATATTTAAAAGTGCAGGGGCACAGAAATGTTTCTTTGCCCTTGCTAACAGTACAGTCAACTGAAACAAGAGTATTAGAAGGGTTGTTGTTATGCTGAACTAAATAATGTCTAACATAAGGTGGCTGGCTAAAATGAATATAGTAGAAATGTTCCCACTCTTACCTGTTGAGCACAGCTAGCTATCCCTTCCTCCTCTAGGAGCCAGTCGCCTCATTATGAAAATTATTTATCTGAAACTCTACTGTCAATCTCAGAAAAGTGACCAATTATGTTCCCTTTTAACCTTAAGTTTATATTTGAGTGAACCAATCTCTTTAAACTGTGAGTCTGTGTGTGGACACTCCACTCAGATTTATGACCCAGGTCTTATCTAGTAGCTACGGAGGACAGTGAGAATTTCAGCTTGTGGAATTTCAGTTCATGATTTTTTTTCCAGACTGCTTAAAAAATAAGCCACCTACAGAATCCACTATTAACGCTTTCTTTCCCATTTCTGTCACAGTTTCTATGTAAATAAAGTTTTAATACATAGGCAGAAGAGGGTTACAAAGATGACAGTGGGTCAGTAGGGTAAGGCATGCAAGGAGAAGTTGCGAGCACTGAACGTGTACTCCCTGGAGGACAGGAGAGAGAGGGGGGATATGATTGAGACCATCAAGTACTTGAAAGGGATAAATAAGGTGTATAAGGAGGGTCTCTTTAAGCTAAGTGGCAGCCAAAACATGAGAGGGCACAGTCTCAAGCTGGGGGGAGGTTTAGGAGGGATGTCAGGAAGCACTTAGTCACAGAGAGGGTGGTTGACACTTGGAATGTGCTGCTGGAAGATATGGTGTTGTTGAAGATGGTGGGCAGCTTCAGGAGAGGCTCAGATAGGCATAGAGGTAAGGTAAGGATCATGGGTAGGGAGGATGGAAAGGTTGGGAGGAGTGGGGGGTGCAGGGTCAGTAGCTCAAGCTGTGGACCCTGCAATTTGAGCAGACTACATGGATCAAATGGCCTTCTTCTGTTGGCTTCTTCATATGTATGTATGTATGATAGTGCAGCACAGCATATTATCACCATAGGCATACATTTGAAGACAAATGTTTTTGTTTGTTTAAAATACTTTTCTGAGTTTCTGATCAACCAGGCATAACCAGTACATTATAGAACTGCATGGAAAAATATAGAAAATACACTACATACAGGTAATATCATATAACAGTATTATACATTTCTTATTACTTGATTTATTTATCCCCCTGCCGACCGGCCCCCTTTCATTGCGTGCCCCCCCATTATTGCCACCGGACGTCCTGCCGGCTAATCACCTCTCACTAGTTGAGGCACCAGCTTACCTGGTGTGGCGGGGAGACCACCTTCATGCTGCTAGTCAGCTTCTTTTCTCTTTCTGGTTTTGTCCTGTCCACCGAGCGTGGATCCAAGGTGTGCAATGACACCAATGGGCGAACTGCACACGCTTTGACACGTGGCACACTGGGCATCTAGTTTGGCTCTGCCCCTTGTATGGTTCCATTGTGCTGGCCCCCAGCCCCTGCTTGGGGTCAATCATGCGGCGGACTCCATCCCCACCCCTTCCCATGAGAGGAGAGCTGTTCTCTGGACGCTCGATCCTCTCCCTCTCTGGGCCTACCCCTGGCGACCCGCTTGCACCATGAACACAGGTCGCTGGCATGGCAGGAGGTAAGGCATCACTGCCTCAGCCCTCCACACCACTGGGCCAGCTGTATTATACATTTTTTAACCTAACTACAGTATAATCTTGATGATTCAAACCCTGATTATGCAGATCTCCTAATTATCCAAACTAGGATATTGTCCCCCGGACTCTGGTTTGCCTAATGTTATGGACTCCTGGTCATCAGAACTCTTGATTATCTGAACAAATCTGATGTCCCCCAGAGTATTCGGATAATCGAGGTTGTGCTGTGTATCTTTTTTCTTAGTAATGCTAAAGAACAGAACATTTATTGCTACCAACCCTTAAATATTCTTAACTGTCCTACAAACATTTGATAAGTGAGGGCCAACTGAGATCACACTAAGATCAGGGGAGAGGCTGAAAATTTAAGCAGACAGATACAGATGGAAAAGAGTGGAGGCCTGGTGACCCCTTTTCCCACTCCTTTATGATGCAGGCTTTTATTCCATAGTAATTTATTCCAGTAGAAACAGAATTTATAAGCAGAAAAGGACTGCTTAGCCAACCCAGTCTGCCCAGATGGTCCTTTCCTAGTCTGTGTCCGCAGACCCTATTAGGTCTCAGTCAACCCTCACTCCTTCCACTTATTTACTAATATTCCCTTATGTCTGTCCCATGTGTGCTTAGAGCCACTCACTGTTTTTGCCTCCAGCACTTCTCCTGGCAATCTGTTCCAGGTGCCCACCACTCTTTCAGTGAAGCAGCACTTCCTCACATCCCTGCTAATTCCTCTTAACCCCCTCCAGCATCATTGCATTCTCTCTGGTCTTGGAGCTTTTTTTCATTTAAAAGAGCCTCCCCACCTGCAGCCTGTTCACCCCTGTGAGGTACTTGTAGGTCTCTATCATGTCCCCTTTTGCTCTCCTCTCTTTCATGGTGTACGTTATCATGTCTTTCCTCATAGCAGGGCTTTTGATGCAACACCTGCACAATTTTAGTTGCCCTCCTTTAGACTGCCTTTACCCTGTCTATTTCCTCTCTGAGGTGTGGTCTCCAGAACTGGACACAATACTCCAGGTGGGGTCTCACGAGCGAGTGATACAGTGGCAACACCACCTCCCTCCTCCTGCTGAAGATATTGCTCCCTATGCATTTCAGCATCACATTGGCCTTATCCACTGCTTTATCACACTGCCCTGCCAATTTGACCTAATCAAAAATGATAACTCCAAGGGCCCTTTCCTGCTTAGTGACTATCAGACCCCCTCCGATCCTGTACTCAGCTCCTGGGTTCCTACGGCCTGGGTGCATGATGGGATGTGCATGATGGACCATTGGTCTTTTTTCTGCCATCAGTGTTTGCATTTCTATGCCATCCTCTTGATCACTCCTTGAGTTTCCCAAGGTCCCTATGGATTTTCTTCACTCCTCCAGAGTGTCCACCCTATTACAGATTTTGGTATCATCTGCAAAAAAAGGGCATACCTTTCCTTCCAGTTTATTTATTTTTATTTTTAGTTTTTGTTGACTGGGCAAGTGCACTAGACAAATTCTGCCTATTTTCAGGCATGACCCAGGGAGGTGGATACAGATGAATGCCAACTGACCTTGAACCAGATTAAACTGTTTGTGGTATTTTTGGTGACTGGGGGAAATTTAGCCAGGACACCGGGAAAGTTCCCCTACTGTTCAGTAGGGGGTCTCTTGTCTGAGAGTTGCAAGATGGCCACTTTGTTGGAGGTGGTAGAGGAGATGGAAGTACCTGTGGACATGGAACAGGAGGTTAGAATTTTAGAGCACACCAGTGAAGCTGTGAACATAATGGAAGCAATGGTGTATGAGGAAACTAAGGCATGCGAGGAACAGCACACAGTAAGTGTGCAGAGTATTTTCGGAGAATTGCACACCAACTGCATAGCTTCTGTGATGTTGATACCAGATGGGGAAGGTCTGGAGAGTGAGAGGTTTCCTCTCCTGGGACTTGTGCTGAATGACCCGCCCCCTGGTGAGGTGCAGCAGGTGACTGAGGATGCCACCAGAATGATGCAGCAGGTGGGAGATGATGTGGAGGGTGTGTGCCAGAAGGAGGCCGTATTTGCGACCCAGCTGATACGGCAGCAGTTTGGTTTGCAGGAAGCAATAGAGCCAATAATAAAAGACTAGTGGGCTGAGTCGGCTGTACAGAAAGTGGGTTGGACTCAGCAAGAAAATGGCAGGTGGATTCCGGACCCTACATGGGATGAAGAAAGGGAGGGCATTCTGCCCAGCAGAGTGGTGTCTCCACAACGAGATACTAGAGGGAAACAACGGAGCTCCAGGGATACAGAGACCACAACTGTTGCAGAGCTTTTGCAACAGGTAACAAATAACACAAAAGACTGTAATCCTGTTTGTGAGCAGCCCAGTACCTCAAAAGAAATGAAAGCAGGCATGCATGCTGAAACAGAAAATAATGATAAAATCAACTCTGTACAGGATGAAAGGGGTACCCCAAGAAAAACTAACACAAATACTGAAGACACAAATTCTGGTAGTAGTAATCAGAGCTCTTCTAGGCAGGCAGAGAATGATTCTAGAATCCCTGAAAGAGGACCTTTGTCTGATTTATTTAAAAATAAATTGGAACAGGCCCCTAGGAAAAATGAAGTGAGGCTTAGATAGAGGGGAGGCCTGCCTGAGCATCCAGGCAGATATTATGTTGCCAAACAGTTATTAAAAACCTCTTTTTAGGTCACCCCAAATTATATTTATGCTTTGATACATGCTTCAGGAGAGGATACTTTTGACGTTAGTTTTAAAACTAATGTAGGTTTGGAAAGATTTTGGTGGACATATAATACTGTGAAACAAACTCCACTGTGGACACCATTTTATGCAATACCCCTAAAAAAAGCCATGATAAAGATGGTAACCATACTGTTTCGTAATGAAGGGGTTAATGTTAGTGATATAAATCACTGGTTACGAAAGAGATGTGATGTTTTGGGGCCCCCAGAAACAATCGTCGATACTGAAGACGTATGGACAGGGGGATGGAAATTTAAGGTAGAATTGTTTCAGGTAAATTAAGAGGTAATACATTTACCGAATAGCTTTTTTGTGGGGGAAGGACAGGGGGGTTTGTTTTTATGGAGGACAGCCCAGAGCTTGTTGTAAGTGTGGGGCACGGACGCATCTTAGCAGTACTTGTGATCTTTTAAAATGCTCCTAGTGTGGTGGTTATGGACACCTGAGCTCCTTATGTGATAACATTTTTCAGTGCAATTTATGTGATGAAAAGGGGCATGCCTTTCACCAATGCTCCTGGACTAGACACAACTGACGTGAGGGTTGGGATCAGGAGGATGTGGTACAGCATGCTCAAGAAAAAAGAGTAGGACCTTCCTTTAATCCCCCACCCCCATTCCCTCAGTCAGCAGGGCCTGAAAGGCAGGAAGACACTGACTTACAGGGAAAGGAGAGACAAGTAAGTACAGGGGAGATGGAATTGGAAGAAAAAGATATGGAAGGACAAGACATGGAACAGGGCATACTTATTCCCTCTGGAAACAATGAAAAGGTACAACTTAAGGGGATGGATTTAGAAAGTTGGGAGCAGGCAGATCCTGGTAGTTCTAAACAAACACATACCATGCCCCCTTCCCCCCATGGGACAAATAGCACTAAAAGTGGAAGAGTAACCGGAGCAGCAGGTAAGTTATAACAGACCCCATTTTGTGCCTGTACTCCAAACCCTTATGCACCACTACAAGAGGAGGGGGAAGAGTCAGAGCATGAATCAGATATTTCCAATAAATCAGAGGCAGTGTCCGAACTGGAGGATGGACACAAAAGAGGGGTTAGTAAAACAAAGAAAAGAAAAATGAAAAAAAAAAAGGAAAACTAAGCCCACACAAGAAGAGAATGATTCAGGTTCAGCCTAAAACTAAAATAAAATGATCCATGACCACTTTGAACACAGCCATCTTCAATGTTTGTAGTATAAAGAACTACAAAAAAAGGATTTCTATTTTAACTTTTATACAAACTTTGGGGAAAGATTTGGTGTTTCTTCAAGAAACCAGATTATCCTCACTTTTGAAATAGAGCAAGTCAGGAGAAGCTGGTTGTGGGGTTCTTCCTTTTGGACATTTGGTCTGGATTCAGTAGATGGAATTGGTATTTTGTTTAAGGAAACAGTATTCTCAGTAAGTCGGGTAATTGATATTATGCCAGGGAGAGCTTTAATAATTGACTGTAAATATAGGGATCTAGAGCTCAGATGTATAAATATATATGCCCCACAGATGAAGGCTACTAGAATAAAGCTGTTTGAGGCCATTCAACCATATCTACTGTATATACTAGAAAACATATTATTTGGGGAGGGGATTTCAATTGCAATATAGACATCACAGCTTCTGGGGAGATTGTGAAAAAAGTATATTGTGATTCACATGCTTAAAAAAAGATTGTAGTGGGTGCATGTCTCACAGATGTGTATAAACACTTACAGACTGACCCAGGGTATACCTATCATAGAAATACTGTAGGTATGCCACGAGAATAGATTTTATTTTTGCTTCTAAACACTGTAAGCCCATGAAAATACAGATCAGACCTACAGAGTTTTCTGACCATAATATGCTTATATGTACAGTAAGTTCAATTTTGCAACAGCTCCACCTAGGGTTCTATCACAACCACTACGGTGGCAACTAAATGCTTCAGTTTTAGAGAAGAGAGAGGCACAGATAAAAATAGAGCAACTTTTGGCTAGTAGGATATTTATTTATTTAGATTTTGGTGACCAGGTAAACCCACTGAGACTTGAGATCCCTTTTTCAGAAGCAACTGGGAATTAGTTACAGAAAAAACACATATTGGCATTATTTACAGTAGTTACAATAGGTATAAAAATATACATCAGCATCAATACACAGAGGTTACAGCAAGTTTACATTCAGGCTCATGCATGCAGTACAGAGACGTCAAGATACAAACAGTTAGTAGGAAATTGAGACAGGTATGCAGTATAATTGACAGCCTTGTTTAGGAGATTCATCAGGGAAGAAGGAGGGGTTAAGGCAGTGGAGGTGAGAGGGAGACCTGGGCTAGGGAGCTAGTGGTTGCAGCCACAGAGGCTGAGCTCGAGGAGATATACTTTGAGGCCAGACTTAAACTGGGTAAGGGAAGGTGTGTCAATCAGGCTAGCTGGGAGGGAGTTCCATAGGTAGGAGACAGCGTATTGGAAGGAGCGCTTGCCTTGGTTGGAGCGGATCTGAGGGATGTCTAGGGGGCGATTTGCAGAGGATCGCAGGGTTCGGCATTGGACTTTGGAGGTGAGAAGTCCACGAAGGTGGGGAGGGGGGCCAAGAGTAGAGAATTTGAAGGCAAGGCAGGCGGTCGGGTAGGCCAGTTTGTGCCGCAGTGTGGGCCAATTCAGGTCCTCAAGGGCCTCGCAATGGTGCCTCCTAGGGGAGGAGTTGGTAGCGAAGTGAGCCACATGGTTGTAGAGTATGGTGAGTTTATTGAGTTCCGTCTCCTGGAGGAACTGCAATAGAGGGGCACCGTATAGCATGGAGGGGAGGAGGTTGCTGTAGGCAATTGCTCGTCATGCCTCATTGGAAAAGGAGTTACCCAGGTGGTAGAGGAGGCCAAGCCTTTGATGCATGGATCGGGTTATGGAGTCGATGTGAGGCCTGTAGGTCATCTCTTGGTCAAGGTGGACCCCGAGGTATTTGAAATTGGCAATGACCTCAACTCTTTTTCCTTGGACTGTGCTGAGCCTGAGCAGCTCACTTCTGTCAGTGCCCAGGCGTCTTGACCCAGACAGGACTGCTTTGTTTTTTCTTTGTTGAGCTTTAGGGAGTTAGAAGAGAACCAGGCCTCAAGAGTTGAGAGACTGGCCTGCTGTTTGGCAGAGATGATGCTGGGTTGTGGGCCACTGCAGTATATGACAGTGTCATCCATGTAGAGGATGAGGTTGCTGAGTGCAATTTCCCTCAATATTGTTGAGGAAGAGTGAGAATAGCCGGGGGCCCAGGATAGAGCTCTGGGGTACCCCAGAGACAACGGGACTTGGGCCAGACTGGGTACCCCTCCAGCAAACTTTTTGGGTATGGTCATTCAGGTAGCTCTCGAACCAGGAGAGTGAGTGATCATCCAGTCCTAGGTGGAGGAGTTTGGAGAGAAGGAGACTGTGGTTGACCAGGTCAAAGGCCTTGAATAGGTCAATGAAAAGAGCGCCCGTTGGGGAGCCTTGGTCCATAGCAGCAAGGATGTCCAATGCAAGCTGGATGAGCACAGTGTTGGTACCATGGCCTTTCCTGAAGCCGTGTTGTACATCAGCCAGGAGTAGGTGCTGCTCTAGGTAGTCCTGAAGCTGGTTAGATACTAGTCTTTCCTGTATTTTCCCTAGGGGGCTGAGAAGGGAGATTGGTCTGTAGTTTCCCATTTTGTCTTGGGGACCATTTTTGTGGATGGGGACGATGGTCGCTACCTTCCACTTTTTTGGGACTATTCCTTCTAGAAGGGACCTGTTGATGAGGAGGGTGATAGGGAGGGTGATAGCCAGGGTGGCGGCCCTCAGCAGCTGAGGTCCTAGCTGGTCATGTCCCAGAGAGGAATTAGGGTTTATTTTGCATAGGAGAGGAAGTACCACAGACTGTTTGACCAATTTCAGGTGGAATTGGGGCCTTGGATGCACCCAGTCCACTCTGGAGTGAGGGGAGGACTTGGGGAGATCAAGGAGAGGGGGCCCATTTGGGTTAGAGAAGGAGGCACAGAAGGCCTCAGCAACTACGGAGGGGACATTGGTCAATAAATCCTCTACTAGGATGGAGTCTGCTTGACTGCTTGTAGTACCCTTGAGGAGTAAGTTTATGTGGCCCCAGAATGTTTTTGGGTCACGTAGGTGACTTGTTTGGAGGTCTCTTAGGTATTGGGACTTAGCCTGTTTTGAGGATTTTTTACACTGATTTCTCAGTTCCCTGTACTTCTCCCAGTCAGATGTGTTGCCGGTGGATTTGTAGGTTCCCCATGCTCTGTCACAGAGCAGCATGGAATGCTTGAGGCTTGGGCTCAGCCATTAATGGCACTTTCCCTGTACCCTGAGCTTCTTTCTCGGGGCATGCATATTAGACGCAGACAGGAAGGTCTGGGTGAAA
The DNA here is from genome assembly GCA_016271365.2 of Neoceratodus forsteri. Taxonomy (NCBI): domain Eukaryota; kingdom Metazoa; phylum Chordata; order Ceratodontiformes; family Ceratodontidae; genus Neoceratodus; species Neoceratodus forsteri. The sequence goes on from CM057451.1 coordinate 44,950,850, forward strand.
TAGTCAAGTGCCTCGTCAAGTAAGGGGAGGGTGACAATGGGATCCCAGTCAATTTTCCTCAGGTCGGAGCAGAAGTCGGCTGGTACAAGCCTACTATAGTTCCTTGCTTCTATGACCTTAACGGTAGCTTTTGGAGGCTTGTTGGACCAGGTGCAGAAAATAGGTGAGTGGTCACTCAAGGAGTCAGACATAATCCCAGCAGACAGAATATGGTCAGGGCAGGAGACAAGTGCCCAGTCAATGAAAGAATGGTTACCAGTTTTAAGATTATGTCTAGTAGGCAGGTCAATGATCTGGGTAAAAGGGGAGCCAAGTATAGTGTTCTTAGTAGAGGAGGAGGAAACCAGGTCTGGCCATTGGAGATTGAAATCCCCGAGGAGGATGGCTTCCCCCATGGGGTACTCCTCAAGGGCATTGGTTAGGGATTCAAGGGAGAAAGTGGCGGATTGGGGTGGGAGGTAGACACACCCTATGTTGAGGGGCTTGGTGTTTCCGAGGAGGATTTTTACAAATAGTGTTTCGCCTAGGGATCTGCAGAGAGAGGGGCGGTCAAGCTGCAAGGCTTGCAGGGCAGAGCTGATGTGGATAATAACCCCTCCTCCCTTTTCCCCACCCTGTCCTTCCTGAAAGCAAGATAGCCTGACAGGTCAACTTCGTGGGGCAGGATCTGCGGCTTGAGCCAGGTTTCAGTCATGGCTAGTATGTCGGGTTTATAAAGTGCAGCCCATGTCTCGAGGTCATGGAATTTGTGCCTTAAACTGCTGATATTCATGTGAGCAAGCTTGAGTCCTTTGGAGTCAGCCCAAAGGGGGTTTGAGGGATTGCTGAGAGTGAGATTGGGGGAGTAGGGAACCGAGATTGGATTCTATATCCCCTCCCAGAGCCAGTAATAGCCTGACAAGGTAGCTGGTGGGATTGTAGGGGAAGGGTAGGGTCCTCCACCGATCACTCACACTGGAGTGAGAAACAGGAATACAGCTCAGGACATTTGGGATGGGACCTAGCAAGATTTGGCTCAGATGAGACCCTTGTGGAGGGATCATGTTGACCCCGAGGAGCAGGAGTGCCCTAGGAGGAAGAGGAGCAGTAGCGAGCTGAAACAGCAGGTAGATTGATTCAAGCTAGGAGCACCGATTGTAGGGAATTTGTTTAAGATAATGGCTTGACAAAGGGGAGATAGAGGGAGGGAATAAGCAGCAGTAAACTTGTTGTTAGAGAAAACTTCTCTAGGATGAGCTGAGTTTCAAAAATGATGGGGGGCCTAGTGGAAAGTCAGTATAACTTGCAGATGGCAAAGTGAGCTGATAGGTTATTTCAGCTCACGTGTCCATTACAGTGCATATAAATTATGGTGATGACTAAGGGTGGTGGTGGGGGCAGTGGGCAGCCGGTGAAGCCGGCAGGGCAGAGCCTCTGGAGGAGCAGCTAGCATGGCGAGGGAGCGAGACAGCAAAATGGCCAGGAGACTCACAGGGTAAACTCAATTCCTGTACCAGGCCTTGAGTGATTATTTGATTTTCAGTCCCTGCAAGCAGTCCCTACAGGGCTTCCAGGAAATGAGGATTACCTTGAGGATTCCGAGTGGGGGTGGGGGAGGGCAGGAACAGAGGCCCTCACGACCTCGTAGATGGACCCCGGGCTGTTGGACTCTGAGAACACCTGAAAATAGTAAGAGAAAGGAGGTGAGGCATTGATTTAAATAGTGGAGAGGAGGGGGGTTGTACGGTGACTCCCAGCAGCGCGAGACAGGAATCAGGGGCAGAATAGAAGGGGACCCTTTAGCAATTTAAACAACTTTTGAGCAACACGTATCTGCGGCTGTAGCGAATACAGACATAATAAAATGGCTGAGTAAAAACTGTCCCTGTGCTGTGTGAAACCCTTACATACAGTAAATGCACTTAAAAAAAATAGCGAGCAAAGCACGTATTTTAAAATTAGGATACTTGTAACTTTAGGTAAAGAGACGAGCAGATGTAAAAATTTCAAAATGGCTAATTCAGTTAACGTCCCTTAAGTACAGTAAATAAATAATATAGCAAGCAATGAGTTCTTTAAGGTAAAGAGTGCTGCAGACTTTGATTACTATTCAGTGTGGGCCCCTTAAGGTGAAGTAAAGTTTTGTTTTGTATGGTGAACACTATAAGAATTTTAAATTAAAGTTCATTGCCAGTTTCTCAGTATCACAAGCGCTGCAGGCTGTTTCAATGATATTAAAAAAACTATCTGCACATCTGCGCCAACCAAAATGGCGCCAAGTTCAAAGTCGAACCTCCACACCTCTGGAGGAGCAGCCAGTGTGGCGAGGGAGCGAGCGAGCAAAATGGCCAGGAGACTCACAGGGTAAGTTCCATTCCTGTAGCAGGCCTTGAGTGATTGTTTGATTTTCAGTCCCTGCAAGCAGTCCCTACAGAGCTTCCAGGAAATGAGGATTACCTTGAGAATTCCGAGTGGGGTTGGGGGAGGGCAGGAGCAGAGACCCTCACGACCTTGTAGACGGACCCTGGTCCGTTGGACTCTGAGAACACCTGAAAATAGTAAGAGAAAGGAGGTGAGGCATTGATTTAAATAGTGGAGAGGAGGGGGGTTGGTACGGTGACTCCCAGCAGCGCGAGACAGGAATCAGGGGCTGAATAGAAGGGGACCCTTTAGCAATTTAAACAACTTTTGAGCAACACGTATCTGCGGCTGTAGCGAATACAGACATAATAAAATGGCTGAGTAAAAACTGTCCCTGTGCTGTGTGAAACCCTTAAATACAGTAAATGCACTTAAAAAATAGCGAGCACTGCACGTATTTTAAAATTAGGATACTTGTAACTTTAGGTAAAGAGATGAGCAGATGTTAAAATTTCAAAATGGCTGATTCAGTTAGGTCCCTTAAGTACAGTAAATAAATAAATAATATAGCAAGCAATGAGTTCTTTAAGGTAAAGAGCATGCAGACTTTGATTACTATTCAGTGTGGGCCCCTTAAGGTGAAGTAAAGTTTTGCTTTGTATGGTGAACACTATAAGAATTTTAAATGAAAGTACATTGCCAGTTTCTCAGTATCACGACCGCTGCAGGCAGTTTCAATGATAATAAAAAAACTATCTGCACATCTGTGCCGACCAAAATGGCGCCAAGTTCAAAGTCGGACCTCCACACCTCTGGAGGAGCAGCCAGTGTGGCGAGGGAGTGAGCAAAACGGCCAGGAGACTCACAGGGTAAGCTCCATTCCTGTAGCAGGCCTTGAGTGATTGTTTAATTTTTAGTCCATGCAAGCAGTCCCTACAGGGCTTCCAGGGAATGAGGATTACCTTGAGAATTACGAGCGGGGGTGGGGTGGGCAGGAACAGAGACCCTCTTGACCTTGTAGACAGACCCCCATCCGTTGGACTCCGAGAACACCTTGAGGATTCCGAGCGGGGGCGGGGGAGGGCAGGAGCAGAGGCCCTCACAACCTCATAGACGGACCCCGGTCCGTTGGACTCTGAGAACACCTTGAGGATTCCGAGGGGGCGGGGAGGGCAGGAGCAGTGGCCCCTACGACCTCATAGACGGACCCCGGTCCATTGGACTCCGAGAACACTTTGAGGATTCCGAGCGGGGGTGGGGGAGGGCAGGAGCAGAGGCCCTCATGACCTCGTAGACGGACTCCGGTCCATTGAACTCTGAGAACACCTGAAAATAGATCAATACTATGTATGTATGCATGAGAATTTGTGGGACTGGTGGGTAGATACTACGAATGAATTAAATAAATGTTTTAAGTCTTATGGGAGAGACAGCTAACTCAGATTATGTTAAATATTTAGAATACAAGAATCGGCTGTATAAGCTTATGTCCTTCCCCCCTAAGGATCAGGGACAGTATAAGTCACACATAACAGAAATGAAAAAAATCATTGTTTAATTATCAGTACGACAGAGCAAAGACACTGGAAGCTGAAATGAGATATGGGACAGTTAAACAGCCAGCAATAGACCCCTATATGGCATGTAAACAGAGACTGGAATTGACCACAATGACAAGCTTGTATACAGTAGATGGGACTTTGGTTACTTCAGATTTAAGAGTGTTGGAACAGGTACAAGACCATTTAATCAAATAATTTTCTAGTAGTAGTCATACTGTTAAAACACTAACAGATGTATTTACGGCCTCTTTTCCAACAAATTAATATAGAGGACAGGGAAATACTAAACAAAGCAGTTACTCAGGAGGAGATTTATAATATAATTAAGACTTTAGAAGCTAGAACTTCCCCAGGATTAGACAGCCTGATGAATGACTTTTACAAAAAATATGCTTTTGAACTTAGTTTATTACTAGAACCTGTCTTTAATTATATTTTAGATAACATAGATACAGACGGGGCTTCAGATACATTTTTTGGTGGAAGTCAAATACTTCCAAGGGTTGAAATTTGGAAGTCATTTGAGTTTTACTGGAGTCAAAATACTCCAGCTGCCAATTTTTCAGAAGTCAAAATAATTCCAGTCGACAAATTTTGGCCGTCAGAATACTCCAAGTCCTATAGTTTCAGAAGTCAACTAATTGGCATTCGCCGCAGGAGTCAAGGTTCTTGTTCAAGGTCATACAGTGGGTAACTGGCTGTGGTGGGGTTCAAACTTGGTAGCACAACCTGGCTCAGTGTTTCACGCTGATATGCACTGCCATGTGGAAAACCATGGGTTGACAAGACCTGATCTGGACTTCTCTGCTTCAGGCTGGTGTGGCCAGGATGTGATCCAGAGGCATCAGGCAATGATCACGGGGGAAGGCAGTAGGTTAGTTAGCCTGCAACAGTAGTGTAGGTCCCACCCCATATGGGTATATGGTGGCACTTGTCATCAGAAAGGCATCCACCACACCATAAAATCTGACTTTACAATTCACCTTGATCGAGCCACTACTGGTCAGGGCAGATGGGGACAAGGACAAGCAAACACTTTTACAGTGGCACCCCACCACTAAAAGCAGACCACTCACAAACAACTATCCACAATGGGAGATGCAAGCATGATATATTTTTTATAGCTGCATATATGGTACACAGCTTTAAAGGGTGTTATACCCTTGCCAGTCAGTCACAGTTTGTTACCTCATTACCAATAAATGCTCACTAACATTTGTAGCATGAGCATCTGTACATGCACACTGTATTACAACCTACAGTATTTCCTTTCAGGTTCCTGCCACTTGCTGAAATTAGTCTCTGCTGCTTCTTTTAGAAATAATCCTGTCTTGCCCTTCCCCCTTTCCTGATTACCATTTACATTTTACATTTCCTGTGGGTAACTTCTACCCCTGAGTGTCCACCCTGTTGCAGATTTTTGTATCGTCTGCAAAGAAAAACATCTTCCTATCCAGCTTCTCAGCAATGTCACTTATGAAGACATTGAAGATGGTCAATCCCAGCACCGACCCTTGTGGTACCACTAGTTACTTTCACGTACTGTTTACCCTGAGTACCGTGCCATTTACCACCACCCTCTGCCTCATATAATGTAACCAGTTAGTTACCCAGCTTACCACTTTCTTCCACACACCAATGTTGCTTAGTTTCTTACGTAGCCTCCTGTGTGGTATTGTGTTGAAAGCCTTACTGAAGTCCAGATAGGCCACAGCCATTGCTCTCCTTTGATAACTAGTGTCCAGTGGACACAATCCTTAGTCCAAGCCCAGGTAAAGGTGTCAGGACTCCACTGGCCCCCTGCCTAGCCCCAGCATAAGTAAAAGTCAATGGTATGTAGTGAATTCCCTTTTCTAACCCCAGCACAAGTAAAGGTCCCTTGTGCCTAGCGGCACCTCCCCAACATCAACCCAAATAAATGTCCCTGGTGTCCAGAGGCTCCCTCCTTAGTCCCAGCTCAAGTAAAGTCTGTGGTGTCCAGTGACCCCCCGAGCCTCCCCACCACAGCCCAAGTAAAGGTCCCTGGTGTTCCAGTAACCCCATCACTAACCAAAGACTTTGTACAGGTCCCTTGTGGATACCCCATTCACAGCCACCACAGTGCAATTAAAGGTCCTGATGTCTTGTGGCCTCTTCCTTAGCCCCAGCCCAGTTAAAGGCCCTTGGTGTCCAATCCAGTGGCCCAATCCCTACCCCCAGCCCAGTGAATGGTTGCTGGTGTCCAGTGGCCCACTCCCTAGTCCCAGCCACCTGTGCTTCTAATCACTCCCCCCCCCCCACCGGCACTGGTAGGTACTCTTTAATGGCACACTTCAGAAATAGTTTAGAGGGTATCACTAAAGATGAAACTGCACTTTGTGAGTGACACTATACTCTGTGGACATCCCTGGGGAGCAGTTGTATGGCAACCCCTGCCCCCTTTCCAGTGCAGTCACAACTAAGGCAGCTGCAAATGCAGTCATGTCAGTTTGTAACCATGCAAGGAGGGCTTGCATCCTCATTTGGGGATGAGCAGGACCCATTTTTCCTAAACCCCATGTGGAGCAGCAGCACCAACCATCCAAGGGGGGGCAGTTAATACTTAACATAAACATAAATAATCAACTGTACAGGATGCAGCCTCCCATTCCCAACTGCTATGAATGTAACAATGATTTAGTTACTAAAATGTTCTCCTGCCAGTTCCTATGCCCCATTTATGGATTCTAAGTAAACAAATATAATTTCTAACTGCATTTTTGTATTAAAAGTTACCTTTCAAAAGAAGCCCTTAAACTTCCACTTTGCAATGCTGGAGGCAGCTATCTTGTAGGAGCCACTTGCTCCCTCACCCAGGATATGCTAACACCCCCCTGCCAGCCCTTGCTGAGTCACATTAGCATAACCCGGCCGGGTGAGGGAGCAAGCGGCACCTCTGAGATGACTGCCAGCAGCACTGAAAATGGAAGTTTTAAAGTTCTTTTAAAATGAAACTTAACACAAAAATGCAGCACTGCTAATCAGGTGCATATGAACTGATGGAGAGCGTCGGAAGGTAAGCAGTGTTTTCATTTAAACATTACCAAGACAAGTTGCATCAAGTGCAGAAGCCTGCTTGGTATCAGTCAGCTTAGCTCACATTACCATGCATCCTGAGAACAGCAACTGCACTAACCACTAAACATTTTTATCCACAGGGTGAAAATAGATTAAAAATAAAGAACAGATAAATCTACCAGCAGTCACTAGTCAGATCCTCCGCCGCACCTACTCCTACATTTCAGCAAAATTCAGCATGTACAGAAACAAGTATCAATGCCAACATACCATTAACCGGTGTTCACCTGTGCAGTTTGCCCTTTGTGGAAGTAACAGCTGGTGCAATGTCTAGGTAGCGGGAGCTCAATGGCTAGAAGTGAGTGATACAGGGAGACACAATGGTCTCTTTCTAATAACAGCCTTGTACTGACCTTGCAAGATAACTATGCAATATTCAGGTTGCTGTCTTCCCTGAAGCAATTGGTTCAGCTTACTCTTCTGACAATTACATTTCTTCTGCTAACAGATTTAGTTCAGCTATCAGCTAATAATTAGGAAAAGAGTCTGGTCTAGTTGGAGCAAAGGTTTGAATCCTGCTACAGTCACTGCTCTCTCCCCCATGTAACACTGAACAGATAGTTTACCTTGTGTTTCAGTTACAAAATCAGATAACAGATGAGACCCCTGCTCATGATTTGGTGAAAAATGTTTTGACCACTACTTTTGAGCTTCCAGCAGACAACCCTCTGTTGTTGGTCCGAGCATTCAGAGTGCACAAACAGACAGAACACCAAAATATCTGTGAAATCTACCATTCTGGTAACCCTGATATTGGAGTCTGATACAGACTTTACCCTTAAACTAGCGAAATTGAAAGGAGTACTAACCTATAAAGGCTGCCGATATTACATATTTCCCCACTACTGGTACCAGACACAGCAATTTTGGGTCACATTTTGGCTAAACCAGGAGGTGGATTCTCTTCAGTAGGCTGTGTGCCCAGAGGCTGAGATAAATGAAGCTTGACAGATTTTGACAGATTAGCAAGAGGGGGGAGCAAAAAGACGTGGGGTGAGTGGGGGAGGGGGTGAAATTAACCAGAGCAAACTGTCGGGAGCGCATTAACAGGGAAAGAATTCTCGTGAGTGAATTGTGCTCCCGCCAAATAGACTGTCCATAGTATGATACACATGCGCGAAGCAAACGCTGCCGGCAATCGGTGGTGGTGGTGGTGGGGGGGGCGGCCCAAGAAGATTACCATGACAACTGGCAACAAGTCCAAAGGACTGAAAAAAAAATTAAAGATATGACGCCCACACAATGAAAAAACGGACATTAACCTTAAAGAAGGGAAATGTTACCAGACGTTAGTGACTCCAGAGGCTACATTTTTGGACGTTTTGAGCAAAATACCACTACAAAATTCACTAAAAATACCACCAACAGCTTAATGTGGTTCAAAATCAGTTGGCATTCATCTGTATCCCCTTCCCCCAGGTCGTGCCTGAAAATAGGCAGGATTTGCCTAGTTCACTTACCCGGTCAACAAAAATGAAAAAAAAAATTATGGATGTAAAATACGTCCAAAATAGACTTATCTGAAGGGCTAGATACAGAGGATGGTATACCAAATTTTGGGAGAGCAATAATTAGCTTCATATATAAGCAAGGGGACAAACATGATATTAAGAATTGGAGACCTATTAGTCTATTAAATTGTGATTATAAAATACTATATAGAAGTTACAACATGTATCAGGAGACTTGATAGATATAGCACAAACGTACTATTCCACATAGACAGATACAACATAATTTATATCTTTTAAGAGAAATTTTTGCACATAGCAAATACAGAAGTCAGGCAGGATATATTTTGGCATTGGACCAAACAAAGGCCTTTGATCGGGTGGAGCATAGCTATCTTTTTGAGGTATTAGATAGATATGGAGTGCCCCAAAATTTGGTAAGATGGATCAAAGGGTTATATACCAAGGTGTGCTTTATTCCATCAGTTAATGGTTATTTAGGGGGAGATATCATGTTATAGAAAGGAGTGCGGCTGCGCTGTCCACTAAGTCCCTTGTTATATACATTTGCAATAGACCCTATTATTAGGCAAATTAAGTGGGACAATCAAATTATAAAGCTTTCTCCACATCCGAGTTTATCCCCAGACGTCTTTACAGTTTATGCGGATGATGTATGTATTTTGCAGATACAGTAGAATCAGGAACAAGGGCTGTACAAGTATTTCCAAATTTTACTGAAATATCAGGATCAGAGATAAATAAAAATAAAAGTAGAGCAATACCTATAAGAACAATAGACAAGAATGTTCATAATAATAATAATTTTATTTATAAGGCGCCTTTCAATTCCCCAGGTGCCGTACATAAATAACAAATCAAAAAGTAAAAATCATTAAAAAATACAATTAGATCAAAATAGTCATAACAATCAGTGTTCTAAAAATGCAGTTTCCCATAAAAAAGTCTTCAAACCTCTCTTAAAGCCCTCCACAGAAGTGCACTCCCGCAATCGACGGAGTAGAGAGTTCCAAAGGGTGGGGACTGCATACGCAAAAGCCCGCGTGCCCGAAGATTTTAAATTCACCCTTGGAACCTCTAGCAACCCCTCGTCGGCCGAGCATAGAGATCGATTAGGGCAATAAGGAACCAGAAGTTCTTTCAGATAGACTGGGCCCAGGTCGTGTAGAGCTTTAAAAGTCAGCAAACTGACTTTAAAGGTGATCCGCCACCGAATTGGCAGCCAGTGCAGTTCGCGCAGCACCGGAGTAATGTGACAGGATCTACTAGAACCCATCAAAAGCCGGGCTGCAGCATTCTGCACTAGCTGCAGGCGATGGATTTCAACCCCTGAAAGCCCTAGATAAAGGGAGTTACAATAATCCAAGTGTGAGGACACGAAGGCATGGACTAACGTTGGTGGGTCGGCAGACAGAACAAGATGCCGGATCCTGGTGATATTCCTAAGATGGTAAAAGGAAGTCTTGATGACTGCCAACACCTGCAAATGCAGTGTCAGCCTGTCGTCAAGAACTACCCCCAGGTTCTGCACCTGTTCAGAGGTCAGGAGAGAAACTTCTCCAAGAAAGATCCCGGAAGACGCACCAGCACCTGACCCCTCTATCTGTCGACCCGGGTGCACAACCAATACCTCAGTCTTATCAGAGTTCAACCTCAGCCAACTAGAATTCATCCACTCCTGGATTTCTGTTAGACAGCTATTAAAGACTGAGAGAGCTCCCTCCTGGTCGGGGGCAAAAGAAAGGTAGAGCTGGGTATCATCTGCATAACAGTGAAACCTCAGCCCATACCTCCTTACAATGTCTCCGATGGGTAGCATATACACCTCAAATAACATGGGTGACAATACTGAACTCTGAGGCACCCCACAAGACAAAGCCGTGGAATCCGAGGAAAAAACCCAGGACACAACTCTTTGTGATGTCCCAGTGAGGAATGATGTGAACCATCTTAAGATGGTTCCAGATATTCCACAAAACAGCCTCAGGCGTTCTATCAACACTGTGTGATCTATGGTGTCAAAGGCTGAAGAAAGGTCGAGGAGAACCAAAATGGAATGACTCTTCCGATCTCTAGCCATCAAGAGATTATTGAGCACCTGAACCAGCGCTGTCTCGGTGCTATGTCTTTTATGAAAACTGGACTGAAGGGGTTCATGGACGCCATGGATGGTCAAATGATCTTCCAGTTGTGCAGCCAACTACTTTTTCAATCACCTTTCCAACAAAGGGAAGGTGAGAGATAGGTCTGTAGTTTTCCATACAGTCAGGGTCCACAGTAGCTTTCTTCAAGAGCGATGTCATCACTGCCTCTTTCAGGGAGCTGGGAAACTCACCAGATTCCAGGGAGCACCTGACTGTCTGCATAAGGACTGGACCAATGATGGCAATACAACCCAAGATTAGGGAGGTTGGTCCAGGGTCCAAACTACAACACGTAGGGTGCATATGCTGGATGATCCTCATGACATCAATGAACTCCAGCTGACTGAAGGAACTCTAGGAAAACCGAGGCACCATGATGTCACCCCAGTTCACGGCAACCCCCATAGAGTGTGATGGCAACAACTCAACCCTAATGTCAGCCACCTTATTTATGAAGACCCGAGCAAGCTCATCGCACTCCAATAGCGAAAAAACTTTCCAAACTTGAAGACAGGCTGGGTTGCACAGTCTGTCCACAGTTTGAAACAGTTGAGCTGGTCGATTCCGAGCAACCGCAATCTCCCTGGACAGGAACTCTGCCTTCTTATGGGTGATTGCAGATTGATAGACTAGATAATGATCCATCAATCTAAGGTGGTCAGCATCAAGGGCGGACCTTTTCCAGCAACGCTCTAACCTTTGCCCCTGTCTCTGTATCGGCCTCAACGTCCCATCAAACCAAGGGGACTTGGGGCGAAGGGAGAGGGGGTGAACACAAATTGGAGCAATGAAATCCAGAGCCCCAGCAACAGCTGTGTTATAGGCAGACATGAGGGTCTCTGGATCACTGCTTGCCAACGCAGGGGATGAGAGGTCAAGCACTGCCGCAAGGCCTTGGGATCTATATCCCGCAAAGGGCCCTACCTAACCAACTCCATAGGGGCAGGCCTTCTAGAAGGGGAGCAAAAACTAAACCCCAAGGTGTAATGATCTGACCACCCGATGGGTTCCACCCCCACATCCCACATGCCCCGACCCCTAGAAGGAAGATTAGGTCCAAAGAGTTTCCACATTTATGTGTAGCAGAGGAAACCACCTGTGTAAGGCCCAGCGTTGTCATTAACTGGAGGAAGTGTTGACCAAATTGCGAGAGCTCGTCGTCGACCCAGGTGTTGAAGTCGCCCAGAACCATCAATCTGGGTGACTCGAACACCATGTCGACGAGAAGTACACCACTTCCTGAAGGAATCGCTTCTCATCACTGGGTGGACAGTAAATGAGGGCGATTCAAATGCCTACACCTGCTACAACTATACACCCAAAGGACTCAACTCTCCCCACTAGTACCTCCGTGAGGCCGAGTTCGGTCTTGAAACAGACCGCAACCCTTCCCCTCCACGATCCAATCTTGGGCAGTGTAACACCGAGTACCCAGCTGGAGTCATAATAGAAACATAGAAACATAGAATTTGACGGCAGATAAGGACCACTTGGAACACCTAGTCTTCCCATTTTCCTACCTAACAGATAAGCTGCAGATCCTAATTAACCAACAGCTTACTTCCTCCTACCCCCCACTAGGACTGCCTTATGTCTGTCCCATGCATTCTTGAATTCCCCCACTGTTCTTGACTCCACGACGTCCTCAGGGAGGCTGTTCCATGCACCCACAACCCTCTCTGTGAAAAAATACTTCCTCCACATTACCTCTGAGCCGTCCCCTCTATTTTCAAATTGTGCCCCTTGTTCTTGCACATCTCTTTTTTTGAAAGATGCCACCCTCTTGGACTTTGTTGATTCCTTTGAGGTACTTGAAAGTTTCTATCATGTCTCCTCTCTCCCTTCTTTCCTCAAGGGTGTACATATTAAGCTCCTTTAGTCTTTCTTCGTATGTCTTCTGGTGCAGACCCTGCACCATTTTGGTTGCCCTCCTCTGGACAGCCTCCACTCTGTCTATGTCTTTGCGGAGATGGGGTCTCCAGAACTGTACACAGTATTCCAGATGGGGTCTCATCAACTGTCTGTACAGAGGGATAACAGCTTCCTGTTTTCTACTATTGACACCTCTCCCTATGCATCCCAATATCCCCCCAGCTTTTCTTACTGCCTTCTCACATTGCTTGCCCACCTTTAGGTCATCTGATATAATTACTCCCAGGTCCCTTTCCATGTTTACTGTTGTCAGTATCTCACCCCCCATTGTGTACTCTTGCCCTGGGTTTTTGTTTCCCAGGTGCATTACCTTGCACTTCTTTGCATTGAATCTGAGCTGCCATACATTTGACCATTCCTCCAACCTTGCCAAGTCCCTTCTCATCCTTTCCACTCCATCTGGTGTATCAACCCTGTTGCAGATCTTTGTGTCATCTGCAAAGAGACATACTTTTCCTTCCAGTTCCTCTGCAATGTCACTTATAAAGACATTAAAAAGGACCAGTCCCAGTACTGAACCCTGCGGTACCCCGCTAATAACCCTCCTTTCTTCACTGTGAACTCCATTTACTACTACCCTTTGTGTCCTGTTGTCTAGCCAATTTTTTATCCAGGCTAAAACCTTGGGACCCACTCCAAGGCTGGCTAACTTGTGTATTAATCTTTTGTGTGGGACTGTATCAAATGCCTTGATAAAATCTAGGTAAGCCATGTCCACAGCCCCTCCATGGTCTACTACTTTGGTCACCCAGGCAAAGAAGTCTATTAGATTCATCTGACATGACCTTCCCAAAGTGAACCCATGCTGCATTGGGTCCTGTGCCCCACTGGCCACTAGGTACTCAACAATTCTTTCCTTCAGAAGTGATTCCATCATTTTACCTACCCCTGAGGTCAAACTAACTGGTTTGTAGTTTCCTGCCTCTGTCCTGCTCCCACTTTTGTGAAGAGGAATCACATCCGCCCTTCTCCAGTCCTCAGGTACCACCCCATCCTCCCATGATTTGTTAAAGAGAGTAGTCAGTGGTGTCATTAGTTCTACCCTTAGTTCTTTTAGAATTCTTGGGTGAATCCCATCAGGCCCCATTGCTTTGTCCACCTTCAGTTTTATTAGTTCTTTTAGAACCCTTTCTTCTGTAAATGGACTGGTATCGACTCTCATCTTCAGAGTGTTTCTCTTGTTTGGTTTAGGTACCTCTCCCTCCTCTTCCTTTGTGAATACTGAGCAGAAATATTCATTCAGTATCCCTGCTTTTTCATTGTCACCCTCTACCCACATTTCCTCCCCTTTATTAAGCCTCAGTATCCCTCCTTTGGTCTTTCTTCGCTCCCTAATGTACCTATAAAAGGTCTTATCCCCCTTCTTAACAATATTGCAGGAATTCAAATAGACAGTTCCCCATGCAAAATTTTAGGGATTTGGTTTCACTCAGAGGATGTAGCCCTCTTAAATTGGGAGAAACAACTGGGGATTTGTGAGGCAAAAGTTAGGATATGGAAAAATTGGAAGGTGGGAAAGAAGAAAAGAATTATGATAATAAAAATTGTTTTATAGTGTATAGTCAGGTGTTGTTCTGTATAGAAATCAGAGCCTTTCCAAATGTTGTTGTACCACAGTTCAAAAAGTCTTGGAATGTGATTGTAGTACACTGTTGTACAACAACGTTTGGAAAAGCTCTAGAGGTTCTATCAGAACTGTAAACGGGCAGTAAGCCCTTCTGGCAGCAGCAACAGCAGCATTGGCGACAAGATCTCCTGAACTAGTGAAGCGATCATGAACAGGCACATAAGCGAAAAACAAATGCAGGATCAACCAGATAACATCAGCTTCACCAAAATTAGAACCAGATATTTAAATAACTTACAAGTAATAATTTTCTCTGAGCCCACATCCTCGCCTAACCGAGACATATGCCGCCATGTTTTTTTCTTGAAAATCCTTCCCATATCCCATTGACAGCCAATAGAAGGCTATGCAATAAACATGGGGATGTCTGCTCCCTAGCAACCACACATGTAAACATAGCAACCAGCCCCAACTCCCAGAACATGACGGAGCAACGAATATATTTTTTTTCTCATTTCAAAAATTTAAAACAAAAAACTTTGACAATGGGGGACCATACGCTATAAAAATAGTGCATGGGCACCTTATGTGGTTAACTGCTTGAGCAGTCACCTCGGGTTCTGATTACCACGGACCTCGAGAGCGACTCTAGGTAATCAAAACCCCTCGGTGGTACAATAGGCTGGTCTCATATGCCATGCACTTATTCTCTATATTGTCCATTTCACATTTTTCAGTTATATATATATATATACATATATATATATATATATATATATATATATATATCCACCTCCAGTTCAGCTTGAAACTAGACTCCTGAGTTGTTTCTTTTTCAAATGGTATGGGGTAGTCGACTGAATCCAGTTAGGAGACAAATTACATACCTCCCGCAGAGTAAAGGTGGTCTGAATATGGTTGGCCCTGTGATATTTAATCATTCATTCTTCTTATATAACACAATAAGAAGTAGTAGAAATATTGCTCAGAATGGCATAAATGGATGGTACATGCTTTTCAGACATATCTGGAGAAATGGGATCAGGTTCCCCCAAAAATCTTAATTCAGTATAAAATAACCAAGTTATGCAATATCCAGCATAAAGAAGATTAGACCGCTGAAGTTAGATAAAAACAATATTTTTGCGCTCAATAGAAAACAATTATATAATCACATAGTTTATGAACTGCAAAAAGTAGTGCTGATGTTTATGGAATGTGTATCTACCAAAATGTCTCGGGCTCTGGCAAGCCTAACAAATAATAGAATTCCACAAAATATGTGGGATGTGTTATGGTTGTGCTGCCAAGGGAACCTAGGAGTAAAAGAAAATTTAAAACATAAGGCTATGCAAGAGAAATATTGTCCTAAATTATCATGCACAACATGTGAAGAAACTATGCATCATTTTGTTTTAGGATGTCCAGAAAGCATAAAATGTTGGTCAGAGCTAGCTTACAAATGGAACTGGCCTTTCCTATCTAGAATAACTTACAATACCCTAATTTAGGGTGACTTATTTAGGAATATGGAAACATTTTCATGCAAGCACATTACAGGTTATTTTTGCAGTAATAAAGTATCATATGTGGCAGATTAGATGTCAATATATCTGACAACAAATTCAGCAAAGGAATGATGTCTTAATAACACAAATTGGAACAGCTATTATGACAATTAAAGAGCAGGATAAAAAGAAATTTAATGAAGAAAAAGTACGGTATCTGTGGAAAAGTATTGGGGATGTATTTTAATGCATATACACATAAAGAGTTGCTTAATGGAATGTCTTCTCTTTTTTTTCCCTTTTTATGACAAGAATTAATAATATTTAAGGTTTGGCTTTGTTTAGTATAGACAATATTTCTGGTATGCATGTATCTAATTTTAGAAACATAGAAACATAAAAGTTGACTGCAGATAAGGACCACAAGGCTCACCCAGTCTGCCCATTTCTTTTTTCTACCTTATAAATATGCCATCAGCCTTTGCTCTGTCAGTGGCCTATCTAGTCATACTCATCTGTATTGCTCCCTTATGCCTATCCCATGCCTGTTTGAAGCCCTGCACTGTATTCATAGCCACCACTTCCTGAGGTAGGCCGTTCCATGCATCCACCACCCTTTCTGTGAAAAAGAACTTCCTCACATTATCCCTTAATCGACCTCCCTCTAATCTCATGCTGTGTCCTCTTGTCCAACTATTTTTATTATATTGAAACATGTTAGACTCTTTCACCTTGTTAATGCCCTTAAGGTGCTTGACTGTTTCGATCATATCACCTCTCTCCCTCCTTTGCTCTAGGGTATACATATTGAGCTACGTTAATCTCTCCTCATATGTCTTCTGATGCAGTCCCTGCACCATTTTGGTTGCCCTTCTCTGGACTGCCTCAATTTGGTTAATGTCTTTGTGAAGGTGTGGCCTCCAGTACTGCACGCAGTACTCCAGATGGGGCCTAACCAGTGTCTTGTAAAGAGGGATTATTACCTCCCTCTTACGACTTGTGATACCCCTACTGATACACCCTAACATCCCACTAGCCTTACCTACTGCTTTAGAGGTCTGCTTGCATGATTCCAGGTCATTAGTGATGATGATGCCCAAGTCTCTTTCTTACTTTATGACTGCCAGCAACTCCCCTCCCAGCCTATAGGTGGCTTCAGGGTTTCTCTTCCCTATATGCATGATCTTGCACTTCTTTGCATTAAATCCCAGTTGCCACTCTTCCGACCATTTTGCCAGTTTACCCAGATCACTTCTCATTCTGCCCACCCCATCTGGATAATCTACTCTGTTGCAGATCTTGGTGTCATCTGCAAACAGACAAACTTACCCTCCAGTCCATCTACAATGTCACTGATAAAGATATTGAAGAGAACTGGCCCCAGGACTGATCCCTGAGGTACTCCACTTGTGACTTGCATCTCTTCTGACTGTATACCATTTACCACCACTCTCTGTTTTCTGCCTATCAACCAGTTTGCCACCCAGTTGTCCAACTTCTGACCTACCCCAAGCCTACCCAGCTTATTTATCAATCTTCTATGTGGAACAGTGTTGAAAACTTTGCTCAGGTCAATGTAGGCAACATCAACTACACCCCCTTGGTCCACCACTCTGGTTACCCAGTCAAAGAAATCTATGAGATTAGTTTGACGGGACCTTCCTGTTGTAAACCCATGCTGTCTTGGATCCTGTGCTCCTATGGATTCCAGGTGTTGCACTATCCTTTCCTTAAGGAGTGCCTCCATAATCTTGCCCACTACTGAGGTAAGACTGACTGGTCTGTAGTTCCCTGCCTCCTCCCAGCTACCACTCTAGTGGAGCGGGATCACATGAGCCCTTCTCCAGTCTTCTGGGACCTCTCCTGTGCTCAGAGACTCACTAAACAGTTCTGATAATGGCTCTGCTAGTTCTACCCTTAGCTCCTTTAGTACCCTGGGATGTCTGCCATCTGGTTCCATTACCTTGTCCGCCCTGAGCTTAGTGAGCTCTTGTAGGATCCTTTCTTTTGTGAAGGGACTTGTGCACACTTCCTTCCCCCTGCATCCATGGTGCTGAGCTGTGGGCCCTGCTCTACCTTCTCCTCAGTGAATACCGAGCAAAAGTATCTATTTAGGATATATGCTTTTCCTTGGTCCTCCTCCACACACACACCCTTATCCCCTTTGCTCTTAGCAATACCCCCTCTGGACTTTCTCCTTTCACTAATGTATCTATAGAAAGTCTTGTCCCCTTCTTTTACTGTTCATGCTAGTGTTTCCTCGGTTTGGGCCTTTGTCTGCCTTACTGCTTTCCTGCTTCCCTTAGGGAAGTTTGGTATGCCTCCCTATCTTTGTCCCGCTGCATTCCCTTATATTTCCTGAAGACCAGCCTTTTGGCTCTGACCTTTTCTGCTACTGTTTCTGAGAACCAAAGTGGTTTCCTCCTTCTTTTGCTCTTGCTTTTCTCCCTAACACAATGGGATGTTGCTTCAAGTATTGCATCCTCAATGCTTGCCCACTTTGCCTGTACCCCCATACCTGTATTTCTTCGTGACAGGGCTAGCTTAACTCTGTTGGCCATCTTATCACAGTCAGCTCCTCTGAAGTCCCATATTTTTGCCTTGGAATGGGATGATTTAGTTCTAATGGCCAAATTGAACCATACCATGTGATGGTCATTGCCCCCCAGGTGACCTACCTGGGGATCTGTGATCCTTTTCCCGTTAGTCAGTACTAGATATAGGATAGTTCTGTCTCTTGTGGGTTGTTGTACCAGTGGTTTGAGGCCTTACCCCTGCAGGGAATCCACTATATGTCTAGTTCTGGCAGATGTTCCTGCTGGTATTGACCAATCTGTATCTGGCATGTTGAAGTCTCCCATTATCAAAACCTCCCCTTTAGCAGTCATGTTTTGTATATCTTCTAACAGTAATGCGTCTATGTCCTCCCCCTGGTCTGAAGGCCTGTAGACAGCCCCAGTTCGAATGGCTGTTCGAATTCCTGTTTCCAGTGTGACCCACAGTTCTTCTGGCTCCTTATGTGTATTCTGAATTTCTGTAGCTTTGATGTTTTCATTGACATAAAGGACTACTCCCCCCCACCTTTTTGCACCTTGGTCTCTTCTGAACAGTACATAGCCGAGAACTGAAGTCTCCCAAGTGTGGTTACTGATGAACCATGTCTCACTAATGGCTACTATGTTCAGTTTAGCCTCTGTCGTTGTTGCCTGCAGGTCTGGGATCTTGTTTCCCAGACTGCGGGCATTTGTGTACATGATTTTGCATTGGCCAGATTTCGGTATGTTAGTTGTTGGGTGAGGTCCAGCATTTCCCCTGCGCGTTCTATTGGAAGTTGAACCTTTTTCCTTACCTGGTGATGCAAATGAACTACAAACTTGCTGAGCTCCTAATCACTGTCCATCTGCTCCCCCTCTCCCAGACCAGCAGGATCTCAGAGAAGGAGATGCCAGACGAAATGGATGACAGTTTATCTCCCAGCCTGGTCAAGTGTTCCTTGGTCTCCACAATTGGCTGGCTGGCAAGATCGTTAGTCCCTATGTAAACCAAGACATCAATGTTTTCTCCTGCTTCCTGCATGATTTTAGCAATACTGTCAGTGTCTCTCTACGCAGATGTACCTGGGAGACATCTGACCATTACCCCCAGCTGGAGGTAGTTATCAACTCCCCAAATCATGGAGTCTGCTGTGATCAGAAGTGTTTTGGATTTTCTTTTTGCTCTTTTTTTGGTTTTGGTCCTTGTTTTGAGTGAGTTTTGTAGCGCTAGCTCCTGTGCAGCAGTGTCCTGCTCTGCAGCGTCCTCTACCCCTTTGTTTGATTTTGGAGATAGAGGCAGATACCTATTTGTAGTTTTTATATAGTTTGGGGGGGTAATATGATGGAGAGCACTGAGTGATGGGGCACCTGATTTGCCCCTCCTAACCAACTGCCAACCTGCTGGACCAAATATTCTCTGCAGTTGAGGTGGTTCATTGGATGTTGGGGAAATGGCAGGTGGTTCTTATAATTTATTTCCTCCTGAATATGCGATTTGAGGCACACAATCTCTGCCCATGCTACCTGGAGCTGAGCCCTTAGATCTCCAATTGTCCAGCATGTAGGACAGCGTCCTAAATCCTGTATAGCTGCCCTTTTGAAAAGTGTCCTACAGTTAATAATATCCATTCCAGTTGAGTTGTCGAGTTTATAACCTGGTCAGAGTAATTAGAAGGAGGAAAATGAAAGCAAAACTTTGATTTTTGTGTTCTGTTTTTGTATAACTTGTTATAACAAGTTAAATTACTTGTGTCCCTGTAAGTGAGGTCACTGTGTGAATACCTCTCTGATCCTCCCCTTCCTGCTTTTCTACAAGAAATGTCATGACTGTGCTACTCTATAAATGGAGTGTAGCATGGAGTGGCTGTGGATGGGGTGGGTGGCTGGGCCCTTCCCATGCCGAAAAGGAAGAATCACGGACGAAAGAAACAAGTAGGTAAGAGCAGAAACAACCAATAACAAATGCAGTAGCCCTGATAGTTTGGCTTAATGATAGATAAAACTGTAAACCCTGTAAGCTCCACCTGTAACAATTTCACAGAAGATATACCCTGCAAAAAAACACTTTGCTACAGAGAAAAAATTAGCAGTAACAGAAGATACACCTTGCAAAAAACAATTTGAATCAGAGAAGATTACAGCAGAAATCTGTGAGCACAAAACAGTAACAAATCTTTAGGCACACCCTGTAATAATGCAGCAGAAAGTATACCCTGCAACAACAATTTGAATCAGAGAAGATTACAGCAGTAACTTGTAAGCAAAACACAGTATTAAACCTTGTGAGCACAAAAGAAAATTGTAATATACAGTAAATCTGCCTAGCAAAAAGAAGCCTTAATTTTTTTTCTTGCTCTGATAATGTTGTTCCTTGCTCTGTCTTACAAGCAAACCTAGAAGAAAAGAGCTCAGGTGAAGCTAGGTGTCTTAGCCAGCAAACCTAGTCTGGCAAAGGCACCGAGCTTTTCAATTTGCTAATGAGAAGATTTTCCACCTGGCATTGGTAAGACAAAGAGAGAATTCTGTTATAAGATGTTTCAACATAAGTCTATAATCCATAGGAATGATAAAGCCTCAAGTCTTGCAAGACATTTGGAACTAAAAATAAATCACCAAATCTCTTCACTTAGATTTTTTTTTTGGCATAGAGAGGGTTGACCTTCCTGAAAGTGGGGGTGACTTGGAATGGAAACTCCTGCTTAGGGAGGCTGAATGGATTGAGAGATTTGGAACCCTTGATGAAAAAATAGGTCTTAATGAAGAAATAGATTGTGTCCCCCCCCATAAATTGTTGCTGTTTTGGTTATTCACTGATATGTATGGACAGCACCGTTGTGTATTCTGTAGCAATTTTTTAAAAATGAATGTATAATGGTTTCTGTGGCTATTGCCACACTCTGTTGTTCTTCGTCTCCATCTCCCAACTCACACCACAACCTTCCCCCAACACAGCTCTCCTTTCTGCATCCCCTACACACTTCCCCTTAACTTTACTCCTGTTTCTTTCCATCCCATCCCATCCCTTGTATCACTTCGCCTAACTTCCACACACCCCTCACCTACCCCACAACCACCCCGACACCTGACATTCATTGACCTTTGACCCATAATTCTATGAATTCAAATTATATGGGATAATACTTTATCTTACAAAATGTATTTAAATTCCTAGTGTGGGGAATTTTGCACTCAATATTTATCTGGACAAGAATTGTCCATTTCTCAGTTACAGATGTATCTATTTTTTATGTTCATTAATCCATTTCAGTTTATTTACAAATTAGAGGATATGCAGCCTTGACACCTGCAACTTGCACAGTATTTAGCATGTAAATGATCCTCATGATCTTGTGCAGATCATGCCTGACCTCCCACCACCCTGACGGTCATTGTGCCAATATACAACCAGACCTAGAATTAAATTGGCTTCCAGATTGTAAGTCAAAATTAAAATTTGCTTGAGGTGTACTCACAATTAATTTGTTGATTTACACTTTCAAAAGGTTGGAAGTTTGCGGCTTTATTCCAAATGTTGCTCAGTAAGCAATGCACTCAGTCTGAATGCAACAGGTGCCACAGCATGATGACAAACTGTACGCACTTGCATCTGACATCAGTGTGCCTTATGCTCAGTGGCAGTACTGAGAAGCACTAGGAGGGAGAATGCAGCCAGATACGCTGATACTGACCACTTCTCCATGAGCTTTCTTCAGCTTTTTTGGCTGCTCAACCTGGAATCCAAATGATTCAAGATGACAAAGATGTAGTGCCTGGTGAGTTTGAAATATTCTGAAACTATTAAAGTGATATCTAAGCTGCAATGGTGTTTTGCCAAAACTTTGTGGTGGTGAGTTACTTACCTTGCATTGTAACCAGCTCTACTAATGAGATTCATAAAATTTGTTTAAATGTAGGACCACATTCCCTTCAAAAAACTCTTGGGCTAGCCAGCAAAATGTTGGGTTCATGGATGTGGTGGCCACAGTTATAAAATAGAAACAGTGTTTAATGCCAAAAAGTGCAATATGATGTACACTGGGAACAGCAACGCCAGGACAGAATATTGAAGGGGAAGGGTTAAGCTACTCAGGAAAGGGACATAGTAGTCTGTAGCACAGTGGTTTAAGGCTCTGAGCTGCAAATCTGAAGACCTGGGTTTGAATCCCACAGCTCCCACTTGCATATACTGTGTGACCCTGAGCAAGTCACTTAACTTCCCTGTGCTCCCAGGTTGCACCTGTAAAAAAGCTTTCAGCTTAGTGTGCCACTCCTGGCTAAACAATTAAAAAAAAAAGTCACCCTAAGTGATTCCCTTACGCAATCTAGCCAATATAATAAGTGCAACAGAAAGACAACCAGGATGTTGGGATGTATTGGAGGGGATTTTGTTAGAGGGAGAAAGGAGTTATTACTACCTCTTTACAAATTACTGGTAAGGCCACATCCGAGGTACAGTGCTCAGTTCTAGAATCCTCATTTGAGGAAAGGCAGGGACATGCTGAAGACAGTGCAGCATAAAGCAAGAAAAATGATCCCTGGCCTGCAGGACAGATCCTATGAGGATCAACTTAGAGCACCAAACGTGTACTCGCTGGATGCCAGAAGGAAGATGGGTGATGTGACACAGACATTCAAGATCCTGAAAGGAATGAACAGGGTAAACTGCAAGGAACTATTCAACCCAGAACAGCAAATCTAGAACATGAGTAGAAGCTTGTGGGAGGGAAAGAAGGAAGTTCTTTTTTATGGGGACAGTGGTCGAGCCATGGAACAGCATGCTGGCTGAGGTAATGGGCTCCGAGACTATTAACAGCTTCAGACAAAGCTGAGAGGGGGTTAAGGGCTTAATAGTCACCCCAGAGGTAGCAGCAAGGCAGGAGAAATGTTGACAGGAGCATGGATATAAACCCCGTATAGACACTGGGTCTTGAGCTAGGATAGTAGATTGACCAATGGTCTGTTTCTGCCATTTACCTCTATGTTTCCATGACATGGAATGAATTGGCCAAGATAACCTTAATTGGATCCTAGAGATTTTAATTTTTCTGACAGATTCAGGCACACCATGATCATTAAAGTTATCAGGTAGCATACCTACATACATGATCCTGTATGGATGAGAGGAGAGGAGCAAGTGAAGCAAGGTAACATTTAAAATAGTGGGCATTATGTGTAACTGGATTACTGAATTGCTGTGACAGGTTTAAGGCCTTATGCTTAGCTTATAGTGTTTAGCTCCCTGAGCAGACCAATTAGTATTTAAATCTTCTAGTAAAATGTGCTCTCATTTAGTGGCTCTAGACTTGCTTATTATGTTTGCAATTACCTTGCTTATATTGTTTGAACACGTACCAGAAACACAGTAGACCCCTATGCTTATTAAAGGTAATGTATAAGAAAAGGCTAACTTAAGAGTGTGTGATTAATGCAATATGACAACAGTGGAGAGGGGAATTCACTGAGGTAGAGAAATATACAGTAGATACCCTACCATGCCTATTCCTGTCTTACAGTTCCTATAGTCATTGAAATGTGGGAGGTCTGTATCAGCAGAGTTTGTCCCCAGATGATAAGTCTAAATGAGAACTACAACATCTGGATATTTTTGCTGTGTCCAACCCCTAATTTGATCAATTACGGGGAGAAGGCTGTGAATATTAAAATGTAACATTTGCAATAATTTTGGCATACTAATGGGCTCATTGCCAGCTGGATGGGAGCTGGAATCCTATGTTTAAGTCTATGTAACCTATAAAGAGAAGTAACAGCACAAGTATTTTTTTTTCTGTCCCAAAATACCACTTGTAAATATTCCAAAAGATTATTGAGGTGATGTTATATAGGACAGGAGGGCACAGTGACTGAGACCTCCTAAACAATTCAGACAGTAGTAGTAAATTTGTTTCATAGGTGCGCTTCCCCAGAATGCT
The DNA here is from genome assembly GCA_016271365.2 of Neoceratodus forsteri. Taxonomy (NCBI): domain Eukaryota; kingdom Metazoa; phylum Chordata; order Ceratodontiformes; family Ceratodontidae; genus Neoceratodus; species Neoceratodus forsteri. Next base: position 44,974,935 of record CM057451.1, read on the forward strand.
GTGCAAGGCATAACAGTGATGATAAAACAATAGCTACCTGTCACAAAAGAACAATACTGCATATATATATACATATACAACATAAGTATTTAAAATGTACAGGATAAATAAGAAATAAAAGTAATAATAAAAACAGCAACATCATAGATGGGCAAAGATGTTAAAAGGGACCTTCAGTGGCCCCCAAATGCCGATCTAAAAAGGTAAGACTTTAATCCACATTTAAAGGCCTCCACTGAAGGGGCCTCTCTCCATGCTCTGGAAAGCATATTCCAAAGTAGAGGGCCAACAACCTCTAAAGCTTGATCACCAGAGGATTTAAACTGGGTCCTAGGGACTGAAAGGAAGTCCAACACAGTAGAGCAGAGGGAGCATAAGGATTGATGAGTATTCAGAAGTTCCAACAGGTAAGTAACCCAAGCCCTACACGTGCAGGGCCTTACAGGTCAGTAAACCAACCTGAAAGGTAACATGCCACTTCACTGGTAGTCAGTGCAGTTCACACAAGACCGATGTCACATGACTTGATCTCGAAAGGCTAGTCAGCAAGCTGGCTACTGCATTCTACACCAGCTGCAAGCATTGTAGGGTGCCTCTGTTGACCCTAGTGTGCATAACAGTAATCCAGTCCAGACATCACAAACACATGCATCAGTGCTGGCAAGTCTTTGGGGGATAAGGGACTTAATCCAGCAGATTTTCCCAGTTAGATGAAAACCAGTCATAGTACAGTAACACAAGTGGAATCTCAATGAAACAAATGAGAAATTATTGATAATGTTGGCCATAGAGGAGCTTCTGGTGTGACTGATAAGGCTGACCATAGAGGAGCTGCTGGTGTGACTGATAAGGCTGACCATAGAGGAGCTGCTGGTGTGACTGATAAGGCTGACCATAGAGGAGCTGCTGGTGTGACTGATAAGGCTGACCATAGAGGAACTGCTGGTGTGACTGATAAGGCTGACCATAGAGGAGCTGCTGGTGTTAAAAGCACGTAATGTTCTGAGATATAGCATTCACAGAGATAAAAGGATACCCAGCAAGAGCATATTGTATGGTGATCTGCCTGACCAAAATACAGTAGTAAAACACAGAGAGACAGGGATATACCGTCTCAAACAATTAGTCTGAATAGAGGTGGGTTTATTAATGATAGAAGAACTAAGTCTGTGAGAAGGGTGCTATGACAGGGGTCTAAAATCAGCAGTGGTTTGAGACAGACCTATAGCTGCTATTGCAACAAGTAGTAATAGCCCTCTACATGGCCAAACAACAGCACAATTCACAACTAGGGCATAGGAGCACTAACACCTAGGACAAGCATTTGTCAATGCCGAATGTTTCCTTGCATGGTTTATGTGGCAGGGGTGTATAGTGTTAGTTGAACTTCTGGTGGGAGGAAAAGCCTGCCTGAACTATGTTTTTACAAGCTATGATATTTTGTACAGCATTTGATTACAGAAGCTCGGGTAATAAGAAGGCTGTGTTGAAAATCTGGGGTGCAAATATTTAAGATTTTCACAGTTACGAGCATGTGTACCAAAATTGCAATGAATGGGCATCATTTTGTAATGTTTTCATATTTTGACCCCAAATGTTGAACATAGTCTTCTTATCACTCCACCTCATGAATCCCATAGGTCAGGGGTCTTCAATTACATTTGGTGGCGGGCCACATCACAGCAAGTGAACACCCTCGGTGGGCCACAGCACTCCCGTTTTTTTTAAATAGACCACGTGCCACCATAACTGCACCTCAGAACAGCTAACAGCTGTAAAAAGTGACCAGTTCATATTGCAGCAACAAGATAACCACATTTTCCCCTCAGTGAGAAACTGCACTTTGTTTTAAGAGCCCACGTTAAACTGTTACAGATGCACCTCGCCTAGTGACCCAATTTAACTCATGTAGCAACCACAACAACAGCATTTCACAAGGTGCATGTTAGACTTAGTTATAGGAAGGTGCTGCACTTACCCTTCCCCTCTCAGCGACATGTGGCCACAGGCATCAGACCTGGCTCAACATGCTGCTGCAAAGTTTGCTGGTCCTTAACTGGTGTGATCTGTTTTTTCTTTTGTGATTGTTTCTGATCACTTTGCAAACTGACCGAGTTGGCTGACTAATGTAGGAAAGGACTTGCTGTCCCAAAAGAAAAAATAAACGTGGTAGCTAGCCATGGGTAACCAAGTGAGCGCACACTAGTAGACACAGGAAGCAGATCCAAACCGTGCGCCCTGCTTGGAGTACCAGTGTGCGCCTGTGCAGAGATGGCCAGTCCATGTTGCACAGCAGCACAGTGTTACTCAGTCCGTGCTGTTGTGCTGATTGTCTCTTGACCTGCAGTAAGTCTCACAGTTACCCTACCACGCAGTGACTCAGCAAGAGAAACTAAAAGTGCTGCAGCAGTCATAATGGCTGTATCAGGGAAGAAATTTAGACACTGAGAACAGATTTTTTAAAGAGGAATGAACACATGACTACTAGTTCATTCTTCTGAACGTGGCCAAACCAAAGCCAATGTGTTTTCTGTGCACTGAGTGTGTCTCAGTTATTAAAGAACATAATCTGAGACGCCACTTTCAAACGAGTCACAAGTCTTTTAAAGAAAACTATCCATTTATGTCTGAGGCAAGGTGAGAAAGGTGGAGTCACTCATTGCATCATATAATTATGGCAGTAAAATTCTCACCTCTACTGCATCACAGCAAGAGAAGGCAATGGCTGCTTCCCTACGTGTGGCATGGATTCTGGCACTAAAAAAAGCCATTCACTGATGCGGAAACAGTGAAGGAATGTATACTGGCAGCTCTGGAGGAAGTGGTACCAGTTAAAAAAACTAAGGCAGCTGTTATTAATACTATCAGACAAGTGCCCCTGTCTGACACCACCACATCACAGCGTGTGCAGACATTGGATGATGAAGTGCTGCACTTAATACTGAAGGGATTGACAGGTGCTGAGTTTCTGTCCCTGGCTGTCGATGAATCAACGAACAATACAGACATAGCACAGCTGTGTCTGTATGTCAGATACTTTGATGGGAAAATATTTAGAGAAGAGCTCCTGGGTTTGATCCCTCTGGAGACGAATGCCACAGGAGATGTCAGGCTTAACAAAATTCCAGCACTTTTCCGAAAACATAGACTATCCCCAAGCAAGATTAGCTTTCTTGTGACAGATGGTGCACCTTCTATGCTGGGCAGGCAGAGGGGTCTGGCAGCATGGATGGCTGAAGTATCACCACAGATGAAAGCCCTGCACTGCCTGGTACATCAAAGTGTGCTGTGTACCAAGCTGAATGGGGAACTCAGAGAGATGTCATGGAGACAGTGATGAAGATAATTAATTTCATCTGAGCCCCCTCAAGTCTGCAGCACAGACTATTTCGCAAGCTGGTTGTTGAGTCCTCTGCCAACCATGATGATCTTCTGCTGCTCAGTGATGACTGCTGGCTTAGTAAAGGTACAGTTCTGGCATGCTTCTGTGAGCTGAAGGGGCAAGTTGTTGAGTTTATGCAGCAAAGCTCACATAGAAAGTCTGGTGACTTTCTGTCTTTTCTGCAAGACAATGAATTCATGGACAACGTTGCCTTCATTTGTGACATTTTTGGCAACCTAAATACACTGAACCTGCAGCTTCAAGGGCAGGACAAGACAATTAGTGACCTAGTTGAGAGGCTGGAAGCTTTTACTAAGAAGCTGAACATATTTATCTCTGACTTGAGCTCTGGGAAACTTTTCATTGAACTCTGCAACCAGCAAGTAGCACAGGAGTCAGGTAATGTGGTTACTCCCATCATGAAAGGCTTCCTTCAGCAGCTGAGAGAGAACTTCAGCAAAAGATTTGCTGACTTTAGGATGCCAAGGGATGTGATTGGTTTTGTGCATGATCTGTTTGTAATACCACCTGAGGGTGACTTTGCATACCATGCACACAAGCTCCTCCCTGTCATAGATGAGGGAGCACTGCAACTGGAACTAGTTGATCTGCAGTCATCAGAAGTTCTGAGAGGAGAATTCAAAAAGACTGACATCCAGACATTCTGGACTGGTTATCTGGAAACACAAAAGTATCCCAACCTGAAAAAACTCTCCCTTCTGGTCCTCACAATGTTTGGCTCAACCTATACCTTTAAATCCAGCTTTTCAGTGATGAATGTCATCAAGAGTGATGCTTGAAACAGGCTGACCAATGAATATCTGGAGAGCTGCCTTCGCACAGCTGTCACTTCATTGAAGCCAGATTTCAAAAAGGTGGCACAAAGCAAGAAGTGCCACTTTGCTCACTAGTGATACTGGTGCTGCAGCCAAAAGCCATGTCACTTAAAATTAAAATTCTTGCTACTGTTACTTAAGCATGCTTGTTATTAAGCCTGCAGTAAGAGTTGCAGTACATGGCACTCAGAACATTACTAAGTTGGTCACTCTTATATTGCAGCTGTTGCCTGTTGCCTTTCACTGCTGCTTTGAACCTAATGCCACAGTTTCGGTGTGTGGTTTAATAATGCTGCTGCTCTGCACATTATTAGAAGGGTTGATAGTTTCAAAGATGTTACTGCTGTTCACAGTTCTTTTTTTTTTTTTTGCCTAAGCTTGGAGTAACAGTTTGTTGTGTTGTACTACTATTGCTGCCATGGTGCTGAAACTTATGTCACTACAATTGTGATCTTCAAAATAATTTGAAGTTGTTGCTCTTGCTGGGAATTTTTTAATCCCATGTGTTCCTTTATGACTGCATTGCTGAATAATGTTATCAGTCCAGTTATAATAGTAATGGCAGTAGTACTGCTTCATTATAATAGTAATGGCAGTAGTACTGCTTCATTATAATAGTAATGGCAGCAGTAGTACTGCTTCATTATGATATTAATGGCAGTAGTACTACTTCATTATAATAGTAATGGCAGTAGTACTGCTTCATTATAATACTAATGGCAGCAGTAGTACTGCTTCATTATGCTTGTCAGCCACAAAACCTGCATCTTGCTCGGTTTGGCACAATGTTGATTGTAACAGCAGACTATGATGCTAATTTAATAGTAATTACAATCAACAGTTGTTACTAAACTTGTTATTGAAACCTGCTAATAAAAAAAATGCAGTTCCACATTCATATTGCAACTGTCATTTCTTGCATGCTTGTCTATGTGAAGGAATGTGTTTGTGTAGCTCTCCTTCCCTACCTCCTTCAATTTCTCACACACTCAGTGAGTGTCTTTCTGTGTTTCGCTCACACGTGATCATTTTTCTCATCTCCCAATCCATATTTTGCATATATTAATAGAGATGCAATACGTTGATGGGTGGATTATCCGGCGTGCCATACTGAAGTCTGCAGTGGGCTGGATTTGGCCCGTGGGCCACCAGTTGAACAGCCCTGCCATAGGTGAAAAATTTTAAATCTGTGGGAAAACACATTCTTTGCCACAGGTGTGAAAACACGTTTTGGGCAGGATATGAAAAATGAAAGCTATACTGTTCATGAGGTGATGTGATAAAATGGCTATACTGAAAATCTGGAGTAAAAATATTGAAAATGACCAAAGTTATGCATGTGCTTAGAACATTTTTAATGACCGTGTGTAACTCAGACATTTTCTTTGATTTTTTTTCACCAAATTTTCAACATGGCATTTTTGGGACCCTACCTCATGAAGAATGCCACTGTCATTTTGTTCAGTGGTCCTGACAGGTGATTTTGCACAGTGACTATGCCATTCTGCGCCACAGGTGCAAAAACACATTTTGGGCAGGTTGCGAAAAATTGCAACTGTGCTGTTTATGAGAAAGTGTGGAAAAAATGGCAATGAACATCTGGAGTGAAAATATTAAAAATTGGCAAAGTTACAAGCATGCATAGAAACTGTGCAATGCACACTTGTAATGCTGTCATTTTTAGGAATTTTTGCACTAACTGTTCAACCTAGGCTTTTTGAGACCTCTCTTCATGAACACTGGCACTGTCATTTTGTTAGTCGGTCCCGAAAGGTGATTCTGTGCAGCAACCATAAAATCACCTTTCAGGACCAAGTAATGAAATGATAGTGCAAGTGTTCATGAGATGGGGTGCCATGAACCCCATGTTGAAAATTTGGGGTCAACATTCCTAAAAATGGCTGAGATATCAACATAAGTTGAAAACCCCATTGACAGCCATTATACAGTGCTTACCTTGATTTCTCAGTTCTCAGTTCGGCTTCGAAGAGTGCAGACATGTCCCGATCCACAGAAGATCACAGCCACCAACCTCTGGAGGTAACTATGGGGTAAGAGGGGGTGCCAGGAGGTGGGTGCGCAGAGGGATGGTCGGGATGGGGACGGGGGACGGGGGGACAATGAGGGACCATTTTCTATTTTACAAGCTTAAAAATAAAGACATCGGGGGACAGTTTTCTTTTTTTTTTTATAGGATATAAAAATTATTTGGGACACTGGGAGTGGGCTCCCCAGTATCCTGGGGGGTATATAATGCCAATATGAGTACTGGGCACCCCGATGTCAGGACAGGGAATGAAGGGTGCGGGTGGACAGCACACAGAGGGAGGGAGGGAGTGGGAGGGTTCACTTGTACTGCCAGGATGGGGAACAGAGGGAGCATGGCAGAGATCATGCAGAGAGAAGGAGAGAAAGGGTTCACTTGTGCTGCTGAGATGGGGAACAAAGAGAGCAGGACAGAGAACATGCAGAGGGAGGGAGGGAATGGGAGGGTTCACTTGTGCACAATATTTTGACTGGTGGCTGTCTGTGGAAATGTACTGATGTGCACAGTGTAACAACCTCAGTCCATGCCTAGTTATGAATGTAACCATTCATGGATAGGCCTGTTAGGTACCAAGGGTGAGAGACAGCATTGCCGTGCTGCCAGTAGCATGGGGTAAGATGCTCATGAATATCGATACACCTCCTGACAGCAGCCTGCGGCTCTCCAGAAACAATAGCACTTTGGGAGTACTGCAGACACAGTGTGGCTCCTGTGAAGTGTCATTTGCCATATCAAGTGAGCAAAGAATATCTACTGAACCTTCTGAGTGCTTTCAGCTGGAGGAGATGTGTGAATGAATGTCACTGGCTACTAATGCACACTGTGGCTGCACTAAGAGTTACTTGAATGCAGTGTGCGTGACTGGCAGTGACAGGAAGCAGAGATCCACGGACATGTGGGTGGGTGGGATCCACTATTGTTAGAGCTATGTTAGCTGATTGATTATGTCATGCTAAACTGTGCTGTTTCCTTGTTTATTTTATGTTGTAAAAAGTGAATTACTTTCGATTTATTTTTCTTTATTCATCTTTATTTTGTTTTGAAATAAAAATCGCACCTGGTCGGTGTGTTTTACCTAATTCTATTGTTTCTCTTGTTGTTTATACTACATCACCCACGACAGTGTGGTTAGCAGTTTCCTACTGTAACAAACTACATGGCACACACACTGCCACACCATGGGTCTTCCCTTCCTGCCTGTTCTTGCTGTCCCCATGTTATAAGCATGGTTAAACGTGTTGCTAATGTACAGTATAATAAATCCGATCAGCTGCTTGCCAGAATGCCAGCCTGCTTTTATGTAAATGAAAGGAATGAAGTGCTCTCATTGGAGTGCTTCATTTCTGTCAACTAGAAAACGACTTCCAGCTGTGAAACTGTGACTAGTGTCACAGTCTGGTTGCATGCTCATTGGTCTGCCAGGGATGAGCCCACTGTAGCTTGCTCTGCGTTAGACTCATCCCTAACACACCTCTGAAAGTCGTTCTACCTCAAGATGTTTCTTGCGCAAGCACAAGAAAACATAAAAAGCATGTGGTTCTCATTCTGAAATAACACTAGTATCGTTCACTTTGCCATGCATGAACGCGTTTCTCTTTCTATGGTTACTTAAAGCTGCAGTACAAGAAAAAATGTTTTTCCAAAAACCTAGTTTTAGCTACAGTAAATAAAAATATTAGCATGTCTGTCAAATCAACTTTTCTAGTTACACCCTCTGTTGTGCACCATGAGTTTTTTCTCTTGATTATAACCCTTGCCAGGTCCACAATGATATTTATAAGCCAAATGTGGCAACCCCCCAAAAAGCTATATAAGGTCCTAAATTGGGAGAAGCTAATATAACATCTTATTGAAGTGTAAGAAGAAAGATTACTTCTATTAGCAATGGGAGAGGATGTTCAAAGTAATACAAAAGACTGATGTAAAGGGTTTTTACAACCTAGTTGCCAACAGCACCAGTAATTCACTGACCTACACAGCCAGTATAGTGTTATGCTTGTGCAACTGTGTTAGTTTGGTTTTGGCCATTTGCACTCTCTATTCCAGAGGAATTACCACCCTGTAGGGGTACGAAGGCAAGGAACTCTTGGAGAGGGTTCCACCCCTAGAGGTGCCACGAGACAATTCTCATGGCTAAAGGTACCTTAGGAATCCCCAAAAGAAATGTAGCATCATCCCCAAAAAGGAGGCAACACGAAGCATTTGAGCAATCAGTAACTGTGACATAGGAGCAGTAACTGTATCATAGCAGCGGAGAAGCATAGACAGTTTGATAATGCATGAGATGCTCAGTTGGATAAGCAGAAGGGGAAGTTTCTGCACCAAAACCCCTATTAAGGGGTGTACCGCAAGGTTCCATTCTTGGTCCCTTGCTCTTCACCATTTACAGTATATTAACAATGTAGATGCCACCATCAAAGAAGCACAAATACACCTATTCACTGATGATATGGTACTCTATACTAGTAGTCCCACACCTGAAGTGGCCTGTAAAGCCCTTCAAAATGAATTTAATCTGCTGCAACATCAGCTTATAAACCAGAAACTGCTCTTAAATGCAAAACAAACCCAAAGCAATGTTCCTCTCGCCCTTTCAAAATGCAATAAATCCTGCAATCGCTTGGACACTCCCACAGATCACTACCATTCTAGGTGAACAGTTGGACTACATACCAAAGTTCAAGTACCTGAGGGTCTGGTTAGACCATAGACTTTCTTTCACAGATCACTTAGAAGAACTGGCAAAGAAACTTAGACAAAGACTTGGTCTGTTCTTAGGATTAATAATCTCCTCACAAGAGGCGCTAAACTGAAACTGGTTCAAACTATCTTTCTTTCCCTGTTGGATTATGCAGACTTTCTATATAGTCAGGGACCTGCAGGTACCCTAGCCAAACTTGATACGCTTTATCACAGACCCATAAGATTTATCACGGGTCTTCCATACTCAGCCCACCACTGTGCATTGTACATGGCAGTGGGATGGTCATCCCTTGCTTACAGACGGCAAAAAAATGCTGTGGTTTGGACAAACAAAGCTATCTCAAATAAATTGCCCCAATATATCTCTGTCTGTTTACCTTTGTGCACTCTGAGGAAGTATGCCCTGAGAAGCACCTCATATATCTACCTTTATGTTTATAAAGCAAAATCTCGCATTGGCAGAGCAGCCATCAGCTTTGTGCTCCCTCAACTGTGGAACAAGCTGCAAAAAAACTTTTAAATTAGCTCACCCCATCAGCCTAGCAGCTTTTAAATCTCTATATGTACATCATAATAAGGAGTCCTGTGCTTGTCTACCCTAGTGACTCCTATAAGTCCAAGCACACTCTAATTACTACTGTTAAAAGACTGATCGCATCTATAATCGACTCTTCCCTCTCCCCTTTTTCTACCCCCATATCTGTCCCTTCCACATTCCTTTGACCCTGATTCCAGCTCTAAAGTCTCCATACCGTATCACTATATATCTTTTTATATTAGGTTTTAATTGTGTTCGTTGCACCTCAAATGTATATTTCTTTACTTTTATGAAAAATTGTGTCCTACCCAAAACTAGCTGTATCTTCTGTTCCAAATGTATACTACTGTCAATGCTACCTGCTGATACTTTGTATATACTGTATTATTGTATCTCACTTTATTTGTATTATTATTATTTTCTTGTGTGTTGCATCCCATGTATATTGTCCCTTGCTCCTTGTTAACAAACCCAGGTCCACCTCGAAAATGATCTTGCTCAACGGTGATCGCCTGGTTAAATAAAGACTTTGATTGATTGGTAATGAATACCCAGGCTTGCGTAGCATGATACTGATGGACTGCATTGAGATTAGGGGATCCTCTAAAGGGAGTGAGAATGGCAGGACATCCTCCACCTCCATCCAACAGCAGAATCTACCTAAATAGACTAGGGGAAACAACTATGCTAACTAAGTGTTATGACCTGAGGCAATGGAGGAGAGAAAAAAAAAACCCTATGAGGAGGAAATCTCTGGGGATCCAAGGCCTAGGTCACCTTCCCTCCAGGCTTGGGATAGTTTAGTTAGTGACGGTTCTGCAGCTGCAATTTGGAAAATCCAATTAAAGGGAGGTGGAAAATATACCAATTTGGAGGAAGGCTCTCACTCAAACCCTCTAGCGGGAACACCATGGAAGGTTGCGAGAAAACTCTGCGACAATACATGCATCCAAGGCACAGGAGGAGAGCAACAACTGCTGAGGCACTCACCTGGCCTACCCACCCTAAATCAAACCAGGTGAACCAAAGGCAGTTGTAGGGAGAATGCGGTGAAGGTGCCTCGCTAGGGAAACCACTAAAGTCAATGGCTAACCATTATAGTGGAACACTAGAGCCAAAAGAGGTAACTTTTTCCACCCTTCATCGCAAGTCTTAAATTCTACACCAGGAGCTGCTGTCGCATAGCAGGCAGCTAAACCAAAGCCCAGGGTGAGAACATTCCCAGCTATGGTCCAGGTGAGAAGGATCCCGCCCCAAGTTGGACATGCTCGAGATGCGAACTAAATGCAGAGCGAGACCATTGGCTGCAGGATCCCTGCACCAGAATAGAATGGCTGGCATGCCCAAGAAATTGATTGACAGCTGAAAAACTGGTGAGCTGATTAGCACGGTGTGCTGAGATCATAATGAGCAGTGAGTGCTGAGACCTTGCAAGGTCGAATGCAGATTGAGTGCAGCAGAATCCCAGGCTGAAGCCGAGGGGATGGCAGTAGGCATGAAGCAATGGTTTGCATGAGCAAGGAGCAACTGTTGCATAAGCAAGTGTGGGCCTGCAGGTAGGTCGGTAAACAGAGCAGTAATTGGACCTGCACGTTGGTCTGCATAATGTAGGGCAAACAGCACTGAATAGTGGGGCAAGCCAGTCAGGTAGTTCAAAGCCAAATCAAGGTGACAAAACTCTGAGGATTTTCGGCAGTGAAGACAGGATTTAGAACTGAATTAATTAGCCACATAGGCCACAACCCCCCAAACACCTCCCAGTCCCCACCATAGGACAAACAAGGAAGCGGTGGAAGGGCCGAGAACCACATGCAGATATAAAAGCTAATTTAATAGCCTCAGCAGGAGTTTTAGCTAACTGTAGAGTAAAACAATGTACAATAGCAATGGGAGTAAACAAAGCAGTAGCAGAAAGCAATTAGGCCTGTGCAGCAGTAGTAAAAACAAATGAGTACACTGAGTTGTAACTGCAATAAATAAAAGGAGGCATAATGCTCATAAAGCACTGTCACCAGGCAGTGCAATGAGACTGCTGCAATGAGGTAATTAGAACAAGCATGAGTGAGCTGTATAGCTAGATTCAAGTAAATCTGAGTCAGGTGAAAGTAATAGAGTATGCCACATGGAACAGCTATAGTTGAGCTGAAATACACAGATCAGGATTGCAGTTGCAGTGCAAGTAATTTGAGAGTTGAGAGAAACTGAAAGCAAGCAGTATGAGCCCTGAAATAGCAGTATGCTAGGAGCTTAGAAAAGCCCCCCCCAAAAAAGGAAGGAAGCACACATTGCCGAAGGCAAAATACAAACTAGTAGCAGGAAAATAAACACAGAAGCCCAGCAGAGGCAAGCAGGAGCAGCGGAGGGGGGGCAGGCCCCAGCTAGCCAAGGAGCTACAGGAACTGCTTATATAGCTCAGGAAGTGGGAGTGGCTGGCTTCTTGGCCACTGAACTCCAGGCAAAGCCTTACCAATTATAAAGCTAACTTGGATGCCTTTATAACAGAAGATAAATGGTTACAACATTATTCTAACATCTTAAATGACCTCAATGCTAATACTTCTCTTCCCCCAGAGTTCCCAGTAGTGGACAACAATGTTTTCCTCCCCATTGTTAGAAAAGAAGTCTAGCTAGTTATAAATTCGCTTAAAGTAAATAAAGCTCCTGAGCCAGATAAAATACCCAATTAAAGGAATGTTCCCATCTGGTGTAGCAGCTTGGTTATTTTCTTCTAACAGAAGGCACAAGACAGAGAACAGTACCAGTTAAAGCAGAAGGAAGCAGGGAAGGCTCTCAGAATAGCAAAGGCCCAAACTGAGGAAAAGATAGGCAACTCGGTTAAGAAGGGGGATAAAACATTTTATAGGTACATTAGGGAGTGAAGAAAGACAAAGGGAGGGATAGTGAGGCTGAATAAAGGGGGCAATCGGTGGGTAGAGAGGGACAGTGACAAAGCAGGGATACTGAATAAATACCTCTGCTCAGTATTCACAAAAGAAGAGGAGGGGGAGGTACCTAATCCAGTCAAAAGAAGCACTCTGAATAGGGGGATCGAACCCAGTCCTTTTACAGAAGAAAGGATTTTGAAAGAACTTCTAAAACTGATGGTGGACAAAACAATGGGGCCTAACAGGATTCATCCCAGAATTCTAAAAGAACTAAGGGGAGAATTAGTGACACCACCGACTACCCTTTTTAACAAATCATGGAAGGATGGTGTGGTACCTGAGGATTAGAGGAGGGCAGATGTGATTCCCCTTCACAAAAGTGGGAGCAAGACAGAGGCAGGAAACTACAGACCTGTCAGTTTGACCTCAGCAGTAGAGAAAATGATGGAATCACTTCGGAAGGAAAGAATTGTTGAGTTTCTAGTGGCCAGTGGGGCACAGGACCCAAGGCAGCATGGATTCACAGTGGGAAGGTCATGTCAGATGAAACTAATCGATTTCTTTGACTGGGTGACCAAAGAAGTAGACCAGGGAGGGGCTGTGGACATGGCCTACCTAGACTTTAGCAAGGCATTTGACACAGTCCCACACAAAAGATTATTAAACAAATTAGCCAGCCTGGGAGTGGGTCCCAGGGTGGTAGCCTGGGTAAAACACTGGATGGACAACAGGACACAGAAGGTAATAGTAAATGAAGTCCACTCTGAAGAAAGGGGTTACTTGTGGGGTACCGCAGGGTAAGGGTTCAGTACTGGGTTCAGTCCTTTTTAATGTCTTTATAAGTGACATTGCAGAGGGACTGGAAGGAAAAGTATGCCTCTTTGCAGATGACACAAAGGTCTGCAACAGGGTTGATACACAAGGGGGGGCAGAAAGGATGAGAAGGGACTTGGCAAGGTTGGAGGAATGGTCAGAAGTTGGCAGCTTGGATTCAATGCAAAGAAGTGCAAAGTAATGCACCTGGGAAACAAAAACCCAGGTGAAGAGTACACAATGGGGGGTAGTAACAACGGAAATGGAAAGGGACCTGGAGGTAATCATATCAGATGACCTAAAGGTTAGCAAGCAATGTGAGAAGGCAGTAGAGATGGCTGGGGGGATACTGGGATGTATAGGGAGAGGCATCACCGGTAGAAAACAAGAAGTTGTTATCCCTCTGTACAGACAGTTGGTGAGACCCCATCTGGAGTACTGCGTTCAGTTCTGGAGACCCCATCTCTGCAAGGACATAGACTGGATGGAGGTAGTCCAGAGGAGGGCAACTAAAATGGTGAAAGGTCTGCAACAGAAGCCCTATGAGGAGAGATTAATGGAGCTTAATACGTATACCCTTGAGGAAAGGAGGGAGAGGGGGGACATGATAGAAACTTTTAAGTACCTCAAAGGAATCAAATTCCAAGAGGGTAGCATCTTTCAGAAAAAGAGATGTGCAAGAAGAAGGGGACACAATTTGAAGATGGGGGGGCAGCTCAGGGGCAATGTGAGGAAGTATTTTTTCACAGAGAGGGTGGTGGATGCATGGAACAGCCTTCCTGAGGAGGTCGTGGGGTCAAAAACAGTGGGGGAATTTAAGAATGCTTGGCACAGGCATAAGGCAGTACTTGTGGGGGGTAGGAAGAAATAGGCTGTTGGCTAACTAGGATCTGTAGCTTATCCAGTAAGTAGGGAAATGGGCAGACTAGGTGGGCCAAGTGGTCTTTATCTGCCGTCAAAGTCTATGTTTCTATGTATAATAAGTGCATTCAAGAAAACTTTATACTGGGGTCTTGGAGAGGCTCAGAAATTTTTCCTGTGCATAAGGAAGGAGACAAAGCTAATCCAACAATGTTCAGACAAATAGGTCTATTAAACATTAATCTAAAGATCTTTTCAAAGATTATTTTGGAAAAATTGAACTAACAAATTGTTTCCTTAGGGGAACTGTGTGAACTACAGGAAGGATTCCACTATGGATATTCCACTATGTATAACTGTTTTACTCTCTGACATCTTACAGAGAAGTATATATATATTAGAAAACAGAAACTATAGGCTGACTTCATAAGCTTTTAAAGGCCTCCGCTACATGGGCCTCCCTCAATGCCATGAGAAGCATGTTCCAAAGGGTTCCACCATCAGATGGCACCAAACATTAGGGCACCAGGGATTCGAGTTTGAATCCTGCTTGTGATGTAGAGGGCTGCACCCCCATGCCCCCCCATCTATAGATTCTAACTTCAGGGGGCGGACCTCGGAGAAGGGGCAGCAAATCGGGGATATTGGCACCCTGTTAATGGGCACACTCGGACTGGTGCATGGAAAGCCAGAAGGGGTTCCAAAGTGGGGGACAGCAACCTCAAAAGTTAATTCACCAGAGGATTTAAGCTGGCCCTAGGGATTGAAAGGAGACCCAGCTCAGAAGAGCAGAGCAGGCCATGAGGACTGACTAGGATTCAGAAATGCCAACAGGTAAGTAACTGGTACCCAACCCATGTAGGGCCTTATAGGTTAGTAAATCAACCTTGAAGGTAACATGCCACTTCACAAACAGCCAGTGCAGTTCATGCAGGACTAGGGTTACATGACTTGACCTCGAAATACCAGTCAGCAAACTGGCTACTATGTTCTGCACCAGCTTCAAGTGTCGTAAGGTACCTCCATTGACCCCCCGAGGTGGAGCACATTACAGTAATCCAGCCTAGACATCACAAACACATTCACCAATGCTGGCAAGTCTTTGGGAGAATAAGGGACTCACTCCAGCTGATGTTCTCAGGCAGATGACAACCAGTCATACAGTAGTATAGTAATACAATATGAATCTCAATTAAAGAAATGACAAATGATTGATAAGGTCGACCACAGAGGAGCTGCTGGTGTTAGAATCATACTGCAGCCATGGTGGGAAGGAACATTTTGCTACAGGACAGCATCCAAACTGAATTTGTGGATGCAGATAATGATTATGATGATGATGCCAGTGACCTCAGTTGTGAACAGAAAACCTGGAAAGAAGACAAAAATGTAATTAAACTTTTTTTGAAATGATGATCCCCTCCGCAATCACCCCATAAAAAAAACTTACCTTTCATGGCTTGGTCATTTAGCAAGTAGCTAGCTAGTAGCGAATTGACACACTGTACATCATCAGCAGCAGTAGACAGCAGGACAACAGCAGCAGCAGCAGGTGCCAGCATGTCATTTTTCTCACTTGGGACACTTATGGAGAATTGAAGCTGCAGGTGCACACTTGAATCAGTGCATCCTGAAATGCTTGTGACGTTTATGAACAGTTTCTCTTGTGATTATTCTTCCTCTGTACTGGAGTCATGACTTTTCATGACATTTAAACAGCAGGCATTTTCTCACTTGGAATCTTCTGCAATTCTCTTCTTACTTGCACACTAGTGTAGCAGCATCTTTACTTCACGGCACGTAAGCATTTCTGTAATGCAGCCACTACTTGGCATTAGTGGCTAGCAGGAGGAGACAGCAACTCGAACAGACTTATGTTTCAATGCTCACACACAAGATGTTCATTTTCTATCATTCTGGAATTCTCTTCTTACCTGTACGCCACCAGTGCATCAGCACAGCAGCAGCAGCAGTATGAGCTGCATGTAAGCCTTTCTATAATGGGACCAATATTCAACATTTGTGGACAGAAGAAGGAAACATCAACTCGAACAGACTTATGTTTCAATGCTCACACACAAGATGTTCATTTTCTATCATTCTGGAATTCTCTTCATACCTGCACAGCACCAGTGCGTCAGCACAGCAGCAGCAGCAGCAGTATGAGTGGCATGTAAGCCTTTCTCTAATAGGACCAATGCATGGCATTTGTGGTTAGAAGAAGGAGAGTAGGAAAATGAGCATAAAGCACAATGAAACAGATAAGGTGAGGAAAGCTCAAGGAAGGATAGCAAAGATTTTTGTGTATCATCATTTTTATATACTTTTAGATTTTTTTGTGTTTTTTCTTGGGGGGGCCATAGGAGTTAAAGAAAGACAAGATGAAAGAAGATAAAGGGGTACAGATACAGAACAGAGTATACATTTTGAACTGTGCACCATATTTACTCAATAGCACCTCTATCACCATCACCATCACCACCACAAAGACGGTCCCAGATCACGGTTAAAATTGCAGTCTCACGGCCCTGATAGTCTCGGACCTGAGCAACAGTCTGCTTGAGCTCAATCACCATGCATCACAGCTCTACAATTTCCTGATGCATTGACTCCTGCGCTCATTGCCTGCTGCAAGTGGTGCTGCTGCTTCTGCTACTGGCAGTGGTGCCGTTGAAGCAAGTACTGGTGGTGGTATTTGTACAGCAGGAGGGGGGCAACTGCAGATTGTAGTTTTTGTTTTCTGCTTGATGCTGCTGTTTTTGCCTCCTGCCATTCTGCACGGTGGTGCCGGGCCAGGTGTGTCCACTGCCCCCCGTTGCCAATACGCTTGTCACTCCACCCCTGTGGACCACCTGGTGGCATATGGTGCACTTAGCCACACTTCAATCATTGGTGTCACAATGAAAATATGCCCACATAGGGGAGATCTTCTTCCCAGGGCCCCGAGGCTGGCGTTGCTTTAACACAGCTGGTGATGTCTCTTCTGCAGCTTGTTTTGGTGGAGCCGATGGATCATGCTCTGGGCATGGAACCATGGGGGGGGGGGCTTCTGCATGCTGCTGCTCCTGTGGCTGCAGCTGCTCCAGTTCATCTTCCTGCTGCACCTCCACCTCCTTTGGTTGCTGTTGGACCTGCACCCCAAAAACTGCCCTATTCTCGATTATCACGCATGAACCGCCATGTTTCCTTGGGCCATGACACCCAGCTGGATGATCCATAGCAGCCAGAGAACAGAGGATCTGACTGACAAAGAAACAAAAAAACAGAGAGGGAGAGAGAGAGTAAAGTACGTAAGTTTAAAAAAAATAGAGGTAGTACAGTTAGCAAAATGCAGTAGGACAAAGTAAAAGATAGATTGGTAAGAAGTATGAAACTATGAGAACTATTCAATGAATAATATCTGTATTAGCTGCCTGCAGTCCTTCACATACCACAGTCTGACTCAGACTGACTCAGCAAGTGGAAACAATCATTTCCTGTCGAGGAAAGTGGTCATGTGACCTGCAGAGAGACACACATGTGACCAAACTGCTGGTTTCCTAGTCACTTCACCTTGTGCACTGAAATCAGGTGAAGTGAGCATGCAAAGCCAAGGCGAAGTCGGGTCTCAAGCGGTAATATTACAGGAAGTGTAAACTGATGAGAAGTGGACAACTTCATGTGCACTTCGCATTCAAATTTAAACTTCTCTGCATCTCTACTGAGAAGTAGCTATCACTGTGTGGAGTGCTGTGAGCCACCGAGCCATAACAGGTTGCTGTCCGAAAGCTTCCAGGTTCAACTTTGTGATCTGGAGATGGACTGGGGGGGGGCAGGGATTTATGTTTTGACTTTTTTCTTCTTCTTTTTTTTTGTGCTGGGATTCAAAGACCAAGAATGGGACTGCTGTTTTTAGACAGAGATATAGACTGTATCAGAGCAGGGGTGGACTGGAGTCTGAGCGACAGCTGAGTGGAGAAGGCTGCTAGAGGGAGATCTTGTGAAGCGGCGAGGGAGTCGGTGACCTTTTGAGGTGGAAGTTAATTTAAAAAATAAAGACAATCAGTAGGAGAAGATAGGCAAGTGCTGTGTGAGGATTTCTTTCTTTTCTTCCAAATTGTTTGGGCAGGGCTGACCGCTATTGTTTAGTGAGGATGGAATGTGGTGTTTTTTTCAGAGATGGCTTGCCATCTATGGTCATCTTTGCCTCTCTTGGGCTGGTGATGGTCGGAGTGATTTGAGGAATAGTTCTTTATGTGGCAGATTGTTGGCTGGCACCTTTCTGTGTTGGTTCACTGGAGGATTTACAATGCCAGAAAGGTGCCAGCCAACCAATCAGAAAGCAGCATTTACAGTGTCTTGCCCAAAAGACTCCCTGTGTGCTGTGTGTGAGTTTTCTATACCAATTTCTTAATGTCTTGCCTTTAGCCAGTACAATGAAGATTTCCAGCACTGCAAGCTAGGGCTGCTGACTCATGCAAATTTTCTGTCAGTCGGCTGCTCAATTAGGTTACTAGACATGTGAACGAGCGTTACTATGGTAATGCTCACAAGCATGTCATTGTGACCTTGCTGTGCTACTGACTGACAGAAAACTTATTAAATCCTTCTACAGAAGTGACATTAGTTAGACTTTCAGGAAGGGAGTTTCAGTAGTAAGGGGCTAAGTAATAGTGGAGTTGAGTCTGTGACTGTACTGTGTAGTGCTGCAAATCTTCATTGGAATAGCGAAAGGTAAGACATTGCCAGAGCATCCTAGAACAAAGTGATAATGCTCTTCACACAGTTCTGGTGCTAAAGACCAGATTTAATTACAGAAGTAACAAGCATTTGTCAAAGCTGAATGTTAGCTGCTGGTATTGTTGTACCGGGTCTTACGTGTACACATTTTTACTGTGTATTTACCCAGGATAGAGCAGATGAGATGCAATATCTAATTTTCGGTGGTGTCCTGCTTTAACACATTGTTAGATTGTCATTACCTAGGATAGGGCAACTGAGAGGCAATATCTACTTTTATAACATGGGTGGATGCAGAAAGGTTCAGTGATTGGTTAAAGGACAGCAGGTGACCATGGATTAAATTTCCTATTTAATCCAAGGTTGCTATATCCGATCTTGTTTTTACACAGCTGAACTAACTTAATCACACTGTGGATGGGTCTATTCCTACTGCTCAGCTCATTTTTTTACAGCAGCCATTGTTTGTCTCATCTTAGTGAGCAGTTTGGAGAGTAGCCATCACGGTACAATGCAAGTCAATTTTTCCTTGTTTGGCCCCCATATTGTCAATGGATGGCTCAGTGAGAGATTTTCCAATGGGGAAGCCATTCTCTGAGATGGCTGGCATGAAAGATTAGCCTGCTGATAACAATTCCCTGTTTGCAGTGCAATCCATGGGAGGCACAGATGGTAGCATTGACAGAGGACTGTGATGACTAGAGCTGTATGTGGAAGGGAATGAGATGATCATGGAATACTGCCATCAAGTAATGACAGTGCAGTAAGTGGTGAGAGTGTGCCTAAACTGTGAGTTTTATCCACAGTCACCTGGGACTACTTATGCAGTCCTCACCTCTCGTACAGTGCTATTGTTGCTAGCAATATCCTGTGCAAGGGCTTGCAATGGGGTGAGCAGGATAGCTATCACAAAAGCAAGGGCAAATTTCCCCACACACCCAGCATCCAAACATCTGGACAGGCTGTGTATCTCACACATTCCGGCACAGGCTGTGCAGCAAGATTCCTAGAGACCATGCTATCCTTGTTCTTGTTATCACACTATTGATTGTTCTGGTCTCTTACAGAGCCGATCCCAGTATAGCCAGCAAGACAGCTGTCACAGACCATAGAGGTCATTTTACAGCCGTCCAACCCAGGTTCCTGTATGCACCCTCTGTATGTCCTGCACCACAGTACAGTAAGGGAGCACACATCAGAAACCACAGTATGTGATACAACAGTTCTCTGGGTCTGAATTTCTCTCGTGTTTCTTTACCGTGCTGACAAGTGTGTGCTGTTGCAGAACAGCTGGCAGTTTGGTGACCATTTGGGCAGTATTGCAAAACAGCTTGCAGTTCAGTGACCGTCAAACCTGTACCACCACCAACAGCAGCTCTTCCCATCCAGTCGTATCATGATTCATGACCCTGTCACCAATGACACCCAACAGCAGCATATTCCCGCTGATTGTCTCCTACCATCCACCCAGTCCCCACCTCTCCATGGTCACTTTCTTCTCCCCACTGCACAGAAAGATAACAGCTAGCCAGCCGACCTAAGTACCAGTGTCCTAGTCTGTTCCATGGTCAAGTGTGCACCTTATACAGTGGCCATTCCAAGTGTTTCCACCCAGCTGCCTTCCCGATGTCTGGCAACAGTATGTATGTCCCATACCCTGGGACAATAAGAAAGCACAGCTCAGTATGCAGAATCGGTGTTGCATCAGTCTGGAGGCAGTAGAGTCCTGTTGTGAAGCATACTGTTACTGATCATCGTGGTCTGAAGAGACACAAGCAATATCCAGTCCCTGCACCCCTACAGTGTCACTCAGCTTTCAGTATATTCAGGACTCAAAGTAGCAGTGGAGTAAATGGGAGCCAGAGAGAGAGAGAGAGAGAGAGTGAGAGAGAGTGACACACACAGAGAATAAGAGCGACACACAAACACAAACAGAAGCATGGTAATTGACCCTGACAGTCAGGGAAAGATCATGCTCTGCAACTGTAGATTAAACTGACAGTTTAATCTACACTCTGCAGCTGTCCCAGAGCCAGGCACTTTCAGTCCTGTACACCTGTCATACTATATATGTTGGCAGATCTGTGGTATCCACAGGCAACATAATACATTGTAAATCATCAGAAATGCCAAAAATTGTGTGTGACACATGATTGTGACAGTTGTATGTGCATAAAAAGCAACAGAATGCATATTTTCTCAGGAACTACTTTGCAAGGTGGAAGGATAAAACCCCGTTCTGCCATTAAAAAAGGGTGAGCAGCTGCTTTTGGGAGGTTCTACCCTGTAAACAACCTAACCCATGTTATGTGCACAATAACCCACTCCAGGGTGTGGGGTTATAGACATTTAATCCACACCTGGGGTTCTGTGAGGACACTCGGCCTGCAGCCTCTTGCCTCACAGCACTCTCCAGGCTTGGATTAAATGCCCATAACCACACACCGTGTTGTGGGTTATTGCTAAAATATAGAGATGGCATTATTACTAGATCAAAAACTGTCCATATTTAAAAGTAACCAGGGGGAGTGAGTGGGGAAAGGGGAAGGGGAATAAGGTGGGAGGGGGAAAGAAAAACAAACAAAAAAAGGGTGAAAAACAAAGTAGGCAAGGGGAAGGGGGGACAGGAAAAAATAATGCTGATCCCAACAGAACAATTATTACAATACCTAGTGGTAATGATTGAAACACATTCCTGTTTCTTAATAAACAGCTTCAGTTTGATCACTCAGGCCTGGGCAGAAGATGGCCACCAAATGATGAATCCTGAATGCCTCCATTCAGTCCTGTAACCTATTCAAGTCATCTCATCTAGGGCTCAGAACAACTGTCTTTATTGCAACAAATGTGTGGCTGTGTACCATACCATCTTTTGCATCCTCAGTAGATGCTGCCAGTGCATAACTTTGAGTTCTGTGACTGATGGCGTGCATGTGTTTCCCACCCTTTTCTCAAGCTTCTTAATTGTTCTGCCCATATAAAAAGTGCCACAGGGACACACTGCCAGATTAATATTTTAAGTGCTCTCATAATTCATCAATTTCTTTATACCCATATTCTCCAGAGTTCTGTAGTTCACAGATACCTTAATGTTCAAAATTACATCACAATGTTTACAATGTCCACTCTTATTGCAACCTGCTGATAAAACAGTAAGCCTTGTGTGCTGTGTGATGCATAGCTGGACACTGTGAACCAACATAGCACGAAGATTCTTGGGGCTTCTAAACATCTTCCTTGGGGGTTGCATGACAGTTTTCCAGTTTTGGTTCAGCTCTGAAAATGTCCCACTTTTTCTAAAGGATTCTTTGGACCATTTTTGCTTCAGTGGAATATGTAGTGAAGAAGTTCATTAACTGAGGCCCCTCTCGATGTTATGTCTTGTCATTCAAAGGATGGATCTTGTTTTGTCACTGGGACATTGCCTGGCTACCTCTACAGTCCCTACACTGTGAGCTATTTCACTGCATCTGGAGTGCAGAATATTGGCCTGTCTGTTGTATTCTTCCTCTGTTTTGCAATTACACTTTACTCTGTAATGCTGACCCTTTGGGATATTGATAATGATATGCTGGGGTGACAGCTATCAACTGACAAGAGTAATTTTATTCATCTTTTTACAACAGAGAGTG
Source organism: Neoceratodus forsteri (assembly GCA_016271365.2). NCBI lineage: Eukaryota > Metazoa > Chordata > Ceratodontiformes > Ceratodontidae > Neoceratodus > Neoceratodus forsteri. The sequence continues at coordinate 44,997,351 of CM057451.1, forward strand.
GTATTAACTCCACTCTATCTTTTGTTTTCAGCAGATCCAGAAAATGCATTTCAAACTTGCTCTGTGAAATTGAAAACTTTAAGTCAGTTTTATTTTGATGGCTTTGCCTGTATATTCGATTAATTCTACCTCATTCCCCTACCACACCGTAATCACATCATCAATATAGTGTCTTCATAAAGCAACAGTGCAGAAATGGGTTCTCATGGCCATCCTGAATATATTCCCTATCCCAGAGACCCATGAACAGGTTTGCATATTTGGAGTAAATGTTGCCCCATCACTGTATCACTGATTTGTAAGAAGAATTTCCCCATAAAGCAGAAGACAATATTCTCTAAGACAAATCTGCTCAATTGTAATAAAAATTCAGTGGCTAGCAAGGAGTCATTTGCTCTAGACTCCCAAAAATTCCTCATCGCCTTAACTCCCAATGAGTGTTGAATATTTGTGTAAAGTGATTCCGTATCAAGGGTCACAAAAAATGATGGCCCTCAACATGTATATCCTCCAACACCATTAACGTTTCACCCATGTCACTGATGTATAAGGGAATTTTTCTACCAGTTTTATAAAACAGTTAACATACTGAGCCAGTGGTTCAGTCAGTGAACCCACCTCAGAAATTATACATCTACTTTGGGCCCACTAAACTCTTACAAACCTTAGGCAACATGTACTGCACATGGATTATCTAGAGGGTTGCTCTGTGGTTAGAAAATCCATAGTGCCCTACTCAGTTGCTGTAATAAAGTAACTGTCCAATTTCTATTGGAAGGATAATGTTAGGTCACTGGGTGATGGATGATACACAGATGTACTTATACCCATTGTTTAGCCTTAGTTATGTATTTGTCTCTGTGTGGAACCACAACCCTGCTCCTCTTGTCTACTGGTTTGATTGTCAGTACTGTGTTACTGAGACAACTGAAGAGGGCATCATTAGTAAACAAGATATGGATTTTCTTATCACTGAGCAACCCTTTAGGCAATCCATGTATGTGTTGCAGATGGTTCATAATAGCTTAGTGGTCCCCTCTGGTAGACCTATCATTTCAGGGTAGATTCACTGACCAAATCATTGTTTCTGTATGTTGACTTTTTTTTGTTAGTCTTTGGTTACCGGTTAAGTACCTGTTTTCAGGGGAACCTGGGAGTACTGGGGAGGTTAAGTGACTTGCTCAGAGTCACACAGTAAGCAAGTGGAGGTTGTGGGAATCAGACCGAGTTCTGCTGGATGTACCAAGCTCATTCACAGCTCATTATTCTAATCTCTAGGCTATACTGCCAGCCCCGACTTTCATAAAACCCCAAGTGTAAACTGAGCTAGGATGGCAAATTGCACTAAATGGGAGACCAGTTGCCAGGACTGGATGATGAGAGAAAAAAAAAGTGCATTCATCCTTCTGTCTCCTCTGATTTTGGTTTATCCTTAATATGGGGTTTTGTAAGTTTCCTTGAATGACTGCACATCAGAATGGGTGAGTCATTACCATTACTATTATCACTGTGATGTAATGAGTCTCACTCACTGGCTACTACTGCACAATTACCTGTTTTTTTATGTGCTTTCCAATGAGTAGTGTGTTGTTCCTGCATGAGTGCTTGGCACAATCCTGTGTTTTATTATTATTTATTTACAGTATTTAGAATCTATAGTGCAGTATTTAGAATCTATGATAGGAAAGTCACACCAAGCCAAAGATTGTTTGCAGGTATGACTTGGGAGAGAGAGAGAGAGAATTAACCACATGGAGGTTAACTGACTTGCTTAGGGTCAGACAGTATGAAAGCAATGGTTGTGGAATACAAACCCAGATCTACTTGGTCTCCAGGTTTTCAGCTTTGCACTGTAACCGCTAGGCTGTGTTATATCATTATTCATTGACAGGTGCTGCTGTTGTAGACATCTTTTCAATATTTCACACTATAAATCGCAAGATTCTCTTTATTGATATGAAATGTATTTTGGACTTGGCAGTGCAGTTTTATACAAGTTTGGATCCTAACTCATAGATCAATTACAGTCCATCAGCTTTAACTTCTTCACTTCCTCACCAAGGCCAGTGACAGCTGGAGTTCCACAAGACTCCATATTGGGTCCCCTTTTATTTGTTCTATATATGGCACCCTTGGTGAGGATAATAAGTGCATGTAGCCTGTCTTACCACAGCAATGCAGATGAAACCCAGGTCTATACCCCTGTGACTAACTCTGTACAATTGACACTTACTCAGATGTTTCATTTCCTTACTGATACAATCCTGGATGACCAAAAACTTACTCTGTTTAAATGCAAATAGCATTGAACTCTTTAAGGCCAAATCTTTCAAATCATCCAGCCTTTGTTTACATTTTAGTTCTTCAGGTATTCATCTTACCACTGTTGTATTTAATCTTGGAGTTCTTTTTGATCAACTCCTACAGCTGGAGACACACATCAACAGTGTTGTCAGTTCAGCATTTTATCATTTACATGCAGTCACTAAGACCCATACTGATCTCAGCCAAGATACTGTTGCTACCCTTGTTCACTGTTTTGTAGCCACTTATTTTGATTATTGTAACTCCCTTCTTGCTTGGTCTCCCAGCCTGATCACTGTGTCTCCTTCAACTCATATAAAATACTTTAGCTTACTTGCTTAGTGGTTCCAGGAAGTCTGAACATATTATCCCATTATTGGCTAAGCGCACTGGCTTGCAGTTCAGTAGTGAATGTATTTCTAAAAGGCTTCTACTTGTATTTAAGTGCTATAATGGACATGCTCCTACTGTACATAGCTAACTGAACTAACTCAGGGTCATTCACCAACATGCCATCTTTGATCGTCTGAAGCACACCTTCTTGGTGCTCCTGTCTCGAGAACAACTATTTTCAGTGACAGGACCTTTTCAATCTACAATTCTCCCCTTTGGAACAGATTGTCTGTGAAAGATTCTATCGTGCTGATCTTGAGCAGTTTAAAAACAAACTAAAAGCCTACTTTGATTGGCAAGCTTTTCATGTTTCATTAATAATTTATAACTAAAGTTTGCACTGTGAATTGTACAGTGCCTTGAAACTTGTATAGGGCACTACAGTACATAAATTGCATTTACTATTAATGTTCACGTAAAGTTTATATTGCACACCTGCGTTGGAATCTGTGATTGCACAAATGTAATATCACGCACTGCTACTGGCTGACACTAAACAGTGTTCGTGATACCCACCACCCGCCCTGCAGATCTTCATCTTCCTGCACAAACCATCAGCTCTGGATGTAGCTCTGTCCACTGCACCAATCCCATTTGCTTCCAACTGAAGTGTTTTGCAGCTGTCGGATGTTACTTTTCTCTCTCTCTCTCTCTCAACAGGATAGTGGTCATTAGACGGGTCTGCCTCTGGGTCTGCTTCCAATGTGAAGTGACTGAGAGGAGTTTGAAAGATGCTACGGAGAGGGAGTGAGAGAGAGAGAGATAGAGAGCAGCAAGTGTGGTGCTGCCAGTGCCATTACATTACATGTCCTTGTGCTCAGAGAGTGAGAGACTGTGGCCCGAGAGGGCGAGCAGCAGTGGCACTGGTGCCAGTGAAGGAGAAGTGTGTCTCTGTCTCTGTGTTTTCCTCTGTGCTTCTGGGCTTCTAGTTCCATTTGCTCTGTCCACCGCACTGAGTCAATTTGCTCCCCACCAAAATGTTTTGCAGCTGTCCGGCAGCAAGCACCCCTCTTCTCTCTCTCTCTGGATAGCAGTGAGTGGCTCCTGCAAAAGACTATTATTTTTCTGTCTCTCTCTCTCCATGGGATAGTTGGCATGTAATATAGTGAAGTAGATGTCAGACCGCAGCATGAGAGAGAGAGAGAGAGAGAGAGAGAGAGAGAGACAGCAAGCAGCTCCTCCAAAAAGACTGTTCTTTTTCTCTTTGTCTCTCTGGATAACAGTACCACATGGTCGGCTGAAAACTGAAAGGAATGATTGCAGTAAAACTAATATTGCGCTTAAAGGGAAAGCGCGATTATAGTGATATTTCTTTTACAGCAGATCATTAATAGTTCTACAGTATTATAAAACTGGACCTAAAACTCTTAAGATCTTCTGAAATTCGATTTTTTATTGAGCCCAATGTATCTTTTTTATGGGCAGGAGAGTTGTTTTCTTTTTTTACTTCTAGTGTTTGAAGTAAACACCCTAGCTGCTTATGCTTTTCTGCATCTCACTCACAATTTGGGATCATCATCAAAAATATTTGTTGGAGAATTTAACATTCCAATATTAATTACTAATTAGATATCAGCTGTACAGTATATTTTAAAGTAAATGTTGAAGTTTACCATAGCAAATGGGAGAAATAACCTGTAGGTGTTAAGAATCAGTCTCCTATCATTTAAACTGCCAAACAGTGCTGTTTTCCATAAAAAAAAAAATCCTTTTATTTTGGTGCTCTGCTTCATTTGCATAACCCACCCCTTTTTTCTCAGTGCTGTGACATCATACCAGGGAAACACAGTTACTGTACCCACAATGCCTCACTATGTAAGTTAGTATATGGGGTATTACATTTCTGTGCTCACTGATGAAATAGGGGGCCAACATCTCTCAGTATAGAAGTCTTGTAGCTAGATACGGTATGTACAATGTATCATTGTGAAAATAAACAAACAGCAGCTTATATTGTTGACACCACCACGCAAATATGGGACAGCATCTCAGAGTAAGAAAATTGTAAGACAGGTTTGTATTTTACCCACAATGCCTTGCTACTGTTATTTACATATTACAGCTCACCACCAGCAACATAAGGGACTGTATGTTTAAGTAAGACACATTTGAGGCAATATTATAAATTACCCAGAATTTCTTGTTGCTGTATGTAAAACAATGACAGCTCCCTGGTAGGACATCATTTTGGGTGTGTGACCACACACAGAAAACTGGAGGACAAAACATGATATAAAATTAAGCATATCTGGCAATGGCATACTATGTGTAAAATACATTTGGGGAACCTTACACATTTACTTTAATTGCCATTTTATTTGTATATTTTCTGTATTATTTTTTTATATTTCTTACCATTGTGCTTTTATGTTGTTCTTGTAACTGAAGAAAGGCCTTTTGCTTAGTGGCCTTACCTAGTTAACACATTTAAATAAATAACTACACAAATAAAAAAAAATTAAATAAATCAATCAGTCAATAAATAAGCTATATTAGATGTGTTGTATTTTTGTAAACTGGTATAACAATAATGGTGTTCTAGTTCTCTAGAACTTCATCGGTAGTCATTTACATGCCAAAGATAAACTTTAGTAGGCTAGCTAGGGAATCTGCTATTTCTTTCAGTCATACTAACATACTAATTGCCAGCAGATTAGGCTTTATGGTCTATCGAGTCTGTTCGAACCTCAGATCCCTAGTTGGGTGCCGAGGCCCTCAGGCAATCAGTTGATTAACAAAAATTAAAACAGACCAAAAATATATAAACCATTTAGCATGAATCATAAAAGGTCAGCGAGAAAAGGTACATTTTCAGAACCTTTTTGATAGCTTCCACAGAGGAAATGCAGCAGAACTAGGTAGGGAGATGGTTCTCTGCTGGGGAGCAGCCACAGTGAATGCTTTGTCCCCTTATAACTTCAAACGGGCTTGTGGAACATTTAAAAGATTCTCCCAGGCACAGTATATGATTGCAGGAGTTCTTTAATGTTGCCAGCATCAATCCTATGCAGGGCCTTGAAAACCAACTTGCAAATCTCAACGGAGGTGCACCATGTAATTGGAAGCCAGTGCAGATCATGCAGCACAGGCACGATATGAATAATTATACAATGGCAAGAAAAATCCCTGAGCTTTGACTGGTCAGGCAGGGGCTATACCTGTGTATTATCCCAGTACAACACCATGGATCTAGTCCCAGCACACGTCTGACTACATCAAATGTTAAAAAAAGCCCACACTAGACATGCCAGCCAGGCCATTTGCCAGCACTTCCTGTTTAAATAAAAATGTAAATCCTTCCCTCTCACAGTGTCAGACAAAAACATCTGTCTCACTTTCCTGCCCAACAATTCCTGCAAATAATTTAGCACATTGCCCTCATCTGTAACTAAATTCAAAACATTAAAATTAAGCTGTCTGTGTTATTGGCTTCATTGTTCCCGGTTGGCAGCTGACTTCAGTGACCCCGCTTGGCGGTGCATAAGGAGTGACCCAGCTCAATAGGACATTTACAACAGCTCATAAAGAAAATACTGAAAAAATGATTTCTGACTTAAAGGGGAAAAAAAATGAAAGAAATGTGAATGAAGCTGGATGTTCCAACAAAGCCATCACTGCCATCTGCTGCAGATATTTCCACTCCGAACACACCGAGCTGAGTGCGTGCTTCAGCAACTCAAACCAGAGACTTTGTTCTTTATTTTCTCTCTTCTCCTGGTAAAAAAACAGATGCCAACTGTATCAGGAGAACAACATGCAGACCACAGCCATCACTGCGATGTTCAGACTCGGTGGGGGGTTGCTTCAAAAAGCAAGACAAACAGGGAAGAGAAACAGAGGGTGACACATACAGCTTTGCAGCTCTTCACACATAATAAGCACAAGCAAAACAGAGAAACAGACAGAGAAATGGGGGGCGCACAGGGGCTACTACAACACAGAGCAAGCGCACACAATGAAAATAAAGTTTTTTTGGGGGGGGCACAGTAACACCACAGCAGCTCCACAAACCAGTCAAAACACATATTCAGCACTACTTTTTATTAAGTATACCTACCTGTTGAAAAAATGACAACCATAATCTAGCTGTAATAAACTTTCTGATTATTTTTTTTTCAAATGAGCCGTTGTATAATTGCAATAATGCACTCCAGGAATGAGTGTCATGCTGGGATAACATCACTTCTTGGGCATTGGGCTCATCCTTCAGACTCATACCCAACCATCCAAAGCATGACATTATCCTAGCATGACTCACAGCCTGTCGTACATTATTGCTTAATTATTTGATATGATATGGCATCTTGGGGCTAGCATTATAGCCTAGAGGTTAAAGTAACAAGCTATGAATGAGCTTGGTACATTCAGCAAATCTGGATTTGATTCCCACAACCATCATTTGTATACTGTGTGACTATGAATAAGTCATTTATCACTTAACCTCCCCAGTGCTCTCGGATCACCCCTGAAAATAGCCACTCGTGCCTAGTAGGCCTTACCCAGTTATCAAATTTAAAAAAAAAGTTCTTGTTCTGGATATCAGCCATGCTGCAGAATTCTGCACTAGCTGAGGATGGTGCACCAAATCTGAAAGCCCTAGAGAGTGGTACAGTAGTCTAGGTGGGATGTCATGAAGGCAAGCATAGACGCCAACAAGTCATCATATTTAATATAAAGCTTCAGTCAGATAATGTTTTGCAGGCAGAACAAACACCAGTGAACTACTACTGCTGCTACATGAAATTATAGTAACAACTTGTTGCCCCCAGAACGTTATCCATAACCGCAGCTTGGAGGGTGGTTTCATGTAAAGAAGGCAGGATGATACCATTATTCATCATTGCTGTCTTCTAAAATCCTGGTTCTACAGTTTGAGCAACAGCTTTGTTTTACCTGGCTTTAGGATCAGTCAAGTGGCCGCTATCGAATCACTCAAGCCAGATAAGCATCAATTAATCACAGTGATGGAGGTCCCTCAATGTAAGGTAAAGGAGATGTGCAACTTTGTGTCATCTGCATAGTAATGCAGGTTGTACTGTCTCAGTCTTCCCCAAGGGGCAGCATGTACACCATAAATAAAGTTGAGGACAAGATAGAAACTTGGAAAATGCCACTGGGTGCAGCAGTCACCTTTGAAGAGAATTTCGCAAGGGTCACCAACTGAGTCCTGTCAAGAAAGATTGCCTTAAATGCAGCACTGTTCCCTCAAGTCTACCATACTTCCTCAGGCATTCTGTCAAAATCTGATGATTCATGGTGTCAAATGCCATGTAGAGATCAAGACTAATCACCATACAGCATTCCTCCTCAATCTCTCATTAGGCAGGGATCATTCAACATCTTTATTATGGCAGTCTCCGTGCTGTTTTTACATCTGAAACTGGATTGGAAAGGCAATCTACAGTGTTCCTTCTTTTATCTGTTAATCTCCATACATCCTAAATTTTGGATGATAAAAAAGGGTGGCAGTTAAAGGTGGGGATAACATTTCTGAAAAATGGGTCAGGAGCTCACACCGATGATAAGTGAGGGTGGTGGATAAAATGGGGGATGGATAAATGAATGAGCACTGTATATTATATCATGATAGGTATGCCACCAATTGTGATGCCACTACCTTCTTAAGTAATTTTCCTAAAAAAGGAAGGATTGAGGCAGGCCTGTAGTTAGCTAGGAACTCCAGGTGCAAAGATGGCTTCTTGAGAAGAGGTACCACCACAACATCCTTCAGTGCTGTAGGAAATCATCCCTACCCCAGGGAACCCTGGTAGTCTAGAGAAAAGGTCAACAGGACCTGATGACTTATTACAGTCCATGCTTTTCTGACTCTGCATAAAGGTGTCTTTTCAGAGTCTATCATTGATTACTGACTAAAGATGATTCTACATTTTCACTGTTATGTCCACAATCCTACTGAATGTAACTATTATAAAAACTAAGCAAAAACACTTGTTAAAGATGTTTGTATGTCCTGTGCTCCAAAGCAGCACATTAGGGAGAGTAGAGGGGTAGAGCCAACTGATGCTCCCCTTCCCCTAAATGGGCTGATTCTGTGAAAGCAGCCTCAGGTTTACCCCAGATCCATTTTATGTTCCTCTCTTCTAGCAACCCTCTGTGCCAAGGACTGAACACAAAGGACATCACTGGGAGTCTGTCAGGGAGTCATCCAGGAAAGACAGTTAACAGCTAGGAACTCTGAATGTGTCAACACTGGTAAAGCTATATATAAAGAAATAAGTACCTTGCTGGTTTGAACCTATTTAAGCTAGGTCTTAGCAATACCCTATCTGGGTGAACACTACAAATCCATTTAGCAGCCAGTTTGTGTTGAAGAGCTGCTTATTGCTGTTACTACTGTGAGTTCAATTTAAAAACATGTGCTATATAGTTGATACTTACTGTCTTTAACCTAGCTGGGTGAGCACTAACAGTTAAATTAATAGTCTGTTTTGCAGTGGCACTTACTGATACTTCCAGTTCAAGATAGTCTGCTAATGTTGAAGTCTATTGCCACAGTAGTCTGTTTTGTAGTAAAACTTTGTGCTATTATTAATACTTCCAGTTTAATTTGGAAGTCCGTGCTAAAGTTGAATCTATTGTTCAAACCCCAGGAAGTCTTACTGTGTTCTGACTTATGCAGTTAGCCCTTCCAGTTGAACTGCCCTGGAGAGGAAAGAGTTAAAGCCTATATGCTAATAGTGTAACGTTCAATAGGCTTGAGCTCAGTTTTCAAACCACTGTCCCTGGTACATTCTGTGTAACTGCCAGATTCTTTACTCTGCCTGCCTGTGAAGTTGCATCGGAGATTCCCTCAGCTTCCTTCAGTTGAAGTATAAGTTTCGACGGTTTTTCAAACTACCATTGTTTTTTTTGCAAATGGGAGGAAACCGAAGACATTTATTTACTTTCTTGAGGTAAAGTTTAAGTTTTTTTCTGTTTAAAGTCTTGTTTCTGGGACCGATATGGTTTTGGTTTAAAAAACTGAGTACTTCACTTGGGTTTTCTCTCGGTCACTAAACCTGCAATCAACCAAAACTTGTACTGTTTTCTTATCCAGGCCTGACTGCCAACTGTGGATAAGTACTAAATTCTAGTGTTTGAGGTTATGTTACAGAAGCCCAAGAAGAGAACCGGTTCCACTGGGTTTCAGCATTGTACGAAGTGTGGTGAGCTGTTTGCTAAGGCTGACTCACATCTGATTTGTGTATTCTGCCTAGGTTTGACTACCTGAAGGCAGACTGTGAATCTGCAAAAACTTCCCTCAGTCTACGCTTGATAGGTGATTCAATAGACTGCAGGAAAGAATGGCTGAAAAGACAGTGACACAGATGGTTGGTTTGGTTCCACATCCAAAGAAAAAATGGTGCAACCAGAGAGGGTGCCCTCTGACCAGGGCAAGACCTCCTCAACCAAAAAGAACTGGAGAGACAGCCCTTGAAACAGTTTTTCTGCTAAAAAGAAATGGAAAATGCAGAGACATGTGGTTGTGGTTCCAACTGCTGAAGAAATCGCAAATGCTAGTCGCATCATTCAAGCTATTTAAACTGGTTCAGGTGAACTAGTTCAGCATACCTCAGCTAACACTTTGGTTCAAATGCCTGGTACTTCGCTTCCCACCAGTTTATATGACCCTGAAGCATTTTATGATCAGGAGTGGGATGGTGTTGCGGAAGAGGACTTTGGCCAACCTGTTGAGCCTGAAGTCTCTTCAGATCACCAAGAATCTGAGTCTCCTTCTCGTCTCTCTGGGGACCCCTCCTCCCATTATGCCTTCATGAAGAAGGTGGCAGAAGCTCTGGAGCTGCCTGCTCAGGAGGTTTCTGAGGAGGAGGAGGAGGAACCAGACTATGTAGAAATGATGGATGTGCCTGCTACTAAGAGACTCATGATCCCTATACATAAGTCCCTTAAGAGGCAAGCCATGAACATTTTACAGACCCCTACCTCTCGCTCCCCATTGGACAGGAAGATGGACAGGGGATATCTATTGGCTGGTAATGGCACTGATTTTATGTTTAGCCATTGCAACCATGAGGGAGTGGTTCAGGCTGCAGCCTATGAAAAGCTGGCCTCCCCTAGCCTCTCACCCCCCAATGAAGATTCCAGGAAAATTGACTCAATGGTAAAGAAGGAGTACTTTGGTGCTTCTCTGGGCATTAGGAAAGCATCTTACATGGCCTATGTGTCAAGGTACCAGAAGTCACTCTGGGAATCCAGTCCAGAATTGGCTAAGAAGACATCTCCTCACCTGGCAGCAGACTTGGAGGAGGGTGCCAAAAATGGTATACAGACATCCAAGTACCAGTTTCATATGGTTGCGGATGCCAATGATGGTGCTTCTTGGGTTATGGCCACTGCTGTCTGACAAAGAAGGATTGCCTGGCTAAGGTGCATGAACCTTTCTCAGGACACCCAGACAAAGGCCCTGGACTTTCCCCCAGTGCAGAATTCACTTTTCAGGGGAACAGACAGAGGCTTATATGAAAAAGATGGATGAGTGCAGGGTGGCATATAAGAGTGCTGCAACCAAAGAGAACAGACGAGGCATACTGCTGAATCCTGGTAGGATGAAACACATGTCTATGTCTTCTGTTGGCACCCTTTGCAAACTGTGTGAGAGGCCTTTCGGCACCATGCATTTCTGCTTAAGTTGAACCAGCATAATATGCTGTGGTGATTTACATATGCAGCCTATGATGCTTTGCATCGTGGGGGCATGTGTGATTTTGTATTTCTTTGAAAGTTGGCTTCCTGGCCAAATACCCTTTAGGGTAACCATTGCCTCAGTGCTTGCACACAGAAGTTCTTTGTCTTTTAACCAAAGAGAAGGCTGCCTCTCCACCAAAACATCTGAGAAGGCAAGGAATTGCTGTGTTTCCCTACCTGGATTACTGGCTAGTTGTGGGGCACTCCCCCGAGCAGGTAGAGGAGGCCTTGGCTACTACACAGGACACTCTGCAGGCCCTAGGGTTCCTGGTAAATCTCAAGAAATCAGTTTTGGAACCAGTTCAGCTTCTGGATTTCATAGGGGCAGAGATGGACACAGTTCAGGCAAAGGCTATCCTACCACCAGCAAGGGTGGACAGCCTAGTTCAGTTGACAGGCTCTTTTCACCTGCACGTCCCTCGATCAGCAAGGAATTTTCTTCAGCTCTTGGTCCATATGACTGCAGGTACAGCAGCGGTCCCAGTGGCTAGGTTTCAAATGAGGGACAGTCAGTTTCACCTCAGGTCCTTCTGGTCACAGAGAAGGGATTCCCTATCTAAGATGGCACCAGTGACATCCACCTTGCTGTAAGCGCTGCAGTGGTGGCAGGACAGGGGCAACCTCAGAGTGGTGGTCCCATTCCTGAAACAGTATCCTACTGTGGTGCTGACCACAGACGCCTCTCTCCAAGGATGGGAAGCCCACCTAGAGGATCACACTGCACATTGTACATGGTCCAAGCAGGAATCTGTCTTACACATACACCCACTGGAACTCACAGCAGTGTTTCTGGCACTTCAGTCATTTGCCACAATGGTACAGGGGAAGGTGGTTCAGGTCAGAACAAACACCACCACCACCACCATGTATTACATAAATAAGCAGGGAGGAACAAGGTCCTCTGCGCTGTGCACAGATGCCATGAGGATCTGGAGTTTAGCCTGTTCCCTCAAGGTCTCCCTGACAGCGGTTCCCCATCCGGGGAAGGACAATGACCAGGCAGATGGACTCAGCAGAATCAATCAGAGCCACCACAAATGGGCTTTGATCAGGCAAGTCCTGCTATACTAAGAATTGGCACTTCACAAGGTGGAATAACTTTGTGAATTGTGGAGAATTAAAAAATTAATTTGGGAAACACATTTTTCCAACTTCGACACCACTACTGAAGACTAATTTTCTTGGCCTGTGTGAGAAGAGTTTAAGAGCTAGTTTTTTTCTGTTTTTATCCTGTCCTATTATTTAAACTCCTTTTATTTACTTTTCTGGCATAAACCATATCCCATTTTGTTCTTTGTAAATCTTGAACCATATGTTTCCATTTATTGCAGTAAAGATCTCTATTGTTTTACAAGTTGTGGGAGTGTATTTTTATGCAAAATAACTGTCTGTACTGGTAAACATCTCTTTTTAATTTGTCTCCAAACAGCATCTGCTAAAGTGTGTTTCAAGTAACTATATCAGAGTGCAAGTCAGTTGAGTGTTTTCTGGGATTAACAAGGGAAGGTTGGAGCCTGAGTGCAGAGGTGAAATGTTGGCTCGTGCTTACGGTCTGTTCTGCAGTCCTCTTACCACTTGATTAGGTTAACCTCCCTTTGGGGATATGCTTTTACATTTGGTGTTTCATACACATTTATGATGTGGCATTTGCATCAAATGCCTTGGCTTCTCGACCCTTGGCACTGATTGAGATTTCCACTTGCATGCGCCAGCGCCCGGGTTCGAAACGGACTCGGGTAGCTGGTAGGCTGGCCGGGAGAGGGAGGATCGAGCGCCCAACGGCTGCTCTCCTCTTCTGGGGAGGGAGGGGATGCCTGTCCCGCTGCTTGATCGCCACTCGGTGGACACGGGTGGTGTTGCAGGGGGGACCGCATAAAGGGGTGGGAGGATGTGGGCCGGAAACCAGAAGCGAGCCTACGTTAGTGCGCCGTTCCTTGGTCTCCCTAGAGCGCCATGTCCTGTGGGGGAGGACAAGAAAATCAGGAAAGAGCACCTGGCGTGAAGGAGAGTAGACGGGTCCCGACTGCCCCAGATAACCTGAAACTGGGCTACTAGTGGCTGCCGCAGATGGACCGCCTGACGAGAGACTAATGGACTGGAGGTGGTGTAATAGGGGAGGTACCCCCCTCCTCCCCACCCGGAGGGGTAGGCCGAGGCTATATGGAGGTAAGTCCAAGAGCGGCACCACGGTAGATACCCGGGGAGGGATTAGGGGAGCCCCAGTCTAGGGATACTCGGAAGAAAAGATCCACCACGCCAGGAGAGTAGGAGGAAAAAAAAAAAATGCCTTGGCTTTATGCCACTTCTTCCTGGCTATTAGTCAGGCCAAGTTACATGCCTGTTGCATGCCTATTGTCACTGTGGCATCATGTTTCAGGGTCTTGTTAAGAAACTGTACTGAGCACTTCAACTTTGAGTGTCTCGTGTGCCACTACTTTTTTTTAAGGTACTTTGTCTGTGACAGCCAGGCACTGAGAAGGAAGTGGGACTGGAACCAATGACCAGTGGTAGAACCAGGTGGTGACAGCAGTAAAAAGAGGATACCAACCTGTCTTTGACCAGAACCAGTGTGGGGCAGTTTATGGCAAACTGGTTGCAGTGGTGTAGATCACTGTGACAGTTGTATTATTGCATATTGTAATATCTGTAACATCTGATCCCTCCGGATGATCTTTCAACACTGGTCCACGCTTTCATTACTACCCGTCTAGACTACTGCAATGCCCTCTACATAGGACTATCTGGGATTGATATCCGCCTCTTGCAGCTGGTGAAAAATGCTGTGGCTAGACTATTGACTGGTACCCCTAGGTCCAGTCATATTATTCCAGTTCTGTGTGACTTGCACTGGCTACCAGTTCAGTGGCGGATCACCTATAAGGTAGGCTTGCTTACCTTTAAAGCCCTACATGAACAGGGACCCAACTACCTAAAAGATCTCCTCGTTCCCTACTCCCCAAATCATCCCCTCCAATCTGCCAATGAGGGATTGCTAGAGATTCCCAGGGTTCGTCTTAAAACATCTGGTGCACATGCTTTTTTGTTTGTGGCACCAACCCTGTGAGAATGCCTGACATAGATACATAGATACATAGACAGTGTCGGCAGATAAGGGCCTATGGCCCACCTAGTCTGCCCATTTGAGCTTGTAAGTTCAGTTTGTTTTCCTAGAAGTCTATTTCCCCTTACCCCTGACCTCTAGAATTCCTTTATGTCTATCCCATACATTCTTAAATCCCGTGATTGTTTCATCCCCCACCACTTCCTCTGGCAGGGTGTTCACTTATCCACCACCGTTCTGTGAAGAAATTCTTTCTCATGTTTCCTCTGAATCGTCCTCCCTCCAATTTCATCCCATGCCCTCTAGTCCTGAAACATCTTTTTCGCTTAAAAATAGTGTTTTCCTGCCCTGTTCCTCCCTGTAAGATACTTGTATGTCTCTATCATATCCCTCTCTCCTCCTCTCCTCCAGGGAGTACATGTTCAGTTCCTTCAACCTGTCTTCATAGGATTTGTGATGCAACCCATGCACCATCTTTGTTGCCCTCCTCTGAACCTTCTCTACCCTGTCTGTGTCCTTACAGGTATGGTCTCCAGAACTGTACACTGTACTCCAGGTGGGGCCTCACTAGTGTCTTGTATAGCGGAATTATGACCTCCTTTTCCTGCTGGTGATGCCTCTGCCTATACATCCCAGCATCCTATTTGCTTTACCTGATGCCTTGTCACACTGTTTCCTACCTTGAGGTCATCAGAGATGACAACCCCAAGATCCCTTTCCTGCTTGGTGCATACTATATCCTCACCCCTAACTGATATATTGTGCCAGGGTTTTTGTGCCCCATATGCATTATCTTGCACTTCTTTGCATTGAATTTCAACTGCCAAACCCTTGACCATTCTTCAAGTTTCTGCAGGTCCCTTCTCATTCTGTCCACACCCTCTGGTGTGTCTACTCTGTTACAGAGCTTTGTGTCATCAGCGAACAGTGAAATTCTGCCTTCTATATCCTGTGCAATGTCACTGATGAAGATGTTAAAATGGAAAGGGGCCTGGGGTTAGTCATATCAGATGACCTAAAGGTAGGCAGGTCTCTGGTATGCCGTTCCAGCGGTCTAACCATTAAGCTACAGGCTCACTGGTCAAAGCGTCTGAGGAATTTCCTTACAGCCACACACACTCTCCTTTCTCTAGTGTTGCACAATTATGCAACTAGGAACCAATGTTAGAAATATCACTTTCTCACAGTGCAGTTTAACCCCTGCAAGATATACATATTTTTAAATCAAGGATGGAAATGAGAAAGGAAAAGTGTGGCCTACTAGGATTCGAACCTCAGATCTCTGGTATGCCGTTCCAGCGCTCTAACCATTAAGCTACAGGCTCACTAAAATGTTGCACGACAGAAGGCAGGATAGAACCCATGCCTCCCCGAGCATGCTGGCCCAGCTATCAGTGCCTTACCCCTCAACACCACTGGGGCAGACCATTACAAATTTTAAAACGATGTTGAAAACGTACTTGTTTTCATTAGTCTTCCCTGATTAATTATATTATATGATGTTTATTTTAATATTTTTATATTGTGTTTTAATGTATTTATGGTCTGTGAAGCGCCTTGGTTTCGGAAGGTGCTATATAAATAAAGATTGATTGATTGATTGATCTATTTTATGCTGCTGTAACTAGTCCTACCCAGGACATGTTTATAAATGTGCTATGTATAACCTGATGCATTTTCCTTTTACGATAAAATATATTTTTTAAATAAATAGAAACATGGTAAGTCAGAAAACATACTGTACCATTAGGCCCTTCAGCTGGCCCAATGAAACTGATTTTAATAAAACGTCCCCTTGCACTTTAGTAACATTCTTCTTATAGTATTTCTCTATGTAAGGACCAGTTATCATAATAATAGTATGATTCAGTTCCACAGGCAGAAATTTTAGGTACTAACTACCCCTTCAAACATAATGGTTCATCTCAACTGGGCTGTCCAGAATAAACAAATCCTAAAACAAGGAAATTGTCTTTATTTTTCTATTTAAAATCCTCATAATGATAGGTTCCATGAGACCACGGTTTCATACAATGGGATGTCCTGAGATATAAATAAATGATAAATACAATCGCAATTGAAAACAAGAATCATAGGAACTTCTGGAAGACAAAAAGACCAAGGGTTCCTCATGTTTGTGCCCTGCTATCCAGGTAGTTACGGCATTTAATATCATGAGAAACCAGTTGGACTTAGCCCACCAGGGTACCTGGAAATTTCCAGATAGGCTTCCCTCTGATTGGTACCTGGTCACCTTCTAAACTCCGAAAATCATTGCACTTAACATCCATTTTCTAATTAAATGGGGCATTATGCAAGACTGCCTGCAGGCATAAAGTGCACACTCCGTGTACCCTAAATTATTGCAGTTAGAGCACTGTCTTTCAGTTGTGATCATCCTATGGGCATAGCTTGGTGGTAGTGCTGCTGTAGAACATATATTTTCAAAACTTTGTTCATCATTTTTAAAGGTCTGGGGGCATCTCTAGTATTATGGTTACTGAAAGTAAATGTAAGCTGCAAACACCGACCTTGTTTTTTTATTTTTATTTTTTTTATTTAGCTTTTGTTGACTGGGTAAGTGCACTAGACAAATCCTGCCTATTTTCAGGCACGACCCGGGGGAGGGGGACACAGATGAATGCCAACTGACCTTGAACCAGATTAAGCTGTTGGTGGTATTTTTACTGAACAAGGGAAATTTGGCCAGGACACCGGGGAATTCCCCTACTCTTTTCGATAAGTGCCATGGGATCTTTAACATCCACCTGAACTACCACCAATCCAGGCAGATGGGACCTCGGTTTAACGTCTCATCCGAAAGACGGAAAGATGTAAAGAAGGAAGACTTGTGTATCAAATTAAAGTGGAATACTGATATGATTGCCACCCCCCTTGGACATCCTCATAGACTTTCCAAGTAGGCCCCTGTATGTACTTTTAAGGTGGGTGCCATGTACCCTAGTCTGACCCTATATAGCTGTAGCCATCATTTAGTGGGAAAGGATTCCAATAAATATAATGGACTTTGGGACTATGGAGAAGAAAAAACACCTGTGATGAAATCCCTGAAAACTCTAGGCCAAGTAATCTGCCTATTGTTCTCTAGGCAAACTTATCTTGCAATGAGTTACTTTAATCACGGTCCTCCATTTCCCAGATAAGTAAGTATTTTACCCACCAGTATTATTCTTCATGAGAAACTAATCCAACGTGAGTTTAAATGATTCAGCACTTCCCACTTCTATCACTTCCTGTTCAAGCTTTTCCCATATGTGTACCACTCAGTGTTCTATACAGATGATGCAGTAATTTATATGAATGGGTCAACAATAAGTGAGTTAAATCTTGAGTTAGCACACGAGATGTCCAGATTATACCATTGGCTAGCATCAAATAAATTGGTGTTGAACAAAGCGAAAACAAAAACTATGGTATTTGGGACTGCACCTATGTTAAGTGACCAGATCTTTCGGATATACTATGGTATCCCTAAACTCAGTTTCTTGAGTCTCGGGATACTGACCCCACTGGCCTGAAATGCATCATACTGAAACAATCAGATGCCAGAAAATACTATTTCAGGCATCTGATTGTAAAATACACTTGGAAAACTGGGGGTCTTCAGCCCCTGAACCCCCCATGTGGGGGGCTCCTCCCCCACACCCCCAGTAACTAAAATATCTAACTCTGAGGGGGAGCGGACCTCGGAGTTAGTAAAAATCAGTTACAGGGGTGCAACACTGCAAAATGTTGCACGACAGAAGGCAGGATAGAACCCATGCCTCCCCGAGCATGCTGGCCCAGCTATCAGTGCCTTACCCCTCAACACCACTGGGGCAGCTCAGCCAGCCTTCCGATTCCACTGCCACTTCACTGTAATGTACAGGGGTAAGGTAGCAAGCCGTTGCATCTGCTACCTAACCCCTGTAACATCCACTGGGTTTCCTTACTGTTGGGCTGCTCACTGCCTGGATACTGAACCTGTCGGGCGATACTCAGTGTTGGGACAGTGAACCTCGGCAGAACGTAAGGGTACCGATCCTTCTCTTAAAATCTTGACCCCTGATGGGACAATATATGAGAATGTAACAAGGTTTCAATATCTGGGGGTCACATTGGACCCTACTTTGACTTATGATTTGCATTTGGCTAAAATGACTCCTAAGGTTCATCCCAAAATTACATTGTCATATAGATTATAGTCATTTTTGATTAGTGAGACAGGACTTGCAATTGCAAAATCATGCTTATATTCTATAGTTAATTATACTGCCATAATTACAGATAATTCTTCCATAGGTTTTGTGCTACAGAAATCTGTTCTGTTGCAAACAATTACCAAATTTGCACTTTCAGCCAATAGGCGTACACACCATTGTGTGATTTTACATGAGATGAGGTAGTTACCCATCCAGCTAAACTAGACATTTGTGTTAGTGAAATTTGCACATAGGCTGATGCATGGAGGAGCCCCTCAAAGCTTGTTAAAATATTTTAAACAGTATCAGTTTTACTATTATTCCAGAGCCAGGTCTGATAATACTGTATTTAAACTTACTCTCATGAGGACTTCTTGTGGGCAGCAGGCGTTGCCTATGCCACTCCAAACAATTGGAACGGGGTCCCTATCAATATAAGGAATGTAGGATCAACTGGGCTTTTTTCTAGAATGTTGTTTCAGTATTTTCTGTCTTTATCGGAATGTAAGTGTTATGACAGATTTTAATTCTTTTTATTTTTTTCTATGTTATTTATTGTAATTGTTTTACCCTATGTATATCTATATCTATATCTACTGTATATCTACAGTATATCTATATCTATATCTATATCTATATCTATATCTATATCTATATGTCTTGTTTGTCTGAATTTGTCAGGTTGCGCCTGTAAAATATTTCATGTCTAGTGCGCCTACCCATTAAGCATAATAAACAAACAGTGTGAAAACACTGCTTCCTTTCATTACCCCCTAATTCTACTCCCATTAAGCATGGGGTATGCCTTCCAGCTACACTGTCTTGAATAAGCTAAAAACTTTACCCCTGATCCACCTTATCCATCCCTTTCACATTTTAAAAAGTGAAATCCCATCTCCCCTTAGCCATCCTTTATTTTTTTCCAATTGTAGAAATGAAAGGAAAAGTGTGACTCTCACTGGGATTTGAACCCAGGACCTCAGCAGTCCATGCTTTAGCTCTTAACCAACTGAGCTATGAGAGTTCAGCCAATTAAGGCCCCCTGAGTTTTCCCATGTGATTCACACATACATTCCTTTCTGGTATTGCAATGAGCAACTAGGAAGTCTTTTTATAGATCAAATAACTCCTCCTCTATCTCTTCTAAGAGCAGTATATGCCACTGCAAGGCAAATTTAGAAATCCAGTTGTAGAAATGAAAGGAAAAGTGTGACTTGCACTAGGATTTAAACCCAGAACCTCCGTAATCCATGCTTTAGCTCTTAACCAGATGAGCTATGAGAGTTCAGCCAATTAAGGCCTCTGAGTTATTTTTTTTTGAATCTTGGCTTTTTTCAAAATACAGCTAGTGGTACAGAAAGTTGCATACTTTGCAGCTGTAAAACAGAGCAAGTCAGGTCTATTTACAACAGACCTGCACCATTTACAAGTGTCAGCTTCTGGTCTTGTACCTTCTGAGTTATTACATCAAACGCATTGAGCTGCTACAATTACAGATAAGATGTAGTGACCCAGTACCAACTTTTGTTAACAGGAACCTGTGGGGTATAACATCACCATTTGAACTATAACAACTAGTAGTTGATTTTCGTTATAGCATTAGATTTGTGGGGATCTTGTCCCACATGAGTGGGAGGAGACTTCCCATCCTCTGGTACTTTCTGGAGTCTCCTATCTTTGCTCCATGAGATTATCCATCAAGAGCCCACACTTGCCCCCTAGTTCCTTCTATTGCCTCAGGTCTTGAAACTCCCATTTGGCTCAAATCTCATTTTGCTTTTCTAGGGTTAGCCTCAGGGTAGCAGTAATTCTTTCCATTTTACACTTTTCTGCCACCTGATCTTCCCATTCATGTAGTGTGGGTGGGTGTTCCTGCAACTAGCAGACAGCTACACCCTTCAGGGCTGCCATGCACAGAGTTACACTGACAGCAGCTCCCTGGGCAAGTTAATGCACACATATGCTGGGCTGGTATAACAGGACATAAATGGCTGCACGGCAGCAGTCAAACAATGGGTCAGCACAAGCAGTAAACTTTAATGAAGTATCCAAAATTAGCTCTTTACTACATTTTAAAAGCATGCCACACCCTTTAGGTTTACCGCCACATTGCAAAGCAGGTCACAGAGGTATATTTACTGAGAAGTTTACCATTGCTAGCAGTCCCACATCTGCACAAAGATCATCTTGTAGTTTTGCCATACTCCAAACAATTGCTAAGCGCTGAGCTAAAAATGAACTTTCCAGCAAACTAAACTGTCTCCCTGCCTTCTGCATGCAGCTGTGCTAGGGCACAGCCTCCTGATGTTTCGTCATCACATATGATGAGTGACTCTGAGGAAGATATCATGCATTACATTGAAACATCAGGAGGGCGTGGACTAGAACAGCTGCAGTAAAAAGGCAGGGAGATGGTTTCATTAGCTAAAAGGTTCATTCACAGTTCATGAGCTGCTTAGCAACTGTTTGGAGTATAGAGAAACTACAAACAGTCTTTATGCAAATGTGGGTCTGTTATTAATGTTAAACTCTGTGTTGTTCTTTGTGCTTGGTCCTTAGTGCGAGGGCCACTTATAGAAAGTCCCAAAGGTAGTGGAATTTGGCTCCTCCCAAACCCACCAGCTTGCTTTTAATTGGCTGGCTGATACAATCCCTCTAACAGCGAGTCCGGTCCTCCCAAAAAAGCAACAATAGGGAGGTGATCACTGGGGAGGAGTGTGAGGAGTGTGAGTACTGAGCTGGAGTTTCAATCACCCTCATGACCCTTGCAGCAGGGTGTCAGCACCATACTGTAGAAAAACAGTTGAGCCTTAGAAATTTGAAATTGGGAGCACTGGCTTTCTTGGCTCCTCCCTCACCAACCAGTCTACTTCTGATTGACTGGCAGGTACAGTCCCTCCAACAGCAACTCTGGTCCCTAAGGGAGCGGTTAAGATATGTAGAGCTTTTGGAAAGGCTGGGTATGCTTTTTGTCTGACTTGCACTTACCTGAGCCCACTTGACTGTGACTTAGTCTTAAGCCTGAAAGTCCCAGTTACCTCATTAGGGGTTGCACCCTATATCACTACTGCTGCATAGTTTGGCTGTGTTGTACTCTGTACTGTAACATAACCTGCTCCTATCATAGGCCTCTTCTTTGACAATGTGTATCATCATAGGGATTTCTGTTACCTTGACAGTGCTACAGGCCACATTTGTTTGCCCCTCTGCATCCACTGTTTTTATTAGTCCTTCTTCTGATGTCCCATTTAGAGACTTCACCTTCTCAAACCTTATTGTTTATAGTAATGGGTCCCTAGAGCCAGACTTGCTACTTTGTTATCGGGCCCTCTTACAACTTAGGGTATTTATCAAGCACAGGCTCTGTCACCCTAGGACCTTGGCTAAATTAATGTTCCTAACATGTCTGTGCTGGCTAGCTCATCTTCGTACTGCACTGTCAGGTGATATTGAATAGAATCATGGTCCCTGCACCTCACAGCATACTGGTAATCCTGTTAGGTCAGATGTTAGAGGTCTAAAAGTTGCCCACCTGTATGTCAGGAGTCTCTTAGCACATTTAAATGAGTTTACTGGCTGTGTTACTCAATTCAGTCCTAACATTGTGTGTCTGACCAAAACTTGGCTGAAACCCCTGATACCTGACTCTGCTTGTTCCCTCCCAGGCTTTAATTTTTTTAAGCTTGACTATCCTGGTAAGAAACGTGGGGATGATCTGGTTCTTTATTACAAGAGCCATCAAAATGGCTCCCTTATACAACAGGCCTATCTGCCCTCCCCAGCTTGTGAGATCCTACACTTACTGCACCTTCTCAGAGCCGTAGGAAGGCATTTTGGTGCACTGGGCAAGAGACTAATTTTGCGCCCGCCCCCCCCCAAAAAAAGAGCCAGGGAGTCTGGGAGTCACAAGGCCCCCAGAAGCTCTGAGGGGTGTACATGCTCTGTTGTGAGTTTTGGGTCTTTTCTTGAAGAAAAAAAACACACTTTTGTTACATGTTTCCTACCCCTGAAGTTGCACAGTTGGATCCTGTCTATTCTGAACCCTCCCCAACCTCTTAAATCTTCCCTTTTGTACCATGGCATCTCATAAATATTATCATCATAAATTATAAAATCTATATATTTCTTAGGTGTGCTCATAACTGTTATTGTGCTTTTCAAAAGAATCACGTATGTACCTTTTTCCTGATTTCAGTTTATTATGTTATAATGCAACTATGATAGTCTGGTGTGGACAGACTCTGGATAGACCAGAAGGCAAGATGGTTCAAATTAAATCACAGCATAATACTGTCTATGGTGTTGCTTATTTGAACCACCTTGATTCTGCCTTATCAAGAATCCAGTCAGACTCCACAACAGACTGCAGACTACTAATTTAAAAATAGACGCATTAAAATATAACATAATAAGCTGGTAAATCAGGAGGAAACAGTACATTCACACTGCACAATTGCTGTGAAGACTAGAGCAGTTCTAGAAAACATATATTATTTTGTGTATTTTACTACTCAGAATCACTATTGTAATGTGTGTGTGTGTGTGTGTATATGTATATATATATGTATATATATATATATATATATATACACACACACACACATACACACACATATGCTTAAATACAACCAGTGCCAGTACTGCTTCTGCACAGTGCATGGCTGGCTGTCCTGAGTGCTGCAGCTGATTCTTCATGAAATAGCAGTGAGTCTGGTACTGAGTACTAGTACTAGGAGACTGGATCCAGGCTAGCAACATCACCAAAGCTATAAATCACTGTCCCTACTCTCAGACACATGAACAGGAATTAAAATCCTTAATGGCTGCATATATGGGGGGACCAATGCTCCAGTCTCAGTACTACTTGATACAGCCAAGTAGTTAGTGTGACCCTTTAGCACAAGCAGCAAAAATGTAACCCTCTTGGTCCAAGTCTTGGCTAAATTCAGCTGGAATCTGGACCCCTTCCTGAATGGCTGAGACATTTCAGGATAGTGTGTGTTTTGGGGCTACCACATAAGTGGGCCACAGTACCATTCACATAAATGTGGCAGCCCTTCCACAATCGGTCTCAGTTTCTTGTACCTAGGGGTTGACATTGGGTCACCAGGGAGTGAAGCCACTAGGCCATGAAGGATCTGGAATTAGTGACCCACGAGGGCCCTACATTCGAGGTTTATAGGTTTAGGAGGGGGGATGCTTTTCAGGCTGGATGCCCCCGCACTGACCATTATACCCAGTTCACAGAATGGCATTCACTGAGATTAGTGCAATTCCAGCTTGTGACTTGGTCCCAAGTGCAGTCTAGCCTGTGTTTATATCCTCTAACAACTAGAGGAATAATTCACCCAGCATTCTGTACTGTATGGCACAATCATGGAAGCACAATGGTGCAGCCAGTTTCCACCCATGATGCTGCCTGATAGTTATTGAAAATTGAGACCCTGAGGTTAAAAAAAAACAGACTGCTGTGATGCACCGAATAATGAGGAGTGAAGTTGATTTACTTGTTTGAACAATTTGTACTCCTTCACAGTGAAGGAGTGCGCTGCAAATTGCACAAACAAGTAAATCTGTTACCTCCACTCCAGCAGTTAATTTTACCTTTCTGTAGGTAGGTAGTTCATTTCAATCAGCGGAGATACAGATAACTGCGTAACCACCCACAAAGCTCTTATGTACCACAGGGAATCTACACCTGTGTAAAGTTATCACTAAGTAGCCTCACATCTTTTTTGGAATGGATTTCTGCTTTTCTAATTAGCCTTACCCTGAAGAAAATTCATATTTGTATGGTACAGGAAAAGCCTAATCAATCAATCATTTTATTCAGGAGTGGACTCAGGGGTGGAACAATTTAAATATTCAGAAGTCTCCAAACTTTCCATGTCTTGTCTTCTACTCTTTTTCTTTCTCTGTTTTGAAATGATTTTAAAGCAGAGAAAGAATGTACAGTAACATCTTCAGAGCTGAAGGGTCCTGATTAACTAATTATTAAAGCAAGTAAGCAACATCTCATTTTCAAGTCTCAGCCTACTCTGATATTCTTGGCTCAACACAAAAAACAGAATTTATTTTAAATTGATAACTTGAGTTGCTCGAACCTTTTTTGAATAGTGTGGTTTATGTTGTGCACTGAGAATGTGAGACAGAGGAAATTAAATATGCTGACTCCCCGAGGCCAGCAGCGCCGCCTGCCTGGAGTATTAGGATGGGGCAAAGCAGCGCAGGGGAGCCTACATGATGTGGAATGCATCACTGGGTGTGCAAGGGGTGCAGGGCAAGAGAAGAGGAGAGAAAATGACAGGGTGGGAGGGATGGTGCCACGTGGCCTGCTTGCACCATGGCAGTCAGTCTGCCAAACTTGGCAGAAGAGCCAAAGATGGGGCAGGCAGCGGCAACTGGCAACTTCTTCACTCCCATCCCACTGTCTCAGTTGGAGTCCTGTGAACTACTACTACAGCAGCTGGTTGCTACACCACCCACCCGCCAAGCCAGGCTGGGGACCCAATCAGATTGGGCCCGCAGCCCAGGCCTGGCAGTCGGCTGGCGTGGATGAGAGCTGGCAACTGGCTAGATTTCTTTCCCATTCCTCCTCCTGATGATGAGATCAGTGCAGTATCAGTATCAGATCAGTACATGATTTCCAATTTAAATTCCAATTCCATTTTTTCAAATTGAGAAAATTACCCCCCCCCCGGCCGCGGCCGGCACCATAATACTGCAGATACACTCATTTCAGAAATCAGACTAGAGTTCAGACTCACTTATGCAGTCCGCATAAAACTAAACAGCAAACAGGACACAAATTTGATTTTTAAACAATATGTAATTCGGCTTTCGGGGGATCACACACGGGAGACAGGACGACAGATTTACTACTAATCTGCCTATGCTTACAATTAAAAATCCAAGATGGTCTGGACAGGACCTCACTAATGGATCTCTCGTCTTTCACACCTCTTTCTCTCTACTCTCACAACTATCGCAATAATATATGACTGTCTGGCTGTACTCTCAGTCTTAGCGTAAACCACTCACTCATACCTTTTATAATGTGCTTTGCTGACCCCGCCTGCAGTTTCTCTTTTTTTCTCACTCGCTGTACTACACACCACCACCACATGACTATTTGCCTGCAGCTCATGTACCCCCCCCCCAAACTTGCTGATCTTTGGCAGATGCACCCATGCTGACAGCCAGTTATAATTACAGTCTAATTGAGCAAAAAAAAATGTAAAGTGGTACCGCAAGTGAATGAATACGCAAGCTTCCATTGAAAATTGCACCCCTTGGAGGCTTGCGCCCAGTGCTGGAGCACCACCCGCCCCGCCCTTTCTATGGTACTGCACCTTCTGGGGTAATTCCAAGAAAATTCACATGGTTTGTGCTTATAATCCTCATGCTGGTGGCTTTAGTGGATTATTCTGATATCTCACTTTCACCACACACATCAATGCAATCCACTCTAAGCTCTGCCCAAAGTTATGTATTCTATATTGGAACAAAGACAGACTATCACTTCATGTCTGTCGTGAGTTAGTAACTAAAATGATTTTTCTGGTATCTGACTATGCAGATGTACTCTATGGCACCACCTCTGCCATGTACCTTGCCAGGCTCGACACACTCCTAAACTCCTGTCACTTTGCAACCACCTCCCCCTTTTATACACACCACTGCTCTCTCTACTTCTCTCTATCACACACCTTCCCCACCACTGTTTGACCTTTACTGCCAGATACTTTCCATCTTCTTCCAAGTTGTGTACAGGAGTGCTTGGAAACAACTGAGAAGCTGCGTGGGATATACTATTTTGGATGAAATATCTGTAACTAAACTCTCTCTCTCTTGCTTACTTCTGAGAGAGGTTTTCCTCACTTTTAAAGTGGTATTGCTTTGTGTTTGGTTTAGTTTTTAAGTCAGGAAGGGGTTTTTTAAAACTGCTTATCTTCTGCGTATTTGATTTTCCTTTGTGGCTAACTGGACTGATTACTAGAATTCTGTGAGAATCTGCATCAATATAGTTTGCAACTTTTAGTGGGGTTGTGTGATTCAAAATAGCAAAAGCTGCAGTTTGTAATTGGATGCCAAACATAGCCTGAGGTGGGGGTATTTGTCTTGACAAGTCAGAGCTCAGCATCCCAGCCATTTGTCTAGCTAGACCATTTCAGCATTATTCAATTACTATAAACTAGTGGTGTGATCCTGTTTGAGGCAGAAGTCCATCTTCTTCCAAGTTGTGTACAGGAGTGCTTGGAAACAACTGAGAAGCTGCGTGGAATATACTATTTTGGATGAAATATCTGTAACTAAACTCTCTCTCTCTCTCTCTCTCTCTTGCTTACATCTGAGAGAAGTTTTCCTCACTTTTAAAGTGGTATTGCTTTGTGTTTGGTTTAGTTTTTAAGTCAGGAAGGGTTTTTTAAAACTGCTTATCTTCTGCATATTTGATTTTCCTTTGTGGCTAACTGGACTGATTACTAAATTCTGTGAGAATCTGCATCAATATAGTTTGCAACTTTTGGTGGTTTACATCTGAGAAGTTTTCCTCACTTTTAAAGTGGTATTGCTTTGTGTTTGTTTCAGTTTTTAATTCAGGAAGGGTTTTTTTAAAACTGCTTATCTTGTCAGCATCCTCAGAAGGGCTGAAATAACTGCATATTTGATTTTCCTTTGTGGCTAACAAACCACCAGGCTGTTTTGAGGCTGGAGAGGTTTACCTGTGTCTGACTTGGATGTCTGGATTTTTCTCTGTTTGATTAGCAGGGTACTTTCTCTGTCAAATTGTTGTGTAGGGTATCTTGCTGACAGGAAGACACTCATTGCAGCGGTGGGTGAGAGCTTTTAATTGATTGTTCTGTGAGGACACAGTTTAGGCCCAACCCTTTCCCACCCCTCACCCACCCTGGAAATAGTTCCTTTATACCTGAGGTTCTGACATCATTTCCTCGAGGTCAAGGTGCATTTCACTGTCATATCCTCTCTAGCACACTGCACTGATAATATAAGCATACACATTGTATGATATATATATTTCTATATAACAAATCACACAAGCACGCGTGCACACACACACACACACACACACACAAATACAATAAAAAAAACTAGATAAACATGTGGGGAGTAGTGCAATGTAATGGCTGTGGGGAAGCAGTCTTCCGGGAGTCTTTCTGGAGGCTGAGATGCTGCCCTATTTGCAGACAACTATCTGCCCTAAGGGAGGAAGTCATCCATCTTCAGGCTGCACTGGACAGTAGTAAGGAAACCTTCCCCCAGGCCACACTGGACAGTAGGAAGGGAACCTCCCCCATCCAGGGAGCACTAGCACCACCACCACTACCTCAGAGGTTGTGAAGAAAGCACAGCAGTTGGACCACACTGGGCTCAGGGAGGGTGAGGAGGGTGGAACAGAGGCACACCCAGTCAATTGTTCCACTCCATAATCCATACACCATTCTGGGGGAGCATAGCTCCCCTATGGATGCAACCAGAGAAGACTGATGATAACTGTCACAAGGGAGGCCCACAGGAAGGAGGCAGAGGACACCACAGGGAAAGGAAGCAGCTCCTGGTGGGGGACTCAATTATTAGGGGTATAGAACTGGGGGGAGCTGGGAAAAATGAAGCAAGGTGCCTGCCTGGTGCCATGGCTTGGAGGGACAGGAAGCACATCCTCAGGATCACAAGAACAGCTGCAAGGGATTCCGAGCTGGATGTAATTGTCCACCTAGGGACAAATGACTTGGCTCATCATGAGATTAGAGCAGTGCAGGAGGACATTGCAGAGTTGGGGAGGGACCTAAGACAAGTAGCACACACAGTATCCTTCTCAGAGGTGCTGCCTGTCAAAAGCATGGGGGAGGCGAGGGTAATTGGCACCATGCAGTTTAATGAATGGTTGAAAAAATGATGCGGAGCACAGGGGTTTGGCTTCATTGGGGACTGGGGTTCCACCTGGAGGGACACCAGCCTATACTGGCAGGATGGTCTGCATCTATCCAGGAAGGGAACAAGTCTTTTGAGCAATCAGTTTAAATACTTCATTGGCAAGCTTTTAAACTAGTCAAGGGGGGAGGCACTGACAAGCAGCAGGAAAATCCCAGCCTCTCCTTACAAAACAGGGTACTAAATGAGAAAAAGACTGAGGTAGAACAGTCAGTGGGGGATGCTGCAACAGAAGGTAAAGCCATCAAAAAATGGAGAGCAATGAGTACTAATGCCCGTAGTCTGGGTAACAAGCTTCCTGAATTAGTGGCCTTGATGGAGGAGGAACATCTGGATATCATGGCAGTCACAGAAACATGGTACACACAAACCATGACTGGGACATAAACATACCAGAATACACTGTCTACAGGAGGGACAGGGAGGGTAAAAGAGGAGGAGTAGTTCTTTACATAAGGGAAGGAATCAAAGCAACAGAACAAAAGGGTAAACAGGGAGGAGAAGAAGCACTGTGGGCAAATTTGGAGACAGGCAATGGCACCACAATGCGCACAGGGATTGTATACAGACCCCCTTCTCAGGGGAAGGAAATGGACAGGGAAATGATAGAAACTATACTTAGAATGGCAGAAAAAGGGGAGATATTGCTGATGGGTGATCTGAATATGCCAGATGTTAACTGGAGTGCAGTTATTCTAGATGCCCTACAGGGGGCATGCCTTAGACAACTAGTACTGGAGCCCACTCAAGAGGGAGCAATATTAGACTTGATTATTTCAAATGGAGATGGAGAGAGGATCACAGATGTAGAAGTGGCTAGCCATCTGGGAACTAGCGACCATCGAACAGTATGGTTCACAATAAACACAGCAATAGAGTCAAGCCATACAAAGACAAAAGTACTGGACTTTAGGAAGGCTGACTTTGCCAAAATGGGTGAGTGCCTAAGGAATGCACTAGCAAATGGGCAGGAAGGAGGGTGGAAGAACAATGGGAATAATAAAACTGCCATCACAGAGGTAACGAGCCTTTGTGTGAAGCAAATAAACAAAACAAGACGATGTAAGAAACCACTATGGTTCTCAAAGGAAGTGGTAATGAAGGTTCAAGAGAAAAAGAAAGCATTCAGGAAGTACAAGGAATCGCAGAAGGAGCAGGACAGAGAACTGTATCAGTTAAAGCAAAAGGAGGCTGGGAAGGCAGTCAGAACAGCAAAGGCCCAAACCGAGGAAAAGATAGCCAACTCAGTTAAGAAGGGGATAAAACCTTTATAGGTACATCAGGGAGCAAAGGAAGACCAAGGAGGATAGTGAGGCTTAATAAAGGGAGGGAGGGTGGGCAGAGGAGACTGTGAAAAGGCAGAGATACTAAACAAATATTTTTGCTCAGTATTTACAAATGAAGAGGGGGAGGTACATAAAACAAACAGTAGTAACACTCTGGATACAGAAGTTGATACCAGCCCATTTACAGAAGAAAGGGTTCTGAAAGAACTCTTAAAACTGAAGGTGGACAAAGCAATGGGGCCTGATGGGATTCATCCCAGAATTCTAAAAGAGCTAAGGGTAGAACTAGTGACACCACTGACTACTCTTTTTAACAAATCATGGGAGGATGGGGTGGTACCCAAGGACTGGAGGAGGGCAGATGTGATTCCCCTTCACAAAAGTGGGAGCAAGGCAGAAGCAGGAAACTACAGACCTGTTAGTTTAACCTCAGTTAGGGAAAATGATGGAATCACTTCTGAAGGAAAGAATTGTCAGTATCTAGAGGCCAGAGGGCACGGGACCCTAGGCAGCATGGATTCACAGTGGGAAGGTCATGCCAGACAAATCTGATAGATTTCTTTGACTGGGTGACCAAAGTAGTAGATCAGGAAGGGCTGTGGACATGGCCTACCTAGACTTTAGCAAGGCATTTGACACAGTCCCACACAAAATATACAAGTTAGCCAGCCTGGGGTGGGTCCCAAGATGACAGCCTGGGTAAAGAATTAGCTGGAGAATGGGACACAGAGGTAATAGTAAATGGAGTCCACTCAGAAGAAAGGAGGGTTACTAGTGGGGTACCGCAGGTTCAGTATTAGGACTGGTCCATTTCAACGTCTTTATGTTTACATTGCAGAAGGACTGGAAGGAAAAGTATGTCTCTTTGCAGATGACACTAAGATCTGCAACAGAGTTGATGCACAGAGTGGGGGTGGAAAGGATGAGAAGGGACTTGGCAAGGTTAGAGGAATGGTCAAATGTATGGCAGCTTAGATTCAATGCTAAGAAGTGCAGGTAATGCACCTGGGAAACAAAACCCAGGGAAGAGTACACAATGGGGTGAGATACTAACAACAACAAAATGGAAAGGACCTGGGGTAGTCATATCAGATGACCTAAAGGTGGGCAAGCAATGTGAGAGGGCAGCAAGGAGGGCTGGGGGGGTTACTGGGATGCATAGGGAGAGGCATCACCAGTAGAAAACAGGAAGTGTTATCTCTCTGTACAGACAGCTAGTGAGACCCCATCTGGAGTACTGTGTGCAGTTCTGGAGACCCAATCTCCGCAAAGACATAGACAGGATGTAAGCTGTCCAGAGGGCAACTAAAATGGTGCAGGGTCTGCCGGAAGACATATGAAGAGAGACTTAAGGAGCTTAATATGTATAGCCTCAAGGAAAGGAGGAGAGGGGACATGATAGAAACTTTCAAGTACCTCAAGGGAATCAACAAAGTCCAAGAGGGTAGCATCTTTCAAAAGAGGTATGCAAGAAACAAGAGGGCACAATTTGAAGATGGGGGCAGCTCAGAGGTAATTTAAGAGTATTTTTCTCAGAGAGGGTTGTTGATGCATGGAACGGCCTTCCGGAGGAGGTTGTGGAGTCAAAATCAGTGGTGGAATTCAAGCATGCATGGGACAGTCATAAGGCAATTCTGGGGGGTGGGGGTAAGAAGAAGTAGGCTGCTGGTTAACTAGGATCTGCAGCTTATCCAGTAGGTAGGGAAATGGGCAGACTGGGTGGGCCAAGCGGTCCTTATCTGCCATCAAATTCTATGTTTCTATGTTTACTGGTTTGGGACCCTTCCTTCCTACCTGTCCTCCCAACTAGCCCCTACAGCCCCTCCTCCTACCCTCTGCACTCCAAGGATTCCTGCTCTTCCTCCCTTCTTCATCCTCACTCAACTTCTGGACAGTCTGCTTTTTCCTGTTGCTTCTCTTTCCTCTGGAATCTTCTCCCCTCTGATGTTCACCTTTCCTCTCTGCTCCTGGTCCCCAAGAACCTGCTCTGTCTTACTCCTATTCCCCATGCCACTGTCCCTCCAATGCCCTTGTTTCTGCCCTACCCTCCCTAGCCTCCTTATGGCCCTAAAATCGGTAACCTCCTAGAATAGCACTACCAGAATAGCACCAGACAACTGAGCACTAGTCTGGATAGTGCTACCATGGACAGCGAGAGGGGATTTACAGCACTTGCAGTAAGTTCTCCCCAGGTCACTGTTGGTGGTGCTGACAGTGGACAAGGGCAACAGAATCCAGGAGGCTGGCCAAGCTGCTTCCATGGTGTGGAGGGCTGAGGCATAGAGCAGCTGTGGCAGTGGAAACCAAGGTTCTAATCCTGGTCTCCTTAGATTATGGCAATTGGGACTTTGTTTTTTTTTTTTTAACAAGGGGCCATGGAAACAGTATTTCACAGTTCCACAAATTTCATCTTGCCCCATGATCCACTTCTCCCCAGAGTGAGAATCCTTTGTAGTCTGGGGTGTAAAGAGCCCCATGTCAGTGAGGTGGGAGGGGGCAGAGCCCCCCACAAAAACAAAAGAGAATGCATTTGTGTCACGTGGTTCTTGACTGCGCTGTTCTGACCCAGTGCCCTAAAATCTGCTCTCATGACATAAAATCTCTAATGATGACCTGTAATTTTGTGTTATTTATCTGTTTGACTGACGTTCTATATTAGGTTTTATTTATTATCATCATGTTGATTGACATTGCTTGGTCATCTCCCCTTTGTTTGTATCTGTATCCCTTTTTCCCTGGGTCACACCTGGAAACAAGCCTCAGCTCAGTGTGCCTTTCCTGGTAACCAACATTTTCAATCAATCAATCAATTTTATCTACTTGACAAAATTAGTCAACAGTTTGGCTCAAATTAGGTGTTGATTTTGGACAAACTTAGCCTAGCCTGGTTGGGGGAAAGTACTAAGCAGTGTGAACCTCTGCTCACTGGGCTTGGCCTTAACTTATTGAGGGTCTAAGATGCCTGTAGGTTGCAGCAGAAAAGATATTCCTGAGGTCTTTAATGCCTTCAGTCGTCCTGCACTTTGTGCCACTGAGGATTTAGGTTGTCTGAGGATGCCACTGCTTAAAACTTAAATATGTCACAAACCAAAGTGAGTAGAATTTACTGCATAGCACTGTTGGAAAGATAATTGTGTGTTGAACAACTTTGCCATTGACACTTTGTGCCTGTCATGTATACTTTAGAAGATATTCACATTTTTCAGTGGTATGGTGTGTATGGCTGACATTTGTCTCTCAAGCTTCACCTAGCCACCTTGAATAAAATGGGAAAAAAATACATGTATCATATTACAACAATTACTTTTTAGTATTAAATTAGTTTTGTATCTCTATGTAATGTATGGATGCTTAATTTGGTGTTAATATGTTAAATGTTTTCCCACAAAAAATGGTTCACGTTGTCATTTTATTGAAAAAAAAATAGAAAAAAATAGGAACTACTGATAATTAATTGCATAGCACCATTAGAAAGGTAATTTTGTGCTGAACAACTTCACCACTCATACTTTGTGTGTAGCACTTATGGTTCATGAGGTATTCACATTTGCTTGTGGCATGCTGATTATGACTTGATTTTGCTCAGAAAGTGCCAAGTTACACTGTTAAAAGTGTACTGACCACAAGTGGTGGAACTCTCAAAGAGCTCCTGAGGCCTCAGTGAGTTATTTATTTATTTATTGAATTTTGCAGATTAAACCTTTGAGAACAGACTCATTACATAGGTTTCATGTTAAGGTCAAACAGCAAGAATAAATAACATCAATTTACAGTTAAGTATTTAGTAAAGTTGTTACATGGTAATGAGACTTAAATAAGTAACAAAATATATACTAATAATGGACAAAATGCAGGGGAAAAAGAGAGGATGGGAAGGTGACAGAAGGTGAGGAAAGCACAGGGTTGGGGGAAACAGAGGACAACTACAAAGGACGGGATAGTGTATGAAATCAGCCCAGGTTGTGGGCCTCATCAAGGAGAGATGTATAGTTTGTTTAGGGTGCCATGTGTTAGTGGTGGAGCCAAGCCCAGCAGTAAGAAGCAGGTACTGATTTCCTAGGGGCCCAGGCATTGGGCTGGAGCAGGACCAATAGTAGGGTACCATGAGCAAAGAGTTTACAAAAAGTGATGAAGGTGAGAGGAGAGGACAGGGGTGGGGAGGAACATTGGACAGTTCAGGGGGATGTGAAGGAGTAGAGAGGCAGTGGTACTGATTGGTTTCATGTTTTGGTTACTGCCAGTGCCTCAGTTACTCTGCCTAATTTTGTAACCATTTTCTCTGCACTGCAGGATGTGCATACTCATTTCATTAAAGGAGAGTCAGAGGCACTGTAACTAAATGGTTTTATGGTGATATTGTAGCCCTCATCAAATCCAGAAATAAGTGCTGGGCCAGATTTAAGACCACTGAAGCATTGCCAGACTTCATTGAGTACAGGTGCCTTGGAAACCATTGTAAGAAAGCCATTCGCTCAGCCAAGAGCAAATTTTGTAGATCTTCTCTATTGGCATCTGCTAAAGACCCAAAGGGTTTTGGGTTATGGGTTATAGCATTAAAAATGTACTTGGCTGCTGTCTACATTACCAGAACACTGCCCAGCTAAGGAGCTTGTAACAGGGGACTGCAGAGAGCTTTAAGAGGTAAAGCCTCCTTCCTTCCAGGCTGCTTGTGGAGAGCTGTTTAACTATTTGGGGTCTTTTTTCTGTCCCCACACAGTGACTGATTGTTTCTGCTACTGGATATCTGGACATCTCTGCATGGGGATTTGGGGCTTTACTTGTGTTACTTTAAGGGCTGTTATACTGCATGTCTCTGCTGTTAACTAGCACTGTTATACTGTGATATTGGAGTCTGTAATACTGTCTTAGAGTGCTTACCTGCTTTAGAATTGTATAGAATTTCTAGCATGTGTGTCTGCCATCTTGCACATGCACAGTAGCCTTCTGTATCCTGACTCTGTCTCAACAGTTGGCGCATGCACAGTAGGGTCCTGATCTTGCCCACTGCATACTAATGTGATTCCTTTGTTCCCTTCTGGGCTCAGAAGCAGTCCTCTCCACTCAGAACACTGCCCAGTTAAGGAGCTTGTAACAGGAGGACTGCAGAAAGCCTTAAGAGGTAAAGCCTCCTTCCTGGCTGCTTGTGGAGAGCACTTAACCCCGTCCATCTGCAGACTGCCCCACCACTCCATTTATTGCTGCTTACAGGTCACATGACGTATAACATGACCTACCCCCATTTCCATGCCCATCCCCTGCTCCACTACATCCTCCCCCCCAAATGTACTCCAAAAAATATAACAACCTGCCGCCCTATGGTTAGAGCCTTAGTCATCCTACTACTCCTCTCTGGTAATATCCACCCTAATCCAGGCCCTGCCCCCACCACTCCACCTACCAGATCCTCTGGACTCTGCACTGCCTCTCTGAATATAAGCAGCCTACCTAAGAAATCTGCCAAAGAAATCTGCAGCTCCAATGTTGGGCCACCCTTCACCAACCAGACGTCATTGCCGTAGTGGAGACCTGACTCTCCAAATCTACTCCCAACACCTTTGTCTCACCCCCCCGGATACACCCTATATCAGGAAGACAGGTTAGGAAGGCATGGGGGTGGCTGTGCATTCTATATCAATAATAACATTATTGGTCACATGCTCCAACCCCCAAAACTCACAAACGGAGCACAAGCCCTCACCTTAAAAATCACCCCTAACTCCTCCAGGGGCCCTCTATACCTCACAGTCGCCTACATACCCCCCAAGAACCAAAAACCTGCCATCAAATCCCTCACCAAATATCTCTCTACCCTACCACACAATGCAGAGCAGACACTAGTAGGGGACCTCAATATCAACTGGCTTGGCCCCTCGGCCGCACCAACAAAGGACTCATTCTCAGCCCTTGACATGGTCCAATTAGTTACCCAACCCACTAGACTTCACCCATCTACTGGTACCCACACCTTCCTGGATATCATTATCTCTAACCGTCTCAACAAAATCCAGGATGTAAAAGTACTTCCCGACTCCTTAAGTGACCACTCGCCCATCCTATTCCAATGGACCTCTTCCACACTCAAACCCATAACCCAAACAACCTTCCAAAGGCGTCTCCACCCAGAAGGGTTAATAAAACTTAAACAGCTGCGCACCCAAATAGATTGGTTCCCCATTAATATAGCTCCCAGCATCGACATTGCACTCAACCTGTTTACACAGGCCTTCACCAAGGCCTGTGATCTCTATGCTCCACTCACCAAACTCCACACCAAAATGCAACATGCTCCTTGAATAACCCCCTCCCTACTCCAAATGTTGAGAGACAGGGATAATCTCTGGCACAAAGCCACAGAATCTGGCAGGTTGGCGGACAGACAATCCTATAATGCCACTTGCAATAGATGCACTCGAGCCATCTGTAAGGCCAAAGCAGACCACTGTCAATCCACTCTCACAACCACATGGGGGTCTGCAAGGACCTTCTGGAGTAATATCAGAGAACTCAATGGGAAATCATGCTCCCCACCTCCCTCCCAGCTCACCATAAATGGCACTGCCTCCACAGACACACTCACCTTAGCAAACTTTCTAAACACCACCTTCTCAGATCTCAGCACTGTTTTCCTCAGTTGTTTCTTTGACCCTGTGCCCCAATCCCAACCCCCAACCCTGCAGCATCCTTGTTTTCTCCTGCACAAAATATCCACCCATGAAGCTCGTCCTTACCTACAAAAAGCACTAAACAGCAATAACCCTATAAATGACCCCCTAGATGCCAGACTCCTTTGACTAGTCATCAACAAGGTCCTAGTCCCCCTAATGGACCTGCTCAACAAATCCTTATGCCTGGGGCAATTCCCTAGTGCCTGGAAAACAGCTGTCATTACCCTCATTCATAAAAGTGGTGACAAAGCCTCCCCAAATAACTATCTACCCATCTCCATTCTTCCACCCCTCTCTAAAGCGTTATAAAAAGTGGTTGGGGGGGTCACGTGACCGCTTCATGGTGTAGAGACGTGTCTTCTACGAGCTCCGACCCCGGTCCAACTATAAAGCTAAACTTTGGTATATCCCAGCTGAAACAAGAAGAGATTTGAAGGTTTATAGAGCGTGGAAAAATGGATGATTATCTTTTGAATGTTGGAGGGAAGTAACAACGAGCATGCGCGAAACGTAACAAGAAAGAGCTGGCGGTGCTCCAGGTAATGCATGGGGCCTATCTTGTTGTTGGTCAAATGTCGGTTATTGGGAGAGAGTTATGGGAGCAGTTGACGGAGGTCCTCACCCCGCACTTGAACCAGGTTGAGGAAAAAATAGATCGCCGCTTAGAAAATGTGGATGCTCAGATTGCCGAACAACAAGAGAGAATAGAGGATGCTGAGAGCTGTATTTCGAACATGGAAGATCTCGTGGCCCCACTCCCACGGCATATAGAGAAACTAGAAAAAGAAATTGCTGAGTTGCGAGAAGCCCTAGATTACCAAGAAAACTATCATTGAAGATCGAATCTTAGGCAAAAGGGCCTTCCTGAGGGACGAGAAGGAGCTAACATACTGGATTTCTGTGCTAGTACTCTGCCTGCTATTATGGGCCTGAGGCCTAAAGGAGGAAGGTACAAGTTAGAGCGGGCCCACCGAGCTGTACTCCCGCGCCCACCACCAGGTCAACCCCCGTGTCAGATTGTGTTTAGATTCCACAATTTTCAACATCGTCAGGAAATGTGGAACAAGTTTCGGGCAATGCAGGAATTGCAATATGAGGGTTGTAAGCTGCAACTAGCTCGAGACCACTCGCCCAGGATTGGGTGAAAGAGAAGGGCCTTCAATGATGTGATCGCGTTGTGCCAACAACTTAAGCTGGAGTGGTATATGATTTTTCCAGCCACGCTATGAATTAAATACGAAGAAGCCTCTTATAGGTTTTGGGAGGCTGAGAAGGCAGCTGCTTTTGTGTCAGAGCTTAAGAAGAAAATGGGGTGAAAGAGAAGATGTGCCCAGAAAGGCCTGAACATAGGTGAAATCCTGTGTTTGGACGTAGTGAGTCTGGGCCTGAGAAGTGAACAGCTGGTGTGGGACTGAGAGTACTGGAACAGAGGCTTTATTTGAAATGGCAGAGGAGGATCTGAGAGAGAGAACTTTCGGAACTGAGATCTCCCATGCCATAACCCCTTCTGAACTTTCCTGATGGCAAGAGCGGGGGTGAAATGAGAACTGTAAATGTATAAAAGGTGACAGGTCACCCGGATATTTGAAGATGGAGAAGAGGAGCCATGGATGGAATCCCTGCTTCACCTGGTGCCATGAGTAGCGGCCTACGGGAGGCCCAGGCATTGGATTTGATTCGCTGGGCCTCCTGTGGAGCTGTGATGGGACAGGGTGAGGGAGGGGAGTACTTCTGATGATTGTTTAAACTTAGATATCCTCTCACTACTGGATTGTTACAGGACTAGACATCTGATACCTCCTCTTTGATGTTGTGCCTCTGGGCCTGAGGGGTGATTAGTTAATCTGGTACTAATAGACTGGGGATAGAGGTTGCAGTTAAACTGGCAAGAGAGGATTCGAGAGGGAGGGCTCGCTGGAGAGGGATTTCCCTTTGCTGTGTCCCCTTCTGACTCCCCATGGTGGAGAGGGTAAAGCAAAAGATGAACCGGGAACTGTGATAATATAAGGGACGATAACCCATCTGAGATATATGGATGGAGGAGAGGAGTGTAAGATAAAATCCCTGCTCTGCACTGGTGCTGTGAATAGCGGCCTACGGGAGACCCAGGTGTTGGATTTGACTCGCTGGGTCACCCGTAGTGCTGTGCTGGAATGGGGGAGAGGAGGGGAATATTCCTAATGGGTTGAAAGCCGGCTGTTCCCACACTGCAAGGTTGCTGCAGGTCTAGACACTCGAGAAAATTTCTGGGCTGATTCCAGGAAGGGCTGAGGGAGGAGAGGTATAGTGTAGAGAAGTGGGGCCTGTGAGAGGGAAGTGCTGTGATTTAGAACAATATTTGATATAGTGGGGCAAATTGCAATGAAGGAGGGACTAGTTAGATTACAAGCCATAGAGCACTTAATCAAGGGCAGTGAGACATTTGAGGAGAGTCAATGGATATTACGAGATACATGCAAATAATTTTTTTTCGAAAGATGTGGTATGATTAGGTTTGATAGCCGGAGAGAAAATAAAAGAATCTAAAGTTGGACTGGGGAAGGGGGAGAGAAGATTGGATATTTAATCCGAACCCAAGGGTAACAGTATAAATTGAGGTGGGGGGAGCACACTAATTTGCTTTTTAAGAATGTTGTGCGCTGAAGGGGGGGAGCCGGGGAAAATATATGTAAATAAGTTACTTACTTGTTCCAAGGTATTCTTCTATGTTTGTTGCATTAGTTGTTTCTACTACCAAGGTTGTAAGGTCTGTATTTTAGTAAAAGGAGAGGGATGGCAGCATGAGGGAAAGTGGGTTGAATGGAGGGAGAAGACAAAGGGGCGACTAAAAGAGAAAATAAATGGCTGGAATGGCTAGAGATAAGGTAAACATTGTTTCTTGGAATATCAGGGGGATCTCTACTCCGATTAAGAGGACGTCTGTTCTGACTGCGTTAAGAAGAACAGGAGCACAGGTCACTCTTCTACAAGAAATACACTTGGCGCAGTCGGAACACCAGAAGTTGGTGAAGGGCTGGGTGGGAGCCTGTTATGCTGCTTCCTACACATCCCATAAGAGAGGAATAGCGGTCCTGCTGCACAGAGGGCTGCCATTCAAGGTTACCAGAGTGCTGAGGGATGGGAAGGAGGGGAGCTACATCTTTGTGGAGGGAATGCTATAAGAGGAGCCTGTAACATTTGGGAGCATGTATGCACCCGCTGTGTTTGAGCCACTATTCTATCAGAGGATCTTGGACTTGTTGATCCGTGAACAGTTTCAAGGTCTCGTGATGGGGGGAGATTTTAACTGCACTCCAGATCGAAATCTAGATCACTCTGAAGGCAAAGGGAGAGGGGGGCATTGCATGCGTAAATGGTGTGAGGGGCTCAGTGAGTTAGATATTTTAGATGCTTGGCAAACGGCGACTCCCCATGAAAAGGAATTCACCTTTTACTCCCCACCGCACAAAACATGGTCATGTATAGATCACATGTATATTGTAGCAGCATGGTATTCCAGATTGATAGCTATTAAGCATGGCCCCATATATGTCTCTGACCATGCAATGGTTGTTGCCTCCATAGAGATGGTCCCCCAACAAGCGAAAACTAATAATTGGCATTTCCCATCCTAACTTTTGGACTCCCAGGATTTTCAGGAATACATGAAGGCTCAATGGGATTTGTATACCTCGACGAATCTGCTGTCTGCTCCTTCCATTCAGGGGTTTTGGGATGCCGGGAAGGCTTTCATGAGAGGTGCTATCACAGGATATGTTATTAGGTATAAAAAAAGTAAGCGTCAGAAGCAGATGGAGCTACGAAATTAAGTTAGAGAGCTGGAGCGTCAGATGGCAAGGAAAGGGGGAAGGGAGGTTTCTCAGCAATTGGCAACTAACAGGGAAGCACTTAACAAATCTTTAATGGATGAGGTCAGCACACAGTTGTTTTTCTGGAAGCACAAATTTTATGAATGGGGCAATAAACCGGGCCCCCTGCTGGTCAACCTGATCAAAGGGAGGAGAGGGAGTAAGAGGGTCAATGAAGTGAAGGACAGAAATGGAGTGCTGCATAGGGATGCACAAGGCATTCTAAACAGCTTTGCTGAGTTCTATCGGGAGCTCTATAAAGGGGAGGAGGGGGGAGGGAGGAACAAGATGAGCCAGTTTTTGCACCAGATTGCAATGCCGAGGGTCTCGGAAGCTTGGAGGGGTAGGATGGATAAGGAGATCTCAAGGGAAGAGATTGCCAGGGCCATTGCTTGCTTAAAACTGGGTAAAGCATGCGGGCCAGACGGACTACCTGCGGAATTTTATAAAGCAATGGGAAAGGAGGTGATAGAACATCTATGGATCCTTTTTAAGGAGATTAGGAAGGGGGGACCCCTGCCTCGTTCTATGGGTGAGGTGACTATATGTGTTATCCCGAAGCTGGGTAGGGATCAAGGGGACTGTGCTGCTTACAGGCCCATATCTCTCCTTAATGCCGATGCAAAGATTTATGCTAAGATACTGGCCTCTAGATTGGATGAGCTTCTCCAGGAACTGATACATGTAGACCAGATGGGATTTATCCGAGGTAGACACTCATACCATAATGTAAGAAAGGTTCTAAATGTAATACAGAATGCATCTAGGACAAAAAGACCTACGGCGATTATTTCTCTAGATGCTGAAAAGGCCTTTGACGGCATAGAGTGGGAATATTTATGAGGTATTGGAGAGATATGGGTTTGGGAAGGATTTTATGGGGATGGTGCGGACCTTGTATGCCTCTCCATGGGCTTCGATCCTAGTGAATGGAGGCCTCTCTGAGTGGGTTTTTCTATGTAGGGGAACGAGGCAGGGGTGCCCTCTGTCTCCCCTCCTGTTTGCTCTGGCAATAGAGCCCCTGGCTATTGCAATTAGGCAAAACCCAGAGATCAAGGGGGTGGTGGGGAGAAGGGGGAGGACAGCACAAACTGTCCTTGTATGTGGATGACATGATTCTATA
The DNA here is from genome assembly GCA_016271365.2 of Neoceratodus forsteri. Taxonomy (NCBI): domain Eukaryota; kingdom Metazoa; phylum Chordata; order Ceratodontiformes; family Ceratodontidae; genus Neoceratodus; species Neoceratodus forsteri. Next base: position 45,038,890 of record CM057451.1, read on the forward strand.
CCTCAGAGATCCAGCGGGTTTGGTACCAGCCTTATTGCGGGCAGAAGCTGACTTTGCAAAATTTTCTGGATATAAGATAAATATTGATAAATCAGAGATCCTTTTAGTGGGGAGCACTGGGCCGCAGGAGGAGAAAAGGGAATGGGGCCTACGGTGGGTGTCCTCCTCATTTAAATACTTGGGAGTAGTGATTGGGCAGAAATGGGAGGAACTCTACCGGCTGAATTACACCCCCATGATTAAGGGGATATTGGAGGAGATGAAGAAATGGCGGGCTCGTCCCCTGTCTTGGCTAGGACGTAATAACTTAATTAAAATGAACGTTCTGCCCCGAATCTTATACTTATTACAGATGCTACCAACTGGTCTTAATAATAAGGATACAAAAACTTTGGAGAGAGGGTTTGGAGAGTTTCTGTGGAGGGGGAAGAGGACGAGGATAGCTTTGAGGAGGTTGAAGGCGTCAACGGAGAATGGAGGTCTGAACTTCCGGGATTTGAAGCATTATTTTTTGGCGGCACAGATCAGGGTTGTTAAGGACTGGCTCAGTGGGGCAGATTCAGCTAGTTGGTTAGAGTTAGAGGAGGAAGGGGCGGAAGGTCGGCTGACTGCTTATTTATCGGAAAGAGGCAGAAAGGGATATGCCTCAATGAGACACACTAACCCCATGGTTTGGACAGTACTAGAGAGTTGGGCTAGAATAAAGACAGTCCTAGGCTGTAGAGAGGGAGAGACATTATTGTTGCCTATAGCGAGGAACCCCTTTTTTAGACCTGGCTTTGAGGATAAGGGCTTTCTGGAATGGGAGAAGGAAGGAGTGCATTGCCTAGGAGATGTGTGTAGGGGGGTATGGTGTTGCCCTTCCAGGAGATACAGGAGAGGCTAAGAATACTGACAACCCACCTTTATAGATTCTTTCAAGTTAGGAATTTGATCAAGGTAGCAGACAGGCAGCGAACAGGGAATCCGGGGATAGATCAGCTGGAGGGGTTAATTGGAGTGGCAAGGAGGAACCCATCTGGGATCCTAAGGAAGGCGGTACACCTCTTAAGACTAAGTTTTAAGGATCTGTTGGATCAACCGAGGCAACTATGGGAGGGGGACTTGGGCATAGCTATATCTTGGGATAACTGGGGACTAATACTGGGATCACATGTGGGGCTTCTGTCTTGCAATAAATATAAAGAGAGTACATATAAATTTGTCCACAGACTTTATTGTCCACCAGTGATGAGTCATAGGATGCATACCGAGATCCCTGAGACTTGTGGAAGATGTAAGAGGCATAGGGGTACATATTTCCATTGCTTCTGGGACTGCCCCTCTTTGAAGACATACTGGCGGGCGGTGGGGCGACAGCTGGGTACCATGTTGGGGAAGGAGATTCTAGTTACGCCCCTAAGCCTACTCTTCGGTGTGGAGGAAGGAGACGGAGGGGTATGGATGTCATACCAGAGGTGGATTAGAATATTGCTAGCACAGGCTAGACAGGTGATCCTAAACACTTAGGTCTCGGGGGATCCCCCTACAATAGCACAATGGCGGTCACTGTCCATTCGGGCATTGGCACTGGAACAAAGATCTTATCAGCTACAGGATAGGTTAGAGAAATTTGCGAGTCAATGGACCCATTTCATGGGAACACTCTCAGTGGATGAACTTATGATACTGAATGCGGGATAGGCTAGGAGGAAGGGGCAGTAAGGAGGTGGGGGAGGATGGGAATACGTTGATGGCTAGAGGAAGGATGCTAAATGGGAGGAATGGACTGAGGGAAAGTAAGCTGGACGACCTTGGTAGATTTGTACATAGGTTAAATAATGTAGTGATCTGTATGATTTTTATTGTATTAATATTTTATTTTAGAGGTAATTGGTATATTGTAAGGGCTTCTGTTTGTTCTTTTTTCTTCTTGTTCACCCCTTGTTGGCTTGGGGTGCCCTTTTTTATGGTGTTTAAAAAAAAAAAGAAATGAGCTAGTAATATGGGAGAGAATATGGTTCTATAAGAACAGATGGATTGTCTGAAATGTGATTTATGATGTCTCTCTTAAGTTGACTATATGTAGTTATTTTAATATATTGAAAACTCAATAAAAAGATTTAAACAAAAAAAGAAAAAGTGGTTGCCACCCAACTTACTGAATACCTAGCCAATTATGACATTCTATGCCCAGAGCAGCATGGCTTCCGTTCGGGCCATAGCACCACCACAGCCCTCCTAGAATTCACCAACTTCCTGCACTCCTCCCTAGATGCCAGTAACATTGCAGGAGCTGTGTTCATAGACCTATCCAAGGCCTTCAACATGGTCTGCCACCCTCTCCTTCTTGACTCCCTCCACCAACTTGGTTTCTCCACAGGTTCCCTAGCCTGGTGCTCCAGTTACCTTTCTGCCTGGTCCCAATGCGTCAAAATTAACAGAACCCTATCTGACACACTACCCGTCCGCTCCAGGGTGCCCCAGGGCACTATTCTAGGGCCACTTCTTTTCTCCCTCTACCTAAACTCCTTACCAAAGGCCTGCTCCACAAAAATATTACTATTTGCAGATGATGCGGTGCTCTTTGCTTTGCATCATAAACCCACGCCCCTTCAGGACTCCCTCCAACATGCCTTCTCCCAGGCCGAAACATGGTTTAAGGACCATAGACTGGTCATAAACTTAAAAAAGACTAAATCAATGATCTTCTCTCACCACCAAAACAAAGCAAAAAGTGCACCTCTCCGCATCCTCCCCAGCACCTAGCACCCCCCTAGAATAGGTATCCAACTACAAATATCTTGGACTTACCCTCGACTTGGCCCTTACCTTCCATGACTACATAAACACCCTTGCTGCTGCAACAAACACCCAGATTGGACTCCTTTACCGACACAGGGACTGCCTCCCCTCCCACACCCTTAAGCTTGCCATCACCTCATCAATACTGTCCCTAGTAGACTATGGGCTCCCTGTATACGGGGCAGCAGATAACTCCGCACTCCAGAAAATCCAGGTCTCCCTAAACAAGGCCGGCAGGCTCCTAACTGGTGCACCTTGGCTCACCCACACATGCTCACTCTATACCTCTGCCAATCTTTTCAACCTCGAAGAAAGGCTCCTCTACCAGACCTGCATACTGTCCAAGAAAATACTGCTCAGACTCTCCCTCCCTGGGTCACCACCTCTCTTCATCCTGCCACCCGCACTATCTCTACCTGCAACTCAGAGAAAGAACCACTGGTTGTGCCCAGGGTAAAAACCTCCCTTGCCCAGAGATCTTTCCACTGCAGGGCCTCTACATGGTTTAATGCACTCCCTACCACCATCACTAGTGCACCCAAGATCGCCCACCTCAAAACCACTCTTCGCAACCACCTCTTCAATATCCAGTCCTGTAACTGCAACTAATATTTCACTCTCTCACCCACTCTGATCCAAATTCTCTGACAAAGTCCATTATGGATTGCAACCTCCGTCAACAATAGCAAACTCATGAATAGGACTGACTACTCTGTTTAGATGCTTTCTCAAGCTAATAATGTCTTTCTGCTGTGATGATGTAAATATCATCATCCAAATACTGTAAATAATGTCTGAAAATATCTACATCCAAATACTGTAAATAATGTCGGTGACAAATATCTATAACACCTGCTTAATGTAATTGTTGTTATACCCTGTCTGTATTAGTTTTTGTCTTACATGTGACAAGGTACCTTTGTAAATGAGCCTCTGGCTCAAAGGTTGTAAACTGATATATCAAATAAATAAATAAATAAGATCAATGACATGCTCATTGATGGGGTTGATTGTAACAACCCTAGCACTATAGCTAATTCTTTTAATAAACAATTTGTGAATCTCTGCCCTCACCTCCCTGTTCACAGGTCTTGCATCCCATGATGAGTCTATGCTATCCCCTGCCTCTTTGCTGCCCCACTCTGTCTTCTGCTTCAACACTGTTACTGTTGGTGAGGTTGACAGGTTGTTGGCCTGTCTCTCCCCTTATGCTAGCCATGCTGATGACAAATTGAAGCCAAAACTCCTCTGCCTTAGTGCCCCATTTCTGGCTTTACCATTTCACATACTGTTCATATAACACATCTCTGCCTACTGGTATTGTGCCTGACATTTGGAAGGTTGCTCAGGTGGTTTCTGTCTTTAAGCAAGGGGACCTAAAATGCATTGAAAATGATCACCCCATAGCAGTCCTGTCACCCCCTAACAAGCTCCTGGAGAAAACTGTTGCTTCCCAGCTTACTGAATATCTTTATACACATAACTTGCTGTACCTGGTGCAGCGTGTTTTTTGGAGGGGACATAATACCCCCACTGCCCTTACTAAGGTCCCCTTTGAGACTAGGGTGGCCATGGATCAGAGCAAGTTAACTGGAGCTATCATTGTTGATCTCTCCAGGGCTTTTGATTTGGCGGATCACACACATCTCTGTATCAAGTTGTGTTCCTTTGGACTGTCTGACTATACGTTTGCTTGGTTTGCCAGCTATCTACATGACAGACAGCAAATGGTCAGATTTAATAGAACATTTTCAGAACTGACTCCTCTCTCAGTTGGCGTTCCCCAAGGTTCAATCCTGGGTCCCATTCTTTTTTCACTGTTTATTAATGATCTTCATATACCTGCCCATTGTAGCTCCACCCTGTATGCAGAGGATCTGGTAATTTTGTCTAGCTTCCAGGACATCAAGATCATCAATTCCCAACTTACTGAAGACTTCTGCCTACTGTATTTCAGTCTTGGCTAGCAGCTAATAAGCTGGTCCTCAACCTAGAGAAAACTCAAATTATGCTTTTCGGCTCTCGGACAAAATTCAGATCATGCCCTGATCCCCTGGCAGTGTCCAGTATTGACGGTTTCCCCCTGATTGGTGCTTATTCTTTCTAGTACCTAGGAGTCACCCTTGACCCTCAACTGGATCTCTCCTTGCACATCTCTAGTGTGTGTAGGCCGCGAACAGTAAGATTGGCATGGCTTACAGAGTCAAACACTTTCTCACCCCTGCTGCATGTCTGGTCCTTGCTAAGGGAGTGCTCCTACCCTCCCTTAATTATGGGTTCCTTATCTACACCAATCTACACCAATACTGCTATGTCCCTCTTGTCCAAATGGGATTTAGTGCATTATGGGGGTGTGGTAGCACCCCTATATTTAGGGGTGAGTAGGGGGTTCAATGTTAAACCACTAACTTTGCACCTTAACAGCTTTGGCAGCATTTAATGAAATTAGCTGAAATTGTGCATGCATTATCTAGTAGCCAAGGTCTAACTATATAGAAAGATTCATGATGGCAGCTTGTGCAGCTTCTGAGATCCGCATATGTCATTTTCCTGTAAACATCTAATTTTTTTTCCTGTACTTGACATGTGACTTGAGATTGCTGTCACATACAGCCTACACAGAATGGAATTTTTTTCTAAATCTTTCAGGGTCGAAGCATACTGTGCCAAGGTAGTGCCTTTGAAAGGTTTTTGGAAAAAAATATTAAAGAGTTCCACAGTTATAACAGTTTAAAGTATGGTTTTCTTTTGTTCCAAGCATAGTTAGAAGGGTTTTTGGATAACATTCTGATATGACACCAAAATTCTGTGTTGCAGACTGTTTTTGGTTCCTCTCAACTTGCTTCTCACAGCAAGAAATTGTTTTGTGCTGTGAGAACCACCATCTTGTTTTTTCCCTTCAAACTAAAAAGTAGAGAAAATACATAAAAATGGAGTAATTTTAAAAAATGAACACCTGAACTAGAATCTGATGTTTGCTTTTTAAAATACTGTTCAGAAATACCTGTTCTGAGCACCCCAAAATCCAGGGTGCCCAGCTTAGTGAGAGGAGTTGTTCACTCACGTTCTCTGTACAACAGTGGCATTTTCTTGAGTTCTGCAGCCACAACTGGAAGTCATGCTTCAGCTGCAGTGACAGCAGTGAGCTGCCAATCCCCTGTTCTTTTTGCCTTCCTCTGTCTGTCTGCCTATCTATCTGTCTGTCATCTTTCTGTCTGTCTGTCTGTCTATCTATCTATCTATCTATCGGACTGGGGTGCCCACCCATGGTACTGTTTCTTTTCCCCCCTCACCTCCAGGTTGCCTACCCATCCTCACAGTATTTATTTATCTTTAAAATAACAAATATAAATGGACTGGGGTGCCTACCCTCAGTACCACTTCTCATGACTCCCCCCACCCTCCAGGTTGTCCAGCTCCATAAGCAGAAAAGTAGCCCAACACTGGGGTACCCAATCCTCGGTGTCAGAATGCATTCTGAAAGAAAGAAAACTGTCCCTTGATTTTTTTGGTAACCTGTAAAAAAGGAAAATGGTCCCTCACCATTCTGACCCCTCACATACCCCCCTCTGACCTCCCACTCAGCAGCCACCACCCCATCCATCCCACACACAGATCCCACATACCCTTTGTCAATGGAACATGCTCAGGATGAAGATCCACTCTCCAACTGAAGATACATCTTGCTGCTGGAACTGCGAACTGCAATATGAGAAAATAAGGCAAGTGCAGGTATAATGTATTTAAATAGGGGTTTGAACTTTGAATCACAACTTTGTCAGTTTTGCTAATTTTACACCAAATTTTTGACATGTCCTTTTTGAGATCCCACCTCATGACCAATGGCAGTGGAAATATGCAAACCTGCCTTAAAAGGCCTATTAGGTGGGATTTGAAAATTTTCACCACCTTGTTCATGAGATGGGGTCACAAGAAGGCTATACTGAAGATTTTGGGGAAGAATATTCAAAAATGACAACGTTGTGAGCGGTCATTGGGATTTTTACATGCTTACTCGTAACTTTGGTAATTTTAAACATTTTGATCCCAGATTTTCAATGTAGCCATTTTTTCACACCACCTCATGAACATGACAGCTATCATTTTTCAAGTCCTGGCCAAAATGTGTTTTGACACCTGTGACATGGAATGATGTTTCAGTGGCATAGAATAACATTTCAATGGGGATTTGAAAATTTTCACCTACTGAGTTCATGAGGTGAGGTAATAAGAAGACTATGCTGAAAATTCAGTGCACAAATATGGTTAAATGCACAGGTTATGAGTGAATGTTGCAGTATTTCAGCTTTCACCCATAACTTCACTAATTTTAATATTTTGACTCCAAACTTTCAACATAGCCATTTTTCCATACCAGCTCATAAATGTGATGTGTCATTTTTTAAATCCTGGATGAGACATGTTTTCACACTTCTGCTGCAAAATGATGTTTTGGCCAATATTTTATAAATGCTACATGTCACATTTATAAAGGGAGTCATAAAACAGCTATCTTGAAAATTTGAGGTCAAAATTACAAAAACAATTATAAATGTTTATGTGTGTATATATATTCTTTGCAAAAAACTTCACTAATGCATCAGATTGGGTTGAAGCAACAAAAGTAGGGAAATGAGGCATTAGAGTTTTGAACCCTAACACCCACCACCCCACCCCCACCCTCCACACACCAACAGGAGTTGGGATGTGCATTGGGGTCATCAGCCCTTACTCTCACACCGTTCCATGTCTAAGTAAGAAATGGTACATTATAGGAGAATGAGGTGAGAGCTAGGCCCAATGACCCCAACACATACCCCAATGCATTTTGGTGTGTGGAGAAGGGGGTGGTAGGGGTGGGGGGTTAGGGTTTGAAAACCTAATGCCTCATTTCCATGATTTTGTTGCTTCAACCCTAACTGATGCAATAACAAAGTTTTTTTTTTTTGCAATGAATTTCCTTACTTTTTGAGAAAGTGTAATCTTACCCTTATATGTTTGTTGGAGCACAGGGCCCTCTGGACCCTGCACTCCCATCAGTCTACAGTGTTTTGTAGTTGCACAAGGCCCCATGTGCAGGGCCTTCTGGGCCCTGCACTCCTATGTGTCCATAAGTGTATAAACATTGTAATTAACCCTCATCTCCCTCCAGGCACTGCACTCCCACCCCACTCCCATCACTCCATAATGGTATCAATTTTTGCAAGTGCAGGGCCCCATGCTCCCATCTACCTATAACTGTGGAGTCACAGCACAGGCCTAGAGACATTCCAAGTAACCCTTGTGCTGGAAATGGTGCAATATTTCAGTAACCATAGGAACATTTGAAAACATGCCACTGCAGTTGTAATCATGGACTGGCAACCAGCATCATTGCTTAGTACACCTAGGTGTACTAAGCTGCATTTAGCAAAAAATCTGTATCTCAAACCGTTTTCGAGATATACTGTAGGCGCCAAAAGGTACTACATCAACCACAATGTTATTCTATGGGAAACTTCCAGACTTTGAAATGTTGTAAGTATGGAAGTGATGTAAATTTTATCATCAAACCAGCAAAAACTCACATCTCTGGAGCAAGCCCTTTGTACCCTGAAAATTTCAGCTCGAAAGTCCTAACCATTTCTTTGCAGTGAAGTGACAAAGAAACAAAAATCCTTTTTCATGAGGTGTCGAAATCCCTTTTCTATGAGCCAGTTTCCTTTTTGCTTGATGTTAAAATCCCTTTTCGTGAGGCTTAAATCCCTTTTTGTACCATGCAGCTATCTAAAAGACTGAACTTGAGCTTGCTCAGAACCCTAAATTTCAAAACTGAATAACTTTGGAAGGGGTTCATATTTTTTTACCAAACCAACATTGACTTGTTCTTTGAGGCAAGCTCTTTCTACCCTGAAAAAAAAATTCAAAATAGTGTGGCTGCAGCGTGATGCAGAAAAAGCAGCCAAAAAAGGTGAAAAAAAGTGACTTTTACAGTTTTTTCACTATATGCAGCACAAAATCTATAAATCTGATCAAAACAAAACTTGGTACACCAAGAGATCTGCCCCACAGGACAGCACATACCAAATTCTGTGCAAATCCGTTGAATGGTTGCAAAGTTATAAAAGTGCAAAATTTGAGGTTTAACATTAAACTGTCTACTCAACTCTAACTATATTATTTTATTTATTTATTTATTTTGCTTTTGGTAACTGGGTAAGTGCACCAGGCATAAGAATGCCTATTTTCAGGCATGGCCCAGGAGAAAACAGTTTAAATACATACTAGATACATGTGACGCAGCACATGAAAGCAGCACAGTTTAGAGGGAATAACAATACTTAGGGTATGGAAAGACAATTGCTTTGACAAAAAAATGATATGAAAATTTTACAGTAGTATGAAGATTATAATACAGATTGTAACAAGTAAACACAGGAAAATCAAAACAGAAGGAGACAGGCATTGCAAAACAGTACAATAAGTACCAAACTGAGTGGTTAATGAGCAGGGGAGAGGAATGGAGAGTGGTAGGAGGAGAGAAAGAGAGGGAGGTGATGAGAGAGTGGGCAATGATAGGGTATGAGAGAGGCAGGGAAGAGGTGTCAAAGAAGTGGATTATCTAGAGAAAGAAAAAAGAGGGCAAGAAGAAAGTAAAGGGTCAAGGTGGATTAAAGCAAGTGCAGGTGTTAGCGGTACACAGATGCTCACAGTGAAGTTTCTTAAAGCTAGCATGGGTGGTCACTTGACAGATAGAAGTGGGTATAGAGTTCCAGTGTTTGGGAGCCGTGCAAGAGAAAGCGCATGTGCCCATGTTGGATCTACATCTTGGCATGTGCAAAAGGGCTTTGTCAGTCGATCGTAGCCCATAGGTGAGAGGTTGTGATTCCAGAAGGGAGGCAAGGGATAGGGGGAGGCCTGTCCTGGCAACACAGTCAATTAATGAGCCAAAGGACTGAAGATGGTAGGAGGAGGGGCACAGCCATTTTAGGTCAGCGTAGAGCTGGCAATGGTGTTTGTAACGTGATGATGCAGAGGCACAGCGGCAGATGCTATTGTAGGTGGTTTCTCATTTATGGAAGGAAGACTTTGAGGCTGATAGGTAGATAACTGAGCCATTTGCTAGGGCTAGGAGAAGGAAGCCTTGTGCCACAGCTAGTCTGGCTGAAGGGGTGAGGGCGTAGCTAGTACGATAGGCACTTCCTATCTTAGCATTTACAGACTTACAGATAGTGGTAATGTGGAGGTTAAAGTCTAGAGATTCATCAAGAGTAACACCAAGATATTTAAAGGATTTGGTGGTAATCAGAGGGGAGCCGTCTGCACACAAGATTGTAAGGGGATTGTGATTCGATTTGAGTCTAGTAGGCGAGCCAAAGAGCATGGAGTATGTCTTGCTAGAGTTGAGAACAAGTTTGTTCTCAGTGAGCCAGGTCTGAATATTCACGAAGTCCAAGACAATAGAGTGGTTTAGGTCTGCGGCAGTTCTAACACTGTGGTAGATATCTAGGTCATCAACGTAGAGCAAAGATGAGCAGTTCAGTGTAATTAATGGGATGTCATCAATGAATATAGTGAAAAGCAAATGGCCGAGTATGGAGCCCTGGGGTACTCCAACATGGATAGATGAAAGATCAGATATGGCTGAGTTGAAAACTATGGCTTGTTTTCTGTCCGACAGGTAGCTTTCGAACCAGACCACGGTATCCAAGGAGAAACCAAAGGAGGTTAGTTTTGCAAGAGGAAGGGTGTGGTTGACCAGGTCAAAAGCCTTAGTTAGGTCGATGAAAACCGCACCTGTCAGGAGGCCCAAGTCCATGGAGGTATAGGTGTCATTTATTAGTTTAAGTAGGGCAGTGGAGGTGCTGTGACCTTTGCAGAAGCCATGCTGTGAGCTAGAAAGAAGGTTATATTTCTGGAGGTATTCTATGGATTGGGTGGCAACTAGTTTTTCAAGGATTTTGTTAGTACAGAGAGTATTGCAATGGGATGGTAGTTCTTGATTGCTTTAGGATCACCCTTTTTAGGAATTGGGGTGACTTTAGCTATTTTCCAGACATTTGGAAGTGTACCACAGCACAGAGACAGGTTGAAGATTTTGGTTAGAGGAGAGGCTATGAAAGGGGCAGCAGCTTTCAGGAGCCTGGCTCAAGACCATCCAACCCCGGGCTACCACACCACTAAAATTGTTGAGAGACTTTCTGTGTAGAGCCACTCTTGACCCCAGCAGGTATGCTTTGTGATCATGTGTCAGTGAGACGAGTTTGGGGCAGAGCTCAGTAGCACAGCTGGATCGTGTGAGGGTGAAGAATGGCACTTTTATGCTCTTTTCTTTTAGGTTTGCTTGTAAGGACAGAGCAAGGAACAACATTATCAGAGCAAGGAAAAAAATTAAGGCTTCATTTGGCTAGGCAGATTTACTGTGTGTTATTATTTTCTTCTGTGCTGACAGGATTTGTTACTGTTTTTGCTTACATTTTACTGTTCTCTGATTCAAATTGCTGTTGCAGGGTATACTTTCTGCTGCATTGTTACAGGGTGTGCCAACAGGTTTGTTACTGTTTTGTGCTTACAACTTACTGCTGCAATCTTCTCTGATTCACATTGTTGTTTGCAAGGTATATCTTCTGTTAAAGTGTTCTGCAGGTTGTGCTTACAGGTTTTGTTACTTTTTCACTGCTTTATTTTTCTCTGTAGCAAAGTGTTTTTTGCAGGGTATATCTTCTGTGAAATTGTTACAGGTGGTACTTACAGGTTTTACAGTTTAATCTATCATTAGGCTATGCTTTCAGGGCAAATTACAGGAGCACATACGAGATACAGACTGAGGGATAGTGACTGCGTTTGTTGTTGGTTGATTGTTTCTGCTCTTACCTCCTTGTGTCTTTTGTCCATGGTTCTCATTTTTTGGCAAGGGAAGGGCCCAACCACCCACCCCAACCCCCAATCACCTCCTGCTACACTCCTTTTATAGAGTAGCACAGTCATGACATTTTCTGTAGCAAAGCAGGAAAGGGAGGATCAGAAGGGTATCCACACAGTGACCTCACTTACAGGGCCCAATTAATTTAACTTGTTATAAAAGTTATACAAAAACAAACAAACAGTATATATATATATATGTGTGTGTGTGTGTATATATATATATATATATATATATATATATATATATATATATATATATATATATAAATCCAACTTTTGCTTTCATTTTCCTTCTAGTTACTCAGACCAGGTCTCTGCCCATGCTGCCTGGAGCTGAGCCCTTAGTTCTCTGATGGTTCAGCATATAGGACAGTGTCCTAAATCCTGTATAACTGCCCCTTTAAAAAGTGTCCTGTAGTACCTCTTCAGTTGTCTACCTATTGCAATGGGCGAGAGCGAAATTCAAGCCAAGTCGTCAGCATAAATAAGGACTGGGACTATAATTCCCTCAGCTGAGAGGGAGTGGTTCAATACAGGAATTAGTTTTTCTGGAAAATCATATTTAAAAAGGTTGAACAGGGCAGGAGCCAGAATACAGTCATGTTTAACACCTTGGCTTGAATAAAAAGATTTTGCCAGATTACCAGCTAAATCATATCTAACATATGTTTTATTGTCTGAATAGAGATTTATTATAATTCTCAATATAGTTTGATTAATTTGTAGATTTTTGAATTTCTGCTATAATTTGTTTCTGTTGACTCTGTCGAATGCACCTTGAAAGTCCACAAAAGTGATGTATATTGGTAAATGTTTCTTAACATAATATTTCTCTTTGATATGTGACAATACAAAACATTGATCTACTGTTGAATATTTTTGTCTGAAACCTGCTTGAAAGTCATTAATTATATTTTTTTCTTGTAGCCACTTGTTTCTTGAAAATATTCTACTTAGGCTATCCAGGAGGCTAATGGGTCTATAGTTTTCTGGCATTTTTGGATTTCCTTTCTGATGAAGTGGTATAATTATGTTTTCTTTCCATGACTGAGGGATCACATTCCCATCTATTATTTTATTAAATAACATTGCCAGAAGACCACACCACCACTCCTGCTCCACCTTGCATAGAAATGGTGAGACACGATTGGGACCTGGTGCTTTATTGGGTTTAGTTGCCAGTACAGCTAGGTAAACTTCCCGTGGGGTAATATTTAATGGTGTATGAGCATCCTTTAATTGTGACAGGATGTTGTTTTGATTGTTGGAATCAATTTCTCGATAAAATAATTTTTCATAGTAAGTGATCCAGTTTGCAGCTGGGATGTATGCTGAAATATTTGGAGTGAAATTGCCTGTCCCTCTTACGATTTTGAGCCAAAGACTTTTGAGATTGCGGCTTTCTATTGTCTCTAACATGGATTTCCATTGTTCCTGGGTATACTTATTGTATTTCTTTGCTAGGAGAGTCTTATGTTCTTTCCTCTGTTTGTTCAGATGCTGAATATTTTCTATAGTTCTATTTGATTGTACTATTTTAATAATCTTGTTCAGATTATTCCTGAAATTCTGACATTCTTTGTCATACCAAGATCTTTGTTGCCTTGGTCTATTTGCTTTATAAAGCATAGGCATAATCTTATTTGTTATTGCTTGGACTGAATTATAAATTTATGTTGCAGTACTTTCCTCTATAATGTTTTCTGTTATGGTTTTTATCTCTGCAGACTTTAATATTGTGCTAATGTCCACTTCTATATCCCAGGAATATTGTACTCATTTCTGATTTCTAATTTGAATTTCTGGAGGTGTTTCTGAATGTGTCCCATATTTCCTTTTGGTAATTCTATGGCCACTTTTAGAGGGTAGTGATCACTTTCAGGGCATAATATGATTCAAACTTTGCAATATTATTAATTAGCTAGTGAAATATACAAAAGTAATCAATTACACTTACCTTCTTCCTGCTTAGGAAAGTAAAATATGTTGTGTTCTCCCCCAGTATGCTGCCATTCAGGGTAATTAGAACATATTTTACTAGAACATGATATAAAAACTTTCTGATAGGCATTAGTTGTTCTATCTCGAGTATAATTTTGGACAATCAAGGCACCCCTCAGCAGTTCAACTGTAAGCAGTCCCAATCTGGCATTAAAGTCTCCCATCAACATTAAATTTGCATGCGGATATTTATTAATAACTGAATCCAAATGCAAATCCAAATTTGTCCAAAAAGTATTTGAGAATAATTTTTTGTTTGCTGGGGGTGAATATACGTTTTTATTATTAACAGCTCATTATCTAGTTCAGCTATAACAGTTACTATGTTAGAAGAGATAAGTTCTATTGTTTTAATTCTGATTCTCTCTGTAATTTTTTTTTGTATTATCTGTTTTTCCACCTCCTCATGGCACCATTGATGGCAACTGTTTCGGAGCACCAATGCCCCACACCTCCACCTCAACCCTGCACCACCATTCTCCTGACTCTGTTATGCAGCCTTACTTCAGGTAATCCAACCTATCCCTGTGTCGGGAGGGTCCCTCTCATCTGAGGGGAATGTGCCATCAGCAAACTCCGTATCCCGGGAAGCTGCCACAAGGTCAGTCCGGGCTAGCTCTGGGATTTGTGGGGATGCAAGTCAGGTGCTCATCATCCAGGTGGCAGGGAGCCATTTCCACTTTTCTAGTCTCACCCCCCCCCACGTTGTAGTCATAAAGACAGCATCCTGAGGTGGAGAGGTACAGGAGGGCACATCAAGACATGCCCTCCAAAGTCGACCACCAATCTACCCACAGGAACACAGTCCTCCCCTGGGAGGGACACATCCATTGGACACTTGTGAAACCCCTCCCCTGCTGGTCTCCACTCCTGGCACCCAGGCTTGGGGCTTGAACCCAGGTTGCCAGTGTGCTGAGTGAACTCCTTTGCTCGGTACCATGGAGCTGTCCTCTCTGTGATTTTAATAAATGTTACTATGCCGCCTGAGGGTCGGCCTTGTTTAGCGATCTTTTGGGCCTTTGCTTCAAAAGAAGCATATCCCCTGAGACATGGATCTTCAAAAGCCATGTTTCCCGCAGGTAAACAGTTACATTTGCTAAGAGGAACCTTTCCAGTTTTATGTCCATCGTTTTTTTTGAAAAGCCAGAAATATTCCAAGACATTATATAATTCTCCTATACATTGTTTTTTTAATAGACATCTCACTCAATGTAATATCCCTATCCTGATTCCATTGTTGTTCCTCCTGCTTAAGTATGTGAAATCTATTTAGAATAGGGAGGTTATACACCTGTGTCTGCCTTGGGGTTTGTTCGTTAAGCTTTCCTTTTATGAACCACTCTGGGGCTAGTTTTATTTGCTTTTTAGCTTGTTTGTAATCATCTGGTGAGCATAATAGAATGCCCATGTCATCAGTAGTGAAGCCAGATTTGGGAACATTTGGGAGCTGGTGGGGTCTTTCAGTCAATCATTGGCTCCACAATGGGCACTAAGCATTGAATAAAGATGGTGGTGGGGCACCACTACTCACACTGAGGCTGCCAGGAGGGGCAACCACACCCAAGTCCCCCCTCTGGCTCCGCCACTGCATGTCATCTAAACTTGTGACTGATCTCAGTATTAAATTAAATATAATTTGAATCTCTTACAGCAAATGTTATCTGTCCCTGGTTTGTAAATCCTTCCTCCCTGCAGGCCTGTAACAGTCCCCTTTTTCCCAATTTAACCCCCATGACTTCTGTTAAAATATAGCAAACTGTTCTCATTAATGATCTTTCTGTTTCTAATGGGGGTTACTCAACCACATGCATTGATTAAATATAATGCTTTTCCATGTTGACAAATGATTTTAAATGGCATTTTTGCATGACTAAGGTCAGATCTTGTTCTAATGTAAAAATGCCATTAATGAAATTTGTAATATCTATATTTAAAAGTTGTTCTATATTTATGACAGTTTTGAATTCTATTCCATCCTTCCCTAGCTTTGTTTTTTTGCTGCCAAATTCAATTCGCTATCTGTTTATCAGAAAGAAGAATTAAGAACTGAGTATTTCCCTCAGCAATGGTACCTGTGACATGGACAATGTTGTTCCTCCCTTGTGGGATTTCAAGTACCACTTCAAAGATTTGGATGGCTGTGTCTAGCATGGCCTCTCTATCTATTAAGTTATTAGAGTGTACTCCAGTGCAGATCAGCATGACTTCGTTTCCCGTCAACCATATACCTGGATTTATCCTATGACTATGCCTGTGGTCTAGTTGTTTAGCCATGCTAACATCTTTTACCGGAGAAGAAGTATCCTTAGGTGTTTCAAAATTTTGATGCGAGATAGTCTTATTAACTGAATTCAGTTTGTTGTCATTTATTTCTATTGAGGGAACTTTTTTTCTTGTTCTCTTACTTTCTTTCCACCTTTCTTATTTTTTTTTCTGTTTTCTTTCTTTGCTTTTCCATTAATTATATTTGGGAAGATTGTTGTGGTTTAGCTTGGAGTTTGACTTATTCCAAATTTTGAGCAATATTCTTCCTTTCATTTCCCCCTTTTTTCCCTTTTTCTTTGTGTTCTTTCTTTCCCTTACTATGGAACCCCATTCTGGTAGTATGGAGTTTTCTAGTTCTTCAGTGTTGTTAAGGGGACCTTTAACCATTGAGTCCCCTTCTGACTCCAGTTCCATTTTAACTAGCTCTCTAAGTAAGTTCTGTATACAGTAAGTGCTTCATGGTGTGCTACGGTAGATTTTACTGTGGTTACCTCATCCCTTAGTATGTGTAATTGCCTAGTAGGAGAACATTTGCCATACGTGTATCTTTAAGAGCATTAATTAATCTAGGGGTAAAGGGGGTTGGGTAATTTGCCACCAGCTCTGAGTGGTTTGCTAGCTGCTGGGTGGATTTTTTCCAGGAGGATTGGCCTTGGATTGGATTCCTGTGAATCTGATATGGAATAAGCCTCTAGAGATGAGACTGAGTAATCCAATTTAGTAGTGGATTCAGGGAAGGGTTCTTATTTAAATTCCGAGGTACTATAAATAGAGATTTCATCCTTCAGTTTTTTATATTGCTTCCAGAACAGGGCAGGCTCATTACTGAATCCATGACCAAAATGGGTGTAGAGTGATGTGATCCCTGAAATGAATCATCGGCCTTTCCAGAGGGAAGCTCGTTTGCCCTGTCACTACTTTCTTTGTGGGTTACAGATAGGCATGTTCTTCTGAGCTTGGATTTCCATCTTATTCTTGCCCTGTTCAAGCTTCCTGTCTGTTTTATCCAAATGTCCAAGGCTTTTTGAAAGCTTATTTTGAGAGCCTTGTTTGGATATATTTTTGTTGCCAGCTTTGATTTTTTAGGGACTTATTTTTGTTTTTGCCCTGCTTTACTGGCTCCCCACTATTAAGTTTTCTTGATTGGCCTCTAGTAGTCACGATTATTTTCACAGATATTACTCAGTAAGCTGGTTTACAGACACAATATTAGAGGTCAGAAAAACTGTAACGCTGTAAGACATTCAGGTATTATAAAGTGCAATGAATTTCAGAGTAAAGTACAATAAGGTGCTTTGTGCAAAACGTGCAAAAAATGTGCGAAAATGAATAAAAATAGATAAAAAGATACAAATGCAATTTTAGTTTCCTCCTCCGGATAATTCTTGTAAGGTACTGTAGATTCTTAAAAACTTTAGGAGTCCCCTTATGTAATATAGCTTTCTTATGATGTACTTCTAGACCGCTCAGTCTCTTTGTTGTTGCTGTCAATTAGGCTCCCCAACTCCTTAAATTTTCATGTCTTGAGAGATTTTGCATAAAACACTGTGTTAGCAGTCTCTAGTCTAGTTCATACAGATAAAGGTCTGCTTTGAAATGCTCTCCCTCCAAAGTGAGCAGGGTCCTTCTGTAAGGTACCAGGTACCAGGTGCTGGCTCTTTACAGTATTATCACTAAATAAAAACAAAATGAAAGCACTCAGTAAATCAAAATGGCCTTTGTAAGGTTTAGTCTACCTAACAAAAAAATAAATAATAAAAGACTAACGATGAACTATAATAAAACTCTTAGAGAGAGAGAGAGAGAGAGAGAGAGAGAAAGATTAATCATATGCTAATGCGCTGATAGAATAGACTACTTTCTAATCCCAGTTTTTGCTGTTTTAAAATTAAAGGAGCCTTACTTGATTTATCAGTGTGACACCCTTGGTCTCAAAAACATTGACTGCTCTCACACTCCAACAACCCAGCCACGGTGATAAGTGATGCAGATAATAAAATGCCCTTATTGGTGGTGCTTAAAAAAAGAAACTGGTGTGAGTTTTAACCTCAATGAGCACCATGAGGGCCGTACTTCACTTGCCAAGAGAATAATTTGTCTCTCTGAACTCTTGGCAATATTTTCAAGCTATAGGCTACAAACAACAATAGTACATTCTAAATAAAATTGAATGTCAGGATCGTAGCATCCACCGCAGAATGTAGCATGCAACCTCACAAGATAGCGTATGGAGTTTTACAAATGCTGGAGCATGCACACTTATAAACAGACAAACAGACATGTGACCAAGGGCACAGTCCTGGCACAAAAAATAAAAATGAAATTTATAAATGTAAAAATATATAAAGACGTAAACTTTAAAGGGCTTTTAAATGGTTTTAGTACGTGTTTTATAAATTTTTAATTGGTTCTGAACTATTTGATGGACAACGAAACACTGTAATACCTTTCGCAATGAGAGAAATATACATAAAACAGAAGTGTTAAATAGAAAACTAAAGAAATAAAAACTATACAAAAGGACTTTAACTCCCCTTCAGGCTTCAGTGAGCCTCCGGTGTACACAACACTCTATATAAGGGTCTGCCAGTCTTCCTTTCAGGACTTCAATCTCCTGTTCTTCCAACCTCTTGCTGTGGTTGTTCAACCAGCCCATCACTCACAGTAATAGCTCCAACCAGTGTGAACACCTCCTCACAGGCTTCATCCTGTGTGTGGTGAGAAAAGCAACAGGACAAGAACTGGACAGACCAAATGAGTAGGCAGTAAGAGTACCTGATAAGATTGCTGTTCTAGGCAGTAGGTGGCATACCTTAAATAAAAATAAAACAAGCTCAGCAATCCTGCTACCTGTGTCTTCTCCTCAAACGCAGGTGTGCATAGCATGAACCTAGTCCTCGCCAACAGCACTGGAAGCTCTCCCCAGGAGAACTGTGGGTCACCCTGGAAATAGTAAATGGGACAGCCATACCAACTGAGGTTGTCTACAGGCCTCCAGACCAGGAGGAGGACATAGACACATTAATGTTAGAAGCTATACAAAGTAGTAGAGCTAAAGAGGAGGTTCTGATAATGGAAGACTTCAACTTGCCAGATAGAGCTTGGTCAATACCAGCAGGAACATCCGCCAGAACTAGACACATAGTGGATTCCCTGCAGGTGGAGGGCCTAAAACAATTGTTACAACAACCCATAAGAGACAGGGCTGTCCTGGATCTAGTACTGACTAACGGGGACAGCATCACAGATCTTCAGGTAGAAGGTCACCTGGGGGCCAGTGACCATCACATGGTATGGTTCAATTTGGCCACTAGAACTAAATCATCCCCATTCCAAGGCAAAAATATGGGACTTCATAGGAGCTGACTTTGATAAGATGGCCAACAGAGTTAAGCTAGCCCTGGCAAGAAGAAACACAGGTGAGAGGGTACAGGCAAAGTGGGAAAGCATTAAGGATGCAATACTTGAAGCAATATCCCATTGTGTTGGGGAAAAAAGCAAGAGTAAAAGAAGGAGGAAACCACTTTGGTTCTCTAAAACAGTAGCAGAAAAGATCAGAGCCAAAAGCTTGGCCTTCAGAGAATATAAGGCAACGCAGCAGGATGAAGGCATACCAAACTTCCCTAAGGGAAGCAGAGAAGACAGTAGGGCAGGCAAAAAGGCCCAAACTGAGAAAACAGTAGCGCAAACAGTAAAAGAAGGGGACAAGGCTTTCTATAGATATATTTGTGAAAGGAGAAAGTCCAGAGAGGGTATTGCTAAGATCAAAGGGGATAAGGAGGAGTGTGTGTGGAGGAGGAACAAGGAAAAGCATCTATCCTAAATAGATACTTCTACTCAGTATTTACTGAGGAGAAGGTAGGGTAGGTCCCACAGCTCAGCACCATGGACACAGGGAGGAGGGAGGTGTGCACAAGTCCCTTCACAACAGAAAAGGCCCTACATGAGCTCACTAACTCAGGGTGGACAGTGGCACTGAGGGTTGAGGCACTGGATGCCATGCCTCGTGCCATGCCAGTGACCTGGATTCAGGAATGAGTCCAGGTCATTGGGGGTCGGTAGCAGAGGGAGAGGACTGAGCATCCAATGAACTGCTCTCCTCTCCTGGGAAGGGGGGATCCAGGGCACGCTTGGTGCAGAAGAGACCTCTGGTGGAGACCAGAGGTACCACTAGCACTGGGCCATTTAATGGGGCAGAGTGGAGGCAGACTTTGGCAACTTGGATCGCATGGACGTCATTGCACATCCACACTCCAAGGGGAAACCGCACAAGAAAAATCCCATCCTCAGAGATAGGTGATGGCACCTCTACCCCAGGTCACACTCCTGACACTGGGCACTCTCCTCTCCAGGCTGCTTACCTAGTATGGCACTCTAGATTGTAAATAGAGTGCCTTGGGTAGATAGGGCGGCCCTGCCTCGGGTGGTTCAGAGCTGGGGGGTCTGTCAGGCTGGTGCGAGGAGTCGGAGGTGTCTCAGGTGGGAGGTGGAGTCCGGAGGTAAGAGAAAGCTGGAGAGATTTTCCCAAGGTCAGTAAAGAAATAGAACTGAAAAAAGAAAAAAAAAAAGCTAAGGGTGAACAAGGCAATAGGGCCTGATGGCATACATCCCAGGGTACTAAAGGAGTTAGGTACACCGTTGTGCACTGTCTGAGGAAGGATCGCAGGGATGGGGGAGTGGCCATCATTTTTTGATCCAGTCTGGGCTTCTTGGTGCACCCCATTGGCAGCACCTGATCTTTGAGTGTGTCACTATGCATTGGGATGCAGGTGCAGATTGCAGGTTTCTCCTTGTTTACCACCTTCCCTGGGCCGGGAGGAGAATTCCTGCAGGAGGTGGTGTACTTTGTCATCAACCAGGTGATGGAGTCCCCCAGGTGTTTAATCCTGGGGGACTTCAATGCCTGAGTCAATGATAAATCCACTCATTTCGGTTATGACCTCCTCCAGTTGATGCAATCACTGGGCCTGGCACAAATGGTTGCTGCTGCTATCCATCAACATGGCCACACACTCAATCTGGTGTTCCAGCTGGGTCTTGAGATTGATAGCCTCAGGATTGATCAGGTCATTTGTTCTGACCATTGCACCATGGAGTTCAGCTTTGAGGCCTCTGCTGAAAGTCACTCCCCTGTGAAGATGGTCGGCTATCACCCCTTAAAGGATGTCGACCCAGAGAGACTATTGGCATTAGCTGACCTTTTTAGGGTTAATGCAGCATGTGTGATTGGCACTGGAGAGGCAGTGGCCACCTATAATAGGATGGTTGCTGAAGCTCTAGATGCCATCACTCCAGTCCATATACAACCCAGATCCTCTCACTTGAGATCCCTCTGGTTTGATGGGGTTCTCAAGGTGATGAAGATCAGTGCTTTGAAGTTGGAGCATTGATGGTGGAAGATCCGGCTGGAGGCTGACAGGCTGGCCCTACGTTCTCACTATGTTAAGTACCAGGAGGCAATTTCCCGTAAGAAGGCAGTATTTCTGTCCAGGGAAATTGCTGCGAGGAGAAACAGACCATCTCAGCTGTTTTGGACTGTGGACCGGCTTTTGCATCCTGCCTGTCTCCAGCTGAAAAAAGCTTTTTCAACCACTTTATGTGAAGAGCTTGCTCTGTTTTTCTCCAACAGAGTTTCGGCCATCTGGTTGGGGATTCCGCCAGGGAGACTTTTGCCTCACAGTGATCGAGTTGGGAGCTTCAGAGGCACTCGAGCTACCTGGGAGGAGTTTAGGCCAGTTGAGGTGTCTGAAGTGACAAAGGTGATCTTGGAGCTGATGCACTGGAACTGGAGCCAGCACCAATGCATTCCTAAATGGAATGTGCCGATGCCATTGGCCCTGTGTTTGCCAGAATTGTCAGGTGCTCAGTGGCGGAGGGGGCTTCCCAGTTACTTTGAAAGAAGCACTGGTGAAGCCCCTCTTAAAGAAATCATCCCTTGACCCAGACATCCTGGTGAATTACTGTCTGATCTCCAACCTGCCATTTTTGAGCAAGGTTGTTGAGAAATTGGTGGCACATCAGCTTGAGGATCGCCTGGTGTCCTTGGATATCTATGAGCCATTCCAGTCAGGCTTTTGGGCCAGACATAGCACTGAAACTGCTCTAGTAAGAGTGCATAATGATCTGTTCAGGACTAGAGATGGAGGAGATAGGTCAGTTCTTGTGCTCCTCAGCTTTTGATTCTGTGGATCATGTTGTGTTTCTTGATCAACTCTGTGAGTTTTGTGGACTCACTGGCACCATCATCAAATGGTTTGAGTCCTATCTCTTGGACAGAGTGCAGCGGGGGGTGGTGATGGGGAATTTCTCCTCCTCCTCCTCCTCAATGCCTCTGTCTTGTGGAGTACCTCAGGGTTTGATCTTGTCGCTAATGTTGTTTGCAGTGTACATGGTGCCCTTGGCAAGATCATTCAACAATACAGTATGGAATTTCACTGCTATGCAGATGATACCCAGCTGTATTTGTCTTTTGCACCCGGAACTTCAGGAGTGGTCAACATGCTTAACAGCTGGCTGGCTAAAATCAATGACTAGATAGCTTCCAGCTGGCTGAGACTCAGCCCTGCTTAGATTGAGGTGCTGGTGATCAAGCCTGATCATGGGCATGATGGGTTGCCACTGGGAGTTGATTCTGGACTTGTCCTGGGGTCTACTCCATTGGTGGTTTCTCTGAGGATGCAAAATCTATGTGTGATCCTTGATTGCAGATTGCTCTTTGAAGATCAGGTGTCAACTGTAGTCAGCAGTGGTTTCTACCACTTGCGGAATTTTGCCTAGATTACGCCCCTCATTCACCCGAGGACCTGCTGACACTAGTACGTTCCTTCTTGACTTCCAGGCTCAACTACTGTAATGCTCTGTACTTTGGAGTCACAGGAGGGACCCTCAGCAGGCTGCAGATAGTGCAGAATGCAGCGTCCCAGTTGCTGACAGGCCTTTTGAGGTCCAGTCATGTGACTCCAATCCTGCGTGCTGTGCACTGGCTGCCATTCAGGTGGAGGGTCCTTTTCAAGGTGGGTCTCTTCACCTTTAAGGCCCTATACGGGCTGGGTCCTGGTTACCTGTCTGAGCTTCTGGCACTGGTGTCCTCTGCTTGCTGTCTCCACTCCTCCTCAAGGGGTCTCCTGGACATTCCCAGGGTTCAGCTCAAGACCTCGGGAGATCGTGCTTTTTGTGTCTCTGGGCTGACCCTGTGGAACTCGCTTCCATCTGCAGTCCAGGCAGCTCCCTCAATTGAAGTGTTTAAGAGGAGGCTAAAAGCCCACCTCTTCAGCCTGACCTTTGACTTGATGCCTTTTTTAGCTTTGGCCAGTCCCTGGAAGACTGACTTCTGGAAACCTCTATTTTGCTGAATTTTAATCCTGTTATGGTTTAATGAGGTTTTATTATGTATTCATTTACTGTTGTATGCCCTTATTTATGTTTGGTGAACAGAGGCTCTGGGATTGGGCGCCTTATAAATAAAATTGCCTTGCCTAAGGGTGGAACTAGCAGAGCGGTACTGGGCGAATACATTGCGGACAAAATATCGCCGAACAGTACAAAGCAGGCTAATCATCGCCATCTACAGTGTTGGCATGGAACGAGATCACTGACTCAAACCCTGTGGGCAGTGCACAGGATGAATAGGCAAGGTGATGACCGAGACCCCATCCCACCGAATGATGGCCCCAGGCACTGCAACTGCAGCCAGCCGCAATGTTATGGCTGGTCCCCCCAACCCGCTGCGATGTGGTAGACTACATCCCTGGTGTCTAGTGGACCCTACACCACCCCAGCAGGTAGATGCCCACCCCCTGCACTCCCCAACATATCCCGACAATGGGAGGGTGGCCAGCACAGCCCTCCACATACTGCCACAGCTGGCTGCTCCACTGAACAAACTGAATGAGCATGTACATTTACGCTCATGCAGTTCATTCAGTGGAGCAGCCAACTGCGGTGTGTGGAGGCTGTGCTACGCCTGCCCATTGTCAGGATATGTTGCGGGGGGGGTGGCCATCCATCTGCTGGGGTGGTGTAGGGGTGGGGGTCCACTAGACACCAGGGATGTAGCCTACCACATCGCAGTGGGGTGGGGGACCGGCCATCAATTTGCAGCTGGCTGCAGTTACAGTGCCTGGGGCCATCGTTCAGTGGGATGGGGTCCCGGTTGGCACCTTGACTATTCATGCTGTGCACTGCCCATGGGGTTTGGGTCGGCGATATCGTTCCATGTCGACATTGTAGACAGTGATGATTAACCTGCTTTGTACTGTTTGGCGATATTTTGTCCGCAATGTATTCGCCCGGTACCAGCAGAGCCATTAGCAGAACAGTTTAGTGAGTTTCTGAGCACAGGAGAGGTCCTAGAAGACTGGAGAAGGGCTCATGTGATCCCGCTCCACAAGAGTGGCAGCTGGAAGGAGGTAGGGAACTACAGACCAGTCAGTCTTACCTCAGTAGTGGGCAAGATTATGGAGACACTCCTTAAGGAAATGATAGTGCAACACCTGGAATCCATAGGAGCACAGTATCCAAGACAGCATGGGCTTATAAAAGGAAAGTCCTGTCAAACTAATCTCATAGATTTATTTGACTGGGGACTAAGGGGGTGCAGTCAATGTCACCTACCTTGACTTCAGCAAAGCTTTCAATACTGTTCAACATAGAAGATTGATTAATAAGCTGGGTAGGCTTGGGGTGGGTCAGGCGGTCAGTTGGGTGGCAAACTGGTTGGTAGGTAGAAAACAGAGAGTGGTAGTAAATGGTATACAGTCAGAAGAGATGCAAGTCACAAGTGGGGAACCTCAGGGATCAGTCCTGGGGACAGTCCTCTTCAATATCTTCATCAGTGACATTGCAGATGGACTGGATACATAGATACATAGATACATAGATACATAGACAGTGTCGGCAGATAAGGGCCTATGGCCCACCTAGTCTGCCCATTTGAGCTTGTAAGTTCAGTTTGTTTTCTTAGAAGTCTATTTCCTTACCCCTGACCTCTAGAATTCCTTTATGTCTATCCATGCATTCTTAAATCCGTGATTGTTTCAGCTCCCACCACTTCCTCTGGCAGGGTGTTCCACTTGTCCACCACCCGTTCTGTGAAGAAATTCTTTCTCATGTTTCCTCTGAATCGTCCTCCCTCCAACTTCATCCCATGCCCTCTAGTCCTGGAACATCTTTTTCGCTTAAAAATAGTGTTTTCCTGCACCCTGTTCGTCCCTGTAAGATACTTGTATGTCTCTATCATATCCTCTCTCCCTCCTCTCCTCCAGGAGTACATGTTCAGTTCCTTCAACCTGTCTTCCATAGGACTTGTGATGCAACCCATGCACAATCTTTGTTGCCCTCCTCTGAACCTTCTCTACCCTGTCTATGTCCTTCGTAGGTATGGTCTCCAGAACTGTACACTGTACTCCAGGTGGGGCCTCACTAGTGTCTTGTATAGCGGAATTATGACCTCCCTTTCCTGCTGGTGATCCCCTGCCTATACATCCCAGCATCCTATTTGCTTTACCTGATGCCTTGTCACACTGTTTCCCTACCTTGAGGTCATCAGAGATGACAACCCAAGATCCCTTTCCTGCTTGGTGCATGCTATATCCTCACCCCCAACTGATATATTGTGCCAGGGTTTTTGTGCCCCATATGCATTATCTTGCATTTCTTTGCATTGAATTTCAACTGCAAACCCTTGACCATTCTTCAAGTTTCTGCAGGTCCCTTCTCATTCTGTCTACACCCTCTGGTGTGTCTACTCTGTTACAGAGCTTTGTGTCATCAGCGAACAGTGAAATTCTGCCTTCTAGATCCTGTGCAATGTCACTGATGAAGATGTTGAATAGGATCGGTCCCAGCACTGATCCTGTGGTACCCTGGTCACTCTTCCCTCTGTGGAGTGACAGCCATTTACCACCACCCTCTGTGTCCTGCCACCCAGCCAGTTACCTACCCACCACACTACTGTCCTGCCCACACCCATATTCCCCAGTTTGTGTAATAGTCTTCTATGTGGCACAGTGTCAAAGGCCTTGCTGAAGTCCAGATAGGCCATGTCCACTGCCCCCCCTGATCCACCTCCCTAGTCACCCAGTCAAAAAATTCAATGAGGTTGGTCTGACATGACCTCCCCCTGGTGAAACCATGCTGCCTTGGGTCCTGTAGTCCATTGACAACCAGATGTTCCACCAATCTCTCCTTCAGTAGTGCTTCCATGATCTTCCCACTACCGAGGTGAGGCTGACTGGTCTGTAGTTCCCTGCTTCCTCTTTGTTCCCACTTTTGTATAAGGGGACTACATCTGCTGTCCTCAGTCTTTGGGTACCTCCCTGTTTCCAGTGATTGGCTGAACAGGATAGCCAGAGGTTCAGCCACCACCTCTCTTAGTTCTTCAGGACCCTGGGTTGCACCATCGCCCCATTGCTTTATCAGCTCTTATTACTTCCAGTTCCTTCAGGACCCTTTCTCGTGTAAAGGGACTTGTGTCCATTTCTGCACCATTCTCACCTTGTACTCCCTTCAGACCCATTACCCCCCTCTTCCTTAGTAAAGACTGAGCAGAAATACCTGTTCAATATGTCAGCTTTACTGTTGTCATCCTCCACGCGGCTCCCATCCTCCCCCTTCAGTCTCACTATCCCTCCCTTTGTCCTTCTTTTTTCACTTATGTACCTGTAAAAGGTAAGGTTTGCCTGTTTGCAGATGACACCAAAATCTGCAACAGAGTAGATGATCCAGATGGGGTGGGCAGAATAAGAAGAGATCTGTAACAACTGATAAAATGGTCTGAAGAGTGGCAAATGTGGTTTAACACAAGAACGGCAAAATCATGCACATAGGGAAGAGAAACCCTGAAGCTACCTATAGGTTGGGAGGGGAGATGCTGGCAATCACATGGGAAGAAACAGACTTGGACATCATTATCTCAGATGACCTGAAATCATCCCAGTAGGCCACTAAAGCAGTAGGTAAGGCTAGAGGGATGATGGAGTGTATTAATAGGGGTATCACAAGTCATAAGAGGGAGGTAATAATCCCTCTTTACAAGACACTGGTTAGGCCCCATCTGGAGTACTGCGTGCAGTACTGGAGGCCGCACCTGCACAAGGACATTAACAAAATGTAGGAATTCCAGAAAAGGGCAACCAAAATGATGCAGGGACAGCATCAGAAAACATATGAGGACAGATTAATGGAGCTCAATATGTATACCCTAGCAAAGGAGGGAGAGAGGTGATTCAAAACATTCAAACATCTTAAGGTCACTAACAAGGTGAAAGAGTCTAACATGTTTCATTATAAGAAAAATAGCAGGACAAGAGGACACAGCATGAGATTAGACAGAGGCTGATTAAGGGGTAATGTGAGGAAGTTCTTTTTCACAGAAAGGGTGGTGGATGCATGGAATCGTCTACCTCAGGAAGTGGTGGATACAAATACAGGGCAGGGCTTCAGACATGCATGGGATAGGCATAAGGGAGCAATACAAATGAATATGAATAAATAGACCATTGACAGAGTAAAGGCATGTGGCACATTCATAAGGTAGAAAAAATTGGGCAGACTGGATGGGCCTTGCAGTCCTTATATGCCATCAACTTCTATGTTTCTATGCCCCCAGCCAGGGAATGAAAGCTGCAGGGTTGTCCACATGGATCTAGGTACCATATAGTGAAGACAACTGTCCTCTTGGAATAGGTCCCTGAATCTCTGCACCCATGGGTGGCAGAGGGTACTGTGCATTGTCTGACAGATGAACTCTTTGATTTGTGCATCTACATCTGCAGCCACATGGAAGCGCAGGAACCAGAGGGCTCTGCAGTTCTGCAGGCCACCAGACAGTCCCCTGAATTCTTGACATACGTCACTGTACTTCTAAAAAGAGATGGAGTCTTTCCTTGGTGAAGGACCCAAGGACCTTGTGCATCTGCATCTGTTCATGAGTATACAATTTTACTATCCCCAAAAAAGGAAATTACTTGCAAAAAACATAACTAATTCACCAGTTAGGGTTCAACTTAATGCCACAAAAGTAGGGAAACGTGGTGTTAGGTTTCCAATCCTAACTTCCCCAACCCTACCCCACCTCCCTGGTGCAAAAGGCAAAAATATTAGGGGGCTCAGTCTCTGGAGTCTTGGTGAATCAGTGGTGGAGTCTTCCTTGGGGTTGTCAACCCTAATGCCCACCCTTTTCCCATAGTAAACAATGTCAGATGTGATCGCCTTTGAACAAAGCTATAACAGATTGTGCTGGCAACGTGTGGCAAGACATAGTTCTTTAATTTTGAAGAGTATATCACTATGAGGCACTGGCTTGCAGGTGTACCTTGTGCTTTGGACTGGAGGTTATAGCCTGGGGGAAGGGTGAGCATTAGGGCTGACAACTCCAAGAGAAGACTCCACCACTGATTCACCTAGACTCCAGAGGTCTAAATCCCTAATGTTTTTTCCTTTTGCTGCTTGGGAGTGGGGAGTTAGGGTTGGAAATTCTAGCGCCACATTTCCTTACTTTTCTGGCATTAAGTTGAACCCTAACTAGTGCATCAACACAGTTTTTTGCAAAGAATAATAATATATGTTGTTTTGCCCTTTCAGCAGCCTACCTCGCACACCTCTGTGTGCTGTATGACAAACTTGGATGTTTATTCCTCCCAGTAGTCATGCTTTTGCCTTGGGGTGTTTTGTAGATAAGGTACTCTGAACCACCACTCCACCCAGTTTTGTAGATAAGGTACTCTGAACCACCACTCCACTCATCCTGGCTTAGAACATTAGGGCGACTAACCTTGGCTACTCCTTAAGATCCAGTGACTTGTCCCTGCTTGCTCACTTAATACTTGTGCTGCTATGGGACATCAGACCTTTGTTGTATGTGCCCTTTGGCTCTGAAACTCTCTCTCGCTATCCGTTCAGGGTGTCTCCTCTCACTACCTCTTTAAAAGATCTTCATGGAACTACTTGAAACACTCCACTGCCTGCACTTGTACGGAGCGACTGGCCCTTCCCTTAATCTAATGACTGCCTAAATATTTTCTTCTGGGTTTTCCCTGTTGGGCCATGCTGTGCTCTTTGTGCTATGTGTATTTTGCTCTTTACCTCAGGTCTTGTGCTAGTACTGTACCACATTTTTATATTACTTCTTCTAGCTGTACAGATTATATTGTGCACCTTGATCTTGCTTCTTTGTATTACTATTATTTTGTTCCTGTTGTTATATACTTACATTATGTATCTCAATATTGCTTCTTTGTATTCCTAGTATTTGTTTCTGTGGTTATCTTATATGTTGTAATTTATCTGTATTATCCTATTGTAACCTCCCAGGTCGTACATGAAAATAGGCATTAAATTGTCTAGTGTGCTTCCCTGGTCAACACAAACTAAAAAAAAAATAAACATATTAGTTGCTCTCATCAATACTGCAATATCATTTTCATACTTCAGTGACCATAATTACACACAGTACTCCCAAGTGCAGCCTTACTGAGGCCATATGAAGTGGTTGAATAAAATCACTTTTATGATGACATGCTTTAAAGTGAAAACCCCAGAAACGTAACTGTGATAGTCAAGGGTTCAGCACAAAGCAAACTAAAAATGAAAAACACCTGTACTTCTTAAGGTTTCTAGGACTTTGTGACTGATTGGAAGCACATTCCACAGTTTTATGATACAGCTAGGGTGAATACTGAGCTTCTTTTAAGGGGACCTGCGATCTGTTCAGTATGTCTGATAAACCCATTAATAAAGATGTATCCCAGCTGCCAGGTGCCTCTTATAGCTCCATATTTAATCCAGTTCTGTGAATCTTGAAATGTTCATCTCTCAATCACAGTCAGTAACATTAGCACAGTCTGCCCCTAAGTACCCATCTTCCTCCACCTACACCCTAAAAAGGAATCTGCACAACTTTAACATTAGCAGTTTCACAACAGACCTTAACAACATCAGCTGGCAAGACTTTTACCTTGCAACCTCGATGAATTCAGCTTATGAGATATTCCAAAATTGCATGCTAGACATCATAGACATACACGCTCCCCTATCGGAATCTCGAACTAAGAAGAGATCATGCCCTTGGTTCTCTGCTGAACTAAAGTGTGCATTACACAGCAGAGATGACTTATGGAAAAGGGCCAGAAAAAACTAGGACCCAGCGGACTGGGTCGTTTTCAAAAAAATCAAGAAATATTTGTACTAAACTTATTAGAATTGCAAAGCAAGTTATTTCCAATCAAAACTAGCCTCCACAACACACAATGCATCCTCCTTTTGGAAAACCTTAAGGAAAGTAGAAGGTCTACAGTCAAACAACACTCTCCCTTTCAAGATAAGCACCAATAATACATGTACCACAGATAGACAGCATATACTCGATCTGCTCATAAATAACTTCACCACAGCCAGACTCGCATTTGATACTTCTACTGCCAGAAGCTTTTGCTCTCAGACTATAGACCCTACCTTGGCTAGATTTCCCCTCAAGTCTGTGGCCCTTGATGCAAAATTCTCCTTCAGCCCTGTTACATACAAACAAGTGGAGGAGTTACTCCTGGGCCTAGATACCAGGAAAAGTGCTGGTGCAGACAATTTAGCCCCTTAATTCTTAAAACTGGGTCTCAGTGTCTTGACTGCTCCTATAACACACCTCTTTAACATGTCACTAGCACATGGCAAACTTTCTCCAATATGGAAAGTGGTCCACGTAGTCCCCTTATTCAAGTCTGGTGACTCTAGTGACTTAAATAATTAAAGGCCCATTTCCTTATTACATATCCTTTCCAAACTACTAGAAACACTAGTAAATGCACACATCAGAAACTACCTAGACTCCCGCCAACTGCTAAACACTGTTCAATCAGGATTTAGGAAAAAACACAATACAATATCTGCCCTTGTAAAACTGGCATTTGGCCCTTGAGGCAAAACATTGTGCCAGTGGCTTATTCCTCAATTTAAGCAAGGCATTCAACACAGTCGACCATGACCTACAGCTGTCCATACTCAAAGACATCAGCTTAGATGTAGAGATGCATCGAATTTAAATTCTGCTGGCAAAGTGTCCACAAAGTGGGCACTTCGCATTGCCCACTCCGTGTAAAGTGCTCACTCCGTCTTGTTATTACCACTTCGTGTTAAGGCAGAATGACAACATGAAGTAAGGTGAAGTTGTTGTTTTCCATGTACTTCGCCATGCTCTTTAGCCATAGCCAGGCAGGAAAAGGAAGGAAGTGAGTCATACAAGCAGACACTTTCACTTTCTCCTGTGCAGACTGAGACAGAGAGAGAGGAAGGAGTGTGTTGTTTTGTCACTGATGAGACTTGGAGGTCAGAGCAAGGAGAAGATTTAAACTTTGATTTAGACCCACCAGCTTTTTTAAAAGCTACATTTTTTTTCTTTTCTGTACTCTTTTTACTTAATTTGTTCTTTCTGTAAATTTATTTTTCTTACCTTTATAAGTAGTTAGTTGTTTGTCTGTGTCTGTGTCTGTGTCTGTGTCTGTGTGACTGTGCATGTGCTGTGTGACAGTGTGAGTAGTTATTGTTCAGACTGAGGGAGCACAGTTGGAGAGATGGACCAGGGTGAGGGAATGTCTGGGGTGGGGGCAGCTCTGGGAAAGCATGGTACTGGTAGGCATCATACCGTGCACATGAGTGGTGAGCATGGCTGCCAGTTCCTGTTGGACCAATTGAACATTCTGAGTGTCCCCCCCGGGAAGCAGGACTGGACCAGCACTGCCTCCTGAATCTGAGGCAGTTGAACCACCACCACATCCATCACCAGCTCCAGCTCCAGCACCAGATCCTCTGGAGCAGGATATGCCTGTGCTCCTGGGCTCAGGTGTGGATCCCAATCCTGCTGAGCACCATGACCAGCCGGCTGCCAGTTCATCTGGCCCTCCCCTGCCTATGCCTGGTCCTCCCCACACCTCCATTGTTTGGCAGTTATTTTACTGTGTCAGGGGGACAGCAGCATGGTTAGGTGCTGCCTATGTGAGGTGGAGGTGTGCCGTGGCCCCCAGGGGACTCACCTGGGGACTGGGGGCAAGCGTACCCATATGCTCAATCACCACCAGTTGGAGTGGCAGGCTGCCACAGAACAGGCCATGCCTGCACCTACTGGCCCTTCTGTGGCAGAGGGTTCAGCTGTGCATGGTGGTAGCCCTAAGAAAAGGAGGGCCAGAGCAGCACCTGCTGCTCCACCAGCACCCAAACCACCACCACCACCAGCAGGTCAGCCTCTAGAATGTCTGGATTCCAGAGAACTGCATGTAATGCAGACTGACTTGGTAGTTCTCTGGAGTGCTGTTGAGGAGAACAATGAGAGGGTGAGAGCTGGTGAGTAGCAGCTGGATCGCATAGCGGGACATCAATTGCAAATTATGTCCATGCTGGAACTGCTGCTGGATCACCATGGGATCCCACATTAGTTTTTTTTTCCTCACACCATGTGCCCCCCACACCTTTCTTGCTGTGTTATAAAATGTATTCCTCCACCATCCCCGACCCCTGTATATAATAATGCCTTTTTTTGCCATCTTCCGTATGCATGACACTTTGTATTCTGGCCTCCTTCCTTCTGTTAAGTGTGTGTGTGTGTGTGTGTGTGTGTGTGTGTGTGTGTGCTGTTTTGGTGCATCGTTAATGTTTACTTTCTGCCATGGAGTGTTTGTGGAAAAGCAGACTGAGCAGTGCAGGTATACTGTGCTAAACTGCATGTGTGCAGTCAGTCTTCTTTCCTGTCTGTGTATGTACTGCAGACGCTGTCCAACACCCCAACTTAAAAACACTTATTAATGAGTACAGTGGTGGGGTGGTGAAGCCTGGAGAGATACTACAAAACAGGTTTACAATACATCCAAGTAACTAGTAAAAAAATTTATGTTGTGATTCGTGAATGATGTGATTGTGAATCGTGATTTGTGACTGCATTTGTGACCTTGATGATGAAGAACATGATTCGGTGCTGATGGTGTGAGATAAATATGGAACTGTATTGGAAATGTGAATGCCTACAGCTGTACTTCCCCAATGAGCTGTAGCACAAAACTCCCTGACTTAAAAACACTCATTAATGAGTACAATGGTGGGGTGGTGAAGCATGGAGAGATACTACAAAACAGGCTTACAATACATCCAAGTAACTAGTAAAAAAATTATGTTGTGATTCATGTATGACGTGATCATGAATCATGATTTGTGACTGCATTTGTGACCGTGATGATGAAGAATGTGATTTGTATCATGAGTGACTCGTGAACGTGATGATGGTTCTGACTTAAAAACGCATATTAATGAGTACAATGTTCGTGCAGAATTATGCACCACACCAGTCCAGTACTCTGAAGAGAAGCCAAAGAAACAACTGTGACTTAAGTTACAGATGGAGATTTGACCCTAAAGAGATGCAAATGCACAGACAGATTACGATTGTGCTGTGCACTGAAGAGATGCAGACACAAAGGCATGACACCTAACCAGTGCTCACCATCAGAAATTTAGATCTGGAAAAGAATACCTTTGCCGGTTGGGGCGGGCTGCGGGGGGGGGCAGTGTACTGCACTGCTGCAGTAACAGTCACTAGTACTAGTACCAGTACCAGTAAAGATACCACAAAGAAGTACAAAAATCACACAGCTGCAGTGGGTAGCAGGTTCACATTGCTGAAATTACTATGTGGCACAATAAAAGGTGTCTAATTTGATGACATGCATCACACACATACTCACACACACACTAAGTAAAGCGTAGCAAATTGAAAACATCAGTAATATAACCACGTATTTTAAACAAATTAAAATTATGCACTGCTGCACCACAACAATCAGCAAAAAAAGACAAGAATTATTGAAAATATCACTGTGTGTACATTAACACAGTTATACAAGAAAAATACACCGAAACAGAAAGAACTGACTTTTTCTCCAAATTAATCCACCTACACCACAGATACGCCCCCCCAAAGCACACTTTCACTGTCTCTTACTACACAGACTCAATGTTGTACATTAACATTCAAAATCCACACACAAACAATAAACGCTCGATGATATGAGCACAGGAGGGTTTCCTACAATCCATGAACTAAAGTTAGAGCAAAAAAAAATTACTAAAAAAGGCTTTTTTAACAGCTTTTAGAAGGTTTGAATTGCAGAGAGCTCTCACAGCAGACTGTCTCCTACAGCTTCCTACACACACTACCCCGAACTGAGGCTGTGCAGAACAATCTAGAGCCCATGTGACCTGAAATCCCATGAATCACTGCAAAATTCACCTTTGGAGCTTAAAAACAAGGCAAAGTGAGGTGAAGTGCATTGTTTTCAATGTACTTCACCTTAAGAGTTGGTGGAGTAGTGGTTTGGGAAGGCAGAGTAGCACAAAGTCATTGTTTTCAATGGACTTCGCGTTACCCATTATAACTAAAAGTATTCTGCTATGTGTTGCTGGGCACTCCGCAAATCTGCTTTTGCTTCACGATTTACTTCACGAAGCGGATTGGGGCCACTTCGCCCATCTCTACTTAGATGTCACTGCCATGAATTGGTTCACATGCTATCTAAATGGATGAAAAGTACAAATCAAGGTGCAAAGGGACTTGTCACCCCTCAAGACACTTCCGAGAGGTGTTCCACAAGGTTCCATATTAGGACCCCTTCTATTTGCAATTTACATTAATCATATCGACTCAGGCTTAAGCCAGGCAAATATTCATTTATTTTCTGATGATAGTTATTTATGCTGCTGAGCCTTTACTTGAACTTATCTGTAGTACGTTGCAATAAGAGTTCAATATCCTGCAGCATAACCTCCTGGACCTTAAAATCTTGTTGAATGCAAAGAAGACAAAATTCATGACCCTCATGCCTAAAATTAACTGAAACATCTCCTCTGCCCAAGGAAGTCCAGCCCCATATCACGTCCCTCCTGTGGGAGCCCATTGAAACAGTTGACAAATTTAAATATCTCGGTTTCTGGATCGACAGTAAACTCTCTTACACAATCCATATAGAAGAATTGGGCAAAAAGCTGAAGCAGCGGCTAGGGCTATTTTATAGAATCAAGATGCCTACTAGCCCAAAGAAGCCAAGCATAGACTAGTGCAATCTACATTCCTCCCCCTCTTGGACTATGCTGATATATTGTACAATCATGGCCCAAAGACTGCCCTTGCTAAACTTGACACATTGTATAACAGGGTCATAAGATTCATTACAGACTCCCCCATCAGGACACACCACTGCGTACTACACACCAAGTTGGGCTGGCAGTCATTCAAAACTAGAAGAACTGGGAGTGTGGCTATGTGGATGTTCAGAGCCCTAACTGGTAAACTGCCATCCTATATCTCAAGCCTTCTATCTAACACCTTGGGGAGCTAAAAACTCAGGAGCTACTCTTACCTGTTCCTTGACATCTCCAGATTCAGGACCCACTTTGGGGCCTCTGCTCTAAGTCATTCCCTTCCAGCACTCTGGAATACCCTTCAGAAATCCTTAAAGCTCACATATCTTGTAAACTTGTCAACCTTCAAATCACTATTAAGGCAACATACCAATGACTCATGTAATTGCTTCCCATAACTACCTTTTCCATGTTGAGCCCTTGGGCCAACATGTCAGGCCTCTAAGCTAAATGCTGCTCTCTTATATAGCCTCCTCCCCTCTTCATTTGATAATTATCCCTCCTTTATTTTCTGCTCCTATCCACATTATCCTATCCTTCCCTTAGGGCCCCTACACCCCCCTCACTTCTGCCTCTGTTGTTCTCCCCCTTGTACAGCTAGGAACAGCATTGTGTTATTACTAGGCACTCCTGTATTCTGTATTCTTTCCTAGAACTCATGTCTTGGGCTCATGTATATATTGTAAATATCTACTTGTCTATTTCTGGTATTGTAGGCGTAGAATGTTACTTTGTTATTTTTATGCTTGTTTATTTATCTCTGTGTAGTGTGATTATATTGACCAGTGCTGTGTCGCTGCCAGGTCCACCTTGTAAATAAGGTCTCTCAATGGTGCTCCACCTGGTTAAATAAAGATTGATTGATTGATTGAGATGAGCCTGTTTGCGAAGTTGTTCTGTAAGGAAGCATAAATAACACTGCATACCAAAGTACCAAAGAAGCGTACTTAGGTAGAAGGCAGAATATACGTGGCAAAAGAAGTGTACTTGGGTAGAAGGCAGAATATACGTGGCAAAAGAAGCGTACTTAGGTAGAAGGCAGAATATATGTGGCAAAGATAATAATATTGTGCATACTTACATGGGATTACTGTAAGTGTATTATGTTAGTTGCATGTAGACTCCACTATACCCTGATTCCTTAGAATACAGTTGTCAATTTTTTTTTGTTACATAGCACATTAAGTGGGACACTGGGGAGAGTTTGTATACTGCATACACAACTCTGTGCTCGTAGTGAAAAAACAGGGTTCATACACTGATTACTGTATTATTCCATAATTAATAAAATAGGTGTATAATATTAAGATTGTTATTCTCCTATTCTTTCTAAACTTGCACTTTAAACTCAATGTGTTTCCATAATAACTTGATGTTTACAAAATTGTGACCATGGTTGTGCCAATAAACTGATATAGAATCAGTAGGTATATATGAAGGCATATGGGTGAATGTAAGCAATAGCTTGAGATATTGCAATTCACTGACATGAGCAAGACCACCACTGTCGAAATGAACATTATGTAAGTTACTGCTGTCTCAGTCTAATGTGGCATACAACAAATACTGAAACCATTTTAAACACCTAATAAAAACATTAAATATATTTAAAAACTATGAGTCTACACAACAACAGAAATAGGCATACAGACATCACAGTTCCTTGTTTTAAAAGCGCCAACAGCACAAAGGGCAAGACTAGGGATGGGCTACCCATTGGGTAGCTGGAACGGGTATGTCGGGTATCAGTGGTTTTTGGTTGGGTAGGGTAGTTTGGGTAATTTACTACCCTACCAGAGATAACAGTGTACTTCGTGGGTCGGGAACTGTGGCTCAGTTAATGGGTCAGGTAGCTGGTAATTAAAAGAAAGGCATTTTTAGACAGCCTGTGGGGTCTGGGACTCTTCCGACATACAATCAGGCATTACAGGTAGCCTATGGGGTCCTCACAGCAGATTCTGCTATGAGAGTATGCAGAATACTTCTGGAGCTTGGAGGGAGGCAGAGCAATCAATTGGCGCTCGCTGAACCTGGAATTGTGGTGAAAAACCTAACACAAAAAACAAACAAACGCCAAGCACAATAGTCTACCAATGAAGGAGTCTAGGAGCAAGGGAACTTGATAACTGAAAGGGGAAATTGGGAGATCATGTCACTTATTGATTAGGAGAGCAGGAGAAAGGGGGGCTTTGCTGGCAGAGGCTGTGAAAGCCATTTAGGCTTTATACACTGTGTGTTGCTTGGTGCCCCAAGCCTTTTTGTGACAGCACTACTCTGTGTCTCAGTACAGTGAAAGCCTTTTTAGGTTGCATTTAGACACTGTTAGGTGCCCCAAGCCCTGTCTGTGACATAGCTACTTTGTGTGTTTGTGCAGTATAGTGAAAGATTTTTAGACTGTATTACACACACTGTCTTTTAGGTATCCTGAGTCCTGTCTGTGACATAAAGCTACTATGTGTGTTTGTACAGTACAGTGAAAGATTTTTAGACTGTATTACACACGCTGTATTTTAGGTGCCCTGAGCCCTGTCTGTGACATAGAGCTGCTCTTTGTGTTTCTGCAGTATAATGACAGCCATTTAGGCTGTATAATTACGCACTGTCTGTTATCTGCCCCGAGCACTGTTTGTGACATATAGCTACTCTGTGTGTCTCTGCAGTATAGTAAAAGCCATTTAGGTGGTATTAGGTGCCCCAACCCCTGTATGTGACATAGCTACTCTGTGTGTCTGTCTATGCAGCATAATTAAAGCCATTTAGGCTGTATTACACAGTATCTATTAGGTGCCCCAAATCCTTTCTGTCACATAGCTACTCTGTGTGTCTGTGTGCAGTATAGTAAAAGCCATTTAGGCTGTATCACACACTGTCTATTAGGTGCCCTGTGCACTATCTGTGACATATAGGTACTCTGTGTGTGTCTCTGCAGTATAGTGAAGCCATTTAGGCTGTATTACACACTGTCTGTTAGGTGTCCTGAGCTCTGTCTGTGACATAGCTACTCTGTGTGTCTCTGTAGTATTGTGAAAGAACTTTAGGCTGTAGAATTCCACACTGTTTGTTTGGTTTCCCAAGCCCTGTCTATGCCATAAAACTACTCTGTATCTTTGCTTAAAGCCATTTCAGCGGTATTACACAGTGTTTGTTAGGTACCTCGAGCCCTGCCTGTGACATACTGTATACTGTAGCTACTCTGTATCTCTGCATAAAGCCATTTTGGCTGTATTGCACACTATCTGTTAGGTGCCACGAGCCCTGTCTATGACACATAGCTACTCTTTGTCTCTGCATAAAGCCATTTAGGCTGTATTACACACTGTCTGTTAGGTGCCCCGAGCCCTGTGTGTGACATTTAGCTACTTTATGTGTCTGCATAAAGCCATTTTGGCTGTATTACACTGTGCCTGTTAGGTGCCTTGAGCCCTGTCTGTGACATATAGTTACTCTGCATCTCTGCATAAAGCCATTTTGACTGTATGACACAGTGTCTGTCAGGTACCCCGAGCCCTGTGTGTGACATATAGATACTCTGTGTCTCTGCATATAAGTCATTTCGGCTATATTACACACTGTCTGTTAGGTGCCCCAAGCCCTGTCTGTAACATCGCTACTCTGTGTGTCTCTGCAGTATAGTGAATGTCATTTAGGCTGTATTACAGTGTCTGTTTGGTGCTCCAAGCCCTATGTGTGACACATAGGTAACATAGAAACATAAAATTTATGGCAGATAAGGACCACTTGGCCCACCTACTCTGCCCATTTCCCTACCTGATGGATGAACTGCAGATCTTAGTTAATCAACAGCCTACTTCCTCCTACCCCCCACTAGAAATGCCTTATGTCTATCCCATGCATTCTTGAATTACCCCACTGTTTTTGACTCTACGACCGCCTCATGAAGGCCGTTCCATGCATCAACAACCCTCTCTGTGAAGAAATACTTCCTCACATTCCTCTGAGCCATCCCCCCTCTATCTTCAAATTGTGCCGTCTTGTTCTTGCACATCTCTTTTTCTGAAATATTCTACCCTCTTGGACTTTGTTGATTCCCTTGAGGTACTTGAAAGTTTCTATTATGTCCCCCCTCTCCCTCCTTTCCTCGAGGCTATACATATTAAGCTCCTTTAGTCTTTCTTCATATGTCTTCTGGTGCAGACCCTGCACCATTTTGGTTGCCCTCCTCTGGATAGCCTCCACCCTGTCTATGTCTTTGTGGAGATGGGGTCTCTAGAACTGCAAGCAGTACTCCAGATGTGGTCTCACCAACTGTCTGTACAGAGGGATAACAACTTCCTGTTTTCTACTGGTGATGCCTCTCCCTATGCATCCCAGTATTCCCCCCCAGCCCACCTTACTGCCTTCTCACATTGCTCACCCACCTTTAGGTGATCTGATATAACTACCTCAGGTCCCTTTCCATTTTTGTTGTCGGTATCTCACCCCCCATTGTGTACATGTCCCCTGGGTTTTTGTTTCCCAGGTGCATTACTTTGCACTTTTTTGCATTGAATCTAAGCTGCCATATATTTGATCATTCCTCCAACCTTGCCAAGTTCCTTCTCATCCTTTCCATCCCACTTTATGTATCAACCCTGTTGCAGATCTTTGTGTTATCTGCAAAAGACATACTTTTCCTTCCAGTCCTCTGCAATGTCACTTATAAAGACAATAAAAAGGACCGGCCCCAGTACTGAATCCTGCAGTACCCCACTAGTAACCCCCCTTTCTTCACTGTGGACTCCGTTTACTATTACCCACTGTATCATGTTGTCCAGCCAATGTTTTACCAAGGCTAACACCCTGGGACCCACTCCTAGTCTGGCTAATGTGTTTATTAATCTTTTGTGCAGGACTGTGTCAAATGCCTTGCTAAAGTCTAGGTAGGCCATGTCCACAGCTCCTCCCTGGTCTACTACTTTGGTCACCCAGTCAAAGAAATGATTAGATTCATCTGACATGACCTTCCTGCTGTGAACCCATGCTGCCTTGGGTCCTATGCCCCACTGGCCTCTAGGTACTCGACAATTCTTTCCTTCAGAAGTGATTCCATCATTTTCCCTACCACTGAGGTCAAACTGACAGGTCTGTAGTTTTCTGCCTCTGTCTTGCTCCCACTTTTATGAAGAGGAATCACATCCGCCCCCCTCCAGTCCTCAGGTACCATACCATCCTCCCATGATTTTTCAAAAAGGGTAGTCAGTGGTGTTACTAGTTCTCCCCTTAGTTCTTTTCAAATTCTGGGGTGAATCCCCTCAGGCCACATTGCTTTATCCACCTTCAGTTTTAGGAGTTCTTTCAGAACCCTTTCTTCTGTGAAAGGACTGATATCAACCCCCCCATCCAGTGTGCTTCTATTGACTGGATTGGGTATCTCCCCCTGCTTTTCCATTTTGAATACTGAGCAGAAGTATTCATTCAGTATCCCTGCTTTTGCACTGTTGCTCTCTGCCCAACCACCTTCCTCTTTATTCAGCCTTGGTATCCCTGCCTTAGTCTTTCTTTGCTCCCTAATGTACCTATAAAAAGTTTTATCCTCCTTCTTAACCAAGTTGGCTATCTTTTCCTCTGTTTGGACCTTTGCTATTCTGACTGCCTTTTCTGCTTCCTTCTGCTTTAACTGATACAGTCCTCTGCCCTGCTCCTTCTGTGTTTCCTTTGATTTCCACTGGGACACTTGTGCAATCTACTTGAGCAGCAGCTATCCAAGAGATCTGTGTTTTTGGAACAGCTTGGCAGCTTGAAAATGACTGTGAGTACAGCATATGTGTGACTTTGTAACTGAAACTGCTCTGATTTGTTTCATCTTGCTGCTCTGCTGAACTGAGGGGATTACCCAGGTGTGTGCAAGAGGCCATTTACCTGCATGTAATTTCAGCTCAGGGTGAGCCAATAATAGAGCAGGTTTGCCTCTGTGGGAGGGTTTGCTGCAGCATTTAAACATCAGCTGCATAAGCATGAGCATGAGTGGCTGGAGTAGAATTTTGCATAGGAATAGTACCCATAAGAGAGGACCTCATTTTAAATACGTTTTATTGTTTATCTGGTTCTGTACTTTTTGGTTTTAACTGGTGGGTCTGGCTGTTTTTGGGTGGGAAGGCTTTCTACAGATTTAAGGAGTGATGCTCATGGAAGACTCAGCTGTTTAGATAAGCTGTCACCTGGCTCCTTTTCAGTCCCATTTTTTGAGTTAGGATTTAATTTTTTTTTTCTCTTCTCTCCTTATATGTATACTCAAAGTGGTAAGATGGTAAACAAAACTGTTAAAGGAGCAATTAAAGGGAAGCAAAGGATAAATCCAAAAAAGAATAAAAAAGGTAATTGCTGTGTTTTTACGCAGGAATTGGTCATCACG
Source organism: Neoceratodus forsteri (assembly GCA_016271365.2). Lineage (NCBI taxonomy): Eukaryota > Metazoa > Chordata > Ceratodontiformes > Ceratodontidae > Neoceratodus > Neoceratodus forsteri. The sequence goes on from CM057451.1 coordinate 45,080,366, forward strand.
GCTTCGACCCCTAAGGATCTGGTAGAAAGTCCCATAGTATCCTACTTACCTCACTCCTTTAAGGAGCTTATGAATGAGGAATGCAGATCAGATTTAGCTGGAGACAATTCAGAATTTAATGGAAGAAACCAAATTCTGATGGCTAAGAGCTGGGATAAGAACAGTCCGAATAATACAAATCAAGAGACTTTGATTAATTTATTGGAGAACCAATTTAGTGGTAGCGATGGGACTAACAGGGAATTTGAGAAATTTAAACAATTATCCTCTTTTGACAATAAGAATATAACTCCGGACTTGGAAGTAATTAGTAACTTAGAGACTGGTGTTAAAATTCTGTCCCAAGGGAATATCACTGATTTCTTTAAAAAAAACCTTCTAAAGCCCCAATAATATTTTCAGGATGTTCCAAAATGAACAGCACATATGGTTTCAATATAGGAGGTTACGATTGTACCACTTTGGGGAAAAAACAAATATAGCGGATCATTCCCAGGTTTTTAGACAAGATGAGTGGATGGGGGAAGTAGAAGCAAGTCAGCAATGCATGTTTGGGCAAGGAGATTATATAGATAAAGATGATGGTATTTCATGCTTTCCCTCAGGAAAAAAGTTATTTAGTCCATTAGAGATCTCTAGTGAGGTAGGGGTCTGCAATATCGACTCTAAAGAAATGGTGTATTCATCCCTTAATGATGCGCCTGAAGAGTTTTCTCAAAAAATGGACAAAGAGGTCCAGGACATTCATTTAGATAAAGATTTTTTGGTTCAGTGTCCGGATACTATATCGAAATATACCATTAAGGCTCTTGCACATCCAGTAATGTCCAATGTTGTTTTATTGGAGGTATAATGGTATTAAGACAGCTTTGGAAACTCTTTCTAGTTTTTGTGTTGTGAAGTTTGCTGCTTTAGAACAACAAATTTCACAATTATTGGGGAAAAGAAAGTTCACAGATCTAGGCATAATTTGTCATTTTCTCCCCTAAATGTTCAAGAGCCCTCAAAAGGTAAAAGGGCAAAAGAGGGTGGAGTAAGTAAGAAAAAAGGGGGGAAGAAAAAGCTTGGGCCTGTGGGACTTATTCAGACTCCTAATTTAGGAAAACAGAAAGATGCATTAAACACTAAGGATGAAAAGACTAATAAAATTGGGGCTACAGGTACCATTAGGATAGGAGAGGTACAGAGAGATACAAGGAAGAATTCTGACCAAAAAAACAAATCTACATTTGTGGATGGGACACTTATAAAAGATCAAGAAAAGGGGGAGGGTGATTACATCGTGAAACAAAAAACAAATTCTAAGGAGAATTTAATTAAGGTAGATCAGTTTAATAAAGATCTTTGCCCAAATTTCATGTTGGCCAAGGAGGATAGTAACCCCAAGGGGTGTGACCTGGAAGCATATAATTTAATCTGTACAGGGAAAGAAGTAGTTTTTAAATTAGATAAGCTATATTTTAAACATTATGAATCTACTGTAACCCTAACCAGCATGATAGCCCATATGTTGAGAGCAGAATTAGAGTTACCAACAGTCACAGATGCTCTTATTATGGTGACTAGGGATACTTCCAACCCTACTAAATCAGTTTACTTTATGCTCCCTAACATGGATATGGCAAAATTGGTCTGGGCTAAGCAAGGCCTGGTAGACTCTTTGGGATTACTGTTATCAACACCAGTGACCTGGTCAACAATTTGGAAAAATGTTTATAATAGGGCAAAAATAGGAAAAATGTTAACATATGATATATTCAAAACTACTCTTGTAACACTGAATTGGGAGTTTGGAGTTTCCCGTGAAACCTCAATGATCTCTATTTTTGGGCTGGATATATTGGAGGGAGAAACTGCTACTAATTTACCATCATTATTGTGGATGATTTTATCAACTATTATTAAAACTCATATACTTCCAGAAGAATTTGTGGAGGTGAATAGAGTTTGGAATGATAAAGAGGGTACTCAGATTAACTGTATTATTGGTTCTGTACAATTGTTAGTATTACTTTTTGAAAATAGACGTGTTGGATGAGGTGGGTATTTACATGGTGGAATTGAATGAGTGGGAGACATCAGGTCAATCTAGAGCCATCCAACCTTGACTAAGTTTTTTGGAAATACAAAGTAATGAGTCCTCATTAGAGCAGGAAGGGGGTCAGAAAGCAACCCTGGTTATAATGTCCTTAATTGGAATATAGCAGGACTCCATAATAAGTTTGTGGATCCACAGTGAGTTGCTTTTATTTCGCGACATGAAGTGATTATTTTTCAGGAGACATGGGTTTGAACATCTCCTTTCCTGAATGGATATGAAACTAGTTTTGTGCCAGCAATTAAAGGGAAAAAACATGGGAGGAACAAAGGAGGTCTGGTTACAATGATCAGAATTAGGGAAGGATTAAGGGTAATCAAAAGTTACTCTCCAACTCCCGAGATCCTTATGGTAGTGGTTAACTGGGACCTTTGTACGGTTCTGATTAACATTTATACTCCACCATGTTTTCACACTTACTCTACATATGATTTTTGGTCCAAACTATCGATGGAAATAGATTTAATGATACAGTTAAATTGGATAGATACTGTCTTTTTAGCTGGGGATTTTAACGCTAGGATAGCCGAGTTCGATAATTTATCATTGTTACAAGAACTATTATATATGGCAGATTTGGAAAAAAAGAAATACAACTGACATGAATGTAAATGAGGCAGGGAGACGTTTTAGTACTTTTATCACAGAGAATAATCTCTTGATTCTTAATGGGAGATTAGAAGGGGATCATCGGGGTGATAGCACTTTTTTCTCCCCAGTTGGTAAGAGCGTAATTGATTTTATATTATGCTCTCCTTTTAGCTATCATTTCTGCAGGAGATTACATGTGGCTATGAAAACAGAAAGTGATCATGCAGCAATTTTGCTGGACTTTAGGACTTCTGATAGTGTCATTCCTCCCCCCAATAAGCCCTTGGCGGACATTGATATTAGTGGGAAAAAAAGGTTAAGATTGAATAATGAGTCGATGCAAGGAGTTTGGAACCTTTTATACTCTTCTATTTTTGTTGAGTTATTTCAGCAGGTACATAATGGCTTCAAAGGTGAAAGGATCAGTGAATTATTAAACATAGGGTATCAACAGATTAAGACACTGATTTATTCAGTTAATAGTGTTAAGCCCCAGTTAGTATCCTGGTTTGATGAGTATTGTAGGAGAGAGAAAAGAAATTTGATGAGGGCCATCAGGCAGACAAAAAAAAATCCAAGTAAGATGGCGATTATAAATTTAAATAAAATGCAAAGGGAGTACAAGGAATTTCTCTGCTAGAAAAAAAGAGAATTTACTGAAAAATAATGGGGTGTTATGTACCGAGTTATTAAGGAGGGTGATATTAAGCTTTTGGGCTTTGGTGTCCACGGGGACAGCTGATCAGAATTCTAGACCTCCCATATATATCCCCAAGGAAACTTGGATATCTTATTATAGTCTACTATTTAATAGACATCCTACCAACGATGATGATGTGATAGAAAATTTTAACATTGAGGGGGAATACACATCATTAGTGTTTTCATTTGGAGAGGTGGAAGAAGCCATTGTGAATTTATCAAATAATAAAGCACCTGGACCCGATTTGATACTGGGAGAAATTTACAAGGGGCATTTGAATTATTGGGTAGTTTATTTTACTAATTTTTTCAATATCTGTTTACAAGAGAGATTTATTCCATTATCTTGGACAAGAAATATAATAGTTCCAATTCATAAAAAGGGCCAACTTCATTTGCCATCTAATTATCATCCAATCAGTCTTACTGACATTACTGGAAAAATCTTTGCTGAAATAATATTACATAAATTACAAGATTGGATAACTGCAAACTCCCCTTTATTGATCTTTCAAGCAGGTTTTCGTAAGGATTTTTCTACGACAGATAATATTTACATCCTAGCCCATCTGATAGAAAAATATAGATCATTTCGTAAAATGAAGCTGTATGCTGTGTTTGTAGACTTTTCTGCAGCATTTGACTCGGTTAATAGAGCCAAGTTATGGGAGATATTATTAAATAGACACGTACCATTACATTTATTAGCCCCCATTATTAGGTTATATTCTCACACAACATCGGCTATTAGATATAATAATAAGGGCAACATTTCTGACTATTTCAGTACAGCTTCGGGAGTTAAACAGGGATGTCCTCTGGCCCCCCTTCTTTTTAATTTGTATATTGATGCCCTTCTGACTTATAAAGATATAGATATTCTTGATTCCCCAAAAATTAAGAATATCCTAGTACATGTCTGGCCTATGCAGACGATTTGATTATTTTGCTTTATCTGCTCAAGATTTACAAAATAAAATAAATCAATTTTGCTCTAAATGTAAACATTTGGACTTATTAATAAATATGAAAAAACTAAGTTGCTGATTTTGCACCCTTACAGGGACATCAAATTAAACCAAGTTTATTTAAATAACAAACTTATTGAAGTGGTATCCTCTTATATATATTTGGGGTGAAGTTTGCTTCGAATGAAGTGGATAGAGCATTGGAGAGGACAAGTGATAAGGCAAAACTGATTATTAGGGCTCTTTGCGTTTTGCTAGGAAATATCAGGATATTTGGTCTACTCGGCATTGATAGCGGCGAGGCCAAATAATCCTATTCTTTTATGCGGCATAGGGGTCTGGAACAACAATGTCCCTTCATGGTTGGAGATCCCACTTTCTCTCTATTATAAATCTTTATTGCAGGTTCCACTTGCCACTTCTAACGTTATAGTTAGGGCTGAATTGGGTAAGTACCTATTGTTACAATAATTGATATACGTCTCATGAGTTACTGGGTCAAAGTTATTAATCAACAGACTAATATTATGCCTCTACTATGCCTTAGAAAATTATCTTGGCATAAACAGAATTTTAGGTCTCCTTGGGTCAAAAATATTCAACGTATTTTGAGCAGTGTTAATATGCTTCATCTTTGGACAGATTGGGAGAAATCAATATCAATATCTTATGTGTTTAAGGAGTATGTTAAAAGAAAATACTTAGGCTTGCCTATGATAAGCAAATGGAGCTCCTCAGAGTTCAACGTCAGGCCAGGTGGTTAGCTCAAAATAAAATTGATGTATTTATAGAGAAATATCTTACTCTTGGGCTGTCCCTGTTAGAAAGAAAAATGACTACTTGGGCAAGACTGGGAATCATCTGTTCTAGATATGCTTTTTTTAATAAGATGACTCCACCCAATTTAGGTTTGGAGTTTTGCAGATGTAACAAGGGTTTTCAAGAAGATCTTTATCATATTATGGTACAGTGCCCTTTATATAAAACCCCACGGTTTAATCTGTTAAATGATTTCCTTATTAAATATGTGAATGCAAAATATGATATTTATTCATACTTCTTCACCCTCAGACATTGGAGGAGGCTAAGATGGTATCAAGTTTTTTTTATCAAGTGTTGAAACACAAATAAAAATGTCTCTCTGCCTATGACAATTAATTTATTCATGGATTTTTATGTGTCAAAATTTTAAATGTAATATTAGATTTAATATTTTTTTTTCTTCTTTTTTGTACATACTTTTATGTTTTTAGTATGTTGTAAAGGCTTGATTGCTGAATAATAAAACATTGAACCTTGAACCTTGTGTTTCCTTATACTTTCTGAATGCTATCTTTTTCTCTCTTACCTTCCCTGCCACTTCTTTTGAGAACCATAGTGTTTTTTTTCTTTCTTTTTGATATGTTTATTTGCTTCACACAAAGGCCATTTTTCCTCAGTTGCATAACTCATGAAATCCTGTTGAGTCTACATTTGTGGACTACTCTGCCTGTGAGCTGTGGAAGCCAGCTCTGTAGGGACACAAGCTTTGAAGCGCACGTGTCAAGTATGTCCAAACTACATGCCTAGAGCACATAACAATCTAATATACTTACACACACCCTTTGTGGCATTAGTCTGTACTGGTAATGTTCTGTGATTGACAGCGGAGTAGTTGGAGGAGGGACTTCCAGGTTAAGGAACAAGAAAGTTAGGCAATGCCTGAAAGATCAAGCTGTGAGGCAGTTGTTTAAGGCTGTGTACTGCAATGAAAGTTCTGAAGTTCAGATCAGCATGTGATCCCTTCTCTGCATAAAAGAACCCTAACAATACATGGTTTCAAAAGTGTCTGCAATGTAAAGAGAGTACTTTGCAGTTTGAACAACAGGGCTAAGGGTCTGGAAAACAAAGTAAGCATGGCTTTAGCAGCATCATTTGAAATCCAGCACCTTGAGCTATTTTGACTTTGCTAAGCTAGAGGGATATCCTAAATGGATCCAAAGATTTGATCATTTTTGAATGGCCAGTAATCTAAGTGAATCATCTGAATAGAACCAGGTAAAATACCTTAACTTACTGTATGGAAGATGATGCAGATGATATTCTTTAGTACATGACTCTCTGGAGGCACAATGGGAAAGATATGATATTGTAAAAAACGAACTGGAAGAGTATTTTAAGGTGCAAAGGAATGTGATTTAGGAGTCTGCCAAATTCAACAAAAGGATACAGTAACAAAGTGCAAGTGTAGATGGATTTATAACTGTAATGCATGCACTATTTAAACATTACAATTATGGTGACCTAAGAGAGAGGCGCTAATAAGAGACTATATAGTGGTGGGGCTAAGCAAATTGAAGTTAGCTGAGAGAATGCACACAGACAATAATCTGACCCTAAAAAACAGCAGCTGCCATGGACAAGGAATCAGAGTTGTTAGGAAACAACAGTCTGATACATGGAGTGATTCCTCCTAATTGGTGGTACAGGGATTAGATTCAGTGGATTTTGCACATGCTAAAAAAACTCCAACAATCAAATTCAGCAGCAGCAGCAGCAACAGCAGCAGCAGCAGCAGAAATTCAGGGGTGGCCCAGATTTTGTAAAACAGTGCATAAGAAGGGGAAAGACACCATTTCTCCTGAAGGGTCAGTGTGTAGTCAGAGATGCCATTGGGCGTGCATGCTAAAAGAAGGGACATTATAAAAAATGTGCCGATCTCAAGGGGTAGTGCACAGCATCTATGAAAAAGATATTGCTTTCTTGGGTGCTATTGATGCTAAAGGTGACACGTGGAAAACCTGCTGTAAGCTTGATCAGGAGAAAACTGAATTTCAGATGGACACAGGTGTGGATGTTACTGCAATATTAGAGAGTCTGTATCACAGTATGAGTAACAAACATTTTTCTCCTCTCAGACAAACCCAGAAAGTTCTGCTTGGTTCTGGTAAAAAAAAAAAACTTTAGAGGTAAGAGGCATGTTTACTGTGACAATCAAAAAGGCAGATAGACACTGAAAGAAGTATATGTCACTTGAAGTCTGCATACTCTATTGCTGTTCAGACAGGTCATTGAGAAGTTGAGGCTTATTGCTTGAATGGATGTGACAGAAAACAGTCATTAACTGAACAATTTCCCAAAGTATTTTGTGGTCTGGGCAAACTCAGCCAGAATATGTGATTAAACTGAATGTAGATGCCATACCTTTTTCATTCACAACCCCAAGCAGAGCCCCAGTTCCCCCTTACCAAAAGTGAAAACTGAACTCCACTGCATGGAAAACTTGGAGGTTATTAAGAAAGTGGAAGAGCCTACAGAATGGTGTGTGGGTACGTGGTCATGCCCAAGAAGGATGGTACAGTAATTATCTGCATTGATTTCACAAAGCTAAATGAGTTCATGTAGAAAGAGAAATGCATATTTCCATCTGTGGAACAAACACCTGATATGTTGGAGAATGTAAACCTATCCACAAAACTAGATGCTAATTCTTGATTCTGACAAATTTGTCTGTCGGAGTCAACAAAGTTAACATTCATCACATCATTTGGATGGTACTGTTTTTGCAGAATACCCTTTGGGATTTCCTTAATTCTAGAGCATTTTCAAAAGAGAACGTTTATAATTTTGGAAGGTCTAGAAAGAGTTGCCTGCCATATGGATGAAATACAAATTTTTGGTAGTATGAAAACTGAGCATGAGCAATGTGTCACTGCAGTTCTCCAGAAAATTCAGGATGCAGGGATTACCTTGAACCTACAAAAATGTGAGGTTGGGAAGTACCAAGTCACATTTCTGGGACATGTTTCAGATAAAGGTGTTGAGCTAGGTCCCAAAAAGCTGGTAGCCATACAGAAGATGGAGCCCACTGACCTGTATAATTGAGATCAGAATTTTTTTAGGCATAGTGAACGGATTAGGGAAGTTTATGCCAGAACTTGCAGAGGAGATAAAACCCATCAGAAACATGTTGTCTAAACAGAACAAGTGATACTGGGGTGAGGAGCAGGGCAGTGAAATTTGTAAGCTGAAAAAAGAGCTTGTGACAGTAACAGTGTTAATGTGTTTCACCCGCAGCATTTAATATTATTTGACCCCAGCAAAGAGAAAAAAGTGCCAGCAGATGTTTCTTCTCATGGACTGGGAGCAGTATGGCTGCAGAAAGATAGAAATGATTGGACGCTTTTGGTTTATTCATCTCAAGCATTGATAGTCACTGAACAGCATTACACCCAAATAGAAAAAGAGACTCTTGCACTGGTTTGATCATGTGAGAGGATATGCTGTTAGCTTGTGGGTGCCCACTTTCAGATGGAAACAGATTATAAATCTCTTATTTCTCTCTTAGGACCTAAAAGTCTAGAGGAGTTACCACCTAGGATTCAATGTTTCAGAATGAGACAGATGAGCTGTTCCTCCACCATAACTCATGTACTAGCTAAAGATCTCACAGCAACTTATACCTTGTCACAGTCTTCAAATCACCATGGTTCAGCACAAACAGAAAACCACTTATAGGAAAATACGAATATTTATGTTGATTATGTTCTGCAAATTTTCCAGCAACTGTGAAGAAACTAAATGAGATCAGTGTCAAACTGGTGGAAGACTCAGTTGGCAGAGATGTTATGAAATTTGTATGGAGGGATGGCCTGATAAGGGTAAGCTTCAAGGGACTGTGAAACTATTTTAGCTAGAATGGATTAGTTCTAAGAGGAACCAGGCTTGTAATCCCACAGGTAATGAGAGAGGAGTTTCTGATCAAACTTCAGGAAGGGCACCACGGCATTGTTATGTGCAGGGAGAGAGTGAGGCAATCAGTGTGGTGGCCTGGATTGAGCAAACAGCTGGCAGTGTTCATTTTCAAATGCAGCACATGCTCCAAGATGTGACAAACTACAGTGGAACCCCAGCTGCCATCTCAGCTACCAGAATGCCAATGGCAAAACTTTTTTTTTAACCAGGAGAGAGACACACTAAGCTGAAGGCTTGTTTACATATGCAACCTGGGAGCACAAGGAAGTTAAGTGACTTGCTCAAGGTCACACAGTATGCAAGTGGGGGCTGTGGGATTCAAATCCAGGTCTCCAGGTTTGCAGCTCAGAGCCTTAAACTACTGCACTAAACTTGGGTTAGACTTCTCTGAGCTAAAGAAGAGCACTTATCTTGCAATACTGGACTATTACTCCAGATATATTGAGATTTCTAAATTGATGCCAGCAATATTGGCTGATGTCATTATTCATATGAAATCCATTTTTGCAAGATATGGAGTTCCTGAAGTCTTTATAATGGATACAGGTGCTCCATTTTTCAGCAGTGTATTTGCTATTTTGTCTTCTTTATTAACCCCTTAACTTCCTAACCAGATTGAGATGAAAGAATGGGATTCATCTAACTGACTGAAACAAAAATAAGTATATAATCAAAAACACAGGGCTCAAGAAATGGAGACATTGCAATAAGGTGAGGAAGTGTGGGTAAATGATACAAAAGCACTTGCAGTAATTACACAAAACCCATTCACCATGATTGTACATTGTACCAAGTCTGTAGGACATTCTGAGACATAATCGTCACTAGATGTCAGCGTGGCTCAGTTGGTAGCACATCCGCCTCTGGACCAGAAGGTTGTGGGTTCTCGTCCCACACCAGAATTGGACTTGCATCTAAAAATCACTGGCAACTGTGTGCAGTATTGGGGGGTACTGTACTGCCGGGGTGTGCTGTCCCTTGGATGAGATGTTAAACCGAGGTCCCTTCTGCCCATCCTGGTATTGGCCTGGTGGGTGTCCTGGTGGAAGTAAAAGAACCCAGGGCACTCTCTGTAAAAAGCAGGGATCATTCCTGGTGTCCTGGCCAACATTCCCCTTCCCATAAAACTGGTTCATGCAATTATCCAGGCTGTGTGTGGGTGATGATGGGCGATATGGCCGCCACCACACAGTCAGTCACTTCACTACCAGTCTAGCATTGCTTGTAAAGCGCTTTGGGATACTGTGTATGAAAAGCGCTATATAAATGCTGATTCTTCTTCTTCTTCTTCTTCTACTACTGTGTGTCCAGAAATTCCAGAAGAAGTGTGTAGTACACCATTTAAACCCATAGGGGTGCTACAGCTCTTTTGCAGTCTGGATCTACAAAACAATTGCCAGGTTCTCCAAGAAATTCACCAAAATATAATAAGATCAAAACAACCTCTGAACTTTCAGGATCTTTACAGGCAGCACTGAAACCAGAGATCTCAGCTGTCAGACAAGGGATCTTAACAAGATCTAGAAGATTGCCTATTTGATCAGTGAAGCTGACATTTTAACAAACTCATAATTGTGGACGCATAAAGTAAATCCTCATAAATATTGCAACCTCATACTGGACCCCATGCACAAATGGACTAACTGCCCATGCGCTGCAGATCCATGGTGCATACAAAATCCTAAAGGACAATGCTGCAGAATGGTGGCATAAATGGAAGGGAAACACATCTTTTCCATGCTGGATCTCTCAGCCATTCATGCAGCTGCATGTGCAGACGGTCCAGGAGTGTGTCAGTGGGCATGCCTGCACACACAGACATTCAGGAAAGCATGGAGTGCCAGGAGAGGGAGGACACAGAATATGGCAGCAGAGACCCTACCCTATATGTTGTGCACACCCCTGGATGTTGACAACCAGCTGCGGTGGAACTAGCCATCACCCTACCAAGCTTCCCTCTGGGCAGACGGAGGGCTGGGGATTGCTATTCAGGCTCTAGCCCATCTTTTTCAAAAATAGACTTCCCGTGCTTCCCACTATCCCTTCCCCCAGCTCACATGGAGCAGGGGATCCACTTCAGGACCCAGAATGGGCATCCGATTGGATGCCTGCCCTGTGTCCTCTGATCCACCCCTCAGGGTACCAACTTGCCGGGGGTGCAGGGTTGTGGACAAGTACCACACAGTGGCATACATTCATGCATACCAGCCACTACATGCCTGTCCATGAGTGTGAAGTTGTGAAGCCACGGTATGCTCCTTGCACGAGTACCCTGCACCACATTTATTGAATTTTTCAACTTTAACAGTTTACATATGATATAATATGCCAACTGTGATTTACTAGTGGTTATCATAGAAGGTAATGTCAGGTTGCAGGCTTAGAAGGTTTACAGGTTAAGAAGGGTTACATGTACAGTTAATACAACAGTATCCTGTTAGCACTAATGGTCACACTATGAGAGAACTATGCAACTTAATGTATTTTAGAGAAAAGATATAGCCAGAAAGCACGTACAATATTAAGTCTGTAGTTCAACAATCTCTCTCCAATAGGAAGGGGAGACAAAGTAAAAAAAATTCAGGAGAGGCACAATAGTAGTATTACATAGTAACATACAGTATCCGGGTCCTTAATGAACTGATTCAGCAGGTTGTCAAATAAATTATTAGGTCTTGTAAGGACTACTAGAAATTGTAATACAAGGATATTTGAGAAGGTATAGTAATTTAATTTATGCTGAAATGTTGAAATAACATTAGAGTTATATTTATGTATTAGGTATAAAAATTTCAGGAAAAGGTTTTCAAGAAACATTTTTTGTCCCACTCAGCAACCCTGTATACAAGGGTACCAAGCATGAGAGGGAAAACAAAGGAGGTCTTCTATATATTGCCCAGTCCCTTAGGTGGGAGAACGGGTGGGGGGGACTAAATCTACACTGTCATGGTTTCAACAAGGGGGAGAGAGGTTTGCGGACTTACAGTGCCATGAACTTCTTGAAGGTGAACTCCTGAGTGGGATGATTACCTCAGTTAAGATGACAGCCATTAGGGTGATGTCTACCTATTGGTAGCATTCCTGGGGGTCCCATTGGCTTCAGTGCTGGGTATGGGGCCTGGACCTTTGTATATGCAATGCGTTTCTCTAGGGCTACATGATTCCACTCACTCATAGTAATCTATGAGATATAGAAGCCTTCCCATTCTTGAACTGATGGGGGGTCCTGGTCCCTTCAATGGTGGAGAATCACCGCTGTGCTGCTGTCAATGTTCTGTTCACCCAAAGCAGCTATTGGGGTGTCTGTGCAGGTTAAACAGGAGGGAGGTCAAGTAGTGCCAGGGTGGGGTCCTTTATTGTTGGCGGTGGCATCAGGCTTTGGAAAAAATTTAAGACAGTTGTCCAGTATGAGTCTAGTTCAGGGCATGCCCATGGGATATGGGTCAGGTTGGCTTGTAAAGATGCGCACCATGAACAGTTCATTATGCGACATTAGTCCAGCTCTGTGCAATCAAGTTGGCATATGAAAGGCCTTGTGCAGGGATCCAGGGGACATGTTAGTATGCTCCGTTCCATCCAGTGCACTCTCATTGTTGATTCTGTTGGTCTTGAGGATTGAATATGGTACAATGTATTTATATTCACATTGATATGGTGATGTGTTGTGTATAATTCAACAATATTGTCTCTTTTGAATATTTATGGTGTTGTTTACTATTTACAGTGAACTGGATTCCTGATGCAGGAATCTACTTTTAACCATGGTCAACAAATGGAAGCACTATGAAAGAAGCCTATGTACAATTGGAGAGAAAGAAACTACGGCTTGAATGATTGGAATATGGAACTACCATACAGAAATGAACTATAAATATATAAATGATTTTAGTTCCATGACTAGAGAAATTTAATAAGTGCTCTTTCATATTCCTTTATATTTATAAACATATTTTTATGTGTACTCCCATATATTTAGTACCATGTTTTTTTTTCTATATACAGTATGTTTGTGCTGTTATTTGTCTGTGGAGTACTGTACAGTTATGTAACTATTATATGTGTAGTTAGAATAGTCTAAAATGTTTTATGGTTAATTGTCAAAGGGGCAGGACACCAATGATTATGTCATAGTGTGAGGAGCTATTTAACAGTACACCTGGAGATATTCATTACACTTGGTAAAGTGCCACTGGGGCACAAAACACCATCAGGTGTAAGTATCATGCTGTGGGAATGCGTCAGCTATATGCTCAGATTATTTTTATCTTTTTGTAAATAAATAAAAAGTCTTTTAATTGAATCTTTTGGTGTTGATGTAATATTGTTGCTGTGGCAGTGAGTGTGAGCCTCCTTGTAACTGTCTGATGGTCTTTTTTGGCTCATGCACCTGAGCCCTGAGGCAACCCTTTTTGGCTTGCTATACTGCCAGCCCCATTTATGGCAGCTAATAACTAACTGGGGGATAGAGATTAACTTAGTAAACATTATTAGGGAACTTTATTCTTAGACATGAGCAAAGGTTCAATTAGGTGCTAGAGGAAATCTTTCAGCAAAATTTCCGGCAAACAAATGATGTATACCAGCCAAACATTGTTCTCTATTTTAATTAATCAAGTTGTTCTTAAATTTGAAAATAGTTTCAGAGTCCCTAAAAGTTGTTTCTTATCCTGTATATGCAGTAGCTTATACAGACAATTTTGTTCCCTTCTCCCTCTGTAAATCAGATATGCAGCCTAAATTGAATCTTGTATATGAACAATCATTGCTATTACATATAAAATGAATCCAGATAAAAGTTAAGTCATGATTTTGGGGGTAAAATTTAAGAATGGTAAATGGACAGTCGAAAATATGATCTTATCTACTGTGTCCAATTATACATATCTCGGTCTGGTATACTCATACAATTGTGCTTGGACCAAACAACTCAATCAAAATATGTTAAAATGTAAGCAAACACTGTTTGGTATCAGAAAATTTAGTATAGCATATGGAGGAAACATTGTGAGACCTGTGATAACTGCAATGTCCATGAAATTTGATGCCGACACACTTTATGGGTTAGAAATCGTGGGCCCAGAGAAAGGAAAAGTGCTTGAAATTGTAGCAGTACAACTGTATCAATGAGCTCTTGACTCGAATAGATGTATACCAAGCTGTTATATTAAGGTGGAACTAGGTTTACCCTTGCAGTTTCAAGGAATATAAATTATTGGATCAAGTTCACTCATGTGCCAAATGACTGTATATAAAAAATGTGTTTAATTGAGAAATCAAAATGGATAGACATAAGTTGTAAGCCATCAAAGTGGTTAAAGGATGCATTTTCCTGCCTAGATAAGTTTAGCCTATATTTACTCAAGAGATAAGTTGAGAACATATTTTACTTTGTCTAAAATAGAAAAAATACATACAAAATAAGATCTAAAATGATAACAACTTAAAAAATTGGGAGCTAATTACTAAATCAAGATACTTTGCTGGTATACTAAAAATAATAATGTCTTTGTTTATGAATATTTTCTGGATGTGCTGTAATTGTAGATGATAGAAAAATAAAGAATGTTTTTAAGTATGACTTTGAACTATTTGACAGCAATGTGTTATATGCTAGATGCTAAATTACAGGATCCAGAAAGAAAAGGATGTACTTGTAATATTGGAGAAATGGAAAATTTAGAACCTCTTCTGCTGTGCTGTTTTTGGTATAATGTGGCCAGGAAGACATGGTTGTATCAAATTTTACAGTCTCTCAAACTTACCAGAGGATTTGATAATCTTTCTCTTAACTTAGGAAGTTGAATATATAATTATATCTCTAACCAGCTTTTCTGACGCAGTCAGGGCTATTTTATACAAAAGGGTAAAGTGAAACAAGGAGGATTTTATACAAAAAATCTGACTAAGGAAAAACTCTATCTGTATGCTCTAATGAATGTTAGGATCACTTATTTTTATAACTATGAATAATATGATTTAAAGTATTTTGTTATGTATCTGTTTTTAATGTACTAAAATTGTAATGATCTTGTCTGAATGATCAAGCAAGAAAATGAACATAAAAATACTGCACAAGCAGTGCGGAAGCAAACAGGAGGCTGGGATGCATAGGCAGGGGATCTAGTTGCAGAAAGAAGGAGGTTATACTGCCCTGTACAGACCCCAAGTGTGGTCACATCTGGAGTACTACATAAAGTTTTGGAGCCCACATCTCAAAAAGGACAAAGACAGACTAGAACTGGTTCAGAGAAGGGTAACATAGAAATGTGGTAGCCATGTTAGTCCAGTTGATGATGTAGAAGAAAAAGAAAAACACAAATATGTTTCAGGTGGTACCATTTATTGGACTAAGAAAATTATTTCTGAGACTAACTTTTGAGAGATAATATTCACTAAAAATACCACCAACAGCTTAATCTGGTTCAAGGTCAGTTGGCATTCATCTGTATCCCCCTCCCCCGGGTCGTGCCCAAAAATAGGCAGGATTTGTCCAGTGCACTTACCCGGTCAACAAAAACTAAATAAATAAAACTCTCTTCTTCAGGTCAGTGAAAACAGAACTAAATAACATGGCAGATATAAAGTTAAATGTGGTTTCAAAAGAGCCATGGTGTAGCATGTTTAAACATCAAAGCATTGCAGTCGATTTGCATTCATAAAAAACAGACAGGAAGAATCCCATTGTCATTTCATTTTAGTCAAGGGGAGGGGCTGATGTGATGGTTCAAGGATGAAAGGAGAAACATCTGAAGCATTTTATGTTTGCTTGCATGTACGTGCAAGAAATATCTTGTGGTAATAGCTCATTTAGAGGTGTGTCAGTGTTGTAGACAATGCAGGGGCCAATTTAGTGGGTGTGTCCCTCAGCCACCAATCAGTGAGCATGCTGGCAATGACAGCAAACTTCAAAGAGAGCCAAAGAGTGGAAACAAATCTGCTGCTGCAATCAGGTCCAGTTTTATCATTGCAGCGGCAGATGAGAAGACTCTGGCCATGCGCATTACAATGCACAGTAATGTACATGGCTGGAGTTATGAACAATTGCTTGGTGTGCCATTCCTGGTGAAACATTTCAATAAGTAAAACAGCCACAGTGCCCCTTTCCACAATGGAGGCTCCTGCTGCCGGGCATGCACTCCTGCAAAGCCGACATTGGGAGTGCTCAATCCCCGTGTCCACATGTATTCCCCCATGCCCACAGCCACATTGCGGCACACTGGGAGCCCACCCCAGTGTGCCCAGACTTTTTTTTAATTTCCCGACACTGGGATGCACACTCCTGGTGTTGGATGCCCCCAAGCTCAATTTCTTTGCCGATGGAGGTGCCAAATTCCCATCTGCAGCATGTTTCCCCTCCTCCCTCAAAGCTTGCCGATGGGGCTGCCCAATCCTCATCAGCATCATGCCCCCCAAACTCATGTGGCACACTGGGGGCCCACCCCAGTATGCCCCAAAGTTTTTTTTTTTTTACCCTATGAATAAAGAAAACGGTCTGCTGGAGTCTTTTTGTTTTGTTTGTTAAACAGTAAAAAGAAACCAACCAGTGTGGTCTCCCCAGTCCCCTCCCCACCCCAACCCTCCCTCTGCACTCACTTCCCTGCCCCCACCCATACTTACCCTCTAGAGGTTGGGAACAGAGGTGTTCTGTGGACTGGGATGCATCTGCACTCTTCAAAGCCGAACTAAGAACTGAGGAATCAGGTAAGCGCTGTATAATGGGACTCAATGGGGGCTTTCAACTTAGGTTGATATCTCAGCCATTTTTAGGAATTTTCACCACAAATCTTCAACATGGGGTTCTTGGGATCCTACTTAATGAACATGTCACTGTTGTTTCGTTTTTTTGGTCCTGAAAGGTGAGTTCACGGTCACTGCGTGGAATGACCTTTTGGGACTGAGTAATGAAATGACAGTATCACTGTTCATGAGGTGGGGTCCCAAAAAGCTCATGCTGAAAATTTGGTGAAAAAATTCCAAAACATGACCATGTTATGGGTGTACATTGTGCATTTTCTACGCACGTTCGTAACTTTGCCAATTTTTTTATATTTTCGCTCCAGATTTTCAACATTGTCATTTTTAACATCTCCTTATGAACAGTACAGCTGTCATTTTTTACATCCTGCCTGAAATGTGTTTTCACACCTGTGGCACAGAATGGCGTGGTCACTGTGCGAAATCAATTTTCGAGATGAAGTAACAAAATTGCAGTGCTGCTCTTCATGAGGGGAGGCCCCAAAAAGCCCATGTTAAAACTTTGGTGGTAAAATTATCACATTACGGGCGTGCATTGTGCAGTTTCTACTCACACTTGTAACTTCGCAAATTTTTCATATTTTCACTCCAGATTTTCAACATTGCCATTTTTCACACCTCCTCTTGAACAGCACAGCTGTCACTTTTCACATCCTGCCCAAAATGTGTTTCCACACCTGTGGCACTGAATGGCGTAGTTGCTGTGTGAAATCACCTTTCAGGACTGAGTAATGAAATAATAGTGCCACTGTTCGTGAGATGGGGTCCCAAAAAGCCCATTTTGAAAATTTGGAGTGAAAATACCAACAAACGCCCAGGGCATTAAGGTTCCCAACCATAACACCCACCTTGTTGAGATGGACAGGCATCAGGGATGTGACTTGTGTTCATGGGCCATAATGCTCACGGCATTCTACCTCCACCCTACAGCCACTGACAGGCATCAAGGTGTGCCTTGTGGTTCTCGGCCCTAAAATTCATCCCATTCTCCTATACTGCACCCATCTCAGCTTATTTTCTTATGAAATGTGTTCAGCATAAGGGCCAAAGACCCCCAAAGCACACCGCGACACCTGTAGGTGTCTGCAGGGTGGGGTAGGTGTAATGGCATAAGCGTTATGGCCAACAAATCAAAGGCACACCCCTAATGCCTTTCCGTCTCTGCAGGTTGGGAGAGGGGTTGACATTCATTCAATACTTCATGCCGTTCCTGTAGGGCATCTCTCTAACACCTGCACTACCAATGCCAATGCCAGCAAGCAAATATTCGGCATTGACAAATGCTTGTTTAATTCATCTCTGGTAATGTGCTAAAATGCCACATTTTTATTAAGTCCTTTTTCTTTAGTGTCTAAAATTTGGAGTATTTTCAATTCAAATATAAGCCTTCTTCTGATGCCAGTTTTTCTGTTTTAAGTTCACCATCCTGTTGTCCTAACATAACAGCAATAGCCTGACATGACTTTGATTTCAAATATCTCAGTTTAATTATTGATTCTCACCTTTCATTTGAATTGCATATTGTGAAACTAACAAGTAAAGTTAATCAGAGATTGGGTATGTTGTATTGTCTGAATAAGCACTCAACACATGAAACAAGATTAATCCTTGCACGTAGTTTCTTATTTTCCTTTATTGATTATGGATCCATTATATATTATTTTTCAAACAATGAAATGCTCAACAAATTAAAAACCACATATCATAATATTATTTGTTTTGTTACTTGTTTAGGAAAATCAATGTTAGTTGTATAGATTCATGGGGTGTTTATTGTTTTCTGATAGATTTAGATGATTAATTTTCTACATAAGATCCATCTGGATTTTTCCCTGGATACTATTGCCAACTTGTTCCCAAAAATTATCAATATTATCTCCACTAGGTCACAATACAGGTCTTCTTTCAGGTTCCACTTTTTCATACTTCTGTGGCTCAAAATTCTATGCAATATACAGCTATAAAACTTTAGTAATGCAGTCTGAGTGGGGCTGCACTGGGGTAGCCATGCCTGGTAAAAGGACTTAGAAAGTTTAAGGCACAAGGATAACCAGCACTCAAGGCAAAGATTCCACATCTGTAAAATGTTAGTGTGAAAGAACTTACTTGGAGTCAATTGCTTTGTGTCCAGGAGTGCAGACACACATGAAAGATTCTCCTCCAAGCAGGCCCCTCCCTGCTGACAAAACAAGAAGTCCTTCTACTGTATTTCATACCTCCTGGCACTTAATCAAAGGAATGACAAGTCAAGAGATGGAATAGTGTTACATAGCCAGGCATTTAAAGTGACAGTGTAAAGGGTGAAAAGTACAACAATATACGTAGCATAAGATATACAACACAGACACAGGATTTAAAAACATTCACAGAGCAATGCACCATTCCTGCTATTATTCAAACATTGTTATCTCAAAGTATATTGCATTCTGTATACCTTTGTAATGTTGAGAAGCAGGTTATTAAGCTCTAGGCAGGATAATACAAATTAACTTTTTTTTAAATGTGCAATGGTCCCATATCTCTTTTTATGTGTATGCTTGGCATTAAAATAGAGGGTTGTTACCACTAGTAGTCAGTCCAGTGGTAGTTACTGAATTTCAAATCCTCATGCGTAATTTTCTTTGAAGTTTCATTACTGGACTACAGGTTCCATATGCATGCAGTATTAGGATTGCCCTAAAAAACAGAACCAAACATGAATCATATTGGTCATTTTGTCAGCAGGAAGGGGGCCTGCTTGCAGGAGAGTTTTTCATTTGCATCTGCACTGTGTCTGCACTTTTTTAAAAAGAATAAATAAAGAAAGCACTGTCACAAACCTGCTCAGCAGGTCAGACCCTCTACTCCCAAAGTGCCAACCTCTGAGCACAGTCTTGTGAACAGTTTAACAGAACAAGATAACCCTCTTGTCTGTTTTGTGACTTCGGATCAATCTTTGGTCTCAAGTCTTGGAGGGATTCAAACTGTGAACCTCTTGCTAGCGTATCCAATGCACATGTTCACATATTTCTGTCTTTGGGGGCCCAGATATCTTTGCCTATGGGCACCTAACCAGGTATATAGAGATGAACCCTTAAAAACTTTAATAAAGACCTCAGATTTAAAACGTTTCTCTTTCCAGTTTGGTACCACCATTCAAGCTTATGCTTCGTGTCTGCTATAACCATGTATACTCTTCTTACAAGTGAAGGAAAAAAACAAAGGCGGATCAAGTAAGCTCTAAAAAGAATTTGACTACAATAGATAAGAATATGTAAAACATACAATACAGAACTTTTATATCACAAGACATACAAATCTTTTAAAAGAACAAGGCTTAAACAGTGCAAATTCCTACTTACAGTACTTAGATTTAACTCTCTTTCTAAATACCTGCTTAAAGTGCTCACAGATGTGTCCTTGTCAGAGTCTAAATAAAAGTGTGTAAATAAAACAGAATTATTCCTTAAAGTAAACTGTATTTGCCAACCCCTTTTGTGTGAGGTCGTCTAGCTCCTCCTCTGTCAAATTATACATAAAAATATATCTAATAAAAAAAACAGGATGTCTTTTCAAAGTATTAATTTTGCAACCACAGCATAACTCATATGTGTCAAATGACATCTCTTTGATCCATGCCGCATCCTCCCTCACACAGGCTTCACAGGAGCATTTACAACCTTGAACCAGTTTGCTAAACCTGGTTTTCCCTTTGGAATGTCATAAAAATGGATATGCTCAACTCAAACTTCTACCACCGTGTAATTGGGTTCAGGTCTTCCATGTAACACCTGGTATTTAAAAACTGAGTGTGCGTGATCTCACATGCTGTGTCAGCATTTTCTCATGGCTTTCATCTGTCAGCTGAAACCTGGGGGGGGGGGAGTGAGCGAGGTCACTCCTAGAGCATCAGATTTTCAGCAGAGACATTCAGTAATACATTTTATGTTAAAAAAAATGATACAGCCCTCAGAACTGGCTGTCCACGTCACAAGCACTTCTGGACACAAAAGCAATTGACTACAGTAAGTTCTTTCACACTAACATTATACAGAGGTGAAATCTTTGCATTGAGTACCTTTATTGTGCATTGAAACTATAAAACTTTGCAATACATTACCAATCTCTGTTATTAATTGCGTCAATATTTCCACCTTTGAGTTTACTCAAAAATGTTCTTCTTTCCAACTCTGATTGTAAATGTTTTAATTGATTTTATTATTGCTGTTAATATTGTTTTTGGTTGTGTATCTTGTATACTGTTATTTTTTTTGTAACTGGACGCCAGTGAAAATGGTCATTTTTTTTGCTCACTGGTCACTCAGTATAAAAAACATACAAACAAAGAAACTTTCTTCTTTAGGCATCTATCCAGCTTAGCTAGTGTGATACATGATGTTCTTTGGAAGATTGATAAGAACTTTGGAACATTGATAAGAGTTCACCCTGTGTTCTGATACTTATCTAAAATAATTCCATTTGACACAGGTGTTTGCATCTTTTTAGAAAATGGGCACATGGAACTCTGTATCCTAATTGGCTAAAAGCTTAAATTAGTCGAGCAGGTATGAGACAACAGAGACGGGAAATAATGAGTCCCCGTCTCTGTCACCACATTTCATTCTAAAAAAATGGGCCAGTAGAATTCTATAAAAGGCAAATGCCTCCATGTTGCTTTTGAGGCTCAGCGAGCCGTAAACTAGTGGCTAAGCCGTCACCCCCTTTAATGTCACATACTGCTACATTTTGCTGTAATAAATAATAAAAATCAATTGAGTTTAGCAAAAATGCACCAGGGCTAGTTGTGTGGGTGCTGGTGTTCAAGTGGCGAGAGAGGATACACTGGGGCTGCAGCTGGGCCTTTCTGCAATCGCGCTCAGAAAGTGCAGGCGTTAACTCCCACCCCCTATGGAGCTCAGGCTGTGGCTTATGCAGATAAGGACCAGTGATGTAATCCTAAAAAGGTTGTTGAGGCAGAATACCTCACAAGCCCACATGATTTAATTGCATCCTTTGGAATTCATGCTAAAGTCCTAAAAGACATGTTCATTGTCCAGCAGGGTAGTGAGGCCCTATGGTACATTACGATCATTGCTTTGGATCAATTCTAGAAGCTAGACTTGATCTGGACTCCTGTTTACAATTTATTGATAATCAGGAATTTTGCATCCGAAATTATATGGCAATAAAAGCCATTAGACCTTAAGGTTTTTAACCCTATGATGATTCATAATTTGTGACACTTAATATTGAGTGCCCAAAACAGAACCCTGGCCCACCCAGTGGTCTAACAGCCACTTCTCGACCAGGTACCTAGTTAATAATGTGCAGTTCATGCACATCCCAGTGATTTTTAAATCTCACCATTTAGAACTTGGAATGATTTGTTATATGTTTCACAACAAACATTTCCCACTTTTTTTCTTTCCATAATGATGCGATTGAATACCCTGGCAGCATACCAGGTACTCATTAATGACTCCCTATGCAGGGACTGATAGCACCACACGTACACACACTCAGGATTTTCACATCCTGACTGCTAGTGGTACATCTTATGACAGTAAACCTATCCAAAAGCACTAGGCATTTTGGTTTTGTTTTGTTTTTCTTATTTATAAAAAACACAGGTTTAGGCTTAGGCCTATTGGCTCTGACACATCTATTTGAAATAGGTCTGTTAGCTATTATTCGAGCATATATGTTAAAGGTTCATGATAGTATGAAGTATAATATCATACCCCACCACCCCATTGCATGGTATACATGATTTTGCTGATTAAGAGTGATTGACATTTACAATATTAAGGATATTGTGAAGGGGTTTGACCTGACAAATGTTCATGTTAATCAATTAATTTCTGCTCACATTAAAGAAGCAGATGAGTATCACATAGCTAGGAAAGTCTTTTGCACTGCCTACAATTATTATGTTTTTGCAACCCTTTGGTTATCTCTTCCAGGATCTGGAATTAGGATATATCCTTGATCTCATACATGACAGATGTATGGGTCAGTGGCATTGCCACATTTTGCACTTCTATTGTATGTGTTAACAAATGTTTATTTGAATCTAGCACTATTTCCTTGTCAATGGCAAGGAACCTTGGCTATGTCACCACACACACCAGTATTGCTACATGTTTTGAAACTTATTCCTGCACAATCCAGGAAGCCTTGCTTGTGACTCTCACAGTGTCATTGCCACATTTTTATCAGGCAGCATCCATCTCTGATCGTCTGGCAACCATCCATTCTATTGATCATCTTGATGGGAACTTTTATCGTGAAAAGGTTGAAACTACCTCCTTCCCTTGTTTACCATGAGGTCTTGGAATCGTGACTGACTCTGAACATTGATTGTTGTAAGTGAAAGGAACATCACCTTTTATGCAGATGTGACATCTTCCAATGTGTATTACCAACTTGTGAATACAGGCCTAATAACTGAAATTAGGCTTCCACTTGTGAACTTTCAAATAAACTGTATTCAGTCCAGCCAATTAAGATTCTACAATCAAGCTCATTGTTATGCATACCATGAAGCTAGTCTGTGGTAAGGGCAATCCCCTAGCTTAGCAAGAAGACTTTTCTTCATTTGGTCTGCAATCAAGAAATCCATTTTCTTCACTTCTTGTTTTCATACAAACTGAGTACTGTTATAAACTTTTACACTTTGTGCAGCCGTGTGATCATCTTCAACTGAACACTATTGCTATTCCTTTGTGAAACTCAATGTGCAATCTAATGCACCCCTGCTGAGGCCTATGAAAATACTGCTGCCTCCTGAACATTTGGATCAACCTTTGGAAAATCTGAATGCATTGAATTTGAACTATGACTCTTCATCTGACATTTGAAGAAACCCTGGATTTATCCCTGGGACTGTTTGTAGTTTATGCCTTGTGGACATAGACATTTCGTGTCCTGTTCAACTTACCAACTGAAAAATGCCATCCTTCAAGGTGGTATATTCTGCTGATGTAAAACATTGTGTGGTGACCAACTATACATTCTTCTGATATGGACTAAAAGTTATGCAAAATAAACTTTTCTAATTTCTGTTTTTACTCCCTAAACAGGTAATAGGTTATACGGTAATCACATCTGTTCCCATCCTGGAACCAGATATCATTAAGTCTAGTCCTAACTATCTTGATGCTCTGTCTCAATTTTTAATTGTTTTTAATATCCATACAGGCAACTTAAGTTTGTCTCTTCAATTTCTTCCTAATAAGACAGATGCACACCTGATACATATCAGTATTTACTGATTGTTTTTATTGGAAAACACCATTGTGACATTCTATTCCAAATGTTTATAGTAATACAAGGTTTACTAACATTTTCCCTTATAATTACATTTTGCTGTTTAAGGAAAACCCTGATACACCACCGTGACCAGTTAATATTCCTCTATCAGGTTTGTGCCTTGGGCCTGTAGATGAATGGTGCCTAACCTCCATCTTTTTGTTGTGTTGCCACTTTTGCAATTGGGGCAACAAAGAGGGGATTGTTATACTTGGGTTATGCCACCTATTGTCCCACATACACCTCACATACACCTCACACTGTATTTCTGGTCTATTGTACTGTGATACTGCTATTTTGCACTAACCTATAGTTATGAGCACCAATCATATAAGCATGGGTGCTAGGAATGTGCTTTGCTGCTAAGACATGCTAGTATTGTCATGCATGATTTATTATACCTCACTATAATACATTTATCTAGATTATGTTTGTCTTTTACATATATTCCATATATAATCTAGCTAATCACTGATAAGATGACTCAGAGGGATCATCAGTGATTATTGTATACTTATAGTCTCATAATTATATGTAGTGTGTATTTTACACTCAGGCAGATATGCCTGTCAGTAGTTCTCATTGTCTAAGCAAGTTGCCACGGAGAGAGGCAGCTTTTGTTATGTCTTTATGTTTTATATTGTACATAAGCAAGAAATGCAGTTTGAACTGTCAGCATTTCTTTTGTCTAAGCTATAATGCTAATGGAAGCATATTCTGTCTCATATGAAATTCATTAGTAATTCTGTCTGACCAATACATATTGTTTCTTATATCTGTAACTATGTTGTAATCTCTGTTGCTATGCTGTTATCTGTAGTATTTAGCTGTCTGCAACCCATTGTAGCACTCTCGAGACACTACTGTAGCTGCTCTAGAAGGGCAGAGAGCTGGGGTGTGGGGAGAGATAGAACAAGATCTTAGAGAACCTACAATCTACAATTATGGAGATTATGTACATTCTTCAGGAATGGTGAGAAACCCATCTCCCTTGTGATTTTATCTGTCACATGCTTGGCATAAGTAGCATAATAAACTTTATTAGTACTCCTTGCTTGTTTACGAATGTTTCTTGGCAGACTCCAAAACACAAGAATCTGTATTATTATTTTTTATTGTTTACCCTACACACCAAGAGTGTTTAGACAACAACTCCATGTAGGTGGAAGACTGAGAAAAAGTGAGCCAGTGGGAGGTGGAGCAGGCCATGGTGGAAGTGCCACCCCGCCCGAACCACTGCTCCAGTGGTAAAGTTAATTGTTCATTCCGTAAGGGGGTTGAGAGGCAGCAGGAGCTGCTATTGAGTACAGCCACTTCTGCAGCAGTGCTAAAGCAGGCAGAGGCATTAAAAACATAATTAGGGGACTTCAATAGTGCTCTCAGTGTCTCACTCCACTCATGTAGCCGTTATGTATTCAATTAAACTCTTTAGCAAACAAGCACCTACTTCTCCTGCATAGATTATATTGTGTGAAAATAAAAAAAAAAACACAGTACCTCACACTTACTGCTCCCAATTTCCTCTGCTGTACAATCTATGCATCCAGTACTGATTACCGTGACCACACTACAAAAGCTAAAAATTAAAAAATAAACTAGTAATATGCAAATATTGTTAAGCCCTGTGTGTGTGTGTGTGTGTGTGTGGGGAGGGGGGTAAACATGACAACCAGCTCCAAAGGCACAACTACAGAGACTCGAGTGAGACAAAAGTCCCTAACTCAATAAAAAACACAGCATTCTAATACAGGTGGAGGAACTATTTTATCATTTTAACATATAAATTTACATCAAAATTATTTATTTTCAAACATATACATATCTTATACAGTGGCCCATTTTCTAAGTGCAATAATACCCTCCAGGGTGGGTGGTATTGTGCTATACCAGACCTTCCAGGGGCTATAAGTCCCTCCGCTTGCAGCTTTGGGCCTCATTACACCCCTGGACAGTCCAGTATAGCACAATACTGCCCACCCTGTTGGATATTATTGCTTACATAATAGATTAGGTCCTATGTCATTTCTTATAATTGGCCAGTTCTGATGTAGAAACTTACTGATTATAAGGCTGTAAGTGACACGTTCCTTTGGCACGACTGCCTCATGCACCAAAAGTGAAACTAAAATGGCACCAGCAGGTACAGGTGGACAGGTAACTAAGAAATGTATAGCAAATAAAATGCATCAAAAGTTTAAATATAATGGCATTTCAGGGTTGTGTGCACAAATGTAAACTTCACACTTAGGGTTAGTGGTGTGTAAAACCAGGGAGATTCTGGTTTTGGTTTTGCCAAAACACATGTTTTTTTTGTTCTAGTTTTGATTTTGGGTTCACGGCCAATATGCATTTAATATAAAACTTGCTCTGTACTTTCATTTTGAAGTATAATAAAAAAGGAAAACAGGTTAAATTATGTAGAAAAAACAGTTTAGTAACATGGCAGCTAGTAAGGCCCAGCAGTTAGTAAGTTCACAGGAAATCTCGTAAGGCATTTGAGACAGTGCTATATTCAAAAACTGAACTGCACATAGCTTCATTCACTTGTAGTCTAAATTCCTAGTGGTGAGTGATAGGAGACAAGACACACTGAATGATGGGACATAGGCTGAGGCAATGTAACAGTTGAGTAGTCCCTGGCTTGCTTAGCTTGTTAAGCCAGTTGTGCACTGCTAACTAAAGTGACTTGGTGACTGAAGGTAACAAGAGGACATAGTAAATGACAGGTGATGGTTTGAGAGGAAACATATATATTTTTTGTTAAGTGTGTAACAGTTATGTACACAGAATATATCTGGACCCTCCTACCCACCTTTTTGAACTGATATTACATTGTTTGATAAGGCAACTTTGTTCTTTGTGTTGCCAGTAATTGGCCCCCATAGTTTTGACTATGTATTTACCCTCATTAATTATGAATCACATGCACATTACATGGCTTTTTACATTTTTATTTTTCATATTTGTTTTTTAGTACAATGCAACAAAAAGGCTTAATTATGAAGCCAGACCAAAGTAGTATTATAAAAGAGAATACTCACTTTTATGTGATATATTATAGTATACTCTTTTTTTTAGTTTTTACTTTCATAGGTGAACAGCAGATCAGTTAGAACTCAGAGTGTAGTTATATCAATAAGATGTTATCCAATAAATACAGATTATCCAAGAAATACAGAGATTTGGCACAGGGTACACAACTGGAAGACATCTAAACCAGAGAAGTGCCATCAATAGTCATTTACACATTTAAGTTGACCTTACAAACAAAAGATTGGAAAAATGCTCATTAGTGAGAATGTGTAATGCTTTCACATGTCTCATGGAGTCAGAGAGTAGCCCATTGCTTTTCTAGTCTTGCCATGAACAGTAGTTCACTGGAAGAAACAAAATAGTGACTGACATGAGACAGGACATGAATGGCATGAGAGACAGGCTGAAACAACATTCCCCCAGTAGTACTATTCTTCTTAAACATCACTGCCCATAGACCCATCATCACTATTCTCTGAGCAGCATTTTGGTAGTACTCCTGTGTATCCAGCATATACACCCTAGTTTTACTTAATAAAAGTTAGAATTTCAACATTTTCTTGAAGGAGATTTCTCCTCCTGTTACTAGCAACATAGCCAGTGGTGCTAAATATTCTTTCTGAATACACACTTGTTACTGGGTAACTTAAATAGTAAAGGGTCACTTTTTTATACTTTATTTTTTATATATTCACCATAGTACAAACTTCATTTTCTGTACATTTTTTCTTTTATAGTCATAAATTACAATACAATAGTATATAGACTAAATATAGTTAATATATGCTACTGTCTCCCCCTTTTTAATAAGTTCAACATACAACATACAACATTACTACAAAACAATGGTGGTAGACCATTTTGTTGTTAGTCACCTGGTCCCATAGTAAGTGTGAAGTCCTATTCATTGCCCCCTACTCAGTCTCCTTCCTACGTTCTCTAGAACTCTTCCCTGCTCCCATTCCTCTTCTTTGCTCCCTTTCACTGGGACTCTTCCTCCCTCTATTCTTAGAATGAGCTTTCTTTCTTTCACTCCTCTCCTCTCTGTAATCTACATTTTGCCTACTGCACTCCCACCTCCAGCTACTACCCCCTCTATTCCACTTCCACACCCTTCTGCTTTCACTTCATGATCACATTTCCCCCTCTCCTACACTCCCCTTAAACTCCCCTCTGTCTCTCTTTCCTACTCTTTCCTGCCCCTCTCTAATTCTTCCCTGTCTAGTCTATGGCAAAAGGAATTCCTCTCAATTTACCTACTTTTTGTGCTAGATCTTAAACAGTAGATCTGTTATGTGTGGTTCATAGCTCCATGCTTGTGTTACGTACTGTAGCTGATTAATGTAGGTTGTGCTTAAATACAGAGGCCAGACTAGTACGTAGGACAATGCTTATGAGGTATTAGTTGTATGGAATGATTAGTGCTTAGGTACTTCAGCATAGACATTAGCAAGTCACTGATTATAGTACATGTGAACTGGATGGTATATGTAAGGTGCTTAGATGCTTGAACTGATGAGTAACTTGTTATGACTTGATGGTTTGGCCTTTCTCTGTATCCCACCGTAGGAAGGATGGTTAGTCGAGTAGGATGAGACCCCCAAAAGAAATAATAATTATCATATGATTATCTCCTCCAACTCCGAAGAGTGTGGCCAGTAGCACGCAGGAGAGGAAAATCCCCTCTTGGGGGAACCTCTGAGGACCCATGGCTATTGACCTGCCCATCCTTCTGGGCATGCTAATGGAGAGTTATCCTAAATTAACAATATTAAATTGTCGGCTACTCTGAATTCCAGAGTTGTATATCTTGATCCAGTGAAAGCAGGGAAGCTGAATGGAAATTCTGATATTTGAGTGCTGGGTGAAGATGATAGCATATCCTTCTAGTGAATTCATAGTCCAAAAAATCCATGTCCAGGGCAGAATCTGATAGTAGATTGGAATCCATGGTCGAGCATACAATTAGAGACAGTTTTGATGAACCTCTAGGCCCTGATAGGGTGACACAAGTTAGTATGAGCAGATAGTGTAAATAAGTGGACCTGAACGTAGGTCGGCAGCAGTAGTAGTAAATTGAACCTGCACGAAGCAGACGTAGTAGCAGAGGAGTATTATTGAATAGTCAAACCCCAGGCTCCAATTTGAAGGCAGCGATGGTCATGTAGAAACAAATTCCTGATGATTGAAGATGGCAGTATGTAGGAAGAGATGAAGGCGGATGAGTTCGCAATGTGAACCACAGTTAATAAGCCAATATGGCATTACAAGGCATTGTGTTCGAGGCTTGAGCTATGATGTAGGAAGGCACTAGTAGAATAGCTCTGTTGAGGATCCCAGGAGGAAATGGAGTGGTAGTAGATCTGAATGAATGAAGCAGCAGGGTAGGAAGTGTCCAAGGAAGCTGAATGCAAAAGCTAGGCCCATATGAGGGGTAGGCTGTATGGCTGGACCACATATAGGTCAGCCGGTAAAGTGAGTAGAGAGTGGCAGCTAAACCCCACGAAGACTAGCATGAGCAGCTGGACCACACATAGGTCAGCCAGTAAAGTGAGTAGAGAGTGTCAGCTAAACTCCATGAAGGCTAGCATGTGTGGCTGGACCACTCATAGGTCAGCCGGTAAAGTAAGTAGAGTGTGGCAGCAAAACCCCATGAAGGCTAGCATGTGTGGCTGGACCACACGTAGATCAGCCGGCAAAGTGAGTAGAAAGTGGCAGCTACACCCTACAAAGTCTAGCAGGCTGCAAACCCCGACATAAGGCAATAAGGAGCAGAAAAATGTGCCAGGTGAGGCCCCCATGTGGCTGGTGGTGTGGCCAGAACCCACGTAGGTAGGCGGAAGGAGAGAGTGAGTCAAGCCAGACCCCACATAGGCTAGCACGATGGGGTGCCAACATGGAGGGCTGCCCGCTGGACAGATATCCCAGGGCTGAAGTTGAACGGAAGTTAGTTGAGTGTGTAGAGTAAGTAGCAAGTAAAGGAAACCTCCTGTACCACTGAACAACATAGCCCTGTAATAGTATGTTAGCAGATAGTAGACCCCATAGAGGTAGCAATAAGAAAAGTTGCAACCAGCTGAGCTCAAGAATACAAAGTTTGTGTGTCCAGAATAGCTCTCACATCATAAGGAACATCAGGACTCTGGTCACTGGTTGGAAGCTTGATGGAATATCATTGTTAGTTGTTCTGTCCTATATTTGTCCTTTAATTAGCCTAAGCTATGATTATGTCAAATGTTTCTGAGAACTGGAATTCTAAGGAATAGTGCTAAGGAGTGACTTACTAACTGTATGAGACTGGGTTTAGGTTTTAGTTTCATGCTTCGAGCAGACATGAGCTGACATTGCAAGGAGGGAAGCGTTGCCTGTAAGCACTCCCTGTGGACTGCTGAAAAGGGAGATTGTAAGGTATATATGTTTGTTATTGTGTCTGTTTGCTACATGGGAAGGAGACTCCTGCAGGCCTGACATTTGTTATGGCTTACATGAATCCTGAGACAAGCATGTGCAGCTGATATAGCAGTTTAAATCAGTCTCTGTGGCATGTGAATTGGTAACTGCACTAATGAGTGTACTGAGCTACGGTATTAGCAAGGGTAAATGACGAACAGGTCAACAGATCTAGGACTGGCATGGAGCTAGTGTTGCTGCAGTATATGCCCTTTTAAAATGAATGCATTGTCTTGAGCCCAGACGCTGAAGCATGTGGGCTGGTAGTTTAAATGATAACTTGAGTGTACATGCGTACTTGTAAACCTGGTTCAAAACTATGCCTGCATGTTTGCACGTTGTTCAAAGTGAAGAGTGAGTTCTAAGTGGTAGATGGCATGCTGAATGAGCTGAGAGGTCTGGATGTGCGACAGCAACAGTGGAGTTAGCATAAGTGTCCTGCTAGTAAAGCAAACAGAAGCTCAGTTCGGGTAGCGGCATTCGACCATAGCAGAGGAGGAGCAAAGTGGTGCAAGGAGTGGAGGTCTGGAAACTCCGTCGATCAAGGCAGCAATGCAGGTATGACTTAGCGGTAGCAAGGCAACTGCGCCCAAAGCAGAGGCAGGGACGAGAAGAAACAGAGAGCAAGAGGCAGTCATGGAGGGCAGGAAGGGAAGGGCCATTCTGACGCCCTACAGGTGGCAGGCATTAGACAGCTAGTTTGAACCCACTCATGAGGGAGCAATATTAGACCTCGTACTCTCAAACGGGGCAGTGAGAGGATCTCAGATCTAGAAGTAGGTTGCCATCTGGGGACAAGTGACCATCAAACAGTGTGGTTCCGCGTTAAACTCAGCTACAGAGTCAAGCCATACAAAAGTGAGGGTACTGGACTTTAGGAGGGCTGACTTGGCAAGATGGGAGAGTGCTCAGAAAAGCACTAGCAAACAGGCTAGAAGGATGTGGAGCAACAATGGGGAATTATCAAAACTGCCATCACAGACGCAAGCCCTTTGTGTGAAGCAAATCAACAAATCAAACGAAAAGAAAAGCCACTATAGTTCTCAAGAGAGGTGGCTGTGAAAGTCAGGAAGAAAAAGATAGTATTCCGGAAGTATAAGGAAACACAGAAGGAGCAGGACAGACAGCTGTACCAGTTAAGGCAGAAAGAAGCAGGAGGGAAGTCAGAATAGCAAAGGCCCAAACTGAGAAAGATAGCCAACTCAGTTAAGAAGGGGATAAAACCTTTTATAGGTACATCAGCGAGCGTAGAAAGACAAAGGAGGGATAGTGAGGCTGAATAGAATGAACAGTGGGTGGGCAGAGGGGACAGTGAAAAGCAGGAATACTGAGCGAATATTTCTGCTCAGTATTCACAAAGAGGAGGGGAAGTGCCTAATCCAATTAACAGAAGCACTTTGATAGGGGGTGATCCCAGTCCTTTACAGAAGAAAGGGTTCTGCAAGAACTCCAAAACTGAAGGTGGACAAAGCAATGGGTCCTGATGGAATTCACCCAGAATTCTAAAAGAATTAAGGAAGGAACTAGTGAAACCACTGGCTACTCTTTAATAAATCATGGGAGGATTGTGGTACCCAAGGACTGGAGGAAGGCAGATGTGATTCCCTTCACAAAAGTGGAACCAAGACAGAGGCAGGAAACTACAGACCTGTCAGTCTGACCTCTGTGTAGGAAAGTGATGGAGTCACTTCTAAAGGAAAGAATAGTTGAGTACCTAGAGGTCAGTGGAGCACAGGATCCAAGGCAGCATGGGTTCACAGTGGAAGGTCATGTCAGATGAATCTAATAGATTTCTTTGACTGGGTGACCAAAGTAGTAGACCAGGGAGGGGCTGTGGACATGGCCTACCTAGACTTTAGCAAGGCATTTGACACAGTCCCACACAAAGATTGATAGTCAAATTAACCAGCCTGGGAGTGGTCCCAGGGTGGTAGCCTAGGTAAAACATTGGCTGGACAACAGGACACAGAAGGTAATTGTAAATGGATTCCACTCTGAAGAAGAGGTTACTAGTGGGGTACCGCAGGGTTCAATATTGGGTCCAGTCCTTTTAATGTCTTCATCAGTGACATTGCAGAGGACTGGAAGGAAAGTATGCCTTTTTGCAGATGACACAAAGATCTGCAACAGGGTTGATACACAAGGAGGCGTGGAAAGGATGAAAAGGGACTTGGCAAGGTTGGAGGAATGGTCAGATGTATGGCAGCTAGGATTCAATGCAAAAAAGTGCAAAATAATGCACCTGGGAAACAAGAACCCAGGGGAAGAATACACAATGGGTGGGGAGGTAGTAACAACAACAAAACAGGAAAGGGACCTGGGGTAATCATATCAGATGACCTTAAGGTTAGCAAGCAATGTGAGAAGGCAGTAGGGAGGGCCGGGGTATACTGGGATGTATAGGGAGAGGCATCAGCAGCAGAAAACAGGAAGTTGTTATCCTCTGTACAGACAGTTGGTGAGACCTCAACTGAATACTGTGTCCAGTTCTGGAGACCCCATCTCCCAAGGACATAGACAGGATAGAGGCAGTCCAGAGGAGGGCAACTAAATGGTGCAGGGTCTGCAAGAGAAGCCGTATGAGGAGAGACTAAAGGAGCTTAATATGTATACCCTTGAGGAAAGAAGGAGGGGACATGATAGAAACTTTCAAGTATCTCAAGGAATCAACAAAGTCCAAGAGGGTAGCATCTTCAGAAAAGAGACTTGCAAGAACAAGGGACACAATTTAAAGATAGAAGGAGGGCGGTTCAGGGCAATGTGAGGAAGTATTATTTCACAGAGAGGTAGTGGATGCATGGAACAGCCTTCCTGAGGAAGTTGTGGGGTCTAAAACTGTGGGAGAATTCAAGACTGCATGGGACAGACATAAGACAATTCTTGTGGGGGGCAGGAAGATAAAGGCTGTTGGTTAACTAGGATCTGTGGCCTATCCTGTAGGTAGGGAAATGGGCAGACTAGATGGGCCTAGCGGTCCTTATCTGCCGTCAAAGTCTATGTTTCTATGTTTCTAAGGAATCAGCAGGTGAGAGAAGAATAGGGAATCCCTAAGAAGAAGGGACTAAGAAACAAACAGGAAACAATGGAGGAGCGGGGGGACAAATGAATGAGGAAACAGAAAATGGACAAACAAGCAAAGGAGGCAGGGGGAAAAGGGAGAGAGGGATGCAGAAATGGAGGAAAGAGCAGCCAAGCACAAGCAGCACCACTAATGAGTGCGACTCACTCTAAGCAGAGCTGCGGGTAGCTTGCTAGTTTAAGTAGGATGTGGGGGAGGAGCTCTTCCCCCACATAACAACAGGCACGCACCTTTCAATTTATAATTTATTTGTATCTTGCCTGTGTTTTATTCCATTGTTTTAACTCCCTTTTGTAAAATGTTCCAATTGTCCTCACTCAAATGATTGTATTCTGGTTCATATGTCTCTGTTTTAACTGCTTAAACCTATGTAACTCTGTGCTTTGTCACTGCTTGATGTGGAACCTCTGTAAATGAGCCCTTGGCTCAAAACTACTTCCGAAATACAAAAATATAGAAAAAACACGAAGGGGGACCTCCCCAAAGCCATCTGCTTAAGTTGTCATTATTCTGATTGTCAAAACTCCTTTGGTGTTATTTTTTTTTTGTATTATACTTTTTATTAGTTTTCTTTCCAGTACAGTACATACAGGTCTTACAAGAACTGTGGTGTAACAATTGATCACACGACAGGGTGTACATGTATACAACATCCTTGATCATCACAGTCCAAAATACACTATAAAGGGATATAACATTCCCTCATACCGGAAGTATAAAAGTAAGAGACTCACAAAATTAAAAAGGAGGTGTCTTCAATACCCATGTTAATTCTTCACTGTAACACCCCTTTATCAGAGTTAATAACCTAAGTTAAGGTTCTATACTAACAAAAGTAACATTAAAACAGTTAAACTAAGCCTTGTTCTTAGTCGTCTTAATACAATAAACAACTTATCCTACATGTTATGGTTGTTTATGAAAGATATATCTTGAGACATAAGCAGCATTAATCCTACAAGCACTGGGTAAGGCGAGCCCATAAGCCCTCTGTATCTATAAGAGCCATCCCTCTCTCAGAATTGTTGCCTCTCTCGTCGATAATGTTCTCAAGAAGACATCCAAACCTCCAAGAATCTTTCTCTCTCTTCTTCCCCTCTAAGGACATACGTCAGACTGTCCATCGTCAATGCCCGTAGGACCAGAGTTTTCCACTGTTCTACTGTGGGCACACTCTGGGAGATCCATAAGTTTTGTATGCCCTGGCAGGTGACCACAAACAGAACCCTAATTCTCCTGTAGTGTAAATCCTACTCCCCCCCCCCCGGAACCAACCCCGAGCAGCAAGGAGCATGGGGAGAACTCCACCTCCTGCCCCTCTATTTTAGCTATGTCAGTAGAGATTCCTTTCCAATACTTCTGTATCCCCGGGCAATGCCAATATTAGTGCATCAGTGTACCCCTGGCTTTACTGCATTTAGTACGGTTGGGGGAGATACCAGGCTGAAACTTACTCACTACGCTTGGTGGATAGTAAAGCCTATGGAGAAATTTGAATTGCATTTCCTTAAATTTACTGCAAGTCAATAGTCCCATGTGGGACCTCAGCAATAGTTCCCAGTTAGCATCTGTAATTTCCATCCCAAGATCATGTTCCCACCAAGTTTTCACTTTTTGAGTTTCACCCTGAAAATATGCCCTGTCCAGTTTTGCTGCCCCCTCTATTAGCCCGTTTTCTTGTATTCTTGCCACCAGAATCTCCTTCTCAATCAGAGATATGTTTGACGGTTTACCTTCCCCTCTGATGAGGCTTTTCCAATAGTTGCAAACTTGAAGGTACCTATACTGATGTGATGCCGGGAGGCCCAACCCTCTCTGTAAGTCTTCGAATGAATATATACCCTCTTTATTGGTAAGGTCTCCAATACATCTTATTCCCCTCTCATGCCATATCCCAAAGGCTGCATCATCTTATCCTGGCAAAAATTCTGGGGTTTCCGACCACCGGGACCAGAATAGTGTTATCTTCACCTCCCCCTCACCTCTCCTTAGTGGCACTCCATGCTTCCAGACTGCTCATAACCATGGGGTTAGGGTGTCTCAAACATTTGTAGGCTTGCAGCCCAGACGGGCCTAAGTAAGCTGCAAGATGGCCCCCACTCCCCTCTTCTTCTAGGTCCAGCCACTGAGCAGCTGTTCCTTGGTTTATCCAATGGTGGACATACCTGTACTGAGTTGCCAGGTAGTATCCTTTAACATCAGGAAAATTCAGCCTCCCCCAACTCATTCGCAGCTTTCAGTTTTTTTTTTATCATTTAACATTTTTTTCTACCTGCAGCCACTGCCCTGCTCCACATCCAGCCACCACTCCTCCATTTCACCTCCAATCCTGAAGCTCACATGCCCAGCTAGCAGATGCATCTACATCTGTGAAAGGGGCCCCCCTAAGTAACCCCGCTGCCTGAGGAACCACTACCGGCACATGTCATTCAGGCATCGTCGTCTGGTGAAACTGCAGCCATTAAGCTGCCATGGGCTTGTGCTGCCTTTTTCCCTTATCCCCCCGATGGAAGCATGGGCATGCCATGACATCAGTGCATTAGCATGCAGACATCTGCCGTGCTTCCCCCACTAGGTACCCGTGCCTCTATAGTACTTCCAGACG
This sequence comes from Neoceratodus forsteri, assembly GCA_016271365.2. NCBI lineage: Eukaryota > Metazoa > Chordata > Ceratodontiformes > Ceratodontidae > Neoceratodus > Neoceratodus forsteri. Next base: position 45,116,671 of record CM057451.1, read on the forward strand.
TCCCCAAGGACCATCAGAGTGCGGTGTACATCCATCTCTTATCCCCAGGACTAGGAGAGCTGTTGTTGGACACTCAATCCTACTCCTCCCCTGCCGACCCCTGATGACCCAGGCTCGTTCCCGAACCCAGGTCGCCAGTGTGGAGTGAGGTGTGGCGTCCAGCACTTCAACCCTCAGCACCACCGGGCCGGTGTGCAGCTTTCAGTTTTTTAAGGCTAATTCTCAGCCTTTTTCCTTGCAGGATGAACTGCCTAAATCCCCTCTCCAGGTTGTTAATGTCACTATTCTTCAAGCCCATGGGCATCATCTGTACAGCATATAAGATTCTGGGGAGTACATTCATCTTTAGAATATTTATCCTACCCAGCCAAGACAGAGGAAGGGCCCTCCACCTTTGCAAGTCCTTCATAATAGTATCCAACAGGGGTAAGTAGTTCAGGTCATACATTTCCCTGGTATCCTGGCCCACTCTTACTCCAAGGTATGTTATGGCTTTCTGAACTTTCCATCCGTTGGTGTTATTGGCGGGTGTGGGGGGAATCACTTCACCGCCTCTGGGCAGTCTGTTACGACGTTCCCCACTTCCTCTTCCCCTGTGACATTTCTCACCGTGTCAATTTATTGATCTAAACCTTCATCCTGTCTTGTACCTGATATGTCCACCTTTCCATTCTTGCAATCTCTTGTATGATCTCTGCCCTGCCCTGAATTGTAGGAGGTTATTTTTGGAGTCATTTCTGGCTAATGGCTTTAGCTGCTGCAATTACACATATGTACCACAGATATGTTGCTTCTTTCCCCACTATTGATCATAGTTTATGGCCTAGTATTAACAGGGAGAACCTAGGCCATTCCGAGAGTCTGAAGATATTTTTATCTTACCCATAGTTATAAAAATATTTGAGAAACTGATTTATAAACAATTTTTATATTACCTTAGTACACACAATTTATTAACAGATTTTCAAGCTGGTTTCAGAAAAGATCAGAATACAACTAATGTCATCTTTAAGGTCACAAGCAATGCCTTTGAGACATTTGATAATAATCATTATACAATGGCAAGAAAGAATCCTGGACTCTGATTGATCAGTGTATGCCTGAGACAGTGATGTTATTACACAATAACATCACTGTGTGGATGATGATAACCATTTGCTCATCTTTTCTTAAGAAACAAAGATACTGTATACTGCCACACTAAAAATCTACTAAAAACATTTTTTTTAATGTTTTTTATTTTGTATAACAATGAGCCATCGTGTAATTGCAATAAGGCACACCAGTGTGTGTTATTGTGTTATAACATCACTCCTGGGGTGGTGGAAATACTCGGCTTTGCCTCGTGCTTCAACCCACCCCAGGAGTGATGTTATTACACAACAACACATACCCTGTCATGCCTTATTGCTTAGCTAGCAGTTGTTTCACAGGAAACATGTTGAGCAACAGCCAATGCAAATGAAGGCATGCGCAACCTAAGGTGGATCCATGCATAAAGTGCGCGATATTCAAAGGCTGCGCACGCTCAACAATGGAATAGCGGAAGTTGTGCCACGGGCGGAAATGAGCCAAAAATAAAAGGCTCAAGGAAGAGGCGCAAGAACGCGACAGGGAATGCTCATGAGGCAGCAACAGAGAGCAGGCCACAGCAGCAACCAGTGCAGGCCAGGGAGTAGGCAGGACAGAATAGTGGCAGCCGAAGACGTGTGGGGCCACAGAGTTTGGTGTACCCGGTGCAGTGGAGGTAGCAGTCAGGACAGCGGGGGAACACAACAACAACAGCTGGGGGGGAGGGACACAAGCCAGGGAGATGGACAGTGCCAGCTTCCACATGGAAGCTGTAGTGAGTGGGGTGAGAAGGCATGCTTCAGGAGGACGTGGCCGTGGAAGGGCCCGTCGGCGGTATGCCCCCAACAGGCAGTACCGTGCATGCATCAGCTTTGAGCTGTATTCGGACGTCGAGATTGTGGGACGGTACCGCCTGAACAGGGCAATACTGAGGCAGCTCTGTGAGCTGCGCAGTGATGTGATGCAGGCACCCTCACGACAGAGTCACGCACTGTCAGTGGAGACAAAGGTAACAGCCTGCATGTGCTTGCTCACCACGGGTACCATCCAGAGGCCAACAGGGGACACCACAGGCATAACACAGTCGGCCACATCACACATCCTCACCCAACTCCTCAGCGCACTGCTGCCACATGCTGCGGAGTACATCCATTTCCCCAGCACCGCAGCACAGAGCGTACAGCAAACATACAGGAGTTCCACAGGGTAGCACGTATGCCTGGCATGCTAGGGGTGATAGACTGCACCCATGTGGCTATACACACACCACCTGGCCCCGATGGGGCCGCATATCGCAACCGGAAGGGGTTCTCCAGTGTCAACTGCCAGGTGGTGTGTGATGCCAGTGGGCGCATCATCATTGTCTGTGCCACTCACCCTGGCGGAGCACTTGATTCATTCATATGGTACCAGTCTGCACTGTGCCATCAATTCGAGAGTGGGGACATCCCCACAGGACATCTAGGGGCAAGGGTGGGCAAGCCACAGGTGCCATGGTAGTGGCACACAGAGCTAGGGGCAATATGGTTCTGAACATGACACTAATCTCCACTATCTCCACACAGGTGACAGTGGATACCCACTCCGTCCCTGGCTGCTCACACCCTACCGGCGCCCCATGACCCCATCGCAGCAACGCTTCAATGAGGCACATGCCACCACACGCAACATCATTGAGCGGGTGTTTGGGATGCTGGGCACGCCTTCGATGCCTAGACACCTCCGGCGTACTTTACAGTACAGCCCCTCAAAGGCCTGTGGATATTCCTGGCCTGTTGTACTCCTGCACAACATGGCCAAAGACTGTGGGATAGCCATACAGGTCGAGGAGGGGGACAGCGATGGGATTCTGTGACATCAGTGATGATGGGATGAGCAGCCCCCTTGGACGGCGTGACTCCGACTGATCCGCTGGCCCAGCTGCACTGGAACACCATCACAGAGGAGTACTGCACAATACAGGTAAGTCATGGGGCCATGTGCAACCAACACTGTCCAGGGCGCAACCCACATACACACAGGGTAACACACCAGGGTGCATGACGGTGAGGGGAGGAAGGTACAGCATAACACACAACCAGGAGGGGTGAATAGTCACACGCCACATGGACAGATACACACACACACACCAGGCACAAAGTGCACAGGGGCAGGTGCAGCAGAGCAGGAACAGACGTGTCAAACACACACATCCACAGGCCACCTCCACCATCTGTACGTCCATGCACGGTGTCAGATGCTGGCACCTTGCACCTTGGTGTACAGTGCAATGCAGGCATCACTGCACACGCACCTGTGGACAGCAGTCGGGTGGGTGCAGGTGGTCCGTGTGGCGACGTGTTGGGCAGGGCACTCCACTGGTGCACTGCCCACCATGACACACATTGCACACAGGGCAGCACCAGACAGGCCCGACTGGGAGACAGGTCAGTCATGGCACTGTGCCACGCCACCCCGGATGCATGGGGCCCCGCCGAGACCCAGCAGCACTGGCAGGCTGAGCATGAGCCACGGTGGCACCAATGGACCACCAGGGGTCCCACTGCGCAAGCGCCGCTACTTGTCCGACAGGGGTCTGCAGCATGCCGAATATACCTGCACCAAGGTGCTCGGATGCCCACGAGCAACCCGCATCGACAGGCTGGGTGTCGCGATGATGCCGGAATGGGGAGGATAGTGTACCGCGTGGCATGCACGGCACAAGGGCACCTGACTGTGTGCCCACCGCGCCACGACAGCCACCAATGCCTGGGTCTGCCTGTCAATGGCGGCAGTCACATCCATCCACATTTGGACAATCCTGCAAGGATCATCATGTTGTCCCGCTGTGCCACTCCACAGCCACACACAGTGCCACATGGATGTTGCAACCCACATCTGCTGCTGTACTGATGCCCACAGCAGGCGGGTGTGCTTGTCAAATGGGTCGTCTGCCACATCAGCAACCTGTCCCTCAGGGTATGGAAGGGCCTGATGCTCAACACCCCTTGAGGGTGGGCGCTGTTCACCAGGACCAGGTATGGGCAAGTCAACAGGTGGTGTACATATGCCACCGCTGAATCCTGTACCCCCAGACCCGGTGGGTGACTGCTGCTGCTGCTGCCCCTCCGCCTACTGTGCCCAAGGAACCAGTCGTTCCACTGCTGTGTCCGCAACAGTGCCAGTGACCTGCACAGCCACCGGTGCTGACAGGCACAGCCTGGGACTGTGCTGACGTGCTGGCACACACGTTGGAACCAGCTAGGTCCATGGACTTGAGCTGTCCTGCTGTGTGTCCATTATGTGACACACACGTGTCACTGCCCATAGTGGTCATTGCATCATCAATGTTGCAGGTTCATGCCACAGCCACAGCCACAGCGTGCTGGCATGCTTGCATGCCAGACCGCTGAGACACAGGAATGGCACCCCCCCACACCTGCCTCAATGACATTGGAGATGGCAGCCAGGCATGCACACTGGTGCAATGCATGCCGGCTACCAGCAGAGGTGGATGGACCCTCCTCCAACTCCGGCTGGATGTCCACAGTGGACGGGCCCTCCACCACTGTCCCCTGTAGATGCATAGGATCTGTAACAGAAAGTGAGAACATGTTAGTGCATGGGATACACCTCCCCCCCCAACGACCATGTCATACCGTGCAGTGATGGGCTACCACCTGTCTGGAAGCCACCTTCTGGAATGCCCTCAATGGCACTGCGCTGCATGGATGCAGTAAGATGGTCCTCTACCGGGGTCAGCTGTACCACCTCTGGCTGGCCCCCTCCTGTGGCAGCGCGTGCCGCCCTGAGGGCTGCCACCTTCTCCTTCACCCTCCTCCTGTCGGTCCCCATCTTCTTCTTACATTCCTGCACGGAGCGCTGTGGTGGCTTCCGTGCAGGTTTATGGCATGAGCTACCCCCTCCCATGCAGCAGCATGGGCCTGAGGGGTGTCCCGCCGTCCACTGAGTAGAGGCTCTTCCTCCAGGTAGGCCTCGAAGAGTGCCTCTGTTTCAGCTTTTGTGAAGTTGGGCCTCCTCTTCCGCCCACTATCATCCTCCTCACCCAGTCCTGGCTCGGCCATGTCACAGTCTGTATGGGTGGAAGTGGACACCTGTGACTATGCAGTATACAGCAATATCCTATGACCATAGTCCAGAACATCACACAGCATGCAACCCACCTATCACCTGCAGTAACCGAATATGGCCACTGCAGATCAATGTCGCACATTTATAGTGCAATGCATGCAAATTAGGGAATGGAGCAACTTTAATGAGATGCAAATCATGCCACTGCACCATTGAATGGCTGATCAGATGATTTGCATATGACAGCTGAATATCACGCTGTTGCACTTTGCGCAATACAGTTGAGCCGGCTGAGCAGATGGCGCAGTTCTGTGACTGCGTAGTACACTGCACTGCGCATGCCCAGGTAGCTTACGCAGGTGTCTGCCACGCTGATCACATGCTGTGCGTGATTGGCAATACAGGACAGGGCCACCATTGTGCCAGTGGTGCTACAGCACTGGTCACCACATGGCGCTGTGGCACAACTGCACAATAGTCCACTGTGGCACTGGCAAGCAGGCGACCGACCGCGCTGGACATGTAGATGTCCGATGGTGCTGTGCGTGGCCTTGTGCCAGAAACCCATGACCTTGTGCCCGACCTTGGCCCCCTTGGCGCTGTACGTATGGCATGTATGCAGCTCTATCGTGCTGTTCAGTAACAGCATGATAGGGACCAACATGCGCTGTATGAACAGCATGATAGGGACTGATGAAGTTGTATTGCACAACATTTCCAAGTGGGATTGCCGCACTGCGGAGCTCCATATTGCCTACTATCAACCTGCAGACATGGCACGCAGGAGAGCTCCTCAGTGGAGTGCCTTGGAGGTGGCCAACCTAGTGGCTGTGGTGGAGCCTCACTATGGGCCACTGTTTGGGGAGGAACCCCTAGACATGGCCCGCACCCATGTGTGGCAGCAGGTGGTCACCGATCTGGAGCAGGCCACTGAGCAGCTCAGAACACCGGAGCAGTGCAGGCACCAGTACAGTGACCTGCGCAGGAGGGAGCGGGCACTGCTGGCGCACCTCAGGTCACGTGCCAGGAGGGGCGTTGTGCCTAGGCCAGGTGGGTGAGCCGTCTATGTGCCTGTATTGTCCGCAGGGGTAACACTGTGTATTGTGGCCAGAGCATGGGGGAGGGTTAGTCCATGGTTGGCTGTGACAGTGTTTGCAGGTGTGTGATGTATGGGTCTGGCTGTGTGGGCAGGCACACTCATTGGGGCAGGGGGCTGTCTGCTTCTGGATCTCACTAATGTGTTTCTCAGCGTTTGTTTCCCCCAGGCATGAAGGAGTGGAGGAGAGCCCGGAATGAGGCACAGAGGGGTGCTGCGGAGGTGGCTGGCCAAGGTGGCAGCGGTGTGGGCCCACAGCAGCAGCAGCAGCAGCCACAGCCACAGCAACAGCAGCAGCAGCGGCTTGATGAGGGTGAGTGTCATTACATCATGGATGCTATTGCATGCTATGGGGGGAAGGGCATGGCCACCATCCATGGACAACACTGCCATGCACGCGACGTGTGACAGTCAGCACTGTCCAGTGGCACTGCATGTCTGTGAGTGCATCACTGGTGGTCCATGCATGCACTGGGCACATGGCTGTGGCACTAACTTCCCACCACATAGCCATGTCACTGTACTGCATTGGTTGTGCTGTGCTGGGCATGGGTGGGGTGTGTGTGCAGTGGCACACATGGCTGTTGCTGCCTGGTTGGGCTTGGCTTGTGCACGGTCACTGTGAGTGGGTGCAGTCCATCACAGGGGTGGGGCACTTGGCTGTATGCCATGCATATTGGGTGGGCTTCAGCGTTGTGGACAGTCACAGCCATTGATTCTGTTCCTTTGCCCTAGGTGTCCGGGTCCTGTGCAGGACTGAGCAGGCCATCCACCGCCTGCTGGAGCTGTCCACAGAGTCCCTGAACATTCTGAGGGAGATGAACTGGAGGAGTGTCTGACGCCGGAGGAGGCCACGGGGACAGAGGCAGCCTGCTGATGTGCAGCCTGGGGGGCAGAAGCTGCCCCACACCTACCCCCTTTACCCTTCCCTCACACCCTGCCTTCCCTCACCAAGTTCTTCACCCCTGCCCCACACCCACCCCTACCTTGTACCCGTACCCCCACCCCTGTATTGTATATATTTATATATAGTTATGGTTGTTCCTATTGTTATTGTTGTTATATTAATTAGAAATATATATTTTGTTATGAATACTGTGGTGGTCTCTGATTTGCAGCTGGCTATAGGTGCTCAGTTGCAGTGGTGTGCATGGCATCTGGTGTGGTATTGTCCTGGGATTGTGTGTGTGTGTGCGTGGAGGGGTGTCCCTGGTGTGGTGGTGGCTTTCAGCCAGTCTAGCCGTGTGCTACCACACACCACTGTGAGCTCCTGGTGGGTCTGGCTTGTATGGTTCTGTGGTACACACGGTTGCATTGTGCCAGGGGGGGTATGGAGATTCCGGCAGTGCCGGTCACAGTCACTGCTCATGGGTGGTGTCTTGGGGTTCCAGTGCAGGGTGTGCTGTGCACGGGGGGGACTGTTGTACACTTGGGTTGTCCGGCCCCTTTGTGTGGCAGTCTCAGCTTGCCAGTGGGTGTGCTGGGGCGCCATGGCCCAGCTGTGCTTTGTTGGCTTGTCCCCATGGGCCAGTGGATATTCTGTCCCTCCACCAGTGATGCTGTGCTTCAGGTGTGGGGGTGTGTTGTTAGTTCTGCAGTGTGTTCCTGTGCCCATCTGTGGCATGGGTGGTGGGCCCCTGCCTACCTCCCTGGTTGTGCAGTTCCATTGCTCTGCTGCTGGGGGTGCTCTCTGCTTGCGCTATGGCGCCTCTAGACTGCTCAGCTGGGCTGGCCTTGTTGCGCTATGGCGCATCATATGTGCTCAGCTCCCCCTTCCTGATTGCGCTATGGCGCAGGTTGTGCAATATTCAGACGTTGGCTGGTTACGCAATTTGACTTGCTCCATGTTTGAATATCGCATCTGTTGCGCATGAGCGCAATTGACTTGTGCTTGCTCCTGCTATTGCGCACATTTTGGGCGCAGTTTAAATATCTGGCCCAGAGTGCCTTGGTGGATCTTAGATTGCAGCTGAATGAACGTAAAACCCAGTGGATACTTTCTACTAAAAAGCCAACAACATATGATACTTTGGCCCTGAAATCAAGTAGGGGAATTGCTACAGCTAGGGTGGCCACTTAAAAATATTTAGGTATAACACTGGATTAACACCTAAATTTGAATTCTCATATAGATAAATTATCAAAATAAACTAAAAAAAAAAACTATTATACTTTTTTTTATAGAAATAAAATATATTTCAGTTATCCTATTAGGAAATTATTGGTAAACTTCTTATTTAGCCCTGTACTTGATTATGGAGACTATATCTATAGAACAGCAACTGTTAAAACCCTGAATCATTTGGATACTTTTTACCACAGTGCACTAAGCGTTATTTCTGGATTTAAATTAACACTCATCACTGTCAGGGGGCGTGGCCTGACCAGGCAGAAGATGGCAGCATAGTTCAGAAACTCTGTAGGAATGACTGCAATCTAACATCATCCAGCCTTCACCAGACCTTTATTTGGTACCAACTCCTGTGACTATCCTATAATCTTACTGCCAGACACAGTTTGTGAGTCCTTTTTGATCCATCATCTACTTATATTCAATTATTCTACACTGTACTGCAGCATACTAAACCTCATCCTTTAGCATTATGGCAGATCGCCAAGTACAGCAAAGCTCACTTGCTAGAGTGGAAGTAATGTTTTCTAAACTGATAGCTGAGATTAATGATCTAAAAACCTCCACCCAACAGAATGCGACCACTCTTGAAAGTTTTAGCCAGAAAATTGCATTTAATAAGAAAGCAACGGCCTGTAACACCACTACTATTCATGACCTCCAGGCTGCTGTCTGCAATCAATATCGAACTATTAAATCCCTGCAAGCCAAAATTGACGATACTGAAAATCGTAATCATCGCAACAATTTACGATTTTTTGGCTTCCCTGAAGGTGTAGAATTAGGAGACACTACTGCGCTTTTATTACATGTGCTGCCTGCAATGCTTAAACTGCCTCCTGACCCAACGTTAATCATTGAGTGGTCTCACTGCACTCTTGGTCCCAGGCCAACATCAAACCAGTGACCAAGGCCTGTCATTGCTTGCTTCTTGAACTATTCCCACACAGAATTAATACTGAAATGAGCCAGAGAAATGGGGAAACTTCAGTGGCAAGAGTTTAATATTTCCATCTACAGAGACTTTTCAAAAGATTTAACCATCAAAAGGAAGGCCTACAATCCACTTAAACAAATCCTCCACCAAAGAAGCATTAAATTTTCTCTACATTACCCCGCGACACTACTACTCAGGCTCTTCCTTCAAGGATTTTGAAACCCCTGACGCCTTAGCCAACTATCTGGAGGTCTGTCTCTGCAATCTTACCTTGGGAGGTTCAGCAGCAATTGGCAACCAGAACACAGCTTTGGTATCCACACAGAGGGTGGACGATGAGGTACAGGAACATGGGGAAAGTGTTGCAGAACTCGCAGCCCCAAGCAGCAACCCTGCAACTGATTTGACCTCAAGGCAAGCAACACGGCTGCAAGAGAAGTTTCTGTTGGGGCATTATTCTTCAAGACTTTCATGCTGTTCTAGCAAGGTCTCACCCCAAACACCCCAAGCTGCAGCCTCTCACCTTCAAATCAACCCCTCTATTTCCTTGAGCAATACGTTTGCTCTCTTGGAGGATGAAGTGCACTCCTCGCAGGAGGATCTTTCCCAGCAAATTTCAGACCAACATCCCTCTAAATTGGGCCCTGTGCCTCAGGGATGTATTTCTGCCGATACCTCATGGACAGAAGTTGTTGCAAGTTCCCCACTCAAATCTTTAGAGCTGCCCAAAAAGAAACGTAGGGCAAAGACCAAAAGCAAGAACATCAATAGTCACAATCCTGCTAATAAATCTAAGGTGTCATGAGCTTATATGGTAAGTAATATGGTCACAGTTGCTATATCTTGGTAGGTTTTGCTTCCAGGATACTTAAAGGGAGTGCCAGTACACTTTTTCTGCCTAACCGCCTGCTCTACGGTCTATGCTACCTGGTTGCTTTTGCTCCCAGCGAGTGCAGAAAGCAAATGCTGTGCATCGCGGCACAATCGATTTAGTTTTTGTTGCAGTGTTTAAATGAGCAGCTTAAAGGTCTCTGGTATATCAGCAGTGCTTTTCTAACCCATTATTTTAGTGTTAGATCTTATACATTATCTCATTAAACAGGCACTCTGTATCTAGCCTTTTACTCTCCAGTTTAGCAGTGCATCAGGTTTAGAGTCTTTTGGCTGTTCAGTTGCATATCTTCAATCGGTATGCATCCTGATTATTGACTTTTCTTTTTTCATATGTGAATTATTATATATTACAAGGCAACTTACCCCTTCCCTCTTCTGATGACAGGTTCTTAAGTATTATTGGCAACTACATTTAATCTATCTCCTTCCCTACGCTCCTTTATTCTTACTACCTCCTATTTACAATATGGAACTATCATTAGCACTCAAAGAGGTGAGCTATGTTTGGTGTACTGTTGCAAAGGATTGTCGATCTACATCTTCCTTATGCTTCTTATTTTACTCGAAGCCTACAGATACTATAGAAATCCACTGCTGTGTGGTCCCCTCCTGTTTTGGGGTTCACTGAGCCTAGTCTTCTAGACCTAGTCACTCCATATAACACCTATTTAGATGATCTACGAGTAATTGGAGCTGATCTTTACTATGGCTATCTCTTCTGTCTACAGTTATCACCGAAGCCTATACCGCTCCACATAATCCCAATTTGCATTTGGCTCAGGGTGTAAGGGTTTAAATTGACCCCCCCTTTCTTCTTTCCCCCTCAATATTGTATTTAATATATACTTATTCTGTTGCACTGCAAAGTATACTCAGAGTCACTGTAATGTGGTAATGATCTGCTTTTCCTTTTATATTTGTTAATTTGCATTCCACCTGGCTCCATGAATTCCTTGCTCTATGTCTAGGCTGTACTGGCATCTTGTATATGGTTCTTTAATTTACTGTTATTTCGAGTTGGTATATCTTGTACTATTACTACTAATGTTTATAAATAAGTTCTGGTGTTTAGCTTTATCCTTATACCTTGTCCTGTTAGCTTAGAATTAAGCTGAGGTTATTACAGTCCCCTGCCTTTCTTGGTATTATTCCCTTTCAGTTTAGCTTATCAGGAATACTTACTTTATTATATTACTGGGATCAGACTTAGGTTTGGGCCGATATTTATAACTGGTCCTCCCTAGTCTCCTCCCTACATTGACACCCTAGTGTGTGGTGAGAAAGTCTCTTAGCCAGTTGGCTGACTCATATCTCCTCACACCCATAAAATGTTTTATTTGTTATTTAGCTTACTAGTATTGTTGTTGTTGTTAATGACTTTTATCCTTCCCCATCTCTATTCTAACTTTAATAAGATATCTGTGCTACTCATGTATCATACATCTCACTTTTTTTGGCTTGAACGTTCATGCCACTCTGCATATACGTAAGCTCTCTATATTGTATTCTAATCATCCTATGCCTCATTTATTTGTCCCTTCACACTCCAGCAATTATTGCCTTTCTTTAACACTAACAATATGAGTGACATACTTTTATGTACATAGAATGTGAAGGGACTTAATATTCCTTGTAAGCAGAAGCAAATTCTTTCACATCTCAAATAACATAAAACACAAATTGCTTTTCTTCAAGAAACAAAATTATTAGCAGAGAATGTTCATAGTCTTAAAACAGATTGGGTCAGTCAGGTCTACGAATCATCCTATACCTCAAAAAAAAATAGGAGTTGCTATTCTTATTCATAAGAGTCTCAAATGGTTCCTTGTAAACTCCGTTTCCGATACTGACGGCAGATGGGTGATGGTCAAACTGAATACCAACTCTGCTCCTCTTCTGCTTGTTAATGTCTATGCATCCAACTCCGATTCCCTGGAGTTTTTTTTATAGTTTAGCTCAACAGATTCTATCCTTTAACACTGATAATACACCAGTTATTCTTGGAGGGGATCTTAACTTAGCTTTAGAAGCCAGCATTGATAGAAGTAGCCCCACTAAAGAGGCCCACCCTAGAAGTATTAAAACCCTCTCATTACTAATGCAAGATGTTGGATTAGCTGATGTATGGCGCCTCCTTTACACCTGTGATCGAGAATTTAGTTTTTACTCCTCTCTACATAAGACATAAAGTAGAATTGACTACTGGTTAGCCTGTCCTGTTATAATGGAAAAAAACTATTGATTCATCCCTCTCTCCCATCATAATCTCAGACCATTCCCCTGTCAAATTGCAACTTCTGTGGGGCCCATTAGCACCTAACTCTTCTTACTGGTGGCTGGACCCTCTCCTTCTCAAGGATCACAATTTCTTATGCATGATCAAAGCACAAATTCAGGACTTCCTCTTTCACAATACCCCAGCCAAATCTTCTATGTCCCCTGTATGGGAAGCTCTTAAAGCTATGATTTGAGGGAAAATTATCAGTTATGCTGCACGTAGGAAAACAGTAAGGGAACAACAGCTGGCTGACTTGGAAAAATCTCTTAAGGCTAAAGAGAATTTATACTTTTCTTCTAATAAGCACTGTCCTGATTCCCAACTTCATCTTGAAATTCTTCAATTTAGAGTTAAAATTAACAAATTAATTTCTCGTAAAATCGAACTGGCCTTGTTTAAACTTAAATATAAGTTTTGGGAACACAGCGATAAAAATGGGAAACTCCTCTCTTACCAGGTCAAAGCAAAACAAATAGAAAGACACATCCTAAGCCTGAAAGATGAACAGGGTACGATTCACTCCGACAACCCCTCTATAAATTGTATCATGAAAACCTTTTACCAAAAACTCTACTCTAACACAAATCCTCCATCTACTTTACAAATTCAACAGTTCCTTAAATCGCTACATCTTCCTCATCTTTCTACTCTTGAAACAAATTCTTTAGATGAACCCTTCTCGCTTCAGGAAATCCAGAAAGCTTTGTCTTCTTTGAAATCTGGCAAATCCCCTGAGGGTGACGGATTCCCTGTCGATTTCTATAAAATGTTTTTTTGACACCTTATGTCCCCTTCTTCTTAATGTTTATCAAGAAGTTTCCAATACTGGCAAGCTTCCCCCATCTTGCACCGAAGCAATCATAACCCTAATCGCTAAGAAAGAAAAAGACGCTAATCACCCTGCAAATTACAGGCCAATCTCTTTATTAAACATGTATCGGAAGATATTTGCTAAACTACTAACTTCTTGACTTGAATCCTTGATTCCCAAGCTAACTCATTGTTCGCAAGCTGGTTTTATTAAACATAGATCTGGTTCTGATCACCTACGTTCCTTATTTAATTTAATTCACAAAGCCAAATCCCTCAAAACACCAGCTGCAGCCATAGTTATTGATTTTGAGAAGGCTTTTGATTTCTTAAACTGGGACTACCTTCATCAAGTTTTATCTTATTTCGGTCTTTCTCATACCTTTTGCTCCTGGATCAAGCTATCATATAACTCCCCTGTTGCTAAAGTACTTACTAATTCCACCCTTTCCTGTTACTTTCATCTAACAAGGGGAACTAGACAAGGCTATCCTCCTGTCACCTTCCCTGTTTATTTTAGCCATGTAACCCCTGACAGCTTGTTTACATTAATCTTCTGGCATTATGGGCATACCTGTGAGCAATTCAAGATATGTTTCTCTCTCCTACGTGGATGATCTCTTAATCTTATTCGAAAACCTGAATGAGGCTGTGCCCCTGTTGGTTGATTTGCTTAATAATTTTACTAAATTTCTGGCCTTGCTTTGAATTATGGCAAATCACAAACTATGCCCCCTAACGACCACTGTAAAGTCTTTATGAACATACCTCTTGGATTCCACTGGTCACCACAGGGTATAACATATCTAGGAATCTAAATTACTGGTAACTTAGGGAAGATATGGGATATTAACTTTAACCCCTTATTTGATAACATTAAAACAATTCTGGAGAAATGGAAGCTTCTTAATCTCTCTTTCATGGGGAAAATTGCAGCCATTAAGATGTCCATTTCTCCCAAGATTCTTTACCTCTTTGCCAATATTCCTTTAGTCTTACCATTCTCCTTTTTTGCTAAAATTGATAAATTAATAGGTAACTTTATCTGGGATGGGAAACCACTGAGATTTAACGGCAACAAACTTCGATCACATTGGGAAAAAGGGGGATTTGGACTCCCCTGGTTCAAAGGCTACCTCTGGGCTTTCCGAATGGCCCAAACCATTAAATGGTTTCAGAAACCCTCTCCTCACTCACCCACTATGGGTTGCAATGGAATCCGCATTGTGCCCGGGAGGAGTTCCCATTTCCTTCATTTTTAATCACATTTCCTCTAAACTAAAATCTCACCCAACTATATCATCCTCTGTTCTTTATTGGAAACTAACCCACAAATTCCTGAAATCCAATCCAACACCCTGGTTTTATGCCCCCTTATGGTGCAATCCACTGCTCACTCTAGAAGATCACCCAATTTTCTGTCGTACATGGAGGAACAAAGGCATTTTTTTTCTCAGAGATATCTTGGACCAGAATTCACTCACTCTTAGATCATTCTCAGACTTGCAGGTCACATGGAAACTACCTAAACAAGACTTCTGGAAGTTTTTACAAATTTGGGCAGCTTATAACTCTCTCTCTCTCTCTCTAGTTTAGTGTATAGGCATACTCTTCTAAACCCATACATCTCGCACTGGACTAATTTATCAGTAAAATTAAATAGCTTCATTTACAAAGACATTATTGATAACCTACCTGATCAGTCTATACAGGCCAAAAATAAATGGAGTACTTTTCTTAACTACAATATTTCAGACTCACAATGGAGTAATTGTTGGTGTATTGTACGTAATACCTTTAAAGATGCCCGTAGTTCTTTAATACAAGCTAAAATCCTACATCTTTGGTATAGAACCCACTCTGTGCTTCAACGATTAAATAATAATAATTGCTGGCACTGCAATTTGGCCAATGGGGATCTACTTCATATCTTGTGGTCTTGTGCTCCCATTAATAAGCTCTGGCATAAAGTCTGTTTACTTGCCTCCAGAGTAACAGGACAAAAACCACCTTTTGACTCCAAGCTATTCCTTCTAGGCATCCTTATCCTCAATAGCTCTCTTCTGTCACTTGCACATTTTAGATGGCTAAACGTACTTTCTCTTCTGGTCAAACGTCTGATTCTTATGAAATGGAAAACAACTCTGGTGCCTTCTCTTTCAGATGTTCTTCAAAGCCTCTCTCAGAATGCCTCCCTAGACCAATTATCTCATGTTACTCATAACCAGCTCGTTGTATATGACAGATGTTGGCAGGATTACTTCAAGTACATCGAAGTGAGTTCTCCTAAACCCTAATTCTTAGGGATATTTAGCCCTCTTTCTTATTTTGCTCTCAGATAAGGTTTTCTCAAAACTTTTGTGCACAGATTTCTCCTCTTTTCCCCCTTCTCTGTTTTCTCCTTCTCTTCTTCCTTGCCTTTTTTCTCTTCTTTCTTTCCTTGCACACTTTTCTCTTATCTTCACCTCTCCATTACTGAACATTGTTCATATTACCACATTTATCACTTTTTGCAATTTACTGAATGCCTTGCCATAGTCTGCCCTGGCATGTATTTCATTGCTATTTCTGATCCTATAATACCCTATTGATTGTAACCCTTATGCTCTTCACTTACATCCTGTCTAGGTTTGTTTTTTATTATCGATACATGCGTATAAGGCTTCTCCAATATGTTTACCCTAAATACTGTGTTTTTTTAAGTGATATTTTATACAGTACCTTACATGGAGGATAGTCTTCTATTGTATTAGAAGTGTGCTTTCTTATATACTTGAATTTCAATAAAAAGATAAAGTGAAAAAAAAAAACACTCATCACTGTCAGTTATATGTAGCTACAGGCCTGACCTCATTATCAGCATGAAGGGATATGCACTGGTATTCATATGTTTATAGATTTGTTATTGGGGCTTTGCCCAAATTTCTTATTAATTCCTTCTGTTATAGAAGGCATTCATCTTATAACCTTAGATCATTTGACACAATAAGTTTTACAATACCTAAACAGCAGTCTAAATTTGGTTCCATTAAACTAGCCTCCTCTGTCCCTTGTACTTGGGATTTGATTAAGAAAAGATGTAATTAAAATTCCCTTTTCTCTTACACTCGCTTTATGCCTTCTATTGCTAGAATGTTCCACAGCTCTTGTGATTGTTTTCATTGAATTTTATCATATAAGGCATAACTGACTAACACGATACCCTGGAACTTAATGTATGTAATTTATTTTATATATTGCTATGTCTATTGATTGTTTGTATATTTTGTATTTTATGTATTGTTGTATTTATTGATTATTTGTATGTTTTGTATTTTATGTATTGCAGTGTCTATTGATTATTTGTATGTTTTGTATTTTATGTATTGTATTTATTGATTGTATGTTTTGTATTTTATGCATTGCAGTGTCGATTGATTGCATGTTTTGTATTGTATGTATTGTTGTGTTTATTGATTGTTTGTATGTTTTGTATTTTATGTATTGTATTTATTGATTGTATGTTTTGTATTTAATGTATTGCAGTGTCTATTGATTGATTGCATGTTTTGTATTTTATGTATTGCAGTGTCTATTGATTGATTGCATGTTTTGTACTTTATGTATTGTTGTGTTTATTGATTGTTTGTATGTTTTGTATTTTATGTATGGATGCAATTGAAAATGAGAGATTTTCTCTCAGTTTGCTTTCCAATAAATGAAATGAATGAAAAATGAAATGAATTCCCTGCGCTCCTTCTGTCCAGTAAGTTGTGAGAGCTGAGCATTCTCAAAAGATATTACAGTGTGTGGCATTTGCCTCCCTACATTCTCTCCAGCATGTGTCATCTATCTTGGGGCCCATTGTGCCTTTATTACAAGGTAATTAAATATCTGCTTTTTACCTTCCAGGCAAACTTGTGCCATGTAGGTGAGGAAGCTGTACAAATGGGTCTCTTCCATATTTGTTCCTATTATTTTTTAGTGAGGTGAATGTTAGCTTTCTTCTCCTATTTATCTATTATGGAAGTGGCCTGTTGTGATTCTCCTTGTATTAGGAACTGATGTATAAGGGATATTGCCCCTTTCTACTGGAGCATTGTGATCAGGTCAGCCAGGGACATGTGTTCCGTTTGTTTAAGCTCTGCCCTATAGGTCTCCTGCCTTAGCTGTTATAATGTAGAATCCCTTATTTGAAAGAATCTGAACCTATTGACATTTTGCCAATGAAATTCTTCTTTCAGTTGCTCAAAAGTTTTTATAATTTCCCCATTCACTATCTGGGAGGGTGATCTAAATTCTCCCCTGGATTGTCTTTTTTACCAATAGTCTGTTCTTCCTAGTGGGAATGTGACACCCCCTGCAGCCCACCTAAATCTCCACTGCTGGGTGGATACTCTAGGGTGTCTTGCCACCCTATCCTATGCATTCAGTGTAATCTATAGGGTGCCTAGGTACATTACTTCCCTCGCTTTTCTTAGTGTATCATTATAGAGTAGTGCTGTAAGGGGGGCTTCTTCAAAAAAGGCCACTAAATTATTTAGTAATGTGCGGTAAAGTCTGGATCATCCCATAGCAGTTCCAGTTTTATTTGGGCTGCTAACCAGTAATGCTCCAGGGATGGGAGGGCCCAACCTCCCCACTCTCTTTTTAGCAAAGAGTAGGGCACTGTGCACACTGGGCTTAGTGTCTGCCCAGATGAACTTGTATAGATGTCTCTGGGTGTCTGCAAACCATTTTTTAGTTAGGCGGACTGGGGCACACTGAAACAGATACAAGTATCTGGGTAAAGCATGTATTTTAATCACCTGTATTTTTGACTACATGGGAAAGGGGAGGGGTGACCATCTTCTGAGGTCTTCTTTCAGGGCTTTGGCAAAAGGAGTAAAATTATCTTGGGAAAGCATAGGGTTTGAGGTTCTGAGAAATGTGCCCAAATACTTCAGTTTTAGAAGTCTCTATTACATTGGGTACCTGTGCTGCATTTCCATTGTAGGGGAATAATTTACAGTTAGAACTTCAGTTTCCACCTCATTAGCTGTATAGCCTAAATAGCTAGAAAATTAGCGCACAATGGGCC
This sequence comes from Neoceratodus forsteri, assembly GCA_016271365.2. NCBI lineage: Eukaryota > Metazoa > Chordata > Ceratodontiformes > Ceratodontidae > Neoceratodus > Neoceratodus forsteri. The sequence continues at coordinate 45,135,018 of CM057451.1, forward strand.
ATATGTACGAATGACATAAAGCATGTGTACAAAGCACACCATGCATGCATAAGGACATACAGTATGTCTGGCAGATGCACACGCCAAGGCCCAGTGGCATGCATGAACCACACGCAGCCCTGTGCATAAGTGACCTGAGTGCAACTGTACCATAGTAGTGCTACACATGAGTGGAAAGGCATAGCCACATGACAGTGTATGCACAACCCCTGCATGTGTATGCACTATGGCAAAACCGGCAGTCCAGTGCATGGTGTGGGGTGCGCAGCCCTATATGATATGGAGGGCTGCTGTAAGTATTGAGTGTGGGTGCCAAGGTAAGAGGCTGGACAGCTGCAACACACTGACACATAGCAGCAGTGCACCTGAATCATAGGGGATGCAAAGCACCCCACTCACCTCACGTGACATGATGTGCATGTTGTGTACCCATGTGACGGGGTGTCTAGGGGATGCAAGGGACAATACAGTATGCAAAACACACACACAGATCCAAGCTGCAACCCCTGGCTGTCACAACATGATGTCCCTGTCAGAGATGTATCTGCCATGTACTGGAAGGTGGATACCGGTTATGCAACGGACATGCCATCACCCATCACTGCTTGGCATAGTGTCAAGCAGGCCAACAATGGAGCAGCACAAGGTGCCTGTGGCAACAAGCTGGGAATGAGCATGGTACATCCGGCAGACCTGGGTTTGAGTCCCACAACCTCCACTTGCATACTGTGTGATCCTCAGCAAGTCATGTAACATCTCCAGTGTCCCCTGTTGCCCTTGAAAAAAGTCACCTGTGCCTAGAGGTCCATACCAGGTTACTAAAGAGTAACAAAAAAACATAAGAATCCCTCCTATGGCCTCCCACCCCCAGCAAGAAACAAAGCCACCCCCATATTTGGGTCACAGACTCCCTTCAGCCCACAGACCAGCAGTGTGACCTCCACCAACTGCGGCTCAGCTGCACAACCTGGAAGAATGTCCAGAACACAGGGCATAGGTAAAAAACACTTTACTGCAACATGTCAAAGGTAGTGCAGGGCAACACATGCAAGACACATAAATATAATGCCCATGAACAGGGTGTATACAGAAATTGGTATGCAATGTGCATGTAACAATATATCTAAACAAACAGTAAACCAAATGAGATTGTCATGGCCAGCATATCACAGCTGCACAACATCTGAGGGGACAGGGTCTTGCAAGCTGCACCCAGGTTTACTCCTCCATGGAATCCTCTCTGGACCCCAGGGGTGTATAGTGGGCCTATGCTGTTGCCACCATTGCAGGCCATTGCAGCAGATGATTGTAGCCCTGCAATGAGAACACAGAGGGAGGGCAGGCATGAGTTGGATATACATGTAGGGCCAGATATGTATATGTGCCACAAACAGATACCCTACCATCCACAGCACCTACCTTCAATGGCTCAGCTACCCTCCAAAAGTCCTCAGTCTCATCCTTGTAGTAGATGTGCCCATGCCCAACCCTCAGGGAGAGGAAGTAGGGTGCCTGCTGGCACCAGCTTGCCCTCTGTGCCACCACCACTACCATCACACCATCGGGTTGCTCCTGTTGGACAAAGACAAGCTCCTTCAGATGGCCCCTGTAATCATATGGGAAACAAAGAAAAGCACAATGATCAGCTGTACAACCCACACAGCACATGTAATACATGGTTACACACACCCTGCAGATAGCAAACCTACCTGATCCAGTACCTCCATTTCCCACAGGGTGCTCCCCTTTTGGGTTGTCTACATTAGTATATGCTGATGTATGCCACAATTTATGTGGGTATGCCCAGACCCTGTCATCTTGTGGCACAGTTATGTAGGTGGTTGTCTGAGTAGCTCCCATCTTACTACCTGTATGGGACAGGTGTGGCTCGGCGATGCCCATGCCCAGCACATCAGCATGCAGGCATGGCTTGCACACACCCATTTTAAGATGAATGTGTCCAATGTGGAGGGCTTTGGCCCTAGCCAGCTGTGTTGTCATCAGTGTACCTGCCATCAGGTAGCCTGCTGTGTGACACAAAACATATCCAGGGATCTAATGAATGTCCTCATACTGGAGGCCAAGGTGGAGTGTGTGTAACAGTGTTGTCTAAGTCCACATTCACATGTATTTCAGCCACATCTGGATGCCTTTTCCCTGCAGGACACACACCGCATACAGAGATTCCATTTTGACCGTGACAACATTGCACAGCTGTGTGACCTTGCACAGCCCATTCTGGAACCATGTACCCATTGGTTCTGTGTGCTGTTTATGGAGACAAAGATACTCTGTGCACCATCCTGCTATGCCACTGCCTCATTCCAGAGGGTGGGAGGGATGTCATGGGTGCCAGTCAGTCACCAGTGTCCTGAGCACTGGTGCAGGTTACAGACGCTGTGCTGCAACATGTGCAGCAGCACATATCATTCCCCACAGCTACCACAGACATACGGGCCATGAAACAGGCTTTCTGTGACATGCATGGCATGCCCAACGTACTGGAGGTCATAGACTGCACCCATGTGGCAATCAAGGCACCAACGGTAGCATAGGAGGCAAACAGGAACAGAAAGGGGTACCACATGTATGACACGGTGGGTATCACCCTTAATGTGTGTGCCAAGTACCCTGGCTCCTGTCATGACACATATCGAGCCACAGAGGCTTTTGTCTTGCCTAGTATCATCATGGGCTGTGCCCCATAGAGGATGGTGAAATGGGCATGGATGGTGGAACTCATGGCTGCCACTTGCCCTCCGGTGAAATTTGTGGAGCGTAACCATGCCCCACCACAGATCCAGACACATCACAGCACTACTGCCGCTATGTTCAGCACCATCATTCTCTGGTGTTGTACTGGGTAGCTCATTCATGGCTCTCCTGTCCTCTGCAATTGCCTGCTACCTCTCTTCCTCAGTGGTATTCATTTTTGCAGTTCCACGTGGGGTGGCATGGTTTTCCAGGGGAATTTTATAAAAGGTTTCAGGAAGTGACAACCCCCTTACTAAGAGGAAGTTCCAGTTTACCTGGTCAAATGCTTTTCAGCATCCACACTCATGATAACTGTGGGTATCTTACTAATGTTAATGTGGTCTGTGATGTGAATGGTTCTATGTACATTGTCTGGAGCTTGTCTGCTGGCCACAAACCCCATCTGGTCTAGGTTCACATGTTGTGGGATCAGGGGCTCAAGCCTTTTAGTCAGTGTCATAGTCAGGAACTTATAGTCCAGGTTTAAAACAGAAATGGGCCTATACGAGGGGTAGAAGGAAGGGCTCTTGCTGGGCTTGGGTATCACGGAAATAACTGCATAATGCCATGAAGGGGCAAGGGTATTCTCCTCTGCCATGGCTCCCTGATAGGCACCTCTTAGTAAGGGGGTTGTCACTTCCTGAAACCTTTTATAAAATTCTCCTGGAAAACCATCAAACACTGGGCATGTCCCTGTTTTACTATTTTTGATTTCCACTAAGACTTCCTCCTCAGTAATGGGAGCACAGGGTGTTTTATTTTATTACTGCATTAGCTGGGAGAGCTGCAGCTGTTGTAAACAGGTGTCTGTCTGGGTCTGTGTCGCGATGGCCTGGCTGCATAGAGAGATTCATAATACAAACACTTCCGCTGTATGTTCTGTTTTTGTGACATTAAGTCCAGTTTTGTGGCGCAGAATCTTTTGGATGTATACCCTAGCTCTTTGTGTGTGAAGTCTACTTTGGTAGCACTAGGGCCGTCTTCATTGTATTTCTGTTTGAGATGCTTAATTTTGTTCTACTTTATAGTCTGGTAAGCGACACAGCTCCTTTTGAAGCTCCTGAAGTCTGTCTGTTGAGTTTTATTTGTTGGCACCCTTCCAGTTTCAAAATCTGTGCTTCTAGCACCTCTGCTGCTTTTGTTTTTTCTTCCCTACTGCTATTGCTATTAATTTCCCTCTTACCAGTGTCTTAACTGTATCCCATTGTACTGCATTCCCCGGGATATGTCTGGTGTTGAATTCTCTTGCACTACTTGTTCTATGAGTTTCAGGATCTGGTCCTGTATTTCCCCTCTCCTGAAGTAGGGAGGCATTCAGTTTCCAAAAAGATGATTTCTTCTGTAAGTTGAGGCTGAGCAGAACTGTGAGGGGTGCATGATCTGAGAGGCCTATCAGCCCAATAGAGCAGCTGCGTTATTTGTCTATAATTAATGTTTTTTCCTTTTTCTCATAGGGAAACCATGACATAATTTGCTGTTATAAAGCAGTGTTTGTAATGGCAAACATTTGCATGGTTTCCCTTGTTCTACACATTCATCCACTGCAGATCTTCCCTTCAGACCGTGTCCAACTTGTCTTTTCCCTGGAGAGTGAACTGCCACTCGGACTCAGCAGTAAGTGACTTTTAAACAGAAAATGTACTACCATGGGAAAAAAACCTTATCTTTCAACTGGTCAACTGAAAGAAAGAAATACAAAAAGTTTTAAATAAATAACGGCGACCCCGGACAACATGCTGAAATCTAACCAGGCTGCGGCCACACAGGAACGTCCTGTCATTTTACATAATTGCTGTGGTGACAAAGGAAAACCCAGCAATTACATAAAATAAAATATGGGGTGATGTGTTTAAACTCAAAGTTTACACACACCCTCAGTGTTAGATGGTTTCACAAACCCCTCAAGCTTCGCTCTCGGGCTTTTTGTAGCATCTAGCACCTCGGGTGTGTGTAAACGTCTTATTACACACACCACCCCATACTTTATTCTATATATGTTCTTTCTATTAAGTAAGAAAAGATCTCACTGAGAGTAGACCTAGTGTGCTGCAGAGTAAAAAGTGAAGCCCTAGCTGATCCGCATACAGTAAACGCCTCTAGGCATCCATCAGGCCCAGTTCTACAATTAGGGCCTTCACCCTTTCTGCAACCTTATGGTCCCAGCGTGGGATGCCAGTGGTACTATCTAGCTGAGGAGTAAAGGTCAGGTTCAAATCTCCCCCACAAATTGGTTGCCCCTCTGTTTTTTAGCCACCAATGTGAGTAGTTTATGAAAAAAGCTATAGCCTGCTGCTTTGGGTGTATAAACATAGGCAAGATTGAACTGTTGATAATTAGAGATCCCTTTAAATAAAACATATCTCTTATTTGTATCTGCTATAACATCCTGAGTCAGAAGTATGACCAAATTTGTGATTAGTATCATTGCATCCCTCCTCCGTCCAGTTTTATATGAGGAGGAGTATACCTGGTATACCGGGTGATAGCCAGACTTTGACAATCTTTGATGCTCTAGCTCAGTGAGGTGAGTTTCTTGCAGCATTATAAAGTACACTTTCATTTGGCAGGGATAAGGCTTTAGCTTTTTTCTTTTAATGGGGTGGTTAAGAATGTTAACATTATGTGTGTGAGTATTTTAACTAGGTGCTCATCCATTCCCATGAAAGTTTTTCAGTCACCATGGTACTCCGGGGTGGCACCCGCTCCTTCTGGTTGTCAGTGGGTCCTTTCGTAATAAGGTCAAATCTCTCCAACAGTAAATCACACAGCAACCATACAATATTTCAACCAAAACATAACTAAGTCCCTGTTCACACTATAGCATGGTATGGAGAAACGGTTCTTAAAATTAATTAAAACTTACCGTGCTGCAGAGCTCACCCTGTTCAATCCATTTTTTCAAGCGTTTCTTCACAAGCATGCTTATCCGTTCACACTGGTGCCAGTATTCTTGCTATGTGTAGCACAGTGTGGTAGCATGTTTCCCCTAATTGCTTACCAGCATGAAATGCATTCTGCTGCTACCCATGATTCCTAGAAGGTTGTCATGGTATTGTTGAAATATGGCGGCCCACAACGAGCAGTTATTCATGTCTCTTGTGGCATCCTCTTATACAGAGGCATACAGGTGCAGAATGAGCAAACTGAGGAGCAAAATGATGCTAAAGCAGAGGAGGCAGTGTATGCTGTACCAGCAAATGATGAGGTTACATTTTCTGCTGATTGTCCTGCACAATGTAGTTGCTTGTGCTTATATGTCATATACGTTGGATAGAGGCATCTGGTGTAGGGACAAAAGTGCTGACTGGTGAGACAACATAGTTCTAAACACCTGGGGAGATGCAGAATGGATAAATAATTTCAGGATGACCAGGAATTCATTTAATGTACTGTGTGTTGAACTGCAATACATCATAGCCAGGCAGGACACACAGTTCAGGAAATCTGTAAGCGATTACTGTGTGAAAACTTGCCACTAACATAGAGTATTGCACCCTAGGGCACCTGTTTGGCATTGGATGTTCGACTGTCTGTGACACTGTTGTTGATGTATGTGAAGTTATAGTTCGAGTACTCATGCCACATGTCATTCGTTTTGGCAACTGCAATAAAGTCACTGCTGGCTTTGAGCATGAGTGGGGTTCCCTTGCTGTGGTGGTGCCATAGACTGTACCCATTTCCCAATCATCTGCCCACCCACTAATGCTACTGACTATTATAACAGAAAGATCTACTGCTCAATCATTATACATGCTGTGATGGACAACCATTTTCTTTCTGAGGACATAAATATTGGCTGGCCAGGACACGTCCTTGATGCAAGAGTTTTTAAGAATAGTTCTGTATACAGAAAGTGCCAGAATGGGACCCTGTTTCCAGCAAGTACGTGGCAGATTGGGGGCACCAACATTCCAAGAGTCTTCATTGGTGATCCTGCCTACCCACTTCTTCCATGTGTAATGAAGCCATTCCCAGACTACAACAACCCATGCAAGAGACATTTCAACTACAGACTCAGTAGAGCACGCATGGTAGTGGAGTGTGCGTTTAGAAGGCTAAAGGGTCAATGGCGGTGTCTTTTAAAGTGCATGGAATTCTCCATTGAACATGTTCACACAGTGGTTGCTGCTTGCTGTGTCCTACACAACTTATGTGAGTCAAAATCTGAAGAATTATTGCAGGAATGAATGAGTGACAGCGATGCCTATCAGCAGCCTGAGGCACATCATGCCACCTACGAAGACAGTAGTATTGTTGAGGTAGAGAGGCAGGCACATGCAATCCGTGAAGCTCTTGCCATGTACCTGGAAACACACCCAGGGGATGACAAATAGAACGCATTACATAGAAACACAGAAAGTTAAAAATTATGGCCAAAAAATGACTGCCATGCATGTGCTGTATACCTTACTTGGCTTATTTTGTCTGTGGCATCTGTCCATGCTAGGTCAATGGCTTGTCACCATGACTTCCTATCCCTAAGGTACCCCTAAGGCTTCTCACCATGACTTCTTATGCCTAAGGTACTGTATTCCTAAGGTACTATTATGTTTGTCCAATTCATATGTAACACACTGCATTGTGCTATCCCCGACCACCTCTTATGACCACCACCGGCTCTGTATAGAAAAACTTCCTCACATATCCCATTAGCCTGCCACCTTTCAATCTCATGTCAAACCCCCTTTGAGCTCCAACATCCACTAGGAAGATATCTTCCACCGTGCATGTTGTTAAGGCCATTTTGAATGTTAATATCTGGCCCCCTGTCCTACAGTTAGTTTATATTGAGGTTCCTATTCGCTCCTCATATTTTTTGTGGTGCAAGTCTTGTAACATCTGAATAGCCTCAATGTCATTTTGAAGGTGCTGCCTCCAGAACTGGACACAGTTATGTAGCTTAGGCATCAGTGACATTCTGTTCAATAGCAACACAACTACCTACATGTTGCTACTGATACCTCTAACTCTGCCTGTGCACATTATCCTGCTATTCATCCTTCCTTCATTCTTTGGACTATGCTATCATACCTTTTTTAGGTCCTCAGAATGGTAACACACAAGTCAATGTGTTTCTTTGTGACATTACAGAGGAGACAAACACAAGGCGTAATGCAGAAATGTATTTATTAAACTTGACTAAAAAGTGACATGCAGTAAACTGTTTCATTATACGAAGAAACAATCTTTTTATGTTTTACAAGTTCTTGTTCTGTATTTCTGTATAAAAAAAATAATCTGTCACCTGTAATCAAATGTTATGAATTAACAATGTAGACAGAAAGATGTACTTGTCCTTAATAATAAGGTCAGTGTGCCATGCTTTGACATTTTTAGACTTTGTAGGCTTTTTACTGTAATATGATTTTTTTATAATACTTTTTCACAGCTTTAATATTTAAGCATGTCCTAGTTGTTAATCATATGAATTAATTGTTATGTAGCATTTTTAATGGCACACTTGTTAACATGTAACTTCATTAAGGATCATCTTTTTCTAAAAAAATGTAAATGTTATGTTAGCTTTACCTTTAGCTCACCTTAAGCAACAGTTGAATACATTTAAAACTGCTTTTTAAAATAGTTTTATAACTGTTTGAAATTTCAAAGAACAAACCGACATGTATACACATTTCCATTCATGTACTCTGATAATTATTGCCATTTCTTCTGTCATTCTATCATGGTAACATTAAAATCAATGTTAACAAATGCAGATCTGTGACCCGTGGGGCACAATCTTGATGGGCCGTGAGCCTTCTTTTGTCCTATATAATCCAGTAAATCCAGTGTGTGATGCCCATTTCTTTTCAATTAGGGTGTACTCATAACAGTACCAGCATTAAAACAAACATTTAACAGGGACATCAATTTATTAAAATCATGTAAGGGAAAAACATTTTCATAGACTTATAGGTTAGTCTAGGTCATATCATCACTAAATAAGTCTTGTGTCATACTGTGTCTAATAGCATAGGCAAGGCGAGGCAATTGTATTTATAAGGCGCCCAATCCTGAAGGCTCTAGCACTGAACATAAACCAGGATATACAGCAGTGATAAAAACATAATAAAACCTCATAAAAAATATAACAGGATTAAAATACAACAAACTAGAGGTTTCCATAAGTCAATCGTCAAGGAACTGGCCAAAGATAAAGGTGGTATCAGCAGTCAAAGGCCAGGCTGAAGAGGTAGACGTAATAACTACCCTATACAACATTCTGACCCATGTTTTTTGAGGTGCCCACACTGTTTACAGGTGTACAGTGAAATGGATCATTGTAAACAGAACCCTGGATATTTGATTGGGGTGCAGCTGTTTGAGAGGTAGATGGCTGCTGAGAAACTGGCTGAGGTTGTGAAAAAAAAAAATTCTATTAAATTGCTAAAAAAAGTGGCTGACTGCTCAGCCTCGAGTTGATGCATCCGCTCTTCCATCTCCAACTCTGCCTTTGATCTCTCTTCTTCGGCCTTCATCCTCTTTTTATGCTACTCTACCAGCAGTTTCCGTGAGGGCTCAAATAGTGACTCAATGATTTCCTGCAATCGGTTCAATTTCTTTTTCTTACAGAGGTTTTGAAGGGGTTCAGCACTTCTTTGCCTTTTTCCCACAGAAGAAACACGTGTGCTAGTTGATGGGCGTAATGGTTCCTGATTGGAACTCTCTATCAGAGACTCACAAAGCACAGGCTGATCAGACCCACCAGAGGTATCAGTATGGACAGCAGCATTGTCTTCCATATCCTGTTCCCTTTCAGAATATGTAATTGTGAGAGACAATACCAAAACATATATGCCTATTTTGACAGATTATAACTGCTAGATCTTCCGGTAAAAATAATTGGCAACATTCCAGAAGTGAATAATCAACAAGTCTGTAAATCACCTCATGTGGGAGTAATGTTCCACAAGCCTGTGCAGACAACTACATTTCCACAAATGGATGAGTTACATACACTGAATATAAGTAGCTAAGCTGTCATTCTAACAGCACTAGTGATATAAGCAATGCAATCTCAGTTACTGTCAGTTACAAACAAGATGCAGGGATTCATAGCTCAGTGGGTCAGTATTAGGAGACAACTAACCTTGTATAGGTCACTGGTAATATCACATCTAGTATGGAGTTCAGCACTGGAGCCACAACTTGGGTACGCCCACAGGAGGGTTACATGACAGCAGATCGGCAGGGTAGTGCATAAGAGGAGAGGTGGAGTTCACTGAACATGTACTCCATATGAAAGGTCACACAGAGAGTATATGTGTGACCTTCAAGCACTTAAAATGGATAAAAGTGATTAAGCAGGCTCTTTTAGTTGATGGCAACCACAACACAAGGGGACATAGTCTTAAGCTAGAGGGTGGGATGTTTAGGAGAGCAGTCAGGTGGCATTTCTTCACAGACAGGGTGGTGAACATTATTTAGTTACCAGATCACTATCAGCTTTGAGACAGACATTGAAGTAGCTGACAACTCATGATATTGCCTGCCGCGTCAACAGCACAGTATGACTGTGAGTATTGTTATACAGCAACATTCAGCAGGCTGTATGGAGTGTTGCATGTACCCGCATAACATCCAAACATTTTGCCTGTCTTGTCATGATGAATCACATGCTGCGATGACTAGATATGATCACAGCATCACGTGGTTGAGGTAATGTATCTGACATGTTTGTCTTTACAAGTTACCCCATTGGTGCCGTATGTGTACCACGTCACACATCATGATCAAACTCAAAAGGCATGCCATCATCAGCACTGTGTTCACCGACTGAAACTGTTTGATTAGAGCTTTAAAGGACTACTGAGGGCTCTGTAGAGAGTCTAGTCCCCCAAATCCAGTCCAGCTCCTTGTAAAAAGGACAAACAACTCTTTTTTGCACTGGACTTCTTATTCATATATTTTGTTCGATGGTATTTAACTTTGAACTGTTTGATTTTTTCACGACATTGCTTAGCTGACCTCTCTTTGCCAAGTGATGCAAGGTGCTCAGATACTTTCTGGTACACCTTGCTATTCTTATGAATGCTGTTCAGCTCATTTTGTATGGTCTCAGAAGACCAAACATCAATGAGGGCTCTGACAGATTCATCATTCCAAACTGCAGCACGGTCTGACCTTTTTACAACTCTACCCTGCGCAGACTTTACAGTAGCTAATGACTTCTTAATGATTTTCTTTTTCAAGTCAACAAAAAACTACAACTAACATCACAGCACACCTACAACATGTCCATGACTCTGCTATCTCAGTCTTCATTAAACAGCACAGCAGAATAGAGCAATGCCTAAAATCTCCTTAAAATCTTTTGACAGTGTTTATGTTCACGTACAGCTTTAATTTTTCCATCTCAAAAAGAGCACAGGTGCATTGTGATGCATCCGGGTATTAGGGGTCATAACAGGGGTCTAAACAGAGGACAGTAGGAACATGGATCCACCTAAACACAGATACAGGAAAAAGAGCATTCGCACTGAATGTAGAAATGTTTTACCAATTGAAGTGTTTTCAAGAACCGTGCTATAGCCTAAGTCCGATCAGGGTTCTAGCACGGTTCTTAAAAACGTGTCCTGAGGAGGAAAAGTATGTGAACATGAAGGGTGCTGGCACTGATCTGAAAAGGTTTAACCCCCGAGAATTGTTTCAGATCGTGCAGTGTGAACAGGGCCTAACATATACATTAAATGCTTCCAAGGCTGAGGAATAAAATCTGGAGTTCTGTGTCCATTTCTGGAGACTGCATCTCTGTAAGGACATAGACAGGGTAGAGGCAGTTCAGAGAAGGGCAAAAAAGTAGTGCAGGGTCTGCACCAAAAGTCATATGACGAAAGACTGGAGGACCTCAATATGTATACCCTGGAGGAGAGGAGAGAGAGAGAGAAAGGGAGGATATGACAGAGACCTTTAAATATATCAAGGGCATACATAAGGTACAGGAGGATAGCACCTTTTAGAAAAAGAGATGCTTTAGAACAAGGGCACATCACATGAGGCTGGAAGGGGGTAGACTAAGGGATAATGTGAGGTAGTATTTCTTCATGGAAAGGGTGGTGGATGCATGGAACAACCTCCCTTCAGAGGTGGTGTGGGTTAACTTGGTATGGAAATTTGGAATTCAAAAATGCGTGGGATGGGCATAGGGGAACCCTCACAACAGGAAAGAGAATAAAGCCGAAGATCAAGTAGGGGCTGTGTTTTTTGCAGCAGGTAGGGAAAATGTGCAGACTGCATGGGCCTAGCACTCCTTAGCTTCTCTCAATTTCTATGTTTCTATGTTTTTGTGTTTCTATGTAAAAACTGTATTCCCTTGTCCTCCCTGGGGCTTGACCCTCCGACTTTCTTGCCCCCTGGAGAGGTTTAGCAGTGGATTGTTGTCCCTTTTCAATGGGGGCCACTACTTGAGCTATTCCCACTTGGGGAGAGCCCAACAAACAGAACAGAAAAAGACGTCACATCTACATGTGTTAAACTCCCCTCCCACCTGCCCAGGATTAAATAAGAACTTTCTGCATGAAGATTCCAAGTTCACCTCTCAGATGGCCCTTACCTTGGACTGAACTGTTCTTCAGCCCATGTGTACTTGGGCTTTTGTCCCTGGTAAGGGTGTTGGCATCCTCCAGTATCTTTCTGTAAGACTAGTTCTATAAGCAGCACTGGTAGCTGTCATATTAAAAGAGGTATGCCCAAAGTGAGCTTACCAGAGTTATGCACACTTACTGTGTATATCTGACCTACCTTGGCGGCTCCTCTGGCCAACATTGTCCAGTCTCCGGTGCGAGCAGCCATGAAGAGTGTTCAGCTTGAAACTCCAGGGACCATAAATGTTATTTCTCTCCATTTTGCAGACTGTACTGGGAGATATTAGAAAGCTGAGGTATGGGCTTTGTGGGCAGATCAGCGCTCGAGCCCGTCATGGAGGAGGGGTCCATCCCTGGTGGCCGGGGCCCCCATGACCTCTGGAAGAGATCAAGCCTGTGTAGCCCCTATCTCTGACCTCTCCAAAGCCCAGCCTACCCTACCCAACCCATCTTGTCTGCCCGCCCCCCTGGAGCAATCCAGTCCTTCCTGAAAGTGCTTGGTCCCTGGTGAATCAGCAGTCTATAGTGGCCAGTGGAGCAGAGGAGAACCTCAGCTCATCTCAGCTCTGTCAATAACTTAAATGGAGGAGGATATATACATATATTGGCATTACAGGCAGCACAGAGTCATCAGCACCCTCCCCCATCAGACCTAAGTGAACCCACATTAGCAACCTTGGGTAAGTCAAATTTCAAAGCAACCTCAGGCCCCTTTTATTCCCTTCATCTCCTGGAATGCAATGCCTGTGGGACCAGCAACTGCAAGGAACCCTAAAATGTAACTATGACGATACTGCTCAGAAAAAAACAAAACAGCATGATCCCCTGTGGCAGCATGGAGGAAGGGCAGCACTAACATTGTGTTATCTTACTGGTTGAGGGATTCATGGAGGAGAGGGGATGAGTGAACAATGTAGAACTGCAGTATTTTGCTGTTATTTCTTGTTATAAAGGGGAACATTTTTGTTTAACTAATTTTATCAGGCCGGGAATTTCTTTGTTATTAAGGGGAATACTTTTATTTAATTAACTTATTCTTGGGCTCCTAGCTGGCAGCTTGGATCGATAGCATGTGGTGAAGAATCAAGACAACAGGGAGGGAGGAAGGAAGAGCCACAGATGTCGGGGACTGGGGAGACTCAGGGATTCCACTGGAAGTGAAGCCCAGAGCTGCTAATTTACTAACCCCTGCTGTTTTTCATTTTGCAGATTTGAGTGGCTTTTAGAGGCTGGTAAATGTACCACTAGGAATCAGCATGTTCTCAGCTGAAGGAGAACTGCCACGTTAGGTTTTCTGGGTGTTGGACATTAACAGCTGGGTTTCTGCTAGGAAGATTGCTGTGGCTGGTGTTCAAATTTTATTCTGAGGTTGCAGTGTAACTGACTGGTTCTCGGTGAACCGATTGTATCTGCCATCCAACCCTCCCCTCAACCCACCCACCCCTCACTTGTCTGCACTTTATAGGCAACTTGTGGGTGCTACTTCCTGTCCAGAACCAGGAAAAAGGGAGTGGTCAGGATAGCTATGGATACAAGGATGGGGAGTGACCAGTAGCAGGTCAACACCCAAAATGCATAGAGCAAGGGAATACAGCAGTCAAGTCCCTAGAAAGAAGGCAAGCACCTAAAAAAAAAAAGGGTTGTAGTGAATAACTGAACTCAATATAGGGGAGGGTAGATGGCAAACATAATGGGAGTGGTGCAATGCAGTGGTTGTTGGCCAGCAGTGTTCCAGGAGGCATTCTGGAGACTTTGGCATTGCCCCATCTGCAGGCACCTCTCTGGGCTGAGGAAGGAGGTAGTCAGTCTCTGGGCAGAGTTGGCTAGGATTTGGGAGACCTCCACCCCCACCCAGAGGCCACCATATCTGCACCCTCTACCTCAAAGGTTGCCCAGCAGGGGGAATGGCTGGATTATGGTGGGCCCAGGCAGGGTAAGGGAGGTGGGTCAGAAGCACATCCCGCAGCTGGTGCAAATAAATAATTCCTGTGCTGTTTTGGAGGAAAGGGGAGGCCCCACGGGGTCACCCAGTGTTGCACCCAGGGAGAATGAGTGGAGCCTCCAAAGAGGGGATGAACCCAAAGGGAGAGGGTGATACTCCTTGTGGGGGACTCAATAGTCTGGGAAGCAGAGCTAGGAGCAGCAAGAGAGGGAGAGGAGAGGAGAGGGAGGTGAAGTGTCTACTAGGGAGCATAGCTTGAAAGGATGAAATGCGGATCCAGGGGACCACTAGGGTGATAGCAAGGAGGGCGACGCTTGATGTCATTATCCATCTGAGGACACATAACATAGTCGGGAACAAGGCCGACATAACAAGAGTACAGACACAGTTCAGTGAACTGGGGAGGGGTCTGAGGCAGGTAACAAACTCTGTAGCCTTCTCAGAGTTGTTGCCAGTACACGGCAAGGGGGAAGCAAGAGATCTCCGCACCAGGGACTTCAGTGTATAGGGCATATGGGCAGACTGGATGGGCATAGCAGTCCTTATCTGCCACCAATTTCTATGTTTCTATGTTTCAATGCTTGGCTGGAGAGCTAGTGCAGAGAGCAAAGTTTTGGCTTTCTTGGGGGAATGAGCATTCACCTGGGGGATGCAGGCCTGTATGGGAGTGATGGCCTGCATCTTTCCAGTGGGGGACCAATGTTCTCAGTAAAAGGTTTAAATGCTTCATTGGAGAGTGTTTAAACTAGCCAAGGGGGGTGGAAAAAAAGAGCAGGGTAATTCATTCTCCCCACCCCCACAGGTTAATATAGACAGTAAGGAGGACACAAATATGAATAAAGCAAGAAATGAGGAACAGAAATGTAGGTTGCAGATAGGGACACCAGTATTGGATACAAAGGAGAGGCAGGGGTAGTAAGGCAGCATGGAAACAAGAAAGGGGTTGGGGGAAAGAAGCAGGTAAACAAATAACAGGGTAGAAGGGGAGCAGGCAACTAAATGTAGACCTAAACATGTACTCCCCTGGAATAGAGGAGAAACAAGGGAGACATGACAGAAACATTTAAATATCTAAAGGGTATCAACTCAATGCAAAATCAGAACCTCTTTCAAGAAAATAAGGAAGCACATACTAGAGGCCACAACAGACGTCTAATGGGAGTGAGATTTTAGAGCAACATTAGGAAGTTTTTCTTCACCAAAAGGGTGGTGGAGCCGTGGGACAGGCTGCTGCAGGAGGTCGTGGATGCCAAGACAGTTAAGGAGTTCAAAATATCTTGGTACAGACAAAATAATTTTGAAATAAGGGAATATACTTGGGGGGGGAGTAGGTCAAATAACGGGCAGTCTAGATGGATCATGTGATCCCCATCTGCTGTCATGTTCTTAAGGAAGGCCATGGTTACAAATGCCTGCAGCCCAGGAAATCAACTCCCAGGCCTGGAAGCCTTGCTAGTGGAGGCAGACCTGGACATAGAGGCAATAACTGAGACCTGGTACACCACTAATCATGACTGGGACATAAATGTTCCAGGGTATGCTCTTTTCAGGAAAGACGGAGGGAGTAAAAAAGGTGGGGTCCTGTACATAAGAGAAGGCATAAAAGCAACAGAGGTGTAGGGTAGACAGTGGGGAGCCAAGGCACTGTGAGTCACTTTTGAGCCAGGCAATGGCACAGCAATCTGCACAGGGGTGATCTATAGACCTCCAGCACAGGGGATGAAGAGGATAGGGATCTAATGGATCAAATTCACAAGATTGCAACAAAGGGTGAAGTATTACTACTGTGAGATTTCAATATCCCAGACGTGGACTGGACTATTCCAGTAGCTGCTTCATCCAGGAGCCATGACATCCTGGATTCCCTACAGGGGGCAGGCCTCAGATAGTTAGTGAGGGATCCCACCAGGGCAGGACAATTCTGGACCTCATACTGACCAATGGGGACAGAGTCACAGATGTCCAGGTGGAGGGTCAACTGGGATCAAGCAACCACCACATAGTGTGGTTTAGCATGGGGACAGAGACAGAAACTAGTCACACGAAGGCAAAGGTATTAGGTTTTAGAAGGGCAGACTTCGCTGAAATGGGTAGAAGTATCAGAGTAGCCCTAGAGAATAGGGAGGTCAGGGGAGGGGTGGAGGAGCACTGGGGGCAACTAAAGGGTGCCATAGTGGAAGTGACAAACCAATGCATCAGGTTGGTGACCAAGGGGAAAAGAAGGAGGAAGCCACTATGGTTCTCAAAAGAGGTAGCTGACAAAGTAAAGGCTAAAAAGGATAGTTTCAGGCAGTATAAGGGGACCCAAAGAAAGGAAGACAGGGAGGTGTACCTGGAGTGTCTAAGGGAAGCGGGGTAGGTTGTTAGGAGTGCAAAAGTACAGACTGAGGAGGGATTAGTGCAGACAGTGAAGAAAGGGGATGAGACATTCTATACATCAGTGAAAGAAGAAAAACCAGAGGAGGGATAGAACGGCATACAGTGGATGAAGCAGAGTGTAAAGAGGGAGACCTAAAGAAGGCAGAAATACTGAATCAATACTTCTGTTCAGTATTCATTGAAGAAGGGGAGGGACAGGGACACAGCTGGGCAATAGATGTGAGGGGGTGGAGAGGTGTACTCCAGTCCATTCACTGTGGAGAGAGTTCTTGAACAACTCGCAAAACTGAAGGTGGACAAAGCCAGCTGGCATTCACCCAACGATATTAAAGGAGCTGCAAAGAGAACTAGCAGCACCTCTGGCAGCCTTGTTCACAGAGTCACTCAACACAGGAATGGTTCCAGAGGACTGGAGGAGGGCACATGTAGTCCCTCTGCACAAGAGGGGTAGTAGGGAGGAAGCGGGGCACTACAGGCTGGTCAACCTCACCTCAGTGTTAGGAAAGATCAGGGAGGCACTGCTGAAATAAAGAATAGTGGCACAGCTAGAAGCAAACAGTGCCCAGGATCCAAGGCAACATGGATTCACAGCAGGAAGATTGTGTCAAATGAATCTTATAGATTTTTTTGATTGGGCAACGAAGGAAGTAAATCAGGGGCAGGTGGTGGACGTCGCCTACCTTGATTTCAGCAAAGCCTTCTACACTGTCCCACATAAGAGGCTGCTAAACAAGATGGGTAGTCTGGGCATGGGGCACAAGGTGATAGATAGAGTGGGTTAAAAACTGACTTATGGACAGGAGGCAGAGAGTGGTGGTAAATGGGATCCACTCCAGGGAAAGGGGGGTGACCAGAGGGATACCTTAGAGATCAGTCCTTGGGCCAGTCCTGTTCAATATCTTCAATAGTGACATTGCGGAAGGGCTGGAGGGTAAGGTCTGCCTGTTTGTAGATGACACCAAGGTCTTCAACAGGGTGGATACTCCGGAAGGGGTGGAGAAAATGAGGAGGGACCTGGGGAAGCTTGAAAAATGGTCTGAGGTGTGGCAACTGAGGTTCAATGCAAAAAAGTGCAAAATAATGCACCTCGGAGGATGGAACCCTGGAGAAAGATACAGGATGGGGAAGGTGCTGATGATCACCAAGGAGGAAAGGGACCTGGGGGTTATCATTTCAGATGACCTAAAGGTGTCAAAGCAGAGCACCAAGGCTGCCGAGAGGGCCAGTAGCATGCTGGGATGCATAGGCAGATTATCACTAGCAGAAGGCGGGAGGTGGCGATTCCATTGTATAAAACACTGGTGAGGCCTCACATAGAGTACTGTGTGCAATTCTGGAGGCCTCACCTTTGCAAGAACATCAACAGGATGGAGGCGGTCCAGAGAAGGGCAACCAAGATGGTACAAGGGCTTGCACCACAAAACATATGAGGAGAGATTACAAAACATATGAGGAGAGATTAAAGGACCTTAATATGTACTCACTGGAGGAAAGGAGGGAGAGTGGAGACATGACAGAAACATTCAAGTACCCCAAGGGCACAAACAAGGTGCAGGGGGGAGACTTATACTAAGGATCACACTAAGAATTCTAAGGAGCTAGAAGGCGTTTGCCAATTTTTGCTCCTATAGGACCTTATTCGAAGTACCAGTTTCCCTCCACTTAATATGTAACTGTTTCACTTTATTTTAAACTCTATTTTAGTTTTACTAAGTACTACTTCAGTTGGCAAACCATTCCAAGCGTTCACTGCCTTTTGATGTTAGGCCTAAATTTTAATCCACTGATTTGTAATGGGTGCCATCTTGTTTCCATTACATCTTCCTTAAATTTTATGTTCAGTTTGTTAAGTAATATGGGGTCCCGCATGATGTCATACATAAACAACATGTCTCCACGTATATGCCTAGTTGTGAGTGACTTCAGGTTTGAAATTGTTAGCCGTTCCTTTTATGTTATCACTTCTGGTCCTTTAATAGATTTTGTAAATCTTCTCTGGACTTTTTCTATATTGTTAATTTCATTTTTCCTACATGGATTCCACAACTGGGATGCACACTCTAGGTGTGGACAATATATGTTCTAAAAAGTGGCATCATTACTTCTCTATCTCTAGAGATGATATTCCTTTTGATGGCCCAAGTGATCTTGTTTGCTTTTCGCATTGCCTCTTGAGTTTGTTTGGAGGTACTGAAGTCGTCAGTAATCTGAATTCCTAAATCCTTTTCATTGCTTGATTCCAGTAGTGGTTGACAATGTAAAAAATATTTCTGTAGTGGATTATCCTTCCCCAAATGCATCACTTTGCATTTATTCATATTTAATTTCACACCCCATGTTTCTGCCTATGATGATATTTTGTCTAGATATTTTTGAATCAGTGCCGTATCTGTTTCAGTTTCCGATGGGCCTCCAATTTTGGTGTCATCAGCATATTTTTAGGCCCAGCTATTAGATGTGATATTGAATATGATATAAAATTTGGAATAGTATGGGTCCCAGAACAGAACCCTGCGGCACTCCACTAGTCACACTCCCTACCCCAGAGAGATGCCCATTCACAACCACCTACTGGCTCATGTCCATGAGCCATTCTGTTATCCAAGAGATGTAAACTTTGTTAATATCCATATCATGTAACTTTTGGATAACTGCCCAGTGGGGGTGAGATCGAAAGCCTTGGTGAAATCTAGGTATATAATATCACAGGGTGTTTTTTGATCCAGAGTCTCACTAACGTTTTCATAAAAACAAAGATTAGTGGTGCAACTTCTGCCTTTTGTAAACCCGTGTTGTCGCATGTCACAGTTATTTAGCAGTGTGATCGTCCTGTCTTTAATAATTGATTCAAGTATTTTGCAAATTACACAAGTAAGACTTATGGGTCTATAATTTTGTAATTGTGACTTGTCTCCTTTTTTGAAAATAGGTACAACATGGGCTGCTTTCCAGTCGGATGATATTGTTCCTGCTCTTAGTGACTGCTCAAAAAATAGTTTTATTGGCAGTGTTAGATGGTCGGAAATAATTTGCAGTATTCTAGCAAATATTTTGTCAGGATCTGGGGATGAGTTTGTTTTAAGATGTTTCATCTGAATCCTAATTTCTTCTTCTGTGATATTTATTTCATCTTTATGCAAGTTTTTCTTTATGCCATGTGACTGTTGATCCTTGTTATAAACTCCAAAAAAGTAAGTGTTGAACAAGTCTGCTAGCTCTGTGTTGTTCTTAATTATACTCTCTTTGCTTGTTATAGGTCCTACCTGTGACTGTTTCTTAAGGAGTTTATATAAGAATAAAACTTCTTAAAGTTGTCTTTCTCTGCCTTTTTTACCAGATAATTTTTCGGTGTTTTTCTGTTTTTCCTTATTTCCCTTTTGAACCGTCTTTGTACTAGTTTAAATGCTTCTTTCAGTGTTTCTGTGTCTAACAGTTTTTGTTGTTTCTGTAATTTATTTGTTCTTTTAATCTTCTGATCTTTTTATTTAACCATATTTTTTTTTTGATGTTGTTTTTATTTTTGCTTATTGTCAGTATACATTTATTTGTGGTATACAGTATTTAGGTTTTAATTATCTGGCACGTCTTCAGTAGTTTTGTTTTGTTTTGTAGTTTAGTTTCCCAGTTTGTTTCTTCAAGTATTGTTTTTATTTGTTCTAGCTCTGCTTTGTCAAACAGATAAATCTCAGTTTTACATGTCTGGGGTATAAATTCATGAGAAATTGGGAAAAAGACCATTCTATGGTCACTGTTTCCTCATGGGGGCCCACTTTGCATGTGTCTACTTGTATCTGTTCAGAGCATATTACAATATCCAGGACATGATTTTCCCTAGTTGGTTCTTTCACATGTTGTAGTAAGTGATTTCCTTTACACACTTCTAGGAACTGTTTCCCATTGCTTCGTGAGGCTGTGTTATTTGACCATACAGTGTCACTCATATTTAAATCCCCCAAGAGTACCAATACCCCTAATTCACTTGCTTTCTCTATTTGTTTTATGATGGATTTAGATCAATGGTACAGTCTGGGAGATGATATACAGTCCCTGTGATAAATGATTTTAAGTACCCTCTACTAATTTTAATCCAGATTGTTTCTGGCTTTTCATCTTCTGTTCTATTTGTAATATCTGATGATGTAATTTTGTTACTGACATATATTGCCACTCCACCTCCCTTTTTATGCATTCTGTCATTTCTGTATACAGTAACTGGTATCCTTCTATTTCTAAAACCCAAGTATCATTTCCATTCCATCAAATCTCAGTAATGCCAATTACTGTATTTCCTTAGGAGATCTTTCTATTATTGCACAGAGTTCATCAATTTTATGATTCTTACTTCTTGCATTGATTAGTAGGGAATCAATCTTAACTTTAATATTTTGTTGACTTTTGTTCTCTTTCTATTTAGTATTTATTTTTCTTAATGTTGACCATTTGTTTTCCCTCTTCTGAATTAATTTAAATTCTCCCATCCTAGATATTGTTTGAAGTTCTCTGTAAGCATTTTAGTTCCCTTATTGTTAAGATGTAAACCATCTTTGCTGAAAAAAATCATTTTTATTATTAAAGACAGCCCAGTTGTTAATAAACTTGATATTTTTGCTTCCGCACCAGTTTTCAAGTCTAACATTGATTCTGTGTATCATTTATTATTTTTCTTTGCATGCCCATGGTATCAGCAGGATCCCTGACTTCTTTCAACGTAGAAGGAGTACAAGAACAAGGGGCATGATATGAAATTGAAGGGAGGCAGGTTAAGAGGAAATGTGTGGAAGTTTTTCTTCACAGAGAGGGTGGTGAACACGTGGAATAGTCAGCCATAAGAGGTGGTGGGAGAGAGCACAGTGGGGAGTTTTCAACATGCCTGGGACAGGTACAAGGGTACCTTGAGATGGGAAGAAGTGATGGAAAGTGACTGACTAGATAGAGTCAGAGGCCACAGACAAGTATAGCACTTAGGAGCAGACTAGATAGGTCTGGCAGTCCTTATCTGCTGACAATTTCTATGTTTCTATGTCACATAACAGCATGTACCAGCACTGCTGCCCTGGTCATGCCTAGCATTGACACACAGTGAAAGACATCATAGTTTGGTAGAACAATTTGAAAACAAAAGACCAGTTGTGTATGGTAACAATGGTTACATGTTGAAGATACACATCCAGCGGTCAATGCATGTAACGCACCAAATAGTTCTCATTTTCATTTACTTTGTTTCCCATTGTTACATGTAGTAAACCACATAAGGAACTGGTCAACATTGTTAATGGAAAACTTCTCTGCAATGACATTTTCAGGCCTTCACCAGCACAACAAACTTCTGCTTTGGAAGCATTTCATAAAATGGTGATCTTCTTTGCGCCCAAGAGTGTGCACTACTTTTACAGAACAATGGAGGCCAGTTAATGTATACAGCACGTATGCATCCTATACCTAACCTCACACACATTCTGGATGTGTTATGACTGGGTCATTCTGTACATTGCACAGATATTACCAGATGCCCATGTATGCAAAATAAGTCATGAGGCTGCAGACCAAGTGACGTCAGCACCTGCAAGTGCCAATATATCAACTGTACACGCAACACAAATTTGTCACCGTGCTTATACAAAAATAACCACCATTATTAAAATACCATTGAAGTATTATAGAAAACATTTTAAGATGCAAAAACTGTGCATGTTACTTGTAGATTACCAGGGAGGTAGACTTTGCACCAAATGGACCATAGATAGGTAGTTGGTCTACCAAAACCCATTAATTACATGTTTGTAACACATAAGGCTGCCTGTACTAGGTTCCAGAGCTTTAAGGGATGATTTGGACACTACCACTGTGCACACTGAATCATCCCATCAAAATTAGAGGACACGTTCTGTAATGACATGGGCGTATCCATAGTATGGCTGGCCATGTTCAAGGTTTGCAGATGTGCAAACTCACAGTGCATACTTCAGTGCACGGACACAATGATGTGTGCTGGAAAACGTTTCTGGGTGCAACGATATAAGATTATATGAAGCTGTGAAATACTGATGGAAACCTACCAAACATGGCCTTAGGTTTTAACCCTTGGGCATGGCTTTCTGATGGCTGCACAGACAGTTTAAAATGTAGAACTTTGCTTGTGTGTGTGCATTCAGTCTCTCACTGCTGCATGATATTATTTCTGATACATAAACATTATACCACACACCTTTCTTTATGTCCATTTGGTGAAAGCAGACTGTGGAGATACACTTCTGCAAACATTTCCCTTTTGGACACTTGCCGCAGCCCACGTCTGCAGTTGTTTGTAATCAGAATGGCTGGTGTTCTGGACCACGTCTGGTTGCACGCACAGATATTCGGAACTGTCATCCACCATGCACAAGCACAGTCATGTATGATGGTGATAATAAAAGACCATGACGTGGCATACAAAGGTTGATTGTAAATTACAAAAAATTGTCAGGCTAGGCTCACAAATCACAGTGTCACACTAGGAATCAGCCACATGCCTTTCATACTGACCAGTAGTAGGATGTAATGATATAGTGGTTGCACTCGGTGATAGATGTGTATATATACAGTATATATATATATATATATATATATATACTGTATATATATATAATATATATGTATATAAACAAAACTACATATAAACAGAAACTAAATCATATAAATATATGGACACAGGTCTGCAGACAAATGTATTAAGTGCATGAAAGTAATACTTTGCATCTATCACCCTTACAGACTGAGGATCGCTGCCCTACATTTCAATGAAAATTCAGCAAGACAGCAAGGAACCACCCAAGAAGGAGAATTGTGATGGGGTGTCTCATTCTAGAAATCCAGAGAAGGAGCAGCAGTCATAAAACAAGTGAAAGTACCCATCACTTATGGTAAGAAACTCAATGTACACATGCTGTATTAAGTCATATGGCACAGAACTCACAATGTTTACAATGGGGCCAATTACTAGCACTCATACAAACCTGAATTGTCTGTTCATTTGGTTAAGTGTGGAGGTAAAGGAAATTGTGATATATGGTAGCCTGTGACAATGGCAACCGCGATTGGGTGCTTTCAAAAAGGGTGACTGAATTGCAGCACCTGTCCACAGGGCTACCGGGCAGGGAGGGCAACTGGATGGAGGGGCCATGAATATAGTGACAGGATGTCGCTATATGTACATGTGTGTGGGGGGTAGTGAGCATGCCGAGTGATGGGTGGAAGGGGAGGGAGGATTTGTGAGGCGTAGTACAGCAGTGGGCTGCCGAGCTGGCCCTGTGGTATGGTGGGTGGGTAGCAGGCTAGGGTTGCAATGGTGCCGGGTTTAGTTCTGGGCGTGCATTCATTTTGTTGTGCCTGGTCATTAACTTATTTCCCCTGCTTTTCCACCCCCCCTGACATGCACCCCCCTGGAGTTGAGAATCCTTCAGTATAGGGGTGCAGGGGGCACATCCCCCAGCCTCCTGCATAAAAAAAAAAGTCTCTGGTGCCGTTTTGCTGTGCGCCGGGAGTGTACATCGCCATAATTGATTTTTTGTGATGTACATGTGCCCTAACAGCGATCACCTTTCCGCGATTGCCGTTATCACATGGAACCTGATATAGTTAGCTAGTGTGACATCCCATAACGAGCTGTTATGTAGCACACTTAAAATAGATGAGAAGGTGACTTGCAAAAGTTTGTTATTGAATGAAAAGCTTCTTCTTGCTTTTTGAGATTGTGTTAATTGGTTAGACATGCTGACCTGGGAATTCCTATGCTCTTGTCCAACAGTGACCTTGTTGCATCTCATGCCAGCAGATGTCACCTAGTTCAGTTATCCTGCCAGAGAAGGTGATCAATGTTGCAAGTTGGCCACTACAGTAATATTTCAGACATATTGCTCTTACATTTTTCTGTGATTTTGGTTATGTTTAAATTAAAGTGGGAGCTACCAGGTCCTTTGAATGTGTGGCAGAGCATGGGGGTCTGAGTGCAGGCTGAAGGATCCTCCCTTTTTACTGCACTCCTGGGGTGGGGGGAGACTTCCTGCAGGAGGTGATGGATCTCAGTGTTGGTGAGATGTTGGAGTCCCCCAGATGTTTGGTGCTGGGTGACTTTAATGCCTGGGCTGATGACAAGTCTTCCTAGCTTGGTTCCAACCTCCTCCAGATGATGTCATCACTGTGCCTGACACAAGAAGTTACTTCCATCACTCACCATGATGGCCACATGTTGGATCTGATGTTCTCATTGGGGCTTGAGGTAGCTAACCTCAAGACTGATCAGGTCATCTGGTCTGATCATTGCACAGTGGGGTTCTCATTCAGGGTCCCAGAGATCCTTCCCCCTGTTGATATGGTCAGCTACCACCCTTTGAGGGGAATGTCCCTGGAGAGTTTTCTGGTGGTAGCTGATCTATCTAGTGTAGGTACTGCATGTGCAAAGGGCATGAGTGAGGTGGCTGTCACCTATAATAGGGTGATGTCCGCAGCACTCGATGCTCTCGCACTGGTCCTTGTATGACTCAAATCTTCTCACATGAGGTCTCCTTGGTTTGATGGAGAGCTCAAGGTGCTGAAGATTAGGGGTCAGAAGTTAGAGCATTGGTGGCAGAGAACTAGGCTGGAGGAGGACAAAATGGCCCTGTGCACTCACTATGGTGAGTACCAGGGGGCAATGAACCATAAGAAGGTAGAGTTCCTGCCAGGGGGATTGCTGCATGGAAGAACTGACCAGCTGTGCTATTTTGGACTGTCAACAAGCTTTTACATCCTGGCTGTCTACAGCCAAAGAACGCCTTTTCAGCCATACTGTGTGATGAGTTTGCTTGGTTCTTCACTGACAGTGTGTCCTCCATCCTGTATGGAATCCTGCTAGTGAGCCATATTACAACTCACAGTGAACACCTTGGATGTAGTAGAGGCATTCTGCCTGTCTGGGGGGAGTTTAAACCAGTGGAGGTGGCTGAGGTCATTGCGGTCACTGCAAAGCTGAAGCACACATCCTTTGAACTGGACCTGGTTCCAATGTGTTTTCTGATGGGATATGTTGGTTCCATTGGCCTGGTGTTCACCTTGATTGTCCAGTACTCACTGTCAGATGGGGTCTTCCTGGACTCCTTGAAAGAGGCTCTGGTGAGGCCCCTTCTGAAAAAACCATCTCTCAACCCGGACATCTTGGTGAATTACTGTTCAATCTCCAAACTTCCATTTTTGGGAAAGGTTGTAGAGAAGATTGTAGCAGCTTGAAGAGCACCTCATGACCTTTGACATCTATGAGCCACTCCAGTCTGGTTTCAGAGCCAAGGATAGCACTGAAACAGCATAAGTTCAGGTGCATAATGACCTCCTCAGGGCGAGGGCTAGAGGAGATGGGCCAGTTCTTGTTGTCTTTGATCTCTCCTCAGCTTTCAACACTGTAGACCAACTTGTTCTGCTTGATCATCTCAGAGAGTACTGTGGGCTTGCTGGCACTGTCATCTACTGATTTGAGTCCTATCTTGCTGACAGGAAGCTTAGGGTAGTGATGGGAAATTTCTCCTCCTCCCCGAGGCTCCTGTCATGCAAAGTGCCTCAGGGATCGATCTTGTCACTAATGTTGTTTGCAGTGTACATGCTGCTCCTAGGTGAGCTCATTAGGAAATGCAATGTGGATTTCCACTGCTATGCAGATGATACCCAATTGTATTTGTCCTTTGCCCCTGAAACATCTGATGCTGTGGAAGTGCTACATATCTGCCTGGCAGAGATAAATGACTGGATGTCCTCCAGCTGGTTGTGGCTGAACCCTGACAAGATGGAGGTTCTAGCAGTGGAACTGGGCCAAAGGTGTGATAGGAGTGCCTCCGGTGTGGCAACTGGTCTTTTCCTTGGGTCTACACCATTATTGGTCTCCTATAGGGTGTGAGATCTTGGCGTGTTCTTGGATGACAGACTGACATTTGAATTGCAGGTGTCATCTGTTGTCCAAAGAAGTTTTAACCACTTGAGGTATATAACCAGGATCAAACCCCTAGTTCCGCCTAATGATCTTCCCACACTGGTTCATGCCTTTGTAATGTCCAGGCTTGATTATTGTAATGCTCTTTACTTCAGGGTCTCTGGAGGTACCCTCTGCCAACTGCAGCTGGTGCAGAACACAGATGTGAAGTTTCTGATGGGCCTTTTGAGGTTCTGTCATGCAACCCCGGTGCTGCATGCATTGCACTGGCTGCCAGTCCGGTGGAGGAATATCTTCAAGGTGGGTTTACTCACCTTTAAGGCCCTATGTGGACTAGACCCTGGCTATCTGACTGATTTCCTAATCCCGGCCAACTCAGTCCACTCCCTCTGTTCCTCCTCTACGGGTCTCCTGCCGATTCTCAGGATGACACTTAGAACCACCGGTGACAGGGCATTTGGTGTTGCAGGCCCTGTATGGTGGAATGCACTACCACTATCCATCAGGGAGGCCCCTTCAGTTAAGGTCTTTAAGGGCCATTTTAAGACCCACCTGTTTTTTTTGGCCTTCCTGGACATAGTTATCTGACCTGGTGCAGAAACTGTTTAACTAAGCTGAGCTGCTTATTGATTTTATTGCATTATTTGTCTTATTATTGTTTTAACTGCATCTGTGTGTATTTTTGCATTCCCTTGCTTGTTCAGAATGTGAGACACCCAGAGCCTCCGGGATTGGGTGTCATAAAAATAAACTTTGCCTTGCCTTGCCTACTAAGCTGGCCAATATAAGGTTTGACAGAAAGATGCCCATGTGTTTTTTAAACAGATGACAGTAGGAGAAGGTGTATTGTAGAAGTTTGGGAAAGGCTTACTTAGCAGGAAATGGAAATTACATTTCTAAAATATGGAAATTCCTTGTAAGCTAATCAAAGGGAAACAGGGGTTGTAAACCGTCAAGGATATGGGAGAAACTATCCCCTGTCATAAAACTTTAAAATCAAAGAGATAATAGGTTTTAAGCATGAGGTGTCAGAAAGGTTACCACTAGTCTATTTACATTTTTAATAAGTGGCAGGAAGCTGGGGATGTGAGAAAACAAAATAGTGTTTCCTTACATTGTTCACTTAAAACTGGGAAAGAGCAAGAGAGACCCCTACTGGCCTAAAATATAAGGCCAGTAGCTCACACAGGCCCAGGGTACATAAGGCGGGATCCATACAAAATCCCATCACCCGATAGCCCGACATTCAATTTCCTGATGCCGCAATACCGACATTGCGATTGCCCGACAACACACATTCCCACAACACACAATCCCGACTCCATGCGCAAAAGAAAGGAGTTCCAGCATTATTTAGTAACATGCAATCCCGACTTGCAACACTGAAAAAGAAAGACAGAGTGCAGCATTATTTAGTGAATCAATTAAGCACAGTTTATAAAAAAAAAGTACAAAATCAAACATAGGTACATAAACTAAGTTTAAAAAAGTTTAAGAAAATCACCTGTGGGTCGGTTGCTATACATTGCAGTTTCTGTAACACACAAGCAAAAACACAACTGTTACAAGGACAAAGGACAATATGTGCAGTGCACGGCCACCAGTTCTATAATTCTAAGTTTCTTCACCTTTTTTGAATCTGCCGTGTGTTCAATAGCCTTATTTTCTTCAATATTAAAAAATATGCCTTTATTAAAATACAGTTAAAAGCATATCAGTATATAAAAGTCTCAGATCACCAAGTTGTGTGCAGTTCCTCGGATGTAATCCTGTGCAGCCATCCGTTCTCTCTTGCTCACCATGATGTTTATTTTTTCCTCAAGTAGGGCATATCTTTTCTTTGGTGGTGATTTAGGTAACCCTCGTTTAATTGTTTCAACAATGATTTCTGTCATCATTTTCTCTTTGCACGGCTAAGAGACAAATCTGTTGACTCCAACATGTGAACTTCCAATAAGAGCACCCAGTCGCCTGTTCCTCCACGCTATTTTGAGTCCTTGGCATCCCTTGACCAAGCTGGTCATACACGGATCAAAATGTTGGTGGAAATATGGGTGGGCTATGCACTGTTGTTTTGTTCCGCATCTGCCTATGAATTTGCCCCAAAATATAATTCTCCTTGAACCACTCAATTAATGGAGTACTAATATCCGGCATTATTTGCTTTGTCTCCACGAAAACAGCCTTAATGTCCTCTGGGGCAAAAAAGTTAATGCCACCAAGTGTCTCATTTTTAAGCTAAATTCTGGGTCATTGCTGTAAAGTGTGGCAGCCCTAAATTCTGTATCTTGCACCACACTATCTGGCCAAAAGGAAATAAGCAGCCCTTGTTGGTGGTTTCAGGGAATTCAATCCTGCAGGCATTCACTACTGCTTGCTCAAAGCTGGGAATTATGATAGATGGAGAAAGTGTTAAATGTTCCTCATCTGTAAGATCTTGCAGGTCTTGAAAAAGACATTGATAGCACTCTTGCGATCACTGCATAAACCAGTGGGAATATGCAAGAGTTTTCTGGTGTGCCAACAGGGGCGTGTATCGAGCACAGCTGATGGAACGTATGTGAGACAGTCCTGAATGTTCCATCCATCAGTCAATAAGATGCACTATGCAAACTCTGGATGTTACCTTTAGTTGTAAAAATTAATATTTTCTCCCTGCAAAGTCCCTGGCAAACCAATTGTGGCCATTTACAAGCCGCAGCTCCTCGGGCACTACTATATCTTCCAGTGTTCTGGCCTCCGATGGTATGTCAAGGAGCCTGGCTCTTTTAACCACTTGTTGCATAGCTTGCTTTTTGGGAAGACTGTGTCTTACCTCCTCAGGTAGATCTACAATTTCTGCCTGGATAATTTGGGCTGGGGGTATCATGCGTGTCCACAGTGCAGCACTTCACTGATGCCATGGCACACGCAATCAGAGTATCTGTTGTGTCTGGAGCATGATTGTGCTCCTTCTGGCTCCTAAGGTGCTGTTGTCCTCCAACAAGCACAGTGGTAGTGCGTCCTAGACAGGGTAACAATTTCTTAATTTGGCAGCACTAGTAGAATAAATCCCTCTGGTTCCTCTCTTTTACCAGGAGATAACCGCCGATACATATTTTATTGTTCCCCTTCTGAGTCTTTCAAATAGTTTTTTATTTTAATGGGTTCACCACAACATAACCCAGACAGACTGTCTTAGGGTAGCTGGTTCATTCCACTGGGGTGTCAAACAGACGAGGCATACTGATGAGTCCTGGTAGGACGAAACACGTGTCTATGTCATCTGTTAGCACCCTTTGCAAACTGTGTGAGAGGCCTTTCGGCACCATACAATTCTGCTTAAAGTTGAACCAGCATAATATTCTGTGGTGATTTGCATATGCAGCCCATGATGCTTTGCATTGTGTGGGCATGTGTGATTTTGTATTTTCAAGAAAGCTTATATGATAAGTGTCTCTGCCCTTAGGTTAGTACATGTGGCTACATATATGTTGCTGTCCATGAGATGGGGGTACAATCAGAGGTGCTGGACTATGGATAACATTTCCCCCTGTTGCCTCAGAAGGGGCAACAATCCCAGAAAAGTAGTGGGATGGAACTAAAAAGTCACTTACAAGCCCAATGAGTGAGCCTTGTAAAGAAATTCGAGTTGTTCTTGATGTTGTCTTAGAGTACGTCGCAGACAGCAAAGGGTTAGTATCAGAAAAACAATCAAAAATGCTTGGATAATAACGAAAGCTTTAAAAGTAATTTCTAAACAAGTATTGGATAGAGCAGTGCTTAAATCACCATCATGAATAAGATCATTAAGAGTATCACCAGCCTTAGAAATATCATTGCTAATATAAATCAAATACAAATCTTTTTTAGCTAGAAGAGATTTTAAAGAAAGAATCAAAGGGTCAATGTGCATGTTAAACATGAGCAGATACTGAGACAAGGCAAGCAAGTATTGCGGATCAGTATCAATACCATCTGGTTCAGGGAGAGGAACAGGAGTAATGACTGTGTCACCTATTACTGTTTTCTGCTGTGGAGTAAAGCAGAAGTTAGGAGCTGAAATAGCACACGATTTGTCACCATAAGCAAAGGATTTATGATTTGTCAATACACAACACTGCCCATCGGAATTATAAGTAACTCTCACAGTTGTTACCCTCTATCACTGTAGACGTATGGGACAAGCAAAGGACTGGTTGGTGAGCTGTGAAGTGATGCGATGTACCTCTTCCAGGTAGCTTTGGGATGCAGCTGTTTCAGCATCAGGTGCTGACGGTGCAGCTTGAGAAGATTCAGATTCATCATCCTCATTAATGTCAGTCAGGTTGAACAGCAAATCATCGCCCAATGTAAAAGCCTAGCCAAGATGTTCTGGGGAGTAACCACAAACAGGTTTCACAGTATCGAAGACATCACAGTGGCATGGGTAGTGGTATCCCTTCTTGGTGCAACAGTTCATATGGGGCGTCACCCAGGCTTGGAGAACAGAGTGGTAGGCCAATGAGGAGAGAAGGTCAGTTCGTTCATGGTAGATGTTCTCATCAAGATGTCTGATGGAATTAATAGCAGAAAGTTTATCAAAAACAGAAGTTTGTGGATCAAAGCATGGTAGTGAAACAGTAAACGAATGAACATGTTGTCATGGATTGAGCAAGTTTTAATAAAGTAACAAGGTACTTGATTCAGATATCGTGAAACATACCCAAGATTTCTAGCAGTAGATAGAAATATTGACAGAATTTGACATACACATAGTAATGCAACCATTGGATTTGCAATGAGGACAATACCATTTAGCCATTCTCCTATCATGAATAGGATCATCTGGAATGCGTCCTGTTTCCAAGTCCCTGAAGAGATTGTTAACAGTGGCAATTATGTATGAACCATAAGCGAAGCATAAAAGTTCACAGACAATATATTGCTTGTCTGCCTCCTTATTATTTTGAAAAATAAATTCATTAATCTTTTTTCTAATATCATTCAACCCTTTGGCAATTTCCTGCATATTATATACAGTAAAATGTCCTTTGTTACTTAAACCATCTACACCATGTAACAGTGGGGGTAGGATATCATTCTTAACAGCTTGCTGAAAATTAAGTGTTTGTGCTTTAATAGCAACTATATCTGCTCTATTCCAGATAGACATGCCTGAGCCAAAAAGGCCAGAGATGGTGCCTGCTGCACTGGTAACATCTGCAGTGTCACGCCTAGTGTGTGGTCTAGCTTTCTCATTAAGAGCAGGTCTAAAAACTCCTACATGATCAGTGACATGGAGTCCACTAACTGGATCATTTGTATGTATTTGGTAAGCAGCTACAATATCAGTGAGCATCATACTGAAAAATTTAGAAGTATTTGTCGTGTGACAGAGCCCGATCTCAGCCATATTCCAATGTGTAAGACTGAAAATAACTGGGACATGCATCAATTGTGCACTATTGATCAGGGCTTCTGGAAGGGAAGTGGCAGTTAAACCACTAGGAGGACCATACTCCTGGGGAGGGCAGTCAGTCATTTCTTCTTCGTTGGGTGGGACTACAGAAACAAAAAGAGCTTCAGTAGCTACATAGTTATGAAGACAGAAAGCGCGTGTCTCCTCAGAGGTGAGGCAATCACAAAAGGCAGTATCTATTGGAGAAGTAAAGTTGTAGCAACCAGTATGTCTAGGAAAAGTCTGTCAAATAGAGAGTGTAACATTGGGTGAGATGCCTGTGTTAGGCCATCCATGGAAAGCACCTTGGGATAAATGAGCTACAGGGAATGTGTAACCATTAAGATCAGTTTACCATTGTATTTGCAATATGGATTTGTCTGGAGCTGCTACCATGGCATTAAGATAGGTGTCTGAGCCTTCCTTAACAGTAATCATTTTGTTGGGTACATTGATATGAACTCTTACTTGGGCTGAATGTTCAAGTTTGCTAAGCAAATGTTGTACACATTGTTTGTGTGCAGTTGATAGGGGTTTGTTCTGAGAGTCAGACAGAGAAAGTAGTCCCACAATGATGAAGAGGTACAAGATAGCCATCTTGCCAGTGTATCTGAAAGAAAAAGAAAAGGATTGTTAAGTGAGGGGTACTATTCCACCCTAAGTGGGTTAGGAAAAGTAATTAGTCACCATCGTACAACTTGAGCCGATTAGCATTGATCCACTTGTCTGTTTTTGCTGTTTAACTCAGACCTGGTAGACAGCAGGACTGAGTTTGTTAACAATGGTGTATGGGCCTTCCCCTTTGCTGGCGAATGAATGAGTTGGTTGTCTGTATTGGAGGCGCATTGCTTGGTCTCCCACTTGCCAGTTGACTTCTTTGACATGCTTATCAAAATGAGCTTTTGCTTGTTGTTGAATTTTACCCATATGATTGACAGCAAACAGATATGTCTTCATGATGTCATCATGAGGTTTTTCAACAAGTTTGTCCACAGATACTCTGTCAGCAGTAGGGGTGTGGAGGTCAATCAACAGATGCTCAGGTAATCTCATGGCTCTACCAGTCATAACCTCATAGGGTGTACATTGGGTAGTTGCTGCAGGAGTGCCCGATTTCCATCAGTAGTAGTGGCAAGAGGGAATCCCAATCCTTGGGATTGTCATTGATGAATCTGCATAACATCTGTTTGATTCTTCTGCTTGCTCTTTCTTCCTGGCCTGAGGATTGAGGATGGTATGGGATATGGAATTTTTGATCTACTCCAAGTAGCTGAAGTGTCTGCTTCATCAGCTCAGCTATAAAACTGGTTCCCTGGTCTGTCTACCTTTAAAGGTAGGCCCAACCTGGAGAACAATTGATCCACCAGGATCTTGGCGGTTGTCTTTGCCATGTTATTCTTAGCGGGGAATGCCTCCACCCACTTAGAAAACAAATCTGTGACAACAAGTGCATACTTCTTGTTCTTGCTGGAGTTGGTAAGGGGGTCAATGAAATCAATTTGTATTGCATTCCACGGTCCAGTTTGCCTTTGTGGCACTAATTTGGCATTTCTTTTTACCAAAATCGGGTTATTCTGTGCACACACTATGCAGTTGTCCACATAGTGCTTTACATCTTTTGCCATGCCAGGACACCAGATAATGTCTCTGGAGGGTATTTTAGGTACCAGATGAGCTTCTGATCACAAGACAAAGATATTTTGTCTGAGTATCTCTTGTATGGACTACCAGCTGGTAGTTCCTGTTCAATTCCTTTGTCCAGGAATTTGAACACATCTTACAATTCTGAATATGATTTCTGTGCAGCAGAAAGGTCCAGTGGAGGTTCTGATACTGGTTTCTGCCTGGTGTTGGCGGCTAAGAAAATATCTGCCACAGCTATTGGGTGTGTCATTGTCCATGTCTCCCCCCCTCGAGTGCCTGCTTTGGCTAGTGAGTCCGCTCGTTCATTGTATTCATCATAAGGGTCAGATCTGCAGTGAGGCTTTACCTTGTGGATGTTCAGTTTATGAGTAAACTGTTGTGTCAGGGTGTGTAGATAGACAAACAAATCCCTGTGCTTGACAGCTGTGCCATCAGAGGATGTAAAGTTATTTTTCTCCCAGAATGGTAGAAACTCAATAAGGGATGTGCAGACCCAATTGGAATCTGCAAAGATGATGGCATCCTTGTCACCATGGGACATGACCTCTAAAGCACAGACCACAGCTGCCAGTTCAGCATACTATGAGGAGATAACCTGGAAATGCACCTGAAATCACCATCTTGATCTAATAAGAGCACACCAAATCCTGCTATCTGCTCTCCATCTACATAGAAGACAGAGCCATCTGTAAAGACATAATACATGCTGATATCCTCTAAAATATCTGGTGTAGCTGGTAAGAATGGCCCTGGCTCAGGTAAATCAGGAGGTTTGGAGTGCACACTCATGGGGTTTACCTGTGTAGAGTAGGCCATGTGCCAAAATGGATGTTCTTTTTGCAGGTAGTACTTTGATGTTCCTGTCCTGCAAAAGCAAAGACCAGTGGGTGAGTCTGGTGTTAGAAACTGAACCATCTTTTACTTTGTCTGAAAGTAGAAAGTTGGTCGATTTGTGACAGGTATGCAAAATAATAGGTGCAAACCCAATGATGTACATGAAATATTTGACAGCCCAGAAAGTTGCCAGGAGTGTCCTTTCATAGAGACTATACTTTCTCTCTACTGAGAATTGCATCTGAGATGCATAGGCAATGTTTGTGCCAGCACTACAGACTTGGCCACATCAGATGTGGCAGTTTCCAAATGGAATGGGAGATCTGGGTTAGGATTGATCAGTGCTGGGGCTGAGGCTAAGGCCTGATGAGCTGTGTAACAGCTTCAGTGTGAGTGGGGCCCCATGTCCATGGGACATCCCTTTTCAGAAGTTCATACAAGGAAGCAGCCTTCAAGGCAAAGTCAGGGATAAAATCCCTGGACTAGTTTACCATTCCTAAGAATTATCTGAGTGTTTCCATGCTAGTAGGACGTGGAAGATCTTGCAAGCCCTGGATCTTCTTGACAGCTGAGCTTCTGCCTTGGTCTATGATATGTAGGCCAAGGAAGATTACCTCTTTTTCACACAATTGTGCCTTAGAGGGGTTAACTTGAGGCCTGTTCTCTTGAGGAGAGACAGATGTTTGTCTAGCAGGGCCAAATGTGCTTCTTTCATGGTGGTTGCTAAAAGCAAGTCATCCAGACTTCTGGTAATGTCACATGGTAGATAGCGGTCTAGGGCAATGCTCCATTAACTCAGGCAATTTATTTTTGGCATATTGGTCACCATCGCATGTCAAATTGTTCACAAGTCAAGTTATTCTGTGTTTCTCCACACCAATGACTATAGGGTGTACAAAAAAGAGACCCCTTGTCACCAGCAGAAGTGCACCCATGGATAGAAACTTGCATAGGCCTACCAATCCGATGCTTTCACGGTCTTCTGCCGTCATGGCCTCAGGGGACGAATTGGATGGATAGGGTTCAGATGCAGCATCTACCTTCACAAAAGCAGATGGGCACCGTATGCTCAAGATTCTCCACTGCATAGATGCCAGAACTTCAGGCATCCAGAAGGATTTAAAAAAATTAGAAATTAGAGCTGCATCAGTGGATACCCTCATGGAGATCTTGCAGGGGGAACACATTGCCTGTGGGAGATCACTTGTATGTCTCCATAAGAAAGAGAGAGAGAGAATTAACTCTGCGGGCTGAAGATGCAGAGGTGAGGGCCTGCCAAAATAACCTCAGGATTTTTGGAATCTCAGAGGGAATGGAACCCCCCAGTATGGAGGACTTTGTGGGTTCTTGGTTTAAAAAAGAACTGGATTTAGGGGAGGACTTCAGTCTGGACATTGACTGTGCACATTGCACCATTGCACTGAAACCTAAACAAGGTGCTCCCCCCAGCTCAGTCATTGTTAAGTTTGTGCACTATATAACTAAATAAAAAATACCTTGGCTGGCTTGGGCTAAATGAGACCTAAACTAGATGGCCAAAAAATTTACCTAGACCAGGATTATCCCCCTTTAATGCTTGCTAAAAGGAAACAAATCATGTCAGTGGTGAAAGTTTTGAGAGAAAAAGGCTGCAAGGCTTATTTGAGATAACCTACGAGGGTCTGGGTTCAAGATAAAGCAGGGGTAAAAGTATTTGAATCCCTGCTGGCAGCTACCCCTTACCTTACTGTGATGGAGATCCCAATATCTGATACTAAGGAGGAACAGGCTGAGCAGGAAATTGAAGAACTGCTGTGGTCAGTGGCCCCGGGCTCAAGAAAATGCCTAGGGAAACGTGGGGATGCTTTGTTGCCTCTACATGCAGATATTTCCAAGTGGCTCCAGAAAAAGAAGCCCTGTAAATATCTGCGTGGTTTGCAGATCAGCCCTCTTCATAATTCTGGATTCTACAGACGCACGTGCACTGGCTGTACTTGGTCAAATTTGGACTATTGGACAGAAGATGGCTGGGACATAATTAAAGTCTTACCTGTTTGACTTTCAATCAGGGGATTTTCCCTTGAACTGGCTGGTTTTAATTCTACGCTTTCTCTAAACAAAAAAGGTCCCCTTTAATTTGGAAGGGCCCAGAGGTTGGTGAGGTTTTGATTTCCTGCAGGGCTATTTGAAGGTTACATAACCCTTCTGTTCCTGCCGTGAGATGCCTCCCCCAGTGGCCCTCATTTCCTGTTGATGGGACTTGATCTGGACTTGAGATAAGTGCTTTCGGGCACCTATGTGTTTATTTTCTTTCTCTCTGTTGGATATAATAATTGGTGGCATTTATCTTTCCTATTTTATTATAATGCATTGCTTCAACACATTGTCAGTAATAACTCCACCACTGTATATGAGGTTGAGATGCATGGCTGAATGGTGCTTGAGGGTCAACGTGGGATTCACTTGTGGTCCCAACTCTACCTAGGCTCCAGGTTGTTAATTTTGCCCTGGATGTTTAATAAGGGGCATCTGAGCTAGATCCCCATATTTTGTTTAACGCAGGGCCTGACTTTTTTTCTATATGTGTGCTGACAATGTTGTTCCCAACTTGATACAGGCTAAATGAGGGTCCATATTTTTCATTTAAATGGGTCAGCCCTCCAGGTTATTATACTCTTGGGATTGGCTAGTTCCCAGTTTCCCTTTACTTGGGTTCTGGGGGAGACAGGACAACTCTCATTCTCATGCCCCGGGGGGGGGACTATTTGTTGGTGTTCTTACCAGTGACCATTTACCTAGTTGAAGGTATGGTAGTTTTGGGAGATTACCATAGTTTTTTTTCCTTACTTCCCTCCATATCTCCCCCTGAATAGTGAAATATGGGTGAGGAGAGTTGAAATGAAGTGTGGATTTATTCCTAAGATATGATGCTTTATAGCTATTGTTAGGATCAGTGACCTATTAATTATGTAACTATCACATGTTTGTTAAGGCATTGCCCGGGGTTATTTGCCCTAGTCACCGGATGAACCGGAAGACATGAACTAGGAGAGGGTCTGGGCTCCTGGATGTACTAGGTGCTCACCCCTTAGTGTACATTGACACTTGACTCTTACCCTTAGACTAGTGCATTTTATTCCCTGATGTTTTTCCAACCTTACCTCAGGGTCAAGCTCTGAAGAGCTTGGGTATCCAGTGAAGTAACTGGTACATTTTTCTACAAGTCCTTGACCTGCAGTTAAGGTCCCGATTGGTAGTTTACATCCATTTTTTCATTCTTGGACTTAGGGTTTTTATTTTAAATTTTATATGTGTGTTTTTGTATATGTATGTCTTTTATTGTTTTTTTATACACACCTTTTCACCTTTGCATACACTCTTTATGGACTCAATTGCAAAAGGGGAAGACAATTTGGATGTACATTATGTTTAATTTTTCATCATGATGACTCTTCTAGTAATGTTAAAAGCATTAATGGTGTAGTTAAGCATGCCAGGGTCCTCCAAGAACTGGGTCATGGAAAATGTGACCTGGCTTGTCTACAAGTGACAAAACTCCCTCCATTAGAACATGCCAAATTAAAAAGAATGTGGGTTGGATCGGTGTACTCTGACTCTCATCCAGATGCTTCCAGGTCAGAAGTGGCTGTCCTGATTAGGAGAGACCTCCCTTTTGAGGTTCACAGAACCCAGGTGGAGGGCTTGGGCAGGTTTGTTATAATATCAGGGAAATATATGGGTCACTCATTGCACGTTGCCTCTGTTTATGCCCCAACTCGACCAACAGGGGCCTTCTTCCATCATCTTTTTGCCAGGGTGGCCTCCCTCTCTCCTGGCTGCATCATTCTTACAGGAGATTAGAACTATGTTGAGAATCCTGAGTTAGACAAAAATGTGGGGTGGGGTGGAGTGGGGGGCACTTCCAGCTCTAGGTTACTAAGGTCACTAATTACCGAAGGAGGTCTCATTGACCCTTGGAGGCTTCAGAACCCAAACACCTATGATTTCACATTTTACTCTGAGTCCTCTGGCTCCTACTCAAGGCTTGACAGATTTTATATGCAAAAGGTGGATGCCCATAGTCTGACTGATATGGTCATTCACCTAGTTACTTTTTCAGATCGTACAATGATCAGTGCGACACTTAAGTGGTCAGATACACAAACTAAGGGGTCTTTGAGGTTCGATCCAGAATTGCTGAATGATAAAATGTTTGTGGACTAGATGTGGGAGACCATACAGTTTTATATCAAGGAAAATCAGGAGGAGGACACCAATATCCATTTTATTTGGGATGGTTTAAAGGCAGTTCTTAGGGGTAGAATCATTAGTTATGCTTCCCACAAGCACAGAAATCATAAAGTTAAAATAGAAGGTTTACTAGATGACATCATAAGATTGGAGAGGGATCACAAGAGGACTAAGGACTCAGATACCCTATCGAAACTGAAAGAGACCAGGGAATTATACAATGTAGAGATGAGAAGGAAAACAGAGAATTATCTCCAGTACACTAAACAGAGATACTATGAGACAGGAGGGAGGGAGGGCATCTCGCTTGTTAGCCTTATGCTTTCGAAAGCAGGAGGCTGACAGGCATATTCCCCAAATAAAGACCCCTTTTTCAGGGTCAGACCTGACTAACCCACTGCAGATTGTTGAGGGATTCTGTGCATATTTCACTAAATTATACAGTCAAGACAGATCCCCTGACTTTGGTGGAAGACTTCCTGCAAAGAGCCTCCCTTCCAAGGTTGGAAGAGTCCCAGAAACTTAGCTTAGAAGCTAATATTTTACAGGTTGAGGTGAAAAAGGTCATCAAATCCCTCAACAGAGGAAAGGCCCCTGGACATGACGGTTTCACGGCCGAATTCTACCAGCATTTCTTGGCTGATCTAGCCCCATTGTTAACTAGGGTTTGTAATGTCGCTCATGAGGATGGTGCAACTCTGCCTTCTTGGGGGAAGACGGTGGTCACTCTCCTTCCCAAATCTGGTAAGGATTTAACAGTCTGTGAGAGCTACCAACCCATTTCCCTGATTAATCAGGATGTGAAAATTTTTACTAAAATCTTGGGGTCTCGCCTTTAGGGCTTCATCCCAGAACCGATTCATGAAGACCAGACTGGTTTCATTCCCGGGAGACATATCCAAGAAAATATCAGACTTCTACTTAATGTGGTTTGCTCCTTGGGGGCATCCCCTCCTGGGCCTCTCTTGGAAATGATGTCTCTCGATGTGGAGAAGGTGTTTGACTGCCTGGACTGGGTCTTCTTGGACCGCATGTTGCAAAAATTCGGGTTTGGGGATAAGTTTAGTTGTTGGATTGCCAATTTGTATAGAGATTCATGGGCAAAGGTCAAGGTGAATGGAGTTAGAGTTACATCTGACAAAATAAAAATTAATAGAGCTACCAGACAGGGGTGTCCTCTATCCCCTCTCTTATTCACCCTCTGTATGGAACCATTAGCGGCCCTCATTAGACAATCGGAGGCATACCAAGGCATTAGAGTAAGAGGGATGGAAATCAGAATCTCTCTCTATATATGCAGATGACACTCTTCTATATATTGAGGACCCGGTCAATCAGATATCTCTGATTAACTCGCTGCTTGGGGACTTTAACAGAGTTTCTGGCTTCAAAATTAACGAATCCAAAACTGAACTGATGCCTTTGGGAAAAGTCATGGGGGATAAGCTTCCAGTCATTGGCAGTTATAGATGGTCAAAGGAAAGCCTTAAGAACTGAAGTATTTGGATCCCCAAAGATGTGCATAAACTTTACATTATTAATAATTTCAAGATTCTCCAGACTGTGCAGGCAGATATTGGTAGATGGGGCGAACTTCCCCTTTCTTTAATGGGACGTATCGATAGCGTGCGGATGAATGTGCTCCCTCATTTTTTTTCTCTTCCATTCCCTCCCGCTTAAGCCCCCAGATACTTTTTGGCAGTCCCTTAACTCATTGCCTCCACAGGCTCACTCTGAGATTACACCACTTGTCTCCTGAATCTCCTGTATACTTTTAACAGTGAATCCTGTGCCTTTCTAAACAAAATCAAGCCACAGTCAGCATGTCGCAAACAAATGCTAATAGCTCAGTAACTGTACATGCTAGACACAAAGTATGAGAGGCAGAGTAATTCAGCACAAAATTGCCTTTCCAATGGTGGCATGCATGTATAATAAGTATTTTTTGTTTTTTTTCTATGCTGGTCGAAAGAGCAATCTAAATATTTTTTTCACTAAAAAAGGGCAACATAAGCCATTTTTTGTTGGAAAATATGTAAAATATCAACACCAAATTAAGCATACAGACATTAGATGGTGTTTTAATATTATGTTTGTTAAAAAAAGATATCTTTTTACTATAAAATATAATTTTTCCCCATTTTAGTCAAGGTGCTTTGGTGAGATTTGAGGGATGAATCTCAACCACACACACCATATCATAAACAAATGCGTATAACTCCAAAAGTATACATGATACACACAAAGTATCAGCATGAAAGTTGATGAGCACAAAAATGCCTTTCCAAAGGTGGTATGCTAATAATAATATGTCATTTAGTTTTTTTTTCTATGCTGGTTGAAACAGCAAAAAAAAAAAATTTTTTCATTAAAACAGGCAACATAAGCCATACACACCATCACACCATACCATAAACAAATGCGAATAACTCCTAAATTATACATGATATACTGTACACAAAATATCAGTAGCAAAGTTGTTCAGCATAAAATTACCTTTCCAACAGTGCTATGCAGTCAAATATATATTATATTCTGTTACACTATATATGAAAATATATAAGTGACTTCTCCAGACGTTGCAAGGGCACTCTGGGAGTCAGTAGCCGACTTCTGCAGGCATCCTCAGGACACACCGGTGTATTTTACTGATGACTACAGGTGTCTGCTAGGAGACAATGAGTTAAGTATTTGCTTTCTAAATTCATTTGGGTGGGTGGATGCCCCTAGGGTGAGGTGGGATGTCCTAACTAAACCTAAGGAGAAAGGTGGATTAAGTCATCTAGACTTCAAGAAATATTGTTGGGCATCCCAGATTCATCCGTTGGCTTCTGCTTTGCCAAAAGAAGGACCCCCTATGTGGGTCAAGATTGAGAGACCCCCCTCTTCTATGGGGGATATTGGCAACTTGGTTTGGATGGAACAGAATGGAGTTTTGCTCCTATGAACAAGTAACCCCTGGACAGATGTTATCAAAAATGCTGGGTTAGAACCACATAGGAGTTTGGGGCTTGATGGTGGAATTATGTGGTAATACATCAGGGCATGTTTGGACTTTGCTCCTCTAGGATGGGATATGGGCTTTGGGAGATGGGCACAGAGAGGTTTGGTAAGGATAGGTCAAATGTATGTGGGAGACACCCTTAAGTCCTTTAAGCAACTCTCAGCAGAATCCAGGCTCCCCCTTGGGACCTATTCAGATACTTGCAACTCCGTCACTTTTTACTAGAAAAAGATAAACTAAGGTGACATGGTAGTCATCTTGGTAAAAATCCTATTTCGGATATGTTGCTTTAGGAAATCCCCCTCCAGACATCCAGAGGTCTGATCTTGAGATTGATTCTTTTGTTCTCAACCCTTGAGAAAGACTCATTGGCTAAATTCAAACACATCTGGAAGGTGGAGCTGGGGAGGGAGTTGAGGACTTAGACTGGGCAAAGGCATGGCAGGCTGTCCACTCTACTACAGCCTCGAACACTTGGAGAAAATTTCAGTGGAAAATTGTAGTTCATTTCTTCCAGACTCCAGCAATTTCTAAACATTATGGCCACCATCCCTCAGAGCTCTGTTGTCGGGGTTGTGGTGACAGGGGAACACACACCCACATATTTTGGTCTTGTCCTAAGGCTCCAAGTTTTCTGGCAACAGCTTCTGGCAACCTTGGCTAAAATCTTTGGTGAAGATCTACCGGGGATCCAGTGAACTGGATTTTGGGGGAGTACCCCCAGAAAATTCTAATTAAAGCCCAACAGTACCTATACAATGTTTTTCTGGCTTCAGCCCTAAAAACTATTACCCACTGTTGGCTGACCCCTGATATTCCTACTTTAGAGGCCTGGTACAGGATTTGTGTGACAATTTTAGATATGGAGGAAATCATGGCCAGAATCCATTGCTGTAAAGGTAAGTTTAAGAGCCTGTGGCTTCCTTTCTTCCATTGCCAGGCAGAGAAAGAACAGGTAAATGTTTTGGATATATTGGCCAGACATGCCTAGAAAATACCTCTATTGGCCTGGCCTAGTGGGCCAGGTGATGCTCGTTGTTATGGTGACTGGTTTGATACTTAAGAGGAGATATTGCCCTCTATGTCCTCTTTCAATAAATCATTCTTCTATTTATTTAATTAGCAGAGTACAATAGATTAGAGTTAATACATTTCAAAGGTGTGATCCCCCACCTCTTTCCCTTTGTTTTTCCTCCCATGTTCTTGTTTTCTTTTGGTATAAAGTATAGTGGTTCTTCTGTCTGTATTTGTTTTCATCGATAATTTATTGTCTGGTGCTTGTAGTAAGCTTTGTCATATCCTGTGTGTGTATTTTGTGTATTCAAAATCTTAATAAAATTTGATTTAAATAAAAAAGCAAGTCCTCCACATACTGCAGGAGACACTGGGGTGTGGAAAACCCCTGCAGGGCACCCATTATGTGGAGGTGGAAGAGGGAAGGGCTGTTGTGAAAGCCTTGGGGAAGACAGGTACAGGTGTACTGGCATCCATCAAATGAGAAAGCAAATTTGTATTGGCTTTCCTGTGCTAATGGGAGTTACCAGAACCCATTAGAAATGTCAAGAGCTGTAAACCAATTTTTGTCAGATGTTAACAGCTTGAGCACATCAGGTGCTGATGCTACTGTTGGGGCGCAGCTGGGGGTAACTTGATTAAGTTTACAGTAGCCAATTGTGAGTCTCCAAACTCCATTTGGCTTTTTCACAGGCCAAATAGGCAAATTAACAGTGGAGAAACAGATCCTAATCACTCCTTGCTATAGCAGTGATTGGATGGTCTTCCTCAGTGATGGCAAGGCTTCAGCAGGGAATGGATACTGCTTCTGCCTCACAGGGTTGGGTCCTGTGATTTCAATGGTAGTGTGCATCCTACCACAGTCTTGTTTGTTGGTGGCAACTACGTCAAGGTGTTTTTGCAGTAATGGTGCCAGGTCAGAAAACAGGTCATGACTTTTGAACAAAGCCATGATGTCATACTGCTTGTTGTTATGGGAGATGGCTGCCACCACGTGTGAGTCTGGAATGGTGACAGCATGGCATTGTCCTCTGATCTGAAGGAATAGCCTGTTGGCTTGGTCCACTGCTCAGCCATGTAGTGCTAAGAAGTCAATTCCCAATATGCTAAGGTGATTACATAACACCATGAGGTCAAAAGAAAATTAGTTCTGAGGTGGCCTACCACCACAGGTAGAGGAACATATCAGTAGGTGTGTATCTGGGTACAATCTACACCCTGGGCACTGGTCTTCCAGTCAGTAGACCAGTCAGATGAGACTGGCTCCTCATAATGCAGGACTGACAGGGCTGCTTCGGTATCCAGAAGCATGGTAAATTGGTGGTCCCCGACCGTGGCCTTGGCACAAGGTTGTCCATTTGTGTCAACAATCAAGTCACTCACAATCTGAACTGGGGCCTGTAATTGTTAATCGGTATTTTCAGAATCATCATCATCATCATCATCCTGTTCCTGGAATCTGAGGCCTGCAGGATCTTTCAAGGCCTCTTGTATGTCTTTGCACAGGGTACAAATGTACCTGTGACATCATAGGCACGACTTTTAGCTCCAACTCACTACTTTCCTGGGATTGTTGCCTCTTCTGAGGCAGCAAGGGGAGGGAATGTTATCCATGGTCCAGCGCTCCTGATTGTACCTCTACCTTGCGGACAGCAACACATATGTAGGTATATGTACTAACTTTAGGGTGAAGACACTTATCGTATAAGTGTCAGGATCTGTGTTCTACTGTATTT
The DNA here is from genome assembly GCA_016271365.2 of Neoceratodus forsteri. Classification (NCBI taxonomy): domain Eukaryota; kingdom Metazoa; phylum Chordata; order Ceratodontiformes; family Ceratodontidae; genus Neoceratodus; species Neoceratodus forsteri. Next base: position 45,179,489 of record CM057451.1, read on the forward strand.
TACTAATGCATATTATGCTTCATTATGTTTTACCAATATATATCTTAGTACTGGGAGATACTTTCCGCTCTGTTTTTACTGTATAATCATAAGTAAGGCAACAGTGCCACCTTTAGTGCTTGTGCACCACTGTAATTGCAACTGACCTTGGACTTATAGAAATCCCATTGTTTGTGCTATCTATGCAAGCTAAGCATCTTCTCACTTTAGTTAAGATGGCTACTCAGGCCACCTGTCACTGTCCAATAATATACTTTTATGTATCTTCTTTAGTAGTAACCATAGTGATTATCAGGGTATAAGACCCTGTGTAGCACATAGGTTCTCTGAGACGAGAGACTGCATTTACCTAGCTAAGGAAAATTGCAAGCTCTCCCAGTGTAGTCACTTTTGGTAGTAAGCCTGTATTATCATTTGCCTGTAAAAAATTTAATTTATTACATGACACCACTTGTCTGTTGTCTCTTTTTTTGTGCCATTCCACCAAGAACCTGAGAAAGGTAATTTATTACTACCTTACAGTCTTTACCAGTATCTTTGCACCATGCAAGTACTCAATGGAATGCATTTATTTATTGAGAACTAGGATTACAACCTTTGAACCAGAGTTTTTTTTACAAAGTTCTACTATCACTCACTTGAGAGCGAGGAACTCCAGTTTATGGATAGGGTAGTTTTTTCCGGAGGGTGACAGACTTCTGCTGGCAAAAGCTATGAGACGTAACCCATCAGAGCATTCTTGTTAAAGCACTGCCCCATGCTACATAGGCTAGCATCCGTATGTAATACATTGGGTTTGTAGGATCAGCATAGGCCAGTACAGGGGCGTGGCCCTGGGTCAATCGGTAGATGATCTCCTCGAATGCAGTGTCACAATCAGAGGTCCATCTTTAGCCAAAGGGCTCATGAGGCCTGAAGTAGGTCTTCACAGTCTCTTTGCCAGTATCCTGCTTACATTTTTTGTGCATAGGAGGGTATCCTTGAGTCAGGCTGAGCAATGGCCATACCACTTTACTGTAATCTTTAACAAGTTAGCGATAGTAGCCACAGAAGCCAAGGAATCCTTGCAAGTCTTTCAAATTATACAAAAGGGCTGAGATGATATGCCATTCTTTATTTCAGCATAAAACCACCACCATGAGATATCACACTCTGCTGACATCACCAGAGTGTGATAACCAGAGTTTTCTCCAGTTATCATGCCCCTATTGTATAAAATGGATACATGATGTGCATTGTTGTGATATGGAAAATATTTTCACTCTTGCACAATGACCTCTGGATACTCACACATGGCTTCACCACTTGTGAATATCTAGAGGTCACTCTAAAGGAGTGAAAATATTTTCCATATCACACTAGTGCCCATGATGTATCCCCTTATTATTTGGCCTAGGCTAGTCTGTTAAAGCTTCTGCTTTGCTGGGATTGGTTTGTATGCTCAGGGGAAACACTATGTGGCCACATATTTTACAGAACTTTGGAAAAAGTGATACTTAAGGCTGAACTCTTCTAAGTGATCAAGCACTTTGAACAGGAGGGAGTCATGCTCCTCAAGAGTCTTCCTAAATACAGTCACATCATCAAGGTAGACTAGACATTCAAGTAGGTTCATATCACCCTCTGTGTATTTCATAAGTCTCTGAAAATGGCGGGCACACCCAAGATTCCATGGAGCATTCAGAGGAATTCATTAAAACCTGAGGGACAATGGCCCCTGTCTTCAGGGGCCATTGGAATTTGATGATATCCACTGTGCAGATCAAGGACGGAAAACCACTTTCTCCCATTTAAACAGTCTAATGTGTCCTGAATACATGGCATGGCGCACTGGTTGGGCACAGTGCATCTATTTAATATTCTGTAATCAACACACATCCTCACAGAGCCATTTTTCTTGCAAAGTAACACAATTGGAGAGGTGTACGGACTGTGGGACTCCTGGATTATGCCAGCAGTGAGCATTTCCTGCAGATGGTGCCTCACATCATCTATTTTGTTCCCCTTGCAGGGTTCTATACATCCTGAAGGGGTCTAGGATGGCTGCTACTCTGCCCATCTCTGCTACCCTCCCCCCCCAAACTGCGATCCCCTTGCAGGGCTCATAGCATCCTGAAGGCGGTTAGGCTCTTCTAGCTAGCCATCCACCTCTTTCATCCTTCCCCCGTCTGCCCCTTGCCTTCTAATTCCTCTCCTGCCCTCCCTCCTCAATCCCCATCCTCCCTACTTTCCCTCCACTGCCCCTTCCCCAATCTTCACTTGCTTCCTTCTCCTCTACCTGGTTCTATTTTCTGCATGTATGTTAACTCAACACTCGGAAGAGATTTGGATCTAGGCTGCCCCCTTCCCCATCCCTCTCCCCATCTTCCTTCCTACCCCTTCTCTCTCCATGTTTTGCCCAAAGCCACCCTCCCATGGCCTACTCAGCACTTCTCAACTTCATGTTCCATCCACTCCTACCACACTTAACCTGTGTCTGCCCCCTCTATTCCAAGGTACATGACTGGCACTTTTTAGGTCTCTCTGCAGGTTTGTCTGGTTCTTCTACTGCAGACAGATACCACCCTGGTATGTTTTGTTATTGATTTTTGCACTTGTTATACATTACTCTGTAATTTTAATGTGATTGCTCGTTCTTCCAACATTGTAATCCCCCCTGGATGCTTCTGGAAGCAAGCTGTTTTACAGCTCATGATGTCTTTCCTGGTGAAACATTTTCTAAATAAAAAATGTTGGCTGGGGCCAATCTTCTGGATCTTTCTCAAAAAGGCCTGTCATCATGCAGACGAATGTGGTGTTCCACACCAGTAACACATCCAAAATCCCATTCCTTGAGAGAAAATACTTTAGCCTTCTGGGCCAGCTTCTGATTGATCCAAGCTTTCCAGCCATCTGGAATAGGTGACTCTCCAAAGTCAAACATGTCAGCAGATACCCCACACTCTCTTTCATGCCTTGGCTTGGTAGGCAGTACAGCAGTGTCCACACAGTTAACCTTGGCCAGCTAGGGTGCATCCTCTGGGGACCACAATATCCCTGTCAGTGACATTCTGAACCTGAATCACTACTTGTCAGTTATAAGCATGCTCTTGGACAGGAAACACACTTGGCTTAACCAGTATTCCATTGGGCAGTTTTTCAACTTCCAGAACATCTAGCATCAGTATCTGATTGGTGACATCCTTTCTCAAAAGAACCTCACCACTGATGCTACATTTGGCATTTGAGGGCAGCATGGTAGCAGAAGGGTCCTTTCTGCATACAATACCCAGTGGCTCATCTTTATCTCTCTCTTTAGGATGTAATTCAGTTCATAAGCTTTCTTTACCATAGTATGGATGTGTAGAGCTTGACCAGTTTCCTCTGTTGCCTGTCTTGACACATTTGAGCAAGACAACTGAACATAAGAGCATTTGTGCCTATTAGTATGGGCATGCCATCATACAGACCAAGGGGAGGGCAAACCAAAACCAGTGTCTCTACTGGATCTCCTACATCAGCCATAGATGAAGGGAATTAAAGCCACACTTTGAGATAACCCAAATATGGATAAGACTTTTCATTCAAGCCCCAAACATTTAGTCCATCAAGAGGTAGCAGTGAATGATTAGACAGATGCCTATCATACCAGTCTTTGAAGAGTATCATTACTTGAAACCCACTATCAAGCACTGCATGACATGAACAGTGGTCTCCATGAATGGACCTACCAACTCTGTGCAATCAGGAGTAGAATTGTCAGAGGACTGTACAATTTGATTTTGCTACATAAGGCTTATAGGGTGACTTGGAGGGAGGCTTTATATTACTTTGTCCGACTTGGTTAAGCAGCTTAATTGATACTTTTCTTAGAAACATAGAATTTGATGGCAGATAAGGACCACTTGGCCCACCCAGTCTGCCCATTTCCCTACCTAATGGATAAGCTGCAGATCCTAGTTAACCAGCAGCCTACTTCTTCCTACCCCAACCCCCTAGAATTGCCTTATGACTGTCCCATGCATGCTTGAATTCCACCACTGTTTTTGACTCCACAACCTCCTCTGGAAGGCCGTTCCATGCATCTACAACCCTCCCTGTGAAAAAATACTTCCTTAAATTACCTCTGAGCCGCCCCCTCTATCTTCAAATTGTGCCCCTTGTTCTTGCACACCTCTTTTTTTGAAAGATGCTACCCTGTTGGACTTTGTTGATTCCCTTGAGGTACTTGAAAGTTTCTATCATGTCCCCTCTCCTCCTTTCCTCGAGGCTATACATATTAAGCTCCTAAGTCTCTCTTCATATCTCTTTTGGTGCAGACCCTGCACCATTTTAGTTGCCCTCCTCTGGACAGCTTCCATCCTGTCTATGTCTTTATGGAGAATGGGTCTCAGAACTGCATGCAGTACTCAGATGGGGTCTCACCAGCTGTCTGTACAGAGGGATAATAACTCCCTGTTTTCTACTGGTGATGCCTCTCCCTATGCATCCCAGTATCCCCCCAGCCCTCCTTGCTGCCCTCTCACATTGCTTGCCCACCTTTAGGTCATCTGATATGACTATCCCCAGGTCCCTTTCCATTTTTGTTGTTGTTAGTACCTCACTCCCCATTGTGTACTCTTTCCCTGGGTTTTTGTTTCCCAGGTGCATTACCTTGCACTTCTTAGCATTGAATCTAAGCTGCCATACATTTGACCATTCCTCTAACCTTGCCAAGTCCCTTCTCATCCTTTCCACCCCACCTTGTGCATCAACTCTGTTGCAGATCTTTGTGTCATCTGCAAAGAGACATATGTTCCTTCCAGTCCCTCTGCAATGTCGCTTATAAAGACATTGAAGAGGACTGGTCCTAATACTGAACCCTGTGGTACCCACTAGTAACCCCTTCTTCAGAGTGGACTCATTTACTATTACTTTCTGTGTCCTATTCTCCAGCCAGTTCTTTACCCAGGCTGTCATCTTGGGACCCACTCCCAGGCTGGCTAACTTGTATATTAATCTTTTGTGTGGGTCTGTGTCAAATGCCTTGCTAAAGTTTAGGTAGGCCATGTCCACAGCCCCTCCCTGATCTACTACTTTGGTCACCCAGTCAAAGAAATCTATCAGATTCGTCTGCCATGACCTTTGTGCCGTGAATCCATGCTGCCTTGGGTCCTGTTCCCCTCTGGCCTCTAGATACTCGACAATTCTTTCCTTCAGAAGTGATTCCATCATTTTCCCTACCACTGAGGTTAAACTAACAGGTCTGTAGTTTCCTGCTTCTGCCTTGCTCCCACTTTTGTGAAGGGGAATCACATCTGCCCTCCTCCAGTCCTCGGGTATCATCCCATCCTCCCATGATTTGTTAAAGAGGGTAGTCAGTGGTGTCACTAGTTCTACCTTAGTTCTTTTAGAATTCTGGGATGAATACCATCAGGCCCCATTGCTTTGTCCACCTTCAGTTTTAAGATTTCTTTCAGAACCAAGAACTTGCCAGAGTCTGTCAGGATAATGGATGCAACATTTCCTTTTTGGAAATATTGCCAGTACCAAAGGCCTCAGTGGAGAAAAAAATGAAGCTCACAGAGGTTAATGACTGGCTCAGGAAGTGGGGTGAAGAGGGTGGGTTGGGGGTGTTAGGGAACTGGAATGGAGTTTGGGAGGATAAGGGAGTATATGCCAAGGACAGGCTTCATCTTGCCCCATTAGGGAAGGAAGTCCTTAAACAGGGATGGCTGACTACATTCAAGAAAGGTGGGGTTTAAACTTGTGAGGGGGAATGGATAAGGGAGGAACTGACCAGAAGCCCTCTCCTACAGATGAGGGGAGTAACCTTCAAGCCCAAGGGGGGAGGGGGGAAACAGGCTGGGGGTGGAGGTTTCAGGAGGAGCAGAGGGAGGATGGAAGTATAAGGAATCTGGGTGGGGTTCAACAAAGAGGATCAGGGATAAGGGGTGGGGGTTGGCGTTAGTAAATGCCAGGAGCTTGGGAAACCAGTTGCCAGAGTTCCAGACCATGCTGTTCGGAGGGGGGGTGGATGTGGCGGCGGTCAAGGAGAAGTGGGCCAACAAAAACCATGACTGGGACCTAAACGTATGGGAGTACACTATGCTTAAGAAGGATAGAAAGGAGGGCAGAGGGGGTGGAGTGGCTATGTTCATTAGAGATGACATAGAAATTGCTAGGGTAGAAGAGGCAGAGGGAAATGTGGAGGCCTTATGGGTCACCTTACAATCCCTAGCAGGAGATAAGGTCAAGCTGGGTGTAGTATATAGGCCCCCCCAGGATGAGTGATGTTCTAGAGGATGGTTTGCTGGACAACATCATTGCCCAGTGTGGACCAAAAGGGGAAGGAGTGGTGTTGACTGGGGACCTTAATATGCCAGGTACAAACTGGGGAACCATGTCCTCTAAGGTGGCCAAGGAGCAGAGGCTGTTGGATGGCTTCCAGGATGTGTTCTTAACACAGCATGTGATGGAGCCCACAAGGGAGGGGCATGTCCTGGATGTGGTTCTGGCAGATGGGGATCTGGTAAGGGACCTGGTTGTACAGGACCCCCTGACTGGGAGCGACCACAATACTGTCTGGTTTCAAATAAGCATGGGGGGAGGGGGATGAGATCTAGGACACTGGCAGTGGACTTCAGGGGGGCAGACTTTGAGGGCATGGGAAATATTCTCAAGGATCACTTGAAGGGGATTACATCAATGACAAGTGTGGAAAGGAGATGGGAGGTCATAAATGGGGACTTCATGAGGCAGTCAGGATCTGCGCTAAGTTGAAATGTAAGGGAGCAAGGTCACATAAACCATGCTGGTGGTCCAGTGAGGTACAGGTAGCAGTCAGAGAAAAGAAGGTGGCCTACAAAAAAATATAAAACAACAAGAGGGGATAGGGATAAGGAAATGTACCATCTTGCATCTAGAAAAGTCACCCGTATGGTGAGGGGAGCAAAGTCCAGTAAAGAGCAGTGGCTGGCACAGGGGATACAAGGAGGGGACAAGGGGTTCTTCCGGTACATTGGAGAGTGGAGTAAAACTAAGGGCCATCCCAGCAGATTGAGATCAGAAGGAGGGTGGGTGGAAAAGGCAAGGGACCAGGCAGAGGTATTTAACGAGTACTTTGCCTCTGTGTTCACTAGTGAGGGGGATGGGATATCTACAAAGCAAGGCACGAAGGGGATAGAAGCGGCAGTGAGTGGGATCAGGGGAGCAACAGAAATGGAGCAAGAGGGAGGGAGAGGTACCCCAGGGGTGTCACATCTGGATAAGGATAAAAAAGGCCAGTAAGATGGAGGGGACGGATGATGCTATCTCCACCAAAAGGGTGTGGTTAGCCCTCAAGGCCCTAAAGAAAGACAAACCTCCTGGGCTGGATGGCATTCATCCGAGAGTACTATGGGAATTGGTGGACATACTGGCTGCACCCCTGGCGGAGCTCTTCAACAGGTCACTTGAGACAGGGAGGGTACCTAGGGATTGGCGAGAGGCACATGTGGTGCCAATCCATAAAGGGGGGTCGAGGGAAGTACCAGGTAACTATAGACCCATCAGTTTGACCTCGGTGGTGGGAAAATTAATGGAGAGTATACTAAAGGAACGATTGGGGGTGTACTTGGAGGAGGTGGGAGGTCTGGATAGTCAGCAACATGGGTTTGTGCCAGGTAGATCATGTCAAACCAATCTTGTGGAGTTCTACGAATGGGTAACATCAGAACTGGACAGGGGAAAGCCTGTGGATGTATTATTATTGGACTTCAGCAAGGCATTTGACTCTGTCCCCCACAATGGTCTGGTGGAGAAACTGATGGGGTTAGGAGTAGGCCCTTTGATGGTCAGATGGATTGAAAACTGGCTAGCTGGATGCACCCAGAGAGTAGAGGTCTGTGGGGAGCTCTTGAACCCTAGAGAGGTTGGTAGTGGGGTACCACAGGGCTCGGTCCTGGGTCCAATCCTGTTTAATGCATACATATTGGACATCAGGGAGGGTATAGGGTGTGAAATGAGTCTCTTCGCAGATGACTCCAAGATGGGAGCAGTAGTTGAGGGAGAAGAGGGGAGGTTGGCCCTGCAAGGGGACCTGGACACCCTGGAAAGCTGGGCTCACACATGGAAATTAAATTTCAATATCACTAAGTGCAAGGTGTTGCATCTTGGTCGGGAAACCCTAAACACAGGTACACCCTGGGAGGGGAGGCGCTGGAGGCCTCAATAGGGGAAAAAGACCTAGGGGTCATGGTGGATGCATGTATGAATAACTCTGAGCAGTGCAGGAGAGTGGCTAGCAAGGCAAACAGGATGTTGGGATGCATCGTAAGGGGATCACCTCTAGGAGCAAGGAAGTGATTCTGCTGCTGTACAATGGACTGGTTAGACCACACCTTTGACTACTGTGTACAGTACTGGAGACCACACTTGAAGAGGGACATACAGCTCCTGGAGAGGGTACAGAGGAGGGCAACTAAGATGATACGAGGGCTAGGGGATTTGACGTATGAGGACAGACTTGAGGAGCTCTGCCTGTTTTCATTGGAGGAGAGGAGAGACAGGGGGACATGATTGAGGTCTTCAAGTACCTCAAGGGAATAAATAGGGTAAACATGGAGGGGATCTTTAAACTAAAGCAGGGAGGTATCACCAGAGGGCATGGTTTGAAGTTGGAAGGTGGAAGGGTGAGGGGGGAAAAGAGGAGGAGGTTTTTCACTGAGAGGGTGGTGGACCCTTGGAATGCACTGCCTGGTGAGCTGGTTCAGAGATCCGCAGTGGAGGGCTTCAAGAGATGGTGGGACAGACACAGAAAGTGGATGTATCAGATGATGAAAATACACAATTATCTGGGTAATGGTGCATCAATAATAAATTATTCATCGACTCCTAGAGGGTGCTTCAATGTCCAATCTAAGCAAAAAATGACTGGAGTCTGCTGTTCCATAAAATCATTTATTTTATTCCAGTTCATATACCCCTACGTTTCGCTCCAATGAGCTTGTTTTATTACTTTTGTTATTATTCATGACACGGCTTCTGCTTTAAGCGTCGCCAAAACTACATTTTGTTATTTGTATTTTACATTCCGTTTAGGAAGAAGTTAAAAATAATACTTGTTTGAGGTGTAAAAGAATTGAGACACACAGAAATATATTTACCAGGTAGACTGATGGAATTGAATTTAACGTTATAAATTAATGTTTAGAGAAATAGTCAGGATATAAATTAATTGTCAATTTATTTTTCAATAGATTTCAATGAACCCTGTGAACAAGCTCATTGGAGCGAAACGTAGGGGTATATGAACTGGAATAAAAGAAATGATTTTATGGAACAGCAGACTCCAGTCGTTTTTTGCTTAGATTGTATCAGATGATGGCCTGTCCCAGGGGGTGGGGATGGATAATAGGGGTTTCTGGAGCACAAGGGATGGGAGGGCCTCAGCACCCAACTAAGGATCTAAGGTTCGAGCAGACTCGATAGACCATAAGACCTAATCTGCTGGCAAATAGTATGTTAGTATGTTAGAACCCTTTCTTCTGTAAATGGGCTGGTATCAACTTCTGCATCCAGAGTGTTTCTACTGTTTATTTTAGGTACTTCCCCCTCTTCATTTGTAAATACTGAGCACTAATATTTGTTTAGTATCTCTGCCTTTTCACAGTCACCCTCTGCCCACCCTCCCTCCCTTTATTAAGCCTCCACTATCCCTCCCTTGGTCTTCCTTCGCTCCTGATGTACCTATAAAAGGTTTTATCCTCCTTCTAACTGAGTTGGCTATCTTTTCCTCGGTTTGGGCCTTTGCTGTTCTGACTGCCTTCCCAGCTTCCTTTTGCTTTAACTGATACAGTTCTCTGTCCTGCTCCTTCTGTGATTCCTTGTACTTCCTGAATGTTTCTTTTCTTGAACCTTCACTGCCACTTCCTTTGAGAACCATAGTGGTTTCTTACATCATTTTGTTTTGTTTATTTGCTTCACACAAAGGCTTGTTACCTCTGTGATGGCAGTTTTTATTATTCCCATTGTTCTTCCACCCCTCCTTCCTACCCATTTGCTAGTGCATTCCTTAGGCACTCACCCATTTTGGCAAAGTCATCCCTCCTAAAGTCCAGTATTTTTGCCTTTGTATGGCTTGACTGTATTGCTGTGTTTATTGTGAACCATACTGTTCGATGGTCACTTGTTCCCAGATGGCTACCCACTTCTACATCTGTGATCCTCTCTTCATCTCCATTTGAGAGAACCAGGTCTAAGATTGCTCCCTCTTGAGTGGGCTCCAATACTAGTTGTCTAAGGCATGCCCCTTATAGGGCATCTAGAATAACCCCACTCTTCGAAGTGGCTGCTGCAACTGCACTCCAGTTAACATCTGGCATATTCAGATCACCCATCAGCAATATCTCCTCTTTTCTGCCATTCTAAATACAGTATACTTTCTATCATTTCCTTGTCCATTTCCTCCACCTGAGAAGGGGGTCTGTATACAACCCCTGTGTGGATTGTGGTGCCATTGCCGGTCTCTAAATTTACCCACAGTGCTTCTTCTCCTCCCTGTTTACCCTTTTGTTCTGTTGCTTTTATTCCTTCCCTTATGTAAAGAGCTACTCCTCCTCCTCCTCCTCTTTTACCCTCCCTGTCCCTCCTGTAGATAGTGTATCCTGGTATGTTTACATCCCAGTCATGGTTTTTTGTGTACCATGTTTCTGTGACTGCCATGATATCCAGATGTTCCAGCTCCATCAAGGCCACTAATTCAGGAAGCTTGTTACTCAGATTACGGGCATTGGTACTCATTGCTCTCCATTGTTTGATGGCTTTACCTTCTGTTGCAGCATCCCCCACTGACTTTTCTGCCTCAGTCTTTTTCTCATTTAGTACCCTGTTTTGTAGGGAGAGGCTGTGATTTTCCTGCTGCTTATCAGTGCCTCCCCCCTTGACTAGTTTAAAAGCTTGCCAATGAAGCATTTAAACCGATTGCTCAAAAGACTTGTTCCCTTCCTGGACAGATGCAGACCATCCTGCCAGTATAGGCTGGTGTCCTCCAGGTGGAATCCAGTCCCAATGAAGCCAAACCCCTGTGCTCCACACCATTTTTTCAACCATTCATTAAACTGCATGGTGCAAAGTACCCTCGCCTCACCCACGCCATTGACAGGCAGCGCCTCTGAGAAGGATACTGTGTGTGCTACTTGTCTTAGGCCCCTCCCCAACTATACAAAGTCCTCCTGCACTGCTCTAATCTCATGATGAGCCAAGTCATTTGTCCCTAGGTGGACAATGATGTCCAGCTCAGACTCCCGTGCAGCTGTTCTTGTGATCCTGAGGATGCGCTTCCTGTCCCTCCAAGCCATGGCACTAGGCAGGCACCTTACTTCAGTTTTCCCTGCTCCCCACAGTTCTATCCCCCTAATAATTGAGTCCCCCACCAGGAGCTGCTTCCTTTCCCTGTGGTGTCCTCTGCCTCCTTCCTGTTGGCCTCTCTTGTGACAGTTGTCCTCAGCCTCCTCTGCGGGTGCATCCATAGGGGAGCTATGCTCCCCCAGAATGGTGTATGGATTGTGGAGTGGAACAACTGACTGGGTGTGCCTCTGTTCCACCATCCTCACCCTCCCTGAGCCCACTGTGGTCCAACTGCTGTGCTTTCTTCGCAACCTCTGAGGTAGTGGTGGTGGCTCTGGTGCTCCCTGGATGGGGGAGGTTCCCTTCCTACTGTCCAGTGTGGCCTGAAGACGGGCAACTTCCTCCCTCAGGGCAGAGAGTTGTCTGCAAATAGGGCAGCATCTCAGCCTCCAGAAAGACTTCCAGAAGACTGCTGCCCCACAGCCATTACATTGCACTACTCCCCACATGTTTATCTACTTTTTGTGTGTGTGTGTGTGTGTGTGATTGGTTTGTTATATAGAAATATATATATTATACAATGTGTATGCTTATATTGTCTGTGCAGTGTGCTAGATAGGATATGACAGTGACATGCACCTTGCACTCTTGAGGAAATGATGTCAGAACCCCAGGTATAAAGGAACTATTTCCAGGGGTGGGTGGGGTGAGGGTGGGCAGGGTTGGGCCTAAACTGTGCCCTCACGAACAATCAGCTAAAAGCTCTGACCCACCACTGCGATGAGTGCCTTCCTGTCAGCAAGATGCCCTACACAACAATTTGACAGAGAAAATACCCCGCTAATCAAACAGAGAAAAATCCAGACATCCAAGTCAGACACAGGTAAACCTCCCAGCCCCAAAACAGCCTGGTGGTTTGTGCTCTGAAAGCAGTCAGCCCCAAAATAAGTCAGCTGTACTTTAAACTGTTCCTGCACTGAAAATCTTAAGAATTGGAACAAAAGTAAAGCTAGATCCACCTCCCTCTGTTGCTTGAAAGACTGTCTTTTCCTGATAATTCTAAGTCCCTTATTTCACCTTTCAGTTAGAAGTAGCCTCCACCTGCAGAATATCTACTACAAACCAAAGACAATTGTAAGGTTCACCTCCCTCTGTTGTGAGCACAACTCGCTTTCTTGCAAATTCTATGTTCAGTATTGCAACTTCCAGCCAGAGGTAGCTTCACCTGAAGAATATTTGCTGTTCTGATGAGTTTGCTATAAAACACTTGCTTGTAATACTATTATTCTCAGGTCTGTAAGACTCTTCCAAAGCTATTGGCTGATAAGTAGCTATGATGTAAGCACTTCCTGACACCGTCTGGTCTGGCCTTTTAAGGCACAAACAGATAAACACAAAAAACAGTTTCCCCCCCCAGGGCACTGTCTGGGTCAAATACACAGCCTGTACCTGCACTTACTTCAGTACTTATGACACATTCTTAGCCCAGGGTTTAAACTTTTCCTGCACTGAAAATCTTAAGAATTGGAACAAAAGTAAAGCTAGATCCACCTCCCTCTGTTGCTTGAAAGACTGTCTTTTCCTGATAATTCTAAGTTCCTTATTTCACCTTTCAGTTAGAAGTAGCCTCCACCTGCAGAATATCTGCTACAAACCAAAGACAATTGTAAGGTTTACCTCCCTCTTTTGTGAGCACAACTAGCTTTCTTGCAATTCCTATGTTCAGTATTGCAGCTTCCAGCCAGAGGTAGCTTCACCTGAAGAATATTAGATCCTCTGGAAATTGACACACCCTTTTTGTATGGCCATCCTTACCACAACAGTAGCAGAAGAAAATAGGCCTTGGGTTTTGGGTTTGAGCAGGCTCCTCAGTTGGCTTACCACAACTGTATGAACAGGTCTTAAGAACATCTTTGGGCCTGTTGGTACCTTCAGTCTCATTAGGCCTCCTCCAAGACGAACTGGGGTGAGATGAATTAGCAAGATCAGCCACTAACGCTCTTAATTCTCTCATTTCTTTTAACATATCACCATTGTTTTTAACACTGGGAGCTTCAGCACTTGCACCTTTTACTGTTGTCTGAGTTCACTAGCCACTTCAGCAGCATGCATTCAAGCTGTCAGGCCTTTTACCATCTCAGCTGCACTCCGAGCACTTGCTTTCACTTCCCTTAATTCTTTTAAGCTGCTGTGGATCACTTACAGTTTCTTTTTCACTAGGCTTTTCAGGTGCTTGGGTTACTCTGGCAAAGCCTGCATAGGGATCCCAAACTTCCTCCTCATTTTCAGCCTTCAAAATTTATTTCATAAGCCAGCAATAAGCAGGTGGATCATCCCTTACATCTTGAAACTTTAATTTCAGCATTAACACACTGGAAAATCTGGCAAACTTTAAAATATGATCTAACCTTACTCGATTTAAGTCACTGGTCAGCACCCCACCTTTTCTATGAGCCCTCTAGACAGGTAACAAAAGCAGACAATGGCTCACTTTCCACTGTTTGGTGGACTTGAATTTCCACATTAAATCTTCTCCAGATTCAGCACTGCCAAAAACACCTTCTAGAGCAGGCAAATATTCTTGGGCAGAAGCATCAGGGTTAGTAGCCCTTAAGAACTGAATTACCTCTAGTGCAGGACCCCTTAAACTCTCCATGAGCTTCTTTCTTATTTCTCCCTCAACACATCACCAGTCTTGGACAAGGGGTGAAGCATAGTCCATCCATGTCTCTAGATCACCTTCCCCATGAGGTGTAGGGAGAGTAGCAGTAAATACCCATAACCTGCAGTATGAGTCAAGATTAACTGAGGGCACAGGCACTGGTGCAGCCTCAGGGACAGGGGTTAGAGTTGAGTTGGGTACAGGAGCTTGGACAGGCCCGGGGAGGGGAATACCTTCAGTGGACTCTAACATCCTCTTTTAGTCCTTAGAAGTTTGTTCCTCAGCAAGTAATAACGTTCCCAGTTTTTCCTTTAACTCTTCAGCTCTAAGGGACCCCCTGGGGCTGGATGAGGTACTGAACCTAGTGATCACTTTCCAAGCCCTTGAGGTCTCATCTGGAAGAATGGCACTAGGTACCTTTTCAGTGTCTATAGGGTAACTACACTCAGCAAGTGCCATGAGGGTCTGGGCAAGCAAATCAGCTATACATCCCTTCACAGTGGCTTGGCCCAAACATTTAACTTTACCTAAAGCTCCCTCAATGGTATCCTTGTCTGTTCCCAGGGGTATGTCCAAAAGTAGCAAAGCTTGGTGGGGGTCTACCTCCTCGGCCTCACACCAGTCCATTAAATGCTTTATAGCCATTCTACTACCATTAAATTCAAACCCAAAACTGGTAACTTTGTTCTTTTTTGTACCAGACTTTATGTGTGATCCAGCTGATGTTTTCTGGTTTAACCACTGGGGGCACTGATCCCAGGGATGTCTCCAAAGATGTAACCCAGGCACCATCTCCCAGTGGGCTACTACCCTTGCCTGCTTCCCTAACTGCAGGTTGAGGGGCCTGGGTTCTAATAATAATGCTCTGGAAGCTGTACTTACCCACAGCCCCCACCAGTAGACACATATCTGGCGTTATACCAAACACTTCACTTAACATGCAATGGCAATTATTGTTGAGTACTATAATATGCTCGCAATTACCACTCTTACCAACAGGGTCTGGAATTCTGGACTGCCCTGTGCACCTGGAACAGGAAATGTGACAATAACAGAAATGCTCTTTTCTACAGTCCCCAATTTCCCCACCATTCAGTAATAAGATGCTCAGGAAGCAGATTAACAGTCAAACAATAAATCTGACTTATCCAGCGGATGGAACGGGAGTGGGCAGATGAATCAATGACTCTTGCAACAACAAAATAATTGGCTTGGGTGATAGATTTAACAATCACAGACATATATGTACCCCTGCTTTACTTCAGTTATTTTGATCTGGGTACCCAGGTTTAAGCTGTTGCAGACCTGAGCATTGCCACACGGTGGCCGACATTGCAGCAGATTGGAGCCCTTAAATAAACAATTGGTTATTGATTCGATTTCTTTAATCTGAAGCCACATTCACCAATGCTTTAAACCCAAACAGAAATTGTAATCCCTAGGCCTGATGGCCTGCAAATACAATCAACCCACAATACAAACTTTGAAGGCAAATCAGATGGCAATTTCTTTGCATTAGAGGTTGCAGGACATAGGCCCTGAGGTTTCTCATGGTACCAGGACCAGTAGAGATGATAGCTGCAGTCAAGATGGATTCTTGCTTGCCAAGAATGATTATGGGACCAGGGCCGAAACAACTCACCTCCACTTCACTGCCTTTCCCTTCAAGGTGACTGCAACCCGCGATTCTGCTCTCTGCAGGGGCTGACTCCCTGAGCTGGTCTTTAGCCAGGCAGAATGGCAACTCACAGCAACAGTCTTGTGGGCCTTTTGTGACACAGGCCCAAAATGTACAGCTTAGTCTCTGGCACAGTTCACACAACACACTCAGTTTACCCACTTCTGGATTAGCAACTTGATTGCTTTAAACTGGACACAAATCGATACAGGCTCCACTTTCCAATGCAGTCTCTTAGACAAGTCTCATAGCAGCTCCTAAGCCTCTGGCATAGTTCAGCCAGGATCCACTTGTTCAATGAACCACTCTCTCGCGCAGTCTTAGGGCTGACAAAAAATGCCTTTTCTGCTTTTAGGCAGTCTAGCCCAGCCACGCAGGGAGGCAAACATACCTTTCCCCATGTTTCTCAGCTAAGCCACAAAGGCACCCTCTTTCTCAAAAACTCGAGCTGATCCTTGAGCCTCCTTCATCATTGGAAGCTTGAGATGGACTTTCTACAAACAGTCCCTCACAACTGAAGACCGGGATCTCTGTATTCCAGTTGGCTGCCCAAACTGCCAGTCACAGTTCTGGAGCTCCAATTGGGTACATTGGGCACCAATAGAAAAGTTCACAGTTTCCTCCATAAATCACTGTAATAAGAACCCCTGAGGGCCCTTCTGTATTCTGATTGGTCCAACTGCTATGTCCAGGACCAAACATGGCAGCTTCCTTGCAGAGGAAGTAAACAGTCCATACCTATAGTTCATTTTAAACATAACAAGTTGGATTTAGGATTAAAAAATCACAGCATTCAACAGACAGCACTTACACAAGTAATCAACTGCATAATGGAACTTAATGGGGTACTGCCCGGCTGGTCGCAGACTTTGATTTTCCCGGACCCAGCACAGGCTGTTCACTGCAATGGCAGGGCTAAACCTCTTAAAGTGGCAGTGCGGTGGCATTAATTTGCACACTCACACAGGAATAAAGAGTACAGTGATACTTTACACTGGGGCACATTTACAGTACTGGGCATGCCAGGCTCTTAGCAGCAGAGCACCAACTGGAATCCTTTCTGGCAAAAGAACCTCATAAGGTCCAAGGAGCTAAATTCAGGTAAGCCCACCATTTGGATAATAGGTTACACTAACAAAGGCAATGCAGTGGTAAACCAGTGTAACAGGAAGTCATTGCAGTGTATTTAAAGTCCTGTTAATAAAAGCAGTGGTATTTCAGTCTACACTGTGTTAACACTGAAATGGGACTAGATTACAATGAACACTCCACTTCCTTCTGGGTGTACACCAGGTGCACTCCCCCTGCTTGGAGCTCTGATTGGGTGGAACTGTAAGAGACATTTTGGGCCCGATTCTACAAGGATGGTGCAAGTTGCCACCAAAGGTGACTTGTGCCAGTCCCGGTTTTGCCAAGGAGCCTGTGCCTGATTCTGGAAGGGGCAGAGTCTCCGCTGCTATGTCTTGTGAGTTGCGACAATCCCACAGGCACACCAAACAAAGCACGTACCTATAGGAATTGTCGCAAGCTACATCACCCGGACCTGACATGCACAAGTGCCTCTCCCATGCCTGCAGGGCTATTACTGTCCCCCCATGCCCTTACCCCCAAAGTGCAAGTCACAGCTCTGCAGGGCTTTCCCCATCTCTCCCCAAATGCCCCAACTCCAGTGCAAGCACATAATCACCCCGCAGGGCTATCCATGCCCCCTGCCAATGCTCCAATCCCCATACTGTTGCCACCCACAAACTGCAGCCTCTGAACATGTTCAGGCTCTCCCATAACCCTGGTAGTCTAGTGGCCCCTCCACCCAGCAGTGGAAGACCACCCTGCTCCCCCAACCCCAACCCAGCCGATGACTGGCATAGACTCACCTCTCATCACCTCAGCCAGCCTCTAACTGAGCTCTGTATAAGCATGTACTACTGTAAATAGTATGCACTCAATGAATGACATCACAGTAACGCAAAGACTTGGGTTTGGGGCTTGGGGGGGCGCTAGCCCTGTGGGGCTTCTACTTTGGTGATCGAGCATGGGGGGGATAGACAGCCCTGTGGTGCTTTTTTGACTGTTTGGGGATCAGGGCATGGGGACTACATAGACCTGCAGGGCATTTGCAATTAATGTTGGGGGGTTGGGGCATGGGGAATACATAGCCCTGTTGGGCTTTTTAATGTATTCTGGGGATCAGGGCATGGGTGGGGGCTACATGTTCTGGGGGTTGGGGAGGTGGGTACATTGGCGCAACCCTCAGAAGGCATAAGTACAGTTACAGCAGCTTTAGGTGGATGTCCTCCGGGGGTTGTTTAAGAATAGTACCCTGGGGACTTGGTTGCTGCCCTTCCAGAATAGGGTGCAACTGCTGTCGTAAACCCCCTAGCACCATGTTGCAGGGGGTTTAGGGTTTAACTAGTGGCATATGTTCACTTTGGTGCAAGCAGCCTGTGACATGTCACAGGCTGCTTTGCAGAATACCGTATGTTGCAACTGCTGGTGTAACTTGCTACTTGCGCCATTTATTTTGGCACAAGTCAAGTTGTGCCAGATGTAACCTTTTTTGAGAATCAGGCCCCTTAGCTTGAGCAACACAATGGGGGCAATAGGAACCCAGTGGAGTGGGTCACATAACCCTTTTGCAGGTCTTACATTGTTTGAACACTAGTGGTCTCCAATAAGCCATGGTGCCAAAAACACTACTTGAAAAACACAATATAGTGCTGTAAAGTTGAGGAATACTGTCATGATCCCCCTTTGCAGAGGAAAAAAGGAAGCAGAAAAAAAATGCTCCTATTAAGCTAGAAACATAAGTGGCTGAAGGAGGAACAATTTTGCTAGCCAGCTGAACTGGAACTGTAAAAACACACAGTCACCATGTCTAGCACTAGAAAAGAGTGCAGGTGCACCCACGCTCTTGAGAAAGTGCACGTGTGTAACATCACAATACTGTGCATGATGTCCACATGTCTGGGGGGGTGGCATGCACCCAAGCACAGGCATGCAAAAAGTGCTCTGAGGTTAGAGAAAGCCTCTTAAGAGAAATAACAGCCCAAACCTAATGGACAGGGCTCCAAAATGGCAGGAAAGCCACGCGTCTGTGTTTCCTCTTGCTCCCCCTGTTTCATTTTCTTTTAAGCATCAACCTACAGGAGAAATTTAAAGGGGAAATGGCCACTCACATTGTAAGCACCCAAGCACCAGCAAAACCAATAAAGGAACAGAAAGAAAACAGGAAATAGAAAAACAGCAGTCATCCTATGAGCCTGGGGGAAGGGACCAACACCCAAAGATGGAAGGGAGTCACAAGGAGCACCCCAAACAGGTACAGTACTTACTAGGGGCACCATGATTTTTCTTTTTTTTACCTCAGGAGGAAAAAATGGAGACATTCTAAAAAGACAAACAACCCTGAATTATTGTGGCACACGTTCCCAATCCAAGCACAGACAGTGGAAGTGGGAACAGCAGGACAAGTTAGCCAATTGGAAAGCCACAGCTTAACATTAAAAATGTAAGGCTGCTCTCTTGTCACCTAGCCCCAACCTGCTATGCAAAATTACAGCCCCCAAAAGTAGAGAACAAAGAAAGTTTTTTCCTTCTTCAGAAAAATTTCAAGTTGTTTCCCCTTTGATGGCACAGGAAAGACTGGAGAGTTGCTGCTGTCCAAAATGTTCAGGTGTCCAGGATTCTATGCCGATTACAGCCTTGGGTTGTGCCATTTTCCCTAGTAGGGGTGCACATCACCCATTAATAATGAATTCCATTGACAATGTGGAGCAATACAGAAAAGTGATATTAAACTGTGGGTGTTTAAATACAGCTGAGAATATTGATGAATACCTTGCTGCATCACTGTCATATTTCATGAAGTTCACATTGATGATGGGTTGATGCATGAATCTCAGGTGTCATCCATTGTCTAGAGTGGATTTTACCACTTAAAGAATGTTGCCCGGATTAAACCCCTAATTTTGACTGGTGACCTGCTTCTGCTGGTACATGCCTTTGTCACGTCAAGGCTAGACTACTGTAATGCTCTTTACTTGAGAGTCAGTGGAGGGAACCTCCATTGACTGCAGTCAGAGCAGAATGCAGTGGCCAGGTTACTGACGGGAACTTTCCAGATCCTGTCATGGGACCCCAGTCCTGTGTGACCTGCACTGTCTGCCTGTTAGATGGAGGATCATCTTCAAGGTGTGCTTGCTCACCTATAAGGCTCTATTTGGCTTGGGCCCTAGCTACCTGAGTGAACTCCTTACCCCTACCCTCCCAGTGTGCTCGCCCAACTCCTCCACTGAGGGCCAGGCTGAAAACCTCGGGAGACTGTGCATTTGAGGTGGCTGGCCCAGCCCTCTGGAACTCACTCCCCAGATCTCTGAAGGAGGCTTTGTTGCTGGAGGTTTTTAAGAGGGGTCAAAAGGCACACCTTTTTAAAAAATCCTTTTTAGCTGGCTGCAGTACTGATTTTATTATTATTATGTATTATTGATTTTAACAGTTTTATAATTGTTACTGATCCTTGTACTCATTGCATGTAATTTTACATGTTCTTACACCTCTTTGTAAAGCACCCAGGGCCTCTGGGATTGGGCGCTGGACAAATAAAGATTTACTTACTTTACTTACCCATTGTTTCATATCTAAAACTGTACTAAAACAGACTCAGAACACTGTATTTTCAAGACAAAAGAAAAAAGTGTAACCTAAAATGGAATAAATATAGGGAATAGAACATGGGTTGCAGTGGAATAACACATGTGTCTCTACTAGTAGGTGGAAAGACCCATAACTCTCGAATGGTGAAACCACTAGTAAGTTATAAAGGTTTTACCACTTGTGTGGAGAAAGATTTGTTATTCTACTGTAACCCATTATTGTATTTGATATAAACCACACTATTTGTAATGCTTTTGTTAGTGTTTCACCTTGTTTCGTCTTAAAACTACTTTCGTGTTATACATCACAACCCCCTTTTTCTGAACAAATGAGACAATGTGCTTTGAGAAAATGGACAAAGTCGTGTATTTATTAACAGCCAATTAGAATTGGTGGAAAAATGCAGTATGTCAGTCAATCAAGCATGACGTGTGTAGCAAGAAAGTCATAGCTAATCATTAAGGTAACTGCACAAATATATATATATATATATATATATATATATATATATATATATTATTTTCAAAAAAACATTGTTAGTGCAACAGTTATGGTAACTTAACACCACAAAAGCAGGGAAATGTGGTGTTAGGATTTCCAACCCTAACTCCCCACTCCACTTCCCCAAGCAACAAAAGGAAACAACATTAGGGTTTTGGGTCTCCAGAGTTTTGGTGAATCAGTGGTGGAACTTCTTTGGGGTTGTCCACCCTAATGGTCCCCCCCATCTCCCCAGCCAATAGCCTGTAGTCCAAGGCACATAGAACAGCTCCAAGCCAGTGATGCGTAGTGATACACTCTTCAAAGGTAAAGAATTATGTCTTGCCATACGTTGCCAACACAATTTGTTGTAGCTTTCTTCATGGAGATAATGTGTAATGTTGTTTGCTCAGGAAATGGGGTAGACATTAGGGTTAGCAACCCTAAGAAAGACCCCACCACTGATTTGCCAAGACTCCAGAGATCCAAACCCTTAATGTGTTTTCCATGTGCTGCTTGGGGGTGGGGGTGGGGAGTTAGAGTTGGAAACCCTAACACCAAATTTCCATACTTTTGTGGCAATATGTTACTCTTACTGGTGCATTAACAAAGTTTTTTGCAAATAATTTCCTTTCTTTTTAAGATATTGGAATCATGTCCTCATTCATGCAGGTCCCAAAGGATCCAGATACCCTGCACCAAAGTTAGACTCTGTCGACCTACAGAAGTGCAGGGCTGTTGCAGGCCCTGCAATTACGTGCAATGGTGGATATGAAGAATTCATGGGGCTGTCTAGTGGGTTGCGAAAGTGCAGGACCCTGTGGTCCCTGCACTTTTATGTGGCCATAGCTACAGATGCACAGGGCAAAGAGTGCATCTGTTAGCCAATCAACAAGACCCTCTGTCACTCAATGGGGGAGAGGTACAGGGCTCTGTGCAAAGAGGACAATTGTCTTCACTATATGGTAGCTGGGCCCATGCGGACAACCTTTCACTTTACATTCCCTGGCTGAAGGGGGTATCACATAACAGCACCATCCCTCCATCCTTACCCCATCCAGCTGGTTACTGACCTCACCACTGAACTCAGCTCACTGGCACAGGATCATAAAGCATACCCACTGGGGTCAAGACTGGCATTATTCACAAAGTTTGTTGATTATTTTGTTTTTAATTTTGACCCCAGGTTTTCAAGATACTCATTTTATGAGTCACCTTACAAACATAACATGTACCATTTATAATATATTGGACAAAATGTCATTCATTTATAATATATTGGACAAAATGCCATTTCACACCAGAAGTCCTAAAACATGTCTCGTCCAGGATTTAAAGCATGACACATGTCACTTTTATAAGATGGTGTGGAAAAATGGCTATGTTGAAAGTTCAGAGTCAAAATATTTTAAATTAGTGAAGTTATGAGTGAATGTTGAACTACTGCAACGTTCACGCATAACCTAGGCAATTTACTGTATTTGTACACCAAATTTTCAGCATGGCTTCTTCTTACCCTACCACACGAACATGGTAAGTGAAAATGTTCAAATCCCTGCTGAAATGTCCTTCCAAACTACAGGTATGAAAAAAATTTTTGGCCAGGATTTGAAAAATGACAACTGTCACACTTGTGAGGAGGTATGAAAAAATGACTGTGTTAAAAATTTGGGGTCAAAATATTTAAAATTACCAAAGTTATGAGTGATCATAGAAAAATTTAAAGGTGCACACATAACTTTGCCAGTTTTACATATTTGACTCCAACTTTTCAACATAGCCTTCTTATGATCCCACTTTATAAACAAAGGTGGTGAAAATGTTCAAATCCCGCCTGAAAGGTGATTTTGCTAAGCGACCACAAAATCACCTTTCAGGCCTGATTTGCATAATTCCACCACCATTGGTTTTGAGGTGGGATCCAAAAAAGGCCATGTTGAAATGTTTGAGTCAAAATATGCAAAAATGACAGTTATGCATCAAAGTTAAAAACCCCATTGAAATACATTAAACTGCACTTACCTTAGTTTCTCATATTGCAGTTGGTAGTTCCAGCATCAAGACATGTCTTTGATCGTAGGGTGGATCTTCAGCCTAGGATGTGTTCAGGTGAGTGAGGTTGTGCGGGGGGGGGGTGTGGGGAGGTGGTGGGTGCTCAGTGGGAAGCCAGGGTTGGAGGTGTTGGGTGAGGTATCATTTTATTTTATACAGGGTTAACAGAAAAAAAACAAACACTGAGGTATGGTTTTCTTTATCACAGGTATAACATTAATGTGGGGATGGCAATCGGAGGGTGGGGGCACCACTAGACACCAGAGAAAAAACATACATAAGTGGATGGTGATTGGAGGGTGGGGGCCACCACTAGACACCAGGGAAATGTTATATGAATATGGGGATGGCAATTGGAGGGTGGGGGGGCACCACTAGACACCAGTGAAACATTATATGAATGAGCAGATGGCAATCAGAGGGTGGGAGGTTCCACTAGACACCAGGGAAACATAATATGCAGGAGGCAGTAGTGATCAGAGGGTGGGGGCATCACTGGATGCCAGGGAAGTGGTGGTTCACTGCTCTCACAGCAGCCTGCAGAACGAGTTACAGCTGTGGCTGTAGAACTCAGGGAAGTCCCACTGTTCTCATACAGAGATCGTAGGTCAACTGCTCATCTTGCTAAGCTGGGCACCGTGCATTTTAGGGTGCTCAGAAAATGTATTCATGGCAAGTTTAAAAAAAAACAAAGAGCACAGTTTAGCTAAACAGGTCCTGTTTAACTAGGTTCAGGTGTTTTGTTTTTTTAAAGATATTATTGTTATGCATTTTCAGCATTTGTGAGTTTAAAATAAATAAAATGGCAGCTGATATTATCATTATTTTTTCAGTACGAGAGGCAAATCATGGAAATGAGCAATCACGATTGTTATTTTTTACTGTTCGTTTCAGGATGTTCATTCTAAAATTATTATAATTCTGGAACCGTATAATATTTTTTCATGAAATGTTCCAAAGCCACACCCTTGGCTCTACACAGACCAGTCACCAAGACATTAGAGGTTGCACCAACTCGGGGCCGAAGCCTGAGGATTATCCTTCTGACTGCAGACTGGCCCCCTTAAAGGTAACCAGCTGCAAAGGTCTCACCTCTCCCCAGCCTCAGGGTAATCTGCTTGCAAATATGTTAAACTCCCTGTTACTCCATCTGTTCTAGCCTGCAATACTACCATGCTGCCATGACTAAATGACTGTGATGACCTACCTAACCTATTTCACTACTGCTAAACCTTGCCTGAGAAGGTGAAAAACCAGAAAACCATGTGGGAGAGAATGGTAAAATTCCTCCTTGACCACTAAGGTAATCCTCCCTAGTGGGACAGCAAGTTCCCTAACCTCATGTTTCCACACCCCTGTTTTTCTGAGGGGAGGGTTTGGGTGAGTATTGGCCAGAAGGGGGAAGCTGAACAAGGGTAAAGGTCAGAACACACCACCTTAAATAATAATACAGGATCCTCCCTTCCACTAGTTAGCCTCCGGCCCCTGGGAACCCTGCCTACCTGCCTGACCCAGCCACTAGTGGGCAGAAGTAGAGGGCAGAGACTAATCCCCTGCCTATTCAGGTGACATCTGGAGGTGTTCTCACAGACAAACCTTATTTGCTGCAATTCTTTGTAGGATCCTCCATTATCACTATAGGTCACAATTCACAAATGAGACCGAGCATGTGCTTGGAGGAAATGGCCACATCCATGTATTTATTGACAGGTATCTAAAGTTGGTGGAAAAATGCCATATATCAGTCAATCAGACGTGATGTGTGCAGCAAGGTCATCATAGCAAATCATTTTGATAACCATATTAATGTGTGTGCGTGTGTGTGTATATATATATATATATTATAGTGGCACGGTAGTGCCACTATAGTTAGAGTTGAGGAGCCATTTACATGTTAAACCCCAAATTTTGTACCTTAATAACTTTGCAACTGTTTGACAGATTTGCCTGAAATTTGGAACAAATAATCAAGACCCATACGCCTTGGGATCTGCCAAGTTTTGTACCAGTCACATATACGGCTGTGGAGTTATTAAGCGTGATCTGCGCACGCATTTACGCTTTTCTGGAATATTACAGTCGTACGTACAGGTCGCACGGTTTGCACAACCAGTCCAAAATCTTCAGGGAATGTGTGGTCAGGGTCCCCGATGTGCCTTTTGAAGATTTCATGAAAAAATAGTAAACAGTTCAAAAGTTATTCAAAAAACAAGTTCCCATTATAAGTCAATGGGAAAAGTTAACAAAAAGTACGACAGTGTCGCAAATGGCCCTTTTACTGTCGCAAATCTGCCATTTTGTTTTCAGTTAGTGATCAGAAAAATGCTTGGCATTTAAAATTGGGACCCTCTAGCAACCTAATTCTTTTTGTATTCACCTAGTCAGACCCTGAGGATGCTAGCCATGTCTTTATTTTGGGGTGAAACACCCCAGAAATATGTTTTACAAATTTCTGGAAAAAGTACTTTCACAAAGTACTGTTGCACTAGCGACACTGACGAATGAATTTGCGAAAGCTTTTGTAAACTTCGACAGTACTTTTCTAGGCTGTGGGAAAATCACAGCAATTCTTTGGCACCCTGCTGCAAAAGCACAGTTTGGTGTTTTGGCCTGAAATTTGGAGGGAACACAGCCGACATCTCACAGATGTGCTGTTCCATGTTTCGCTGAAAAAATATTACATAGCGGCAAAGTTACGGCACTCCAAAGTTTACACTTTTTCCCATAGGATAACATTACGGTGTCCGACGCATTACAGGAATCCTTTGGCGCCCTGCTGCAAAATAACAGTTTGATCTTTTGGGCTGAAATTTGGAGGGAACACAGTTAACATCGCACAGATGTGCCTTTTTGTGGTTTGATGAAAAAATATTACAGGGAGCCAAAGTTATGGCACTCTGAACTTCTCTTTTTTTCCCATAGGATAACATTACGGAGTTTGCTGCGCCTTTCAGGGCCTGTATGTCGGAAATGGTGCGAGATACGGACTTTTCATTGGAAAATTGCTTAGTCCCCTAATGGATACTAAATACAAAACTAGCCAGGAAAGTCATAAATCATATGACTTTTACATTTTTTTTCTACTTCGTATGGTTCCTGAGATATAAGCAATTTAGTATTCCAACTCCTCATTTTCTGCTCCGAGAACCATTATTATACATACATTATTTGTACTCACCGTCTTCCTTTATGCAGCTTTTGGGGAAAACCAGCCTGTGTGCTTACATTACTGTTACCGTTTTCGCTTGCGGTTCCGTTCCCGTTTCACTTACTGTTCACGTCTATGCCACCATGTGCGTTACCCTTTGCGTTTTCATTTGCGCTTGTTTTTGCGTTGTTTTTAACATTTCTGTCTACAGTACTGTTTCTCTTTCTGTTTCGCTTTGCATCACCATGCACATTACTATTTGCGTTTGCAGGCACAATGTAACAATGTGACAAGACATTATGGCCATCCCGTCACCGCATTACGTGGCGGGAGCGAGGGGCCCAAAGGGCCCCGTGCTCCTGCTGCCGCATTACATTCACTATTTCTCATTATCATTCTTGAAAAGAAGGGAAATTAGAGGCAAAAAACTCCATTTAATGCATTAGTTAGGGTTATTTCACACCGACAAAAGTGAGGAAATTCGGTGTTAGGGTTGAAAGCCCCACTTGGCCCCCCTGCCCACACCCCCAACCGGCATCGGGGTGCGCATAGGGTTGTCGGTCCTAACTCTCACCCCATTCTCCTACACCTCTGCTTCTTTACACATGTGATGGGGTGAGAGTTATGGCCGACAACCGTAATGCACACCCCAATTCCGGTTGGGGGTATGGGCAGGGGGGGCCAAGGGGGGCTTTCAACCCTAACACTCGAATTTCCTCACTTTTGTTGGTGTGAAACAACCCTAACTAATGCATTAAACAGAGTTTTTTGCTCTAATATATATATATATATATATATATAGATATTAGGGTTGGCGGGTCACTTCTATGTTAAACCCCAAAGTTTGCACTTTAATAACAGTATTACAGAGTTCATATGATTCATCAAATATTAAATCTCAGCCAATCGGCATGTGCCACATCATTTGACAGGTGGGTGTGGCCTAAAATGGACCAATCAGAATAGTCCCCGTATTGCGCAGGAAGTCCTGCCCTCTGAGCAGGACATCCCTGCCTTAAACGCAAGAAGTAATGTATGAAATGCAGGAAACAACATGTGATCAAACTTGGAAATGACTCATCATTCCCTTTCTATGCCCCTATGTCCTTCTTCATCCATCCCCAGTTCCCTCTAACCTCCGCAACACCATCCTAGCTCGAACCTGAGTCCATCCTCCATCCAATCGAACCTCAACCACCCCATCCTAGCTCAAACCTGAGTCCATCCTCCATCCCCTGCCACAATATCTTAGCACAAACCCAAGTCCTTCCCATTATCCCACCTTGTCCCACTACCTACCTTGTACCCATCATCAAGGCCACTGTTTTACCGTAATTCCGTGTTCACGGATGGAATCACGGAATTCTCATTGGCTGACGGAATCACAGAATTCCCATTGGCTGCTGGAATTAAAAACATCCTGCCAGTGACTCGCAGAACTCACGCTGCTAGTGTGAGCTTCCGGGAGTTTGTCCCTTTAAAAGCCGGCATGTAGAGTAGCTTCTCCCTATTTTCAGGAACACCGGAAGAAGGAGGAGAGAACGCGCGCTGCAAATGCTGAACACTGAAAACCACGCGGTTTGGATGCCAGAGAACAGAGAACCTCGCTTTTTTTAGCTGTTTTTTAGCTGTTTCTCGGTCACGACAACTGAAATTTGTCGTGTTCTCACTGCTCTCACTGTGTCATAAAAAAAAAGTATTTATTGCTGCTACACTCACCGCAACAACCACCCCAGCCACCACCTGAAGGACGCCCGGCTCAAGAACGAAAGAACGACTGTCCTGAAGTACACCAGGTTACAAACCTTCAGGTACTTGCTATAACACTGTAATTATTTATAGAAGGGTATTTGATGTTTTGAATCCGTAGCGCTATCCCTCAACATAATTTAATAAGAATATAAGTTCAGCTCATAAAGGGGCTTATTTTTTTGAAAGTCACAACCCTTTTTAGAGAGATAGGAAGCAGCAGGATTCATTTATTAATGGTTTACGTCTCATTTTTCATTGTATTTAATCTTTAAAGGATTTGAAATAAGTAGCAAGCATATTGTTTTCACAATGGGATCGAGAACCCTATGAATATTCATAATGAGGTTGATTTTATTCATTAGCCTCCACGCTATCCAATAGGAGGTGAATTCGTCAGTATGACGCTGAATATATTAATAATAATGAAGGAAGGCGTGTCTAAAGCACTTTGAGGGCTTTTTAGCCAATAGAAAGTAGTTACGTCAGAAGGATATTAAATTCATGAATGATTTGATTGTAGTTCAGGTGAATTAGATTTACCTTGTTACAGAGATATTAGCAATTAAAAATAGGTGCAAATTTTGCACTAGGCGCTGCAACCTTGAGGGTATAAATACATTGAACTGTTGATGCTGTTCGCACCTAGGTGGAATTCTTTGATGACCGAATCCTGAACGGTATTGAAGTTTGCTTTTAGATAATTTTGTCGTTTCTCATTTATAGTGCCGTAGTGAGTTACATCGAAAACGGACCTATATTATCAAGGAATTCTGGAATGAAAGTGGCGGTTAACAAATATTACATGCTGGGATTAGCGCTTTTTAAATGAAGGACGTTATACTGGCTATTAATATAAACCGCTTTGTGAAGGATTATATAAATATCCGAGTGTGGAAAGTCCTAAAAAGGTATGTTATTGAAAGAACTAGTAATTATAAACGAATTTATCTAGATATAAAAGGGAATCAATATATACAACTTAAAAGGTTTTGTTTTTGTTTACAGAAAGCGATTTAACCGTGGAATGGTTTTTATAAAGGCACAATACACTAGGTAATGGATTCCATTGTAAACTATAATACATATTGGTTATGGATTTATAATTATGAGCTCTATAGGATGGTTTATTAATTGTAACAAATTACTTTGGTTTAGGTTATATGCAGAAGAAATATGAATTCTAAGTAAAGTGAAATAGAAGCATGATGGCAGCAGGTAGATTATTTAAAAATGGCTTTAAAAAAATTATTTTATTTCATAGTATGTTAAAATGAACATTGATTGTGAATATGTTCTATATTTGTAGAAGCCCCGTGAACAAGCTGACATACAGCGAAACGTAGGGGCAGTTTTGTGAATTAAGAAATAAAGAATCACAGTATGGTGGAATCAGACTCCTAGTTGCATCTTTGAAAAGTGTTGTTCTTCACCCTTTGGAGTCCGAAGTACAAGTTCTGGAACAGAAACTGGAATCATTACCCAGATAAAGTTTTATTGCATAACTTGCTATATTTGCC
Source organism: Neoceratodus forsteri (assembly GCA_016271365.2). Lineage (NCBI taxonomy): Eukaryota > Metazoa > Chordata > Ceratodontiformes > Ceratodontidae > Neoceratodus > Neoceratodus forsteri. The sequence goes on from CM057451.1 coordinate 45,208,717, forward strand.
CAGCTATTTCATATTTTGCGATTTTGCGACTAATGGAGGGGGGAGGGTAACGGCAATGCAGAAGCTGGGAGGACACAACAAACTTTAATAATGGCGTAGATTGTGGGGGGGCAGGTGGGGCAAGCTGAGAAATGGGACAGGGACTTTAAAAGATGTTTTTCATCTCGTTTTTTTTTTTTGAGCTGACCGACTGAGATTGTGCCTGGCCCTGAATCTGGCTGCTCTGGGGGGAGGTTGCTTTAGACTACTATCTCTCCTTGTGTAGAATTCAATATTGAAACCCGAAATGACCCTCCTGTCTCCTTGGCACCAACGCTCCTCCAGTCAGTAAAGAGAGAAGGCAGCTGGAGCAGAGTTGTGTGAGCTGCACATGTACATGAAGTGGTGAGACAGTTGGGCAGTGTAAGTGAAGGAGAGAAGGAGTGCTATGCTCTCTCAATCTCAAGATACTTTTTTTTAGTTGGTCCACGCTAGTGTAGGAATGGGGATAGGACCAGCAGCACGCAGCCACCGCAGAAGGTCAGGGGGTAATGGTTGTTGGGGAGAGGGAGAGGCTGAGCCAATTCAAGAGGGAAGATTAAGTGGCTAGTCTAAGATGAGAACAGGAACACTGCAGCTGTGTTAAGAACTGCTGAAAACCTGTGGCAGTGCTGTGTGAGCATTTGTGGTAAATGGAACACAACTGGCAGTCGGGAGGATATGGGTGGGACTTTCACTAAGGTGTTGAACCAGAGATCAAGAAGTGTTCAGGCATGTAATATTCCAGGTTTTTCCATCGGGTTGCACCAGAGGTAAAGTAGTTTTTCCTTTCCTTTTCTTTGTGCCCTGCCCATGTCCACTCTTAGGTAGTTAGTATTTTGCTGGCATGAGTGGCCTTAATTCATATTTATTTACTTTGTGAATCCCTCCCCCCCGATGTTGCATTACTGAGCAGAGCTGAAAGCCAGTGATAGCATGGGTTTGGGAGGGGGGTTGGTTATGCACACAGCAGAGCGGAACGCTGATATATTCTGGCTCAGGACTGCACCTGCTACATGTCTACCTCAGACATACCTGTCCATAACAGAAACAACTTTTAAAAACTGGCACTTATAAAAGGGGAGGGAGGGGAGTTCTAATGCTTTTTTTTCAAAAGGTAAAAAATCAGCTTCACACTGTCCTAATCCATTTTAATGCAAGGCATCCCAACATTCCGCCCTATAATAAAGGGCTTCTTCAGGGGACTTTTTATTTGATGTGCTCCTTGGGGATGCTCCTGTTTCACCTACTGACCCCCAAGCTACATTGGGTGCCTTTCTTTTGCTATGTTCGTCACTATGGTGAAATGTCATGTCCTGTACCAGCTTTAGCACTTTGATAACTATCTTGAACTTTGCCTGGATTTTGCATATATTGGAGAAGCTTTGCACAAAATATGCGGCTAAAGTACCCAAAAGAGGAGCCCAATATATTATTGAATACAAAAAGCACCCTCCCCCATCAACGTAAGATGCTTTGGATGGGAAACATACGTTGACCGGGGTGCTTTTTGTATTCAATAAATATTGTTTTAAACGTGCTCTAGCATTGGGCTTTCTTGTGTGGTAGAGTTGTAGCCGAAGGTTTCTATTATTTACTATTGGAGAAGCTGTGCAATAACATAGAAACATAGACTTTGATGGACCGCTTGCCCACCTAATCTGCCCATTTCCCTACCCACAGGATGTGCTGCAGATCCTAGTTAACCAACGGCTTATTTCTTCCTATCCCCCCCCACAAGATCTGCCTTATGTCTGGCCCATGCATTCTTGAATTCTCCACAGTTTTAGACCCACAACCTCCTCAGAATGGCTGTTCCATGTGTCCACCACCTTCTCTGAAAAATACTTCTCACATTGCCCTGAGCCTTTCCCCTCTATCTTCAAATTGTGTCCCCTTGTTCTTGCACATCTCTTTTCTGAAAGATGCTACCTCTTGGACTTTGTTGATTCCACTGAGGTACTTGATCTCAGAAATGTAAAGGCTAGCCCTTCCTGTTAAGTAATACAACAGCTCCTACAGCTACCTATGTGTGGTGTCATCAATTCCCAGTCCATTCTGAACTGCCTATATAATGTGCTTTACTGGGTTCTGAGAGGGTCACTGTCCATTTTGCATATTGCTACAGGAGTGTGCTGGTGTAGAAGTGAGGGCTTTTAACTGGAAGAAATCAAGTGCTGTTCCAAGAAAGGGTGGGGTGGGGTGATGGAATGATGCAGCATGCTAACATGGGCACGCTTGATGGATGAGAGTTGGTAGTGCTGTGCCTCGAAGCATGTCTGAAGGACAGTGTTGGTTGCTGTGCACCCAGAGCAAGTCTGAGGACAAAATGTTTTCTAGATCTTATTCTTCGGGGATATCTCTTGTAGGATGTCTCTCAAAAGGAACATGGTAGACTGACATGGCAAGACAGAGTTGCCCTGGGGATTGTGTGGGGGAGGGGGGTTCCCGGCCTTCACCAGCAGAAAAAAAACTTGCACCTGCCACAGCAAAGTGCAAATAAAATCACTACACCTAGGTTGACCTCAGAAGCATAGCAGGCAGGTATGGAGACAGGGCCAAACCAGGCATCAAAACAAAACACTTGTGAGAACTCACTGTGACCATAGATATTCAAGAGTCTCTTGCAGCTGGCCACACCCCAGGAACCACAACCATCAGGCACCAGGACCACACAGAAATCCCCCTGCCAGCAGTCCATCTGGGGCCACGTACAGCACTGTCATGAGGTTGACATCCTCCCTATGTAGCTGTGGCCCCAGATAGACCACTAGCAAAAATGTCTCCATGTGGTCCCGGCGCCCAATGGTTGCAGACCCAAACTGTGACCCACTGCAAGAGACTGTCCTGAAGATCCACTAATGGTAAGTTCTTACATAAAAGTGTTCCCTTTTTTGGGGAGGGGATGGAAGCCCCTGGATCCCCACAGTAACCTTGCACTCCACACCTGCCTGCCACACCTCAGAGACCAACCTACAGCAGGTGTAGTGGTTTTCCATACCACTCTATGCAGCCACAAGCCATCCCCGCCAGGGACGTATATGGAAATACCCCCACTTCCCACTGCAACAATGCCTTGCTATACCTGCCCACAGTGTCTTGTTTTGAGGACCAGGTAATCTGAGCACGAATCCATTTTCAGAATGTAGAAAATCATGTAAAAGTGCAACATGTTAAGAGTTCTGCACTTTTACATGATTTTATACACTGCACCTGGAGAATGGTGGCTATATGCTGCTCCCCCCACTGCCATCACACCAGGAGGATGGGAGCCATAGGCTGCTGCTGCCATCGTACCTTGAGGATGGGAGTTCTAGAATGCTGCTGCTGCCTTCACACCCGGAGGATGGGAGTCGTAGATTGCTGCTGCTGTTGTACCTGGAGGATGGGAGTTATAGACGGTTGCTGCCATCTCACCTAGTGAATGGTGGTCACTGGCTACTACTGTCATCCCAGGAGGATGGGAGTGAGGCTGCTGCTGCCATCGTACCTGGAGGATGGGAGTTGTAGAATGCTGCTGCTGTCATATCTGGATGATGGGAGTCATAGATTGCTGCTGCTGCCTTCATACCCGGAGGATGGGAGTCGAGACTGCTGCTGCTGCCTTCACACCTGGAGGATGGGAGTCATAAGGCTGCTGCTGCCATCGTATCTGGAGGATGGGAGTCATAGGCTGCTGCTGCTGCCATCGTACCTGGAGAATGGGTGCTTTGTCGCGGTGGCTGCAGTCATAAATAATAGCCAGGATAAAAGTCATGGACTGCCCTATCCAGGGATCTGAAACTCCCATTTTATTGAATTTTTATCTTATCAAGCAGATTAGTGGACACACTACTAATAATTTTTTGGTTGTGATTTCAGTATTCATACTTCCTGCATGATGTTTGCTACACCAATGAGTCAAAGCCAAGCTCTGCTACACCTCGCTAAGGAGCGAGCTCTTCAGTTTAAATCTGAAGGCCTCTATGAGGATGGAGGAAAACTTTTCTGTCCTTACTGCAACCATGTCCTGGACCATACCAGAAAAGATACAGTCAAAGACCATCTGCTCAGCAAGAAACATGCTAGGAATAAGGGAACGAGCTGCTAGCGGAGGAAGACCAGCAAGGCAGGTGACCCTGACCAGCAGTTTCAGAGCTGCAACAGAATCATCCATAGTAAGAAATGAGATGATCATGGACACAGTTAAGGCATGGGGGGCTGCAAATATCCCATTGGAGAAGCTGGACCATCCACAGCTGAGGGAATGGATGTGCAAGTATGTGAAGGGGAGTGGAGCGGTGCCAAAAGCAGACACCCTGAGGCAGCTCTATCTACCCAAGGTAAGAGAACAAATTGATGAAGACCTTAAAGCAGCTGTGACTGGGAAATCATTGTCTGTGATATGTGATGAGAGCACAGATGCACAGTCACGCTGCATTCTTAATGTCATCTTTGTGTTGGAAGGGGGCAAGACATATCTTGGAAACAGCATAGAACTAGACTCTGTCAACCATTCCACAGTGGCTCAAGCTGTCTTGAAGACTCTCCAGAGTTGTAACATTGACTTTATGAATGTAGTTTCCTTTTTCAGTGCTCGTTATATGATTAAACATTTTAATGATGCACTTCGTGGGTTTTTGGGGACCATGTTGTGCATGTGTGTTGCTGGGCACATGTCTTGTCCCTTGTTGGGGATACATGGCTACACCATTTCAAAAATTAATGAACTGGTTTCATTGGTAAATATGCCTTTCAGCAGTCACCGAAACACAAACGAGAATTCATCACGTTTTTGGAGGATCTGGAAGCTCCGGGGGAAATGATTGCTTTGCCACCAGTTCCTGTTTTAACTAGATGGAACACATGGTTTGCAGCTGTGGCATACCATTCAACACACCTGCAATACCTGAGGGACTTTTTCAGGGTGGATTCAAGTGATGCCACCTCAATAAACAATCTACGGGCATTACTGGATGAATGGTACGATGAGCTACAAGCACAACTGGCATTCATTACAGATAATTCAGGTGACATTATTGCTGCGATAGAACTTTTTGCAGTCAAAGGAGAAACCGCTTAGCATATCCACGTATGACATGCTAATGTCAATCAAGAGCCGCTTTGAGGCTGGCACAACTAAAATGATGGCTTTGGTGAGAAAGCAGAGCTTTACCTCTCTAAACTGAGGAATAAAGTAAGAGATGAGAACATCAAACTGTTCAAAAATGCTTTTAAGGTCAGTTTGGAGAAACTGACAAAACACCTGCAGTCAAACCCATCTGTACAGTTTCTTATGGCCTGTCGAATTTTAAACCCACTCAACCTTCCCAAACTCAATAAGGACTTCCAGCTGTACTTGCCCTATATCCCAATGTTCACATTACACAATAAGAATGCACTGATAAGGGACTGGGAGATCTACGTACGGCAGGATGCGGAACTACTAGAGATCAAACATTTGATCTGCACCAGTACTGGATCTCTATGTCCTCACAGGTACCAGCTCTAGCAAAGGCAGCTCTTCAGGCCATCTGGGTCTCTGTTTCTAGTGCAGAAGTGGAGCGGTCATTTTCTGCACATGGACAAATCCTGACTGACCAACGGAGAAGCCTGACTGTGGACAATTTAAAATTATTTTCAATGCTGCTATTCAATAAGTAGACCCAGAATCTCCCACCCTCATTTGTGTAATTGCAGTACTGATGCACTGTCTATTGAAGAAAAATGGTGCTTCTCTGTGCAATAAAGTTGCAGACATGCAGTTCTAGTACAATGTTGTAGAAAACAAAGTGGTGCTTCACTATGCAATGACGAAGATGTGTTCTGGTGCAGTATTGTAGGGAAAAAATGGTGCTCCACTGTGCAATAGTGTCGATGTGCAATATGTAGTATCTCTGCATTATATGTAGCTATGGGTTAGATTCTACTGTCCTTCCTATAGTATGCTTTATTCATGTTGTCTGGGTAGCGTATTTGTCTGGGTAGCGTATTTGTCTGGGTAGCGTATTTGTCGACCCATGTTCAGTAGTCAATACTTGAATTGTGTTTTTTGCACATGTTTATCTTTGTAAATCTTTTTAAAATAAAACACATGAATTGCATTTTAGCTTTGAGAAGTTTTTATTACACATGTCACAGAACATATTGTCAACATTAAAACAAAGACTAGCTTTTGGTGTCTATTTAGTATTGAACAGTCTTCAGAATTGGTTCCTCCCTGTGAGAAAAATGTTACTGTTACATGAGACCATTTATTTTCACCAGCTGCATTGATCTGATGGGAATATTATTTATGCCAGTTTGGCCAATGGAGTTCTACGGTCAACTCATTATTAGCCTTGATAGTTGGTAGATGCAAAACTTGGATAGGTAATATAACAGGCAATATGAGATTAAATGTTCTTGTTTTCTGCTGATGTGACTTAAATCTGCATAAAAACATGATAAAACACTGATAGACAAATTTATTACTTAAAATGAGTGAATAATATAAAGTTTTGTATTACCGGAAAAATCCCGGAAACTGGATTCCCAAACACCAGTAAAATCCCGGAATCCAGGATGGTCAAAATGGAATTTGCTTTTTCCAAGCACCGAAAAACAGTGGCCTTGCCCATCATGTAACTTGAACCTGAGTCTCTCCCCTCCTCTCTCCTTGCTGCACCATTACCTACTTTGCACCCATCACCTACCTGGCACTCCCTCAACCTCCCCCTGTCAATCTGTGGGATGACTGCAGAGTGCTTATTTACTCAAGGGATTTTGTTCTTTTTTGTGAAATGCGCTTTGAAGCTCAGAGGACTGTAAGAACATTTATCTCTGCAGTGTAAGGAAGTTCTTTTAACACAATGCATTTTAAGTATTTATGGAAGAAACAGAGATTTATTTTTTAATGTGAAAAAAGAAAATGAGTTCTAACTTTAAAAGCAGAGACAGTGTGTATGTGTGTGTGTGTGTGTGTCTCCAGCATTGAAGCTGATTTTACAAGGGGTGCTTATTCTAAGTAGAATGCTTCAAATCCTAAAGTCTGATTAAAAAACAGATATACTCTCTACATACTTTTTCTTTTAAACTTAAAACAGAATGCATCAGAATTCTGGTATTTTGATGTCAGAAACTAAATATATTTTTCTATTTCTTTTGAAAAAGAACATTTACAAGATCACTGCTTATCAAAAGCACATATTTCTATTAAATATATACTTATGGTACTGGTGAAAGTATTTAAGAGGGTTCTAACCTCCAGAAAGAAACAGAGCACGTTCTGCAGTACCTATTTAAAACTGAAAAACCAGTAGACTGCTTCATGGAAACTTTTATACTCTTTGAGAAATGTAAGAAAATGCATTAAAGTTCCTATTAAAAAATGCCCTGTCCAACATTACAGCATAAAAATCACATGCTAGTCATTCTATGTATCATAAGACATGACATGACTATATTCATCAATGGTGCGCAGGGAAGAAAAAGCCAAAAATCCAAAAGTTTAAAGCACCAATGTGATTTTACTGGATGCCAAGTAGCAAAAGCAGTTTCAAGCAATTACAGTACCCCTAGCACCTCGACTCTACGAGTCTTCAAGGGGGTGAAAATCCTGAAACAAGATGCAGTTTAAATACATCTCATTGGATCACAAATGTGACATCACTGTTGTATGTTTCCTTAAAGCAACAGGACTATCTTATAAATGCAATTACTTGAAAACAAATTTGTGTAAACTAAATTACGTGCTAAATAATAAAACAAACCTTCATCTAATGCATATTTAGAAAATTCAGTATTATAGGAGCTATAAAGAAATAGAGAAATCAAAATGCAGTATAAAAAATAAAGGTTATTACGTATAACAACTTTCCTTATCTCAGTTTTCAGCACAATATCAATTACTTTTACTTGATCAGGTTAAGAAGTCTGCCAAATTCAGATCTCCAAATGGCATATGCAAACTGGGTGGGTAGGAGTCCAAAAAAGGGGTTGCTTCTCTGAAATTAGAAAACAACAACAAAATAGTATTAGAAAGTGAAAAACAGAGCATCAGGCATATACTAAATAGAGCTAGGCAATATACAGAGGCATATGTTTAAGATTCATATTTAAAGAGGATAAGGTTTAATATAACATTGCAGGTTCACGGCAGACTGTTAAGAAAGTCAAACAAAGTGGACCACTTTTATGAATGAATGCCTAAATTATAGAGATATGGCTTAATGTTCCAGCTGTTGTTAAGACCATTAGGTTTAACATTATTCAATTTAAATATCCACATGCTTTCTTTCTGTAACAGTGTGTTTGCTCTGTCACCTCTTGTTATTTGGAGTGGTATCCAATCAATTCCCATAAATCTCAGGCTAGCTGGTACTGAATCATGATACATAGTAAAATGTGTACCTATTGGTGTGTCATTTTTTGCATGTAAAATAGATCTCACATGTTCTTGCAAGCATTGTTTAAATGGTCTAACTGTTTTCCCCACATATATGAGGTTGCAACTACACCAGAGTACATATATCACAAATGTGGTATCACAAGTAATGAGACTGCAGATTTGCATGGTACATTCCAAATTGTTAGGGTGACCAAAAATGTTGTTTTCATTTGCAAATTTACAGACATTACATCTTTTACATCTGTAGAAACCTTTAGGTCTCTGTGGTAGCCAGGTTGGCCCAGTTTTGGTCTGTATAGCTGGTAATCTGGAATGTACTAATTTGTCTCGAATGTTCCTTGCTCTGCAAAAAGTCACTCTTGGTCTGGGACGTACAGCACCCCCCCACCCCTTCATCACTCAATAGGATAGGCCAGTTCTTAAAAATAATATTACTTATCAGTCCAGCAAAATGATTGTGTTCAGTACTGAATGTACATGGCGGACTTTGCGCTTTGGTCAGGGTTTTAGGGTGAAACAGAGAGTACCTTGAGATCTTATCTACTCTCTGTTTTATTTTCATGAGATCTGAATCATACCCTCTAGCTTCAAATCTTCCCATTAGCTCACTGGCTTGTTGTTCATAATCTCTTTCTTTGTTACAGTTCCTCTTAAGCCTAAGTAGTTAGCTAAAGGGGACTGATTTTTTTCAAACTTACTGGGTGGGCACTGTCGGAGTGAAGGACAGAGTTTGTGGCTGTGGGTTTCCTAAAGGTCTTAGTGTTCAGCTGGAAATCAATCTCTCCATCTGTTTCTACATACAAGTTTAGGTCTAAATAACTGAATGGGAATAAAAATGATAAGTGAATCTAAGATTTAACTCATTTAAGTGTAATCAATTCACGAAAGGCTCTGCCTCCTGTCCAGATCCATCCCAAATACAAATAATGTCATCAATAAAATGAAACCAATGTTTTATTCTGTTGAAAAAGGAGTTAGTCATGCCAAGTACTATTTTCTCTTTCTCCCATTTACCAAGAAAGAGATTGGCATTACTTGGGGCCTTAGCCATCCCCATTGCAGTGCCCCATGATTGTTCAAAGTGGGTACCTTCAAATTCAAAGCTGTTGTGTTTTAATATAAATTCTAAGGCTTTCAAAATGAATTCAACAGGTTTTCTGGATATTGAGTCAGGAAGTATTCCATTGCTTCCAAACCCTGCTGGTGGTCTACAGATGTATATAGGGGTCCCACATCAATAGTAAGCCAATTATAGTTTTCTTCCCATTTCACCCCAGATAGTTTATCCAAAAGATCCGTAGTGTCTTTAATGTAGGAATCTAAATTCTTTACTCCGAATTGCAGGAAAAATCAACAAATTTTCCCAAATTCTGTGTTAGAGACCCCACCCCTAATACAGTTGGTCTCCCTGGTGGCTTCTCCCTATCCTTATGTATTTTGGGTAAAATGTAAAAGCCTGGCATCACTGGGTGTTCCTGCCAAATAAAACCAAATTCTGATTCTGAAATGATTCCTGTGGATAATGCTTCAGACAGTAGTTTAAACAGCTCTTTTTTGTATTGAGGCAAAGGGTTACATGGTAGCTGTTTGTATTTTTTTCTATTTTTTAATAATCCCAACACAATTTCCCTATAGTGTTCTACTTTTAAGACCACAATATTACCTCCTTTATCTGAGGGTTTTACTACAATACACTTATCTTGAGACAGTACATCCAATGCAATTTTCTCATTTTTTGTTAAATTAAATCTGGTCACTTTGGATTTTTCATTACTCTAATCCCTAATCTGGTTAGTAACAGTCTTTTCAAATGCACCAAGAACATTATTGTAAATACTGGGAAAAAATAGATTTAGATTTAAACTGTTGTTTCTTCAGTTTTTTTTATATTTTGATTAGCACCCAATATATCATGCACCAGTTCTAGGTGGGAGGTCAAGGGGTCAGATTGCATATCATTCTCATTCATACATTCTTCTACAGTCAGAAGGTTCTCATAGTCTATTCCCATGATTTCATTACCTGTGTCCACAGGTGCAATCCCCATGGGTTCAAAAACCAGATCAGTGGAAGTCATTTGTTCTATTACTCTTCCTGCAGTAGCTCCATCTGAGATTTCATGCAGCAAAAAGTCAATGTCCTCAAATGAGGTGTTTGTCTCCTCTAAAAAGAAACCCATATCACAATCAATATATGCTTATTAATCCTGATTGATATTCCCAGAGAAGTGTAATTTTAAATACAGTTTCCGTAAAAATTTCCTAAGATCCTCCACAACTTGAAACTCATTTATTTGTGGAGTAGTAATGAAACTCAGACCTCTTTTTAACACTGTTTCTTGGTCCTTGGTTAGTGTCAAGTGGGACATGTTTAATATCTGTAGACTAGATCTTTCTTCCACTCTCTCAAAATCCTTTCTACACCTGTTTGCTTCCCTTCCCCTCCCCGGGTGCCTCTCCTTGTTTTCTTCTTCCTTTTTCTTTCTCTTTGGGATCTAGGCATTTCTGAAAAGAATACTCATTTACAGTGCTTGTGTTTGTGTCTTTTGTTCTATTTCCTACAGTCTCCTTTTGCTGCATGTAACTCTTATTCTCTTATCCTGAAAACCTCACTCTTGACCTTCCCCTACTTTGAGAGTATGGTTTATTCCACTTCAAAATCTCCCCTCTCTTATAGTCATTCTTGTCTCTCTGTAATTTGATGCTTTTTCTTTGTATTAGGTGAGACTCGTATTTATGGATTTGATTTTTAGCTGTTCATTAAAGTATATATATTCTTCACAGGCTTTTAACTTTAATGCAATTTCTTTTGCTGTTTTTAAATCTGGAAATAATTTTTCAAACTTGCTAAGATCATCTTTAATCAACAGCTCTAAGAATATTTTTGAGCATTCACGTGCAGCCTTAATCCATTCGTCTTTAAATTGAAAGTTCTCTGAGCCACAATAAGGCACTATTGAAATGCACAAGCCTCTTGGTGCCTGGTCTCGGTCCAAGTACTCTTCAAGTATGCTTATATTATATGAAACTTCCAACTCTTTTATTAACAGTTTTTCCAGATTTCTGAAAGCACTCCTAATGCCCATGTTAATTTCACTCTCTATATCCTCTCTGTTATTATTTAACTTGCTTCATAGTCTCTTTTGTTGTACATCAAAGGAATCTGTATCTGTTTGCTCCCAGCTGTAGTCAGCATTTCTAGCACTTGTGGATCTTGATGACGCAGTTGCAGAATCCGAATTGCTCATTCTTTATTGCAAGCGTAAGCCCCACTCTATAAAATCCTTTCTTGTCACCCTGTACAGCTGTCCTGGAGTACTGCTACTTCACTTGGCCTTGCGTTACCCCCTGGTAGCGCTCGTGATCTGCAGTAAAATAAAGCATTCAAATCCAAACAAATCCACAAGCTTTTACCATGTCTCAGCTAGTTTTGGCTGTTGCTGCACTGTATTGGAGGTGGCTAACTTCTGCAGTACCAAATCCAAACAGAAATAGGGTGTGCAGGGAAGAAAAAGGCAACAATCCAAAAGTTTAAAGTACCAATGGGATTTTACTGGATGCCAAGTAACAAAAGCAGTTTCAGGCAATAACAGTACCCCTAGCACCTCGACTCTACGAGTCTTCAAGGGGGTGAAAATACTGAAGCAAGATACGGTTTAAATACATCTCATTGGATCACTGTTACACATTCTCTCATTGGATCACAAATGTGACATCACTATTGAATGTTTTCTTAAAGCAGTAGGTTTCAAAAAGTTACTACAAAATAGTCAAGCAATACAAAATGAATAAAAGTGCAAAGAAAAAGGGAACAGTGACCAAATAATGAGACGTACAGCTGACCAATTAGACATGTGGCAGAACAGTTCAAATACAAGGGTTAAGCAGAAGGGTACAGTACTAGGAGCAATAGCAGGAGGGACCAAAAAGATACCTCAGAAGTTGCTTACAACCAGAGTAAGAGAGGGAGAGGCATATTTAGGTAGTAAGGTTATTTCAGATAGTGGGAATGGACAGAGGAAGTAGTCCGACCCAAGAAGGTATTGCAGCAAGGTGTAACAACAGTTTGAAAGTCAAAATAGTGGAGCAACTAGGTAGCCCTGGGGAGGGGGAAATAAGTTGGGGGAGTAAAATAAGTTGAATAAAATGAGAGTGAACTACTCAAAATGAGTTTCTCTTTATTGTAAAGCAGGCCACTTTTCTATGGGGAAGCCCAAGATAAATTCAATATTTGGTGTAGGCTCAAGATAGTTTCCATGGCTTGGAGGAGGTTGACTGTGACAAATTCTGAGAACTAATGGTTTAGATACGGAGTGACTTTACAGAGAGCTTAAGCACAGGTAGGTTGTGTGGCTTGTTCAGGGTTGTGCAAAGCAAAGTGGCAGGTGTAGGATTCAAACCCGGGTTTCCAGATTCAAAACGCTGCCCTCTAACTACAGGGCTGCTTTGTCTCCAGATTTTAATCAAAAACTACGGTAATGGGGATGATTGGAAAGCTTGCACTGATTTTTTTTCTGTTCTTTTGGCTGCTTTGCAGAACGCTCTACTTACAAATAGCTTTTATCGTTCATGGGCCCTGAAATTCTTTGAACGGTTAACCTTTTACCTGCTACAAGAACAAAAGGTTTTTTTCAGTAAGTTGTTTCTTTGCTATCAAATAGTGTTCTGGGGATATCACTGACAAAGCTTAGATTTGCCAACAGCAGGGGTCAAAATTAAGTTTTACAGCAACTGCCCAGCAGGGCTACCAATGGAGAAAATCCAATGGCCCAACTTCTATGCTTACTGAAATGTTTCCTCCTCCAGCACTAGGACACAGGGCTAATTAGTGAAACATGTTACTGGCCCAATACAATCCTGGACTGCAATTGGCCAGTGGGCTGCTGTTGCAAACCTCTATCCCTGTAACAGTGACAAACATATGCATAAAAATAGAGCTAGGAAAGACATAAAGAAAAATACATTTTATAGTGGTCCTCTGGAACTCTGACAAGATCAAAATCTACAACAGGATGTAATGGGAACCAGCACAGTGGAGGGATTCTAATATGCATGGGATAGGCACAAGGCAACCCTAGAGGTGTGTAGTAAGGGCTAAAGCCAATGGCCAAGTAGGGTCAGTGACCACTGATGCAGGCAGGGAATACGGGCAGACTGGATAGGGCCTAGTGGTCCTTATCTGCCATCAAATACTAGGTTACTACATCACCATGTTACCTCATATCAGTGCCTTCTATAACTTAGGTAATCTCTTCTAAGGCCCCCATACTTGACACAAACAGATGTGGGAGGTGGGGGATGTAACCATAAGATGGTAGTACTATGTTACAAATGTATCATCTGTGAAGCACAAGAATATCACAATGCATCAATGAACCACCAGCCTTTCCCACCTACTCACCTAGGAATATAATGAATAAGCAACTCCAGAATAAAGTAAAATGGGAAAAATACTCAAAGTGCCTGTACACTAATCAAACAACTTTACTTTTCTATTTCACTTTATTGTTTGCAACTTCACAACTTCCATTAACAGGCTGTCATACTTGGGGGTGCTAAGCAAATCAGAAAACACATTATCACAGCCAAGTGCTCATTGGAGACGCACTCACAAAAACTCATGCATGCGCGGGTGCGAGAGCACACGAATGCATGCAATTATGCACACACACACACACACACACACACACACACACACACACACACACATCATTTTTCCCAGATGCACAAATGCCAAGATGAAAACACATGAAGAGGACAGGACATACACCTCTAGCAAGCGCCAGCTCCCCACCAAAACACAAGGTAAAAATATGTGCTTGCATCCTACACAAAGAACGATGCCCCACAACATTTCAGTCAACAATATATAGTAAGCCCAATGACACTAAGAGATTAATAACATTGTATTTTATCTAACAAACACACTACAAATCAGACACAAGCTGACTGCCTTTTACTTACACTGAAAAGAATCCAAGTCAGTAAATTTTAAAAATTTTTGGCTGAAGTAAGTACCTTGTGGTGATGGTATTGTTACAACAGCTTCCATCATGTCAATGTCAGATAGATGACCCATCAAATCTTCAGAATCACGAAAGCTGGTCATAATAATAATAATAATAATAATAATAATAATAATAATAATGTTCTCAAAACCTCTGTGAACCTCTGGTCTTTGGGCTTACTGAATGAGCCTATGTAGTATGAACTCATGATATGTGACTATCACATGGGATGAGCTCATGCTTTGTAAAAGAGGGTCCTATACTATCTTATGATACATAGAAGAAGGGCCCCATTGATTCAATAGCTGCCGTTCTGTCTTATGATACATATAATGAATAGCATGTGATTTTTATGTTTGCTTGCATGCATGTGTAAGAAACATAGTGCCACCATATGAATTTTTGTAGGTGTGCCACTCAGCTTCCAATGCCCTGCTCCTTCTTGCAGGCTCTGTCTCACTGAACCAATAAATGTCAGAGCTGTCTATGACAGCAGTTCAGATGCAGTGGCATACAGCTGAAAGTGAAAGACCACTACAATCAGTGGTGGTAACGTGTAGGCAATTTACATACTGCCGTTGGCAGTATGCAAAGTGCCTATACTCAGCACTGCATCTGAACACAGCTGTCATAGACAGCTCTCTTGTTTTCTAGTTCCCCCCTCCCCAAACACTCAAGTAGCATGCTGGAAGCCCACCCCAGTGTGCTCATGCGTCCCCCCCCACCTCAAACCGTATGGCCAATGGGAGTGCCCAATCCCTCGCCTGCTTTGCTGCCCCCCAAACAGACTTCCAGGTGCCACGCTGGGAGCCCACGCTAGCATGGAAAAAGTCAATATGGTGACGGGGTGCCCAGTCCCCCATCGGCTCCACTCTGCCCCCCCAAAAAGAAGGCAGACTTCTAGTTGCCACGCTGGGAGCCCACCCCAGTGTGGCAAACATCTGTATGGCTGACAGGGGGGCCCAATCCCACATCGGCTCCACTGGCTCCCAAAAAACTTCCAGCTGCCACACTGGGAGCCCACCCCAGCATGGCAAAAGTTCCACGTCATCTTCTACAAAGCAAAAAAACACCTGAAAACAAAAAATGGTCCCTCATTGACTGTCTTGCCGCCTCCCCAACCTGCTCCCACCCTGTGCACACCCACCTCCTCACACACACACCTGCAGCCCATACTTACCTCCAGAGCCCAGCACAATGATCTTCAGTGGACTGGGAACACGTCTGCACTCTTCAAAGCCGACTGCGAACTGAAGAAATGCTAATAAGCTGAATAATGGCATAAATGTTTTTTTATTTCAACTTTAGTGTATATCTCAGCCATTTTGGGATTTTTGTTCACCAAATTTTCAACATGGGGTTCTTGGGGCCCCACCTCATGAACTCTGTTACTGTCATTTTGTTATTCGGTCCCGAAAGGTGATTTCGCAGTCACTGCACAGAACCACCTTTCAAGTCTGAGTAATGAAATGGCAGTGTCACAGTTCATGAGGTAGGCCCCCCAGAACCCTATGTTGAAAATTTGGTGAAAAAATTCCCCAAAATGACTGTTTTACAAGCATGGGTGGCATAGTTCCTACGCATGCTCGTAACTTTGAGACTGTTTAATATTTTCACTCCAGATTTTCAACATTGCCATTTTACCACACTTCCTTATGAACAGTACAGTTGTCATTTTTCATATCTCAGCCAAAATGTGTTTTCACACATGTAGTGCATATTGGCGTGGTCAATGTGCAAAATCAATGTTCAGGACACATTAAGAAAATCATAGTGACACTGTTCATGAGCAGAGGTATTAAAATGGCTATGTTGAAAATTTGGTGACAAAAGTCCAAAAAACGACTCTGTTATAAGCGTGCATTGTGCAATTTCCACGCACCTTCGTAAGTTAATGAATCTGTAATATTTGTAGTCCAGATTTTCAACATTGACATTTTTCCACACCTCCTTATGAACAGTACAGCTGTCATTTTTCACACCCTGTCCGAAATGTGTTTTTACACTTCCAGCACAGACTTAGCAGTCACTGTGGGAAATTAGTGTTCGGGACAGATTATGAAAATCATAATGACACTGTTCATGAGCAG
Source organism: Neoceratodus forsteri (assembly GCA_016271365.2). NCBI lineage: Eukaryota > Metazoa > Chordata > Ceratodontiformes > Ceratodontidae > Neoceratodus > Neoceratodus forsteri. The sequence goes on from CM057451.1 coordinate 45,225,200, forward strand.
AGGTCCCAAAATGCCTATGTTGAAAATCTGCTGTAAAAAAAAATCACAAAACTAATTACATTATGGGTGTACATTGTGCAGTTTTACGCACGCTTGTGACTCTACCAGTTTTTGTATATTTTCACTCCAGATTTTCAACAATGCCAGGACTGGAGGAGGGCAGATGTGATTCCCCTTCACAAAAGAGGGAGCAGGGCAGAAGCAAGAAACTACAGACCTGTTAGTTTAATCTCAGTGATAGGGAAAATGATAGAATCACTTCTGAAGGAAAGAATTATCGAGTACCTAGAGGCCAGAGGGGCACAGGACCCAAGGCAGCATGGATTCACAGCGAGAAGGTCATGCCAGATGAATCTAATAGATTTCTTTGACTGGGAGATCAAAGTAGTAGATCAGGGAGGGGCTGTGGACATGGCCTACCTAGACTTTAGCAAGGCATTTGACACAGTCCCACACAAAAGATTAATATACAAGTTAGCCAGCCTGGGAGTGGGTCTCAAGATGACTGTCTGGGTAAAGAATTGGCTGGAGAATAGGACACAGAGGGTAATAGTAAATGGAGTCCACTCTGAAGAATGGGGTGTTACTAGTGGGGTACCGCAGGGTCCAGTATTAGAACCAGTCCTCTTCAATGTCTTTATAAGTGACATAGCAGAGGGACTGGAAGGAAAAGTATGTCTCTTTGCAGATGACACAAAGATCTGCAACAGAGTTGATGCACAAGGTGGGGTGGAAAGGATGAGAAGGGACTTGGCAAGGTTAGAGGAATGGTCAAATGTATGGCAGCTTAGACTCAATGTAAAGAAGTGCAAGGTAATGCACCTGGGAAACAAAAACCCAGGGGAAGAGTACACAATGGGGTGTGAGATACTAACAACAACAAAAATGGAAAGGGACCTGGGGGTAGTCATATCAGATGACTTAAAGGTGGGCAAGCAATGTGAGAGGGCAGTAAGGAGGGCTGGTGGGATACTGGGATGCATAGGGAGAGGCATCACCAGTAGAAAACAGGAAGTTGTTATCCCTCTGTACAGACAGCTGGTGAGACCCCATCTGGAGTATTGCGTGCAGTTCTGGAGACCCAATCTCCACAAGGACATAGACAGGATGGAAGCTGTCCAGAGGAGGGCAACTAAAATGGTGCAGGGTCTGCAGCAGAAGACATATGAAGAGAGACTAAAGGAGCTTAATACGTATAGCCTCGATGAAAGGAGGGAGGGGGGACATGATAGAAACTTTCAAGTACCTTAAGGGAATCAACAAAGTCCAAGAGGGTAGCATCTTTCAAAAAAAGAGGTATGCAAGAACAAGGGGACACAATTTGAAGATGGGGGGGCGGTTCAGAGGTAATGTGAGGAAGTATTTTTTCACAGAGAGGGTTGTGGATGCATGGAACGGCCTTCTGGAGGAGGTTGTGGAGTCAAAAACAGTGGTTGAATTCAAGTATGCATGGGACAGTCATAAGGCAATTCTAGAGGGTGGGGGTAGAAAGAAGTGGGCTGCTGGTTAACTAGGATCTGCAGCTTATCCATTAGGTAGGGAAATGGGCAGACTGGGTGGGCCAAGCGGTCCTTATCTGATGTCAAATTACATGTTTCTATGTTTCTTTACACTTCCTCTTGAACAGTACGCCTGTCACTTTTCACATCCTGTTCAAAATGTGTTTTTGGACCTGTGGCGCCAAATGGCACAGTCGCTGTGCAAAATCACCTTTCACATAACAAACTGATAGTGTCACTGTTCATGTGGTGGGGTTATAAACAGTCCATGTGGAAAACATGGAGTAAAAATACCAAGAAACACTCAGGGCTTTAGGGTTTTCGACGATAATGCGTTACTCTGTAGGGACTGACAGGCGTCAAGTGTGTGACTTGGGACGGTCAACAGTAATGCTCATGCCATTCCACTGCCACTCTCACCCTGCAGCCAGTGACAGGCATCGAGGTGCGCCTTGGACCCTTTGCCCCCAGAGTTTACCCCATTCTCCTATACTGTGCCCATTTCAGTGTATTTCCTTATAGAATGAGGTGAATGTAAAGCCCAAACACCCCAAGGCACACCTCAACACTTATTAGTGTCTGAAGTGGTAGGGTGAGGTGAAATGTCATGACCGTCATGGGAGACAACCCAAAGGCACACCCCAATGCCTGTTCAGCTCTGCAGAGTGATGGTGGAGTTGGCGTCAGTTCAGTACGTCAATGCCATTCCTATACTGCATCTGTCTAACTCCTGCACTTCCACTGCTAATGCCAGCAAGCCAACATTCGGCACTGACAAATGCTTGTCTTATACTGTTATGCTGGGCATAGCATATTTTTTAGGTTTCTCAAATAGTACAAAAGAGTTCAGAAAGCAATTGAACAAGTTTTTCATTTTTAAATGGGTACTGCAGTGCATGTTTCATTGCTTTCTGAAGATTAGATCTCTCTTGAAGACTTTCACCAGTACCATAAGTATACATTTAATAGAAATATGTGCTTTTGATAACCGGTTATCTTGTGAATTATCTTTTTCAAAGGAAATAGAAAAATATATTTAGCTTCTGACATCAAAATATCAGCATTCTGATGTATTCTGTTTTAAGCTTAAAAGAAAAAGGTATGAAGAGAATATGTCTGTTTTTTAATCAGACTTTAGGATTTGTAGAATTCTACTTAGACTAGGAAGCCTTGTAAAATCAGCTCCAGCACGGGACACACACACACACACACACACACACACGCGTACACACACACACCACACATCACACAATGTTTCTGTCTCTGCTTTTAAAGTTAGAACTCACAAAACACACACTGTTTCTGTATCTGCTTTAAAAGTTAGAACTTTTCTCATTAAAAAATAAACCTCTACCTATCATAAATATTTAAAAATGCATCCTTTTAACAGCCATCTTTTACATAGTAAAGACAAATGCCCAGATATTCCAAAGGGTTGTGCCACGCGCAAGGGATGTGCCAGCACAAGTCTGAAAATGCACCATTGTGTGATATTTAGCGGGAGGCAGCTGCACCCCCCCAAATCGCAATGCGCAAGAGCGCAATGGTAATGATTGCATGGGCAACCGAAGGGGGTGGAACCATGAATAAATGGTGCAGTGTGATATTCAACAGCATGCGCCATGTGCAATAGGGGAACAAACGGAAGTTGCGCGATAGCGGAAATGATCCAAAATAAATAGGAACAAGAGAGAGGCAAAAGAACGCTACAGGGAAGCCAGATTTGGGAGTGAGGTGACAGCAACCAGGCAGACAGTAGCAGTGAGCAGGACAGGGCAGAAGCAGGACACAGCACACCTGGAAAGTAGCAGGAACAGGAAAGGAGTAGGGAGCCTGTGCCACTGTGCAGGAGGAAAGGGGAAGTGCCACATTGGACTGAGGGCACTGACAGTGGGCAGGACGCCCAAATCTGGGAGGTGTTCCTGGTGCAAGGGGAGTAGCAGAAAGGACAGTGGGGGGATTGGGAATACAGCTGCTGGGGGGGTAACACAAGCCAGGGACATGGCCAGTGCCACCATTCAGATGGAGGCAGTAATGAGGGGTATGAGAAGGCAGGCAGCAGGGGGGCGTGGCTGTGGAAGGGCCCATTGGTGGTATGCCCCCAACAGGCAGTACTGAACCCGCATCAGCTTTGAGATGTACAGTGACACCGAGATGGTGGGCCGGTACTGCCTGAACCGGGCAATCCTGAGGCGGCTCTGTGAGCTGTGCAGTGATGGGATGCAGGCACCCACACGATGGAGACATGCTCTGTCAGTGGAGACAAAAGTGACAGCTGTCATGTGTCTGCTCACCACGGGTACCTTCCAGAGACCAACAGGGGACACAACAGGAATAACCCAGTCAGCCACGTCATGCCTACTCACCCAATTCCTCAGCGCACTGCTGCCACATGCTGCGGAGTACATCCATCTCCCCAGCACACCGGCGGAGCGCACAGCACACATACAAGAGTTCCACAGGGTAGCACGTATGCCTGGCATGCTCAGGGCCATTGACTGCACCCATGTGGCCATCTGCACGCCACCTGGCCTGGAAGGTGCAGCATACAGTACATAAATCGGAAGGGCTATGCAAGCATCAACTGCCAGGTGGTGTGCGATGCTAGGGGGTGCATAACCAATGTCTGTGCCACGCACCTTGGGGGGAGCACATGATGCCTTCATCTGGCACCAGTCTGCACAGTGCCACAGGTTCGAGAGTGGGGACATCCCCACTGGCCACCTAGTGGGTGAGTATGCAAATCATGAAGAAAGACATGGATCTTGGGAGGGGCATAGTCAGAGGTGACATGGGTACTGGCCTAGATGGCCCATAGCAGGGCAATGCTGATCACCAAACTAATGTCCACCCTCCATCCCTGGCTGCTCACACCATACCAGTGGCCCACGACCCCATCCCAGCAACACTACAATGAATGAGGCACATGTCACCACACGCAATGTCATACAGCGGGTGTTCGGGATGCTGAAGGCACATTTCTGTTGCCTGGACACGTCTGACGGTGCCCTACAGTACAGCCCCTCAAAGGCCTGTGGGCTATTCCTGGCCAGTTGCATCCTGCACAACATGGCCAACAACTGTGGGATAGCTGTACAGGTCGAAGAGGGGGACAGCGATGGAGACGATGAGGACTCTGGTACAGATGGTGATGGGCAGCCTCCCCTTGGTTGAAGGGACCCCCAACTGATCTGGATGGCGCAGCTGCACCGAGACACCATCACAGAGGAGCACTTCAACTAACCCAGGTAATTCACGGGGCCATGTGCAACCACCAATGGAAAGCGCACAACCCACAAACACGCATGGAAAAACCCCAGGGGTGCATGTCGTAAAGGGAATTGGCTGAGCATGGAACTGCACACACCATCAGACATGTGCAAGGCCTAACATGGCACGTGGTCACACACATACACACACACACACACACACACACACACACCCCACAAGACATACACAAAGGGTAGGAGGCAAGCTGACCACAACCGCCACCCCTAGCCACACACACGTCCACAGACCACCACGCTCAGTGCCTGTCATTGTGCATGTCTCAGATGCTGGGCACCATTGCACAGTGGCAGACAGCGCAATGCAGGCATCATCATGCACGTGCCACAGTGGCCAGCAGCTGGGAGGCTGTGCACATGGAACGTGTGTGTGTCTGTGTGTGTGTGCAGGGCTGGGTACCCCACCCATGCATTGCACGATGAACAACGCACTGCACACAGGGCAGCGTCAGACAGTAGCCATGGTGGGAGACAGGTCAGTCACATGGCACAGTACCACGGTCACCACAGATGCATGGGCAGCCCACCAAGACCCGCCAGCAGTGACATGCTGACCAATGGCCTCATGGGGTGGCACCGATGGTCCCCCAGGGGTTCCGCTGCGGGAACGCGACCATTCTTGAACAGGGTCTGCAGCTCACCGAACATGCCTGCGCCAGGCATGCTTGGGATGCCCACAGCTGAACCTGGTGTCGACAAGGATGGTGTCACACGATGCTGGGAACTGGGGGTGGACATTGCACTGCACGGTGTCTGCGATGCATGGGCAAATAACTGTGTGCCCATTGTGGCCATGACAGCTGTGAATGCCTGTGTCTGCCTGTCAATGGCGGGGGTCACATCCTCCTGCAGCCAGTCCATCCCTGCCAGGAGCAGACTGGTGTCCCTGCTGCACCGCTCCTCTGCCTGGTGCAGGACCACACTGAGTGCATCCACCGCCGACACAAGCCGCAACTGCTGATCCACTGAATCATGGAGTATGCGGGTGTGCTCCTCTAAGAGGTCATCCGCCTGATCGGCATGATGTCCCTCATGGTGTTTGTGGCTGTGATGGGCAGCACCCTTTGAGGTTGGGCGCTGCACACCAGGGCCATGCCTGGGCATGTCCACAGGTGGTGCACTGATGCTGCCCCCCGACACTGTCCCCCCATCGCCATTGGCCGACTACTGACACTGCTCCTCCGGTTGCCACTCTCCAGAGCTCAACGGGGCTGCCACAGTGGCCACAACAGCCCCACCGTCCTGGACACACACCAGTGCTGCCCCACTGGTGCAGACAGGCATAGGCTGGGACTGTGATGTCACACAGGCCTCCACGGTGGCACCACCCATGGCTATGCCCCATGCTGTAACCTTCTGTGTGGCCATCCTGTGGCCCACACGTATCACTGTCCATGATGTGAGCTCCATCATCATCAGCAACAGATCTGGCACCAGTCTGAGTCTCAGCATGCTGGCATCCATGGATGCTGGTAGGCTGGGACATGGGCAGGGCCTCCTCTGCACCTGCTCCACCAACATCAGTCCGGACAGCCAGGTAGGCACACTGTCGTATTGACCCTTGGACACCTGTGGAGGTGGATGGGCCCTCCTTTGTATCCAGGGTATCGCCCTCAGTGGATGAGCCCACCACTGCTGACCCATGTAGATGCTCAGGAGCTGTAAGGGAACACAGTAGCATTAATGTATCTGCTCTACCCTGTGGCATCCCCCCCAGTGACAGATCAGGACCTACCATGCAGTGACGAGCTACCACCCATCTGGAAGCCACCACCTGGAACATCCTCAATGGCACAACACCACATGCTGCAAGCAACCTGCTCTTTCTGTGGGGTCAGGTGCTGCATGGCCGGCTGTCCCCCACTGGTTGCAGCCCATGCTGCCCTGATGACAGCCACTTTATCCTTAATCCTCCTCCTGTCCGTGCCTACCTTCTTTTTGCACTCCTGCATGGACCGCTGGTGGCTGCCATGCTGGTTGATGGCACGCACCGCCTCTCCCCATGCAGCAGCACGGGCCTGTGGTGTTCCCCGCTGTCCGCTGAGCAGCAGTTCCTAGTCAAGGTAGACCTCAAACAGGGCATCTGTTTCTGCCTTGGTAAAGTTTTCTCCCACGTCTCTGTTCCTCCTCCTCCACCTCACGGTCGCTCATCATTGATCCTGTAGGAATGACAGGTGTTACCTCTGACTGTGCAGTCCCATGCATCTCCCACATACCACAGTCCACATTCCCAAACAGCATGCAACTCACCACAATAGACTGCAATACCAGACTATGGCTTCTGCAGCCCAATGTCGTATTTATATAGTGCAACGCATGCAAATGAGGTGAGGTGCAATTTTAAGTGGATGCTAATGCATTATCCGTTCCATTGAATCGCTAATGAACTGATTTGCATATGCCGGCTGAATATCGCGCTGTTGCGCCTCGCGCGATTGTGTTGAAAGCGCTCAGGCAAGGGAGCAGTTCTGTGACGTGCACAGTGGACACCGAACGGTGCATGCCCAGGGTGCTGACACCGACGCCTGCAGCACTGCTGACATGCTGTGCACAGGAGGCAGTGCAGGGCACGGCCACCATTGTGCCAGTTGTGCTACTGCACTGTTCACATGTATGGCGCTCTTGCACTGGGGCACCGTAGGCACCATGGAGCCACAGCACGGTAGGTCACTACAGGGCATCTCACACAGGCACCCAATCATGCTACACACAGGGAGTACCAATCGCGCTGTGGTGGTCCGCGCATGAGAGACCCTTAACCCTGTGCCCGACCTTGGCCCCCTAGGTGCCATGCATCCACATGGGTGCACCACTATCGTGCTGTTTGGTGACAGCGCAATGGGGAATGGCAGTGCTGTACCGCACAGCATCTGCACGTGGTGGACCGCGCTACTGAACGCCATTTTGACTCCGATCAGCTTCAGAGATGGCAAGACGGAGGGCTGCTGTTTGGAGCCAGGTGGAGCTGGCCAATTTGGTGGCCATAGTAGAGCCTCATGCTGGGGCACTTTTTGGGAATGCACCCCTGGACAGGGCCAGGAGTGCTGTATGGGAGGAGGTGGCGGTGGCACTGGAGGAGGCCACAGGAATGGGGCACACAGCTGAGCAGTGCCACCACATATACAGGGACCTCCAGCACAGGGACCCGGACAGGCTTGCCCACCTGCAGGCACATGCCAGGAAAGGCACAGTGCCATGACCAGGTAGGTGCCCCATCCATACACTGGTTGCGTCAGTATGGTTATCGCGGTGGGCATGTGTCCACCACATGGGGGGTGGGCTGTCCAGTGTGGGCAGTGTTGTTGGTGATGGAGGTGGTGTTGGGGAGGTTGCAGCATGGCTGGCTGTGCGGGATCACACACTCTGGGGGGTGGGGGCCTTTGATACTGAATTGTACTGATAATCCCCTCTCCATGTTTGCACCCTAGGCCCTGAAGAGCGGCGCCGAGCCTGACAGGACTGACACCGAGGCATGGGTGGGGGAGATGGTCAACAACCACAGGCAGCCTGTTGCAGTGGACTACAGTGCCCGGATCAGGCCAATGATGGTAAGTGCCTTTCTTCCAGGATATTCTGTGCATGCTGTGTTGCAGGGCAGGTGGCGGAGCATGGCCACCATCCGTTGACACCACTGACGTGAACGCCACACAGTACAGTCAGCACTGTCCTGTGGCACTGCATGTGTGGGTGTGCATCGCTGGTGGTCCATGCGTGCACTGGGTACATGGCTATGCCTCTGCTTTCGCACCGCATAGCCATGTCACTGTACAGCCACGGTGGTGCTGTGCGGGACTTGGGTGGTGGGTGTGTGCAGTGGTCCACATGGCTGTGTGCACCTGGGTGGGCAGGTCTTGTGGACATGGTTACTGTGGGTGGTCGCCCACCATCACACAGGCATGTCCCATGGCTGTATGCCATGCACAGCGGGTGGACTGCAGGGGGCTGTGCATTCACACCTATTGACTCTGCTCCCTTGTCCTAGGTGGACAGCAAATGCGGCACATGGAGAGGGTGCTGTAGGAGCTTCTGCAGGTGGCCAGGGCCTCTCTGGAAATGTTACAGAGGATGGAGCAGCTAGGAGTCTGCAGGAGGCATGGCGGGAGGCACCATCAGAGTGGGGATTGGGGCTCCCACTGAAATTCATGAACCCAAGGATTGCACCTACCCCCCTGGACCCACCCTCACACCCCTCCTTCCCTCTACCATTTGTTCACCCCTGCCCCTTACCCACCCCCACCTGATTTGAGGCCCTCACCCCCAACATTTTGTAAATATTTGTAAATAGTTGTTTTCTATCTTTTAATATGCATTTATTATGCCTACTATGGTGGTCTCTGATTTGCAGTTGGCTACAGGTGCTCAGCTGCAGTGGCGTGCATGGCATCAGGGGTGGCGCAGTCATGGGTGTGTGTGTGTGTCCATAGGGGAAGTGACTATGGTGTGGGCGTAGCTATCAGTCACTGTCTGTGGTTTGTGTGTTGTTCCCTGTGCACTGGATGACTGTGTGCAGTGGTCCACGGTGCATGCACTGTGTCCATGGTGCACCTGTCAGACTGTCCATGGCCTGTGCAGCTGACACCCTTGCATGTCTGTGACCTGCACAGTCCACTGGCATGTCAGTGGTGGCTGTCCATGCAGGACAGCCACTGTACCTATCACAATGCTGGGTTGTCTTCTGTCACTCATGTGGTGCATGTCTGCCTTGGGTGGCACTGTGGCCTCCGCTGTTGTTGACCCACCTCCATGCTGTTACTTGTGTCTGTTGCAGGGGATGTGCTCCACTGTCTGTCACTTGTGCTCTGGGAACATGTTGGTGGTGTACAGCTTCATGGTGCCTGCGCAGGGTGGTTGGCACTCCTGTGTCATGGAGGGGTGCTGGCCATGTGTACACAGTTTTCATGGCAACACACCAGGGGCTTGGTTGACCAGCTACTGTGTCCCTGTGTTGGTGTGTCCTTGGGTGTGGGTGGGTGGGTGTTTGTCCATGCACTGTGTTGCATCCTGTGTGGCACATGCTTCCATGCACCACTGTGGGTGTCTGCGCTAGCTGTTGTGGCCAGTGCTGGGTCAGGGTGTGTCCTTGGCAGGGTGTGCAGGGTGCTGTGCCACTAGTGGTGAGGTCCAGGACATGCCCTGTCACGTGTGGGGTACCTTGTGTGCCGAACCATGGTCGGTCTCTCAGCTGTACCTCGGGGGTATGTGCATGGTGGCACTGTGTATGCAGTCATTGCATCGCTGTCTGCTGCCACCCACTGAAGGGTGCTCGTGGTGGGGCTGCCTTGCATGGTTCTGTGGTGCACAGTGTTGCATTGTCATGGTGGGGGTGGTGGCATGCATGGGGTGTCCTGCACTGGTGGTCACTGCTCCTGGGCAGGGTGTCTGGGGATTGCAGTGCAGGGTGTGCTCTGCATTGGTGGGATGGTGTGGCATGGGGTGGCTGGACCTCCTTGTGTGCCGGTCACAGCTTGCCAGGGGGTGTGCTGGGGCACCATGCCCCAGCTGTGGGTTTGTTGCTGGTATCCATGGGCCAGTGGTTATTCTAGCTCTCCCCGGTTGTGCAGTGCATGGAGTGTGGGGGGCAATGTCTGTTCTGCTGTGTGCTCCTCTGCCCATCTCTAGCATGGGTGGTCCGCCCATGCATCCTGTCCCTGCGCATCCCTGGTTGTGCTGTTGTGCTGCTGCCCTGCTCCACTGAGCATCCCTGGTTGTGCTATTGCACATCTGAACTGCACCACTGCACATCCCTGGTTGTGCTATGGCACAGCTGGCATGATATTCAGTCATGTGCCGCAGGTGCATCTTTACCTGCTCAGTGTTTGTATATCACACTTATTGCATATGGGCGCTGTGGAGTTGTGCCTGCACCTGCTGTTGTGCACTTTTATGGTGCAGTTTGAATATCTGGGCCTTAATGTTCTTACAGGAAACACATGGAGGTTACAACCATCAGACACTTTCACCAGTAACATTAGTATATATTTAATAGAAATATGTGCTTTTGATAAGCAGTGATCTTGTAAATGATCTTTTTCAAAGGAAATAGAAAAATATATTTAGTTTCTGACATCAAAATACCAGAATTCTGTTGCATTGTTTTTTAAACTTGAAAGAAAAAGATATTTATAGAGCATGTCTAGAGTATGTCTGTTTTTTAATCAGACTTTAGGATTTGTAGAATTCTACTTAGACTAGGAAGCCTTGTAAAATCAGCTGCAGCACTGGACACACACACACACACACACACACACACACACACACACACACACACACACACACACACACAATGTTTCTGTCTCTGCTTTTAAAGTTAGAACTCACACAACACACACTGTTTCTGTCTCTGCTTTAAAAGTTAGAACTCATTTTCTTTTTCTCATTAAAAAATAACCCTCTGCTTATCATAAATATTTAAAATGCATTCTTTTAACAGGCATCTTTTACATAGTAAAGACAAAATGTTCTTACAGAAAACACATGGAGGTTACAACCATCAGACACTTTCACCAGTAACATTAGTATATATTTAATAGAAATATGTGCTTTTGATAAGCAGTGATCTTGTAAATGATCTTTTTCAAAGGAAATAGAAAAATATATTTAGTTTCTGACATTAAAATACCAGAATTCTGTTGCATTGTTTTTTTAAACTTGAAAGAAAAAGGTATTTATAGAGCATGTCTAGAGTATGTCTGTTTTTTAATCAGACTTTAGGATTTGAAGCAGTCTACTTAGAATAAGCACTCCTTGTGTAACCCCTCACCCCTGCCTTTTTGCCAAAATGACAGGTGGCATGCTGTTGAAGCTGACAGCAATACCTGGTGAGGACCTGGGTTCGGGGAGGATGAGGTTACTCGGCCCATGGGAACCTAGGTTTGGCTACTCTGCACAGGGGCACCCAAGTAAATCCGAACACAGGAAGCAATAACTGTAATGTCCGGAACCAGGAATGGGATTCTACAGTGTGGCTTTTATTCACAAACTAGCTGAACACAACAAAGCATAGACAGACCCCATGGGGCTACATTTACTGGTAATGCAGATTAGAGATTACAACGGTCCACTTGAAGAATGAACCAATTATACTGTTTTCAGGCTCTGGACCCACCAGGCACACAGCCTGGACTTGCACGCGCTTTAGGTACACAGCCCAACTGGACCGGCTCCCCTGCCGGCCACTTGATCCACGGTCCATTTGAAGAATGAACCCATTTTCTTGTCGTGGCTCCCCATACCACTTAGAGTCTGTGACTCCTAGAGAGATTTCCTCCTTACTTCTTATGACTCCCATCTCACAAAGAGAATTCTTCTTTACTCTTGTTGTGGCTCCCCACACCACTTAGAGTCTGCGACTCCTAGAGAGATTTTCCCTTTTGCAACCCCATGTCTGGGTACTTCCCTCATCACTGACCAAGTGCATGAGGCAAATTAGCAACCACAGCAGAAATCCACAGAGGTGGACCTGGTTACTAAAGATGGGGGGGTGTTCCCACCTCCAGCTCCCACAGCCCATACCCGGCCATTTCTCTGGAAAAACTGAAACTTCTGAATGTAGATTAAATGGCAGATGAACTGTCATATCCCCTCTACAATTTACTTGAAATCACACAGCACTCTAGCATTTGACACTACTCCATTTGTTTGACCTAGTCCTATAGGCTTCCCAAATTGTAGCTCAATTCCTAGATTCCCACACATGTCTCAGGGTGAAGAAACACATTTTTGCCCTCTCATGTTAGAGCAAACACTCACCCTTTAGTTGCAGGTGCCCCATAGGCAATCACAAATCTTCCAACTTTCCAAACAAAGGCTGAACTGAATAGGCAGCTTTTCTTCCTCCTGGCAGAATTAAGGGGATTGCCCCAGGAATCTGCATGGGGATCTTTACATCCCCCCTGGAGGGAGGGGCACTGAGACCTGAACAGCGGTCTCCACCACTTGAGCACACCTTCACTTACTGAAGACTAACTGCAGACTGACTCCTTCTTACTGAAGACAAACTGGAAACTGAACTCTTCTCTTTGAAAACTCCCAACGTTCTATCTAACTCCCTCTGCTGCAGATTCCAATGTGGCTTATGCAGCTGCGAAAGTTCTATTGGTGATGTCATCCCTCAGTCTCAGCTGAGACTGAGAACAGAGTGAGACAGTGTGAAACCCATTTAACTGGAGTTTCACAAGCTGCCTTCCCTGCCTACCACTAGGTCTTACTGGGATTCTAGTAACCCCGGGTAACAAGGGGTTACACTTGTAAAATCAGCTTCAGCGCTGGACAAACACACACACACACACACACACACACACACACTAGTTCTGCTTTTGAAGTTAGAACTCATTTTCTTTTTCTCATTAAAAAGATATGTTTTTTCATAAATATTTAAAATGCATTCTTTTAACATCAGTTTTTTCCATAGTAAAGATAAAATGTTCTTAAAGGAAACTCATGGAGGTTAAAACCCTCTTGAATACTTTTCACCAGTAACATTAGTATATATTTAATAGAAATATGTGCTTTTGATAAGCAGTGATCTTGTAAATGACCTTTTTCAAGGAAATAGGAAAATATATTTAGTTTCTGACATCAAAATACTAGAATTCTGTTGCATTGTTTTTTAAATTTGAAAGAAAAAGATATGTATAGAGTATGTCAGTGTTTTAATCAGACTTTAGGATTTGAAGCAGTCTACTTAGAATAAGCATTCCTTGTAAAATCGGCTTCAGTACTGGACACACACATACACACACACACACACACACACACACACACGTTAGCTCTGCTTTTAAAGTCAGAACTCATCTTCTTTTCTTATTAAAAAAGAAATCTCTGTTTTTTCATACATATTTAAAATAAATTGTATTACAATAACTTTCTTACATAATAAAGATAAAATGCACTTACAGTTCTCTGAGCTTCAAAGCACAGTTCACAAACAAATTCCCTGCATAAAAAGGCATCCTGCAGTTATCCCACAGTCTGATGGGGGAAAGTTGAGGGAGTGCAAGGTAGGTGATGGGAGCAAGGTAGGTGTTGGGATAAGGTGGGAGGAGGGGAGAGACTCAGGTTCAAGCTAGGTCTCTGTTTTTCATAAATATTTAAATGCATTGTATTAAAATAACTTTCTTACATAATAAAGATAAAATGTTCTTACAGCACACTGTCCTCTGAACTTCAAAGCACATTTCACAAAAAAAAATCACCTGTGTAAAAAGGCAGGCTGCAGTTATCCCACAGACTGACAGGTGAGGTTGAGGGAGAGCAAGATATGTGATGGGTGCAAGGTAGGTAATGGTGGGGCATGGAGAGAGAAGGAGAGAGACTCAGGTTTGAGCTGGGTAATGGGGTGCAAGGTAGGTGATGATTGGGTAAGAAAAGTGGAGGGGAGAGACTCATGTTCAAACTAGGGCAGGGTGGTAGAGGTTCGAGGGGATGAATTTGGACTTCAGCCAGGATGGTGTCACATGGGTTTGAGGGAATGGAGGAGAGACTCATTTTCATGCTAGGACAGGGTGGGAGAGGTTCGAGGGGATGGAGGAGGGACTCTGGTTCGAGCCAGGATGGCTTTGCATGGGTTCAAGGGGATGGAGGAAGGACTCAGTCTTGAGCTAGGACAGGGTGGCAAAGGTTTGAGGAGGTGGAGAATGGACTCCTGTTTGAGCCAGGATGGTGTCACATGGGTTCAAGCAGATGGAGGACGGATTCAGGTTTGAGCTAGGATGGTGTCACAGAGGTTTGAGGGGATGGAGAAGGGACTTGGTTTTGAACTAGGATGGTGTTGCAGAGGTTCAAGGGGATGGATGAGGGACTCAGGTTCAAGCCAGGGTGGTGTCACACAGGTTCAAGTAGATGGAGGAAGAGGAGGGACTCAGATTTGAGCTAGGACGTGGGTGATTATGGTTTGATTGGACAGAGGATGGACTCGGGTTCAATCTAGGATGGTATTGTGGGGGCTCTAGGGGACTGGGGATGGAGGAGGAAGGACGTAGGGGCATAGAAAGGGGATGATGCATCATTTCCGAGGTTTGAGCGCATGTCATTTCCTGCATTTCATATGTCACTTCCTGCGCTTAAGGTGGAACATCTGGTGTTTAAGGTGGGACTTCTTGTGCAGAGGGCAGACTTCTGGTGCAATGTAGGGATGATTCTGATTGGCCTATTTTAGGCCACGCGCACCTGTCAAATGACATGGTGCATGCTGACTGGCTGAAATTTAACATTTGACAAGTTATATGAACTCTATACCACTAATAACTTTGCAACTGTTTGTCTGATTTGCCTAAAATGTTGCATATGTGGCATCCAGCCATAGATCTCTGGATCTGGAAAGTTTAGTTTCAGGTTGATATACAGTTGTGAAACTGCAGAGTGTCAAAAATGTGAAAAATCCTCAACTTTTGTTCATTTTTTCATCAGGCTTAACAGACAGAATGATATGTCTGTTTGGATTCAAATGTGCACGTGTACATGTGGCCTGGGTCAAAGGTGTGCCTTTTGAAGATTTGGTGAAAACATATAAATCCTTTCAAAAGTTATGGAAGTTTTTCATGTCCCATTTTAGCCTATGGGAAAATTTATATGTGCACTGGGAAAACATCTGCGAAAACATGTTTTGTGCACCAAAAGATTTCATTATAAGGTATGGAGGTGTCGCAAAAACATTTTTGTTTTCACTAAAAACAATGCTCAAAAAGATTGTCCCATGTGTTGTTTTCTTTGTCACTTCCTTGTGCCAAGGTGGATTGTGCTTCTGGGCTAAAAAATTTACAGCGTGGCAAGCCCTGGTCCCACAGATGTGCCTTTTGGTGGTGTGGTCCCAAAACATTCAATCGGCCCATAGTTACAGTGTGCTGAAGCTGAGAAATTTCCCATTTGATAACATTGTGGTGCCCGTGGCACCTTTAGGCACCCCTATCTCGTAAATGATTTGAGATACAGATTTTTCACTACAAGCATGCATGGAGGTTTCGAAGTCATGATTACAACTACAGTGGAATTTCTTCCATAGTTGCTATGGTTATTGAGATATTGCCAAATAAGTGTTTTAAGGGTTCCTTTTCAGTAATGTGGGGCTGCTGTATGGCTCCGTACTTATGGTAAGTGGGAGCACAGGGATTGGAGGGCCCGCATTCCCATAGATGTATACCATTATGCAAAAAAAATGGACAACGTGAAGGGAGTGCAGGGCTCAGAGGGCCCGTGCTCCCTCAAACACATGCCAGTTACCAGTTACATTACACTTTCTCAAAAAGCAGGGGAAATTCATTGCAAAAAACTTTGTTAATGCATCAGTTAGGGTTAATAGCACAGCGACAAAAGTATGAAAGGTGATCTTAGGGTTACCCACTTCCACCCTCCCCCACCTTCCACACACCAACTGACATCCGGGGTGTGCCATGGGGTCATCAGACCTAACTCTCACCCATTCTTCTGTCTTGGCATGTCAGCTTGCTTACACATGGAATAGGGTGAGAGTTGAGCCTGATGACCTCATGCTTTACCCCAGTGTTAGTTGGTGTGGAGGGGGAGGGGGTGGATGGTAGGTAACTCAATATCATATTTACTTTGTCACAGTGCTATTAACCCTAACTGATGCATTAATGATGTTTTTTTGCAATGAATATATATATATATATATATATATATATATATCTAGGCCCACCCTTTGAGGGAAGCCAACACACTTGGTATGACCTTATGAGGGACTCTTGGACTCCAAGGTATGAGGGGTGGCTCTACATGGGCCAGTCACCAAGGCAACTGTCCCTTATCAGAGAATGTCATTGACTGTGGGCTGAATCCTGAGGGTTCTCCTTCTGACTACAAACTGGTGCTCTTAAAGGTAATCAGCTGCCAAGGCCTCACCTCTCCTCAGCCTCAGAGTAATCCACTTGTAAAGATGCAAAATTCCTTGTTACCCCCCCGTACTAACCTATGAGCCTACCATGCCACCAAACAATGAGCATCACCCTGCTGCTCGGCCACCGGATGAACAACCTGTGATGTTCATTCACCATCAAGCATATTACCCCATGGTTTCCTCCAAAACACATTGTAGGTCTGCTAGAAAACCTTAATTCCCTATGTCACATAAATGCAATCCATCTTTAGAAAAAGAGTAAGAAACTTTTGCAATTATCTCATCATATTGCAACACCAGTCCGCAAACTGAGTCCATAAATCCCCTCATGGCCATATTAGTCAGTCTATGCACTCTCTCTCTCTCTCTCTCTATCTATTGTGTTAGGATTGCGAGCTTGGTGCCAACACTGCCTTTAAATCATGTGACCACATAATCCGCATGTTCGTCCATTCTTGGTGCAAAAATGCCAAGTCCTCTTTCATGAATCACAACAGTTCCAGTGATTTAACCACACTCAGATCTTTGCCACTTAAGTAGATGACCAGTGTATTTGAAGGGGTGAGGCATCGAGCTTTGGAAATGATCCTTGGAAGCAGACCTCCCAACTTCATCCCCTGCCGTGTCATCTATTGAACTCATACATGCAATGGATACATGAAGAGAATCTTGTCCCCTCAGAATTGCCTTGCTCTCCCCGCCACCAAATGCAAGAAGGAGTGGCCACAGTTTCACACTCATTTTCTCTGGGAGTCATGAACTGTCAAGACAAAACAGAAGGTTAATGTCATTGTGGTCACACATAACTCTCAGAAGCTTGGGACCTCCAACACCCCAGTGACTGGATTCGCGCATCTGTCCAGTCCTCTACCCAAGCATGTGAGGCAGCACCTATATGAAGGGAGTGGGTTTCGTATTCCTGCAAGTCGATCACCCAGAGCCCTCAGGGCCTTGTCAAGCATGTGGTGAAACTGAAAAACCATCAGGGGAGACTCACCCTTATGACAAAAAGATGCCTGCCCCCCGGTACCCCATTGTTGGAGGTAGTGCAACCCCCCCCATGGAATGTTCCACTGAATCCCCAGTAGGACCACAGGCAGCACCAGCAATCCCACACCACCCTGTCTGTCTTGCTTTGGTACACTTCCCTGACAGAGACGCCATTACAGTGAACTACGTCGATACTGACAACATTGACAGTTCACTGTAATGGTGCATCAGAGACATGAGCACACTGTCTCCCAGTCCTGCTCCCCCGATCCAACTCCGACTCGGAGTTAGAATCCAATAGATCAGGGGTTGCAGGGGGCACAGCCCCACGTGGGTGGTTTTTGGTGGGCAAAGCCCCCCGATAGAAACAAGGGATCGTGAGTACTTTGGGATTTATATCAACCGCAACTTGTGGTCGACATACATCCTATCGCGGTGATGCCGGTGATGAAATTGTTATTGAACTGGCATTGCAGAGCCCTAGCTTCTATGCAAGTGAACAAAACCCCCTTTGAGGTTCACTGC
Organism: Neoceratodus forsteri; assembly: GCA_016271365.2. NCBI lineage: Eukaryota > Metazoa > Chordata > Ceratodontiformes > Ceratodontidae > Neoceratodus > Neoceratodus forsteri. Next base: position 45,243,352 of record CM057451.1, read on the forward strand.
CACATCATCTTCTTCCAGTATCACTCGTAATGTGGAAGATTTGCTCAGCTGGACTAGCTCAGAAACCCTAAAAGCACCACAAAAAGCCACTAAAAAGGCCATGTAAAACAACTGCACTTCTGAGGCAAATGAGCAAACCCTGAGTAAGACACCCATGATACTAACAGATCTGGGCCAATCAGACACTATGTGTCTGGCTGTCTTGAGCCCTGTGGGCCCAACCTTCTAACATTTTATGCACACAAAACACCTGCATGGTGTCCCTCACACCTGTAGCCTTGGCAAACCATGCAATACCAACCAAATACTCTTTCACCACTGCTGCAGAGAACCCCATTGTCTCAAATGCAGGAGCTACAATTCTGAACACAATTGGTCTTCCAGCATTGGCTGGGCATTAGCCCAGTCTAGCTTTTTTCTCACACCTAAGAAGTTCTTCACCCACCTCTGGTATTCCACTCTCATGCTGGGCACTAAAGAAAACCTATGTAGTTCTCAGGCTTCTGGGTTACCAATTCCCAGAGGTAGGCTGGGGCTTCCTTGGGGAATTTTCTCTACTCCTGGCACCAGCTCTTGGAATCTCTCCCTCTGGAAATGAGAAAAAGCATCAGCAATACTGTTAGCAATTCCAGGCACATGCACTGCTCTAAACTGCATGTTCAGGACTGGACACTACAACACAAAAACTGTCATCAAAGTTCCCATTGGGTCTGTGTCCCCTAATTGACCACTGATGCTGTACAGCACCCCTGTGTTGTCCATCCTGAACATCACCTACTTGTCCTAAAATTGTTCTCTCCAGATAACAAGTGCCAACACCATGCGGGAAAAATTCTAGGAGTGTGGCCTGCCATAGCAAGCCCATGTGTTTCCAGGACTAAGGAAAATGCCTTGCACACTAGGCCCTCCTGAAATAAGCCCTGAAGCATCAGTGAAGAGCACTACCTGTTGGCTTATAACTGGTGCTGGCCAAATTTTCACCCCACTGAAACAAGACAGGAACAGTAACCAAACCTCGAGGTCTTCCCACATGGACTCAGTAACCTGGATCTTGTGGTGCAGCATGGTGTGGCCTGAACCATACTTTGCTAATCAGAGAAGAAAAGTTTGGCCCATTGGGATAACTCTGCATGCAAAGTTCAAATGCCTCTGAACCTGTTGCATGCCTGGAACACCCAGTGAAATAAGCCCTGTTGCACACTGACCTCCTCTGGGGGTAACAGGAACTTAATGGTGACCATGTCGATTTTGATGTCCAGAAATGACAGCTGAGTGCATGGCCCCCTATCTTGTTGTGGGCCAGGGGAACCCTTATGTCTTCACACACCACATGAGAAACCCCATCAACTGGGCACAGTGGTCCATGCCCACCTTGCCCACAAACAGGAAGTTGTCCAGGTGGTGGATGACCTCGGCCCTCCCTGCCAACGGTGTGGTGGGCCAGTGTAAAAAGGTACTGAATTGCTCAAAGTCCGTGCACGACATGGCACAACCCATGGGCATGCAGTTGTCAACATAGTACTGACCTTCAAATAGCATACCTAGAGGATCCCTGTCTAGTGGATACACTGGTAACAGAGAACAAAAGAAAATCATGGCACTCACCACCAGAAAATGGTCATAGAAGTCAAGCTGCATTACAGAATGTTATTGTACAGTCAAGGTTAAAATATATTAAAAAATCCACCACCAAAAAAAATATGCCTCACATGTTTCACACAGTCCTATGTGCTTTTTCAAAGGTGAGGCACCAAGGTGATGACTTAATTCATAGTAGCCCATTTAAAGGTATGGGCTGAAATCCTGTAATGATAATCACTAAGTGCTGTTACCATAGTGACATACATAACACACAGTATAATAAATAAACTACAACTATGCTACAATTATAAAATAGAGAATAATACATATAGTTAAAAAAGAAAACATGCCCCAAGAATACAACTTAATTAATTATGTCTCCTCTCAATCGCAGATTTAATCGTACTATACATTGTCTCAAGCCATGTACACTGGTTTATGTCACTTAGTACATATTGAATGCTGCTCGAATTAAAAAAAAAAAAAAGGTTCTTTTTAAAGTCCACTTGCACAAAGGCCTTCAAATGTTTGGAAATAGATGAACCTCAATAAATATTTCTTGCTGGGCTATTAAATCCGAAGAGAAAAAAGAAAGAACAGATAATATATATATTACTAGAAGAACATGATATAACATTAAAGCCACTAATCAAATAAGACAGATCATCTAATTTTCAAGAATGATGCCAGGACAAATCCGTAATTCAATCCTGGCCATTCATGTGCTCCCAAATTATAAATACAGTAAGACTCTCTTTGGCTGGGGCTGCCCAATGGCTCAATGGAAGCGCTTTGCACTTCCATACCCAACAGCCAGGTTTGTAAAGTGAGTCTTGGTCTGCACAGGGTGGGCAGCTAGGCTAGGGAGAGCTCCTAAAGGGAGCACGAGCCAGATGAGGAGGGAGACAGCCTGACTCCAGCGCAGTAGTCACCCCTCGCGATGAGCGGGGGAGCTTTCTCCTTCAAGAGAAGTGGCATATGCCCAGAGTGCACTGCTGTGTCCAATACTGCCAGAGGCTACGCTGGCCATCTGGGGTGGAGAAAGGGATCCAAAGGTAGAAAAAATGGAAAAAAACATGTGCTGTGGCTGCCAAGTGTGATGATCCCTGAGGTCTTCAGGCTTCATACCCTGTGGATCTCCACCAGCCATGATGACAAGGGGAGTAGCAGTCGAGGCCAGTGACCAGCAGGAGACCTGAAGGAAGGAGCAGGTGGTGGTTCATGCCAAACAGCTACTGTATACAGAAAAAAAACTCCCTCTGGAGAGCTTTCCTGTCAAAATCTCCCCCTCCCCTCAGACTAGGCCCAACTTTCTCTACCGTAGTAGATTATTTATGATTTTATTAATAGACCCTTACTGTATTTAATATACTATACTATTGTAAAGCACCCAGAGCCCCTAGGATTGGGTGCTTAAGAAATGAAGAATGACTTGACTGGACTTGAAAGTAAACTTAATGGCATGCACGTCGGAATTCACGTTGCGTGAATAAGCTGAGCAGTAGCACAGATCATATTTTTATGGCTTATTGTTCTGCAATGTTCACCAAATCTGATACAAATTTTTTTTATGGTCTTAACTACATAGTAGACACCACATTTGCAGACTGCAAGATAAATGATGTCACTGGTTTGGCACATAATCAGACTTCTAATTTCATAAATTCTATTTGTCTTAGGGTTCAGAAATGATTTTGTCTGATTAATTACATTACAGTATATGCAGTTTCTGGAGGCACAACACCCTTTACTCTGTTCCAAAAGTCAAGTTCTATGGCTGTAAGTAGATTGTTGTTTACTGTGAACCAATGTATCTTTCAACATACTTGCTCTCCTATGGGACATTCTAGGGGGTTGACTTACAACTGACTCCAAGGCTTTATCTCCTCAAAGAACATCCCCATTTTTTAATGATGTTGTCTATGTGGCCCAAATGAGAAGAATAAGTACTTATCAAACTTATCTTCTCAGGTGTTTCAGTATTTACCCATTCCTGAAATATCAATTCCTGCCTGTTCTGGGAACTGGCATGTTGTTCAGCATCACTGATACATTCTATTGAGTATTCCCTTTCCAAAAAACATTCTCCCAAATCCTCAGCCCCTATATTAAATCCCTTTTCAGTATTGCAGTTTCTTCTTAAACATAAGCGTAACCCCCTTGTTATCCGGGGTTACTAGAATCCCAGTAAGACCTAGTGGTAGGCAGGGAAGGCAGCTTGTGAAACTCCAGTTAAATGGGTTTCACACTGTCTCACTCTGTTTTCAGTCTCAGCTGAGACTGAGGGATGACATCACCAATAGAACTTTCGCAGCTGCATAAGCCACATTGGAATCTGCAGCAAAAGGAGTTAGATAGAACGTTGGGAATTTTAAAAGAAGTCTGCAGTTTGGCTAAGGAGTGAAGTTTGTATCAAGTGGTGGAGACCCGCTGTTTTCGGTCTCAGTGCCCCTCTCCGGGGATGGAAGATTCCAGCAAATTCCAGGCAACCTTTAATTCTGCTAGTGGAGGAAAAGCTGCCTGTTTAGTCCAGGATTTATTTTGGAAGATGGAAGATTTGTGAGTCGCCTGTGGGGCACCTGCAACTTAAGGGTGAGTGTCTGCTCTGGCTAAAAAGGCATATGTTTTCTTCACCCTGGGACTTGTGTGAAAATCTAGGGATTGAACTACATATTGGGAAGCCTAGAGAAATGGGCCAAGCAAGTAAAAGTAGTGTAAAATCCCAGAGTTTTGTGAGATGCAAATAATATGTAGAGGAGATGTAACAGATGTCTACCCTTAATCTACATTTAGAAGTTCAGCAAAAGAATGGTTCAGTTTTCCAGAGAAATGGCCGGGTATGGGCTGTGGGAGCTGGAGGTGGGTGGCCCCCCATCTTTAGTGACCAGGTCCACCTCTACGGATTTCTTCTGTGGTTTTCTACTTTGCCTCAGGCACTTGGCCAGTGATGGGGGAAGTACCCAGACGTGGGATTGTAAGGAAAATTCTCTCTAAGAGTCGCAGACTCTAGTGTGGTCTGGGGAGCCATGACAGGATAATTGGTTCATTCTTCCAATGGACCATGTGGATGGGATAATTGGTTCATTCTTCCAATGGACCGTGGATCAAGTGGCTGGCGGGGGAGCCGGGCCAGTGGGGAAAACCCAAGTGTGTACAAGTCGGGCTGTGTATCCAAAGCTGCATGCAAGTCCGGGCTGTGTGCCTGGTGGGTTCAGAGCCTGAGGGCTGGAAATGGTGATAAAGTGTTCTGTAGTCTCTAATCTGCATTACCAGGAAATGTAGCCCCATGGGGGTCCATCTATGCTTTGTTTGTTCAGCTAGTATGTGAATAAAAGCCACACTGAAGAATCCCATTCCTGGTTCTGGACATTACAGTTATTGCTTCCTGTGTTTGGATTTACTTGGGTGCCCCTGTGCAGAGTAGCCAAACCTAGGTCCGCCTGTGCCAAGTAACCTCATCCTCCCCGAACCCAGGTACTGCTGTCAGCTTCAACAGCATGCCACCTGTCGTTTTGGCAAAAAGGCAGGGGTGAGGGATTACATAATAATTATCCTTTAGGTATTGTATATTGGTGACTATGTGGCACGGAAGACAGCCGGCAGACAGGAGTAAAGTATTCTTGTCTGTGGGTTTTCTCTAAATATTGATGTTAACATCTCCATCTTCTCTTCTAGAAATCTCAAGATCCAAAATGTTGTTTTTTGCAGTTAACCTTTTCATTGAAATCTTTGCAGTTTACAAACAATATAGTTCAAAAAGCCAAAAGTTCATAAACATTTAGCTGGCATAATGCAACAAGGCAACTGTGATCTTACAGGTACAAACATATATGAAGCATTATACGATGGCAAAGAAATTTCCTCTCCTCTGATTGGTCAGTGGGTGCCTAGAACAGTGATGTTATTTCATGATAACATCACTGTAAGAAGTCCAAGCACACACATGACCACATGATACACTGCAAAATTATGCCTCCCATCCATAAGGTACCGCTGCTTCGAGATGCTGCTGTAAACGACTTCAGCCCCCCAACACATACACTCACACACAGATGTAACATCCCAGTCCCTCGTCTCTTTCTTTTTTCATACAGTACCTCAATTTTCTACAAAGCAGTGGCTGCAACTTCTTTCTGTTTTCCACAAAAGGAAGCAGTTTCACTGAACCACGGAAAGTGAGACTGAAAGGCAAAACTGCCCACCGCATGACTGGACATCGCCACAGAAAGCAACAAAACCCGAGAAGTGCCACACATTGCCCTCCTCCTTTCCCTCTCACATGTAGAACTCTGCCCCTGCACCAAAAAGTGCACCACAGTAGTCCATAAAATGTTCCTCGATCCCTCTCCTCTTCTCCACGTTTGACACACTGCATTCCCACGACTACAGCATGGCACCTATTACTGAGTGGATGACTGCACATAGTAACACTTGTACAAAAGTGGAGGATACGACAGGTCAACTCAGATCACACCCCACTTCAACAGTCTGCAGTGCAACGGGATGGGGTGCTGAAAAACATCAGTGCAGCAACATGTGTAAAACAAGGCAGAACATTACATCCCCGACAAACCAGCATCTTGTCTGCAGAGCAGCTCCACCTACTGGTGGAAAATATAGCGGCCTTTTTTTTTTAAACATATACCTCCACACAGAAAAATTAAAAAAAAGCCATAAAATGTTTTTTCTTTCTTCTTTTTAACTAAAAAATGAGCCATTGTATAATAACAATATCTTAGGTGTGTGTTAGAAGACATAGTAACATCACTTCCAGTGGTGAAAGCACTCAGCTTGCCTCGTGCTTTAACCCACCCCAGGAGTGATGTTATTACAACAACACACCCTGTCAAGCCTTATTACTTAATTAATACAGATTATCCTGAACAGGCATATCACTTATTCCAAGCACTGTTGTAGTTCCAAAATCTAATGGAAGATTACAGAGGCAGGGGGCAAGAGCTATAACTTACTACCTGGTGAGCAAGAAGGTGGTGGAATTGCTGCACTATGGGGGGTACCAGATTTTCTTGGTCTGCTTAACATTAGTGGCTGTCGATTGGCAAGCCACATACTGTAAATATGGTGCCCAGCCATATCCCCTGATCAGTATCTATTTGCTGCTTGGCTTGGTAGGTTAATCTGGCATTAATTGCTAGTTTTTTATATAGAAGTATGCCACTCCTGGATGTTTGGAGTAACTGTAGAACTCCATTTGGTAAGGATTAACCTCTTAACTTCTACAGATGCAGGAATTAGCTATTTCAGTTTTGTCAGAGAGAGAGAGAGAGAGAGACCCGAAGGCTGACAGCCTAGCAGAAGAGTGTGAGGAACAAAGGGATATCCACCTCCAGGATTGGCAAGCATTTTTGTGTAACCATTGACCAAAATGGGACAATGCGGGGGGGGGGGTTAGGCCCATACAATGTGTTCTAGATCAGCTCCTGTGGAGTCACACCTCCAGCAGTTGTCATGGGGGTACCACACCCAATGCCCTGACTTGGGCTGGGGTTCGATACCAATAGTGCAGAACCTTCATTTGTATCAGGTGAATCTTTTGGTCCACACAGGATTTCTGAGCCAATCTCCAGCATTTACATCATTCCTTATCTGATATGTGTACCTGGAGGGCTGCCTGCCATTTGACCTTAGCATTTGCCTTAGGGTCAGGCTGAGCATCTCTCATCATTTGCTAAATGGAACCAGCTTTGGCCTTGTTAGGCTTGAGCCAGTCCACTAGCAAGAGTGGGGAGCCTTTGTGTATACTATTATTCTTGCAGGCCAGACATTTACATTGTCATTTACACCATTGATTATAGACAGATCTGATTTGAAAATACCTCCAGAAATCTGTTTTGGGTAAGTTGTACTTCAGCTGGAGGTTCTGGAAGGACTCAAGATTCCTGTTATCCCTGTTTAGGAGGTCCACTATTTTACAGAGTGATCTATTCTCCCATCTGAACCAATGGGATGGTGCTCCACCTATACATAAGTCTGGATTACCCCAAATGTATGTGATACTCCCTAGCCTGGGGCACTGCTTGGCAATTTTTGCTGTATGTGACCATGCCCCGTGAGCAGACTTAATGGTGATCCAATGTGTGTATCTTTGGGAGGGAGTGATGTTCCAAATATAGGGAGGGGTGCCTACCACCCTTAATTTGTTGTTCTATTTGACACCAAGCAGGGGAGCTTGAGCCTGACAAGTGGAAGACTGATAGTGTCCTAGCTGTGATAAAGGCATACATACAGTATAGTGCTGAAAGTTCGGGAGATTCCACCCCCCTCCCCCACCAAGATCAATGAGCCCTTAGCTTTGCCCTACTAAATCTGGGAGGGGAAGATCCCCATAGGTAGTGACCTATAAAGGAATCTAACTTCTGAAACCATTTGTCATGAATTATGATGGGGAGGTGGGCCAAAAGATAGTAAACTCTGGGGGGAGGTAACATCATCTTAACTGAGTCCATTTTCTCTGGAAGGGAGAGATTTAGGTGCTGTCATCTATTTAATTCCCTTTGGAATGTTGATATTATTGGCAGCAAATTCAAAGGGCACAATTTGTGAATTGCAGGAGTTAGTATTATTCCTAGGTATTTGATTTGGAATCCTGCCCATGCCAGTCCCAAGGTTATTCCCATACCCACAGTGGTGTGTTTATTAAGGGGCATGATTTCTGACTTAGATCTATTAATCTTTAATAATGACAGTTGTTCAAAGTGTGTGAATATATTCAGTAACACAGATAAAGCAAAGGAGTGCTCACAAGTAAAATTGCTGCTGGATCTGTAGCCAACGGCATAAATTATAACATAGAAATAAAAATTTTTCACTGCTGAATGTTGCCTTGCTGGCATTGGCATTGGTAGTGCAAGAATTAGAAAGATGCATAATAGGAATTGCAGTGAAGTATGGAACGAACTGACGCCAACCCCACCCCACCCTGCAGAAACTGACAGGCACTGAGATGTGCCTCTGGGTTGTCGGCCATAACACTCCTGCCATTTCACCTCACCAAACCCTGCAGACTCTGACAAGTGTTACGTTGTGCCTTGGGGTCATCAGGCATTACGCTTACCCCATTCCATAAGGAAATACATTGAGATGGGTGCAGAATAGGAGAATGGGGTGAACCTTGGGGCTGAAGAGTCCAAGGAACACCTTGATGCCTGTCACTGACTGCAGGGTGGTTGTGGAGGTGGAATGGCATGAGCATTATAGACGACAATCCAAAGTCACACCCCTGATGCCTGTCAGTCTCTACAGGGTGGGACATTACGGTTAGAAACTGTAACACCCCAGGCATTTGTTGGTATTTGAACTCCAAATTTTCAGCATGGGTTTTTTGTGACCCTACCCTCATGAAAGCATTTGGGACCTTCACTCATGAACAGTGGCACTGTGATTTTGTTAATCTGTCCTGAACGTTGATTCCCCACAGCGGCCGTGCCATTTTGCACCAGATGTGCGAAAACACATTTTGGGCAGGGTGTGAAAAATGACAGCTATGCTTTTCATAAGGAGGTGTGAAGAAATGGCAATGCTGAAAATCTGGAGTGAAAATATTTAAAATTCTCGAAGTTACGAGTGTGCGTGGCAACTGCACAACACACACTCGTAACACAGTCATTTGGTGGAATTTTTTCACTAAATTTTCAAGATAAGCATTTTGGAACCTTCGCTCATGAACATTGGCACGATGATTTTGTTAATCTGTCCTGAACATTGATTTTCCAGTGACCGTGCCATTCTCCACCAGATGTGCAAAAACACATTTCAGGCAGGATATGAAAAATGACAGCTGTATCATTCATAAAGAGATGTGAAGAAATGACAATGTTGAAAATCTGGAGTGAAAATATTTAAAATTCTTGAAGTTACGAGCGTGTGTGGAACTGTGCAATGCACGTTCGTAACACAGTCGTTTTGTGGAATGTTTTCACCAAACTTTCAACATAGGCATTTTGGGACCACCACTCATGGACAGTGTCACTGTGATTTTCTTAAGCTGCCTCGAACACTGATTTCCCACAGATACCGCACCATTGTGCACCAGAAGTGCGAAAACATATTTCAGGCAGGATGTGAACAATGACAGCTGTACTGTTCATAAGGGTGTGTGGAAAAATGGCAATGCTGAAAATCTGGAGTAAAAATATTAAAAATTCTCAAAGTTACGAGTGTGTATGGGAACTGGGCAATGCACGCTTGTAATACAGTAATTTTTTGGAATTTTTTCACCAAATTTGCAACATAGGCTTTTTGGGAGCCCACCTCATGAACAGTGACACTGTCTGTTCATTAATGGGTCCCAAAAGGTGATTCCGCACAGTGACTGCAACATCACGTTTCAGGATCGAATAACGAAATGACAGTGATTGAATTCATGAGGTGGGGTCCCAAGAACCCCATGCTGAAAATATGGAGCCAAAAGTCACAAAAATAGCCGAGATATCCACCTAAGTTGACCCCTCCCCATTTATGCCATTATATAGCTTACCGGCATTTCTTCAGTTCACGGTCGGCTTTGAAGAGTGCAGACGAGTTCCTGCTTCACAAAAAATCGTCGTGCCAGGCTCTGGAGGTAAGTATGGGGCCAGTGGGGTGCAGGGAGGTGGAGTGCGCAGAGGGTGGGTGCTGGTTGGGGATGGGGTGTCGTGATCATGAGGGACCATTTTCTTTTTTTATAGGTAACAAAAAAAAAAACCACCCAAAACGACAAGTTTCCTTTGGGCACACTGGGGTGGGCTCCCAGTGTGCCATCTGTGTTTTTTGGGAAGGGGGACTGAAGCTGACGGGGACTGGACCCCCAGTTGGCAAAGAAAGCGTGTCTGTGTTTGGGGGGCATGATGCTGAGGGGGAATGGACACTCCCCTTGACACACAAATTCACAAGGGGGACATTAAACCGATGGGGATTGGGCTCCCCCACTGGCAAATGAACTGGGGAGGGGCATGCTGACAGCAGGATTGGGCACTCTCGACATCGGCTTTCACAGGACTATGAGAGGTGGATGGCGACAGCCACTGTCATGTTTATTGAAATGTTACAGCAGGCAAGACAAGCCCTGCAATGATGAGGTGCTCCCTCATTACAGTGGCGAAAATCTTTCAAGTTGGTGGCACACTTCTGAGCTACAGTCATAGACGGCATGCTCATTCATTGGTGCCACACAGAGCAGCCCAAGAAAGCAGTGGCGCCACTGGCCACAACACGGCTGCACCTCCACAACCTGCTGCTCCAGCAAGCTGTCACAAAATGTTGCTTGCACTGCGCGCACAAGACAACATAAAAAAGGCAGTGATACCCAAGCAGTTTAGGCAGTAAACAGAGTGTTTATTATGCCCACTGCATTCCTTTAATCCTGACAGTTGTTCAAGGTGTGTGAATATATTCAGTATCTGGGCCAAGCTGTCGTAAATATCACTTGTCAAGATAAGGCAGTCATCTCCATACAGTTTGGTTTTAAATTCTTCTCGACCTATTTTGATTCCTGGGATAAGGCTATGTGCTTGAATGACCAATGCCAAAGGCTCTATGGCCATTATGAAAAGAAGAGGGGAGAGGGGACAGCCCTGCCTTGTGCCCCTATACAGGGTAAATGGCTCTGATAGAAGGGCGTTGGTGAAGACCTTTGCTTTAGGACCACTATAAATGGTGCTGACCTACCCCCGAAGTTTGGGCCTACATTGAATTGTCCTAGGACTGCCTTGAGATAATCCCACTTGACCGAATTGAAAGCTTTTTCAAAGTCAATGGTAATAGCTGCTGCTGGGGTTGTCAGAGTTAAGGCTTTCTGAAATAGACTGACCAGAGCTGTTATATGATCCGCACTAGATCTTGCCTTGACAAATCCCACTTGTGATTAGTCAATTATAGATAGTAGGACCTGTTTGAATCTGGAAGCTAGAATTTTAGCTAATATTTTGGCATCAACATTTATAAGGAAATAGGCCTGTAACTCATGAGGAACAAGGGCTATTTTCCTTCCTTCCTTAGGAAGGACCATGATCACCACCTCACTTAGAGATCCCAGAAGGGCCTGCATGGCATGTGCTTCTCTCATCATGTGTAGCATTGGCCTACTGATTATATCCTTAGTAATCCTGTAAAAGTCAGCTGGGAAGCCATCACTTCCTGGTGCCTTATGGGGTGCCATTCCCTCTATGGCTTTGACCAGTTCAGGTTCTTCAATGGGTGCATCCAGCATGGCCCTTTGTGCCTCAAAGAGCATAGATAGGGTTGCTTGGGCCATGAATTTGTCAAAGCTGGGCTTACGGAAGGGAGCTTGGGCCTTGTACAGGTTGTTGTAGAAGGTCGTCATGATCTTGTTTATTTCTTTAGGGGAAAATTGGACTGACCCCACTGTATCTCTAAGTTCATCAATGTACCCTTCGGCCTGTTGTTTTCTAAGTCTGTACAAGAGTAGCTCCCCCACCTTTTCCCCCTGGTCCCAGTGTTTGTGTTGTAGCCTAGCCATTTGCAGCTAGCCTTCCTGGTATCCAGTGTGTTTAATTTGATTCTGAGAGCTGTTAGTTCATATTTCAATGCTTGGTTATTTAATTGACTGGGGTCAGCTTTATAAAGTGCCTCCTGCTTCAGTTGTGATTCTAACTGGTGGGCTTCAGCGTCCATTTGTTTTTGCCAATATACTGCATAGGAGATGATCCTGCCCCTTAGTGTAGCTTTAAAAGTTCCCATATCATATGAAGGGATACACAGTTTTCAGGATTGTCCTGAAAGTAGTTGGACACCTCTGTCTACAGCCAGTGTTGGAACTGCTGGTCACCCAACAGGAGGGGATCCAATCTCCATGTCACTGATCTTGCTTACCTGGGTTTAAACAGGCCTGAAGTACTACTGGTGCATGGTCAGATACATATAGTGGGGCAATGGATACATCTGCTATAATGGGATTTAGGTCATTTGAGGTAAACCAATGGTCAAATCTGCTAGCCATTGCCCTTGCCTCGGAGTAATAAGTCAAATCCTTCGTAGAAGGATGAAAAGTATATCATGTGTCCATAAGGTGGTGCAAGGCCAGTAAATCAGATATGGTTTATAATGTTTTACTATGCGATTTGGGTTTGGCATTGGTCCTGTCTAGCAGATGGTCCATGGCCATATTAAAGTCCCCTTCCAGTACTATGTCAGGCCTATCTTCAGACATTTCTAGCAACTTCTGGGAAATTACATTGAAAAACATGGGTTTGTCCTCATTTGGGGAGTGTATATTACTCAGGATTAAGGGCCCTCTAGTCGTGGTAACCTTGGCCAGTAACCACCTCCCCTCTTTATTCCCGTGTTATTCCAAGATATGTCATTTGAGGTGCTTGTGGCATAAGATCGACTTCCCCCTTGGCTTTTCCTGAGATACTGTGAGATTCCCACCCCATTCATTCCCTCACTAGTTTATTTGCCTCTTTCTGTTTAACCTTGGTCTCTTGGAGGAAACTGACCTGTGTTTTCAACTTTTTGAGTCTGGACATTACCTTCTTCCTTTTAATCGGGTCATTTAGGCTCCTCCTAACATTCCATATGGTGAAAGTGACCGGCAAGGGGGACTCCATAAGAGGATCTTATAAATAAAGAATTTCCCGTTATCCCCAAGCATATATCCTTTGTTTCTTACTGCAGGAAGAAGGGAATCTAGTTCATAGCTTCGCTGTCCCCCATTAGGCCTATGAAGTAAACCCTTGCATAACTGAGTACCAGTTCACAGTGTGCTTCTTGCACCAAACCTGAAAGTCTGCAAAGACTTCCTTCTCTTTCCTCTCTTTGTTGTTGTGCCCACAACCCGTGATACAAACTGTGGAAACCAACAGGATGAGAAGTGGGCACAAACTAGAAATAAAAGCCTTGTGGGGGCGTGCCCCCCATTATTGGGGCTAAGGCTACTAAGCCCTCCCCATATACAAGAGATTGGAGCCCGGCAAGTGCAGGAAGGAGCCGGCCAGTAGCTCCTCCAATGGCTCAAATGGACCTCTCAGGGGCACCATCCAATTGAACTGCTAACATTTTAACAACCACTGAAATCACTTTTACTACGACTAAAACCATTTCTACAGGCTACTGTGTAGTCAGGTCCCATATTAACACTGGGACCTCCACTAGGAGCTAGAATGATAGATGTGTAAGAAAAGGAAAGGGGGGGGCAACTGCTCTCTCATCCCCCAAACCACTTGTCACCACTGTACCTCGTATATTACTCACAGGCTTTCCTGCCCCAAGGGAGGTAAGAAGGCAGAGGGTGGTGTCACTAACAGGGCCATCAGGTCCACCTAACCAATCGATAACAAAGCCTTGTCCTATTAAGATGTCCCACCTGAGATCCTTTTCTGCAGGGCCCATAAACCGATGGATCTCTCCCTGGGATGTATGTTCCCCATGGGGTTGATAGGATGAGGCATCCCCAAGGTCCTCCTGAGCTGAACATAGTTGAGGTGAGTGGTTACCCATGAGATCAAGAGCATACTTTGTGGCTCATTGTGCTAATCAGTGTCTGGGCCATTACTCTTCCCTGTCCCAGCCTCATGCTGACCTTATAGTGTGGAGACCCAATGAACACCCAACCACAGTGTGAAAGACTTGTGTGGGGAACCCTGATAAAGCCTGGGTATGTTACAGGGTGGGGAGGAGCAAACCCTGCACTATATTGGTGTTTTAAGCCATGGCAATCACAGTGAAGCTGCACAAGGTGTGGCGGGAGCTATCCACACAGCTCTCGGGTCCTCCCCCCGACTAAGGCAGCAGCCACTTTTGGAACCTCCTCATGCTGTGGATTTGCTTCAGCCACCTCATTATTCAGAGATGGGGGGAGGAAAGGAGGATAAGCCTGTTGTCCCCGTGTGGCTGGGAACTCTGTCACAGCGCTAACAGAGAGTTGCTGGGAGGGGGTAATCCTGCTGGCTGCAATCACATTGCTTAGCATGGGTATCCATTCATGTTCCCCTTCCCATGTTAGCTCAAGTTGTTGTCCCTAGCTCACACTTACACACATAATAATAACAATACAGCAGTTAACCATTTGTGCAATTCCCCGCCCCCCCAAAAAAACTTTATCGAACATGCAGCAACTCTATACACTTGATATTACAAGGGGAGTTGACAGTGAAAGGATACCAGTCCTGTCTCAGGCAGGCTGAGAATTATTGTCAGAGGCTGCCATCAGCTCCGTAAGTCTCTCTATCACGTCCTCTTCCCCATTTGGATAATCCGGTATACAGCTATCCTAATCTACTGGTAAAGTGGACCACTCGGCAGTTTCTGCAGGCTCAGCTACTGAAGCCTCCGTGTCTCTTTTTTCAGGCAAAGATAAATCAAGCGCTGAAGGCATAAGTTCCCCCGGGGGTTCATATCTGTTCGATATTTTAATTTGAGTAAACTCTGGGAGGCAGCTGCTCACATCAGACGGAATGAACCTCCACTGCCTGCCATGGGATCTCTGCCTTCTGTTGAGGAGAGGGGTGCTCTGTCCTGCTTTAATTTTCTTCTTCGATGAACGACCTCTGGTTGCTGTTTGCCAGGTGGGTGCTGTGACATTTTCCTGCTCCTCAAGGTGGTTCTCCCTCCTCTCTGCAGTAAGAGAAACCTCCATGTTGGTTTCTGCTGAGCCACGAGGAGTGCCCTACGAAGTACCCTGAAGCGCTAGTTTCCCCTGGTAGTCTCTCATATATTGCTCAGCGTCTGCCAGGGATTCAAATGTAATAAATGCACCATTAATCTGTATCCTCAGTAGTGCTGAATGTCTGAGGGATGTAGGAATGTTAAGGCAATAACATTGCTGTTTTACACCAGCGTATGCTCTCCGATGGTTTTATAAATCCAGTGAGAAGTCCTGAAATATATGCATTCTGCTCCCTTGCCATTGAAATACTTCTTGATCTCATGCCTATTTCAAGTAGAATTCTTTTCCGGGGTATCGTAGGAATTTACATAGCATTGGTCATGGACGTTCCCCCTGCTGGTGGCAGGGGGCAAGGGATCTGTGCACCCTCTCTATCTCAGGAGGTGGCATATTGTTGGCTTTGACAATGTTTGGCAGAAATTCCCTTGGAAACCCAGTCATGTCCCGGCCCTCAGCCCCTTCAGGGATTCCCACTATTCCCACTATTCTAATATTTTTACGACGGGCACAGTTCTCCAGATCATCTACTTTATTTAGTAAATATAGCAGTTTTTGATGGTGATCCTGGAGAGTGCCTTGCTGGGATTTTACTGTCACTACTATGTGCTGGATGGTTTGTTCAGCATGGGAAACCCTTGAGGCTGGCATAGCTAAGTCATTGTTGGTTTTCTGGGCCTCCAGTTTTAAATCAGAAGTGTCAATTAAAATCTTGTCAAGTTTAGCCATCACAACATTAATGTCTGATGCTGGATGGGCTGATTGAGGGCTTGCCGCCAGATGTGAACGATGCTTGGCGGCCATGCCTACCCCCAGACGCTCAGCCGCATTGGAGCTTTCAGATGGGCAAAGAAGAAATAGAGTTAACCTGTCTGGGTCAGCCTCTCACCTTGTAGTGTTGGCAAAGTTGGTACGTTTCAAAAATCTCCTTTCCTGAACGATGATTTGGACCAGTTAGGTGTTGTTTTGTAGGGATAGGCTTCCTGGTCAGTCTTATGGTTTAGGATTTTTGGAACAGCTGGCACTTTTGTCGGATGGTTGAAAAACAGCTCCTGTGGAGGTCTCTCTTACAAAATTACACTGCCACCATGTTCAATGGCAAGCTCCGCAGCCAAGATCCAAAATGTTAATATGGTTAGTATCATAATTACAAGTAAATTTAAAACTGGAATTAGTAGAATTTATGTACTCCACAAAGTTATACAACTCTTCAGCTGATCCGTGCCACACGGCTACCAAATCATCAATGTAATGCTTTCACAGTACCAAGTTCTCATGGTTTGGGTTCTGACTTCCATCATAAATAAGGCCATTTCCCAGATACCAATGTAAAGGTTGACTACATTTTACTTGGAGTAATGTTTGTTTAGGAATTTGAAATGATTGAATATCAACACAGGTTAAATTCTATTCAAATCAATTTTATTTTTATACTGGAAAGTATGGCCCCTGTGCAAGAAGGGGTGGAGTGGCTATGCGCTGTGCATCTGGGGCATGTAGCCACACCATGCCCATTGTGCCACCCATGTGGCTAGCCATGGGAGTCTCCAACAGGGTGTACAGCCCCACCGCTAGACCGCATGGAGGGTAATGCAGCTGGGGCAGCAGAAGGCTTGCCGGGAGTGTGCCCGCACTCTGTGACATTCACAGAGTCATGCAGCACTGGGCACAGGGTTCACACAGTATGCAGGGGGAACCCCTGCTGTAAGGGTTCCGCACCCCCAGGGATGTCGCCCCGGTCGCTGAAGGACAGGTGGGGACTGTCGTCCCCCATACCATGCCACCTCAGACCACAGACAACAAATGCTGGTCTGAGGATGGCCACCTGGGCACCAGACCACTTCTTGGATACCATGCATGGCACTGTGGTAGCCATATATCCACACCCATGGACACAAGAGATCCACCACTGGACTGGGTTGGGCATCCCATTGGATGCGCTTCTGGTCCATGTAACACTCCTCTGCACACCTGTGCACCAGGAATGTGGGGCTGTGGATAGGTGACCAGCATTAGTGAATGCCAGTACCGGTGCAACTGTCCGTGGGTGTGAAGCTACATGGGCGGGGTACATGCATGTCACACGTACCTACAACCAATTCATGCACACGGCCCAATGTGAGCAAAAATGACCATTTTCACAAATGTCTAGTGGTACAGAAATTCGTTGATACAGAGAAAAAGGTAAAAGCAATATTTGCAAAACTATACAGTATTTACAATAGGAACAGTGTACATGACAGGAGCATCTAGATTAGAAAAAAAAATTAAATACAGAGCACACAACAAAAGAGCCAATATACAGATACATATAAACTCTAAGGTAATTCAAGGGTTGATGGACATTCGGGGGGGGGTTCCTATCAGGGCAGACAAAGGTGGTGGACTGGAGGAGGTGGTCCTTGAGGGAGGAAGTGAATAAGCAAATTGAACTACAGGCCTGAAGTTCAGGGTCAGTTTATTATAAAATGTAGGGCCCTTGTATGTGATGGAGTTCTGCACATGCTTGATGTGGTAAAAGGGGTATCGAAGATATGACAGGCGGCCACTCTTGTACTGCGCTTGGGAACTGATAAGGGAAAAAGGGAGTTAATGCTGATAGGCAGCAGGTTACAATGAACTCCATGTAGGAAAGAGAGCATTTTAATTTGGAACCTGCCTTCAAGGATGAGCCAGTTGAGGGAGGCATAGAGGGTACAGTGATAGGTCATCCGGGGAGGTCGGTCACGAAGCATGCGCTATTGTTGTATGTAGTTCTGAATTTGGAGAAAAGGGGGGATGAGTTACAGGGAGAGTAGACAATAGAACCATAATCAAGGAGGGGCAGAAGAAGGGATCTGGTGAGGCATAGTCTGGAGATGGGGATAAGAAACTTTCTGATTCAGTATAAGAGACCTAGCCTCATATGGATTTTCTTGATGAGATTGGTAATATGGATATTGTAGGTCAGGTGAGGGTCTAAGTACAGTCCAAGGTATTTTAATTTGTAGACTGGTTCTATGATGTTACCAAAATTGTCTGAGAGGGGTTGGCTCATGACTGAGGCTTTTCTTGGGCCAGAGAAGATCATAAACTTGGTCTTCTTGGAGTTGAGAACCATGCCATTGGCAGAGAACTAGGTGTGTAGCTTGCTGAAGTCAGCCTGCAAGTTACTGAACATTGTGCCCAGGTTAGTGTCACTGCAGTAGAGGGCCATGTCATCAGTATAAAGGACTAGTTGGGTGGTATGGCAGATGGAAGGGAGGATAGTGATGAAGAGCGAGAACAACAGTGGGCCCAGGATGGAGCCCTGTGGTACCCCCATATTTAATCGGACATTCAGCAGAAAAATTACTGTTGATATTAGTTTTCTGTGATCTGCAGGAGAGGTAGCTTCTAACCCATTTGATGACATTTTCAGATATGTACAAGCCCTTGAGGGTGTCCAGGAGAAGGTACTGGTTGACCAGATCGAATGCCTTGGTTAGGTCCACGAAGACAGAGCCTGTGTACTGGCCCTTATCGCTTGCCTTAAGGATATCACTGGTGAACCTGACCAGGGCAGTTTTGGTGCTATGTTTGGATCTAAAACATGCTAGGCAACAGAGAGCAAGTTATGACATCGAGGAAGGTAGTGAGCTGAGTATGAACAACTTTTTCAATGATTTTGGAGAGGGGAGCAAGGAGGAAAATAGGTTGGTAATTCCCTACTTCATTCCTTGACCCTGACTTGAACAATGGTCTGACAGTGGCAGCTTTCCAGGTGCTAGGGAAGTAGTCAGAGCAGAGTGAGCGGTTTAGTATGCTGGTGATGGGGACCGCTAAGGAATTAATGGCCAGTTTAAGGATTTTTAAATTGACTATGTCACCCTTTTGCTGGGTTTAGGGTTGTTACTTTGGATGAGCTTTATGGTGTCCGAGGGTTTTAGGACCCTAAAATAGAATCTGGGTCTGGGAACAGATGTAGTATTGGGGTGGGGTGGGGGGTAAGGGGTGGATGAGGGGAGGGCAGTGGAGGGGAGGGTTTATATTTATTGAGGTCACCAAACAATGAGTTGAAAATGTTAGCTACTTCTGAGGGGTCGTTGGGCTGCATGCCACCATGGATCAGAGTGATGGGTTCAGTATTCTTGTCTTTCCCGAGTAGTGAGTTCAGTGTAACCCAAAGTTGATGGTGGTTAGATGTTTCCCCAAGTTGTTTACTATGGGAAAAATCAATTTTGGCTTTTCTAATGACTGATTTGCACTTGTTTCTGAGTGCTTTGTAGAGGAGAAGCTGGGAAGGGTCTCTGTGCTTGGTATAACGGGCCCAGGCCTTGTCTCTAGACCTCATCAATGTAATGATGTCGGGTGATACCCATTCATTAATATGTTCCCTAACCCTGATTTTTTTGAGAGGGGTGTATTTGTTGCACTCACTGTTGAGGATGGTAGAGAATGTGTGATGGATAGAGTCGAGGTTAACTGGTGCAGCAGTGAATGACCAATCGACTAAGCTGAGATAGTGTGTAACATTTTTGATGGAGATATTTGTCCAGTGTCTAGAGAAGATGAACTTGGGGGGGGGTTCGGGCACTGGGCTGACCACAGACAGTAGGTGGTGCAGTGATCACTGATGCAGTCTGACAATACTCCAGAGGCAATGGCGCAGGAAGGGTTGGAGACGATGACCCAGTTGATTAGTGACTGAGTCCCCATCTCATCATTTGACCTTGTGGGTGTGGAGATAAGCTGGTGAAGGCCGAGGTCAGCGATCCAGAATTTGGCCCTGTCAACTTGGTTGGAGAACCAATTTATGTTGAATTCCCCAAGAAGGACCCACTCCCTATTAAGATGTAGAGAGTGTTTGAAGGCTAGCAAGGATTCCAGGTCACAGGGATGGGTTCCTGGGGGGAGATAGGTGGTAGTGAGGGTGAGGGTTTTATTTTAAACAAGAAATAGGTTAATAGAAAGGTTCTCAAGCAGGATGAATTCAGAGCTGAGATTGTGTTTGCTGAAAGAGAACTTGTTGGAAATGAAGAACATGTAGCCGTCCCCTTTTTTCCCCTATCTGTCTACCCTTACAGAGGTGAATCTGCTGAGTTTGATGTCCCCATCGGCGATTTTTTGAGAGAGCCAGGTTTCTGTGAGCGCAATAACGTCAAAGTTATTTACAGCTACCCAAGCCTGGAAAGTGTCTATTTTAGCTGGAAGACTCTCAATTTTGAGGTGGACTATGCTAATGTTTTTCTCTTTATTAGTGTGGGATGAAATGGGAAAGGGGCAAGGGTTACCTAGACCAGGGTTTGGATGGATGGTTCCAGTGAGGAGTAGGAGGAGCTGGCAGTATAGCCTAGAGGTTAGAGGAACGAGGTGTGAACATGCTTGATACATCCAGCGGACCAGACCTGAGTTTGATTCTTAAAACCTCCACTTGCATACTGTGTGACTCTGAGCAAGTCACTTAACTGCCCAGTGCTCCCAGGTCACCCCTGAAAACAGGCACTTTGCCTAGTGGACCTTACCCGGTTACCAAAGACTAAAATAAAAATAAGGGTCCTGGAAAATCTCATGATGAGGGGTGGCGAATTTGGTTTGCGGAGCCTAGAGTGTTTAACTTGAGTGACAGATATGCACTAGGTAGAGACCCAGGAGTAGAAGAGGAGGAAAAAGAGCCTAGGGTCCTGTTGAGGTAGTATGAGAGAGAGCCAAGACAGGTGGAGGGTCTAAGAGGTAGTGACGAGGTGAAGAGGTCGGGTGGGGGGTGGTCCACAGGGGATGAAGTGGGTGTGAAGGGATGGGTGTTCAAACCCGAAATGGGTGTGGGTAAGGGGAGGGAGGGAGGACTGCAGAAGAAGCAGCATAACAGCAAAGAGCACCATGGTTAGTGTCTGTGGGCCAGGAGAAGAGGAGGCAATGGAGGAGGGGATAAAGGACAATGGCTAGGAGAGATTCAGATAACTGAAGCAGAAATTCTGTTGGTGGTGTAGTTGTAGGTTCCCTTGTATTCAAAAAATGTGTTATTGTATGCAATGCCCCCTCATAGGGAATATTGTAATAAAGGGACTCTATATCAAGTGTTATAAGTAAAGTTCCTTCCTCAAGATCTAAATCATGGAGTATCTGCAAAATAGTAGTTGTATCTTTGACATAAGAATAAGATCAGATCTTAACTGGGGTACTGAACTGTCCTTCCTCTGGGCATACTAAGAGGAGATAATCCCAAATGGCTTGTTTGATTTTTTGCTCTAGATTCGGAGTATAGGTTTTGAAACAAGAGGATGTTTCGTTTCTGAGCATTTACTAATATGGCAGGAACATTATTTTGAGAGGCTGAAGAACTGCTCCAATCTGAAACAAATGCCCTGAAAAAAAGACCAAAAGATTGAGTCCAATCATTGAAGAAATTTCTCACGAGTTTTAAAAACTTGGTGGTCAAAGGAAAAATGATCCATAGTAGTCAAGAGAGGATAGGAGTGGCATGATATAGGACAAGTTGATCAAGTACCTGTACAGAGTACAAGTTGTAATAAGTTGGATGGCATGCAATTTGCACTCCTTTTGTAGTCCATCAGATTTGTTATTGGAAATTGCGGATGTAGTGGTCTTCTTAGTATCATAGCCTGGCAATCTTAAAAAATGAAGTAGATGAGACTGTTGGAAATGTAAACTTTCTGGTGAAGACAACCATGGAAGGCTCAGCATTATCACAGACAGAAATGATTTGATTGTTCTTGCGATAATTTAAGAACTCGATGGCACTAAGTTTTGAACACCAGTATTAGATTGATTGCATGTTATGAAGTGACTGCACTGTACAAATGATGTATAGTTCTTCCAGGCAATAAAATATGTAGCTTGAGTGCTAAGATTGTGCTGGTATCATGATTGCTTTGGTTTGTTCATGGAGAATATAAGATCATGACGAGATTGGAAATTCAAGAAAGAGGAGGAGGAGGAGGAGGAGAAAATGTGATTCAGGAAGATACAATGAAATTCCTCAATTGAGAATGAGAAAATAATAGCTGTTTGTATTCTCAAATGGTAAGGTGAAGCATCGCATGATACAGTTAGGTAAGTGATAGCCAGGTTGGCTTCCGCATGAACAGGGTAATGAATAAGACGAGGATCTTCTTTATTTTTTATTTTTTTAACTTTCTATTTTTTCTCCCCCTTTCTACCTACAGCTACCTTCCTCAGGGACTCCCGAGCATCGTTTCCACCAGGTCACCGGGATGTGAGCCCTTCACGTGTCCGTCCTGTCATCGCCCTCGGATTACCCCCTGAGTGGGGTGTGAGGCCAACCAGTAAGCCTCCCATCCTTCATCCAAGTGTTGCTGGACTCATGCGACCCCTCTTCTGTCCTGGTCTCGTGATGCCAGGGCCCGTCTCCAGGTATCGCTTTGGGTGATTTTCTGCTTTTCTGGGGAGTGGTGTGCATCTGACGTCAAGGCGTTCCCACTGACATCCACCAATCCCAACCCCTTGTTTGCTCTGCATGCTTGCTGTACCTCCGGCCTCCACCAGAGGTTAGCCAAGCACTGAGACTATACCCCCCCTCCTGGGAGAGGAGAGGAGAGCTGTCCTCCGGATGCTCAATCATCTCCCTCCCCTGCTGACCCCCGGCTGCCTAGGCTCATTCCCGAACCCGGGTCGCCGATGTGGAATGAGGTGTGGCATCCAGCGCCTCAACCCTCAGTGCCACTGGGCTGGGCTTTCTTTCTTAATAATTGACTGTAGCTTGACTATATGAGATGATTAACAGTTTGGAGGGACCAGTGATGGCACTGAGTGAACACAGCAGCTATGACTGGATGCATTTCGAATAGAGAAAATGTCCTTGAAAGGTCTGAAGGCTGAAAACATCTGGAGGCCAAGGATCATCGAACCATAAGGCCAACTGGATACAATTTGACAGCAGGTTTAGATTTCAGAACTGTCTGATTGCTTAAAAAGTTAGCCTTGGTATGATGCCACCCGGTGTCCAAGCCCTTCTGACTCCTCCATTAAACCAGCAAGCTACAAGAAACTCCTCCAGCAAGATGTTCAGAACCCCAAGGTGCTGTACTGCACTATGGCAGTGTGCTTTCGCATACAGAGCCCCACACTGGAGCAATTCACTGCAATCTGATATATTAAATACAGCCACTAGGTTACTTCAAACATTTGCTATGATAGCACCTAGTTGTTGAGGCTACCTGTGACTGCTACCACTAAGACTGCCTCCTTGCTCCATATGTGCACCTTATGTCTCACACTGTACCCACATTACCCTACAGTACCATCACCCTTTCAGCACTTACTCTCTGCTACCCCTCTCCTCGCTTATCCCCACCTGTCCCTTTCCTCCCACATCCTTCCCTCTCACCCACCTCCTTCCCCTTCCCTTGTCCACCTCCCCCGTCCACTTTCAACCTGGTATACCTTCCTGCCCTTAGTAAGCTAGCTATTACCAGACTCACACATACCTTGTACACTGCCTCTGTTGTTTAAATGAACTGTACTGTCTGTTTGGAGTGTATTCGTTTAAAACCCCTTGTCTCCATCCTTTACCTATCCCAATGTGTCTAGTCCCACCTCAATTTTAATCTGTATTTTTTCAGCAAACCCATGGCTTTTGCTGTATTCTACCTAGATGTAGTCAGGCCAGGTGACACTTGCAATGTACCTGTTATTGTAATTGTTATCATGATGATGTTTTTCTTTTGACATGGAACCTATGTAAAGAGCTGTTGCTCAAAGGAATTAATCCAAGATTTCAATAAATAAATAAATAATGTTTGATATGCGGTGAAGTCTTAGTGGGAGAAACATCAGTGTAAATCCTGGGATGAAGATCTGTTGAAGAATCCTTATAAAAGGTAAAACAACCATTCTAGTATATTGAGAATGGGCCTGGCGTCTTCGATTTTTGCACTACAGAAATATCTCTGCAGGTTATGAATCCGTTGTGAAAGGTCATGTGAGAAGAAATGAGGAAATATATTAAATTGACATCTTTGCTTCTATAATGTCCTTGAGAAGGGGATCTGTGATGAGGTGTATTGGAGATATCCATGCTGGAGGAGAATCTGAAGAAGAAGAAGTATCAATAGATCAGAAGTCAATGGTGCACTGGAGGAAGGAGGAATGTTAGGCAAACCATTTTTTCTTGAAATAGCTGGAAGTCAGGCGAGCAGCTGGAATGGTCAAGGTAAGTGCCGAAGAAGACTGCATTGAAAGGAGAACTTCAGAAAGAAGAAGTGAGATTATGCATCTGAAGAAGTGAACTGAACCATGATGTCCCATATTAGAGAATGCAACAGGTTGTCAAAGGACTGGCTGGTTAGAAACATGAGTTTCATGATGCTGAAAGTTACTGATACAATAAGCCTAACCATTCTTACTTTCTAGCTGTTGCTGTGTAGGAAGGCCAAGCTTTGAAGGTTGAAAATTAAGGTGGTGAAGGTTGGAAATTAAGGTGGGGAATGGTCAATTTCTTTAAAGAATATGTAACTTAGCAGATCATTAGTGAAGAATTCGTATGACAGGAAAAGGTCAGAGCCCTGAAGGACCTTAGTCAGCATCAGGAGAGGAGTTGTGAGAGGCAGCAGAATCCATAAGGGCAAGTTTAAGGCAACAGATTATGTTGATGTTTTTTGTATCATTGTAAATTGATGATCATTTTGGCTGTAAGTCTCCCAGATTGAGCTTGAAAACAGATAATGCTTTTGTCCAGTGCACTCACCCAGCCAACAAAAACTAAATAATAAATAAATAAGTTGCAGTAATAACAGCAAGTTACTGACTCTTGAGGAAAAAAGCGAGCACTCCCAGCTCTGGAGGACAAAGTCAGATTCTACCTATGCTCGTAACCCACATGTGGGTATGAAGTAGGGAGATGGAGTCTAAAATGAATAAATCAATGTGAGACAATGGGCACTCGCATCTCTGGTGGATGAAGTCGGATACTGCCTACACTTGTGATCCCCACGTAGCTTCGAGGTAGGGAGATGGAGGCTGCAATGATTAAGGATGCTTGTAGATAATGGGTTATGTGGTTCTGGGAGACAAAGTAAAACTCTACCTATGTTTGTAATCCCCATGCAGATATGAGTTAGGGAGTGAGTCTAAACTAGTAAATAAGTTAGAGAAACAAGCGCTTTGATCTTCAGTGGATGAATTCAAAGTTGCCTATGCTGTGGACCTCCACGTAGGTACGAGGTAGGGGCTGTGACGAGGTGGCATAAATTAATGAGGCTGACGGCCACCTGACAAATTTGTGAATGTTTCTGATTATTAATCCCATGTGTAGCAGAGGTGATGACTTGTATTTAAACAGAAGAAACACAGATGCCACCTACAGTTTAGCCAAAGACATGGTCAGATATTTCCAGATATTTTGTGAAATTTCTAGTTTCTCTCTCATGCCACTACTGTGGAACTGCAGAAAGCAAGTGATTTCTCCAGAAATATCACAGAAATGTCAGTAAATTTCTGACCATGTCTTTGGCAGTGACTATATGTGGTAACAGGAATTCCATATTCTCCAATCTAGTAGCAGACAGGGAGTGAGGTTCATCCCATTCGATTTCCCTGTTAAATGTCAGATGTAGTGCTATTAAAGTTTGGTAAGGAGGCATGGAACAGTTCAGTCTTTTACAGAGTATTTTGATTTAGTGGATTGTTTGCACTGAGTAGTGCTGAAAGGGGAGTGCAAGGAAACCTGATGGACCTTCTTCAGAATCTGGAGAGAAGTGGTCAGGAGCAGCAAAAGCCATAGCACCAATTTGTCATAGCAAGGAATTAGTAGCCTTGAGGGGGAATGAAAACTCCTGTATTCAAAGATGTAGATCGTTTTGCATTCATGAGAGACCTCCACATAGGTCCACAAGGATGATGGAGGTAAAACAAAATTGGCTGGAGAATATACACTTCAATTCTATGGAAGAAGTTGGACATTGCATTCACTTGGACCCCCACGTGGGTCTGAGGTAGGGAGTCGAGATTGAAACAATTGACAAATGCTTGAGGAGAATGTAACCCTATCCCTGGTGGAAGAGGGGATTAGAATTTAAATGAGTAAAGAGGCTTGATAAAAGGAGTGCTTTGCGCTCTGGTAGACAATTTATTTATTTATTTATTCAGACAATATTCAGATATTCAGATTCATTACAATTCAGACCTACCTATGCTCATGACCTCCATACAGGTACGAGTCAGAGGTTTATACAAGTGTGTTATATGTTATATACTGTAGCAGTAAAGTACCCTTGTGTCCTTGATATTTTTATTGAGCATGTAGAGCAAAAATAATATCACTTAGTTATGCATCCTGAAGACAGATTCAGCAACAATTAGTCTAGAGTTTCTTCACAATAGGAGAGTACTGGCAGCCTTAAATATTTCTGGTTACAGGCACATAGCCATTAGGATCGCAATTGGATACAAAAGGTAATGCTATGAATACAAAGGCACCCCGAGGAACTGAGCAGATTAAGCCATGCTGGATAAGTTTGCATATGAGGAATAATGCTTTGACTGATGTTGGCAGACTTCTCAACTGTTCCTGATGAGTGGGGATGACCCTCACTGCACTGCAAATAGTCCCGTCCTTTTGAAGTCAAGGTTCATAATGACAGTGAGGTTTACAGCACAAATGAGGTCAGATGGTAAAGATATAAAAATAGTCCACTGCAGAAAGAAGCCATACATTTTCATTGGTTGAATAGCTTGCTGAATGAAGGAGGACAGTTAC
Organism: Neoceratodus forsteri; assembly: GCA_016271365.2. Lineage (NCBI taxonomy): Eukaryota > Metazoa > Chordata > Ceratodontiformes > Ceratodontidae > Neoceratodus > Neoceratodus forsteri. The sequence continues at coordinate 45,270,249 of CM057451.1, forward strand.
AAATAGGTCCTGGAGATTAGATCTTTTCTCTGGAAAGCCATATAATCTAGAGTACTTGGTCGGATGCTGTAAATCTAAAAGCCTACCATTTCGAGAGTTCAGGTACAGATGGTGTAAGGCAGTGCAAAAGGAGTACAGAGAGAGAGAGAGGGACTGGAGTGGGAGACAATTATGTTTATGTCCTTCAGTGAGATCAGTTTATAAGAGATGATGCTGCAGTATTGATCATGCTGTAATCCTGCTCTGAGTGAATTTATTTTACATTATCTAGTGCTAACATTAGGATCCCTTTTCTGAGAGTTAGGGTCATGGAGAGACAGTTTTTCAACTCTGATGTAGTCAGTTCAGAAAAACAGAGATTCCTGAGGCACAGCGTGAAAAAAAAGGGGGGCCATTGCTGGGAGCAAGAAACAGCAGGATAGACCAGCAGGTGGCAGTTAGCAAATTAGTCCCTACCAAGGCAACAAGAGTGTTGTTCAGCTCAATTTGTTAGAGTACAGATGTAGCTCATAAAAGCTTCTGTATTGATATGTTTACAAGAGGTACTTCAATTCCTAGAATGGACTGCAGCTAAAGCCGGAGTTCCCAAATGAGCTGTAGCTGCAATGGCCGATGCAAGCTGTGTGAAATTGAAATAGAAATGGAGTGGAGGCTTCAAAGGGAGTGAGAGAGAGCGGTAGAGAGGTAGAGAGAGAGAGAGAGAGAGAGAGAGAGAGAGAGAGAGAGAGACTCAAAATGAAGCCAGAAACATAGGAATGAAAAGCAACAAAAACATGGACAACAAAGGTGGTGGTGGGGGAAATAGAGAAGAACTGCCAAGAGAGGCAGGAGCAGGGAGTAGAATTGGTAGGGAAGTGGGTTGGGGGAGAACATGAGACGGACAATGGAGTGGGAGGAAACAAACACAGTATGAATGACAAAAGAAAGGGGTAGAGCAGGAGGGAGGCTGAGTGGGAATGAGCAAACTGCAGCAACAGCCACCGAGACACAAAGGACACAAACAAATGCAGGAAACAAGCAAAAGGTGAGCAATGTGGAAGAGGGCAGGCAGGAGAGAGCACAGCAATGCCGATGCATGTCTGCCCAAGTTCAACAAGAAACAACAAGCTGATTCGAAAACAAACTAAGTGCTAAGGAGAGGGGGTAGACAGGTTTAAGTAGGGCCGGTGGGGGGAGTTATTCCCCCACATTGAACCACGGGGAAAGCCCTCCCATAATAGCTGGACTTAATGGTGACTGTGCTTGAAATGGATGTACATTCACATCATTCCCTTCACTTATAATTTCCCTGGTTAAAATATCTGCAACCAAATAGCCCATCTTTTTCCTGTATAAAATTATTAAAGCCCTAAAACTTTACAGAGTTTGTAAAAGTCCATAATAGTCTCAAATTTGTTGGTAGGGGTGTTGGGGCAAAAGTGAAACCTTTATTGAGTAACTTGGTCTCTACTTCGCTAACTCTGTAATTGGAAAGGTTAACCACTTTCATCTTTTCTGAGGGCATTGATATTGTTCTTGCGGTGGTCTTCTGCATCCTCCTGTCCCTGCACATGCCCTCCCACCTTGTTTTCCTCTTTCTCGTTGTTTGGGTTGTGGCTTGTTGGCAAATCCCTGATATCTTGTCTTCCATTCGTTTCTCCACAACTGAGGTGGCCTGTCTTTGGTGTCCTCTTCTTCTAAAAAAACTGAATTGTCTGAGCTCTCAGCTTCTGTTTCTCTGATATCAGTCCCCAAATCAAATGAGACCCTAGATGTGTTTTCAAATACCCTTTGGACTGTTTGTGTATTTTGTGGAGTCTGGGACTTTTTCTGTGTAACTACTTGAGCATTTTCATTGTCTGATTTATCTCTATTAAGTTTTCTCTGTTTCGTGGCTTAAGTTGCTTATTAAGCTTCACAATAGTGTCCCTCAATTTTTCATTCAGACATTCAAAATCACTGGTCTCTGTATACTGTAAGAGATTTATTTCCTTAACCTTAATCTCTTCTTTTAGTAGTTCTGAAATAAGTTTGCTTTCTGCCAGAAATAAATTAATAAACTTGATGGATGTTTCATGTAAAACTCTCTATTTCTGGAGAAATTCCTCACATTCAATGTACTGAGCTGGTGTTTTCAATAGTCTCAGACCCCATGGAATACATGCCACTTTCAGGTATGCCACCAGACTAACTGTATTCCAGTATAGTATTCATGCTTCTTTTACTGCCAGTTTCTCTAGCTCTTTAAATACCAAAAAATAAAGAGTCCAGTGTATTAGTGTTCTCTGGTGCGAGGTTCTCTACTATTTCTTGTAAAAGTAGGTTAGTAGCTCTGCTGTCCCCAAGCAGCTGGTTCACATAATCCAGTGGTGCTTGCCTTGTGAATTTAAGATTTAGTATCACTTCTAGAGACATCCTCTGTACAGTATGTACTTAAAAAACCTTTGGCTTATATTAAAGGCTTAAAAAAATGGCTGGTATTATGCCACAGAGCAACCCGTGCAACTTTCAAAATGACACAATAACAAAACAAAAAAGGAAGAACACACCAGGAATCTGGTGCCGCTGGTTACATACTGTGCAGAGAGCAAAAGAAAACTGGCACTCACCACCAAAAAAAAGGCCATAGAATTCAAATTGCATTACAGAATGTTATTATATATATATTATATAGCCAAGGTTAAGATGTATAAAACGTCCACCACCAAAAAAGGCCTGACCAGTTTCACACAGTCCTTTGTGCTTTTTCAAAGGCAAGGGCACCACGGTGATAACCTAATTTATAGTAGCCCATTTAAAGGGACAGAATGAAATTCTCATAATGGTACTCACCTAGAACCTTTACCCTGGTGACATACATCACACACAATACAATGTATAAGCTACAACTATGCTACGATTATAAAATACAAATACAGACAGCTATGTAATAATGCTGTGTAATACAGCTTGACTTCTATGGCCATTTTTTGGTGGTAAGTGTCACAAACCCACTCAGCAGGTCAGCCCTCTACTCCCAAAGTGCCAACCTCTGAGCGCAGTCTTGTGAACAGTTAACAGAAACAGGGTAACCCTCCTGTCTGTTTTTGTGGGTTTGAATCAACCATTGTTCTCAAGTCTTGGAGAGATTCAAACTGTGAACTTCTTGCTAGCATACCCAATGCACAGGCACGGATAATTCTGTCTTTGGGAGGCCAGATATGTTTGCCTACGGGCACCTAACCAGGTGTACAGAAATGAACCGTTGAAAACTCTAATAAAAGACCTCAGATTAAAACTCTTACCATTTTCCAGTTTGGTATCACCGTTCAAGCTTATGAACAGAGTCTGGTTTAACCATATTTATTTCACTTGTTAAAGGAAGAAATTCAAAGACAGACCAAGTAGCCTCTAAAAATAGAGTTTTACTAAAATAGATAAAAAAATATGTAAAACATAAAATTCAGAACCATATATCACAAAACATACAAATATTTTAAAAGAACAAGGTTTTAACAGTGCAATTCCTACTACAATACTTAGATTTTGTCTCTTTCTACCTGTATACTTGCTTAAAGTGCTCAAAGATGTTTCTTTGTCAGAGTGTAGATAGAAGTCTCTGAATGAAAACAGAATACTGTTTAAAAAACTGTCTTGGCCAACCCCTTTGCGTGAGATCACCAGGCTAATCCCTGTCAGAATAGATAAAAAAAATATATCTATACAAAAACAGGATGTCTTAAACAAATATTAAATTCTGTAACCTCAGCATAACTCATTTTCTTCAAAAGGCTCTCTTTGATCTTATGATCAGCTTCCCCTTTCCAGGACATCAAAGGGACTTATGATTTCGCACCAGTGTGCTAAACTTGGTTTCCTCCTCAAAACATCATAACATTTTATGATTCTAGCCTAGCATCTGGCAAGCTACCATAAAGCTAGATAAACAGGAGATCCCCAATTAAGGCCTGGTCTAGTCTGTAATTAGCTTCTGGCCTTCCAGGTAGCACCTTGTATCTAAAACCTGTGTGTCTGTGTGTGTGTGTGTGTGTGTGTGTGTGTGTGTGTGACTCACATGCTGTTTCAGCATCTCTCATGAGAGACAGTCCATAACATATTTTTATATTATAAATAATGATACAGTGATCAAAACCAGCCGTCCAAGTGTCACAATTCCTCCCCACCTAGACTGAATTTGGGGGCTCTATCCCCTGCATGGGGTGAGCTTCCCAAATCAGTTCACTCCTCATGGACACAAGACAATCCATCTGAGTTCTGATTTTTGGCTCCAGCCCTATGTAGAATTGAAATATCATATCATACCCTTGTAAAGCAAGACTCCATCTTAGCAATCTACCATTGTTCTTTCCCATCTGCGTCAGCCAAACCAGGGGTTGTGGCCAGTCTGCACCACAAAATGCTGCCCATACAAATATGGCTCTAATTTCTTTAGGGCACACACTATGGCAGGACACTCCTTTTACACCATGGAGTATGCCTGTTTCCTAGGAAGTAACTTGTTACTCAGGTAGGCTATTGGGTGATCCCTCCCTTGGCTGGATGTCTAGCTCAGTACTGCCCAATACGCACATCTGAGGCATCAGTCTGAACTATAAAGGTTTTGCTATAGTCAGGACTTGTCAAAACAGGAGTACTGCACAGTGCCTCTTTTAGTTTGGAAAAGGCTTCCTCACAGTCTGGGTCCAGGTAATTTTCTTTGGCATCCTTTTCTTTGTCAGGTCAGATGGGGAGCAGCCAGGGCACTGTAATTGGGTACAAATTTTCTGTAGTACCCTGCTGTCCCTAGAAAATTCCTGACCTGCTTCTGTGTTTCTGGTCTGGGCCATACCTGGATTACCTCTATTTTTATTTGGTTAGGACGGAGCTGTCCTTGGCCTACCACATGCCTGAGGTATGCCACTTCTCTCATGGCCACCTGGCACTTCCTGGCTTTGACAGTGAGCCTGGCCCTCTGTATCCTGCCCATCACTTCCCTAAGGTGGGATAGGTGTTCCTCCCAGCTGGTACTAAAGATGGCAATGTCATCCAGGTATGCCACGGCGTACTCCTCAGCACCATTTAACACCTGTTTCACCAACCTTTGAAAAGTGGCCGGGGCATTCTTCATTCTGAAAGGCATTACTTTAAACTCAAATAAGCCTATCAGAGTGATGAAGGATGACCTCTCCCTAGCTCTATCTGTCAACTCTACCTGCCAATACCCCTTGGTCAGGTCAATCGTCGTAAGGTAGGTTGTCTCCCCCAACTTGTCCAGGAGTTCATCTGTCCAGGGCATCGGGTGGGCATCTGACTTCATGACTGCATTCAGTCCATGATAGTCTACGCAGAAATTAGTAGAGCCATCTGGCTTAGGCACAAGGACTATGGGTGAGGCCCAGGGGCTGTGGGATCTCTGGACTACCTCTAAATCCAACATCTCCTCCACTTTCCTCCTAATGTTCTTTTGGATAGCCTCTGACACCCGATATGCTGTAAACTGTATGGATGTCTGTGTCCTTGTCTCCACATTGTGCGTCACTAAGGGGGTTAGTTAAGGCTTGGTGCTAAACAATGGGGCAAACTCTTCTAAAACCTCCCTTATTTTCTGGATCTGGTCTGGGTCCAGCTGGGGAGACAATTTTACTGCCTCCATAGAGGACTCCCACTTACTTCTTCCAGCAAGTCCAGAAGGAGGTCTCCTTCATCTGTCCCTTCCCCATGACTACACACTGCAAACACCATGTCAGCCCTATTTGCATATGGCTTCATCATGTTGACATGGTACATCCTTTCTGTCTGTCTTCAGTCAGGTAACTCCACAAAGTAGTTCATGCCATTTACCTTCCTAACCACTTTGTACGGTCCTGCCCACTCAGCCTGCAGCTTGTCTTTCCGGACCGGAATAAGGACCATGACTTCCTGACCCACCATGTACAAGCAAGCTCTGGTTCAGTGGTCATACCACACTTTTTGTTTCTGTTGGGCAGCTGCCAGGTTGCTCTGGGCTGTCCTCATGAGCTCCTTCAGCCTTTCTCTAAACCTAAGGACATAATCCACCATGGGAGTTCCCTGGGTGGTGTGCTTGCCTTCCCAGTCCTCCCAGATCAAGTCTAGTGGCCCACATACCCGGTGTCCATATAAGAGTTCAAAGGGGGAAAATCCTGTCAACTCTTGGGGCACCTCCCTCTATACAAACAACAGGTGGGGAAGATATTTCTCCCAGTCCCTCCCATGCTGTTCAGCAATTGCCCGGAACATTGACTTCAGGGTACCATTGAATCTTTCCACAAGCCCATTGGCTTGTGGGTGATACAGTGTTGTGCATCTCTGCACCACCCCACACTTCTCCCATAAACATTTCATCAGGTCCGACATGAAGGATAACCTCCTGCAGAAACCCAACACAGGAGAAAATCCCAAGTAAGGCATCTGCCACTTTGTCTGTCTTCAGTGAGGATAGGAGGACTGCCTCTGGGTACCGGGTGGCATAATCCACCACAGTCAGGATGAATCTCTTCCCTGAGGAGCTGGGGGTATTAAAAGGCTCCACAATATCCATTCCCACCCTCTGGAATGGCTCCTCCACTATGGGCAATGGAATCAGGGCAGCTTGGGTTTTCTTGTCAGCCTTCACTATTTCTTGGCACCAGTGACAAGACCTGCAATACTCCTTCACCTGCTGGGTGAAGTTGGGCCAGTAGAAATTCTGGGCCAACCACTGCATCGTGCGCACAATTCCCAGATGACAAGACAAGGGAATATCATGTGCAATCTGGAGCAACTGCTCACAATACCCCTGGGGAATGACAAGCTGCCTGTCTAGCACCCATCCCTCTGTCTGTACTGCCTGAGTATACATAAGTCCATTTTCCCAATAAACCTTATGTCTGCCGTCACCTCCCTGTGTGCCGTCTGAGTCTGCCCAAGCCCTCAGCTTCTCTAAACTAGGGTCAGTTCTCTGAGAAGCTGCAAACCCCTCACACATTCCCAAGGCATGGGACAGATCCCCTTCAGTCACTAAACTAGGGTCCCTAGCACTAGTGTCAGGGTACTCAGGATCACTGTCAATCCCAACCCTCTGACAATGAGTCACCCCTCCCTCTTTGGAGTAACCCCCTGGAGCTGTGTGGTTACTTGCTACTGGGGAAATTTTTATCCCCTTTTCATTAGTCTCCCCATCTGGAGATACAGGCTGGGGAACCAGCCTCTCAGTGGTTTCCACAATGGCTTCTGTGGGGTTCAAGGAACTACAATTTTCCCTTGCTGCTTGGCTACGGGTAACTTCACATACCATCCCCTGTTTTAGACTGTTGCCCAGGATCACATCTACTGCTAAGGTTTTGGCTACAGCTACCTGTTGCACAGTTCCCCCTGTTTCACCCCAGTCTAGGAGAACACTAGTGAGGGGCAGTGTTTTCACCTCACCAGTAAAGCCCTGTACAGTGATGTATTTATTGGATATAAGCTGACCAGGCTCTACTAGTTCCCCCTTTACCAATGTCAGGGATGCCCCTGTGTCCCTTAACCCCTGTGTCTGTACACCATTCACCACGACTGGGTGCATGTGTTCCCTCATGTTCACTGGCATGCTCCCAGGGACATACAAACAACCCACTTCTTTTCTAGTACCATTCCGCATATTATTGCTCATTCTTTTGGGACACTGTCTGGCAATATGCCCAGTTTCTTTACACAACCAACATTCACTTCTCTTTTCAGAAAAATCTTTTCTCTAAAACCTGGAGCTAACTGGTTTTGGTGGAGGCAGTGAGGGTTTTAGCTGCCCTGAAAGTGTGCTTTTCCCTTTCCACACTGCCATGCTTGCCCCATTCACTCTCAGAGCAGGTCTGCTCTTGGCATAGTGGTCTGAGAGTTCAGCAGCCTCTTGCACTGTTTTGGGATCTTGGTCCTCTAGCCAGGTTTTCAGCTCTGCTGGACATGCCCAAAAAAACTGTTCTAACAAAATAACATTTTCAGTTTTATCAACAGAGTTTGCCTCAATTCCTTCCAACTAACATTTTAGAAACTGATATTGTTTCATGGTTAGCTCGTTGTAGTTCATGTCAGGGCTTCTCCTGAGCTTACAGAATTTAGCTCTGTATGATTCAGTAGTTAATTCAAATTTTTTTAACAGTGCAGCTTTATGTTTGCTGTAATCATCACTGTCTTCATTGTCACTTTGACCCAATGCATCCCGAGCTTTCCCAGTAAGTAGCGGGGATAGCTGGGAGCTCCAGGACTCTCTAGGAAATTTAGCCTGAATACAAATTTTTCTAAAGAATTTAAAAAGGCATCCATGTCCTCCCCGTTTAAATTCAGCTATTAATTTGGAATTCAATTTGTAACCCAGTCCTGTAATCCCAGTTAAACCCAAGCCACTTACCTGCTCTGGTGCCGCTGGTTGGAGTCGTAGCTTCTCCAGTTCATGTTACCTCTGGTGCTCCTTCTCCTCATGGTCTGTGTCTCAGTGTTCTCACTCCCTCTTCTCCTCTGCAGCTCACTGGCACTCATGCTTCTCATGCTCAGTGTCTCTTTGTTCTCGCTCTGCCTCTCAGATTTCTCACTCTGCCTCATGGTCCACCTCTCGCTTCTCTCGCTCCCTCTCCCTCTGGAACTCCAGCTCCATCCTGCGCAATTCAGTTTGCAGCCCGAGTACTTCTGGATCCAGGTTACTGGTGGCCTTCCCCTGCTGCTGTGACCCTTCACTGATAGTGGCCCTGCTGCCATCCTCAGCGGATCTGGACACTGCACTGGCTGCTAGCCCTACCACACTCAAGGTTTGGTCCTTTTCAGTCACGGTCTGTGACTCAGTGCTCTGGGTATCTGCTACCATCAGGGCATCCACTAGGTTCTGTCTGCTGGCTTTCACCTTGAACAAGATTCCTCTGTCCCCATTCAACTGCTTTAAGTAGCCTTCAGTGTGCCTGCTCTAGTTGGAAGTCATCTTCCCTAACTACTGCTACTCTGACTTGCACTTTAGGAAAAAAAATATAACAGGTAGGAACTTGACTGTAAGCCAAGTAATATAGTTCTGTTTCCTTTTAAAATAAAACTCTGCCTTTTTCTTTCTTTGCAAGTGAGCTGACAGTCTCAAGCTCACACACTGAACAATAAAAGCTTGTAATACCAAAATTTATCCACACCGTTGCCAACCAATCTGTCACAAACCCACTCAGCAGGTCAGCCCTCTACTCCCAAAGTGCCAACCTCTGAGTGCAGTCTTGTGAACAGTTAATAGAAACAGGGTAACCCTCCTGTCTGTTTTTGTGGATTCGAATCAACCTTTGGTCTCAAGTCTTGGAGGGATTCAAACTGTGAACCTCTTGCTAGTGTACCCAATGCACAGGTGCAGATAATTCTGTCTTCAGGGGGCCAGATATCTTTGCCTATGGGCACCTAACCAGGTGTACAGAAATGAACCCTTGAAAACTCTAATAAAAGACCTCAGATTAAAACTCTTACCATTTTCCAGTTTGGTATCACCGTTCAAGCTTATGCACAGTGTCTGCTTTAACCATATTTATTTCACTTGTTAAAGGAAGAAATTCAAAGACAGACCAAGTAGGCTCTGAAAATAGAGTTTTACTAAAATAGATAAAAAAATATGTAAAACATAAAATACAGAATCATATATCACAACACATACAAATATTTTAAAAGAACAAGGTTTTAACAGTGCAATTCCTACTACAATACTTAGATTTTGTCTCTTTCTACCTGTATACTTGCTTAAAGTGCTCAAAGATGTTTCTTTGTCAGAGTGTAGATAGAAGTCTCTGAATGAAAACAGAATACTGTTTAAAAGACTGTCTTGGCCAACCCCTTTGCGTGAGGTCATTAGGCTCCTCCCTGTCAGAATATATATAAAAATATATATATCTATCGAAAAACAGGATGTCTTATTCAAGTATTAAATTCTGTAACCTCAGCATAACTCATTTTCTTCAAAAGGCTCTCTTTGATCTTATGATCAGCTTCCCCTTTCCAGGACATCAAAGGGACTTATGATTTCACACCAGTGTACTAAACCAGGTTTCCTCCTTGAAACGGCATAAAAGTTTATGATTCTAGCCTAGCATCTGGCAAGCTACCATAAAGCTAGACAAACAAGAGATCCCCAATTAAGGCCTGGTCTAGTCTGTAATTAGCTTCTGGCCTTCCAGGTAACACCTTGTATCTAAAACCTGTATATGTGTGTGTGTGTGTGTGTGTGTGTGTGTGTGTGTGATCTCACATGCTGTTTCAGCATCTCTCATGAGAGACAGTCCATAACACATTTTTATATTACAAAAAATGATACAGTGATCAGAACCAGCTGTCCAAGTGTCACAGTAAGTACCACAGTTTTCTTTTTCTCTCTATGTTTGTTATAGGTGGCACCCGATTCCTGGTGCATTGCTCCTTTTTTGGTTGTTACTGTGCCATTTTGGAAGTTGCATGGGATGCTCTATGGCATAAGACCAGCTGTTTTTTTTAAGTCTTTTAATATAAGCAAAATGTTTTTTTTGAGTACATGCCATATAAAGGATGTCTGTAGAAGAGACAGTGAATCTTAACTTCACACAGCAAGCACCACTGGATTATGTGAACCAGCTGTTCACAGGTAGCAGAGCTACTAATCCACTTTTACAAGAAACAGTAGAGAACCTCGCACCACAGAACACCAATACACCAGACTCTTTATTTTTGGCATTTGAAGAGCTAGAGAAAGTTGCAGTAAAAACATGAAGACTATACTGGATTACAGTTAGCGTGGAGACATACCTGCAACTGGCACATGTTCTGTGAGATTTGAGATTGCTGAAAACTCCACCTCAGTACATTGAATTTGAGGAATTTCTACAGAAATGAAGAGATATTTTGCATGATACATCCATTAAGCTTATTAATTTTATTCTGGCTGAAAGCAAGCTTTTTTCAGAACGACTAAAAGAAGAGATTAAAGTTATGGAAGCAAATCTCTTAGAATATACGGAGGACCCTGACTTTGAATGCCTTAATGAAAAATTGAAAGACACTAAAGCAAAGCTTGATAAGGAACTTAAAGCCATGAAACAGAGGAAACTTAACAGAGATAATACAGACTATAAAAATGACAGAGTATTTACATGGAAAAAGTCCCAGACTCCATGTAAATACACAAACAATCCAAGGGGTGTATTGAAAAACACACCAATGGTCTCATTTGATTTGGGGACTGATATTAGTGAAACAGAAGCAGAAAGCTCAGGCAATTCAGTTTTTTTTGTTTAGAAGAGGACACACCAAAGACAGGCCACCCCCAGTTGAGGAAGAGCAAACAGGAGACCAGATATCAAGGATTTGCCAACAAGCCATAGCCTAGACAAGGAGAAGAGGAGAAAAATGTGTAGGGGTGGAGGGGGCAGGCACAGGAAGAGTAGAATACAAAAGACAATCACAAGAACAATATCAATGCCCTTAGAGGGTACAAAAGTGATTAACCTTTCCAATTACAGACATAGGAAAGTAAAGACCAAGTTACTCAAGAAAGGTCTCACTTTTGCCTCCTCTACACCTGCCAACAAATTTGAGACTATTGTGGACATATACTGTACAAACTCTGTAAAGTTTTGGGACTTTAATCATTTTATAACAAGAAAAAGATGGGCTATTGAGATGCGAATACTTTAACTGGGGAAATTATAAGTGATGGGAATGACGAGAATGTACATCCATTTCACATAGGGCCAACATTGTCAGCCACCATTAAGTCCAGCTATTATAAATTTTACTAATCATTGTGAACAGGATATCCAGAAGCTGTTTGCCAATCCTCCACCTGTCAAATATAAAAAACTTGGCAACAACTTGGCAAATGAAGAAAGGTTAGCTTTAGAAAATTTAAACAGAAATAAGAACATCACTATCAAACCAGCTGATAAGGGCGGCAGTGTAGTCATCAATCAATCAATCAATGTTATTTATATACTGGAAAGTAAGTGAGCACAAATGCCCATTTTCACAGATATCCAGTGACGAAAAACAAAATACAGGTAATATGAACACACAGTGTAAAGCATAGCAGAATAACACAGTACAAGGGGTTACAGTATCAAGAATAAAAATGCAGAATAACACAGTACAAGAGGTAACAAAATCGACAGTAGTAATGCAAAGGGAAATATTTTGGGTACATAAAATATAGGGAAGTAGGTGACAGAGCTTAGGATGGAGATAGCAAAAGTGTCCAATGATTAGTGGGAGTCAGAGGTAAGCAGGGGGAATGAAAGAGAAACCGAATACTGATTACTACACTGCCAAGGTCCTCAGACTACTGTCAGGCAGGATGAATTACAAAAAGCTTGATTGTGACCCTTCATGTGACTTTTAGTGGATTGTGGATGAAGCATCAGTATACAGTTTTAGAGATGAAAACATTTCTGACTGCCCGCTTCCCCTGCCAAAAGTGCATAAGTCAACGATTAATCCACCTGGTTGCCCTGTCATTAGTGGAATAGGATCCCTCATAGAGTCCCTTTACAAAGTAGTAAACCATTATATCAGCCCTTTTGTACCCTAGTTAAGATCTTATGTCAAAGATATTTTGAGGGTACTGCATGATTTAGATCTTGAGGAGGGAACGTTACTTGTAATGTTTGATATAGAGTTCCTTTATTCACATCCATAGACAAACATTATCTCCCAGTAAGTGGTACGGCCATGGGGACATCATTTGCCCCCGGTGTAGCCAACCTTTAGGCTGGTTTATGTGAAAGGGCCTTATTTATGATGAAAGTCAGAATCCATACTTTGAGTACTTGGTATTGTGGAAGGGTTATGTTGATGATGTGGTGTCTGTGTGGCATGGATCAGCTGAAGAGTTGCATTCTTTAATGGAGTATATAAATTCTACTAATTCCAATTTTAAATTTACTTGTAATTATGATGATAACCATATTAACTTTTTGGATCTTGAGACTTCCAGAGGAGAAAATGGAGATGTTAACACCAATATTTCTAGGAAACCCACAGACTGGAATACTTTACTCCTGTCTTCCAGCTGTCATCCTCATCACACTGTCACCAATATACCTAAAGGACAATTATTACTTCTGACAAGAAGCTGCAACACTGAGGAGGGGTTTAAGGTAGGGGCCAAGGATCTGAGACAAAGGTTTTTAGAAAAGGGAAACACGATGGAAAGCATCAGTGATGCAGAACAGCATGCCAGATCCCAGAACAGGCAAGAATTGATATTTCAGGAACGGGTACACTCTGAAACACCCGAGATGGTAAATTCTGTAATTACTTACTCATCCTATTCAGGCCGTATAGACAACATCATTAAAAATATTGGAATGTTCTTAGAGGAGATAAAGCCTTGGAGTCATTTGTAAGTCAACCACCTAGAATGGCCCATTGGAGAGCAAGTACATTGAAAGATGCAGAAGATAATGGATAGGTAACAGTGAACAGCAACATTGTGTTCACTTCAAGAGGTCATAACAATCTTGAGAAGTGAACTCAGTGTTGTTGCTCACTGTTGCCCGTCCATTGTCTTTTATATTGTGTGGGCAGCAGTGGTCACCAACAGAGCACTTCTCGAGCAAGACACAGCAAGCAGTACTATTTTGTTTTGTATTGACCTAATTTATCATACGTTTTAATGTTTCAGCTCAGACGCGGAGCTCAGACCATAGCTGATTGTCTCTTAGTGGCACAGGCTTACCATTCATATGAGTCATTTGGATGATTCAGGATCCCAGATTGACTTAACCCTGCCCCCTTCCCTGATCAACAACCCTAACAGTGCCAGTCCTGGTCTATACAGCCTTAGCAACAACAACACTGCCAGTCACAATAAACTAAGCCTGGCTCAAACTCCTACAGCAACCCAAGCAATGCCAGTCCCTGCAATCTCAGTCACAGATAATGACCCTAGCAACAGCTGCTTAGCCACTACCATTGTAACACTGGCCTGAGCTCCCTGGAACCAACTGATTACTCAGCCTGGTCTATGGATAAAAAAAAGGGCTTCAGTCTCCAGTGTTGTGATTCCCTTGCATTTTCACCAAAACTGAATTTATGCCAGTGTTTAGCAAAACTGGCAGTTTACAGAACCTGTATACATACTGTAGGTGGCTGAGAATTATAGTATATGGGAGAACATGATTATGATGGCTCATTTCTTTTCTTCAGCTTCTTATGACAGTTGAAAAAAAATGAGCAATCATCATGGCTGTCAGGGTAATGGGAGTGCGAGGGCATTTCAAGTTGTTGTACCATTGTAGTGACGTACTCAAGAGGGTACAACAACCACTTGATGTCACTACAATGGTACAACATAGAGGATAATGGCTGGGCAACTCTGAATAACAATGCTGTGTTCACTTTGAGAGGTTGTCATGACAACCAAGTAGACCTCGAGAGCAAAGCTCAAGAGGGCTATGTTGCCATGACAAACTTGATAAGTGAACTCAGCACTGTTGTTTATCATTGGCCATCCATTGCCTTTTATAGTGTATGGGAAACAGTTCAATAACAATGGAGCATTTATTGAGAAATTTGTTTATTTAGTATGCTTCCTCCCCCCATGTCCAGCCTGCCCCAATCTGCCTCTCATCAGCATTGCACGACTGATTCAAACTTTCTCAATTCCCCATGATCAAGCCCCACCCTGTCCCTGCTCACACAGACTAAATTTTTTTTAAATCAATAAATCAGAACGAGTTTCCTTCTGGTGTATGATTCTTCTACCCTTGAGTCCACAGTGTCTCTCTGGATCTTCCTTGGCATGGCTCTCGGTACTGTGCTGATGGCGGTATTCGGACACCATTCAACTGTTTGAACACTGGTGCTGTGATTGGTGGTAGCAGCAACAGCATGCGTTAGTATTCCATGTTGTTATACCATTGTACTGAAAGCTCCTGATGTCACAACGATGGTACAACACCATTGGAATTCTGCTGATTTCCATACAAAACAGCGGTCTCCCACACACTGTAAACCTAGGAATTCATTGAATTCTATTCATAATTGTGCTCTCCCATACACTATAAATTGGTTCACAGTAAAAAATCTACTTCCAGCCATGGAACTTGGCTTTTGGAACAGTGTAAAGGGTGTTATGCCTTCAGGAACTGCACATACTGAAATGTAATTAATCAGAAAAAAAGTAATTTCTGGACCCAAATACAAATAAAATGTATGAAATTAGAAGTCTGATTACATGCCAAACCAGTGGCCTTCTTTATTTTGCAATACACAAATGTGGTGCTTACTTTGTAGGAAACACTATATGAAAATCTTGTATCAGAGTTGGCGAACATTGCAGGGCAATAAGTCTTAAAAATATGACCTACAGTATGCTACTGCCCAACATATTTGCTCAACAGTGAATCCTGAAGTACATTCCTTTAAGTCTACTGGGATAGAGAAAGTCTGGCCTAATCCATGGGGTGGGTGGGGGGGATTTTGGTAGGAAAGTTCTCCAGAGTTGTCTTTCTGGATTCATAACTTGGGATCATATGAATGGCCAGGACTGAATTATGGGTTTGACCTGTCACCATTCTTATTTATTTTGTAAAATATTTGTATTCAAAACTTATAAAAATAAACAAGCATAACAGAACAAACACACTCTTGAAAACTAGATGAGTTGTCTTACTTAAGTAGTGTCTTTAATGTTACAGTATGTACTTCTAGTAATATCTGTTATCTGTTCTTTTTTCTCTCCAGATTTAATAATCTAACAAGAAATATTTATCGAGGTTTGTCTGTTTCCACACACGTGAAGGCCTTTGTGCAAGTGGACTTAACCTTTTTTTTTCATTCGAGTAGCCTTCTTTATGTACCATGTGACCTAAACCAGTGTACATGGCTTGAAGACAATTTATAGTATGGTTAAATCTGTGACTGAGAGCAGGTGTAATCAATTAAGTTGCATTGTCAGGCTATGTTCTATTTTTTAACTGTGTGTATACTGTTTGTATTTTATAATTGTAGCATAGTTGTAGCTCATTTATTGCACTGTGTGTTATGTATGTCACTGTGGTAACAGCACTCAATGATTACCATTATGGGAATCTCATCCTGTCCCTTTAAATAGGTTACTGTAAATTAGGTCATCACCATGGTGCCTTGCCTTTGAAAAAGCACACAGGATTGCATGAAACGGTTAGGCGTTTTTTCCGGTAGTGGATTTTTTATAAATTTTAACACTGGCTATATAATAAAGTTCTGTAACACAGCTTGACTACTGTGCCCATTTTTTGGAGGTGAGTGCCACCGTTTGCTTTTGTTCCCTGTATGTTTGTTACGGGAGGCACTCAATTCATGGTGTGTTCCTCCTTTTGTCATTGTTACAGTGCACTAGTAACTAACAAGTGGAATGCAGATTCCGTGCCTGTCTTTGCCCAATAAGGCCCACTGCCCCTCTCACCACCATGATGGCTGTTTCAAAGAGTGGATATGACACTGCTGTGTCAGCCAGGTCAATGTGGTGATTGATCAAGTCATCCTCAGGGTATGAATGGTGACTAATCATCCAAAATTCACCTGGAGCCTTATTTGGCACCAACCTTGTAGGAGATACCTGAATGCTGGGGTATAGGGGACAACACAAAAGGGTCACTAACCCTGCTTTCTGCTATCTCCTTAGTCAACTTCACCCTGCCTACATCTAGGCAGTTTCTGGTGGATTTGAGGTTCTTTGCCTCATATACCTTCCAGGGACCTTTGTAAGGGATCTGGAAACCTTGCCAAAAGCTCTCTGCTAACAATCGCATTGACTGCCTATCCCGATACCCCACCAGCCACTGTTCAATGTGCTCCACCATTGTGAGGGTTGGGAGGCTTACCTTGCCACTTCCAAAAGGGCTGATGGCTCATCCCTTTTGTGCACTGAAAGAAAGGGTGGGGCCACTACAGGCAAAGCAATAATGTCTATACTGACATGGCTCCATTTTGGATGAACCTTGGTTAAAGTAATAACACTGAACCCCTTTCCCCCCACCCCCTTCACACTGTTCCCTGCTGCAACCCTTTTTTTCTGGGACTTGGGCTGTAACAGAGGAATGCTACTCTCGGAGTGCTGGATGCCCTCGCTAGCCTTGATAGACCATAACAGTGGAAGGTCTAAACTACCCCATGCCCTAGAGGGACCATTCTTCTTTCTCCTGTGAAACTTCTTGTCATATTCTAACCAACCCCAGTCACCTTTGTTAGCGTGCATTGCCATGATTTGCCATTAATAGTTCCAAAGCCCTAAACCTTTTGTGGATACAGCTCCGTTAATAAGCCACCATAAATGGCAGAACTTGCTGCCCAATTTTCCCATGTGCATCTTATGATCACCTTCCTTTGATGCTCAGAACCATCATCCTTCTCCTTTATCTCTGGCTTATTGGGCCTGCTGAGTAGTGTAAAGACATTGATAAACTCTCCACTTGTGATTTGTTGCTGTACCTTCCCTGAGCAGTGTGAGCTAATAAGGCTCCCAAATCATCATGTATGACCTATTGTCCTGCTCTCCTGCTGACTGCTATTCTGGTCCCTCTCCAAACAATGGTATCCCACCTGGCCTGTGCCACCCAGAGATGCCTTAGGTTGCTTCTTCTCATGCACTGCCAGCAAAGCCAGTACCTTATCCAACTTCTCCTTCAGTGACAGGGGCTTAGCAGGAGAACCTGCCAGCTAAGGAAGTGGCACCAGTTCCCCCGGCTGAGGGGATTCTTTAACTGCAGCGTGGAGATTGTTTGTGGAAGTGGGGGAAGGCCACTGGCTGTCATGTAATCAGAGCTGGGTGTGGGGGGTGCCAGTAATGGGCCCAGCAGAATCAATTCTGGGACCGGCACCAGAAAGGGAACAGGTTGCAGGTATGGCAGTGGTGTGAGTGCAGCCTGGGGCAGAAGGGGAGGTACTGGTAGCAGAGTGAATAAGAGTGGGGCTGGAACCAGTATGGGGAGGAAAACTGGGCCAAGAGTGGAGGGTGTTGGTAGCATAGGCTGAGGAAACTCCTCCAGTGCCCACCAGTGTCTATGCCCCTTTGCAAGGTTTCTGCTGCCATCTGAGTGGTGGCATACCCAGCATGGGACCTTGAGATGTTTTCTTCAGCAATTCCCTCAATTCATCATCTGACAAAATACCAAACTGCGACACACCTGGTAGAGATGGTGCAGGTGCTGGAGGATCCTGTTAGTGCTTCCATGTCCCCCCTTACTTGCCCATAGTCACTGGAGCTGGTTCTTGTGGGGTCAGTGGCCTCGGGATCACGGGCTCAGGCTGGGGTAGTGGCACTCTGAATGGGCCCACCATGTCAGGTCTGCCTGGGTTGCTGCAGACTACTTTCCACCATGCATATCCTTTCACCCGCACCATGGCAGACAACTGTTCAAATTCTACACTCATTATATGCCTAGAACCTGCCATCCTCACCACTTAAAGCTGAAAAGAGATGAAGCACAACCGACACACAAGGCAAACCTTGACTGCAGTCTTATCCCCACTGTAACTGCACCACAGGGTATACCGTGGGAAGGTACACATTAATACTATCAACTATGCCACTCCTTCAGCACCCCCTATTTCTTTTACATATATGTTCACTGATTCTCTGCTAGTTTTCTTCTCAAAAGCAGCATGCTAGTGCACTGAAAATTCACAGTTTGAAAGTATATTAATTGCTAAGGAGATGTAAACAACTTTTTAAATCTCCATATTTAACATATATTTAACTGGGATCCTTAATCTCATATCTTATACACTTCCTTGTTTAAATCTAAACAAAACACACCTGCTTTTCATTTTTGTCTGATACCTTTATTTTTCACCCCACACAGTTTTGAGCTGTGATATGGGGGAAGGGGGGCATCCGCTTTGCTGGATGTAACACTTTTCTTGATATGGAAACTACATATTCATAAAACCCATACTACTGAAAAAGGAGAGCAGGACGTTTTCATAATTATTATTTATGTATAATACACCATATGCAAAATTATGCTGTGTATTTAAACAGTTACATGCAGTAGGAAGGGTAAATAAGCACGTGTCGGCTGGCGTTGTTCCGGCCGCCGACTCACCTCAAGGAAAAATTCCAGGTACACTCCCTCCCTTATTTTTCTAATGTTGGGCAACACGTTCTTGCCTCATGTTTTTGAAACTAGGGGCTGCAGAGGGTTACAAAGGTTTGACTGACAGACTGGATTTTAACTGTTTTCAAAGTAAGGGCTTTAACTTAGTTGGATGTAGGGATTTCTGTATATTGCTGTACTGATTCTATATTTATTCAGTTTTTAGTTTGGATTGCATGTCTCTATTTGTAGATGATCTATTAAACAGCAATAGAATGATGAAACCAGAAATTGGATATAAGCAATCTGTTCTGTCTCGAGTAAAATGGAGGCTGGCCAGCCGTTGGAGGTACTTGAACAAAAAGTGCACGCAAATAGAGGAATCTTTGGTTCTTGCATCAGCTCAGCAACATGTTACCTATTTGCAGACTTTAATTCTGTTCTGTGTAGTAACCTGCAATATGGCCTGATGAGGTGCCCCCAATTACCTACTTACTGAAACCGGCACTCCAGGAGAAAGGAGAGCGCCTTAGCTCAACAAGAATGAAAAATAAAATGAAGGGAAATTATCATAAACAAAGAAAACCAAAGCCATCAACTGAGCGAAACTGACTTCTCAGGATCCACAGTAAATTGCCCAGAGTAAAAGTGATCTATATATACGTTGGGTGGGCGGGGGGCACAAACTGACTATCTGCCTTGTGGCTTGGCATCCCCCTGTACTTCACATACCAAGAAAATGGCACTCCAGGGAGCTGGACAGGCTCTGCTAGTGTAAAGCACTAAAACATCGGTGCCCTCTGTTCAACCTCTGCTAACCCCAACAAAGAATGTCTACCAGCTACAACAATGGAACTGGCTTTTCAAGCAGTGTTCAGCCTCCTACCACCCAGTAACCGGACAGGGTTTGGGCAGGTGGTTGGCTCCTGCAACCTGTAGTGTCCCTAATTACAGCATGGACTTGGGCCTCACCATAAATATTGTCAGAGCAGTGGCCACCGCTACAGTTGCCACGGCCATTTTTAGCCACCCATGTGGTGTCCGGCATTATCACAAATGCTGACTCACTCTTCAATCTGGGATCGGCTGCAAATTACCTCCTAAAAAACTCCAGGGACAACAAAGACTCAGACACTTCTGCTTCTACTGGGGGAGGGAGGGTTGTGCCTCTCTATGTTCACAATTTTCTTTTGGAAGGCTATAGCCTGTAGTTCAAAGGGGTGGTGCAACTGGCCACACAATCCTTTTGCTATTTAAGGGCTGCTCTGCTCTTTACTCCATATACAAGCATTTTTCCTTGCAGCCACAGGCTCTGTTGGTCTGCCTTCTCTCCTGGGGCCTATTTGGACTTTGACCCCCTCCCTCCCCCATGCATGCTTGGACTCTGCTTGGTTTGTGCTGGACTCGAGTTTCTCTGTTCTCCTGCTTTTGGTTTGTGTTACTCCATGCTTCTGTGTGTGCTCGTTCCCTTCCTGAGTCTGTCCTTGTGTTTCCCTTTTTTGTTTCTTTTGGGTTTTCTAGTTTTCTGGTGTCCTGTCTATACATTGCTACTTGTGCTTCAGGTTATACTCTGTGTTTCCTTGCATCAAGCTACCTTCTGCCTGTACCCCCAGGCTCCATTTCTCACCAGCAATTGCAGACCTCCATTCACTGCATTTTTCTCTGTATGCTTTAACTCAACCTGCTTTCTGCCTAACAAGCCTCAGTCCTTGCTATTGTCATTGTCTGTTTCAGCTCACTCTGCAATCTGCTGCCTTATTCCCCTTAATTGATTACACCTGTTCATGGTTTTACTTTTCCCTGTATAACTTCTTCACAGCAACCTAAGCAGCTTAATCCTTGGAACTCAATCCTGCTTTATGAACTTACACCAAGCAAATATTGCTGTTTTCAGTGCATTGCCTCTCCCTACAGTTTCTGTGTTCATTCATATTGCTACCTCTACAAGCTATAGTTAATTGCTGCTGGGTGCAGCTCAGTTATTTTTGCAGCCCTGCTGCATTATTCCTCATTTCAATGTTTTTGTTATTTAGGCTCATTTATTGCTACTCCCTCCTTTAATAAACCTTATTTATACCAAACCCTTAGCAGTTCGTTTCTGATGATAGCCTAATCCTGCTTTCATGGCTGGCACATATTTAACTTATTTCATTAGCTGCTTGGTGTTGTGGTATCATGTTTGTGGCTTCTTTGTTTTTCCCTACAGCAGGGGACTGAGGAGTCACATCGGGTATCATGGCTTCAGGCAGCGGGAGCAGCTTTTAACTTCTTATATGTTTTATTGGTCACTGGCTCACCCCAGCCTTCTATTGCTGCTCTACACAGCATTTATGGCATTCCGCAACCAGCTATTCTAGCCAACTCTCTACTTTAGGACAGCTGGCTCCACCCAGCCTTCCACCATCCTTTCCTTGCTATTCTGCACCTGATTTACACAGTCATCCCAGCCTTCTTGTCCCTTGCAGTCTTCCCAGCCTTCCTGTCTCTTGTACTACCAGTATTGCTCATATACCAGCCGTCATGGCCCTAACGCAATCAGCTTGCAAGTCCATTCATTCCAGGACCTTTCCCCTTTCAATACTGGCACCCCCTTCCAAGTCTGAGAGCATAACATGTTTGCTTGCTTCGAACTGCACCTCCTACCATACTGGTTTTGCAGCCTCCTCCTACCTAACTGGCTTTACAGCCTCCTCCTCTCTAACCATCAGCTTCAAGCTTTGCCCGACCTTGCCATTCTCTTACTCATAATATTCTATCGAATTCACTGCCAATTTGGCTTTCTAATGGACTTGGTAGGCATGCATTACTGTGGTTGACAACTGCTATTTGCCTTACCTAAACCCATGAGAGGGCCCATATTGCTCAGCTTAACCTATGTAGAGGTCTCATCCAGTCAAGACCCACGAGCGGGTCCACAGTGCTCAGTCTGACCTACATACAAGTCTCCCCATGTCTACTATCATCCATTATGACTCACATACAGGTCCCATGCTGCATACCACATGCAGGTCTCATACTCATTACAACTAACTTTTCCACATTTTGGAGCCATGCCAACCACATTCATTACTCAAGGACTCAGGGCTATCCCTCTGGCTGATGGTCTCTCTCTGCACCCCAAAGTCCACATCTTGAGCATGTGAAGATTGGGTAAGGTTTTTCTCACCTGGCCCATAGTTGGGAAAGTCCTCACTCCGGGTGGTTCTGACGGCATCTCTTGATGTAGCATGTAAGACTTCAGCGGAGAAGGGTTGGGGCTCTCACAGAAAGGGCCTCTTTAGCTGTCTGAGCAGGTTCGGAGGCACTCTTTCACACTATTTTCCCTACGATCACCTCTGGTTCACCTGGTTTATTCATAGATCGGTAGACTGGCTGAGCACATTGGTGGTCGTTACTCTTCTCCTCCCGCCTTGGTCAACTCTTGTTGTACAATGTGCTCACAACCCTCCACAGCGTTCCTGTTAGAGGAATAGAGTGAGTGCTCCCTGAAATAGCAATTTCCTTGCATTGGTCTACTAAATTGTAGAAGCAGAGCCGTCGCTAACCAAAACTGTCCCAAAGCCTAGAGGCAAGGCGACCTAGGTCTTGGATCGCCAGAGGTTTCCACCTCAAAAAGGTTTTTTCCTCTCCTCATGGTCATAATACAAGATAGGCATCCTTGTAGTTCCTAGGTCACTTAGGTAGGTTTGCCACTTAGGTAGGTTTTCGCTGTTGGATGGAGTTGGGTGGATTCCCGTAATTGCCCCATCTCCCACTCTGGCTGTTCTCTCTCTCCTTAGGAAGCCAAGCCTCCTTGCCTTACAATCAGACCTCCGAGTGGGTCACGAATTACCTATCATTTCCTGCTTACTTTACTTAAACAATATGACAAACTGACCTATGCTACCAGCTGAACCCCATTACCAACTAATCTACGTATAGGCCTTCCTTGACCCCTGCTACCAACTGAACCTATTCTACCACCCGATCTACGTACAGGTTTTCACTGAACCATGCTACCAGCTGAACCCATACTACCAACCAACCTACGTACAGGTCCTCGACCCTGATATGTGTTCAGTACCTTGCATGCTTTGCTTTACATTCTCTTTGGGCTTCTTCCTAAGGTCCTTTAGCCAAGGGAATCACTCCCATGACACCTCAAGGGGTGGAACCCTCCCCTAGGGTTACTTGCCTTTGCACCCCTACAAGGTGGTATATCCCACAGATAGAGAGGGGAACAGCCAAAGTTTATCTACGTTACGCAAGCATGAAACCAATTGCACAGGCAAAATTTGAATTGGAAGGCTATAGCCTGTAGTTCAAGGGGCAGTGCAATTGGCCACACTCCCCTTTTTGTCTATTTAAGGGCTGCTCTGCTAATTCCACACACAAGCATTTTTCCTTGCCCCTCCATCCACCCCTCCTCCTCCAGCAGCACGCCTCTCTCTCTCCCAAGGGCTTCATCTTTAAGTACATTTAGCCAAGGGAATCACTCCCACGGCACCTCAAGGGGTGGAACCCTCCCCTAGGGTTCCTTGCCTTCATACTCCTACAGGGTGGTATATCCCATGGATAGAGAGGCGAACAGCCAAAGTTTATCCACATTACACAAGTATGAAACCAGTTGCACATGCACATTGAACCTATTCCTAATTACCATTAAGTTTCTTAAACTAACATTCCTCTGTCACCTTCAGCCCCCAGCCAAGGCACTTACTCCCTTACTTTACAAATTGTCTCTACTCAGCTTTCACCTCAACTAAAAGAACAAAGCCTTTTCAAGGCTCCCAAAAAGGATCTGTATTGTTCCCAAAATGCTCCCCAGCCATGGCCACTCTCCTCAGGCAAAGGACCTCCTAGAGGCCCCAACCAACTTAAAAGCTCAACCTAGCTTACCCTTGAGTTAAAGTCCACTGGAGGTCCTCCGAAGTCCTTTCCTGGAGGGCTGTGTTGCAGCTGGAACAGTGTGTTATTGGCTAGAAGGGAGAATCTGAAAGAGTGCAAAACTCAGAACACACAGCCTTAAATAAACCAGGTTCCTCCTCCCATCAGGTAGTCTCCACCCTCTGGGAACCATACTGCCTGCCTGACCTGGCTTCTAGTGGGTGGAAGCAATTCCCTGCCTATTCAGGTGTCATCTGGAGGTGTTCCCACAGACAAACCTCATCTGCTACAATTCTTTGCAGGCTCCTCCATTCTCAAACAGTGTCACTTTATTTCACTTTGCTGGAAGGTTATCTGCTCTGTTCCTAGGGTGTCTTTAGACAAAACCAGGCTGCTGTGGGAGTGGGAATGTCAAATACCTATTACACCTGGGGATTGGGAAACAGCACTTTTTAACAACACAAAATAATGTCTTTTCATGTGTGGCAGGGCAATAAAGTTCTTTAAGACACCCATTATAACTGCAAAATATGTCACTACAAGATCAGCAGCCTGCTGGAAAGGTTGTGGATGTCAGTTGGTGAGCTGTGCCCTCAGATTTTGGGAGCGTCCATCCATTAGGCCTTTCTGTCAGTGCATCCACCCTGAAATTAATGAGGTTATGCCAGAAGTAGAACACCTTTCCCCACAATCTGCTATATAATCTCTTTACCCAAAGGAAATTATCACCGAAGCACAAAAATATTCATCTTTAATGTTAACAGCTGCAAAAAAAGTATCACAAAGTCATGGCTGCAACTGGCCACTCCAACAGTTAAGCAATGGGAACAGATAACTAAGCAATGTAAGTCACCCTTTTTTGGGGGGCTTACTATAGTTACCGTTTCCCCTCCCAGTTAGGCCTGTTGATTGAAAGCGGGGTCCACCCTCCAGGGTGTGTCTTTTGGCCCTTGTCCATAAAAATTGGAGTATGGAAGGTTCGTGAGGCTGGTGGGATCATTTGGTGCAAGTGTGGGCTGGGAGTTCGGATTGGGTCATCGTTATTGCGGCGCAGGTCTCTGTGTATGGGAGATTGTGGGGTGCCCTTATGGACAAGTGGCCATGGGATGGGGCTGTTAGGGTTTGGGAGCCATGGACCAGCATGGAGAAGTTTTTGGGCCTGCCTTGTGCTCCACAGCACTGGAGTAGGCCATGGGGCCTGTTCCAAAAGGGTGCGTTGGCAGTGGGGACGCCTCAGTAGTGACAGTGCTGTGGTGTGGCTTTCCTGGTAGTGACAGAGCAAGGAAGTCATTACCTGGTGTGGCACACTGCCACTGTTAGTATTGGTGGGCTGCAGGGAGAGTAATCAATGGGGTCTTCCATGCCCATGTCTGGGGTAGATCCTCGTTGATGGCCCGAAGCACAGGAAAAGCTGGCGCAATTAAGGAGGGAATTGTGTCGCATGTGTTGTAATCTCCCTGGGCTAGCAGGTGAGATCTGGAGGTCCAGGTGGTGAGGATGCAGCAGTGGTGCAGTTTTGCAAATGTAGCCAGTTTGTGTGACTTTTGGCTGCAGTGAGAAAGAGAACTGCCTGGGGGTTCACTAGCACTGCACCTTACAATTATTTTATGTTTGACCCTCTTCGGCTCTATACCTGTGTGGAACCTGTCCTGGCCTTATTTGGCCTAAGTTATCGGGATATACAGTTATGTGCTGCCAGAAGAACTTGCCACTTGTGATTTGATGCTTTTCTTGTTGCCCTCTGGCTCCAAGGAGCTGCTTAAATATTTATTTATTTTATGGCTCTGAATTAATTGTTTTCTGTTTCTCCATTTGGGTGTTTGGATGACATTATTCTGTCTATCTAACTAAATGTTGCCCCCATAGCAGTATTCACAGCTCTGTAATCCTCAGCAGTTCCAGCACCTGTACTTTGGTTGTCAACATAGGAGACCCTCCCTGTTCAGGTATGAGTTCTACAGGCAAGGTAAGGCTATTTATTTATTTCCAATGCTGGTCTCCTGGAGTTGTTCTTTATTTTGTGCCCCCCTTGGCCCTTATTACATCAGGACACCTATACAAATAGGTTGGAGGGTGGGTTACAGCAATAAGGCATGACAGGGTGTATGTTATTGTGTAACATAAGGCCTCATGTGAGTGAAGCATGAGGCCACAGGCTGAGTGTGTTCAGCATCTGAGAAGTGATGTTATAAATAGGATAAAGGATGGGGTGGTGTGTGTAACGAGAATTTTACGCCCCCCTGAGGTGTTAGATGCCACATAAACTCCGAGAGCAAAGCTCGAGGGGTTTATCTCAGCATCTAACACAGAGGGTATGTGTAAAATTCAAGCTTACACACCACCCCGTATTTTATTTTATATAATTGCTAGGTTTCCCTTTTTCACCACAGCAATTATATAAAATATTAACTATTTTAGTGAGGCCACCCTGTGGTTCCATTTTCCACTGCTCCAAATGCTGCCTAATGTTTGCTTTTACCTGGGTACATCCATGACAATTCGCTTCCATAAATTCATCCCCGATCAACTCACTCCTGACAATTCGCTCCCTGCACTTCTTGCTCCCAGCAAATTCACTCCCTGGCAATTCGCTCCCTCTGCTGCAACAGCTAGAACATGGGCAAGTCACAACAGAAAAAGAAAATGCAAGTGTGTACAGGGATAACGCCTTTAGGTTGGAGTGCATTGTGGCCAAGGATGATGAGCGCACCACTGATTAATTTTTTTACGAGGTGTTGCTTACACTTTTGAGTATCATCCCCTTTGTTCTGGCTTGGGAAATCTAACACTACTGTTAACCAGTTTAAAAAAATTAATACATAGATAAAATAAAACTAAATAAACACTTGCTGTATAAATGTTGTCTGTTTGTCTTCATACCCGTTGTACTGGAGCTCATGGAGGTGGAAATCGGTTGGGGATCTGAGGGTAGCCGATGCTAAACCAGCCTCCCCCCCTCCCCCACAATGGACAGTCACGGACGGTACAAGCAAAAGGCACAGGAGACCCGCTCTAGCAAAACAGCAACAGAGAACGGCTGAGCATTTTTTATTTTGTTAAAACCCAGAGAGCCAATCAACTGCGGGGACAGAACAGACATGGGAGACCAGCTCCTGCATGGCAACACTGGAGAACTGTTGCACATTTAAAAAAAAATGGAAATATTGACAATGATTTTAATTCTTGGAAATAAAATATCATTTGAATAATTTGCTTTACTGGCTGCTGTGGGTTAGGATTTCGCAGGCAGGTAAGCCCCATAGCAATTTGTACTCTATGCTTTATGCTGGCTCGCAATGCCATCTTCTGGCCACTGGCAGTTTTTGCATTGTAGACATTTGTTGAATAATGAGCTGTTGTATATTGGAATGCGCCCGATAAAAACTTGATTGCATAATCAAATGTTAGAAAATATTTGATAAATGGTGAATTTGCAGGGTCTGAGACTGTTACTAGACTGACTGAGATGGGAAAAAAGTTTTTAAAAATTTCTGTTGTGACTTGCCCATATTTTAGCAGTTGTGGCAG
Source organism: Neoceratodus forsteri (assembly GCA_016271365.2). Lineage (NCBI taxonomy): Eukaryota > Metazoa > Chordata > Ceratodontiformes > Ceratodontidae > Neoceratodus > Neoceratodus forsteri. The sequence goes on from CM057451.1 coordinate 45,297,635, forward strand.
AGGGAACGAGTTGCCAGGGGGTGAATTTGCTGGGCGTGAAAAGTGTGGGGAGTGAATTGTTGGGAGTGGGTTGTCCGGGGATGAGTTTGTGGAAGTCAATTGACGTGTTCCCCTTTTGTCCCTTGAGCTGAAAAAAATTATGTCATTTAAAAAAAACTTAATTTACCGATGAGTTCTGGCGGTTTCATTTCCAGGCTGAGTGGGAGCAGGTGAGCCTAGGTGAGCAGTCGGGAAGCAAAGAACTGTGGTGTGTGCATGGGCAAAATGAGGGAGACCATGCACATGTTTGCCATAATAAACACTCCTTATATTACTCCTACAGGAGCCCTCGACCAGGTGAAGCAGGCATTTCCGTTGATTAGCAGCCGCGGCTTGAAGAGCCAGCCAGTCGTGCTTCTTCTCCTGCCCGGGCTGTGAGCTCCCTTGATTGGGAGCCCTCATCTGGGCAAAGCAGGCGTTTACATTGACCGGCGGCCATGGCTTGAAGAGCCAGCCGGCCATGCTTCTTCTCCTGCCCGGACCGCGAGCTCCCTTGATCAGGAGCCCTCGACTGGGCGAAGCAGGCATTTCCACTGACCGGCACCTGCGGCTTGAAGAACCAGCCAGCTGCGTTTATTCTCCTGCCTGGACTGCGAGTTCCCTTGATCGGGAGCCCTTGACTGGGTGAAGCAGGCATTTTCATTGACCGGTGGCTGCGGCTTGAAGAGCCAGTCCAATGGTCTTCTTCTCCTGCCCAGACCACGAGCTCCCTTGATTAGGAGCCCTTGACCGGGCGAAGCAGGCATTTCTGTTGACCAGCAGCCACGGCTTGAAGATCCAGCCAGCTGCACTTTTTCTCCTCCCTAGACCTCGAGCTCCCTTGATCAGGTAAGCCTGATACACTGCCCAAGGATACAGCGCTAGATTTGATTGGCTGCTATTCACTTTTCTAGCCTCCAACTGGCTGTCGCCTTTTATAGCTTTTACTCTGATTGGGCAAGCAGGACTCCCTGGTGTTTCCATGGACTTTTCCCACAGCTAGCCAGTCAGAGTAAATCTGTATTTTAGTCTGCAATTGTATTATTTTCCTGCCCTGCCACCCTGACCCCGGCCTCTATTAAATACACAATTAGTTCCTCCCTCCCTGCTCTACTGCATCTCTATTGGCTATTTTTAAGTCCTCTGTTCTACTCAGTCTTCCTGTCACCATAATATCTACCTTGACATCCACCTTCTCTGATTCACTTATCCCACATGTGCAATATTGTTTTACTGACTCACTCTCCTTAGCAACTGGTTCTCCATAGTCTCCTCACCATCTATCCTCTGCACCTCTCGCCTGTCACCATGCTTCTATTCCAGACTAGGATGCTACTCCTCCTCAGTTACATCATGGTCTGTCTCCATTTATTCAAACCTTAGACTCCTTCCCCCTAACCAGGCACCGACCCTGCTCCCTGCTCCCTTCTCCCAACCCCCTCCTCTCCCTTTAACCAGCCCCCCCCATACCTTTGTTGTTTTGCATTCACCCATTGTGAAAAAACAGTCCTACTAGTCACACGGACCAGGCATTATTATAAGTCACCCTTCCTCTGTGCCCCCTCTACTCGATCTAGGCTATGTTTTCTCCTCCTGCCAGGTGACACTGAACTGAATCCCGGCCCCTGCACGAACTCTAAGCAAAATCTCTTTACCTCATGCCCTCACTGGTCAAACTTAAAAAGGGCTCAAGATTGCCCATATGAATGTGCAAAGTAGCAGGTGTAAAATGAATGAACTGGAGGCCTGGGCTCTTCACTACAAACAAGATGTCATCTGCATTACTGAGACCTGGTTAAAACCTTCAGTCCTAATACATGAGGTCTCACTACCCGGCTTCTCCTCCTTTAGACATGACCAACCTACCAAGTGTGGTGGGGGTGTACTGATATACACCAAGACTGAGCTAGATGTTAGTGAGCTTAATGATATACGGCTCAGCCCTAATATTGAACAGTTATTTATCTCAATTACTCTTGGTCGAGTCTTATGCCTAACTATTGGATGTGTTTACATGCCCCCCAAGACTGCTTCAGCATCCATCCCGGACCTCCTCTCCTGACTCGACTCTCTCCTCCCAAATGATACCATATTCTGTGATGATTTCAATCTCGACTGGATGGGACCAAATTATGCCCAATACCTAGATGCTCTCATGGATGCCAGACTTGAGCAACTAATTGATCAGCCAACCAGGCTTAATCAAAAATCTGGAAACCATAGTCTTCTGGATTGGATGTTCACCAACAACAAGTCCCATATTAAACTCCCTGGAACACACCCTGACACACTCAGTGACCACTGTCCCACGTTCTGTGTTTGGAAAATCAACTTCCTTCACACACCTCATAAATTAATTAAGTCAAGGGATCTATCTAATTTCAATCACATGGCTTTTCAGCAGAGCCTGGCTTCTGTCGATTGGTCCCCCGTCACCTCCCTTCCTAATATAAATCAGGACCTAGAATACCTCATTACCACCTTTAATGCAATCCTGGACTCCCATGCCCCTTACAAACTGAGGTGTGCCAAAGGTACTTATTCCCGGTCTACATTCGGACTGGATTATCTGCTGCCAACTAAGGAACACATGCAAGGTCAAAACAAACAAAGCAAAGAGGGACTATCTGATTTCTGAGCAAGGTTCGAGTCTCTCCAACCCCCAAAATTTTTGGACTCAAATAAATGCCCTCTTCCAGGGCAACAAAAGGTGCACCCCCCATACTATGAATCTGAATGGCAACCTAACACACTCACCTCTGGAGATAGCCTCCAGTTTTAATCTCTTCTTCACCGACCTAGGAGCATACAAAGTGGGTCTACCAACTTCCCACTCTGTTCCACTCCACTCACCTCTAGAAGCCTCTCATCCACTCGTCCACATAAAACTCACCTCAAGAAGGGAAGTCCTCAAACTCCTCTCAGGCCTCAACCCTGATAGTTCTGCAGATTTTAACTCCCTGCCATCTAAATTCCTCAGAATTGGAGCCCCCGTGCTTGCATGGCTGATCGCACATTTAATTAACAGATCCTTCCTAATTCAATCTATCCCTGACAAATGGAAAACCACAATTGTTGTCCCTATTCATACAACCGGCCCAACAAATCTTCTTGGAAACTACTGACCTATATCTATCCTTTGTCCTATCACCAAAATACAGGAAAGAATTGTATACAACCAACTCCACGCTTTTCTTGAGCAAACCAGTGCCCTCACCAAACACCAGCATGGCTTTCAAAAATCACACGGGACTGAATCCACCATTCTGAAGGTCACCACAGATTTATATCAGGCCATGGATCTCGGACGGGCTACAGGGGCCGTCTTTATTGACCTTACGAAGGCCTTTGATTTAGTTAATCACCCACTCCTCCTCTCAATGTTCCACTGTCTCAGCCTTGACTCCACCACTCTGACATAATTCTCTAACTACCTATCCAGTAGGTCACAATGTGTTAAATGGTCTGGTGTTCATGCCTCGCTATCACCTATCACTGATGGGGTCCCTCAAGAATCAATCCTTGGGCCCCTCCTAGTCTCCATATTCATTAATGAGCTTCCTATGAACTGTGGTGAGGCCTCATTCCAGCTATATGCAGACAATGCCATTCTATACAGGTTTAACACTGATGTCTCCTGTATTAAGACTGACCTTCAATATGATTTCCAGAAGCTGGAAAACTGGTTCAAGGAGAATCTCTTGGTCCTTGACTCTGGATGTGTATGTAACCCCTTTGTTACACGGGGTTACTAGAATCCCAGTAAGACCTAGTGGTAGGCAGGAAAGGCAGCTTGTGAAACTCCAGTTAAATGGGTTTCACGCTGTCTCACTCTGTCCTCAGTCACAACTGAGACTGGAGAGATGACATCATTATATAGAATTGTCACAGCTGCATGAGCCACATTTGGAATCTTCAGCTCAGAGAGTTCTTAGAACTTTGGGAATTCAAAAGTCAGTCTTCCATTTGTCCTTAAGCAAGAAGGAAGCATTATTGTGCAGTGTGATTTCTCTCTCAGAGAAAAGTCAGTTTAGTTTTGTCCTTGAGCAAGAAGGAAGCATCAGTCTGTAGTTTGAGTTTTGCCTCCACACAGAAGGAAGTTTTTCTGTGTTTCACCATTTATAAAGTGGTGGAGACCGTCCCCTCGGTCTCAGTGCCCCCTCCCTCTGGAGGGGGGGTAGGAAAAGGTCTCTGTGGGTTCCAGGGGCAATTCCCTTCACCCACCAAGGAAAGAAGCTGCCTAATTTTGTGTTGGCTGTTTTACAATACAGCAAAGGTCAAAGGACTTCGCCTGTGGGGCCCTGCAACGATTGGGTGAGTGTTTGTCTCCAGTTTAAGGGGCAAACAACTGTTTTTCAGTCAGGAAATGTTATTGGGGACTGCTGTTTGGGAGGACTATATACACTAGGACGAACAAATGGAGCAGTCAATTCAGTTTCAAGTTTCAAATGGTTTTATTGGGGACTGCTGTTTGGGAGGACTATATACACTAGGACGAACAAATGGAGCAGTCAGTTTAAAGTTTAAATGGATTTAGAGTTCGCAGTAGAGGGGGTGCGTCAGTTCATCCACCATGCAATCTACATGTTACAGTCCTAAAGTTTCTGTGTGTTCAGAGAAATGGCCGGGTATGGGTTGTGGGAGCTGGAGGTGGATAAATCCCCATCTTTAATAACCAGGTCCACCTCTGGATTTCTTCTGTTTTTGCTACTCGCCTCATGCGCTTGGCCAGTGATGGGGTGGGTACCCAGACGTGGGTCGCAACATGAAAATCTCTCTAGGAGTCGCAGACTCTAAGTGGTGTGGGGAGCCACAGGATGGGAAAATTACTCCTTGTAGGATGGGAGTACTCCTTGTTTGATGGGAGTTTCGAATTGGAAGTACGAAAACAAAATCCCTCTAGGAGTCGCAGACTTCAAGTGGTGTGGGGAGCCACAGTTTGGGAGCCTCCTTGTTTGATAGGATGTCTTGCCAAGTAAAGTTTGGGTTCATTCTTCAAGTGGACCGTCAGTCGAGTGGCCGGCAGGGGAGCCGGGCCAGTCGGGTTGTGTATCCAATGCGCATGCAAAGTCCGGGCTGAGTGCCTGGTGGTCCAAAGCCAGACAACTGTTGTATTGTGTTCATTCCTCAAATGGACTGCTGTGTTTAACCTCTAATCTGCATTACAGTTACGTAGCCCTTTGGGGGACCATGCAGTGCTTTGTTTATGTTCAGTGAGTTAATAAATAAAGCCACATTGAAAAATCCCAATTCTGGTTCTGGACATTACAGTTATTGCTTCCTGTAGTTGGATTTACTTGGGTGCCCCTGTGCAGAGTAGTCAAACCTAGGTCTCTTGTGCCAGGTAACCTCATCCTTCCCCGAACCAGTAGATACACATATGTATATCCATGTTACAAAAATGGACATATGTCTTACCAAAATGGAGGCACCGCTTTGGATTTGTTTGGAAAGGAAGGTGCTTGGGCAAGTAGGCTAGCGTTTTGGCTATCTGGCAGTCGGTAGCCCAAAAAAGTTGAAGCAATTTCCCTAGTGTGTGCTGTGAATCTTGTGCTGCTGTTTAAAAAATGCCAACTGTTTACCAAGGAGCTGTAAAGCCAAAGTGTGTGTCCTTGTCCTGCATCAACATAGTTTACAGCGTTTGTCAGTTTTAAAATAAAGTTCTGTGAAGATAAGTGTGGAAAACTAGGGGTAGCAACAGAGAAATTGTGCCCTGGACGTTTAAAATGCTTTTAAAATGAATTTCTGTGAAGAAAAGTGTGGAAAACTAGGGGTAGCAACAGAGAAAATGTGCTCTGGACGTTGGAAATGCTTTCTGTGCAATACTAGAGACTGCAGAGTTAATGGTAATGTTACATGGTTGAAATGGGCTCCCGCCGTGGAGTCAGTTGGAAAAAAAAACAAAACAGTGCATCTTTTCAGTTTAAATTTGCCTGCTCGACGATTGCCGTGAGGAGAGGAGCCCTCGTGAGGAAGGAGAGGCTCATTTGCATGGCGTCGTGTGGTTGGTCAGTTTGCCATTAGTCCCGCCCCTCAGCCAGCTCTTCAGTGTCTGCTTCAGCATTCGAGAGGGAGACAGAGAGTAGTGCTTGTACTGGCAGTGGAGGAGTGTCCGCGAAGTGTTCAAAGAGCTGTAAACAGTGAAAAAGTGACTTTTCTAGTTGAAAATCGGGCTCAACCCGCTTATCGGTCATGGGATCAGTGAATTGTGTGATTAATACTACGTTCGCGGAGACTGCCCGCCTGTTTGAAATCCGAGGCCTTCAAAAATCTGGCTGCAGGCCGTTTTCCTCCATCGCAGTAATCTGCTACCATAACTGTGAGTAAATGATTTAAAACTGCTCAAATCAGTGATTTTCAGTAATGCCATATAAAATGTGAGTGCAGCTATGTAGTCGCTTTGCAAGTAGCGATTGTGTGATATCCTGCTGGCAAGTGCAAGTCTGTAAAGCCATTAAATGTGTGCATAGCAATGAAAGTAGCCTCAGTTTAAAGTTTGCAGTCAGAGAGAGACTGTGGGTTGTAAAATAAGTGCAACACTAGTAAAAGCAGGCAATCCTGTGCTGAAACCTGAAGTTTTAAAAGGGACTGTGATTAAATAAATGTTGCCAGCATGTGAAAAGTCCAAGGAAAATCCTGCAAATGTGAGAACAGCCAGAACAGAGCAAGTTGTGCAGTTTGAAATAAAAGTTAATAGTAGCTGATGTAAATCGGGTACGCAGTGGCTTGACCCCGTGTCTGAATGTTGATGCACAGGAGTGCTGCCGCCGCCATTACAGGGTGGGGTAGTAATGTAAACACAGCAGCAGAGGAGCCATTTTAAAGCTACAGAGTGTGTTCATTAAAGTGGGATTTTCATTTACAGTGAATTTTGTTTGTTTTTCTGCAGTTATGGCCTCAGGACCAGCTCGTTACCTGGATCATGCCCGGGTTGCAGTAACAGCAGCAGTAAATAGATTGAGAGACATTGAAAATCGGTGCTATAGAGGGCAACTCTCTCCTGATGTGGCAATTCCTAATTATCCAGTGAGTGTATGCCAGATGTGCTTTAGTGCTGGAAGGGATGTCTTCATGATTCCTCACTGTGCTGAATGTCTACAAAAATATGGCTTGTATAAAGCGCCTCAAATTCGTTTGGCTCCCACATGGACACAACTTCAAGAATCTGCAGTTGGCAGCACACAGCATCAGGCGGAGCCTGTGGAGGAAGGTCCCCCGGGGGAGTGTGGCACAAAGTTAGAGAGTGCAGAATTAGAGACTGAATCTGAAATTGAAGTTTTGGATGCTGGATCACAGAAGGCAAGTTCAGATAAAGCATCAATAGACCCCTGGGTGGGGGGGGCCTAGCCCAAGTCTCGAAGGTGAAGATGAGATGCGGGAGGCCTTTGAATGGGAGGTGTCGACCTCCACTAAGGTGGTGAGGCCACTGCCCTGGCTTCACCAGAAGAAGAAAAAGAAGTCAGGGATCCATTTTTAATTTCATTGAGGATGCGAAGCTGGCAGAACCAGGACTGGCCACCCCCAAGCCAGGCCAGCGGTCTCAGATTGATCAAAGCAAGTAAAGAGGAGAGACTGGTTCGTAGAAAGGCCAATGAAATCTTTGGTATGACCTTTCCTACCTTTCCTCGGAGAGTCTGGGAGGAGATTGAGAACTGCAGGAAATCCTGGATCTGGGATGAAGCAATGAAACATGTGCATCCTGGGGCTAACCAGCATGTAAAGAATAGACTGTTCCACGAAAAGTATGCACAGTGGAAGAGAGGCAGGACACTGTTTATGGACAGAGTGAAAATAGTGGACGGAGATGGACGTGAAGTCTCCCACTGTGTGAATTATGTGCGTCCAGATGGAGTAATAATTCAAGCCCCTGACCCCCTCTACTATCGGCCTCAGTGCAAGGACCTCCCAGTAATTAAGCCCGAGTCTACAAAATGGAGAGCCGAGCAGTGGTAGTCAATACTGCCACATCTGAACTGTGAAGTACCTTTATTGAACTGCCAAAATGAATAAACAAAAATTCGGGGCTCCACATTCTTCAGTCTACAGTAAACTGTCTGCAATCAATAACCATCTACTGGTACCACCAGATGACTTCAGATCCAGAGAGGACACCAGCCCAGCTGTTTGCCTGTTCATCGCCTGGTAATCGGATGACGCCGGACCAGCTGTTTCTCTTTTTGTTCCTGTTCTAAGGTTCCTTCTCCAGTTATGACATCAGCCCAGCTGTTTCCAGATGTGCACTCCTGTGGGTTCCCGGAAGATGTCCGCCCAGCTGTATCAGAAGAAATGCTGCCAGGGAGAGTCTTCGGTAGGGACCAGGTTGGTGACGTTCAAATACTTCAAGAGGCTGATGAGTCATCAAAATTCTTTTTATTCTGTCTTTATGACATTGCAATACACACCTTACACTACAGACTTCAAACAGTGTGTGAACTGTCCACAAAGACTCTCCCCTTCAGGATTATGGCCTTAAAAGACTATGTTCACGGGGCTCCGGCCCAGGAGAGACTCTTTAATGGACTGGCCTTCGGGCCTTGTAGTCACTAGTGGGACATTTAGGGCATTCCATCCCCCCAAAGAAGTGTATTGTTATCAATGTCATTTCTGTACTTAATGTATATACTGTCTTTTCTACTTTTCTAAAAAAAAAAAATATATATTTTTTCTTTTTGGGATTGTTTAGTGTTCTGTTTTTCCTGTATGGTAAGGGTTGTTGTTGTCACTGTTGTTGTTTAGGTAGATCGTAAATGCAGATTAGGGTGTGTTTTTTGTTTTGTTTTGTCTTTTCTTACAGGTGTTCCTGGAGGACAGAAGAGAAGACAAGAAGAGGAGGAGGGGCTCATCAGAGTTCCTCGTTCAGTGCTTGTGTAGAAATTAAAGTACTGTTTGTGTTCCTAATGTTGTAGTTGCAGGCTGCCCAAGGTCAGGGAGGTCCCCGGGTTTTGTTTTGTTTGGGATGTTATGTAAGAGGCAGATAGGTTTTCCCTAGAGGGTTAGGGGGGATAGACAGGCTGTGGTCCTCAATGGCCATAGGGACTGCAGTGGTGATCTATCAGGGCTATGCTCTGGACGATTCTACCAGAGCCACTAGGTGTCCATAGTAAGTGGATAGAGTAGAGGCTGAGATGTCAGCTATAGGCCTCTAGGCTCTTAGTGTTGCCTACCTGTGCTTGCACATGGTAGGAGGGGGCCTGATCACCCCCCTCCGCAGGTATCACATAGGGTGGGATGGCCTAAGGCCGAGTGCATAATGACTGGGGACAGTCATTTTCCTGGTCAAGGGTGAGTGTAACCCCTTTGTTACCCGGGGTTACTAGAATCCCAGTAAGACCTAGTGGTAGGCAGGGAAGGCAGCTTGTGAAACTCCAGTTAAATGGGTTTCACACTGTCTCACTCTGTCCTCAGTCACAACTGAGACTGGAGAGATGACATCATTATATAGAATTGTCACAGCTGCATGAGCCACATTTGGAATCTTCAGCTCAGAGAGTTCTTAGAACTTTGGGAATTCAAAAGTCAGTCTTCCGTTTGTCCTTAAGCAAGAAGGAAGAATTATTGTGCAGTGTGATTTCTCTCTCAGAGAAAAAGTCAGTTTAGTTTTGTCCTGGAGCAAGAAGGAAGCATCAGTCTGTAGTTTGAGTTTTGCCTCCACAAGAAGGAAGTTTTTCTGTGTTTCACCATTTATAAAGTGGTGGAGACCGTCCCCTCGGTCTCAGTGCCCCCTCCCTCGGGGGGGTAGGAAAAGGTCTCTGTGGGTTCCAGGGGCAATTCCCTTCACCCACCAAGGAAAGAAGCTGCCTGATTTTGTGTTGGCTGTTTTACAATACAGCAAAGGTCAAAGAACTTCGCCTGTGGGGCCCTGCAACGATTGGGTGAGTGTTTGGCTCCAGTTTAAGGGGCAAACAACTGTTTTTCAGTCAGGAAATGTTATTGGGGACTGCTGTTTGGGAGGACTATATACACTAGGATGAACAAATGGAGCAGTCAATTCAGTTTCAAGTTTCAAATGGTTTTATTGGGGACTGCTGTTTAGGAGGACTATATACACTAGGACGAACAAATGGAGCAGTCAGTTTAAAGTTTAAATGGATTTAGAGTTCGCAGTAGAGGGGGTGCGTCAGTTCATTCACCATGCAATCTACATGTTACAGTCCTAAAGTTTCTGTGTGTTCAGAGAAATGGCCGGGTATGGGCTGTGGGAGCTGGAGGTGGATAAATCCCCATCTTTAGTAACCAGGTCCACCTCTACGGATTTCTTCTGTTTTTGCTACTCGCCTCATGCGCTTGGCCAGTGATGGGGTGGGTACCCAGATGTGGGTCGCAACATGAAAATCTCTCTAGGAGTCACAGACTCTAAGTGGTGTGGGGAGCCACAGGATGGGAAAATTACTCCTTGTAGGATGGGAGTACTCCTTGGGAGTTTCGAATTGGAAGTACGAAAACAAAATCCCTCTAGGAGTCGCAGACTTCAAGTGGTGTGGGGAGCCACAGTTTGGGAGCCTCCTTGTTTGATAGGATGTCTTGCCAAGTAAAGTTTGGGTTCATTCTTCAAGTGGACCCATCAGTCGAGTGGCGGCAGGGAGCCGGCCAGTCGGGCTGTGTATCCAATGCGCATGCAAAGTCCGGGCTGAGTGCCTGGTGGGTCCAAAGCCAGACAACTGTTGTATTGTGTTCATTCCTCAAATGGACCGCTGTGTTTAACCTCTAATCTGCATTACAGTTACGTAGCCTTTTGGGGGACCATGCAGTGCTTTGTTTATGTTCAGTGAGTTAATAAATAAAGCCACACTGAAAAATCCCAATTCTGGTTCTGGACATTACAGTTATTGCTTCCTGTAGTTGGATTTACTTGGGTGCCCCTGTGCAGAGTAGTCAAACCTAGGTCTCTTGTGCCAGGTAACCTCATCCTTCCCCGAACCGGTAGATAAACATATGTATAACCATGTTACAAAAATGGACATATGTCTTACATGTATCTATCCCTTGAATCACACACAACAAATGTCATTAAGGTAACAAACCAAAAACTTGGTCTATTATGCCAAGTTGCCCCTTATCTCTCACCTCATGCTCGAAAGACCATTGTCACAACTACTCTTCTCCCCGGGCTCTTCTTTACTGCCCCAATCACTCACTCAGCCAGGATCCCTATCCAGGCCAAACTTAAGCAGGTCTATCACAGAGTTGCCCGCTTCGTGGCCCACTACTGCTCTCGGACACACCACTGTGATGTTCTCCAAACACTGAATTGGCCATCCATTGAGGCCAAAATGGATTTCCCACTACTATGTACTGTCTTCAAACTAATCCACCTTCCCACCTCTCCTCCCATCCTCCTCTCACTGAAACCCTTCTCTAGGACACTTAGGCCCTGTACACATTACAACTGAAGATTTGTACCGTTTTAAATAACGGTATCAAAACGTTTTCAAACTCACCACAACAGCCCGTCCACATTATTGTTCACCGAGCTCGAACTCGGTTGTAACATGGTAAACTCCCGTCTGCATCAGGAGCAAGTAACGTTTTTAAACCCGGTAATCCTCCGTGATTGTAGCACGGTTATGTTGGCACTGTAATAGAGGGAAAAATCGCATGCCCGTCCACACTACAAGGTAACACGCTTTCTTCCTTCAAACCGTTTTTAAAAACGGACTTGAGACTAGCTCGCAGCAGGTTTACATCGTGTTTCTTTAACACACGCTTTGAAACCGCGGTTTAAATGCGGATTTGGCCAGAAGCTTGTTTTAGTTAAAACGTTTTAAGCACCTTAAAACATTTTAACTAGCCTGATGTGTACAGGGCCTTAGATCCTCATATCTCCCCATATTAATAATCCCCTAACCCTGTTTCGCCATAGGCAACAGATCCTCCCATGTTGTTGCACTCCAAAAATGGAACAAACTCCTACACAAATTACTCTCTTGTGCTTCTCTTCCTCACTTTAAGAGACTATACAAGAAAATCTTCTTTCTCTCCTCCTACTTGCAGCTGCCACTCTCAAGCAAACAGAGATTCTAAGCACTTGCCCATAACACACTACAAAACAAAAAAAATGTGTGTGTGTGTGTGTGTGTGGGGCTAATGCTACTAAACCAGCTGAAAAATATAGTAAGAAAAACATAACCAGCCCTCTACTACTAAGGAAACAGTTTCCAAATGTGAGGATTTTTTTCTGTTTCTCCTATTCAAGCTTCCTTTCTAGACTTTTTTTGCTCTCTTCTTTTTTAATCAGTTAGTTGAAGACCCATTAAATAATTATTTGAAGGACTCATTTTATAAGTGCAATAACACACTCCGAGGTGTGAGTTATCACCTGATAAAAGCATACCCATGTGCATAAGGCACACGGAGCAAGCGCCTTGTGCCTTATAACACACCTGGGCATTCTCTTGTCAGGCGATAACCCAACACCTCATCATGTGTTATTGCTTGCTTATAAGTGAAAATAAATATATATCCTACAATTGCATGATTTTTTTATTAGATTTATTCGCCACTTGTGTGATACACATTGGCAAGATTTCATACGACATGCAGAAATAAGCTTTTTATTCAGTCTGGACTGCTGCCTAGCAACAAGTGGCAAAGCAAAGTGGAGGCCAGAGTTCTAGTTCAGCACTATTGTGATGTTCCAGACTGAATAAAAAGCTTATTTTTGGATGCCATATGGAATGTCTCTTTTATACCGCAGAATACTGAATACCACTGTGATGAGGCTACTGTAAAAATAAAATGAGCTGTAGGGAAAATAAAATGTTATTCACCCTGTAGCTAAATAAATGCTTGAATAACCATTTTTATTCTTTCATTTGTTATTCATCTCTCCCATGGTATAAGTGGGATATTTTATCACTTTAATATGAACTGCTACTTTGAGGAGTTTTGAACTGAAGGTATGAGTTCAGAATCTTTTCTGGCCTCTTTTTATGTTGGCTCGCACATGCGCAGCCAACATATTGCGGTAGTAGCAGATTTGGAGGCGCGGTCACTGTTGGGCGAATGCATGGCATGCATCAGTAGGTGCATCCCTCATTCCCCAATAAGCTTGCATGGTGGCGCAACACCATGAATGCATAATGTGGCGATCACATCTAATGAAAGGTATGCTGCAATGTGAGCAAAGCTCATCATATGCAGCGGCACCTCCTGATGTGCTTTCCCTGGTGAAAAAAAAAATTTAACATGGAGGCACACTGCCTGCCAAAATGTCGACTTCGGAGGTGCCCAATCCCCCTGTCGGTATGCCTGATATGATGTATGTGCCAATGGGGAGACCTCCCCGTGACATCATACAATCATCGACCCCATTTGACATGTGCCGAGGGGTGCCCATCCCCCTCGGCTTTTGCCCCCGCCATTGTGTGCTGATGGTGGTACCCAATCCCCCATCGGCTACAGCATCCCCCAAAACACTTAGGTGGCACGCTGGGAGCCCACCCCAGCATTCCAAATCCCCAGAAAAAGAAAACGTGTCCTGCAATGTTTTTTTTTTTTACCCCTGTGAAAGAAGAAAACGGTCCCTCGCAGTCTCCCTGCCCCCTCCCACAACCTGCACGCACCCTCTGTGCACCCTGCCTCCCCACACCCCCCTCACCCATACTTACCTCCGGAGTCTGGCGTGATGATCTTTGGTGGACCGGGAACACGTCAGCACTCTTCAAAGCTGACCGAGAACTGAAGAAATGCCGGTAAGCAGTATAATGACATAAATAGTTTTTTTTCAACTTTGGTGAATATCTCAGCCATTTTTTGGAATTTTTGCATCAAATTTTCGACATGGGGTTATTGGGACCCCTCCTCATGAATTCAGTCACTGTCATGGTGTTATTCGGTCCTGAAAGGTGATTTCGCAGTCACTGCGTGGAATCACCTTTCGAGACCAAGTAATGAAACGACAGTGCCACTGTGCTTGACGGGCATCTCTCAAAAAGCCTATGTTGCAAATTTGGTGCAAAAAATTAAAAGAATGGCTGTTTTACAAGCGTGCATTGCGCTGTTTCCACGCATGTGTGTAACCTCGTGAATTTGTAATATTTTCACTCCAGATTTTCAAAATTGGCATTTTTCCACACCTCCTTATGAACAGTACAGCTGTCATTTTACATATCCTGGCCAAAATGTGTTTTCGCATGTCCGGCGCAGAATAGCACGGTCACTGTGTGAAATCAGTTTTTGGGACAGTTTGAGAAAATGACATCAACACTGTTCATGAGCAGAGGTCCTAAAATGCTTATGTTGAAAATATGGTGCCGAAACTCCATAAAATGACTGTGTTACAAGTGTGTGTTGCGCAGTTTCCATGCACCCTTGTAACTTTGCAAATTTGCAATATTTTCATGCCAGATTTTCAACACTGGCATTTTTTCACACCTCCTTATCAACAGTTTGGCTGTCATTTTTCACAGCCTGCACAAAATGTGTTTCCGCACCTGTGGCACACAATGGCACACAATGGCATGGTTGCTGTGGGAAATCAACTTTTGGGACTGATTAACAAAATCACAGTGTCACTGTTCATGAGGGGAGGTCCCAAAATGCCTACGTTGAAAATGTGGCTAAAAAAACTCCCCAAAATAATTGGGTTACGGATGTGTGTTGCACAGTTTCTATGCATGCTCATGACTTCACCAATTTTTCATATTTTCACTCCAGATTTTTAATGTTGCCATGTTTTATGCCTCCTCATGAACAATACAGATGTCATTTTCCACATCCTGCCCAAAATGTGTTTTCGTCCCTGTGTCACCAAATGGCATAGCCACTGTGCAAAACCACCTTTCAGCTAACAAACTGATAGTGCCGCTTTTCATGAGGTGGGCTCACCAACAGCCCATGTTGAAAATTTGGAGTGAAAATACTAACACACGCCTACAGTGTTAGGGTTTCCAGCTGTAACACCCCACCCTGTAGAGACTGACAGGCATCAGGGGTGTGACTTGGGATCATCGGCTGTAATGCTCATGCCATTCCATCACCACCCCCACCCTGCAGCCAGTGACAGGCATCATGGTGTGCCTTGCACTGTTTGGCCACACAGCTCACCCCATTCTCCTATACTGCACCCACCTCAGCATATTTCCTTATGGAATGGGGTAAGCATAATGCCCAAAGACCCCAAAGCACACCACAACACTTGTCACTGTCTACAGGGTAGGGTGAGGTACAATGGCATGAGAGTTATAGCTGACTACCCAAAGGCACACCCCAATGCCTGTCGGTCTCTACAGGGTGGGGGTGGGATTGGCGTCAGTTCAGTTCTTCACTGCCATTCCTATTATGCATCTCTAACTAACTACCAATGCCAGTGCCAGCGAGACAACATTCGGCATTGACAAATGCTTGTTATTTTTGGGACCTGGATTGTGAACTAGAATGTGAGAGGACACTGGGAATATTAATGCCATTCTTGATTGTAATTTGAGTTTTGAAGCACATTTAAATAACTTACAGAAAATTGTATGCTTTCCATTGGCAACATTGTGCAAGTCAGACTTTGTGTGAATGCTTTTAATGTTTTCAGACTAGGTTATTGTGGCACACTTTTTTCAAGTTTCCTGGAAAGTGCTTTATAAAAATTGCAACTGGTGAAGTACTCAGCTTCTAGGATTGTATAACTTACAGAAAATTGTCTGTTTTCAATTGGGAATGTTGTGAAAGTAAAACATTGCGTGAATACCAATATACTGAAAAACTGCTGAATGCTTTCAATGTTTCCAGGCTGGATTATTGTGACACACTTTTTTCAAGTTTCTTGAAAAGTGTTTTATAAAAATTGCAATTGGCGATTAACTCAGCTTCTAGAATAGTGTGACTCAGACCCAATCCTTTGACCATATTACCCTGGTTCTAAAGCATAGGCATCATCCTTAAACTTCACAAAGATGTGACTTCATAGTGCCACTCTTAACCTTTCAAATCAAACAAGCATTGTCCCAGGTTATCTGGCAGAACTGCTTGATTATTATCCTCTGAAGAATCTAAAGGTATGTTTACTCTAAGGCTGTGCTCTCCAGTGTTACAGGTCCCATTTGTGAAGTGCAGGTGCCATACCTGTTTCCTGCACATTTACACAAAGGACCAATGGCGCAATGTGGGTTGCCTGGCTTCCTTCCCCACTGTAGTTTTTTGTTATAGCAAACCTCACACCCCTCTCTCAGCTGGCTCCCTTCCTCCTGCTACTCAATATTGTATTGGCATCTTTAAATAGTTTGAACTTTATCCCTCTCCGTCCTCTGCTGGCTCCCTCTCTCCACCCAATATCAATACTGGCATTCCTTTGTTTTTAACCACTCTCCCCCCTACCATCTGCTGGCTCTGCTTCCAAAACTTTGACCCTGGCAGGCATTATTGTACAGTGTGGGGAGTGTTCACATAATGACCGAAATGCCTGCTGGGTTTTCAGCTCCCCACCACCACAGTGTCTCAGATGAGCCAAATTGTTTCCTTCACTTCACACCCGGACTTGTCCAGACTGATTCACAGCTGATTAGCAGCTCTGCATTACTCTCACCACTTGTGTATGTGCTTTTGCAGTGAGGCAGCCTCCCATGCAGTGAGACAGTGGACAGCTTGTACATAGTTGCTCCAGGCTAATTTGTGCTATATGTAAGTAATGTAATGAATGTAATCAAACTGTGTATCTCTATTGTGTACCAAAAGTCTGTATACTATCCCCATGTTCCCCTACCACCAGGTTGCACTGGAAGACAAGCAACCTGTTGCTCAGCATGCCTTGCTGGTGAAACATTTCAATAAATAAATAAATATTTCAACACTTAAAGTGATTCAAGCTCTGTGTTGAGGAAAGGGTATAACTATCTCCCTGGCAACAGGTCTTGCAGGCAGGAAGTAGAAACCAGGAAGGAGAGGGATTGTAGTTCTCAACTGCACAATGGACTACAAAATTGTAGTTTATTTATTGTTTTAGATTTATTGGGCAAAGGCACCCTACAGCAACTACTACCATAACTGGCAGCATTTTAAAACTTTTAGTTAAGTAAGTCCGAGGGGCTGTACTGCTCTGTGACCCCAGTAAGAAGATTCCAGGTTGCTGAGTACTTTAGGGGTCACCCATAGCAAGCAGGGTGAGTGTGCATCGATGCTCATGGAAACGCGTGCCGAGACACCTGCTGCCTTGGTGTGTCTGGCGTGTCCGGTGGGGGGGGGGTGAAGGGACAAGGGTAGGGGATTATTTCCTCCTCTTAGTTGATTAGACAAAAAAATGATAGTAACATATTCCTGGTTGGTAGCAATCTCAAGTTGTGACTAATATGCTGCAAGGACAATTATCGAGGTAGCCCTCATGTGTTGTGGTGCCTGTACTGTACATTAAGTTAGTTATTCTGGTTGATAGAATCTGAAGTTGAGATTTATCTGTGAATAGCAGTCTGAAGTAATGACTACAGATCCAGATGAACAGCATTCCTCAGCAAGAAAGCACACTGCAAACTTTGAATTCTACCAACATAGGCTTTTATTGGTGTGCAAACAACAAGCACCTACTACCCCAGTGCTTTGGCTACTGCCTTCCTCAGGTGGTGTGGCTAAAAGTATTACATCATCACCTAAATACTCCCCGTACAATGCACAACAGGTGAAAGTATTTAAACACAACTGTAGAAATTCTAGTAAGTGGTAATTTCAAAAACAACATAAAAACTACACTTGCAAATTTCTCACTTTGACTATTTACAAAAAGCAAATTTCTGTATAAGCAAGAGTCATGCCTTCACTTCAGAATTCTAAGGCAGCACTATGTTAACACATTTAATAATGTTATGATACATTTAATACAACATTATGTGCCATTATAAGAAATGAAATGAAAGGCAGAAGATTAGAGACCACCATTTGTGATCACCCAATGCTAGCAAATCTCCTTGTTGACTCAGGGATCCACAGATGCAGTGAACGGGTGAACTTGCAGATAGTGCCTGCAACATAAGAGAGAGAAAACAATTCATGAGGATCTGAGTAGACAATAAAATCAAAAGTTTATAACAATTCTATTGCTGTTAGGCTAAGCTCAAATGAATAACACAATCTGGCAGAACTAATGCAACATCATTACGAGACCAGTATCCCGGCTTTACTTGTAACGGCACATAATGTTGTATTAAATGTATCAGAACATTATTAAATGTGTTACCGTAGTGCTGCATTAGAATTCTAAAGTGAAGGGATGACACTTATTTATGCAAGTGTACTTTTTATGTTGCTTGCACGCATGTGCAAGAAACATAGTGCCATCATCCGAGTTTTCGGAGGGGTGGCACCCCGTCTTCCAATTCAGTCACTGAGTTTGCAGGCGTGGCTGCAGTTCCTCCAATGACTGCTGCAGCTGTCTATGACAGCAGTCAAAAATGCAGTGGCATACAGTTGAAAGGGAGAGCTCCGCTTCAGTGAGCAGAGCTCTCCCCCCCCCCACACACATGCATGCATGGAAGCACTCACATTGCGTGCTGATGTGCTCCCTTTCCCCCACGCACACACTGTATGGCTGGCGGGGTGCCCAATCCCAGTTGGCTCCACCCCCACAAAAGCTGTCCAAGTGCCACACTGGAGCCACCCCAGCATGGCAAAAATGTTATAGCCAACAGGGGTGCCCAAATCCCCGTTGGCTCCACGGCTGCATGTCCCCAAAAAACCTGTCCAGATGCCCGCTGGGAGCCACCCCAGTGTGGCAAATCTATTATAGCCGGCCGGGGTGCCCAATCCCGTCAGCTCCAACCCCAAACAGCCTTTCCAACTGCCACGCTGAGCCCACCCCAGCGTGGCAAATGTCCCGTGTCATGTGCCTGCTCCCACACCCCCCTCCCTATGCTTACCTCTGGAGCTCAGTGCAATGATCATCGGTGGACTGGGAACACGTCGGCACTCTTCAAAGCCGACCGAGAACTGAGGAAATGCCGGTAAGCTGTATAATGTAATAGATAGGGTTTTTTCAACTTTGTTGCATATCTCAGGCATTTTTGGCTCAAATTTTCAACATGGGGTTTTTGGAACCCCTCCTCATGAATTCCTGCACTGTCATGGCGTTAATCGGGCCCGAAGGGTGATTTCGCAGCCACTGCGTGAAATCACCTTTTGGGGCTGATTAACAGAATGACTTACTGCCAGTATGTTCATAAAGTGGGCTACAAAAAGCCTATGTTGAAGATGATAACATTCTAAAAATGACTGTTCTCACGGCGTGCAATGCGCCCGGTTCTATGCGCTCATAAATTAACAATTTTCAATATTTTCACTCCAGATTTTCAACATTGCCATTTTACCACATGTCCTTATGAGCAGTACAGCTGTCATTTTCCACATCCTGCCCAAAATGTGTTTCCGCCCATGTAGCGCACAATGGCGCAGTCAGTGTGCTGAAATCAATGTATGGGACACATTACAAAAATCACAGTGACACTGTTCATGAGCAGAGGTCTTAAATGGCTATGTTGAAAATTTTGAAAATTCCTAAAATGCCTGATGTTTTACGGCGTCGTTCTTGCAGTTCTACTTTGCTTGTAAGTTCATAAATTTTCAATATTTTCACTCCAGATTTCCAACATTGCCATTTTACCACACTTCCTTATGAGCAGTACAGCTGTCATTTTTCACATCTTGCCCAAAATGTGTTTCCGCCTTATGTAAAGCACAATGGCGCAGGTCAGTGCGAAATCCATGTATGGGACACATTAAGAAATCACAGTGACACTGTTCATGAGCAGAGGTCTTAAAATGGCTATGTTGAAAATTCAGTGAAAAATCCTAAAATACCTGTTTTACGGCGTGCGCAGTTCCTCGCACACTTGTAGTTATAAAATTTTCAATATTTTCACTCCAGATTTCCAACATTGCCATTTTACCACACTTCCTTATGAGCAGTACAGCTGTCATTTTTCACATCTTGCCCAAAATTTGTTTCCGCCCATGTAGCGCACAATGGCGCAGTCGGTGTGCGAAATCCACGTATGGGACACATTAAGAAAATCACAGTGACACTGTTCATGAGCAGAGGTCTTAAAATGGCTATGTTGAAAATTTGGTGAAAAAATTCCTAAAAATGACTGTTTTACGAGCGTGTGTTGCGCAGTTCCTACGCACGCTCATAAGTTCGCGAATTTTCAATATTTGCACTCCAATGACTTCCAATTACCTAAAAAGCACATACAAGCCAGCAACATTCGGCATTGACAAATGCTTGTTTATGTTGTTTTTGAAGTTATCACTTATTAGAATTTCCACAATTGTGTTTAAATATATTCACCTGTGGTTCATTGTTTGGGGAGTATTTAAGTGATGATCTAATACCTTTAGCCACACCCGCTGAAGAAGGCAGTAGCTGAAGCACTGAGGTAGTAGGCACTTGTTGTCTGCACACCAATAAAAGCCTATTTTGGTCAAAGTCAAAGTTTGCAGTGTGCTTTCTTGCTGAAGAGTGCTGTTCATCTGGATCTGAATCACATTTTTGGCTGGCTGCCCCCTCTCCTTCTAGCAGTTCAAGGTACACCTTTGCAATTGAGAAGTAGTGACTATAATGTCATAGAGGACAATTATCTAGGTGGCCCTTGTGAGTGGCAGTACCTACACATATAGTTATTAATCCAAGAATCTAATTATTTGCTGTCATTTAATTGGGTTTCACCATTTACTTAATTCCTCATCAAGTCACTAATTGGTAGTCTCCAAACTATTCTAGGTTACTGGAACCTTATAGTAGTCAATTGTACTGTAAAAACCTTCTTGTGACAGCTGGCCCAGTGGTGCTGAGGGCTGAGGCACTGGACGCCTTACCTTGCACCATGCTGGTGACCTGGGTTTGGGAATGGACTCGAGTCATTGGAGAGCTGGCACAGGGGGAGGATTGGAGCAGGGCTGAGCAGCCAGAAGGCAGCTCTCCTCTTTGGGGGTGGTCACTGCCCCCCCTTGTCCTGCTGCCATCGAGTGGAGGCCTGGAGGTCAGCGTAGGCAGTGGGGGTGACATGTAGCAGGTGGGTATCTCGAGACGTGGTGTGCACATGCCTCCGCATGTGTGTGTGCATCTAAGGTAGGGTGCTGTGTTATAGGGAAAAATGAAAAATACCATAAAAACTACATATATAAAAAAACACACCTTCTTCTTGTTTTCCCCTTCAGTGGGGGTGTTCAAAACTGCATGGAATAATCATAGGGGAACCCTAGCAATACAAATGAGGAAATAAAGCTGGAGATAGTGCAAGGATCAGCAGCTTTGTTTAGTAAATAGAGAAAAAAGGACAGACTGGATGGGCCTATTGGTCCTTCTCTATCATCAAACTCTATGTTTCTATGTTTCACTTGAAATATGGACTTCTCTTTGGGTATGTTCACTCTAGCGAGTGGAGAAATCTATATTGCTTGCATCATTTTTAGTAAATTTGTTCTACTTTCTAATTCTGATTTTGAGGCTTATAAATGCCACTAGTGTATAGAAATTCAGGATTTAAAATTAAAGATTGCTGAGCTTGAAATTTAATTAATAAAACTTTCTAGTAAATCTTCATCTGATATAGTTCCTCTACTATCAAATAAAAAGAATATTCAATTCCCTCTACTCTGTATACTTCTGTTGGTATGATTCTGAATGCTTCTGATAATGAAAGACCTAGGGAGGAAGACAATTTTTCTGTGATACTGAGGCTGATGATTTGGCCCTAGTTGTTAATAAGCCGAAGGCTAAAATATGTCGTAGAGTCAATTGATTTGATTTAAATTAACAAAACAGGTTTGATCCCTTACTAGAACATGAAGAGCCTTTGGGCCCTCTGAGTACTAAACTCCTAAGAGATGGTGAGCAAGGCCCCCAAATAACTGTAATGACTGATGCAACAAAACCCCCTGAACTACAACAAAGAAGTTCCCTAGATAAGATGTGCTCAAGATGATGTTGATATTTCTAATATTCCTCATGACCGTGAATAAGTTTCACCTGGGAATGTAACGCCTCCACCCAGAGAAGTTTTTGTATTAATGGACTCTATTGTCAAGTTTGTTGACAAATATATATATGCAATGTTGACAAGTATCACCGCACCTTGGTAGTTACGGTTGGGGGGGTATCTAAAATTACAGATATAACCAACATGGCTAAGGACATCTTAAAAAAAATGCTAATGACCACCCTTTAGTCATTGTTCATGCAGGACAAATAACATAAATAAATCCTCTACTGAAGATAGTAAGAAAGGATACATGGAACTCAGTCAGTCTCTAAAGAGCAGAGGTTGTCAGATTTGCTTTTCAGAAATTTTACCTGTACCAAGGGCTGATATGCTTAGGATGAAAAACATTAAAATGATAAATGAATGGCTGCATAAGTGGAGTCATATGATTAAAGTTCCAGGGCCTTACTCTTTGCTGCATTAAAGCCTGCACTTTTTTCAAATTAACTCTAATATTCTTACTTTTCATACTTTTCGGAGGGGCTCTTGGTTCTCATCATCCAGCTGAACCATGATTAGGCCTTTAATGAATTTAGTGGGGTGGCTCCTAGTGTTTTTCGGAGGGGCTCTTGGTTCTCATCAGACACCTGTGAGCCTTTCATTGGCCAGAGCACACTATAAGTAATGAAGCAAAGAGAGTGGTCTCTTCAAAAATATAGAGAAAGCAAAGAGACCTCAGCTCTGATGAGGCAAGTTAAAATGTGATGCTTTTTACCTGACCAATGTAGGTGGTCACTTTGCCAAAGTGGTCGGCTTAATCATGGTTCAGCTGGATGATAAGAACCAAGAGCCCCTCTGAAATGTATGAAAAGTAAGAACATTAGAGTTAATTTGAAAAAAGTGCAGGCTTTATTGCAGCAAAAGGGGGGTAAGGCCCTGGAACTTTAATCATATGTTTCTGTTTGGTCACATACTAGGAGCCACCCCACTAAATTCATTACATTGTATTGTAAATATAGGGGTTGTGCTTGCAATCCTTTTGTACTGCATAAGTGGAGTCTCAAAAATGGCTTCCACTGTCTAATGCATTGGGAGCAATTCGAGATTAACCCCAGTAATTATAACTGGGCTGGCCTCTATTTAAGTCAAAGAGGTAGTTCTGTCTTAGGCAAAAAACTTGAATTATACATTGGTGATTCTTTAAACTAAATACTGAGGGGGTTTGGGGTGAGCAGTTTTCACCCTTGATAGATTACAACACATAAATATATAAAATCCTTTTAGCCAATACCAGAAGTTTAAATCTGCTTAAGAAATCTGAGTTAGGAGTTATTTTACACTGGTATTAAAAATTGATATTGCCACCATCACGGAAACCTGGTGGGACCCTACATGTACTTGGTCAACAGACATCTCAGGTTATGACTTGTTCTACAAAAATAGGGATGACATTTGTTGATGACTGTATTTGCTGTATATAGAAACAGAACTTGAGTGTTCTCAATATAACATTGTGAATACCTCTGTTGAAATCATTGAAATCATTTGGATTCAATTGGACTTTAGAAATAGACCCAACATCTTTTTTGGAACATACTACATGCCACCAGCAAGTAATAAAAATTATAGTATTGCCCTGATGAATGAAATTAAGACAATGTCCTCTATGGGTGATGTAATTTTAACTGGTGATTTTAACTTACTAGGAATTTGTGGGCATCACTCGCTGGTGAACCCCTAATGGAAAATTATTTCCTAAATTTGACCTTGGAACTTGGACTCGATCAAAAGGTTTCAGAACCTACTAGGGAGAGTAATATTTTAGATATAATTTTTGCTAATATTGATATTACCTATCAGAGGTTAAAGTGCTAGGCCCCCTTAGCAACAACAATCACAACATGGTATACTGTTGTCTCCTTGATTGCAGATGTAATTATATGGGTGTATCACACATTAAAGATTAGATATGATGAAATGAATACCCTTCTTCATTTGTTTGACTTGGACTAAATCATGTCACCCCTTTCTACTGAAGATAGTTGGTTATTCTTAAAGAATCTATTGTCACTTGTGGAGAACAAATTTGTACAGCTCAGAAAAAAAAGTATAATAAAAAAACTGGTTCTCTAAATGTATAAAATGGCTTATTAAAAAAAAAGGATATATCTTTTGGAAGATGCCAAAATTCCCTCCCCAGCCAATAGAACTAAATCTAACAATGCGCTCAAGCCGGTTAAGACATCTAAAAAAACTGAAAGTAAAAACTTGAATTCAAAATTGCACATTCTAAAGATAATTATAGATCTTTCTATGCTTACATTAATAGCATGAAAAACAGCTCCAAATCTTTTGGTCCACTTGCTGAAGATGCTTACATATACAGGACCAACAACAGTTAGCTAATACTTTTAACAAATATTTTTGTTCAGTTTTTAATGTAAATGGTTCTTACTATGAGTTTCATAATAATCCTTATAGCACCCCCGAAATGTTTGTAGGAGATGAGGGTTTTGTCTGTTTTAAATACACTTAATTGTAATGTTTCACCAGGCCCTGATGGAATCTATCCAAAGTTTCTTAAGGAGTTATCATCCATCTTAAGCTACCCTCTCTCGATTCTTTACAATAAGTCTATCCTTACTGGTCAAGTCCTAACTGATTGGAAGAGAGCTACTGTCATTTCCTATCTATAAGAAGGGCAGTAAGAATATAGTTACCAATTATCACCCTATTAGCTTAACCTCTCATGTTTGTAAGGTTTTGGAAAAACTACTGAAGCAACGCTTCAATATGGAGCAGTGTTTTTTGGGATTAACTCATCTCACTCAGCATGGGTTTAAGACTGGGCGGTCTTGTACCATCAATTTGGTCTCTTTTTATGAAAATACTATAAGAATCTTGATCTTGGAATCCCTGTAGATGTTATTTTGCTAGACCTCAAAAAAGTTTTTGATAAAGTTCCTCACCGTGAACTTGTTGAAAAATTGGATAAAATGGGATTTAATCATTACTTCCGGAAATGGATAGGAAACTAGTTAACCCAGAGAACCCAGCATGTTAAAATTGGAGGCCATCTTTCTGATGAGGGTATCCTGAATAGTGGTGTCCACCAGGGATCGGTATTGGGGCCTACACTTTTTGGTCTCTTCATCAGTGATTTGTATTATAACATAACAAATCAGCTAAGTAAATTTGCCAATGACACTAAACTGGCTGGCGAAGTTGATAATGAAACCAAACAATTAAGTATCAAAAATGACTTAAAACAAATCAAAATCTGGGGGGGGGGGGGCCGTGGACCCAAGCAGTGAGCAGCAGCTTTCAGGACCTCTCCACAATTTATATTGAAATCAGCCTTAATCCTCCTTTTTTGAACTCTGGAAGTGCTTATTTTCTTTACCATTGGAAAGAGTGATATTAATTTGGCTAAAACTGGCAACCCTAAGACAGACAAAACGTCTGGAGGAGCAGAGAAAAGTAATGGAGCTGGCAGGGCCTTTCGACCTGAGGAAGTCACACCGACCGAAGAAACATCTAGCTCTGGGGAAACTATCACAACTCTAGGGCATAAACTTCAGACATTCATTACCTCTATGGCATCCCTTAACTAGAAGGTGGATGATTTCAATGGCTGGGTAGTGATTTTGGAGTCTGCAGTGGATGAACTGAAGGGAGATATGCCAGAGGTGCATAAGCAAGCCAAGACCTCCACCAGTGCTACCGCCCTCATGGCTAAGGAAAATCAACACCTACCTGTGAGATTTGAAGCCCTAGAAAACCAAACCAGGTCAGCCAACATCTGTAAAGTGGGTTTACCAGAGGGATGTGAGGGTGATCACCCGATAATGTTTATCCAGGACTGGCTTTCAGAAAAATTGTTACTGGAGAGTGCAACTGGAGAGTAGGAGGTACAGAAGGTTTACCGAATTACCCCCATGGACAATCACAGAATTCAGAAGAGCCCCAGACTTTAATGTTTGCTGCCTCAGGAGTCAGAGCTTGAGACAAAATTCTTAGATGTGCATGTCGGGCTGCTCCTTTGTCCCAGGATGATCACCAGGTACACAAATTTCTGGATATCAGTTATGCCACGAGACAATGTTGGAAAAGGTTTGATGGAGTACGACGGATCCTACAGGACCTAGGAGTACTGCATGCAATGATTTTCCCAGCCAGGCTTCGGATCGCCTATCAAAGTAAGATCTACATATTCTCAGATCCTATTGAAGCCAACAAGTGGACTGATCACAGGGCAGCTGAGTCTCATGGTTGACCTGGGGACTCTGATGGTGAGGATGATTCTGGAGCTACTTGAAGTAATAATGGTCCACTAGACCTAATTTCTGATACAGCTTAAAGTTCAAAGCTAAATGATACTGTTTGGTTTAACTGTGAGTCTGTAATGTTGCTCAATTTTTACAGTTATGGATCCAATGTTTGCTTTAAGATGGGAAATTTCTCACTGTGGGCAGAATGTTTATTATCTTCCACGGGGGTGGTCTTCCCCGGGTAATAAGACTCATGTGATTGGGAGGTAAGGGGAAGGTGGGGGCTGATTGTTTTTCATTTTAATTGATAGGGCATTTACCCTGGTTTTATGTGAAAATTGCGAAATAAAAACTGTGACTTCAAAAACGGTGAATGTAGTATAGTGACTTCATATATAGCGACACTACATTTTAACACGGCAGTTAATATAGTGAAAACTGATGTTTTACCCTAGTGTGCTCTATCTGTATCTGTCACCGTCAGTAAAAAAACAAGTAAACACTGCTTTGCCTACTGGCTTTACAGTCACTGCCAGTCATGCTCACTAAATCACCAACATGTTGCACGACTGGTCAGAGCTCTGTTAAATGCCTTGGTTCACTTCCGCATTGCTTCTGCGGATTTTCGATTAGTCTATCAAAGAGTCAAACTGCAGCATGTCAGTGGAATATGTTACTAGCCAGAAAGGTAAGCAGTTGTTTCTGTTTTCTGGCTTCTTGTACCGGAAAGATAAAGAGAGAGGCGAAAAAGTGTACTGGCACTGTGCAGAATACCACAAGCACAAGTGTCTTGCATGGTTGCATACCTCAGGGGATAGTGTTGTTGCAATTATTAGCAAGCACAATCATGTTGCAGATGCTGGTTACGCTGGGATTAGACAGGTTATGGCTGATATATGGTCTCATGCCAGGAGTACAGTGGAGACCACATCCCAGGTAGTTGTAGGGTGTACTGCAAGTACCTCTGAAGCGGTGAGTGGTAGGCTACCTGGAATTAACCTTATCAAGCGCACAGTGCAGCGCATAAGGCAGTAGGAAAGGGGATGTCCTGCAACACCATCATCTGTCACAGACATTGTAATTCTGCCTGACTTTACACTGTTAAGCAATGGAGAACCTTTTTTAGTGTTTGACAGTGGTGCTGAAATTGACAGAATAATAATGTTTGCAACAGAGAATAATTTATGCATGCTACGCGAAAGCAGTGATTGGATGCTAGATGGGACATTCAAATCATGTCCTGCTTTGTTTAATCAACTGTATACCATTCATGCAGTGCGTTCTGGTGCTGTGATTCCATCTGCATACGTTTTAACGTGTTCCCGTACCACAAATGAATATGTCCGGGTCTTTGAAGAACTAAAGAAACTTATAATTTCTACTCCATCATTGTACTATGCCATCATGGATTTTGAAAAGGCAGCTAGTACTGCATTCAAAACTGTGTTCCCTGATACACAGTTGCGAGGGTGCTTTTTTCATTTTGCACAGTCTGTCTGGCAAAAAATCCAGAAATGTCCAGACGTGGAGAAGCAGTACTGTGTGGACCCTGAGTTCGCACTTAATTTAAGAATGCTGCTTTCATTGGCATTTGTTCCACTGGAGGACATAATAAACAAGTTTGAAGAAATGAAAGACTTTCAGTTTTATGTGGAAAATGAAGAGCCACTACAGCCCCTACTTGATTACTATGAGGATACCTGGCTAGGTAGACCACGTGGTAGATCCGGATGCAGAAGACCTAAATTCCCAGTTGAACTGTGGAATTGTTACACTGCAACACATGATGGACTGGTGAGAACGAATAACGCTGTGGAAGGCTGGCACAGGGGTTTTAATTCAAGACTTGGAGCTTGTCACCCGAGTGTCTGGAGGCTCATTGATTGCCTGCGGGAAGAGCAACAGCAGCTTACAGAGCTAAAGCTTACCCAGATATTATCTGGTACTGAAAATGAGGGCACTGCTGGAAAGAAAAGAAAGTAAAAGGATCAAAATCTGAGGATTGCATCAATTGTTGCACAGTGTAGGTCCCGAACAACAGCAGAATACCTGCGTGGTCTAGCTTATAATTTTCAATTCCAGCCATAATTCCAAACCATAATTCCCTTTGAATCTCTTAATTAATAAAGGATTGATCTCTCTCAGGCCTCAGCCTATTTTTTTTCCTACAGAAAGTCGCTATTTTGATGGCTCGTTCTAATGTATTGTCGCTAAATATGCTATTCGCCCTTTTTGCGTCGCTATTATTACAGTCGCCGTTTTCGAGTCACTGTTATCACGGGATACCATTTACCCTGCTGCATGCACACTACTGTAAGGTGTTTTCTTTCTTCCATTAAGGTTTTAAACATGGCAACAACAGTCCTTTTAGGACACTTCTTATTTTCGGGACTGGAATTGCTGGACAATCCTTTTATATTTGATAGAGCCACGTAGCTCATGGGCTCTCACAAATAGCACAAGATGGACTTACTTTGGTTAAACTTACTATAGATTTCCCCTAATGATGTATCACTATGTAGCAAATGCATATAATTTCATTTGATTAAGGGATATGTTTCCCACTAGTTGATCAACCAGATGGTCTGTTTGCTATATGCTTTGTCTAAATGTCACGTCTAGGATAAAAAGATAAAAATAAAGTATCAAAAAATCCAAATTGAAATCCGGGCTTTTGTAAATAAGATGGAATTTAATTGCAAGAAAATCCGCAGTTTTACTTTTGGAAGAAACAATCCTCTCCTTCTGTATAAGCTGAATGGCCATTTATTTAACTCAGTCCATAATGAATGTGATCTTGGTATTGTAGTTAATAGTTTATTATCATCTTCCTCACATTGCAAAAAAATGTGCAAACATCTAACAGACTGTTACAGAATATAAAGACATCTTTTATTTCAAGAAATGAACAATGCAGCCTTCCACTATATAGCACTTATATTAGACCCCACCTGGATCACGGCTCTTCCTTCTGGTCACCATACCTGAAGGGTGATATTAAGCTGGTGGAAAGTGTGCAGAGGAGAGCCACCAAAATGATTCCTCGGCTTAGGAATATGACCTATGAGAATTAGTTATCAGCATTAGATTTGGTCTGTCTTCAGGACAGGAGATTGCGTGGTGACCTATTGTTTTTATTTAAGATTGTACGTGATTCTGATTTAATGGACCAATGTGGCCTATCCTTTAATGACAGACCCATTAATTTAAGATCTCATTATAAAACATTGAAGGTACAGTACAGTACAGTAACACCAAGAAACGTGCTCATTTATTTTACTGTCAGGGTAACTAAGGCTTGGAATGCACTGCTGCAGGATTTAGATGATATTTCACCCTTTGAGAAATGTAAATGAGAGCTACGTAAGTACTGAAGGCTTCAGTCATCTTGACACCTTTTGCCCGCTAGGAGTGGGAGACAGACTTGATGGACCATTGGCCTTTTCAGTCTTTTTTCAACTAAGTAACTAACTTCATTTAAATTTAAATTAGGATGAAATTAGAGGGATGCAAAAGAGGGAATCATTGTTCATGTCTATGAACTACATAGACAAACTGGAAAAAAGGTTGAGGGGACTTTCCTTTTAAAACACTTATTTGGAGGGTTGCATTGCACGTTTTCAATACTGAAACACTTTGCCATTATCAGAATCAAGCCTTCTTTCCTAGCAGATGTTTATCTCAAAGTGGTAAAAAAATACATAACTTGTGCATCCATGAGTTTTCCAGCAGATTGGGGGTCATGTCATGTAGAGGTGCATCCTCTTCAGAGCTGGAGCATGAGGAAGTATTCCAGAGATGAGCTGACAGGTAAAATGTTTGGAACAAAGAAAAGAATGCTTTTTGAAAATTTATAAAAATGAAACGAATAGGAGAAATTAGGGAACACTGATGCCAATAGCAGGCATGTGTGTTGTGACAGGCACAATGGTCCCTCAAGACAAAAAATTACTAAGAAAAGCCTGACAGTGTCCCTATAAGGGGAACCCAAAGGGGATCCAGACATCTTAATTTAAATCACACTACTTCAGGCTGACAGTGACTTACTTCAGAGGGGACTTTCCAGAGCCTCCCAGCAACCGTTGCTCTTTCCCAAACAATGGCACCCAGGTTGTGAACCCTATGGGTACTGGCTAGGGCAAGGCCTAGTCCATACACTGTGGCAGAGTCATAGTGAGGCTCACTACCTTGCGTATCCATTGGATGACTAGGTATCCCTGGAGACCAGCACATGACAGGGAAACATGTGGCCTCCCAACCTTGGTAGATGACTTCCCAGGCTGGGCCTACCTTCCCCTGGCAATACTTAGTCACAGAGTACCTGAAAAAGCCTGGTGCAGCTGTGCACTGGGCTTTGACTGGTACTCTGTGCTTAGTTTGTTCTCAGCTAGCTGGATGGATGCCACTATCAGTGGCATGAAGTGAATGGTTACTTTACACAGCTCTTTTCTACCTGCATTTACATAGACATACTTAGAGCCCTATGCATGAAGGCACATAAAATGTGCCAAAATGAGACTTAGTGGTGGTGCACACATACAGGCTATGCGAGATGGCACTGCATGCTTGTGTACATGACCACGGACACACTTGCTGCCAAGGCTAGGGGCAGCACCCGCAGATGCACTCAGAACCATGTGGAGTCAGGGCTGAGGAGTCCTGGAATGTAGACATGCCCTGTGACCCCACCATATATGGACAACTGCACCACTGCATGCACCATAGAGGTGAATGCTGACATGGAGGGCGAAGGCAATGGAGCACCCCAGGGAGGCATGGCATTCAATCTAAAAGTGTCCACAGGCCAGGACCCACTAGTGGAGGGGAACAGTCACATGGACAATGTGGCTCCAGGCCCATCGACAAGCACTGCATGGCCCAGGTCATCCAATTGAACTGGACCACAGGTGGCCATCCTGGTAACAGAAGTATGGGTGCACTACTCAATGCTGTATGGTGCAGATTTACTGAGGGCCCCCCAGAAACAAAGGCATTCCTGTGGCTGGACATGCAGTCAGTGGTCAATGCCACAGGGCCTGAGGCATGCACACTGAGTGCCATAAACCTCAAGTGGTGTGATCTCTGTTCTGCCATTAAGTGCAAGCTGGCATCCGCCAGTTGCTCACAGTCTGCCATGGGTGGTGGACCCCCCTGCAAAAACACTAATCCTGACCCCCATTGAGAGGCTTGTTATGGAGACCATCTCCGGCGTGGCCCACCATGGTGAGGACATAGGCATGGACACACTAGCAGGTAAGAGTGGGATGTTATACAGGTAAGGCAGGCATGGCTGGGACAGTGCCTGAGGTAACTACTCTCCATTGCAACCCAGCAGACAGAGCACCATGGACTGTAGGAACAGCAAGGAATACTGCACTGGTGGAGCCACCAAGGGAGCCGGCATTCACGGGTAGTGGGTAGCACAAATGGTGCACCATACCAGGACTGTGTCCCCTCACAGCTGTTGCTCGGCCAGTAGTAACCACCCACCCTGTCACTCACAGGTCAACAGCCAGGACAGGCAAGGATGCTGGAGGAGGTCAGAGAGGCACACCCCGATGACACTGTTTGAGGGCTGTGGACACCATGGAGAGGACAGCAGATGCAGACAACCACAGATCCCATGCTGACACACCGCAGCACCCTGGTACCCCTCACTACCCCAGGATGTGCCAGAGGACACAGGCAGGGATGTGGCAATGAACACTGTGACCCATGCCCTGCCGCACCAAGGCAACAATCATGCGTCACCACCTGCCCACAATGGTGATAAGCTGCAATCCAGTGCAGAGCACACATCCCTACAAATCCCCAATGACAGCAGTGAGGAGGTCCCATCCAGACTGCCACCACAGTGCACCAGGCAGACCTTGTCCATGGGCATGCTGCAATCATACTACCATGACCTGCGGCAGCTTAACATGAATGCCTAGCAGCACAGCAGGAGAACAAAGAGGCACTACATGATCTCACTGAGGAGGTGAGGGGAATGCACAGGGGCATCGATAGGATCAGTGACATGCTTAAAAGGCTAACAGAGCATATGCCACCTGCACGTACAGCACCTGTGTCTATGCAGGGTGTCCCCACAGATGGGGAGGAGGATGAGACACTACAGGGCATGGCAGGCAGATGTGGTGCAAGGAGGGACCTCAGAGTGGATGGAGTGCTGGTGAGAGGAAGACCACTACGGGCCACAAGAGGTGCAGGAGGCCAAACACCAGGAAGATGCCTCAGCACAAGAGTGGGAATACAGAATGCAAGGCTGTAACCATGCCAACATGATATGAGGACTGCCAATGCAATGTGGACTGCATCATAGGGGTACATGGCACACTTCCACCAGCACACAAATGCCTACACCCCACAGGCATATAACACCACACAATGTGCACTAGATGGGGCCACCAAGCACCATACATGTCCCCCACACACCATACATAAACTCTGCACACCCTATGTGAACTCCGCATACAACACAGGACACATACATGCACCACACATGCCCGCACACATGTGCTGCACTGGCACTCCCAATCAGGAGCAGGTCCAACATAATGCCACCCAGGCACCACAAACACACACACACACACAAAAACACACACACACACACACACACACACACACACACACACACACACACAAATGGCACAGGTACACTCAGAGAGGTATGTCATCACCACACAGCCTGGCCCAACCATCTACTGGGTGAATGTACCCTGTATCACTCTGTGCCACACAGCATGGACC
Source organism: Neoceratodus forsteri (assembly GCA_016271365.2). Taxonomy (NCBI): domain Eukaryota; kingdom Metazoa; phylum Chordata; order Ceratodontiformes; family Ceratodontidae; genus Neoceratodus; species Neoceratodus forsteri. The sequence goes on from CM057451.1 coordinate 45,330,564, forward strand.
AGAAGGATTTTCCCCTCACCCAACATGCTGGGCTGTTGTCATCACATGGCGGCATGTCCTCTGGTGCATCACATGGGATGGGCAGTCATCACTGTTCACAGATGTTATGTAGCATGGCACAGACAGTGAACACTCTGCAAGCCTTCCCAGGGGCAAGCATTATCATACCACCTGTGTAATCCAGGCACCGGAACTACATCTTCAGCCTGATGATCATGTGCTCCAGCACAATCTATGTCCTCCTGTGTGCCCCGTTGTATGCCTCTTCTGCCTGTCCCTGTGGCTCCAGGTATAATGTCAGTGGGTAGGGTCATAGTGGGTAACTGCTGTCACCTAGGATGATGAAGGACAGTGTTAGAATGTATGTACAGTCCAGCAGGTACCACGTTCCCCCACTGAGGTACATACCAAGTAACCAGCCAGCCATGCCACCACTTTCAGCAAGGCAGGCACCCAGGATGGACCGACTGAAGATATAGGTGTTGTGGCATGAGCCTGGGTATGTCACTCACACATTTGTGATGATGTCATCTGCATTGCATACAACCTGGCAGCTGATGCTGTGGAACCCTTTGCAATTTTGGTATGCCTCCTGCTCCACTGAGGGGGCCACAATCACAATAAGGATGCAGTTAATGGCACCAATCATGTCTGGCATGCCCTGCATGCCACAGAACCCATCCTTTGTTCTTTGAATGTCTGCCAGTGTGGTTGGGAAGGCAATGTGTGCATGCACGTTGTGTAGCAGAGCATCTCTGAGCTGATTCAGGGCATGGGACACAGATGATTGGCTCACACCTGTGACATCCCCTGCCACCCTCTGGAAGGAGCCTGTGGTGTAGTATGTCAATGCACATAGCACCTGTTTCCATAGTCATTTCCGTGGACCGTCTGGTGCGGGGTGTGATTTATTTATTTATTTGCTTTTGTTAACCATGTAAGCACACTAGACAGCCAAGTGCCTATTTTCAGGTGTGACCCAGGAGGATTACAATGGTACATACAGGAACATCAGGCAAAAACATGGTACATACAATAGCGTTAGGCACATTGATTACATCAAGAGATAGATAACAGCATAGTATAGGCATGGGCGACAGAAGCCTCCAGACTACCAGGGAGATTAACAAGGTACAATACATCAACATCAGGCAAATTAAGGTACATACAAGAGCATCAGGCACATATATTTTATCCAGAGGTAGATAACAGTGTTGTACAGGCATGGATGACAGATGTCTACATGTAGGGTCAGCCATACCCTCAGGTGGGTATGAGTAGTAAGTTACATGAGACGTACAACAGATTGTGGGGAGAAGTACAACAGATTGTGGAGGAGAGGGCAGGGGAAACAAAAAATATAGTTTTTCAGGCATACTTTACAGGGACAGGTTGCGCAGGGAAGGGACCCCATTCCTTTGGTACGTCAGCTTGCCAGGTGAACAAGGTGCTTGCAGTAGCTGGGGACTCATTGCCCATCAGTCGAAACCAGGTTTTAGTGGCTCAGGTGCAGAGACAGGTGGAGGCCGATTTTAGGAAGCCCCATAGGAAGGCTTTGAAGTAGGGATGGGAGGGGGACGAGCAAGTGCTGGCAGGAAGGGAGTTCCACAGCCTGGGTGAGTAGGCAGCGAAGGCCTGATCCCTCATTTGGGTGCGAGTTTTAGGAACCAGGAGGACCTGCGAGTCACTGAATCTTAAGTGGTAGGAGGGGTTTGCAGGTTTGAGGGATATGGCGAGTGCAGGAGGGATGGCAGTTCTGACAATGTCGTCGATAAAGTTGCCAAGGACAAAGGTGATGTGGTTCTCCGGAAGAAGCCACTCCAGCCGGGAGTATAGCTCACATCAGTGCGTGAGGCAAGGAGCAGAGAGTGCAAAATGGCATACATTGTTGTACGCTGTGTCTCATTTTGAGAGACTGGTTTTAGGGACGTGGGCAAAGGATACCAGGCCATAGCAGAGCGTGGGTAGGAGGACCCCCCCCCCGTCTAGGGCGAGACGTGCGGCTGGGGTGAGACAACTCTTAGCTCTGTATGCCAGGACCAGCTTGCAGTTGGTTGTCTTACAGGTGTTGCGAATGTGCAGCATGAGGTCCAGTTGCAGGTCAAGGGTTATCCCTAGGTACTTGACCACATCCGCAACTTGCAAGAGGGAACCATCAACTCCCAAGATATTTAAAGGAGCTTGGCAGGCTTTTATCTTGGCTGAGGTGCCAAAAAGCATGGTCTGAGTCTTTTTAAGATTAATGGTTAGCTTGTGGTCCTCAAGCCAGGATTGGATATGGTTAAAGTCAGAGTTTAACTGGGTGTTGATGGCCTTGATGTCCGGCGAGCTAATCAGGATGACAAGGTCATCTGTGTACAGGGTGGAGTGCCCATGGGCTGAGGCCAATGGCAGCTCATTTATGAAAAGGGAAAACAGACTGGGTCCAAAAACGGAGCCCTGGGGACACCGCACGTCACCAGGGATGGATTGGAGAGGGCCTTGTTAAAGTTGATATATTGCTGTCTCCCAGAGAGGTAGTTAGTGAATCAGGCGTGGGTGGGGAGGAGAAGCCCATGGACCAGAGAGTGGAGTGCAGGAGCGAGTGGTCAACCCGGTCAAAGGCTTTAGAGAGATCCACGAAGATGGCTCCAGTCAGTTTGCCTTGATCAGTAGCGGACCTGATCTCGAAGGAGACCACTGCTAGGGCAGTAGAAGTGCTTTGCCCTTTTCTGAAGCCTTGCTGTGCTGGGGAGAGTAGCTCATAGCTCTGAAGGTAATGGGTGAGCTGAGAGGCAACCACTTTTTCAAGTAGCTTGCTGATCGCAGACAGGATCACAGTAGGGCGGTAGTTATTGAGATTTTGCGGGTCGCCTTGTTTAAGGACAGGGATGACCTTGGCCACCTTCCATACATCTGGGATGGTTCCCAAGATTAAGGAAGTGTTAAATATATGAGCGATGGGCCGAGCTAGGATGGATGCCCCCAGGCAGAGCAGTTTGGGCTCAAGGCTGTCGTGCCCAGTTCCAGTGTGAGGGGAGAGAGACCAGCAAGGAGCCTCTGGGTCTCCAGGACAGTGACAGCCTTTAAGTAGAAGAAAGGTTGTCTGGAGTTCCCACTAAGGGAGGGACCTTGAGTCTTCGGGACAGGGGATTGGGATGAGGACGCAGACAGGCCAGAGAACTTGCAGTTAAAAGCTTTGGCAATTGTGAGGGGGTTATTGCATCTAACACCTCCAATAAGCATGTCGGAGACCTGGGCTCTGGCAGACCCTCTGACCATGTTTTTAATGTTTTGCCAGAAGCTCCTCGGGTTTCTGGCTGAGGACAGCAGGGCAGATTGACAGAATTTGCTCTTGGCAGAGCGGATGTCCCTTTTACAAGTATTTCTCAGCTGTCTATATTTGAGGAAGTCGGTACTGGAGTGGGAGAACTTGAATCTCGCCCAGCATTTTTCCCTTTGCTTCATAAGGGAGAATAGGCCACTGTGGAGCCACTTGATGATGGTGCCCCTCACCCTCATTTCCGTGAGGGGTGCATGTTTGTTTTGCAGGGGAGTAAAGACAGCGAGGAAGTTGTATGGCCGTACCTTGTCACACAGGTGTGAGATGGTGTCATGGTCCACCCAGAACTGCTGTATGCAGTGTAAGTCTCAGAGGGTCTGCACCAGTAGTCTGTTGTGGAATATCCTTGGCTGGGGGCATGCATGATGCCACCTTACCCATGCCAGCTCCTTGTCCAGCAGGAGGGTGTTCAGCAGTAGTCCCGGGCAGATGGTGCTCAAGCGGGTGATGACACACCTGGAGTTCTGTGGCAGATGTCCATACAGCATGGCACAGTGGCCTGCATGTACAGTCTAGCTCCAATAGTCTGCTTCATGGCCCCTTATGGGGGCTATTCCTGTGCACCCTGGTGTGTAGTGTGGCATGACAGGGCATCTGCCATTTGGTGACAATCATTATTGTGAGCAATATGATGGAGGCAGCAGCAAATACTGCTGCAGCTGTGGGGCAGCTGGTGGAGTACCTTCGTAGATTTTGGAAGAGGGCAGCCCTCATGTATAAGGATGCCAGGGATGGCAGCAACCTGTGGGAGGTGACGGAGCCAGAGGAGGTGGATACATGGCTGCATGGGGGTGGCATATGGGTGGAATTGAGGCATGGTACTGTACTTCTGGCTCATGGTCTGCCTACTGTTGTGTCCCCACAGGTGTTCAGTGGGAAGTCAGTCTGCATGAGCCTGGAGAGGAGGGATTGGGCCCGGGGTAGTCTGCGACCGTGATCATCAACAGAAGGAAGTGGCCCCAGCAGATCTCAGAGATCCTATCCCTCAGGGTCAGGTCCCAGGATGTATACAACAAGGGTGAGATCGGGGAGCTGTGAGTAGTGGAGGAGCCCTCCAAGATAAGTGTTACATAGCGTTCGTGTGGTGTATGGTTGGTACTGGCACATCTTGGGAAGATATCTCACACCTCGCCTTTCCTGTCTGTTTCTCTCATGTAAGAAGTACACTGATACACTCTGTCGCCTGGTTCTGGCAATGTGGCTGTTTATGAAGAGCATGCCTCTGGCTCTTTTGGGTGACTCATCAGAGTGGGAGGACTGAGATCCGGGCCACAGGGCTGTGGAATTCCTGTATAAAGATCCTGTATTAAACATGTGGTAACCTGATTATCTTTGTCTGTGCTGTTATTCTGGCTGGTAATGCATGGCGTCAAGCTGGGGGGGCAGGGCCTGTGTGGCAGGCATGCTTCTCATACTATTGACTCATTATTCAGGGTACTGGCATGTTGTACTCAGGGATAGTGACCCATAGTCAGCGGCACATCCCTCAACCAATATTATTCTCCAATACAGCTGCGGATTCAGGGGATTTGTACGGGCTGTATATTCTGGGGTACTGGCGTGTCCGTATCCTTTCTATGTGGCTTTCTTAGGTGCTTACACACACCACCGTGCACTCACATGCACACACTTTGTATGGGGGGGGCGGCAGCAGTCTGTTTCAGGGCTCTTTCTGGGGCATCACAGCTTTTCAGGATAGGTCGGGCAGTATGGTGGTGCACGTGCTTGGCACCAGACCACATGAGATGAAAGGAGCTTAATATGTATAGCCTCGAGGAAGGAGGAGAGGGGACATGATGAGAAACGTTCAAGTACCTCAAGGAATCAACAAAGTCCAAGAGGGTAGCATCTTTCAAAAAAGAGTGTGCAAGAACAAGAGGGCACAATTTGAAGATAGAGGGGCAGGCTCAGAGGTAATTTAAGGAAGTATTTTTCACAGAGAGGTTGTGGATGCATGGAACAGCCTTCCGGAGGAGGTTGTGGAGTCAAAATCAGTGGTGGAATTCAAGCATGCATGGGACAGTCATAAGGCAATTCTAGGGGGTGGGGGTAGGAAGAAGTAGGCTGCTGGTTAACTAGAATCTGCAGCTTATCCAGTAGGTAGGGAAATGGGCAGACTGGGTGGGCCAAGCGGTCCTTATCTGCTGTCAAATTCTATGTTTCTATGTTTTTATGCTGGTCACGTTCAGGCATACTGGGTCAGGTTTGTGTGGTGCGGGGCATGCCTGGCTGCCTGTCCCCTGTGCTGTGTTATGTGTTGGCTGCTGTGTAGCGGGGACATGCGGCCCTGCCTGTGTCTGTGTTCACCCCTAATGAGCCCCATCTCAGCCTGTGCACTATGCACAGGAGTTTACGGCAGCCCTAGCCCTAGTGTAGCATTTCACATGTGGTCCCATGTGCTTTCCCAATGTGGCTGCCATCATGCATGTGGATCTAAGGGGGACGTGTGGTGCACTGCACGGACCCACCCCTCCACATGCTCCATGCCATGAAAAACATGCTTATCCATGGCAGCCGCTGGTGTGCAACACTGCACACAGTTAATACAGTATTCAGTTCATGCATGTTATCTGTGTGTATCCTGCATGCCGCACCTACATAGTGCGCTATGTACTCTGTCTGTACTGACTGCGCAGGCCTGCCCCTGCTTTATACATAGGCCCTTTAATGAGTGTTTTCTGGACTTTTTTGTTCAGCTTATCTTGTTTATTTGTGGCAATGTGTACTTTTTTCTGGCTCAGTGGGCCCCCACATACAAGTATCAATGATGTCACTTTACTCTTCAAAATGTACAGTTCGCCCCACATCCAAGCAGGCCACTGCAGCATGAGTATTGATTCAAGATCTGAAATTGAAACTGTGACTAAAATAGCCTAAGCAGCGGGCTATGGCACTAAAACTATACATATCACTGGCCTGGAATGGACCGCTGCACCCCTAATGAGACAGGAGAAAGCTGGGGATATCTTTGCAGAGGATTTTCAAGCTGCACCAAGGTTAGCAGAGACAACGAAGGAGTCATTCACAAAACGTGAAATTCTAAAGTCAACTGAAACAAATCTACACTATACTCAAATCAGTTTAAAGAAGCACAAAGAAAGTTCCTCCCCTGAGGTTTATAAATTGATAAAGTGCTAGCAGGGGCCTTTTTTGAAAGACTACTATAAGCAAAGTTTGGAAGCTGTCCTAGGCCTCTGTTTTTATTCACTTGTATTGACATTTTGCTGGATCAAGATAATGAGAAACAGGGCTCAATTCTGAAAGGGCTTCCTAGAGTGATGCAGGCTGTAGTACAGAGCAGCCTGTACTGGAGCCCGGTGCGCCAGGGGCCCTGCACCTGATTCTGTAACAGGTGGAGTCCTGGCGCCAAACTCCAACAGTTGGCAGCAACTGCTCCTGTGCAGCAAAGTAAAGGTACACAGGATGGGAATGTTACTACCCATAGGACAGCCCTGCAGCATGCAATGCCAGTGCAAAGGAAGTCCTACTGTATTTAGCAGACACTGTTGAGTGTAAAAGGATGCCGATCCTCAACGCTAAAATGCTGTATTGCTACAGTTCCTGTCTACATGGTGGCTCGTACCTGTGGAATGCTTCATAAGTTAATATTGTTGTACAACAACACACTGAAGGCATTTGTATATCCGCACCAGTGCAAGCCCATTCGAAGCAATTTCTGCAAGTGAGCACATCATACAACATCTGCACAGGACAGTAACCAGATGGTATCCTACTGCTGATGCCTGTCACCTCTAGTATGGGATGATGTGTTCACAACCCTCATCCCATTCCTGTGCAAGGAGGACAGCTAGAGAGGCCACATCAACTGTCATCCACAGTCATGCACAGCAGTAAGTGACAATTGTTCCTTGCAGTGGGACGTAGGGCATGTACTGTGTTGGGAGACAACAAGCAGCCTAGGGGTTATGGGTCACCCTGATATGGCAGTAATGGACATCCCCCAGTACGGACATCTGTAAGAAGGATGCCTGCACTATGGCTGCTGAGACGTATTGTACTGTTGTGCACGGGGTGCAGCTCCTCATTCTGATGGCATTGTAGGGGCCCAGGTCCTATATGGGAATCTACACATGGGTGCCTATAGTTGCACTGTGGGGAAGGGAGCTGCATCATCATGCAGTTTACCTGGTGCTCTGCTTGCAGCTTGATGGGTCCACATGGCATCCGATCCCACCAAGGCACAATCTGTTGGAGTGGTGCATGGGCTATTAGACTAGCTCCAGGCTGGTCTATGCCCTGCTGTGTCTGTGCCCATTGTGGCATTTATGAAATCCCCAAAAAGGGGATGTGGCAGCACCACTGTGGCACAAGCAGTGTCTGCAGAACACAGCCATGCTTTTACTACAATTGCGGTGCAAGCCTGGCTGGCACAGGTGGCCCCCACATGCAACAGACCATATCTCTGAATTGGGACTGGCACACAGTGTGGCACAAGTGGCCCTATGTACCATTCCCGGGTGGTGCAAGCACCATGCCCTATTCCTGAATATTTTTGAGTCAGGCCCATAATAACTTGTTCAAAGAGATTGAGGATATTGAGGAATGTTTCTTATAATCAGGGCCCCATGTTTTCTGTGATTCTGCGGTTGCAGCAGTGGCCACAGGAATCGGGGCTGACTGCAGAAATCAGTGCTTGCTGCAGAAATCAGAAAAACCAGCCACACAGCCACAGAAATGCTAGTTATGCTATGCGATCACACAAGGCACAGGCATAGCTATGGATATGTTAAGTGTGCCATGGTATACATGCTCATGAGAAGTGGCAGTAAACTGATGCCATCCGCTACAAAGCCAAAAAGCTAGTGGCTACATGGCATCTTGACTCGTGCTGGCTCTTGTTACATAACTCCGTCCAGCCAGTATTGTGTGTGTGTGTGTGTGGTGGGGACTGATGTAAGAGTAGCAGAGCTTGATTAGGTCCATAGCAGTTATGACTTGCTGCTGTGTAGGTGTGGATAGCTCAGCCACATTAATTTTTCACTGTGAGGGTGCTCACGGTGCATGCTGAATGCTTGGAAAATGAATCTGGAACGAAGAACTGGAAGGCGAGCTGTGGTCAAGAAGTGAGAAGATTCAGTGGTGCCCATGGAGGTAGAATCGATCTCTGTGTGGTGACGGGTATCAGAGGAGGAGCTGATTGTAGAAACATAGGTCTGGCAGCAGACTGAGCAAAGGACTCAATCCCCACTGGTGGACATCAATCACAGTTTTGATTTGTGGGCCACAGTTCTGTACCTGCAAGTGTGAGAGTAATTTCTTGACAGATTTGAACCTGCAGCCTAAGTGGTGGCATCAAGCTCAATTCTTAAGGAAGGTGAAGTTGCCCAGCTGCAGCAGAGTTTGGGGACCAGGGTATACTAGAACTGGAGAAAGCAGGTATGGAAAAAATTGGAATGGAGAGTTTGATTGCTGCTATACATAAGTGAAATATATTGTACGGTGGAGTGTTTTTCTGTATGGAATTCCATCCCTTTCGAAATGCTGTTGTACCACAGTTCAAAGGTCATGGAATATGATTCTACCCTACTGTGGTAGAAGAGCATTCTAGAACCTCTAGAGACTGCAAGAGTCAGTTTAATTTTGAAAGAAAAAACTCACAAACACATATTTCATACAGTACTATACACTATAAAAAATACAGGATGAGCAACTCTATGCACAACCAGTGTGTTTTGCCGCCTCGGGGTTCTGATTCCCATGGACCTCTCGAGCTTCACTCTTGAGGACAGAGTGAATCAGAACCCCACTGTGGCAGAACACACTGGTTGTGCATAGTTGTCCATTCAGTATTCTCTATGAGGGTCACTGCCTGATGAACACCACAACCCCCTGAGTTGCGAGAAAAGAACATATTAACCAAGGTTACTTGTACAACTTAATAAGAATGACTTGCTTGCATTTTTTTAGTGTCCCCCAAAAGAAAAAATAGGAGTCAACAAACCCTACAGACAGTGCAAGTTGCACCCTCCATCACTGTTCTAGGAAGACAATCCCCACCCACCACCAACACACAGATTTGCACACTGCACTCAACATGTTTGTTGCAAGGTAGCTGGGGTATTCCAAGTTTAAAAAAATAATAATCTAAAAGAACATTGATCGAAATCAGAAAAAAATGGCTTTCAAGTTGGAGTCTCTTTTTATATCTGCTAAATGTAAATATAAACCAGAAGAAATCCAAGCAGGTTTTGCCTTCTGTGTAGTTCTAGCTAAGTGTGTTTGTCCTCCTCAGATTATAACCTAGGAGAACAGCAAAGGCCACCAATTACCAGAAGAACAGATAAGCCTTCAAATTCTGAGTGGGAGGGAAAATTCATTAAAAGAGAACACTGATGCCCATGGCTGTGCCAGGTTTGGGTTATTGCAGTTTAATATTTGTGATAAGAAGACTACATACTGTTAAATAGCCTGCTGTTCCACTTTCAGTGTAGCAGAGTGGTTGCATGAAGGCAGTCAAAGGGTTAACTAATCCCTTTGAAGATATGCTGTTTAACCACAATTTATCTGCCATAGAATGGCCACAGAATCAGCAGTTGTTCTGCCACAGAAAGTATGAGGTCCTGCTGCAGAATGTAGGTCCACTTTGCTGCAGTAAACACGGGGCCCTGCTTATAATCTGAACAATCACTGGAGTTTCAGGAATTTATGCCAGCCTAACAAAAAATATATATTTTTATTAAAAACAGGTGATCACCAGAAAACAGCAGAAAGTTTTCCCAAGATACAACAGATTACCTGGAACACCAATCTATCAATGGGGAAAAATGTACCACAAATCAGTGCAGAGGCAGCTCACATATTAGAAAGCAATGCTCAACTAGCCAACCTAGAGCTCCAGCCCACTCAAAATGTCACCAGAACTATACATCAGAGAATGCTAATAGTCACGTGTTTAGACAAAGGATGAACTGACATCTAAGGAAGAAGCAGCAAAAATGGGTAAAATCCCTGAAAAAGAACAATAATGGCAACCAAAAAGATGCAAAACAAGGAGAGGCTATAGGGGCAGGGAAAGGAAACATCTCCAAATAGCATCTGCAAGGGAGACATCACAAATTGGGATGTAGAGACAAGGACAAGTATTGAACATTTCAAACGCAGAGTGCAGAACTCTGCGCAAACAAATCTCCTTGCAAAAGGTTTTTCTTTTGTCAGGGATCCCCCCATTAACGAATTCTCCCTTCCGGTTGATTCACAGAAAACCTTTAGGAAGATCAGATTAAAAAAAAAAACCTTTTTTTTCTAAAAAAGAAACCATGGATTATCCAAATTTGGGGACACATACTACCATCAACTACTCAAAGTTCAGCAATATTAAATAGAGATGTGAATGATCTTATATCAGCCATGGACAGTGTCCCCCATTCAAATGATCCTCAATGTCCTACATAATCTTTAGCAGTACTTGAAAACTGGAATCCAGAATGGGTTTGGCATATTTCTCTGATTTGGACACAGACTGTGAGGTAAATAAACATAATACTAACAGCTTTGACACAACAAGAAAGAAATACAAATGAAAATCAATCTTTGGCCCAGGAAAATAATATTCTGTGGCCATAAATAACTGAAAGACTGGTATTAACCAACGTGGACAAAATACTTAAAGAAACCAGACATGGCTGTTATGAAAATCTGACATAATCTAAAGTTGAAGCGCTGGACAAACTACGTAAGATGACTTCAGTCATAATTAAACCTGCAGATAAGGCTGGGCAGATAGTAGTTATGGACTGTAGCAACTATCTGAAGGAAGCCCTTTCCTATTTAAATAACAATGACAACTATCGCCTGTTGGATTTTGACCCACTGCCCAACTTCAAAACTAAGATGAATAAATTCTTGGTCTTCTACCCCCAAGCAGAAGTTCTGTCTGAATATGAGTTATAGTTTCTCAGACAGGGCCATCCAATTTCACTAACATTTTATACCCTTCCAAAGTTGCACAAAGACCCCCAGAGACCACCAGGTAGACCTATTGTCTCCAGTATTGGCTCAGTTACAAAGAACCTTTTTACTTTTTTTACAGATGATGGCGGTCAAGTTACTGCCTTCCCCGAGGGACACCGTGGCAGTCCTGGGGGCAATGGAGCAACTTCAAATTGACATTGGTGCCATGTGGCTCACAGTTGATGTGAGTTCTCTTTACATCAGCATCAAACATCATTTGATACTTAACACAGTATGTTATTTTATGGATTCATTTGAGACTAAGGGTATTATCCCGGAGGCCCTGGATCTGATCCTAACCAGCAATTTTTTATATTTAATTTGAAGTTCTACTCACAGTCTTGTGGCACTGTTAAGGGGTCAGTGATGGCCCTCTCCTACACCAGTTTGTTCTTGGGTTGGTGGGAGGAGGTGGCCATCTATGACCCTAGAAGCAACCCTTTTGCTGCCAGGATCAGATACTGGAGCCATTACATTGATGACATCTTGTGTATCTGGGAGGGCACTGAACTTGAAACACAACAGTTTTTGGAGTTCATCCATACAAATGATTGGAACTTGAAACTCACCTTCAGTACTAATACTGGGGATATTACATTCTTGGATTTCAAACATATGTTCAACATGGATGGCACTATCAGTACTGAAAGTTTCAGGAAACCTGTATCTTGCAATATCCTCCTTAGATTTGAAAGCCGCTCCCTTTTCCCTCTCCTTAAAGGCATTCCTAAGGGGCATTCTCTGTGTGTCATAGAAATATAGAATTTGCTAGCAGATAAGGACCACTAGGCCCATCTAGTTTGCCCATTTGCCCTACCTGTATCAGCAGCCACTGCCCTAATTGGTCTACAGCTTTAGCCTCTCTTTGCCACTACTACGGTTCCCTTGTGCCTAACCTATGCATTTTTGAACCCCCCCACTGTGTTTGTTCCAACTACCTCTTGGGGTAGGCTATTCCTTGCATCCACCACCCTTTCTGTGAAGAAAAACTTCCTCACATTCCCCTTTATCCTGACCCCTTCCAATCTGATATCGTGCCCCCTTGTTCTTGTACATCTCCTATACCGAAAGATGTCTCCCACTTGCCCCTTGTTTATGCCCTTAAGATACTTGTAGGTTTCTATCATATGTCTCCATTCTCTCCTCTCTTCCAGTGTATACATATTGAGGTCCTTTATTTTCTCCTCACATGTCTTCTGGTGCAAGCCCTACACCAGTTTAGTTTCCTTTCTCTGAACCGCCTCCACCCTATGTCCTTACAAAGATACAGCCTCCAGAACCGTACACAGTACTCCAGATGAGGCCTTACCAGTGTTTTGTACAATGGCATTACCACCTCCTTTCTTCTACTAGTGATACCCCTACCTATACACCCCAGCATACCACTGGCCTGCCCCACAGCCTTGGCACATTGTTTGGCCACCTTCAGGTCATCCGAGATGATTATTACCAAATTCCTTTCTTCCTTGGTGACCATTAGTACCCCCCATCCTGTAGTTCTTCCCAGAGTTTCTGTGCCCCAGGTGCATGACTTTGCACTTCTTCACACTGAATCTTAGTTGCCACACTTCGCACCATTACTCCAGCTTTCCTAGTATCAGATGTCATTGTTCCGATTTGTTCTGATTTGTGCACCTTCAATCAACAGGCTGATGAACTTCACAGCCAGTTTATGGATAGGTGATAAAATCTTACCATCCTGTTGGAAGTCAGAGATGCAGCCATTGTTAGAAATTGTACTGATTTGTTGGTTCCAAAAAATAGGAATTCTGCCTCTGACCCCAGAATTAATATCATAACTGAATTTATTTCTATCAGTCCAAAGGTGACAGGGGCCATGAAACCTTTTTAGCATGTCATCTCCACTGACCCTGACCTCAGAGATCATTTGTGAGGGTCCCAGAGTGGTATATAGAAAAGGGAAGAGCATTAAGGACCAAGTAATGCATAGTCACTTTATTTCCAGTTCTGTAGCCACATATAATCTACCCCTTTTCTCTCTGGAATCTTTCCCCTGTGGCTCTTGCAATGTCTGTCAGTTCTCCATTCAGGACAATTGTAAGTCCCATAAATGGTGTCCAATATCAGATTTGGCACTTAACTGACTGTAAGACTCCTTTTGTAGTGTACGCACTGCTGTACAATTTTATGTCTCTCTACATTGGTCATACTATATGGTCAATGAAGGAGAGAATTCAAGAGCATGTCAGTTCTGTTGTAAATCATAAATGCGATACACTGGTAGGTACACACTGATATATGGCCCACAATTCTGACTTAAAATGTGTTAGGTTCATGGGTATTGACCATAAAACCCCCCTCCCCCATGTAGAAGGAACTGGCTTAAGACTCTACTCCAGTGGGAGAGTATACTCATTTTTAATCTGGCAGCCTTACATCCTCAGGGCCTTAATGAGGACTGGGGTGCGGTTCCTTTCTGTAATATGTAGCTTTTCTTTTTTCTTTATTGCGTTCCCAGTTCCCAATTTTCTTTCTTTTCTAGTTTTTTTCCCCCCATTACCTCCTCTACTCTTTTCCCTTTTACCTTCTCCTTTTGTTTCTTACCACTACCCCATATTGTTTCAGGGAAAGTATATGTGATTTTTCTCCATATTGTACCTGTCATTTTTATTTTTGTTTGAGGTTTTACTCTAGGTCCATAACCGGACTGAAGATCCCAGCAATTCCTTTCTTACAGGACTGACCCTACTATGTATTAGATTTCTGCAACTCAGATATCACTATTATTATTACATCTATAAGTGTTAGCCCTGTATTTCCAGTTATGTTCCTTTATCCTGTTCTGTCAACTGTGCTGTTGTTTTAATTTCTTTTTATTTTGTTGACACCTTTTGTACACTGTTTATTTGGATCTCAGTATGTAGTTTGTATTAGAAACTAATGATGATCGGGGACTCTGGTATGCGTTCTGATTATTTGTTACTAACTGCTTACTTTAAATTCAGTAACAGTGGTGCAGGTCCCCGCCCCCTGAGGAAGAACGTGCATGAGTTTAAAGCACCAGCGATTTGTCTCTGGATGTACACAATTTCTTTGCCACAATAAATTGCTCAATTTACTGATTTTGACTACTTTGTCCTGTTTTGTTGTGCACCTCACCAGTGTATTCTTACTAGGTCTCAGCCGGGGTACCCCTATGTACCTACCTCATGGCAGGAACACTCCTCTCCTCTCTCTTAGGGCTCCTCCCAAAAAATGTTCACATGTTCCTAGGCCACCACAGGGATTACCTCCTTGAGGAAGACCCTGTCAGGTCCAAACTCCAGGCTCCAAGACTCAAGAACATCCTACACTTCCTGTGTTGCCATCCTTATACACTTGGTACAGGCCACTCCCCCAGCCAAGAAAACTGTAAACTTAATTCTGTCGTACCCAAAGTGGAACAGGGGTTACAATAACCTATTATTGTGGTAGGGTAAAAACATGGAAACAGAGAAAATTTCAGCCAATAAAGGCCCATCAGTCCACTAGTCTACCCAAGACTGCCTAGTGATGGGACTGTGCTCCTGACAGTCCTCAGGACCTGAACCAGGTACTCATATAAAGGACTGCCAGTCCATTTTTCTGCCTCTTCTGCTGCAAGGTAACAGTTATTCTCCAACCTAAATATGGACAGACTTCTAAGCTTATCAGTTAGAATACTACTACATTCACACTGTGTAACTCTCAGTGCTATTCCCTTTAGGAGGCAGTCTAGTCTTGCTTTTAAAGCCAGGATAGAGCTAGCTTCCACAATCTCAAATAGGCTGTTCCATGTGCTAGCCTCCCCCAGTGTGAAGTGAAGCTTTCTGCTGTATCTCGTTATCCCATACCCCACGCCTGAGTGCATGCTCTCTATTTCTGCTTGCAAACATCAGCTGAAACAGCTATGCATAATCCACACTCTTAGTATTCCAGCTTGGCAAAATGAGACAGGATTAATAGTGAATTCAAATAATTGAGATTTTATTAAGACACTAACCCCATTAGACACACAAATGGCTTGAGACACTTTAAAAAAAGTTATTGGAACTAAGGGAAAATTATGTTCCACATTGGAAAAGATATAACAAAAAAGGAAAAATCTCACCTTGATTAAATAAAAAGCTTAAGAGGGCTATAAAGGCAAAAGAAAAGCTTACAGAGCATTATCAAAATTACAGGGTGAAGAAAGTAAAATAATATATAAGGTTGCAGTTGTAAACTGTAAAATGAAAATCAGAAAAAGAAAACTGGAAAACAACTAGGACTAAGAGGTAACAAAAAATTATTATTTCGTTATAGTAAATCATCTAAAGGGTGTGACACAGCAATAGGGTCACTAATAGTAAATAATACAAAAATAACTGAAGAATCGCTGCTAGTTGAGGTTTTTAATGACTATTTTGCATCTGCCTATAACAGAAGAATAATAGAACATCCCCCATTTTCTACCTGGGTGAATCCCTCTTGGAGTGTACAGTCTGGGCTCCTTTCTCCACTGAGGTGGCTTCTCTCCTCACTCAGTCTGCTCAGACCCAGCCAGTGGCTGCTCTCTCAAAATAAGGAGCTGTTTATTTTCCTTTTCTGTCCCTTCAGGTTGAGAAGACAGGAGGTAGTGTCAGCTCTGGCACATGGCTGATTGTTTCCAGATATACAGGGTAACTCTATTCCACCCTGCCCCTTGTTTCCAGATATACAGGGTAACTCTATTCCACCCTGCCCCTCATCCCACCCACCGCTAGGCTCTCTCTGCCTTTATAGGTGGCTCCCTATGACATCACACTAGGGAGACAAACAAAATTATTTTTTCTTTAATCTTTGTGTCCACTAATCACTAAAATAACCCCTCACCTTCTACCTTTCATTTGCATAATAAAATAGTTAAAA
The DNA here is from genome assembly GCA_016271365.2 of Neoceratodus forsteri. Taxonomy (NCBI): domain Eukaryota; kingdom Metazoa; phylum Chordata; order Ceratodontiformes; family Ceratodontidae; genus Neoceratodus; species Neoceratodus forsteri. Next base: position 45,346,726 of record CM057451.1, read on the forward strand.
TGATAAACTTTGTCAACTGCAATATCTGTGGAACCCTCTCTACCAGGGCTTTTCCCTGACAGTGGGGTCACTGTTCTATATGCACAACTATTAACGACCTACTGTAAGTGCCCAACTAAGGGCTTCATATGCTAAAATCTCTTACCTTAGATCGCTACTACACCACACCCCACAGTGGTCTAATACTATCCCTCCCAACCACGGCAACATTGCACTAGCACCCCTACCCCAAAGAGCAAGCAAACCCAGAGGGTGGCAGCTAGCCACAAAACACAAAGGACCAAAAGGAGCCACACCTAAATCTCAGAATACTCCTATGCAAATGTCAAACAAATTCGCTGCACTAGCATCCACATTGTTAAGCGTAACCAACACCAATCTGTGAGTGACACATCACAAGATGTAAGAACATCCCCACTACAGAAACAACAAAGGGTAAAAAATCCATACTTGTCCTAGGTGATGTCATGATATGGAGAACAGAGTCACATATTCAGCAGCAGGATCAAGCCATGGTTATCGTAAGGTGTCTCCCTTGGATGTTGGCATAGAAGGCCACAAATCATATAGAAAAGCTTGTACGCATGTCACCACAGAACACACATGTTCTCATCCATGATGGAACAAATGACCTGGCCAGTCAAACTCTAGAACAGACAAAGCTAAACCTGTTCAAGCTGGGCTATAAACTATCTTCCATTTCATCCGGCATCTCTTTCTTGGAGATCCTGCTTGTGTGAAAAAAAGGGGGTAGCAGTCAGAGGATCAGGGAAAGATATAATCAAACTGAACAGCTGGATGAAACCGTGGTGCCAAGAGAAAGGACACCACTACATTGGCAATTGGCAGAACTTCTGGGGCAGGGAGTTCTTCAAATTTGATGGGCTACTCCTTACAAGACAAGGTATAAGGATACTAGGCCAGAATTTGATGTCTATCTTGGTCAGTTAAACTAGAGGGTGGGGAGGAGGCACAGGCACCCAGCGCAACACACGTGTCACCATCTGCTCCCTCCCCCATCAATTCCTTACAACAATCCATCAGTAATGCAATATAGATATACTGTACTGTCAAGAGCAACAATCATCATATTTCGATCCAGCAGGTATCTACAGTACACCAACAAGAGTTCTTGTCAACCAGTCGGGTGCAGGAACAGGTCAGCATTACAATAGAAACACCAGGGATCATATTTCCCTCCAGCAGCATCTCAGCCCACAAAACCACACTAAACCTACAAAAAACAAAGTCCCGGAGGCCTCCCTCAACATAGGCAAAATAATCACCCAGGTGGTTCAATAGATCAGGAGTGGAAGGCAATGTGCATCAATGCACTTAGCCTTTCAAACAAAATACCTGAGCTTTCCGCCATTATAGCAGAGGAATAACTGGATTGGGTAGCAGTCACTGAAACATGGTTCTCTGATAACCACACCTGGGATATTAACATACCCAGCTACGCATTTTTCCACAGGCCAGAAAAATAAGAGGGGGGGGGTTGTGGTATATGTCAAAGAAGGAATAAAGGCAACAAGATTCAGCAGGAACACAGCAATGCAGCAGCCCTATGGGTCACTCTAGGAGCTGGTGGCAGGTCTTCTATCCACCTGGGCATCATGTATAGGCCCCCAGCCCAAGACTCTGAAGTTGACAAGAAGCTCCTTGAGACCATTCACTCAATGGCTGACAAAGGGGAGCTTCTTCTGGTTGGGGACTTTCATCTACCAGATGTAGACTGGTCCATGTGCACAGCTTCCACACAAAAGAGCACAGAATTTCTCATTACTCTTAAGGAAGCTGGGTTAAACCAACTAGTGGACTCACCCATCAGGGATGAAGCAATCCTGGACTTGGTTCTCACTAATAGCCCCAGAATATCCAACGTCCATGTTGGCATCAATCTGGGAGCCAGTGATCATAAGTCTGTCTGACTACAAATCAATAATATGGTGGTTCCAGGGCACACCAGACTAATTGTTATTGACTTCAAAAAGCAGACTTCCAGAAAATGTGATCTAGCATTAAAGCACTGCTGAGAGACAGATCTGCAGGGGATGTAGAAGCTTGCTGGAAAAACTTAAAAGACTCACTGAACATGGTAACAGCAGACTGCACAAAGCTAGTAACTAAAGCTAAAAGGAAGAGAAACCCCCTCTAGTTTACTACAGAGACAGCACCAAAGATTAAAGAAAAGAAACAAGCCTTTAGGCAGTTCAAGGAGTCACAGCAGGTAGGGGATAGGGAGCTCTACAAGGAGATGCTCAAGGAGGCTGGAAAGGCTATCAGGTTAGCAAAAGCCCAAATGGAGGAAAAAATAGCACTGGGAATCAAGAAAGGGATAAAACTTTTTTTAGATACATCAGTGAAAAAAGGAAGCGCAAAGCAGGGATAGTCAGAATGTCAACAAGCAATGGTCAGATAGTGGAAAAAGACAAGGATAAAGTTGAAGCACTCTGCATTCCTTTGCTCAGTCTTCACAAATGAGCAGAATGGTAGCAGTCTGGCACTAAACAGAACAGAGCACCCTGCACAGGAGGCAGACATAAGCCCCTTCACAAGGGAAAGGGTGCTGAAAGAACTAGAAAAATTGAGGACAGACAAAGCCATGGGACTGGATGGAATTCACCCAAGAATACTGAGACTCCTCAGAGAAGAAATAGCTGCACCATTAGCTGAGCTATAAAACAAATCTCTGGAAAGCAGCAAGGTGCCACTTGACTGGAAGAGGACTACCGTGGTACCCTTGCATAGAAGTTGCATCAGGAAGGAGGCAGGAAATTACCGCCTGGTCAGCTTTACCTTGGTGGTGGGTAAAATAGAGACACTCATTAAAGAAAGGATAGTAGACTTCCTAAAAGAGACAGGAAAACCCAACCTCAAACAATACAGATTTACCGCAGGTAGATCATGTCAGACTAACCTGATCAAATTCTTTGATTGGGTGACTAAAATATTGGACCGGGGGATTAGTGGACATGGTGTATCTGGACTTCAGCAAGGCCTTTGACACTGTCCCACACAGGAGGCTGATCAATAAAGTTGAACACACAGGTGTCAGTCATAAGATAGTAAAGACAATGAACCTCTGTGCGCAAGCACTGAGGCAATGGTTACCCCAAAGGGCATTTGGCTGGGAAGCCAAGTTTCAGAGAAATACAAAATCACACATGCCCCCACAATGCAAAGCATCATGGGCTGCATATGCAAATCACCACAGAATATTATGCTGGTTCAACTTTAAGCAGAAATGCTTGGCACCGAAAGGTCTCTCACCCAGTTTGCAAAGGGGCCAACAGAAGACATAGACACGTGTTTCATCCTACCAGGACTCATCAGTATGCTTCGTCTGTTTGACACCCCAGTGGAATGAACCAGCTACCCTAAGATGGTCTATCTGGGTTATGTTGTGGTGAACCCAATAAGGTAGTAAGCTGGGTAGTGCACTGGCTGCAGGATAGAACTCAGAAGGTCACAGTAAATGGTGCCATGTCCAAAGAGGGTTTTGTGACCAGCGGAGTCCCAAAGGGATTGGTGCTGGGTCCAGTCCTCTTCAACATATTCATCAATGACATTGCTGATGGTCTTAAGGGAAAAGTCTTCCTGTTCGCAGATGATGCAAAACTGTGTAATAGGGTGGACAATCAGGAGGGAGCCTCCAGTATGAAGGAGGATCTCAAGAAACTTGAACAGTGGTCCAACGACTGGCAACTTAGATTTAATGCTAAAAAATGGAAAGTGAGGCACCTGGGAAAACAGAACCCAAGAACTCAATATTTCCTCGATGAACATCTACTTGAAGAGACCAGCACTGAATGGGACTTCGATGTAATCATATCAGACAAACTTAAAGCTGGGAATCAATGTGAAAAAGTGGTACAAAAAGCAAGCAGCATCCTCAGATGCATAGGCAGGGGAATAAATAGCAGGAAACAAGAAGTTATCATTCCACTCTACAGATACCTGGTGAGGCCACACCTGGAATACTGCATCCATTTCTGGAGGCCCCACCTGAAGAAGGACATAGACTGTTTGTAATCAATTCAGAGAAGGGCCACAAAGATGGCGCAGGGCCTCCATCACAAGCTATATGAGGCTAGACTCCAAGACCTAAACTTGTACTCCCTGAAACAGAGAAGGGACAGAGGGGATATGATAGAAATATTCAGATTCATCAAGGATATAAACACTGTTCAGGTAGACAAACTCTTCCATTCCAACAGAGAGGTGCATACAAATGGGCACAACCTAAGCCTGAGATTGGGAAGGCTCAGAGTCAATATCAGGAAATACTTTTTACAGAGAGGGTAATAGACATATGGAACAGCATGCACCCAGAGGTGGTTGAACAAAGTCTGTGAATGCATTTAAACACGCATGGAACCAGCACCACAGTCTAAGCAAAAGGGGGTTAGTTTCATGGGCAGACTAGATGGGCCACTCGGTCCCCATCTGCTGTCAGATTCTTATGTTCTTATCCCCCCTTTTGAACAACATAGCTAATTTAAATATTAAAGATACTGAAATTACAGAGGCTGAGCTCATAGCTAAAATCAAGAATTTAGACAGTGATAAGGCAGTGGGACCAGATGAAAACCCCACTGAAATTCCTAAAAATATCAGTGAATGACACTGTTAAATGTAATGAAATTGCTACTAATATGAGATGTACCCAAGGACTGGAGACATGCTAACATTACTCCTACATGTAAAAAGGGAAAGAAAGAACATGTTGAAAACTACCAACCAATTAGTCTAACCTCGAGCTGTAGTAAGGTAATGGGATCGATAATCAATGACAGGATAAAAAAAGCATCTGACTGAATGTGGAATATTAGATACATCACAGCATGGCTTCAAAAAGGATAGGTCATGTGTCACAAACCTTACAAGCTTATATGAGAATATAAGCGAGAGGCCGGATGAGGGAAAACCAGCAGATGAAATCTTGCTGGACTTAAGCGAGGCATCTGATAAAGTACCACACAGGGGTGTAACCAGTATAGTACATATGGACAATTGGTTATAGCAAACAAAAACTGATTCCCCAAACCCAAATATATCAAATATTGAGTCTGGTAAAGAGTTCTAGACCCTGACTATTATTTGAGTATAGAAGTGTTTCCTTTAATCTGTTCTAAATTTTGAGTCTTTCAGTTCTTTATTGTCACCTTTTAAGTTATGTGTAACTGTGTTGAGACAGTATAGTGCAGTGATTAAAGGGTCTGAGCTACAAACCTGGAGACCTGGGTTTGAATCCCTCAGCCCCCACTTGTATAATGTGTGACCCTGAGCAAGCCACTTAACCTCCTTGTGCTCCCAGATTGCACCTGTAAACAAGCTTTTATCTTAGTGTGTCTCTCCTGGTAAAAAAAAAAATCCAGTGCATTTTTCTGTGGTTATAATGGACAGAAACACTGCTTATAACATACACTATGATGCTTTTATAGGTATTTGTAGTGCTTTTTTTTTGGGGGGGAGTAGTGCAGAGCTGGTGAGGAAATCTGGCAAATGTAGGATTAAGATGGAGGAGCTTCAGAGAAAAATTTCTTACAAAATAATTCTCCACAAGCTGCATACACTTTAATTAATTACGCTAAAAGAAAATTATTGTATTTTTAATAAAACCTTTACAATTCAATTGCATTTGTTCTTACTGTCCTAGAACCCCAACATCGAGTCACTAGAGTTACTATATTCTTCTTACCTTCTGCAATAAACTTCCTTAAAAAACTTATGTTATGTTAAATAACTTCAAATAAATGTGTGGCCTGGATATTCAGAGCACTTACGCATTGCACAACTGAGTTGCACGGGCACAAGTATGAAGATGCGCCACCAAGCGATATTCAAAGGGAGCCGCAGAGCAGCGCAAATCCCATTGCACCAATTGCACAATTAAAATGTATGCAGTGCAAGTGCAGGGGGCGTTTCCATGAATATGCAGTGCAACGGGATATTCAACTGTGAAGCCATGGCGCAAGTCCGGAGCAATCCCAAGATGCACCGCCCAGACTTGTTCCTGTAAAAACAGGGCTCAAACACACAGACAGCAGATGCACAACCCTGAACCAAGAGAGAGAGAGAGAGAGACAGAGAGGGAGAAACACAGAGAGAGAGAGACAGAGAGACAGAGAGGTGGAGTGAGCGAGGGAAGGGGGAGAGAGAGAGAGAGAGACACACACACACACACACAAACAGTGCACCAGAGTGGCAGACAGACAGACACACAGACAGGCACCCAGCTGCCCAGGGGGACACACAAAGAGAAGGAGGGATGGAGAGTGCACCTTTCCTAATGGAGGCAGTAATGAGGGGTGTGAGGAGGCAGGAGGAACAGCTACATGGCTAACGAAGGGCTTGGTGGTGGTATGCCCGACACAGGTGGTACTGTGCCTGCATCACATTCGAGAACTATAGTGACACCGAGATCGTGGGCTGGTGCCAACCTGAACAGGGCCATTCTGAGGCAGCTCTGCAAGCTGTGCAGTGAGGAGATGCAGGCACCCACTAGACGTAGTCATGCCATGTCCATGGAGACTTGCTTGCCATGGGCACCTTCCAATGACCAAAAGGGGACACCACGGGTATCACCCAGTCGGCCAAGTCCCACCTCATCACACAGTTCCTCAATGCCCTGCTGCCATGTGCTTCGGAGTCCATATGGTTCCCCAGCACACAGGCGGAGCATACAGCAAACATACAGGACTTCCACAGGGTTGCACACATGCCTGGCATGATTGAGACCATTGACTGCACCCACGTGGGCATCTGTATGCCACCTGGCCTGATGGCATGGCGTACATAAACAGGAAGGGGAGCCCAAACATCAACTGCCAGGTGGTGTGCGATGCCATAGGGTGCATCATCAATGTCTACGCCAGACACCCTGGGAGTGCACACGATGCATTCATCTGGCACAGCTCTATGCTGTGCCACAGGTTCAAACATGGGGACATCCCCACGAGCCACCTTGTGGGTGAATATGGCATGGGCCAGGGGCATGGTAGATCTGGGGATGGGGGAAGGCAGGGTGTGCATGGTGGAGTGAGTGCAAGGGACAGGGCAAGGGATGCAGAACAGCATAGCATAAGGCTAACCATGTCAATCTCCACACAGGTGACAGCGCGTACCCACTGAGGCCCTGGCTGCTCATCCCCTACCAGTGATTGTTGTCCCCAGCAGAGGACCATTACAGCAAATCACACGCCAGCACGCGCAACATCATTGAGCGTGTCTTTGGCATGCTGAAGGTGCAATTCCATTGCCTAGACAGATCAGGCGATGCCCTACAATACAGCCGCTTGAAAGCCTGTGGCCTATTCTTGGCCTGCTGCATACTGCACAACATGGCCATTGACCGTGGGATAGCTGTTGAGGCTGATGAGGGTGATAGTAGTGAGGACAGTGGTGAAAATGGGCTGGAGGGGGGTGGGCAGCCACTCCCTGGGTGGAGGGAGCTCCAGCTCCTACAATTGGCACGATGTCACCATGATACGGTTACACAGGAACACACTGGTGAATGCAGGTAGGTGGTGTGGCACACATGCATGGGCCACACAGACCAGCACACCACATACATGTAGGGACATGCATGGCGAGAGGCATGCACAGAATGTGGCACATAGCAGGGATAGGGGAGGCAGTGGAACACTTCTACACACACCTACACACACACACACACACACACACACATATGCACCCACACAGGTAGTGGAACATGGCATGGATCAGACGCATGTCACCAGTGGACAGGCGCAGCCAGTGATTGGCTGCCCTCATCATGCCCATGCCACACATCCCAGCAGCCTGGCATGCACACACAGGTAGCATGTGGCACAACATGCATGCATGCCACCACATGTATGCCACACCTACACCATCATGTGCGCACAGGGCAGAAGCAGCAGACTGCAGGCAGGGCAGTACACACCTCAGGCCAACCGCATGGTTCCACGGCCACCACGGCCATGTGGGCAGCCACACCAGGGCTGATTGGCAGCCGCATGCTGCACATCGGCCATGGGGGGGTGTCAGGTGCCCCCCAGGGGTAGATGTGCAGGATCATGACCGTGCCCTTGCAGAGGTATGTAGGTGGCCAAACAGGCTAGTCCCGGGCATGCCAGGGATGCCTACATCTGAGCCCGGTACCCACTGTGATGGGGTTGCCTGACACCAGGACCGTGGGGTGGACAGCATGCTGCGAGGGGTCTTCTGCACATGGCTGTGCCCAGTGGCAGCCAACAACTCAAAGCCATCTGCAATGGCACCAGCAATGCAGTCCATGGCCGTAATCATGGCCTCCTGCATGCATTGCAGCCCTTCCAGGATCTGTGCAGTGCCCCTGTCCTACTGCTTGGCTAGCTGGCGCACCTCCACCCACAGTGCACGCACCCCAGTAGTGAGCAGCACCTGTTGCTCAATGGATGCCAGCAGCAGCCGGGTATGCTCAGCCAGCTGGTTCACATCCTGTGCCACCTGGCCAGTATGCAGATTGGCTGTGGGTGATCTGTTGCACTGTCCAGCCTCCCTCTCTGGTGGATGCTGCACAATGAGGTTTACAAGGGGAAGGGGTATGGCAGGCACACCGGTGGCAGAACCTGTGTTCGGCTGCCCAGTGACACCCACAGCTTGCTGCTGCCACCCGTCCATCTGCTGGGTGTCACTCTGCATCTGTGCAGCCGTGGCAGCACCACCAACCAAGCAGAGAACAGCGGTGGTGCCACACACCACTGCACCTGCAGTGCTGGCAGGTGACTGTGCAGCTGTGGGCATGGCGTGTGGCCTGGATCATGGTGAAGTCATCCTCAGAGTCAGACCCCACCCCGAGCTGTGTCTCTGTGCACAGAACACCAAGGCTGGCATCCTGCAGAAACACATCCAGGGCCACGTCCGACCCCAGGCCAAGGAGGTCCATGGGTACTGTGGTGCTCAGCTGTGGCCTGTTGGGGCCATGGATGCTGGTGGACATTGATGGTCCATCCACAGGGGCCATAGGTCTATCCACAGGGGCTGTGGATGCGGCCAGTGCCCCATCCTCTGCACGGAGGCATGCTGATGCTGCAAGAGAAGAAGGAAGTGTCAATGGTGCATAGCCCTCATGTGCCCCCCCGTTGATGCCACTGGCGTATGTGGCCAGCATTTTGCCATGTGCGGGGAGTGCACACGCGCATGTAGCATGCAGGACAGCAGCATGCACACTGGCATGTCCGTGTACACACCCTCTGGGCCAGTACATGTGTGTAAGTAAGATAAATACTATGCAGTGATGGGCTGCCACCTGTCTGGAAGCCCCCTCCGGGCACACCCTCCACTGCAGTGTGGCAGATAGTGGCCACCACTAACTCCTCCATGGGCATCAGTGTGGGTGTGGTTGATGGCCCTCCACCGGTGGCACCACGGGATGCTGTTATGGCTGCCACCTTCTCCTTGATATGCCACCTGTCTGTCCTGACCTTCTTGCAGTACTACTGTGCTGACCGCTGGTGGCTGCCTTGCTGGTTCATGTAGGCCACTACCTCATCCCATCCGACAGATCTGTCCTGTGGTGTGCCCGTGACACCACTCAACAAGGCCTCCCTGTTGAGGTAGGCCTCAAACAGGGCATCAGTCTCTCCCTTTGTAAAGTTGGGCCTGCATTTGCATGCAGGCCCACGCACCTTGCCTTCCTCTTGTCCTGACATGTTGCCGCCTGTGAACATTGACAGCACAGTGTGTCAGTGCCAGCATGGCTCTGGGCAGTCCTGCCTTGCAGTGCTGCTGCAACTCTGTGTGTTGTTGTGGCAGCCTCCACTTACCTGTCAAGGCTGCAATACCGATCTGTGGCCCGTGCTGTTCCGTGGCACTTATAAGGTGCACCGCATGTAAATTAGCTGGTGTGCAACAGTAATGATATGCTAATGCACCCTACTGCGCTGCGCATTGGCTGATGAGGTCATTTGCATAGGGCAGCTAAATATCGCGAATTTGCGCCATTCTCAACAGTGTTGCACTGGAGCAACCCCATGTCGCATGTCCTGTGCATGCGCGGTGCGCAGTCCTGCAGTGCGCAGGTGCACACCCAGCTGCACAGGCCTATCATGCACATGGTGTGCCTTGCATGATACTGTGCTACTGTGCATGTGCCACTGTGCTGGCATTGTGCATGCCTATGTGCACTGTTACAAGGCCCGATCGTACATATGCGCAATGAAGTGTGCTGCACAGCTCCCATGCATGCACGACACTGTGCGGGGTCAGGACCTGTCACTTCCGGCTCAGGGTTGTGACTCCACACTGGGGTGGGTCATGGCATGGTGCGCATGCCTGGACACGCACTGTGGCACTGCATTGCGCATCCACATCACACATCTCCACGATGCGCAGTTGCATGCTGTTGCACCCTATCGTGCAATTGCACACATGCTGCCACCACATGCATGGTCCACCGCAGAGGCCCAGCACAGCATTGCAACTGAAAATGGCAAGCAGACGAGTCCATCGGGTGCGCAACTGGTCAGACATTGAGCTGGTGAACCTGGTGGCAATGGTCCAGCCATATATGGCTCAGCTCCAAGGGCAGGTGCCGCTCCAGCGGGCATGGGAGGAGGTGTGGCACAGCATGTCACGGGCCCTCAGGAGGCACATGGGTGTTGTGTGGTCAGCCCAGCAGTGTCACAACTGGCATGGGGACCTGCAGCACAGGAGTCCTGATGTGCTGCACAGGTTACGGTCGAGGGTGCAGCGTGGGGCTGTCCCACAGCCAGGTAAGTGTGTGCTGCTGGTGTGCATGCCCATGTGCCCATATGTGGTGTTTACCATTTTGTGCAGTGTGCTCCGCTGCTGGGGTGGGACCATCCCTGCGACCACTGACATCATGCATGTCCATGGCACTTGTGGCGAGTATGTTGGTGTGTTGGTCGGGGGCTGTGCTTGTTGTCGGCCATAACAATGTGGGCAGTGGGGTGGCAGGGGACCTTCCATGCATGTGTACTCATGGCTTCCTCTCTACATATCATCCACAGGGCAGTAGGACCACAGGTGAGCCAGGAAGGCCGCAGACAGCAGGAGGGCCCAGAATAGGCCACAGGACAGTGTACGCAGGTGTTGGAGAGGTGCAGGTCAGAGTGGTCACATCGGTGGTGCCTGTCACTGTGGGTGGGCATAGGGTGCAGGGTATGGCCATGGTTGAACCAGCCTTGTGTCAGGATGGCTGTGTGTGGCACATGGTCCATCTGTCATTCACCGTGGCATGTTTGTTGGCAGCATGTGGTCAGCTGTGGGGGGGGCTGTGCACCTGGCCACCGCCATGTGTGCTGCTTCAGTGCTTCCACCCTGTGCCATGTGCCCATGTCCATGAGCGCATAGTGCCAGTGGGCTACATTGTTTGCCTGTCTGCACCATTGTAGTGTACCATTTGGATTGCTGGGGTGGACGGCATGGTACAGGTACACTGTGGACCCCCTGTGGTGCTTTTCCCCACTGTCCACTGCATGCCATGGATGGGTGATTGTCATATGTACACTGCACTGATTGCCTCTCTTGTCCCTTCCCCTAGGTGCATGTTGACCTGCTGCCAGGAGTGCAGCCCTACTGCGACCACTGGGCCTGGTGACGGCAGAGGAGGATCCTGCAGGTGACTGTGGGGATCTGAAGCACACTGCAAACCCTGGAGAGGTCCCTGGCCCGATGTTGAGGGGTCCGGTCTACATTGCCCCTTCCCCTTCCATTCCTGTTCCCCAGCATTTCCTCCTCCAACTGTGCAGACCCCCCTCCCCATCCCCCTCTCCCTCACCCCCACTCTTGCCCCATTTTTTGCTTTTGTATTTCTTGTTTTGTGATATAAACATGCTTTTGTGGTACATATCTGTGTCTGTGTCTGATTTGCAGGTGGCATGGGGAGCCATACTGCAGCTGTTTGTTCCCTGTTACTGTGGTTACCATGGGTGCAGGGTGGGTCACTGGCAATGCCATGGCAGCTGTGGGGTCTGTGTTGGGTGTGCCACTGTGTCCCATGGTCTTGGTGTGTTTACCTGAGTGTGCATGGGTAGTGCATGCAGGACCATGGAGCCATTGGGGTGCTGTTTGGCTGTGCATGGCCATAGTGGTGGGGGTACCATGGTTGGGGTACAGGTCCCCTTGGTGGCATGGCCCCCTCTGGGGTTGTTGGGCTTCCACCTTCCAAGAGTGCACTGTCCTGCATGGGGGGGTGGCCTGTGGCATTGTGCAGGGGTGGTTCTGCACTGATGTGAGGGGTGGGGTCATGGGTGTCATTGTGCCTGGGGGCTGGGGGTCACAGTGTCTAGGGTGTGCTCTGCGAGGGTCTCCTGTGCCCCTTCCCTGTGCTGCCTTGGTTCTGTGTTCCTTCTGCCTGTTGCTGCTGCCCTGCTCAATGGTGTTGTGCTCGGGTCTGCTTGGCGCATCCCTGGTTGCACTAGCGCATCCTTGGTTGTGCCATGGTGCATCTTTGCCATATTCAGCGGACTTGCACGTGGGATTTCTGGGTGGTGCATCTTCTGAATATGGCTCTGTGTGTGCCATGGTACACTTGGCTTGTGCTGCGCCGGTCTTGCGCCAGGGACTGGTGCATTTCTGAATATCCAGGCCACAGAATACAGAAGTATGCATGCTAGGCAGGGTTCTGAGTACTGTTTAAAGTTTTATAATAGGTTCTCATTCACTCTGAGCCCCTGCTCAAACATATAGACACACCTAACAGATAAGTTCCACCTCAACTGGATATACTGGACACTGGATATAACGGACAAATGTTGTGTGCACAGATGTATCCGCTATAACAGACTTGCACTGTAAATAAGACTCTCTGGGTATTGACACTAGAAATGTGAAACGGACAGAGGCTTGAATAAAGGATTATACCCAAATGGTGGTTATAAATGTTTTTCTGTCTGAAAAACAGAGACAAGCAGAGACCCCCAGGAATCTGTATTGGGCCCAATTTTATTTCAAACATAGGCTATGGATATGGACAAGGATATAAACAGCTGGTGTATCAGATATGCTAATGATACCAAAATAGGTAATATAGCAACATTATCACACAGTAAAATTACAAACAGACTTGAACAAACTACAAGTATGGGTCGATTAGTGGGGTATGAAGTTTAACGTATCTAAATGTATAGTTACACACATGGGGCTGAATAATCCAATAACCTGCTTTTGCCTGTCAATAAAAAACTTGAAAGCAAGAAACCAGACAAAGACTTGGGTGTAATTATTGAAAGTGAATTTAATATAGGACCCTATTACAATAACATTATAAAAAAACAAATGTCATGGTACATAACACAAAAACTATAACAAATAATAATATTATCTGGGGAGGAAACTATAGAACATAGATTCATCCCCGCCTGAACTATGGGACTCAATTTTGGTCACCATAAGAAAAAGTGACATTACACGACTGGAAAAAATACAGCATAAATTTACAATGACAATATGGAGATTAAGAGATAAAACATATGGAAATAGACAGTAGTCCTTAAATCTGCAAAGTTTGGAAGACAGAAGAACAAGGTGGGGGGATTTGGTGAATATATGGCATAAAAGAAAACCTATTAATGCACTCAATGAGATTTTAATTCAACACAGCTACACATAGCTTAAGAGGTGACAATAAAGAACTCAAAGACTCAAAATTTAGAACAGATTAAAGGAAACACTTCTATACTCAAATAATTGTCAGGGTCTAGAACGCTTTACCAGACTCTCTAATGAAAAGCAAAGCTAAAGACACAGTTTTAAAAAATCTGGACATCTATATGGGTTTAACAGAAACAGCATCCTGCCACTGAGAAGTGTGTGCATGTGTGTGTGTGTGTGTGTGTGTGTGTGTGTGGAGGGGGACACCACAATACTATCCCCCATTCTCAGTCTTCTCTTAACTAGGCTAAATAATCTGAATATGTTTCTTTCCTCATAGCAATTGACCCCTGAATGGCTAGTCAGCTTGGTGGCCCTGTGCTCAATATTTTTGATGTCTTCGGTCCTCTTTCTGTTCTGCTGTGACCAGAACTGGACACTATACTCCAGGTCCAGTCTAATCTCATATGTGAGGATTATCAGCTCCTGCAACCTGCCCCTTATTCCACTCTGAAGGCATCCCAACATTACATTTGCTCTCTTGACTGTGGCTGCACATTGCATGTCTGCCTAGTTTCAACTTACTGTCCAGTTACCCCCAAATTGTTTAACTTGGTTGTGCTATCCTGTACTTCAACACACAAGGTGTTTGTGCAACCTGGATTCCTTGCTCCTTGGTGAAGAACCTCATGCTCCTATACATTAAAGAGCTACTGTACTGCCTAAAACTAATATTAGTTTTTAAAAGCAGTCATGAATCACATTCTGTATCTGAGGTACTTTTTCTTTTCCCTTTGGTTAAGTAGGAGATTGTTTACCTCATTTTAGTGGGTTTTATATGTGGGACAGTACTCTGCCTGGCAGCTGACATATCTATCCCTATTACACCCCATCCCCACTATATCATCAGTATTGTGACCTCACTGACTGTGACATCACTGCTGCTTATGAATAGCTACTCGGTGGCTGCCAGATCAGTCACCTATGATGTCATTGTCAGTGAGATCACAATGCTGATGATGTGGTCGGGGGATACAGATAGATATATCAGCTACTAGGCAGGGAGCTGCTTCACACATCCAGTATAGTATTATCACATGGAAGACTTTCTGATGAGCAAAAGGAAAACGAAAAATACTTCAGAAAGAAAAAGTTACAACTGACTACTTAAAAAATGTGTATTATTTTCTTACCAGACTGTTTTGGCTCCACTAGCTCTTTAAATTAAGTTTGTGTTTCAAGATCCCCACCCTCAATGGGTGCAGGTCCTCTTTCACTATTTTAGCAGCCTGCTACTGACTCCCCAGGTCACTGATGAATATTGCAACTCTCCCAAATGGGAAGGGGGCCTTACCTTAAGGGCTTCCTGGAGCTGCTGTGCCTTTTCAACCAGCACAAGGGCAATGCAAATGTTAGTGTGCTAGTTTTGGAATGTGTTAACTCAACAGTTCTTAGACTTTGTGACAGTGAGCCTCCCCAAGTCCATGGAAAAGATTTTGAGCCTCCCCAAAACTGAAATAATCTTGGGCCTCCCCAAAGAAAATTAACATACTGTACTTTGCACAGTACACCATGAATAAATTGAAATCCCTTTGAGTACTTGGCTCTCATTCAGTTCTTTGTCTTTCACTGATATGGAACATTTGAAAAAGAGCACCTGTGCTCAAAGGTATTATCTGACTAACAAATAAAATAAAATCAATGTTATTCAGCTTACTGTAACCCCACCCCACACACACACACACGGGCCAGCCTTCTTGCTCCACTATTTTGATTCTTGAACTGCTGTTACCCCTTGTTGCGGTACCTTCATGGGGTCAGACTACTTTCTCTGTTTCCTCTATATCTGGAATAACCTTCCTACATACCTTGCCCCACCCCACCTTTCCCTGCTCTTATGCAACTTCTTAGGGATTACTTTGCTCCTTCCTACTATTGGCTCTTAGCACTTCCATGCTCAACCCTTGTATTTGGGCTGTTCTGACATCACTCTACAAATTGATCAATTATCACCACTAATTATTAATTTATTCGTCATATTTGTTTGCACTATTGTTCATTTTGTATTCCTTGACTGCTTTGCAGTTACCTTTTGAATTGTATTCGCTCCCTACCCTTCTCCGGGTACACCTGAAATAAGCCTTGACTCCTTCACCTTCTCTTGTCAATGATTCGTAAATAAATACATAAATTTCACCTACTATTATCCTCTTTCAGTTTGCTTCATCCTTTCAAACAAAACATATAAAACTCAAAATTTAAATACAGTACTTTTTCAGACTTGCTTGAGCCTCCCCTGGAACAGGCTGGGGCCTCCCAAGGGAGGCTGGCCTCACCATTTGAGAACCCCTGTAACAAGTTTGGGAGCTTGTGGTAGTCCTTTTAGCATGCTGCCTTTGATTACCTGTGAAATTACTTGGGTGGAAGCACTTTATTTTAAAGGAGCCAATTTAGGCTGTACACTCTATTTAAGAGTAGCCACTGCAGGCATTTCATTGTTTGGACAACTGAGGGGTTCCACTTTGACGTTGGGTGGTGTGGCTTGCTCACATTGGAATTCCAATCTGAAAACTTAGAGAATCCTTTTTTCATGGAGATAAAAGAAAGAAAATAGCCAATTCAGGCAGTTTAAAAGTTTTACTTATCAGATTTATCATGGAGTGGGGGTGCACTGGATTCTGTTTGTTTGTCACATGTCACAAACCAGTAGCACCCCTCAGCAGAAATGTGAATTGAATTTTGTGAGCAATGCAAAGGTTAGAGCATGCTAGTTTTGGAATGTGTTACAACGGCCCTTTTTGCCCGGTCCCCCAATGAAATTGCTGTTGTGGGGGCCATGGAGTTGAATGATGAGCAGCATTTATTTTTGCAGTGTCAGTCAACTCATTTTGATTATCTTGGCTGCATGTCATCAGTGCATGGCAGAGAACTGGGCTTTGTGCCTGCAACAAGGGACTGGAGTTTGTTCCTGTATCAGTCAGGAGCATTCTAGCAAGTGGTTTGAGCTGCATATGTAGACTGAGGAAATGTAAACAAACATGGCTATAGCAATATTTCCTTGCAGAGGCAGCTGGGAAAAGGAGCCAGGGGTTTATAGACATCTTTCCTTGTAAAAGGACAGTGAATCAGAGGGCAGAGCATTCTGCTGAGATGGCAGTTAAGCTAATGGTGGAATTGTGGGTCTAAGGACATAGGATTTTCCTATGAGTCCCTCAGCCAGTGAGAGGCCTGGATCCATTCACTGGTGCATTCCAGGAGGTCTGAGCCAATTGGGGCGAGGGTTTTCTACTTGCAGACTGTTGCTGAAGGAGGGTGAGATCAGGTTCATCTTGGAGGTGAGATAGAGCAGGTGCTTGTGGGAAGGTGAAGGAGATGCTGTTCCTGCATGGAACTGCACCACAGAAAAAAGACCAATCATTGTGCCTGGACATGGGAAGCCACCTTCAGAGACTTGCTCCTGCACAGGTCACAGTAGCTATCCAAGCAGCCAAAAAATGAGTTCATAGAGGTAATCACTTTAAAAACAGAGTGTTCCAACAGGAGCCCAGCAATGGTGTTAGCAAAGCTAATGTGTACCAGACTGCCTCCGCTGCAAGCTTATCATCGGACAAATCCCACACAGTGTAGAAAAGGAGACAACGTACCTTTGTAAAGAGTCAAGACAAAAGTCCTCATACTGGACCAAGACCAGTGAGACCAAGATGTCTGTCCAATAGTGCGCTCCTCAATGCTGTCAGAAGCACTGTGGTGACCGCCATGCCATGTGCATCCAGCTCCTGAGCGCCAGTAGCGGCTGAACTACAGAGGAGAAACCTTTCTCATAGAACATGCCCTTAGAAGCCTATATTCAACCAAGGTGAAGGTCATGGCATTTGGCTCCCAGAGCATGCTGAGGTGTTTAGCAGAACTACTCAATATTAAGACACAAAACGGCCCCCCACTGAGCAAATTACAGCTTTTAAATATCTGGGGGTATGGCTGGATGCCTCACTCTCATACAGCAAGCTGATAGATAACATCCTTTTAACAGTTAACATCTAACACTATACCTGCTGGAGAAGGTACAGAGGAGGGCTACAAAGATGATAGCTGGTCAGCAGGGCAAGGCATACGGGGAGAGGTTGAGGGCACTGAACATGTACTCCCTGGAAGACATGAGAGAGAGAGGGGACATGATTGGGACATTCAAGTACTTGAAAGGGTTAAATAAGGTTGATAAGGAGACTCTCTTTAAGCTGAGTGCCAACCATATCACAAGGGGGCACAGTCTGAAGCTGGAGGGTAGGAGGTTTAGGAGGGAGGTCAGGAAGCACTTCTTCACAGAGATGGTGGTGGACACTTAGAATGCACTGCTGGAAGAGGTCATCTCATTGAAGATGGTGGGCAGCTTTATGAGAGGCTGGGACAGGCATAGGGGGAAGGTAAGAATCATGGGTAGGGAGGATGGAAGGAGTGGGGAGGGAGGGCAGGGACATTAGCTCAAGCTGTGGACCCTGCAATACGAGCAGACTTGATAGACCAAATGGCCTTCTTCTGCAGGCTTCTTCGTATGTTCGTATATAGCATGCTTGCCTCTGTGCCAGAAGATCAGAAGGTCATAAGTTCTAGCCCCAGACCAGGTACTTGGGGTTAATACCTATAATGGACACTGTAGTGCAGATGAGGGGGTGCTGTACTGTTGAGTGGCTGTCCTTTTGATGTGGTATTAAACTGAGGTCCCTACTGTCCATCTCTTGTCACTGTCCAGTTTTAAGATAATGATCCCATAGCACTTATTAAAGAAGAGTAGGGGAGCTTTCCCTTGTGTCATGGTGAACTTTCCCCTCTGTCAATCAAACATGTCCATGTAGCCCACCCCCATGATGCACCTGGAAATGAGCTATCATAGCTCAGCGTGCCTTTTTTGGTCAAAACAATTAAAAAACCTCAGCAAACATTAATTCAGTCACTCACTCATCAAATTTAACAAATTACTGTAAATCAGTTTTATTGGCTATATCTACAGTAAGCCACCTTACACCCAACATTTCACCACTATGGGTTTCTTCAGAGGAATGGAGTGTCTTTAATTACAGGTATATACAATTATTTATAATTATTTTCCAATTTTCCAAATATGTCATTTTTTTTTTTTTATGAATAGGATTTTAGTGTATGTTTACAGTCTTACTTAAACTGTTTTAAGTCACTGTATTTAGATTGCTTTATGCTCAATAATGGTCCACTTGATAGGAAGTGTGAAAAAAAAAACAGCATGAAGAATAAAAACTAAATAAAATATACTGTACAAAATTATTTTGCCACAGTGAGGCTTTTACTGTACTGTAGTGTTTCTTAAATAACATTCTCAAAGTAAATATAGAGGATAATGGATGGTCTTTGGTTAATAACCACACTGTAAACACTTTGAGAGGTTGCCATGACATCATTGTAAACCTCGAGAGCGTAGCTCAAGAGGTTTTCAGATTATCATGGCAACCTCAAGAAGTGTTTTCAGCGCAGTTGTTAACCAAAGACCATACATTATATTTTATAGTGTATAGGCTACCAAGACTGTGTAATCGCAGACTGAATTACTTTACTGAATTACTTTGCAGAACATTGATTGTTGTGAGCATTCTGTGTTGTTAGAACATTGATATGACATACTCAAGAAGGTTAACAACAGAGTGATGTCATAACAATGGCGTAACAAGTTTGTAATCTGTTTGATTTCAGTTAATAATAAGGGTTCCTCATGTATTATAGGACTGTTAATATTTCTTCGAGGTGGGTCTTCATTGTGTTCCAAGATCACGCTTAACATCTACCGGTGATCGAGCATTTGGAGTAGCCACTCTTAGACTTTGGAATGCATTAGCCCTATATGTGCCAGAACCCACTTTGGCGGATACTTTCAAAGCTCTTTTAAAACTTATCTGTTTACCCTGAGCTATGGGCCTGACTAATATACTACTATTTCTAATTTTACCTGCATTTGTATTTACAATTCCTGAATAATTTCTTGTTTATTGATCTGTGTAAGGCACTCAAAGGCTCTGGGACTGGGTGCTCTAACAATAAAATTGCCTTGCCTTATTGTATGTAACTACATTTCTACTGTGCTAGGTTATACTGTTGGCTGCTGCTGCTGTTCTCCCTGGGTCCCTATGAAAATAAGAGACTGCATCTCACAGAGTTATTCCAGTTAGAGAAATTTCAAGTAAGTAATAAATAAGGAGCAACAGAACTGTGGGTAACTATCAGGGCCTTGGCCATATAATGTCTGTTAGATACAGAGAAAGGGTGTAACAGCACTGGAAACCCTAGTCAGGGCTGTGCCCTGTGGATGCAAGCCATTGATCAAAGGCATGCTGGGCAGAAGATCAACATGTAGGTCGCCAAGCCTTGTGTTTTGAATAGACTAAGACATCATTATCTGCTTGTTTATTTTTTGCAGAAGGGCTTTTGGGGCTAAATACTGGTGCAGCAGATGGTGACAGAACTGTTGTGTGGCTATCTCAGAGCCTTGCCCCTATTTTCCTTCACAAACCTCATATCTATTTTTGCATTTTTTATTTAGCAGAGAAGCCTGCAGGCAAAAAAAGACTAATGGCCCACTGGATCTGCTCAAGACCCCTACTTATTCAATACCAAACTTGATAATGGTTGAGATTAGGTTGTTGATGTTATTGGCATCTTGGCCCCATTATCCTTCTGTCCCACTCCTGCCTCCCCTGCATTTGTCTTCACCAAACTTTTTAATAAGTGTTACACTGTCTTGAATCTGGTTTCTGTCTCCACACTGGCCACATCCCAGGGCAAACAACTTCACCAGTACACATCTCTCAGTGAAGATGTTCTTCCTCACATCCATCCTGACCCTCTCCACCTAGCTTAAAGTTGTGTCCCCATGTTGACTTTTCTCACAACCTGTACAACATATGACCAGGGCTTCAGATAGTTTTTTTTGAGTGGAAGTCAAATACTTCCATGGGTTGAAATTTGGAAGTCATTTCAGTTTTACTGGAGTCAAAATACTTCAGCTGTCAATTTTTCCGAAGTCAAAATAATTCCAGTCAACAAATTTTGGCAGTCACAATACTCCAAGTCCTATAGTTTTTGAAGTCAACTCATTGACCTTCTGAATACCTCACTGTAATCCATGCTACACTAACATTTGTAGCCTTTGTACATACACACTGTATTACAACGTGCAGTACTTCCTTTCAGTTTCCTGCCCCTTGCTCTAATTGGGCTCTGCTGCTTCTTTTAGAAATAATCCTGTCTTGCCCTTGTTCCCTATCCTGATGACCATTTACATTCCCTGTGCGTAAGTTCCATGCCTTCCCGAGTGTCCATCCTGTTGTAGATTTTTGTATCATCTGCAAAGAAACACATCTTCCTCTCTAGCTTCTCAGCAATGTTACTTATGAAGACATTGGGGAGGACCAGTCCCAGCACTGATCTTCGTGGTACCACACTAGTTACTTTCCTGTACCCTGAGTGCTCTGTCATTTACCACCACCCTCTGCCTCATATCATTTATTCAGTTAGTTACCCAGCTTACCACTTTCTACCACACACCTATGCTAGCTGCTTACTTTCTTAACTAGCATCTTGTGTGGTATTGTGTTGAAAGCCTAACTGAAGTCCAGAAAGGCCACATCCACTGCTCTCTCTTGATACATGGTGTCCAGTGAATACAATCCCTATCCCAAGCCCCGGTAAAGGTGCGAGGTCTCCACTGGCCCCCCTCCCTAACCACAGCCCAAGTAAAGGTCCCTGCCAGGTGTCCAGTGGCCCACATCCTACCCCAGCCAGTTAAAGGCCCTGGTGTCCGAAGGATCCCCATCCCTAGCCCTATTCCTCCATGTGGCCACATGTGCTTCTTCTAATCACTGCCCCCTCATCCCCACCCTGGCACCGTCAGGAACTCTTTAATGGCACCCTTTAGAATTAGTTTAGAGGGAATCACTGAAGACGTAACTGCACTTTGTGAGGGACGCAGTACTCTGTGAACATCTCTGGGGAGCAGTTACCCTTATTTTTACCTTTTTTTTGGCCATATCTGACACAATGCATGCTCGTAAAAACAGTCATTTTATGGACTTTTGTCACCAGATTTTCAACATAGCCAGTTTAAGACCTCTGCTCATGAACAGTGTCACTGTGATTTTCTTAATCTGACCCGAACATTGATTTTGCACACTGACCATGCCACTGTGCACTACATGTGCAAAAACAGATTTCGGGAGAGATGTGAAAAATGACAGTTGTACTGTTCATAAGGAGGTATAGTAAAATGGCAATACTGAAAATCTGGAGAGAAAATATTAAAAATGCTTGAAGTTATGAGTGTGTGTAGGAACTGCACAATGCACACTCGTAAAACAGTCATTTTGGGAAATTTTTCACCAAATTTTCAACATAGCCAGTTTAAGACCTCTGCTCATGAACAGTGTCACTGTGATTTTCTTAATCTGTCCTGAACATTGATTTTGCACACTGACCGTGCCTTTGTGCACTACATGTGTGAAAACACATTTTGGATGAGATGTGAAAAATGTCAGTTGTACTGTTCATAAGGAGGTGTGGTAAATGGCATTGCTGAAAATCTGGGTGAAAATAAAAATGCTTAAAATTCTGACGTGCGTGCTAACAACTCGTAATCGCGCTTGTAAAACAGTCATTTGAGGAATTTTTCACCAAATTTTAAACATAGGGTTTTTGGGGCCTAACTCATGAAGTCTGACACTGTTGTTTAGTTAATCAGTCCCAAAAGGTGGTTCCGCAATGACTGCGTAAATCACCTTGGGACCGAATAACAAATGACAGTGTCATAGTTCATGAGGTGGGGCCCCAAAAACCCCATGTTGAAAAATTGGTGAAAAAATTCTCACAAATGGCTGAGATATGCACCAAAGTTGAAAAAAATCCATTAATGCCATTATACAGCTTTCCATCATTTTTTCAGTTTGCGGTCGGCTTTGAAGAGTGTAGACGTGTTCCCAGTCCACTGAAGATCATTGCGCTAGGCTCCGGAGGTAAGTATGGGGTGAGGTGGAGGTGTGGGAAGGTGGGGCACACAGAGGGTGGGAGCAGGTTGGGGAAGGGGGGTCACTGGGCAAGAGAATCAATGAGGGAAGGTTTTTTCTTTCAGGTCTTTTTTTGAAAGAAAACGGGGGACATTTGCCATGCTGGGGTGGGCTCCCAGCATGGCACCAGGCAGTTTGGGGGGCCAGTGAAGCCGGCGGGGATTGGCACCCCGGTCGGAAAACAAGTTCTGCCACGCTGGGATGGGCTCCCAGCGTGGCATATGGATTTTTTCGGGGGCAGTGAAGCCGATGGGGGATTGGGCACCCCCATCGGCAAAAGAGACTTTTGCCATGCTGGAGTGGGCTCCCACGATGGCATACAATAACATATGACGTCCACACAATAAAAAACAGATGTCAGCCTTAAACAAGGGGAATGTCAGTGGACATCAATGACTCCACAGACTACATTTTTGGATGTTTATTGCTAATTTATGGACTTAAAATACATCCAAATTAGAGTTATCTGAAGGACTGCATATGACAATTCTTTCTGTTTCACTGTTGGAAATGTTAATGTTTCTCTCCACTTTCATGGACCTAAGTTGGAGGCTCTGTGGAACCAAAGTGTCCCACTAGCATATTTTCTGGGACAATCCAAGGCTGGATAAATATAGAAACATAGAATTTGATGGCAGATAAGGACCGCTTGGCCCACCCAGTCTGCCCATTTCCCTACCTACTGAATAAGCTGCAGATCCTAGTTAACCAGCAGCTTACTTCTTCTTACCCCCACCCCCCAGAATTGCCTTATGACTGTCCCATGCATGCTTGAATTCCACCACTGATTTTGACTCCACAACCTCCTCCGGAAGGCCGTTCCATGCATCCACAACCCTCTCTGTGAAAAAATACTTCCTTAAATTACCTCTGAGCACCCCCCTCTATCTTCAAATTGTGCCTCTTGTTCTTACACACCTCTTTTTTTGAAAGATGCTACCCTCTTGGACTTTGTTGATTCCCTTGAGGTACTTGAAAGTTTCTATCATGTCCCCCCTCTCCCTCCTTTCCTCGAGGCTATACATATTAAGCTCCTTAAGTCTCTCTTCATATGTCTTCCGGTGCAGACCCTGCACCATTTTAGTTGCCCTCCTCTGGACAGCTTCCATCCTGTCTATGTCTTTGCGGAGACTGGGTCTCAGAACTGCACACAGTACTCCAGATGGGGTCTCACCAGCTGTCTGTACAGAGGATAATAACTTCCTGTTTTCTACTGGTGATGCCTCTCCTATGCATCCCAGTATCCCCAACCCTCCTTGCTGCCGTCTCACATTGCTTTCCCACCTTTAGGTCATCTGATATGACACCCCCAGGTCCCTTTCCATTTTGTTGTTGTTAGTATCTCACCCCCATTGTGCTCTTCCCTGGGTTTTGTTTCCCAGGTGCATTACCTTGCGCCACTTAGCATTGGATCTAAGCTGCCATACATTTGACCATTCTCTAACTTGCCAAGTCCGTTCTCGTCCTTTCCACCCCACCCTGTGCATCAACTCTGTTGCAGATCTTAGTGTCATCTGCAAAGAGACATACTTTTCCTTCCAGTCCTTCTGCAATGTCGCTTATAAAGACATTGAAGAGGACCAGTCCTAATACTGAACCCTGCGGTACCCCACTAGTAACCCTCCTTTCTTCTGAGTGGACTCCATTTACTATTACTCTCTGTGTCCTGTTCTCCAGCCAATTCTTTACCCAGGCTGTCATCTTGGGACCCACTCCCAGGCTGGCTAACTTGTATATTAATCTTTGTGTGGGACTGTGTCAAATGCCTTGCTAAAGTCTAGGTAGGCCATGTCCACAGCCCCTCCCTGATCTACTACTTTGGTCACCCAGTCAAAGAAATCTATCAGATTTGTCTGGCATGACCTCCCACTGTGAATCCATGCTGCCAGGGTCCTGTGCCCTCTAGCCTCTAGATACTCGACAGTTCTTTCCTTCAGAAGTGATTCCATCATTTTCCCTATCACTGAGGTTAAACTAACAGGTCTGTAGTTTCCTGCTTCTGCCTTGCTCCCACTTTTGTGAAGGGGAATCACATCTGCCCTCCTCCAGTCCTCGGGTACCACCCCATCCTCCCATGATTTGTTAAAAAGGGTAGTCAGAGGTGTCACTAGTTCTACCCTTAGCTCTTTTAGAATTCTGGGATGAATCCCATCAGGCCCCATTGCTTTGTCCACCTTCAGTTTTAAGAGTTCTTTCAGAACCCTTTCTTCTGTAAATGGGCTGGTATCAACTTCTGTATCCAGAGTGTTTCTACTGTTTGTTTTAGGTACCTCCCCCTCTTCATTTGTAAATACTGAGCAAAAATATTTGTTTAGTATCTCTGCCTCACAGTGTCCCTCTGTCCACCCTCCCTCCCCTTTATTAAGCATCACTATCCCTCCCTTGGTCTTCCTTCGCTCCCTGATGTACCTATAAAAGGTTTATCCCCTTCTTAACTGAGTTGGCTATCTTTTCCTCGGTTTGGACCTTTGCTGTTCTGACTGCCTTCCCAGCCTCCTTTGCTTTAACTGATACAGTTCTCTGTCCTGCTCCTTCTGCAATTCCTTGTACTTCCTGAATGCTTTCTTTTCTCTTGAACCTTCTGCCACTTCCTTTGAGAACCATAGTGGTTTCTTACATCGTCTTGTTTTGTTTATTTGCTTCACACAAGGCTTGTTACCTCTGTGATGGCAGTTTTATTATTCCCCATTGTTCTCTACCCTCCTTCCTGCCCATTTGCTAGTGCATTCCTTAGGCACTCACCCATTTTAGCAAAGTCAGCCCTCCTAAAGTCCAGTACTTTTGTCTTTGTGATGGCTTGACTCCATTGCTGTGTTTATTGTGAACCATACTGTTCGATGGTCGCTAGTTCCCAGATGGCTACCCACTTCTACATCTGTGATCCTCTCCATCTCCATTTGAGAGAATCAAGTCTAATATTGCTCCCTCTCGAGTGGGCTCCAGTACTAGTTGTCTAAGACATGCCCCTGTAGGGCATCTAGAATAACTGCACTCTTGAGTGGCAGCTGCAACTGCACTCCAGTTAACATCTGGCATATTCAGATCACCCATCAGCAATATCTCCCTTTTCTGCCATTCTAAGTATGCTTTCTATCATTTCCCTGTCCATTTCCTCCCCTGAGAAGAAGTCATACCTAACCCTGTGCGTACTGTGGTGCCATTGCCTGTCTCAAATTTACCCACAGTGCTTCTTCTCCTCCTATTTACCCTTTTGTTCTGTTGCTTTTATTCCTTCCCTTATGTAAAGAACTACTCCTCCTCCTCTTTTACCTTCCCTATCCCTCTTGTAGACAGTGTATCCTGGTATGTTTATGTCCCAGTCATGGTTTTGTGTGTACCATGTTTCTGTGACTGCCACGATATCCAGATGTTCCTCCTCATCAAGGCCACTAATTCAGGAAGCTTGTTACCCAGACTACGGGCATTGGTACTCATTGCTCTCCATTTTTTGATGGCTTTACCTTCTGTTGCAGCAACCCCCACTGACCGTTCTACCTCGGTCTTTTTCTCATTTAGTACCTTGTTTTGTAGGGAGAGGCTGGGATTTTCCTGCTGCTTGTCAGTGCCTCCCTCTTTGACTAGTTTAAAAGCTTGCAAATGAAGCATTTAAACCGATTGCTCAAAAGACTTGTTCCCTTCCTGGACAGATGCAGACCATCCTGCCAGTATAGGCTGATGTCCCTCCAGGTGAAACCCCAGTCCCCAATGAAGCCAAACCCCTGTGCTCCGCACCATTTTTTCAACCATTCATTAAACTGCATGGTGCCAATTACCCTCGCCTCCCCCATGCCTTTGACAGGCAGCACCTCTGAGAAGGATACTGTGTGTGCTACTTGTCTTAGGTCCCTCCCCAACTCTGCAATGTCCTCCTGCACTGCTCTAATCTCATGATGAGCCAAGTCATTTGTCCCTAGGTGGACAATTATGTCCAGCTCAGAATCCCGTGCAGCTGTTCTCGTGATCCTGAGGATCGCTTCCTGTCCCTCAAGCCATGGCACCAGGCAGGCACCTTACTTCAGTTTTCCCAGCTCCCCCAGTTCTATACCCTAGTAATTGGAGTCCCCACCAGGGCTGCTTCCTTTCCCTGTGGTGTCCTCTGCCTCCTTCCTGTGGGCCTCCCTTGTGACAGTTGTCATTAGTCTTCTCTGTGGGTGCATCCATAGGGGAGCTATGCTCCCCCAGAATGGTGTATGGATTATGGAGTGGAACAATTGACTGGGTGTGCCTCTGTTCCACCCTCCTCACCCTCCCTGAGCCCACTGTGGTCCAACTGCTGTGCTTTCTTCGCAACTTCTGAGGTAGTGGCGGTGGCGCTAGTGCTCCCTGGATGGGGGAGGTTCCCTTCTTACTGTCCAGTGTGGCCTGGGGGAAGGTTTCCTTACTACTGTCCAGTGCGGCCTGAGACAGGCAACTTCCCCCTCAGGGCAGATGGTTGTCTGCAAATAGGCAGCATCTCAGCCTCCAGAAAGACTCCCGGAAGACTGCTGCCCCACAGCCATTATATTGCACTACTCCCACATGTTTATCTAGTTTTTTTTTTTTTTGTATTTGTGTGTGTGTGATTTGTTATATAGAAATATATATATTATACAATGTGTATGCTTATATTGTCAGTGCAGTGTGCTAGAGAGGATATGACAGTGAAATGCACCTTGCACTCGAGGAAGATGTCAGAACCTCAGATATAAAGGAACTATTTCCAGGGGTGGGTGGGGTGGGAAGGGTTGGAGCCTAAACTGTGCCCTCACAAAACAATCAACTAAAAGCTCTCACCCACCGCAGCGATGAGTGCCTTCCTGTCAGCAAGATACCCTACACAACAATTTGACAGAGAAAGTACCCTGCTAATCAAACAGAGAAAAATCCAGACATCCAAGTCAGACACAGGTAAACCTCTCCAGCCCCAAAACAGCCTGGTGGTTTATTAGACACAAAGCAAAATCAAATATGCAGTTATTTCAGCCCTTCTGAGGATGCTGACAAGATAAACAGCTTTAAAACCCCCTTCCTGAATTAAAAACTAAAACAAACACAAAGCAATACCACTTTAAAAGTGAGGAAAACTTCTCTCAGATGTAAGCAAGAGAGAGAGAGAGATTAGTTACAGATATTTAGTCCAAAATAGTATATCCCACGCAGCTTCTCAGTTGTTTCCAAGCACACCCTGTACACAACTTGGAAGAAGATGGACTTCTGCCTCAAACAAATTGAAGGGCAGTCTATGTGGCTATCCAGCAGGTTTTGGGGTGACCCTGCCTTCTTCTTTCTGTGATCTGGTGTTATGATTTCATACTTTATTATCCTGGCATACTGGCATAAAAGCCATAAATACTTTGTTGAGGGTGGCAGCAGCTAAGCGCATCACTATTAAACGGCTGGCACAAGACCCTCCTACTTTCAAAATGTGAACAACAAAAGATACACAGCACAGACTCTATGAAATCCATCACATCAACCTTATAGTTATGTTCCAGTATATTTTTGAACCTGTGGCACCCTTGGCGTAGCTAATGATCTTTAGGGGAGGCTCTCCTTTCCCCTAAAGAACAATCCTATTTTTAGCATATAGCCTAGGGTGGTTCTCAAATGCTAGCCTTAATGTTTTATACTTTTCATTTTGTATACTGTATGTATTTTGTTAATCATTTTAACTCTTTTAAAGGGGAACTGTCAGCAGTCGAGTAATACACTGCTTATACAAGCAAAGGACAAACAAGCATACCTTGTTTTTGTCACCACAATGTACATCTGCTTTATCATTTCCCTGCTGTCAGTGATGCTTCTTACCCAACTGGATCAGCAGATTACTGTCAGAACAATGTGCTGGTGCCACTGAGTTTCAAGAAGGGTTCCTGCCAACTGCTGGTACCTCAACCCTCCCGTAATATGGCAGACGGGCGGCTTCAACTGAGACATTGGAGTTCGCACTCTAGCCTTTCTCTCCGTATATTGAACTCTATGGGGACCATGGTTAGGGAGGTCAAAAGAAAAGAGGGATTTCTGGGCAGATTAGAATGGGTTCTGCTAGAAGTAAATTAGTCCTAGCAGTCCACTATTTAACTCTCACAGGTCCAAGTAACCACTCATGGCAGTGACCGTAAGGACGAGGACCTTAAGAGGCAGTATAGCGCAGTGGTCTAAGGCTCTGAGCTGCAAATTTGGTGACATCCAGCAGACCAGACCTGGGTTTGAATCCCCCAGCTTCCACTTGCATACTGTGTGACCCTGAGCAAGTCACTTAACCTCCTTGTGCTCCCAGGTCGCTCCTGTAAAAAGCTTTCAGCTTAGTGTGCTATACCTGGTTAAACAACTAAATAAAAAAAAAAAAAAAGGGGACTGCATCTTCAGGAGTGTTTACAGTATGAGACCACAGGACACAGGGGACCTGGACGGTAAGATAGTGACAAAAGTCAGACCATTCCATTGCTGGCAAGAAAGGCAGTGTTAGTATGACTGGCTCAGTAGAATGGCCTGCTATGTACAGAAAAGGCTACATAACAAGCGGCTCCTTCCCTATCTGAGGTAAAGTTGCATATCTTGTCATTGCGGTCAAAGTAAAGTACTGACAAGCACCAACCTCCTTATCTTGGGTTAGGCTGAATATACTGTTACTAGAGTCACAGTATAAGTTAGATACAAGTGAACAGCAACCTCCCTATCTGGGTTAAGTATGCATATATTGTTAGTGGAGTCATGGTATAAGTAAGGTACTAGCAAGCAGGTAACTCCCTATTTGGGGTAATGCTAAGTATTCTGTTTTTGGGGACACTGTGCAGCAGACTTCCAGAACAGGAAACAGCATTCTCCATAAACAGTGGGGCCGGTATAATGATGAGAAAGGGTATGCAATTTTTATTTATTTGTTTGGAAACTGGTAACCAGGATAGACACGCTGAGCGCAGGATCCTTTACAGGTGTGACCTGCAGGAAGGGGGACAAGGGGATACAAAGTGACAGTGAACAAATAACAAGGTACAATAATGGCAAGCATAAATAACGCAAGCATGAACAGCAGTATACGAATCTGGATAGGTACAATGTACAAGAATACTATATAGCAGTGTAGCTCTAGAGCATACTATTTGATACAGAGACTAAGGTAGTGCCAAAACATAGAACTGTACATAAGGTGTGGGGCAGATTACAAGGCCAGTTGAATTCTAATCGAGGGACCAAGGGCACTAAAGGAGATGACAGAGAAGGATAGAGGATGTGGGAGACTATGGGAAAGAGCAGGAGGGGAAATTAAATTTAGTAATACTTGTGCATATATGTGTACATTGCAATACAGGATAAATACTGCATTACACACACATATGTAAGTGGGATACAACTGGTGGAAATGAGTAGAGTACAGGACTTGTGGGGCAGTTATGACTCAGAGGATGCCTGGATCTATGGGCAGTGCCTCAGTTGTAGGAGGGTGCAAGTGTTGGGAACTGAATGTGAGGCTGCCAACTGCGTCCAGTGAACAACAACAGGGGCTGCAGACTACATTGTCACAGAGGGGTCCCAAGGCTGTATTCAGGTGAATGGAACATAGTTGGGAGGGAGGGAAGAATGAGAATGATTGATGTACCAGCAGTGTGGATGTACCAATCTCTAAAAGGTTTTAGCCAGTCTTGGAAGGGCACCCAGGCACCTGTGAAAGCCACCCCAGATTTCCACTAGGAAGGGGCAGAAACCAGCACTCCAGAAAAGGAGACTCTGGTCACTGTGCACAAGCAAGGGAAAGTTGGGAACACAGGCAGGATGTAAGAAATAATGCCCAGTAAGGTGTCCAGGCACGCTCTGATATACAGAGGCCTCAGGTGCATTGTGAGGCACAAGGTATATGCTGAGTGCCTTCAAGCAGGAAGTGTATTATTCCTCTTATAAAATAGGTCCTAAATTGATTAATGAAGTATAAACTGTCATCTAATTCTGAACTTTCTGGGCATACTCTGATAAACGGACAGTCAGGTGATGCCCTTGGCCAATTAAATTGCTAGGATTTCATTACTTATTTTATAAGGTGCTTATTACACTAGAAGCTGATGGAGGTTCACTGTTTATCAGGGGCATTGGCAGACACCCTCCAAAGGAAGGTATAACTGACCGGGACTGATGGGGAGGCTAGGTGCAGTAGTGCACGTGAACACAGATGATCTAGCCAGAAGAGAGAGATGGAGGAGGTGAAGAAGTACTTCTATACCCTAGACAGGACTCTCAGTATCATGGCAGGTGTGGCGACCTTCTGTGAGGTCTTACCGCAGCTACATTTCAGTCACAGGGAGTTGCTTAAAACAGAGCAGTTTTATTTTATTTTTATTTTATTTAAAATCTTGGTAACTGGGACAGACACACTGAGCCAAGGCTCGTTTCTAGGTGTGACCCAGGGAAAGGGTTCAGTGGAGCAGGCATAGCATAACCAACATACAATAGCAACAATATATACACTCAATATGTACAATAGAAACAATATATACACAATATATACAACAGTATCAGGGTAACTATAACAGTTATAAAGGAGAGCATTATGTAGACACAAGTGTTTCAAAACTTTGCAATGAGTTATAAGATATAAAGGAGTACTGTGTAACTGAATTGAAGGGAAGAGTTTATAGATAGGGCAAGGTTATTTTATACCTGGGAACATGAGGCTTGAGGGCAGGAGAAAGGGGGAAGAAGGCAGAGACTGAGCAGGTGGTTGAAGGTAGTAAGAGATGCTGCAGACCACAGTTGTTTAGGGAGTAGGTTCCAGAGGGCAGGAAATCTGCATGAGAAGCTGATTGCCCTGCTAAGGTGTGGATTTGCAGAAGTGCAAATGAACGGGTGTCACGACTATGCAAAGACATGGAGGAGGGGTTGGAAGGTGACAGTTTAGATGAAGGGTAGGGAGGAAGAAGATCAAACCAGTATTTAGCTGTAAAGGTAAGGCAATGCATGTACCGTCTAGAGGAAAGTGGAGGGAAGGAAAGGGAAGAAGGTAGGCTGCAGTGATGAATGCAAAATAGAGTGTTGGAGATTTTTATTTTATTTTAGTCTTTGGTAACCGGGTAAAGCCCACTAAGCACAAGTGCCTGTTTTCAGGGGCGACCTGGGAGCACTGGTCAGTTAAGTGGCTTGCTCAGAGTCACACAGTATGCATGGGATAGACATAAAGGAATTCTGGAGGTCAGGGGTAAGGTGCAACAGACTTCTAGGAAAACAAACTGAACTTACAAGCTCAAATGGGCAGACTGGGTGGGCCATAGGTCCTTATCTGCCGACACTGTCTATGTATCTATGTAAGTGGAGGTTGTGAGAATCAGACTCAGGTCTGGTCTGCTGGATGTACCAAGCTTGTTCACACCTCGTTCCTCTAACCTCTAGGCTATGCTGCCAGCCCATTATCGACAAAAGGAGTTTAGTAGGGTGTCATGTTTTGAGAGGGATGAGATAGGGGCTGAGCCGTAGACAGTGTCAGCATAGTCAAAGTTTGGCTGGATCATTTTGGCAATCAGTTCATGACAGGTTGAGGTGGTAAGGCAGACCTCGTAATGGTAGTGCATACCCAGTTTTGGTTGCAGTTTTGCACAAATGGAGTCAATGTGGCTGAGAAGTTCAGATGGCTGTGAAACCAGACACCAAGATATTTGAATCTGGGTACATATTCCAGGTGGAATCCTTCCAGGGTTGTGAAAGTTGGGGGTGAGTGGGCCCTAGACAACTTTTGTGCTGTCCCAAAAATCATGGTCACTGTTTTGTTGGTGTTGACTCTTAGCTAGTTTGAACTGAACCAAGTAAGTAGGTTAGTGAGGTCATTCTGAAAGGGGGGGAGGTGTGTATATTGGCGTAGGGCAGACCAGAAGCGAACAAGATAGCGTTGTCTGCGTACAGGTGGATAGATGAAGTTTTCCATACTGTAAAGGTCATTAATGAAAATTGAAAAGAGGATAAGACCTAGAATAGATAATTGTGGGACACCTGAGCTGATGGAGAGTGGAGGGGAGATGATGTTACGCACTTTTACGGACTGTTGTCTATCATGAAGGTATGGAGCGAACCAATTTATGGCAAGCTGGGCAAGGCCAAATGTAGAGAGCTTACTTAGGAGCAGGAGTGAGACACAGAGTCAAAAGACTTGGTAAGTTCAATGAACGCTGCTGCTGTAAGTTGGTTCTGGTCCACGCGGTTAGTATTAGATGAGTAACACGAAAGAGGGAGGTTACTGTGGAGTGGTGGCATCTAAAGCCAGACTGATAGGGAGATAGACTGCCAGCGGAGGTGATAAAGTCTAGAAGTCTGGTGTAAGTGAGCTTTCCTGTAGCTTAGCAAGGGAGTGAAGGAGGGAGATGGGCCTGTAGCTGCCCACTGTAGAGGGGTCACCCCCTTTGTGGCGGGTTTCATGCATGGCTGATGGGCTGGTGACGATGGGAGGGTTTTCAATTTTTAGGAGTTTGAGGCAACACCTAGTGAAGATGAAAGCTGTTCAAGAAAATGACCTACACCCCAATGAGCATGGTGCCTGGGTGCTTGGGATTAGGTTTGCACAGCACTTAGAAAGATCTTTAAAGTAGGAGATGGTTAGGCAGAATGGATGAGGATACAACTAAAGGGGGCCAGGAGGGCTTCCACCAGAACTCGTGCAGGCAGGCAGGCAGAACAAGCCCATGGAGGAGATGATATGGAGGAGTAGTAAATAGAATTCAAATAAGAAAAGGGAAGGGAAGGGGTATAGAGAACGAAGATATGGGTCTGTGGAGCACAGTTGGGGTAGAACGGTACGACGAAACCAAAGGAGCCAAGGGCTTTTCTCAGTGGAAATCAAGGCATCAGATTGGACAAAACATGTATGGAAAATAATATTTGCTAATGCCAGGAGCCTGGGAAACAAAACCTGTGACCCGAGCAATAATGGTTGAAGCAAATTTGGATATGGTTGTTGTGACTACAATATGGGCAACTCTGCACCATTTGTAGGGCATTCAATACTGTAGATCACGACCTACTCCTGCATACATTGCGCAACCTTGATCTTGATGAGACAGTATTACAGTGGTTCTCTAGTTACCTGACCGGCAGGCAACAGCAGGTGAAAGCCCAAGGTGATTTCTCACCCCATAAACCTCTCCCGAGAGGTGTTCCTCAGGGATCCATTCTGGAGCCCTTACTATTTGCAGTTTACATTAACGACATAGACTCCAAAATCAACACGGCTAGCGTGCACCTATTCACGGATGACACCCTGCTCTACATCGCCAAACCTACCCTTGAGCTAGCTTGTAAGGAGTTGAAACAGGACTTTGATCTGCTGCAATCAACTAACTGCACCTCAAGCTGCTTCTCAACACCAAAAAAACTAAGGTGATATTCCTCTCACCTTATGTCCACCCCTCGATCCCCAACCTAGTCTGCACCCAGCCCCAAATTTTCACCCTCCTGGGGGAACCAATAGAGGTCATAGAAAAATTTAAATACTTGGGCCTCTGGCTAGAGTCTAAACTTACTTTTTCTGTGCATATAGATGAACTTCTGAAAAAACTAAAACAGAGGGTGGGTCTTTTTTTCAGAACTCGGAAGCTGCTCACTTTCGAGGCCAAAATTCGGTTGGTGTAGTCCACGATCCTCCCACTTATTGATTATGCTGACTTTATGTACAGTCACTGTCCCACTACTGCTCTAGTCAAACTAGACACATTGTACCACAGAGCCTTAATTTATTACTGGCACCCCATTTGACACACATCACTTTCATCTCTATGCACAGTTTGGATGGCCTTCACTGCACATCAGGAGACTGAGAAATGCCTACCAATGGGCATATAGAGCCATCACCAACAAGCTCCCCCTCTACATCACTGACCTCTTCAAAAGCACCCCTGGAGCCTACCGGCTCAGAAGGCATTCTTATATACTGCTCGACATCCCCAGAATAAGGTCTAGATATGATGATTCTTCCCTAAGTCATAGCATCCCTACCATCTGGAATACTCTCCAGAAATCCATAAAGCTCACAAAAATGGTGGGTCTGCACACATTTAAGACCCTGATATGACAGTTGCTTACAGAAGCATGCAACTGCTTTTCCTAACCCTCCTTGTAACTAGTAGCTTCCAGTCCATTCTCTCTAGCACTTCTTCTCCCTGGTAGTAGTCCACTACCTCCCGGCACTTATTTCCCCTTCCATAATGGTAGCCCCTCCCTGCCCATCCCTCTAGTGTTACTCCTCTTCTAGCCCAGGGCCCTCCACCTATGTTCATGTCAGATCCAACTCTTCCCTTACCTGCATTGTGGCCAACCCCATTGTGTCTTCTGTCTATGCACCATGTTCTGTACCTCTCCACGCCGTCTGTTCCCTCTTATTACACCTACGATTCTGAAAATGTATGTACAATTGTTCTTCATGACGCTGTCCTAATAGGTCCTGTCATAGCCCTTTGGGCTAACAGTGCCTCTGACGGGGGGTCTACATGCCTCCACAGTGAGAAGATCCTGCTGCCACACTCCCCGAGCCCTTGCTTGCAGGTGTCCTTTCAAAGCTCTTTGGGCTAACAGCACCTCTGACGGGGCTCTACACACCTCCACGGTGAGAAGAACCTGCTGCCACACTCCCCGAGCCCTTGCTTGCAGGTACGGCCTGGACAGTGTTCCAGAAATTCAAGGCTGCATGGCTGTCTCTGTACATTTTCTAAGGACAATTGTCTTTCTCTTGGGACAGCTCTTATCGGTCACCCGCGGACCATGAGCTACTTGTTTGGTTCCTCATCCTGCCAGGCATTTTCAAATTCCTCCTGACTAGACTATGTCACTACCATGAGCCAGTTTAACTTTTTTTCCCCCAATCCAGTATTGCCTCTGATTTCTGGACTGTTTTAATATTCAGTGCTGCATTTCTTCAGTTTAAAGTGTAATTTTACATGAACCTTTTTTTTGTCTACTTTTCCATTTGCATATTATACTGTAAAGCCACTAGAGGGCAACAACACATGTAGTTTGCAATCCTCTTCCCACTGCTCTCCCCTAACACTTCTAGTTCTGGGTCATTCATATCTAAAGCAAATTATCTGCGTCCTAACATTCAGTGGTGTGATCTGAATCTGTAAGTCTGTACAAAGCCTGTACTACCCGACCCAGAATGGTTTCCATCTCCCTCCTACTCACACCCTTCCTGGTTCTTACCCTTGTCCCATTCTCCCCCTCTACACCTATTGCCACTTCTCTCTCTCCTTCCTTTCCATATACCTCCTTCATCCTGTCAATCACCCCCACAGCTCCTCTTGTAAAACAGACCCCACTTCCCCATCTACCCTCCAGCCTCTCTGTTTT
Organism: Neoceratodus forsteri; assembly: GCA_016271365.2. Classification (NCBI taxonomy): domain Eukaryota; kingdom Metazoa; phylum Chordata; order Ceratodontiformes; family Ceratodontidae; genus Neoceratodus; species Neoceratodus forsteri. The sequence continues at coordinate 45,382,680 of CM057451.1, forward strand.
CCCTTCCTAGTCACTTTGCCTTTCATTGTTTCCTTATCTCCCTCTCTCCACCCCTCCCTCCCTCTCTCTTCCCCTCCCTCCCACATTTCCTACTCTAATTACAAAAGTCCTAAACTTCACTATTTCATCCTTGCCCTCCCCCTTCTTTCATCAGGGAACATCCACCCCAACCCTGGCCCTATTTCTTCTCTGACCCTGGCTCCTTACCCAAACAACATGTCTCCAAACCCCATTTCCACTACAACCCTTCCTAACAAGTTGAAGCTTCTCCACCTGAACATCTGCAGCCTACTACCTAAAATTGACCTCCCAGAAACTCTTATGATTTCACACATCCCTGACATCCTAATTATTACTGAAACATGGTTAAAAAAAAAGCACCCTGACAATGCCTTTGCTATCCCTGGGTATTCCCTTTCTAGACAAGATAAATCGGGTAGCGGAGGGGGAGTGGCCGTTTATATCCTGTCCTCACTACAGTTTACTGCCACCCTATCTACCGCCATCCCAGCTACCTATGAAGCCCTTGTCACCCGCATTACCCTTTCTTTCTCAATCCCAATGTCTGTGGATGGCATCTATTGCCGCCCAAGCATTCAACCCTCAATCACGACTGAACTCTTAGCCAACATCACCTCCCTCTTGCAATCTGGTGAACTGTTCATAATGGGTGACGTGAATCTAAATTGGTTGTCTCCCAAGTTAAACAAGCTATGCAGTGACGTCACTGCTGTAAACCTCACTTAACTTATACTTGAGCCCACATGCCCTAATCCCAAAACACAAAACCATACCCTGCTGGACTGGGCACTCACAACCCACCCACACTGCGTCATTAAATCTAGTCTCCTCCCTGATGCCCTTAGTGATCACAACCCCATTTTCATTGTACACAAGATCCATCCCCCAAAACCTCCCCCTAAACTCATACAGCTCTGGTCCTTTAAATCCTTAGACCTCACCCCATTCAGTTTTGCACTTCCTTCCACCGACTGGGCCCCCCTCTCCACTGCCATTTCTGTTGACCAAGCCCTTGACTATTTTAAGAATAAATTAATTGCCATCTGGAATGTCTTTGCTCCTTTCAGAAATACCAGAGTCCATGGGCTTCACCTCCCCTGGATCACCCCTGAAATACTGGCCTGTTTCAGGGAGCATGACCAGGCCTGGAGAAAACACAAATCTACTAAATATCCAGATGACTACGCCAAGTACAGAATGCTACACAATTCATGTACTAAAGCTACCAGACTGGCTACGTCCGATTATTTCAACTCCTCATTCCTGACTAACATTAACACTCCATCTAAATTTTGGAGGGTAGTTCATGCCCTATTCTCTCCCCTTCCCCCTCCAGTTTTCAAAATAAATAACTCCCTAGTTTCCAACCCTGGTTCCGTGGCCAGTTCATTTAATGCCTACTACACCTCATGCGCCACGTCTCTTCTAAATTCCCTCTCCCCTTTGCTGCCTACTAACTTCAGCCCTTTGCCTCAGCCAGTGCCTACCCCTCCCCTTTTTCCTTTTCTACTATCTCTTCTGATGAAGCTCTTAGTGCCCTCCTATCCCTCAACCCCTCTAAAGGCTCCTCACCAGATGAGCTCAATCCTAAACTTCTCTACCTTTCTGCTCCTACTATTGCTTATCCTATCTCCCTAATCCTTAACCTCTCCTTTATTTCTGCCCAAGTACCCTCATCCTGGAAGCACACTGTAGTCCTTCCTCTCCCCAAGGGTGGTGACACATCCAATCCTGGCAACAATCACCCCATTTCCATCCTTCCTACCCTTGCCAAACTTCAAGAACATTTAGTTCTCTCTCAACTATCATCCTTCTTCTCTGATTCCTCCTTCTTCACCCCCTTCCAATCTGGTTTTCAGAAGAACCACTCAACAACCACCTCCCTCCTCAGGCTTACTGGCTTCATCCTTTCAGGGATGGACGATGGCCTGATTACCTTGGCCATCTTTGTTGACCTAGCCAAAGCTTTCAACACTGTTTCCCATCCCCTGCTTCTTGATTCCCTCTCATCAGCTGGCCTTGCTCCGTCAGCCACCAACGGGTTTAAATCCTACCTCATTGGCAGGACCCAGTTGGTGAGAATCCTTGATTCCATTTCCCCTCCACTCCCCATCAACACTAGTGTCCCTCAGGGTTCAGTGCTTGGTCCCCTACTCTTCTCCATTTTCCTTAATGATTTTCCCACAGCCTGCTCATCCTCGTCTATCCACATGGGTACTATGTGACAAGGATGACTAAATGTCAGCGACTGGTCAGATGGACATACAACCACAAGGGCGACTGAAAAACAGTATGTTATTTAATGTGGGGGGCTTCACTCCCAACACCCCCCCCTCATGGGGGGCTTCACCCTCCACACCCCCCCTTAATTAGGATTCCTACTCCAGGGGGAACAACTCAGGGAAAAAGGTGAAATCCAAGGTCGCCCACATTGTCTGCACCATTGTGCAGTCACGCTTATGACCAGTCGCCGTCATTCAGTGGCCCACATCACAGACTACCATCCAAACATGTACACTGATGACACTGTTTTATACAATTCCGCCAAAAACCCTGCTGCTGTGGAAACCAGCTTACAGCATGACTTCATCCAAGTTCAGCTCTGGTTTGCTTCTCACCAGCTTTTTCTAAACACCAAGAAGACAGTCTCAATGACCTTTGGCACGAGGCAGAGACTCTCTAGGCTCCCGGCCCTACCCACCTTCCACACCCTTGATGGGACCATCTTGGAGGACACCTCCTCATTTAGATATATGGGGGTTTGGCTGGACCAGCTCCTCAACTTCTCTGTGAATACCGATGCTATCCTGAAGAAACTGTACCCCAAGCTTGGTGCTCTGTACAGGAATTGTAGTTGCATCCTGCTGACTGCGAGGCATGAAATTGTCCAGAAGATGATACTCCTCATCTTTGACTACTGTGACATAATCCATGACACTGCTCCCAAATCTTCTCTGACCAAGTTGGACACTCTCTTTAACTCATTCTGCCACTCTGCTCTCTACTCCCCTTCCCGTTCCTACCACTATGAACTCTATCGCCCTCTAACCTTCCTTCCGCTATCTCACAGACGCATCTCACACTGTGCCAAACTAACTTCCAAATTCTGGTTCGGAATGCTCCCTTCCTATCTCTCATCCTCTCTCTCTCCACTCCTTCTTCCCCCACCCACTCTCTCAGATCTAATGACGCCCACACCTTGACGGTCCCTCGCCACTCCACCCTCATCGGTAAGACTGGTTTTGCCCATTGCTTCCCTAATATCTGGAATTCTCTCCCCTGAAATACGACACCCCTCCTCCAACTACTCCCTTACCTCTGCCCTACACAATTACCTCTCCCTCAACTGTTCCTGCTTTAACCCTCCTTAATACCTATCCCCAGTTTCTGCCTTCCTACCCTGCCAACCCTGGCAGCGTTTTCAACATCCTGAAGTGAGAATCAGGAAATGGCTACCCCTTCTCCTCATATTCAGTTCTTGCCTCTCCCCCTTTCTTCTCCATCTGCCCTTCTGAGTCACTCGTGTGCACAACCTACCCCATCCTTTTTACTCCAACAGCACTTGCATACTACCTCGAGTCTGCTCCTGGTACACTCATGCACTATAATGGTTCTGTCGCATTATTACTGTTTTGTACATTTATACATTCTTTTGTATGATTTTGGACATGTATTGTAATTTACCCAATGTTCCACTACTGTTTATTGTACAATACCTTGTGTTCCAACTGTTGCATAATCTCACAATGTTGCATTGTTTGTACCACCTACATACTATTGTGACTGATCATCCTTCACAACCCTATGTAACCCCCTCCTCCCAGGTCTCACCATGAGATGAGCAACCTGTTGTTCAGTGTGCCCTCCTGGTGAAACATTTCAATAAATAAATAAATAAATTTATAAAATGTATGCATCGTGCTACCTTGTACCTCCCCTTCTGTACCCTTTTACGACATGTATAGTTTTGAAAAATGCATGTACATTTGATTTGACTCTTTTTTGTAATATGTTTGACCTGTTATGATGTCTTGTACTACTTGTGTTTTGTCCACCCAGGACCACTCTGAAAATGAGTCCGCTCAGTGGTACATTTCTGGTTAAATAAAAATTGAATTGAATTGTTGGGACAGCAGGTACCAGTGTGTATATATTGTTCTGGAGTGATAGGAAAAAAGGGAGAAAAGGCATAGTGGCACTATATGTAAAAGAGAGTATCCTTGCCTCAGAAATCCAGGAAGCAGGCAGGGCTAAAAGGAAAGAGACAGTATGGGTAAACATGATTTGGGGGGAGGGAGGGTAATTAGGATTGGTGTGGTGTACAGGCCTTCAGACCAGAGACAAGAGACAGAGGACTAAGGAGATGAGATAAACAGCATGGCTGAACTCAGGGGGGCATATTGGGGGTATTTCAGTCTATTAGATGTAGACTGGAGCACTCCGGTAGCAGTGAGTGCAAGGATTCAGGCCCGGGTGGGAAGGATGCAGGAAGCATGTCTCAGCCAGAGGATCATGGATCCTGCTAGGCAAGGGCCATATTAGATCTAGGAAAAGGGAAATGTGTGCTCTACCAATGTTGACAGAGCCATAGTATCAAAGGGCATACTGCAGTACAAAGAAACAAAAGAAGCGTTGTTTTGTCCTGCAATAAATTTATTACATGCTCAAAGAATAGTGTGAGCACAGTTCTTTTGCTTTTTGTATTATACCGGAAATAGCCCTGACAAAGAAGGACAGCACTGGGGAGGTAACTGTGAGTGAATTTCTGGGTTCAAGTGATTACAGGACAATGTGACCTGAGGTCAAGCCTAAAACTGACTGTATTCATTCTAGGACTAAGGCCCTGGAGTTTTGATTGGCACATTTTGGGAGGCTGAGGAAGATGTTGGGAATAAACTATGAAAAGTAAAGGAGGCAGTAGTAGAAATAGTCCCCAAATGGGATCAGGTTAAAAAGGAAGTCCTGGAGGCAACTGATCTCTGCAAAGATGATGAGGAAGCATAGGAGGGGAAATAAACCACTATGATTCTCACAGAATGCTGTTGAAGTACTAAGGGAAAAATTAAGCCATTCATTCAGTATAAAAGGAATCAAACAGAGAAAGGCAGTAGGGCATAGCAGGAAATATAAGAGTGGCAAACAAGGTAGAGACAGAAAGGCAAAGGCAGAGACAGAATTCAGGCTTGTGGAGAGCACATAGGAGGGTGACAAAAAGTGTTTTTTATTACACATGAGAGCAACGTAAAATCATGGGAGCATGGCAGGAGTGAGCAGGCTGACCAGTGGTGTAGGAATAGGTAGAGGATAAGAAAAGTAAGGCAAATTTATTGAAGTATTTCTAGTCAGACTTCATATGAATATACGAAGAAGCCAGAAGAAGAAGGCCATTTGATCTATCCAGTCTGCTTGTATTGCAGGGTCCACGACTTGAGCTAATGTCCCTGGCCTCCCTCCCCACTCCTCCCATCATAATAGAGGACAGGGGCTCTCTGCCAGACTGCAGCATGGCAGTCAGAAGGTGATCACTAGCAGGTGTCTATGAGGAGCCCATAATGGAGAAGTGAGTGCTAAAGGGACATTAAGCACTGAATGTGAATAAATCAATGGGCCCAGACTGGTTGCCCCAAGGGTGTTAAGGGAAATAGGACAGGTCTGCTAACTGATTTCTTCAATTGCTCTTTGGAGAAAGGAGAAGTGCTAGAGGATTAAAGGAAAGTGAATCTGATTGAACAAGCCAGTGAGACAGGCAGAAGCAGAACAATGGCTAGCAGAAGGATTTAGGGAGGCTGACAAGCCTTTTTTTCACCTATACGAGAGCAACACAAAACCAAGAGAGGCATGATCAGGCTAAAGAAAAGGGGATGAATGGGTAGAGAATAAGAACAGTAAGGGAAGTCTGTTGAATGATTATTTCTATTCAGTCTTTATGTGTGGAGGGCAGTGGCTCTCTGCCAGGCTGAAGCATGGCAATTAGAAGGGGGTTGCTTGCAGATGTCAATGGGAGCCCATAATGGAGGAGATAGTGTTGAACTGTGAATAAATTGTTGGGCCCAAATGGATCACACCCTAGGGTGTTAAGGGAAATGGGATACGTCCTTGCAGGACCAGTAATGAATCTCTTCAACTGCTGTTTAGAGACAGGATAAGTACCAGAGGATTGAAGGATCGAAGGATAATGAATGTGGTCCTCCTACATAAATCAAGGAGCCAGGAGGAGCCAAGCAACTACAGACCAGTCAGTCTGATGTCTGTAGTGGGGAAACTACTGGAGTCTATAATTCAGGAAAGGATAGTGGAGTTCCTTGAGGCCAGTGGCCTGCAGTATTCCTTACAGCACAGATTTACCAGTGGGAAGCTATGCTGAATGAAGCTGACTGAATTCTTTGCTTAGGTGTCTAAGGCTATGGATCAAATAGAGTCAGAACATTGATGGCTTGTACCTAAAACCTTCAACTCCTTTCCACATGGTAGACTGATAAAAATGTTGGGTGACCTTGGGGTGAAGTACAAGATTATGGGGTGGGTGAAAAATTGTCCTAGTGAGTGACCCAGAGGGTGGTCCTAAATGGAGAACCCTCAGGGGAAAGGGAAGTCATGAGCAGGGTGCCCCCAGGGATCACGTCTAGGATCAGTTCTCTCTCTCTCTTTTTTTTTTACAAGTATTTTCGCTCCTCCATCTAGTGGGGTCAATATATCACCATCAGGTTACATTTGGCCATCATAGAGCATGGATAGAATTGATTTACCCTCTTAAGTTTTTTCAGCTGCTGTGTTTCAGTTCCCATGGGAACATCAGTGCCAGGAACATAAGGCATGTAATCTTCTCCCACAACAGGTTGTTGACTCTCAGACTGGACACATTTTTAAAACTGGAGTACTAGTTATGAATAATTCACCCACAAATTTGTGGGAGACATTCTAGATGGGCTTCAGCCTCCTTATGTCTAAATAACCTCGTAAACATGGTCCAGGAGGAAGGGCACACATGTGTGCGCACTCCACCATGCACTCCCCAATGTTCCCCTCCCTATGTCTCAACTGCTGCACCACCACCTGCTCTTCTACAGGTGGCAGTAACACAGTGAGGTGATGCTGCTATGCCTCCCCAGAGGAGGAGGAGGAGAGGGTCCATTGGGATGCTCAATCTTCCTTCCCAGATATTCCCTGATGTCCCAGGCTTGTTCCCAAACTCAGGTTGCCAGTATCACAAATGGCAGGACTACTGCTGCACTAGTGGGCCAGAGAACAACTGGTTCCCTTTAAGATATTTATTTGTGATATAGGGGAGAGGGATTCAGGGAAAGACATGCTTCTTCCCAGATAACATCGGATCTGTAGAAGAGTGGTCACTGATGAGGAGGGGGTAAGGACTGTACAGAAAGATATGAAAAAATCTGGAGAGCTGGAAGCTGCAATTTACCATGAAAAAGTGCAAGGTAATGCACATAGGAGCCGATAACCAGGAAACAGAATACAGGAAGAATGGCTGGTAGTGGAGCGCACATAAGAGGAGAAGGACCTGGGGGTGTTAAAATGGATAACATGAAGATGTTGGCACACCGTAGAAGGAATGTGGGCAAGGCAAAATGGATGCTGGGTGCATAGGATGAGGGTCAGAAGAAAGAGGAGGGAGGTAATATAGCTGTTGTATAGATCATTAGTTCACCCTCACTTGGAGTAATGTGTGCAGTTTTGGAGTCCACACTTGAGGAAGAATGGAGACAGGTTAAAAATGGTGCAGAGATGAGCTACCACAGTAATATAGTGGCAACAGGGTAGGTTATATGAGGAGTGCTTGGAGGATCACAACATGTACACACTGGAGGAGAGGAGAAAGAGAGGCAAAATAACTGAGATATTCAAGTACCTGCATTGACTATTCAAGGTATACAGCAGTGAGCTGTTTACAGTGAGTGGTAAAATGGGTACTGAGGCAACTCCCTGAAACTGGCAGGGGTGGAGAGGTTCAAGAATAATGCCAGGAAGTACTTTTCTTACAGAAACAGTGGTGATGGACTGGAACAATTTTCTGGAGATCATCGGAACAGAACAGTGAGAGAGTTCAAAAGGGGATGGGACTGGCACATGGGAATTGTATATAAGGGGCAGACTGACAGGGAGGTAGGGAGGACTGACAGGGGGACAGTTCCAACATTAGAGAGGCTTGGGTAGACTGGATGGGCCACTTGGTCTTTTTCTGCTGTTATTTTTGATGTTTCTAATCCTTTCCTTACCATCCACCCTGCCACAGATTTTAGTGTCGACTGTAAAGAGGCATATTTTTCCCTCAATCTCCTTTTGAGTATCACAGATGAACATATTAATGTGCACTGGTCTCATGAACGATCCCTAAGACACTACGCTTGTCACCTCCTTCAATTCCCAAGTACTTGCCATTTGACACAACCCTTTGTGTCCGTGTCCCTAGCCAGTTGCTTATATAGCTAGTTAGTTTATCCCCAACCCCAGGTCCCCTACCTTCCTGATAAGCCCATGTGTGACTAAATCAAAAGCCTTGCTGAAATACAGATATAGGATGTGCACTGCCTGACCTTTATCCATTACCTAAGACACAGAGTTAAAGAAGTTTATGAGGTTTTCTGAGATGACCTCTCCTTCACAAATTCATGTTGCCTCCTTTCCTGCAGCCCACTAGCTTCTAGAAAATCTATCTGATCCTTGAAAATAGTGTTGAATAGTTTCTCCACTATGGAGGTCAGATTTACCATGTCTGTTGCCCTGCAATCAGGTGGAACCATAGAAACAGAAAACTGCTGGCAGAAGAAGGCCTTGCAGTATATACAGTCTGCTTCCTGAGGTAGTATATGGCACCTAGGGAATTAGGACTGATCATTCCCCTCTCCAGAGAACAACTGAATAAGTCAGTCAAGGTTGATGCCAGGGACTATCCAGCCTCCTTCAGCACCCTAGGGTATATACTATCTTGTCTCAGAGACGTGCTCACCTTTAGCCCCTTTAATCCCCTAAGCAGCATTTCCTTCATGACTTCCTCCATCTCCAGCTTCTGCATGTGTACCCCTCTAAGTTTTACATAACTTTTCTGTGGCCCGGTCCTCTACCATAAAGACTGAGATGAAATATTAATTGAGTACATCTGCTTTGTTTGGCCCATCCAGGACTCATCCCCAATTTTTGTTTAAACTTTCTTTGCCCTCCTTGGTTTTTCTTTTCTCTCTCATGTATCTGAAAAAAGTTTTGCAATTTGCTTTTACGCTCTTAGCAGTCCTGAGCTCTGTGTCTGCCTTTACCTTTCTCACAGCTTTATTGGCCTCCTTTACCTTGTTCAGGTAAGTCTCACTAGTACTGTTAGAATGGTACCCCTCATAACTATTAAAAGCCATTTTCTTAGCCCTGACCACCTCTTCTACTTCCTTTGAAAACCAAATGTTTTTTGTCTCTTACCTTTCTCGATCAGTCTCAAGCAGGATTTCATCACTTCTTGCATCTTACTTAAGGTTCCAGTTCATCACTGCTGCCATTTTTGTTAGGGAAGATATCTGCAAATTGAACACCTCCGCAACAGTGATCACCTTTAAATAAAGGGAGGAAGGGGCAGAAGAGGCTCAGAAAGGGAATTCAGTTCAGAAGAACTCATAGTAAAAGAACATTAATTAAATAAACACAGTATACAGCAGTGAGCTATTTACAGTGAGGGGTAACATGGGTACAAGGGGTAACACCCTGAAACTGGTGGTGGGAGATTCAAGAATAATGTCACAAAGTACTTTTTTTTACAGGGAGAGTGGAGACAGGCTAGAACAGACTTCCTGAGGAGGTCATCAGAGCTGAAACAGTGGGAGGGTTCAAAAGGGGACAGGATAGGCACAAGGAAATAGTGCATAAGGGGGGAGACTGGTAGGGAGGTAAGGATGACTGGTAAAGACACAATTCCAAAATTAGAGAGACTCAGGCAGACTGAATGTGCAACTAGGCCTTTATCTGCCAATATTTTGGATGTTTCTAATTCCCTTCTTTTTCTCCACCCTGCCAACAGTGATCACCTTTAAATAAAGGGGGGGAGGGAGGGACAGGAGAGAGCAGAAGGGTCATTCAGTTCAGAGGAACCCACAGTAAGAGCATTAAATTGTTCTCTAACACTCTAGGTTGTCAATGGGAGTAACTTACAACATGGATAATGTGCGCGCTGGTTTGCTGTTTTCTGAACCTGGCATCATGGCCTGCTTGTATTGTGGGGGTTCCAATGCCTCATTTCAGGCAGTCTTTTGTATTAGATAACAGCGACAGCAGCACTTCTGAGGAGAATCTGATTTGTTGACTTCACAACTTGTATTATTTCTCTCCATAACTGACATAGAAAATTAGTTATGTTGCAATATTGGCCCTTGTGACAACAGCCAGAAAAAAAGAGATTGTTTAATACCATTTATTGGACCAACATAGATGTTACAAAAGAAAATAGGTGCTTGAGCTCTTAAATTACATAGAATATTTCATCAGACAAATAACAGTTGGTTTGGAAGAATACACTTTCTAAAAATTCATATCATACAAAAAAAAAAGATAAAAATTGTTAAAAATCCCATTGACTTAAACTGCTTTTTAAAAATGAACACGGAACCATATAAAGACAACAGAGTTCCATCAAAAGAGAGGTATGTCAAGGTCAAATGTCACAGAATAGATAAGCTTCTTCCCTGAGAACAGCCATAAAACACACTAAAGCCACATCTTTTCATCAGTGCATGCATTAGTAAATGTCTGTGATTTTAAACCACAAGATGAAATAAGCTGAACAAATACAGTACATAGTATATAACGTTAAACGTCTTCTAAATAAGAAAATATCTTTGTGTTATGCAAAAATGTAGGTTTAAAGACAACCTATCCTAGTGTAAATTAAGCATTAACCAACTGTTTCCCACACTTATTTATTTTTTGTTGACCGGGTAAGTGCACTAGACAAATCCTGCCTATTTTCAGGCACGATCCGGGGGAGGGGGTTACAGATGAATGCCAACTGACCTTGAACCAGATTAAGCTGTTGGTGGTATTTTTAGTGAATGAGGGAAATTTGGCAAGGACACCGGGGAAATTCCCCTACTCTTTTTGATAAGTGCCATGGGATCTTTAACATCCACCTGAACTACCACCAATCAGGAAGATGGGACCTCGGTTTAACATCTCATTCGAAAGATGGCACCTCAGAAGTGCAGCAACCCTCTCATGCTGCACTACAGTGTCAGTACTGGGATATTAACCCAAGTGTCAGATGTGGGAACTGGACCCACAGCCCTCTGATCTCCCGGTCTCAGAGGCGAGTGTGCTACCTACTGAGCCACTGACACTGACAGTGTAAGTATAATTCAGATATCTATGTCTTAAAACCAGTGTACAGTAAGTCAATATTATTCATGAATATTCAAACTCATACTGTTTAAACATGATCTATCTGCAACTCTGTAACAAGTGACTAGTGTTTCTGCACAATCAACACTCAAACCTAACACAGGACCCCTTGTAATTGTGATGCTGTCATCCTAATATGTCCATGTATCAACATGTGTCCATATATAGCTAATATTCTGTACTATTAAATAACAGTGCTATCAATCCAAATAAAAAAATGAGGGAATCAACACTCCACCACCACACCTAACAACTCCTGGCAAGTATTAATGTACCACTAAAAATGAAACTTAACAAAGACCCCCCCAGTATTTGAGATCCTATATCCAAATATGTTCATTGTTTTATAATGTGTTAGTATATATTCAGTCTGTTGTATATACAGTAAGAGTCCTAGAAATCTGAAACAAAACCTAACGGAAACAACCCCCCCCGGGAACACCAATGTATTGCTAATCGGTCAGATGGAATCATATATCCATTTTGTATGTGAACAAATAGTCATCGCACAATGTAACCCCACTATGTCATGTACTAGATGCCAAGAGTTTGTGTACATAAAAGAAACAGACACAACACTGACTACCTAGTATATGAGAGACTGCACCTAAAATGTCCAGGTATGAAAATGTATCTATATATAAGCTTTACCTCATACCACCAACCCACCACCACACTCATTTATTTTGGGGGGAGCGTGAAACTGACATAACGATAACCAAGAGCAATGGTAGGGATGGCTCCACAATATGCCAATCTCTTTATGACAAATTTGGAGAAGGATTTTTTTAAGGCACTGCATACACAAATCACTCACTTATTTCTGTTACATTGATGATGTATTTATAATTTGGGCAGAGTCCACAGACACACTCAATTAGTTCCAGCAGGAACTTAACAACCTCCATCCATCCCTAAAACTTTCCCTTGAATATTTTGCCACCAGTGTTAATTTTCTGGACACCACAGTCACCATCAAAGATGGAACCTTGCAGACATGCATTTATAGGAAACCCTCGGAAAGACAAAGATACTTGCACAGAAATAATAATCACCAGAGCCACTCAAAAATATCTGTAATGTACAGTCAGGTGCTTTGTCACCATGTCTGTTCAAATGAGAAGGACAGAGATACACATTTGACCATGTTGAAAAAAACTTTATTGGGCAGGGGCACTCGTCTACAGAATTTGGCAGAGTGGTACGACATGCAACACAGGGACCAAGAGAACAACTACTTCAGTATAAGGAAAGGACTACCACCAACAGAATGCCCCTAGTAGTCACATATCATCCTGTCCTTGAGCTTCTATGTAAAATTATTAAGGACTGCTGATCAATATTTAGTGAGAATGGGACCCTTATACGCATTTTTCGAGAACTACCACTATTGTCTTTTAGCAGCCACCTAATTTAACCAACCTGATTGTTAGGAGCAAACTTGCACCAGAACAAAACAACATAACACTAAATGGTACAAGACCCTGTGGTCTCAACAGAAGTTAACATAGAAACATAGAATTTGACGGCAGATAAGGACTGCTTGGCCCACCTAGTCATTTTTCTACCTTATGGATAAGCTGCAGATCCTAGTTAACCACCAGCCTACTTCCTCCTACCCCCCCAACTAGAACTGCCATATGTCTGTCCCATGCTTTCTTAAATTCCCCTGCTGTTCTTGACTCCACAGTCTCCTTAGGAAGGCTATTCTATGCATCCACAACCCTCTCCATGAAAAAAATACTTCCTCACATTACCTCTGAGTCATCCCCCCATCTTCAAATTATGCCCCCTTGTTCTTGCATATCTCTTTTTCTGAAAGATACTACCCTCTTGGACTTTGTTGATTCCCTTGAGGTACTTGAAAGTTTCTTTCATGTCCCCCCTCTCCCTTCTTTCCTCGAGGGTTTACATATTAAGCTCCTTTAGTCTCTCTTCATATGTTATCTGGCGCAGACCCTGCACAATTTTGGTTGCCCTCCTCTGGACAACTTCCACTCTGTCTATATCTTTGCGGAGATGGGGTCTCCAGAACTGCACACAGTATTCCAGATGGGGTCTCACCAACTGTCTGTACAGAGGGATAACAACTTCCTGTTTTCTACTATTGATGCCTCTCCCTATGCATCCCAGTAACCCCCAGTCCTCCTTACTGCCTTCTCACATTGCTTGCCCACCTTTAGGTCATCTAATATAATTACCCACAGGTCCCATTCCATTTTTGTTGTTGTCAGTATCTCACCCCCCATTGTGTACTCTTCCCCTGGGTTTTTGTTTCCCAGGTGCATTACCTTGCACTTCTTTGCTTTGAATCTAAGCTGCCACACATTTGACCATTCCTCCAACTATGCCAAGTCCCTTCTCATCCTTTCCACTCCATCTTGTGTATCAACCCTGTTGCAGATCTTTGTGAGTCTGCAAAGAGACATACTTTTCCTTGTAGTTCCTCTGCAATGTCATTTATAAAGACATTAAAAAGGACTGGTCCCAGTACTGACCCTGCGGTACTCTGCTAGTAACCTTCCTGTCTTTACTGTGGACTCCATTTACTATTACCCTTTGCGTCCTGTTGTCCAGCCAATTTTTTGTCCAGACTACCACCCTGGAACCCATTCCAAGGCTGGCTAACTTGTATATTAATCTTTTGTGTGGGACTGTATCAAATGCCATGCTAAAAATCTATGTAGGCCATGTCCACAGCCCCTCCCTGGTCTACTACTTTGGTCACCCAGTCAAAGAAATCTATTAGATTCATCTGACATGACCTTCCTGCTGTGAATCCATGCTGCCTTGGGTTCTGGGCCTCACCGGCCTCTAGGTACTCAACAATTCTTTCCTTCAGAAGTGATTCCATAATTTTCCCTACCACTGAGGTCAAACTAACTGGTCTGTAGTTTCCTGCTATTGCCCTGCTCCCACTTTTGTGAAGAGGAATCACATCCGCCCTCCTCCAGTCCTCAGGTACCACCCCATCCTCCCATGATTTCTTAAAGAGAGCAGTCAGTGATGTCACTAGCTCTACTCTTTGTTCTTTTAGAATTCTTGGGTGAATCCCATCAGGCCCCACTGCTTTGTCCACCTTCAGTTTTACTAGTTCTTTCAGAAACCTTTCTTCTGTGAATGGCCTGGTGTCGACCCCCCTATCCAGAATGTTTCTCTTGTTTGGTTTAGGTACCTCCCCCTCCTCTTCCTTTGTGAATACTGAGCAGAAATATTCGTTCAGTACCCCTGCTTTTCACTGTCACCCTCTGCCCACATTTCCTCCCCTTTATTAAGCCTTATTATCCCTCCTTTGGTCTTTCTTTGCTTCCTAATGTACCTATAAAAGGTCTTATCCCCCTTCTTAACAGAGTTGGCTATCCTGTCCTTGGTTTGGGCCTTTACTAATCTGACTGCCTTCACTGTCTCTTTCTGCTTTAACTGATAAAGTTCAATGTCCTGCTCCTTCTGTGTTTCCTTATATTTCCTGAATGCTATCCTTTTTTCCTTAACCTTCCCTGCCACCTCTTTTGAGAACCATAGCATTTTTTTCCCTCCGTTGTGTTTCGTTGATTTGCTTCACACAAAGGCTTGGTGCCTCTGTGATGGATATAAGACTTGTAGGTACTTTTCTACTTCTGATTGCATCAATACTCCACAAAAGAGACAATTCAGGATACAGGGGAATTATACATGTGCATCTCAGAATGTTGTTTATTTCATTCAATGCAAGAGATATCCACAAACAGGGTATGTGGGAGAGACAGGACAACCTCTCTGCACCCGAATGACCTCACACAAACATACTATTAAAATGAAGATGACTGAAAAACCAGTGGGACAACATTTCTCTCAGTCTGCTCACTCCATCTCAGATATGTTGGTCCTCATTTTACATGCTAACATACTAAAATGCCAGCAGAATAGGCCTAACGGTCTTTCGAGTCTGCTCGATTGGTCAGCCCCCACCCTGGGTGCTGACCTTGCTGCCCTCCTCACCTTCTCTGGCTTCTCCCTTCCCAGTTCCGGATATTCTTGCTGCATTGGATTTTGCTTCCAGAACCCTTCCCCTGTACCTGTTCCAGCCCCTCTTGAACCCCTCCACCGTCTCTGCCTCCACCAGCCCCCTAGGCAGTGCATTCCATGGCTCCACCACCTTCTCAGTGAAGTAGCACCTCCTCCTTTCTCCCCTGAATCTTCCCCCCTCCAGCTTCCACCCATGCCCTCTAGTGGCCCCCTCCTCCTTCCTTCAAAGCACCCTGACTGTTCCTCCCCTATTTACCCTCTTCATGTACTTGAAGACCTCTATCATGTCCCCGGTCCCTTCTCTCTTCCAATGTGTACATATTTAGCTCTTGAGCCTCTCCTCATAGGTCCTGTCCCCAAGCCCCAAATCATTTTGGTTGCCCTCCTCTGGATCCTCTCCAGGAGTTTAATGTCCCTCTTTAAGTGTGGCCTCCAAAACTGCATGCAGTACTCGAGGTGTGGCCTCACCAAGCAGTTATACAGAGGGAGTATCACTTCCCTCCTTCTGGAGGTGATCCCCCTAGCGATGCATCCCAGCATCCTGTTGGCCTTGGCTGCTGCCCTCCTACAAGTCTCTGAGTTGTTCATCTTGACATCCACCACCACCCTCAGGTCCCTCTCAGCCATCGAGACTTGTAGCATTCCCCACCCAGGGTGTATACTTGGCCCTGGTTTTGGCCCCAGGTGGAGTACCTTGCATTTCCCTGCATTGAACCTCAGCTTCCACTTTCTAGACCATCTTTCCAGAGCCTCCAGGTCCCCCTGTAGGGCCACCCTCCCCTCCTCCCCATCCACCACCGCCCCCAGTTTTGAGTCATCCGCAAAGAGACTCATCTCACTCCTGATTCCTGTCCTTATGTCAGAGACATAGGCATTGAACAGGAGGGGCCCAAGGACTGATCCCTGTGGGACCCCACTAATGACCCTCTTTGGGGATGAGACTATTCCGCCAACTACGACCCCTTGGGTCCAGTCCTGGAGCCAGTTGCCTATCCATCTGATCATCTGGTTCCCCACCCCCATTTCTCCCAGCTTATTCAACAGGCCCACGTGAGGAACAGAGTCAAATGCCTTACTGAAGTCTAAAAAGAGGATGTCCACTGGTCTACCCAGGTCCAAGGCACTCGTCACCCAGTCATAGAACTCCACAAGGTTTGTCTGACATGATTTCCCCGGGATGAATCCATGCTGTCTATCGTCCAGGCACCCTGACTTTTCCAGGTCCCCCCCTAGCCTCTCCTTGACAATGCCCTCCATCACCTTGCCCACCACCGATGTATGGCTGACAGGCCTGTAGTTCCTTGCCACCTCCCTTGATCCCCCCTTGTGGATAGGCACTATATGCACCACCTTACAGTCCTGGGGCACCCACCCTGTCCTCAGAGAGATGGTAAAAAGCTCCACCAGGGGGTTCGCCAGGACATCCGCAAGTTCCTTCAGCACTCTGGGATGTAATTTATCCGGCCCCGGTGCTTTCTCCATCTTAAGGGAGCTGAGGGCTGTGATTTCCACTTCCAGTACCTCTTCTCCTGCTAGCCCTCCCCCTCCTGCCAGTGATGCCTCCCTCTCCCAAGACCCGCCCGATCGGCAAGGGTCCCCCCTCCTCAGTATCTCTGTTTCCTCCCATGTGATGCACCACCCCATTTTCCTTGGTGAAAACTGAGGTGAAGTACTCATTTAGTACCTCAGCCTGCTCCCCAGGTCTTGTGCCCATCTCTCCCTGATTTAATCCTGCTAATCTGCCCTTCACCCTTCGTTTTTCCCCAATGTATCTAAAGAACCCCTTGTTCCCTCCCCTAATTTCCCTGGCCAGGTTCTGCTCCTTCCTTGCCTTAGCCGCCCTCACCACCCTAGTGGCCCTTCTAACCATCAGCTCATACTTCCCTCGATCCCTTTCACTCCTTGAGCACTTGAATTGCCTATAGGCTGCCTTCTTTCCCCACACCACCTCCTGGACCTCCCTGGTCCACCAGCAGGGTTTTCGGGCCCTACCGCATTTTCGTCTTACCCTTGCACAGGTGCTGGTAGCATCTTGCACCCCTCTCCTGATGATTTTCCACCTACTAGCAGCGTCCATGTCTGACCCAATCACATCCAAATGCTCCTTAAGGATCCTTCCCATTTCCTTAAAATCCATTCCCCTGAAGTCAGTTACCTCCGTCTTTGTGCAGCCTTCTAGCCCTCCTAGGTCCAGGCAGAACCAGACCGTGGCATGGTCACTCCTGCCAGCGGGTCCCTTACCTCCAGGCCCCTAATCTGGTCACTGTCTGCCAGGACCACATCCAGTACCACGCCTTCCTGGTGGTTCCCCACCTGCTGAGTTAGGAGCAGCGTCTTGAAAGACATCCAACAACCTCTGTTCCCTGGTCTGAAAGATGTCATAGTCTCCCAGTCTGTTCCTGGCATGTTTAAGTCCCCAACACCACCACCATTCCTCTGCCCAGTCTGCAGTGTCTCCCAACATCTGCCACCAGACTCTCCTCCAGCTCCTCCGCCAGGGCAGGGGGTCTATACACCACTCCTATTTTTACTCTCTTGCCCCCCCTTGTTATCAAGGTGACCCAAATCGCTTCCACGGTTCCCTCCGCCTCCTCTACTCCCCCTATGCCAATGCAGTTTTTGACTATCATTGCTACCCTTCCTCCCCCCCCCCGTCCTTCCTGAACATAGTGTAACCCTCCAGATTCAGGTCTCAGTCATGTCCTGCAGTGGCCCAGGTCTCAGTGACTGCTGCCACATCCGCTGCTCCCTCAGTTAGCATCACCTGGAGCTCAGGCATTTTATTTCCCAAGCTCCTGGCATTTAGCAGGACTACCTTCCACCCTTTCCCTATACTTCCATTTCCCCTTCTCGTGTTCCCATGGGGATTCTGTTTTCCCCTGGTCTGCACTTTACCAGTCGGCCTTTTCCGCAATCCTCCAGCTCCCAGGGGTGGAGACAGAGTCCTCCTTTATCGGCACCCTTGACAGCCTTTTCTCCCATCCCTCCCCCTTCACAAGTTTAAACCCCACTTTTCACCAATGAACTCCTCTATTTTCAACTAAGGTTCCCTCCTCCAAATTGAGATGGAGTCTATCTCTAGCATACAGCTCCTTATCCTCTCAGGTCTCCCCAATCCCCATCAACCCATACCCTCTGGCCTCACACCACTCCCTGAGCAGCTGGTTTATCTCCTAATCTTCCTTTTGTGCTCCCCACTAACCCTTAGCACGGCAGGATTTAGAAGAAACTGTGCATCCTATGTCATGACAGACCCTGGCAAGCTCCCTGAATCTTGCCTGTATCTCTAGCTCGCTATTTCCCTCAATGTCATTTGTACCCAGGTGGACCAGTATGTCCGGGAACCCCACAATCCTTTGCCAGCTGATACACCTCATGCTTAGCCCTGTGCACCGTTAGTCCAGGGAAGCATTTTGTTCTAACTGGCCAGGCTTCTCCCTCCCTATCCCATTTGATACCCCTGATCATAGAATCCCCCAACAGGAGCACTCTGACCACTCCTTTTCCTCCATTTCCTCCACTTCCATGCCCCACATCCTTTCTACCGGCCCCTCCACCCAGCTGGCTCCTTGTTCCTCCCCCTACCTGGGTGCCACATGCCACCCCCTCCTTATTTACCCTGGCCACCCCTTCCCCTCCAATCCGATGCCTCTCCTCCTCCTGAGTATCCTTCTGTACCTTGCTAATTCCCTCCTCACTGCTAGCAACTGGTCCTTCTCCCCCATCTGCTAAACTAGCCTGGCTCGTTCTCCCTTCCTTGCTGTCTCCATTTAGTTCCTCCTTGCTCGTCGTGCTCCCCTGGCCTAAACCCTCAGCTCCCTTTACTGAATCCTCCTTGTACTTCCGGTCCTTCTCCTTTACCTTTCCTCCATTTCAAAAATACAGAACAGAGATGGACTTTTGAGATCAAGCTCATTTTACTTCGCAATATAGTGGGACATAGTATGAACATTAATTTAGGTTTTATGTCACATTACACTACTTAAACTTTCACCTACTTCAGGAACAATGAATAGACGTATAATGGGAGAACACTGTGTTTTGTTGTATGTTTTAATACTAAATAGATATAGAATTCCTTTTAATTGGTTATCACTATGTTGGTTTCACCCCCAAACAAAAATACTAGGGTGTGATGGTGGGTTGGTGGTATGATGAGATAATTAAAGCTTATATACAGATGCATGTTCATACATGGACATTTAGGTACAGTATCTCATTTACTAGGTAGCTGGTGTTATGCCAGTTTCCTTTATGTGCCCAAACTCTTGTAATCTAGTACATGACACAGTGGGGTTATGTTATGTGATGACTATTTATTGACTTACAAAATGGATATATGATTCCATCTGACTGGTTTTGTTTCAGATTTCTAGGACTGTTACTGTATATATAGCAGACTGATTATATGCTGACACATCATAAAACAATGAACATATTAGAATACAGGATCTCAATTACTATGGGGCATTTGTTAAGTTTGATTTTTAATGATACAGTAATACTTGGTGGGGGGATTGGGCATGGTGGCGGAGTGTTGATTCCCTCATTTTTTGATTGGGATTGACGGAACTATTATTTAATAGTACAGAATATTAGGTATATATGAACACATGTTGATACATGGACATATTAGGATAACAGCATCTCAGTTACAAGGGGGTCTGTGTTAGGTTTGAGAGTTGAATGTGCAGAAACACGTCACTTGTTACAGAGTTGCAGATAGACCATGTTTAAATGGTATACATTTGAATATTCATAAATAATATTGACTTATTGTACACTAGTTTTAAGACATACATATCTGACTAGTACTTACACTGTATAAGTGTGGGAAACAGTTGGTTAATGATTAATTTACACTAGGATAGGCTGTCTTTAAACCCACTTTTTTACCTAACACAAAGATATTTTCTTATTTAGAAGACAGACCTTTAACATTATATACTAAATATTTTGTCAGCTTATTTCATCTTGTGGTTTAAAATCACAGACATTTACTAATGCATGCACAGATGCACAAATGTAGCTCTAGTGTCTTTTATGGCTGTTCTCAAGGAAGAAGCTTATCTATTCTGACATTTGACCATGACATGCCTTTCTTTGGATGGAATGCTGTTGTCTTTATCTGGTTCTGTGTTTATTTTTAAAAAGCAGTTTAAGCCAATGGGATTTTTAAAATTTTGTATCTGTTTTTTAAGTATGATCCGGACTCTAAGAAAGTGTATTCTTCTAAACCAACTGTTATTTTTCTGATGAAGGATTCTATGTAATCTGAAAGCTCAAGTACCTATTTTCTTTGGTAACATCTATGTTGGTCCAATACAAGGTAGCAAATCATTTCTTTTTTTCTGGATCTCCCTATCTGAATAACTCTAGCAGTTAGTGGCTGTTTGCAGTTAGAGGCAGCATCCTTAAATTCAATCATATCTATTTTTCAGGCAATTAAATTGGGTAACCTGTTTTCCTATTTTACAGCTTCAGTGAAGGTCTGGCTGCCTTTTGCATTGACAAATAATCTGTGATATAAAAGGCATTTTTTCTGCTAAAGACTCATACTTGTTGTACCTGGTCTGTTGTTTTTTTCCTGCCTGGTACATCAGGTAAGTTTGGTGATTTTCTAATTGAGACGTTGTCAGCCTCCCCCCCATTCCCTCTGTTAATGGTCTGCTTGTGTTTAGCTCTATTAAGAGTTTTGTGGTTGTTTACATAAGTTGTATAGGTTTTGGGTTTTCTATTCTGATTTGGGCTGTTTTTTACATACCTATGCCATTGGGCGTTCAAGTGCTGATTTTGAGCTTCTGCAAGTGGAATGACAGTACAGTGGCAAAGCACCAGGAAAATATTGGCAGGTGGCTTGAGGTTATTTCCCAGTGCAGAACATTGTTTTCCTTCTCACTATAATATATATATATTGTTAGCATGCATCTCTGTTTAGAAACCTTCACTCTTGCTATGTAGAACAAATGTACAGTGACAGAGCACCAGGACTGTTGTTGGGAGGGGGCCAGAGTTCAGTTTCCAGTAGGGAACATTTTTTCTTTCTCTCTTTTTTTTATCATAGAATAATTTTTTTATTCTAATCCATATACAGTTATAATGTCACATACATACATGGTCCTAAGTAAGTAAGTAACATATTCCATATGCAGCTATGTTCAGGCAACAGCTATTACATTGCCATGCAAATATGTAGAAGTATTTGCCAAAACCTAACTACAAGGTATCCACATATAGATTATCCTAAAGTACAGCTTAATTCAAAGTGGCTACCCAATATACTAGGATAGCATTCCACTATATTTAAATGTTAAAGACAAATAGAAATCAGACTAATAGTGCAATGTAATAAGATATCACATAGTCAAAAAGGATCGTTATCACCCAAGTTTGAAGTTTTACAGAGAGAAGATTGAAGATAGGCTTTCCATCTGGCAGTATAGTGGTCTATACAACCTAGGTGAGTACAGGAGAGGAATTCTAGTGTGGCTAATCTACCTAGTGCCTCATGCCATTGCATGCGAGTCAGAGGAGTAACTTTGTGCCAACACATAAGTATAAGTCGTTTGGCCTCCAGAAGTACATTTTTTCTTTCTCACTATTATGTATGTTAGCATGCATCTCTGTGTAGAAAACTTCTGTCTCATCATGTACAATGAAAGCTCAGTGGCAGAGCCTCAGTACAATAGTTGGGAGAGAGCCTGGGTTGGACTCCCAGTGTGAACATCTTCTTCTTTCTCACTACAGTTTATGTTGTTAGCATGCATCTCTTTCTAGAAACTTCCTGTCCTGTCTTACCATGTTGAATGATAGCACAGTGGCAGAACACTAAGACAGTAGTTGGGATGGTGCCTAGGTTCGATTCCCAGTTGTAAGCATTTTTTCTTTCTCACAACAACTTATGTTGCTAGCATGTATCTATCTCTAGAAACCTTCTGTCTTCCTGTGTGGAATGATAGCACAGTGGCAAAACACCAGGGTAGTAGTTGGCCAGGGACTGGGTTCGATTTTCTGTTGTGAAAAGTTTTTCTTTCTCGTTACAGTGTATATTGTTAGCATGCATCTCTCTCTAGAAACATTTTGTCTAACCATATGGAGTGATAAAGTGGCAGAGCACCAGAACAGCAGCTAGAAGAGGGCCTGGGTTCAATTCCCAGAGGGGAACATTTTTTCCCTTCTCACTGCAATTTAGATTATTAGCATGCATTTGTGTCTAGAAACCTTACGTCCTGCCATGTGAAATCATAGCACAGTGGCAGAGCACCAATACAGTAATTGGGAAGGGGTCTGCATTTGTTTCCTAGTGGGAAATATTTTATCTTTCTCATTACAGTTTATGTTGTTGGCATGCATCTGTTGTATAAGAGAAATTGTTAAACGTCATTGCTAATATCAGTGAAAGGGCTTTCAGGGCTTGGAGTAGGTTTTCAAAAGATGAAACTGTTGGTGACCCAGAAACAAAGAGCTTGGAAAATATAACTGTTCCACTCTATCCAAAGTAATCAATCACAAGAGGAAATAATAGAGATTTATTAATCATAGCTCATGAGACCTTTGTTTCAGAAAAGATCATACTGACTCCAGAGGCCATAGTGCAGAAACTGTTCAGGATAAAAGTTTAGAGTTTGTATATTGGGTAGGTTATGTTTTTTTATTTTGTGAGGTGTATGTATGTGCTTGTGTGCATGTATGTGTCTGTATTATACAACATCTGTATGTACATGCATATGTACATGTGTACATGAGAATGTATATGCGTCTTTTACTATACAAAAATTACATACCCATACCCTGGCACCTCTCAGTATAATTTTACTTTGAGTACATACTGTAGATACATAGATGGTATAGGGCAGAAACATACTAAATGTTCAATAAGTCTGCACTACTGTTTCTTTTTTTCCCACCATGTGTTTTTCACCTTGGTCACTCTGACCAGTCCCCATCTGAGCCAGCCTACAGGCCCTGTCACCCAAAATCACTGGGACTTTTGTTCTCCACAGTTGTCATGCCTCAGGACCTTGCTGGAAGTGCTCAATCATCAGTGCAGGGCCTGTGCAGGACCTGGCCATCACTGTGCTGTGGCTGGAGGGTTTCCCCTCATTTTTTTCCCAGTGGGCTCCACATGCATGCAATGATGCATGTACATACTCTGCCTCTGCAGACCACGGACATCTGGGATACGGTCCCTCTCCCTTGCTGTCCCACATTGCCACAGCCTAGATTTCTTTAGATGGCAGTCATCCCCATAGTGACCCTAACCTCCCTGGTTGTAGTTAGACTGCTGTTACAGGGTCCCCATTGCTGCTCCTTTTTGGGAGGCCTCTACCCCAGGATACCACTTGTCAGCCTTATGCAGACTTCTGCTGCTGCTCCTATCTAGGTGGCTACAACCCTGGTTTCCATCAACTACTTTACAGGTTCTATGCTGCTTCTGCATTGTGGCAGGGCCCCTACCTCTAGGTCTTACCTACTGACTGCTATCAGTTGTCACAGGCCCCTACTGCGGACCTTATCTGGGTGACCCACCCCCAGGTTTAAACATCTGCCCTGATCTCAGTGGTTGCTGTCTCTACCCAACTAGGTGCTGCCTTGTTCCCAATTGTTCAGATCTCTAGCCTCCCCGCTAACCAGGAGCCAGGTGGTTTCACCATGCAGCAGCAGCAACATGAATTGTGTTAAATGGCATTACAGCGATGACACAATGCTGACAGTCGACATTGTGCTGTCTGGGAAAGCAAGTTTTTTTGTGGGGGGTTTTGCCCCCACACACCCCATGTGAGGGGGGCTCTGCCCCCACACCCTCCATGTGGGGGACTCTGCTCCCTGCACCTCCCACACTATAGATAACAGACTCTGAGTTGGAGTTGATTCATGAAGGGGGCAATATTCCCAGGGACAGTAGTGTTGGGAATACTGGGGACCATTGCAGCGAACTGCTGATTTTGTCGCTGTAATGGTATTTGTGGTTTTCCTGTCACTGTTCAGATGTGATGCAGTGTCCCTTCACTTCCAGCCCCTCAGGATGGCCTCAGCCAGGCAGTGCATTTATCACCTCAGAGAGAAGTCTCTTTCACTCTACCAGCCATCCCTTCCCCCGCATTTGGGGAAGTTGGCTTCTCCACACTTCCACTCAACTCCTATCATCAGCTGTTGTTTACTGAGTGCTTGGTGTACTGGGAAGGCTATTGTAACCTACTCTACACCCACACAACATGTGTCAGGGTTACTGTCTCCAGCAAGTCTCTTTTCAAGAGGTTACAGAGCCACCTCAGACACAACGCTCTGGTCCTGCTCCTACGTCTCAAGTCTGGATCTGTCCACCTTCACCCAGGGCCCCTCTCTTCCTGAGATGAGCCCCTCTTCCAAATCTGCCCTAGGAACAAATCATCTGAACATTCAGAGCCTACCCACAAAGAAAGATCTGTTCAAAGTGTGGGTCCAAGTCTCCAAATTTGACATCATTGCCCTGTCTGAGACTTGGCTCACTAAAAAAAAATCTCAGATGATGAACTAAAATAGGAGTGAGAGGCTGAAGAGAAGGGGTGAGGGTTGCCTTTTCTACACCTCTAAACACCTGAGGGTCACTGAGTACCCCACCCTGCCACCCACCTGCCCTTGTGATTTTCTTTCTTTAGATATTCCATTTGGCTAAGACAAAATCTTCACAGTCAGCTCCATCTACATCCCACAGGCCTTGCTGCTGAGGGTCTTAATGCTGTCTGTGAGTTTGGCCTAACCCTACCAAAAAGCAAAGAGTGGCTCCTATTGGCAACTGTACAGGAACTGGTCCACAAACTGAGCTGACTTCAAAAAGGACCTAATCTTAAATCTAGGCCTAACCCAAATTATTAGTGACCCTACTATGGTGAACTATAAAACAGAATACAAATACATCATTTTTTTTAAAGATTCTCTCTTTAAGCCCCCTTCTACATCATAGTTAAGTCTAGTTCCGGCCCCCTACAGGTGCCTGCCTCCACGCTGCCTCAGATTCAGTCCCCTCAGGGCAGGGAAGGAATAAGATCCTTCCCTACTACCTGTATAATATTCTCCAGCAGGCTGGCTCCTGAGGGTTCTGATTTTGGTCTTCCTTTGGTTCAGTGGAGGGCACTGTCAGGCTGGCTGTGGGATCTATTTTCTGTTTCCTCCTGTCCCCGAGGATGCAGACACTCATGAAGATGCATGAGGCATGCACACACCTAGGCATGCTGCCACACCAGATCTTGTCCTGCATGCTTCCCTCCCACAACACCCCCCCCCCCAACTGTACTGTCACCTGTGGTACAAATCCATCCTTGACTAAATTGTAGTGTCAAACCCCTTGAATATCCACAAATCTAGAGTACTCCTTGACTTAATAAGCAACCATAGCCCAGTTTTCTGTGAGTGGTCCAGTCAACTACCATGGGCCCAATCACACTACATCTATTCTAGATGGCTTGGAGACTTAAACATGGCTATTAACTCTACTATACTCCAGCAACTGGTCTTCCCTTGATAACATTGTGGATATTGTTGCTGCTTACAATAACTTTTACCAAATTCTCACTGTAACGCCCTTACAAATGGAGGTTTGCTAAAACTACTCTAGTCTGTCTCTTTAAGAGCAGCCAGCTTGCTGACCCATTCAGTTTGCTGAACAGGGAGGGGACTGTGGGTTCTCCTGCTTGAGTCCTGCTCTAGCCGCTGGTTATGTGCCCTGTCTTTGCAGTCGCTAGGCAGGCAAAGTGGGCCCCTTATTGGGCTGTATTGTTGGTGTACTATATGTTGACTGAGTATTGTAAAATGTAGTTTATCTAACCTGTTTTCCCTTGCAGCTGGGACTTTGTGTGTTTCACCCCTCCATTTTGGACCAGAACTGCCTTTTAGGTCCAATCAGGAAGGAGGGGCACCTAAAATGGAGTATTGAGCAGCAAATTAGGGCTAGGACTCTTTCAGGAGCCAGCTGCCAGTGGAAGATATGGCCTGTGAGTCTGGGAACTGAAGTCCAGAAGGTGGCGCCTTTTTTGCACCAATAGAAGAAGGTTGAGGGGACTGGCATCTAAAGCCCTCCAATAGAGTTGGGTGGCACCCGAACTGTGACTCTTTTCTTAACGGCTGAGAAAGCAGAGTCATTGTGGCCGTGAGAAAGGAAGGAGCTCTGGGCTTCTGCGCTGTAGAGTCTTCACGCGAGAAGCGCGTGTGGAAGGCCAAAAAGTCGGGTGGCAGTATCGCCAGAGGAGTCAGACTGAATCCACTGCGGTGTGTAGGCAGAGGAGGCTGTATACGTGGCAGCTACCTAACTGGCTTACCCTGTAGAGGACTGGAGAATCTGCTTCATCGCGCTCGGTCTGTCAGGAAAGTGAAGCTGCATTGCGACTCCCAATTCAAGCAGTGAATGCGATCGGGATTTAAAGCAGCTGCCTGGTATGGTACCCCTCTGTCTTACATATAAATGTGTGGAGTAGTGTTCAGATCACAGGCCTGTGTCCTGGGGTGGTGTGAGTGGGATCCTGCTACAGGAGTCGTGAGTACAAAATCAGGGTAGCTCCCTGTCAGCTGTTCTATTGAGTGCAAGTTGGGTCTGTTTGCCTCACTGGCCACATGAACTGAGCCTGCTGGATCTGGATTACAAATTTGGGTATTGAACAGTTGTCTTCATCTTCAGGGCCCCAATTGGCTGCATCGAATAGGCTAGCCCCTTATTGCCTGGGTACCCCGTGACAGTGACTTATAGGGAAATTAGCCTGTGCACAGTGCTCTGAAATAGTAGAGTGTTAAGCTAATTAACTAGATTTTCCCTGCCCTTGTTAATTCCTCCCTCAATAAATCAGATTTGGTTGTTTGGCAAAGCATACTGTCTGAACTGCCTGTTTGTGCAAACATACTGTACAGGGGTTATTGTGTTACTGCATCTTATTTTACAGGGGGTCCCCAGAGTCAAGCTGAACAACCAACCCTGGGGGTAAGTGTATATTGTAAAGTTGTTGTTGGTAATGTTTGTAGGCCGCTAGTGGGAAAGAAGGGGGGTTGCAGTGACCCAGAGGGCTGTGACTAAGTCATTCCTGACTGTTTTAATCCCAACCTCTGAGTGGAGGCACCCGCCATTGGACCCTGGCCCCTCAACCTGTCAGCAGTTACACAGGCAGGGGTAGTAGCCCTTGGGATAGCGCCACCTGGGGGGTTACATCTTGGAGGCATCACTGGGATTAGCATCCTCTAGTGGCCAAGTAGACAAAGTACCCCACCATGGCCAAACTAAAGGAAAAACTGGAGGAGGATATCCCGTCCAAACTCAAACTAGACCCTGTTAAGATGACGGTGCATAAACTGATGGGGTGGGGAGAAGCTGAAGGATTGGACTCCCAGAAAACTGTGTTACTGTTGGATGTACCTCTGGGAATAAAAAACTCTGACCTTGTTTCTGCGGTTGAGCATGTTAAATGTTTGGGCAAGGTAGAGGTAAATGGGCAAATGGCTGTCCTGCTCGACCAAACCCTGCAGGTGCTGCTCTTATGCAGTGTTACAATGGACCCCAAGAGGGTGCTTCCAGTGAATTTCCCTGAAGGTGCTCAAAAGGGATGGAGGGTCATTCATGCCCGAAGTGGTTTGGTCACCCAAGGGGGATCCTCTAAAACTAATAGTTTTAAAGATAAGTTACTTAAACTGTTGGCTGCAGAAGGGAGGACTGCTCAGGAGTTACTACAGGTGTTAGACCTCTCAAGTGACCCCGCCCCCTGTCATCCCCAGGTACATCTCCCGGGTTATCCAAGAGCTCCATCCTGGCTTCACCTCCTATAGTTGTCCCTCCCATACAATTAGACTCCTATCAGAGATTGAAACTCTTTTCTGGTACTGTGCCTGTGCCCTTGGGGGAAGATGATTTGGAGACTTGGATGGACTATGCTACCCCTCTAGTACAAGAGTGGCAGTGCTCTGAGGGGGAGAAACGAAAGAGATTGATGGAGAGCCTGAGGGGTCCAGCTTTGGAAGCCATTCCAAAGGAGGCCTTTCCAAGGGAGGCCCTCAGGAAGGAGGCAGAGGGCACCACAGGGAAAGGAAGCAGCTCCTGGTGGGGGACTCAATTATTAGGGGGATAGAACTGGGGGGAGCAGGGAAAACTGAAGTAAGGTCCTTGCCTGGTGCCATGGCTTGGAGGGACAGGAAGTGCATCATTAGGATCACGAGAACAGTTGCACGGGAGTCTGAGCTGGACGTCATTGTCCACCTAGGGACAAATGACTTGGCTCATCATGAGATTAGAGCAGTGCAGAAGGACTTTGTAGAGTTGAGGAAGGGCCTCAGACAAGTAGCACACACAGTATCCTTCTCAAAAGTGCTGCCTGTCAGTGGCATGGGTGAGGCGAGGGTACTTTGCACCATGCAGTTTAACGAATGGTTGAAAAAATGGTGTGGAGCACAGAGGTTTGGCTTCACTGGGGACTGGGGTTCCACTTGGAGGGACACCATCCTATACTGGCAGGATGGTCTGCATCTGTCCAGGAAGGAACAAGTCTTTTGAGCAATCGGTTTAAATGCTTCATTGGCAAGCTTTTAACTAGTCAAGGGGAGGCACTGATAAGCAGGAAAATCCAGCCTCCCTACAAAACAGGGTACTAAATGAGAAAAAGACCAAGGTAGAAAGGTCAGTGGGGGATGCTGCTACAGAAGGTAAAGCCATAAAAAAATGGAGAGCAATGAGTACCAATGCCCGTAGTCTGGGTAACAAGCTTCCTGAATTAGTGGCCTTGATGGAGGAGGAACATCTGGATATCGTGGCAGTCACAGAGACATGACTGGGATGTAAACATACCAGGATACACTATCTACAGGAGGGACAGGGAGGATAAAAGAGGAGGAGGAGTAGCTCTCGACATAAGAGAAGGAATCAAAGCAACAGAACAAAATGGTAAACAGGGAGGAGAAGAAGCACTGTGGGTCAATTTGGAGGCAGGCAATGGCACCACAACTGGCCCAGGGGTTGTATACAGACCCCCCTCTCAGGGGAGGAAATGGACAAGGAAATGATAGAAAGTATACTTAGAATGGCAGAAAAAGGGGAGATATTGCTGATGGGTGATCTGAATATGCCAGATGTTAACTGGAGTGCAGTTGCAGCAGCCACTTCTAAGAGTGGGGTTATTCTAGATGCCCTACAGGGGGCATGCCTTAGACAACTAGTATTGGAACCCATTCGAGAGGGAACAATCTTAGACCTGGTCCTCTCAAATGGAGATGGAGAGAGGATCACAGATGTAGAAGTGGGTAGCCATCTGGGAACTAGCGACCATTGAACAGTATGGTTCACAATAAACACAGCAATAGAGTCAAGCCATACAAAGGCAAAAGTACTGGACTTCAGGAGGGCTGACTTTGCCAAAATGGGTGAGTGTCTAAGGAATGCACTAGCAAATGGGCAGGAAGGAGGGGTGGAAGAACAATGGGGAATAATAAAAACTGCCATCACAGAGGTAACAAGCCTTTGTGTGAAGCAAACAAACAAACGATGTAAGAAACCACTATGGTTCTCAAAGGAGGTGGCAGTGAAGGTTCAAGAGAAAAGAAAGCATCTAGAAAGTATAAGGAATCACAGAAGGAGCAGGACAGAGAAATTGTATCAGTTAAAGCAAAAGGAAGCTGGGAGGCAGTCAGAACAGCAAAGGCTCAAACTGAGGAAAAGATAGCCAACTCAGTTAAGAAGGGGGATAAAACCTTTTTTAGGTACATCAGGGAGCGAAGAAAGACTAAGGGAGGGATAGTGAGGCTTAATAAAGGAGGGGGGGCAGAGGGTGACGGTGAAAAGGCAGAGATACTAAACAAATATTTTTGCTCAGTATTTACAAATGAAGAGGGGAAGTACCTAAAACAAACAATAGAAACACTCTGGATACAGAAGTTGATACCAGCCCATTTACAGAAGAAAGGGTTCTGAAAGAACTCTTAAAACTGAAGGTGGACAAAGCAATGGGGCCTGATGGGATTCATCCCAGAATTCTAAAAGAACTAAGGGTAGAACTAGTGACACCACTGACTACCCTCTTTAACAAATCATGGGAGGATGGGGTGGTACCTGAGGACTGGAGGAGGGCAGATGTGATTCCTTCACAAAAGTGGGAGCAGGGCAGAAGCAGGAAACTACAGACCTGTTAGTTTAACCTCAGTGATAGGGAAAATGATGGAATCACTTTGAAGGAAAGAATTGTCGAGTATCTAGAGGCAGAGGGCACAGGACCCAAGGCAGCATGGATTCAAGCGGAAGGTCATGTCAGATGAATCTAATAGATTTCTTTGACTGGGTGACCAAAGTAGTAGATCAGGGAGGGGCTGTGGACATGGCCTACCTAGACTTTAGCAAGGCATTTGACACAGTCCCACACAAAAGATTAATATACAAGTTAGCTAGCCTGGGAGTGGGTCCCAAGATGATAGCCTGGGTAAAGAATTGGCTGGAGAATAGGACACAGAGGGTAATAGTAAATGGAGTCCACTCTGAAGAAAGGGGGGTTACTAGTGGGGTACCGCAGGGTTCAGTATTAGGATCGGTCCTCTTCAATGTCTTTATAAGCGACATTGCAGAGGGACTGGAAGGAAAAGTATGTCTCTTTGCAGATGACACAAAGATCTGCAACAGAGTTGATGCACAAGGTGGGTGGAAAGGATGAGAAGGGACTTGGCAAGGTTAGAGGAATGGTCAAATGTATGGCAGCTTAGATTCAATGCTAAGAAGTGCAAGGTAATGCACCTGGGAAACAAAAACCCAGGGGAAGAGTACACAATGGGGGTGAGATACTAACAACAACAAAAATGGAAAGGGACCTGGGGGTAGTCATATCAGATGACCTAAAGGTGGGCAAGCAATGTGAGAGGGCAGTAAGGAGGGCTGGGGATACTGGGATGCATAGGGAGAGGCATCACCAGTAGAAAACAGAAAGTTATTATCCTCTGTACAGACAGCTGGTGAGACCCCATCTGAGTACTGTGCAGTTCTGAGACCCAATCTCCGAAAGACATAGACAAGATGGAAGCTGTCCAGAGGAGGGCAACTAAAATGGTGCAGGGTCTGCACCGGAAGACATATGAAGAGAGACTAAAGGAGCTTAATATGTATAGCCTCGAGGAAAGGAGGAGAGGGGGGACATGATAGAAACTTTCAAGTACCTCAAGGGAATCAACAAAGTCCAAGAGGGTAGCATCTTTCAAAAAAAGAGGTGTGCAAGAACAAGGGGGCACAATTTGAAGATAGAGGGGCGGCTCAGAGGTAATGTAACAAAGTATTTTTTCACAGAGAGGGTTGTGGATGCATGGAATGGCCTTCCGGAGGAGGTTGTGGAGTCAAAAACAGTGGTTGAATTCAAGCATGCATGGGATAGCCATAAGGCAATTCTAGAGGGTGGGGGTAGAAAGAAGTAGGCTGCTGGTTAACTAGGATTTGCAGCTTATCCATTAGGTAGGAAAATGGGCAGACTGGGTGGGCCAAGTGGTCCTTATCTGCCATCAGATTCTAAGTTTCTATGTATGTTTCTGTGAGCTACTAGTCCCGAGGCCACTGCAGTAGAGTACCTTTCTGCTTTAGAGGGAGTGTTTGGTAGTACAGAAACAGGGGAAGACGTGTTATGGAAGTTCAAGTCAGCTAAACAGTGGAGAAATGAGAAATTGTCTTCCTTTGTTACCAGAATGGAAAGGGCTCTGCAACAGGCTCACAGAAAAGGGGGGAGGGGGTTAGTGCCCAAGCATTGAATCAGGTCCGCCTAGACCATATATTGAAGTCAGGCAGGTTTTCCAGTGTGATATTGCTGAAACTCAAATTGCACGACCGACGGGCTGCCCCTCCCGAGTATTGCCAATTGATGAGAGAAATTTGTGAAGTTGAAACCGACAAAGAGGGGTGGGAACCCTATGCGGGGGTCGTGAATCTGTGCCAGACTCCTGAACCCAGTGAACCAGATGAGACCCATCCATTGAGAGGATTGATCAAGGGGAAGACAGAGACTTATGGGGAGTCATACTTGTTCCAAGCATCCCCTGAGACCCACGGTGGAGTGGGAGTGCATGCTGTTTCTTCTGATCCCCGAGTGGAGAGTAATTTGTGGGCTGAGATTAGAAATTTACGGGAGAGACGAGAGATGGTGAGAGAGTTGAAAAAGACTGCTGCCAACCCTCCTAAAATTGGGGAGCCTGAGTTATCTCGGAGCAAATGACCTGGTCAAGAAGAGCCGTGTAGAGCCCCTGAAGTATCCTGGCAGGGGAGATATCTCCCTCCCACCAAAGACCCCAGAGATACTAAGTTCTGTTACCATTGTGGGGAAGATGGACATTTCCAGACTGAGTGCCAGTTGCCAGAGAACCTAAGGAGAGTCACCAGCAAGCTTGTGGCTTGGCACCGCAAGGCCTGTGTCCGGCCTCAAGGAGGGCCCCCTCGAAAGAGCTTCGCCACTAGGGCCAATGCCCAAGCAGCCTCTCAAACAATGCCCCCTGAATGGTCTGAAGTAGTGGGTCCTTCAATGGAAACTACAGTGAAAGCGAATGGAGTGTCCACCAGGGCTGTGTTGGACAGTGGTTCCCAAGTGACCATCACGTTTCAGGACTGGTATCAGAAGCATTTGCCTGATGTGCCCCTGCAGCCTTTAGGGGGACTACATGTCTGGGGACTGAGCGATAAGGCCTATCCCTATTCTGGTTATATCTGTATCTGGTTATATTTTCCT
This sequence comes from Neoceratodus forsteri, assembly GCA_016271365.2. Classification (NCBI taxonomy): domain Eukaryota; kingdom Metazoa; phylum Chordata; order Ceratodontiformes; family Ceratodontidae; genus Neoceratodus; species Neoceratodus forsteri. The sequence continues at coordinate 45,415,781 of CM057451.1, forward strand.
ACTTCTGTGGCTGGGTTGGCCGAACAAGTGGAGACTTTGGCATTAGTGTGTCCCCCCCCACTGGACTGTATGATGGGGTGCCCTTGTTTATTGGAACCAGTGCTCATATGTTTGGTAGCTTGGTGCAGCTGTGTTCTGAAAAACAGAGGTCCAAGACTGAGCGAGCTCTCAGAATTCCGGCCCTAATTCAAAAGACCTATGAGACTCCAAGAAAGGCTAGCCAAGTGGAACCCGAAGGTCCAGTGGGCGTTGTCTGGAAGAAGGATCCAGAGTCTTTGCTGCTAGCACCAAATGCACAGTGTGTTCTACAAGGAGAGGTCCGAATTAGAAGAGATGTTAAGAATAAAATATTGATGCTGGATGCGCCAGGCGATGGAAAATTGCCAGAGGGACTACTAGTCAAACCCAGTATTTTGCCAGCCTGAGCCCATGCTTTTTGCCAGAAGAGTAATGGTTCAAGTCCACAATGTATCTGATCGAGAAATTCAGGTAAAGTGAGGCTGCACTCTGGCCACTGTGCACTGTGTGGATACTGCTGTCCTGCCCAGCAACAAGGCCTCGGGAAAGAGTGACAGAGTGACCCCTGACCTGTTTGATTTCAGTGACTCCCCGTTGCCAGCCGAATGGAAGAAAAGGATTAGTGAAAGGCTTGCCCAGAGGGAACAGGTGTTTTCCTTGAAGGAGTGGGATGTAGGATGTGTACTAGGAGCTGAACACCACATCCGGCTCCATGATGAGAGACCTTTCCATGAGCGATCTCAACGCCTGGCCCCTGCTAATATAGATGGTGTGAGGCGACATCTGCAGGAGATGCTTGCAGCTGGAATGATACAAGAATCCAGAAGCTCCTATGCCTCCCCTATTGTGATAGTAAGGAAAAAGAATGGAAGAGTCAGGTGTGAATTATCGTACTTTGAACAGGCGAACTATACCAGACCAGTACACCGTGCCACACATTCAGGGTGCATTGGATTGCCTAAATGGTAGCAAATAGTTCTCAGTCCTGGACCTTCGCAGTGGGTACTATCAGATCCCGATGGCCCCAGAGGACCGCAAAAGAAAACTGCTTTTATATGCCCACTCAGTTTTTATGAGTTTATGAGGATGCCTCAAGGGATTTCGGGTGCCCCAGCCTCTTTTCAGTGCCTGATGGAGTGTGCAGTGGGGATATGAACTTACTAGAGTGCTTAGTATACCTGGATGATGTCATAGTGTTCGGCAGCTCTTTAGAGGAACATGAAAGCAGGTTGTTCAAAGTCCTGGACCGATTGGAAGACTCTGGCCTCAAATTGTCTATTGATAAGTGTCAATTCTTTCAAACATCTGTGAAATATGTGGGACACATAGTGTCCACCGAGAGCATAGAGACTGACCCCAGTAAAGTGGAGGCCTTAACTACCTGGCCTCAGCCAAAAAATCTGAAAGAGCTTCAGAGGTTCCTGGGTTTCTGTGGTTATTATAGGCGTTTTATCAAGGACTATTCCCGAGTGATCCGCCCTCTACTTAACCTTACTCAAGGGTATCCTCCAACCCACAAAAAGTATAAGAAAGTAGTGCTCCCTGAGACCGAAAAAAATATTTTCGCCCTAATGATATATTTGGGGCCTGCTGGACTCCTGATTGTGAGACAGCTTTCCATGAGATCATACATCAACTTACCCATGCCCCAGTGTTGGTCTATGCTGATCCTGCCAGACCATACGTTCTTCATACTGATGCCAGTTTACAAGGATTGGGGGCTGTGTTATATCAAGAGCACACTAATGGCCTAAGACCCGTAGCCTTTGCTAGCAGGAGCTTAACCCCCTCAGAAAAGAACTATCCAGTGCACAAGTTAGAGTTCCTGGCCTTGAAGTGGGCCATTGTCGATCAATTTCATGAGTATCTATATGGTGCCAAGACATTGGTAAAAACCGACAATAATCCTTTGACCTATGTGCAGACTTCAGCCAAGTTGGATGCCACTGGCCATAGGTGGCTTTCTGCTTTATCTACATATGACTATGCTGTTGAATACAGAGCAGGCCTGAACCACATAGATGCTGATACTCTCTTCCGGAGGCCTGTTTCCCGGAATAACTGGGTCAGGTTGTCAGAACTGGATATTCGAGCACTTTGCCAAAAATTTGACAAGGAGGAACAGGTATCCTCTGATGCTGTGGACTGCATGGTGGATTGTTTGGGGCCATCTGAGAACTGTATACCCGCTACTTACTGCCATTTCTCTGCATTAGATACTGGTGCTTTGCACCAATTCAATAATGACAGTCTTCGGCTGGCTTAGTCCTGAGACTCCATGATAAAAACTGATCTGGAGGCCCTGCATGCAGGGAAGGATGTGTCCAAACTACGTTCCACTGATTTGAGAACTGCCTTGTTATACAAAGAAGGTCCCAAGTTGAAACTGATCAATAGACTATTATACAGAGAAACAGTAGACAAAGGGGGGGCAAATAGACAAACAACAACTAGTGCTGCCCACTGCTTTTCGGTTACTGGTGTTGAGATCCCTGCATAATCACATGGGGCACCTCGGCATAGACAGAACCCTTGACCTAGGGAGGGCTCGGTTTTATTGGCCAAAAATGGGAGCTGATGTGGAACAACATATCAAGACTTGTAGCCGATGCCTACAGCGAAAGACCCTGCCCCAGAGGGCTGCCCCCTGGTTAACATCACCACTTGTGCCCCATGGAGTTGGTCTATATTGATTTCCTGAGTCTAGAACCAGATCAAAGAAACATCAGTAATATATTGGTAGTTACTGATCACTTCACTCGTTATGCCCAGCTTCCACTAAAGATCAGAAAGCAACTACTGTGGCTAAAGTACTTATTGAAAATGTCTTTGTTCACTATGGGGCCCCTCAAAGAATCCATTCTGATCAACGGCGAGAGCCACTTGATTAAAGAGATGCTATCCTTGTGGGGAGTACAAAAGTCAAGAACTACCCCCTATCATCCCCAGGGAGATCCCCAGCCTGAACGGTTTAACCGCATTTTGCTCAACAGGTTGGGCACCCTGCAACCAAAAGACAAGTCTAGATGGAGCCAGCAGATTAGCACCCTGGTACATGCTTACAACTGCACCAAAAGTGATGCCACTGGATTTTCTCCTTATAGACTGATGTTTGGAAGAGAAGCCAGATTGCCAGTAGATGTTTGTTTCGGGGTTTCTCCTGATGGGGTTCAAGTAGCTACTTATCTACTGTATGTGCAGAAACTCAAGGCCTAATTAAACCATGCCTACCAACTAGCCCAGACCATGGCTGCCAAACAAAATCTAGCTAATAAAGAAAGGTATGATAAAAAAGTGAAAGCAATGGAACTCAGGGAAGGGGATTGAGTGTTACTGAGGAATCTGGGGCTGCATGGCAAGCATAAGATTGCTGGCAGATGGCATCACCTCCCTCATATTGTCGTAGGCAAACTGGAAGATTTACTTGTATACAAGGTGCGACCTGAGAACAATTCAAAAGATGTGAAAACTATGCACAGAAATCATTTGCTGCCAATCGGACAGATCCTGATAGAAGCTGAACCCCTAAACAACACCCCCTCTGGGCCTGTGACTAGAGCCACTGCCAGGAAAAATATAAGACAGACTGATCCTAGAGAAATTGAGTTAAAAAGGCCTCCTCCACTTCTCTCAATTGAATCCGATTGCCAGTCTGTGTCCGAGGACAGTGAGTGTAATCCTGAGTACTACCCCTCTTATGAATTGAGTCAGTTGTTTTGGGGCAATCCCCTAATCAATCCAGGGGATGAAGCTGGGCTTTCTGGGCTGTCTGAGCCCCCAGCTTTGTCTCTGGAGCCGATGCTCCCGGAGGATGAAGTAAGTGGCCTCAAATCCGAAGATGTGGGTTCATTGTGCCTGGCTGAACTGTCAGACCTTTTAGAAGAAGGAAGTGATGTGGGGGAGCAAGCTGGTGATATGCCAGAACAAGAAGAATATTTTGAGTGCCCTGATAGTTCCCTGCCAGTACTATAAATTCCCCTGGCTGAGCCAAATGTGAGTTCAGAAATGGGGGACCAAGGCACTGAAGATACCATGGACTCTAGTTCTCCTGCCCCCATAGAGGTCCCCCCAGCAACCCCAAGTAGGGCTAGAGTGGAGTCTGAGCATTCAGAAATTGTGCAAGAAACCCCTAGATGGACTGGCCGAGAAGTACGGCCTGTAGTGAGATTGAGTTATGAGTCCCTGGGTCAGCCTGTGCATCTGCCCCTGAATGTGGTTCATAAGGGAGTGTATGTGACCCCGAGCTCTTTACCCAAATTAAGCCTGGGAGATGACTCCAGATTACTGGTTCTGCCCTATGACTATAGTGCCCCTATTGTTTCCAGTCCCAGGGTGAATGATAGGGATAAGCTTCCTTTTTGCCCAGTTCCCGATGCAGGAAGTGGTATCCTGAGATTTTTACTAGATGTACCTGTGTATAAGTATATATATATATATATATATATATATATATATATGTATATATATTTGTATGCATTATTAAGTGAAGATATTGCCATGAATAGTATAATGCAACTGTTTTACCTGAGATCAATATGCTGAATGCTATCTGAAGGGGTAAAATACAAACAGTTTAAATGGCTGCTGAATGCTCGCTGGAGGGTAGTAACTTGACGCGGACGTCAAGCTTTCCCAGGCCGGGAAGGGTGTAACCTCCTTACAAATGGGGGTTTACTAAAACGGCTCTAGTCTGTTTCTTTAAGAGCAGCCAGCTTGCTGACCCATTCAGTTTGCTGAACAGGGAGGGGACTGTGGGTTCTCCTGCTCGAGTCCCGCTCGAGCTGCTGGTTTTGTGCCCTGTCTTTGCCGTCACTAGGCAGGCAAAGCGGGCCCCTTATTGGGCTGTATTGTTGGTGTACTATATGTTGACTGAGTATTGTAAAATGTAGTTTATCTAACCTGTTTTCCCTTGCAACTGGGACTCTGTGTGTTTCGCCCCTCCATTTTGGACCAGGACTGCCTTTTGGGTCCAATGAGGAGGGAGGGGTGCCTAAAATGGAGTATTGAGCAGCCAGTTAGGGCTGGGACTCTCTCGGGAGCTGGCTGCCAGTGGAAGATATGGCCCATGAGTCTGGGAACTGAAGTCCAGAAGGTGGCGCCTTTTTTGCACCAATAGAAGGAGGCCGAGGGGATTGGCATCTGAAGCCCTCCAACAGAGTCGGATGGTGCCCGAATTGTGACTCTCTGCAACGGCCGAGAGAGCAGAGTCATTGTGGCTGTGAGAAAGGAAGGAGCTCTGGGCTCCTGCGCTGTAGAGTCTTCTCGTGGGAAGCACGTGTGTAAGGCCAAAAAGTTGGGCGGCAGTATCGCCAGAGGAGTCAGACTAAATCCGCTGTGGTGTGCAGGCAGAGGAGGCTGTATACGTGGCAGCTACCTACCAGGCTCACCCTGTAGAGGACTGGAGAATCTGCTTCATCGTGCTCGGTTTGTCAGGAAAGTGAAGCTGCGTTGTGACTCCCAATTCAAGCAGTGAATGCGATTGGGATTTAAAGCAGCTGCCTGGTATGGTACCCCTCTGTCTTACATATATATGTGTGGAGAAGTGTTCAGATCACAGGCCTGTGTCCTGGGGTGGTGTGAGAGGGATCCTGCTACAGGAGTCTTGAGTACAAAATCAGAGTAGCTCCCTGTCAGCTGTTCTCTTGAGTGCAAGTTGGGTCTGTTTGCCTCACTGGCCACAAGAACTGAGCCTGCTGGCTCCGGATTACAAATTTGGGTATTGAACAGTTGTCTTCATCTTCAGGGCCCCAACCAGCTGCATAGAATAGGCTAGCCCCTTATTGCCTGGGTACCCAGTGACAGTGGCTTATAGGGAAGTTAGCCTGTGCACAGTGCTCTGAAATAATAGAGTGTTAAGCTAATTAACTAGATTTCCCCCGCCCTTGTTATTTCCTCCCTCAATAAATCAGATTTGGTTGTTTGGTAAAGCATACTGTCTGAACTGTGTGTTTGTGCAAACATACTGAACAGGGGTTATTGTGTTACTGCATCTTATTTTACAGGGGGTCCCCAGAGTCAAGCTAAACAACCAACCCTGGGGATAAGTGTATATTGTAAAGGTGTTGTTGGTAACATTTGTAGGCCACTAGTGGGAAAGAAGGGGGGTTGCAATGACCCAGAGGGCTGTGACCAAGTCGTTTCCAACTGTTTTAACCCCGCCTCTGGGTGGAGGCACCCGCCATTGGACCCTGGCCCCTTAACCTGTCAGCAATTATAAAGGAAGGGGTAGTAGCCCTTGGGATAGCGCCACCTGGGGGTTACATCACTAACACCTGTGATTGCCTCTGCCCCCTGAAAAGACTCAGAATATGGGGTAACAAACAGGACTTGGTCTCCAAGGGGTTCATGGGCTTTTCAGAGCCAGAAGCAAAAAAAATCATCTCAATTAAAAAAAAAAATCTGCACAAACATCAGACCCTCCACAACAGCTATCCGTCAACAGTGCAGGAAGTCAAAATCAACCACATAAAACGTGGCCTGTCATGTAACCATGGAAACCACAAAAACTGTGGTCCAACATCAACAACCTTATGGGTAGGTCCAAGTTTGACCACTCTTGAGCCACAAATGGCAAAGGTATGGTTATTTGCATCCCACAGGTCATAACCACCCTGTTCAATGATTACCTTGGGGACCTCAATAAATACAGGAAGTTTTCCTCAGGCTCCCCCACTCCTCAGCAATCACCTTTTGTCCATCTCCCAAATTCAATTTTAGGCACCTCTCTGTTGATCAGGTGGTCAAATATCTGATCTGCTCCAACCCCAAACCTGTGCTTGGTCCCGATGGGCTCGACTATTGCATAGTCAAACTAGACAGCAAGGCTCTGGCCAATCCTATTGCTAAAACCTTCATCCATTCCCTCTACACAGGTGCCTACCCAAAAGCATGGAAGATAGCCACAGTCATTCCCATCCACAAGTCCAGTCCCAAACACCTCACCACCAACTACCGCCTAATTTCCCTAATTGCTAAGTGCTCCCCTATTTAAAATATTTGAAAGGCTAGTCTTCGACCAGACTACAGAGTGCATGTAGCAATATGGTCTGTTGACCCATGCTCAACATGGCTTCCACCCTCAACACAACATGAGGACCACCTTGGTGAGGTTCACAGACTTTGTACACCGAGCAATTGACTCAGGTTATTTTGTAGCCTCTGTGTTCGTGGATCTTACCAAAGCCTTCAATCTGGTCAACCATGAACTTTTGATCCAGGACTTTTCCTCCTAAAATTGTTTTATTTTTATTTTAGTCTTTGGTAATTGGATAAGGCCCTCTAGGCACAAGTGCCTGTTTTCAGGGGTGACCTGGGAGCACTGGGCGGCTAAGTGACTTGCTCAGAGTCACACAGCATGCAAGTGGAGGTGGTGAGAATCAAACACAGGTCTGGTCTGCTGGATGTACCAAGCTCATTCACAGCTTGTTACTCTAACCTCTAGGATATACTGCCAGCCCCTGGAAGCCACCAACTGGTACAAAAATTATCTGACCGACTATGTCCATAGGGCCATGATTGACAACTCCTTCTCAGACTTCTGTTAAATCTACTGTAGGGTTTCCTAGGGCTGTACTCTTTTCCATGTTTTTGAACACATCACCTAATGCCTGCCCATCTACAGAAACCATCCTTTCTGCTGATGGCAGTGTCATCTTCAGGACCGGCAAGGACCTGGCATCCCTAAACAATGTAATTCAGCCGGTATTTGACCTACTCCAGGACAGGTTTGTAAAGCACAGGTTTGTTCTGAACACCAAATGAACTAAATCTATGGTTTTCTCTTGGGTGCACAAAAAAAAAAATGGTGCTCCCTATCAACTTTTTGACTTGTATGGTACTGAGGTGGAGCATGTGACTCAGTTTAAATATCTGGGTCTGTACTTGGACTGCTCCCTAAACTTTGACACCCATGTGAACCACTTAGTAGAATCTATTCACATTGTTATGCAATTCACCTTCCCTACTCCCTGGGGCCTACGGCATTAGCTGCCACTGCCTTTGTATTTTTTTTGTTTTAAATTGACTCTCCCTTCTCCCCTCCGCAGCCCACTAGCCCATAGCGGGCATCTGCCTCCAACCTCTCCCATGGGAGCTGCACCTTCTCTGGGGGCTCTGCCATGGTGAATTGCCTGACTGCCAGCCAGCCCTGAGACCCACAGGTATGGACACAGAGATGCAGCCTGGCCTTTGGAGCTACCGGCTTGAATCTTGGTGCTTTTTGTCTCTGCTGGCTGATTTGGTTCTGTATCTCACTTCCTCAGCCTTGATGGACACTTCACCTTTCTCCTGCCCTCTCATTCACTATTGCTTTCATCTCCCTAAGCTGCTTAGTTTGCACAAACTTTTATATTGCTGGGTTGTTTTTATTGTTCTGTATCCATTATTGAATTCAGCATTCTATTTTGTTTTTCAATAATACTTAGTGTCTACTCTACTGTGATATAAGATGCCAAAAACTTGGCCCTTGGAGCCTCTGCCAAGCTTTTGTTTTTGTGCTGACTTTTCCATTAGCAGATTATATCTTCTAGCCACTAGAGGGCTATATCTCTGGTAGCAGTGAAATTTACTGTGTCCACTCCACCATTAGCAGGTTACATGCAGCAGCCACTAGGGGCTCCTATCCTATCTGGCACATCACACACTCTGTTCCCCAGCTGTTATCATCTCAACTCTGTGTATATTTGCCGGCTTCCTCTGCCTCCTACGAAACCAGGGCTACATGCAAGCTCTTCCTCCTATGAACATACATAGGCTACATCCACCTCTTTCAACCTCTCTCTTTCATACTGCTGTTGATTCTAAGCAATGGCACTTCACAAAGTGATATGCCAGTTCCCCTATCCCGTACCGCTATCAAGCATAATATTCATTTTAAACTGTTAACCAAGGGTCACTGGTCCTGCCACTGACTCCTGCTGCCTCCACAGGGGTGGCTTACACGCTGGGGTCCCTGCCTCATACCCCACCCTAATTACTCCACGTAAGCCCACGGTACTGGGCTTGGAACACAGAAGGCACCTCAGCTCCAGAAGATCCAATAAGCTTTTTACAAAAAACTTAAAGGAAGCTTGCTCAGAATCATCCTGCTTTTACTGCTTAAGTCAGGCAACATTCACCCTAACCCTGGCCCTGCTGGACGTGCATCCACACACGACCACCCTAAAAAAGGAACTATTTAGTCCTGGAAACCTGAGATTTTATTGTGCCTTGTCTCACTCGCACTGATATCTACCACAGAACCCTTGAGCTGCAAGCTGCTGCCAACTGCCCTAACTCATCCCTAGATAACTGTACTCAATGCATATGGCATGATCAATTCTCCCAACTCCTGGACAAGCTCATACTCTACAAAAGGGCACCCCATGCATTGTTCCCAGGACCACACACCTAAATATCCCTCCTAACTCTGGCACATCCATGGAGTCCTTGCCCGCTACAGCTCCTCTAAAATGCTGGTATCAGGGAAACCGCAATGTTCAAGAAGCTACAAACTCCTTCTGAACCACATTACCCACCTACTACTGCTGCTACTAATGTTATCAGGTAATGTACACCCCAACCCTGGCCCTCCTCGCTCTCAGAACAGCTTACAACAAAAATCTGCAGGACTCACCCTTGCCACCTTAAATATCTGCAGTTTGCTGCCGAAACTGGACAACCTAAAGGTTTGGGTTACCAAACACAACCCTGATAGCCTCTTGATTATGGAAACATGGCTATCGCCCAAGGTACTAGACTCTGCCATTGTGCTGCCTGGACACACCCTTTTTAATCAGGACCATACCTCAAAGAAAGGAAGGGGTTGCGTAGTCTACATAAAGGACACACTTCAGGGCATATTCCTCCCCTCCCCAACGGAAACACCAATCCAAAAATCCTACTGGCTGTTCACAACAGGGTGCTTATGAGCCTCACAGTCTACATCCCACCCAAAACAACAATTTCCAGTACTAACAACCTCATGGACTTTATTGCCACCCTGCACCTTAACTTCGAGATCATTCTTCTCGGGGATTTCAACATCAATTGGCCCTCTCCCGCAGCTGCTATGGTGAGAGACACTCTAGCAACTATCCAATTTTCTGAGATGATGGCAACCCCAACAAGGGTCAACTACAAAACTGGTACTAGCACACTGCTGGACTGGATCTTCTCACACTGACTAGCCCACATCACCAACACTGCTATCTTCCCCGACTCACTGAGCGATCATTCACCCGTTACCTGCACCTTGCAAAACAACTTCAGCAAGCCCCCACCCAGAACCATAACCAGCCATGTACTCCTCAAAGGGCACCTATCATAACTCAAAGTGGACCTTCAAGGCCTAGACTGGTCTGACCTATATGAAGCAAATGATGTAGACATCGCACTCGGATGCTTCATCACAAAATTTAACGCCACTTTCGATAAACATGCCCCCCTTCCAAAAACAAGAAAATCTAAAGTTCCCTGCAACCCCTGGATAATGCCAGAACTCCTGTTACAACTCAATGCTCGGGACCAACCAACTCTGGATAAAGGCACGCACACATAGTACAGCTGCCAATATCCAACTATATAAAAAAGCTAGAAATGAGTGCACAAAGGCTATCCACCTAGCAAAATGCTCCTACTATAAGGAAGCTCTCTCCAACTCCTGGAACTGCAGCAAATCCTTCTGGGCCAACCTCAGTGATATTACTGGCAAGGATCCCAAAACAGCCCCCTCCATGCTCCTGGTCAATGATGTACCCACAGTGGATCCACTCCAAATAGCAGATGCCCTAAATACTGCCTTCACGGACCTAAGTAGAGTGCTCTCAGCAGACTACTTTGACCCTCCAGTCCAGAAGCACCCAGTAGGTGATCAATCCCATATGGGGAACTGTCTGCTTTTTTACTTTAAAGAAGTCAGCACTACCAAGGCTAGAAAGTATCTTGAGAAGGTGCTGGGCAAATCGAGGCACAGTGGAAACACCCTGGATTTTAAGTTCATCACAATGCGGAAGCCCCCTGACCACAATCATCAAACTATCCCACCGCCACTCTCAGTTCCCCCAGATCTGGAAGTCAACTTCTGTAACACCAGTTCACAAAAGTGGAGACTGGGCACTACAGAACAACTACAGACCAATCTCCATACTCCCGCCACTCTTCAAAGCACTTGAATGGATAGTGGCAGATCAGCTTGTGGAATACCTGAACATGCACCAACTCCTATGCCCAAAACAACATAGGCTCTGAGTGGAACACAGCGTTGTCATGGCTCTGTTGGAATTCACTGGTTATATCTACCAAGCCCTGGATCAAGGGCAGCTAGTGGGGGCTACCTTCATCGAGCTATTAAAAGCTTTTGATATGGTTCACCACACCAGGGTTTTAAATAATTGATTAGCAGTTTTTTTCTTGGGATGATACTAACTTTACAGAAAGTATTCATATAGATTTTCTAGAAGTGCTTGGTTTGTTAAACACAGGGAGGCAAGAGCTATGCATTTTCACAAAGTTTTAGCACTTTTATGAGCAGAACGCTAATCAATTTTTAGAGTTAAATAAAACCCTGCATACACTCCTCCTTGAACAGCTAGCCAACACCAGTCTCTCTTCTGATACAATTCTGTGGTTTAACAGCTATCTCAGCAATCACTCACAGTGGGTCAAGATTGGTGACATTGTCTCAGATAGCAAACCTGTCCACTCAGGGATTCCCCAGGGATCAATACTGGGGTCCCTCTTCAGTATCTTCTTAAATAAACATCCAGGCTCTTGCACCAGTCACATGCTATTGTATGTTGATGACGCCGTCATTTTCGCCTGCAACCCCAACCCTGGACTACTTCAAAATGTCCTCCAACTAGGATTTACTGCTGCTGAAACATGGTTTAAGGAGCATATACTAATCCTTAACTACAAGAAAACTAAGACTGTGATCTACTCTAGCACCCACAACAAACACAAGTCTTTCCCACTATCCATCCTGAACAACAGTGGCAATGTGCTAGACCTCGTGCAGCACTTTAAGTACCTGGATATCACTCTTGACTCCACCCTGTCCTATGCACAGCATATAGACAACACAGCCAAGGCCATCAGTTCTGGAATCAGGATACTCCACCGCCACAAGCATAGCCTTACATATGAAGCACTTAACATGGCCATCACCAGCTCAGTTGTTACCCTCATTGACTATGGCTTGGCGGTTTATGGTTCTGCACTGGACTCAGCGCTCCATTGCATCTCCCTGGCCCTTAATAAGACCTGCTGACTCCTCACAGGTGCTGCAAGGCTTACACACACACTGGTGAGCTCTATTCACGGGCAGAGTGGCTCCAGCTGAACAGCAGAGTTAAGTACCATACCTGTCTACTGGCCAAAAAAGTCACACTAAATCTGATGCCACCAGGAGTCCAGAATCTGCTCACACACCATGTAAGTGCCAGGCTGACCAGAAGCACCCACAGCCAAATTTTCAGTGAACCTAGATGCCGCAAAGCACAGGGTCAATATGCATTCTACTACCATGCACCACACTGGACAAATGCCCTTCCTTCAGCCATCTCTGCTACCACAATCATTGGTGCTTTCAAGCATAAGCTCAGGCAGCACCTTGCCACAGATGACAACCATGACTGCGTTGGCCATTCATAATGACCAAATCAACTTTCCTATATCTGGACCACCATAAAGCAGTAGCACTTAGTGTTCCATCTAATCCTAGGGGCACCTACCTTCACAGCACTTCATTGTCCCACCCCCCCCATCTATCCCCTCCCCCTCCCCACTGGGCACCCATTCCCCCCTCTCTGTCCATGCCCTCCTGCCCCCCATCTGCTACTCTCCAACCTTACTTAAATCTGTTCTTAACCACTTACGCAGGCATACACTTCACTGTACCGCAGCTATGCCTGTTCTCCACTCTGTTTCTCCCCCCATAAGTATGCTTAATTCTCTGACGCAGGCACCGTCTCACCAATGCTGAGGCAGTGTCTAAATATTATACCTTAAGATAAATGCTGTCCCAGTCTTGTAATTCGCACTAATTTGTCTACCTAGCTTGTAATGTACTGTTTTGTACCAATGCAATTTTGCACTTTCTTGTAATGTAATGATATGTACCTGTTCAATTTTTTCTTGTAACTGACGTGGAACCTACAAATGAGCATCCACTCAGAGGTGTTCTCCAAGATATCATTAAATAAAAAAAAAATAAAAAAAATGAGACTAGAGTCTCAACTGAGTCAAAAGGTACCTAGTCCTGGTAACTAAGAGACTGCTGTCCATAGCCTTCTTTTCCTCTGCATTGACTATGGTACTCTGATATATGTGACTGCCCTTGCCAGGATCTTCTCCAAGGTATGCACTGTCTGCAACAATGTATGCTGCTTTCTCAGTGACATGTCATTTATTACGCACCACTGCCATCTGTATTCCTTTGCTTCCTGCCTTTTTCTGGAGGCTTGGCTGGTCCATAGATCAGCCGTATTCCTCCACAAGGTAGTGCTTGGGAAAGCCCCATCATGCATCTCTGAGCTCTTCCAGTGCTTATCCAGTTTGGAGGGCACCCATTCCCTTTTCAGATTTACCTTTACGCTTCCTTTCAGGAAAACTACCTCCAGAGAGTGGCACTAACTTCAGAGTCAATAGGCCCTTACAAGCATTTACCCACCTGCATCACTGATGTGGTAACATTCCTATCTTCGGTTCCAGGCTCTGCCAACATGTGCCTGACAATCCGCACTGCAGCCGTATCACTATGTCCTAAACTGTAGCTTATCCACTTGTTAATTTTATTATTGTACCCAGTATTTATTGTAATGTCTGTTCTGTACCCTGTACCTTTCTGTACAACTGGTCCCTTGTGAAAAAGGGTTATGTAGCTCATCTTGCTTCCTGGTATAAAAAATTTAATTGAAATGAAATATTATGGGCAGGCATTCCCTCGTCCCTGAGGGAGCTGAGCTGTCCTGTGGATACTCAATCCACTCTCCCCTAAGAAGCCCCAGATGTGACCCTGGTCTATTTCTGATCCTTGGTCACTGGTACAGCATGCGGTAAGGCTGCAGTACCTCAGTCACCATGCCACTGGGATGACCATGAACTGTTTCTTCTACTTAGAATTCCTCAATCCTTTCAGAGCTGCCAGAGTTCCCACCCTTTGTTTTGCTTCTCATTACCACTTGTACATATTGGTTTTTGAACCCTGGGATAGTTCTAGCATTAATCACACTGGTGGACAGATTGTTCCACCTATCCACTATCCTCTCTGTAAAGACCTATTTCCTTAAGTCCTTCTTGACCCCCCCCCAGCTAGTTTGAATTTATTTGGACTCTGGTTATTGTGTTACTCCTTAATTTAAATAAATTTAAGGACTCCAACCTTTTGTACCATTGTATGCATTTACAGTTTTGTATCATGCCCCCTCTTTCTCCTCCCCTCTAGTGAGAACATCTATGAGGTAGATGGGCCTCTATAAGGGAGACAGCCTGCATCCTTTCAGGAAGGGGACTCTAGTCCTTGGTGGGAAGTTGAAATGTTACTTGGATAAACATCTAAACTAGCCAGGAGGCGGCACTATAACAAACGGAGGCAACAGTTGCCTCATGGATGATGGAGCAGCAGGGAGGGAGGGCCAGTGGGGAGAAAACTCCTCTAGGGCAGGGAAACATAAAGGCAGATATAAGGACAAGGCAGAAGAAAGGGGGGGGTAAAACCCAGGTATGCAAGGGTATGGGACTGCAGAAGGGAAGGACTGGGGAAACTAAAAAGGTAGAAGGAAAGTCGGGGGAGCTTCAGGGAAAAACATAGTCAGAAATGGGAGGGAGAAGCAGGGCAATGGATGGGGGAAGGAAGGTGTGGAGAGCCCTGTGTGCCAATGCAAGGAGTCTTGGAAAACAAAAATTCCAGACCTGGAAGCCAACTTGGTGGAGGAGGACCTTGATTTAGTGGCCACTGCAGAGTTGTGGTGCAATGAGCACTATGACTGGGACATGGCCATACTGAGCTATGCTATGTTTATCAGTGTGGTTTAACATTAAGACAGGAACAGAGGCTAACCGCATGAGGACCAAGGTCCGTGACTTTAGGAAGGTGGATTTTAAAGTGCAATCCCCTCCAAATGGTGAGAGCGTATGTGGACTCCTTCACCCTGGACTGCCTACAGTGCTTAAAAAAAGGAGTCTATGCAGGTCTATGGTTACAGTGGAGACTCAATCAAGACATTAATGGGTTAAGGTCCCATGAACATTTAAGGTCCCAGAAACATTCCAATGCATCATTAAGCACCTGAAACCTGAGATGTTTAAGTCCTGTAAAACTAATGAATTATGTTCCACTTCCCTAGTTGACCCAAAGACCAGAGATAAAACAGACATTCCCCCTGAGAAAACACAGGAGAGAATTGATTTTACCAGTGCTGATACTTAAGAAGACATATTTACTATCTGACTGGAATATGATATCATGCTGCTTGGTCCTACACCTTTCTGTCTCGAGAGGAGAGCCAGGCAGATGCAATGAGAGCTAGCTGCTAAGCTCTCTTTGAGCTGGAATGGTTGATTTGGCAATTAGCTCTCATAGAGAGAGCAGGGCTTGGGGCTACTGACACAAGCTATCAGAGGAAGTCTGTCATGGTTTCCACAGCCACTTGGCCAGGAAGATGTCAAAGGTTTTTACAATCTTGAAAGTACAGAGTATGAACAGTTATAGATTGTGTCAGAAAGACATCTTTTGGAGAAAGAGACTGTTTCTGTTTTCCTGTGACAGGAGATCAAAGCTTGCTGATCTAGTAAGTATGTTCTAACTGCAAGCCTGTGGACACCAGAAATTGTAAGAGAAACACCTGCATCAATGCTGCAGACATTCTGGGAGAAGGGCTGGTTAGTACTACTGTCAGGTACTGGCTAGCATACCACACCAGGGTCTAGAAGCCTGGATATGTATGTGTGGCATGTGGTCCCTGTTCCTTAGATTGATCTGTCCTGTGGAGGAGACACAGCGAAGAGCCAGAAAAGTCCAGATGACTGTGGACACAGAGAACCTGATCTACATACACAGAGAAACCTGAGACCTGCCTCATCTAGCTTCCCCCCACCCCAACTGCATAACTGAACCATCAACCTCAGAACTGTTAGTACTCTCAGGGCTTGTTCTGCAACTGGGAAAATGTGTACATTTTGCCATCAAATCTACAGATCTGGCTAATGGGCTGGGAGCTACAAATACCTAATTTGCAGGTTTGCCATGTAAGCAACTGCATGGCCTGTGGGGTTTGGGTTTAACTGCTCTGCTTGTTTTAAAGTGCACCACTGCTGGACAACCAGCTGCAATGTCACTGGACCTACAATGTTCCTATGGCTGGATACCTAGTGAAATACAGGGAGCTTCCTTTAAGGTTCAAGGGTTAAACTGGTACCAGTGGGTAGTGCCTCCATTACAGGTGGGCTGGTAATACTAAAAGGTTTACAGTTTATTTCTACTGTATGGTCTTGCCTGATGGGGGTGGGCCTCATCCTGTACTATAAATAAGAGGCATGCTCCCTGACTGTACATGCGGTGGCCGGCTGAGGAGATGTGAGGAGGGCTGTGTTGGTTGCCATATGTACCCACAGCACCACTGCTGTAGAGAATGGTGAGGGGTGCCCGTGCTGCGGGGGGGGGGGCACTGGATGTTAGGGAGGGGTTGAATGTACATCAGAGCTGGTGAGCCGGGGGGAGGGCACCACCAGCACCAGGAATAATATTGGTGAAGCCAGGGATGGGATTGGAGGGATGGGAGTGCACCACTAGCATCAGGAACAATAATCTTGAAGCTGGATTTGGCAATCAAAGGCGGGGGGGCTTACCACTAGCACTAGGGATAATCATTATTACAACAAAGGGCTGGCAGTGGCCATGGTGGGGGGAGGTTACCACTAGCACCAGGGATAATCTTTATTACAACAGTAGGCTAGTGATGACTGGGGGAAGGGGGACCACTAGCACCAGGGATATTTTTACATGGCTGGGACTGGGCAATTGGGGGGGTACCACACTAACCAGTCTCACTACCCATGCAAATGAGCCCACAATGGACATGCAAATGGCCCCTTAATGCTTCCTTGCATGCCCGATGGGCTCATTTGCATGGGTCCCTTTGAATACTGGAAATAGTACTCTGGCGCTATCCAGTCTGGTGGCGTACTTTAGGAACCCTGTAGGGGCAGCACTAAGCAGCTTAGTGGTGGGCTGACGTGGCCCTATATTCAGCTGAATAGTGCTGGTGCATTATTCCACTGAATATAGCATCTTTGGGCACCCAGGCAAATGCAAGGCACTGCGCAAATATTTGCTCTACGCTTTGCACGTATTTGAATATCGGGCTCTTAGTGTGCTGTTAAAGTTTCACTGCTCACAGATTCTTGCTGACAAATATATTTCTTCACACCACTCACATCTGTTTCTAACAATAAAATCACTGACTAACAAGGATTAGTCAGATTTTACTTTACATTTAAGATCCTGGTCAGCTGCTGTTGCACAGCATCCCTTCAGATATATATATAGGTCAACAACATTTTTGTCCTTTTGATGTGTCTGCAGTCTAGTGACTTTAAGTCTGAGCTTCTTACTTATCCATTTGTTAATTTAGAAAACTTCAAAAGCATCTCATTAGGATTCAGATACAGTGGCTAGCTAACAGTTGGCTGCCGCCACATAGAATCACATCAGTCATAAAAGTAGAGGCAAGGTTTTTTTACCATGTTAATCTTTCCACATCCTTATGGATATAAACTTGCGTTTTGGTCTAATATGCTTGAAATTTCTGAGAAAGAGTTATTTTTTATCAGAAGTTGTATTCCATCAGAATCTCAAGATGTATTACAAAATTTAGTGGAAATGTGGAAGGCCTTTTTCAAGACCTCACTTGTGTTCTGTGACCTGCTGAGTTCTACAAAGCAGAAGAGAGTGTGTGCCCTATTGCACACTAAGATGGCAAGGGGACATGGGCATGGCAGCATGATGACATCACTGCATGCATCCCCATGATGTCTGCAGTACCTGAGCTATGTTGCCATGACAATCCCCCAAGGAGATGCACAAGCACCAACTGCTGGTGACTGCAGGGTGTGCTGCACGGCTTCGTTGTATGAAACCTCACATAGTATTAGGCAGCAGGCCCATCCTTGGCTCCTGGAGGTTTACCATCCCAGTCCACTTCACCCCAGTGAAGTACCTTATAGGTATATAAAAATATCTCTGCAAAAAACTGCATTAATACACCAGTTAGGGTTCAGATTAAAGCAAAAAAAGTAGAGAAATGTGGTGTTATGGTTTCCAACCCTAACTCCCCACCCCACTTCCAAGCAGCAAAGAAAAAAAATCACAATTTTCACGGTCCTCTCTCTTGGTGAATCAAGGGGAGGTCTTCCTTGGGGTTCTCAACACTAACGCTCACTCCATTCCATGACTAAGCAAACAATGATACCCAACAGGGTAGGTGGTATTGCACAATACTGGACTGCCCAGGGGTGTAATTAGGCCCGATGCCACAGGCGGAGGACCTTACAGCCCCATGAAAGTCTGGCATTGCTCATATCGCCCACGCTGGAGGGCATTATTGCACTTAAAAAATGGGCTACATGTAATAATTTTATAAAAAAAAAACAAAAAAAAACTAAACCTATGAGAAATGACTGTACTAAATGTAAATTTGCTTTACTGGAAAAGTAGTCCCTCCACTGGTATACTTGCCAGTAGAGGACACTGTAGTCTTCACAGTTGTTTAACTGTAAGAATTGTACTCGCGTGCAGTTTTTTTTTGTTATACTGTGTCATCACCTGCTTTTATTTATTTATTTTTTACTGGCCTTTCCTCTCATACAGCTCCTCTTTAGTATTTACTGTACTTGGGGGGGGGGGATCGTGTCATTGTGAGGTCACAGTTTTCAGGGAGAGCTGCTAAGACACTAGAGCAGAGTGCAAGAGATCGAGTGTGAACAAAGGTAACTGATTTTGTTTTTATTAAAAAAATAATTTTGTTTGTGGTGTTTTTAAGGATCAAGCCCTATTACACAGCGACACAGACATCCCTAGAAGAAGAAACTATATCACTGTTGGCCAGATTCCTGGACAGGGGTTACTCAGGAGATATTGTGAGGAAGCCATTAATAAACTGAGGCTAAATCAAAAAGAATAAAGTCCGATGAGACAGCTGAGATCACATTTGTCAAAGACTAACACAGCAAAGCAAGGTGGTGTTTCTGATCCCAGGAATCCTTCAGTATGCTTGACTAGTGCAGTATGCCAGCTGGGTTCAGGTGGAGTCAATGCTAATGATTTGTGGCATAAGCCAATCAAAGAGCAGGAAAGAGAGTGCTGCTTGTAGGTTGTGCAGAAGGCCAGTCAGATTCATTTCTCGGCTGACTGGAGCAACACTGCCCCGGAGTCCTCTCTTCAAAACTTTGCTTGAAGAAGTTCATTTAATTTCATTTAAAGTCAGTTGTATTTTGTTACTTGTGCTGCCTTTAGTATTTTTTGAGTTATTTTTATAAATTTTTACTTTTTTCAGGGGTTTCTCTCAGTTCCAGGAACCACAAGTTCAGTTCTCCTCAGCAATTCCAACTGTGGTTCTTGCTCTTTTCTGAGGTAACAGTTTTACCACTTTTCACTAAATAACGCGCTTTTAATTTCTTTTACTTTCTTTTCTTTGCAGTTCCCTTATTTTCATTGGAACCACATTTTTTATATATAAATTTCTTATTTTAAGCACTTTTGGAACTGATCCTTTGTGGTTCCATATCGCTTTGAAACTGACTGAATTCTTAGATTTTTCCCTTTTGGGAACACTTATTTGAGGTCTTCTGACAAACTGGCATGTCAGATAGACTTATGAAAAAAAATGCCCGGCTCTGTGGTGCTGGGCAATTTGGGATTGCCTGGCATGCTGGTGACCCAGGTTCTCATCCTGAGCTCGGGACGTCAGGAGTGGAAGCCAGCAGAGAGGGTAAAGGGTATCTTATGGATGCTCTCCTCTGGGGGGGGGCAGGCAGGGGTCTGCACTGCTCTGCAGTGACCCCTGGCAATGATGCATGTTGTGGCTTGGGTGTACACATGTTGCCTGTGTGTCCTGCTGGAGGGGATGCTGGATGCAGCCACTGCAGGGGACGAGGGGCAGAAAAACAGAAAATCTCCCCCGATCGGCTGGATGATGGCTGCCAGGTCCCCCGTTGCCACGATAGCCCCAGGTCGCACCATGCTGATTACACAGGCCCCTACCTACCACTGAGAACAAACTTCTAATCAGGTGGCAGGGTCCATATAAGGTTCTTAGACGAGTAGGTAGTGTCACATATGAGGTAGAGACACCTGATAAACGTCCTGGCAAAAAGGTATAGCATGCCAACCTACTGAAGAAATGGCAGGGAATTTCTGGGCCCACTGTTAGTTTGCTTATCATGCCAGAGAGAGCAGAATCAGAGACAGATATGGCCTATAGCCGCCTGGAAGAAAAAGACCAGATGAAAGTAGAGGAACTGACAATGAACCCAGTCCTTGATAAACAGCAGAAGGAAGAATTATTACAGGTTGTTAGGCAATATGCTGTAGTGTTTACCAAGATACCTGGGAAAGCAAAAGAGGTGGAACATCACATCCATACCTCATCCCCTCCCATTAGGCAGAAGCCTTATAGGCTCCCTGAGTGGGTCAGGTCAGAGGTGCAACAGGAGATCCAGAAATTAAAACAACTTGGTATAAATGAACCCTGAAAGAGACCCTGGGCATCTCTGATTGTTGTAGTACCAAGGAAGGAAGGAAGGAAGGAAGGATGGATCAGGTTATGCCTGGATTTTAGGAAACTGAACCAGGTGTCACAGTTTGATGGGGTCCCCATGCCAAGGATAGACAACCTGATTGACCACATAGGGCATGCCAAATATAAAACAACTTTAGATTTAACTAAGGGGTACTGGCAGATCCCTTTAAGTCCAGCTTCCCAAGAGAAAACAGCATTCAGTACCCCTGTAGGACTATTCCATTTTGTGACCATGCCCTTTGGTTTACATGGGCCACCCGCAACCTTTCAGAGGTTCATGGATCACCTGCTAGCTCCACATATGGCATATGCTGCTGCCTATCTAGACGACACTGTTGTCTTTAGTACAGATTGGCAGACGAATTTAAAACATCTTGCAAGCATACTTGAAACTATTACTGGAGCTGGTTTGACCATCAACCCCTGTAAATGTGCTTTAGCCATGAATGAGACTAAGTACCTAGGATTCATTTTAGGTAATGGGCAGGTAAGACCTGAGATTTCAAAAATTGAAGCAGTTGCAAAGTGCCCAGTACCACAAACAAAAAAACAGGTATGATCATTTCTAGGACTTGCCAGCTACTACAGGTGTTTCATGCCTAACTTTGCAGCTGTTGCAGCCTCCCTTTCAGATTTGACCTAGAAAAGGTGTGGCAACACAGTCAAATTGACACCTGAATGCGAAGAAGCATTCCAGTCCATCAAAATTGCTTTATGCTCCTCGCCTATGTTAAGAAGTCCTGATTCAATAGACCTTTTGAAGTCCATATGGGCGCTTCCAGTGCTGGAATTGGTGCTGTTCTAAGTCAGGACATAGAAGGGGAAGAACACCCAATTCTATACATATCCAGAAAACTCCATGACTGGGAACAGAAATATGCCACTATTGAGAAGGAGTGCTTGGCTATCAAATGGGCTATAGAGGCATTATGTTTTTATCTTTGAGGCACTGATTTTGTGCTAGTTACTGACCATGATCCACGTGTTGGATGAGTTAGATGAAAGATAAAAATGCCAGGATACTTCACTGGTATCTAGCTCTACAACCTTACAAATTTGTTGTTAAGCAGCGGCCTGGTTCCCAGCATAAGAATGCGGATTCTATGTCCCACTATGCTGCAGGTGTAGAAACAGATCCTACATGATTGTAAATATGTAAATAGTATTTGTAGATTATCAGACATAGAAGAAATAGGTATGTTGTATGATTAAGGATATATGGGGTTAGTAGGAAATTTAGCTCCTATCCCGAGCTAGAACAGATAAGGAATTTTGGATAGTAAATAATGATTTTAAACCCCAGGGTAAGTGTTTGTTAAGTACATAACTGTACTCATGAATAAGTATCCAGGAGTGATAATGGTGACAAATCACCATTCGTATAAGGGTGCCCTGGGGATGGACTTCTAGTGAGGGAGTGCAGACGTCTCAACAACCCCACCCCCCCCGGGTTAGTTCAGGGGTGGTGCACTAGGCTGTGCCTAGGTTGTTTTGATGTAAGAAACTACTTAGCATTGCCCCTAGTTTCCTTCTGGGCATGATAGGGTGTGGTAGTACTGGATGCCCCCCCAGATGAGTTTGAGCAGAGAGTGTCTTTTCTTTCAGCTCTCTGTCTTTTCTGGTAGTCTGTTGCACAACAGCATTTTTCTGCCTTTTTCCCTCCTGTAGGATGGCCACCTATAGTCTCTTTACTTATTTAAACTTCCTTTTTCTATTTCTCTCTCTCTCTCTCTCTCTCTCTCTCTCTCTCTCTCTCTCCCTCTCTCTCTCTCTCCTCTCTCTCCCTCTCTCTCTCTCTCTCTCTCTCTCTCTCTCTCTCTCTCTCTCCTCTCTCTCTCTCTCTCTCTCTCTCTCCCACTATGTGGGTGTCCTTGCTGCCATACACTGGTTATGCCAGATTTCCCCTGTAAAAATACAGCCTTGCCAGCCCGGTGGCACTGAGGGTTGAGGTGCTGGTTGCCACACCTCTCTGCATGCCGGCGACCTGGGTTCGGTGACGAGCTCGGGCCACCAAAGGTCAGCAGGGGGGGAGGGATTGAGTGCCCAACGGCGGCTCTCCCACTCTGGGGAGGGGTTCTGTGCCTGTCCCGCTGCTCTACTGCCCTCTCTCAGGTGAACCCGGGGTTGGCAGTGCAGGTCGGATCACGTAAGGGGAAGGGGCAGCGTTAGCTGGGAGCCCTGGGAGGAGTTGTGTCATTATGCATACCTCCCAATTGGCTCTCCTAAAGTGCCGACAACTGTGGGGAACAGAACAAGGAAAAATGGCCCATCACTCCAAGGTGATGATCCCTCTAATGCCGATCACGTCGGCAACCGACAATGACAGCAGACTCCGCTGTGTATCACTCACTCCACCATTATCCGTGTAGGGGAATTTCCCCGGTGTCCTGGCCAAATTTCCCTCATTCACTAAAAATACCACCAACAGCTTAATCTGGTTCAAGGTCAGTTGGCATTCATCTGTATCCCCCTCCCCCGGGTCGTGCCTGAAAATAGGCAGGATTTGTCTAGTGCACTAACCCGGTCAACAAAAGCTAAATAAATAAAATAAATAAATAAATTATCCGGGGAGAAGGTAAGGGGGACCTCTCCTCCTCCCACCCGGGGGGTTATCCAGGGGGTACTCAGGGCTACTGAGGGGGTGATCACTTTAGGGGCAGACTCCTGTGTTGGGAAGGTGAGGTAGTGAGGCTTGTAGGGGCTCTGAATAAGTGAAGTGGCAAGGTTGGTAGGCGGCATAAAGAGCAATGTAAAAAAAAAAAAAAAAAATACAGCCATGACTGTTAGTGCTGCTGTTTAGCTCTGTATGAGCTGCTTTTATGTAGAACAGTGCCTGTTTACAATCCTGCACAAATGTGTGCAGGATCGCAGCGTTGAGCCACTGCCGTGCGCTAAAAACAAAACAAAACCCTGCACTGTGAGCTGGAGCAATAGTTGGTTGATTTGTATGCTCCGTGTTCTGTGACAACCTTAGTTATTTTCCCTGTAGGTGCATTCCTTAGAAAATGTGCCCTTAACGAAGCAGAGCTGCTGTTGTTTAATTTGCTCTGCCCTGCAAGTGGTTTAAATGCAGCCCTGTGCCTAGTTCCAGGGGTTTCTGCTGAGTGCTGTTATTTGTTCTTTTTCCCCTTTTCCCCAGAACAGCTGAGTAGTGCAAGAAATAAATAAATAAAAATAATAACTTCCAGGGTTTTTAGCCTTTTTCATTAGCTCCTGTTTGTGTTCTGCAGGCAGAGTTCCCCTCTGCGCACAAAAAAGCGCCCACAGAATCGCAAAGCTGAACTTTATGTTTATAAATAAAAGCGAGCGGGGATACAGAGGGATTTATATGCCATTGCTGCAAAAACCATGTAAATTCTCCTCCGTGACTGCTTTTAAGAGCACAAGCTAGTTCTGAAATATCTCTAACTCTGCAAGTAAGAAAAAGGGACTTAAATACAGAAATAAAGGAGTGGGCTAGGAGACAGCCCAGGTTAAGCATGTAGTCACATTAAATTCTCGAAGCTCCTGCAGCTGTATGTTTGAACAATAATTTTGACCAAGCTGTAATTAAAACATTCTGTTGCAATGTATAGTTTCCTCAGCCTGGTAGTTTTCTCTTAGGGTTCAAATGACCGTTTTTACCAAATAAGTGTAGAAATACCTAAACAGTTTGACACCGCTGAAATAAATATCTGTTGTAATATCTAGCCTTGCACCTTTGCAAGATTGTGAGCAGTTTCTTTACTGAGGTAGCCTTGTTCTCTTCCTGGTGCACATGGAATTGCAACAAAGATATATACACTTACCTTGCTCTGTTGTTCTGGGTGTTTCTTTAGGGCCAACACCCCTTTCTCCTTCTGCTTAAATACAGGCATGCCTGTCAATCACAGGAGGTGGGTGGGGCTACAGGTATGAAATATCTACAAAATTGTTTTATTTGCATTATTTTTCTTATTGTGTGCCAACATCTTAGAGAAATATGTATATTGTTTGTTGTATTATGTTTTATATATATTTTTATAGCTTAGAAATGAATTGTATTAGTCCGGGGTGGAATCTCTTTGATCATATGATTTCATTGTATAAAAAGAAAGCTGCTTTTCAGTTTAGATAGATCAGCTCAGCCTTGGAGAGGGCTGAGGAATTACAGATGAGAGACCAAAGCTTGGTCTTAACTGTGTGTTGCTGTTTGGATTTATTTTATTTTCTTATATGATTTATTTTTGTTTACTTAATAAATCTGCACTTTGAGTGATTTTTGCACCTTACTCCTGTGTCTGTGCTTTTACTCAAGAAACGCACTATCACACTTACCATAGTAATATTGTTTCTTCCAAGGCATCCTTCAGTATGCCTGACCTCCCACCCATCCTCCCCTTACATAACCTGACTGAGAATGGTCCTGCAGTCCAGACCTTTAGCCAAATTTTAACTGTTCGGATTTAATTATTGCAGAGTTTTTCACAGTTATAAATGTTCTATAATTTTAATAGTTTTTATATAGCATAGAATTTTGGGGCCATTTCCCCTTTAGCTTTGAAATGAATCTGACTGGCCTCCTGCACAACCTACAGGCAGCACTCTTTCTCTCTCTCTCTCTCTCTCTCTCTCCTGATCTCTGACTGGCTGATGCCACAAATCATTCGCATTGACTTCACCTCTGGGGCAGCTGAACCCAGCTGGCATCCTGCACTAGTCAAGCATACTGAAGGATACCTTGGAAGAAACAATATTACTATGGTAAGTCATTTTTTCTTCTCTGTCATGCAAGAATGGGAGTTCAGTCAGCAGAAGCAGGTCAGAATAGCGCTGAGCAGGCAACGTGCTAGAACTACTGCTTTCGATTGTAAAAGCCTTTTTTTTAGAGGAAAAACTCAATCACCTTGTTGTAAAAAAATCAATAGCAAATACATTTGTTGGGATGATTTCTTTGGTACTGATACGACGGGTTGGACTGAAGCCATAATGGAGCGGGGTGCGGTGGGGGATGCCATTCCATTTTTTCTGAAAAATGTTTTAAAACAAAATAAATGATCACTTTTTGTACCAATTGGCACAGGGTCTGTACTTTAAAATGACACACTGTTTTATGTGTCAGGGAGGGCACAGAGTGGGGCTGGGGGGGCATATTCCCCGCTAAGCCAGTGGAAAAACATGGCAGCACATCAAGTCTGAATATTTTAACCGGCACCATGATACCAGTGGTGGGGCAGTGTGGCTGGTACTTTTGATTTCCTGGGTATCTACGGTAAGTTAATGTACCTCTTGGCAAGGGTACCAGCCAGTCAGATGTCAGCAAATAAAAAGCCTATTTTCTAATTAAGGTGAGATGTGATCTGTTTACTTCAGGCTGGGCCTACAGGCTGTTGGCAACATGTGTGGAGACACAGATCTGAATGTTTGAAGACTATGTCACAATGGGAGAGCGTTAGGTCTGACAACCCCAAGGAAGACCCCACCCCTGATTTGCTAAGAGATAGGACAGTAAAAACCGTAATAATTTTTTCTTTTGCTGCCTGGGGGATGGGGGTGGGGAGTTAGAGAAACCCTAATGCCACATTTCCCTACTTTTGTTGCTTTAATCCGAACCCTAACTGGAGCATTAATGCTGTGTTTTTGCAAAGAATTTCCTTACTTTTGAAATAGTAGAATCATCTAGCTAGTTAGCTTCTGTCTGTCTGTCTGTCTGTCTGTCTGTCTGTCTGTCTATCTATCTATCTATCTATCTATCTATCTATCTATCTATCTAGCTATCTAGCTATCTGTAGTAGCTTTCTACAGTGGTAATCGTGCAAACATTTACTGGTAGCACAGTATACCAAGAGTTGCACAAACGCAGTACCCATTGAATAACATGTATACCGTTACCGCAAAATGATGTGTGGTGCGCGGTACCGGTATACTTTTGTGTGGCTACCACTGCATCTATTCTGTCTATCTCTCTCTCTGTCTGTCTTTATCTATTTATCTGTCTGTCTATTTATTTCATGTTTTCCAGGAAAGACACACTGTGCTGGCAGCAGCTTGTTTCCGGGGAGGAAAGAGAAAGAGGAGTACAGTACAACTCTGACAAGAAGATGTAAAAAAAAAAAAAGTTACAGTTGTTGTGCAATGAGGCAAATATAAATACAGAATGAACATATAGTGGCCATGACCAAGTGGAACTGACACAGCTTCACAGATTCAGCACTAAAAACAAGGTTCAAAACCCAGGGATTATGTGCAGACACAAACTGGGTGACTACTGGAAGGGCCTGTTAGCCAGGAATACACACAGTGGTCAAGGGCAATTACAGGGTGAGCTGTGAAGTCATGAAGGAGGGATTTAAGGGAAAAGAGAGTGTGGTGGAGTAAATACTAGGGGAAAGAGAAGACCAAAGCTTAGAGAAATGGAAAGAGAAAGCAGCATGGCCTGCAGTAGATATCGTGGGAAAGAGGGTGATGGAGTGAGGGTCGGTGTTACTAGAGGAATGAAAGTGGGAAGGTGGGGAAGGGAACCAAGCCAGAATTCTGAGATAAAGGAAGCACAGTGGGAGAGGTGCTTGGCATTAAGGGTGGAGAGGGAGGAAGGGAAGAGAGAAGAGTAGGAAGAGCAGTCATGGGTGCAAGAGAGACAGTCCGGGACAAAGCAGCATAAACAGTTAAGGGGGGTTCAATCTGGCCAGAGTGGACTTGGGAGCAGCACTGAAAACAATGTCACCGTAATCGAAGATTGGGAGGATCCTTTTCAAGATGATCTTTCTGTAGGCAAGAAGCAGGATGTATACTTCATTCCTGCAAAGAGCCCCAAGTTTTGGGTGGAGCTGCTGTTAGATTATGTCTGCATGCAGAGAAATCCAGGTGATATTTCAACCATATCCAAGGTAGCTGAAGGAGGAGACGTCCTTGAGCACCACACCATCAAGGGTATGGAAGGAGTGGAGGAGTGAGAGACTGGTCAGCCTCTGCATGGTGCCAATGGTCATAGAGACCATTTACTTGGCATTGAGGAACAGGTGATTATCCCAGAACTAAAGCTGGATGTTGGGAAAATCCAATTGGGGCACAGCAGTCAGGTCAGGGCTAGAGGTATCAGAGGTATAGTGCACTGAATAATCTGTGTACATGTGGATAGCAGCAGAGTACAGGCAATTGGGAGGTTATTTAGGAAAATGGAGAAGAGGAGCAGGACCAGAATGGAGCTATAGGTCACACCTGACCAGACAGGGAAGGGGAGGAGGAGTTCCTCCAATATAGATTGCTTGGGAACTGCCCTCAGGGTAGGACCAGAACTAAAATACCTTAAGGTCAGAAAACCCCATCCTTTTAAGCTTATCCAGGAGAAAGTCATGTGCACTAGTGCTGAAAGCCTTTGCCAGGTCAACAAAGACTGCAGACATGATCAGACCCTGGTCCATCCCAGATAGGATGGAGACAGTAAGGCAGAGGAGGTTAGTAGAGATGGATTATGACTTTCAGAAGCCAGACTAGAAAGGAGTAAGGAAGGAAGTGGAGACAAGGAAAGGGGATAGGTGTTTTTTTCAGTATTTTGTTTGTACTCCCTGGCTGAAGTAGGTTTGGCTCCCATCTGCCCTTTCCCCTCTGTCCCCCACTGTCCACCATCTCCCCAGGCTTACCTGAACTGGCAAGTACCCCCATGGAATTTCCTCCATGGTGGATCCAGAAGGGGAGGGCTGTCCCCCCCCCCAGAGCTAAAATCCAGTATACTGGTAGGTTGTCACTAGTGATAGGGGGTGAAGGCTCAGCGCACAGGGTGCAGTTGACACCTGCCTTGACATATTTTCCTCTGTTTTTCTCTTGTCTCCTATTCACAGTGAGACACAGGATTGTGCATGTACATGTAGGCATGCATGTGTCTCTGGACTGCAGCTCTTGCCCCCTCCCCAGACTTCCGTCTGCCACTCATGCACTCTATGAGTTGCCACCAGTCCTTCACATGTGGCAATCTAGAGCCAAGATGACATGCCACCCTGATCTGAAAGAGGAGAGCTGCCAGGCAGCCCCTCAATCCTCTCCCAGTCTCCCTCTCCACCAACCACCGGGTATCCCAAGCTCAGTCCAGAACTTGTGTCACTGGAGTGATGAGAGGTGAGGCGCACAGCCCCTCAGTCCTCTCCCAGTCTCCCTCCCCACCAACCACCGGTATCCCGAGCTTGGTCCAGAATCTGTGTCACTGGTGTGATGAGAGGTGAGGCGCACAGCACCTCAGCCTTCTGCGCCACTGGACTGGCTGGAAAGGGGAGAGTTGAGAGAGGACTAGGTATTCTCGGAGCTTGTCCAGGGTAGGAAAAAAATGGAGATAAGTTGATAATTCCCAGGAGAGGAGGGTTCCCTACCTCGTGGAAGTGGGATGACTGGTACTCATTTCCAACCATCTGGAATAGCAACTAGGGAGAAAAAGAGGTTGAGGATAGTAGTGATGGGGTAGTAATGGCAACAGCAAAGAGATGAAGGAGCTTTGGCTCAGTGACTTCAGGACTCAGAACGTTGAGGGAGCTTAGAGCTAAAATGACCTTGAACAAAGCAGTTGGAGTGGTGAGTGGGAAGAAGGAAGGTGGCTGGAGGGAAGAGGGGGAGAAACAGGAGAGGGGTGAAATGAAGAGGAGAATGTGATCACAGGTGTTGAAGAAGGTATTGAAGGAGGAGGCAACAGCAGCAGAATGTATTTATTTATTTTTGTTTATTGAAGAGTTTCACCAGAAAGACACACTGACCAGTTGTGACTGCTCATCTCATGGTACATCCTGGGGGAGGTACAGAGGGAAAAAAGGCACGTATACATTGCCATACATGGTACATAAATACATTAACAATTGTCACATTACACATTTCCACATGTCACATTCCACATTCCACATAGATATTGGCATAGCAGGAACTTGAATACATAGATGATTGTCATATCACAAAATGTGGCAACTAATTTCAGGTTGCTACAGTGACATTGTATAAGAGCAGGGGACATAACAATTGGATGTGAGATAAGTGCAAGTGCAAAAAGGTGCTGTTAAGTGCATAGAGGGGCAGACTGAGTGGCAGAACAGGAGAGGGCAGAGAGAATGATGGAAGGGTTTAGGGGCAGGTGCAGTTAGGGGAGAAGTTATGGAGGGTAAAATAGATGGAAGAGGGGGATAAGCAGTGGTGAATTTGAGGGAGAAGTGAGTTCCAGGATTTAGGGAGATGGTGCAAAAAAGCTGCCTGTCTTATGTAGTGGATTGGCGAGGGACAGATAAGGTGAGAGTCAGTGGATCTGAATGAGTGTAGAGGGGTTGGAGGCACTGAAAGAGTGGAAGAAAGGTACGAAGGGAGGAAGTGAAACCAGAATTTGGAGATAAATTTGGTGCAGTGAGAGAGTCAGAGATGGGGAGGTATCCAACTAGAGGACAGGAGAAGGTAAACATCATTAAGTCGTAGAGAGTGAGCTGGTGGTAGATGGTATTGATATACTGTACAGTATATGAGGATTTGTTGTTGTGTGAGAATGGAGGGGGGAGGCATGGCAATGTTCTTACAGCTTTCCATTTATGTAGGACAGAACAGACCAAAAGCACAAGGCAACCTGTAAAGGAATCTTATCTGGAAAAAGTGGGGTTGGGGGGAAGTCAACAGAGAATCAAAAACTGCATTTTTAAGAGCTGCATCAGAAGTTAAGGATGAGCACTCTCCTGTAGTAAGGCATGTCAGCAACATAGGTTGCCTCCTGGAAAAAGTTGAAAACCCACACATGATGGCAACTGGAATAAATTATTGGAACACTGCAAAATGTACTGGATTCATGGGATTCAAACACTAAGAAAGATTGTGTTTTAAATGAAAAAGGAAATGAGTCTGTGTGCTGATGGAAATAACCAGCTACATTTACAAGTATCACTTACATGTGATCATGAATGTTTTCTGTTACCTATTTTTTCAGGTACTGCTTCATATGTTTATCACCATTAATAACCATAAACACCCATGATATCTATAGACCAAGAATAAAAAGAATACTTCATGTTGAGCCTCCACACACTTTTCCACATAAGGTTTTTACAGGTTGCCTGGTGCTTTTGGTCTTTTCTGGTCCATACAATTGGACACTAAGAACTTTACCAACCCTTTTCCTTCCTCTTCCCTTACCCAAAAAGATCTCCTATACAGTATAACACTGCCACATACCAGCAGTCCACTCTCTCTGTCTTAATGATGTTTAACAAATATAACATTTAACTATACAAAGTACCACAGTGAGGAGAAGCAGACAGTGGGGGGGGGGTGGGGGAGGGGGCAACCTTCAGGAGCCAGGGATGTGTCTACTGCCTTACTGTGTGTGAGTTTTCATACCATATAGCCCTGGAGCACACCCTGCAGCTGTCACTAGTTGATG
Source organism: Neoceratodus forsteri (assembly GCA_016271365.2). Lineage (NCBI taxonomy): Eukaryota > Metazoa > Chordata > Ceratodontiformes > Ceratodontidae > Neoceratodus > Neoceratodus forsteri. Next base: position 45,446,921 of record CM057451.1, read on the forward strand.
TGTGTGCATCGAAGGTTACTAAGGTTGGTTAGAAACAGGAATATACCTAGAGGTCCTTTTTACCTATTCCTCCACCAGTGGACTGTTCTGATACCTTCAACAAGTAGACATCCAGCAACCTTAAAAATAGCAGTATTTTGCTTGAATTACTTCACTAGTCAGAGCATTCCATGGTACTACCACTCTTTGCGTAAAATAAGATCTTCTTATATTTGTCTTGTAGCTTCTCCCATGTAACTGTACTCAGTGGCTGCTTGTATTATGAGTACAGTCTTTGAGCACTAGTCCCATCACTGCACATAAATTATTATCACTAAGTATACTGTAAAGTAGTATACTGCAAGTCCCCTCTCTTTCTCCTTTGTTCCAAACTATATAACCTAGAGATTCTAGTCTTTTTTTTACAATCCTGCCCCTCAGGATTGTATATGCACTTAGTCAATCTCCACTGCACTTTTTTCTAATGCCTGAATTTGTCACATCAATGCAGGTGCCAAAAACTGAGAGCAATAACCCAGGTATGACCTAACCAATGATCTATACAGAGCCATAATAACATCTCTATGTCTGCTACAAAAAGTTCTCTTTATGCTATCTAAAGTTCTTAATGTTTTCTTACTCATTAGCTTGTTATTTGAGAAAGACAAATCAGGCTGTATAATACCCCCAAATCTCTTTCCTGTACTACACTGGCTAAGCTATTTTTACCCAAATAACATTGCTTTCTGGAATTTTGTTTTCCGAAATGCATAACATAGCACTTATTTTTATTAAAATTCATACCCCACGTATCAGCTCAGGTTTGTATTTTATCTACAGTGGCGTGAAAAAGTATTTGCCCCCTTCCTGATTTTCTCTATTATTGCATATTTGTCACACTGGATGTTTTCAGGTCTTTAGACAAAATATAATATTAGATAAAGGGAACCTAAGTGAACAAATAACACTTTTTATTTTTACTTATTTCATTTATTTAATGAAAAAAGTTAACCAACACCAACTGGCACTGTGTGAAAAAGTAATTGCCCCCTAGTTAAATCAACCCAATTAAAGGGATAATTAGAGTCAGCTGATTGAACACAGCCAGACTTAATTACAGCCAGCCCTGCTCAATATAAACCTCACTTATTTTGGCCCTTACCATCAGAGTCACGTTGCCAGCACAAAGATTCAACGAGCACATTATGCCATGATCAAAGGAAGTTCCTGAAAAGATCAGAAAAAAAATTTGTTGCCCTCTATCAGTCTGGAAAGGGTTACAAAGCTATTTCTAAGGCTCTGGGACTCCATCGAACCACAGTGAGAGCCATAATCTCCAAATGGAGAACACTTGGAACAGTAGTGAACCTTCCCAGGAGTGGGCGGCCTGCCAAAATTACTCCAAGGGCACAGTGTAAAATCATCCAAGAAGTCTCAAAGGATCCTAAAACAACATACAAAGAACTGCAGGATTCTCTTGCCTCAGCTAAGGTCAGTGTTCATGACTCCACAATCAGAAAGAGACTGGGCAAAAATCGGCTTCATGTGAGAGTAGCAAGGTGGAAACCACTGCTAACCAAGAAGAACATAAATGCTCATCTCTCATTTGCCAAGAAGCACCTGGATGATCCACAGCCTTTTGGGAAAATGTTCTATGGACAGATGAGTCCAAAGTGGAACTTTTGGACAACATGGATCCCATAATGTCTCACGTAAAGCAAACACAGCATTCACAGTAAGAACACCATACCAACAGTCAAACATGGTGGTGGTAGTGTGATGGTGTGGGATGCTTGCTGCCTAAGGACCTGGATGACTTGCCATAATTAAAGGAACCATGAATTCTGCTCTGTACCAGAAAATTCTTAGGAGAATGTCCAGTCATCCTTCCGTCAGCTGAAGCTGAAGCGTAGTTGGTCATGCAAGCAAGACAATGATCCAAAACACAAAAGCAAGTCCACATCAGAATGGCTAAAAGAAGTAAAATTAAAGTTTTGGAGTGGCCTAGTCAAAGTCAGACTTAAACCCAATAAAGATGCTATGGCAGGACCTGAAATGAGCAGTTCATAGCAAAACCTACCAAATGTTACTGAATTAAAGCAGTTCTGCGAGGAAGAGTGGTTAAATTCCTCCACAGCGATGTGAAAGACTGATATTGAATTATAGGAAGTGTTTGGTTGCAGTCATTGTGCTAAATGTGGCATAACCAGTTATTAAGTGTAAAGGGGCAATTACTTTTTCACACAGTGCCAGTTGGTGTTGGTTAACTTTTTTTCGTTAAATAAGTGAAATTAAAAAAAAAAACAAGTGTTATTTGTTCACTCAGGTTCCCTTTGTCTAGTATTACATTTTCTCTAAAGACCTGAAAACATCCAGTGTGACAAATATGCAATAATAGAGAAAATCAGGAAGGGGGCAAATACTTTTTCACGCCACTGTAGATCCTCTTGTATTATTGACATATCTGCAACAGTTAGTGCTGGACCTCCCATCTTTGTATAATCATCACACTTAGCAATGCTGCTTTTGATTCCAATGCAAGTCTGATATATAAAATGTAAATAAGGTTGTTCCCAAGACCGAACCCTGTGGTACTCCACTCATCACTTTAATGCTATTTGGCCATGATCCTCCTGTTCTTACAACTTGTGTCCTCCCTTCCAGACATTTTTCTACCCACTTAACCAGCCTAGTATCTAAACCCATGTACAGTACATTTTCCTTATCAGCCTCTTGTGTGGCACTTGGTCAAAGGCCATAATAAAATCAAGGTAGACCACATCACTTGGAATATTTAAATCTAGTAATTCACTAATTGGTTTATAGAAGGCAATTAGGTTAGTGACACATGCTCTGTTCTTAACAAAGCCATATCGGGTGTTGTCTGTTTCACCTTTACTGAACGGTTTCTCTGTTAAGTGATCTTTCAGTATTTTTTCCATAATTTTGCCCAACACTGTTGCTAAACTAATCTGTCTATAGTTAGATAAGTTATTCTTACTACCTTTTTTGTGGACTGGAACAAGAATAGCTTGCTTCCAGTCTGATGGTATTTCCCCCTTTAGGAAAGATGCTGTTAATAAGCTACATAATGGTTTGCAAACATAATCATCTATATTACACAATAGATAAGGGTTTAAGTTGTCACTCCCAGGGGATATATAGGAGTCTAGCTTCTTAATTTCCTCCTTTATCCTATCTTTTGTAAATAGCTCTTTGACTCTAATGTATAAATTTGTTTGTAGCCCCAGTTCCATAGCAGTATCAATATTAGTATTGAATAATGAGCTGAAATAGTCATTTAGTACAGTACATTGGCCATATCCTTTGTTGTTTCAGCTGTCTTTTCACTATATTTTAAAGGACTGATCATAGGTACATTTCCTTTTAAAGAATTTATGTACCCATGGAATTCTGTAATGTTTCTTGAATTTTTTTCTAAATATCTTTTATAGGTTATTTTACTCTTCCTTATGGCATAGTTACATTTCTTGACCATATCTCTGAACCTGGTCTTAGTTTCTTCAGTCTTGTCCTCAGTCTACAGTTTGTAAATTTGTTTTTTCTTTGCTAATAATCTACATATGTTATTATTCATCCATTTAGGTTTTATTCCTCTGTTATATTTGTTGTTGGTGGGAACCTATTTTTGTTCTAAGGCTAGAAGTTTATGTTTGCATATATCCCATTTAGCACTAACCAATTTGTTAATGATCTCAGCCTCCCAATTACAGACTTATTTCTTTCATTATTTCCATATAAGTTCCTGCCTTATAATTATACAATTTGTGATTGTTTATAACTTTTCCAGCGCTAAAGTCTAAATTAATTATAATCATGCATGATCGCTAGATCCTAGTGATTCCTGAATTTCACAACTATTGCTTATTAACATACTAACATACTGTTTGCCAGCAGATTAGGCCTACGGTCTATTGAGTCTGCTCGAACCTCAGATCCCTAGTTGGGTGCCGAGGCCTTCCCCCCCCTTGTGTTCCAGAAACCCCTATCATCCATCCCCAGCCCCCTGGGACAGGCCATCATCTGATACATCCACTTTCTGTGTCTGTCCCACCCTTTCTTGAAGCCCTCTACTGTGGATCTCTGAACCAGCTCACCAGGCAGTGCATTCCAGGGTCCATCACCCTCTCAGTAAAAACCTCCTCCTCTTTTCCCCTCATCCTTCCACCTTCCAACTTCAAACCATGCCCTCTGGTGATACCTCCCTGCTTTAGTCTAAGATTCCTCCATGTTTACCCTATTTATTCCCTTGAGGATATATATATATATATATATATATATATATATATATATATATATAATATATATATATATATTATATTATATTATATTATATTATATTATATTATATTATATTATATATTCCTTTTACATTAATTATTACTAAATCTAGTATTTTATCACCTCTTTTTTGGTTCTTCCACCATTGTGTCAATCCATATTCATTAATTATATCTATCAGCCCATCTTCTGATCTTTTATTAGCTGTTTCATTTGTCCAGTCCATGTGGCCAAAATTGAAGTCACCCATTATTAGTATATTCCCACTCTTCTCACATTTCTCTCGAATTACAATTAATAAATTCTCATTATATTCCCTATTGTTAATTTGGTGGCCTGTAGCATGTGCCAACTGTTATATTGTTTTGTTTTCTATTATGTCAACCTATAGTGATTCTAATTGAACTTCATTTGAATTCATAGTACCCTTGATCTGTAAGCTTTTTAAACAATTGTTTACACACAAGGCTATACCCTCCTCCAACTTTGTGCTGCCTATTCTTTTTGTATAGTGTATACTACTCAAGTCCCTGCCCTCAATTTATATCATGCTTCCACAATGTCTCAACTACAGAAATTACCTTATAATTCTTATGTGTAATAACTAGTTTTAAATTGTACTGTTTTTTATTCAAGGATCTAGCATTTAAGTAAAGAATGTTTAGGGATCTTATATTGTATTTGCAGTTCAGTTTTTTATTATTTAACACCCCTTCCACAATTACATCTGTTGATTAATTCATCTTTGTAGAATTAGTGTGTTAATTTCACATCCCCCATTAATTAATTTAAATTCAGATTGCTGCCTGTTCTAATCCTTTTTCCCAATAACCCCCCCCCTTTTTATGGCTGTGGGTGGAGCCTACAGCCATTTTGGGATCGATCTGTTGCTTTAAAATGACTGATCATGGCATCTTCCATTGGACTTATGGAACTATCCTTCTGAAAGTCCAATGGAGCTTGCAACACTCTGCCATGATTGGCCGCTACGGAGTAACAGCTGCACTATTTTGACTATTACTTCTGTATTCCAAGACAAGAACTTTGGATGCATGCCTTGATCATTCACAGTTCTGCTGGTGCCACCATCTTGTGAATGGCAGAATGCCATTCACTGCAATTGCACATGCCTGAATGCCACACATGCACAGTTGTGTCACCGCTGCCATCTTGGAGATGGCACTCCTCTCACACCCTCCCACTGCTCCTGTTCTCCCCACTCCCTCCATTCCCCATCCCCATGCCAACATTGGGGTGCCTAATCCCTGTGTTGGCATCATGTAGCCCCCAACTCATGTGGCACAATCGGATCCCACCCCAGTGTGACTAAATTTATGTTTCATTCTTTTTTTTCCCCTGTGCCAACATAGGGGTGCCCAATCCCCATGTTAGCTCCATGTCCCCTCCCAACTCTTGTGGCACACTGGGAGCCCACCCCAGTGTGCCTAAATTTATGTATTTTTTTATTTTATTTTTCACCCTCGCTGACATCAGGGTGCTCAATCCCTGTGGCTATATCATGTATCCCCCAGCTCATGTGGCACAATGGGATCCCACCCCAGTGTGCCCAAATTTATGTTTTTTCTCTTTTTTCCTGTAAATAAAGAAAACCATCTGCCAACATCTTTTCTTTACTTGTAAAAAAGAAAATGGTCCCTCGTCATTGCCCCAGTCTCCCTCTCCTCATCCCCACCCTCCCACTGAGCACCCACCTCCCCACACACCCCTTATCCCATACTTACATCCAGAGGTTGGCATTGTCATCTTCTCTGGACCGGGACATGTCTACACTCTTAAAAGCTGGACCACAAACTGAAGAATCAAAGGTAAGGGTGGTATAATGGTAGTCAATGGGGTTTTCAACTTACTGTATGTTGATATATCAGCCATTTTTAGGAGTTTTAGCCACAAATGTTCAATATGGGGTTCTTGGGACCCCGCCTCATGAACACTGTCACCATCATTTTGTTACTAGGTCCCAAAAGGTGATTTTGCAGTCGCTGTGTAGAATCACCTTTCAGGACTGATTAATGAAATGACAGTGCCACTATTCATAAGGTGGGGTCCCAAAAAGCCCATGTTGCAAATTTGGTGAAAAAATTCCCAAAAATGACTGCATTACGAGTATGCATTGCAGAGTTTCTATGCAAACACCTAACTTTGCCAATTTTTTATATTTTCACTCCACACTTTCAACACTGCCATTTTTGCACACCTCCTTATTAACAGTACAGATGTAATTTTTCACATAGTGCCCAAAACGTGTTTTCGTGCCTGTGATACAGAATGGCACAGTTGCTCTGCAAAATCACCTTTTGGGACAAATGAACGAAATGACAGTGGCACTCCTCATGAGGTAGGGTCCCAAAAAGGCCATATTAAAAATCTGGTGAAACAACTCCAAAAAATGGCCGAGTTACACCCAGTCATTCAAACTTTTTCTACACACACGTGTGCAGTGACAGCTATGATATGGTCAGATATTTCCAGAAATTTCGTGAAACATCTAAAGAGATTCTCTCTGGTGACCCATAGTGGTAACACAGGCAGACAAGACATTTCTAGACACAGACATTTCAGGAAATATCTGACCATGTCTATGGCTGCCGCTGTAACTTTTGTCATTTGGCAGCCCACCACAGCCATATCGGCTCTGGTTGTTTAAGTGGAGACCATCACTGAAGTATAGATCCTGTCTATATGTGAAGGTATCCTAATTTCTCATGAATTTAAAGGTTCCCTTTGTCGTCCACATTCTCAGCCAATAATTTAACTTTCTTAATTTGTCTATTTGCTCTGGTCTGGCTCATAACACTGGTTGTATTTCAGAAAATATTGCTTGGAATTTGTATTTCTCAATTAACTTTCCTATTTCTCTAAATCTTTTTGTATTTCAAGAACTGGGGTTTTATTTATATAATTTGTTCCCACATGAATTATCATTAATGGTAGAGTTTTTTTGGGATCAGTAACGTTTTTTAGCCGTTGCCTTATATCTTTAATTTTGGTCCCCGGGAGACAGATAACTTGGGTATGCTCTTTATTCCCTTAACATATTTTGCTGTCTGCAAATCTCAGGATAGAGTCCCCCTCTACTATTATTTCAATGATTTGTGTTTCCATTTCCTCATTTGCTTTGCCCTCATTTCCTCTTGATATCGGATCAGTATTTATTTCCTTTTCCTCATTTTCTAATATACTGGACCTATTTTGATTCTCAAAACTAATAAGATGTGCATCTGATAACCTTCCTCTCTTTGATATTTTGATCCCCCTTACCATGCACCAATCTTGTTCATGTTCTTTGTTCTCAGCTGTCCTTTTCCTTTTACCCAGACACTCTGAATCAAATGCATTTACATTTTCTATTTTCTTGACAGTTAGAATTGTCTGTCTCTTTTAATACTGTTGCTTTTCTACTTTTCATCTCTAATTCAGTTTTGTCCAAACTTGCCTCTTTTTTTTCCAACCTTATTTGCATTTCCTTCATTTCTCCCAGCAAAGCTCTATTTTTTATACATTTATCACAGATAAAGGTATTCTGCTTGTATGAGGATCCCACCAACAGGTACATATTACATTCCTTACACTTAATTCCTAGTTCCCCATTCAACGTTACTAGCATTTCCATTTTATAGTCTGAGGTATTTAAAGCAAAAAATAATGTTAGATCTGTTTCACCATAATAGTTCCCTTTGAATATATTAGCCCTCTTTCACTATCTCTTAGAGTACTATCATTGTATTTGGTCTATCCCTTGGGGATTATCATGATAACATGTCCAAGCTGCTGTAGATACCACAGGGAACACACACGATGATGTCACCACATTACTATGCCCATGCCTCTGGCTGTCTTAGTGTTTGTTAGAGTACACATTCTGTTATGCATTGCAAGGCTCAGCAGGTTACAGACTACAGGTAAGGGACTTAACAAGGCCTTCCACATTTCTACTAAACTTTAAAATGCCTATTGAAGTTTGATAGAACACAGCCTCTGAGGAATATAACTCTTTTTCAGAACTATCAACCATTTAAGACCAAAACAAGCTTTTCTGAAGCCACATTGTGGAAAGATTAGCGAGGTAAGAAAACCCTGACTTTACTTTTATATGACTGATGTGATTCTGTGGCAGCCAACCAGGGGCAATAAATAAATGTGAAACATGTTTAGCTCTTGTTAGCTAGTTACATGACTACTAGTTTCAGATGCTTATAAAGTTTTCTGAATTAACAAATTATTAAGTAAGAAGCTAAGACTTTTGAAGCCACTTGATTGTAGCAGATCAAAAGGATAAAAATGCCGTCTACCTTCTGTACATATATTTGAAGGGATGCTGAATGATGGCAACTGACCAAGAGCTTAAATGAAAAGAACACTCTTCTAGTTCTTGCTAACCAGTGACTTTATTATTAAAAAGAGACAGATGTGAATGGTGTAAATAAATATATTTGTCAGCAAGAAACTGTTAGCAGTGAAACTTTAACAGCACAGTAAACATTTTATAGGCAGCTGGGATATACAGAATAATGCACAGGCAGGTGTGTGTTGTGTTGTGAGTTTTTTAGATAGCTGAGGTGTGTGATAACCCATAAATCTCAGGAACAAAGCTCAATAGGTTTACGCGGTCATGACACCAAGGATGTGTAAAAAAAAAAAAATCATAAACACACACCTGCTTGTTTTATTTCTTTTTTTATAATAAGTGGTACATTGGGTTTCATGCACCGACGGTAAGAAAATAGTTTAAATGAGCAGCTCATTGCCTGCCCACCGGCCCACCCATTGCACATTTTTAAACCCTGACTGAGGTGTCACACATTACTACTTTACTTGTATCTTGGCTGCCAAAACTCCCAACCCTTGCCATACAACATGCCATTGTTGGTTGCGTTGCCGCCTACCCAGTTTTGGAGCTGAAAGATGATACCAGCAGATTCATCATTCTCTCCTATCTCCAGTCTTCAGTAGTAATCCAGTGACTCTGCCTTTGAGTCACTCTTTTCTTCAGTATCTCCTCTTTTTTCTCAAAAAATAGTGCAGAAGTGACCCACCCCCTCTTTTGTTTGCCACCACGCCCATGGCACATTTAAATTTTAAATTAATGGGGAGTGCTGTATTAGTGCAGAGTGCTGACTCCAATCTCCAGTGTCAAATAGTTATAGTACCAGTGCTGCCCCCCCAAAGCTGCTTAAAAGCCTACAATTCATTCACATAAATTCAAATATCTTACTTGGTTTTCATGCCATCATTTTAAAATTTAGAAGGTTCTTGGTCTCATCATTTGGCCAAATCACGATCAGCCTGACTACTGTCGACAGGGTGACCCACTCATCAGTCAGAAAGCTGCACTTTCAATTTTAAAATGCCAATATGAGCTGAGATCCCACTGCCACCTCTCTTTAATGTGTGGAAATCACTGTCTAGCTTCATCTTTCAACTATAAATTTCATCATACCAATATGAGGAGAGGTGAGGTTCCATTGCTTTCTCTCTTTCCCATGTGGAAAACACTCTCTGGCTTCATATTTTATAGAGTGTGCACTGGCCCATTAGAGGATCACAAGTGACCATTTGGGGAGTTCACCATTAGGAGTAGGCCAAAGGTGACCATTGGCTTTCAAGCAACTTTGTTGGGGTGGGAGGCACTGGTACTGCAACAATTTGATTTTTATTTTGGCAATACAGCAGGTGCACCCCTGTAAATATTTTAAAAAGTTTAAGTAAGATGTTTAAGAAATGTGATAACATTTATGTGTATTAGCCAGGGTTGAGCTTGCTAAATCTTCAACACTGCATTGCAAACAGGAGAGGTGTGGCCTTCTCCTAAATGGTGAGCTCCCCACTGGTCACCTGTGAGCCTCTTATGGGCCAGAGCACACTATATAAAAATGAAGCTGGAGAGTGGTTTCCACACAAGAAAGAGAGAAAGCAGTGGAACCTCAGCTTATATTGGCATGGTAAAATTTAAAGCTGAAAGATGAAGCCAGACAGTGGTTTCCGCACAAGAAAGAGAGAGGGCAGTGGGACTTCAGCTCATATTGGCATTTCAAAATTTGAAGGTGCAGTTTCCTGACCGATGATTGGGTCACCCAAATTTAATTCAGGGGGAAGGACTTCAACAGATTCTTGATGTCATTGTGGAGTATGTTTATAGGAGTGAAGAATATTGGAAACTTTCTGAGCAGGATGAAATTATATTTTCTATACATGGTTCTATACATGGTTTAGAAAACGTCCCTGGGAAACCAATTTGGTTCTCATGAGGAATGTTTGCTCAGTCCTTTGTGATTATCTTGGAATCCCCTTAGAGAAAATGGTTATTACTTAGAAAGAAGATCATGAAGGATGGAATAACTATGAGCAAAATAATTTTGGTACTAGAGGATGGAAAAGTGGCTGCACATTTGGTAAATAATGTTCTCAGATTTTACCCTTTAGGCCTCTTGCATACCAACATGTTTTATATCCCAGGATCTACAGCAGGAAACAATATATCATAATAATATGATAATATTAGTAATGACCATAATAGTAATATAAAGCAAAAAAAAAAAAACAGTAATTGAGTTGATCCAGGTAATCTACTCTTTTTCTCAGTAATGATTTCTTTTTTCAAATAGAGTTTCTGATGCCAGCCTGATGGCACTGAGGGTTGAGACGCTGGACGTCACATATGCTACAACTGTGACTCAGGTTTGGGTCGTCGGGGGTCGGCAGGGGAGGACTAGGATCAAGCATCGGGAAACAGCTCTCCTAGTCCTGGGTTGGGCTGGGGAAACTACACCATGCTGTGATGACCCATGGGGATGCCTGAAGGTACTGCACGCGACAGTGTGACTGGAGGGGGGAGTGCGGTGGACGTCTGCATGCATGTGCACATATATCATTGCACGTCCATGCTCCCAATGGGAGAAACAGGGAAAATGGCCAGGCATGACCAAGCAGCTTGATGGCCGCACCTGCCTCACTGGAGAACTCACATGGAATCACACTGGGGGGTTCCGGAGCCAGTCTGGCTGGACAGGGTATGGGGAGGCCCACCAGCAGACCGGCGATGGCCATGCTGGACCCCCCATCATGTAAGTAAGCCTGGTGTTCTCCTGGTGGGCAGGGCCGGCAGCTGGATGCCCCCGTCGGTAGTCACCACAGCAGGTGAATAAATAAGATAATAATAAAAAAAAATAGAGTTTCTGATATACATAATGAAAGGCTGGATAGACAGTTGTCATACAAGTCTTATCAGAAATTATAGCCTGTTAGTGTCACAACTTCCTCAATTTTTCCTAAGGATAACTATCTTGTGAACCTTAATGGACTGGGTAACAAACTATCAGATCAGTCTTTTACAGACTATCTTCTTAAGCATGATATTATAATTTTTCAGGAGACTTGATGCAACAAAATGACCTTAAGGGTTTTAAACCTTCATTCTTCTGAGTAATGATATCAACAATTTGCACAGATCTACATAAGGTCTTTCAGTCTTAGTTAAAACAAATATAAGGCTGAAAACAAAATGCCTGACTCTTAATTTTCAACATGATCTAGCTATCAAACCCACTGGCATTGACTTGAGATTAATACTTAGTAATGTTTATATTCCCACAATTAAAGAGCAGCTGACACCTTCAGGAGAACGTTAACAAAACATAACATTTAGAAACAGTTTTGCATGTATTTCATATTAGTTCTGTATTCCTCCTGGCCATTATTTATTACTGATGTAATCTGCACGAAAACAGGATCTTTGCTCTTGAAGAGTTCATCTGTCTGTGTTGTCTCTCACTAACTGGAGTCATAATGCACTGCTTAAGACATCACAGTTACTCCCATGGCAACAAATTGTGATGTCACAACAGAGGATTATTACTCAGGGTAGGGGCTAAGCTACAGCAGCAGATGAACTTTGAGGTATAAGGATCATGTATTCATGCAGATTTCCTCAGTAATAAATAATGTTGAGGAGAAATCTATATGGAATGCAAGCTGAATTGTACCTAAATATTATGGTGATCACTGTTCCCCAACACCGGGGGAATAGCGACCACCAGTCACTGTGGTTTGAAATCACAGAAGGAGCAGAACCAAACCACACAAAAACAGGTGTCCTGGATTTTAGGAGGGCAGACTTTGGGAAAATGGGGAGATGCCTGAAAGAGGCATTAATGGGAATGGCGTGGGAATCAGGGGTTGAGGAACAGTGGACAATATTTAAAATCGGGATTACAAGAACAACAGAATTATGCATGAAGCAGCAGGTTAGCAAGGGGAAAAGGAAGACGAGGTCATTGTGGTTTTCCAAGGAGGTAGCAGAGAAAGTGAAAGCCAAAAATATTGCATTCAAGCATACAAAAAGATGCAGGCAGAAGGGGATAGGGAGAAGTACTAGGACAAGAAAAGGGAGGCAGGGAGGTCAGTAAGAGTGTAGCATCTTTCAAAAGAGGGTAGCATCTTTCAAAAAAATAGGTTGCAAGAACAAGGGGGCACAATGTGAAGATGGGGGGGCGGCTCAGAGGTAATTTAAGGAAGTATTTTTTCACAGAGAGGGTTGTGGGTGCATGGAATGGCCTTCCAGAGGAGGTTGTGGAGTCAAAAACAGTGGTGGAATTCAAGCATGCATGGGACAGTCATAAGGCAATTCTAGGGGTTGGGGGGGCAGGAAGAAGTAGGCTGCTGGTTAACTAGGATCTGCAGCTTATCCATTAGGTAGGGAAATGGGCAGACTGGGTGGGCCAAGCGGTCCTTATCTGCCGTCAAATTCTATGTTTCTGTGTCTCTATGTAAGGGAAGCCAAAGCTCAGACAGAAGAGCACATCACAAAATTAGTGGTTAGAGGGGACAAAACCTTTTACAGGTACATAAGTGAAAAAAGAAAGGGAAAGGGAGGGCTAATGAGTCTGAAAGGTGAGGATGGGGGCCACGTGGAGGATGACAACAGTAAACCTGAAATACTGAACAGGTATTTCTGCTCTGTCTTTAGTGAGGAAGAGGAGGGTGATAGGCCTGAAGGGAGTACAGAGGGTGGGAATAGTGCAGAAATGGATACAAGTCCCTTTACATGGGAAAGGGTCCTAAAGGAACTGGAAGGAATGAGTTGATAAAACAATGGGGCCAATTTGGGGTGCACCCCAGGGTCCTAAAGGAACTAAGAGAGTTGGTGACTGAACCTCTGGCAATCCTGCTTAGCCGATCACTGGAAACAGGGGAGGTACCCAAAGACTGGAGGACAGCAGATGTAGTCCCCTTATACAAAAGTAGGAACAAAGAGGAAGCGGGGAACAACAGACCAGTCAGCCTGACCTCGATAGTGGGGAAGAGCATGGAAGCACTACTGAAGGAGAGATTGGTGGAACATCTGGTTGCCAGTGGACTACAGGACCCAAGGCAGCATGGTTTCACCGGGGAGAGGTCATGCCAGATCAGCCTAATTGAATTTTTCAACTGGGTGACAAGGGAGGTGGATCAGGGGAGGGCAGTGGACATGGCCTATCTGGACTTCAGCAAGGCCTTTGACACCGTGCCACATAGAAGGCTATTAAACAAACTGGGGAATATGGGTGTGGGCAGGACAGTAGTGTGGTGGGTATGTAACTGGCTGGGTGGCAGGACACAGAGGTTGGTGATAAATGTCTGTCATTTCACAGAGGGAACAGTGACCAGTTGGGTACCACAGGGATCAGTGCTGGGACCAGTCCTATTCAACGTCTTCATCAGTAACATTGTACAGGACCGAGAAGGCAGAATTTCCCTGTTCACTGATGACATGAAGCTCTGTAACAGAGTGGACATGGCAGAGGGTGTAGACAGAATAAGGAGGGATCTGCAGAAGCTTAAAGAATGGTCAAGGGTTGGCAGTTGAAATTCAATGCGAAGAAGTGCAAGATAATGTATATGGGGCACAAAATCCCTGGAACAACGTATCAGTTGGGGGGTGAGGATATAGCATGCACCAAGCAGGAAAGGGACCTTGGGATTATCATCTCTGATGACCTCAAGGTAGGGAAACAGTGTGACAAGGCAGCAGGTAAAGCAAATAGGATGCTGGGATGCATAGGCAGGGGCATCGCCAGCTGGAAAAGGAAGGTCATGATTCCACTATACAAGACACTAGTGAGGCCCCACCTGGAGTACCGTTTATAGTTCTGGAGACCTTATCTACATAAGGACATAGACTGGGTAGAGAAGGTTCAGAGGAGGGAATCAAAGATGGTACAGGGATTGCATCACAAGTCCTATGAGGACAGGCTGAAGGACATGAATATGTAGTCCCTGGAGGAGAGGAGGGAGAGAAAGGATATGACAGAGACATACAAGTACCTTACAGGGAGGAACAGGGTGCAAGAATACACTATTTTCTAGTGAAAAAGATGTTGCCGACCTAGAGGGCATGGGATGAAGTTGTAGGGATGGGCGATTCAGAGGAAACGTGAGAAAGAATTTCTTCACAGAACAGGTGGTGGACAAGTGGAACACCCTGCCAGAGAAAGTGGAGGGGGCTGAAACAATCATGGGATTCAAGAATGCATGGGATAGACATAAGGGAATTCTGGAGGTCAGGGGTAAGGGGCAACAGGCTTCTAGGAAAACATAAAGTGAACTTACAAGCTCAAATGGGCAGACTGGGTGGGCCATAGGCCCTTATCTGCCGACAGTGTCTATGTGTCTATGTATGTATGTATCTATGTTTTTCAAAGTTTCCTTTGAGGCATCAGCAGCTCTTTAACACTTGTTATTTTTCTAGAGATATTTGGGGGAATTTCAAGAGAACTCTGGATGATCTTGTCTTGAACTTTCTCTAATCTCCTATTATCATTGTTGGAGACACAAATGCCAGAATTGGTTTTAGCTAAGAGGACAATGCTCCTGAGGAGGAACAATTTGCCTTATTCAATACTTCATCTAAAAAAGGCTTAACCTCAATAGATCTTCTAGGAATACTTACATTAGTGATCATGGTAGGTTTCATAATTTTAAATGGAAGAAGCAGGAGTGATCCTGCTTTATGTATTTAAGCACTAGGGGTGCATCTGTGATACACCAGATTTTGGTAAATCTCAAAGTAATTTCTGATGTGACAGACCTGAAGATTTGTTCTCATCCTGAGTCATATCACCTTCCAGTAATATTTATTTTTACTGCTTCTGAAAATGTGTCTTTTAAATGGAATCAGGCATGCAGGCAGAAAATCGTGATTATTTTCCGTTGTGGTCAAAATGTCACGTGCAGTTGGTAGAAAGGACATGCGGCCGCAGCTGTAGTGGTCATGGACAAAAGGTCCTAGTTGTGGGGTGCAACCAATCAAACTGGTACTGCGACCTTTTTCTGTGTACTACAATGTACTAGCAAGTACTTACAACATGTGCTTACAGCTGTCAAGGCAGTGAATTGCAACCCTCTTCATGATGACGTCACAGAAAATTATGACAGGAACAGCTCGCAGTGTCTTTATAAATAGGACAGCTTGAGCTAGGTTAATAGGGTCCAAGAAAGCACTACAATTACATTAGAGTAAACAAAGTGGGGCAGATATTCAAAACTTAGCATGACGCGCAAACCAATAGCACAGGAATAGCTCAGGGTTAGCGTGGAGCTGCCATATTCAAAGGACCAGCTAGCACTCGCAAACCACAATAGCGCAGGGCAAGCCAATAATGTATGTAAGGGGCAAAGTGAGGGGGTGTGAACCAGCATACACGCTCTATGGGATATTCAGAGCTATAGCGCCTTGCAAGGCCACATAGCACGACACTTAGCACGGCACTAATTACTGCCTATAAAAGGCTGGTCTTATCCCAGGGCAAAGCACAGAGGGGGAGGGACCAGATCAGGAAGTGAATATGGCAGCAGTGCCAAATGCTGTATTGCTGTAACTGATGGCAGTAGTAGTGGAGGAGGAGGAGAGGGAGTAGGGCCAATATGGGCCTCAACACAGGCCAAGGAGACGATATGCTGCACATAGGTGGTACCGGCCCAGGGTCTCCTTTGAGATCCTGCCAGATGAGCACATCACTGGATGAACAGGGGTATGTTGAGGCCGCTATGTGAACTCCTGCATGAGCAGCTGCAGTCCAACACCAGACGCAGCCATACCATGACAGTCAAGGAGAAGGTGACAGCAGCGATGTGCTTCCTAGCCACAGGGACGTTCCAATGACCAATGGGGGACACCATAGGGGTATTGCAGTCTGCCACCTCATGCCTCCTGACCCAGTTCCTCGATGCTTTCCTGCCACATGCTGGTGAATTCATAGTATTCCCCAGCATGGCAGTAGGGCGCAGAGAAACCATGCAGCAATTCCATTGAGTTGCGCGCCTACCAGCAGTACTTGGTGCCATTGACTGCACCTAGGTCCCCATCTGTGCACCACCTGATGATGGCAGTGAGGCGTACGTGAACAGGAAGGGGTACCACTCCATCAATTGCTAGGTGGTGTGCGATGTGACAGGGTGCATCAGCAATGTCTTTGTACAGTACCCCGGCAGTGCCTACGACGCCTTCATCTGGCACCAGTCCAAGCTGTGCCAGGCCTTTGAGGAGGGCAGGATACCCAGTGGGCCCCTGGTTGGTGAGTATCAGCATGCAAGGCATGCACACACCACAACAGGGGTGGGGATAGGCAGGGGAATGCAAGGAAGGGGTTTGCGATAGCAACACAGGTGGCGGACCACAGCAAGGGGCAGACAGCAGAACAGCAACTCTAACAGGTGCACATTTCTTTACAGGGGACAGCACTTATACCCTGTGACCCTGGCTGCTGACACCCATACCCTGGCCAGCCACAGTGGCTGATGAGTGGTACAATGAGGCACATGTCACTACTAGGAACATCATAGAGAGGGTGTTTGGCATACTAAAGATGCACTTCCGATGCTTAGAGACATCAGGCGGTGCCCTACAGTATAGGCCTCAGAAGGTATGCTGTATCATCCTAGCCTGTTATATCAATCAATCAATCAAAATCTTTATTTATCCAGGCGGGCACCATTGAGCAAGGCTCATTTGCAAGGAAGACCTGGTCATGAATACATCAAAGTACAGTACAGAAGCAGGTATACAAAAAGCAATAATATACAAGGAAAAAAAGTATATACAGTGTATACAGTACGAGTACAAGGTTGAAATAAATAAAAAAAACAGCATTATTTTACAATTGAAGAAGTTAGCAGATGTACAATCAACCATAGGCATACAGGGGTTATAAGCGGAGATCTTTTGAGTGAGGCAGCTGGCAACTACACATATAGGGGAAAGAGGCCGTGTATGGGGTGGCAGGTTAGAGAGGTAAAAAAGAGAAGGGATATATTACCGATGACTGGGGGAAAAATTGAGCTAAAACCACAGAAAGTGATGATGGCTGTCGTGTACTTGTTTATCATGATAATGATGGAGGAGGAGTAGATAATTGGGACACTGCTATGGATGGGGTGGGACTTTAGCCAGGCTGGAGTGGACAGGGAAGGGTGGGTGCAGCAGGAAGAGTTAATAGGGAAAGAGTGAGAGCCAGGGTTAGAAACATGGTGAGAGTCAGGATGGAAAGGGGGACTTGCGGAATTAGTGGGCTAGTGGTGAGGAAAACATTTGCAAGGTGCTTTCATGTAGCGATCGGAGAGCCCCTTGAAGATATTCAGGCTAACAGGACAGCTCAGCTTCAAGTTTCTTTGTAAACTGTTCCACAATGTGGGTAAAGAGAAGCTTAGAGCAGCTTTGCTGAAATGAGTTTTGACCCTTGGAACTTGGAGGGCAATTAGGGAATAGCTCCTTGGAGCGCAGGTGCCTAACACACTCCAGAGAATACAATCTGAGACATATGAAAGGAGCTTGTTGGTCACCGCTCTGAAGGCCCATAGGGCGGCATTTCTATTCCTTCTATAGTGAAGGGAAGTCCAGCCTAATGATGAGTACAGGCAGCAGTGGTGTGTGGAAAGTGGAAGGCCAGTAATGGACCTGATAGCTCTGTGGTAGAGGGTGTCCAACTTAGCCAGTGCAGAGGCAGTGCAGTGGCTGTAGAGCAGGTCCGCGTAATCTATTAAAGATCGGAAAGTAGCTTGAACCAGTTGAATCTTGGCCTCCTTTGTGAGCAGGTGGTTAATTCTGTAGAATAGTCCTAATCTTTGCCTTAGTTTCTTCTGTAGTTCTTCGAGGTGGTCGACGAAGGAAAGTTTTTGATCGAGCCAAACTCCTAGATATTTGAATTTAGCTACATACTCTAGTGTTTCTCCAAGAACAGTGGTAATTTGTGGGATAGCCCCCCCCCCCAGCAGGAATTGCCGCATGCAAGGAGGGGAAGAAGAGCATGGCTTTTATCTTTTTCGCATTGAGCAAAAGCTTTTTGTTTATGAGCTGGTATTGTAGAAGGTTAAATTCAGCTTGGAGGTCTTCACAGGCTGCTTCCGGCATGGGACAACTCAAGTACAGTACAGTGTCCTCTGCGAATAAGTGGATATTGGCTTTTTTGATAGGGTCATTGATGTTGTTAATGTAGACTGCAAAGAGGAGGGGACCAAGGATAGAGCCCTGGGTCAAAAGTGGGAGCAGGACAGGGGCAGGAAACTACAGACCAGTTAGTTTGACCTCAGTGGTAGGGAAAATGATGGCATCACTTCTGAAGGAAAGAATTGTTGAGTACCTAGAGGCCAGTGGGGCACAGGACCCAAGGCAGCATGGATTCACGATGGGAAGGTTGTGTCAGACGAATCTAATAGATTTCTTTGACTGGGTGACCAAAGTAGTAGACCAAGGAGGGGCTGTGGACATGGCCTACCTAGATTTTAGCAAGGCATTTGATACAGTCCCACACAAAAGATTAATACACAAGATAGCCAGCCTTGGAGTGGGTCCCAAGGTGGTAGCCTGGATAAAAAATTGGCTAGACAACAGGATGCACAGGGTAGTAGTAAATGGAGTACACAGTGAAGAAAGGAGGGTTACTAGTGGGGTACCTCAGGGTTCAGTACTGGGACCGGTCCTTTTTAATGTCTTTATAAGTGACATTGCAGAGGAACTGAAAGAAAAGTATGTCTCTTTGCAGATGACACAAAGATCTGCAACAGGGTTGATACACAAGATGGAGTGGAAAGGATGAGAAGGGACTTGTCAAGGTTGGAGGAATGGTCAAATGTATGGCAGCTCAGATTCAGTGCAAAGAAGTGCAAGGTGATGCACCTGGGAAACAAAAACCCAGGGAAGCTTTCACAATGGGGGGGTGAGATACTGACAACAGTAAAAATAGAAAGAGACCTGGGGGTAATTATATCAGATGACCTTAAGGTGGGCAAGCAATGTGAGAAGGCAGTAAGGAAGACTGGGGGGATACTGGGATGCATAGGAAGAGGCAACAATAGTAGAAAACAGGAAGTTGTTATCCCTCTGTACAGACAGTTGGTGAGACCCCATCTGGAGTACTGTGTGCAGTTCTGGAGACCCCATCTCAGCAAAGACATAGACAGAGTGGAGGCTGTCCAGAGGAGGGCAACCAAAATGGTGCAGGGTCTGCACCAGAAGACATACGAAGAAAGACTAAAGGAGCTTAATATGTATACCCTTGAGGAAAGAAGGGAGAGAGGGGACATGATATAACTTTTAAGTACCTCAAGGGAATCAACAAAGTCCAAGAGGGTAGCATCTTCCAGAAAAAGAGATGTGCAAGAACAAGGGGGCACAATTTGAAGATAGAGGGGGGGACGGCTCAGAGGTAATGTGAGGAAGTATTTTTTCACAGAGAGGGTTGTGGATGCATGGAACAGCCTCCTTGAGGAGGTCGTGGAGTCAAGAACAGTGGGGGAATTCAAGAATGCATGGGACAGGCATAAGGCAGTCCTAGTGGGGGTAGGAAGAAGTAAGCTGTTGGTTAACTAGGATCTGCAGCTAATCTGTTAGGTAGGAAAATGGGCAGATTAGGTGGGCCAAGCAGTCCTTATCTGCCGTCAAATTCTATGTTTCTATGTTTCTATGCCCCTCAGCATAGGTTTTAATGGAGAAAGATCACCTTCAGCTTTAACCTGCTGTTTCCGTTCTCCGAGGTATTCTGCAAACCAGCACATAGATTTATGGTCCAGGCCTGAGGTGCTTAGGGAGGAAAGAAGCAGGTTGTGATTAACTGTGTCGAATGCCTTACTAAGCTCCAAGAAAATGGGACAGACATGCTTCTTCTTGTCATGGTCTAGGAGCCAATCATTGGTCACCTTAGCTAGGGCTGTTATGGTGCTGTGCTTTGCTCTGAATCCAGACTGAACCGGGTTTAACAGGCTTCTGGATTCTAAGTATACCCCTAGCTGGCCACACACTATTTTTTCTAGTAATTTAGACAGGATGGGGAGGAGGGAGATCGGTCTGTAATTATTTAGATCACAGGGGTCACCTGCTTTTAATAGAGGGATGACATGGGCTATTTTCCATTGAGGGGGAGGCTACCCTGGGAGAGTGACATGTTGAATAGGTGGGTGATTGGCACCACAAGCACATGGTAGGCACATTTCAGATAGTATGGCTCTATGAAGTTGGAGCCTGCTCCCTTCCTGGTGTTCAGTTGCAGCAGTAGGTCTTCCACCTCTTTTAGAGAGACAGGCAGGAGGGAGAAGGCCTTCTCAGTAGAGGGGGACTCTTGGGTTGGTGGGCCCTGAGCTGTGCAGAGGTCATTGGCAGGAGAAGTATCAAATGCTAGCTCTGCTGTTGCAAAGTGGTTATTGAGGGCTTCCAATATCTCCGATCAGTTATAGATAACGCTGCCAATGGACTTAATTTTTACTGGAATGGAATTACCAGGTGAGTGCCCAGACATGTCTTTTAATGTTTTCCACAGCTTTGAAGGATTTCTTGAGGCAGAGACTAGCTCTGAACGATAGTAGGCGGCCTTGGCTGCTCTGACAAACTTGGTGCACTTGTTACGTGCTCTCTTAAAAAGACACCAATCCGAGTCGTTCTTGCTTCTTCTGGCTTTTTTCCATAAAGTATCCCTTTCTAACAGGGAAGCTTTGAGCTCAGGTGAGAACCAACGGCAGGTGCTGCTCCTGACCCGCACCTTAACCAAGGGTGCATGCTTATTTAAAGCCTCACTTAAAATATCGTAAAAAATAGTATATGCCCTGTTAACCAGTTTGGATAGGAAGAATTCATGCCATCGCGGTTAATGTTTCAAGTTGTGGACATAAGCAAACAAATCAAAGTTGCGTTTGCACCTTTTGATAGAGAACTTTGTCACAAACTGTGGGTTGTGCATGGATCTAATAGTGGTGATCATACAATGATTGCTAATGTCTGAGAAAAATGTTCCGACATGAGAGAACAGGTGTGGCTTGCTAACCAAAATTACATCTAAAAGGGAGCTGTTGTTAAGGTTCTTTTTATTTGGGTGAGTAGGCTCGCCAATGAGTTGCACCAGCCCCAGAGTGTCACAAAAGGATTCCAATGGAGCTGATGCACTTGATAGCCAATCGTAGTTCAGGTCTCCAAGAATAATGGTTTCCAAGGAACTGAGCCCCAGTACTGAACTGAGGTGAGACAGGAGATGCGGCCCGGCAGAAGGGGGCCTGTAGCAGCCTATTACACAGAGTGCACTGGAAGGAGAAGTGATCTTTAGGGTCAAGCACTCGAATTTTTGGGGAGGATGATGCCTATGCATGCAGCTGAGTATTTGTCCCTTACATAAATTGCCACCCCACCTCCTCTTGATTGCCTATCCACTCGGAAGAGTAAATAATTTGGGATATTGATTTCATTGTCTGGGGTGGCTGGCCTAAGCCAGGTCTCAGTGATCACTAGGACGTCAAGTAGGGTGTGGCTCACCCAAGCCTGGATAAGGGTGAACTTTTTCAGCAAACTACAGGCATTAAGATGCATAAAAGACATTCCTTTGATACCTGCCAGATCTGATGGAGAAGCAAGGGTGTCTAATGGTCCTGGGTTGAGTTCGACATTGCCTGAGCACAATAGTAAAAGAAGCAGAATTCTTTTTAAGGCAGCAAACTGTAATTTGGAAACACTATTTTTTGGGTGATAGGGGAGGCGGTGTTGATGGGTAGGCCTGTACCCACTCCTGGTATTATACTGGCCTAGCGTTGCAGCTACTAGTGTCCTGGCAGAAATTTGCCATGAGTAGGAAGTCTCAAGTCTGGATGGGGGAGTAATCTGCAGAGGCAGCTTGGGAGATGTCCGACTCCCCAGCAGAGACAGCTGAGAAGCCCAATAGTCCAGAATGGCTACCTGAAAGGAGCTGTTGGACGCAGGACAGGGAAAAGCGCAAGGGTCATTTCACTTTAGGGAGGGATGAGGGTTCCGAAGAATTGAGCTGAGCGCTAGTAAAGTAGTGACACACTGAGGAACCAGCTGTAATTTCCCATGGCAGACCTAAATGCCACAACAGCCGGCAGTAAAAGCCACTAGAAGCCTAGACCAATCAGCGATCAGGTGTCATAAGTTCAAAATCCTTTTGTTGGCTGAGAGGCAGTTTTGGAGCTGAACATACCTGTGGAGCAACTCTTTGCAGCTGAGCCAGTGAGGTGGTTCAAGGCTGCAATCTGGTGTGGCAAGATTGGTCTGTAGCTTTCGTTTCTGTTTCTGGCCCTGCTCCACCAGTACAGAATGGAAGTGGGGGAAGGCGTTCAAGTCTTGCAGCCTTAGTGGATGAGCATGGTTCGGCCTGAGAAACAGGCAGAAAAACCCCGGGGATGGTCCTCAGAAAGAGAGGTATCCCAGGTCCACTAGAGCAGAAGAGGCAGTAGAAAATATAATGTGTTTTCTCTTTAACAGAAAAGACAGCCGTTGTTGCCCTCTAGTGGCTACGTAGTATAATTTGCAAATGAGAAAAAAAAAATGAAATTCTTGCTTTACAAAAAAGGATAGACTCCCAGGGTCAGCAGCGCTGATAAACGTCTCTAATGAAGCAAGATAAAGTGGAGACCAGCAGGAAGAAGTCAGTGAGGCTGAGATCCTCCAATTGGAGTGTTGGCACTGAAAATTCAGAATGTCCAAAGGTGCCAAATACCAACGTACCAGAGGGGGTATACGGCTTTTGGCTGTTTCTGTAGATTTCTGGTCCCTGCAATGAACCAGAGTTTGGTGGATCCTATGCGGCAGCTTCAACAAGGGAAGAAAGCCTCAGGGTCTGCTAATTTACAGTAGCAGAATCATGCGTTGCTTCCCAGGACAGGCTTGTAGCTTTTCCTCTGGTGGCGAGGTGCGAGCCCCAGGAGGGCACGGCACATCAGAGGGGGAGAGGAAAGGAGATGGATTAAGTAGGGGCAGGCAGGAAGGTGTGGTTAACTCAAACAAAGAAACAGGGTGGTCACTATTATTTGGAAGGAGGAGACTAAACTACAAAGTGGGTAATAGAAACAGGGAGGAGACGTAAGTGGGTTAGAGGGCAGACAGGTGGCAAAGTGAGAGGCAAGGATTGGGCTTTAAATTTAGAATGCTAGGCAGTACACTGAAAAGTCTGGTCAATTTAAAACTACAGCTTTACACAGAAATTAATTCTAAAAAGGATTCAGCTGTTTGCATAGAATAATAGACAGTGCAGTACATGTCTAATAATCTTAAGACTCTACAGTTTTATACTCAGAATTAATAATAAAAAGGATTAGGCTGTAGTTTTAGGATATTAAGGAGTGCATAAAAAGGTCAACTTAAAACTCTTCAGCCTTTCGCAGAGAATTTATTCTAAAGAGAGATGTAATCACAGTGCATTCAGAGCAGGTAAATCACCCTCAGCCTCTGAACTGCCCCGGAGATGAAATGGTTAACTCCAGAGTAATCTGGAGTTCCACAGCGCAAGGGCGCTATTCAAAGCTCTATCTGGGTTGTTTGAACCCAAACTGTCAGGTTCTTTACGAAGCTAAACTAATATAGCAAGTCTGTGTGGAAAAAGCCCTACACTAGCCATTGGCTACCTACTAGTAGTAGAACAACAGAACACAACAACAAACACAAATAAGAACAAAATTACCTATTATTGTTAGAATAACCCTTGACAAGCACTACTAGGCCCCTCTCCCAAAAGACTCAAGTCAGAGAGGGCCCATCTACTAACAAAAACAGAAATTATCTAGTTCCTAAACCCAAAAGAAGAAAAGAGGAACTAGAAAGCTAAAAAGGCATGACACAGTGCTGCAGCAATTGTCAACCCCATACCCAAGTAGGGATTCTGAGAGGGTAGGAGGGAGGGTTGTCTAATATAGCAAGACTCCATGAGAAGAAAAGCAATTACTAAGGTGAGTAATTTTTTCTTCAAACACCATGAAGTCTTGCTTATATTAGGACTTATTGCAGATTATACAGCAGTACCTCCATGGAGGAGGGTCAGAACCTACTTAGGGAATAGCTCTGAAGCACAGCTGTGCCAAAACGAGCATCTCTCCTGACTGGACGTCCAGAGAATAATGCTTAGTGAAAGTGTGGACTGTTTTCCAGGTAGCAGCTTGACAGATCTCCAAGATAGGAATATCTCTAGCAGCCGCTAGAGATGCAGCTGTACCCCTGGTGGAATGAGCCCTCAAGCCTGAGGGAGGTTCCTTACCCAGTTTTGCAACAGAACTGATCACAAGAGACGATCCACCTAGCAATTGTCCTCCTAGTAGCAGGTCTTCCTTACCCACATCTCCATAGGTAAGGAAGAGCTGGAGGGATTCGAACCTGTGACCCTGGTACGTCTCCAAATAGTAGCTAAGAGCTCTTTTAACGTCCAAACTGTGCAGCCTTCTCTCACCAGAGGAAGTGTAACACTGAGTGGCATAAGCTGGATTGATAAATGAGGACAGAAACAGTGTGGGAAGGGGCTTTCATGCCATTCTAGCTTTACAAAAAAGGACAAGTTCTTTACAACATGGCAATGAACCGTGGGATACAGGCACCTGAACCTGAGGAACAGGCGGACAGTGACCCAGAGCCAGGGATCAGGGGGATAGTGGAGCAACTCGATAGGAGAGATCCTCGAATGGCCTGCAGGGCCCTGGAGCACAAGGCTGCCATCATCAGGACACTACCACAGGCCAGAAGGTGAGTAAACACAGCAAAGCCACCAGAAACAGTGCAGTGTAAATGAATTTATTATGTGCAGGCAACCACAATAGTGCAGACCACCAACAAAGCATGTGCACACCACAGTGGGAGTGAATGTACATGTGATGGCAATGTGAACTGTGGTCTGTGCAGGACATGCATGTGACCATGGTAGACAGCCATGGCACTGTGAAGTGGGTGATACCTGCGGTGCCTGATATGAGGTGGCAGGGTGGGAAGGGCTACCATGGCTGTGCATGGCCGAATGTGCCAGTGATTGTGTGTGTGTGTGTGTGTGTGTGTTCATGTGTGCCCATGTGGGTGTTAACTATGTCACTGTGCATGGCAGCCAGGACTATCTGTGTCAATTACCACTGCGCACACGACGCACACCTTGTGCGTGGGACACAGAGCCAGAGGTGCTCTGTGCCGAGGATATATTTGAGGAGGACTATGGTGAGGCTGGGAGGGTGGTGCGCTAACACCCTGGCCAACCAGCAGAGCCAGACAAGGTGGGCAGCCACCCATGGTGCTTCTGGGTGCTGGCTGATGCACCCGATGCAGTGGTGCTGGAGCCAGTGCCCACCCTGCGGCTGTGTGAGGCCTGCCTGTGGGCCTGTGTGCCACAGGCACACTGTCCCCCTTGCACAGCCCACTGACCACCATGCACCCCATGCAGCACTGTGGCGAGATCAACAACAGCGACTGTGAGATCTGCAAAACCATGGTCATGCGTGGCCACCATGTGCCCCAACCTGTCCTCTACTCGCTGTTTGGCATGTGCAGAGCCTAAGGACACAGACTGCCACATCTGTGACAGCTCATGCTGTAGCTCACATTGAAGTGCATGCAGGTCCATCTGGGCCTCCTGCTGGGATGTGAGGGCAGCCTGGAGTAGATGGTGGGCTCCCTGACCATCTGGCTCCATGGCCAGGGCAATGACAATGCCAGCCGGGGGGTGCATCTGCTGCTGGACATGGTGGGGATGCTGTGGTGGCAGCTGAATGCCCTGCTGCTGCAGGGCCTCTGTGGTGTGCTGTGTCCCCTGCAGGCCCTGCACCCCTCCCCATGGTTGGCAAAACATGTCCAGTTGTACACAATTGGCCTCCACATGGTCCACTGGTGGCATGGCTATCCACCCCAATGGCACTCGTGTTGCGAACCTCAGCATGCCCCACCCCTGTGCCACCTACCACAGGCCCCTCCACAGACAGGAGGTAACCCTATTCTGATCCATCTGATCCAATGTCGCTGGTGACTGTCAGGAGGATCACTTGACCGCCACTCAGATCCTCCACCTGGGCATCCTCCAGGGCTGCACCATTGTCCAGATCCCCACCAACAATGGAGTACCCCACTGGCAGGTGTACCCCAGGTCCACCTGACTGCCACACATGTGCTGCTGCTGTGGGTCTATGCTTGGCACCCATTCAGGAGGTTGATGGCATGTCATCTTCATCCACAGCCACCTGCTCCACAGCAGCCATCCAAGCCATGTCCTAGTGCACTGCAGGCTGTGCACCCACCTCTGTGGAACAAGAAGGGACAGTGTCACTGACTGGTAGTGCACAGTGTGCCACAACCACCACCAGTACATGCACACCCCAGGATACGTGCCACACGCCACAGACATTCACACCACACAGATCAGTCCCAGCGACACAGACCATGGCCATATGCACACCCTCCACATGGCACATGCCTTGAGGAATCGGCTGTGGTGACAGCCCTGCACAGGCTGTGGATGCATGCAATTCCACCCCATGTGTATGGTGTGCACAGCAGAGCACCCCCAGAGTGCACCCCATGCACTGTGGCAACACCGACCCCCAGCAACAGTGCAGGCATGCCGTGCAGAGTGAACACACGCAGATACTGACCTGTTCTAGGTGGTGTGAGTGGCATCTCACACCCACTGCCAAGTACACTAGCAATGGACACAGGACGCAGGGTGGATGCCACCGCAGTAATTAGTGGATCCTTTTGCTGCAGTTGCGTGGTCTGTGGCCCACCTCTAGTCTGCAGTCGATTGCGGAGCCACTGTGCCTCCTCCTCCTTTGCCCGGCATAGCAGGTCACTCCACCAGTTCCTCACAGTGTCTGTGGTATGTCTCTGTCCACCAATGGCATTGACCCCTACCATGACCTCGTCCCACATCTGGTGCACCACGGCATCTGTTGTCTTGTGGCGATGTAGCACCTGCTCCCTCTCCCTGACGCCATGGACCAGCATCTTCAGTTCATCATTTGAGAACTGATGTGCCCGTAAGTGTTCCTGACATGCTGCAGTACCTATGGGAGACATGTAGAGGAACATAGTTCACATGCTGTGGTGTGCCTGCAATGCATGGCACAGATGTAACACTATGTGCATGCCACCCCCGATGCCTGCACTGACCATCCTGTTGCGGCATGGCACACACCCAGGTCAGCATGCGGGTGTATAGTGCACACAGCAACTGTGCAATGCGGCCACCCCTGTGTGCACAGTGCATGAGCATGTGTCATGATGTACACTGTAGACACACAGCACGCACTGGCCCCCACATGGACACCACACGGCCCGTGTCGCCTGTAGGCACACCTCTCAAGTGTCCCCCAATATGAGGGCCATCCCTAACATTGCCCCCTGACATTGCTCTGTCCCCCATCCATCCCTCATGGAACATGTGCTCCCCACACAGAGAATGTGCTGCACATCCAGACATTACTGCACATATGCATACTATTGAATGATACCAGTTCCAGACCCCACGGTGTAGATGTATGCATTATGGGATCCTCATCATTCTGAGCATGTATCCCCAGGAATGCGGCTGTGTTCCTCCATCAGAGGGACTGTGACCCTCATCGTCCCTCATCCTGAGTGTCAAATGCGGGTCAATGACCCCCATGTCAGTGCCACATGGTTGAGCGGTATGCCTGCAGGCCACTGTGGCCCCCCTCCCCGGCCCGGTGCCTGGCTACCACAGTGTGCGGGCAGTCCACTCACAGTGGTGGCTGCCGCTGGTGACATGGGCGTGACACGCACCCCAGTTGGCTGGATGGCAGGATCAGTGGCCATGTGCACCACTATGCAGCAACATGCTGGCATGTGGGCCTGCATGCAGCTGCTCTGACCCATTCCTGTACCGTAGCCACCCGCAAGTGCACACTGTGTACGCCTGGGCCTGGTCATGTCCCACTGCCATAAGGCCAAGCCTCAGACTGCTATACAGACCTGCCTCTTGCTGCTCTGCCTCCTGCGACATGCTCCTTTCTGAAATGCCTGTTCGGCTGTTGCATCAGATGAGTGCTGCAGTCCCTCAACACAACACAACACCGGTGCAGCACTGTTTGCCCTTATATAGTCCAGCTGGACAATCCTGCCTGTTAGGCATGCAAATGAGTGGATAATGATATGCTAATCACACTGTTTGAACCTTGCATACACAAATGCCCTCATTTGCATCCTGGCTGAATATGGGCCTGATTAGCACCGGGCAATCAGCTTAGTGCCGTGTAAATGTTAGCACTGGGCTATGTGATGTCCAGCACCATGCTGTCCCATTAGCACAGCATGTGGCCCCTGTGCCACACCAGCACCCCAGTGTAGCGTGCCCTAGTGCTGTGCTGTGTCACATAGCGTGGTGCTACGTGCATGCATGTCCATGATGCTCTGGGGTCGTGGTAGGGTCGCGCATGTGCAGCACGCCAACTTATGGGTAGCACCACGCTATGTCATGTGATTGCACGGCACTACAGCACAGGTAGCTGTTGAGCTCAGGGTGTGGCACAGGCTGTGGAACAGCACTTGTGGCAGGGTACCAGTCTTGACTGACAATGTCAGGGAGGCATAGGCTTTGCGCTGTTGTACACAGGGACAGGCGCTGGGGCGGGGAGGTAGAATCTGCCAGCTTGGTGCAGCTGGTACAGCAGAGGCACCGGCATATTTTTGGGGAGGTCAAGAAGGGTGACCTCCCACACCAACAGGTACAGGTCTCCATTGCACGATGGCTCATAGAATGCACAGGCATCACAAGGGATGCCGAGAAGTGTCAGCATCACTACACAGACCTGCGCCACTGGCAACGGCAGCATTTGGAGTGGTATAAGAGCATGGTGCGTGATGGCACTGTGCCAGTGCCAGGTAAGTGGCGTCACATATAGCACACATATGGCACTTGCCTCTCTGTCTGCTGGTGTATGTGTGCGTGTGCATGTGCGTGTGTGTGTGTGCGCGTGCACAGGTGTGCTGTGGTGGCAGGTGGACAGCCACATGTGGCACTGGGTCGGGGGCATGCTGTTTGGGCATCCTGGGGTGCACAATGGTACAGGGTGTCAGGGGGCACACCTGCCAATGTTGCCAAGTGCCACACACAGTGGTAGCGGTGCTTGCATGGTGCATGCTGTGCCCATGGGGACACACTGCTGTTGTGCCATTCGCAGCCATGACCATTGGCCATGCTGTGGGTGGCGGGTGTGGACAGTGATGGCAGGAGGCCCTGCCATGGGACTGTCCTGAAACCATCACCCGTGTGCTGTGGGGGTGCTGTTGCCTGGGTCCCTGACTGCCTACACAGCCGTGTGTGCATCCAGTGGCAGTGCACCTGCATCTGGCACTGTTACAATGCTGTGCAAACATGCCTACATGCCCTGTGTGACTGCCGCATGTCCTATGGGCCATGTGGGTCTTCTGTGTGGGCATAATATGTGTTCAGACACTGTCCCTGGGCTGCCCTGTGTGTACAGTGCTATGGGGGTGGGGGTGCATCTTGCTGTGTCAATGGTGGTACATGCTGAGTGATGCGCTAGCGCTCTTGTTACCTCTGTCCAGTGTAGAGCAGATCAAGCAGCCCAGAATGGTGGGAGAAGTCCAAGAGGTGTCCCAGGACACACAGAGGAGCAGCCTGAGGGAGCCGGCTATGCTGCAGCAGGCACAGGAGAGCAGCCCTGAGGACAGGGGCCTGTTGCATGAGAACATGTCTTCCTCATTTGTGCTGTACCTCTGGTTTGTGTGGTCCCTTCACTGGTCTGCCATTGACTGTGCTGGTGGGTTCACTACCACAGGCATCATGCCAGTGCTGTTGCAGCACTGTGCTGTGTTGTGCACCAATGTTGCATGGTGCTGCTGGTGTCTGGCCGCTGTGCCCTGTGGTGGGGGAGGTGGGGTGGTGTGGGCCAGTGTCAGCATGCACAGTTGCAGGGGTGCCAGATGGTGGTAGGGGCCGGGGGGGCGGAGGATCCGAGGGGCACTTATGAGGGTACTCAGGGCACTGTTTCTACAGTCTTTAGCGATACAGACATCTGCAGTAGGGTGGGTTCCACCCCCCTGCCCCCCCAGTTCCTACGCCTGTGCACGGCTGGCACTGCTACGCTGTCCACATGCTCCACTGGCCTTGTTCAGCTGTCCACCTGCATGTGCATGTTCTGGCTGCAGGGCACTGTGCACAGTGCAGTATATGGCCCATGTTTGGTGACATCTGTCGGCCCACCCCTGCCATTGTCTGCACCCTGTGGGCCTGCATCTGCTGTGGATTGGTTTGGACCTGGCATGGGTTAGCCATTATCTGGCCACCATGCCTGCATTGTGCTGCTCTGGCACCCCTTTGGGTTGTTGTTGCGCTCTGCTTTCTGGTACATTGCTATCTGTCTATGGGCAGCCTGTCCCGATGTGTGATCTCCCAGGTGCATGTTGTTGTGTAGCCCACACCCACCACCATCTTGGGGACCACCTGTGTGTCTACATTGTCTCACTGTGTGCAGTGCTGGGGTGTCAGCTGTGCCATGGTGCTGTCGGGGCCTGACGTAACCATGTCTATTGGGTATTAAGATGGTGCCTGTGTCCACCAGATCTGCCCTCTGGGCACCTGCCAGGTATGCCTACCATTGCACTCCTCACCACCACTTGGCATGGCTGTCAGGACACACTGTCCATCTCTGTATAGCCACCTGTGGCTGCAGTATGCCTCCTGGCCAGTTTCTCATCCTCACGTGCTCCCCCTTCCTCTTGTAGGTCCACTCCGATCGTCTTTGTGGGCGACCAGACCAGAGGAGTCGGAGGGCTCAGAAAACCTACTGCGATGCCTTGCCCAGCAGCAGAGGATGATAATAGAGCAGCAGGCTGTCCTAATTTTGGAGACCAGGAGGGTGGCTGCTGTCCTGGAGGCATGTCTGCTGGATCCATGCCTCAGTCAACCATGAGCATCACCCCTTTTCTGTTGGCAACCCCCCCTTTCTGGACTGGTGTTTATCCCTGACCTCTGTTACATTCCCCCTGTTTGTGTCCACCTCCCCTTCCCCCATTACCATTGCCATCCTGTAAATATTGTAGATATGTAAATATGTTTTTCATGCCACTGTTTATGTAGTCTTTGTTTTCATTGTTGTAGTCGTTCGCATGCTGGTCTGCTTAGTGGTAGTGTTCTGTGCTGGGGGGGTTATTTACATTTTTGTTTTTTGTGGTTGTACAGTTGGCTTTATTCATTTTAGTGTTGTTGCAGTGAGTAGCAGTCGTGGTAGTGTTTCTAGTTCACAGTTTGGTTCTGTTTGTTGTTTATTTTATTCGTTTACCTTTCGCATTGTTGTGTGTACGTTTGCTTCACTGTACTGTTCCTGTTGCTTTGCACTTCATTTGTTACATATTACATTCCAGTTTCTACAGTTTACTGCGTCCTGTGTCATTATTGGGTGCTGGGGTTTTCACGTCGTATGTACTGCTCCTTGGTTCTCACTCATGGGTCCTGGTTGTTGCTTGCCATTCACATGCATGTGTGTGATATACTGGATTTTGCATTGCGGCCTGCACCTGGGACCTAGTTCCAGGCTGTGTTTCATCGCATGTGTCTCAGCGTCAGGCTGTCTCTCTTCTGCACTGTGTTCCACTGGGTGTTTGCACTGCCTGCCTAGGTGCTATATTCAGTGATGTCTTGTTTGCTATATTCAGTGCTGTCTTATTCCTGGGCAATGTTTGCCCTGCACTCCTGGCCCCGTTTGCCCAGCTTCCTTTGCTTGCTATATTCAGCTGGTTTTGCACTGGGCTATTCCTTTTGAATATAGCTTGCTTTCTGCTCTAGGCTAAGTTTGCCCACCGGGCAGTGTTAACTTTGCCCCGAGGCAGGGTTTTAAATATCTGGCCCAGTGTTTCAAACCATATGTTCTGATTTTAATAATAGGTCTGAGAAGCAATATTTGAGGGTTATAGCGACCACTATAGAAATAAATGTGGTATACTATGCACTCTGTTTGATGATTTGCACATAAAATTAACAGAAAGCAGAATTTGCACAGTGTTTTACTTGCACATTTAATCAAAAGGCTTGCCTGTAATTATGTGGGGGGAAGAGCTCCTCCCCCACAGCATATTTAAATTGATCAACTGACTTCCGCTCTTCTTAGAGCGAGTCGCAATCATTCCATAGCATGCTGGGGCTGGGTTCCTCCTCCCTTCACTTTGTCTCCCTGTGCCTCCGGTTGGTCCCTCCCCTCCATTTTTTCTCCTGTTTCCTCGTTCCTGCCTGATCCCCCCCCCTCGCCTTTCCTTCCTTATGTTTTCTATTTGGGGGAGAGGGTCATCTGGCCCCATGCCGCAGCCTCGCTCAGTTCGTCTGCTGGCTCCTGCTTCTCCCTAGCGCACATTGCGGCTGCTTCCACCGCTCTACTCTGCATCTACTGTGTTTCAGCAGTGCTAATCTGCCTAACTCCTTCCTTGCTTCCCTGACATGTTAGCTACTAAGCTCTCCTGGTGTGCCTTGGACTTGCCCATGTGCTGGATATCCATTCAGGACCGACTGTTCAGCTCTCGGAGGATCTCACCGTGGTTTCACATGTGCATTCAGTGCTGAACTGCCTCTTCGCCTTGCGGCGAGTTTCCACTTGGTCTGCAATTCTCCTGTTACCATTTCTCAATGCCTCGTATACCCTGGCTGGATGTATGGCACTTCCTACTGTCGTGCCACTAGAGCCGTTCATCCATGGACAGCAACGTGGGGGGGAGGGTCGGTGAGCGTGTCTGGCTTGCAGGCTCATCGCAGCGTATGTTCAGTGCCACCTGCTGGGGTTCATCCCTTCAGCCTTTACTCATTTTATTTATTGTTCTTTTCAGTTGGATACCGCATGGCTGCAAGTTCTGTTCCATTTGGGCATTCCTTTTTCATTTCCTGGTGGCCACCCGTTACAGCTCTATCGGACCATTGCAAGACACTTGGTATGTAGCAGCCAGCCTTCCAAGAAGAACTTGCAGACTCTGGGCACCTATGGGACTTGCAGTTTATTCTGCTCTGTTTTGTCCATGATTCCTTCTCCTCCTATGTCTTCCCTACTGCACCGCCTGTTGGCACTTTTGCAAGCTGTTCTCAGCTTCTTGAGCTCTATGTCTGACTGTTGCACCATTACCCTGCCTACCTACTTTATGTTCCATCTCAGGATTTCTTCTGGTCCTTGTTGTTATCATGTTGCCATGCTGCATCTATTTATTGTCCCCCTTTTTTGACTGGCCTTCGTATGGTCCAGCAGTACTGGCTCCTTTTTGGGGGGGACTTAGCTGCCATTTTTCCTTACCTTACCAGCTGACCTGCGTTTGGTCCAGCTGCGAATGCTAGCTTATGTGGGGCTAGCTGCTACTCGACTTACCTTACCGACTACCTATGAGGGGTCCACCTGTGCATATTGGCTTCCATAGGTCATCTTGCTCCCATTACCTGTTGACACTAGTGGGGTCCAGCTGCACTACATTTGTCTACTTCTACGACCTGCTTTGTCCTTCGGGCACAGAGTTCACTACTTCTACTCCATCCGCCTTGCCAGTTCAGAGCCTAAAGATTCACGTATTCTACTATACACCTACCTGCTGCTGTTTCAAACAGCCCAGGAGCCCCTACTATGGATGCACGTTTTGAAGTTCGACATTTCTCATCTAGTCTTAGACGCCTTTGCCTGCTTCCCTGATACTCACCTGCATCATGCAGCTTGCTTACTATTATGATTTATGCAGGTTCACTTCTTTACCTTACTTGCTCATGTTACCTGCTTTGCCATCCAAGGCTTATGGGTCATTACGGCTAACCTGTCATTACAATCTACTGCTTTCCTCATGAACTGGCATCCTTCAAACCTCTGTTTACGTATTTATTGCGATCTCATCCCAGGACGTGCTCCTATGCATTGCATTGCATTGCATGCAATTAAATGTTACCATTGCATTTCTACCACTGCTCTGCAGTCTGCCTCCCCCATGGGGCCAGAAGTTGGCCATCATATTTGGTTGGACCTGTGCCTTTAGGCCCGGCAGTCCTTTGTTTCTATTTATATTTTATTGCACCATACTCATTTGCTTCTACTACCTGCCTTCGCCCATCGGGCTCAGAGGTTTACCTACTACCTAATTGCTTCTCTGACCTGCCTTCATCCATCAGGCTAGGAGGTTACCTACTAATTCCTGCTTCTACGACCTGCCTTCGCCCATCGGGCTGGAAGGTCTACCTACCTACTCGCTTGCTTCTCTGACCTGCCTTCACCCTTTGGGCTGGGAGGTTCACCTCCTTCTGTTCTCCTTCGGCCTCGCCCAGCTCGGGACCTGGTGATTCCATTCTACTTATGCATACCTGCTTCTGCTGTCTCAGCCCTGAACTCCCTGATGCTTCACCTTTCAGGACATTAGTTGTCATCTCATCTTTGCTCCCCCTACATGCCTGGTGACTCCTACTTCTCCAACTCAGTGGATATTCCTCATGCTCAAACGCTTCAGATTGCCTTGGATGCTTTGCCCTGTTGCCTCAGCCGTGGAATTACAGCTGCTTCTTTCCAGGACTTGTTTGGCGTCTTCTGAGGACTTTCATTCTCCTGCTTGTGCTCTACCAACTTCAGACCCGTGACACTGCTACTTCATTTGACTCTGCTTCTTCAGTTATCTCCATCTCAGACTCTTCAGGTTTCATCTGCTTCATGACTCAAATTTGCCTGCCTTCAGTTCTTAATGTTATTCCTCTCGTACAGTTGCCATGTCTCAATCTCAGTCTCTTCAAAGTGAATTCGTACCCATCCAGCTGATGGATTCCTGCACATCATCAAAGGACTACATTGCTTGATTTCTGCCAGCGGACATTCCTGGGTCTAGCGGGGCTTCCATGCTGTACTCAGCCGCCTCTTTCCTATCCCGCCAGCTGTCTATTAGCTACGTTGTCTTCAAAGGCTAGTTGCCATGTCCTGTTCCTTCTACTTTGCCTACGTTGGCGCAAGCCTGCTCCTACTACCTCTCGCTTTGGGTTCAGTTCGGTTGACTTCATTCATTTGGGCTCACCTCATTCTACTACTTGGATGCTTCATAAATCGCACCAGTGTCTCCAATTATCAAATAGCATGATATTATTCCAGCTCAACTCTACAGCCATTGCTTCATATCAATTCCTAAAAGATTATATTTTCTTATCAGAACTGAATTTGTCACTCGATAGCCTAGCCTCAAGCCTTCTCTCATTTTTCATACTATACAGGCCCTTTTAGAAACCTGGAAGTCGTACTACTTCTAATTCATCCTGCCTCGCAGACATCAAGCTTGGATGCAATTATCTTTTGGTTTCTTGTATTGAATTCGTCAGTCATCAACTTCATCTCAAACCATCATTCAAATCCTTGGATTATACCCTCTATCAACAGAAGTACGGAAGATGGTTCATCAATATATCTACACTCCATCATTCTGAATTATACATGGATTCTCGGACTCGGACTTTATTGGAAGGAAATTATTTCACTGGACATTTACAATTCAGCTTTCTTAAGCTCCATTCATCTGGATTGAACTCTACTAATTTGAATTCAGATTTAGCTGATTAATTTAGTTTAATTAGGATCTCTCTCCTTTAGTATGCCCAGAAGGACAGGCAGGTCAGTAGCCATGGGTCCTCAGAGGTTCCCCCCAAGGGGGTTTTTCCTCTCTTGAGTGCTACTGGTCATGCTGTCCGGAGTTGGAGGAGGTGATCGTCTATTTTTATCATTAAGGTGTTATGCACGACTTCTTCAGCATTCAGTTACTGAACAATCATTGATATTTATTCTTTTTGGGGCTCCATAATTCTAAACCAAGCCTCCTTTCTACAGGTGGGATACAGAGAAAGGCCAAAACCATCAAATATATCAAACGACTCAATTCAAGCATCCAAGTACCTAAGCACAAATCATTATATGCTGGCCTCTGTATCCAACAACCATCTACATAATGTTACATAAGCACTGAGCTATGAACCACACATAATCGAAAGGCTTGCCTGTAATTATGTGGGGGAAGAGCTCCTTCCCCACAGCATATTTAAATTGATCAACTGACTTCCACTCTGCTTAGAGCGAGTCGCAATCACCCACCATCCTCCCCGACACCTCCTCCTTCTTCGGCACTCTTATCCCACCAGGGTGCTCCATAATTCTAAACCAAGCCTTCTTCCTACAGGTGGGATACAGAGAAAGGCCAAAACCATCAAATATATGAAACAACTCAATTCAAGCATCCAAGTACCTAAGCACAAATCATCATATGCTGGCCTCTATATCCAACAACCATCTACATCATGTTACATAAACACCGAGCTATGAACCACACATAATGATTTGCACACAATTCCTGAATTTGCAGTTTTTAGATTTGAACACTACCATGCACACCATTTACTGCTGATTAACGCTTACTAACTTTTAATAAGGTTGTAAATATATTCCATTTGTTGATGTGTACATTAAACAGAAAGCTGAATTTGCACTGTGCCATACTTACACATTTAATGATTTTCCTGAATTTGATTTAAACAAAAATGTACATGAATTGCTGCTGAAATAAAGTTTTGAATGCTATTACAGTGTTGTCTGTTGTTTTGAGGTGGAAGTAACTAGGCAAGATTGTATCTGTTGACAAATTAAGCTGTTGATAAATGACGTTGTTGACTACTTAGCTGTTCAACTAAATTAGCGGCTACTATTTCTCCATGTGGCCAATTGACCATGACAATAAGACCGTGACTATTTGTCTGGCAGCTCACGTGAAATCATGGTAATGACAATCTTTTTATCTATAATCAGCAATTGATTCATTGGGTGTTATGTTTAGTAATGATATTTATGAGCTATTAAATCTGTAATTTTGCCTGGAATTCAACATTTCCATTTTAGATACCTACTCCAGTTAATGCACATATGGCAAGAATTATTTCTCACTCTAATTTCATTTATTTATTAAACCCCATCTACTAATTCTAAATTCA
The DNA here is from genome assembly GCA_016271365.2 of Neoceratodus forsteri. Classification (NCBI taxonomy): domain Eukaryota; kingdom Metazoa; phylum Chordata; order Ceratodontiformes; family Ceratodontidae; genus Neoceratodus; species Neoceratodus forsteri. Next base: position 45,484,423 of record CM057451.1, read on the forward strand.
GCCAGAAAACCTGATTTAAAAGCCGTTGTAAATTACATAAAGTGAAAACCAATGCTCTTGTGAAATTTACCAGGAAAAATAAAACAACATGTATATGAATTAAACAAAGAAAGAAAACAATATTAAAAAAATACAGCTGAAGAAAAGTTAAAGTATCAGTCTTCACTTTGGTCCTCCTTTCTGAATTCAGTTGTAGAAAAAAATCTTAGTGGTTTCTGGCAATTGCTGACTAAACATTATAAAACTCTTCTTCTAATATTGATACACAGATTCAGCCAGGAACCTGGGTGAATTATTTTTCTTTCTTATTTTTAGAGAAGAAGATATTGCATTAGAACAACTTTGAAGCAAAGTCTTAGATTTGGTTTCTAGAACAATCAAACTGTAACCCATTCTTATTACTGTAGCTGGAAAGAGATTTATTTAGCTATTCTGGCAACAACAAACAATAAGGTATCAGACCTGATAACAGTCCTTCACATGTATTTATTTATTTATTTTATCAGGAGAGACACACTAAGCTGAAAGCTTGTTTGCAGGTGCAACCTGGGAGCACACAGAAGTTAGGTGACTTGCTCAGGGTCACACAGTATGCAAGTGGGGGTTGTGGGATTCAAATCCAGGTCTCAAGGTTTGCAGCTCAGAGCCTTAAACTACTGCATTATACTGTCTCCTATTCAAATGTGATTATCAGTGGTGGGTTCCAGTCATTTTCCAGATGTATATTGCTGTGATACAGGATAGGTTGCTTCTGACTTCTTGGCATAGACCCATTGTTTACCCCTCCATAAGAAGGGTCAACCTCCATACCTTCCATGTACTGTCTGATAAGCTTGATTGATACAACTTAAAACATTTTGTGTAAACTAGTACTTAGCAGGATTAATACCTGTATCTCAAATAATAAAATCCTTGAAGAGTCACAAATGGTAGATACATAATAGATCACCATTTTATTTTACAATTTTTAATTTATAAATATACTAACATAAGCACATCAAGATTGTTTGGCTTATTTCTAGGTTTATAGGCAGCTTTTGTTTCCCTACATAGACTGCTTTTCTGGTAAGATCCTTATAGTAAAGGGATGAACTCTGGTTTGTTAGAAGAGCTAGGAGGGATGTGCTGCTGTTACATATAGTAATGAATGACCCAGTTCTTATAACTGAATGTGGCCTCAAACTAAAATTAACTGAGACTAATTTAAGACCCCACAACAAACAACTTGCAATCTCTAGGGCATATACAAAAAAGAGGGAAACTTTCTGCACATTAAGAGCACCCAGAATGTGGAACACACCTCTTCAACATATAGCAGAGATTACTGACTTTAACAAATTCAGATAGGTCCAGAATTGGATAGGTACTTGTATGGGAAATAAGCTCACTAGGAGTAGAAGACAGTCCTGATGGGCTAACAGCCTGCTTCTATCTAGCACACCGAGTAATGCCGAAAACTTAGACATTATTCACTTCTATGATTAAACATGTTTCAAAGTAAGCTATTCCTTGTCAGTGGACTAAACAGGTAGTATTCCCACAAATACCGGTGTTAGACAAGATTGTATTTTATCACAATACTTTATTCAGTACATACATGAACAATCATTACTTACAAATTTTATGGTGATAATTTTCACTGTCCTATTATATGGAGACTCATAGTAGTGACCTGAACTATATGCTGATGGTTTGGTTTTGATCTGTACCTTTCTGTTGGGACTGCAGAAAAAAAATGTTTGTCTCTCTTTGTCTTTACAAGAGTTTTGCTATAAATATTGACAAAACAAATCTAAGGTGTTTGGTAATAGTTCTAGAGTTTATAACATTTCCATAGACAAACAGAAAATAGAAATGGTTAAGAATGACATATACTTGGGTTTAAACGTTTTCACAGTCAGTTCTTGGAAGCATCATATAGATCAGACAGCATCCAAAGCAAGTTAATCTATTCTTGCCTTAAGAATAGTCAACAAAAAGAGTGGTAAAGAAATAGTCTCTGGGGTCTTAATAGTAGTTAAGGGCAAATCCTCGCTGTTGTACAGAACAATGAAATGGAATGCAAATAATGATGATAGGCTTGAAATCCTGCTAAACAACAGTTACCGTCACATTTTAATAGTCCCTCTAGCAGTCTCAGCTACAATTTTATGTGCTGAACTTGCACAGTTCTCTTTAGAGACTCTGGTCAATGAACAGATTTTTCTTATATGCCTAAAGTAAGTGCTCTTTCTTAATAAGATTCTGAAGACGTTGCTTGGATGAACACATCTGTCCTTCATAAATGAGCTTCCAGTCTAATTATATTGGATTTGTACAGAAGATTATTCAACCCTTAAGGCATGCACATCTGTTTAAAGGCACTATCTGGAGGCCTTGGCAAGAAATTGTCTTTCTTAAAACCTGGTTTAGGGATAACTTTAGGCAACAAGACATTGAGTAGAATAAAAAAAATCAAAACGTCATTAATCGCTGATAGTAAATACATTTTTGCTTACAGTAGGAGGGAACCCGACTTGGATTGCTTAATGAATCCAGGCTATCACATACATTTCACTAGATTTAGGTTACAACTTTATGAAACCAATTACATTATAAACCAAAGAGATGAGAAGTTCTTCATGTGGCTTAGCAAAGACAGATAACTTGACTCATGTCATCTTATTCTGTCCCTTTTCAAAATCTGCAAGAGATTACATTTTGAGTCCATTAATTGCCAAAACTGCTATTCCAACTGATAGCTTGGTATGTTGGCTGTTTACCTCTCCTGATGTTGATATCTTAACAAGAGTTCGTTTGATTTTAAGAAAGATTAAGATCCGGCCCAGAAAAGATTACATTTAATCTGTTGTGTAGACTGTTTTTCTTTATTTTTATAGTATTTATTTTATAAGTTATGTGAGAGTCAGTTAGAGCCTTAATATAACTCATTTTTTTGCTTGAATAAAGCTTCTTTTCTTATCATGTGTTACTCCACCTACAGTAGTAGACGACCAAGGAAATGTACTGTAAGCAACCATATCTGAACCCTTTGTCTAAGAGTTGGTTATATGACCTTAGACGTCATCTATTAATGGCTTATTTTTCTCCTTCAACTAACTTGACAGTAGAGGTCTTACCATTTTCAAATAATCAAGTCATAAACTTGTCATCCTATCTAATTTCCTTATAGCTATGTAATATTTTTAATACATGTATCATGTTTGAAATTATTTCATTCCTTTGTATTGATTCTGTCATGGTACTGACTCTAAAATGTGCCTACTGTATGAGTGTGCCTTTTCCTCACAATACCAATAGTGTTTTTATATATGGTAATGGTTTTTAACAGATCAATAAAACTGAATTTAATGGTAAGCCTCATTTGTTTATTTTAAAGGTTCTCACTTAACATTTTGAATTAAACCACCTTTCACAATGCTTTCTAGTGTATCTAGAATATAGATGAGAAGTTATTAATTTAAATATTGATTTAAACATGCTGTATGACAAGTCTGCCTTGATTTCCAAAAGTATACTGTTTGCTAATTGATCAATGGCAGCCAAAACTAGAATTGTAAACATTTTTATTACTTACTGTAATACCAAATGTTAATCTCTTCTTAGTAATTCACAATTTAGGAAAAGTTCCATTTATTTTCTTATCTAATATAAATCTGCCACATCTCCAGTTTTTACTATAGGTAAGTGGTAACTTTCTGATCTATTTTCTATCATTAAATTGTTATATTTTTCAATCTCCCATGTATGGAATATAGCCTAGTCAACAGCAGACTGGGTTGTTGGTCACATATGAATGAATGCTACCATTCCATCCCCCTTGAAGTGCTCATTCAAAACAATATTTTGTTGTGTTTAAAAAAACTGGTTCTATTCCAATTTCATTTATCCTGTTGTCCATTGCTCCTCTTTAATAAAATGAATCTGACTGTAAAAGCAGTATGATGCAGGATCATCAATATTGTTGTGATTCCCAATTTAGGCATTACCCCTTCCCCCACCACCACCATGAGCAGCAGATCAGCTTGTGGATAATAATCAAGAAAATGTGTTAGCTTGTCCTCTAGGCTAGACCATATTAAAATGTTAAAACGCTTAGACAAGATAGGCTGTATGCATATATTCCCTAAAATACAAATATATATATTTTTACCAAGCAATAAAAAGAAATATCCTTTTTTAACTTTAATGTTTCCACCACTTTAATCCACTCTAATCCACTCTATCAGCTTTAAGAGTATTCTAGGCCCTCCAATCAGTCTTTCTTGTGCATTCTTTTTCATTCATGGAGAATTAATTACAGCATAGCCATTTAATTGAGTACATTTTTATCTTTAAATCAAATTTAGTTTCCTCTAAGTTTATTACTTGGTATTATTCAATATAGTTAGAAAATCCATATATGCTAATTTGTTAGTTAAATGTGTTGCATTCTAACTTAAAGTCTTGATATTCAATGAATGCTGTTATCTCACATCCTTTAATTTTGTTCAGAAGGGTAATTTATCTTGACTTTCAGGTCTGTAGTCAGACTTGTACTTCAGACAACAACAGCAAATTTTGTTTGTTTAAACTCAATGGAAGGACAGTGGATACTTGCTTTTCCACCTATCTGGACCTTTGCAATTGCATTTCCTCTTGTACACCATTTAAAGGTACAATGCCATTTTTTATACACTTTAAGATATTCATATTTATTTATTTAGTTAGTTTTTGTCAACCGGGTAGGTGCACTAGCCATGAAATGACTATTTTCAGGCATGACCTGGGAGAGTACAGCAATAAAAGACAGCTACATAGCATGAGTACAATGAAATTACAATAGCATAGGTCAAAACAGTCAGTAGTAATGAATACATGCAGCCAGGACAATAACAATCAATAAAATTCACATAGAATTTTTAGGCATAAACAACCTACACAGTCTAGAAGGAGATACCACAACATAGCAGCAAAGAAATTGTGTTCAAATTAGTCACACCAATGAAGATAGACTTTACTCCTAGATATTCAAAAGTCCCCTGCAAACTTGCACAAGTGCCTGTGCCATGTATCTGAGATGCGCCGGCCCAAAATAATGAGATATTCAGACGATGCGCCATGAGATGCACTTGCATATGTCCAGCTGAATATCCTGAAATGCGAAATCATGCAGTGAGGGATGTGCAGCACAGCAGGTAATCTGAGCCTTATGTGGAGCATGGGGAAATGCATGACACAAACCACTTGCGCAGTGTGCAAAACTGCAATATTCAGCCAGGATATGCAAATGACCTAATTGCACATTCCAAGACCATCTCCCACATTTGTATCACATTACTGGAAAGTATTCAGGCCATTTGAAAACCCTGTGCATGCTCAGTTCCAGCTTTGCAGGGCTGACCCACCACTCCACAAAGGTGAACAGGAGGTATTGCAGCCTAGCAGGCAGGTGTGATGAAAGATATATGTGTGTGTGTGTGTGTGGGTGTACTGCATTGGCTTGGATACAGTGCTATTACCCATATCCATGCACAGTGAAGTACAAAGAACTAGCACTGACCACCAACTGTAGTACATGCCTCTTGTAATGTTTTATGTCACCAAACTCTGACAACACAGTGCAGCACAGCTACATGTGGAGGAATACTCACACCAGGTCAACTAGCTCACCATAGCCATGTACAGGTTCAGACAGGCATACAGGGGCCCACCTGGACAGTGGCCACTGGGGCTACCTGGACATGCAACAGGGGTGGGCACAGGGTGACACAGGCTGCTAGGGCTACCACATGTGTGTGAAACACAAGCTCCATATGCTGCACACCTTCACCTGCAGTGCCCCACACACCCCAGTGTGGGAGGTACCTGGTGGGTACTGCAAGAGAAGGCAGTGTGCAGACAGTGACTGGCTGCTGGGTTGCTACATCCAGGGAGAGGTGTGGGGTGTTGCTCCCTGGATGGTGCCAGTGGCCCAGGGGTCATCCATCCTGGCATGACTGCTATGTGTATGTGTCTGGAGCATATCCTGCTGCACCTCCAAGGACTGTATTCAGACAGCCTGCCTACTGTTCTGTGGCCTGCCTGTGGGTGGCTGGCCATTTAGGCATGCTTTTTCCATGCCTAACTTTGGGCAGCTCATCTCTAAGATGTGCTGCAGATGTGCCGCACATTTCAGCTGAATATAGGGATGCACAGCACATTCATGGGAATGCCCCCCTCTACATGCGCCACATACGTTATGGATGCACTATAGTGCATCTGGAGATGTGCAATGGATCTCTCCCTTTTGAATAACGCAGTTCTGCCCATCTTCTGAGATGTGCGGCACATCTCCACTTTGTACCTTACATCTGATTTGAATATCTAGGTCCTAGTTTATAAGATTCTCTAATTATTGTATTAGCTAGTACTTTGTTTCTTACTAATAAGTCAACTTGGTTGCTACCTGTAAAAAGTCTTGCCTCCCTTCTAGATCAATCATTCCCTTTCTCCCTAGCCTTAATACTAAAAACATTTTGAGAAGGCTACATATCAATTTTAAATAGGAGACATTTGTTTCTCTGTGATTCTTCTGAAGTCCAGGCACTGTAATCACATAGGGTAACTGGTCCTCTACTCTCTATTGTAGTTCCAGGTTTTCCTTTCATACTTCTCTATTGTTTCACATAAATTAGCTATACCAAGGTCATGGAAGGTGCTTTACCCTCTACAAATGGATTCTGGCATTACTGGAGATGAGATAATCAATCTTATCTTTTCAAGTTTTTAGCTGTTTGTAGAAAATTTTGTGAAAATTAAATTTATATTAGTTACTAGGATAACTTTGTCCATCTCAAGACCTGACACCAATCTAATAACCTTTAATAGGATATTTTCTGTTAATCCATTTTTTAACTCACATCTAACTGAATTTCAGATGTTTCATGGTCTTTCTTTTAAAGTCCTGTCATTTAAAAACTGCGGTTTCCTTTCCTGTGCAAGTAGAAGCTATGTCTAACTCTGGGTGTGAATCATTCGAATGATCATCTTCCACATTCAATTATTTCTGCTCTTCCAAAGCAACCCTTGCCAATTCTTCATTTGTGTTGTTTGTGTTTTCTCTTTTAATTATCATGAATTGAGCATGTCCCTTGATCTTGTACTGTCCTTTACCTTCCTGCTCCTGATTCTGTGTCGTATGTGTGCGTACTAATACCTTATTTTCTCTCTGCCTTTTGTTGTTTGCCTTTTTTCTTTTTGGGGAAAATAGTTTGGAAATCCTGATTATGTACAGAGGAGAATGATAGCTTCCTCTTACTCTTTTCATTGTTCATCTAGTGCAATACATTGCTCCCTTTCATTGAATATGAAAATAGGAAATGGCACCTCTATGAGGGTCTTAGCCCCAGATTATCAAGTTTCACCTCAGTTGTAGCCACTTATTCCTTTGAACAGAATATTTTTTACCTGATTGTTGTCAGTTGTTCAATTTCCTAAACATTTTCATTATGCTACTCTTTTAAGGCTATGTGTACACCTTTGCTCAGTGGTAGGTGGAAACCATTAAATGACTGACATTAATTTTGTTTAAGGGGTCTATTCTCAATTAAAGATGAATGCTCCCTATTCTTACCCTGTATACAAAATATCTGCTACCAGTGGTTTTAGGCTATCATGACAAATCTTTGCCTGCTGACACTGGTCCATCATGCTGTCTCACACACACATGAGTGACTGGATACCTGGGTGACTCCTTGTAGTTCAATGCTGCCACCACCTGGCTGACAGAGTATCTCATTACAGTTCTCATCTCATCACTGGTCATTGCTTGCCCAGTGCAGGGACTTACTTTTGACAGTGGAACCAGCCATTCAGTCACCTCCCAGAAACCTGTCACACCCTCTGTATCAGACATAGGTTATTTTATTACTTGGTAGTCATGCGGTTTGGTGGCAGTCGCCATATTGCTCAACAGAAATAGATTTTACCTGACATAAAACAGTGACAGAGAATATTAAATATATAAAAATGTAATATTTACAATACAAAATTACAGAATATACAGTAAAATACAAAAAGCATAACACACACAAGGGAATAAAAAATATAGAGAATAATGGCTATGCAACTGTGTGTTATGGATATTTTTACACATCCAAGGTGTGCGATGACCCATAAACATTGAGAGTGAAGCTTGAGAGGTTTATGAGGTCATCACACACAGTGGATGTATAAAAGAATCCATAAAAACACAGCTGCATAGACTTTATTTTTTATAAATACTGGTGCAGGGAGATTTGTTTTTGTACCATACTTTGAACACTTAAATCCTTTGAGCACTGGTGTCAGACACACATACACACACACACACACACACACACACACACATGCGGCAGCTCTGTCTGTGTCTTTCATTATTAGAGACCTTTTTATTTGTTTTTTTTAAATTGCACTGTAGAAGTGCCAGGGTAGCTGCAGTAACTGACAATATGAGCAATCAGTCACCACAGTTCATTCCCAGTGGGAGTCACAGTCATTTTAGCAGGGTCAACCAGATAAAGATTTATTTTTGTAATGTCAGGATCAACTAGATAAATAGTAGAAACTTACACATGAAGAGGGTGGCAGGCAAGCTATTAATCATGGTGGGCATTCAGTGTGACTCCACGGAAAATGGAGAAATGGAGAAATGGCACTGCTATGTTTTTTGAAATGTCTGAACTGCCCACAAGCAGACTAAGAGCTAGTCAGGTGGAATGGTATGATTAATTGACACTACAGTTAAAAGAAAGTTTTTAGAATGCCATAATAACTAATTTTTGGGTTATTACAGCATTGTAAAGAGCCCTGTAAATGGTGCGATAAAGGGGGTCACCAGTAATCATGACACAATTAAACAGAAACATTTCTGAAAGAAGACTCTCTCTCTCTCTCTCTTCTCTAGACTACAATCTAACAGGTCCTATCCTGACTCTAGGTTGCTTTCTGTCTTAGAAACTAAACTCAGACTAAGCCCTGCATCAATCCTATTATTTGGTGCAGCTGTGCCAAACCCCTTTAGCCAACTTCAACCCAATTTTAGTACATCAGGTGTATTTGCAACACTTCCACTCTTTACGGCAGCTTGCACAAAATATTTGGTGGAAGCCTTGTAAAAAAGGTCTGCAGCATGCCACAAGTTAGAACAGGAGGGAGCTGGTTTAACTTGTGATATTTGGCACATGGGAGTGAACCCCCCCTGATCAGCATTGGGAGAATGCTGCAAGCCTCATGCACTAAACGATCGGTGCACCAGGGGCTTGTGGCATTCTTGGACTTTTCAAAATTGAGCCCAATGTTTTTAAAAGAAGTTCAGCCCCAACTCTTATTTGATTTTCTCTCCCTCTCTATTTCTCCCAGTAAAAAACCCTTAATATTGTTTCTGCTCTGCATTAGATAGTCCATCAGTCCTTTGTACTGTGATGCTGATCCCCTCCATAACGACAGACTCGATTTCTCCTCCTCATAGCTTTTGTTTTGCTTTCCAAATTAATGAGAGTGATTATCAACATTTCAGGAGAATCTGACAAGTCAGGAGGTCAATGTTGTTTGTTTTTTCAGGCTGTCCTTGGTTTTCCCCTTGACTGCTATGCTAGTCATCTGAGTGAATTTGTAATTGCCTATAATCCTCCTTCTGTTAGTTTTTTTTAATTTTTATATTTTCTTTTCTTTTTTTTACTTCATTGTGTATTAGCTGACATGTCTCACTTTCAGTGTGAAGTATTTAGTTACCAAAAAATATGAAAGTCCTACAAACATTTTCTTATACACGTACAGATTACCTTAAAATATCAGGAAACAATTTCCAAAATTATGTACAGCACTTTACAGAAAGACAGTATAGCCAATATAAATAGTATCAGGAACATGTCATGAAAATTTCATATACTGTTCCTGGATGAATAAAATATAAAATATAGCCAAATCTTCAATCTTTTATATATGTTAAAATAAACAAGCCCTTATCTTCCTGTACCAAGTTTATGGGCCCTACGCACTATGGCTATAAAGGCATTACATGCTGCATAGCATACAGTAGGTGTGGAGGTGTGCACAAGGGCTGTGCAGACCTGTGTGCAGTGCACTACATACACAACCCCCCTCTGCATCATACACGGCACAGATGTGCAACTGCATGGGGGCCTATGGTATACAATGCAAAATGGGCATGTCCCTTATGCGGGCCCCAATATGTATGCATGATAGGTCAGATCGCCATGCAGCATGGTGCAGATCACACCCTGCACCACATGGCATAGATAGCAGCCATAACTGCATGTAAGCAACCCCCAACAAATGACATTGGACACAACAATGGAAATGATAAACACGGTTTATTCCATATGTGGCACCCAGCACAAGTCATCTCTGGTGGCAGAGAATACATTCAGAACAGATGAACTATGAATAATATTGTTTAATCTGTATACACAGCAATGTCCACAGTCCCACAATGTTCATGCTGCACATCCCATCTGAAAATTTGTTTCTGTGCTGCACCAGTGCCCACAGCCTGTGGCACAGTGTACAAGGCAAGTGAACAGGTACAGTACATGAGCCTTTAGATACTACCACTGCTCATGTTCATAGCCCCTGGCCACTATGCTGTCCATGTCTGGAGGATGGTCACCCCATAGTAGACAGCTAATGCCTCCTTCTCCTACTCCTACAGCAGCTGCCATGGTGTTTCAGAGTTGGTGTCCATGTCCCACTCCTCTGTAACCTGATCATCATCAGTGGCACTGAGGTAGCCTGCAGGGGGAAAGGCAGGTATGAGATGGCTATGCACATGGCCCAACCAGCACTGCCAACCCACCTGGCCTGATATCCATGCATCCCCTCATGTGCCTTCATGCATCCCCTGCATGTGGTTTTCCCATCCACAACTATGGGATCCTGTCATCCATATAGGGCTGCCATACCTCTATGTACTTATGGCTATGGGTTCAGGATCAACCATGCAGTCCCAAACCCATTGGCAAATTACTTGCTGATGAGCTGCAGCCCATATGGCAGTCACATGGCCTGTGCTACAGCTACCTGGCACCTCATCCATGGCATGCTCGGCTTGTGTATCCCAGTCACAGAAGGAACTCAGTGTGACATCCCTGGAATGGCTGCAATGACACTTACAGAGGCATTAGCAGCAGGTATGGCACAACCCTTCCAAGGTATGCAATGGGTGTATCCCATGCATATCTACTCTTACAGGCTGGGCAAACTCCAGAGGCAGCTATTCTCATCCCCACACAGTAGGTTCCCAATCCTCTCCAGGGCATAGGGAAGCATCTCCATGGCCTTTGCTGGTGCTGATGATGGGTTGCTATGGCTCTTGTGTTGGGTGTCACAGTGTGGTGTCCTTATACGAGGAGCAAGTGATGCATGGCCTTTCCCATCCACAACTATGGGATCCTGTCATCCATATAGGGCTGCCATACCTCTATGGTGGTTGGTACAGCATACATACCTACCTGTTCGACACACAATGGTATGCTCTATGCCGTGTGTGGTAGGTGTGTACCTTGGCCAGAGCACGGCCATGTATGGTACAGTCAGAGGAAATTCTCAGCTCTGAATGGCCCACCAGGCCCTCTCTGTGCACTGCAAAGTGCTCAATTATGCAGCCAGTTCATGCCCTGGTGGCCACCTCCCACACCATAGTGCATGCCATGGGAGCTATGCATTTCTGCTCCATGCAGTTACATGGCTGCTTTACATGGCTCAACCATGCACAGCAGACCCAGTAGTGCACAGAGCCCCACATGAATTACAAATGTCCAATGTCAATACCTATATCTTTAAATCTAGAAAACATCTATCTCTAATAATGTCCAAGTTCCAGGGCTAGATGAGGGGATTGTTATGGAGGTTTCTTTTTTGTTTTTCCCTCAGTAAGCAAGTTGGTTGTCCATCTGCTTTATTCTGATGACAGGTGCAAACATAGAACATAAAGGATATAGAGCAAGAGACCCCCCCCAATGGAAAAAGAATTAGTACTTCCACTCAAAAATAAGACCTACAATTCCTACAATTAAGAAAAACAGTCCTATTATAAAGATCTTTATGTTACAACAAACACACTGATAAAAGTGCAACTAGAACATGCTTATATTATTTCACATCATCATCTTTACATTTTGAATAGAACAAAAAAGTTACCAAATTGCTTGTGGAAAAACAAGAGGTGAAGAATATAACAGTATATACAATACAAATAGAGTCATAATGAAGTCTGAATTTTGTCTTTGCTTTTGCTTACACTTTAGTATCAAGAACTCTGCATAAAGAGATACATACTGGTTTGAAAACATGTATTGCACTTTTTTTTACACAAGCTAGATTTTCATGCTTTGTCAAGTGGTACAAGTTATAGATGGTCATAATTATCAATTTATATATGGAGTGGTGAAGGTATATATAAAAAGGGAAATTATCATGTTTAGACACAATCCAGACTATGACTTCACTACATTTATCTTGCTATATGAATGTGTTTAGCAATATGTTTAAGAATAAATCTAATAAATTAAAGGTGTGAAACAGATCATAGAACAGGGTCATAAATGTTTCAGTTTCAGTTACATTTTTTATACTTGTAAGCCAATGGGCACAAATGCACATTTTCATTAGCAACAAGTCTCAAACAATAACAACATACATAGGATATTACAACTAACAAATACATTCGTACACTTCTTAAACAACGTTACAAGTACAAACAGTTCTAGAATGTATTTGGTTCTTGAGAAAAACTTCAAAAATATGTGCAGTAACTGAATTCTTAATCAGAATGAGTAAAGAATTGAAATACGGAGGAGCTCTATAAAGAAGGGATCTTTGACTTTGTGACTTTTTAAAATATGGAACAATGCACTCTCTTAAAGGAACAGATCTAGTCTCACATACATTTTCATTATGTTTAAATAGACAAGAAACTGATCTATAAGTGGGTAGCTATCTGGGAACAAATGACCACCAAACAGTGTGGTTCATGATAAATTCAGCTGTAGAGTCAAGCCACACAAAAGTGAAGGTACTGGACTTCAGGAGGGCTGATTTTGTCAAAATGGGAGAGTGCCTCAGAATAGCACTAGCAAACAGACAAGAAGAAAGGGTGGAGCAACAATGGGGAAACAACAAAACTGCCATCTCAGAAGCAAGAAGCCTTTGTGTAAAGTAAATAAATTAAAACGAAAGAAAAAAACATTATTGTTCTCAAAAGAGGTGGTGGGGAAGGTTAGGGAGAAAACGACAGTGCTCAGGAAGTATAAGGAAACACAGAAGGAGCAGGACAGAGAACTGTACCAGTTAAAGCAGAAGGAAGCGGGGAAGGCAGTCAGAATAGCAAAGGCCCAAACTGAGGAAAAAGACAGCCAACTCAGTTAAGAAGGGGGATAAAACCTTTTATAGGTACATTAGGGAGCAAAGAAAGACCAAGGGAAGGATACTGAGGCTGAATAAATAGGAAGGTGGTTGGACAGAGTGGGACAGTGAAAAAGCAGGGGTACTGAATGAATACTTCTGCTCAGTATTCACAAAAGAAGAGGAGGGGGAGGTACCTAATCCAGTCAATAGAAGCACTCTGGATAGTGGAGTCGATATCAGTCCTTTCACAGAAGAAAGAGTTCTGAAAGAACTCCTAAAACTGAAGGTGGACAAAGCCATGGGCCTGATGGGATTCACTCCAGAATTCTAAAAGAACTAAGGGGAGAACTAGTAACACCACTGACTATCCTTTTTAACAAATAATGGGAGGATGGTGTGATACCTGAGGACTGCAGGAGGGCGGATGTGATTCCCCTTCACTAAAGTGGGAGCAAGACAGTGGCAGGAAACTATAAGCCTGTCAGTTTGACCTCAGTGGTAGGGAAAGTGTTGGAATCACTTCTGAAGGAAAGAACTTTTGAGTACCTAGAGGCCAGTGGGGCACAGGACACAAGGCAGCATGGATTCACAGCAGGAATGCCATGTCAGATGAATCTAATAGATTTCTTTGACTGGGTGACCAAAGAAGTAGACCAGGGAGGGGCTGTGGACATGGCCTATCTAGACTTTAGCAAGGCATTTGACACAGTCCCACACAAAAGATTAAGAAACAAATTAGCCAGCTTGGGAGTGGGTCCCAAGGTGGTAGCCTGGGTAAAACATTAGCTGGACAACAGGACACAGAGGGTAATAGTAAACGGAGTACACAGTGAAGAAAGGGGGTTACTAGTGAGGTACCACAGGGTTCAGTACTCATTTCAGTCCTTTTTAATGTCTTTATAAGTGACACAAAGATCTGCAACAGGATTGATATACAAGGTGGGGTGGAAAGGATGAGAAGGGACTTGGCAAGGTAGGAGGAATGGTCAGATGTATGGCAGCTTAGATTCAACACAAAGAAGTGCAAAGTAATGCACCTGGGAAACAAAAACCCAGGGGAAGAGTACACAATTGGGATGGGTGAGATACTGACAACAACAAAAATGGAAAGGGACCCTGGGGTACTTATATCAGATTACCTAAAAGTGGGTAAGCAATGTGAGAAGGCAGTAAGGAGGGTTGGGGGATATTGGGATGCATAGGAAGAGGCAACACCAGTAGAAAACAAGAAGTTGTTATCCCTCTGTGCAGACAGTTTGTGAGACCCCATGTGGAGTACTTCATGCAGTTCTGGAAACCCCATATGCGCAAAGACATAGACAGGGTGGAGGCTGTCCAGCGGAGGGCAACCAAAATGGTGCAGGGTCTGCACCAGAAGACATATGCAGAGAGACTAAAGGAGTTTAATATGTATACCATCAAGGAAAGGAGGGAGAGGGAGAGGTGGGGCATGATAGAAACTTTCAAGTACCTCAAGGGAATCAACAAAGTCCAGGAGAGTAGCATCTTTCAGAAAAAGAGATGTGCAAGAACAAGGGGACACAATTTGAAGATGGGGGGGGGACAGCTCAGAGGTAATATGAGGAAATATTTTTTTCATGGAGAGGGTTGTGGATGCATGGAACAACCTACCTGAGGAGGTTGTGGAGTCAAAAACAGTGAGGGAGTTCAAGAATGAATGGGACAGACATAAAGCAATTCTACTGGCGGGTAGGAGGAAGTAGGCTATTGGTTAACTAGGATCTGCAGCTTATCCATTAGGTAGGAAAATGGACAGAGTAGGTGGGCCAAGCAGTCCTTATCTGCCATCAAATTCTATGTTTCTATGTAACTGAAGATGGTAACAGATCCCAAGATTATTTTTTTTTGCATAAGAACAGCCAATTTGAAATTAAATCTATTTTCTAAAGAAAAGCATCCAGAAGTAGCATACAGAACACAATGGTGCATACATCAGGGTAAACTGATTGTAAATCTACATATACCATTATATGCCTCCCGAAGTTTAGATAGGGTGCTCTCAGTAGCCACTCAGTAAACTATAAGGTCATAGTCCACTACTGAAAAGAGGAGGCTGTGGGCCAACAGTTTCCTAGACACAGGAATCAAACAGTTCTTGATTCTAAATAAAATATCTAGTCTCTGTGGTGTCATGCTTACCATATATTTAATACGTTATTCAAATGCATTCATCTATATGAACACCAAGATACTTAAAACAGTTTACCTGTTTAACTGGTTCACCTGAAAGACTGTCAGATTAGAATCCCTTACTGTTCTAGACCCTGAGAAAATCATAAATTTAGTCTTTTTAGTGTTCAAGACCATCTTGTCGGACAAGAGCCAAGTTTAAAATGAATTTAAATCAGCTTGAACAACATAACAACTTCCCTAACATCAAGATTGGAGCTAAGACTACATCATCAACATATAGAATAACCTCAGCCTTTGAACATGTTGTAGAAATTGAATTAAGAAACAAAGAAAAAAGAAGGGGACCTGAAATGGACCCCCACGGGACTCCATAACTAACAGAAAGGGAAGTTGATGGGCAACCAGCTACAGTAGTGATCTGTGATCTCCTGAAGAGATAATGTTAAAACCATTTTATTGAATCTCTGAAAAATGACAGTCATTTAATGCCTGAAGTAACAACTTATGGTCAACCAAATAAAAGGCCTTGGTGAGGCCCACAAAAATGGCTGCAGTGAAATGGCCATTTTCAAAGGCACTCTGAATGCCACTTGTGAACCTCACCACGACTTTGATGTACTGTGGGAGGCCATACATCCATGTTGTGCAGATGTAATAATATTATGTTCCTCTAAGAAAATAGAAACCTGATCAAATGTTATTCTTTCCAAAATTTTAGATAAAGGTGACAAGGTGAGCAATTCTCGACTGTTGGGATACTGACTAACGAGATATGCTTTTTGGGCTGCTAGGTGTCGAGCAATGGCATGTCAGGATGCCGTGGTAGACCTTCAGAATAAATCCCAGCCAGGGAACAGGACTCATCTTCCCAACTAATGTTGAAATTTCCCAATAATATCCATCCACAATTAATAGGGAGAGATTTTTGGGCAGCCCGGTGACATTGAGGGTTGAGGCACTGAATGCCACACCTTGCACCACGCCAGTGACCCGCATTCGGGAATGAGCGTGGGTCACTGGAGGTCAGCAGGGGAAAAAAGGATTGAGCATCTGGAGGACAGCTTTCATTCTCCGATGAAGGGGGGTTCCAGCAGTCAGTGCACACCTGGCCCCTAGTGGTGGCTGGGGGTTGGCACACCAATGCTGCAAGATGGGCTGGAAGCAATGCAGACGCTTGATGGTGGCATGCACAGGAGTATGCATGGCCCCATCACAGGTGTCACTGCACACACTGCCACGGCAAGAAGGGAAAAGCACCAGAAAATATGCCCATAGAGGATGATGGAGGGAGCTTGCATGCCTCACACCTGGCTGGCCATGACACAGGAACACTTAACCCAGTCTTGGAGGGGAGAGGCCCCCCCTGACCCTACTGGGGGGGGTAATCCCTGGAGCCACCACTGTGCTGGCTGGTAGAAGCCGGGGTGATGAGGCTGGGGCATCCCCCAGATTGCGAGGGCTGCTGGGATAGAATAAATAATCACTTAAAAAAAAATAGGGAGAGATTTTCGAAATGCAGTAAGAGTATTTTGGCCAATTTTGCTTGATCCAGGAGGCAAATAAATAGCACTAACTGTAAGGCACTTTCCAGTGCCATAAGTAATATTGACAAAAATAAGATTACATCCATTAATACTGAAATGACAAGGATGTTCCTTATCCTGAAGATTACCAGTAACATAAATGAAAGTGCCATGTCTTCTTTTCCCTATTTCATCATGCCTAAAGAAGGTAAAACCATTAAGTTTCATAAATGCAAATAGCTTAGCATATAATTAAGATGGTATTAAATTTGTATTGTTTAAACAGAATTTTTTCTGGGATCCTTGCAGCATCATCCTAACATCCACACAGCATCCAACCCCATTACAAGTCATGAAAGATCCAATGATCCAGTCAGTCAAATGTGTTCACATACTGTAAGAGAATACAACAATAGAAAATTCAAATTTTAGTGGTTATATTTTCAAAGCATTTGACAAAATGTATCACCTTTCCTAATGAATGATCTACCCATTCCTAGGAAAAAAACTGATACCTTTGCAGAGAGGGAGTCAGCATGAAGGTTAAACACAGATGGCAAGATGCTGGCTGATTCTATCTGAATCTGAGGGGTTCCTTTTTTTATAGCATTACTGGATCACATGCCCCATGTGGCCAGTTGCGAACAGGAGATTTTCAAACTTTTGCTTAGAAAAGGAAAATGCCAAATTCCAGCATTTTCAAACAAATATGTATCTCAAATGTGGTATCTATAAACATTACAATGCAGCATGTCAAAAACCAAAAAGTTAAATGCATTTCTTTTAAAGGTGTAAGCATGGATCAGTTGGTAGCACATCCACCTCTGGGCCAGAAGGCCATGTGTTCTAGTCCCACATCAGGAATGGGCTCATACCTTGAATGCTGACACCTGAGTGCAGTACTGGGGGTGCTGTATTGTCAGACTGTGTCATCCTTTGTATGAGATGTTAAACTGAGGTCCCTTCTGCCCATCTCTGGTGCTGTCCAGGTAGAAGTAAAGGCACTTTTTGCAATCGTAAAGGTTTTTCCCCAGTTTCCTGGCCAACATTTCCCTTCACATAAAACCAGTTCATGCAGTTATCCAAGACTGTGTGTGAGTGTTGATGTGCAAAATGGCTGCCACTACACATGCAGTCACTTCACTACCAGTCTTGTACTGCTTGTAAAGTGCTTTGGAATACAACGTGTGTGAAAGCACTATATAAATGCTGATTCTTCCTCTTCCTCTTAAAGGCAATACAATACAAATTATCAAAAGAACAGCCTGCAATGCAATATACAATAATGTACTGCATGGGGTGTTGTATATTTTGAGTTGTTTTACACACCAAAGCTGTACGATATCATATAAACCTCAAGTGCGAAGCATGAGTGGTTTGTGATGGTATTACACACCAAGAGTGCATAAAAAAATAATGTCAACACCCCATAGTTTATTTTGTATAATTGCTTTTTTTGTATTGGAAACAAACAAGTAACGAAAGCAGTGTGAAAGTATGAAAAATGTATTCACTTTGCAATTTACTGACTTCATTTATGTACTTATCACATTAACACAAATAATTACACAGTGTGTTATATAGTGTCTTTCAGAGGAAAAAAAAACATTTATTTGCGCACCTTTTTTGGGGGGGGAGGGGTTTATTCTGAAAGTGTGACTGAAAATGCTGTGAATACCAAGAAACATACACTGAACAGAAAAGTAAGTCCACTAAGAGATATTTTTATTGTTTAGTATGGTACTTCACAAACTTTGTGACAACTGTTCGCTTAAAGGGACACTGTCAACATCTATTGCATCATATTATTTCTAGTTAAAACTCCACATTTTATGATTGCTTTCCTTCTGCAAAAGTCATTGATGTTGCTGTTTGTTTTGTCTGTCTGCTTGTTTAGTAGAACTGAAATACATGATAATGTATATTTATAAATAACTTTGTTTTGTTTACAATCTTGTAACTTATCTTATTGAATACTTCTTGAACATTAGAAACACCTTAAAACAGTGTAGTCACTCATGCTGCAATAGCCTCCTAAACTCCCACTGCAGCCTAAGTGGCTAGACTGTGTTGGGGATGTTCCCAAGTACAGGAAAGATGCAGTGGGAGTTGATTAGGGAATGTAAACAAAAATGTTTTGGTGTGGTAACACCAGTAGGGTGGGCAGTCTGTTTTTCACCTTTTAAAGGAAAAAAAAAATCTGAATCAAACTACAGCCTACTTCAGCAATCTTTATAGAATGTTGGCAATCATAAAATGTGTTTTTTAAACTTGGGACTCTATGAGGCCTAAGGGTGTTGACAGTGTCCCTTTAATTGCTTTTTTTTTACTGAGAACAGAGACAATGCAGCATGCATGTAAAAATGGGGATTTGTTTACATGACTGAAAAGCTCATGAGAAAAAAGTGTTTCTTTATTGGAATGGGTTTGACTGACAGCTATTGTATGCCATAATAACTGGCCATGCATTATGGCAAGACAGTTACTATGGCATTAGAAAGTGCTGCCAACTCAGTTATTAGATAACCTAACCAACAATCGCACACTAATAACTGGGAAATGGAAGACAATATATAGTAATGTTGATAAAAATGAATAACACAATACTGCAACTTAATAATATAATGCACTGTATTCCTAGAGAGTATTAGATGTTATATCAGCTCAGTAGGAGGGCAGCAATAGTGACAGTAAAAAAAAAAAAAAAAAAAAAAAACACTCAGTACTTTATTTCTCTTCTAGCTTATCCTTTGTTACTTTACCTCTCTACTGTCCATAAGGCAAATCCAGAGGGTAAAAAAGAGAGCACGTAATAAAGGGAAGGATAGCATTTCTCAACAGTACATACCTGCTCATGAGCTGACCCCCACTAAACATAGTTAGCATCCCACTGCACCTTGTAGACTTCCAAAAAAAAGAGCAACTTCAGTAAATGCTGGTGCAGTAAAGAACATTTGGCAGTACTGCACCACACAATGCATTCCATCCTGGAATTACTAAAATCACGATGTTCAGCCAGCACATAGAGGAGTAGATAACATACCTTTACATGAAGACAACAAACATACTTATAGAGCCAAATGATCACAGCTTTCCCAAAACAAGGACAGGGCCATACCTCTCTGCTCACAGACTCAAACTATTAGTTAGGCAGAAATCCCTCTTTGCCTCACAGGTTTCACTGCATGTGCTGGAGGAAGCTTTTCTTGGGAATGTAATTTGACAGAGTAGACCACAAGCTACTACTCATAAAACTGAAGAAAATAGGAGTGCCTGATTTCACAATAGCCTGAAAGCAAAACTATACAACAGGCAGGACACAGATAGTAAACATAAATGGAAGTATATAAAACTCCAGCAAACTAAATATCTGTGTACAGAAAGGCTCTATCCTCAGACAACTTTTATTTGCACAGTTTGTGAATGACCTCCATATGGTATGCAAAGACATAGATATCCATCTATATGTAGCTGACACCATGAGGTACACTGGGTCTAGACATGAGATGGACTTAAACATGCAGAGTGTGTTTTATACAGTAGATCATCAGATTTCTGGAAACAAAAACAGAGAAGGAGAGGTATCTCCAGCTGGAGAAGGAAGGTGGTGTTGCCATTATCTTGCTGGCTGGTGAGACCCCACCTGCAGTACTGTGTCTAGTTCTGGAGGTCACACCTCAGAAAGGACATAGACAGGGTGAAGGCAGTCCAAAGGAGGGCAACTCAAATGGTGCAGGGGCTGTACAAAAAGCCCTATGAGGACAGACTGAGGGATCTCGCCATGTACACCCTTACAGACAGGTGAGTGAGATGGGACATGACAGAGACCTATGAGTACCTAACGGGGGTGAACGGGGTGCAGGAAGGACATCTTTTTCAAATGAGGAGGAACATGAGAACCAGAAGGCACACAATGAAGCTAAAAGGAGGGGAGAAGTTTAGGAGGGATGTGGGGAAATACTACTTCACTGAAAGTGCGGTGAATTCTTGGAATAGACTGCCAGAGGAAGTGGTGGAGGAGAAAACAGTAGGGAGCTTCAAGTATGTATGAGCTAGAAATAACAAAATATTAGGAAATGGGCAGGTAAGAGGGAGGGCTGTCAGAGACCAAATGGGGCCTGCAGAGACAAAGTAGGCAGGGGCCACATGGGCAGACTGTGTGGGTCAAGTGGTACTTTTCTATCAACACATTCTATGTTTCTGTGATTGCAAAAGTGGCAGCACTCACATTTCACAGATGGAAAGACAGAAACCTCTGTTCTGCAAATATATATTTATTCTCATTGCATAAAATTGGCAGCAGTAAAAAAAAACAACAGAAAACTACTACAATCCATCAAAAGTGATACATATCACAAACAATACTACAAATCCTGCAGAGGAAGGTCGTGCACTGGGGTAGTAACTGAATTGTTCCTGCTTTCCTGGCTACACCACTGGGCCCCATATGTTTATACTGTAGTTAAAAAATTTTTCTATTAAGTTAGTTCAGTGTCTTAATTGTTTGCATATCCACAAATAGGTCTAACCTTATGAGGAACAGCAGTAAACCTTTGCAGAGCAAAGGGAAATCTGAGTGTAAAAATCATAGCTATGCGGAATTCCTAGCAGTTGAGAGGCATGTTTCTATAGGCATTGTTAATGGTCACAAGCAAGCCTAGTGCAGTGAAGTTTTCCAGGTGTTGCCTGGATATTATTATATTATAGGACTAATTGTGGCAAACTCTGCTGCAGAGGTCAGACTGAAAGGAGAAAACAGAAGAAACCCTGCAGTGTCCACTGTCCAATAACGTTAAAAATCTTTCCTTGCTCGGCAAGTCCTGCTGAGGTCTGCCTTTAAAATATTATATACTATTTGGTGTCTTTTATGTGCCCAGACTACCCCAAACGAGAGAAAAAAAAAGTAGGACCTAATTCTACCCAGTTTTAAAACTGATAAGACTGATGCCCTGGAAGTTCAACGCAATTGAGCATGGTCACAAAGTCAGCCAATTACTTGGTGGGACATGAACCTGAGCTCTCTCTTTCATCAGACTTCAAAGAAAGAGGTTTATTTTTGTTTGTTAAATTGCCGAATCACTAAGTTTGGTAGCACCATGGGTTGCTACACAGAGTTTTTAGAAGGGTTGTGTCAAGTGTGGCTATTTAAAAATGCCTTATTGATCAATAATTAAGTGTTGTCTAGTCACCTCATCCACTTCAAGTCACAAACCAAAATCCCATTTCAAAAGCAACCAGCCCAGTCGGAGCTGTGGGGCAGGCAGCAAGGAGGGAGGGTATGAGGAAGGGGATGACGTGAGAAATAGCAGGGACAGCTCTCTCTCTCTCTCTCTCTCGCCCCCAGCCCACAAATACAGTGTGAGAGACCCTGAGCAAACATTCCGATCTGCTGAGCTCGGAAGTCGCGGCGATGAAGGTAATCCGTGTGCAGCAGAGCTGGTCCCCTTGCCACCCAACTGACCACCTCCGCAGAAGTGGCTCCCACGGGGCAGCACCGGTGGCGGCGGAACGTACCTACAGCAATAGCACCAACCTTTGCACTTTAAGCCTTTACCTGGCTTTCATTTATTTACTGGCGTTTAAGCGGGTTTTGTTCAAGCACCCCCCCCAGTGCCTGATTACAGGCCCCTTCAACCAGCCCACCACCTGGAATTCTGCTCCCAGTACGAGACGTTCGGCTGCTGCGACCAGAGCACGGACAATAGCATCGCCGAGCGCTACTGGGACATCATGGACTTCTTTGACCTGCAGGGCCATGAGCTGTGTGGCGGCTTTATCAAGGACATTCTGTGCCAGGTAAGAGTATTTGGGGTGGGGGTGGGGGGTGGGGCTGTAGCTCACTGTATATTGTACAGGTGTTAACCGGTTAACCCTCCCATATTACAGATAGCACATTCTACCATCACTACTATTCACTTTAGATATAATTGTATTCCCTTGACACCGAAGTCCATTTTTGCAAAGCAATGCACCCTCCCCTTTATGGCATAATTTCAGTTTCACACACATTTTCAGAATTAGAGAACCAACCCCTTCTGCTTAGCTTATGATGCACCCACCTCTGCTTTTCTGTCATTTAAGGCACACACATTAGGGTCCATTGAAAATCTTCCTGATTTTGTAGAGAGTGGTCTGGAGATCTTCCTTATTAAGCGTTAATAGTGTGGAGGCTCTGGGATTCGCTACTCATTCTTCACAGGGTAGGAAAGGTGTTAGCGGAATTCAAGATCAAATCTTACAGATGGAAGCTTGCAGGGGAGCCGGGTTTGTAATATTTTTGTTGGGGCCCAGGGGTCAGAGATCAAAGCCCCGTCCCCTGGCCCAGGGGTCAGTAATCCTTTTTTTACGCTTTTGTACCACAGTCATAGGTCATGGAATGTGAGTGTCCCCTTCTGTGGCATTTCACATAATACAATATACTATAAAAAAAAATACAGGATAGTCAACTTTATGCATAACTAGTGTGTTCTGCCACCTCGGGGTTCTGATTCCCATGGACCTCAGAACCCCTGTGTGGAAGAACACACTGATTATGCATGGTTGTCTATCCAGTATACTCTATAATGTGGAATGGAATACTGTTGAATCTGTCATCCTGTACCCTACACCTTGAATTTTAAGGAATACAGAGCTGGGTGGGCCCCGGTGTCAACTTTCCAGGCAGCCCCCCCCCCCGCTCCCAATACCTCAGTCCAACCATGGCTGGCAGTCACTGCTCACCACAGGCCCTGGGGTGGAATTGGGCAGGCAGTGGCCCACTGGAACTCTGTTCCCAACTTTCGCACCACCGCACCTCTTAAAAACTTTTATGACAGACTCAGGTCGACAACAGAGTAGATTATCGGGTATGCGTTGGGCCCACATTATGAGCATAGAGCTCATGTTACACCTGCTGGTCCAATCACCTGTTCCTTTACCTTTTATTAGTTTATTTCAATTGGGGGGCTTTGCTGCCCCCCACTTCCCTTTACATAAAAAAAAGGAGGATATGGGGTCTGAGCCCCACAACTCAGATAAACTCTCAGAACCAAAATTAGTGTTCTATGCAGTCCTGGTGCCAGGCTGCTTAGTCCTACAACTGTGGCCTGCTTCAAGAGCCTTTGTCGAAGTAAGATCAGCAGGCACAAGCCCTTGGCAAAATTGGCCATTCAGTTACTTTTCATTACTTCATTTGAATTAGGGGGCTCCACACACACACACACACACACACACACACACACACACACACACACACTCCCCTGTTAAAAAACAACAGGGGTAGGGGCAAAGCCTCCCCTCAAAGGAACTGACAACCAACCCACAAGCATGAAAATATGGCATGTGATCAAAACAGCGCTGTATTCAGGAAACATTTACAGCAAGCTTCCTATACCCAATAATCTACACAATCGCCCTCAGATCCACCACCTCTCTGCAATCCAAGTTCTCTCCCTTTTAGACTCTAGTTTCTTGGCAGTGTCAGACAGTCACATCACCCATACTTAACTTTCAGAGCAGTTTGGCCGCTTTCAGAAATGGTTCTCTTTCAACAGTGCTGTAATCAGCAATGTCCATTACAGTCCAGAATATTACATTTCAAGAATAAGTTTTTTTTATTATTTTCTTACTTCTTTAAATAATTCTGTAATGTACATACGTATACTTCCTAGCTTATTATATCTGTGTTTTGAACTGGAAGAGTGATTTTAAATAGCAAATCAAGCAAGTGGTCTGCTAGCATGGAATGTACACAACCTATAGTAACAGTTAAACTGCAGCTATTCCTTACAAAATCAATAACACTGGATATAGGGGAAAATAGCAGGTTCAGTAAATCCTCCACATCTGGTTTTACAAATGATAAACTGCAGTACACATTTCAAAACAATATGATCTCTGAACAAAAAACAGTAAGCTATGTGACTGTGAAGCTTCTTTAGACTAGTAATAGTCACTTCAGTTCATATTTTGTCCTATAGGTGAGTCTTCAGTTTGTTTGTTTTTTAATAGCCCCCAGACACCAGCCATTTATGGCTGCAGTAACTAAGCATTACTGGCTCTCTTTTTCCATTTTCTCATAATCCGATTCAATGCAGCATTCTCCCTGACCTTGACTTCCCCATCCTAGCCTTCGTGGCCCTTTTGCTGGCATTGCTGATGATGCAGCCCTCATCCCTCCCATCCCCACCCACTACACATTACCTGACTAGTACTGGGACTTGCTGGCTTGTTCCTTTTGGGGAGGGGGAAAGGGTGTATGTCACCACCACTTGGTGCTGCTCTCAGCTAGTTGGCCTGCTGTCCTGTCCTGTCCTCATTGTCCTCGATCTCTGCTCCGAGTCCTGCACATTGCAGCTAAGGCTGGTCCATGGCTGGCTCCCCTCTTGCTCTGGCTCTGCTCTGATCTCATCCTCTTCTTAACGGAGCTGCTGGTGGCTACCCAGACCTCTCACCCAACCGACGACCCAACCCACTTTTCCCTGGAATCCCAGTCGACCATCTCCCTCTTGATCACCCTCACTCTCTGCTCTGCCCACTGATTCTGGAGTCTGCTCTCTCCCAAAGGGTCCACGTGCAGTGCCAATCCCTCCTTGACCCCATGCCTTCTGCTTACTGCAGCTGCCAACTTCATTTCTAGCTGCCTTGCCCTGACTTATGAATTTTTCATGGTGCTGCCCGCGCCTTCCACTTTTCACCGACGGTCAGTCCAGACACTGAAGTCACCCCACCAATCCTCGATGCCTGCTTCAGTTTAAGAATTTCTGCCATCCAATCAGGATGCTTGCTTGCTTTTTGGGCGCATGGGCATCAAGGGATTTGGTGCCAAATTTAAAAAAAATGCCACTGGTCCACTAATGATTTGAGACTGACTGTCGTGTCAGCAGTGGCGGCTCCAGCTTCTGTTAGTTACCAGGGCACTGGGTGTGCATCACAGTTGGGAGCCAGGGCACCTATAGAAACCAGAATGTAAATCATGCGTGTAAATTCCTGCAAGCCCATCTGTTTTGGGCAGAGAAGTGAGCACCCAGTGAAGGGGCTGGCTACCAAGCTTTTAGGCTTTTAGTAACTATATTAATTACCTTGCAGTCTTGACTCTTGCTTTGCCTATTTTGCCTGCAGTGACTCTGGGGAAAGAAGGATAAGGGGCACAGAGTACTGAGGGAGTAATCCACAAAGCAATTCCACTCTGCCTTGCGATCTGCAGACTGAAGTGCAGCTGGGTAGGGTTCTCAGACTTTGCCAAGGTGAGCCTCCCCTATGGTGCTGAGTAAAAGCCCAGGCCTCTCCAAGTTTCAAGCACAGTGGCAGACATGCCGAATGGATAATGAATGACATGGGGAAGGCCCCATTCCCCCAAGCAACACCATCGGCACTTCAGAACCCACCCACCCTCTATTGCAGACCCATCGTTCCAGAACAAACCAAACCATGGAAAAAAAATCCCACTTCAACCCCTCACAGTGCAAACAGGCAGCATAAAAAGACAGCCCATTTAAACACCTCACAGATTCAGTATATCCCCCCCACCCCCTGGCACAGGCCCATACATAAAATTCTGCACAGTACTCACCAGAGGCATCATGTATGTCTACCACACACACACACACACACACACACACACACACACACACACACTCATCTTATCTTTGAAACAACCTCAATTATAAATAACATTCTGAGCAGTCACAGACAGAGGTGTCATGTATCCTCCCCCCAGACAGAGCACAGGCCCATCTTTCAAACACCCCCGGCCATCAGCAATATGCTACACAGATGACAGGCTACAGTCATAGGTATCATGTACGTCTCCCCCTATCCCGATGCGGGCCCATCACTGAAAGACCCACAGTAAGAGCCACCAACCATAAACACCCCCAGTTTTGAGGCATATATGTCCCCCCCATACAGCCCCATCTTATACACCCCCCCAGCCTGGAGGTGTGCATGACTCTTCCCACTCCTCCTTGGACTTCCTTGTGGTGAAAAACACAGGTCATAGGCATCATGTATGCCCCCAACGCAGGCCCATCACTGAAAGACCCACAGAAAGAGCCACCAGCCATAAACACCCCCAGCTTTGGGGCATATATTTTCCCCCATACAGTCCCATCTTATACACCCCCAGCCTGGAGGTGTGCATGTCCCCCCGGACTCCTTGTGGTGACAAACACAGGCCATAGGCATCATGTATTTATGTCTCTTCCATTCTCCCACCATGCAAGCCCATCACTGAAAGACCCACAGAAAGCCATAAACACCCCCAGCTTTGACTTTTGAGGCATGTATCTTTCTCTCCCCCACACCCACCCCAATACAGTCCCATCTTATATACCCCCCGAAGCCTGAGGCGTGCATGTCTCCCCCCCCACCGGACTCCCTTGTGGTGAAAAACACAGGCCAGCATTAATTTATTTGCAGCAAAATTCAGTCAGTGTGCTTACCTAAAGTTACCAGTCCAGAAGAGGTCCACCAGGAAAGGTCCGCTTAGCAAGAGGTTCGCTCCGGTCCGGAAGCAAGTGGTTGAGTGGTTGGCGGTCACAGTTGACAGTTTGCTTAAGGAGCTCCTAATTAGTAGCCTCAGGGCCCGGGAGTTAGCAGCAACAGAGTTCTGCAGCAGACCTCAGTCCAGCATCAGGAACAGCAGGCAGCTTCAGCAAATGGGAGGAAAGCAAAGCGGCGGGTGGCATTAGTAGGCAGGAGGAGAGCGAGTGGCTTCACTGGCCAGGCAGTCCAAGGACATGGTCCATAGCACTTTGCAGGGAAAACTGACTAACAAGTGACGACTAGCAGTAGCAAATAAATCACGATCACAGTAGCAGGTAGCACTGACTGAAGATAAGAAATGATCCAGTCGGTACACATGGCGGGTTATGTTATTTCCTTTCCTTCTGGGATGAAACGCAAGAAGCGACACACCTCATTGGATGAGGAAGCCTGGTGCTGTCTGTTTGGTAGAGTTTTGCAGCCATCGATTGGCTGCAGCCATCTCCCTGCCATTGGGCAGAATTCTCCCTTTGCAATTGGTCTGTTAAAGACCTTGTGCTGCACTCCAGTTGGCTGGCTCAGGAACAGTAGCTAGCCCTCCCAAGCTCTGCAGTTCCAGCAAAGTTAGGAGTCCTGCTGGGGCTCTCAGCAGGGATCGGGATCTGCCTGTCACCAAATAAAATCAATCAAATGACTGCAGTGCAGGCTTGATGCAGACACTGCCCCGGCCCCCAACCCGGAAATTCGGAAAAGGCATTGGTCAGTCCATTGCAATGCCAAGGAGGACAGGGGAGGAGGCTACGCTAGTGCAACAGAAAAAAAATATCCATTTTCAGAGCACCGGCGAATGATCTGGGGAACAGCTTTTTTTTTACCAGGGCACGTGCCCTGGTGTACCCTGGTGTAGCGCCGCCACTGCGTGTCGGGATGGGGGGGTGGAGATTGCCCGATGGGGGTGTGTGCTCACACGCTTTCGTGCCCAGTCAAAACAAAGAAACAAAGATAAGTTCCAAAAATATTTCTGGGGTTGGGCCCGTATCACAAAATATTGCTGGAGCCCATGTCCCAGGGGCCCATATAACCCGGCGCCTATGGAAGCTTGACTTGCTGTGGGAATATTCAGCATGGTGTGATGGTCACATAGTATGCTGTTCGCTGAACACGCTTGCTGTGAATATTGTTTTTTTAAACTAAATCTAGCATACAGTGCGGGACAGACCCCTCTATATGTGGGACAGAAACTTCATCCAGGTTGTGAAACAAGAGACTGTCTCATAATGTGGGACACTTGAGAAACCGAAATTAAAGTATTCATTTCTGTAAATTCTACTGATTGAGCACGTGGCTACACATACAGATGATTAGGAAACATATGGCATATAATAAATACATGCTGGACTAAGGGACCTGTGATATAAACTGTGATTAATAAAACTGTTTATAAGTTGTCTCATGAAATAGGTGTTAAAGATATGAACAAATTATGTTGAGTGTAGACATCAAACATCTTACTGTCTTGGTATGGGAGGATTTATCCAAGTGACACTTTACCAGAAAGATGCAATAATATCTGTTTGTAGTTATGGAAAAATGACGATCAGAATTAAAAGAAGTTAGGAACAAAACTCGCTCTGTAAATTAAGCAATAAGGCACCACAGGGTATGTGTCATTGCTATTTATAAAATGGGTAGAGATAGTAAAGCAACCTGATTGACAAAAACAAAAACAAATGCCACCACCAGTGACTCACTAGTCCAGGATATCCTTGTGCTACCCTTGGCAAGACTCTTTTATCCCTCCTGATTCTACATGTTGAACTGCCATGAACAGGTAAGCCGTTGAAACAGCCTTTCTGTTTCTCTCTAAAAAAATCACTCATTTATCATAATATACAGAATAATGTATGGGCAACCATACACAACAATGCTGTGTTTCCATTGAGGGGTTGAGATGACAGCATATGGGTATGCCCCCTGTACGGCGACACTACTGTAGCAACATTTTCGCTGTAATGGTCCACCTGAGACCCCAGCACTCTGTCTCCTGGTCCTGCACCCCTTCCCCGATCCAACTCCAACTCAGAGTTAGCATCCTATAGATCAGAGGATTCAGGGGGAGAAGCCCCTCAATGAAAAAATAGCCAGGGTCTCCAGTCGTATTTATGTCTACCGCAAGTTGCGGACATAAATGTGTCGCTGCGATGCGGTCGACAACTTAGTTGTTGAACCAGCATAGCAGAGCCCAGCATATGAACCTCAACAGCGAAGCTCGAGAGGTCCATGCTACCATCTCAACCCCAAGAGGGAAACATATACTGAGTTGTGTGGTTGCCCATATTTTATTTTATATAGTATATGTTTTTTACACCTGAGTGACAGACCCCCGATGAAGTGAAAACAGAAAATCTTGCCATTTCTTTGTTCTGTTCAGTTATCAAAATCAAATTTACAGACTTTTGAAAGTTAAAAAGTTCAACTTTGGGCACTTGGTGGTTAATAAGTAGCTAGGTGTGGAATAAATGAGAAATTTAAAATGGTATGTCCGTTAAACTGTGCAGAACAACTGTAGAGATTTTAACAACACCTTAGGTCACTTACAGTTTAGAATGTGTGCAACAAGGTTTTTGTGCAGGCTGATTTTTATACAGAACAATGGCCAACCATATTGTTTACTATATCCTCTTTTTTTATAGTAACCACCGTCGCTCTTGCTTCTGACCTGCAGATATTACTTCTTTGTGGCTGAAGTATCCACGGTCTCTTGCTCTCCCTGCCAACCCACAGAGAGTGAAACCACTAGTACTGTTGTGAAAGTCATTACCGCTGATGGTAGTGTGCTGCTGGCAAGACCATTAGGAAATGCTGGTGTTGCTGGCAGTCTAGTGACCCACTGTGGTCACTCTTTATAAACATTGTATTAGCTCCCTCTTGATGTTACAGGCAAACTTAATGTTAAAAGTAAAATTAGGAGCCACAGGAGTCAGAAACTTAGTTAAAAGTAAATGGAAGGAGTCTGGCATGCGGGGATGGGACTGTGCAGAATAAACAGGCAGCCTACAAACTGTAACTCTGCAGGCACCTTTTCTAACAGCAAAAGTAAATGCAGTTGCACTCCAAAATGCAAGAACCACAAACGCCAAGTATTAATCCAACTTAGATAGTTGATTTATTTCCACTGTGTGGGATCCCCTAGCGCCTCGGCAGTATGCCTTTCAGGGGGCGTTTACCTTTTCTAACAGCGAAGATAATTTCAGGCTTGTTCCCCAGAGCTTCAGACTCAGTCTCTCCCTACAAACAGTAACTCTGCAGGTACCTTTTGTAACATTGCAGTTAATTTCAGGTAATTTGAGAATTGCACACTCCTACTCCAGCACTCTTTCTATCCAGTGCTCCCACTGACACAAAAATGTGGATGGACTATTTTGCAGTCAAAAAACAAAAGCTTTTAATATTACAGTATTCCTCAACATATACCCATGTTAGAAGCACAAATCAATAATACACTCTGAGGTGTGGGTTATGTGCTGATAAATGTACTTTTAGTGACAGTAAGGCATTCAGCCTGTGGCCTTGTGAATCACTTTGGCCCAGGCATGTGTTTATTAGAGCATAACCCGTGTCTTATTGTGTGTTACTGCTTACAAGTAAACTTGAATGCACACATTTGTATGCTACTGCATACTTCCTCACAGGCCAACCATGTATATTTCCAATAATCCAAACCTAAATAAATAAAATAAACTAGAAAAAAATGTGCTTATTCTTAAGACAGAACAGCAACAAGCATCTTATGACCATTTCCAAAAATAATCTTGTGCAACATTTTATAATTCCTGAAGTATATTTCAAAGGCTGTAATATTTGAACTGTTAGATGAAGAAAAAAGCTTTCTTTTTTCAAATGAAAACTTATAGTCTGATCAGCACGAATAGAAACAATCAATATGGTTCTCATGTGTCACTACATGTCTCTACATGTTGATGTGTCTCCCATATGGACAGCCGGCCTTATGCCTGAGCATGGCCAGCTCGTGGGCAATATTCAGACTGCACTCCGACTGGTGGGCACTAACTGTCTGAATGTGGGGATGTACAGCACAGCACATAGTGACTATGCATTGCACTTATACAGCCCCCTACTGGAATGTAGTCCACAGGAGCCAAATGGAGATCGTACATCCCAAGTGGGATATAATAAGGGCTTCTGTGTGCCATATACAGCCCTGGCATGCTAATACACCCGCAGAGCATGCCCATTATGGAATGTTTAGCATGCCCCCAGTGCATGACTGTGCTGAAGCATTGTGCAGAGCTGTGCACTCAACCCAATCATGTCCCCCTCAAGTAGAACAAAAATCCTTGGTGTCCACAGGTCCTCCCTCACTAACAGCTGTTTAGTGCAGTATCACTCCTTGTCATTTAGATGGCAGCCAGCTGAGGTGATGAGCAGAGGGTCTGTGCTGGTCACCATCTTGGGGGCATATCTTTGCTGTACTTGGGTGAGTGGGGGCCAGGGGGGGGGTACATGATCCTGAGCATGACGTATGGGTGGGGGTCAGACCATCCCTTGGAGGATGGGGATTTAGAGTGGAGGACCACCGAATGCCATGAGTTGCTTATACTATATGTGGGACTGATGATTGGGGATGGGAGGGGGGAGTACTGTGCACAAGGATAAGGGTATGATTTTGACAACATTAAACAGTGCTGCAATGAGAGCAGTTTAGCACTGTCAAATACATTGTGGAACTGCTGCACCTTGTATGCAAGGGATGCTTGGAAACTAGGATCTAGGCAGGGCAGTACAGAAGGGTTGAAGACCCCTGTCATTATTGTTATGGGGATTGTACTTCTTTGGGAGGGTTACAATCAGCAGTGCAGACCTATAATTTTACAGAGCTGAGACATGTTTAAAAAGCTATGACAGTGCTGGGTGAGTGGGTTAATGTCAGTACAGTAAAATCATCCTGCCCTGGAGCTTCAGGAAGGAATTTAATTTAATACATGTCATTTGTCTTTCTTTTCTAACCAAGGTGCTCTTGCCTAAACCGGTACCTGTAGTATTTGCACACAAGAGTTTACATGCTGACATTTGCAGATATATAGAAATATGACACATGCTCATAATTTTACAGAAGAGTTTAAATGTTGACATTTATAGATATATAGAAATGCGCATGCACAAACATGCACACAAACACATACACACATGAGTACATGCGAGTGCATGCACACACACAATCAATCTGTACAAATAAGTAATGTTATCTGACATCCAGCCTCTAAGATAAATATTATCTTTGCAATTTGGTAGGTAACTATAGCTATCTTGAAAGTTGGGCAAATCACAAAGGAATATTGAGCAAATCAGAGAGCAGCTTTTACAATGCTGCTGTCTTCAAAACAGGGCAGTGCAGCACGGGAACCAGCAGTTTAAATTGATGGTAAACAGTTAAGTCTACATACAAATGGCAGATTTCAAAGTTATTACTTCATTTAAGTTACATTGTATTGTTTTTAACTTTTATATCCTCTTATCAGCGATATGTAACCTGGGTTGTACCTGAAGACAGGCCTTTGTCCTGGTTTAGTTACCCAGTCAACAAAAACAAGAGAAAGAAAGAAAAAAAAGAGAGAAAGAAAGAAAGAAAGAAAGGGGGCAAGAAAGAAAGAAAGAAAGAAAGACTTTGATGACAGATAAGGTCCACTTGGCCCACCTAGTCTGCCCATTTCCCTACCTATTGGATAAGCTGCAGATTCTAGTTAACCAACAGCCTACTTCCTCCCACCCCTATAACTGCCTTATGTGTGTCCCATGCATTCTTGAAATCCCCCACTGCTTTTGACCCCACAACCTCCTCAGGAAGGTGGTTCCATGCACCCACCACCCTCTCCGTGAAAAAATACTTCCTCACATTGCCCCTGAGCCATCCACCCTCTATCTTCAAATTTCACCCCTTGTTCTTGCACATCTCTTTTTTTGAAAGATGCTACCCTTTTGGACTATGTTGATTCCCTTGAGGTACTTGAAAGTTTCTATCATATCCCCCCTCTCTCTCCTTTCCTCAAGTGTATACATATTAAGCCCTTTTAGTCTCTCTTTGTATGGCTTCTGTTGCAGACCCTGCACCATTTTAGTTGCCCTCCTCTGGACTGCCTCCATCCTGTATAGGTCCTTGCAGAGATGGGGTCTCCAGAACTCCACGAAGTACTCCAGATGGGGTCTCCTCAACTGTCTGTACAGAGGGATAACAACTTCCTGTTTTCTATTGGTGATGCCTCTCCCTATGCATCCAAATATCCACAGCCCTCCTTACTGCCTTCTCACATGGCTTGCCTACCTTATGGTTGTCTGATATGACTACCCCAGGTCCCTTTCCATTTTTTTTGTTGTTAGTACCCCCCCCGTTGTGTACTCTTCCTCTGGATTTTTGTTTCCCAGGTGCATTACTTTGCACTTCTTTGCAAAGAAAGAAAGAAGAGCAAGATGGCTGCAGGGCTGCTCCGCTCCTCGCTGTTTGCTTGTTGTGTTCCGTTTTGGTCTTAGAACTCATTCAATGAGCCATCTATTTTGTTTACCTGAATGAAACTCCACTTAATTCCTTTTACAATTGAACTTTCAAGACATTTTATATTAATTTGAAGTTAACAAGCTATGCGTTGAGCGACCGTTTAGTTACGGCGTCACGGTATTCAGCATTTTGTGCTGTTGTGTTGTTTAGAGAAATCCCTTGAAAAAGGGGGGACTGACTGAGCGTTCATTTTTCTTGGAAAGGTGTTCTTGTGCTGTTGTTGTATGAAAAGATTAGTGAATTGTCATTACTCTGTAGACTAAGAAGTGTTCAAAGAACTTCACCCGCCTCGAGCTCCCCTCGAGCAGTTTCGGTCGGGAAAGTTCTAAGAGATAAAATTCTACAGATGCTCAGAGAAGAAAACGAGCAGTAACGGTGGCATTGATGGTTGACTTGTGCAGAACTTTTGTGGAAATGTGGCATCTTTCCATAGAACGAACGAACGAACGAACGATGGGGAAGCATCATAGAGGAGGAAAATTGGAAGTACTTCATGGTCTGATAGACATGTTAAAGCCTATAACAGGTATGCTAATGTTGCCTGAGGGTCAGGGGCTAATATAAGTAAAAGTAACTTACTGTGCTTAGAGGAGCGCTTTCTCTTGATTTGTTTTGCAGCTACCTTGTTATCAAGTGAATGGAGATGGCCTAGGTTGTCAAAGAAGAGGTTTTGAGAACAGCTCTGGTAGAACAAGGGAGCTGGACTGACTTCTGAATCTTGGCCTCCTTCCCCTCGACTCGGGCAAATGCAAAAGGAAAAAGAGGAGTGAGAAAGTTTTTCTTTTATGAAAGTCCCTCTGGCTAAAAAAGTCGCTTGGTATAGACATAAGAAGCCTAGCTTTGTGGGGCGTCTTTTTCTTATCAGAGAAGTTATTGGCTTTTCTTGTATCAATGCCCAGGTAAGCATTTTGTTAAATGGAATAGAAGGACATAACGAAGCCCATACAAGAACGCTAATTGAGCACTGGTGGTTTTTAACATTTAGAAAGGCAGCCTCAGTGAACGCTAAGAAAAAGCGCTTTAACTTCTATGTGTTTTATTTTTTCCTGACAAACTGCAGCTAGCCTCATTTTCAGAGCTCTGATATTTATGGTTCTTTAGAGTATTTAATTAGTGGACCTTCCTATTGAAGAACGCTGCATTACTTTTACTTTGGGCTTGTAATATGACAGCTTCTAACCTGGAGGAAATCTTGAATTGTTTGCTCCTCTGTTTGCATTCTGTTACGGTATTTGACTCTGCGTAGAAATATCTCCATTAAGAACTAAATTAGTCTGTAAGGAGAATTTCTGAGTTATGAATTATATTAATGGCATCACTGACTGCAACGTCCTGAAGAGTAAAATTTTAAATTTTATATCTTAATATTTCCCGCTATCTTACTGTGGGATATTATGGGATACTGTCTGTTATAGGTTAAATGCTGTTTTTTATTATTGTTATAACGCCTTTATGAGTTCTTATGTGTGCTTATGAGCACTACTCCAATAATTATGTTTAAAGGGGTTTAATTTAATTCTGTGCAGCCTTTTTAGTTTTGAAATGATTTTAAACAGAATTGTTATAGAAGTAATGATAGTAGATAGCCACAGGAATTAGTTGGTAGATTTTCTACTTCGTTCCTGGATCTGTGTATACCCCCAGAGGGCCAACTTGGTCTGTAATATCAGGAACTAGTTTCAAGTTTGGGACCTAGAAATGGAGGGAACTGTAAGGATCTTTCTGGGGAAAATCCTAAAATTCCTATGACCCACAGTTGGTTAAAGTAGCAGCAGGTATATAATTCCCATTATACCGGGGTGTAGATGGAGCATGGGACTGCATGTATGGTGGGATGCTTTGCAATAGCACCCGAATTGGATGGGTGTTACCGGTAGCCTTTTACCTAACCTTTTTATCCTTGGATAATGTTTCCACATGGTACCTCCTAGAGTATAGGTTCCACTTGTGACAGGTCCAGATATATTGACCAAATGTTATGCCTTACTGGGGTTGAGAGAATACTCTCAGAAGAGATCATCATGACTATCTTACATTATATGATATATTAGGCGGATACACATGCGATTTGTAAGAAATATTAGCTGATACTGTCATTTCCTACTACAGCACTTAAGTTGTGAAATGTTTTGTGATTAATATTGTAATGGTTTTACTGAAACAATACTAAATGTTACCTATGGGAAATCAGCCAGTGGATTTTCCACTTAGTTCCCACGGGAACTTCTGTACCTTTCTACTTGGTCCGAACTGGCTGGCATTGGTAGGTGTTAGCCTCAAATTATTGGACCCAAAAGTGGAAGTAATTGAAAGGATTTTGTATGGGGAAAGCCTAAGTCTTTAAAGACCCAGAATCGGTTATAGAATTAGCTGGTATATAATCCCCGTCATACTGGGATGCAACTGGAACATGGGACCATATGCATGATGGGATGTTCTGTATTAGCACCCCAATTGGATGGGTGTTACTGGCAGTTTCTTTCCTAACTTGGGTCTGGAGAGTGGGCTTCCCTGGATAATTCTCTTACATAGTACCTCTAAGAGTAGAGTTCTATTTTGTGACTGGCCCATACATGCCAGCTAAGTGGTAGGGCAGACTGGGGTATGGAGATAGTTCCTTATTAGGGTGCATGGGTGGAGTTTATGACCAGATTCCACTGATTGTAACAAATGTTTAAAGTATTGTTTATAACCAGGCATATTATGGCTATTAAGTATTTCATGATCTATTGGAATGGTAGATTTATCTGCACACATTGATATTTAAGTGATTGGATATTTCGAGTGTAAATTAATTGTTCTATATGTATCTGCATTTTAATGTGATATTAATATTGTTTAGTGAAGTATTGTAGAATTAATTGTTTAATATTGTAATGGCTTTTTAGCCGAACAATAAAACTTTGACTGATTGAAGAAAGGAAGAAAGAGAGGAAGGAAGGAGGGAATAAAAGAAGGAGAAATTAGTAAACAAATGTATAAATTGAATATGCAGCATTCTGATTCACAATACAGTTTATCATCTCTATGCCCACTGTTTTTCAAACACAAATGGAAAAACTAGGAATAAAAATGGAATGTGCCATTTTTAAACACTACTTGGAATAAATTTGGGGCAGTATAGTGTAGTGGTTTAAGGCTCTGAGCTGCAAATCTGGAGACCTGGGTTTGAATCCTACAGCCCCCACTTGCATACTGTGTGACCCTGAGCAAGTCACTTAACTTCCCTATGCTCCCAGGTTGCACCTGTAAACAAGCTTTCAGCTTAGTGTGTCTCACCTGGTTAAACAATTTGAAAAAAAAATTCTTCTTCTTAAAAAAAAAAAAACTGTCGGCACCACAATTACAACCACATTTGGCTCCAAATTTGTGTAAAACACCCATTTTTGTGCTACATTTGTAGTGCAAATATGCCGATTTACACACAGTTTGGGGGAAAAACAAACAAACAAAAAATGATTTTAAGATTTTGTAAAATGTTATGGCCCATTTTTGAAAATAGAAACTCAGTGGCCTACATTACTTGTGAGGGGGGTAGAACTTTAATAACTATCCTGCTCCTCATACTGGAAGATAAATTGTGTATTTTGAGACTGCCCATTGCATAGCCTCCCTTTACAATTGAAAGAAAGGCAATTTTAAGCTACAGCAAGATGTAAAAAGCTAACAAAACCTAAAATAATGTGGTATATATAAAATTCATAGTGAGTTGCAGTCGAATAATACATTTATCTCCATACATGGGTGGTAAGACCCATGACTAACTGGAGGCTTTACCACTCACAATTTATTGGTCTAGTGGAGATAAATGTGTCATTCCACTGCAACCCATTGTGTATTATAGTGGTGTGGTAGCACCACTATCATAACTTATTAAGGACAGGATGGAAGAATCCTTGTCCCCTATCGGGACTGTCTCCCAACTTATTTATGTTTGTCTCCTGCAACTACACAGTGGTGCCCACCAGGATCAGATGCCTGATCCTGCAGAATGCTGAGGAAACTGTGCAATTCAATGTCAGTTGTCATTATGCAAGAAAGTGTGTCACACTGTGACACTGTCTCTGATCCTGGTGGGCACCACCATATATCCTATGATTTCTTATATATTTCCCACACATCTGAGTTTACTGATGTACGTTTCTTGGTAGTGAATTCTGTATACCCATCAGTCTCTATGTGATGTAATATTTCCTCCTGTCCCCTGAACATCTCCCGTTGTATTTGTTTATTATGACCACTGTTAGTACTTACAGTTTGTTTAGTATTCAGAGCCAGATCCTTATAGAAATATCAAAACTGCCATCACAGAGGCAACAAGCCTTTGTGTGAAGCAAATAAACAAATCAAAACAAAAGAAAAAAACACTATGGTTCTCAAAAGAAGTGGTGGTGAAGGTTAGGGAGAAAAATATAGCATTTAGGAAGTATAAGGAAACACAGAAGGAGCAGGACAGAGAACTGTACCAGTTAAGGCAGAAGGAAGCAGGGAGGGTAGTCAGAATAGCAAAGGCACAAACTGAGGAAAAGATAGCCAACTCAGTTAAGAAGGGGGATAAAACCTTTTATAGGTATATCAGGGAGCATAGAAAGACAAAGGGAGGGATAGTGAGGCTGAATAGAATGGATGGTGGGTGGGCAGAGAGTGACAGTGAAAAAGCAGGGATACTGAATGAATACTTCTGTTCAGTATTCACAAAAGAGGAAGTGGGGGAGGTGCCTAATCCAATTAACAGAAGCACTCTGGAGAGGGAGTCAATCCCAGTCCTTTCACAGAAGAAAGGGTTCTGAAAGAACTCCTAAAACTGAAGGTGGACAAAGCAATGGGGCCAGATGGAATTCACCCCAGAATTCTAAAAGAATTAAGCAGAGAACTAGTGACACCACTGACTACCCTTTATAACAAATCATGGGAGGATGGTGTGGTACCTGAGAACGGGAAGAAGGCTGATGTGATTCCCCTTCACAAAAGTGGGAGCAAGACAGAGGCAGGAAACTACAGACCTGTCAGTTTGACCTCTGTGGTAGGAAAAGTGATAGAATCATTTCTGAAGGAAAGACTTGTTGAGTACCTAGAGGCCAGTGGGGCACAGGACCCAAGGCAGCATGGGTTCACAGTGGGAAGGTCATGTCAAATGAATCTAATTGATTTCTTTGACTGGGTGACCAAAGAAGTAGACCAGGGAGGGGCTGTGGACATGGCCTACCTAGACTTTAGCAAGGCATTTGACACAGTCCCACACAAAAGATTAGTAGTCAAATTAACCAGCCTTGGAGTAGGTCTCAGGGTGGTAGCCTGGGTAAAACATTGGCTGAACAAAAGGACACAGAAGGTAATTGTAAATGGAGTCCACTCTGAAGAAAGAGGAGTTACTAGTGGGGTACCGCAGGGTTCAGTACTGGGTCCAGTCCTTTTTAATGTCTTTATAAGTGACATTGTGGAGGGACTGGAAGGCAAAGTATGTCTCTTTGCAGATGTCACAAAGATCTGCAACAGGGTTGATACACAAGGAGGCGTGGAAAGGATGAGAAGGGACTTAGCAAGGTTGGAGGAATGGTCAGAAGTATGGCAGCTTGATTCAGTGCAAAGAAGTGCAAGTAATGCACCTGGGAAACTAAACCCAGGGAAGATTACACAATGGGGAGGGGGAGAAGTAACAACAACAAAATGGAAAGGGACCTGGGGTAATCATATTAGATGACCTTAAGGTTGGCAAGCAATGTAAGAAGTGGTAGGGAGGGCTGGGGGATACTGGGATGTATAGGG
The DNA here is from genome assembly GCA_016271365.2 of Neoceratodus forsteri. Taxonomy (NCBI): domain Eukaryota; kingdom Metazoa; phylum Chordata; order Ceratodontiformes; family Ceratodontidae; genus Neoceratodus; species Neoceratodus forsteri. The sequence continues at coordinate 45,524,266 of CM057451.1, forward strand.
AGAGACATCACCAGCAGAAAACAGGAAGTTGTTATCCCCCTGTACAGACAGGTGGTGAGACCCCATCTGGAGTACTGCGTCCAGTTCTGGAGACCCCATCTCCACAAGGACATAGACAGGATGGAGGCAGTTTAGAGGAGGGCAATTAAAATGGTGCAGGGTCTGCAAGAGAAGCCATACAAAGAGAGTTTAAAGGATCTTAATATGTATACCCTTGAGGAAAGGAGGGAGAGGGGGGACATGATAGAAACATTTAAGTACCTCAGTGGAATCAACAAAGTCCAAGAGGGTAGCATCTTTCAGAAAAAGAGATGTGCAAGAACAAGGGGACACAATTTGAAGATAGATGGGGGGACGGCTCGGGGCAATGTGAGGAAGTATTTTTTCACAGAGAGGGTGGTGAATGCATGGAACAGCCTTACTGAGGAGGTTGCGGGTTCTAAAACTGTGGGAGAATTTAAGAATGCATGGACAGACATAAGGCAATTTTTGTAGGGGGGGTAGGAAGAAATAGGCTGTTGGATAAATAGGATCTGCAACTTATCCTCTAGGTAGGGAAATGGGCAGACTAGGTGGGCCAAGCGGTCCTTATCTGCCATCAAAGTCTATGTTTCTATGTTTCTATGTTTCTATGTTACTTAGTTCCTGACCTCCTCGGAAACCATACAGCATTATTAAATCACCTGTTATTTGTTTTTCCTCTAGGCTAAACATTTTTAGGGTATTAAGTCTTTTCCTGTATTCCATACCATCTCCATCCATCATCAATCTAATGATTCATTTTTGGACTCTCTCCAGCCTCTCTGTATCCTTCCTGTGATATGGATTCCAAAACTGGAAGTAGTACTCCAGTTGTGGTCTCACATATGCTCTGCATAATGGCCCTAACACTTCCCTTGTTCTGCTTACAAAGTTTCTTTTTATGCAACCTAGTATCTGAAACACCTTTATTGAAATTGTCTCACTCAGGCATCCCTGCATGAAATCTGCTGGTATTATATCCTCTAAATCCATGTCTTTGTCAGTTTTATTCAGTTCTACCCCATTCATATAATAGCTAGCCTTACTTTTTTTGCCTAAATGTAACATCATGCACTTATTCTTGCTCAAACTCATACCTCACTTATTTGCCCACTCTGCTACTTCTAAATCCCTCTGTATACAGTTTACTTCCTGTTCCCTCCTCATTGTCTGCAATTCCTCTGAGTTTCAGGTCATCTGCAGATTTGATTACCCAATTCTGTACTTTCTCATTAAGTCCTTTGATGTAAATGTTAAACAGCAGTGTGCCCAACACCTATGCACGTTTGCAGTACTCAGAATGTTGTGAAGGTGCCATGGGTAGTATCAGCCAAAATATGAGAACAGAAACAAACCGTGCACAACTGCTGAGTTTCAGTCTGCAAAAACATTTGTTTTCACACAACATCAAGCAGGTGTGACTGCCATGACCCCAGTGCTTCAAGGCATGCTACCTCTAAAGTGGAGGGGGGTGGCATGTCTTTCCCCTGACAAAGTGCAAAAGTCATGGCAGTCACACCTGTTTGCTGTTGTGTGAAAATAAATGTATTTGCAGACAGAAATTCAGCCTATGTGTCATTCTCATGGCCCAGCACCTATCCCCAAGGCACTCCAAATGTTGTATCTCCTTCCTAAGATTCAAAGCCATTTATTCTCACCCTCTGTTTACTTCCATTTAGTGCAATAATTATCCAGTTTACTATGTTTTTATTAATCCCTGTGTTATTAGGTTTGTTAATACCTTTTTTGTGTGATTCCCTGTCAAATGCTTGGCTGAAGTACAGGAAAGTAACATACATCTACTGGAACACCTTTATCCAAATTTTTAATAATTTGTTTGTAATAGGCCAGTAAATTACTGTAGATATGATCAGCCTCTTCCGAAACCATGTTGTGTTTTATTTCTCTACCCCCGATCACTCAGTTCATCTATGATTTGTTTCCTTGTAAAGGAGTCCATAATCTTACAGAGGCTAGCATTTTGGCTTACTGGTTTATAGTTAGCTAGTTCCTCCTAATCTCTTTTTAAAAAACAATGATACCACTATGTCCTTATTTGAAAAGTGGTAACCTGGAAAGGTGCAGTGAGCTGAAGCTCATTTCCAGCTGTGACTTGGAGGAGGGGAACAGAGGCGACAAAAGTTTAAAGAAGTTGTGATAATTCAATGATGGTATATACAGTGAAAATATGGTTCAATTGTGCTTATGCAACTGGATGAGATGTATGCTTGTGTGACTTCAATAAATTGTGGCTATTCACCTCTCTATTTATGGGATCTACCACCCTGTAGGGGTACAATGAAAGGAACCCCAGAGGAGGATTCCCCCCTGTAGGTGCTACGAGAATAATTCCCTTGGCTAAAGGTAGCTTAGCAAGAAGCCCACGGGAAAGAGAGATGAGCCACTGGAGGAGGAGGGGTGGATGGTGGGGCAATGAAGAGACAAATCCTGGAACAGTCCAGGATGAGAAGACTTTTTAGGCTTGATGGGGGAGTGATGTAGTTGCTCCACCTATTGAATCTCAGGCTTAAAGCCTTCTCATTCAATTGTGCTTATGCAACTGGATGAGATGTATACTTGTGTGACTTTGATAGATTGTGGCTATTCGCCTCTGTATCCATGGGATCTACCACCCTGTAAAGGTACGATGCAAGGAACCCTAGAGAAGGCCCCCCCCCGTAGCTGCCATGGGAATAATTCTCTTGGCTAAAGGAAGATTAGGAAGAAGCCCAAAATGAATACCCAAAAAAGTCTCGAGCATTGAAGAGGCGAGAAATCAAGACATATCTTGACTGGAAATAAATGTGATAGACATAGATAGGAAAGACAGGAGAAGATAAAAGGCGAGAACAATGAACTAAAGGAATTCTGATGAGATGCGAAAGGGTGGATTTCCTAAGGAGAGAGGGAACAGCCGGGGCCACTATCCAACTCCTTCCAACAGCAGAACCTAACTAAGGAATCTAAGAAAGCACTAACCCTGACTAATATTATGACCATTGGCACAGAGGAGAGGAAAAAACCCTGATGAGGAAGAAACCTCTGGGGATCCAAGGCCTAGGTCGCCTTCCCTCCAGACTGAAGGACATTTCGATTAGAGATGGCTCTACTATGGCAATTTAAAGCAGAGATCGACGAAGGAGGAACAGTCCAATTTTAGATGAAGCTCTCACTCTGTCCTTCTAAATGGACAGCTGTTGAGGGATATGAGTGATGTCTCTGCAACCAGATGCTCAAAAGCAAGAGGGGAAGTACGGTGATCTAAAGAAACCTTGAAGGCCTGAATGGTTTAAGATGAGATATGAAATGAATGATGAACAATGTGCGATGATGGAGAGAAGCCTGCCAGCCCTGAGCAAAGGGGCAATAGACATGTAGGCATGTCTCACAGTGGAGAGCAGGTCAATTCGAGGTAGCATGGACCTGAGATGGTTATGCTTGAGTAGTTGATGAGAAGGAGTAGACCCAGATAGAGGTCGGATGAGCGAGGGATACCATGATGAGGGCATGAGAAGGCTGATGGTGATGATAACTGCTGGAGTGCAGCAGTTTGATGAGATAGCATAGGACCCAGTGAGAGGTATGCTCTTTTTTTCATCGTGAATGAGTGGACCCTAAGGTCAGACTGAGTGAGGGATGACCGGAGTCAGGCACCTGGATGTCAGACAGACTAAAGTAAGAGGCGGATATGAATAAGGAAGATGATGGCAGGATAGGAAAAACCCCAAAAGGAAATAAAGGTCACAGAAGGAGAGGAATGGAGGATAAGATCAATTCAGGATTCAGTGCTATAATCACCAGATAACTGGATGAATAAAAGGGTTCTGTGGAGGCTTAAAACGAGATGGCTGCTACTGCAGGAAAACATTCAGGTTCCAGACACAAAATGAAAGGGCAGTATTCCTTAGAGAGGGCCCGGCAAAGAAATGGGGCATAAATTCCCCAAACGGTTGTACAGGGGAGAGGTGTAGTGACATACAGGAGATAAAGACACTGTTAAAAAATGAAGCATGTTGACTGACTCTCAGAATAATGGGCTGTGAAAAGCTTTTTTTGTATGCCAGTGTGATGGGTCAGAATTGTAGAGCCAACAGGTGCATTGCGATTTGCAAGGTAAAGGAGTTTGCAAAAATGAATGGGAAGGCAGGAGTAGGTAACACACCAGGTCAGTGCAGGAGTGGGGAAGAAATGGGTTAGCACAGCTCGGCCATTTGTTATGATGATTGAAGGCCAGTTATTATTGAAGGCCGGTGTTATGATTGGCAACCCCAAGAGGCTGGGAGGGAGCAGCTAGAAATGATCAGTGAGCAAATCAGCTCAGCAGCCATAGGGACGGTAGTGTCACGGGAGCCGATGCATGCAATGCTGCAAAAATTACCAGAAAGGAAGACTACAAGAGGTAGGATGCCAAGCAAAGAATAGAAAGGGATGCTGGAATGAGGAGGCCAGTAGTGTGGGCTGTGGGCCAGAATGCCAGGTTAAGGATGGCAATGGAGGAGCCAGCAGCCAGCGAATTGCCGGTAAGCCAGGAATGGTCAGGTGAACAAGTGAAATGATGCAGGCACAGTGGCCAAGTAGGCTACAGGGATCCCAGAGGTGTCCAACACAGAGCTGCAGCATGAAGCAGGCTGACAGCAGGGAGGCACAACACCAAATACAGCAGGAACTTTGAAGTGATGGAACGGACCAAAGGGAAGACAGTCCCGTCTAGATATTGAGTTCTGCAGCTCAGCAACCAGGCAGCAGTCCAGGTCGGCAGGCCGCAGAGCCAGTGGGTCCACCAGAGGCGAGATGAACTGCAATGCCCAGAGCAGTGGATTTCCCGCAGCACCATGGGGAGTCTCATAGATAGGCGAAGGATACTGGCATGTTGGTTCAACAAGGAGCGGCGTGGGGGCAGCAGCTGGAAGAAGGATCCAAAGAAACAAACAGAAGAGCTGAAACCAAGCAGGATATGAACAGGCAATGAAGGAGAGAATGGAAGGAAGTGGGGGGACAGAAGGAAAAAACAAGAAGAACACAAGGGGAGGGCAAGAAGAGGAGCAATGGAAATTGAACTGGCAGCTGGAGGTAGCTGCCAGAACATGAAGAAAAAAAAAGCAAGCAGGTAACCAGAGAGAGAGGGGGTGGAGAGTAGCGCCTCCGGCTGCAATGAAGGAATGAATCTTGGACAGTCCAGGATGAGTGGCCTTTTAAGGCCTGATGGGGGAGAGACGTAGTTGCTCCACCCATTGAACCTCAGGCTTAAAGCCTTCCCATAGTGGAAGGTACTTTTTACAACAATAGTAGAACAACAGCTCAGTATGACAATGAATTTATATCATACTCACTAGTACTGGCCTGTATTCAGTTTCTGGACACTTCTCCTGTCTCTGAGGAAGTTGTATATATTAGTCACGTTACAGCTGAGTAGGAAGTTTATTGTTTATATCATCTCAGATTCTAAACCAGCTGCAGATGACACAGTTGGCCCCCAGGTAAGCCCCTATAGCAGCAGTGGTCAAGATGGGAAAACACAATGGCATTTACTAGTGTTAGCAGATCCACAGAACTGAGAAGTGGGCAGCCTGGCAGTGCTTATTAGATAGTAAAAGCAGCATCTGATTACAGAAGACATGGGTGACACAAATGTCAACTGACAGTCAAGAACTGCTCTTTGGCTAGGCACCTCATCTACTGCCTGAAGTCTGACCTCACCAAGAGTGGACAAACTTAAGTCCCCTTGAATAGTCGTTATTTGCTTATCATTTCCCTTCCATGGGTAACTCAGTTTTGATGTGATTAAGGGCCAACCAGTTGGAAGAAATCTGAACCCTGATGTTTTCCAGGCATTGTTCTAATCTCTTCATGGACAATGGCCTATCAGGAGCAAAGAACAGCATACAGCTAGGTGCCATCTGCACTGCACTGACAGGCCTTCCAGCGTATTGTCCATGGGACCATAGATAAGCATGCACCTCTAACTAAAATCTGTACTAAGAAGAAATCATGCCCATGGTTTATGGCCAGCCTCAAAGAAGCATTGTGGCATAGGGATACCCTTTGGAAAAGGGCAAGGAAAACCAAACACTCCCGCAGACTGAGTGGCCTTTAGGGCTGAAAACACAAATTTCTTCTGCTCTGCACTTGAATCCTCTTCAAATTGCACATCCAAATTTTGGAAAAGTCTAAAAGATCTTGAAGGCCACGGCTCCGGTAGCCCAATCACGCCAAAAATGTCTGCATGAGGCACCACCATTCCTGACAAATATGTAATACTCGACCTCCTTAATAACCATTTTGCCACAGCAGGGTTAACATGCGATGCCTCACCAGCAGATAATCTCCGAGACCAATTGTGTTGTCAAAATCCTGATGGCCTGAACACAATTGCACCGCCAAATATTCCAGCCTTCTCCTTCTGTCCCATTACGGTGAAGCAAGTTGAGGATTTACTCCTTCAGCAGGATACAAGAAAAGTATGGGAGCTGACCTTATCGAGCCGTACTTTCTAAAGTTAGGACATTATGTACATTCTTCCCCCATCATCCATCTCTTTATCTCTTTAATTTGTCCCTTGCTCTGCGTACTCTCCTATTTGGAAAACAGCTCATGTCATTCCGTTATTCAAATCCGGTGATTCAAGTGACCTAAATAACTATCGTCCAATATCATTGTTACCTATCCTGTCTAAGTTGCTCGAGAAGGTGGTCAATAGCCAACTCAGGCAATTCCTGGAAAATTTCAACATGCTAAATCTGTTTCAATCTGGGTTTCGGCCAGATTGCACAATCACGGCACTTGCTAAGGTCACGAATGACTGGCAGATAGCTTTAGACGTCAAAAACTATGTAGTACCTCAAGGGAATCAACAAAGTCCAGGAGGGTAGCATCTTTCAGAAAAAGAGATGTGTAAGAACAAGGGGTCACAATTTAAAGTTAGAGGGGGGACGGCTCATGGGTAATGTGAGGAAATTCTTTTTCATGGAGAGAGTAGTGGACGCATGGAACCGCCTTCCTGGAGAGGTTGTGGGGTCTAAAACAGTGGGGGAATTGAAACATGCATGGGACAGACATAAGGCAATTATAGTGGGGGGTTGCAGGAAGTAGGCTGTGGGTTAACTAGAATCTGCAGATTATTCAGTAGGTAGGGAAATGGGCAGACTGGGTGGGCCAAGTGGTCCTTATCTGCTGTCAAAGTCTATGTTTCTATGTTTCTTTGACATGGTAGACCATAACCTGCTCCTAGTTGCTTTGCAAAATTTTGGGTTCGATAACTTGACTTTAAAATGATTTACAAATTATCTTACTGACCGTTATCAACAGGTCAAAGTGGATGGTGACCTCTCCCCAGTGAAGATTCTCCTAAGAGGTCTACCACAAGGGTCTATCCTTGGCCCTCTACTGTTTGCTATCTACATAAACAATCTAAACACTGGAATTAAATCAGCAAATATACACCTATTTGCTGATGATACAGTGCTATGCATTACTAGGCCGACTCCAGAGCGTGCATGTTCTGACTTACAAGTCAAATTTAACCTTCTTCTGAGCAACCTGTTACACTTGAAACTCCTGTTAAATGTCAAAAAGATGAAGACTATGCTCCTTGCCCCCCTCAGCTAATGCATCCAATCCCCAAACTTTGGGAACAGTCCCCCAAGTACTTACCCTGTCGGGTAAACCGCTTGAATATGTGGAGAAATTTAAATACCTTTGTATATGGATAGACTCCAAACTAGTCATTTTAGACCACTTTGAAGAGCTATCCAAAAAATTAAGACAGAAACTCGGGGTCTTTTATCGAATCAGACATTTTCTTACACAAGAAGCTAAAAAAACGTTAGTCCAGACAACCTTAATGCCTCTCCTGGGTTATGCTGATTTTTGGTATGGCAAAGCACTAGTGCAGCGTTCTCCAAACTAGACGTCTTATACCATTGAGCACTTAGATTTATTACTGGTGCCTCTTACTCCACTCATCATTGTGTACTTTATGCCTCCTTAGGCTGGAATGCACTCAACCATAGGCGACTTAAAAATGGACTCCTATGAATTTATAGACCCATTATTAACAAGCTTCCACAGTATATTAATGACTGTCTGCCTGTTTGCACGCATGGTAACTATCCATTAGGAAGTCATTCCTACATTTCCCTTATAATCCCAAAGGTTAGAACACACTACGGCCATGCAGCTATAAGCCATGCTCATCTGGTCCTTTGGAAAACGTACAAAAAAACCCTGAGGCTGGCACTACCAGTGAACTTGTCTCTCTTAAAAAGCTTGTCCTTGAGTTTATTCAAAGAGACATGTAATTGTTTCTGCTAATGCCCATTTAAATCTCTTCCCTTGCCTTGACTTATTCTTTGGTAGGCCACTCCCTTCCCTAACAGTGGGCATTGTCCTTACCCTTCCTCTTACCTGCCTACCCTCTTCTGTTTGTTTCTTCCTGTTATTTCCTCCTTTCTGTTTTAATCCCCAGCCCACCTCATCCCCCCCCCCAGCTTGGAGAAGTCCCTTGGGCTTAAATGCATATTCTGCTTATACTGTATATACTGTACGTCATTTTCCCATCATATGTATTTTTCTGACTGTACTTGAACTCTGTATTGATCTCTGTGCATCTCTTAGTGCTGTATATTTCATGCTTATGATTGTGTGGCCTAGTGATGTGGCTCTTCTTCCTATATACAACTGCTGCTTATTTGTAAACCATTTCCAGTTCCACCTTATAAATGAATACACTCAGTGGTGCTTCACCTGTTTAAATAAAGACCTGATTGATTGGTTGATTGATTAATGCTGTAGTGCCTAATGATCTTTCCCAGTGGAAGCTTGTACACTTGCAAACAAAACAGATGACAGACTAGATCCTTTCAGAATTCCACAGTTCAGAGCAACCAGCCACAACCAGCAAGAACCATAATAATTGCTGTTTTTGCTAAGGAAGGACCGGAACCACTGCAAGACATTTTCTGATATTTCCCCCCCAGCCCTCAATTCTGCTTAACAAACCCTAGTGGTTCACATTGCTGAATGCAGAAGATAGATCAAGTAAAATCCTGATAGAGTTCCACCCTGCAATCCTTTACTAGGAAAGGATCAATGCATATTCTGATCATGAAAATAACATCTACTGGGTTACCCTAATCAGGGAGCTCTCCCTGCTGTGCTTGCTTCAGAAATCAGATTGGAATGGCTCAAATAGATAATTTTTTTCAAGGGGTGTCACAAGCTGTGCAACAAGCACTTTCTCAATGTAAGCCCTCTGTAAATGTGGGGCTTATATTCCCACTGTTCAGCATCCCTTTCCCCCTCCTATCCCCCCCCCGAGCTAGAATATGGGTTTAGTGCTCTGGGGGATATTGCTCTGGATGCCTCATGGTGGCAGCAGAAAGTGGTAAAAAGGGTATAAAAATGGGCTGATAGGAAGTAGTGGGGTCTTTTCCAGCCTGGGCATTAGGCCTTGAACTGGAGGGTGGAAGAGTAGCATCAGGACCCGAATAGGTGGACAAGTGAGGGAGCTCGGTGGTCCAGGAGGGCCACTGGGGACCCCCCTAAAAGAATGCAGTCAGGACGGTTTTATGCACTGTGGCTGATGAGGAGTGGTGTTATGGAATGCCGCTGGGGACACAGGTAGCCAGATCCTGCGTTGTTGGGGGCTAGGGCATTAGGAGGCTTTAGTAAGCCTAGAAGAGAGATGTAGGAGCCCTTAGAAAGCTAGTTTATGTATACCCAGGTCGCAAGGGCTGAGAGGGCTATGGCAGGGCCCTCCCAGGAGGGGATCTGCTGTCAGAAGTCGCCTGGTATCCGGTGTGGTAGGGAGGCCTGGGGGGAGTCGAAGGAGCCGGGGAGACTTTCACCCAAAACAGGGTACCTGTTTGGAGGGACAGGTCAAGGGTGCCAGTCCATTTAAAGTCTGGGCGGGTCACAGGCCAAAGAAATGGCAGACCTTGGAGGGTGGTCCTTGTGCTGGAGCTTAACTCAAGCCCAGGAATAGAAGCAGGAATGTGGGCCTGTTAGGGATTTCCCATAGGAAGTGGATACCAGCAGAACCCCCTGGAGTGAATTGGGTGCCATGGAGTGCTGAGGCAGAGCCAAGTGATCATGGCAGGACTGGCCTGAGCCTTGTGCACCAGTGCCAGCTGTTTTGAAGGTGGGTCAGGGCCTGGGTCATCAGGGAAATTCCTGGATGCCCTTGTGGCTTGGGCCAGAGCCCAGGGGTCCAGCTCAGGAGGACAGCTCACTTTCCCATGTCAGTGTAAGAGGGGACAACCAATGCCAAAGTAAAAGGGACCCATAGTGGAAAGAAAAGGAAGGATAGCTTACCAGATCCATGATATGCCAGGAGATAGCAGGGTATACTTATGTTATCCAGAGGCTGGGTTGCCCAACAAGCAGTACCCCAGTTAGCTTTCCTGATAGACGTGGTAACCCCGATGCTACTACACCCGATGCAATTGGTCCTGACCAGGTAAGGTAGCGGATGTGATGGAATGCTACCTTACCCCATCTTATGCTCAGGAACTGATGGCTGGATTGGGTTGCTGTCCAAGCTGCTCCAGTGGTGTGGAGGGGAATACCACTGGTAGCTTGGTCGGTGTGCTGTGAGTGACCCAGGTTCTGGTTTGGGTCATGTCCTTTTACACACTGCACCCCCCGTAACTCTTTTTTAACTTACCTCGGGGTCCACTCCCCCTCAGAATTAGATATTTTAGTTATGGGCGTATGGGGGGCAAAGCCCTCTGCGTGTAGCACTTAGTTTCTGTAACATGCCCGAAATTTGTCTCTTGGGCATAAGAGTGATTCAAGACTGTCCATATCGGGACATATGATCAGTATGCCGAGCGTTGGCATACCGAGTTTAGGGATAACATAGTATATCCGATAGCAGGGATCTGTGTTCCAGTGCCTGGGCAGAGCACCTGAGAGAGAAGCGGTAGAAAAAGTGAATCCTTCTGATGTCTGCTAAATCCTTGGTCTCTACTGTTTATTAGGTTCAGCCCGAATTGTAAAAAACATTAAAGCCCCATGGAGCGGGTTATTTATTTATTAGAGAAGAATGGTGACCCCTGTTTCACTGGAATCATTTGCCATGCAGATGCAAAATAAAAGCCAGTTGGGGGTAAGCAATTGTTTGTGCCTTACTTGACTGTAGGGGGAGGCTAATGAAATAAAATCCTTTTCTCCCCTCATATTTGCAGTCTAATAAATTTTCCTTGAGTTGCCATTCCAGGGGCAGCATCCGGCCTGGTTGGGGCTGCAAGGGCTTTCTGAGACCTCCAAAGGCAAAGGTGGAGGTGTCGGTCCGGTGGTCGGCTCAGGGAGGAGATGAGATGCTGATATGGAGGAGGTAAGGTGCACAGCTACGAAGATGGCATGCAGGTAGGAGTCAACTGTTTTTCCTGCTCTAGTAGTGTGCAAAAGGTCTCAAATGTTAGCACTTTGAGTGCTCCCTTCTTTCTGCCTGGAAGACCTTCAATGTTTAAGTATGCCCCTAGATGGGGCAGGAAGGGAGACTTACATCAACAACCTTGGACAAAAGGGTAGATTGCAGATGGGATGATAATTGGCCGGAATTGTCAGGATCTAATGGTGCCTTCTTAAGAATGGACTTTGCCACCATCATATTTTTTTTCTATAAAGGTTTTTATCTCTCGGTGGCAGGCTGGGTGGCTGTATCAGCCCTGTCCCCATTACATGCAGCCGTCCTGAGTCTCCACTATTCCCTGTCTCAGACTGAGTGGCCTGCCAGTGCTGGTGGGCTTCATTAAGCCCATCCTCCACTTTATATGTTTGCTTGCGTGCATGCGCAAGAAACACTATGTGACAGCTTAGGAGAGAAGTGGGGTTTTGGAGGTGCTGCACTGTGGTGGCCAGTGCTCCCACTGCATTTTGAGGCTTGGCCCTCTTTCCCCAGTGTGGTGACATGCTGCTACTGCTGCCACTAGTTCAGCAAGCATGCCACCAACTTGAAATAAATTCACCGCTGCAATGAGGGAGCAACCCGTTACTGCAGGGCAGTTTCTTGCCTGGTGTAACACTGCAATTAACATGGCGGCGGCTGTTGCCGTCCACCTCAAAGTCCCCATGAAAGCCAATGGGGGTGCCCAATCCCCCTGTTGGCATGCCCTCTCCCCAGATCATTTGCCGATGGGGGAGCTGACTCCCTGTCGGCATAATGTCCCCCATACATTTTCTTTGCTGAGGGGGGTGCCCAATCCCCCTCAGCATTATGATTCTCCCATCCCAAACACAGATCCTTTTTTCTTTGCCAACGGGTGGCCCAATCCCCATCAGCTCCAGTCTCCCCCAATGAGCAGGTGGCACACTGGGTGCCCACCCCAGCATACCAAATCTACCTTCAAAAAAAGAAAAACCTTCCCGTGATGGTTTTCATTTATTTATTTTTACCTGAGAAGTAGAAAACTGTCCCTCGTGGTGTCCGGTGCCCTCTCCCCCATCCTGTACCCACCTTCTGCACACCCCACATCGCCACACCCCCCCTTTCCTCATACATACCTCCGGAGCCCATCATGACAATCTTCGGTGGACCAGGAACATGTCTGCACTCTTCAAAAGCCGAACGTGAACTGAAGAAATGCCAGTAAGCTGTATAATGGCATAAATGGTTTTTTTCAACTTAGGTGGATATCTCGGGCATTTTTACGAATTTTGGCACCAAATTTTCAACATGGGGTTCTTGGGACCCCATCTCATGATTTCAGTCACTGTCATGTTGTTATTCGGTCCTGAAAGGTGATTTCACTGTTACTGCGTAGAATCACGTATCGGGACCAAGTAACAAAATGACAGTGTTACTGTTCTTGAGGTGGGCTCCCAAAAAGCCTATGTTGCAAATTTAGTGAACAAATTCCAAAAAAAAGACTGTGTTACGAGCGTGCATTGCGCAGTTTCTACACATGCTCGTAACTCCAATAAATTTTTAATATTTTAACTCCAGATTTTCAGCATTACCATTTTTTCACACCTCCTTATGAATAGTACTGCTGTCATTCTTCATATCTTGCCCAAAATGTGGTTTAGCACATGTGGCGCACAATGGCGCGATCGCTGTAGGAAATCAGTGTTTGAGGCAGGGTAACAAAATTTCAGTGACACTGTTCATGAGCGGAGGTCCCAAAATGCCTATGTTGAAAACTTGGTGAGAACATTTCACAAAATGACTGTATTACGAGCGTGCGTTGTGCAGTTTCCATGCATACTTGTAACTTTGAGAATTTTTGCATAAAAGAATTTATTCATACTCCAATGCACACATACAATCACCTTCAAGTATTATTTCCGTTGATACAATACATTTAAATTATAGCTTCAGTTGATCCTCACAGGAGTATATTATATTTCAGTACCTGTCGGGCATGTCAGTAAGGTGCTCAGGTGCCCACAGAGGTGGTGCTACTATCTCCTATACCTCTATCCCATCCCAAAGAAGCATGTTCCCTTGCTGGGTGAGGTCTGCCAGAAAGGGGGCCCATTCTCTGGTAAACTGTTCCAACCTTTCCTTAACAAGAAGGGTCAATCTCTCCAATGTTAGGGTGCCCAAGGCATACCTACACCAGCCCTGTACTGTGGGAGGGTATACGGTCAAAATAGCACGACCATAATAGCGCGAGTTATTATAACGCATACTTTTTAGAGCGGAGAAATAATAGCGCATTACATATAAGTGCAATGTTTAAATAGTGCTGCAAGCTCTGCCATCTAGTGGCGACATTCCAATATTCTATCTAACCCCGTCACATAAGCCCTAATCTGGAAATATTGAAGTAGGTGTCCTCCCCTCAAATTCAGCCTCTGGTGCAATTCCAAAAATGAACTAATCCCTCCCGCACTATGGAGATCCTCCAAATTCCTTATACCCCTTCTCTCCCACAGCTTAAATCCAGGGTCCTCCCTCCCCGGTAGGATGTATGGGTTTCCAGCTATCGGTACCAGATAAGTATCCACAACCTTTGCCCCCCCTCCATTTCAGTAGCCTATCCCAACTATCCAGAGCTGCTTCCACCAATGGGTTCCTAGTCTCCTACCTTTTATATGCCCCCCTACCCTGCCTTTCATGGTACGCTGAGAGTCTCGCCGTGCAGCCCCATTGCTCAACGTCTAGCCACCTTGCGGCCTGGGGTAAGTGCGTCCAATCACTGATATACTACTGTTGAGCTGCTAAATGATAGGTCCCTGTATTTGAGAAGTTTAAACCCCCCCTCCTAGTATCTGTTTTAAGGTGCTGCAGGTTTATCCTAGGGTGTTTCCCTTTCCAGATAAATACAGAGAATAATCCTTCCAACCTCTTGGTGTCCTTCCTGGACAGCCCCAAGTTCATCATCTGCATAATATAGACCAGCCTGGGGAGGATATTCATTTTAATTAAATTTATCCTCCAGAGCCAAGAAATTGGGAGAGACACACACCATCTCAAGTCGGTCTCCACTATCCTAAGAATTGAACTATAATTCAGGCCATAAAGGGAGCCAGAGACCACCCAGTATAAATTCCTTGGTATATAAAGTGACCACCTACTCTCTTAAAACCCCATCCTTGACCCCTGTCCCATATCTTTAGGGAGCATCATAATTTCAGATTTATCTAAGGCTGTACCCTGAGAAATGTGCAAACCTCTCAACCAACTGCAGAAGAATGGTCATGGATCTCTCAGATTCTGTAATGAAAAGCAACATGTCATCCGTGTACATCACGAGTTTGTGTTGTTCCTCTGAGACCCCTCACACCCCTCGAATTCACTCATCCTTCCGAATGGCTATCGCCAGTGGCTCTACCGCTAAGGCAAAGAGTAGTGGGGATAGTGGGCATCCCTGCCTGGTGTCCCTACTCAAGCCAAAACCCCCAGAAAGAGTGCCATTTACCAAAATCTTTGCACAGGGAGAGCCATATAACGCACGCACCCAGCCCAAAAACATGCCCCCCAGACCAAACTGGATCAATGTCTCAAATAAATAGTCCCATTCCACCTAGTCGAAGGCCTTTTCAGCATCCATAGAAATTACACGTGTCCTCTTTCCTCTTTTCTGCCCCCCAGATGACATTAAGGAGTCTCCACACATTATGATATGATAGACGCCCCTTAATAAACCCGATCTAGTCTGGGTAGACAATATCAGGCAATACCTCTTCCAGATGACCCGTCAACACCTTTGTAAATATCTTGGCATCGCATTTCAAAAGTGAAATTGGACGAAAGGAGGAGCACTCCAAAACATCCTTTCCCGCCTTGGGAATCAAACAGATCACCGCGTCCGAGAAGGTGTCCGGCAGTCTCAAAGCTACCCCTTTCTGCTGCTGAAAGGTGTCACACAGCGGACCAGCCAGGTGACCCACAAACATTTATGATATTCCACCGGGTAACTTTCCGGCCCGCTCGCTTTGCCACTCTGAAGCCACTGAATAGCCCTCAACACTTCTGCCCTCACAATAGGACCATTTAGGGCCTTCTTCTGCTTTCTCGTCAATTTGGGCAGCTGTAAAGCTTCCAAGAAAGCTTGTCCCCACTCCCCAGCTCCCTGCCCCCCTGCCTCCCTGCCATCATATACAATGTTTCATAAAATCTTTGGAAACACTCCCAAATCTGCGGGGCGGATTTATGCAACACCCCCCCTTCTATCCTTGATCTCCGATATATGAGTTGTGCCCCTCCCCCCACACATCAGTCAAACCAATAAGGGACCAGGCTTGTTTCCCCATTCATGCAACCTTTTCTTACCAAATGTCCAAATTGTTCTAGCTTCACCACTAAGTAGCATATTCAGGGCCTTCCTAGCTGCTTTCAAGCTGTCCTGCACCTCTGCATCCTCCCCATTTTCAGCCCGCTTCTCCAAGTCCCTTACTCTAGTTTCCAACTCCACTCTCTTAGCCTGCTTCTGCTTTTTAACTTTAGCTACATATTTGATAATCAACCCCCTCATATACTCTTTTCCTGCATCCCAAATGATGGCCCTACTGGTGGGGGAGTTTGCATTAGCTGTTATATACGTTTCCTATTGTACCCCTAAATATTCTTTTAAGTCATTGTCTCCCAGCAAATATGTCAGGAATTTCCAAGGGGGGAGGTCCTCTCTTGGCTTATTCATGGTTAAAGACACTATCACCATGGCATGGTTCGAGACATGGATAGGACCATGCCGCTTTGCCTGCACCCTTCCATACCATGCCTGCTGGAGAGAAACATAGTCAATCTGTGACCAAGTGCCATGTGGATTGGAAAAGAAGGTGTACTCTTTCACCCCAGGATTCACTTCCCTCCATCCATTTATCATCTCCAGTTCTATCATTCCCTTACGCCACTGGCGGATTGCCTCATGTTGGCGGCCTCTACCCTGGGAATGATCTAGGTGAGGGTCCAGGGTACAATTTAAATCACCCCCTAAAAGTAGGCCTGGGAATTGCTCCTTTATAAAAAGTGAGAGCATAGTATTGTAAAAAGTGGCCTCAGACTCTGCTGGTGCATATATAGTACCAAATGTTACTTACTGCCCCCATAGCTCTCCCACAACAAAAATATATCTGCCCCCATTGTGGTATCTAAGCACTCGTTGCACCTGAAAGTGAAGATGTTTATGCAGAAGGACAGTGACCCCTCTTTTATGCACCTTAAAAGAGGCTGCAAAACATTTCCCCACCCAGCCCCGTGCCAATTTGACATGCTCCGCCGCTGTGAGGATGGATTCGTTGAACTTTTTGCACCTGTTGAGGAGTCTTGCAGAATAATCCTCCTGGTAAAGAAAGATTTGATGACCCTCCATCAGAAGCCGGCCTTCCTCTTGGTAAACACGTACAACTGTTTCGCGGTCTTGGTAATGGTGAAGCCACATAATGATTTGGCGGGGTGGTTGCCCTGCGGGTGGTCTGGGCATAACAGTCCAATGTGCACATTCCAGCTTCAGCCTTCCATTTTTTATTTCCAGTCACAACAATTTCAGTAGGGTTTCTGCACAAAAGTCCAGAGCATTCCCTCCTTCCATCCTTTCTGGTAGGCCACGTAAGTGGGGACCAAGTCACTGGTGGTAGTTTTCTTGGTAATCCGCCACCTCCTTCATGTCCTCCAGCTCTTTTTGCAGGGCTAGTATCTGCCCCGGGACTCCCTGTAGCTCATCCTCCATTCTGGATATGCGCTCCTCTGCCTCCGTTAAGTGTCTCCCCTGGACAGCATGCTGTGTCAACACGTCCTGGAGCCTGTCATCAGTGCGGGTTCCCAATTTGCAAAGTCGCAGCTCCAATGCCGCTAGGACCTGGCATGTTAGCTCTTGACCCAGAGCACTCACCTCCACGGCTGAAAGTGACACTAATTGATGGCTCTTGGCCTGCATACAGGCCACACTTTTCTTTGCTGCTTTACCGGCTGCTTGCTGGCTTTTACCGGCACCCGACGACAGATGCTTGTCCATACTGGGGTACTCCTTGGTCTTGTAAAAAAATAAACCATAAGCAAGGATGATTTAGCACTTTTTTATCTTTGAATTACCTCGGCGAGGAGAAGCAAGATGTGGACACATCTGGTCTCTTCAAGTGCTCATCAGCACCGCCCCTTCGATAATTTTTAATATTTTCATTTCAGATTTTCAACACTGGCATTTTTTCACACCTCCTTATGAACAGGACAGTTGTCATGTTTCACATCCTGCCCGAACTGTGTTTTTGCGTATCTGGGGCAGAATGGCATAGTCACTGTAGCAAATCAACATTCGAGACAGATCAACAAAATCACAGTGCCACTGTTCATGAGCAGAGGTGCCAAATGCTTTCACGAGGTGGGGGGCACAAAAAGGCCATGCTGAACATTTGTTGTGCAAATACCAACAAATGTCTGGGGTGTTACCGTTGTTTCTAACCATAACATCCCACCCTGTACAGACTGACAGGCATCAGGAGTGTCCCTTTGGATTGCTGACTGTAATGTTCATGCCTTTCCACCCCCACCCTGTAGCCAGTGACAGGCATCAAGGTGTACCTTGGACTCTTCGGCCCAAGAGTTCAACCCATTCTCCCATACTGCACTCATTTCAGTGTATGTCCTTATGGAATGGGGTGACTGTAAAGCCGAACACCCTAAGGCACATCTCAACACTTGTCGGTGTCTGCAGGATAGGACAAGGTGAAATGGCATGAGCGTTATGCGTGACTACCCAATGCCTGTCCATCTCTGCAGGGTGGAGGTGGGCTTTGTGTGAAGTTCAGTACTTCACTGCCATTCCTATTCTGCATCTATCTAACTCCTGCTCTTCCAATGCTAATACCACCAAGCAAAAATTTGGCATTGACAAATAATTGTTTCCTCCTGGTTATCTCCCCTGAGTACAGCTGGACCTGCAATGAGTATGGTGTGTGCGCTCCACCTCCACAGAGGTGCCTTCAGCACTATGTATGCTGGCCCTTTCCTGAACAATGAGACCATGCACAGGCTGCCATCTGGATTCCTCCATGTGGCAGTCATGTTGCAGGTTGCAGAATCCCCCCTTCCTGAGGGAAGAGAGTTGTCTTATGATGCTCGATCTTCCCTCCCCAACTGAGCCCCCAAGTGACCCAAATTTGTTCTTGAACCCAGTTTGCCAGTGCAGCAGCAGGGAGGCATGGAAATCTGAACCTGCCATGCCACTGGGCTGGCCCACCACCACCTTTCTTAATGGCATTGGCATCAACACCCCCCCAGAGAGGCACTGACAATACCGGTCAATACTGGGATCAGTAACCCCCACTCAATCTCATGCAACTGAGTGAGCAATGGATACAATATGCACATAGTGCAACACAAACCCCTAAACATACAGAGGATCCCTTCTTTATCCAATTGATCAAACTCCTCCCATCCATTTATTGAGCCTCCTGAGATCTCTCATTTATTTCTGTTGCCCATGACTGTGGGAATGGAGGAAATCTGGTCCCGGATGCCTGCGATCTTGGCTTTGAAGAACTCATTTAACTCATTTAACTACTAGCAGAGAATAGACAGTGAGAAGAAAGAGGAAGTGTACAAAACAACAGTTAAGGCTGTTGCTAGCCTTGCTTGTAGAGCAGAAAGCAGCTAACTAAAAGAAGCTACATTTTCTTATTAATTTAACACTTACATCTTAGCAGGAGTCAGTGTCTGTTGAGTTTAAGCAAACAGATACTTTATTGGAAGTAGAAGGAGCCTTATTTAGGGTTAAAAAAAAGAAAAGAAAGAAAGTCAGTGTGTGTTCTGTGCTGGGAAGGGTTCTGTATCAGTTTACTTTGCTAAACCATCATATCATGGCAATTCACTTCCCTAGAATTCATCTCCACAGATACCTCACCCCTGGCTATAATCTGCTCCAATTAACTCCAGGCTCCTACCTTAGCCCTTATCACTGCCTTTCACCTCCCAGTTCTAGCACCAGCCCCTGCTCTAGTCATGCATACCCCTTCCTACCATGTCACTTGTCTCAGTCTATGACCACCTCTTTCAGTCATCCAATCACTATTTCTCTTTGTCCACATTGACTTCCCTTGGATCTTTGGAATCTTGGGTATATCATGTTAAATGTATGCCATGTTTACTGCCAATGTTGATATGTATATACTGGTTTACCTAGAGTGCATCTCATATGTTCCTACCATATCCTGTTATGTTTAAACAATTTCTGTTCTTGATTTCTGTATATAAGTGTTTTAATTATTCATGTACATATACCAATTATTGAACCTTGATTACTGTATATAAGTCTATACGTGTTTTAAATCTTCCTATACATGTACCAATTATTGAACCTTGACCTTATCAGGTCCATCTTGTAAATGAGCTGTGCTCAATGATGTTTGCCTGAATAAAGATTTGATTGATTGATTGATTGATTGATTGATTGAAACCAGTAGGAGGAGAGAGAGATCTTAATTGGGGGGGTGGCTTAGACACTATAAAAGCAGGTGACTCAAATTACAACTTCCTGTTGCTAGCCTTTTTTCTTACTAATTGCCCTCCATCCCACCCCTCAACCCACCCACTATAAGCCAGTTCTACTTTTATAACCACTGGATTTGACTGTCAATAGGAACTTCCTGTTTGGCAGTAGGAAGGGAAGGGTCATAGAGAAACATTGGTTTTGTCAACCCTAAAGGAAAAAAGTAGCTCACTCCCCCCCTAGCTGCTGGTGGTCTGACACTGAGCAAGGAAGAAGCAGGCTACTGAAGAATATAGGAAGTTACTGTCCCAGAACAGGAAGGGTGAGAGTTGTAAGGAGAGGAGAGAGTAAGCATACAGAGAAACAGGAGAGGGGACACAAAATAAGACATGATAGGAGTGGTGCAGTGCAATGGCTGTGGGGCAGCAGTGTTTCGGGAGACATTCTGGAGGCTGCGATGCTGCCTTATTTGCAGGCACCTCTCTGGTCTGAGGGAGGAGGTTGCCCGTCTCCAGGCTGACCTGGCTAGGATTCGTGAAACCTCCTCCCCCACCCAGGGACCACCAGGGCCAATGCCACTACCTCAGAGGTTGCCAAGAAAGAGGAGAGGCTGGACCAGGGTGGGCTCAGAGAGGGAGAGGGTGGTGGAACAGAGTTGCATCCCTCCAGCTGTACCTCTCCACAATTCATTCACTCTTCTGGTGGATAGTGGTTCCTCTACGGAGGCACCTGCAGTGGAGACCAAGGAGGATGCTGGGAACCTTCACAAAGAAGACCCACAGGAGGGTGGCATGAGACCCCACAGGGGAAGGAAACAACTCCTGGTGGGGGACTCAATCATTAGGGGGGTAGAAATGGGGGAGGAAGGGGAGAGGGAGGTAAGGTGCCTGCCTGGTGCCACGGCTTGGAGGGACAGGAAGCGAATCCTCAGGATCGTGGGAGCAGCTGCATGAGGGAGGGAGCTGGATGTTATTGTCCACCTAGGGACAAATGACCTGGCTAGGAATGGGATCAGAGCAGTGCAAGTGGAGTTTGTAGACTTGGGGAGGGGCCTTAGACAAGTAGCGCATACAGTAACCTTCTCGGAGGTGCTGCCTGTCTATGGCAAGGGTGATGCTAGGGTACTCCTCACCAGGGAATTCAATGAATGGTTGAAAAACTGGTGTGGAGTTCAGGGTTTTGGCTTCATTGGGGACTGGGGAGCCACCTGGAGGGATGCAGACCTATACTGGTGCGATGGTCTGCATCTGTCCAGGGGGAACCAGGATCCTAGGTGAGAGGTTTAAATGCTTCATTGGCAAGCGTTTAAACTAGCCAAGGGGGGAGGCACTGAAAAGGAGCAGGGAAATCCCAGCCTCCCCCCACAAACAACAGTAATTAATGAGGTAAACACCAAGGTAGAGAAGTCATTAGGGAGCAGGTCAGAAGTAAATGTAAAAAAAAGCAAAGGCAGTAAGGACAGGAATGGGCCTAAAAGGGGTAAGGTCATCAAAAAGTGGAGGGTGATGAGTACCAATGTCCGTAGTCTGTGTAACAAGCTCCCTGAACTAGTGGTCTTGATGGAAGAGGGTTGCCTGGATATTGTGGCAGTCACAAAAACATGGTACACAGAGAACCATGACTGGGATGTCAACATACCAGGATACACAATCTACAGGAGGGACAGGGAGGGTAAAAGAGGAGGAGGAGTAGCTCTCTATGTAAAGGAAGGGATCAAAGCAATAGAACTAAAGAGTAAACAGGAGCAGATGAGACACTCTAGGTCACCCTGGAGACAGGAAATGGAACATAATCCGCATGGGGGTTGTATACAGACCTCATCTCGAGGGAGTGAATGGACAAGGAAATGATAGAAGGCTTCCTTAGAATGGCAGAAAAAGGGGAGATATTGTTGATGGGGGACCTGAATATGCCAGATGTTAACTGGAGCACCTTTGCTGCAGGCACATCCAAGAGCAGGGTCATTCTTGATGCCCTACAGGGGCATGCTTCCGACAGCTAGTACTGGAACCCACTCGGGAGGGAGCAATCTTAGACCTGGTACTCTCAAATGGGGACGGAGAAAGAATCTCAGATTTAGAAGTGGGTAGCCATCTGGGAACAAGCGACCACCAAACAGTGTGGTTCACGATAAACACAGCCATACAATCAAGCCATACAAAAGCAAGAGTATTGGAATTTAGGAGGGCTGACTTTGGGAAAATGAGGGAGTGCCTCAGAAAAGCACTAGCAAACAGGCAAGAAGGAAGGGTGGAGGAACAATGGAGAGTAATCAAAACAGCCATCACAGAGGCAACAAGCCTTTGTGTAAAACAAATCAACAAAACACAACGAAGGAAAAACCGCTATGGTTCTCAAAAGAGGTGGCAGGGAAGGTTAAGGAGAAAAGGATAGCATTCAGGAAATATAAGGAAACACAGAAGGAGAAGGACAGAGAACTTTATCAGTTAAAGCAGAAAGAGGCTGGGAAGGCAGTCAGACTAGCAAAGGCCCAAACCGAGGAAAGGATAGCCAACTCTGTTAAGAAGGGGGATAAGACCTTTTATAGGTACATTAGGGAGCGAAGAAAGACCAAAGGAGGGATACTGAGGCTTTATAAAGGGGAGGGAATGTGGGTAGAGGGTGACAATGAAAAAGCAGGGATACTGAACAAATATTTCTGCTCAGTATTCACAAAGGAAGAGGAGGGGGAGGTACCTAAACCAAACAAGAGAAACACTCTGAAGATGAGGGTTGATACCAGTCCATTTACAGAAGAAAGGGTTCTGAAAGAACTAATAAAATTGAAGGTGGACAAAGCAATGGGGCCTGATGGGATTCACCCAAGAATTCTTAAAGAACTAAAGGTAGAACTAATGACTCCGCTGACTACTCTCTTTAACAAATCATGGGAGGATGGGGTGGTACCTGAGGACTGGAGGAGGGCAGATGTCATTCCTCTTCACAAAAGTGGGAGCAGGACAGAGGCAGAAAACTACAGACCAGTTAGTTTGACCTCAGTGGTAGGTAAAATGATGGAATCACTTCTGAAGGAAAGAATTGTTGAGTACCTAGAGGCCAGTGGGGCACAGGACCCAAGGCAGCATGGATTCACGATGGGAAGGTCGTGTCAGACGAATCTAATAGATTTCTTTGACTGGGTGACCAAAGTAGTAGACCAGGGAGGGGCTATGGACATGGCTTACCTAGATTTTAGCAAGGCATTTGATACAGTCCCACACAAAAGATTAATACACAAGTTAGCCAGCCTTGGAGTGGGTCCCAAGGTGGTAGTCTGGATAAAAAATTGGCTAGACAACAGGACGCAAAGGGTAGTAGTAAATGGAGTCCACAGTGAAGAAAGGAGGGTTACTAGCGGGGTACCGCAGGGTTCAGTACTGGGACCGGTCCTTTTTAATGTCTTTATAAGTGACATTGCAGAGGAATTGGAAGGAAACGTTTCTCTCTTTGCCGATGACACAAAGATCTGCAACAGGGTTGATACACCAGATGGAGTGGAAAGGATGAGAGGGGACTTGGCAAGGTTGGAGGAATGGTCAAATGTATGGCAGCTCAGATTCAATGCAAAGAAGTGCAAGGTAATGCACCTGGGAACAAAAACCCAGGGCAAGAGTACACAATGGGGGGTGAGATACTGACAACAGTAAAAATGGAAAGGGACCTGGGAGTAATTATATCAGATGACCTAAAGGTGGGCAAGCAATGTGAGAAGGCAGTAAGGAAGGCTGGGGGGATATTGGGATGCATAGGGAGAGGCATCAATAGTAGAAAACAGGAAGTTGTTATCCCTCTGTACAGACAGTTGGTGAGACCCCATCTGGAGTACTGTGTGCAGTTCTGGAGACCCCATCTCCGCAAAGACATAGACAGAGTGGAGGCTGTCCAGAGGAGGGCAACCAAAATGGTGCAGGGTCTGCACCAGAAGACATATGAAGAAAGACTAAAGGAGCTTAATATGTATTCCCTTGAGGAAAGGAGGAGAGAGGAGACATAGAAACTTTAAGTACCTCAAGGAATCAACAAAGTCCAAGAGGGTGGCATCTTTCAGAAAAGAGAGATGTGCAAGAACAAGGGGCACAATTTGAAGATGGAGGGGACGGCTCAGAGGTAATGTGAGGAAGTATTTTTCACAGAGAGGGTTGTGGATGATGGAACAGCCCCCTGAGGAGGTCGTGGAGTCAAGAACAGTGGGGAATTCAAGAATGCATGGGACAGACATAAGGCAGTCTTAGTGGGGGTAGGAGGAAGTAAGCTGTTGGTTAATTAGGATCTGCAGCTTATCTGTTAGGTAGGAAATGGGCATACTGGGTGGGCCAAGCGGTCCTTATCTGCAGTCAGATTCTATGTTTCTATGTAAGGGGCCACAAATAAGATATGGTGGGAGTGGTGCAGTGCAGTGGCTGTGGAGCAGCAGTCTTCTGGGAGATGTTCTGGAGGATGCGGTGTTGTCCCATCTGCAGGCACCTCTCTGGGATGAGGGAGGAGGTTGTTCATCTCCAGGCTGAGTTAGCCAGGATTTGGGGGACCTCCTCTCCCACCCAGGGACCACCAGGGCCACCGCTCCCACTTCAGAGGTTGCCAAGAAAGAGGAGTGGTTGAACCAAGGTGGGCTCAGGGAGGGAGAGGGTGGTGGAACAGAGGTGCATTCCTTCAGTTGTACCTCTCCACAATTCATATACTGTTCCGGTGGAGAGTGATTCCTCTATCGAGGCACCTGCAGTGGAGACCAAGGAGGATGCTGGGAATCTCCACAAAGGAGACTCACAGGAGGGTGGCATGGGACACCACAGGGAAAGGAAAAAACTCCTGGTGGGGGACTCATTTGTTAGGGGTGGTAGAACTGGGGGAGGAAGGTGAGAGGGAGGTTAGGTGTCTGCCTGGCACCATGGCTTGGAGGGACAGGGAGTGAATCCTCAGGATCACAGGAGCAGCTGCACGAGGGAGGGAGCTGGATGTCATTGTCCACTTAGGGACAAGTGATCTGGCTAGGAATGGGATCAGAGCAGTGCAAGAGGAGTCTGAAGAGTTGGGGAGGTGCCTTAGACAAGTAGCACGTACAGTAAACTTCTCGGAGGTGCTGCCTGTCTATGGCAAGGGTGATGCTAGGGCACTCCATACCATGGGATTCAATGAATGGTTGAAAAAATGGTGCGGATCTCAGGGTTTTGGTTTCACTGGGGACTGGCGCTCCACTTGGAGGGATGCAGGCCTATACTGGTGTGATGGTCTGTATCTGTCTGGAAGGGGAACCAGAATCCTAGGTGATAGGTTTAAATGCTTTATTGGCAAGCATTTAAACTAGCCAAGGGGGGGAGGCACTGAAAAGGAGCAGAGAAAACCCAGCCTACCCCCCCAAAAACATGGTAGTTGGAGAGGAAAACACCAAGGTAGAGAAGTCAATAGGGAGCAGGGCAGAGGTAAATGCAGAAAAAGGCAGTAAGGACAGGGATGGGGCTAAAAGGGATAAGGCCATCAAAAAATGGAGGGTGATGAGTACCAATGCCCGTAGTCTGTGTAACAAGCTCCCTGAACTAGTGGCCTTGATGGAAGAGGAACACCTGGATATCGTGGCAGTCATAGAAACATGGTACATAGGGAACCATGGCTGGGATGTAAACATACCAGAGATCACAAGGTATAGGAGGTACAGGGAGAGTAAAAGAAGAGGAGAAGTAACTCTCTATGTAAAGGAAGGGATCAAAGCAACAGAACTAAAGGATAAACAGAGAATAGTAGAGGAGGCACTGTGGGTCACCCAAGAGACAGGAAATGGCACCACAATCTGCATGGGGGTTGTATACAGACCCCCATCTCAGGGAGAGGCAATGGACAAGGAAATGATAGAAAGCATATTTAAAATGGCAGAAAAAGGGGAGATATGGTTAATGGGGGACCTGAATATGCCAGATGTTAGCTGGAGCACCTTTGCTGCAGCCACATCCAAGAGCAGTGTTATTCTTGATGCCCTATAGGGAGCATGTCTCAGACAGCTAATGTTGGAACCCACTCGGGAGGGAGCAGTGTTAGACCTGGTGCTGTCAAATGGGGATGGAGAAAGAATCTTGGATTTAGAAGTGGCTAGCCATCTAGGCATAAGTGATCACCAAACAGTGTAGTTCACGATAACCACAGCCATAGAGTCAAGCCATACAAAAGCAAGAGTATTGGACTTTAGGAGGGCTGATTTGAGGAAAATGGCAGAGTGCCTCAGAAAAGCACTAGCAAATGGGCAAGAAGGAGGGGTATAGGAACAATGGGAAAAAATCAGAACCGCCATCACAGAGGCAACAAGCCTTTGTGTGAAGCAAATCAGCAAAACAAAATGAAGGAAAAAACACTATGGTTCTCAAAAGGGGTGTCGGAGAAGGTTAAGGAGAAAAAGGTAGCATTCAGGAAGTATAAGGAAACACAGAAGGAGCAGGACAAAGAACTGTACCAGTTAAAGCAGAAGGAAGCAGGGAAGGCAGTCGGAATAGCAAAGGCCCAAACTAAGGAAAAGATAGCCTACTCAGTTAAGAAGGGAGATAAAACCTTTTATAGGTACATTAAGGAACAGTGAAAAACCAAGGGAAGAATAGTGAGGCTTAATAGAGGGAAGGAAAGGTGGGCAGAGGGTGATAGTTAAAAAGCAGGGATACAAAATAAATACTTCTGCTCGCAAAAGAAGAGGAAGGGGAGGTACCTAAATCAAAGAACAGAAGCACTCTGGATAGGGGAGTTGATACTAGTCCATTCACGGAAGAAAGGGTTCTGAAAGGACTCTTAGAACTGAAGGTGGACAAAGCAATGGGGCCTGATGGGACTCACCCAAGAATTCTAAAAGAACTAAGGGTAGAATTCATGACACCACTGACTACTCTTTTTAACAAATGATGGGAGAATGGTGTGGTACCTGAGTACTGGAGGAAGCTGGATGTGATTCCCCTTCACAGAAGTGGGAGCAAGACAGAGGCAGGAAACTACAGACCTGTTAGTTCGACATCAGTGGTAGAGAAAATGATGGAATCACTTCTCAAGGAAAGAAATGTTGAGTACCTAGAGGTCAGAGGTGTACAGGACCCAAGGCAGCATGTATTCACAATGGGAAGGTCATGTCAGACAAGTGTAATAGATTTCTTTGACTGGATGACCAAAGTAGTAGGGGCTGTGAACATGGCCTACCTAGACTTTAGCAAGGCATTTGATACAGTCCCACACAAAAGATTAATACACAAGTTAGCCAGTCTTGGAGTGGACCCCAAAGTGGTAGCCTGGGTAAAAAATTGGCTGTAAAACAGGACTCAAACGGTAATAGTAAATGGAGTCCACTATGAAGAAAGGGGGGCTACTAGCAGGGTACTGCAGGGTTCAGTACTGGGACCTGTCCTCTTTAATATCTTAATAAGTGACATTGCAGATGGACTGGAAGGAAAAGTATGTCTCTTTGCAGACAACACAAAGATTTGCAACAGGGTCAATACAGAACGTGGGGTGGAAAGGATGTGAAGGGACTTGGCAAGGTTGAAGGAATGGTCAAATGTATGGCAGCTTAGATTCAATGCAAAGAAGTACAAAGTAATGCACCTGGGAAACAAAAACCCAGGGGAAGAGTACACAATGGGGGGTGAGATACTAACAACAACAAAAATGGAAATGGACCTGGGGGTAGTCATATCAGATCACCTTAAGGTGGGCAAGCAATGTGAGAAGGCAGTAAGGAGGGCTGGCGGGATACTGGGATGCATAGGGAGCGGCATCAATAGTAGAAAACAAAAAGTTGTTATCCCTCTGTACAGTTAGTGAGACTCCATCTGGTGTACTGTGTGCAGTTCTAGAGACCCCATCTCCGCAAGGACATAGACAAGATGGAAGCTGTCCAGAGGAGGGCAACTAAAATGGTGCCGGGCCTACACCAGAAGACAAATGAAGAGAGATTAAAGGAGCTTAATATATATACCCTTGAGGAGAGGAGGGAGAGGGGGGACATGATAGAAACTTTCAAGTACATCAAGGGAATCAAGCAAAGTCCAAGAGGGTAGCATCTTTCAGAAAAAGAGATGTGCAAGAACAAGGGGACACAATTTGAAGATAGAGGGGGGAATGGTTCAGAGGTAATGTGAGGAAGTATTTTTCACGGAGAGGGTTGTGGATGCATGGAACAGCCTTCCTGAGGAGGTAGTAAAGTCAAAAACAGTAGGGGAATTCAAGAATTCATGGAACAGACATAAGACAGTTCTAGTGGGGGGGGTAGGAAGAAATAGGCCATTAGTTAACTAAGATCTGCAGCTTAGCCATTAGGTAGGGAAATGAGCAGACTACTGTAGGTGGGCCAAGTGGTCCTTATCTGCCATCAAATTCTATGTGTCTATGTTTCTATGTTAGCACTTCTCTAAGGAAATGTTCCCTGTGCTGTGGATAGTCTGGATGTAAAAGAACTGTCTACTACACAGAAAAGTGTGGCTGGGCACTTCTTTTTAGCAGCAATCACCAAAAAAAAAAAAAACAACTTTCTTTGCTGCCCTGATTGCCCCTCTATGCACATTAGTCAGCATCTACCAGAGATGTCCTTCATTTGTGCTCAGATTTACATCCTGTGACCTTTATCTGCTAAAGTGCTAATAAAAACCAAGGTATGTTTCAGTGAGAGGTCATCAGGTGATTATCCACTGGTGCCAGGGAATCTACTGCTTTCTTTTCTTATTTACAATTGTTTTACATACCCTGTTTAATCTGTAAACCTGTTGATCTCCTTTCTCTATGTATACTGTTTTGCCATACTTTTTGTTCTGTTAACCTGTTGTATTATGCTGCTGATGCAGAACCTTTGTAAAAGACCTCTAAGCTCAAAGGCATTTGTAAATCGAGATCTAAATAAATAAAATGGAGAGGGACCATTATAGGCCCCCATTGTGGCAGTGCACCCCTTGGTAGAGACCTCAACCTGACTTGAAGTGTCCAAAAGACCTAGAATCTAACGGGATCCAAGTCCCATTTAGAATGGTATTGGATCACTTTTTTAGTCAGAGGTGTCAACTTAAGGGCCCCGTGACTGAATAATATGGTGTAGCGGTCCAACTAAATGGCAGAATTCATGGAGATGTTATTTACCTCTTAACCTGCTGAGAAGACAAGGTAGAGTGTGTGGCTTCTTAAGTAGATGGCTTAGGTAATATCCTATCTGAGATCCAGCTCAAATGTTAGCTAGAGTACTTGGTTTGCAAAAAAATCTGAGGGGCCATCAGTCCTGGCATTGTTGTCTCTAAGGACAAGAGTCCTTATGGACTCCAACACCTAGAATGACAACCTCTCAGCAAAATCCTGCAGGAAGTCCCCACCACCACTTAGTGGACTGTAGATGATAATCTTGCATCTCAGACCAGCCATACACTCGATAGCTAAACACTCAAGTTACCCTGCCTCCTTGATGGGAGACAGCACATAATCCAGCTGGGCTCTAATGCAGGTGACCATACTGCCACCGGCGCTTCATTTTTAAAGAAAGAAGTGCCCCGGCAAAAACCCCAAAGGCTGGGGGTTTAGATGCTCTGTGGAGAGTTTGGGGGCTTTTATTGAAGATAAAAACATGTCTGTTACATCTTCTCTACTCGTGACTCCAGGGAAAAAAATATTTTTTTCCCCTGGAGTCAGGTGAGTGGGAGACTCTGACTGGCCTTATTAAGCAGCAAAATGTACCACAGAGCATCTCGTATAGCAGAACTTTCAGCTGGTGACAAAACCCAATAAAACTGAAGCAGGCAAATATTGCTATAGGTAAAGGATACTGAGCATATAGGGTGCACTGCCAAGGTGTTGGTGCTCATAGGCTGGGGACCTGGGGGCTGCTAGGCCCCCAGAAGCTCTAGGAGTTTGAATGCTCTGTGACGAGTTTGGGGGCTTTATTGAAGATAAAAAGCACTTCTTTTACATCTTCCCTACCCCTGACTCCAAGTTTAATTTAGTATTCTGTACTAAAGTTACAGCTTATTGTTGCACCCTAGCTGGGTGAGCACCACAAGTTTAATTAGTAGTCAGTTTTGTTGCTACACTTACTGCAACTATTGATACTGCCAGTTTAATTTAATATTCTGTACTAAAGTTACAGCTTATTGTTGCACCCTAGCTGGGTGAGCACCATAAGTTTAATTAGTAGTCAGTTTTGTTGCTACACTTACTGCAACTATTGATACTGCCAGTTTAATTTAGTATTCTGTACTAAAGTTACAGCTTATTGTTGCACCCTAGCTGGGTGAGCACCACAAGTTTAATTAGTAGTCAGTTTTGTTGCTACACTTACTGCAACTATTGATACTGCCAGTTTAATTTAGTATTCTGTGCTAAAGTTATAGCTTATTGTTGCACCCTAACTGGGTGAGCACCACAAGTTTAATTAGTAGTCAGTTTTGTTGCTACACTTACTGCAACTATTGATACTGCCAGTTTAATTTAGTATTCTGTACTAAAGTTACAGCTTATTGTTGCACCCTAGCTGGGTGAGCACCACAAGTTTAATTAGTAGTCAGTTTTGTTGCTACACTTACTGCAACTATTGATACTGCCAGTTTAATTTAGTATTCTGTACTAAAGTTACAGCTTATTGTTGCACCCTAGCTGGGTGAGCACCACAAGTTTAATTAATAGTCAGTTTTGTTGCTACACTTACTGCAACTATTGATACTGCCAGTTTAATTTAGTATTCTGTACTAAAGTTACAGCTTATTGTTGCACCCTAGCTGGGTGAGCACCACAAGTTTAATTAGTAGTCAGTTTTGTTGCTACACTTACTGCAACTATTGATACTGCCAGTTTAATTTAGCATTCTGTACTAAAGTTACAGCTTATTGTTGCACCCTAGCTGGGTGAGCACCACAAGTTTAATTAGTAGTCAGTTTTGTTGCTACACTTACTGCAACTATTGATACTGCCAGTTTAATTTAGTATTCTGTACTAAAGTTACAGCTTATTGTTGCACCCTAGCTGGGTGAGCACCACAAGTTTAATTAGTAGTCAGTTTTGTTGCTACACTTACTGCAACTATTGATACTGCCAGTTTAATTTAGTATTCTGTACTAAAGTTACAGCTTATTGTTGCACCCTAGCTGGGTGAGCACCACAAGTTTAATTAGTAGTCAGTTTTGTTGCTACACTTACTGCAACTATTGATACTGCCAGTTTAATTTAGTATTCTGTACTAAAGTTACAGCTTATTGTTGCACTCTAGCTGGGTGAGCACCGCAAGTTTAATTAGTAGTCAGTTTTGTTGCTACACTTACTGCAACTATTGATACTGCCAGTTTAATTTAGTATTCTGTACTAAAGTTAAAGCTTAGTGTTACACCCTAGCTGGGTGAGCACCGCAAGGTTAATTAGTAGTCAGTTTTGTTGCTACACTTACTGCAACTATTGATACTGCCAGTTTAATTTAGTATTCTGTACTAAAGTTAAAGCTTAGTGTTACACCCTAGCTGGGTGAGCACCACAAGTTTAATTAGTAGTCAGTTTTGTTGCTACACTTACTGCAACTATTGATACTGCCAGTTTAATTTAGTATTCTGTACTAAAATTAAAGCTTATTGTTGCACCCTAGCTGGGTGAGCACCACAAGTTTAATTAGTAGTCAGTTTTGTTGCTACACTTACTGCAACTATTGATACTGCCAGTTTAATTTAGTATTCTGTACTAAAATTGAAGCTTATTGTTGCACCCTAGCTGGGTGAGCACCACAAGTTTAATTAGTAGTCAGTTTTGTTGCTACACTTACTGCAACTATTGATACTGCCAGTTTAATTTAGTATTCTGTACTAAATTAAAGCTTATTGTTGCACCCTAGCTGGGTGAGCACCACAAGTTTAATTAGTAGTCAGTTTTGTTGCTACACTTACTGCAGCTATTGATACTGCCAGTTTAATTTAGTATTCTGTACTAAAGTTAAAGCTTATTGTTGCACCCTAGCTGGGTGAGCACCACAAGTTTAATCAGTAGTTAGTTTTGTTGCTACACTTACTGCAACTATTGATACTGCCAGTTTAATTTAGTATTCTGTACTAAAGTTAAAGCTTATTGCTACACCCTAGCTGGGTGAGCACCACAAGTTTAATCAGTAGTCAGTTTTGTTGCTACACTTACTGCAACTATTGATACTGCCAGTTTAATTTAGTATTCTATACTAAAGTTACAGCTTATTGTTGCACCCTTGCTGGGTGAGCACCACAAGTTGAATTAGTAGTCAGTTTTGTTGCTACACTTACTGCAACTATTGATACTGCCAGTTTAATTTAATTAAGAAATCTGTGCTTACTGCTACACTCTATCTAGGTGAGCACTACAAGTTCAATTAGGCATCTGTTTCAGTATGTAAGTTTTTGCCTCAGGTATAGATATGGGGTACAGTGGGGAGACAGTCAGTTGTGGCAGCCATGGGATGCTCTTCCATAGGGATATGCTCTGGAGGAGGGG
This sequence comes from Neoceratodus forsteri, assembly GCA_016271365.2. Classification (NCBI taxonomy): domain Eukaryota; kingdom Metazoa; phylum Chordata; order Ceratodontiformes; family Ceratodontidae; genus Neoceratodus; species Neoceratodus forsteri. The sequence goes on from CM057451.1 coordinate 45,556,590, forward strand.
GCACTGCCCCATCTGCAGGACTGGGGCAGAGTTCCTTGCCTAGCTGGTGGCCACAAGGGTAGAAATATCTCAGCTGCATCATCAGCTCAACTGGATACCACACCCACCCCTTCCACTCCCCAGAGGCCTACTGGCCCGGAGTGGGCAGAGTGCTGGGGAGGTGAGGCAGGATTAACCACAAAGAGGTTGTCCATCAAAAACCTTTCCAGATAGCAAATAGTTTTGCACCCCTAAAATGGAGGCTGAAGTACTGGACTCTGCTGGTGAGCGGTTTGTGTCACTCAGTGGTGAAGGGAAGGTCAGCATGATGGCATCCAAGGGGACAAGCAAGAGCATGTTTACCAGAAGAGCCTTGGTGGTTGGGGATTCAATGATGAGGGGTGTGGAGAGGGTGGTGAGAGGGAGATTGGAAGGGAGAGGGATGTTCAGGTGCCTTTCTGGTACATCAGCCATCAGGGATCTAGACAGAATAGGGAGGATGGCAGAGAGGGAGTGGGAGGAGCTGATACCAATGATCTGGTGAACCAGTCTATAGAAATGGTAAAGCAGAACTTTTGTAGACTGGAGGACTGGTTGGTGGCATATTCTGCTCCCTGGCCTTTTCTGAGATCCTCTCTGGGTAGGGAAGGGAGGGGAAGAAGGACAGAATTAGGAGGGATGAGATGGAGGAGTTTAATGTGTGGCTTAAGGGATTGTGTCATAGAAGGGCTATCCCTTTGTGGGGCACGAGGGGACTTCTGGAATAGGAGGCTCTTCAAGGGTGATGGACTTCACCTGAGAAGAGAATGGTTCAAGTTCAAGTTCAAGTTTATTGCAGGAAAGACTCCGTTGAGCAAGCTCATTCACAAGGAGGCCCTGAGGCACATACACATACAGTTTGCAATTACATAGACAGGAGATATAAAATGTAGAACAACAAAGAAAAAATATATAATACAAGAGGTATACACAATAGAAGTCCTTATGCTATATATGCAGTACAATCCAGCTTTAACCTTGCCCTAAATTATGCAACACATTTCAGCTTAATAAGTAGAGGGCCAGTTGGTACCTAGGAAGTTGACTTGGCGTTGGGGGCCTAGTAGCACCTACATATGTCTTTTAATTTAGAGATAGCTAGTGTTTTGTAGGAGTTAATTGATACGATGCTGGTTAGCTTCAGCATGGCTTGTAGTTGGTTCCAAATGTTTGGGAGGGCGTATGAGACAGCTCTTTGGCCAGCTGTGGTACAAGTTTGACATCTATATCGCACATTTAAACTTCTATATCACACATTTAAACCAGCTGCTGTGGAGACTGGGGCTAGGGAAACCACAGCAACAAGTTAGAAGAAGGGGACCCTAGCTAGTACTCCCCCACATCTGGGAGAGAGAGTAGCAGCTCAGTGGGTATAACGAGGGATGCTATCCAATCTGGGCCAGCTGAGGGGACATGAAGGAGGGGGAATGCAAAGCATACAAATGACAGGAAACACCTGAGACTAAGAGAACTTGGGAAGCATATGGATCACAGATAGGGGAATAGCAAAGTGGGTTTAAGGGTCATAAGGAAGAGGGCATGCCTTATTGCCAGGAGCGTGGGCAATAAAATCAGGGAACTACAGGCACTGATGGTGAACACTGAGGCAGATATTCCGGCCTTCATGGAAATGTGGGCTACAAAAAATAATCACTGGGACCTGACATTTCCAGGGTACACATTGTTCAGGAGGAATAGAGGAAAAGGTAGAAGGGGTGGAGTAGCCCTCTCTGTCGGGGATGGCATTGAGTTGGTGAAAGATGGGTGCATCAAGGGTAATAACACAGAATCAGAGTCAGGGTGCAACTCATGGCAGCCTCAGGAAAAAAAAACTGTAATTGTGAGTGATCTATTGATCTCTGGAGCAAGGGGAGGAATAGGACAGACAGCTTGCAGAAGAACTTGAAAGAGGGGTTTGCATAGAGGAATGCTGTAGTGGTGGGTGATCTGAACCTGCCAGACATTGATTGGGATGTTTTGGTGACCAAGAACACCAGAAGTCAGGCCCTGTTGGAAGCACTCCAGAACGGTATCCTAGTTTAGCTAGTCTAGGAACCCACCAGGCAGACTGCCATTCTTGATGTGGCATTTACCAGTTCAGAGGCAGTAGGATCAGTGAGATTAGGAGAGCCACTAAGTAACAATGATCATAACACCATTTGGTTGGAGCTGACCTTTGGGACTGGAAAACCCAAATCGAGAACTGAAGCGTCTGATTTTAGGAGGGAAGACTTTAGCAGGCTGAGGGAACTGGTCAGGGAAAAGTTAGGGGTAGACAGTTTTGGTGGGGTGGAAGAAAGATGGGGGTGGTAATAAAGAGGACCATTCTCGAGGCATCTAAGTTATGCATGAGAATAGTAAAAAAAGGAACACGTTCAAGAGACCATTATGATTCCCAGAAAAACTGAGGGAAGCCATGGGGGCTAAGAAAACAGCCATCTACAATTACAAAGAAAAGCAGGAGGAAGAAGAATGGGGTGGAAATTTACTGACAAATAAGAAGGCAAAGAAGATGGTTAGGGAGGCAAAAGCAGGCACAGAAGTGCATATTACAGAAGGGGTCAAGGATGGAGAAAAACATTTCTTCTGATACATCATGGTAAAAGAAAGAAAGTAGGGTGACTCCTTAGGCTATCAGAGGACTGGAGGGTAGTGGATGTCATTCCACTCTGTAAGTGAGGGGACATGGAAGAAGTGGGGAACCACAGACCTGTCAGTTTGACCTTTATCATAGGTAAGCTGATGGAGTTACTGGTCAAGGAAGACCTTGTGGATTGGTAAAAAGCATGGGTTTGTGGCAGGGAAGTCCTGTCAGATTAATTTTTTGATTGGGTGATGAAGGATCTGGACAAGTGCCATGCTGTGGATTTCCTCTATTTCGACTTCAGCAAGGCTTTTGACTCGGTGCTCCATGGATTCTTGTTGAAGAAGATGGAAGATTGGGTATGGTTAAGGCCATAGTTAACTAGGTAGGAAACTAGCTAAAAGTTAGGCAGCAGAGGGTTGTGGTCAACAGGGTCAAATCAGAAGAGAGAGAGGTAACGAGTGGGGTGCCACAGGGATCTGTCCTGGGCCTGGTTCTTTTCAATATGTTCATCAGTGACATTGCAGAAGGTATCTGGGGTAGCTTGTATCTCCTCACATATGACACTAAACTCTGTGGGAGGGTGGATAGCAATGAGGAAATCAAGAAAATGTAGAGTGACTTACAAAAGGTAGAAGGGTGTTTAAGTTTTGGAGGTTGAAATTCAACACCAAAAAGTGCAAATGAATGCACCTTGGGAATAAGAACCCCAGGACAGAGTACTGGATGGGCGAGACTTAGCACTACAGCAGAGAAACAGGATCTAGTAGTTATCACTAGTGACACCCTTACACAACTGAACCAGTGCACCAAGGCCAATAGTAAGGCAAGTAGGATGCTGGGGTATATAGGAAGGGGTATTGATAGTGGGAGGAAGGAGGTAATACTACCCCTTTACAGATCTTTAGTGAGGCCACACCTGGAGTACTGTACCCAGTTCTGGAGCCCTCACCTCAGGAAAGACAGGCACAGGCTGGAGACAGTGCTGTACAGGGTAACACGGACAATTCAGGGTCAACAGGGCAAGTCTTACAAGGAACGGCTCAAGGCACTGAACATGTACTCACTGGAGACCAGGAGGGAGAAGGGAGATATCATAGAGACCTTTAAGTTCCTAAAATGAATAAACAAGGTGAATTGAGAGAAACTATTTAGCTTGAATGCTAGTTTAAAATTAAGAGGGCATGAGTAGAAACTGACAGGAGAGAGGTTCAGGAAGGACATGAGGAAGTGTTATTTTGTGGAAAGGGAGGTGGAGTTGTGGAACAGTCTGTTAGTCAAGGTGGTAGGCTCTAAAACAGTTGATGGCTTCAATAATAGTTGGGACACAGTGAAGGGTATAGTGATCACTCGGTGGGAAGGGGAATGGGGTAGGAGGGGGAGGGCTATTTGAGCAGACTGGATGGACCATCAGTCCTTTTGTGCCCCGTCCCTTTCTGACCTCATTATCTATGTTTCTGTGTTTCTGTCAGTGGGGGAGATAGCTGTAAATAGCCAGCAATCACCTTGCAATTGAACCGATGTTGGCTAACAATGGGGGGGTCAATGTGTAGGTGAGAACACAGGCACCAGTTGGCAAAAAGGTTAGAGCCCAGGAACATACTGTATGTGGAAAAGCAAGAGTTGTGGTGCACAAAAAACAGATATAGAGTTCAACATTTTGTTTTGCAAACTGCATATTGTTTAAATACAAAAGTACCAACCAGATCAGTGTTACATTATTATGGCTGTAGTAGGCAGAGCCCTGCAGACGTTTTGCTATTACAGTAGAGAGAGGGAGCTCTCAAGATTCCTAATGGAGCTAGAGCAGTTTGACTTTGGTGTCTCTGTGCACCATACTATTTTGGTAGAGTTGCCACCTGTCTCATTTCATGTAGGACAGTCCCATTTTTTGCATTTCCATCCCATCACCCATATCAAGTATCAGTGGAACATATCATGTCCAGCTTTTGCAGAGGCAGATAAACAGGGCTGGAGCTGCACTACTTAATTCTTTTCAGCTCGGGCTGTCAGCTCACACAGCTCACCCTGAGAAACCAGCAGCATTCCCTGTAACTGATACCAGATCCACTACCCCACACACACATTGTGGCCTTCTGAGTGTAGGAGGAGAGTTTATTGCCTGTTTTATTACTTAAAGTTATTTTCAGTTATCTAAAGTAGTGACATCCCCTACCCCATGAATGATGACCTGTACGAACACATAGCAACAGCAGCAGTGGAACTGAAGGGGTTAGATAATAGTGGAGTTTGTAATGTGTGTGGCAGGGAATGGGGGCATATATAAAAAGGGGGACCACCCTACATAGTTTGCAATGCCTAAGAACTACAGTATGCTTCAATCTATTGTACTTTTAAGACAGTCTGGAGGTATCTTTAAAAATATATTTATTCAAAGCATAAAAACATTTGAATGAAAAAAAAACAAAAACAATAACAACTAGTGAGCTGCCTACCAGCTCATTTTTAATAGGGTCCCAGCAATAGGGTAGTGGATTATTCAACAAGGCTGCCAAAAATGATACAAATACCTCCTGAGGTTTCAGAGCATGTTATCAAAATTGTTGACTGGAACTTTCTTATTGACTGTATGTATAGCAGTTAAGTGGAATGCCTAGATTGTTCATGGTGAAGGAGATGGTCTTCCCTTCAAATAGCAAACATAACTTTTAGTGCATACAGAAGCTGCTTTAAATTCCTGATTTGAAATCCTGTTGGTGGTTAGTTAGTCATTACATTTGAGGAACTATTCAATAAAACTCATATGTAGTAAAATATTGTTAGAATGTGTGTAGCAGTAGTGGTCTTTGATAAACTGTTGTATATATACTGTGCTCAAGAAGTATGATGCAGTTTATTGAGCCAACATAGTACAGACTGTATATAGCATTTAAGCTTTCAGGGCAATAATCCCAGGCACCTGATGCAAGGATCTTTGTGGTCTCAAAACGTGTACACTGTAACATACCTCTAGTGCAGTGGTTAGAGCACTGATTTGGGGACCAGAAAATTGCAGGTTGAAACCATACTAGTGCAAAATATTCACTGTGTGACCTTGGGCAAATCTCTTAACCTCTTTGTACTCCAGTACACACAGTAAATAGGTATCAGCAAGACCCCAATGGATAAATAAATCATAACCCAACACCCCTGTCTGTACAGTATAATTTGTTATAACCATAATGGGAGGAATCCAAGGGTGCATAACAAAATAATGGCACTGGGCACTGTAGACAGAGGCCTAATATAGTCATTTGAAAGATATGAAACCTGAGCATTTGAATTATTATTGGTTATAAAAAGGGGTGGAGCTAGGAGTGGGGTTTGGGGTGTGGTTTATTGTCCTGTTTCCACCTTATCCAAAGGTGGCAACCCTATTTTTTGGCTGAAATTGATTGATTGATTCATAAAGCTCTTCTACATGGAGAATACTCATGCCAGCTTAAATTACAGTCAGGGGATGTGCTCAGTGTATTAACAGCTGTGTTTTAGGTATTATCAGTTCAGGAAGGAGATCTACAAGAATGAGTGTGTGTGTGTGTGTGTGTGTGTGTGTGTGTGTGTGTGTGTGTGTGTGTATATGCTCGCGCATGCGCCTGAACCACTCTGTTGACCCTTTCCTGGTACATTAACCTTTTCCTAGTCAGCTTGCAAATGGCTGTAATGTTATCTGTTAGAGGTGCACAGTTCAGAACACTAAGCAGTGCATGTATGTTAGTGTGTGTATATATGGCACTTTGTTCTAGTTGCCTCCAGGATACCCTTGTGTGTATCCCACTCCTTAAATTCTGTGACCATTTTAGCCCCAACCACCCCCTCTGGAAGGCTATTTTGGGTGTCCACCACCCTCTCAGTGAAAACATATTTTCTCATGTTTCCCTGAGTCTTCCCCCCCAACTTCATTTTGTGCTCCCTTGACTTGGAGCATGTCTTACTTTGGAAGATGATTCAATCCTCTACTCTCTTTAAATCTGTGATGTATCTGTATGTCTCAATCATGTCCCTCCTCTTGCCTTACCTCCAGGAAATACATATTTAACTCCTTTAGTCTTTCCTCGTAGGTTTTATCCTCCAGGCCGTGCACCATTTTAGTTGTAGTATTCTTTTTATTGTTCAATCTAAAAAGATAATTAAAAATACACAAAACACATAAATACAAATACAAACAACAAAGATGCTTTAAAAATGTCCATAAATACATCTGCTCGTACAATTATCATTTTAGTTCTGCTTTTCCTTATTTCTTGTACATTTGCAAAAATGTTCGCCACCCTTCTTATTATAAATTCATCCTCAGATGTTAACAATATGTTAATTTTTACATCATCATCACAACATTGCAGATAAGTCAACACATCTCCCAACCATTTTTTTTTCCTCTGGCCTTCTCATACCAGGAGCACTTCAATATGGTATGTGAAAGGTTCTCTATTTCTTGTGCCCCACAAAAATAATGTGAGTAAACTGGAGCTTCTTAAATCTTGCTATAAGTGAATTTGATTCTTGAAATTCCACCCTGAATCTAGCATAGGTTTTCCTTAATTTCACATCCTCCAAAACATCAAGATATTATTTATATTTATAGGTCAAGATGTTGTTACTATACCACAGGGAAAAATGAGAATTTCTTATTTTTCCAAGTCTTCACAGTTGTATTTTTTTAATAAGCAATTTCTTGATATGTTTTTTGTTTTGTGTAGAGATTAAAATATTTTTAATTGTTAAGTCTAGTAGGTATTCAAGACCTACCGATCTTAGTATTTGCTTGATCTTAGATAGCCAAGGTGATTGCCCAAACCATTTACCAACTACCATTTTTTCCTCTAAACAATTTCTAGTGATTTTATTATCCTGTAAAACATTCAGTCTTATCCAGAAATTGATCAGCCGTGATTCTGCTAAGGCTTACAGATTGGTTAAACTTGTTTCTACCAGTACATAAATGGAAGGGGCTGTTGTAAGAAAGCCCACCGTAGATCTTAAAAGATGTACAGTATTATAGATTTTTCTAAGTGTAATATATATTTGTGATCCCGTAGTTCTGTGCCATATGGTATTTGGGAATTATATTTTGCTTCAGTCCCACTCAGCTATGGTCTTATAGAGTGCCTGCCAAATCTTATATTAAATCTCTTCAATGCTAGTGATGCATTTGTAACTTTATTTTGAATGAATGTATAATGTGACTTCCAACACAGGTTTATAGAAAAGACAAGCAACAGATATGTATAATCATTTGTAACTTGTAAAGCTTGTGATGTTATGTACCATTTCCCAGAATACTGTATTTTTTGCCACCAAATTAACATTATATCTGAGTCTGACATGTGTATTTTTAAACTCATTTCATCTGCAAAAGGGTCCAGGGGATGTAATTTTCCCTAAAGACCCTTGGCAGTTAAAGATAAAGTCATCTGCATGTGCAAGACCTGGGCATCGCTCAGGCCTAATTTTTGGTGAGTCCATACTAGAGGTTTGTAAACTTTTCAATAAAGGATCCGAATAAATTGAAAATAGTGTGGGGGCAAGAATGCACCCCTGTCTCACCCTGGTATTTGTTGGAAACTGTGTGGAAAAGTTACCACCCATATCTAGCCTTACTTGTGCCCATGTATTACAATACAATAACCTTACAATGTTAATCATAACCAGCTCTATTCCAAAGCTGTACATTGAGTCCCAAAGCTTATTTCTATTTATCATATCAAAGGCAGTTGAGAAATCAACATATGCTGCATACAATGTTTGTGCCTTTAATTTAATATGTTTCTCACATAAGTGATGTAGTATGAAACAATTGTGCGTTGTTGAGTAGGTTTGATGAAAACCTGCTTGGAGTGGTGATAAACCTCCATTTTTATTAATATTAACAAAAATCCAACCTAAAAGTACCTGGGCAAAACTTTTTCCTATAATGTCTAGCAAACTGATTGCCCTATAATTTTTGGGATCCTGTTTGTTTCCATTTTTATAAATCAGCACTATCACTGCTCCATTCCATGAGTCTGGAATGTAATTATCAAGTATACAGTACACTTGTTTAATAAGGAACATAATATTTCTGACCACTACAGCTCCTTTCATTTGAATAATTCCTGGAATCATGTCCAGGCCTGGGGCCTTGTTTAATTTTAATTTTCATATGGTCTCCAAGACCTCAGATTTTGTAATTGGATGAAAATTCATTTTATTCATAATTTAGTCCATGTTCAACCATGATCTCTCCTCAGATGTGTTCAGCATAACTTCTGAGAAATATTTCACCCATTCTTCTGCTGACACATAATTTTCAGTCTCCACCATTACTTCCTTACAACCGAAGGCTACTAAAGATCAAAATGTTTTGCTGTCCTTAGGCTCTATTACTTCTATCATTTTTCTCCACTGTTCTGCATAATATTCCTTCTTTTTCTTTACCAGTAGATTTCTATATTACTTTCTCAATGCCTTTAGCTTTTCATGTAGTTCTTTTGTCTATGTGCTCTTATACCCTTCATGAGTTTTTTCCTTAATTTACACTCCTTATCAAGCCATCCCTTGATTTCTTTATTGGATTTGTAACACCCTTTTTTTTTTTTTTATAAAGTTTCGGTTGTATCTTATTAAGAAAGGTGTTTAAGGTGTTGTAAAACACTATGGAGTCCAAGTTACTCAATACTGAGTTTATATATTCTTTTTTTATATTATCTATTTATTCCCCTCACTCCTGCTCAGATGCCCCCCACTCCTTCATGTCCTCCTATGGTCCATCTGCTAGACCCCCTACTACCTTGCTTGAGTTCTGACCCCCCACTACCCTCATATTGCAGCCCTCCTGTGGTATCCCAGCATTTCCCATTGCTGGGTGGGTCCCCCTCCTCTGAGAGGGAATGCATCAGTGGGGGGACAGCCTGGCACTTATTTTATAGGCCACAGGATGCTTCTGAAGTCATGGGGATGGCTCCCTGGAGGATTTGGGGTTGCAGAGGACCTGGAGGCCATCATCCAGTGGGCAGCCAGCTGATTTTCCTCCTTTTATTTCTCCAGGGTGGTGTAGTGACATCATGGCTAATGCCGACATCTGTTCCTCCCCTGTTGTGTACTGGCCTGACATCCTGTGATGCCCCCAACCTCTGCTAGGGGCCAGCAGGTGCCAGGGCACTCCCCTGCCATCCCCTCTGGAGAAGGAGAGCTGTCGCTGGATGCTTTAGTCTTCTCGACCCGGGCTCATTCCTGACCCCAGGTCACTGGCATTGCAAGTAGAAATTCAGCCACTGTGCCAGTGGGCCAGCTGATTTTATATATTCAAGAAATACTTCTAATTGTTCTTTTATTTGACATTCCCCCATATCTGACCACACAAGTCTTTTTTTATATATCTAATTTCAGATTGCTTTATCTTTATATTAGCTTTCACTAAATCAGAACTATTCTCTGTTTGAGTAGTGTACACAAGTACCAGCAGGTGGTCACTAATAGTTCTTATCAGACCACAGAGATATTTCCACCAATCAGTAGCCCCTCTCCAACATATTAGATCCAGGACAATATTTCCTTTATTTGAGATAAAAGTTATCCCTCCTTTCTGGTCTCCTTCTATTTAATATATAAATGCCATTATTCTTTCAAATTTCACAACTTTTTTTTTCATTAGTAGTAGTTTTCTCATCTTTTGTTTTTTTTAAAACCCTCTGCATCTGGGTATATCCAATTCATTATTGTATTATTGGTTAATCCATCATATTCTCCCACTCTGGCATTAAAGTCACCTAGCAACAGTAAGTAATCTTCTGGATATTTCAGAGATACTTAAAAAATACTTTCTCCAGCCATTGCCAGACACTTTCTCTATAGAAGTGAGACTTTACAGGTGGAATATAGCATGTAATCAGTATTAAGCCTGTTTTATTTATTCCTTCTCTAACTGCCATAAAACATCATTCTTACTTAGTTCCTTGATTGTACTAAAGATTTTGATCTTAACATGCATAATTAAACCTCTGGCTCTCCTACCTTGTTTTGAGTCCCTATAACTTGGGCATTGAAATGTTTGATATCCATTTAAACTTATATTGTTATTAGAATTGTGCCAGGTTTCTTGCAGGCAAATCACTGTACTCTTTTTGATAAAATTCAGACAATCTGGGTTATGGATTTTAGCATTGTATCCAGCTATATTCCAGGTTACGAAACTCATAAGGTTATACTCACCCCTTGTTATACTAAAGAGGTCATGCAGCAGTAACCTTGATATAGAGCTTTCTTTGTTTGATTCTACATTCTTTATTGGTCAGTTCCTTTCCTCTAATACTTGAAATCTATTTTGTGTCCTAAAGGCTTCATTTATGATACGATTTCTGGTATGGTTCTCTTGATGCTCCTTTCTATTTTTTCCAGTATCCTTGTTTGGAATTAAATTAGATTCCTCTTTCGTTGTTATTCATATCTGCAACATACAGACCCATCCAGTCCAATTTCTCATAACAACCCAGTATTCTGTATACCACTGATTCATTCTTACACACTATGTCCACCTGACCATCCCCTCTTACTCTCTCATGCCTATATATATATATATATATTTTAATGTCCATTCTACCTAATCTTATTTGTAGGATGCTAGTGAACAGATTACAAATGGACCACATCCATTTTCTAGGAGTCTTATTATATATTCCTGGGAATCCAAAAATTGTTAAAGTCACAGGCTCCTCTCTGCACTTCTCCTTCTTTCTGTCATTAGGGTGAGTGGAGTCAACTGGTGCCTGACCCATTTCAACATGTAATTTTAGTTTCTCCAGTAGATGACCATTTCTCCATAGATAATTTGCCACTTTATTGTGAGCTACATTGACCAATACAAAATCAGCAAAACCAGGATTAAATGGTCTGGTAACTTCTAAGATATAATTTTTTTCAATACATAAATACAATACATCATTAAATACGTTAATTACCCATTTCTTCAATGAATGTTTAGTTTCATTATCCAGTTTTTTAAAATCCATATAGTCTTAAATAACAATCATTCCAATTTTCCCAATTTTCCTCAGTTTTTTCTCTCCTTATATACATGTTCCTGATCAGGAGTTTCCCTGTCTTCTGTTATTATACTCCTTATTCCATTTAATTTCTAATTTTACTTCACAATATCAGAAAAACTATTTTTGTGTGGCTCCATGTTTATTTGATGTTCTTTCTGTAGTTTTTTTTGTTCATTTTCATTATTTCCACCACCAGCTCCCTCATGTTGCCTTAAATTTTTCATAATTTTCTTAGATTTGGTACTGACCACAGGATTTTTATCCTTTTTTTGTCTCTTATTATTATTATTTTTCTCTCTTTTTTCCCCCTTTCTTTCTCTGCTTATTTTTTTTTCTTCTGTTTTTAGTGTACAATCATAAATTAATACTTTAGAAAAGTTTGGTCTATATTTTGCGACTCTACCTCTATATCTTCAACGACTAGTGGTATCGACGATAATTTCCCCAGGGGGATGCATGTCATTCAAGATATGGATAACATCATCCAACCTGCGTCCATTTATGGCAATATTTTCCTTAACAGTCTCAATTTCACTCCTTATTGCTATCACTTGTTCCATCAACATTAAGTTTGCGGAGTGTTGATATTTCGTGATAGCCACTATTTCATCACATCCCTTTTACTCTCTGTCTCCCTTTCTTGATTGTTTTTTGGTACTAGGCTTTGAATCTTCACCTTTGGGTCAATAGAACTATTTATCTTCTGGCATCCAATGGTTTTAGACCCTTTATAGTATTCTGGAACTCTGACAGAATATTTTTCATTTCCCTTTGCTTAGTGCATGCGTCAGTTAACTGGTCATTTATCATATTACCTGTAACTAGTGGGGTGTATATAGTAACATCCCTTGAGTTACTTTCAGGAGAAGCCCAGCCAATCATATCCAGGCTCAAATCTTGATTCACAAATCCAGACTCTTTAGTCTTAGGACTGTTTAAGAGTGTTTTTTTATTCTCTATTGTGAGGGTTGACATTGAGAAACCACTTAGACTGTTCACTTCTTTAGTGTGCTGAGCTAAGTCAGTCTGTCCTTTATCAATTTTAGGGAGATCTGCCTTCTCTGCACATGCTGGTAAATTAATGACAGGTGTTTTTCATCAACATAGGTGATAATCTTGTTTGTTCCTATCATCTTTACTAATATTACCCCCCTTCTCCCCTTCCTTATATTCAGTTTCTGTTTTTATAAATCAGCCTCTCTATCTTGTTTTTTATTATTTTTCATTACTTTATTGAATTTTTTCCTTGACTTTTTTCCCCTTTTCTTTCTCAGGATCCTCACATTTCTCTGAAGTAATATAGCTATACACGTCTTCCATTTCATCTAAGTCCTCATCTCTTCCTTGCCAATTCTTGGTTAAATTTGAATCTGACATATTTAACTGTATTACCACCAATTTGTTGGACATTGTTGACTGTGCCCTAGTGGACTACCATGTCCTTAAATGGGCTCAACAATGATGTCAGCACCTTTATTTATTCTAAAAAAATTCAAATATCTCAGTATGGGGTCCCTTCAATCAATCAATCGCTTATGTGATTATTTGATCAATCAATTAACATCAGCATGCAATTAGGCAAACATTCAATGTGCAATAAAAATATATTGGAGTCTGTGCAAAATTATGTGCAAAGATACGTAAAGTGCAACCTCACTATTTATGCAAGATCTTAATAACAGGCATCTAACAACGATATCTATCAACAATAATTATGCTTACCAAGGTCCATAAAATCCATTAATGTCCCATAAAGCAACTTTACTTGGGCTTATGACACAAGTTTTCAGAAAGCAGTGCACTATTCCTTGTGCAATTCAAAGCGTTCGGTATCCAGCAGCAAAACCAAATTTGAATTCAAAATCAGCCACACTGTTCTTCCCTGCAGTACTATCTCTTTCACACTCAATTTACTGTCAGTTTATTTGAGCTCCAGTTCTTTTTTATTTCTTTCCTCTTTTACTCCCACATTTTGATTTCTCTTTTGCTTCTTTTGCCCTTTTTTCTTCTTTTCCTATTTAGGCCCCAAAACATAAGGGACCATGCTCTTATTTCTATATTTATGTGATTCCAGGACCTTGAGAAAATAAAAGAAGACAGGTTCAGAGGCCATGTACCCTTAAACCAGTTTATCAATTTATCAGTTTACCTGCTACACCCAAAACACATATATTTAATTTTCATGACTATATGACCACACGACTTACTATGCCATAAAGGACTCTTTTTGACACACTTCAAAAAAAATATAAACTGTAAAAACTATAAAAACTACAAAGTGCTAACTTGCTGAAATTTAAACAGAATTTAGATCTATATATGGGAGATTTCAAATATAATTTCCACCCAGGCTAAGGGTGATGAGTTCATATTGGGCTAGTCCCTCAAACTCGTACTCACCTATGAACCTATGAACTGTTCCTTATGGTAAATACAATGTCAAGTATGTGTTCTTAAAGCAATGACAGCATAACAGATACAGTCTTCCTTTCAATATGTTGAATGTTAAATACTGCACTTACATCTCTCTCTCCAGTTCACCAGTATTGCAAAATAACTTGGCCTTGCTCGGTTATTTACTTGTATATTTATTTATTTATTTGCTTCTGGTAACCAGGTGGGTGCACTAGGCATAAGAATGCCTATTTTCAGGCACGACCCGGACTACTCTATACTATAGAGTCTATAGTACTATAGGACTCTATATTATTTTTACTACTCAAGTACAGAGATGGCAGTCCTAAGCAGATAGCTTGTATCAGACAAGAAGCTTCTATTCTAGGAGGCAGTATAGCGTGGTTTAAGGCTCTGAGCTGCAAATCTGGTGACACCCAGGGCCGGATTAAGGGGGGGACAAATGGGGCAAATGCCCCAGGCCCCCCACCATAGACTGGCCCCCCCCAGTAGTTGGAAGCAAGAGACACTTTTAGTAGGTGGACTGGTGGTTTGTAAATCATGCCACCTCCCCCTTGCCGCAGCGCAAGTTAAGCGCGAGTCAACCTCCCCCCATAGGCCCCCAGCAGCTTGCTCCCTTAAAAACGCTATGAAAGCAGCCTGACTTCGGAAGAAGCACATTTGTTAAATAAAATAAAAAAAAACACACAAGCCCCCTGCCACAGATAGGCCCCCCGGCAAGCCTACATTGCAGATTTCTCTGTTCCCTTCCCTCAGGTGGTACAGTACTGGTAAGAACACAAGCCCCGACCCTCCTGCTACAGATAGACCCCGGCAAGCCAACATTGCAGAAGATTTCTCTCGCCCCTCCATTATTTGCAGCCTGCAGCTAGGGTCAGGTGTCTTGCTAGAAAACAAACTGGCACTGTGTGGCACAAGAAGTGAAGAAGGCTAACTGTGCAAGCACTGTGATCTACCGCCCTAGGTACTGACAGGTTTTCCACTTTTTGAGTCTGGGACTGGACCTGGACCGTGTGTTATACTAGATTCTGGCTGCCGCTGCATACGCTGGAGCAGCGCCAGGACCAGGAGCTTTGCATACAATCCATCTGGGCAGCATTTTTTAAACCACTCTTTCTTGGTGGTTTTTGAGGCTCAGCATGCACTTTGCCAGCGGCAGCACCTGCACGCGCTATCTGTACGCCACGGCCACTCTATCGCTAGCAGCATGAGTAATCGATGCACTGTCCTAAACTGCCTGCTGCTGCTAAACTAAGGAGTCTCAAAGGGAGCGCCAAGCAACAGCAGACAGCTTGAGTTCAGTAAGTGGCTTAGAAAGTTGATATCTGTATTTTATTTTTATGCTGAGATAATTGATCTGAGCTTGTTCAAAGAAGAGATAAAGGGACGTGGTGTGTGTGTATACATGCATGGATCCTCTAACTCTGAAATAAATGGAATTAATCATTCCTTTGATATCCCATGAGCAGATAAAGGTATGACATCAGTCTGTTTATTTGGAGTCATAGCATTTGTACATTGAACTGCACACTTCTGTACAATGGGTACATACAGTAACTTACTATTGTTTTGAGTAGGATGCATACTCTTAGTAAAGCACTGTTTATTTTGTTTCATTTATTTCCTTAAAATAAACTTGTGATTAAAGAGGTTACTTAAAGATTACTTTGCTTTTCTGAACAGGGTCTAGAGGAGAGCGACTTCAATAAAAGCCCCAAAACTCACCACAGAGCATCTAGACCCCCAGAGCATCTGAGCCTGGCGGCCTTCATGTCTTGTACAGTACAATAAATATAACATTACAGACTATGACAACATGACAGGGTGTTGTACTTCAAGTTACTTTTTTCTCCTGTGAATAATGGGGGTAGTCTCCCCATATGGTGGTTGTTATGGTTAATAAACAACGTGCTCAGTAAATGTTGCGCAAAATAAAACATTTTGGTATGGAAAGTTGGGTGTTTTACATGGCCACCCAAGTTGTGAGTGTCCCAGGCCCCCCATGGCTTGATCTGGCCCTGGTGACACCCAGCAGACCACACTGGGATTTGAATCCCACAGCTCCCACTTGCATACTGTGTGACCCTGAGCAAGTCACTTAACTTCCTTGTGCTCCCAGGTCACACCTGGAAACAAGCTTCAGCTTAGTGTGCCTTTCTTGGTTAAACAATTTCCCCCTTTCCTATTATAGTGAGTCAGTGCAATGTGAGTACAGCATTAGGCCCATTATCAAGTCTCAGCACTTGCTTTACATCTGATGTTCCCAGTGCTGTTGTAGGTTCAGTGCAGTGGCCTTCGGTGTCTGCAAGCCATTTAAACTTGGATCACATAGACCACATAGAGTCGCTACCAGTGAGGCAATCCTCAATGACGCAACTGTTTTTTTTTTCCTTTACCAGGAGAGACACACTAAGCTGAAAGCTTGTTTACAGGTGCAACCTGGGTGCACAAGGAAGTTAAGTGACTTGCTCAGTGTCACACAGTATGCAAGTGGGGGCTGTGGGATTCAAACCAAGGTCTCCAGGTTTGCAGCTCAGAGCCTTAAACCACTGTGCTATACTGCCTCCTTGTATTAAAGTAAGTGTAAAAGTACACCCAGTTTGTTAAAACACAATGCCTGGCTATAGAGTTGTCAAAACTCACACAAGAACACAAGAACAAAAAAACTACACAGAGGAGAGGAAAAAATATGACACAAATGTGGAGAGCTATCGTCGTAATGCTCAAGAATGCCGTGTCTGTGCACTTGTGTAATGTGTCACCAATATCACATGGCAAACTGGGATCTAATTCGCTGCAGGTTCAGGTGTCAAGAATTGAAAAACAGAAGGATTTAGGAGCTTGTCTGCAATAAAAAAAAATAAAGGTACAAGCACGAAAGGGCATTCTTTCAATCTATAAGTTATTATAAATATTTACAAAATATTTATAAGAAGTTTTATGAGCAAACTGTATCAGTATCTAAGTATTTGAATACTTAAATGGGACTAGCAGAACTAAAAACAGCAGAACTCAGGACTTAAAAAAAAACAACTTCTTTACACTCATTACAAGTCTAAAACTCGAAGAACTGCTCATTTGACTCAGTCACACACTTCCCTAAAAATAGGATTGTCCCATCTGCTCAAAACTCATTTTTCAGGTTTTTGTCAGGGATTTTTCCAAGCGCTACACAGGCTCCCAGTATAAAACAATAGGAATTCTTCCCAGTACACTATGTCTGCCACTGTTCTAGTGAGGTCTCTCAATTCTTCTGACTTGTAGCCTCCCCCCGCAGAGCTTCTGTAAGCCCTCCACAGGGCGGGCTCCCGTTGCCACTATAGGACTCCTGGCTCTGTGGGGAGAAAAACAGGCAACAGGAAAAGTGCAATACCATACAAGACCACAAGAAATTCTGGAAAGACAGCAAAACCTCTGCTGTTGCTCTGAAAAAGTAAATTTCACAGACTCAAATCATGTAAGGCAATGGTGGCATACCCCACATAGGCAGAGTAGTGCTTTTTTGCTGTCCTGCTCTAACCCACTTTTCTCAGTGGTTCAGCCACCATTTTGCTACTCTCCACTGCACCACCTCTACCCTGTCTATATTCTTTCTCAGATGGGGCCTCCAGAACTGAACACAGTATTCCAGGTGCAGTTTCATGAGTGTTTTTTACAGGGACAAGATGACCTCCTTCTTTCTACTTGTGATACCCCTCACTATGCATCCAAGCATCTGGCTAGCCTTTCTAACTGCCTTATTGTACTGCCTAAATCCTCCGAGATGATAACTCCAAATCCCTTTCCTGCTTCATGACTGTCAGTACCTCCCCACCTAGTTCATACTTTGTCCATGGGTTCTTGTGCCCTACATGCATGATTCTGCACTTCTTTACATTTAATCCCAACTGCCATTTTTTCAGACCATTTCTCCAGTTTGTTAAAGTCTTCCCACATTTTTTCAACACCCACTGGCATGTCCACCCTATTGTATACCTTTGTATCATCTGCAAAGAGGCATACCTTCCCCTCCAGTCCCTCTGCAATGTCCTTGATAAAGACATTGAAGAGGACCGCCCAAACACTGACCCCTGTGACACCCTGCTCTTCACCTCTCCTTCTCCAGAGTACTCCCTGTTTACCATAACCCTCTGACTCCTGCCATTCAGCCAGTTCTCCACCCACAGAACTATTTTAGGATCCACCCCTAGGCTGTGCAGTTTGTTAATCTACCTTCTATGGGGGATGGTGTTGAAGACCTTTCTAAAGTCTAGATAGGCCACATCCACCACACCTCCCTGGTCCTCTACCTTAGTTACCCAGTCATGCCATACAATAAGTTAGTGCAAAACACAGTGCTTATCCTAACTACAGTAAACATTAGGGTTAGATGTATAAGCAAATAAATGCCATATAAGGCAGTGTATGTGTGTTAGTGTGTGTGTGTGCAGCAATGCATTATGGGCACTATACACTAATGGGGTGGAGTGGCTACACACACATATCTGGGGCATGCAATCACTCCACACCCTACATGCCCCCCATGCAGGATGCTCGAAGGGGGATGCACAGCACATATGTGCCCACTCCCCCAGCCATGCAAGGAGCAATGTGCTCGGGCCGAGTAAGGGGCAGGCTGGTACTATGCATCATGCACTAAGGCACATAGTGCTAGCTGCAGGGGTGCATAGGGGTGCAGGGTACACCAAGGAGGACCCTGCCATAAACCCTCTAAGCACCCTGTGCACACTCTGCAAGACAGGGTAAACAGCCCACTGACCCTCCAGGGCTACAGGAAATGGCTGCCTGATGCCACCCACCCACCCCAGCACACAGTGGTGAGTATGGAGGCCCCCCACAACACACACAACACTCAAACCCTTCAGAGGGGCACTGACACAAGGTTGCTGCCCCCCATCTCCAGTGGCTATGCATGTCAGCCCTCCTCCCCACTACCAGTGGTAATGTTCCTCCCTCTGCCAGCAGATATGCCCCCATCCCACTGCACTGCTTCGGTGCCATCAGAGAGGGATGGCAGCATTGCCCTTATACCACCTGCCACAGGTGCTGGCCCTCAGACATCCATGGGGTGCACTGCCAACTCGTGGCCCACTGCATAGGGGACCCACTGTTGGACCCATGCCAGATATCATACTGGATGCCTGGCTGAGTCTGCAACTCTGCCCATGCCCTGCCTTGTATGGACCTGGGTGCTGGGGATGGTGAAGCAGCGGACAGGTGGCCGGCAGTCATGAATGCCACTGGTGTGCACCTGTCCACAGGTGTGGAGCTCCGCGAGTGGGTAACATGTCTTTGGCATATATTGCCCACCCATTAGTGCATAGGGGCCTATGTAGGTAGACAGTGCACGGCTATGTTATACTGGAATATATATGCATATATGTGTATATGTATTATTCGGTGTGTGTATCACAACAATTAGAAAGTGCAGTTAGGTGGTTCAGTGGTTAGTGCAAAAATTGCTAGTCTACATTTCCTGCTATCTAGATCAGTTTCAGCTTTATGCATGTCATTGCTGATTTAATGGAGGTGTCTAGTGACAACCCTCCCACCTTCCGATCTCCCTCAGAGCCTGAAAAAAAGAAAACAGTCCCTTGATGTCTTTTTTTTAATCAGTAAAAATGTGTGTAGAGAGTGTAATGTTGTGTTATACTGGAATATATATATATATATATATATACACATTGTGTATAGGTATTAGTCAGTGTATGTGTATCACAATTAGAAAGTGCAGTTACAGTAGGTGGCTCAGCGGTTATTGCAAAAATTGCTAGTCTACATTCCCCCACTATCTAGATCAGTTTCAGCCTTATGCATGCCATTGCTGATTTAAATGAGGTGTCTAGTGGCAAACCCACCACCCTCCGATGTCCTCTGGAGCCTGAAGAGAAGAACATGGTCCCTCGATTTCTTTTTCTATTCTGTAAAAAGAGGTCCATCACTGATGCAGCCCTGCACTCTCAGCCTAACCTCCTATTGAGCACTCGCCACCCTGCATTACCAGACTCCCCCACACACACCCTCACTCACCTGAACGGATCCCAGTGTGAAGATCCACTGTCCCTTGGAAGACATGTCTAGCTGCTGGAACTGGTGACTGATATACTGAATGAGAAATAAGGTAAATGCAGTTGAAAACCCAATGAAATACATTGAACCACTCAGATGGAGGTGAGGCCAGAGGCTGGTGTAAAGAGGGAGAAAGAGAGGGAGTAGGGGTGGGTCGTGGCAGGGTCAGCGAGGAGGTGTGTGGAGGGAGTAGAGGAGGAGGGAAGGAGTAGGGAGGGAAGGGTGAGGTATGGGGGTGGGGGGGATAAACCATTTAGGTGTAGGCTCTATCATAGGCTCTATGAAGTCCTGCCTTCCAGCCCTCTTCCCACTCCATCATTAGATTGCTAAAGCCCCAATCAGGATTGTGAATCCTGGATGGAGGGGACATCCTTCCCCTTCCTAGCCTGCCATGGGGGGAAATCTGTGGGGAATGGGGCTGGACAGTTCTGGAGAGATGGCAGATGGACTTGGGTGGTAGGGGCAGGGTGGAACTCAACCACTTACGGTGCACCTGGTGGGAAACAACCTATATGAACAAAAATAAATACTGGGCTGGTGATGGGAGGTGGGTGGTGCCATTAGACACCAGGGAAACCTAATATAGATACAGAGGTGACAAAAGGAGGGTGGCGGGCACCACTGGACACCAGGGAAACATTATATAAATACCAGGCCAGTGATGGGAGGGTGGGGGGTGCCACTAGACACCAGGGAAACATAATATAAATATAGGAATGACAATAGGAGGGTGGTGGATGCCACTAGACACCAGGGAAATGTAAAATACTGAATAGGATGGCAACTGGAGGGTGGGGGAACACCACTAGATGCCAGGGCAACATTACATATGTAAAGGGACAGCAATTGGTGGGAGCCACTAGTCACCAGGGAAACAGTGGCCCACTGCTGTCAGAGCAGCCTGCAGCACGAGCTCCCCCTGCAGAACTCAAGAAAGTCCTACTGTTTTCATACAGAGAACGCAGGTTAATGGCTCCTCTCACTAAGCCTGGCACCCTGTATTTTGGGTACCTAGAAAATATATGTCTGGCAACTTTAAAAAACAAACAAGCACAAGAATCTCATTAAGCAGGCCCCATTTAGCTAGGTTCAGGTGTTTCTTTTTTTAAAAAGACATTTGTATGTACTTTAAATGTTTTTAAATTTAGATAGTTAAAAGAAAATGGCGACCATATGAAAAATTATGTTTTCCTCATGAAAAGCAATTGGCCCCGTATGAAAAAGTGTCCTTTCTCATATGAACAAAATACTTTTTTTCAGTCCAAGTGGCTATCTAAAAGACTGTACTTAGCATGCTCAGAACTGAAATTTTAAAATGTAATAACCTTGGAAGGTATTAGTATTTTTTTACCAAACCAGCAAAAGGCACATCTGTAGGCCAAGTCCTTTCTACCCTGAACATTTCAGACCAAAATTCCAAACCATCTGGGTGCAAGACAATGACAAACAAAAAAGCAAAAAACTGCAATTTTTTTACATTTTGTTCGCTATGTGCATCTTGGAGCTCACACATCTGACTGGAACAAAACTTGGCAAGTCAAGAGATCTACACCATGAGATGATTACACATGCTAAATGTTGTGTAAATCCATTGAATGTTTGTGAAGATATTAAAATGCAAAATTTGAGGTTTAGCATAGAAACCCCATCTCAACCCTAATTATAGTAGTGCTAACATACCACTATAACTGTAGGTTTCATGTGACGATGATGACTGTGTAACAGCAATCGCTGTTTGGGTGAGTCTCAATTCACCCAAAATTAATTTTGGTGATGCAGACTTGTGGCACTCAGCAAGACGGTGCCGGACACTTAGAGTTTATTGTTTAATGTGGGGGTTGTTCTCCCCTGCAACCCCCTACTAAAGGATTCTGAACCCCAGGGGGGTGCATGTTGGGGGGAGTGCAAAACTTACCAAAAAATACCCCGTGACCCAGCACAAAAAAAGAGTGCGGCAAGAACTGAACCCAGCACCCTTCCGACCCCAGCTTGCCACCATCCCACCACACCACATGGCCATCTCGGCAGCCCACTGCCACACTGTGCCCCACAAACCTTCCCCTTCCACCCATCACATGGCATGGTCCCTCCCCCCCCCGTGAGTGTGTATACAATGAGGCATCCTGTCGCTATAGCCGCCAAACCCCCTATCCTATCATCCTCCCTGCCCGGTAGCCCTGTGTAAAACTATTGTGATTGAGCTGCCCTTTCTGAAAGCACTCAATCGCAGTTGCCAAATACACAGGATACCTAATACACATATACAGATAGATAGCTAGGTAGATAGAAAGATAGATAGATAGATAGATAGATAGATAGATAGATAGATAGATATTTTAAATAATGCTGGGTTGAAAAACATTTTAAGACTGAATCGTTCTGAAGTGTAGAAACACTGTTTCCATTTCTAATCTGTAAATTTAGTTTTTCCAACTATTGAAATTCATGCAAAAGTAGAGTGCAAAAAACATGATAATTCTTGCTACAGTAAGTCCAAAAATTGCAGGAAGACAAGTACGATCCCTGAAATTTCTATGATATTAGCTAGACAAGTTTATGTAGACCTAGAGGAGATATGACTAACACAAAACATAAAATATATTAACTCAGTTAGCAATTTCAAATTTATGACAAGGCAACATGACAATGGGCCTGATCCTCATTGAATAGGTGGCCAAGATACACTTGAATTGAGCATATTATGGCTCTGTCACTCTTCCCTCAATGTCCATTCAAACCAGACAGCGTCCTCAGTCTACATCTGCTGCACTCTGCCAGTGCAGAGCCACACATGATGCCAGAGGTTGGGAAACAGAAACACAGAAAACATAGACTTTGATGGCAGATAAGGACCGCTTGGCCCACCTAGTCTGCTCAGTTCCCTACCTACTGGATAAGCTGCAGATCCTGGTTAACCAACAGCCTATTTCTTTCTACCCCCAACAAGAATTGCCTTATGTCCGTCCCATGCATTCTTGAATTCTCGCACAGTTTTAGACCCACAGCCTCCTCAGGAAGGCGGTTCCAAGCGTCCATCATCCTCTCTGTGAAAAAAATACTTCCTCACATTGCCCCTGAGCCATCTCCCTTCTATCTTCAAATTGCGTCCTCTTGTTCTTGCACATCTCTTTTTCTGAAAGATACTACCCTCTTGGACTTTGTTGATTCCACTAAAGTACTTAAAAGTTTCTGTCATGTCCCCCCTCCCTCCTTTCCTCAAGGGTATACATATTAAGCTCTTTTAGTCTCTCCTCATATGGCTTCTCTTGCAGACCTTGTACCATTTTAGTTGCCCTCCTCTGGACAGCCTCCATCCTGTCTATGTCCTTGCGGAGATGGGGTCTCCAGAACTGGACACAGTACTCCAGATGGGGTCTCACTAACTGTCTGTACAGAGGGATAACAACTTCTTGTTTTCTGCTGGTGATGCTTCTCCCTATATATCCCAGTGTCCCCCCAGCCCTCCCTAATGCCTTCTCACCTTGCTTGCTAACCTTAAGGTCATCTGATATGATTACCCCAGGAAGGTCATGTCAGACAAATCTAATTGATTTCTTTGACTGGGTGACCAAAGTAGTAGACCAGGGAGGGGCTGTGAACATGGCCTACCTAGATTTTAGAAAGGCATTTGAAACAGTCCCACAGAAAAGATTAATAAACAAATAAGCCAGCCTGGGAGTCGGTCCCAGGGTGGTAGCCTGTGTAAAACACTGGCTGGACAACAGGACACAGCAGGTAATAATGGAGTCCACAGTGAAGAAAGGGGGGTTACTAGTGGGGTACCACAGGGTTCAGTACTGGGGATTGTCCTTTTTAATGTCTTTATAAGTGACATTGCAGAGGAACTGGAAGGGAAAGTATGTCTCTTTGCAGATGACACAAAAATCTGCAGCAGGGTTGACATGCAAGGTGGGGTGGTAAGGATGAAAAGGCACTTGGCAAGGTTGGAGGAATGGTCAAATGTATGTCAGCTTAAATTCAATGCAAAGAAGTGCAAAGTAATGCACCTGGGAAACAAAAACCCAGGGGAAGAGTACACAATGGGGGTGAGATACTGACAACAACAAAAATGGAACAGGACCTGGGGGTAGTCATATCAGATGACCTAAAGGTGGGCCAGCAATGTGAGAAGGCAGTAAGGAGGGCTGGGGGGATACTGGGATGCGTAGGGAGTGGCATCACCATTAGAAAACAGGAAGTTGTTGGCCCTTTGTACAGACAGTTGGTAAGACCACATCTGGAGTACTGTGTACAGTTCTGGAGACCCCATCTCCACAAAAGACATAGATAGGGTGGAGGCTGTCCAGAGGAGGGCAACCAAAATGGTGTAGTGTCTGCACCAGAAGACATATGAAGAAAGACTAAAGGAGCTTAAGATGTATAGCCTCAAGGAAAGGAGGGAGGGGGGACATAATAAAAACTTTCAAATACCTCAAGGGAATCAACAAAGCCCAAGAGGGTAGCATCTTTCAGAAAAAGAAATGTGCAAGAACAAGGTGGCACAATTTGAAGATAGAAGGGGACAGATCAGAGGTAATGTAAGAAAGTATTTCTTCACAGATAGGGTTGTAGATGCATGGAACGGCCTTCCTGAGGAGGTAGTAAAGTCAAAACATTGGAGGAATTCAAAAAGGCATGGGACAGACATAAAGTAATTCTAATGAGGGGTAGGAGGAAGTAGGCTGTTGGTTAATTAGGATCTGCAGCTCATCCATTAGGTAGGGAAATGGGCAGACTAAGTGGGCCAAGTGGTCCTTATCGGCCATCAAAGTTTATGTTCTGTTTCCCTTTCCATTTTTGTTGTTGTTACTACCTCCCTCCCACTGTGTACTCTTCCCCTGTGTTTTGTTTCCCAGGTGCATTATTTTGTACTTCTTTGCATTGAATCCAAGCTGCCATACTTCGGACCATTCCTCCAACCTTGCCAAGTCCCTTCTCATCCTTTCCACACACCCCTGTGTATCAACCCTGTTGCATATCTTTGTGTCATCTACAAAGAGGCATACTTTTCCTTCCAGTCCATCTGCAATGTCCCTTATAAAGACATTAAAAAGGACTGGACCCAGTACTGAACCCTGCGGTACCTCACTAGCCTTTTCTTCACAGTGGACTCCGTTTACTATTACCTTCTGTGTCCTGTTGTCTAGCCAATGCTTTACCCAGGCTACCACTCTGGGACACACTCCCAGGCTGGCTAATTTGTTTGTTAATCTTTTGTATGTGACTGTGTCAAATGCCTTGCTAAAGTCTAGGTAGGCCATGTCCACAGCCCCACCCTGGTCTACTACTTTGGTCACCCAGTCATAGAAATTGATTAGAGTTATCTGACATGACCTTCCTGCTGTGAATCCATGCTGCCTTGACTCCTGTGACCCACTGGCCTCTAGGTGCTCAACAATTCTTTCTTTCATAAGTGATTCCATCATTTTCCCTACCACAGAAGTCAAACTGACAGGTCAGTAGTTTTCTGCCTCTGTCTTGCTCCCACTTTTGTGAAGGGGAATCATATCTGACCTCCTCCAGTCCTAAGGTACCATACCATCCTCCCATGATTTGTTAAAAAGGGTTGTCAGTGGTGTCACTAGTTCTCCCCTTAATTCTTTTATAAGTCTGGGGTGAATCCCGTCAGGCCCCATTGCTTTGTCCACCTTCAGTTTTAGGAGTTCTTTCAGAACCCTTTCTTCTGTGAAAGGACTGGGATTGACCCCCCACTATCCAGAGTGCTAATTGGATTAGGTACCTCCTCATCCTCCTCTTTTGTGAATATTGAGCAGAAGTATTCATTCAGTATCCCTGCTTTTTCACTGTCCCTTTCTGCCCACCCATCGTCCATTCTGTTCAGCCTCACTATCCCTCCCTTTGTCTTTCTATGCTCCCTAATTAACCTATAAAAGGTTTTATCCCTCTTCTTAACTGAATTGGCTGTCTTTTCCTTAGTTTGGGTCTTTGCTATTCTGACTGCCTTTCCTGCTTCCTTTTGTCTTAACTGGTACAGTTCTCTGTCCTGCTCCTTCTGTGTTTCCTTATACTTCATAAATGCCATCTTCTTTTCCCCTACCTTCCCAGCCACCTCTTTTGAGAACCATAGTGGCTTTTTTTTTCATTTTGATTTGCTTATTTGATTCACACAAAGGCTTGTTGCCTCTGTGATGGCAGTTTTGATGATTCCCCATTGTTGCTGCACCCCTCCTTCTAGCCTGTTTGCTAGTGCTTTTCTAAGTCACTCTCCCATTTTGCCAAAGTCAGCCCTCCTGAAGTCCAATACCCTCACTTTTGTATGGCTCGACTCTGCAGCTGAGTTTATCAAGAACCACACTGTTTGGTGGTCACTTGTTCCCAGATGGCTACCCACTTCTAGATCTGAGATCCTCTCACTGTCTCCATTTGAGAGTACAAGGTCTAAGATTGCTCCCTCCTGAGTGGGTTCCAACACTAGCTGTTAGAGGCATGCTCCCTGTAGGGCATTGAGAATGGCCCTGCTCTTTGATGTGGCTGCAGCAAAAGTACTCCAGTTAACATCTGTCATATTCAGGTCCTCCATCAACAGTATCTCCCCTTTCTCTGCCATCCTAAGGATGCCTTCTATCATATCCTTACATGTATTGTAATTTACCCAATGTTCCTCTACTTTTTATTGTACAATACCTTGTGTTCCAACTGTTGCACAATCTTACACACATACTACCCACATACTATTGTAACTGATCATCCTTCACAATCTATGTAACCCCTCCCCCCAGGTCACACCGTGAGACGAGCAACTTGTTAAGTGTGCCCCCCTGGTGAAACATTTCAATAAATAAATATATAAAAATATCCTTATCCATTCCTTCCCCCTGAGTTGGGGGTCTGCATACAACCCCTGTGTGGATTGTGGTGCCATTTCCAGTCTCTAAGGTGACCCACAGTGCCTCCTCTCCTCCCTGTTTTCTCTTTTGTCCAGACCACAGGTATTCTGTCAGGTGCCTGCACAAGTCCTCGAGTGGATCCCTTCCTGTGGAGGTTGTAGAGTATGTCAGGAACTAGCAGTCTTCCAGGACTCCTTCCAGCCATCAAGGCACCTGTTGGAACGTGCCCGTCATTAGGGTGCCAGAAGGGGAAATTCGCTGTCCTCTCCCTGAGGTCTTTCCCCAGAGTTAGAATAATTAGAAAGGGGTGTGTGTCTGGGGCATGGGGGCACAGTCCCTCACAAAAAGAGGTGATCATGAAATTGGGACTTGGCACCCCAATGACTAAGCACATCCTGATGAGCGCCTTCCGAGGGTAGAACCATCCAGGACTGCTGTATCCCCACAGGAAAATATGAAATATACAAAAACACACTGGCCAGTGCTCATGATGCCCCAATCCTGCCATGGAGATTTATAGGCCTGTGGTCTGAAGGAGAGAGAGGCCCAAACTGGTCTGGAGTTAGCATATGTGGCAGGGCATAGGAGGGTACATAGCTGTTAATGCAGCTCTTAGGGTTGTGTAGCTTCTCCTTCTCCACCATCTGTCCACAACTCAGAGAACATTTCCTGGATTGGGCACATACCTGATAACATGCCCTTGCCTGCCCTTGTTCTGCCCACCTGCACATCCATGTGCTTGAACAGGGACCTGGTTTGAAGGGGCATGCATCCTTCACTGAGGATGCTGTAAAGTGTTCCGATGGTGTACATCCTGCATGTAAGGAGCACTCCACCATGACTTGCCCTCAAACACATGCAGATATCAACTCAACTAATGTCCATGGGTTCCACCTTATTGTAGTCTTTAGTGATGTCACTGATTTCTGGAACTGCTAAGTAATTAAAGAATGAAATGCTCGAAAGGAAAAAGTCTGCATTAATATATGACCCTAAATGAAAAAAAAAAAAAACAGAACTATGTCAAAACAAAACACACAACAATACACTGGGTTTGAGTTCGCACATACCCAAATTTGCAATTACCGTATAAAAATGGTAACATGGTTTATGCTCCCTTTAAGCTAGAGGGAGAAAACTGATAGGACATCTTCATGCTTTTCAACTACTACCTGTACCAGCCCAGAGGAGAATTTACAGTGACCTTGAAGAAATGTACTCAAAATCCAGGCATGGCATGGATGCAATCACCAGGGGGAGGGATAATATTTTAAGCCAGCCATCGCATCCTCCTCATCATTTTAGTCTTCAGAGTTTGCGAGTATCGCAAAAAAATAAAGATTTATTAAACATGTTGTATTGTGCCTTATTCGTCCATTGGTCCAATGTTTGCGGAGATAATCCGGTGCTCCCTCTCACATAAGGTATTCTCCAGTTCTCTTAAAGAGGCAGTGATGAAGCCTATTTTGAAGAAATCATCTTTGGACCCAGATTGCCTCATGAGTTATAGACCTGTCTCTAACCTCCTATTTTTGGGAAAGGTTATTAAGAAAGTAATGGTCATGCATCTCAAGGCACATCTCACTGCCTTTGACATCTATGTTCCACTCCAGTCTGGTTTGCAGTCCAGACACAGTGCGGAGGTGGCACTTAGTCAGGGTGCATAATGATGTCCTCAGGGTGAGGGATAGAGGTAACCAACCAGTTATATTTCTACTTGATCTCTCTCTTCAGCATTTGACACCGTGGATCATGGGGTGTTGTTGAATCACCTTAGGGAGCTCTGTGGACTCGCTGATACTGTTATCGGCTGGTTTGAATCCTTTCTCACAGGCAGGAGTCAAAGGATGGTGATCAAAAAATTATTTCTACCACTGGAAACCCCTGCCCTGTAGAGTTCCCCCAGAGCCTGATCCTCTCACCCATGTTATTTGTGGTGTACATGCTATCACCGGCGGATATCATTAGATGTTACAGGGTAGGCTTTCATGGCTATGCAGATGATACCCAACTGTGTATGTCTTTTGTACTAGGGACACAGGATACAGTCTCAGTGCTGAATTTCTGTCTGGCTGAGATCCAAGATTAGATGTCCTCCAACTGGCTGAAGCTTAGCCCAGGTAAGGCACTAGTACTGGTGATTAAGACTGGTCATTGATGGGGAGCCAGGGTGGCAGGAGAGGTGACTGGACTTGTGCTTGGTTCTTCTTCTCTTGCTGCCTCAGTAAAGCTACAACATTTGGATGTTATCCTGCAAGCAAGCAATCAACAAACAAGCAAAATGTTATTTATGAAATGCTATTCTAATAGATTATAGCATTTTACAAAAATCACAGATAATAAAAACATTAAATTTAGTAAGTCAAACATTTAAAAACATGTATGAACAACAGAACTAGTTCTCACAGAATGCCAGTTCAAATAAATAAGTTTTCAAGGCAGACTTAAAGGCTTCAATGGACTGCGGGCAATCCCTCACCCGGCGAGGTAAAAAGTTCCACAGGGTCAGAGCTGCAAAGGCAAATTATCTCATACCTGAAGTTGTTAAATGGACCCTGCGTATGTCTAGCAATCCCTCATCAGTGGAATGGAGAGGATGAAGGGGTGGTAGGGACAGAGAAGATCTTGCAGGTACCATGGTCCCTGTCCGTATAGGGCTTTATAGGTCAGTCATCCGACCTTGAAGGTGATCCTCCACCATACTGGCACTGGTGTGACATGACAAGATCTCGATAAGCCAGTCAACAACCTAGCAGCCGCATTTTGCACCAGCTGCAGGTGGTGAAGGTCCACCCTGATAGCCCTAGGTATAGGGCATTGCAGTAATCAAGGCATGTGGTCACAAAGGCATGGACCAGAGTAGGAAGGTCATCAGGCGAGACCAGGTGCTTTATCTGGGCGATATTCCTCAGATGGTAAAATTAGGTCTTGACAACAGCTGACAACTGAAACTTAAACGTCAGCTATCAATCATAATGCCCAGATTCCGGACCCGGTCAGAGGTCATCAGCTGGTTGCCACCCAGTCATAATCCAGATGGCTGACCAGTCGATAACCTTTCTGTCTGATGACCTGGGTCCACAACCAACACCGCAGTCTTATCTGGATTCAGTCTCAATCAGTTGTCACTCATCCAGTCCTGAATTTCAAAGAGGCAGTTGTTAAAGACTGAGACAACATTACCTTGTTCAGGCACAAAAGACATGTACAGTTGAGTATCATCTGTGTAGCAGTGAAAACTCAATCCATACCACCTGATAATCTCCCCCAATGGCAGTATATACACTCTGAACAACTTGGGCGAATGCACAGAGCCCTGCCATACCCCACAAGGCAGGGAGAGAGAAGCTGAGGAGAAAACTCCCAACTCAACTCTCTGCATTCTGCCAGTGAGGAAAGAATGAAACCATCTGAGGACTGTACCAGACAGTCCACAGTTTAGCTGCTAGCGCTCTAGCAACACCCCATGGTCCATGGCATCAAATGCTGCAGAGAGATCAAGGAGAATCAAGATGAAACGGCTCCTCTGATCTCTCACGGTCAGGAGATCGTTGAGTACCCAAACCAGCACAGTCTCAGTACTATGCCTCTTCCTGAAACTGGACTGGAGAAGATCGTAGATGTTGTGGGTGGTCAGATGCTCCTCGAGCTGCAACGTGACTGCCTTCTCAATAACCTTACCCACAAAAGGCAGGTTAGAGACAGGCTTGTAGTTTGCGAGACGGAATAAGAGAAGTTTTTTCAGGAGGGGGTGAACCACCACCTCCTTCAGGGTGTACGTAAACACCCCAGTCTCTAATGAACACCTAGCTCTCTCAGCAAGGACCAGTCTAATTTCCTCCATGCACTCCACAAGGAGGCATGTTGGACCAGGGTCCAAACTACAGTAAGTCAGTCGCAAGCCCCTGATCATCTTCATGACATCCTCGATCGCCAGCTGGTCAAAATCCGACCAGACTAACTGGGTGCTTGAAATCTTGCACCGATCTCTGCTCTGCCCATCTGAGCGAGCTAAGCAGATCTTGGAACTGATGGTGTCAATCATATCTGCGAAGAATCGAGCAAACTCGTCACACTTTTTCTGTGAAAAAGCTCCCTGCTTCTGGAAGCAGGTTGGATTATACAAACTGTCCACAGTATGGAACAACTGAGCCGGTTGGTTCTTCTCAGCAACAATCTCCCTGGACAGGAGCTTTGCCTTCTTACAGGAGTCTGCCAATTGATAATCCCTGTAATGGGATGTCAGTCTAAACCTGTCACCATCCAGGCCCTGGATAGTGAATTGGCACTGGAGGCTCAGGTGTTGTCTGTGATCCAAAATGGTTTTTACCATTTTTGGAATATCACCCTGATTAAACCTTTTATCCTACCCAATGACCTGCCCTCATTGGTATACACTTTTGTTACATCCAGGCTTGATTACTACAATGCCCTTTACCTTGGGTTGAATAGAAAGACCCTACAGTACATCACCTTCAGCTGTTCCAGAACTCTACAGCCAGGTTGTTGACAGACCTCCCTAAGTCATGTCATGATCTGCACTGGCTGCCTGTGAGGTGGCGGATTTCCCTCTAAATCAGTTTGCTGACCTATAAAGTCCTACATGGACTGGGTCCTGGCTACTTGAGGGACCTCCTTTCACCTCATTAGACAACCTGCCCTCTCCATTCCTCTCAGGTGGGCCTTCTTGTGGTTCCCAGGGTTTGCTTGAAATCCTCGGGTGAGAGAGCCTTTGATGTAGATTGCCTGACCCTGTGGAACTCACTGACTCAACTTTCCTGCCATCGGACTCCTCTGCAGGAAATACATCTATGCCATGCAACTGTACTCCTCGCACCTTCTCAACTCCCCCTGCACTGCTCTCCCATATACTCAACTGCATATTACTGCAATCAGAGGGTGTAGAAACTTATCCTGGCCCATTGATTAACACCCTCCCTACCCCCCAGATCTTGCCAGGCCATAAAGGCATCCACCTCATACACCTCAGCATTTGAAGCATGGTCCCTGAACTTCAGGAGCTGGAGGCCTTTTCCTCCCTGAAGAAACCCCACATCTAAACCCTACTGGAGAGCAGGCTTATCCCCTAAGTAAAGGACTCAGAAATCTCCCTCCCAAGTTTTAATGTTTACCATAAGGACAGACACCCTCAAAAAGGGATGGTATTCTAATTTATATACATTCTGACCTAGCCGCAGAAGTTTATGACCCCCCATACCCTGGGTACCCCATGTGAATGGCTGTCCATCAAAATCACACTGGACCCCCAAAACCCTAAGAATCTGATGCATCTATAACCTGCCCAGAGTTGGGCTCCGTGGTCTACAGTATCTAATGCTCATGCTCAGCAAACTCTCACCCTCTGAATTAATTGTACCTGGGGACCTAAACCTAACCTGTCTTGACAATGAAGCCCAGCTTGAACATATACTCAACTCCTGCCAACTGCAAGAAATCGTACAACCCCCCACTAGACTAAATCACAGAATGAGTAATCATACACTGTTAGACTGGATCTTATTAAAAAAGACTGAAAGAATCCTTTAAGTGACTCAGTCAGTGACCACTTGGCCACATAGTGTCTATGACATAATTGCATTCCCAGAAACTCACCACCCAGGCTCATCATCTTCAGGGACTGCTCTAACCTTAACATGGCATTCTTCTTAACTGGCCTGTCTTTAATTGACTGGTCATATCTTGACATATCCTCAGACGTCAACACTGCCCTGGACTTCTTCATTAAGGAATTTATATCAGTACATGACAAGCATACCCTGTTGCTCACGCATAAGGTGAAACATAAAAAATCCTTCTGGCTCATGAGTGGCATCTTTGCTGTAATGCATAAAAGGGATGAGTCCTGGACTAAGTTCAAGAAAACTAATTGTGTTTCTCATTGGAACTTGCATAGGTCATTAAGAAATGAGTGTGAGCCAGTAATCCATAGGGCCAAAAGCCATTACCTAAAAACAACCCCCAAAAGTTCTGGCTGTCAGTAAATTCTCTAGTAAATGCCCATTCTCATGCCCTGCCTGTTGCTTTTGACCTGAGTGGTCTCAGCTACACCAACCCCTCCAAAGTCACAAGCCTTTTCAAAGACTTCTACTGTGACCTGTCTAAAGACAGACCTATCGGTCATCCTGATTGCGTAAACCAGTACTGTTAAGGTCAACCTGAACTGGCCCCTCTTCTACATCAAAAGGGTTACAAACTACTTTCCACCATAAAAACTGACAAACCTGTTGGCCAAGATGGACTCATCCCTAAGTCCCTTAGACTCGCTGTCCCTGAAATAGCACTTCCCATTACTAAACTTCTTAACTTATCTTTCTCATCCAGCACCGTTGCCGACCACTGAAAAATGTCAACAGTTGCCCCACTTCACAAGAAGGGTAAAAAGACATCACTAGAAAATTACCATCGGCCGTCCCATTGTGCAACGGTTGGATTTCTGCTTGTGACACCAGCGACTTGGGTTTGGGAATGGACTTGGGTGCTGGAGGGCTGTCCAGGGAGAGTAGGCTTGAGCGTTGGATGACTACTCACCTTCTATCAGGAGGAGGGTGGGGAAGCAACCTGGCACTTGCTGACCCCTGGCGTAGGTTGGGGGCATGGCAATGCATGGGGTCCCACTAACCAATGGGGTGTGGTGAACGTTGGTGTAAGCCTAACATTAGTGGCATGCCACACCCCTGGGGAGCAAACAGAAAACAGCCCCGAGGTCGACCACATGACGGTCTCCAGCTCCCGTGGCTGCGAAACCTCGGGTAGTGCATGAACCATCCCAGCAGCACCCAGGGCAGGGCAGGGCAGGACCCCCTTGGAGGAGAGGGACCCACCCAGCGAAGGGTTACATCCGGGGGTTACCCAAGGGGCTACAATATGGGGTGATGGGTGGCTGCACTGAGGCAGTGTTGCACAGAGGGCACAGGAAGGCCTTAGGAGAGACTGGCCTGGAGCTGGAGGGAGCAAAAAAAATGAAAATTACCGACCCATCTCCATTCTCTCAGCTCTAGTCAAACAGCAAGAGAAAATCGTGCATGCTCATTTAGTTGAATACCTGAAGGAGCACAATCTAATCTATGTTAAACAGCAAGGTTTTTGCAAAGGACACAGTACTGATACAGCCCTGGTTGTGTTCAATGATGCCATCTATCATGCAATGGACAAGGACCAGGTAATCAGAAATGTGTTTATGGACCTGACCAAGGCCTTCGACCTTGTCAATCACAAAGTTTTAATTCATAGGTTACTCAAATTATGCCTTGGACTCTCTGCTCTCACATAGTTCAATAATTACCTGTGTCACAAAAAACAGGCCGTTTAAATTGGCAACACCATATCCAATGTGAATACCATCAGTAGAGTTGTCCCCCAAGGCTCCATCTTAAGGCTACTTCTGTTCTTCATCTTCTTAAACAACCTACCTCAGTCTGCAAACTGGCACACACCTTCCTCTATGCAGATGACGCTGTACTATACATCCACAGCAAGGACATTGGCACAATCGCCCAAACACTCAGCAATGGCTTCATAAAGCTACAGGAATGCTTTGTGCAAGGGAAAATTATCTGAAACCTTCCAAAAAACCAAACAATGTTCAGAACCAGGCACAGCAGGAAAAAAAAAACTCTCCCCAATGTTTTGCATCACAGCAGAAAATGGTACCTGCCTTTAAAATGTCAGTTCCTTTAAGAGGACCTTCCTCACTCCTTTTGACTTTCATGCATAAATGACCCCTTCTTGCATTGATTCTGGAATTGTATTTCATTACTGTCCACTGCAGTTAGTTTTTGCATTCTGAGCTGCTAAAAACTGCAGGGTGTACCAGAGCTTCTATAACAAATCTGGTGTTGCTGTGGGCCAAGGGTTGTACTGCTGACAGCACTATAGGGCAGAGTCAGTTTCACAAAAAAAAAACATACTGATAAGGCATTTGGAATTTGGCATACTGCACTGCTAACAGGGTGTCTTGGGGAAGGGGGAACACAGTATGTACACTGAGTACGGATAGGTTTCCCCTGCAACATTTTTGCAACTGCATGGTACTGCACAGTGTGAGTCACTCCTCTACCCTATAGTGATGTCATCAGGAGCTAGCAGCCCAACTGCTGAACAACAAAGGCAAGTGCAGCAGGGCTGAGAAACAAATCCAGATTATGGAAGGCAGAGTAAACCTTGGCCAAAAATAACAAATGCACACACTTTTTCAGGTCTAGTACTGCATATAATGACTATAAGCTGTAACTTTTTGAACCATCATGAAAGGTCCTCTTTAAATAATTGGGAGTACATCTAGACCCCATCATCTCTTTCAAAATCCACATCCAGCACACCGCCACTCTACTTCACTAAAAACTGGGCTTATTGTACAGAATCCGTTAATACCTATTACCTGATACCAGGATCAGAATAGCCCTGTCAAACCTGCTTCCCACTCTGGATTATGGCTCACTGATAGTTGATTCTGCTGGCAAATCAACAATGCAAAAAAAAAAAAAAACCAGCATGCCCTATACCACAAAATTGCCAAATTCGTGTCTCGTAGTGGTCACAAAACACACCACTGTGTCACCACCCCCGCCTGCTGCCTTGGGAGCTCCGAAATGCCGCAGCTTAGACTAGCAGATCAAGACCCCCTCCAACACACATCTGCTGCCTTGGAAGCTCTGAAATGTCGCCGCTTAGACTAGCAGGTCAGAACCCCCTCCAACTCACACCTGCTGCCTTGGGAGCTCCGAAATGCCACCGCTTAGACTTGAAGGTCAGGACCCCCTCCAACAAACAGCTGCTGCCTTGGGAGCTCTAAAATGCCACCGCTTAGACTAGCAGGTACGAGTTGCCCTTCACTTCCAGCTGAGGCCCTCTGTCTCGGGAGCAGTGAACAGCTGATCTGAACCTGGCACCTTTCCACTGGCATACCAGTGCTGGCTTGTTTTCTTATTTGCTGCTCTCTGCATTCCACAGCTTTCTTTAGTGGCACAGTGTATTTACCCTCAGAATTTGTGCAGGATTTATAGTTAAAGAATTCAGTTTAAAAAAAAAAAAAGTGTCCAGTTTCCCATTTGCGGAATTTTATCCAGCTACTCCTAGAGGTCACTGTTTCCTTCTCCTTCACACACTGAGTATTCCTCTGACATTATTTTGCATAGCTCTTGCTCAGGCTCGGGGTGCTTCATCTCAGAGTGGAGGATGCTGTGGCCTCTTGTTTTAGTGGCGGTGACCCTAACCACCCACATTATCCTACCTCACACTTTTCAGTAGTTCCCCCTAGATACTCTCTCCACCCACATGTTTTCTACTCCAAGCTTTTCCCTAACCTGTTACTATTGTATATGTCGGGGTTAATCTGAACTTCTTCCTCTTAGTTGACCCAGCTTTAATATGGCACTGGAGACAGTGTTGGCTTGTACTTACATACTTGTAGTCCTGGGCACAGACCAATTGCTTCTCATTCTCAGGCAGGACACGGGGCAGCCCACAGACCCGCTGTACTCCTGTTTTTCGTGTATCAACCCCCAAGCCAACCTTAACCCTACCCTTATCACCATATACAGTCTTAGAAAAGGGGAAAATGGCTATATGGTTATGGAATATCTCAGAGTCTACAAACATCAGATCTTCCTCCCCCCTTGGGTCATTCCTGAAATTCCAGCTGACCATTAAGTTGTTACTCACCGGGGATATTGAATCTAACCCTGGACCTCCATGTCCTAATGTTCCAACTGTGTCACCTTCTATGGCTGTTTGGGCTAATGCCAAAGGTCTGAAACTAGTCCACATGAATATTAACAGCCTCAGACCCAAAATGCATGAAATCGAGGCATGGGTAAATATGCACTCCCCTGACATAATTGCCATTTCTGAAACCTGGCTCCAGCCTAGTATTATAATGCATGAGATTGAGCTCCAGGGGATTAAGGGCTTTAGACATGATAGATATGGTAGAAAGGGTGGTGGAGTTATCATCGACATAAAAAAACTCTCTAAATGCGTTCCTGGTGGCAATCCCAGACAATACACAATCAGGTGGCGAGGCGGTATTCATCAAAATACTGCTTAGTGGGACTAAACCCCTGCTAACAGGCTGCATCTACAACCCACCTAAGACTGCAAAGGATGCCTTAAAGAGTATGCTGGCTCTGATCCCAGGGTTACCTCAGTGGGAGAAAATAATCTTTGGCAACTTTAACCTACACTGGGCTCAGCACATCATTAATGACATATAATCCAGCTTGCTAGAGGCCAGCTTGATCCAATCGATCCAAGGACCCACTAGGTTGAACATTGAGTCAGGAAACCACACCACATTAGACTGCATTCTTACTTCCAATCCCAGTAATTATAAACTGGCTGAGACATTAGCGGACTCTATAAGTGATTGTGCCCCTATATTTGGCATCTGGAAAATTAACCAACCCAATCCTCCACCCAACATTTTTTGGTCTCGGGATTATTCCAATTTTGACACCTGCTCCTTTCTCGAAAACCTAACAGTGGTGGACTGGACTCAGATCAAGATAACCCCTAATCTGGACTCAGCCCTTGATTTCTTCATCAGTAACTTCCTCTTAGCCGCCAATAAGCATGCTCCCCTAAAACAAATCAGAGTCAAGGGAAAACACTCAAGGTGGCTGTCCAGAGACCTTACAAAACAAATCAGGGTGAGAGACAAAGCCTGGGAAAAGTTAAAATCTACAAATCTAACTAAGGATTGGGTGGAAGATAGAAAATTGAGAAACAATTGTAAAAAGGAACTAAAATCAGCTAAAAGACAATACCTCCAGAACCCACAAACTAAAAACCTTTTGGGCCCCAAATTAACTCTCTCCTAAGGGGGAACACCACCCACGAGGAAAGTGATATAGTAGCAAATGGTGTCCGCTATACCAACCCGCAAGATGCTGCTAATGCACTAAATGCATTCCTCACTGACCTGGACAAATTTAAAATAATCCCTCTGGGTACCCCCCAGGATAACTTACAAGAGCAAACCCCTTACCCTAATTTTCACTTCAAACTTGCAACTAAATCTGAGGTCCTGCAATTACTAAAACAAATCAAATCCTCTGGCTCTGCTAGGTTTGACAAGCTGGAGTCCAGACTCCTCAGAATCGCAGCCCACATCAATGCCTCTCCAATCACTTGGCTCCTAAATAGTTCGCTGCTTGAAGGCAAAATCCCCACTATGTTGAAAGTTGCCTTGGTCACTCCTATCCCTAAAGGTGGGAATATTGAGCTTGTTGAGAATTACAGACCAATATCCATCCTCTGCACTCTAAGTAAAGTGTTAGAGAGGATTGCATACCAGCAGGTCCAGGAATATGTTGAATGGAACAATTTACTAAGGGAACGACAACATGGTTTTAGAAACAATCATGGTACCAACATGGTCCTGATTAGTCTTACTGGGGATATTTTCACAGCTCTAGATGATGGTCTTCCAACTGGTGTGGTCTTTATAGACCTCACCAAGACATTTTATTTATTTATTTATTTGAACATCAGTTTAACAACCTTTGAGCCAGAGGCTCATTTACAAAGGTACCTCGTCACATGAAGGACAGACAGTGGCACAGAAGACAACAGATAATACAAGTTCAAGCAAGTAACATAACAGGCACAGTTGGTTCCAATGCAAGTGTAGAGTAAATAGACAGGATGAGGGTTAGTGGGGAGAGATGTAAAGGAGAATGGGGGGTAAGAGGGGAGTGGGGACTAGGGAGCAGACGGAAAGGGGAGAGCCAGAGTGGAGGAGTGGGTGGGGGAGTGCGGCAAGCGTTGTCGGAGGGAAACTTTTTTTTTTTTTTTTAGTTAGTGGCAGCGGCATCCATGTGAGACTAGCAGGTGATCTCTAAGACTGCGTTTAAAGCAAGTGAATGACGGAGATTCGGTGATAACGGCAGGGAGTGAGTTAAACCAGGAGGGCGCTCTGTAAGGGAATGCCCTTTGGCCTTGTGAGGTCCTGACTCTTGGAATGATCAGTGTCGATTTGGGTGAGCTGCGGGTGTTCACAGTGGGATTGGCCCGGTGTATTGAGTCAGATAAGCCGGGGGGGGATAGGCCATGGAGGGCTTTATAGGTGAGTTGGCAAGTTTGATACATGAGTCGTTCATCCAGGCTGAGTAGGGTAGCCAAGGAGTACAGCTGACAGGTGTGGGTAAGTCTAGGGGCACCGGTTATAAGTCTGCAGGCTTTGTTAAGTATAAGGCGAACCTTGCACAGGGCCGTCAGATCGGCAGCCCCATAGACCAGAAGGCCATAGTCGATACGAGATATGACAGAGGAGGTGACAGCCAAGCGGAGGGCATCAGGGGGGAGACATTTTTTGTGCCGGTAGAGAATGCCCAGCCGTGTGTTGGCGGTGGTGTTCAAGACGGAGATGTGGCCATGGAAGGAGAGGGCTGGGTCAAAGATTAAGCCAAGATATTTATAGGACTGTACACGTTCGATGGGGATATTGAGGGAGGAGTGAATAGCGAGGGGAAAATTGCTGGATTTATTTTGGGGGTGGCAGAAGAGCATGGATTTGGTTTTCTTTATGCTGATTATGAGTCGGTGCTCAGTGAACCAGGTTTCAGCAGAATCGTAGGCAAGCTGGAGAGAATTCTGAAGTGACAAGAGGTTACTGTCAGAAGCGATGAGGACGGCATCGTCAGCATAGAGCAGGATTTTACCTGCACATCTGCTGGGTAGCGAGTTGAGGAAGAGGGAGAAGATAAGGGGTCCAAGGATAGAGCCCTGGGGGACTCCAGAGCAGATCGGGCAGGTGCTAGAGACAGTTCCACTAACTTTCACACATTGAGAGCGAGCTGAGAGATAACTGGCGCACCAGGCGATTGGACCAGTTGCAAAGCCTAGGTGGTCAAGGGTGGTTAACAGGAGAGGATGCGATATGGTATCAAAGGCTTTAGACAGGTCAATGAAGACCGCACCAGCCATGGAGCCAGCGTCCCAATGCTGCGGGGGAAGTTGGCAAACTCCAGGAGAGCTGTATTGGTACTATGGCCAGCTCTGAACCCATGTTGTTCGGGCAGAGAACATTGTACTTAGAGAGGTAGCCAGAGATTTGAGTGGCCACAATTTTCTCCAAGGCCTTAGGGGGGGTAGGATTGAGATAGGCCGGTAGTTACCTGGAAGAGTTCTGTCACCACCTTTGTGAATAGGGGTAACTGTGGCGACCCTCCAGACAGTGAGGAATTGTCCAAGGCAGAGGGATTTGTTAAAGATGCAGGTGATAGGCGAGATGACCTGGTCCAGGACCTGACGTAGGAGACAGGGGTCAAGGGAGTCGTTCCAATGGTGTTACCCTTTAAGGCTTTAAGCAGGCATGGCCTGACCTCTTGAGTAGTGACACAGCGCAGGTGGAACAAGGGGTGAGTGATGGAGGGTGCGGACCTGGGGGGTGGGGGACTGAAGAAATTGCCCGGGAGCACTGGGCTAAGATCAGTAAAGGAGTTATTGAGATGAGTGGCAATGAGGGCAGGATCAGAGTAGACAGAACCATTGACGTTGAGAAGTGTGGGGGGGGGACCGAGAATGACCATTCAGTTGCTTGACGTTGTCCCAGAAGGACCTGGGGTTCCCCCAAGAGGAGGTAAGGGAGGCTTGATAGTACTCAGCCTTTGCTTTGCGGATAGCCCAGGTGCATCTGTTCCGAGCTGCAGCATAAGTCTGTCTATCAGCAAGGCGGCCAGTGGCAACAGCAAAGTGCCACAGGTTGTCCCGCTGCTTAAAAAGGAGTCACAGGGCAGGGGTGACCCACGGGGCATGTCTTACTCTGGATCTACGGGCAGTCATAGGTGTGAAGATGTCACAGGCAGAGTTGAAGGTGTTGACAAAGAAGGCCAGCGCCGTGTCAACGTTTGGTGTGTTTAGCAATGGAGACCAGTCTGTATGTGTGAGGTAATGCTTTAGGTCTTTCAGCCCATAAGGTCTAAGTCACCTCCGAGAGGTGGTTAGAACTGTGGGCTTGGGCAGAGAGGAAACCCAGTTAAAGAGAACAGGGGAATGGTCACTAAGGCAGTCAGGGAGTATTTGGATATTGTGGATGCGGCTTGGTCTGTTAGTGAGGACTACATCTAGGAGTGTGCCAGAGCCCCTTCTGGGGTTAATTCTTGTGGGCTGGGAGACTAGTTGGCTTAGATCAATAGCAGCAAAAGCCTTGCGGGAGGAAGAGGATGAGGGGCAGAGCCAATTAATGTTTCAGTCACCCACCAGGATTTGGTCAGAGGGGTTGGGTAAGGAGGTGAGATAGTAAATTAGTGGGTTCAGCGCCTGCGATTGGTTCTTTGGAGGTATGTAGGCTGTAGTCAGAAAGATAGGACCCCTAGCGGGGTCAGGGATAGCTTTAGTGTAAGGGCCTGGGCATTATGGTCAAAGTCGGGGGGGGAAGGGCTAGTCCAATGAGTGGGTCCTTTACATAGAAGGCACATCCCCCACCTCTCCTACCGGACCTGTCCAGCTGGTGGAGGGTGTAGCCAGGGAGAGAGACCTGGGAGTTAGAGGTCGAGTCAGACAGCCAGGTTTCAACCAAGGCAACCACATCTGGTTTGTGATTCATCACCCAGCATTGTAGTGCATCCAGTTTTTTAAGGAGACTACAAATGTTCATAGATGCGATACGGAGTCCAGCGGATTTCAAGGGGGGGCCAGTGTGGCCAGGCCCCGGATTGGGATGGATGTTGCCAGACAGGAGCAGGAGGAGGAGAGCTGCTCTTGGGAGTAAGTGGCAGAAAGAGAGTTTCAGGACTGGGGTTGGGGGGATGGTGGGGTGTAGTGGTACAGGGGATAGGGAGGGTGGCACAGACATGGAAAGCAAGCATGATAGGATGCAGAGGGGGCAGGGGGAGTGAGAGGATGTCCAAAACTGTGATAGATAGTGTTGCAGAATGTGTGAGTGAAAGCGGAGGGGGGAGGAGGGGCAGGGGGAGAAGAGGGGCGGAGTGCAGGCAGATAAATGGGAGCATAAGAACAGCCCACCATCGGGCATCTAGCGCCTCTGGGGGAGGTAAGGAATATTAAAAGGAGGAGAAGGATAGGAAGAGGAGCAAGAAGGAGAGTGATGGACATGGATGGCAAGGGGAGAGAGTTTTAGGAGGAAAGAATGAGGTAGAGCTGTAGCGGTAGAGTGGGAGACCCTGAGATAGGAATTAGAGCCAGTGGAAACAAAGCAGGAATTGGGCATTAGGGAACAGTGCCCACTGGTGGCCAGCAGTTATAACCTGCAAATGGGAAAGTGGGGACTTAGGTGCAGGGACACAGGACGTGATGTCACAGGAAGTGACGCACACAGCCCGAGCCAAGAAACACACAGCCGTCCCTGGTGGTGGGTGGTTGGGGCGGGTGGGCAGACGACATGAAGCGTTGTCGGCTAGCACCCCAACAGCCGAGTCCGCTGGAAACAATCAGCGGCTGGGGAGCAGAGAAGCCACGTGTCCGCCAGAATCCTGATGGCAAGAGACACTTCCAGGAGATGGCTTTACCTGAGCAGCAGCTCCGAGTGTTGAAACGCCCAGATAGGAGCCGAAGGTGATCCGCCTGTTGCCGGTCGGCAGCTTACTGAGCTGTTTGGGGGCGAGCACGCCTGTAAAGAGGTAGGAGAAAATAAATTAGTATGCAGCGGGAGATTTAGGTGGTAGCTCAGGTGATACATGCGCAGCAGTAACAAGCCCTAACAAACGTGGCATCCCAGAATGTACTTTTAAATTCTAAACTGATTTTCTGAGCTTAGGAAAGGCACTATGCACTGCTAAATAACATTTGGGCTAACAAACAACAAGGCGTGCAACCTGTTCAGCATTACTGCAGCAGACTACTACAACTAATAATAAGGCACTAAGCAGTACATACACTTACATGTTAGCTCACTACAGACAGGACAGGTAAAATAAACAACTTTACTGCCCAACTCTAGACCAACCACCCTCAGGTAGCACCCTAACAGCCGAGTCCACGGGAAACAATCAGCGGCTGAGGAGCAGAGAAGCCACGAGTCCGTCGGAATCCTGATGGCAAAAAACACTTCCAGGAGATGGCTTTACCTGAGCAGCAGCTCCCGAGTGTTGAAACACTCCAGATAGGAGCTGAAGGTGATCCGCCTGTTGCCGCGGTCGGCAGCTTACTGTGCTGTTTGGGGTGGGGGGGCGAGCCCATCTGAGCAGCAGCTCCTGAGTGTTGAAACGCTCCAGATAGGAGCCAAAGGTGATCTGCCTGTTGTCGCGGTCGGCAGCTTACTGAGCTGTTTTGGGGCGGAGCCCGATCTGAGCAGCAGCTCCCGAGTGTTGAAACGCTCAGATAGGGCCAAGGTGATCTGCCTGTTGCCGCGGGTCGGCAGCTTACTGAGCTGTTTTGGGGGCGAGCCCATCTGAGCAGCAGCTCCGCGAGGTTGAACGCTCCAGTTAGGAGCCGAAGGTGATCCGCCTGTTGCTGTGGTCGGCAGCTTACTGAGCTGTTTGGGGGCGAGCCCGCCTGAGCAGCAGCTCCGAGGTTGAAACGCTCCAGATAGGAGCTAAGGTGATCCGCCTGTTGCCGGGTCGCAGCTTACTGAGCTGTTTGTGGGGCGAGCCTGAGCAGCAGCTCCCCGAGTGTTGAAACGCTCCAGATAGGGGCTGAAGGTGATCCACCTGTTGCCACAGTCGGCAGCTTACTGAGCTGTTTGGGGCAGCCTGTCTGAGCAGCAGCTCCCAAGTGTTGAAATGCTCCAGATAGGAGCCGAAGGTGATCCACCTGTTGCCGCGGTCGGCAGCTTACTGAGCTGTTTGGGGTTGGGGGGTGAGCCCGTCTGAGCAGCAGCTCCTGAGTGTTGAAATGCTCCAGATAGGAGCCGAAGGACTTTGGATTTGACTTGGTGAATCATCAGCAGCTTATCACTAAACTAACATCTCTTGGTCTTGATCGTCTGTCTGCTCAATGGTTCACAGACTACCTTGACGGCAGATTACAAATTGTCAGATGGCATGACAAATGCCGTATCACAGATGGTGTCCCCCAGAGTTTGATACTGGGACCACTCTTGTTTTCCCCATTTATTAATGATTTGCCTCAACATTGTGGAGGGTCAAGGATGACCTTATATGCAGATGATGCCAAGCTTTATAGGTCTTTCTGAGACACTGTCCAACTAAACAGCCTTCTTGGTCAAGACCTTGGCCTACTTGAGAATTAGTTTCTTACTAATAAATAAGTTCTAAATAGTAAAAAGATCAAAGCCATGTTATTTGGCCCTAAAAGCCTGGGCCCAACCTGTTCACATTTATTGTCCCCAGCTCTTTTCAATGGCTCAAAAGTTGAAGTGATCGACTGTATCAAATATCTAGGTGTAGACTTAGACCGAGACTGTTCCTTTAAGGGCCACATTGACCATCTGACCAAGAAATTCAACCAAAAGTTAGGTCTATTATATCGCCTGAGCCCTTTCCTCACTTGTGAATCTAAACTCAAGGTTTCCACTAGTACACTTCTTCCAACCTTGCTATATGGGGCCCCTTTACTACATTCTGTGAGAAGCTCTGAAATGCAAAGGCTAAAAACACTGTATCACAGGATAGAGTGCTTCGCTGCAGGTGCGCCACCACAGAAGCATCACTA
Source organism: Neoceratodus forsteri (assembly GCA_016271365.2). NCBI lineage: Eukaryota > Metazoa > Chordata > Ceratodontiformes > Ceratodontidae > Neoceratodus > Neoceratodus forsteri. The sequence goes on from CM057451.1 coordinate 45,601,139, forward strand.
CAAGGTACTATTATCTCTAAGGTGGCTTTCTCTTGAGGGCAGATTATCATATTCCTCGCTGTGCCTTGCTTTTAAGCTTCAGTAAAATGGTGTACACCCTAGCCTAATTAACACATTAGCTTCCAAAAAGAATGGGAGAACACTAAGATCCTCTGGCCTCCAGCTTCTCCAAGTCCCCAGTGTAAGGACTTCCCTAGGACTCTGGTCCTATGCTGCCTTCATCCCTCCCATCTGGAATGGTCTTCCTAGCAGTCTTCAGGAATGTACCTCCCTTGGGGGCTTCAAGAAGGGTCTTAAAGTCCACCTGCTGGAACTGAGCCTCTGCACCTGCTACCTTTGAGTCAGCCGACTCCCTGCTGCCGATCTAACCTCATTGTGACATCAGTCTGACTGACTGTCTCGTGTATAATAAGACTTCTTCTCCTGTTGATGTTGATTGTAATTAACCTGCCACTGTATCCTTGACTGGGTCAGTATGTCTATATTGACTGTTAATTGTGAAATGATGTGTGTATTTTGTTATGTTTACATACGTATGTTATTTATTCTGGGTCATCCCTGCAAAAAGGGACTGTTTCAATCTCAGTGGGCCTACCCGGTCACCAAAATTTAAATAAAATAACATTATGTACCTTAAACTGGCTACCCACCAACCTCAAAGTCAACCTAACACTTGCCAGGTTCATTAACAAAAACCTCGCAAACAGGCATCCCGACCAATCTAGCTAAAAAGATCTTGTTTTTAGATTCCTTCACCTCTTGCTCTGCCACAAATAACAACATCTCAGTCCCACTTTTCCATACCAACATGGGACACGCTGTTTTTCATATCGAGCTGCCTCAGTTGAGAACTCTATACCTCCCCTGATGAAAAAACACTGTATCCTCTGCCTTCACAAAGTTACTGAAAGACCACTATTCCTCCTTCAGTGTCTGCAGCTGCTTTCGCTAATCCCCACTGCATATCCCTTCCCCCTATTCTCACCTGTTCACATTGCTCATACACCTACACTGCTTGCTTGTAACTAATCTATTGTCATCTGCACTACCTCTTTACAAATACACCCTCCTATATATCTATGCCCATCTACTGTAACTTTACTGCTCATGTATATTGCAAGTGAATGTATGTATTACATACGGATGTATGTAATCCTTTCTATAAATTATTGTACTTATTACAAATTGTACACTCTGAACATTTTTTGGCATCTGTGCAATTTGCACCTGGGACGTGCCTAAAAAAGGTACTTGTCGCCAGCACATTTACCTGGCTATCAAAGTTAAATAGATAAATAAATAAATACATTGAGGGAAGGACTCTTACTCGAAGCCTTTAAGAGCCTTTAAGAGGGGTCTGAAGTAACTCTTTTTATGGCAGCTTTTGACTTATTGGCTGTTTATATTTATAACTATTTTGACTGACTTTTTATGTTGCTTGCGCGCATGCGCAAGAAACATGTTGCGGCAGCTTGCTGCAGAAGCGGGTTGTGAAGGTGTGGCACTGTTGTGGCCAGTCCCCCCACTGCCTCTGGAGGCTAGGCCTGTGTTCCCCAATGGGATGGCATGCTGCTGATGACACTAGCTCAGCCAGCTTGCCACCACCTTGAAACATTTTGGCCGCTGCAATCAAGGGCCGCCTCATTATTGCAGTGTTATCCGCTACAATGAGGCAGCGACCCCTCATTGCAGGGCTTGCCGACAGGGTGCCCAATCTCTGTTGGCTTCAGTCCCCCTTCCCCTTGCTGACAGGGGCTCACTCCCCATCAGCATCAAGTCCTCCCACTTTCATTCTGTAGCCGAGGGTGTCAGAACTTCGGCTCTTGTGTCCCCCTTCCGAGCATGTGCCGACGGGCACCTAATCCCATCGCTACAGATGCCCTAAAACACTCAGGTGGCATGCTGGGAGCCCACCCTAGCATGCTAAATGCCCTGAAAAAGAAAACCATCCAGCAATGGTTTTTTTTTTTTAAACCTGCTAAAAAGCGGTCCCTCCGGTTTCCCTGACCCCTCCCAACCTGCGCCCACCCTCTGCTTGTCCTGCCTCCCCACATCCCCCTCACCCCATACTTACCTCCAGAGCACAGTGCGACGATCTTCGGTGGACAGGGAACATGTCTGCACTCTTCAAAGCCGACCGCGAACTGAGGAAATGCCAGTAAGCTGTATAATGGCATAAATATGTTTTTTTTCAACTTTGGTGCATATATCTCAGGCATTTTGGGGAATTTTGGCACCAGATTTTCAACATGGGGTTATTGGGACCTCTCCTCATGAATTCAGCCACTGTCATGGCGTTATTCAGTCCCGAAAGGTGATTTCACAGTCACTACGTGGAATCACCTTTTGGGACCGATTAATAAAACGACAGTGCAAATGTTCATGAGGTGGGCTCTCAAGAAGCCTATGTTGTAAATCTGATGGGAAAAATCAAAACAATGACTGTTTTATGAGTGCGTGTTGCGCAGTTGCTACGCACACTCGTGACTTCACGAATCTGCAATATTTTAACTCCAGATTTTCAACACTGGCATTTTTCCACACCTCCTTATGAACAGTACAGCTGTAATTTTTCACATCCTGGCCAAAATTAAGCCGTGACTTGGCGGGCGAGAATAGCGATCGCTGTGGGAAATCAGTATTTGGGACACATTAAGAAACCACAGTGACACTGTTCATGAGCAGAGGTCCAAAATGCCTATGTTGAAAATTTTGTGATGAAAGTTCATAAAATGACTGTGTTATGAGTGTGCGTTGCGCACTTTCCACGCACCCTTGTAACTTTGCAAATTAGTAATATTTTCACGCCAGATTTTCAACACTGGCATTTTTTCACTCCTCCTTATGAACAGTGCAGCTGTCATTTTTAACATCCTGGCCAAAATAAGTTTTCATGCTTCCAACGCAGAATAGCATAGTCGCTTTGGGAAATCAGTGTTTGGGACAGATTAAGATCGAGTGAGAGAGGGGGAGTGATCTAGTTCAACTGAGCACTGTCAGGACTGCTTTGGATTTTATTGTGGGCAGAAAAAGGCACCAACACAGGCAGGAGCCCAGTACAAAAGGACAGCCTGCAGCGCCGGGAGAAACAATGAGCGAGTGAGGGAGGGGGAGTGATCGACCTCAATGCAGCTGTGTCAAGACTGCTGCAGATTTCTTTGTGGGCAGAAAAAGGTGTCAATGCAGGCAGGGCCCAGTACAAAAGGGGAGCCTGCAGCAGTGGGAGAAATGGAATGAGCGAGTGAGAGAGGAGGAGTGAGCGAGCTCAACAGAGCGAGCGAGCTCAACAGAGCTCTATCGGGACTGCTGCCGATTTCTTTGTGGGCAGAAAAGGGTGCCAATGCAGGCAGGAGCCCAGTACAAAAGGGCAGCCTACAGTGCCGGGAGAAAAGGAATGAGTGAGTGAGCTCAGTGGAGCTCTGTTGGAACTGCTGCAGATTTCTTTGTGGGCAGAAAAAGGCACCAATGCAGGCAGGAGCCCAGTACAAAAGGGCAGCCTGCAGCTCCTGGAGAAACACAATGAGTGAGTGAGAGACGAGGAGTGAGTGAGCTTAACGGAGCTCTGTTATGACTGCTGTGGATTTCTTTGTGGGCAGAAAAAGGCACCAACGCAAGCAGGAGCCCAGTACAAAAGGGCAGCCTGCAGCATTGGGAGAAATAGAATGAGCAAGTGAGAGAGGGAGAGCGAGCGAGCTCAATGGAGCTCTGCTGGGACTTTAGAGTTGCACACTCTCCTGCCCAGGGTCCTCTGTGGTCCTACATTACAGCAGGGTCTCTGGAGTGGACACAAAGCAATGACTGGATACTTTTAGGATTGCTGTCATAATACAGATTTAGTCGTTCGGTTTATTTCTCTAACTGAGCTAAGTGCTGAGCTATGCTGTTATAATTGCTGTAATAATACAATGGATGTCTTGGGGGTGGGGGGTTCTTAGTTCTTAGGCATGGCACTTTCACTTCCAAATACCTAAACAGCACATATAAGCAAGCAACATTCGGCATTGACAAATGCTTGTTGTTATTTATTTAAGTTAGTTTTTAAATCTTAATATCAGAATCATTTTGTGTCTTATTTTACGTTTTGCATGTAATGATATGACATTCTATAATGTTCAGTGCCCAGACCCTACCTGACTGGATGGTTTATAAACAAGTCTGCTTTGCTTGCCTGCTTGCTTGCTTGTTACAAAGCACATGTGATATGACAGCAGTGCCACTTACAGCCTCTCTAAAGTTACTGACTGTGATCAGCTCCGTGTGTGTGTGGGGGGGGTAGCAGCGTGCCACGAAGCATGCACTGCTGCTGACAATAAATTCCTTTCTTTGTTTCTTGTTTGCAAGACCCCCTTGGTCGGTTTTCCAGCAGGATAGCAGTCTGGAGTGCCATCTGGGCTCACTTGCAGATTGACTGCCCCCAGACTCCACTATGTACTTATTGGCTGAGTGGGCCCTGACTCAACCTTTCATTGGCTACAGTGAGGAAAGGGGCAGATTGGCTGTTATGTGTTGCATAAGTTAGCCGGTTGGGAGATTTGAAATCCTGGCACTTTCCTTACTGTAGCACTACTATGAATCCAGCCTGCCCGAGTACCATTGAAACAAGAGGATTAGAGCATTTACAGTGGGCACTCGCCTGGAGGACTTCAGTAGCAGGCAACCCACCGGCAGGAAAATGAGCAAGGTCAGATTCCCTATTGAATTCAGAAGAAGACGTCTGAACACTGAGGCAGCATACCACCGTGGCCTGGCTGAGATAGACCAGAGAGAGGAATCATGCCGTTGCATCAGTGTCCCCCGTGGATCTCTACCCTTTAATCATGGCAGCTGCCAGCACTGACTTTTACTGGGCTGGAATAGTTAAAAACCAGCATGAAAGCAGCACCAGCCAGGGGATGCTCTTAGTAATTTTTGGGTTCCTTGGTCATGACCGTGGGTACTCGGCCTGGGTAGGAGGAGGAGGGATGGCAGCATGCAGCAGCAGAGGAAGGGTACAGGGCAAAATCACTGAGATATATTTACACTGATCTGTTCACATTTTCACCAGCATATAGTACAGAATTCCAAAAGTGAGTGAGGCCGGGACTTCAGAGGAATCTGTTTATGTTTTCAATAGGCAAACTGTTATTTGTCATTTTCAATTACATTCATGGAAAGGGCTTTTTTGTGTCCTTCCAACCCAGTTGCAGCAGAGGGGCCTATAGCTTATGCTAAGGATTTCTTTTGGTTTAAATGAGTCTCCTTACTTCTGTGTCATCACCAAACCTATGATCCTACAACCTGTAGACCATACTGAGACTAGATGAATGCATAGATGGTGGCTTGTTTATTGTTCTTTAGTTTCAGTATTTCTCATTCTGTGTTCAGCAGTACATACTATTTGCGTACCAATGGAGTAAAAACTCTTCTTATTGCAGAATATAAGCCAAGTGTGGTTTGGAGTCTGAATTAGTATGCATGCCAATTATTGCCCCATATGGACCCTACATTCCTGCAAGGTAAAAAAATGTTTTTAGCATTTATGATGACATCTGGCTGTGCTTGGAATTGTATGTGTTAATTGATCCCTGCAACATGTGTCTTTGTCACCTGTGTGCGATGTGTTTGCCTGGCTTTCCCACATATTTTCACAATTATTGTGTACTGTACAGCAGGAGGAAGACATTTGTTTTACTCTCTGATAATGTCTTTCTACACCTCTGCAGTTAAGCCATCTGCAAGTCAATGGCTAGTTCATATATGGCCTCAATGACCAGTCTAAGACTGTAAACTCCACATCTGGGAAGCAGGAATGTCCTACACTCTATAAGGCCCAATACTTATTATGATTCCTAGTGGTAAAGGGGTGCTTGTGCTGGCATGTGGAGCTCAAATGTTCCACTCACACATTCAGAGACATCTGTGAATCCACATGCCTGGACATGGCCCCCCTCCGCACTCAGTCCTGAACTATGCACATGGCTACACAGAGAGTTGGGATCGGATGGGCAAGGCAGTGTGCATGTGCCCTGTTCACAGACTAATTTCCTCACTGAAGATGACAGGCAGGAGAGGCAGAAGCTACTGTGCCCCAAGGGCTGCAGTAGCAGGTATGTGCCCTCCTCTGCATGGTCACATGGCCATCTATGCAGCCCAAACAGCATCTGAACAACCTTCCCCCAATTCTCAGAGGCCTTGGGCCATAGAAGAACTTTCATAGCCATATCCCACCAGCCCCTACTCCAAGCAGAGTCAGAGATCCACCGGTGAGCCATCCTGGGTAATCTGATTAAATGCCAGTGTCCGGCATTGTTCTGCACTCTTTGCTGCCTCCTTGCCCAGTGCAAGCACTTGCACTCATGGTGCACAGCAGGCAGGGACTGTGGATGCCATGTGCACACCATCATCAGGGCGAAGGGATCTGTTGTCAGGAAAACATGAATCGGGCATATCCCAGGCCACTTTGAGGATCTGGCCCTTATTTGTATTTATTTAGCAATTGGTAATTGGGAGAGAAGCACTCAACAAAATTGCATTTCCATGTGTAATGAGAGAAGAGGGGTATGTAGTGGCAGGGATGGTACAATACAATACAACACAATACAATACTGTACAATACAATACAATGCAATGCAATACAATATGACACAAATCAATACAATACAATATAATATATTATAATGTAATACAATACAATACATTACAATGCAATGCAATGCAATACAATACAATACCATGCTGAGAGTAACCCTCAAGGCAAGATCACATGATATTTTAGGAAGTGCAAATAAATTTACAAAGTGGCAATAACAAAAGAAAAATAAAGTTGTGATTTGGACAGGGTTTAGGCACTCACCAAGCTGAAGGCATGAGTGCAGTTTCCCAATTTGTGGTAGAAAGGAACTATTAGTCCCTAGGACACACAGGCCCCCATAGTACATTAACCAGTGTACATCTTACGTAAATGTCATGGTTACCATCCTATTATGTAAATTGTTAAAGTGCCATACAATCCAAGGCCTCAATCCCTCAATGGCCAGAAGTCACAAGTAGATTGAGTTGCAAAAGGATTACGTAGAGTGGAATTCAGCTGTGGTTTTGGGGAAGCCCCCTATAACAACATATTGTGCTGAAAGATCAGAGGGTCATGCTTAACAATGCTTATGGTCCCTATCTATCAACAAAGTTGCACATGGGTTGCTGGCATTACTACAGTCTACTTTGAAATCAATGGCATCACTTTTAAGGGCATCATGACTGTGTGCAGCAGTTCTGCATTCGAGGGCACTGAAAACACACTGATGATGAATCTAATGGATGCCAGAAGTACACTATTGCTAACATAAATGTTTGAAGAAAAAAGTTCCCACTACTACTTGTATTTATCAAATTAATATTAATTAATAATATATTTACGAATCTGTATGCACAGCCATATTTGTGGCAGAGGATATAATAGGAATCTTGAACTCATATTTGCAGACTTTTTAGATAGTGTTGTGTATTAGGGATAGTACTATACTACAACAGTATTAACTAATTATTCAGCTGCTTGCCAAAATGAATTCGTAAATGTCCTGTGTGTGTGTGCGATATTCCAGACGTCTATTGTTTTAGGCAATGCCCTTGTAATAGGTTTGTTCTCTTGAAAAAGTTAGTTCATAAAGAACATAATATAAAACTATGAAGAGGTGTCTGATCTACAGTGCATAACAAACAGTGTAAACGTGATGGTGACAGTCTGGTGCTGGCTTTATCAAGTGTGGTTTGAGCCAAGGTCTACTGGGTAGAGCCTCTGCTTGGGTGTGAACCAGGAGATCACAGGTTCAAACCCTGCTGGACTGAAATGCTCACAGTGTGACCATGGGCAAGTCACTTAAACTCCCAGTGCTCTACTCTGTCTGCAGAACTGGGTGGAAGGGCCGCACTGGAAATGAGATGTTGTATCCCAGCTGGGCAATCCTGGAAGACTAAGAAGCAAACAAACAAAATTTGCTAAATTTAAGGATCTTGCATACCGCCCATCCACACATGCTCTTTGCAATCCCAATTAGTGTGTGTGTGTGTGTTTGTGTGTGTGCCTGTATGCGTGTGTGTCTGAGTGAATGCACTAGTGTGAGTATGTGAATGTTTTTACTGATGTGTGGGTGCTAAACTTAGAACCCATGTTTTTATAACTTATCCGATCAAGTATGCATGCATGAGGGCTGGTGTGAATGGAACTTTCTAGGCTGGTTACCTTGTTGTGGTACAGAGCCTTATCACAATGTAACTCAAACATTGTAACTAAAAGCCAACCAATTTCTATTTGGTCCATGTGAAATGTTATTTATTAGAAACATTGCCTTACTAAATATTATTGTTGACTGAAATGGAAGGGAGAGCTATGTTTGTGTTCTGGGGCAGCTCATCTTTTGCTTTTTGTGTATATGCTGTGTGGTGGGGGGAAATGGTAGGGGGCAACAGTGCTGTCAATGCTAGAGTACAAGTTTAAAATTCCTAGCTACACCCCTGCAGCACACCGTGATCACAAGCTGACAGTGATACTCACACATTAATTGAGACTGGAAGTGGGATGCATTGGGGTGACATGTGGTTTCACACAATGCAGCTGCCTGCTGCAGTAAGAAGAAGGATTAATTACTTGACCAAGGATTCATGACACTGGTTCGAGAAAAATTATGTTGACCAACATCACAGTGACACATTTATGTCGACTGCAAGTTGCGGTCAGCATAAATCCATCAAGTAAACTGCCTTTTTTGGGGGGGGGGCTTTGCCCCCAACCCCCCCATGCAGAAGCTCTGCCCCCTGCACCCCCCATCCTTCAATATTATCAACTCTGGGTTGGAGTTGATTCGGGGTGGGGTGCAATACCCAGTTAAAGCATTGCCAGGGGCCTGTGGGTACATTACAGCAGCAAAAGCAAATTGCCACTGAAATGTTGGTCGCTGTGCAATTGTCACTATTCAGATGGCATACCCCAAGGCTATCTCTGGTTCCCTCCATATTTTTGTCTGGCTCAGTTGCTGGCTGCTTCTGTAACCCCTAGGTGGCGCTATCCCAAGGGCTACTACCCCTGCCTGTTTGACTACGGACAGGTTGAGGGGCCTAGGTCCTGTGGCGGGTGCCTCCACCCAGAGGTCAGGGTTTGTAGTGGTTAGACTAGCTTGGTCACAGCTCTCTGGGATACTGAGATCCCCTTTTATTCCCTCTAGTGGCTCACATAGTACACCGGAGTTACAGCCCCAATACCCCACGTATACACACTGTTCACCCATATAGATAACACTTACCCTCGAGACTGATTCTGCAGCACATCTCTGAGGACCCCTTGTAAAGTAAGGTTAAACAACATACACAGCAAAACACAATACTGTTTCCATAAGTACCAATACCACAGGCAGTATATAGTATAACAACAACAAATCTGATTTATTTAGGGGACAGTAACATGGGAGGGGAAATCAGGTTAATTAGTGGCATTAAATCACAGTACTGTGCACACATACAGGGTCTGAAAAGTCACACTCTGGGTACCCAGGTTGGGGAGGGGGTGCTAGCCAGGTCCGTTGCCCGGCAGGTGCAGATGGATAGGGCCCTGTACAAGAAAATATATGCACAACACCCAATTGTAATCCGGAGCCGGATGGCTCAGTCCATGAAGCAGTGAAACAGCTAGAATTAGATGACACACTTGTGATTGAAAACAGGCTGCAGGGGAATACCCTGATTTGTACTCACAATACCCAAGCTGAGGACTGGATGGTGGATGTCCTTCTGGATTGCCAGAACAACAGGGCATGGAGACAAGGTCCTTGTGACTGGACCCTACTGCAGTTGATAGCAAATGGATTTAGTTCGAGACAAACTGGGGTTTGCTTCCAGCTTCAACGCACAGCACACAGCACGGGGGATTGGAAATAGTGATTCCCCACAAGCACTACGCACATTCATATGTAAAAGGAAAGTACTATACCAGGCAGGGTGCTCCTTGATCCCGATCGCAAATACTGCAAAATACCTGGGAGCACACACAGCAGCTTCAGTTCCTGACAGACCGAGCGCGATTCAGCAATTTCTCAAGTCTTCTACAGGGTGAGCCTGGTTTCCACTCTTCAGACTTCCTTCTTTCTCCTCACAAATTGGATTCAGTCCGAACTGGCACTTACAACGGCTGTAGGCTGAACCTCAGGGCCTCACACGCACTTCCCACGCGAAACTATACACTGCAGAAGCACAGAGTTCCTTCTCTCTTCACTGTCGCAACTCATCTCATCTTTCCAGTCACAGAGCAGGGCATTTCCTCTAGCTCCACCCCATTCTGTTGGCTGGTTAGGCTGTCACTCACAATAAGACTCCCTCTGTTGGTGGAAAAAGGCACCAAGGTCAAAACTACATTTCTCAGAGTCACTGACCATACAATCCCCTTGTGGCTGGCTCAAAATTAAGAGTCCAAGTTCTGATTCGTCCACAGGCTCCATTTTAGGGCTCCCTTAACCCAATTGGCCAAACACAGCAGTTCAGGACCAAAATGAAAGAGCTACACTGAAACAGTTCGTGCTAAAATAAAGACAGGTTAGACAAACTACATTTTCTCAGTCACTCTAAATGATTTCTGGCAAACAGTTATATCTCTCAACAAGGCTCCCTCTGCACATGTAGCGATGGCAGAAACGGAGTGAATTGGCAGCTGCTCAGGTGGGATTCGAGCATTAAATACACAGTCCCCCTATACAAACTAATTAAGTCTGCAAGCAGACAGCTCTTAAACAGACAGTACGTGGAGGCTCAAATAGCACTCACTTGGAGCCACATTTAAACAGCTCAGACACCGAACACCGCCCAGACTTTGAGCATTCAGGCAAGCTCCTGGAAGATTTTTGGGAACCCCCATTTGCTGGGGGGGTTACACTTCAATGCTTCTTGATCAGGTGAGATGAGGTCCAATTTACTCTTTCATGTGCGAACAGACCCCTGCAGTACAGCAGACAGGAGGAGTTTAGTTGCTGAACTGATTACTTTGAGATGCAACATCTTCCAATTTATTTAGATTGATGTGTGGGAGAACAGAGTGATCTGAATGCCTCCACTAATGGTGGAGGTGTGGGGGGGTGCACGCTTCAGCCTACCTGTGTGATCAGTGGGGGGGGGGCCTGTAAGTCTGCCTGTGCAGTCAGGATAGTATCTGACAGGAGTACCCTTGCCTGGCTGCCTAACCTTCCTTGGACCTTTCCAGATTGTGTAAGTTACTCCAATATGTGGGGGTTGCACGTGTGACAGCATGCTGTCTACCACAGATATGTCTTGGCTAATCCTGGTGTCTCAATGCAATATGAATGGCTCCTGTTTCTCAACTTGGTTTCATAGTGTATTTTGCAGCTCCATGTCTGAGCTCCCAAGCCATTCACTACTCCCTCCCATTAGCAAGCTGCAGCAGCCAGCTTATCCAGTGCAACCATGTGTCTCAACTGCACTTCCTTCCCTGCTCAGACCCAGAGCCCACAGCTAAGACTGCAGACTTACTGCTGCTCTGAGCTCTGAGATGGTCCTGTTTCCTGGTGTAGCCTTCTCTTTTTCCCTCAGCATAGCATCCTCGGATAAGACACCACCTTGACGTCCTGTCAATATGTTTTGGAAGCATACCACTCTGTTGGCAGGACTCCTAAGCTAAGGTCAACTGGGAATATAGAAAACTATCAACTATTTTTTATACCAGGGGAGTTTAAAGAATGAGGGAGGTTCTAAAGACGTTAGAAGAATGGTCATGAGTTTGGCAGATAAGATTCATTCAATGTGCTTATGCAACTGAATGAGATAATATTAAATAATGCTTGTGTAACTTGAGTTTTCTTTGTGGCTTTCCACCTCTCTATCATGGGATATACCACCTCGTAGGGGTACAACACAAGGAACCCTAGAGGAGGGTTACTCCCTACAGGTGCTGGGAATGAATGCATCGGCTAAAGGTAGGGTAGGAAGAAGCCCACAGGGAAGAGAGACAAGCCGCTGGAGGAGGAGGAGTGGATGGTGGGCAACGAAAAAGAATCCTGGCAAAGCCCAGGATGTAGTGACCTTTTAAGCTCGATGGGGGAGTGATGTAGTTGCTCAGCCCATTGAACCACGGGCTTAAAGCCCTCCCATTCGATGTGCTTACACAACTGAATGAGATAATATTAGATAATGCTTGTGTAACTTGAGTTTTTTTTGTGGCTTTCTGCCTCTCTATCATGGGATATACCACCCTGTAGAAGTACGACTCAAGGAACCCTAGAGGAGGGCTCACCCCCGCAGGTGCCGGGAATGAATGTGTCGGCTAAAGGTAGGGTAGGAAGAAGCCCAAAAATAATACCTAAAGATGTCAAGTATCGAAGAGGCAAGGATGATGAACAATTTCTGTGAAGAGAAGGGCTAACTTCCTAAGGAGAGAGGGGAAAGCCGGGGTCACCATCCGCCTCCATCCAGCAGTGGAACCTAACTAACTAATGAGAAGAAAACATTAACTCTAACTAATATTATGACCATTGGCATGGAGGAGAGGAAAAAAAACCCTTTAAGGAGGAAACCTCTGGGGATCCAAGGCCTAGGTCGCCTTCCCTCCAGGCTCAAGACGTTTGATTTGAGGATGTATGTCGGTAAACAGAATGGTTCATAGATGAGGGATATAAGTAGGAAGAAGAGAAGAGAAGGATATAAGTAGGGAAGATGATGATGAGATGGGGGAAAAAACCCCAAAAGAAGGCATAAATCGAAGAAGAAACATGAGGCAGCGATGAAGACGGAAGAGGATGATCACCGCAGGAGGGCGGTTCCAGTGAGAGGTATGTATCCAGAGGTGGTTTGAGAATGATGAAGATTGATGATGATGAGGAAGATCACTGCGGGTGTGCAGCAGGTTCGATGAGGAAGCATAGGATTCAATGATAGGAATGCTTGAGGAAGCAATGTAAATAGATGAACCATGAGGTACGGACGAGTGACTGAAGACCAGAGTCATGAACCTGGGGATATAGGAGAACAGAGGGAAAGCCATGGAGGCTGGCACAGTGAAGGTGAGGTACAAAACGGATGATGGTACAAGATGGATGAAGTACTATAAAGGAAGGAAAGGCAAGAAGGCTGGCAAAATGGAGGATGATATGAAATGGATGAAGTACAATAAAGGAAGGAAAGCCAAGAAGGCTGATACAGGTAGAGGTGAGGTATGGACAGGAATGATGTACGATAGTGGAGTAAAAGGCAGAGGAGTCGAGGATAGGTATGCTCAGAAGGAATGCATGGGTTGGAGCAGAGGAGACGAGGAGAAGCACACTGAGTGAGTTAAGGAAATGGGAGAACAATGAGGTCAGCATGGCGCTGAGGATGAGGAAAGGAGGAAGGAAAGGGAATAGGCGCTGATAAAAGGACAAAGGATGGTAGGGAGGTCAGGCGAAGTCAGGATAGGTGCAGGCTTGACTGGAGAGAATCCTTGATGGCTGGGATGAGCAATGTGGGAGGGGATGAGAAGCATACCGATAGAGCAATAGAAATAGATAAGCAGGTTGAGACAAGGCATAGTAGACCAGAGAGGGGCAAACCCGAATGTATGACAACGAGGCAATAGGAAACAAAATAGGAAATGAGGCAGCAGGGCAGTAGAATCCCAAAAGAGGTAGCCGAGCTGAGGAAAAGCCATTGAGCAATATATTTAGCCTGGAATTCTACGGATAAAACTGTAGCACTCACTTGTGCAGTAGTCCCATAGATGTGAGCCAGATCCAATAAGGCTATACTTTTTTTTTGCTATGCAAATATCATGCCGCTGACGAATGCATCTAATGAATTAGGTAAATGAATGATGATCCATGTCCACATACAAGCAGGCTGCAGGACGAAACACCAGAGAACCTGCATACATGGGTCAGAGAGGCTACAGTGCTGCCGGCCAAGTGCCGACAGCAGGGCCGCATCCGAAACAGCACAGCTGGAAGCAGTAGTCAGTGCATATACAGCACATGTACTTGACAGCCTGCCATACAATCGGGTGGTAAGGAGAAAAGAAATACTGCGAGGGCTACATAGCCAGAGTGGCTGCAGGAGGGTGGGAGAATTCAAGCATAGGAGAGATGCGAGGCTGGAACGAGGAGCCCAGCAGCACCGGTGGTTGTCCAGAATGCCAGGCAAGACCAGTGATGGAAAGAGCTGGCAGCCGAAAGAGCAAGCAGCTAGCGAGGGGCGGGATTGGCAGTGGAGTGGAACCGCAGAAACACCAAAAGGCTGCTGGCGCTAGGAACGTAGGAAAAAAAAAATGGCAAGGCAAGCTTTGCAGCAGGGAAAACCAAGAGTGGTGAAACGAAGAAAACAAAAGCACCAAGCATGGTGCAGAGAGAAATGCAGGGCGCGCGAGACATGTCACGTAACGGGGCATCAGCACAGAGCCGTGCGGTGGTTGGGGAGTGAAAGAGCAGCCCAAAAGCAAGACAAATCTAGGATGAAAAAGATAAGGCATGGGGGCGATAAGGGCAAAGGGGAAAAGCTGGGAGAAAACAAACAGGAGAGGGAACAGAACAGAAGGGAGGGGGATGAGCAAACCGCCAGAGCGAGAGGGAAGAGAGAGAGAGGATGGGGGCAGCTGGAGGCCATGCAGAAAACAGGGAGGGAATGAGAAAATGGAGAACAGGCAGCCGACATAGCCCCCGGCTGCAACGCAAAAGAATCCTGACAAAGCCCAGGATGCAGTGACCTTTTAAGTTCAATGGGGAGTGACACAGTTGCTCCACCCATCGAACCATGAGCTTAAAGCCCTCCCAATATAAAAAAGTGAAAAATCATTCACTTAGAGCACAAAAACCCAGTGGCGATGTACCAGTCTGGGGGGGGGGGGAGAGTATTAGCAGCCACAAATCAGGAAAGAGACCTGGGGGTTATCATTTCTGATGACCTGAAAGTAGCTAGACAATGTGACAAGGCAGGAGGAAAGGCTATCAGAATGCTCGGATGCATGGGGAGGGGGATTACCAGTAGAAAAAAGAGAGGTAGTAATATCCTTGTATAGATTGCTGGTGAGATCCCACCTCAAGTACTGTGTACAGTTCTGGAGGCTCAATCTTTGAAAGGACATAGATACGGTGGATGCAGTCAAAACGGTGCTGGGCTTGCATCAGAAGCCCTACAAAGAAAGGCTTAAGGATTTAAATATGTACTCCCTAGAAGACAGGAGGGAATGGGAGGATATGATAGAGACATTCAAGTACTTCATGGGAATAAACAAGGTACAGGAAGGGATCATTTTCCGAAGGAAAAGATGCTCAAGGACAAGGGGTCACAATATGAAGCTGGGGGGCTGAGAGGAAACATGAGGAAGCACTTCTTCATGGAGAGGGTGGTGGAGACTTGGAACAGCCTTCCAGAGGAAATGGTGGGAGCTAGAATGGTCTCAGGATTTAAGAATGCATGGAATAGACACAAGGGAATCTTAGCGGCAAGAGGGGGGTGAAAGTGGGAGCCCAAATAGGGTCTCCGGTGGCACTATAGGTACAGAATTTAGGACAGACTAGGTGGGCCAAGTGGTCCTTATCTGCCAACAACGTCTATGTTTCTATGTTTAAAAACTTACCAAAAATGAAAGTTACTTTAGCGAGATAAGTGTCTCTTACTCTCTTAATAGCCCCTATGCTCACAGGTGTGGAACACCTCCTTGCTATGTACATGAGGTGCAGAGACACTCTGCACCCATTGCACCCCCCATGTGGGATGCACTAAGGAGGGGTGCAGCTGCCACGCACTCAGTCCTTGGCCCCATGGACCGCAATGTGCCGGGGGTGGGCTGGGAGTGTATCAGCAATACAGCGCCCATGCACTAAGTGCCAGAGGTGCTGGCTCGGGATGGAAGGAGGGTGTAGCTTATGGCAGGAGACCCTGCCGTAACTAACATGCGCGCCCCTGGAACATTGTCGCGACCCAATAATGGACACTGAGCCCCAACCCACTAGGATGATGAAGTGGGCTGGGGTGCTGACAGGTGACCCAGTGCAATCATGTCCCCCAACCACCCTGTACTGGCACCCACAGGCTACCTAACCCACCCTGCCTGAGACCGCAGCACCCAAAGAGGTGGCTATTGGCGAGCCCCCTGCCCCTCGCAATGAAACTCTGTGTGCGTCAAACAGGTATCACCCCCCGCACACCCACCTTGTTCAGCAACCCCCACCCACAGTGGTAGTCAGAGGTACTTTCATGGCATGAACAACCGACCCCATCCCGAAAAGTCAGCAGTAACTGATGCCAGCAGCACAGCCCTCCACAGCTCCTCACCGCTGGCCATCCAAGTAGTGCTGGGAACATGTCTCTTAAATAGGCGGTGTGCTCCCGGCAGTACTTGGATGGCTGGCAGCTGAGGAGGTGTGCAGGGGCTGTGCCACTAGCCATCCAGTTATGGCACTGACTTTGCAGGTATGGGAGTCGAGTTGTCAATGCCGGGGGTGGGGGACCCTGACTACCTCTGTGGGTGGGTGTTGCTGGATCGAGATTGGGGTGCAGGTCAGAGCCATGACTGGGGCGGGGGGCTTGCTGCACAGGTGTCGGGGTTGCCTCCTATGTGTTGGAGGGGAGGTGTGGCAGTGTGTCAAGTGGCACCCCAGCTCCAGGGGCTTGGCCATGTGGGACACTGTCTGGCAGGATATAGGCACACGGGTCCAGGTCTCCACTGGTGCCATTCATGCACCTGGACCCGCACCCTGCCATGCAAGGGATCCACTGTGTGGCCTATGCCAGGCATCCAACTGGAGGCCCAGCTGGGTCCTTGACTCCTCCCCTGGCTACCCTGCGGAGTCCTGCATACCATGGGTGCAGGTCCATGGACAGGTGGTGGCAATTGGTGAATACCAGTGGTGCGCATCTGTCTGCAGGTGGAGAGCTGCATGGGCAGGTTACGTGCCTTTGTCACCTAATTCCCACCCATTGGAGCATAGGCCCTAATAAGAGAAACATGGATCTCACAATAGTTGGTAGATCAAGTACAAATTAAGCTCTATCTATTTATTTATTTATTGGAATCTCGAATAACACCTTTGAGCTAAAAGCTTGTTTACAAAGGTTCCACATTGTAAGGCAATAGACAAGGAACGTAGACATTACAAAACAGATAGGGGTATATACAGTAGGCAAGTACATTATGGTACATACAGATACAGCTTCAAGCAAGTACAGTTAAAATACATCAGGTAGGAGAAGTCAACTTTATTACAACTGTACTAAGAGCATACCTAAGGTAGACAAGCAATTTATAGTGGTAGCTGAGCTTTAGAGCATGCAGGTAGAGTTATAGAGGATCAGAAGTGGGGGTGGCCAAAGGAGGGGGAAGACAGAATAGATGAGAGCAGGGGGGAGGGTGGGGGCAGAGACAAAGAGGGTGACAGAATAAAGGGGTTGAGTAGTCAGTGGGGAGGGACTGGATAGGAATCTACTCAGGGTTACGTAAGTAGGTGATAGGGCAGAGCTGGGTGATTGTGGGGGAGAGAGGGATAAGGGAAAGGGTTTTAAAGTGGGGATGAGGTGAGGGAAACCTGGGGAGGGGTGAATATTGGGGGGATTAATATTTGTGAAGAGAAAGCAGGAAGGTGGGGGATAAAGAGGGGACCTGGGGATAGTGCTCAGTGGGTCACACCAGGCAGGGAGGAAGTGGGGTGGGGTGAGGCCATGCAAGACAGATAAGCTATCAATAACAGTAGGATTAGGCATAGTTGACGCAGTGGTATTTACTAAGATAGGATATATGGTGGCAAGTTCTGGATGGGCTTGTCCTTCAAACTTGTAACTACCTGTGAACTAGGTACTGCAGCAGCTTGGCCTCAATCAGCTCAGAATTAAGGGAATCAGTTAGGGAAACTTTCTCTTTATTATATTAAAATGTTACAGTGCACTCTGCCAGCCTAGGTAGCATTCCCTCTGGAGAACAGTCAGTAGGATTGGATCAGCACAGAGTTGAACCTCCAACAGTAAGAGTCAGAATAGGGAGTTTATTATCAACAGTACTTTGGATACCAAGAGCATCCCCAACCCTTAGGCCAGTCCAACAGTCAGACATCAATGTGGAACAAGGTCCAGCACCTCATCAAGGAATGCCCATCCCAGACCACTGGGGCTGGAACCAAGTCCAATTGGAATGGATGATCATGTTCTACCCTTACTCCTGCGCTGGCAGGTCAGATTCTTGTGTGTTGAGTCAGTGCTGTTACTCCAATTTCTACAGCTTCATTCTGTTCTAACGTGCAGTTAAGCATAAAGCACACCAGATTAACATGACCCAGAAGACATTTTTTTTAAATCTGTTAGAGCCATAGCCAGTCAATGGCCAGGCATTGTGCTGAGCTTGATTGCACAATTTTTGAAGAGCATGCATTGAGCAACAAAGGGCCAAAGGGTTACAGGGAAAGAGCTGTGCCACCTCTGCCTTCTAGCCTAATGCCCCATAAGGGCCTGACCCAGCTCCAGCAGCACAAACCTTAAAGCTGGTGTAACTTTGTGGGGCAATTCCTACCCAGACCTTGGAAAAACTTTTTTAGTAAAGTATGTACTTTGTACATAAACGAGACAGGATGCAAGCTGCTAGCAAGTATGGAGGGGGGGCTGTCGGTACTGGCTGGAGTCTTTCACTTAAAACTTAATTATTTGCAATGCCAGCATCTGCTATCTGCTTATAAACCTGACCTGGCCAACACAGTTATATTTGGGGGGAGGGGGGTCATTCCATGATCTTTTACAGCACAGTTCTGATGTCACCAACCATTTGAAGTCTGTGGACCAGCTGGAAAAAATCTTATTATTTCAAATTGCTCCCTTCCTGCTGGAGCCAAAAAGGTTCCAGAAAAGATGTCACCAAGGCCTATTCTTTGTGGCCTATAAAATTGATTAACTAAGGTTATATCATAGGTGAGGTGGAGATTGGAGAGAATAGGACCCAAGCCAGTCAGCCACAGAGAAAATTCTCTTTGAAGAGAAGAGACAGGGAAGAAGAAAACTGGATCAGAGCTGGACTGTGTGTTTTTCATTTGTGGAGAAAGGTTGTGACCAATGGTCAGATTCCCCAACAGATATTCTGAAAGTGTCTGTTTCCTGTAATCTTGTCCTTGATGTAGTTACTGGGTTTTGCTTTGTAACTTAAAGCAACAGTATTTGTTAGTCTGCAAAAACCTTCTTCATATATATTTATTTTTAGCAAAAATGTATTTCTGGCCCTTTGATTCATCTTGTATGTATTTATAATTGCCTCAGATATTTTTAAATCCATTTTATATAGCCAATTTTGTGGTTAGTGACTCACAACATTAAAGATGGCCACCACTCACAATTTTTAAAGATCTCTTATGTTGAGTTTGATTCAGACTGTGAATGTATAAAAATGGTATTTCCACATGTTTCTAATCATAAACAACACAGCATCAAACCATTCTACATTTTTTTCTTTCATGGCTGGCACTGCATGGGAGCGGACACATCAGAATTTTCTAAAACTTTGAAATCTCATATCTTATTTGAGGAATTAAAGAAAACAAAAGGACAAATGGGTATTGATGTTTTTGCCAAAAAAAATTATTGCTGAAAAAATGAAATAATGACTACATAATGACTAACAAACACTGCTGCTTTAAACATAATTGTTTCAGTGTTTGCAGGTTGGATGATTTGCATGGGGTGAAATAAAGTTAAAAATGATCAAGGGAAGATCATCTGTAATTTACTCATTTCTGACGAGCACGTTGCAACTAAGGAGTACCACCGTGGCCTGTAATTAAATGCAAAATATATAAATATATTGAAGACCACTAGGCTGTATTCTGGTTGGTTGATTAAAAGCAGGGAAGGGGGATTTCTTTTGTCAGGATCTCATACGACAGAGGCCAGTCAGGGTTAGTGCGTTCTGTGTAATTAGAATTTTGTGAAAAGCAGAAGAGTGTTTAAAATGGATGGGCATAATATAGATGAGAATCTGTCTGGCTTTGTGAACAAAATAAATAAGTAAGGAATATAACTTCTGTTCTCTATTTTTTGTTGTTGTTTACAAAGCCAAAGGCAGATTCTCCATGTTATACCGATCCATGAAAAAAACTCCCTTTTGTTTTTGATTTTAATGAAAAAAAATTATACGTAATACAAGTCTTGGCTCAGTGTGTCATTCCTTGCCAAAAAATTATAATTATAAAGAAAATATTTAAAACAAAGATGATCTGTTTGCCACTGATGTTGTTGACTGGTGGTGGTAGTGTGTGTGTGTGTGTGTGTATTTGGTGGTTCTCTTGACCATAGAAACATCGACTTTGATGGCAGATAAGGACTGTTTGGCCCACCAGTCTGCCCATTTCCCTACCTATTGGATAAGTTGCAGATCCTAATTAACCAACAGCCTACTTCTTCCTACCCTCCAACAGAATTGCCTTATGTCTATCCCATGCATTCTTGAATTCCCCCACTATTTTTGACCCCATGATCTCCTCAGGAAGGCCATTCCATGCATCCACCACCCCCTCCATGAAAAAATACTTTCTCACGTTGCCCTTGAGCCGTCCCCCACTCTATCTTCAAATTGTACCCCCTTGTTCTTGCAAATCTCTTTTTCTGAAAGATGCTTCCCTGTTGGACTTTGTTGATTTCCTTGTTGTACTTAAAAGTTTCAATTGTGTCCCCCCTCTCCCTCCTTTTCTTGAGGGTATACGTATTAAGCTCCCTTAGTCTCTCTTTGTATGGCTTCTGTTGCAGACCCTGCACCATTTTAGTTGCCCTCCTCTGGATTGCCTCCATCCAACGTCTTTGCGGAAATGGGTCTCCAGAACTGCACACAGTACTTCATATTTTTTGAGAGAGAGAGAACAAAACTGTAATGTAGCTAAGTGAAGGTTGGGGTCTTTGTCTTGTATTACAGCGTATGACTGTGTAGACTGAGGTTTCAAAGTCAATAGTGGAGCCGTAAAGTGTAGGAGAGTAGGTTGGGTGGGCAGACTGGATAAGCTATTGGACCTGCTTGTGCTGCCACATTCCACGATTCTATGTTTGTATGTGAAGTTTAAAAAAATAAAACAAAATTATGGCACTGAGGGCTGTTTTGGGGGACAAGGGAGACAGAAAGCAGGAAGAGAGAGAGAGATGGGTGAGCAGATATGAACTAGGTGGGTGCTGCAGTTTTTCTGTTCCTTTTTAAGGTGATTGTTTTCTGGTATCCAGGAAAGTGTTTGGAAGCAAAGCAAAGCAAACTTTATTTTTATTGCGCCTTTCACAATCAAGGCACTGTACACAGTATAAATACAATATAAAACAATAAAATAATATATCGAAAAACAATCAATCAATCAACTAATTGGAGAAAGCCAAAGAAAATAAGTATGTTTTCAGCATAGATTTAAGCGTAATGCTTAGACACAGGACCACCTAGGTTTCACTGATGATCTGCCTTTTTTCTTTGTTGCTGAGAAGAATTGTGGGAGGGTCTTGGTTCCCTGGTTTTGCTTCATCCTCCCACCTTTCTCTCAAGGTGCTCAGTCTGTGACATCATAATCTGTTGCTGTGGAAATGATTGTGATGTCACAGGTGGAGTGTCCAGCAGGATTGTTCTGGGGGGAAGCTGACCTTGTTTTCATGCAAATGCCCTTGGTAGTGGGGATAAGGGAGATGGATGCAGAGCATACCTCTCAACTGCCACAGATTTTCTGTGATATACCAGATTCTGTGGTTCCCCAAACCCACGTGCTGCATACACGCACAGAGCTTAAATTTCATGGAAAGACACCACGGTGTGCCTCACTATGACTATTTTTCCCCTCTCATTGCATCTTTGTTTCAGTTTTCACCAGGGGCATTAGAAGGATTCTAAAAGCATGGAGGGGTATGCCCCCAGCAGTAATTTTTCCCAGAAAGGGGGGTCCTGTGGGATTTGCCCCCACAATAAATTTTGAAGAATTCGATGGCAAATGGTGCATTTTAGAAGCAAATTCCAGAAAGTTTCCAGCAAGTCAGGCATAGCATTTTACAGGCTGGGACCATTAAATACAGCAGGGAATTTGAGCCAGGGAATGAGGGAACATACTTATTCCACTAGAACCCAACTGCTTTATTGCCTCAGTCTTTTAATCAGGTCCTCATACCCAAACTGCACTGTCAGCAAACACTGCTGTTATTTATTTTCTGGGGTAGTAGTCTGATATATAAAACGTGGGCAATAAACCACTTCAGACTTCATAACAGTCACTGCCAGCAAACAGTACTGTTATTTATTTCTGGGGTAGGAGAAATACCCTGGGGGGACTAAAACACCATGTACTATATTAGTAAACACTGCTGCTATTTATTTCAGGGGTAGGAGAAATACCCTGGGGGCAATAAAACACAACAGACTGTGCCAGCAAACAGGGCTGTTATTTAATTTTTGGTAGAAGAAATACTCTGTGGGCAATAAAGCACTATGGGCTATATTTCCTGAAGAAGACCTAAGGTCGAAACGTAGATTTTGAACTCTATTTTCTATTTTCAGCGGCATTTAATATAACCACTATGGGCTGTGCCAAAAAACACTGAGAAGAGCTCAGCAATTGCTTAAAACAAAATACTGTGGGCCAGATATTCAAACCATTGTGGCTAGCGCAAAACCCTAGTGCTGAAACAGTTCTGGATTTGTGCGAGGCTGCAATATTCAAAAGCCCTATTAGCACTGGCGCTGTGCGGTAGTGCCAGAACTAATAGATAATGGTATACAGGGGCTGGGTTAGGGGAGTGCCCAGGAATGCCAGCAGCGTGGCATATTCAAAGGTATAGTGCCACGCTACAGGCATTAGCGTGACCTGTAGCGTGGCACTAGATACCGCCGAAAAAAATCTGGCGGTAATGTGGCAGTGCCCCTTCCCACATCATGGATCCCCATAGCCACGGTAGTTCAGTAATCTCCCTGGGAGTCTAGTGGTCCCCCCATCCCCCGGCATGAATCCCGACCATGTTCGCAATAAAATTAAAAGTCATTTCCCTGGTAGCCTAGTGGTCCCCCCACCCCCCAGCATGAATCTAGACCCCGTTCACATTAAAACAAAAAGAAATTTCCCTGGTACTGTTGTCAGTGGTCCTCCCACCCACAGCATGAATTCCGACCCGTTCACTGTAAAAAGACTGTTCCCTGGTGGTCTAATGAATTCCCCACCGGCGGTGACACCCCGCTCAGCCCAGAACAATCCACAAACAGAACCAGCGCCAGCTCAGCCCTCCTCTGACCACCTTGGCCGCAGCCGACTGAGTACAAGTGATTTGTACCTCAGTTGGCATCCGGCACAATGATTATTGAGAGAAAGAAACTGAGCGATCCTCAATGTTAGGTGGATTGTTCTTGAAACTGGCGGCATCCACTACGGGTGAGACGATGGGCACTATAAGGCTGTCTTCCCCAGTGGCTCCGTCCTGCTGTGGTGAAGATTCTGGGCTACAGAAATTAATTTTGTTTTAATGGCTGGTCTGTGGGCCCAATAACGGTGGGGGAATGAGACCACTGGTTCAGGAAACTACTGTTATTTTAATGTGAATGGGATCAGGATTCGTGCTGTGGGGTGGGGGGACTACTAGACTACCAGGGTCGCTCGTGTGTATCAGGCACACATATGCCTGGGTGCGTTGTATGCACCCATACCTCCTGACTGTCCCTGCTTTTCAGGGAGGTCCCTGATTTAGCCTCCACATGTTCCTCTGTCCCTCATAAAACATGTGTTTATGTGATAGAACAGCATACCTCTCAACTGTCCCTGATTTTCAGATACATCCTTGATTTCACCTCAAAAGCTTACTCTGTCCCTCCTACAAGTTGTGTTCCTGTGACTAAACAGTGAGGATTGTAAGAATAAATTATGGCAACCAATAAAGCTGCAGACTTCTTATTCTTCAGGAAATATATTCTACACCGAGTCCCTTATTCTGCCAGCTTCCTGAGTGGATATCACCAATTTTAAAACTGTGTCCCTGGATTTGGGCCTTTGTCCATGATTCAGGAGGCGAGGGGTTGTGAGGTATGTGTGCACCGACTGTGCCTGGAAGCACACAGTTCCTGCTGCTTCTGGACTGTACTTCTATTCTGACCAACAGGGGATGCAGTGGGTATGCCTTGGCCTGCAGCGTCCAGCCTGTATTTCCATTCTGACCAAAAGGGGCAGCTGTGTGCTCCAGTCAGTAGCACTAGGCAAACTGCATGGTAATGTATGCTAAGCAGCACTTCATGAGATGTAAATGTACCTGTTTGCCCACAGATTACTGAAGTAGGTCCATTTGCATGAGAGCTTTGAATATAGCTTGTGTTTGTATGGGCTAACCAGTTTGCACCGGGCTAATGTGTTAGCATTGTGCAATCAGGTTAGCCCCGGGCAAACCTTACTTCAACACAGCACAGTTCTGCAGTGTGTGGCTTACATTGTTGTTTGCAGTAGATGTCAGACATCGCTGTGCAATCACACACAATGTTCTCCACCTGCAACACTGGCTTTCTCCATGGTCTAATGAGCTGCAGTGGCAGTGTGCACTTCCCTGTTTCTATATTCAGTGCTGTCTTATTCCCGGCCTATTTTTGCCCTGCACTCCTGGCCCTGTTTGCCAGGCTTCCTTTGCTTGCTATATTCAGCTGGTTTTGCACAGGGCTATTCCTTTTGAATTTAGCTTGCTTTTTGCTCCGGGCTAAGTTTGGCAGCCAGGCAGCGCTAATTTAGCCCCAGGGCAAAGTTTTGACTATCTGGCCCTGTGTGTGCAGAAAAGAGAGTCGTGTGCCAGAAATGACTTGTCTGAGAGAGGGGTTAATACTGGGCTAACCCTTGCCATCCGGAAAGGGGTAGGGGCATTTTTTTTTATCTCCTGAGTATTTTTCCAAAATAGCCACAAATAATGAAAAATACTTGGTACTGGGTCTCAACTACTGAATGCCCCGTTATGGTGGTATTCATTTTAAAACACTCCTACTGGGTACTGTAATAACTTTACTCAGGAGAGTTCCTTGCTATTTTAAATTTTTACATAATGTTGGTTGATGCAGCTATCTAAATGGCAGGAAACTAACATGGTAGGCTCTGGTTGTTTTTTTGTATTCTGTAGTATGTTACTACAGTATGTTTGTACAATGTATATAACCATCCTTTTACCTCAATAGGAGAAATCATTATTTGCCTGCTGCCTTTTTCACAGTTTTTAGTGCTTGTTTAATATGGCTGTAATCTCTATGGTATTTTTCATCCCCTGTGATTAAATGCCATTCAGGTTGGTCCCACCGATACAGACAGGACAATCTCATCTTTTTATCACCTTATTCCTCATGGCAATATAGTGATTTCCACATATTTTATATCCCGTTGAAGGAGTTCCAGTTCCACATCTCCTGCATCCCCTCCTCTACGCCGGTTTTATATGCGTTCTCTTTAACATATTTCCACAGTTTAACAAAGACTGCCCTATTATATTTTAGAGTTCTCGTTTTTGTTTGAACTTTTACAGTAGCCCTCGTTAGTTTAAATAGATCCATTATATGGTCACTGGTCTCCATGTGCTTACAAACCCCTATGGAAGAAATCTGTCCATCCCCATTGCTCAGGACATGTTCCAATATATTTACCCTTCTCGTGCCCGCATTCACATGTTCTGATGGCAAGTAATACACTGTTACATTTAAGGACTCTTTGTCTTGTATTCCCTTTCGTAAAATGCTGTAACTACCACAAGACCACAAGTCCACCCAGATCTTGGGAGACAAAATTGTTAAAAGAGATTCTAGCTTTTTTGTTATTATTCAATATGAATTCCCTGAATCTGATCAAGCTTTGTATTTTTTTCAACTCTTCCTTCAATGCTTAATGCAATGCAGAGTCAGACTGTAATGTGTTGCAATCATTTTTACAACAAATTCAGTTTGGTCTCAGAACTACAGTTACCTTGACACCTAGTGACAAAGCCCATACTGCAATTCATGGTGTTGATAAACAGGAAGGTGTCTCCCTAAGTGCCCAAGTATACACTCCAAGCAAAAGCAGGCACACTACAACATCTTAAGTAATATGCAAGGTTATCACTGCTATTTAGTTTGTGCTCATTTTTAATTTTGCTGCGCCTGCAGGCTGTGAACTTATTGCTATGAGTAGTGTGTGCGAAACCTTCAAAAGAAGTAGCCACCAAACAGCTGATCGCTGTTTAGTCATGGAACAAATATGTGTTGAATGCAGCCGATTCTGCACATGCGCAGTAGCGCCACTGCTTCTGCGCATGTGCGGAAAGCACACACTCCCCGGGAAAGCCAACACTGGTGTGCCCAATCCCCTTGTTAGCATGTATCCCCCCTCCCCCCCCCCACATTGTGGCACACTGGGAGCCCACCCCAGTGTGCTGAGACAGTTTTCGTATTTTCCTGACACAAGGATGCCCACGTCCAGTGTCAGGGCCCTAACTCAAGCTCATTTCTTTGCCGATGAGGGTGCCAATCCCTGTCAGCAGCAGGCCCCCAAACTCATATAGCACACTGGGAGCCTAGCCCAGTGTGCTCCCACCAAGCTCAATTTCTTTGCCGATGGGGTTGCCCAATCCCCATCAGCATCAGGGCCCCAACTCATGTAGCACACTGGGTGCTCACCCCAGTGTGCCAAAGGTATTTTTTTTTACCTATAAGAACAGAGAACAGTCCTCTGGAGTATTTTGTTTTTTACCTGCAAAAATGAAAATGATCATTCATCATTTCGCCTGTCCCCCTCCATATCCCGACCCACCATCTGCGCACCCACCTCCTCGCACCCCCTTCACCCCACACTTACCTCTGGAGGTTGGGAGCAGTGATCTTCTGTGGATCGAGATGATCTGCACTCTACAAGAGCCGACTGCAAACTGAAGAAAATCACGGGAAGCCCTATAACGGGAGTCAATGGGGGTTCAACTTATGTTGATATCTCAGCCATTTTTAGGATTTTTGGCCCACATTTTCAACTTGGGGTTCTTGGGACACCACCTCATGAACACTGGCACTGTCATTTTGTTTCTCTGTCCTGAAAGATGATTTTGTGGTCACTGCATGGAATCACCTGTGGCGCAGAATGGCGCGGTCGCTGTGGGAAATCAGCTTTCAGGACAGATTAACAAAATCACAGTGCCACTGTTCATGAGAAGGGGTCCAAAAATGGGCATGTTAAAAATTTGGTAAAAAAATTCCAAAAAATGATTGCATTACAGGTGTACGTTGCACGGTTCATACGCATGCTCGTAACTTTGCCAAGTTTCCATATTTTCACTCCAGATTTTCAACAGTGCCATTTTTTCACACCATCTCATGAACAGCAGAGCTGTCATTTTTCATATCCTGCCCAAAATGTGTTTTCACACTTGTGGCGCCAAATGGCACAGTCGTTGTGCAGAATCACCTTTCGGGATTGAGTAATGAAATAATAGTGCTACTGTTCACGAGCTGGGTCACAAAAGGCCCATGTTGAAAATTTGGAGTGTTGGGAGTGTGACTTGGGATTGTTGGCTGTAATACTCATGGCATTCCACCCTCACCCTGCAGCCAGTGACAGGCATCGAGGTGTGCCTTGGGGTCTTTGACCCCAATGTTCACCCCATTGTCCTATACTGCACCAATCTCAGCATATTTCCTTATGGAATGTGGTGAGCATAATGCCGAAGACCCCAAGGCACACTGCAACACCTGTTGGTGTCTGTAGGGCAGGGTGAGGTGAAATGGCATGAGCGTTATGGCCAACAACCCAAAGGCACACCCCCAAGACCTGTCAGTCTCTGCAGGGTGGGGGTGGGGCTGGCATCAGTTCAGTACTTTACTGCCATTCCTATTATGTGTCTTTCTAACTCCTACACTACCAATGCCAATGCCAGCAAGCAAACATTCGGCATTGACAAATGCTTGTTATACTTGCCAGTGACGATTTTGTCAAAGAAATGCAGTCGCTTACCTAAGAAGGTCCTTGTTAATTAAGTGACTGCCTTTCTTTGACAAAATCATTACTGGAAAGTATAAAAACAAGCTTTACAAATTGCCCCATTAAATCCATGGCACACCTCCTCGTGCTGTTTTCCCCGTGCGCGCGGTGAACATTAGGCGATTGACAAATGCTTGTCGTACTCTGATATCAAATCCTGGCTCAAAGGAAGTGTAAGAACTCTGTCAGTAGCATACATAGCTCCCCACCACACACACACACATAAATTGCACAGGCACTGGACTTCAAGCTTACTGGCTAGTTTCCACCAACAAGGCCCTAGTGTGTGTGTCTGTGTGTGTGTCGCGGGAGGGGAGGTCTGTGGGAGTATCTGGATGGCGGCATGGGGATGGGCAGATCCAGCGTCAGATTTCCAAAGAGCAGTGAGGTAGGGTATGGAAGGTTCTAATGTGAGCAAAGAGAAGGATAAATAGGAAAAATGATAATTAGTGATTCAAAATCTAGGTGCCAAAATATTGTCCAATCTGTTGCTGGATGCTGTGGGCTGTGGTGGGGGTGGCAGTGAGGGGATTGTTGTGATCCCAGCCTTATTTGGGGACAGCAGTGTGATTGCCACTGATGGCAGTGCAAGAAAAATAAATATCATTTTTTACCTGTTTTCAGGGGTGGCCTGGAAACACTGAGGTGCGAGGTTACGTGACCAACTCAGAGTCACACAGTATGCAAGTGGAGACTGTGGGAATCAAACCCAGATCTGCCGGAGTTCCAAAGTTCATTCATAGTTCCTGCAGTTCAAAACCCTGAACTCTGCCAGCAATAAAGATGACCGAGGAGTGAGACATTTAGTATTCAAAGGAGATTCTTGCTGCTGTCAGAAAAGCAGCTGCCTCCTATAATAAAGAACACCAGATCACAATCTATACATGTGCCCCGCAGTGTTTCGAAGCATGACATTTTACAATTTTGGGTCCTAGTGTTGCTGTCAGAAAAGCAGCTGTTTCCAATAATAGAGAATGCCAGGCCATAGACATGTGCCCACCACAGTGTTTGAAGGACGAAATTTGATATGTTGGGGTCCTACTGCTGAGATTTAAGTAGTTGTGATTGCATTACTGTCTTTTTTTTTTTTTTTTAGGTTGTGTCCAACAGGTATTTAGTTATATGAGAATAAACTTTTATTGCTTAGCTGGGTTCCAGGGTTTTAGGCACTTTGTGCTTGGTTGTGTTTCATTCACTGGTGCAGTAGCATAGTTTCAATAACATGTTAACATACATTTTGCATTACTCTTTATTTCAATTAAGGACACATTTAGCAGATTTTCCTTTTTTCTTTAACAACACAAGCCACATGCCAGGCATGCAAATATTACTCTTAATGGTAAATTCAGTTTTTTATCCATGTTACCAGAAAATGCCTCAGCGTGTCACTCTGAAGGCTGTGAAAAATTGGTGTGCTACATTTTTGTCATTTGTCACACATTTTGTAGCCCTCTGTCACACATTGGCAAACTGGGAGATTGAGAGGTATGATACAGAGCAATGCTGGAATGTGAGTTGTTTTGTGTCTGCACATTATGTTTTAAACTGTTTTTCTGGATCATTTTTGTAAAATAAATAGTAATAATTTGTAACTCTCGAGACTTTTCCCCTGCTATCCTCTGTCTTGCAACACGTTTATTAGAAAAATGATGCAGTCTTACGTAACGCCCGCCCAAATGGGGCTTACCTTTTTGCACCTCCGGGTGTTCTTCCGCAGCCGCTAGCATCCCGGTTTCCTCTGTGGCACCTCCTGGCCCTTGTCCTCTGGTCACCCAAACTTCCCCTTGTCCCCCACAACCTCCCAGGTCATTAATTTAG
The DNA here is from genome assembly GCA_016271365.2 of Neoceratodus forsteri. Classification (NCBI taxonomy): domain Eukaryota; kingdom Metazoa; phylum Chordata; order Ceratodontiformes; family Ceratodontidae; genus Neoceratodus; species Neoceratodus forsteri. The sequence goes on from CM057451.1 coordinate 45,630,883, forward strand.
CTGATTTGGGACTTAAAAAACAAACTGTAAGCTGCTGGCATGTTTCTGTACCGCTGGCACTCGTGCATGCACCCTGCAGTGTTTTGCTGCTGCTGACCGCTGTTTGCAGTCAAAACCGAGGAATATTTCTTGGTCTCAGTGCCCCATCTAAGCCAATTGGGGACCAGTGACCCGGGAAAAGTTAAAGGAAAGCCCCAGGAGAAAGACTAAATAAAGTTTTAATACGGGCTAAGAGCGGGACTCATGAATATTAATGAGTCCCGCATAAATATTGATGTGGAGCTTCCTGTCACCAAGGGGGTCAGTGTTGTGACGGCAGTGACAGCGACAGCAGAACAAGCAAGAAATGAAATAAATAAATGTGTGCAAGAGGGCACTGTTGAGGCTAACTAAATGTGGGCTTCTGCAAGCAATAACGCACGACGAGGTGTGGGTTATGTGCTGATAAGAGCATGCCCAGGGGTGTACTAAGGCACGAGGTGCTTGCACTGAGTGCCTTATGCACCTGGACATGCTCTTATCAGCACATAACCCACACCTCGGAGTGTGTTATTGTGCTTATAAAATGGACCCCAAGTAGAGATTGAGAATTAAAAAAAAAAAAAAGCTTTTGAAATTGAAAAAAAAAGTAAGAAACCTTTTTATCTAGTTGGAGAAATAAAGCAGTCCCTCTGTGTAATGTGCTGTACAGTACATTTTATTTGGGTTGGTTTGTATTTGTATTTGTGTTGGTTTGTAGTGGAGCAAAAATACCTAGAGTATTCAGTAGATCCAATCTCCCCAGCCCCTCTGATGCCCAAGAAGAAGAATAAATTTACTTTTTTCCACCTGTAATTATGTTCTCAGTGCAGTTTTTCTCCATAGATGTACAGGTCTCACACTTGTTGTTTTAAACTGTGATCTCTGATTTGGTTTGTTTGCAGTGTCTGATGTTTTGGATATTTGGTGTCCTAACTACAGTTTAATAAAAAAATACAGAATCTGCAAAGCCACACTGTCACAGAGCATGTTACATTTTAAAACGAGAAAAAATGAAAGTGCTCTGTACAGTGGTCATTAAGGGACACGCTCGCTATAACTGAAGAGGTTTTTTGGGAGAATAGGGTTTCCGGTGTGGCTTGCCATGATGTTTCATGGTTATGTGAAAGTGGCGTTGTGTGTACCTGTATGAAATGGTACAAAATGGATAATTTTTTATGTGTGTGTGGGGAGTGAATTTTATTTACATTGGGGATTCCTTTTAAATTGTATCATGCCCGCACATGCCGTTTGGTGACTTTGGGGATCGTTCTGCGCAGGAGAGGTGAGATTGTATATGAGAAATGTGAGAAAAAGTTTAAAAAAATGTTTTGCTGTTTTTTTTTTATATATAGAGGCTGCTTTATGTGCTGTGAAAGAGGTGGGGCACCAAGACTGGAGCTGGGTCACAGGGATGGGATGTCGCGCTGTGAGCTGTGCCAGGCTTTGTTTCTGTTTTCAGTTGGCACAGCTCACTGATTCTGTGGTGTTGTTGGGCTGGGGACTGAAGGGTAGTGCCGGTTGGCTACTAAATCGTCTGATAAGAACACGGATCAGATGATGTAGTAGCCAATCAGGATGATGGATTTTTTTAGCCTATTTTATAAAATTTAATAAAAGTTAAATGGCTGGCTGCACCAAAGCATTGACTTTGGGGGACACTAAATAGACTGCCACAGACTGAATTTGCAGCCACTGTCTTTGTGCCTATAAGCCAATCAGAAGCCAGGATTAAGCCAAGGGACTTCTGGGACAGTGTCAGAGACTTGTGGGGAAAAATCAGGGACAAAATCTAGGTGCCAAAGTATTGTCCAATTAAAGAACTGGGACTGTGATTATCAGCCTGGACAGCCAATCGGTTGACAGGAAATCTTCTCTTTATAAAAGGAGGGACAGTTTGAACTGAGTTAGTTTGAGTTTGTCCAGGGGGAGTTCAAGCAGCAGTTTTAGGGGTCTGTCTAGAGTTTCTGAAGGGAAAGAATGCTTCCTGCAGCTCGGGGAATGTGGGGAGAGGCCTGCTTTGCCTCTTCTCAGTTAAAACACCTGCTGATTAATTGGGACAGCCAAATCTGCAACACCAGCTGCAAATCCTCCAAAAAGGGAGAGTTTTCCCAGAGTGAATTTCCAGATTGAATGTGGGACCAGAGTGCTGAAGGATCCCCACCTGCATTATGGTGAGAAACTGTTTTGCCTCAGGGACAGCGCTTGAACTTGATGACTGTGGTCACTGAAACCATCTCCAGACAATTTGCCAGAGGAAGATCTGAACTGCTGTGTGCCAGCTTACATTTTCAGGACTGCCACGTGCAAGTGAGTAAGCTGTGTGGCCTATTACCGAACTGCATCCAAGCTGAACTAGTGATGCAAAGTAATTTGCCCAATAGACTGTTGCTGCCTGTAAAAGCTAAGCTGCTAGATGACCAGAGAAGGGAATCAGCTCTTGCAGAAAAGTTCATCATGGGCTGCGGCCATCCTTGGAGGCTGTGCATTGATGAGGGGTTAATTGAAGTCCTGCAGCCTGTAGCCACATCCTGCCTTGAGGAGAGCCATCTTGGAAATCAGCCCAGATCTCGAGTCCAGGGTTCAGTGAGTACCTCAGGGGTTTTCCCTGCAACACCAATTAACCTGTTTGTTCCAACTGATTTGCTGTTCAGGTTTATACTTGGGTTTAGACTGTCTTTGCAGGCCATCAGGCCTGGGGATTACAAATTTCTGAGTTTCAAAACAGGTGTTTTATGATTTGCTACAGCCAAGTCAAATTACAGGCATAACCATTTCTTTATTTAAGGGCTCCAACCAACTGTGACGCCAGCTGACTCGCGGCACTGTTTCAGGCCTGCAATGTAGCTTATCCTGGGTACCCAAGGAGGTTAACTGGACATTCCAAAAAGGATTAATGTATTGGTTTAAATGTTATGTAAAGTAGAAATACTGCTAAAACCAAAAGTACCAATTGATCTAATTTTAATATGCACCTCTTATTTAAATCCCTAAATAAATCTGTTCGTTGTTTGAATGTTAATTTGGTCTATGAGCATATCATTACTTTATATATAACTTTATTTTTAAAGCGCTTTTCAAAATATCAAACGCTTTACATGTCGAAATGCACAATATAAAATATCACATAAAACATATACATACAATAAATACATAGCAACATCACATATTAAAAACCAACAATAAAATCATCCATACTATTCAAAAAATAATATTAATACTCAAATTACTGAGTGCTGGGTTAATGTAAGTAGCTGAAAGGTACTGTGTTGTTGCTAGTATCCATTTTCTTGCAAGTGCTCAGGGTGCATGCTGAGTTCCAGACCCTGACGGTAAGTGCTCATGTGAGCATATTATTAGCACTCTCCATTAATTATGAATTGGTCATGTGAGCATATTATTAGTACTCTCCATTAATTATGAATCGGTCATGTGAGCATATTATTAGCACTCTCCATTAATTATGAATCGAATGCACAACAAGGTATTTATTGTAATTTCAAGTGAGGGGTCACTAGGTGGGTTGGTGGGTGGTTATAGTGTCCTGGAGGGCTATACCAGAGCAGTTAAGCTACCCCAATACCATTCGTCTGGGTGGAGGCACCCATTCACAGAGTTCAGGCCCCTCAACCTGTGCATAGCCTTACAGACAGGGGTAGTAGCCCATAGGATAGCACCACCTAGGGGTTACATTTATATCTAGCCCTATGCTACATAGATAATTGCATTGGTGTTGATGCAAAAGGCTTGGTAGAGCCATGACCCCTCCCCTCAACCTTTTAGCTGTGGTTGCACCCCTGAGCTAGGGGCTTATTCCAGATGTTAGAGATAACTCAATTTTTATTCTCAGTGGGTTGTATTCACAAAAGGTTGCCACAAGCTGCGACAATGGCAGCTTGCAGCAATGGCCCCTGCATCCTGGACCCTGTGCCCGATGCAGAAACAAACAGGGTCCAGGAGCCTGTGTCCTGTGGCTTGCGGCATCTGTTCAAGGAGGGGCGCAGCCCCAAGTATGCCGCAAGCCATGGGACTGATGGGCACCAGATGTGCCCCCAGAAGAGAGCTGTGGTGCCCCATGCCCTGATCCACCATAATATGTGTAAATTCCCCGCAGCCCCGATCCCCCATAATATGAATAAATTCCTCCTCCAGCCCCGATCCCCCATAATATGAATAAACTCCACCTCTGTTCACATCCCATCCAGTTAATCCCTGATAGTCTAGTGGCCCCCCTACCAACAGTGCCAGCCCACCCTCTCCCCACCCACCGATGCGACTGTCACAGCCCTCCTCTCACCACCATAGCCAGCCACTGACTGAACTCTGCTGGGGTGCATACGTACATATCACGCTCAGTGAATGACAGCAGCTGTCATTCACTGAGCATATATGTACAATGAGCTTCCTGGAAGAGCTCAGTTGGTGGCTGGCTGTGGTATGAAAGGAGGCCTGTGACAGTCGCTGGCCGGGTGGGTAGAGGGGGAGTGGGGTGGGCTGGCACTGCTGGGGCCACTAGATTACTAGAGTTATTATGGAATTGGGCATGTGGGCATTTGTGGGGATCTGGCCATGTGGGAGGGCCTGGGCATGTGGGGGGGGGGTTCCGCAATCCTATATGGGCATGCTGTGTGGCATACCTGGGAAACAAGGCTGTTGGAGGGCTGTAGCCCACAGGGCTGTATGTTGTACATCAGTTGGAGCTCAGTGGCAACCCTCTGTGAATGGCAAGGAACACTTACGCCAGCTCATAGCTGGTGTAAATGTTCTTTGATGGATGTCCTCCGGGGGTTGTTTCTGAATCCCAGTTTGGAGACTTAGCAGCCACCCTTTTTGAGTAGGGTGCAACTGCTGTCATGAACTCCTTTATGCCATGTTGCAAGGGGGTTTGTGGTGCATTGGTCCAGTTGGGCACAGGCAGCCTGCAGCATGTCACAGGCTGCCTTTCTAAATCACAACATGACACAACTCATGACGCAACTCATGACACAACATGACACAACTCATGACGCAAGTGCTACTTGCACCATTTTTTTGGATGCAAGTTGCTTTGCGTTATGAATTGCCTTTTGTGAATCCGGCCCAGTGTTCCTAAGAAGAGGCTCCTTTATAGTTCAATTGAGTAAATCAAAGAATTTGAATCTGAGCCAGAGGCAGTGAACTAAGTGGTACCTTTCCTCAAAACAACTAAATGGGGTAAAAAAGATAAATAGTTGCTACTGTGATTACCTTTGGTAGTGTTTCAGTCTCACTGATGATTTTGTTTGAACAAGATTTGAGGGCTCATCACTCCAAAAATACCAGCTATCATACCATGTAAAGACTCTGGGCCAGATTCACAAAGGTTGGTCACAAGCTGCGACAACTGCAGCTTGCACCAACCATCCCTGCGTCCTGGGCCCTACACCCGATTCAGCATCAGACCAGGTCCAGGGGTCTGCGCCCTGCGACTTGTGACATAGGTCAAACAGATGGAGCAGTGACCACAAATTCTGCAAGTTGCGGGGCAAGCAGGAGGCAGATGTGCCCAGGAATCCCTGCCATGTGTGCCCCCACTCCCTCGATCCAGCTCCCCCCATGCCCACAGTCCCCACAATAGACAGCACAATGCCCAGTGTGGGCCATTACCCAGCCCCCATCCTGATATTGCCAGTTGTGAAGCTCGCTGGGCTAACTGAACACCCCTCTCCCCAGCCTCGATGCCCACTTCCCACACCCCTCACCCACATCCCATCCCCACTGGTACAATACACACTCGTCATGCCCCTCATAACCCTGGTGATCCAGTGGCCCCCTCCCCCACACCTGACAGTGCGAGCCCCCACACTCCCCCCCAATACTCTGCCGGCAACTGGCACAGCCCACCTCTCACTATCACAGCCAGCCACCAACTGAGCAGTCTATGGAGTGCATACAGTTATTATACATGCTTCATGAATGGCAGCGCTGTATGTGAGGTATTGGGGGGGCTCGCAGTGTCGGTGGGGGGTGCACTGGATCACCAGGGTTATAAGGGGCATGACGAGTGTGTATTGTACCAGTGGGGATGGGATGTGGGTGCGGAGTGCGGGAGTGGATCATCGGGGCTGGGGAGGGGGTGTTCAGTTATCCCATAGGGCTTTACACCTGGCAATATTAGGATAGGGGGCGGGCTATCACCCACACTAGGCATTGTGCTGTCTGTTGTGGGATCTTTGGGCATGTGGGGGGCACTGCTGTACACTAGGGGAATGGGGTTGTGGGGAGGCATGGCGGCTCTGCAGTTGTGCAGCATTGGCTGCACATTGGCAACCTCCAGTGGATGGCAAAGACCACTTACTCCACCTCATAGCAGGCGTACGTGTACCTTGATGGATGTCCACTAGAGGTTCTTTCTGAATCCCAATCTGGGGACTTTGACACTACTCTTCCTGAATAGGGTGCAACTGCTGCCATAACCCCCCTTATGCCACGTCACAAGAGGGTTTGTGGTGCATTGGTGCACTTGGTGCAGGCAGCCTGCAGCATGTCGCCGGCTGCCTTTGTGAATCCCAACGTGATGCAACTCAGGATGCAAGTGCTACTTGCACCATATTTTTGGATGCAAGTTGCCTTGCATCCTGAGTTGCCTTTTGTGCATCCGGCCCACTGGTTCCATTCCTTAGCTACTGACCTAAGACTGAAGCACCGCTTGAGTTAATACAAGGACTGTGTGCTGTGCCAGCTTTCTCACTTTATGTCACTTCTTCCTTGTTAGCACTTCTGGGACTCTGTTCTCTGCCACAACATGTAGAAGTGCAACTCGGGGTGCGGACAGCTTTCCTATTGCACTACTACATTAATTTATTTTTCGTTGACCCCAGGAAAGGAAGGATAGCCTCATCCTGGGGGGGGAGGATACAGATATAAATTGACATAATGAATCAGGTTAAGCTGTTGATGGTAGTTTAAGTGAATGAGGGAAATTCAGCCAGGACACTGAGGAAATTCCCCTACTCTGTTCAAGAAGTGCCATGGGATCCTTAACATCCACCTGAACAACCACCAGAACAGGCAGACAGGACCTCGGTTTAACATCTCATCCAAAAGCTAGAACCTCAGGAGTGTAACACCCCATTCGTCCCCACACCTCCGGAGTAAAAATAATCAATTTAGAGGAGGTGTGGACTTCGGGGATGGGGAGAAACTCGGGTGAGGGGAAAATTGCCTTATTAAAACAAAATTTGAGACCAGGAGTTGGGAAACCGAACCGTGGTCTCTAGGTCTCCCATGCTGCCGTGTGCTGGTGCCTTAGTCACTCTACCATGGGAGTGTCTTGACCAGGCACCACATGAACGGCAACATTATCCCTTCCACCTTTCAGCAGACAGTGACAGGGGTAGCGGTAATTCCCTAATGCTATTCTACCCCATTGCTGTCATGTTTATGGCATTCTCACAGCATGGTTAACACTGTGCTGTTATTGCAGCAACGTATTGGCCTGGTACCACACCCCCTCATGCTGCACTACAGTGTTAGTATTGGGATTTTACCCCAAGTTCTTGGTGTGGGGCTAGAACCCACAACCTTCTGAGGCAAGCCTGTAACCTGTTGAGTCACTGACACTGACAACATTGTACATACATGTTGTAGATATACAAAAGATTGACTTATGCACTGGTCTGAAAGCCCCCAACAACTAATGCAGCATGTAAATTTAGAAGTGAGTGTGTGCAGAATAAGGCTTGGGTCTACTAAAACTTGTTGTGCAACACTCATGGAGGTAAGTGTATGTGCATATCTGCCAGATACCACAGATGCGTTCATTCTTCCCCATATCTGTGTTGCCTGCTTCTGGACCAATTGTTCTAGTCACCCTTCATGCTAGTTGTAGATGCCCTGGGTAAGTCCAGTGCCTCCACAACTGCTGCCTGTCAGATCATCATTTATTCGTTCGTTAATTTATTTATTTGCCATTCACAAAATATCAATGTGCTTTATAATCATAAAACATATTTAAAAATAAAATAAAAGAAAAAATACCAAGTGTGAAATGTAACAACACTAAAAAAATGGGCCGGATTTTCAAAGGTCAGAGAATGACACAGGGTGCTTGCATCAAAAACAACTGACGCAAGGAGCGGGATGCATCAAACCTTGCAGCAATTCTGATTTTCAAATGGTGCTTGCGACGAAAATAGGTCTGCATGTGCCAGAGTGGTTTATCCAATGCTGGCACCAGAACAATGCCTGCGCCATGTTGGAAGGGATGCCTGCATCACCGAAATGATGCACCATCCCCCTATTTGGGATTTTCAAAGAATGCAAGTCCTGTCCTCATGCCTAAGATGCATGTCGCTGTTAGACTAGCCAGAGCTGGTCTAAGGGACACTAGAGCATATAAAGAGACCCACTGCAAGTGGTCAGACCTGACTGTGCTACTATTAATGGCCAGTGTTCTCCTGCAGGACTAGTTTAGAACATTTTGGGACTTAGTCTTGGCCATTTCATCTGCCATTTGTTTTACTTAGTTTGTGTCATTCTCATACTTTGAGTAATTTTTTACTCAATCTGCACCATTTTTTTGACTCCGCTTGCTCCATTTTGTTACTCAGTTTGCATAATTGTTTTACTCGGTTTGTGTAATTTTCGCTCCTTGAGACATTTTTTTAGACTCAACTTGCACCATTTTTTACTCAGCTTGCACCATTTATTTACTCAGTTTGCACCATTTTGTTACTCAGTTTGTGTCATTTTTGTTCCTTGAGTCATTTTTTTGACTCAGCTTGCACCATTTATTTTGGTGCAGTTTGTGTCATTCTCATCCCTTACACCATTTTGTTGACACAGTGCACCTCTTGCATCAGTTTGGGGGACTCTGTCACAGGGAACATTTTTCTTACAAAATATGGCGCACAGTATTTTGCGCACCTAGATCCGACTCAGGCTGGTTGTTTGATGCAGCTCGCATGGATCTAAGGGCCCTTTGAAAATCCCGGATGTAAAATTACAATAAGTTAAACTAATATGTTTTCAATGCCCTGTGAAAACTCAGTACACTGGATAATTCCTATTCAGCCAAGGCCTGCATCATGTTGGATTTTATCATATATATGATTGGCAGACAAATCGTTCTGTGCCACGACTGGGCTGGCAGCCACTGCACCACTGATGCATCACCACATATGGGTTTGTTTTAATTATTATTTAATTATTTTTTCAGTGTAGTCCTCTTCTTTTCCTTGCTGAAGGCATTTTGTGCAGTTCTTAGTACTCATGTATCTACTGGTTGCAAATCCACTTTTTTGTGTCTGCATACTGCACGTGTCAGCCACTACCGTACTGTGCAGTATCATTAAATTAGCTTCCCCTCCCTGCTACTAAGTTTGCCTGTATATTATTAACTGCCTTTCTCCCTCTACTGAAGTTTGTCTGTACCCTTTCTCAGTACCAGTGCTGGAAATGGGGGTGGTGAAAATGCAACATGCAGTATAAATGCCTGTCAGGTAGGTTCGATTCTACATCGAGGGTAGTGGGTTCCTCCATTGCCAGCCCTGCTCAGTGTGCACATTTTTCCTTGCAAACAATGCAGGACAGTAACTTTAACCTTTAACAATGGGGGTTAATGGTATTATATGTATGCTGGAACTACCACCAAATACAGTACACCTAATAAATGTTGCAGAAGTTGAATATTAAAGGCATGCAGTGTTGGTCAGAAAGAGCATTTTAAAATGCTGATGTGTAGCCAAAGAGGTTAGCTACAGTACAATTTAGTCACATGTATTGTTACGCTTATTAATATGTAATGTAACAATTTTCCAATGAAAGTACATGACAGTTTAAAGAGCTAGTGCAGCCAAAACAGGCAGACAAGAAAATAATACAAATTTTAAGAAGCAGTCAGCTATAACTTTTAATTTCTGAAGTATTTTTCTTTTTGCTCATTAGAAGGTCTTCTACATGATAATACTGTGCTGGATGTGTGAAACAGTTCTTAGCCTGGCAGCTGACATATCTGTCTCTATTCCCCCATGGCATCATCAGTATTGTGATCTCACTGACAGTGACATCACAGGTGACTGAACTGGCAGTCACTGAGTGGCTGTTTCGAAGCACCAGTGATGTCACAGTCAGTGAGGTTACAATACTGATGATGTAGTGGTGGCTACGAAAGCTGGAAATCTCAGTTGCCAGTTTGAGAGATAGTCCACACATCATGCCTCCTAACATAAGGTGAACAATATCCTAATTAACCAAAGGGAAAAGAAAAAAGTACTGCTCTTTAAGTTACAGCATATTAATGTAGCCTTGAAAACTGGTTTGCAGTGTGTCTGTAACAGTGCACCATTTGATGTTTCCTCAAAGTCCAAAATGCAATTTCCAGTTAGGTAGCACTGCGAATGAACCTCAGGAGGTCCAGCAAGTATTCAAGTCCATATACAATTCAAAAAGCTGATCTAACCAAGAAAGGGTGTCAATATTCCAAATGTTTTGGAAAGAATAAAAATGTATTTAAATAAATAAAAGTAGCAGTGGGCACCCCTGCCACCACCAACATTTCGCGCCAAACAATAGCGTTTTCTCAAGGTGTAAAGATTTGAAATCACAGGTTCACATTTAAACACCTATCGTAAAGAGGCACTGCACAGTTTTTATTGGCTCATCAGTATTAGTAATGAACAATTCCGACATAATGGTTATGTCAGAATTGTTCACTACTAATACCTGATAAAGCCAATCAAGATGTGCAGTGGCTCTTCAAATGAAATGTTTCAATATGAACTTCTGGCATTCAATCTCTTACATAACAAAAGCAACTATTTTTAGCGTAATGCTAAAATAAGCGAGGGGTGCCTACCATACTGACTGTTAAAATCACATTACCTCACTCTAAAATGTTTGAGTAATTAACATGCTATTAAACCAACCAGCATTTGGACTGTATGTTTCCTCAAAGTACTGAATGATGGCTTTGGAGGATGGAGGCTCTTGAAACCTGTTAAGTACTGTAGATGCTATGTGTACATACTTACTTCGAGGAGGGGATCATGACCAACTGTAGGGCTCCCTTTTTCAAATCATGCTTATCTGTTGCTGCTCTATAACACTGTTTGAGTGCTGGACTACATGTCCTATGATCCTTTGTATTGCACAGGCTCAGTTTGAAACATGCATGTGATGTTTGTCCAGCACTTCTTGTCTGTGTTTATGTGCAATGGGCATTGCACATATAAACATATTAAAAGTTGTCTTAGAAGCTTCTGCTTTTAAAACTGTAACTTGAATTTAAATTCAAGGGGCCCCGATTCTCAAAGAGGTGCAAAGCGCAGCACCAAATTTTGCGCCTCACTTTCACTTTTGAATCCCAATTTGACTGTAAATGTTTTTTATGAATCAATTTTTGTAACAGACATTTTATGTCTGCAATGTTGTATTGTATATGTATGTTTGATTATCTTTTGTATTGTCTGTATGTAATATATGTGGGTCGCACCTGTAAAAGGAACTTGTTTCCAGTGTGCTTACCCGTTAAGCGAATAAACAAACAAACAAACAAACACTTGCCTAGGTGTCTGAGGTTGCTATATCTATATTCAGTTGGATAGCACACTTGTGTTATCCGACTGAACATAGGGTCACCTTGAGTCAATGCTAACCCCATTAGCGCTGTCCTGACATAGAGCCAGGAGTTCAGCCCCCCAGTGGAAGCACATCTGGACTATTTGCTATCTACAAAAACAGCCATGTAAATGAGCCCATTGGGCATGCAAAGTGTTATGTTACCATTTGCATGCCCATCATGGGCTCATTTGCAAAGGCTATGCCAGAGCTTAGCGTGCCCTCCCCCCAGCCCCTGACTGAGAAGCAGTCATTCCTGTGTCTAGTGGCCCCTCCCACCACTCAATCCCATGCCAGAAGTCTGAAAACCTTTTTCCTGGTGTCTTGTGGCTGCTCCCTCTACCCGATCTCATGCTTGATGTCTGCAACCCTTTTCCTTGGTGTCTAGTGGTCCCTCCCTGCACCTGATCCTATGCCTGATGTCTGAAAACCTTTTCCCTGGTGTCTAGTGGTCCCTCCTCACACCCAATCCCATGGTCGATTCCTGAAACCCTTAACTCTGGTGTCCAGTGGTCTCTCCCCTGAGTAGCCCCATCCCCAAGAAGCCACTGTGATGGTCCACAGGCCATTCATGTGTTCCCCTCAAAGGTTGCCAAGGCAGGCACCAAGAGGTGAAGTGATCCCCTCAACCAGTCTGCAACCAGTACCAGCAGAAGTGCTCCCATCTTCCAGGAATTCCCACCCCCAAACCAGCGATCCCCATCTCCATTTCAGCAGCCACAACCAGGCCCCTGCTACAGGGTGCAGACCAAGTAATGGCACACTGCCACACAGTAGATTATTCTCTACACAGTCACAAGATCTCTCCCCTCCAGTGTACTGCAGTTCATGGTCCAGGTCTCTGGGATCTAGTGGACCCCACGTGGCACCAAACATCCAACCTCTCTCCTCCCAATTGACCCTGTTCCCCAACACTGGTGCCATGGACAGAAGAGAGAGAGAGTGACACAGCCCTCCACACACCACCTCGGCCACCCACCATCTGACAAAGGCAAGAAGTGCTAAGCTTATTTATAGGGGAAGGTGCGTCACCCTTGCCCTATACATAAGGAGCACATATGAACATACGAATATGCCAGCTGAAACAGACCACCTGGTCTATCTAAGTCTGCTCGAGTGTGCAGCTAGCACCCCTAGTTTGCAGTTGCCCCATTCCTTCCCCTTTGTCATCCCACTGCCACCCCCACCTCCCCCACCCTCAATCTCCCCTGTTCCCTGTCCCATGCCCTTTTGAAGCTGTTCACAGATTTACGTGATACCACCCATTCTGGTAGGGCATTCCATTTTGCTACCACCCTCTCTGTGAAATAGTGTCTCCTCATTTCCTTCCTAAATCTCCCCGCTCTTGGCCCGTGCCCCTGGTGACCCTCCCTCTCCCTTAACTTAAAGACCCCATCTGCTCCATCCTTATTGATTCCCCTCAGATACTTGAATGTCTCTATCATGCCCCCCCCCATTCCTTCTGTCCTCCAGGGTGTACATATTCAGGTCTCTCAGCCTGCTGTCATAGTCTCTCCCCTCCATTCCACATATCATCTGTGTTGCCCTCCTCTGCACCCCCTCCAGTAGCCTGAAATCACTCTTTAGGTATGGCCCCCGAAACTGCACACAATACTCTAAGTGCGGCCTCACCAGTGACCTGTGGAGGGGCAAGATCACCTCTCTTCGCCTGGACAAGAAAACCCTTGCTATGCACCCCAGCATTTTGTTCACTTTTGTAGCCACTCTCCTGCTCTGGGCAATGTTGTTCATAGTCCCTGTTATCATTACCCCTAGGTCCTCCTCCTCCTCAGTGATCCTCAGCTTAACCCCCCCAGCCAGTATTCTATCCTTGGGTTCTTTACACCAAAGTGCATAACCTTACACTTCTTTGCATTGAACCCCAGCTGCCACCTCTCTGACCACTCCTCTAGCTTGCTTAGGTCCCCCTGCAGCTGCTTCCATCCCTCCTCTCCATCCACCACTGCTCCGATTTTGGTGTCATCAGCAAACAGATTTACCTTGCTCACCACCCCAAGTGCAATGTCTGATATAAAGAGCCCAAACAATACTGTCCCCAACACAGAGCCCTGTGGCACCCCACTCGTCACCAGCCTTGGAGTTGAGAGCTCCCCTCTCATCACCACCCGTTGCAGCCTGCCACTCAGCCAGCGTGTAATTCAGTTCATCATTTTTGCCCCTACCCCTACACCAGTTAGCTTCTTCCCAAGCCACCCATGAGGCACTGAATCGAAGGTCTTGCTGAAGTCCAAGTAAAGAACATTCACTGCATGACCCTTATCCAGCTTACCGGTCACCCAGTCATAATATTGTATGAGGTTGGTTTGACAAGACTTTCCTGAAACAAACCCATGCTGCCCCACATCCTGGAGGCCATTGTCCTCCAGGTATGACACCAGTGTTTCCTTTAGTATCATTTCCATGAGTTTGCACACTATGGAGGTGAGACTTACCGGACGATAATTACCCAGTTCATCCCTTGGCCCACTCTTGTGTAATGGTACTACATGTGCCATCCTCCAGTCCAGTGGCACACATCTCGACTCCAGTGAGTTGCTGTACAGATCCACCAGTGGCTCCACCAACACCTCTGCCATCTCCCTCAGCACCCTGGGGTGGATACCATTTGGCCCTGGTGCCTTGCCTACCTTCAGTGCCCTCAGTTCCCTGCTTCTGTCAGACAGCGAGCGTCTGAGGTGATGTATGGAGGGCTGTGTTCCTTGCTGTCCACTAACTGTGGCACCGGTGTTTGGGGGACATGGATGGGTTAGGGAGAGAGGTTGGATATTCAGTGCTGGGGGCCACTAGATGTATGGAATAATCTACTGTGTGGCAGTGTGCCAGTCCCCGGTCCACACCCCAAAGCAGGGGACTGGTTGCAGCTGCTGAAACGGAAGGGAATTGTTGGTTTTGGGGGAGAAATTACTGGAAAATGGGGGCACTGCTGCCAGTACGTGTTGCAGACTGGCTGGGGGGGGCTCACTTTACCTCATGGTGCCAGGCTTGGCATCCTTTGGGGGGGGACACCGGCCTTTGGACCATTACAGAGACTTCTTAAAGACAAGTCTTCTTGGGAGAGGGACCACTGGACACCAGGGTCAAGGGTTTCGGACATGGGGTATGGGATCATGTGTGGTGAGGGACCACTAGACACCAGGGCAAAGGGTTTTTGACAATGGGCATGGGATCGGGTGTGGGGAGTGACTACAAGGCACCACGGAAAAGGCTTGTTGACAATGGGCATGGGATTGGATGTGGAGAGGGACCACTAGACACCAGGAACTATTGTGATGAGGGTCAGGAGGAGGGGCCACTGGAGCAACTCTGCCAACCACTAGGGTTGTGCAGATTAAGGCAAGGTCTCGGTCGGTGGCATTTGCGCTGCAAAAGGGGACCACGCAAAACACCCTTTCGCAGCACAAATGCTCCTAGTATCGGACTGTGCCAATATTCAGGTCCCCTCCCCTTCATTTGCATTGTGCTCCCCTCCACACTTTGCCCTGACACAAACCCAGTTTGAGTGCATAAACCTGTCTTCTATGAATAGCAACTGCACAAATCCCAGTTTTCTCATGCAAACCTGGGTTTGTGCCTAGGCAAAGTTTTGAGACTCTAGATCCAAATGTTTTAGTTTCTTGAAAGTAAGATAAAAGCTGCTTGAGAGTCTCACTTATGGTTGTAAGAGTTTCTGGAATGTTAATTGATAAACAATCCATATTGTGAAAAGGGTCTCAGAAATGCTGCAGTTTGATTGTCAGCATTCAGGTACCCTTACATTAATCTCTGTAACTCTGTCATATATATATACCTTGATCTCCATGGCACGTGCATTTGTAACTCACCCCGGTCCTCAGTTTGTCTAGGGATCCTGATGTTATGAAGGGGGGGTGGGTGTCACAGATCTGAACACTTCCTGGCACTTTCATAGAAAGAATGGAAAACAGGATGGTCTTACCTGCTGGCATCTTCTATTTCTAAGCAGGTCTTCCCTTACCCAGGTAGCATCTCTCTGCTACAGGTGGCAGTTGACTTGCATTTGACATCTTCTTGTGGGTGGCATCTCTGCTGCTCTTCCAATGGGGAAGGGGGTGGTTTTCTCCAAAACAGATAAATACTGTGGGCAATTGGATTCAGTTCATTATTTAAAGAATCACCCTCCACAACCATAATCTCAGGAAAAACTTTATTTTTGGATATTGGAAAATGATTGCATCCAAAAAGAAGTTACTTTAAACAACTAGAAGCAGTTCCTTTGGGCTGAGAGATGATTAATTGGTGTACAACGGCTTTCACAGGGCACATTAGATCAGCACAGCAACTAAGATTTTCACACAGGCCTGGCACATAGACCAATCTGGCTCCACTTGCATCTTTCCCTTGGACAGAGACCTCATTTATTATGTTGGCGCACTTGCGCAGCCAACATCTTGTGGTAGTGGAGATTTGGTGGCACGGCCGTTGTTGGGCAGATGCAGGGCACGCACCAGTAGGTGCATCCCTCATTCACCAATCAGCCTGCATGCCAGTGCCACACAACCCAGGCGAGCACATCTAAGGAAAGGTCTGCTGCAATGCGAGCAAAGCTTGTCACATGCAGCGGACCTTCCTACATGCTTCCCCAGCATCAAACATGGCGGCACAGTGGCCGCTAGACTGCCGACTTTGGGGGTGCCCAATCCCCCGGTCGGCTTACCCTGCCCCTCTTGTATGTGCTGACGGGGGAGCCCACTCCCCATCGGCATAATGGGTCCCTCCCTCTCCTTTTTTGGTTGCTGAGGGGGTGCCCAATCCCCTTCAGTTCATGCGCCCCCCACTTTTGTTGTTTGCAAACAGGGGTGCCCAATCCCCGTCAGCATCTGTCCCCACTTCTATAAGGATGGGGTGCCCAATCCCCTGTCAGCTACTGTACCCCCAAAAAACACCATAAAAAGAAACTGGCTCATATGTTTTTTAAACACCTGTAAACAGAAACTGGCCTCAGAATCTCTACCACCTGCACCCACCCACTGCGCACTCCTGCCTCCCCATACCCCTCACCCCATACTTACCTCGGAGTCCAGCGCGACAATCTTGGTGGACGGGAACACGCCTGCACTCTTCAAAGCCGACTGCGAACTGAGGAAATGCCGGTAAGCTGTATAATGGAATAAATAGGGGTTTTTCAACTTTGATGCATATCTCGGGCATTTTTTTGAATTTTTGCACCACATTTTCCACATGGGGTTTTTGGGACCCCTCCTCATGAATTCTGTCACTGTTATGATGTTAATCGGTCCTGAAAGGTGATTTCGCAGTCATTGCGCAGAATCACCTTCCGGGACCTATTAATGCAAGGACAGTGGCAGTGTTCATGAGGTGGGCTCTCAAAAAGCCTAAGTTGCAAATCTGGTGGAAGAAATCCAAAAAATGGCTGTTTTACGAGCGTGCATTGCGCAGTTGCTACTCACGATCGTAACTTTGTGAATTCACAATATTTTCATGCCAGATTTTCAACATTGTCATCTTTCTACACCTTCTTGTGAACAGTACAGCTGTCATTTTTCACATCGTGGCTGAAATGTGTTTCTGCACTTCCGGCGCACAATAGTACAGTTGCTGTGGGAAATCAGTATTTGTGGCAGATTACAAAAATGACAGTAACACTGTTCATGAGCAGAGGTCCTAAAATGCCTATGTTGAAAATGTGGTGATGATATTCCATAAAGTGACTGTGTTACGAGTGTGTGTTGTGCAGTTGCTACGCACGCTCGTAACTTCGCAAATTCACAATATTTTCATGCCAAATTTTCAACATTGTCATTTTTTTACACCTCCTTGTGAACAGTACAGCTGTCATTTTTCACATCCTGGCCAAAATGTGTTTCCGCACTTCCAGCGCACAATAGCGCGGTCGCTGTGGGAAATCAGTGTTTGGGACAGATTACAAAATGACAGTGACACTGTTCATGAGCAGAGGTCCTAAAATGCTTATGTTGAAAATTTGGTGACACATCTATAAAATGACTGTATTACGAGCGTGCATTGCACAGTTTGCACGCACGCTCGTAACGTGCACTTGTAATATTTTCACTCTGGATTTTCACCATTGGCATTTTTCCACACCTCTTGATGAACAGTACAGCTGTCATTTTACATATCCTGCCCGAAATGTGTTTTCTCACGTCCGCCGCAGAATAGCACGGTCGCTGTGCGAAATCACTTTTTGGGACAGTTTGAGGAAATGACAGTGACACTGTACATGAGCAGAGGTGCTAAAATGCCTATGTTGAAAATTTGGTGCTGAAAGTCCATAAAATGACTGTGTTACAAGTGTGCATTGCGCATTTCCCACGCACCCTTGTAACTTCGCAAATTTGCAATATTTACATGCCACATTTTCAACACTGCCATTTTTTTTACACCTCCTTATGAACAGTACAGCTGTCATTTTTCACATCCTGCCCAAAATGTGTTTCCGCACTGCACTACCAAAGCCAATGCCAGCACGACAATATTTGGCATTACAAATGCTTATTAAGAACAGCTCTTCCTTCACAAACAAACCTTTTTCACTCTTCAACCTCCTAACAGGTGAATGCCTTACTCCTCCTATGCCAGCTGGGCCAAAATCATGTCCTTGGGGTGATTGCAGCCTAAGCCTCCCACGGATGCTCCCAATTGGTCACCCATTACTATTTTCCTGAACCAAAATGGTGCCTTCTACGCCTTTTGTTCTCTGATCCTGCTCAAGGCTGCCCAAAGAATAGCAGTGGCTCTATTCCTTCCCCAAGTTTCTGTTTCCAGGAGTCACGACCCTTAATGGGTCTGATGGGCCTTCCCCAGACATGGGCATGGAATCCCAGTCCACACCTCCTTGCTTTAACTGCTCCACCTGGCAGCATGCCACAAGGGTATGCGCCACTGAAATGGCCACCTCTGGCGACCCTGCTGCAGCCCTGCCACCACTACAGCAGCCCCACTGCTAGGATACCCCTTCAAGAAAACTGGGTGCTGGGACCCCTGTGCTGCAGAGGGATTCCAGCATCTTTATGAACTTCTGCTTTCTAGGCTTTCCCTCCACTCTCAGATGATGAAGATGTTTCCTGAACCCACACGGCGCAAAGCTCCTGCCAACCCTCCCTTGGAGACCCAAGCACCCCTGTCGCACCAATGCTGCCCTTGCCAACTCCTAGGCTGAGGGGGCACCCCCTTGGGACACTGTCCCTACTTACAGCTGCTGACTCCTCATCTCCCCTCCTGGCCTGGGGGACTAAGGCTTAAATAACAGTTGTAATACTGCCCCCTGGTGACCGTAAAGTGTAATGGCCTGAAAGCACTACTAGAAAAGGGGAGACTTATATGGAGGGGGTAGATCCAAACCAAAGGATAGTAAGCCTGCCCCGCAAGGGGGGGCTAACACTCTCCCCTCCCTTAAAAGACATTTCCTCCTGGAAAGGGGCAGTACTGACACTTCCAGAGACCCTACTCGACCAAGTGGGTATGCACACTCTCCACCCAGCTCAAAGGCTGTCCTGTGCATGCAACCCCCAAGTGCCTACTTAACCACTCTGTGAAGAAAGTTGGTCATAAATGCATCTTGTTCATAATATAAAATTAATAAACACTTTCCTTTTAAAATTAGTAAGCCAATTCTTGTTCTAGCCAGGCTGTCTGTTTAACTCTTTCACCAACAGGTAACTATATAACTTTTAGATCAAATCTGTGACATTTATTCTCTGAGCTTACTTACCCATTCACGCTCCATCCATACTCTCAATCACTCTCCATTCATACAGAGGTAGAGATGTATAGGAATTGTTTCTTTGGCTGCTCCCAAGGAGAGTGGCCACAATTCTACCTTAAAATATTTAATTATCTTTAAAGAGATTACGTTGCTTTTTTTTCTGGAAAAACAGAAAACTCTTTAGAGTCTCAGAGGAGGCATAATAAACAATCAAAGTTCAGGTCTTCAGCTACTGAAAGACTTCCCCTGGCACAGTTCTTTCTTGAGTTTGGTTAAAACAGCATGCATTTCTAACAAACAGTTTTATTTCTTCTGAAGTTTTCCAAACAAAGGGACAGTCTTGGCGATCACTAACGCTCACAGTTATTCTGCTTCAAATAGGGGCCAACCACCCTGGGGAACTAGTAGTTAGGGTCTGGTTTAGTAGTCTCACCCCCAAAAGAGTCCTTTGAGATGACGTAATATTTGACTCTACATCCAAACAGGTCTTGCACCAATGCAAAATGTTTGAACAGGGTCAAACCAGCCCAGGAGATGGAGAAACACATTGCTCTGGGTTTCTGGATGACCTGCTTAGTGGCATGCCCTGTCCCTCCAGGCCTTGACTGCAACTTGTTGAACATCCCACTGAACACCTAGTCAGATCTTTTTTCCTCAATTATTTCCCATAATCGCTCTGGAACGTTAGGGATACTCTGCGGTGGGGTATTCTGTATGAATTCTTCTCCTTATCCACCGTTCAGCCTGGGACCACTCAGGCATGTCCCTCACGCTGGTGCAGCAGGCAGCCCCTGACTCTGACCACACCTGGGTCCAGTACACAGCATCAGCCAGGTCATTTCTCAAAAGGCCGTCCATCCTCTCTCGGAGCATTTTGCACTGTGCCACCAGGCACGGGATGGTGTCTTGCAGGATTATGGCAGGTCACTTAAAAGGCAGAGGGATCATCCTTTGAATCTTATGGTCCTCGAATCAATAACATTTCAATTGTCCTCCTATGGCCAATGGAGCAGTCTCCTCTGAGATTGCTTCCATTCTGGGCTTTACCTTTACTACAGGCTGTGAGGTATATGGTGGAGGAGCCTTGCCTTGCACTGGTACACTGGGAATGCTGTTGCCAAGCAGGGATCACACTTGAGACCCCTTGGCCCTCTGGGGTCCCCTGCTGACATCTACAGACCCTGCCTCTCCCTCTGCCATGGGGATAGTTGACAGCCAATGGGGTGGAGCTGGGCAGATGGCTGTGCTCCCTCTCACCACCCTCTGATGGCTCCTCCACAGCCTCAATCTTAACATCAGGAGACTCTGCCTTGCTCTCCACTGCCATCTCTTTGCTTACCTGCACCTCCAACCTTGTTTCATCTCCTAGGTCCAGGCTTCCTTGAGAAAGTAGGGAGGCCGTGCCCACTGATGCGCTGGTGGGGAAATGACAGGGGTACCCATAAGATGTCCCTTCAAAAAGTCCCTGGGCATAGCACTGGAGCAGATGAAACAAATTGGCAGATTGATCACCCCCTCACCATGAGCCCGGAGTTTCCTGGAGTACCTTTGACCTGCTGGATTTTGTATACATTATGCAGATTGTCCAGGAGTTGCATCCCATGTGCTGTAGTTTGGACCCTGGCCCTACTTCCCTGATTTTGGGTTGTAGTGATATTATCAGCCCGGTCTTAGCTCAGATTGTTCGGTGCTCTCTGGATTCGGGTGAGTTTCCTAGCTCCCAGAAGGAGGGGGCAGTGACCCCCCTTCTGAAGAAAGCTTCTTTAGACCCAGAGAACCTAGCAAACTACGGGCCTATCTCTAACCTCCCTTTTGTGGGGAAGGTTATTGAGAAAGTTGTGGCTGCTCAACTGGATAACCATTAAACCATCCATAATTTATACAAACCCCTCCAATCGGGTTTTCGTAAGAGGCATAGTACTGAGACTGCTCTGGTTCGGGTGCTCAATGATATCCTGATGGCGAGAGATCGTAGACACTGTTCTATCTTGGTTCTCCTGGATTTATCATCAGCTTTTGATACTGTGGATCATGGGGTTCTGCTGGAATGTCTGAGGTTTATCTGTGGGCTGTCTGGTACAGTTCTCAGATGGTTTTCATCTTTCCTCGCTGGTAGAACGCAGAGAGTTGTCTCGGGTTTATTTTCATCCGGGGCTTTCTCACTGCCCTGTGGGGTACCTCAGGGTTCGGTGCTGTCTCCCATGTTATTCGCTGTATACATGCTACCCCTCTGAGACATTGTAAGATGGTATGGGCTGAGGTTTCATTGCTATGCTGATGATACCCAGCTGTATCTGTCTTTTGCACCCAACCAGGTTAGTGCTATCTCAGTACTGAACAGCTGCCTCATAAAAATCCAAGACTGGATGAATACCAGCAGTCTAAAGTTGAACCCAGGAAAGACTGAGGTTCTGATTGTGGACCTGGGTCGTAGGGCAGAGGGGTTGAGGACTGGGCTCCCTTCTGGTTTAGTCCTGGCAGAGGCCCAGATTCTTACCTCTGAACGGGTGCGTAATCTGGGAGTGGTGCTTGACGATGGCCTGACTCTTTGTCATCAGGCATCGGCAGTCATCAAGCTGGCCTTTTACCATCTTAGGAACATTGCTAGGATTAGGCACCTTGTTCCATCCAGCGACCTACCTGTCTTGGTCCATGCCTTTGTGACATCGTGCCTTGATTATTGCAACTCCATTTACCTAGGACTTTCTGGGGTTGATATCTGCCACTTGCAGCTAGTGCAGAATGCGGCAGCACGTTTGTTGACTGGGGCATCAAGAAGATCTCATATCATCCCTGTGCTGCACGATCTGCACTGGCTGCCTATACAGTGGCGGATCACCTTTAAAGTAGGTCTTTTGACTTACAAAGCCCTACACGGATCGGGCCCCGATTACTTGAAAGAGCTCCTGGTTCCTTATACCCCTTTGCGACAGTTCTGCTCGGCTGATGAGGGGTTGCTAGAGATTCCGAGGGTTAACTTAAAGTCATCTGGTGCATGTGCCTTTGTGTTTGTGGCACCTACCCTCTGGAATTCTCTGCCCCATCAGCTTTAGGAGTGCAGTACAGTGGGGAGTTTTAAGCAGGCACTTAAGACTTTTTTATGGGGGAAAGCATTTTCGGTACTTTCTTGATTTTATATTGTATGTACTGTGTTTTGTTTTATGCGAATTGTACGGCGCCTTGAAATTTGAAAGGCGCTTATACAAATAAGTGTTATTATTATTATTTATTATGATAACCACCCCCTCACCATGATAACCACATCTCATGCACCTCTCCACAGCCTTTCCCCCCCCAGCTGAGTTCCACAGCCAAGTAAGCAGGGAGGTGGGAATAGTCGCATGGGGCTCCTCTTCTGAAGAAAAACCTTTAGCCATGATCTTCTGATTCAAAAATGTCTTGCTTTCTTTCAGTCTTCCACTACTCTTTGGATCACACCTATGCTCTCTCTCATTACCATTTTGCTAGGCTGGCAAAATGGTGCCTCCTCACAGATCCCTTCCAGTCACTTCCATGAGCTGACCAATCACCAATGTCCTTTTACACCATGTGACACAGTTTCAGACATAGAGGTGCCAGGAGAGAACGCCACATCCATGAGGAGCTTGTCACCATGCCTGCAGCCTACCATAACTGTGCCATCAAACCAGCAGGCCCCGCATCTGGCTAGCCCCCTCTGACTCCCCCATATCAGCAGTGCCAACAGTCTTTTGTGTACAAGCAAAGAAATCCCAGATGACTCCCACATTTGTAACACACCCCTGGTCCTCAGTTTGTCTAGGGGTATCCCAATGTTATGAAGGGAACACTTCCCTGAACACTTCCTGGCACTTTCACAGCAAGAATGGAATGCAGGATGGTCTTGCCTGCTGGCGTCTTCTATTTTAAGCAGGCCTACCCTTACCCAGGTAGCATCTCTCTGCTACAGGTGGCAGTAGACTTGCAGTTGGCATCTTCTTGCAGATGGCATCTCCGCTGGTCTCCCGAAAGGAGGGGGTTGTTTTCTCCAAAACAGATAAATACTGTGAGCAGTTGGGTTCAATTAATTATTTAAAAAATCACCAGCCACCACCATAATCACAGGAATGATAAAACTTGATCTTTGGATGTTAGAGAATGATTGCATTCAAAAATAAGTTACTTTAAATAACCAGGAGCAGCTTCTTGGGGCTGAGAGATGATTAACCGGTGTATAGTAGCCTTCACTGGGCACATTAGATCAGCGCAGCAGCTATTATTTTAACACAGGCCTAGCACATCGACCAGTCTGACTCCACTTGTACCTTTCCCTTGGGCAGAGATCTCAAGAACAGCTCTTGCTTCATGAACAAACCTTTTTCAAGCTTTAAACTCCTAGCGGGTGAGTGTCTTACTCCTCCCATGCCAGCTGGGCCAAAATCATGGCCTCAGGGTGATTGCAGCATAAGCCTCCTGCAGCTGCTTCCAGTTGGTCACCCATTACTGTTTTCCTGAACCAAAATGGTGCCTTCAACTTCTTTTGCTCTCTGATCCTGCTCCAGGCTGCCCAAAGCATAGCAGTGGCACCATTCCTTCCCCAAGTTCGTGTTCCCAGGCGTCGTGGCCCTTAACGAGTCTGATGGGCCTGCCTCAGACATGGGCATGGCAGACCCCATAGCAAATCCCAGACCACACTCCTCCTCGCTTTAACTGCTCCTCCTGGCAGCTTGCCACACAGGTATGGCCCACCGAAGCTGCCACCTCCAGATACCCTGCTGCAGCCCTGCCACCACTACTGCAGCTGTACTGCCAGGATACCCCTTCATGAAAATGGGGTACCAGGACTCCTGCACCACAGAGGGATTCTGGTACCTTTCCTAACTTTTGCTTTCTAGTGTTTCCCTACACTTTCAGATGATGAAGATTTTTCCCAGACCCACATGGCTGCAAAGCTCCTGTCAACCCTCCCTCTGAGACCAAAATACCCTTGCCGGCTCCTAGGCCAAGGGAGGGCCCCCCTTGGGACATTGTTCCTACTGTCAGCTACCAACTCCTCATCTCCTGTCCCACCCTGGGGGACCAGGACTTACATAATGGCCACAAAACTGCCTCCTGGTGGCAGTAAAGTGTAATGGCCTGAAAGCACTACTAGAAAAGTGGGGCCCTATAAAGAGGGGGGAGATCCAAACCAAAGGCTAATAAGCCCACCCCATGGGGGCTTACACATTCTTACTGCCAGCATTCCATCCTCTAGCACTGTTGAATGACTGTAATGATGGATTCTGATTTTGAAGCAGCATTTTTAAACAGTTGATGGGTGACCTATTTCATTAAAAATCTCTGTCTGGGGCTGGCATGGTGGCGCTGAGAGCTGAGGCGATGGACGCCTTACCTCGTGGCACACTGGCGACCCGGGTTCTGGAACGAGCTTGGGTCGTTGGAGGTCGGGGGGCTGGATTGAGCTGCCCAACAGGCAGGCTCTCCTCTCCGGGGAGGTGAAGTGGCATCCCTTGGCCAATGGTGACTCCTAGTGGAGGCTGGGAGTGCACAGGCTAGAGGGGGCCAGGGAGCTAGGCCATGGGGTGGGGGAAAGGAGCTGTAACTGGGGCCGTAGGGCACATGTGCGTCTCCACGCATATGCGCTCCTACTCCAGGGGCTACTGGGCAATAATCGGAGGAGAAAACGCTGGTGGCAACCAGAATGAGGACCAACTCCCCACAGGCTCCGCTTCCGGGCTGGGTACAAGGTAAGCACCGGTTATTCCGGGGGACGGGGCTGGGGGAGTCGGTCGGAATGGGGAGGCCAACCGGAAGAGACAAATAAAAGTGTGATAAAAAAAAAAAATCTCTGTCTCAATGAGGAAACCAGTTAAAAGATACCCTTGTAACAGTTTTCTTTTGAACTTATTTTTAAAATAGCAATAAGGCATTCCCCAGAGTTTCCTAGAGGCAATATGGTACTAGACAGTGCCTCATCCTTCATTACACCCCAAGGGTTTATTAAAAGACTGTTAATCTAACCTTTGGTCATTCCTTATTGCTTAATTGGCTAAAATGATGTAATGATTTATATTTCCCCTAATATCCAGTACTGTAATGCTCATTTTAAAGTGTTAAACGTGCATTTTTTATGTTGGTTTGCGTACACGCACAAGCAACATCTTGTGCTAGTAGCACATTTCAGAAGTGTGTCAGTATTGGCAAATGCAGTGCATACTTTAGTAGGTGCGTCCCTTATTCCCCAATAAGCTGTCATGCTAGCGCTGACACAAGAATTATGTAAAGTGGACACAACTTGAAAGAAAAGTGCCACTGCAATCAGAGACAAGCTCGTCATGGAGTGGCACAGATGACATGCCTCCCGACGTGCCTTTCCTGGAAAAACATTGCAATAAATGTGGCGGTAGAGCTGCCACCACACAATCTCAAAAGGGAGCCAACATTGGGGGTGCAACCCCCGTGTTGGCATGTCCAACCCCTTTCCACATTGTGTGGCAAACTGGGAGCCCACCCCAGTGTGCTGCTGCTCACAGTAAGCCGCCCGCGTCAGTATGTTCCTGCCCCCTGGCCCTGCTCCACCCCCATTGTGTGGCACCATGGGAGCTCATGCCAGTGCCAACATCAGGCCCTCCCAAAAGTCATGGGGCACACTGGGAGCCCACCCCAGTGTGCCCAACATTTGTTTTCTTTCACCTGCAAAGAAAGAAAACTGTCCCATGGCGCAGTGTCTGTTTTTTTTTTTTTTTGTGAAAAAGAAATGGTCCGTTGTCCACAGCACCTCTTTCCCCTAACTCGCACCTACCCTCTGTGCGCCCCACCTCCCCACACCCTCCCTTATCACATACTTACCTCCGGAGGTCGGCGCTGTGATCTTCGGTGGAGCGGAACACATCTGGACTCTTCAAAGCTGACTGTGAACTGAAGAAATGCCGGTAAGCTGTATAATGGCATACATGTGTGTGTGTGGGGGGGCTCAATTTAGGTGGATATCTCAGCCATTTTTTTTTTATTTTGGCTCCAAATTTTCAACAAGGGATTCTTGGGACCCCACCTCATGAACACATGCAGTGTCATCTTGTTATTCGGTCCTGAAAGGTCATTTCGTGGTCACTGCGCGGAATCACCTTTCAGGACCAAGTAACAAAATGACAGTGCTACTGTTCATGAGGTGGGGTCCCAAAAGGCCTATCTTGCAAATTTGGTGGAAAAATTCAAAAACATGACTGTAACAAGTGTGCGTTGCGCAGTTTCCATGCACGTTCATAGCTTCAACAATTTTTAATATTTTCACTCCAGATTTTTAACATTGCCATTTTTTCACACCTCTTTATGAACAGTACAGCTGCCATTTTTCACATCCTGCCCAAAATGTGTTTTCGCACATCTGGAGCACAATGACGCAGTTGCTGTGGGAAATTAACATTCAGGACAGATTGACAAAATCACAGTGACACCGTTCATGAGTGGAGGTCCCAAAATGCCTATGTTTAAAATCTGGTTAAAAGAAATCCCCAAAATAATTGCGTTACGGGCGTGCATTGCACAATTTCTAAGCACACTCGTGACTTAGAAGCATAGAAACATAGAATTTGACGGCAGATAAGGACCGCTTGGCCCACCTAATCTGCCAATTTTCCTACCTAACAGATAAGCTGCAGATCCTAGTTAACCAACAGCTTACTTCCTCCTACCCCCCCAGGACTGCCTTATGTCTGTCCCATGCATTCTTGAATTCCCCCACTGTTCTTGACTCCACGACCTCCTCAGAGAGGCTGTTCCATGCATCCACAACCCTCTCTGTGAAAAAATACTTCCTCACATTACCTTTGAGCTGTCCCCCCTCTATCTTCAAATTGTGCCCCCTTGTTCTTGCACATCTCTTTTTCTGAAAGATGCTACCCTCTTGGACTTTGTTGATTCTCTTGAGGTACTTGAAAGTTTCTATCATGTCCCTCTCTCCCTTCTTTCCTCAAGGGTATACATATTATGCTCCTTTAGTCTTTCTTCGTATGTCTTCTGGTACAGACCCTGCACCATTTTGGTTGCCCTCCTCTCTGGACAGCCTCCACTCTGTCTATGTCTTTGCGGAGATGGGGTCTCCAGACACACACAGTACTCCAGATGGGGTCTCACCAACTGTCTATACAGAGGGATAACAACTTCCTGTTTTCTACTATTGATGCCTCTTCCTATGCATCCCAGTATCCCCCAGCCTTCCTTACTGCCTTCTCACATTGCTTGCCCACCTTTAGGTCATCTGATATAATTACCCCCAGGTCCCTTTCTATTTTTACTGTTGTCAGTATCTCACCCCCCATTGTGTACGCTTCCCCTGGGTTTTTGTTTCCCAGGTGCATTACCTTGCACTTCTTTGCATTGAATCTGAGCTGCCATACATTTGACCATTCCTCCAACCTTGCTAAGTCCCTTCTCATCCTTTCCACTCCATCTTGTGTATCAACCCTGTTGCAGATCTTTGTGTCATCTGCAAAGAGACATACTTTTCCTTCCAGTTCCTCTGCAATGTCACTTATAAAGACATTAAAAAGGACCGGGTCCCAGTACTGAACCCTGCGGTACCCCGCTAGTAACCCTCCTTTCTTCACTGTGTACTCCATTTACTACTACCCTTTGCGTCCTGTTGTCTAGCCAATTTTTTATCCAGACTACCACCTTTGGACCCACTCCAAGACTGGCTGTCTTGTATATTAATCTTTTGTGTGGGACTGTATCAAATGCCTTGCTAAAATCTAGGTAGGCCATGTCCACAGCCCCTCTCTGGTCTACTACTTTGGTCACCCAGTCAAAGAAATTAGATTTGTCTGACACGACCTTCCCATCGTGAACCCATGCTGCCTTGGGTCCTGTGCCCCACTGGCCTCTAGGTACTCAACAATTCTTTCCTTCAGAAGTGATTCCATAATTTTCCCTACCACTTAGGTCAAACTAACTGGTCTGTAGTTTCCTGCCTCTGTCCTGACTTCACCAATTTTTAAGATTTTCAACATTGCCATTTTTTTTACACCTCCTCATGAACAGTGCAGCTGTCATTTTTCACATCCTGCCCGAAATGTCTTTCGCACCTGTGACGCCAAATGGAGTAGTCACTGTGCAAAATCATCTTTCGGCTAATGACCTAAGAGTGCCACTGTTCATCAGGTGGGGTCACAAGAAGCCCATGTTGACAATTTGGATTGAAAATACCAACAAAAGCCTGGGGTATTACGGTTGCCAACTGTAATGCCCCACCCTCTAGAGACTGACAGGCTTCAGGGGTGTGACTTGGGATTGTTGGCTGTAATGCTCATGCCATTCCACCCCCACCTTGCAGCCAGTGACAGGCATCGAGGTGTGCCTTGAACTCTTCGGCCCCAAAGTTCACCCCATTCTCCTGTACTGCACCCATCTCAGTGTATTTCCTTATGGAATGGGGAGAGCGTAAGGACCAAAAACCCCAAGGCACACCGCAACACTTCTCAGTATCTGCAGGGTAGGGTGAGGTGATATGGCGTGAGCGTTATGTCTGATGACCCAAAGGCACACCCCAATGCCTGTCAATCTCTGCAGGGTGGGGGTGGGGTTGGCGTCAGTTCACTACTTCACTGCCATTCCTATTATGCATCTCTAACTCCTGCACTACCAATGCCAATGCCAGCAAGACAACATTTGGCATTGACAAATGCTTGTTAATTTCCCCCACATTGTTAAGCTTACTTGTTTAGATTTTGTCACAGACATTCCTGGTTTGGGTGTCTGTGTCAGGCCAAAATCAGGGAAAATACAAAATGTCCAGATTTTGGCTTCGTAAAAGGTGGTAACCCTACTATATATACATACTAGGGATGGGAGAACTCAGTGAAGTTCTGACCCTTATTAAATAAGAACCAGAACATGGTGAAGTCCTGATTTATACACACTGTGTGATCCTGAGCAAGTCACTTTACTTCCTTGTGCTCCCCGGTCGCACCTGGAAACAAGCTTCAGCTTTATGTGCTACTCCTGGTTAAACAAGGTTCCCTTTCCCCTTATCCTGATTAGTTCTGATTACTTCTGATTTATTGACCAATATTTGAAAAAATGTGAAAAAAATCCATAAAAGTGGCCAAAGTCACTTGCATTTGACACAGAGGCCCAAAGGAAATCATTTAATGGATTTATTTGTATAAAAATGAAATTAAAACTGCTAAATAAAAAAGCAATCTGTCACTACTAGCCCCTTCCCGGCTGGTCTATAACGATGGCATACCATGCTTGGGTGTGTGACATGAATGTGCTGGGAGAGACTGAGAGAGAGAGAGAGAAAGATGGAAATACCTACAGTATATCATAGCACCACCAAGCACTGCAGGCACTGCCAGGCAGCTAAGATTTATTTTTTTATTGATGGTGCTGTGTGGGTATTATTTTGATGGATGTTCCAGTCAGAGCCGAACAAGCCACAGAAATGGACATGGATTATGAAATGAGCAGCACTAAGAGAGCCCAGCCCACCCACCATACCTGTGTGAATGATGCAACTGCTTTGCATGCCCCAGTGTACTGTGGTATATGGTACACTACCTGGTCCAAGAGGTGGTAATGTTTTCTAGTACTACAACTACTTCAACTGAATCTGATCAACATGCTGAAGAATGGATGCTGAATACTTAAAGAGGAAAAATGAAAGACATAGTGATCACCACCCAGGCAAGCAACTAGTCACACATCGCATTGGTCAAGTGCAGTGCAGTCATAAAAAAGTTTACCACTGCCATCTGAAGACCTGATGACACACAACACAACACAACACAATGACATCCTTC
The DNA here is from genome assembly GCA_016271365.2 of Neoceratodus forsteri. Taxonomy (NCBI): domain Eukaryota; kingdom Metazoa; phylum Chordata; order Ceratodontiformes; family Ceratodontidae; genus Neoceratodus; species Neoceratodus forsteri. Next base: position 45,660,961 of record CM057451.1, read on the forward strand.
CTAGTTCCATAATTGCTTGCTGCCAGCCACGGGCAAGTAATTTAAGTATCAAAAATAAAATATGGTACTATAATAATCTCAGCCCAGTTACTGTAAGTAAGATGTAACCAGGCTAGCATACCATGCACACACACACACACACACACACACACACACACACACACACACACACACACACACACACACACACACACACAATAAAGAAATTATATGAATTTTAAGTTTTGTAGCATTTTTTTTCTGTGAAGTATTTGCAGCCAAATATTGGGGACGTGCAAAATATACAAAGAGTATTCAGTTTCTGAACTTTCAGACATCTGCTAAGCCATGCATGCACTGTACGAAAATTAAAACAGTACAGTCAGGATCACTTTCAGGGCAAAAAGTGACATGTAGTAGTAATAAGGAGGACCGGAGAAAGGACAAAAAGTGACAAGTAATTGTCGTGACTCAACCATGACTTCAGATGACAAAAAGTGATAGTGGTAGTAGTAGTAGTAAACAGCAGTACCCAACCTTGCAGATCAGACAGTGGTACCTGGTACCACCAAGTAAGTTTGTGACATGAAATGCAGTTGCTTGCTGTATTTGGACTCTGAACCCACTGATGTTATTTTTTTTCTATTTTGTGCTGCTCATGTGATCTTAGTGGCCTGGCCTAGCCTGTCCTGACCTGACTCATTGTAATTAATTGCAGCCTCGTGTAGTAGATCCTATTCCCAAAAGATTTTCACCACAGGCACAAATTCTTGAAAGTGTTTTGTGCATAGGGCCTGCTCAGAAACATAGAAACATAGAATTTGACGGTAGATAAGGACCGCTTTGCCCACCCAGTCTGCCCATTTCCCTACCTAATGGATAAGCTGCAGATCCTAGTTAACCAGCAGCCTACTTCTTCCTACCCCCACCCCCTAGAATTGCCTTATGACTGTCCCATGCATGCTTGAATTCCACCACTGGTTTGACTCCACAACCTCCTCCGGAAGGCCGTTCCATGCATCCACAACCCCCTCTGTGAAAAAATACTTCCTACATTACCTCTGAGCTGCCCCCCATCTTCAAATTGTGATCCCTTGTTCTTGCACACCTCTTTTTTTGAAAGATGCTACCCTCTTGTACTTTGTTGATTCCCTTGACGTACTTGAAAGTTTCTATCATGTCCCCCCCTCTCCCTCCATTCCTCAAGGGTATACATATTAAGCTCCTTTAGTCTCTCTTCATATGTCTTCTGGTGCAGACCCTACACCATTTTAGTTGCCCTCCTCTGGACAGCTTCCATCCTGTCTATGTCTTTATGGAGATTGGGTCTCCAGAACTGCATGCAGTACTCAGATGAAGTCTCACCAACTGTCTGTACAGAGGGATAATAACTTGTTTTCTACTGGTGATGCCTCTCCCTATGCATCCCAGTATCCCCCCAGCCCTCCTTGCTGCCCTCTCACATTGCTTGCCCACCTTTAGGTCATCTAATATGACTACCCCCAGGTCCCTTTCCATTTTTGTTGTTGTTAGTATCTCCCCCCCAATTGTGTATTCTTCCCCTGGGTTTTTGTTTCCCAGGTGCATTACCTTGCACTTCTTAGCATTGAATCTAAGCTGCCATACTACTGACCATTTCTCCAACCTGGCCAAGTCCCTTCTCATCCTTTCCACCCCACCTTGTGCATCAACTCTGTTGCAGGTCGTTGTGTCATCTGCAAAGAGACATACTTTTCCTTCCAGTCCCCTTTGCAATGTCGCTTATAAAGACATTGAATAGGACCGGTCCTAATACTGAACCCTGCGGTACCTCACTAGTAACCCCCTTTCTTCAGAGTGGACTCCATTTACTATTACTCTCTGTGTTCTATTCTCCAGCCAATTCTTTACCCAGGCTGTCATCTTGGGACCCACTCCCAGGCTGGCTAACTTGTATATTAATCTTTTGTGTGGGACTGTGTCAAATGCCTTGCTAAAGTCTAGGTAGGCCATGTTCACAACCCCTCCCTGATCTACTACTTTGGTCACCCAGTCAAAGAAATATATCAGATTTGTCTGGCATGACCTTCCCGCTGTGAATCCATGCTGCCTAGAGTCCTGTGCCCCTCTGGCCTCTAGATACTTGACAGTTCTTTCCTTCAGAAGTGATTCCATCATTTTCCCCTATCACTGAGGTTAAACTAACAGGTCTGTAGTTTCCTGCTTCTGTCCTGCTCCCACTTTTGTGAAGAGGATTCACATCTGCCCTCCTCCAGTCCTCGGGTACCATCCCATCCTCCCATGATTTGTTAAAGAGGGTAGTCAGTGGTGTCACTAGTTCTACCCTTAGTTCTTTTAGAATTCTGGGATGAATCCCATCAGGCCCCATTGCTTTGTCCACCTTGTTTTAAGAGTTCTTTCTGAACACTTTCTTCTGTAAATGGGCTGTTACTGAACAGTTACTGTATGTTTTATTCAGGTATCATATTTGAAATTAAAATGAGGTATGTTCACTTTGAGAAACATGAGGCGCTCAGCATTTTCTGGTGTCAAACAGGATCGTGTGTCAGTAATGATGTTACCAGCTGAACTGAACAATCGTTTTGAACAGACACTAGCTGGAGGGCAATTCATGTACTTCTTTACAATGTTTACTAAGGCAGGCCACATGTTTTGTTTGGATTTCCAGTATTTCAAAAGATCAGTATTCCAGCTGATATTGGGCTCTGCAAGTTACACTTCAACAATGGTTTGTGCTGAGGCTGTGTTACAAGAGGCACATGAAGATGTTACAATAACATCTTCTAAGTGACTCCAGAGACATGAAGCTGAACCAAGCGACTGTGGGACAGTGCTATCATGCTTGGCTGGTGGTGAAGAAGAAGATTCGGCTGCAGTGGCTGAGAAGGAAGAGGGAGAAAGTGGTGCAGCAGTAGAGGATGGGCCACCTGATACTGTGCTGCTGTGTTGTGAAGAAGATTCTGAATGTGGTGCTGCTGTTGTACTCTGTTCCATGAGAGCATGCACCTCGTCAATTATTTCTTGTTTGTTTCTCTCGAAACAAGTGTCATCATCATTACTCAATAGTTGCTTCGATTTGTATAATGGGTCCAAGATTGTTGCCTTAATGTAGTAATCAGAATGAAGCATTTTACATAGTTTGTCATCGTCTGCAACTTTTTTGATCATACGTCTCGTTAGATCTTGTTGTATTCTGGAGGGCAACCTTCATGTGTCCGCACCACTGGCAGCCTGTGTGATCATGTAACTGTCTTGCTTCTCTAACTTTTCCCTAATCAGATTCAGTCTGAATTTTAAAATTTTTATTAGGGGTATCACCTGGCTCAGAGTTGCTGTGTTAGCACTAACCTCCCTGGTGATTTCTTCAAATGGCTGGAGTAGTACAATGAGAAACTCCAGCTTGGCCCACTGTGGTGGAGTGATATAGACATCTGCATCACCAATTTTATTTTCTAAGGTGTACTGCCTGACAGCTTTCTATTGTGCCAGCTGCTCTTAGAACATATAAAAGGTCAAATTCCGTAGAATAGAAATGTCTTGGATTAGTCTGTGCAATGGTAAACTGTGCTCCTGCTGTATTTTTTCAAACAAGTGCCGGGCTTTGCTTGAGTGATTGAAATGAGTGCATATTCTTTTACCAGTGCTAATGACAGCCTTAATCTCCCTGTTGTCATCGAGAAAACCATGAACTGTTAAATTTAAGCAATGCGAAAAGCAGTGGATGTGAACAAAACCCCCCTCCTCCAAGGCCTTCCTTATGCTGCAACTATATTTGCAACTATAAAGCCAACTGACAGTCCCTATGAAGTGAGCCATTGCTATATTGGTCTTTGGAGATCTTCATTGATGTTGTATGAGGTATGTTCAGATGGAAAAAAACATTCTTGGAACAGCAAACTGCAATGCTTCACTGTCCCCACTCCCATGTGAATTATTGAAACATGCCCAATGGGCCATGACAGACATGAAGGGTTCAGGCTGACATCTTGTCCAGATGTCTGTTGTGAGATGCACCACTCTCCCAACAGCACTGCATAAGATGCGTCTTAAATTTTCACATATGACATCGTAAAGATCTGGAATCCTTGTTGTCGAGAACTATTTCTTCGATGGTATACTATATCAAGGTTTGAGGTACTCAAGTAGCCACCTGAATCCTATATGTACAACCACGTTATATTGTAGCAAATCAACAGCTATCATTTCTGACATTTTTTGGGTTATTGTGACAGCAACAGGGTGAGTCGAGGCATTTTTGGCCTTTCGCTCATATGTTTCTTAGATGGTAAGCTGTCTCCTTGAAGGAGGGCTTTTGAACACATGGTCACTTTCAGTAACAGTCGGAGGAGTCCTTTGAATGGCAGAAAGTGTTGGTGGAGGTGTAGTGCTGCGGGGGCTGCCACTGCTTTCATCTGTGAGTGTTATCCCCGAGTGTAGTGAGCTATCACTATCACTTTCTCTTCGAGACTCACAACTGACCTTCTCACTAATGTTACAACATCTTTCTAGGTGCCTTTTCAGTGCTGAAGTTCCAATGCTTCTTTCTTTTTATTCCTGCTGATTGAACATTTACAAGTAATGCATGTTGCTATCAACTCATTGGAAGCATTAATGGAGAAGTATGACCAAACAAAAGATATTTTTTTCGTTTTTTTCCCAGGAAGGCACGACACCTCGGTCATCTTTTCAGGGTCTCCCCCCCTGGATTTGTCTTGGGCCTGTTCCTGTTCTGGTTTATTCCCACTGTCCCCTTCCTCCGGAACCGAAACATTTCTGCCTGTTCCTTCCTCATCTGCAATTTCCATCCCCTCCAGTAAACCTGCTGCCTGAGCATTCTCTTCATCTTCTTTATTATCATCAGTATTACCCGTCACAAACTCACTCAGCAGGTCAGCCCTCTACTCCCAAAGTGCCAACCTCTGAGCGTAGAATTGTGAACAGTGAACAGAACAAGGTAACCCTCTTGTCTGTTTTGTGGGTTCGAGTCACCTTAGTCACAAGTTCTGGAGGGATTCAAACTGATAACTCTTGTTAGCGTACCCAATTATCAGGCTGAGATAATTCTGTCTTCGGGGGGCCAGATATCTTTGCCTACGGGCACCTAACCAGGTATTGCAAAATGAACCCTTAGAACTCTATGGAGAACCTAGAGAACTCTTTTCTGTTTCCCAGTTTGGTATCACAATAAGCAAATGCACAGTGTCAACTATCACCACATAAGCTTCACTTATATAAAAAGAAGTTTCAAGGCATACCAGGCAGTTTCTGTTTTTAAAATACATATCTTTATTTTAAAATAGATAAAATAGGAAAACAGTAAAATACAGAGCAAGCTATCCCAACACATACAGCCCTAAAAACAAAACAGGTTTAAAAGTACACATTCCTACAATACATACACTCAGGCTAGTCTTATATAAGGTCTCCTTACTTCTTAATCTTTCAGTGCTTTGTTGTTCCTCTCTCTGTCAGAAAACGATAAGTTCTCTCTGTAAGGTCTGCTCAGTATTTTAAAAGCAGTGTTGAGCCGGCCTTCTCCCTGAGGTCACCTAACTCCGCCTTGGTGTATTAAAATTTATATTTTATAACACAGGATGTCCTACTGAGATAATTAAAAAAATAATAGGTGACAAACATGAAAATCATGTGACTTGTCAAAACTGGTCTGTGATCTGCTTTACCTAGACCTCAAAAGTCTCTTTGATGTAATCCACTGAATACCTTAAGCAAATGCATATTGGACTTCCTTATTTAGTCTGGGACCTGCTTCACATAGACATCAAAAGACTCTTTGATGTATTTACTGGTTATCTTGGGAGACACCTCAAACATGCTTATTTTCCTTCTTTCATGACACCTAGTGCAAATCAAAGGATTTCCCTGAGGACGTCATGAATGGATATTTTATTTCTGGTGCTTCAAAGCAAATTTAACAAGCTAATTGCACCTCAGATCTCTGTAGTTTGACCTACGTCCTGTCCTTTGAACTTATGCCTGGGGGGGGGTTTGATGTGTCATTTCAGCCAGTCAGTAAGTTCTTCCTGACAGACACTTCCCTACATATTTTATATTTAACGAAAATGATACATAGATCAGAACCAGCTGTCCAAGTGTGACATTACCCTCATTGGGTTCAGCCTCAGAAGAATCGGATGAAGGACTGGCAGTAGCATAGTATGCAATTGGTCCATACTGTCGGGTTCCTTTGCTGGTGGTACCCACCATGCCTTTAGTTTTTTTAACTACATAACTTTTTTTTTTTTTACTTGGGACTAATGGTGATGATCTGGAGACATTCACCTTTTTTGGATTTAAGCATTCACTTGGAAGACAAAACCTTATTAGATGTGAAAAAATCCCTTTTTGTGGTTTTATTTTGTTTTCCCTTTTCAGGCTGATTGCTGTCTTTTGCAGTGTCATTGCCTACCTGAGAACTAGAAAATGTCATCAACACTTTGATCCATTTCGTAACAAAAGATCCCTCTAACATGAAAAGTGATGTCCTTTTGATGACTCCCACCCACACAGACTAGGGACAGATTTACTGTTGTAACTCATGACTGTACACAGCACACCGGCAGAACAGCATTCCACCACCACTTCCTTCCAAGATTGCTGGACTGGCTCCTATAATACTTACTGTTAAGTGAAAGTGACCAAATTCAGCAAATGTTAAGTGTGCCTCAGAATCAGAATTGGAGATGCAGACACATCTGGTGCATTAGCCGTACACAGCACAGTCCCACACTAGGGGTTGGTTAATGCTTATACATAATGTAAGTTTGTAATGTGCTGTTCTCTGCCACCTAACCATAGCCCTACTTCTTCTGGCAGCAGGGGATATACACTCTAACCCCGGCCCAACCCTAACCCCAGGCCCCAACCACCGCATACCAAACCCCTCAGCCAAGGCCACCACTGACACTCATTCCAGCTACCTTCCCCGTGGCCTACGCTTTCTCCATCTAAATATCCGCAGCCTAGCCCCTAAGCTTGATCAGCTCCAGGTCCTAGCTGCCCACCATGCCCCCAACATAATCATCCTATCCGAGACCTGGCTAAACCCCAGCCTTCCAGATAATACCATCACTATTCCAGGGTACACTATCACACGGCAAGACCGGCCATCCAGAGACGGTGGTGTGGCTATGTACATCAAATCAGCCCTTCACTTCACTGTCTCCCTCACTAAAGCTGAACCCAAAGCTTTTGAGCTCCTAATGGTAAGACTGTCCCTTCCCTCCTCATTACCCATCTTTGTGGCTGGAATCTATTGCTGCCCAGGCACATCAACCACAATAGTCGCCGATCTTCTAGGCCAGCTCTCATCTCTCGCACAGTCAGGTGAACTTTATGTCATGGGTGACTTTAACCACAACTGGCTAGCACCCACTTTTAGCAAAACCCAAACTGAAATAACCTCTCTCAACCTTAGTCAAACCATCTTGGAACCCAAACACTCTAATCATAAGTCCGGGTAATCACTTCCTCCTCGACTGGGCGCTTACATCCCACCCACACCGCATCGTCAGTTCAGGCCTCCTCCCTGATTCCATCAGTGACCACCATCTAATCTACTTGGTGCGCAAGATCCACAGAATTAAATCCCCTCCCAAATTCTTATTCCAATGGTCTTACAAATCCCCTAACCTCTCCCCACTCCTGGTTGATTTGGCCCACTCTAATTGGGTCCCGAGCCCTACCTGCTCTAACATGGACGCGGCCCTCTCACACTTTTGGAACACTTTCCTCACCGCCTGGGACAAACATGCCCCCCTGCGCCGGGCTAGAGTCCGGGGGTCTCACCTACCCTGGATCTCCCCTGAGCTGATAGCTTGCCAACAAGCCCGTGACAAGGCCTGGCGAAACTACAAATCCACGCTCCTCCCAGGCAACTACATCACCTACCGCACTCTCCGCAACAAGTGCATAAAGGCCATCCGCTTAGCTAAGGCTGATTACTTCAACAACACCCTAAATGCAAACCTTGGGAGCCCTTCTAAATTCTGGAAAGTTATTAACTCCCTCTTCACCCCCCAAACAACAAGCCCCCCTCCTGTCCTCCTCTCCCAAGGGACTCTCCTCTCCAACCCCCTTAAGATAGCCTCCGAGTTTAATTCCTACTTTACTACATGCGCCCAGGCCCTCCTAGATTCCCTTCCTCCAGCAACCAAACCCGCTCCCCAGACACCTATCCACCTTCCGACTGCTAGGAACCCTTTTTCCTTCAGACATATCTCCCCTGCTGAAACCCTAGATGCCCTGCACTCCCTGAATCCCTCCAAAGGCAAATCCCCTGATGGTCTGGATAACAAACTCTTCTTCCTATCTGCCCCCGCCATTGCTACTCCCCTCGCAGCCCTACTAAATCTCTTTCTCCACTGAGTCACTCCTCCGAATGGAAGCATGCCACTGTCATACCCTCCCAAAGGTGGTGATCCTACCTCCACAACAAACTACCGTCCCATCTCCTCCTCCCGCCTCTCGCCAAACTCCAGGAACACCTAGTGCTTTCCCAACCTCCGACTTTCTATGAAACTAACTTCTTCACCCCTTTTCAGTCCAGTTTCGAAAATACCACTCTACTACCTCCTCCCTACTAAGACTCATGGACTCCATCCTCACTGGGATGGATAAAGGACTAATCACTGCCGCTATCTTCATTGACCTAGCAAAAGCTTTCGACACGGTATCCCATCCTCTCCTCCTATCCCACCTATCTGGGGCTGGGTTAGCAGAGTCTGCCACTAACTGGTTCAGTGCCTACCTTCTAAATAGAACCCAATCTACTAAAATAACTGACCATACCTCCCCCCCATCACCACCGGTGTCCCCCAAGGCTCAGTTCTTGGCCCCATCCTTTTCTCCATCTTTCTCAATGATCTGCCTAAATCTTGCTCCTCTACCGCAGTCCACATGTACGCAGATGACATGGTCCTCTTAACCTTCGGCTGGACCCACGAAGAAGTCTCCTCCAAACTTCAAACCGATTTCAACAAAATCCAGCGCTGGTTCAATACCAACCAGCTCTCCCTAAATGCCAAAAAAACTGTCTCTATGACTTTCAGCACTAGACAGCGTCTATCCAAACTCACCTGCCCCCTGATCTTCCATACCCAAAATAACTCCATCCTCGAGGAAGTGCCTTCCTTCAGGTATCTAGGGGTTTGGCTCAATTGACACCTCTCCTTTTCCACACATGTGGATGCCATCATTTCAAAATTGCGCCCCAAACTTGGTGCCCTCTATCGAAACCGCTCCAGTCTCCCACTACCGGTCAGACGGGAGCTAGTCCAGAAAATTATTCTACCGTCCTTTGACTACGTGACGTCATTTGCAGCTCCGCCGCCAAGACCACCCTAACCAGACTTGACCCCCTCTTTAATGCTTTCTGCCGCTTCGCCCTCAGTGCTCCCCCTCGCTCACATCACTGTGAGTTCTACCGCTCACTGGCCCTGCTATCCCTGAGCAACTGGCGCCTAATTCATAGCACCAAATTCACTTCCAATTTCTGGCTCAGCTCCTTCCCTCCCTACCTTGCTTCCTTCTTATCTTCCCCTCCCACCCCTACCTTCGGATGCTAGGCTTCTGGTCATCCCTCACCGTAGGACCACCGCCATCCAATCAGCCTTCTCTTACCCTTCCCTAAACTCTGGAACTGCCTGCCGGGTCAGATCTGCCATTCATCATCCAAACACTCCCTATCATTTGCCCTCACTAACTTCCTTGCACAAAATTGCAACTGCCCCTGACTGCCCCCGATAGCTCTCTTCCACCTACCCCCTTGCGCCTGACCAGCGGCTCGGCCTTCACCTAATTGCTGGCTTATACACTACCCTATGCACTTCACTTACTCCCACCTCTAATTTCCTCCCAATCTCTCCTTCCCCCTCCCTCCCTCCCTCCTAATTAACCTTTGCTTCTCAACCACACACACTGCTACTGCTCTCCTCTCCTCCCTCCCCCACTCTTATTCACCCCTCATCCTCTCCTCCAGCTCCTACTGTCAACTTGGTGTATCCCGCCTCAACTCAATTCCTGCTACTGGCACTCAAGTATTGTTATTGGCACTTGCTTAATCATGTATTAACCTTGAAGTGTTCCCTGGTATGTATTCCCAGTCCATGATGTTTGATTCCTGTACTGTTTCACCTATTGCAAGCAAAGAAAAAAAAAAATGTGCAAATGTAATCCTTTACTGCTCCACCTATTGTAAAAATGTGCTAATGTAATCCCACCCATCTGTACATTTCTGTATTTACGCTATTCAATATTCATATTGGTATGTTGATCTGCCTCCACTTGTAACCCTTCCCCTCAGGTCACACCATGAGACGAGCATCTTTTTGCTCAGTGCACCTTTCCTGGTGAAACATTTTCAATAAATAAATAAATAAATATAATGATAATAAGGAATAATGGGGAATGAGTGATGATGATGACACTTGTGTGTAGTGCTTGTACTTTACTTGTGTTGTACTGTAAAAACTCAGCCTGCTACAACTCACAGTCAGATTATCCCCTGTGCCACCCACAGCCAGCAGCACAGGGCAGGCACAGTAACTTGTATGTTATTTGAACTGTATTTTTTTTTTTAATACATGAAATCATGATTGAACGTAGGTGATGGTCGTTATTCGTGATTGGACTGTACACGCAGCTGCACTGAAGCCAGGAAAAAAAAATTATTTGGGATTTCTTGGGCTGACAAATTTATCATGGGCCACTCTACAGTCTCTTTCCCTCTCCCCTCTTTACATCACAAAGATTTATTTTGTCACCCTACTGCCCTTGCTCTATACACACAGCCACACTGAAACCAGGAAAAAAAAATATTTGGAATTTCTGGGATGTCACATTTATTGTGGGCCACCCTGCAGTCTCTTTCCCTCTCCTCTCTTTACATCACAAAGATTTATTTTGCCACCCTGCTGTCAAGAAAAAAAAAAACTTTCATTTGGGATTTTCTATAACTGTAATCTCTGAGCCACCACTACTCTCTCCTCTGGATCTGGAATGGCACAAGCCTGATTTTGCTGCCTGCACTTTTTGTACACACACCTACTGTCTGAGGCCAAGAAAAGTTTCATTTGGGATTTTCTGTAACTGCAATCTCTGGGACTCCCCAGTACTCTGGATCTGGAATGGCACAAGTCAGATTTTGCCCGGCTGCCCTTTTCGTACACACAGCTACACTGTCTGAGGCCAAGAAAAAAAACTTTCATTTGGGATTTTCTATAACTATAATCTCTGGGCCACCACCATCAGTACTGCCTCCTCTCTGGATCTAGAGTAGCACAACTCAGATTTTGCCAGAGGCCAGTCTGCCCTTTTTGTACACACAACTACTGTCTGAGGATCAGAAAAAGTTTAATTTGGGATTTTCTGTAACTATAATCATTCATGCCCCCCCTCCTAATGCTCCCTCCCATCATCAAACGACTGACTTCACCCACCCCATGACCTCCACGATTGGGAATCATTCCCTCTCCTTCCCCTAACTCTAGTGATTTTGCTTTTTTTGTTTTGGTGCTTCTAGTCTCCAGTTTCTCTCTTCTTCTGCTTCATCAGCAGCTTCTCCACGCAGCTGAGAGATCCTCCTCCTTTTGGGCCACGCGGCGCACTCACCAGCCTTATATACCAGTGAGTGCATCACGTGATCTTCTGTTGCCTTATTGGATGCTGCCGGCTGCCTGTATGTCCCAACAGCATGCCCCAGGCAACAGAAAAAAAATGCAGAAACAGCATCTCTATGGACCCAGAACCAGACTTCTACTGCAAAATTCGTATTTATCTGGGTCCGTGGATTGCGGGTTCGATCTGGGGGTCCAGATCAGTCCGCCCACCCCTAATGCATACCATACAGTAAATGCAATGTAATTTTTTTTCCCTACAGTATGTTTTCATGCCACCATTACCATTCCACACCAAAAAGAAAACCCCAAACTAGTTAATCTGCTGCAGTAATTCTGTATTAGAGCTAAATTCAGTTGTGGTACTAGTGCTGGATTATGTTACCCATGATATCCAATGCAGTTATTATTCATAATGCTTACTAGCCCATTTCAATTAATTGCATTTAATTGTATTTGTATTAATTGTTCTTAGTGTACTGTACCTCTGCACCTCCCTTCCCTCCTCCCCAGGACACATCTGGAAACGAGCTGTTACCAGCTCAGTATGTCTTTCCTAGTAAAACTTTCAAAATAAATAAATCCCTGATACAGTATGGCATATTTCATCAACATCGGGGAGGGAGGATATAGAAAACTCCTTAAGTATGTGTTAATGTGTGCCTGCCTGTTTGGAGGAAGGAATCGTGACCAAAGCCAGGACTCCCTTTTATGAATCATTCTTCTCTCTTGTGCTTCTAATCCCAAGCATTGTGCATGCTCGTTTTTTAGCCATGCAAAGTTTTCCAACATAGGGGAAAGAGTATGCTTTCACCAGCGAGCTATACAGAGAAAATACCACCTACCTCTTTCTGTTGGTGATACCCCTCCTTATGCACACCAGCATCCCACTAGCCCTCCCAACTGTCTTGTTGCACTGCCTGGTCACCTTTAGGTCATCAGATATGATTACCCACAGGTCTCTTTCCTGTTTGGTGGCCATACTACCTCTCCACCCATTTTGTACTTTGTCCCTGGGTTTCTGTGCCTTAAGTACATAATTTTGCACTTTTTTGCATCGAAACCCTGTTGCCATACTTTTGACAACTCCTCGAATTTTCTCAGGACTCTGCTCATTCTTTTCACCTCCTTCTGGAGTGTCCAACCCATTGCAGATTTGGGTGTCATCCGCAAAGAGGCAGGCCTTTCCTTCCAGCTCCTCTGCAATGTCACTTATAAAGACATCAATGAGAACGGGTTCCAGTACTGATCCCCAAGGCATGCTGCTGGTCACCCTCCCTTCCTCAGAGTGAAGTCTGTTTACCACCACGCTCTGTCACCTATCCCCTAACCAATTTCTTACCCAGTTTAACACTTTTGGACCCACCACTAAGTTACCCAGCTTCCATACGAGTCTCCTAAGTGGAACGGTGTCAAAAGCCTTACTGAAATCTAGGTAGGCCACATCCGCCACTCAACTCTAATCTAATTCCCTGGTGGTTCAGTCAAAGAAACCTTTCAGATCCATTTGACATGACCTCCCTTTTGCAAATCCATGCTGCCTCAGATATTGTAACCCATTGGCTTCATGATATTCTACAGTCTCTTCCTTAAGCTGTGATTCTGAAAACTTTCCCACAACAGACTTCAGGCTGACTGGCCTATAGTTGCCAGCCTCCTCCCTGCTACACATTCGTGAAGTGGGTCTACATCTCCCCATCTCCAGTCCTCTGGAAACGCTTTTGTTTCCATTGAGTTGTTAAAGAGGATTATGAAATCGGCATTAAGCATGCCAACTCCTGATTGATTGAGAGCTGTTTTCATCTGAGCCATTATTCCAGCACAACAGCCCTGGTAAAAGTAACTCCTGGCACTCAGATCTCCTTACCAGTCAGGTATGGCATATCACTCCCCACTGTCAGTGTCTGCCCGCTCACTGTTGCTGACTACTAGCTAGCTGTTGCTGATTTCCTGGTCCAGTATTTCTGAATCCCAGCCCTGCTCTGGTCTCATTCACTACCATCCAATTCATGAAATAGAAAAAAAAGAAAGTAACATTTCTATCTGTCACCACAGCTGCCAACTATGATTTAAATCATCACTCGCACTTCCACAGTTAGTCTGGCAACTCCTGCCCACTCCATAACTGCAGCTCTGAAACAAAAATTTTCCAAAATTTAGTCAGGCTCACACACTTGCCACTAGTCAGAAATGTTACTTTTTTTCCTCTTAATTCCTGCAATGGACAGTACTGGCATAGATCAGAGCAGGACCAGGACTCAGAAGTACTATAGCAGGAAGTCAGCGGCAGCGAGCCGTCAGTCAGCGACAGCGAGCGGGCAGGCAGTACTTTTTCTCTTTTCCATTAAGTTGACATTTTTTATATTTGACTAATTAAAAACACAGAAAGAGATGTTTTATATATATATTTTTAATTTATTAATGGTACAGGGACCCATATCGCAATAAGGCACTCGGGGGTATTATGGTGGGGATAATGGCCTTTCTTAGATGGTGGAAGTGCTCGGCTTTGCCTGGTGCTTCAACTCACCTGAGGAAGGCTGTTATCCCACCATAATGCCCCCCTTCATGCCTGATTGCTTAACTGTCAGAAGTGCAGCCTGTGCCTCTCTAAACTCCCTCAAATTGGCCGTCCCGGTGGTGCTGCAATTTGAGGCACTGATCACTGCACCTTGCACCACACCATCGACCAGGGTTTGGGAATGAGCTCGGGTCACCGGGGGTCGGCAGGGGCGAGAGAGGATTGAGCATCTGGAGGACTGCTCTCCTCTCTCAGGGAGGGAGGGTTTGTCATCCCACTCACTAATTGCCACCTGGCAATGGCTGGGGGGAAGTATGGGTCAAGAGGCATGTACTGACATCCTTGCATTGGTAGGGTGGTGGGCCGGGGAGAAAAATGGTGGAAAAGAGTCTGGCAGGCTCTGTGATGTTCCACTGCATCCCGAGGGCCATCTCTGGTTTCTGGGATGGGTCTCAGGGGAGGGGAGAAGTGGGCTCACTCCTCTCTGTCCCTGCCATGGGGGAATTTCTGGGGTCGGCAGGAGCGGGAGTGGCAGGACCTGAGAGTGAGTCCCTCTGCTAAGAGAACTGTAGCTACCTACCAGGGTCCAGGTGGAAAAATACACTAATTACAAAAAAAAAAAGACTTCCCTCAAACTGTTTGGATACACCCCTCTGGCCCTATTGCTTTGTCCACATTCAGATTTGAGAGTTCCTTCTGGACTTTCTCCTCTGAAAAACAACTAGTGACTACCTCCCTCCCTCTAAAGCTCCTGTTACTTTTTTCTGGCCCCTCCCCTTCTCCTTCCTATGTGAACACTGAACAAGACTATTTGCTCAGGACATGTGCCTTTTCCTGGTCCTGATTTTCACAGTCGTCCCTTTCCTTCTTAACATTACAAATTTTCTTTACACTTACAGTACATACCTAAAAAAATTACCCCTTTTCTTGCCACCTGGGCTATTCTATTCTCAGTTTGCACCCATGTGCTCATTACTACTTTCCCCATTTCCCTCTGTTTCCTGTGATACGCCTCCCTATCCTCCTTCCAGTGTGTCTCCTTATGCCTTCTAAATGCTACCCTTTTAGCATTACCTTTCCAGCCACATCTTTTGAGATCCATGGCAGTCTCTTTTTTCTTTTGCTCACTTGCTTAGCACAGAGGTTTGTTGCCTTAACTGTGCCCTTCTTTAGCTTCACTGGCTGTTCCTTTACCCCACCCTGGTCATTCCCCCCAGCCAGATCATTACTGAAGCATTTATCCCCCTTTTTAAAATCTGTCCTCCTGAAGTCCAGGGCCCTTGCCCTGGTGTGGTTTGATTCTTTATTTTTCATTTCTTTAATTTATTTAAACATTTGGTAACCGAGAAAGGCACACTGTGCCAAGGCTCATCTCCAGGTGTGATCCAGGGAACAGGGAGCATGGGATAACAGTATACAGGATGCAAATAAAGGAAAAAAATACAGGATAACAATATTGTATCAGAATACAATAATAGCTTCAAACAATAGCTTTGAACAGTTTAGGTAGTGTGTACAAAGTGATACTAGCAGTAGGTATATACAATGCAGACATACAACCAGTGCAAGTGATACAGTATATGTTGTTATGGGAGCATGCAGGGGTAGGCAGGCAGTGCAGCTGAGATTTGACTGAGGTGTGTGAGAGAGAGAGAGAGAGAGAGGGAGAGAGAGAGTTACATAGGAGGGAGGTCGAGAGTTCCAAAAAGAGGGAAGCCGATAGGTGTAGGTGGATTTGCCCACATTAGGTGATGGTTTGGGAAGGGAGGAAGAGCGGGAATCCCTAGAACACAGGGAGAATGG
Organism: Neoceratodus forsteri; assembly: GCA_016271365.2. Taxonomy (NCBI): domain Eukaryota; kingdom Metazoa; phylum Chordata; order Ceratodontiformes; family Ceratodontidae; genus Neoceratodus; species Neoceratodus forsteri. The sequence goes on from CM057451.1 coordinate 45,676,897, forward strand.
AGAGGAGGAAAAGGGCTAGGAGAGCTTTGGCTATTCTTTGAGATGTTCCAAAGGTCATACAGTTTTTGATGTGTTTACATTGAGTTGTTTAGCTTGGAACCAAGACTGAACAGAGAGGAAATCTTGTTACAGGCCGGATTGAATCATGGTAGGGTCGGGGCTGAGGGTGAATAGGATGGTGTCACCCTCATACATATGGATGAGGGAACTGGAGCAAATGGATGGGAGGTTGTTTACGAAGATGGAGAAAAGAATGGGGCCAAGTAAAGAGCCTTGGGGAATAGCCACTAAAATTGGGAGGGAGAGGGAAAAGGAGTTTGCCATCTTAACCAATTGATATCTGCATGTGAGGTATGAGGTAAACCACTATATGGCAGGAGGGGCAAGCCCTTCATCCTCACGTGTGTTTAGGAGCAGTGGGTGGGACACAGAGTCGAAGACCTTTGCCAGGTCAATGAAGACTGCAGCAGTGAAGTGGCCTTTGTCAGCAGCAGAGTGGATGTGGCCTGTAACACAGAGAAGGGAGGATATGGTGGAGTGGTGTTTTCTGAAACCAGATTGGTAGGGGGACAGGAAATTTATGGAGGTGAAGAAATCGGTCAGTCTGGATTGTACTAGGTGTTCCTGTAGCTTAGATAAGGTGGGGAGGAGGGAGATTAGTCGGTAGCTGCCGGGTGTTAATGGATCACCGCCCTTGTGGAGAGGGATGACACAGGCCAGTTTCCAGGCTTTGGGAACTGTGTCTGAGGAGAAGGAAAAGTTCATTAAGAAGATGAGGGGGAGAGTAATGTCAGGAGCTGATAGGCACAGTAGACTGGGATGTATGCCATCTGGACTAGACTTAGATGGGTTGAGGGATAGGAGAGTATCCAGTACCTCTTTAGTTGAGGCTGGAGAGAGTAGGAATTTCTGCATGACAGGTTTTGCATGGGGGTTTTAAACGCAGGTGGGGAGGTTGTGGATTGGTCAGGGACAGCACAAGTAGTGAAAAAAGTGTTGAGGTTATCTGCAACTTGGATGGGGTCAGTTATAGTAATGCCATTTTGCTTGAGAGTGGGGGTGCTGGTCTGAGGTGGAGGATTGATGATTTATTTATTTATTTAGCTTTTGTTGACCGGGTAAGTGCACTAGACAAATTCTGCCTATTTTCAGGCACGACCAGGGGCGGATACAGATGAATGCCAACTGACCTTGGAACCAGATTAAGCTGTTGGTGGTATTTTTTTTTTTTTAGTGAATGAGGAAATTTGGCCAGGACACCGGAAATTTCCCTACTCTTTTCGATAAGTGCCATGGGATCTTTAACATCCACCTGAACTACCACCAAACCAAGCAGATGGGACCTTGGTTTAACGTCTCATCCGAAAGACGGCACCTCAGAAATGCAGCACCCCTCTCATGCTGCATTACAGTGTCAGTACTGGGATATTAACCCAAGTGCCAGATGTGGGAACTGAACCCACAGCCCTCTGATCTCCCGGCCTCAGAGGTGAGTGTGCTACCTACTGAGCCACTGACACTGCTGGAATGGACTATGTTCCAGAAGGAAGAGGGGTGCACTTTGCTGAGACAGTTCTTAAAATAGTCAGCCTTTGCTTGCCTAATGGCCTTGGTGCAAGCATTTCTTGTGGTGTTGTAGGCTTGTCTAGCCTGTGGGGTTAGGGAAGCTTTGAAAGCAAAGCAGGTCTTGTCATGGGTTTTGCACAAGGCAACTACTGGGGCTGTGATCCAGGGGTGGGGGCGTTTTGTAACCCAAGCTTTCTTATCTGGGGCATGGTGGTCCCAGACACTTTTGAAAATGTTTGTGAACTGGGCTAGGACAGTGTCGACATCTACTGTGGAGTAAACAGGTGCCCAGTTTGCATTGTGTAAATCTGAGAGGAGGGAGTTTGTGTTGAGTGAGTTTAGGGGGTGTACAGTATATTGATATATTTTGGTGTGGACTTGGGCAGTTGGGTTTTCCTTATGCAGCACATGATACAGTGATCACTGAGGGTAGGGTCAAGGACTCCAGCAACAGAAATTCTGTGAGGATGGGATGAGAGAATCCAGTCAATAGGGGAGTGGTTTGAGGAACGGGTGTTGTAATGGGTGGGTTCAGTAATTAGCTGAGTGAGGTTTAAGGATTCAGTTTTGGAGGTGGCAGGCTTTAAGGAGGGGGAGAGCCAGTCTAGGTTGTAGTCCTCCAAGAGCAGTAGTTCACCTGAGCTTGCTAATGGCAGAAGAGCAGAGATGCACTCAGCGAGTGCATCTTGTCCAAGCCCAGGGAAGGCATAGACCACTCCTATGAAGGTGGGAAGAGTAGAGAGAAAGGAAAATTTGGCTAGGATCAGCTCATGTGATTCAAGGCGGGATTCTTTTTTATGAACAGAGTATGAGAGGGGTTACGTTATGAGCATAACTACTCCACCTCCTCTCTTTCCACAGTCTTGCTGGATGATTGCATAGCTGGGGAAAGTGAGGGAAGAGTCAGGGGTTTTGGTGGATGACCAGGTTTCTGAGAGGCATAGGATGTCGGGGGAGATCTGAGTTAGCCGCAGTTTAAAAGGTCCATTTTGGGCAGGAGACTTCTAATGTTGATATGCATGACTTTTAGGTCTTTGAGGGAGGATGGCACTTGTTTAAGCATGGGGTGGCCCGGGTTCTGTTCTACATCTCCAGCAATGAGCAAGATGAGCAGGAACACAGACAAGGTGGCTGGGAGTTTCCACCCTTTTGTGGTGTTGAGGGAGTAGGGCTTGCATCTGGAGCCTCATATAAGAGTGAGGCAGTAGGTTAGTTGAGGTGGTAATATGCTGGAGGAGATCACATGAAAGGAGGGCATAGGTATAGGGTGAGGTGTTGGTAAGGAGGGCTTAAGGTGTTGTATTAGGTAGTGGGGTGCGGGGGGGGTGGGTAAAAGAGCCAGAGAGGAGACTGGAGTGTGTGGAGGAGAGAATATAGGAGATGGAGGACAGAAGTAGGAGTATAGCAGCAGGGTTCATGTTTAGATCTTGAGGGTGGACTTTGAGAGTGAAATAATTACTGAAAATAGGGTTGCTGTAGAAAGCAGTGCAAGTAGCTGATACAAAGGAGAATCTTCAGACAATAGGGATGATAGTTAGAAGTAAAAAAAAAAGAAGCTATAGATTTAAAAAGAGCTAAAGTGCCCCGAGGGGTGTAAAATAGAAAGAGTACAAAGAAGGGAGCAGCTGCAGGACTATTTGGTTGTATTAAGTTCAAATCACTTTTACATTGAAGTACTGTATCACAATCTGCTGCCCTCTGCAGGTGAAACAGTATACTGTAAGCTACTAATGGGGAAATCGACAGTCACATGATCCCTCGTCACTATGAAAAGCAGGCTAGCCAAGAGTGGGCGTGCTGAGTGACTGGAGGGGAGCAGCCAAAATCACAGCGCCAGAAATGGGCAGGCTCCCTTCTAATTTTAAAGTCAGCAAGGACTTCAAAATTAATTTAGGGCTGAACTGAGGTCCTAGAAAATATTCATTCCCTAATATGAAAAGCAGTGTGGAGCTTCCTACTCATTGGGAAGCTCCGATTATAAGAGCAGCATGTAAGGAGGAAGGAGCTCTGATGCAGAAAATAGCTCAGAACAGGGAAACTGCATTGAATTTAGTCTGAGCCCCGGTTACAGATGAGAGTTCTGAAAGTGCAGCACTCAGACCAGAGCTCTGCAGCATGTAGGCTCGCTTAAAAATATATATATATATTTTGAGTTTATCAGTAAAGGACCTTTACACTGGAGATAAAATTCATTGTATGATTATAATAAAACTGTAAATTACAAGGTTAGCTGCAGTGAGACTTTAAACCTGCCAGCTCCCAGGGAGTGACTTTTTCCACTGTAGATGTTTTTTTATTTGAATGAAAGTTTTAAAACAGGCAAAGGCAAGATGTCCGCAGGTACAAATAAATTTTCCCAAGCTTAGAGAGTCAGGGGAGTCTTATAATCCAGATGAAAAAAGGCACCAAGTTCAAAAACTGTAGCACTGGTAGGGCACAGTGTTTGTTGGAGGAATCAGAGGGAGTACCTTGTTTGATAGAGTTGGCAGGTGGGAGCAGCTCTCTGCAGCTGTGCCCATGGGTGGGGAGTGCCCATGGGGCCAGTCACTGACTGTGAAATAATACAGGGACATAAAATTTGTACTGGAGGGAGGTCAAAAGGAGTAGGCAGGGCTAGGAGAGAGGGCAGGTTAACTGAGCTGGGAATCAGTTTGCAAGAAAGTGGAGGAGAGCAAAGAGGGGATCAGAAGAGACTTCACAAAAAGCAGTCAGACAGCAAGCACAGAGCTAGCAGGAGTGCATGTCTAACAGTTAAATTTCAAACAACAAAAGATAAATACAATGCTTGTATAAATTCATTTCTGCAAATAAATTTCAGAGAAAAGGCAGCGCTAGCAATAGAAACGTTCCTAATAGTAATTACAGAGTTAAAAACTAGAGCAGGAAATCACAGGAAATAGTTCAATGGGAACATTAATTTAAGACAGTCACAATTAGTAAAGAGTCTGTGGGCAGCAGCCAAAATCACAGTATCAGAAAAGGGCAGACTCCCTTCCAATTTTTAAAGTGAACAAGGACTCTGAAACTAATTTGGGGCTTAACTGAGGTCCCAGCAAATATTTATTCCGTAATACCAAAAACTGTGTGGAGCGTCCTACTCATTTGTTGCTGCCAAGGGTTCCACAGCTGTCCTTATGTTGAACCCCACTGTATGGTGATCACTGGTCCCTAGCTGGCCTCCCACCTTGATGTCTGCAACACTGTCTCTGTTAGTGAGCACCATGTTCAGTATTGCCCCATCATGTCTGGGCTCCCTGACTAGTGGCCTGAGAAATACCACCTGCAGGGAGTCCAGGGTGTTCCTGCTTCTAGCTGAAGCTGCAGCTGGGAGGCTCCAATTTAAATCCGGCAGACTGAATTCCCTTATTAGCAGCATCTCCCCCTTTTCTGACATCTTGCCAAAGGCTTCCACGAGTACCTTATTTAAATCCCCCCTCATGCAGGAGGCCTGCAGATCACCCCAGTGTGAATAGTGGCTGGGTTTTCCATCTTCAGGGTGACCTACAATACCTCCACCACCCCCCAGATTCCCTGTATCTATGTTGCTTTTATACCTTTCCTCATGTAAAGCAACACAACTTGTCATTTTCTTCCCACCCTGTGCTTCCTGAACTGAGTATATCCTGGCATGGACATGTTCCAGTCATGGTCTTCAGTGCACCATGACTCGGTAATGACCACACTATCCAGGTCAACCTCTGCCATGATGATCTCAAGGTCAAGAAGACTCTGTCGTGATGGCTTTGGCTTCTGCCATCATGGCAGGTCTACTATGAAAACCCGAAAATAATTTCCCCGACCCTCTGTTGCCCGAGCCTGGAATCCTGAAAACAAAATCCCGACAGTTGGATTTTGCATGGTTTTCGTGTTTCAGGGGGCTTTGCCCCCCCCCCCCGAAAAATATTATGGGGGTGCAAAATCACACTATTGGGATTTTGTGGTTTGGGATTCTGGGCTCGGGCAACAGAAGGTTGGGGAAATGAGTTTCGGGTTTCTGTAATGATCCCATCATGATGCTGATGATGCCAAGTTATGGCGTATAGTTAATGATTCTTCTTCTGCCTTTATATTACAGGAGAATTTGAATAATTTATCTATTTGGGAAAAAGAACATAAATTGATCTTTAATATCTCAAAATGTAAAGTGATGCATTCCGCCAAAAATAATAGGCTTATTAACTATTCTATGGATAATATTTTATTGAGCAAGGTAACCTCTGAGAAGGATTTAGGAGTTTTTATTATGAACAAACTGAAATTCTCTGAGCATACTAATAAAACCGCCCAAAAATGTCAGAGATTAATTACTTGCATTATGAAAAATATTAAATCAAGGGAGCCAGAAGTGCTAATTCCTATTTATTGCAGCATAGTCAGATCTCATCTTGACTATTGCTCTTCATTTCGTGTTCCTACTTTGATACAGGACATGGTATTAGTCAAAAAAGTACAACCGAAATTTACTAGATATGTCTCTAATTGCAGAATATTATCATATAATAATATATTGAGAAACTTGAAACTTTATTCCCTAAAATATCGATCTTTAAGAGGGGATTTATGTTTAATTTATAAAGCTTCAAGAGACACAGCTTTGTCTGAATCTATATGCTTGGAAAGGCAGCATATTATGAATAATACCAGATCTCATAAATTAAAGTTAAAATCTATTACTAATAAGACAGCAAGAAGAAATCATTTCTTTACACAGAGAGTAGAGCCAATCTGGAATTCACTACCTCTAGAAGTGGTATATAGTAGTACTTTTCAGTTATTTAAAAAAAAATCTTGATTTTTATATGGGTGATAGTAAATATGATTTCCACCCAGGTTAAAGGGTGACGAGTTCATCATGGGCTAGTCCCACGAGCTCGTACTGACCTATGAACCTATGTCCTCTAGGAGAAGAACTACTTGACTGCAGTGGTTTTTATTTTAATATACTTTTATTATTATGTATTCCTATACCAAGAAAAATAATGTAAAATAGGAAATGAATGCATCACATGTTTTTCACAGTCTAGACTGTGGGGAAACTGTGCTTAATTATTTTTGTGATAGTGTACTTGACTCCCAAAGATTAGACTAACAAAATGCATGATCATTATGCAAGCTCATTATCCATTAAGCATTGTTGCTTTTTGTCATCTGGATGCAAACTAGTATTAATTCAATGCTAATTAGTCCAATATTTTGTGGATCCAATCAAATCTGGGTACAGCCTCTGAACTGCTGGGTTACCAGCTCGCCAACTTGCTGTATGCTGCCTCTGACCTGCCTGGCTGCTGACCCCCTGACTTGCTGCATGCTGTCTCTAACATGTTTGACTGCTGACCCCCAATTTGCTGCATGCTGTCATATAGCTCTTCAACTGGCATGAGTGGACAAAACTGGTGAAAAGGCCATATGCCATATTAAATGAAATGACCACAGTGAGTGCCTCTGACCTTAGCCAGTTAGCAAGCATGCTGCTGTGGATCTCCGAGAGTGTAATTAATGAGCTTTAGTGTTACAAACAAGAAGTGCCAGTCAAGAATGTGATGCACTCTCCAGTGACATGCTGATACTGGCCGTTATGCAGCTTTTAATGGTGCAATGAATGCTGTGTGGTACTCTACATCCCAAGACAGGAGCAAAATAAATGAAAGTATGATCAGAATGTTTAAAGCCACTTAACTCAAACTGGTTAAAGACTGTGCTGACCCTGGTCAGATAAAACCACTAATTTCCACCTACGTTTGTGGCTTCCAACTGTTACTTGTGGAAGATGTTAAGGCGGAGTTAAAAAAAAAAAAAAAAAAAAGCTTGTAAACGGGGTGGTTGTAAATGTCCATGTTGTGATCACAATTATGACTAATGTAGTTAATGTTGTTTACAGGCTCAATGACCATTAATAGGTTCATACATGGATGGGCAGGGGCCAAGGAACTCATAACTCCACTTGGAGGAACCAGGAAGGAGGAAGAAGCAGAAGTGAGGGAGGGTATGAAGAACCCACTGCGGCACTAGGCTGGGGGGCAAGGCAGAACTAACTATGGGCAGACTGGATGGGCCACTGGTCTCCTTCTTCCATAAGATCCTGTGTTTCAAAGCAATTTCACCAGTAGCAGTTCTGTGAGTTTAGTGGTAGCCATGTCAGAACTATGAGTTTGGTCACTTGAGTTATTGTAAACATGAGGCCATGAGAGCAGGAAAGAGATAATGGTTTTAATGATCTTAAAGTCAGTTTTCTAAACAGAATACACACTGCTGCTAAACATGAACCTATTCTGGAAGGAATGATGCTCAATATCCCTGACAATAGCATTCATTTGGTGCCATGCTGTCAGTGAGCAGTGGCAGAGGTTGGGGTCAGGCAGGTTGAGGTTACAGGACTCTGATAAAAGGAAATATCATTGGTGTGTGACTAAACCCACACTGCGTAGGTGGCTGTATTGGCATTGGCCAATCATCTTATACCATTTGCTGTGCAGTGTGCAAGCAGAGATGAAGGTGGTGTCAGCCACACAATGCAGTGATGTATGACGAAGAACATGTGATTCACGATGGAAGGGAGGAAGATGATGAACAGAATGTGTTATTTTCTGAATTCAGAGTCCTGCTTTGGTTTTGATTTTAATGTAATTACTATTATTACATTTTGCTTTATTTATATACTGAGAAAACATGATTTCATTGAATTTGTGGTGTTATCTGTAAAATACCCCCACACTGCAGTGGGCCCATTTGATTTTTAGGTGTAGTGGACTGGTGGTGGTTGGGCCAGGGAATACTTCTGGAGAGGAACGGGTACCAAGGTGATGATTGTGAGATGATTTCTTTTCTTCAGGCCACTGTGGAATGATGTGAATTCACATGTCATTGGGCAGGGCAGCACGGAATCATTTTGGATTTTCTCAGTATGTGCCCTAAGTCATTATGGTTTAAATGATAACATGGAGTTGGCCCTCATTCTTTAAAAAAGAAAAATTAGAATTTGTCACAATACTAGATATTGTTTGTTCCAGCTGTTTGGCTTTTTTCTAGTGCTCTAACTTTGATGGATAATAGTCTCTTTCAGGTTCCTGTAATGACGTTGTAGCATGTGTGCTTGCTGATTGTGTGCTCGCACGTCCATTGGATTCTACTAAGGATCTGAGCCCAATTAAAAATGAAATTGTGCTGTTTGGGTTATTTTACCTTTGGACAGGACATTGAGCTTATTTATTTCACTTATCTAATATAACTGGTTTATCCTCCTATGAGCACAGTTATCTACTGAAAAATAGAATTTGTCGGCATAAAAAGGGCTATACTAGGTTTACCCAGTCTGCCCAAGGGTTACCTGTCTGTCGCATCTTCACAGTCACTAACTGGTCTCCAGTGACCCTCCCCCTCCCTGTTTCTGTACTGATATTCCTGTGTCTATCCCATGCATGCTTCAGCCTTCCACTGTATGTATGTGTATTGTATGCGATTTGAGCTGCCTCCCTGTATAGTATTCAAACTGTTTTTAGTCTGAACCTAAATAGTGATAACTACCCTATATGTGTCTTTTGCTGCATTTTAACTTTAAATCCATATGTATTTATACTGTGCTATGAGCTTGTGTCCCCTTTGCCTGATGAAGCATGTGCTGTGTTACTCCAGGTGTTAGCTCTGTTGTGCTGTGCTGCTGTTGGTTTGTCCTTATTGCTTGTAAAGGTTGCACAGATTAAACCTTTTGCACTTTATTCAGCTGGTGTCTTGTGCCATTCATTTTTTATTGCTGTAGTCTATAGGCTGCTTAATGAATGGGGGGATGAGGGGGGTATGGGGAGAAGACAGGTTCTCAGAGAAAAGGGTGACAAGAGGGCTCATTGCCCTCAAAGTTTTGAGGGAGCTGGAGGTAGACCTGGTGGGTTCAATGGTGGATCTGTTCAACACACAGGAGAGGAGAACCACACATGTGGTGCCACTTCTCAGAAGTGGGTACAGAGATGACCCAGGCAACTACAGGTTGGCCAGTCTGATCTCAATTGTTGGTTAACTTTTGGAGGCCATCCTTAAAGAAATACTGGTTGGATTTCTGGAGGTGAATGGTCTACAGGGTGAGAGGCACTATGGGGTCATGGCAGGAAGAGCCTGTCAAACCAGTCTGATTGGCTTCTTGACTGGGAAACAAGAGCAGCAATCATGGACCAAGTGGTTGACAGATTGTGCTTGGACTTCAGCAAGTCCTTTGATTTGGTGCCCCATACAAGGTTGATCAGGAAGCTGGAGGACTTGGGGCAGGGACTAAACTAACTAGGTGGGTAACAGATTGGTTAGGAAGAAGGACACAGATGGTGGTGGTGGTGAGCTCTCCGGTTTGCGGGAAGTCACCCTTGGGGTACCATAGGACTTGGTTCTTGGCCTGGTGTTGTTTTACATGCTTATAAGCAAATTGGAGAGGCCATAAAGGGCAAAATCTACCTCTCTGAAAATGACACCAAGCTCTGTGGGAAAGCAGACACTGCTGAGGTGATACAAGGCCTTAAAGAAGGTCTAACCAGGCTAGAAACGTGGCCTGGAATATGGCAACTCAAGTTCAATGCAAAGAAATTCAAAGTCATACACATAGGAAGCACAAACCTGAGGACTGACTACCATGTGGGGGTCCAGGTTATGAAGTTAGAAGAGGAAAAAGACTTGCGTGACCCCTCCCCGGTTGGTGAAGTGACCGGGTTCGCTCCCCTGCTTGGTGACTGTACAGGGAGCACCTGGCTAAAGGGGTTTGGGTTCATTCTTTCTCTTGCAGTACAGGGGTTCATCTCAAAGCAAATAAATAATAATTAGCACAGTGCCTCCACCCAAATAAAATAAGTGGGCCATATGTTGTGTGCAGTTCCACCCTCTGGGATGCAGTATCTCCTACCTCCTTACTCTGGACTGGACCACCCCCCTGGGGACCACAAATAGTTATTACTTTCATCAATAAATACTTTAATTAGATGATACAAACTGAGGACATGCACACAGATTACATTCAAACAATTAACAGTGATTTTATTTTTTGAAGACACACCTGGGTAGTGGAGAAGAAAAATAGGTTAAGCAGTAGCTAGTTCCCGATAGGCACTTCCTCCCATATCAGTACAACATGATGTAACACCCCTCACAGTTAAAAACGCACCTGCCCTGGTAAGGGGCACAGGCAGAGGAACTAGTTATGAAGGGTGTGGAATATCTTTAACTGGTACCAGTATTAGAACTATAGATTCAAGTATAACACAAATATCAAACAGACTCTGGGTACCCAAGCATTACAATAAAGTTCAGGTGCAGGCCTGGTTGTTATGTTGCCTGGGTTCTTTCAGTGGTGCACTTGAGGAAAGTTAGCAAGCTTGCATTTTAACCCCTCAACAGGCCATAGTGTGCTAGCTCAATTTAATAAGAACTTGAAATTCCAAAAGGCTTGCTTAATCTCTTGAAAGGCTTGAAAACCCAGTTGTAATCCAAACAGAGAGAATTACAAAACTCCAGCCAGCAATACCAGCACTCACATGATCCATGGATGTAGCAGTTCAGACAAGGCAGGGAACAGCACACAGGAGCTTCGGATTCTTTTGAATGTGTCACAGCAGTGCAGCCCTTCTGGACCACACCTCTCAGGATGCAACTTTTCTGGCTCAACTCTGAAGATGTAGCCTTTAATGGCTCAACACTCAGGATGCATCCCTTCTGGCTCAGCTTTCAGCTTACAGGAGCACTACACAGTGGCTTCCTGGCTCCCAAGGAGCCCAGACCCTGGAAGTAACCTCATGGTCTGACTCCTGAATGGAGTGAGAGCACATCTGTACTCAGGCACACGCCTGTGGCTCCCTGTTTTCTGGTCCATCCCACTGGGTAAGGGCTAACAGGCCCCTTACTTGGCTCCGAGGCAGTCTGAACAGGCTGCAGGTCTCTGTCTCCACTTGGTACAACTCAGCAGCTTGACATGCAGACATGGCCCACCACTTTACACTCTCAGCAGATTCTCTTCCACATAGGGCTTGTCTCAAACAGTCTCTGGAAAATGGGTGAACTCGGGGATAGGTTCACAGTGAACTTTCTGGATGAGCCCTGGAAAGGACTTGAAGGATTTTTGGCCTGGATTGGCTTCTTACTTTCTGTCACCAACGGTGCCCTTCTGGTGCAATTCTGTAGCTTCTCTTTCAGTCCGTGCTCTTCTGGCACTACTTCAGCTTCTATCTCAGTCAGTGCCCTTCTGATGCAATCTCAGCTTCTCTCTCAATGTTTGAGCCCAGGAAAGAGTTCACAGAACTTCTGAGCAGTGGGCCCTGGGGAGGACCCACATGGAGCAGGCCTGAGTAGGCCCCAGTTCCCTAGCAGCATTGCAGATCTGCACTGCTAAGTGTCCCAGTCAAACTGCCCTTGATTCTCAAGAGCCCAGACCTTTCTTTTCTTCCATTGAGTCTCTAATTGGACAGACAGGGCTGTATGTCAATCCTTCTGCTCTATCGTTTCCCCTGATTGGCTCAAAAATCCTGTCGGACCATTTGGGAGGATCCTATTGCATCACTCCTCCCACAATCCTCTGGGTATTAGCTTCTGAGATCCCTGACCATTGATTGGCTGGCAGCGAGGTCAGGGGTCAGCAAGATGGTGGCTGTAGTTTCAGTAAACAATTACGGTAGTTTAAGATTTAACTTATGGGCAACCACCAGACATTCTATGGCTAACTGCCCCCTCGTCTGATTGGCACTCCTATGCCTAACTATCTAGCATAGGTCTGGTGTTGATTTGGACTTTGTGCATCCAGTCAAGTGCTCTGTTATATGGCCCCTCCCGTTGTGGACAAATTCATGTGCAGCTGCCGGTTTCTTTATTTCTTAAAGGCATGGAGCACCAAACTCCCAAGTCCAGTTCTTTTCTCTTGTCCCCCTCCTAGTACCTCTGAGCCCTCTGATGCCCACTTTGTGTCCTTGGGGCCAGGACACAAGGGCAGGTGCTGTGACTGACCACCAATGTGGCTTTAAAACTCCTGTAGTGGGCGGGTACTTCCTGCACAGAAAACATTTTTGCTGCAGAGCCAGCTTGCAAATTCAAGCAGGCAGTTGCTCAAACATGCACACCTTACAGTGATCTTCAAGCAGACTCCTTAAGTCCCCTTTCCAGATGCAGTCCTGGGGCTAGGACAAGCATAAGAGATGGCAGGCAGAGTTCAGGGGCAGCATAACAGGGCTGCAGTTAAGCCCCCACCCAAGGGGGGGTTGCACTTGGGGGTGGCCATCACCAGCGACCTGAAATAATTGATGCAATGCAGAAAGACAGTGGTAAAGCCAAGCAAAATGCTTGGGCACATTGCAAGAGGCTGGTAAATGTCATAACTCAAAATGGGGCACTCACAAATCCCAAACAGATGTTCATATAAGTCTAACATTCAGACTTTAATAGAAAAGTCCAATAAAGCTGAGTGACAGCATAATGGACCTCTCCCATGTAACAGTCAACAGTTTCATGCTGCAAGCACTTTTTCAAGACTGGATCACATGCACCCAACAGCCTTTTGTATAGTGATCAATAAAGTGGTGCAAAGTACTAATTAAAACAGGTGCTATACAAAAAAGGCTGCATGCATGAAGGAATGCAGACACAGCACATCTAATAATGAATATAGCAATACTCCATGAGAAATGGGGGCAGGGAAAGGACGGAAAAACATAAAATACTTGTAAAGCAATATATATATATATATATATATATATATATATATATATATATATATAAGAAAATACTAATAATACTGTACAAAGATTATATAAATTGTGTGAGATTTATTCTCACAAGTCACTCTATAAATGAGGTGCTTAAACATGTGACAAAAACACAGGGAAGCATATCAGAGCGAAAACCATGTTACTATGAAATAAGAAAATAACATAAGAAAATAAGAACGTGTCAGCAGAAGGGGATCATATGAGTCATCTAGTCTGCCCAGATTGCCTACCCCCCTATTCTGTTCTTCTTCTGAGATTACCACAGTACTTGTCCCATGCTAGCTTAAAAGCAATGACTGTTCTGGCCTCCACAACCTCTGGTGGTAAGCTATTCCAAGGATCCACCACTCTCTCTTTGAAGTAGAACTTACAAATGTTGGTTTTAAATTTATCCCATTATCTCAAACTGTGCCCCCTCGGTCACGTGGTCTTGTTTCTGTGAGAGTTTTTGAGCTTGTACCTTATTTATGCTCTTTATGTATCTGAAGGTTTCTATCATATCCCACCTGTTTCTCCTTTGCCTGAGGGAGTACATTTGCAGTTGCTGTAGTCTAGATTAATATTGCTGCTGGTGCAGTTCCTGTATCATTTTAGTAGCTTACCTCTGTACAGTCTCCAAGCGGTCTATGTCCTTTTTTAGCTGTGGCCTCCAGAACTGTACACAGTACTCGAGATTTGGCCTCACCAAGGACCTGTACAGAGGGAGTATGACTTCTCACTTCCTTCTTGTAATGCCCTGCCAATACATCTGCGGATGCTACTAGCATACTGCGCCGCCTTTACACATTGTTTACACACCTTTAAATCATCCGAAATAAGCACTCCGAGGTCCTGTTCCAGTTTTGTTTCTGTTAATTATTTACCATCAAGTGCGTATGGTTTACTTGAGTTTCCTTTACCTAGGTGCATGATCTTGCACTTTTTGGCATTTCATTTCAAGAGCATACTCTACACAAATATTGCCTATAAATATCTCAAGTAATAAACATACCCAAGGAGTGTCTTATCAAGATCCTGTTCTCAAAGACCCAAAGTCACTTTTCCCAAAGCTTGAAAAACAGAAGTGTGGGAACTGTCAGTCTTAGTTACATGTTGAGCATTGCATTCCTGTCATCTCTGCATTCAATTGCTCTTACGAATATACGAAAATGCCAGCAGAAATAGGCCTCACGGTTTGTCGAGTCTGCTCGATTGTGCAGCTAGCCCCTCATCTCACAGCTGCCCCTCCTACTCTTCCCCTCCTTAGATTTACCCTCACCCTCACCTGTCCCATCCCCTCTTGAAACTGCCCACCATCGTGCAGACCCCCACCTCCTGTGTAAAGTCCAAAAGCGAGCACTCACAATGTGGAAAAATAATAAACTGCAAAAGCCACAAGTCAAAAGTAATGCTAAATAGCCAATTTATTGCTGACCAGAGCACAGGCCAGTAATCCCAGTGCTTTGGTGTTCAAGCCTTCATCAGGGGATGTGGCTTAGGAATCAAAAGTGTTATTTTTAAATACTAAGCGATGACATCATCAAACAGTGACAAATATACATGTACAAAAGTTATTATTTACAAGGCAAATTCAAATGAATGTAAACATATTGACACTGACTGTCTGATTTACTAGCCTGGATCTGTATGTAGTTAATACTTTGACTACATACAGATTCAGGCTAGTAAATCAAACAGGCACTGTCAATATGTTTAAAGTGAGTTAATTTGCTGTGATACACTGTAATATTTGTTGTTTGATAATGTCATCACTAATGTTAAAAACACTGAATTCTAAGCCACACCCTGATGAAAACATGAATGTGAAACTCTGGGGTTGCTGGCCTGGCTCTAGTCAGCAATAAATTGGCTATTTAGCATTACTTTTGGCTTGAGGCTTTTGCTGTTTATTTATTTTTCCATGTTATGAGTGCTCACTTTTGGACTTTACATTGATTTTGGGGTTTGCTGCTTCCTGCTTGAGCACCTACCTCCTAAGTGTTGGCACAGCTCACATCCTGTGATTGTTTACACCACTTCCTGTGGTAGAGCGTTTCACTTGCCCACCACTGTTTCTGTGAAGAACTATCTTCTTGCCTCCTTCCTAAATCTCCCCCTTAAGTGCCCTTAAGTGTTCCCTTAATCTATTATTGAAAGTTCTTATAGTGTTTTCAATATAAAAGGCTCTGCAATGACACGTTACCATGTAGACTACTGACTCAGTTCCACAAGTCATGAAGCCCCTTATTTCAAATGTTTTTGTAGTGTTGTTACTCTGAAGTGTTCTTCCTTTTTTGATTATTTTGCAACAAGAATATTTCCACATGGGTGTGTTTCCTTGTTTCATTAAGGTGTTTTTGTTCTTCCCTGCGATTGCTGTAAGAACTGAAACACTGCAATCTGAAGTGCCTACATCCCGAATATTAATGCTTCTTCTGTGTACCATCCTAGACCCTCCTTGAACCAAAGGTTAATGTTTCTCCTCACTCTCTAGGATGTGCAAGTGTTTCCTAAGGGCTTCAGAAATCAGACATGTTTGTGGGCAATAAGTGGTGATGTAACTGAGTCTCGCATTTTCAGGCATTGCATTTCTATTAAAATTATATGCAGAACTCTTATCACTTTAGCTGGTCCGCTATGGTAGCTACAGCATCAACAGCAACAGCTTATTTCTGTCTGGCTTTTTACTTGGCTCTTGTCACTTTTGGAACAAGATCAAACTGATCTGCTAGTTTCTGCCATTGCTTTTGATTCTGAAACAAACAGTAAGGTGTGCTTTGTAGAACTGTGATTGTTCAGGGAAAACAGAACTGGACAGAGTTGACTAAGCTGGTCCTGTGATGAACTTTTTGAAAACTAAGCAAGCTGTTTGTTTCATCTAAGCTGCACTTGTTATTGGTACTAGAGATGTTGCAATTTATAAACAGAGCACTGATGTGAGCCTCTACACCTCTTGATGTAACCAACCAGAATAAGGACTACTCCAGAAGCTGCATTTTGTAGGTTTTTGATACTACTGAAAGTCCAATTGTGAATTTGAATCAACAAGGACACACAAGGTTACATTACATCGGGTTACTGCTATTGTTATTCCTTTTAAGATTTTTAGTGTATTTCTAGAGTGGTCTGAAGTATCTTCTTTTTGTGCCACTCATTTGGTTATAACTAAAAGAGTGACTACAGGATTTTAAAAGAAAGAAGTTTGGTATATTGTTATACACCTGACCTCCCTTGTTTAGGTTAATTAATTAATCAAGAATACTCCAACCAGTACCTTAGACAATATCTATAGGTTTTATTTTTTGGACTAACCCTTTTAGAGATCACAATGGTCAGTGCTACAGGTGGAAAAACAGTTCTTCACCTTTGACAATTAGTTCTCCTCAAAGAAGAAAAACTCAAAGGGGTACAAATCTAAAAAGGTTTACATCTTTAAGTACTTATAAGGGTCTGGTTAAGGGAGATCCAACCCAACACTGCATAATAGATTTCCGGGAGGGAGGACTGACTCCCACTCCAGCTGCCCTCTCGGCTCCGAATTGTTAATTCACAGGAGTGATTTAATAGATCTAAAAATCTGGGGAATTTAGGTCCCAAATGAACTTCCCTAGCTCCACTCCCATGGAAGGAATATCTATATTATCTTCTGATTTAGGGCTCTCTATGGAGCCCCCTGATTATAGCCCTTTATTATTGGTAGAAAATTCAAACTCAAACTTAATTACTTTTTCCTGCTTAAGAATCTTCACCAGATGATTCACGGTCAAGATCCTCCCCCCCCCCCAGGATAGAGGGTGAAGGGGAAATTAGCTACTTTAAATTATCTTCATATCCATATCCAGATAATTTAACTTCAGTAATACAAGATCTTAGTAACACTATTGTGGGACTTAAGAAATTGGTGCCAGCCGACTTGCTTGATGTAAGAGACTCTGGACCTGGGGACAGAAACAATATGAACATATGAACATACAAAGAAGCCAGCAGAAGAAGGCCATTTGGTCTATTGAGTCTGCTCATATCGCAGGGTCCACAGCTTGAGCTAATGTGTCTGTCCTCCCTCCCCACTCCTCCCATCCTCCCTACCCATTATCCTTACCTTCCCTCTATACCTATCCCAGCCTCTCTTAAAGTTGCCCACTGTCTTCAATGAGATGACCTCTTCCGGTAGCACACTCCAAATGTCTACCACCCTCTCTGTGAATAAGTGCTTCCTGACCTCCCTCCTAAACCTTCCGCCTTCCAACTTAACTCATTGCCTCCTCAGGAGCTCTCTGAAGTTGCAGCACTTGTCTCCCGTATACTCTTAACAGTGAATCCTCTGCCTTTCTAAGCAAAATCAAGCCATAATCAGCATGCCATAAATAAATGCTAATAGCACAAAAAAACATAAGAGCCAGATGCAAAGTATGAATGGCAAACTTGTTCAGCATAAAATTATCTTTTCAATGGTGTTATGCAAGTAATAATAAGTAATTTAGTGTTTTTTCTATGCTGGTCAAATCAGCAAAACAAATATTTTAATCACTACAAAATGCACCATAAGCCTTTTTTTGTTGGGAAATACATAACATATCAACACCAAATTAAGGATCCAGACATTAGATGTAGTTTTAATGATTTGTTTG
The DNA here is from genome assembly GCA_016271365.2 of Neoceratodus forsteri. Taxonomy (NCBI): domain Eukaryota; kingdom Metazoa; phylum Chordata; order Ceratodontiformes; family Ceratodontidae; genus Neoceratodus; species Neoceratodus forsteri. The sequence goes on from CM057451.1 coordinate 45,694,790, forward strand.
TAAAGAAAACAGCTATTTCTGTAGTATTAAACATAATTTTTCCCCATTTTAGTCAAGGTGCATTGTTGAGGTTTGAGGGACAAATCTGAACCATACACACCATACCATAAACAAATGCATATAACTCCTAAAATATACATGATACACAGAACGTATCAGCGGCAAAGTTGTTCTGCACAAAATTGCCTTTCCAACGGTGCTATGCAATCAATTGTGCTCAATTCATTTTTTGTTTTATACCGGCTGAGATACCCAGAATGCATGTTTTCTTCAAAGTGCTTAGGTGGTTCTTGATGGACAAAATGTTTGTTTGCCATATACACCATGTTATAAACAAATGTGAGTAACTCCTAAAGTGAACATGATATACACAAAGAGTCAGTGGCTAAGTTGTTCAACACAACATTACCTTTCTAATGGTGCTATGCAGTCAATACTAATCAATTCTGGCTGGCAAGTAATATTAAAACATGTGAGTGACATTGCCAGACATTACTAGGGTACACATGAAGTCTATAACTGATTTCTGTAGTCGTTCTAGGACACACTGCAGTACATTTGCTGCCGCCTACAGATATATTCTAGGATGCAATGAGTTAAGATTGTGCCCCCTCATGTTATGGTTGCCACTCAGCTTAAAGAGACTCTTCTCATCAACCTTATTTATCCTTTTTAAGTACTTGAAAGTCCCAATCATGTTCCTGCTCTCTCTCCCCTGTTGTCCAGGGAGTACATGTTCAGTGCCCTCAACCTCTCTTCATATGCCTTACCCTGATGACCTGCTGTCATCTTTGTAGCCCTCCTCTGGACCTTCTCCAACAGGTTAATGTCCTTTTTGAGGTGTAAGCACCAGTACTGACCTCCATACTCTAGATGTGGCCTTACCAGTGACCTGCACAAGGGCAGTATAACCTCCCCTCTCCTACTGCTGATCCCCCTCAATACGCATCCCAGCATCTTGTTTGCCTTTATTGCTGCTTTCCTCCACTGCATGGAGTGCTTCAGGTCACTAGTGATCATCACTCCCAGGTTCTTCTCCTCTTCTGATGCAGCTACTCGGACTCCACCCAGGTAGTACTCTGTCCTGGGATTCTTGGCTTCAATATGCATAACTTTGCATTTCTTGGCATTGACGTCAAGCTACCAGATCCTGGACCACCTCCCCAGCTTTTTCAGATCTTCCTTTATGTCCTGTATCCCTTCAGCTGTGTCCACTTTCCTGCAGAGCTTGGTGTCATCCACGAATAGGCACATCTTGCCATTAATGCCATCCCCAATGTCATTGATGAAGACATTGAACAACACTGGCCCCAGTACCGAGCCCTGTGGGACCCCACTGGTTACCTCTTTGGTGACAGATAACTCTCCCCTCACAACCACCCTCTGGGTTCTTTCCCTCAGCCAGTTTTCCACCCATCTGGCCATTTGTTCCCCCAACCCCGAGATCCACCAACTTTCTGATCAACCTTTTGTGGGGCACAGAGTCAAAGGCCTTGCTGAAATCAAGACAGAGGATGTCTACTGCATGGTCCCTGTCTACTGTCTTAGTGACACAGTCAGAGAAATCAGTCAGATTCATTTGGCATGATCTCCCCCCATGAACCCATGCTGCCTTGAATCCTCGAGACCATGCTCCTCTAGATATTCCACCAACCTTTCCTTTAGTATGATCTCCATGAGCTTGCCCACAATGGAGGTCAGACTGACTGGTCTGTAATTCCCTGGGTCATCTTTGGGACCACTTTTGTGGAGGGACACTACATGTGCTGTTCTCCAGTCCTGCGGTACCACACCAGACTCTAGTGAACTATTAAATAGGTCTGCCAGTGGCCCTGCCAGCTCCTCAGCCAGTTCCTTTAGTACACTTGGATTTACTCTGTCTGGGCCTGGTGATTTGTCCACTTTCAATGCCAGCAGCCCCTCCCTCACTCCATCCTCCTCTATCACTACATCTGTCTTCCCCTCCCCCCGCTCCTCTTTTCCTCCTGAAGGCACTGTTCCATCCTTCTCCCTGGTGAAGATGGAACAGAAGTATTCATTTAGTAGCTCTACTTTCCCCCCATTATCCTCCACTCACTCCACCCATTTCTTAAGCCTAACAATCCTTTCCTTTTTGTCCCTTTTCTCCCTTATATAGTGAAAGAAAGCCTTCTCCTCCTTCTTAATTCCTTCAGCTATCTGCAGCTCCTTCTGTGCCTTTGCTCGCCAGACTTCCTTACTTGCCTCACTAGCCAACCTTAGGTAATTTTCCCTATCCACCTCTCTCTTGGTCATCCTGAATTTTCTAAAGGCCAACCTCTTTTCCCTTACTGCCTGGGCAACTTCAGAACTGAACCAGCTGGGCGCTTAGGTCCTTGTGTTCTTACCCCTGAGCCTAATGCACTCATCTGTGGCAGCCAGCATTCCTTCCTTAATGATGGACCACCTGTGGTCCACCCCATATCTGCTCTGATGCCCACCAGATGGCTCCTTAGCACTTCGCCCATTTTCCTGAAGTCTGCCCTCCTGAAATCCAAGATTGTGGTCTTAGTTGGGATGCTTTCCCTGTCCATATCCAACTGGAACCACACTGTGCAATGGTCACTTCCAACCAGTGGCTCCCTGACCATTATTTCCTGTACATGCTCCCCATTTGTGAGCACCAGATCAAGAATTGCCTCAGCTCTTGTTGATTCAATGATGTCCTGAGTGAGGAACCCACTCTGAAGTCCTTCCAGGATCACCTGACTCCTAGCACATGTTGTGGAGGGTATGCTCCAGTCCACCTTGGGCAGGTTGAAATTCCCACAATTACCACCTCTCCTTTCCCCACAGCTTCCAATACTTATTATCCTGATTGGGTGGTCTGTAAACCACCTCCAACTTCACCTTTCTCCCTCTATTGGACCTTAACTGAATCCATAATGCCTCCTCCTCCCCTTCCTCTGAGTCCTCTCTTGTGCAGGTTATTCCTTCCCTGATATAAACTGCCACCCCTTCCCGACTACCCTGTCCCTCCTGTATAGTTTATATCCAGGGATTGCAAGGTCCCAGTCATGGTGTGATGTTGTCCAAGTCTTGGTTACTGCAGCTATGTCCACCCTCCTTTTTGCTAATAATGCCTGCAGGTCATCCATCTTGTTTCCAAGACTCTGCGTCTTCAGAGACACCACCCTCCACCTAGAATCTGACCTTCCTTCTCTTCCCTCTATTCTTCTATTTACATTTATTCCCTTTGTGTGCACCCTTCCCTGTACCCTTGTTATGTATTCCTCACCCCTCCATCCTTTGCTAACTGTGTTCTCTCCCATTCCACCTCCTCCCTCCTCCCTCCAAACCTCTAGGGGTCACTGACCTCCTCCTGTCAGAGTCTGTGGGCCTGCATGCCTACTGCCACCCCAAGTAGTTTAAATTAAGTGTGGTGGTTATGTATTCCACCAGTTTGTCCCTGAGTACCCTCAAACCCTCCCTACTGAAGTGTAGCCTGTCTGGTGAAAAGAGTGCTTTGTTTGACCAGGTTTCCTCCCAGTCCCCAATACAGATAAACATCTCCTCCCTGCACCATTTCCTCAGCCAGTCATTAAAATCCTCTATTCTTCTTTTCCTGGCTGTACTGGCCCTTGGCACTGGTATCACCTCTGAGAAGGCCAGAAAACGTCCTTCCTCCCTGCAGATCTTCCCTAACTTCTTGAACCTACTTTGCACTACCTCAGCCTCCTCCCCAGCTAGGTTGTTGGTTCCCAAATGTATAACTAAATTAGGTTTTTCTCCAACCTCCCTTACTATTTACCTTATTCTTGGGCCCATATTCCCCACTGTCATCCCTGGCATACAAACCACCCACCTGCTTGCATTTGGGTCCCCTTTCCTTCTCTTCACCAGTGAATACCTCTAATTATGGAGTCCCCTATGATTGCCACCCTTCCATCCCCTGCACCTGTGCTCCCCATCCTTCCTTTTTCACCGTTGGTACTAGCTGCTTCCCCACCTAACTGCTCCTTCTGCACCTGGTGAACTTATCTCCAAAGCCACAATTTAGCCCCTTAACTGTTTTTCCATCTCCTGCTCTGCCCTTCCCCTTCTGACTATCTGTATCTGCTTTCAGTTTTCCCTCCCCTCTTCCTTTCCTTTTCTCTCCCTCTCCCCATCCTCTGTCCTGTTTTGCCTGCCTTCTTTTCCCTTCCCAGCCTGATTAGTTCCCTCTTCCCTCCTCTGTACTGCTACTGTCAGCCCTGGCTCAACCTGACCTCCTACTGCACCTCCTGCTGCCCCTCCATCCTTCCAGACAGTGGTGCAAATCTATTCAATAAAGGCACCCCTTTAGAATTTCCCACCCCTGATGCTACTTTTACATTCCCATCCAGTACTGAGGGGTAGAAACTGTAGAGTTAACTACAAAAATAGTACAATTGTCACAATGGACAAAAAGGCTTGGCTATTGTAAAAGTTGTGTTGGTTCATATGGTTTGTCCTGCTTTGTAAAACTTGCCATTTTATTATTTCCACTTGGAGAAACTGCACTTTTGACATCTACTCTAGACAAGACAGAATAATAACCAGTAAAATGCCTGAAAATAAAGTTCTGGGTAATTTGTTTCTTTTTCCAACACTATGTATTAGCGAGATGTGTTTTCACGATTCTTAAGAAACACTCAATGCAAATCTTTAACTTGTAGTGACCATTTTATTGAGACTATCCATGTGTCTTTTTATGGGAAACATGAACAAATTACAATGGGAGTCCAAGGTAATACAGTATTGACTGTCATTAAAGATTAGGCTTACATGGACAAGGCATCAAGTAACAGTCCACTGCCAACATTTTGTTATTACCTGCAATGCCTAATTCACCTGTTTATACAACTTTATATTAGATTATTCTGTCATTTGTTTATTATATACAGCTTGATGACATACCATGTGTATGTTGTGAAGCATGTGCTCCTATACTGTGTATTATTATACTTCTTCAGGATGACATTTGAAAATTAGCCTCTGCTGATTGTGTACTTTCCCTGAGAATTGATTTTGCAAAGAAGACACTAGCAACAATACAGTACAGGGTCTGGAGGTAGTATAGACTAGAGGTTAGACCCCCAATATGTAAACCTAGAGACCCAGTAGACCTAGGTTTAAACCCCCCAACTGACGCTTGCATGGTTTGTGACCCTGAACAAGTTGCCTTATGTCCCTGTGCATTTGAAAATATGTTTGGGTTCTGTGTGCCTTTCCTGTGAAAATTCTTAAATTAGTAAATAAAATAAATGTTTAAAAATACATTTGGTTTCAAAAACTGGAGGGCTGAAATTTTTCAAACACAGGAGCAAGATGGAAACCTTCATTCAGATCTCAGTAACATACAGAATAAAGTTCACCCAGACATACATAGTAAAGGTGCAAGGAGTTGTTGTTACATTTACAAACCAGTTTTGTATGTGACACTGGAACCCTCATATAGAATTACAACCTTATTTATGTATATCTAGGGATATTTTACTCATTAAATATGTAGGCAGTATAAATAAAACAGACAGTTATTTCCTGGAGAGTAATGACAGGATGGTGATGGGTGGTCTTCTGTGGTGCATTGGGCCACCTCCTACCAGCCAGCTGTTAATCCCAGGAATGACCAGCTGTGAGGTTGTTATTGAGATTATAAATCTAATAGCAAGAACAGTCTTGAGTGTCACAGTTCTTTCTACTTACTATTTGCATACGGGAACTAAACATGACATCTTGCTATCACACAGAGAGAGAAGGGAGCTCTGGAAGCATGTCACCAGATTCCAAATGAAGCATAACATTTTGGAGTTGAAGTACAATCACTCTGCTACTTGAAGCACTCCACTGTTTCCATTCAGTACTGCCTCCTTCCCCCCACAATTCCTGCTGCTGACCCCATTGCAAGCTTGAAACTCCATGGCACAGCTCTGCTTTTATGTGAACACATTATGACACACACAGACTTACATTTCTCTTCATAGATAACTGTAATCTACTTTGGTGGTTCGTGAAAGAGCTGGTGGTGGGGCCACAGCTGTGGTGGTGAGAGTTGTTTTTCAGTTTGCCACTTGATCACAAGAGGAATCAACACTGCTTTTCTCTTTCTGCTGATGATACCCATCCATATTCATGCCAGCATCCCACTTGCTCTCCTAACTGCCTTTTCACAATGTCTGGTCACCTTGAAGTCATCCAATATGATCACCCCATCTCTCTTTTGGTGGTCATTGGTATCACCCCTATTTTATACTCTGCCCCAGGGTTTCTCTGCTGAAGTGCATTGTTTTGCACTTTTCACATTGAAACCCAGTTGCTTTACCCATGACCATTTCTTGAGTTTTCTTAGGTTGCTGCTCATTCTTTCCATAAAATGGGCAGAGAAAATCCTTAATTTTGATTGGCTATTACCTGTGCATGAAATCTGTTCCATGCACAGGTAATAAAAAGTTCCTAAAAATAGGACTGCATAGAAAAAAAAGAAATTAATGTGCAGTTAGAATGCTGACATTTTAAATTCCACCATTTTCCCCCTCATTAATGGTGTTCATGCCAGACTTGTGGCCGATTAAGGAAACTCTGGTCCCACTCAGTGACTTTGTCTAAAATGTAAACAGTGTCCCTACAGGTGAAGAAGTTACATTAAAAAAGGAATTACTGACTGGTCTTGATGAATCGTGGTGCTCTTCCACATCATATCAGGTCTCACTGTCTCCAATATCAATCATGCTCTCGACCCACCATTGTTAAGTATGGAAAACTCCCTTCTGCACTGCTTCAGTATTTTTTTAATTGACCATGTTTATGTTTATGCTGACAACTGGCAACTCTCATTTTGCCACCATGTCTCCAACTCCATGCCTGCTCTTGCTGCAGCTCTCGCCTTCTCGGTGCTGCCTTAATTCATGGGTCACTTAAATAAAATATGACACAGTTCCCCTCTCCCCCTCTCTTTGTCCTGTGTGTAAAAATAAACAAACTGCACACCAGTATGGTTGTGTGTGTGTGTGTGTGTGTGTGTGGTACGGGTGCCAACAAAATGAAACCATTTGCATTGATGCCACTGAAGGTTATGTTTATGATGACAGGCTCATTTCTGGCAGCTCTTGTTTTGCCACCGTATGTCTGACTACATGCCCACTCTTGCTGCAGTTCTCACCCTCTCAGTGCCACCATCAGTTGCAGGCCAGCTTAAAAAAAAATAAACAGAAAAAGGAACAGTTACCTCTCTCCCCCCCCCCGTCTTTTGTGTAAAAATAAACAAACTGCACACCAGTACAGGTGGGGGGCCAGCAAAATGAAACCATTTGTACTGATGCCACTGAAGGACAGACTCTGCAAAATGACGTAATTGTTCACTAGCTGGAAGGACTATTTTATCATGAATTACTATAGGAAAATATGTTTTCTGTACATAAACACAAGAATCTTCTGATTGTAAAATGTGGCAAAAATATGTAGCCCATTATACATGCACAATAAGACATGCCATTGGTGTGCATGGAACAGATTTACCACACTTCCAGGGGTTGAAAGTACACAGCCTGTGGCCTCGAACCTCACTATGCCACTGGCAGTGTTGCAAAATGTGTTCCATGCACACCCAATTGTGTCTTATTGCTTACCTATCAGTAATGTTAAGGTTTTTATCACATTACCTCTTTCGCTTCTTACCTCCAAAGAATGCATGTTCTGGCTGTTCAATCATTCTTCATAAGGTTCCCCTGCTTGCCCTGTATCATTTTCACTAATCTCCTTGGGACTGTCTGTGTATGGTCCATATCCTTTTACAGATGTGGGCCCCAGAACTGCACACAGTACTGTAAGTGTGACCTCACCAGGGATTGTGATATATTGGCAACAGTACTTCTTCTCTCCTGATAATGAATCACTTCCTATGTACTAAAGCATGCTGCTGACCTTTCTATATGCCCTACTGCACTTGCCAGTCAACCTGAGGCTATTGCTCATAATTACCTCTAGATCCATTTCTACTGAAGTCTGGCTAACTCTTTCACCCCCCCCCCCATCCAGTAATCTGCTATTGGATTCCATCTGCCTGTGTGCATGACTTTGCAATTCACTGAACTTGAACTTCTAGATCCTAGACTGTTTTTACAACCTTTCTAAGTCACCCTTCATATCCCTAATTGTGTTGTTATTGTGAACTCTGTTACAGATGATGGTGCCATCTGCAAAGGGGTAGATTTTTCCCTTAACCCCCTCTCCTAAATATCACAGATAAACATACTTAAAAGTAACAGTTCCAGGACCTATCCTTACCGCACTCTGTGTCACCTTCCTGACCCCTGAGTTTTCACCATTTATCACTACCCTTTGGGCCTCTCCCTCTAGTAGGTTTGCTGTCCACATATTTTGCTGTCCACATATTTAGCTTACCCCCCACACCAAGGTCTCCTAGCTTATCTACTAGCTTTCTGCTCTAAATCAAAGACACTGCTGAAATTCAGATACAGGATGCCCACTGCTTCAGAAACCAAGTCAAAAAATGTAATCAGGTTTACTTGACACAACTTTCCCTTCACAAAAGTATGGCTTCTCTTACTGCCCGGCCTATTTGCCTATGGAACGCCTACTGTCTGTTTCTTAATTATAGTATCTAGTAGTTTACACACTCTAGAGGTCTAACTGATGGGTATATTGTTGCATCAAGGATCAATGAGAGTTCTTAGGTAGTAGAAACTGCATAAGGGAAGTGGAGTCAGGACTTTGAAGGGCCTTGTCAATTCAGACACAGCAAGACAAGGCAAAGTTAATTTATGAAGCACCCTATCCCTAAGGCTCAAGGTGCTGTACAATTAATAATGAATAAAATAAGATCATAATAACTTTAGAAACAATTTTAAAATCAGACAATAGTAACTAAACATTCAATTAAAAGCAGTCTGTGAATGCTAATGAAACAAATGTTTTAAGTGGCTTTAAAGGCCTACACTGTGTGGTCTGAAAGAATGCTACCAGGTAACATGTTCCACAGCAATGGAACTGCCACACTAAATGCTGTATCCCTGAACTGTTTTAAACAGGAGCAGGGAGCAACAAGCAAGCCCGTGTCACAGGAGTGGAGGAGGCACGTTGGGCAGTAGGCAACCTGGGGATGTTTCAGGTAGTCAGAACCCAATCAATCAAATCTTTATTTTACCAGGCAAAACGCCATTGAGCAAAACTCATTTACAAGGTGGACCTGGAGGTTCAAGGTAATAACAGAGGAAGAACAAAATAGACAGAGGAGCAAAACAAAAGTAGATATGAGCAGATACATATTTACATAAGAGCATATTTACATGTGAGCAAAATAGGAAACAATGAATAGTAATGTAGACAACTTAGTGTACTATATGGTTACAGTGGTACAATACCTTTTAGCGCATCATACCAATGGTTATATATAATTACATGTATACACACATATGCATACATGTGCATATACCCATCCCTACATGACAAGATAAACATATGCATAAATATTTATATGCATATGTACACACCCCTACATACACCCACTCATATACTTAAAACATACATACATACATATTCACCCCCCAGTGTATCACCACATTTAATAAATATTAGCCAGAGGGGTTTACATCCATCAAAGGTTAAGGCTGGCAGTGCAGCACAGGCAGTTAAGGTAGAGAAAGAGTAGGAAGGAGGGATAGCAGGGAGAAGTAGTGGTTCCAGGTACGTTACTTACTCAAGCAGGGGGACACTAATGAGGGCATTTGCACAACTCTTTGATAGAACAATCTTGCAGGGTTTTAAATAAGGGTAACTTCACAGGAATAGCAAGTTTGAGAGACTTTTGTATGGTATTCCAGAGGACAGGAAGGGTATAGTTTATAGCCGACTTACCAAAACGCGATCTGACCATTGGTACGACACCAGAGATATAGGATAGACTTCTTTTTTTTTCACTTTATCTTTTTATTGAAACTCAAGTATGTAAGAAAGCACACATCTTATACAATAGAAGACTATCCTCCATGTAAGGTATAAAATATCACTTAACAAAACACAGTATTTAGGGTAAACATATTGGAGAAGCCTTATATACATGTATTGATAATAAAACACAAACCTAGACAGGATGTAAGTGGAGAGCAGTAGGGTTACAATCAATAGGGTATAATAGGATCAGAAATAGCAACCATGTACGAAATACATGTTAGGGCAGGCTATGGCAAGGCATTCAGTAAATTGCAAAAAGTGATAAATGGGGTAATATGAACAATGTTCAGTAATGGAGAGGTGAAGATAAGAGAAAAGTGCACAAGGAAAGAAAGAAGAGAGAAAAAGGCAAGGGAGAAGGAAAAGAGGGAGAAAACAGAGAAGAAGGGAAAAAAGAGCAGAAATCTGTGCACAAAAGTTTCATGAAAACCTAATCTGAAAGCAAAATAAGAAGGAGGACTAAATATCCCTAAGAATTAGGGTCTAGAAGAACTAGGTTCTTGTACTTGAAGTAATTCTGCCAACATCTATCATATACAGTGAGTCGGTTATGAGTAACATGAGATTATCGGTCTAGAGAGGCATACTGAGAGATGCTTTGAAGAACATCTGAAAGAGAAGGCACTGGAGTTGATTTCCATTTCATAAGAATCAGACGTTTGGCCAGAAGAGAAAATATATTTAGCTATCTAAAATGTGCATGTGAGCCATCTAAAATGTGCATGTGAAATGAAAGAGCTATTATGGATAAGGATGCCTAAAAGGAATAGCTTGGGGTCAAAAGGTAGTTTTTGTCCTGTTACTCTGGAGGCCAGGAAACAGACTTTATGCCAGAGCTTATTAATGGGAGCACAAGACCACAAGATATGAAGTAGATCCCCGTGGCCAAATTGCAGCGCCAGCAGTTATTATTATTTAATAGGCCCATTCGTTGAAGCACAGAGGGGGTTCTATACCAGAGATGTAGGATTTTAGTTTGCATTAAAGAACTACAGGCATAGAGGAAATGGGATTAAAAATGAAGGAAGTGGGAACTCCTCCCGGGCACAATGTGGATTCCATTGCAACCCATAGTGGTGAGTGAAGGGAGGGTTTCTGAAACCATTTAATGGTTTGGGCCATTCAGAAAGCCCAGAGGTAGCCTTTGAACCAGGGGAGTGCGAATCCCCCTTTTTTCCAATGTGATCTAAGTTTGTTGCAGTCAAATCTCGGTGGTTTCCCATCCTAGATAAAGTTAACTATTAATTTATCAATTTTAGCAAAAAAGGAGGATGGTAAGACTAAAGGAATATTGGCAAAGAGGTAAAGAATCTTGGGAGAAATTGACATTTTAATGGCTGCAATTTTCCCCATGAAAGAAAGAGATTAAGAAGCTTCCATCTGTCCAGAATTCTTTTGATGTTATCAAATAAGGGGTTAAAGTTAATGTCCCATATCTTCCCTAAGTTACTAGTGATTTTGATTCCTGGATATGTTATACCCTATGGTGACCAGCAGAATCCAACCGGTATGTTCATAAAGGCTTTACAGTGGTCATTAAGGGGCATAGTTTGTGATTTGCCATAATTCAAAGCAAGCCCAGAAATTTTAGTAAAATTATTAAGCAAATCAACCAACAGGGGCCCAACCTCATTCAGGTTTTTGAGTAAGATTAAGAGGTCATCCGCGTAGGAGAGAGAAACATATCTTGAGTTGCTCACAGGTATGCCCATAATGCCAGAAGATTGACGTAAACAAGCAGTCAGGAGTTCCATTGCTAAAATAAACAGGGAAGGTGACAGGAGGACAGCCTTGTCTAGATCCCCTTGCTGGATGAAAGTAAGAGGAAAGGGTGGAATTAGTAAGTACTTTAGCAACAGGGGAGTTATATAATAGCTTGATCCAGGAACAAAAGGTGTGAGAAAGACCGAAATAAGATAAAACTTGATGAAGGTAGTCCCAGTTTAAGGAATCAAAGACCTTCTTTAAATCAATAGCTATGGCTGCAGCTGATGTCTTGAGGGATTTGGCTTTCTGAATTAAATTAAATAAGGAACATAGGTGATCAGAACCAGATCTATGTTTAATAAAACCAGCTTGCGAACAATGAGTTAGCTTGGGAATCAAGGATTCAAATCGAGAAGTTAATAGTTTAGCAAATATCTTCCCATCCATGTTTAATAAAGGGATAGGCCTGTAACTTGTTGGGTGAGTAGGGTCTTTTTCTTTCTTAGGAATTAGGGTTATGATTGCTTCGATGCAAGATGGGGGAAGCTTGCCAGTATTGGAAGCTTCTTGATAAACATTAAGAAGAAGGGGGCATAAGGTGTCAGAAAACATTTTATAGAAATCAACAGGGAATCCGCCAGGGGAGTTGCTGGATTTCATGGAAGACAAAGCTTTCTGGATTTCCTGAAGTAAGAAGGGTTCATTTAAAGAATTTGTTTCAAGAGTAGAAAGACGAAGAAGATGTAACGATTTAAGGAACTGTTGAATTTGTAAAGTAGATGGAGGATTTGTGTTAGAGTATAATTTTTGATAAAACGGTTTTCATGACATGGTTTGTAGAGGGGTTGTCAGAGTGAATCGTACCCTGTTCATCTTTTAGGCTTAGGATATGTTGTTCCATTTGTTGTGCTTTGAGCTGGTAAGAGAGGAATTTCCCATTTTTATTGCCGTGTTCCCAAAACTTATATTTAATTTTAAACAAGGCCAGTTCGGTTTTACAAGAAATTAATTTGTTAATTTTAACACTAAGTTGAAGAATTTCAAGATGAAGTTGAGAATCAGGACAGTGCTTATTAGAAGAAAAGTATAAATTCTCTTTAGCCTTAAGAGACGTTTCCAAGTCAGCCAGCTGTTGTTCCCTTACTCTTTTCCTATGTGTAGCATAACTGATAATTTTCCCTCGAATCATAGCGTTAAGAGCTTCCCATACAGAGGACATAGAAGATTTGGTTGGGGTATTGTGAAACAGGAAGTCCTGAATTTGTGCTTTGATCATGGATAAGAAATTGGGATCCTTGAGAAGGAGAGGGTCCAGCCACCAGTAAGAAGATTTAGGTGCTAATGGGCCCCACAAAAGTTGCAATTTGGCAGGGGAATGGTCTGAGATTATGCTGGGAGAGATGGATGAATCAATATTTTTTTCCATTATAACAAGAAAGGCTAACCAGTAGTCAATTCTACTGTATGTCTTATGTAGAGAGGAGTAAAAAGTAAATTCTTCATCATGGGGGTGAAGGAGGCACCATACATCAGCTAAACCAACATCTTGCATTAGTAATGAGAGGGCTTTAATACTTCTAGGGTGGGCCTCTGTAGTGGGGCTATTTCTGTCAATGTTGGCTTCTAAAGCTAAGTTAAGATCCTCTCCAAGAATAACTGGTATATTACCAGTGTTAAAGGATAGAATCTGTTGAACTAAATTATGAAAAAACTCTGGGGAATCAGAGTTGGGTGCATAGACATTAACAAGCAGAAGAGGACCAGAGTAGGTATTCAGTTTGACCATCCCCCATCTGCCGTCAGTTTCAGAAATGGAGTTTACAAGGGACCGTTTGAGACTCTTATGAATAGGAATAGCGACTCCTCTTTTTTTTGAGGTATAGGATGATTCGTAGATCTGACCTAACAAATCTTTTTTAAGTCTATGAACATCCTCTGCTAATAATTTTGTTTCTTGAAGGAAAGCAATTTGTGTTTTATGTTTTTTGAGATGTGAAAGAATTTGCTTTCACTTACAAGGAGAATTAAGCCCCTTCACATTTCATGTATATAAAAGTATGTTGCTCATATTGTTAGTGTTAAAGAAAGGGAATAATCACTGGAGTGTGAAGGGACAAATAAAAGAGGCAGAGGATGATTAGAATACAATATAGAGAGCTTACATATATGCAGAGAGTGGCAGAAACATTCAAGACAAAAAAAGTGAGATGTATGATACATGAGTAGCACAGATATCATATACTTATACTAGTAAGCTAAATAGCAAAGAAAACATTTTATGGGTGTGAGGAGATATGAGTCAGCCAACTGGCTAAGAGACTGTCTCACCACACTCTGAGGCATCGATGTAGGGAGGAGACTGGGGAGGACCAGTTATAAATATCGGCCCAAACCTAAGTCTGATCCCAGTAATATAATAAAGTAAGTATTCCTGATAAGCTAAACTGTAAAGGAATAATACCAAGAAAGGCAGGGGACTGTAATAACCTCAGTTTAATTCTAAGCTAACAGGACAAGGTATAAGGATAAAGCTAAACACCAGAACTTATTTATAAACATTAGTAGTAATATTACAAGATATACCACCTCAAAATAACAGTAAATTAAAGAACCATGTACTAGGTGCCAGTACAGCCTAGACATAGAGCGAGGAATTCAGGGAGCCAGGTGGAATGCAAATGAACAGATATAAAAGGAAAAGTAGATCATTACCACATTAGAGTGACTCTGAGAATACTTTGCAGTGCAACAGAATAAGTACATAATAAATACAATATTGAGGGGGAAAGAAGAAAGGGGAGGTCAATGTAAGCCCTTACACCCTGAGCCAAATGCAAATTGGGATTATGTGGAGAGGTATAGGCTTAGGTGATAACTGTAGACAGAAGAGATAGTCATAGTAAAGATCAGCTCTGATTACTTGAAAATTGCCTAAATATGTGTTATATGGGGTGACTCGGTCTAGAAGACTAGGCCCAGTGAGCCCCAAAACAGAAGGGACCACACAGCAGTGGATTTCTATAATATCTGTAGGCTTCGTGTAAAATAAGGAGCATAAGGAAGATGTAGATTGACAATCCTTTGCAACAGTATACCAAACATAGCCCACCTCTTTGAGTGCTAATGATAGTTCCATATTGCAAACAGGAGGTAGTAAAAATAATGGTGCGTAGGGAAGGAGATAGATTAAATGTAGTTGCCAATAATACTTAAGAACCTGTCATCAGGAGAGGGAAGTGGTAAATTGCCTTGTAATATATAATAATTCACATATGAAAAAAGAAAAGGCACTAATCAGGATGCATACCGATTGAAGATATGCAACTGAACAGCCAAAAGACTATAAACTTGATGCACTGCTAAATTGGAGGGTAAAAGGCTAGCTACAGAGAGCCTGTTTAGTGAGGTAATGTATAAGACCTAACACTAAAATAATGGGTTAGAAAAGCATTGCTGATATACCAAAGTTCCCTTGAAGACCATTAAGCTGCTCGTTTAAACACTGCAAGAAAAAGTAAATTGATTGTGCCACAATGTACAGCCTTTGCTTTTTGCACCCGCTGGGAGTGAAAGCAACCAGGTAGCACAGACTGTAGAGTGGGCAGCTAGGCAGAAAAAGTGTACTGGCACTCCCTTTAAGTATCCTGGAAGCAAAACCTACCAAGATATAGCAACTGTGACCATATAAGCTTATGACACCTTAGATTTATTAGCAGGAGTGTGACTATTGATTTTCTTGCTTTTGGTCTTTGCCATATGTTTCTTTTTGGGTGGCTCTAAAGATTTGAGGGGGGAACTTGCAACAATTTCTGCCCATGAAGTATTGGCAGATATACATCCCTGAGGCACAGGGCCCAAATTAGAGGGATGTTCGTCTGAAATTTGATGGGAAAGATCTTCTTGCGAGTAGTGCATGTCATCCTCCAAGAGAGCAAACTTATTGCTCAAGGGAATAGAGGGGTTGATTTGAAGCTGAGAGGCTGCAGCTTTCGGTGTTTGGGGTGAAGCCTCACTAGAACAGCATGAAAGTCTTGAAGAATAGTGCCCCGACAGAAGCTTCTCTTGCAGCCGTGTTGATTGCCTTGGGGTCAACTCAGTTGCGGTGTTGCTGCTTGGGGCTGTGAGTTCTGCAGCACTTTCCCCACATTCCTGTACCATGTCGTCCACCCTCCATGCGGATATCAAAGCTGTATTTAGGTTGCCAATTGCTGCTGAACCTCCCAGGGTAATATTGCAGAGAGAGACCTCCAGATAGTTGGCTAAGGTGTCAGGGGTTTCAAAATCCTTGAAGGAAGGCCTGAGAAAAGGTGTAGTGTCGCAGGGTAATGTAGAGCAAATTTAATGCCTCTTTGGTGGAGGATTTGTTTAAGTGGATTGTAGGCCTTCCTTCTGATGGTTAAATCTTTTGAAAAGTCTCTGTAGATGGAAATATTAAACTCTTGCCACCGAAGTTCCCCCATTTCTATGGCTCGTTTCAGTATTAATTCTGCATGGGAATAGTTGAAGAAGCGAGCAATAATAGGCCTTGGACGCTGGTCTGATGTTGGCCTGGGACCCAGAGTGCGGTGAGACTGCTCAATGATTAACGTTAGGTCAGGAGACAGTTTAAGCATTGAAGGTAGCACATGTAATAAAAGTGCAGTAGTGTCTCCTAATTCTACACCTTCAGGGAAGCCAAAAAATCATAAATTGTTGCAACAATTATGATTTTCAATATCGTCAGTTTTGGCTTGTAGGGATTTGATAGTTTGATCTTGATTGTGGATAGTAGCCTGGAGGTCATGAATAGTAGTGGTGTTACAGGCCATTGCTTTCTCATTAAATGCAATGTTCTGGCTAGTTTCAAGAGTGGTCGCATTCTGTTGGGTGGAGGTTTTTAGATCATTAATCTCAGCCATCAGTTTAGAAAACATTACTTTCACTCTAGCAAGTGAGCTTTGCTGTACTTGGAGATCTGCCATAATGCTGAAGGATGAGGCCTAGTATGCTGCAGTACAGTGTAGAATAATTGAATATAAGTAGATGATGGATCAAAAATGACTTACAAACTGTGTCAGGCTGGATGAGGTTAGATTGCAATCATTCCTGCAGAGATTTTTAACTATGCTGCCATCTGCTGCCTGGTCAGGCCATGCCCCCTCTAGTATAGACTTCTGAGTGGATAGCTACCCATGGCACACAGGGGCAGGCAATCCATGATATATCGAGGGAGCTTGTTAATAATGGCTCTATAGGTCCAGAGAACTGAATTTCTTTGGCGCCTAAAGCTCAGTGAGCACCATCCTATGGCTGCGTAAAGAGAGCAGTGGTGGGTGGTATAAGGAGCATCTGTAATAAATGTAAGTGCTCTGTGGTATAAAGTGTCAAGTTTAGACAAAGCACTTTTTGGTCCTTGATCATAAAAAAAGTCAGCATAGTCTTGCAGAGATATAAAGGTTGTTTGGACCAACCTAGTTTTTGCCTCCAAGGTTAGCAGATGCCTGATTCTGAGGAAGAGACCCAGCCTTTGCCTGAGCTTCTTGGAAAGCTCTTCGATGTGATCAACAAATGAAAGTTTCTGGTCTATCCAGACCCCTAAATATTTGAACTTGTCAAAATGTTCAAGAGGTTCACCTAAAAGAGTATTTATGTATGGTACGTTACCATGGTTAGGTTTATAATAGGCATTGACCGATGGGGAAAAGAGCATAGTCTTTGTTTTTCTGGCATTTAGAAGTAGTTTCAAGTGTTATAGATTTTTCTGCAAAAGGTTAAAATCCAGCTGAAGGTCACTGAATGCTAGCTCAATTGTGGGTCTGTCAATATAAATAACAGTATCATTGGCAAACAAATGAATGTTTGCCAATTTGATGCCTGCATTGATGTTATTACTATAGATAGCAAAGAGTAAAGGGCCTAAAATAGACCCTTGCAGCACTCCCCTTTGAAGTACTTTTAAGGGGGACAGTTCTCCTTCAGCCTTAGCTTGCTCATGACACCCAATAAGGTAGTGCTTAAACCAATTTATCACCGTACTGTCTAATCCAGAGATTCTTAGTGTGGTTAACAGAAGGTCATGGTCCACGGTATCAAATGCTTTGCTCAGGTCAAGGAAAAGGGCGCATATATGTTTTTTAGAATCTAGCGCATTTAGCCAGTCATTTAAGACCTTGGCAAGGGCAGATATTGTGCTGTGCTCTAAAGACGGATTGAAGAGGATTAAGGAGGTTGTGGTTTTCCAGGTATTGCCTAAGCTGTGCGTTGACTGTCTTCTCAAGTAATTTAGATGGTGTAGGAAGAAGGGATATTGGATGGTAATTATTTAAATCACTAGGATGCCCAGGTTTGAATAAAGGAATCACAAAGGCAGTTTTCCAAATAGAGGGGATGGTGCCCAGTGTATGAGATAAGTTGAAAAGGTGGGTTATTGGGGCTGTTAGCACATGGTATCCTAGTTTCAAGAAGTAGGGCTCAATGTGATCTGCACCCCCACTTTTCTTGTTCAGGGCCAGAAGAAGGTCCTCTACCTGTTTAAATTAAATAGGGCTAAAAGAAAATCCAGGTGTGTGCCCAGGTATTTGTAGTGCTGTGAAGTCAGCATCATGGGTACACATTTGTGCCCTGAGGTTACTGACTGGAGAAGAGTCAAATGCTTGTCCTGCAGTAGCAAAATGATCATTGAGTAGGTCTAGTATCATAGGTTTGTCAGTAAAACACACACCCCTAGAGGAGATTTTATGGGGGAGTGCACTGGCAGAGTTGTGGCCTTCAATATTTTTTAGTGTTTTCCAGAATTTAGCTGCACAGTGAGATGAGTCATTAAGCTCAGTACAAAAATATCAGGCTTTCACAGCCCTAATCAGCTTAGCACACTGATTACTTGAGGCTCTGAATGCAACCCAGTCGGCCTGCATCTTAGTTTTTCTAACTTTTTTCCAGAGAGCATCCCTGTGAAGTAGTGCAGCTTTGAGACTAGCTGTAAGCTATGGGCAGGATCTCTTTCTGCTACGCACGTTGACTAGAGGCGCATGTCTGTTGATAGTGCTAGTGACTATATTTTGGAAAATCTGATATGCATGCTCTACAGCGGAGGTTAGGTAGAAGTCTCAAACTACATATGGCCTTAAATGTCATCAAGCATATCTTAAAAGTTATGCACCACCACCACACAGGCAGCCATGAAGAGCACATAGGACTGGCATGATATGGTCATTCCAAGAGGTTCTCTTAAGCAGCTGGGCCACAGCAGTCTAGACCAGCTGCAGGCATTGCATCAAACCTCCAGATAAGCCTAAGTACAGAGCATTGCAGTAGTCAGCTCTAGAGATGACAAAGGCTGGCCTATCATCACTGGATCAGCTGGTGCCAAATATGGTTTGATCTAAGTGATGTTATGCAGCTGGTAAATACCAGTCTGGACTACTGCTGACACCTGCTGTTCTAGCATCAGCTTGCATTTCAAAATGACTCCCAGATTCTTTATCCCAGTCTGGCTCCTCTCTTGTGGGTATGTGACCTTGCTGGTGCTCTTTTGGAGTAAGTGTATCTTTTGAAATACTGTACTGACTTCACTTGGCCTAACATGGGCAGTTACCTCTAGCAAAGGCTCCCAGTTATGTTTATGATGGTATCAAATTATCTCCATGGGTAGATTGTGAAACAGGGACCCCACAGAAGAATGATGCTGCATAATGATTTGACCAAAAGACTGTACCAACCCTGATCACACTAATGTTAAACCCAATGAGAAGATTAGGTCTAAAGTGTAAGCATGTTGATGTGTACTAGAGGTAACTGCCCATGTTAGGCCAAGTGAAGTCATTAACTGGAGGATCTGCTGACCAAGGGGGGAGGTTTTATAATCAAGCCAGGCACTTAAGTCCCCCAGGACCAAAATTATGGGAGCATTCAACACCTATTTGACAATGAAATCCGCCAACTTCAGCATAAAATCGCCCCCATATGCTGGAGGTCAGGATAGAGGATAATTAAGCATCAACAAAGGAGTTTACTCTATACTTCTGAAGAAAACCAACAAAGACTAGAGCAAAGTTGCAATGATGGATATGCAATGGGGGCAGATACTGCAAATTGGCAAATGCTATTGTAAATTAAGGAGAGAGGAATTAAATCATTAGCAGCAGCCTTGAGCAAATAAAAGGCCTGAAGTCAAGAAATGGGAGAAGACAGCACTGAATAATCATTAATGGAAGTCAGGGTTAAGAAAGAAGTTATTTAATCCTATGCATTCGCCCAATATCTGGCCTAACCTTTTTACACAGAGAGGAGGAAGGAGGTTACAAGGGTTCAGGAATCTATTAAGCAGTAAGAGGAGGTGCCTGTTCAAAAAGGGCAAATTGATAAACATAAAGACAAGAAGGGCAGCGCACTTACCAAGTAAAGTATTAAGAAATATTACATTCATTTTGTAAAAGTAGCCTGGAACTTAAATCTGAAACCAATGGCCTGTGGCTTCCTGCCAGTTTTTCAAGGAAATGGTCCTTTAAACCATCTAAACAAATCAATTCTCTTCACTACCTTTATCTCAAATGTTCTGGTGTCAAACCCAGTTTTACATTAGCCTGCTTCTTAACCCTCTGTTTCTTAGTCCATATTTTTCCTCATTCTTTCTTGTTCTTGGTTCTAGGTTTGGGGGCTGCACCATTCTGAATGCTTTTTATATACAAAAGGAATGTGCTCTGAGAACATCCTAGCTGGATCAATGAGAAAACCCAAGTACAGTATTTCAAAGCATACATTTACTCCAGAAGAGCACCAGCATATCCACAAGAGAGGAGCCAAACTGGGATAAAGAATTAACCTTTGCTGTGCCGCAGACTGATATATCTGTCCAGAATTTCTGTACATTCTAAATCTGTCAGCAGCTAAGGGTTAAGAAATGGCATGGAGCTAAATAACATTACCTTTATTACCTTAGAATATATTGAGAAATGTGCACAGAATGTTTTTCTAAATAAATAGGAAAGTGCACATGTAAAATATTAAGGAATAAGTAGTGAAATGGGCATGGTTGGTTGTTTCTACACTGAGCCTTTAATATGTTTTCCAGTATCTAGAAGGACTTTTTTTCTGCACTAGTATGGAAAGTGCTAGATAGATTTGAAAATAGGGTTTTGTTCTGGTAATATTGTGCAACTAATATTTAAATAATGTCCATCTTCAAGGGTCACTCAGAACATACAAAAATGTTAAATCCAGATAAACAATATAGCAATATAAAGTAATACATGAAGTTAAACAATATTAGTGGACACTAAAGAGATGTGTCTTTTGAATGCCTTAAAACTTTCTCTTTTTGAAATGCATATAATTTATTTTATTTTATTCAACTGATTTTTGAAGCAACATTTGCCGTAGAAAATATGATATCCTATTTTTATGAAATGTTTCTTTTATACATACTTTCTTTTTAGGTGCCTTAAACATTGGAAAACAGTATTTAATTAATTAATTCAATATTCATTCATTCATTCATTCATTCATTCATTTTCATTCCAGAGATGGTGGTAAGATGGGCTCTTTCTCAGAATTGCTGATAGTAAAGTGAACATGACCCCTTTAAGAAAATGTAAGCATTGAAAGTAGCAATTTGAGAGTCCTTCTTTAATGCTATCTTCCTACAAACATGTGGTATAGTTCAAAGCATGCCAACATACACGCCATGCATTGCTGGTAGGCGAAAAATACTGTATACAGTACCTGCAGATCTGCTCCTGATGAAGACCTGGATAGGGTAGAAACACTGGGGCTAGAACACTAGTTAACTGCTTGTGGCTGCTGCCACAATAAAGATGCTTTTTTTGCTTGAAAAACAGTGCTGGAGTTTGCTTTGGAGTGCATCTGTGTACTTCGTGCAGGGCTGACCACCCTTTACTGCACCCCCTCCCTTGATTCTCCAGGACATAACTGTTTTTTCTTCTAACCTGAGGATTTAAGCCAGGCAGGAGGGACAGCCAGCAAGCCAGCATCATTGGAGTAGAGAGAGCAGACTGGGCGGTATGGAATCAAGAGCTCTTTTAGGTAGCACATCTTGCCACATTTGCTAACCGTTTTGATGCAAATTACGCTGCTCAAGTGCACTAAAAAGTGGCTGAAAAACCAGTAATAGGGTGAACACTGCAGGGTGGGGGATTGAAAAGGATGAACAGAGCCCTGACAAAACTAGAAGAGTGGTAAATGGTATGACAGCTCGGTTTCAATGTTAAAAAGTGCACAATAATGCACTTAGGGCACAGAAACACAGGGGCACAGTACAAAATGGGTGGAGTGGTATTGACAATTGCCAAACAGGAAACATACCTGGGGGTAATCATATCAGATGACCTAAAGGTGGCCAGGCAGTGTCACAAGGCAGCCGGGAGGACTAATGGGATGGGGGTTGCATAGAGAATGGTATCACCAGTAGAAGGAGGTGGTGTTGACTCTGTATAGATTGACGGTAAGACCCCACCTAGAGTACTGTGTCTAGTTCAGGAGACTGCATCTCTGGAAAGACATAGACAGAGTGGAGGTTGTCCAGAGGAGGAAAACTAAAATGGTGCAGAGTCTGCATAAAAAGTCTTATGAGGAGAGACTAAAGGACTTCAGTAAGTACACCCTAGGGGTAATAGAGAAGAAGTGGATATGACAGAGTCCTTCAAAGAGGGAGTCTGGCCAATATTTCTACCATCAATAAATTCAGAATTTGGATCAGCATACCACTAATCAGCCTCGTGCCAAAAAGTGAGATCTCTAAGTTACTTTGCTAAAAAGCTACAGGTCATTTTGTAATCCTAAATTCACTGCCTGTTTGGAAAAAAAAAAAACATTTTCAATTAAGAGGTGCTGATGAGATCATAACCAGAACTGGCCACCTAGTCCTCCTTGCAAGCTATCTTATAGGACTTATTTCTCTCATGTTACATAAAACTACGGTTGTAGTAAACATCGGAAGAAGGAAACTTGACACTGGGTAGGTCAGGGCATGCATTCCCATAATGTGCAAATGCAAGGTACAGGTCATAGCATGTGACTGGGGTGGGGGGGTGAAATGGAGCAACAAACATGGCTTTAGAATGACAAAGTTGTGTGCAATTTTTAGAATACCTCAAGGATGAGATTTTGAAATGCCAACAGATTGCAATTGTGGAATACAGCAATGAAACAATCTCAGAAAGTAGCTGGGACACACAAATTTGGAATGTGGCACGGATGCTAAAATTCATAATGTGTTGGTATCATATATTTTTAGAATGTGGAAGAAAAACACAATGTTGAAATGCAGGAGACACATAGATGTGAAAGGTGGAAGGGATATATAATTACTGGTTACAGTTTTTTTCCTATAATTCTAGCATTATAACCAGCTAGTTATAACAACGAATATGCATCCGGTTTCCCTACTTCCGCGCATGCTCCTACCACCATCTTCCTGTTCCCAGCACTGTATAACTCGTCCCTGCCCCTCAACGCTGAAACATTCGCTGAGTTGGCGGTAAAACATTTTTTGTCCAAAATAAATAAAAAAAGGTAAACACTGCTTCTGTTTAGGTGACAGCCACTGCAGACTGGGCTGAAACTCCAGCGGTCCACGGCTCTTCTCGTTAGATTAATCCATGTGCAGTATTTTGTATAATTGCTGTGGTGAAAAAATGATCCCCAGCAATTATACAAAATAAAGGATGGGTAGCTTGTTAAAAAATTCAGATTTTATACTCCCCCTTGGGGTGGGATGTCTTCATAAACCCCTCGAGCTTCGATCTTGGGGTTTATGTGGCATCCCACCCCTCGGGGGGACATGTAAAATCTACTCATCCATTATTCTCTATGTAATTTCCTGAGGTGTCATAGATGAATAAATTTGGCATGTGGTGGTGATGCACAATTTCAAAATGAAATTGGGATGCTTGATTTCAGATTGTGGTGGCAACATGCAATTTTACAATGTCGCATGGAAATGGAATCTCAGTGTCAATGATGCAGTTTCAGAATGTGGTAACCAACTGTTTGATTCCTTTATCTCTTCCCAGCTTACTCTAGTAGTAGCAAATAAGTAGCAACATTTTTTATTCATGAAAAATAACATGAGGGATAAAACTCAATTGAGTGACAGCTCATTTTCAATGAGGTCCCATTTGGAATTAAACATACATTAGCAGAAACATAAATACATGATAAATATATCACAAGTAATAAATATACTACATTCACATTCATACTTAGAACATTCTTCAAAATTATCACCCAGGCATTCTGCCTCATTTCAATTCCATAGGGATCGAATTCCATAAACTTGCTCCTCTGAATATGGTAGATGACCTACCAATCCCTATTTTGTAACATTTTATGCCAAACTCTACTTCATTAGCTGATCTAAGACCCTTCCTAATAGACCTAATTAAAAAAAGACATAATGTGTCCAGGATGAGTACACTTCCAAACTTTAAACATAAAGTTTCGAAGATGTCCATCTTATCTGTCATCAGACCTAAGCCACCCCGGTGAATTATATAGTACACATCAGTGTGTCATACGAGCTGCGTGTAAGATATATCTAGCAAGTCTGCTGAACATAATGTTTATTCTTTCCAACTGTGTTTTTGCAGCCCTTGCATATATTATGTCTCCATAGTTAATAATTGGCACTATCATTTATTTATTTAGTTTTTTGTTGACCGGGTAAGTGCACTAGGCAAATTCTGCCTATTTTTAGGCATGACCCAGGGGAAGGGGATACAGATGATTGTCAACTGACCTTGAACCAGATTAAGCTGTCGGTGGTCTTTTTTAGTGAATGGGGGACATTTTGGCCAGGGTACCAGGTCAATTCCCTTACTCTTTTCAAGAAGTGCCATGGGATCTTTAACATCCACCTGAACTACCACCAGAACAGGCAGATGGGACCTTGGTTTAACATCTCATCCCAAAGATGGCACCTCAGGAGTGCAGCACCCCCCTCATACTGCACTACAGTGTCCGTATTAGGATTTAACCCAAGTGCCTGGTGTGGGGCTAGAACCCACAGCCTTCTGATATCTCAGTCTCAGAGGTGAGTGTGCTACCTGCTGAGCCACTGACACTGATATTAACTATTGTTAACCTGACCTCTGTTGACATATATTGTTTTAATCTGTATAGGACCCCTGATTTCCTACTTATAGTATTAGATAATTCATGTGTATGTTCCTCCCACCTTAGTGTACTATCGAGCCAAAAGCCTAGATATTTATATCTTTTTACCTGTGCAATATTATTCCTGGTCTGAGTTTGAATATTTAAAGCCAAATTCTCATTTTTTTTGATTCCTACTAAATAAAACTGATTGAGTGTTTGTCTCATTTAATACTGAGAAATGTTTATGAAAAAAGTTTTGGATTTGTGAAAATGCCTGTTGGATTCTCCTGTTAATTTAATCTATTAAACTCCCTTCAACATAGATTATTGCATCATCAGCACACAAGTGGTACTTCACTTCCTGATCATCAAACTTAAGGTCATTCACATAAAGATTGAACAACAGTGGCCCCACAAGTGAGCCCTGGGGCACTTCAAATTTTATTTGGACTAACTGGGATGTAAATAATCCTATTTCAACCACTTGTTTCCATCCCTGTATATAGGAATCAAACCATTTGATCACTGAACAGGTGAATCCAACAGCCTTGAGCCTGGACATGAGGACTTCATGGTTTAACATATCAAATGCTTTTGACAGATCTATAAATAAAGCTCCTACTGTCATCCTCCTGTCCAAACTCAGTTGTATATCACTGACGACCTTAGTTAAGGCCATCTGTGTACTGTAACCAGATCTAAATCCTGATTGAGACTCACTTAACTTGTTTTGTGCTTCCAAATATCCTTTCATCTGCACTGAGACCAGTTTCTCAAATATCTTAGATACTTGTGGCAATAATGAGATGGGTCTATAATTACTCAACTCATTTCTGGCCCCAGCCTTAAAAACTGGCACTACTCTTGTAACCTTCCAATACTCTGGGTACTATCCTGTCCTTAATGATAAATTAAAAATAAGCGATACAGGTTGGACGTTGCAAGGAGCTGCATATTTTAGAAGTCTGGGGGGTATTTTATCTAAACCCACAGCCTTAGAGATGTTTAATTTTAATAATGCATCCTGGACATCAGTAGCTGAGATATCAGCAAAATTAAAAAATTGTAGCCTCAGGCAAGGTAAATTCCCATCTGTTTTTATCTCCACCTTATTTCCCCTGATGTTGTAGAACCTAAGTTAACAAAATAATTATTAAAACATTACCATCTCTTCCCCTATAGACACCATTTGATCTTTTATTTGTATATTCTTCTTCCTGCCCATCATGCTAGACATCGTATTCCAAAACTCATGTGGGTTCTCTCTAATATCACCTTCTAGTTTAGTTTTAAAATGATTTTGCTTAGCTAGCCTTATTTCTTTAGAGCATTTATTCATTGCCCGCTTATAAGAAAGCCAATCACTAGACAAGGTTGTACTATTAGCTTTCTGCCATTTTCTGTACGTTTCCTTCTTTAATTTGTATAAATCAGAATTATACCAATTCATACTTTTGTTTTTAACCTTCTTTTCCTTGATGGAACATGATAGTCACATATTTGTTTAAATTCCTAGCAAACGTATTTCCAGGATGTTGCTGTTGGAATAAGGTCTAATCTGTGCCAAGCTACATTTTCCAAATCTAGCATAAATTTCAAGTAATCAATTTTTTAAAACATTTCTCCACATAGCAGCTGGTTCAGTTTTATCTACATATGATCTCTGTCTTAATACAAATATAATTTGGTGATCTGAAAAATAATCAACCAATACACCACTTTTATAGTTCAACTGAGGTTGGTTAGTAAAAATTAAATCTAAAAGGGTTGATTTATTACAATCCAAAACATTAATTCTGGTGGGTTCCTTAATCAGCTGGGAGAAACCCACATTTTCCTGTAATTCCATTAAACTATGTTTTAACTCTACTGAAAATCCATTTACATTAAAATCTCCTAGCATCAGTATCTCATGGGAATTCCTATAACTAAATAAAAAATCCTGTAAGTCAAAAAAAAAAAAATAGCCATGCTTATTTCAGGTGGCTTGTAAATATCTAGTAAAAGCAGAGGTCTAGAAAAGAACAATTTAATTCCAACCATCACCACTTCTAACTGTTCATTTTGGCCTTTGTACAAAATTTCACTAGCATCTGGCTTAGAATCAACATACACAGATATCCGCCCTTTTTTTTGTGCTATCCTTCCTAAACATTTGGTAGTTGCTCAGCTTAATGGAAGTGACTGATATTCTCTTATGTAGCCATGTCTCCATAATTATTATCACTTCAGTCTTAAAATCCACTACCCAGTCCTGTATCATATCAGTTTTTTTCCTGACACTTCTCACATTGAAATGGTCAACACCAAAGTTACTTTGTTTAAGGACATCCAAATTATCTTATACCACTTCACTGAGGCCCAGGTTTGGGTGTATATCACCACATAATAACAGGGAAAAAACAAGTAAATATATACTTGCTTTAAAAAAACCCAGATGTCTCCTAATTATCTTATATTTACAGACACTTAATATTTTTGCAGCATCCAATCTAATATAAACTGAATGTAACACAGTGGTATAATCTTGGTGTTTAAGGACAAGTAGTTTAACCAAATTTCTGAACAGTCTTTCTCATCCTCTTATTCTATACAGGGAGGACCTTGGAAAAGGCCAGAGAGCATTAGTGTGCCTGACATCTGTTCACAAGCCTCTGGATGCTCTGCTTCACTTTCTCCACTGGCTGGTTTGCTGGATTATTGGTACCCAAGTGTACCAGCCCCCAGTATTCCCTATTCTGTCTATGTCCTGGATGACTGATGCCCCAGGAAGGCATCTGATCATCCCCCACCCCTCCTCCCCTCCACCCACTACCCTCTCTATTTACTTGATAATAGAATCCGAGACCACTAAGACTCTCCTAGCTGCCTTCTTACTCTGACTTTCAATCATATTACATCTGTGTTGAATTATCTGCACTGGCTGCTAGTTAGATTGTATACCTCCTTCAGGATTTGTTTGATGGTGTTTAAGACCCTGAAAGGGATGGGTCTGGCTTACAAAAAAGGCCTCTTGCACACATAAACTCTAGATTTCCATCTCTGCTCCACCAGGAAGAATCTTTTAGACGTTCAATTTGCCCACTTGAAGTCAAAGAAACTCCTGCTGAACAGTAACCTCAGTTTACAGTACCTCTGAAGAGTTTCAGACTTTTCAAAAAGGTAACGTACCAAATCTACAGTGAATTGCTCTGCATAAAAAAAATAGCGTAGCTGAAAGGTTACTGCAGAGCTATAAAAGGTTTACCCTAGCAAAGAACAATCCAGTGGACATAAAACAAACAAAAAAATTGCATATATGCTTATTGCACATCATTTTATGACCCATACATTGAAACACACAAACTGTATAGTGAATTCAAATCATAATATAATATAATTATTTATGTATTTGAATTTGTTAACCGGGTAGGACCCTAGAGCATTATATGTCCATTTTCAAGGGGTACTGGAGATGTAGACAAAAACAACAATATGGGATAAATATGCAATACATCAGAGTGCACAATAATCAGGTAGCATTACACTTGCACATTGACAAATCCATACAGTATTTTTAACACTAGTTTACTGTAAACATATTCTGTGAGTTGATAGAGTGTAGCGAAACAGGTAAATTATTCCAGCATGTAATGGCTTTATATGTAAAAGACCACTGGCCCAGGAAAGAATGGAAGAGGGGAAGGCTTATGACTTGAGTGTCAGCAGATCTAGTACTGTACACTAAGAGCTAATATTGGGGCTAGCATCAGCCAAGAATAAGAATCCAATAGGACCTTTTTAGGAAATGTCTAAAACTGAAGAGGGTGAAATAAGTAATGTGTAAATCAAAAGAAGACCAGCCAAAGTATTTGTAAAGAGTAAAGTGATGTGAAAATTATGATCTGGAGGCAAACAATCTGAATATGGAGTCATATAGGATATTTACCCTTGACCAAGGTAGTGGCATAGACTGGCAGTGCATAGTCCACTAAGAATAGGAGTAGCGACTGAGTTACAGTTTTTTTTTTTTAGAGTGAGTAACTAATTTTTTAGGGCTAAGAAATATGTAAAGATCTGTGGGTGTTGTGCTTTTGCAATAAAGCCAGTCAAATGAAAGGTGATTCTTCTGTATTGTCCTATCTTTATTGAATTTACCTCAACATTTCACCTAATGTATATAGGCTCTTTCAGTGGAATTTTTTTATTTCTATAAAAAGGAAAAAATCTTTTAACTATGTGTACAAAACATTTTCTTAAATTTTTTTTAGTAACTTTTTCTGTAAGTAAAGAGCTTATACATTTGTTGTGGCTGTATGCTTTTAGTATTAAAACAAACGCCATTCATTTGCTCTTTTTAAGTGCTACAATTGCAATATACAATACATTTGTTCACTAAACTCTGAAGTTATGAATGGATCATGTAACAACTAAAATAATACCTTAACTGCTGTATACTATTTTCAACAAACACCAAATAAATTGTGATCTACAAACCCTTTAACTCAGATACCCCCTTAAAAAAACTGACATTCTTTGAGCCACATTTATTTATGAATATCAAAATTCATACTTGCAGAGTATACTTTATCCCATAACCCATTTTGTAAAAGTGATGTGAAGCTTTCACGCATAGTCCAAGCATGGCAGTCTTAACTTTTCTGTATTTTAAGTTGAACCAAGTGATGAAAAGTATTATTCAGTTAATTCGCATTAACTGCATACCTCTCACAGTACACTCTGCGAACTTGGAAATTACCTCACAGAAAATAATGAACTGCCTTTTTTGTGTTCTGTTTTGGAACAAAAAAAATAATTCCAGTAATTATAAAAAATAAAGCCTAGTCGTCTGTGTGTTGATGATGTGTTTTTACACCTTCAGTGTGTGATGAGCTTGTAAACCTCTGGAGCTTCACTCTTGAGATTTATAGCTCATCTCTCACCTCACGTGAATAAAAAATATCAACACACACCTGCCTTGGCATTATTCTCTATATATTGCAATTGTGGCACTTAAAAAGAGCAAATGAATTAAGAATGTTTTGATGCTAAAAGCTTACAGTCACAGCAAAGGTATAAGCTAAAAGTTAGTAAAGTTTTTAAAGAATTTTTTGTACAATATTTAAATGAGTTTGTCTTTTTTATAGAAATAAAAAATCCTCCTTGAATGAGCCTATGTACATTAGGTGAAATATTGGGGTGAATTAAATAAAAAGAGGACAGTACAGAAAAATCATATTTTGTTTGAGTGGCTTTGTTGCAAAACCACAGCACCCACAGATCTTTACATATTTCTTAGCCAAAAGGTCCTTCAGCTGAGGTGCACTTAACAGTATCTGCCATTACCCAAATCTATAGCAGCAGTCTAGATAATTTTTTAGCCTATAAAGCAGACCAAGGTAAGTGTGAACTGATTTAACTAGTTGAGAAATATCTTCTTTTGATGAGAGGGTCTGGTCTAAAATAAAACTGAGGTACTTCAATAGAAGGTAATTTTTTTATGTTTGCTTGTGTGCATGTGCAAGAAACATATTGTGGGCAGCTTGCTGTAGTAGCAAGTTGTGGAGATGCGGCAGTGTTGTGGCCAATGCCAGCACTCCATTTTGGGGCTGGTCTCTGTGGCACCAATAGAGGAGCACACTGTTGATGACAGCAGTACTGTAGCGTGCCACCAACTTGAAAGAAACTGGCCACTGCAATCAGGGAGCACCCTGTCATTTACCAATCAACTGTTTTTGCTGCTGGGACAGTCCCTGATTCCAGTGGTGAATCACAGCTTGCTTTGTGTGGTGTCCCATTTCAATAAACAAGGCGGTGGCTGTCACCAGCTGCCTCTCACAGTCCCCATGAAAGCCAATGGGGTGCCTAATCCCCCTGTTAGCATGCCCCTTCCCCAGTTCATTTGCTGATGGGGTAGCCCAATCCCCCATCAGCATAATGTCCCCCTCATTTGTTTTAAATAAACATTGCAGTGGCTGTTGCCATCCGCCTCTCACAGTCCTCATGAAAGCCAATGAGGGTGCCCAATCCACCTGTTGGCATAATGTTCCCCCCATTTGTTGTGTGCCAAGGGGGTGCTCATTCCTCCTCGGTTCATGCATCCCCCCAAACATTCTGTATGTGATGATGGGGTACCCACTCCCCATGGGCTACAGCCCCCCCAACAAAACTCCAGGTGGCATGCTGGGAGCCCACCTTAGCATGCCCATTGTCCCTGTAATAGAAAAACCTTCCCGCAAGGTCTTTTTTGTGAAAAAAAAAAACTATTAAAATAGAAAACTATCCCTCATTGTCTCTGGTGCCCCCTCTCCCAACCCACACCCACCATCTGTGAACCTGGCCACCCCACACCCCCTCCTCACCCCATGCTTACCTCCGGAGCCCGGTGTGATGATCTTCGGTGGAGTGGGAACACGTCTGCACTTTTTAAAGCTAACCATGAACTGAAGAAATGCTGGTAAGCTGTATAATGGTTTAATGGGGAAGGGGGTCAACTTAGGTGGATATCGCAGCCATTTTTGTGAATTTTGGCACAAAATTTTCAACATGGGGTTCTTGGGACTGCATCTCATGAAATTCGTTGACTTCATCTGGTTATTCGGTCCTGAAAGGTGATTTCGTGGCCACTGCGTGGAATCACCTTTTGAGATTGATTAATGAAATGACAGTGTCACTGTTCATGAGGTGGGTTGCCAGAAAGCCTATGTTGCCAATTTGGTGAAAGAATTCCAAAAAATGACTGTGTTGCTAGTGTGCATTGTGCAGTTTCCAAGCACACTTGTAACTTTGCGAATTTGTAATATTTTCACTCCAGATTTTCAACATTGGTATCTTTTCACACTTCTTTATGAACGATACATCTGTCATTTTTCACATCCTGGTTGAAATGTGTTTTCACACTTCCAGCGCACAATAGTGCGGTCGCTGTGGGAAATCAGTGTTTGGAACAGATTAAGAAAATCACAGTGACACTGTTCATGAGTGGAGGTCCCAAAATCCCTATGTTGAAAATGTTATGTTACAAGCATGCATTGCGTAGTTTCCACACACACTTGTAACTTCGAGAATTTGTAATATTTTCACTCAAGATTTTCAGCATTGTCATTTTTGCACACCTCCTGATGAACAGTGCATCTGTCATTTTTCACATCCTGCACAAAATATATTTTCACACATCTAGCACACAATGGCGTGGTCGCTGTAGGAAATCAATGTTCAGGACAAATTAATAAATCATAGTGACACTGTTCATGAGCAGAGGTCACAAAATGCCTATGTTGAAAATTAGGTGAAATAATTCCATTAAATGACTGTGTGACGAGCGTGTGTTGTGCAGTTTCCATGTATGCTCGTAAGTTTGAGTATTATTAATATTTTCACTCCAGATTTTCCACATTGCCATCTCTTCACACCTCCCAATGAATGGTACAGCTGTCATTTTACACATCCTGCCAGAACTATGTTCCACGCACATCTGGTGCAGAATGGTGTGATCACTATGAGAAATCAATGTTCGGGACAGATTAACAAAATCACAGTGCCACTGTTCATGAGCAGAGGTCCCAAATGCTTTCATGAGGTGGGGGGTCACAAAAAGGCCATGTTGAAAATTTGTAGTGCAAATACGAACAAATGCCCCGGGGTGTTAGGGTTTCTAACCATAATGTCCCTCCCTGTACAGAATGACAGACATCAGGGGTGTGCCTTTGGATTTATGGCTGTAATGCTCACACCATTCCATCCCCACCCCCACCTTGAAGCCAGTGACAAGCATCGAGGTGTGCCTTGGGACTCTTCGGCCCCAGAGTTCACCCCATTCTCCTATACTGCACCCATTTCAGCATATGTCCTTATGAAATCAGGTGACTGTAAAGCCGAACACCCCAAGGCACATCTCAACACTTGTTGGTGTCTGCAGGATAGGGAGAGGTGAAGTGCCATGAGAGTTATGGGTGACGACCCAAAGGCACACCCCAGTGCCTGTTCATCTCTGCAGGGTGGAGGTGGGGTTGGCATGAGTTCAATACTTCACTGCCATTCCTATTCTGCATCTGTCTAACTCCTGCAGGTCCAATGCTAATATCAGCAAGCAAACATTCGGCATTGACAAATGCTTGTTAAGAGTTATTTTTATACCAGATCAAAGTCAGGCTACAAGTATCTGGTTATGTCATTGACATTAGATGCCTTTCTGTACAAAGCAATATCCTCTGTGTATATGATAATACTGGATTCAGAGTAATGCAATATATCAGCTAGATCATTCAGGAACACACTTAACAGTTTAGGCCCCAGGATTGATCCCTTGGGTACTCCAGTAGTGATCTTGATGAGTGGAGAGGAAATGGAATTTAAAGAGATGGCCTGAGATCTTCCAGTCAGTTAATTCTGAAACCAGGCTATGGCAGATATGGATAGACCAAAGGCCCATAGCTTGGGAAGGCAGGTGACCATGGTGCACCAGATTGAATGCTTTGGAAAAAGCCAGAAAGAGTGTACAAACCATGTCCCCATTGTCCAAGGACCTGAACATATACCATGTAGTTAATGCATGCACTATATGCTTATTGAATTCATAATATTCTGAAATACATAAACCATATATTACTTGCACAGCACATATACCGTCTACTGAAACTGTTAAATGAGTAATAGGACTGCCTCCAGAATGTCCTTCTAATGCAAGAATTTCCTGATCATTCCGCTAAAGTGCTAGCCTTGTGTTAGACCACCTACAACTCCTGAAAATAAAAAAAAAACAAGGGTGTCTAATTTACTGTTTTGTGATTGTGTTTTTCTCAGTTAACTATTAGAAAACAATAACATTTTTAATAAATACTTCAAATTACAGTTGTTGCCTCGAACATGTATGAAAGGCTTTTTGAGGTTTAATAGGATCTTTTATTGAGCGCACATGGCAACACTAATGTGCAGAACTCCATCTAGAGATGACCCCTACAGGAAATGTATTTATTTATTAGCTTTTGTTTACTGGGTAGGCATACCATGCTGTCAAATACCTATTTTTAGATGTGACCTGGGGGAGTACGACTACAAAAATACAGACATTAAGGAATGCAATATAATTAGAACATGTATAGTGAGAACATATAATTTGACAAGGTATACTTTGGCAAGAAGGTACAAAGTGTGAGGATTCAGTATAATAGTACATACAGTACCATGGCAAAATTGTATATGACATATAGTGCATCAAGATTCAATTTCAGCAAATACTGACATACATATTGCACATTTAGACTGAGTGGCAGGGAGAAAAGAGGACGGTCAATTACGAGCCACAAAGATCTGTAATGCAATCCATAATTATGGCACAGCTAGCATAGAGAGATAATAAGGTCCTCAGGGGGGATGGGGGAAAGGGGTGTCTTCATAGTAATTTAGATCAGAGGTGTATTAAATGGGGCTGCTGAGTCAGCAGTGGGTTAACTTGGAAATACCCCCCAAGCACTTGACAGCTCAGGGGAAGGGGAGGCGGTGTTGAGGAAAACATTACCTACATCATCACATCACTATATGCCTTCAGTGGTAGTGCACAGGGCCAATTTCATGTTTTAAACCAGCGAATAAACACATTAATTGGGCAGCGAAGACATAACTTCTCTTGTTTTCAAAATACAAAATGTTTGCATGTATCCTTCATATTTCTATTATATTGTTAAAATTGTGTTCAAATATTTTCTTGCACATTGCGCTTTTATTCAAATTTTTAAAAAGTGTTATTTACTGTTGTCATAGTGATAAATTGTACTGTTTTGCACAACACATGTGCATATTTCATGTGTGATTGTCCTGTAAATATGCACTGTTGCACTATTTTCACTCACTCTTGATAAAGCGTCCTCACAAGTCATGAAACATTTAGTTTTTCTTGTCCATCCATATAAAATTTGTAACTTTTGACCTAGTGCATGAATAATAAAAGTTTTTTTGTGATTCCCACTTTATGGTTATGTCTGCTAATTAAAGGGGAACTGTTAGCAATAATAACCTCATACCCAAGTGTGAGGCTGATTCTAATTTGCACTTTATATAAAATACATTTTTTTTACTTACAGCTTACTGTAGTGTAGTAGAATGTGTTAGGCTAATTTTGCTGACTTCTATGATTCCATTTCCTGTAACCAGAAATCTCAGAATCCTACGTAACTGACATCAGAGGAGGACTGCAGAGCTAGGAGATTCAATAACCCACCAAATACATGATAAAGATTTTGTAAGCTAAAATCGGATGTTTGCTAGTCTTGCTGGACCTGCTGTGCTCACAGGGCTTAGTAAAGTTCTCTGTGATGATATCTAGGCCAGGGAAAACAGCAGACCAGCTAACAGAAGATTACAACTTATAAAAAAAAACTCTGACATTCACTGTAGGATACTGAATCTCCCACTGCTGCAGTCCTCCTCCGATGTCAGCAGCAGTGTTCCACCAAGTCACAGTGACAGAAACCACAATGAAATCCAACACAGCAATAGCAGTAAATAGACATCTGATACAACAAAATATATGAACACAGACAACAGCTACAGCAAGGTACACCACAGAAACATGTTGTAATGTGGGGGGCTGCACCCCCATCCACCCCTGCACCCCCAAACTAAAGCCTGTTGCTAGCCTGTAGAGCAGAAAGCAGCTAACTAAAAGAAGGTACCATTTTATTACTAATTTAACACTTCTATCTCAGCAGGAATCAGTGTCTGTTGAGATTAAGCAGATACTTTATTAGAAGTAGAAGTGGTCTTACTTAGGGTTAAAAAAAGAAAAGAAAGTCAGTGTGTATATTGTACTGGGAAGGGTACTGTATCAACTTACTTTGCTAAATCAGTAGGAGGAGAGACAGCTTAATTGGGGGTGTGGCTTAGACAATATAAAAGCAGGTGACTCCAATTACAACTTCCTGTTACTAGCCTTTTTTATTACTAATTGCCCTCCATCCCACCCACCCTAAGCCAGTTCTACTTTTATAGCCACTGGATTTGATTGACAACAGGAACTTCCTGTTTGGCAGTAGGAAGGGAAGGCTCATACAGAAACATTAGTTTTGTCAACCCTAAAGGAAAAAAGTAGCTTGCTCTCCCCCCCTCAAGCTGCTGGTGGTCTGACACTGAACAAGGAAGAAGGAGGCTACTGAAGGATATAGGAAGTTGCTGTCCCAGAACAGGAAGGGTGAGAGTTGTAAGGAGAGGAGAGAGTAAGCATACAGAGAAACAGGAGCTGGGACACAAAATAAGACATGACAGGAGTGGTGCAGTGCAATGGCTGTGGGGTGGCAGTGTTCCGGGAGACATTCTGGAAGCTGCAATGCTGCCATATTTACAGGCACCTCTCTGGTCTGAGGGAGGAGGTTGCCCATCTCCAGACTGACCTGGCTAGGATTTGTGAAACCTCCTCCCCCCCCAGGGACCACCAGGGCCAAGGCCACTACCTCAGAGGTTGCCATGAAAGAGGAGAGGCTGGACCAGGGTGAGCTCAGGAAGGGAGAGGGTGATGCAACAGAGTTGCATCCCTCCAGCTGTACCTCTCCACAATTCATACACTCTTCTGGTGGATAGTGGTTCCTCTATGGAGGCACCTGCTCCACTAGACCAAGGAGGATGCTGGGAACCTTCACAAAGGAGATCCGCAGGAGGGCGGCATGGGACCTCGCAGGGGAAGGAAACAACTCCTGGTGGGGGACTCAATCATAGGGGAGTAGAAGTGGGGGAGGAAGGGGAGAGGGAGGTAAGGTGCCTGCCTGGCACCACGGCTTGGAGGGACAGGAAGCCAATCCTCAAGATCGTGGGAGCAGCTGCATAAGGGAGGGAGCTGGATGTCATTGTCCACCTAGGGACAAATAACCTGGCTAGGAATGGGATCAGAGCAGTGCAAGAGGAGTTTATAGAGTTGGGGAGGGGCCTTAGACAAGTAGCACATATGGTTACCTTATCGGACGTGCTGCCTACCTATGGCAAGGGTGATGCTAAGGTACTCCTCACCAGGGAATTCAATGAATGGTTGAAAAACTGGTGTGGAGCTCAGGGTTTTGGCTTCATTGGGGACTGGGGAGCCACCTGGAGGGATGCAAACCTATACTGGCGCGATGGTCTGCATCTGTTCGGGGGGGGAACCAGGATCCTAGGTGAGAGGTGTAAATGCTTGATTGGCAAGCATTTAAACTAGCCAAGGGGGGAGGCACTGAAAAGGAGCAGGGAAATCCCAGCCTCCCCCCACAAAACACAGTAATTAGTGAGGTAAACACCAAGGTAGAGAAGTCATTAGGGAGCAGGACAGAGGTAAATGTACAAAAAGGCAAAGGCAGTAAGGACAGGGATGGAGCTAAAAGGGTTAAGGCCATCAAAAAGTGGAGGGTGATGAATACCAATGCCCGTAGTCTGTGTAACAGGCTCCCAGAACTAGTGGCCTTGATGGAAGAGGGTTGCCTGGATATTATGGCAGTCACAGAAACATGGTACACAGAGAAGCATCACTGGGATGTCAACATACCAGGATACACAATCTACAAGAGGGACAGGGAGGGTAAAAGAGGAGGCGGAGTAGCTGTCTATGTAAAGGAAGGGATCAAAGCAACAGAACTAAAGAGTAAACAGGGAGCAGATGAGGCACTCTGGGTCACCCTGGACACAGGAAATGGCACCACAATCCACATGGGGGTTGTATACAGACCCCCATCTCAGGGGGAGGGAATGGACAAGGAAATGATAGAAGGCATCCTTAGAATGGCAGAAAAAGGGGAGATATTGTTGATGGGGGACCTGAATATGCCAGATGTTAACTGAAGCACCTTTGCTGCAGGCACATCCAAGAGCAGGGTCATTCTTGATGCTCTACAAGGGGCATGCCTCAGACAGCAAGTATTGGAACCCACTCGGGAGAGAGCAATCTTAGACCTGGTACTCTCAAATGGGTCTGGAGAAAGAATCAAGTCAAGTCTAGTCAAGTTTATTGTTCTTCCAATAATTTAGAATAAAATTTTTGGACATTACAACTTTTGGATTTAAAAGACACAAGCTATAAAATAAATAAAAGACATAGTTAGACAGACTCATCTCAATAATGAAATGTAAAAAGAAAACATGATAATTAAAATTCTTCACATTGTACAAAGATAGTTCATTTATCTCTGAGCCTCCTTCAATATGCTTTTTTCTTAGCACTCATTACAGACATTATAAAATTCCCTATCAGTATTGCATCATCAACAGTCACTGGGTGCATCAATATGAATATTACATCATATGTTAAGTCTGCATGTTTAGTAAGAATTTCCCCCAAATATTTAGAACAAATGTAGCTAAATAGGGGCATTGAATTAATACATGCTTTAACGATTCAGCAAATCCTTTGTTACAAGGACATTTATCCTAGAAAGGTTAATTTGACTTTAATTTGTTAAAGTAGGTGTATTTTGATGTGATAAGTTCAAATCTCGCCCAGGTTATTGTTTTACGTATATGTGGTTACAGAGGAAGCTGCAAATATTCTTCCATGTTCAAATCAATTTTATTCTGAGCAAATCAAAGGGCTTGTCTTTGGCTCCTTACTTGATTCATCTGAATTTGTGTAGCAATTGTGAAAACATTTTTTTTAAGTTGACCTTACAATTTTCATGTATTTTTATTTTCACTTGCCAGTCATTCCATAAGTATATAGACACTATACTGTGTAATATTTGGAAGAGAGATTTTAACCATGGAGAAATAAAACCATCTTTGTGCCAGGATTCTTTTTCTATTATACAGTTCAATGGCATGACATTATTTGTATTATTTATTGATCTCAACCAGTACGTGGCTATTCTTAAGTTAATAAGGGGAGTCAAGGGTAATCTACCTAATTCTGTCCTTACTATTGATCCAGTCATTGAAGTAGGTACTTATAGGATAGATTTCTAATAATATAAGAGAGGAGTTTCCAATTGTGGATAATGATTATATCCCCAGATTTCTACTCCATATAAAAGAAGTGGGTTAATTGTTGCCTCCCCTGCTTTAATAGTGGGTATTACTGTAAAGCCTCCATATTTAAAATTATATCTTTGCAGTGCTTTTGCTACATACTTTGCCTTGCTAATTTGTTCCTTAATGTGATGTGCCCAGAAATTTCTAGGATGTAACGTTATACCTAGGTATTTGTATGATGTCACTGTTTCAATAGGGGCATCATTATAGAAAATCCTTGGTTTTGATGAGTGACTTCCAAAAATCATTATTTTTGTTTTGTCCAGATTTATTCTCAGTTCTAGTTCTTTGCATTTATTCACAAGAGATTGCAATTTTAATTCTAACCCTTTAGGAGTCAATGATAGAAGAATTAGGTCATCTGCATATGCTAGGTTGTGTATATGTTGGTCTTTTATTTTTGGAGAGTCCCATTGTTCGTCTGGACCATAATCTAATAAGGTGTCTATATAGATATTAAATAATAGGGGAGCTAGTAAACATCCCTGTTTGATATCTTTATTGGTTGTAAAATATTCTGTAATATTTCCTTTTTGATCAACCCTCACTGCAGTGTAAGTATTAGTATAAAGTAAAATTATAGGGAAAAGTAAAGATGAGAGGCCTCAAATCTTGAGAATTTCCCATAAGGTCTGTCTTATTAATGAATCAAAAGCAGCAGATAAATCAACAAATAAAGCATAGAGTCTCATTTTCCCAAATAGTATGTATTTCTCTAACAAGTGAAATAATACAAAAACATTATCTGTTGTGGAAAATCCTTGGCAAAATCCAGCTTGAAATTTAGAGAGAGGGCTATTGGTGTCTATCCAGATTTGTAGTTTATTTAACAATATACATGAAAATATTTTCCCCGCAATGTCCGGTAAAGTTATTGGATGGTAATTGCTTGGTTTATATAATGAGCCTTTTTTGTGAATAGGAATTATTATGTTTTTTTGCCATGATGATGGTATTGTACATTCTTTTAAACAAATATTAAATAAGTTAAGTAGAAAAGGAATCCAAAAGTTGAGGTTTTCTTTGTAAATCTTGCCTGGAATTTTATCTGGGCCCAGAGCCTTATTGTTTGTTAATTTTAAAATTGCCATTTGAACATCATCAGAGGTAAAACTTATAGGCGTGTTAGGAAGCAAGAATATCCATTGTGATGAATTTGTTTGGTCTCTTTACAAAATGTTTTTGTTTAATAAAGCTGTGTAATAGGTAACCCATGCTTCTTTGGGGACATAAGATGGGAGTGTAGGTTGATATAATTTAACCCTCTTGCTACCATACTCCAAAAGGCCCTATTATCATTCTTCAAAATAGTTTGATGAATAATTTCCCATCTTATTTGTGTAAATTAAAATTTTTTTATCTTTAGGAATTTTGTATATGCTTTCCGGGCAGGGTTTAGATTTACTTTACTATAGCTCGATGGATTTTTCAGATAATCCCTAATTATTTTACCTAATTTCTTCTTTTGATACTGACACTGAGAGTCAAACCATGTTAGAGGAGATGGTGTTTGATCCTTATATACGTATATTTCCCCTGGTAATTTTGGATAGAAGATTCTCAAAATTTCCAATAATAGTTTGAGTTAAATTTTCATTTTTTGAAACATAATCAGTTGAATAAATCAGTGTGGAAAAAATAATATGTTCTATATTCTTCATTTTGTTATTATTTAGAGTTAGTTTGGATTTCCCCATAGGGACTAATGGAACATAATAAGTATCTTTCAAAGGCAACCTTTTTTTATCTTTAAATGTGACTGTGCGGCAAATAAGTGCAGCACGATCACTTTTTGGTATAACATTTATTCGAAAATTCTGCACAAAGTCAGAGGATTTAGGAGAAATTAATACATAGTCTATTACACTGTGTCCAACCAAAGAAAAGTATGTGTATGCTCCCTCTAGGTCTCCTTCTCCCCCTACCATTCAAGATTAGTAAATTATTCTCAGTTATGAATTCTTTACATTTAATGCCAGCTGTATTAACAATGGCATCCACTGATTTCCTCTTGTCTAAATCACCCATATAATATGGGAGTGCAACACTGAGAGATTATCAAAGGAAGCTATCTGAGCATTGAAATCACCTTCTATTAGTATTATATCTATATGGTGTTTGATGTAAAGAGTATCCTTGATCAAGGAGAGCTCTGAGCAAAGATCGCCATATGTTATGATTGGAGTATTGGGGGAACATACACATTCACAATCATAAAAGTGAACAGGTCCCATTTGACAATATTTATCACTGCTACATTTTTAACCTCAAGATGATCAATTATATGGATACCAGTTCTAATTTTTATAAAGGTGGTTAACCCACCACTCGGCCTTCCAAACTTTTTCTCCCTCCATGCCAACAGACTAAATGCTTCATAACCATTTAAGTGTATTTCTGTAATTGCCCATGTCTCTTGGAACAGCAATAGTTCATACTGAGAAACCATTTCTTTCCAGTCGGGATCAACCAATTTTGTCCCTATGCCCGCTATGTTCCAGTACATAAAATTATCTAAATTAAAAGATATTAAGTCTTTATTTGGTATGGACTCATCCATATTTGATGAAATAGAGTGATTATTGGGTAGTCATGAATATTTATTAGTTTCCGTGGTGGTTCTTTTTGAATTTTCTTTAAACTGAAAATCAGTTAAAAGTACTTGGATTCTATCCAGCTTGTGTGCGTTATGTAATAAGTTCCTATATAGAGTTTCTGATTTTATTACCAAATCAATTTGGGAATCTATTTCATTCTTATGGACTCTCCTAACCTCTCCCAGGTCGGATTTTGCTATTTCTATGTCCAGACATGACTCAAGAAGAGTTCTAACTAGGGAGGGCAATGTGTGCCTATTGTTTCCTTCAAATCTTGCTATTCCAAATAGAGAAAGAAGATGAGCATCTGATGTTTTATCAAAATTTCAATTGAGCAATGTTAGAGTTGAGGTTATAGATTCGATGGAAATCATAGCACCTGTTGGTAAACTCCTATTCCCATAAGCAAATGTCCAAATAGTTGACCAATTAACTGAGGAAGAAATTGAAATATCAAGTTTATTTAAGTGTATTTGTTTAGCCCAAATTTTCTTTGCTGTATCCATGTTGGATAGTAATATGTAAACTGTTTGATTTGCTGCTGAATGATCTCTATAAACCAATTTTATATTGGAAGCTGCCTGTGGGAGTTCTAATTCTGCTTTAAGCAGATGGAACATTGGGGAAGATAATGTATCAGTTGTTTCTTGGGGTTTTGAATAAATATTTTATATTTTAAAGACTACCTCTTTCCCTGAGATAGTAATAAATTCTGGGTTATGATTTAGAGGAAGGGAACTTTGCAATTTGGGATTCTCAAGAGATGCCAAGTTTGTATCCATACTTTGTGAAAAGTTATTACCCAAAGTGCTCTGTTCCATATTAGTGGTTACAACAGGGAAGCATTCTATTATGTCTTCCTTAACCTGACTTTTGTAATCCTCACTACTTGTTTTTACTTGATTTATGATAGTTGTATTCACTTTGTCTTCTATAACCTGTTTTTGTCTGTGTTATTTTTGCATTTTTTTGTTATGTTTTTATTTGTTTTTTGATTTTTTTTCTACCTCAGTTTTCTGTGATCACTTTTTTTCCCTTTTTTCTTTAATGAAGATTTTGGATAGTAGATTGAGGAGAATGAAAGCCTATTTGCCTTCTCAGTGAAGTACTTGTTCTCTTTATTATCAATTTTATCTGAAATGTCTGTAAGTTTGTTTATAATAAAATCAGACAATCTTTCTACATGATGTTTTAGTTTATTGTATGCTTCAAGAAAAACTATGTTCGCCATAACTGGATGTGTTAAAACTTTAATCGTATATTTCGAGATTGTGTCTGGACATTGTTTGAGGAATTCAGGATCTAATTTAATTGCTTCAACTTCTTTATCTAGTTTATTGAACACTTTTTCAGGGGAGTCTGTCAAAATTTGTGAATCTGTTAAGTGATCCAAGTAGTGATCTATGCTATTAATAGATTTAGAAGGACTAAAAAGACCTATATAGGTAGAGTGTAATGAAATTTATTGTCCTTTAGTAGGGCTTTTTAACAAATGAATGCTTGAGTGATTACAGGAAAGATTCACTGAGATCTGACTATCCAGTGTTGTATCCTTTTGAGGTTTCTTAGAATTTTTTAGAAAAAAATCAGTGATTTTCCTTTGACAAAATGATTTATTTAAGTGGGGAATAGAATTATTTTCCCCCAAGTCTATCACAGAATCTCCA
Organism: Neoceratodus forsteri; assembly: GCA_016271365.2. Lineage (NCBI taxonomy): Eukaryota > Metazoa > Chordata > Ceratodontiformes > Ceratodontidae > Neoceratodus > Neoceratodus forsteri. The sequence goes on from CM057451.1 coordinate 45,737,757, forward strand.
TTATTAGATTTAATTGTTAAATGTTTATTTCTGATTTTTTCATTCTCAATACTCTCAAGAAACCCGATGCCAGATTGGTCAGACATAGCCATTTTGCTTAAATATAATTCTTGATTTGAGCCCTTCTCTATGCAGACATTCTGTTTAAGATAATTAGAGTCCAATTTAGCTCCAGGCACTACAACTCTATAGTCATAAACAGCTTCCTCTTTTTACATAATAGGAGGAAAAGAACTGCTGAATTGCTCCAAAGGGTTCCTTGGGGGTAGAGGCCATGATAACCAGATCTTGAGTAAACACACAACCATTCTTGTTTACTCTCTGGTTACCCTTTTTACCCCTACCCCTTGTATACTTATTCACCACCTTACCACTTCCTGTATACATGCCTTTACTAATTAATCTTTCCTGATGCGAACGTATTTCTAGCAATAGTTGTTTACCCCTTTAAATCTTAGAGCCTCAAGTCTTGAGTAATATACAGCAGTTCCTTAATTAAAAGTTTTTCAGCTTTAAATCTTTGAATAATAAACAAAAGTTCCAAAGGAGAAATAGTTCAAAGGCAAATTGGAAAGTGTTACTCAAGGAAGATGGTCGTGGTTCACGGCTCAATCAGTCAATATCAGGAATGCAGGAAAACACAAAGGTCCCAGTATATAATCAGAGAGTTCATATAATTTGAAGAATCTCTTCCCAAAAGAAAGCCAAGTGGCAGCCCTCTTTTTCTGAACAAGGGTTGGGAAGGTTAGAGGCTCCAATTTCTCCAATTGCTGTTGATGGTGTAAGTTCTCAGGATGAAGGCTGTTTGCCACTGAATCAACAGACAAAAACTCTTTTAAGAATTTTTATAGTCCATTTTAAATTAGTCCTGCTTAAATAATTAAAAATTAAAACTAATTCATTAATCGAGTGTGTAGGTTAGAGCCCAAGACCTTAACCTAAGGAGCCTGAGCTTGTATAAGTGTTTTATACAAATAGTATTTGGTAAACACTGTTACCCAAAAAGTTTTTAAAAACTAGGTTACCAGAAAATCTTTGACTCACTTGCAACGTCTGTTAGGTGTCGATATGATGGTGTTTGAAGTTGTCTGCGGCCTGCAGTCTTATACTGTTAAAGTTATGAGTACTGACTGGGTTTAAGCATTTTTTAGCATTAAAGGTTTTCCAGCAAGCAGCAACCATGACCCAACCTTCCCAAAACTTGGGACCAAAGAAATGGTAGTAAAATAAAGCCAACAGCAAAAAAAAAAGAAAACGCTCAACTGTGGTGAAAGCAGAGTTCCAGATGATGCTGCTGTTTAGGGAAAAATGGGAGTGCCTTTATGCAACCAGTGACGCAGGTGACGTAAGGTATGTGCGACTATGGTGTGGAAATTTAAACTCAGAGAATAAATGTTTAAAATGAATCTAAAAACAAAGTAAGTAAATAGAAATTTCTAAAATGTTCATAATGCTACTATATCTGTAGCTAGCACATAGTATTGCGGATATGTTATTAAGTATCTATGGTGAACAAACTCTGAGCTGTATTAGGAAATATATAAAAAAGGAGTCTGTTTTTTCCTTTTTGAAATTCTAGGTTAAAATTGACCAAACCAGCCAGTTTTCAATAATTACACATAGTCCCCAGCCTAACGAAAAAAATATGTTCAGTGAAAGGACAACCAAATAAATAAAATCCAGAAATATGAACTAGGCAGTCGGTTTCTAGTAACATGGTGTAATAAAGACTGAAGTTTTTAGCAATAGCGGACTAAACCGCGAATTTCAGGTCATTAGGCATTAATCACATTAGGATAGAAACATACAGTTAAGGGTCAGGAAAATAAAGGAAAAGAATTCTCCTCTCCTTTCCACTTTTCCACTTTCCTTCTTATCCTTTCTTCTGGTTAATCGTCCGTCATCCACTGTTTACTGTCAGAACCCCCCGCGGGGTGTTTGAAACTCAGCCATCAGGCAAGACTATTTCTATTAAAAATTCCAGGGCCTGGTGGCTGAAAAACAAAAGGCAAACAAGGGGGACTGGCGGTGGCCACACAAGTCAGACTGGAAAGATTTACTCACTTTGTTAGAAAATAAGGCAACGGTGGCATACCTTTTCAAAACGAGAAATGAGCGTTGAGTAAATCCTGCTTTAGCGGCTCTGTTCAGTAGCTCAGCTCAATGTGCCGCAGCCATTCGCCATCCGACCCTTTCACCAGCCATCTTTGCAGAGAAAGAATCTCAGATTTAGAAGTGGGTAGCCATCTGGGAACAAGCAACCACCAAACAGTGTGGTTCACGATAAACACAGCCATACAATCAAGCCATACAAAAGCAAGAGTATTGGACTTTAGGAGGGCTGACTTTGGGAAAATGAAAGAGTGCCTCAGAAAAGCACTAGCAAACAGGCAGGAAGAAGGGGTGGAGGAACAATTGGGAGTAATCAAAACAGCCATCACAGAGGCAACAAGCCTTTGTGTAAAACAAATCAACAAAAGACAACGAAGGAAAAAAACACTATGGTTCTCAAAAGAGGTGGCAAGGAAGATTAAGGAGAAAAGGATAGCATTCAGGAAATATAAGGAAACACAGAAGGAGCAGGACAGAGAACTTTATCAGTTAAAGCAGAAAGAGGCAGGGAAGGCAGTCAGAATAGCAAAGGCCCAAACTGAGGAAAGGATAGCCAACTCTGTTAAGAAGAGGGATAATTAGGGAGTGAAAAAGACCAAAAAGGAGGGATACTGAGGCTTAATAAAGGGAAGAGAATGTGGGCAGAGGGTGACAGTGAAAAAGCAGGGATACTGAACGAATATTTCTGCTCAGTATTCACAAAGGAAGAGGAGGGGGAGGTACCTAAACCAAACAAGAGAAACACTCTTAAGTCAATGGTGGATACCAGTCCATTTACAGAAGAAAGGGTTCTGAAAGAACTAATAAAATTGAAGGTGGACAAACCAATGGGGCTTGATGGGATTCACCAAAGAATTCTAAAAGAACTAAGGTAGAACTAGTGACACTGCTGACTACTCTCTTTAACAAATCATAGGAGGATGGGGTTGTACCTGAGGACTGGAGGAGGGTGAATGTGATTCCCCTTCACAAAAGTGGGAGCAGAAAAGAGGCAGGAAATGACAAACCAGTTAGTTTGACCTCAGTGGGTAGGGAAAATGATGGAATCACTTCTGAAGGAAAAGACTTGTTGAGTACCTAGAGGCTAGTGGGGCACAGGACCCAAGGCAGCATGGATTCACGATGGGAAGGCTGTGTCAGACGAATCTAATAGATTTCTTTGACTGGGTGACCAAAGTAGTAGACCGGGGAGGGGTTGTGGACATGGCCTACCTAGATTTTAGCAAGGCATTTGATACAATCCCACACAAAAGATTAATACACAAGTTAGCCAGCCTTGGGGTGGGTCCCAAGGTGGTAGCCTGGATAAAAAATTGGCTAGACAACAGGACACAGAGGATAGTAGTAAATGGAGTCCACAGTGAAGAAAGGAGGGTTCCTAGCGGGGTACCACAGGGTTCAGTACTGGGACCGGTCCTTTTTAATGTCTTTATAAGTGACATTGCAGAGAAACTAGAAGGAAAAGTATGTCTCTTTGCAGATGACACAAAGATCTGCAACAGGGTTGATACACAAGATGGAGTGGAAAGGATGAGAAGGGACTTGGCAAGGTTGGAGGAATGGTCAAATGTATGGCAGCTCAGATTCAGTGCAAAGAAGTGCAAGTAATGCACCTGGGAAACAAAACCCAGGGAAGAGTACACAATGGGGGTGAGATACTGACAACAGTAAAATTGGAAAGGGACCCGGAAGTAATTATATCAGATGACCTAAAGGTGGGCAAGCAATGTGAGAAGGCAGTAAGGAAGGCTGGGGGGATACTGGGATGCATAGGGAGAGGCATCAATAGTAGAAAACAGGAAGTTATTATCCCTCTGTACAGACAGTTGGTGAGACCCCATCTGGAGTACTGTGTGCAGTTCTGGAGACGCCATCTCTGCAAAGACATAAGCAGAGTGGAGGTTGTCCAGAGGACGGCAACCACAATGGCGCAGAGTCTGCACCTGAAGACATATGAAGAAAGACTAAAGGAGTTTAATATGTTTACCCTTGAAGAAAGAAGGGAGAGAGGGGACATGATAGAAACTTTCAAGTACCTCAAGGGAATCAACAAAGTCCAAGAGGGTAGCATCTTTCAGAAAAAGAGATGTGCAAGAACAAGGGGGCACAATTTGAAGATAGAGGGGGGACAGCACAGAGGTAATGTGAGGAAATATTTTTTCATGGAGAAGGTTGTAGATGCATGGAACAGCCTCCCTGAGGAGGTCGTGGAGTCAAGAACAGTGGGGGAATTCAAGAATGCATGGGACAGACATAAGGCAGTCCTAGTGGGGGGTAGGAGGAAGTAAGCTGTTGGTTAACTAGGATCTGCAGCTTATCTGTTAGGTAGGGAAATGGGCAGACTAGGTAGGCCAAGCGGTCCTTATCTGCTGTCAAATTCTATGTTTCTATGTTTCTCTAAAGATTATCAACTCCACATCACACAGACAGTGGAGAAAAGGGTAGCTCCCCCAGCCGCACAACCACCCAACCATGCCAGATCCAGCACACTGACAATCCCACCCACTGCACATCCTTTCCCACCTCCTGATGGTTTTGTAGCCATGCCTGATCCAGTATACCAACAATCCCACCCACTTCACATCCTACCCACCTCCCGATCATTTCACAGTTATGCCCAACCCAGTACACCGAACATCCCACCCACTGCACATCTTGCTCACCTCCCAATGGTTTTGCAGCCATGCCCGATCCACTACACTGACAATCCCACCCACTGCACAACCCACCCACCTCCCAATCATTACATAGCCATGCCCAATCCAGCACACCGACAATCCTACCCACTGCACATCCTGCCCACCCCAATATACCTCCCTGTTGACAGAACACACCTGTCAACATTAACTCCCCATCGCTGCACTTGCCGTTGTTGTGCAGCTGTCTCTGTAATGCAATCAACTTACTGCATTCGCTGTTATGATGGTATACCCAGCAGCAGGGGAGTCTGCCATTTTTGGTTACAGGAAACGTTAGCTTATAAATCAGTGAAATTAGCCTGTTACAATCTACTACACTGAAGTACTCAGGTAAAAAAGTATTTTTAAAAGTGAAAAACACAGCTCAAATCACGCGTGCCATTAGAAAATTACAGCATTTAGTAAACAAAAAAACAGGCACCGCTGGTAACAAAGTGAAAACGTTTATTTCACCACATGCTTGTGATGCACAAGCCACCCAGCATTACAGGATCAAAACCCTCTACCGGTTTCATACAACGTGCGTTGCCAGGAGGATAAATCAACCCATGTCTAACATCCTCATATACAGCAACCTTAAAGTGCCCATGCACCAATAATGTAATCATAACCTCAATAAAAAATTGTATTAAAATCCAAAAAATCAAAAAATGGGTAACATAACCATGTTCTCCATTTCTTCAGCAATATACACACATATGATAATAGACAATGCATATAAGAGAAATATGAGAAAAATAATAATAATAAGGGAAGGAAAAGTGAAGAAAAAAATCCATAGATTGGGAAGAAATGGGGAAGGGGGAAAGAAGGGCAAAAGAGAGGAAGGGGAGGGAAAGGAGGAGAAGGAAGGAGAGGAAAAAGGGGGGCAGAAGGGAAAGGGGAATGTAGGGGGAGGGGAAGGGAAAAAGGATAAAAGGGGAAAAGGAAAACAGTTATTTTAAAATCATATTGTATATATCTCTGATTAACAATTATTTTATGGTCTAATATTTCATCTTACCATTACACAAATTGACTATATAGTTTAAGCATATTATTAATATTACTTGAAAGTTCTGGTGTCTATGTCCCTAGTAATGCCTTTAAACTGTTATACAGTATTTATGATTTTTGATTCTTACAGATTAACAGCACCATCTAGTGGAAAAAAAGAGAAAACAAAATATGATTAGAATCTTAATCTTAACCAATATTGTATTTACAAGTTTAGTTCCCTAACAGTCTCTTTTAAGTTGATTCATCCCTCAGTATTACAAACACATCCTAAATGAGGGAAAACAGTGAAAACAAAATTAATTTGTTTAAATTTCACTTCCTTCTGTTGTTGATTAGTGGCATCAAACCAATTTATTATTAAGTCCTGGTGGTTTCAAGCCACCCAGGGTGAATATCCAATAGGATTCTCTATTGAGTAAAAGGTTGTTTATACCATCTCCTCTTGGTCCCAATTTAACCACTTCGATGCCACAAAATCTAAACTCATGTTTGCTAGCATCACTCAGATGTGTCCTACAATGTATTGAAAGTGCACTTCTGTCATCACCTTCTATTATACTTCTAACATGTTCTCCTATTCTGATTTTCAACGGTATTGTCGTTTTACCCACATAAAAGGCTCCACAATGACAGATTGCCAGATAGACCAAATTCTCTGTTATGCAGCTACAAAAGGCCTTCATTGTGAATACTCTGTCAGTATTAACTGATGTAAACTCTGTACCTTTCTATATTGCAGGGCAATATTTGCAATTACTTCAATGATGTGTGCCCATTGGTCCAGGAGGCAACCATATGGTCTCTGTTTTGCCTGCACTTGCTAGGGGCTGATAACTATTATCCCACTTTGTGGATGCACATATTAAACTTTATGTTCCCACATTGCGGTCCTATGTTAGAAACTCTACTGACATCTTGAGTCTCTTGGCTGATATTCAATTGGATCCAGATTCATTTTTGGTATCCATGGATATTTGCTCCTTGTACACCAATATTCCACATCAACAGGGTATATTGGCTTTGGATTATTGGCTGGGTTTAGACTCTACACTCAATGAGCTCAGGAAGCAATTCATTTTACAATGTGCAGAGACTGTCCTTACCAAAAATAATTTTCTATTCCAAAGTAGCCACTATTTACAGGTTAAGGGCACGGCAATGGGGGCAACTTTTGCCCCCAATTATGTCAACCTGTTTTGGGGCACCTGGGAGACATCAGTGGTCTACGACACACAGGTCAATCCTTATTTCCATAGGATTGACCTGTGGCGACGTTATATTGATGACATTTTTATGATTTGGAAAGGCACAGTGCATGAATTGGAGGAATTTGTACATTATCTAGAGGATAGTAACACTAAATTTTGCATTGTGAGTGACAAAGTGTCACTTTTTTGAATATTGAGATTAAGAGGGATGAAACAGATGGCATCCAAACCATGTTATTTCGTAAAGATACAGATAGAAACTCTCTCCTTTATGCACCCAGTTGGCGTCCAAGACATACAATTAACAACATTCCCAGGTGTCAACTCCTTAGGACACGCAGAAATTGCAGCCAGAATGAAGATTTTTTACAACATGGACATGAAATGTGTGTGTGTTTTTTGGATGAGGGTACTCTGGAACATTGGTACAGGATGCAATGCATGAGGGTTCCAACACTAATCATTCGGAAATTATGACAGTAAAAAAGAAATCAAGAGGAGAGGCTGACCAAATCCATTTTATTACCACTTACTGTAAACAATCAAGTGCTTTGGGGGAGATCATTTGAAAACACTGGCCCCTCTTGCAATTAGAATCACGTCTGAGAGAGGCAACAAAAAATCCACCACGTATAGTCTATCATCAGGGTAAAAACATTGGGGATTATCTAACTAATAGTTATCGGCCCCTAGCAAGTGCAGGAAAAACAAAGACCACATGGTTGCCTCCTGGACCAATGGGTACACATTGCTGTGGTAATTGCAAATACTGCCCTGTAATACAGACGGGTACAGAGTTGACATCTGTTAATACTGACAGAGTATTCACAATGAAGGTCTTTTGTAGCTGTGTAACAGAGAATTTGTTCTATCTGGCAACCTGTCATTGTGGGGCCTTCTATGTAGGTAAAACCACAAGGCCATTGAAAATCAGAATAGAAGAACATGTTAGAAGTATAATAAAGGGTGATGACAGAAGTGCTCTTTCAATACATTGTAGGACACATTTGAATGATGCTAGCAAACATGAGTTTAGATTTTGTGGCATCGAAGTGGTTAAATTGTGACCAAGAGGAGGTGGTATAAATGACCTTTTACTCAATAGAGAATCCTATTAGATATTCACCCGGGGTGCTTGAGACCACCAGGACTTAATGATAAATTGGATTTGATGCCACTAATCAACAACAGAAGGAAGTGAAATTTAAACTAAAATTAATTTTGTTTTAACTGTTTTCCCTCATTTAGGGTGTGTTTCTAATATTGAAGGATGAATCAACTTCAAAGAGACTGTTAAGGAACTAAAATTGTAAGTACAATATTGGTTAAGATTAAGATTCTAATCATATTTTGTTTTCTCTTTTTTTCCACTAGATGGTGCTGTTAATCTGTAAGAATCAAAAATCATAAATACTGTATACCAGTTTAAAGGCATTGCTTGGCATATGGAATCCAGAACTTTCAAGTAATATTAATAATATGCTTAAACTCTTTAGTCAATTTGTGTAATGGTAAGATGAAATATTAGACCATAAAATAATTGTTATCGGAGATATATACAATATGATTTTAAAATAACTGTTTTCCTTTTCCCCTTTTATCCCTTTTTCCTTCTACTCCCCCTCCCCTACATTCCCCTTTTCCCTCTGACCCCCCTTTTTCTCCTCCTTCCCTCCCTCCTTTCCTTCCCCTTTTCTCTCTTTCCCCTTCTTTCCTCCCTTCCCAATTTCTTCCCAATCTATGGATATTTTTCTTCCCTTTTTCTTTCCCTTATTATTATTATTTTTCTCATATTTCTCTTATATGCACTGTCTATTATGATACTTGTGTGTATATTGCTGAATATATGGAGAACATGGTTATGTTACCCATTTTTTGATTTTTTGGATTTTAATACAATTTTTTATTGAGGTTATGATTATATTATTGGCGCATGTTCACTTTAAGGTTGCTGTATATAAGAATGTTAGACATGGGTTGATTTATCCTTCTGACAACGCACGTAGTGTTAAACCGGTAGAGGGTTTTGATCCTGTAATGCAGGGTTGCTTGCTCATCACGATCCTGTGTTGAAATGAACTTTTTCACTTTGTTACCAGTGGTGCCTGTTTTTTTGTTTACTAAAAAAGTATTTTTGCACACAAAGGGCTAATTGGGATCAGCCTGACACTTGGGTGTGAAGCTTTTATTGCTGACGGTTCCCCTTTAAACAGCAATTGAGGTACTGAGTGCTTAGTTTCCAGGACTTGGCTAGTATGCTTTTTACTTGACCACCAGTTTTTTTGTGTAGGACATGCTTGTCTGCTGTGAGTGAAAGTCATGCTGTCAGTTATACTTTTTAGTCCTGTAATGGAAGAGCTGCATACTGTAACAGCAAAAGATGGCAGAAACAGTAGCAGTATCAGCTAGTGGCTTGCTACTATATTATGAAGTATTTGTATGATTTTTAATGTATTTTATTTTTACATTGTTTTATCTTTTTTGGAGGAAGGTCCTCATTTGAATGAAAAATTTTGATTAAGCAAAAGCTTAAGTATTAGTAAAATTGTTTAAATATCTTTGGCCACACAAAGCTGTGGTATGCTCCAGTTTAAGAGCTTGCACTCACAAAGGACACCAATCCCTGCAAATTGGATGCATGTCAGTTTCTGTTTCTCTGGCAGTTCAACATGGAGACACCATCAAACTGCTCATTTGAGATATGAGGACTAATGGATGACTTTAATCAACAAGCCTGTGCTTCCATTGAGGGATTGAGATACCAGAGTATGGACCTCGAGAGTGAAGCTCAAGAGCTCCATGTTGGTATCTCAACTCTGAGATGGAAACACAAGGCGAGTTGTGTATGGTCACCCACATTTTATTTGTTACAGTGTATGGTTTTAACAATAAAGGAGAGAACACTTACAGAGATGATAAATTAGTTTACTACAACAGCAGCAGCAACAACAAAGAGGTTTTGATAGTTGTCTTAGAGTGCAGAGTAGAAACTAAAAAGAATAACAAGTGTCAAATATTTAAATAAAAACCAAAGTTTTTAAATTAATTAGCATTTCTTTTTGTTTTTTTACATTTGTCAGTCAAACATTTAAAAGTTTTTAGCAGTCCATTGTAAATGGAAAAAAGGAAAGATCCTACTTGTTGTAGTCTTATTTATAGTAAGGTGGGATGTTTGCAGCTGAAGTTAGAAGATGGGATCTGCAATAAAGTCAGAAAAAAAGATTCTCAGTTTTGCATTTTTACTTTTCAGCGCAGCAGAACAGTGACAGTTTAGAGGCTGTTACCTTAATCACTATAATCTGAAGAGTCAACAATGATGTTTATCTGTCTTTTTTGTGACTGATTGGTGAAGTTATTATTTTTACATTGACAGTTGAATTAAATGTGCATTTTTCGGCTGGCCCAGTGGTGTAGAGGGCTGGGGTGCTGGATGCCTTACCTCACACCGCGCCGGCGACCCGAGTTCAGGATCGAGCTCGAGCCGGCGGAGGCTGGCAGGGGGGAGGGTACATAGCTGGCTAGAGCAGATGAAAGGCAGCTGTCCTCTACGGGGAGGATCTGGTGCATCCCTCGGTGCAGATCTTCCTCCTGATGGAGGCTGGGAGCAGAACAGCCAATAGAGCACACAGGGATTAGGTCATAGAGTGGGTGGATGGGGCTGTCAGCAGGGCTATAGTATGCATGCGCGCCTCCACTTGCATGCGTCTCTACTCCTGGGGCCCCAGGTTAACAAGGGAGAAAAATGGAGGAGAAAAATTCCCCGGCGGCTGGATAAGCCCGACCTCCCGTAGGCACCGCTCTCGGGCCGGGCATAAGGTAAGACCCCAGTAATACTGGGAGTCGGAGCTGGGGGGACCGGTTGGGCCGATGGGGGCTCCCGGGGATAGGCGCACAAATAAATACACAAAAAATGTGCATTTGTCCCCTAACTGTCTCATAGAAATGATGTCAGCAGGGGATTTCCTGGATCCTGGTGCACATATCACATTGCTGCAGGATGCAGAAATTGCTGCCAGTATCACATTGTTTGCTGAGGAAGTGCTGAAGTTTGTTAGCAGGGAGGCATGTGAGGATATGGATGTAGAGGAGAAAATTGCTGATTTTTTATGGTTTGTTCTCGGACAACACTAAGTAAGAGTTGATGGACTGTAGACTCTTATGGCTAGAGACTTGCTGGACACCAAACAGGGGATGTCAGCATAAACTAATTTCTTAACTGAAGTCTTCCTCACTGAATGGTTAGTAATGTGCTTTGTGGACAGAAGACCAGCTTGCATTTTCATTGTTTTCATTATTCATCTGATTTTATTCTCACAATTACACATAGCATGGTACAAGTACGAGTCAGGTTTAAAGTTGAGATTTGGTACTAAATAAAAAAGAGAGTCTGTCTTTAGCAAAGATGGGGGTCTTTTAGCTGCTTATTTTGTAAAGGCTGAAAAGGGGTCCTTTTCTGGTTCAGTCAGTCCTCCATACGTTTGAGGCTTGATGCGACATATGTCCCTAGGATTGTCCCTGCTTCTTGCTTTAGTTTGGCACTCATAAAACTCTATGAATGAGTGACCATCAGAGTCTCTGCCAAGCATTGAATCCCCCCATTTTAAATTGTATGGCTCTGATATCTGTAGAGCAAAATAGAGCCCCACATTTAAAAAACACATGGGCCCAGATATTTAGACTGCACCTGGCAGTGGTCCAGCGCAACTGGGATGCGCCGGGGGCAAGACCAGGTGATATTCAATAGTGATGTGCCATGGTGCAGCACTGTTGAATATGGCACAGACAGTGCACTTACTGCACATGGCGCAGTGGCACTGTGCTGGGGCAAGTCACAGATAGGGAGCATTGGGATGCACCAGCGCAAATGCAGTTGCGCTGGAAGCATCACCCTTGATATTCAGCAGAGGGCATGCAAATGAGGCCATAATATATGCAAGGCACAAATGGGTCCATTTGCATGTCATTATGGTCCCACTTGCATGCCTTGCGCAGGGCAGCCCAGTGAATTGCACCTGGTGCCCTGCACAGCATGACATATTCACAGTGGGGGTCCTGTTGCATTCCCTGCCCCATAGCCGTGATTGCGGTACTTCTCCATAACGTAAGTCCCTGGTAGTCTAGTGGTACCCCCGTCCCTCCTGATTCCCTGATCGCGGTAACTGTTTAATAATTCAGTCCCTGGTAGTCTAATGGTATCCCTCCCTCCGATTCCCGATCGCAATCACTGTAATAATTAATTCCCTGTTGAATGGTAGTGCATGTCCCCACCTGTTGCCATGATCATGGTAACTCTGCCTAATAAGACCCATGTTATCCAGATCACGTGATGCCGCAGATGGAATAGCAGCTCGGAGAGCCCATCTCCTCCCCAGCTCTGCCTTATTGAGAAAATTTAACAGTAACTACTGTGTTGATCCCAAAAGTACATCTGCTATATAGCTCCCAACAACTTCCTGAACCTGCTATTAAACAGGCAAAAGCAGTTGCAGCAGTGGCCAGGAGAAAAAGCCGAAACAAGAATCAGGCCTACTTAAGAATGGAGGTAGAGATGCGCCAGGCACCTCCCCTTCACACACAGCCACAGACGCCAGAGAAGAATTACAAATGGGCCAAAGGACAGCCCAGGGCAGCTACTAAAGTGGGCTCACCACCGACTACAGAACCACTAACCACCCCTCTCATGGAGCAGAAATTCTTAGAAGAACTAAATCCCTTCCGAGTAGTGCTCCAGGAACTTACCTCAGAAATGAAGGCTATGAGAACAGAACTTACTGATACTAATTGAGAGATCAAAGATGTTACGACCAGGATGGCCTCATTGGAGGGATGGAGGGCAACAGTTGACTCTGAGCTCCCGGCGCTGCGTCAAAGATTGAATAAGATGGAGGTTAAGTTGGAGGACCTGGAGGACCGTAGCTGCTGAAATAACATCCTCATATTTGGCCTGCTGGAGGATTCAGAAGGGGCAACCCCGATCACTTTCCTGCAACGGCTGCTAACTAAAATAGTGGGCCCCTCGCCTAATAACACCACCTATGTGATCGAGAGGGCCCATCGCTTGCTTAGATCTAAACCGGCCACTGGGCAAGCACCAAGGCCCCTGATCTTAAAATTTCTTAACTACCTAGATAAAGTGCATGTGTTGGGAAAGGTTAGGAGCCTTCAGGAAATTCTATGGGAGAGGCAGAAGCTGAGATTTGCCCAACACTTCCCAGTAACCATAAGGCAAGGAAGGGCTGCATACCACCCCACTGTCACAAAATTAATAGCTGCCAGCATCAAATTCAAAGTCCAGTACCCACCCAAACTATTAGTGTACCATCAAAATTCTTGGAGGAGTTTTGATACTGCTGAGCAAGCTCAGGTGGAATTAGCAGGGATGTTTCCAGATCTGTTCAAGCTACGCTGAATTTACTGCTAGTTATGGGGTTTAGTGAGCAGACAACCGAGGCAAATGGTGTTGAATATGGATTTAACTAATAAACATCGGTTTCAGTAAAATTTTGCTACGGTTCTGGATCTCTCTGAAATATGGCAGAATGACAAGGGCTTATAGAGAAAGGGAAAGATCGCATTTACTGCAGAAAATGAGTAAGAACTGGCTTTATTCTTGATTTTGTTCCCCCCTTCCCCTGGTTCTTGGGCTTTCACTCCTTCTAGATGATGAAAAAGCTGGGAAATGAAGAGATGGAATAACTGGAAAGAATATAATACCCATAGAACTATTAGTTTTTCTGTGTCAAGGCTTCAATACGCTGTACTGCCACTTTTTTGTATTGCCCTAATGATATTCATACTTACCGTCACAAGAGGGCGCTCAAAGTCTGCGGATTGATTGGATTGCTTAACCTGCTTTATTTTCCTTTTCGTCTGGAGAACTGCATTTTTTGATAGGAACAGCCCCGTATCACGAAGATCAGAGTGTTGACTGTGCCGCTCCTGAACTAGGAGGAAACATATATATATTTTTTTTATTCTTTATTTTATTTTAATGTATATATCCCTGCCATTTGAGGAAAGACTAATTAAGAGGGCGTGATATGCACCTGCCCTGTGTTATGATTTACAGAACTTGCATGGCAGACTAACTGCAGACTTGGGCGCACTTCCACAGTGTTCAGAGCTGTATGAAAACGGCAGGGGTGTCACTAACTAACATCTTTAAGAAGACCTGAACGCTGAAAGAGTTTGCAAGGCTTCCAAAGTTTGGTTACTCCCCCCCCCTTTTTTTATGTCTTGTTTCTTTCTTCTTCAGCAATTTTTGCTTCCTCTTCTCCCTTCTTCCCCTCCCATAAGCCACGAGGCTGCAGGGGTACCACTGTTACGCTAAAATAAGATAACATTATTAGAAGCAAGTACTGGAACAATGACGATGGACTGAAGGGGCAGAAGAAGGATGCGGGGATCGAAAATTAAAGATGGCTCTAACGCTGTTCTTAACAAGGTTGATATGAGGGGATTTGCTTGCAGTGTCTTATAATATTATTGTTTACCCCCCCTCTCCCCCCCCTTTTTTTATTTTACATATGCTATATTCTCATTGTGTGGAGCTGGGGAGGGGAAGGGGTAGATCTGGATACTGCAATTTCAAGAAGGGTGTTGCGAACCAGGATGAAGGGAGGGGGGAGTATGCTGCCTTTAGGTGGGGGCTTCCCAGGCTTTCCCCAGGCCTGACGTTTTGGTGGCCTGGGATTAATCAATATAATATGACTGTGAGATGGCCCTGGGAGAGCCTCTACAAAATGGCTGTGTACAGGGAAGGGTGATGTACAGCAGAGGGAGGGGGAGAGGCGGGGCTTAAAAGGGAATGGAGGTGGGTGGGATCAGGTATGCAGCACAACAGCCTTTTAAAGAGGCTATCCCAAGGACAATCTGAGCAATGCTAAAACTCTTGGAGTAAAGCTGGATAACCTAAAAAAATTGCCAATAAGGTGACTTCATATAAAATATGTTCATGGAATATAAAAGGGTCTCAGTCTCAGGCTAAACATGCAAAAGTATTGTTGCATCTTTGTAACCTTGGCATTGATATAGTGTTTCTCCAGGAAACCCATTTGCCTCCTTCCCAGGTCTCACAATGAAGAAGATCCTGGGTTGGCCAAGCCTTTGGGAGTGGACCGGATACTCGGAAGGGAGGGGTTGCCATTCTCGTAGCAAGAAGAGTCCCATTTAGACTTATAGACAGCATAGTAGACTCTCTTCATAGATACATTTTGATTAAGGCCGTGTTGGGTCAAACTGAGGTAGTGCTTGGTTCCATATACGGCCCCAACATGGAGGACCCAACCTTTTTTATTTCTCTTATGAATGATCTTACTCCATGGTCCCACTTTCCCATACTGCTAGGAGGAGATTGGAACCTTGTTTATTGTAATGTTATAGATCGCTCTCCGAGTCGTTCTCCATCTCTCTCCCCAGTGCAGGTTGCCATCAGAAATATGATGGACTCCACTGGATTAATAGACCCTTGGAGGGCCCTTTACTCTCACCAGAAACAATATTCATTCCACTCTATTCCACACAACTCATTCTCGCGTTTAGATTACTTTCTCATAGACGTGGGACATCTCTCAGCTGTAACAACCTGTAATTACCTCCCCAAGGTGATCTCAGATCACCATTCCCACTTTACTAGGTTGGAACCCGGGCCCGCCTATATCTAGGGATAAGGTTTGGAGATTTAATTGTCAATTATTTCAATCAGAATACCTGAAGAACCAATTGACCGGATTCAATTCAAAATTTGTTGAGATAAATGCCCCCTCCATGACCAAGACAGACATGCTATGGGGTGCTTTAAAAAGTACAGTTAGAGGAGAGATAAGTCACATGGCAACGGTTAAAAAAACCCAACAACCTCACAGGTCACTTCCGCTCTGTTGAGGGATATCAGTGACATGGAGATGTCACTCTCCCCGGACTCCACAAAGGATCCGTTTAAAGCTCTAGAAGTTTTAAGGGGTCCATATAACTCAATTCTGACTGAACATGTAGAGTATCTTCTTATATGCTCTAAGATTAAGTATTTTGATCAGGGTGACAAAGCAGGAAAACTTTTGGCTTTGCTGCTTAAGGCACAGGCCTCACATAGAATTGTTCCCAGTATTCAAAACTCTGCAGGACAAATAGTTACTTCCCAGAGAGAAATTACTAACTGCTTTCAAGAGTACTACAAAACTTTGTACTCCCATACCTCCCATTCTTTTTGCCCAGCAAAATTGGAACAATTCTTGCAGCCGATACAACTCCCTCAACTCAACACATCCCAAGTAAACTTGCTTAAAGCCCCAATCTCTCAGGATGAGATAACAGAGGCTATTGATTCCCTCCCCACAGATAAATTGCCAGGCCCAGACAGATTCACAGTAGAATTCTACAAACTTTTCAAAGAACAAATTGGGCCAATGCTTTTAGTTACCTACAACTATATGTTTGAGCATGGTATTACTGACCCTACCCTATTTGAGGCCACCATTGTGGTTATCTCAAAACCTGACAGGGACCCTCTTCAGGTCACAAATTATCGTCCGATATCATTAACATAACGTTGACATAAAAATACTGGCAAAAATTATGGCCATTAGGCTATCCAAGGTTTGGCAAAGTCTAATAAGCTGTGAACAGGTTGGCTTTGTAGCTGGTAGTGTCTCGTCTGATCACATGCGCAAGTTAGCATACTTGATCTCTACATCCAGGGACTCCCGAATTCTAGCTGCTTTGGTGTCCCTGGATGCAGAGAAAGCATTCAATAGGGTCTCCTGGGAATATTTATTCCATTTGTTACAACTTTACAATATCCCAAAACAGTACATACAATGGGTCAAGATATTATATACTTGCCCCTCAGCACGTATACTATGCAATGGGCATCTATCTCATCCCTTTAAGTTACAACAAGAAACAAGACAGGGGTGCTCACTTTCCCCCTTCCTGTTCGACTTATATCTGGAACCGCTCATTAGACATATTAAACTATCCCCAAATATTACCGGTATCTCTACTGGGCCCATACAATACAAAATCTTGGTCTATGCCGATGATATTTTACTTCACATAACTCACCCTTCAAAATCGGCTCCCGCCGCTCTCTAAATTATCAAAACGTTTGGGACCTTTTCTAATTACAAACTCAATATCACAAAAACAGAAGTGATGCCCTTAAATGTTCATAAATTCCAGGCTGAAACTGCTCACCTTGGATTCCACTGGACCAGAGATAAGCTAAAATACCTAGGTGTATATCTCTCCGGTTCGGAAACCAGGATGAAACAATACAACTTGGACAAAATGCTTATGCAAATCAAAATGGATCTCTCCTGCTGGGCCATGTTGCCATTAACTCTTTGGGGATGGGTTAATGTTCTGAATATGAACATCCTTCTGCGAATTCTGTACCACCTACAGATGATACAACCTTTTCTACTTAAAGCATGGTTTACCCAGGTCAACAAAATTATGTCCAACTTTCTGTAGGGTGGAAAGCCATCTCGTTGGGCTCTCTTTAAGCTGCAGAAGAGTAAGAATAATGGGGTCTTACAACTCCCGGACTTGCTCCTTTATCAGTTCTCCATTGTTTGTTCGGTCCTAGCATATTGGATGAAGGACAGTTCCTGTTAGGAGAGTGTTCATTATATTCCCTTGTGGTATCAGATTGATCAAAGTTTACTCTCTCCACACAACATATCTCCCAAGGCTCTCATTTTTTCACCTCTCAAGAACTTGTCTAAAGCTCTCAAAGCCACACCTATGGAAACAACGCTTCGAGTACACTCCCAAATGTGTAACTTTTTTCAGATATCCTAGTAAAGGATGTTTCCAGCCTATATGTGCTAACCCCAATTTCAAAATAGGGGGACTGCCCCTCCTGAACAATTTTTGGCCGGGTAACACCCAACTGAGAGTTGTAGATTTACCTTATGAACACACACTGATACCTTTTCAAGTAGCCAGCTCGCGGTTTAGCCTCCCTAAAACTTTTTGTTTTAAATACCTCCAATTGCAACATATGGTCCTAAGATACTTTGGAGTGGGATACTGGACACAGTGTCTAAATGGCCCCCTTTTACAGGCCATCCCTAACTTACCTTCCTCTCACCTCATTTCCCACTTCTATTGCCTCTTAAAGAAGGCCATGGAAGAAAAGCAAGGTGAGCCGCATTATGTCTGGAAGCAAGCACTACCTCCAAACACCTTAGCTCCTCATTCATGGCCAAAAATTTGGTCACAATTGTACCAAGATGTGAAATGGATCAGATACCGCATCTTACAGTTTTACATTATACATGATTTATACTATACCCCAGCTAGGCTTTATCAAATGGGGAAAATCTCCTCAAATGTATGCTCACGCTGTAAGCAAAGGCCTGGCACTTTGTTGCATATATTGTGGGAATGCAATAAGGTCACGCCTTTCTGAAATAGCATTAAGTCCAACTTAGACCCACTTTTAGGGCTAGCTGATGCGTTCAGGCTGGAAATTTGTATAATAGGAGACTATGGTGACGTTCTGAGTGGCACCCAACGAAAATATATGACGCTAATATCAGTGTGTGCAAAAAAAGTGATTATGCGCCACTGGTTAGACCAAAATATCCCTACGTATACGGAATGACTAAAAGAGATACTATTTGCCTTGCAGGCTGAGAACACGATTGCTCACATTGCACGGAGATCACAATACTATCAAAAAACATGGGCACCTTTACATACTCTATTGACTATTTAGTGGTTTAAGGATACCAAATAAGTAACTAAGGCAAGAAGGGGACAGCACTACAAGAGTGATATGACTTCATTAAAGATGATCCCCCAGATTACCTTACCAGGATTACTGGGAATGATGGACACTGTTGCTGCATACCTGAAAGGGAGGGAGAGGGAGGGGGGCTTGGGGAGGGGGAAGTAGGAGGAAGAGTATGAAGGGTCTCTATAGTTAGCTGAGACTGTAATACTTGAACACAACTGAAACCATGTTTATAATATATACTTTACCAGACTCTGTGTTGTAACAGGACCCTAGCATAGAACAATGTTCAAACAAAATGTATGTATCAAGCTAATGTCAAATGTATGAGTTAAATGATATCTTAACTCTTCCTACAAATGAATAAAATGTATTCAATTTGAAAAAAAGACCCATGTTATCCAGTGGCACCTCCACCCTTCCACACACAGAACCCTTGCTCACCCGCTCCTCCCCATCATTGATGGGCAGCTGCAACCAACCCGCATGCCACCCAGCTGCCTGCTGGATCACAGGTACAGAATGGGCTTGCAGAGCATACTGTACAAGACAGTTCCAAATATGTGAATGAAGTCATTCACATATTTGAGACTATCTAATACAATGTGCCCTGCAAGCCCATTGGTCCACACTGTGGACCAATGGGCTTACAGCCCATACTGTACCTGTCATTTGGCTGGCAGTTACGCGGTATGCGTGGTGGTTTGCAGCCACCCACTGATGACAGGGGGAGAGGGGTGGGCAAGGGGTTCTGTGGGTGGAAGGTGGGGTGCCACTGGATCACCAGGGTCTTATTGTTTTGTCTTTTTTTGTTGACTCTGTTTACACCTGCTTATCGGGGCATCTCTCGGGAATCCACACGCGGCTCTGGATACCTAACTGCCCGCCTGAACCACAATTACCCAAATTACTAAGTCAGGTTCAGGACTCCAGTCTCTCCCCAGGCCAGTTAAGAGATCCAAAGTTCCCAGATGCACTGTTAGGCATTGGGCATGTGGACCCAGGCCCTTGATGGTTCTGTTACCTCCCAAAAGGCTAGGGGATTTTATCCTTTATGTCCCCACCCCTCCGCCTAGGAGCTCAGATGTGCAATGACATCTGAGACATGCGTTGCAGCTCCACCCTCCCTCTATGTTGTGCCCGGCATGTGCACATCCTCCAGGTTCCACCGGGGGTTGGTGTTGCACCAAGCAGTCCCAGGATCCCTCCCTAGAGAGAGGAGAGCAGTCTACGAGTGCTCAATCCTATCTCTCCCCAGTCGACCCCCAGCAGCCTGGGCTCAGTCCTGAACCTGGGTCGCCAGCATGGTGCAAGGTGTGGCATCTAGCGCCTCAACCCTCAGCACCACCGGATCGACTCACCAGGGTCTTATTGTATGGAGATTTACCACGATCACGGCAATAGGCGGGGGTACCACTAGATTACCAGGGAATGTATTATGATACAGTTACAGTGATCGAGGAATAGGGAGGGGTTACCACTAGACTACCAGGGAGCCATGAGTGCTTGTGGATGGTGTTCTGGGTGGATGGGTGGCCACCCACGGCTGGCGGCTGCTGTGTTGCACCCTGCAATACAGCTGCCCACCTGTGGGTGGCCAGGATTTGTTCCCACTTTTCACGGGCTCAACTTTGAGCCCCCCTATGCAGTGCAATTCAAGGTTGCACTAGCATATGCACCGCACATCCCAGGCTGAATATTGGGATGTGCCACATATGCATGGGCACACCCCCTGCATCTGCACCGCATACAATTACATTGTGCCCTGAGGCATCGGGATTTGCGCTGTGCCTGGCAGCCATTCCAATATCCCATCAGAGTGTAATGTGGGGTTGTGCTGGCACAACTCTGTTGTGCCATGTGCAACCCCTTTGAATATCCGGGCCATGGTGTGTAGTGCTGTGGGGTTTCTGTTCTAAGATGAACCTTTTTTCTTTCCAACCTCTCCGCTGAGAAAATTGTGTCTGACATCTTTTGTTTAGGGGGGTGTCAGCTGGGTTATGATTATACTGAAGTACACTGGGCAGTTAGGAGGAAGTGAAAGCAGGCACTGGGAGTGAACATGAAGGAATTGCAGTCACAGTTAATTACAGAATGTGCACAATAAGTTTAGAATGTACACAACATAGAGGATTGTGTATGCTCAAGCAAACACAACAAGGCAGTTGTGATCGAGAGGTTTCCGTGGTAACCTGAGACCTCGAGAGGTCCGTTACTACGGAAACCTCAAGATCGCACAGCTGCCTTGTTTGTGTATGGTTGCTCATACACAATCTTTTATAGTGTATGGGCAACCATAAATAGCACTTTCGTGAACACTCGGGGGTGAGAGCTTACTTCTGTGTCTGCGCCCAAGGCTTCCTTCCGTGTTGCCGTGCGGCGCCGCTCTGTGCGCATGCGTGAATGTGTTCGATCTTGTTGTGCTGCACCGGTGACGCACTGGGTGCAGCACAACAAGATCGTGACACACCGAGTGAAGGACAACAACGCTGTTCCAGGCATGGATTTCCATGCGGAACAGCGTTCCACCATACGCTATAAGGTTTCTGAACTGCTTGCTTTCAGTGAACACTGAGCCCTAAACATTCACTACAAAAGTATATTTATTGGAAAATTTCTGATTACCAGTTTTGCTGTATGAAATCCTACCAGAAAATCAAATGGGTCGGACTTTTGTCACAGTACAATACAATGAAAGTTGAACACAAGTTTGTGGGCATATAGAAAGCAGGACTCCTGTCCTAACTCGCAGACTCTCTGCCCTTTAAATTAAACTGTACAGCTGCATATAGTAAACATAGCAAGAGTTTTAAAGGTGATAGAAAACGGTGTTTTAGACCTCTAGATGTCCAGCCTGTTTTTCTTTTTTTGTCTTTCCAATATTCTGATATGTTTGGATATTTTTCTTAAATTAATACTCTACTAGTTTTTGCCTTTGTAACTACTCTGAATCCATTTTTCATTAGCAGATGCTGCTGTCTTGTTTCCATACTGCTTGAGCATTCAGTGATATCAGTAACACCATTCCAGGCCATTCTGATGAGTAGTATGGGATGGGGTAACTGATGTCATGGAGCGTTTGAGAATATCAAAAGAAACAGCAGTAGCTGGTGAGGATTTGACGGCATCTCAAAGAGTATCTTTCCAAAACTGGTCAAAGTTTATCAGAATATATACCTGGCAGGGAAAGGAAAATGGGAGGGCACTTAACAATGTAAAAATCATTTCCTATCACCTTTAAAGAAGATCATGTTTTTATGAACAGTGGCCATATAAGTTTGAAAGCCTTTGAAAACCTCTTATGAACAAGGTATTAGACATACAGTACATGTATCTGGCAATAATCCAGGTATATTGATTATTATTTCTGCCCTATATTAATACTACACTGCCACCATTGTTTGGAACCTTGTGATGCCAAAAATGAATAGGCTGTGCTTAATGTAGTTAGGCAAAGTTTCACCACTGATGACATCACAAGGTTCCATAAAAAGGTAGCAGTATAGCATCGCTATAGAACAGACTTAGTCATCAATATCGCTAGACTCCTTCCAGCTACAGGTAAGATGAATAACTTAATCTCGATTTTCAAAGTTTGGCGCAAGGCTTGCATCAAGCCCTACATCACAGCACTTAGGTTCTGGCAGTGTGCCAAACCCCTTTGCCACGATTGTGCCCAATTCTCAAATTGCAGGCACAGTTTCAACAGTTTCCATGTTTTACGGCAGTTTATGCCAAATATCTGGCTCAAGCTCCATAAACATGGCCCCTGGGAATGCCACGATCTAGACCAGAAAAAATTGATCTAACTTGTGGCAGCTGGCACACGGGATTGATTGAAGCTCTCTATCACCAGCTGGGTAATTGCTGTAAGCCCTGTGTGCCATACCTTTTGTCCAGCTAGGGCTTGCAGCAGTTGGGGGCTTTGAAAATGTAGGCCCTTGTTTAAAATAGACTGTAACTGGCTTTTAAACTTTGAGGGCCAGTGCCCAGAAATGTTCCACTTTAACAAATTAACTTCAGTAATGTTTCAATGTTGAGCTGACTATATTGCATGTGGAGCGATATATGTCTATTCTTTGGTAACTAAGTAGGGCCACTAAGCACAAGGCTAGTTTTCAGGAGTGACTCAGGAGCACTGAGGAGGTTAAGTGACTTGCTCAGGGTCACACAGTATGCAAGTGGAGGTTGTGGGAAGCAAACCCAGGTCTGCTGCTTATACCAAGCTTATTCAGGGCTTGTTATTCTAACCTCTAGGCTATACTGCCAGTCTCATTTGCATTTATTTACATAACTTACTACAGTGCATTCTACCACGTATGTATATATTACTATATATATATATATATACACACACACACATATATATGTATGTGTATATGGAGAGTCTCTTTAAGCTGAGTGGCACCCATAACACGAGGGGGCACAGTCTTAAGCTGGAGGGTGGGAGGTTTAGGAGGGAGGCCAGGAAGCACTTCTTCACAGAGAGGTTGGTGAACACTTGGAATGCACTGCCAGAAGAGGTAATCTCATTGAAGACAGTGGGCAGCTTTAAGAGAGGCTGGGACAGGTATAGGGGGATGGTAAGGGTCATGAGTAAGGAGGATGGGAGGAGTGGGGAGAGGAGGCAGCGACAGTAGCTGATGCTGTGGACCCTGCAACACGAGCAGACTTGATAGACCAAATGGCCTTCTTCTGCTGACTTCTTCATATGTTTGTATGTATGTATTTACACTATGTTGCAGTTTAGTTATATAATGGCATATATACTAATGCAAATTAATGTAATATGGACTGCTGCTTTAATTCCCCGAGATCCAAAGTGAGAAGCATATAATTAAAATAAAATGAAGACTTTCTCCAAACACATCATGACTTTCCACCTGCATTTTAAGAGCCATTTGCTGTGGATGTTGCAAGTCCTGATTGGGTCTGAAGAACTTATAAAGTAACAAAAACTTTGGGTTTTATACTTTTTTTTTTTGACATTTTCTGTAATTCGTATTTTATTAGGTTGCAAAATTTTCAACATACAATATTGCAATTTGGTATTAACACATACCTTGTTGCAGCAACATAATATTTGCCATGGCCTGGTGTAAACTCATGGATGAACAGACTAATAAAGGAGATAACATATAGGATAAAGTATGGGTCTGGGTGTGTAACGAGAATTTACACACACCGAGGGGTTTATGTGAAGCATCTAACCCCGGTGTGTGTAAAGTCGAGTTACACCCTGATCCATATTTTATATAATTTTGTTCCTTTTTTGCCTCAGCAATTGTATAAAATAAAATCTAGCTGTGCAGCCAGGTTTATGGAGGGTGAAGTAGTTGCCGTAGTCAGCCGTTTGATTTTGTTAAGTTTTTTTTTTTATTATTTTGTTCACAGCACTGACTGAGACAGATTTGTTTTTGTATGTACTTACCGCCTAGTCGAGGTGGTGGTTTGAAGTGTCCCATAGCGGTTCCCCGAGCAGGCATGGTGTCTCGAAGCGAGGAAGTGCAGCGTGTGCATGCGCACAGTAGAAATCGTGCGCGTGTTTGCCGTAATGAACACTCCTTCATTACGACAAATTACGCCACGGTTTCCCTATCGGAAAAAAAGGGAAACCAGTAATTATATATTCATATTCACAGTACTACTCATTCAACTTTGTTAAAACCATCTTATTGAAACACAGTGACAAACCACATACATCAATCCGTTGATTACTTTATGCGTCATCAAAGAGAAGAATTCATGATAAGGTAACATCTTCTGGGGCTTGTGTGACCTTAAATCTGACCACAGGCCTGTGGCAAGACATCTGTTGGGTATTATGAACCATCTGAGAGTATTCCTCTATGAGGCCTGTACAGGTTGGGGTACCAGGGCCTAAGTATCCTAGAAATTTCTCTAAAAGGGCTGCCCTGAGGCAAGTACTTGTGTATCAGATTCGTTTATGAGCCTGGTCCTATGCATGGACCCTTCCTATCCCTCATCTTGATCTGGGGTGCAATGGTGGTGGGGCGCAGGCCTCTGGCAATTTACAGAGGGATGATGAGAGAAAACCACCCAATGTGGCCTGATATAAGGGTACTCTGTCCTGTACTATGTGGTGGACCCTCTCATAGCTGGCCAGTTTCCCTAATTCATGGATCCTCTCCTGGGCTACTTGGGCTTGTGTGTCTCTCCAGTGTCTGAGGACAATCCTTTTGGTTGTGTTTAGGGCCCCAGTTAACCATCTCTTTTCCCCAGTCCGGAGACCAGACCCTATGGCCGGGGGCAGCTAGTGGTTCAGTAAAATTAGTAGGAGGGACAGTGGGGTTTGGTTAGATAGGATCTTATTCAGGGTGTTTTGGATTGAGTCTCAGTATGTGGCTAATAGAGGGCAGGATTATAGAATATGTGTGATTGTGCCACTGCCTATATGGCATCTCCAACATTTGTTCAAGGGTGATAAGCCTCATGCCGACAGCTGTTGTGGAGTTCTGTGCCATCGGTGTAGTACCTTAAACTGAACAAATCTGCTTTGTGTATCCTTCCTGGAAGTCCTAACTGACTGCCAACAGGAGTGCCACATCTTATTTATTTATTGAAATGTTTCACCAGGAAGGCACACTGAGCAACAAGTCGCTCATCTCCATGTGCGACCTGGGGGGAAGGGGTACAATTGGATTGAGACATTAAACATTCAAGTTACAAGATCAACATTAACGTACAGTTGTAAGGCAGGTGTTACAAACAGTGTTACAACAGTGTTGCGCATAACATGTAGAAAGAGTGAACAATAATAAGTGCCGGGTCAATAAGTAACAAGTGCTTATGTGAAAGAAATGGGGGAAAGGGGAGGGAGGGGTTAGGTGCGGGAAGGGGGAAGAGTCATGTCCCTGGAGACCCATTCAGGATGCGAGGAACTTACAAGGGGACTAGGGGGACCAGAGAGAAGGGGATAAGGCAGTGTCCCAGAGAGATCCCTTTAAGATGGTGGAGGAAGGGAGTAGATGAGAGATACAAGCCCCTTGGGGGGGGAGGGACCCATGGAGAGCATTTGGGGTCCTTTATAATCTGTGAGAGATCAAGGGAGGCTAGTAAGGGGGAGCAATTGGGAAGGGGAGGGGGAGAGAGCTAGAAATTTGGGGGAATTAGGTGTGCACAGGGTAAAATGAAGGTGGGGGTAGGGGGGAAGGGTTTGTTCATGGCTTAGAGGAGGGAATTGGGGAGGGACATGGCAGGAGCAGTTAGGTGCAAGGTGATTATTGAGGGCAGAGCTGATGGAGTAGGCAGAGGATGAGTGCCGGATTTGAGGGGGGAGGAAATTCCAAATTTTTGGGAGGTGGTGAGAGTGACCGGATTGGCCGATTTGGGTGGATCTTCGGGGGGCAACCAGGGTACTGGAGTCAGTTGATCTAAGGGAATGGGAGAGTGAGGAGGTGTTATAAAGGAGGAGGTGAGGTAGGAAGGGAGCTTACCCAACCAATGCTTGGAGGTGCATTTAGCACAGTGGGAGAGTCACCTATCTGTAAGAGAGGGGAAGGATAGGGCAGGATAAAGAACGCAGTGATGGGTGTGGGGGGCATCCAAGGCAAAGAAGCAGAAGGAATTGAAGAGGGTGTCCAGTCTGGCCAGGGAGGACTTAGTGACAGCACCATAGACCACGTCACAGTAGTCAAAAATGGGCAATGTCATCTTCTGAACAAGTTCACGCCTATCCATAGGAGGGAAGCAACTACAGTTCCTGAACAGGGCACCAAGCTAGGGGCGCAAGATTTTTCTGGATGGTGTCAATATGTCCAGAGGAGTTTAGGTGTTGGTCCAATCAAACACCTAAGTAACTGAAGGAGGATATGTCCTCAAGTAAAGTCCCCTCAAGGGTGTGAAAAGTGGGTAGGTGGGAAGCCTAGAGAGTCTCTGCCTTGTGCCAAAGGTCATGGACACAGCCTTCTTGGCGTTGAGGAAAAGTTAAAGGTTAGCAAACCAGAGCTGAACCTTGCTGAAGTCTTGCTGTAAACTGGTAGTAACCTCATCAGGACAGGAGCCAGATGCATACAGGACTGTATCATCGCATACATATGTATAGCAGAGGATGGGGAGCAAATAGAGGGAAGGTCATTTAAGAAGATGGAGAATAGGAGGAGCCCTAATTCTGAGCCCTGTGGGACTCCAGTGCTACTTGGGAGGGGGAGGGGAGGAGAGCGGTAGTGGCATCCAAGTTCTTAACTGATTGGGTTCTACCAATAAGGTAGGCCTTGAACAAGTTTGTGGCAGAGAGAGATAGGCCAGCTGCTGGGAGTGAGTTGAGGAGAAGGGAGTGAGAGATGGTGTCGAAGGCCTTGGCCAGGTTGACAAAAATGGCAGAGGTAATTTGGCCATTGTCCAACCCTGGTAGGATGGAGTCTGTGAGCCGTAGGAGAGAGGTGGTGGTTGAGTGTTTTTTCCTGAAACCAGACTGGAAAGGGGTGAAAAGGGAGGTGTCAGATAGAAAAGAGGTGAGTTGGGAGAGGACAGTGTGTTCTTGAAGCTTGGCAAGGGTAGGGAGGAGAGAAATGGATGATAGTTGCTAGGGGATGAGGGGTCACCCCCTTTGAGTAGACGGAGGACCACAGCATGTTTCCAAGAAGAGGGGACTGAGGCAGTAGAGAATGAGAGATTTAGGATTATTGAGAGGGGGTAGGCAATGGCCGAAGTGGAGAGGGAGAGGAGTTTTGGGTCAAGGCCATCAGTGGAGGCACCTATAGAGGGGTTGATGGTGAGAAGGGCACTTAGGGCATCATTTGGGGTTACAGTAGTGAAAGAGAAGGGAAGGTGGGACGGTGATGGAGGGGGCACACTGGTAGAGGGTGGGAAGGGGGAAGGGTAGGAGGGGAAGGACTTCAGTAGCTCAGTGGCGCAGGAGGTATAGTAGGAGTTAAATTCCACAGCTACAACTGGTGGGTTGGACACTAGTGAGCTATTTACTTTAAGTACTGGGGGTGGTGGGCGAGATGAGGGGTAAATAGGGCATGGACCACCTTCTAGAACTTTGAAGGAGAATTTATGTTGGTGATGAAGGCAGATTTGAAATATTTGGATTTGGCTAACCTTGTAGCCCTGGTGCAAGTGTTTCTGAGCATGCGGAAGTACACGAGGTCGCTAGGATGCTGGGTAGCCTTATGACGTTTCCAGGCTCGATCTCCAGCCCTGAGGTAGGCCAGATGTTCAGGGGTTTATTTATTTATTTATTAGGTCTAGGATTACAATACCTTTGAGCCAGGGCTCTTTTACAAAGGTTCCACGTCAGGTTACAATTCAAACATAAGACATGTAAGTCAGATTACAAATTCAATACGCAGGACAAGGTTACAAAAGGGTAAGCTAAACAGAGTTACAAAGCATCTGAGAAACAAAACAAGTTTTGGAGGCTAGGTTACAAGGAGATCCAAGGTAAGTGATTACCTCTGACTCTGGTTTGTTTGAGTTGGGCAAAGGCGTGCCAGTTTACAAAAATGATTTCTTTGAAGTAGGCAAGGTCCTTATCAACTGAGGGGAAGGAGGTTAGGGGGACCAGTCAGAAGTGGCAAGGTTACTCAAGAGAGCTTCAAGGTCAAGAGACTTGAAAGAACATAGTTGTATGGTTTTGTGTGGTGATTTAGTTCTATGAGCTTTCCTAACTATGAAAATTGGGTTATGGTAACAGAGAGCATCGGGGAGGATGCCAGAGGTGATGATGCGGTGGGGGTGGGAGGTATGGGCCCAGTCGAGTATGGAGTGTTGTTGTGTCTTGTGGTTTGGACGGGTGGGTTCAGAGATCAGTTGGGAGAGGTTTAGAGCTCCAATTTTATTTTTAGTTTTGGAAGTTTTAGGTGAGAATCAATTTATACTGAAGTCGCTTAGGATGAATAATTCCCCAGAGTGAGCAAGGAAAGTGATGGAGGTTAGGAGGTCTAGTGCGACCGTAAGATGAACATTTAGGCAGCAGTATATGCTGGCTATGAAGATTGGGAGAGTGAAGGGGAGGGTCACATGGATAGCTAGGGCATCATGGATCTTAGGATTGGAGGATGAGTAGATGATGGAATATTGGATGGAGGCTAGGACATAAATGGCCACACCACCGCCCCTGCTAGCACAGTTTTGCCTTATCAGTGAGTAGCCAGGAATGGAGACTGAGTGGTCAGGGATACTTATCTTTAGCCAAGTTTCTAAGATGATTAGAATGTCTGGTTTTAGAGTGCACACCATGGTCTGAATCTGGTCTATTTTTTGCAACAAGCTGTGGGTGCTTAGATGTAGGATCTTTAAGCCCTTTGGGATGGCTGAGGGAAGAGAGAGGGGGAGGTAGTAGAGGAGGAGGCACCAGAGGAGCAAGGGGCAGTATGGTCTGGATTGGGGTGGATATCCTCAGCGGAGAGCAAGATGAGCAAGATACATCGGGGGGGGGGTGATGACTGTACCGAGCTCGTCTGCCCATTTGTCTCGGACTACTAGTGGTGTCTGGAAGGAGCTCCAATAAGTGTCCATATATGGCACTACTACATGGGGGTGTCCCTTTGTCAGGCCATGAAAGTGCATCTAGCTCATTACAGTGTGTTATCTAAGCTGTCAGACCCAGGGTAGTCATGATGGGGTGTCTTATTTTGAAATATCTCCAGTGATGTTGTTTGGGCAGGTCAAACTTCACCTGGAGTTGTTGGAAGCTCTTCATTGTTGCAAGGGTCGAATGTTTTAGGTCTCTGAGATAACTAATGCCTCTGTTGGCCCAGTCCTTATCCATCAGGGGAACATTTCCAACTGTTAAAGATGGGTTGTCCCAGAAAGTGTAGAATTTAGTCTGGTTTGGGTCACACTCACTGAGTTTGAGGAAGTGCTTCCATATTGCAAATGTCCACTGTATGGTAGGGGGACAGGCTGTTTGTTTAGTGAGCCATGAAATTGTGTTGCCAACAGCAGGGGTTGTTTCTGCACTGCAGCTTCAATTCTGCCCAGAGCGGTGGTGTAACCTCCTTGGTCCATGGAGCTGTACTTGCCATTTGCATTATAGTGTGGGCCATAACTCGGAAGTAGAAGTCTGGAATTTTGAGTCCCCCATGGCTGGGGGAGCTTCTCAGTTTAACCCAGCTAAGATGTGTTGGGCCTTTGCCCCAAAATAAATTTTTGGTCATGTCCTGTATTTGTTTAAAGACCTTGGGCTCAACCTGGAGAGGTATGTTATCCAATACATATTGGAGTTTTGGGGCAGCCATCATTTTAAAAGCCTGGGCTCTGCCCCAGTGGGAGAGGTGAAGGAGTTCCCATCTTTTTATGTCTTTGACCATCTCTTCCAACAATGGAGTCAGATTGTCTATTCCCAGTTGCTGAAGATTCCAGTGAAAGGAGACACCTAAGTAGGTGTCGCTCTTGAGGGCATGGGCCAATCCCAAGGGGTAATTGGGTAAGGCAGAAATAGATGTGTTCAATGCTAGGAATTGGAATTTTAAAATATTTAGTTTATAACCTGATAGTGCACTATAGGTTCCTATCAGGTCAATTTGAACAGGGATGAACTCAACTGGGTCTTGGAGTGTGAGCAAGATATCATCGGCATATGCCATCGCCTTATATTCACCCCCATTGTCACCCCTTTAATGCTCTTGTGTCTTTTGATGGCTTGAAGTAATGGTTTCATGGTGAGAATGTATAGTAATGGGGATAGCAGACAGCCTTGTCATGTGCCCTGGTGTAGCCCAAAGGGGGCAGATGACTGTCCATTTACGATGACCTCCGCCGAGACATTCGAGTATAGCATTTTGACCCATGATCTAAAAGTGGGGCCTATGTTAAAATCCTCAAGTGTGGTCAGGAGGTAGTTATACTCTACTCTATCGAATGTCTTTTCAGCGTCCAGAGAGAGTAGGGCTACCCCAGCTATCTTATTTCCTGTTTTCCACAGAAGATTCACCAGTCGTCTGGTGTTGTCTGTCCCCCTACACCCCAGGACAAAGCCTACTTATTCCCTGTCCACAAGTGCTGTTATAAGTTCTTTTAGCCTGGTGGCCATAACCTTTGCTCATAGTTTGCAGTCAGCGTTTATCAGTGAGATCGGCCGGTAGCTGTCACACGTGGTGGGGTCCTTCCCTAGTTTGGGAATGAGAGAGACTTGTGCTGTTCTCATAGAGGCAGGGAGGAAGCCCTTGTTGACTTCTTCTTCTAGTTCCTCCATCAGGGATGGAATGAGGACATCCTGAAAGACTTCTAAGAATTCTGCTGGCAGTCCGTCCCCTCCTGGGGCTTTCCCTGCATTAGTGGACTTGATGGCCTGCTCCATCTCTCCTCTCTCCAGAGGTCTGTCCAGCCAGTTCAGCTTTTCCTGGCTGAGCTCCGGGAGCTCCAGTTTATCTAAGAAGTCCAGGAGGGCCGCCATTGAGGGTTGCACCTTGGAGAAGTATAAGGTGCTGAGGAAGGCCTAGAATTCTGTGCTTATCTCCTCCTCCTCAGCTCTCATCAGTGCCCCATCCCTCTTTTCAATGGCTAGTATCCTGGAACATTCCTGCCTCTTCTTTAGTTGGAAGGCCAGGAGTTTGCCTGGTTTCTCCCTGATTCCAAAACATTTGTTTTAGGCAGAAAAGGGCATATTCCACTTTCTGGTGTAGGTGTGTACTTATCTTGCATCTGAGGCCCATAACTTCTGCCCGTAGGACGTCGGGGTTGGGTGTTGTACATTTGCTTCGCCAGGATGCCCAAATTCTTCTTGCACTCTCCCAGGATCTTTTCCTTTTGCTTATGCATAAAGGAGGTGTGGCTAATGCATCGCCCAGCATGAAGGCTTTTAGAGCATCCCACCTAGTGGCTACTGAGGTATCTCCTGGTTTATTATTTGTCAGGAAATCCCTGATTTCTTCTCTAAGGCTGGCATGGAATTTGGGGTCCTTAAGCGTGGTATTGTTGAGCCTCCATCTTCCCCTGTTCCCTGGGGTTGCAGAGGAGGGCAGCCAGGTAAAGGACACTTGCACATGATCCGAAACCAGGATGGAGCTTATGCTTGCATCCATTATGTGGGGCATTCACACCCCAGGCATAAGGCAGATGTCGATACAGGAGTATGTTTGGTGGGGAGGGGAGTAGTACAAGAAGTCTCTCCCAGTGGGGTTGACCAGCCTCCAAATGTCCACCAAGTGCAATTCTTGAGTGCTTCTCAGGCCTTGGAGGGTGGGCCTTTAGGAGGCTTACTCCTATCGAAGAGATCATCCATAGTTGTGTTCATGTCCTCCCTATTATCAGCTGCCCCTGTTGAGTATCTTGTAGGGTTTGGGTGAGACTTGAATAAAAGGAGGCATCCTGATCGTTTGGTCCCTAGACATTACAGAGGGTAACCCCCTGACCCATGAGGTCCCCCTGAATTATGACATATCTACCTTCTGGGTCCTTTACTACCTTTTGCATCTGAAATGGAGTTTGTCTATGTATTAGGATTGCCACACCTGTGCTCTTAGAATTGAAAGTAAACCCATACACCTGAGCCACCCACCTCTGTTTACATTTTTGGGTTTCCCCCTGCGTTAGGTTGGTCTCCTGCAAAGAGGCTATCCCTGACCCTTCTTTTTTAAGGTGGTCTAGGAGATTCCATCTCTTCACTGGGGCTTTTATCCCTTTAACATTCCACAGCACCCATTTTATCCCTGTGTTAGCCATAATGCAAAGCAATCCGGTCAGGAGGGTCCACTTTCAGGTTTATTAGCAATGAGGGTGGTGACACTAAACCCGGTGGCTCCGATGCCTGAGTTTTAGGAGGGTTAGTTTGTCTGTAAGGATGTGTTGGTGGTCCCTTGAGGCAGGGTGGGTGCTCGGTATGTGGGTCTGTTTTCATTCGTGGTATAGAGGTCGTAGTAATCAGTGGGCATTGCAGCCTGTGTAGCAGTCTCCTGCATTTCTAGTCTGCTGCTAATGTCCCTGAAGCCTGGGGAGGTGGGGGTAACCTTGGCCCTGGTCGAACAGATAATTTTTACTTCTGGTTAAAATATAGTGAACAGTATACCTATACATTACTTGCATCATCCAAAATGACAAATACAAACTTTGAACAATAAAACTTGAGTAGCATATCTTTCTTTTTCTGGCTGGTTCTGCCTGTAGCACTCAGCTCTGATGTTCCCCAGCCATAACATTATAAACAGTACATATAACACAATAACGAACTCAGAGTGTCCCATTTTAGCAGCTGATGGAGGGATCCACGAAGGGTGGTGTACCCCGAAATAGCTTGCATCAACCACTGACATATTTGGGCCGGTGTCCTCCATCACAAAGAGATCCCTCCACCCCAACTAAGACTTCCAGTGGGGCCTATGACACTAATCAGTGTGGATAGGGGGGTATCTTAGGGTAAAAACCAGTGGATGTGAGGGGAGATGGTATGCTTCCAGTCGGTAGCATATTTGGGATGGTGGGTGTTTATGCTGCAGTTCTGTGTGAGCATGCCACCCATTATGGTGGGGGGGGGGCTTAAGGAGATACCTGCATATGAAAGTACTTGCAGAGTCTTCTTTGTCCCTTATCCCCTACTTTCTTGCTTACCCCCTTCTTGGGGGGCGGGGTCACGGTATCCGTGGTGACTCCTCTCTCTGTAGATGCGGCGCATACTTTCTATGCGCCTCAGCTGCAACGGGCATCCTACAGGGGCTACAGATTTCCTAGTCACAGACCTAGACATATTTGTCTCATGCGTGTCCCACCCTGCTCCTATTTTTGAAGGAGGTGTCTTGACCAGTGTCAACATGCCAAAAGGAGCCCTTCAAAAACCTTCATCCCTCAGGGAGTACATTGAATTAGGCAGGCTAACACTGCCTAGGGATGTCTGAGGATGGATATCTTCCCTCGCTGCAATAATTTAATTTGTGCTTCCTCA
The DNA here is from genome assembly GCA_016271365.2 of Neoceratodus forsteri. Lineage (NCBI taxonomy): Eukaryota > Metazoa > Chordata > Ceratodontiformes > Ceratodontidae > Neoceratodus > Neoceratodus forsteri. Next base: position 45,771,363 of record CM057451.1, read on the forward strand.
CCTCAAGGGTAGGGAAAGCAAATCTGTTGGCATGAAGCTATCTGCTAGCTGTAAGGGCAAGCTGGAAATGAGTGGCTAATTTTTATTGTTTGGTCGGGGGTTGGACTAAGCTTGACTCAGACTGGTGTCAATTCAGAAGGGCACGCAATGCTTGTATGAAAGTAGTCAGGGATGCTAAGGCAGCATTTTATCTTACCAAATTGGATTCTGCAGCAAAGTGCTCCTCCAAATTCTGGAGGACAATAAAGGACATGTCCGGATATATGCCTGGTAATTCCTTGCCACCTAAGATTACAACTGGGAGTACTACTATCAATGATAAACCAGGAATCCTAGATGCATTTAACAATCATTTTGTCACAGCTGGTCTAGCTTTCGACAATTCTCCTGCACCCCTGGTCCACTCCCAATTAAGTGTCCCATGCTCAGACTCTCCTGCCCCGGTACCTGGCTTCTCGTTCCACCCGGTCTCTCTGAAAGAGGTTGAAGACCTCATGCTCCAATTGGATATTAAGAAAAGTGCTGGCGCTGATTCTTTGGATCCTTATTTCCTTAAAATCACCTATCATGTCCTAGCTGTTCCTATCACCCACTTATTTAACTTATCATTGGCCCAAGGGCTTATTCACCAGATCTGGAAAATTGCTCATGTCATCCCCTTGTTTAAATCAGGGGATCCCTGTGATCTTAACAATTATAGACCATTTTTCCTCCTCCCAACTTTGTCAAAACTTCTGGAAAAGATTGTCAGCAACCAACTAAGGGACTACCTTGAATCCAATAACCTACTAAACCCTATGCAATCTGGCTTTAGAACTAAACACAGCACTATTTCGGTCCTTGCCAAAGTAACAAATGATTGGTACTGAGAACTGGACAGCAGAAACTTTGTCTGTGCTGTATTTCTAGACCTTAGCGAGGTTTTTGATACAGTGGATCATAGCCTGCTTCTCTCTTCTCTGAAGAGTATAGGTCTGGACTCAATTTCTTTGCATTGGTTTACTGAGTACCTTGGAGGACGGCTACAATAAATTAAGGCTGAAGGTGAGCTATCCCCACTCAAGCCTCTACTGAGGTGAATACCACAAGGATCCATATATGGTCCCTTACTATTCACTATCTATGTTAATAACATTGATGAGAGTATTAACAAGGCCAACATACACCTGTTTACTGATGACACGGTTGTATATATTAGTCGTCTGGCACCTGAAGCCACTTGTGCTGACCTCCAGGAGGAATTTAACCAGCTCCAGAACCAGCTCCTCCATAAAAAAACTTCTTCTAAATGCTAAAAAAACAAAAGCAATATTGTTCTCGCCCTATAGCCATGTGATGAATCCAGCCAGCTCTGGAGCACTACCTCAGATTACCACAATTCTTGGAGAGAAACTGGAGTTTGTTTCAAAGTTTAAATACCTAGTAGGTGTGTGGTTAGACCATAATCTATAATTCACTGAGCACGTCGAGGACCTTGTAAAGAAGTTAAGGCAGAGACTGGGGCTATTCTTTAGAATTAACCAGTTTCTTACTAGAGATGCAAAAGTGCACCTTGTCCAAACTACTTTTCTTTCGCTGATCGATTATGAAGATTTCCTTTATAGTCAATGTTCCAAAGCCTCGCTTGCAAAGTTGGATACACTTTACCACAGGTCCATCCGGTTTATTACTGGTCTTCCCATCTCTACCCATCATTGTTCCTTGTACAAAGCAATAAGGTGGTCCTCTCTTATATTTAGGCATAATAGAAACGTAGCCCTTTGGACTTATAGAGTCGTCTTGAAGCGGCTTCCACAATATATAATAGACTGTCTCCCACTAAGTGAGCCAGGGACGTATGCCCTAAGAAGCGCATCCTACATCACATTATGTATCCCCAAGGCTTCCTTTTGCTATGGCAGAGTGGCCATTAGTTTCCTGTAGCCAACATTGTGGAACAAATTACAAAAATTATTAAAATTAAGCTGCCTCCGCAGTATGAATGCCTTTAAATCTCTATATGCTTGGTATGTGTGTGAGCCATGCAATTGCTACCTCAGCCCCTAATTTTAGTCCGAAGCATCAGGCTGCTGCCCTCTGAGCGTAGTTGAATTTATGATCGCTTGTAACCTTTGGTGACCTTAACTCTGAGCGTCTTATGACTTAAATGTTTTTCCCCTCTAGAAATCCCTGTAGGATTATTATCTCTTCATGGCTTTCACAGCCACTACACCTTACTCACCCTGCTGTCTTTTACATATTGCTTAATCTGTGGCTCTTATTCCCCTACCCTGTACCATTTAACTGCCCTACTTCATCTTTGTATTCCCTTTCCACTGCATTCCACTCTTACTATCACTTTCCTCTGTCCCCTAACTCTCTTTCCCGCCTTAGACTAGCCCTTCAGGTGCACCCTGCCCCTCAGGTGGGAGCAATACGGATACCAGGTGGTTGCTGCTTCCATAGCCACCACCTGAGACACCTAGACCAGATTCCTTACTAGAAAGGTGTGGCATTGTCGATACCCAATCAGAACACGAGTGCTTTTCTGCTCTGGTGTCTGATTGGCTCCTGTAGTCTGCTCATGTGTCTCCCTCTACACTAAGCTAAAGTCTGATTTTCTGTCTAAAACTTGCACAAAAAAAAGCTGTACTTACTTATTGCCTAACAGTTGTGACCTCTATTTTTTCCTGTTTAGAGTGTCAAGAGTTGGGACACTGTCTGCTTACACTCCTTTCTGAATTTCTGTGGTTGGGCCAGTCTTTAGGCGTCAAGGAATACCCACTTCTGTTCTCCTGCTGTTTTGGTCCTCCCACTGGTTCAGATGTTCCATTGTCCATGGCCCAGTACTTAATACCGACCCCTTCATCCATCCCCGGCCAAGGATATGCTCTCCACGGGCTCCCTGCCCATAGGCGTGGGAAACCTGGGCATCGGGCGGTTGGCGCTGCCTCTACCACCATCTGAGAACCTAAGCTCGGACTCTCCATTAGCAAAGCATGGCATTAGCAGCCATCCAATCGGAACGTGAATGGTCTTCGGCGTTGGCCTCTGATTGGTTCCTGCAGTCTGCTTCTGTGTCCATTCTAAACCAAGTATAAATCTGATTTCCATGCTGAAATTTGCCAAAAAAGAGCTGTAATTACTTTTCTCCTTGACTGTTAAGATCATTATCCTTCTGTTTAGAGTGTTACATTTAGGGATACTGTGTGATTACACTACTTTTGAAATTCTGTGCTTGCATCAGCTCCCTACACGAGCAGCCAATCACTTCTCCCTACTGAAGTTCCTACTAAGCCTCATCTTATGTCCTCCTTAAATATTACAGAAGCACTCTGAACAGATATGACTGATGTAACATTGAGTACTTTATGTTTTACTTCACTTATTTGGCTCTGTTGTAAATATCTCTGTATGCATTGTACCATTTGACCCGGAGCTAACCAGGTCCATCTTATAAATGAGCTTGCTCAATGATGTTCATCTGGATAAATAAAGATTTTGATTGATTGATTGAGTTGGTTGAGGGAGAGGCAGGAAAGCTGGGGGTAACGAGTGTGTCTAACCCCGATGTCAAGACTACTGCAGCTTGTCCCTTTGGAGCTACCTGTGGGAGGTTAAGGGGGGTCAAGTGCTTTACCATCTCGAGGAGCCATTGTAGGATGTGGAATTAATTAACCTCTTCCTTGATAGTTCTCATGCACATTGTTGAGTGGCAGCTGGAGACAGAACCTGTTATTGCCGTCTCCGATTACATTGTGGCCAGGTGGAACACGCTGTGCCCAGCTGGCAGCTGTGTACCTGGTTGCTAAGCAACCAGCTCTGGCTGCCTTTTCTGATCCTCACCACTGTGTAAACTAGTCCATCTCAAAGCCTTAGCCTTTAAGTACAGAAAAGTAAATTTTACTTACTTGAGGCTCCGCTATGAGAATTATCTCTCCTCCCTACCTCCGTGTCTCCTTTTGTGCCCACTGCTCAGGCTGGGAACGATTAGTGGGCTAGTTTGTTCCGCACAGCTGATGAATAGAGCCTTCAACAGTGGTTTGAACCAGCTCCCTGGTATTGGGGCGTAATTTAAAACAGAACTTTCTGCTAACCCCATTTCCCAAAATTGATCAGACTCATGTAAGAGGCTGAGTGTAGGACACAGTGGGTGAAGATATGCTTTATGGAACAGTAGCAGCGAGCACATAAATAACTGTTCTCACTGCCCACCCCAACATTTATCAGTTCTCCTCTATGTACAATTATTATGAAAGATGGAAAATGGATAGAGTGGGGCGGGGGGGAGAGTGAGATGTAGCGTCTGGAAAGAAGGTCAAGGAGAGAAGGGTGATTTCAGGTTACCTTCACTGGTCAAGGTGGGGGGCGAGGGATACAGGTAAAGGATAGACAAAGAAAGAGGAGCAGAGGGTTAGGTACCAGTGCTGTGTACTTACATTTTGGCTATGTGGTGCTGAGATACCAGGCCTAAGCAACCCGAGAGAAAACCTTAAGCTTAAAGTTCTGCACCGCAAAACGTAGGTTGCAGTAGTGAAGGGAGTCTCTCACACATCGTATTCGGGTATCATCAAAGCTTCTTATCTCAGGACTGTTGCCAGATCTTGAGCTTCATGGCTTGCTGTGTCTGTTTTGCCCCAGGTCCGGATCTACATCATCAGGCATAACTTGGCTAACTGTGTTGGCCCAGGACTCTATGATTTCCTTCTGGAGAGCTGCCTCATCTATCGCTGGTTATTGGCTGTCTATAACTTCGTCTGTCAGCTAGTGCTGCTCAGGGGGTTCGATTCCTGCTTGGTCTTGTTGTTTGGTTGCGGGTTCACCTAGCAACTCAGACCCAGTCGATGAGGAGGCCCCACTGCATGGTCTAACTGCCGTTTCTTTTGCTACTGCCTTCATCTTGGGGGGCCCTGTCAGCTTATTCTTTCCCCATTGTTTCCATTTATGGGTAGTGGCCTGCCAGTCCACATTGTACCCTTCTGCCAAGGCTGTAAATCTGTTTATTTGCTGTCATGGAGGTCGGTCTGCAGATTTCTGTTGGCTTGTTGGGAGCTGCTCTCGGGTTAGCATTCTGCGTGAGGAGGCATTATTTGGCCAGTGTCACTGAATAAACTCTGTTTCTTCTGCAGATTCAAATTTGTGGAGAACCCCATTTATCAGAATCTGGAGTTTGGTAGGGTATAGGAGCCTATACTGAATTTGTACTTCTTGGAGGATTTTTCTCACTTCCCTGTAGGATTTCCTCTTTTGTGCCAGTTCATTCAAATAATCATTAAATATCTAGATTCTGTGCCACTTCCATATCAATTGGCCTCTCTCCCTTGCTAATGCCATTATTCTCTCTTTTTCGAAAATCTCAGCATTTTGGTGATTGTGGGCCTAGGCCTGCCACCCTCCTTGAGCAGCGGTGCCAGCATGCGATGTGCCCATTCAACTTCTAGGGCAGGTCTCCATTCATACTGCAGTAGCCTGGGTAGTTTGGCCTAGAGGAACCTTGTGGCATCTCACCTTTCTGCCACCTCTGGGAAGCCCACGAATCGGAGGTTGTTCCTCCGACTTCTGTTTCCTGCATCTTTGGCCAGGATCCAAAGAAGATGTATCATTCTTTCAAGCTCCTGGATGTGGGATTCATGGCCAGTGTCTTTCTCATCAGTGTATGCGAGGTTTAAGTCCCTGCATCCAAGGAGCAGTGGTGAAGAGCCTGGACTCTGTCTTCTAGTGCAGCCACTGATATTTTGAAGGTTCCAGTTTCGGAGAGTACTTGCTGCATCATAAGCTTTAGTTCTTTGTATTCCCCCGATGTGAGTGCCATGTCCAGCTGGTTGTTTTTTGGTGCTTTGGCCATTTCTAGGCTAGCGCGCGTGGCAGTGGGCACACAGATCTTCCCACCAAGATTTACCAGTTTCCCCTTGCACTATCAGCTTCACTTATTGATTATTTGTTAGGTCAAAGACTCCAATAACAAAATATTCTGTGCATCGTTACGAAATATATCTGGAAACGGTTTTTCTATGGATTTTTATTGGTGGGTAGGATGGAGCTGTTAACTCAAGCTGCCATCCACCTTCCCGGCTCGCGCATGTGCTCGGGTTTTATATTTTAATATAATAAGAAAGCTGGGCATGTGTGAAGTCTGCTTACTATTCCCAATGTATTGTTTCATTTTCTTATTTTGAAGTAGCCTTGTTTTCCACTATTTAGGATCCCTTGTTAATGCTGCTTTTTATATGTCCAGTATTCTTTTTTTTTTTAATTACTTATAAGTTCTGTAAGTCTGTGACATCAGTTAGGTGGAAACCCAGATGGAAGCCTTCGATACAGAGCATCCTCTTAGCCGATGTCATTGGATTTCAGCAATATAAATTCATTATAAAAATAATATTGGGAGGGAAAATGGAAGCATTACCAATGAACCTATAGGACTATTTTAAAACAAGCATGTGATTTAAATCACTGGGTGTGTTAAACAGTTTCTACATATGTCCAAACTTTCAATGATATTAAAAAATGTAAAATGCTGTTCTGTTCTTCTGTGTGTTTTCTTTCTGCTGTGTGCAAAACATTTTCTTTTTATTTCTGTGGAATTACTGTCCCTCATAGTCTTTGTGTAGTATCCTGTATTACATGTGTAAATATCTTGAAGTTTTAAAATATTATGTTTTACGTACTTCATGCTTCTGTGACTGAGTCCTTTGAGGTGCAGATAGTTGATTCATAACTGACAAAAATAGTATTTCTGTCTCTGAAGAGAATGCTACAGTTATATTTTTTCTTACAGTAAGGGGTTCTCACCTGTGAAGAGAGAGGTGGGTCATTTGCCCTTGAGCAAGGAGCACTGTACTATGTGAGTAGTGGCTCTGAAGGGATTCCGATCTAGAGACAGCCCGAGAGCGTGTATATGCTGAGTGCTGACAGCTACTGAGTACCCTTGCAGGCATATGAGGGGTTTAATAAAGCTGATAACAGTTACAGACTGAGTCTGGGAGAAACCAGTTTGCAACAGCTCCCTTTATTAAACATGCGATAATTTCAAATGATTAACCTTGATTCATAAATATCTCTACATAGTTATGACACATGTTTCCTGCTGGATAAACTGAATACAGGCACTTCAACATAACTGGTTAGGACTCAACATCGAAACAATATAGTCTCCTAGGCTACTATTAACCATTGTAGCTGTTTGTTATAAATATCCTGTAGGCCAGGAATGGAACACTTTCTAGACTGTAGTTTCAGTAAACTGTTATTTGCACATCTTCATGTATGATGTCTGTAATGTATGGAATTTTAAATAATGATTTTTAAATATAATCTATTCCAATTTTAATGTAACTTTTTCCACTGGCTGCTTCTGTCTAGGATGTTGTTGTAATTGAGATGTTTCATTTTAGTCAGGTTCTCCTGGTGAACTATATTAATGAATAAAATAAAAATCCAGTGCCAGATTCACAGAGGCCCCCCAAAAAAACCCACTGCTGCAGGAAGAACCTGGTGCAAGTGGGCTGCTACTTGCAGAGCTGCAGATGTTCCCACAGCTACAGCATTTTAAAAGGGGAAACCAGTTTGTGACCAGCTCCCTGATATATGGCAGCTTGCAGCTTATGTTGGGGTGCAGCTGCGGGGAAACGTTACACCTGTTGGGACCTGGTGTACCATCCTCCGCAGCTGCATTTGACTGAAAATAGGGAACTCTACAGGTGCAGAGATTTTGGTCCACAGTGGCTGTTGCATAACAGGATTTAGTCCCAGGATGGGCTGAAAATCCAGTGCCCCCTTATCTCTTCTTAATGAAGCTACTTGGAAAGAAAAGTAATCTTAAATGTAACAATGTAAATGATGTAAATGTATTTGTACAATACTTGTAAGAACAAAAATAACGGAATATGTGTGATACACTATTTTTCTTGATGATTGGTCTAATGTGAGAATAATATTTTAATATTTTCACTTCAGAACTGTCATCAAAAATATTGTCATCTTAGGCCTACCGCAGTGGGATACCTAACCAATGGGAGAGCAGCTTCCACAGTGTTTGACGGCATCACAATTGAGTTTATTGTAGTCTATGGCACAAGTATAAGTAACTTCTGTAAATAACTTGGGATATGAAAAAAAATGTGCATTTAAATGGGATGTGCACTTATCCAATGTGCACTTCAGTGGGCTCCACTGTAATTAAATTACAGATCTAATAAATGGTCCTTCACAGAAAATTTATTTGCTGCCAAGCTCACAGACTATACAATAAAATCTGTTTTCTTTGAGTCCCTAGACATACATTCTAAAGTGTTGAGCTGTGCCCTGCTGTCTTTAAGTAGAACCATTTTCCATAACTGAATCTTTTTGTTGAATACATATTTTACAGGAATGTTCTCCCTATGCTGCACACCTATATGATGCAGAAAATCCTGCTACTCCTTTCAGAAACCTGCCAGGGCTCTGTCTTGACTACTGCTCTGAGTTTCACATCAAATGCAGTTCCGTAATCACATTTCTGACTGATGATAAGCGAATCCGAGACTCCTGTGAAAGAGACAGGAGCAGCTTCTGCAATCTGCTGAAGCTGCCAGATCAGGATTATTGCTTCCCCAATGTGCTGCAAAATGCAAACTTCAGCCGCAGCCTTGGATTCGTGGTGGAGGACCGTAGTGGCTGCCTCCAGCTGTGCCTCGCTGAAATTGCTAATGGATTGCGCAATCCAGTGCTGATGTTACATGCCAATGATGAAACACACCGCATGTTTGTGGCTGAGCAGCTGGGATTTATCTGGGTTTACTTGCCTGATGGTAGCCGACTTGAAAATCCCTTTTTGGACATCAGTGGCGAAGTGTTGTCTACATCATCGGAAGGAGATGAGCGAGGATTTTTAGGCATGGCCTTTCATCCGAAATACAAGAAAAATGGCAAATTTTATGTCTATTATTCTATCCTGCTTGAGAATAACATGGAGAAGATCAGGATCAGTGAGTTTAAGGTATCATCCTATGACATGAACAAGGCCGACCCATATTCTGAAAGGTGAGTGCTGGCACCAAGCCATGCTGGTCCATACTTCACATTTCTTAACTATCACTGAGTACCTGAATAGCTATCACCCAGTACACCAACCTTTCCTATTCAAAGCACTGTTTTACATCCTTGTTTCTTTGAGTGAGGCATCATTGAAAAAGACAATATTTTACATCTGCTGGGCAATAACACACAACAAGGTGTGTATCCTGTGGGAGATTTAGGCATTCCACCAGTGTGTGCTGAGGCAAGAGGCCACAGACTGAGTGCTTATCAGCACACACATCAGAAGAGTGCATTCATCTTCCAATCAACAAAGCACCCTAGAGTATGTTATAGCACTTCTAAAATAGCCTGGTATTAAAAGTTTTGACTTAGAAAATGCTGCACTGTGCACTGGTGAGTATGCAAAGGCACAGCTGGTAACCTGGTTTATCCATTCAGAGAGGTGCATTTACAGCTGTCATTTTGACCCATTTTATAATATAAAATATTTACATATATACAGTAGTAGAAAACTAATGGGATTTTATATACGATTCCAGAGATATCACTCACACATTTAATTAAACTTACATAGTGCTTACATCCAGCAGCAAAACAATCTTGGTTGGTATTAATAAAATTCAGCTACTCAGCACTTTGAAACATTTCAATCAGTTAAGCGAATAATAAGTTACTGTGTTTGTACCTGTTACTGCCACACTGTTTGAGGGAGGCACCTTCAGTGGAAACCTTTAAGAAAGGGCTAAATACGTTTTTATTCTGTCAAGGTTACAATACCATTTAATTATTGAAAGCTGCATAGTCTATTGACTGTCTTGTTTAAAGATAGATATATTATGTTTTCATTTGTTTTATTTACCCTGCAATGTGATTGCTGGAAATGTCTGTGATGATGTTGCTTCTAAGAGTTGTACAGTGCTCCGAGCCTCCGGGAAGGGGTGCTTCATAAATAAAGCGTCTGTCTGTCTGTCTATCTATCTACCTATCTATCTGTCTGTCAGCCTGTGTAAGAGAAATTATATCATTTAATTTAATAACAAAGACTTTAAAATCAATTTATTTTGTATTTTAAAAACCCATCTACCCACTGGTTTCCTCTGCCACACACACAGAAGGCATAACATGGAGGTGGAAATGTTAGTTCTGCTCCCCCTTTCATTATACACTAGGGTAGAAACTGGAAGTATTATTTTCCACAGTATGTGATGGCATAGAGACCTGTTACAAAAGGGCTTTTAGCTTAATCTTCTGTAAGCCATGAGGGTAATAAACCATGCATATATAAGGGCAGGACTAACTCGGATATAGGACTTTATCCTAATGATATTTTTCCTGGATAAAAACAAAGATCCATTCATATGCAATTGGAAAATGGGAGGCAGGCATCTTGTGCTCATACACATTGTCAGCAGCACCCCCACTGCAAAATGGCACAGGTGTTACTTTCAGAGTGACACTATATGCCCTCTCTACTGCGGGAGGAGAGTGTTCTGAGTAAGCAGTATCACCCAACAGGGTGGGAAGTATTGGGCTATACCAGACTGCCCTGGGGTACAATGAGGCTTAACACCACAGGTGGACGGCTTTATAGCCCTGGATGGTCTGGTATAATCAAATACAGTCCACCCTGGAGGGTATTATTGCACTTAAAGAATGGGTATTTGTGTAAATTTCAGTTAAATATTAAAGTAAGAAAAATACAACTTTCAAAATGAATACAAAAAATATCTTTGGCAAAGTAGTCCCTCCACTGTGGGTGTTGCTGTTTGTTTGCCGTGCCATCTACTGTTGCCCTGACCACCATGCACAGTTTATTTTGCTGACTTTCTCCTAAGCACAGACAGTCTGCTCGACTAAACTGAGGACTGTGATTGGGAAACAGTTTGATTGCAGTCCTGTTTTATTTTTGGCAGCGAGTGTCATTTTAAATAAAAAACAAATGAAATACAAGGTAAGATGTGCTAGTGTCAGGGAAAACAGTTTGAAATTTACACGACTGAGGTAAGCACAGAGCCTGTTTAAAAAAAATAATTGAACTACAGTACAAAACTTTCATGTTCTTATCGGCTGAACTGCTCGGTTTACAGAACCGAGTTGGGTGGGAGGAGATGCTGCTGCTCACACGTTAAGTGACAGAAAACAAATGGCAGCTGATTCAAAAATGAGCATTGCATTTCTGCTCAATAGTTTTTAGAATGGCTAAACAGTAACCCATTCAATTTAAGATTTACAGGTACAATGGACAAACAACATCTGAATTTTTTAGATGTCACGCTATATGTGGATAAGGTGATTAAGGTCCAGACTAAGGGCTACCGTAAACCTACAGCCACCAATAATCTGCTGTGGGCACATAGCTTTCACCCTCCCCAACAGATTAACTCCATATAGTATGGTCAGTACCTGTGCACACACAGAAACTGCTACCAGGATGACAAATTTGAATCCCAGTCCATGGAACTCTACCCAAGATGTCTGAACAGGGGCCATAAAAGCAACCTACTGGATGAATCACTATCAAGAGCCAAAAATCAAGATAGGAATTCCCTTCTCCATGCTAATCCCAAAAATAAATCAAACAGTGAGCCTCTCTGGTTTGTCACCGAGCTCACCAAAATGTCTGGACAAGGGATATTATCAAAAAGTATTGACCTATTTTACTTAATGATCCAAATCTGGACTGAACATGGTGACTATCCTAGAATCACTTTCTCGAGAGCAGGGAAACTAAGAGACAAGCAGTTCCATAGTCGCCTTAGCACTATTAAGGTCATCCCAACCCCCAGAAACTAGTTGCCACCTGCACCTAAAGGCATGCATAAATGCGGTCATTGCAAAGTAGTAGTGAATTTGTTATATATGCCAGTTGGTGCTGTTGTCTCCTCTTGTGCATTGGTCAGACCAAAAGGCCTCTAAACTAAGCAACATGTATAAGACCACATCCATTGCATTCATTCTGGGATTGCAGATACCTCATCAGTAAGCACTGTATGGAAAAACACAATTTTAATCCTTGTCGCACCATGTTTATGGCTCTAGAGACTGCATGCAGGAATCCTAAGGGTGGAGACAGACCCATTAAACTCTTTCAGAAAAAGAGGATTTGAATTTTTACATTGGGTTCATTGCATCCGAGAGGTCTCAACAATGGTTGGGATCTTGAACCCTTTCTTTAAATCTTGAGAGCCATATTAGTGTGGCCACCCACTCCCCAATGTCTAGGGGCAACACAATGCTCTGAAGGAGGGGGTCCACAGCACAGAAATCTCGCCAGAGCTACACTCGTGTTCAAAATATGGAATAAACTTTGGGCCTACCTATAGATGTCTTCAAGGTGGCTGGAACCTCCAGGAATTATGGCCACGAACACCAGGGCACCCCAACCCAAAAGAGGTCCATGGCCTCAAGGTATCATCATTCTTGGCACAGGGTTCCCCACCTGTCCCTGGAAACACAGAGGTGCAGGATTTAGAATAAAGCCCAACTTAAAAAAAAACTCATTAGGAGATTAAAACCTTGAGAATATAAAGTTCATGCATTCCCTATTTATAAACGGAATTGACTCCAATTTATTCTTTTAGGATCCAATCACTTTATTTCTCCTGTGCCCAAATGATTCAAACGGGCTGCAGGGAATCATGTGTGACTTATATTGAAACCTCAGCTCCATGGGGCTAAACTTGTACAGCCAGAAAAATATAGCAGTTCTTTAGGCAGAGCAAGATTTTTACATGGCTCATAAAATAGCAGACCTGATATTTTCCAAGGACATAGTAACCATCTATCGGACCGTGAAGCTCCACCGATTCCACCAGCACTGGTAAGTACCTAACCAAGCTTCCTGCTTGATTACACGGGGATTCTCATTTTTCCTCTAAAACAGGAAAGCACACGGCTTTTCCCCAACCCCTTTGCTGGCTCTCTATTCAGGTCTTCCAGGAACACGGATGGTATGGTACCAGCCAAACCCACAGCACCATAACCCCTTCTCTCCTGCCAGGTCACTATCCTAGTCTGCACAGTCTCCCCAGACCACCATTAGCTCCCTCTGAATTCTGGATCAAGGCAGATAAGACAGGGTGCATGGTCTAAACCCTGCATAGCCATACACATTCTTCACCGTCCTGTTGCCCGATATGTGCTACCAGCACTAGGGGAGAAAAATACCTCCAGGGCACTCCGTGGCCCACTCAGCTAAAGACCGACAGCCCCCAGGCCTGTCCCTCCAAAACAGGCCATATAGCGGGTAGAGGTTCCCCCAGGCTCCCCCACCAGTGAGACCCTAGGTTGCCTTGCCACACCAGGTTGCAGGGGCCCTGCCACCACCTACTGCAACCCTAATGACTCAAGCCCCACTAACAACTTACTGGGGCTTAATCCGGATCCTAGGCCTACCTATGCTACACCTCCACTACTCTGCCTTCCACCTCCCAGAGCCCAGGACCCCACAAATAATGGCTGCAACTGCCTGTCTCTGTGTCCTCCCATGGATGCTCACCCAGAGGGACCCGGCACATCGTCACTGTCGAAGCCGGCCTACCTAAAGTTGGGGGGGGGGGGCCCTGCACTGACCTGCAGTGCCTGTTGGTCTCTTCCTACAGCACTCCACCTACACTTCCTGTCCAGCCTATTATACCTCTGAAAACCCTGCTCTCTGCTGCCACCAAATGGCGGCAAGTGGAAATTGTGCCCCCAGAACACTAACAAATCCCTAAGCTCTGAGAGCAGTAAGAAGAAAAAGGGAAGTCCCTAAAGGAAGCATAAGCCTCTCTTAAATGAGAGGGGGCTTACATTAGGTATATTGCAATCTGCAATTTACAGTTGTGCATGACATACTTTAATTTTTTTGTACAGTTCTGAACTGAGAGGTAATAATCTCTTTATTTTCTTTCTCTCTTTTCCCTCTTTCACCATCTCCTAGGCAGATTGTGATTTATGGCCAGCTGATACCCCTCCATCTCTACCTGGTTTCTCCTAATCCACCAAGACAGAGCCAGTCATGCGGAGGGGTGGCTATGTATAGCCTCTTCCTGCAATTTTCTCCTGTACACGATCCACTTCTGTTGATACCTATGAACCCTAATCATTAAAATCACTCTCCTCCTCCTCCTCCCCTATCTTTGTAACGGGAGTTTACTGTCGCCCTAGCATACCCCCCACTTCCATATCTGCCCTTATGGCCACCATCCTGTCCCATGCTTCTACAGGTGAACTCTATGTCCTTGGTGACTTTAACCTCAACTGGTTATCCACTCAACATGCCAAAACTCAAAATGACATATCCGCTTTCAACTTGACCCAGCTCATCTCTGACTCCACCTGCCTAAACAATGAAAGCCTAAATCACACTCTCTTCAACTGGGTACTCACTACTCACCCCCATCGAATCATCGCTGGCAGCTTATACTCTGATGCAATAAGCGATCACCACCTAATCTACATTGTACACAAGATCCATCATCCTAAGGCTCCCCCTAAATTCATTGTGTCCCACTCCTACAAATCCCTGGACCTCATTCCTGTTCTCACTGACCTATCAACTGCTGACTGATCTGCCATTACTTCTGCATCCAACATTGACTCAGCTTGGGAGTTCTTTCATACCAAATTCACGTCCATCTGGAATAAGTTTGCCCCTCTCAGGTGGATCCAAGTGAGGGGTAACCACCTCCCCTGGATCACCCTTGAACTCCTAGTGTGTATCCATGCTCGCGACTGTGCCTGGAAAACTCATAAATCCTCAGGCTCCTCCATGGATTTCCAGTGCTATTGCATCCTCTGCAACTTTTGCACCCATGCAATAAGATATGCTTTTGCTGAATATTTCCAATCCACCTTCAACACCAACCTGAATCATCCGTTGAAATTTTGGAAAGTGGTGCAAGCCTTGTTCTCCCCCCATCCCCTGTCCCCATTCGCCAAGACAATGACACTGTCTTATCTGCCCCCCCTAGCAGTTGCCTCCAAATTTAACTCCTTCTTTACCTCTCAAGCTGCCAACCTTCTCAGCTCTCTCCTCCCACCCACCCACCCTCATCTTGTGACCTCCATCCACCCTCTCACCCCTCTTTCTCCTTCTCCAGGATACCCCTCCACTACCCTCAAGGCCCTTTGCCTTGAAATCCTCTTCTGGGTCCTCCCTGACAGCCTAGATCCTAAACTTCTCTTCCTATCAGCACCTGCTATTGCCTGTCCTCTAACTTCACTTGAACCTTTCCTTCTCCCTTCACCCTCCCAATGGCCTGAAAATGTCACAGTCATCCCCCTTCCCAAAGGGGGAGACTTCATCTCTCTTGGCAACTGTTGGCCCATCTCCCTTCTCCCCATCCTGTTCAAATGCCAAGAACATCTTGTTTTATCTCAGCTATCCTCCTTCCTTGGCTTCTCCTCCTTCTTTACCCCTTTTCAGTCTGGCTTCAGGAAGGCTCACACCACCACTACCTCTCTTCTCTGGCTCACTGACTCCATATTTACCAGTATGGACAGTGACCATATTACCTCCTCCATTTTCGTAGACCTCGCCAAGGCATTTAACACAGTCCCTCACACCATCCTCCTATCCAAACTCTCAGCAGGGCTTTCTCCTCAGCTGTTGATTGGTTTAGCTCCTACCTGCTTGGCAGAACCAGGACAGTTAGGACTGCTGATTCAGTATCTATCCCCCTTTATCCAGACAGATGTCCCTCAGGGCTTTGTTCTTGGTCCCTTACTTTTCCCCATTTTTCTCAATGACTCCACTCTGTCTGCTCCTCTTCTAGCATCCACATGTATGCAGACGACATTGTTCTGTATACATCTGGCCCTTCCTGGCTAGTGTGTCACTATCTCTCTACAGCTGGACTTTGACAATGTCCAGTGCAGGCTAGTTTTACATCAACTATTCCTTAATGCAAAAAGAATATCTCCATGATATTTCACACTAGTCAGACACTGTCCCATATCCTCCCTGCCTTCTTTCCACACCCTTGATGAGACAAAACTGGAGGATTCTTCATCTGCTAAGTAGGTTGTTGACTGGCTTGACAGACACCTTGACTTTTCTGTACACATTGATGCAATTACCAAAAAACTCCACCCTAAGCTTGGTGCCCTCTACTGTAACCACAGCTGCATCTTGCTGCCTGCTGAATGCTCTATAGTACAGAAAATGATCCTCCCAGTTTTCAACTACGGCAACGTAGTCTTTAGTGCTGCTCCGAAAACCTCTCTTGCCAGACTGGACACCATCTTCAACTCCCTGTGCTGCTTTGCATTTGATGGTCCCCCTCTCTATCATCACTGTAAGCTCTTTAACTCCCTCTCCTTCCTCTCACTTGTGGATAGGAGATGCTTCCACTTCATCTCCCTCAATGCTAAATACTGGTTTGGTTCCCTCCCTTCCTTCCTATCTCTCCTCCTCCTCATTCTCGCCACTCCCCCCTCAATCTCTTCGTAGTTATGACCACCACTCTTTTACTATTCCCAAAATATCCACTTCCAAAGGCCAATCTGCATTTTCATACAGCCTGCCTAAATTGTGGAACTCAATTCCTCTGCCCCTTCTTTATGCCCCCTCACTCCCTGCTCTCTCCTCTGCAAACTCCCTCCCCACAGCTGCACTTGCAACTAACTCACCTCTCTATCCCATCTAATGGAACCCCCTACAAATTCCTTCTCTGCATCTGCCTTAGCTATGGATTATTATACTGGTAACTGTTCTACCTGTATATATGTTTATATTTACTGTTGTTTACTGCAATGTGTATTTGCTTTTACCTTATGTATTTATAGCTCTTTATTTACCTTTATGTATATTTATTGCTTACTTTCCCATCCCCTTTCCCCCAGGTCGCACCTGGAAACAAGCCTCAGCTCAGAGTGCCTTCCTGGTGAAAACATTTTAAGTAAATAAATAATCCTCATGGAACTGTTCCTACAAAGCACCTGGGGTGATCATAACTCCATAGTGTTACCACCTTCTATCTTTATCTGGTGTTTTTGCATCATTAATCAAAAGTCATCTCTGTTTGTTAGACAATATTCTGTTTTTACGTATTGAAAATATGATATTAGATATCTGATGAACTATTGTTTTTTGATTTAAATGACCTTTTGACATGTAGCGATCCTTGTTAAAAATTGTTTTTCTGTACACTTATTTCACTTTGAGAAAGTATTTTTCTGTTTCACAAGCAAGTTGTTTGCACTATCACCTCCCCTAGTGGTGACTGCTAGTATCGTCCTTCAGCAACTTTTACTAATTTTGAAATAAATTGTGAAACAGTGCATCCACCTCGAGGCACTGTGCTCCTAGAGGTTCGGGTACATAAAGAGGAGCCCAGCCAGCAAGACCCCACTCCCTGATGAAGACTAGGGTTGAAGCGTTGGGGTGTCTTGTGGCTGCAGTTGCCCATCCACACCTGTGCCTTTTATCTGCTGTCTTGTAGCACAGACAAATACTGGAACCTACTTCTAGCCTTGTGGATTGTTTCTAACCAGAAGCACACTCCCCTGGAGTGCTCACTTTTCCTGGACTCACTAGTTATTTACCAGTCTCTGCTGCCTGATATCAGACTGCCTCATGGGTGCTCTTGACAAATTAGAGAGCAGGGTTTCTACAATTCATTTTCTAACAAATGCTAATTGCAGTCTCTTCCAGCCTGAATTTGAGTGTTCAACTTGGGTTGCCAGAGTGCCAGTAGTCCCATACCACTTGGTGCCGCAGAGCTGGCTGCGGGAGTTCTTAATTGAGGAACACTCAAGCTAAGGCTAACTTTAAAAACTCTTAATGATTTTAACAAAAATTCAATTCCTTTAATGTATATGTTTTATGTATTTCCTTTCCCTTATTGTGTATTATAAATGTTTGTGTTTTAATCAAGAGTTCTTTCCTTTACAGCACATCTACTCCCTCTGCTGAGGCATGCAATGAAGATAGTCCTGTGTTTGTGTTATCAAAAGTGTTTATCTATTGCATCTTTTTACAGCACTCCAGGTGATCACAATTGGGTTTTGGAAGTGTCCTTTATTAGGCTGATGCACAAAAGAAACTTCATAATCCAATCCTGGCTACACCTTTTCTTGTTGGAATGTTCCTTAGTTTCTTTTGTGTATCTCTCCAAGGTTGGTCTCATCTTTTTTGACTCACTGCCAACCACGCATCATTCATGATAAGAACACATAATTTCTTCACTGTGCAAAGGAACTTCTACTTCCAATATTGAGCCTTTAATGCTGCTGATGTTAAACTTTTTTCTTACTGTTGAAATAGCCTAGATAGCCTGTTCCACCAAGAGAAATGGGACAGCCTAATGTTGTACTGTATTTATAAAATAAAATAGTCAAGGACGCAGGTTTGAGACCCAATGTTGGTAGGAGCTGCCAGAGCAATACAGGGTAGCCCCTGCAGTGGTAAAAAGATTAGATTCAGTGTTCATAAATATACCACAGTAGAGAATAACATTTTAAAACAAGATTGGTTGGAAAATACAGTGTGAGCATATCATTAATTAAAGATAGTGGAATGCAGCACGGGGAGGGGGGGAGGAGTGGAAAGGACTCCTGACCCTGCTGCTTTCTCACACACATGCAGTTTTACATAGATTGTTGAGACTGGCATCATTTTTGTGGTGAATGAAAATAGTATTTTTTTTTTTTAATTGTGCTTTTTCTCCCTACTGCCTGCTGACCCCGACCCTTCAGGGCATCCAAGGGGTCATCCTCCTACCGACTGCTTACCAGTACCTACCTCCCAGTCCCCCATGTAGCTTCAGCTAACCCCCCGAGAATGGATGAGGTGGGGTCAGAACCCCTGTAATCCTTCATTTCGACGGGCCTGGAGGTGGTTGGTGAACAGAGGCAAATCGGAGGCATGCCCCAGGAAGCCCGTCATCCCGGAGCCAACAGGTGTTTTTCTGTTTTCCTCTCCAATGCAGGGTGAGTCCCTGACATCAAGGCATTACACGCTGATGTCCACAGCGCGTCTGGGCTGCCCATCCCCTTCTAGTTGGGGCTTGCAGTCCCCAAGCCTCTGCCCGGAGTCACACAAGTGCAGTGGGCATTGGCCCTCCCACCCTGCCCCCGGAGATGGTGAGCTGTTGTGGGATGCTCAAGACATTCTCCCCCCAGCTGGCCCTCCAGCATCCCGAGTCTGCTCCCGAACCCGGGGTCGCTGGCATCGCAAGCAGAAATACAACCGCTGTGCCGATGGGCCGGCCCAAAAATAGTATTTTAATGGTAGAGTAATTTATAGAAATATTGGTGGCCAGTGGGCTATCAACTGAGTGCCCTGGCTTAGTTGTACAAGTGCTGGTAGCCCAGTGTAGGATTCAGACTGCCTGAGCTGCCTGTGGAGAATTTTTTTTATAGTAATTTGATTATTTAATATTTGCAATCTCTTCTGAAGTATAGCTGCTCTGTGGTAAAGTTTTAAGATGTAGAGTGACAGCAGCAGGTGCTTCAAGCACCAAATACATGAGTGAGAAAAAGAGTGAGTGACTGAGAGTCGGTCCCAAAGCGAGAGCCCTTGGCACTCAGTAAAGGAATCCTAAGGTCTGCCTAGGGTGGCCGCCTCACTTGACAGCCATACGGAAGCTAGACTTTAGCCTAACAGACTCTCTTGCTACTTACAGTGCCAAGAGGCAGCAGCATGATGCGCTCTTCTTGAGGCAGGATCAACCAGATCATTTATTCCCTTTTCTTAGCTGGCAATGTGAAAAGCACCAGGGAATATGTTTAGGGACTGGCTTCTAGTTGAAATAAAATAAATAAATACAAAAAGGACACAGTCTGGAAATCAGGGCTCAGAAAGCTTACACAGTAAAGAAGTGCACACACTGTAAGGAGAACTCACTGGAGCCATTTTGTGCATTCAAGGGTGCAGTTGTGGCACAGGGGCTCACGGCTACACACACATGGAAAACACATTGAAAATAAGTAGTTAAATATATAAAATGTGTGTGCAGTCTGATGGAGTCCTGGGCACAACACAAAATTATTTATAAATTACAAAAGTGCACAGAAACTAAAACGGAGCACTTTAAAGCAGACACTAACAGAATACAAAGCCAGTCATGCTGCAACAGTATTGTCAAGTTCAGAATCATGTTGCCAAGCTGATTTTTGCTAGAATTATCCCAAACTTGGCACACACATTTTTTAGAGTGTCTTATACAAGGGAAACATAGTTTCAGATGCCTAAAGTATGAAATATAGGAGTCACTAACCTTAATAGGGAGAGTGGGTCCTGAATGAAGTAATCCATGCAGGCAGTTACCCTGGAGGTGGGGATTAGCATGGGACAATGAATATTTAATGTTCGAGAAGGACAAACTGTAAGCATACTTAAAGGGGGAAATTACTGTTTTTACTGGAAAAAGGATAGGAAAATGTTCAGAAGTGATTATTTAAGTGCTTTAATAATAAAAGGATAGTAGTCATAACGACTCCGCTTTCCTAGGGGCTACTGTTTATACAAAAAATTCAGCAGAAAGCTTGGGAAATCAGCTGTCCAGCCATTATATTGAAATAGTGTTTAACCCTTGGGAAATTTTTTGTTTTAAGTGACAAAGAAAATATTTTTTAAAATGACCAAAAGTTATAAAAAACAGGGGAAGCCTTAAAATGTTTAAAGGGGCAGTTGAGCTTCAAAACTGAGAATTCTATTGTGGCTTATGCTTCTGCAGAGAAAAATTTGATTAGTGCTGAGCTGCTGGACAGGTCAGTGTCCACTCAGTGACCACAAATTTAAATATGCTAATGAGAGTTTGACTATAAAAAGAGCTGCACAGCCAGTGTACAGTCAGTCTGAGCAGGGAGAGCGACTAAGAAGGAAGGTGCCCATGCCAAAGGGTGTCTGTCTGAAGAGGTCTAGTGAAGAAGAAAGAGACTGACAGAAGCAGTTTAATTTAAGTACAGTGTAGAAATAGGGGATAACCTGTATCCCAGAGTACGGTCAGACAGGGCAGCAAGTGAGAACAGGACCAGTAATAGAAAGCCTGTTGCTTCAAGTCCAAACTCCAAACACTGTGTATTCAAAGTTAACAGACCTGGGTGTAGGACAAGGGGGTTACTAGCCCCAACTCACCAACAAGTTCCAGAACAGTTCTACACTCCAAGTTCCTTTGAGGAAGACCACACCTCTGGTTGAAACGCTGGGGAGTGAGTTTGATTGTGGGCACATCTCACTGTAGGAGCTGTATGCTTGTTAATTTTGAATCTTTGCTGAAAATAAATACACTTGGATATATATATTGGAAGTGATTGTTTGGTTCATCTGCACTTGGAGTGCAGGACTATTCTGGAACCTGTTGCTTAGATACATAGATACAGAGTAAGGGACGTCAAGTGACGCAGCGCTCCTAATGGCAGCATAATCTCCAGCTCTCCCCTCCCAACCAGCTAAATTAACTACATTTCGGCTTCGGGGATACTTTTTCTTGTTATCTATCCACCTACCATAGTTCTCTGAAGACCAGCAACACCTTTCATCAGCGTTCGTGTGGTTTTTCAAACCAAATACGCCAGGGTGCGACGAAGATTATGGAGGCCGAGATGAAGACCGTCAGAGCTAGGCACACGCCAATCAATACTCTGGAGAAAGCGGCCAAAAATCAAGAACCCTGCCTATGGGTTCGGTGCTAAATCTGGCCCGCTTAGTACCTCTTCTAACCCGCTTACAGAGGACCGCTTCCTCCAGGAGCTGATCCTATTTCGAAACTCTGCAGGACATTTCAACTGAGCTGAAGTCCATGCGTGGCGACCTTGCCTCGCTGACTATCCGGAGTTGGCAACACTGAAGCTCGCGACCTGCTCCTTGGAGTCATGGAAGGCTAAAGCTTAACCTGAAATTGTTATGCTCAAACAACAAATCACCAAACTGAAATTAAAGACAGAAGACCTCGAAGGACGAGCAGGAGGAACAATATCCTGATCCTGGGTCTACCAAAGGCGGAGGAAGGACCAGATATCCTGTCCTTTGTACAAAAGCTCCTGACCAAGATTGTAGGTCCCTCGCCTATCAACCCCTACTACCATATCGAGCGGGCACATAGATCTTTGAAGCCAAAGCCACCACCCGGTTCCTCTCCAAGACCCATAATAATTAAGTTGCTTAGCTACCTTGAAAGGCAACACATCCTGAGCAAAGTGAAAGGCCTGCAAGCGGTTCTGTGGGAAAATCACACTTTGAGATTCACTCAAGACCTTCCTTTTGAAACCTGACAGAGGAGACGAGATTTTCACCCGATAGTGACCAAGCTGATAGCTGCCGGGATTAGATTCCGCATAAACTACCCAGCTCGGCTGCAAGTACAACTCGACAGTGCATGGCATTCTTTCGAGAATCCAGAACAAGCCAAAGGAGAACTTTCCCAGAGACTACCTAATTTGTTCAAAACTGGCTGACCTGTGAATGTAAATGTTAGGTCAAAGTCTGCTTACCTGTGCTGAGGGATTTATGCTGTTTAATATGTGCGCTCTTGTTTTCTGCAAGATGGGACTTGGTTGAGCGGGCGGCAGGCTGGCTGGTCCTCTGTGGCGGCTGGGGGTAGAGGTG
The DNA here is from genome assembly GCA_016271365.2 of Neoceratodus forsteri. NCBI lineage: Eukaryota > Metazoa > Chordata > Ceratodontiformes > Ceratodontidae > Neoceratodus > Neoceratodus forsteri. The sequence goes on from CM057451.1 coordinate 45,793,894, forward strand.
TCTGTTGGGGCCTTGTTTGCGGCCTAGATATCGAACGACTGCTGCCTCTAACTCTTGGCCTGAGGGGGTGGGTTAGGCACCTTTTTCCACTTTGGTTTCGGGTTAGTTTTCTGACGGACCAGTTGTTCCTCAGCTCTGCTCTTCCCTCCTCTTCCCGTTAGGTGAAGGCCTTTTCGCTCATATGGAGCTTTGCTCCTTTTACTCCTGATCCTGACATAGACTGGCTAGAATGACTGCTACAATGGTCAGCCTCATAATATCTTCCCAGTACAGCGATTTTCGTTTCAAGGGCTGGTAGGACTTATTAATGTCTCAGGCCGAGAATATTGTTTAGGGATTACTGGTTACTGCTTTATTATCTACTCCTAGCTGGGGATGACAGGATTGGCAAGCCTTGGGAGAGCTGCCTCGTAGCCTGAGATGGGGGACAGCAGTACCCTGGTTTCTGTTTGTTTCGCCTTACGATGTCTGGCCTATTTTATTATACTACGTAGCTGGGGCAACAACCAGGGATGGTTATAGATAGGAGTGGGTCTGCTAGTCCTGGGGTCGATCCTATCCAGGACACAAAGTTGGTCCAGATATGTTCCTCTGAATTTAAAGGGATTGTTTGTAAATAGTTTATGGGGATTTCAGTTTTACTTAAAGTACAAGACAATTGGGCTGGGAAGGTATGTTTTAAACTCGGGTCTAGTTACCATTAGAAAATTTCTCTCTAGATTTAGATGTTACATTATACAGTTACACTTAAGTCTGATGGTGACTTGGTCAGATCCTAAATGTTATCTACTAAGGGGTTTTTGGGAGGGAGGGAGCCTCGGAGAGTTTCAGTCTTCTTGGAATATGTTAACGGTGGGTAGTCTTGGTGTAAGCCACATGTTACTAACTGCACTGGAGGGGCTGAAGTTCCTAAGTCTTTTTAAATATTGCATTGGTCAATATGGCTGCGAGACCTATTAAACTCGCAAGTTGGAATGTCAGAGGCATCAATGATTCTCTTAAACGACAGCAGGTTTTTCTGAATTGCTTCCTTTTAAATGTGGACATAGTTTTCATGCAGGAAACTCACTTGGCTGCCTCAAAGCTAAAAGATTACGCAGGCAAGGGTTCACTCAAATTTCACAGCTTCTGGCCTGCAAGCCAGCAGGGGTAGCCACAATTAAACACCATCAGATTTTTAGCGGAAGATAGGCTACCGACCAAGATGGTAGGTATGTATTGGTCAAGGGCCAGCTTGACAACAGTAGTGTGGTACTAGGGCAATATACGCCCAGTGGGTGGTGACCCGATCCTTCTTAATGTCCCTAGCAGCCAACCTGAGCAGATTTTTGCCTTCCCTTCTTATCCTTGGGGGCGACTGGAATATAGCTCCTTCCAGCGATTTAGATAAAACCTATAGACCGTTAAAACCGATGTCACCTGCCCAACAAGCCCTTACAGATTTTACACACCTACTGGGACTATGTGATCCCTGGCGCCTTCTTAACCCAGACAGCCGTCTCTTTTCCTTTTATTCTCAGGTTCACCAAACTTGGTCAAGAATTGATTATATTTTAATTAGCTCTTCCTTAATGAGCAGTACACATCAAGTAGGTATAGAACCAATAGTTATCTCTGACCACTCCCTGGTGTGGATCATGATTTCCCTTGGTCTCCAGGGTCAAAGGGACACGTCATGGAAACTTAATATGCAAATCCTTAAGGATGACCATACAGTTTCCCAAATCAAAGACAAGATCCTTTCTTACTTAGACCTGAATCAAGGGTCTGTCCACAGAGACGACATACTGTGGTGCTCCTCAAATGTTTCATCGGGGAACTTATCAAGATTGCTTCCACTAGAAAAAACAAGGAGTCCAAAATTAATTTATTATCTAGACAGCTAGGACAGCCAAGACAATCTTCCTTTCCAACTCCTCAGCAAACCTAGCAGTTCTAATTAAGCTCAGGAATGAATACAATGACCTGACAAGGGAAAAAGTTGAATATGCTTTGTTTAAGACTAAGACCAGATATATTGACCAGGGTGAAAAACCTGAAAGAATGCTAGCTCTTAGGCTGAGAGAGATGGAGAGCCCTCGTGTAATCTCGGCTCTTAACTCTCAAGACGGCTCCACTAAGACGTTACCTAGGGATATTGCTCAAATTTTCGAGTCTTTCTATACAGGCATTTATAGTAAGGGCTCTCCTCCATCACACCCCCAGATGATAGAGCACTTCCTAGACGGAATCAACCTCCCTTTCCTCCAGACACACCACTGTGATATTCTATCAGCTTCCATCACTTTAGGAGAAGTAGAAGATGCAATCAACGAGTTGCCATTAGAAAAAGCCCCTGGGCCTGATGGTTTCCTTCGAATTTCTATAAAGTTTTTTGTAAAGAGCTGTCCCCGCTACTTCTTAAACTATACGTAATATATGTTCACTGCGGAATTGATCAACTCTCTCTTAGAAGCTACATAATTTTAATTCCCAAACCTGATAAACCCTTACTAGATCCAGCCAGCTATCGTTCAATTTCGCTCTTAAATTATGATATCAAAATTCTATCCAAAATTCTATCGCTCAGAATCAAAAAGATTTGGCAGCACCTGCTGAGCCCGGAACAGGCTGGCTTTGTCTAGGGTAGATCAGCAGCCGACCACTTGAGAACTTTGTCCCATATCTTCCAAATGGCCCAAACTTCACAAGTTCCCATGGCCCTAGTTGCTCTTGATGCAGAAAAAGCCTTTGACAGGGTGAACTGGGACTTTTTGTGGGCCACTCTGAAGAGAATGGGCTTCCCTGACACCTTTATCCATTGGATCATGGCGATCTACAAGTCTCCCTCAGCAAAAGTCTACTGCAACGGGGTTTTCTCTTCCCGATTTCCTTTATGTGCTGGCACACGTCAAGGATGTCCCCTTTCCCCTTACCTTTTTAACCTATACCTAGAACCTCTACTCATTAGTATTAAAAGTTCACCACGAGTTACAGGCTGTCTCATTTCTCAATTTCCCCTGACTTTATCGGTTTTCGCAGACGACATTCTGCTACACCTTACCAACCCTGAAACATCCTTAACACAAGTGCTACAAATCATTGACCATTTTGATCAGGTATCTAACTACAGGTTGAATGTTTCTAAATCAGTTATTTTTCCGCTAAATTCTACTACCTTCCAATCAGGTTTCACACGGTTCGGTATGAAATGGTCCCCGGTCTCATTTAAATACTTGGGTATCCACGTGGCCCAGGAGGTGGAAATGGTCAAGAAGCTTAATCTAGATGACGCATTAATGAGGATTCAGAGGGATTTGGACCAATGGCAAAAATTACCAATATCCCTATGGGGGCGAATCAGCATCATCAAAATGAATGTCTTACCCCGGTTATTCTACCCCCTAAACCTCCTTAATATTTGGCTCCCCAGACAGTACTTTAGTCAAGTAAACTCTCTGTTATCCAACTTTATTTGGAATGGGAAACAACCTCGTCGAGCCTTTCTTAAACTTAGTGCACCTAGAGACAAAGGGGGTCTTCGTTTACCTAATTTTTTACTATATTACTGGGCTAGTCACCTATGTAGAATAGGGAAGTGGTCCATCACACAGTCTAACCTGCCTCAACCAATCTGGCTACAACTGGAGCTAAGTCTATTGGACCAGTTCAACTTACGCTCCCCATATCTTTTGTCACCCTTTCTCCATGCTACCTCCAGCCATTCAGGACTCCGCTATTGGTCTCCTACAAAATATTTTCTCAATGTTGGAATTTTTCAACATATCCCAGACCAAGGATTCAGCACAACCTCTCACTCTAAATCCCAATATTAAAATTGGAGGTAGTTGGCTAACCTCTGAGTGGCATCCACAAATACACAATCTACTGGTGGAGTCTCTGTATGAGCAAGGCACACTTCTCCTGTCGGACAGAATTTTAACTTCCTTCAACATCCCCCAGAAGCATATCTTCAAAGTTTTTCAGTTGAGACACCTCATACACAAAATTTTTGGGCCTGTTTCCCTTCCTTCCAAAATAAGGCCATTCTTGGAAAAGTCCAGGATGCGGCCGGTAATCCCAAAGGAATAGCTAACATATACAACAAACTATTAGACGATCTCTTTCCTAATTCCCTGGAGGGTTCCACAATCTGGTCACTCCCTAACTTGAGCTCTCCCCTATCATGGGAATCGATTTGGAAGGATGTGTACCATTACCTATCCCAGGATAATCATAGATTGATCCAATACTATATTTTAAATAATCTCTACTATACCCCAGTTAAGTTGACCAAATTTGGTAAGCTTAAGTCGGATATATGTTCGAGATGTGGAGCCGCTGAAGGGAATCTGCTGCATACCCTCTGGGATTGTAATAAAGTGGCACCACTATGGAATATAGTACGAGACAGTCTAGATCCGCTTTTGGGGCTCAAGGAACTATTCACCATAGAAATATGTATTTTGGGAGTTTACTCTAATATTGGGGTGAAGGAACGCAGGTACCACATGGCTCTAATCTCAATAGTTGTCAAAAAGCTGATCCTCAGACACTGGATGGATCAGGACCTTATCACCTACCAGGAATGGCTCAAGGAGATGTCCCACTGTTTCAATACCGAGAAACTTATAGCTAGCTCCAGACATAGTCTGGCTTCTTTCAATCGGAAATGGGGCAAACTATATGTGCTCTACCTAAATTAACCCTGATAGGTGTAGTCCCTTTGGTAGATGCTGCTGCACTGCTTATCTGCAGCGCAGTCATGACTTCTATCCTTTGTCCTCCTCTCTCGAGATCCAGCATTTAGCTATGAAACTCTCCGAGGTGATGGGGGTGGTCTGGGAGGTGGGGGTGTTTTTTTTTTTTTATTGTTCCTGTCTAATTTAGTGAGTTTGTACGCATTTCCAAGTGTTACATTCTTGTTCTGTGTATTGTATGATCAGATAACCTTCACTCCATGTATTTTGTTTTTATATAAAATTTAATAAAACTTAAATTTAAAAAAAAAAAGATACATAGATACATAGACAGTGTCAGCAGTCTGCCCATTTGAACTTGTAAGTTCAGTTTACGTTTTCCTAGAAGTCTGTTGCCCCTTACCCCTGACCTCCAGAATTCCTTTATGTCTATCCCATGCATTCTTAAATCCCGTGATTGTTTCAGGCCCCACCACTTCCTCTGGCAGGGTGTTCCACTTGTCCACCACCCGTTCTGTGAAGAAATCCTTCCTCACGCTTCCTCTGAATCATCCTCCTCCAACTTCATCCCATGACCTCTAGTCCTGGAATATCTTTTCGCTTAAAATAGTGTATTTGTGCACCCTGTTCCTCCCTGTAAAATACTTGTATGTCTCTATCATATCCCTCTCCTCCTCTCCTCCAGGAAGTACATGTTCAGTTCCTTCAACCTGTCCTCATAGGACTTGTGATGCAATCCATGTACCATCTTTGTTGCCCTCCTCTGAACCTTCTCTACCCTGTCTATGTCCTTACGTAGGTAAGGTCTCCAGAACTGTACACTGTACTCCAGGTGGGGCCTCACTAGTGTCTTGTATAGTGGAATTATGACCTCTCTTTTCCTGCTGGTGATGCCCCTGCCTATGCATCCCAGCATCCTATTTGCTTTACCTGCTGCCTTGTCACACTGTTTCCCTACCTTGAGGTCATCAGAGATGATAACCCCAAGATCTCTTTCCTGCTTGGTGAATGCTATATCCTCACCCCCCCAACTGATATATTGTGTTAGGGTTTTTGTGCCCCATATGCATTATATTGCACTTCTTTGCATTGAATTTCAACTGCCAAACCCCTGACCATTCTTCAAGTTTCTGCAGGTCCCTTCTCATTCTGTCTACACCCTCTGGTGTGTCTACTCTGTTACAGAGCTTTGTGTCATCAGCTAACAGTGACATTCTGCCTTCTAGGTCGGGCGCAATGTCACTGATGAAGATGTTGAATAGGACCGTCCCAGCACTGATCCCTGTGGTACCCCACTGGTCACTCTTCCTCTGTGGAGTGACAGCCATTTACCACACCTCTGTGTCCTGCCGCCCTACCAGTTACTTACCCACCACACTACTGTCCTACCCACACCCATATTCCCCAGTTTGTGTAATATTCTTCTATGTGGCACAGTGTCAAAGGCCTTGCTGAAGTCCAGATAGGCCATGTCCACTGCCCTCCCTGATCCACCTCCCTAGTCACCCAGTCAAAAGATTCAACCAGGTTGGTCAGACATGACCTCCTCCTGGTGAAACCATGCTGCCTTGGGTCCTGCTTCAAGTGCCTGATTATCCTGTGTAACCAGTTTTCCTCACAGAAGAAGAAAAGCTGCAAATCTGAAGAAATCCTCACTTCTCCCACATAGAAACATAGACACTGTTGGCAGATAAGGACCGCTAGGCCCATCTAGTCTGCCCGTAGGCCCTATACATTATATGGGGCCACTGACCCTATGTGATCAATGGCTTTTCATCACTCCCTCAAAACATCCTCAAAACATCATCATCCTGCTGACTCAAAAGGGGGTCCTCCAACTACATCAAGCTGCAACATCTTTATACAGAATTTCTTTAGTAATCTAAAAGGAGTGTGGTATAGCATAAACCTTGCTGATACAGTTTGGGGACTATTTTAAAAGCCACAATGACACTGTTTTACAGAGCATTTACCTCAATCCTTCTGAATTTAAGAGACTATTGTCAAAGTGAAGGACTGCACCTGAAGGGAGTTGGGGGATTCTGTCACACCTTTTAATGTACCAGTATGCAACATTGTTTAATGCCATTGCTCAGTCTAAATGTGTTACAGTGATGGCTTTATGAAATGTCAACTGATTTTGAATGATGTTAGAGTATAAGAAGTATAGTATTGTGAATATGTAATTGGATACCTGGGTGGGTATCTGGCAGAAGGGGTCAGTGGGCTGACTGAGGTAGATAAGGCATAGTAGTCACTGTACACCCTTAAGACAAGTGAAATTGGATACCAGGGAGATATCAGGCATAAGGGGTCAGTGGACTGACTGCTCGGAGGTATGGCGCAGTAGTCACTACATTCCTTAGTGCTATATAGAATGTACACAGTACTTGGATACCAGGAGGGTATCTGGCAGAAGGGTCAGTGGACTGACTGCTTGTGCTCGGAGGTGGACCCAGTAGTCTTTGATTTTCTTAGTTCTACAGTAAACAAAGCTAGTGGATTAAGGCCTAGGTAGGCTCATATCCTGGGAAAGTGTGATATCTGGAGGGCTGGTGGGTGGTGAGTGCCTGCAGTCTCCAGGGGTGATTACAAGGTGATTACTGGGGTGGAGGTGCCCTGCTGGGATATACAGTATACAGTAATTCTAATTTATGTGTTTAAAGCAGCAGTACTAGATAAAAAAATTGGATCTTTTGCAACATTTTGTTTCCTGTGCTCTGTTTAGCACTTAACTTGTGATCTTTCTTGTTTTCGCTGTACTATCACTCCATAATTTGCTCAATTTTTCTTTGTTTTTGTTTACATTTTTCCCACCCGCTATGTTGAATTGGAACCCTCTGCTGCCAGCCGCATATGCGCATGACTCACAGCACTACACAGGGGCAGTGGGAATGTGCAGCTCAGGGTCCCACAGGTGTAAACAAAAGATGTGATGCAATGTGAGGGGGCAGTTTGGCTGTAAATTAGGTAGCAGCAATATTTACTGTGGATCCACAAAAATGGAAATAAATTTTAAATATCTGAAAAACTAAAGCTCGCTAGAAAAAAGTATTTACAGATATGGAAAACCAAACTATTGCTGCATGCTTCTGACCATGAAACAGAATTTTGATAATCACTTCCTCATTATCTAGTACTGCTGCTTTAAAGTGTTATTTTTGCCTGAATTTAAACTATGCCATTCCTGGCTGTGATTACAAAGATTGTTTTCAAAATTTCAGTAAACTTTTACCTTTTTGCTCAACTACCCAATTGTCATACTCCTTGTTTGCAGTACCAGTGTCTCACATCCTTGCAGGTCTCCAGGTCAGTCTGGTGCAGAATTCCCTACTCTTGTCGTCTCTTAGCTACTCCAGTTGGGGAGTTAAGGTATCTTACTCAGGTAGTACCCAACTGGGAAAGGGTTGTTACAGAGGAAGGAACAGAGAATTCCTGATGTCATCTATCTCTGTGTGGAATAGCCTCAGCTGTGGCCAGAGGTTAGTACAGTAGGTTGGTGGTCCAGCATGCTATATGGTTTTTGAATTTCTTTGTGGCTTTTAGGTTTGGAACTGCTGCTCCCTGCCCTTGACTCCTTCTCCCATCTTGGTCTATGCATGATCAGTTTACTTTCTAACCTCCCACTGCAGCTTTGGTGTGGTTTTGTCTAACTTTTTTATGGAATGCTTTTGAGCATAGTTATTGTGCTGTTTTTGTTTTGCATGACTTGTACTGGTGCTCCAGCAAAGTGTAGTTGTTCAGAAATGTGTCTCTAGATCCGTCCATTTGGGTTGTGGTGTTGATCAGGAGGTGCTGTCACCATCATTGCCTCTGTGCTTTACATGTTGCCCTGAATTAGTGCAACCTCCACTCAATTTTAGCATTAACTAGTTGTAAAATACTCTTCCCAGCTTACCATGCTCAGCTGGAGGGTTGAGCACCACCCTGTGCCACTGTAAGTTGATGTTTCCTTCCCTGTTCCCTTTTTGCTATGGCTCTGAGACAGGAGAGATGAAAAAGGTTGCAGTCTAGTTTTTGTTCTGAAGTAGCACATTTTGGAGTGTTTGATGCTCTCACAGCAGGTGAGACCCCCTGGAGTGCACAGTCTGACTTGCCAGATCTCAGACTGTGTGGAGTTCTCTGCATGGAGATCCAGTATTTGCCCATACTAACGCATAGTTTCACAGGACATAGGGTCATTTAATGATTGCAAGCAGCATCTTCAGGGATTGCTGCAAGTTTTGCCTTTTGAAAGTTCATGAGGCTCTGGGTTCTCTTGCTGTGCACACATGACTCCCTAGCCATCTCCCACTTAGATGATGCCAGGATCACAGAAGGCTTCAGATCTGACTGATTTTCATTAGAATGGGACTGCTGGTGGTCCTCACTGATCTCCCTTTCTATATTCATGGAAGCAGTTCTAGTGATGGGCAGTAGAGTGACCATTCACCTCAGGGACATGCGCAGGTCAGTTGTTGTTCTTTATGGTTGATGTGGAAAATGGTTATAGCCTGGTGTATTGATTGCCGGTCCACTGAGCTGGGGACCTCCCTCCCCTCATCAGTCAGGTCATTCCTTTGTCTCATCACTCCCTAGTTGTTCTATGTGACCTAGCTAACTGCCTTACACCTCACTTATTCTCCCTTCTACTCTTATCATTGCTAAGTTGCTTCTTGAACATGGGAAAGAAGTGTCCTAATTCCTCTCCTGAAGTATCTGGGGTACCTCTGTTCACTATGCATAGTAGATGCGGACCCCTAGATCAACAACTTGGCTTTTGGATCCTCTGCTGGGGCTCCACAGAGAACAACGCCTCCTCCGTATCACAGGTGGTCATGGTAGACATGTTCCAGAAGCTCCTCATGAGGACTGAGGTTTTGGCAGACCCAAAGCATCCATGAGAACTTGACAGAGATACTCCTAAACCAATGAAACAGAGACAGGAAGACACTCAGGAACTGGAAGACCTGGATGAAGAATATTCCTATGATGAAGAAGATTCCAATGAGGAAGACCTAACAGCCTGCCTATGCCCTTATGGTATTATACCATAGACTATCCAAGTGGTCCGCGAGAGTCTCAGATTTGAAGAACCACCACCCACAGAGGAACAGAAACTGGACCCGGTAGTCAGCAAACAGAACACAACACACAACTTTTTCCCAATGTGCAAGGCACTAGAAGACATTCTGTCAAAGGAATGGGTTGCTCCAGACTGGGCCAGAACTAGAGAGAAGCATCCTTTGACAGGAAATACCCTTATGAGAGGACAGACAAGAAACATGGTTCAGTCCACTTAAAACTGACTCACAAATTGCCTGTCTGAACCACAAGACAGTCCTCCTGTCAGATGGCTCTTCAGTTACTTTCAGAGTGACACTATATGCCCTCTCTACTGCGGGAGGAGAGTGTTCTGAGTAAGCAGTATCACCCAACAGGGTGGGAAGTATTGGGCTATACCAGACTGCCCTGGGGTACAATGAGGCTTAACACCACAGGTGGACGGCTTTATAGCCCTGGATGGTCTGGTATAATCAAATACAGTCCACCCTGGAGGGTATTATTGCACTTAAAGAATGGGTATTTGTGTAAATTTCAGTTAAATATTAAAGTAAGAAAAATACAACTTTCAAAATGAATACAAAAAATATCTTTGGCAAAGTAGTCCCTCCACTGTGGGTGTTGCTGTTTGTTTGCCGTGCCATCTACTGTTGCCCCTGACCACCATGCACAGTTTATTTTGCTGACTTTCCCCAAGCACAGACAGTCTGCTCGACTAAACTGAGGACTGTGATTGGGAAACAGTTTGATTGCAGTCCTGTTTTATTTTTGGCAGCGAGTGTCATTTTAAATAAAAAACAAATGAAATACAAGGTAAGATGTGCTAGTGTCAGGGAAAACAGTTTGAAATTTACACGACTGAGGTAAGCACAGAGCCTGTTTAAAAAAAATAATTGAACTACAGTACAAAACTTTCATGTTCTTATCGGCTGAACTGCTCGGTTTACAGAACCGAGTTGGGTGGGAGGAGATGCTGCTGCTCACACGTTAAGTGACAGAAAACAAATGGCAGCTGATTCAAAAATGAGCATTGCATTTCTGCTCAATAGTTTTTAGAATGGCTAAACAGTAACCCATTCAATTTAAGATTTACAGGTACAATGGACAAACAACATCTGAATTTTTAGATGTCACGCTATATGTGGATAAGGTGATTAAGGTCCAGACTAAGGGCTACCGTAAACCTACAGCCACCAATAATCTGCTGTGGGCACATAGCTTTCACCCTCCCCAACAGATTAACTCCATATAGTATGGTCAGTACCTGTGCACACACAGAAACTGCTACCAGGATGACAAATTTGAATCCCAGTCCATGGAACTCTACCCAAGATGTCTGAACAGGGGCCATAAAAGCAACCTACTGGATGAATCACTATCAAGAGCCAAAAATCAAGATAGGAATTCCTTCCATCCTAATCCCAAAAATAAATCAAACAGTGAGCCTCTGGTTTGTCACCGAGCTCACCAAAATGTCTGGACAAGGGATATTATCAAAAGTATTGACCTATTTTACTTAATGATCCAAATCTGACTGAACATGGTGACTATCCTAGAATCACTTTCTAGAGCAGGGAAACTAAGAGACAAGCAGTTCCATAGTCGCCTTAGCACTATTAAGGTCATCCCAACCCCCAGAAACTAGTTGCCACCTGCACCTAAAGGCATGCATAAATGCGGTCATTGCAAAGTAGTAGTGAATTTGTTATATATGCCAGTTGGTGCTGTTGTCTCCTCTTGTGCATTGGTCAGACCAAAAGGCCTCTAAACTAAGCAACATGTATAAGACCACATCCATTGCATTCATTCTGGGATTGCAGATACCCCATCAGTAAGCACTGTATGGAAAAACACAATTTTAATCCTTGTCGCACCATGTTTATGGCTCTAGAGACTGCATGCAGGAATCCTAAGGGTGGAGACAGACCCATTAAACTCTTTCAGAAAAAGAGGATTTGAATTTTTACATTGGGTTCATTGCATCCGAGAGGTCTCAACAATGGTTGGGATCTTGAACCCTTTCTTTAAATCTTGAGAGCCATATTAGTGTGGCCACCCACTCCCCAATGTCTAGGGGCAACACAATGCTCTGAAGGAGGGGGTCCACAGCACAGAAATCTCGCCAGAGCTACACTCGTGTTCAAAATATGGAATAAACTTTTGGGCCTACCTATAGATGTCTTCAAGGTGGCTGGAACCTCCAGGAATTATGGCCACGAACACCAGGGCACCCCAAACTCCAAAAGAGGTCCATGGCCTCAAGGTATCATCATTCTTCGGCACAGGGTTCCCCCACCTGTCCCTGGAAACACAGAGGTGCAGGATTTAGAATAAAGCCCAACTTAAAAAAAAACTCATTAGGAGATTAAAACCTTGAGAATATAAAGTTCATGCATTCCCTATTTATAAACGGAATTGACTCCAATTTATTCTTTTAGGATCCAATCACTTTATTTCTCCTGTGCCCAAATGATTCAAACGGGCTGCAGGGAATCATGTGTGACTTATATTGAAACCTCAGCTCCATGGGGCTAAACTTGTACAGCCAGAAAAATATAGCAGTTCTTTAGGCAGAGCAAGATTTTTACATGGCTCATAAAATAGCAGACCTGATATTTTCCAAGGACATAGTAACCATCTATCGGACCGTGAAGCTCCACCGATTCCACCAGCACTGGTACCTAACCAAGCTTCCTGCTTGATTACACGGGGATTCTCATTTTTCCTCTAAAACAGGAAAGCACACGGCTTTTCCCCAACCCCTTTGCTGGCTCTCTATTCAGGTCTTCCAGGAACACGGATGGTATGGTACCAGCCAAACCCACAGCACCATAACCCCTTCTCTCCTGCCAGGTCACTATCCTAGTCTGCACAGTCTCCCCAGACCACCATTAGCTCCCCTCTGAATTCTGGATCAAGGCATAAGACAGGGTGCATGGTCTAAACCCTGCATAGCCATACACATTCTTCACCCGTCCTGCTGCCCGATATGTGCTACCAGCACTAGGGGAGAAAAATACCTCCAGGGCACTCCGTGGCCCACTCAGCTAAAGACCGACAGCCCCCAGGCCTGTCCCTCCAAAACAGGCCATATAGCGGGTAGAGGTTCCCCCAGGCTCCCCCACCAGTGAGACCCTAGGTTGCCTTGCCACACCAGGTTGCAGGGGCCCTGCCACCACCTACTGCAACCCTACGACTCAAGCCCCACTAACAACTTACTGGGGCTTAATCCGGATCCTAGGCCTACCTATGCTACACCTCCACTACTCTGCCTTCCACCTCCCAGAGCCCAGGACCCCACAAATAATGGCTGCAACTGCCTGTCTCTGTGTCCTCCCATGGATGCTCACCCAGAGGGACCCGGCACATCGTCACTGTCGAAGCCGGCCTACCTAAAGTTGGGGGCCTGCACTGACCTGCAGTGCCTGTTGGTCTCTTCCTACAGCACTCCACCTACACTTCCTGTCCAGCCTATTATACCTCTGAAAACCCTGCTCTCTGCTGCCACCAAATGGCGGCAAGTGGAAATTGTGCCCCCAGAACACTAACAAATCCCTAAGCTCTGAGAGCAGTAAGAAGAAAAAGGGAAGTCCCTAAAGGAAGCATAAGCCTCTCTTAAATGAGAGGGGGCTTACATTAGGTATATTGCAATCTGCAATTTACAGTTGTGCATGACATACTTTAATTTTTTTGTACAGTTCTGAACTGAGAGGTAATAATCTCTTTATTTTCTTTCTCTCTTTTCCCTCTTTCACCATCTCCTAGGCAGATTGTGATTTATGGCCAGCTGATACCCCTCCATCTCTCTACCTGGTTTCTCCCTAATCCACCAAGACAGAGCCAGTCATGGCGGAGGGGTGGCTATGTATATAGCCTCTTCCCTGCAATTTTCTCCTGTACACGCATCCACTTCTGTTGATACCTATGAACTCCTAATCATTAAAATCACTCTCCCCTCCTCCTCCTCCCCTATCTTTGTAACGGGAGTTTACTGTCGCCCTAGCATACCCCCCACCTCCATATCTGCCCTTATGGCCACCATCCTGTCCCATGCTTCTACAGGTGAACTCTATGTCCTTGGTGACTTTAACCTCAACTGGTTATCCACTCAACATGCCAAAACTCAAAATGACATATCCGCTTTCAACTTGACCCAACTCATCTCTGACTCCACCTGCCTAAACAATGAAAGCCTAAATCACACTCTCTTCAACTGGGTACTCACTACTCACCCCCATCGAATCATCGCTGGCAGCTTATACTCTGATGCAATAAGCGATCACCACCTAATCTACATTGTACACAAGATCCATCATCCTAAGACTCCCCCTAAATTCATTGTGTCCCACTCCTACAAATCCCTGGACCTCATTCCTGTTCTCACTGACCTATCAACTGCTGACTGATCTGCCATTACTTCTGCATCCAACATTGACTCAGCTTGGGAGTTCTTTCATACCAAATTCACGTCCATCTGGAATAAGTTTGCCCCTCTCAGGTGGATCCAAGTGAGGGGTAACCACCTCCCCTGGATCACCCTTGAACTCCTAGTGTGTATCCATGCTCGCGACTGTGCCTGGAAAACTCATAAATCCTCAGGCTCCTCCATGGATTTCCAGTGCTATTGCATCCTCTGCAACTTTTGCACCCATGCAATAAGATATGCTTTTGCTGAATATTTCCAATCCACCTTCAACACCAACCTGAATCATCCGTTGAAATTTTGGAAAGTGGTGCAAGCCTTGTTCTCCCCCATCCCCATCCCCATTCGCCAAGACAATGACACTGTCTTATCTGCCCCCAGCAGTTGCCTCCAAATTTAACTCTTCTTTACCTCTCAGCTGCCAACCTTCTCAGCTCTCTCCTCCCACCCACCCACCCTCATCTTGTGACCTCCATCCACCCCTCACCCCTCTTTCTCCTTCTCCAGGATACCCCCCTCCACTACCCTCAAGGCCCTTATTGCCTTGAACTCCTCTTCTGGGTCCTCCCCTGACAGCCTAGATCCTAAACTTCTCTTCCTATCAGCACCTGCTATTGCCTGTCCTCTAACTTCACTTCTGAACCTTTCCTTCTCCCTTTCACCTCTCCCAATGGCCTGGAAAAATGTCACAGTCATCCCCCTTCCCAAAGGGGGAGACTTCATCTCTCTTGGCAACTGTTGGCCCATCTCCCTTCTCCCCATCCTGTTCAAATGCCAAGAACATCTTGTTTTATCTCAGCTATCCTCCTTCCTTGGCTTCTCCTCCTTCTTTACCCCTTTTCAGTCTGGCTTAAGGAAGGCTCACACCACCACTACCTCTCTTCTCTGGCTCACTGACTCCATATTTACCAGTATGGACAGTGACCATATTACCTCCTCCATTTTCGTAGACCTCGCCAAGGCATTTAACACAGTCCCTCACACCATCCTCCTATCCAAACTCTCTTCAGCAGGGCTTTCTCCCTCAGCTGTTGATTGGTTTAGCTCCTACCTGCTTGGCAGAACCCAGACAGTTAGGACTGCTGATTCAGTATCTATCCCCCCTTTATCCAGACAGATGTCCCTCAGGGCTTTGTTCTTGGTCCCTTACTTTTCCCCATTTTTCTCAATGACCTCCACTCTGTCTGCTCCTCTTCTAGCATCCACATGTATGCAGACGACATTGTTCTGTATACATCTGGCCCTTCCCTGGCTAGTGTCACTATCTCTCTACAGCTGGACTTTGACAATGTCCAGTGCAGGCTAGTTTTACATCAACTATTCCTTAATGCAAAAAAGAATATCTCCATGATATTTCACACTAGTCAGACACTGTCCCATATCCCCTCCCTGCCTTCTTTCCACACCCTTGATGAGACAAAACTGGAGGATTCTTCATCTGCTAAGTATGTTGTTGACTGGCTTGACAGACACCTTGACTTTTCTGTACACATTGATGCAATTACCAAAAAACTCCACCCTAAGCTTGGTGCCCTCTACTGTAACCACAGCTGCATCTTGCTGCCTGCTGAATGCTCTATAGTACAGAAAATGATCCTCCCAGTTTTCAACTACGGCGACGTAGTCTTTAGTGCTGCTCCGAAAACCTCTCTTGCCAGACTGGACACCATCTTCAACTCCCTGTGCTGCTTTGCATTTGATGGTCCCCTCTCTATCATCACTGTAAGCTCTTAACTCCTCTCCTTCCTCTCACTTGTGGATAGGAGATGCTTCCACTTCATCTCCCTCAATGCTAAATACTGGTTTGGTTCCCTCCCTTCTTCCTATCTCTCCTCCTCCTCATTCTCGCCCTCCCCCTCAATCTCTTATTAGTTATGACCACCACTCTTTTACTATTCCCAAAGATCCACTTCCAAAGGCCAATCTGCATTTTCATACAGCCTGCCTAAATTGTGGAACCCAATCCCTCTGCCCTTCTTTATGCCCCTCACTCCCTGCTCTCTCCTCTGCAAACTCCTCCCACAGCTGCACTTGCAACTAACTCACTCTCTATCCCATCTAATGGAACCCCCTACAAATTCCTTCTCTGCATCTGCCTTAGCTATGGATTATTATACTGGTAACTGTTCTACCTGTATATATGTTTATATTTACTGTTGTTTACTGCAATGTGTATTTGCTTTTACCTTATGTATTTATAGCTCTTTATTTACCTTTTGTGTATATTTATTGCTTACTTTCCATCCCCTTTCCCCAGGTCGCACCTGGAAACAAGCCTCAGCTCAGAGTGCCTTCCTGGTGAAAACATTTTAAGTAAATAAATAATCCTCATGGAACTGTTCCTACAAAGCACCTGGGGTGATCATAACTCCATAGTGTTACCACCTTCTATCTTTATCTGGTGTTTTTGCATCAGTAATCAAAAGTCAGCTCTGTTTGTTAGACAATATTCTGTTTTTACGTATTGAAAATATGATATTAGATATCTGATGAACTATTGTTTTTTGATTTAAATGACCTTTTGACATGTAGCGATCCTTGTTAAAAATTGTTTTTCTGTACACATTTCACTTTGAGAAAGTATTTTTCTGTTTCACAAGCAAGTTGTTTGCACTATCACCTCCTCTAGTGGTGACTGCTAGTATCGTCCCTCAGCAACTTTTACTAATTTTGAAATAAATTGTTAAACAGTGCATCCACCTCGAGGCACTGTGCTCCTAGAGGTTCGGGTACATAAAGAGGAGCCCAGCCAGCAAGACCCCACTCCCTAATGAAGACTAGGGTTGAAGCGTTGGGCGTCTTGTGGCTGCAGTTGTCCATCCACACCTGTGCCTTTTATCTGCTGTCTTGTACCACAGACAAATACTGGAACCTACTTCTAGCCTTGAGGATTGTTTCTAACCAGAAGCACACTCCCCTGGAGTGCTCACTTTTCCTGGACTCACTAGTTATTTACCAGTCTCTGCTGCCTGATATCAGACTGCCTCATGGGTGCTCTTGACAAATTAGAGAGCAGGGTTTCTACAATCCATTTTCTAACAAATGCTAATTGCAGTCTCTTCCAGCCTGAATTTGAGTGTTCAACTTGGGTTGCCAGAGTGCCAGTAGTCCCATACCACTTGGTGCCGCAGAGCTGGCTGCTGGAGTTGTTAATTGAGGAACACTCAAGCTAAGGCTAACTTTAAAAACTCTTAATGATTTTAACAAAAATTCAATTCCTTTAATGTATATGTTTTATGCATTTCCTTTCTCTTATTGTGTATTATAAATGTTTGTGTTTTAATCAAGAGTTCTTTCCTTTACAGCACATCTACTCCCTCTGCTGAGGCATGCAATGAAGATAGTCCTGTGTTTGTGTTATCAAAAGTGTTTATCTATTGCATCTTTTTACAGCACTCCAGGTGATCACAATTGGGTTTTGGAAGTGTCCTTTATTAGGCTGATGCACAAAAGAAACTTCGTAATCTAATCCTGGCTCCACCTTTTCTTGTTGGAACGTTCCTTAGTTTCTTTTGTGTATCTCTCCAAGGTTGGTCTCATCTTTTTTGACTCACTGCCAACCACGCATCATTCATGATAAGAACACATAATTTCTTCACTGTGCAAAGGAACTTTTACTTCCAATATTGAGCCTTTAATGCTGCTGATGTTAAACTTTTTTCTAACTGTTGAAACAGCCTAGATAGCCTGTTCCACCAAGAGAAATGGGACAGCCTAATGTTGTACTGTATTTACAAAATAAAATAGTCAAGGACGCAGGTTTGAGACCCAATGTTGGTAGGAGCTGTCAGAGCAATACAGGGTAGCCCCTGCAGTGGTAAAAAAGATTAGATTCAGTGTTCATAAATATACCACAGTAGAGAATAACATTTTAAAACAAGATTGGTTGGAAAATACAATGTGAGCATATCATTAATTAAAGATAGTGGAATGCAGCACGGGGGGGGGGTGGAAAGGACTCTGACCCTGCTGCTTTCTCACACACATGCAGTTTTACATAGATTGTTGAGACTGGCATTTTTTGTGGTGAATGAAAATAGTATTTTTTTTTTTTAATTGTGCTTTTTCTCCCTACTGCCTGCCGACCCCGACCCTTCAGGGCATCCAAGGGGTCATCCTCCTACCGACTGCTTACCAGTACCTACCTCCCAGTCCCCCATGTAGCTTCAGCTTACCCCCCGAGAATGGATGAGGTGGGGTCAGAACCCCTGTAATCCTTCATTTCGTTGGGCCTGGAGGTGGTTGGTGAACAGAGGCAAATCGGAGGCATGCCCCAGGAAGCCCGTCATCCCGGAGCCAACAGGTGTTTTTCTGTTTTTCTCTCTGATGCAGGGTGAGTCCCTGACATCAAGGCATTACACGCTGATGTCCACAGCGCATCTGGGCCGCCCATCCCCTTCTAGTTGGGGCTTGCAGTCCCCAAGCCTCCGCCCGGAGTCACACAAGTGCAGTGGGCATTGGCCTCCCACCCTGCCCCTCTGGAGATGGTGAGCTGTTGTGGGATGCTCAAGACATTCTCCCCAGCTGGCCCTCCAGCATCCCGAGTCCACCTCGAACCCGGTTGCTGGCATCGCAGCAGAATATAAACACTGTGCTAACGGGCCGGCCCAAAAATAGTATTTTAATGGTAGAGTAATTTATAGAAATATTGGTGGCCAGTGGGCTATCAACTGAGTGCCCTGGCTTAGTTGTACAAGTGCTGGTAGCCCAGTGTAGGATTCAGACTGCCTGAGCTGCCTGTGGAGATTTTCTTTTATAGTAATTTGATTATTTAATGTTTGCAATCTCTTCTGAAGTATAGCTGCTCTGTGGTAAAGTTTTAAGATGTAGAGTGACAGCAGCAGGTGCTTCAAGCACCAAATACATGAGTGAGAAAAAGAGTGAGTGACTGAGAGTCGGTCCCACAGCGAGAGCCCTTGGCACTCAGTAAAGGAATCCTTAGGTCTGCCTAGGGTGACCGCCTCACTTGACAGCCATACGGAAGCTAGACTTTAGCCTAACAGACTCTTGCTACTTACAGTGCCAAGAGGCAGCAGCATGATGCGCTCTTCTTGAGGCAGGATCAACCAGATCATTTATTCCCTTTTCTTAGCTGGCAAGGTGAAAAGCACCAGGGAATATGTTTAGGGACTGGCTTCTAGTTGAAATAAAATAAATAAATACAAAAAAGGGACACAGTCTGGAAATCAGGGCTCAGAAAGCCAGCATACAGTAAAGAAGTGCACACACTGTAAGGAGAACTCACAGGAGCCATTTTGTGCATTCAAGGGTGCAGTTGTGGCACAGGGGCTCACGGCTACACACACATGGAAAACACACTGAAAATAAGTAGTTAAATATATAAAATGTGTGTGCAGTCTGATGGAGTCCTGGGCACAACACAAAATTATTTATAAATTACAAAAGTGCACAGAAACTAAAACGGAGCACTTTAAAGCAGACACTAACAGAATACAAAGCCAGTCATGCTGCAAACAGTATTGTCAAGTTCAGAATCATGTTGCCAAGCTGATTTTTGCTAGAATTATCCCAAACTTGGCACACACATTTTTTAGAGTGTCTTATACAAGGGAAACATAGTTTCAGATGCTTAAAGTATGAAATATAGGAGTCATTAACCTTAATAGGGAGAGTGGGTCCTGAATGAAGTAATCAATGCAGGCAGTTACCCTGGAGGTGGGGATTAGCATGGGACAATGAATATTTAATGTTCGAGAAGGACAAACTGTAAGCATAGACAAACTGTAAGCATACTTAAAGGGGAAAATTACTGTTTTTACTGGAAAAAGGATAGGAAAATGTTCAGAAGTGATTATTTAAGTGCTTTAATAATAAAAGGATAGTAGTCATAACGACTCCGCTTTCCTAGGGGCTACTGTTTATACAAAAAATTCAGCAGAAAGCTTGGGAAATCAGCTGTCCAGCCATTATATTGAAATAGTGTTTAACCCTTGGGAAATTTTTTGTTTTAAGTGACAAAGAAAATATTTTTTAAAATGACCAAAAGTTATAAAAAACAGGGGAAGCCTTAAAATGTTTAAAGGGGCAGTTGAGCTTCAAAACTGAGAATTCTATTGTGGCTTATGCTTCTGCAGAGAAAAATTTGATTAGTGCTGAGCTGCTGGACAGGTCAGTGTCCACTCAGTGACCACAAATTTAAATATGCTAATGAGAGTTTGACTATAAAAAGAGCTGCACAGCCAGTGTACAGTCAGTCTGAGCAGGGAGAGCGACTAAGAAGGAAGGTGCCCATGCCAAAGGGTGTCTGTCTGAAGAGGTCTAGTGAAGAAGAAAGAGACTGACAGAAGCAGTTTAATTTAAGTACAGTGTAGAAATAGGGGATAACCTGTATCCCAGAGTACGGTCAGACAGGGCAGCAAGTGAGAACAGGACCAGTAATAGAAAGCCTGTTGCTTCAAGTCCAAACTCCAAACACTGTGTGTTCAAAGTTAACAGACCTGGGTGTAGGACAAGGGGGTTGCTAGCCCCAACTCACCAACAAGTTCCAGAACAGTTCTGCACTCCAAGTTCCTTTGAGGAAGACCACACCCCTGGTTGAAACGCTGGGGAGTGAGTTTGATTGTGGGCACATCTCACTGTAGGAGCTGTATGCTTGTTAATTTTGAATCTTTGTTGAAAATAAATACACTTGGATATATATATAGGAAGTGATTGTTTGGTTCATCTGCACTTGGAGTGCAGGACTATTCTGGAACCTGTTGCTTAGATACATAGATACAGAGTAAGGGACGTCACGTGACGCAGCGCTCCTAATGGCGGCATAATCTCCAGCTCTCCCCTCCCAACCAGCTAAATTAACTACATTTCAGCTTCGGGGATACTTTTTCTTGTTATCTATCCACCTACCATAGTTCTCGGAAGACCAGCAACACCTTTCATCGGCGTTCGTGTGGTTTTTCAAACCAAATACGCCAGGGTGCGACGAAGATTATGGAGGCCAAGATGAAGACCGTCGGAGCCAGGCACACGCCACCGAATACTCTGGAGAAAGCGGCCAAAAAATCAAGAACCCTGCCTATGGGTTCGGGTGCTAAATCTGGCTCCGCTAGTACCTCTTCTAACCCGCTTACAGAGGACCGTTTCCTCCAGGAGCTGATCCCGTTTCAGGAAACTCTGCAGGACATTTCAACTGAGCTGAAGTCCATGCGTAGCGACCTTGCCTCGCTGACTATCCGAGTTGGCAACACTGAAGCTCGCACCTGCTCCTTGGAGTCATGGAAGGCTAAAAGCGAACCTGAAATTGTTATGCTCAAACAACAAATCACCAAACTGAAATTAAAGACAGAAGACCTCGAAGGACGTAGCAGGAGGAACAATATCCTGATCCTGGGTCTACCAGAGGCGGAGGAAGGACCAGATATCCTGTCCTTTGTACAAAAGCTCCTGACCAAGATTGTAGGTCCCTCGCCTATCAACCCCTACTACCATATCGAGCGGGCACATAGATCTTTGAAGCCAAAGCCACCACCCGGTTCCTCTCCAAGACCCATAATAATTAAGTTGCTTAGCTACCTTGAAAGGCAACACATCCTGAGCAAAGTGAAAGGCCTGCAAGCGGTTCTGTGGGAAAATCACACTTTGAGATTCACTCAAGACCTTCCTTTCGAAACCCGACAGAGGAGACGAGATTTTCACCTGATAGTGACCAAGCTGATAGCTGCCGGGATTAGATTCCGCATAAACTACCCAGCTCGGCTGCAAGTACAACTCGACAGTGCATGGCATTCTTTCGAGAATCCAGAACAAGCCAAAGGAGAACTTTCCCAGAGACTACCTAATTTGTTCAAAACTGGCTGACCTGTGAATGTAAATGTTAGGTCAAAGTCTGCTTACCTGTGCTGAGGGATTTATGCTGTTTAATATGTGCGCTCTTGTTTTCTGCAAGACGGGACTTGGTTGAGCGGGGCGCAGGCTGGCTGGTCCTCTGTGGCGGCTGGGGTAGAGGTGTCTGTTGGGGCCTTGTTTGGCCTAGATATCGACGACTGCTGCCTCTAACTCTTGGCCTGAGGGGTGGGTTAGGCACCTTTTTTCCACTTTTGGTTTCCGTCGGTTAGTTTTCTGACGGACCAGTTGGTTCCTACCAGTTTGCCTTCCCCTCCCTCTTCCTGTTAGGTGAAGGCCTTTTCGTTCATATGGAGCTTTGCTCCTTTTACTCCTGATCCTGACATAGACTGGCTAGAATGACTGCTACAGTGGTCAGCCTGCGATAATATCTTCCCAGTACAGCGATTTTGTTTCAAGGGCTGGTAGGACTTATTAATGTCTCGAAGCCGAGAATATTGTTTAGGGATTATTGGTTACTGCTTATTATCTACTCCTAGCTGGGGTGGGGGGGATGACAGGATTGGCGAGCCTTGGGAGAGCTGCCTCGAGCCTGAGATGGGGGACAGCAGTACCCTGGTTTCTGTTTTGTTTCTGCCTTACGGTTCTGTGCCTATTTTATTATACTACGTGCTGGGGCAACAACCAGGGATGGTTATAGATAGGAGTGGGTCTGCTCCCGGGGTCGATCCTATCCAGGACACAAAGTTGGTCCAGATATGTTCCTCTGAATTTAAAGGGATTGTTTGTAAATAGTTTATGGGGGATTTCAGTTTTACTTAAAGTACAAGACAATTGGCGGCTGGGAAGGGGGTATGTTTTAAACTCGGGTCTAGTTACCATTAGAAAATTTCGCTCTAGATTTAGATGTTACATTATACAGTTACACTTAAGTCTGATGGTGACTTGGTCAGATCCTAAATGTTATCTACTAAGGGTTTTGGGAGGAGGAGCCTCGAGAGTTTCAGTCTTCTTGAATATATTAACAGTGGGTAGTCTTGGTGTAAACCACATGTTACTAACTGCACTGGAGGGGCTGAAGTTCCTAAGTCTTTTTAAATATTGCATTGGTCAATATGGCTGCGAGACCTATTAAACTCGCAAGTTGGAATGTCAGAGGCATCAATGATTCTCTTAAACGACAGCAGGTTTTTCTGAATTGCTTCCTTTTAAATGTGGACATAGTTTTCATGCAGGAAACTCACTTGGCTGCCTCAAAAGCTAAAAGATTACGCAGGCAAGGGTTCACTCAAATTTTCACAGCTTCTGGCTCGCAAGCCAGCAGGGGGGTAGCCATAATTTAAACACCACTCAGATTTTTAGCGGAAGATAGTATACCGACCAAGATGGTAGGTATGTATTGGTCAAGGGCCAGCTTGACAACAGTAGTTGGTACTAGGGCAATATACGCCCAGTGGGTGGTGACCCGTCCTTCTTAATGTCCCTAGCAGCCAACCTGAGCAGATTTTGCCTTCCTTCTTATCCTTGGGGCGACTGGAATATAGCTCCTTCCAGCGATTTAGATAAAACCTATAGACCGTTAAAACCGATGTCACCTGCCCAACAAGCCCTCCAGATTTTACACACCTACTGGGACTATGTGATCCCTGGCCTTCTTAACCCAGACAGTCGCCTTTTCCTTTTATTCTCAGGTTCACCAAACTTGGTCAAGAATCGATTATATTTTAATTAGCTCTTCCTTAATGAGCAGTACACATCAAGTAGGTATACAACCAATAGTTATCTCGGACCACTCCCTGGTGTGGATCATGATTTCCCTTGGTCTCCAGGGTCAAAGAGACACGTCATGGAAACTTAATATGCAAATCCTTAAGGATGACCATACAGTTTCCCAAATCAAAGACAAGATCCTTTCTTACTTAGACCTGAATCAAGGGTCTGTCCACAGAGACGACATACTGTGGTGCTCCCTCAAATGTTTCATCGGGGGGAACTTATCAAGATTGCTTCCACTAGGAAAAAAGCAAGGGAGTCCAAAACTAATTTACTATCTAGACAGCTGAGGACAGCCGAAGACAATCTTCTCCTTTCCAACTCCTCAGCAAACCTAGCAGTTCTAATTAAGCTCAGGAACGAATACAATGACCTGACAAGGGAAAAAGTTGAATATGCTTTGTTTAAGACTAAGACCAGATATATTGACCAGGGTGAAAAACCTGAAAGAATGCTAGCTCTTAGGCTGAGAGAGATGGAGAGCTCTCGTGTAATCTCGGCTCTTAACTCTCAAGACGGCACCACTAAGACGTTACCTAGGGATATTGCTCAAATTTTCGAGTCTTTCTATACAGGCATTTATAGTAAGGGCTCTCCTCCATCACACCCACAGATGATAGAGCACTTCCTAGACGGAATCAACCTCCCTTTCCTCCAGACACACCACTGTGATATTCTATCAGCTTCCATCACTTTAGGAGAAGTAGAAGATGCAATCAACGAGTTGCCATTAGAAAAAGCCCCTGGGTCTGATGGTTTCCTTCGAATTTCTATAAAGTTTTTTGTAAAGAGCTGTCCCCGCTACTTCTTAAACTATACGAATATATGTTCACTGCGGAATTGATCAACTCCTCTCTCTTAGAAGCTACAATAATTTTAATTCCCAAACCTGATAAACCCTTACTAGATCCAGCCAGCTACCGTCCAATTTCGCTCTTAAATTATGATATCAAAATTCTATCCAAAATTCTATCGCTCAGAATCAAAAAGATTTGGCAGCACCTGCTGAGCCCGGAACAGGCTGGCTTTGTCTAGGTAGATCAGCAGCCACCACTTGAGAACTTTGTCCCATATCTTCCAAATGGCCCAAACTTCACAAGTTCCCATGGCCCTAGTTGCTCTTGATGCAGAAAAGCCTTTGACAGGGTGAACTGGGACTTTTGGGCCACTTGAAGAGAATGGGCTTCCTGACACCTTTATCCATTGGATCATGGCGATCTACAAGTCCCTCAGCAAAAGTCTACTGCAACGGGTTTTCTTCCCGATTTCCTTTATGTGCTGGCACACGTCAAGGATGTCCCCTTTCCCCTTACCTTTTTAACCTATACCTAGAACCTCTACTCATTAGTATTAAAAGTTCACCACGAGTTACAGGCTGTCTCATTTCTCAATTTCCCCTGACTTTATCGGTTTTCGCAGACGACATTCTGCTACACCTTACCAACCCTGAAACATCCTTAACACAAGTGCTACAAATCATTGACCATTTTGATCAGGTATCTAACTACAGGTTGAATGTTTCTAAATCAGTTATTTTTCCGCTAAATTCTACTACCTTCCAATCAGGTTTCACACGGTTCGGTATGAAATGGTCCCGGTCTCATTTAAATACTTGGGTATCCACGTGGCCCAGGAGGTGGAAATGGTCAAGAAGCTTAATCTAGATGACGATTAATGAGGATTCAGAGGGATTTGGACCAATGGCAAAATTACCAATATCCCTATGGGGCTAATCAGCATCATCAAAATGAATGTCTTACCCGGTTATTCTACCCCTAAACCTCCTTAATATTTGGCTCCCAGACAGTACTTTAGTCAAGTAAACTCTGTTATCCAACTTTATTTGGAATGGGAAACAACCTCGTCGAGCCTTTCTTAAACTTAGTGCACCTAGAGACAAAGGGGGTCTTCGTTTACCTAATTTTTTACTATATTACTGGGCTAGTCACCTATGTAGAATAGGGAAGTGGTCCATCACACAGTCTAACCTGCCTCAACCAATCTGGCTACAACTGGAGCTAAGTCTATTGGACCAGTTCAACTTACGCCCCCATATCTTTTGTCACCCTTTCTCCATGCTACCTCCAGCCATTCAGGACTCCGCTATTGGTCTCTCTACAAAAATTCTTTCTCAATGTTGGAATTTTTTCAACATATCCCAGACCAAGGATTCAGCACAACCTCTCACTCTAAATCCCAATATTAAAATTGGAGGTAGTTGGCTAACCTCTGAGTGGCATCCACAAATACACAATCTACTGGTGGAGTCTCTGTATGAGCAAGGCACACTTCTCCTGTCGGACAGAATTTTAACTTCCTTCAACATCCCCCAGAAGCATATCTTCAAAGTTTTTCAGTTGAGACACCTCATACACAAAATTTTTGGGCCTGTTTCCCTTCCTTCCAAAATAAGGCCATTCTTGGAAAAGTCCAGGATGCGGCCGGTAATCCCAAAGGAATAGCTAACATATACAACAAACTATTAGACGATCTCTTTCCTAATTCCCTGGAGGGTTCCACAATCTGGTCACTCCCTAACTTGAGCTCTCCCCTATCATGGGAATCGATTTGGAAGGACGTGTACCGTTACCTATCCCAGGATAATCATAGATTGATCCAATACTATATTTTAAATAATCTCTACTATACCCCAGTTAAGTTGACCAAATTTGGTAAGCTTAAGTCGGATATATGTTCGAGATGTGGAGCCGCTGAAGGGAATCTGCTGCATACCCTCTGGGATTGTAATAAAGTGGCACCACTATGGAATATAGTACGAGACAGTCTAGATCCGCTTTTGGGGCTCAAGGAACTATTCACCATAGAAATATGTATTTTGGGAGTTTACTCTAATACTGGGGTGAAGGAACGCAGGTACCACATGGCTCTAATCTCAATAGTTGTCAAAAAGCTGATCCTCAGACACTGGATGGATCAGGACCTTATCACCTACCAGGAATGGCTCAAGGAGATGTCCCACTGTTTCAATACCGAGAAACTTATAGCTAGCTCCAGACATAGTCTGGCTTCTTTCAATCGGAAATGGGGCAAACTATATGCGCTCTACCTAAATTAACCCTGATAGGTGTAGTCCCTTTGGTAGATGCTGCTGCACTGCTTATCTGCAGCGCAGTCATGACTTCTATCCTTTGTCCTCCTCTCTCGAGATCCAGCATCTCCTTTAGCTATGAAACTCTCCGAGGTGATGGGGGGGGTGGTGGTCTGGGAGATGTGGGGGTTTTTTTTTTATTGTTCCTGTCTAATTTAGTGAGTTTGTACGCATTTCCAAGTGTTACATTCTTGTTCTGTGTATTGTATGATCAGATAACCTTCACTCCATGTATTTTGTTTTTATATAAAATTTAATAAAACTTAAATTTAAAAAAAGATACATAGATACATAGACAGTGTCAGCAGTCTGCCCATTTGAACTTGTAAGTTCAGTTTACGTTTTCCTAGAAGTCTGTTGCCCCTTACCCCTGACCTCCAGAATTCCTTTATGTCTATCCCATGCATTCTTAAATCCCGTGATTGTTTCAGGCCCCACCACTTCCTCTGGCAGGGTGTTCCACTTGTCCACCACCCGTTCTGTGAAGAAATCCTTCCTCACGTTTCCTCTGAATCGTCCTCCCTCCAACTTCATCCCATGACCTCTAGTCCTGGAATATCTTTTTCGCTTAAAAATAGTGTATTTGTGCACCCTGTTCCTCCCTGTAAAATACTTGTATGTCTCTATCAT
The DNA here is from genome assembly GCA_016271365.2 of Neoceratodus forsteri. Lineage (NCBI taxonomy): Eukaryota > Metazoa > Chordata > Ceratodontiformes > Ceratodontidae > Neoceratodus > Neoceratodus forsteri. Next base: position 45,821,354 of record CM057451.1, read on the forward strand.
ATCCCCTCTCTCCCTCCTCTCCTCCAGGAAGTACATGTTCAGTTCCTTCAACCTGTCCTCATAGGACTTGTGATGCAATCCATGTACCATCTTTGTTGCCCTCCTCTGAACCTTCTCTACCCTGTCTATGTCCTTACGTAGGTAAGGTCTCCAGAACTGTACACTGTACTCCAGGTGGGGCCTCACTAGTGTCTTGTATAGTGGAATTATGACCTCTCTTTTCCTGCTGGTGATGCCCCTGCCTATGCATCCCAGCATCCTATTTGCTTTACCTGCTGCCTTGTCACACTGCTTCTTACCTTGAGGTCATCAGAGATGATAACCCCAAGATCTCTTTCCTGCTTGGTGAATGCTATATCCTCACCCCCCCAACTGATATATTGTGTTAGGGTTTTTGTGCCCCATATGCATTATATTGCACTTCTTTGCATTGAATTTCAACTGCCAAACCCCTGACCATTCTTCAAGTTTCTGCAGGTCCCTTCTCATTCTGTCTACACCCTCTGGTGTGTCTACTCTGTTACAGAGCTTTGTGTCATCAGCGAACAGTGACATTCTGCCTTCTAGGTCGTGCGCAATGTCACTGATGAAGATGTTGAATAGGACCGGTCCCAGCACTGATCCCTGTGGTACCCCACTGGTCACTCTTCCCTCTGTGGAGTGACAGCCATTTACCACCACCCTCTGTGTCCTGCCGCCCAGCCAGTTACCTACCCACCACACTACTGTCCTGCCCACACCCATATTCCCCAGTTTGTGTAATAGTCTTCTATGTGGCACAGTGTCAAAGGCCTTGCTGAAGTCCAGATAGGCCATGTCCACTGCCCTCCCCTGATCCACCTCCCTAGTCACCCAGTCAAAAGATTCAACCAGGTTGGTCAGACATGACCTCCTCCTGGTGAAACCATGCTGCCTTGGGTCCTGCTTCAAGTGCCTGATGATCCTGTGTAACCAGTTTTCCTCACAGAAGAAGAAAAGCTGCAAATCTGAAGAAATCCTCACTTCTCCCACATAGAAACATAGACACTGTTGGCAGATAAGGACCGCTAGGCCCATCTAGTCTGCCCGAGGGCCTATACATTATATGGGGCCACTGACCCTATGTGATCAATGGCTTTTCATCACTCCTCAAAACATCCTCAAAACATCATCATCCTGTTGACTACAAGGGGTCCTCCAACTACATCAAGCTGCAACATCTTTATACAGAATTTCTTTAGTAATCTAAAAGGAGTGTGGTATAGCATAAACCTTGCTGATACAGTTTGGGGACTATTTTAAAGCCACAATGACACTGTTTTACAGAGCATTTACCTCAATCCTTCTGAATTTAAGAGACTATTGTCAAAGTGAAGGACTGCACCTGAAGGAGTTGGGGGACTTGTCACACCTTTAATGTACCAGTATGCAACATTGTTTAATGCCATTGCTCAGTCTAAATGTGTTACAGTGATGGCTTTAATGAAATGTCAACTGATTTTGAATGATGTTAGAGTATAAGAAGTATAGTATTGTGAATATGTAATTGATACCTGGGTGGTATCTGGCAGAAGGGGTCAGTGGGCTGACTGAGGTAGATAAGGCATAGTAGTCACTGTACACCCTTAAGACAAGTGAAATTGGATACCAGGGAGATATCAGGCATAAGGGGTCAGTGGACTGACTGCTCGGAGGTATGGCGCAGTAGTCACTACATTCCTTAGTGCTATATAGAATGTACACAGTACTTGGATACCAGGGAGGGTATCTGGCAGAAGGGGTCAGTGGACTGACTGCTTGTGCTCGGAGGTGGACCCAGTAGTCTTTGATTTTCTTAGTTCTACAGTAAACAAAGCTAGTGGATTAAGGCCTAGGTAGGCGCATATCCTGGGAAAGTGTGATATCTGGAGGGCTGGTGGGTGGTGAGTGCCTGCAGTCTCCAGGGGTGATTACAAGGTGATTACTGGGGTGGAGGTGCCCTGCTGAGATATACAGTATACAGTAATTCTAATTTATGTGTTTAAAGCAGCAGTACTAGATAAAAAAATTGGATCTTTTGCAACATTTTGTTTCCTGTGCTCTGTTTAGCACTTAACTTGTGATCTTTCTTGTTTTCGCTGTACTATCACTCCATAATTTGCTCCATTTTTCTTTGTTTTTGTTTACATTTTTCCCACCCGCTATGTTGAATTGGAACCCTCTGCTGCCAGCCGCATATGCGCATGACTCACAGCACTACACAGGGGCAGTGGGAATGTGCAGCTCAGGGTCCCACAGGTGTAAACAAAAGATGTGATGCAATGTGAGGGGGCAGTTTGGCTGTAAATTAGGTAGCAGCAATATTTACTGTGGATCCACAAAAATGGAAATAAATTTTAAATATCTGAAAAACTAAAGCTCGCTAGAAAAAAGTATTTACAGATATGGAAAACCAAACTATTGCTACATGCTTCTGACCATGAAACAGAATTTTGATAATCATTTCCTCATTATCTAGTACTGCTGCTTTAAAGTGTTATTTTTGCCTGAATTTAAACTATGCCATTCCTGGCTGTGATTACAAAGATTGTTTTCAAAATTTCAGTAAACTTTTACCTTTTTGCTCAACTACCCAATTGTCATACTCCTTGTTTGCAGTACCAGTGTCTCACATCCTTGCAGGTCTCCAGGTCAGTCTGGTGCAGAATTCCTACTCTTGTCGCTCTCTAGCTACTCCAGTTGGGGAGTTAAGGTATCTTACTCAGGTAGTACCCAACTGGGAAAGGGTTGTTACAGAGGAAGGAACAGAGAATTCCTGATGTCATCTATCTCTGTGTGGAATAGCCTCAGCTGTGGCCAGAGGTTAGTACAGTAGGTTGGTGGTCCAGCATGCTATATGGTTTTTGAATTTCTTTGTGGCTTTTAGGTTTGGAACTGCTGCTCCCTGCCCTTGACTCCTTCTCCCCATCTTGGTCTATGCATGATCAGTTTACTTTCTAACCTCCCACTGCAGCTTTGGTGTGGTTTTGTCTAACTTTTTTTATGGAATGCTTTTGAGCATAGTTATTGTGCTGTTTTTGTTTTGCATGACTTGTACTGGTGCTCCAGCAAAGTGTAGTTGTTCAGAAATGTGTCTCTAGATCCGTCCATTTGGGTTGTGGTGTTGATCAGGAGGGGTGCTGTCACCCATCATTGCCTCTGTGCTTTACATGTTGCCCTGAATTAGTGCACCCTCCACTCAATTTTAGCATTAACTAGTTGTAAAATACTCTTTCCCAGCTTACCATGCTCAGCTGGAGGGTTGAGCACCACCCTGTGCCACTGTAAGTTGATGTTTCCTTCCCTGTTCCCTTTTTGCTATGGCTCTGAGACAGGAGAGATGAAAAAGGTTGCAGTCTAGTTTTTGTTCTGAAGTAGCACATTTTGGAGTGTTTGATGCTCTCACAGCAGGTGAGACCCCCTGGAGTGCACAGTCTGACTTGCCAGATCTCAGACTGTGTGGAGTTCTCTGCATGGAGATCCAGTATTTGCCCATACTAACGCATAGTTTCACAGGACATAGGGTCATTTAATGATTGCAAGCAGCATCTTCAGGGATTGCTGCAAGTTTTGCCTTTTGAAAGTTCATGAGGCTCTGGGTTCTCTTGCTGTGCACACATGACTCTCTAGCCATCTCCCACTTAGATGATGCCAGGATCACAGAAGGCTTCAGATCTGACTGATTTTCATTAGAATGGGACTGCTGGTGGTCCTCACTGATCTCCCTTTCTATATTCATGGAAGCAGTTCTAGTGATGGGCAGTAGAGTGACCATTCACTCTCAGGGACATGCGCAGGTCAGTTGTTGTTCTTTATGGTTGATGTGGAAAATGGTTATAGCCTGGTGTATTGATTGCCGGTCCACTGAGCTGGGGACCTCCCTCCCCCTCATCATCAGGCTTCTGATATCAGGTCATTCCTTTGTCTCATCACTCCCTAGTTGTTCTATGTGACCTAGCTAACTGCCTTACACCTCACTTATTCTCCCCTTCTACTCTTATCATTGCTAAGTTGCTTCTTGAACATGGGAAAGAAGTGTCCTAATTTCCTTCTCCTGAAGTATCTGGGGTACCTCTGTTCACTATGCATAGTAGATGCGGACCCCTAGATCAACAACTTGGCTTTTGGATCCTCTGCTGGGGCTCCACAGAGAACAACGCCTCCTCCGTATCACAGGTGGTCATGGTAGACATGTTCCAGAAGCTCCTCATGAGGACTGAGGTTTTGGCAGACCCAAAGCATCCATGAGAACTTGACAGAGATACTCCTAAACCAATGAAACAGAGACAGGAAGACACTCAGGAACTGGAAGACCTGGATGAAGAATATTCCTATGATGAAGAAGATTCCAATGAGGAAGACCTAACAGCCTGCCTATGCCCTTATGGTATTATACCATAGACTATCCAAGTGGTCCGCGAGAGTCTCAGATTTGAAGAACCACCACCCACAGAGGAACAGAAACTGGACCCGGTAGTCAGCAAACAGAACACAACACACAACTTTTTCCCAATGTGCAAGGCACTAGAAGACATTCTGTCAAAGGAATGGGTTGCTCCAGACTGGGCCAGAACTAGAGAGAAGCATCCTTTGACAGGAAATACCCTTATGAGAGGACAGACAAGAAACATGGTTCAGTCCACTTAAAACTGACTCACAAATTGCCTGTCTGAACCACAAGACAGTACTCCTGTCAGATGGCTCTTCAGCTCTAAAGAACCCTATGGAGAAAAAGGTAGATGATGTGATCAAAAAGGCCCATAGGATCCTATTGATGTCCATGAAGTCTTCCACTGTAGTCATCTACACCACCAGAGCCATCCTCATGTGGCTGGAGGCCATACAACAAGTACCTACCCAAAACAAGTTCCCACAGGGCTACCATGGAATATGTGGTCCAGATAATAAAATACATGGCTGACTCCTGCATTGACATGTCCAAAATGGTGTCTTGGGCTACCACCACCATCAACAGGACCAGAAGACATCTATGGCTCAAACTGTGGCAAGCGAACCAGGAGTCAAAAACATGCTAATAAAGTTACAATTCAAAGGAAACCTGATGTTCATGCCAGGACTGGAGAGGTTCTTGAAACCAAAGGTTCAGAGATTCATAGATTCTGTCAGCAGATAAGGACCTCCTGGCCCTCCTAGTGTGCCTGTAATCCCCCCTAATAATAATACTAGCCTTGCCACTACTGAGGGGAGGCCGTCATCCACTCCCCTCCATTATCCAAGATATCCATGTGTTTATCCCATACACATTTAAAACCTGTGACTGTACTTGCCCCATTACCTCTTCTGGGAGGCTGTTTCAGTCATCCACTACCCTTTCCATGAAGAAAAACTTCCTCACGTCACCCCTGACCTACCCCCCCCCTTCAGCTTCATATCGTAACCCCTAGTCCTAGAGCATCTTCTTCCCTGGAAGATACTCTCCTCCTGCAGCTTGTTTATTCCCTTGAGATATTTGAATGTCTCAATCATATCCAACCACCCGCCTCCTTCTGTCCTCCAAGTTTAGTTTCTTAAGCCTCTCCTCATAGGTCTTCCAATGCAGGCCTTGCACCATTCTGGTCACTCTCCTCTGCACCTTTTCCAGTCTGACCCTGTCCTTTCAAAGATGGGGCCTCAACTGCATACAATACTCGAGGTGAGGCCTCACCAATGAAGTGTATGGGGAAGTATTACCTACCTCCCTCCCTCCTGCTGATGATGCCCCTCCGTATACAACCAAGCATTTGGTTAGCTTTTCTCACTGCCTTCCCACACTGCTTGCCACCTTCAGGTCATTGGTAATGATGATTCCCAGGTCTCTCTCTTGCCTTGGGACCTCTAGTACCTGTCTCCCAAGTGTGCACTGCACCACCGGGTTCCCGTGTCCCAAGTGCATAACCCTGCACTTCTTTACATTGAATCTTAGCTGCAACCTACTTGACCACTCCTCTATCTTCTCTAGGTCCTCCCTCATCCTTTCCACACACCCCTGTGTGTCCACCTTGCAGATCTTTGTGTCATCTGCAAACAGGCATACCCTCTACCCCCAGTCCCACTGCTATGTCACTAACATAGCCATTGAAGAGTACAGGGCCCAACACTGACCCCTGTGATACCCTGCTTGTTGCCTTCCCTTCCCCTGAGTGCACCCTGTTTACCATCACTCTTTGGCTCCTGTCCCTAACTCAGTTTTCCACCATTTTACAATTCTAGGCCCACCCCCAGGCTGCTCAGTTTCATTACCAACCTTTTGTGTGGGACAGTGTTGAAGGCCTTGCTGAAATCTAGATAAGCCACATCCATGGTCCCACTTTAGTCCACTACCTTGGTCACTCTGTTGAAGAACTCTATCAGGTTAGTTTAACAGCAACCCCCCCCCCCATGAACCCATGCTGTCTATGGTCCTGCAGCCTGCTGATCTCAAGGTAATTATTTATTTTAGGATGGATTCCATTACCTTGCCAACCACTGATGTCAGGCTGACAGGCCTATAGTTTCCTGGCTCCTCCCTACCACTCCCTTTGTGGAGTGGAATGACGGCAGCTCTCCTCTAGTCCCTCAGCACCACTCCAGTTGCCAGAGGTTGGTCGAACAGGGTTGCCAGGGACTCGGCCAGTATCTCTCTGAGCTCCCTCAGCAGTTTGGGGTGCACTGCTTCAGGGCCCATTGCCCTGTCCACTTTTAACTTGGACAATGCCCTCATGAGCACCCTGTCTGCAGTGAACGGTCTAGTGTCTACTTCTGTATCCTCCATGCCCCTGTTGTGTAATTCAGGCCCATTCCTACCTCCTCCTCCTCCATGAAGACAGAAAGGAAGTACTTGTTCAATATGTCGGCCTTTTGGTTGTCCTCCTCCTCCTCTTCCATGGAGGCCTCCCCTTTTCCCTATATCCTGACAATCCTTCCCCGGTCTTCCTCCTGTCCCCAATATATCTGAAAAATGTTTTATCATCCCTCTTCACCGACTTGGTTATCCTTTCTTCTGTTGTCACCTTTTATTTATTTATTTATTGAGTAATTGACAAAATACCTTTGAGTCAAAGACTCGTTTACAAAGGTTCCACGTCACAGAATTACAGTACAGACAGACTTTACATAACAATTCAAAATGAAACAGAATTCAGCAATGAAGACCATGTAACAGTGAAGGCTAACAATCATCAACCAGGGTAACTTAGTACAGTTGGAGATATATTTTCCCTCCTTACTTCCATCCCCAGCTCCCTTTGCCTCTCCAGGTAGGTTCTCCTATCCTCCTCCTATTGTGTTTTTTTTGTACTTCTTGTGTTTTGTTCCTACTGTAAGGTAGATGGCAAGGATCTCCCTCAGAGACCAGCTACTGTATTGTCTTTTTGCAACAACCTCATTAAAAACTACTCTCAATGTGGATGCAGAAATCAAGCCTTTTAAGGCTAAGAATATTGCAGCTTAAGATTCAAGCAAAATGTCTTCAACTACAGAGGTAGTCAACAAAACAACAAAGGCCAAAATGTATTATTCCAACCCAGAGGAGGTTTCTGACCCAACAGCAGAAACAGAACCTTCCAGGCATGAGGAGACCCAGGCCCAGGACTTAGACCTGGCAGCTGGGGGAAACTGCAGGAGTTTGCTAGCACCTGGGCCAAGATGGCAATGGACAAATGGATTTTAGAGGTAATCGCCAAGGGCTATGCAACAAAGTTCAACACAGTCCTGAGAAACTCCAGATTCATCCAATCCCACATGGCCTCAGGCAAGATCCCAATACATTGAGTCAGAAAGATGCTAAACCAACTCCTACAGGAAGGTGCCACAATCCCAGTATCAGCAAGTGAGCAAAACTCAGGAGTCTATTCCATCTTCTTTTTGGTTCCAAAAAAATCAGGTCACTGGTCTATCCTAGACCTCAAATTAATGAATCAGTTTGTGAAATAGAGGAGATTCAAGATGGAGACTTTACGAACGACCATGGCTGCAATATGGAAGGACAATTTTCTTACCTCCATAGACCTAAAAGATGCCTATGTACATGTAACTATCCACCCATTCCATCACAGATTTCTGAGGTTCAGCATTGTAGGTCAGCACTTCTAATAGAAATTTCCCCTGATCAACCTAGCAGCTACCCCTTGAGTTTCACCAAGGTCATGGCAACACTAGCAGCAAAACAAGAGCACAGAGCATACATGTTGTCCCCTACCTGGATGGCTGTTTTTTTTTTTTCAAGGCAGAATGAGGGAAGCAACACTGAACACCATGAGAAGAGTGCATGATATTCTGACAGAACATGAGCAGATCATCAACAGAGTCTAAAGCAACCAGTCACCCTCAGCAACATTGGAACACCTTGGGGCAATCTTTGACACACCACAGGAGATAGTCCACCCTTTGAATGCATGTATCAACAACCCGCAGACCCACTGCTCCAGGATCCTGAACTGCAGCAGATCCATGGTCAGAGACCTGATGCAACTTTTGGGCCTCATGGTGGCATGCATAGATCTTCACGATTGGGCAAGAATCCATGAGATCCCCTGCAGAGGTTCCTACTAGACAGTTGGAACCATACTGAATAAAACTACCAAAAGAGACTTCTGTTACCACCCACAGTAAAGACAACCATACTGTGGGGGATACACACAGGCAAGCTACTCAAGGGGACTATTCCAGACACACAACAAGAACTTTTGATACAGACCCCAGTCTATTAGAATGGGGTGCCATGCTGGAATCCAGAACAGCACAGGGACAGTGGTCCCTGACAGAAGACTGCCTACTAATCAACATCTTGGAGACAAGGGCATTCTATCTGGCTCTCAAACATTTCAAGAACCACATATAGAACCACCATGTGAGAGTGCATATGGACAACAAGGTTGCCATGGCATTCATAAGCAAATAGTGGGAACAAAGAGCAAAGGAATAGCCAAGAAAGCCACCACACTCCTAATATGGATAGAACTACATCTTAGTCTGTCAGCCGTACACCTAATGGGAAAGATGAATATGACAGTGGATTGACTCAGCCAAAAAAATCTACAACTTGGAGAATAGCAACTAAACCTACAAGTGTTTCAAGAAATCCAAGACCGTTGGTGCCCTTTCCAGGTACAGTCATAGCCAAAGACGTGGCCAGATATTTCCTGAAATTTCTGTGATAGTTCTAGATAAATTTCTTGCTTTCTGCATTTCCACAGTAGGGGCAGCAGAGAGAAACTCTTCAGAAAGTTTGTGAACTATCTGGAAATATCTGGCCATGTCTGTGGCTACTACTGTAGATCAAATGGCCATGGCCCAAAACAGACAAGTAATAACCTTCCTATCAAGATACAAAGAAAATGAATCTGGCGGCATGAATGGTCTAGCAACCTTCAAGAGGGCGTAAGTGTTGCCACCAATTGAACACTTCAAGAGGGCATATGTGTTCCCACCAATTTCCATAATAGAGAATATAGTGAGAAAGACCCAGGATACCAGCAGCATAGTGATCCGTATAGCTCCAAATTGGGCAAGACGAACATGGTATGCTTTAGGCATACAAATGACAATAGACCACCCTCTGATTTTGCCTCTCCAACCAAGCCTTCTGATGCAGATTCCCATTCAAGATCCACACCCGGCTTTCCTCCAACTGACAGCATAGTTACTAAGAAACACTGACTGCTAAAATGGGAGTATCTGACAGAGTAGCAGACACTTTGATACAGGCTCGCACACTTTCCACCAATCACGCCTATGATAGACATTCATTCATAGGAGGCAGTATAGCGCAGTGGGTTAAGGCTCTGAGCTGCAGATCTGGAGATCTGGGTTTGAATCCCACAGTCACCTAGGTGCATACTGTGTGATCCTGAGCAAGTCATTTAACTTTCTTGTGCTCCCAGATCGCATCTGGAAACAAGCTTCAGCTTAGTGTGCTACTCCTGGTTAAACAATGTTCCCTTTCCCTTTCCCTTATTCATTCATCTTTTCTAGTTGGTACATTAGTGCAGCAGATAGCTCAGTTATTCAGATTCTGGAATTTCCGCAGTAGGGATTTGATAAAGGTCTCTCTCTCTCTTGGCAGCCTCCCTTTACATCCAAGCAATCAGAGAAATCGGGGGTAAACTGTTGACTGTCTACCAGGGGCTCATCCTCTGGTACAGACTTTTCTCAAGGCAACAGTGAACATTAAACCCCAAACTAGATCCACTGTCATCACTTGGCACCTGAAACTGGTCCAGGATGCCTTATCCAAACCTCCATTTGAACCTTTGGACTTTGTGCCTCTACTTTTTATAACATTAAAGACTGTTTTTCTTGTCACCGTCTGCTGAGCTTACAGAACTAGTGAGATTCAGGTCTTGTCCTGCGCATAACCATTACTATGCTTCTAAGAGGACAGGGTTGTACTGCAAATTGTCCCTTCTTTCTTCCTCAAAGTAGCCACAGTCTTCCACCTCTCCCAAGAGATTTCCCTGCCCATCTTCAAACCTGGTCCTAATGACCCTCAGAGAAAGACCCTCTGTTTCCTCAACCCAAGTCACACCATGAAGTCTTATCTAGATAGAACAGCCTCATTCAGCAAATGCAAGAGGCTGTTCATCATTGGCCAAGTTCCCAAGTGGGGACTGGACACCTGAAGGTCCACCTTGGCCTGATGGCTAAAGGTCATCATCTCAGAGGCCTTCAAGACATCCAGTCTCTGTTGCCACACTCAAGTGAAGTCTCATTCTACCAGAGCAATAGCCACCTCATGGGCAGTGGGCCATGCAGTACCCTTCACTGACATCTATGCAGCAGCCACCTGGTCATCCATTCATGCCTTCTCCAGGTACTACAGGCTGGACACTTGGGGCGCGATTCTCAAAACTCAGTGTAAGCCACTCCAAGTGTGGCTTGAATTGATTGCCGGTGTGACAGGGACCCTGCACCCAACTCTCTATCAGGTAGGGTCTCAGTGGCAATGTTCCACAGCTTTCAGCAACTGTAGCCATCCGCTAAACAAGTGGCACATTTGGATGGGTTGCCACAAGCTGTGGGGTGGCCGTGCACCACTCTAGGACATCCCTGGTGGCAAGCAGTCCCCCCAGCCCCACTCCCCATGTTAGTACTGATACTTATGTCCCTAGTAGTCTAGTGGACTCCTCCACCAGCCTCAGTCTCCATTTATTAACATTAAACATGTCCTTGGTGGTTCAAGACCCCCCAGCCCTATCCCATTTTATAAATATTAAACACATCCCTGGTGGTCTATTGGGCCCCCTGGTCTGATCCCCTTGTATTAATATTAAGCACATCCCTGGTGGTCTAACAAACCCTACAGCCCTGATCTCCTTTTTTAATATTACTCATGTCCCTGGGGGTCTAGCAGGGCCCCCATCCTGATTTGCCCATATAGGAATATCTATCCATGGATGGTCTAGTGGTCTCCCACCCCCCACTCTGGCAGGCAGTGTCCCACTACCCTGCTCCCCCCATCCTGAACCTGAGCCAGTGACCGACACAGCCCTCTGCTCTCCACCACTGTGGCCAACTGACTGATTTGTCAGAGTGCATACTGTATACAGTAAGTGCTCAGTGACAGATCAGTCAGGCAGCCAGCAGTGGGAGAGTGGAGGGCTGTACCAGTGGCTGGCTTGAGTTCAGGATGAGGAGCGGGGTGGTGGGGCACTGCCTAGTTAGGTAGGCAGGGGTGTAGCCAGGCAATATAAATATGTACACCAGAACCGTGTTTGTTGCCCCATCTGGCACAATAAATATAACTTTTGTACACCATGACACTGATTGTTACCCCCTCCATGCATGGGTAAATACAGATGCCCTACATTGCTCATTCAGACACCCACACACCACCCCAGACCCTGTAAAGTTGTATAGTAAGTGGGATGCAAAGACAATGTCAGTGACCACTCTTAGTTTTGACTCCAATTAATAAAATTACAGAAAGATTCAACTGGTTCTATTATATTTTCATGGACAAAGGAAGCAGTTAAGATCCTATTTGTTGCCCTCCTTTCAATAAAAAATTGCACACCACAGAGTACATGGAATATGCCTGCCTACACCCATGTGGGTAGGGGTTTACTAGACCACCATGGAATGATATTCCTGTATGGACAGATCGGGGTGGGGGTGCTGCTAGATCAGCAGGGACATGCTTAATATTTATTTATTTAATTGAATAAGTTGGATTTACAACCTTTGAGTCAGGGACTCATTTACAAAGGCACCTCATCGCAGGGAGGGCAAGACAATAGAACACTGTGCACATACAACAGTAGACAACATCACAGGTGCAGACATTGAACACAGAATACACTTAGTTACATGTTGGTATAAAATACAGATTTACAATTGAAGATGTACAATTTCTCTGGAGTTGCAGTGGAACACATCCTTGTATAAACCTAAAGGGGAGGTAAAAAGGGGTAAGGGGAAAGATGGATCGGCAGTCCAGGGGAACTTGCTGAGATTAGGAGGGCCAGGTAGGGAAAGGTCCTGCAGTAAGATTAGGGGGACAGGGTTAGTTGCACCTACAGCAGCGGGCATTAAAGAGATGGTTCCAGAGAGCGGTTTTGAAGGGACCAAGTTTGGCAGTGTTGGTGATGCAGGTAGGGAGGGAGTTGAACCAGGTGGGGGCTCAATAAAAGAAGGACCTCTAGTTGAGGGAGGTCTTGGTTCTGGGCACTCTGAAGTGGCTTTAACAGAGCTGTGGGTGGAAACGGATGAGGATGACCATGGTAGGGAGGCAGAGACTTCGGGGGAGGGAAGAGTCCGAGCAGGGATTTCTTAGCAAGAAGGCAGGTCTGATACTGCAGACATTCCTCAAAGTTGAGCGGGTTGGAGGAGGAATAGAGCAGGCAGGCAGGTGTGGGTGTGGCTGGAGGCTCTGGTCAGGAGCCTACAGGCCTTATTGATGGAGAGCTGGATTTTAGAGAGGGTGGTTTTATCAGCTGCAACATAGATTGGCAAGCCGTAGTCCACTAGGGACAGGACGGAGGAGGTGATGGCCAGCCAGAGGGCAGCAAGGGGCAAGCAATCCCTATGGCAAGTAAAGTAGGTCAATCCAAGAATTTATGGTGAGGGAAAGAGCATTGATGTAGGTGTGGAAGGTGAAGGCAGTATCGAAAGTGATGCCTAGGTATTTGTATGTGGGCACTTGCTCTAATGGGAGCTCAGAGTTGGAGGTAATCAGGAGGGGGTCACTTCTAGCTTTATTTTGGGGGTGAGAGAAGAGCATTGATTTGGTTTTCTTAAGGTTTATGACTAGTCTGTGATCAAGAAACCACCTTGCTGTTTGGTTGTAGGCGACTTGAAGGGATGATTGGAGAGTGGAGGGATCTGGGTGTGAGGCAAAGAGAACTGCATCGTCTGCATAGAGAAGTATCTTGCTATTGCAGGAGCTGGGGAGAGTGTTGAGGTAGAGACTGAAGAGAATGGGACCCAGGATTGAGCACTGTGGGACCCCAGAGCTAACAGGTCGAATGTTGGAGAGGGAGTCATTGATTTTTACACGCTGGGACTAGCAGAGAGGTAGCTGGAAAACCAGGCAAGGAGACCAGCAGAGAAACCGAGTTGGTGGAGAGAGTCAAGTAGGAGGGGGTGACAGACAGTGTCAAAGGCCTTGGAGAGGTCAATGAACACTGCACCGGCCAGGTTGCCAGAGTTGAGAGCAAAGTGCAGGTATTGGGAGAACTCCAAGAGAGCAGTGGTCGTACTGTGTCCTGGGCGGAAGCCGTGCTGCTCCGGGCACATAATGTCATACTTAGCCAAGTACTCAGGTAGTTGGATAGACCCCACTTTTTTGAGGACTTTGGAGAATGGGAGGAGGATGGAGATTGGCTGATAGTTGCTGGGGGAGGATCGATCACCACTTTTGTGTATTAGAGTGATTTCAGCAGTTTTACATGCACTGGGGAACTGTCTGAGGCATAGGGACCGGTTGAGTAGGTCCGTCAGGGGGACTAGAACAATGTCTAGGACCAGGCAGAGAATCTTGAAGTTGAGGGGGTCGCTGCTGGGGTTATTACTACCAAGGGCTTTTAGCAGGTGTGGCCTGGCTTTGTGGGGGGATAGGGTGTGCAGGTAGAAAGGGGGGCGAAGCACGGCAGGGGGAGTGAGGAGGGGATTGGATCAAAAAAGCTGCTGGTGAGGACAGAGCTTAGATCAGAGAAAGTGGTGTTGAGGCAGTCAGCTATAGGTATTGGATCAGAGGAGGTAGCGACATCGATGGTGAGCTGAGATGGTGGAGGGGAGTGGGTCTTCCCATTTAGTTCTTTCACTTAATATTGATACAAGGACATAGGGGCTGGGGGTTCTTCTAGACCACCGAGGACGTGTTTTATATTAATAAACAGGGATTGGTGCTCTGGGTCTGCTAGACCACCAGGGATGTGTTCAATATTAATACAAAGTGATCAGGACGGGTAGGGTCTGCTAGACCACCAGGGATGTGTTTAATATTAAAGAGCAGTTTTTTAATTAAGTAACTTCTTCCCCCTTAACATATTCTGTAGCTTACCTGCCCTCAAAATGATCTTTATGTAAAGTTTAATTTCTGGATGCCTAGATGTCTAGAAAAAAAAAGAAACACTTATAAAAAATGCTTCGTGGACTCACAGCCAGAACACCCCTACTTCCGAGGTTGGAGGCATGCCCCATGCTAGCATGTTTTGTAATGTCAGTACTGGAATGGCATGGGGGCGTGCACCACAGACTATAATGGGGCAGTTTTGGCATGCTTTTTTAAATACTTTTGAGTGCTGATTTTGAGAAATGAAGGCCACCACTCAACTAACACAGTCCTATGGAAGAGAAGTTACTGAACATAAAACCTGTTCCTTAATAAATGGGGATCATGGTTGGGGGTGTACACTAGACTATGAGGCACATGTTCAATATTAATACAAGGGGATCAGGGCTGGGGAATTCGCTAGACCACCAAGGATGGGATTAATATTAATACAAGGAGATCAGGGCTGGGGGGTCTGCTAGACCACCAGGGATGGGATTAATATTAATAATAGGTGATCAGAGATGGGGGGACCATCGCACATGTTCCCTCCCACCCAGGGAGGGCTCTGAGAGTGGCACAAGCACACTAACCCTCCCAGAGGGTGACATTCTAAGTACCCTTAGACCAGCCCTGGCTTTCGTGCTCTGGGAGGGTTTACAGAATCCCACAGTTTGTTTTTACTGCATGCCCCCTAGTACCATGCTGCAGCACATTTTGTGCAGCAAGGACAGTACAAGCCCCTGTTGGTGCTTGCAGGCTATGGTTGATGCAGGCTACATTTGAAAATCACTCCAGGCACATCTTACAGTGCAAGCACACTTTGCACCATTCCTTGTGATGCAAGTCCCTTGCGCCATTCTAGGAGCTTTACGAACTGGGCCCTTGGAGTCAGGAAAAATCCAGTTTTGGCTTGCTAGTGTTACAATCTGTGTTCAGGCCACTTCCTCCTCATCCCACCCCATTGTCTGCAGTAACTGCTTTTTAATCACTGAATTGTGATGACTTGGAGTGCTGTAAAAAGGTACAAAGGATAATGGTAGTTTACTCACCTGTAAACGTGATTTATGGGAGCACCTTTTTATAGCACTCTGCTTCCCACTTGATGAGGAGGAGCATGGTATCCATATTATTGACAACTGAGCAATTCCTTTCATGCCTACAATTAGTGACCAGTTGTATGTTTGAACTTATTAGTTGACTTATGTTGAGTATTCAATATTGCCCATTGAATCCTTTCTAGTGGTCTGACTCCTATCGTATAGTAAGTGTCTTAGCTGCAGTTCTCAGTGCTTGTCTTGCTTAACCAGTTTTTATCCTAGGAATTCTAGCCTGGGAAGTTTTATACTGAGGAATGTTCCAACATGAAGAGATGGAGCCAGGATTGGATTCCAAAATTTCTTTTGTGCATCAGCCTAATAGAGGACACCTTCAAGACCCAATTGTGGTGACTTGGAGTACCGTAAAGAAGTGTCCTCATAATCACCTTTACCAGGTGAGTAAACTACCATTCCTCAGTAACAGACTGCAGTTTCACAGATACAGGATTATGATGTCGCTAAAGACCTGGGTTGTCAGAGTGGTAATCAAACATGCTTACCCTTGGGCCATAGTCTGACTTGACTTTTTGTTCTTTAAAGAGATATCATGGTTTCAATGACAAAAAAAAAGACAAAGTTGGCATCAACAGAACTCAATTGCATATTTATAAAAAAATTGAATTTCAAGATATTGCAATTTTGCTTGTCTTGTTCTGTTCATGCTGCTTATACCTGCTCTGAAGTCCTAATCCTCTAATTGTGACATCCGATTTACAGTCTGTTGCCTTTGAAAGGAGTATCGTGTCACAAGCAGAGGGATATGATGACAGAGCAGGTACAGTATAAGAAACAGTGACAGATGAAGTGCAATGGGAAAAGATCATGCTTTCATGCACTTGTATACCTATCTGTCTGTCTTTCTATCTATCTATCTATCTGGTTAGCTAGCTATCTAATAAATGGTAGGATTGTAGGAGATAGGCAGGGGAACTACACACATTATTGCTCCAACGGTCTATCCACAATAGATTTTATCTTTTGGAATGGTGACATGGATTTGTGGGATACCTGTCAGGTTGTAACAAAAGCAGATCATGATCACTTTCCGCTGATTATTAAATTTAAAGCACCAAATATGACAGCTACGAGATCTCAATCTTTTCCTTTCCTAGAAATATGGAATCAATCCAAAATAAAATTGCAAAATTCATCTGAAGGTTTAATTAAACAAATAATGCAGAATATTATTTCTCCTATTTTTATAGAGCGATTAATGGTTCTGAACTTAATGAAAAAATACATTTACGTTTTAATGAAATAAGACTGATTCTGTCATTTTCAACTGTCCAGCCCATAAAAAATACTGTTTCATATATATGGTTTGATTCGGACTTCCGTAGAACTAAAACAGAATTAAATCATTTGGTCAGGGCTACCAAACATAACAAGCAAAAAAAGTGAATATAGCGTGTTAAATAAAGATAGAGAGAGCTATAAACAATTCTTAAAGATAAAACAAAAAGAGTTTCAGCAAAAACAGTGGGATAATATGTTAAACATAATCAATAATAATGATCACCAATCCTACTGGCATGTGATACCTAAAGGAACTAACAGTCTCAAATTCTCTTACATCTCCTTGGATACTTGGATCGCATATTACACTAAAATATTTTATGATCCTTATACCATTTATAAGACCTGAAATCTATTTTACAATTGCAGCTTTAAAGCAGAACAAAGCCCCTGGCCTGGATTTAATCCTGGCCGAAGTCTTTTTACCTGCCCCTATGCAATGGGCCAATATATTCATCCTGTACTTTAATTATTGCAGTAATAGGCTTGAATTTCCATCTTCATGGAAGGGTGCAATAAGTATTTCAATATACAAAAAGGGCGATAAAACACTTCTGTCCATGTATAGGCCTGTTTCATTACTTGACAACTTTGGGAAACTTTCTGCAAATTAATACTTACAAGACTCACAGAACAAATCACTCATCTTGGTGGGTTTTCAGAACTTCAAGCAGGGTTTTGAGCTGGCTATTGCACAACAGACAATTGCTTCATCACTAGACATCTTTATGAGAAATATATGACAATACAGAAACAAAAGCTATAAATTTTTGTTCAGCTTTCGATACTATTTCCCCAGGCTTATTATGGAACCTCATAAAGGAGTGGGGAATTTTTTGTGAAATAATTGCTATCATAAGAGAACTATATACAGGCACTTGGTCACAGGTTAGATTAGGCACTAATGGGCAATTATCATCCAGCTTTCCAACAAACACTGGAATCGGACAGGGATGTGTACTCGCCCCCTTACTTTTTTGTATCTATATTAATAAGCTTTTAATACAGCTGGAACATTCTTTGTCTTATTCTCCAAAAATCTTTACTAGGGACTGTGCTGTGCTTACCTATGTGAATGATCTGGTATTATTGCCACTTACACAGTCTGGCTTACAAACTATGTTAAACATCTTGAATTCCTATGCAACTGAATATAAATTAAAAATTAATGAGAACAAGAGCCAGATATTAGTTTTTGGCACAGAATCTGTTAACAAAAACTGGGGGATTGGGGATAAAAAGTTAAAAACTGTGAAACATTATGCTTACCTGGGTTTACAGCTTTCAGGTGATGGCAGCTGGATGAAACACATTAATTCCTTAAAAACAAAGCTTAAGCAAACTGTCAGCTCACTCAACTTGTTTAACACGAAATATGGTGGTAACTCTATTAAACCACTTATTGCTGTGGCTAAAGTTGAATATAATGCATAAGCATTGTATAATGGCGAAATCTGGGATTCAGATAATATTAACTTTTTAGAGGTTCCTTTGAGCAAGTTGCTTAAATCAAGTTTGGGCCTAAGCAACTCAGTCCTGGCCCCTCTGGTAAGGGCAGAATCGGGGGTTCCTAGATTAAAGGCTTTTTTTCCTCAGCTAGTAAAGTAAACTACTGGATCAAATTATTACACCTAGATCAAGATAGACTGCCATATCTTTGTTGAAAGGAAAAAATATGGATGATCCAATCTGGGACATCTACAGTCTAACTGGCTTAACAAAGTTTTTCAGATTTTATAGAAAACTGGACTCGAATTCTTAAAAGGCTATGATTCCAAAGGTATATCAATCAGGCTAAAATATCAATTATATGTTATACACAGGTTGATTATCCATTATATAATGTATGGTAGTACGTTGTTAACCCACAAAAATCATAATTTACCAGTGTTGTTAACCCATCAACGTGACGTTTCATCCTTGTTAACCCATCAATGATACGTCACATTGATGGGTTAACAACTGGGAACAGTCTGCGCATGTGTGCACATTTTTTCTCTCAGGAACCGACAGATGCATGCAGCGGTGATGAAATGACTGAACGGCCGTGGCGGTGACTTATTTAAAAAGTAAGGAGCCCTCTTCAATCTTTCTTGGGACCATACACTATAAAAAACAATGTATGGTCCCTCTATCGGCAGCCGGTTACTATTAACCATCTCGAGGTTGCCATGGTGACTTAAACCTCTCGAGCTTCACTCTCAAGGTTTACATGATCGCCCTGGTGAACTCTCGACAGTTAATAGACTGGTTACTGATAGAGGACTATATATTATCCTCTATAAATATCAAGACATACAGTAGATCTTATTTCTAGGCTGCATATCTCTCTGTGGGTAACACATAATGATAACGTGTACTATTTTATATATATATATATATATATATATATATATATATATATATATATGGATGTACAGACTATAATCAAAGGAAATTATATACCAAATTTAGGTTGGAATTGTTTCCTAGTAACATCCTCACTGCTAGATATAGTAAGAATTCTACACCTCAGGAAAAAAACTCTGTTTCTGCACTTACCAGCACTCAGAAAACATATACTATGTTATATTTACAAGTCCATGCTACAACAAACCTAGAGCTCATTGACATGTCCCTTTATGGGACTCTATTCAGTCTAATGATCAGAATCTACTATTAAAATTATTCTTTACAACGAACGATGAAATTATATTCCAGGCAGTTGTAAGATACCTGGAAGCCATTTCAAGAATTCAAATTAAATATAAATAATACACCAGTAGAGTAATATATTGTATCCAGGTAGCTAGTGATTCCAAGAGGCAATTAACTGGTTATGTCCAATAATGAAATGTGTTTGTATATATTCAGTCCCTAGCCAATGCTGTCTGATGTCTACTTTTTATGTGTTTACACTTATGAATATGTTTATAAGATTTTATCTTGAATTATTATTTGAAGTAACTTATATTTACTTGTATTATATTTATATTTGATTTATAAGTGTCATTATTTATACATACATACATAGACAGTGTCGGCAGATAAGGGCCTATGGCCCACCCAGTCTGCCCATTTAAGTTTGTAAGTTCACTTTATGTTTTCTGAGAAGTCTGTTGCCCCTTACTCCTGACCTCCAGAATGCCTTTATGTCTATCCCATGCATTCTTAAATCCCGTGATTGTTTCAGCCCCCACCACTTCCTCTGGCAGGGTGTTCCACTTGTCCACCACCCGTCTCTGTGAAGAAATTCTTCCTCACGCTTCTCTGAATCGCCCCCTCCTCCAACTTCATCCCATGCCCTCTAGTCCTGGAACATCTTTTCACTTAAAATAGTGCATTCCTGAACCCTGTTCCTCCCTGTAAGATACTTGTATGTCTCTATCATATCCTCTCTTCCTCCTCTCCTCCAGGGAGTACATGTTCAGTGCCTTCAACCTGTCCTCATAGGACTTGTGATGCAATCCATGCACCATCTTTGTTGCCCTCCTCTGAACCTTCTCTACCCTGTCTATGTCCTTATGTAGGTAAGGTCTCCAGAACTGCACAGTGTACTCCAGGTGCGGCCTCACTAGTGTCTTGTATAGTGGAATTATGACCTCCCTTTTCCTACTGGTGATGCCCCTGCCTATGCATCCCAGCATCCTATTTGCTTTACCTGCTGCCTTGTCACACTGTTTCCCTGCCTTGAGGTCATCAGAGATGATAACCCCATGATCCCTTTCCTGCTTGGTGCATGCTATATCCTCACCCCCCAACTGATATATTGTGCCAGGGTTTTTGTGCCCCATATGCATTATATTGCACTTCCTTGCATTGAATTTCAACTGCCAAACCCCTGACCATTCTTCAAGTTTCTGCAGGTCCCTTCTCATTCTGTCTACACCCTCTGGTGTGTCTACTCTGTTACAGAGCTTTGTGTCATCAGCGAACAGTGAAATTCTGCCTTCTAGGTCATGCGCAATGTCACTGATGAAGATGTTGAATAGGACCAGTCCCAGCACTGATCCCTGTGGTACCCCACTGGTCACTCTTCCCTCTGTGGAGTGTCAGCCATTTACCACCACCCTCTGTGTCCTGCTGCCCAGCCAGTTACCTACCCACCACACTACTGTCCTGCCCACACCCATATTCTCCAATTTGTGCAATAGTCTTCTATGTGGCACAGTGTCAAAGGCCTTGCTGAAGTCCAGATAGGCCATGTCCACTGCCCTCCCTGATCCACCTCCCTAGTCACCCAGTCAAAAATTCAATGAGGTTGGTCTGACATGACTCCCCTGGTGAAACCATGCTGCCTTGGGTCCTGTAGTCCATTGACAACCAGATGTTCCACCAATCTCTCCTTCAGTAGTGCTTCCATGATCTTCCCCACTACCGAGGTGAGGCTGACTGGTCTGTAGTTCCCTGCTTCCTCTTTGTTCCCACTTTTGTATAAGGGGACTACATCTGCTATCCTCCAGTCTTTGGGTACCTCCCCTGTTTATATTTTTATATTTTTATATGTTTACACTGTTTGCATGTTTATATTTTGAAAAGGCCAATTCTGAATAGATCAATAAACTAACTAAACTAAAAACTATCTATCTATCTCTCTTTCAGTCTGTCTAGCTATTATACAGATGCAATACAGTCTGTATATTAGGGCTGAGTAAACAGTGTAATGTTAAACCTTGATTTTTGCACATTAATATTGTGCATTATACAATGGCAAGGAAAATTCCTCTATTCTGATTGGTCAGTGTATACCTGGCACAGTGATGATATTACACAATAACATCACTGTATTAAGACCAGGCACACAAATGACCACATCACAGTAAAATTCCTCCCTCCCAACGTAAGTCATCATGAAGCCGACGATGCCCTGAAGCTGACACGGCTCACCCCCCCCACCCTCACACACACACACACAAACTTCAGTGCCTGGGTGTCTTGGGAATTCACATAAAAGCTGTTGGCTTCACAAAAAAAAGAAAAACAGCTGCCATCTCTTTCACTTCAGACGCTGCCCCACGCTAGTAAAACGCGCACGCTCGGCCGTTTCCATACCTAACACACTTTCTTTTGAGGCCCGTGGCAGTCTCTCACCAAAGACACATACACTAGCCATTCAAATAAACCACTTTAACAATAAAAACCATAACAGTTCCGTAACTCACACATTCCGATGATGTCCAGTTACGGAGCGAACATGGAAACCGGAAGTCTCCAGGCGGCTCTGCTATTTTTTCATTTTTACTCCGTTAGTTTTCACAGGGGAGACAAAAAAAAAAACATTTTTGCCAGGCCCCAGGACAAGCTGGGGAACCACACAGATTCATGTTAGAGCAAAGGTCACCACATAACAACGAGTGTGTGTGTGTGTGTGTGTGTGTGTGACACACATCTACATGAAACCCACAGTATAAGCAACAACATCACCTAGTGGACTACTTTTTCTCATATTACCAAAATATGACTCCAGTTCAAAAAAGAATAAAAATAAAAATGTTATAATTTTTTATAAAGCTTTTTATTATTATTTTTAAAACGAGCCATTGTATAATAGCAATAAGACACTCCAGGGTGTGTGTTATTGTCTAATAACATCACTCCTGGGGTGGTGGAAGCACTCGGCTGCACCTCGTGTGTCAACCCACCTCAGGAGTGATGTTATTAGACAATGACACACACCCTGTTGTGCCTTATTGCTTAACTAGCCATTCTTCAACCACTTCAACAGATATTTGGCATGTGCTAAGTTTCTGTCAGGATCTCAGAATCCTGTAGAGCTGGTAGTGATTTGGTCAGTGATTTGAAAGTTCTACAAAGTTGAAAACACTTAAATTTACCAAAATTAAGACCTTTTGCTTGCACACCAATAGCAAAAAATACATTGGGATTTGAAAGCTAAAATTTACAGGTGCATTACAATTTGACCAAGGATATTCTTTGATGGTTAGTTTATCAGAAAAAAATTGTTTAGGTTTTGAATTCTAGAAGATTTTTTCAATGTTTGCACATGCACAGTGCAAAAATAAAACATTTTAAGGATAAGCGAAACCTGTTCTGTACATTTGTATTGGTTACATGACCATTAGAGGTCATTCAAAAATAAAACAAAAATGTATTGTGCATTGAAAACTCTATAATGCCGGGGATTCAGCTGAAATATATTTGGAGGACTGTGGAGGAAGTGAGGACAATTCCTCACCAACTATCATGCTGTAGATTTTTTTAATATTTTGGTCATTTTTTGACAGAGTGAATGACAAAAACATAGAAACTGATGGCAGATAAGGACCACTAGGTCATCCAGTCTGCCCACATACCCTAGCTGTAACAGCAGCTGTTGACCCTACTTGGTCATTGGTTTTAGCTTCTTCTTCTTCTCACCTCCAGGGTTCCCTTATGCTTATCCCATGCATGTTTGAATCCCGTCACTGTGCTCACACCCACCACCTCCTGGGGTAGGCTAGTTCATGCATCCACCACCCTTTCCATGAAAAAAGATCTTCCTCACATTACCCCTTATCCTGCCCCCTTCAATCTCATATCATGCCCCTTCATTCTTGTACCGGTCCTATAGTGAAAGATGTCTTCCACTTGTACGTTGCTTGCACCCTTAAGACACTTGAAGGTTTCTATCATATCTCCCCTTTCCTTCCTCACTTCCAGTGTATACACATTGAGGTCTTTTAATCTCTCCTCATATATTGTCTGTTGCAAGCCCTGCACCAACTTAGTTGCCTTTCTCTGAACTGCCTCTACCCTGCCTATGTCCTTATGAAGCTGCAGACTCCAGAACTGCACACAGTATTCCAGATGGGGTATCACTAGTTTTTTGTACAGTGGTATCACCACCTCCCTCCCTCTGCTTGTGATACCCCTTCCTGTGCACCCCAGCATGCCACTGGCCCTCCCTTTAGCATTCGTACACTGCTTGGCCAGCTTTAGGTCACGTGATATAATGATCCCCAGATCCCTTTCCTCCCCAGAGACTATCAGTAACCCCCCCCCCATCCTGTAGCTCTCTGCAGGATTTCTATACCCCAGGTGCAAGACTTTGCACTTCTTTGCATTGAACCTCAGTTGCCACACTTCAGACCATTTTTCCAGCTTTTCTATGTCCCTCCTCCTTTGTTTTCACCCTATCTGGGGTGTCTGCCCTGTTGAAGATCTTGGTGTCATCTGCAAACAGACAAACCTTCCCTTCCCTTCCAGCCCTTCCACAATTTCACTAATAAAGACATTGAAAAGGACTGGCCCCAGGACCGATCCTAGTAGTACCCACTGGTCACCCCCTTTCCTCAGATTGGATCCCATTACCACCATCCTCTGCATCCCAAAAAACTGTTCTTTGTTTCAACAAGTTTCATCACTTGCTCCATAAAGAAAATGCCCATGTCCTTTAAAAAAAAAACTATAGCATGACAGTTGGTGAGGAAGCATCTTCACATTTTACACAGTTCCCCCACATAAATTTGAGCCTGATCCACATGTCGTTAAAGAGTTTTGACTGTCAGTTATCGCCCAGTATCACTGTTGGTATCCATTAAGTTAATGATTTGTCATGGCTGGTACCCAATTCAACTGCTGGTCTCTCCCTCCTGCCCAACTTGTGGACATTAAACACTCCTTCCATTGACCACCCTCTTCCTCCTATTGGTGCCAATCTGTTTATTTCTAATACCAGTGGTGGGTGGTCACTATCACTGCTGATATCCACTTGGTTGAACTGCATTTCTGACAGTGGGTGCCCAATTCCACTGCCAGTCTACCCCTCCTGCCCAATCTGCTTAAATAAAGCCCCCCACCCTAGCTCCCCTTCTATCATTCACAGCACCCTCTTCCCCACACTGGTCTACTCCACCTCTTGATATAGCTGTTAATGCTATTACCACGCCTGGGTGCCAGTCCCACTACAGTGTCCCCCTCCCACCCAAACTGGTTGCAATTAGCCCACCACCCTTTCATACCCTCTAGCACCCATGCCACCCATCTCACCCAGCAGCACCATGCTTGATCTATCTGTATGTGTATATATATATTTTTTTTTTTTGTAGGGGTGCAGTCGTACCCCTATAGAGTCCAACTGTCACTTCTATGTTAAACTCAAAATTGTGCACGTTAATAACTTCACAACAGTTCAAGCTATTTGCATGCAATTTTGCAACCAGCATCAGGGACCAAAGATCTCTTGATATGGAAGAAAAAGAAGAAGAATCAGCATTTATATACTGCTTTTCATACATCCCAAAGCACTTTACAAGCAATGCTAGACTGGTAGTGAAAGTTTTCTTCCAGTTGAATGTGTGGGTTAGGAGACACAGAGTGTCACAAAATGTGAAAATTACCATTGTTTTACAAAATTCTTTGTCATACTGCTGTGCAAAAATGGATTGGTATTTTGGTCTGAAATTTTGGGGTAGAAAGATCTTAGGTCACAAATGTGCCTTTTGAAGGTTTGGTAAAAAAATATTAATCTGTTCCAAAGTTATTACATTTTTAAAATTGTCATTATTTTCAATGGGAGCAGTTATATGTCCCACTCGAAAAAGGATTGTTTGTTGAAAATGGATAATCCTTTGCCACACATGGATAATCCTTTGTCACAAATGGGAAATCCTTTTTCATGCTGCCGCCATCTTGTTTTCAGTTAGCAGTGGCAACAAAATGAAATAAAAACTAGAGCCCTTTAATAAATACCAGTGGCTGTGTTTACCTAATCCATCTGGTTCTGGATTTACTTTTCTGATATCTCAGTTGGAGATGCGACTTCTTAACATCCCAAAATACTTTTTAGCAAATTGTGAAAAAGGAGTCCAGAAACAAGATCCTTCTTTACAATTTGTGATAAAGGATTTGAGCCCCTGAAGAAACAGCTTTTCCACAACAGTGTATAAATTCCCTGGTAGTCTAGTGGTCTCTCTCCCCTCCCTCATTCGCTGATCCCCATCCCTATCTGAGTAATGCATTTCCTTGGTAGTCCGCTGGTTCCTCCCCCAATGTCTGATCACTATCCCATTATTGCTGAAATATTCCCTGGTAGTCTAGTGGTCCCACCCCTTCCCCAAAGTCCGATTGCTGTTCCATTATTTCCCCCGCTCCCCAATTGCCAATCCCCTTCCTGGTATTCAGAAAAAATATTCCCTAGTAGTTTAGTGATCCCAACCCCCTCCCCAATCACCGATCACCCTCCTGGTATTGAGAAAAATATTCCCTGGTAGTCTAGTGTTCCCAGCCCCCCCCTTCCTGATCCCCCATCACCCTCCTGGTATTGTTTTATTATAAACTTCCCTGGTAGTATGATGGTCCACCCCTATCCATGATCCATCTCCCAAAAATTGTAAGAAGATAACCTTGGTGGTTTAGTGGACCCCCACCCTCTCAGGTACTAACATACTACTCCGCTCCACCCCAACCTGCTCTCAGCTGGAGACCAGCACAGCTCTCCTCTCACCACTGCTGCTGGCTACCGACCGAGCTCTGAATGAGTGCATATTGTATATAGCTAGAAAGGTTTCCATGTGGTCCTGGCACGTGGTGGCCAAGTACTACCAGTGATGACCTGCTGCAAGAGATCCTTTCAAAGATCTAAAGTTATGGTAAGTTCTTATGTAACTGTACTTTACTCTTGTAAGTTAAGAATTCTTGCCAACATGCAAATCTAAGTTTCACTAAACAGTTACTCACCATTCTATGTGAATACTCTATGGACCTTATTTTGGCTGATAACTCTGTTAGTTTTTAGTTAGTCTCTCTTAAGTGTGTATCGTAAACTGCCACTGGAAGGCCAAGTGCCAGTCTTAAGAAAAGATTTTGTATTGATTCTAATAGTGTTGTCTGGGGATCTACATCCCACACTTTTGCGCTGTATAATAAAGCCACATTTGTTTTTTTCAAAACATCAGTAGACAATAGCAAAACAACATCTGAATGGGCAGATGAACAATGTGTTACAATAATAGAATAAATAAATAGAACTTGCATGCACCACAATTAAATAAAGTGCAGTGAACTTTAGCAGTGCTTAGAATCCTGACCAAAAACTTGTATGAGTTAAAATTAAGACTTCAAGGGTAACCAGAAGAAGGGTAGCAGGAGCAAGTGGATGGGGGGGTTGAAGTTTCAGCAGGCATTTGATGGAGTTAAAGTCTGGGGAGAGATGGAGGGAGGAGGGGAATTTGTTCCAGAGAGAGGGAATCATATAGGAGAATGGAGATTGTTCAGCAGAGGAGCATGGGTGAGGAATGGCAAAAATGCAATGGTCCCTAGAGTGGAGGGAGCAGGGGGCAGGGGGCAGACATGGGTGATGTCATCATAGAAGAGGGATTTCAGGAAATATTGGGGGAAGCAGGAAGGGGAGGAACAGATGGCGGGTGAAAGATGTCATAGATGCTCTTGAAATGATATCAGTTCCATATGTGGTTTCATACTACATGCTCTACAAGGAATTATAACCAAAACATGATTTGACAAAATATCTAGAACCTTTAAGAACGTTCTGTGGCAAAGCAAAGCACCCAGAACTGTCTGTAATAACATAAAGGTACATAGGACAAATGGGGGTCTTGTGTGCCATGATCCCTTTCTGGACTACATTGCACAAAGAATAAAGACAGCTTACTGGACCAATCATGGCAATAAAAATATTAGTTCTCGAAGTAAATATGTCCATCTAGCTCAACATCTGACTGATTTGGTTGATTGATTGATTGATTAAAATTTATTTTTTCACAGGAAATAACATTTGTTGGGACAAAGTCCCATTTACAACAAAGTCCTGCACAAATATAGATAAATAATTTATCTGACAGTCCCTAATCATATATTTCATTTATGCAATAGGGGAGAATTTTGAGTGATTGTTTATTTTAGTTTTCCTTTTTTTATTATTTTCTATGACTTGGTGGGTTTATTTTACTAATGTGGGTGTTTTCCTATTTTTCCCAAGATGTTGCTATGCTTGTTACTAAGGACATGATGTTTGGAGTCTGTGTTGACATCAGGACAGGACATCTTCCTGCATTTGGAAGATCAAAATATTGCTCTCCATGAAATGGTATTTTATTTTAAAAAATATGCAATAGGATTGGTGATAAATTTACTGTAATAAATCTTGTTATCAGAGCAACTATATGTAAAAATGAAGCCCACCAGGATGAAGCGCAGCACTGCAGAATTCTGCAGTAGACTTACTGCAGTAAACAATGCAGTTTCAATGGGAGTTAATCCCTTTTGTCATGCAGTAAACATGTGACACTGTGCTTCATCATGGTGGACTTCACTGTACATATAGTAACTACATCATTAAGATTTGTACACATAGTACGGTCATCATCAGTCCCCCCCACCCCCACCACCAGCACTACTTGCTCAGCAGTAGTTTCCTGACAGAAACAACATTTGCACAGAGGACCCCTCCCACCTGCCCATGCAGCCTGCACTACTTCCCATCCACACTCAGCTCACCACAAAAGCCTCCCCTCATTTGCAGATCCTCTTGTCTCCTTGCAGCCTGAAATTCTTCTGTAACTGAAGAGTGAGAAAATCAGAAGATTTTAGAGCCACACAGTACAATCAGTACTATTCGCTTGCTCCTGGTCCTCTTGCTTCTGGTCCCACTCACTCACTCACTCACTCACTTACTCAGAATGCCAACATCCAAATGCACACCATGCTGTATTTTTTTTAAAAGAAAACAAATGGCCAGTCACTTACAATGCGGCACACAACTCGCCATTCAAACTTTCCTGATCTTACCACTCTCACTAATTGGTGTTGCCATTGTTCTCCTCACGTTTCTTCAAACACACTCTCACAACCAATCACTGCTCATGTATGCTCATGTCCTGATGTCAACACAGACTCCAAACGTCACGTCCTTAGTAACAAGCATAGCAACATCTTGGAAAAAATAGGAAAACACCCACATTAGCAAAATAAACCCACCAAGTCATAGAAAATAATAAAAAAAAGAAAAACTCCTAAAAAAAATAAACAATAACTCAAAATTCTCCCCTATTGCATAAATAAAATATATGATTAGGGACTGTCAGATAAATGATTTATCTATATTTGTGCTGTTTGCCCTCAAGTAACTTAGTCATGGCTTATGCCACTTGTGAGGTTACCCGAGGTCAAACAGCACTCATATAGATAAATAATTTATCTAATAGCCCCCCATCACATATCCTTTATACATAATATCGGTTAAGCAGGCACTTGAGTATCCAGCCAGAAGAAACATTGTACTGAACCAATGGCTGTGTATAAGTATTTGGTACAATAAACACTCTCTAATGAATAATATATACTAAATTATTTAAAAGCATGGTTAAAATCAAATGTGCAAACTGTATATATATTACATATGAAAAGGGGCTATGTTCATACAATTTATTGAAGCAGAAAAGTGTTAATCATGACTATAATTTAGACCTCATTTTTATATAGCACTATCAACTGCTGCCTTTATAAAATAATGAAGATTATCAATTTTAAAAGAAAGGAAGACCTGGTTGGACACCTGGCAGTTGGGGTTCAATGCCAAAAGTGCAAGGTGCTACATTTGGGGCAAAAAAAAAACAAGAAGGAGCTACCAGCTGGGGGTCAGCTAGCCATGACAGAGGAGGAGAAGGATCTGAGGGTGATTATAATGGGCTCAATGAACAATTCAGCACAATGTAGGAAGGCAGGTGCAAAGGCCAACAAAATGCTGGGTTGTATTGCCAGAGATAAATCTTCAAGGAGAGGGGAGGTGATCCTGCTGTTAGGTCACTGGTTAGGCCACACCTGGAGTACTGCATGCAGTACTGGTGCCCATACCTGAAGAGGGACATTAAGTTACTGGAAGGTGTGCAGTGCAGGGCAACAAAGATGAACCAGGGACTAGGGGACATACCCAACATGAGAAGGCTGAGGGAGTTGAACATGTACTCACTGGAGGAGAGGAGAGGAGACACAGGGGGATAAGATCGAAACCTTCAAGTACATGAAGGGAATAAACAAGACAGGCATGGAGGGACTATTCAGGTTAAGGGGGAGTAGGGACATGTGAGGCCATGATCTCAGATTGGAGGAGGGAAGGTTCAATAGGGAAATGAGAAGACACTTTTTTACGGAGAGAGTGGTGTCTAGGTGGAATGTGTTGCCTGTAGAAGTGGTATCCTGTAGAACAGTGGACTGCATCAAAAGGTGATGGAATCAGGTAAGAGGGAGGTCACAGAAGGGGAGGGAGGGGAAGCTGCAGTATAAGGGTTGCTAGCTGCATACTCAAGCAGACTCGATAGACCATAAGGCCTTCATCTGCTGGTGAATTCGTATATGCGTATAAAATAGAGCACAACAGATGATTTTTTTGAAGAAAAATAAATACTCTTTCATGTTATCACAAATTGATTCACATAATTCTTTACCCTTGCAAAACAAACAAACAAAAAGAAAAACACTGCAATATTCCTATGTATTCTAATGCAAAGAATAAAACAACTAAATGAAAGTTATTCTCCAGAACATATCGGACACCAGTGAAATTTCATAGGACTAATGCCACACCAACAATGTTGGCATGGTTATGGCATGACTGTTTTCTTTGACCTACATTTAATGGAATCTTCCATATATCTCAGAATTTAATGTCATTATTATACTAGCTAAAATATAATGAACTTAAATAGCCCTTTTCCACATGTACTCACTAAAGGCAATTCATGAAAAAATATACAATATAATAAAACAACACAATATACAATAAATGACAACTACAGCAGAACTGTGATAGTAACATTTTGCAAAGAACATATTTAAAATGTGTTATTATTTTACAAGATGTGGTAGATAGGGATAAATTATGGAATGGTGGAGGGATATTGCTACAGTAGTTTGATTTTAGCCACCATGGGCTTAGACCTTCCTATATCTGTATTCTTTGGTCAGACACTAAACCTTACTCAGCAAAGAACATTGTTATTAGCCATTATGGCCACAAAGACTCACTGTAAAAAAAAACTGGAAGGACAAAGTATCATCTTTTAAAAAAAAAAAAAAAAGAATGGCTATACATACTGGGTGGGATATTCAAAGGAGTTGAACATGGCGCACCAGAAATGTATGCAGCGCAAGTGCGGGGGGCATGCCCATGCATATGTGGCACATCCCGATATTCAGCCCGGGATGTGCGGTGCATATGTTGGCACATACCCAGCTTGCGCTGCATAGGGGGACGCAATGTTGTGCCCGGTGAAACCAGGAGCAAGTTCTGGCTCCCCACAGGCAATCTGCCATATTGCAAGGTGCAACACAGCAGCTGCCTACTGTGGGTGGCCACCTGACCAACCAGGACACAGTCCATGAGCCCCCTACCCAGGGGGTTTCATGCCCCCCCTTGCCTGATTTCGGGCATATGTTCAAATAATCCCTGGTGGTCATCCAGAGGACCATTCCCCTTTGCCCGATTGCGGGCATAAGTTACATATCTCCCCCTGGTGGTCAAGTGGACTGATCCCCTGCACCCAATCATGGCCATAGGTTACAAATCCCGCAGTGGGAGGGTGGGGAGGGAGGTACCACTGGACCACTAGGGTGTCCGTAGATCATTCCGCCCACGATCGAGCACTGGGTGGGGTTCCACTGGACCACCAGGGATTTGTAAACTATGCCAATGATCGGGCACTGGGGATCAGTCTATTGGGCAACCAGGGATGTCTGACATATGCTCACAATTGGGTAATGTATAGCAGTCCACTGGACCACCAGGGATTACTTATACACATGCCCATGATCGGGCGAATGGGAGTGGAGCCTGCCGTGGGGCAGCAGGGCATTGGTCCCCGATGACTGCAGCCTGGCAGGGCACCAGGTGCAAGTCACTGGGGATCAGCACACCGCATGCAAATGGGGCCATAATGACACGCAAATGGCCCCATTTGCACCTTGCATGCATAATGGCCTCATTTGCATGCCCATGGCTGAATATTGCATTTGCTGTGCCTAGCGCAACCACACTTGCACTGGTGCAGCCCCTGCTCCCTTTCTGCCACTTCCGCTGGTGCAGTGCCACTGTGCCATGTGCAGTGCGTGCACCCTCAGTGCCATATTCAATGGTGCTGAGCCATGGAGCAGCACCATTGAATATTGCCTGGTCCCTGCCCTGGCACAACCCAGATGCACTGTGCCCAGGCTTGTGCCCCTGCCTGTCGCAGTCTGAATATCCCACTGACAGTATATATTCTTTGCAAAAAACATTGTTAATGCATCAGTTAGGGTTCAACTTAATACCAGAAAAAAAAGGGAATGTGGTGTTAGGGTTTCCAACCCTAACTCTCCCCAAGTAGCAAAAAGAAAAAACATTAGGGTTTTGGGTCTCCAAAGTCTTGGCAAATCGGTGTTTGGGTCTTCCTTATGGTTGTCAACCTAATGCTCACTCCTTTCCCCCAGACTATAACCCTCTGTCTGAAGTGCAGGGCAGAGATCCAAGCCAGTGCCTCATAATGATACACTATTCAAAGGTACAGAAGTAGGTCTAGCCACATGAGCCAACACAATCTACTGTAGCTTTTTTCATGCACAGCCCTGTAGGCCCAGCATGAAGGAAAGAGATCATGTCTAATGTTGTTTGCTTAAGGAACAGGATAGGCATTAGGGGTGACAGCCCTAAGGAAGATCCCACCATTGATTCATCAAAACTCCAGAGACTCAAAACAATAGGGCCAAATTCACAAAAAAAACCCCAAAATATTGCAGCTGCAGAAAAAATCCAGTCCAAGTGGGGTGCCACTTGTGGAGCCACAGTTTTTCTCACGGCTGCGGTATTCACAAAGGGAGAGCTAGTTTATGACTGGCTCCATGATTTATGGAAGCTTGCAGATGTTTTTTCCATGCAGCATCGAAAACTGTTATGTACAGCAGGACCAGGCATAATATCTCCCATGGCTGTGGTGGACTGAGAATACAAATCTCTGCAGCTGCAGACATTTCAGTCCAAAACTGGAGCTGCAGAGTGGGACTTATTCCCATGATGTTTTGTGAATCCAGACCCTCATGTTTCTTCTTTTGTTGCTTGGGAGATGGGGGTGGGGAGTTAGGTTTGGAAGCCCTAGTGCTATACTTCCCTACTTTTGTGGCATTAAGTTTAAATATAATTGGTGGATTAAGTTTTTTTTGCAAAGAATATCCTGAGTAGGACCTGTGTAAACAGATGCAGATGCACAAAGGAAGACTCAATCTTCCTACAGAAATGCAGGGTCAAGCATTCATGGGACTGTCTGGTCAGCTGCAGAAGCACAGGACCCTCTGGTCCCTGCACTTCCATGTGGCCCCAGATAGAGATGCACAGAACAATCAGTCCATCTGTCAGCTAATGCACAGGGCTCCCTGCCACCCACTAGTGCAGAGGGGCAGGGCCCAATGCCAAGAGGACAGTTGTCTCCACTATATGGAACCTGGGCCAATGCAGACAACCCTCCACCTTTCATTCCCTGTCTGATGGGATGTCAGAAAACATCACTATCTTCCCACCCTCAGCCCATCCAGCTGGGTCACTGAACTTGCCCTTGAGCTCTGGTTATTGGCAGGGGATCACAAAGCATACTGTCTGGGGCCAAAACTGGCACTATACACAAATTTTCTTAACAATTATATATATATTTTTAATTTTGACCCCAAAATTTCAAAATAGTTGTTTTATTACTGCCCTTATAAACATGACATTTAGCATTTACAGTATATTGGCTGAAACTTCATTTTGCACCAGAAATGCAAAAATATGTCTCATCCAGGATATAAAAAGTGGCACCTGCCATGTTGATAGGATGGTCTTGAAAATGTGGAGTCAAAATATTGAAAATTAGCAAAGTTATGAGTGAATGTTAAAATATTGCAACATTCATTCATAACTTGGGGATTTTACCATATTTGTACACCAGATTGTCAGCATAGTGTTCTTATTATCCCACCTCAAAAACCCAGTAGTGAAAACATTTTCAAATCCCTGCCAAAATGTCATTCTGCCCCACAGGTGCAAAATACATTTTGGACAGTATTTGAAGAGTGGCATCTGTCACTTTCATGATGTAGTGTGACAAAATAGCTATGCTGAAAATTTGAGGTCAGAATATTTAAAATTAGCCATCCCAGTAGCATAGAGTGCAGAGGCACCATATATCTCACCTCTCCTGTGCCATTGTCTTGAGTTTGGGAGCGAACTCGGGGCGCCATGGGTCGCCTGGTGAAGGGAGGGCTGGGAGGAGATTGAATGACCGTCAGGCAGCTCTCCACTCCAAGATTGGGGAAGTTAGCCTTACTGGCCCTTGACTACCATGTAGTGGAGGCTTAGTGGTAGTGTTGGGCAGTTGGGGGGGTTGGAGCTAGGCAGGGCGGGTGGAGCAGGGTCATTGCTGGTTCTAGGTGCGCATGCGCGACCATGTCTGCTGGGGCCGTGAGGAGTAACAGGGAGAAATTAAGTAGAAAAAAACTCCTGGCGACTAGATGACAACTGACCTGACCTCTCACAGACTCTACATCACTAGCCAGGCACCTGCCACAGGTTATGTGGTAGAGGATGGTGGCAGAAAGTAAGCCCCAGAGGAGCTGGATGATGGAGCTAGAGGGGGTGGTCAGAATGGGGTTGGCGGGAAAATAAACAGAATCTGGAAAAATTTAAATTGCCAAAGTTATGAATGAGCATAGAAAAATCTGAATGTAAGCTCATAACTTTGTCAGTTTCACATATTTTGACCCCAATATTTCAACATAGGCTTCTTATGACCCCATCTCATGAATAAAAGTGATTTTGCAACGTGACCACAAAATCACCTTTTGGGTCAGATTTGCATAATTCCACTGCAGTTGGTCATGAGGTGGGGTCCTGAAAAAGCCATGTTGAAATTTGGGGTCGAAATATGTAAAAATGATAGTTATGAATCAAAGTTGAAACCCATTGAAATACATTAAAGTGAACTTACCTTACATTCTCGTATCAAAGTTATCAGTTCCAGCTTCAAGACAAGTCCTGTTGTGGCAATCACAACCATAATACAGTAACAAGAAATTTTAAACCCTCACCCCCAACACAGAAACTGTGTCACACAGCAGCACTCATCTCAAATGTTAAGTTTCCTATGTACACTGAACAACCCATTATGACTAACCTTAATGCAGAAGACCATACCAACTGAAATGAAAGTATGGCTACAAAAATAAACAAACTGGCCTGAGTCAATAGGGCTGCAGGTGAGGAAGCTGGGGTAAAAATATGGAAAATTTGTGTTGTAATATGTTTACACCAAATTTGCAACATAACCTTGTTAAGACCCTGCCTCATGAAGAAAGGCAGATAAAATGTTCAGCTCCTGGCCTAAAGGTAATTTTGCACGGGGACTGCAAAATCAGCTTTCAGGGTGCAAAAACACATTATGGGCAGGAGTTGAAAAATGACAGCTGTCACATTCATGAGGTGAATTTGGGGTAAAAATATTGAATATTACTTAAGTTATGAGGTTGCGTTTGCAAAATTCAATATAGCCTCATAACTTTATTTTTTTTTATATTTTTACACCAGATTTTCAACATAGCCTTCTTATGACCCCACCTCATAAACAAGGGCAGATAAAAGTTTCAACTCCTGCCTGAAAGGTGATTTCATGCAGGGACCATGAAATAATCTTTCAGGACACATTTGCCTAATGACAGTGCCATTATTCATAAGGTGGGGTCCAAAAAAAGGCATTTTGAAAATTTGGGCCAAAAATATGAAAAAATGGGCAAGCTATGCCGTTAAGTTCAAAACACCTTTGAAATACATTGAAGCACATGCCTGTTTCTTCAGCTTATGGTCTGGCTTTGAAGAGTGAAGACATGTCTATGGTCCAGAGAGGATTACAGTGTTGAATCCTTGATGGGTAAGTAAGGACTTGGGGTGCTGAGAGGGATGGTCAGGTGGGGAGTGTAATGGCACAAAAGACATCAATGGACGTTTTTTTTACAGGTAAAAAAAGAAAGAAAAACAATAATTCCTGCACTGGGGATTGGGCACCTCCCAGTGCCACTGTTCTGTTTCTTGGGGAGTGGGTGGTGGGTGCTGAGAGGGACAGTCGGGTGGGGGAGAAATCTATACATGTTACTGGGGAAAAGGAAGCATTCCTGCACTGGGATTGGGCACCCCAGTGCCACTGTCATGTTTTGGGGGAGTGGGTGGTGGGTGCTGAGAGGGGCAGTCAGGTGGGGGGAATGAAACTTTGAAAAAAAATTACATACTCAGATAACTTTGCGTGTGCGGTAGTGAACAGGGGGGTTCAGTAAAAGGATTTTTGATTGGGACACTGGGGGATTGGGCACCCCCAGTGTCACTCTCATGTTTCTGGGGGGTATTCAGTGGTGGGTGCTGAGAGGGAGGGTCAGGTGGGGTGGATATCTCTAATTTTTGCACTATTTGTCCTACGGAGGTCATGGTGGAACACAGCACAGTCTGCTGTGTCTAAGATGGCTGACAAGCTCTACTGCACATGCGCAAGTGGTCATGCATGTGCAGTAGAGCTTGTCAGTCATTTTGAACATGGCAGACTGTGCCGTGTTCCACCGTGATCTCTGCGGACAAATAGTGCTGTGCCACTGAAGGCACCAGAGAGCATGGACTGGTTTGACTGGCAGCAGAGTGACAATGGTGCAACTCTAAATCCTGTGTTGTTCATTCAGAATCTGGTGATGTTGATCCTTTTCTCATCAAAAGAGGTCTACAGGGCTCTGCCCACTGCAGCCAAAAAATAAAATATGCTGGATTTTGGCATTATTCATCTGAAGTAGAATACACTTTGTTAGCTGATTATATGAATTTCAATTACATTACCACCCTGACTGTCACTGAAATCAAAACTGATGAACCAGCACCACTATACTATGAATGAAAATAGAAATATTGATTGAAATAGTATAAAATATAACACTACTGTGACGGATTGCAGTTCAGAGAACTACTTCAGTACAGTGCTTACTGTGCTGCTCACAACTCAGAATAAGCGGTTGTACCTGTACGAATAACACTCAGATGTTCACATAAATATAAAAGGAACATTGCTTCATGCTTTTGAAATTAATGAATGGGACAGGATTAATAGCTTAGTGCACTTCTTAACTAGTATATCTGACAAGAGGACAAGATGTGCATCATTACCCACGTTGTGTGGAACCAATATGAATGTTGCCAGTACACTTTGTCCATAGTTCTAAACTCTAAAAGAAAAAGAGGTTTAAACATGTGGTACTGTTAATGGTAGCCCCAGGCCCTAGTCTTTTCGGTGCAAGCGCATGGGTCCCCTGTAATCAAAGCAGTTCTCCCCTAAGAATTAGATAGCTAGACAGACAGACAGATAGACAGACAGACAGACAGGCATACAGACAGACAAATATAAAAAAAGACAGACAGAGACAGAGAGAACAGAGGATCGGTGGCTCACTGCTTGAACTGAAGCTGGCAGCATGACTCCAGCTGCCGCTTCACCATTCAAGAAAATCCTTCTGTTCTTATACAGAGAACACAGGTGAATGACTCCTCTTGCTAAGCTGGGTAGCCTGGATATTGGGGTTCCCAGAAAAAGTATTTACAGGGTAATTTTCAAAAAAACAAACACCATCATCTAGTTATGTGACTCCAATTTTGTTAGGTTCAGGTGTTCAATTTTTTGAAAATACTGTATATCATTTTTATGTATTTGCAATGTTTGTGAGTTAAAAAAGAAAGTTTGTGAGTTAAAAAAAAGAAAATGGAGGTCGTTATGATTGGCATTTTACCCAACATGGTAGGTAAGTACTTTCTTTTTCTACATGCTCAGTATATTTTGCCAACACGACAAATGAATCATGTAAATAAGTAGTCATAATAGTTTTTTTCTTATTATTCACGTTTGTTGGTTAACTCAATAAGCCTAATAACTGTGAAATAGTACATTTTTTCACCAAAACTTCAATGGCACACCCTGTGCACAGTCCCAGTCTTCAAAGCCTATTTGAAGCGTGTTTCATGAAAACACCATAATTCTTGCAATAGCCATAAGAAGCAGATGATTTTCGGCATGTTCCATGACAACATCATAGTTTAGACATGAGCCAGGACAAGCCTATGATTTCTAGCATGTTCCATGAAAACACCATAGTTCTGACACCAGCTAGGACAATGTCATGATTTCAGGCATGTTCCATGAAAACACCATAGTTCTGACACTAGCTAGGACAATGTCATGATTTCTAGCATGTTCCATGAAAACATCATAGTTCTGACACTAGCTAGGACAATGTCATGATTTCTAGCATGTTTCATGAAAACACCGTAGTTCTGGCACCAGCTAGGACGATGTCATGATTTGTAACATGTTCCATGAAAACATCATAGTTCTGACACTAGCTAGGACAATGTCATGATTTCTAGCATGTTCCATGAAAACACCATAGTTCTGACACCAGCTAGGACAATATCATGATTTCTAGCATGTTCCATGAAAACACCATAGTTCTGACACTAGCTAGGACAATGTCATGATTTCTAGCATGTTTCATGAAAACACCATAGTTCTGGCACTGGCCATGAAAATACCATGATTTGTAGAATGTTTCATGAAAACACCATAGTTCTGACACTAGCTAGGACAATGTCATGATTTCTAGCATGTTCCATGAAAACTCCATAGTTATGACACTAGCTAGGACAATGTCATGATTTCTAGCATGTTCCTTGAAAACACCATAGTTCTGACACCAGCTAGGACAATGTCATGATTTCTAGCATGTTCCATGAAAACACCATAGTTCTGACACTAGCTAGGACAATGTCATGATTTCTAGCATGTTCCATGAAAACACCATAGTTCTGACACTAGCTAGGACAATGTCATGATTTCTAGCATGTTCCATGAAAACACCATAGTTCTGACACTAGCTAGGACAATGTCATGATTTCTAGCATGTTCCATGAAAACACCATAGTTCTGACACCAGCTAGGACAATGTCATGATTTCTAGCATGTTCCATGAAAACACCATAGTTCTGACACTAGCTTGGACAATGTCATGATTTCTAGCATGTTCCATGAAAACACCATAGTTCTGACACCAGCTAGGACAATGTCATGATTTCTAGCATGTTCCATGAAAACACCATAGTTCTGACACCAGCTAGGACAATGTCATGATTTCTAGCATGTTTCATGAAAACACCATAGTTCTGGCACTGGCCATGGGAAGACTATATTTTTTGCAGCATGTTCCATGAAAACACCACAGTTCTGGCACTGGCCATGAAAATACCATGATTTGTAGAATGTTCCATAAAAACACCATAGTTCTGACACTGGCCATGAAGATGCCATGATATGTAACATGCCCCATGAAAAACACTATAGTTTTTGCACTGGCCATGAAAATACCATGATTTGTAGAATGTTCCATAAAAACACCATAGTTCTGACACTGGCCATGAAATACCATGATACATAGCATATTCAATGGAAATACCATAGTTCTGACATTGGTCATTGGAAGCCTATGTTTTGTAGCATGTTACTTGATAAAACCAAAAGTAGTTCTTGCACAGGCCATGGGAGGTGCATGTTTTGTAGTATGTTCCATTGAAACACCATAGTTCTGGCACCAGCCATAAGAATTTTATGACTTGCAGCATGTACCAGAAAAACAAAATAGTTCTTCATTAGCCAGGACAAACCCAAGATTTGCAGTATGTTCCATGAAAATGCCATAGTTCTGACACTGGCCATGGGTAGCCCATGATCTGTAGCATGTTCCAGAAAACATAATAGTTCTGGCACTAGCCATAAAAATGCCATGCTTCATAGCATGTACCATGAAAACACCATAGTTCTGGCACTGGCCAAGGGAAGCCCATGTTTTGTAGCATATTCCTTGAAAACTCCATAGTTCTCGCACTGATTACCATAGTTCTGGCACTGGCCATAGGAAGCCCATTTTTTGTTACAAGTTCCATGAAAACACCACAGTTCTGGCACTAGCCATGGGTAGCCCATGATCTGTAGCATGTTCCTGAAAACATAATAGTTCAGGCACTAGCCATAAAAATGCCATGCTTCATAGCATGTACCATGAAAACACCATAGTTCTGGCACTGGCCAAGGGAAGCCCATGTTTTGTAGCATATTCCTTGAAAACTCCATAGTTCTCACACTGACTACCATAGTTCTGGCACTGGCCATAGGAAACCCATTTTTTGTTACAAGTTCCATGAAAACACCACAGTTCTGGCACTAGCCATGAAAATGCCATGATTTGCAGCATGCTTCTTTAAAACACCATTGTTCAGACACTAGCTATGGAAGCCCATGATTTCCAGCATGTTCCACAAACAACACTATAGTTCTGGCACTAGGCATAGCAAGGCTACTATTTGTTTTACATGTTTTAATATTCCAGCAAGAAAACTGTGATGAAACAAAAGGCATAATGTCCAGAATGAAACTAAAGAAATGCAAAATGTGTTACCTGGCTTTCCAGCATGGTTGAAAGCTTCACTCCACTGCCAGAATTTCTGTATCACTAGCATTCCTCTTGAAAAGAAATGTCCCTTGGTGGCTATATATTTGTCAGTGGTATCATGGGAGACAGGGAGCATCATTTTTCAGAAGGAGCATCATGGCAACACTGCCCCCAGTTCATTCACTACAATCTGTTCCCATCTTGCTCAGGTGGTTTTCAGCTATTTCTGGAGATGCATCACAATTTTGACAATTTTTGGCCTGGTTTTCAGCACATGCTGCTCAGTTTGGACATACGGTGACGTCCCCCAGGATGAAACCCATTTAAAGCACTGTGCAGTATGCTGCAGCAGACCTACTGAGTTAAT
The DNA here is from genome assembly GCA_016271365.2 of Neoceratodus forsteri. NCBI lineage: Eukaryota > Metazoa > Chordata > Ceratodontiformes > Ceratodontidae > Neoceratodus > Neoceratodus forsteri. Next base: position 45,862,041 of record CM057451.1, read on the forward strand.
GAGTTTTCAATATACCATCCTCTTTTGTCATGCAGGAAAGTGGCATTCACTTCATCCTGGCAGTGTCACATTTTCCTGAATGACAAAAGGAACTAATTGCCATTGAAATTACATTGCTTTATTCAGTAAGTCTGCTGCAGCATTCTGCAGAGTGCTGCAAAATGCTGCAGAATTGAATTTCATCCTGGGGAACACCACTGTAAGTGGTAGATCATCTACAATCTAGTTTTGCTTTTGCAGCATCCTATCTGCATTCTGCTGCACTAAATATCCCTTTTGGACATGTTTAAAATTCCCACGCTGGAAACATCCATACTGAAACTCCAGCCCAGGATCCCTTGATTTTGGCCAGTTATATCACTGAGAAAATCATGGCCTTAAAATGCACCACGCAAACCGTCACATACAGCACCCAAATAACACAGTTGGAAAACATTATAGCCTTGCCCAAGTTGACATCAATTGTACTCCATTACTTTATAGTTCTCTGTGAACAGGGTCTCACTGTCTTTCTTTCTCTATATCAATTACTGATATGTAATATATGGATCCTGAAAATAATGCTATCGAAAACGGTGCAAAAACATCCTTGTAATAGATACCATTTCCCCATAATAGCACACTTCACACCCAATAATTCACTCCCAATAATTCACTCCCAGTAATACATTCCCAACAATACTATCGTTCAGACTTTAGATTGATAGTATTATCAGTCCTGCACAAAAGTGTCATAACCTGTCACCTTGGCGCCATCACAGTCAGGCTTCTTCAGCAGTCAGCACGAAGAATTTAAAAAATGGCTCCATGGTAAACGAGCACCACAAAACTTTCCATTGTCATATTCTAGCACAAAAAGCAACACTAATCTCTCGGACAAAGCCACAAACAGGTACCAAAAACAGGCTACAGTTCGTCTCTGACCAGGAAAATCAAAATACCTTAATAAAAAACAGCTTTTAGCTGTTACTCTTACAATGAACTGTTTCCTGCACTTTCCTGATGTCCTCTTCAAACAGCTTCCTGATTCCTCATTCAAGCCACGCCTCAGCCTATGCAACACTCCAACAAGTAAGACCTCACCACCTTCTCGCATCCATATATTACAAAAATTAAAAAATAGGTTACAGTGAATTACTTGGCTGAAATTTCATCGAGAGGTTCTGGGGACATAGAAACCTCTCAAGCTTCGCTCTCGAGGTTATCTATGTCCCCAGAACCTCTCGATGGAATTACAGCCTTGTAATTCACTATAACCTATATATTATTCTATTTATAATGTACGGTAGAACATTGTTACCACCATAAATCTAACGTTCTGCAGTGTTGTTGTACCATTGGTGTGACGTCTTGATGTTGTAACCCATCAATGGTATGTCACATTGATGGTATAACAACAGAGTTCACTCTGCGCATGCACGTTACTGGAACCATTGGCCTTCCTGAACCAGATGCGATGGTGAGAGCTATACCCAGAGCAGAGCGATGGTGAATGAAAAGAAACAAAGTACGGATCCAGCTTAATTTTTTTTTACTTTTTATGGGGACCATACTCTATGACTATATAGGGCGGGATTCACAAAGCGCATGCATTTCTTGCAGCTGCGGGTAAACTACTGCGCAAGTGGGTTGCAACTTGCAGAGCTGCAGGTTACCCTCAGTGGCGGGTATTCACAAAGCTGGAGCCAGATTACGACCGGCTCCATGGATTATGGCCGCTTGCAGGTGGTATCATCAGAGAGATGGCCGCTGCTGTGGGAATGTGCTACAGCTGGTGGGAGCAGCCGTAACACCCTCCGCAACTGCTGCAGCTGCGAATCACAACTGCTGCAGTTGCAGGCAATTACAGTCTGCAACAGCAGTTGCGGAGTGGGACTTAGGATTTGGCAGCTTTGTGAATCATGCCCATAATGTATAGTCCATGACTGGCAACAAAAGTGAGTTGCCATCTCAAGGCTACGCAGATGACCCAAACCTCTTGAGCTTTACTCTTGAGGTTTAAACAGTCGTCATGGTGACCTCTCAATGGCTACCCACATTCGTTACCGATGACAGACCATACATTATCCTCTATGATTTTCCAACTGTGCCTATTATCCATACTTTTGTTGCACTTGCTACTTCCTCACTTTTACTTAGTTGTTAATGTTTCAATATTTTCACCACCTCTCTTATGATTATGACATTTATGTCAATTTTTATGTACACAAGAGTAACATGTATTACTTGTAGCTTTTTGTTTGTTGTATGTATACAGTATACTGCTATTATTGTGCTTCCTTATGTTTTGTAACCTCGCAGGTTGTGCATGAAAATAGGCATTTGCTTTGCTAAGTTAAATTGAACCAGACAAAACTGGTGGTGGTATTTAAGTGAGATGATGATGAAGTGATACAATCCAGCAATTTGAATCTATTTTGAAGAATATGGGATAATTAATTATTTTAAACATTAGAAAGTTGCCATTTGCATGGGAGAATGAATAAAAGAATAATTTATTGAATATTGACTTTTGGCAATGGTAACACATGCAGCACTCATGTAATAAAGAAGCCACACTAGTTATCTGGAACCCTTTACATAGTCACAAACTGCTGCAGTGGCACAAGCCCAGCTTGCACCACTTTTCAGCCTTGCACCCCTTTTGTGGCTATGCACAAAAAGGGCATTTTCCTGCACAAGTGGTAAAGCAAAAGAGGAGGGGCAGCCAGGGTAATGAAGGAGCATACAAATGAGCTACTGGCTATACACAGTGGCGTATCGGCAAACTCACTTGTCTCTGGTTACAAGCCATAATGACTCTCAAACCAGGTAGAACTGTTGGAAGCAGTTCTACATGGCTAGCTTGTGAGATGGGATGAATGTTTCATTGGGGTGACTGGATGGTTGGCACACCACACTGCAAAATACATTAATTTGCAGAACAGGACTATGAAGGAGTGACCCACTGGACACTAGGGTGTTTATTTAATCTTAGTTCCTTTAGCAAAGGGCTACTGGACCAGTAGGGTGAACCAGCATGGAACAGTGAATCACACCAATGAATGGCACACAAGTGGACCTTATGGTATGGATGTTGGAGACGACTGGCAGTAATACCACTAGTACAGTGCTCTGTGCATGGGACAGTGCCATGACACTGGTGCTATGTCATAAGCACACCCCTGTGCCAGTCACAGTCCACTATGTTAGGATGCACAAACCTTATTTGCACAACCTAACATGTGGAATATGCTTTTGTATAATTGTGCTAGGTGACACTGGTGCAGGGGTACTCCACCCCTAATACTGCCTTTGTACAATACATAGTCATAATGCTTGTTGGGCCAAAATAGGGCCTGGAGAGAGGCCAGTCGTGTTTGGCACCCATACCCAGGGCTCCCACCAGACCAAGTGGGCAGGTAGCCATTGGGTCGGCAATATCCACCAGTCACCTTCAGGTGGTTCTGTGCAATGTCAGATTCATTAGGAACAAGACTGCAATTATTGCAGACTTGATTTCCTCAGTCGATCTGGCTTGCATTACAGAAACTTGGTTGGGGGATGACGTGGGTCCTGTGTTGGAGGTGTCAGTCCTGGCTGTGTTCTCCATAGTGCACTGGCTGAGGAAGGAACACAGGGTTGGCAATGTGGCCATTTGTTTCAGATCCAGCCTAAACTTCTCCATGCATCCAGTAGGTTCTACTTCAAATGTGTGGAAGTGCACAGGGGTCGAGGTACAGGCTGCAGAATCCTCTTTGTATACCGGCCTCCGGGACTTAAGGGAGATTTTTTGCAGGAAGTCACAGACTTCACCACCCAGATAGTGTTGGAATCACCCAGATGGTTAGTTCTGGGTGACTTCAATGCCTGAACTGATGACAAACTCTCACATTTTGGTCATGACTCCCTCCAGTCAATGATTTCACTAGGTCTTGCACAAGCTGTTGCTTCTGCAATCCACAGCCATGATCACACCTCGGACTTAGAGTTCTCACTGGGGCTTGAGGTCACAGACCTCAGGATTGATCTGGTCATTTGGTTGGATCACTGCATGATAGAGTTCTCATTCAGAGCCGCCCCATTAGTCCTTCCCTTAAACCAAAGGGTGGTTCACAACTGGAACAGGCTCCCTTTGGAGGTGGTGGGTAGTAAGACCACGCAGATGTTTAAATATAAATTAGACAAATTTTTTAAAGGGAAGATGACATGTTAGTACCCGAAAGCGAGCATAATGGAGAAAAGTCTACCTTGCTCTGTATAACTCCTATGACTCCTGTGACTCCCCTGTAGAGATGGCCAGGTACCATCTTTTGAAGGGATTATCCTTAGACAGACTAATGGCGGTACTGGATCTATTTGGTGTGAGTGTTGCTTGTGTGACAGGTATGGGTGAAGTGGTGGCAGCATATAATAGTGCTGTCTCCAAGGCACTTGACTGTGTTGTGCCAGTCCATATATGACCTAGGTCTTCTTGCTTGAGACCCTTGTGGTTTGATGGGGCTCTCAAGGAGGTGAAGACCATGGGTCAGAATTTGGAGTGCTGTTGATGGAAATCCCAGTCTGAGGGGGACAGACTGGCTTTGAGAATTCACTATGGTTAATACCAAAGGGAAATCTACCATAAGAAGGCAGTGTTCCTCTCCAGGGAGATTGCAGCAAGGAGGAACAGATGAGCTCTGCTCTTTCAGAAAGTAGACAAGCTACTCCAACCTGCCTGTTTGCAGCTGAAGAGAGCAGCTTCAGTCACTCAGTGTGAGGAGTTTGCTCTGTCCTTCTCTGACAGGGTGTCCTCCATTAGGGCTAGAATTTCTCCAGTGGGGCACAGATGCTGCCCTGTAGTGGTGAGTCATGCATTTCCAGAGGCACTTCTATTGTCTGGAGCGAGTTTAGGCCAGTGAGGGTGATACAGGTGTGCAAGGTGATTTTGAAGCTGTGGCCCACATACTGTAAATTGGACCCAGACTCAACCTGTCTGTTGATGGGATACGTCGAGCCCATCAGTCCAGTGTTCACTAAGATTGTCTGGTGTTCACTTTTGGAGACACTTTTTCCAGCGCCCTGCAATAGGTGCTGGCGAGGCCCCTCCTAAAGAAACCATCTCTCAATCCTAAACTCTTGGCAAATTATAGACCAGTCTCTAACTTCCTATAGTTTGGTAAGGTTATTGAGAAAGTAGTGGCTTTGCAGCTCGAGGCACACCTTTCGACCTATGACATCTATGTGCACTTCCAGTCTGGGTTTAGGTCCAGGCATAGCACCAAAATGGGGTTACTCAGGGTGCAGAATGACCTCCTCAGGGCAAGGGATAGAGGGGAATGGTCAATACTTGTTCTCCTCGATCTCTTAAGCATTTGACACTGTGGACCATGTAGTGCTGCTGGATCATCTAAGAGAGCTCATTGGACTCAATGGTACTGTCATCAACTGGTTCAAGTCCTTTCTTACTGGCAGGACATAGAAGGTAGTGATGGGGAGGTTTTCCTCCTTCCCAAAGCCCCTGCCTTGTGGAGTTCCCCAGGGTTCAGTCCTGTCACCTATGTTGTTTGCAGTGTACATGCTTTCCCAGGGTGAGATCATTAGACAGTGTAGCTTGGGATTTCACTGTTATGCAGATGATACCCAGCTGTACATGTCATTTTCACCCGGGACGATTGACGCATGGAGGTGCTTAATAAGTGTCTGACTGAGATCCAGGACTGGATGTCCTCAAGCTGGCTGCAACTCAATACCAACAAGACAGAGGTGCTAGTGATTCAGCCTGGTTGCTGGTGAGATATGGGTGCTGCTGGGAGGGGAACAGGGTTATTCCTTAGCCCTACTCCCTTGGTTGTACCTATTAAGGTGAAAAATCTGGGTGTTATCCTTGATGATGGATTGACACTAGAGGCTCAGGTGTTGTCCATCTTCCAGAGTGATTTTATCCAGCTTAGGAATATCCCCCGGATTAAAGCCTTAATTCCACCTGATGACCTGCCCTCACTGGTGCATGCTTTTGTGATGACTAGACTCGACTACTACAATGGTCTTTACTTTGGGGTCAGTGGAGGGGTTCTCTGTTGCTTGCAGCTGGTGCAGAATGCAGCAGCCAGGTTGCTAATGGGCCTTCTGAGTTATTGTCATGAGACCCTGGCCCTGCGTGACCTGCATTGGCTGCCAATGAGATGAAGATTCAGCTTCAGGGTGGGCTTGCTCACCTACAGTATAAAGCCCTCTACAGACCAGGCCCTGACTACCTGAGTGACCACCTGACTCCTGTCCACCCTATGCGCTTACTCCACTCCTCCACTGAAGGCCTCCTAGCGGTCCCCAGGGCACAACTGAAGACCTCAGGAGTTCGGTCATTTGAAGTGGTGGGCCTGGCCCCATGGAATTCGCATCCAAAAATCTTTGAGGGAGGCCCCATTGGTGGAGGTGTTTAAGTGGGGTTTGAAGGCACATTTGTTTGGAGAGACATTTGCTTACTGCCTTTGCATTCCTGAAGGGACAGACTGCTGAACTGTTGATTTAAATCAGATGATTTTATTTGTGTACCATTGTTCATTTGTTGTTGTTATCATTGACGTATGTTTTTGTATTCATGTATTTTATATAATTTAAACTACTTCCTGCCTATACAGTGCCCAGAGATTCCGGGATGGGGCACTAGATAAAGTTTATTATTATTATAAGATGTTGGAGTGGGAGATGCCTTTTGCACCCTGGTATTGTGCCACCACACCTCATGATAGTGTTTCAGGCCCCAGTTGTATGCAATTTTATTTTATTTATTTTTATTTAAATGTTGGTAACAGGGAAAGGCACACTGAGCTAAAGCTTGTTTCATGTGTGACCCAGGGAGGGGGGAGTGGAGGGAGTAATATATGTTTACAAAATCATACTCTTACATTTACAGATATGTACAGTACAGTCTCAAAGACTTGTTGATAGCTAGCAGAGCAATAAGTTTACATATGCGTACATTTACAGATATTTACAGGACAAAATTCATGACTAGTGAAAGCAATCAGAGTCAAAAGAAATACAGAACCCAATTTTGAAAGTAAATGCAATGATTATAAAAGAAAGATCAGGTACAAAAGTAGTAGTGTGGTAGAGGGAGGCAGGGGACAAGAGGCAGGGGAGAAGGGAAGAGGGAGGAAAGGGTGGAATGGTGGAGGAAAGAAGAGGTGGCAGTTTGTGGAAGGCCAGGTAGTGTGGGGAGAGTGGTCTGTAGGTCAGGAGGGGGATGCAGGAGCACCCTGCAGAGAGCAAGAGGAGGAGGATGCACTTATGGCAGTGAAAGGATGGAGATAAGGGGTGTGTCTATGTAAGGAGTTTTGGATTGATGGGAGGTGATGGGAGAAGGCAGCCTGTCAAGCATTAGTACAGGTGTGGGGGAGGGAAAAGGTGTGGGGGTCTCTAAAGTGCAGTGGATAGGATGAGGAAGAAGGGGGGGAGAGAAGATCTGAGAGGTAGGAAGGGAAAGAGTTGAACCAGAGTTTGGAGATAAACGTGGTGCCATGAAGTAGTCAGCGTGATTTAAGGAAGGCAAGAGAGAGGGAGGAATAAGAGTGCAATGATACGTTCGTGGGGGAGCATTTGAGATGAAATAGCAGGAGACGTTAAATAGGGTGTCTAGCCTAGCTAGGGATGATAGAGGGGCAGAGTTGAAGACTATGTTGCCAAAGTTGAACATGGGATCATCTTCATGAGTAATTCCCATCAGACTTCTGGGGAGAGGGCATCCTTGTTTCTATACATGGCTGCAAGTTTAGACTGGAGTTTTGAGCGTATGTAATCAGTGTGTGGTGAAATCCTGATGGCTGTCAAGCCATACACCTAGGTATTTGTAGAAGGGAGCTGATTTGATGAGTGTGCCATCAAGGGTGTGAAAGGAGGGAAAGTAGGAGGTATTGGCAAGTATTTACACATAGAAACAAAGAAACAGAGACATTGGTGGCAGAAAAAGACCTTTGGTCCATATAGTCTGCTCATAATACACTATCCTTCCCCCTAGATCTAGTGTCTCTATGGGGTTTATGCCCATGCTGTCCACCTCCAATGTTCTCTGTTTTGTTGCTACCCCCCTCCTGGGGTGACTATTAAGCCCTTAACTCTGTCCTAACTGTTTATGAAGCCAATAATGGTCATGGGGCCCACCACCTCAGCCAGCAGACTGTTTCATGTCTCAGCTACTCTCTCCATAAAAAGAGAACTTCCTTATGTCCCTTCTGAATTTCCCTCCTGCCAAATTCCACTCATGACCTCATGTTCTAGATTACCTAGTCCTGTTGTATAGTTCCTCACAGTTTACTTTGTTTATTCCTTTCAAGAACTTGAAGGTCTCAAGCAAATCACCCCTCTCCCTTCTGTCCTCCAACGAGTGCATGTTCACTTCCCTTAGTTGACCCTTCTTCAGATCTATCCTGCAGGCCATGAATTTGTTTGTTACTCTATGCTGCACCATCTCCAGCCTGTCCTTGGACATAAGTAGTAGACCATCTGGCATTAGCCAAGTGAGAGCTCCAGAACTGGGCACAGTACTCCAGGTGTGGCCTTACAGGTGATCTATAGAGAGGTAGTAGTACCTCCTTTTTCCTGTTATGAAAACCCTTCCTAAGATACCCTAATATCTTGGTTGCCTTTCGGTAGGCTCTGTTACAGTGGCTAGGTTGTAGGTGTAAAAATATCATGAAGGACTTATTGAAGCACCAAAATGTGCATCATAACTCCCTGGAATACACTCTTCTATAATAATATATTATACATGATAATAAATAGCAGCAGTCATTTTAAAACATTAACCTGCCTCTTAGAGGTCAGTGCAGTATTAGTCAATACATATAGTGGCGCCCCCCAGGATGAAACCCAATTCTGCAGTATTTGCAGCACTTCTGTAGACGTTGCAGCACCTACTAGAGTTATGTATTAATGGCACTAGCCCTTTGTCATTCAGAAAAATGTGACACTGCCAGGATGAAGCTGAATGCCAGTTTTCTGCATGACAAAAGTGACTAATTGCCATTGAAATTACATTGCTTTATTCAGTAGATCTGCTGCAGCATACTGCAAAGTGCTTTAAAAGTGGGTTTCATCCTGGGGGACGCCACTGTAGGTACTGTACATCGATGATATAGTATAGAAAGACTAAAAGTCACTCAGGTCTGCCCTTTTGCTCCTATCTATGATTCCTCAGTCCTTTTAGGACTCCCAGAGCCCAACCTTTCCTTTTGCTTTCAATTACCCTTTTTATGTATTCCTTTGGGTTTTGATCCCTGTGGTAGTTCTAGCATTACTTTCATTACTGGATAGATTGTCACGATTTTAAGCTGCTGTTCATGCTGTAGTATATGAACTAGTTTCCTTACTAGACAAAATGAAGTTTACAGCACTTTAAAAGGCATCTAATAACTTTTTTAAGCATTACATGAAATGTGAGGGGTTTAAAATGTAAATAGGTTATAGGATCTTTATGTGTATACAGCACAATATGTCTTAACTGCCCTTGGTGATTCACATATTGGTTTATGCAAAACACCTGTTAATTACTTGATTAGTTATCTGTCAGTGTACAAGGAGGTAGGAGTACTGTTTCAGTTTATTCTTTGAAAAAAACTCGTGTTCTGATGCAAAACATCAGAGGCTGGGGTTTGGGGAGCACACTACTATGCTAAATGTCTGTATGTTGCTTTTAATCCATATATGCAATAAAGAGATTTTTTTGGAATATACTTAGTACATTCTACTATTTTAATGGTGGTACCTGAACTTAGTTATGGGCAGTTTTGACAGAATGCAGACCATCCGGTAATAGCCACAACCCCATCTGTGTTGCAACATTGAAGAAGCCAGTCAAATTAATTTGTCACGAACTATCTGTAAGACCATTTTCTTCCAGAAAGTCTACTACTTAGGTCAGTTCCTTTATGATTGACTCCATCATTTTGCTTACTACATTGTTATGCTCACTGGTCTATAGATGCCTGTGTTTCCCTATACCCACTCTTGAGCAGGGGGACCACATTTGCCACCCACCAGTCCTCAGAAACCTCCCCATAGTGAGTGATTCATTAAACAGGTCAGTAAAGGGTGTTGCCAGTGACTGAATTACTTTTTTAGTACTCACTAATGCAGCCTATCTGGTCCTGTGGACTTGGTCACATTACAGTCTTGCAGGCTTATTGGAACTCATTTCCTAGTTATACACCCTGGGCTGGATTCACAAAATGAAATGGGACTAAGTCTCACTGCGCAACTCCAGTTACAGCCTGAAATCTCTGCAACTTCGGATATTTGTATTCACAGTCCCCGCAGCTATGGAAATGTTACACCTGGTTCACTGGCCATAACATTATTCAGCAGCTGTAGGAAAAAACACCCACAAGCTGCCATAAATCATGGAGCCGATCATAAACTGGTTCCACCTTTGAGAATAATGCAGCTGCAGGAAAAATTGCAGCTCCGCAAGTGGCAACCCACTTGTGCCAGGTTTTTCCTACAGTTACAGGAATTTCAGGGGCTTTGTGAATCCCCCCATGTCTCCATTCTATTACTATCATTACCCCGGAAGCTAGTTTTTCTGTAAGGCAATGGCCCAGTATTTTCTATTGTGAATACAGAACTGAGACATTAATTTAGAGCAGCAGTGCAATTAAACATTTTCATTTTCAAAAACCTAGTTTCAACTACAATTAATAAAAACATTAACATGCCTGTCAAATCTACTTTTACAAGTACGTAATTTTCTGCACACTGTAAGTTCTTTTTATTTTCTCAGTCCTAACCTTGCCAAGGCTACAGTGCTGTCTCTAAGTCAAATGTGGCAGCCATCCGGTAAAACTAGAAACTGTTACCACCTATAACTGGAAGATGCCTTAAACCTTTTATAATGAAAAATGGTAGGATTAAATGTTTTTGCCCCGTTTCATTGCACTGCTGCTTTAAAATTTGTGTTTTCAATGTCCGCAATGCTTGTCCCATCTTTTTTTATTCTGTCTGTTATCATTTATCTGTCATTTTCCCTTTACGTACAAAAAGTTGTTCATTTTTCTTTGACCCCTTGACCTATCCTCAGTTATGTGCTCAGTTTAGACATCCTTATGATACCCTTTCATTTTGCTAATTTTTCTTTGCGACTCTGGTTGGACTTGTTCTGCTATCTCTTGTATAACCTAACCTTTTTATCCTCTAATACCTTTCTCATTTGCCTTCTGAGTCAAAGTGGCTTCTTCTGCTTCTTGGTCTCATATACATGTTTTATACAGACAAAGGTGGCTCATGACTTTGATTTGTCTGTTGGAAGCTGCGAACCTTGCTACACTGCAAAGAACAAACTATAACTCCATGTAGGACCTGGAAACCTGGTAAGGCATAATACTGGTGGGACTTGTTAAGAAAGGGAGCTACACTTTCTACAAAAAGTTTCATTTTTTTTCCTTATTGGCATTAAGCAGAGAATTGAAGGATTCCATTAAAAGTGTAGTAATTTTGTAACCAGAGGGAGTGAGATACAACTGAATTTGCTTGATTGTTGGGGTTGAGACCTAGGATTTGGAAGGATATTTTTGCAACATTTTAAAATAGTCCTGCTGGCTGAGAAGTTAGGTTTTTATCCCTGGTTTCACTGAAAGATTTTGTGTATTGGAATCAGACATAGCAGAGTGCCTACATTGAAAGGCCTGCTTACATCACAGGTGTCACTAGCCAATCAATTGGCTCTGGGTGGGGTTTCATCACTGTGCTGTCTTAGGCATCCTTCACAGTTAGAAGCCAGTCAGACTGACTTTGATTTGTCTGTTGGAAGCTGCAAACCTTGCTACACTGCAAAGAACAAACTATAACTCCATTTAGGACCTGGAAACCTGGTAAGGCATACTACAGGTGGGACTTGTTAAGAAGGGGAGCTACGCTTTCTACAAAAAGTTTCATTTCTTTTTTCCTTATTGGCATTAAGCAGAGACTTGCAGGATTCCATTAAAAGTGTAGTAATTTTATAACCAGAGGGAGTGAGATACAACTGAATTTGCGTGATTGTTGGGGTTGAGACCTAGGATTTGGAAGGATATTTTTGCAACATTTTAAAAGTGTCTTGCTGGCTGAGGAGTGAGTTCATTTTTATCCTTGGACTCAGTAGAGTGGTTTGTACAGGAGCCATGGTCTAGTAAATTGTGGTGTTAGTTGAATTACTATAAAGGGCAATACTCACCAGGGTGGTGGAGCAGTTGTGTATTTGATTGTTTCTAACAGTCACCAGTGGCTGTGGACTACCCACCCACCCTACCCCATTTCCTTTATAGCCACAGTTCTGACATCACTTCCTCGACAGGTCTTGGGGCAGAACTGTCATATCCTTAATAACCCAGCACAGTGCAAAAGGGTAGGTACACACCACAAATAATAATAAATATATATATATATATATATATATATAGATATATATTACATATTGTATATTATAAGGAGAGGGACATGGGGAGTGGTGCAATGCACTGGCTGTGGGCAGCAGTTTCTGGGAGACATTCTGGAAACTGCATTGATGTCCTATTTGCAGGCAACTGTCAGCTCTGAGGGAGGAGGTTTCCCACCTCCAGGCTGAACTAGCAAGGATTAAGGAGGCCTCTCCCTTCCAAAGAGCAGCACTTCCACAACCACTGCCTCAGAGGTTGCCAAGTATGAAGAGCAGTTGGACCACAGTGGGTTCTGGGATGGTGCGGGTGGTGGACCAGAGGCAAAGCCCCCTAGTTGTACCTCTACACAAATCATATGCCATTCTGGCAGAGCAAGGTTCCTCTATGATGGCACCCTCAGTGGAGACCCAGAAGAATGCTGAGGACATCCACAAGGAGACCCACAAAAGGGTGGCAAGGGACACCACAGGGAAGGAAACAGCTTCTGATAGGGACTCAACTGTTAGGGGGTAAAACTGGGAAAGGGAGAGGAGAGGGAAGTAAGGTGCCTGCCTGGTGCCATGGCTTGGAGGGACAGGAAGCGAATCCTCAGGATTGCAGAAGCAGCATCACAGGAGAGGGAACTAGATATCATAGTCCACCTTGGGACAAATGACCTAGCTAGGCATGGGATCAGTGTAGTGCAGAATGAATTTGTGGAGTTGGGGAGGGGCCTCAGACGGGTAGCAAGCATGGTAACCTTCTCAGAGGTGCTACCAGTCCATGGCAGGAGTGAGGCTAGGTTACTGCACACCATGCAGTTTAATGAATGGTTGCAAAACTGGTGCAGAGCACAGGGCTTTGGCTTCATCTGGGACTGGGGGGGCCACCTGAAGAGATAAAGGTCTATACTGGCATGATGGTCTGCATCTGTCCACGAAGGGAACCAAGCTCCTAGTTGATAGGTTTAAATGCTTCCTTGGCAAGCTTTTAAACTAGCCAAGGGGGGAGGCACTGATAAAAGGCAGGAAATTTCAATCCTCCCTCCACAAAACATGGCAGGTAGTAAGGTAAACACTGAGGTACCGAGCTCAACACAGGGCAGGACAGGGGTAAATGGAAAAATAGACAAGGACAATAAGAGCAGGGATGGGGGAAAAAAGCATAACACTAACATTAAATGGAGGGCAATGAGTACCAATGCCCGTAGTCTGAGAAACAAGCTTCCTGAGCTAGTAGCCCTGATGGAAGATGAACAATTGGATATCGTGGCAGTCACGGAAACATGGTACACCAAGAACCATGACTGGGATGTCAACATACCAGGGTACACAATCTACAGAAGGGACAGGGAAGGTAAAAGAGGAGGTGGAGTAGCTCTATATACAAGGGAAGGGATCAAAGCTACAGAACTAAAAAGTAAAGGGGGAGGTCAAGAGGCACTCTGGGTCACCTTGGAGACAGGAAATGGCATCAAAATATGCACAGGGGTTGTATACAGACCCCCGTCTCAAGGGGAGGAAATGGACAACAAAATGATAAAGGACATTCTCAAAATGGCTGAAAAAGGGGAGATACTGTTGATGGGGGACCTGAATATGCCAGATGTTAACTGGATAACATGTACTGCAGCCACATCCAAGAGCAGGGTCATTCTCGATGCCCTGCAGGGGGCAGACCTTAGACAGCTAGTGTTGGAACCCACTCGGGAGGGAGCAATACTAGACCTGGTACTCTCAAATGGAGAGGATCACAAATTCAGAAGTCAGTAGACATCTGGGAACAAGTGACCACTGCACAAGTGCTTCACAATGAGCACAACCATGGAGATAAGCCATACAAAAACAAGGATACTGGACTTTAGAAGGGCTGACTTTGGCAAAATGGGTGAATACCTGAAAAATGCACTAGCAAATGACCAAAAGGGAGGGGTGGAAGAACAATGGAGAAAAATCAAAACTGTCATCATATAGGCAACAAGCCTTTGTGTGAAACAAATAAAGAAAACAAAGCGGAGTTAAAAAAACACTATGGTTCTCAAAAGAGGTGGCAGGGAAGGTTAAGGAGAAAAAGGCTGCATTCAAAATGTATAAGGAATCACAGAAGGAGCATGACAGGGAACTGTATCAATTAAAGCAGAAAGAAGTGGGGGAGGCAGTCAGACTAGCAAAGGCCCAAACCGAGGAAAAAATAGCCAACTCAGTTAAGAAGGGGGATAAAACGTTTTATAGGTACATTAGAGAGCATAGAAAGGTTAAGGGAGGGATAGTGAAGATTAATAAAGGAGAGGGAAGATGGGCAGAGGGAGACAGTGAAAAGGCAGAGATACAGAATGAATACTTTTGCTCAGTATTCACAAAAGAAGATGAGGAGGAGTTACCTAAACCCGACAATAGAAGCACTCTGGGAAGGGGGGTTGACACCAGTCCATTCACAGAAGAAAGAGTCTTGAAAGAACTCCTAAAACTCAAGGTGGACAAAGCAATGGGGCCTGATGGGATTCACCCCAGAATCCTAAAAGAACTAAGGGAGAACCTAGTGACACCACTGATCACGCTTTTTAACAAATCATAGCAGGATGGGGCGGTACCTAAAGACTGGAGGAGGGCAGATGTGATTCCCCTTCACAAAAGTGGGAGCAAGGCAGAAGCAGGAAGCTACAGACCTGTAAGTTTGACCTCAGTGGTACGGAAAATGATGCAATCACTTCTGAAAGAAAGAATTGCTGAGTACTGAGAGGCTAGCGGGGCACAGGACCCAAAGCAGCATGGATTTATAGCAGGAAGGTCATGTCAGACAAATCTAATTGATTTCTTTGACTGGGTGATCAAAGTAATAGACCAGGAAAGGGCTGTGGATATGGCCTACCTAGACTTTAGCAAGGCATTTAACACAGTCCCGCACAAAAGATTAATAATCAAGTTAGCCAGCCTGGAAGTGGGTCCCAGGGTGGTAGCCTGGGCAGCAAACTGGCTGCACAACAGGACACAGAAGGTAGTAGTGAATGGAACACATTCCGAAGAAAGAGGAGTTACTAGTGGAGTACCTCAGGGCTCAGTACTGGGTCCAGTCCTCTTTAACATCTTTATAGGTGACATCGCAGAGGGTCTGGAGGGAAAGGTATGCCTCTTTGCAGATGACACAAAGATCTGTGACAGAGTTGATACACAAGAGGGGTAGAAAAGATGAGAAGGGACTTGGCAAGGTTGGAGGAATGGTCAGACATATGGCAACTTAGATTCAATGCAAAGAAGTGCAAAGTAATGCACCTGGGAAACAAAAACCCAGGAGAAGAGTACACAGTAGCAGGGGAGGTACTAACAACAACAAAAATGGAAAGAGACCTGGGGTAGTCATATCAGATGACCTAAAGGTGGGTAAGCAATGTAAAAAGTTGGTAAGGATAGCCAGGGGGATACTGGGATGCATAGGAAGGGGCATCACAAGTAGAAAAAAGGAAGTGGTTATCCCTCTATACAGACAGTTGGTGAGACCCCATCTGGAGTACTGTGTGCAGTTTTGGAGACCTCATCTATGCAAGGACATAGACAGGATGGAAGCAGTCCAGAGAAGGGCAACTAAAATGGTGCAGGGTCTGCAGCAGAAACCATATGAAGAGAGACTGAGAGAGCTTAATATGTATACTCTTGATGAAAGGAGGGACAGAGGGACATGATAGAAACGTTCAAGTACCTCAAGGGAATCAACAAAGTCCAGGAGGGTAGCATCTTTCAGAAAAAGAGATGTGTAAGAACAAGGGGGCACAATTTAAAGATAGAGGGGGGATGGCTCAGGGGTAATGTGAGGAATTTTTTTTCATGGAGAGAGTGGTGGATACATGGAACAGCCTTCCTGAGGAGGTCGTTGGGTCTAAAACAATGGGGGAATTCAAACATGCATGGGACAGACACAAGGCAATTATAGTGGAGGGTTGCAGGAAGTAGGCTGTTGGTTAACTAGAATCTGCAGCTTATCCAGTAGATAGGGAAAAGGGCAGACTGGGTGTGCCAAGTGGTCCTTATCTGCCGTCAAAGTCTATGTTTCTATGTTTCTATATTGCCCCATTAATTCCTGTCCAGTTGTTTTCTGCTTCTTCTATTTCATGCAGGTCCTCCAGCTGTTCATTTATGATCTCCAGTTTACTGTACTGTAATCTATTTGCCTAAAGTCAGGGACAACTGTACTGCGTGTCTGCATTGCTCAGATGGTAGCACATCTGCCTCTTGACCTGAAGGCCATGGGTTCTAATCCCACACCAGGACTGGACTCATACCATACACAGCAGCATCTGAGGGAAGTTTTAAGGGAATGCTGTACTGTTAGGGTGTGCCATCCTCTGGATAAGACATTAAACCAAGGTCCCTTCTGCCCATCTCTGTTGCTGACCTGGTGGGTGTCCATATGGTAGTAAAAGAATTTAAGACACTTTCACAAGACTAGGGGAATTTTTTATTTGAGAAAAATTATTAAACAAGAACACAATGTAAACAAAAAGAATACAGTATTGTTAAAGGCGGTGAAAACTGTAGAATGAAAACAAAACAAACAAAAGAAAAAAAGAAAATCAAGCAGAACTAATATTCAAAGACAGCATTAACTTACCACAAGTATAAGATAACAAGGAGGGTAGCCACCGTTGACACAAAACTTACATAGTGTATTACTTAGTCAAAAACCAGGAACAGTGTTGCCACAGCTTATGAAACAATATTGATTTAACAGAATGTTTTTTCAAATGCATAGTGTTTGTTTAGAAAAGCCTTAACATGGTGGATACCTTGCAAAGCTGCAGGTTCCTTTAGCAGCAACACAAGAGTGCACCTTACTCGCCATAAATAAAATCTACATGTCACAAAAAAAAAAAAATTAAAATGCTTGCATGAAATTTCAGAACTCTTGCAGGGTATATTCCTAAAACTAATATTTCATAGGAAATAAACAGTTATCATTCCAGACTTGTGAGAACAGTTGCCAGAATTGTCTTAAAAAAGTATATGTTAAGAAGAAATGTTCCTTTGTCTCTAAAGCAGGTCCACAAGACTGATGGGGACACATGTCCCTCAAGAACTTAATGTTTTTTGATTTTTTTTTAAATATTCTGTTTATCCTCCTCCTCCAGGGAGCCTGGCAGATGACTCTGGACCCTCCCTCAGAGGGATTCCGTCTCTGTCCCCACCTTCCCCCACCTGACTATCCTGGTGATCCCCCACAGGTTACCACCTGTGACAGGGCTGGGCAAGGAGTGCCAGCTTCCCCCCACCCTAGAAAGCATATCCAGATTCCAAGTGTCAGGATGGGCACTGGCAGGACCATCACAGAGCCTGCCAGCTCCATTTTCCTGGTTTTGGCCCCCCCCCCGACATCTTACATCAGCTCGAGCCTCCCGACCTATAGCTTCCTCCAGCCATTGCTAGAGGGAGATCAATGAGCGGGACAGCTGTCCCTCCCTTGCCCAAGAGAGAAGAGCAGTCCTCCAGATGCTCAGTCCTCTCTCTCCCCTGCTGACCCCCAGTGGTCTGGGCTTATTCCCTAACACGGATTGTCAGCATGGCGAAAGGTGTAGCGTCCAGCACCTCAACCTCCAGTGCCACCAGGCTGGCCTGAGCTTTATGTTTTAAGGAGTTAGAAACTCTGAGTCTGCCATGGCAGGCAAACCAGCTCACATCCCGTAACTGAGTGGTAATTCTGATATCAGTGAGTTGCTGGAGAGCTATGTCAACTTGACTTTCTACACTACATGGTAAATGTGGTACAGAATAAAATATATCATGCAAGATACTAAGATAAAATGGTTTCCTAGTGTTTGACATTATATGGGATTGTATTGTTTGCCATTGCTTTAACTTTGTTAAGGTGGGCTTCATATGTGGCAGAAAATATTTTATTTTAGAGATAGCTGAGATTGTAAGGGTATTTTGTGCCCATACTGTATATCTTTTAATGGAAGAAACCAGTGGGCCAGGACACTGTGCCAAAAGAAAATGTGGCCATTCAATAACATAATGAAATTGATATAAATGAAAATACTGTGGAAAAAAACCCCCAACAGGATTAACCATCTTGATTCCACCCAAGCAATAACTGTGGTATGTATGATTTCTTCTGATGTGGTCCAACCAGCTACCCAAGAGCCCTTGAAAAAAATATATAAATCTTCACTTCCATAGCAAATGACATTGGATGCACATGCGCAACATGCAGAAATTGCGGTAAAAGCAGTGCCTTAATTTAAAAAAAAAAACTCTTTTCTCTTAGAAATGAATTTATGTTTCCATTGTTTGACCACTGCATAGGCAAGTGAGGCTTTATAAGGCATCATCCTGCAAGTCAAAGCTGATTCCCAGAATCTTGAGAGGGTCTGATGTGTTAGGGATGTTGGCAATACAGGTGAATGCGTTGTCCCATTTAGTGGGAGCTATCTGTAGACCTCTGCTTTTTGAATAGTTCAGCTTTGCACCAGAGACCAACTCAAGCATTGAGATGACATTGGGTACTTCAGGACCAGCTGATTTGTCCTGCACATATAAGCAAATATTGTCAGCATAGGCATAAATGTTACATAGAAATAGAAGCTGTTGGCAGAAAAGGACCTGTTGGCCCACCTAGTCTGCCCTTAAGTCCCTACCTACTGCGCTATCATAGACCTTTTTCGATCTCCTTACACCCCTAGGTAGGTAGGTAAAAATTTTTATTCATACAAGAAATGAATATGGATAACTTCACTGAGCCGAAGCTCATTTTATTTTTCAAAAATACTTTATTGAGGTAGAGTTGTGCCAATACAAATTATTCATTTGAATCACCAAAACATACAAGACAAAATGGCATTATGTACATCAACAGAGTGATAGCCAAATAATTGATATCCAAATAGTAACGTTAGCTGGATAATAAGCATACAGAATTGATCAGTAGATCACCAAAAGTATGTAATAGGAGCAACTGTGGAATACAAGAGGAGCAATTTCAGATTGCAAATTTTATTCAACAAAGCTTTCTGACCAATTTCTGGCAAATAAGGATAGGCTAGTACAATATCACACCGGGAACACACCAACTTCCAAGGCCTGCATGAAAAGGAGCCAGGTCTCGACAAACTGATTGTGTCTGCCGAGTGCACTGAGCTGCACCCTGTCCAAAGTCATACACGACAACAAATTGCTGCCCACCTTGAAATCAGGGGTGAAGAGGGAGACATTCAGATCAGTGCTATTGTTTTTCAGGCATTGACAAACGCTAAAGACCACAGATATTTATTGCTCCCTGTCTTGGGGTGCAGAGGGTCTGCCCCCAACAATAATTCTAAGGGAGATTTCACGGGGTTGTAACCAAGCACGTTACCCATTATCTGGTGGACATTATGCCAAAAAGGGGCCACCCAGGGACAGGTCAAAGCTAGGTGCAGGAAGTCCCCCTCTCCAATAATACATTTCAGGCAATTTCTGGGTTTGGAGGCATCGATTGAATGTAGTTTTGTGGGGGTGATGTAGGTTCTATAAAGGAAGATCAATTGGATTTGTCTGAGCTTGTTACTCCGGGAGCACGTCAGCAGGTGAGAGCAAGCAAGCTGCCAAGTCTTGTGATCTAAATCAATAAGTAGATGTTGGCACCACTTGTCTTTAATCCCATCCACAGCAAAGCTGGAGTGGCCCTGTAGAATATGGTAGAAGACAGAGAGAGGCCTTTGACCTGGCTGTAGTCAGAATAGTTCCTCTTCAAACGGGAAGGGGGGACCCCAACCATTAGTATGATTCAGGGTCATACCACATCTCTGTCTCATGAAGAGATAAACAAAAAAGTCCCCCAGCTATATACCCCACTCCTCACAGAAAGAGGAGAAGCTCTTTATCAGATCCCCATTGAACAACTGATGTACAGAAACTAGAACCTTTCGCCTACAGGCCCGAATGCACTGCAGAATAGGGATGGAGCACTGTCCCTGTGCTGGAGGCCTGCCAAAAGACCATCATTTGGTGATTACCTACAGGGTGACAAATGTGCCTGTGAACCGCCAGCCAAACCCCCAGAATGGCAGCCATAAATGGGCTAGAGGCCAGGGGAGGGTGTGGATCCCCTACGGCAGTGGCCAAGTTGTAATTTTTAAAATTATCCACTAGAAGATCCTCCTCTAGCCTCAGCCAGGAACAGTCTACATCTGTGTTGCCCACCGGAACAAAGGTTAACTGGGCAGCCCAGTAATATGCACAGAAATTAGGCAAACCCACCCCACCCACCCGAGGTGACTGTTGAAGAGCAGTTCTTTTGATTCTGGAGTTACGGACAAGCCACAGGAATTTGTGCAGGATTGCATCCAGGGACTTGAAATGAGCTCTGGGTAACCCAATGGGAAGCAACTGGTAGAGGTACAGGTATCTTGGCAGAATTGTCATCTTCACAACTCCCACTCTCCCCAATAGGAACAGCAGAAAAGCAGTCCATCTATCACAGTCCTCGACAATCCTGGAGAGGAGAGGCTTAGAATTAAGGGCACAAATAGAGTTCATTCTGGCCAAAATGTACACCCCAAGGAATTTTAACTTATTAACAAGTTATAGGCCCCCCCAATTGGTGATCAGCAGCATTCTATCTAAAGAGCCTATTGGGAGTAATTCACTTTTGGTCCAATTCACCCTGTGCCCCGAGATAGCTCCGTACCTGCTCATAAGCTGATGTACAGCTGGCAGGTCTTGCGCTGGGCATTGCAAATACATCAGCAAGTCGTCAGCATACATGGCTATTTCATATTCAGCCCCCCCCCCACTAAAGTCCCTAATGCCGTCATGGGTTCTAAGTGCTGCAGCCAAAGGTTCCAATGACAGAACATACATAGTGGGGACAAAGGACATCCTTGCCTGGTGCCTCACCCAAGTTTGAATGGGGGGATTGAGCATACCATTTACCGCTATCTGAGCCTGAGGCTTAGTGTACAAGGTGCAGACCCAACCTCTGAATGCAGGCCCAACACCCATCCTCTCTAAGGTGTCAAATAGGTACCCCCACTCCACACGGTCAACTGTCTTCTCTGCATCTAGTGCCAGCACCGCTGCCCCACGCTTATGTTTAGTTTAACCCCCTC
Source organism: Neoceratodus forsteri (assembly GCA_016271365.2). NCBI lineage: Eukaryota > Metazoa > Chordata > Ceratodontiformes > Ceratodontidae > Neoceratodus > Neoceratodus forsteri. The sequence continues at coordinate 45,883,464 of CM057451.1, forward strand.
TGTAAATCACATTTAGAGTGCAGTGGATGTTATGCTTCCCCTGTCACCCCTTAACAAATCCAGATTGGTCAATGTGCACCAGGGATGGCAGCAGTGAATCCAACCTGGTGGCCATTGTCTTTGCCAAGACTTTGTAATCAGCAGTTAACAAGGAGATAGGTCTATATGAGGCACACCAGGCAGGATTCTTCCCGGGCTTTGGCAGGACAGTGATAGTGGCAGACCATGTGGAGGGGGCAGATCACCTTTCTCCAGGTTCTTCACCAACGTATCATGCAGTGGGTCCAACAGGACCGATGAAAAGGTTTTAAAAAAGTCAATGGGGAGGCCATTTGGCCCCAGTGCCTCCCCCCTTAGTGCCTCCAGGGCAAGGGATACCACCTGTTTAGTTAAAGGTGAGTCCAGAAGCTTTGGTTCCCCTTACTCCAGCCTCTGCAGCAGGACTTCTGTGAAAAAAGAGTCAAGTTCTTGCTTTGTAGGGGAGCCCTCCGATGTATAAAGGGTTTCATAAAAATTACCAAAGGCCCTCTCAATCCCCAGTGCTTCCTGTATCAAGTGGCCTGCTCCATCATGGATTTGTCCCACCATGTGCTCAGCTTCATGCTTCCTCAACTGCCAAGCTAAGAATTTCTCCCCTTCTCTCCCCATCAAAGTACGCCCTCGTGCTGGCCAGAATGATGGTGCGCGCTAGCTTAGCACTGTCCAGCATATTGTATCACCATTTAAGTTTCTGGATTACTCTGTATAGTGGCATGGTGGGTTTCTTTCTGTGGGTGACTTCACAGGCCTCTATTTTGGCTCTCAAAAAGTTCATTTCTCCCTCCTCCGTCTTCTTATGGTGCACCGAGTTGGCACCAGTTTGCCCTCTAACAAAGGCTTTCAGTGCCTCCCACCAAACCTGATTGGAGGTGTCTCCCCTCTTATTAAATTGTAAGAATTCCTGAATTTGGTTAGACATGAAGGAAATGTATTCTGAGTCTCTCAATAGTGTTGGGTCTAATCGGCAATGCTCAGGGGGGGGCCACGGTGAACCAGAGACCCTCAGGGATATATGGTGAGAGGCATGGTCAGACAGCAATATTGAAGAGTACACTGCCTCCCCCACTTCTCCAGCCAAAGAATTGGAAACCAAAACTCTGTTTAGATGGGCATATGACTGATGGGAGTGGAAATAAAAACTATAGTCCTTGACCAAAGGGTTGAGGTGTCTCCAGGCGTCTACTAAGCCAATTTCCGATTTCAGTTCCCTCATTGCCTTTGCATTTTTTGAAATGGGTATCGGTGTGACACTGGATCTATCCAGAACTGTATCTGCCAGGCACTTAAGCCCCCCCAAATCCCGGGCCCCTCCCAGCTGGACATATCCGGTGCTAGCCTCTGAAAGAAACCTGGTTCCTCCACGTTAGGAGCATATACCAGAGTGTATCACCCCACTGGATCAATTATCTTTTCATATGATCTCCACCTGAAGACCCTGAGGGATCCACACTGAGGCCCCCCTGGCTTTTGAGGAGAATGTGGAAGACAACCAAGTACCCCCTAGAAAGTCACCTGTCTTTTTTGCCTCCACCACAGACGTATGAGTCTCCTGTAGGAGAACTATTTGCCACTTTGACCTCCTAACTTCTGCTAGAAGTTTCTTCCTCTTAATAATAGATTTGTGCCCACTGATGTTCCAGGTTGCTACTTTAATATCACTACCCATTATCAAAGCAAAGAGAAGGCCCTCCAAGTAACCAGCTCACCCTAGTGTGATGCAGACAGTTGGGGAGCCCCAGCCATTGCAGGTGCCCCAATCACAAGCATCAACCTCTCTGTACCGTACCTTAATTGAATAGCACATCTCTACCACCTTTTTAGGATTAATTAACAAGATCCCACTCCAACCCATCCCCCCTGAAGAAACACATGAAGAACCAGAAACCCCCCCATTCAAAACAACCCTTGGATCACTGACATAGGTGCCAAAAGGGTTGAGGCCCCCCATCCCAAGTGCAGCAGTCAGTGTAATTCCATGCCCAGTGAGAGGGAGCCACCCAAGCTCCCCAGCCCACCCCAACCAGAAATATCCTTCCCCAACCCCAACTACTTGTTAAAATTCCCCCCATCCACCAAGTGTACTGAACTAACTCCCCACCCCATCAAGCACAATGGCACCTGATCTAACTTTTCTTGCAAACAACAGGCAGAAAGTAATAGTATTACTGTAAACACAACCATCATAAGATTGTATTTTTGGCACTGTAACACATGAGTAATAAGGACATTTGAAAAAGGCTGTCCTAGGATATATAAAACAAACAAAAGGAACACAACTGTTGCCACCAACAGCCCAGGACTTTATGTCTGAATCTACGTTCAGCATGATCCCGTTCAGAGCATTTGAGAACAGTTCAAAAGTAAGAGAGTGCCGGGATAACCTTTATGTGGCAACAAGTACAATAATTGGTATGAGCTTAGTCAAAGCCATCCTCCTGTAGAGGACTGATGACCAAGAAAACACAAATGTTTAAGCATTTAGTAGCTTGGGTCAGCAGCACGGGTGATGTAACCTCCCGATGCATGTCTCTCCCGCTGGTACCCATGTCCCCAGACATGGTTGGGAGAGACACATATTCCAAAGAATTCAGAGTCATAACAAGGGACAACAACAGGAGGTGGAATGTGTGACAAGCCCCACTAGGCCCGCACCATTGCGAGTCGCATCCCTGTGAACGTCAAATAGTAAGCAATAGTACCAAGACAAGCCCCATTTTGGCCCAGATTATCTTGCGGAGAAAGAAATAAGAGCCCCAGAAAGTTAAAGATAGGTACTCATCTGCAGAATGTTCAATCAGGTCTGCGCAGGTTGGGCCTTCTCCCTTCTGGTCTCCTCTTCCTACACCCACTTTTCAGCAGCTTTAGGGCAAGTAAAGAATTTAGGTGACTGACCAGCCTTGTCTATCCAAAGTCTAGCAGGATACATGAACGCAAATGACCTGCCTAATTTGCGAAGCTTTCCCTTGATCACATTGAATTTCCGCCACTGGGTCTGAAGTTCCCAACTGTAGTCCTGGAATACATACACCTTAGAGTTATTGTAGGGGATTGGGCCATGACCTTTTGCTTTCTGTAGCACCGCCTCCTTATCTATGTATCAGAGATACTTGATCAGGCAAAGGTGCAGTCTCTCATTAGGTTTTGGAGGTGGACCCACCCTGTGCGCCGTTTTCACTTCAAAATCAGCATATTCGGCGGGGAGGCCCAGGTGATCTACAAGCCACCGGTGAAGTTCTTTTTCAGGGTTGCAGCCTTCCGTACCCTCTGGGAGGCCCACGATGTGTGTAGTTTGGACTGGTGGGAACAGTTTTCCTCATCATCCATCTGAGTGACCAGGTCTTCCAAGGCTTTTTTAAGACCGTTGTGCTTGGAGGTAACTACATTAAGAGAATCCTCCACTTCTCCCACCCTGTGCTCCAGTTCCGCAAGCTGAGTGGTATGGGCAGCGGATGTCTCCGAGAGGCCTGTGACGACACTCTGAAGATGGGTCAACTGTGCTGTAATGTTTATAAAACCTGCCTTCATTTCATGCTGCATTTGTAGTAAAGTGACTGGTACACCTGCCAGTGATTTACTGAGGTCTGCCATATTCAGGCCCGGTTGATCACATGTGGGTGAAGTTTCCCGATCTTGCAGCCTGCCACTGCATTCCAACCCCTTGCCATTCTTAGATGTCTGCAGAGTGTCAAAATGCAGTCAAGCTTGCTTATTCTTCTGCTTGCTGGGAGCCATAATATCTAAATTCATTCTTAAGTGCAGTTTAGTAGCAAATATCAAAATCAGACAGCCTTTTATAGGCAAATAAAATAAGTGCCTAGAGGAGTTAACTAGCATCCGTCTGCCATGTTCAGTGGCTAGCCATGCCCCCCCCCAATCTCATTTTCAGGGAGGTCTAGAGTTCAAATTCCAGTTACTCTTACAACAATTACACACTAGTACAGTATAAACAAATACAAACATTTCACCACACAAAATCTGCAGATTGATAAACTTACCAGGATGTCCATGTACATACATTACAGATAGCAACACAATATCTATAAAGTGCATATGTTTGTATACATATCTTAATATAAGATAAACCTAACTCATTGGTGTATTAATACCATAAATAATGGATTATCCTACTCTAACACCCCATTAATGTTCACATGTTGAATATACCATTTTTTTTATTTTGTGTGTCTGGATTTCTCTGCTCAGGGGTCTTAAGCTCCATGGCAATTTGTTCTAGAGAGATGTACCAATATGTGTAAAATGGTTTCTTCCAGATTCAGTTCTGCATTTAGGCACTACACATTCCAGACTTTTGGCTGAATATAATCCACTTATAGGTGTTTTAAACCATGTTACTAAGGTCCCCATTTGTCTATTCCATGCCATGCATGTTTGAATCCTGCTACCAGTTCTGTACCCATTACCTCTGCTAGGAGGCTGTTCCAGATGTTCACCAACCTTACCGTCAAGAAGTATTTCCTCAAACCCCCTCTAAGCCTCCACCTTCCAGCTTCATAACATGCCCCCTTGTCCTTGAGCATCTCTTTCTGTGCAAAATGCACCCCATACCTTATTATTACTTTAATAATGTTGTGAGACATATGACCCTCTGAAAGTCTGATTCCAGGGATTCTTGGGTTAGTCTGAATTTTCCTAGTAAGGATATGAATAACAAAATTATATAAAAGAGTACTTATGGAGCAACCTTGTCTGATCCCTGTCTTTACGGTACAGAATTATCCCATTTCACCATTCATAAATGGCACAATGGTACCAATAATGTATAAAATATGTAGCCAAGAAATATACTTTGCAGGAGCACCATATGCTTTTAAGCTATGATAGATATAATGGTGACTAACCATGTCATAAGCCTTCTACTGATCTAGTGAAAGAATATAACCAGAGTGGGTGTTCAGGTTTCCTTTGTCTAGTAAATTCCACAAGAAAAAGAGGTTGTGAAATATGAACCTGTTAGGAATGGCAGAGGGTTGAGAAGGTGACATTACAACCATGGCCAGCTTTAATAGTCTTTTTGATAGGATTCGCATAAGTCTCTTGTTGTCAACATTAAGGAGACTGGTCTTCAGTTTTTAATGTTGGACTTATCTATTTTAAAAAGTAAGATCATAATTGCTTGGTACATACTTATGGGAATGGAACCAGAATGCAGAACATCATTAAATAGTATGGCTAAACCCAGACAAAGGCGTGCAGAAAAAGATTTGCACATTTTGGCTGTTAAGCCATCATGACCAGGGTCTGAATTTGTATTTAATGCTTTAATAGCCATAGCAATTTCAGCCTCAGAAACATCAGTAATCATACCATGTTGTACTTGATGAGAGATGTGGGGAATATCAACTTCTTGAAAAGAAAGTGTCATTCCAAATGGTCTTGGAAGGGATCCCAAACATACTGAATACATATGATTAAGCAATGTCCATAATTTTCCGAGAACTGGCATATAAATGGTCAGTAATGAGGTCTATTAGGCTGTCAATTTGTATGTGGCATACAAGAGAAGCACACCCTTGAAGACATCCAGTTCATGACTGTGTACCAAACTGTCCTTCCAATTTCAGGGTTCCATCTCTGTTATATTGAAAATGGAACATTTTTTCCTTAAGCAGTTTAACCTGTGTACTTAAATTTTGCTTTCTTTCATGTGCGAAAGAAACTAGCTTATGTAAATAGTCTCTAAGTGTAAGAGAATGACAATATTTATTCCTTTCTTTAATAGTAGCCTATTTAACAAAGAAAGATTTAAAGTCTTGCTTAGTGGCTATCCACCACTCACCAACTGAATCATATGTGTCAATGACGGACACACTAGCTCCAAAAAGATGCTTCCATTTCTCAGCAATTTGTGAATCAGACAATAGACTATTATTTAATTTCCAACAGGAATGTGACTTACAGTATGAGAACTGTGTGATCCCAAAGTGCAGTGACAGGAGACTGCCAAGTGATCTAAGGTTTCAGGGGGAATGGTGGAAGCTCTGGTAACTGCAAGATCTTTAGAAAAAATATATATTCTGGTTGTCAGGACACGTTTAAGAAAAGTTTGCTCCCTTTTTTGATGTAACACCGTAAAACCATCTTATAAATCAGCTGTTCCGATGAGATCCTTAAGGCAGTTCATATTGCTAAAAATTTTGAAGTTGCACACCCCCTCTCAGAAGGGGGCATGCCACAATTTAAATCACTAGCAAATATTATTGTTCTATTCGTATGCAGAAATAGTTGAATTTTGTGAAACAATTCTATTCTCAATGCAATGGCTTGTAGAGTGCAATGGTTTGTGTAGCATAAACATTAAGCAAGCAGAAATGAAGAGCATCATGGGACAGATCTAAGAGAAGAGCCCTGCCAGGCACAATTTCAGTCAATCTTTTAATGACAAAATGAAAACATTTTAACACAATTGCCACACCATCATATAGCTCCTCTCCTTGAGGCCAAAAGGAACAATCCTGTGACCATAGTCATTTAACTAGGGAAATTTCATGTAGTTTCCTAGTCCTTGTGTCTTGTAAAAAGACAATATTATTTGTAAGTCCTTCCAAATATGAATGGTCGTAAGGTGTTTCTTATAATTCTTAATGCTATTCATGTTAATAGAGGGGTTATGTTTGGTCCCATATTCATTTAGGAGAGAAAGACAGAGGCAGGCTATCAAACAGGCCTATTTTTGGCCTTGGCCCTACCTCTGTCCTTTTTCAATTAAGAGATGTCAGGCTGGGAGTCAATGGAGTAATCCATGGTAAAAGAGGCAAATGAAGAGGCATCTGAGTCACCTTTGTCCTCCTCAGTGTCCCCCTATTGCTTTCGTTTAGATAAAGTAAGTGAAGCAATTTCATGTCAGAATTGTCGGAGGAACAGCAGCAGAGGCAGATTTCCTTTTGGAGCATCCTTTTTTTGAGAACTGTACCACAGTCATGGGAGACTCTGAAGGTAAGGAAGGGATGGGGCATGTTATCAGTTTGCTCTCTAAAGCAGTTATCAGAAGGGTCTTCAGGAGGTAGAATATTGGAAACCAGTCCAGGGTTTGCTGTAGTGACAGGAGTTGCAGGGTCACTAGGTACAATGGGGTCCTGTCAAACAGAGATCTGCTCTAGAGGGGTTGAAGGGTTCAAAACAGGAATAGAATGATGAGGGGGTTCAGATGCAGTTTGGTGTCTTGAGTCCCTAGATTGCTGAGCCTTAAGTTGAGATGCTGTGATGAGTTGCTCATGTTCTTGCATAGCTCTATCTAATCGATTGTGGGCTGTTCAAGGACATTGTCAATAAGAGTGACTGGTCTCATCACACAGATTACACCTAAATGGATTTGGGCACCCTAGACTGACATGCCCATATTCCAAACAAAGACTCCATTTAGGCCAATCACAGACAGAGTTTAAGTAAGTTTTGGCACCACACTGATGACAGGTTTTGGGCTGTCCGGGGGTAGAAGCATAAACCTCTGTCCCTGCCTATGTGAAAACTGCTGGGCAGGTGAAAAAACCCAGTATTGTTCTCTTTCAATTGAACTTTAACCTTCCACTCTCCTGTCCAAATAATTTTATCATCTATTATAGGGATGAGACAGCCTAGGATGTCACATCATTGTTTCAACCTGTACTGGACATAAACAATGTTAATGCTTTCATTTCTAAATAGCTGGGAAATGGTCCTAACTGTCAGTTTGGTTAAAAGAATGGGAAAAAATCTGTGCTTCACAGAATTCGCAGAGTTTTGGTCAACCGTGGAAATTCGCATGCATGTGAATTGTGTGAATTTTGCAGTGAAATTCACACATTTTTGATGTGAAACGCAAAATCTGTGAGCAAAGCGTGAAATTCTCGGGTGAAATTTCACACTTTGCGGCAAAACTCGCAGGCCGCAGGTTGTGCAAATTTCAGAAAAGTGCTCCATGAATTCTACGAAATCCACAAATTCCTTTGTGGAGCTAATTTCACAGACTTCACACATTTCTAATGAGGAGCAGAGACATGATGTCCCCTCATGAGCTGATTCCCCATCCATTGATGTGTCCGAGGTATGCAAAGGAGGGAGAAGGCCTTGTACATTCATGGCCTCAGAATCAGTGCTGTTTGCCCTCAAATGAGGTTCCACGGTACACACAGAAATATCAGTAGTCTGTACAGCATTATTGGGCACAGTATTTCACTTTGAGTGTGTGGTATCAGAAGCAAAACAAACAGAGATGGCAGCAGGAAAGGTAGACAATGATGTGCCAACAGTGGAAGAAACTTCGATTTTGGTGTGGGAAAGGAGCTGTATTAATTATCCAGCTGTGTCAGGTGAGCAGACACCATGTAAAACCATGCGGAGAGTGTCAGGACATGTAAAAAGAGTAATTTCAGAAGGGAGGATTTTGGTATGCAGCAGCTGTGCTAATCTTTGTATTGAGAATTGGCAATGATCTCAGCTGCTGAGACCAGCTGGGGTGAAGCCCAACCCTTGCCATCAGAATTTGACCGGTAGCCTGGAGCATGTCATGTGGGCTACAGGACTGGCTGAAGTACTAGGCTCGCTCCAATTGGAACAACCTTTCTGAAGTCCCAACGAGCTCCATGGAGGCAGAGCAGTGTCTTGTTGTAGATGTGACGAGAGATGCTTGACATCAGGAGTCAGAGACAAGGAAGCAGGTGAGGAAAAGTGTCATGAGGATGGTAAAGGAGACTGTGAACGAGTAGTCTGAGGGAGTTCCAAGGGAGGTATGATAGTAGAAATCGGTAACTGCTGGGTATAGAAGGAGAGATCCTCCTGGATCAATCTATACAAAAAAGACTTGTGTTTTTTCATGGCTGATTTTAATAGTAGTTCCTCTTGTTCCTTCAGAATAGAGTCAAACTCAGGTGTCAAGCAACAGTACACAGTGGCAACAGGCTACAGAGATGCACTATGCCCCTGTAGTTCACACTCCTGAGTGTCATCATTCAGAGTCAGTCTGTACATCAGCAGAAGTTTCCATCATTGAAACAGTATCATCTTTTAGTTCTGCGTCTGAAACGTAAGGAATAGAAGACAAAGGGAGAAGGGGTCTCCCCATAACATCTCCTCCACCACCCTCATTGACCCAGTCTGCCATCTTGCCATGACAGACAGGGGTTGCCCCCTACAGGGAAGAGATGGTGAATTTCTATTAGCACAAGAAATCATACAAACACAAACATGAAATACAGAAGCTTACTTCAGCTAATTAAACCGATACATAATCACTATAATACATCAGAAAGGGAAAAAGAAAAGCAACAGACTGTCTTGACAAATTAAACAAAGAAGAAGAGGAGAAAGTGAAAAGTGAGGAGAAAGAAACAAAGGAGAAGACCGGGGAAAGGAAAAGGTATCAGATGGCATGCCAAAAACTGTGAAAGAAGTTCAAAACATGTGAGAAAAAGAATAACAATAAACTCATGATGACTTGAAGACATCAGATATCATTCTCCATTTTTTAAAGAGAACTAACTTCATCATTCACTCAGTCTCAGCTATATAAATAGAAGTCAGTTCTCTGGTAATCATTTGTATTAAAGTAAGCATGTGCAAATCTTTTTGCTGAAATAACAAAGCATATCTAGAGTGCCATAAATAATATTTGATAGTAGTGAACACCAGTCTAATGGTATTAGAGTCATAGTTTCATGTGGAACTCAGCCACCCCAAAACAATATCACCATAAGTTACCTGTGACCAAGAATGGTCTCTCCACTGCTGAGCTAATCTAGTCCAAAAGAGCTGGGCACAAGGGCAGGTGAGAAAAAAATATTCCATGGTCTCCAAATGCAGGTCACAGCCCTGTCTGGGTACCATTACATTCCACTATACTCTTGTGTTTAGAGTTCGCCTTCACACTCAAGTGGCCATGGCAGCTGAGCCAGACAAGATCCCACATTTTGGTGGGGGGTTCTCTGATCTGTCAAGCACTCACTCACCAGTGTATAGTCCATGGGAGTAATATCTTTAAAAATCACAGGGTTCATAAAAGTTTTCCACATAATATGGGTGTAAATCGCTGCCCTAGTAGAGGAAGCAACCTGGGACAGGTTCACCTTCCACTACCGTAGTATGCCCAGGAGGACAACATTAAAGCTAGTAAAAACAGATGATTTGCAAAGTTTCAGAACATCAACAGTCCATGTATTCAGCAAGGGGAGGACCTATCTATCCACCCAGGGATGCCATATTTTGGGGGTATGTTAGAAGTAACTGGAAAAGTTCCAGTGGAGGAAAAAACTGAAATAATAGACTACGGGATACAAAAGGTTCAAATCACCCTATGAAACAGGACAATACAATGTATTGCATAAAAAACCCTATAAGACAAATTCAAACGATTACCTAAGAGAGGGGGACAAATTAATAAAAGATCAGAAAGAGACAGTAAATCATTTTAATGCATATTTTTTGGACTTGCCTGACTTAAACATTCCTTGACCAAATGTAAGGATATCAAAAATATCAATAAGTGACATCAAAAGAAATATGGAAAAACTAATGAAATTAATTTTGGACTCAAATTTAGATTTAGAGATATAATGGTAAAGGAAGTTGAAAAGGAACTTAAACATCTGAATGTTTCAAAACCTGGAGGTTTGGATGAAATTGAAGCCAGATTTTTAAGGTGTGGGGCAGAAGTTATTGTTCCTGTTATAACCTATCTTTTTAATTGGCGTATACAATGCTCTACAGTTCCAGAGGTCTGGAAGACAAGTAAAATCTTACCTATTTTCAAGGGAGGTGATAGTGTAGCTGTTTCCAACTATTGACCGATAGCCCTGTTACCAATAATATCAAAGATATTGGAAAAGTTAGTCCATGTTCAATTGAGTCAATATTTGGAAAAAAATCAATTACTGACAAAGTATCAATATGGATTCCAGAAAGGTAAATCAACAAACACCACCTTATTGGATTTTAATACTCTAATAGTAATATCGCTGAATCAAGGTAGAAGTACGGGGTGGTGTTTGTTGATTTAAGTAAGGCGTTTGATCTTGTCCAGCATAGGACCCTGTTGGAAAGATTATGTGAAATGGGTATTCAGGATGGATCCCTAAGGTGGATGAAATCATACCTATCTGATCAGAGACAACGTGTGGTTCTGGGTGACATTATTTCAGATCAGGGAGAAGTTTTTCGAGGGGTCCCACAAGGATCTATTTTGGGCCCCCTCATGTTCAATGTATATGTGAACAATCTTCCAAAACAAATAAAACACTGTGACATTAGAATGTATGCTGACGACACAGTAATTGTGGCATCAGCAGATAGCATAGAACAATTGACTTACAAATTACGAGATATAGGTTCATTAGAGACCTGGTTTAACAACTTAGGTTTACTACTGAACTCAAAAAAGACACAAAGTATGGTTTTTCGGGGAACTAGAACAAAAGGGGAGTCAAAATTACAAATAAAACTTAGTGGGAATACTCAGATTGAAACTGTTAATACTTACAGATACTTAGGTGTACAAGTTGATTTTGGTCTAACGTATACAGAACATGCTTTCATACAAGTTAAAAAGGTAACTCAAAGATTAGGGATGTTGAGAAGGGTGGTAGGAAGTTTGTCTAAGTAAGTAAGGGAAAAGTAGTAGGACTGTTGTTAGTTCCAGTTTTGGAATACGGATTGAGACTGTATATGCATTCTAATGCCACAGTGTTAAATAAAGTAAATCAGGTTTACTACAAAATGAGTAAATTTACAACAGGAAGCAAACATGGGGTGCATCATTGTGATTTGTATAAAAAGTTAGATTGGTTAAATCCCAAAGAGAAAAGGGCGTACAGCTGGTACACATATAGTTACCAAATAATAAAAGGTGAACCAAAGCATTGCTTATTTGATCATATTAAAATTAAAGGTGATAGAGAATTAACAATCCATACTAGATCTTTTGGTCATGAGATTCCTATACTCAGATCGTATAATAAATACGGTGATACTATGCTTCAAAATACCATTGCTCATTATTGGAACAAAATGCCTCAAAAACTGAAGATTATTGAAAACGTACCCACTTTGAAGTATAAAATAAGGCAATATTTAAAATCGAAGTGTACCTGTTTTAAGTAATCATGACTGTGTATTGTAAATGTTTTGTATTCTTGTATTTTGTATTGTTTTTACTTTGTATGACAGGACTTTGTTGAAAACGGGACTGTTTGTCCCAACAAATGCACTTCCTATATGAAAATAAATTTTATCAATCAATCAATCATTAGGGCTCAGCCGGCTTTCCCATATTTACCTGAAAAGTACTACTTAAAAGGGACACATCAAAACATTTAGGTAGTGGATAAATGACACCCAGGTATGTAAAGAGGGGTAAAAGGAATGTGTGTAACACATTATTTTTCTTAGTTTGGTGCCATTGCTTTCAGACCTTTACTTTCCTCTCACAGAGGCACAATATTTTCTTCCCAGTTATCCAAGGCTGAGTTGGTGGCACCATAGGTTATACCCAAAAGTTTGACTGGAGTATAAAACAAGGTGAGAACCACCAAATCTACAGTGTGGGGGATCTCAGCTCCTAATACAAAGTCCTTGCATTTCATCAGGTTAAGCTAGGTCCCAGATATTGGGATAAAGCACTGGAAGACATCAAGTGCCAGTAGTCCTGACTGAGGATCTTTAACAAATAAAACTACATTATCCACATACGCCACAATTTTAATGGTAGCTGTTGCATTCACGTTATTGACAACATGTATCTGTAGATGGGCCAAAATCTTATGTAAGACTAGGTTGATATAAAACACTTACAGCAGTGGGCTGAGGGGACAACCCTGCCTTACCCCTATCTTAATGTGAAGACTGGTCCCCAAGTGACCATTAATATTAGGAATGACACTAGCATTAGTATATAAAATGCAAATCCAGTTACAGAAAGTGGAGGGTATACCATAATGAGTAAGGACATCAGATAAATGACTGTGGGAAACCTTGATGAAGGCCTTTTCTTGATCCAGGGAGAGCAGATAGTCAATTTCAGAAACACAATTGCTCAGGTCAAAAATGTCTCAAAAGAGAATCAGGTGATTATAAATGGACAGCCTATTAATTGAGCAGGATTGGTAGCCAGAAATAACATGGCAAGCCACATCCACTAATCTAGTATTTAGCATTTTCACAAGAATCTTGAGGTCTGTGTTCAAAAGACACAGTGAGCACTAATTCCGTAAATCAGTGTCATCTCCCTTTTTGAACAAAAATATTTGCAAGGCTTACCACAAGAGTCAGGAGGGTGGCCTTAATCCAGTATTCATTGAAATACCTCTACCAAGATATCCGCAAAAGAAGTGGAGAAAGTTTCATACCTGTGACACAACTTTGGTTGACCTGGGTAGAACAAGGAGCCCCCCCGTCCCTCCCTAGAAAAAACAGCTTGGTAAATGCATGATACCAGCATTAGTCATAAAAAACTTAATCTTCGCCCTCCGACCCCCAGTCCAGAGATTTGTTCTGAATCAATAATTGGGTGCAGATCTTCCAGAACTTTGCTCCATTTCTCTAACCAGAGCAAAATGTCAGAAACATTCACACCCTCATTTTTAAACAGAATGGTAATTGTGTGAACTGAAGGTTTCATAATGGGAATTGCAAGAAATGGTGTCCAGAGAGAAGTGTCCTTTAAAGTATTATACTTGCAACAGAATCTGTCCAAGCCTTCTACAGTTTTGAAGCTAATATCATAATTGTGCTCATTGGTGTGAATCAGAGCAAATATTTCCGAAGCATAGAATTTTAAATAATCTTTAAAGAGCAACTGACACCATCTGTCCAAAAGTGCTACATTGCATAATTAGAATAAGCATGCCCCAGTAAATCTCATATCAAAAACTAGATTTCTGTGTTACCTCATTTTAAAGTTATGAGCTAGTTTGTAACGCTGATTTCACTACCTTTTCAAAAAAGCCTGTTTCAGTGAATAGCTGCTGGTGATGTCATCTAGGGGACTCACAGTCTAGTACCCCCTGTCAGCAAGCTTACAGGACTTGTTTCTCCAAAGTTGTAAATATCATATTCAATGGTTTTAACAAGTAAAACGGGCAGCACCAGTCAGTAAACATTGATTTAAAAACTATGTGTGTTTCAGGTTTTGTAACAAAGCTGACAATATTTTGTTTGGGTGCCTTTTTGTTGTGGTCCTTTTTTCCAGGGTTGCTGGATGCTGGGTCATCATAGCACACTGTTGTGAGGTTTGCAGACTGAATAAGTGCAAGATAAAAAAATGTGCACAAGGACTGGGGTGCTGCAGGTATATAAATTACACTCTATTTCAAAAACCCAGCACTAATATCCTCAGGAAACTATAGTAATGCCATTGGTTCACCATGCCCATACCACTGTATGTACCAGTGCAATACCATTGAAGTCTCCTTGACCGGTATCACATTGGATTTGTTTCAGTTCCAGTGTGATACCATTGTGGCCATGGTGGTATCATTGTCCACTGTGGTAGTACAGGGGTTTCTTTTTTATTCAAGTGGTAACACAGTGATTTTGACATTGTAGTACCATTGTTATTGGTCTCACAATGGATTTGTTTCAGTTCCATTGCCATACCATTGTGGACATGATGGTACCATCTGTGTGCAGTGGTAGTGCCATGGTGCACTGAGGGATGTTGGTAGCTCAATGATGACATTGCACTACCACTGCTATTGGTAATCCTGGAGGGGGTAGCGTATTAGTACAGTGGTTCTTATATGGCATGACACTGACCATTCCAGGTCCTCCCACCAGTCTCCCCCCTGCAACCATGGTATCAGACTGACATCATGTCATGCCCCTCCCGCATGTCTCACACCCTCCATTTTGGCTCCCCATACCTATCTCCCCCCTTCCCAGCTCCCACGGAACTTATATCTGCAGCTTCGCAATAAGGACCACACATGCAACTGTTTTGCTTGGTTGTAATAATTTTTAATCAGTACTTTTGGTGGTGCTAAATCATTATCTATCATGATCGATCAATACCCAAAGCAACCAAAAAACCATCACATTTCTTTCTATGCTGATGGTGTTTTCTTTTTATCAATTGTGATTAATCATGGTTGATCAATACCTGATACAGGTTATTGGCAGCCAATCAGGACCTGCTTCACAGATCATGCTTGTAATATTTGACCATGATTAATCATGATTGATGTACCTGGTTCTAATTGGCTGCTCTGCTGTAATTAATTTGCATAATTTGTCATGTTTAATCACGATTAGTCATTGCCTTTTAAAGTGACATACTGTATCGGGCTTCACTAAGCCCATCCTGCAGCCATGATAGTCTGTCCGTGCAAAAAATTATAAAATTTACTACTGTCCCCTAAGGGAGGGAAGGGATGGTAACTCTGGTGAACTGCTGGCCAGCCAACCCCTTTCCACTTCCTGGTCTGCCTGTGTTGCCCGTATGCTCTGATGTTATATGATGTCTCCAGAGGGGGCATGGGGGGCATGCCCCGTACAAGTCTATGGGGCACGTTATCAAAATGGTTTTACAGACATTTAAGCAACCTTTTATAAAAAATGAAATCCTGCTCAACTAATAGGGACCCTCCTGAATGCTAACTTTTTTGCCATAACCTTCCCAAACACCGCCTTTGAAAGCCATGGTGGTCTTTTTTACCTCTTGCTTGTATTTACTTGCCTAATGCAGAGGTTTGTAGCCTTCACTATAGTTCCTTTTAATTTTGCCCACTGTTACTCTACTCCACCCTAGTCCCTCCTCCCTGCCAGGGCATCCACGAGGCAGTCCCCAATCTTTGTAAAGTCTTCCCTCCTGAATTCCAGGACCCTCACCTTTGTGTGGTTCAGCTCCACCACTGTTCTTGTATTGATCATTCAGTGATACTGGTCCACAGGTGGCCACCCACTGTGACGTCTGCAACACTGTCCCTGTTAGTGAGTACTAGGTAAAAATTGCTCCCTCATGAGTTGGCTCATTTACTAATTACCTAAGGAATGCTGCCCTGCAGGGAGTCCAGGATATCTCTGCTCCTAGCTGAAGTGTCAGCCAGGATGCTCCAGTTCACATCTGGCAGATTGAAGTCTCCTACCTGAAGCACCTACCTCCCCCTTAGCTGCCATCTTATGGATGGCTTCCAGTAGAACCCTGTCCACCTCCCACTGTGCTGGAGGTCTGTAGATCACCCTAGTGCAAATAGCAGCTCCATTTCCTGGTTCTAGGGAAAGTTAAGTGACTTTCTCATGATTACACAATATGTAAGTGGGGGCTATGAGATTCAAACCTAGGTTTCCAGGTTTGCAGCTCAGTGCTCTGCCTTCAAGCATATGATGCCCGAGTGCCCGAAAAACAACATATAGTGTCCCCACCACATATACATACAGTGTATACTTTTTGTAAAACAAAAAAGCTTCATTAATGCAGGCATTAAGGTTAAAGAATGCAAAGCACACAAAGTAAAAAATGAAAAACAGGGTTTGAGCCTCACGAGTCTTGGCAAATCAGTTGTGTTATGTTACTCAGGGTTGCCAACCTTAATGCCCACTTCCTCCCCCCAGCCTGTAGCCTCCTGTCTGAAGCATAAGGTACAGATCTAAGCCAGTGCCTCAGGCAATTACTCCTCAAAGAAAAAAAAGTATGGCTTGGCATATGTGACTAACAGAATCAGTCATAGCTTTCTTCCACAGGGCTCTGCATGATGCGAGAGATCATGTTTGCTTAGGTGAGGGGGTGAGCGTTAGGCTTGACAGCCCCAAGGAACACCACACCACCAATTCATTAAGACTCCTAGGACTCAGGTTTCTTCCACCGTAATGTCTGCATTAACATAGTTTTAAATTTCTCTCCTTTCGTGATAGTGGAATCTTAACAGAATAGTGGAGATATTTCAAATCCTGCATCACCAACCACAAGTGAAAGCCTACGGTGTCATAATATGTGAGGCTGCACCATTACAGGTTAACATCCTAGCACAGATAAGAGACATCGTACCTGTTTCCTGTGGAGTCTGGGATCAGGTGATCTCAGGGGAGCAAGCAGTCGTACCAATAAAACAAGAACATTAATGGGATCACGAAGGATCTACAGTTCTTTATGAGCTAACTATGACAAACAATGTAGGGTAAACAAAAAAACAATACTTACCTGATATGTGTGGTCAGTGTCCTTCTACATCGGGTCAATGTCCTATTAGACATGTAGACATAAAAGGGAAACTAGGTCAGCATGATGAATCAGCTAGGTTAGTTGGGAAGGACCTGTAGAGGCTGGGAAAAAAAGTGGTATGTGTGTGTCAGAGAGGATGCTGGACCAGTACCACACCACTGACTGGGGTTTTAGAATGGACTCTGTCACTCAGAGACCATCATGGCAGAGGATCCAGTGTCCCTAGGACTGATCTCTCTTGGGAGTGGGTGGCCATGTTGTTCCACACATCGACCAACAAAGGACAGGATGAAGACAGCAGCTGTTCTGCTCCCTGCACCATCTACAGGGATCTGGACCGCTAAACTAGTAGCGAGACTTGGGGGACGGGGGGGCAGAAGGGTTTCTATTACTGATGAGAGTCTCTAAAATGGGGGGATGGGGATGATGACCCTTCCCCTCTGGAGGGAATCTATGGCTATACCGAAGGTCCAAGATTAGTCTCTGGGATGGTGGGTGATGTTGCTAAGTGGCTTGTGACATTGTGGCACTTCTCGGTGGCGCACAGCCTGCTACAACTAAGGCTTCATGCTGGCGGCTGCTGTTTTCCCCACCATTTTCATGCCCACCAACCTCTTCCAGCACAGTGCATAGTCTTGTCAGACCTTGACATACACGTCAGCCCAAGTATCTCTGAACCCTATCCCACTGTAAGGCAGCTTTAAACCTACTAACAAGTTTATAAATTGTTTAACAGACCAGAATGGACCCAGGTGACCCTCAGCCCACTGGCATTTGTACACAGACACACCCACTGGGTAACATGAAGAGCTTTAGTGAGCATTTAGTGACACATCTCTAAGGTGCAGTTGATGTAACCCCAGCTAGGTATATGTCACTGAACAGTTTGTTGTATCAAATCCTGTTAAACAGATACACATCAATAAATAAATTAAACAAAAAAACCTGAAGATGCTTCAGGTGTTTTACCAATAAAACCAATTTTTTTCTGAGAATAAATAGGACTTTTTGTGTACCCCCAATCTGTTTAGTTAACTAGCCTGCAGTTCAGACACTAGCCACACCTTCTTCTCGAACCCAGACAATAGCCCCCCTCCCTCCCTCCACAGGCCCCTCTTACACTAACCCCCACCCTCCACAGCATCTGACACTACCATTGTTTCCCCTATAGCCCCTCATGACAGAAGCCCCCTAGACTTTACACCTTCCAGTCCTCAACACTACCCTGGCTTCCTCCATCACTACAGGCACTAACCCCGTCCCTCCACTTCCCAACACAACCCCACCACACCACCCCCCTTCTTCCACCACAGTCCCTCTAAACACCCCCTCTCTTAAGACACCCCACTTTTCTGAGCAAATGAATAGCACCTCCCTCCTGGGCCCCCTGACACCCAGAACCACAATCCTTCCTGCATAGCCATTTTAGAATCACCCCACCCTTGTTGCACACATTCCCTGCAATGCCCCCCCCGACACCACCACCTCAGTCACCTTAGGCACACATACACCAATTCTCAACACTCTCACTCCATAAGCCCTGACACTAGCCCCTCCTCCCTCCCTCCACAGTCACCGACCCCAGCTGACCTATCTTCTGAAGCCCTAAACACGAACACCCCCTTTCCCAGACACTAGCGCCCCCTCCACGGCCCAAACACTAGCCCCATCTCCTTCACTGGCCCCAGACACTAACCCCACTTCCTTCACTGGGGTCAAAACTGGCACTGTCCCATTAACCAAATGCTGGTAGATTTTGTATCTACAGTAGCCAGTAAGATTTAACTCTAGCTAGCCCTGCGGGCTTATTTATTTATTTATTTAAAATTGGTAACCGGGAAAGGTACACTGAGTTGAAGCTCATTTCCAGGTGCGACTCGGGTGATAGTAACATAGAGGAGAGTTAAATGTCAGTACAAGTTACATTACAATAGTATACAGATATATTCAGGAGTAGAAAATGGTTACAGTACAAGTTGCATTTCAGAATTTACAGATATATGCAAGTGTTAAAAATGGTTTAAGCATAATGTTACATAGGATTAAGCACAGACATTTTGAGCAAGGACACTTAAACATAACTAATAGCTTTGCCTGCGGCATCTTGATTTAAATTTGAGCCCTTTTGAGAAGGGGGCT
Source organism: Neoceratodus forsteri (assembly GCA_016271365.2). NCBI lineage: Eukaryota > Metazoa > Chordata > Ceratodontiformes > Ceratodontidae > Neoceratodus > Neoceratodus forsteri. Next base: position 45,902,782 of record CM057451.1, read on the forward strand.
GGGCAAAAAAGGGAAGAGTTTGGGAAACAGGGGGTAACCAGGACTAGTCAAAATAGAGACCTATTGTGGTCATGGCAGAGGGGTGGGTAGGGGAAGGTAAGGGGAGTTAAGGGAGGGCGTTTGCATAGGATCCAAAGGAGATGCAGGTTAGGAGCACTGCAGGCACTGGGGGAAGGGGAGAGTCTAAGGAGTCTTTTGAGGAACGAGAGAGGGGAAGCAAGATGAAGGTCTGAGGGTAGAGTGTTTATTTTTTTGATTTTATTTTTTATTTTATTTAAACAGCAGTTTGGAAAACCTTTGAGCCATAGGCTCATTTACAAAGGTACCTTGTCACAGTAAGACAAACCAAAATACACAGTATAGCAGTACAACACATAAGTATAACAGTAAAATTAAGACATAGATACAAACAAGCTGGCACAGGTAGGATGGATGCAAACAATACCAGAGTTATGTTGCCCTTAGCAGCTTAGTAATAAGCTTTGTCATAAGAATTGAGTACGGCTTTGACTAGTGGCAGTTACAGCATCGGGTGTTAATAAGGTGGTTACGTAAGGAAGTTTTGAAGCACGATATAGTTGGAGCTTCGGAGATGGAGGGGGGCAGTGTGTTGAACCAGGAGGGGGCCCTAAAGCTGAAGGCTCTTTGGCCGTGAGAGGTCCTAGCTCTAGGGATAACAAGAGAGTTTCCCAGAGGTCCGAGTATGAACTAGTGGGACAGAGCGGCGTATGGTGGTGGTCAATCTTGGTCGGGAAAGCCCAAGGAGGGTCTTTTTTGTAAGGGTACAGGTAAGATATTTGAGGCGCTCATCGAGATCAAGTACCAGCGCTTTAGCATACAGTAGACAGGTGTGTGTCATCCTAGGTGCTCCAGTAATTAACCTGCAGGCCTTATTCAGAGAAAAGAATTTTATGGAGTGTGGTCTGATCAGCAGCACCATACACCGGCAGTCCATAGTCCACTAGGGACAGGATAGAGGAGGTGACTGCGAGTGAAGAGCCTCCTGGGGAGGCAGTGTTTATACCGATGTAAGATGCCCAATCGGATATTAGTGGCAGCGGCTAGGGCAGCGATGTGTCCATGGAAGAGGAGGGTCAAAATGGATCCCTAGGTATTTATAGGAGCAAACTTGTTCGAGTGTGAATGAGGACCCAGAGTGAATGAGGAGTTTGAAGTTGCAGGACTTGTTTTGGGGATGAGTGAAGAACATGGTTTTGGTTTTTTTAAGATTTATCACCAATCTATGTTCCTTGAACCAGCCCTCGGCTTCAGTGAAGGACTTCTGCAGCGAGTCATGGAGGGCAGTAGGGTTACGACTTGAGGCAAAGATGACTGCATCATCAGCGTACAATAGAATGTTTCCCGAGCAAGGCGTGGAAGGGTGTTAAGGTAAAGGGAGAATAGTAAGGCCCAGAATGGAGCCCTGGGGAACCCAGAAAAGATGGGACAGATGTCTGAGTAGGTCCCATTAATTTTTACACGCTGTGAGCGGTCAGACAGATAACTGGTGCACCAGGAGATAGGCCCAGCAGCAAAACCAGAGAGACTAAGGGCATCAAGAAGGAGGGGGTGGGAGACAGTGACGAAAGCTTTCGAGAGGTCAATGAAGACAGCACCAGCCAGAGAACCAGTGTCTAAGGAGGAGTGGAGAAAGTTGGAGAACTCTAGGAGGGCTGTGTTGGTACTGTGGCCCGCTCGGAAGCCATGCTGCTCAGGACAAAGGACATTGTAGGTGGAGAGGTAGTCAGAGATTTGAGAGGCCTCCACTTTTTCCGTGGCCTTGGAGAGAGGAGAGAGAATGGAGATCGGTCGATAGTTTCCAGCCACAGTCCTATCACCACCTTTAAAGATAGGGGTGACAGTGGCGACTTTCCAGGCAGTTGAAACCTTCCCCAGGCAAAGAGTGGTTGATGAGGCATGTGATCGGGTAAGGACTGTGTCTAAGACCAGCCGTGGGATACGGATCAAGGTGTCACTACACCAATATGTACTCTTGAGGGCAGTGACAAGGTGCAGCCCTAAGTTCTGGGCAGAAACACCGGAGGAGAAAATATAAGGGTGAGAAAGATTTACGGCATGCTGTGGGGAGGGTCAAAATTTGTAGGAGGATAGGGCTAAGGTCAGTGAATGAGGTGTTGGGTGGTTGGCTATGAGGGCTGGGTCTGAGGAGATCGCACCATTAATGTTGATCTGGGTGGGTGGGGGGAGTGTGCAGTCCCATTTAACTGTTTAATGTTATCCCAGAAGGTTCTGGATTCCCCATGAGGCAGTGAGTGAGGACCGATAGTGCTCAGACTTGGCCTTTCTGATGGCCGAGTGCACTTGTATGCAGCATATAACCGCATCTGTCATTGGGCCGCCAGTCTCAATGGCACGGTGCCATAGGTTGTCCCTATGTTTGAGCTGGTGGATCAAAGCTGGGGTAACCCAGGGGCATTCTTCCTTTTAGAACGCAGGGTCAACACTGGGGCAAAGATATCACAGGCATTATTAAAAGTTTGGGTAAAGAAGGAGAGAGCTGTGTCGATGTCAGGAGTTGCCTGTATAGGAGACCAGTCAATTTGGGACAGAAGTTCCTTAAGTTTTATCAGTCCACCAGGTGTTAGACGCTGAGCATGTGGACTGTGCTATGGGTTGGGGACTGAGGTTGACCAGTGGAATAGAATGGGAGTGATCACTGAGAGAGTCTGGGAGGGCTTGTACATTGGGGATCCGATTAGGGCGGTTGGTGAGTACCACATCAAGCAGGGTACTGGAGCCTCTCTTGGGGTTAGTCCTGGTAGGGTGGGTAACTAGTTGTGTTAGGTCTATTGCAGAAAAGGAGTCTCCAGAGGAGAAGGAGGCAATATAAGAAGGTGGACTGGCCTGTCGTGGAAAGAGGGCAAGGGATGAAGAAGGTGTACAGGTCTCTATGGAGAAGTGAGTAATTAGTGGATTCAGTGGGAGTAAGATGGAACAAGAGAAAGGGAGGAAGGGAGCTGAACCAGTACTTTGCAATGAGAGAGGCACAATGGATAATCTCCTGTGTGATAGAGGGGTAAGGGAGCATGAAGAAGGCAGTGGTGGCGAAGTGGCAAAAGGAGTTGATAAGAATGTCTAGTTTGGAAAGGGAAGCATTGGAGGTGGTACCATAGATGACATCAGTGTAATCAAGCATAGGCAAAATTGTTTTGAGTATAAGTTTGCATTGAGTGGGGAGGGGAGGCTGGCATTATGGTGGTAGAAGACTGCAAGCTTGGGATGGAGTTTGGTGCAGATGGTGTCAAAGTGCGTAGAGAAATTGAGGTGGCTGTCCAGACAGACACCCAGATATTTGAAGGCAGAGACCCTCTCAAGGGGTGAGCTATCAAGGGTGGTAATCACTGAAGGGGTGGGAAGGGAGGCCAGCTTCTGCCTAGATCCAAAAAACATGGTGACTGTTTTTTTGGTATAGAGTTTTAACTGATTTGATTGGAACCAAGACTGTACTCTGTTGTAGTAATGTTGAATAATGGGGAGGACACTGTTATAGGATGGACCGGAGTTATAAATGTCAGTGCCATCTGCGTACTTGTGAATGTTGGAGGAGAGGCAGACCGAGGGAAAATCATTTATAAAAGAGAGAAGAGGATGGGGCCAAGGATGGAGCCTTGGGGAACCCCAGACAGGATAGGGAGAGGAGTACAGATAGTGTCTCCTATTTGTACTGACTGCTGTCTGTTTTAGAGGTAAGAGTGAAACCAGTCAACTGTGGGTGTTGCAAGACCAAAAGAGGGGAGTTATTGGAGAAGGACTGAGTGGGAAATGGAGTCAAATGTTTTAGCTAAATCAATAAAAACAGCAGCGGTGACTTGGCTTTGATCCATTGCGGTGAGGATGGAGTCAGTGACCCACAATAGAGAGGTGATCATGGAGTGTTATTTTGAAAAACCTGATTGCACCAGAGATAGAGAGGTGCTTGAGGAGAGGAAGTCTGAGAGTTTTGCAAGAATGACGGATTCCTGGACTTTGGCATGGGAGAGGAGGATGGAATTGGGCCTATAATTTCCAGGGGAAGAGGGATCACCACCTTTGTGCACGGTAGGACTCTGGCTGATTTTCAGCCAGGCTTTGGGAACATTAGCTGGGGGAGAGAGAGAGAGAGAGAGTATGTATGTATGTTAGGAGGTTGACAATAGCTGGTGCGGAGATGTGGAGCAGTCTGGGGTGGAGCCTGTTGGGACTTGATGTGGAGGGATTGAGAAACATAAGCACGGTATAAACTTCAAGAAAGGAGAAAGGAGGAATGAGGTAGCCAGCGGGGTTGGGGGGGGAGAATTTAGGCGGGCAGGGAGAAGTGTCTGGTGCGGGGGTAGAGGGGAGTCGGCTAAGCACAGGAAATAAAGGACTTGTTGAATGCATTGGCACTGGCAGCAGGGTCAGTGACAGGGGAGCCATCAGTTTTAAGAACTAGGCATGCTTGCTGTGAAGGGGGATCCAGGAAGGAGTGGATCACCTTCCAGAAGGAGGCAGGGGAGTTTTGGCTCTGCTCTAGCTGGGATTTGAAATAGGAGGCCTTTGACAGGCGAATAGTCTTGATGCATCTGTTTTGTAGTTGTTTGTAAGATTGGAGGTTGTTTGGGGCATTGGATGCTTAGTAAAGTTTCCTGTTTTTTCCTTTTTATGACACAAGATGATAAGATCAGAAGAGATTGAGGGGTGGTGGTGTTGTTTCACCCTGACTTTTCTAAGGGGAGCGCGACAGTCCCAGGAGAGGTTAAAGATCTGTAAAAAGTGGAATAGGGTGAGGACAACATCTGGTGATCTAAAAACAGGTAGCCAGTCTGCATTTGGAGATCGTGCTGCAGGGCAGTGAGGTTGAGGGAGTGGAAGGGGCGGGTCCATATGAATCTGGGTGGGGAGTGAGGAGCGTGGATTTTGCGAATACCATAGGTGATACAGTGATCACTGAGTGCATCGGAAAGGGTGCCCGAGGCACAGATGTGGTGGGGATGGGAAATAAAAGCCAGTCAAGGAGAGAATGTTTTTTGTGAGTGGGGGTTTAGATGGGTGGGTTCTGTAATGAGCTGAGAGAGGTTGAGGACATCTATGGTTATGGTGGTATGCTTGGTGGTGGGTGAGAGCCAGTCTTGATTGTAGTCGCCTAGGAGCAGGAATTCTCCATTTGTGGTGAGAGTAGAGATTGATGAGATGGCATTAATGATGGAGTTGTGTGGGGCTTTGGGCGGGGTGTAAAGTATCTGCATAGAGGGAAACAGAGGAGGGAAGGGATAGGTGGGCCAGAATAAGTTTGTGGGAGATGGAGCTCGATTCTTTGGAGATTATGGTGCTGGAGATGGATTGCCTTATGAACAGAGCTACTCCACCCCCTAGCTTGCCCCTATCCTGCCAGAAGAAGTTAAAGTTGGGAACTGCAAGGGAGGAGTTGGGGATTTTGGCCGACAGCCTGGTTTCAGAGATGCACAGTATGTCAGGGCAGTATTGGTTAAACCATATAGTGAGGGCATCAGTTTTTGAGAGGAGGCTCCTGGCATTTAGATGAAAGGTGCGGAGGCCTTTTGGCAGAGACAGCGAGGCCAGAGATGAGCATGATCCCAGGAAGGAGGAGGACGAGGTGGGGGGTTGGTGTTAGGTTGGATGTCACCAGCAAGGTGGAGGAGGAACAGGGAGAGGGGAAGGAGTGGGGGGTATTTTGATCTGACTGAGGTACATGTAGCAGGCGGGCAGAGAGGTTTAGGCAGCGGAGAGAGTCTCTACATTTAAGAGGTGGGAGGGGAGCAGGAGGGTGTATTATGGGATAAAGGGGAGGAGAGGGATGGGTAGAACTCCATGAAAGGTGGGGAAGAAAGTGGGGGTGGAGGGAAATTGGGGCAGGCCAAGGGGAGATGGGAGAGTGGGGGTGGCAGTTAGGGGGGCAAGAAGAGGATGAGTGTAAAAGGTGAAACTGGGGAGGGGTGGTTGTGGAGGGAGACAGCAAGAGAGAGGGGTGAAGGGTGGTGTAGGGAGGTGCGTAAGCAGAAGAAACAGGTGAGTGATAAGTGTGGTGAGGAGATGCAACACGGTCAAGGAGGCAAGCACCACAGAGAGTAGTTAGAAGTAAGAATGGATGTAGCAGAGAGGAGAAATTGTGATAAGCAGTACAGAGGAGCTAATCAGCAGTAGAGAAAGGGGAATTAGCTGCTGTGGACTATGTAAATGGCCTCAGTACAAGGTGTAACAGGGAGAGAGATTGGAGTGGAGCTTGGGGTGGTGGAAAATGCAGCTTATCAATTGGCCAAACTGCACTTGAAGGAAGGGTCCTGGTGAAGTGAATGGATTTAAAAAGTCATGGGGTGGTAGAGGGTGGGCGGGACAAAATTTAGCCTAGAGAAGGGAGTAGAAGCAGTAAGACTGGTGGGCAAGGATAACACAGAGCCTTACTGCAGGTTAAAATGGAGGAATTAACTACAGTCCCTTCGGCTCAGCTCAGGAGCCAATGAGGAAGAGATTTCACTTTAGGTGACCAATTGGGAAGAAATCAGATGAAGGGCACCAAGGTTTGAAGGTGTCCATTGGTTTGGGCTGTACCTAAGAGATTTCTTTTCAGCTTGGAGGCGAGGCGGGTGGCAGCTGCAGGCAAGTTGCACCGCAGGGGTAGCCCACCCTGTCAGGGGGCTCAGGCTGTGGAAGAGAAAGAGAGACAGAAAGTTAATCAGGATAAGGCAAGTTTTGGGGGCGGGGTAGAGAATAGTGAAAACAGCAGGGGAGTGGAGTAGTCTGGAGGAGGAATTAAGTTAAATGGGGGCAGGGACCTGGGGGGGAAGCAAAAGAGTTAGGGGAACCAAGGGGAGCAAGGCTGGTCAGTGTGAAGTTCGGGGGGTGCGGTTTGGGACAGAGCAAAAGATTAACTGTGAGCAGCATAATTTTAGCAGCAACAAAAACAGCAGTCTAACAATTTTAAATAAAACACACCAGTTACGAGTCAGAAAAACAATTTTAGCAGGGATTAAATGCAGTAATGACATAGCTAGGACTAGGATTTAAAATTAACAGAAAAGAGGGCTAATTTGTATCAGAACAATTTGATTTCAGTGAGCTGATAAGTACAGTCTTTACTTTGTGCAGTGAGTTAAAAGTAAAATAAAGAGAAAAAAAAAGCAGCCACAACTTTTGGTTTGAAAATTTAGCCCAGAGGAGAGAGTAGAGAGTAGAAGCAGTAAAACTGGAGGGCAAGGATAGTGCAGAGCCTTACTGCAGGATAAAACAGAGGGAATAGCTACAGTCTGTTTGGCTCAGCTCAGGAGCCAATGAGGAGGAGATTTCACTTTAGGTGATCAATTGGGAAGAAATCAGGCAAAGAGCTCCAAGGTTTGAAGGTGTCCGTGGGTTTGGGCCATACCTGAGAGATTCCTTTTCCTCTCAGAGGAAAGGCGGGTTGCAGCTGCAGGGAAGCCACACCACAGGGGCAGCCCACCTGGTCAGGGGGCTTGGGCTGAGAGATTCCTTTTCAGCTCGGAGGTGAGGCGGGTGGCAGCTGCAGGGAAGCCGCACCGGAGGGGCTGCCCACCCAGTCAGGGGGCTCAGGCTGTGGAAGAGGAAAGGCTTGCACTGGAGAAGGTAACACATCAGTAAGTACACCATCTGCGTTAGTCGAGAAGTCTGTCAGGATTTTCCATCACTAGTTCTGCTGGCTAGTGGCTGCAAAACTTAATTTTGACCCCTAAATTAAATATTACTTACCTGCTATGTCTGAGTTGCAGTGTCCACAATTGGGTTTTCTTGGGTTTGGGGTATTTCAGTAGGACCTAAAAGGAAAGCACAGAGAAGGTTGAGGAGACACAAAGGGTTGGAGGTCCTAGAGGAGACTTCAGGGGGTTAGAATTAAACAAAGATACTTATCTGATTTAGCGAGAGTAGAGACAGAGGACAGTCTGGCCAGACTTGTAGAAGTAAGAGAGAAAATAAATTAGTATGAGGAGCTTATATTAGCAAGAGGAGACACAGAGGGCAGAGAGAAAGAAAAAGGGCACAGTACAGCATAGGAGTAAGAAGGGGAGTTTTAGAGGAAAATATACACTTAATGTCAAAGTAAAGAAAACAAATATACAGAAAATGAAAATACAAACTGCTAAGAAAAGAGAATAAAGTAATATTGGGGGCACAGCAAAATCGCCTTAGTGTACCTAGGTAGCCTACTGGTGGCCAGCAGATTTAGGCAGCAGTCCTGATGAGCTAGTGGGGATGCTTGTGGGCTAGTTGTCCATGCATTATTTAACAAGTTCTAGCCAGAGCCGATAGGGCTGTGACGAGCTGCCAAGTGACCAAAGTTACATGTGTGTGTAGAAATTATTGAATGCCTGGGTGTAACTTGGCCATTTTTTGGAGGGGTTGCACCAGATTTTCAACATGGCCTTTTTTGGGACCCCTCCTCATGAAAAGTGCCAGTTTCATTTTCTTCACTTGTCCCGAAAGGTGATTTCACAAAGCGACAGCGCCATTCTGTGCCACAGGTGCGAAAACACATTTCGGGCAGGATGTGAAAAATGACAGCTGTACTGTTAAACAGGAGATGTGCAAAAAGGCAATGTTGAAAATCTGGAGTGAAAATATTAAAAATTGGTGAAGCTAGAAGCATGCATAGAAACTGCACAACACACGCTCATAATGCAGTCATGTTGTGGAAATTATTTTACCAAATTTGCAACATGGGATTTTTGGGACCCCACCTCATGAACAGTGGCACTGTCAATTTGTTAATTGGTCCCAAAAGGTGATTCCGCTCAGTGACCATGAAGTCATCTTTCGGGACTGAGTAATGAAATGACAAGAAATAACAGTGACACTGTTCATGAGGTGGGGTCCCAAGAATGCCATGTTGAAAATTTAGGGCCAAAGTTCCAAAAAAATGGCTGATTTATCAACTTAAGTTGAAAACCCAATTTAATGCCATTATAGCATGCTTACCTTTGATTCTTCAATTTGTGGTTTGGCGTTGATGAATGCAGATGTGTCCCGGTCCAGAGAAGATGACAACGCAGACCTGGAGGTAAGTATGGGGGTAAGGAGGTGCGGAAGGTGGGTGATCAGTGGGAGGGTGGGGATGGGGAGGGAGACTGTAACGATGATGAGGGACCATTTTCTTTTTACAGGTAAAAAAATGCGTTGGGGGAAGGTTTTTTTTTTACAGGAAATTAAAAGGAACATACATTTGGGCACACTGGGGTGGGCTTCCAGTGTGCCATATGAGTTGGGGGTGGGTAGATGATGCTGACATGGGATTGGGCACCCATGTTGGAAGCGGGAAGGAAAACAAACATTTGGGCACACTGGGTGAGCTCCCAGTGTGCCACTGAGTTGGGGGCACATAATGCTGACACAGGGATTGGCGCACCTGATGTTGGAAGGCAATATCTATAAATACAGCTGGGCACACAGGTGGGTTCCAGTGTGCCACATGGTTGGGGGGCTACATAATTGAATGAAATATTTTTGTCATTCACAACATGGCAGCGCCAGCGGAACTATGCATGCGCGCAAGCCGTGCATGCGTAGTTCTTGCCCTGGAATGCAGAAGTAACTGCTGAAATAGTGCGCCTGTTATTCCATAGTGGCTGATTGTGGCGGAGTGTTTCAAGCTTCGTTGGACTTTCAGAAGGATACTTCCAAAAGTCTAATGGAAGGTTCCACGATTGGCAGTTTTTAGAGCTACAATCGATACCAAAACGGCTGTAGGCTCCGCCCACAGCCCTAAAAAGGGAACACCGGTGGTTCAGGGGTCTTAAGTTGTCCTAGGAGGCCAGTGTTTTAAAGGTATAGCCCTGGTAGAGTAGTGGGTTAACTCCCTCGTGGCCAGTGGCAAATGATTGCTTTGTTTTTTTTGCTAATGATGTTTAACCTTTTGTGATATCTAGTTTGGGATGGGGGTGGGCCTGGTCCGGATTGTGTGTAGCAGGCAGAAGGCTGATCAGAAAAATGCAGATCACAAATGTTGTTGGTAATGATGCTTAACCTTCCCTGACATCTAGTTTGGGATGGGTGGGGTCCTGGGCCCAGATTGTATGTAGCAGGTAGAAGGCTTGTCAGAAAACTGCCGATCACAAATGCTATGGCGACTATGCAGCCATCAGTTTAGCACTACCATGCTAGAGGGACAATGTTGGCTGGCACTTTCATCTCCCAGCCACAGAGTTCACTCTGTGTGGGTGGAAGAAAAGATGGAGATTTTCAGGAGGGGAGGAGGCTACAGCAAATTTGCCTCCCTCTACAATCAGCCACACAGCGACTATGTGAAAAGCTTCTGAGGGGCTTGTTAAGAGACCAAGGAGGGTGGGCAGCCAGCAGGATGCGACAGGAATTACCAGCTAAGCTGCATAGCAGCTGAGTGCAAGTGCCCTCGGGGGCTTGGTAGGCAGGGACTGGGACAGAAAATGCACAGGATGGGGGCCACAGAGGAAAAGCCAAATTGCGGCTGAAGGCCAATGCCCTAAATGGACTTAAAAGTAGCTGTAGGAGGCAGGAGGGATCAGTGGGCTCCCCTGAGGGGAGCATGGAAGTGGCAAGCACCGCATGCAATACAACTGCAGTGTCAGAGCACCAGGAATGGACTGGAGGCAGGTAAAGTGCAGCATAAGGGTCACAAACATAGATTTGATGGCAGATAAGGATCACTTGGCCCATCCTATCTGCCCATTTCTCTCTACCTACACTATTACATCAGACCATGCCTAATCTACAGCTCTTTCTCCCTCCTTCCCTAGGATTCCTTTGTGCTTATCCCATACATTCTTGAACAACAAAACTCTTTTTGTCCCCACTTCCTCCACTGGAAGGCTGCTCCAGGAGTCCACCACTCCTTCTGTGAAGAAGTACTTCCTCACTTCTCTCCTGAATCTACCCCCTCCAGCTTCATAGCATTCCTCCTTCCTCTCTGCACCATTACTTCAGCCACAAGTTGAAGCTACTGATGTGGAGTTTCCTCTCCTGTTGAACCAATATCAAAATTAGCTTTTTATTTTCTTAAAAAAATTGTCAAAACTAAAGCAAAACAGCCCACTCCAGCCACCCAACTATACCCCTGTGGATAACCTGCCTACCCCCTGGCTCTCCTCCCCCTTAAATGCCATCCAATTTTGCCTTCTTCCTATCTCTCCTGCCTACTTGCCCGGCCTACCCCTTGTGGAGTTTTCTGCATACCAAAGGGGAAAGGCTCTGGCTGTATTAACAACCTGAATAGTAATCTACCTCTATCCTTCACCTACCCTATTCTGACTGATCTCTACCCACTCCCCAGTGACCCCCCCCCCGATCGCCCCTGAAACATTCTAGTCTCAGTTGGCCTACCCCATCAACGAAATTCAAAATTCAGTAAAATATGAATGAAAGGCAGACTCAGGATTTTAAATTATTAATTAAATTAAGGATGGAGTTTGTTTGAAGTCGAACCTCAAAGCAACAAATATTAATGCTCACAGCCCATGTGAAGCTGTTACAACTGAAAAAATGGTTGCTATATTTTCCCTCTTTACAGCACTTTCAACTACTTTACTGGGTATATGCTATTGCTAGTATAACCATGCCCAGGTGTTATTATTGATTCCTTACTGCCAAAAGAAACAAATATTGGTCCCCAATCCGTTGGTCAGTCAGTCACCTAATCTGCTTTACCTGGTTCTCCAAGATCTCTCTGGGCTTCTCCACAAATGGCCAAACAGAAACAACACATCCAGCTGTGCTTCTTCATCCCACACAGACTAACAGAAATGACCTTCCCACGTCCGACCACGAGGCTCACTGAATGGGGAACTCACTCCACTGAACACACTCCTTTAGGCACTGCACTGCTGACTTTAATGCTGGGAGTATTCTCGTGGTGGCAGCTCACTTGGCTCAGATTCAGTGGCATCTCACTTGCAGCTGAATTATGGTGGCACTGTGGCATTACAAATTTAAATGCACAATAGTGACTCTGTGTTACTAGCCACCGTGCATGCTGATGTCACTGGTCCGTCCTATCCGCCACTAACTGCCCCCGACATTTTCTGGACATTAAAGTTCCTAGAGCCATTACCTGGCCATAAAAAAAAAGACCCCAAAAATGGATGTAAACAAACAAACAAAAAAAAGGCAGATAAACTGAACAAAATGGAACTCGGGACAGCTTGCAGTGGGGGGGTTCGTCTGAACCCCTCAGCATGAGGAGGAGGTGTCAATTCGTCCCAAGAAGTTGAAGCACCATAGTGCAACAAGTTTTCAGAAGGAATGGTCCAGGATGTGGCCCTGTCTGCAGGCTATGAAAGGCAATGCAGCAAAAGCCTGGTGTTCGGTAAGCCTGCAATTTTTCATTGGTTCATTGTTGCCAGTGATACATTGTCAGGTATTGTGAGCAGAGGAGACAGACCACTGTGTGGGAGTGACTCTGAGGATCTCATTTGCAACAGATCATGGAGGGGAGGGGAGTGGTCATGTAGGGGGCCTAGTTTGAATAAAAAATGGGAAAAAATGTAATTTATTAGCACTGTGAAAGCAGATTTAATATATAGATTTAGTAAATAATACTACTCTAAAGCATACAAAACATTCTTGATAATACTATCACTCCCCGAGTGATAATAGCACACTTCAGGAGTGATAATACTATCGTTCAGGTGCCGTAATACTATAACTTGGGACCTGAACAATACCATTATCAGCAAAAGAGAACAGCACAAGCACAAGTTTCCCCTTCTGATGTCTTCTAAAGCATGCCTTCCGATTGGCCACTTTTCCTGTATGGGCGGGCAGAACAATATTGGAAACATGACATCTCTCTCGCTTGCTTAGTGAGAGAAATTCTCAGCGCTAGCTGCAGTGTTTTCTTTCCTCTTTACTGCCTAGAGTAGCTTCATCTGTCCTGTTTTTGGTCATGGATGACTTGGCGACCTGTCACAATTGCTGTTTACGACCAGTAGTGTGACCATCTGAAATGTTGGGCCACAACTGCCTTCTCCTGACTCATCACCCAGGATCCTGAGCTGGAAACCACCTCACCTGCATAGTGGTCACTGCTGTAAGTTTTACACTACCCTTCTACTCCTCCAAAACTTTCCAAACCAGATCCATATATTATAAAAAATAATGGATAGTCTACTGTTGATTACCGGGGTGTCCTACCATCTCGAGGTTCTGAACACACTGAAACCTCTCAAGCTTCACTCTCGAGGTTCATGTGTTCAGAACCTCTTGATGGTATTACTCCCTGGTAATCAACAGTAACCTATTCATTATTCTCTTTATAATATATGAGTGGTGACAGGTCGGTGGCCACAATAAACAACTAATTGCTGCAAGCAAGGCAGACCACCAGACTGGGCCAAATCTCTAAAACTAACAGTTTGGTACCACCTAGTCTGAAGTGCACCAATCAAGTCAGTGTACCCATCAAGGTGATACAGGGCAGGATTCACAAAAGGGGTGTGCCCAGCACATCCAAGATGCGCCAGCATATCCCAGACTTGCGCACAATCGCGATTCTCTAAGGGCACCGATGCGCCGGCACATCATTGGTGCATCATACACCACCCATAATGTTATGCGGCACATCTGAAGGGGTTGTGCAGGGGGTGTGCTCATGCATATGGTGCGCAGCCTGATTTACATCCCACCTTGGAGGCACATCTCAGGAGCACATCTGGAGATGTGCCTCCAAAAGAGAAGTCTACAAAAAGTAGATGTAAGTGAATGTCCACCTACAGGCAGGCTGCTGTACAGCAGACAGTAGCATGGCAGTCTTTTTACCATGGCAGTTCAGTGGTCCCCACCTCCTGCCCATATCCCCATAATGGCATAGAATCCACCAGGCATTCTGGTTGGCAAATGTGTCCCTCCCTGCCCGCATCCCCATAATGGCAAATAGTACATCAGTCATCCCTGATAATCAAGCGGAACTCCCCCACCCCATCCCGACCCGACTGCCCTGACATATGGTACTAAACTTTATCCCTGGTCATCCAGTGGACCCTGATCCACTCAGGCACCATCACCCTGCTCCCCCATCCCAGCAAGTGCCGACAGCCGGCAGGTAGCACAACCCACCCGCATATCACCACGACTGCCCACTGACTGTGTTGTCAGTGAATGACAGCTACAGTACACCTGTAAGCCCATTGGTATACCCTGTTGACCAATGGGCTTGCAGTGTGTACTGTAAGCTTTCATTCACAACTATGTGAATGACAGGTCATGCTTCAGAAGCAAGCAGGCCCACAGTGCCCCTTGCTCTCCTTGTTTTCTCCGGCAAATGGTGGAGGGCTGCCGACAAATGTCCCTTGCTCGTTCAACCCATTTCTCTTCCTGACACGGCTGCTCCTCTCTGACTGGGAATCGCTGCAAGTGGATTTTTTTTATTTAGCTATTGGGCCCTGTCACCTCCTCCTGCCAACTGGTGACGGGGACATACAGGTATTTTTACAGGTTTCTCCCCTTGCCCCCCTCCCGAGGCCCTGGCACATGGCTGTGTGAGCATGTGGAGGCATGCATGCACCCTGTGGCACCAGCTCAGCAACTTCCACCTCCTGTAACTGTTTGCCACCACCTCTCCACCTATTCTACCCACTGGACCTCCATCTGGTGGGAGCAGAACTATGGGGGGGTGACGACAACCCACCCTCACCACCCTCAGGAGAGGAGAGCTTCCAATTGGCATGCTCAATCCTGCTCTGCCCTGCCCCCCATGCTGGCACCCAGATGACCCAAGGTCATTCCTGAATACAGGTCACCAGTGTGGCATGAGGTAAGGCGCTCAGCACCTCAACCCTATGCGCCACTGGGCCGGCTGCTGCAAGTGGATTTTAAAGTTTAAATTTGGCAGGCTCTCTGCCAGGTGTCCAAAGATGTGCACGATTGGCTGGGAAATACTGTGTGCTTTGGAAGCAAGCAGAGTGTCCCTTGCTCTTCTTGTTTTCTCTGTCGAACAGTTTGGGAGGGATGTCGAGAAATGTCCCTTGCTCTCGACGCGATTGCTACTCTGATCAACTGCTTTAGCATTCTTTTGTGAAATAGACAAAGTGTATCCCTTTATGCAAGCTTAAAAGGTGGTAGAAAAGTACATAGATACATAGACAGTGTCGGCAGATAAGGGCCTATGGCCCACCCAGTCTGCCCATTTGAGCTTGTAAGTTCAGTTTATGTTTTCCTAGAAGTCTGTTGCCCCTTACCCCTGACCTCCAGAATTCCTTTATGTCTATCCCATGCATTCTTAAATCCCGTGATTGTTTCAGCCCCCACCACTTCCTCTGGCAGGGTGTTCCACTTGTCCACCACCCATTCTGTGAAAAAATTCTTCCTCATGTTTCCTCTGAATCGTCCTCCCTCCAACTTCATCCCATGCCCTCTAGTCCAGGAATATCTTTTTCACTTAAAAGTAGTGTATTCCTGTACCCTGTTCCTCCCTGTAAGATACTTGTATGTCTCTATCATATCCCCTCTGTCCCTCCTCTCCTCCAGGGAGTACATGTTCAGTTCCTTCAACCTGTCCTCATAGGACTTGTGATGCAATCCATGCTCCATCTTTGTTGCCCTCCTCTGAACCTTCTCTACCCCGTCTCACGTCCTTATGTAGGTAAGGTCTCCAGAACTGTACACTGTACTCAGGTGGGGCCTCACTAGTGTCTTGTATAGTGGAATTATGACTCCCTTTCCTGCTGGTGATGCCCTGCCTATGCATCCCAGCATCTTATTTGCTTTACCTGCTGCCTTAGACGTTGTTTCCCTACCTTGAGGTAATCAGAGATGATAACCCCAAGATCCCTTTCCTGCTTGGTGCATGCTATATCCTCACCCCCCAACTGATATATTGTGCCAGGGTTTTTGTGCCCCATATGCATTATCTTGCACTTCTTTGCATTGAATTTCAACTGCCAAACCCCTGACCATTCATCAAGTTTCTGCAGGTCCCTTCTCATTCTGTCTACACCCTCTGGTGTGTCTACTCTGTTACAGAGCTTTGTGTCATCAGCGAACAGTGAAATTCTGCCTTCTAGGTCCTGCGCAATGTCACTGATGAAGATGTTGAATAGGACCGTCCCAGCACTGATCCCTGTGGTACCCACTGGTCACTCTTCCTCTGTGGAGTGACAGCCATTTACCACCACCCTCTGTGTCCTGCCACCCAGCCAGTTACCTAACCACCACACTACTGTCCTGCCCATACCCATATTCCCCAGTTCGTGTAATAGTCTTCTATGTGGCACAGTGTCAAAGGCCTTGCTGAAGTCCAGATAGGCCATGTCCACTGCCCTCCCCTGATCCACCTCCCTAGTCACCCAGTCAAAAAAATCAACGATGTTGGTCTGACATGACCTTCCCCTGGTGAAACCATGCTACCTTGGGTCCTGTAGTCCATTGACAGCCAGATGTTTCATCAATCTCTCCTTCAGTAGTGCTTCCATGGTCTTCCCCACTACCGAGGTGAGGCTGACTGGTCTGTAGTTCCCCACTTCCTCTTTGTTCCCACTTTTGTATAAGGAAACTACATCTGCTGTCCTCCAGTCTTTGGGTACCTCCCCTGTTTCCAGTGATCGGCTATACCTTTTCTCATGTAAAGGGACTTGTGTCCATTTCTGCACCATTCTCACCCCTAGTACTCCCTTCAGACCCATTAACCTCCTCTTCCTCAGTAAAGACTGAGCAGAAATACCTGCTCAATATGTCAGCTTTACTGTTGCCATCCCCTACGCGCCATCCTCCCCCTTCAGTCTCACTATCCCTCCCTTTGCCTTTCTTTTTTCACTTATGTACCTGTAAAAGGTTTTGTCCCCTCTACCCACTGATTTTGCAATGTGTTCTTCTGTCTGAGCTTTGGCTTCCCTTACTGACCTCCCTGCCTCCCTTTGCTTCTCCTGGTACTTCTCCCTATCCTCTTCTGTCTGTGTCTTTTTGTATTGCCTGAATGCAATCTTTTGGCTTTCACTTTGCCAACTTTGGAAACCATAATGGTCTCTCTTTTGCTCTTGCTAACCTGCTTAATGCATAATTCTGTTGCTCTTGTAATCCCCATTTTAAATACTGCCCACTGTTCCTCAACCCCTGATTCCTGCCCCATTCCCCTTAATGCCTCTTTCAAGTATCTCCCCATTTTCCCAAAGTCTGCCCCCCTAAAATCCAGGATAAAAGTGTCTCTTGCTTCTAATATGTTGAAAAGTTATTGAGGGCAAAGACGCTTGGCACTTACTGAATTTTTTGAAATCCAGTGCTGTGGCTCCACATTGATGTTGTCAAGATGTGCAGCATCTGTACAAGCTCTGTGGTGCTGAAACCATAGCAATACAAATGCACACATCAATGCTATGAGGTGCTTGGAGCCACAGCACGGGGATAGCTCAAACAAACTATGATTGGGGACTAAGCTAGGAGAAAAGAGCACTTCTACAATACTGCAGTAATCCGTTGAACTTTAATACAGGCTGCTTAAAAAAAACTACAAAAAATGTGCCACTTTGTATAATCTGCAAGGCAGACTGTTGCTACACATATAGTGGAAAAATTGTTTAAAAGCACACTAAGCTGCAGCTTGTTTCTTGGTGCAACTAAGGAACACAAGGAAGTGATGCTTAGGGTCACACACATGCAAGTGATGGGATTCAAACCCAAGCCACTAGAATTGAAGCTAGTGCCCTTAACCACTACGATATACTGTCTATACATATGGGAGAATGGATCTGTCTCCATGCTGATGTTTATTACTAGCATACAAAGAACTAGCAGAAGAAGGCCATTTGGTCTATCTAGTCTGCTCGTATTGCAGGTCCACAGCTTGAGCTACTGTCCTTGCCCCCCCCACTCCTCTCATCCTCCCTATCCATGATCCTTACCTTCCTTCTATGCCTATCCCAGCCTCTCTTGAAGCTGCCCACTGTCTTCAAGGAGATCATAGCTGGCAGAACATTCCGAGTGTCCACTTCCCTCTCTATGAAGAAGAGCTTCTTGACATCTCTCCTAATCACCCCCCCCCACTTAGGATATTACCCCATTGTGTTATGGATGCCAGTCAGCTTAAAGAGACCTTCCTTATCCACCTTATTTATCCCTTTCAAGTACTTGAAGGACCTACTCATGTCCTCTCTCTTCCTTTCCCCCAGGGAGTACTTGTTCAATGCCCTCAACTTCTCCTCATATGCCTTATCCTGCTGACCTGCTATCATCTTTGTATCCCTCTCTGGATCTTCTACAGCAAGTTGATGTCATTTCTGAGGTGTGGGCACCAGTACTGAACTCTATAGTCTAGACGTGGCCTCAAGACCTGTAAAAGGGTAGTATAACCTCCTTGCTCCTTACTACTGATCCCCCTAGCTATGCATTCCAGCATCTTGTTTGCCTGTGCCGCTGCTTTCTGCTTTCTTGCACTGCATGGGGTGCTTCAGGTCACTAGTGATCATCACTCCTAGGTCCTTCTCCTCCTCTGATGCAGATACCTGGAAGTCACCCAGGTAGTACTCCACCCTGGGATTCTTAGCTCCAATGTGCATAACAGTCATATGACTTATATACAAGGGTCCCACACTTATCTCCACCCTCTTCTCCCACCTGAACACCCCTAGGATCATAACATTTCAGATTGAAGCCCACCTGCCCACACTTCTCCAATTCATAACATCCTTAGGACCCTCAAACAGGGCTCAGATACCCATATGCACCTTCATCTCGCACTTGGACTACCACCTGCACCCTCTTCTCCCAGCCAGACCATTCCTAGAACCCCTGAACCAGGATTCCATATCCTCCATGCTCAGCCCCCACAGACCACCCATAGGACTTCACCAGAGCCTTTTTACGTATCTGAATCACCAAAGAGACCCCCAGGACTAGGCTTTCCCAGCTATGGCCCCCCTCTCCCCCACTTTGACCTCCCAGGGGCACCACATGCTAGACTCTACCACCTACATGGTAATGGGCATGGGCACACTGTTGCAGTCAACCCACCCAATATAAATTAAGTAGGGGGTCTTAACTGAGTGCTAGGGAGCCAGATGTAGGAGTCTTGAAGGGATGTTGTCTGCCGCATCTGTAAAAAATTAAAAGAAAGGGGTCTCACAAAGGATATGCAGCTCTTAAGGGATAAATATGGTGAAAAGGACAGGTTAGGCATTTCCTGATTGGGAAGGATTCTGTGTCCTGTCAGAATTGTAAAATAAAATAGGTTAGCTGGAGAAACAAAACATAGAAACAGAGCAAAAAAGTTATTTGAAGGAAAAAAAGTATTTAAACAAGCATTTCAGCAACTTTTACCTCAGCTGTGTTCTGCACAGGTGCTCGTGGAAAGATATTTTCCAGCTCTGTGAAGCTCTTTCAACATGATTACCAATAGAATATGTGTTTAATAAAACAAGGTTCTTTCAAAAATGTGTGTGTTTTATAGTCCAGTTGAAAATGTTCCAGTCATGTCACGATCTTCAATAACTACTTGTATTTATAATTTTCGGTTGGTGTCCAGCATTGCACTCCTGTGTTCTGTGAAATCTGTGTACTGCTTCTGAATGCTACTGTATGAACTGTTAAGAACAGTACACTTGGTTAGCAGTATTTAACAGTATAATCATCTCACAATGACCGCTAAACTAAATACTAAACAGACTGACTGCTAAAATACTACTAAGGAACTCTATTTTTGCAGTCAGAAGTTCATCTGCATGTTAATATACTGTTAATATATCAATCTGCTTGGGTCAGGGTCCCCACGCAGAAGAATAACAAAAGCTATGAGGTGGGTTGTAGGTTTCCCCACTGTGTGGCAAGTTTTCTCCACTAGCAAAACAATGCAGTAGTCCACCCACTAGCACTCACCTTCTGTATTGCTGCTGTTGACTGTGCCAGTACCACTCTTACGATGTTTCCATTCTCCTCTGCGTGTTCATTCAGCAGAGCACTAACGGATCTCATCAAGCACTTCAGCAGGAAGATTCACCCATTATTATGTTACTGTCTGGCTGTGCCATGCAGATCCAGGAAACATCCATGTCAGTAAACTCCACACCTCAGTGTGAGACATCCCTCGACTGGTGTTTTTGGCCACCATAAAAAAAATGTGGGTGATTCTCCTGAAATAATTTTGTTTTATCTGGTTGATCCTGCTGTTATTCCCAATGACATTTTAAATGGAGCACCTCTAGTGGTGCATCCCACAATCACCTGTGGCTGATGTCAGAGCCAGAGAGCAGCCGCAGGAGTGTGTGGGGTCAGCAATCTTTTTAGGCCTGGAAGCCATATGTCAGATAACCACAAAATGTCCAACAATAAAAGAGCCACACATTTTTTCCCCATAAGAAAAAAAAAGTAAATAAAAAGCAGAACAACATACAGGGTCCAATGGAAAAAAGCAAACTACCCCAATTCAGAAGTGCCATGCACTGTGCTCCATGGCGAATGCATTTCAAATGCTAGTTTTAGAAATTCTCTGCAACCATTAACATCTGCTATCATTTGTATCGTGATTAGTTACTGGATTGACTCCACCTGGCAACTAGGTTTTTCTTTTGCATATTAAAATGTCCCAGAATGCTACATCACAATTGATACCACATTTTTCTAGGTATGGTGTGGTGCCAGTGGTGCTAGTAATCTCTTTCACTGTCTCTGTACCCCACTCTCATCCTTAAAGTACAAACTCTTAACACACGTATCTGAAGGAATACAGCCTCAGCAATAAGTATGGTCACTATGGCAATGACATATGTCTTCAGCTGTACTAGCCGTGGCAGTAAAATCATGGAGGCTTTTATTTAAACTTGCAAATTATAATGCAGCTTTTATTCAATGGCAACTAGTATTTGAGGTTGGCTAGTAACTGATGATACAAGATAAGTGATAGAATTCAGAAAGTGTGGGGGACTAGCTGGTTGTAATGGTTATAATTAATTCAACCATTTAAACAGTTCAAACTAAGTGGGCAACATGTTGGAACAATTTGCAAATCACAAATGAATTCTGCAAGTTGGAAACTTGGTTTTGGAGTGGCAGTCTGGGAGATACAGCCATATTGGTTTGCACTAACTTGCAAATGCAGGCTGTAGCACAATGTACTGAGAGGCAGCTCATGAATAGGAGTTCCAATTGCATACTGGAGGGAATTCTCTAACTGCAGCAATACACACCCAAATAGAACCAAAACACACACACTTTTAAAATGCCCAATAAAATTATTGTATTGTATACAGCACTGCATGCTAAAGCAGTGAAAAACACCAATTTGTGAGAGACAAGGTATGTTTTTAAAATATGCAAATGCTATAATTGATGGGAAGTCTGAGGGTAGCTAGCAGGTTTCACCCACCCAAACAAACACACACAAACCTTCTGGGGGGGGGGTTATCCCTGAAATTACACTGATACTCACAGCACACATAATCCTAAGGCAGCACTCAAAAGAAGAAATAAAAGGAAAAAAAATACAGAATCAAGCCATCCAGTACTAGAGAAAAAGACCACACCAACCCCAGCGCTTTGCGTCAGCAGCACTTTTACTCTTTTACACTGAATGGCTTGATTCTACATTTCCTTACTTATTTCGAGTGCAGCTGCCTTTGGTTTCTTTTTGCTTCATACTTTGACCCGCTAATTACTGTGAGTGCCAGTTCACTTGCATTTTTTTTTTGCCTACAACTCATCTCCAACTGTCGGCCTGACTACCAGTCCCAGGTGCAGGCAATGGGAAAAATGCCTGGATGCACAAAACTACTACAGCCGCAGATTATTTAAGTGCGTGATCCAAGGGTCTCTAGACTCCAACTTATCCCCAGTGGTTTGGTAAATGGAAAGAACTCCCAAGAAAGCACTTGAGCAGCTGTGTCATTCAAATACAGCAATTTGGGTGCAAACAGTCTACTTTCTGGCTGGTTCTTCCTGTGCAATGTGGCAGACGCTCCTTGTTCCTTCCTCTTGTGGTATTGTAGTGAAAATGCCACTGAATTTATGGTTCCCCACAGGCAGCTTAGCTTGCACTCTCGCGACTGCTTCCTGGATCTGATGTCAGCCGCAGAAGATTATGGGATGTGGGAGTGATGGCAGGATTAACCAGATAAAACAAAATAGAGCTACCACGGCAAACTGTATAAAGAGAATCAAGGTACTTGATCTAAATAAAAAGCAGCAAAAGTGCAATAAATGTTACTTTTTATTGAGATCAAGTACTTTGATTCTCTTTATACCATTTCCGTGGTAGCCCTGCTTTCTTACCTAATTTTTATGCAGCAGCACTTGCTCTTCAAGTAGCCACCTTCTCCTTGATGGATTAAACAAAACTACTTCAGGATCCTGAATTGTTTATACAGTTAGTGAAAACACTATGGGGATGGCAAGGGTGTTTCCCTAGCAACTGGCTTTGGTTTAATAAAATAATGATAGCAGCTTACACTGGTCCTAGTCTTTCGGGCAAAGCATGTTATTAAATTGAAAGTGTACTGCTGCCAAACCCATTACTTTAGGAAATTGATATCAGGCATGCTGGAGAGCATAGGATGGGGCAGATTCTAATGGTTGAGGAGGCTCAGTGACCAGGTGCTGAGATATGCTAGTTACTGTCACCAGGGCTGAGAGTGCATAGCTGTGTGTGGGGGGGGGGGGCTGCAGGCCAGGACTAAGGGGAAGGGAACTATGGAAGATAGCCAGTGATGTGGGTTGCAAAACTATTCAGTCACAGCTGGGGAAGGTATGCTGCAGGCTTTAGCTGAGGACATGGCTAGATCTTGGGTAGCATTCTGCCATAGCTGGAGGGCAAACCCATGCATGTATACTTCCATGGTTGGGGAAGGGGGTTCATGAGTTAGAGGCCAGTGATGGGGGCAGTCAGGAGCCTAACGACAAGGCTGAGCAGTCTGTGGTTCAGGGTGGATCGCAGAAGACTGCCATCATTGCTGGGTAAAAGGGGCCAAGGAGAAATAGGCCACAGCTGGTGTTTGGGTATAGGCAAGGGAGCATGCCACCATATGTGGGGGATTCAGGAGCTTAATGCCAGAGCTGAGGGAAGGGGGGTGGAACTACATGCCAAGGATGAAGAGCTAGATCACACTCACAGTATGCTGTTCTAGCGAGGGGCTTAGTACACAAAGCATTTTCTGAGGAATACAGATGATAAAGAGCAGCCTGTCGTTAACGGGAAGGGGGAGGGGGAGTAAGTATTGAACTGTCAGTACCAGAGAGAGGGGGTGCAGGATGGCTCAGTCTTGGGTTGTGAGTGCTCAGGGAGGTGCAGGATTGCTAAGTATTGAGATCTTGGCACTTGAAGAGAGAGTGGGATGGCTGAATATTGGGCTGTTCATACTGAAAAGAGTGTTTGAGAGAAAAAGTATTGGATTTTCGGCATTGAGGATGTGGGGCTCAGTACAAGCCAGTATTGGATTGTCAGTACTAGGAATGTTGGGATAGCCAGACACAGACAGTTGGTATTGGGGGAGGTGTTGTGGGGAAGTTGAGTATTGGGCTGTCTGTACTAGGAGGAGGTGTTAGACAGGTTAGTATAAGGATGTTAGTACTATGTGGGTGTGGATGGGCAAGTGGCTGTCAGTACTGTGATGATGTAGGATGGTGAGCATTGGGTTGTCGATACTAAAAGCTAGATACTTAACCTGTCCTGCACTGTCCTTCCTGGTATTACAAATCAGTATTTGCTTATCCCCATTTCCCCAGCTCCCTCTGTATTTCTGTGGCTTTTATGTTCCTTACATAAAGAGCCACTCTTTCACCTTTTCTCCCCACCCTGTCCTTCAGAGTATGTCTGGTATGGCCACTTCCTAGTCCTGGTTTACATTGCAACAGCTCTCTTATGGCGACTAGGTCCAGGTCTGCTATAGCCATGGCAACAATTCCAGCTCTGCAATTTTGTTGCTAAGAGTTCAAGCCATGCACTATCCCCTTTCTCTTTTGCAATCCTTTATTTAGCCAAGTATACAGTATACTTTAGTTTTATTCATTCCTTCTACCCCTGGCTTACACTATATTATTGAAAACAAATATTAACTATTAATGAAAAAGTATAATACATGTGTGACCAACAATGTGAAAGTGTTTTTGTGCTAACCGTAATCTCTAAGATTTCTAAGACAGTGCAGTGGCAAGGCATAAAAAAACTGTAAGTGTTGGAAGTAGTACTAGAGTGTGCATCAAAAATTAATGAAGGAAATGCAGTGATAAAGAAGCGTCAAGTGTGCAAGAAAAATTGTCAGATATTTGCATTGCTGTTACATGGTGCATCTAAAAATTAGAAAGATAATGCCATGGTAAAGGAGTATAACATGAAGTCAATGGAGTGTATTTAATGCAGTGAATAAAAGCAGTGTCAGTCTGGTCCGTAATAACACTAAAATGAGACTCAAGATTGCAGTGTGCACTCCACTTCCCTTTGGGCATCCTGGTGAGCTTCACTGTACAGCTCATAATCATTATCAAGTATATTTCAGTTTGTATTTCTTTCAAACTTTGATTTTGATGTGTACCATGTTGGTACCACAGTGGTATCAAATTTCTAGATATACTGATACCACAGTGATACCAAATAAACTTGGGATTTATATGTGCACGAATGTGCTGCCCTAACGTAATACCCTTGTGGTGCCATTACCCGATACTGATATCACAGTGATACCAAATAAGTCTTTGTTGTATACAGAAAACAATTTTGTACTACCTTTGCATTATCTTTGGAAAATTCTTGGGCGATATAGCATCCCACATGAAAGAAGACTAAAATTACCTAATACCACTGTGGTACCATTACCCATTTACCAGTCTGGGCAACCTGCTGAAATTACCATAGGGATGCCACTGTACCATGGCACTACCGCTGAGGCCAGAAAACTTGATTGGGTTGACACCATTATACTACCCGACTACTACTGGGTAGTACCATTGCACAGTTTCAGGTACATCTTGGTATTGCCATGGATAGAACACTGTGATACCTTTGTAACACATTTGGTAAGGGTCACCACCTTAAAAATAGCAGGTACCACTTGTTGTCACATAAAAAGCCACTTTATTTAGAAAAGAGACACTGTGTGCCCACCTGATGCATTTTGGACAGGGTCCCTTATCTGAATAAATGTCTGATGTGGTGAAAGGCTGAGATCATTCACACCTGTCATTCAATTGAGGCAATTTCTAAGAATTGCATTTTAAAACAATTATTCCATCTCCTTGTAAATGGGGTGGGAGAGGTAATGCTGTTTTGAATCCTTACTAGTAGTTTCTAATTTAGGCAGCACATTCTTTTTTCTCTGTCAGACTGTTTTGATCTACATTCAGGCTCATCTATGTTCTACTCTAATTTAAAGTGATCATTTTGCCAAAGCTAACACCTCAACCCAGTAGGAATTAACACATATAAGGCCCCTATTAAAACATATTGTAAAGCAGACACTGACAAAGAGCAGTGAAGTTACTAATATTACAATGCTAGCAGCAACAAAAATTCTTAACAGACAGAGTGCATTAGCACTCCAAATGGCTTCAGCAGACTGTAGGCATGCTGACTCAGCGTCCAGCAACCCTGGAGAAATGGACCACACCAAAAAGGCATTAAACAATACAATTTTGTCGACTTTGTTACAAAACCTGAAACATATAGTTTTCATAGCAATGTTTTTTGCATGGTGCTGCCTGTTTTACTTTTGATGACTATTTCACATGATCTTTACAACTTTGGAGAAACAGGTCCTATAAATTTGCCGACAAGGAATACTAGACTGTGAGTCCCCTAGATGACATGAGCAGCAGCTCTTCACTGAAATAGGCTGTTTTGAACAGGTCATGAAATCAGAGCTACAAAATGGTTAATAACTTTAAAAAGAAGTAACATAGAAATCTAGCTTGGGGTATGAGATTTACTGGGGGTATGCTTATTCATATTCTGCAATGTTGCACTTTTCATGTCAGTGGCTCTTTATGGAGAATCATGGCAATACAGATCCTATCTGGGGGTGTATCTAGGCCACCTTTGTATAACAATCTCATGGCGTTTTTCCTGGGTGCTGGCTCCCCTTTTGTTTTAAACAAATCTGACATCTATAAAAGTGATTTGTAATTGATTTTAGTTTGAAGATATTGCAATAGTTTAGTACCAAGTCCTATTGGTAGAGACATATCTGCTCCTAAATCCACCTGCACTTTAGTGTTGCTGGAAGGACCACCTGCCCATTAGTGTTGCTGGAAGGACCAGGATTATTTGCTTCAGGGGCTCCTGAGAAATTTGTACTGGTCAATTTGTTTTTTTCATTTATAGGTATAGCATTTTCATTCCCATCATTATCTGAAATATTTTCCATAGCAGTACTTACAGCTTGTAGTTCTTTGTTGGCAACATTTTCCTTTGGCAATTCCGATTCATCAGGGTTTCTATCATCCTGATCTGGAAATGTTTATAAGCATTGCTGCGTCATGGGGTCTCTTGGGTCAGGGATCCAGGTTCCTCTAGGTTTCTGTATCCAGCCAGCCTCCTGTAATGCTTTGTCTACTGACCATGTAATTTCAAGAGGTGCCACAGAGTTTGCGGTCTCACTTTGTTAAAAATGTCTTTGTCCATGTTAGGAGTACGGGCTGGTAGTTTCGGTCCTCCTGTGTTTCTTTGATCTAGTGTTGTCTTTTTGAATGTGCCTTGTGGCGTAGGAGGTTGCTTAACAGGTGTCAGAACTTTCGGGAATGGATGAAGTTCAGCTGTGGAGCACAAACTAGCAGGTATGGCTGCTAAAGCCTTCTCTTTAGATACAATTGGCATTTTAAGCTTTTCAGAAGCCAGTCTAAATTTGTCCTCCTCTTCTTCAATTTGTCTCAAAAGGTATTGACGTTTTTCCTCCAAAGCATATTTTAGTGACTGTTCCTCCTCAGTCAATATTTTAGGAATGGGTGCAGCTGCTGATGCAAGATTGGCTGCATGACTTACAGGTGCAACAGGTGTGCCCTTGGCGTTCATCTCTAAAATAGGTACAGGTAATGCAGGTCCTTGTGAAAATGTGGGCACTCCACTCTGTTTTGTTACTATATCAATTTTCTGAGATATTTCCATGTACTCACATTCAGAGCTTAGTATAATAGGTGATGCAGAGACAGGTACAGGTGAGAAAGATGTCTGTCCTTCCTCACCCACCGTGTTGTCCTTCTCCATGTCAGCCATGATGGCTGACCACCAGAAAGTTGAGTAGCAGCTCCCTCTATCAAAAAGAGTAGGGGATTTTCTCTGACATCCTGGCCAACATTCTCCTTCCTATTAAATCAGTTTATGCAATTGTTCAAAGCTGTATGTTGGTGTTGATTTGTGAAATGACTGTCACTACACATTTACAGTCACTTCACTACCAGTCTCTTATTCCTTGTAAAGTGCTTTGGGATCCAATGTGTATGAAATGTGCTATAAACTCTTATTTTTCTTCTTCTTCTTCTTCTGGGATACGATGTGTGTGAAAAGTACTATATATATTGTTCTTCCTTGTCATCTTCTTCTTTTTCTCCTCCTCCTCCTTCTTTTTCTTCTTCTTCTTCTTCTTCTTCACTAGCTCAATGATACTTTTTTTGGAGTTGTGGTATCTCAGGCTGACTGGATCCTCATTAATGATATTCTTGATTATATCCTGGCTAGACAGTACTCGGCCTTAGATTGCTTCATCTCTACTGGATTTGTACACCCATTGTGTGAGGGTGTTTTCCAGCACCACTTCTAGTAACTCCGGACTTTTTTGGCTTCCCCATACTTTCAGAGTGTCCCAATCTATGCCTGGGAGGCTGAAGTCATTCTTGTATACTTGCCTTGACTGGCTAGCTGCTATCTTAAATTTCTCTTTCCAGTTCATCATCCCTGCTTGCCTCCTGATTTGGTGGCCTTTATATTACTCCAGTGTTATGTTTTATCTCCCCTGCTATGAACTGGAGCCAATGTGACTTGATTCCCTCACCCCTGAGACTGTCTTATCCTCTGAGACTCTTATGCCTTCCTTTACATAGACTGCTACCCTCTCTCTTGGCACCCTCCCTGTCCCTCCTAAATAGAGTATAGCCAGTAAGATTTAGGTCCCAACTGTTATTTTGATTTGCCCTTTTTTCTGTGCTGGCTATTATGTCTAAATCTCCTGCTGCCATTACAGCTTTCATTGTATCTATTTTATTGCATATTCATCTTGTATTTGTGTACGTGACCATCCTTCTGTTCTTATTCTTACCTTTGTTCCTTTTCACGGGGTTGATGCTGGGCTTCTTGCTATTGCTACTGCTACTCTGTCCTGTTCTTCTTGTACCCCTTCAGTCTTTTCATAAAGAGGAGTGCTGCATTGCTCCCTTTGTGCTTGTGTGTGAACACACAACCTACCTGTTACACTAACAAACACAAAATTAGCTGCTCAACCCTTGCCCATCCACAAACTTTAAATGTTTTTTTCATTTGGGGTATTACTGCTTATGCATACATCAGCAAAAAACAAAGAATTCAGTGCACCTGGCAAACATACAAATACAACAGCCTTTCTGCCTGAACTGGCCAGCTTAATATGATTTAGCCTCCAATAGGAGTGGGGGTCTTTTGGTATTCATATCAGAACCCTGCTGTGAAGTTTCTCAGCTACCAAACATCAAGGTAGACCACCTTTTAGCTGGGTCCCTTTTTTTAAAATTCCACTGCCTGAACTGGGTTCCTTTATATAATGTGCACTGCCTAAATTTGCTTCCTTTAATTAAGGTGCAGTCCTCAACTAGGGGTTGAGCAACTCATTTTGTGTTTATTTGATGCTTTGGAAAGTATGGCTCTCTCATTGCCTAGCTCCTCACTAGTTACCTACCCACTGGTTAGGGACTGCATCTTAAGTAAAGGAAGTCAATTTAGGCAGTGCAACTTACATAAAGGATGTTTTAATTGGGTTCACCACAACATAACTGAGACAGACCATCTTAGGGTTGCTGGTTCATTCCACTGGGGTGTCAAACAGATGAGGCATACTGATGAGTCCCGGTAGGACGAAACACGTGTCTATGTTTTCTGTTGGCACCTTTTACAAACTGTGTGACAGGCCTTTCAGCACCATGCATTTCTGCTTAAAGTTGAACCAGCATAATATATATTTTTTTAGTTGTTTAACCAGGAGTAGCACACTAAGCTGAAAGCTTTTTTACAGCTGCGATATTCTGTGGTGATTTGCATATGCAGCCTATGATGCTTTGTATTGTGGGGGCATGTGTGATTTTGTATTTCTTTCTATAAAGGAAGACAGTTTCAGCAGTTGTATTTTAAAATTGGAACCCTGCTGATGGTTAGTCTACCTTGACATCTGATAGCTAGGCAACTTCATAGCAGAGTCCGGATGTGAATACCAAAAGACCCCCACTAGTACTGAAGATTAAATAAGTAAGTAGCTAATTCAGGCAGAAAGGCTATTATATTTGTAAGATTTGCCATGTGGGAGGGGGGATGTGTGCACTAAATTCTCTGTTTTTACTTTTGTATGCCTTAAGCAGTAGCACCCCCCCCCCCCGAAAAAGCCATTTAAATATTGTGAATGAGCAATAGTTGATCAGCAAATTTTGTGTTTGTTTGATGCTTGGGAGATGTATGGGCTGGCTTTCTCATTAGCTAACTCCTCACTAGTTACTTACTCATTGGCAAGGCCACTGGAAAATTTCACCTGCAGTTTTTTTGTGGAATCCGCAGTTTTCACCATTCTCCTCAAAAACTGACATGTTCCACAATTTCTTGCAATTTTTGAGTTTTTATATTGAACTGTGTAAAAAGCATTAACATTTTTAATATAATACTCTCAAATATACTGACAATTTTTCACGCAGACTTGGATTTGGCCAAAATAATGCAGTGCAAGGTAGGGCAAGGGTTTTATGTGACACTGATTTCTTTTGAATCCTTGTCTTGTTTGGTTTCAAAATCCACTGACCAAGCATAAGTACACTTAAACACATAACATTTGTTCTGTGTTGAAGCAGTCTATCAGAAAACTTTTTGTTGCCACACAGACTGAAACAAAAGATGGGATAAAAGGTGCAAAGTATCCCATTCACTTAAATGGGGTGCAAACTATGAAGCCTTTTTGTAAGTGGCAGGGCAAGTTTTCCTTGTGAGTATACTTTCATTCAGATTAGTTTTGATTCAGACAGCTGAGGATTTCTGCATGGCCCTGCTGATTTTAAACTTGAATAAGCTAGTTGCTAACAGTGATCTCACTCTTAGCAACTATCCCCTAGATGCTCACATGCAAATACTGCAATACAAACCTGCAAAAAAATATATTTCTTCTGATTTTATTTAATATTGATTTGCTGTGGCTCACTTTATAGAATCTATTTAGCACTCTATGAGGCAGATGCTTTTACATTTTGGAAGATAGGCAATGCTTATGATAGCTTATCAGTTTAGTACTCTTTTTAGGAACATAAACTTTTCTTTATGTTTTAAACAAATTCAGGTGTCAGTGTATTAATTTAGCAATTTATACTGACTAATATATGCTGCAGAAAACATCAAAATATTTATTGTGAAGCACTCAGGTTCTATAGTAGAACCCCCACAATTTTTGCAAAATGCCCGCAATTTTGGGTAACCTTTTCCACAATTTTCCAGTGGCCATGCTCATTGGTTGAGGACTACACTTTAATTAAAGGAAGCCAATTTAGGCAGTTGTAGTTTTAAAAAAATAGGGACCCAGCCAATGGGTGGTTTACCTTGATATCTGGTGGCTGGGCAACCTTGTAGCAGGGCTCTGTTGTAAATTCCAAAAGACCCCCACTAGTACTGGACAGTAAATAAATGAGTGACCAGTTCAGGAAGAAAGACTATAATATTTGTAAAATATAATATTATTCCTTCCCCCTGTTTATCTGCTCTGTCACTTCCCAATGCTCTCTATCCTGTCTTCTCCACAACTTCACCATGCACTCCTGCAATTGCACCTGATTCCATGCCTCACTCTGCTCCTCTTCCCTCACTTTCTACCATCCTCTCCTCTCCTCTCCTCTTCTCTCCTCTCCCTCACTCCCAATTCTTGCCTTCTGTCCAATCTTACACCTTCTCTCCACCATGACTCTTCCCGTCTAATCTATTATTCCTATCACTCTCACTGAATTGTACTTCCTACCTTTCTACCTGTAGAATGACACTTTGTATCACAAACAACGCTTCATGTTAGTCATTGGAATACATGTTATGGCCTTAATTTGTATGAACTTTTATGCTTTGTGATTTTTTTGTTATGCAATGCTGTATCTTTTCATCTGTCTGACTGTGTAATTATCACCCTGTATGGTCCCATGCCCTCCTTTCCCCCCCTTCCCCCAATATACATCTGGAAATGAGATTTTGTCTGCTCAGTATGTCTTTCCTGCTGAAACATTTGAAATAAATAAATGTGTAAGATTTGCAATGGGGGGGTGTGTGTGTGTGTGTGTGTGTGCGCGCGCACTGAATTCTATGTTTTTACCTGTTACTCAATCCTCCTTTTTATTTAGTTTAAAATGTGACTTGCTATAACATCCAACTTCTGCCCCAAAGTGTTAGTGCACCACTAGCTTGGATGCAAATCATCCTTAGGGAACAGTTGATTGCCTTGCCAGAAGCTTCATTAGTCCCCTAAAATGTGGCACCTCTCCTCTCCTCATCAGATCAACACTTCAGCCATGTTTTAAAGGGAAACTCTGCTTGAGTCCCTCAGTGCAGCAGCTGCTGCAGAAATGCCCGATTAGGGCTTTCAACATAAAATAAAAATTTTTTACTACCTGATGCCCCGGAATTTTAAGGAAGACGATCCGCTCACTCAATCATGATGACAGACCCCAGGTGGACATATCACACACCTCGGGTGACTTCCACCATGAAGGTTATACTAATGAGGGCTACCAACATCTGCCATTTGTTGGTAGCCCTCATTAGCATAACCTTTGTGGCGGAAGTCACCCGAGGTGCGCGAGATGTCTGCCTGGGGGTCTGTCACCATGATGAAGTGAGCAGATCATTTTCATTAGAATTCTGGGGCACCAGGTAGTAAAAAAATTTATTTTGTGTTGAAAGCCCTAATTGGGCATTTCTGCAGCTGCTGTTGCACTGATGGACTCAATCAGAGTTTCCCTTTAAACGCCATGATTGTTCAATGTCTATTCTGACCTATGAGTGGCATAGACAATTTCTCTGAGAAGTCAACATGTCTGTCCTAGATCTCAACTTCCTGTCTAACTCCCATCTTTAACATCCTTTGTGCTATAGTTTGCCAGGTTGTTGGTACCTAAATGTAGCACAAAACTTGGTTTCTCCCATTCCCTGCTAAATAGCCTCTTAAGCTGAGATGCAGCCTTTTTTGTAATTGCCCAGAGTAGGTTCAGAATAAATCTATTCTCTAAGTCTTCAATGGCGTACCACCCTTCTGATCCCTCTAACTATGGAGTCTCTTACATAAAAACATAGATTTTGATGGCAGATAAGGACCGCTTGGCCTACCTAGGCTGCCCATTTCCCTACCTATTGGATAAGCTGCAGATCCTAGTTAATCTACATCCTACATTCTCCTACACCCAACTTTAATTTCCTTATGTCTGTCTCATGCATTCTTGAATTCCCTCACTGTTTTTGACCCCATGATCTCCTCAGGGAGGCTGTTCCATGCATTCACCACCCTGTCCATGAAAAAATACTTTCTCACATTGCCCCAGAGCCATCCCCCTCTATCTTCAAACTGTGACCCCTTGTTTTTGCACATCTTTTTTTCCTGAGAGATGCTACCCTTCTTGGACTTTGTTGACTCCTTTGAGGTACTTGAAAGTTTATATTATGTTCCCCCTCTCCCTCCTTTTCTCAAGGGTATACATATTAAGATCCTTTAGTCTCTCTTTATATGATTTCTGGTGCAGACGTTGCACCATTTTAGTTGCCCTCCTTTGGACTGCCTCCATCCTGTCTATGTCCTTGTGGAGATGGGGTCTCCAGAACCGCATGCAGTGCTCCAGGTGGGGTCTCACCAACTGTCTGTACAGAGGAATGACAACTTATTGTTTTCTACTGGTGATGCCTCTCCCTGTGCATCCCAGTATCCCCCAGCCCTCCTTACTGACTTTTCACATTGATTGCCTACCTTTAGGTCATCTGATATAACTACCCCAGGGTCCCTTTCCATTTTTATTGTCATTAGTATCTCATCCCTTCCCCATTGTGTACTCTTTTCCTGGGTTTTTGTTTCCCAGGTGCATTACTTTACACTTGTTTGCATTGAATCTAAGCTGCCATACTTTTGACCATTCCTCCAACCTTGCCAAGTCCTTTCTCATCCATTCCACCCCCCCTTGTGTATCAAACCTGTTGCAGATCTTAGTGTCATCTGCAAAAAGGCATAATTTTCTTCCAGTCCCTCTGCAATGTCACTTATAAAGACATTGAAGAGGACTGGCCCCAGTACTGAATCCTGTGGTACCCTGCTAATAACTCCCCTTACTTCAGAGTGGACTCCATTTACTATTACCCTCTGTATTCTGTTGACCAGCCAATTTTTAACCCATGCCACCACCCTGGGACCCACTCCCAGGCTGGCTAGTTTGTTTATTAATCTTTTGTGTGGGATTGCATCAAATGCCTTGCTAAAGCCTAGGTAGGCCATATCCATGACCCCTCCCTGGTCTACTACTTTGGGCACTCAGTCAAAGAAATCTATCAGATTCATTTGACATGACCTTCCCACTGTGAATCCATGCTGCCTTGGGTCCTGTGCCCCACTGGCCTCTAACAGAATAAAATATTTCTTATTCTTTTTTGTACTACCTGATTCTCTCCTTTCTGGCTTGTCCTATAGAATGCTAACTCCCCTTCAGGGTTGGCACCAGCTGCCTCTGTGCTGGTGCAGTTTCCCAAACAGATTCTGCCAGAGGCACTAATCTTCTCTGTGTGCTTAACCCTGGAGTCTATTCTGTGATATTCCTCCACCCTGGCTTGTCCCCACAGAATCCCGTCTACCTGTGAGGACATGAAGTGTACACTGCAGTGATGATACTGTTGTTCCCAATGGGCCTTGTGTGATATTGCTCTTCATGGTACTGTGCTTCAGCTCTGAGGATAGACAATTGGGCACTGAGGGCTATGAATCTTCTAAATATTGGGCACCTGCTAGCTTCCAAAAATTCTTTCCTGAAAGTAGCAGAGATGCATCCCCTACAGCTGACCAGTTGCTCTCCATCCTCCCACCTGAACTGCCTGTGCATATGAATGGTTGAATAAATGTTATTTTTTATCAGTAGACACTTATGACGATCCTGTTCTCAATGCCATCCTAATACATATGTGTGCATGGTGGGTAACAATACAAGTCAAAAGTGATTTGTAAATCTGCAGAGCTGCCTGACCCTTCCTTCCCCTTCTTCTGCCTTAAACATCTCTTTGTACGTAAGTCATGGCACTTTCACTATTGGCACTTAAATGAGTGGTATGACTCACTCTAGCTCACAAAGACTTACCCTTATATACAAGCTTTCTACCACCTAACACAGACATGCTCCTCTGCTTTTCCTTATTAAATTGTAGAATGGAATACTACAAGACTGATCACTCTGTTATCTCTACAACTACAGAATGATTGCATGAATTGCAGATTGATATATGTCATTGCATAATTGAATTCCTCAGAACTGTCATTCCACAGTTCAAGAAAATACACAATCACACATGCCCACACAATGCAAAGCATCATGGGCTGCATATGCAAATCACCACGGAATGTTATGCTGGTCCAACTTTAAGCAGAATTGCATGGTGCCAAAAGGCCTCTCACACAGTTTGCAAAGGGTGCTTATATCGGTCTGCAATTTAGACAGAACATTCATAAAACACATTCAGAGGATTCAGATTTTGCGAAAGTCTGAAATTCAGAAAATTTTGTGAAATTAGTAAAATGTCATGATAGTTTCATGAAAGCAGAATACATTCTACCCAGTCCTACTTAGAAATGGAACATTGTTAGGTCACAGCAGACAACAAGATCTGGGATTGAGAGGGCTTCAAAACTTTTATTCTTTCAGCCAAGGAGAGCTTGTTTCTTTTGGCTACAAGAGAAGGGCATGGTCAGAAGAAGGTAGTATGACCAGAGAGTAAAGAAGTTATGTTCTTGTTAGACTGACACAGAAATTACTGTAAGTGCCAACTGCCCCAATTAACTGAAATTATTGTCCTCATTATCTGGCAATTTTAGCACTGGAGTGAACAGGGCTTGAAACTGTGCCAAACAAAACTACCTTCTAAAATGAATGTCCTATTCAACAGCAGCTCTGATAATGGAGTATACTATGTTAATCACTTAATCAAAAGTAGGTTGTAATATTCTATGCAGCTAGTTTTACCACATTGTTGACTAATATTTAAAGAACTGCACCCCTCAAAAACACTCAAAACAACTTCAGCTACCCACACTGCCCTTAAAGTATTAAACATATTTTCCTGTGTAGGCTAAATACTTCCATTTGTTCTGTCAGCTCTCTCAGCCAAGCACAATTAATACATTTAGGATAGTGTATGGGTAACTATGCCCAACCAGTATGTTGTGCCACCGAGAGGGTACTGATTCCCTGTGGCCTTGAGAGCAAAGCTCAAGAGGTCCATGGGAATCAGTTCCCCGAGGTGACACAACACACTGGCAGTACATAGAGTTGCCCATCTGCTATTCTATATAGTGTATGGGCATCGATACCTATTTTGGACATTGCCCTTTGTTTCAGCGAACTGGAGGTTGGGGTGGGCACTTGAGGGTTGGTGGTAGGCTCAAATTACTGACAGTGTGCTGCAGATGTTTCTGCAAGTTCAAGTTTAAAAATCAGCAACTTTCATCTTAATTGGGGAAATTGAGTATGTGGCAGCATTCCAAGTTGTTCTGCTGCAGTAGTGACATCATTACTGCAGCAGAAAAACACAATGATGTCACTACTGCAGCAGAACAAGCATATTCCAGGAATGGAATTCCATGCATAACAGCATTCCACCATACACTATATAAACAATACTGTATGGGCATCCATACACAGCAAGCCTGTATCTGCATCAGGAGGTTTCCATGGCAACTAGGAATCTCAAAAAGAAAACTCAAGAGGCTCCTGGTTGCCATAGAAAACTCATGATGAAGATACTATCTTGTCTGTGTATGGATGTCCATACATTACCTTTTATAGTGTATGGGCATCCATGCACATTTCATACACTCTGCTTCCTGTCAGTGAACTGTTGGCTGGATCACAGATCTCCAGGTAGACGGTCACCTGGGGGCCAGTGACCATCACATGGTATGGTTCAATTTGGCTACTACATCTAAATCATCCCATTCCAAGGCAAAAATATGGGACTTCAGAGGAGCTGACTTTGATAAGATGGCCAACAGAGTTAAGCTAGCCCTGGCAAAAAAAAAACACAGGTGAGGGGGTACAGGCAAAGTGGGCAAGCATTAAGGATGCAATACTTGAAGCAACATCCCATTGTGTTAGACAGGAAAGGAAGTGCAAAAGAAGAAGGAAACCACTTTGGTTCTCAAATACAGTAGCAGAAAAGGTCAGAACCAAAAGGCTGGCCTTCAGGAAATATAAGGGAACACAGCGGGATGAAGATAGGGAGGCATACCAAACTGCCCTAAGGGAAGCAGGGAAGGCAGTAAGGCAGGCAAAGTCCCAAACTGAGGAAACACTAGCACGAACAGTAAAAGAAGGTGACAAGACTTTCTATAGATACATTAGTGATAGGAGAAAGTCCAGAGGGGGTATGGCTAAGCTTAATGGAGAAAAGGGAGCATGTGAGGAGGAGGACCCTGTAAAGGCATCTATCCTAAATAGATACTTTTGCTCAGTATTTACTGAAGAGAAGGTAGGGCAGGGCCCACAGCTCAGCAACATGGACACAGGGGGGGAGGGAGGTGAGCACTACTCCCTTCACAAAAGAAAGGGTCCTACAAGAGCTAGCTAAGCTCAGGGTGGATAAGGCAATGGGATTTGATGGCTTACATCCCAGGGTACTTAAGGAGCTAAAGGTGGAACTAGCAGAGCCATTAGCAGAACTGTTTAGTGAGTCTCTGAGCACAGGAGAGGTCCCAGAAGACTGGAGAAGGGCTCATGTGATCCCGCTCCACAAGAGTGGTAGCAGGGGCGGAGGTGGGGACTATAGACCAGTCAGTCTTACCTCAGTAGTGGGCAAGATTATGGAGGCACTTCTTAGGAAAGGATAGTGCAACCTGGAATCCATAGGGGCACAGGATCCAAGACAGCATGGGTATACAAAGGAAGGTCCTGTCAAACTAATCTCATAGATTTCTTTGACTGGATAACCAGAGTGGTGGAAGGGAGCAGTTGATGTCGCCTACCTTGACTTCAGCAAAGCTTTGACACTGTTCCACATAGAAGATTGATAAATAAGCTGGGTAGGCTTGGGGTGGGTCAGAAGTTGGTCAACTGGGTGGCAAACTGGTTGACGGGCAGAAAACAGAGAGTGGTGGTAAATGGTATACAGTCAGAAGAGATGCAAGTCACAAGTGGAGTACCTCAGGGATCATTTCTGGGGCCAGTCCTCTTCAACATCTTCATTAGTGACCTTGCAGATGGACTAGAGGGTAAGGCTTGTCTGTTTGCAGATGACACCAAGATCTGCAACAGAGTAGATGATCCAGATGGGGTGGGCAGAATGAGAAGAGATCTGGATAAACTAGCAAAATGGTCAGAAGAGTGGCAACTGGGATTTAATGCAAAGAAGTGCAAAATCATGCACATAGGGAAGAGAAACCCTGAAGCCACCTATAGGCTGGGAGGGGAGTTGCTAGCAGTCACAAAGGAAAAAGAGACTTGGGCATCAACATCACTGATGACCTGAAATCATCCAAGCAGACCTCTAAAGCAGTAGGTAAGGCTAGGGGGTGTTAGGGTGTACAGTAGGGATCACAAGTCGTAAGAGGGAGGTAATAACCCTCTTTACAAGACACTGGTTAGGCCCCCATCTGAGCACTGCGCAGTATTGGAGGCCACACCTTCACAAGGACATTAACCAAATTGAGGCAGTCCAGAGAAGGGCAACCAAAATGGTGCAGGGACTGCATCAGAAGACATATGAGGACAGATTAACAGAGCTCAATATGTATACCCTTGAGCAAAGGAGGAGAGAGGTGATATGATCGAGGCATTCAAACACCTTAAGGGCATTAACAAGGTAAAAGAGTCTAACATGTTTAAATATAAGAAAAATAGCAGGACAAGAGGACACAGCATGAGATTGGGGGGCGATTAAGGGAATGTGAGGAAATTTTTTTCACAGAAAGGGTGGTGGATGGCTGGAATGGCTTACCACAAGAAGTGGTGGCTATGAATACAGTGCAGGGCTCAAACAGGCATGGGATAGGCATAAGGGAGCAATACAAATGACTATGAATAGATAGGCCACTGACAGAGCAAAGGCCGATGGCACATTTATAAGGTAGAAAAAGAAATGGGCAGACTGGATGGGCCTTGCGGTCCTTATCTGCTGTCAACTTCTATGTTTCTATGTTTCTATGGTTAAAGGCAGGCACTTGAAGATTGGTGGTAGTAGTAGGCTCAGATTAATGATTCAATATGTGGCTAGCTACTGCATCTGCAGCTGTTTCTGTAAGTCTAAGTTAAGAAAAAAAACAGTTTCCAGCTAGACTGACTACAGGAAAGCAGATGTGCAGCAGCTTTCAAAGTTGTTGTGCTGCAGTAGTGATATCACCAGTAGAGCACAATAACATATTGATGTCACTACTGCAGTACAACCTAAAGAATAATTTACGGGCTCTCATACATAATGAACCAATGTTTCCTTTGAGGAGTGAGATACCAGCATTCGGACCTCGGGAGCAAAGCTCGAGAGGTCCATGCTGTTATCTCAACCCCGAGATGAAAAACACAAGGCGAGTTGGGCATGGGCACCCATATTTCATTTCTTATAGTGTATGATTTCTAAAATAAAGAATGAAAGATTCTAATAGGCTTTATAGCAGACTTTACTGTAAAATCTGAATATATCTGTTTGAAAATGGTGTCAATACAATACAAACTAATACTGAATATGAAAGAATACAAGTAACACTGAATAAGAAAGAATATAGATTATTATGCCCTTTTTAAGTATTATTAAAATTATTGGTTTTACTGTAGCCATTGTGTTCTGCCAACTGCTGCTGCAGCACCTCTACAGTAAGATGTAGTGATGAAGCGAGCGGTACACTCAATCATGAAGGAGTCTGGAAAAAGAAAATGACTGTTTAGTTAAATATAGTCCGTGTTTGTAAATAGAGTCCTGAAGTATACAAAGGGATTCTGATTTGAAATGGACTGCTTTAAGTGTTGTAATTTAGTGTTTGAAAAATGGAAGCCATGGATCTGGGCATGCACAGTAGTGCCGACACTACTGCGCCTGTCCAGAGTTATGGTCTGTATTCTTGAACATTACTGTAAATTAGCACAGTTACAGTGGTCAGTTTCAGATTGGAATTGATTTGTACACTGGCGCACAATATTTAAAACTTAGCTGAGGGGCAATCTTAACACTGCCCAGTGTGTAAAAATAGCCCAGAACTATTTGCACGCTATATTCACATAAATAACTCGGGTGCAAAACCTTTTGTATATAGTGGGCAAATGAAACTGGGAAAACAAGGCAGAGAGTATGCCCGTATCTCACTAATTTTTGGTTTAAAATGTTTCAGATAATAAATAAAACATTGAATAAACTAATACAATTTTCTCTTGTCACCTTATTTGCATTGGAAGATGAGACTACAGATATGGATCAATATCTGCATTTTTTTTTGGCAGGCACCATGACATTAACCAAAGAATGTATACTGGTCAAATGGAAGGACTCAAAAACCCACCAGTCTTTGAAACTTGAATAAACTTTGTGAGAGATTCTATGAAATTAGAAAGAGTACAATACATGAAAATGGGTGAAAATGCTCTCTTTGAAAAAATATGGAAACCCTTTAAATCCCAAATCCACCAAGGTATACAATAAATAAAAATGGTTTAAAAAGAAGTTATGGATAGTTTAATCATTCACAGAACTTTCAATATAAATATAAATTAAAAATAAATTAATATAATAATCCTGGATCATTAGTGCAGAGTAGTGTAGGAAGTTATGATGATGTAACAATAAGGGTTCATGTCAACTGATATTTTCATATATCAGAAACTCATATCCCTCAATATATTGCTTTCAACTGAACCTCTTTAAAAAAAACAAAAAAACAAGGCAAAGAGTGCAGTGCAAAAATTGCCCAGCAAAGAAGACAGCTCTGAATATAGCAACCAGGCAGTGCAAACTTCTACAACAGCCTAGTGCACACAGAGGTGGAGTAAGGCAAGGTTGAACTACGTGGCCAATGTGGGTGCTAGCAAAGAAACATAGAAATCTGTTGGCAGAAAATGGTCTTGTGGCCCATCTAGTCTGCCCTGTACCCACCCCATGGATCTTCAGCCATAATTCCCTACTCCCTGCTTCCTTTCGAACCCTTTCCTCTTATGCTTAATCCCATGTAGGAATCCCATGCCATCAAGAAGTGGTGCACAACTGCAAACAACATTGCAGACCAAATATTGCAGAACCATGCTATGGGTCTGACAGGTTTGCCCAGAGCAAACTCATTTGCCTGGCACTAACACATTTGCCGAGCACAAACATGTTTGCCCAGGGCAAAATTTTGCTATATTTAAAGCACTTATGCAAATGAGCCTACTTATGCAATCCGAGGGCAAACAGCCACATTAGCATCTCATTACAGCCTGCTTAGCATGCATTACCATGTAGATTGCCCGACGCTATTTCATGGTGCACACTGCTCCACCTGTATGATAGCCTGGAACTACAAGTTGGTGGCTGCAGGCTGGGACTGCACACAGCACCACCTGTATGTCAGCTTGGAATAACAGGATGGTAGCTGAAAGCTGGGCTTGGACACAGCAGCACAGACTATTGTGGTCCAGGGGACTAGCACCACAGGAATGAGTGGTTGTGCTGCATGCCATAGACATATTGTTGTTCCTGCTATAGTGTCTGTCAGATGGTACAGTATCATTGTAGCCAGTATTGTGAGGAACACTGCAATGCCTATGGTGTGTCAGGCAACAGTGGCTGCTGCTATCTACACAGTGACATGCACAACTGGCAGGTGAGTACTGACAGTGGACACCACAGTCATACTTTCCAGTGATCCACATTCACTGTGCCAGTGGCATCAGATTCCCACACTAACATACATGTGGTTGGCCATGTGTGGTAGAGAGCTTGGACAGGTGTGCATTATGTGCTTGGGGGGGGGCAGACATACCATGATACAGGCACACTGATATCAGGGGCATTCCCATCACAAGCACATGTGCACTGTGTGGACAGCCCCAGCCATGTGGCAGCACCTACCATGTGGTGCATCCTGGACACCTGGACAGCTTCCCCTCAGCACTCTCGAGTTCCCTGGTGCTGCATGTGTGTGTGCTGGATTGTGGCGGTGTACCCCTATGGGGGGACTGTAGGTGTGTGCTGCATGGACGCACTGACAAGGTGTCCATTGGTTGCTGGGGCACCCACACATGCCTGTCAGAGTTGGGGCCTGTGCTAGATGATGGAGACATGGGTGGTGCCATCTGTGTGCAGAATGTCTAACATGGCATATGCAGTGGCCCAGGATGGCCGTCCACCCTCTCTGCCTCCTCATTGGCTGCACCATGATGCTGTTGTTGCCTACAGCCATGTTGCTTATTGCTGCTGTGTCCACACCCCCATCCTTGTTTTTCACAGAGTTAAGACTGCCTTTTTCTGGACAGTAATTTGCATCTTGCAAAGTGTGGCACAAAGTCATGCAAACACAGTTTGTGCAGCGCTAACACGCTGAATATAGCATTGCGCCTGTATTCATGTACATACCGCCTGTCTATGTCCAGTGCATACATTATAATTTTGCCCAATGCTAATCCAGTTTGCCGGCACTATTTGGTCTTTTGAATATAGGGGACCTGTGCAAACCTGGCGCAAATGAATTGTGCCCAGCACAGAGTTTTGAATATCTGGTCCCAGAACTTTGTTTACAGATAGAGTGTATTTTACTGATGAGTGAGTTTTTTTCAGGCAGCTTCATAACTGAGTGTACTGCTTGCCTCAGTACCACAAGTCACCATAGAAGCGCAGCAGCTGGAGTTAACGGGACTAATTGCCAGTCCCAGAACAAATGTATTGTTAGCCAAAACTGTTTGAAAATGTAATGTTTCAGCAGATGTAAGTACACAATTCAATTTTGTGGGGCAGTATTTGCAGGAAGTTGTACACCGCTATACAGAAGTGTGTCACTTGCTCAGTCTCTTGTTCACCAGGGAGTTGGCACCAGCTGCTGGTGGGGGGTTGCATATGGAACATGCACAATAAGGGGGATTGGCATATGGAAAAATAAGGGGGACTGGCATATGGAACATGCACGATAAGGGAATTTGCATATGGAACATGCACAATAAGGGGGATTGGCATATGGAACATGCACAATAAGGGGGATTGGCATATGGAACATGCACGATAAGGGGAATTTGCATATGGAACATGCACAATAAAGGGGATTGGCATATGGAACATGCACAATAAGGGGATTCGCATATGGAACATGCACGATAAGGGGATGCATATGGAACATGCACGATAAGGGAATTTGCATATGGAACATGCACGATAAGGGAATTTGCATATGGAACATGCACAATAAGGGGATTGGCATATGGAACATGCGATAAGGGGATTGGCATATGGAACATGCAAAATAAGGGGATTGGCATATGGAACATGCACAATAAGGGGAATTTGCATATGGAACATGCACGATAAGGGGAATTTGCATATGGAACATGCAAAATAAGGGGGATTGGCATATGGAACATGCACGATAAGGGGGGATTGGCATATGGAACATGCACGATAAGGGGGGATTTGCATATGGAACATGCACGATAAGGGGGAATTTGCATATGGAACATGCACAATCGGGGGGATTGGCATATGGAACATGCACGATAAGGGGGAATTTGCATATAGAACATACACAATAAGTCAGGGGAAGGAACACAATAGGGTTATTGACTTGTGTGATCTCAGTGCACGATAACTCCAAACTATACACTATACAGACTAA
The DNA here is from genome assembly GCA_016271365.2 of Neoceratodus forsteri. Classification (NCBI taxonomy): domain Eukaryota; kingdom Metazoa; phylum Chordata; order Ceratodontiformes; family Ceratodontidae; genus Neoceratodus; species Neoceratodus forsteri. The sequence goes on from CM057451.1 coordinate 45,945,864, forward strand.
TGTATGGGCAACCACACACAACAAGTCTGTGTTTCCATGAAGTGGATTATAGGGATCTAGAGAGTGAAGCGCAAGAGGTCCCTGATGTCATCTCAACCCCAAGATGGGATTACATGCCTTGTTGTGTATGGTTGCCCATACACTGTTTTATATAGTATATGGTTTAAAAAAAGCACATACAACTGTCTGCTGTATCAGGTGAGCAGTCCCCCAATACACCCAATTCAGAGGTTGGGTACTGTGAACTCTTTTACCATAGGACCTTCTCCTGCTTAGCTTTCCAAACAATTTTCATCATTTTTTTAATTTCATTTTATTCTGTGACCTTTTAAATTTAATTCTGTGATTCACCCCATGTCAAGTGTTTCTTTTTCAACAACTTGCATGGCTTTACTTAGCTTTGTACATACACTGTTGACATGCTGGCTACTCATACATATCTTACTAGCCTCTTGGGGTATTTACTTTAGGAGTTGTGGATCGTGTCAGTGGAGGGAGGTACTCTTGCCCTAACCTCCTCCATCTCATGCCAATCTGCCTTTCTGAGCCATGACTGACTGTTGCTCCTACCGATGTTGTCATCTGTCCTGTATCATGGAAGCAAGTAGCTGTACTAAGGAGTCACATAGCCAGTGCAAACAAGAAAACCTGTAGTATTGTTACAACATCAGAACAATACTATAAGCACTCTTCATGACCTTTGAATTGCCTACAATAAGCAAACTGTGCGTATGAAAATCTGTTTAAAATAAAAGACATCCATATACTATAACTGTATTCTAGGCATGGTTTTCCATTCAAAACCACATTCTCCCATACACTATATAAGTTATACCTTTTCAGATTTTGTTTAAAGTAGTAATGCCCTGAAGTTGTAAGCCATCTTTCAAGTAGAAACTTTTTTCTAAATAATCGGTTATACACTTCTTTACTTAACTTTCACAGATCTGCTTGTTAGGGAAGGGGGGTTCTGTTTATACACTGAGGGTGTGCCACTTCACTGAGATGGTAGTGGAGCCATGGAACAGATTAGCAGCAGAAGTGGTGGGAGCAGGGACTGTCAATGGGTTTAAACATGGCTGGGACAGATTTAAAAGTCAGATCATTCCAGGAGGAGTTAATAAAATAGGGGGGATGGCTTGGGAGAGAGGAAGGGATGGTATGGGGTAGAAACCCCCTTTGGGATAGTAGGTCAAGAGATAAGTAGAAAACTCTTTACGGGCAAACTGCTTGAGTCTCTGATCTTTATCTGCCAGCAACGTCTATGTTTCTATGTGCTGCTCTGCACATCACACCTTATACTCTCAGGCAGAGAATCTTCTGACCAACAAAATAAAAAACAAAATGTACTTCAAGAATGAAACATAATAACTTATGTATCTCAAATATATTCAAGAAAACACAAATTGCACATACGCCAATTATGCAAAGCATCGTTGGAAGCAAATGCAAATGCCCATGAATTAATTTGGACTGGTTCAACTTTAAGCAGAATTTCATGGTGCCAGAAGGCCTCACAATACAATCAGCAAAGTCTGAAAACAGCAGACATATGTTTCATCCTCATTTTGACTCATCAGTGTATCTCAGCCCAGGGAGAGGGAGCCAGCCACTCTATAGGGGATCTTATTTGTTTGGGTCATGGGCAGCCCAAAGTAGAGAGAGAAAAGAACTACAAAAGAACCCCAGAGAATTTGGCTGTAAGGCCAATATCCTCCGGGATAACCCACGCCCCAGTCAGTGTTGAGTAAGTTACTTTTTCTATTACTTTTTATAACGTTTGGAAACTTTTTCCAGGAAGCTCTGTTAGTCACTAGCAAGGATGGAGAACTACTAGAAAAAGTAATGCACCTTACAGTTATAGTTACTTATTTCTTTTTATACAAAAATAATAAACAACTATAACAGATTACATTTGTTTGAAAGTAATAGGTTACTAGTTACTTTAAAAATAAATGTAATCAGTTACAGTTACGTATTTCTTTTGTATAAAAAGACATAAGACATTGTAACTGTAAGTTGTATTACTTTTTCCCGTACTTCTCCATCCTTGTTAGTGATTGCACAGAGCTTTCTGGAACAAGTTTCCAAAAGTAATAGAAAGTAATAGAAAAAGTAACTTACCCAACACTGGCCCCAATGCATTTGCTCTGGGGTTCTTTTTGTAGTTAAATATATTCATATTTTAAAAGCAAACAGGGCACTGTGTTAGCATTTGATTTGTAAATAAAGAAAAAAGGCAATATAAAATTACTTACAATCTATGTGTTGACCATTAGACTTTCTTCAAAAATGATCACTAAAGAAAACAAAAAAGTTACCATACAGTAGTTATTAATAATTACTCAGGAGTATTTTTTAGTTTTTGTTTTGATGGTGTGCTAGCTATTTAAAAGGAGGTGTGCCTACACCAGTTAAAAAAAAAAGACATGAATTATGTGGTAATATAAGAAGGTCCCTGTTAATGCCACAAAAAGCAATATGTTTGAAAATAACTATGGCTTTTGTGGGGGTTCATACAGAAATGTTGTTTGAAGGGTATCCTGGAAGCTCATACATTAAGTTATGGAGAAAATGAATATTGCTACAAACTTTATAGATTGGACCAATACATTATAGCCCAGCCCTGTAGCTATGGTAACAGTTAACAGAGCATTTCCAGATGATGGACTGTTTGCAATATAGAAATTTATAATTTTATATTCTGGCCACTGTAGCAAAGAAATACACCCATAGAAAGATGTTAACACAATTACCTCCAAACAAAGAGTAATCATGGGGCATGGTTTAAGAGATTTATTGAATTTAAAAGCCGACACACACATTGTGAGTCAGCTGAAGGGTGCTTTATTTATTCCTTTCTTAAATTTATTGTTTCTCTCATCATCATCCTAAGCTATTCCCATTCAACCCAATGGCAACCTCCCAACCACACATCCCTGTCTCCAACTCTGTGACCGTCACAGCCTAGGGTTGTAGGGAGGCTTGACTAACCCTCTGGGCTCAGTGTGCCAGCTCAGGTCAGTAAGGGTACAGGGATCAAGGATTTCTTGTGTCCTTCACCCTGTCGCCAAGAGGTTTTTCTGGCTAGTGTTTTTTTTCCTTGCACCAGTTCCTCAATGCAGAATAAGCCAACGTTCTCTTCAAGGCTACAGGCATCTCAGTTGTATTGCAACCTGTGTTTACCCAGTTGACAGCAAGGCAGTAATGCCTGTAAACCCCACCCCCAGTCTGGGTGGAAGTGATTGTCCTCTGGATCTACAATCCTCCTTCCCAAGCACTTTTACTATGAAATACAAGAATTCAGTATTCCACAGTAGTCCTCTGATAGACTGCTCAGTCCCCCCTAAACAAACATGAAACGTTAACATGGAATGCATGAATTCGAAATTCTGCAGTGTTCCTCTGGCATACAATCACACAGACACATACATACCTCATATGGAGAGAGGGGGTCTGATTTTCAGAGGACAATGCATCAAGCCCTGCATTGAACACTTTTTCTGGTGCAGCTGCACGAAACTCCTTTGCTGCAACTGCACCCAATTTTAGTTAGTCGGGTGCAGTGGCAAAAGTTTACCTGATTTATGGCAGCTTGTGCCAAATATTTGACACAAGCCCCATACAAAGGGTACCTAGGACTGCCGCAAGCTAGACCAGAAAAAGTTGGTCTAACATGCAACAATTGGTGCACAGAATAGACAGTTCCAATCACTGGCGGGGAGAATGCCACACTCTCTGTGCACCATATGTTCAGTGCAGCAGGGTTTTTCAGCATTTGGGGACATTTGAAAATCTGCCCCAGAAGCTCAATTTCATCTGTTGCAGGGTTAACAGCAGCGATTGCTCTGTCAAGCTGGTTAGGCTATGAGTGGGATTTTCAATGATCATCAAAGAAACAAATGAAAACTCTGAATAGTACTTGATTTTTTTAAATTTGCTTGTGTTTACAGAAGAGATCATGAGCAGAAAAAAACATTCAATGATTTGTGTATTGTTTTAATTTAAGGGAGTTTTCTAGGCCCTAGTTGAAGGTTTTTACGTAAGAGTAAAGTGGCAGTCCTGTGTGTGGTGGAAATCATGAATGAGTGAAGTGGCTCATGAATTCTGAATGTGATTTGCTCATACAGTCAGTTATGGATGTAGAAGTGGGTAGCCACCTGGGGTCCAGCGATCACCATATGATGTGGTTTAACGTGAGTACAGGGAAGGAGTCCAGTCACACAAAGGCAAGGGTCCTGGATTTCAGATAGGTTGATTTTGCAAAATTGGAGATATGTCTGAAGAAGGCCCTAGGGGGGAGGGTGGGAAAGGGGGAAGTAGAAGGGAAAAACACTCTGGTTCTCCATGGAAGTAGCTGGGTGGGTGAGGGTAAAAATGGTTAGCATTCAGAAAATACAAGGAAACACAGAAGGAGGAAGACAGGAAACTGTATCTGGAAAAGCTGAAGGAGGCACGGAAAGTAGTCAGAACAGCCAAGGCACAGACAGAGGAAAGAATAGCCCATGCAATTAAGAAAAGAGACAAGACCTTTTTTAGATACTGTACATTAAAGAAATGAGAAAGGCCAGGAGTGGGATTGTGAGACTAAAAAGGGAAGGGAAGGGGGGCTCGGCAGAGGGGACAAGGAAAAGGCAGAACGCCTAAACAAATATTTTTGTTCAGTGTTCATGGTAGAAAGCAAGGGGGAGGGTACTCAACTAGGTGAAAAAAGTACCAAGGAGAGGAGGGAGGTAGATACCAGTCCATTTACAGAAGAGGGAGTCCTAAAGGAACTGGAAAAGCTAAAAATAGATAAGGCAATGTGGCTGGACAGAATACATCCTAGAATTGTAAAGAAACTTTGAAAGGAGCTGGCAGCACCACTGACAGCCCTGTTCAACAAATCATTAGAAACAGGCATGGTTCCAGCAGACTGGAAGAGGGCGAATGTTGTCTCTCTCCATAAGAGCAGGAGCAGAGAGGATGCTGGTAAGTCAGTCAGCCTAACCTCAGTTGTGGAGAAAATGAAGGAATCATTACTTAAGGAAAGGATTGTAACATTCGTTGAATCCAGTGAACAGAAGGATCCAAGGAAGAATGGTTTCACAGCAGACAGCTCTTGACAAACAAACCTAATAGACTTCTTCGGCTGTGTAACGAGGGAGATCGATCAGAGATGGGTGGTGGATGTGGCCTACCTAGATTTTAGCAAGGCCTTTGACACCATCCCACATAACAGGCTAATAAACAAGCTGAGCAGCCTGGGAGTTGGCCCATGGTGGTAAATTGGGGTAGAAATTGGTTGGAAGGTAGGACACAGAGGGTGGTAGTGAATGGAGCTCTAGCCGCAGAGAGGGATGTGACCAGTGGGGTGTCACAGGGATCGTTGCTAGACCCAGTCCTCCTTAACATCTTCATAAGCAAAATTGCAGAGGGAATAGATGGGAAAGGTGTGCCTATTTGCAGATGACACAAAGATCTGCACTACGGTCAACATTCCTGAGGGGGTAGAAAGAATGAGAAGGGACCTGGGTAAGCTTGAAGTGCAAAATTATGCACTTAGTGCATGGGTTTCCTAGAGAGGAGTACTCGGGGAGGGGGTACTGTCGGCCACCAAACAGGAGAGGGATCTCGGGGTGATTATATCTGAGAACCAAAAAGTGGCCAGACAGTGTAAGAAGGTGGTTAGAAGGGCCAGTGGGATGCTGGAGTGCATAGGGAAAAGCATCACCTGCAGGAGAAAGGAGGCGGTGATTCTAGTGTAGAGATAATTGGTGAGATCTTATCTGGAGTACTGTGTCCAGTTCTGGAAGCCACATCTCAGAAAAGACATAGACTGAATGAAGACAGTTCAGTGAAGGGCTAGAAAAATGATACAGGGACTGCACCAGAAGTCATATGTGGAGTGGCTAAAAGACCTCAACATGTATTCACTGGAAATGAGAGAGAGAGGGGGGACATAATAAAGACATTCAAATACCTTAAAGGTATAAATAAGATACTGGGTGGTAACACCTTTCAGAAAAGAAGATGGACAAGAGCTAGGGGAAATGATATGAAGTTGGAGGGAGGTAGAATCAGGGGTAATGTGAGGAAGTACTTCTACATGCAAAGAGTGGTGGGTGCTTGGAACAGGATCTCCCAAGGGGTGGTGGGTTCAAAAATGGAGGAGGAATTAAAAAATGTGTGGGATATACATATGGGAACCCTGGGCACAGAGAAGAAAGGGTAAGCTGCAGATCAACTACAGTCTATGGAGTAAGTTGTAGGCAGGAAAAATGGGCAGACTAGGTGGGCCAGGTGGTCCTTATCTACTGACAAATTCTATGTATATGATAGATCACATGGTTGAACCTTTTCTGTATAGGGATATTTGTACATACACACATGGCAATGGAATGGCAACACCAAATCATAATAAAGTATTTAACTTGCCCATTTTCTAAAGTACAGTTGTATACTACTTTTATACCATCCTTAAAAAAAACTCTGCAATCTCATGGAAACTTTGGGTAAACATCATTTGTAGACCCACCTGGTAAACAAAATCCAATAAATAAAAAAATAAATAAAAATTATGTTTAGCTTAGATTTCATATATCTTCTGCATGTAGCACCCCCTGTTTTTCATTACTCTGTGAAATAACATAAACACCCATCCTTCAGATGCAGCATTAAACCAAGCTCCTTTTGGCCCATCTCTGGTCCATGCCCAGGTGAAAGGTAAAGATTCCATGGCATTGATCAAAGAAGAGCAGGGGAATTTCCCCTGTATCCTGAATAATATTTCCCCTGCCAATAAACCAGGTTAATCTAACCCACCCTTTAGGATACCCTTGGAAATGAGCTATCACAGCTGTATGTGCTCTCCAGGTCAAAAATTATAAATAAATAAAAATATGATCACTAGCCTCTAGTTTTTTTTTCTCTTTTTTCTATACCTGACAACACAATTATCTGCTTTTAACTTCATAATGTGTTGCTGTGAATATGATCACAATGCTGGCCAAGGTTGTAATCCGAGAATTAAATAAATCAATAAATAAATGCTGGAAATAGAGGATAATACCAGAGTAACAGTGGTTAACCACAATGTAATCACCTCAAGCAGTTGCCAGGACAACCAAGTAAACCTTGAGTCTGCAGCTAGAGAGGTTTACAGTTGTCACGGCAACCGCGAAAGGTGATTACGTCCGTGGTTGACCACTGTTACTCAGGCATTGTATTTTATAGTGTATGGAAAAACTAGCCACTGTGGTAAAAAAAAAAAAAATTTTCAATGTGTGTTTGTTCTGCTCGGCTATGAATGCCTCCTGGTTTGCATGCTGAGCAACTGAAGTGCTGAAATTAGCCATTGCGATCTATACTGCAGCGAGTCTGTAACTGAATGGAATTTGTCTTGAACGAATGTCCAAGCAGCAGATCACCTTTCCTTTCCAAGAGTTTTGACAGGTGGTGACATTCTATCCTGTAATCCCATCATTATAACATAGTTAAGCAAGGTTTACAGCATACTGATGTCATAATGATGGGATTATCAGGTTATAAACTGATTGAAAACAGGAGTTAATAGACACTGTCCATACATTATACAGAGAATTATAATGTCAAATATAGATAAGCCCATCCAAAGGGGAGGACGTCTGATAGCAACTGTGCACATTAATGTAATGTGCATAGTTACAGGTATTATGAAAAGGGGACTGAAAAATACCAAGAATACAATATGTGAAATGTAAGCAGAAAGTTTTCTAAAAAGGAGCACTTTCCAAAGATTCCCCTGTGATGTCAGAGTCTCTTTAAAAGCTTTAGTGTAGTTTTTTTTAACTATGGTTTGGTTTCTGATGGGAGATTGTTCTACAACAAAGGAGCCTATATGTGAGGCTTATATCCCCACCTTGTAATTGTGCATATTGGTTTCTCTGCCCACAGATCATGATTTGATCATTATTTTGCACAGCAGTGTTACTGTCCTGAAAGCATCCTGGGAGCATAATTTTAGGCAGTGCATAAATGTGAGAAAATAAGTTACCAGTGTGGTGATCTAACTGAGTGCTGACCTCAAGGATTGTCTATCTCAGCTGCACCACCAGCGTTGCCTCAAGCAGGTGGACTACCGAGACACTGCTGTGGTTCGAATGGGGTTGGGTGGATGGAAGCACCCGGTAAGATGAGGCAGGAGACAATCTATCAGTTCGATGCCCAATGGGCTTCATTCATAGCACAGGAAAAGGTAGACACGGTCACAAGGGAAGAGGGGAACCAAACCATACAAGAACAGTAACCAACGCTCTATGCCAACTCTAAGAGGTGCACCTTGACCTAAGGCTACTATCTATTATAATCTATACTAAGCTTTCTTTAAACAGTCTAATGAACAAATTCAAACATCTATTACTTTATAATGAGGTGAGACAATCACTACAGTGAACAATGGATGCCAGTGCAAATCCCAAAGGATCGGGTGGTGTAACCACCTCTAAGAGTTCATAATGTTAAAGGAAGTGCAAACTTTTTGTGCCGTCTTCATGCGCACAGCTGAAGAATGGAATAGCAATGGGGTTAGAGGGAAAATGGAGTTCCTGCTTGGCGCCAAGCTACATCAGTGCGAAAACCTAGGAGAGGTTGGAGGGAATAGGAGAGATTTTTAAACAGACCCTGATTCTTTGCCCAACCCACTTTCCAAGGTTGCCAGAATACTCTAGCACAAGAGAACTGAACTCTGATGAACTCTTTCCCAGCACAATCCCTTGACCAGGGCTGCCATGGATGAAGGGACAAAGACTTAGCCGTGAATCCACTTACAAGAATTGCCAAGGGTGGAGATCTGTGTCAATTTCCCCAGCACAAACCCTCGACCAGGGCTGCCAAGGATGAAGGAACAAATGCTGGCTGAAGTTCCCCAGCACAAACCCTCAACCAGAGTTGCCAAGGATGAAGGAAGAAAGACTTGGCATCAAATCCACTTGCAAGGATTGCCAAGGACGAAGGTACGTTGAAACTTCTTTGGTGAAGGATCCACAAGAGGACCACAAGGATCAACCTGAATCCCAGAAGACAACATGGTGCAAGCGGGGCAAAACAAGCAGAAAGATCAGAGCCCTGTACGGTCCAGAACCAGAAAAATAACAAACTGGCGGACTCGGACATACACTGGCCACATCAGACTCGGCTTTCGGTGAATGGCTGGGAGTGACGGACAAAGCTTCTTTCATAAAATTCCACATCCAGACTGACTGATCTACAAGGAAACAAGGAGCCGTGGGACGTGAATCACACCAGGTTATGTTAACTTCGACCAATGGTGGACAACAAGGAAGGGTGTTGCTATGAAGTTCTTTGCTGGCTGAAGATTGCTGCAGTGAAGAATCAGCTGTGAACAACCCCACCAGGGGTGTTGCTGCAGAAGATTGAGTCCATACACTTTGCTTTAAGAACACTGGCAATTCCACCTTGCACTACACCATGGTGTTTTGTGGTTGCTGGGACAATTGTTCATTGCAGGGGCAATTGTTCATTATGGGGCAATTTGCCTTGAACATGGGAAAATTGCTGAAACTTGGGGCAATTGTTTGTTGCAGGGGAAATTTGTTAGGAACAGGGGCAAATCACCAAAGGCTGAGGCAATTGTTCATTGCAGGGGCAATTTGCCAGGAGCAGGGGCAAATTGCTGAAATCTGTGGCAATTATTTTCATTGTAGGGACAATTCTTTGTTGCAAGGGCAATTTGCCTGGAATGGGCAAATCACCAAAGGCGGAAACAATTGTTCATTGCAGGGGCAGTTTGCCAGAAGCAGGTGCAAATTGCTGAAATCCGGGGAAATGGTTCATTGCAGGGGCAATTTGCCAGGAACAGGAGCAAATCACCAAAGGCTGAGGCAATTGTTCATTGCAGGGGCAATTCACCAGGAGCAGGGGCAAATAACCATAGTCCAGGGCAACTGTTTGTTGCAGGGGCAACTAACCACAGTCCCAGTAACAACATCATCTTGGTACTTTACAATAACACAACAGTTCAGATACACCTTTTCAGTACTTTGACAATCACCAAGTAACAGTTGTGTGCTAAGCACTTTTCCTTTTCTTTTGCCAACCCTTCCCAGAATTACTATTTTTGTGGGTCCTTTTTTATACCATGAACTGGCTACCCCTTCTCAAACATTTGGGTGAACGCTCTTCCCATTCTGGGCCTCACTTGCCCTTGTGACTCCTGGGCACCTCTTAACTACAGTGGGCCTAATGTTGCCCCTGTTATGCTGGAGCCCTAGGCTACCCCTGTCTAGTACTGGGGCCCTTCTGCTGACCCCTTTTTTGCTGGGGTCTTGGCTACCCCTTTGTCACATGGCCTAGCATTGCCCTTTTATTGTCTGGGGCCTGTCATGGCCCCTGTTAACTTCTGGGCCCTACTCTCCTGAGCCCTTTTTCACTCTCTGGGGCTTGCTCGATCCCTTTCTATCCCTTAAGCTGGTCAGTCCCGACTAATTCTGTAGGCCTTCCGCGGGCCCTTCCATCAATCAGTTCCCCTTGCCCCACCTTTGCCACTCCCCCTCATGATTATTTAGTAATTTCCCTGTGGGTTTCTATGGCTGGGCCCTCCCTGTGAGAGTCGCTAGCCCCACGATATTTAAATTTCAGTAGGCCTTCCCTCCCGGTCCTCTGCTGGTGCTCCAAGCTCCTAAACAATGTAAACTTTTTTTTTTATTTAACTGAGGAGGTCAGCACTTTCCACTGTGCTGCCGCCCGACTCATCACCCCAGCCTGGGGTGAAGAAACTTCAGTAGGGAGGAGGGAGGTTCTTGCTGGCAGTAGGATGGAACTCCTTGCAGGGTAGGCAGGTGATTGGTGGGCAGCAGGGGACCTTGAGGGCCTTCAGGACACCCAACTCTCGGAGGATGCGGCTCTTCTCTGCCACTGATGAGGGACCGGGATTTAATCTTTTCTTTTTTTTTTTTTTTTTTTTAATCAGGTGCAAGGTAAATAAAAAATGGGGCTATACAGAGCCCACTCCACTGCAGGGACAAGATCTTCTTGTTCGGCCACCGGACTCAACCTCAAAATGGTCAGGGAACAGGCAGAGCAGCACTCTTCCTCTTTCTTCCACTGGTTGGAGACAGGGCACCACCATGGAGCCAAAGGGATTGGCTACACTCCACCAGGTAAGCCTACAAGTCCCTGTTACTCTCCTGTGGTCCTCTCTTTCCAGAGCCCAACACTAACTGCTTTCTCTTACTTGAAAGTGCTCAGGGTCCTAATTCCAGAACCCAGAGACTGTGCCAACACAAATGGCCAGGGATTCAAACGGGCACAATGCACTGGCCAGAGAAAGTGGTCCAAGTGCATGGGTACCCACTCTCATGCTGCCTGCTCGGGGTGGAATGGAGCAAGCAGGCAGCAGAGAGCCAGGAAAAAACTTTATTTTCTGTTGTTTTTTTTTTTAATATAGAGTGCCCTGTCTGACTTCTCTGTTGATGGGGGGTGCACTCTATAAAGGGGCCCCAGCACACAACATTCCATCTGACCCACAATACTGCTGGGATCCCTGGGGCAGTCTAAGCCCCTTTAATTTTCTGTAATGCAGTGCCCCATTCCTTTACCCCCTTACTTTGAGGCACTTCAGTTTCTGGCCCGCCTGAAAATACATGTCCCCTTGTATTCCCTTTGAACACTTTAGATAAAAAAAAAATTCTAAACTATTACTTCTATAGGCATCTCTAACAATTCTAACACATTAACATTTCACTCAAGGCTCTAAACGATCTTATTTTAGCTAAATGCTCTTAAAACATCTATAACTTTCTGTGAAACCTTATTTGCTAGGCTTAAGTGACCATGTCTTCTAATTACTGTTTTAGGGACTATCTATGAAAGAAGGTGCTACTTGAAGGGTTTCCAGTATGTATCTCTTAAGAGGGATACCAAAATTGGATCTCTGTGATCTACAAGGCTGAAAAGCTACTGGTTCTATAGGAACACGCTTTGGCTCTAAAGGGCTACCTGCTGTCTCTAGTAAGTTAGGAGGTTCTGGATTTACTACTGGATCAACTAAAGAGTGATTAACTGAGCTTACATGGGAGAACCTAACCTAGGGATCGATACACCATTTTGTCAGTGAATTCAGTTCCATCGTCTTGCAGGTAGGGTTCTTCTGCCTCTCCTCTGGCATAAAGTTCCTTGTAGTGTCAGTTGAAGCACTGTCTCTAAAGGTACAAGCTTTAAGAAGATTTCAATGCACTATTTTCGTGCCACTACCAGTTTCCTTTTGAATCTTGTACATGGGTAAGTCAGGGTAGGGGAGCTCAACAATGAGGAAAGGTTCTGTTTTCCATCTGGTAGCTAACTTGTGACATTTATGAGTCCTTTTTAGCAATACCCATTCTCCAATCTGTAGTGGGGTCGCATTGGCTTTAGCATCATAGGTCATCTTTTTGCTTTAGTCGCACCTGATCCATGCACTGAGTTACAATCTGACCAGCTTCTTGCAATCTTTTGCTGTGTTCTTGTACCCAGTCTGTAACAGGTGGTTCATCCGGTTGGACTTCAAGCACTAGATCCATGGGAAGTCTACCATGGTGACCAAACATCAGGTAGTGCGGGGTATATCCACTCGAACAGTGAACAGTGTTGTTACAAGTAGGCAAGTTCAGGGAGTAAGGCTGGACAATATGGATGTTTGTATTCAGGTAGGGCTCTTAGCATATCCAAGAGTGTCTGATTTGTTCTTTCACATAGTCCATTGCACTGAGGGTGATATGTGGTGGCTTTCACTTTGTGACTGCCATACAGGGCACAGAGTTCTTTAAAGAGCTATGATTCAAAAGCAGATCCCTTGTCAGTCAAGATCTTGGTTGGATATCCATATTGGTGAACAATGAGTTTCAAAAATGTTTCAGCTGTGGTTTGGACAGACAGATCTTTGACAGCACTGATAACCACGAATCTGGAGTAATGGTCCACCGTTGTCAGGACATACATTTGACCATTAGCACTGGGTTCTAACTTGAGATGGTCTAAAGCAACTAATTACAGAGGTGCTTTGCCGACTATGGGATGGAGGGGATCTCGCTGATTGCTTTTATTAGGGCATTTTGAACTACAAGCTGGTCATTTTTCACACCATTTTGTGATATCGGCTCTCATCCCAATCCAATAGAATATTTTCCGAATGATGGCCTCTGTCTTTTTGTGACTAAAATGTCCAGAGTGATCATGATAGACCTCAAGCACCACTGGCACACTTCCTCTGGGAACAATTGTCTGGGAGATGTCATAATGGGTAGTCAGATCTTGGTTTTGTAGAATGAGTCTAGAACTCTTTATGATCAAGTGGGTTCGGTGCCTCCACAACTTCACTGCTTCAAAATCCATCCTTCTATGTGCTTGAGGTGCCAGACTCTGTTCTGTCGAGATATGTCTTTATCTGTTTGATCACTGGGTCTTGGTCCTGTAACTGCACCCACAAGTTATTTTTTTCTGAAATTTGCCTGGACATTCTGGTTCTTGCTCCACCTTTGTACCCACAACTGTACTGGTTTGACAACAGGCCTGTATTATCTCTGTTGGTACCCAAAAGAAAGGCGGCATTTCCACATTTTCCAAAAGAGTATCATCAGTCTCACTTTGTATCTGGGTTGGTACTCTGGATAGTGCATCTGCATTGACATTAGACCTGCTTGACTGATATTTTGTGGAGAACTGGTAATTAGCCAACCTCGATGCCCATCTCTGTTCCAGAGCTTCCAGCCTTGCCATGTTTAGATGTGCCAGTGGATTATTGTCTGTGAAGACGGTGAAAGGAATGAGAAGTGTTCTTGATGGCAAGATGGCGGCTGAGCTGAGCCAGCCAGAATACTGATTTTTATTGCCCATTATTTTGATTTATTTTTAATTCGTTTTTAGTCAATTTTTAGCCTTCCCGAAGTTTGTTTGTACGTTTTATTAAGCTCGGATTGTAGCCGCGTAGTTCGGAACGTTTTTGACCGGTTTCCGATTAGGCATCTGTTGGTGCGTTTTATCGGAGCCCGTTTCATCTGTTCTTTGAGCCTTGAGTTTGCATCTATTCTCTGGAGTCCTGCATTTACTCTGGTGATTTGGCCTGTGGCGTTTGCCGTTGTCGGCTTTTCAGAGTTCCTCGCTGTCTCCAATTCTCCCGACTTATATTGTGAGAGGCTGTGAGTCAGGTGTTGTTAACAGTAGCCTGGAATGTAGAGGATAGCAGGTCCTGTGGAAAGCCTTGCCCGATGAGTTTGGCTGTGGAGTCGGGTGTTGTTAACAGTAGCCTGAAATAGCGAGGATAGCAAGGACCTGTGGAAAGTCTTGCCCGTGAGTTGTATGACTTTCTAAATAAACTGTGCTTGGACTTGCGATGTGGGAAGCTGTGGTGGAATAGGAGAAGTTGTGAAAAGCTCCTTTTCTGGAATATCGAGATACCGATTTTGTGCTGTCCCTAATGACTTTGTACTGTTTTGGTTTGAGAGTTTTGGTCAGAGCGTGAAGGCTACGGAGACGAGAAAATTGAAAGGGGAATTGAAGCTTTTTGACATTGAGTATAGAATTGTGATGCTGGGGACAGAAAAAGCAGTATTACATGTTGTTGTCTGCTCCCTGTTTGGATATACTGGACTGCAGGAAGAAGAGGAAGAAAGACTTGAGAATTTAGCCTAAGTGTCCCTGAGGTGGGTGCGGGGTGCTGGTGTCTGTACCTGGGAGGGCTGGGAGTACCTGCCGGTGGGTTGGTGTTCTCAGGGCCTCCGGGTGATGCCGGAATAACCTGGCAGAGGCCGGGCTGTGTCTGGCATCCCATGTAAGGGGGACAGTCTGCATATCCGCGCCCTCTTGTGGTTCACTAGGTGGAGAGTGCTTCCTCCCAGGTGGCTGAATGTCAGGAATATGAAGAAAGTATGCTGACTCCGAAATATTTTGAACTGTGGGCTTATGATTAAGTTTTATTAAGTTTAAGGACTTTTAGTTAGGGTTTTTAAATTGTGTGATATTTTTAGATTCATGCTGTTTGTTTTATTTGTTTATATGTGATTTTTATTTTTTCCCCCTACCTTTGCTGTGAGAGAGCGGAAAGGGGAATTTTGTGTTAGGGGTAGGGAGAGTTTTTATTTTTTATTTGTTTGCTTTATTCTGTTTTGTTTGTTTATTATTTTATTTTATTTACTTATTTTTATGTGGTTTTGTATGGGTTTTGGTTTGATTATATGTTTTTTTATTTTTTAGGTTTCTTTGGTTAATAATATTATTTGCTAATTAAGATAGGTTGTTTAGTTGGGGTTATTGACATTTGCCATCAATGATGTGTTTGATGGGACTTAAGACGGTCAGGCGCTATTCTCCCACTCTGCTCGGGACCTCCGTCCCTTTCATTGTCCTCGGTTATCTGATGGCGTTTTTAACAACTGTCGAAAAGCAGGGATAATGAGAAGGCATGTAGGGATGGATGGGCTGAGACAGAGTGGGAGAATGAGAGGGTGGGCAGATAGGGATGGTTGGGCCAAGGAGACGCCTGGGGCAAAAATGGGTTCAGGAGGGGTCCTCCTTGCCTGATTCCCATACCAAAGGGCTCCACAGATTGTGGGCAGGTACTCATGATCCTCTGAAAACCCATCCAACTCGGCGAATGATGTAATGCCAGGTCGATTAGGAACAAGACTGCTATTATTGCAGATCTTGTTGCAACATCTGACCTGGCATGTATTACCGAGACCTGGCTGGATGAGAATGCAGGTCCTATTTTAGACTCTGCTGCTCCAGCTGGGTTCTCGGTAATGCACCATCTGAGATTGGATCGTAGGGGCGGGGGAGTGGCCATCTTTTTTAGATCAGATCTGAGTCTTGTGGAGGTGCCAGTGGGTAACACCAGATCCTTTGAGTGCATCCAGGCAGCAGGTGCAGAGCTCAGTATTCTCTTCATATACCGTCCACCCGGTGATGGTGGTGAATTCCTGAAGGAGTTCATGGACTTCATCGTTGACATGACACTGGAGTTGCCTAGATGGCTAATACTGGGTGACTTCAATGCCTGGGTCGACGATGAACTCTCGCACTTTGGAAAGAACTTCCTCCAATTTATGTCTATGTTGGGCCCTGTCACAGGTAGTTACCTCTGCTACCCATATGGTGGACACTCTTTGAACCTGGTGTTCCTACTGGATTTGGATGTCTCACATTTGGAAGTGGAACCAAATGTGTGGACAGACCATCCCACCATAAGATTCAGTTTGGGGCACCCCTAATAGGTCTGCTCTCGGAGATGGTCCAGTATCGCCTTTAAGGGGAGTAAACCCAGAGGGCCTATTGGTGGTACTGGACCTATGGGTGTTCGGATGAGAGCATGGGTCCAGGGACCTGGTTATTGCCTATAACAAAGGCGGTAACAGGGCCCTGGACCAAGTTCTCCTGTTCAGAACACACTCCAGCACCCAAAGACTCCTTGGTTTGATGAGTCTTTGAAGGAGCTGAGGAGAGTGGGGTGAAGGCTAAAGAGGGCATGGCGGAAATCTTCCCTGGATGCTGACAAACTTAGATTGATGGATCATTATGTTCTCTATCAATCAGCAATATCCCGTAAGAAGGCAGAATTCCTGTCCAGGGAGATTGTTGCTGCGCGAAGCTGACCGGCTCAACTCTTTCGGACTGTTGACAGATTGTGCAATCCACTCTGTCTACAGTCTGGAAAGATTTTCTAAATAAAGTGTGATGAGCTTGCTCGATTTTTAGCTGATAAGATTGCCAGCATTAGGTCGGATATTAGCCAAGCTCACTCTTCAAGGGTTTGCAGTGATCGGCGAGGGGAAGCAAACACCTGTGTCACCTGGTCTGACTTTGGTAGGCCGGAATTCATGGACATTGTGAGGATTGTCCAGACTGTATGTCCACCCAGCTGTAGTTTGGATCCGGGCCCTACGCCTCTATTATTGGGTTGCGTAGATATTATCTGTCCGACCATTGCTGAAATTGTCTGGAAATCTTTGGAGCAGGGGATCTTTCCTGAACCCTTAAAGGAGGCGGTCGTCTGACCACTCCTAAAAAGCCTTCATTGAATCCTGACTGTCCAGCTAACTACAGACCTGTCTCTAACCTGCCCTTTTGGGTAAGGTTATTGAAAGGTGGTTGCACTGCAACTGGATGACCATCTTACAAATCACAATGTCTATGATACTCTTCAATCAGGATTTAGGAAAAGACATAGTACTGAGACTGCTCTTGTCCGGGTTCTAAATGATCTCCTGATAGCGAGAGATCAAAAGGCTTGTACTAGTCTAGTCCTTCTTGATCTCTCTGCAGCATTTGACACTGTGGACCATGGTGTGCTTTTGGAACGCCTGCGGTTTTATTGTGGACTGTCTGGTACGGTTCTGCAATGGTTTCAATCTTTTCTCACAGGGCGGAGACAGAGGGTTATCACTGGAATTTATTCCTCTGAGCCTGTCTCTTTGCCTTTTGTGGGGTTCCATGAGGGTTCCATTTTGGCACCTATGTTGTTCGCTGTCTATATGCTGCCATTGGGAGACATTATTAGGCAATATGGCTTGGGTTTCACTGCTATGCAGATGATACCCAGCTATATTTGTCCTTTAGTCCTGGGCAAGAAGATGCAGTCTCTACACTTAACAACTGTCTATCCGAGATCAATGATTGGATGAGTGCCAGCTGGCTAAGGTTAAACCCGGATAAGACTGAGGTGTTGGTGGTGGACCCAGGTCACCTTGAGGCGGGTTGTAGGGCTGGTCTCCCTTCGGGCGTATGGATCGATGGTGCCCAACTCTCGACCTCAGACCGGGTGCGTAATCTGGGCATTATTATTGACGACAGATTGACGCTGAAATTTCAGGTGTCTTCTGCTGTCAAATCTTCCTTTTTCCATCTGAGGAATATTGCTCGGGTGAAGCACCTTGTTTCTCCGGCTGACCTTCCGACTTTGGTCCATGCCTTTGTTACTTCTCGCCTTGATTACTGCAATGCCCTGTACCTAGGGCTGCCGGGGGTTGATATCCGCCACTTGCAGTTAGTGCAGAACGCAGCAGCCAGGCTTTTGACTGGAACATCTATGAGGAATCATATTACGCCTGTGCTGCGCAAGCTGCACTGGCTGCCCGGTTCAGTGGGGAATCACCTTTTAAGGTCGGGTTACTGACCTATAAAGCCCTACCGCGAGCGAGGGACTGCGGTATCTTCAAGATCTGCTTGTTCCCTACTGTCCCTCTCGCTCACTCCGCTCTGCGGCAGGATTGCTAGAGGTTCCCAGGGTTTGTTTAAAAACTTCGGAGCCTAGTTTTCATGCTGCCCCTACCTGTGGAATTCTCTACCTCGTCGGATACGAAGCTGCCTGACTGTTGAGAGCTTTAAGTCAGAACTTAAAACTTATTTATTTCAAATAGCATATGGGGAATGACTCATTGTATTTTATTGTAATTATATTATTATTTCTGTTGTTGTGTTATATGTATGAAATTTGTATGTATTTAAATTGTTCTATTTGTACAGCGCTTTGATATCGAAAAGCGCTTAAAAATACATTTTTACTTACTTACTTACTTGCTAAGTAATGCCTGAATTTTTCAGTGACTGCCCAGACCAAGGCCAGAAATTCCAACTTGAATGAGCTACAGTGGGTATCATTCTGCTCCAACCCTCTAAGACCATGACCTGCATATGCTATCATATCCTCAATGCCTCCTTGCTCTTGTGCCAACACTGCGCCCAGTTCTTTGTTGCTTGCATCTGTGTATAGCCACAATGGTTTAGAGTAGTTGGGATACGCTAGTACAGGTGCTTGAGTTAGAATCTGCCTTAACTTTTCGAAAGCCTCTTGCTGCTATGTGGCCCACTTGACCGACCAGTTTTGGGGTATCTTCCCTGCTTTTGTTCCTCAGAGAAGTTTATTTAGTGGCAAAGCTATCTTGGAGAAATCTTTAACAAACCGTCAATAGTATCCATCGAAACCCAGGAATCTTCTGACGTACAGTACTGCACTGTTACAGGGACTGGCCATTCTCGCACAGTTTCCAGCTTTTCAGGGTCTGGTGACACACTGGTGGCCGACACTATGTGGCCCAGGTAGTTCCCGTGAGATTGCAGAAGGTGGTATTTGGAGGGTTTTACTTTCAGACTGTACTGGGTCAGTCAAGCAAATACTTCATCTAGGTGCAGCAGATGCTCTTGGTGGTTCTTGGAAAATATAATAATGTCACCCAGGTACAACAATAGAATGTGAAAGTTTCAGCTTCCCAAGCAGCTTTCCACTAGTCTTTGAAAAGTTCCTGGGAGCATTGCATAGGCCAAAGGGCATGCGGGTGAATTCAAACAGGCCATGGGTGTTATAAAAGCCTTTTTCTCTTGATCCTCTGGAGCCATGGGCACTTGCCAGTACCCACTTGTCAAGTCAAGAGTGGAGAATATCGAGGCAGACTGTAGGGCTCTAAGATAGTCCTCAATTCTAGGTAAAGAGTAGGCATCTTTGTGGGTGATATTGTTAAGTTTTCGGTAATCTACATAGAACCGAATCTTCCCATCTTTCTTTTTGACCAAGACAATGGGAGCAGACCAAGACCTGTGATTCTCCTTAATAATTTTGGTTTCTTTCATTTCTCGAATCATCTCCTTCGCAGGCTGGTACATGGCTTGGGGAATTGGTCTGAATCTTTCTATTATCGGCAGGTGCTGATTGGTATGGATGTGGTGTTGCACCTCTTGAGCTAGCCTGAAATTTAGTGAATGTCGACTGAAAGCCTCTTGATTCTTTATTACTACTTGGATGACATCTGCCCTGTGTTGTTCTGTAGTCTTGGGAGTACCAAGGTTGATCTCCTGTATCCACACTGGTACACTGGGGTCACAATGATCTTCAGTCTCTTCCACTTCAATGGCTGGTGTTCTTTGGTCCTTCTGGATCTGGTCTTCTGGTTCAAAAATGTCTTGGAGAGACGCAGTGTGTAACTGGGCAACCAGCTGATTGCGATGGAGTCGCACATTGTGGTTCCCGTAATTGATAACCTGAACAGGGATTCTTCCCTTCATGACCGTGGCAACACTTCTGGCCACTAGTATGGGTTATTCTTTCTCATTGGGGTAGAGTTCAACCAGGGCATTGTAGTCCTGACCATGAAGGCCCACCTTGGCTTTGCACCACAAGGTGGTCTCCGTTCCTGGTTTCAGAGTAATATGTTGGGTGTCAGACACTCAGACCTTTCTAATCTCACCAGTTGTACTTGAAAAGCATTGATGGCACTGAAGAAGATGAATCATCTGCTGCAATGCTCATTTTTCTACACAAGGAGACCTTTTTGCTTGGGTCTGCAGGATCTGCACCAAATGCTCAAAACAGCGCTGGAGAAAGTTCATTCCAAGAATGAGTGATGGCAAGTTGTTATTCTCTGTATCAGTGATGATTATTCCTTAACAGTCCTGTACCTTATTTCCCAGCTGGATGCTCACTTCCAGGTATCCTAGATTGCTGGTGATTAAAGTAATCCAAGACTTTGGAGGTGGCTGAAGATCTTCCATTGTCCAATGCTGCCAGAAATATCACCCTTGCATAGTCGTAAATTGGGACCCTGTATCCAACAATGCCATCAACTCTACTCCATCAACTCTGACTGGAACAGTCGGACTCCTGCCGATGAAAAAGGATCAATCCATTACTGTGGGTGGACCTGGTGGACCACTCTTTGAGGACTGGCCCCCTTCCCCAAAGACTGCCTGTTTAACATCACTGCATGTTCTGTAGGCTGCTGGTATCACCTCTTGATATGGCCACTGATACCACATCTTTGGCAAATTGGTCTGCCTTGGCTGTCAAACTGGTCAGTCGGATGCCTTCCTTTTTCCCTTCTGGGTCAGGACTGAGGGTCATCAAACCTTCTTCCTCATTCGTTCTGAATCCGGGGTATGTCTCTCCTCCAATCTTCTTTGTACAAGGGTTGGGAGTCTGGGAGATAACCCGGGTACCCACCCGTGAGTTCTCAACCGTATGCCCATTATTTACTGGACATTTCCTCGCTCGGTGGTCGCCTATGCCACAGGTCTTCTCGTACCAATCCTTCCATTGAATACCCTAGCAATGCTGCACTTAGAGGCGTCGCCATCTGGGGGTAGGTCACTATGTCTTTTCCCACTCAATCTGGTCCCATCACCTTGATTGCTTTCTCTTTAAAGTCTAAGAAATCTGCTTCAGCATCTTGGAGCTGTAGCATACAGAGCTCCCTCCTCAGGGCTTCACTGTGCGCCCCTTCCACAAATGATTCTGTTAAGACGTGGTCTGGCTCCATAATCTCTCTGGCATTCACTCATTCAATTGCGCTGAATAGCTCCTGAAGACTCAGTGCATACTCTCAAAGAGTCTCTTAAGGTCTCTGGGTGTTTGAGAAGAATTTCATCTTTAAACTGGATATCGTGCACATGTTGAATATCTGTTGCAACCTTTGCAGTATCTGATCGGCCATGGTTTTTGCACTTGCGGGCCAAGACTGAACCTCTCTGTGGGCAGCACCCTTAAGTTGTCCAATGAGTATTTCAACTTTCTGTCTCTTTAGGATTTGATATAGCTTAAACATAGCTTACATCTTAGAGCAGAACTCACCCACATTACTAGTCCCACTTCCATCCCTTTCTCCTGTGAACTGGGGAAGCCAAGGCACCCCAGAGTAGTACAGCACTGTCAGGGGTGAGGGAGATATGTTCTCTTGGTCTTCCATCCCAGTCTCTATGGGTTCATTACCTATGGATGCGTTTTCCCCTCCAGACAATCCATTACTGCAACCCGGTACTGCTCTCATCTTACTTTAGAAGCTCCAGTTTTGGACTCCTTAAAATTTATCCTGCCGACTATGCCCCCAGATTTTTTTCAGTGAGGTGATCTAACTAAGTGCTAACCTTGAGGATTGCCTATCTCAGCTGCACCAGCAACATCGCCTCAAGCAGGTGGACTGGGTAGGCAATGCAGTGGTTTGAATGGGGTTGGGTGGATGGAAGCACCTGGTAAGGAGAGGCAGGAGACAATCTATAAGTTTGATGCCCAATGGGCTTTATTCATACCACAGGGAAAGGTAGACAGGGTCACAAGGGAAGAGGGGAACCAAACCATACAAGAACAGTAACCAATGATCTATACCAACTCTAAGGTGCACCTCGGCCTAAGGCCACTATCCATCATACTCTATGCTAAGCTTTCTCTAAACGGTCTAATGAAAATTTCAAACATCTATTACTCTATAATGAGGAGAGACAATCACTACAGTGAACAATGGGTACCAGTGCAAATCCTAAAGGACCGGGTGGCATAACCTCCTCTAAGAGTTCATAATGTTAAAGGAAGTCCAAACTTTTTCTGCCATCTTTGTGCGCACAGCTGAAGAATGAAATAGCCATGGGGTAAAAGGAAAAACAGTGTTCCTGCTTGGTGCCAAGCTACACCAGTGTGAAAACCTAGGAGAGGTTGGAGGTTATAGGAGAGATTTTTAAACAGACCCTGATTCTTCAGCCAACCAACTCTCCAAGGTTACCAGAATACTGTAGCATGAGAGAAATGAACTCTGCTGAACTCTTCCCCGGCACAAACCCCTGACCAGGGCTGCCAAGGATGAAGGAACAAAGACTTGGCCATGAATTCACTTACAAGGATTGCCAAGGGTAGAGATCTGTAGCAATTTCCCCAGCACAAACCATCGACCAGGGTTGCCAAGGATGAAGGAACAAAGACCTGGCATCGAATCCACTTGCAGGGATTGCCAAGGACAAAGGTACGTTGAAGGTTCTTTGGTGAAGGATCCACATGAGGACCACCAAGATCAAGCTGAATCCCAGAAGACAACACGGTGCAAGCAGGGCAAAACAAACACGAAGAGTAGGATGCAGGGCAAAGATCAGAGCCCTGTACTGTCCAGAACCAGAAAAACAACAAACTGGCAGATGTGGACACACACTGGCCATGTCGGACTTGGCTTTTGGAAAACGTCTGGGAGTGACGGACAAGGCTTCTTTCAGGATGCTCCACGTCCAGGCTGAATGAACCTCAAGGAAAAGAGGAGCTGGAGGCCATGAATCACACCAGGTTACGTCAACTTTGACCAATGGCGGGTGACAGGGAAGGGAGTTGCTGTGAAGTTCTTCCCTGGCTGAAGATTGCTGCGATGAAGAATCAGCTGTGAACAACCCCAACGGGGTGTTGTGGCAGAAGATTGAGTCCATACACTTTGCACTAAAAACTCTGGTAATTCCACCTTGCACTACACCATGGTGTTTAGTGGTTGCTGGGACAATTGTTCATTGCAGGGGTAATTGTTCATTATGTGTCAGTTTGCCTGGAATGGGAAAAATCACTGAAATTTGGGTCAATTGTTTGTTGCCAGGCAATTTGCTTGGAGCATGGGCAAATTGCTGACATCTGGGGCAATTGTTCATTGCAGGGGAAATTTGTCTGGAACAGGGGCAAATCACAAACAGCTGAGTCAATTGTTCATTGCAGGGGCAATTTTCCAGGAGCAGGGGCAAACTGCTGAAATCTGGGGCAATTGTTCATTGCAGGGGCAATTGTTTATTGCAAGGGCAATTTTTCTGGAACAGGGACAAATCACCAAAGGCTGAGGCAATTGTTCATTTCAGGGGAAATTTGCCAGGAGCAGGGGCAAATTGCTGAAATCCAGGGCAATTGTTCATTGCAGGGGCAATTTGCCAGGAACAGGGGCAAATCACCAAAGGCTGAGGCAATTGTTCATTGCAGGGGTAAATTTTCAGGAGCAGGCGTAAATAACCACAGTCCAGTACAATTGTTCATTGCAGGGGCAAATAACCACAGTCCAGGGCAATTGCTCGTTGCAGGGGCAAATAACTAAAATCCAGGGCAATTGTTTGCTGCAGGGGTAAATAACCACAGTCCCAGGAACAACACTGTCTTGGTACTTTACAATAACACAACAGTTCAGATACACCTTTTCAGTACTTTGACAGTCACCAAATAACACTTGTGTGCTGAGTACCTTTCCTTTCCTTTTCCTTTGCTGATCCTTCCCAGAATTACTGTTTTTGCGGGTCCCTTTTATACCAGGATCTGGCTACCCCTTCTCAAACTTTTGGGTGAATGCTCTTGCCACTCTGGGCCTCTCTTGCCCTTGTGACTGGTGGGCCTCTCTTAACTACAGTGGGCCTAATGTTGCCCCTGTTATGCTGGAGCCCTTGGCTTTCCCTTTCTAGTACTGGGGCCCTTCTGCTGCCCCCTTTTATGCTGGGGCCTTGGCTATCCCTCTGTCACAGGGCCTAGCGTTGCCCTTTTATTGCCTGGGGCCTGTTGTGACCCCTGTTAACTTCTGGGCCCTACTCTTCTGAGCCCTTTTTCTCTCTCTGGGGCTTGCTCTACCCCTTTCTATCCCTTAAGCTGGTCAGTCCTGATTAATTCTGTAGGCCTTCCCCGGGCCCTTCCATCAGTCAGTTCCCCTTGCCCCACCTTTGCCACGCTGCCTCATGATTATTTAGTAAATACCCTGTGGGTCCCTATGGCTGGACCCTCCCTGTGGGAATCGATAGCCCCACAATATTTAAATGTCTGTAGGCTCTCCCTCCCAGTCCTCTGCTGGCGCTCTAAGTGCCTAAACAATTGAAACTTTTTTATTTAACTGAGGTGGTCAGCACTTTCCACTGTGTTGCCAACAGACTCACCACCCCGGCCTTTGGTGAAGAAACTTCAGAGGGGAAGAGGGAGGTTCTTGATAGCAGTAGTAGGGAACTGCTCGCAGGGTAGGCAGGCGATCGGTGGACAGCGGGGGACCTTGTGGGCCTTCAAGATACCCGATGACTCTCGGAGGATGAGGATCTCCTCTGCCACTGATGAGGGACTGGGATTGGATCTTTTCCTTTTTTTTTTTTTTTTATCGGGTGCAAGGAAAATAAAAAATGGGACTATACAGAGCCCACACCACCGCAGGGACAGGATCCTCTTGTTCAGCCACCGGACTCGATTGCAACATGGATCGGGGAACACGATGGAGCATCACTCTTCTTTCTTCCGCTGGCTGGAGATGACACACCACCACGGAGCGAATGGGACCAGCTACACTCCACCAGGTAAGCCTACAAGTCCCTTTTACTCTCCTGTGGTCCTCTCTCTCCACAGCCCAGCATGAACTGTCCCCAAAAATGGCTTTCACTTACTTGAAAAGCACTCGGGGTTCTAATTCCAGAACCTCAATCCCATGCCTACAAAAGTGGCCAGGGATTCAAACAGGCACCACACACTGGCCAGAGACAGTGGTCCCAGTGCATGGGTACCCACTGTCATGCTGCCTGACCTGGGGGGGGGGCGGGAATGGAGCAAGCAGGCAGCAGAGAGCCAGGAAAAAACTTTTCTTTCTGTTATTTTTTTTTCTTATACAGTGCCCTGCCTGACTTCTCTCTGGGGTGGGGGTACACTATTAAGGGGCCCCAGCACACAACACCCAATCTGCCCCACAATACTACAGGGACCCCTTGGGCAGTCTAAGCCCCTCTAATTTTCTGTAGTGCAGTGCCCCATTCCTTCACCCACTTACTTTGAGGCACTACCCCAGTGAAACATTACAAAATAAATTGATTGGAGGAAGAAAGATGTTTGAAAAAATCAACATGGCTAGTAATTTTTATGTTTGCTTGCACTCATGTGCAAGAAACATAGTGCCACCATACGAGTTTTCGTAGGTGTGCCTCCCCCACTTCTAATGCCTTGCTCCCTTTTGCAGGCGCGGCTGCACCACACCAATGAATGTCAGAGCTGTCTATGACAGCCGTTCAGATGCAGTGGCGTACAGTTGAAAGAAAAACACCACGGCTCGTGTAGGCAATTTGCTGGCAGTATGAAAATTGCCTACATGTCAGAGCTCACTGCATCTGAACTGTCATAGACAGTTTGCCCCCCCCAACACACACACCTACGTAGTACACTGGGAACCCACCCCAGCATGCTCATGCAGTCCTGAGTCCCCCCACACACCACACTGTATGGTCAATGGGGGTGCTCAATACCCCATCGGCTCAGGTGCACCCCCAACAGATTTCCAGGTGCCACGCTGGGAGCTCACCCCAGTTTGGCAAAAGTCCATATGGCAACGGGGTGCCCAATCAACCATCGGCTCCACTGTACCCCCCCCACAAAAAACCCTGACTTCCAGTTGCCATGCTGGGAGCCCACCCCAGCATGGGAAACATCTGTATGGCCTATAGGGGTGCCCACTTCTCCACTGGCTCCACTGCCCCCCAAAACAACCTTCCAGCTGCCACGCTGGGATCCCACCCCAGCGTGGCAAAAGTCCCTCATTGTCTTAAACTAAAATGACCTGTAAGAAAAAACAGTCCCTTGCTGACTGTCTTGACCCCTTCCCCCACGTGCGCCCACCCTCTGCACATCCTGCCTCCCCACACACCCTCACCCCATACTTACCTCCGTAATCTGGCGTGATGATCTTCAGTGAACCGAGAATATGTCTGCACTCTTCAAAGCTGATCGCAAACTGAGGAAATGCCGGTAAGCTGTATAATGGAATAAATAGGGTTTTTTCAACTTTCAAGGATATCTGAGGCATTTTTGAGAATTCTTTCAACAAATTTTCAACATGGGGTTCTTGGGACCCCACCTCATGAATTCTGGCACTGTCATTTTGTTATTCGGTTCCAAAAGGTGATTTCGCAGTCACTGCGTGGAACCACCTTTCGGGACCAAGTAACGCAACAACAGTATCACAGTTCATGAGGTAGGCCCTTCCAAAAACCCTATGTTTAAAATTTAGTGAAAAAATTCCCAAAAATGACTGTTTTACAAGCATGCGTTGTGCAGTTCCTACGCATGCTCGTAACTTCGCGAATGTTTAATATTTTCTTTCCAGATTTTCAACATTGCTATTGTACCACATCTCCTTATGAGCAGTATAGCTGTCATTTTTCACATCTCGCCCAAAATATGTTTTCGCGCAAGTAGCCCACAATGGCACGGTCGGTGTGCAAAATCAATGTTCGGGACAGATTAAGAAAATCACAGTGACACTGTTCATGAGCAGAGGTCTTAAAATGGCTATGTTGAAAATTTGGTGACAAAAGTCCATAAACTGTGTTACGAGCGTGCATTGCGCAGTTTTCACGCACCATCATACGTTCACAAATTTGTAATATTTTCAGTTCAGATTTTCTATACTGGCGTTTTTTCACACCACCTTATGAACAGTACAGCTGTCATTTTTCACACCCTGGCCGAAATGTGTTTTCGCACTTCCGGCGCAGAAATGCGTGGTCGCTGTGGGAAATCAGTGTTCGGGACACATTAAGAAAATCACAGTGACACCGTTCATGAGTGGAGGTCCCAAAATGCCTGCGTTGACAATCTGCTATAAACAATCCCTAAACTAATTACATTACAGGTGTGCGTTGCGCAGTTTTTACGCACGCTCGTCACTTTGCCAGTTTTTTTATATTTTCACTCCAGATTTTCAACATTGCCATTTTTTACACCTCCTCATGAACAGTACAGCTGTCATTTTTCACATCCTGTTCAAAAAATTTTTTCCGCACCTGTGCTGCCAAACGTCATAGTTGCTGTGCAAAATCAGCTTTCGGCTAACAACCTGATATTGCCACTGTTCATGAGGTGGGGGGTCACAAAAAACTCATGTTGAAAAATTGCAGTGAAAATACCAATGAACGCCTGCACCGTTAGGGTTTCTGACCATAATGCCTCACCCTGTAGAGACTGACAGGCATCAGGGGTGTGACTTGGGATTGTTGCCTGTAATACTCATACCATTCTACCCACACCCACACCCTGCAGCCAGTGACAGGCATCGAGGTGTGCCTTGGACTCATTGGCCCCAAAGTTCACCCCATTCTCCTATACTACACCCATCTCATCATATTTCCTTATGGAATGGGGTGAGCATAAGGCCCAAAGACCCAAGGCACACCGTGACACTTGTTGGTGTCTGCAGGGTAGGGTGTGGTGAAATGGCATGGCCGTTATGCCTGACAACCCAAAGGCACACCCCAGTGCCTGTCAGTCTGTGCAGGGTGGTGGTGGGGTTGGCTTCAGTTCAATACTTCACTGCCATTTCTATTAAGCATCTCTCTAACTCCTACACTACCAATGCCAATGCCAGCAAGCAAACAGTTGGCATTGACAAATGCTTGTTATAATCTGGGATTAAATTATGGACTTTCTGGGTCAACACTTATATACATAGTGTACAGTATGCCTTATTTGGTCTTCCATACATATTTAAATGGTGAGTTAATCTTGTTTTCAGTTATTTTTATAACGCCTTAAAAAGTGCTGTAGTGAAAGTTGTAGTTTATCTTTTTACTATATGTTACTCCCCACGTTAACCGATTTGCAACTAACCACTAAATTATTTCAGCTTTTTAAGGATGGCATAAAAGGAGTACATAACTGTACTTTAGAAAATGGGCAAAGATTTTTATTTGAACTTGAGGTCGATGGACTGAGGAGAGCTCTCTGAGGGGCACAGGAGCCTGCACTCCTAGAAGAGCTCATCTTTCAGCACAGGAGAGTTGGCAATCAGAGCAGGAGGGGAGCACAGTAGGGATTCAACCAGTGCTGTGACTACACTCCTGCCCTCTGAGCCACCAATCAGCAAGATCAAAGAGACAGTCACCAGGGCTTTAAACTACTGTTACAGTGAGACACCACCACACTTGCGGCCAACAGATTGAGGAGGAGGCTCTAAGGGACACAGGAGCCCACCCTCCTAGAAGAACTCTTGTTTTAGCACAGGAAAACCATTGATCAGAGTAGCAGGGGTGCACAGCAGAGAGCCAATTAGTGCTGCAATCACACCTTCCCACCCTGAGCCACCAATCAGCGAGATCCTGAAAGTATCCATCTGCCCTTGACTGGGGTACATAAGGTAGAGCCCACCAAGTGGCCCCCTGCGCTAAGGACCCTGAAACAAGGACCGCAGTGAGTGGAGTTTACCCTGAGTCCCCAAGATAACGACAGCAGTGAGTGGAGTCTTCCTGAAGTCAACTCGGGAGACAGTCAACAGCCAGGGATCCTGTCCAGCAGGCCACAGGTAAGGACTACATTGCTGCTGGGTTGTAAAGAGGTTGGGGGTAGGAACTTGCAAGTTAACTGTGTCTGGGTAAGGTTATGTTTGTGGGACAAGGGGCCTGCTGGTTAGTATTGTCGTGTTGATGAGTGACAGGAGGCTTGCAGATAAATACATCTACAAAATACTATGTGCGGGACAGGGTATTTGCTGGGTTTTAAGTGTGAGGACAAGCTAATAACAGTGTGTGTGGGTAAAGGAGCTTGCTGGAAAGTGTTATACAAGTGTGAAGAGGTGGTTTAAAGGAAAGTTAAACAGAAAAACAGGCAGGGTAGTGATGCTTTGGGTTAAGCAATAGGTTGGAAACAGGGAAAACACC
This sequence comes from Neoceratodus forsteri, assembly GCA_016271365.2. NCBI lineage: Eukaryota > Metazoa > Chordata > Ceratodontiformes > Ceratodontidae > Neoceratodus > Neoceratodus forsteri. The sequence goes on from CM057451.1 coordinate 45,975,243, forward strand.
CAACCTGTGGTAGCAGTAAAAAAGGGTTTGAAATAAAGCATTTTACATAAACATCTGGGAATAGAAGAAGCACCCAATTTAGGCTAGGGTTAAAAGAGAAGGTTGAAATAAGGAAGTAACAAGAAGCAAGAACAGACAAGGAAGTTAGTAGATATGATGGGAGTAGTGCAGTGCAGTGGCTGTGGGGCAGCAGCCTTCAGGGAGACTTTCTGGAAACTGCAGTGCTGCTCCACCTGCGTGCACCTATCTGGGCTAAGGAAGGAGGTTGCTCGACTCTAGGCCAAGTTGGCTAGGTTTTAGGAGGCCTCCCTCAGCCAGGGACCACCAAGTCTGCCACCACTGCCTCAGAGGTTACCAGAAAGGAGGGGTGACTGGACTATGGTGGGCTGTGGAAAGGTGAGGGTGGTGGATCAGAGGCACATCCCCCAGATGGTACCACTACATAACCTCATACACTGCTCTGGTAGGGTGAGACTGTCCCATGGAGGCAACTGCAGTAGTGCTCAGGGAGAATGTGGGGATCCTCTGTAGGGGTGACCCCAAGAAGGGTGACACAGGACCCCAGAGGAAGAGGAAGCAACTTCTGCTGGGTGACTCCATCATTAGGGGGATAGATTTGGAGACAAGGAGGAGGGGAGGGAGGTAAAGTGCCTATATGGTGCTATGGCTCAGAGGGATGGGGAGTGGATCCTGAGGATTACTAGGGCAGCAGGTCAGGAGGAAGAGCTGGATGTCATTGTCCACCTGGGGATGAATGATATGGCTAGGAATGAGGCTTGGAGAGTGCAGGAGGCATTCAGCAAGTTGGGGAGGGGTCTTTGGCAGGTAACATGCTCAATGGCCTTGTCTGCTGTGTTGCCTGTCTATGACAAGGGGGAGGATAGGGTACTCAGTACTAGGAGCTTCAACCAGTGGTTGAAGGAGTGGTGTAGAAAGGAGTGTTTCAACTACATTGGGGACTGTGGTCCCACCTGGAGGGATGTAGTGCACCCATCCAGAAGAGGAACCACAGTCCTCAGTGAACAGTTTTAATGCTACATTAACAAGCATTTAAACTAGCTGAGTGGGGTCATAGAAGGAACCAGGGAGACATAAACTGTCCACCCCTCACAAGCTTAAGTTGGGAACAAGGAAAACCCTAAGGGAGGGAAATCCCTAAGGGTGCCAAATAGCAGGGGTAAGGAGAGTAGGCATAGGGGAAAAAGGGTAGCTGACATGAAGGGATATAAAAGAATTTGGAAGGCCACATATGCAAATGCTCGTAGTCTGGGAAATAAAGTCCTGAACCTTGTGACCACTGCGGCAGAGGCTGACCTGGACATTGTCACCATTACAGAGTCATGGTGCAATGAGCACCATGACTGGTATATAGCCATACCAGGCTATACTCTGTTCAGGAAGAATAGGGAAGGTATGAAGTGGGGAGTGGCTCTTTATGTAAGAGATAGCATTAAGCAACAAAGGCACAGGGAATACAGGGAGGGGTGGAGACACTGTGGATCACCCTACAGACAGGGAATGGAACCTCTATTCAGACTGGCATGATCTACAGTCCTCCAGCATGGTGGGGTGGATGAGGTACTGGTGTGAGCCATCCAAAAGATGGCGACCAAGGGGGAGGTACTATTGGTGGGGGACATACTGCTGGTGGGAGTCTTCTACCTGCAAGATGTGGTTTGGAACATCCCAGCTACAGCTTCAATTGGGTGCAGGGAACTCCTGGACTCCCTGCAGGGGGCATTCCTCAGGCAGATAGTAACACAGCCCACTTGCGAGGGAGCAGTGATGGACCTGGTACTCCCCAACAGGTATCCCATTGAAAGGGTGAGTGCAAAAGGGTGAATACAAAAATGGTGACTGCAAAACAGTGGGACACAAAGAGTGACCGGGAAATAACAGCAATCGCAGAAACAGCGACCTACGGCTTTCTCCCCATCCCCATGTTGCATCCCTCCCAGGTTGATTATCTATAGTTAAGGCTGTAATTATTTCATGAGTGTCACTGACTTCACAATGTCAGTGAAATTTGCTCAGTGCTGTGAAATTGATTGTCCCCGTTTGTTCTTAATACCTCTTCCTCAAACACATTTTCAATCACTTTTCCTTTTCCTTTCTCAATTGCAGTCAAGCAAAAAGAATTTGTGCACTACTAAATACACATGTCTACATCTGACTAGAGGAAATTGCGGTTTTGAGACAATGTAGGAGAGGAAGGTAGCACCAGTAAGGAATCAGTTTTTGAGTGCTTGGAGGAGTGGGATGGCATTTCTAACAAGACGGAGCGGCTTAGAAACATGCCTCTCACAGAAGATGCAGAAGCTCAAACAAACATCGATAAGCTACAGAATTTCTTTTTCAGCTAGAAAAGCTACACATTTCAGAATTAAATCATATGACTAAATTACATTGGAGAAGTACTTGCAAAATGAGTGGTCACCAAGAGGTCTCTGTCTAAACAGATTACCTGCTTGTGGTCCTGAAGATGAATTATTGAAAGCAGATTGGGAAAAAGAATGTACTATGTGTACCAATGAATGAATGAAAGCACTGGTTAGAAAGGTGGAAAGAGACATATTGAAAGGCTCCAGAGGAACTTACAACAGTACAGCCAAGACTTACAAATCATACTAGTAATAGGCTATAATAAATTAATGAGCTGACATAAGTCCTCCTTCTAATGGCTTATTTATTATTTCCTATGTGTAGGGGCTGGTAGTGTCTGGAAGCACAAGATCAGTCAGAAGCACTTCTCAGCACGTTTTTTCTGTTTTAATAAATATCTACTTTTGGGACTGAGAAGTGCCATGAAATTACTGTTTTTTCCCATTGCATGTGCCTTGATATTGGCCTGTTTTTACAGTGAAAAAATTACAGCTCTATCTATGGTAAGGGGGGTGCAGGGGCCAAAACCTCCCACAGAAAGTCACTGCAGCACTGTAGTGCTGTTTTGGCGATCACTGTTATTTCTGGGTTGCTCTTTGTGTCCATGCTGTTTTGTCATCGCTGTTTTTATATTTGCCCTTTTGCACTTGCTCTTTTGACATGGACCCTCACCAACGGGGAGAGCATTGCAGAAGTCACGGTTGATGACCACCTGGGGACCAGTGATCACCGCATGGTGTGGTTCAATATAACTACTGAGGTAGAATCAAACCACACTAAGGTGAGGGTCCTGGACTTCAGGAGGGCCAATTTTGCAAAGATGGGGGAATGCCTCAGGGATGCCCTGGCAGGTGGGGAGGACATGGGTGGAGTAGAGGAACAGTGGGCAAAACTAAAAGGGGTCATAGGGAAAACAACAAACATCTGTATCAGGCAAGTAAGAAAAACAAAGAGGAAAAAGAGGCTGCTATGGATATCAAAAGAGGTGGCCTGGAAGGTAAGGGCAAGAAAGTTAGGATTCAAGAGGTAAAAGGAGACCCAGAGAGAGGTGGATGGGGAGGTGTACAATGAGAAGCAGAGGGAGGCAGATAAAGCAGTCAGGAGGACAAAGGCACAAACAGCAGAGAAAATAGCCACGGCAGTAAAGAAGTAGACAAGACATTTTACAGATATGTCAACGAAGGGAGAACAACCAGGAGAGGGATTATATGGCTAAGGAGGGAAAGGGTGGCGTGTGCTGAGGGGGACAAAGAAAAAGAAGATATCCTGATCAAATATTTTTGTTCGGTGTTCTTGCAGGAAGGGGAAGGCGAGGGACCACAAATAAGAGACAGGAGTATCAATGGAAGGGACGTGGACCCTAGTTCATTTACAGAGGAGAGAATTCTAAAAGAACTCACAAATCTCAAAGTGGACAAGGCAACAGGGCCAGATGGGATACATCCAAGGATACTGAGGGGGCACAGAGAGGTGCTGGCTATAACTCTGACAGTTCTGTTAACCACTCACCAGAGATGGGGTGGTCCTGGAGTACTGGAAGACAGCAAATGTAGTCCCACTCTACAAAAGTGGAAACAGGGAGGAAGTTGGCAATTACAGACCAGTCAGTTTGACATTGGTGGTGGGGAAAATAATGGAATCACTGCTGAAGGAAAGGATTGTGGAATATCTTGTAACCAGTGGTTTACAGGATCTGAGGCAGCATGGATTCACTTGGGGGGTAGGGAGCTCATGGCAAACAAATCTTATAGATTTCTTTGACTGAGTGACCGGGGGAAATAGATCAGGGAAGAGTGGTTGATGTGGCCTGCCCAGATTTCAGTAAAGCCTTCAACACCGTTCCACATAGGAGACTCCTAAACAAGCTGGCCAGCCTAGGAGTAGCTCCCAAAGTGGTAAACTGGGTAAAAAACTGGTTGGGGGATCAGTGACAGAGGGTGGTGGTAAACGGGGTTAACGCAGAGAAAGGAAGAAAGGAAGAAAGAAAGAAAGAAAGAAAGAAAGAAGGTGGCTGACCAATGGAGTGCCACGGGGATCAGTACTGGGACCGGTCCTCTTTAATGTCTTTATAAGCAACATTTCAGAAGGGATAGAAGGAAAGGTGTGCCTTTTTGCTGGTGACACTAAAATCTGCAATAGTGTGGACACTTCAGTTGGGGGGGAATGAGTAGGGATCTAAGAAATCTTGAAGAATGGTCAAGAGTGTGGCAACTAAGTTTTATGCAAAAAAGTGCAAAATTATGCACTTGGGGCACAGAAACCAAGGGATGGAATACAAGATGGGGAGAGTAGTACTGATGACCACAAAACAAGAAAGTGACCTGGTGGTAATCATATCTGAAGACCTAAAAGTGGCCAAACAGCGTGACAAGGCAGTGAGGAGAGCCAGTGGGCTTCTAGGATGCATATGGAGGGGTATCACCAGCAGAAAGTGGAAGGTGTTGACACTGCTGTAGAAATCATTGGTGAGACCTCTTCTAGAGTACTGTGCCCAGTCCTGAAGACCACATCTCTGAAAGGACATAGACAGGGTAAGGGTCCAGAGGAGGGCAACTAAAATGGTGAAGGGTCTGCAGCAGAGACCCAATGAGGAGAGACTGAAGAACCTCACTATGTACACCCTGGAAGAAAGAGGGGAAACAGGGAGAGTTTCAAATACCTTATGGGTGTAAATAAGGTATGGGAGGGGATCATTTTTCAGAAAAAAAGATGCTCAAGAACAAGGGGGCATGATATGAAGCTAGAGGGGGGAAGCCTCAGGTTAAACGTGAGGAAATACTTCTTCACAGAAAGAGTAGGTGATGCCTGGGACAGCCTCCCAGCAGAGGTGGTGGGGGTAAAAATGGTAACAAGATTCAAAAAAGCATGGGACAGGCAAAGGGGAACCTTAAAGGTTAAGGATTGGAGGGCTACACTGGACATCGAGTAGGGTCTGCGGTATTACAGAAGGTAGAGGAAAATGAGCAAAATGGATGGGCCAAGCAGTCCTTATCTGCCGTCAACTTCTATGTTTCTATGTTATTGGTAGTAAGTATGAGGAAATGAAAGGCCTAGTTCTTGGTAATTTACTCTGGGCTGATTTTATAAAAGAATTCTACAATATTTTGATCTGGGCTATGGACCCTGTTAAAATAGAGGATAATGGATGGGCATCAGTTAATAGCCATGCTGTATTCATTTCAAGAGGTTGCCATGGCAGCATCGCAAACCTCAAGAGTGAAGTTCAAGAGGTTTTCTGCTGCCATGGCAACCTTGAGAAATTAATTCAGCATGGTTATTAACTGCTGCCCATCCATTAGCTTTTATAGTGTATGAGCACCAGTTGACGTAGCTTGCGACTGAATTCACTTTTGCTTGCATAGTTACATTTTCTACTTCTTAATTCTGCTTACCATCAGTAGAGAAGCATGAGGCAGCGTGTAGGGAACAACTTTTATTGCCAAAGCAGCTACAATGCCAGTTGAGCATTTACAATTATAACAGACATCGTGTAGTGAGATAAACTGTGAGAAAAAGCTGTAAAACTGTATAATCTACATTAACAACTGAAGGAAAATGCTTGTAAAAAAAAAACAGTATTGAGTTACAGCCAGAAATGCAGTGTGGGTAGCATTACCATGGCAACATTGCAAAGTGCACTCGACCCTGATGTGTGATGAATAAGTCCATGGCTGACTTGATCACATGGGTCATGGACAGAAATACACTGTGGGTCACGTTACCATGCCAACATTGGGAAGTTTGCTCAATCCTGGTATGCGATGCAATGGGATGTTATAAATTTGTGGAACTCTTATTTAAAAGTCTAACAGAAGCTAGTGATCAGCACTCGCAGAACAGAATGTTTTAGAAAGCAGACATTCCGTTTTGTTGTACCATTGATATGACAAATTCTTTTTTGCAGTTAATCTTTTTATTAAGAGATTTCAGATTATTACATATGTAGAACCATTAGACCAAATGGCTGACAAAGTGGTTACAAACATACCACTTAATACAAACAGTCGAGGCACCATACAAACAACCATATTGTGCTGGTGTACATGTATGATATGATGTATTCAAGAAGGTACAGCAGCATTCTGTCATCATGTCAATGGTACAACAACTCTGTAATCTGTGCAATTTTAATTAGTAATAGACCTCTCCCATACATTAAAAGATCATAATCTAGCAGAACACTGTTAATTCTACTCAAATTACAGATTCCTTGTTTAGGGCAAATTGGAGGAGGGCATATTTTTCACTTTTGAAAGTAGTTAAAACAACAACAAAAAATCCCACTTAACAGAACACAAACCTTTTAAATAAATTCAGAGAGATTATAAGAAACTGTTACATACTGTATGAAAAGGAAGAATATCAAAGTCCACTCCAGGATAAAATGTTCACCCGTATACAAGAATGTGATGATCAGCTGTTTTGGAGGTTGGGGGGGGGCATATTCAGTGTCGGACAAATGCACACGCAGAAAGATGCGTCGCACAAATAGGGTGCGCCAGCTGGCACCGAAAAAATATTCAAAGAGAATGCACCACCGGTACAGGACATGCAAACCTGTCAGAAATATGACCCTGGATGGGAGTTGCAGTGCAGGCAGCCGCTAAGACAGGCACTTCCAGGGTGCTCCAGGCTCAATACCTCCAAGGGGGAATGTGTGGCACATATCAGTATGTACCACAGCCCCCATGGGTGATATTCAGCCTGGGAATGCAAATGAGCTAACTGAGCATGCAGGATGCAAAGGACCCCATGCATGCTCATTATCTGCTCATTTGCATGTTGGCATGGGGATGAATGCATCTAAGCAGCTCTCGCCCCCAAGCCCCAACCCTGATTGCTCCCTTGTGGGAAATAACCTGAACATGCCTGGTGGTACAGTGGTGCCCCCCCACCCATTCCCCCATTCCTGATCATACTGGAGTCCCATCCCATTTGGTTCCATACTGTAGGGACTCTGCTCCCATCCCTGATTGCACTGGAATACAAACACAGTCCATTTCCATACAGTAGTGGTCCCAACTCCCCCACTGGTACACAGACACCCCTTTCCCTGCCCCCAACCCATCCCATTGTGACGACTGGCACTGTGACGGAATCGTACTACTGTAACAGCGGGAGACAGGGCACTGGCATTAGGACAATAGGCTATGTTATACAGAGGTACAATCAGTGAGTGGACATTAATGCTCGGTGGCCATACTCCTCAGGCGCTCACATGTAGATGCATCATCCTGGGGCCATTGACATGCACAGTGCAGGTGACAGCCAATGCTGTACCCACTCACACAGGCATGATACAGTTGACCTACCATTCAAATGTACAACTGCACAACTGTGGATACACTATCCATTGCCTTGGGTGTACACTGCATATGACAGTGCAGAACTACTCACCCCATGGTACCCAGGACGCCTTATCAGTTTGGAGGGTGGCGTGATACATAGGGGAACGGGGAGGATGTGGGCCTACAGTGGTGTATGACATCAGGAAGCCACAGCAATGACATGGCATGTAAAGGGGTATGACAGTTCCCCTTCGGTTTGGTAGGGATGTACACATGGCTGCATACAATAGTGGGTACTGCAGCTTGTTTAGTGCCCCAATGCACAGTCCAGCCACATGTGTCATTCCAGAGTGCAGGTCCCTGGCTTGAGTCCAGTGTAGTCTGTGGCTGGCCATGGCAGGGTGTGAAGGGCAATACCTGTCAATGCAACAGGCCTGGTATGGGGGGAGTGGGGGTGTCTGCCTACCAGGGTGGAGGGGTGGCGGTCCTCTACAATGTGTATATAGACTGTGGTTACCTCTGGTGTGATCTGGGCTGGGAAGGGAGGCCCTACACTATGGGGCTATTCGGGGATGGCTTTGCTTCGAGCAGGGATGGGAAGGTGGATATCTCAGGTCCACCAGGGCGAGCAGGCTGCTGTGCACCTGGGTGCCCATCCACAGCCCACCTATGGGTGGCTGGACAGGTTAGGCCATCTATTTGTGGTCTAACTGTGGGCCACCCAGCTCTGGACTGCGAGGGGCGCATTCCCACTCAATATATTGCAGTGAGGCATATGCATGGGAACGCCCCCTCCATTTGCACAGCATACATTTTTGTGTTCCCTGGCTCATTCCCTTGTGGCCGGTGCATCCCACAAGTTTGAATATCACGCTGTGGTGCACTGTTGGAGTTGCGCAGCACATCTCCCTTTTCCACCGAGATGTGCCACGCATCTCCTTTGAATATGGAGGCCCAGATGCCAATGGTAACCTTTCCTATAGATCGCATGTAGATATGTATACTGAGACCAAAACTTGGGTGATGCATTTTTCTTGTGTGCTTCAAAATAAAAAAGAGATGGACATAGACAATTCTCAAATTGATCCTCTTTTTATATCAGAAACTTTTAAGAAGGTGACCAGATAGGAAATTTATATGCCCATTTTGGCCTTGAAAGCTCATAAGGCACCTGGACCCAATGATGTACCTTCAGATTTCCTTAAATATGATATTGACTGGTGGGCCATGGTCTTGGAATTCTTCTTTAATAAATGTATAGTAAAGGGCTTGTTTCTGGAATCTTGGAAAAGTAGCAGTATTGTGCCAGTTTACAAAAAGGGAAATAAAACGGATTCTGCTATGTATCGCACTGTAAGTCTATTTGACATAATGACATTTTTTGGTTTTTGCAAACGTCCTTTCAGATATGTTCAGGCTGAAATCACTAGAGTTGTCCCTTCTCTGAGTTACAGGTGGGCTTCATGGAGGGTTGCAGTATAGTGGATCAATGTTATATCATTTTGCAGTTAGTTGAAGAGTATGTTTATATCAGATAACACAAGGGCCCAGATATTCAAACTGCGCCCAAAAAGTGCACAATAGCAGGAGCAAGCACAAGTCTATTGTGCCCATGCGCAAGAGAAGCAATATTCAAAAACGGAGCAGGCCAAACTGCGCCTACAGCCGACGACTGAATATCGCACCACCTGCGCCAAAGCGCAACTAGGGAGGGGAAGCTGAGCTGATCTGATGCACCATAGCGCAACAAGGGATGTTCAGCTGAGCAGTCCAGAGGCGCCATAGCGCAACCAGGGACACCCCCCAGCAGCAGAGCAATGTAACTGCACAACCAGGGAGGTAGGGGCCCACCACCCATGCCACAGATGTGCACAGGAATACACAGCAGAACAGACATTGTCCCCCCACACCCCATGCACTGGACAACTGGGAGAGGGCTGGAATAACCACTGGCCCATGGAGACAAGCAAACAACCCACAGCCAGGCCATGGTGCCCCATCACACCTACCGGCAAGCTGTGACTGGCACACAAGGAGGGCTGACCACTCTGTGCCACACCATCCCCCCAATGCAGAGCACACCCTTCACTGTGACCCCCAGACACCCCCCCATGAGCATTGATCACCACTGCAGGAAACCCCATGCATGCCACCACCCCCACTGTGACACTGCAACCCTGTGCACCACAGAACCATGCAAGCCAGCCCCACCATGAGCACCCATCAGCGGGTGGCAGCACACAGCAATGCAACAACGGCAGACACATTGCCACCACACACAGTCCCCCGAGGTACTGCTGAGAGACCAACCATTCATCGGCACATGAGGTACCCCACACGGGACAGGGCGTGCTCTGGACACCACCACCAGTGGTACAGCACCCTGCACAGTAGTCCAATGACACATCCCGACCTACCACTGGCCTCGACAACCAGCACAGACATCCACAGTGGTGCGTGGAAGCATGCACCACACCGGATGCCACACAGTGTATGGACAGACACCCACCCATACCCAAGGGCACAACAACACAGGGACGCAGTGGTGGGGCAACCAAGCCCCCAGTGTGGGCCCATGTAATGTGTGTACACACAACCTGCAGTCCTCCATGGCACTGGAGTGCCAGTCACCCTGTGCAGGCACTGTGGACCCGTACACCACCATCATTCGCCCGGAGCACAAGTCACAGACAGTGGGGCACATCCCCTGCAACACATACAAGGCACAGCATGGAGGTGGGACAACAACTGTGGTGCCCACAGTGCCACCTGAGGCAGACATGCACCACACCAGTGACAGGAGGCAACCCAGCAATGTGATGGGTACAGTGGCTGCCCTGCAGGGACTGCCACCACTGACATGCCAGCAGACCGTGCAGGTCACAGACATGCATGTGTGTCAGCTGCACAGGCCATGGACGGGCCGATGGGTGCACCATGGACACAGAGCACGCACCATGGACCACTGCACACAGTCATCCAGTGCACAGGGCACAACACACACACCACAGACACTGACTGATAGCTACCCCCACACCATAGTCACCTCCACACGGACACACATACATACCCGTGACCGCACCACCCCCGACGCCATGCACACCACTGCAGCTGAGCACCTATAGCCTGCTGCAAATCAGAGACCACCACAGTATTCATATCAAAATTAAATGTATTGAACAAATATATAAAATTCAACTATATACAATATTACATAAACTATATACAAGGTTGGGGGCCACAAACAAGGTGGGGGTGGGTAGAGGGCGAGGGTGGACAAATGGGACGGGAAAGAAGGGTGTGAGGAGGTGGGTCCAGGGGTAGGGGAATACTGGGACCGATTTATCCCTAGTGGGAGCGCCTCTCCCCGCTCTGACTCCTCCGGGCTCTGTGCCTCCTCAGGACCCCGGTGTCATCAATGCGTCTGAGGATGTCCAGCGACGCCCTCACCACCAGTAATATCTCCCACAGTGCCTCCCTGATTTCTCATAGATGGCGGGTACCTAGGACAAGGGAGCACAGTCAATAGGTGTGAATGCACAACCCCATACAGCCCTCCCACTGTGCATGACATACGGCCGTGGGACATACCTCTGTGATGGTGTGTGACCATCTGCAGTGATCACGTCCACATGACCTGCCCACCCAGGCGCATACAACCATGCGGAATGCTGCACATACCCACCGGCCAAGTCATGCACAGCACCACTGTGGCCGTTTAGTGACATGGATATGTGGTGCAAAGGCAATGGTACAACCATGTACCTGGTGCACGCATGGACCACCATTGACGCACTCCCAGACATGCATTGCCACTGGACAGTATTGACTGTAACAAGTCACGTGCATGGCAGTGGTGTCGATGGATGGTGGCCATGCCCCACTGCCCGCCCTGTCACACAGCATGCAATAGTATTCATGGATGTATGGCACTCACCTTCATCGGGCCGGTCAAGTGGGCAGTGAGGTCCCTCGCACCGCCTGGCTGCACCCTGCTCTTCCTGCCGCCGCTCTTCACATGCACAGCGGCGTTCATCTGGGCCTGTGGGGCAAATGTGGAGAGAGGAACATCAGTACAATCCCGTAGCAAAGTCCCCCTGCCCCCAGGTGTGTGCCCTCCCACCCAGCCAGACCCACCCACCCCACACCCTGTGAATACCACCACAGCCAACCCTGGACGGTCCCTCCCCCATGTGCTGGACACATACAACACTGTTACCCATATGGAAGATAAAAGTGTGATGTAACCCCTACCTGGCCATGGCACTGTGCCCCTCCTGGCACATGACCGCAGGCATGCCAGTACCTCTGGCTCCCTCCGCCGCAGGTCCCTGTGTCTGTGCCTGCTCTGCTCGGTACTCCTCCCCCATCCGGTGGCCTCCTCAAGGGCAATGGCCACCTCCTGCCACACCTGGGTCCTGGCTCTGTCCAAGGGCGCCTCCCCGAACAGTGGCCCATGGTGTGGCTCCACAATGGCCACTAGGTTGGCCAGTTTGATTGCATACCACTGGGTTGCCCGTCTGCATGCCATTCTCTGTGATGTATTTGGCAATATGGTGCTCTGCAGTGTGGCTCCCCATCTGCAGATGCTGCGCGGTACAGCGCTGCCATTCCCTATCATGCTGTCACCAAACTGCGTGATAGAGGTGCACTCATGCCTGATGCATGGCACCTAGGGGGCAAAGGTTGGGCACAGGGTCAAGGGTCTCTAGCGCATGGACACACACAGTGCCATTGGAACACAATGCGTGTAGTGCAATTGGCTGCCTGTGTGCCAGCACCATAGCAGCCTACTGCGCAGTTGGCCCATTGCGCCTATGATGGTGCAGTGCCACAGTGCCAAATAGTGACCATCGCTATAGCGCCACTGGCACAATGGCGGCCGTGACCTGCATTGCCTACCATGCACAGCACGTCATCAGTGTGGTAGACGCCTGTGTCAGCAGCCCGGGCATGTGCAGTGAGGTGTGTACTACGCATGTCACAGAACTGCGCCATTGGCTCAGCACGTTCAACACAGTTGCCAAAAAAGCAACAGTGCGATATTCAGCCGTCATATGCAAATCATCTAATCAGCCATTCAATGGCGCAGCACTGCAATTTGCATCTACTTAAAGTTGCACCTCGCCTCATTTGGATGGGTTGCACTATAAAAGTGCGGCATTGGGCTGCAGTGGCCATAGTCGGTTACTGCAGTCTATTGGTGAGTTGCATGATGTTTGGGAGTGTGGACTGTGGATTTAGGGACATGCATGGGACTGCACAGTCACAGGTAACAACTGCCATTCTTACAGGCTACATGATTACAGAGCAGGTTGTTGGAGAGGAGGAACACAGTGGTGGGAGGAGGAGGAGGAGGCCTAACTTTACCAAGGCTGAAACCAAAGCCCTGTTTGAGGCCTACCTGAATCAGGAGCCACTTCTCAGTGGATGGCGGGGAACACCTCAAGCCTGTGCTGCTGCATGGGAGGAGGTGGCACGTGCTGTGAACCTACATGGCAGCCACCAGCACTCCATGCAGGAGTGTAAGAAAAAGATGGGCAAGAACAGGAGGAGGATAAAGGAGAAGGTGGCTGCCATCCGGGCAGCACGTGCTGCAACAGGTGGGGGACAGCTGGAGGTGGTACAGCTGACCCCACAGGAGGAGAGGCTTGCTGGAAGCGTGCAGTGCCATTGAGGGTGTTCCGGGTGGTGGCTTCCAGATGGGTGGTGGCCCATCACTGCATAGTAAGTCATGGTCTGTCTATGGGGGGGGGCAGGGTAGGTCACATGCAGTAACGCAACTTTGCTTTCCCTTACAGATCCTGAGCATCTGCATGGGTCAGCGGTGGTGGGCCTGTCCACTGAGGACAGTCAGCTGGAGATGGAGGAGGGCCCATCCACCTCCACCAGTATACGTGGATCATTGCGACAGTGGGGCCGCCTTGCTGTCCACACTGATGTCGTTGTAACAGGTGTGGAGGAAGCCCTGCCAGTGTCCCAGCGTGCCGGCATCCACGGATGCCAGCATCCACAGATGCCAGCATGCTGTGACTCGGGCTGGTGCAGAGTCCGTCACCGGTGATGATGACACTAACATCATGGGCAGTGACACGTGTGTGCCACGGGATGGCCACACAGCAGGGCAATTCACGCCCATGGCTGTGGGTGGTACTGCCATGGAGGCCTGCATGTCAGCACAGTCTCAGCCTGTGCCTGTCAGCACCAGTGGGGTAGCACTGGTGTCTGTTCAGGACAGTGGGACTGTTGCGGCCACTGCGGTGGCACCAATGAGCCCTGGGGAGCGGCAGCCGGAGGGGCAGCATCAGCAGTCGGCCAATGGGCTTGGGGGTACAGGGTTCAGCAGCAGCATCTGTGCACTGCCTGTGGACATGCACAGACCTGGTCCTGGTGCGCAGCACCCACCCTCAAGGGGTGCTGATCATCAGGGCCGTGCACACCCTGAGGGACAGGATGCCGAGGAGGCAGATGACCTCTTGGATGAGCACACCCGCCTACTGCAAGCATCAGTCCAGCAGTAGATGCTGCTTTCAACGTCCATGGATGCACTGCATGTGGCTCTGGAGCAGGCAGAGGAGCGTTGCAGCAGGGACACCGCTCTGATCCTGGCAGGGATGGACCATTTACAGGAGGATGTGACCGCTGCCATTGACAGGCATGCACAGGCATTCACTGCAGTCATGGCCACAATGGGCACACAGTCAGGTGCCCATGCATTGCGGACACCACGCAGTGCACTGTCCACCCCCATTCCCAGCATCGTGCAACTCCCACCCTGTCGACACCGGGTTCAGCTGTGGGCATCCCGAGCACTCCTGGCGCAGGCATGTTCGGTGTGCTGCAGACCCCTGCGCGAGCACATTCACGTTCATGCAGTGAAACCCTTGGGGGACCATCGGTGCCACCCCATGAGGCCAGTGGTCAGCTTGTCAGTGCTGGCGGGTCTCGGCGGGGCCGCCCACGCATCCATGGCGGCCGGGGCACTGTGTCACGTGACTGACCTGTCTCCCAGCACAGCTACTGTCTGGTGCTGCCCTGTGTGCATTGTGTGTTTCAGTGGGCAGTGCATGGGTGGGTACCCGGCCCTGCACGCGGACACACAGTCCACCTGCACACCCTCCCGGCTGCTGTCCACAGTTGCATGTGCATGATGATGCCTGCATTGCACTGTACACCAATGTGCAATGGTGCTCAGCATCTGACACATGCATATGGACAGGCAGTGGGCGTGGTGGCCTGTGGACATGTGTGTTGCTAGGGTTGGCGTTCTGGGTCGGTGTGCCTCCTGCCCTCTGTGCACGTTTGGCGCATTGTGTGTGTGCGTGTGTGTGTGTCCATCCACGTGGCATGTTAATCCTCACCCATCCCTGGTTGTGTGTGTGCTTCTGTGCCCTGCCACTTCCCTTGACGGCATGCACCCCTGGTGTGTGTCCATGCATGTTTGTGGGTTGTGCCTTAGCCACTGGTGGTTGCACATGGCCCCATGACTTACCTGGGTTGGCTGAAGTGCTTCTCCATGATGGTGTCCCAGTGCAGCTGTGCCAGCCAGATCAGTCGGGGGTCCTGTCAGCCAAGGGGGGGCTGCCCATCACCATCGTCACCGGTGTCCTCATCGTCCTCATCGCTGTACCCCTCTTCGACCTGTATGGCTATCCCACATTTGTTGGGCATGTTGTGCAGGATGCAACAGGCCAGGAATAGCCCACAGGCCTTTGAGGTGCTGTACTGTAGGGCACCGCCGGAGGTGTCCAGGCAACAGAAACGTGCCTTCAGCATCCCGAACACCTGCTCGATGACATTACATGTGGTGGCGTGTGCCTGATTGTAGCGTTGCTGCGATGGGGTCGTGGGCCGCCAGTAGGGTGTGAGCAGCCAGGGATGGAGTGGGTATCCACTGTCACCTGTGTGTGGAGGACGGAGGTTAGTTTGGTGATCAGCATCGCCCTGCCCCGGGCCATGTGGGCCACTACCCATGTCACCTCTGGCCATGCCCCCCCAAGCCCTATGATTGTCCATATGGTTTGCATACTCACCCACTAGGTGTCCAGTGGGGATGTCCCCACTCTCTAATCTGTGGCACAGTGCCAACTGGTGCCAGATGAAGGCATTGTGTGCTCCCCCAGGGTGCGTGGCACAGACATTGATTATGCGCCCCCTGGCATCGCACACCACCTGACAGTTAATGCTGGTATAGCCCTTGCGATTGATGTATGCGGCCCCCTTGGGGCCAGGTGGTGTGCGTATGGCCACATGGGTGCAGTCTATTGCCCCTAGCACACCAGGCATATGTGCTACCCTGTGGAACTCCTGTATATTTGCTGTGTGCTCTGCCACTGTGCTGGGAAAATGGATGTACTCCGCAGCATGTGGCAGCAGTGCACTGAGGAATTGGGTGAGGTGGCGTGACATGGCCGACTGGGTTATGCCTGTGGTGTCCCCAGTTGGTCTCTGGAAGATACCCGTGGCGAGCAAGCACATGCAGGCTGTTACTTTAGTCTCCACTGACAGGGCATGGCTCCGTCGTGTGGATGCCTGCATCACATCACTGCACAGCTCACAGAGCCGCCTCAGAATTGCCCTATTCAGGCGGTACCGGTCCACAATCTCAGTATCAGTGTACAGCTCAAAGCTGGTGCGGGCTCGGTACTGCCTGTTGGGGGCATACTGCCGACGGGCCCTTCCACGGCCACGCCCCCCTGTCACACGCCTTCTCACCCCCCTCATAATGGCCTCCATCTGGAAGGTGGCACTGGCCATGTCCCTGGCTTGTGTTCATCCCCCCGGCAGCTGTTACGGTATTCCCCCCGCTGTCCTCCCTGCTACTTCCCCTGCACTGGGAACACCTGCCTGTGGTGGCCTCTGTGCTGTGTGACACTTCCCCCTTCTGCACTGGCTGTGGCTCCCCACACCTTCCCTGTGCCTGGGTGTTCAGGGTGCCCTTTCCCTGGCCTGCCCTGTTTGTCCCTCCTGCCCTGTCTGTCTCCCTAGGGTTCTGCCTCATGTGGCTTCCCTGTAGCGTTCTTGTGCCTCTCCCTTGCTCCTTTTTATTTTGGCTCATTTCCACTATGGCGCAACTTCTGCTTGCTCCCCTATTGCGCATGGTGCAAGTCGTTGAATATCGCACTGCGCCATTTATGCATGGTTCCTCCCCCTTCGGTTGCGCATGCCTTCATTATCATTGCGCTGTTGCTCAGCATGATTTCGGGGGTGCAACTGCCTCCTGCTGAATATCACAGAATGGCGCAATTTCGGACTTGCGCAGGTGCAACCCTATTGCGCATGGCTCAACTCTTTTGAATATCTGGGCCAAAGTATGTGTGGTAGGCATAGACTTTTATTCCACTTTCAACACCCTCTTAAAAACAAAGCTTTGGAAAATAATGTATGTTTTGACTTTAAAATATGTAGGTAATGAAATAACTTACACTTCCAACATATTGCAAACATTTAATGATAAATATGGGGGTAATATTCTGATTTCTCTTTTTATAGCCATTGAGGCAAAATGATTTCCTTAGGTTACATATGCTACTGAAGTATGGGGTTTTGTAAATATAGGCAGTCTTGGAAAAAAAGGCCTTCCTATATGTAGTCAGTTGACTCTTGTACACTCTGAAATTGGGGCAACCTCTTTGAAAGCCTTAGCTGATACACCCATCATAAACTATTGAACAAGAATAACTAAAATATAGTAGAAAAATGTACCTGCTATGGCTCTTAAAAAAATGCTTCTGTTAAAAGAACAGCAATGTTGCTCAGTTTGGCTTAAAAACTCATAAACTTAATTATTATGAATGATTTTTGTTATTTGTGGAGATTCTATGTTGAAATGGGTATTTAAAATTACCTATAAATATGCAAAAATTATCAAACTGACGGGGGCGTGGCTTGGACCCGGAGGAGATGGCTGCCTAAACCTTTCTCTCTGCCCCAGCCTGACAGCGAACTCGATTAAAATGACCCAAATGCTGGACTGATTTTGTTCTGAGCTACTCTACGCATCTCTCCCTGCCTCTATTAATGCCGTTGAAATGTAACTAGAGTGAGCCACACTCTTAAGTAGTGTTTGCCGGGCGTTGTTCCCGGAGCTAGCTGCAGTAGGTCGACAGGTCCAGCTCTGGGTTACCAAGGTCTTAGCCTTCTCTCTCCCCCTTCTCCCTCCTAGCGGGCTTGAAGCGACAGCTGCCCCATCCTCCTCCCTTCTTCCTCCGAAGGGATCATCGAACCTAGATCGGCGAGGAGTCTAGTGCTGGTAGGATCCAGGAGTTGTTTTCCAGTACAGGAAAAGGCACAGACCTAAGTAGCTGCGAGCTGAAGGGGAGATAGGCAGATTGTGAGCCTGCGGGCGGCACCATGGTGGAAGCTCCTCACCAAGATATCTCAGCTCCTAGTAATCAAATGCAAGAGGGTGAAGCCCTGGCAAATATTACCAAAATGTTGGAGGCTCTGTTAAGTAGAGTGGAGTGGATACAATTGGCGCCTCTCTCGCCACTAATGTGGCAGACGTGCATAGGTTGGCAGATCAGCACAATGTATTAGAACAGCGGACAGAGAAGCTGGAGAAACAGCACTTACACATTCTACAGAGGCTGCGGGATCATGAGTCAAAACTATCTAGGCTGTGGTATAGAGCGGAGGACCAAGAAAACCGAAGTAAATGAAATAGTATCCGGATAACAGGGGTACCTGAGGGAGTTGAAGGGCCTAACATGGGGAGATTTTTGAATGACTGGATCCCACAGCTACTAGGCAATTGGTGGAAGGATCCTGTTGGGGTAGAGAGGGCCCACCATGTCTCTGGCAATACCAAGAATTCTAAGGGTCCTCGCACCATTATTGCCTATCTTTTGTGCTATTCGGTCAATGAGCGCTTACTGACAGCTGCTAGAGAGCTGGGGGAACTGGAATGGAAGGGGAACACCACGTCCTTCTACAGGGACTTCACACAGGAGGTCGCTGCAAAGCACAGAGCCTATATCCCCCTCAAGAAAATCTTAGCAGCCAATGCAGTGCAATATCGCTTCAAAGGTCTAACAGCTCTGTACCTGAGTAAAAATGGTCAGTCCTTCCTTGTGGAGTCTCCAGGCAACACTGAGGCCTGGATTCAGGCCCACTGGCCAGGTATGCTACCACGGACTGCATCTCCCAGACGCCTCTGGGAGCCTAGGAACCATATGCCACAGGGAACCACAAGAAAAGGAGACGCTGCATCAGGGGACAGGAATTTGGGCCGGACGGGCTGACCAAGAAAGGCGTCCCCCAGCAGTAAACAGCTCTGGGCTCCACAATCCTCGGGAGAGAAGCCGTATAAAGCTGGGACAGATACCTATACTGACCAAGGGGCGCCAGCTAGCAAGCCGCATAGCGCTTCGGTGGGGGACAATGTTAGTTTGTTGCAAGTCAGACAGAGGCAATGCTCCAGAAGCCCCCGCTCCATGGGGACAGCAGGCACAGCAGATTCACCTCCTGCTTAACAGTCTAGAGCCACTACATCAGCCTGGAATAAAAGTGATCTGAAGGAACAGCCAGAGTCACCGTTGGAGGACCTGACACCGCTGGACTGGGCATCTGAAATGGACGACTATGAGGCAGAAGCCGCAGCAGCTGATGGCTTACTAAAACCAGGCTCAAGGACTTTTGCAGAAGCCGTTGCTTTGGGTGCTAGCCCCACCGGATCTGGACAATTTTCGATGTCTGGGGATGCCATGACGCACTCGGATACTTAGATCATCCCAGCTTTGCTGGGGATGGCTTTCAGATGGGCGCAAGCCCCTTGTTGGCCCTTAGCTTTATGAGGCGCTGGAAATGCTATACTCATTGTGTTTCTTTCACCTAGGCACTGCTTGCCATTACGGCTACCTGCCTCTTACTTGGGCCACAAGTCTTCCCCCCCCCACCATTCCCTTTGGGTAGCAGTGGGATATATAAAGGGCCCCCCCAGGCCCCTCCGGAGGGAATGGTGTGGTATGGAAGCATGGGAATTCACTGTCTAAGTTAATCTAATAGATTGGCCAGGTATTAATAAGCTATTTGTGGAAGTCCCCTTCTTCCAAGGGACAGACCCGATGAGAGAGGAGGTGTAGTAGGTTCAGCTTGTGTTCACCCGCTACTTAGAAATTTACTACCTGCAAACGGCTAATAGTGGTCCCCCTTCCCCTTACTCCCCACCTGGGTGATTTAAGGTCACCTGCTATGCCTGGACTCTCCAGCAGGGATGTTATGGAGTCAGGCTGGGTCAGGTTATCATCTGCTGGGTGTAACCTTTCCCATTGCTCTCTCTTGGTGCCTGAAGCAGTGTGGCTTACAGGGGTCTTTAACCCCTGCTCACGCGTTCACCTTGACACCACCAACGTAGTTTAAGTTAACGACTTTAAAGATAAATACCACTGTTGTAGTATATTGATTTTGATAGTTGCCTGTTTTTTATTGTAGCTATTGTTTCGATAGTCATTTCTGTTCTGTGTCTTTGTTCCTTACTATACTCAGGTTCTCTATCTGCTGGAGACAAAAACACACGCCACTGTCCATAGTACTCTCTGCTAGACTTCCTGATTGGGAGCCGCCTGGATACCCTGCGGTCACAGGTTATAGGTTACCTCCTTTTCTCTACACATTTGTTGTATGTTTATTGAGGCCCAGTTGAGGGGTGAGTACTCCTTATGTTCTTTCTTTTTGCTAACAGCTAAGGGGGTCACCGATATGGTGGCGGCCACACTGGGCCCACGGGGATGGAGGTGCATCTCCTGGATTGTCAGGGGGCTCAATCACCCGGCAAACCACACTAAAGTGTTGCAATTTTTAAATTCTATGGGAGCTGACATGGCCCTGTTCCAGGAGACGCACCTCACCAGCTGGACGGCTCAGTGGCTGAAGAAATTATGAGTAGGCACAGTTCTGTTGAGTTGCGCAACCACAAAGTCAAGGGGAGTTGTCATTCTCCTTCGGAAATCTGGCCCTTGGGTGGTCCAAGCCCAACGTCAAGACACTCAAGGGAGGTGGCTGGTAGCTAGGCTGTCCTACCCGGGAGGCAAAGTTATATTAGCCAATGTCTATGGCCCGAATACTGATATCGGGGACTCATATTTAGAACTGAACCAAGCCCTAACTGAATTATTGGAAGGAGGAGCAGAGACTCCTATACTACTGGAGGGTGACCACAGCTTAGTTCTCGACATCTTTCTTGACAAGTCTATTCCCATGCCACAATCTCATCCCAAAGTGGTAGCTACCCTGAACATACTGATGTCGGAATGGGGTCTGGGGGACCCATGGAGGGTCAGTCATCCACAGGGATGCGATTACACTTTCTATTCCAATGTACACGGTACCCATAGTAGACCAGACTTCTGGCTAGTTAACCATGTTGCAATGCCAGGTGTAAGTAATGCGACCATAGGGAACATTTTAATATCTGATCATGCCCCAGCTGCAATCACCTTTACCCCGCCAGGTCAAAGCCCCCCGTCCACTAGATGGAGATGCAATCCCCTCTTGCTGCAAGCTGCAGCATTTAGGGAATACATAAAGGAGGAAACGTGCCAATATTTTGCCCTGAATACCCCCGGAGAGACAAGAGCGACTACGGTATGGGAAGCCTTCAAGGCCATCCTAAGGGGGAGAGTCATATCCTATGCAGCTGCCAAAAATAAAGAGTGTACACAACTCCTTCGAGATCTACAAGACCAATTAGCAAAACTGGAAGCACAATTTAAGGTCTCATCTCAGAATCCACTAAATTCCCCACTACTAGCCCCTATCACTGGTCTAAAATACCAGATTAACGTGCTGCTAAACAGGAAAGCGGAGTGGCAGATGACCCGGGCGAAACACAGGGTATGGGAAGGTGGGGACAAAGGTGGGAAACTACTCGCCTGCTACCTGAGGAAGCAGCAGACTTCCTCCAGAATCCTGGCATTGAGAAACAAGAAGGGAGAACTACTCACGGCTCCTAAGGCCATCAACATGGAGATGCAAAATTTTTATTGGGAGCTTTACCAATCCCAAAACGTACTCTCGGGTGATGATCTCTCTCTCCGATTAAATAATCTGTGTCAGGGTGCTCAGCTTCCCCAACTCTCGGAGGCCCAGCAGTGTGAGTTAGACGCCCCCATTACGTAGGAGGAACTTCGAGTAGCTCTGTCCCAGATGGTGAAGGGTAAGGCGCTGGGACCGGATGGGGTCTCAGTAGAGCTATACCAATTGCTCCAAGATCATATTACTGAGCCACTATTACAAGCATTGCAAGAAGCTCAGAAAGACACCCTCCTCCCCCGACCATGCAGGAGGTGTTAATAACTCTTATCCCTAAAAAGTCATCTGTCGTCCTTCTTTGTGCAAATTTTCTACCCATTTCTCTTCTCCCCATGGACACTAAACTGCTAGCTAAAATTTTAGCGAATAGATTGGCCCCGATCCTGCCCACCATAATTCATCCATCACAAACAGGTTTTCTGAAGGGAAAGTCAAGTGCAGATAATCTGCAGCTTGTTTTGAACCTTAAATGGCTGGCAATGCAGTCTAAAACCCCTATGGATGCCTTGGCACTAGACTTCGCTAAAGCTTTCGACTCCCTAGAATGGGGGTGCCTTCATAGAGTTCTTACGCTGTATGGCTTCGGGGCAGACTTTTGCTCGTGGGTCTCCACCTTGTATCACTCCCCCTCAGCTAGAGTGGTCACTAACAAAGATACCTCCACCCCTTCCCACTACAAAGAGGTACCCATCAGGGTTGCCCTCTTTCCCCTTTTCTCTTCCTGATCACCTTGGATCCCCTTATTCGCAAACTTGTAAATTCCCCGAGCATAGCAGGTATCCCTATAAAAGGTTCGACGTATTTGGTTAACGCATATGTGGATGACATGCTCCTTACGCTCTCTGATCCCCAATCCTCTATTACTTCACTCTTAGCAATCCTACAGGAGTTTGCATGTCTATCGGAGCTCACAGTAAATCAGAAGAAAACCATTTTGTCCCCTCTGAATGACGCCTGTACCAAATCCTGTCTTATAGGTACTGATATCACTTGGGCTCCGCAAGGGTTCCCTTATCTTGGAGTTTTTATCGCTAAGGTGTGGAAAGACTTAGAGCCCGCAAACTTCCCCCCCTGTTGACTTCATTAACGGCGGAGGTCCAGTGGTGGATAAAGCTCCGGCTCACTCTCAAAGGCAAGGTTGAAGTTATTAGAATGTTTTTGTTCTCTAGG
Organism: Neoceratodus forsteri; assembly: GCA_016271365.2. Taxonomy (NCBI): domain Eukaryota; kingdom Metazoa; phylum Chordata; order Ceratodontiformes; family Ceratodontidae; genus Neoceratodus; species Neoceratodus forsteri. The sequence continues at coordinate 45,998,114 of CM057451.1, forward strand.
GCATCGTATTTACTGAATAATCTTCCTATTCCCTTGATCTCAAAACTATTCAAGACCCTAGATAACCTAGTTGCTTCTTTTCTATGGGAAGGAAAAGCCCCAAGATGGGGGCGGTCAAAACTCCGTGCACATTGAACTAGATGTAGGCTCGGTCTCCCCTGGTTTGAGGGGTATCACCTGGCCTTTAGAATGGCCCAAGCCACAGCTTGGTTCACCCCTTCTCTCACTCTCCCCCACAGTGGGTAGCATTAGAGGCCTCCTTGTCAGTATATAATCCCCTGTTCTGCCTGCTCTATGGCGGGAAGAAAGTGGTGAGGAGACTTACCCCAATCATGGGGGAAACATGCAGAGTATGGCGAAGGGTGATGGCAATCACTGGGGTCCTGAAGTCAGATTACCACCCCCCGATTAGATATGTCCCACTATGGAACAACCACCTTATCATGGTTGATCATAAACTACTCTTTTGGCCCCATTGGGCAGCAAAGGTCATCCGTGTGCTAGGGGACCTGCTACTTCCAAATTCCTTGGTGTTAATGTCCTTTGAGCAGATCAAGGATACATTTGGGGTATGATTGGCGGACTTTTGGAGGTTCTTACAGTTGAGGAGTGCCCTCTTCTCTCTTCTCAAGGCCTCTCCAGTACAGAACTCCTGGGGCTGTCTGGAAGTTCTACTCTTACCCAGGAAGGGTCAAGGGCTAGTGAGTACTATATATAAAACAATCAGAGATGCCCAACTGGATGGTACACTGGTTAGTAAGGCCACCTGGGAAAAAGACCTCCTTCACCCAATATCCCTGCAACAATGGTTGCTGTGTAGTAGAGCAGCTCATACAGCCTATGAGGACTCTAAGAGTCAATTAATACAATTGAAGATACTTCTGAGGTGGTATAAAACCCCAGCAGTACTGCACAGGCTGAAGATTTCACCGCATGACCAGTGTTGGCGGTGCCAGTCCTCTTCTCCTCACTTGTTTCATGTTCTCTGGACCTGTTTGACCTTGTTAACCTTCTGGACGCTAGTCCTAGGGGACTGCTCCAGGATAATTGGTAAGCCAATCCTGATTCAAAATCACTCCCTCCTACTAGGAGACACCTTGGTGCTAAATACGCTCTCCCCCTCCAGTGCAGCATAGGTCCTAGTGGCTTTGATGGAAGCTAAAAGGGCCGTTCTGATGTGTTGGAGGCAGCCTACTCCCCCAACAGTTCTACAGTGGTGCTCTGTCATGTCCAGGCTGGCTAACTTTGAGAAGCTCTCAGCAGCGGCCAAGAGCTGACTAGACAAGTACTACAAGAAATGGGGAGCCTACTTACATGCTCACATCTGCTTGGTGACACCCCCACCATTCCAAAATCCCCCCTGAATATAGCTGTTGACATAGCTGTTGGCATAGCCTGCTTATAGCAAATTTTGGGTGTTTGTGGCTGTATGGTCTTGTCTCTATTATTAATTCATACTGTTTTAATTTATATTGTCATGTATTTTTGGACCAATGTATGGTCGTATTGACCCTGTCTGTTTCAATTTGATGGGCAACTTTACCTAAACCCATTTAAGTGTCTCAGGGTATAGCTGCTATCTGGCAGAGGCTTATATTAGTAGATGGTGGAAGATCATGCCTTGAAATCCCAACACCAAACTGCAGAATTTTGTTGGTTTAGGTAGAGGGTTTATGATTATTAGCCTCAATGCATGTTGGCTGATTCAAGGCAGTTCTCCTTTGAGATATTAACAGCCCAGTCTAAATTGTTCACTATTTATGGGGTTGGCAGTATAGCCTAGAGGTTAGAGTAATGAGCTATAAATGAACTTTGTACATCCAGTATTCAGACATGGGTTTGATTCCCAGACCCTCCATTTCCATACTGTGTGGCTCTGATTAAGTCACTTAATCTCCTCAGTATTCCTGGGCTGTCCATAGAAACAAGGACATATGCATAGTTGGCCTTGCCTGGTTACCAAAAGAAAAAAAATATATATATATATATATATATATATTATAAAATGACATTATATTTTTTTCTTTTAGTTTACTTTTCAAACTCTCTGTCTGGAGGATGGAAACATAACAGTTTTACACTGACCTTCTGCTGCATGGGAGGACTCAAACAGTGTAGCAGAGCCTCAGACCATAGATCCTTAATAAGAGATGAGCAGTCTGCATCACATGGCCCATCCCAGAGCAGGATTGTATGTACACACAGACACACACACACACACACACACACACACTTAAAAGCACTTTCCACTTGACACTTCGGACTCCAGAAACAGCAAACAAGCTATTTTCTATGTGTGCCTGGGCAGCTGGACTTAATTAACTCTGTCACGCTAGTTTATGCTTACTTTTTTGTTTGTTTGTTTAAATGGCAAGATCCTTCAGGCCAAAAAAAGTGATGGGGCTACAGCCCCCCCTGCCCTGCAGTTCGTATGTGTGCTCATAGGAATGAAATAGCTCACAGACCACTCTCTGTAATCTGACATTGTAGAGGCTCAGTGTTTTACAGACATCATATAATGAGTTAACCCCTATGTTGCTGAAAGAAATAGAATACATCTATTAGACTGAGCTGGACAGATGATAGAAACAGTAGTTTAAAAGGTTTTTTTTTTGTTAATAGCCTGAGAAGTTCTGAGGCACAATACAGTAGCATACCACCTCTCTTCAGATGCCTTTAACATAGAGCAGCAAATAGCAAAAATCAGAGTGGAGGGTGCACTACTTTGCAGCTGTGGATAAATACTTAAAAATTTCTAAAAAATGAGTTCCACAAAGTGCTGTTTTAGAGCTATAGTCTGATCGATGACAGAAGAGCTGTAGGTTCCACCCACAGCCCTAAAAAGGGAATAATTCAAAACCAGAAAATTACAGACCCATTAGTTTAATGTCCATTCTTTGTAAACTAATGGAAAAGCTAATTAAGACACTTTTAGAAAGAGAAATGGATATATTGAACCTTACTGATCCTACACAACATGGCTTTAGACAGGGCTTCTCTTGTACCTCTAACTTAATAGCCTTTTGTGACTACATAAGACAAGGTCTTGATTCTGGATGCCCCTGAATGTGATTTTGTTGAACTACAGTAGAGCGTTTGACAAGGTTTCACATGGTAAACTTATTAATAAACTCTTAACAGTGAGCTTCTCTCCAATTTTAGTTAAATTGATTAATAGCTGGTTATACAACAGACACCAGCAAGTTAGGATAAATGGCACCTTGTCCAAGAAGGGGCTGGTAACTAGTGGGGTCCCACAGGGCTCAGTCCTTGGGCCCATATTGTTTAATATCTTTATTGGTGATATGCAGATCAGCTCAGCTAATCTTTTGTCTAAGTTCACCAATGATACCAAGCTGGGAGGGAGGATTGATTCATCTATAAACAGAATTACATTAATCAAGGATCTGATGCAAATCAAAAATTGGGCCCTTTCAAATGGCATGTACCTTAATATAGACAAATGTACTGTCTTGCATTTTGGCAAACTTAACCCCCTACAGACGTATATCCTAAACAACAACCCCCTAAAGGAATCCATCTGTGAAAGAGACTTGGGAGTACTGATCAATAATAAACTTTCATCAGCAGATTAGTGCCTCAAAGTGGCCAAAACATCCAACGTGCTACTTATGCGCATAAAGGGCACTTTTGTCACAAAAACTGAGAAATGTATTATTCCTTTGTACAGAACTTATATCAAGCCCTGCTCAGATTACTCCCTTTTGGAGCCCATACTTAGTACAGGATATACAGAGGATAGAGCATTCAAAGAAGGGCAACTAGGTTGGTGCCCCACTTATCTAGAAGTTACCAATAGAGATTGCAGGCTACAGGATTACATTCACTGCAGACAAGAAGAATCAGAGGTGATCTCCTCTTTCTCTTTAAAGTCCAGCAGTCACCAGATTTAATGCAGCAATTTGGACTCAGTTTTACAAATAGAAGGATTGTCTTTAGATTGCATGATAAACAAATCAATGTAAACAGAGCTAGAATAAATAAAACACTAAACATTTATACAGTTAGAGCCCCAAGACTATGGAACAAAATGTCACAAGAACTTGTGGATTCAACACCGTTTCTTGCTTTCAAAAAGGGATTGGACAAATGGTTAGAATCAAATCTAGTTTTAGATTAATGTACCACAATAATTGTGAGGGATAATCTTGATGTGCCTCTGTCTTCTTTTGTTCCTTAACTACCAAGTAAACCAAGTACTAAGAGTGGAACAGGAGTAAGATTGATACTATAGGCATTGTTAGGCATCAGTAGGCAACAGCATGAAACAAAGGGAACTCTGCTGGTCCAGTAAGGTAAGGTAGACTGCCCCTGTACTAGTTGCTGCATGTTAAGAGGGTGTCCTGTCAGTGGGATGGGGTTAACAATGGCGTAGGGTAGGGAGGGTCAGACTTACAAAGATCAAACTAAGGGCAACTGAAACACACTGTAGGGTGGGAATAGAGGAAAAATCCTATCTAGGGAAGGGGGAGAAAGTAAATACACAAAGCTAACAATCCTAAATTCCAAGGGACCAGAAAAAAGGAAATGAAGGAAAACCCAGTCTAGGGTAAGGGGTCAAACACAAACTTGGAAAGGGAATGGTAAAAGGAAACCATGAGGAGAGTTAGTGACAGTGGAAAACTACAGGCAAGGGAAATTCAGGGAAGCAAAACACCAGGAGGATAAACAAATCATCAAGCATGGGAGTGGTGTAGTATAATGGTCATGGGACTGTTTCAGAGAAACATTCTGAAGACTGAGGCATTGCCCCATGTGTATCACCTCTCTTGGCTGAGAGCAGAGGTCACTGGATTCCTGGTCAAACTGATATGAGTACAGGGCACCATCTGCCTCACCCAGGGGCTACCTAGTTTGCTTTCAATCCCACACAGGATGGCAGCAAGTAGGCAGAGCAGCTGGACCTTGTTGGGTTCCAGGAGGCTGGGGGGGAAGGTTGGGAGAACACCCCTCAGACTTTACCGCTGTATAATTTCTTTACCATTCTGGCAGGATGGGGAAGCGAAAAGGAGACCCCTGAGACAGGAGTAAGAGAGGAGGTGAGGGTGGCCCCAAGGAGGGTGGGATAGTCCCCAGACCAAGGAAGTGGTAGTTGCTGATGGGAGACTCCATAATCAGGAGGATTGAGTTGGGGGCAGGGGAAGGGAGGGACACAGTAGTGCATTCCAGGTGCTTCTGTGGGGGAGGACTGGAGAGTTGATCTTTGAGATTGCCAGGGATAGAGGGGGTCAGAGGGAACCAGGTGTTGTCCACCTGGGTATGAACAATCAGCAAGGGAAGCTGTAGGCATAGTGCAGGATAGGTTTAGGGAGCTGGGAAGGGGGCCTAAAGCAGGTAGCTCTCACAGCTGCATTCACCGAGGTGCTACCAGTGCAAAGTTGGAGGAATGCTAGGGAACTCCACACCAGGTCCTTCAACAAGTGGTTGAAGGCATGTGGCAGGGAGGAAGGCTTTGGCTATATCAAGGACTGGGGTCACATCTGGGGGGATGGAGGCCTGTACAGAGGAGATGGCCTCCAGGAGGGGAATGGCAGTCCTGGGTGGAAGGTTTATATGCTACTTTGACAAGCATTTAAATGAGCCAAGGGGGAGGCAGAAAGACTGAGGGAAGCAGAGATTGTCCCCCCAGAGGCTAGTGCAACAGTGAAGATTTACCCAGGGAGAAGAAAATCCCTGGAGATGGAAGGAAGCAAAGAGAAGGGGAGGCCAGGCAAGTTTGGAGGAGGAACTTCAGTAGGAAGACAGGGGAGGGTGGCAAGGCAAGAAGTCAGTGTAACAGAGGAGGGCAGGACTGGATTAACAGGGGGCAAGGGGGAAGTACGAAGGGCAAGCAGGTTAGAGAGAGAGTGGGAGAGAGGGGGACAAAGAAAATGGAGAGCCATCTGTGCTAATGCAAGGATTCTGGGAAACAAAATTCCTGACCTTGAGGCAATCATTGCAGAGGCAGACCTAGATATGGTGGCCATAACAGAATCATGGTGCATGTATAACCACAGGAAAGGTGGAGGGGTTATTTTATATATGATGGCAGATATAAGAGATAGAGGGGCAACATAGGGACATAGAAGAGCTGGAGGAACTATGGGTCAGCCTACACACAGGGTAGGGAGTCCTAGGGGAAGTCATTAGCAAAATGGCCATCAAGGGGGAAGTTTTGATAATTGAGGACTTTAACCTGCTGGATGTAGATTGGGGCATTCTTGTTACAGCTACATCAAGAGGCAGGGCCATCCTCGACTGAATGCAAGGGGCATTTCTCAGGTAGCTGGTTTTGCAACCCACTAAGGACGGGGTAGTGCTTGACCTGGTAGTTACAAACAGAGACAGCATTGCTGACATCAGTAGTCCCCTGGGTACACGTGATCACCATGCAGTGTGGTTTGACATATGACTAGGAGAGAAAAACAGAATACTAAGATGTGGTTCCTGGACTTCAGGAGGATAGATTTTAAAGAAATAATAAACTGCCTTAGAGAATGCCTCAAAAGGAGAAAGGAGGGGGCAGTGGAGACGTAGTGGAGAAAAATTAAGGAAAGTATAACCCAGGCAATGGCATGCTGTTTGAAGGAAGTGAGCAAAGGAAAGAGGAGGAAGAGGCCACTGTGGTTCTCGAAGGAGGTGGCAAAGGCAGTGAAGGAGAAGAAAACAGCATTTAAAAAGTAGAAGGAGACCCAGAAGGATGAAGACAGGGAAGTATATCTGACAAAGAAAAGGGACGCAGGAAGGAGAGTGAGGGCAGCTAAAGCACCTAAGAGAGGAGAGTATAGCTAAGGAGGTCAAAATAGGGACAAGACCTTCTTCAGTTATGTGGGGGGAAGAGGAAGATAAATGGAGGGATAGTGAGAATCAGGACAGCAGGGGGCCTGCACAGAAGAAGATCAAGAGAAAGCAGAAATACTAAATGATTACTTTGGCTTGGTCTTTAAGGTATAGCGTAGCAGGGACAGACCACCATGCTGCAGTAAGCAAAAGGAAGAGTGGGGAGTTGACACAAGTTCCTTCTTGGTGAAGGGGTCCCAGAAGGGATTAGAAGCCTTAAAGGAGAATAAGGCAATGGGGTCATGTGGGATTCATTCAGGGTTCCTGAAGGAATAGAGCACAGTGCTGGCCACCCCTCTGGCAACACTTTTTAGCACCTCACTGGGTGGGGGGGGAGTTCCAGAGTACTGGAAAAGGGCTGATGTGGTCACTCTACACGAAAGCAGCAGTAGGGAGGAAGCTAACAACTACAGGCCAGTCAGTCTCACATCAGTGGTGGGGGAAGTTAATGGAGGCACTACTAAAGGAAAGGCCTGTGGAGCACCTGGAGGTGAAAAGGCTGCAGGACCACCAGCAGCATGGTTTCACAGGAGGGAGGTCATGGTCATGTCAAACTACAGTAATCTCATAGATTTATTTAACTGGGTTACCAGGGAGGTGGATCAAGGGAGAGCAGTGGATGTGGTCTATCTGGACTTCAGTAAGGCTTTCGGTACTGTACTGCACAGGAAGCTAGTTAGGAAACTAAGCAACCTCGGGGTGGGGGAGAAAGTAACAAGCTGGGTATCAGACTGGTTAAGGGATAGGAGGCAAAGGGAGGTAATAAGTTGTAGCCACTCAGGCAATAGGAGAGTGGCTAGTGGGGGTGCAACAGGGTTCAGTGCTGGGACCAGTCCTCCTCAATGTCTTCATAAGTGACACTGCAGAAGAGCTTTGGGTACAGTGCGTCTCTTTGCGAATGACACAAAATCTGAAACAGGGCTGACCCTCAGGAAAGGGTGGAGAGAATGCAAAGGAAGCTGAGGAAACTAGAGGAATGAACTAGGGGTGACAGCTGGGTTTCAATGCCAAAAAGGGCAAGATTATGTACTTAGGACTATGGAACCCAGGGTCTGTGTATACGATGGGGTGAGTGGAGCTAACAGTCACCAAGAAAGAAAGAGAGACACCTAGGGGTCATCATATCTGATGACCTCAGCATAGCTGGGCAGTGGAACAAAGCAGTGCCAAAGGTAGCAGGATGCTGGGGTGCACTGGGAGAGGGATTTCTAGCAGGAGGAGAGAGGTGGTGCTTCCATTGTATCAGTCCCTGGTGAGGCCCCACCTGGAGTACTGTGTCTAGTTCTGGAAACTACACCTCAGCAAGAACACTGAAAGAGTGGATGTGTTAGAGGAGGGCAACCAAAATGGTGAAGGGGTTGCACAAGAAGCCATACGAAGAAAGGCTGAAGGAACTCAACAGGTACTCCCTGTAAGAGAGGAGAGTGGCAGAAGACATCATTGAAATCCACAAGTACCTAACAGTAGTGAACATGGTGTAAGTGAAGGGTCTAATTTAGAGAAGAAAGGCACTAGAACAAGGAAGAATGCAATGAACCAAAGAGGGGGAAAGTTTAAGAGAGATGTGTAGAAGTACTTCTTCACAGAAGATGACTTCAACAGTCTGCCAGAGGAAGTTCTGGGGGCAAGGACTATGGGGAGCTTCAAGTATGCATGGAATAGGCACAGGGGCATAGTAGGTAGAGGAACAGGGGAAGGAGTGACATCTATGACCAACTAGGTAGGGTCAGTGGTGACAGAATAGGGAGGGCCAAAGGGCAGACTGGATGGGCCCAAAGGTTCTTTTCCACTGACAAAATCAATGTTTCTATCTGTTATTGGGTGTTAAAATCAAATTGATGCTTTGGGGATAATGTGCTAATAAATTTAGTCTTCATTTTGCTGGCATTTATCCACTACTTATAGACTAACATAAGTTAATAGGGGCTAGGGCTGGGCAAAATGTATTTCCTGCCAGCAGAATTCTGGTGAAATTCTAATTTCACTTCCATGAAATTTCATGAAAGTTCCATGAAAATTTCACACAATTTCACCAAAATTGTGATTTTGGTTATTCCCATCTAATTTAAAGTAAATGTGGAAGGTTCCCATAGCAAATGGGAGTAGTAACTTGTAGGTGTTGTGAATCAATCTCCTACCATTCAAACTGTCAAATAGTGCTGTTTTCTATGGAAAAAATCCTTTTATTTTGGTGCTGTACTTCATTTTCATAAACCGCCCCTTTTGTTCTCAGTGCTGCAACATCATACCAGGGAATCAAAGTTACTGTACCCACAATGCCTCACTATGTAAATTAGTATGCAGGGTATTATATTTCTGTGCTCACTGAAGAAATAGGAGCCAACATCTCTCAGTATAGAAGTCTTGTAGCTAGATACTGTATGTACAATGCATTGTTGTGAAAATATACAAACAAAAGCTTATATTGTTGACACCACCACACAAATATGGGACAGCATCTCAGAGTAAGGAAAATGTAAAGCTGGTTTGTATTTTACCCACAATGCCTTGCTACAGTTATTTACATATTACTGCTAACCACCAGCAACATAAAGGACTGTATGTCTGAGTAAGGCACATTTAAGACAACAACATAAATTACCCAGAATTCCTTGGAGTTGTATGTAAAACAATGACAGCTCCCTGATATTACATTATTTTGGGGGTGCAGCCACACACAGGAAACTGGAGAACAAAACACTGATAAAACATGATATAAAATGACTATGACAGGTTTTTTTTTACAAAACAAATTGCAGCTTCAACACATGAAGCATGTTTGGCAAAGGCATACTATGTGTAAGAGGCATTTGGGGAACCTTACACATTTACTTTAATAAGCATTTTCCCAAATTGTACCACAGTTATCACAATGATTATACCGTTGCCCATACAGATGTGTGCCAGGTTGCAGATCTCTATCTTTAAAGATGACTGTGTTATAAGCTTAAAAACATTAGGAAATGTTAAAATGACAGTAAACAATTATGTAAACTGAAAGTGTTTGTCCAAATTTCAGAAAATCTGGGAAGGTGACTTTACCAAGGCCCATACATATGTGTATCAAGTTTTAGATGTCTAGATTTAAAGGTGACTGAGGTATAAATCTCCAAACTTTCAGAAATGTTAAAATTACATTTTGCAATTATGTAAACTAAATTTTAAATCCCTATAAGTTTAAAACTAGAGAATGGAATATCACCAATGTTGTTAGGTTCATTGACCCTAAATATTAGCCTTAAAGGCAACTCCCATGGCCCAACATCATAGCATCATGCTGCCATGTTGACGACTCGGGTTCAGAAGTGAACCTGGGAAGTTGTGTCGGGAGGCAGGCCATAGCTAAAAAGTAAAATTTACATAACCATTACTTCTGTATCAGTTTCTGTGACTCTTCCAGGGAAGTACGCATTTAAAGTTTTAATTATCTAGCTCCAAAAGTGGCTAAGCTATAAGCATATAAATATTTTCAGAAATGTTCGCATGAATATTAAATTGCCATACTTTCAGCCCCTATAACTTTTCCCTTTATCCAAATGTTATGAAACATGACATGCTTTTAGGGCCCATACCAGCCAATATGCATGTAAAATTCAGACCTCTAGCTGTAATACAGACCAAGTTATGACCAATTAGAGAATTTTCAAAAATTCCAAAAAAGACACAAAATCTTGCAAAATTTCACAAAAATTCTGCAAATTCAAAATTTGCTAATTTTGTCTAGCTCTAGTGGGGCACAGAGATGTGTCTCTTATAACATGAATGTCATTTTCTACAAGTCTATGTAAGAAGACCGGAAAGCAAAGCTGAGCAGTTCAGGCTTCTCGCATATGTGCAAAATGACGTTCTTACACTATAAAAGGCCCATATCTGTATAGCTAGTAGCTGACTGTAAGGAAGAAAAATGTTTTTATTTCAAAAAAGAAGGATTTACTTTGGAACACATCAAATTGTTGACCCAACTCCTTTTCTATAACGCTATGTACAACAGAGCAATTACTGTATATACACGATAAATAAAGAAGGTGTCTCAGATCATGTTCTCATATTGATTTGTGGAGCTGAATGATTTCAAATTGATTTTCATGCATATTAAAAGCTATAAACACTGTAGCTATGGCGGTTCCCTGCTATGATAAGTAATTGAACCCTGAGGCTGTCCAGTTGACAGTGCAGATCAGCTGGAAACAATACTGTTTATTGGTATAGCACAGAATTTGGACAAGGAGATCACAGGTGCAAATCTTACTATAGTCACTCCCTGGGTGACTTTGAGTAAGCCACTTGACTTTCATGTACTTCAGTACCCTCACTTATGAACTTGTGTAGAAAGGACCTAACTGAAGACTCGGTGCTGCATCTTATCTGTGCAATCCCCACTCTAGGGTAAATAAATTGTTTAAACAAATCAAGAGGAGGAGTATGTCTGCATGTCAGTACATTTACTCAAAGCTTTGTCTGTTGCAGGAAGTTATTGGAGGTCGAAGAACCTGCCTCTAATCATAACGGTGGCCAGCTCTTGTTCGGCCATGATGGTTATCTGTACATTTTCATTGGAGATGGAGGAAAAGGTGGAGACCCCTCTGGCAAATTTGGAAATGCTCAAAACAAGTAAGTCATATGTTGATATAAAATAGTTTGCACATAAATTTCATCTTTCTTCTCTATCCATCATTTATTTGGTACTGGAAACTGCTCATGGTTTGGTTTTGTTTTTTTGGAAGATACCATGAGGGAACATTTTTGTTCTTGCCTTACCAATATGAAAAAAAAATCTAAGAATCTTTATTTTGTATTTACATTAGTCAGGTTCATTATGAGAAGGATATCAAAAATCTGCTTCATATTTTATGGTCATCAAGGTAAAATATCTGGTGGTCAGACCTGACAGCATTATAGCCATAATTATGTTTATATATAAATGAGGCATCCTAATTACAATGACCATTGGATGTTATTGTACCCTAAACACAGTGGACATAACAACAGAGAGCAGAGAATAAAGAACCCTTGTAAAATTCTGGCAAAAAGGCTGCACACATACATGAATACATATTGGGGGGGGGGGTAGCCAGCATCCATCAAGTTCCTCCCACCAGTAAGCTTAGTGTGAATACAGTGTCACCCCATTTTCTTTGAAGCATTTGTCTAGTTTGAGTTGGAAGGTTAGCTCAGTTTCAACTAATACCAAATGCTCTGGCAGTCTATTCCAAGCACTCACCACATACTTTATGAGGTAGGTCTTTCTGATTTTTTCCATGAGTTTTTCAACCTTCAGAGCCATTAAGTGTCTCCATGTCCTTTCAGCCATGAGTGACTAGAGTGACTATGGAGTGCTACAGGGTTCAGTGTTGGGACCAATCCTCTTCAATGTCTTCATATGCAACATTGCAAAGGAGCTTGAGGGTAAGTTGTGTCTCTTTTCGGATGGCACACAAATCTGAAACAAGGTTGACCCTCAGGAAAAGGTAGAGAGAATGCAAAGGGATCTGAGGAAACTAGAGGAATGGTCTAGGGGGTGGCAGCTAAGTTTCAATGTTCACCATGATGAGCTACATCTGGTCTGATGCTGTAATGCCTTTTAGCTACTTGGATGCTACATCACATCTCCCTTGAGCCTTCTTGATTTCACGGAGAACAATCAAAATTCTGCCAGTCAATCCTCGTAGCAAATGTTCTCCAAGCCATCAACCATCCTGGTTGTTTTGCTTTGTACTTTCTCTATAGTGTCAATATTCTTCCTCAGATATGGGGACCAGAACTACACATTGTATGCACATTTCACTCATTATGAGGCTGGACCAAGCTTCTGTATAAGGGCATTATGAAATCACTAGACCTAGTTAACAGTAATGTTCAATCAGGCATTGCTGTGCTACTTAACTATCTGTTTTAATTGATACAGTTGTAACAGATTTTTTATGTGTGTTACTTGCACAGCATGACACTCGGGGAGTTTTAAAAATGTGCTAGTTAAATTACCTTTGCTCTTGTTATCCTTTTCTTTTTTTTTATATTTCTTTTTTATTATGCATGTCAAAGTTCAAGGTTTGTACAGCATACATTTCTGTTTCAGCAATTTGCATGCACTGTTGTTATACATTTCTTAGTATCACTTTTTCATTTTCATTTCAAACCATTAACAATTGTCAAAATTCAACTTTCCAGCAGTTACATACTTTGCAGGGGTTTATTATGTATTGTTTTTCCTTTTTTGTCTTCTTGTTTTCCTGGTCTCCCGGTACCTATTTTGAATTTATTTATATTTTCCTACCCTGACCACCCCCCCCCCTGTCTTTTGGCATCTTTGCATTTCCCTGTCTCCTATATTTGTCTTTAATGTCATCAGTATTGTTCATTTCGTCCATCTCTCTAAAAACATTTCTGTCTTGTCTCTGAGTACATACATCATACGTTCCATTTCCTGAATGTCTTCAACTATCTTGATCCATTCCTGTACCCTAGGGGGGCTCTGTTGTCATCCACTTTTTTGTGATGGTTCTCCCATATGCCACCACACATATTGCCCAAAGGTAGTTTGCTTCTGGTCTTTTTATTTCTATTGGAGGCAGGCCCAACAGCAAATGCTGCTTTTTTGGTGGGTGTGCAGGTTGGAACAATCTCTGTGGCCTGTCTGATACTTCAGTTTTTAGTTGTTGTAAACCTTGGCAAGTGTAGCACACATGTGTATGGGTGGCTTTCGTCTCTTCACAATTTTTCCAACAGGCTCCCTCTCTTTTGTCCCCACATTGGGCTTTTATTTGTGGGGTTATGAAATACCTAGTTTTTATCCTCCAGGCAAATTCCCTCCATCCAGGTGACGTCGTTGTCCTCCCTACCCCTCCCATATTTTTTCCCACTCCTTGTCTGTGAGAGTGAACTCTGACTCTGCTTCCCATTTTAGTCTGATATGGTTGGTAGGAATCTCTGTTCCTAGCTGTAATAGTTTATAGATCTGAGATATGGCACTTTTGTTTGTTCCCTTATTGATTATCTGATCTGTGTCTATCTCTTCCTCCCCTATTGGCTGTATATTTTGTGTTTTCTTTTTGGGGATTTGTACTTAGTTTTGTATTTGTAGGAATCAAAGGTAGTCACTATCCCGCCAGGCAAATATTTGCTTACATTCTGGAAATGACAGAAGGTCCCCCCCTTCATCATTTGTTTTGGGTATTAGCACCCCCTATTTGCTTGTTTAGTGTACTACCCATCTAGTGTACCTGGTTTGAACTCTGAGTTATTAGCTATGTATACGGCCATTTTTCTTTTTTGATTTTTGGGTGTAAATGGAATCTATTTAGGGCTGTTATTGAGGTCTTCATGGCTGTGTACCACTCCTCTCTTGTTTCTCATAGTATTAAGGGTTGGAATATTAGTGACTGTGCTTGTCTTCCCTGTATCTGGGCTATTTCTAATTCTCTCCAGTGGACCTTCACTTCTGCATTCCCCCACTGCAGGGGCCAGTGTATCTGTGTTGCCATCCAGTACTTTTCTGTATCTGATACCATTCTTCCTCCCCATCTCTTTTGCACCCTTAATACGCTGCCTCTAATCTGCGATCTTTTATTGGACCATATAAATCTGTATATTTGATTCTGTAGGCCCTGTAACCATTTTTTGGATAGGTACACTGGGGCACACTGAAAAGTGAAGTAACCTGGGCAGTAAGCTCATTTTAGTTGTCTGTATCTTATCATGTTGTGGAAGGGGGAGTGTATTCCATCTTTTCATATCTTTCATCTGTCTGAGCAAATGTATGTAGTTATCCTGATATATATGTTTATTCATGTTTCGTAAAGTAATTCCTAAATACTTTAAGCTGGGCAACGTCCTTCTCATTGGATATCGTCATTTAAAGTCATGGGTCTGGGCATAGTTAAAGGTTAAGATTTCTGTTTTATTTTGGTTTAATGTATATCCCACTATTTCTTTGTATCAGGACACTCGTTCCATAAGTTTGGGTATAGATTTTTCTGAGTCTTGCAGGAACAGCAGAATATCAACTGCATAGAGAGCTATTTTTTGTTCTGTTCCCATCACCTTCATTTCTTTTATTTTGGTATCCTGCCTACTTCTCTGTGCTAGGAGTTCTATATATAGAGTGAACAGAAGAGGAGAGAGGGGGCATTCTTGTCTGGTGCCCCTTCCTAAGTTGATCCGTGCAGAGAGACTACCGTTCACCCTAACATAAGCTTGAGGACCCTCATATATTTGTTGTATTATTTGCAGGAAGTTGTTCTGCAACCCAAACCCGGAGAGGACCCCATACAAAAAGGCCATTCCAACTTGTCAAATGCCTTTTCTGCATCTAGACTCATTATCACTGTCTTTATTTTTGATTTGCTTACGTGAGCTATCATATGAGTCACCCACCTTACGTTGTCTGCTGCCTGCCTACCCGCCACAAAGCCAGTCAGGTCTTTATGAATTCTAGCCGGGATCATATTTTCTAATCTTTTTGTCAATATTAAGGCCATAAATTTATAGTCAACGTTTAAGATTGAGATCGACCTGTATGAAGTGCAGTGGCTGGGTTCCTTCCTGGGCTTGGGGATCACTGAGATCACTACCTGAGTCGAAGTGGGTGGTGCCTTCCTCTCCTCCACCATAACCTCCTGGTAAACTCTCTGCATGTGGGGTATTCATTTTTGTTGAAATTTTTTATAGAACTCGTCTGGAGAGTTGTTCATACCCGGACACTTTCCCATCTTTCTATGCCCTATGGCTCTCTGTATCTCCGCTGCTTCAATGGGCCTAAGAAGAACCTGTGCCTGGGATTCCGTAAGCTGCGGTAGATAGAGTTGTCCCAAGAATTCTTTTATTTTAGTCTCTGGGCTAGCTACCTCTGAGGTGTATAATTTTTTGTAGTATATTTCGAAAGCTGCCAGTATTTTATCTGTATTAGTCTCACTCTGCCTGGTTACTGGATGATGTGTTTTTATGATCTGGGTCTTTGCCCTTCTTGCTCGTAGCCTACAGGCTAGTAGCTTGATTGTTCTGGGTCCTCCCTCGTGGTACCTTTGTCTCAAAAATTGCAAGTCTTTCTCTATCTTATGCTCTAATAGGAGGTTTTGTTTCTTTTTTAGTTGCATTAGTTCTTTTCCCCTTTGTTTGTCTGCTCTAATTTGTTGATGTTGTTCTAGTGACTTAATTTGCATCTCTATTTTTTCCTGCTTTTCACCCCCTTTGTTTTATTCTAGTTGCCAAAATAGATATTAGCTTCCCTCTTATTATAGATTTTAATGTATCCCATAGTATTCCCTTGCTTACTTCAGTGTCTTTATGGTCCTGCATTGTTTGGTCTGTTATCTTTGGTATCTCTTCTATTACCTCCCTATCCTTCAGCAGTGCCAGATTAAGCCTCCAGAAGTTGGATTTCTTCACTCTCTGTATTTCTATGTCCAAAATTATTGGTGCATGGTCCGATACACCTACTGTCCCTATTTCACATTTTTGTATTCTGTCTGTCTCTCCCATGGATGTCAGGAACCAGTCCAATCTTGAGTACACCTGATGGACAGAGAAGTATGTACCCCCTCATCTGCCCCTCCATGTACCACTACACATCTACTAGTCCCAGCTGTTTCATTAGATTGGAGACCTGTCTCGCTACCTTGTGGTTTGCCCTAGGTATCGTTGATGTACAATCCAAATACAGATCAAGTGTTAGGCTCCAGTCCCCCACATATCAGGACTCCTTCTGTCACTTGCATAACCTTCATTAACACATTTCTATAGAAAGTAAAGGGAGAGTTTGGTGAGGCATATACTGTGAACAAAGTCACCATCTGACCATGCAGTCTCCCTTTCAGTAGCACATAGTGGCCCTCATCATCTAGCATCTATTCAACTAGTTCAAATGTGGTACTATTAACAATGAGGATCACAACCCCCTTCTCCTGCCTGTCTTATATGAAGACGCATACATGTTAGACTAACCACACTATTTTAATTTCTGATGTTCTAGGTCTATCAGGCGTGTTTCTTGAAGAAACACTGCTTCAGGTCTGAGTTGTTTTACATATGACATAACTTTTTCCTTTTTATAGGATTATTTAAGCCATTTACATTAAAATAAATCACTTTTGTGAATTGTGTCTTCATCATCCTATATCAAATATATGTCCTGCATGCATTATTTTTTGTCTGAATTTCCTATGTTGTCCCTCTGTCTTGTTCTGAGACCTTGTGTACCTCTGCAAGCTCTCTGCAGCTTGAGATATGCCCTCTCTAGTAACCTCAATAAGTTTGCCAACTGGGCAGATTAAATCCTTAACTTTTAACATTAATAACCAATCACCTCCAAGGTAGGGAGAGATATCCATATCTCTCCTGTCTCTGGGTAGCAGGCTCCTTCTCTCTACTTCTGCTTCCAGAGTGATGATGGTCTCACCCCCCCTGCTCCCAGGGGCCATCACCTCAGCTGTACAGCCCATAGGTTGTCGCTGCCGTGCTACTCGTGGCTGTATCTTAAAACATAAAAATAAGAAAAACCTACACCACAGCCCGTATATCTCTTCTAGTGTTGTATCGCTACCTGTGCTCAGCCCTCCCCCACCAGGGTATATTGTGTTATTTACCCATAGGCATTTAAATATTCACCAATATGTGCTTCCCCATCGTTCCCCCCTCTTCTTCCAGTTCTGGTACTTTATGTGCCCCTTTTTGGGGTTCTTCTCCTTCTACTTATATTACTCGCACTGTACAACCTCTTTGATGTGTACATATTACTATCAATCAGACATCTGTCTCTCTATGTCTGTCACCTTCTCCGGACACCGTACTTGGGTGTTTACTGGGTATTTTTAATATACTCATACTGAATGTCTTACCACTCTTGCTCTTCCCAATCCATCCCCTTTCTATCTTACCTGCTCGCTCCAGTGTTTTCATGGCAATCACACTCAGGCGGGCTTCCTAAGGTACCTTCCATGGAGTCCTCTCATCACAACTTGTCCGGGCATCTCGTTGTTGTACAAGTCTCCCGGTGTTCTGGTATTGCTCTGGCATGTTTTCCAATGTCTTGGGGTTGGCTAAACACAATAGAGTTTCCAGTAAATAACATTGTCTTTTTTACAACAACTACAACTTATACAACATTTTCCTTCCCTCCCTTCCCTCCTCCTCCTCTCCTTCTCTCTCCCATCTCCCTCTGTCTGTATCTTTCCTGTTTACTGTTTCTTTGCCATCCCTGTTGGTTACCCAATAAAACTCTATGACCTACTTTGTATTCTGTTTCCCCTCCTCTCTCTTTTCCCTTGTCCTCTTTGTCTCTGGTCTGGTCTGATCCTTTTATTTCATTTCCAGGTAGGGGCCATATGGTATTTTGCTTTATTACTTATGCACGCCCCCCCCCTTCCTTTCTAGGTAATATCCTGTAGTTGGATTTATTTAATTTAATGCCTATTGTACCAGTTCTTAGCCCATTACCCCCCCCTTTGCACTCCCTCTTCCCACGTGCACCTTTTCTTTAATCTGTACTTTATATTTTCATTTCCAGGGTGTTTGAAGTGTATCCTTTACTATGCCAATCCATCTCTTTAATACTTTCTATTGCCCTCTCTTCATTTACTCTTTTATATTTTCCTCCCTTTGTTTCCCTCCTTGTGATCCCCCGTTCTTTTTACCTTTTATTTTTTAGTGTTAATCTCCCCTGCAACCTCCTCCTTATACAGTTACCACCCTCCTCCAATATGCTCAGATCTTGACCCTCTTCTAGCATTATCCTTAATTATCTCCTCCTTCCCTCCCTTTGGTCTACATTTAGCTGTTTAATTAAAAATGTTTAGTTAACATACAGAGAGTGTTCTTTTCTTTTCAGAGATCTGGGCTGGGAGCAAACACTTAGCTTAGTCTGATTCCAGTTAGTGTTAGGTTCTTGCACCAGGCCCATTCTCATTTGTGCTCCATTGCCTCTTTCTCAATCTGGTATCTCCATTTTGTCTGCTGGTAGGTCGATCTTACATGCTGGTGTCTTCCTGCGAGGTATGCGTCAGTGTCCTTAAAATGTCCCGGATATCTGGCATTGTTTTCCCCGTGTCTCCTCTGCCTGTGAGTCTTCCATTCCTGTTGTGCACCTACTGCCATCAAGTGGAGTCTGCTGTCTGTTGCACTGCACTCATACCCTGGGCCTTCCATCTGTTTTCTACCTGAATTCCATGTTTTGCCAACCCTTCAATTGCCTCTTCTGGTGTGGAATATGTACAGATCCCCCTCTTCCAGAAGACTTTCAGTAGTGCTGGGTATGGTGTTCGGAATTTTATTTTCTTCTCTCTGAGCATTTTAATCATGTCCAAACATTGAAGTCTTTGCTTATGGATTTCTTGGGTGTAATCTTGCTCTAGGAAAAGATGGACTCATTTATAATTATAATTCCCTTCTGCCAGGCAAGCTTTAGCACAGTCTCTTTACTTCTATAACTTGAAAATGTCATGAACACTTGCCTGGGTCAGGAGTTTGGGTCCTTAGACTTTGGATACAGGGCCCTGTGTGCTCTCTCTGTTTTTATATCCAGTGTCTGTGGTAGATCCAGTAACTCAGTCAAGAGCTTCTGCAGGAATTCAGGCATGTCTGTGGTTTTCACGTTCTTGGGTAGTCCAGAGAGTCTCAGGTTGTCTCTCCTGGAACGCGCCTCTAAATCAATACATTTATGCTGCAGTGCTTCTACCAGTTGCACCAGTAGTGTCACCATGTTGCCAAGCTGCTGCATGTCTCCACTCTGTCCTCCACTTCTTTCAGCCTGTTGTCAAATGTGGTGAATCAATCTTGGATTTTTTTTAATTCCCGCCTGTTATCCGATCTAGACCCTTTTATTTCGGTAAGGAGAGTCTCAAATTTGTTTCGGGAAAGTGTCTCCTCTTCCCAATCGGCCTCGTATTCGCAGTCCGGTGTACTTTCTGGGGAAGCACTCCTGCTGCGGTCGGAGCTTAGAGGACTATATTGGGATCTGTTCTCTGTTCGTTGGAGCAGTTCTTTTTTTACTTTTGGGTTCCTCAGATCTCTTTTCACCTTGGATGCCATTTCTTTGATGCCTTTTTAGCCTAATTTACTAGTTAATTTGTTTTATTTCTCCCGGGGGTGGAGAGCTCTCCTCCTAGCATCTTGTTCAGGCCGTGACTTCACCAGAAGTACTCTTGTTATTCTTTTCATTTGCAACTGGAGGTGCTGTTCCATTAAAACTGGAGCTGCTCTTCAAGTAAGTAACTTGTTCAATATTAAAGAGTAGGAACTCTCTCAAAGCATGTAACCAAAGCTAGATATCTCTTTTGAGCAGCAAAATGTCTGATACACATTTCTTTAATAAAACAAAAGTTGCAAAGAAAGAATATTTGTAGAATTCAACATTTTAGTAAAAAATATTTATTTGGGATGATATGAGACCAAGAATCAATTTAACAAAAATACAGCTGCCAAATGAAAAAAGGAGGATTGAACTGATTAGATTTCTGAAGGCACTACTTGGCAAATAAGCTAAATCATTTTTTTCCCTCCTCCTTCAGCTAGTTTGTTTTCAGTCCTTGCTTCTCCCCCCAGTCCTATCACCCACCATCCCCAGGACTTACCCAGATGCTGTATTCCTCTCTGGCTTATTCCCTAGGGTGGGAACACAGGAGGGGACTCCAATTCCTCTAGCAGAGCTGAAGCTCAGTCTTGGTGCTGGCACCGATTCGGCTGTGTGGGACCTGCAAGGAGAGGCAGAATGGTATGCTGTGGTGGCTGGCTTTCTCCTCCATTTTTATCCTCATACACTGATGTCAACAGAGGCTCTTTGCCTAGCTCATGCATGCAGAATGTGCAGCGCATGTCAAAGTGTGTCGAAGTTCCCCTCCCTGATCTTTTGCCTCTGCTTACACTGACACCTGAGGTCACCCAGGGGGCAGTAGTGCAGCAGAGAGTGAGAGCCTGCCCACCCCTGAGTAGATGAGTGTCCCCTGGGATGCTCCACTGTCCTCCATCCCCTCGGATGGCCCTCTGATGATGCACACTCATTCCCAAACCGGGACTGCCGGTGCCGTGAGCAGTAGAGGTACTGTTGCACCGATGTGCTGGCCCTCATATCCTAAATCATATTCATAATATAATAAGGCCAATAAAAAAGAAGTATATATATACACGCTTGTGCTTGTGCATGAGCATGCATGCGTGTGGGCACGTGCACACACACACAGCACAATGAGAGTGAAGTAGAGGTGCCTCTAGTAAAACTGGTAAAATCCATGAAAGATACAGAACACAAACAGTGCACACAGATCGTAAAATTGCAAAAAAACATTTATTATCACACTACACAGAAACAAATATGACTGCCTTAGCCCTGGTGCTTCGAGGTGCACTGTCTCTTGGCCAGCGGGCATGGCTAGCCATGTCAGCCTTCAGTAACACATTTAAAGGGCTAATTCATTAATATGTATGAGTTAATTAGCATATTAGGAGATCCACCAATCGGCAATTACACTTGTAGCAACTGTACACTGCCTTTAGACTCTGTTACAATCATTCTCATATGAGACTATAGATAGACAAAACCCATTTGTGCAAATACACTAAACATTCTATAAATAAATACAAAAATATAAAAATGTGGCATGGTTCAGTGGTCAAAAATGATGTTACTCAGCACTGAGGTGAATATCCATAAATACTAAATTCTTTATCATAGAATCTAAATAATGCTGTGCTCCAAGATACTGACAGCACTCTATTTCATTCATTATAAATTTATCATCACTATCATAGCAACATTTGACATAGTCTGAGTATCCTTAATGTGTTCTACTGCAGGAGGAATATGTCATTATATTACTTTCATTTCCAGTCCAATGCATATTCCCTGCTTGTTTCAGTTACGTGCAGAAAAATGTATTCATGACCAAAATAATGTCCATTGCTTCCTTCCAAAACTAAACCACATACAGGTATCCTGTTACATTATAAACTCATCTCTGGAAACAACAAAGACATGCACGAAAGGTAATGATTTGGGGGGAGCTTGTTTATACAGTATATGGATAATCAGAAAAGCACAGAACACCAGAATGGGGGAAGTTGGGGTGGGGGTGGGGGGAGGTGAGGCAAAGATACAAAGTAATTGGTGCTAGTGGAGGAATTAGTTTTCATTTTAGTTTATATTTTACAAAGAATCCTTTAAGTAGGTGCTTATTTTCAAAGGATTCAGAGTCATGGACAACATTAGATGCATATAGATATTGTTCCACAGTACAGCCATAATTATAGACATAATGTTTAATTAACAAAACAGTATACATATTATGCGAGAATATTTTTAGCAGAAAGCAGGCTATTTTCCAAGGGTGCAGTATATGTAATATACTTTGTCAGGTTACAAGCCATGTCATTTATGTGGCAAGACAAAATATGAATCCCGGTACTGTGTGAGGCTGAAAATAAACAGAAAGAGAAACCGTAATTAAATCATATTACATGTGTCTTTATTATAAAAAAAAATAACACACAGTATAGTCAAACTCTTCATTCAGTCCAAATGTCTGCAGTGCTTTTAAATTAAAGATCTACCTTGGCTCTTTTTGTAACAGCACCTGAGTCCTAGCTCCCCCTCTACATCTTGTTTGCACATGTTTAGTCACACAGAATTTTACCAAGTCAACATTTTGATCATGTACTTAAAAAATGGTGAACTAGTGCAATGTCAGTGTTACCTGTTTGTATGTCCCTCGGAAGTTCTAAATTCTTTTTTTGGCCTGTCTAATGGTGCAGTCTATAGAAATAGAGGGATGGGGCACACAATAACATACACCACAAAATGTGTGTAGTAGAATATGCACTGCCTAATCTCTACTCTGATGTCTAGTTCAGGGATCATAACTTCTTTTCCACTTAGCTCATGACTGCATGCTGTGCATTTCCCATATACAAAGAACCCTTGTGGGAGTGGAGGCAGTGAAGCTGGGTGCAAGGTGTTAGTGAGGATAAGATGACTGTGGGTCACTAAATCTTTAAGGTTTTTACCACAGCTGTTATTTACTCTGTGAGGCCCTTCACAGAGGTTAAGGACACTGAATGTTACAACAAAAGCCAGTTATTCATAAGTATATTTCTAATTTTAGGCACCATTGGATTGTACTGAAGAATACAAATAAGGGGCCCATCATTCTGCATTTCCTTCTTCTTTGGTACCAATAATGTTTCCCTCTCCATATTGCTAGCCCTATGGAGCGCTTCATCGAGTACTGTAGTTGAGTACCTCCTCTCACGGAACCCAGTATACATTTGTGCTGATTGTGGAAATCCTGTTAGTTAGAACAATGATGATGCAGATGCAAAGACTGGCCATATGGAATGGAGGAGATGAGCTGGGAGGATGGGCACTTGTTACATGCAATTAAGTGTTGCCCACTGTTGGTTTTCTGAACCCTGCAGTGACTTTATTTTCTTTTGGAGTTGCTGATAGTTTCAGACCTAAAAACTTCATTCTGTGTCTCATGTACATTAGCTTTGAAAGAAAGGAGTAAGTGATTATCTTTCAGTTCCTTGCCGAAAGCTTTAGCAGATTTCCTTGACCCACTCTAGAGGACTAGGATGACTTTAAGAAGGCAGTACCAGTGCACCACCTGTCCCAGAAATATGTTAGTGGCAACACTGAAAATTAATAGCTGCTCCCACTGCCCTAGATACAGACTGGCAAATGAAGGGGCTAACGTGGCTCTCATAGCCACACCTGCTTTTGTAGGCACATTTCCCTATTGAATATGAAACGTTATGAGATAGAATTGAATCTACAGCTTCCAGTAAAAATCAGGTTGGTGGTGTACTAGCTATGTTAGTTCTGCACAGGAAGTAGTCTAAGACTAGCGGGTTCAAATCATGGGGATACTGGTGTACAGAGATGTTACATCCAACCCAATCCCTAGAAATTCTGGTTGCTAAATAGTATCTTTGAGTTATACAACATCAAGGGTATTGAGTCCTGGGTGTAGGATCTCAGATTATTGATAACAGATTGCTAGCAGTTGTCAATAAATCTATTTAGATTTTCTGTAAGAGATCCTAAACCCAAGGCTATGGGTCTCCCTGGTGGGTGCTGGATGTCTTTGTGAGTTTTTGTCAGGTAATAAAAGATTGTCACAGTGTTTTGTTCTTACCTTTAGGAATTCTGATTCCTCTTGACTGATGTTACCTTGTTCAAGTGCTTTATGTACTAAATTGTACATTTCTAGTTCAAATACTTCCATAGAATTTTTTTTTCTAAAGTATTCTTATGTAACATTTTCTGAGAGCAGCCTATTGACTTCCTGAATGTAATCTTATTGATTGAACATGACCATGTTACCCCCTTTATCTGCTTGATGTTATATTACAGCTTCTATATTTATCAATTATTCTAAAGCAGTTTTTTCACTGGTGCTCAGATTACACCATTGCAACTAAAATGGTGCAGGGTTTGTATCAGAAGCCATACAAAGAGAGACTAAAGGAGCTTAATATGTATACCCTCAAGGAAAGGAGGGAGAGGGGGGACATGATAGAAACTTTCAAGTACCTTAGGGGAATCAGGAAAGTGCAAGAGGGCAGCATCTTTCAGAAAAAAAATGTACAAGAACAAGGGGGCACAGTTTGAAGATGGGGGGATGGCTCAGGGGCAATGTGAGGAAGTATTTTTTCTCAGAGATGGTGGTGGACGCATGGAACAGCCTTCCTAAGGGGGTCATTTGGTCTAAAACAGTGGAGGAATTCAAGAATGCATGGGACAGACATAAGGCAATTCTGGTGGGGGTAGGAAGAAGTAGGCTGTTGGTTAACTAGGATCTACAGCTTATCAAATGGGCTGGGAAATAGGTACAGGGGAACTGGACAATTCGCTCCCATTAATTCACTCACATGTAAACTCACTCCCATGACAATTCACTCCTGTGACAACTCGCTCCCACAATTGACATCAATGGATACATACAATAATTTGAAATGGAATATTCTGATGTCTTCACTCACATTCTAAAGGGTTATACATTGCTTTATTTTTATTGCTGCAGTACTAGCAACAAAAACAGTGTTTACAGTAAGTAAAAGTAGTTCCTGAGACTTGTCATGGGATTGTGCCTAGGTAATGTTGCCACTGCTATTTCTTTCCCAGTCTCTGAAGCCCACAATCATTTGATAATGTTATTGTAGTCATTTGTCTCTAGTTATTTCTATCCCATGTAATAAGATGCATGTTTATTGTCACAAAATTCATTTTCTATGTGTCAAGGTGTTTAATTTTTTTAGCATGAGAAAAACTGTGTGGAGACTAATATGAAAATATCCACCTGACCTCGTCAAATTTACTTTCTGTACTTTGAATATCAAATACCTCACATTTTAAAATACTAGTATTTTAACAGCCATCCTTTCTGTTTAACCAGTGCCTGTGCTCAGTTAATACCTGTGTTGTGATAGGAACAGTGCCAAAAGGATTAACTGTTGGGGTACGGAACCAAAATGGTTGATAGGTCTATGAACAGAGGAAGGCAACATTCATTTGTACACATCTGACACATGCAGTGATCAGTGTGTGGGTGCTTTTGAGATGTATCCATTGATGTCAATTGTCATAGGAGTGAGTTGTCATGGGAGTGAATTGACGGGAGCGAATGTCGGGGGAACGAATTGGTGGGAGTGAATTGTCATGTACCTGACTGGGTGGGCCAAGCGGTCCTTATCTACCGTCAAAGTCTATGTTTCTCTGTTACTTCTTCTCAAATTCCAGGGACTGTTGAACAGTTGTTCAACTTCATGTGTCACCTTTCTCTGTAATAGGTTTATTTTTGGGTCAGTTTGATTTATGTTGTGGCTACTACGGTCTGGGAAATTGGTAACTTGCTGGGTGATATCAGGACTAGTGACTTGGGTCAAAAACTCCCTTTCCAGCAGATTTGATATAGGGGCTCTGTCAAAAGGGTATCCAGTGAACACGGGGACTACAATTGAGCACTTACAAAAATGGTGACTCACTTGTGGCTCCTGTGTTCAGGGCTACCTGGCAGGGTAGCGACCGGATACCTGGGTGGGTGAGGTAGGGCGACAGGAAGCTACTCGCATATACACACGCACACACGCATGGGGGGAGGTAAGGAAGGAATTGTTGGAGGGAGTGTGGCAGGCAGATGCCGAACTGGTCTACTAACATGGTGGGGAGGGTGGTCGGTTGGGAGGTGCAGGGTGCAGGGTTTGGGACTGGCGCAGTACCCTTTTTTTTTTTGTGCCAGTAGGCAGCTTTTTCTTTTGTAAGTATTTCAGCCCCCCGACATGCACCCTCCCGGAGCTGAGAATCCTTTAGTGGGGGCGGGTGGATGGGGCACAGTCCCCTGCATTAAAAAAAATCCTGTAGATCTCGGGTGCTGTCTTGCTGTTCACTGCCAGTGTGCATCGCCGAAATTCATTTTCCGCAATGTACACTCACCCAAATGGCGATCGCTATTCTGCAATCGCTGTTATCACATAGAACCTGTCAAAAGATACATTTGTTTCTGACAACAGTTGTTCCACATTGTCAGAAAGAGTTGTGTCACTCCTCGGTTCTAGCACAGAAATTAGAAAGGACAATTCCTCTCTGCTAGAAGTTGATTCTAGCTCCACCTGGGAGAAATTCATATTGGCGTCCCTCCCCATGTTTGCAAAATAAAACATACATTCTGTTTTCTAAATACTTTAAACAATTCGACAAAGGTGTTAAATGTATTCACGATTGGTGTGGGGATAAAGCTCAGTCCCTTCTGTAATATAGATATCTGACTCTTTGTTAATGTCCTACTAGCAAAGTTGATTATTTCTCAACTGTTGTTCCTTCTTTCGAGGTCTTGCCTGTTAGTATCAAGTTTCTATGCCCCCCCCATGTTGTCTTCTTCTTTTCTTTCTTTTTCATTGGCTTTTTTTTTCTTCTTGCTGTTGTTGAATGAATGTTATGTTTATTGTTCAACTTTTACAGTCATTACAATATGAGTAAATATAGAAAATATAGAAAATGCAAGAGAAGTACAAAATTAGAACACAGTGGGCTTGATTCCAAGATGATTTACACATGCGCAAGGTGATTTTCGCCAAACCCCATGGTGTAAATCGCAACATGCACCATGAGATACGTAAGTCGTGATTCCAAGTCGCGACCTACACCATGTCATATGCGGGTGGCGTCAAAGGTGGGTTACGCCACCCACTACACCCGCAACCCGCAATGGCATGGCACAAGGGTGGATTATGGCAGCAACTATGCCCTATTCCAAAAGGGTGACTGCCGTAACCCACATATGCTATTCAAGAAGCCACAATGGTGCAGTGGAGTTAGACTATCAAGGAGATGGTCTAAGGGGCATCCGTCTATGCCAATTGATGGATGCCCACTCTGCGGTGCCACGGAAAGTACACAGCTGTGCTCCTGTGCCCCCCATCACAGACATGCACCCACCCCCGAATGTTGGGAACCCCCAGGGTCCATTTCCGGAAGTGCCCCCAAACACCAGTGCCACCTGTCCAGCCCCCGTGTCCCCTGGTGCATGGAGCAGTGTTCTTGGGTGGGGGGGGTCTGGTTGAACAGTTCTTAGTGGGCTGCAACATGCAGCATCCAGGTCCATTGTGCCATGCCTGTGGCACTAGTCTGTGTCTGCTGCAAGTCACAGGACATAGGTGCTGGGGACCCTGCCTGTCTTGGAATATGGTGCAGGGTCCCCAGCATAGTGCTGCATGATGCAGCTTGCATATGCCTGTGAGTTGCATCATGCTTCTTGGAATGGGCCCTGTGACCTTAAGTTACAACTTCTAAATATTGCAACCCAAATAAAATGATTATATCACAATTAAAAAAGAAAATACCAATTTCTCCATACATTTAATACAATACAATTAATTGCCTCAGCTGTAAATAGTTACCTCGAAGAGAATTTTCCATGGGATGAAGGCCAGTTTGGCAAAGCCTGATTTTCAAAGAGGTATTCCCAGAAACACTCACTATCACCAGGCAATAAAACTTTTCTGAAGCTTCTTTGGCATAGACCCAACCGTAGTTATTACTAGCAAGTCATGAAGGACCCTGCCAAATGCCACCACTGGCTATAGGTCAGCTCAAGTTCTGAATATATATCATCCATCTTTTGCCCAGCAGTGCTACACTGAATCTAACTCATGTACTAGATCACCCTTTACTGGGTAATCTTTTCTTTTAGGCCATTTAGGCCAGATGGGTCTTTAACAGTGTTGACCACCAGATACTTATAGGTGGGGGAAAAAACTGCTTGTGCGCTGTCCAAGTGCAGAGCAGCCTCTGGTCCCATCCCAGTTTCTGCATTCGCATACAATAGTCTGAATATCTCCTCTGTAGCTACCATATCAAGGATCACTTAACTGAAGCCGCAGAGATTATCCCAGGTCTGCTCTCCTTCTTCTGATTACATTCCAGTAGAGCCACAACCATGTCCTAGTCACTCTTGAAGGACAAAAAGTTATAAAATGTATTGTAACTGCAGTCAGTATTGTCCATATTATCCTTATTGCATTTGTCTGCATTATTGAACATTTCACCCCTTTAATTTTCCTAAAAAGATACAATATGTACACTCCCCACTATAATAATGAAAGTAGTTATAGCTGTGTTAAAGCATTATGCAATCCAATAACCTTTCTTCAACAGTTTTTCTGTAGTTCTATGGATTATCCAAGGCTGCCTATCTGTCCAAATTGCTCAGAAGAGGAAACCAGACAAACATATCAATAAGAAAGCTGGTTAAATACATTCCTATTGGGGAATACAGGCAACAGGTGGACCCAATAACATGGGAGGCAGATTATATGGGCAAAACCCCTTCTTTTGTCTAACAACCAAGTATTGTACCAAGTATTGCACCAAGTAAAGTTAAAAAGAGTAAACAGTACCTCTTAAATACAAGGATCCTCATAACCAGTCACCTTCCCAGGGTGGTAGCCTGGGTAAAACATTGGCTGGACAACAGGACACAGAAGGTAATTGTAAATGGAGTCCACTCTGAAGAAAGAGGGGTTACTAGTGGGGTACCGCAGGGTTCAGTATTGGGTCCAGTCCTTTTTAATGTCTTCATAAGTGACATTGCAGAGGGACTGGAAGGAAAAGTATGCCTCTTTGCAGATGACACAAAGATCTGCAACAGGGTTGATACACAAGAAGGCGTGGAAAGGATGAGAAGGGACTTGCAGGTTGGAGGAATGGTCAGAAGTATGGCAGCTAAGTTCAATGCAAAGAAGTGCAAAATAATGCACCTGAAACAAGAACCCAGGGAAGAATACACAATGGGGGAGGTAGTAACAACAACAAAAAGGAAAGGGACCTGGGGGTAATCATATCAGATGACCTTAAGGTTAGCAAGCAATGTGAGAAGGCAGTAGGGAGGGCTGGGGGTATACTGGGATGCATAGGGAGAGGCATCAGCAGCAGAAAACAGGAAGTTAGTATCCCTCTGTACATGACAGTTGGTGAGACCCCATCTGGAGTACTGTGTCCAGTTCTGGAGACCCCATCTCCTCAAGGACATAGAAAGGATAGAGGCAGTTCAGAGGAGGGCAACTAAAATGGTGCAGGGTCTGCAAGAGAAGCCATATGAGGAGAGACTAAAGGAGCTTAATATGTATACCCTTGAGGAAAGAAGCGAGGGGGACATGATAGAAACTTTTAAGTACCTCAGTGGAATCAACAAAGTCCAAGAGGTAGCATCTTTCAGAAAAAAAGATTGCAAGAACAAGGGGACACAATTTAAAAGATAGAGGCCGGTTCAGGGGCAATGTGAGGAAGTATTATTTCACAGAGAGGGTAGTGGATACATGGAACAGCCTTCCTGAGGAGGTTGTGGGGTCTAAAATTGTGGGAGAATTCAAGAATGCATGGGACAGACATAAGGCAATTCTTGTGGGAGGTAGGAAGAAATAGGCTGTTGGTTAACTAGGATCTACGGCCTATCCTGTAGGTAGGGAAATGGGCAGACTAGATGGGCCAAGCGGTCCTTATCTGCCGTCAAAGTCTATGTTTCTATGTCTCCAGTGCTGCAACAGCAACTTTGTAAATTTAGCAAAAGTATATCAGCTGTTGAAACTCAATCAGCTTAGCACACGGCTTTCATTTGAAAGTTCAGATTAGTGCCATAGACTCTATCAATTATACATACGAGGACCAAAGAGCAAAAAGGTCAACAAGACACCATTCTCTTTGTCACAAGGAGTCTCTTTGCTTAAAGAAATGAGAAACCAGGGATCCAAAGTTTGTATCTCAAGGGGACTTGTGAGGCTGATACCCCAAAGTGTCTCAACTATCTCCCAGAAGCAGCCCTCCATTGTACAGGCTCGAATCATTAGTCAGTTACTATGGGCCAAAAGATGACCAGGCAGATGGGGGCTGAACAAAGATAGAGTTAAGCCATTTTTATCAGTTAATAGATCGTACCTTAGAATAGCTGACAATTTGCGCTGCTGTACCAAATTCAGAATAACAATCATAACGAGGGGGGTGACAGCCACACTTTCAGCCGGATAGCTCCATTCTTCCAATGTTTGGGGTTTGTTACAGTAGGTATAGTGTTCCCTTGTTATAATGTCCCTCGTTATAACGAATCTCAGTTATAGCGAACAGCGATGATGGCTCCCATTATTTTCAGCGTAATCCTTAGTAAGTGCTAACGAGTGAAAACAATGCAGATCCTCACAGCTGTTCCTACCCTTTCTGCCACTTCCACTCTTGCCCTTTTATCCTTTCTATAGCCTGTCTTTCCTGATAGTAATGACTTAGCCCCTGTTTAAAACAAAAAAGGGTAAAGCCTCACGTCACGCTCTTGCTTTCTGCTGCTTCCTGTTGCTTTGCTGTATGTCCCCCAGCTGTGCTGTATGTCAAGTGGGCAGCAAGTCTCTCTCCTGACACCCTCATGGCTCTCATGATGCTCCTAACTCAGCAAGAAGCTAAAGAGAAATTTGGTGGTCTAAGCAACTTACTTTTCCATTCCTCTGCTCTGACCAACATGCATGAGGTGATTTGCATGAGGTGATTTGGCAGAAAGTAAATGATAATAGGTAAAAGATAAAACATACCTGTGTTTCTACATAGGTGCATTAGTGTAGTGCTGTTGGTTGACTGAAAGTGAGAGATGTGAAAGAGAGAGTACCACTTTCTGATGCTGCAGTTGTGCATGAGATGCTAATTTGCTAAATTCAAATATTTTTGTCAATAATAACAGAGAAATACTGTACAATACTATAATGTAATGCTAGTACAGGGTAATACAGTATAATACATGTCAGTGCCCTCTCACAGAACATGGTAGAACTTACTAGAGTGCTGTAGAATAATCAGTCCCTCTATATAATGAACCTTCGCTATAAGGTACGAATCGGTTGGACCCTGAGGTGTTCATTATAACGAGGGAGCACTGTACCTTGTTTTAGTTACAGGCCATCTTTCTACCACTCCACCTGGAAATCCTTCATCATTGATTAAGCAACAGCTCATCAGTGTCTCTGAAATGTGTTTTTTTTCCAGGATATCAAGTAAAAACTGAAATACCTTCAAATTCAGACTCCTGAGCTGGGATTTTCTCAGTACCAAAATCAGTTGGTCCTTCTGAAAAATAAAAGAAAAAGAAAACACTCCATTGAATGTAGTATTTTCTTGGTGATAGAACAACAGCACCCTGTCCCTTTAGGTAATATTAGCATATCTTTTAAAATAACAACAAAACAGCTTTAAGTGTTAACAGCGCGAACAGACCCTCTCACTCTCACTCTCCGGGGTATCGAATTGCAAGCATGTATGACTCCAGTTCTAACTTCAAATCCAACTCTCCACTCCTCCAAATATCCCTTGAGACATCAGATATCAACAGACCAAACCAAAACTTGAGCATCTCACTTTTGCAGTTGTTGGTTTTCTCAGTTTGGTTGAGTGGCCTTTCTCTAAAAAAAACATTTTCTCTGCTAGGTGTGGCTGTTGCTTCTCCCTCTGATTCTTAGGCCTCAGTTTCAATCACTACTAGGTCAGTCTTGTCAGTTGACAGTCTTTTGGGTTGTTTTTCCTTATCTGTTATGGCCACCCCTTGATTTTGACCAGTTTTGTTTCCTACCCTCGCTTCTACCTTGACTGGCTAAACAAGAGGGTCTCTCTCTCTCTCTCTCTCTCTCTCTCTCACTGTCTATAAGACTTCTCATCTTGTATGGTCCTGTTCATCTCTCTCAAGGTTATGACTTTTCCTTTCCTCAATTTCTTTCTCAGTTTTGTCCAGGGTTTGATTCAGTTCTTGCTCTCCATGCTTCAAATTGGTAGGTCTTTAAATGGTTGCAAGTTTTTCTGAACTTCCTTGATCTCTTCCTGTACTATGTTACAGTGGTAATTATCTTTAAACAAAGGATAGGATGCAATCATGTGCAGTTTGTCCCCACTCTTCACTATGTACAAAGTTGCTAAGACCAGCAGAGGGTCTATTGTCCACCCTTAACCCTCTTGGAATGTGATTCGATTTTATGTATTCCTGTTGACTGGTAACATTATACCACATATTTGTTTCTTTTAGTAATAAGCTTTCTAGGCAAGCAGAGAAAGTTTTCATTTTCTGTGGATGAGTATTAGGGTCAGTGCCTTTTGTGGAGCATTCTAGTCTCCTATTTTGTCTCCTCTGGGTGATGCTGGAAATGTCCTCTAGGCACAAGCCACTAATGTGCTAATTAACTAATGCATATTAATGAGTTAGCCTTTTAAATGTGTTACTAATGGCCAATGTGACTAACCATGCTCTACTGATGAAGAGGCACTGCACCTTGAAGTGCCGGGACTAAGGCAGATACACTTGTTTCTGTGTAGTGTATGTTAATAAATGTTTTTTGCAATTTCAGAGTATGTGTGTACCAATTTTTTGCTTTGTGTCTTTCAGTAGAAAAGAAGTACTGGATAAAACTAGAAAAAACAAACAAATGAAAATATGGAATGCAAGGGATGGGATTTGTTAATGAACTGGGACATCTAATTACTGTCATGGTAGTAACTCTTGCCAAGTTAGAAAAAAATATGCTAAAGGAACCACCACAGTAACGTTTGTGTCCCAGCAAGTGAGTGGAACAGTGAAGGGGTGGAACAGGTAACTGGCACAAGAGGCATTAGCTGGCATCAGCAGATGGAAATGGAGAAGTGGAGGACTCTGCTTGTCAACTAAGGCAAGGCACCTGTTTCCTACTGTGTAACAGTCACTGCTGCCAGCTGCTAGCAAGGGCAGAAGGTCAAAGGTAGGTCAAAACTGAGAATAGGAGAAATATCCTATCTAGTGTAGGATTATTAAGAGATTTAAACAAGGCATGGGGGAACACAAATAGAAGAAAATGAAAAAGGGGAAACTGGAAACACCCTATTAGCGGTAAAGGTACAAAAGTATTCATAGGTAAAACAGGAAGCATAGACATTGAGAATGCTTGGAAAGGTGCAGGGCAGTGGCAGTAAGGCAGCAGTTTTCAGAGAGACTTTCTGGAGACTGTGGTGTTGCTCCATCTGCACACACCTCTCTAGGTTGAGGAAGGAGGTTGCTGAACTCCAGGCAGAGTTAGTTAGGATTCAGGGGACCTGGCTGTCCCTCTGGTGCAGTGGTAGCACTACTGTTTGCATCACTGATGATCTGAGTTTGGGAGTGACCTTGGGAAGTCAGAGGGTCGGCTGGGGGGAGGAGGATTGAGCAACCCAAGGACTGCTCTCCTCCTCTGGGGAGGAAGGGGATCAGTGGCCAGTGTTAGCCTGGCCCCAGCAGAGGCTGGGAGGGTGGCACACAGATGCTGCATGGGGGAGGTGGAGGTGGGGAAGATGCCTGGTGATCTATGCATGGAAGCATGAGTGGCACTGCCATTGGTGTCATTGTATGCCACTTCCTCTGTGCTGGGGAGAAAACTAGAAAATATCCTGGTTGTGCATGATGACCAGCCTGTACAGGCCCACACCCAGTGACTCAGGTGCCTCCTGAATCTGGATCCAGTTTGGCAGGTCAAGAGGCTCCCCACCCCCTGGCATGGAGGGTAAGCCATGGGGGATACCAGGAGAGGTAAGTCCTGGGAGAAGCTGAGGTGATAGGTGGGAGGACCAGTGGGAAGAAGGGCCAGCTGGAATGGGGGGGAAGGAATCAGAGGACCTTTTTCCATATCTAGAGCCACCAACTCTGCCACCTCTTCCTAAGAGGATGCCAGGGAAGAGGAATGGCTGACTATGATGGGCTTTGGAAGGATGGGGGTGGTGGGACAGAGGCACATTCCTACACTGCTCTGGCAGGGTGGGACTGCCATGATGAGGCACCTGTGGTAGTGACCAGGAAGGATGTGGGATGGATGTCATTGTCCACCTGGGGACTAATGACCTGGCAAGAGATGAGGTAGGGACAGTGCAGGGGGAGTTAAGGGAGCTGGTGAGGGGTCTTAGGTAGCTCGCTCAGTGGCTTTCGCTGAGGTGCACTGGAAGCTTCAACTTGTGGCTGAAGGAATGGGGGCAGAGAGGAGGGGTTTGGCTGCATTGGGGACTGGGGACTCACCTGGGAGGATAAAGGCCTTTACAGGGGTGATGGCCTGCATCCATCTGGGAGGTAAACTGCAGTCCTCAGTGATTGGTTTAAATGTTACTTCAATGGATAAATAATTTAAACTAGCTGAGGGGGGTGGCAGAACAAATCCATGGGGGGAGCAGAAACTGCCCCCCTCCACAGGCCGAAGCAGAGAGTAAGAAGAACCCAGGAGGAGAGGAATCCACCAGGGTGCAAATTAATAAAGGAAGTAGGGTGGTAGAGACAATGAGGAAAAGGAATGGAAGCATTAAAAAGAGATGAGGGAAGAGAGAGGGCAAAAAGGAAAAATGGTGGGCAATGAGCAGAGTGGAAACAAAATCTGTGTGCAAATGCTAGAAGTCTAGGAAATAAGATTCCAGACCTAGAGGTCATTATGGCAGAGGTCAGCCTGGATACTGTGGCCATTACCTTGTTATGGTACACTGAAAACCATGACTGGGACATGGGCATACCAGGCTATACTCTGTTCAGGAAGGACCGGGTGGAAAAGAAAGGAAGGGATGTGGTGCTTTATGTGAGGGAAAGCATAAAAGTGATGGAGATACAGAGAATACAGGGGGTGGCAGAGGTACTGTGGATCACCGTGGCGATGGGGAATGGAGCCATTATTGGCATTGGAGTGATCTACAGACCTCCAGTACAGGGGGAGGAATTAGATAAGGTACTAGTGGAAGCCATTGGCATGATGGCAGAAAAGGCAGAGGTGCTTCTGGTGGGAGACTTCAACCAGCCAGATATAGAGTGGAGCCTCCCAATGGAAGCTTCTGCTAGAAGCAGGAACATCCTGGACTCTCTGCAGGGGGTGTTCTTCAGGCAACTAATCAGTGAATCCACTCATGATGGGGCAATAGTGGACCTGGTGCTCACCAACAGGGACATAGAAACATAGAAAATGACAGCTGATGGAGACCTTTTGGTCCATCTAGTCTGCCCTTGATTACTTTTCTATGTTGCAGATGTCAAAGTAGAAGGCCACCTGATGACTAGTGATCACTGTATGGTGTGGTTCAATATAAGGACAGCTGTGGGATCAAACCATACAAGGGTAAGGGTCCTGGACTTTCAGAGGACAGATTTTATAAAGAAGGATGAATGGCTCGGGGATGACCTGGCATAAGCGGATGGCCTGAGTGGGGTGGAAGAACAGTGCACAACTCTGGAAGAGAGTATAGTACAGGCAACAAACCTCTGTGTCAAACAAGTGAGCAAAAGCAATAGGAAACAAAAATTGCTATGGTTCTTGAAAGAGATTGCAGAAAAGGTAAAAGCTAAAATGGTAGCATTCGGAAGGTCTAAGGAGATGCAGAGGGAGGAGGATAAGGGGGTATATTAAGGGAAACAGAGGGAAGCAGGGAAAGCAGTAAGCAGAGCAAAGGTGCAAACTGAAGAGAGCAGAGCCAAGAGGTAATGAAAGTGGGCAATTTTTAGGTATGTAAGTGAAAAGAGGAAGACCAGGGGTGGGATATAAGGTTAAAAATGGTATGAGGGGACTGTAAAGAGGCTGGAAAAGACAAATACTTTTGTTCAGGGTTTATGGAGGAAGCAGAAGGGTAGAAAACACAAAAAAGTAACAGAAGCTTTGGAGGGAGGTGGACACTAGTCCTTTTTTAGAGGAGAGAGTCCCGAAGGGACTCGCTAATCTGAAGGTGGAAAAAGTAATAGGGCTAGAAGGAGTGCATCCAATGGTAATGAGGGAGCTAAGGGAAGTACTGGTTGCACCTCTGACTGTCCTGTTTTACAGCTCACTGAAAACAGAAGTGGTTCTGTAAGACTGGAGGAGGGCGGATGTAGTCCCACTACACAAAAGTGGTAGCAGGGAAGAGCCTGGCAATTATAGGCCAGTCAGCTGTAGATCAACTAGGGTATGTGGTACAGAATGAGGTGGGGAAAAGGGACAGACTAGGTAGGCCACATGGTCCTTATCTGCTGTCCCTTCTATGTTTCTGTCAGTCAGTCTGATATCAGTGGTAGGAAAGTTAATGAAATTACTGCTGAAGGGAAGGATTGTAGAATATCTTGAATCCACTAGGTTACAAGACCAGGCAACATGGGTTCACAGGACAGAGGTCATGTCAAACGAATCTGATATATTTCTTTGAGTGGATGACAAAGGAATTTAATCAGGGTGGAGTGGTGTCCAGTGATATTGACGACTATATAACAATGCGCCCAAAGTTCAGTGACTGCATTACAGTGAGGACAGATATGGCGAAAATGCTTTTCCCTCTTTCACGAGGTGCTACGACCATGGAGTTGATTGTATAAGTAGGGTTGGGGGGGGCGAAGTCCTCTGCAGAAAAGCATTGTCCTGTTTCTGTCCTTGCTGTAATGAAGTGGTGATTATGGGCTTGCTGTTATTTAGTCGCCCATATCACATGGAACCGTGTGCAGTGGTGGACGTGGCCACCTCGATTTCAGTAAGGTTTCCACACCATTCCATGCAGGAGACTAGTTAAACAAGCTGGGTAGCTTAAGATTGGGTCCAAAGGTGGTAAACTAGATAGAAAATTGGTTACGGAATAGGCAACAGAGGCTTGTTGTAAATGGAGTTCACTCTAAAGAAGGGATCCAGAAGCAAATAGTTTGATACCTTTTATTGGACCAACATAGATGTTACAAAAAGAAAACATCTTTGTAACATCTATGTTGGTTCAATAAAAGGTATGAAACCATTTGCTTCTGGATCTGTTCTTACAAGGACCAATATGGCAACTAATCTATTTCTGTATGTCACTCTAAAGAAGGGAGAGTCACTAGCGGGGTGCCTCAGGGATCAGTGCTGGGACAGGACCTCTTTAATTTTATTTATTTATTTATTGAATTTTGTTGACCCGGTAGGCCCACTGAGACTAGAAGTCCCTTTCTCAGGGGCGAGCAGGGGGAGGGGGATACAGATGGTAACCAACTGAAATTAAACCAGATTAAGCTGTTGGTGGTATTTTTAGTGAATGGATCTTTAATGTCCTTATACAGTAAGTGACACTGCAGAGGAGCTGGAAGGGAAGGTCTGCCTCTTTGTGGATGATACCAAAATATACAATACAGTGGACACTCTGGAGTGGTGGTGATGGTGGAAAGGCTGAGCACAGACCTGGGAAAACTAGAAGAGTGGTCATGGATATGGTAGCTGGGTTTCAGTGCAAAA
Organism: Neoceratodus forsteri; assembly: GCA_016271365.2. Taxonomy (NCBI): domain Eukaryota; kingdom Metazoa; phylum Chordata; order Ceratodontiformes; family Ceratodontidae; genus Neoceratodus; species Neoceratodus forsteri. The sequence continues at coordinate 46,035,641 of CM057451.1, forward strand.
AAGTGCGAAATAATGTACTTAGGGCACACAAACCCAGATGCAGAGTACAAAACAGGTGGTGTGGTATTACTAATTATGAAGCAGGAAAGAAACCTGCAGGCATTCACATATGATGATCTAAAGGTGGCCAGGCAGTGCAACAGGGCAGTTGGGAGGGCTAGTGGGATGCTGGGGTGCACAGAGAGGGGTATTACCAACAGAAAGAGGGAGGTGGTGTTGCCTCTGTATAGATAGCTGATGAGACCCCAGCTAGACTCCTGTGTCCAGTTCTTGAGACCACATCTCTAGAAGGACGTAGACAAAGTTGAGGCATTCAGAGGAGGGCAAATAAAATGGTGCAGGTTCTGCATCAAAAGCCCTATGAGAAGCAACGAAATGACATCAGTATGTACACCGTGGAATGGGGGGGAGAGGGGATATGATAAGGACCAGTAAATACCTCAAGGGGTTAAAAAAGATATAGGAGGGAAGTATTTTTCAGGCAAAAGATGCTCATGAGCAAGGGGGCATGTTATGAAGCGGGAGGGGTAGATTCAGGAAAGATGTGAGGAGCTACTTCTTCACAGAAAGAGTGGTGGATTCCTGGAATGGCTTTCCAAAGGATGTGGTGGGGCGAAAATAGTGGTGGGGTTCAAGAATGCATGTAATAGCCATAAGGGAATCATAGTGGAAAGGAAGAGGGAGAAAGAGCTGTAGATCAACTATAGCCTGAAGTATTAATGTAGGTGGGGAAGTATGGACAGACTGGATGGGCCACGCTGTCCTTATCTGTCACCAAATTCTATGAGTCTATGTTTCTAAGTACCTGTAGAGTACTAAATTGGCTGGGAAATTAAAGGAACTATCAAAACAATTCTGTGTGATCAAACTTTGTTTTTAGTGTTTCACTACAAATTAGGTCACTGTATATTATCAGATACCAAAGAAAGAAAACATTGACATACTGCAGGTTTTCTACTTTTTGAGAATGATATAGTCAAAAAGTGAAAACATATGCTTTCCTTCTACTTCTGCTTATCCTTCACCTTGTTGAAGAAATAAATTATCAAGTAAATGGAGTCTGATGTTCACATCATGCTACAAATTGGGCTGTCCGTGTTTTAGATAGCTTGTAATATACAGTATATGGTACTGCTGGGATTAGAACCCCTGTCACCTTTTTTATGCAGTAGGTTGCAATTTAACCTTTACACCATACTGCCTGCCATTGACTCAGGAGCAGCTCAGAAGACAATGGTATAAACCTTAGCAGGCAGGCACCAAATCATTTCATATTTAAAGTAAGGTACAAGGAAGTGAATCCTAGCAGTCGGTTTAATACTGTTGTCAACATTTTTATTTGTTTAAATTTAACTTGAGTGGCAATCCATGGCAGGATGGTGTTAGAGTAGTTTTTCTACACTAAAGGGAATTAGTGCAAGAAGGAACAGCTGTTCACTTCTGGAAACAGATCTCAGAGCAGGCCTTGTGGGCCAAATCTATCTGTAGCTGCACAGAGTAAGCATGAACTGAATGTCAGCTAGACTCAGAAAAGTAAATTACATATTCTAATAGCACATAACTAACTGTTATTAGTGTTCTTATAAAGTGAAATAATGGTAATTTTTAGGGTTTTAGGTTAGCTTTGAAATACAATACCAGTACGAACCTAGATAAGGAAAGCAACATTGTTTCACAGAAATCAAGCATCATGTAAAAACAAAGCTGCTTCCCCATCCAGGGTTATGAATGTAAGTCTCAGTCATTAGTGTCCATGAAGACTCGGAGGGACACAACTTAAATCCCATTTATAGCACTGTGTAATGAAAAACTACTTGAACTCTGGTAAAGGAGAACCATTAACATATTGAAGAGGACTGGGCCCAGGGCAGATACTTGTGGTACTCCCCTGGTGACCTCTCTTTCCACTGATCTGACACCATTCACCACAAATCTTTGCTGCCTCCCCTCCAACCAACTCCTTACCCACTTTACTATTTCCCTAGCTGTACCCAGGTCCACCACCTTCTTCAGCAGCTTTTGGTGCATTACTGAGTCGAATGCCTTGCTGAAGTCGAAGTATAGTAAGTCTACTGCATGCCCCTTGTCAACTACCCTGTTTACCCAATGAAATAATACTATCAGGTTGGTCTGACAAGACCACCCTGACACAGATCCATTCTGCTTACTATCTTGAAGCCTGTTGTTCTCCAGGAATTCCACTAGGTCCTCTTTTACTCATGTCTCCATCAGTTTCCCCTACCAAGAGGCAAGGCTGTCAGTTCTATAGTTTGCTCATTTTGTAGCAGAACTACTGTATGCTACTATACTCTAGTCTTTGGGAACCACCTCTTGCTGCAAAGAGCTATTGAATAGCCCTGCCAGGGAGCTGGCTAACACGGATGCCAGTTCCTTTAGTACCCTCAAATGCATCCCATCTGGCCTTTGGGTCTTGTTAACCTTCAGAGCTGCTAACTCTTTTCTGACTCTTTTGCTAGTATACTTCTGCAGCCTCATTTCCAGGACCCCTCTGCCAGCTGCCTTTATGCCACTCTCTGGCAAGAGCCTGCTTTTCTCTGTAGTGAATACAGAGCAGAAATAGTCATTCAGAATGGCTGTGCTCTACCCATCTCCCTCTATTACACTGCCCTCCTTTAGTCTGAGAATCCCCTTCCCACCTTTCTTTTTCCCTTATTCATCTAAAAAACTTGTTTCCCCTTCCTTGACCCCTTCTGCAGTGTGCAGTTCTGTGCCTGCCTTTGTGATCTGACTGCCTTCTTGTCCTCTCTAGTTTTTTCCTGATACTCTTTGAATTCCTTATCCTCTTGTTTTTCTTTGTACCTTATTAAGGCCTTCTTTATGGCCCTCACTGTCTCCCTGACCTTTTCAGAGAACCAAATTGATCTCTTATACTTGTCTTCTTGATTAATTATTCTTGTAAATGTTTTAACTGCTGTGCGAACAACACCTTAAATGACCCCCCGTCTTTCTTCTACTCCCCGATGCTATCTATCCCAGCTAACTAGCCCATGACTAATTCCTTCATTTGGTTTAAATCTTCTCCTGCCACATGAGTAGATGAAACAGTGCTCTCATGGAAAAAAAAATCTAAAAATTATGGCAGCACCGCCTAGTGAGCACTTCACCAGTCCATTTTGGACACAGAGAGCTGCAGTTGGCTCTGTTTCCAAACTGTATGAATTTGTTAGTTGTTTGTCTGTGGGGTCGGAAGCAGAGAACCACTGCCAAGAACCTTCATAGAGTCGGGAGCAGAGCAGGACCACACCGAGCTGACCGGGCTACCGAGACCAAGTGAGACCGTGAACACAAGGTATGAGACCTTGTGAAATCAAAGTGTTTTTTTTCGTTAATGTTTTGGGGAACCATATGCTGTATAAAACAATGGATGGGTGACCATCCACAGCTAAGTCTGTGTTTCCATCTCGGGAGTTGTTGACATTATAGTGACCTCTCGAACTTTGCTCTCAAGGTCTCTATGATGTCATTAACTCTCTCGATGGAAGCACAGCCTTGTTGTGGATGGTCACCCAACCACTATTCTATATGTGGTTACTGGAACCAATTGGTTCCCCAACCCACACTCCATCTAGTCATTATGAGTAGGTTAGCACCATATTTAGAATGATTGATTGTCTGTTGGGTTCCCTGACCTGCTGTATCAGCATTTAGTCCTGCAAAGTATCAAGCAGGACCTGGCTCCTTGCACTCACGGCTTCTGGGATGTTAAGGTCTACCCCAGTTGCCTTGCTGGGGAGACAGACTATATAGTCGGTTATGCAACTTACTTCTATTTTTTGACCGAGCAAGGTGGCTCCATTTTACTCCAGTGCCAGAGCTGCAACATACAGGATAGTGTATGGCAATTCTTACATGAGTGGTTACTATGACAACAGTTGACCTCGAGAGCACAGCTCGAGAGGTCACACTGTCATCATGGTAACCATGAGTTTAAGAACTTGCCTTGTTGTTAACATTAAGCCATACCCTTTTCTATATAGTGTATGTTACAGCCAATAATGATACCCACAGTAAAAAGAAAACACTGATGAGTATCAACAGGAGCGAACCAGCTGCACATCAGGTCCCTGTGAGAACAAAAACAAAGGGAAGGAGAGAAAATGGAAAGAAAGTTTTAGCAAACTTACTAAATATTACAGCGTCCTCCTTACATTTCAATAATAGCAACTGCAGGGTAGTGCCAAAAACAGAAGATCTGTGTGCTCTCGCTAAGTTCTTGCAGAGCCTCCGCCCCGACACCACACACACACTTCAACCTTCACCTGTCACCCCTTACCCCTCACCTGCATTACAGATTTTTTTTAACTTCTGTTTTAGTGGTTGGGAAAAAAAGCATCGATGGTAACCTTGGCAACTCAGGCGTTTGTGAGGAAGACAGTATGATGCCCATACTGAAGCAGAATGAAAAGTAATTCTGCTGTAGTATGGACATCACTACTGCAGCAGAACCACATTTGCAGTGTCACAGAATCCCAGTTAGAACAACATTCTAACATACACTATAAAGAGGATGAGTGATTCCTGTAGAGTCAAAGCTGGAACCAGAATGAAGCTGCTTTACTTCCTGAGGATGAAGAACCTAAGAGGCATCTTACACCTGGTGCTTAGACTGTGCTGGTGTACCAGGTGACTGAGTAGCCAGGGGCTTCTCCTCTGTATCACAGAATGAGGGCTGCAGTAATGGAAGAAAGGTAAGCAGTTCCCTTCACTTTCAATGGCACTATTTCAGGATGGCTGAGCAAAGCCATGCCATTCTTTAGGGACATTTATAGCCGCAGTGATTAAGCACCACCTACAGGGTGGAGTTTTGAATGCCAAGCCTAGAAAAATATACAAAAGTCAGGGGGTTGCTCTTGGCAGGACTGTACCATCTATAACCCTAGATCCGATAGTCACCTCTGAGATTACTATCTTCCCCCTCCTCACCACTGAAGAGACCATGGTAGGGCCAAATGAGGATTCTGCTGTAACGTATTAAGACTATTTAGTATTTCCATGTATGTTTTGCCTGGTTGTTAATGGATTATCTTTGTGGTTGTCCATGGCACTGTTTCTAATCCATCCCTATATTGTCTCAGGTATGAGTTCCAGAACGACACACAGTACTCCAGATGTGGTCTGATCAGTAACCTATACCGAGACAGTGTTATTTACCTTCTTTCGTTAGTAATCCCTCTCAGTTTGCATCCCAGCACCCTTTTAGCCCTCCCATATATCTTATTACACTGAGAAGCGATTTTTAGATTATGACTTATTATTACTCTCAGGTCTCCTCACTCCTCTTTGCTCTCAACTGGTATCCAATCAATATAGTACACTGTTACAGGGTTCTTCACCCCATCTGCATCAATTTGCATTGTATGGCATTGGATTTCAACTGACAAATACTAGACTGCTTCTCCAGTCTCCTGACTTCTTGTCTTATAATGTTAACTCCTTCCTCTCTATCAACCCTTCTACAGAGCTTGGTATCTTCTGTGAAAGACTCACCTTGCCTGGATACCTTTGATTATATCAATAATACACACATTGAACAGGTGTGGGACTAGGGTCGACTGCTGTTGTACTCCACTAGTCACTGCCCCATAATATGTACCATTTTGGACAGCTTTCTGGGTTCTATCAACCAGTGTTTAGAAACACAGAAACAGAAACACAGACAATGATGGCAGAAAAAGACCATCAGTCCATCCAGTCTGCCCTGTTTTACCCTATCCCATCCCATGACCTACTGTCTAGGTGGAGGTTCTCCTTCCCTTCCCTTCCCTTCCTCTCTTGCTCCCTGCCTTACTTTTACCCCCTGAGTAACTATTAAGCTCTTACTCTGTCTCCAGTAATGGTTTTTGCACCCACCAACTCAGCTGGTAGGCTGTTCCTCAGGTCAGCTCCTGTCTTGAAGGTCTCTATCATGTTACCTTTCTCCCTCCTGGCTTTGAGTGAGTACATGATCAGTGCCCTAAGCTGATATTCATAGGATCTGCCCCGTTGGCCTTGAGTCCTATTGGTTACACTAGAATGCATCGTCTGCAACCTGTGTCTATTTTTCTTTCCTTAGGTGGAGACTCAAAAACTGGGCACAGTATTCCAGATGGTGTCTCACCAGTGATCTATTACATCTTTTCTCCTGCTGTTAAACCTCCTGCAAATACACCATAGCATTCTGGTTGTCTTGCTGTAGGTCTTGCTGCATTGGCTAATTTGTCTTAGGGAGTTACTTATGATGACTCCCGGGTCCCTTTCCTCTGAAGTAGTCCCAACTTAATCCCTCTCATCCAGTATTTCATCCTGGGGTTCTTATTCTCTGTGTGCATCACCTTGCATGTTTTGTCCTTGAATTTCAACTGCCAGATCTTGGACTATCTCCCTAACTGTTGCAGGTCCCTCTGAAATTCCGTTACCCCTTCCTCACTGTCTGCCTGCCACAGAGCTTAGTGTTGGCTGCTAAGAGATACATCTTGCCCTTTTTTCCTTGTTCTGTGTCGCTAATGAACATATTGAAAGTGACTGGTCTCAGGACTGACCCCTATGGTATCCCACTTGTGACCTCTCTCTGCCTCAGTTTGACCACATTAACCACTGCCCTCTGCTATCTCCCCTCTAGTCAACTTCTCATCCATCTAACAAGGGCCTTTGCTGCTCCCAGAACCTCTAACATCTTTAGCAACTGACTGTGTGGCATCAATTCAAATGCCTTGTTGAAGTCGAATTATTGTAAATCTACTGTTTGTCCCTTACCCAAAGACCTTCTGCCATGAACCTGTACTGCTTATATTCTGTATCCCATTTCTCTCCAGGTAGTCCACTAGGTCCTCTTTGACTAGTATCTGTATCTCTTCACCTAAAATGGAGGTACTGTAAGACTGATGGGGCTGTAATTTTCAGATTCTTCCCTGTCCCCTCACTTTTGTCTTTCAGTTTTATTCAGAGAAAAAAAATCCATTGAGTGAAACACTAATTTTCGATAGAGACCCAAAAGACCACATGATCCAAGGTTATTACATATAGTCAAACATGTTATAAAATATAATGAACACACATATAGGCTGCATAAATTATTAGCTCATAACACACATTATCAAACTGTATCAAACATTATAACAATACAGTAACAATAATTATGATATATTTCCTTGATTTAAGGAAAACAAATCAATTGAGCAAAACATTAATTTACAATGGAGTCCCAGAAGAGCACAAGATCCGTGGTTATTACATACACAGTCCAACATATTGTAAAATATATTGAACAAACATAAAGGTTGCATACATCATTAGTTCATAAGAAACACACATTATCAAACTTTATCAAACATTATACCATTACAATGATAATACTTATATTTCCTTGATTTAAGTTTAGTGCAAGTACTGTACAGATCAAACCAATTATTACATAGAAAAAGAGAGGGCGAGGGTAGGAAAGGGGTCAGCTCTAGCATCCAATGTTCCTTCATTTCACTCCATTCTCTGACACAGCAGTATGTGTACAAACAGGCATTGGCCTCAGATACCATGATTTCACTGCCTTGACTATTGGAAGTTTATTATTTCTTTTACAAAATTTAGTTGGCAGAGAGTTCCACGTGTGCAGTACCATATAACTAAAGAAACTTGTTGCTCTTTGTGTTTTAATCTTTGGTACAACCAATTCCATACCATTGGAACTTCAACACAACAAATACAGTATAACATCACATGTTGTAAACATGGATACAAATACTAGGGCCCAGATATTCAAACTGCGCCATTTTGTGGCGCAAGCCCCTGCGCCGCTCAAAATAGCTGCGCTGGGGTGTGGCCAGGGTGATATTCAATGGAGTTGCACTATGGCACAACTGCTTTGAATATCGCCCCCTGGCCACCCCCAGTGTGCATGTTGCAGTGGAACTGCACCAGTGCAAGTGGTCAGAATGGAGCATTGAGATGCGGTGGCGCAAGTTCCATTGTGCCATGCACAGCACCTGCGATATTCAAAGGGTGACATGCAAATGGGGCCATAATTTATGCAAGGCGCCGGGGACCATTTGCATCTGATTACGGCCCCATTTGCATGCCATTAGCATGCAGGTGCGCCGATCCCCGACGACTTGCGCCTGGCGCCCTGCCAGGCAACAGCCGATGGGACCGGCGCCCTGCAGCCCGATCGCGGGGCGTCCGTGAGGGACAATGAAGACTCAATCCCTGGTGGTCAGTGGACCGCCGTAGCCGATGCAGGCGAAATGTACAATCCCGAGTAGCCCGATCGCTGGCAGTAATGTACCCCCGTGGCCGATCGTGGGCGGTAATGTACCCCACCCCGGTAGCCCGATCGCGAGGCAGTAATGTACCCCACCCCGAGTAGCCCGATCGCGGACAGTAATGCCCCCCCACGGTAGCCCAATAGCAGGCATCAGACCTCCCCAAAGTCCAATATCCCTGGTGGTCCAGTGGACTGCGAGTAGCCCAATTATGGGCGGCATTCCTCACCCCAAGTCCGAAAGCCCTGGTGATCTAGTAGCCCCCACCCGCCCATGGGCCCCACCACCCTGCCCCCATCGGCGGGCGGCAGCGCCCTGCCTGCCGCCCGCTGCCCGCCGACTGACAGCTCGGTAGGGCTGCCGCCCATTGGTTCAGTGCATGAGCCAATGGGCATGCAACCATACTGCCTAAGCCAGTCCAGATATTGAATGAATTAATTCATTCACATATCTGAACTGATTTTACAGTATGACTCTTGGCGCCCATTAGCTCATGCTCTGAACCAATGGGCATGCACCCTACCGGCTGTCAGTTGGCGGCGGGGTGGCAGGAGCGGCAGGTGGGTGGTGCTAACCTGCCGGCAGACGGGGGAGCGTGGTGGGGCTCCATTGCTACCCATGATCGGGCTACTGGGGAGGTACATTACTGCCCGTGATCAGGCTACTTGGGGGGGTTGGTACATTTCTGCCCATGATCAGGCTACCCGGGGGTGGGGGTACACTTCTACCCATGATTGGGGCATGGGAGGGTGCCGCCAGGTGCGATGGGAACAGGTCGAGGGCCACCCACAGGTGGCAGCTGCTGTGTTGCACCCTGCAATGTGGCAGCTCACCTGTGGGTGGCCCTTGACTTGTTCCTTTTTTTTTCAGCTCAACTTTGTGCAGGTGCAGGTAGGGATTGCGCCTGCATAACTCTGCATGGCCCGGGCTGAATATCGGGCTGTGTAGTTTATGCATGGTTCCTCCCCCTTTGGTTGCGCATGCCTTCATTATCATTGCGCTGTTGCTTAGCATGATTTCAGGGGCGCAACTGCCTCCTGCTGAATATCACGGAATGGCGCATTTCGGACTTGCGCAGGCGTAACCCTATTGCGCATAGCTCAACTCTTTTGAATATCTGGGCCTAGAGGTTTAATGGCAATCTATGCTCAAAAAGTAACAAAACACCAGGGATGGATAATACGGGGGCAAAAATTTATCAAGCCACCCCTGAGTGGTGGGCAGATCTATTTCTGCCACTATATGAACTTATAGTTAAAAGGAAAATTATTCCAGAACACTGGAAAACAGGAATAATTGTCCCTTTACATAAGAAGGGCCCTACTAACATTTCCTCAAACTACCACCCAGTTACTCTGCTTAGTGTAAGCCTTATAATATTTTTAAGACTTATTTTAGACAGGTTGTTAGCCTGGATGGAAGTGTAGAATATACTGTCCCTCTTCCAAGCAGGGTTCCAAAAGGGTAAATCCACTATAGATCACATATTTGTTCCGGATTATATCTTGAACAAATACGTCAAGCAAAAGAAAAGGAAGATATATGCTGCCTTTGTGGATATGAAGGCAGCATTCGATTCTGTAAACAGAGAAACCCTTTGGAATATACTAAGTTTAAAAGGTTTGGATAGAAATGTGTTGGACCTGCTAATTCTGTTGCATATGGACACAGTATTGAGGGTTAGAATTGGTAAAAATGGGTTATTAATGGAACAAATAATGGCAAACACGTGTTAAGCAGGGATGCCTGCTTGCTCCTGCCCTTTTTAATATCTACATAGAAACCATAGTAGAAAACATTTCCAAAATTGATACCTTTACCCCCAAAATTGATCATAGCCCAGTAAGAATTCTCATGTATGCAGAAGATGCTATTATATTGACACATATGCCTCTTGGCTTGAAAAGGGCCCTGAACTCTGTGAACAACAGTCTGTCAGAGCTGGACCTAATTCTAAATACAAATAAAATGAAAATAGTAACATTTGGCTCCAAAAAGTAAAAACGGCTTATTAATGGCTTACATGTAGCAGAGGTTGAAGAGTTCCAATATCTAGGAGCTGTCTTTAATAGGGACTTAAAATGGAAGTCTCACACATCTAAAATTAAGGCTGATCTTAAAAGTAGCATGTTAGGGATTAATCAATTCACAAGATCTTTCTCAAAAGACTCCTTTGTGGCATCCTATAGGTGTTTTGATGCCAAAATTAACTCCAAAGTCCTTTATGGCACAGAAATATGGGTCCTTAGTGCTAATATTAAAGATCTTGAATTACCTCAGGCCAGTTTTCTTAACAACCTACTAGGTGTTCCTTTATATACAATGAATAATGTAGTTCGTGTGGATACTGGAACATTATCTATAAAAGCAAAAATACTGCAAAGAGCTATATCTTACTCTAAAAAAATATTTAAGGCTCCAGAAGGTAGTTTACTGGCCACTTGTAGAAGGGATATGTTTAATAATTTGAATATGGAACCTCATTGTTGGTTAGTAAAGCTAAACCAGGAACTGAATAGAGTTGGGTTACCATTTAATGCTTTACTAAACCCCTCTCTGGACCATGTAGCATTTACCAGAACAGTCACACAAAGAATTGTTGATAATGCCATTCAGGAAGAGTTAGGTAACATTAGAGACACTGCCAGATATAAGATTTTAAAGCATGCAAAGGTCATATTTGGCATGGAAAAATACCTCAAATTTTGTGAAAAGGGCACTCATAGAAAGGCATTAACAAAACTAAGATTTGAACAGTTTGGGAATGTATGGAAACCAAATAATGTGCAGTTTGTAGAAGAATCCTGTATATGTGATGTGAATACTAAACTCACTGCATTACATTTAATGTGGGAATGTCCTAAAATGATGGAAGAAAGAGAAAAACTGGTATATTCTGTTTTTAATAGATGTTCAGACATTCCTAAAGGAAGTGCAATCTTTGAAACTAATTCTAACAGTGAAGCACAAATCTTTGCCTTAGCAAATTATGTTTACAAGATAATGTGTAAATTTTAGCATTTTTTTTCCTTTTTGATATGATTAATGAGGGATAGGGTGCAATACACAGTATATTTGTCCAATGCAACATATTGTATAATACTGATATGTAATGCTTTTATATTTGTGTGTATGTAATACTTTGTTTTTGTACGTACTTACAATAAATAACTGAACTGAAACTGAAAAACTGGCACTTCTTCAAGTTAAAGGGGAATTAAAGTCAACATTTATGAAAAACAAGTTGTGCAGGGTATTTTGATTTGTAGGTGTACTCCTAGTAAGGCCTTACCTTTATTTGCTGAAAGGAGTTTTTTTTTTTTTCAAAATTTGCTTGCTCTATTTATAGCCCTTGGGGATCCCCATAGCAGTATTTCTAATGGTCTTTTTTGTTCCTACAATGTCCCCTGCCCCATATGGCTGTGATGCATCCAGGACCATTAATTCAGAGAGTAATAACTGCTGTCTTCTGTCCCATGTGACTGTGATGCATCCAGAACAATTGATTCAGAGAGTAATACCTGCTAACGCCTGTCCCATGTGACTGTGATGCCTCCGAACCATTGATTCAGAGAGTAATAACTGCTGTCTCCTGTCCCATGTGACTGGGATGCATCCAGGACCATTGATTCAGAGAGTAATGACTGCTGTCGCTTGTCCCATGTGACTGTGATGCCTCCAGAACCAATGATTCAGAGAGTAATAACTGCTGTCTCCTGTCCCATGTGACTGTGATGCCTCCGAACCATTGATTCAGAGAGTAATAACTGCTGTCACCTGTCCCATGTGACTGTGATGCGTTCAGGACAATTGATTCAGAGAGCAATAACTGCTGTTGCCTGTCCCATGTGACTGTGAGGTATCCAGGACCATTGATTCAGAGAGTAATAACTGCTGTTGCCTGTCCCATGTGACTGTGATGCATCCAGGACCATTGATTCAGAGAGTAATAACTGCTGTTACCTGTCCCATGTGACTGTGATGCCTCCAGAACCATTGATTCAGAGAGTAATAACTGCTTTTGCCTATCCCATGTGACTGTGATGCATCCAGGACCATTGATTCAGAGAGTAATAACTGCTGTTGCCTGTCCCATGTGACTGTGCTGCATCCAGGACCATTGATTCAGAGAGTAATAAATGCTGTCGCCTGTCCACATGACTGTGATGCATCCAGGACCATTGATTCAGAGAGTAATGACTGCTGTCGCCTGTCCCATGTGACTGTGATGCCTCCAGAACCATTGATTCAGAGAGTAATAACTGCTGTTGCCTGTCCCATGTGACTGTGATGCATCCAGGACAATTGATTCAGAGAGTAATAACTGCTTTTGCCTGTACCATGTGACTGTGATGCATCCAGAACCATTGATTCAGAGAGTAATAACTGCTGCAGCAGTAATCTACTGTCAGAGACCTAATATTCTGGTCTCAACTAAATAACTCTGTCTAATCCAAACTTTCTGTTTCTAGGTATGTGTAAGTCTAGTCAGCAGGAGTGAATGTTTTGTTTCTAAAGCCTTTCATTTTATCAAACTACACACAGCTATTAAGAAAGGACACAAATCACGCATGGTCACAAATGCTATAATTGGTGAAGACTCTAGCTGTTTCCTTACAGAACTGCCCACTCAATTATTCCCCAGGCATTTGCCATGTGTAAATGTAACCTTCATTAGAACACCCTGGATAAGGAAAGTTAATCAACACAACAGCTTTACTACTGTAAACCTGAGGGAAAAAAAAACACAGCTCTGGTTGAATTAATGGTCCTTGACACATCACTGTCACAAGGGACAGGAGGCATTGTAGGAACAAGATGAGCCATTAGAAATGCTAATATGGAGATCTCCATAGGTAATAAACCAGCAAGCAACTTTAGAAAAATCTCCTTTCAGTAAATAAAGGGAATGACTTACTATGAGTATACCTACAAATCAAAACACTCTGCACAACATTTATTTTGTAAATTTTGACTGTAGTTTTCCTTTATATTTAGCAGAGGCTCCCTAATAATTAATCTTTCCAGTAAATATTCTGTGACCATTCTTTTACACATTTCTGTGCAAACAACCTTTTGTGCAACAGCCTTCCTTCAGGTTCAGACTCCCTTTTGGAGTGAAGCCACGTCTGCTATCCTCCAATATCCTAGAACCACCCCAGACTATAGTGTGTTATTTTATAGCCCCACCAGGGTTCAACGAGTTCCAGTGCCAATTCTTTGAGCACCTTAGGGTACATCCCATCCAGTCATGGTGCCTCATCCATTTTCAGGGCTGCTGGCCCTTTTCTAACCTTTTCTCTTGTAATTACCACCTGCTCCATTTCTGGGATCCCCTTGCAACAGCTTTTATGACACCTTTTGACAGAGGATCGCTGTCCTCCACTGTGAATATTGAGCAGAAGTAGTTGTTTAGAATGCCTGCCTTCTTCTCACCCTCATCTATTACTCTGTCCCCCTCTATCAGCTTTATAATTTCCCTTTCTTATCTTGATTTTTCCCTGATGTACCAGAATAACTTCCCCCCCATGAGCTCCTCCATATCATGCAGCTCTGTGTCTGCCTGTGTGTTCCTGACTGCCTTCTTGGCCTCCTTCATCTTTACCTGCTATTCACTCTATTCCACACACCCTTGTTTCTCCTTGTAGCTAATGAATAATTAATTTCTGATCTAGCCAGTTATCCTATCCCCTAGTCTCATTTGATGTATCTTCCTAACCAAACTTCTATGTGGTACTGCGTCAAGTATCTTTCTAAATTCAAGTATAATACATTCACTGGCTGACCCCTGCCTGTCATTCCTGCCACTACTATATTGAGTTGGTCTGACATGAAGATCCCATGGCGAATCTATGCTGGTTTCTATTCATTAAGCCCTTTTCTTTCAACAATGTGACAATCTGCTTCTTAATAAATCTCTCTACAAATGTCAGGTGCACCAGCCTTGAATTTCCAACAATTTCTTAGATTTTCCCTATCATCCATCCCTTTTTGTAGGGGAACCACATTAGCCAAACTTCAATCTAGAGGCACTGTCCCTGTTTCTATTGATTTAGTACTGAGCACTGATAGCTGATCCACTAGCACCTGCTTTGTTTCATTTACCATGCTAGGATGAATACCATTTTGACCTTGTGATTTGTTGACTTTAAAGTTCCCAAGTCCTTTTATTATCCTTTCCCCTAGTAATCTCACCCATCTCTCTCTTTTTTATTTAATGTACTTAACTTGAAACATTTCTATACCAGAACAGAAAACTCATACACAAATACAACAAATCTAAGTAACAGAGGCTGAAAAAAAAAATGAGAGAAAACATTAACAAACAAATAGTGCAGCATACTCACAGTAACCAACATCCTTACCCCTCCCTTCAACCCAGACCAAATAGCCACCCAGGTTTGGACATTATTCATTTATAATATGCCTTGGAATCAGGCTTCCCTTGGAGATACATATCTAGACCTTCAAGGTATTTAAATACATCCACAAAGAGAAAGATGGAGTGGCCTAAATTGTATAACGAATGCATACTCCCAGTATTATTAATCCCTTAGAAAATTTTTATTTCCTGGGCTCTGATTAGCTGATACCTCTGCCGGGGATACATTAACTTTCAATAGATGCCCAGGAAGTAAAAAGAACCAGCCCCAAAATGCCAGTTTGCCCACTCACATATCATTGTGCTCATCTTACTTACTCATTGGCTGAGAGCACCACACTAAATTTGAAATCACCGCCATTTTTTTTCCTTATCTCTTAGGGAGAGACGGTGGCAACCTAGGGCTCAATAGTTGATTGCCAGTGCCAGCCACCAAATGAAATACACAGCACCCTACAATTCAATTATTTCATGCAACACTTTCTGTTTTTCTTTTTATAACATTAATTTTGTTTCCTTCAAAGACATTTGTATTTAAAGCGAACACCATTACCATGTCACGTGCAGCGCTCACTGCTGCTGCAACACACCTTTCTCATTACATGATCTCACTGTAGCGGCCGGCAATCTCACTTGCTCTAACTTAACAACCCCAGTTCCATCCCCCGATGTCACTAACCCTCCTGCTCAGGCTGTGTTCCTGCATCTCCACGATCGGCAGTCAGCGCTCTTCCGATGGCACCCTCTATTATCCCCTTCATCAGCAACTGTTCCACTCTCTGATTCACACTTACAGTAACTCCATCACCTGACAATGTGCCTGCAATCTCCGCTTCATGCTTCCTTCTCACTACTGTGCCCGATCCGAGCACTGTCCTTCTCCATGGCAACCCTCCCATACAGGTAAAAGAAAACAAAATGGAGCAGGAGGAGAAAGGGCTGCATTTAAATTAAATACTTTATTCATTAACAAATGCCAGCATTGAAGTGACACTTCCTCACAGCAGTAGCTCTCACCATTCCCATAGTCTACCACAGTGTTATCCCTGCAAATTTAAACAATAAGCAAGCAATATTACCAACTGAATAAACAGAGTGAAAGAGACAACAGGAAGAGTGTGTGTGTGTATGGGGGGGGGGTACCCTCAAAACCAGCTGCAAACTATCATCTACAGAACCCCTAGAACCACAAACATTCCTATGTAAAAAAAAACAGTATTTTAATGCAGGCAGAGGAACTATTTTATCACAAAAGGAATCAAACTGCTAAGAATGTTAACATCTAATCACAAAATTTAGTTAATTTCAGGGAGATATAATATGCTGGACCATTTTCTAAGCGCAATAATGCCCTCAAGGGTGGGAGATATGGGCAATACCGGATCTTCCGGGGCTATAAGGCCCTCCGCCTGTGGTGTCGGGCCTCACTATGCTCCTGGGCAGTCCAGTATTGCCCAATACCACCCACCCTGTCAGGCATTATTGCTTGCATATTTTAGTGGATAAACTGTTTCCTAAGAAATAGTCAATAAGGCAAAAAGGTGTTCCGATCTTTTTTGAAACACTGAGTGGTGACCAGACATGTTAGTAATCATCTTCTCAGTGTTTAATATATTAAGAATGTCCCTATGCCACTCTTCCTTAGTTGATGTATACACATCCAGCCAGCGTCTCAGGACAACTAGTTTTGGTGCCACTGCCACTAGGGCTATGTACCCTTTTATGGGTTCAAAAATGTGATTGTGGTAAAACCCTAGAATACATAAAGTATTTCAGGGGTAAATGCATCCTGAAGACTCAAAAAGGGATCAAGAGAGGCCTGGATCAATCTCCAAACATGTTGAATCATGGTACATAGCCATAAATTATGATAAAGGCTACCCCCAGCATCCTTACCTTTTAAACATAAATTAGTGATTCCTTTACTCATTTTGTGTAATTTACTGAGTTTGAAATATAAATTGTGCAAAATATAAAACAGTTGTAAATGAAGTCGGTGCTGTTGAACATAGACATATGAATATCGCCATATACTACACCAGCCTGCCTCACCTTGAGGAAGTTCCAAGGTAGATTCCTAGTATGAGCAACTAACATTACCTATTCAATGGTTCCATGTCGGAAGGGCAGAATATATTTGTAATATGGGACAGGATGATCTAACCAATGTAATTAATTGTTGAAAAATCTCTTCAACTAACTCCTTTGACCATGGTGGTGGACCCAAAGAGCCAGAAATATAGTGACCAACTGCATATGCTGAAAACTAACTGAGGTCATTATATGATGGGCCTGGTGATGAGTCTGAAAGGTGAAAAAGGAATCAACGGTTATAAAGTCTGATACCGTCATCGCGGAAAATTCTGGCCAATTATGTGGTTGAAGGGTCTTATCAACAATTTGAAAATTAGGATTTTGAAAAAGTGGTTTGCCAAAGTCTTTACCTGTTTCAAGGTGAAGCAGCTGGTATAGTTGTCAAATGAGATCCTGACCTCCACGGATGTCCAGGCGGTTTTCTAGCAGCACTTCTTGTATAAAAAAAATATAAGCAGGAGACATATAGACTTTTCAACTATAAAATTTGTTTTTCTGGAAAAATACATGCCTTTCCACAGGACATTGTGAAATAGAAAGTTTATACAGATAATTCTTACTGTTTGAAAGTTCAGTCCATGTGTTTTTTCTTGGCTCAATCACCTAAATCCATTCATACTTCATTTCCTTATGGAAAAAGTTGTAGAAGCCCTCCTAAGTCTTGGTTTTGCTTATAGTAGCTTTCAAACACTTACAGTGATGTTAATAGGTGTACATTGATAATATTTCATAGTATCGAGCACCCGCTGCTAAGGGCTGTTCACTGTGCTCACACTTCAGGAGCTCAAAACATGAGCATGTGCCAAGCACACCTCTCACAAGAATACTGACGTTTTGGTGTAGTGATGCATTCTTCAGAGCCTGAAGTGTATATCTGTGTAAACTTTTTTTTCAATGCCCAGTGGAAAGGCTTTTTTTTCCCCAGTAAAATAAAAGGTATGGTTGAAAAGTCTACATGTCTCATGCCTATATTTTTAATACAAGAAGTGCTGCTAAAAAATTGCCTGACTTCCATGGAGGTCAGGATCTTGTTTGACTTCTAGAATAAATCCCTGCTAATAGCACCATGTAGCAACCCTAACGGACAGTCAATAGTCCAATTGAGCACAAACACAATTGTTGCACTTAGCCTCAAGGACTCAGGAATTAAATATGTAATCTCTAGAGGAAAGAAGGGAAAGGGGAGACATGATAAAATGTTCTAATACCTCAAAGGTATTAGTAAGGTACAGGAAGGTATCAGTTTACATAGAAAAAAAATGGTCAAGCACAAGGGGTCATGATACGTAGCTGGAGAAGGGGAGATGCAGAGGGGGTGTGAGGAAATACTTTTTCATTGAAAGGGTGATGGATGCCTGGAACAGCCTCCTAACAGAGGTGGTGGGTGCTGGGATGGTAATAGGATTCAAGCTTGTATGGGATAGATACACTGGGACCTTAGTAATAAGGCAAGGGGAGGAAAAGACCAGAGACCATGTAGGGTCTGCAGTGGCACAGTAAGTAGGGAGGATAGGGCAGACTAGGTGGGCCAGGAGGTCCTTATCTGCTGACAAATTCTATGTTTCTAGCCAGCATAGTTGTTTGTGTGCCTTAAGAAGCCAGAAAGCTATCAATCAGGCACTCTAGACAATGGGATGAAAAGAAATAAGACTAGGTTGATGCCCAAATCTGTACAAAAACTCTATTTGATTTGGAGCCATTGTGGGACATAGTCTAGAGTTATGTTCTCCTACAAGGTCACTCAATGAGTTGGGCAAAGGCCCCCCATTTCCTTGAGAAGAGTTAGCTTAAAGTCAGCTCTACATTGAGCCTTTCCTTTCCATAGGAAGGCAGTTAGAGTCGACTATAGTATTTTAAACTGGGATAGAGGTATATAAACATTGAGCATTTGCATGGGGTGTAGTAAACAAGGCAAAATATTAACTAAGCAATAAGGCATGACAAGGTGTGTGTTATTGTGTGATAATGTCATGCCTTGGATGGTTGAAGCATGAGGCCACAGGCCAGGTGCATTCAAATCCTGAGAAGTGATGTTATTACACAATAACACACATCCCTGGAGTGCCTTATTGTTGTTTTGAAATGGATCCATTTTATTCAGGATTAAAAAAGATGGGAAAAATAAATAATTTTTAATAGTTTTTTTCTTACTTTTTTCAGTGAAGAAGCATATTTGCTAGAAAAAAAATTCCTCATCTGTGTTTCAAGTCCACAATTTGTGCTTTCTGCAGTAGGTGGTGCTGCTGCCTGATATACCCTGCATGCCTTGTCACCCAAGTTTTTTGTTGTTGTTGCTGTGTTTGTTTTTTTGCTTCCTGTCAGCAGTGATCACATTGCTCCCCCAGCTGACTGGCTGTAATACTATACGGTGTTTGAAGCTGGGCAACTTGGCAGCTCTGCCACAAATTTTTGTATCTGAACAAGAGCAGTAAGCATGAGCGTGGGTGTGTGCACGTGCTACCTCCAGCACCATTTCAAGCGCAGAAAGGAAGAAAACGATGTTATGGCTTCATTTTACTTGTAAGTGTTTTAATTACAGTTTTAACTGTGATTGATTATTGTCTATTGCAAGTGGGTGCAGGAAATGTTGCAGTTTTGAACTGTGCTCACACTTATAGGATCGCAGTTTGGCTTGGGGACTTGGAGGCTGCTGTTACGGCTTTGTTTTACTTGTTAAATGGAGAAGGAGATAAAAAGGAGCTATGAGGAAAACAATGTTTTTATATTGTGGCTGGCAGGGGGTTGTAAAGCTGAGTCAGCTTCAGGATGAAATAAGCAGGGAGACGTTACCCTACAGTTGGGGGAGGAAGTATGTAAGTGGGATGCCACAACTGTGTGCTGTTGAGTGGGGAGAAAATCATTTTCAGTTACAGCTTTTTTATGCTTATTTTAAATGTTCTACTTGCGTATTGTGTTGAGGGCAGACAGGACACTGATGGATAGTATGTGACCAAAATAGTGAAAGTAGAAAGAAGTCTGTGGAACTGCATGTGGGACAGAGAGGGGGACACGATTTGTATGCATTGTTTTCTATCGGTGTGTGCCAGGACTTCATACAGTGATGTTTTGCTGAAATAACATCACTGTTGCAGGGACACACTGACCAATCAGAATTCAAGCAATATTCTTACCATTGTGTAATTTTATTCATTTATTTAAAAGCTGGTAACTGGAAAAGGCACAGCCTGGGCTCGTTTCCAGGTGAGACCCCAGGGAAGGGGAACATGGGAAATTGAAAAGAGCAAATAATACAAACCAGAGCATTTGGAAGCATCACAAATAAACTTACAGTGATAACAGTGGTAACAGCAAACAAATAAAGCAGTGCAAAAAACATGCAAATGTACAGTGGTATAAATAAAGAAAGGGGTTATATATACAATTGTAGCATGGTAGAAATTGAAGTAATATACAAACATAGTGCAGACAGTATTAAATACATTAGCAGCAGAGTTTATATAACAGTGCAGAACTTGTACGGGCAGTATATTTACAGTAACAGTGGAGCTAATATAGCAGAGCAGACACTTTGCTGGAGGGGAGCATGCAGAGCACAAGGTGTTACATAGGGAAAAGGGGGGTGTAGGAGACTTAGATACAGGAAAGGGAAAATGCACAATTACAGGGTGGGATAGACCAAGCATCAAGGGATGTTAGGGAGGAAGGCAGTTGTTGTGAGAGGAAATGAGGCTAGGTGGGGGCGGGTTTAGATGAAGTCTGGGGTGGAAGGGAGTGACATGAGCAAGTTGTGATGGGGGCAGCTTGGAGCAGGGACTTGAGGGCAGAGAAAGAGGTGGAGTGATAGATGTTCCATGGAAGCTGGTTTCAGAGGTTAGGGAGATGGTAGGAGAAGGCAACCTTACCTGAGCAAGTGTGAGTATGAGGGCAGGATTTAATTATATTTATTTGACCCCATAAAGTAAGGGGTAGTGACGTCCATCTCGTAAGGTCTTTGGAAATCATATCGAGCAGGGGATTGAGGTTCATACTCTTCAGTTTATAAGGAAAATAAGATAAGTATATACTCAAATAGGATAGCTAAGAGGGAGACCACTGAAGGCCTAATTCAAAATTCTGTTGTTTGGGGACTTGCATATGAAGAGGAAAGACACTTGTTTTACTAATATTTAACTTATATCCCACAAAACTACCAAAAGAAGTAACAATATTCAAAACTTCAGGGATAGAATCCTGGGGATTTAAAACATGCAAAAGAATATCATCCACGTAGGCTGATAATAGGAGTCCCCTAATCCCAGGTGTCATTTTCAGTTTTAGTGTAAGGGGCTCCAAATACAGATTAAATAAGAATGGGGATTAGGGGCATGCCTGTTGTGTCCCTTTAACTAGTGAAAAAGGCTCAGAAAACAAATCATTGCAAGATTATTCTTGCCATCAGGGTCATATACAAAACCTTTACCCTCTGGATAAAAGATGAGGGTATACCACAGTGATGTAACATGTCAAAAAAATGTAATTCCAGTCCACTCTATCAAAAGCTTTTTCAGTGTCCAGGGAGACCAGGGCCATAGGTGGCCCTGTCTTCCCAGATGCTGCTAGTATGTTGAGTACTTTTTTGAGATGGTCATTAGATAGCCTACATGACATGAAGCCAGCTTGCTCTGGGTCTATCAAAAGAGACCATACTTTCTAAAAGTATAAAAATAGTTAAGAGTCAGAACATTATATAATATCAACGATACAAACTATAAGTGAAGTTAGTTGCCAAACATACGTTAAGCTGCATGGAGCATTCAAATTAGGTATTCTCTCCCAAACAAAACAAGACACCAAGTTCAAGAAAGGTCCTATAGGATCTTAATAAAAACAATTTATAAGCAAGCTCAGTAACAATTGGCAACTGGTGTAGTCATATAAAGTAATAGTCAACATAGAGTTAATACAGAGTGTTGGCAAGGTCTGCCTTAATGAGACTTGTCAGTGAAACAAACAGGACACTCCCATAGAAGCAAAAATTCTGGATGCCTGATATCCTTATCATGTATAAAATGTATTTGCTGGGAGAACCAGGGAAAAGATCAGGAAATAAAGAGGGAAGCTGTTGTAGCTTGTGTAACTGACTGATACTGCTTACAAACATGTAACAGTCTCCGTAACTAATCAGATGGAATAAAGCAGGTGAAAAGGAATCTGTTCAGCTAGGAGACATCTGTTCCGATCCCGATAAACTGTTCTTTGTAACCTGCAGAGTAAGGTCTTGGAAAATGTGTATATGACAGCCTTCCCAGTAAAGTTCCTTAATGTCCCACTGTTTAGTCATAATACATGCCTTTACCAGGTACTGTAGTTATCAAAATGCACTATCATAGGATGGGGCCAGTCTCTTTCTTGTGGTGTAGGTCTCAGAGAGCAGTGAGCTTGCTCAAGTAATGTACTGTACACTGGATTATGTGGTGAGGCACCAATTCATTTAGATATTAGTCTCTTTAAAAAAGAGATAGCATCTGGCCCTTCAGAATGCTCTGGCAAGTCCACTAAAACCAAATTATTTTGATAGCTTCTGCCCTCGAAGTCTTCAGTGCAGTTCTCCAATTTAGTAATCCATTTATGGAGGGATGATACTTCTGGCTCAAGCAGCTCAAAGCAGTCTTACAGAGCTGACCCACTCCTCTGCATCCCTGACCCTTCTAGAAAGTTCATCCAAGGCAGGACACATAGAGTGAATGTCTGTGGCAATATTCAGAATAATTGTGTGGAGACTTTTCATTGCCTGTAGAAAGCAGTCCGTGGTTAAAATATCCAAGGGAGAGGATTCTAGTTGAGGCTGCATTTCATTGGTTTTATGCATTTTAGGTGCTTTCTGTTCTATTGCTAGTGTCTCTCTCAAGGTCCCTAGCTCTAGACACATACACAGAACAAAAAACTGGATTAGGAAGAGTTGATTAGCTGAGGCCAGAATACCAGGCTCCTACCAGAAGACAGCTGCTACAGCAGCTATCACTCACTTAATAAATGGTCGCAGTGTAAAGAGAGTATAAAATTACAGCAATGTTAGCCATATCAATTTACTTAAGAACCATAAAAAATTTACAGTATATGGTTTGGCCTTATTATATATGAAAATCAGTAGCTGCTAAAAACGTTGTGCACAATCTAAAAGTTGTTTACATTCTGAATGTTATTGTGCATGTTCTGTAATGAATATTGATAGTGTGCTATTCGGTACCCGATTGGAGGAAACAGAGCAGTTAAAAAAAATTAAACAAACATGGCAGCACCGTTCAGCGAGCGGTAACAATGAGATGGTTTGGACACAGACTGCTGTAGTTGGCTCTGGGTTTCCAAACATACTAACGTTACAGTTTTTTTTGTTAAATCAACTGCTGGCATGAATGTTTGGAGGGTCACGATGGGAATGGGACTGCACCTATTGGACTTCCCAGCAAATTGAGCTGCCAACAGCAAGCGGGAGCAAGAACATAAGATATGAAACCTTGTGAAACTTAAACACTTCAGTAATTTAACTTTTTTAAACTCAGGGAACATATGCTACAATAAATAGTATATGGACACCCATACATGAACAAGGCTATGTTTCCATCTCATGTTTGGGATAACATCAGGACCTCTCGAGCTTCACTCTCGAGGTCCCCATAATGTCATCTCAACTCCTTGATGAAAACATAGCCTTGTTGTGTATGGTTGTCCATACACTATTCATTATACATTGTAATTCACTATTCTGATGACAGAAAAGGCACACAGGGGTTGTATTGTCTAAAAAGGTTGGAGCACAGAACTGTGTACTAGGAGATTCCTGGACCCTGTTATGAAATCTCACCACAGCCATTCTCTCAATGTGAGACTATGAGCAACTCACTTTACAATCCTGTGCTTCAGTCCTCCCAGCTATACAACTGGATGGGTGGACATACAGTAGTCTCCCATGACAGTGAGATGCTGTGCAGTATCTCTGTTGCGGTACCTTCCAGGGTAATGAAATTCTAACAGAAAATGAATGCAGAATGTGCATAATCTGTAGATACAAATATCTGATTATTGCTAATTATTTATTAAACCTCACATGTTTACTATCACTAATAGGACATTTTAGGCCATTCAGCAAAACATGATGATACATTACCAAAAGATTGCAGCTTTACTCATAAATTATGTAATCCATAATATCATTCCAGAGACAAGACAGACAGTTTGTATGGAGTTCAGAGTTTCCATATGAAAAAATATCAGACTCCCAAGATGAGGGTAGTGTTGAAATAATTAATTAATGTAACACTGCTCCGTTTCCCTCCATTTAAAAGTACCCTCCATTAAATTTGGAACTGACACAGGTTTGAAGCTTCATTAAAGAAGGGCTTTAAAGTATTTCTTTAGTAAAAATATTTATTTAATAATTCATTTAATTGAACAAGAGTAGGTTTTGATTGAGATCATCACTTATGTTAAATGTAAAGCTGTTTTATACACACTCTTTACATTTCTGTTGTATTGAGAGGTGCCCTGAAATGATTGTGGATTGATTGATTGATTGTTTGATTGATTGATTGATTGATTCATTCATTCACCAGTTTCTTGATTTTTATTTCTAAACATAGGAGTGAGTTACTGGGAAAAGTTTTACGAATAGATATAGATGGAGCCAGTGTGGATGGAATGCCCTATCAAATCCAACCGGATAATCCTTTTGTATCTGATCCTGATGCTTGCCCAGAAGTCTATGCTTATGGAATCAGGAACATTTGGCGCTGCTCAGTGGACAGAGGAGACCCAATCAATCAGTATGGCAAGGGCAGAATATTTTGTGGTGATGTTGGCCAGAACAGATTTGAAGAAGTTGACATCATCGTAAAAGGAGGAAACTATGGCTGGAGAGCTAAGGAAGGATTTGAATGCTTTGATGTTGACCTTTGCTATAACTCCACTTTAGGTGAGTTTTTGTAAACTATAAGATGACCTTGAAAATTACATTCATTATTGCTACATAAAAAAAAGAGGTAGGTGAGTGAGTTCATTAGGATATAGAGCTGGATCCCCAAAGGTGGTTCTATGTGATATTAGCAAAAATACAATAGTGAACAACATATGAGTGAAAGCAAAAAACTTAAACCAAAAACACTGCATGACAAAAACAGCAAGCATGACATAGTGACTTTGGGATGAAAAAGCACCACACACACTCCAGAGTCCTGACTGTTATACCTGCCACCCAGCAACTAGCCCAAACTGCCCTGGAATCCAATTAACCACACCCGTGTACCTCATCCCAAACACCTGTCCAGTGCTGCAGGAAACATGCCGAAGAAAGCCTAGTTCACAAAAGGGAACAAAGGCAACTGCACAATTGTGGGGGGTTTTGCCCCATGCAACCCCTAAATTATTATAGCAGACTCTGAGGGTGCACAATGCTTACAATGGGTGCAGCTGTTCTGTCATGTAGCTAGTTGTTCTGCCTCTTACTATTTTCCACCCTTGCTGTTTACTCACTCGCTATTTTCTCCCAGTCACTATTTACTGATGCTCATTATTGTGCCACACTTGCTATTTCCACAGGCACTCAAACTGAGTTGCTCATTTGGAGTCACTCAGTTTGACTTGCCCATATTATGGGATACCCCCAAAGGTTATGTGATTTAAAAAGATCAAAGGAAATCCAATGCATTTTGAACCAGCTTGGAACTCAGGTCTGCTCTGACAAAGAATGAATCCTGAGCCGGAATTGTTAGTGGTAATGTTTCAGTGGTTTGTATAGATAGCCAGTCAGCAGTGTAGAACTACTACGAATTGTTAGTCATGACCAGATAGCTTCAGTGATTATCATCAGATAGGTTTCTCTATTGCTGGTGGCTTTAGTTTACATATACTGTATGTATGTAAACACTTCACCAGCTATATGCATTGGGGTTTAATGCCCTGTTTTAAAGCATGGTTTAGGTGAAGTACAACAGGCATTCAGGGTAAATTTCAAGTTACAATAAACATTAATACAGTGCTTCTAAGAATTTAGTATTACAAACATTTGTTCAATGTGTTTGAGAATAGCGTTTGTGCCTGTGTACACTGTTTAAGCTTTTAGCTTTTCTCTGTTCTCACCCTTGATAGGGAAACCAGGCAGTGTATAGGGAATAGAAGGCCCAGCACAAAGGGTGAGTAGATTGCCAGAGGAGGAGGAGGAGGATGGGGAGGATGGTGGGTGTGACAAAACATGCTAAGCATGGACTGCAAGGAGAAGACTGCCTATATGCTGCATGTGGGATGAGCTATTCCCCCACACTGAACCTCAGGCTTTAGCCTTCCCATTTCAATGTGTTTGTGAATAGCATTTTGTACTTGTGTACACTGTTTAAGCTTTGGCTTTTCTCTATTCCCACCCTTGGTAGGGAATAGAAGGCCTCAAAAGATTGGCCTTTCTCTATTTCCAGCATTGGTAGGGAATAGAAATCCCAAAAAGATTACCTCCTCCAACTCATGGAGAGTGTGGCCAGTAGCATGCAGGAGGGGAAAAACTCCACAGGAAAGAAACCTCTGAGGACCCATGGCTACTAACCTGACTATCCTCTGGGCAAACTAAGAGGAGATGACCCTAAGTGCCTGTCTGGTTTCTGCCTCTGGATGAACTAATGAAGTCCATTTTCTAAGTCTCTCGATAATGTATGCAGTTGGGTTATTCCTTGATGCTGAGGAAACTGCTCTGAGTCGAATAGAATGTCCTTGAAAGGAATAAAGCTTGAGCCAGGTTGGTGCAGAAGTGTTTTTGATGAAAAAGTTAGCCAAGTCGATGCAGAAGTGTTTCTAAAGATAATGTGAGGCTTTGTGGAAAAGTTTTGGAATGTGAGAATCTGTTCAAACATGAGCAGCAGTACTAAGGGAAAATTGCAGAGCACAGAATAAAGATACTTTCATGCTGAATTATAAGTAGCTTGGCTGGTGCTGATGAAGATCTTGGAGTGATGTGATGACTGGAGGCCAGGGAATGACAATCTGGGACTGACTGAAGATAGAGGTATAGCTGATGGAGAAGCATCATAGCATATAGCACAGTGTAACGCATCACAAAGAACATATACGAACATATGAACATACGAAATTTGCCAGCAGATAAAGGCCTAGAGGTCTATCAAGTCTGCTTGAATGTGCAGCTAGCACCCCTTATTCTGCAGCTGCCCCTCCCTTCCACCCTTCCCCTTCATTAACCCTCCCCACCCTCAAAAGCTTGAGCTGCATTTGCAATGAAGGTCAGACAAAAGAATTAACGATCCTCCCAAAGATATGCCAGACAGACACTGGAGATGGATGAATAGGTAACGACAGCGATGTTCCAAGCTTATCAATGTTTGAGAGTCAGGGTGCAGGGCAAAAGTGTTTGATGAGCGCTGGTGCATTGTTGATACAAGGTGAGGATAGCAATCTTTGAGGGAGCCATGAATGGATGCTCAGGTTAGATAAGGACAGAGGCACAGATGACAAGCATTGTATCAGAATTATTCAGTAGAGACACTTATGGAATTGAATGATAAGTAGAGACTGGTGAGTGCTAAAGGTCCCAGAAGGAACACTGGTAAGGATCCATTGTAAGAGCCAGCAGAGTGCCAGACAATCCTTCGCTGCAGACTGCAGAGTATAAAGGAGCAAGATATCAGAGAGGAGCACAAGATGCCTGCGAGGAGTCTATGAGAAAGCCAGAAATTATATGCTGCAAAACTGGGAGAGAAGATGGGAACCAGAATCCAGGATAAAGCTAATAGCTGATCAAGGTAGATGGAGGTACAATTGAAGACTGAGGTATTCAATGAGTTGTCATGCAGTATAGCAGGCATTACAAGTTACAGAAGCTGTGAATATGGAAATATGTGCAGCAAATCAGAGTAGCCAGAGTAGGTACAATTGATGTCAGTTGGCTGGACTCCCTTTGAATAGGCCAGGCTAGAATGCCCAGTCATGCCTGTTGGACAGAAAAGTAGAGTAAGTCCAAGTGATCCTTGGCAAGGAGCAAAATTCAAGCTTGATGGATGATCTAGGCTTGCTGGTATGCCAGAAAGAGGTGTGAGAAGCTGGGAGAAGGTGAGGAAGTAGAATGGGACAGAGCTGCACAGGGAGCAGGAAGAAGAGGGCTGTCCAGAAGTGACTGGAAAGATCTTATGGGGAAATGTCCAATGTAATTTGGTACTGTAAGGAGCCAACACAGCTGCAGTGTCAGCGGAGGAAGATTGACAGGAAATTATGGCAATGGGGTCCTTCAAAAAGGATGACTAAAGCAGTGATAAGATGCAGACAGGAGTCTGAGTCCCTGTGCAGGAAGGCAATGCAGGAGAAGTCACTTCAAATAAAGACTGAAAGCCAGGATGATTGTGGCACAGTCAGTTTTTTAGGAATCCAGGATCCATAGATATAACACAGGAATGTTGCACAGGATACAAGTCAGTCATCACAAGACTGAAGTCTGGAACAGTGAAGGCTCTTAAGATAAATAAAGAGTTGTCATGGAGCATTACCCAGGCAACAGGAGCATGGCATGTGAATGGAATGGCAGCAAAGGAATGTAGGAGTGGAATTGGAAGGCTGAGGCAGGGAGCGAACTATAGCAATCATGAAATGAGAGTGCTGATCAAAACTGAAAGCAAATGGAGATTACAAAGTCTCAATATCTGATAAAGGAGTTGATCCTTCTCAAGGAACAGGCTGGCTGAAGTTGGGACACTAAACAAAATGAGATCTGGAAGTGGGGTAGCAATACTACGATTACTGTTGGAAGCCAATACTGAGACTGGATGCCAGATGTCTTTTAGTCAGCCAGAAAGTCCAATCACAAAGGAGTAGCAAGATTTGGATGCCAAGGTATGAATGGAAAGCTTGGAATAAAGTCTCGAGGCCTGCATGAAATACTTCTGGGTTTGCAGGAGAGTTGAATGGGAAGATGCCAAAACTTGAGTATGCATGTGTGTATCGTGGTAGATGCAGAGTGTCAGCAGAATAACAGATGATGAAACACCAATACGCAGCAGCATATTGTGGTAGGTGTAGTGTTGGTAGTTTGGCCAATGCCAAAATGTTAATATATGGAGCATATTGAGGTAGATGCAGAGAGCTGGTGTGTTGGTCAATGCCAAAATGCCAATATGTAGATGTGTGTAGTGCAGTGGATGCAGAGTTGGTAATGTAGCCAGTACCACAACACCAATACTAGCTGAATATTGCGGTAGATGCAGAGAGTGGTAGAGTGGACAATGTCACAGCACCAATACCAGCTTCCGTACTGCGGTAGATGCAAAGAGTAGCAGAGTGGTCGATGCTGCAATGCCAATACCAGTTTGCATATTGTGGTAGATGCAGAGAGGTTGAATGATGAGCGTGAGAACTCCCATCTCTAGTAGACCAAGCACGCCCACCTTCACTCGAATGCCTAGAAGGTATGAGTTAGAGACAGAGACTGGAAAACAACTTTCCATTCCTTGTAGACAGTGCAAGCCTACCTGCTCTACAATACCAAAAAGGTATGAGTTAGAGATGTAGACTAGAAAACTACTGAAAGCAGCTAGTGAGGGCTGGCGAGGAAAGTGAAGCAGACTGCTGAGTAGTAGAAGTAGGACAGAGAGACAAAAATGGAGTAACAGGGAGGAAATGAAATCAAGGAGCAAACAGTGGAAGGAAAGGATACAGCAGGAGTTAGGGATGCTAGATCAA
Organism: Neoceratodus forsteri; assembly: GCA_016271365.2. NCBI lineage: Eukaryota > Metazoa > Chordata > Ceratodontiformes > Ceratodontidae > Neoceratodus > Neoceratodus forsteri. Next base: position 46,065,032 of record CM057451.1, read on the forward strand.
ACAGGATAAAAACTGCATGTTGGAGAGGCATACAGAAAAGGAAAAGGAAATGGTGAGCAGACCACTGAATGTTAGGAATATGGCAGAGAGCACAGTTTGTTACATGGTTTTCATCCATCTTGGACTGGATCCTGGTTTCAGACATGACAAAAATGTTATAATCTGATGTTTTACCCAATTGTATCAGTGATCATAACCCGGTGTATTGCTGCTGGAGTGCGAAAAAGAAATCAGTTCCACATGTTTATATCTATTTTCATAACATCTAAAAACTTGAAACTGCAAATCTTTGAGATGTTTTGTCCTCAGTTGAATAGTCTTTTCTGGAGCATTTGACAAATGTAAATGATGCAGTTCTTGCTTTTACTGTAGTTCTTGTTTCAATGCAGTTTGCAATTTTTTGGCCCCCCCCCCCTTGGAAGATTAAGGATCGGGGGAATAAACAACAATTGGTTACCCCTGACAGGGCCAGCAGGATGCCAGGGTGCAGAGGGAGCATTATCATCAGCAAAAGGAGGGAAGTGGTGTTACCACTGTATAGCTCATTGATGAGACTCCACCTGGAGTATTGTGTCCAGTTCTGGAGACCACATCTCAGGAAAGACATAGACAGGGTAGAGGCAGTCCAGAGAAGGACAACTAAAATGGTGCTTGGGCTGCATTAAAAGCCCTTTGAAGGGAGACTGAGGGATCTCAATATATACACCCTGGAAGAGAGGAGGGAGAGGGGGACATAATAGAGACCTAAAAATACCTCACAGGAGTACATAGGGTACAGGAGGGGAATATGTTTGAAAGGGGAAGGTGTACAAGAACAAGAGGGCATGCAATGAAGCTGAAATTGGGGGGGATTTAGGAGGGATGTGTGGAAGTTCTTCTTCACTGAAAGAGTGGTGGATGCTTGGAACAGTCTTCTGACAGAGATGATGGGGGGAAACAGTGATGAGTTTCAAGCATGCATGGAATTGGCATGGAGGAATCTTGGTAGGAAAGTGGGGGAGGAGGTATCCGGAGATCAGGGAGGGGCTGTGGTGACAGTCTAGGCAGTGAAAGAATGGACTGACTAGATGGGCCAAGCAGTCCTCATCTACCAACAAATTCTATGTTTCTATGACTCAGCAATCCTTGGCATGGTTATTCTCATGGTGAGTCTCCTTGAATGCCACACATGCTGTTTTTATAATCTTCTATAGCAACTCAACAAAGTAAGGCTGGTGGTAGAAGTAGCCATGATGGGACGATGACAGGGGCAAGAATGACAGTGATGATGGTGGGGGAGGAGGTGTTGTCAGGACTAATTCATCATAGTCACTGCAGCAGCAGGTTGCTGTACTCAATATAGAATTAGCAGAGGGTTTTCTGACACTACTTGCAGGCAGGTTTGACAGAAGTAGAAAGCACACAGATGGAAACATAGAAGCACAGAATGTTTTGGCAGGAAAGGACCAGTAGGCCTATCTAGTCTGCTCTAGTTTCCCTGCCTATTACCACACCCTGGACCCTATTTGGTCACAGGTGTCCCTCCCTCCTCCCATACCTCTGCTCATTATACCCATATTACTATCCCACACATAGTTGAAGCTCCACATTGTCTTTATCCCACCACTTCTTGTGGCAGGCTGTCCCATGCATCCGCCACCCTTTCTGTAAAGAAGTATTTCCTCAGAATCCTCTTAAACTTTCTTCCTCAAGCTTCATAGCTTGCCCCCATGTTCTGGTGCTCCTTCTCCTGTGAAAGATCTTCCTGTGAAAAAGATTCCCCTCCTGCACCTTGTTCACCCCTGTGAAGTACTTATAGGTTTTGTCATATCCCCTCTTGTTGTCCTCTTCTTTTGGGTGCACAAGTTAAGTCCCTGTACCTTATCCTCATTTCATTTTCTTGCAACCCCTGCACCATTTTGGTAGCCCTCCTCTGGACCACTTCCACCTTGTCAATATCCCTGAGGAGGTGCAGCTTCCAGAACTGGACACCGTACTCTAGGTGGGGTCTCACTAGTAAGCCGTAAAGCAGCAATACCACCTCCTCCCCTTCTCCTGCTAGAAATCCCCTTCGCTATGCATCCCAGCTTTAAGCTTGCCTTGCCTACTGCCTTGTCACATTGCCCTGCCATGTTGAAATCATCAGATATGATTACTCAAAGGTCCCTCTCTCTCTTGCTTGGTAACTGTAAGTACCTCCACACCTTAGACACAGCCCCAGGTTTCTTCACCCTAGGTACATGGCTTTGCACTTTTTGGCATTGAAACCCAACTGCCACACTCTAGACCATGCCTCTAGATTCTCCAGATCCCTTTACATTCTCTCCACCCCCTCCTGGGTGTCCATCCTGTTGCAGATTTGTGTGCTATTCATAAAGAGACATACCTCCCCTCCAGTTTCTCAGCAATGTCACTTATGAAGACATTGAACAGGACAGGATAGGACCTAGTGACAATCCCTGTGGTACTTCACTGGTTACTCTCTCATCCCCTGAGTGACTGCCATTTACCAACCCCTCTGCTTCCTATTTCTCAACCAGTTAGATACCTACCTTACTACCTTCTCCCCCACCCACAGGTTGCTAAGTTTCTTAATCAGCCTCCTTTGTGGCATTGTGTCAAAGGCCTTACTGAAGTCCAGATGGCCAATATCAACTGTCTTACCCTGATCTACCTCCCTAGTTACCCAGTCAAACAAATCTGTGATATTTGTTTGACATGACCTCCCCCCTGTGAAGCTGTGTTGCCGATGGTTCTGCAGCCCATTTGCCTGCAGGTACTTCATCAATTTCTGCTTGAGCAGGGTCTCTATTAATTTTCCCACCACTGATGTAAGGCTGACTGTTCTATAATGGCTAGCCTCCTTCCTGCTTCCACTCGATTGCAAAGGGACCATATCAGCCTTCCTCCAGTCCTCAGGAACTGCCCTCATCTCCAATGCGGTAATGAACAGTGTTGTTGGAGGAGTGGCTAGCACCATGCTCAGTTCTTTTCGTACACTTGTGTGGATCCTTGCTCATGTGCCTGAAGAAGGTCTTAATCCTCTTTTCTGACTTCCTGGGTGATTCTGTCTTCTGGTTGAACCTTTGCTACCCTTAACCTCTTTACTTCCTCATTTTGTTTATATAGGTATGCCTCCCTGCCCCCCATGTTTGCATCTCCATTACTTCCTAAAACCTTTTTTTTCTCCCTTACAGGCTTAGCCACCTCCTTTGAGAACCACAGTGGCCTTTTTCTCCTCCTACCTTTTCATATTTCCTTCAAACAGCTTGCTTTTACACTAGGTATTTGTCATTATTTGTCATGGCAACACTACCAGATCCCAGATATAAAGAAATGTTAATTTTCCCTGGAAGATAGACTATATTTAACAGAAATTGTTATATATGCTTACAGTGGAGCATCAAATACAGCTTGAAGAACCCAACAACAATGTACTTGCACAACTCCTAGTTATACTCCTCCTCCCCTTCTGCTGGCTTCACATGGCGCCAGTAAATGGTATCAACATGACATGAAAGAAAACTTAATGATGGTCCTGAGATATCCAAGGGCATTTGGGAGCTTTTTGATTGTTTAACAGACTTGGACCAAGTTACCCGAGTACATGATGCAGACTTATCTAAATGAGTCACTGATGACCAGAGCACAGCCATACATACATGAACAAATACCATTCCCATGTCCAATATGGGCACATGATTTACCTTTAGCTGGGTGCTGTAACCAGCATTACTATTCATCATTAGAAAAACAAGATAATTTGATTAAATTTTATATAACACAGATACAGTCAGCACTCAGATATCCGTTGCCTTCTGTTCTCAGGTCAGGTGACGGATATCTGAGAGAAATGGTTAAGTGGAAACTGGATGCTTCGGTCTGCAGTTGGATCTATGGCTGCTGTGGATGTTTAGGTCTGTGTCTGCTTTGGTTTGTGAATGCCTTGCCTGTTTTGGTCTGTGGTTTTCTGTACAGTACTCTACTGGGGATGAAAAGGGTCAGTTATCTGAGAGTAAACATTGAGATCCACATAGGAGACAACAGGCAGGATAGGCAAAGGAAACGGATAACTCAAGGGACGGATAAACGAGTGTAAACAAAATGGGAAATAAAAATATCATGCAGTCAAAGATGGATACATGAGAGAAACGGATAAATGAGAGCCGGATAAACAAGTCCTGACTGTACTAGACATTAAGCAGGCAACAGAAAATGTACAGAAATGTATCATGTGGTGTTAATGGCGTGCCATAGATTAGAACACCAAGATTATATGATATGATATAACGTACATATAATATAATGCAGTGAGTAGGATTTGTGACATCAAAGTTAGCATAGGATTGAGTCTTCATTATGATGACTCCATCTCTTCAGGTTCACAATGAAAGTAACTGTGGGATCTGCTGGCTGCCTTCTGTAACCAATCCAATTATTCAGAGCTAGAAAAGAAAGGTCTTTGACTACTGTTTGATAGCTTTCTTCTCACCAGCTCAAGTATGGCCATAACTAATTAAATCAGTGGTCTGCTGCATTTGGGCAGCAGCAACCATCTACAGTAAGTATGAGTGGTACAGTAAAACAAACAACAAAAACACAATCTGGCACTCACCACAGCACAAAACTCATCTAAGTGATGTTTCACAGGAAGCTATGCCTCTATGAAAATATATACCACTCTGATTTTTATATGATGCAAAAAACGCTGCTTAATGCAGGAACCTGCAATGCATACATTGCAAAGACTGATGCAGGCTCACTCCAGGCAAAGTTAGTGTTTCATGCAAAGTCAGATGTGCTTTGTCACAGTTCCTGCCTACCTTTACTGCAGGTAACTTTATACTGATTCTCTTAAATAGATATTCACATATTACAAGGCAGGACAACCTAGCAATTAAGAGCAAAAAAGTGCCAAGCACAATAAAATGTTAAATAAAGTGCTATACAGAAAGATTAACAAGTTGTGGTCAGAGCCAAACAGCTGCAAAGTGAGGTTATTGATGAAGCAATGACCTGAGTAAAGTTGCATTTGGCATTGCTATGGAGACATTTGGGCACAAAAGCAGCCATGGAGGCAGTGCCATGACAGTGGCATTAAAAACTGGACTGGAGATGAAACAGTATAACCATTTTTTTTTATATCTGGCTTATCTATCCCCTGAGGACAGATGGTTTCCCAACTCAGGATATAGTGAAGTATGTGATGGGGCATTTGGATCCTCGTCCAGGTGGGGAGAGGTGATCTTGCCCTTTACAGTCACTGGTCAGGCCACACTTGGAGGACTGTGTGCAGTTCTGGAGGCCATATCTAAGACGGGATATCAAGCTACTGGACGGAATGCAGCGGAGGGCAACAAGGATGATACAGGGAATGGAGGGGAGAGACTACGAGAAGAGGTTGGGGGAACTGAATATGTACAGCCTGGAGGAGAGGAGAGATGGGGGGACATGATTGTAACTTTCAAGTATCTGAGGGGAATCAACAAGGATGGAGCCAATGGGATTTTTAAACTGAAGAAGGGAAGGGACACTAGAGGGCACGGGCCAAGAATAAAAGGGGAAAGATTTAGGAGGGAGATGAGGAGGCATTACTTCACAGAGAGAGAGTGGTGTCAAAGTGGAATGCCCTACCAGAGAGAGTGATATCATGCAAAACTGTGGGTAGCTTTAAAAGGACATGGAAAAAAACAGGGGGGAGTATGGATGGGTGAGGTTGAGATTGGTCTAGTGCAGACAAAAGGGAAGGGGGTGGGACAGCTGCAACTTAGGGGCACTAGCTGCATGCCCGAACAGACATTTTATTTATTTAGTTAGTTTTTGTTAATCAGGTAGGTGCACTAGCCATAAAATGACTATTTTCAGGTTATACTGTTTCATCTCCAGTTCAGTTTTTGATGCCACTGTCATGGCACTGCCTCCATGATAGACCAGGAGGTCTGTTTCTGCTGGCACATTTGTATGTTTGTATGTTTGTATCACAAACTCAAGATGGCCCCAGTGATCATGGAGAATTATGCAGCATAACCCACTTATGCCACTCCCTTTCTTCAAAAAGTTTACACTTCCCTAATGGGCATCTGGCTGGGAAGGGGCAAATCATAGTGCATCTAAGTGCTACACTGCCACATCATCCAACTTACCCAGAGACCTCTGCTGTTGTCAAACTCCCTGGGCTGACATGGAGTAAACCAATACTGATGCTGATGTCTCCCATCCTCTTTGAAATAGAGAGCATCTAGTGAAATGTTCATGCTGCCTCCTGACAACCCACACAGTGTCTCCCAAAACAAGGTACCAAGATGGGCTCACCAGTTGGCAAGTGGCAGTGCTGCTGTCTATTCAGTGGCTCGCCCCCTCACACCTTCTCTAGTAGGTCATCAACACCAGTACATTGGCTGAATGAGCAATGATCACCTGTACACACCTACTACCTAGTGATGGATTCAAAGGAGGGGGTTGAGAGGTTAGAACCACTCCTTTTGATCATCTCCATTGGTGCTAAGTTCCCCTGCTACAGTATCAGTGCCAGATTTACTCTATGACTCAGCCAAAAGGGGTGATAAAACATAATGTATCCATTATGTTCTTCTCTGTGGCACTGGCCTTAAAGAGCAGATATTCATTAACTTAGGACAATAAAATCTTAGTATGATGGCAAGTGCAACAAAGCTTGTTTTCCTACCAGTGTATTGTGTGTGTGTTTTTATTTTTATTTTTTTGCTAAACCGGAATCATCTAATTGTTTTGTCACCATCTGTCAAACCAGGAAGAGACTGACCTTTTCCATACTGGACTGATGCGCTGTGAATCCCAAGTACATATGACATCAAAACCAGTATCCGACTTGGGCTTCACGTGCCAACATTCACCTGTGACTTACTTGTTTCCGACCACAGTCGAGTATGCATGAACTTGTGCAGTCACATCAGTGCCATCAGAGCTGGTGCGCAGATAACTGTTCAGCAGAAGCTTGAAAAATCTTGCCATCAGATTCAGCAAAGATAATTCAGATGGGAAGTGGATGACTGAACCTCTGGGTATTAAGATGTTTTGTTTCATTCAAATATATTTTTTTATAGAAAGACAAATGTTAAAAATGTAGATTCGCATCTCAGTTAGTTTAACATATGTTGTGACTAGGGCTGAGGAGATTCACGGAAACACAGTTACATTTTTTTAATACCAGTTAGTTTGTGGGCAAAGGTTGCTGACAGAATGGCTCAGTACTTGTATACTCTTAAATTGCATTGAGGGTCTGACATAAAAAAAAATTATGTGTTTGAATGAATGACTGGTAATCTACTCATTCACAACATGTGCTAAAATGAATGAGAAGCAAATTTATATTTTTAACGGCACTAGGTCAATGCTGTGAAAGCAAGTACAGCACAGTCAAAAACCACAACAGTGCCCAATGAAAATGCAGTCGGGAACAACAGCACCAATGGTAGTGGTCCAGAAACACATCGATGACCACTACCATGGCTAAGGAACATCAGAAATTTAGTTTTGGTTTTGCCCCTGCACCTCCCAAAATGTAATTAATTAACTGCATGGGGAGGGGCTGGAACGTGTAGATGGGGAGAAACATGGGGGGCCGGGTTACATCTCTTGAGGGAACAAAGTATAAAATCTAAAGTTTGGGGGGAATGAATAACGTAACATCGGGAGACCGGGAACAGAACCCTGGTCTCCAGCTAGCACCTGCCTTGCTGCTCATTCCCCAGCCCTCTCCACCATGGGAGCAGCTCAGCAACACATCCTACTTTTACTTATTTCACCACTTCTTCCCCTCTGATGACAGCTACAGTGGTAGCAGTAATGCCCTTCGATATGCTATTCTTGTAGTTGTTTTACCTTTCACTGTTGTGACAGCATGGTTTTCACCAGCACTATTCCAGCTTCTCTATTTTGACCTGGTACAATTTTTAACATCCTTCTTTCTATAAAAACATACTTAAATGAAACAAAACGTCTTAAGAACCAGAGTTTCATTCACCCACTACACATTTGCTCACCTCTACTGAATCTGAATGCTAAATTTATTCAAACTTGTGCTGTACAGTGACTCTTCTGTCAAATATGATCAGTGAAAGCTTCTGTAGGAGCACAGTTCCCACCACCCACCCACCAGCTCTGATGCCACTGACCTGACTGCATCAGGACATGCATATCCAACTGTGGTCAACAGTGAGTATGGTGTGGATTCATTTGGTCATGTGAAGCTTGAGTCAGAAACTGGTTGTGTCATCATATGTACATAGCCCATTGGTCCAGTGTGAAAACAAATTATTCAATGTTTGGTGAACAGAATATCTTGTTAAACTTTGGCCTTTCTATATTCTCATCCATGGTAGATAAGCTGGGTAGCATGTCGGGATAGTGGGTCCAGCACCAAGGGTGAGCAGAGTGCAGAAGGAGGATAGGGAGGATGGTGGTTGCTTCAAAACATGCTAAGCCTGAGCTGCTGGGAGAGGCTGAATTTTATTTTGAATGTGGGAGGAACTATTCCCCCACTTTGAAACTTGGGCTTCCGCCCTCCCATTCAATGTTTGGTGAACAGACTAGTGCTTTGTATATTGCAAAACTTTGGCTTTCTCCATTCCCACCCTCAGTAGGTAAGCTGGGTAGCGTATAGGCAATAGAGGGCACCAATTTATTACCTCCTCCAACTGATGGAGAGTGTGACCAGTAATACTCAGGAGAGGAAAAAAACCCTGTGGAGGAAACCTCTGAGGACCCATGGCTACTGACCTACTGACATGCCCATCCTCGAGGCAAGCTAAAATGAGATGATCCTAAATGTTTGTCTCATTTCTGCTTCTTGGTTAGGAATGAAGATTCAAAGGCTGATGAAGTCCATCGGCTGAATCTCATGATGATGTGTACAGGAATGTTATTTCTTAATGCTGAAGAAACCACTCCAGTCCAGAATGAACATCCTGAGAATGAATATGGATTTAATCCAAGCCATTGAAGAAGGATTCTGACATGATCCAGAAACCATTATGTGGTCATAGGTGATTGCTTATTGGAGGTCAACAGTGGATGTGATGGATCTGAGCATGAGTGGAAAAGCATAAGTTTGTCTAGATGAGCTACTGGACACCAGTCGTAACAGGATGGGTGACAGGTTATGTGAAATTCTTTATGTAATCTGTCAGTCTTTGAAGAAGGTAGCAACAGGATGTGATGATCAGCCCTTTCTGTAAACTGGTAGTCATAAGTAAGTTGGCAGATAAGGATGATGAGACAGTGATAGTCTCCAGGATGCAGGAATCCATAGAAGGCTAGAATAATAGCAGAAGAAACCATGATGGTCGACATAGAATCACATGGATCCAAGTTCAGTAAATCCAAATGTTTCTCATTATGGAACCATCTATAGGAAGATGATGAGGAGTTGTAGCAATAGGAGCCCTTTGGATATGCAGTGGAAGAAGTTTAACTGAAGGACTGGAAAACAGTGAATGCGAAGATGGAGTAGACTGTGAGAAAAAGTACTGGATACCTGATAGGTACTGCTTAATAGTTCTGTATGATAGTTTCAAGGCTTGAGGACAAAAGTTAGACATGCTAGTACATGTTCTACATGAGCAGAAGCATTCTGAGAGGACTGCAATGTGCAGAATGAGGAATACTTTTTCCACACTGTAGTATAAATACAGTAGCTCAGGTGGCTGGAGCTAGGGTGGATCACATAATGGCATTGGCTGCTGGTGATAACATTTTAAATCCTTATAAGGCTGCTGACTGAAATACGAGGAGTCATGACTGAAACTGCTGAAGGATGGAGGCAATGAGAGGTCTGAACTCGGAATCGGGATAATGCATCAGCTGCTTCCTTTGCATAGCTCAGTATATAAAAACATTGTGTGTAAAATCATGATAAAGAGATAGCCACGTCAGCCTTCTCATGAACATTATGATGGAATAGGATGAAGACCTACCTTTGTTGATGATATCCACTGTAGGTTGATTATCAGAAAAGACGAATACTGTCTGAAGGGATCACTGATGACTCGAAAGGAAGGAGGCTACTATGGCTGGGTAAATCTCAAAGAGAGGAGATATAGATGAAAAATCACAAAGTGTTGTAATGTCTAGAGGCCAGGGACCAGCAATTCAGGACTGCTCAAAGAAAGCAGCACAGCCATGTGTTGGAGATGCATAGGTGTACAGTATATGCTGGGGTGAAAGTTTTGAGAAAGGTCTTTGTAGAACACTGAACAGCCATTCCAATAAGCTAAACATTGGGACCACATAGCCAGATCTGATTTTACAGCAGCTGTGATTTGGATATGATGGTGCAATTCAGAAACTGATGATGCCAGTGTCAAGAGGTAGGAAATGATGGCTCTACCTTGAGGAATTTTCCTCATTGTGAAGCTGAGGTATCCCAGGAGGGAAGGAAGTTCATGTTTCATGCAGGAGGATCAGTTTGAAAAGGACTGCACTAAGGCTTGGATCCTGTGCCGTTTATCGGGAGGCAATCAGGCTTCCATATGGTCTGTATCCACAATTATGTCAAGGAATTTGAGGGATATCGCTGGACCTAGGGTTTTCTCTTTGGACAGAGGAACTGATAGTTCTTGGAACATCTGAACAAGAGCAGTAATACCAGCCATGGGAGGAGAATATGCTTGAGAAATCAGGAGAATGTCTTCTAGCAGATGAAAAACTGCTGGATGGAGACAAATGTTAAGTAATGTCCAAAAAGCACTGTGGCAAACAAATCAGAAAGCTTCAGGCTGCTGTTACAGCTGAACTTGAGATGTACTGCAAAGCACTAGTGGTCCTCCAAAGATGTTCCATGGAGATGTAAGAGAGACAGATAAATGGGAACAGCTTATATTCATCCATGATATCAGCTTTTGAGAGACAGGAGCCAGGGTGCAAGTGTTTAATGATTGTTATGGAAGCATCAATATAAGCATAAGATAGGGAATATTCATTGGAGAGACTCCATGAATTGATGCCGGGGTGATGATGACTAAGGTGTAGACAGGTCAGTGATGAGACGCTTCTTGCCAGAAAATTGCTAGTAGCGATACCCATGAGAGTGATTTGATAGGTAGGAAATGGGAGGCACTGAATAGGACCCAGGAGGAATTATTTTTCAAGTTCCTTTCATAACAGCTGATGAACAACTGTAGGTTCCTTCACAGCAGACTGAAGATTATGACAGTGGAAGGTATGGAGGGGACCACTGAGATGCCTGTGTGGAATCTATGAGAAAAGCCAAAAGGCTATGCTGCACAATAGAGATGAGTACAATTCCTTGCATCTCAAAGGAAATGTAGAACAGATCATGGTGTGATAGAGGCTGAAAGCCAGGATGAATTCAGACACAGTCAATTGCTTCAGGAGTCTAGGCTTTTTTAAACTTCAGTATCACGGAAATGTCAGCACAGAACAATTTAGTTGTCTACAGTCTTGTAAGAAGAAACGAGAAGGGAAATCAGGTTAACATCCTTCCCATCAGTAATTTCCCTTCGGAGGTGATCTGGAATTAGGTGAATGGGAGAGATAACTGGAGAAGATGAGGGACATGACATATCTGAGTTTTGGAGGGGTGATGGCTCTGAGGCGGATGGAGTATTTACACTTGGGAGAGTATTCAGAGAAGCATGAATGTCTGGATCACTGTTGGAGGACGGGATAGCAGCAGAAGCTGTTGCTTCAGAGGCTGGAGTAGTCTGAGCTGGGAAGCGATCTTCAATTGCTGTCATATGGGATTGCAGGTTTCAAACTGATGAAGCAAGCTGAGCCATGAAGTCCCAAATTTCAGACTATGGAGAAGATTCCAGTTGAGGAACAGGCTGGCTGGATCAGGATCCCAAGCAGGTTTGAGGCTGTGAAGCTAAGAACAAATCATACAATTCCTGTTTGGGACAGAAACCAAGTGTTGAATACCTTGTCTTTAGTTCAGCAATAAGGCAGGGAACAGTCCATCTTTAATGGAGTAATTTGATTTGCAAGCCCACTTACAGGTTGGGGGAGCTTGGTAAGAAGTCTAAGGAGACCTTGCAGAACCTTCTTTGTGGTTGGGAGGCATAATATTGATAGGTGTAGAAGACGCCATGATGTCAGTATACGCTGCATATTGCACTGAGAGCTAGAGGTAACCTCAAGCAGCTAGGACCAGCTACTGAACTGAATGAAAGGCCCAAGTACAGAAGATGCTTTGCTGACAGGTTTGAGGGTTTCCATCTCCGACTGGTGATGGCGGACCCGAATCTCATTCTGTAGGACCTAGGGAACTAAGAATTAGGCAGAAGTAGAAGAGGATGTTAACTAGATGAAATAAACTCCATCCCAGGTAGACAGGACAAGCCCACCTTCACTCAAATACCTCACAAAGTATGAGTTAAGGATGGAATCTGTCAGACTACTGGTATAGGCTGTAACTGGATGAAACAGACTCCCATCCCCAGTAGACAGGGCAAGCCCACCTTCACTCAAATACCTCATAAGGTATGGGTTTGAGACAAAGACTGTCAGATGGCTGGTATAGGCTGTAACTTTATGAAACAGGCTCCCATCCCTGGTATGCAGGGCAACCCTACCTTTACTCAAATATGTCAAAAAGTATGAGTTAGGAACAGAGACTGTTAAACTGCTGGTATGGGTTGAGCAAGGAAAGAGCAACTGACTGCTGCTTTACTAGAAAAATACAAGCAGAGTAGAAACAGTTAGCAGGAGAAAGGGGATCAGGAGCAGGGAAGGGACGGAGGACTGAGAACAGCAAAAAGGAGGACAAAACATGCACAGCTGAACAAGAGGCAAAATTGAACAAAATGAAGGCACATCAAAACAGAAGTGGTAGGAGGACAAATAGGGTGTGTATAGCTTTAAGCCGAGTGCCAAGGGAGCACTCTCAACCCAGAAGTGCTGGTCCAGAGAAGGAGCAGTGGCTCTGAGGAGTGAGAAAATGCTCAAAAAGAAGACAGAGCAGAAATTTATTTTATTTTATTTTATTTATTTGGTATTTGGAAAATAACCTTTGAGCCAAGGCTTTTTTACAAAGGTTCCATGTCATGTGAACAGAGTATAGACATTCAATCAAGAAGGTTACAGAGTTTTAGGACATTTGAGACACTGAATAGCACAACAATCAAGAAAAGGTTACAGGGTTTCTTAGACATTTAAAACACTATACAGCATATGGACATCAATTTTAGTTGATTACAAGTCCAGGTAAAGTGCAGAGGCACTAGAGGTTAGGTTAGGTTAGGCAGAGGGTCAGTAAGGACAGGATTTTGGTAAGGGAGGGGGGGCCCTCTAGTAAAAGTGGTCAAGGAGGCAGGGCTGAGGCCATTCTAGTATGGAGTCGGGGGGATGGGTGTGAGGGGTGTACAGGAGCAGCCCCTTAGAGCGATTCAGAGGCATTTTCAAGGAGCGTGTAGGAGGGTGGCTTCTGTCTTGTGCTAAGAATAGTTGCTGTTAGCAGAGCCAGGCCATGTCATCCAGGGTCTATCAGCTGTTGGAGAAGCAGGTGCATACAGAGCTGGAGGTCAGGTAGTGCTTAATGTCTGATTTGAAGCTGGACAGGCTAGTGGAGTTCCGAATGGAATCAGGTACCTCGTTAAGCTACAGAGTCGCTCTGTAGGAGAAGCACGCTGTCTGAAAGATGTGCGTCGGAATGGCACCATGAGGGCCCCGTGCATTTTGTTTCTGGTTATGTATTCTGAGCTTGGGAAGGAGAAGATGCCTGCTATGCACAGGGGGGTCTTTCCCCAGTAATGCTTTTTTGCCCAGGAGGCATGTGAGGAATTTAGTCCTGCACCCAAGAGACAGCAGGTGTGTCTGTTCGAAGAGGGAACAGGTGTAGGTCATTCGATCGCCATTCAGGATGAGCTTGCAGGCCTTGTTGAGAGCTATGTGCACTGTCTTGAACACAGAGTCTGATGCTGCACTGCAGACAACCGGGCCATAGTCAATGGTGGAGAGGAAGGAGCTTGTGACTCACAGGTGGATAACTGCTGTGGTAAGGTGTTTTCAGTGCCGGTGAAGCACACCAAGACTGGTGTTGACTGTCTTGACCACCTGGTCAATAAGTTGAGTGTAGGATAAGGTGTCATCCATGGTGACTCCAAGGTATTTGAAGGAGTGTACCTGTTCCAAAGGGGGCGAGTACATTGTTGGCAATGTTTATGGTGTGGAACCTTTTCTTGAACTGGGGGCAGGATAGGAGCATGGTCTTGGTTTTTTTGTAATTCAGCAGAAGTTTGTGCTCACAGAACCAGTCTTCTCTTTTACTGAAGAGGTGCTGAAGTGCTGCTTGGAGTGGCTCAGTTTGAGAGCTGCTGTTGAGGATGACAGCGTCATCTGCATATAGGATTATCTTGGCATCACAGGCTTGAGGGAGATTATTTAGGAACAGGCTGAAGAGCAATGGTCCCAAGATGGATTCCTGGGGGACCCCCAGCATGACTTCCCTGGGGTCAGACACTATTTGTCCTATTTTTACCCATTGTGACCTGAGGGACAGGTAGTCTCGGAACCAGAGTGTTGCATTGGCAGCCACCACCAGGCTTTGAAGCTGGGCCAGTAAGAAGGTGTGGTTGGCGGTGTTGAAGGCTTTTGTTAAGTCTATGAACACCACCCCTACTAGTTTGCCTTCGTCCATAGCTTTGTGAGCATAGTCAGTGAACTCTACAAGGGCAGTCGTGCTACTACGCCCCTGCCTGAACCCATGCTGGTTGGGGCATTGCAGTTGGTATTTGCTGATGTAGTCTATGAGTTGATCCGTCACAATCTTCTCCATGGCCTTGGATAGTGGGGGGAGAGAGGATTGAGATCAGCCTATAATGGGACACATTGGTCCTGTCCCCACTTTTGTGGACAGGAGTGACCAGCGCTTGTTTCCAGGTGGCCAGGAATTGTGCCAGGGTCAGGGATTTGTTAAATAGTTTTGTAATGGACTTGATGAGCACGTCAAGAGTTTGAGACACCAGCTTCATGTCTACTCCATCGCTACCCATTCTGGTCTTCCTGAGCACTTTTTTATGTAGAATGCTGCCTCCTTTGTAGTTTCTTACAAGTTGCATTAAACTGTTCCACCAATGAGATGGTTTAGCATTGTTTTTTATAGTTGGCAATGCATTGGCAACTCATATTGCATTGTTTTTCAATGCTTGAGCAACTCAAGAGCAATGTTTGTTAAACAGTTTTGCAACTCATTTGGACTGAGGCAGTAGTCCAGTCACAATGCAATGCAAAACTAAGTTTTAACTCTAGGGCTTTGTACTGGATCCAGCAACACTAATGCAACTCAGTCAGAAATGCTAAAACAACTCATTGGAGGAACTGTTTAATGTGACTTGTACCGTAACTCTCTTGAGGTAGAAGGTAGGGTGAGAGGTACTGGGTGCTTTGTCATCTAAGGGAACCTTGGTGGGGTGTAGGTAGTCAGGAGGGAGTATTGTGCTAGATCTGTGAAGGCAGAGTTGAAGGACTCTGCGATGAGGCATGAGAGCCGTTAATGTGGAGCAGCTGTGGGTTTCTCTTTTCTTCTTCCCCCAAGAGATTCTTTATGTTTCCCCAGAACCTTTTGCTATCACTCCAGCTTTTATCAAGTAGTTCCTTGTGGTGATCTGCTTTAGCCCTCTGTATTACATGTGTGCAGTGGTTTCTAGCTGCCTGGTACAGCTGGTGATCATGGTCTTTACCCAAGACACTGGCTTTTAACCAGAGGTTGTCACTCTCCTTCATCATGGCTAGGAACTCGCCTGTGATCCAACCATTAGTGTTCCCCCGCACTTTCCTCCTTTTTTAATGGCGTGTATCAGTTGTAAATATTGTTGACTCCTTCTCTGAAGTACTTCTGGGCCTGGTCCTGGTCTGGCAGTGTGTCTCCGGGTGACCAGTCATGGCAGGATAGGGCATTTTTAAGCAATCCTAACTGACCTCTTTTCAGGATTCTGCTCTGTATATTGATGGGGGGGGGGGCTGTTTTTGAACTTATTTGACCATCTCAGGGTGACAGGAGAGTGGTTGCTCAGCATATCTGGTGGCACCTTGACCTCAGATATACATGATGGGGAGTTTATGAAGATCCAGTCAATGAGTGAGCTCTTGCCTGCCTTGTGGTTCCTTCTGGTTGGTTCTGTGACTAGTTGTGTGAGGTATGCACTTGCCACAGTATCCTTGAGTGGTGTGGAGTTGTCGCTTTCCCAGTTTATATTGAAATCTCCTGTGATAATTAAATCACTATCCTTGGGTAGGAAGTCCATTGCATCCAGGACCTTGGGCACACCATCCCGTGCTTTTTTGGCAGGCAGGTAGGCTGATGCAGTGGTCAGTGTCTTACCCAGCTGTCCAGCTTGTATTTTCACGACAAGGAGCTTATGGTCTGCAGCCATCCTGGAGACAGGGATGGCTGAGCCATGGAAGAAGTCTTTTGTGTAGATAAGACAGCCCTCACCCTTCTTTCCCTGCCTGTTGCTCCTGAATACCTGGTATCCGTGTAGCGCTGTTTCACTGTTTTTTGTATTTGCCCATCAGCCAAGTCTCAGTTAGGCATGATATGTCCGGTTTGTGTCGGGTCATCCATGCCTGTAATTGTGTAAACTTAGCTGTTAGGCTGCAAATATTCATTGCAGCTACTGACAGGCCCTTTGTCTTGATACCCATAGATTCAGGTGGCAGCGAGGGCCAGGATTTGGGTGCACATTCCCAGATAACAGGAGGAGCATTAAGGTAAGTTTCCTCACTGTGATGCAGAGGGTTATAGAGATTTGTGACTTGCGTTTCCTTATTTTACCTTGGAGAGGCTTCTCCACTTTCTGAGGGGTGTGTGTGTGAGGTGGTAGCCTGGCGGAGCCATGGTGTGTGTCAGATGCATTCTCCCCTGTTGTGGTTCCATTGTAGGAGGACTGCTGGCATGCCTCCTCTGTGGAGGTTGCTCCTGGTACTGTTAGCCAGCGGCCGGTTCTGAGGCAGTGTTCTGGGTAGACTGAAGAGGGACAGGTGACCTGAAGGGCGCCATGGCCCACTGACCCAAATATGATAGCAATGAGTAGGAGAGTACTGCAGCTCATAGAAACATAGAAACAGAATTTGACGGCAGACAAGGAACGTTTGACCCACCCAGTCTGCCCATTTCCTTACCTAATGGATAAGCTACAGATCCTAGTTAACCAACAGCCTACTTTTTCCTACCCCAACCCCCTAGAATTGCTTATGACTGTCCCATGCATTCTTGAAATCCACCAGTTTTTAACTCCACAACCTCCTCAGGAAGGTTGTTCCATGCATCCACGACCCTCTCCATGAAAAAATACTTCCTCACATTACCTCTCAGCCATCCCCCCTCAATCTTCAAATTGTACCCCTTGTTCTTGCACACCTCTTTTTCTGAAAGATGTTACCCTCTTGGACTTTGTTGATTCCCTTGAGGTACTTGAAAGTTTCTATCATGTCTCCCCTCTCCCTCCTTTCCTTGAGGCTATACATATTAAGCTCCTTAAGTCTCTCTTCATATGTCTTCTGGTGCAGACCCTGCACCATTTTAGTTACCCTCCTCTGGACTGCCTCTATCCAGGCTGTCTATGTCTTTGTGGAGATTGGGTCTCCAGGACTGCATGCAGTACTCCAGATAGGGTCTCACCAGCTGTCTGTACAGAGGGATAACAACTTCCTGTTTTCTACTGGTGATGCCTCTCCCTATGCATCCCAGTATCCCCCCAGCCCTCCTTACTGCCCTTTCACATTGCTTGCCTGCCTTTAGGTCATCTGATATGACTACTCCCAGGTCCCTTTCCATTTTTGTTGTTGTTAGTATCTCAACCCCCATTGTGTACTCTTCTCCTGGGTTTTTGTTTCCCAGGTGCATTACTTTGCACTTCTTTGTATCAAATCTAAGCTGCCATACATTTGACCATTCCTCCAGCCTTGCCAAGTCCCTTCTCATCCTTTCCACCCCACCTTGTGTATTAACTCTGTTGCAGATCTTCATGTTGTCTGCAAAGAGACATACTTTTCCTTCCAGTCCCTCTGCAATGTTGCTTATAAAGACATTAAAGAGGACCGGTCCTAGTACTGAACCATGTGGTACCTCACTAGTAACCCCCCTTTTTCCAGAGTGGACTACACTTACTATTGTTTGTTGATTGTTGTTTTTTTGTTGTTGTCAAGGGTTAGGTTTGGAATTAGACAGATCGGAAGACTAATATGTATGGTGGAAATACCACCCAAATACTATGAAGATAACTTAGTTCAGGGGCAGGGGATGCAATGCAGTAAATGAGACTTAAAGACTTAAGATTAACACTGACAAGTGTTGGGCCCTATAACTGCATTCTGTATCTTTTTTTTTGTATTTTACCCTCTTTTTTGTCCCTCTCCTCTTCCATCATGGTTCCACCCTAGTCATGGCGCCCCACAGCTTCCACTGCCTCATTTAACTCTTATTGATCTCCCCGGTCACTCCTGGCTTACTCCCCAGGAGGTGGGTCACGGCGCTGTGACCGGAATCGGCGCCGTGGGATGCAGCTAGTTGAGGAGATCTTGGCCAGGTGGCTAATCAAAGCCAGGAGCAGGACATCATAGAGATGTCCAAGAGGAGGTGTTTGTTTTGTCCCCCTCCATATTGGCTGGGGCAGAGACATGCAATGATGCTAGCATCTGTCTTTCCCCAGCCCCTCCCCTCCTCAACCATGTGTCGGTGCACAGAGTAATGCAACCAGCTTCCGCTGGGTGCCATTCTTGCACTGAATGCAAAGACCCCCAACCCCCCGGAGAAGGAGAGCAGTCCATAGGATGTTCCATCCTTCTCCCCCGGCCGGCCCTCCGACGACCCAAGCTCTTCCCAAACCCAGGTTTCCGGTGTCGCAAGCAGAACCCCAACCGCTGTACCAATATTCTGTATCTTTAAGGGGGGGGTTGCAATATTAGTGAGAGGGGAGGATGATGATTGCCTAGGGGTGGTGCTGCTGGGGGAGGGAGAGTATTTAATAAAGGCTGGAGGGAGGTGGGTGAAAAATTTAAGCTAGGAAGGAGAGAAAGTTAAACAAAAATGGGGTTATTTGCAGGGCATAGCTACAACTTAGAAACATACATAGAAACATAGAATTTGACGGCAGATAAGGACCGCTTGGCCCACCCAGTCTGCCCATTTCCCTACCTACTGGATAAGCTGCAGATCCTAGTTAACCAGCAGCCTACTTCTTCCTACCCCCACCCCCCAGAATTGCCTTATGACTATCCCATGCATGCTTGAATTCCACCACTGATTTTGACTCCACATCCTCCTCCGGAAGGCCATTTCATGCATCCACAACCCTCTCTGTGAAAAAATACTTCCTTAAATTACCTCGGAGCTGCCCCTCTATCTTCAAATTGTGCCCTCTTGTTCTTGCACACCTCTTTTTTTGAAAGATGCTACCCTCTTGGACTTTGTTGATTCCCTTGAGGTACTTGAAAGTTTCTATCATGTCCCCCCTCTCCCTCCTTTCCTCGAGGCTATACATATTAAGCTTCTTAAGTCTCTCTTCATATGTCCTCCGGTGCAGACCCTGCACCATTTTAGTTGCCCTCCTCTGGACAGCTTCCATCCTGTCTATGTCTTTGTGAGATTGGGTCTCCAGAACTGCACAGTACTCCAGATGGGGTCTCACCAGCTGTCTGTACAGAGGGATAATAACTTCCTGTTTTCTACTGGTGATGCCTCTCCCTATGCATCCCAGTATCTCCCCAGCCCTCCTTGCTGCCTTCTCACATTGCTTGCCCACCTTTAGGTCATCTGATATGACTACCCCCAGGTCCCTTTCCATTTTTGTTGTTGTTAGTATCTCACCCCCCATTGTGTACTCTTCCCCTGGGTTTTTGTTTCCCAGGTGCATTACCTTGCACTACTTAGCATTGAATCTAAGCTGCCATACATTTGACCATTCCTCTAACCTTGCCAAGTCCCTTCTCATCCTTTCCACCCCACCCTGTGCATCAACTCTGTTGCAGATCTTAGTGTCATCTGCAAGGGACATACTTTTCCTTCCAGTCCTTCTGCAATGTAAGCTATAAAAACATTGAAGAGGACTGGTCCTAATCTGAACCTCATGTGTACCCTCTAGTAACCCTCCTTTCTTCTGAGTGGACTCCATTTACTATTACTCTCTGTGTCCTATTCTCCAGCCAATTCTTTACCCAGGCTGTCATCTTGGGACCCACTCCCAGGCTGGCTAACTTGTATATTAATCTTTTGTGTGGGACTGTGCCAAATGCCTTGCTAAAGTCTAGGTAGGCCATGTCCACAGCCCCTCCCTGATCTACTACTTTGGTCACCCAGTCAAAGAAATCTATCAGATTTGTCTGGCATGTCCTTCCCGCTGTGAATCCATGCTGCCTAGGGTCCTGTGCCCTCTGGCCTCTAGATACTGACAATTCTTTCCTTTAGAAGTGATTCCATCATTTTCCTATCACTGAGGTTAAACTAACAGGTCTATAGTTTCCTGCTTCTGCCTTGCTCCACTTTTGTGAAGGAATCACATCTGCCCTCCTCCAGTCCTCGGGTACCACCCCATCCTCCCATGATTTGTTAAAGAGGGTAGTCAGTGGTGTCACTAGTTCTACCCTTAGTTCTTTTAGAATTCTGGGATGAATCCCATCAGGCCCCATTGCTTTGTCCACCTTCAGTTTTAAGAGTTCTTTCAGAACCCTTTCTTCTGTAAATGGGCTGGTATCAACTTCTGTATCCAGAGTGTTACTACTGTTTGTTTATGTACCTCCCCTCTTCCCTTGTAAATACTGAGCAAAAATATTTGTTTAGTATCTCTGCCTTTCACAGTCTCCCTCTGCCCACCCTCCCTCCCTTTATTAAGCCTCACTATCCTTCCCTTGGTCTTCCTTTGCTCCTTGATGTACCTATAAAGGTTTTATCCCCTTCTTAACTGTTGGCTATCTTTTCTCGGTTTGGGCCTTTGCTGTTCTGACTGCCTTCCCAGCCTCCTTTTGCTTTAACTGATACAGTTCTCTGTCCTGCTCCTGCTGGATTCCTTGTACTTCCTGAATGCTTTTTTCTCTTGAACCTTCACTGCCACTTCCTTTGAGAACCATAGTGGTTTCTTACATCGTCTTGTTTTGTTTATTTGCTTCACACAAGGCTCGTTACCTCTGTGATGGCAGTTTTATTATTCCCATTGTTCTTCCACCCTCCTTCCGCCCATTTGCTAGTGCATTCCTAGGCACTCACCCATTTTGGCAAAGTCAGCCCTCCTAAAGTCCAGTACTTTTGTCTTTGTATGGCTTGACTCTATTGCTGTGTTTATTGTGAACCATACTGTTCGATGGTCGCTAGTTCCCAGATGGCTACCCACTTCTACATCTGTGATCCTCTCTCCATCTCCATTTGAGAGAATCAAGTCTAATATTGCTCCCTCTCGAGTGGGCTCCAGTACTAGTTGTCTGAGGCATGCCCCCTGTAGGGCATCTAGAATAACTGTGTCACAAATGAAACCTGGTCTACACAAAGAAGTGTTCACAAAATGCTGTATCATTTTAAGCTTAGTTTCTGATCCAGGGTACAGTACCACGACCTTAAAACAAAGAGCTGTAATACTTTAAAACCTGAAAAACTTGTACTCTAAATGATCATGCACTGCAAACGACCCTTGCACAGGGAAGGGAGCTGGGTGTCATTGTCCATCTAGGGACAAATGATTCGGCTGAGAAAGGGATCAGAGCAGTGCAGGAAGAGTTTGTGGAGTTGGGGAGGGGCCTTAGACAAGTGACACACATGGTAACCTTCTCGGAGGTGCTGCCTGTCTGTGGCATGGGTGAGGCTAGGGTGCTCCACACCATGGGATTCAATCAGTGGTTGACAAACTGGTGCAGAGCTCAGGGGTTTGGCTTCATTGGGGACTGGGGGTCTACCTGGAGTGATGCAGGCTTATACTGGTGTGATGGTCTGCATCTGTCCAGGAGGGGAACCAGTATCCTAGGTGATAGGTTTAAATGCTTCAGTGGCAAGCATTAAACTAGCCAAGGGGGAGGCACTGGGAAGGAGCAAGGAAATCCAAGCCCCACACCAAAAAAAAACAGGGTAGTAAGTGAGGTAAACACCAAGATAGAGACGTTGATAGGGAGAAGGGCAGGGGTAAATGGAAAAAATGACAAAGGCAATAAGGACAGGGATGAGGCAAAAAGGGGTAAGGCCATCAAGAAATGGAGGGTAATGAGTACCAATGCACATAGTCTGGGCAACAAGCTACCTGAACTGGTGGCCTTGATGAAAGAGGGATGCCTGGATATCGTAGAAGTCACAGAAATATGGTACACAGAGAACCATGACTGGGATGTTAACATATCAGGGTACACAACCTACAGGAGAGACAGGGAGGGGAGAAGAGGGTGAGTAGTAGCTCTCAATGTAAGGGAAGAGATAAAAGCAATGGAACAAAAGAGTAAACAGGGAGGAGAGGAGGCACTGTGGGTCACCTTAGAGACTGGAAATGGCACCCCAATATGCACAGGAGTTGTATACAGACACCCATCTCAGGGGGAAGGAATGGGCAAGGATATGACAGAAGGCATCCTTAGGATGGCAGAGAAAGGGGAGATACTGTTGATGGGGGACCTGAATATGCCAGTTGTTAAATGGAGCACCTTTGCTGCAGCCACATCCAAGAGCAGGGCCATTCTCGATGCCCTACAGGGGGCATGCCTCAGACACCTAGTTTTGGAACCCACTCATGAGGGAACAATCTTAGACCTAATACTCTCAAATGGAGATAGTGAGAGGATCTCAGATCTAGAAGTGGGTAGCCATCTGGGAAAAAGTGACCACCAAACAGTGTGGTTCATGATAAACTCAGCTACAGAGTCAAGCCCTACAAAAGTGAGGGTACTGGACTTCAGGAGGACTGACTTTGGCAAGATAGGAGAGTGCCTTAGAAAAGCACTAGCAAACAGGCTAGAAGGAGGGGTGGAGCAACAATAGGGAAACATTGAAACTGCCATCACAAAGGCAACAAGCCTTTGTGTTAAGCAAATAAACAAATCAAAATAAAAAAAGCCACTATGGTTCTCAAAAGAGGTAGTGGGGAAAGTTAGGGGAAAAAGATAACATTTAGGAAGTATAAGGAAACACAGAAGGAGCAGGACAGAGAACTATACCAGTTAAGGCAGAAGGAAGCAGGGAGGGAAATCAGAATAGCAAAGGACCAAACTGAGGAAAAGATTGCCAACTCGGTTAAGAAGGAGGATAAAACCTTTCATAGGTACATCAAGGAGTGTAGAAAGACAAAGGGAGGGATAGTGAGGCTGAATAGAATGGACGATGGGCGGGCAGAAAGGGACAGTGAAAAAGCAGGGATACTGAAAGAATACTTCTGCTCAGTATTCACAAAAAAGGAGGAGGGGGAGGTACCTAATCCAATTAACAGATGCACTCTGGATAGGGGGGTCGATTCTAGTCCTTTCACAGAAGAAAGGGTTCTGAAAGAACTCCTAAAATTGATGGTAGACAAAGCAATGGGGCCTGATGGGATTCACTCCAGAATTCTAAAAGAATTAAGGTGAGAACTAGTGACACCACTGACTACACTTTTTAACAAATCGTGGGAGGATGGTATGATACCTGAGGACTGGAGGAAGGCGGATGTGATGCCCCTTCACAAAAGTGGGAGCAAGACAGAGGCAGGAAACTACAGACCTGTAAGTTTTACCTCTGTGGTAAGGAAAGTGATGGAATCACTTCTGAAGGAAAGAACTGTTGAATACCTAGGGGCCAGTGGGGCATAGGACCGAAGGCAGCATGGGTTCTCAGCGGGAAGATCATGTCAGACAAATCTAATTGATTTCTTTGACTGGGTGACCAAAGTAGTAGACCAGGGAGGGGCTGTGGATATGGCCTACCTAGTGTAACCCCTAGGTGGCGCTATCCCAAGGGCTACTACCCCTGCCTGCTTGGCTAGCAGCAGGTTAAGGGGCCTGAGTTCTGAAATGGGTGCCTCCACCCAGAGGTCAGGGTTGGTAGTGGTCAAGCTAACCTGGGCACAGCCCTCCGGGACACTGTAACCCACCTTTTTCCTTACTAGTGGCCAGAAAAATACACAACAATCACTTTCACAATACCCCTGATACACCACACAAGTACCCACATTGTTTGCACTTTCCACCAAGGCTTTCCTCTGGCCCAGCCCTGGGACTCCCTGTAAAGCATGGTTATACACAGCAAATAACAGCAATACAGTACTCTTGCACAAACTGGAACCACGGTCAGGGCAAATGCAAAAAAGAGTTAGATTTGATTTATTTAAGGGGCTTGAACAAGGGAGGGGCGTAATCAGATTAATTTACTCAAAGGCTCTATCAATCAAACAGTTATGCATGCACTTCAGGGTCCATAAACAGTCACAGACTCTGGGTACCCAGATGGAGATTGGTGGGCTAGCCAGGAACATTGCAGCTGGTTGGGGCCCTGTGATGGAAGAAAACAACATGCACAACACACATTATTTGTAATCCGGAGCTGGAGGGCTCAGTTCATGTAAAGAAAACAACAAGACAATCAAATGACACACTTTTAGATTAGGCTGTTGTTGCAGGGAGCTACCCTGATGATTACTCACGATACCCAAGACTGGACACAGGCTGGATGAAAATTGAGACAGCAGGTGGTTAATCTGGAGTGCCAGGAGAAGCAGGGCCCACACAATTCACCAGGGCATCGTTCATGTTCAAGCATGGAGTGGGGGGCTGATCCCCAGGCAGGTCTCTTGTCAGTGGCTTTCTCTGTGCAGTGGGGTAGTCTGGCAGGGTCAACGTACCATGGCCCAGGCCGAATGGAGATGAATGCAGATTCAGTCCGATTAGGCTGGATAAAGCTTCCAGCAAGCAGAACACAGTTCACATAGTGGGGAACCAAATCATGATCCACTTTCAATAAACATCACGTTTTCATGTAAAGGATTCTATGGTGCCAACAAGCAGAACACAGTTCACACAGTCGGGAACCAAATCACGACCCACTTTCAATACACAGCAGATTTACAAGTAAGGAAATTCTACTGTACCAGGCAAACCGTTTTCTGGTCATGATCGCAAAGTCTCTGCACAAACCAGGGATTCAAAAGCAGCTGGAAGTCTTGACAGGCCAATCACATTCAGCAAATCTTTGGTCTTCTTCAGGTATGAGCCTGGTACAAAATCAGTGGCTTATTTCGTTCTTACAAACTTGGATTTAGTCCAAAATAATTCTCTTCTCTCCCTCTCAGGGGCAGCAGGCAGATATGCAGGCCACAACTCAGGCCTTTCCACAGTTCTCCCACATGAAACTACTCAGACAGCTGCTTGGCTGTCTCAAGTTCATGCTCCTTCAGCTTCCAATTGAGATCTGACTCAACTGCCGGCAAGCCACGGATTTTCCCCAGAATCCAAAAGGTTTGGTTGGCTGATCTGTCTGTCAGTCACAACAAAGGCTCCCCTTTCAGGTGCAAAAAGGCACCAAAAGCCCAAAACTATAATTCCTACAGATTTTGACTCCAGACAGCTCCTGTAGTCCGGCTCCATTTTAGGTCCCACCAGAACTGATTGGTCCAATTCGCAGTCCAAAACCAAGATAGTGGAGATAAACGAAACAGTCCTTGCTGCAAAGAAGGCAGGTTAGACAAAGTACATTATCGTTAACACTTTAATTGATTTTCAGCAAATAGTTACATCTTTCAACAGAGCTCCCTCTCAGATTACTTATGACTGCAATCCAGGCAGCTCTTAAAGAGACAATACACAGAAGCTATACAGGTACTCTTTGGCAATCACATTTAAACTGCTAAAACGCAGGACACCAGCCTGGCAGTGAGCATTTAGGCAAGCATGAGGAAGACTTTTTGGGAACCCCCATTTATAGGGGGGTTACACCCTTCCCTGCCTGGAGAAAACTTGGTGTCCGTATCAAGTCTGTACCTACCTGCATTAGTTAGCATAAACTTATTACTTTACTAAACATATTCACTACACTTCATGATACTATATCTATTCAGACTACACATTGTGCATATTTCACACAGGTAAATTGAACATTACTATACTGAATCAGGTAATAACTTCTTGTACCTCAAACAATGCAAGAGGGGCCCTTTCCTATCAGCTAACTTCGGGTAGAGGGGGCAGGGGCACCATGGTGAGAGGGAAAGACAAGTAACCTGGAATTGGATGTCAAGCTCAATTTGGGCAGTGAGCTTGGTGAGACATAGACACCTTTGTGCACCACACTGAGAGGCAAATCCACTGGCCTCCTGGGAGAATCATAACTGAGGTGTACTACTGGCTTGACAGCTCGGCCAGTCTTTCTGAGGGAGACAACTATAGTCTCTGCACTCTCAGCACTGGTCTGGGGAGTCTCGTCACTTGTGAGTGGTGCCTCTGCCTGTGTGGGAACTTTCAAACTTGGGGCAATGTCTGCTCCTTGCTCTGCAGGCTCTGTTTCTACAACACTTGACTTATTTTGCTCAGGCACAATCAAGCTTTGAGGCACTGAAGGGGGTGGTCAGCACTCTCATAGTGTTCTTCAGGTTCTGGTATGTCACTAGAAAGACTCATTCCATCAACTCCTCCCTCAGGCAAATCATACAGTTCCATAATACACAGAGACTCAGCATCTTCAGACGTGATACTTTGCACTTCACTTTCAGGGAGCATTGGCTCCAAGGACAAAGCTGGGGGTTAGGCAGTCCAGAAGGCCCAGCTTCATCCCCACAATTAATCATGGGGTTACCTCAAAACAGATGACTCGGTTCATAAGATGGGTAATAGGCATAGTCGCACTTACTTTCGTCAGAAGTGGACTGACAGTCACTATCATTCTGGGCCTGCTGCAGAGGAAACCTTAAATCTGTGACCACTGGGGTAGGTTGACTCTGTCTCTTTCTTGCAGCAGCACAAGTCACCATCCCAGGGGGCTCAATTTCTGGGGGTTCAGCCTCAATCATGACTTGGCCGATAGGTAGCAAGTGGTTACGGTGCATGGTCTTGACAACTTTGGAGTTGTCCTCTGGGTGCACCTTGTACACAGGTAACCATCCAACTTTCCAATAATACATGGGATAAAGATGTCACCATCATAATTTGTAGTTATCTATGTAGTGCTAAATTATGTGAATAATACTGGTCTCCAGGTCGAGCTCTTGAGCCTTTTACTTTTTATCATGCCTCTTTTTATTGGCTAAATTTCTCTTGACGGCCATTGTCTGGGCCAGTTGATAGGCATGGTTCAAGTGAGCTTTCAGTTTCTGTACATATTGCAAGTAGTTTTCAGCTCGGATCCCATCTGGAGAGATCCCAAAACAGACATCAACTGGCAGCCAGGCCTCTCTCCTGAACATGAGATAGTAGGGGGAGAACCCAGTAGTATCATTTTTCATACAATTGTATGCGTGTACCAAGGTGCTAATCTGCTGGCTCCATTTATGCTTATCTTTCGTGTGGAGGGTGCCCAGCATGTCTAGAAGGGTGTGATTAAAACGTTCTGGTTGACGGTCTCCCAGTGGGTTATAGGGGATGGTTCTTGACTTTCACAGCCCCCATAGAGAGAGCATTTCTTTGATTAGCCGACTCTCAAAGTCTCTGCCTTGA
Organism: Neoceratodus forsteri; assembly: GCA_016271365.2. Lineage (NCBI taxonomy): Eukaryota > Metazoa > Chordata > Ceratodontiformes > Ceratodontidae > Neoceratodus > Neoceratodus forsteri. The sequence continues at coordinate 46,092,587 of CM057451.1, forward strand.
TTAGAATGAATCCACTGGGGGGGCACCATAGTGGACGAAGAAATTTTCCACTAGCACCTTGGCCATGGTAGATGCCTTTTGATCTTTGGTGGGAAAAGCTTGTGCATACTGTGTGAAATGATCCGTAACCACTAACACATTGCCAGTGTGCCGCTGATCAGGTTCTAAACACAAGAAGTTTATGCAGACTAGTTCCATGGGGGTGCTGGTAGTAATATTAACAATGGGGGCAGCCCTCTGAGGCAGGACTTTTCTTTGCAGGCAGCAAATACAAGTCTTTACATGGTGCTCAACATCGGCCCCCATTTTGGGCCAGTAGAAGCGAGATCATACCAGGTCAAGGCTTCTATCAATACCGAGGTGCCCCATATGATTGTGGAGGGACCTCAGTACCAAATCTTTAAAGGCCGTGGGCAGGACCAATTGTTGCTTGTCTACTTTGCCACTATGATCTACTGTCTCTCTATACAACAACTGACTGAGCAACTTCAGTCTGGGGCCTTCTTTAAACAATAAAGCAGTTCACAAGTCAGTGGAACGTAACTTAGACACATCTTTCCCTGCATGCAGGGTATCAAGTGCTGGCTGAATCATAGGATCTTGGGATTGAGCCCACTGAATGCTGTCATTGTTAAATTGAGGTAGTGCACTAATATCTAGAGCAGAGAAGTGGCGATAAGCAGCTGGTATGCAGGTGTCAGAAGGGCTCAAGCAATCTACTAAACAGCCCACAGTGTCCAAAGACATCGGTTCATCTATATCAAATTTTTGGCACAATGCTCGAATGTCAGGTTCAGACAGCCTGACCCAGTCACTCTTGGAAGTGGGCCTTCGTGATAGGGCATTAGCATCAATATGGTTCAGGCCCGGTCTGTATTCGGCAGCATAATTATAGGTTGATAATGCAGAAAGCCACTGGTGCCCAGTGGCGTCTAACTTAGCTGAAGTCTGTACATAGGTCAATGGGTTATTGTCAGTCTTCACCAATATCTTTGCCCCATAGAGGTATTCATGAAACTGGTCAACGATGGCCCATTTTAGTGCAAGGAACTCCAACTTATGCACAAGGTAGTTTCGTTTGGACGGGGTCAAGCTCCTACTGGTGAAAGCTACTGGTCTCAGGCCATCCTCATGGTCTTGATACAGCTTCACTCCTAGACCCTACAGACTAGCATCTGTATGCAGCACATAGGGTTTGGTGGGGTCAGCATAGGCGAGGATGGGGGTATGGGTGAGCTGGTATATGATCTCATTGAAGGCTGCTTCATAGTCAGGCATCCAACAGGGCCCGAAGAGTTCACCTGGGAAGAAGTATACTTTTTCTGGTTCTTTAACGGCCCCTTTTTTGTATTTATGATTGGAAGGAGGGTAATCCTGAGTAAGGTTCAAGAGTGGGCGAATCACCTTGGAATAGTATTTTAGGAACCTGCGGTAGTAGCCACAGAATCCCAGGAAACATTGTAGTTCTTTCAGATTATGGGGCTGGGGCCAAGTAGTCAGTGCTTCAACCTTACTGGGATCAGTCTCTATCCCTTTTGTAGATACTATGTGCCCCACATACTTCACAGAGGTTTGGAAAAATTGGCACTTGTCAATGGACAACTTGAGGCTGAAGTCTTCCAGTCAGTCTAAGACTTTAAACAGTCAGTTCTCATGCTCCTCTATGGTGCTCCCAAACACAATGACATTGTCCAAGTACACCAGACATTCCATCAAATTCATATCTCCCACTGCACGTTCCATCAGTCGCTGAAAGGTGGCCGGGGCGCCCGATATCCCCTATGGCATCCTCAGAAACTCGTAGAACCCCAATGGACAGATGAAGGGTGTTTTCTCATAGTCTTCAGGGGCCATCTGGATCTAGTAGTGTCTGCTGCGAAGATTCAACACCGAGAACCATTTGCTCCCATTCAAGCATTCCAGGGCATCTTGTATACGAGGCATAGTGTATCGGTCTGGGATGGTCCGCCAGTTCAGGGTTTGATAATCAACATACATCCTCACAGACCCATTCTTCTTACACACAACCACAATGGGAGAGGCGTATAGGCTCCTGGATTCTTGTATCAAGCCAGCAGCGAGCATTTCCTGCAGGTGTCTTCTCACATCATCTATGTCCGCTGGGGCTAGGTGTCGGGACCTCTCTCGAAATGGCTGTTCATCGTGCAGGCATATGTGATGCTCCACACCCTGGACACATCCCACATCCCATTCCTTCAATGAAAACACTTGGTCTTTCTGGGCAAGTCTCTCACTAATTCTAGCCTTCCATTCAGCTGGCAATGAGGAGTCACCAAAGTCAGACAAGTCTGGGGTCACTCTCTCCTTCTCACCAGGGTGCTTGTTGCTGGGCAATACTGCACTGTCTGCGCAGTGTACCATAGCTAGGGTGCACCCTCTGTTTACCCGGATCTCCTGATCTGACACATTGTGAATCTGGACCATCACTCATTGTGCATAGGCATGGGCATGAGCAGGCAAGATGCTGGGCTTGACCAATAATCCTTCTGGCAATTTTCTATCACTTGGCACATCCAACATCAATATTTTGTTCTTGACATCTTTCCAGAGGCGTACCTACCCTTGAATGATACACTGGGTGTTAGGGGCCAGTACCATTGAATTGGGATCCTTCTTCCACACGACCCCCACTGGTTCATCCTGGTCTACTTCCTCGGGTTTCTGTTGCAAATCATAGGCCCTCTTGATCAGAGCCAGAATTCTCAGGGCCCTCCCAGTCCATCATCCTTGTTTCTTGTGACAGATTTGCACCAGTCTCCTGAACATATGGGCGTTTGTCCCAGTTAACAGGAGGACCCCATCATACAGTCCGATGGGGGGGGGACATGCTAGGGCCAATGTCTGTACTCGCTCCTCTACACCCATTACAGTTGCAGGAAAAGACAACCAGAGGCAGACATATCCTAGGTAGGGATAAGACTTGTCCCTCAGGCCCCACACATGTAGGCCTTCCAGGAATTGCAAAGGCACATCAAATATGTGTTTGTCATACCAGTCCTGGAATATGATGGTCACTTGTGACCCACTGTCAAGCACAGCCCAAGTATGAATACCATTCACAGTCACTGTAGTCTCCATTGAAGGGCCCACTATTTTGGACCAGTCTGGAGAGGAAGTAGCAGAGGCCAGGACAGACGATTAAGCCACAAAGAAATTTGACTTAGGGTTTCTCGAACCCTCACTGCGGTCATTTCGGGTGCCACTTGGCCATTGATGTTCTTTTCTGAGCTCCCCTTGAGTCTGTTTACTACTCTTTCCAAGTCCTTCTGAGACCAGCATTCTATTTTTATATGGCCATCCTTTCCACAGTTGTGACAAATGATAGACTCCTGGGTCATCCTGGGAGAGAACATCATATGAGGAACTGAAGCAGTAGTAAGAGATTGGGGTCTAGTATCTGCTTGCAGTGGTGAGAGTGGTGCAACGTGTCTTAACAGTTCCTTAAGAGTGGCAGTCAATCCGGTGATCTCGGCCTTGGAGCCACCCTCGATAGCGAATGTCTGAGGGTGCACCCCCACTCCCATGGCAGTCACATCCTGAAAGGGACCAGAATCTTGTTCCATGGGGGAAAACCTTGCAGAGGCACCCATCTTCAGCTCTCAGACTTTCTTTAGTAGCTTGTCTTTCCAATACTGGGCCCAGGGTGGAAGTCCATTGCATTCTCAGAGTGCTCGTTAAGTGCCAACTTTTGCCCCTGAGCCTCACTTGGCTGATCACTCTCAGTCACTTGCGTAGCAGCAGATATGGGTGCAATTCCCACATGGGGTCGCCTTTGCTCAACCTCCTGAATTTTTTTCATTAGCTTGTCATAGAAGGTGGCGATTCCAGTCAGGTGGCAAGGCGCAACTGAAGCAGTAACAATTCTGAAAATGGAGCAGACTTAAGGATCCAGTCCAGCCTAGTTCAATCTAATTCATTTGATGGAAAACTACCCTTTCTGAGGCACTCTTGTAGCAGCTTTTCAAGCCAGTGTACATACACAGACAATGGCTCCCCTGGGTACTGCTGAGCGTTTCTTACTCTCCACCACAGATCCTCATCTGAATCTGGGCTCCCATACACATTTTCCAATGCATCAAGATAGTCCTGTGCAGTTGCTTTGGGGTTATTGGCCCACTTGGCACGGATGGTAGCCAGGGCAGGACCTCGGAGGCTTTCACTCAACCTCTTTCATTTCTCTGCTTCTGAGCATTGCAATTCAAGTACTAGAGGGGCAACATAGTCTATCCAGGTCTCCCAGTCATCTTCCCCCTGGGTGGTGGGGAGGGTGCCTGAGAAGATTCTCAGCCTTCGGTAGGAGTCGTGACTAATGGCAGGTGCAGATATGGGGGCCAACATTGGCATGGGCATAGAAGGTGGGGGCAGTAACAGGTGCTGGAGTGGGAGGGGGGTGTTGGGGAATGAACACCCTTTGGTGGCAGGAATAGTTTCTTAAAGTCCTCTACAGTTAGCCGGCCCAGTGGCGTGGAGGGCTAAGGCATCATGTCTTACCTTCTGCCATGCCAGCAACCCATTACGAGTGGGCCGTCGGGGGTCGGCTGGGGAGGGAGAGGATTGAGCGTCCCAGAGGACAGCTCTTCTCTCCCAGGGAGGGGTTGGGATAGAGTCCGCTGTACGCCTAACCCCTATCGAAGGCTGGGGGTCAACACCGGTGGCTCACACCTAGGGGACGGTTGCAGGGCAGTTGCCCAGTGTGTTGCGTGCGGGAGCACATGGCTCGCCCATTGGCATCATTGCACATTGCTGTGCCGCTTGGGGGGGAGGAAATGGAAAATAGCCCCTCGGCAGGATGATTGCCAGATGTTGCAGGCCCCGCTCCCGTGATAGGCGGCAGCTCCTCACACCGGATCCATACTGGTGGGTTGAGGGATCCCCACCACCCCACCATGGGAGGCAAGCTGTGGAGGAAAGCGATGGGGCATTGCTGCGAGCAGGAGGTGGAGCTAGGCGCCCTGGCAGGAGGGAGCACCATAGGGGATGAAGGCGAATAAATAGACTAACAGCAAAATAGAAAGTCCTCTACGGTTTTCCCTTCCTTCAGCAACAGCTTAGCAAATTTCTCCTCAAAAGTCTCAGATAACGGTGGGAGCTCATCCTCCTTGGGGTCTTCACTGTCTTTTGTTATCACTCTCAAGGAAGCTGGAAACCCTTCTGGAGCAACAGTCTGTGGCACTTTAGAGCTGTCCATGAGGTTACTATACTCTACCAAGGCTATGAAAGTTTGGGCGCTCAAATCAGCCTGTTGACCCACCACCACAGGGTTTTTTAAACATTCAGCTTTGGAGAGTGCTCCCTCTACAGTGTCTTTACTGTTATTTCGGGGAATATCCAGTATAAGTAGAGTATTTTGGGGGTCAATCTCCTGCCCAGTACACCACCCACTAACTGGTGTACAGCCATTTCTACTGGGGTATCCATTAATCTTTAACAATAATTCATAATTTTTGGCCATCTTGAAGGCACAAAATCCCAGCGGTGAGCCTCCAGAATGTAACCCCTAGGTGGAACTATCCCAAGGTCTAATACCTCTGCCTGCTTGGCTAGTAGCAGGTTAAGGGGCCTGAGTTCTGAAACGGGTGCCTCCACCTGGAGGTCAGGGTTGGTAGTGGTCAAGCTAACCTGGACACAGCCCTCAGGGACACTGTAACACCCCCTCTTTCCTTATTAGTGGCTGGAACAATACACAATAATCACTTTTACATTACCCCTGATACACCACACAAGTACCCACACTGTTTGCACTTACCACCAGGGCTTTCCTCTGGCCCAGCCCTGGGAACCCCCTGTAAAACATGGTTATACACAGCAAATAACAGCAGTACAGTACTTTTGCACAAACTGGAACCACAGTCAGGGTAAATGCAAAAAAGAGTTAGATCTGATTTATTTAAGGGGCTTGAACAAGGAAGGGGTATGATCAGGTTAATTTGCTTAAAGGCTCTATCAATCAAACAGTTATGCATGCACTTCAGGGTCCATAAACAGTCACAGACTCTGGGTACCCAGACGGAGAATGGTGGGCTTGCCAGGAACATTGCAGCTGGTTGGGGCCCTGTGATGGAAGAAAACAACATGCACAACACACATTATTTGTAATCCGGAGCTTAAGGGCTCAGTTCATGAAAAGAAAACAACAAGACAATCAAATGACACACTTTTAGATTAGGCTGTTGTTGCAGGGAGTTACCCTGATTATTACTAATGATACCCAAGACTGGACACAGGCTGGATGAAAATCAAGACAGCAGGTGGTTAATCTGGAGTGCCAGGAGAAGCAGGGCCCACATGATTCACCGAGGCGTCATTCCTGTTCAAGCATGGAGCAGGGGGGACTGACCCCCAGGCAGGTCACTTGTCGGTGGCTTTCTCTGTGCAGTGGGATAGTCTGGCAGGGCCAGCGTGGCATGGCCCAGGCCGAATGGAGACGAACGCGTATTCAGTCCGATTAGGCTGGATAAAGCTTCCAGCAAGCAGAACACAGTTCACACAGTGGGGAACCAAATCCGACCCACTTTCAATATACAGCACATTTACATGTAAAGGATTCGATGGTAACAGCAAGCAGAACACAGTTCATGCAGTGGGGAACCAAATCACGACCCACTTTCAATACACAGCACATTTACATGTAAGGAAATTCTATAGTACCAGGCAAACCACTCTCCAGTAACGATCGCAAAGTCTCTGCACAAACCGGCGATTCAAAAGCAGCCAGAAATCCTGACAGGCTGATTGCATTCAGCAAATCTTCAGTCTTCTCTGTGTATGAGCCTGGTAAAAAATCAGTGGCTTACTTCATTCTCACAAACTTGAATTTAGTCCAAAATAATTCTCTTCTCTAGCTCTCAGGGGCAGCAGGCAGACATGCAGGCCACAACTCAGGCCTTTCCACAGTTCTCCCACGTGAAACTACTCAGACAAATCAAATCAAATCAACTTTATTTATATAGCACCTTTCAGAGCCAAGGCACTGTACATAAAAACATATACATAATATAGATTAAAACAACATTAAAATATGTCAACCATATTTAAATAAACGCTAAGCTAAATAAATGTGTTTTTAAACCAATTTTAAAACTATCGATGGTTGGGCATTCTCTCAACCAACGAGGTAGAGAATTCCACATTGTTGGTGCTGAAAAAGCAAAAGCACGTGAACCTGATGTTTTCAATCGAACCCTGGGAATCTCTAGCAATCCCTCATTGGCGGAACAGAGAGGATGGAGGGGGCAATAGGGAATCAGGAGATCTTTCAGGTAACTGGGTCCCTGGTTATGCAGGGCTTTAAAGGTTAGTAAACCAACCTTAAAGGTGAGCCACCGTCTAACAGGCAGTCAGTGCAGTTCATGGAGCACCGGTGTAATATGACTGGCTCTAGATGTCCCAGTCAAAAACCTGGCCACCACCTTCTGCACCAGCTGCAGACAGCGGATATCAACCCCAGGTAGCCCTAGGTAAAGGGAATTGCAGTAATAAAGATGGGTAGTGACAAAGGCATGGACCAATGTTGAAAGATCACCCGATAGAACCAGGTGTTTCACCCGGGTGATATTCCTCAGATGGTAAAAAGAGGATTTGACGACAGCGGATACCTGAGATTTTAAGGTTTGTCCCTCATCAAAAATAATGCCCAGATTACGCACCTGATTGGAGGTAGGGAGCGGCATACCACCAAGTAACAGACCTGTTGTCCAACTCCCAAACCTGCCCCGAGACGACCTGGGTCCACTTTCAATACCTCAGTCTTATCCGGATTCAGTCTTAGTCAGCTGGAACTCATCCAAAGTCTGATCTCAGCAAGGCAGTTGTTTAGCATGGAGAATGCATCATCCTGGCTGGGGAGAAAGGACAGATACAGCTGGGTATCATCTGCATAGCAGTGAAAACCCAAACTGTATCGCCTGATGATTTCTCCCAATGGCAGCATATACAGTGCAAACAACATGGGAGCTAAAATGGAGCCCTGCAGTACCCCACAAGGTAGAAAATGAGCGCCAGAGGAATAAATTCCAATGGCAACTCTCTGAGACCTGTCTGTGAGGTAAGAATGAAACCATTTGAGGACTGTACCAGACAGCCCGCAATAAACCCACAGGTGTTCCAGCAGCACACCATGGTCTACCGTGTCAAATGCAGCAGAGAGATCGAGAAGGACCAGAATGGTACATGCCTTTCGATCTCTAGCCATTAGGAGATCACTCAATACCCGAACAAGGGCAGTCTCCGTGCTGTGCTTCTTTCTAAAACCAGACTGGAGAGTATCATAGACATTGTGAGTCATAAGATGATCATCCAGTTGCAACACAACCGCCATTTCAATAACCTTACCAACAAATGGCAGGTTAGAGATAGGCCGGTAGTTAGCTAGACAATCTGGATCCAAGGAGGGTTTTTTAAGGAGTGGTCGAATGACCGCATCCTTGAGGGTGTCGGGAAAGACCCCCCTCTCCAAGGACTTCTAGACAATGTCAGCAAGGATTGGGCAGATAACTTCTACACATCCTACTAAGAGGGGTGTAGGGCCCAGATCTAAACTACAACTAGTTGGTCGCAATAGCCGCATGATCTTTACAATGTCACTGAACTCCAGCCATCGAAAGTCTGACCACCGATGCCAGACCTGATGCTGGCAACCTTATTTGCAAAAAACTGAGCAAACTCCTCGCATTTTAGCTGAGAAAAAGCTTCTCTGGGCTGGAGACAGATTGGATTGCACAATCTGTCCACAGTCCAGAAAAGCTGAGCCGGTCGGTTCTGTGCAGCAGAAATCTCCCTGGACAGGAATTCTGCCTTCTTACTGGTGATTTCTGATTGATAGCCATCATAATGTGCCATCAACCTAAGCCTGTCAACATCTGCTTGACTGTCTCAAGCCCTTGCTCATTCAGCTCCCAACTGAGATCTGACTCAACTGCCAGCAAGCCATGGACTTTCCCCAGAATCAAAAGGTTTGGTTCGCTGATCTGTCTGTCAGTCACAACAAAGGCTCCCCCTTCAGGTACAGAAAGGCGCCAAAAGCCCCAAACTACAGTTCCTACAGATTTTGACTCCAGACAGCTCCTGTAGTCCGGCTCCATTTTAGGTCTCAACAGAACTGATTGGTCCAATTCGCAGTCCAAAACCAAGATAGTGGAGATAAACAAAACAGTCTTTGCTGCAAGGAAGGCAGGTTAGACAAAGTACATTATCATTATCACTCTAAATGATTTTCAGCAAATAGTTACATCTTTCAACAGAGCTCCCTCTCAGATTACTTATGAATGCAATCCAGGCAGCTCTTAAAGAGACAGTACACAGAGGCTATACGGGCACTCTCTGGCAATCACATTTAAACTGCTAAAACGCAGGACACCAGCCTGGCAGTGAGCATTTAAGCAAGCTTGAGGAAGACTTTTCAGGAACTCCCATTTGTAGGGGGGGGTTACACTAGACTTTAGCAAGGCATTTGACACAGTCCCACACAAAAATTAATACACAAATTAACCAGCCTTGGAGTGGGTCCGGGGCGTTAGCCTGGGTAAAACATTGGCTGGAGAACAGGACACTGAAGGTAATTGTAAACAGAGTCTTCTCTGAAGAAAGGGGAGTTACTAGTGGGCTACCGCAGGGTTCAGTACTGGGCCCAGTCCTTTTTAATGTCTTTATAAGTGACATTGCAGAGGGACTGGAAGGAAAAGTACACCTCTTTGCAGATGACATAAAGATCTGCAACAGGGTTGATACACAAGGAGGCATGGAAAGGATAAGAATTGATCTTGACAAGGTTGGAGGAATGGTCAGAAGTATGGCAGCTTGGTTCAGTGCAAAGAAATGCAAAATAATGCACCTGGGAAACTAAAACCCAGGGGAAAATTACACAATGGAGGAGAGGTAATAACAACAACAAAAATGGAAAGGGACCTGGGGGTAACTATATCAGATGACCTTAAGGTTGGCAAGCAATGTGAGAAGGCAGTAGGGAGGGCTGGGGGGATACTGGGATGTATAGTTAGAGGCATCACCAGCAGAAAACAGGAAGTTGTTATCCCTCTGTACAGACAGCTGGTGAGACCCCATCTGGAGTACTGTGTCCAGTTCTGGAGACCCCATCTCTGCAAGGACATAGACAGGATGGAGGCAGTCCAGAGGAGAGCAACTACAATGGTGCAGGGTCTGCAAAATAAGCCATATGAGGAGAGACTAAAGGAGTTTAATATGTAAACCCTTGAGGAAAGGAGGGAGAGGGGGGACATGATAGACACTTTTAAGTATCTCAGTGGAATCAACAAAGTCCAAGAGGGTAGAATCTTTCAGAAAAAGAGATGTGCAAGAACAAGGGGACACAATTTGAAGATAGAGGGGGGATGGCTCAGGGGCAATGTGAGGAAGTATTTTTTCACAAGAGAGGGTGGTGGACACATGGAATAGCCTTCCTGAGGAGGTTGTGGAGTCTAAAACTGTGGGAGAATTCAAGAATGCATGGGAGAGACATAAGGCAATTCTTGTGGTGGGTTAACTAGGATCTGCAGCTTATCCTGGAGGTAAGGAAATGGACAGACTAGGTGGGCCAAGTGGTCCTTATCTGCCATCAAAGTCTATATTTCTATGAGTGCAAAATTGCTGTGAACAGGCTTAGATTCACATTTAAGTTAACATTCATAGGACAGTTTGGAGAAACTTAACCAGTACCAGAATCAGTAAATAAAATTATCTTAAAGTCCAAAAGGAATAGGAGTAGCAAAGAATTCAAAAAGTGTAGCAGCCAATCAGCATGCAGAGCTGATGGATCTGGCCAGTCAGTGTGGATACACCAGAAGTTTCAGCAGCTTACCTTCGGTCTGGTGGTCTGCACGCAGTACAGCGAGGAGGCAGCCCGTGGACAGAGGGGACCCACCAGGCTACTTGCAGCAGCAGAGGCACCCTTGTCAGGGATGAAGCTTTGGTCTGGTGGTCTGCAGACACTACAGCAAGGAAGCAGCTGGTGGACAGAGGGGACCTGCCGGACTGCTTGCAGCAGCAGAGGCACCTTTGTCAGGGGTGGCGCTTCAGTCTGGTGGTCTGCGGACAGTACAGCGAGGAGGCAGCCGGTGGACAGAGAGGACCCACCGGGCTTCTTGCAGCAGCAGAGGCACTCTTGTCAGGGGTGAAGCAATAAAGTAATGAAACACAGAAGATGAAGTAAAGCGGGACCACGGACACAAGGCAGGAATTAGGAGGAAATGGAGAGGAAGAGGAATGCATAAAGTACAAAAACAACAGAGAGCAGGAATGGCAAAGGAGAACAGGCAGAAGAGAAACAAATGGGGCACAGAAAAGCAAGATGAAGTGAGGAAGCAGTTGGAGGGTACAAATGAACAAAACAAAGAAAGGGAATGGAAGGAGGGGAGGGAACAGGCACTGAGCAAAATCGGGATCAGGCAAAAAAACAGTGAGGGAGAGAAGAAACAGCAGCAAAGTAGCAGGAAAATGAAGGAGGCACAGCCATATGAACCACTCAGGAGCCCAGAGTGCTTCAAAGCAGGCACTTGCTTCAACATCACACACAGGCTGAACTGCTGGGAGAAGCTGGATTTTTGGGGGGAATATGGGAGTAGCTATTCCCCCACATTGAACCTCGATCTTTAGCCCTCCCGGTCTTTTCAAATGTGTAGTGGATGAATGAAGCGCTGGATCATGAGCTATTCTGTTTCATTTAAGCATATTTGTTATAGAAAGAGAGATGTTAAAAATGTAGATTCACCTCTCAGTTAGTTTAGCATATGTTGTGAATAGTGCTGAGGAGATTCACTGAAACACAGTGTAGTTAACATTTTTTTAACACCAGTCAGTCAGTTTGTTGGCTGAGGTTGCTGGCAGAATGGTTCAGTACTTGTATACTCTCAAATTACTTGAAGGGTCTGACATTAAAAAAATTCTGTGTTTGAATGAATGACTGGTAATCTCCTCAGTGATATACAAAATATAAACTAAATTGAATGAGATGTGAATCTCTTTTTTTAACATCGTTCTATAAAAACATGCTTGAATGAAACAAAACATCTCAAGACCCAGAGTTCATTCATTCACTACACATTTGCATTACATCTTCCCTTTATGTGTAACACATAGACAAAGGGAGCACGTATCAGCGGCTGTCAGAAAACAAGCTTATTTTCCCCAGCTTCCCTCCAGTTCTGGTAGATCAGAAAAAACTCTTCTAGAGATTTTTCTCCAAATTTTAAGCTTGGTTTATTTAATATAACATGGTAAAAACATGCAAGCATACAGACCCGCCAAAGTCCCGACTCAGTCAGCCACCAAGAAACCCCAGCGCTTCGCCACACAGGCTTCCTCAGGGGGCATCCACCAGCTCTGACAGCACTGACCAGACTGCATGAGGATGTGCATATCCAACAGTGATCAGGAGTGAGTATGGTATAGATTCATTTGGCAAAGTGAAGCTCGAGTCAGATATTGGTTTTTCTCATCATGGGCTTGAGTTTCAGAATGAAAACTTTGATGCAAGACACCTGTGCCAAACGGTTTTGATGCAAGTGGCACCTTGCATCAAATTCTGCGGCAATCCCAATTTTCAAACACTGGCTGCATTGAAAGTGGGATAGCATGCACCAAAACTGCCCTGCACTACCCTTGCAGTAGAAGCACCCTTGTGCCAGGTCTCAAAGGGGCTTGTGCCATGGCGGGTCTGCACCATGCCCTTATTTGGAATTTCAGATGGTCTTCCATGGTCACAAGAGGGGGCTTCAGTTAGACCAGCCAGTAGCTGGTCTAAGGGCCCTGCACTGCTGCCTGGAAGAAAGGTGAGGGGGGGCCAGAAAGGTGGGGACCAGGGTCCAAGGGAGCAATGCAACTGCCATGGGGGGGGGTGATGAGAGCACGGTGGCATTAAAAGGGATCTGAGAAGGCACCCAGTGAAGGTGCCATATGCAATGGCACAGAGCTGATTAGCCTGGCTTGGGGGCTGGCATGGCCAGACCATCGTGACCCCAGATCCCAGGTGGAAACAGCCCTGGCACCTGCCCCACAGGTGACACAGTCCCCAGCAGTGTAGTCTGGCATCCACTGGCTGCCACGTAGGAGGGGGGCTATGTACCAGGGGAATGTCACAGTGCCTATGGAACATAACTATCCACTGACTGCACTGCACAACCTGCAGCCAATGCCACCCACTGCACATAGGGGATTGTGGCACATGTGGGGCAGGTGCCAGGGCTGTTGCCACCTGGGGTCAGGATCATGATGGTCCAGCTGTGCCAATGCCCCCTACTCCAGCTGATCAGCTCTGTTCCTCTGTGCATGGCACCTCTGCTAGGGGCCTCCTCATATAACTTTCACTGCTGCTTTTCCTCCATTGCCTCCGATGGCAACCCCACTGATCCCTCAGCCCCAGTCCCCACTTCCAGGCATATTAACCCCCCCACCTTTGTGGCTTGTCTAGTCTTGTGATGGGCAAGGGGGGGGGCTTGATGGCACACACTGTCAAACTCCTCAGATGTCCCTCCTAAAGTCTGACACAACCCTACAGCTGCAGCAACTCTTGGGACTTTGGTGCAGAGACACCCATTTTTATAAAATAGTGTGCAGGATCCCTGATGCATCTGGAGGTTGCCACAGCCATAGATCGGTACACTGTGTGCCACTCTAAGCACTGATTAAAAATTCAAGCCCCATATATACACAACACACTGGTCCAGTGTGAAAAAGAAATTGATCTCTTTCTGGGTTGCCAGATGGTGACAAAACAATTCACACAGAGCGTCACTTCTTTCATGTGAGCACAAGGAGTGGATGTGAGCTTTCTACAAAACATCCCATAAAGCTCACCCAACACCCTTAGAGCAGGATCATCATTTGTATTGTACTAAAGAAAGTTCTGTCAATCAGCCCAGTTCAGAAGTCATAACCTAGGACATTTAAAAACGTGGGTAGTTGCAGTTTCCTTCTACCTAACCAAAGTACAGTGGTATAGAAATAAACATGTCACTTGCAAAATGCTGTGTGCTTTCAATGTAAAAGAGTTTCATTTGTGTGAATGGGCAGCAGATCAACTGCAGTACAAGCAAAATATCTTAGAAAGGCACTTACAAGGCTCATACAGAGGGTAAAAACAGCTGTATGTTGAGTGCCCAAACCCTGTTAACTCACTGTTTGAAAACTGAAGTCAGTGCTAATGCACATGACTGGAGTCACAAATTCAGTTTACACAAGCAATAACACATGATGAGGTGTGGGTTATCTCCTGATAAGAGCGCACCCAGGTTCGTTATGAGGCATGAGGCACGTGTGTTATTGCACTTAGAAAATGGGCCTCCCCAAAGCCCTAGTAAAGAAAAAGAAAAAAAAATTAAACAAAAAAAGTACGGTTAAAAGTGTTAAATATGCAGGCCATGAAAAAATAGTGCATAAATAGTATATTAGTAGTATAGAGCATATATGTCATCCACTGTCTGTGTCCCTCTCTGTTTCCTCCCAGCTGTGTTCCCCAGCAAACATTTTTTTTCATTTTCATTTAGTTTTTTTTCAGCGTTCGTTGTGTTTTTTTTTCTTCTGTTGCGGCTATCAGCCCGATTGATAGTCAGTCACTGTGTCTGTTAGCGGCTGTACAGAGCAGTTTCCACTGTGGTGTATGTCTCTGTTCTTGCTACTCCTAGTTCTTTTCTGTTCTTTTTTAAGTTTATTTTAGTTTTTTGGGGGCTTTCTGTATTAATTACAGCCACTGGCCCACTTGACTGTAAGCGAGTGTGTCCCTTGGTGGCCGCCGTACAGACCACTTTCACTTTCCGTATTCTGAAAGTCTAATTTCTCCTTTGTGCCACGTATGGGATTATGAATTTGATTGTTGCCTCCTACCATGGACGGGGATGGGTTAGTGGTAAAGATGGACAACACAAAGACAGGAGATACAGGACACATACAGAGACACCACAGATTCTGCTACCATTTATGGCTGTGGTTTTGAATAGCAGGAGCAGAAACAACAGCCCGAGTGAGAGTGTCATATGGTAGGAACAGACAGCCAGTGAAAAACCTAAATGCAAGTTACTGAATTTGTAAATTTGTTGTCCTGCAGGAAAGAGGAAGGGGGGGGGTGAAGGTTAGATATATATTTTATTTTGAGATTTCAGGCTTTTAGACGTGGACATTAATGCCAGTCTCCCATTACTGTGCTGCCACAGTGCTGTTGTGCTTGATAGCTGCCACTTCAGTGAGCTCTACCAATCAGAGTTTCTGTTTATGCTTCGCAGAGCTCACTGATTTCTTTTTGTCATGTGGCATCTTGGTGAGCAGTAGTCCCGGTTGGCTACTATATCATCTGATAAGGACACAGCTCAGATGATGTAGTAGCCAATCAGAGACTTGGATTTCTTAAGCTCATTTTATAAAAATAGTTACTTGACAGGTTTAGAGAGTTCCTTCTACAAAGATAATTAGATTGCAGATATCTGCAAGGTAACTGCTAACAGAGGATATGGTTCATATGCATTACAAAATACCAAACTCACACATGAACGAGTTTACCCATGACTTAGTACCGTGGATATGAGGGAGCATTGTTCAGTGGCCTTTGGAACATTTTGTTCACTCTTTTAAGCCACTTCACTCTAATTAGTGTGGTGGGTGGCCAGTGGGATCCAGAGCAAGAAAAGAGTGTGGTGGGAGAAGGGGGGGAGAAAACAGCTGCATTATACAGAACGGGGAAGATGCAGACACTCAGATAGATGACATAGAAAGATAGACAACAAGCTGTGTGTTCATAGTCATGTGCTACAAAGCCTCTTCTCAGTGTAACTGCAGTACATAAGCATAGCTCTCACTATGCAGTCGTAAAAAGGGGCACTGGTTCTGATAACACTCTGAGTTCCAACAATTTACTGGCAACAACATCATCACTTTCCCAGTAACACAAATCCCCTCCTTGTGGACCCATAAGTACTTTTTTAGGCTGATAAAAGATCATTCTTGTTGCTCTTTCAGCCTACTCTGTTACACATACAGGCAGTCAAGTAATCCTTGTTTTTATCCCTAATAAAACGTGCATCCTTTTCGATTTGTTTTACTGGTCCCAGAAATTGGCTTGGGCCGAATAGGGAGCATGATTTGACTTCTTTTGACTCCTTTCTTAAAATCAAAATCAGTCCTGTTCAATGAAATAAGCTTTCTATGATATTCATTTTTTTTCCTGCCTGTCCTTGCTTGTATTTCCTGCTCCCTGCTATCTTTCTGTCTTCTTGTTTCTCTTTTTGTTTCTGGATAGTGTATCTGGCTTATGTATTTAGCAAGAAATTAGCATTCATTTTTTCTTTACTGATTGCACTCTGTCACTGAGTAAATGAAAATGTTTTTGCCGGAAAATTGTTGGAAACCAAAGTGTTATAAGTTAATATGGCCTGCGAGGGATGTCTGTCATGGTGTAAGAGACTCCGAACATGAGGTTTGAGTGAGAGGACTGTGAAGCAAATCTGAGCACTTCTGTTTGCCCAAACCTAATGAGAGGAGTCTGTTACACCATAAGAAACTTCCCTCAGAGGCTCTATTATCTTATTTATAATTAACTTGAGTTTAGTTTGAGTAATTTATAATATGTTTAGAGTATTTTTTCATGTTATTGTGTTGTCCTTCCTTCTGCTGCTGAAAAGGAGCGCTCCCTTTTAGCACACCTACAAAAGAACATGCTATACACAGACTAAGAGGTACAATGACTCTGTGCACTGATTGGCTGAAATCACAGTTAGTGACTTATAAATGGAGAGCAATGAGTACCAATGGCTGTAGTCTGGGTAACAAGCTTCCTGAGTTAGTGGCCTTGATGGAGGAGGAATATCTGGATATTGTGGCAGTCACAGAAACATGGTACACGCAAAACCATGACTGGGACGTAAACATACCAGGATACACTATCTACAGGAGGGACAGGGAGGGTAAAAGAGGAGGAGGAGTAGCTTTAAGGGAAGGCATCAAAGCAACAGAACAAAAAGGTAAACAGGGAGGAGAAGAAGCACTGTGGGTCAATTTGGAGACAGGCAACGCACCACAATCCGCACAGGGGTTGTATACAGAGGGGGAGGAAATGGACAAGGAAATGATAGAAAGTATACTTAGAATGGCAGAAAAAGGGGAGATATTGCTGATGGGTGATCTGAATATGCCAGATGTTAACTGGAGTGCAGTTGCAGCAGCCACTTCGAAGAGTGGAGTTATTCTAGATGCCCTACAGGGGACATGCCTTAGACTAGTATTGGAGCCCACTTGAGAGGGAGCAATCTTAGACCTGGTTCTCTCAAATGGAGATGGAGAGAGGATCACAGATGTAGAAGTGGGTAGCCATCTGGGAACTAGCGACCATCGAACAGTATGGTTCACAATAAACACAGCAATAGAGTCAAGCCATACAAAGGCAAAAGTACTGGACTTTAGGAGGGCTGATTTTGTCAAAATGAGTGAGTGCTTAAGGAATGCACTAGGAAATGGTCAGGCAGGAGGGGTGGAAGAACAATGGGGAATAATAAAAACTGTCATTACAGAGGTAACAAGCCTTTGTGTGAAGCAAATAAACAAAACTATGTAAGAAACCACTATGGTTCTCAAAGGAAGTGGCAGTGAAGGTTCAAGAGAAAAAGAAAGCATTCAGGAAGTACAAGGAATCACAGAAGGAGCAGGACAGAGAACTGTATCAGTTAAAGCAAAAGGAAGCTGGGAAGGCAATCAGAACAGCAAAGGCCCAAACCGAGAGGAAAAGATGGCCAATTCAGTTAGAAGGGGATAAAACCTTTATAGGTAAGCATCAGGGAGTGAAGGAAGACCAAGGGAGAGATAGTGAGGCTTAATAAAGGGAGGGTGGGCAGAGGGTGACTGTGAAAAGGCAGAGATACTAAACAAATATTTTTGCTCAGTATTTACAAATGAAGAGGGGGAGGTACCTAAAACAAACAATAGAAACACTCTGGATACACAAGTTGATACCAGCCCATTTACAGAAGAAAGGGTTCTGAAAGAACTCTTAAAACTGAAGGTGGACAAAGCAATGGGGTCTGATGGGATTCATTGCAGAATTCAAAAAGAACTAAGGGTAGAACTAGTGACACCACTGACTACCCTCTTTAACAAATCATGGGAGGATGGGGTGGTACCCAAGGACTGGAGGAGGGCAGATGTGATTCCCCTTCACAAAAGTGGGAGCAAGGCAGAAGCAGGAAACTAGAGACCTGTTAGTTTAATCTCAGTGATAGGGAAAATGATGGAATCACTTCTGAAGGAAAGAATTGTCAGGTATCTAGAGGCCAGAGGCGCACAGGACCCAAGGCAGCATGGTTTCACAGCGAGAAGGTCATGCCAGACGAATCTGATAGATTTCTTTGACTGCGACCAAAGTAGTAGATCGTGAGGGAGGGCTGTGACATGGCTCTACCTAGACTTTAGCAAGGCATTTGACACAGTCCCACACAAAAGATTAATAACAAGTTAGCCAGCCTGGGAGTGGGTCCCAAGATGACAGCCTGGGTAAAGAATTGGCTGGAGAATAGGACACAGAGAGTAATGGTAAATGAGTCCATTCTGAAGAAGGGGTTACTAGTGAGGGTGCAGGGTTCAGTATTAGACTGGTCTCTTCAATGTCTTTATAAGCGACATTGCAGAGGGACTGGAAGGAAAAGTATGTCTCTTTGCAGATGACACAAAGATCTGGACAGAGTTGATGCACAAGGTGGGGTGGAAAGGATGAGAAGGGACTTGGCAAGGTTAGAGGAATGGTCAAATGTATGGCAGCTTAGATTCAATGCTAGAAGTGCAGGTAATGCACCTGGGAGACAAAAACCCAGGGAAGAGTACACAATGGGAGGTGAGATACTAACAACAACAAAAATGGAAAGGGACCTGGGGTATCATATCAGATGACCTAAAAGTGGGCAAGCAATGTGAGAGGGCAGCAAGGAGGGTTGGGGATACTGGGATGCATGGGAGAGGCATCACCAGTAGAAACAGGAAGTTATTATCCTCTGTACAGACAGCTGGTGAGACCCCATCTGGAGTACTGTGTGCAGTTCTGGAGACCCAATCTTGCAAAGACATAGACAGGATGGAAGCTGTTCAGAAGAGGGAACTAAAATGGTGCAGGGTCTGCACCAGAAGAGCATGAAGAGAGACTTAAGGAGCTTGATATGTATAGCCTCGAGGAAAGGAGGAGAGGGGGACATGATAGAAACTTTCAAGTACCTCAAGGAATCAACAAAGTCCAAGAGGGTAGCATCTTTCAAAAAGAGGTGTGCAGGAACAAGGGGTACAATTTGAAGATAGAGGTGGTCAGAGGTAATTGAATGGAAGTATTTTCACAGAGAGGGTTGTGGATGCATGGAACGGCCTTCCCGAGGAGGTTGTGAGTCAAAAACAGTGGTGGATTTCAAGCATGCATGGGACAGTCATAAGGCAATTCTGGGGGGAGTAGGAAGAAGTAGGCTGCTGGTTAACTAGGATCTGCAGCTTATCCATTAGGTAGGAAAATGGGCAGACTGGGTGGGCCAGGCGGTTCTTATCTGCTGTCAAATTCTATGCTTCTATGTTTCTATAATAGCAGAACTAGTGCCCCTTTTAAATCTTACTTTCACTTGTTAGTAAAGCACTTTATTTAGCACATTGTACTACTTTTTGTTCCTAATTGCTAGGTTGTCCTGCTTTTTAATATGCAAAGATCTCTTTAAAAAATCAGTTTAAAGGTATTTGCAGTAACAATAGGTGGGGAAATTGACAAAGCATAGTTGAGGCTGGCAGTATAGCCCAAAGGTTACAATAATGAGCTGTGAATGAGGTTCGTTCTGAAGGTTGGTTCAGGTTGCCCAAAGTCTTAATGCTTAATTTTTTTTTATAAAAACTAGGTCATCCAGAAATAACCGATGAACTCACATGAAAAAAAAAGGAAAACGGATGAACTCCACTGTATGTCCAAAAAACTATTTTCTTCATTTAGTAACTCCACACATCAATACATGGGTAACAGTTTTGTGGCATTGCCACTTACTCAGGCCAAACACTGTGTTTCTCTTGATTTCATCAGTTCTTATTTTCTCATTATTCCCCTTAAGTGTTTGTTTTTCAGTTTCATCCAACACATCTATTTTTCTGTCAGTCAGTCATGTGGCTGGCAGTCTACTCTTTCTATTTTCATATTTTCATAAATGTTTCTTTATTGTTCATCTCCACACAAGCGTACTGTCCAGCCGACTACCACTGTTGTACAATAGTAAAAAGATTACAGAAAAATAGATGTGTTGGATGAAACTAAAAAACAAACACTTGAGGGGAATTATAAGGAAATAAGAATTGATGAAATTGAGAGAAACACAGTGTTGGTCCTGAAGAAGTGGTGATGCCATGAAACAGGTATCCGTGTATTGTTGTGTGGAGTTACTAGAGAAAGAAGAAAAGAGTTTTTTTGGACATACAGTGGAGTTCATCCATTTTCCTTTTTTTGATCTGTGAATGAGCTTGGCACATCCAGCAGACCTGGGTTTGAGTCTCTCAACCTCCACTTGTAAATGTGTGAACCTAGGAAGTCACTTACCTCGCAGTGCTCCAGGCTCGCCCCTGAAAACAGACATTGTGCTTAGTGGGCCTTACCTGGATACCAAAGAATAAAAAAAATGAGCTTGCACAAAACATTAGGTTTGCTGGCGGGTGCCCACACAAGTCTTTCCACTGTATGCATTGTACTTTCCTCCATTAAATAGCATTTTTTGCACCATTTAAATCTGTGAGTGGTACATATTTTCAGAGAGGCTTCTTGTGACACACCACTGAGAAGAGTTTTGAGCTGTGTGGGAGTGGTGAGTGCTGGATTTTTGCATTTTGCTGTGTCTTGCTTCTAATCTTGGCTCCTGGTTCCTAGTTCCTGCTGCAACTGCTTTTCTTCTTTCATATAATGTGTGCGTGGGGATACAGATGAATGCCAACTGACCTTGAACTAGATTAAGCTGTTCTTAAAGTAAGTATGTGTGTGTGTGTGTGTATATATATATATATATATATATATATATGTATATATATATATATATATATATAGAGAGAGAGAGAGAGAGAGAGAAACAGAATGAGAGAGATAGAGCGAGAGACAGAGAAAATAAACTATGGAAAAGTGTGGTATACAAGGAACTAATGCCATCAAGAGGTCAAAAATGCCATAAAGCCATGAGCCCAAAGGTAAGTTGAGTTGTTGAGCTTGTTTGAGCTCAATATGGTATTATTTCATATTGTAAGTAATAGCATACATTGTCAGCTTTTAATTTATATAATACATTAGGTTGGACACTGTTTGCTGTGTCCTCTGTTTTTTATGGTGTAGTGTAATAGTATATTTAGTAGTGTTTTTCCATAGTATAGCAATTTTCTGTAGTGCAGTGGGCAGTCTGGGTGATCTGCCAACAAATTCTATGTTTTTGTGTTTCCAGTTATATGTTTGTTAGTGGTTTTCCACAGTGTAGTCTGTTGTGGGTTTAGAGACTTAGTCTATTTAGTCCCTGCAGTGTTTCCATAGTGTGGGCCTCCTATAAAAGGAGACTTGGCTCCAGTGGTCTTCCCCTTAGTGTCTTTCTGGTGTGCAGTGTGTAGCAGCATAGTTTGCAGTCAGGAGTGACATCTGGTCAGCTGGTGACTGGCATGTGGTCTAGAGTAGAATATGGTCTGCCATCAGGAGTGGAGGTTTGGGCCCAGGGCACACACTGTAGCGGGAGTGGCAGCAGGTGAAAATTGTGTTCAGGAGTGTCATGGACAGAGAGGACCAGCAGCAGCAACACGAAAGGCCAGAATGAAAGATCTGCAGCTTTGTGGGACATGGTTGCTTGGTGAGTGAGTTTGGAGGGAGGGTGTTGGGTGGCTTTTTAGTGTAGGCTAGGGTACTTTACTGTAGGTAGATTTCTGAAGGTTTTAGGGTGACTGTTATTTGAGTTAACAAGGTGGCTGATACATGTTTTAATAAGGGGCTGTTATATGTTATTAAGGTATCTGTTACGTGTATTATTGGGGGTGTAAATGGATGTTTTGCAGAGAGTTAGGTATTTATATGTTAAGTTGTTAATGTTTTTTGTGAAGATAGTAGGAATCAAACCCAGGTCTGCTGGATGTACCAAGCTCATTCACAGCTTGTTACTCTAACCTCTAAGCTATACTGCTAGTATGTTGCCAGTATGTTTTCTGAGCACCCAAAATCCAGGGTGCCCAGCTTAGCGAGAGGAGCCACTCACCCATGTTCTCTGTATGAAAACAAAGGGACTTTCTTGACTTGTGCTGCAAGTTGCAGTGAGAGCAGTGAGCTACTGTTTCTCAGGTGTCTAGTGGCACCCCCCCCCACCCCCAATTGCTGTCCCTGTATGCTGCCACCAGCTTGAGAACATTTTAGAATTTAGCAGTGTATTATATCAGGGCTTGTATCTGTTTTCTGACCATGGTTGCATTTTAATTTGTGCTAATCTAGTTTACTCATATGGATAAGCTTGCTGCGTAAATGCCGTGCCACCAAGAAAGGGCTGGACTGTAATCACAGAGAGCAATAAGACTGACACACACAAGAATAGCTGCAAAAATGTGAATTTATTACTTCAGCTCACACAGATACATCAGTGAAATAGCTGTTCCACCATTTGTGTGAGCTGAAGTAATAAATTCACATTTATGCTGTTATTCTTGCGTGCGCCGGTCTCTTGTTTTCTAGGACTGGTGATGCTCAATACCCTATAAGTAAACCGTCAGAGTATAAATTAAGACAAAAGGAAAGCTGCCACTGGCATCATTCATGGGCTTCTAGGCACTCAGTAGTGTAGATAGTGTGTGTAGTTTCAGTGCAGCTCTCTCCCAGATCCTCCTGCCTAATAACCTCTGTCCAGGACCCTCTCAGCTGACCTAACAAACTCTCTGCCCCATACCCTCCCACCCGACAAACCTCTTTCCGGGTCTTCATATTGCATTAGGAACTGATTCTCATGTGCAAACCTATCGGGTTCATGTTTGTGTAAATCTTTTTGTAAAATCTGTGGTAACAGATGTTGTGGAGCTGAGTGTTCACACTGTCTTGCAATGTTTTTTACCTGTTCTAGAATGCACTATTAAACCACCTCACAAATGGGACTCAGTTGATGCCTGTATATGGCATTTTACAATTAATGCGCAAACCGTTATTTAAAACAAAGATGCAGACTCAGTTTGCAACTATTGCATGGTACCTGATGAAAAAAAATATTTTTCCTCTCTGTTTAAAATATTGCTTGTTTTTAAATGCATAACAGCTCTGTTAATTCAGTAAGACTTCAGCAACAAAGTTTGTAAGAACACAACCATCTGTGCTCTGGCCTGGTCGTGGAAACCACCAGGCACTTCTCAGTACAGTAGGTGCAGAGAGCCAGTTTTGTTACCGGATCTTCACAGACAGCAGTGCAACAGGTGCTTATTACTTATGTTATGCTTATCTCTCTCTTCCATGATCACTGTACTTATAATATTGTAAAATGTTTTATATGCGTAATTTCCATTACTTGTTTTATCTCTTGTTTTATTACCTGAACACTGTACTGCCTAATACTATATGTATGTCCTTATTGTTGTTTGATGTGGAGCCTTTGTAAAGGAATCTACGACTCAAGGGGTTGTAATTCTGAATGATATTAAATAAATAAAAATAAAATCCCTGGGAGCAGGGACAAACAGTTTGACAAGCTTTTGTTCTTCCCAGAGTTGTCTCTTCGTTGTCACTGCACCTGTTTCCTCCCTGTGACCGTCTTTGGCTTGAACCACCATTGTCATGTCTCCCTTTATAACAGTATTAGAAAAGAGAGATGCACTCTGTGTTTGGTTCACTGAGTTTGTGGTTGGGGTTAACAGTTAATTTACACTTAGGACATACAGTAGACTGTTTGCAAACTATCAACTATACATAAGGATTCACAGTGGAATGGGGTGCTCATGACAGACTATGTAAGACAAAACAAAAAAATGGGCATTTACCACCTCAACTAAAATCACACCACTCTGAATGCATTGTAGAATGAAATAGATGTATTTAGTGCCAATAAAAACTGCACATGTTGCTTGATGCATTTCAGATGCTCTGCCCTTTATCAGAAGCATATCAGTCAAGGTGAACTTACTACTTTTAAATGCACAGACATATGACATCCTCAGACTGCGTTGATCACAAATTTAAATCACATGTGCATTAATAAATTCTAATAAGCATTTTCACTTGTCTAAATACACATTAAATGACATAAAACAATTACTAACAACATGTTATAATAGTGAATACATATATATATATATATATTAAAACCACTACAAATTATGATATTGCATGTGACTGTTTGTTAAAAATCTCACCATTTTTAATGTTTGCTTGCACGCATGCACAAAAAACATTATGTGACAGGTTAGGAGAGAAGCAGGGTTTTGGAGGTGCAGCACTGTGGCAGCCAATGTCCCCACTGCATTCTGAGGCTTGGCCATGTTTCCCCAATGTGATGGCATGCTGCTGCTAACACTAGTTCAGCAAGCATACCACCAGGTTGAAATGAATTAGCTGCTGCAATGAGGGAGTGACCCATCATTGCAGGTCGTGCCTTGACTGGTGTAACATTTCAATAAACATGGCAGGTGGCGGCTTGCTGCCCACCACTCACAGTCCCTAGGAAGTCAACTTCAGGGTTGCCCAATTCCCCTGTCAGCATATGTTCCCCCTTTTACTGTAGTGGTCTGTCAAGGGGGTGCCTAATCCCCCTTGGCATCATGCCCTCAAACACAGACATGCTTGCTGATGGGGATGCCCAATCCCTCTGTTGGCATGTTAAACCCCCCCATCGCATCAGCATTTTCCTGGTGCTGCCCCATCCTGACTGTGTGCGACACTGGGAGCCCACCCCAGCGTGGCCAAAACCTGTGAAAAAACAGAAAATGGTCCACAGGGATGTTTTTTTAATTTTTCTTACCTGAAACAAAGGAAATGATCCCTCACTGTCAGGTCCCTTCCCCCAGCCCACACTCACCCTCTGCACACCCTGCATCCCCACACCACCCAACCCCCATACTTACCTCTGGAGCCCAGTGCAATGATTTTAGGTGGACCAGGAACACGTCTGCACTCTTCAAAGCTGACTGCGAACTGAAGAAATGCCAGTAAGCTGTATAATGGCATAGAAGGGTTTTTTTCAACTTAGGTGGCTATCTCGGCCATTATTGAGAATTTTGGTACCAAATTTTCAACATGGTGTTCTTCAGACCCCACCTCATGAATTCAGTCACTGTCATATCATTATTTGGTCTCAAAAGGTGATTTTGTGGTCACTTCGTGGAATCACCTTTTGGGACTGAGTAATGAAACAACATTGTTACTGTTCATGAGGTGGGCTACCAAAAAGCCTATGTTGCAAATTTGGTGAAAAAATTCCAAAAAGTGACTGTGTTACAAGTGTGCATTGCACAGTTTCTATGCACACTCCTAACTCTGAGAATTTGTAGTATTTTCACTCCAGATTTTCAGCATTGACATTTTTTCACACTTCCTTATGAACAGTACATCTGTCATTTTTCACATGCTGCCGAAATGTGGTTTTGCACATGTGGCACACAATGGCACAGTTGCCTTGGGAAATCAGTGTTAGGAGGAGATTAACAAAATCTCAGTGACACTGTTCATGAGTGGAGGTCCCAAAATGCTTATGTTAAAAATTTGGTGACTGCATTTCACAAAATGACTGTATTACGAGTGTGCGTTGTGCAGTTTCCATGCACACTCATAACTTTGAAACGTTTTAATATTTTCACTACAGGTTTTCAACATTGGCATTTTTTTCACTCCTCCTTATGAACAGGATAGCTGTCATTTTTGACATCCCACCCAAACTGTGTTTTCACACATCTGGTGAAGAATGGCGCGGTCACTGTAGCAAGCAACATTCAAGACAGATTAACAAAATCACAGTGCCGCTGTTCATGAGCAGAGGTACCAAATACTTTCATGAGGTGGGGGTCACAAAATGGCCATGTTGAAAATGTGTAGTGCAACCAACAAATGCCCGGGGCATTATGGTTTCTAACCATAACATCTGTCCTGTACAGACTGACAGGCATCAGGGGTGTGCCTTTGGATTGCTGGCTGTAATACACATGCCATTCTATCACATCCTGCAGCCAGTGACAGGCATCGAGGTGTGCCTTGGACTCTTCAGCTCCAGAGTTCACCCCATTCTCCTATACTGCACCCATTTCAGCATATGTCCTTATGGAATGGGGTGACTATAAAGCCAAACACCCCAATGCACACCTCAACACTTGGTGTCTGCAGAATAGGGTGAGGTGAAATGGCGTGACAACCCAAAGGCATACCCCAATGCCTGTCCATCTCTGCAGGGTGGAGGTGGGGTTTGCGTGAAGTTCAGTACTTCATTGCCATTCCTATTCTGCGTCTGTCTAACTCTTGCACTTCTAATGCTAATACCAGCGAGCAAACATTTGGCATTGACAAATGCTTGTTAATAAACGGCATCAGATCAAATGCTGAATTTAATTCTGGTGGCTTAGCAGCCTGTAGATTGAAAATCCAAAAGGCTTCTCTCTTAAGGATGAGGTTCTTTTAGTCCCCTCCACTTGGGTGTTTACTAGAGATGTGGCAAAATTAAATGTTGTGGGTGAAATTCCAGCAAAATCGGCAATTTCACCATGCAAAACATTTCAAGGAATTCGGCCATTCCACAAAATATTCAGCAGGTGTGAAATTACAAAATTCCCCCACAAAATATGAAATGTTGCCAAAAGAAGTGGAATTTTGGCTGTGAGTGGTGAAATGTCTTAAGACATGGCGAATTTCATACTGTGGCGAGAAATTTCACACTCCGCGAGTGAAATTCCACATTTTGCATCCATGAAAAATTTTACATAATGTGTGAATTTCACAAAATGTTTTGCAGAACAAAATCTGCCAGTTTCGACCATCTCTAATGTTTACTCAATCGGTGACCCTGAATAAAAACCTATGGTTCTCAGGATCAGAACCCACTCTAACGTGTTGTGATGTTGCATATTTTATATTGCCACTTGTAATTGCTCTATGGTGCTCTCCTACCTTCATTTTAAAACTTCTGCTTGTTTTTTCAATATAAAAAAAGCCACATTTACACGCTACCATACATATTACACCCATAGTTTTGTATGTGGCAAACTGTCTTGTCTCGTAGGTTTTATGGTTGCTAGGGCAAATAAATGTATCTCCTTCTAGCACAAATTGACAGAAACTGCATTTCCTGAATCTAAAACACCCTTTTAATCCCTTGCTGAACCACGTTTCTTGTTTATGGGCCAAATGGAAACTATGCATTAGTTCATCTTGTAAAGTGGTAGCTCTCCTACATGCCATCCTTGGCAAATTACTACCGATTTCTGTCAATTTCTCATCATTTTTTAAAACATGCCAATGTCGGTTCAGAATTCTCTCAATTAAACCTGTATGTCCTGAATATGTTGTAACATAATTAAAGCAGACATCCACCTTATCCCTTTGTTTTGTTCCATACACCAAATCATTTCTATCTTGGGATCTAGCTTACTCCTGTGCTTCCTGTATGACATTTCTGTTGTACTGCTTCTGTTCTGGGATTATGAGAAATAGCTATTTAACCATCTGTGCGAGAAGCATTTTAGAGTTTTTTTTAACTCGGCGTTATTGGATATATTGGTACAGCAGCATTTCATACATATGAAAAGGAAAGGTATCAAAAGTATTGAAAAAGATATCACTGGCATATATCACAAATATATCTAGCCTCAGTACTTCTTCCAATTCTCCATTGGTTTTTGCTATAAATAAGTCAAAATATAGCATTAAAGCTGCTGTAAGCTAGAGTACCATTAATAACAAAATATCTCCCTACAATTAGGAGTCCAGTTTATCATCTATATTACTATTAAAAAAAAGAAAAAAGGGCCAAAACTAAAGGCCCAGCAGATGACCACATACCTACCCTCCCACCCCTCCAAGCCAGCAGTCATCTAACATCTTCCAGAGGGTGCATATATCAACTCCCATATATCATCAACACCAAACTTAAATGCCAATTCACGGCATTTCACCAAGAACAAACATATGCAAATGCCTCCTCAGGTCTTGTCAACATGCTCCTCATAACATTGGATGCAATCTCTCTCCCCACACAGTTAACAGCCTGTGTTTGGGGGTAAGCACCTTCCCCTTCTTGTCCCAACAACCAAGCCACCCAGCCCCTCCATCTCATTTCATTCTTATCAAATTTGAGCTGGAGCCAAGTTGTTGGAGCCTCCATTAGGAATACCTCTTTGACTCTCTGCCTCCATTTTCCCAAAGTGGGATGCTCTGACTGTAGTCATCTCCCCATAATACATTTTAGGGACACCACTATTAAAGTTAACATGACCCACCAGGTCTCTCCCCTCTGGTGTGTCACCACAGGAATCCCCAGAATCCAATCCTCAAAAGTCAGAGGGATAAGGACTCCAGTGATTGCACGTACACCGCCTTGTATGGCTGTCCAAAAGTTACTCAGCACTGGGCAACCCCAGAATATATGCCGATGGCTCCCAGTCTGGCTGCAAGCTCCCCAACAGGCATCTGAGTTGGTAACTCTATAGTGCCACATGATAGTTAAGAGAAAGGAAGTACGGAATTAATACTTTCCAAAAAAACTCAAGCCACACTGGGGCCAAGGTGACCTTCCAACCCCATTTCAACCTGTGTGTCCAATCAGTCTCACTGATGGAAGTGTTCACCTCACTCTCCCAAGTCAGTTTGTGAGTATGCAGGGAGTCTCCAGCTGCTCCGATCAACAAGTTGCATATCCCTGAAATATGTCTCCCTTTCCCTGCAATTATAACTGTTCCATACCAATAAGCCTTCTATGCCATGCATGGCCTAGTGAGCCATATAATATGGTCCTCAGAATTAATGAAATGTCTCACTTGCATGTATCTTAACAATTCTGTATTCGTCCAGGGTCATTTTTCTTTAGCTGTCTGAAACATAACACACCTGTCATTCTATATGAACTGCATAAATCTGGTGATCGCTTGAGTCTCCCATCTAGCATAGCCAGGGTCTAAGACGAGGGAAGAAATCAGACTCATGCCTTATAAGGGAGAGTGGGCCTACCCGTGTGGGACTGGCTCTAAGTTTCCTGATTTTTATTAAGGACATATAGGCCATGTTTGACTCATCTGTCCTTGATTGTTTTCTTATATTCAGGTGTAAGATTATTTAGTGCCAGAGTGAATAATAGCCTTTTCCCAGAGCAGCATCCTCAATCTGATACCACTGTGAAGAATCCCTCTGTTTGCCCCAGATCAGTACCGGGGACATCTGGGCTGCCAAATAATAGAACAAAAGATTGGGAAGAGCAAGGCCCCCCTCCTCCTTAGGGAGTTGTATCAGCTCCTGGCCACCCTAGGCTTCTTATGATTTTAAACAAACCTGAGAATACCTCTGTTGAGTTTATTCAAAAAAAAAAAGGGGATCCATATAGGGAGGCATTGAAACAAAAACAGTAGGCGTGGCAAGATATTCATTTTTACCATGTCTACCCATCCGACCAGAGAGAGAGGGGGTAGCAGATGCCACTGGGCTAGATCTCTCTCAAGAGCCTCCTACAGCCTCCCATAATTCAGGGCAAAGAGCTTGGAGAGATCAGTAGAGATTTGAATCCCTAGATATCTTATTTGATCACTGAGGACCCACCAAAAGGAAAAAGACTCCCAAAACTGACTGGGGCTACAACCACTGACCACCAAGGCCTCACATAATCAGATAGCTGGACCTTGATGACTCAAGATACCTGTATTCAAATCCTATTACAGTCCAGGCTCTGAGCATCCTTGAGCAAGTTGCTTTACCTTCCGGTACTTCAGTACTTTCCAGCAGTAAAACTGGGTAAAGCAGGACCCTGCTGTAATGCATATGCACTCAGAACTTTCTGAATACAGAAACAGTTTCTGCTGCTAGATCAACTGCTAGTACATACACTGTAGAACATTAGAGGAAATGAGAACATTAATCGTCCCCCTTGTGAGATCAGGTGATTGCCACATACAGAACATTGACGGTCCTTGCTTTGAGACCAAGTGCTGACCCCATAGAACATTAACAGTCCAGCTGTGAAATCAGTTTATGAACATGTAAAGAACATTACTGATCTCCACAGACAGAGTTCTGGATTCTCTCCTGGCCGCGGTGTGCTGCACGGCATTATACGCATTCTAAAATCTATTGGCCAGTTAACTGGGGTTAGGGACCTAAGGCACCTCCTGTGACAGACATTAATCATCAGCACCAGTTCAGCATGTCAGTCATTCAGGGCTTCAACCAGGGGAAGAGACTGGCTTCAGTAAGCTTCACAAACAGGTTTAACAGCAACTAAATGCACATGACCTTCTTCATTGCAGTGCTAGTTACTGTTTACTACTTGTTGGCCTATTATGCGCATCAGTGGGTGTATTACATATTTCTTATGAGCATCATTCTGTAAGAAGTACCCAGGTCATTGGGCAGTCATTCAGAGATGACCTCTCACCTTTTACTGGATTATTGGGCAAAGGACAGGGAAATGTTTGAAGCCACGTTTCAAGTACTGTATGTATATATTGGATGCTTATCACTTATTATTGATCGCTGTTCATAACGTATGGGCTTAAAGACACTGCCTCCATTACAAGCATTTATTTACACTAAGCTAGCTCTAACTGCCTGACATAATACTGTCAATCAAGGCACTTACACGTTTACTAGCTTTCTACTGTACACTCTAATGCAGTTCGCCATTCCTTTTGAAAGAGACAGATCTAACTTGTATTCAGCTGCACACTGCTACTCAGCATTCAAGTAAACGTTCTACCAGGCAAACAGGATTCTTTATGTAATATTTAACTGACGCAGTCAACTTCATCATATATCTCCCCTTCTACAGTCTATGGAAGCACATACAAGCACCGCCGCCCTCCTTATCTGCCACCTCATGTCTGCATATCAAGCTGAAAGTAACCCAACTCCAGTTTCTAAGTTATTGAGGCACTCCTGGCACTATCTTTGAAATCCAGTTTTCCCAAACATTTGGATACTTCTAGAGTACAAGCTACTGACTCTTAGCTCCTCTTGAGCTAGCTTTCCCTAAGGCTACTTAAGGCTGAATATGGGACAGGTCAACCAACCGCATTTATTCAAGCTTCCAGCCTGTGACCATAGTCCTTCTTCCGGCCTATACCGTCATCAGGGCTAGGCATATCCTCATATGATTACTGCTACTAGCTATATTCCATTGTCTACATCTGACTTCATACTGTTGCAACAATACCTCACCTTACCAGTGCTGCCTCAAAAGCTCCCCTATTGAGGGTGTTCAATTTGCCTTCCTGCTACCATCTACCTTGTTATTCCATACATGGCTCTATTACATAGCTCATTGAGCTACGCACCATCAGCTCTTTCAGGCTATCCCCATATGAGTCTGGTTATTTTTCTTGTATAGCCAGAGCTCCTCTTACTTAGCACTCTTGTTGCTTGCTTGCTTCACCCCCTCAGCATCACCTCTGGGATGCCTGCTGCTCCGGGCTACCCTCCGTGGTGGTGCCTTAGTCATCAAGCCTATGTGGAGCCTAGCTTGGCTCACTCTTCCTCGCCTGGCCTACGTGGGGTCTGGCTGTACTAGCCGAACATGCTAGGGCCTCACTCATGATATTGATTCATGGATCCTTGCTATCCGTGAAGATTTATAGTCTTCTAGCCTTCGAGCTCCTTGTTCTACTATGGACTTTTATTCTTATTTTTATTTATTCAGTCTTGGATTGCAATACCTTTGAGCAGGAGACCGCTCTTTTACAAAGGTTCCACGTCATAAAAGGTGGGTATACATACATTATGGGTTTAGGTATATCTAGCTAGGTGAGTAAATATAGACAAAAATACATTGTAAATAGGAAACATAGATGGTTTTAACACTAGGATTATTCAGGTAACAGTAGCAGCCTAGGTGGCATTGTCAGGTAGAAGACAGTAAGCAGCTATCCAGAAAGGAGAGTAGGGAGCACTGAGTGGGGGGGGGGCATGATGACTATTTAGGGGGAGATGGGAGAGGAGAGTGCAGGGTATTGCAGGGCAAAAATGGGGACAATTAAGGGTAGAAAGACAAAGTAGGAGTAGCAAGGAGATGGTAATAACCTGAAAGGTGAATAAGACCGGGGTTAGAAGTTGGTGTGCGTGGAGTAATTAGAAAGTACAGTCACAGGAGCTTTTCTTCAGTAGGTGTTGTCTTAGCTTGGTCTTGAAAAGCCCCAATCTCTGTGTGGTGTTATGTTCAGTGCTGAGGTTATTGAGACAAACTGGTGCCCGGTAGGCATATGACCTCTGCCCTTGGGAGGTTCTGCAGCAAGGGAGGGTGAGAACCTGATGGTCAGAGTTCCTGGTGTGGTGTGGGCCTGTGAATAAGCTTAATGGGTTTGTGACTCCAAGAGGTTGCAGTCCGAGTAGTGATTTTTTAGCTAAGAGGCAGGTTTGGTATTGTATCCTGTTTTCAAGTTGTAGCCACCCGGCTTGCTCATAAAGGTCACATGTTGTACGTTAGTCGGGAGGAATTGGTGAGCAGTCTGCAGGCTTTGTTTAGGGCTACTGCTATCCTATGTAGTGAGGTGGAAGTGGCTCAGCTGTATATGACCAATCCATAGTCGATGATGGAGACAACTGTGCTATGGATTGCGGTTTGGAGTGCTTCAGGTGTTAGGCATTTCTTGTGCCAGTGCAGGAGCCCAATTCTTATGTTGACTGTTTTGGCCACATTCTCAATGTGTTCTGCATAGGAGAGGGAACAGTCGAGCGTAACCCCCAGGTATTTGAATTGCTCCACTTGTTCAAATGAAACCCCTGCGCAGTTAGTAATATTAAGGGATGCTGCTTTGTGTTTGCTTCTAGCACTACTAAAAAGCATTACTTTCATCTTTTTATAGTTCAGAACCATCTTGCGGGCTCTGAACCAATCTTCAGTTTGTTTAAAAGCATGTTGTAGCTGATAGTTTAGGGCGTGAAGGTCATGTTGAGAAGTAAAAATAACAGCATCATCTGCATAGAGAAGTATCCTTTGGTCACGCGATCGAGGTAGGCTATTTAGAAAGATGCTGAAAAGGAGGGGTCCTAGGATTGACCCCTTGGGGGACCCCACAATGAACTGGAAGTGGCCCAGATGTGATGTTTCCAATCTTAATCTGTTGGTAACGATCAGCTAAATAGCTTTTGAACCAGTTAGTAGCAGAGTAAGAGAGGCCCATCGAGGTGAGTTGTTGAAGTAGTAGGGAGTGACTGACCATGTCAAAGGCCTTTGTTAGATCAATAAAGGCTGTGCCAGCAAGGTTACCTTGGTCTAGTGAAATGTGTATGCAGCTGGTGAACTCCGGAAGAGCTGTGGAGGTACTGTGCCCTTTCCAAAATTCATGTTGTTCTGGATACTGAATATTGTATTTATTAAGGTATTCAACCAGCTGGTCTGAGACTATGCATTCCAGCGCTTTTGACAGTGGTGGAAGGATAGAAATAGGTCTGTAATTGGCATGTAGTGCCCAGTCACCGCTCTTGTGCACTGGAGTTACCAGGGCTGACTTCCAAGCTTGGGGGAATTGAGCCAGCTGCAGGGATAAGTTCAGTAGTTTAGTAATGGGAGCTAGGATTTCATCAAGTGCAAGGGAAATAAATTTGAGGTCGAGTGTGTCACCACTTTTTCTGGATTTTCCAAGTACCTTACGAATGTACTTTCTTGCTTGGTTGTAGTTGACATATTTGAAATAGAAGGGAAGGGGATGTTTGAGTGGGCCCTAGGCTTTTGCTTAAGCTTGGGCTGGTTTCTTCAAAAACATTTGTCAGAAGTACACTGTTAAGGTCAGTAAATGCTTTGTTAAACGTGTTGGCAATACTCAGAGGGTCAAGGGTAGGGGCACCATCGATGTTGAGCATTTGTGGAGCCTGTTTCTTGACGTTCCCTGTTACATCTTTCAGATTATTCCAAAAAGACTTGCTGTTTCCCCATGATGTTTGTAATGATTCCCTAAAATGTTTACTTTTGGCAGAGTGGATGGTTCGGGTGCAGTCATTCCGTAGTCTTCTGTATTCCTGGAAGTCTGATTGCTTGCCAGAGTTCTATGCCCTATGCCACTAGTTGTCCCTGTTTTTTATGCAGCCTACTAAGTCTGGTGTGATCCAGGGGCCTGTCTTCCATGGATATTTGTCCTCTGCACTGGGGCATGGCAGTTACAAGCAGCATTGAATTGTTTGATGAAGTACTCGAGTGCAGTGTCCATATCCTCTGCTGTGTCAAGGGGGCTCCAGTCAGTGTTGCGTAGCTGCTTCTTCAGGTACTCCAGGTGACCCCTTTTTAGTTTATGATTACAGATTATTTGAGGGGATGTAGCATTGAATTTGTTGGTCCAGCTGCAGGTTACTGGAGAGTGGTCACTCAGTGAGTCTGGGTGGACTGTCACGTTGGAGATACAATCCGGGTGGTTTGTGAGGATCCAGTCAAGTAGTGTGCTAGATCCAGTTTTGCAATTTGTTCTGGTGGGTGAGCCAACGAGTTGTATAAGATGCAGTGCAGCTATAGTGTCCTTATATGTGCCAGTCAGTGGTGCCAACCAATTGATATTGAAGTCCCCTAGAAAGATGGATTCAGAGTTGAGGTGCTGAGATCTGATAACCTCCATGAGTTCTTCCAGTCCTAGAAATTTCACTTCAGGAGGGATGTATACAGCAGGTATAGATAGTTCTTTATTGTGGGCCCTCAACAGAATTTTTATGGTGAGAATTTGTGCAGTACTGGTAAGGTGGGGTAAAGGAAGAGCAAACCCCTTTATTGAGTCTTTAACGTATAACGCACAGCCCCCTCCTCTTTTTGAGATCCTGTCATTCCTGAATAGTGTGTAACCAGGTATCGAGACAGCAGAATCTGGTGTTTTTGGAGTGAGCCACATCTCAACGACTGCGAGTACATCAGGGTTATGTTGTAATGTCCAGACTTGCAAGCGGTCTATCTTTTTGAGTAGACTGCAGATATTTATATTGGCAAGTGTAATTGTTCCTTCCTTATTATTATTGCTTGACAATGAGACCCCAGCTTGTCCAGGATTTTGGTGTACATTGCCAGAGTAATCCATGGTAGAGCTGAGGTGGCAGCACTTGGGTGGTCTAACAAGCACACCAGGAGGAGATGGCAAAGCAAAAACTTACTTCTAGATTAGTTGGACATTCACCATCAATTCCTTTGGATGCTTCTGCCTTGCCGCATTCGTTAATGGATTTACTATTACTCCACTCCTGCCAGGATACTTAGCTGAGCCTTATTTGGAAGATCTTCTATCATGATTAGACCTTGACATTACTCCAGTGCTCTCAGACTTATTGGATCCTTTCATCGCTACTTCATCTGACTCGGCCCTCTCCGTCATTTATTGACATCTATGACTATTAGAAGCACCTCAGTTCAGGACTCGTCAGACCATTCTCTCTAGTTTACTTCCAGCAATACCATTCTGGCATCCCTAAACATATATATATATATTGCTCTATAGAACTATACTGCTCACCAAATGAAAAGTTCTTTGATTTACATGCTTATTTACATTCCCTCAGTGTTCTCTGCTGTATATCGTACATACTCCATTCAATACTACTCCTCTGCTACTACATCTGCATCATGCAGTTTTGATTCTACTACTACTACTACTGCTGCTGACCTATGTGCAGGTCCACTTCCTTACACTATCTGCTCACACTTACCTGCTTTGCCTCTTCAGGGCCTAGAGGTTCATTGAAGACTGTCTCACCTATTCCACGACCTGCTTTGCCCCTCGGGGCCTGGAGGTCCATCTAACTTTATGTCTACCTATTCGCACTAAGATATACTGCCAATTCACTTACTTGCTTTACCCACTCTGGAACGGAGGTTCCTATTGCTCCGCCCTTTCCAGATTGAGCAGCCTGCACCTAGCTCCTGTGCTTCATCACCAAAGCCTTCATTGCAAAGCTGCCAATCCGGAACACGATCCACCTGTCTTCATATTCTGGGTCTGGAGGCTTAGTCATTTAGTTGCTGGTTCTCTTTGGAGAAGACTTCCTCACATTCTGGATTGCTTGACCAACAAAACTTTCAATGCTTCAAATTATTATGCTCGACCATGGAATCCAATCTTCTAGCAGATTCTGCCCTGGACATGGAAGTCTTGGACTAGGAATTCAGTAAAAGGATGTGCTGCCATCTTCACCCAATACCCAGATATCAGTACTATTATTCAGTTTCTCTGCATTCACTGGATCAGAATCTACATCTCTGGATTTTGGATTAGCCATCAACTTCATATAGTTAAATTAAGATTACTCTCCTTTAGTATGCCCAGAAGGACGGACAGGTCAGTAGCCATGGATCCTCAGAGGTTTCCCCCAAGGGAGGTTTTCCTCTCCTGTGTGCTACTGGCCACACTCTCCGGAGTTGGAGGAGATAATCATACCATATCATTATTTCTTTTTTGGGGGTCTCATCCTACTTGACTAAGCATCCTTCCTATGGTGGGATACAGAGAAAGGCCCAAACATTGAGTCATAGCATGTTACTCATCAGTTCAAGCATCTAGCACCTTGTGCATACTATCTAGTTCACATGTACTATAATCACTGACTTGTTCATGTCTATACCACAGTATCTAAGCACTAGTCATTTCCTATGACTAAAACCTTGTAAGCATTGTCCTACTTATTGGTTTGGCCTCTGTATCCAAGCACAACCTACATCATTCAGCTACAGTACGAAGCGCAAACACTGAGCTATGAACCATACATAACTAAAAGGCACATGCCTGTAGCTATGTGGGGGAAAAGCTCCTCCCTCACATTCTACTTAACTAGAAGGCAACTGCTGCTCTGCTTAGAGTGAGTCACACTCGCCCGCCATCCTCCCCTTACACCTCCTCCTTCTCTGGCACTCTTATTCCACTGGTGGGGTCTCATCCTACTTGACTAAGCATCCTTCCTACGGTGGGATACAGAGAAAGGCCAACACATCGAGTCACAACAAGTTACTCATCAGTTCAAGCATCTAAGCACCTTGTGTATACTACCCAGCTCACATGTACTATAATCACTGACTTGCTCATGTCTATACTGAAGTATCTAAGCACTAATTATTTCATACGACTAATACCTTGTAAGTATTGCCCTACTTACTGGTCTGGCCTCTGTATCCAAGCACAACCTACATCATTCAGCTACACTATGTAGCACAAGCACTGAGCTATGAACCACACATAACTGGGAAATACAGTAGCATGCATAAATTTAGGGCCAAACTGCATCTTCTCCATGGATGATTTTAGAAACTGCTATTTAACTCTATCAATTGGTTTCTCAGCATCCATGGAGATAGCTATCTGGAATACTTTCTGGGACTTTTGTAAGGAAAGGATGTTTTATTTATTTTTTTATTTATTTTTAGTTGTTTAACCAGGTGAGACATACTAAGCTGAAAGCTTTTTTACAGGTGCAACCTGGGAGCACAGGGAAGTTAAGTGACTTGCTCAGGGTCACACAGTATGCAAGTGGAAGCTATGGGATTCAAACCCCAGTCTGGTCTGCTGGATATCACCAGATTTGCAGCTCGGAGCCTTAAACCACTGCACTATACTGCCTCAGTTGCCTTAGCAACCGGAAGATATTATCTGATATATACCTACCAATAATAAACCCCATTTGGTCTTCATGTACCGGAGACGGGATTACTGTTTGAAGTTTGTTCATCAGCAGACCTGTAAAAAGCTTCAAATCATCATTTAATAAGGAGATGGGATGATATGACCCACAATGCAGGGGATCTTTCCCTTTCTTGTGTAACACAGATATTTGTGCTAACTGCCAGGTCACTGGCATCTCTCCATCCTCCATAATCTTTTGGCAGACTGGCAACAGTATTAGAAGGAACAGGTCAGCAAACTCAGCATTTTGGATTTTCAATCTATAGGTTATTAAGCCACCAAGATTAAATGCACCATTTGATCTGATGCTGTTTATTAAAAAATGGTGAGGATTTTAACAACCTGTCACGTGCAATATCATAATTTGTAGTGGTTTTAATAAATATCTATTCACTATTATAACATTGTTAGCAATTATTTTATGTCATTTAATGTGTATTTAGACAAGTAGAAATGCTTATTAGAATGTATTAATGCACGTGTGTTTTAAATTTGTGGTCAGTGCAGTCTGATGACATCATTTGTCTGTGCATATGAAAGTAGTAATTTCACCTTGACTGATATGCCTTTGATAAAGGACACAGCATCCAAAACACACCAGGCAACATGTGCAGTTTTTATTGACACTAAATAAATTTGTGTTGTTCTGCAGTGCCTTCAGAGTGGTATGCTTTTAACTGAGGTGGTGATTGCCAGCTAGGTTTGCTGCAGCAGATTTGAGCTTTAGCTTTGTACTTTTCACTGCCTCAAATTAGCTTGATCCCTGATACCAACCATGCTTTAATACAAGCTAAAGTATACAATTCAAGGATATGGCAAGTCCTTTTTTAAATTTCTTTCAACAGGCCACAGTTTTGTATAGCTAGCATTCTCTGCTGTTATGTGCCTAGCTCATACGCATCAGACTGCTAACAAAATCTTAGCTGAGTAAGGAGGGGTTGTTTTATACCCATGATAGATGCCATCTCTAAGGCCCCGTTCACACTGCTGGACGCTGGAAAACAGTTCTTTAAACTGTTTTTAGAAACGGATTAAAGCTTACCATTTCAAAGAGTCCACACTGTGTAAAGCGAGTTTAAAAACATGTTGGTTCCTTAACAAAGCCATGTCAGTATGTTCTCACTGGTGTCTATTAATCCGTTTTCTGGCACTCTTAGCACCCGAAAACTGCTTACCTTCATGCTTTGTGGTGACATTGAAAGCTTCAGAATCGTACTCTGGAAACCGTGTGGTCCTGCTCTCACTGACGGTAAATCCGAATTACAATCAGAACCGTTTTGAAAACCGTGCTCAAGCTTACCTCGAAGCAGGGTTTGAGCACGATTCACTAGTACGGTTCACTAGTCATGCTAAATGTGAACGCAAACCATGATAGCAGCTATTTAAAACGTTTTACCACCGATAATACGTTTTAAATAGCACAGTGTGAACAAGGCCTTAAACACAGAGCGGGCCAAACAGGTGCAGCAGGAAATAGTTTTTTTAACAAATAAGGCAAATGCCAATCTATCCTACACATGGATTATACCACTGGAAAAATATAGTACAAAAAGAACTTTAAAAAGTTTGTTAGTGTGATCACTGCTACAATTCTGCGATCCATCACTATAATCTAAATCATGTTTGTCTCACTTGATCACAATGTTTAAGCAATACCAGACTGGAACAAGAGAAATGGCAAAAACCTCTATGCCACAGATATCAACTTTTAATTGCAGTTATGCTAGATTCTTAAGTAGCTTGGTATTACTTGGTATTAAAAGACAAAATAGGCTGAAACCCACTGAATTGTCTTGTACTCCTAGTGGGTATATTAAGAAACTTTATTTTGAACTGGATAGGCATCCAACTTATTTTTAAAGGACCCAGAAGTTGGTGCTTGAACTGTATGACCTGGCAAGGTATTTCAAACCTTTTCAGTTCTTACTGTGTACAAATTTGTCTTTTAACAGTTTTTGTTTTAGGAATAAACACTTGTCTCAAATGATATCTAAGATTGATTGGCTTTATGCAGTATCTAAGGCCACACTGGTTCATAAGCATGTTATTTTTCAGAATCTTGTACATTAGTAACAAGTCACCTCTTTTTAGTCTAATAGAGAGAAAAGCTGTAGGGAGGTATTGCAATCTGTATAACTTTGGGTGTTTAACCCTCTAATGGACTTTGTTATTTTTCTTTGATTTTTTCAATCAAATTTACATCCCGCCTCAGATAAGGACTCCAAATCGGGGAACCATAATCCAAGTGGGGGATTATGTAAATTTTATATAATTTCATTATATAACCACTATTCCTTGTGATAAATGCCTTTTTTATGTTGGTTCACGCTTGAGCACTAGGCAACATATTGCACTGTCCCCTGAATCCTCCCCAGGAATAATGGATGCCATCCCATTTTTAACTTGTTGGTTGCTCATTGGCAAACTTATTCATGGCACAAAAGACTGTATTTATAACCATACACTTTGAATTCACAATTCAATTCACATCAAAATGTCTTACAAATTTTCCTGGTTCTGGCCTCTGTCTTCCTTCTGGTCGTTTCTTCCATCTTGCTTTCAGGGCCTGGACACTGTGAATCTGGCCCCCTCTACCACATCAGAACCAGGCCGGTTCCACTTACCCTGGCTGTCGCCTTCCAGGCCCAGACACTTCTGCATCTGGTGCCTGGACCTATCCCCTTCCCCGCTTTACCACCACGTCTGGGTTCTTTGTCCTCAGCCCATGTATCCTACCCTCCTCCCCCCTTTCCTTCCCCGGCCCCCCTTTCTCTTTCTTCCCCCTCATGGGCATCCTTGCCTCTCCCTGCCAGGGGACTCTGCCCTAGCCCCCTGGCCCATTGCTGCCTCTCTGCAGTGACAGAAACACCTGGCTCTATGCCCAGGGCCCCTAGGGCACTCAATCTGCCCTCCACTTTCTTCCTTTATGCCAAAACTGCCCTCCAGCACCTTCTTTAATAAGGGTTGGAGGGTGGGAAAAATTCCCAGCAGAAGAGGTCATCCTGCCCAAGCCCTGGCCTGATATACCCCTAATAGGCCCCTGGTCAGGACCCCCTTTGGGCTCTGCCCCCCAGCCAATCCATGGGGCTCTGGCTTGCCCTTGTCATTTTACCCTTTTCCTGCCTAGTGATGTCACTAGGCCCCTCCTCCTCTATTCCTCTGTCCCCCCTCCCCCCTCCCCCTCCTATGCACTCTTCCTGGCAGGGATCACTGGACAACCTGGCCTGCCTTTTAGTGGCAAGCCCAATTGTCCATGAATCCATACTGGAATGATGGACGCTACACCATTTTTAACTTGTTGGTTGCTCATTGGCAAATTTATTCATGGCACAAAAGATTATATTTACAAGCACATACTTTGAATTCACATTTCAATTCACATAAAAATTTCTTCCAAATGTTCCTGGTTCCGGCCTCTGTCTTTCTTCCAGTTGTTTCTTC
This sequence comes from Neoceratodus forsteri, assembly GCA_016271365.2. NCBI lineage: Eukaryota > Metazoa > Chordata > Ceratodontiformes > Ceratodontidae > Neoceratodus > Neoceratodus forsteri. The sequence goes on from CM057451.1 coordinate 46,133,786, forward strand.
CATCTTGCTTTCAGGGCCCAGACACTGTGAATCTGGCTCCCTCCTCCACACCAGAACCAAGCCGTTTCCACTTTCCTGGGCTTTCGCCCTCCACGCCTGGGCACTTCTGAATCCGGCACCTGGACCTATCCCCCTCCCCACTTTACCACCATGTCCGGGTTCTTTCACCCCAGCCTGTGTATCCTACCCCCCTTTCTTCCCCTCCACTCCCCCCTTTCTTTTTCTTCCATTTCTCCTCCTCCAGCTTGCGATGGACGGAGGGGCTCCATCCTTGCAGGCTAGTACCTAAACCCTTTTCTGGCTATCTGGTTCACTAGTTCCCTGATAGGACACAAGAACAGGCACATCCCAAATTCCGACAGGTGGACCCTGTCTGATCTGTACACCGCAGGCTGGTCGAAGGAAATGTCCTTGTTCTGCAGGTGCACCCCCATCTCTATTACCACCCTAGCCACATTCCTATTCAAACACTTCCTGACATTCTCGATCAGCTGGACATCCTTCACTCCCCTCCAGACCCTCCATGAAGTGATGCTGGACCAGCCGATTGTCACCCTTGGCCACCAGTCCCTCAATTTCTCTAAGTCTCCCATGATGCTCTGTCCCAATGCCCCCCCCATGGCAGGTTCCCTAAATCGCCGCCCCCCCCGAGGTGTATAATAATGCAATCCGGGGTGTCCCATTGCAATTATAGTTCCTCCATTAATTATAATTCCCATCTCATCCCCTTAATGCCTTTCCATAGCACTTTGGTATGCTCAGTGTTATATCTCAGATCTGCTCCTCTGGAGGTGGCGACCGCAATCCTTTCAGTCCAATACATGAAGGAATGCCCCACTATCCAGATTTTCCTCTTGGAACCTGCCATGGAAACAAAACAGACAGCGTGAGTTGCTGTTGCTATTATCTCACATACCTCTTGTAGCAGCTGGACCTCCTGCGCCCCACCTTTTGTACATCCGCCACCACAGCTCCACTTTCTGCTGCCTCCATGGCTGCCCCAATCCTGAATGAATGTGGGGCAAATTTGTTTGGATCCTCTCCCAGGAATGCCAGCTACCTCTTGAGTACTGCCCCTAACTGAAACCCCGTGACTGGAGGCCGTCCCCATGTCAGAACAGCATTCCCCGGCCCTCCCCCGAGCACTCCCATACTCCTCCAGTGCACTCACAGTGCAACTGGCCAACTGGTTTCCTCAGTAGTGACACTTGGGTCCCCTCCCTCCTGGTCTGTCTTGGACCTAGCCATTGTAATGACCACCCTGTCGTGCCCCCATAGGACATCCTTATGCTGCAATGCCTGCCTGGTGGCCGCCTTTCATGGGGCCACCACCTCCCCCACCTGGAATGCCCCTGCTACCATAACTGCAAACACGACCTGGAATATTACCCCCTCTTGGGCCGATGTGCATACCTTCTGGGTGGCCTCAATAACTTTACTAGTAACTCCCCTTTTATGGGTTGCCATCCATCCATCCTGGTCACTTGACCCTCCGCCAACCTGAAACCATGTGTTTTCCTGTCCTTCTGGCCCCTACATCAGGCCAACCCCTGTCCTGGCACACCCAACTGATGCCAGCTAAGTGCACCACCATTGTGGTGTGTGCCAGTCTTTCCACCCACATATCGTATGACCGCGATACGTTGGCTGCCCATACTCCCCAATACAGCACCCTGGCTGTGTCCCTCCAACCTCCCACATCCGGTCTGGGACCCTGGTCCTGTGTGGTGCTGCCTGAGGCATCAGTTCCCAAAATCTGTTGAGCTGTAAACAGGAAAGACTGTCAGCCACTTCATTCTTCAACCCCTCAATGTGCTGTGCTTTGAAAGATATATTCAACTGCAGCCCCAACAAAACCAGCCACCTGAGAAGCCAGCCCACCATCTCTGTCCTCCCCTTGCCTATGAATGACTTCTACCACCCCTTTGTTAGCACACCAAAACAAGATGTGCTTCTCTTGCATCCTATAGCCCATACTATAGCCCATACTTCCAGAGCCACCCATATCGGGAAAATTTCCACGAATGTGATATCCTTCAATAACCCCCTTTTTTCCCATGTTGCCAGCCAAGGCTCTGACATTTAATCCCCTTGGAAATGCGCTCTCATTCCCAGGGCACCCAACGCATCTGTGAACAGCTCCAAGTCCACGTTCCTTTCCCACTCCTCCTGCCAGAATGTCACCCCGTTGCAGCTGCCGAGAAACTCTTCCCATACCTGAAAGTCCTCCCGTACTCCTCTTGAAACATCCATCCAGTGGTGTGGTAGCCGAGCCTCCCCCATTGCCCTTCCCAGCCTCCTTGTGAAGGCCCTACCTGGGCTGATGGCCTTGCAGGCAAAATTAAGGTGCCCCAGCAGCTGTTGCATTTGTACCATCGGCACCCTCCACCTCCCTGTAACCTGGGTTAGTAGGCCCTTAAGGCGAGCCACTTTGTCCCCAGGAAGCTGAAAACACCCCTCCTCCATATCCACCTCTATGCCCAGGAATTCCAATTTATGGGCGGTGCCTTCCATCTTGCCCTGTGCCAATGGGATACCCACCTGTCGGCACATAGCTTTAAAATCCAGCAACATCCCCTGTGCCTCCGTCTGGATTTCCTGATGAGGAGGAAATCATCCAGGTAGTGCACCACCCTCTTCTGCCCATACCAGGCCCCAAATACCTACTGCACCCATGTGCTGAATGCTTCAAAGGTGGAACACGCCACCGAGCATCCCATGGGTATAGCCTTGTCAAAATACATGCCGCCTTGGAACTGAAACCGCAAACAGGTCCCAATCCTTGGGTTGGACAGCTAACAGCTGAAATGCTGATTCTATGTCTGTCTTTACTAGCCATGCCCCTTTGATAGCTCTTATTAGCACTATCGCCTGCTCCAGAGAGGTGTACGACACCTCCCTAAGGTGATCGGGTGTGCCGTCATTTACTGATGATCCCTCGGGGTAGGATAAGTGATCTATCAAGCAGAATTCCCCTGCTGCTTTCTTTGGGACAATACCCAATGGGGACACCCGGAAATGCTCACATGGGGGGCCCCCAATGGGCCCTCAACCCTACCCGCCTTAATTTCCTTCTCTATTTTGGCACCCACTATTTCTTCTTTCCCCTTCACTGACCCCAGGTTCTTGGCCCACATCCTTGACTGCCTCCCTTGAAACCCCAGTGGGAAACCCGCCCAGAAGCCTGCCCTGAGCAGCTCTTCCACCTTCCTATTTGGGTAGTCTGTGGTCCATTCCTTGACCACCGCTAGGGAGATGGGGGTGCAAGCCAGAGCGTAACCTCATTGCCCCTCGCTGCTCATTCTGCTAAAGCCATCCCCCAGGGTGAAGTGCTGCCCTCTCTGCCTGCCCCTTGGCCCCTGCCCTGGTCCCCTAGGGCCCCAAAGAACTGCTCATGGTACTGCCCCCTGCAGTCCCCCATCCACCTGCTGGTAGTTGGCGATTGGGTGCGACCCCCCGCACTTGGGGCACACGTGCCGGAACTTACAATTGCCCCATGTACATGTGGCCTTGTTGTAACCCCAACATGCCTTGGCCACTGCAGTAGGTGCGGTCTTCTTACTTGCTCACCCCCGGCCCCTCCCCCTTCCTCAGAAAGGGTCCTCACCCACAACTCCATGTGGGTACAGTCCCACCTCAGATCCCCTTTGGCCGCCATCCTCTTCCGGAATGCCTCATCGTACTTGAGCCAGCCATACCCAGCTTCGGCCTTGTACACATCTCTGATAATGGACATGTACGTCAGTAAGGAGATGGAGAGTTACGGCTGCTTTTCTAGCACCACTGCGCTGTATATGATGAAGCCCCCTTGCCAGTTCTCAATGGTTTTTCCCCTTTGTATTTAGCTTCCTCTGTCTTGTGGCCCACCACTGCTAGGGCCACTGTCATTTTCGACTTCCCTACTGACTCCTTCTGCTCATACTTCATGGCCATGTCCTCATCCACTAGCCCGAATATGTCCACATACTCCCCTTTCCAGATTTTCTCTTTGATTGAAACCGGGACGTGTTCCCCGACAGAGCAGCTTGCCGGCCCATCATGTAATTTTTTGACTGCTGCCTTATCCCCCCCAACTCTTTTCCATCCCAACCCCTTTGCTCTTCAAGGTCTGAATGGCCCACTCCATCTTCCCTATCCCTGTTTCACCCATGTCCCCATTAGCTCCTCCAAGTACCCTTTTAGGCTGTTTTCGTCCGACAAATCCACGTCATCCTTACCACCATCAGGGTTCCCATTATCCAGTTCCAGTGCGGACAGCAGTGCTGGGATAAGCCCGGGGCATGGTGCTTCCTTTCTGGGCGCTCCTCCTGCTCCTTCTGTTTTCTCTGTCTCCCTCTGTTTGGCCGCTGCCACCAGCTCTGACTTCTGCCCTATCAGCTTGGATGCCTCCTATATCAATCTTTCACCGGACAATTGGGCTCGCTTGGGTGCCATGGCTTCCTATGTCACTATAATCAGAGTGACAAAAACAAATGTACACCGTGCATTCCACTGCCAGGCCACTCTTCCCTGCATCCAGGCTGATGATCCGTCCTGCTTCCCATTGCCTGACGGCTTCTGCACACCTTGCTTGTCCATCCCCATGCCTTGGCTCCTGTACCTGGGCCGGCACCTGCATGTGTCCCTGTTTGTGTCCCCCCCATTTGATGCTCTTTTCTTTTTTTTTATGCCTTGTGTAGCCTTGCCCGACCGTCAGTTCTGCTCCACCACTTGGTACCAGACCATTGGGCCTTGCCATTGTCTGCACTCCTCCAACATCCTCTTCCTACTGGATGGGAGACCAACCATCTCTATGTGTCATTGGTCAAGACAGAACACCAAATTTGGACTTGTGCCCCATACCAGCTGACCTGAGGGCAGTGTGCACTTCTACACCCCATCCCTCGGCTTCAACCTCCTCTTCTGCCTAGTCTCCTGGTACACCTTGCTGGGCTGGTCCTTCCAAAAAGGCCCCCTTTTTGTCACCCTCTAAGCAGCCCTGCTCATTTCTCTAAACCCTGTGGTGGCGCTACAAAATGCCCTACCACAAGCCTGCTCCAGCCCCCCCCCGGTCAGCCCGCTAGCCCTGAGCTCGATGGAGGGGCCGATTCCCCGGGCTCCTGTTTATTTTTTGAACATTCTCTGCCTTGGTGTGATGATCTTCGGTGGACCGAGAACATGTCTGCACTCTTCAAAGCCGACCGCGAACTGAAGAAATGCCGGTAAGCTGTATAATGGCATAAATAGGGGGTTTTCAACTTTGGTGCATATCTCGGCCATTTTGGGGGAATTTTGGTACCCAATTTTCAACATGTGGTTATTGGGAACCCACCTCATGAATTCAGTCACTGTCATGGCGTATTCGTCCTTAAAGGTGATTTCATGTCATCACAGAATCACCTTTTGGGACTGATTAACAAAATGACAGTGCCACTGTTCATGAGGGGCTCTCAAAAGCTGTGTTGCAAATTTGGTGACAAAAATCAAAAATAACTGTTTTATGAGCGTGCGTTGCACAATTTCCACGCATGCTCGTAACTTCATGAGTTTGTAATATTTTTACTCCAGATTTTCAACATTGCCATTTTTCCACACCTCCTTATGAACAGTACAGCTGTCATTTTACATATCCAGGCCAAAATGTGTTTTGGCACGTCTGGCACAGAATAGTGCAGTCGTTGTGTGAAATCAGTTTTCGGGACAGTTTGACAAAATGACAGTGACACTGTTCATGAGCCGAGATCCTAATGTTGAAAATTTGGTGGCAAAAGCCCATAAAATGACTATGTTACAAGCATGCGTTGTGCAGTTTCCATGCACCCTTGTAACTTTGCAAATTTGCAATATTTTCATGCCAGATTTTCAACACTGGCATATTTTCACACCTCCTTATGAACAGTACAGCTGTCATTTTTCACAGCCTGCCCAAAATGTGTTTCCACACCTGTGGCGCACAATGGCGTGGTTGCTGTGGGAAATCAACTTTTGGGACAGATTAACAAAATCACAGCACCACTGTTCTTGAGGGGAGGTCCCAAAATGCCAATGTTGAAAATGTGGCTAAAAAAAAAATAATTGGATTACAGGCCTGTGTTGCGCAGTTTCTATGCATGCTCTTAACTTCACCAATTATTCAAATTTTCACTCCAGATTTACAATGTTCTCATTTTTTTACACCTCCTCATGAACAACACAGTTGTCATTTTTCACATCCTGCCCAAAATGTGTTTTCATCCCTGTGTCACCAAATGGCATAGCCGCTGTGCAAAACCACCTTTCAGTAGATTGTGCCACTCTTCATGAGGTGGGGTCACAAAAAGCCTATGTTGAAAATTTGGAGTGAAAATATCAACAAACGCCTATGATATTAGGGTTTCCAACTGTAACATCCCACCCTGTAGAGAGTGACAGGCATCAGGGGTGTGACTTGGGATCATGGGCTGTAATGCTCATGCCATTCCAACCCCACCCCCACCCTGCAGCCAGTGAAAGGCATCGACGTGTGCCTTGGAGTGTTCAGCCCTATAGTTCACCCATTCTTCTATACTGCACCCATCTCAGCATATTTCCTTATAGAATGGAGTAAGTATAAGACCCAAAGACCCCAAAGCACACCATGAAACTTGTCAGTGTCTACAGGGTAGGGTGAGGTAAAATGGCATGAGCGTTACAGCTGACAACCCAAAGGCACACCCCAACACCTGTCAGTCTCTGCAGGGTGGGGGTGGGGTTGGTGTCAGTTCAATACTTCACCGCCATTCCTATTATGCATCTCTAACTACTGCACTACCAATTCCAATGCCAGCAAGACAACATTTGGCATTGACAAATGCTTGTTTATACTGTGAATTAGTTTGGTGGTAGTCTGTGATACATGTCTGCAATAGTCAATGGATGAAAGGTAATTGTTTATCCAAATTCCTTAATCGTTTTCTTTGTTAGAAGATTAAAGGGTCACTCCATTAAGTTCATATTTAAACCATGGGTTTTTGAATCCAAAATGCACAACTGAGCATACGACCGTATTAAATTTCATTTTATTTCTCAGTTCCCAGTTTCCTATTTTTTTTTATATCCTGACACAAGGAATAGTAATTTTCCTGTGAACTTACTTCCCCAGCTACCTTTGTGTCATCTGCAAATTTAGACACCAGACTGCTTAAACTAGATCACATATCAGTAACATACAGACCAAATAATATTGGCCCAAGCATGGATCCCTGAGGCACCCCGCTAGTAATGGGTCCCTCACTTAACATAATACCATTTATTCTAACTGATTGTATTCAATTTGTTAGCCAGTTGTTGATCCATTTTATTAAATAGTTATTAAAGCCCAAAGTTATAAGTTTCTTGACGAAAAGGTCATGTGGTACTGTATCAAGTGCTTTGCCAATATCCAGTAAAATTATGTCTTCTGGAATATCTTCATCAATTTTTTTGCTGGCAAACTCATAAAAAGAGACAAGGTTTGTTACACATGATAACCCCTTCTGAAACCCATGTTGAGTCTGACCCTTTAGGCCTAATCTAAGGGTCTCTTTATCCATCTCTTTTGAATCATCCTCACCATTAATTTACTACAAAAAGATGTTAGGCTTATTGGCCTATAATTAGTCATATTTGTCCTGCTGCCCTTTTTTTGTATGGGTATGATTGACGCCTTTCTCCAGTCGGCAGACACTTGTCCTGTTGACATGGATTTATTAAATAGCAGGGTGAGGGGATGGGCTAGAACATGTGCAAGTTCTTTTAAAATAATGGGGGTGATATCATCAGGTCCTGACGACTGGGGAGGAACTGGTCCTTAAAAGTTTTAACTCAGTTAATACCTCATTTTCAAGAAACACAATTGTTGGGTGTGACTCTATGGGAGACATGGATTTTGTATGGGATTTGTCGCTAAATACAAGCAGGCGCGAAATAGATGTACCTCACAAATTAGGCAAATGAAGAGCGCCTATTTCAAAAATGCCCTTGAATCCACCTGGGGTGATGGAAGAGCTTTTTGGGACAACATGCGAAACATAATGGGTAAACAATCAAAATCGTCACCTACCATTATGAAAGTTGATGGATCCACCACTCTTGACCCAAAGTCTATTGCAGATGTGCTTAATAAGACATTCACAGACCTTAGTGGGTCCTCCCCAGATTTCTTCTCGGACTTACCTGTGCCTAGCGTAGTATCACAAAACACCCTCGTGACAAACCACAATTTTACTTCAAGAAAATCAAAGTGCATGAAGCACACAAGTACATAAGAAAGGCCTGCTCCAAATCCAGAACAAGTAGTGACACGCTAGATCTAAAATCCTGTCTCTCACCCTGGATGAAGTAATTCACCCCTTGCAAAATTCTTAATCTGTCACTTTGCCAAAGTCAATTTCCCAACAAATGGAAATCTGCCATAGTTACGCCAGTGCACAAAGGGGGGGATAAAACCTCAACAGGAAACTATCGACCAATATCAATACTTCCTCCCCTCTCCAAAGCACTTGAACGAATAGTGGCAGACCAACTCTCTGATTACCTGGACAAATACAATCTACTCTGTAAGCAACAGCACGGCTTTAGGAAAGGACATAGTACAACAACGGCCTTACTTGATTTCTCTGGAGAAGTCCACTCAGCCCTGGACAAAGGGTGCCAAACAGGTGCAGTCTTTATCGATCTTACAAAAGCTTTCGACACAGTCCATCATGGCCTACTTACCTCCCTACTTTCTAGCCTAGGCCTGGCCGAAGGTCCTTGTGCTTGGGTAAAAAGTTACCTGTCCAATCGGTCACAGGCTGTAAAAATCTCTAATGAACTCTCTGACTTCAAACCAGTTCTCTCGGGTGTACCACAGGGATCAATTCTTGGACCGCTCCTCTTTAGCCTGTTCCTTAACTCCCTCCCAGATATCTGCCAGGAGAAAATAATCTTATACACTGATGATGCTGTAATTCTCTCTTCCCACAAGGATCCAAACTCCCTACGAAAAAGCCTGCAACTTGCTTTCTCTAGTGTTGAAAGGTGGTTCCTGGATAGTAAACTTGTGCTAAACCACAATAAAACAAAAGCCATGCTCTTCTCCAATCACCAAAACAAAAATAAGCATACTCCACTCACCATACAAACCTCTCGGAATTACACTGGACCAAGTAAATACTTTCAAATACCTTGGCATCACTTTTGACCAAGGGCTCACCTTTGCAACCCACATTGACAACACTGCAAAAACAGTGAACCAACGCCTTGGAATACTATTCCGTAACCGTCAATTTCTAAATCAAGCGGCACTGAGAATAGCTATACAGAGTTCCATAATCTCAATCATTGTCTATGGCCTTATTATTTATGGCTCAGCTACCTTCACTGCTCTAAGGCGTATCTCAATAACTCTAAATAAGGCCTGCAGGCTCCTCACGGGGGCTCAAAGACTGACTCACACGTGTGATCTGTACTATGAATCAGGCTGGTTGAACCTATCAAATCGTCTTATTTATCTCACCTGCACAATGGCAAAAAAATCTATCTTGGGACTGACTCCATTATGTATTCAAAACCTACTCCGACTGAATCCTGGCTCACGACCCTCCACCAGATCTGAACGCCAACCTTTCCTGGTTCTGAGATGCTGGACTGCACAGGGACAAAGATCTTTGCATACCGGGCCCCAACATGGTTCAATGCCTTAGTCCACCTACTTATCCTCAACCTCGCTTGAAGCTTTCAAATCCATGCTCTATGCCCACTCACCACCACTAGCAACTGTGATTGTGCTAGATAAAGACTACTACTCCTCATGTCCATCCTCATATCTGAGGCCTCTTCCTCCCTGACTAATGAACCTCTGGTACCTCTACTACTTCCTGTCTCCCACTCAAACTCACTCCCCCTTTTTCCTGTCCCTCTCACTTACTCTCCCACTCACCACCTTCCCTCCTCTCTAGCCTCCTTTTGGCGCCTAATGATCACCCTCTCCTGGAAGTTTCCTTAACCTCGAAATTGTCTACTCGCTTGAACCTGTTATAGCTTGTTTTTCTATGAAACTTAAAAACGTTACTGCCTTAAACTGTTATTAGCAAATTTATGATTTAACTTTCCTGTCTGGTTTTACCTGTAATGTGTATCGTGCTTTGTTAAATGTTCTTTGTGACGTGGAACCTTTGTAAAAGAGCCCTGGCTCAAAGGTATTAATTCCTAGACTAATAAACTAAACTAAAATACAGATATAAAGTATTCATTGCATTGTTCGGCCATCTCACTGTTGTCTGTAATAACTTCACCATCTTTAATCAGAGTTGTGTAAGTAAATGTATTTACTTATAGTATAATGCATTTTAATTTTAACTTAGTTGTAACATCAAAGTGATATCTTACTGCTTTAAGAGATGCTTACTTTTGTTTTGTTTATTTTTTAATTTTACTACTGTCTACTTACTGTAACTGCTGTACTGTATTCAGTATTTGACACTTGTTCCTTACTGCCTATTCCTTTCTGTCCACTACTACTGCTCGCCACCCATAGCTCTAAAACCCATAGCTCTACCTCACAACCCATGACCCATTCCTAAACTCTCACTCCCTCTCCTTGGTAGTTCAGTTAAAGTTTAGAACAGCATACATCAGAATTGCTCACACAGCAAATCAAATGCCGTTCTTGGTTTTCTGGTGCCAGCCCTTTAACAGTTACTCCTTACAGCTTTTGTTTTTGTTATCTTCTTATGCATTCAGTCTGTTATTGGAAATACACAATCACACATGCCCACACAATGCAAAGCATCATGGGCTGCAAATGCAAATCACCACAGAATGTTATGCTGGTTCAACTATTGTGTTACTAGGTAACTCAAGTAATGGCTGAAGCAATAACCAAAATGGTCAGTTAGGATTAACTACTTCTCTTTCATGTTCACACAGAGGTTTACTGTAAAGCTTCTCAGCCTGAAGCTTTATATTTAGTAAGGCATTGGATTGGGTTTTGCATATAGTTAGAGTAAAAAAAAGAACCCCAAAGCTAACATGTTGTTAGCAGATAAATAATGCTTACAGAATATTAATTTTCTTTTGGGAAGCTGTACAAAACTGCTCACTATTGAAATTATTATTCTGTCCTGTATTTTGTAGTTGAATTATTATCTTTTTAGATGCATTACATGAAAATTGAGGACAGTGGATGGGCAACAGTGAACAACAACACTGTTGTTCACTTTGAGAGCTTGTCATGACAACCATGTAAACCTCGAGAGCGAAGCTCGAGAGGTTTTTAGTTGTCATGAAACCTCGAGAAGTGAAAACAGTGTTGTTGTTTACTGTTGCCCATCCACTGTCTTTTATAGTGTATGGGCAAAAGTAAAAAAAAAAGAAAACTTGTGGATTCTTTCACAGTTGCGCCGTGATGTCAGGGAACCCCCCGCCTAGCCCGTGTTTGTGACAACACTCCTCTCATTCTGGGTCCATATTTGAAATTAAATAATGGTGTCTGCTGTGTGCTGGCTAAGATATGAACAAAACAGCACTTACTGTTAAATTAGGGCTTCCTCCAGTTCCTTCACTGAACTGCTGTGGCCATTTTATCGACGAATATGAACCGCGACTTGTACATGCGCAAACTTGATCAGAGCTGTTGTACCATTGATGTGATATACTCATGATGGTACAACAAATTGTGACATTGCACCAATGGTACAACAAGACTAGGGAAATTTAGATTTTAAGTGAATGCAGTGTTCTAACATACCCGGAGGTCATAACCCAATATGGGGAGATATTCTTCAGATAGAACAGAAAAGTCAGGATGCAAATACCACCTGGGTTAGAAATATGAGATTTTTCAGCAAATGTGTTTTTGATGAGTGTTGAGAGGGAGAGGTGGGATCGATATAACCTTATTCCTGACCTAGACCCAACCTTTAGCTTTTTTACAGAAACCTTTAATGAATTATGTAATAAACATGCTCCATATATAAAAAACAAAATAATAAAACAAAATTGCCTTGGATAAGTGAACCAGTTTTAAAAAGTATAAGGGCAAAAAAACAGGTGTTGGAAAAATGCTAAAAAAATCAAAGTTAGAAGAGGATTGGGACCTGTTTAAGCAGAAAAGAAGGAGATGTAGGCAACAGATAAGAAAGGCTAACATCCTTTACTATAAGAATCTTTTGAATAATGAATCAGAACTTAGGAAATTTTGGAAAGTCATAAATTTATTATCCAGACCTAGGCAAGGAACAAAAAACAACTACAACATCAAAGTTGGAGATAGTTTGAAAGAAGATATTCAGGAGATAGTAAATCTACTGAATGATTTTTATTGTGGACTTGCCATGTCTTGATTTGATAACATCGAATTTAGACTCACAAAAATAGTTCAAGAGGGGTAATTTTGTAGGAACGCATTGACCATTTCGGTTCAGAATTCTAAATGTGCTTGAGGTTTATAAAGGGTTAACAAGGATACACATCAACAAGTCAAAGGGGCTGGATTTGTTAGAGGGGAGACTTTTGAAGATAGCTGCTAAACAGATTGCACCTATTGTGACTAATATTTTTAATAAAAGTTTACAAGAAAGATATTTTCCAAACCAATGGAGGGTGAGTAAAATCACCCCCATATTTAAAGGGGGCTCATCTGCTGAATTAAACAACTATAGAACTATTGCGCTATTATCTGTTTTGGGTAAATGTTTGGAAAGACATATTCACACACAGTTAACGGAGTACTTAGAGAAATATAATTTAATAACATCATGTCAATCAGGTTTCAGAAAAGATCATTCTACTATTTCAGCTATGTTGGAGTTTAATGATCTTGTGAATACATCTGCATCAGGGCTTGGAAACTGCGGTGGTGTTTGTGGACCTATCGAAGGCCTTTGACCTGGTGAACCACCCACTTTTGTTACAGACAGCTGAAATAATGGGAATAACAGAGGGTCCTAAGGATGATTGAAATCCTATCTGGAAGGTCGTACTCAGTATATCTCAATAAATGGGGAAAATTCTAAAACATGGGCAGTAACTAGAGGAGTGCCACAGGGTTCCATATTAGGACCTCTGTTGTTCTTGATCTTTAACAACAGCTTCCCACAAGTCATACAGCACTCCAATATATGGTTATATGCAGATGATACTACTTTAATAGCTACAGGCCATAGTAGTGGTGAATTAGAAACTAAACTACATCTTGACTTTAATAGCGGGGAAGGGGGGTGGTTCACCAGGTCAGGCCTAGTGATGAACAACAACAAAAAAAATACTTTATTTTGGGTCAAATTCAAAAAGAAACAAACAATTGCAAATAAAAGTGAGCAATAATGTTGTTTTAGAACAAGTGTCCGAATATACAGTACATATTTGGGAGTTACTTTTGACCAAAATATGACATTTTCAATACATAAATGGGAGTTAATAGAAAGGATAAATGCAAGAGTTGGAGCCCTTAGAAGAACAACGAAGTGCTTAACAGAAAAAAGCAGAAAAAGGGTTGCTGAGCAACTGATTATTTTGGTACTGACCTATGGGGGCCTTTTGTATCGTACAGCAAATAAAACATTATTGAATAACTTAAGAATATATTACAGGACTGCAAGGTATGTCCTGTGGTGTAGTTCAAGAACACATCACTGTAGCTTGATGACTTCTTTGAAATGGTTATCACTTGAATTAAGATGTACTATGAAATGGCAAACATTAATTTATAAATATTACACGGATAGACTTTAGCACTATATAAATAAAAATCTATTTGGAGAGCGTAATTAAATTAAATTAAAGCAAAAGAGATCAAACCATACAAATAAAATCCCCATTACTGTTTCTAAAAATTAATATAGGGAAAAGACGTTATGCTATCAGGGAGCAAAACATTGGAATATTTTATTGAACTTAGCATGTACATTTCCATTGTATAGTCAACTTAAACAGGAATTAACTGTACCAAGATCTATTACGTGCCAATGTTATGGGTGAAAAGTATAGCTTAAATGAATAATGGGACGTCTGGAGAATGCTTGAATTAGGGTGATCCATTTATATTAATTGTACAAGTATGTATTTCTTGTATTTTGTACCTGTTTTATGTTTTAGGCAATTTGTAAGCAACAGGACAATTTCTGTAAACTAGGCTAACAAGCCTAAAGATTTTGTATACCTGTATAAAAATAAAGTTTTTACTACTACTACTACTGCTGCTACATTATAAACACAATTTCTTATACTTTATTTGCATGTTTAGCCCAGAGGTACCATCTTGTTTTCATACTTTCTTCTGTTTGTTATATGAAAATTGAAGCACAGGGAGATCAAGTCTTAAGGTACTCGTCAGTTAATTGCTGTGGTGCAGGGAACTGAACCTCTAACCTTCCGGTTCACTTTCTATAAACTAATCACGCAACCCATTGCCTTCTAAACATTTTAAACATAAACAACATACAATAGTATCTGGAACCACTTTGCCCTGTAATGCTGTACACAGTAAGTAAGCAATAAGACATGATGGGGTGTGTGCTAGGCCCTTTTAGTGCACAAGCAGGGGTGTAGCGAGGCACAAGGCCATAGGCCGACTGCATTCTGCCCCTGCCCATCTACTAGAAGGGTCTAGCACACACATCTAGACTGTCTTTTTTCTCTTATGAAATAACCATCAGTATTGTACATGAGGTCCAAATTAAAATTCATAGGATAATGCAAGAAAAAAGTGAAGTCTTTGTGGTAATTTTCAATAAAATAGTTGCTCCACCTTTACCACTCTATTGCATTTTTTTTTAACTAAAGGCCTTTTGTGTCCTACAGTGGCCTCCGTTGTTGAAGGTTTTTGGGGGTCAGGTGGTTGTTATGGTGATATTCCCTCCGTGCTCAGTCAATTGAAAATCTGGATTACTTTCCCTTGTTCCCTTGAGTAGCGTTACCCTAGAACCCTGACTCCATCCTCAGCTTCATGTTTGCTGCTTGCCATTAGTGACTGCCGCACTGCCACAGACATAGAAACATAGACTTTGATGGCAGATAAGGACCGCTTGGCCCACCTAGTCTGCCCATTTCACTACATACAGGATAAGCTGCAGATTCTATTTAACCAACAGCCTATTTCTTCTTACCCCCACAAAAATTGCCTTATGTCTGTCCCATGCATTCTTGAATTCTGCCACAGTTTTAGACCCCACAACCTCCTCAGGAAGGCTGTTACATGCGTACACCACTCTTTCTATGAAAAAATACTTCCTCACATTGCCCCTGAGCCATCCCCCCTCTATCTTCAAATTGTGTCCCCTTGCACATCTCTTTTTCTGAAAGATACTACCCTCTTGGACTTTGTTGATTCCACTGAGGTACTTAAACGTTTCTATTATGTCCCCCATCTCTCTCCTTTCCTCAAGGGTATACATATTAAGCTCCTTTAGTCTCTCCTCATATGGCTTCTCTTCCAGACCCTGCACCATTTTAGTTGCCCTCCTCTGGACTGCCTCCATTCTGTCTATGTCCTTGTGGAGATGGGGTCTCCAGAACTGGATGCAGTGCTCCAGATGGGGTCTCATCAACTGTCTGTACAGAGGGATAACAACTTCCTGTGTTCTGCTGGTGATGCCTCTCCCCTTACATCCCAGTATCCCCCAGCCATCCTTACTGCCTTCTCACATTGCTTGCTAACTTAAGGTCATCTGATATGATTACCCCCAGGTCCTTTTCCATTTTTGTTGTTGTTACTACCTCTCCCCCATTGCTTAATCTTCCCCTGGGTTTTTGTTTCACAGGTGCATTATTTTCAAGACCCCTAGTTTTCTGCGGCACATTGGAACCAAGTTCAGCGGCAAGATTACCATTTGCCGCAGAACTTCTGTGACGGTGGTTTGTAATTTCTGTGGAAGTTCTGCAGCACTAACGAACTACCACATCACAGTGTCAGCTTGTCATCCTGACTTCACATCCAAGGCAATGGTTAAAGCAATCAGGATGAGGGAAAGCACAGTAACACTAGTTCAAAAAAATAACAGACATAGAAATTATTTTATGCCTAAAAAAGCAAAAAAAAAAAAAATCTGTCCCTTAAGGTCCAAGCCTATTTCATAAATGAAACATGCAGAGGGGACCATATGTGATAAATAATTTATTTCTATACTCACGCTGTCTATACTACTCATGAGGTCCCCAGTGAGTATGACTTATGCATTTATATGCAATCTGTGACATACATACAAATATGTGTGCTTGTGTATATGTGTGTATAGATATATATATATGGGATATGTGGGGGGCGCCTGTTGGATACTGAAGTTATTTGTGCAGTAGCCTGTCACCTCAAGTAACCTCACGAGTGGCGAAGCCACGAGAGAGGTTTATGAGAGGTGACAGGCTACTGTACAAATTACTTTGGTATCCAACAGGCGCCCTCCGCATATTGGATTTATGCAACAGGCATCAGTTTTTTTTTGTTTTTTTTTGGTATGGTAGCATTTTCTTTTTTAGATTGTGTTGGAAGTGTAGTTTATTTTGTGTTTATGCCTTTTTCAGCCCCCATTTCTGCATTTTGTATGCTTGGTTTATGCCACGTTAATGATGTGGCAACATCTTCGGTGACTGGTGGAGTGTGGAGGTTTCAAAAAAAAGTTTGAAAAAATGGCAGATACGCTAAGCGGTAGCTAGAGAGAGAGTGGCCATGTAGGAGTTGCACAGGTAGTTTGTTTTCCTGGCATGTATTTCTTTAATTTTTTTCTTAAAAAAAGATGTTTTGATCTTGTGGGAGAATGCAGTGTTGCCGTTTGAGTAGGAGGAGCTGTTTGCAACAGTCTGGTATGGTGTACAGAAGTATATTGTTCAAGCAGGAGAAGGGGGTTCTTAGATGCTGCTGCAGAGTACAGAAGGTATGCTTTTGTGTGCAAATGGAAGAAAATGGAAAAAGAAGTGTTGTTTGGGAAGTTTGAAAGTGGTGAAGGAAGTGCTGTTGGTGTGCGGCTGTCGGGGTCGGCTTGAAGGATGCAACGTGTCTGATGAAGGAAACTGTGAGCGGTGGAGAGAGAGCGGGGTACGAGGGTAGTTGTTCATGTTGGAGGTGATTTTATTAGGTGTGTTGGGGAGAAACAAAATGTCCGATGTAGAGGAAAAAATAATAAGTGTACAGGGATTTGTTGGTTCCTTCTATTTTGGGAGTGTTGTGGGGGTAACTGAAGTTGTGGGATTCTGTTTTGTGGTACAGTGGGAGAAGGTAGTGCTGGCAGGTGAGGGAGAAGACGTAGTCACTGTACAGATAAATGGGCTGTGACATAATCACTATGGGAATAACTTCAAGTTATTCTCATAGTGATTACGTCATGGTGATTTATTTGTACAGTGTGTTAAATAAACGTGTTTATGCAGCAGTTTTTATCCTGACGCCTGTTGCATAAATATATATATCTATATATATATTTTTTTTATTTCCATGAAATTGTATCCTTATTCATAGAGGTCCCTTTGGAAATGGAATAAACAGAATAGAAGAGATATTGCAAAACTCATTTTTCATGCCAACCTGCTTCCCCGACACACTGCGTAACGCCATCAGGCCATGACATGCATGTGAACCCATTGTGAGATAAAGCTCTCCAACCCATCACAATGTGTCCCCCATATGACAGAACACTGCATCATACCTTCCCAGGCTCAGAACAGTGATGTGTTCCCCCAATCCTTGTGCTGCCCAGCCAGCTCCCACAAGCTCATATCTGAACATGAGTTGCCGGCACGGGAACACAATATGCTATCCTCTGGCCCAACAGCTGGCCCTGCACACATCATTTTTCCATGACTTTTAGGGGATTCTATCAACCAATAACAATATGTAATCAAGAACCCTGGCAAAAATGTGTACAGCACAATTATTTATTTAATAGGTCTATTCTTTCAGCAGGTCTACACATTATTGTAGTCCACTTTTCTGGGCATAACTACTTTATTTTTTAAAAAAAGGCAGGTTAATTAATTTTATCAGTTATTCATTTCAGATGGCATCTCTATAACTTAAAGGCAAAAATATGTTTGCACAAAGTAAGGTATGGACTGAACAGGCCTGTGCAATTGTCAAGGTTTTGTTTAAGTTGGCCCTAGTGTAATAACGCAAGACTGAAAATTGTATTAGGCTACAGTGCAGGTTGAGCAAATATCACCATGCCTGACGTGCTGTGCCACTGCCTCTGGCAGTGGGAGCTGTGGTAGGTAAATGACTATTCATTTCTGTGGCAGAATGCAGTCATTTCATTAGCTAATGTAGGATGTTATAGCACTGATAACATCACATTCTGAGCATAGAAGGGGTTGGGATATAAAAAGAGGGGAAGGGAACCAGGTTCTATGGCTAAACAGAAATATTAATAAAGAATCACCAAGAACAGTGAATTCTGCAGCACTGCAGAAGTTCTGTGTAGGTTGCAAGTTCTGCACAAAATTCTGCGACCACAGAATTCTAGGGGCTTTGATTATTTTGCACTTCTTTGTATTGAATCCAAGCTGCCATACTTCTAACCATTCCTCCAACCTTGCCAAGTCCCTTCTCATCCTTTCCATGCCTCCTTGTGTATCAACCCTGTTGCAGATCTTTGTATCGATCCTGTTGCAGATCTTTGTGTCATCTGCAAAGAGGCATGCTTTTCCTTCCAGTCCCTCTGCAATGTCACTTATAAAAACATTAAAAAGGACTGGATCTACTACCGAACCCTGCGGAACCCCACTAGTAACCCCTCTTTCTTCAGAGTGGACTCCATTTACAATTACCTTCTGTGTCCTGTTGTCCAGCAAATGTTTTACCCAGGCTACCACCCTGGGACCCACTCCCTGGCTGGTTAATCTGACTATTAATCTTTTGTGTGGGACTGTGTCAAATGCCTTGCTAAAGTCCAGGTAGGCCATGTCCACAGCCCCTCTCTGGTCTACTACTTTGGTCACCCAGTCAAGCAAATCAATTAGATTCATCTGACATGACCTTCCCGCTGTGAACCCATGCTGACTTGGGTCCTGTTCCCCACTGGCCTCTAGGTACTCAACAATTCTTTCCTTCAGAAGTGATTCCATCACTTTCCCTACCACAGAGATCAAACTGACAGGTCTGTAGTTTCCTACCTTTGTTTTGCTCCCACTTTTGTGAAGGGGAATCACATCCACCTTCCTCCAGTCCTCAGGTACCACACCATCCTCCCATGATTTGACTGTGCCCATTCATTGCCACCACTTCCATAAGCTTGTGGGATGGGCATAGCGCTGGTGTCTCAGCATTGCAACTGCAGGGAGGGAGATATGAACAACATCATTTAAACACAAAGGAACAATGTTGGGAGCAGTTGGGAAGAGCAAAATTCCACAGCAACATACATGTCCATATCCATGGAGGGATGGGCGGGCAGGGCCCACAGGCAAATGAGGATATGTTTATACCATCTGAAAATGTAAGGAAATTCATTGCAAAAAACATTGCTAATGCACTAGTTAGGGTTAAACCAACAAAAGTTGGGAAATGTGTCATTAGGGTTTTAAACCCTCACACCCCACCCCCACCCTGCTGGCAACAACAGGAGAAATCATTACAGTCTGACCTCTCACGCATATTCACAAATCTGATGTGGGGTGTGCCTCGGGGTTGTCAACCCTAACACTCACCTAATTCTCATTTACTCTCAACATCTCAGCTTCTTTAATGATGGAATGGGGTGAGTGTTAGGGCTGACAACCCTGAGGCACACCCCACACCTGATTTGTGAAGATGCATGAGAGGTAAAACTGTAATGGTTTTTCCTGTTGTTGCTTGCAGGGTGAGGGTGGGGTATTTGGGTTGGAAACCTTAATGACACATTTCCCTACTTTTGTTTCTTTAACCCTAACTTGTGCTTTAGTTACTTTTTTTTGCAATGACTGTGCCCCTATAGTTAGGGTTCAGTCTTCACTTCTATGTTAAACTCAAAGTTTTGCACTTTAATAACTTTACAACCATTCAAGTGATTCACATGACATTTTGCAAGCACCATCAAGGTCCAATGATCTCTTGATGTAGCAAGTTTCATTCCAGTCTGATTTGTGGGTGCAGAGATATGGAGTGTCAAAATATGTGAAAATTACAGTTTTTGGTCAAATTCTTTGTCAAGCTGCTGCACAAAAATGATGTGGAATTTTGATTTGAAATTCTTAGGGAAGAAAGGTCTTGGGTGACACATGTGTCTTTAGAAGATTTGGTGAAAAAATATTAATGGCATTCCAAAGTTATGAAATTTTGTATCCCGTGAAGTTGCAGAGTGTATTCGGCCACCGCAATTAGGGTGCCACAACAAGGGTAACTGTGAAAGAGGCGATCTTGATTTTATATCACCTCTTACTCATGTCACCCTCTATGCCCACACAGTTTCTGCCCCCTTAGGGCATACCCACCCCAGAGGAGGTTATATTTAGTTTTGGGGGTACGCAAGGGATGCCACCCTCAAAAGCGGACTCTTTCATGGAGGGCGTTTGGGACTGTAACCCTTGGGAGGCATAATGCCTGGTGCTGTAATAACGGGTGGCATGTTACCTGTGCCATAATCGGTGTTGGCAATATGTTTGTCGCTGCGGCATGGATGAACCATTAAATTTAAAAGTTCTCATTATTTTCAAGGCAATTTTGCTCTCCAGTTAGAAGCCCTGCATGAAAAAGATCCTTTGTCACAAATGGGCAATCCTTTTTCACAAATGGGTCATCCTGTGTAACAAATGTGAAATTGTTTTTCATGCTGCTGCCATTTTGTTTTACAGCTAGCAAGGGGAACAAAATCAAATAACTCAAAACGGTTATGTGTTGAATAGAAACCAACACATGTAGCTTGCTTATCCGGACCCCCTCAGCTGGATTCTGCACTTTTCTGTTGAAGGAAGAAATTCCCTTGAATTTTTTCCAGATTATAAATCTTTTTTCATGACTTATGATACAAAAAAAAGATTATTTTTTGTATCATGAATCACAAAAAAAGATCCTTTTTCGTGATAGGCAAAATGCTTTCCCTGGTCTCTAGGCGAGCAAAATTGAACAGTTAAAGAGTTAAAAAGATTGAGGACTTTTGTTATTAGCCCTAAATGCTGCACATATTCTGATTGCTGTCTTCTAGTTTTTAGTTGCTGCTTGAACCCCCCCCGCCCCCATTCCTATGGTTCGATATCAACAGCCACTGTTCAGTATCTGGCAATATTCTGAGTGCTGAATGCTGCCTCTTCATTTATTTTTCTCCCACTTCTGACCTCCAGTCCATTATTCACACTACTTCTCTGAGGATGACCACTAAAATTGGACAAAGTGAATAGGGTCAGCAGAGGGCTGCCACAGATACCACAGCACCCAAGGCATTCATAGTTAACTGTACTGGGTAGGTGATAGTGTACAATGGTGCAGGAATTTAAAATATGGCAAGTATGTACTTTGTTATGTTCCCAGACCTTTCTTTCAGCTCATGCCAGGCCAGGAGCATAAAGCCTTCCATGGCATTTGAAGCCAGCTTTCACAACTGAAGTTGCAACATTAAATACTGAAGCTGGTAAACTTAGTTTGCTTTGAAAAAGTCACAAATACCTGCTTTACTGGCCAAAAAGAAGTCAATAAAATAAGCTGATGGGTGGAACCTGAACTGAAAATGGGAGCAGAGGGTGCAGCTTGATCGGTGGAAGCTGAGCTGGGAACAGGAGCAGAGGGTTTCTATCCTTTTATGCTCATGTGTAGTACTTTATTGACATCAGGCAAGCAAGGACCGGACCGGGAGTAGTCGGGACTCATTGACAGTCATCACAGCTGACTGTCTGACTGGCTGCTAACTTACTTGTAATCCTCCTGATTCCTGCTGCTTGCTCACTCCAGAGTCTAGTCAGGCCACCACCATCCAGCACACATCACCTCTATCCCTCCCCCTCCCCACTGCTGCCTTTTTCTCTTCCCAGCATGCAGCGTCCATCCCAGTTGAGTTCCTCTTCTTGGTCTTCTCACCTCGATTCCTCCCTGACTGAACTGAGTCCTGCTGTGTGGTAAAATGCCATGTCAGTGACATTGGTGACACACTCTCATTGATGCTGTAGGAAGGGTCTGGGGTGGCATGAGTACCGTGTAGTAGGGTGGTCAGGTGACAGCAGGTCGGTGATGAAGCCAGGATGGATTGGGATGCGACAGGGACAGGTGGGTCGGGTGCAGGTTGGAAAACTCAGGATGCACTGCAGGATCATGCAGACAGTGTGGTGAGGAGATTCAAAGTGGCCCACTGGTCTATTTCTGCCTGCCCTGCAAGTTGTATCCTTCTATAGTATGTTATTGCTTACATACAGTGCTTATGTTATTTCAGTATATTTATATATTCCCTGCTGTCTGTGCTTGATAAGTACTAATTGGTTGGTCAGTTTACTACTTTAATCACTCTATGGAACAGTCTCTGTTCTTCCAACTACGTCGGCTGAGGCAAACAAGGTAAGCATCTGTTTTCAGCTGTCTGCTTACTGGCTGACTTTAAAAAAATTGAAGGGCATGAGATGACGGCATCTTAACATGGAGCCAGGGCCAGGGTCATCCCCCCCCCCCATGCTTGCCTCTGTATAGTAGACAGAGAAAGAGAGACCCACATACAAAAGTAGGGGAAAAATGGTGTTGCTCTTGCTGCCAAAATTCTAGTGAGCATTTCCCTGTCTCAGCAGTTTTCAAAGAGGATGTGAGAGATGGGAACTACATTAGATATTGGTCATTAAGATCAACATTCATTTAAGGGGAATGTCAAATGGTTCCATGTCAGTACAGTGCATATTATTAAGTGCTAACAATTTGAGTGAATATTATAGAGCGCGGGTCTATACAGTGACTGCACATCTCGGCGACCTCTCATTTCAGCAGCTGTAGTATCAGCTCAGTATACATTTGAATGAGTTTGCACCATATTACACACGTATATGGATGTTATAGGCAACACCACATCCCCAACATGCCCTGAGTCAGCCGTATTTGAGGCGCACCTTTATTCACCCTGCTCCACCCATCCTCTCCTATATCATGCAGGGGAACTATACTCCTGAACCCCCAACAGTGGGCTGTGCCCACAAAATCCCTCCTAGCTAAAGTATTACCACACCACGTCACACCTGGATCATGGGGGTAGGCTGTTGTCACATAAGGTAAGTGGAATTCATGCTCCGTAGCCTTCTGGTATAATATTCCCTCAGTTGGTACATGTGCTGAATTGCACTGCTTCATTCTTGTGCCCTAGTAGCACCATCATCCTTATGGCACAGGTCCTGACATTTCCGTTTAGTATCTGTTACATTTTGCTCCACAGACATGTCCACTTTAACTGTATGTGTGCTACAATTGTCGCCCAAATGTTCTTGCTACTGTATATTTGCCACACTGATATGATGTGATACCATGTTAAACTACTAGTGGTTGCCCATTTGTCTACATTAAATATTTTGATGATTGATGCAGATGAAGTAGTACTAAGCCAGAAAAGCCCCGTGATGCCGAGTCTCAGTGTTTGTGTTTTATTTAAGCAGGGGTACAGAGGACATGAGTAGTTTCCATGGCAGGCCAGGCAGGATTGAAACTCACAGGGGAACTCAATGATTAGGTCACAGAGAGTCAGTGATTGGAGTTGAAGAGGGAATCCTCTGGTTTGTGCTCTAAATGATGCATACTGCAGTCTTTGTGTAATCTGTGCAGGTGGAAATTGAATAAAGGCACTTCAGACATCACTCTGCCTAACAGGATCTGCAGGTAATCTGACCTGCTCCTCACAGTGAGCTGCTCAGTCCAGGTTAAGGAGGAAGGGCAGGCTGACCTGGCACTGGATGGAAAAAGAGAGAGAGAGAGAGAGAGAGAGAGAGAGAGAGGGTGGAACTCAGGGACGGTAATGCGACTGCTGTTGGCTGGTTGAACTCGGTTGCTGTACTTGGTGGATATGTTACTGTGCTTGATGTCAGCTGTGGCATCACATTGTTTAGTGGCAGGCACTTCAGAAGTCTGACTGTGTGTAGGACCAGTCTTTATTATATTTTTTATTAACTTTTCTTCAGGCTCTGTCTGACCGACGGAACATTGGTCCTGTATTGGTGTGTGCTGTCTGTCCTGCTACTACTACCACACACAGAGATGAGAAGGGGCTTGGCAAAAGAAGCAGCACCAGCATCAATGACTGAGAACAAGTCAATGGGAATCCATTCCACTTACTAGTTAACTATTAAGAGAGACCCCAGCCTCATATCACCACTACTACTACTAGCACATTATGAAGTTTCTCTGACTTTGCTGGGTTTTTTTGCCCCAGTTAATTTTCCCATTTCTCTTCCCATTGAATCCTAATTCCCAGGCTCACAATGATTAGCATGAAGAATAGCTGCAGTGGGCAGAGGCTGAGCAGGCTCCAGGCTATGTTAAACTTATTTGTCTTCTTTTATTGCTAAGTTTTGCCAATGCTTCTTGAGTTGCCGCCTGCCCTAGCCTGATACATAACAAGTCAGTCTGAGACAAATTAAACACAGAGGCACTCCGTTGTTCAAGGCAGTTAAATTAAAAAGAGTCATGTATTGATACCATTGCCTTGAACCAGCTACTTCACCTGGGTTGTGATCAAGTATATCTGCTGTAGAGGGGTGGCATTAGTGGCATGCCACATGGTTTACAGCAAATTCAACTTGGAATGGAAGTTGTTAGTTGGAAGAAATGTGAATCAAGCAGTAAGTACTGTGATTAACTCTGACTTGACTGACCTCTGTCTCCAAAATGATTTATAGGGCTCAGTTCTTCTTCTAGCTAACTATTTCCAAATTATTAACCAAAACTGCACTGCACAGCACAGCACATGCTGATAATCCCCCATTCCTTCACTGTAGTTCTGTGTTCGTTCATCTACTGCTGCTTTTTCCTTTGGTGAGTGTTATTTTGGCTCAAGTCGGTGGTGGATCTTTCCAAGGTTGCATTGCAGAATAGCTCTTTACCCCCTGCCACTGTAGGACAGAACATGCTGTTGGAAACCAGATCTGGTGCTAGCTGCTGTAGAAACACCAGCAAGGAATGAAAAGCACACAACACAGATTAACATGTGCAAGCATTAAGCCATGACGAAGGTGGCATCTAATGGGGAATTAATGCAAGGTTGGAACCATTGTGGCACAAGGCAGCAGGCTGAGACATGACGAAGGTGGCATCTAATGAGGAATTAATGCATGGTTGGGACCGTTGTGGCGCAAGTCCACAGGCCGAGTGCCTACAACGGCCGAACCATGCATCAATTCCCCATTAGATGCCACCTTTGGAGTGGCTTAATGCACTTGTAACATGGCAAGTCCAAGGCTAGTATTAGTTAGATCCTATTTTACTTGCTATGCAACACTAATGAACAGAACAAGTTATTTCAGCTCCAGACTTATGATTCAGGTCTGTTACTTTCTAAGGCTCTGTCTAACTGGAAGCGTGTACGTGCACATTGCAGAGCCCACACCAAGTAATGTAGAGTTCACCAATTTGTGACATATTACAACTTTGCTCCACGTATCGTCAAGATAAAATAATGATGACACCTGCAAAGTTGCTATTTCTACTCGGCTACTGTATTGCTGTCCACTCATTTCTGTTTCAGATTGATGCCGTGCTGGATTGTGGGGAAAATCTATTACATGCATAGGGAAACAGCACAATTGCCTCTTGTTTGCTGTCTGTGCTACTTCACACTTGCAGCCCCAGGGAACACAGTGCTCCACTATCTGGGTCGAGCTCCCACTTCTGTTTGATACTCTATTAGTCACGCCACCTATTGGTCGAACTACCGCTAGTAAACACATTACTGACATACCTTTGTAAGTGTGTTCATGCTCTGAACACAGCATTATTAGTGCATTAATACCCGCATGACTTGTAGTCACGGGGTGTGTTCTGACCAATGTGATTTCTGTGTTCCATTCTACCTTTCATTGCGCTGTTACAATGGTGCCTTAGAAACTGCATAGATGCAGTTGACAATACATGTGTCTTTTGTTGAAGGAGCTCAGCTGCACTTGTCCTAGAATAAGAGACAAAACACCAAAGCTTGACTGCAGGATAACAAATATGGAAGCCTATTTTGAAAACACTGCATAAGGCAGTGTGTGCTGGCACTCTTCCCCCAACTGCCAAATGTTTTCCTGCAGATTCACTTGTGTTCCATCAAGGCCCTGGGACTAGTGCAGCTAAGCTCCTCCAATTGTAAGTTGATCCTTCATTTTGTTGTTCAGTTGTTATCCCTCTGTACAGACAGTTGGTGAGACCCCATCTGGAGTACTGTGTCCAGTTCTGGAGACCCCATCTCCACAAGGACACAGGAAAGAGGCAGTCCAGAGGAGGGCAACTAAAATGGTGCAGGGCCTGCAAGAGAAGCCGTATGAGGAGAGACTAAAGGAGCTTAATATGTATACCCTTGAGGAAAGAAGGGGGGACATGATAGAAACTTTTAAGTACTTCAGTGGAATCAACAAAGTCCAAGAGGGTAGTATCTTTCAGAAAAAGAGATGTGCAAGAACAAGAGGACACAATTTAAAGATAGAGGGGGGCAGTTCAGGGGCAATGTGAGGAAGTATTATTTTACAGAGAGGGTAGTGGATGCATGGAACAGCCTTCCTGAGGAGGTTGTGGGGTCTAAAATTGTGGGAGAATTTAAGAATGCATGGGACAGACCTAAGGCAATTCTTGTGGGGGGGTAGGAAGAAATAGGCTGTTGGTTAACTAGGATCTGCGGCCTATCCTGTGGGTAGGAAAATGGGCAGACTAGATGGGCCAAGCTGTCCTTATCTGCCGTCAAAGTTTATGTTTCTATGTTTGCTTGTGCTCATGTCTGTATTCCCCTTAGCTGTCTTCATCAATCACATATCCCAGCCACTCAGAACCTCTACCCATCACAAACTGTCCCACTGTGTGCAACAGAACAACAAGAGCCCTGACTTCCACCCTGCCTGCCTGCCTTGCAAATCTAGAAAAGTGATTTTTTTCCTATCATTCATAACTGTTTATTTAATATTTTTACCATTGTTTACTTTTTTGCAGCTGCCCTTATGAACCTTATCTGTGTCAACTTGCAAATCACCCCAAACTGGGTATTTGCTATGTATGTCTCAAACACCTATTTCGTGGACGATTTGAAATTTGGCTGTCATAGGACAGGGGGTGGGGTGCACTCTACAAAAGATGAGTTGAATATGAATGATAGAAAAAAAAAACAATTTTATGACTTTTACCACATTTTCCTATTAAAATAAATGGGAAATGCATGTCAAGCAAGGTTTCTGGTCAGGAAGGAAGTCAGACTCATGTTGCTCAGCTTATTTATTTTTATTCATGCGGGAAATGGATACTGTGTGTGTGTGTGTGTGTGTGTGTGTGTGTGTGTGTGTGTGTGTGTGTGCATGTGTTAAAAGCTGCAAAACATAGAGGACTCAGGAATTCTAATCATTAATTCACTTCCTGCCCCAGAGTTCATTCACTGAATTTAAGTGTTGTTTATTTAACACACACACACACACACTGATGTTTGGTGGTATTTGTAGAGGTGGGATTTGTGCTGGAGTGTTTTTTTTTTTGTGTACTGATTCTTTCTCAGTAGCACACCCAACTGTGGGGCTGGCTTGGCTGGTTCTCACTTTAATAACTTTGCAACTGAACAATGGATTTGCACAAAATTTGGCGTGCGCTTTCCCATGGGGTATATATCTTTACAAGGCAACTTTTGTTCCAGTTGGATGTGCAGATTCTGAGATCCAGAGTGTGCAAAAACCTTAAAATTTGCCATTTTTGCAGTTTTGTCCTCATTGCCTTCCGCCCAGATGGTGTGAAATTTGGGCATTAATTTTTATAGTAGAAACAGCTTGGGTCACAGAACCGCCTTACATTTTGTTTGATGAAAAAAATATTAGTCTGTTGCAAAGTTATTCAATTTTTAAGTGCTTTTTATTTTAAATGGGAATATCACTCTCCCAGGATAAGGGAATGGAACAGAAAAGGAATTTGGCCTCATGAAAAAGAATTCTTTTTCACAAGGGGCAAATCCCTTTTGCAAGACAACATTCATTTTTTTGTGAGCCACTGTCTTGTTTTCAGGTTTCTCTGAAATATAAATATTAAAAACATACAACACTGATGTGCTATAGACACACCAATATATGTATTGTGTTGATCAGAACTCCTTTTGATGGATTCTGTAGGTGTCTGGAGGCAAAAGTGGCCTTGAATGTTTTTTTTAACATTTTAATTCCTTTTCCGTCACTCGCTGAGATCCTTTTTCATGAATCCTTTTTTGTTCAAATGAAAAAGGATCATGAGTCACAAAAAAGAATTGCAGCTTACAGAATTACTTTTGTGAATATATCCAAGTAATTATGTGCTTTAAGCAATGTATCTGGTTTTCAGAGGCATGTCACCAATTTAACAGGAAACTAAAAGCAAAGGACAGACAAATACAATGTTGTACTAACTTTCTATTAAACCTGTTAGGCAGGGGACCTTTTTTAATGAGGGAATTAATGAATTGAGCAGTTCATAATGAAGGAGTGTTCTGTCTGGTCATTAAGAATTTGTCACTGCAGACCTATCATACTCATTCTAATTATGATTAATATCTCATCTTGGATTCAGGCTTATCTCACATCTCAGGAGCAAATGCAACTTCTATTATACACTCAAGGTTTAAAAGTATGCTGTGATCTGCTAGTGACCACATATTTTATTCATCATTGCATTCATATTTAACAAATATGTATACAGAACTAAAATCATTCCATATTGATCTTAAAGTTTTGCAATACTGTATATTCCAGGTATATAATCTTATGGGTACCTGTACATCAATTGTCCAAAATAATAAGCATCTGTGAAAATCTTTGGATCTATGACAGTTGGTCAACAATTTTGTTGTCTACTGATGGTACAGTGACTCCTTTATGTTGATTACATTTGCGGTCGGCATAAAGGGAGTCACTTTGGACTGTGTTTTCTTCAGGGGGCTCTGCTCCCTACATTCCCCAGTACTTAATTAATCAAACTTCAAGTCAGAGTTGCTTCAGGAAGGGGTGCAATACCCCCAGAAAGCAGTGCTGGGGTCCTGCACCAACACTACAGCAACCTGGTGCTGTTGGTGCTGTAGTGTCGGTCGTGGTAAAGTTGTCACAGTAGTGATGGTATACCAAAATCTTTCTATAGTTTGTGTCTAGTAGGACCCCCACCCTTCCGATCACCATCCCCAAAACCATATCTTTCCCTGGTGTGTAGTGGTACCCTCCATCCTATGATCACCTTTCCCTATTTCCCTGATGTCTAGTGGCACCCCCCCACCCACGGATCACCATTCCCCATTTTCCTGTTGTCTAGTGGCACCCCTCACCCACCAATTGCTGTCCTCATTGGACATTTAGATATTCCCTAGTGTCTAGTGGCACCCCCACCCTCCCACTGAAGCACAAACCTGAAATAAAGAAAATGGTCTCTTAATTTTTTTTAAACCTGTAAAAAAAGGTCCCTTGGTGATCAGCCTACCACCATCTCACACCCTCAGTACACCCCCATACACCCTCACCCACCTGAACAGGTCCCAGTTTCAAGACCCACTCTCTGACTGAACTGGCGACTGCACTATGAACAACTAAGGTATATGTGGTTCAATGTATTTCAATGGGGATTTCAACTTGTGTGCATTATTTAGCCATTTTTTGAGCTTTTGACCCCAGATTTTCAACATGGCCTTTTGGGAACCCCACCACATAAACAATACAACAGTCATTATGCAACTACTGCATGAAAGGTGATTTCATGGTCGGTTGGCAAAGTCACCTTTGGGTGAGATTTAACCATTTTGCCTGACCTTGTTCATGAGTTGGGTTCATAAGAAGACTATGTTGAAAATTTGAGGTCATAATTATTAAAAATGGCAAAGTTATGACCATTAATTGCAGTTTCACTACATGTGCTCATAACATCGATAATTTAAAATATTTAGACCCCAGGTTTTCAACATAGTCTTCTTATTACCTCACCTCATGTTTCTCACAGCTGTCATTTTTGAATACTGTCCAAAATGTGTTTTCATACCCATGGCACAGAAACATAGAATCATAGAAGTTGACGGCAGAAAAGGACCGCAAGGCCCTACTAGTCTGCCCATTTCTTTTTCTACCTTATGAATGTGCCATCGGCTTTTGCTCTGTCGCTGGCCTATCTACTCATCTGTATTGCTCCCTTATGCCTATCCCATGCCTATTTGAAGCCCTGCACTGTATTCATAGCCACCATTTCCTGAGGTAGGCCATTCCATGCATCCACCATTCTTTCTGTGAAAAGAACTTCCTCACAGTACCCCTTAATCGGCCTCCCTCTAATCTCATGTTGTTTCCTCTTGTCCTGCTGTTTTTCTTATATTGAAACATGTTAGACTCTTTCACTTTGTTAATGCACTTAAGGTGTTTGACATATCACATCACTCCCTCCTTTGCTGTAGGGTATAGCTATTGAGCTCCGCTAATCTGTCCTCATATGTTTTCTGATGCAGTCCCTGCACCATTGTGGTTGCCCTTCTCTGGACTGCCTCAGTTTGGTTAATGTCCTTGTGAAGGTGTGGCCTCCAGTACTGCACACAGTACTCCAGATGGGGCCTAACCAGTGTCTTGTAAAGAGGAATTATTACCTCCCTCTTCTGACTTGTGATACCCCTACTGATACACCCCAACATCCCCCTAGCCTTACCTACTGCTTTAGTGGTCTGCTTGGATGATTTCAGGACATCGGCGATGATGATGCCCAAGTCTCTTTCTTCCCTTGTGACTGCCAGCAACTCCCCTCCCAGCCTATAGGTGGCTTTAGGGTTTCTCTTCCCTATGTGCATGATCTTGTGCTCCTTTGCATTAAACCCCAGTTGCCACTCTTTTGACTATTTTGCCAGTTTATCTAGATTTCTCCTCATTCTGCCCACCCCATCTGGATCATCTACTCTGCTGCAGAGCATGGTGTCATCTGCAAACAAACAAACCTTACCCTCCAGTCCATCTGCAATGTCACAGATGAAGATATTGAAGAGGACTGGCACCTGGACTGATCCCTGAGGTACCCCACTTATGACTTGTATTTCTTCTGACTTTATACTGTTTACCACCACTCTCTGTTTTCTGCCCATCAACCAGTTTGCCACCCAGTTGACCAACTTCTGACCCACCCCAAGCCTACCCAGCTTATTAATCAATCTTCTATGTGGAACAGTATTGAAAGCTTTGCTGAAGTCAAGGTAGGCAACATCAACTGCTCCCCCTTGATCCACCACTCTGGTTACCCAGTCAAAGAAATCTATGAGATTAGTTTGACAGGACCTTCCTTTTGTAAACCCATGCTGTCTTGGATCCTGTGCTCCTGTGGATTCCAGGTGTTGCATTAACTTTTCCTTAAGGAGTGCCTCCAAGATCTTGCCTACTACTGAGGTAAGACTGACTGGCCTGTAGTTCCCTGCCTCCTCCCTGCCACCACTCTTGTGGAGTGGGATCACATGAGCCCTTCTCCAGCCTTCTGGGACCTCTCCTGTGCTCAGAGACTCACTAAGCAGTTCTGATAATGGCTCTGCTAGTTTCACCCTTTAGTACCCTGGGATGTATGCCATCAGGTCCCGTTGCCTTTTCCACCCTGAGCTTATCGAGCTCTTGTAGGACCTTTCTTTTGTGAAGGGACTAGTGCACACCTCCCTCTCCCTCTGTGTCCATGGTGCTGAGCTGTGGACCTTGCCCTATCTTCTCTTCAGTAAATACTGAGTAGAAGTATCTATTTAGGATAGATGCTTTTATATGGTCCTCCTCCTCCTCACATGCCCCCTTATCTCCTTTGATTTTAACAATACCCCCTCTGGATTTTCTCATTTCACTAATGTATCTATAGAAAGTCTTGTCACCTTCTTTTACTGTTTGTGCTAGTGTTTCCTCAGTTTGGGCATTTGCCTGCCTTTATTGCCTTCCCTGCTTCCCTTAGGGAAGTTTGGTATGCCTCCCTATCTTCACCTGCTGCGTTCCCTTATATTTCCTGAAGGCCAACCTTTTGGCTCTGATCTTTTCTGCTACTGTTTTTGAGAACCAAAGTGGTTTCCTTCTTCTTTTGCACTTCCTTTTCTCTCTATCACAGTGGGATGTTGCTTTAAGTATTGCACCCTTAATGATTACCCACTTTGCCTGTACCCGCTCACATGTATTTATTTTTGCCAGGGCTAGCTTAACTCTGTTGGCAATCTTATTAAAGACAGCTCCTCTGAAGTCCCATATTTTTGCCTTGGATTGGGATGATTTAGTTCTAGTGGCCAAATTGAACCATACCATGTGATGGTCACTGGCCCCTGGGTGACCTTCTACCTGAAGATCTGTGATCCCTTCCCTGTTAGTCAGTACTAGATCTAGGATAGCCCTGTCTCTTGTGGGTTGTTGTACCAGTTATTTGAGGCCTTCCCCCTGCAGGGAATCCACCATATGTCTAGTTCTGGCAGATGTTCCTGCTAGTATTGACCAATCTGTAGCTGGAATGTTGAAGTCTCCCATTATCAGAACCTCCCCTTTAGCTATTATGTTTTGTATATCTTCTAACAGTAATGTGTCTATGTCCTCCCCCTGGTCTGGAGGTCTGTAGACAACTGCAGTTAGTATGGCTGTCCCATTTCCTGTTTCCAGGGTAACCAAAGTTCTTCTGGCACCTTATGTGTATTCTGAATTTCTGTAGCTTTGATATTTTCATTGACATACAGGGCCTCTCCACCCCCCCCCCCACCTTTTTGCACCTCGTTGTCTTCTGAATAGTATGTAGCCAGGTACTGAAGTCTCCCAAGTGTGGTTACTGGTAAACCACATCTCGCTAATGGCTGCTATGTCCAGTTTAGCCTCTGTTATTATTGCCTGCAGGTCTGGGATCTTGTTTCCCATACTGTGAGCATTTGTGTACATGATTTTCTATTGACCAGATTTCAGTGTGTTAGTTGTTGGGTGAGGTCTGGCTTTTCCGCTATGCATCATGTGGGGAGCTGGACCTTTTTCCTTACCTGATGATGCAAATGAACTATAAACATACTGAACTCCTGTTTGACCACTAGCTGAGGGGGGAGGGGTGTTCTTCCCATTCGACGTATGGGGTGCTGCACCCTTCTGCCCATTTGCTAGTTTAAATATTCTGCAAAGACGTCAAACTTTTGCCCTAATGCACTGACTTCCTCCTTAGTCAGATGCAATGCATCAAATTTAAAGGACTTTCGCTCTCCAAACTGTTGCCAGTTCCCTACAAATTTGTGTGCTTTTTCCTGGCACCAGCCCTTGAGCCACATGTTTAGCTCCCCTATCTCCCCTTCTCTAATCTTCTGTCCATCTGCCCCCCTCTCCCAGACTGGCAGGATCTCAGAGAAGGAGATGCCAGATGAAATGGACAATAGTTTGTCACCCAGCCTGGTCACATGTTCCTTGGTTTCCACAACTGACCGGCTGGTGAGATAGTTAGTCCCTATGTGCACAAGGATGTTGATGTTTTCTCCTGCTTCCTGAAAAATTTTAGCAATGCAGTCAGTGTCTCTCCACACTGATATACCTGGGAGACATCTGACCATTACATCTGGCTGGAGATAGGTATCAACTCCCTGAATCATGGAGTCTCCTATGATCAGAAGTTTTTTGGATTTTCTTTTTACTTTTTTTGTTTTTGTTCCTGTTTTGGGTGTTTTCTTGTGCTAGCTCCTATGCTGCAGTGTCCTCTGCCCCTTTATTTGATTTCAGAGATAGAGGCAGATACCTGTTTGTAGTATTAAATGCTTTGTGGAGATTATATGTTGGAGATCACCAAGTGATGGGTCACACGATTTGCCCTTCCTAACTACCTGCCAACCTCTCAGACCAACTACCCTCTGTAGTTGAGGTGCTTGTGTTGGGTGTTAGGGAAATGGCATGGGTTCTTATAATATATTTCTTCTTGAATATGCAATTTGAGGCACGCAATCTCTGCCCTTGCTGCCTGGAGCTGAGCCATTAGATCTCCAATGGCCCAGCATGTAGGACAGTGTCCTAAATCCTGTAAAACTGCCCTTCTGAAAAGTGTTCTGCAGTACCTGCAGTTAATGATATCCATTCCAGATAAGTTGCTGGGTTTATAACCTGGTCAGAGTAATTAGAAGGAAGAAAATGAAAGCAAAAGTTTGATTTTGTGTTTTGTTTGTTTGTTTTTGTGTAACTTGTTATAATAAGTTAAATTATTATGCCCCTGTAAATGAGGTCACTGTGTGGATACCCCTCTGATCCGCCCCTTCCTGCTTTTCCACAGAAAATGTCATGACTGTACTACCCTATAAAAGGAGTATAGTGTGCAGTGTTTGGGGATGGGGTGGGTGGCTAGGCCCTTCCTCTGCTGAAAAAGAAGAACCACGGACAAAAGAAACAAGGAGGTAAGAGCAGAAACAATCATCCAGCACAAATGCAGTAGCCCTGAAAGCATATCCTAATGATAGATGAAACTGTAAAGCACCACCTGTAATAATTCACAGAAGATATACCCTGTAAGAAACACTTTTGCTACTGAGAACAATAAAGCAGTACCAGAAGATATACCTTACAAAAGACAATTTGAATCAGAAGATTACAGCAGTGATCTGTTAGCACACACCTGTAGGCACACCCTGTAATAATGCAGCAGAAGGTATACCCAGCAATACACAATTGGAATCAGAGAAAAATAAAGCAATAAAATGTTAGCAACAAACAATAACAATCCCTGTGAGCACAAAATAAATATAACAACACACAGTAAATCTGCCTAGCCAAAAGAAGCCTTTATCCTTTCCCTTGCTCTGGTAAGGTTCTTTGCTCTGTCCTTTCAAGCAACCTAAAAGAAAAGAGCTCAGGTGAAGCTAGGTGTGCCTTGGCCAGCAAACCTAGTCTTCCATTAGGGAGTTGCACAGAATTACATTTTAATGGGGATTCAAACATTTTCTGTACCCCGGTACATGTGGTGGGGTAATAAGATGGCTATGCTGACAATTTGTTCACTGTTGTCCTACAGTATAAATGGAAGCACAGGGCCCGGACACAGCTACACACATATACACATCTATGGAAGGATGGGAGTGCATTCCCACAGGCAAATAAGGTACTATCTCTAAAAGTAAGGAAATACATTGTAAAAAACATCATTAGTTTTCTATTTAGGGACAAGGAAATGTGGCATTAGGGTTTCCAATCCTAACACCCTACCCCTACTCTACACACACCAACAGACGTCGGGGGTGTATCTTGGGGTCGACAGCCCTAATGGTCACCCATTCTCCTATTCTGTACCTATATCAGTTTATTTACTTATGGAATGGGATGAGTGTTAGGATGATGACTCCAAGGCACCCCCAATGCCTGTTTGTGTTTGCAGAGTGGGGGTAAGGTATTAGGGGTGGAAACCCTAATGTCACATTTCCTTACTTTTGTGGCTTAAACCCCAACTAGAGCATTAACAATGTTTTTATATATATATATATATATATATATATATATATATATATATATATATATATATATATATATATATATATATATAGAGAGAGAGAGAGAGAGAAAGAGAGAGAGTGTATGTATATATATATATATATCCATAGATAGTTAGATAGATAGATATGGCACAGCTGGGATAAAGGTATAGCAGGCATACAGTTATTCCCCAAGCATCTAGAGAAAAGTGTTAAGGCCCTTTATAAAAACCTCCACTAAGGGTCTGTTGGGAGTCATTTTCAAAGACCCAGTGCCTGCCACTTCAAGTACCCAGTCCTGCAAGGTTTTCTGTCTTGCCCTGGGTACCACAAGATGGCCCTCCTCAGTGGAGTGGAAAGGGAGTGAAGACAGATAAGGATGCGGGAGCTCATACAGGTAACTCTGGTCCAACTCATGTAGGGCCTTGTAAGTCTATAATCCAACTTTAAAGGAGATATGCAACTTAACTGGCAGACAGTACAGGTCACGCAGCACTGGAGATACATGACACAGCCTCAAAAGGCTGATTAATAACCTAACAGCTGTATTCTGCACCAACTGCAGGAGCTGAAACTTACCTCCATTGGCCCCCAAGGTATAAAGCATTTCGGTAGTCAAGCTTGGAAATCAAAAATATGTGTACCAGCATTGCCAGGTCTCCAGGGATGATAAGGAGTTTTAGTCAGCTGGTTTTCTGAAGATGGTATTAACCACTCCAGACTACTGCTGACACCTGAGCCTCAAATGTCAATCCCCCATCCAGAATTATGTTGAGATTCTTCACCTTGGAGGCAGCCACCAGATCAGCAGAACCAAGCTGAAGCTCAGTCCCCTGTCTGATGGCCACCAGCCCCCCTCCATGACCCGGCTCCATAACCAGTACTTCAGTCCTGTCAGGGTTATATCTTAACCAGTTTGATGATATCCTGTCCTGGAACTCAGCCAAGCATCTATTCAGCACATTGACTGTGCCTAGCTTCCCAGATGAAAAAGACAGATAGAGGTCATTATCATGTGCATAACTGTGAAACCCAAGCCCGTACTGTCTAATGATCTCCCCAGGGCAACATATACACAGTGAAGATTATGGGTAAAAGGAACAAATCCTGGGATATGCCACAGGGCAGCAACACCAGGGATGAAGAGAAACCTCCTAACATCACCCTCCATGTCCTGCCACCGAGGTAGGACTCAAACCAGCAGATGACTTTACTGACAAGTCCCATGTACTCCCTGTGGCTGTCCAATAACAGCCATAGTCCACAGTGTCAAAATCTGAGGAGACATCAAGGAGAATGAGAACTGTCCAGTCATCTCTGTCTCTTGCCCTGAGCAGGTCATTGAGATTTCTGACCAGTGCAGTCTCAATGCTATGCTTTGACCTAAAACCAGACTGGAGATGCTCATGGATGTCAAAGGCAGTGAGGTGTCACTCAAGCTGCAGCACAGTCACC
Source organism: Neoceratodus forsteri (assembly GCA_016271365.2). Classification (NCBI taxonomy): domain Eukaryota; kingdom Metazoa; phylum Chordata; order Ceratodontiformes; family Ceratodontidae; genus Neoceratodus; species Neoceratodus forsteri. The sequence continues at coordinate 46,170,679 of CM057451.1, forward strand.
TTCTCAACAATCTTGCCCGAAAAAGGCAGGTTAGAGACAATTTGGTAATTTACCTAGACATCCAAATTTAAAGTAGATATTTTCAGAAGGGGCTTCTCCAGAGCATTTGTCAATGCATCAAGAAAAAAACCCTTCCAAAAGGGAGCATCAAATAATCTCAGCAAACACCAGACCAAGCTGTTCTATGCAACTCACTAGTAGTTAGGTCAGCTCTTGGTCTTGTCCATATGTTGGCTGCAGCACCAAGATTATTCCACTAACCTCATCCATTTTTACTGGTCTAAACTCATCCCATAACTTCCAAATGCATCTCCAGCACATAGGCTCCACTCTGTTTGGCCCTGACTTCCCACTTGGAGAGATCCCTGCCAGACTAGAGGACACCATGTCTGAGAAGAACTGAGCAAACTCCTCACATTTTGTAGGTGAAAGAGCTTTAACAGACTTTAGACAGGCTGGATGGAAAAACCTGTCCACAGTCTGAAAGAGCTGAGCTGGTTGGTTCCTGTCATGGTAATCTCCCTGAACGTAAAACCTGCATTATTTTAGGTGATTGCACTTTGATACCCATTGTAATGAGCTATCAAAGCCAGTTTGTCCTCCTGAGCAGTGGATCTTCTAAAATGATGCTCTATCCTCTGCCCCTTGCCTTCAGCTCCTTTGCTACACCATCAAACCATAGTAAGCCAAGGCTTGAAACCAGTGGGCATACATGAATCAGTATCATGCGATTGAAGACCACCTTGGCGCGATTTCCTCCAATTTCACAGCACTTGCCACAGACATACTTGAAGTATCTAGTACTGTCAGTTGTCCCTTTGGATGAAGCCCTTGCAAAGGGCAGTACTGGCCATCTCTACAGAGGATGGACTACAAGAGGAGGCCCCTGAAAAAGAACCTGAATGGAACTCAGGGAGGTGCTAGTCACCCCACTGATGGTCTTATTCAACAGCTCACTGAAAGCAGGCATGGTTCTGGAGGATTAGAGGATAGCAGACATGGTCCATCCCCATAAGAGCAGCAGCAGGGAAGAGGCCAGGAACTATAGGCTGGTCAGTCTCACAACAGTGGTAGGTAAATTAATGGGAACCCTGTTAAAGGAAAGGTTGGTAAAGTATCTTGAATCCAATTGGCCACAATGCCAAAGGCAGCATGGATTCATGGCTGAGGTAATGCCATAAGAATCTGATTAATTTCTTCAACTGGATGGAGTTCAGAGATAGGCAACTAGGCTAGTAAGAGGGCTGAGTGAAAAGCCATATGGAGAAAGGCTCCTGGACCTGGGTCTGTATTCATTGCAATATAGAAAATATAGAAGTGACATGTGTTTGGTGTATAGGGCATTGAGGGAACCTGACCTTTGGGAATGTATATGATTAGATAGAAGAGCAGACACTACCACAAATAGGGGTCACTAGGTTCAGCTGCGGGGTGATAACTATAATAAAAAATTGAGGGGAGGATGGTTATCACAATGAGTGGTGTTGCGGTGGAACTCACTGTCAGAGTTTCTGGTATCATGTGACATTATGAACCAGTTCAAAAATGCACTAGATGAACACTGTATAAGATCTCGCTATCAATTTGTCATATGACTAGAGCAGGTCAAAAATAGCTCACGCTATATGTAACTGTTTTACATCTTATGAGTCTTATGAGAACTGTGTGACCAGGGAAGTAGATCAGAGGAGGGCAGTGAATGTGGCCTATCTGGAGTTTAGCAAGGACTTCAGCACTGTGCCATACATGAGACTGATAAAGATATTGAACAGCCATGGGGTAGGATCCAAACTGGTGAAGTAAGGAAATGGTTATTGGATGCATGACAGAGGATGGTGGTTAATGGCACTCACTCTAATGACCAACAAGATGCAAGGGATCAGTAGTGGTACCTGTCTGCTTCAGTGCCTTCATAAGTGACATTGCAGAAGCATTTGAAGGGAAGGTATGTCTTTTTGCAGATCACACCAAAATCTGCAATAAGGTGGGCACTCAGGACGGGGGTGGAGAGAATGCACAGGGACATTGAGAAACTCAAGGAGTGGTCGAAGAGCATGGCAATTGAGGCTTAATGCCAAGAAGTGCAAAATCATTCAACTTGGGTAAAAGAACTTAGGAATTGAATACGTATTTCTTTTTTTTATTTACTTTAGTTAACCGGGCAAAAACACTGGACCACATGGCCCTTTTACAGGCATGTCCCAGAACATACAAGATAATAAAATAAAAAACATATACTACAATATATAATAATTATTGATAACATTTACAACAAAAATCAGACATTAAATGCATAACATTTACAACAAAAATCAGACATTAAATGCAAAGTTTTAAAACAATAAAAACTATTTGCATTCCTTATTTCTGGGTATAATGAACTCCAGTTTTTTGCAGCAACATAAGCAGAAGATCTCTGACCTGTTGAGATTTCAAGATGTGGAATAATTAAAGTGTCATCTGAATGCAAGCATGACAGCTTTTTTGGGGGGATAATAGTGCCTGTCCATGGTCTCATATTCCCCATTCTCAAAGCTTTGTAGATCATACAACTTATATAGAAATAATCTTTACTATCAAGGGGTAACCAATTTAAATTTTTGTATAGAGTACAATGATTTTCCCTGTACTTTGCAAGTAGAGCAAATCTTCAAATCGACACTTCCATAATCTTAGAAGAGAAGAAGACATACTTGAGATAAAATTTTTATTGTGCTGTCCATGACAAATCCCTGGGACCTATATAGGGCACCCAATTTTTTATGTAATATGGGCCTCATGCACTAACAGGTGGGTTATATGCGCCTGAGGTGCTTACCCCACCCGTGTACCTATGTGGCCCCAGACAGATGCAGAGTGCATGGCATGCACAACTGCATGTACCCTTGGGGTGCTTGTCCATGGCCATGCCACCTCGGCATGCAGGGTTGCATGGGTGGTCGGGGGCAGAGTCGCAGACCTGGGCAGGCATCCAATTGGATGCTGTTTCTGGCTCCCTCAGTGGATCCTTTGCATCCAAGCAGTGGGCACACCGCATAGGAGCCAGCTGCATAAGGTAGCATTTTATGGACAACTGCTGGGCACCCACCTGAGATGCTGCCCCAACCCTGCAGCATAGTGGGCTGGGGCAGCATGGAGGTCCAAATCCTGGTGCTGCCATGCCTGGTGGCTGGAGAACACATACGGCTGGTCTCAGCTGGTGTATCTGGTGCCCCCTGAGCCTGGCAATATGAGGCTTTGTGAATGCTGAGTAGTGCAGGCATGCCCCGACACCCCTCCAGCACAATGTTCCTCGAGTGGTTTGGGTGGTGGCGCATAAGTGCCTTGCATGCTGTTTGTGAATGCTGCCAGTGGTCCACAGGACCTTTGCAGTGCAATATTCACATTTAAGGTTGCCTATGCGCCTCAGATATGCAGTGCATAGGCAACTTCTCTGTTAGTGCATAGGGCCCTATGTTACAGGTTTGATCAATGTGTGCATCAAATATTAACTGGCAATCCAATTTTACATCTAAGTATTTACAATTACTCAAATAATTCCCATCCTCAGATTTTAAAGTTAGTTTATCATTGATTCTACTAGCCTTTTGTGCTGTACAAAATATCATTATCTTTGTTTTCTTTTTATTCATCAACAACATGTTTTGTAAAAACCATCAAGTCAAAATATGAAACTCATTTTCCAGTGCAACATTCAAAGCTTTCAAATCATTAACCATCAAATACAAAACCACATCATCTGCATATAAAATAATATTAGACCATGTAAGTTGCTGAGGCAGTTTGTTGATAAACAAAGAGAACAACCGGGGTCCAAGAATGGACCCTGTGGTACACCATGAGTCAGTGTTTGCATATCTGATAAACCCCATTCACTCAAACAACTTGTTCTCCATTACATAGAAACATAGAAACATAGACTTTGACGGCAGATAAGGACCGCTAGGCCCATCTAGTCTGCCCATTTCCCTACCTACAGGATAGGCCGCAGATCCTAGTTAACCAACAGCCTATATCTTCCTGCCCCCCACAAGAATTGCCTTATGTCTGTCCCATGCATTCTTGAATTCTACCACAGTTTTAGACCCCACAGCTTCCTCAGGAAGGCTGTTCCATGCATCCACTACCCTCTCTGTGAAATAATACTTCCTCACATTGCCCCTGAACCGCCCTCCTTCTATCTTTAAATTGTGTCCCCTTGTTCTTGCAAGTCTCTTTTTCTGAAAGATGCTACCCTCTTGGACTTTGTTGATTCCCTTGAGGTACTTGAAAGTTTCTATCATGTCCCCCCTCTCCCTTCTTTCCTCAAGGGTATACATATTAAGCTCCTTTAGTCTCTCCTCATACGGCTTCTCTTGCAGACCCTGCATTAGTTAAATAACTTGCAAATCAGTGAACTCATACCCAACCTACTAAGTTTTAGCTTCAGGAGGGGATGACCCACCAGGCTGAATGCCTTGGTCAGGTCCAGGAATACGACTCCTGTAAACAACCCCCCAATCCATATGCTGAACATTCGGGATCACATTATATCTCTCCAGATAATCCATCAGTTGTACATAGGGCAATCTTTCCTGTAATTTCCCCATAAGGGACCGAATAGAAATCGGTCTACAATTAGAGACTTCCATTTTTGAGCCACCTTTATATATAGGTACAGCACAGGCTTTTTTCCAAAGATACAGCACCCTTTCCATACACAAAGATTTATTAAACAGTTTTTGCAAAGAAATATAATTCTTGTGCAGCAGCCCTCATAAATTTGCTTTTTACCATGTCAAGTTCTGGGCTTTAAGTTACATCTTGTTGTTTTAACTCTTTGAAAACATCACTCCTAGTAATTCATTAAAATAAAAAATTGGTCTATCTAAAACCAACTCCATCTCAGGAATGTTTAAATCAGAAAAAAACTCTTCATGTTCCTCATTAAATCTGTAAAGAATTAATTCATATAATTTACTATGTCCTTTTTTCCTTTTAAAATTAAATTCCATTTTTGAAGGCAATCAACCTCCTTCTTCTTTTTGGGGTTTAACAGTCTATTTAATCCCCTCCAAATATGTATCTTAACAATAAAATGTATTTCCTGCTCTTGTTTGTAAAAAGGTACTTTATCCCTTTGTATTAACCTCTTACTATTATTTCTATGTTCTCTATAATGGATCCAATCTTTTTTTATCATTTATCCTTTTGTATTTTACCTAGGCAGCCTCCCTCGGCTTAATGACTTCAGTTAGCTCTCCTGTAAACCAACCATTCTGTAAATTTCATCCACTTTTTCCCTTAAAGGGGCATGTTTATCTAAGATTTCCCAAAATAATTTTTATAAACACTCTAGAGAGACATTCACATGAACCAGGTCATCCAATATGTTCCAATTAGCATTCCCAAGGTTAGATTTAATTTTAGTTAAAATACCTTCATTTACCAATCTTGTATGAATAACCTTTCCCTGTCTGTTTACTCTTTTATTGCTCCATACTGTATACAGTGTATCAGTTGGTAGTCACTTATGGAATCAGGCATATTACCAACATACCTTATATTCCTTTTATTATTTACCAAAACCCAGTCGATCAAAGACCCTGCACCAGTATGATGGTTTATAGTCTCATAAATATAGGATGGAGATTGGTACTGATAATCACTAAGCAGGATAGGGACCTTGGGGTTATCATATCTGATGACCTCATAGTGATAGGACAGTGTAACAAAGCAGTATGTAGGGCCACTGGGATGCATAGGGAGAGGTATCTCCAGCAAGGGGAGGGAGAAGGTTTTGTCACTGTATTGCTCACTTGTGAGATCCCACCTGGAGTACTGTACCAAGTTCTGAAGACCGGACCTCAGAAAGGACAAAGAAAGGGTGGAGGCAGTCTGGAACAGGGCAACTAAAATGATGCAGAGGTTGTATCAAAAGCCCTGTGAGGAGACAGTGTGGTATCTCAGCATTTACACCCTGGAAGAGAGGGGAATGAGCAGAAGCATGACAGAGACCTGTATGAGTACCTCATGATAGGGTGCAGGAGCAGAGTATCTTTAATATAAAAAAGAGCACCAGGACCAGTGGGTATGTGATGAAGTGTGGGGGCAGGGCTGAGCCAATGACTGTAAGGGCCCCCCTGCAAAATTCTTTGTGGGGCCTTCTTCCCCACAAATAAGCATAAAATAACTGTTAGCGCATATAAAATAATTATTGCATAAGCTCTGTTGTAGCAGTCCTGCTTAGCATCTAAAGTTTGTCCATGCTGCCCCCATCCTACTTGTTGGCACCATGATCAAGGAACTGAACAATATAATTTGCCCCTGCTCCTCCTGCGGATACCAGCACCAAGATTAGATGTTCTGAGTAATGGGCCCTATTGCTTCTTTGTTCTGCACTTCCCCAACATGTGAAGCTGGAGTTGAAGTCTTCTGCCTCCACTGCTGCCACTGGTGATAGCCCCAATTTCACACAGATAAGCAATGTTCAAAGAGAAAATTGCAAGTCTGTCTGTGATAAAAGGATTTCTTAATGCTGACCTCTGAGGCAGTGGGCCCTCTGACAGTGCAGGCCCCACTGCAGCTGCAGCTCTTACATCCCCCTGATCACAGCCCTGTGTGGGGAGGAGTTTAAGAGGGATGTGAGGAAGTACTACTTCACTGAAAGAACGGTAGATGCCTGGAACAGACTACTAGTGAAAGCAGTGAAGGCAAAAACAGCAGAGGGCTTCAAGCATGAATGGGATAGGTATAGGGTAATATTAGTAAAGGGGCAGGAAGAGAGAGGGTGACCATCTGGGCAGGCTGGGTGGGCCACGTGGTTCTTTTCTGGCAACAAATTCTGTTTTTAAAGTATGCTTCTATGTCTGACAGAAGCATAGAGGGAATCAACATGTAAATTAAGTAGAAAATGGTTTAAAAGAGCCCAGTCATGGTAGGTTTTTGGTGAGATGGAGAGACCATGAGAAATTACAGATCTAGTTAATGACCTTGGTGGGGGGGCATTAACATGCTAAGAAAGACTGAAAAGATCTATCTGGTCAACAAATCATTTGGAATAATAGTCCTCAGGCTGATCAACATGAAAACTGGAGTCCCAAGAGTTAACAAGCATGGTAATTAAGGCACTAAGTTGGACAAAAGTTCAAAGAATTCCTCAAAGAAAGATAACAGATGCTTTAGGGGGCAGTATACCACCATAATAATAAAGTGTAGTGGTTTAGGAACATGCATGACAAAATGTTTCAATGCATTAAAATTGGGGGTATTGACTTTGATTGCTGTCAGATGTTTTTTCCAGATCATTACAAGTCCCCCACCAGTGCAGAGAGATAAAAAGAACATAAAGGCTGGTAAACCAATCCAAAATAAGAGAATATAAATTGACAATAAAAAGACACACGCACAACTGCATACAGGTGCAGGTGGCCTCTATGCCAGTGTATGTAATGTTTGGCATGGGCTCAGGTTTGGTGAATGGAGGCTATGACCAGTGTTACTACAGTTATTGACCAAACAGAAATTAAGACAAAAACAATGAGAAAATGTGGAAACATACAGTACTGTATAGTTAAAAAAGTATGCAGGATACTAGATTATAAACAATATTAGTTTATTAATGTCAATCTAATTTCACATGTCCTTTAAATACAAAGATAAGAGAGCATACATTCTGAATAGGCTGGAAATCTTCCCTTTCAAGATCCTAGAATTTAGGTATTCTAAAAAAGACCATTAACATTATTTGCTGCTCTGTGATTGTAGGGTGGGGCAAAACTGAAGATCTGTATCATATTTTATTCAAGTGTAACTGGTATAATTGTCCAAAGAAAAAATACTAAGGTCCTTTTGTAAACATTTTCTGTATTTAGAAAATGATGAATTGCTTAATATTCCATTGAACCCCAACATCATCTATGAGCTGTGTGTAACTAACTAAGGGCTTGTATCAGACTAAGGCAAACAAACACTAAACTGCAGGTCAATTGAAAAGCTATGGGCTCATTTAAAAAGCCTAGTGTACTGTTTACTGACTTATGATTACTATATATTTCACTACAAAGTTAATATAATGCTATATATATATGTGTGTGTATGTATACATACATATATATATATATATATATATATATATTAATATTAATATTATAGTGAGGATTGAGTAGCCACCTCTATGTTAAACCCAAATATTTGCACTTCAATAACTTTGCAACCATTTGACCAATTTGCCTGAGATTTTGCATGCACTGTCTGCAACTATAGATCGCAGGATCTTGCAAGTCTCATTCCGGCTGGATATGTAGTTGTGGAGCTGCAGAGTGCCAAAAAGTGCAAAATAACACTTTTTTGGACATTTTGGCAAATCTTTGATTGTCTCTGCAGCCTGAACAGTTTGTTTGTCTGGTCCACAATTTTCAGGATATTTGAGGACTGGGCCAGAGAAGTGCCTTTTGAAGGTTTGGTTAAAACATATTAATCTGTTCAGAAGTTATTAAACTTTAAAGTTTCTAATTATAGTCTATGGGGAAAAAATGTATGTCAGCCTCAAAAGCACTTTTTACTTTTGGAAATGGGTTTGGTACTTTCATGCTGCTGCCATCTTGTTTTCGGTTAGTGAGGTGGAAAAAACATTGCAGTTCAAAAATTACTGCCCCTTGGTAAACACTAACGGTTGGGTTTATCTAATCGGGACCATAGGAACACAACACTGGCATTAGTTTTTCAGCAGGATGCCAAGAAAAATGTTTAAGTTTTTCGCCATCTTAGCCACAGAACTTTCATGAATGTCCCACAGGTACTTTTCTGAAAGTTCCACATCTATAATGGTGGGACTTTTGTGAAAGTATCACAGTACTTCCACAAAAACTCTCTCATGGAAATCAATATCAGTTTCTTTGCCACTTCATAGCAAGACAATAGTTAGGACTTTTGGGCTGAAATTTGCAGAGTGGCAAGCCCTGGCCCCACAGTCATGCCTTTTGTTGTTTTGGTACAAAACATTACACTTGTTCCAGAGTTACAGCACTCCAAATGTATGGATTTTCACATAGGATAACGTTGTGGTGGCTGTGACCCCTTTCGGTGCCTATATCTCAAGAACAGTTTGAGATACAGATTTTTCACTAAGTACTAAGCATGCGTGGAGGTGGCTAGGTCATGAATACAACTGCAAAATAATTTTCTCTGCAGTCACTATGGTTACCGAGATATCACAAAACAAGCATTACAAGAGTTACTTGGAATGCCTCTAGGCCTGTGCTATGTGACTGTATTTGTGGGAAGGTGGGAGTGCAGAATCCAGAAAGCCTGCGCTTCCACCTATAGATACGATTATGCAAAATGAAAAGCACAGGGCCCTCCTGTGCTGTGTTTCTATACTTATAGGTAGGCAGGAGTGCAGGACTCAGAGGGCACATGCTTCTACCCATGGATATCATCTTGCAATACTGGGAGCACAGGGCCCTCAGGCACTATGTCTCTACACTTATGGGTGGGAGCTCAGGGTCCAGAGAGCCTGCGCTCCCAAATGTGCATCCCATTATGCAAAACTGGTAGCACAGGGCCCTTCTACACTATGTCTTTACACTGATGGGTTGGTGGGAGCGCAGAGCCTGGAGAGCCTGCAGTCTCACCTATGGATGCCATACGAATAACATTTCACTTTCTCAAAAAGAAGGGACATTCATTGCAAAAACTCTGTTAATGAATCAGTTAGGATTGATTCCATATCAACAAAAGTCTGGGAATTCAATTTTAGGGTTACCAACCCTAATCCCCCCCATACACCCCCACTATCCACAGACCAACAGGTGCCAGGGCATGCCTTAGGGTCATCGGGCCTAACTCTCACCCAGTTCTCCTATACTATACCATCTCAGCTTGTTTACACATGGAATGGGGTGAGAGTTGGGGAGAACAACCCCAAGGCACACCCCAATGTCTGTTGTTCCATGGATGGTTGGGGGTAGGACTGGTAACCCTAAAATCGAATTTCCTGACTTTTGTTGTTGTGGAATTAACCCTAACTGATGCATTAACAGAGTTTTTTTTGCAATGAATGAATATGAATATATATATATATATATATATATATATATATATATATATATATACTGGCTATGAAGATATATTTAAATATGGAAAAATGTTTAACATGTTTAATATTGTATTTTGTACAGCCATTCCCTGGACTTGTCTTTTTCTTTGCACAATAATGTGTTTAACAAAGTGTAATGATCTTTCATGGTTAATCAATAAATTACTGAAACTGGTACTTTGTTGCTTTTCTAAATGTCTGGAAATTCTGCTGTTGCTGATGACTGATTATTGCACACATTTTATGTATTGCTGATCAGCTACTGCTCTATACTGCAGATTCCTGTGAAGCATGTTGGTAATTTATTTATTTATTTATTAAATCTAGGATTACAAGTACCTTTGAGCCAAGGCTCTTTTACAAAGGTTCCACGTCAAGGATAAACATACAACAAGGTTACAACATTGAATTAACAGTAACACAATTCTTGTATAGCAGTGCTAATGTCTGTCTATAGACAGGAGAGAGGGAAGAGGGTAGTCGCAGCCAGGGACATTTGTTGAAAAAGGTGGGAAGGAGAGATGGAAGAGAAGAGGGGGTGGGGTGAGGGGGAAGAATAAGTGTGGCAAAAGGGCATGGAGAGACTAAAAAGGTGGTAAGTAGACCTGGGTTTTTATGTTGTCGCCTTAGGAGTATGGGGGAAGAGACTGGGAGGGGGCTAAGTGGCTTTGCAGTAGGCTGGAGTTGTGTAGTTCATGAGCTAGGTGAGGCAGTCACAGGAGCCAGAGGCAGTGAGATGAGCTCGGAGCCTGGTTTTAAACAGACCTAGAGTAGCAGCTGAGGTAATGGTGTTGCTGAGGCCATTCAGCCATAGAGGAGCCCTGTAGGCGAAGGAGCGTTGGCCCTGAGTAGTATGACATTGAGGGACTTGTAGATTCTGAGTTTATTGAACTCCTGGTGTTCCTCTGGTTAGTGGTCTGATGTAATAAGGCAGAAACACCAGGAGGAGTTAAGCCAAGGTTGATTTTTCTCCGCCATGGCACAGGTGAGATACTTTATCCAGTTGGAGAGCTGGAGCCAACTGGTTTGTGCATAGAGGGAACAGGTGTGGGTGAGGCAGTGGGCACCAGTTGTGAGTTGGCAAGCTTTGTTTAGGACAATTGTTATGCGACGGAGGGTGGATGTTGAGGCAGAACCATAGATAATGAGGCCATAATCAATAATTGACACCACCGAGCTCTGGACGGCAATCTTCAGGGCCTCTTGGGTGAGATGTTGCCTGTGCTTGTAGAGCAATCCAAGGCGTGTATTGGCAGCTTTGGTCATGCTGTCAATGTGAGCAGAGTAGGAGAGCTTGGGGTTGAGCAAAATACCTAGATATTTGAAGGAGGATACTTGTTTGAGGACGGATCCCTGTTTGGAGGAGATGGCGAGGGGGTGATGCTTGTGACGGTTATGAGAACTACAGAATAGCATGGACTTGGTCTTCCTGTGATTTAGGACCAGTTTATGATTGGAGAACCAAGTTTCAATGGCACTGAATCCAAGCTGTAGGCTGAGTTGGAGTGGTGCAGGGTCCTGATGCGTGGAGAAGACAACAGCATCATCCGCGTACAGGATGATTTGTTCCAAGCTGGACTGAGGTAGGGAGTTCAAGAACTGGCTAAAAAGGAGTGGGCACAGTATGGATCCTTGGGGGACTCCAGAGTGTACAGGCAAGGTATGTGACAGAACATTGGCAATTTTTACTCTTTGAGAGCAGTTTTCAAAGTAACTTCTGAACCAGAGGTCTGAGTGAGATGCAAGGCCAGTAATAAGTAGCTGGTCAAACAGTAGCTGATGAAGGATGAAGGATGAAAGTCTTCGATAGGTCAATGAAGACAGCCCCAGTCAGAAGACCATTATCAAGGGAGCCGAGTACTTTGCCAGTAAATTTGAGTAGGGCAGTAGTGGTACTATGCCCTTTTCTAAAACCATGTTGCTGGGGGCATAGAATATTGTATTTGAACAAGTAGTCAGTGAGCTGGTCTGCAACAATATGCTCAAGGGCCTTGGAGAGAGGTGGCAATATGGAGATTGGTCGATAGTTTACGTGGCTGGTCTTATCCCCATTTTTGTGGACAGGGGTCACTCTGGCAGTTTTCCAGATTTCAGGGAATGCACTACTGTTCAGGGAGAGGTTAAGAATTTTAGTGAGGGGACAAAGAACACCATCCAGTGAAACTGATAGTAGCTTGAGGTCTAGGGTGTCACTGCTGGTTCTAAATTTAGAGATCGCCGAGGTGATGTAGCGGTGGGCTTCACTCATCTTAATCTCCCTGAAGTAGAAGCGTGACTGATTGAAAGAAGCACAGGAAGTGTCTGAGGGGGTGTCATTAACCAGGAAGAAATCAGGCAGAAGAACAGAGCTGAGGTTGGTAAAAGCCATGCTGAAAGTGTTAGCAATGACCACAGGATCAAGGGTAGTGGACCCATCTACAATTAGCATTGCTGGAGGGGACTTTGATTGTTTCCCAGTACTGTCCTTGATATTGTCCCAGAAACCATGGCCTTTTCCCCAGGTGTTAGTGAGGACATCCTTATAATATAAACTTTTCGTGAGACGAATGGATTTGGTGCAGGCATTACGGGCATGTTTGTATTTTTGGATATCAGATTGTTTGCCTGTGGCTTTTGCCACTGCCCATAGGTGGTGCCTAGATTTCAGCTGTGAAAGGAGCTCCGCCGTTATTCAGGGGTTACAAAGGGCTTTTACTTTCCATTTTTTAGTGGGAGCAAAGGTCACAGGCCTTGTTGAAAGTGGTTATGAGGTAATCAAGGGCTATGTTAACAGCTGACGCATTGTAGATAGGCAATCGATCTTGAAGGGATAGGTGCTGTTTGAGATGGATAAGTTTCCCTTGTGGAAGGACTCTGCTGTTTATGATTAACGGGGGTGGTTTTTGAAATTTATTAGACCATTCACATAGAATCGGGGAGTGGTCACTGAGAGAGTCCAGGAGAATGGAGGGACTGGAGATCCTGGAGGGGTGATTGGTGAGAACCCAGTCCAGCAGTGTGCTGGTGCCAGTTTTGTAATTAAACCTAGTAGATGAAGTAACTAGTTGTGAAAGGTTGGCAGCTGTAATGGCATCTTTATAAGAGCAGACATCAGATGCGAGCCAGTTAATATTGAAGTCACCAAGAAGAATGTGTTCAGAGCCAGGGGGTTGTGAGCTGACGAAGTTAAGGAGTTCTTTGATGCCAAGATCTTGTTCCTGAGGTGGAATATAAACAGCGATGATGGTGAGGGCTTTTTGATTGGGACCAAGTAGGATTTTTATGGGTAGGAGCTGAGCATGAGCAGAGGAGACTGGCACAGGAGTTGACATAGGGTGTCCCAGGAGAGTATCCTTAATGTAGATAGTGCAGCCACCTCCCTTTTTGGAGATACGGTCCAGCCTGAAAATGTTGTAGCCCTGCAGGGTGATAGCCAGATCCGGGACTTTAGGTGTCAGCCATGTTTTGACAGTTGCAAGGATGTCTGGATTATGTTGGCTGGTGAAGGCTTGTAGTGCATCAAGCTTAGGCTGAAGGCTGCAGATGTTATGGGTTGCAATGATAAGAGTTCCTGCCTTTTTTAAGGGGCTGGAACAGCTAGGGCCAGGGTTTGGGTTGATTTTACCTGATATCAGCAGGAGAAGTAGGAGAAGCTTCAATGAGCAGAGGCACAGGTCCAGTAATGTAGACTTGCGTTTCTTTTTATTGTATGGGCAGCGGGTGGATTCTAGATGGCAGCCCTGTTGATATGCAATGTGGTGCAGTATGGATAGATTGGCATAGAGACCAACCAAAGTACTGTTATGAAGCAGCCAGGTATTGGCGAGTGGGGACCCATATGTAGGACTGTGCAGGTGGTGAAGTGTACCCAGGGTGCGGTTGGTAGTGGCAAGGTAGACAGTGGGTAAGGGACGGGGGTGGCATGGGCATGGGAGAGAGAAAAGGGGGGAGGGCAAGGAGAGAGCGAGGAGGGGAAGGACTAGGTAGGGAAGGGGATACATGCCCAGAGTGGAGAAGGGAAAGATGGGAGGAGCAGTAGTGAAAAAGAGCTGTGAGTGGGTAGAGACAGCAGGATAGGTTATGCAGCAGTTGGGGAGATGGAGCAGTAAGACAGGCAATGTAGTGAAAGAGAGCTGAGAGTGGGTAGAAACAGCAAGGACTGGGTATGCAGCAGTTAGGGAGAATGGAGAAGAAACGACTTAGGCTGGGCTGTAAACCAGCAGGAGAGACCAGTAGTTGAGCTTGGGAGGAGAGTGAGGGTAGTGAGGAGATGCTTCAGCAAGCAAAGGAAAATAGAAAAAAGGAAAAAAGAAGCTAGGCTGGAGTTGACAGAGTGAGAGGGCCAAGGAGGGCCAATGGAAGGGGGGCCAAAGCAAAAGTGTATTTAAAGGAGGCCTGGGAGGGGGTGGGGGTGGGAAGAAAATTCCAATCAGTGCAGAATTAGCTAGCTTAAAAGAATGCAGGATTTTCAGGCAAAAAAGGTGCTCCAATCGGCTGTGGTTAGAGGAGCAGTCTGGCCAATCAGGACCTGCCTGTGCGCAGCGCTGCACCAATCAGTGTCTTCCACTCGAGATTGAGATGGCGGTGGTACCTCGGTTAGGGATCCGATCAGGAGGACCAGGAGGGCGGCCAAGAGTCGCTTGTGGAGTCAGGTGGCAGCCGTAGGTATGGCCGTTGATCCGCTGTGAAGATTCGCCAAGTGCCACTTCAGGTGCGGGTCTCCTGGGGAGGAGGAAAGGAGACACAATTTATTGATGGCTTACACAAAAGGGGCAGGTAGCTGGCGGCAGACTGGCAGCAGGGGGTGGGGGTGAAAGAAGTTACAACAAAAGGCTAAAATGCTAGCGATTAACTTAAAGAGGCTAATGCAGTTATGTAAAATAGGGGTGGTGTTTGTGGCAGGGAGGGGGAGACAGAGAGATAGGGAGAGAGAGAAAAATGGTTAGGGGGACGATGGAAGCCATGAGGTGAAGAGAGAAAACCAAAAAAGAAAAAAAAAATGGGTAGCCAAGCCGAGGGTGGAGTTACAGACACAGAGGGCTGAGACAGAGTTTTTATCAGTGGGACAGTAGAGAGAGCGAAGGGGAAGGAGGTAGAAGGCAGGTGGAATACAAGAGCTGAAGACTGCACATAGACTAGAGCAGGGGAGAGAGATAGGCAGAGACAGGAGAGCCAAAAAGGTGCTAAGACATGAAAGATGCAATCCGTTCTGCTATTTCAAGTAACAGGCACCAATTAAACACAGCACATTGTTTTAGACTAAGCTAAACAGTAGCATGCAAACTTGGAAGCAAATAAGCACAATCAGTATCACTAGGCAGTATATTAAATAATAAATTCCAACCAGTGCAGAATTAGCTAGCTTACAAGAATGCTGGATTTTCAGGCAAAAAAATGCTCCAATCGGTTGTGGTTAGAGGAGCAGTCCAGCCAATCAGGACCTGCCTATGCACAGCGCCGCACCAATCGGTGCCCTCCTCTCGAGATTGAGATGGTGGTGGTACCTGGGTTAGGGATCCGATCAGGAGGACCAAGAGGGCGGCCAAGAGTCACTTGTGGAGTCAGGTGGTGGTCGTAGGTACAGCCGTTGATCTGCTATGATTTGCAGAGCGCCGCTTCAGGTGCGGGTCTCCTGGGTTAAGGATCCAATCAGGAGGACCAGAAGGGCGGCCAAGAGTCGCTTATGGAGTTGGGCGGCGGCTGTAGGTATGGTTGTTGATCCTTCGTGAAGATTGGATGTACTCGCTGATAAAGTCAACCTCACATATAAGTCAACCTCTCCCTTTACCTTGTCAGTTTTAGAAAAATGATAGGCATTGTTTTGCTGCTCAGACTGGAGGGAAAATTTTGTTTTGTGACTAACATTAGGCGTATAATCTGTCTTTGTGACAAGAACTGGACACAAAATTAGGTTACACCATTGAAAAATGGTTTACCATTGTAAACACTGCAGAAAGGTGACCTCCCATATATGCTGAGTTCCCCTTCCTGGGGACCTATTTGTAGCATCATAAACCAGTCTTATACACGAGTACAGTATATACAGTGTGTAGTTCATATTAAAGTCACTAAAGAACAAACAAATGTTACTACATCATTTTGCAAACTTTTATAAGACAAATTGAACTATTCCTAAGGGATAGAGGGATAAAGCTCTTGCTGTTTTTTGCTCCAAAGACAGATTTCATTTATGTGGAGCAGAGCTTCATTTGGGATAAATAATTGACTTGCCTTAGATATACTGTATGAGGAACAACTGATTTTTGTGGGCTGGAGGCAATGTCTATTGTAATAGGATCTTTATTCACTGCAAAAGTTTTTCTATGATATGTGAAATAAAAAAAGGTTAGCACATCTGCTGGTCACTACATCACATAAGCTAACTGTCCTGTTTTCCCTCTGCCTGGCAGATGACATCCTTCCCATTTTTGCGTACAGCCACCATGAAGGGAAATCTGTCACTGGAGGCTATGTCTACAGGGGGTGTGAATCCCCAAATTTGAATGGCCTATATATTTTTGGTGACTTCATGAATGGGTAAGCTGAATTCTGATTTTTTTTTGTTACATTGAGTTTCTTCATAATTTTGCAGAAAGTGAACCATGTAACAACTTACAGCAGGGGAATGGACACTTAATACACTATAATACTGAAGGGCAGATTCTTAAGCATGAACCTTCCCATTAAAAGGACAGACATGTTCAAAGTAAGTTTAGCTGTTTTAAGACAGTCTAAATACATTTTCTTTTTAAGTGTAGCAAATAACCAGAAAGAATGTAGGCTTTGCAGATAGTTTATGTGACCATGTGGTACCTTACAGTCCTACCAGCCAATATTTCTTCATGCCAATTTGCATGTATTACTCATGATGCCATGCACTCTGGGCATGTGTAATTGTATGCTTTGTTAACACTGTATTGCCAAAGTGTTTTCTGCATGACCCTTGTTTAATTGCTTTTGCAATGATAGCTAAAATACACCTTTTCTTTTCATAAAAAAAAAACCCTTTACAACAAAGATATGTAGAAAGCTTCCATTATAGTTTTGGTTAGTTTAGGTCTGTGGTTCATTTTATTGCAGAACAATCCTCATGTTTTCAGAAGCTGCAACAGATGTGCTTCTCAGATGTGAGAGACCATAGTGATATTGAAGATAAAACACAAGCTCAGTTTTAACTACCAGTCAGGGGACATTGTCTGTTTGCCTGTAATTGTCTTTACATGGATATAGTGAACACACATGTAGTTTATATTGTTTGTTGTTCGAACATATAGGATCATTACAATGTACAAGATAAAATCAGGAAATCATATCACAAACAAATTTTCATCAATAGCACATCCACATTTTCAAGACTAAAAAGGCATTTACAAGGTATACATGTCATAAATAACGTGCCTTAAGAGTATCAAATTGTTATAATGCATACCATTACATCGTGATTGTTTTTGCTATTTTTGTTCTCAACCTCTGTGTACTTATTATAAAATTTGCCATTCTTCTATCTATATATTAATCCTCTACTGTCAATAATATATGAAGTATGGTAGACTCATCACAGTTCTGAACTGATGCTATAATGGGGGTTAACCATTTCTTTCCAAGTTTATCATACCATGGGCACTTAAGTATCACATGTACTAAGTCCGCTTTTTCACTCCCTGTACAAAAACAGAAAGAGAAAACTGGGTCATGTAATCTCTTAGACCTAGTGCATAGGACATTAGAATTGAAAAATTGTACCTTGAATTTTGCATACATTTTCCTTAAACTTGCATTTTCTAAAATATCAAGATAAAATCTGGATTTATGTTGTAGGTCATTCATACTATACCAGACTGCAGATTTTGAATTTTTTATGCATTCAAAATCCTGTTTTTTATATTTCATCACAAGTAGATCATTAATATGCTTCTTATACAGGTTTGCAATTACTATATCTCTCTGTGTAAGTGTAAGAAGATGGTTCAGCCCTATAGAAGTTAATATCTTTTCAACCTTTACCAGCCAGAGAGATTTCCAACAACCACTCAATAGCCAATAATGCTGTTCATCCAGATGCTTCCTAACCATTATATCCTTAGGTAGCCTGCTAACTTGTGTATATAGTGGTAACAAGTAGGTGTGAGAGGAGAAAACTACTAAATAGACTGAAATGCTAATAGAGGCTCAGGTTTATCCCACCCAGTAACAGCCTGGCATGGAAGTTGTTAGGACCAAAGCAGACTGGATGGATCTTTTGTTGTTTTCTGCCTGTCATCATTTTTATGTTTCTTTGTTTCCTTGGGTTGCATGGTTAGAGCTGCTTTCTGCAGGACTGAGGGATCAAGGATTGTCTCACAACAAGGGTGCCAAGTTATATTCTGCCCATTGACTGGGCCAGACCTAATGCTGGTAATATGGTTGGGGTTCAGCCACATCCAGAAAAAGCAAGGCACGATCATTTTATTTTTATATCACCCTTTCTCAGGGGCTCAGGGTGCTGTACAATAAAACAATTAATGAATGCAGACCAAAATAACAGAAACAAATTATACAGCTATAAATGCATTAGTCTGTGCCGTAAACTTGTTCAGAGAATACCTCATCCTTTTCTTAAATGTCTTCACAGATGGGAACTCCTAAGCTGAAATATAAGGGAGTTTCAAATAGATGGGGCTGCTTCCAAGCAAGCTTTGTCTTTCAACTGCTATAAAGTAGCTCACATGGTAGCCAACAGTAACCCCTTGGTGGAGCAGAGTGAGTGGCCAGGAGGCTACCAGACAGTGCTGTGTGAGAAAAATACCACTAGCAGAATTTTCTCAAAAGGCATTATGTCTTCCATGAGTAATGCATATGCCAGTCTTGAACACTTAGCCCAGTAAAAGAAGTGCAGATTCTTCTTAGGTTATCAATTATTTATTCAAGCGGAACATATGATAACAATAAAAACACACCAAAGGTATACCCACATTCCTACCTCTACATTTCAAGCCGCACTTGCTCTTTATTTTTTTTAATTTATTCAATCTAGGATTACAAGTACATTTGAGCACCAAGCAGCTCATTTACAAAGGTTCCTCAAATCAGTAGTGCAGATCATAATGGAAAACAGACTGTTTCACAAACAATTAAGCAATTTGTATTACAAAATACAGAATAAGAGAACAGCAAATAAATACACATTAGTTTAGCACGTGATTCAAGGCATGGAGTGAGAAGAGGAGGGAATTAGGACGGGAGCGAGATCAAGGAAGGGGAGAGCAACAAGGCGGCATTGTTAAGTAGCAGCTAGGATAGTAAGGGACAAAAAGCAAGGAAGACAGTGGGGGGAGACAAAGAGGAGGAGATGGGAGGGCAGGAAGGGAGAGGAGAGTGAGAAGGCAAGACAAGTAGAGAGAACAGTGGAAGAACGATGGGGGGGTGAGGGCTCAGGAAGAGGGACACGGATGTTAAGTGGTGCAATCACAGGAGTTTTCAGTTAGGATGTGCTGACAAAGTTTGAGTTTGAATTTACCAAGACTAGTAAGGTTAGCCAAACCATTGTGGAGGCCATTTAACCAGTATGGCACTTTGATGCAAAAGGAGCACTGGCATTGGGCGGTCCGGCACATCGGGACTAGTAGGAGTGCGGAAGATGAGGTGAGCGTATGTTGGGTCTTGGGGAATTTGTGAAGTAAGCATCCTAATCCTGAAGGCATGACTCCAAGGAGAATCTTTTTGGCAAGTAAGCAGGTGTGGTATTTAATTCTCCCATGCAAGTTGAGCCACCCAGCTTGCATATAGACATCGCAGGTGTGGGTGAGGCATGGTGCACCAATTAGGAGTCTACAGGCCTTGTTTAGTGCCACAGTGAGCCTTTTGAGTGCAGTGGTGGAAGCAGTTCCATAAATGACAATGCCATAGTCAATTAAGGAGAGCACCGAACTGTGGACAGCAAGATTTAGGGCTTCAGGTGTTAGAGACTTTCTAAGTCGATAGAGGAGCCCAATCCTGGTATTGAAGGCCCTGGCAACATTTTCAATGTGCAATGAATAGGTGAGGTGTCTATTAAGGGTAACCCCTAGCTACTTGAAGTGCTGTATTTGTTCAAGGGGGTCACCTTGGGAATTTTGGATGGTAAGAGCATGCTCTTTATGTCGACTGTGGGCTGAGGAGAACAACAGGACTTTTATCTTCTTGTAGTTTAGTACTAGTTTATGGTTGCGGAACTGGTGCTCTACATCCGTGAAGCCCTTTTGAAGGTTACTTTCAAGGAGGTAAGGGTCAGGGTGGCTTGCAAAAATGACAGCATCATTTGCGTAGAGCAGTGTTCGCTGGTGGCAGGCAGTCGGTAGATTGCTAAGGAAGATGCTGAAAAGGAGTGGACCCAGGATTGAGCCCTGGGGTACCCTGGACCGAACAAGCTTCTGGTCAGAGATAGCATTGGAAATCTTCATGCGTTGAGATCTGTCCCCAAGATAGCTTCTAAACCAGGGCAGTGTATCAGGGGAGGACCTGTTTGTGAGAGTTGTTTAAGTAGGAGTCGGTGATTAACCATGTCAAAGGCCTTGTTTAAGTCTATAAAGACTGTACCCACAAGACTGCCTTGGTCAATAGATTGCTGTACGTAGCTGGTGAATTCTAAGAGTGCAGTGGTGGTGCTGTGCCCTTTCCAAAAACCATGCTGTTGTTCACACGGTAGGGAGTATTTATCGAAGTAGTCCACAAGTTGGTTGGCAACAATACGTTTGAGTATTTTAAAGAGGGATGGGAGGATTGATAAAGGCCTATAGTTGCTGTGTAGTGCATGGACTCCAGATTTGTGAACTGGGGTAACAATGGCTGTTTTCCAAACCTGTGGGAATTGCGAGAGGGTTAGAGAGAGGTTAAGTAATTTAGTAATAGGTGGAAGTACTTCCTCCGTGATGAGTGCAATTAGCTTGAGGTCTAAAGAGTCACCTCTGTGCCTGGACTTGCCCAGCACATTGTTTAGTAGTTCCTGACTTGGGCCACTGAGACACGTTTAAAGTAGAGGGGGGGGTGATGATTTGTCTTGGTCTCAGGATGATGTGCTGCCATTAAGGTGGTATCGTCAAAGAAGTCTTGTGGTAGCACACTACTTAGGTCAGTGAAGGCATGATTAAAGGTATTCGCTATTGTGAGTGGGTCAAGTATGGGGGTACCATCAAGGTTTAACATCGCGGCAGCCTATTTTGGGTCTTTCCCCAGAACATCATAGATATTTGCCCAGAATTTCCTGCTGTCACCCCAGGTATTGGTAAGTTGCTCCTTGTGGTGATTACTTCTTGCTTTACGGATTTCCCGAGTGCAGGAGTTTCATGCAGCTTTATAGGCTTGCCAGTCCTGTAGCTTGCCAGAAGATTTAGCATAGTACCAGAGGTGGTCCCTTCATTTCATGCTGTCTATCAGCTTGGGAGTAATGCAGGGATGAACAGTGGCGCTCACCTTCATTTTCTTGAGGGGTGCATGAACATCACAGGCAGTACTGAACATAGTGATAAAATGTTGGAGTGATACATTAATGTCTGTAGAGGAGTCAAGTAGTGACCAGTCCTGACAGCGCAAGTGTTGTTTTAGGAGTTCCAGGTGGCCATGTTTTAGCACTCTGTTGTAGATAGAGGCGGTGGGGCAAGGAATTTGTTGGTCCAATTGCAAGTAACAGGGGATTGGTCACTGAGTGAGTCAGGGTGCACACTTATGTTGGTAACACGGTCAGGGTGATTAGAGCTGTCAGTGCATCCTTTATGGGGCCACTGGAGGCAGACAGCCAGTTTATGTTGAAGTCACCAAGTAATATTGTCTCAGTGATGTGATTTTGGGCTCTTAGCTAGTCCAAGACTTTATGAAGACCAGTGGTAGGGTCGGTGGGAGGTATGTAAACTGATAGGATTGTGAGAGTCTTGCGGTGGGCCCCCAGTAGCACTTTAATTGCTAGTACCTGGGTGGGGCACCCAAGGTCAGCAATAGGCAAGACCAATCCTTTCAGAGAGTCTTTTTGATAGATAGCACAACCACCACCACACTTAGTTGATCTGTCCAATCTGAAGGTAGTGTAGCCAGTTATGGCAACCGCTGCATCTGGTATTTTGGGAGATAGCCAAGTTTCAATGACAGAGAGTATGTTGGAGTTGTTTAGCAAGACCCAGGCTTTAAGGAGGTCGATTTTGCACAGGAGGCTGCAAATTTTAATAGAGGTCAGGTGAAGAGTTCCCTGTTTCCGGTGATTATCCTTTGTAATAAGGCGGCTGGTCCAGGGTTGAGGTGCATGTTACCTGATACCAGAAGTAGCAGGAGGGTGAGCCTTAAGAGGTACTCTCTAATCAGTTTGGATACTTGTTTAGTAGCCATTCTGGAGCTATGCAATGATTCCGCATTCACTTTCATGCCCAGGAAGTGGAAGATAATAGGTTCTGAGGTGGTTATGATGCAGGTAGGTGGGAAAGTAGAAACCCAACAATCACGTTGAGGATAGAAAAATAGGGGAAACCAGAGCCCATTTGAGATGGAAAAATAATCCCCAGAAATTCAGCCTATAGTGTAGTGGAGGCTAATTCCAGACACAAGGATCCGGGGTTGAGTCCAGTTAGGTATAGTGTTTCCAGAGTGACTGATCAAGAAGAAGAAGATAAGAATGTGGTGCAGGGCAGCAACGTTAGGCATGAACATAGTATCAAGTAAGATTTAATTAAGGGAGAGGATAGAACAGCAAACACAGAAATGCACAGTCCAATTTCTTTCTGTGCCATCTGAGCTATTAGTACAACTTATGAGAGCGGTCACCCAGGGTCACAGCTAGGCAAGGAATTGACAGGGGGCTTTGGCTATGCAAGACCTTGCAGGCATACACTCCCCAGCCCCATTACATTGATAGCCTGGGGCACACTTACTCAAATACAAGTGCAGGATGTGAAATTCTTCAGTCCTTATGCTTCCTCTGTTATTTAAAGAGGTTGTTCAAAAGCCCACAAATAGATCCCTTAGGAGCAAGCCAGACAAAAATGTGGATTTGAGCGGGACCGAGAATCACTGAGTTTGTCAGACTTTGTTGCTTGACTTCTATTTTGCTTGGGATAGCTTCCAAAAAGTTGATTTTAAACTGAAAATGCAAATACCTGGTGGTGATGTTTTGCAGAAATCCAGTCCAGGAGACCTTCACAGGTGTAGTAAGCAAGAATGGTGTAGTTACTCCAAGCAGAAAATCTTTTAAATCCCCAAAAACTAAGCTACAGACAGAGACAAACATAAACAGCCACCCACACAGACCCAGGAGGTGGGGTTAAGAACTACACGCTGTGGATCCACTTGTTTCACCCTGTGCAGTCTCTAGCTTCTTTCTCATTATATCTTACATGAAATTTCAGAGTGTGCTTTGATACCTTTCTTGAAATTTCAACCTATAACCATGGAATTAATTTATATATTGTGGATTAATGTATTAAACTGCAGATTGAAATTTGGTTGTACTGCCTACTGTTATCTCTAGAACTGTGGGATGATTGCAGCTATTATGGATCAATGTATTCAATTATGGATTGCAATTTGGCAAAAATGTCATGGTTCTATGTCATAATGGCAACTGCAGAATAACAGTCCCCATTTGGGTGAGTGTACATCGCTGAAAATGAATTTATGTGACGTACACTCACAGCAAATGGCAAAAGGGCACCTGAGAATTGTTTTTTTAATGCGGGGGGCTTCACCTCCCTACTAAAGGATTCTCAACTCCAGGGGGGTGCATGTTGGGGGGATGAAATACTTAAAAGGAAAAACAAGCCGTCTGCCAGCAAAAAAAATACCCCATGCCATGCCAGACCCAAACCCTGCACCCTGCACCTCCTAACTGACCACCCTCCCTACCATGCTAGCTGACCAGCCCGCAGCTGCCTGCCATACCCCTTCCACATACCTTCCCCCTTTCCTCTCCCCGTGCGTCTGTGTGCACATATACACACGTACTTCCCATTGCCCTACCTCGCCCACCCAGGTATCCAGTCGCTACCCTGCCAGATAGCCCTGAACACAGGTGCCATAACTGAGTCACCATTTTTGTAAGTGCTCAATTGCAGTTGCCTTGTTCACTGGATATCAGATTTCATTCCATGGTTCACATGTGTCATTCCCCAATTCAGCCAGAAAATACAACCAAACGTGCTGAAAATTCACAGAACACATTCGGAGAATTAGAATTTTGCCAAGGTCAGAATTTTCAGGAAATTTTGCACAACTTGCAAAAGGTTGCAAACGTTTTATAGAGTCAGACTCGGAACTCTGTGCCCAGCACTAACACCAGACCAAGAAATCTTTAAGATATCTATGATCAAACTGTGCAGGGCCTTGTAAGTTAATAGCCAGTTCTTAAAGAGGGTGTGCCACCTAGTAGGTAGCCAGTGCAAATACAGAAACACAGGAGTGATGTGCTCCTAATACAAGATTCTCATAATCAGCTCGGATACAGCTTTTTGCACCAGCGGTAGGCAGTACACCAACTTTCCAGATACAGTATATCTAGGTACAAAGGATTGCAGCAGTTGAGTCTCGAGGTAAGGCAGTCATGAATTAGGATCATCATCAGATCCTTTTGCACTAGACAAGGTTTTATATTGGAGATATCTCACAGCTAGAGCAATTCACTGTGGAACACAGCTGACACATGATGTTTAACTGTTAGCTGAGAGTCCACAGTTAGTCCCATATTTTTTCTCTATGCATGGCAGTCAGAACCACGCAACTCAAAGGTGGCAAATCCCTGCCTGTGTTCTGATCTTTGAACCCTGAGGACCTGGCTCTACCAGTAACAATTCCATTTTGGTGGGATTAAGTCTAAGCCAGCTGGAGACCACCCAGTCTGAGAGGTTCTATTTCTGGCAGTGCTCCAGCACATAGACCACCCATTATTAGTCTGGTGTAAAGGACAGGTACTGCTGAGCTGAGTATCATTTGCATAGCAGTGAAAACTCACACCATACTGTCTAATGACTTGCCCCTATGGCAACTTGTTCACCGTAAAAAGCATGTGGGAAAGAATCAAACTCTGAGAAACCCCATAGCTGACATTGTGAATAGAAGGATCCCGTCACAACCCACTCTGTCCAGTCAGACGGAAGCACTTAAACTATTTCAAGGCTCTCTGGTTTGTAAAAGTGGCTCTAGCTACACTGATGTGTCCAATCTACAGAACAAACCAAAAATAGGCAGGCACCATCCACAGCCAAACTGCAGAACAAATTGTTTAATTTGTACAAAATCAGAAAGAAACATTTACATGTGTGCTAAGACCATTCAGAGAAGCTGACACAGGGCACACTGAGTAGTGACAGTGTGCCTGCGCCATCTGAATTCTCTTCACTGAATGGGGTGAATGGGCAGACATTTTGGAGGGACAGGGTGGAGTATCTCCATTTTAGTAATGCTAGGCAGACTGACCCAATCAGTTGGACTAGGGTCACTGCTGAAGCAATTGCTGTGCCCCTTCCCTATTGATCATATGTTCACTCCATTCAGATGACTGGAGAAAGAGTCCTGAAAGAACTCCTAAAACTCAAGGTGGACAAAGCAATGGGGCCTGATGGGATTCACCCTAGAATGCTAAAAGAGCTAAGGGAGGACCTAGTGACACCACTAACCACACTTTTTAACAAATCATGGGAAGGTGGGGTGGTACCTGAGGGCTGGAGGAGGGCAGATGAGATTCTCCTTCACAAAGGTGGGAGCAAGGCATAAGCAGGAAACTACAGACTTGTTAGTTTGACCTCAGTGGTGGGGAAAATGATGGAATCACTTCTGAAAGAAATAATTGTTCAGTACCTAGAGGCCAGCGGGGTACAGGACCCAAAGCAGCATGGATTCACAGCAGGAAGGTCATGTCAGATGAATCTAATTGATTTTTTTGACTGGGTGACCAAAATAATAGTCCAGGGAAGGGCTGTGGGTATGGCCTACCTAGACTTTAGCAAGGCATTTGACACAGTCCTGCACAAAAGATTAATAATCAAGTTAGCCAGCCTGGGAGTGGGTCCCAGGGTGGTAGCCTGGGTAGCAAACTGGCTGCACAACAGGACACAGAAGGTAATAGTGAATGGAACACATTCTGAAGAAAGGGGGGTTACTAGTGGAGTACCTCAGGGCTCAGTATTGGGTCCAGTCCTCTTTAACGTCTTTATAGGTGACATTGCAGAGGGTCTGGAAGGAAAGGTATGCCTCTTTGCAGATGACACAAAGATCTGCAACAGAGTTGATACACAATGGGGGTAGAAATGATGAGAAGGGACTTGGCAAGGTTGGAGGAATGGTCAGACATATGGCAACTTAGAGTCAATGCAAAGAAGTGCAAAGTAATGCACCTGGGAAACAAAAATCCAGGAAAAGAGTACACAATAGCAGGGGAGGTACTAACAACAACAATAATGGAGAGGGATCTGGGTGTAGTCATATCAGATGACCTAATGGTGGGTAAGCAATGTGAGAAGTCAGTAAGGAGAGCCAGGGGAATACTGGGATGCATAGGGAGGGGTATCACAAGTAGAAAAAGGGAAGTGGTTATCTCTCTTTACAGACAGTTGGTGAGACCCCATCTACAGTACTGTGTGCAGTTTTGGAGACCTCATCTATGCAAGGGCATAGACAGGATGGAAACAGTCCAGAGGAGGGCAACTAAAATGGTGCAGGGTCTACATCAGAAATCGTATGAAGTGAGACTGAGAGAGCTTAATATGTATACCCTTGATGAAAGGAGGGACGGGGGGACATGATAGAAACTTTTAAGTACCTCAAGGGAATCAACAAAGTCCAGGAGGGGTAGCATCTTTCAGAAAAAGAGATGTGTAAGAACAAGGGGGCACAATTTAAAGTTAGAGGGAGGACGGCTCAGGGGTAATGTGAGGAAATTCTTTTTCACGGAGAGAGTGGTGGACTCATGGAACCGCCTTCCTGGAGAGATTGTGGGGTCTAAAACAGTGGTAGAATTCAAACATGCATGGGACAGACATAAGGCAATTATAGTGGGGGCGGGGTTGCAGGAAGTAGGCTGTTGGTTAACTAGAATCTGCAGCTTATCCAATAGGTAGGGAAATGGGCAGACTGGGTTGGCCAAGTGGTCCTTATCTGCCTTCAAAGTCTATGTTTCTATGTAACACTTTGAGGGTGGCAACTGAGCTAGTCTGATTTTTGTTTTGTTAGCTCCCAAAGTCAAGGACTGGAATTAGGAGGAGGGCCACCTATGAAAAAAATGGATTTTTGGGACCTAGTAGAGTTGGGTTAGGGGAGAGGTGATTCTTTCACATAATGCAGTTGGCTCCAGTACCAGGAGCTGGCATTGTTTCAACCTAGAAAATAAGTCTGTCAAAAAGAGGAAGGTGGGCAGGAGGGTGAAAAGTGATGGAAGGGGTTGCCACAGGACTAGCTCTGACCACCTAAGGAGGTATAGAGTTTTTTTTTTATATACAGCAGTGTTATAAAAGTACCAAACTGCCAAAGGGGAGAACAAGCACTTCAGACCAGCTATACCAGTGTAGAAAGTGAAGAATTTTGGTTCTTCTACCAATCACCAGTTCAGAATTGGCCATGCTCCAAAGCTGTTGAAATGGAGTCACTCATCAGGTCTTTGCTCAGGGTGACACTGGCACAGACTCTCATCAGACACTGAATCTAAAAGTAAGCAAGGGGAAAACACTTAGTGGTTACAAGTATACAATGATGCAAATACTAATCACAAACTTCTAATGAATGAAGGCTGAGGTGACCGCACATGTAATCGGCTAAGAGGGAGAAAAAACAGCTAAAGCTGTAATGAATGCTTAGATATCAGATTTCACAAGGCTGGATGATTTAACACTAGAACAACATCTCACGATTAAGCAGATCTCCATGAAACATTGAGGTTTCTTGTGGGCAGTAAATGAAAATAAAAAATAAATTGACAACATGACAGAGATTGAGTTTCATCTTTGCCACCCCCCCATATCACTGAAGTTGTGACTTCCCCACATTTTTGCTAGAGAAAGCTTTTCAGCATCTTTGTTTAATGTAGCATAAGTAAGCAACAACAGTGACAGTGTGGGTTGTGATGGAATAAACCATGGCTAGAGGTGTAGGAGCCACGAGGCAAAGCCAAGTGGCTTCAAGAACCAATAACCATGGTTCATCTGGAAAAACCCAAGCACCATGGAGTGCATTATTGCACTTATAAAATGGCACTTGGCAAATTGTTGACAAGTGGGGAAAAAAGGGTAAAACCCTACATGAGAGGGCACTGCATTTACTGTACATGTTGCTTCCACTTATATAGTAGAGGAAAAAAGTAGTGCTGTGATATATGCACCACCCACCTAAATAAAACCCTACCTCTATGATAAATGTGAGTATTGTTAAATAATCTGTCAGGTGTCAGTGGGGCTCTGTTGGTAACACATCCACCTCTGGGACAGTGAGTTGTGGATTTAGTCCCACGTTGGGATGGGACTCATACCATAAACCCTGGCTCCCAAGTGCAGTACTAAGGGGATGCTGTCATGTCAGGGTGTGTTGTTCTTCAGATGAAACATAAAACTAAGGTCCTGTCTGCCTGTTTTGGTGGTTGTTCAGATGAGCTTTAAAGATCCCATGGCACTTCTCAAAAAGCATAGAGGAATTTTATTTAAAAGAAATCAAAACAGCAAAGAAATCACACAAAGAAAAATTCATAAATAACAATACAGAAAACAAAATAATGGAAATACAACAGAAACAAAAGAAACTAAAAAAAATCAACATACTTTACAAACATGCTGCATCCTTACTTGGAAAACTAAATGTAAACAATGATCACTCATATTTAATGCAATGAAACCCCCAAAATTTCCCAATATAACAAAAACATTTCAAAGATTAAGCAAACCTGTTAATGAAAGACCATAACTTCTGAAATGGCTGCTTCCACCATCCTAGCTCCTGAAAGATATGAAGATTGTAATTGTTGCTTCACATACTGACACTTTACCTGCCACAAGTAAAACATCAAACAGGCAAAGATAGCTGTCAGAGTGCTTTCATCATAGTTCTTGCACTGGAGAGGAAAGTCTACTAACAATAAGTTTCCATATGTAAGTCTGACTAACCTAGGCCATTTCCATCTATTCCCTAAGAACTGCCAAAACTCAAAAGGAAAAGGGTAGCCCAGGAAAAAGCGCTCTAGAGTTTCTGTTATTAGATTACGCTCCGTCTAGGACACATTCTTTCTTCCAGACGTCTATGCTTATGGTTACCTTTTACTACTAAACTCCCATACTGTAACTACTAAGCCAAAGCACATCCCACATTCTCTTTGGAACCCTCTTGTCATTCAGTTGTGCAAGAACATCAGGAATTTTCACTGGGGCACATGAGTAAAGTTCTGCTTATTGTAACTAGATTTGTGCCATTATGGTTTTATGCAGTTGTAAGTGACAGAATCATATGTTTAGAAACCTTCCATAGGAGCAATTTCTGTAATACAGGGACCAAACAGACAGCTACCAAAAAAATGCTTTATATTCCTTGGGAAAATTGTACTGACGCTAAAAAATTAAAAAATTCCCATTCTGCCCCAAAAAACATTTAGACCAAATTTTAGCACCCCTGGAAAATCCATATTCCAAAGAGGCATGAAAAAAGTATAAAAGAAAACTATTAGATTTACCGTACTCAGACTCACATCTTTGCCTGAAGGTAAGTAAAGTCTATGTTTGCTCTTTTTTTTTTGCTCCTCCCTTGACCCCAGCTCCACCACTCCTCCTGGCTTGCTAATGTTCCCTTGTACCTGCCAGTCTCACTCCCACTACCTACCATTCACCAGTCACAGCCTGTCTGCTCCCAGGGGGTCCAGCACTAACCCTACTGGAAAGGGCCTCCTCCCGGCTGTGGGGACGGGGAGAGGAGATTACTGGAGTGGTGCCCCCAGGACAGACATGGGGATAGAGGAGGTGCACTCTGGGGATTGCGGCATGCAGGGCATGAGTGGCCATCATCTGGTGGGGCTGGATGACCAATTTTCCATTTTTTGGCCCTGCCCACCATGTTGGAGTGACCATAGTGTGCATCCTGGGTGGGGACATCCGATAGTGCATGATCACCCACACTGCCAAGGATGTCACTCTGGGGCCACCACCAGAAGCCACTAGACAAGCAGCACAACACTGTACTCACCCCCCCCAGGAGTGAAGCACCCTAGGGATGCTCTTAATTCCCTCCCTGCTGGCAACCACTGCTGATGTCCCGGGCTCAGGGCGTGAACCCGAGTCTCCAATGTACTAATCAATCACCCATCGCTCGGCACCATGGCGCTGGCTGTAAAGTCTCTGTTAATTGGGTTTAACCTACTACCCCAATAACATCTGAAAAACACACTCATGACTCATGTTTCAAGAGTAGCTGGGGGGGGGGGGGTTAAACATAGCTTACGTATGTAAAGAGGGGCAATAGAAATTTCTTTATACTTTTGACTTTTTTGTTTAGAAAATCTCCACCCTTTCCACTGTAAAACTTTGGTGATACAAAATTCAGCTTTACTGTTCAGTTCAAATACAGTAAATTCCTCGGACCAAATTTAATACCTAGAACTTTTATAGGGGCGTGAGAAAGTCACATCCTCACTACTTCAGTTATGTTTAAAGAAATGGCTCCTAGTACAACTCCTGAATATTATTAATATTTGATTTCACCTCAGAAGTCTTAGAAAAGTCTTTGAGTATTTTTAAAGTGCAGAGTCCTGAAGGAACATCCATAACATACAGACACACATCACCTGCATAGGCCATAATTTTCACTTGAAATGATGATACAGGTAAGGAGAGGCCTTAAAGTCCTTGGCCTGACATTATGCATCTAATTAAAGGCTCAAGGGAAAAGATGTACAGCAGATGACTTAAAGGGCACCCTTCTCATACTTCAACCCTAACTGAGTTTGCTTTTCTGAAAAAAAAAAGTCAATTGTTGGCAAAATAGTTGCATCTAAGTACAGTAATTGTAACCACAGTATGAGCTTGTCAGGAATGCCATGGAGAGCCAAAACTTTAAAAAGTTACTTGTGCAAAACCTTATCAAAAGCCTTTTTAGGGCTAAAAACAGTAAAATGACCTGTTGTTCAACACTTATTAGCTCTTTCAGTTATATCCTGAAGTATATGCAAATTCTGCTGTACAGACATATCAGGAATGGAGCGTGTTCGCTCTGAAGCTATCAGATCCTTAGCTACCAACCGTAGTCTATTACACAGAAACATTTTACAATCCAAATGTAGTAGGCTAATAGGTCTCCAATCATTCAAGGAAGTCACATCTCCATTTTTTAAACAAAAAAACAAGCATAGCTCTACCAAAAGCAGGCGAGGAACTGAGGGAATCCAAGAAATACTGAAATACTACATGAAAAAAAAAAAAATTAAAGAACTTCTTGAAAAACCTTATAAAAATCATTAGGTATTGCATCTATCCCAGAAGAGGAAGCATTTGTTTAACCCATGAATAATTGTCCTAACCTCCTCTACTGTTATTCTAGTTAGTAAAGTGCTAAGTGTCTGCTTGGTTAGAGGTGGGACTATATTTTGGAAAAAAAAAATCTTGTGCATCAATGTTTGTAGTAGGAATTGTCTCAAAATTTTCTGAAACAAAATCATCTACCACTTTTAACATACTGGGCCGGATATTCAAACTGCGCCATTCTGAGGCATAAGCCCTTGCGCTGCGCAAAATAGTTGCGCAGGGGTGTGGCCGGGGCGATATTCAAAGGAGTTGCGCTATTGAGCAACTCTCTGAATATCTCAACCACAGCCACTGTGCATGGCGCAGTGGATCTTGTGCCACCGCAAGTTGTCAGAGGGAGCATTCAACTTATGTGTGGGTGGCACCGTGCGCCGCGCGCAAAATCACGATATTCAAAGGTGACATGCAAATGGGGCCATAATTCATACAAGGTGCAGGGGCCATTTGCATCTGATTCTCTTCATTTGCATGCCATTAGCATGTAGGTGCGCCGATCCCCGAGGACTTGCGCCTGGCGCCCTGCCAGGCAACAGCCATCGGGGACCGAAGCACCCTGCAGCCTGATCGCGGGCAGCAATGTGGCTCCCCCACCTCCTCCCATACATATCCCTGGTGGTCCAGTGGACCGAAATGCCCGATCGCTGGCGGTATGTTTAAAAACTCCCCCCCATACATATCCCTGGTGGTCCAGTGGACCGAAATACCCGATCGCGGGCGGTATGTTTAAAAACTCCCCCTTCCAGTTCACATCCCTGGTGGTCCAGTGGACTGAAATGCCCGATCACGGGCAGAAAGTAGGAACCCCCAACATCCCCCTCATGCCCGATCGCGGGCAGAAAATAAGCGGACCCCAACATCCCCTTGTGCCGATCGCGGGCAGAAAGTAAATTGAACCCCCACCCCGAACATCTCCCTGGTGGTCCAGTGGACGAAATGCCTGATCGCGGGCAGAATGTAAATGAAACCCCCAAACATCTCCCTGGTGGCTAGTGTCCCCCACCCCACCCACCCATGAAGCCCACCACCCGCCCCCGGCAGCGGTGGGCGGCAGCATCCACCCACCTGCCACCCGCCGCCTGCCAACTAGATACCACGGCGGTAGGCTGCCGCCCATTGGTGCAGAGCAAAGCCAATGGGCGTGCAGCCCATACCGTACATGACAGTCCAGATTTGTGAATGATTCACACGACCTACCCTCATGGCTGCCCACCAACAGAGCTGTCCGTGAATGACAGCTACTGTACATCCTGAAGCCCATTGGTGGACCCTGTCGATCAGTGGGTTTGCAGTGTGTACTGTACACTGTCATTTGGACTGCTGGTGCATTCAGCTTGGGATGGGGAGGGGGGGGTTCTGTACATTTCATTTACTCGCCACAGGGACCAGCATCATAATGGAGGTACAGGTGAGGGGGTCTCTATTTAACATTGTATCACCACAGGGAGCAGCAGTATTCCAGAAATGCATGCAGGGGAGGGCCACACTGGACTGCCAGGGAGCGCAGGCAGCTGTGTTGCTGTCGGCAGTATGGCAGCCTGTCTGTGGGTGGCCATCCACTTAAGTCTACTTGAAGTATACTTATCTTTGGGAGGTGCATCTACAGACTTGCCCTGGAGATGTGCTTCCAAGTTGGGCTGTGAATGGGGCTGTGCTCCATGGGCATGGGCACGCCCACTTCACAGCCCCTCCAGATGCGCCACATATCATTATGAGCAGTATGCAGCACATATGTGATGCGTTGGTGCATCGGGGATGTGCCAGCGCATCAGCTCCCTGCAAGAATCTTGTCAGTGCACAAGCTGGGGATGTGTCGACACATCTTGGATGCATTGGGTGCATCCCTTTTGAGAATCCTGCCCTGTATGACCCTGTGTTTGTATGCTGAATATGGATCCTCAAATGGGGTATTTTTAGTACCTAATTTTTGCTCTATATATAATGAATCCACTCTTTTGTACTGAAATTTCTTAATTTCCTATTTTACCTCATCAATTTAAGTTTAAGACGTCTGTTCTGAAGGTGTCCAAGGCAGCAAACTATACAATTTATCTCTCAACCTTAAATATGTCATATAATCGAGTCTAACCTTTTTTTGAACCATGTTGTTGAAACAGTTCTTGAGGAGGCAGTATAGTGCAGTGGTTTAAGGCTCCGAGCTGCAGACCTGGGTTTGAATCCCACAGCCCCCACTTGCATACTGTGTGACCCTGAGCAAGTAACTTAACTTCCTTGTGCTCTCAGGTCACACCTGTAAACAAGCTTTCAGCTTAGTGTGTCTCTCCTGGTTAAAAAAAATGAGCTTAATGTTCTCCCACCAAAGTAGTGGATTATCATATAGAATAAATGTGGACTGTCTAGCTATAGAAAAGTGCTTTACAGCTCCCTGAACATCTCAGGAGTCTAACACCGATGTATTACCCTGTAGTATTAAATGATTTAAAAATTCAACAGGTGCTACACTAGATGATGCCACTTTCAAAGATGCAGATATAAACAAAAAAATCTATCCTTGTGGATAATGAATTTCAAAAATGGGTGGCTCCTCCCATGGGATAAATGGACCTATACACATCCTTTAAGCCAGATGTATCAATCATTAGAGGCAAAGCATGTACATCGCAATAAATGTTTTTCCCATCAATCCTGTAGTCAAATCATCTAGTTGGGAATTAAAATCCCCTCCCAGTATCACGTGTTTCTCAGTGTATAAATATGGAGAGATCTCATAAAAAAGAGCCACCCTCCCTGATTTTAACTGAGAAGCATATACTTTTATTAATCTGAAGTTATTTCAACTTATAAGTGATGGTCTATAATAATGCCCTATCGGGACTGATATCCACCAATTTACCCACCCCATCTACCAAGTCCTCCCCAAAAGTCCAGTAAGAGGGACCCCACAGCCATGCTTTTTTCACTCATGGAACATCATGTAAAGTGGACAATCTGGTCTCCCATTAAAAACAAATGTTGGATGTAGAATGATAACAACAGATCAGGACATCCTCCCTCTTCTTAGGGTTCTCCATGATACAGACATTCAAAGAAACAATGCATAGGGGATTCATGGCTGATGTAGTAGTAGAAAGGAAAACTAAGGCCTCGTATACTTCTCAAGTCACTCCTGTTTTGGAGGACTTTACCTTTTTCTTTTATGCTTTTCTGAGAATGTCCTGTGTATCATCCTTCATCCTTGAAAAATGTGTATATGTGGATTTAGAATTAGTGGACATATTAGAATCCATTTCGACAATATCTGAATTTCCCCAGTTTTTTTCTGAGCATTGAGAACTTCAAATTGATTTCTTTTTGTTTCTTTTTTTTTTTGATTAGTACTTTATCACCTGATCTCCCCAGGCTACCCCTTCTAACTGACCCCACCAGCCCCATCACCCCAGCTCCCCCAGGACTTGCTTCCACCTATGCCCTCTGCCACAGGGCAGTGGTGGTGCCAGCTGCTGGGTTCAGAGCCTACAGAGGGTCAGTTATCATCTGCAACCTCGAGGGGTCCTCTTTTTTTATCCCTTCCCTGTTGCCGGGGCACACATGCCAATGTGCGTGCATGGAGACGCATGCTTGCTGCAGATCTCCTGCAGCTCCCTCCCCTTGTTGCCACCCAACAGTCCTGCACTACCATCAGGCCTCCACCCAGGGGCAGTCATTTGGCAGGAACATAAGGCCTCCCCCCCATGAGAAGAGAGCTGTCCAGTGAATGCTCGATCCTCTCCCTCCCTGACCGACCCTTGGTGGACCACTCGCACCATAAACATGGGTTGCCAGCACGGCAGGAGGTAAGGCATGGATGCTTCAGCCCTCCACGCCACTGGGCTGGCCCTTAAAATGTATTTCTTAAGGAAGAAATGCAGACTTTGATTTCTGTACCATTAATCTTGTTGACCACCTTCATTCCATCGGGGGGGGGGGGCATAATCCTCTCCACTTGCGGACTGAGTTGAAAGACTGTTTAGTGTAGTTAGAGCATCCACTTCCTGTACCTGGACAGTAATAAAGGAAGATTCAGATAGAGAATTAGTCCTTGAAGGTTCTCTATCTGTAGATGAGACAAAGGGGTAAAAGAATCGGCAGATGGTGGACCCTGAGCATTATCAGTCTGGCCTGGGATTACTTGAGGTACAGCATTCTGAGGTATAGTGGTAGCAGTTCCTGGGGACTCCTGTTGTACTTTCTTCAAAATTAAGTCCAGAATGTAGCCATCTGATGTATTTTTGGTCACCCATGGACTGTTCTGGAAAATGTGGTCATGCTCATTACATACATTACAATGTAACTTATTTTTGCATTCCATACTGATGTGACCAAGTTCACCACACAGACTGCAATTAATTTTGTCACAGGAGCTACTGAGGTGTGTTTTCACTCCTCATTTGAAACAAGCTCAGTGTTGTCCAGCAAGACCAGCATAGGAACAAACTCCACTGATCTCTCCCCAGGCAAAAACTGTATGGTAAATTCTCCACTCTAAGGTTGTTGTGCTTTAACTTTACTTTAAATCTCCATCCCCCGTTCCAAATATTTTTGGTATCCATAATGGGTCAGGAGGTCCCATAATGTCACACATCTGTCTTAACCAGTCTTTAAGGACCCTTTTATATTGTCACTGTTTTAGTCAATGGTTTTGCTACAGGATACAGGAATTAAATTAAAATGTGACCATAGCGGAGAAAAGTTTAGGTGTTGGTATTTATTGCAAATACTTTCCAGGGTCTATACTGCCCTAAAACTTACTTCAAATACATCTTCACCTGAAACCTGAATTGTAGTGTAGATTTCAGAGGGAAAAACAAGCACAGATTCTTTTAATAATGTCTTTGCCTCAAATACTTTATTGGGATATTCCTCCATCCCCCTTATATTTAAGGCAAACTGCATTTCATCTGGGGGTAGGTTCAGGTCTATTTTGAAATAAATCAGGAAAGCTAGGTCTCACACTGGTCCTATGGGAGCAGTTATGAGAAGGGCCAGGTTCTGAGTACATGGAGGGATCAGGGTCATTTCTGTCCAGTCTATCAGCCTCCTTAGTACCAGCGTGTCCTGCAAACTCTATTCCTTCCAGTTGAGGCTGTTCAGGAGGCTAATTTTCCTTTGATAATTTAGCTGTAACCCCTTCCCCATGACTGTTATTAGATGCATGCTGTACATTTTGTGGTAGATAGCTAGTACTAGTGATAGCCTTTGTATGAGAAATAATCGTTTCTGCCCCAGTAGTATCTTTTATGGAACCATTTTGGTCTATATTCTCGGACTCCTCAACTTCATTAGATAACTTAGATACTGTTTGTGCTGCCCCAGATATTCCCTCTCACTATTATTGAAAGTTATAGGACCTGTGGAACATTCAGTACTTACAGTGCCCAGATCAGCAGTCTGAATCTTGTGTGTGGAAACTCCGCTAAAAGCAGATAGTGGAAGATGTGCGGTACTGCCACAAGTGTCTGGCATGTCTATGTGCTGTGAGACCTGTGTGGCATCTTTGATTTCAATTCAGGCTTCCACATCATATTCGTAGTAAACCTAACATAGACCCCTTGTAAGGGAAATATTGTTATTCCCCTACCCTGGGGTGAAACCAACATATTGATAACCAGTTTAAAGGGAGTCCATATATCCATTTTGTATTTAAGCATATTGCAATACCACCATGTGCCATGTACCATGTACCATGTACAATGTGGTGGTATTGCAATATGTTTAAATACAAAATGAATATGTGGACTTCTTTTAAACTGGATATCAATATGTTGGTTTCACCTCGGGGTGGCGGGTGGGGAAGGTTAGGGTGTGGTGCGGAGTGTTGATTCTCTCTGTTTTTGATTCAAATTTATAGAATTGTTATTTAATTGTACAGATAATAAGGTATATATGGACACATTTTGACACATGGGCATATTGGAGGCAGTTTCTCAGCTGCCCTCCTGGTTCTCTCCCAGCCATTAAAGGGGTGGCACGTCCCTGTCCTTTTTTCACTTACTGACATAATGCACATTTAATTCATCTGCCATCTCCCCTTCCCCCTCAAACTGAAGTGACCTTAACATATAGCAACAGTACAAACTATTACCTCAGTTCTAACCTGCCTATCTCCCCTTCCAACTCACGGTGTGACTCTATTTCCCCTGTAAACTCATAGAACTTACTCCTCCAATCACTTATTGAGTGCAACCTCAACTAAACCCCATTCTAAACTAACAGTGTCACTTAACAACTGGTAATGTCATTGTTTCATTTGCTAAAGGGTTTATTTACAAGCTGCTCTCTCCTACTGTATCTTCAGCTGGATGTGCCACACCAGGGCAGGACAACCACCCCTCTCAGCCTATTGTCTTTTCACTGTCACTCCCTGCTTACTATCCAGCCTGTACCCCTTCCGAGTTGAGTTCCCCACTAAGTGTTCTAACTCTGATACAGCATAATTAAACCATCCTACACTTACCCCTGAACAAGAAAATCTGTAAGAGGCCTTTCCTTCTACCCCCCCCCACTCATTCTCTTATTTGCCTACTGCTCCTATCAGGAGACATCTAACTTAGCCCAGGACCCAAAAAGGGGCCACAGACTCTCTGTTAACAGCATGCCCCTCATGGTCATGTATACATGGACTTAAAGTAGTCCACATATACAGAGCATCAGGAGGAAAATGTGTCAACTGATTGCAGATGACACAAAGATCTGCAACAGGGTTGATACACAAGGAGGCGTGGAAAGGATGAGAAGGCACTTGGCAAGGTTGGAGGAATGGTCAGAAGTATGGCAGCAAGGATTCAATGCAAAGAAGTGCAAAATAATGCACCTGGGAAACACAAACCCAGGGAAAGATTACACAATGGGGGGGGGGGGTAGTAAAAAAAACAAAAAAGGAAAGGGACCTGAGGATAATCATATCAGATGACCTTAAGGTTAGCAAGAAATGTGAGAAGGCAGTAGGGAGAGCTGGAGGTATACTGGGATGCATAGGGAGAGGCATCACCAGCAGAAAACAGGAAGTTGTTATCCCTCTGTACAGACAGTTGGTGAGACCCCATCTGGAGTACTGCATCCAGTTCTGGAGACCCCATCTCCGCAAGGACGTAGACAGGATAGAGGCAGTCCAGAGGAAGGCAACTAGAATGGTGCAGGGTCTGCAAGAGAAGCCATACGAGGAGAGACTAAAAGAGCTTAATATGTATACCCTTGAGGAAAGGGAAGGGGGGAACATGATAGAAATGTTTAAGTACCTCAGTGCAATCAACAAAGCCCAAGAGGGTAGCATCTTTCAGAAAAAGAGACATGCAAGAACAAGGGGACACAATTTAAAGATGGGGGGCGGTTCAGGGGCAATGTGAGGAAGTATTTTTTCACAGAGAGGGTAGTGGATGCATGGAACAGCCTTCCTGAGGAGGTTGTGGGGTCTAAAACTGTGGGAGAATTCAAGAATACATGGGACAGACATAAGGCAATTCTTGTGGGGGGGGGGTAGGAAGGAATAGGCTGTTGGTTAACTAAGATCTGCAGCTTATCCTGTAGGTAGGGAAATAGGCAGACTAGGTGGGCCAAGCGGTCCCTATCTGCCGTCAATGTTTCTATGTTAACTCGATACATGGGTCCAGCATTATAATCCAGACATCCTTTGTATTACTGAAACCTGGTTAAAGCCCTCCATTCTGTCCCATGAAATAACCCTCCCTGTCTTCTCCTCCTTTAGGAGAGATCAACTCTCAAAGAATGGAGGGGGAGTACTGATTTACACCAGGGCAGAGTTGGCAACCTGTGAACTGCCAGATATAAAATTCTCCACAGCAACTGCATATCTATTTCTCTCAACTACCCTAGGGCAAGTTAAAAAGTTAATAGGGTGTGTTTATCTACCTCGCTGCATTGCTCCTCCTACCCTGAACTCTTCTCAAGTCTAGATACTCTTCCTCATAGGGACATTATCCTCTGTGGTGACTTCAACCTCAATTGGCTAGGAGAACACAAAACCCAGTACCTAGCTGCACTCTCGAATGCCAGCCTAGAGTAAGTCCTTGACCAACCTATGTGACTCAATATGAAGTTGGGTAAGCATAACCTACTGGACTGGATGCTAACCAACAACAAACATCTTGTCAAATCAGCAGGGTTTTTTCTAGATTCTATAAGTGACCACTCCCCCACCTACTGTGTCTGGAAGAATACCCCCCAGAATTATAAGGTCTCGAGACCACACTAATTTCAACATTTGCTGCATTCTTGAGAAGTCTGAATTCCATCAATTGGGAGCCCATCTATTCCCTCCTGGATATGTCTAGCCCTGGATTTCTTTGTTAATCCCTTCTGCTCCATCCTTGACTCTCATGCCCCGTTCAAACTAAGAAGAGTCAAGGGCATCCACTCCCCCTGGATCTCCCTTGAATTACAGCATTTAATGCACTCCTGTGATAGAGCCTGAAAGTCTTTAAAAAGTCTGGCATCAGCTCTGACTGACTAACCTACTGTCAACTGCAGAACGGTTATAAAACAAAAATCACCAAGTCCAAGTGAGACTACTTCCAATCCTAACAAATCAACCATCTCATTAACCCTAAAAACTTCTGGGCACAAGTCCAAGCCCTGGTCAAGGGTAAGGAACATACCATCCCCCAGACTACACTCAATAATGGTACAGTTCTATCCACCCCCTCCAAAACTGCTTCTGGTATAAATCACTTTTTTACTGACCTACTGACCTAGATAGATATAAACAAGGCTTACCAAATGAGCCACTTTCCCCTGACAACACCAGTCCTGATGCCCCTACTATTCCCTTCCATCTAAGACTGTAAATGCAGAAGTTTTCAAGCTCCTAAACAAACTTAACCTGGATAGCTCTCCGGGATTTCATTCCCTACCTCCAAAATTTCCAAAGATTTGTGCCTCCACTAATGCCCACCCTGTTGCGCTGCTATTCAATAGGTCCTTCCTCTCACATACCATACCAGACAAATGGAACATAGCAATAGTGGTCCCTGTACACAAGAGTGGTCCAGCTAACCTTATCGAAAACTACAGACCTATACCTATGTTGTGCCCCTTAGCAAAAATTCAAGAAAGAATACTCTATAACCAGCTATACTCCTTTTTAGAATTAACAAATGCCCTTACTGTCTCTCTGCACGGATTCTGGAATATGTATGGGACAGAATTTGCTCTCCTGAGGGTCACCACAGGTAACTTTCAAGTTTTGGATAAGAGGTGTGCTACTGGGTCTGTCTTTGTTGATCTCACAAAAGCATTTGACCTTGTTAATCGCTGTCTACTCCTAGCTAAACTTAAATCTGGTCTCGATTCCAGTACCCTCTCATGGTTTTCTAATTACCTGTCTAATCATCAGCTACAGTGCATCAAATGGGCTGGCATCACCTCTCCCCTGGCACACATCATGGA
This sequence comes from Neoceratodus forsteri, assembly GCA_016271365.2. Lineage (NCBI taxonomy): Eukaryota > Metazoa > Chordata > Ceratodontiformes > Ceratodontidae > Neoceratodus > Neoceratodus forsteri. The sequence goes on from CM057451.1 coordinate 46,211,608, forward strand.
TGGTGTCCCTCAGGGGTCAGTCCTGAGCCATTTGTTATTTTTCATATTCATTAATGAGCTACCCCGCAATTGTGGTGGTACGTTGGTACAAATCTATGCAGACGACACTATTACAGATCAGAAAGAAGTATTTCCTACATCAAGTAGGGCCTTGAGAAAGATTTCTGGCTTCTCAAAGACTGGTTTAGGCAAAACCTGCTGGTACTCAATATCAAGAAAACAAAAAGAATGCTGTTATGATACACCTCCTTTGACTTGTCCACCAAACAACCCTTTGTAATCGCCACCTCTACAGGCACGTCTCTCAAAGGAGTGGACTCCTTTAAATATTTAGGAGTGACCTTGGATGAAAATCTAACTTTTGAAGCTAATGCCCATAGAACTATCAACTCTACACATCAAAAAATGGGCCTACGATATCTAATTACCCCTTACCTGACCTCCCAATCATGGAGCACACTTGCCTCAGCAACTTTACTCCCTGGTTTCTTTTATGGAGCCCCTCTACTTCATTCGGCTAAGTCTTTTATCCTGTCCACATTAAAGCAACCCCATCACAGAATCCCACATTTCACCACAATAACACCTGCTCAGATGCACCACTACAATGTCCTCAAAACCCTAGGATGGCCATGCTTTGAGGTAAAGCTTGACTTCCCCCTACTCTGTACCATGTTTAAAATCATCCACCTTCCCTCTCCACCTATCCTTACTAACTTGCTTGCTTTGAAACCCATCTCTAGCTCCCTACGCTCATCTCATCTCCCTGTACTAAGTCTCTCTAAGATTCGACTAGCCATAGGAAAGAAATCCTTCTCCTTTCTAGTACCCCCAAAAATGGAACAGCCTCCTGCATGGATTACTTTCCTGCTCGTTCCTTCCCCAATTCAAAAAATGCTTTAAAGATCTCCTCTCCCCCCGCCAATCTACACCTGTTACTAAGCCCTTCATCTCACTCTCGTCCCCCCTCCACCTGCTCTGTCCTTCCTAATCCCCATACTCTGCTTCCCATTTGCTATCTTCTCTCGGTTTCTACTGTTCAATTTATATATCTTATTGTAAATATTGTCTCTGCAATGTAAATACTCTTACTACATTGTCCTATCTCAACTTATACTAATCTGTGTATATGAATGATTGTTTCAATATTTATTCCACAATCCCAATCCTTGTTTATGTTTGTAATTACTTGAGCATGACACTTTTAGACTGATTGTTAGCAAACATTGTTCAGTAGATTGTTCTCTGTAACTCTTTTTGTGATCAAACATTGTCTAATATACTGGAATTATATTTCCTGGGGTCACCCCTGAAAAAGGGATATGTTTATCTCGGTGGGCCTACCTAGTCATCAAGATTCAAATAAATAAATAAATTAGGACAACAGTATCTCGACTACAAGGGGGGTTGGTTTTAAATATGCACAAACACACTTATTACAAAGTTGCAGATAGATTATGTTTAAACAGTATAAGTTTGACTATCCATGAATAATATTGACTTGTTGAACACAGAGTTTAAGACAAACATATCTGAATAGTGATAACACTGTATAAATGTGGGAAACAGCTTGTTAATGCTTAATTTACACTAGGGCAGCATGTCTTTAAACCCACTATTTGCCTAACACAAAGATATTTTACATAGATACATAGATACATAGATACATAGACAGTGTCGGCAGATAAGGGCCTATGGCCCACCCAGTCTGCCCATTTGAACTTATAAGTTCAGTTTGTTTTCCTAGAAGTCTGTTTCCCCTTACCCCTGACCTCTAGAATCCCTTTATGTCTATCCCATGCATTCTTAAATCCCGTGATTGTTTCAGCCCCACCACTTCCTCTGGCAGGGTGTTCCACTTGTCCACCACCCGTTCTGTGAAGAAATTCTTTCTCATGTTTCCTCTGAATCGTCCTCCTCCACTTCATCCCATGCCCTCTAGTTCTGGAACATCTTTTTCGCTTAAAAATAGTGTTTTCCTGCACTCTGTTTCTCCCTGTAAGATACTTGCATGTCTCTATCATATCCCCTCTCCCTCTTCTCCTCCAGGGAGTACATGTTCAGTTCCTTCAACCTGTCTTCATAGGACTTGTGATGCAATCCATGCACCATCTTTGTTGCCCTCCTCTGAACCTTCTCTACCCTGTCTATGTCCTTAGGTATGGTCTCCAGAACTGTACACTGTACTCCAGGTGGGGCCTCACTAGTGTCTTGTGTGGCGGAATTATGACCTCCCTTTTCCTGCTGGTGATGCCCTGCCTATACATCCCAGCATCCTATTTGCTTTACCTGATGCCTTGTCACCTGTTTCCCTACCTTGAGGTCGTCAGAGATGATAACCCCAAGATCCCTTTCCTGCTTGGTGCATGCTATATCCTCACCCCCCAACTGATATATTGTGCCAGGGTTTTTTGTGCCCCATATGCATTATCTTGCACTTCTTTGCATTGAATTTCAACTGCCAAACCCTTGACCATTCTTCAAGTTTCTGCAGGTCCCTTCTCATTCTGTCTACACCCTCTGGTGTGTCTACTGTGTTACAGAGCTTTGTGTCATCAGCGAACAGTGAAATTCTGCCTTCTATATCCTGTGCAATGTCACTGATGAAGATGTTGAATAGAACCGGTCCCAGCACTGATCCCTGTGGTACCCCACTGGTCACTCTTCCCTCTGTGGAGTGACAGCCATTTACCACCACCCTCTGTGTCCTGCCACCCAGCCAGTTACCTACCCACCACACTACCGTCCTGCCCACACCCATATTCCCCAGTTTGTGTAATAGTCTTCTATGTGGCACAGTGTCAAAGGCCTTGCTGAAGTCCAGATAGGCCATGTCCACTGCCCTCCCCTGATCCACCTCCCTAGTCACCCAGTCAAAACATTCAATGAGATTGGTCTGACATGACCTCCCCCTGGTGAAACCATGCTGCCTTGGGTCCTGTAGTCCATTGACAACCAGATGTTCCACCAATCTCTCCTTCAGAAGTGCTTCCGTGATCTTTCCCACTACCGAGGTGAGGCTGACTGGTCTGTAGTTCCCTGCCTCCTCTTTGTTCCCGCTTTTGTATAAGGGGACTACATCTGCTGTCCTCCAGTCTTTGGGTACCTCCCCTGTTTCCAGTGATTGGCTAAACAGGATAGCCAGAGGTTCAGCCACCACCTCTCTTAGTTCTTTAAGGGCCCTGGGGTGTACCCCATCTGGCCCCATTGCTTTGTCAACTCTTATTACTTCCAGTTCCTTCAGGACCCTTTCTCGTGTAAAGGGACTTGTGTCCATTTCTGCACCATTCTCACCCCTTGTACTCCTTCAGACCCATTACTCCTCTTCCTCAGTAAAGACTGAGCAGAAATACCTGTTCAATATGTCAGCTTTACTGTTGTCATCCTCCACGCGACTCCCATCCTCCCCTTCAGTCTCACTATCCCTCCCTTGTCTTTCTTTTTCACTTATGTACCTGTAAAAGGTTTTGTCCCTTTAACCACTGATTTTGCAATGTGTTCTTCTGTCTGAGCTTTGGCTTTCCTTACTGACTTCCCTGCCTCCCTTTGTTTCTCCTTGTACTTCTCCCTATCCCTTCTGCCTGTGTCTTTTATATTGCCTGAATGCTATCTTTTGGCTTTCTCACTTTTGCTACCTCTTTGGAAAACCATAATGGTCTCCTCTTCCTTTTCCTCTTGCTAACCTGCTTAATGCATAATTCTGTTGTTCTTATAATCCCCATTTTAAATACTGCCACTGTTCCTCAACCCTGATTCCTGTCCCATTCCCTTAATGCCGCTTTCAAGTATTTCCCATTTTCCCAATGTCTGCCCCCTAAAATCCAGGATACGTGTTTTGTGTGGTTTGGTTCTACTCTTTCTGTGATTTCAAACCACAATGACTGGTGGTCACTGTTACCCAGGTGCTCCCCACTGTTACCCCCATCACACTGTCCCTGTTTGTGAGCACAAGGTCCAGTATTGCCTTCTGCGAGTTGGTTCCATGACCAGTTGTTGAGGAAGGCACCTGAAGGAGTCCAGGATAAATCTGCTCCTAGTTGATACTGTTGCTGGGATGCTCCAGTCCATGTCTGGAATATTGAAGTCTCCAACCAGTACTACCTCCCTTGTGTCTGCCATCCTTTGGATGGCTAGCATCAACCCCTATCTGTTTCTTCCTCCTGGGCTGGTGGTCTATAGACCACACCTCAAAGCGGATGGCTGGCCCCATTTTCCTTTCTAGCTTAACCCACAGTATCTCTCCCCATTTTGTTCCTCCTGGATCTCTGTGGCCCTTATGTCATTTTTCACATACAGTGCCCTCCTCCTCCTTCCTGCCTGCTCTGTCTCTTCTGAATATGTTGTAGCCAGGTATGGCCATCTCCCAGTCATGGTTATCATTACACCAGGTTTCAGTGATGGCCACAATGTCCAGGTCTGACTGTACCATGACAGCCTCCACATCTTCCATCTTGTTGCTAAGGCTCCTGGCATTTGCACACATGGCTTTCATGATTTGACCTCCCTAGTCTGCTTCACTGTTCTACTCCAGCCCCTTCCTTGGTTGTCATTTATCCCTGGTTCTCCTTGCTGTCTGCCCTTCTGCTGAATTTTGCCCCTTTTCTGCTTATCCACCTTTTGGACACTAATCTCCATTTTTTGCACACCGCTTTGCAGAGATAGCCACTCCTCTGGTTCACTGGTTCCACTGCTGGCTGTGGGGTGACAAATGGTACCACTCCTTGCTGGCCTGCACCCCACTGGTTTAAATGCTTGTCAATGTAGCATTTAAACTTATCATTGAGTGCTTGATTCCCTCCAGGATGGATGCAGGCCGTCAGGCTTGAACAAACCTCCATCCCTCCAGGTGGGTCCCCAGTCACCAATGAATCCAAACCCTTCCTCACAGCACCAGTTCTTCAACCATGAGTTAAAGTTCCTGGTGCATGCACTCCTATGCTCCCTTGCCTCTCACAGGTAGTACTTGAGAAAGTGACAGAAGTAGCTACTTGCTTGAGACCCCTCCCAGTTTCCTAAACTCTTCCTGAACTTCCTTTGGCTCCCATTTGCCAAGTCATTAGTACCTAGGTGGATAATGACATCCTGCTCACCCTCCGTCTTGCCTTCCCAGTGATCCCAGTATCTTCCTTCCATCCTCCATGCCGTGGCACCTGGGCACCTCACCACCCTGTCCTCTCCTCCTGTGTTCCTAGCTGGATCCCTCTACGATGGAGTCCCCACCAGGATCGCTTCCTCCTCCTCTGGGGTCCACTGCTTTCCCCACTGAGGTCACCTCCTTGGCTAACCTCCACATCCTTTCCTTCCACTTCTCTGGGTATCTCTATTTGGTTGTCCTCATTTGCCAGTGTGGCATATGAGTTCTTGAGAGGAATAAGATCTGGGATGTGCCTCTGCCTGACTGCTCTAACCCTCCCTGAGCCCACTGTCATCCAAGTGCTCCTAGTTCTTGGCATCCTTTGAGGCAGCTGCATTGGACTGGGTGGTCCCTGGATAGGGGTGATGGTACTCCTGACCCAGTTTACTTCCGCTCTGAGTCTGGTTACCTCATCCCCAGTCCAGAGATGCATGCAGATAGGGCAGCACCTCAGTGTCCAGAAGGTCTGCCTGAATATGGCTGCACCACAGCCACTGCATTGCACCACTTCCCACATTATACTGCAGTTCCACAACTTGTCTGCTACTGAAACTCTCTAGTTCTCTTTTTTAATTTACAGTACTAAAATCCTGTAACTGATCCTCAGATATTTTTTTTAAGGAAAGAAACCAATAAATAAATAAATGAGTCGAAACACTTGTTGTGCTGAGGGTGGTCTTCTTCCCCCTTATGCCCCTCCTACTTCACACCTCTTACTATACCCTGTGTTTAGCTCCTGTCAATCAGATTTATCAGGGCATATAATTAAGAGTTGGGGGAAGGGGGGGCGAACATTTGCAGCAATTAAAGACAGCACAGAATTACACCACCACTATGTTTTAAATTTTCAACAGCCCAAAAACAATTATAAGTAAAGACAACAAAGAAAGAAAGTATAGTGTCACTACAAGCCCACAATCTAAGTTTAAAAGAAAAATACCAATTACCAGTTACTCTAAAGCACTGAATTGAATATGTTTCCTTCCTTCTCCTTCTGTCTTCTTCTGAGAAAATCAACCTCTGTTTGCTACTTTAACTCTGACTAAGCCCCACCTCCAGTTATCACGTAGCTGAGGTCAGAGGCCAGGCAATTAACACCCTTCACCCAGCTACAGGACAGTCAGACAAGCCAAGATAAAATTTGCAGCAATTAAAGACAGCACAGAATTACACCACCACTATGTTTAAAATTTTCAACAGCCCAAAAACAATTATAAGTAAAGACAACAAAGAAAGAAAGTATAGTGTCACTACAAGCCCACAATCTAAGTTTAAAAGAAAACTACCAATTACCAGTTACTCTAAAGCACTGAATTGAATATGTTTCCTTCCTTCTCCTTCTGGCTGGTTTCTAATTTAGTAGACTTTTCTGTGATATTTGACCTTGAAATGCCTTTCCTTTGATGGTACTCTGATGTCTCTATTGGTTTCTATGTTGATTTTTAAATGCAAGTTCATGCCAATGGGATTCTTAACATCTTTTTAAGTTTTTTTTATGTATGATCTGGGTTTAAGAAAGTGCATTCTTCCAAAACAACTGTCATTGTTTTCTGATGAAGAACTCTGTGTAGTTTTAAAGCTCAAAGCACCATTTTTTTTCTTTTTTAACTTCTCTGTTGGTCCAATTAAAGGTATCAAATCATCTATTTTTGTGGATCTTGTGTTACAAGGACCAATATAGCAATAACAGTTTTTGTGTTAATTCTAGGAACTATACAGTGGCTTAGGATTATTGGCAAATGAAAAGACTCTGATGAGTCTAAACATAAGATTTTATCTTTCATGCAGTCGACTTATGGCCTTGGAAGAAGATAAAAGGACTGGTAAATGGAAGAAGCAAGATATCTGCATGGGTGATGCTGAAACCTGTGCTTTTCCAGGACTGATTAACAAGTATAATAAATTTGTGATTTCATTTGCTGAAGATGAAGCAGGTAACTTTGCTTTTATACTAAACCTGCTGTTAGTTCAACAGCCTGAAAAATGAAGCATGTATCATTTAATATTTTGAATGCTTATATATTTTAATGCATTTATATTGCAAAAAAGCTATGTTAATGCATCTATTAGGGTTAAAACACAAAGTGGACAACGTAAGGAAATTAAACATTTGGGGTCAAAGTGTTATGCACCTTGCAAATCAATCATGTGGTGTTTATCAGGATTTTCAAACCTAATGCCCACCCTCTTCCTTAGCACCTACTCTTGTGTCTTAAAGCCAAGGTACAGGTCCAAAGTCATGCTCCATGGGACTGTGCTTTAAGCTACAGGTCTGCAGACTGACCCTACAAGACTACTGTTCCTCATAGGATCCATTGGATCAGTCATATCTTTCTTCGTGCTGGTCCCTGTAGGCCCTATGCAAAGCAGGAGATCAGTTGTTACTCTCTTTGTGCAGGGCCTGTGGGCCCTGGCCAAAGCAGGAGGTCATTCATAACATTCTTCATCGATGAGATCACTCATAGCTTTCTTTGTCCAGGGTCTTCCACAAAGCAGGAGATTAGCCATAATTTTCTTTGTGTAGGGCTCTGTGCAAAGCTGGAGATCAGTCAGAATATTCATTATGCAGTTATCTGCACAAAGCAGGAGATCACTCATAATGTTCTTTGCATAGGGCCCTGAGGGCCTTGAGCAAATCAGGTGATCAACCATATATTTCCTCATGAGGGCCCTATGGACCCTACCCAAAGCATAAGATGAATCTTAACTTCTTTTGCACAGGGCCCCAGACCTATAGCTTGAAGCAGCAAGTTATGGGCATAGCCCTGGACCTGTAGCTTGTTCTTGGGTCACAAAGGTAAGGGTTGGGGGTTGGGGTGGGCATAAGATTTGAAAACCCAAGGAATATCACACCACTGATTTGCCAAAGCTCATGAAACTTTGATGCCTAAGTTTTCATTTCCTTACTTTGTCTGCTTTGTGTTTTAACTCAAATAAAAAGATTAATGTGTTATCTTTCTAAAATTTCTTAATTTTAAATTAAGATATTTTAAAGCATGTTTGTTGTAATGTCATCTGGCCTGTAACTTGCTTTGCAAGTGGCCTAGCAGGCCACTTATGAAGCAGCTGCTTGGTGATGCTCACTGTGCCAGCCCTTTAGCATGCTTCATGAGTTGCCCTTAAGGCCACATAAAAAGGCATCATGGAGCATCATGGCAGCCAGCAGAGGATAACTAGCAGGTGTCAACAAAGAGCCCATAATGGAGGATAATGTGATGAAGGGACTACATGCACTGAATGTGAATAAATCAATGGGCCCAGATGGATTGCTCCTGATTGTGGTAACAGAAAGAGGGCAGGCCCTGGCAGGTCCACTAATGGATGTTTGTAACTGCTCTTTGAAGATAGGAGACATGTTAGAGAATTGGAGGACAGTGAATGAGGTCCCCCCTGCATAAAAGTGGGAGTTGGGAGAAACCAGATAACTACAGACAAATCAGAATATTATCTATAGTTGTGAACAACTAGAGCCTATATTTAAGGAAAGGATAGCTGAATTCCTAGATGCCAATAGCCTGCAGGACTCCAGACAGTATGGATTGAGGTCCTGCCAAAAAGACCTGATTGAAATTTTTGATTGCATGAAAAAAGCCATAGATTGGGGTCAGGCAGTTAATGTCTTGTTCCTAGACTTCAGCAAAGTCTTCATCTCTGTCTCACATGGTAGATTGAAAAAAAAAAGTTGGACAAACTGGGGGTTGGGGACAAGATTACAGGATGGGTGAAAAGTCAGTTGAGTGGGAAAGTCATGAGTGGAGGTCCTAAGGATTGGTTCTAGCACTGATTTTCTCCAACATAGTTATTTGTGATGTAGGGGAGTGAGTTCTGGGAAAGATATGCCTCTTCGCAGATGACACCAAATTCTCTGGAAGTGTGGACACTGAGGAGGGGATAAGTGCCATAAAGAAAGATCACTAAATAATACCTAAAAAACTAAAAAGTAATAACTAAAACAAATAACTAAAAAGAGCAGGTCCCTGGTGGTCAAGTGGACCTCCATCCACCCACCCTGGCAGGCAGTGCCCCACCACCCCACTCCCCCATCTGATCCCCAAGCAACTGACTGGCACAGCACTCTGCTTACCACTACAGCCAGCCGCTGACTGAACTGCAAGGAGTGTGTACTGTATTAGGTATGCATTCAATGACTGACAGCTTTGTCAATCAATGAGTGCCTACTGTACACAGTACATGTTCCTTGCAGTTCAGTCGGCCACTGGCTGTGGTGGTGAGCATAGGGGATGTAATGGGAGAGCTACTGGTGGGGCAAATTGCCTGCCAGGGTGGGGTGGGGGTGGGGTCTGCTAGACCATTAGGGATGGAAGAAATTAATATTTGGGCAGATTGGGGTCGTGGGTCCGCTAGACCACCAGGGACCTGATCCCTCTAATTAAAAGGGGATCGGGGTTGAGGATCTGCTAGACCACCAGGGACCTGAATATTGTAAGACAAGGTGGAGTAGGCTGAGGAGGGGGGACTGAGGTACATTGGACATGTTGTTAAACCCTTTCAGAGCAAATTTTAGGGTACCTTAGACCAGCCATGGCTGGTCTAATGGTACTTAGAAATTTGCTCCAGGGAGAGTTTTGAGAATCCTGATTTAGGGGATTTGGCAGCCTGTATCTGCCGCAAGCCCTCTTGGGCCAGGCTGCAGCCCATTATGTACTGCAAGGATGGTGCAAGCCCCCTTTGGTGTATGCGGCCTGTGGTTGTTGCAGGCAGCATTTGAGAATCACTCCCAGGGCATCATTTGGTGCAAGGGGCACTTTGAACCATTCCTTGTGGTGCAAGCATCTTGTGTCATTCTGGGTGCTTTGTGAATTGGGCCCACTGAGTTAACCATTGCAGGGCTGCAGACTGATATATCAGTGCAAAATTCCTATATGTTCGAATTCTGTCGGCAGCCTAAGGGTTAATAGCTCATTTCTAGATGTATCCTGTGGGAAGGGGATGTGATCAGTGCAACAATTAATTACATCAGTAATATTACAATTACAAAACAATAATAATTATAAAAAGTAAAAATTATACAGTTGACAACTGAGAGGAAGCATAAAGTAAGTAGGGTAAAACATAATGGGCTTGATTCCAAAGGGCAGTGTAAACTACACCAACGGCAGCTTGTAATAATTGCTGGTGTTCCAGGGACCCTGCACCTGATTCTCTATCAGGTAGGGTCTCGGTGGCAAAGCCCTGTAGCTTGCAGCAACTGTGGCCATGTGCCAAACAGATAGTGCATCTGGAAGATTTGACTCAAGCTGTGTAGCAGTTGGGTGGCACACATGGCAGGTGAGAACCAAGGGGTAGGTTAATGCAAACACACCCAGATAGTACCTACAACATGTAATACATAATATATATATATATATATTTTTTTTTATTTAAGTCTTGGATTAAAACCTTTGAGCTCAGAGCTTGTTTACAGAGGTTCCATGTCAATCAGACAATACAAAAGATTCAATACATACAATAACAACAAGTAATTGAAATACTTGGCATGAATCCATGATTCAGGTAGGAAACATTTGTGGAATGTAATTACGTAGCAAACATATGTTAAGGTTACATATGAAGAAATGTTGGATGACAACTGAGCAGTGAAATGCAGGAGAGTGATATAGGACAAGTAGAGGAGACTGGGTGGAAAGAAACAGGGAAGAGGCAGGACCGATTCTCATTGTCACAATAGAAGGAAGTTTGGCAAGAAGCTGTAAAGGGAGAGATTCCCTGGACTGGGGGGGGTGGAATTGGTGGTTTAAAGGAAAGGTAGGGAGGCAAGGTGAGGGAAGCAGAGTAGATGGGGGAGGTGGCAGAGTGGTTAGGAGTAGTAGGTAGGAAGGGGAGTAAGTGCAGGTAGCAGACCATAGGTGGGGATTAAGTGCAAGGAGAGGACTTTGCAATGTCTCAGCCATTGGATATTACTAAAGGGAGCACTGGATATAACTATTACTATTTGGAGCAGGTGTGAACTCTATGACTAGAAAGATGGGAGTGTAACTTAGCTATCTATCTACACACACACACACACACACACACACACACATATATATATATTTTAGGGGTGTGGCTGTGCTCCTATAGTTAGGGTTGAGTAGGCACTTTAATGTTAAACCTCAAATTTTGCACGTTAATAACTTTGCAACCATTCAATGGATTTGGTATGCGTGCTGTGGCATAGTGGATCTCTTGATTTACCAAGTTGCATTTTGGTCAGACTTACAGTTTTTGTGCAGCAAAGCACCAAAAAATTTACTTTTCACCTGTTTTGCATGTTTTTTGTCCATGGTGCTACGTGGCCACTGTGTGATCTGCCAGACCAAAACTTGACATATAGCATGAGCTTGGGTCAAGGAACATGCCACTTTTTGTTTGGTGAAAAAATATTAATCCATTCAAAAGTTATTAAAGTTTAAGTTCTCATTATAAATCTATGGGAAAATTTATATGTATGATCTGCGAAAGAAGAATGGGGTTCTGGCCATCTGGTCAAGCCTCATGATCAAAGAATTTGCAGGCTCGCGGCCAAAAAATCTTTGGTCATGAGAAAGGGAGCTTCCCTCTATCAACACATGCCTGTGATTTTGTTCAGCTGTGTCAAAAATAGAGCGTTAAACTTTGAAAATCTTTGGTCGTGGCTCGCTAACAATCCTTGATCACGAGCCTGCAAATTCTTTGGTTGCGAGCTCATTTTCATTCTCGAGTTTATTTCACAACTTCACGATGAGATGGCCAAATTTTTCAGGACCAGCTCTCCCTGTGAAGGACCAGATAGCCCACATTTCATGACCAGATGTCCCCTGATGGCCGATTCTCGCGACCAAAGAATTTTTAAAGGTGGTACAATTTTAAAGTTAAATATCTCTGAAACAGTTTGGCCTTTTTAGTTGAAATCTGGAGGGTGTTGAGGGGATGGCCTAGAGATGTGACTGATGCTGTTTAGGTGTTGGAAAATAAATTTGTTGCGGAAATATTGAATGATGTACTTAACATTTTGCTCATAGGATTATGCATGGTGCTATTGTCTTGAAATTTATAAGGTAGGTAGCCCTGGTGCCACAGAGGTGCCTTTCAGTGGTTTGGTGTGTAAAACTTAAACAGGTGTGGAATTATGCTACTCAGATGAATGAAAATTTTGTTCATTCCGCTTGAAAAACCTTTGAGCCGTGTGTCCGATTTGCCTGAAATTTGGAAAGTAGAAAGATTAATCATAGATCTTCAATTGTGACAATTTTCATGACAGTGGCCATTACAGTTGCTGAATTGTGGTGCATGCTCATTATAGTTAATGGGAAAGTATATATGTGCATTGTGAAAACCATGGTGAGCACATTTTTGGGTGTGCAGAAAGATCCCATTATAAGGTATAGGATAGCTCAAAAGGTATGGCAGATGTATATTGTTATGCAGTCCTGGGCAATGTGGTGGCCCCGTGCTCCCACCAAATACATGCGATTTAGTACTCATATTGTGATGATATGCAGAAATGTACAAGTTGGTGGGAGCGTGGGGCCTTCCCACCAGTAGTGAAAAATGCATCTGAGTGGGTTCAGATTGGGTTGTATGCATGGGTGCTGGGCTGTGCTGATGCCCTTTGAAGATTTCGTGAACAAATCTTGCTCTGTTCCACAGTTATGCCATTTTTGGGTCTGTCATTATAGTCAATGGGAAATTATATCTGAGCATTGTGAAAACAGTGGTGATGTCATTTTTCGGTGCACAAGAAGAACGTATTTGACTGGCTTCAGATTGTTTTGTATGCATGGGTGCTGGGCTGTTGTGCTCCCGTTTGAAGATTTCATGAAAAAATCTTGCTCTGTTTACATGCTTGTAGAGGATGTCAGTGTATGCACCCAAGAGACTGGGATGGCAGCAGAAGTGATACAGTTGGTGAAACATGATGATGGATGCCTGTTGTGGTATGTTTAAGAAGTTGTATGTTATTTCTGCTGTGTTATGTGTGTGTGTCTGTGAGTGGTTGTCTTTCCTTGTACCGCCCCCCCCAGTTGTGTGTTCTGTGTGTGTGTGCGTGTGTGTGTGTGTGTGTGTCTGTGTGTGTGGCAGTGGGGGGGGTCTGAGTTAGGGTTAAAAACCCTAACGCTGAACTTTCTCAGTATTGTCACTGTAGAAAACCCTAACTTGCATTAACGCAATTTTTGCAAACAATATATATATATATATATATATATATATATATATAGATATATATATAGATACACAACAGGTGTGGGTCTGGAACAGTGAAGATATCACTGATATCTCATGAGCCACTAGTGAGGTATCAGGATATCTTCATGCTCTCATGTCACAATGGCTCGGAACTTATTTAGAATGCTCAGCCTTAGTAGTGGTACTAATCGTATTCAAATGAAAATAACTTTAAAACATAAAATGATAGCATGGTACTGTGAGCACAAAAGTTGTTCAGCACAAAAATATCTACAAAATGAGTGGTGTTTCATTTATAGCTATCTTTTTTTTATAATTAGCAAAAAAGCAGAAAATTCTATTTATTTTTCACTTTTTCGACAAATTTGAATAACTTTAAAACAAAAAATGGTAGCATGATACTGTGTGCACAAAATGTGTTCAGCACAAAAAGATCTACAAAATGAGTGGTGCTTCACTTACAGTTTATTTTTTTTTTATTAGCAAAAAACAGAAGTAAAGTTAATTTTTTCACTTTTTGCAACAAACAAATGCAAATAACTTTGAAACAGAAAAAAGAGAGATCCACCCTTGTTGTACAAATAAAATATGACATGGGCCAAAGTGAGATAGCAGAAATATCTCCATTTTTGCTCCTCACTGAACTTTGTATCCCACTCCTTGCAGTTTCACCACACGTGGATATCAGGAGTTCAGTGACAGCTCATGAAGATATTTCTGCTATCTCACTCCCACCCATGTCATATCCTATAAATATATATATATATATATATATATATATATATAAACATACATACTCAATGCAAAATTAGGGTTTCTATTACAGTGACAAATGTCTGGAAATTCAGAGTTAGGGTTACCAATCCTACTACCCCACTCTGAACCCCCACCCTCCACACACCATCAGGGTGTGCCTTGGGGTCATCGACCCTAACTCTCACCCCATTCCATGCGTAAACAAGCTGAGATGGTACAGTATGTGAGAATGGGGTGAGAGTTAGGTTCAATGGCCCCAAGGCACACTCTGACGCCTGTTGGTGTATGGAGGGTAGGGGTTGGGGGGGAGTGGTAGGGTAACCCTAACACTAAATTTCCAGACTTTTGTCACTGTAATAGAAACCATAACTGATGCATTAACTGAGTTTTTTGCAATGCATTTCCCTTGTTTTTGACATAGTATAACAGTATCCTTATTTTACTGTGGGAGTGCAGGGTCCAATCCCTCTGTAGATGCGCATATGTATGTAGGTGGCCCTGCACTTCCATGTGTCAAACAGTGATCAAATTGTCAGCATAGCCATCTTATTACCCCACCTCATGTACCCCGGTGCAAAGAAATTGTGAAAAATGCAAGGCAAAATTTAATTATACGCAACTGCAATGCCATTCTGCGACAGAGGTGCAAAAACATATTTTGGACAGGATGTGATAACTGTCAGCTGTACTATTCACGAGGTGGTGTGAAAAAATGGCTATGTTGAAAATTTGGCTTCAAAAGATTGAAAAGAAGAACAGTTATGCGTGTACGTAGAATAAAATTTCAATGACCGCACGTAACTCAGGCATTTTTAGGAATTTTGTCACCAAATTTTCCACGTGGTCTTTTGAGGACCCCACCTCATGAACACTGCCACTGTTATTTCATTACTTGGTCCTGAAAGGTGACTTCATGCAAGGAATGAGCCATTCTGTGCCACAGTAGCAAAAATATATTTTGGGCTGGATGTGAAAAATGACATCTATACTGTTCATGAGGTGGTGTGAAAAATGGCAATTTTGAATATTTGGAGTGAACATAAGAAAAATTGCCAGAGTTATGAGTGTGCATAGAAACATTTCAATGACAGTGTGTAACTCGGGTGTTTTTTGTATTTTTGCACCCAGTTTTCAACATGGGCTTTTTGGGACCCCACCTCATGAACACTGGCACTGTCATTTTGTTAATCAGTCCAAAAGGTGATTCCTCACAGTGACTGCAAAATGACCTTTTGGGTCCGATTAACAAAACAACAGTGTTCATGAGGTAGGGTCCCAAAAAGCCCATGTTGAAAATTTGGTGTACAAATTGCAAAAAATGGCCACAATATTAACATAAGTTCAAAGTGCCACAGACAGCCATTATGCAGCACTTACCTTGATTCTTCAGTTCGCAGTTCGGCTTTGAAGAGTGCAGATGTATCCTGGTTAACAGAAGATGGCAGCCTCTGGCCTCTGGTGGTAAGTATACCGCAAGGGTGTGTGTGTGTGTGTGTGTGTATATGTGTGTGCGTGTGTGGGAGGGAGGTGGGTTACTCAGTGGGAGGGTTGGGATGGGGAGGGGACTGGGACTGGGGGAAATGAGGAACTGTTTCTCTTCTTTATAGGTTATTTTAAACATAAAGACATCGGGGAACTGTTTTCTTTTTTAACAGGTGCAAACAGCAATAAATCATGACACTGAAGGTGGGCTCCCCAGTGTCCCACCATACTGGGGACTATATAACATACCTGGGAACACTGGGAGTGGGCTACCCAGTGTCCAACACTGTTTGGGGGGAGTTGTGCCAACACAGGGATTGGGCACCCTGATCTTGGGGGAAAAAAAGGGGAATGCAAAACAGATATTTTGGTACACTGGGATTGGGCTCCCCAGTGTACCACACTGGCTGGGTGGTGGGGAATGGGGAGGATTTCTACTGCTGACATGGGGATTGGAAACCCTGATATTGGCAGAAGCATTTGTAAAACAAAAATGTTTCAGGACACTGGGAGTGGGCTACCCAGTGTCCCACAGTGGCAAGTGGTGGAGGTATTTCTACCACCAACACGGGGACTGGGCACCCTGATAATGGAAGAAACAGTTTTATTAGATAAAACATGCCTCAGCCCCCTTAGAGGCAATAAAAGGAGAAAATCTCCTTTTATTAGGTAAACACCAAGAGGTGTTTACCTAAACAGGGGCCAAGGAATATGATTCTGATCTTATTTGGCCCCAAAGGAGGCCGGAAAAGGTTTTGCACTGTTTTACTGGTGCCAATGGGTTTTTCCCATTGAAGTATTGCCCCAATTTGTGGCAATTTTCATGAAAAAGTGCCTCAATTTGTGGCAGTTTTTAAGTAACTGTACCGTTAGTTGCTTGAATAGTGCCGCAATTTGCAGCACTTTTGCAAAAGAAGTGCGGTAAATTGCGGAACTGCCAAAATGCTGAAAACATATTTCTGGCCAGTATTTAAAAATAATAATGCCAGGATCGTGTTCTTCAGGCCACAATTAGGTAAACACAATTGCTGGTGTTTACCAAGGGGCAATATTTTTTGAATTACAGCATTTTTTTAACCATCACTAACTGAAAACAAGATGGCGGCAGCACGAAAGTGCACAACCCATTTGCAGCAGTTAAAAGTACTTTCACAAAAGTAAAAAGTGCTTTCAAGGAGGACATATATTTTTTCCCCATAGGCTGTAATGGGAAACTAAACCTTAATAACTTTTGAAAGGATTAATATTTTTCACCAAACCTTCAAAGGGCACATCAGTGACTAAGGCCACATATAGAAACATAGAAGCTGATGGCAGATAAGGACCGCAAGGCCCATCGCATCTGCCCATTTTTGTTTCCACCTTATGAATGTTGCATAGGCCTTTCCTATGTCAATGGCCTATCTAGTCATACTCATCTATATTGCTCCCTTATGGCTATCCCATGCCTGTTTGAAACCCTGCACTGTATTTATGTCCACCACTTCCTGAGGTAGGCTGCCCATGCATTCACCACCCTTTCTGTGTAAAAGAACTTCCTCACATTACCCCTTAATCGGCCTCCCTCTAATCTCATGCTGTGTCCTCATGTTCTGCTATTTTTCTTATATTGAAAATGCTAGACTCTTTCACCTAGTTAGTACCCTTAAGGTGTTTGAATGTTTCAATCATATCACCTCTCTCCCTCCTTTGCTCTAGGGTATACATATTGAACTCTGTTAATCTGTCCTCATATGTCTTCTGATGCAGTCCCTGTACCATTTTTCTTGATCTTCTCTGGACTGAATCCATTTTGTTAATGTCCTTGTGCAGTTGCAGCCTCCAGTACTGCATGCAGTACTCCAGATGGGGCCTAACCAGTGTCTTGTAAGGAGGGATTATTACCTCCCTCTTATGACTTGTGATACCCCTATTAATATACCCCAACATCCCCCTAGCCTTATCTACTGCTTTAGTGATCTGCTTGGATAATTTCAGGTCATCTGTGATGATGATGCCCAAGTCTCTTTCTTTCCTTGCGATTGCTAGCAACTCCCCTCCCAACCTATAGGTGGCTTCAGGGTTTCTCTTCCCTATGTGCATGATCTTGCACTTCTTTGTGTTAAACCCCTATTGCCACTCTTCCGACCATTTTGACAGTTTATCCAGATCTCTTCTCATTCTGTCCAGCCCATCTGGATCATCTACTCTGTTACAGATCTTGGTGTCATCTACAAACAGACAAACCTTACCCTCCAGTCCATCTGCAATGTCATTGATGAAGATATTGAAGAGGACTGGCCTCAGGACTGATCCCTGAGGTACCCCACTTGTGACTTGCATCTCTTCTGACTGTATGCCATTTACCACCTCTCTCTGTATTCTGCCCGCCACCCAGTTGACTAACGTCTGACCCACCCCAAACCTACTCAGCTTATTATTTATTTATTTTTTATTTATTTCAGTTTGGGATTAAATATCTTTGAGCCATAAGCTCGTTTACAAAGGTTCCAGCTCAGACATAATACAATAGAGAATAAGACAGACAACAGGAATAATACAGTGGTAAAACAGAATCAAGAAAAAACAGCAACAATGACATTCTTAACAAGTACAGTAGCACTAGTTACTTCATAGGTAAAAATCACTATGAGGAAGATAATAATTTTAGGTTCCCAGACAGCTTAGAATTCTTCAAGGAGAATTCAGCATCGTTGCTTCTATAATGGAGGTAGGACGTACCCATTGGCTGTAGTAGGCAGCAACAGTGTTGATCAAGTAGGCCGAGGGGGGTTATTAATCAATCTTTTATGTAGAACAGTATCAAAAGCTTTGCTGAAGTCAAGGTAGGTGACATCAACTGCACCCCTTGGTCCACCACTCTGGTTACCCAGTCAAAGAAACATATGAGGTTAGTTTGACAGGACCTTCCTGTTGTAAACCCATGTTGTCTTGGATCCTGTGCTCCTATGGATTCCAGGTGTTGCACTATCCTTTCCTTAAGGAGTGCCTCTATAATCTTACCCACTACTGAGGTAAGACTGACTGGTCTGTAGTTTTCTGCCTCCCTGCTACCACTCTTCTGGAGCGGGATCACATGAGCCCTTCTGCAGTCTTCTGGGACCTCTCCTGTTCTTAGAGATTCACTAAACAGTTCTGATAATGGCTCTGTTAGTTCCACCCTTAGCTCCTTTAGTACCCTGGGATGCAAGCCATCAGATTCCATTGCCTTGCCCACTCTGAGCTTATCGAGCTCTTGTAGGACCCTTTCTTTTGTGAAGGGACTTGTGCACCCCCCTCCCCCCTGTGTCCATGGTGTTGAGCTGTGGGCCCTGCCCTACCTTCTCCTCAGTAAATACTGAGCAGAAGTATCTATTTAGGATAGATACTTTTCCTTTGTCCTGCTCCACACACGCCATCTTATCCCCTTTGATGTTAGCAATACCCCCTCTGGACTTTCTCCTTGCACTAATGTATCTATAGAAAGTCTTGTCCCCTTCTTTTACTCTTTGTGCTAGTGTTTCCTCAGTTTGGGCCCTGCCTTACTGCCTTCCCTGCTTCCCTTAGGGAAGTTTGATATGCCTCCTTATCTTTGTCCAGCTGTGTTCCCAGTCTTTTGGCTCTGACCTTTTCTGCTACTGTTTCTGAGAACCAAAGTGGTTTCCTCTTTCTTTTGCTCTTGCTTTTCTCCCTACCACAATGGGATGTTGTTTCAAGTAATGCAGCCTTAATGCTTGCCCACTTTGCCTGTACCCCATCACCTGTATTTCTTCTTGCCAGGGTTAGCTTAACTCTGTTGGCCATCTTATCAAAGTCAGCTCCTCTGAAGTCCCATATTTTTGTATTGGAATGGGATGATTTAGTTGTAGTGGTCAAATTGAACCATACCATGTGATGGTCACTGGCCCCCAGGTGATCTTCTACCTGGAGTTCTGTGATCTTTTCCCTGTTAGTCATTACTAGATCTAGAATAGCCCTGTCTCTTGTGGGTTGTTGTACCAGTTGTTTGAGGCCCTCCTCCAGCAGGGAATCCACTGTGTGTCTAGTTCTGGTGGATGTTCCTGCTGGTATTGACCAAACTGTATCTGGCATGTTAAAGTTTCCCATTATCAGAACCTCTCCTTTAGCTGTCATGTTTTGTATATCTTCTAACAGTAATGTGTCTATGTCCTCTTCCTGGTCTGGAGGCCTGTAGACAACCCCAGTTCATATGGCTGTCCCATTTCCTGTTTCCAGCCTGCGGTTAATATTATCCATTCCACTTGAGTTGCTGAGTTTATATCCTGGTCTGAATAATTAAAAGGAGGAAAATGAAAGCAAAAGTTTGATTTTTCTTTTTTTTTTTTGGTATAACTTGTTATAATAAGTTAAATTACTTGTGCAGCAGCTGGCCCGGTGGTGCTGAGGGTTCAGGCGCTGGATGCCAGACTTTGCACTATGCAGGTGACTTGGGTTCGGGAGCGAGCCCGGATCACCGGGGGTTGGCAGGGGAGAGAGAGGATCGAGAGTCCGTAGGACTGCTTTCCTCTCTTGGGGTGGGATCTAGGGGTAGCCGGTGCAGCAGTGGCCCCCAGTGGAGCCTGGCAGCATTGCTACACACAGGGGCTCACTAGCAAGCAAGGGGTAGACATCAGGCGGCTGCCTTCCAGATGTGGGTGGGAGTACCCATGTCTCGGGCTGGGCGGCATTGCATGTCCCACATCGGGGGCATAAACACTATGGAAGAAACCCTCTGTCCAGATAGGTGATGGCCCTCCCAGAGCCATGCCGCCCCATGCCCAACAGTGGAGCCCTTCCACCGCCCCTTCGATCTCCTTGGGCCCAATGTCCCCTCCCAGGGGCTTGGGGAGAAAGTAATGTTCTTGAGGATGGCAGGACTCACAGCGGGTGGTAGAGCGACACTGGCCAGTGGAGAGGCCTGAGAGATTTCCAGCTCCAGGGGCGACAAAGAGAGTTGAAAAAAAAAATTACTTGTGCTCCTGTAAGTGAGATCACTGTGTGGATACCCCTCTGATCCTCCCCTTCCTGCTTTGCTATGGGAAATGTCACGACTGTGCTACTCTACTATGCTACTGAAAATTTCAGACCAGACTCCCAGACCATTTGGATCATAGCCCCAAGCAAGGAATTTGCCAAAAAGTTAGGATTTTACAAATTTTTTGGCACTCTGCACCTCTGCAACCACACATCCGACTGGAACAAAGCTTGCCAGATCCAGAGATCTGTGGTACCAGACAGCGCCTGCATAATGTCAAGCAAATTGGACAAATGGTTGCAAAGTTATTAAAGTACAAAAGTTTGGGTTTAACATAGAAGTGGACGTGCAACCCTAACAACAGTGGCAGTACCGAGCCACTATAATATATGTGTGTGTGTGTACACACATATATATATATATACCGTAACGCGCATGGTCATGGTAATGTGATTGGAAACGCCAATGGTAACGGTAACAGCAACGATGACACAAAACAAAAGACACATGCAAACGGAAGGCCTAATGCAAACGCATATGGCAATGCACAGGCTGATAAAAAAAAAAATGAAAACATAAATAGTAATGGAAAAGCAAATAGTAAAAGTAACGCAAACAGAAGCACAAATGAAAATGCAAATTGTAACGCACACGGTGGTGTACACGGGAAAGGTGATGCGAACGGTAATAGAAATGCAACTGGAAATGCTAACTGACACAGTAATGAAAGGGCACACCCGTCTTTTCCTCAAAAACTGCATTGAAAAAGACAGTGAATACAAAGAATGTATGCATAATAATGGGCCTCGGAGCAGGAAAGGAGGACTTGGAATACTAAATTGGTTATATCTCAGGAATCGTATGATGTAGAAAAAAGAAGAAAATTTCATATGAATTATGACATTCCTGGCTAGTTTTGTACTTAGCCCCTGTCTGGGGGGTTAAGCATTTTTCCAACGAACAGTCCGTATCTCGCACCTTTTCTGAGATACAGGCCCCGAAAGGCGTGATGGACACCATAATGTTATCCTATGGGAAAAAGCGTAAACTTTGGGTTGCTGTAACTTTGCAGCCCTCCAATATTTTTTCACCAAACCACCAAAAGGCACATCTGTGGCATGTTGGCTGTCTTCCCTCCAAGTACACCAAACTGTTCTTTTGCAGCAGGGTGGCAAATAATTCCTGTTATTTGGGGCATAGTGTCACAAAATAGTGTCGCAAATCACGACACTTTCGCAAATGAAATCACAAAAGTGTCGTGAGTGCGACACTACTTTGCAACACTACTTTTTCCAGAAATTTGAAAAACATGTTTCTGGGGTATTTAACCCCAAAATAAAGACGTGGCTAGCATCCTGATGGTCCGACTAGGTAAACACAAAAAGAATTGTGTCCCTAGATGGTCCCAATTTTAAATGCCAAGTATTTTTCTGATCACCAACTGAAAACAAAATGGTGGATTTGTGACACTACTATGGCCATTTGCAACACTAAAAAGTGCATTTGTGACACTGTCGAATTTTTTAACGTTTCCCATTGACTTATAATGGGAACTTGTTTTTTGAATAACTTTTGAACTGTTTAATATTTTTTTATGAAATCTTCAAAAGGCACACCAGGGACCTGGACTGCATGTTTCCTGAAGGTTTTGGACCAGTCGCACAAACCATGTGACCTGTAGGTGCGAGCAAAGAATTCACCAAAAAACGTAAATGTGTGAGCAGATCTCACTTAATAACTCCACAGCCGTATATCCGACCACTACAAAAGTTGGCAGATCCCAAGATGTATAGTTCTTAATCATGCATTCCAAATTTCAGGCAAATCTGTTGAATGGTGGCAAAGTTATTAAGGTGCAAAATTTGACCCTTTAACCTTAAAAGGGCTACGCAACCCTAACTATGGTAGCACTACCGTGCTACCATAATATATATATCTATATTAGAGGCAAAAAACTCTGTTTAATGCATCTGTTAGGGCTGTTCCACAGTGACAAAAGTGAATAAATTCGAGTGTTAGGTTGAAACCCCCTTGTTTCAACCTACTATCCCATACCCCACCCCCACCCTCCACACACCAACAGGCATCGGGGGTGTGTGTTAATGATCGTGGGCCTAACTCTTACCCCATTCTCTATACTGTACCAGCTCAACATTTTACTGTTTATGTTTTCCACACCGACAAAAGTGAGGAAATTCGGTGTTAGGGTTGAAACCCCCATTGGACCCCTCCAGCCCACCCTCTCAACCGGCATTGGGGTACGCATTGGGGTCACCGGCCCTAACTCTTATCCCATAACATGTGTAAAGAAGCTGAGGAATAGGAGAATGGGGTGAGAGTTAGGACCGACAACCCCAATGCATACCCCTAATCTGGTTGGGGGTGGGCTGAGGGGTCCAATGGGGTTTCCAACCCCTAATAATCGAATTTCCTCACTTTTGTCTGTGTGGAAAATATAAACAGTAAAATGTTGAGCTGGTACAGTATAGAGAATGGGGTGAGAGTTAGGCCTAATGACTCCCAACACACACCCCAATGCCTGTTGGTGTGTGGAGGGTGGGGGGTGGGGCATGGGATAGTGGGTTGGAAACCCTAACATTGAATTTCCACACTTTTTTTGGTGTGGAAATCAACCCTAACTGATACATTAACAGAGTTTTTTGCAGTGAATATCCCTCCTTTTTTGAGAAAGTGAAATGTTAGTCATATGGAATGCATAAGTGGGAGCGCGGGCCCTCCAGGGCCCTTTGCTCCCACCCATCCATAACTATTTCCTCAGGTTTGAAAAACGGAATGCATAGGTGGGAGTTTGGGCCCTCCAAGCCCTGTGTTCCCGCCCATCCAAAGAATGTCCTCAGGTTTGCAAAATGGTGTCCATAAATGGGGGCGCGGGCCCTCTGCACCTACACTCCCACCCACCCACCCACCCACCCATGAGTGTAGTGCTCCTGGTTTGGCATAAATAGTATGCATACATGGGAGCACAGGGCTGGAGGCCTAGAGGCATTCCAAGCAACCATTGTAGAGCACTACTGAGGGCATTTGTGACAGAAAAAGGTACTTTCGTGACACTACAACTTGCTTTCGTGCAGAACATATATTTTTTCCCATATGATATAATGGGAAATGTTAAATGTTAATAACTTCTGAATGGATTAATATTTTTTCACCAAACCTTCAAAAGGCACTTCCCTGAC
The DNA here is from genome assembly GCA_016271365.2 of Neoceratodus forsteri. Taxonomy (NCBI): domain Eukaryota; kingdom Metazoa; phylum Chordata; order Ceratodontiformes; family Ceratodontidae; genus Neoceratodus; species Neoceratodus forsteri. The sequence continues at coordinate 46,235,297 of CM057451.1, forward strand.
CCAATCCCCATATACCCTGAACATTTTGGACCAGATGGACGAACCATTCGGGCTGTATAGATGAGCAAAGTATTCACAAAAGTTGAGGATTTTTCACACTTTTTGATGCTCTGCAGCTCTACAACGAAAAATCCAACCGGAACAAACATTTCCAGATCCAGATATCTATGGTATAACAAAGCATATGCCAAATTTCAGGTGAATTGGACAAACGGTTGCAAAGTTATTAAAGTTCAAAATTTTGGGTTAAACATAGAAGTGGCCGTGTAATCCTAACTATACCTGCACTACCGTGCAGGTATTATCTTTCTCTTTCTTTCTCTCTCTCTCTCTCTCTATACATATATATATATATAGTGGATCTTTACATATGATATAACACATAACTTTCCCCCGGTGATGTAGCAGACCCCACCCATCCCTGATCTCCCCTTTAAAAAACAGATATATTTCCCTAGTGGTCAAGCAGATCCTCTTCTCTATCTCCGATTTTCCTGTAAGATATAACACATAACTTTCACTGGTGGTATAGTGGACCCCCATCTTGGCAGGTAGTACCACACCACCCTTCCCCCATCCCATTCCTGAGCTAACGACTGGCACAGCCCTCCACTCTTCACCATGGATGGCTACAGACTGAGCTGTCAATGAGCACGTACTGTACAGTATGCACTCATTGAGAGCTCAGTTGGTGGCTGGCCATGGTGGACAGTGGAGGGCTGTGCCAGTCGCCTGCTCAGGGGTGGGATGGGGGAGCGGGGTGGTGGGGAACTGCTGCCGGGGTGGAGGATCCACAAGGTAACCAGGAAACATTATGTGTTATATCATATAGGCAGATCAGGGATAGGAAGGGGGGTTTGCTAGACCACCAGGGAATAATATATGCATTATTAAGGGGTGATCAGAGGTAGGAAGGGGGGTCTGTCAGACCACCAGGGAATTATATATGTTTATGTCAATAGGAGTCTCAGCGCACACATGGAGTAGGGATGGAGCAAGGTCTGTAGACTTCCAGAGGACACACTTCTAAGTATCCTTAAACCAGCCCTGGCTGGTGTAATGGTACTTAGACATGTGCCCTCTGGGAGGGTTTAGAGTATCCTAAATAAGGGGATATGGCAGCTTGCATCTGTTGCAAGCCCCCTAGTGCCATGCTGCAGCACATTTTGTACCACAAGGATGGTGCAAGCCCCCTTTGGCACATAGCTTGCAGTTGAGAAATGCTCTTGGTGCATCTTTTGGTGTAAGCCACACTTTGTGCCATTCCTTGTGGTGCTAACCCTTTGCACTATTCAGGGGGGGCTTTAAGAATTGGGCCCAGCATATCAATAGCAACAGTTCAGCAAAGTGCAACTGGCAGCAAAATGAGAGAGGGAAGGGAGACTGCAAGTACAATGGGTGACTAGTCAGAGAGAGAAGTGGACCAATAAACCAGGACAGTAGGGGAGGATGTAGTATGGGGAGAGGAGCAGTGGAATTAGCCTAGGTTCAACGGCAACTGCAGGAGTGACTAATGAAACCTAGAAGGAGGGATTTTAGTGATAGAAAAGAGGAAGCATTGTGAATAGAAACAGGGAGGGTGATCCAAAGTTTGGGGAAGTGAGAGGAGAAAGCAGCTTGAGAAACAGAGGATTATACAGGTGGTAAAATGAACAAGCGGGTGTCAGAGTTGGAGGGAGTAGAAGGTGGAAGGAGGGAGGAAAGGTAGGAGGAGAGGGAACCCAGTCAGCATTTGGAGACAAAGCTGGCACAATCAGCTAGTTGTCCAGTACCAATGGAGAGCAAGGAGAGGGAGGAACACATGGAACTGTGGGCAGTTCTGGGGAGAGAATCTGGGAAAAGTAGCAGAAGAAGTAAAAGAGGGGATCCAGCCTGACCATGGTGAACATTTAAGCAGTGCTATATACAATGTCACTATAACGGAAGATAGGTAGAATCATCTTTGTGACGATCTCTCTATGAGCAGGAAGCAGGATACTTGCTTTGTTCCTGTAAGGTGCCCCAAGTTTAGGGCACAGCTGCATGTGTACAGCATCCACATGAGTAGAGAAGCCCAGGTGACAATTCAACCATACTCCAAGGTATTTAAGGAGGAGGAGACATGCTCAATCACAACAACATCAAAGGTCAGAAAGGAGGGGAAGGGGAGAGCTGGGCAAGTCTCTGCCTAGTGCCAAAAGGCCATGGAGACAATTTGTTTGGCATTAGGGGAGAGCTGGTTTGCTCATAACCAGTACTGGATGTTGTTAAACTCCAGCTGGAGATGGGCTGTGAGGTCAGAGACAGAGGAACCAGAGGCATAGAGAAGAATATTGTCTGCATACTATGAATGGATGTAGAGAAGCAAGCAAGGGGAAGGTTGTTTAGAAAATTGAGAATATGATGGGGCCATGGATAGATCCTTGAGGAACACCATATCAGATTGTGAGAGGATGGGAGATGGCGTCACTAATACAAACAGTTTTGGTCCTACTCTGCAGATTTAAGTAAAACCATTCAACAGAGGAGGAGAAGAAGAGCCCAACCACTTTTAGCTTGCCAAGGAAGAGGGGGCAGGCAACAGTGCCGAAGGCTTTGGCCAGGTTGACAAAAATGATGGAGGTGACCAGACTCCAAGGAAAGGAAAGAGTTGAGAAAGAATCAGGTTGTCCTGAAGTTTAGATATGAAGGAAAGGAGGGAGATGGGAAAGTGGCTGTCAGAGAGGGAAGTTTCTCCCCCTTTGGGAAGAGGGAAGACAGTGGCCTGCTTTCATAGATCAGAGACTAAGGCAAGTGACAAGAAATTATTTAGGAGGTGGGTTATAGGGAGGGCAATGGTTGGGGTGGAGAGAGACAGCAGTTTGGCATCAAGGCCATCATGACTCCCTCCTTTATATGGGTTAACAGCAAGGAGGGCCTTGATGGTTGTGGAAGGAGTGGTAGAGAAGGAGCAGGGATGGTGGGGGGAGGAGCAGGCTGAGGCAGAACGGGAGGTAGTGTTGGGAAGGTGGAATGAAGGAGGACAGGACAGAGGTGTTGAAAAAGAAATTGAAAGATGCGGCAACTGTAGCAGGACTGGAGATAGTGGAGATGCCAAACTTGAGGACAGGGTGAGGGGGCAGGGAGAAGAGGGTGTGGATGAGCACTTTGAGGTGTGATTAAGGTTGTTCTGGCACGTGGATGCAAAGTAATTGGCCTTCACAAGCCTGGTTGGTCTGGTACAGGTATTATGAAGAGACTTATCTTTAGCAAGGCCAGATGGGAAGCCAGTTGACTTGAGGGTCAACCAGGTAATGTCACGTGCATGGTGAAAGGCCAGAAACTTAGCTGTGATCTCAGGGAAGTGTTAATCTTGTACCAGAGTTTTTCTCGGGAGGGTGTGCTGATTACAAAGAGTTAAAATTGAACAAGATGTTTTGGGGTCAAGGGAAGTGTCCTTGGGGGTTCCACAGGGATCAATTCTTGGACCTCTGTTATTTAGCCTATTCCTGAATGCTCTACCTCAGGCCTGCAACAGCAGCATCATTTCGTATGCTGATGGTGCCTTCATCCTCAGCAGCAACCCTCACATTGACCCACTGGTGAAGGCTGTCAACACCAAACTCAGAGTGCTTTATTGACACAGGAAAAAGCTTGCACTCTCCATCTCTCCCTATCTAGCTCAATACTGTCAACTATAGATTATGGGCTCATAGTCTACAGTGCAGCTACTGACACAGCACTTAAGTGGCTAGCCTTTGCCCTTAACTAGGCATGTAGGCTTACCCTTGCTGCTGACCATTTCACACACACATGCACACTATATGAGCTTACAAACCTTGCTATCCCTAGGGAATAGAATCAAGTTCCAAACCTATCTCCTTGGTAAGAAAGCCCTGCTCGGCAAGACTCCCTGCTGCATCACTGACATTTCCTCTGCAGCAAGTATAAAGTATGATACCAGAGAGAGAGCACAGAGTCTGCTCTCTGTTCCATTTCAAAGAACAGCACTTGGTCAACGGTCGTTCTCCTACTGACCCCCCTTTGGCTTAACGAGGTCCCAGTGGTATCACACAATATGGCTAGTCTCTGGGCCTTTAAATCTGAACTCAAACTGCACCTCATCAGTAGCGGTGCATGTGGCTGCCTGATGGACAACTGACATTCACCCTCTGCTGCTCCTTACCACCCTTATAGCTAAACCACTCTGTCTCCTTACCCTCACTCCTTCCTAAACCCCTGACCCAGTGTTCCAAGCCATCCTGGGTAGGTTCTCCCTCCTAGGACTCCACTCATTACCCCTGTCACTCCCTACTCCTTGCCACCTCTTGATGGTGCCCATGCATTTCCCTGTTTCCTGTGCTGTGTCCCCACCTCTCTCTATCACTTATGGGTTCCCCTATTTCTCACCCCTCCTTACTTTTCTAAAGACAAGGTCTCTGTTATGAGTCTGCTCCTTGATTGCCAACTGGGCTGTCCTTGTCATGATTTTGCTGAAAAGAACAACTAACTGTACTCAACCTGTTTAATTTTTTTTTGTTTGCTACCATGCAAAGCTGTTCTTTGTAAATAGCTTTGCTGTATCTTGTGTTACTCTATGTATGTACCAAGTGTATTGTGTTTGATTGACATGGAACCCTTGTAAAAGAGTTCATGCACAAAGGTTGATTTCTGAAATATCAGTCAGTCAATAAATGAATAAATCAATGATCACAGGATGACAGGTATTTGTAATTAAAGAATTCAAGGGCTGTGTTAATATTGCAGGCTGTTCGTATAGCGGACCAGTCAGTTGCCATTAGATCAGCAAGTAATGAGGCTAGATCCAGCGATCATAAGACTTTTAGCTGGATGAATTTCATGGGAGCTTTGGGGCAGTGTATCTTGCACATACTGTAGACCATATGATGGTCACTGAAGGATAAGGGATGACACCAGCATCCACAATGTTGTGGGGGTTGAAGTAGAGGTTCAAATCCAGAAAGGAGTGGTTTTGGGTTCTGTGGTTGAGGCTGGTGGGAGCCGAGATCAGTTGGGTAAGCTGGAGTGATTTTATTGCTTTCATATTATTTATGATGGGAAGATGAGAGCTAACTGATGTTGAAGTCACCTAGGACGAGCAACTCACCGGAGAAGACATAGGACAACAAGGTGGTGAGGAGCTCAGTGACATAGGAAGAAGATATGACAGGGTGGCAATAAACTCCAGTAATGAATATGGGGATGGAGAAGAGAAGAAGAGTTTTGGGAGGAGTCTCTCATAGGTAGAAGGGGAGGGGAGGAGATTGACAGGACAGGTTCAAATTTGGTGCCAGACAGATAGGTGGATTATACCTCCGCCCCTCATAGTACAACCCTGTTGGATGATTGAGAAGCCAGGTATGGCTATGACAGTATTTGGGATTTTGGGGGAGATATAAGACTCCAAGATCAACTGCACATCAGGGTTGAGGGAGTTCTAGAAAGTCAGTTTTGGTGAGGAGAATGAGAATGTTAACATGGGCTACTCTTAACCCTTTGTGGAGAGGAGAGGCAGTTGGCTGGACAGGATAGGGTTGAGTTCAATGTCGCCTGCTAGAATAACTAGCAGGGTGACTAGAGGCCTAAGGAAGTGTATAAGACACCTGTGTGAAGTATGGGGACGAGAAGGGAAGGGAAAGGGAGGGGAGGGGAAGGAGGAGTGGTAGAGGCTCCTGAGTGCATCAAGGTGGATCCAGATGGGAGGGAGGAGGCTTCACCCAGGAGGCGAGGCCAGGGTGAGTGTTGGAGGGGGGAAGGCCAGCACAAGGGAAGCTGGGGGAAGAAGAGGAGGTAAGGAGGCTGAAGTGAGAGGGAAGGGGAGGGGAAGGAGTATGAGGGGAGGTAGCAGAGTGGGGTTAGGAGGGGGAGGAGAGTGAGGGTAATTAACAGCATAGCGGATAGTTTGTATGCAGTTGCCCTGAGTAACAGAGTGGGTGTATGGAAGCTGTAAATCAGTAAGCTGTAACCAGAAGGGAGGCCTGCAAGAGGTTAGGGAGCATAATAAATTCAGCAGAGGAAGGGGAACCAGGGGAGAAGGAGTATGGGAGCTATACCCAGAGACAGAGCAGGCAGATAGTAAGGATTATACACAGGAAGAGTGGAAATATTAGTATTGTGAGAGGATGTGAGGTGTACCCAGATAAGAAGGACAATATAAGTAGCACAACTGGAGGGCAGAACAGAGAGGCAATAGGGCAATGTAGTAACAGAATTAACGTTAGACAGTATGACATAAGCAGTAAATTAAAGGGCTGGATTATTGTAACTTAACTGCAGAAAAAATTATTCTAACCACCAACAGGCAGAATAAATTAACAGTACATTAATGGACTAGTAACTGACACATAACTAAAGCATGAAAATTACATTAAAATGCAGCAGGCATAGTAATTTGCAATACAGTAGTTATTTTTGTTTTGTTTGTTTATTGTGTTTCTTTTTTTGTTTTGTTTTAATACATTGTTTTACTGTATAGCGCTCTCACCCTCTTACTTACTTACTTACTATGGCACGAAAATGACATTAGAAAATGGGTAAAACACTTTCAGGCTTCTGACTGGCTGAGGGACATCGCTAGGTGGGAATTAAGTAAGCAATAATACCCAACAGGGTGGGCATTATTGGGAAATACTGGACTGCCCAGGGGCATAATGAGGCCCGACGCTGCAGGCGGTATTTCTCAATAATGCCCACCCTGGAGGGTATTATTGCACTTAGAAAATGGCCATCTGTGTAAATTTTATGAAGTTGTTAAATAATGTAGTCAATGACTGTGAAAATATGAATACAAGTATTAGAACTAAATGTATTGCTAAAGTAGTCCATAGGCTGTTCCTGGTGCTGCTGCTCCTCCCTGCAGCATTCAGGTAGATTGCCTCCCACGGTACGAAAAACAGTCACACACACACTCACAGAGACACTGCATGCTGATTAAGAACAGCAGTGTTATTCGAAAAAATCTTTGTCACAGTCCCTTTGAAGTTTTTTTGTTTTTTCAGAGTTGTGTCTGTGCACCCTGCGAACTTTGACCTCGTTTCATTCATTTTGAGAGTGATTTCCTTATTAAAATTATTACATAATTAAAATATACACACATGCCCATTTTCTAAGCATAATAATACCCTCCAGGGTGGGTGGTATAGGCTATACCCACCCTTCCAGGGGCTATAAGGCCCTCCGCCTGCAGCGTCGGGCCTCATTACGCCCCTGGCCAGGGAGGTATAGCTTAATACCACCCACCCTATTTGGTATTACTGTTTTCTTAATATGCAGCAGACCAAATAATAGCAGTAAAGTAGAAGTCGAGTTGTCTAGCCAAGGCCACAACAAGGAAGCAGCACTACCCATCAGCAGGCTGTATGATATGAGGAGTAAGGCAAGCAGGAAGCAACTTACACAACAAAAGCCATGGAAACTCACTGAAACACACAGAACAGTAGGCCTCCAACTGCCTCCATGACCGACTCCTAGGCAGACTCCTTAGTTGCCCTTTCAACTGCAGCCCTTCACATTGAGGATTGCAGCACAGAGGAGTGCTTGGGACAGATGGCTGCTGAGCAGGGAAGCCCTGCTCACAAAGTCCATTGGAGCTGCCCAATTGGTTCTTGGTGGCAGCTGTGCTGTTGGGCTCCTGGTTGCTCTTTTGGGGCTGGTGTGGCAATTCTGTGCAGGGAGGTATGTGGCTTAGAAGAACCCCCATCATGACCAAAATGCTGCTCCTGGCACTGGAAGCACTGGACAGAGGGAGCAAAGAATGAGTGATGCAAGTTTAAATCAGAGTCAGCTTTCCAAGCCCCACCTACAAACTCAGCTGGAGTGCTCGATTGATTCCTGGTGTTGGCTGTGTTGTTGAACTCCTGGTGGCTCTTTTGCAGCTGGTGCAGTGATTCCATGCTTAGGGGGAGGGTTGCAGCTTGGAGAAACCCCCTCATAACCCAGATGCAGCTCCACCACTGGAACAGCAGGTGAGAGGGAGTAGAGAACAAGCACTTCAAGTTTAAATCTGAGTGGCCTTTCCTAGCCCCACCCATAAAGTCCATTGGAGCCACCTGAATGGCTACTTGTGACGTTTGTGTTGTTGGACTTTGTTAGTATTATTGTATGTCTCACAATGTGGAAGAGGAAGTGTGTCACAGGTCTGGGGCTTTGTTTATCACCCAGATGTCCATGCACAAATCATACTATAAGCCTGAGACAGGATGTGATGCATCAGGTGCTTTATGCATGGCATCCGTCAGGGTTAACACATTGCCACAAAAGTAAAGAACTGTGATTTTAACAAAAATAAATTCCCCTGAGCCTTGATAAATCTGTGGTTTGGTGTTTCTCGGGGTTTGATAGATTATCTCATGCAGCATTGGCACTGCCCAAATTTCTAATGCACAAAGCACAATACTGGGTCAAGGCAGTATGCAACAGGCCAGATGCTGCATAAAAGCATGTTAAAGACCTGAGGCAATGTGCAAAAGGCAGGTGCTTAGAGTATAGCCAACAGGACCATGCACAAAGCCTACTATAGGCCCGAGCTAGGTGTTAAAAGTACTGACGATGCCAGCCAAATTAAATGTTACTTGCAGTGGTTGTTTCATATCTTTTCCAAAAACTATGGAAATTCATTGAACAACTATGTTAAAGCATCCGTCAGGGTTAACACATTGCCATGAAAGTAAAGAATTGTGATTTTAACAAAAATAAATTCCCCTGAGCCTTGGTAAATCTGTGGATTGGTGTTTCTTGGGTTTTGATCGATCATCCCATGCAGCATTGGCATTGCCCAAATTTTGAATTTTCCCTAATTAAGGGAGGAAGTATAGGCTAGAGGTTTGTGTACCAAGGTGTGAACCCATGCCAAATGGGGCTTGAATCCCACAACCACCTTCTGCATTCTGTTGGACCCTGAGTATGTCACTTAACCTACCTGCGCACACAGGTTGCTCCAGAAAATGATGAGCTTCAGCTCAGTGTTCTTTTCCCGGTGAAAGAAGAAAAGTCTAAAATAAAGGCAACATTCACTCTGGACAGTCTGCTTCTTTTTGCACACAGCATAGCTGCTTCGAATACAAGTTTTGCTTCCTTCCATTTTAGTGTTTAGTGAATCTTGCCTAACACAGTGCATTTGTTATAATACAATAAATAATGAAGTGCAGGTATACTTAATAAAACCGAATAGCGGTAATGCCTGTCAAAATAAAGAGATGTATACTGAGGCTAGATAAAAAGGAGAAAACAGGGCTGCTTTGAGGCAAGATTTTCTGAGTTGTGCAGTCAGTTTGATGAAGGTGAAGAAGGAGTTTATTGAAGGAGAGGAGCAGAGAAGCTGCAGGAATGGCCCCTAAAACATGCAAGGTGGACAGGGAATGGGGAGAGAAGGGAGGTAGGAATAATGAAGCAAGAAGGTGAGTACAGAGAGATTAAACTTTAGAGGTAGGATGATAGGCAGTTTATCTCTGCCTATACAAACTGAGGTAAGTATGTTTACCTCACGACTCTTTCTCTAATGCATTGCAATGTCATTCATTATTTTATATGTCACACTTTCTCCCCTCCTGTCACTGACCCTCATTGGTCCGGTTATCAAACCCCAACATCACTAACCTGCCAATCAGAATTCTTCATAATTTAGTCTCCCTGGTAGGGTGAGCATGGTTTATGAGACACACCAATGTCTGAATCTGGTGGGCCAGAGGCCACATGGTGATGGGCCTCACAGAAGTTGATTCAACCACCACAATTCATCCTCATTTCTGTGGGCAGCCCCATCTGGGGCTCACCTTCCACAGTCTCAGTATAATGGGCCTACGTCATGGAAGGCAGCTGACTCCTCAACCCACTGCAAGAGGTTGCTACGTTGGTGGGCATCAGGGCCACCATCCCTAAGGTGGGACATTCTGCAGCGTGCAGCACTGTTCCCACCTCTGGATGCCCAGCTGCTGGCACAAGTGCTTTGGTACTCAGGTTACATGCATGGTAGTATGACATGCTACCACTGAATCAGCGGTTGGCCTTGAATCGTTCATTTTTTTAAAGCATTACATTTTGATAAAGAATAATAATGATGAAGCAGTAACCACTAGAGAATGCTACAGTTTTAATTTTTGGGGTTTGCAGTGAAAGCATTGCAGAACATCACGTAACCTGGATCAGTATGCCACTAGTAACCTTGTTAATGACTTCATTTCTAGTTTCATTTTCACTCTGGATTGTGGTAGAATTTCATATGTAATGCAGTCAATGTGTTTTTTAGCTTTCTTCATTCACAAATGTTGCCTGCCTTTCATTTCATGTAGGGGAACTTTATTTCATGGCTACTTCTTATGCAAGTGCCCACTCACCACATGGAACCATCTACAAGCTTGTTGATCCTTCCAGGTGAGTAGTTTCCTTGCTTTTGATCTACAGTATTTGAATTTTGTGGCCAGTAGGCACAAACTGAACTTTAACAATACCCTCTGATTGATGTTTGATATGATGTCAGATGTTATCACATGATGTAATCACATAATGTAACTTTGGGTGTATAAGGGTGTTTATCACTCCAGGTTGCCGCCCCTGATACTGTTTACTTTGTGTTTGTGGTGAATTCGGTATTGTGCCGTGTCAATTTGCTGAATAAAACACTAGTGGAACATATACAGTAATTAACTTTTGGGCTCTACTTTTTCCACATGCAGTACATCATGAAATTCTGGAGTGCAGTTCGCAGTGCCTGCTTTTGTACCTTTGAGGGAAAAAGTTTAACATAAAGTTGATTCAGACTTTATCCTGGAAAACATTAATACAGGTACAAGCTAAGGGCTTAGTCCACAAAAAAGTCAGTATAGTATCCAGCCCTCTGAACTCTGTCCACAATGCCAATTCATATTGGACAGCATGCACATTCAGTCTGCAAGCACAGAGCTTGTCTGTAGACGTTGTATCTAAATAATGTGTAGCACCCTTCTCAGTTCTGAACAGCTTCCCTGCTGCTTTTGTGTGCAGAGCTTTGCATGGCCACAAGAGGCAATCTGGGGCAGTGGTGTGCCAGATATCAGGCTTCCACTGGGAAGTTTGGGTTGGCGGCCATTTGAATCCTCTGCTCCACATGAGCAGGGGGTTGTGGGATATGACACTCCACCTGGGCTGCCATATCTCTTTTATGTGGGATTAAAAAAATGATCAAATAAAAACACAATTCCCTGTCATTCCTAGTATTCCAAGTGGTTGTGAAGGGCTAGTATCCTACTGCAAAAGGGGGATGGGGTTAAGACTTTTTTGGGTCACTGAATGTGTCCTGCACATACATCCAAGGAGTGCATAGGACTTTCTACATGGTTCCTCTTTGCTTTGCCTATGCTCCCTCCCTGAACTCACTGTAGGATGTAGATAGCAGGCATAACCCCACTTGTAACATAGAAACATAGAATTTGATGGCAGATAAGGACTGCTTGGCCCACCTAGTCTGCCTAGTTTTCCTGCCTTTTTCATATGCCATAGATCCCAAGTGATCTGTGGCTTACCCCCTCTTTCCTATCGCTAGGGTCTCCTTATGTCTATCTCATGCATTTTTGAATTCCACTACTGTTTTTGCTGACACAACCTCTACTGGTAGACTGTTCCATGCATCTACTACCCTTTTTGTGAAAATATATTGTCTCACGTTACCCCTGGGTCTACCCCCCTCTATTCTCATATCATGGCCCCTTGTTCTTGAACATCTTTTTTTCTGAAAGATGTTACCCTCTTGCACCTTGTTTATTCCTTTGAGATATTCGAAAGTCTTTATCATATCTCCCCTCTCTCTCCTCTCTCTTCCAGGAAATACATATCACGGTCCTCAGGACTCTTTTCTGATGGCTCCTGGTGCAGCCCCTGCACCATTTTTGTTGCTCTTCTCTGATCCACTTCTACTGTGTCTATGTTCTTCCAGAGATGCGGTCTCCAAAACTGGATACAGGACACAGTACTCAAGATGAGGTCTCACCAATGTTCTGTAGAGTGGCATCACCACCTCCTTCCTTCTGCTGGAGATACTGCTCCCTGTGCACCCCAGTATTCCACTGGTTCTCATCACAGCCTTCTCACACTGTTTGGTAACCTTTAGGTCATCAGATATGATTACTCCCAGGTCCCATTCCTTCCCCTCCAGTCCTTCTGCAATGTCACTTATGATGATGTTAAAGAGGACTGGTCCTAGCACTGATACCTATAGGACTCTACTGGTCACCCCCTTCTCTTCAGATTGGACTCCATTCACCACCACCCTCTGTGTCCTATCATTCAGCTAGTTTCTGACCCAGTTAGCCACCCTTGGTCCCACCACAGGCTGCCCAGCTTGTTTACAAGCCTCCTATGTGGGACAGTGTCGAAGACCTTGCTGAAATCCAGGTAGGCCACATTTTCTTGCATTGGAAATGTTGTCACATCCCATATTGTAGAGCCCAACCCACCCACATGGATCTGTAGATCAAGTTGGGCCACGTTCTGTGGGTGGTACTTCCATTTGTGCGGCTGTACAGAGGCCTCCATGCATCCTGGTTCTCCCAGTTGAACCCCATAGGGGTATTGTTAGGTCTTTGTGGACTGAGCCCTAACTACTAACACACAAGAGCAATATATCAAGCTTTCCCACAAAAACAACTCTCAAAGTCATTTCAGGAATCTTTGGTTCCATGAGTTCAAAGTAAATCAAATGGGTTCAGCTCAGGGCCACAGCATGGCATCTCCTGTAATCGAGACCTAACATTCCCCATCTAGGATGCTTCTGCTCAATTAACATGCAACAAACGTTTTGCTACAAGTATTAACTACTAAAATATGGGCATCCTACACGTAGGCTCCTTCCAGGTGGTAGCCCTGCCATTTCATTTGGGTGATTTGGAAGAAAATGATCAGGCCTACTTAGAAAAGAATAACAATCATCAGGGTCCCTGGAAAATTGTGGGAAAAGTTACCCCAAATTGAGAAGAATTTTTGCAAACGTCTCGGGGAAATTGCAGTTCTACTATAACTCCTCAGCGATATACAATAAATATTTAATTGTTTTCTGCAGCATATATTTGTAAGACATAATTGTTAAATACATGTATTGCAACTTGAATCTGTTTTAAATGTGAATGTTTGTGCTTGTGTACTGATTACTAAATTCAGTGATGTGTAGCCCATGTTCTAAAAACTAACAATAGCTGCCTCATACAGTATTAACTATATTACAAGTCAAATTAAACTGTTCACCCAATGAGTTATTTTAGCATTTCTGACTGAGTTGCATAAGTGTTGCTGGATCCAGCACACAGCCATGCAGAAACTGTTTCTTCAGAGTTAAAACTCAGTTTTGCATTGGCATTGTGACTGGACTGCAGATGCAGTCCAACTGAGCTACAAAAACATTTTACAAACATTTGTTCTTGAGCTGGTTAAGCATAAAACATAGAGGATAATGTATGGGGAGCAGTTAACAACCGTGTTGTATTCGCATCGAGAGGTTACCATGGTCTGTAAACCTCGAGAGCACAGCTTGAGAGGGTTTCAGTAACCATGGTAACCTCAAGATGAGAATTCAACGTGGTTGTTAACTGCTCCCCATACATTGTTTTTTATAGTGTATGGGGAAGCAGTCCAGGAACATAGTTCACAAAAAATAGGAAGCTAAAACAAATTAAATGTTTATCTGACTGAAGACGTGGACACAGTGGTGTCAAAGTTGCAAGAACACATTTAATTAAAACACATTCACTGATGTACTTTTTTACTTTTCAAAAATACTGTTGGTAACAGGTTTTAAAATAAGAAATGCACTAAACACGCTACACAATAAAAAAACATCGCTATCCCATAAGACTAGGAAGTTTATAACGGGGTCAAAAAGGGTCGGCATCATACAGTGTGCCTTCCGGAAGAGCCACAGGAAAAGGCCCATTCCAGAAGGAAATGCTTTGAGGGCACTCTTCTCGATCACCAGGTACCTGACGAGAAAAGTAAAAGAAGAACTAAGCAAACAAGTGAGTAACCACCGTTTTTGTTTGAATGCTGCCGAGTATTGTGAAAGACTGTGATGCACTGGTGCGGTGGAATGTTTATCTCAGCAGCATTCTTTTTTGTTATGCCATCGATGTGACGTACCATCGATGGGTTAACAACTTAATTACGTCACACCGATAGCATAACAACATGGGGAAAAGATGAAAATCACCACATAACAATGTTCTACCATACATTATAATACAATATGGGCTGCCAATGCATTGTTAACTGTAAAAAACAACACTAAACCAACTCATGGGTGGAACAGTTTAATGTGATTTGATCTGTAGATTCTATTTAGTAAACCACAGTCAATCAACATTTTGCCAGCTTATAGATGTAGAATAATGAATCCTTATCAAAAACTGTTTACAGTGCTTCGCTAATTATTCAGTCTCACTGGTATAAAAAAATATGCAGATAACAGAGAGCTGCAGATAATCAAGTTCTAGTAAGAGATAAATCATTTATTTTGTTTAAGTGATTGTTGTTCTGAATTTACATTGTAGGTATTGTACTATATATATATATATATATATATATATATATATATATAGAGGTAAAATCTCCATTTAATGCATTAGTTAGGGTTGTTCCTCAGCAACAAAAGCGAGGAAATTTGGTGTTAGGGTTGAAAGCCCCCCTTGGACCCCCCCGCCCACACCCCCAACAGGCATCAGGGTGCGCATTGGGGTCGTCGGCCCTAACTCTCACCCCATCAGATGTGTGAAGAAGCAGTGGTATAGGAGAATGGGGTGAGAGTTAGGACTGAAATCCCCAACGCGCACCCCAATCCCGGTTGGGGGTGTGGGCGGGGAGGTCCAAGGGGGTCTTTCAACCATAACACTGAATTTCCTCACTTTTGTCACTGTGGAACAACCCTAAATAATGCATTAAATTGAGTTTTTTGCCTCTAATTTCCCTTCTTTTTGAGAAGTATAATGAGAAATAGTGAATGTAATGCAGCGGCTGGAGTGCAGGGCCCGCCACGTGATGTCTTGTCACACAGTAACACGGTGCCCGCAAACGCAAATGGCAATGCGCATGGTGACACAAAGTGAAACAGAAAGATAAACAGTACTGTAGACAGAAATGGTTAAAATAATGCAAATGCAAGCACAAATGAAAATGCGAAGGGCAACGCACATGATGCCGTAGGTGGGAACAGTAAGTGAAACGGTTACAGAACCGCAAGCAGAAGTGGTAAGGATAACAGTAATGTAAGTGCACAGGCTAGTTTTCCCCTAAAGCTGCATAGAGAAAGACAGTGAGTACAAAGAATACATGCATAATAATGGGTCTTGGAGCAGAAAATGAGGAGTTGGAATAGTAAATTGCTTATATCTCAGGAACCGTATGGTGTAGAAAAAAAATTTAAAAGTCATATGATTTATGACTTTCCTGGCTAGTTTTGTACTTAACTCCTACTAGGAGGCTAAGCATTTTTCTGACAAAGAGTCCGTATCTCACACAGTTTCCGAGATACAGGCCCTGAAAGGCGCGGCGAACACCATAATGTTATCCTATGGGGAAAAAAGAGAAGTTCGGAGTGCTATAACTTTCGCTCCCTGTAATATTTTTTCACCAAACCAGTAAAAAGCACATCTGTGAGATGTTGGCTTTCTTCTCTCCAAATTTCAGCCCGAAAGACCAAACTGTTATTTTTCAGCAGGGCGGCAAAGAATTCCTATAATGCGGTGGATGCCGTAATGTTATCCTATGGGGAAAAGTGTCAACTTTGGAGTGCCGTAACTTTGCCGCCCTGTAATGTTTTTTCACCGAAACATTGATAGGAACATCTGTGAGATGTTGGCTGTGTTCCTTCCAAATTTCAGCCCAAAAGACCAAACCGTTCTTTTGCAGCAGGGTGCCAAATAATTGCTGTCATTTTCACACAGCCTGGAAAAGTAGTCGAACTTTGAGAAAGCTTTCGCAAATTCATTCAACACTGTCACAATTGCGAAAGTACTTTGTGAAAGCACTTTTTCCAGAAATCTGAAAAACATATTTCTGGGGTGTTTTACCCCAAAATAAAGACATGCCTAGTATCCTCAGGGTCCGACTAGGTGAATACAAAAATAATTAAGTTGCTGGAGGGTCCCAAATTTAAATGCCAAACATTTTTCTGATGACCAACTGAAAACAAAATGGTGGATTTGCGACAGTAAAAGTGCCATTTGCGAAACTAAAAACTGCATTTGTGACACTGTCAAACTTTTTAACTTTTCCTATTGACTTAAAATTGGAACTTGTTTTTTGAATAATTTTTGAACCGTTTAATATTTTTTCACAAAATCTTCAAAAGGCACATCGGGAACCCCGGCTGCATGTTCCCTGAAGATTTTGGACCAGTCGCACAAACCGTGTGACCTCTAGGGATGACCAAAGAATTCCAAAAAAGTGTAAACGCGCGTGCAGATCACGCTTAATAACTCCACAGCCGTATATCCGAACAGTATAAAAGTTGGCAGTTCCCAAGATCTGTGGTTTTTGATCATGTATTCCAAATTTCAAGCAAATCTGTTGAACGGTTGCAAAGTTATTAAGGTGCAAAATTTTAGTTTAACATGTAAATGGCTCCTCAACCCTAGCTATCTGGCTATCTATCTATCTATATATATATATATATATTTATAGTATAAGCTGCTTAAACGGTACACCTCTGTGGACTGCCAATAGTCCACTTTAAGCAGCCATCCTGATTAAAAGAAATAGCATTTCTATGGTTGATTTTTCCTCGTACCTCCCCTGCCCCCCCACCGTGGACAGTTGTACACACTTTCACTCAGTAACTGACACAGACACTACACATTCTCAGTGATTGCAGCTCTGTGCTGAGAATATGTTTGTTTGTTGAAGATGAGTGAATTCAAATGGCAAACTTTATTTCAAATGGCCATACTGCACTCATTCAATTTTTTTAAAAAGTACTTATCCTCATTCCATTCCTTATTCCTCCTCCTATGCGATCATGGGTTGTCAGTGGCTCCAAAGAAATCTGTTATTTTTGTCAATTTAGCATTGGCTGCCATCTGGGAGTGAATAACACTCTTAAACTCCCAGTACTCTCTTTTGTTATGGAGGAGGCACCAGTCACGCAGGGCACTTGTGTGTAACAGCACATCTGCATTGGTCACATTCGCTGGCTCAGTGTCCTCGTCATCATATGTTGCTTCAATGTTTTCGATTGTTTCGGCATTTAATTGAATTGGTGAACATATGTCACCAATGGATAACTCCCTCTAGGTGGTTTCCTAATCGACCACTGTGATGAAGGCATCAAATTCCTCTGTGGACATGCCTGAGGGTATGATAATATCGGCCAGGTGGTCCACCAAAGCATCTGGCTCAGGTAGGAGAGCAGTGTCATTGGGTTCATCCTGCTGCACTTTGAACCCAGCTTTTCGAAAGCAGTTTGATATGGTGCTTTCTTTTACAGTGGCCCATGCCTTGGCCATCATGAAAATCGCATCCAGTCAGTTAACAGAATTAGGAACATAGAAACATAGAAGTTGACAGCAGATAAGGACCGTAAGGCCCGTTCAGTCTGCCCATTTTTCTGCCTTATGAATGTGCCATTTGCCTTTACTCTGTCAATGGCTTATCTATTCATACTCATCTGTATTGCTCTCTTATGCCTATCCCATGCCTGTTTGAAGCCCTGCACTGTATTCATATCCCCCAGTTACTGAGGTAGGCTGTTCCATGCATCCACCACCCTTTTTGTGAAAAATAACTCCTCACATTACCCCTTAATCGGCCTCCCTCTAATCTCATGCTGTGTCCTCTTGGCCTGCTATTTTTCTTATATTGAAACATGTTAGACTCTTTCACCTTGTTAATGCCCTTAAGATGTTTGAATGTTTTGATCATATCACCTCTCTCCCTCCTTTACTCTAAGGTATACATATTGAGCTCCGTTAATCTGTTCTCATATGTTTTCTGATGCAGTCCCTGCACCATTTTGGTTGCCCTTCTCTGGACTGCCTCCATTTTGTTAATATCCATATGCAGGTGCGGCCTCCATTATTGCATGCAGTACTCCAGATGAAGCCTAACCAGTGTCTTATAAAGAGGGATTATTACCTCCCTCTTACGACTTGTGATACCGCTACTAATACACCCCAATATCCCCTTAGCCTTACCTATAGCTTTAGTGGTCTTCTTGGATGATTTCAAGTCATCTGTGATGACGATGCCCATGTCTCTTTCTTCCATTGTGATTGCCAGCAGCTCCTCTCCTAACCAATAGGTGGTTTCAGGGTTTCTCTTCCCTATGTGCATGATCTGCATGTCTTTGCATTAAACACCAGTTGCCACTCTTCCGACCATTTTGCCAGTTTATCCAGATCTCTTCTCATTCTGCCCACCCCATCTGGATCATCTACTCTGTTGCAGATCTTGGTGTCATCTGCAAACAGACAAACCTTACCCTCCAGTCCATCTGCAATGTCATTGATAAAGATATTGAAGAGGACTGGCCCCAGGACCGATTCCTGAGGTACCCCACTTGTGACTTGCATCTCTTCTAACTGTATACCATTTACCACCACTCTCTGTGTTCTGCCCGTCAACCAGTTTGCCACCCAGTTGACCAGCTTCTGACCCACCCTGAGCCTACCCAGCTTATTAATCAATCTTCTATGTGGAATAGTATCACAGGCTTTGCTGAAGTCAAGGTAGGTGATATCAACTGCACCCCCTTGGTCCACCACTCTGGTTACCCAGTTAAAGAAATCTATGAGATTAGTTTGACAGGACCTTCCTGTTGTAAACCCCACGCTGTCTTGGATCCTGTACTCCTATGGATTCCAGGTGTTGCACTGTCCCTTCCTTAAAGAATCCAAGATGGCGACCAGTGTGGGTCTGCCTTGAGTTCATTCTCGTAGTAGTAGTTTTATTTTTGTGCTATCTTGTTTTAAATTCGTTGTTTAAAATCCGTTTCTTGTTTTTTTCTTTATTTGCTGTTATTGCTTTATAGTGTTTTGTTCAAACAACATGAAGTCTTGCTATATTATGACAATTGCAGTTTGTCCCACCATCAGAACTGCTCTGGAGGTGAAAGAGCCAACTCCCATTCAAAGAATGGAACCTGGAGCGCGAGCTCGGTTAGAGAAGCTCTGTCTGGGTTATTTCAAACCTAAACTGTCAGATTCTTTACTCCGCCTCACTGAACAGTCGCTCTGGAGATTTCTCCTACTGCTCAGTTCATTTCTCGGTTTAAACAGTGTTTTCTCGGTTCAAATCAACCGAGAATATTATTATTTTAACCGCAAAACCGTTCGGTTCAAGCTCTGTCTGTGGTATCGTAAGTAATTTAAGTTTATTTTCTGTGTGGAACTTGTAAATGTTATCGGTTCGGTTTTGAACCGATCAGCTTGTTTTAAAACTTGAATTGAAGGTTTTAGAGTGTGGTTCCGGTTCTTATCGGTTCTAAAAAATGGATTTCATTCGTTTTCCAAGACCCGTAACCGAGTTAGGAACCGATAAAGGGTGTTCTTACCTGGCACTGCCATTTAAAAGGCAAGTTTTTGGTTAGGCTGGCATTATGTCTGAAAAACCCCAAAGAAAAATCGGCCCACTGTTTTTCAACACTGTGATGCCTGTGGGAAGTCTTTGCCAGGCTGACCCACACACCACATGTATATTGTCTGGGGTTTGACCACCTCAATTCAGACTGCCAGATTTGTAAAAATTTCCCTGCAGCCACCCTGGATAAGAGTGTGGCAGGCTCAGGGAACGAGAGGCCAAAGTCCGCTGACCGGATGGACGAGCTCGGTTCGGTGCCAACCGAACTGGAGGGAGTGCCCTCTGACCTAGGGCAAGACTTCCTCGGGCAAAATAAAGCTGGCTCAGAGGAGCCAGTTCCAGTAAAGAAAACAAGAAAATCAGCAGGTGTGGAGCCCAAATTCTTCTCCAACTGCTGCAGAGATAGCAAGAGCTATTCAGATTGTCCAGTCACTTTCTTCGGTTCCGTCCAACAGCCACTGTCTGATAAAAGGTCGGTTCGGTCGGTTCCACCGTTCAGGAATATGTTGTTGAAGAATTTATGAACCAGAGGAGGGGAGATGATTATGAACAGTATGAATGTGACTTTGAGGGTCTGGGTGTGCCCATTGAACTGGACATCTCCCCAGACAGACCTTTAGAATCTCCCTTTGCTTTCTGAGTCCCCTCTCACTTTATGTTTTACAAAAGTTGTTGAACCTCCAGCTTCCATTGGAGGAAGCTGTGGATGAACAAGAGGAACCTGATTTTGTAGAAATGATGGATATTCAGAGTCTAGAGATTGTCTATTCCTTTGCATAAATCATTTAGGAAACAGACAATAAAGATTTTAAAAACTCCTAATTCTGTGCCTCCTGTGGACAAAAAGATGGACAGGAGGTACCTCTATCCGGGGCCCTGATACAGAATTCCTTTCACAGCAATGCAGCCACGTTGGTGTGGTTCAGGCTGCAGCCTGTGATAAAGCTAATATTCCTTTGGCTTCACATCTTCCTGACAAGGATTCCAGGAAGATTGATGCCATGGCTAAAAAACAATACATGGCAGTGTCCTTGGGACTCAGGCAAGCAAATTACATGGCTTATGTAGCAAGATATCAGAAATCTAGATGGGACACTGTCATGGCCTTGGCCAAACAGGCCTCTGGCCAGTTTGCTAGTGAGCTGGAACAGGTGGCTGCTGATGGCATTGAGGCATCTAAGGTGCAGTTTCATGCTGCTGTGGATTTTAATGATGTATCCTCTAGAGTCATGGCTATGTCTGTAGCTTTTCGCAGGCTGGCCTGGCTCAGGTGTACTAGCCTGTCACAGGATACCCAGACTAAGGCTATGGATTTTCCTGTGGTTGGAAATTCTCTGTTTGGGGAGCAGACAGAGAATTATATGAAGAAAATGGATGAATATAGGACTACCTATAAGAGTGCTCAGGCTAAGGAGCCACTCCTCAGAGGCAGGCCCCCAGGGGTAGAGGTAGGCCTTTTCACAGGCCTTTTTACCAAACCCAGGCCTCCTCTGCTTATGCTCAGAGGGGGTTCTTCAGAGGGAGAGGCAGACGGGGTGTGGGCAGGCCTGCTCCCACCCCTCAGCCTAAAGCACCTGCCAAACAGACACCCTGATGGGGTGCCCAGGGCCGATTCTCCTTTACCTGTAGGGGGCAGGTTGGCTTACTTTGTTCAGAACTGGGTGTCTCTAACTTCAGACAAGTGGGTCCTGGAAGTAGTAAGCCAGGGTCTGGTTCTCAGCTTCAAAAAGTTCCCAAAGATGAGAATCAGGTCTTTCCCACCTGCAAACTCTTTAGAGACCTTTACTTTAGAAACAGAGGTCTCAACCCTCCTGGCTGTCAGAGCTGTAGAAAGGGTTTCTCCCCTACACCAGGGCAAGGGTCTGTACTCCAGATATTTCCTTACCCCAAAAAAGACAGGAGAATGGCGGCCCATTTTAGACCTGAGATATCTGAACAAACACCTTTTGAAACCAAAGTTCAAAATGGTAACTCTGGCAATGATTTTACCCTCTCTAAGGCCAGGGGACTAGCTAGCCTCCCTGGACCTCAAGGATGCCTATTTTCACGTCCTAATCAGAAGCTCCCACCGAAAGTACCTCAGATTCGAACTGCCCTCAGGTCACTACCAGTTCAGAGCAATGCCCTTCGGCCTCACCTCTTCCCCAAGGGTATTCACAAAATGTCTGGCAGTAGCAGTGGCTCATTTAAGAAAGGCAAAGGATTGCTGTCTTTCCCTATCTGGACGACTGGCTCATTGTAGGCCAGTCCCCAGAACAGGTAAGATCTCACCTGCAAGTTACCCAGCAGCTGTTCTCCTCCCTGGGCTTCTTGCTCAATCTTCCAAAATCAGTTCTGGAACCAGTTCAGGTGCTCACCTTCATAGGTGCAGAATTGGACACAAAGCAGGCCAGAGCCTTCCTACCCTTAGAGAGGGTAAGGAACTTGGTGGCTCTGGCCTCCTCCTTCACTCTGCAGGTCTCTTGACCAGCAAGACACTTTTTGCAGCTCCTGGGGCACATGGCTGCATCCACAGCCGTAGTGCAAGGAGCAAGATTTCAGATGAGGGACATTCAGTTTCACTTGAGAGCCTTTTGGTCTCAGAGAAGAGACCCCCTTTCCAAGTTGGTCCCAGTGACCCGAACCCTGATCCAGGCCCTCCAGTGGTGGCAGGATCAGAGCAATTTAAGACTGGGGTCCCCTTCATTCCTCTGTCTCACTCCTTGACCCTCACTCACGGATGCTTCCTCCTGGGGTGGGGAGCCCACATGGGCGACCTCTCCACTCAGGGGTGTGGTCCCCTCAGGAATCTCTGCTCACATCAACTTGCTGGAACTCAGAGCTGTCTTTTAGCACTTCAAGTGTTTTCTGTGTCTGTTCAGAACAAAGTGGTGCAAGTCAGAACAGACAACACCACAACAATGTGGTACATCAACAAGCAGGGGGGCACTCGGTCTTCGGCCTTGTGCACCGAGGCAATGAAGTTGTGGTCTCTGGCCTATTCCCTGAACACTTCTCTCATAGCAGTTCACCTTCCAGGAAAGGACAATGTCTTAGCAGATGCTCTCAGCAGGATTTCCCAGGGCCATCACGAATGGTCTCTGGATCCTCAAGTACTGGGGATAGTTTTTGCCAGATGGGGCACCCATCAGATAGATCTTTTTCAGCCCCAGACAATCACCAACTTCCACTGTTCTGTTGCAGGCCCCAGTGTTGAGCTCAATCCCCTGGATGCCTTTCTCCTAGATTGGGAAGGGAAGTTTCTTTACGCCTTTCCCCTTCCCTCTCCTATTCAAGGTGCTAGTCAAAATCAGGTCCAGCCTTGCAGGATGGTTCTGATTGCTCAGATTGAGGCCAGGCAGCCCTGGTACCCACTCCTTCTGTCACTAGCAGTCCATCTTCCCTGTGCCTCCCAGGAATCACAACCTGTTAACCTGTGCACAGGGAGAGTTTGGTATCCGAACCTCAAATCCTCAACCTCAAGGCCTGGCTCTTGAGGAGTTAGAATTTGCTGACCTGCACCTTTCTCAGGGTGTTCTTGAAATCTTAAAGGCTTCTAGGAAGCCTTCCCTAGGCTACTTACAATTCTAAGTGGAAAAGGTTTTCCATTTGGTGTTCTGGAAACATATTTCCCAGAATCTGCTGATTTGCCCATTGTTTTGGACTATATGGTCCACCTTAATTCCTTGGGACTGAGACCAGCTACCCTGAAAGTACATTTGGCAGCTGTCTCTGCTTTTGTTTCAGCAGGAAAGCCCTCCTCTCTTTCCGCTCACCCTGTATTTTCCAAGTTTTTTAAAGGATTACCTCATTCTAATCCATCTTTTAGGGATCCGGCCCCTGCCTGGGACCTTAATGTTTGCATTGCCCAGTTAATGCAACCTCCTTTTGAACCTCTGTCTTCTGCAGAGCTTAAGTACTTAACTTGTAAAACTGTTTTCCTAGTGGCTATCACTTCTGCCAGGTGCATAAGTGAGTTGCAAACCCTGTCAGTAGAAACTGACTTTATTTCTTTCCACAGGGATAAGGTAGTCCTCAGGACTAACAGGAAGTTTTTGCCTAAGATGGTTTCAGATTTCCATCTTAATCAATCTATCTCCCTTCCAGTGTTTTTCACTGACCATTCTTCCTCTGGTGAGAGGAGATTGCACCGTTTAGATGTTAAGAGGGCCCTAAGTTACTATATAGAGCGTACCAAGAGTCACAGGTTCGAATCCCTCCAACTTTTTCTCACTTATGGTGAGGTCGGGAAAGGGAAACCTGCCACTAAGAGATCCATTGTCAGGTGGATTGTCTCTTGTATCCAATTTTGTTATCAAAAACTGGGGAAAGTTCCCCTTCAGGCCTGAGGGCTCATTCTACCAGAGGTACAGCTAGTCTCTAGCTGCTGCCAGAGACATCCCTATCTTAGAGATATGTCAAGCAGCTACCTGGAAACGATATACTTTCACCCAAGCATTACTCCCTGGATGTCCAGGCCAGGAGGGATGCTTGGTTTGGCACAGCTGTGCTTCAGAGCCTATTCCCTAAGTAGGTTCTGTCCCTCCTCCATGGAGGTACTGCTGTGTATTCTGCAATTGTCATAATATAGCAAGACTTCATGTTGTTTGAAGAAAAAATTACTCACCTTAGTAATGTTGTTTCTTCTAATGGAGTCTTGCTATATTATGACCTCCCCCCCAGCCTGCCCCTCTCAGAACTTCTACTTGGGTATGGGGTGGGCAGCCTAGTGTGGGCGCTAGTTATGCCTATTATATGTTTTCCACCCCTTCTTGGGGTTTTGGGGTGTGATGTTTTTATTTTATGTCATATTATTACTTATATTATATTATTACTTCTGGTCCCCTGACTTGAGTCTTTGTGTTGGGACCAGGAGTATGTCTTAATAGTCAGGTAGCCAGTTGGCTAGTGTAGGTTACAGCTTCCACACAGACCTTAGTGAGTTTTGCTCGTAAAGATCTGACAGTTTAGGTTTGAAATAACCCAGACAGAGCTTCTCTAACCGAGCTCGCGCTCCAGGTTACATTCTTTGAATGGGAGTTGGCTCTTTCACCTCCGGAGCAGTTCTGATGGTGGGACAAACTACAATTGTCATAATATAGCAAGACTCCATTAGAAGAAACAACATTACTAAGGTGAGTAATTTTTTCTTTTTGGACCTGGACCTGGAAATACTCCCCTCACTGCTGTTTGTGGGCCATTTGTTTAAGCTGTTTTTTCCCTGGAACCGGTTTTGTGATTGCACGAAGTACAGCACTGTACTTTTTAGACTTTGTATGATTGTGGACTTGCCGAAGACTTTGCGGTCCTAGCTCGACACTCAGAGATCACTCCTGGATGTTTTCCGGGTTCGTGTTGGAGGAGGATTCTCCGGGATTGACTGGGTGCTTTGAATCCTGTGTTTGGATGTGTTTCCCCCTTGTTGGTGCCCGACCTGGATAGAGGAGGTTATCGGACCCAGTGACTGGTGTCTGTTTCTTTCATCTGCAGACTATGGAGAAAGTGTCAGGTCTCTGTTAGGAACTGAAGAACTGAGCCGGGACTAGACCCGAGGTTGCTGCAGGGAGGTGCACCCTATCTTCGCTCCCAGTGGGTGAGGGGGTTGGTCGGAGGCTCACCGGAGTGTAAAGTCTCTGTCTGCCCTGGGGGCTTGCAGTTTTGGGTGGTCATTAGGTCACTCTAGATCTGGGGGGGCCCTGACCCTGGGGAGTGGTAGTTTTGGGGTGATTCCAAACTGGTGCGGACCTCAGGGGTTCATTTTGGCTTTGGTTGCTGCAGTTTGGGGAAATTTCACATCCTCCTGGATTTTTAGTAAAATGGGATGAGAAGCAAGTTGTTGGTTTTGAGAGGGAACTGGCATGCAGCCTGAATGCTCCTTGGGGATTCGGATTGTTGCTAGGCCCAGTCCCATTTTTATGGCACAGCTGATGGTAGTATTTGCCTGGATTGTGCGACATGCTGTCTTGAACTCTGGACTTTTCTAATCATCTGGACCAGAAAAAAGAGGATAAGTACTGGTGACTTACTAGATTTAACTTCAAGTGGCCCTTCGGGGGAGGCTGTGAAAGGGCCCCTGATTTGAATATTTTACTGGTAGCTTTATGCGCTGCTGTGAGAGAACAGTGCTTGGATTTTAAATGACAGTGGTGGGGGGGGGTGAAGAATTTGGGGTTGTTTTTCTAATTGGAACCTACTTTCTGGGACAAAAATGTTTTATCTTTTTCCATGCAGTGAGAGTGCTCAGTTTCTGAGAGCATCCGGGGAGTGAGAGTCCCCGACTGCTCACAAACATGTATTATTTATTTAGTCCTGTGTGGGGTAGTTTATTTTATTTCTTTTTCTCCGTGCGGTGAGAGTGCTCAGTGGTCTGAGCATGCAAGTAGTGTGAGTACTTGTTTGCCTAGCTAATTTATATTGTTTTAATTATTTCATGGGGGATGTTTTGTTTATTTTTATTTATTTGTTCTGATATTCTTTATTCTAAATTGTGATTTTTATTTTATTTTGGTTTTAGAAATAGGAATACCTTGTATGAGGAGGGATACCTATTTTTATTTTTATTTTATTTTTATTTTTATTATGTAGTTATAGTTTTGTTCTTTTTGCCTTCCTGAAAGCAGGTTCAAATGATGAATGATGATTAATTTGAGTTATAGCAATGGGATCCAGATTGGCAGCATTTCATTGGCTGACACAATGAAATCAGCCCTACGTTAATTTTTGATTAACATATCTCTGCAGCCTCACTACAAAAGCAGTGATACACACAGTGGAATCCCATATTTGACAACATTCTACTAAATAATTTTAAAACAGTTTAGCTGTCCGCCATTGTTTTAGCGACCGATCTGTAGTAGCACTGACAGCCTCACTCAAACAATACACACCGCCAGGCAATCGTAAACATTTTCTATCCTTATTTGTCACAATGCTGCATTATAAAAAAGAGAACTACCTCTCATAATATCATCCTTACTGTGCACCCAAAGCATGATTCAGTCGTCAACCACGATCATACTCAAGGTTGTGAGTCGCTAACACTGTCCCATTTCAGTAAAAAAATTACACAATAATTACTCAGTTTATCATAAAACAAAACCGATGGCATGTGTAACCATAATGTAAATATGCCCTTGACAGTTAGCATAAGCATTCTCCCCGCCCACCACTTCCCTGGTCTCCACAGACACAGCATTGAGACCCAATAAAGAGCAAGCATGGAAACCACAGTTAAATTTGGCCAATAAGATCTCCTCATAAATATACATGATGTACACTGGTTGCCATGACACACAAAGCAATGCCATTGGCCACAATACCACTGCCGCCAGGCAACATGGCCGCATACAAACTCGTATTACCGAAAGCAGAAGTAAAAAAAAAAAAAAAACATTTCTCGCAGTAGTTTTCAATTGTTAGCGATCTCATCGAATTATTATGCTTCAATGTCTCAGCACGCAAACGAGGGTGTCAGGTAGCGACATATTTACTAAAAATAACGTAAATTCAAAGTTTGAGCTCTACTGGATGACGCTTCCACAATCTCACATATTAAAACACCTGCAAAAGGAAAATATGCTACTCTCAAAGATAACTGTCCCGCTGTGTTAAAATTATGCTGCCGCTTTCTGTACCTTACAACACTGCATGACAATGATAGAAATTGTAGCGATTAGTGACTCTACCTCCTACGATGCCACCCCCTAGGTAACACACTTGCTGCTGGACCTCAACACTGCGGAAGGACTATTTTACAAAGAAAAACAGTAACGGTACACAAAACACCTAATTAAACATAAAATTACACAAAAATGTTGCTTCTGCCAATACCATAATAGCAATAAGGTATTTCTTAGGGTTATGTTAATGTCCTGTTAATCACACCCCGAGGGCATGTGGCACTTGGCTGCACCTCGTGCCACATTACACCCCCAGGGTGTGATTAACAGGATATTAACATAACCTTAAGAAATACCTTATTGCTTAATTAATTGGATTTGAGTTTATTGATTTTTGGTTTGTTTTTTGTTTAGTTTTCTGTTTGAGTCATTTTAATTATTTGGAGTTGGATTTGATTTTATACTAGTTACTACTGCTAGAGTAGAAGCTTATTGTTTTTGCACCATGTTGGAGAATTGGGATATGTATCACTGTCCCACCCCCCAGGTCATGCACTATTCATCCCCCACTCTCCATGCCCTCCACCCCTTTTTCCCCCCACTGTTGCTTTTCTCCATCTATCAACGCTGTCGGGCTTTGGGAATTGCCCGCAGGAGGATGGGGAGGGGCGGGGGGGGTATGAACAGTGGAGGATGGATGAAGGGGGCACTCGCGTTGGGGTGGTTAAGCCCAGAAGATGCCCTGGGGCAAAATGGAATGCAGAACGTGGGTCTCCTTGTCTGGTCTCCATACCCAAGGGCACCACCACTATTAATGGTGGGCAGGTGGCTGGGGCATCCCTGGAGTTCTGTTCAACTCAGGCGGTGTTATGCAATGCCAGATCCTTTATGAACAAGACTGCTATTGTTGCAGACTTGGTGGGTACAGCGGATCTGGCCTGCATCACCGAAACCTGGCTGGATGGTAATGCTGGCCCCATACTCGAGGCGGCAGTTCCGGCTGGGTATTCGGTGATACACCATCCGAGATTGGATCACAGGGGGGGGGTTGCGGTCTGTTTTAAGGCCGAATTGGATCTCACTAGTGTCCCAGTTGAGGGAGACCAGATCATTCAAATGTGTTGTAGTGGCAGGCGAGGGCTATAGGCTGGCTCTCATCTATCATTCACCCGGAGATGAGAAGCTATTCCTTAAGGAAGTGGCAGACTTCTTGGTCAACCTGGTGTTTGAGTCACCCAGGTTGATATGCTGTGTGACTTTAAAGCCTGGATCGACGACGAACTCTCACAATTTGGACAGCGCTTCCTCCAATTGATGAACTCATTGGGCCTCTCACAGGTGATTACCTCTGCCACTCATAAATATGGCCATTCCCTTGACCTGGTCTTCCTCCTGGGGATGGAAGCCTCTGACGTGGGGGTGGAATCTGTTGGATGGTCATAACCATTACACTGTGAGATTCAATTTTTGCACCCCTCTGCGTAGGCCAACCCCTGTGGAGATGGTCAAGTACCGCCCTTTATGGGATGTGACTCCCGAGGCGATGATCTAACTGTGGTGCTTGACCTATCAGAATTTCCTGTGATGAGCCTGGATCCAGAGGTTTTGGTTCTGGCTTATAATAAGGCCATTACCTCTGCTCTGGATTCCATTGCTCCAATCCATGTGCGTCCCCTCACCCTTCAACCTCGGTCGCCACGGTTTGACAGGGACCTGAGGGAGATGTGGCAACTAGGATGCAGGTTAGAGAGGCGCTGGTGGAAATCCGGCTTAGATGCCGACCATCTTAGACTGCTAGAGCACTATCAACTCTATCAGTCAGCAATTGCCCATAAGAAGGTAGTATTCCTGCCCCGGGGAAATTGCTGCTGCTCAGAACCGACCGGCCCAGCTCTTTCGAACCGTAGACAGACTGTCCAACCCAGCCTATCTACAGGTTCATAGAGCCTTTTCACAATTGCAGTGTGTGGAGCTTGCTCGGTTCTTTGCAGATAAGGTGGACGACATCAGGGCAGAGACCCATGCAGTACTCTCTATTGGAATTGACGTAGACCAGCCCCTGGTCACAATCCCTCTTTTTTCCTGGAATTCCTTTGAAAGGCCAGAAATCGAGGATGTTATGAGGATTGTCCAGGGTATGCATACTACATGCTATAGTTTAGACCTGGGTCCTACAGCCCTGATTATGGTCTGTGGGGAGGTTATCATCCCGGTTCTGGTGCAGAAGTTCTGGTGCTCCCTACACTCTGGTGAGTACCCCTGCTCCCTGAAGGAGGCAGTGGTGACACCAGTGTTGAAGAAGGCTTCTTTGGACCCAGACTCCCTCGCTAACTATAGGCCTATCTCGAACCTTCCCTTTGTGGGGAAGGTAATTGAGAAAGTAGTGGCTGCTCAGTTGGACAATCATTTGACCATCCATAGCATCTATGACCCTCTTCAATCGGGTTTTTGAAAGAGGCCCAGCACCGAGACTGCACTGGTTCAGGTGCTCAATGATCTCCTGATGGCAAGAGACCAGAAAAAATGGTCCAATTTGGTCCTGCTTGATCTGTCATCAGCATTTGACACCGTAGACCATGGGGTGCTGCTTGAGCGCCTGAGATGCATCCGTGGGCTTTCAGGTTTGGTTCACAGATGGTTCACTTCTTTCCTCACTGGTAGAACTCAGAGGGTGGTGTCAGGGGTGTTTTTCTCCAATCCTACCTCTCTGTCATGTGGGGTGCCTCAGGGCTCAGTGCTGTCTCCCATATTGTTTGCAGTGTACATGCTTCCCCTTTGAGACATTGTAAGACGGTATGGGCTGGAGTTTCATTGTTATGCTGATGATATCCAGCTCTACTTGTCTTTTGCACCAAACCAGAATGGAGCACTCTTGGTGTTTAATAACTGCCTTGGTGAGATCCAAGGTTGGATGAGGTCCAGCTGGCTGAAGTTGAATTCTGGGAAGACGGAGGTGATGGTCATGGAGCCTGGTCACCGGATAGGGGTTGGGGAGCAAATCATCCCGCAGGTTTATTTCTGGGGGATGTTGAGCTCCCTATCTCTGAACAGGTGCGTAACCTAGGGGTGATTTTTGATGATCGGCTGACACTACATGCTCAGGTGTCGGCTGTCATTAAGTTATCCTTGTACCATCTGAGGGACATCACTAGGATCAAGCACCTTGTTTCGTCTGGGGACTTGCCTACACTGATCCACGCCTTTGTGACCTCACATTTGGATTATTGCAACTCCCTTTACTTTGGACTTTCAGGGATTGACATCCGCCACTTGCTGCTGGTGAAGAACTCCGCAGCTCGGTTGTTAATGGAGATTCCTCATTCTTCCCACATTACACCGGTGCTGCAGGAACTGCACTGGCTGCCGGTTCAGTGGCGGATCACCTTTAAAGTTGGTTTACTGACTTATAAAGCCCTACATGGTTTGGGCCCTGACTACCTGAAAGAGCTTCTGGTTCCTTACCTCCCTGAGCGATCGCTCCACTCAGCCAACGAGGGGTTGCTGGAGATTCTGAGGGTAGTTTTAAAATCCTCTGGTGCCCGGGCTCTTATGTTCATGGCACCAACCCTCTGGAATACTCTACCCCATTGTATTCGAGAGTGCATGACTGTGGAGGGCTTTAAACAAGCACTGAAGTCTTTTTTATGGAATAAGGCATATGGGGATGGTGCCGACATGGATTGATGGTATTTAAGTGATTTTATCATGATGTTTTATTGTGGTACTGCTGATTTTATCATGATGTTTTATTGTGAATTTATTTTAAATATGTACTGTGCCTTGATTTTTAAAAGGCACACTACAAATAAAGATTATTATTATTATTATTATTATGGAGTGCCTCCATAATCTTGTCCACTACTGAGGTAAGACTGACTGTTCTGTCATTCCCCACCTCCTCTCTGCTACCACTCTTCTGGAGCGAGATCACATGAGCCCTTCTTCTGTCTTCTGGGACCTCTCATGTGCTCAGAGACTCACTAAACAGTTCTGATAATGGCTCCGTTAGTTCCACCCTTAGCTCCTTTAGTAGCCTGGGATATATGCCATCAGGTCATATTGCCTTGTCCACCCTGAGCTTAGCAAGCTCTTGTAGGATCCGTTCTTTTGTGAAGAAACTTGTGCACACCCCCCCCCCCGTGTCCATGATGCTGAGCTGTGGGCCCTGCCCTACCCTACCTTCTCCTCAGTAAATACTGAGCAGATGAATCTATTTAGTAAAGATGCTTTTCCTTGGTCCTCCTCCACACACTCCCCCTTATCCCCTTTGATCTAGTAATACCCCCTCTGGACTTTCTCCTTTCACTAATGTATCTATAATAAGTCTTGTCCCCTTCTTTTACTGTTTGTGCTAGTGTTTCCTCAGTTTGGGCCTTTGCCTACCTTAATGCCTTCCCTGCTTCCCTTAGGGAAGTTTGGTATGCCTCCTTATCTTCGTCCCACTGTGTTCCCTTATATTTCCTGAAGACCAGCCTTTTGGCTCAGACCCTTTTTGCTACTGTTTTTGATAACCAAAGTGGTCTCCTTCTTCTTTTGGTTTTGCTTTTCTCCCTAACGCAATGGGATGTTGCTTCAAGTATTGCATACTTAATACTTGCCCACTTTGCCTGTACCCCCTCACCTGTATTTCTACTTACCAGGGCTAGCTTAACTATGTTGGCCATTGTATCAAAGTCAGCTCCTCCAAAGTCCCATATTTTTGCCTTGGAATGGTATGATTTAGTTCTAGTGGCCAAATTGAACCATACCATGTGATGGTCACTGGCCCTCAGGTGACCTATCTGGAGATCTGTGATCCTTTCCCCATTAGGCAGTACTAAATCTAAGATAGCCCTGTCCCTTGTGGGTTGTTGTACTAGTTGTTTGAGGCCCTCCCCCTGAAAGGAATCAACTATGTGTCTAGTTCTGGCAGATGTTCCTGCTGATATTGACCAATCTGTATCAGGCATGCTGAAGTCTCCCATTATCAGATCCTCCCCTTTAGCTGTCATGTTTTGTATATCTTCTAACAGTAATGTGTCTATGTTCTCCCCCTGGTCTGGAGGCCTGCAGACAACCCCAGCTCGTATGGCTGTCCCATTTCCTGTTTCCAGGGTGACCCACAGTTCTTCTGGCTCCTTATGTGTATTGTGAATTTCTCTAGCTTTGATATTTTCATTGACATAAAGGGCCACTCCCCCCTTTTTGCATCTTGGTCTCTTCTGAACATTACATAGCCAGGTACTGAAGTCTCCCAAGTGTGGTTACTGGTTACTATGTCCAGTTTAGCCTCTGTTATTGTTGCCTGCAGGTCTGGGATCTTATTTCCCAGATTGGGCATTTGTGTACATGATATTCCATTGGCCATATTTCGGTGCGTTAGTTGTTGGGTGCACGTCATGTGGGGAGAGAGACCTTTTTCCTTACCTGGTGATGTAAATGAGCTACAAACATGCTGAACTCCTGTCTGATGACTAGCTGAGGGGAGAACGGTGTTCTTCCTATTTGTTGTATCTGATGCTGCACCCCTCTCCCCATTTGCTAGTTTAAATAGTGTGCAAAGATGTCAGACTTCTGCCCCAATGCACTGACTCCCTCCTTAGTCAGATGCAGTCCATTGAATTTACAGAGCTTTCACTCCCCAAACTGTTGCCAGTTACCTACAAATTTGTGTCCTTTTTCCTGGCACCAGCCCTTGAGCCACATGTTTAGCTCCCTTATCTCACCTTCTCTGATCTTCTGTCTGTCTGCCCCCCCTCCCAGACCAGCAAGATCTCAGAGAAGGAGATGCTGGATGAAATGGCTGACAGTTTGTCTCCCAGCCTGGTCAGGTGTTCCTTGGTCTCCACAACTGACCAGCTGGTGAGATCTTTAGTCCAGGACATTGATGTTTTCTCCTGCTTCCTGCATGATTTTAGCAATGCAGTCAGTGTCTTACCACGCTGATGTACCTGGTAGACATCTGACCATTACCCACGGCTGAAGGTAGTTATCAACTCCATGAATCATGGAGTTTCCTATGATTAGAAGTGTTTTGGGTTTCCTTTTTGCTTTTTTTGTTTTGGTCCCTGTTTGGGTGAGTTTTGTTGTGCTAGCTCCTGTGCTGCAGTGTCCTGCTCTGCACTGTAATTTGCCCCTTTGTTTGATTTTGTAGATAAGAGGCAGATACCTGTTTGTAGTTTTTATATGGTTTGTGGGAATGATACGTTGGAGAGCACTGAGTGATGGGGTACCGATTTGCCCCTTCTAACCACCTGCCAACCTCCCAGACCAACTGCTCTCTGCGGTCAAGGTTCTTCAGTTGGATGTTGGGGAAATGGCGGGTGGTTCTTGTAATATATTTCCTCCTGAATATACAATTTGAAGTGCATAATCTCTGCCCATGCTGCCTGGAGCTGAGCCTTTAGATCTCCAATGGTCCAGCATGTAGGACAACGTCCTAAATCCTGTGTAACTGCCCTTTTGAAAAGTTCCCCACAGTACCTGCAGTTAATAATATCCATTCCAGTTGAGTTGCCAAGTTTATAACCTGGTCCAAGTAATTAGGAGGAAAATGAAAGTAAAAGTTAGATTTTTTTTTTGGTTTCTTTGTTTTTGTATAACTTGTTATAACAAGTTAAATTACTTATGCCCCTGTAAGTGAGGTTACTGTGTGGATACCCCTCTGATCCTCCCCTTCCTGCCTTGCTACAGGAAATGTCACAACTGTGCTACTCTATAAAAGGAGTGTAGCATGGAGTGCTTGGGGATGGGGTTGGGTGGATGGACCCTTCCCCTGCCGAAAAAGAAGATCCACGGATGAAAGAAACAAGGACATAAGAGCAGAAATAATCAACCAACAACAAATGCAGTAGCCCTGAAAGCTTAGCCTAATGACAGATAAAACTGTAAAACCTGTAAACACCACCTGTAACAATTTCACAGAAGATATACCCTGCAAAAAACACTTTGCTACAGAAAAAAATAAAGCAGTAACAGAAGATATACCTTGCAAAAAACTATTTGAATCAGAGAAGATTCCAGCAGTAATCTGTGAGCACAAAACAGTAACAAACCTGTAGGCACACCCTGTAATAATGGAGCAGAAAGTGTACCCTGCAACAGCAATTTGAAAATGTAAGCAAAAAACTGTAACAAACCCTGTGAGCACAAAAGAAAATAACACACAGTAAATCTGCCTAGCCAAAAGAAGCCTTAATCTTTTCCTTGCTCTGACAATGTTCCTTGCTTTGTCCTAACAAGCAAGCCTAGAAGAAAAGAGCTAAGTGAAGCTTGGTGCCTTTGCAAGCAAACCAGTAAATCTTAGCAATTTCTATGGCCAAGGCAGAGGAGCCACTGTCAATCACCCCACCACACGGCTAGAGAAAAGGGACCTGTAATGTCCCTTGAAGTCCTTTATCATACCCACGTCCATTGATTGGATGAGGTTTGTCATATTGGGGGGCAAGACAACCATTTTTATGTGGTTGAACTTGTCAGTGAGGGAGATGGGATGGGCATTGCAACTGTCCACAAAAATGAGGACCTTTCTGCAGTGCCATCACAGCTTGCTGTTACAGCAGAACAGCCAGTCTTGGAAAATCTCTCCAGTCATCCACCCATTTGCAGAGCTGTGGTAGGTTACTGGGAGAACAGAGACATCTTTTGGGAAATACCATAGTATCTTACTCTTCCCAATGGCCAGAAGAGGAAGTTTTTCAGTTTCCAGCTTGTTTCAGCAGCAAAGCAGAGAAACATGGTCCTTAGATTGTTTGCCATCAATGAGCTCAGTGGATTTCTGGATGTACCCACCCTCTAGGTAACCATGATACAACAGTCCAGTTTTGTCTGCATTGAAGATGTTTACTGGTGGGTACTCAGACAGGAGGTTAGGGAGCACTGTTTGTATCCATTCAGCTACAGAGAAAGAATCAGCATCTGAAAGCTTGCCATGTTCCCATTTCCAGACAATGTTGTTTCTGGTTTTCCACCAGCTTAACCAGCAGTTGGCAGCTTCAAACCCCTCATGATCTAGATGCCTCACTATTTCCTCTGCTTTGCTTTTTAAAATTGGCCCAGTCAATCTAGCACCATGAGAGACTGCATGGTTAAACCATGCCAGAATCCATCCTCCACAGAATTGTCTTTTTCCTCCTGTTTTCTCTTACATGATGGATTTGCATTCAGCTGCCATTCTGCCCAAAGGCATTCTCGATTCAGACTAATTTTCCCAACCTGTCTCTTGGAGATGCAAAACTCTTTTGTTACTTTGGCAAGGGAGGCATTTGGCAGTTGCTGGCTGTCTTAAACTTTTTTCTTGCCAGACAATGGGAGGTCGATTTGTTTGGACGCCATTCTCACTCAAACAAACACTAGGGCAACACCAGTTGTCGGCCACTAATCGTTTGTATTGACTATGTCAAGAGGTGTTAATTGGTGTTAAGAGGATTAGAACTAGCATTTGGCAGTGAAAACATCCCCTTAAAACAGCTACTGCGTCCCAATTAAGAGGCTGCAATGCTCATTGGTTAACATGGGGACAAAATCGGTGACCTGAGAAGCATCCCCATTAACTGAACACCCCCTTTAAAGTGGTTTTGTGAACTTTGCCATAGAAAATGGGATTAATAACCTGTAGTAACCTGTAGGAGTTGTGATTCAATCTCCTACCATTCAACCTGCCAAAAAGTGCTGTTTACCATGAAATAAATGCTTTATTTCTGTGCTCTGCTTCATTTACACAACCTGCTCCTTTTTTTTCCTCAGTGCTGCAACCCCCATGTGTGATATCATGCAAGGGAAACAAAGTTTATAAGCACTGTTTTGATCAGTCTTGGTTTTGCAGACATTTACGCTCCCAACATAGAAGACTGCATCTCTCAGTATTGAAATCCTGTCAACTAGATACTATATGCACAATGTCATGTTTGGAAAATAAACATATGAGAGCTGTTATTGTTGAAGCCATTACAGAGATTTGAGACTGCACCTCACAGTAAGGGAACTGGAAAACAATGTCTTATTGTACCCACAATGCCTTGCTATGGACATCTGCATATTAAGTGCGGTCACCACCAAAATAAGGGATTGCACCTCTGAGTAACTAATATTTACATCAACATGATAATTTACCCAGAATCCTTGGTTCTGCATGTAAAACATTGACAGTTCCCTTGCATGGTATCATTCTGGGGTGTGACTGCACACAGAAAACCGCAGGACACAGTGCTGATAAAACATAAATAAAAATGATTATGATAGTTTTTTTTTATAAAACAAATTGCAGCTGCAGCATCTAGGGCATGGGGGCAATGGCATACTATGTGAAAAAGGCATTGGCAAAAGCTTACATAATCACTTTAACTTCTGTATATATATATATATATATATGTGTGTATTTAACATGAAAGCATTAAACCATGCAATATATTTTCATTACATCATACAGGAGTCACCCTGTAATATGTCTTTGTTTAACTTTGGCTGCAATGATTTTCTTTACTTTAAGATTAACATTCAAATACATTTCTTCAATTGTATAAGTTTGCTTTCAAAATTTTTAGTCAAGTTGTTACTGAAGTCTTTGCTTATAAGCATCTACTCTATGCGGTAGATTGTCAAGTGAGGTATCACTGTCACCAATTCACTTAGAAGTGCATTCAGGTTTATAATTTGCAGGGCCATCCAAATTCCTTAGGCTTTTGAGTAAAAATTCATTCTGAATGAAAGAATATTCACAAGGTGACATAGAAACATACAATTTGTCAGCAGAAAAAGTATGGCAGGTCCATTCAGTTTGCCTTATTTTTCCTTGCCTATTTGTTCACCTTGGACCCTAATTGATCACTGGCACCCCTTCTGCCTCCCTTTCTTCTACTTACTATGCCCAAGCGCCTATCCCATGCATTCTTGACCCTCCCCACTCTTTTCACCTCCACCATCTCTTCTGGCAGGCTGTTCCAGGCATCCACCACCCATTCTGTGAAGAAGTACAGTATTTTCTCACATCCCCCTTTAACTTACACCCCTCTAGCTTCACTACATGCACCTGTGTTTTGGTGCCTTACTTCCTCTGAAGGAGATTCATCACCTGCATCTTCTTCACCCCTGAGAGGTATTTATAGGTCTCAGTCATGTCCCTTCTTGTGTTTATCCCCTACAGGGAGTACATTTTGAGATCCTGCAATGAAACATAGAAACATAGACTTTGACGGCAGATAAGGACCGCTTGGCCCACCTGTTCTGCCCATTAAATGTTTCTTGGTGTGACTTTTTGTGGAAACTCCCCATCATTCTGGCACCTTCCTCAGGACTGCTTCCACCCTATCAATGTCCTTGCAGAGGTTTCAGCCTCCAGAACTAGACACAGTACTCTAGGTGGAGTCTCAGTAGTGAGCAAAAACCCTACCACTTTTAAAAATACTACATAGTAAATAGGACCATTTACACCTTTTCTCTAACCTATTGATTCAGTCTCCCTAGCAACAAAAGATTTTCTGATAGACTGCTTCAGCACAATTCAAATGAGGTGTTTAAATGTTCTTTGCTTGGACAGTGGATTCTGAAACTAAACCAGGCAGGTGTTCAAATAAAGGCAGTGTCACATAAAACTCCTCCCAACTTCACACTGCTTTGTTTCGACCAAATCCAAGTCTTCATACCAAACTGTTTGTGTGTTTGAGGGTCTTTTCATGAAAATTTTAAGACATTTTACATAATGTGAGGCAAAAACTCAGTAAGTTGCAAGGAACTGCAGAACATGTTTGTTTTTGTGGAGAACAGGGAAAAGTGCTGATTAAACAATAACACAATGGGTGAAATTCTCCAGTGTCCATGCCTATCAGGCCCTGCTAAGGTGACTGTACAGTACACTGTTATTTCGATGGCATCTAAACAAGGATATTGATCTCCTGATCTATGTATAAAACATATCTTAAAGTGATTTATGGAAGGTTGCTATAGCAAATGGGAGTAGTAACCTATAGGAGTTGTGAATCAGTCTCCTACTATTCGAACTTCTAAAAAGTGCTGTTTGCCATGAAAAAAAAAACCTTTCAGTTCTGTGCTCTGCTTCATTTACATAACCCTACCCCTTTTGTTTCTTAGTGCTGCAACCTCCAACTGTGACATCATGCAAGGGAAGCAAAGTTTTTAAAGAGGCACTGTCAGTTTTTAGCTGACTCTTTACATTGCTTGCAAGTAGCTGTATCTAGCATTAAAACATGTGTAGAAAAAATTCCAGTGATTTGATTGGCAGAAAGCAGCTCAGATCCATGTAATCACTGACCCATAATTACACTCCTGAACTACTTACAGCCATTCAAGCCCTATAATATAAATATGCAAAGGTATCATCACACTGCCACATTTTGATAGGAGCTGTCACTTCAGATCTGTCACTTCACCAGCAGGCAGTAAAAGTGAACCAATATCTACACAGAATAGAAAATGATCTTTCTGGCCTACCTGCATCACAAAACTTTTTTCCAGAATCTTTTCTACAGATTGTACTGCTGTAAACGCTGCCTAGATAGGAGACTGCACTTTAATTGGGAGATAGACAAATCAGCCATTTACTGTACCCACAATGCCTCACTATATAAATTAGTATATACAATAGGCTATTATATTTCTGTGCTTACTACAGAAATAGAAGACTACATCTCTCAGTAAAGAAATCCTGCTAGCTTGATACTGTATGCATAGACATAGGCATAGACATAGAATTTGACAGCAGATAAGGACCGCTTGGCCCACCCAGTCTGTCCATTTCCCTACCTAATGGATAAGCTGCAGATCCTAGTTAACCAGTAGCCTACTTCTTCCTACCCCCACCCCTAGAATTGCCTTATGACTGTCCCATGCATGCTTGAATTCCACCACTGTTTTTGGACTCCACAACCTCCTCCGGAAGGCCGTTCCATGCATCCACAACCCTCTCTGTGAAAAATACCTTAAATTACCTCTGAGCCACCCCTCCATCTTCAAATTGTGCCCTCTTGTTCTTGCACACCTCTTTTTTTGAAAGATGCTACCCTCTTGGACTTTGTTGATTCCCTTGAGGCACTTGAAAGTTTCTATCATGTCCCCCGTCTCCCTCCTTTCCTCGAGGCTATACATATTAAGCTCCTTAAGTCTCTCTTCATATGTCTTCTGGTGCAGACCCTGTACCATTTTAGTTGCTTTCCTCTGGCCAGCTTCCATCCTGTCTATGTCTTTTCGGAGATTGGGTCTCCAGAACTGCACGCAGTACTCAAGATGGGGTCTCACCAGCTGTCTGTACAGAGGGATAATAACTTCCTGTTTTCTACTGGTGATGCCTCTCCCTATGCATCCCAGTATCCCCCCAGCCCTCCTTGCTGCCCTCTCACATTGCTTGCCCACCTTTAGGTCATCTGATATGACTACCCCCAGGTCCCTTTCCATTTTTTGTTGTTGTTAGTATCTCACCCCGATTGTGTACTCTTCCCTGGGTTTTGTTTCCCAGGTGCATTACCTTGCACTTCTTAGCATTGAATCTAAGCTGCCATACATTTGGCCATTCCTCTAACCTTGCCAAGTCCTTCTCATCCCTTTCCACCCCACACTTTGTGCATCAACTCTGTTGCAGATCTTTGTGTCATACTTTTCCTTCCAGTCCCTCTGCAATTCGTTTATAAAGACATTGAAGAGGACCGGTCCTAATACTGAACCTCGGTACCCACTAGTAACCCCTTTCTTCAGAGTGGACTCCATTTACTATTACTCTCTGTGTTCTATTCTCCAGCCAATTCTTTACCCAGGCTGTCATCTTGGGACCCACTCCCAGGCTTGCTAACTTGTATTAATCTTTTGTGTGGGACTGTGTCAAATGCCTTGCTAAAGTCTAGGTAGGCCTTGTCCACAGCCCCTCCCTGATCTACTACTTTGGTCACCCAGTCAAAGAAATCTATCAGATTCGTCTGGCATGACCTTCCCGTTGTGAATCCATGTTGCTTTGGGTCCTGTGCCCCTCTAGCCTCTAGATACTTGACAGTTATTTCCTTCAGAAGTGATTCCATCATTTTCCCTACCACTGAGGTTAAACTAACAGGTCTGTAGTTTCCTGCTTCTGCCTTGCTCCCACTTTTGTGAAGGGGAATCACATCTGCCCTCCTCCAGTCCTCGGTACCACCCCATCCTCCCATGATTTGTTAAACAGGGTAGTCAGTGGTGTCACTAGTTCTACCCTTAGTTCTTTTAGAATTCTGGGATGAATCCCATCAGGCCCCATTGCTTTGTCCACCTTCAGTTTTAAGAGTTCTTTCAGAATCCTTTCTTCTGTAAATGGGCTGGTATCAACTTCTGTATCCAGAGTGTTTCTACTGTTTGTTTTAGGTACCTCCCCCTCTTCCTTTGTAAATACTGAGCAAAAATATTTGTTTAGTATCTCTGCCTTTTCACAGTCACCCTCCCTCTCCTTTATTAAGCCTCATTATCCCTCCCTTGGTCTTCCTTCGCTCCCTGCTGTACCTATAAAAGGTTTTATCCCCCTTCTTAACTGAGTTGGCTATCTTTTCCTCAGTTTGGGCCTTTGCTGTTCTGACTGCCTTCCCAGCTTCCTTTTGCTTTAACTGATATAGTTCTCTGTCCTGCTCCTTCTGTGAGTCCTTGTACTTCCTGAATGCTTTCTTTTTCTCTTGAACCTTCACTGCCACTTCCTTTGAGAACCATAGTGGTTTCTTACATCGTTTTGTTTTGTTTATTTGCTTCACACAAAGGCTTGTTACCTCTGTGATGGCAGTTTTATTATACCCTTGTTCTTCCACCCTCCTTCCTGCCCATTTGCTAGTGCATTCCTTAGGCACGCACCCATTTTGGCAAAGTCAGCCTTCCTAAAGTCCAGTACTTTTGCCTTTGTATGGCTTGACTCTATTGCTGTGTTTATCGTGAACCATACTGTTCGATGGTCGCTAGTTCCCAGATGGCTACCCACTTCTACATCTGTGATCCTCTCTTCATCTCCATTTGAGATAACCATGTCTAAGATTGCTCCCTCTCGAGTGGGCTCCAATACTAATTGTACAATGCCTTGTTTGGAAAATAAACATATGAGAGCTCATATTATTGAAGCCATTACAGAAATAGGAGGCTGCAACTCACAGTAAAGAAATTGGAAAACAACTTCTTATTGTACCCACAATGCCTAGTTATGTACACCTACATCTTAGATGTTATACTGCAGTCACCACTACTAAAATAAGAGGCTGCACCTCTGAGTAAGGAACATTTAAGTCAACCTTATAATTTACCCAGAATTCCTTGTTGCGGTATGTAAAACATTGCCAGCTCCCTTGCATGCCATCATTCTGGAGACGTGGCAGCACAGAGAAAACTTGGGGGCTGACAGATACAAAGCACTGATAAAACATTAAAAAATGACTATGACAGTTTCTTTCTACAAAGCAAATTTCAGCTTCAACATCTGAAGCATGTCAAGCAATGACATACTATGTGAAAAAGGCATTTGGGGAACTTCCATAAAACACTTTAATGCAGGCAAGGATTTAATTAAAGAACAAAAGTTACACATAACCCTGATGGAATACATCATTTATGTTCTGCAGCCCTGCATTGTCGGTTCTATTTTTTTTGTTACTTGTGTTATTGTCCAGTCCTTTTCTTGGTCACTTATGTAATTTTGATACCTTTTAAACAGTAATTTTAATTTTTCTAACCAAGATCCATAATCTTTCATTTTCCAGTATTGAAACACGTTGTAATATCTTCAGCCATGTTACTTGCATCCATGCAGTTTATTGATCCTAGATTCCTCCCAGTGTATTGCAGCACAAAGGGAAAAGAATGGAGCCAGGAAATCAACTACAGTCATTAACAGATTGACAATCATAGCCTACAGTCACTGTTGTTAATTATGCATATCTCAAGGAAACTAACTGCTTGGTAACAATAATCTGCAGCTGCTGATATCAGTCGTAAACATTATCAACCACTTTCTGGCAGCCATCAATAATACACCCCCTGCTGAACAGTAAGGACATCAAGTGTCCATGAGGTGGTTGTGAGGGCCTCGTTGGTCCAGCCCTCCAACAAACCGAACTCCCCACTGAACAGTAAGGACATCAAGTGTCCATGAGATGGTCATGAGGGCCTCATTGGTCCAGCCTTCCCCCAAGCTGAACCCCCGCTGAACAGTAAGGACATCAAGGTATGATACTAAACGCAGCCATTGTGGAACTCGGAGTGTTGCTTCAGCCAAGTGAACAAAGACTTTATGAATCTTGACGCCTTTTCAGGGCCCTAACGAATTTTCATCGGCAGAGCAATGCTGATAGTTTTATTCACCTTCTTTTGCCTTAACTGTGTTTTGATCGCTAGCCAGAGGGTGCTTTAATTTTCAGTTGTACCTGCTTAGCTCCTTTTTTTATTTTATGCCTATGTACAGTATTTACTCAATCGCCCAATGGTGCTTTAATTCCCAGCTGCAGCTTATCCTAGCCCATTATAGCCTAAACTGAGTGTGCAAGTAATTGTATACAAAATGCTGCATGTTTAAAATGGAGCTTAGCTGCAGCTTCCCATGAGTATATTTAATTACAGCTGCTGTGTCTTTTTAAACTGTTTGCTTTAAGACGGAGCCCCAGCCAAGGCTTATTTAAACCGGAGCTCATACGAGTTGCTACACGTTTAAAAACAGATCTTAGTTGCAGCTCCCCACGAGTATATTTAATGCAGCTGCTGCATCTTTTTAAACTGTTTGCTTTAAACAGAGCCCCAGCCAAGGCTTATTTAAACCAGAGCTCATACAAGTTGCTGCATGTTTAAAAACAAAGCTTAGTTACAGCTCCCCATTAGTATATTTAATTGCAGCTGCTGCATCTTTTTAAACTGTTTGCTTTAAACAGAGCCCGAGCTAAGACATATTTAAACCGGAGCTCAGCTGCCAGTGCCAGGAGTGATCTTTAATTGTGAAATTTTTGCTTAGCAGTGCATG
Source organism: Neoceratodus forsteri (assembly GCA_016271365.2). Taxonomy (NCBI): domain Eukaryota; kingdom Metazoa; phylum Chordata; order Ceratodontiformes; family Ceratodontidae; genus Neoceratodus; species Neoceratodus forsteri. The sequence goes on from CM057451.1 coordinate 46,278,332, forward strand.
GAGCTCCTCTCTAATCCAAATCCAAATGCTGCACAAAAACTTTAATTGGGTAATACTGTGAAGAGGGAGCCCCTCCTCCTACTTACCTCTTAAATAACTTGCCTCTTTCCTCTCTCCTCAGTGTCCGTGAGGTGGTTGTGAGGGCCTTGCTGGTCCAGCCCTCCCCCAAGCTGAACCCACCACTGAACAGTGAGGGCATTAAGGTACGATACTCCACACAGCCATTGTGGAACTCGGAGCATTGCTTCAGCCAAGTGATACCCAGCTGGTACTACACACCGGCTGCCCCACCACCCTGCCACCACCCTTGGTGGACTCTGCCTTATATAGGCACAAGAGGATCACGTGATTTTAACTATCAGCTCACCTTTCCCTTAGCAGGCTGTTGGCTCTCACCACTAGTTGCCACTATAAAGTACTGTGCTACTCAAGCAGACCAGCAACTCTGCTCCCACCAATAGTGGCCACTCTAACTCTCTCAATACACTGAGCTGCTCAAACAAACCAGCATTTCTGCATCCATCATGTCTGGACCCCTAATTACCGAGCTGAACAAACAATCCATCAATTCTTGAGATGCTCCTAATGCAGCTCACCATACTATTCCTCCTCCTACCCTTATCAGCCCTCCCTTTTACTCCCCACCCACAGCCACAACTACAATCAGATACCAAACTCTCAGGCAGCAGCGCATCTCCACCGCCCTCCCAGGCCACTACCAGTACAGAGCCGCCACCTCAACATCTCCTACTAAACTGGGGTACCGGTGCTTCTATCCTGCTGCCCTCTTTCCACGCTAGACAAATGGCACTATGCTTTTCATATCCTGCTAACTCTCGGATACCCTCCCAGCCACTCCATGCCCTCTGGAAGGCACAAGGGCTTTTGCCTAAAACCAAACTACTGCTTATTCTGCTACTGCTTCTTGCAGGTGATGTTGAGCGTAACCCTGGCCCACTCCACCCCACCCCCACCCCAACCCTCCCAAACCTCAGTCTATCCAGGGACTTAAACTAATGCACCTGAACAAATGCAGCACATTGAGCAAGATCTCCCTCCTTCAACCTAATGTCCTTACACTACATCCAGGTATTCTAATCATTACCGAAACATGGCTCAAGCCCCATAATTTGGATGCCGAATTTTTAATCCCTGGCTACACACTAATTCATCATGACTGCCAGGGTAACAAAAGGGGCAGTGGCATTGCAATGTCCATCGCCAAACACTTGCAATTCACCCCATCCAGCTCACCATGCCCACACTCTCAATAGACTCACTACTGATTAAGCTCTCACTCCCACACTCTATCCCGATTTACATAGCAGGGTCCTACTGTGCCCCTGACACCCCTTTGCCTCTCATAATGGCCCATATAAGCACCCTTAAACAGCTAGGCACTGGGGGAGAACTCCTTATCCTTGGCAACTTCAACTCAAACTGGCTCTCCAGTGCAAGCTCCAAGCTTCGTTGCCATGTATCCTCATTAAATCTGTCCCAACTAATTTCAGAACCAACACGTCTGAATCAAAAGTCCTTAAACCACACCCTACTTGATTGGGCACTCGCAACACTCTCGCACCACATTCTCGACTCAGGACTCCTCCTGGACTTACTAAGTGACTATCATATGATCTACATAGTAAGGAAAATATTCAGGCCCAAAACTCCCCCACCCCGTATCTTGCTCACCAGGTCCTTCAAATCCCTTGACCTATCAGCCCTACTAAATGATCTGTCCAACGTAGACTGGTCCTTAATCCCTCGGGCCTCCTCTATTGATGCTGCCTTTGACCGGTTCAAATCTAAATTCCTCGCCGTGTGGAACCACCATGCGCCGCTGCAAAGGACCCACGTCAGAGGTGCCCACCTGCCCTGGGTCACAGCCAAACTTATTAACCAGTTACATGCCAGGGACCAAGCATGGCTAGCCTACAAGGTCTCAAATACCTTAGAAGCACTTCAGTTCTACCGAACACTCTGCAACTCCTGTACTAGGCTCCTACGGCAGGCCAAAGCGAGCTAGTTCAAGGCCTCCTTCCACAATAACTTAAAGCACCGAGTGAAATTCTGAAATCTATCAAACTGCTTCTTACCACTCGGCCCAGCCCCCACCCCAGCCCTAAATGTTGATGGCTCTACCATCACTGGGAGCAGGGCTTGCTCAAGGTCACACAGTATGCAGCTGGGGGCTGTGGGATTCAAACGCAGGTGTCCAGGTTTGCAGTTCAAAGCCTTAAACCAGTGCACTATACTGCCTTGTATCTTAGATAAACTACATAGCATCTTTTGGCAGCTTCTGCTGGTCATTGAAAGAGCCTAGCATAGCTGGCAGGACATGTTTGAGCATTAGGAGTGTCCAGCACCTCTGGAGTCATATCTAACAGTTCATCATTGTTTGCATTATGAGACTGAGAAATCATACCTGCAGTTTGTGTTTCAGCTAGTGATGTCTCAGTCTCCGAAGAAGCAGTATGTTCAGTAACTTGTTGGTCAGCCACATCCTTATTGGCCCTCGCAGGTTCTCCAACCACTGTAGGAGTTTGCTGATCCTTGGCATCTGATGCAGTGGAGGCAGAGGTTGTGCTAGTACTCTCCTGCAGCAGCACAGCTGCTGCATCTGGTCACTGACTTTTCAAGTCGGAATTCGCACCGTTGTCATCCAGCCATGGAAATGACGTCCTGGAACTGTATTCTGTTGACCTAGCAATAGTAATTTTAGGATCTGGAACCCATTTGCCATTGAGAAAAATCCAACCAGCTTCTTGAAGAGCCATCAATTGTGTCCATTCTGCTTGACTCACTGTGAGTGGAAAGTCCTATGAAGTTGCTTCTTCAGGTAACAAATGCTGTTTTACTGCTACCAAAAAATGTCCTTTTTTATAATAGATGATATGGGGCTTTTTTCAGATTGTTTTCACTTTTTTTCCTCCTCTAATTTGCCTATGTTTAATTCGTACTCTTTTTCAGCCTCAGTAAGCATAGTCAATAGGTATTAGCGTTTATCTTCCCATTCTCTCGGCAAACGTTGCTCATCCTAAGTAATACAATGCATTTGTTCACTTTCATCTCCTTGTTCATCCATAATTACATTGTCTGCTCCCTGAGTTTGCTCCTGCTCTGAAGCACAAAATCCTCCTTGCTCATCTCCTGCGGACTAGGATATTCCATGACTCCTGCTGAGCGACAGTGCCCCCTGGCAAGAGTAGATGAATTTCTCCGGTGTCCTGGTCAAATTTTCCTCATTCACTAAAATTACCATCAACAGCTTAATCTGGCTCAATGTCAGTTGGCATCTATCTGTATCCCCGTCCCCAGGGATGAAGCTGAAAATAAGCAAAATTGTCTAGTCCTCCTTTCCTAGTCAACAAAAACTAAATAAAAATAAATAAATAATCTGATAAAGTGATAAGGGCAGTTATGTACCTCTTCACAGGAGTAGATGATTCTGTCCTACAGTTCTTTCATTACTGACCTACAGCAGTGACCACTCTAAGATAGGCTGCTTGGGACAAGGAGTAGTAGGGAAGATTGTATAGGGGTGAAAATACCACTATCTGGTTCAGTTTCATCCAGGGCAGACCCCATCGCTGTACATGTTGCTGATGAGGCAGACTGGGTGGGGAGGGTAGATAAGAAAGAATGAAGACATAATCAATAAATTGTTGCAATTGCTGTCAATCACAGAAATAATTAATCAGTTTTCTGCAGCCACCTGCAGTACAGCTGCTCTGCAGTTGATGGAAATTTAAATCTCTAATTTGGTTTAGTGGATCTGTTCAGATCTTGGAAGGTGTCCTTTTAAACCCACACCTATACCCTGGAGATGCAGGTTCGTAAGTGAGCCCCAGAATGCCACACTGTGAGGGCTGGGGTTAAAGATGTTGTAGAGATGAGGCACTAGGCTCCCTAGTGGGGGGGAACATTCTGTTCAGTGTCTGCCCACCCCTCTTGTTGGCAAATCACAGAGCAGCATTGCTATCTGCTGCAAAGACTACCACATTCTTCTGCTTCTGGCTAGAATGAGGAGGGAGGTCTATGGTGGCCCCAAATGTCTGGGTAGTAGAGAAGGGAGAAGAACAGTGGAGAACAACTGGAATGGCTGGTGAAAATACATAACCAAAGAGCAGTCCAGGCCATCCCTAACTGCAAAAAAAGGCTTGATTTGGGAGTAGTCAGTTCTTATATAAGCCACCTGTAAACTACTTAGGGAATACGAACAAGTGACCACTCATCAAGGTGATTAACTAAGAATTGTATTCATGTGTACCACAAGACAGAAGAAGCACCCTAAACCCACCAATGTTTCGGTGTGTCCACATACCCCTTCCTCAGGGTTGAAGGCTTTTTTATTGTATCACTGGTACACACTTCAGTCACAACTCTTTCCTCTTAGCAGCTCTTGATTCTGTGCAGGCTATAAACATATTCTCTAAATGTCATACATCTTCAGTTGCTTCTTTCATATATTTGTTTAAGTTTTCATAACTCCTCTGTTTTCCATATGTAGTGGACACCCCAAAATATTGGTGGGTTCTGGGTGTTTCTTCTATCTTGTAGTACACATGAGTAAAATCTTTGGTTAATCACCTTGGTGAATGGTTGCTTGTTTCTATTCCCTAAGTAGTGGTGAACATACATGCCACAGAATTTTGTGTGATTTGTATAACACATGGCTCTTGAGTTTTCTACCTGCCACAGGCTTGTGTTCATTCTTAGCATTCTGGTTTAAAGCCAAATAACCTATAAACTGGTGAACATTTTTGGGCTATGATAGCTGGTGCAAATTGGAAAATAGTGATGAGAATTGAAAGGCTATGCCTGCAGTTCAATGGGTGAGCAACCAGCCATGCCTACCTTCTGAGCTGTATAAACAGTTCCTCCCAGCCTCCCTCTGAAGCACTTTCTGTTTGCCAGCCAGAGGTGCTGTTGGTCTGTCTTCTTACTTTGGGCCTGCTGTGGCCTTGCTTGGGGCCTGCTTCGGCTTTGCTCCCCTTCACATTGTCAGTGGTCTGGCACCTGTTTGGTTCTGCTGGATGTGTTCATGTGTTTGTCCTGCTGGGTTAGTATTTGTTTTGCTTCTGGCCACCGTGTGCTTCCTCCTGTTCTTGTTTTCTGGTTTCCTGTGTTTGTGTGTTTGTTTTGTCTTCTCTTGTGGGATTTTCATTGGCCTTTTTCTGTGCTATGTTACTCTTGTACCTGTGCTCAAGCCTCTTTCATTTTCAGCTGCTTACCATCCTCAGTTTTCCTGCAATTGTATGCTTCAGCTCCCATTCTAACTTTTTTGCTGCTTCTGTTAATTCATGAAATCTAGATTTAGTAGTTGCTGTATTGGTCCTTGCAAGAATAGATCCAGAAGCAAATGATTTGATACCTTTTAATGGGCCAACATACTGTAGATGTAACAACAAGAACAGCTCTTAGCTGATTGTTTTGTGAGGGCACAGTTTAGGCCCAACCCTTCCCACCCTCACCCCACCCACCCTGGAAATAGTTCCTTTATACCTGGGGTTCTGACATCATTTCTCAAGAGTGCAAGGTGCATATCAATGCCATATCCTCTCTAGCACACAGCACTGAAAATATAAGCATACACATTGTATAATATATATATTCTATATAACAAACCAATCACACACAAAAACAAAACAAAAAAAAGTACATAATCATGTGGGGAGTAGTGCAATGTAATGGCTGTGGGGCAGCAGTCTTCTGGGAGACTTTCTGGAGGCTGAGATGCTGCCCTATTTGCAGACAACTCTCTGCCCTGAGGGAGGAATTTGCCCATCTTCAGGCCACACTGGATGGCAGTAAGGGAACCTTCCCCCAAGCCAGACTGGATGGTAAGAAGGGAACCTCCCCCATCCAGGGAGCACCAGAGCCACCACCACTGCCTCAGAGGTTGCAAAGAAAGCACAGCAGTTGGACCACAGTGGGCTCAGGGAGGGTGAGGATGGTGGAACAGAGGCACACCCAGTCAGTTGTTCCACTCCACAATCCATACACCATTCTGGGGGAGCACAGCTCCCCTATGGATGCACCCACAGAGGAGATTAAGGAGGCTGAGGACACCTGTCACAAGGGAGGCCCACAGGAAGGAGGCAGAGGACACCACAAGGAAAGGAAGCAGCTCCTGGTGGGGGACTCAATTATTAGGGATAGAACTGGGGAGCAGGGAAAACTGAAGTAAGGTGCCTGCCTGGTGCCATGGCTTGAGGGACAGGAAGCATCCTCAGGATCACGAGAACAGCTGCACGGGAGTCTGAGCTGGACATCATTGTCCACCTAGGGACAAATGACTTGGCTCAACATGAGATTAGAGCAGTGCAGAAGGACTTTGTAGAACTGGGGAGGGGCCTAAGACAAGTAGCACACACAGTATCCTTCTCAGAGGTGCTGCCTGTCAATGGCATGAGTGAGGCGAGGGTACTTTGCACCATGCAGTTTAATGAATGGTTGAAAAATGTGTGGAACACAGGGGTTTGGCTTCATTGGTGACTGGGGTTCCACCTGGAGGGACACCAGCCTATACTGGCAGGATGGTCTGCATCTGTCCATGAAGGAACAAGTCTTTGAGCAATCGGTTTAAATGCTTCATTGGCAAGCTTTTAAACTAGTCAAGGGGAGGCACTGATAAGCAGCAGGAAAATCCCAGCCTCCTCCTACAAAACAGGGTACTAAATGAGAAAAGACCAAGGTAGAAAGGTCAGTGGGGGATGCTGCAACTGAAGGTAAAGCCATCAAAAAATGGAAAGCAATGAGTACTAATGCCCGTAGTCTGAGTAACAAGCTTCCTGAATTAGTGGCCTTGATGGAGGAGGAACATCTGGATATCGTGGCAGTCACAGAAACATGGTTCACACAAAACCATGACTGGGATGTAAACATAGCAGGATACACTATCTACAGGAGGGACAGAGAGGGTACTAGAGGAGGAGGAGTAGCTCTTTACATAAGGGAAGGAATCAAAGCAGCAGAACAAAAGGGAAAACAGGGAGGAGAAGAAGCACTGTGGGTAAATTTGGAGACCGGCAATGGCACCACAATCCGCACAGGGGTTGTATGCAGACCCCCTTCTCAGGGGGAGGAAATGGAGAAGGAAATGATAGAAAGTATACTTAGTAAGGCAGAAAAGGGAGATATTGCTGATGGGCGATCTGAATATGCCAGATGTTAACTGGAGTGCAGTTGCAGCAGCCACATCAAGAGTGGGGTTATTCTAGATGCCCTACAGGGGCATGCCTTAGACAACTAGTATTGGAGCCCACTCGAGAGGGAGCAATCTTAGACCTGGTTCTCTCAAATGGAGATGAAGAGAGATCACAGATGTAGAAGTGTGTAGCCGCCTGGGAACTAGCGACCATCGAACAGTATGGTTCACAATAAACACAGCAATAGAGTCAAGCCATACAAAGGCAAAGGTACTGGACTTTAGGAGGGCTGACTTTGCCAAAATGGGTGAGTGCCTAAGGAATGCACTAGCAAATGGGCAGGAAGGAGGGGTGGAAGAACAATGGGGAATAATAAAAACTGCCATCACAGAGGTAATTAGCCTTTGTGTGAAGCAAATAAACAAAACTAAACGATGTAAGAAACCACTTTGGTTCTCAAAGGAAGTGGCAGTGAAGGTTCAAGAGAAAAAGAAAGCTTTCAGGAAGTACAAGGAATCACAGAAGGAGCAAGACAGAGAACTGTATCAGTTAAAGCAAAAGGAAGCTGGGAAGGCAGACAGAACAGCAAAGGCTCAAACTGAGGAAAAGATAGCCAACTCAGTTAAGAAGGGGGATAAAACCTTTTATAGGTACATCAGGGAGCAAAGGAAGACCAAGGGAGGGATAGTGAGGCTTAATAAAGGGGAGGGTGGGCAGGGTGACTGTGAAAAGGCAGAGATACTAAACAAATATTTTTGCTCTGTATTTACAAAGGAAGAGGGGGAGGTACCTAAAACAAACAGTAGAAACACTCTGGATACAGAAGTTGATACCAGCCCATTTACAGAAGAAAGGGTTCTGAAAGAACTCTTAAAACTGAAGATGGACAAAGCAATGGGGCCTGATGGGATTCATTCCAGAATTCTAAAAGAACTAAGGGTGGAATTAGTGACACCGCTGACTACCCTGTTTAACAAATCATGGGAGGATGGGGTGGTACCCGAGGACTGGAGGAGGGCAGATGTGATTCCCCTTCACAAAAGAGGGAGCAAGGCAGAAGCAGGAAACTACAGACCTGTTAATTTAACCTCAGTGGTAGGGAAAATGATGGAATCACTTCTGAAGGAAAGAATTGTCGAGTATCTAGAGGCCAGAGGGGCACAGGACCCAAGGCAGCATGGATTCACAGCGGGAAGGTCATGCCAGACAAATCTGATAGATTTCTTTGACTGGGTGACCAAAGTAGTATATCAGGGAGGGGCTGTGACATGGCCTACCTAGACTTTAGCAAGGCATTTGACACAGTCCCACACAAAAGATTAATATACAAGTTAGCTAGCCTGGGAGTGGTCCCAAGATGACAGCCTGGGAAAAATTGGCTGGAGAATAGGACACAGAGAGTAATAGTAAATGGAGTCCACTCTGAAGAAAGGGGTACTAGTGGGCACCACAGGGTTCAGTATTAGACGGTCCTCTTCAATGTCTTTATAAGCAACATTGCAGAGGGACTGAAGGAAAGTATGTCTCTTTGCAGATGACACAAAGATCTGCAACAGAGTTGATGCACAAGGTGGGGTGGAAAGGATGAAAAGGAACTTGGCAAGGTTAGAGGAATGGTCAAATGTATGGCAGCTTAGATTCAATGCTAAGAAGTGAAGGTAATGCACCTGGAAACAAAAACCCAGGGAAGAGTACACAATGGGGGTGAGAGACTAACAACAACAAAATGGAAAGGGACCTGGGGTGGTCATATATCAGATGATCTAAAGGTGGGCAAGCAATGTGAGAGGCAAGGTGGGCTGGGGGGATACTGGGATGCATAGGGAGAGGCATCACCAGTAGAAAACAGGAAGTTATTATCTCTCTGTACAGATAGCTGGTCAGACCCCATCTGGAGAACTGTGTGCAGTTCTGGAGAACCCAGTCTTCGCAAAGACATAGACAGGATGGAAGCTGTCCAGAGGAGGGCAACTAAAATGGTGCAGGGTCTGCACCGGAAGACATATGAAGAGAGACTTAAGGAGCTTAATATGTATAGCCCTCGAGGAAAGGAGGGAGAGGGGACATGATAGAAACTTTCGGCACCTCAAGGAATCAACAAAGTCTAAGAGGGTAGCATCTTTCAAAAAAAAGAGGTGTGCAAGAACAAGGGGCACAATTTGAAGATAGAGGAGGGCAGCTCAGAGGTAATTTAAGGAAGTATTTTTTCACAGAGGGGTTGTGGATGCATGGAACGGCCTTCTGGAGGAGGTCGTGGAGTCAAAAACAGTGGTGGGATTCAAGCATGCATGGGACAGTCATAAGGCAATTCTATGGGGTGGGGGTAGAAAGAAGTAGGCTGCTGGTTAACTAGGATCTGCAGCTTATCCAGTAGGCAGGGAAATGGGCAGACTGGGTGGGCCAAGTGGTCCTTATCTGCCGTCAAATTCTATGTTTCTATGTTTCTATGTTAAAGTGCTCTAGCTCTTGGACCAACCAGTTCTTCTTCAAAAAGAATACTTATAACAGCATAGATGTAACAACAAGAACAAAGTGCTCTAGCTTTCGGACCAACCAGTCCTTCTTCAAATACAATACTTATAACAGCTAGATCATGCAGAAAAAAACAGAAAGAAGCCCCATTGGTTTAAAATACTCATTTAAAAAATACAGAAGATGATATCAGAGAAGTTTAACAGTACCATACTGCCTTCAGCCAGGAGAAACTTTGAAACTTCTTGGAGCCCTAAGACAATCTTAGTTTATCTTTAATCTGGGTGGGGGTTGCCTTTCAGTAATCACATCCTTATACAAACTGTGACACTCATAGCTTGATTTAAGAGTCATTTGCTTCAGCAGTGTTATCCTATGTCAATTAAATTTATATGCAGTAGGATTCTTTGTATGTGTGTTCCACCAAGCGCCTTTGACCAAGGGACCCTCCTGGCTGAAGGCAGTATAGTACTGTTAAACTTCTCTGACATCATCGTCTGTATTTTTTAAATGAGTACTTTAATGAGCACAGATGAATCGGTGCGGTCGAGAGGGCTAGTTGGCTACGACGCCCTCCCCACCCCACCCCCCCCGATTACAAGCGGACAAAGACTAATCGAGGTTGAGAGGGCTAGTTGGCTGGTGGCGCCCCTCCCTTACCCCCACCCCCGATTACAAGCGGACAAAGGTACGGGACTATCTGCAGTGAACCACCGAAGCTTGCTGCTTCCTTCCAGGACTCTGTTGTGCTGCTGGAATTTGAATTTTAGGGTATTTTTAGTCGGCGATATGTGGAGATAGTCTCTGCAGGGCTCATTTTCAGTGTTTCCCATATATTTCTACATTACTGACTGGTGCCTTAAGACCTGTGATTTTGAATCCTGGCGCCTTTTTACTGAACTCGACTGTTGCCTTAAGGTCTGCTCCGGGGTTAATTTACGGCTTTCTGGCACTACAATCCCAGTCGGAGCTGCAACTGATCACCATAGCAGCAGTAACTCTTTTAAATTTAACTATTATGACTGCAATTGCTATCGATGCCTAAGACTTGCGCCAGGTCTGATTTAGGGCTTCTGTAATATTAAATCTGTAATCGGAGCTGCAGTCTATGCCCTAGCAGCAGGAACTGGCTCTTTTTAATTAATTTCTGTCCACGGATTTGCAGTTACGTGTAAGAGCGAGTACCATAGGCTGAAGTTGCAAGGTATATGTTAGTTTAACTTTGTTAGTTTACCGAGGCATTCCGGACTAGATCATACAGCTTATGTTTGTAGTTGCAGTCGTATCAACGCTCTCTTGCTGTATTCCCTCCCCCTTTGTTCCCCTGCACAGACCAGATAAAAACCTTACCTATCCTCTGCTTTCTCCACAGACGAATCGGTGTGGTCGAGAGGGCTAGTTGGCTACGGCGCCCTCCCCCACCTCCACCCCCCGATTACAAGCGGACAAAGGTACGGGACTATCTGCAGTGAACCACCGAGCTTGCTGCTTCCTTCCAGGACTCTTTTGTGCTGCTGGAATTTGGCCCCGCCGACGCAGGGCATCGGCTCCCCATCACCCCCACCACCACCCTTGGTGAGCACTCCCTTTTATAGGGAGCTGTAACCAATCAGCCAATTTTCCCATTAGCAGCTTATATTGTTTAACCACTAGAGGCTGCTCTATTGCCTGATCTCCTGTTTCTCTGGCTGTCATTGTGCCTCCAACTCTTAGTGTCAGGATGATTACTATAATTGTTCTGCTTGCCATTTGCTCCTCCCTTCCCAGTTCCCCCCCCATCGTACCCTGTTGTACCCCAGCCCCCCCATTTGGCTGCAGTCTGAACACTTGGCAGCTAGTCTTATTCTGGGTAACCACCAGCCCCACCATGCACCTGTTATAGGGGCTTGGCAGTTAGCTCACACTCTTCTTAACTACCATTCAGGCCTGCCTTACCAAGCAACCCTGGCTGCTCCCCTAGGGGCTGTCCTTACCCAGAAACCTCAATATGCAAAACCGTCATCCACCCTAGACTTTCATTACCTCCTTCAGGCTTACCTTAACGCTCATGCAATACCCATTCCCACCATCTCCACCACTTACCACATTCCCTGATATCCCAGCATAAAAAGAGGAAGTGTTCCAGGTACTCCTCCTCAAGACCTCCTTCTCCTCCTCCTCTTGTCTGGGAATATCCATCCTAATCTCTGGACCACAATTTGGCATGATGCCACCCTCAACGCATCTCGGCCAGTTGCACATTCCTTCTGTCAATATTTGTAGCATCCTAAAAAAGTGGGACTCCTTCCAGGCCTGGGTACTTCAACATCAACCTGATGTCATTGCAGTGTGTGAAACCTGGCTCACCCCTTGGACCCCGGATTCCTCCATATCATTGCCCGGCTTCACCCTTTACCATGCAGATCATCATGGTGTGCGAGGGGGTAGCTGTGCCCTCTACACTAGGGATACCTTACAAGGTCACCTACTCCACTCCCCTCATCTGGGGGCTGGCACACAGGCCCTCACAGTCAAGCTGGCTCTGGGAAGAGACCAAAACCCATTATACATTACAACAGTATACATTCCCCCAAGGGACCAAAAATCAACTTTCCAAGCAGTATTGTCACATCTGGACACATTACCATCACAGTCGGAACTACTTGTGCTTGGTGATTTTAATATCAATTGGCTAAGTAAGGATGCCATCCCACACATTAATCTAGCCACAGCCCAAGACCTAACTCAATTGGTCACTTCCCCTACCCGTTTGGATCCACGTACTGGATCCTTCTCCCTACTGGACCTCATCTTTTCCAATTGCCCGGGCAAGATTCTGAACGTTTCTGTCCTTCCAGATGCCCTCAGTGACCATTCTCCAGTTCTCTGCTCCTGGTCCTGTAAAATCCCAAGATCCCCTCCCAAAATAATTGTGCAATGTAAACTTGGTCCTGGTAAATTGGCACAATTAAAAGTGCACCTCAGGGCCGTGGATTGGTCCTTCATTTTTAATACTGTAAACCTAGACACTGTCTTGGACTTATTTACCCGGTCCTTCAATAATATCTGTGATCTCTATGCACCATTCACGAAAAGAATGGTTAAAGGCAATCATGTACCTTGGTTCACTGAACGGCTCAAGACTTTAATGCGAACCAGAGACTCACTATGGTACCTCTCCATCGAGTCCGGCCTCCCTAAGACAGACAGAATTATAGAATGGCCAGGAACAAGTGCACCTGGGCCATTTGTAGGGCAAAAGCAGAATACTATAAATCCGCCTTAACCTCGTCCTGGGGCTCTGGCCATAAGTTTTGGAACAACATTAAGGAAATTTGCGGTAAGGTCCCCAACCTGGTCCCCTCCCAAGTCTTGTCAAATGGGTCCTTGACCTCTGACTCTACTCACATTGCTGCAGCGTTCAGTGATGCCTTCTCCAATCTTAGCCATGTTCTCCCCCCGAATTTCTATGACCCACCTGCTTCTAGCTCACCCGCCCGCACCCCGGTGCCCCCCCTTTTACCTTTGCTACATCTCTCCCATGTCAGCTGAACCATATCTTACGGCTGCCCTTAGTCACGCCTCCTCCAACGCCGACTCCCTGGACCTCAGAATTCTTTGGCTGTCCCTTAAGGAAGTCCTTGCCCCTCTCATCCACATTTTAAACCTCTCCCTCTCCCTAGACAAATTTCCTGCCATTTGGAAATCCGCCTACATCACGCCCATATTTAAAGGTGGGGACCGCTCCTCTGTTAACAATTACCACCCTATCTCCATACTTCCCCCCTCTCCAAGGCCTTAGAGAGGATAGTGTTGGATCAGCTCATTGACCACCTCAAAAAATATGACCTACTCTGCAAACATCAACATGGTTTCCGCAAAGGTCACAGAACGACCACTGCCCTGCTTGATCTAACATCTCATATCCACACTGCACTGGATAAAGGCCACATCACAGGTGCGATCTTCATTGACCTCACCAAGGCCTTTGATACCATCCACCATTCACTGCTCCAAACCTCTTTGCTCAACCTGGGTCTCTCACAGGAAGCAGTGGGATGGTTCGCTGACTATCGTACCAACCGGACTCTTCAAGTTAAAATTGGCAATACCCTATCACCTAAATCTCCTGTCCTCTCTGGGGTCCCACAAGGGTCCATTTTGGGTCCCCTCCTTTTCAGCCTCTTCCTAAACTCCCTCCCCGCATCCTGCACCTCCAACTTACTACTATATGCAGATGATGCTGTCATATTCTCCTCCAGCCCTGACCCCTCCCTACTCCACCACTCCCTCCAGTCCTCCTTTAAGGCTGTTGAAAGTTGGTTCTCCTCACAACGCCTTACTATTAACTATATAAAGACCAAGTGTATGCTATTCGTACATCCACAGAATTCCAGAATTGGGCTTTTCCCACAAATACTATCAGCATCCCAGACTCCCCCTTGAATTTGTGCATTCATTTAAATACCTGGGCATCACTTTGGAGGCTGGCCTTACCTATCATGAGCATATACAACAATTATCCAAGGCCCTAAATATCCAGCTAGGGCTGTTGCACCGCTATAAACATTGCCTTACCCCGGAGGCCCTTAAGCTTGCTATTTCCTCCTTGGTACTCTCCCTGCTAGACTATGGTCTCCTGAGTTTTGGAGGGGCTAGCTCCTCAGCCCTTGATAGTCTTAGACTCATCCTAAACAAGGCCTATCATCTTATATTAGGATGTGACAGCCTCACCCATACCTGTGCTCTATATAAGGACACCAATTGGCTGAACTTTGACAACAGAATCAAATTCCACACTTGTGTCTTGGCAAAAAAAATTATCCTTGGCCTCTCCCGCACTGCACTCACCCCTTTAATCACTAAGGACTCAAAAGTTAAGCACACCCGTAGCTCTGACACCCTTCGTTTCTCCATCCCCTCCTGTCGCACAGCTCAGTTCCAAAGATCCTTTTGTTACAGGGCTCCCCTGTGGATGAATAACCTACCCTCCTCCTTGCATTTTGATCATAGAATTGGGCACTTTAAAACACACCTCAGGGCTCATCTTCGCTCCACAAGTGACTGCGTCTGTACGTGAATCGGTGCCACCTGTTCCGTCTACTTCTGACAGTGGCCTCTGGCCTGCCTCTGCAAACAGCTCTTAATCTCCCCCCCCCCCAGGGATGTTAAGCCCAGTATTTTTTCCTTCAGCTGCCTCAAACTGTTCTAATTCTTGATTGTTAGCCTAACTTTTCCTGTTATTAACAGAGCTCTACTCTGTAACTAGTACTGTATTGATTATCTGTCCTCACTGTATTGTATATCTGTAGATATTCTATGTGACGTGGAACCTTTGTAAAGGAGTATTTGACTCAAAGGTATTTCTGATCTCTGTAATAAATAAAAAAATATAAAAAATAACCAATGGGGATTGTTTCTGGTTTTTTTTCTACATGATCTAGCTGTTATAAGTATTGTATTTTCAAAACAACTGCCATTAGCTTCTGAAGAAGGACTGGTCGGTCTGAAAGCTAGAGCACTTTGTTCTTGTTGTTACATCTATGTTGGTCCATTAAAAGGTATCAAATCATTTGCTTCTGGATCTGTTAATTCATTGCACCTGGCCTAGGCTCCTGCTATCAGTTGCTGCCTCTCCCTGTTACAGCTTGCTCTCAGTTCTCAGTGCTAGCTCCACTCTGATACTGCCAGCAGCCTTGCATTCCACTATGGTTCTTTCCTGCTTATTTACCTCAGTGTTTCATTTTTTTACTTTGCAATTCCTTTCGTATACCCTCAGTTTTTATCCAGCCCTTTCATGAATTTAAATCTGCTCAACATGTTTATTTGCACTCAGTGGGACTCAAACCTGAGTTTACTGCAATTCTATATTAATTTCACCATGTGATTCAAACCTGCTTAAATGCAATTGCACCAAGCAATTATTATTGCTGTTTCAGTGCATTATTGCCCATGCCTACAAATTCCTATGCTTGTTCAGTTGTTCAGCTCAGCTACTGCTGGAAGCTGTAATTAATTACTGCTGGAAACTATGCACTATTTGTACAATGCTTCATTTTACTCTAGAGGTCAGCTCAACTACAGTTGTCACTGTAAACTAGTTTTACTATCTGCTTGTGGGTCACAGCACTTTACCGCTTGATCCTAGTTTAACTTTTCAATCTCAAGTTAAAATCATCTGTTGGAAGGTTAATCAGAAACTGGGTGTTATATAAAATGAAAAGGTTTTTTTTCTGTGGATACTCATAGGGCCATAGCTATTAGAGTACTATTGCCTCAGCAGGACTATGTAAGGGGTCTATATTATAATCTGTCTATTAGAGAAATCCATGCCCCTTATGACTGTATTCAATAATATCTGTTGCTTTGTGTTGGGTACTCCATACAGTATGTACCACTGTTTGCTTTATTCTTCCCTTGGTTGGTTGTCACCTACTGTCAGATTTACTTACTATTTTAGTTGTTTAGTTTTTAAATCTTTATTGTGTTCAGATTTGCATCCATTGAACAGTTCTCTGGTGGTTGTGAGGGCAAATACTGCTGCAGCCCTCCCCCAAGCCCTGACATGATGGATCACCTGGACGGAGCAGCTCTGTGGTAGTCGTGAGGGAAAACGCTGCTGCAGCCCTCCCCCAAGCCCCGACATGATGTATCACCCAGATGGATCAGCTCTGTGGTGGTCGTGAGGGTAAACACTGCTGTAGCCCTCCCCCAAGCCCCAATGTGTGGGATCACCCAGGCGGATCAGCTCTGTGGTGGTCGTGAGGTCAAATGCTGCTGCAGCCTTCCCCCAAGCCCCGACATGCTGGATCACCTGGACAGATCAACTCTCTGGTGGTCATGAGGGCAAACTCTGCTGTAGCCTTCCCCCAAGCCCTGACGTGCTGGATCACCCAGATGGATCAGCTCTCTGGTGGTCATGAGGGCAGATGCTGCTGCAGCCCTCCCCCAAGCCCCAACGTGCTGGATCACCCAGATGGATCAGTTCTCTGGTGGTTGTGAGGGCAAACACTGCTGCAGATCTCCCCCAAGCCCTGACGCACTGGATTACCCAGACAGATCAGCTCTCTGGTGGTCATGAGGGTAAATATTGCTGCAGCTCTCCCCCAAGCCCTGACATGATGGATCACCTGGATGGATCAGCTCTGCGGTGGTCGTGAGGTCAAATGCTGCTGCAGCCCTCCCCCAAGCCCCGACATGCTGGATCACCTGGACAGATCAACTCTCTGGTGGTCATGAGGGCAAACTCTGCTGCAGCCCTCCCCCAAGCCCTGACGTGCTGGATCACCCAGGTGGATCAGCTCTCTGGTGGTCATGAGGGCAAATGCTGCTGCAGCCCTCCCCCAAGCCCCAATGCACTGGATCACCTGGACGGATCAGGTACGATGGCACAGGCCTGCTTAGAACACCAGCACATTATTCCTGCTCTGCATTTGCTTGGACAAAGGACTAAGATTGTAGGTGCCAGTTTTAAAAAGGGCCCCCTGCTGTATCTGTCGGCCGGGCAAGCAGTTGATTTAAATTCCTAACCTGCTTAACAAAAACTGTAATTGCCACTGATACTGGCAACCGGACAAAAGGCTGGGGGTTTTGGTGCCAATTTTGCTTTAAATAGTAATTCTGAAACTTTAAAGAAGGGACCACTGCCTAACTGTTGGAACTACTAATTAGATAAAACATTCTATTCTGTGTTGGCCACGCTTTTGGGGCATTAAGTAAGCTGCAGCAACTCTGCTGTATTAATTAGTTGTCTGAACTTCCTCAGCGTGCCTGGATACTTTTAAACTTAAATTGCTGCATCTCTGCTGTATTAATTGATTGTGTACCTCCCCAGTGTGTCTGCCTATGTTAAACCTCATTTTCCAGCACAGCAAGTAGCCGTTGTACTCATAAGTAGTGTGTACTGTAATTTGTACAAGCGTGCAGTAATGCAGTTTGGGGCCAGTTAGTGCTGTGAAAGCCAGCCTTAATTCGAATTAGGGTCAAGTGTTCCTCATTCTGCCAGGCAGCCCCACCTCCTTCCTACCTGATATATGCAGTTGCCCCTAAAGGACAACCTAAATTGTCAGGGGGATTCCTTCGGAAAAAAGGCACAGGTGGACAGGACTGGCTAGGAGGGGGGTGGGGCATGTTAGGTAGGCTCAGGCTGAGGTGGGGGATGGTAGGAAGGAAGGCCCAGGCAAGGGGGACGGGGGTCTTGATGTCATCCCTCGATGACAAATATGACAGGTCAGGTAAGGATTAGACGGGGGGGGGGGGCCTATGGGAGGTATTTAGGAGCCAGAAGAGGAGGGGGTCTCCCTCTTTTTGCTGGGATCTGAAATTAGACCAGAGCTCAGCACTTTGACTGGCAGTTCAACTACTTGAGGTACAGCATTTTCAGGTGGGGTAGGCCTGGCCACATGGGAGAGGCCTGAGCAGCAACTAGGTTAGGGAGTTAGCTTTCAGTGTGCTAGTGGCAGGCCTTTTGGGCTGGAGTTTTTCCTAGAGGTGCTTTACAGTCAGCACATAACCTGCAATTAAGGAAACAGTTCAATTTGCCTAACAATTACAGGAATTACACCAAGTAGCAGAGGAGTTTTACAGCCATATGAGGCAAGGTCGAAATACAATGTTAGCAGGCTTGGCAGAGAAATAATAATAATAATAATAATTTAGTAAATGGAGAAACAGCAGATGCATTTTTAGGCAATTAAGAAAGAAAGAGTACCGCTGTGGAAAGTGTCTTTGGCTTCTGTTCTTCCTTTTTGTATTGTTCTATGCAGAGGATTGTTTTTGGGCAGGAGCTGTGGGGAACTGTGACCATATGACAAATGTAGAGAGCTGATTTAATAACCTTGTACTAGATTCCCTTGTGAATTAGATGCTGAGGGAGCATTTTTGGGAGATATATAGGACTTGTACTAAGTAACCGAGTATATAACAGTTATAGGGCACTGCTACCCTTTTTGTATTTTACATAAGTGAGGAATTATTTCGAATTTCCATAGTTAGCATCGATGGCGCATAGCCAATTTGACTACCTTTTTGTATTTAGTAAGCCACTGAGAGCTGGACTTCTCCCTACTCTTGTACCACTTGCTACAATGGATTATATATCTGCATATCCTTTTTTTTGGGGGGTGGGGTGGGGGGTTGCTTACCTAATGATGTACTGCATTGATGATATCCGCCTCTTGCAGCTACTGCAGAATGCGGCAGCCAGGCTATTGACTGGTGCATCTAGGTCTAGTCATATTATACCTGGGCTGCATGGACTGCACTGGCTGCAGGTTCAGTGGTGTATCACGTTTAAGGTCGGGTTGCTGACCTATAAAGCCCTGCATGAGCAGGGACCCCAGTACTTGCAAGATCTTTTTACTTCCTACTGCCCATCCCGCTCACTCTGATCCACCAACGAGGGATTACTAGAGATTCCCAGGGTTCGGTTAAAGACATCTGGGGCACGTGCATTTTCTTATGCTGCCCCTTCCCTGTGGAATCTTTACCTCGTCGGATAAGAGAATGCTTGACTGTCTCAAGTTTTAAATCTGAGCTCAAAACTTATCTGTTTTTTAAAGCTTATTCTGAATGATTTTAAATATGGTTGTTTAATTTAACTGTGTTTTAATGAGTTTGTACAGCGCTTTGGCTTTGAAAATCACTTTAAAAATAAAGTTTTACTTACTTTACTTTTTACATTGTGCAGGAAGTTTTAATGCTATGTAATTGCATAAAATATATAAATAAAAAGAAAAAAAAAGAAAGTAAGAGTACCAGATGGAAAGGCATAGCAGATGGCCCCTGTAGTCCTGATTAGTAACCATCCAGCTTTATGCCCTTGCTTGTCAACCTCCAGTTATTTCTAGTAGCAGGAAAGAAAGAGGCAACCAGCAGGACTGTGAACTGGGGACCGCATGGGGGGATAGGAGCGTTGCGCGAGAAGGTACGGTTTATTGAGAGATCTCTGGAAAAAGGGGGCCCAAAGCAGTTGGAAAAAGGGTATTTGAACGTATTTTAGAAAAAAAAACAAAACAAAAATAAATAAATAATCATAATAAAACAAGAGTAACTGGGATTGAAAGGCATTGCGGATGGCCCCTGTAGTCCTGATCCTCCTCTGGCGATGCTCGCTGTGGTGCTTTGGGTTATTCCTGCTGTGAGGGGGCTCCGAGGTGGCAGGGCCCATTTTGTTGATGTCAGTCATGGAAGGGAGTAGGGCATTTATTTCTTCACCGGTCACAATTTTAATGTTTCTTCGGAATGGCAGGGCCCATTGTTTAAGGCCATGGTGGTTCTTTCGCTGTGGGCATTGGTCGGTTGTGAATACAAGGGTGGGTGGCAGCGCCTGCCTGGCTGAAGAAGTGGGCCAGCTTTTTCCTTGTTGAGTGGTCCACGTGGTGGCAAGGGGGTATGGAAGAGCTCGGGGAGAGGGACAGCAGGCGCTTTAGCGTGTGGTTGGTGCTGGCATTGTGTGGGCAAATGGGACCTGGGCCCATGCTGTGAGCGTGCGCTGCTCTTCTCCCCACCAGAGAAGCTGATGGCAGTGGTGGCTCCTGCAGGGAGCAAAAAAAAAGGGGAGATCCTTCCTGGCATTCAGTGGGGGAATACAAGCCCAGTAGGCATGCGTGAAGAGAGGAAGAAATGGTGCGCATAAGCGGCCAGCAGCCCCCATGCCATGTTTAAAGTGATTAAAAAATAAATGAATGAATAGAGAAATAAATAAATTGCACTGTATGATACTGGGTGTTTTCCACAGGCATGGGAACAAGAGAAACTACATAAGGTGCACAGACAGAAGGGGTTAAGTGTTCAAAGGCAGCAGGGCCCATTTTGTTGATGTTGGGAGTTGGGTAGTTAATGCCTCATGGGCTGTGGATTGTTTTTTGTGAGGGTTTTTTCCAGAGCAGTGGGGCTCGCTTGTTTTCAGAACCGAGGTTTGGTTGTGGTACCCAAAGAATAGAGGTGGCATCGCACTGGTGGGAGCCGGAGAGTTCTGCGGGTGTTCACTGGGGTTTTGCTTGGGGTTATTGGTGTGAGGCTGGCTCCTCTATGCTGTCCAAGTGAGTTGGAGTGTGATGGGGCTCCTGCTGGAAGCCATCCGGCAGGCGATCCGCCATGTTGGGTGGTCTCATTCTCCAATTCGGGCAGCCTGCTACCGGAGGAAGGGAAAGTGGCCTGGCGGAGCAGGATTCCAGTTGTGGGAGGGCATTAGGCCGGCACCATGGCCTAAGGAAGAAGAGCGAGGGTGTTTTTCAGTGGGTTTCTTGGGAGCAACTCCGGGCTGGGAAGTGGGGAGGTGCACAGTAGAGGATGACTGACTGAGGAACAGCCATGAAGATGCTCGGGACAGTGTTCTTAGGCCGGGGAGGCCACAGGCTTGGCGTTCAGCACCAGCAACAGGCTGCACATGCACGATAGTGGGAAGAGCTGGTGTGCATGTGTGGGCCAGCTGGTGGGTGCCATGTTTGTACTTCCAGGCACAGAAAAGGGTGACGGCTGCGTGCAATCGCACTGGAAGCGTGGCATATAAGGGAACAAATCTGAAAGGCAAACAAACAAAAATAATAACAAATAAATGATCGAATGAATAAAAGAGAAAGGTTAAAAATGCAAGAGGGGGCAATAGAATTGTGCTGCCTGGTACCGGCAGTGTTTTCAAGGGTATAGGGACAGGAGAAACAATATATTAAAGGTACAGTCAATAGGGGGTCAATTGGTTAAGAAGCAGGGTTTGAATCTCAGATGCTCCCAGTGGTTTCTGTTATAAAGTCAGCGCGGAAGGTAATAAAGTGCTTATACTAAACAGGTTGAGGGTCAATTGTTGCGCTTTGGAATTACAAGGGAATGCAAAAATACTAAACTACTGTGAGGCACAGGCTGGCTAGGAAGTTTAAATGTGTAAGATATATATTAAAAAAAAAAAAAAATCCGCCTATCAATGATTACTCACAAAGAAGCCCATGTGGCAGTAGAGGCTCGAGGTAATTATGGGCAGAAAAAGAGCAGCTCAGCACTTCGACTGGGAAGCAAAAATAAAATCAGAACGCGGGGCCTGCAGGCAGGTAATCCGGGGAACGGGAGCATGAAACAAAAACACATTTACAAGGGAATCAAGGTGCAAAGGTTTTTTAAAAAAATATGTGTATATGGATATATGTAACCCCTAGGTGGTGCTATCCCTTGGGCTACTACCCTTGCATGCTTGGCTTCTAACAGGTTAAAGGGCCTGAGTTCTGAAATGGGTGCCTCCACCCAAAGGTCTGGGTTGGTTTGGGTCATGCTAACCAGATCACAGCCCTCTGGGACACTGTGACCCTCCTTTTCTCCCACTAGTGGCCCACACCGTACACAACAGTGACTTTCCCAATAGCTTAGATATGCTAACCACATACACTTGTACTTGGCACGTACCCCCAGGACTGGTTCCTTCAGCTTGACTCTGGGGACCCCCTGCAAAATAAGGTGATGCAGTACAACAGCAACAATGTTATACTTTCAGCATAAACTGACACCACAGTCAATGTAAATTGCAGAAACAAACAGATCAGATTTATTCAGGGGTCTGTAACAAGGAGGGGGAATAATCAGGTTAATTAGCTTGAACACATTAATAATCACACTATTGTGCATGTACTTAGAGTCCCTCTCAGTCACACTGTCTGGGTACCCAGGATGGGGAAAGGGGCTAGCCAGGTCCATTGCTCGGGATAGGCTGTCATCGCAGCTGGTTGGGGCCCTGTGACGGAAAAAAGAACATGCACACACAATTTGTAATCTGGAGGAAACCAGATTGTGATCCCCTTGCAGTTCATAGCACATTTATATGTAAAGGAAATTACTATACCAGGCAGGCTGCTCCTTGAGAAGTGGGGAAGGCAGTCAGAATAGCAAAGGTCCAAACCGAGGAAAATATAGTCAACTCAGTTAAGAAGGGGGATAAAACCTTTTATAGGTACATTAGGGAGCATAGAAAGGTTAAGGGAGGAATAGTGAAGATTAATAAAGGGGAGGGGAGGTGGGCAGAGGGAGACAGTGAAAAGGCAGAGATACTGAATGAATACTTTTGCTCAGTATTCACAAAAGAAGATGAGGAGAAGTTACCTAAACCAGACAATAGAAGCACTCTGGGTGGGGTTGACACCAGTCCATTTACAGAAGAAAGATTCCTGAAAGAACTCCTAAAACTCAAGGTGGACAAAGCAATGGGGCCTGACGGGATTCACCCCAGAATCCTAAAAGAACTAAGGGAGGACCTAGTGACACCACTGACCACACTTTTTAACAAGTCGGGAGGATGGGGTGGTACCTGAGGACTGGAGGAGGGCAGATGTGATTCCCCTTCACAAAAGTGGGAGCAAGGCAGAAGCAGGAAACTACAGACCTGTGAGTTTGACCTCAGTGGTAGGGAAAATGATGGAATCACTTCTGAAAGAAAGAATTGTTGAGTACCTAGAGGCCAGCAGGGCACAGGACCCAAAGCAGCATGGATTCACAGCAGGAAGGTCATGTCAGATGAATCTAATTGATTTCTTTGACTGGGTGACCAAAGTAATAGACCAGGAAGAGGCTGTGGATATGGCCTACCTAGACTTTAGCAAGGCATTTGACACAGTCCCGCACAAAAGATTAATAATCAAGTTAGCCAGCCTGGGAATGGGTCCCAGGGTGGTAGCCTGGGTAGCAAACTGGCTGCACAACAGGACACAGAAGGTAATGGTAAATGGAACACATTTCGATAAAAGCGGGGTTACTAGTGGAGTACCTCAGAGCTCAGTACTGGATCCAGTCCTCTTTAACATCTTTATAGGTGACATTGCAGAGGGTCTGAAGGGAAAAGTATGCCTCTTTGCAGATGACACAAAGATCTGTAACAGAGTTGATACACAAGGGGGGTAGAAAGGATGAGAAGGGACTTGGCAAGGTTGGAGGAATATGGCAACTTAGACTCAATGCAAAGAAGTGCAAAGTATTGCACCTGGGAAACAAAAACCCAGGAGAAGAGTACACAATAGCAGGGGAGGTACTAACAACAACAAAAATGGAAAGGGACCTGGGGGTAGTCATATCAGATGACCTAAAGGTGGGTAAGCAATGTGAGAAGTCAGTAAGGAGAGCCAGGGGGATACTGGGATGCATAGGAAAGGGCATCACAAGTAGAAAAAGGGAAGTGGTTATCCCTCTGTACAGACAGTTGGTGAGACCCCATCTGGAGTACTGTGTGCAGTTTTGGAGACCTCGTCTATATAAGGACATAGACAGGATGGAAGCAGTCCAGAGGAGGGCAACTAAAATGGTGCAGGGTCTGCATTAGAAACCATATGAAGAGAGACTGAGAGAGCTTATATGTATACTCTTGATGAAAGGAGGGACAGGGGGGACATGATAGAAACTTTCAAGTACTCAAGGACTCAACAAAGTCCAGGAGGGTAGCATCTTTCAGAAAAGAGATGTGTAAGAACGAGGGGCACAATTTAAAGATAGAGGGGGACAGCTCAGGGTAATGTGAGGACATTTTTTCACGGAGAGAGTGGATGCATGGAACCGCCTTCCTGTGGAGGTTGTTGGGTCTAAAACAGTGGGGGAATTCAAACATGCATGGGACAGACATAAGGCAATTGTAGTGGGGGGTGGCAGGAAGTAGACTGTTGGTTAACTAGGATCTGCAGCTTATCCAGTAGATAGGGAAATGGGCAGACTGAGGGGGCCAAGTGGTCCTTATCTGCCATCAAATTCTATGTTTCTATGTTTCTATGTTTGATTCCGATCGCAAAATCACTGCAATTACCTGGGAGCACTACGGTAGCTAAAGTCCTGACAGGCCGATCGCTTTCAGCAAAATCTTCGGTCTTCTACAGGTTAAGCCTGGTCCCACAGCAGCAGCTTGCTTCCTTCTCTCAAACTTCAGATTCAGTCCAAAACATCCTCTTCTCCCTCTCAGGGCAGAAATCAGGCAAGTAGGCCAGCAGTCAGGCCTTCCACGGTTCTCCCACGCGAACTACACCACAATGGCCACTCAAACACACACAGCAGTGCTGCTCCTTCAGCATCCAACTTGAATCTGGCTTTCGGTCCTCTGCTCGTCGTGCCCGTAACTTGGGGCACAATGAAATGTTCAGAGACATGGTCTGAAATAAAACTTTCCATTTGTCTCCCTTTCTCTACTGGCAGGACAGCTGGATGCAGGAAGGCCAGACTCAGCGTTCCCGCCAAGTCTCCACGCTGCCCTGTGGGGCAGCAGCTCCATGAGCTGCTCACTCTTTCAGCTCCATCTCAGATCTGCCCCTCAGAGCAGGCAGCTGGGGAATTTCCCTTAGGTCCAAAAGATCTTGTTGGCTGATTCAGCTGTCAGTCACAACATGCTCCCTCTATAGGTGCAAAAAGGCTCCAATAGTCCAAAACTACATTTCCCAGAGTCTCACTCCACACAGCCCCATTTCAGCAGGCTCCATTTGAGAGTCCCAAGTACTGATTGGTCCAGTTCGGCAGTTCGGGACCAAAATGGTGGGGCAGAACAGAAACAGTTCGTGCTGCAAGAGAAGCAGGTTAAACAAACTACATTTTCATTGCTGCTCTAAATAGTTTCCAACAACTAGTTACATCTTTCAAAAATGCTCACTCTGCCCAAGTAGCAACAGCAGAAACAAAGCGATTTGTCAGCAGCTCGAACGGGACTCTGGCATAGAAATACACAGACCCCCCCTTGCAGATTAATTATACTGCAACTGGACAGCTCTTAAAGAGACAAACGCAGAGGCTTTAATAGCACTCTCTGGCAATTGCTGTTTAAAACAGCAGAGATACAGGACACCAGCCTGGCAAACGGCATTTAGGCACATCCAAGGAAGGCTTTTCGGTGACCCCCATTTGTAGGGCTATATATATACATATATATATATATATATATATATATATATATATATATGTAACCCCCAGATGGTGCTATCCCAAGGGCTACTACCTCTGCCTGCTTGACTACCTAACAGGTTGAGGGGCCTAGGTTGTATGGCGGGTGCCTCCGCGCAGAGGTCAGAGTTTGTAGTGGTTAGACTAGCTTGATCACAGCCCTCTGGGACACCATGACCCCTTTTGGTTCCCTCTAGTGGCTCACACAGTACACAGGAGTTACACCCCAATACCCCACATATACACATTGTTCACTCATAAAGTACCACTTACCCTCGAGACTGATTCTGCAGCATATTTCTGGGGACCCCCCTGTAAAATAAGATTAAACAACATACACAAATCAATACAATGCTTGGTATGTAGGTCCTGGCACTTCAGACAGTTTAAAGTTTAACAACATCAAATCTGGTTTATTTAGGGGAAAGAAAACACGGGAGGGGGAGATCAGGTTAATTGGCAGAATTAAATCACAGTACTGTGCACACATACTGGGTTGGAAAAGTCACACTCTGGGTACCCAGGTTGGGGGGGGGGCTAGCCAGGTCCGTTGCCCGGGGTTGGCCGGCAGGTGCAGATGGATAGGGCCCTGTAGAAGAAAATATATGCACAACACCCAATTGTAATCCGGAGCCGGATGGCTCAGTCCATGAAGCAGTGAAACAACAAAGAATTAGATGACACACTTGTGATTGAAAACAGGCTGCAGGGGAATACCCTGATTTGTTCTCACAATACCCAAGCTGAGGACCGGATGGTAGATGTTCTTCTGGATTGCCAGAACAACAGGGCATGGAGACAATCCTTGTGACTGGACCCCACTGCAGTTTATAGCAAACAGATTTAGTCCGAGACAAGCTGGGGTTTGCTTCCAGCTTCAGCACACAGCATACAGCACGGCAAATTGGAAATAGTGATTCCCCACAAGCACTACGCACATTCATATGTAAAAGGAAAGTACTATACCAGGCAGGCTGCTCCTCGATCCCGATCACAATTACTGCAAAATACCCAGGAGCACAGACAGCAGCTTCAGTTCCTGACAGACCGAACGCGATTCAACAATTTCTCCAGTCTTCTACAGGGTGAGCCTGGTTTCAACTCTTCAGACTTCCTTCTTTCTCCTCACCAATCGGATTCAGTCCAAAATGGCACTTACAATGGCTGCAGGCCGAACCTCAGGACCTCACACGTGCTTCCCGCATGAAACTATACACCACAGAGGCACAGAGCTCCTTCTATCTTCACTGTCACAACTGATCTGATCTTTCCAGTCACAGAGCAGGGCATTTCCTTTAGTTCCACATCATTCTGTTGGCTGGTTTGGCTGTCACTCACAATAAGACTCCCTCTGTTGGTGGAAAAAGGTGCCAAGATCAAAACTACATTTCCCAGAGTCACTGCCAATATAATCCCCTTGTGGCTGGCTCAAAATTAAGAGTCCAAGTTCTGATTCGTCCACAGGCTCCATTTTAGGGCTCCCTTAACCCAATTGGCCCAGCACAGCAGTTTAGGTCCAAAATAGAGGGGTAACACACACAGAGTCCCAGCTGCAATAAAGGCAGGTTAGACAAACTACAATTTTGCTAATGCTTTAAATGATTACAGGCAAACAGTTACAGCTTTCAGATGGGCTCCCTTTGCATTTCCAGCAACCGCAAAATGGACCGATTACTCCACAGCTTGGGCGGGATTCGAGCATTAAATACACAGTCCCCCCATGCAAACTAATTAGTCTGCAAGCAGACAGCTCTTAAAGAGACAGTACGTGGAGACTCAAATAGCACTCACTTGCAACCACATTTAAGCAGCTCAGAGGCCGTACACTGCCCAGACTTGGAGCATTCAGGCAAGCTCCTGGAAAACATTTGGGAACCCCCATTTGCAGGGGGGTTACATATATATATATATATATTGTGTTTATGTGTGTACATATATATATATATATACTGTATATATTTACACATGCCATAAACAGGTAGGAAAAAGGGGGAAGCAATATATAAAGCCAGAGTCAGAGGGGGTAGGGAGACAGTGTGAAGGAGGAGGAGGACTGGGAGGACCTCGAACACAAGGCCACAAGAACAATAAACAAAGAAAGGAGGTGATGGGTAAAAAGCCTGGTGGAGAAGGGTATGCTGTGTCAGTAAAGGTTTGGTGGCAGCAGTGAAGCAGAAGGAAGGGGAGGAAACTTCATGAAAATGGAAGACGCCAGTGGGGGGTTCCAGGAAGAGCCCAGTGGAGAAAAGGATGCCATGGGAGGTGCTGGACCAGGAACAGGCTGAGGAACCTGAGGTCAAGGCAGGCACAAGTGGTAAGGACAAGAGTATGGGTCTGGTGGCACGGGGAGCCAATGAGGGAGGGTCTGGCACTGGGGATGGTGGGTTTGGGTTATTCAGGATCCCAATCAAGCTGGAGGTGATGAATGAATGGAAAAAAAAGTATGTCCAGATGTGAGGGCAGGGAAGATGCTAGTGGAGGGGTTCGAAAATGGGCTTTAGTCTAGAATATCAGGGGGCGAGAAGGAGCAGGAGATCCTAGAACTTGGCCTCATTAAAGGGAAAAAGGATATAGCAGAAAGGAAAATAAGGAAGGAAGTGGAGGTGGGAGGATAGAGGGTCCATTTCAGACCCTACCTTTACCCAGTCTGCTGGCTTCACCACAGGGGCTGGTGCCAAAGAAGCAACAGGGGGAGTTTAGGCTTATCCATCACCTGTCATATCCGGAGGGGGCACTGGTGAATGATCACATCCCTGGGGAATATAGCGCAGTTTCTTACACAAAATTGGAACAGGTGGGGGTGATTAGAGCAAAGGAAGGGGCATTACTCACAAAGACCGACACTGAGTTGGCTTTTCGGCTACTACCAGTCAAGAAGGAAGACTGGGACCTGTTGGGATTCGGCTTTCAGGGGTTCTTCTATTTTGACAAGGCAATGCCTACAGCTGTGTGAAGTTAGAGACATTTAGCACTTGGATGCAATTAGCGTTTGGGAAAAGATACAGACACAATGTGGTGGTACACTAGTTAGATGATTTCCTGCTGGTGGGGGAGAACTGGAAGGAGACAAAGTCAATGCTCTAGGATTTCTAGCATATGTGCAAGAAGATAGAGGTACCACTTGCAGAAGGGAAGACGAAAGGTCCAGCTAGGAAGCTGGAATTCCTGGGAATTGAGGTGGATGCAGAAGAGCGGGTTTTCAGGTTACCCTAGCAGAAAGTTGCCAGACTCAAAGAACTAATACAGGAGGTCAAGAAGAAGAGGAGAGTCCCACTTGGTCAAGTACAACAGATGTTTGGGCACTTGAATTTCACATGCAGGGCAGTGGCTCCTGGGAGAGTGTTTCACCAGAAGATTAGCCAGGGCATCCGGGGGGGGGGAGCAAAACTGCCCCACCACTGAGTGGACATTTCACAGGGGATAAGGCAGTATCTGGAGGTGTGGCAGCAATTCTTAGTAGACTACAATGGGGTCACATTCTGGCAGAAAGAGTGGCTAGGGAATAACGATCTGGACCTATACACAGATGCATCTGGTTCTATTGGCATGGAGGCATATTTTAGGGGGCGGTGGATTGCAGAAGCATGGCCAGAGTCTTGGAGAGAGAGAGTGGGCTATTGAAGGACATAACACTGCTGGAGATTTTCCCATATGGGTGACGGTGCTGACATTTGGGAAGTTCTTAAGGAACAGGAAGATAATGTTTTGGTGACAATAGAGCAGTAGTGTAGGTCATCAATCAGCAAGGAGGACACTCGGTGTCAGTAAACGGGGTTTTGAGACAACTGGTGCTGTGGGGGATAAGACTAAACATGTCAATTGGAACCTGAATGCTATATAGGAGTTCCTGGTCTGCCAACACACTGGGGACATACTAAGAATGTGGAAGGTGGTGTGCAAATTGCTATATAGAGATATGTGAGAAAACTGGTATAACATGTATTCTGTCTTCCACAGGCAGGGAAGGAGCAGGCAGGTCTGTATCCTCGGGCATTATTACATTTATTGGTCAGAGATGTGGGCCGCCATCCATCAGGGAGAAAAACAGCTAGGGCAGGACCCCGACAAAAGTGATGGTTTATTGGAAAGGGGCCTGGGGCATGAGGTGGGCACAGATCATGCCAACCTTGAAGGAGTTGACGCAAAAGTGACCTCAGCCAGACCTGCTGATAATACATTTGGGGGGTAATGATCTGGGAGATCGACTATGGGGATTCTTGTGCAAGGAAATGCTAGGGGACCTAGGGGCAATTCAGCAGTTTTGGCTGCAGGTGAGGACAGCATGGCCAGAAATGGCACCTAAGATGGTTTGGCGGCAGGCCAGGGACATAAAAAAGGTGGAGCAGGCTAGGAAGAGGACTAACAGGCAGGTGGCAGCATGGTTAAGGGGGTTAGGGAGAACATACATAGCCCATAAAGACATTTCATTTACCAACCCAAGGAGGTACAGACCAGATGGGGTGCACCTTTAGACAGTGGTGATGTCAGCATACGTGCTACAATTGGGAGATAGTGTAGAAATTTGGGAAAAGAAGGGTGGGTGGGGGGGGGAGCCATCATTCCATCGCCTAAGCTGGAGATGGGCTAGTGGAAGTTTTTGGGAAAAATAAAATGGGGGTGGAAAGGGGGCAGGTAAGATCCACGGGCGGGTGCAGACGCCTGGACATGGAGGCAGATGAAAAAGGAGACGTACGATTAAGGAAGTAACCATATGGCGGGGGGGGGGCCAGTTGCCGTTGGCAACAGTACCGAAAGAGGGGGCAGCAATGGGAATAGGAGAAGGGGTATTGGGCTTTACAAACATCCAGACCCTGAGAAGATGACAGGAGAACCAGAGACATTTACAAAAGACAATTGAACTATGTGATTGAACAGACTGTTAACTGTTGGACTTTATGATAGATAACGTGGGGAAAGATGAAGGAATGTTTATACAGGTAAATATGTAAATTTTAAAGTGGCAAAGTAAAGGTGATGATGTGATGCATAAAATAAATTAATTGCCAGTCGAGCACCCACTAAGAAGTTGTCTGTGCGTTATTTTCTGGGGGAATCTCCCTCTGACAAATAACCATACCCTCTGTTCTCTTCTCCCCAGCTCTCTGGTGGTCGTGAGGGCAAATGCTGCTGCAGCCCTCCCACAAGCCCTGACGTGCTGGATCACCCAGACGGATAAGGTACGATGGCACAGGGCTGCTTAGAATGCCAATGTGTCTGCCTATGTTAAACCTGTTTTCCAGCACAGCAAGTAGCCATTGTACCCATAAGTAGTGTGTACTGTAATTTGTACAAGCATGCAGTAATGTAGTTTGGGGCCAGTTAGTGCTGCAAAAGCCAGCCTTAATTCGAATGGAAGTACCAAGTTATGTTGGCAGCGACAATGCCGACCTCCCCCACAGTGACGGTACAATAACAACGCAGGTATTGTGACACCTGTTCTGTGGCTCTGTCCCCTGCATCCCCCAGACTTTAAGATTCCAACTCCAGGTCGGAGTTGGTCTGGGGAGGGGGTGGAACACTGGGGGAAGGTGAAACAGGGAAAAAGGACCATTACCGCTAATGTCGCCGTAATGGTCTTTTTTCCCTTTTCGCCGTCGGGGTGTCGCCATAAAGGGGTGTACCAATTCGAATTAGGGTCAAGTGTTCCCTCAATCTGCCAGGCAGCCCCACCTCCCACCTCCTTCCTACCTGATATATAACCATACCCTCTGTTCTCGTCTCCCCAGCTCTCTGGTCGTCATGAGGGCAAATGTTGCTGCAGCCTTCCCCCAAGCCCCGACATGCTGGATTACCCGGATGGATCAGGTACGATGGCACAGGGCTGCTTAGAATGGCAGCACATTATTCTTGCTCTGCATTTGCTTGTCCTGCTGGCACTCCACACCAGCTGCCCCACCACCCCCACCACCATCCTAGGTGAGCTGTCACTTATATAGCGAGCATCACACGAGTACAAAAAACAATTAACTTACTTTTCCATTAGCAGATTATCTGCAACCACCACTAGTGGCCGCCCAAAGCCTTCAAAGCTACCTAAACACAGCAAACAATATACTGCTCCTATACTTAACTATACTATGCCTGCTTGCACCTCTTGCGTCCCTTCCTCCTGCCTCCTCTCCAAATCTGCAACCTAGCCCCCTAATCATTGATTTCATGGCTGCTCTAACTCCACACGATACCACCTCCACCAGCGGGCAGCCCACAATAGTTCACCTATACAAGTGGGACCTCAGAGCTTCCATCCTCCCACCCTCCTTTTACGCTAGACTGTTGGCCTTAAATTTATCTACCCTAGGCAGCTCCTCACAAACCTCCCAGCATCTATTGGCCCCCCAAAAGTCACAATGGGCCAGGCTCATAACCAAACACCTGTTCACAATGCTGCTCCTCCTAGCTGGTGATATCGAGTTAAACCCTGGCCCTACCGCCCCCAGCAACCTCCACCCCTCCCCATTTCTCCAATTACTTCGGAGCTTTAAAATAGTACACTTAAATATCTGCAGCATCCTAAACAAGCTTGACAAATTAAAACTATGTGTACTATCTCTGCACCCTGATATTATGATAATCACTGAGACCTGGCTGAAACCACACAACCTGGATGTAGAACTTCATGTCCCCAGTTACTCCATCATCCGGCATGACTGCCTGGGCAATAAAAAGGGCAGGGGCATTGCCATGTTCATCTCCTCCCAGCTTCAGTTCACCTCAGTTCGGCTTCCTGAGCCTATGGTGACCATAGACACCCTGCTAATTAAAGTTGCTCTCCCCCACTCATTTCCTGTGTTTGTAGCAGGGTACTACTGCCCCCCTGATACCCCTCTGCCCGTTGTCCTAGACCATCTTGGCACCTTAAAGACCCTTGCATCAGTGGGAGAGCTGCATATCCTTGGGGACTTCAACCTAAATTGGCTTTCTAGTGCCAGTGCTAAGCTCCGAAGCCAAGTGATTGCACTAAACATGTCCCAACAAATCTCTGAACACACACACCTGAACCACAAATCCCAGAACTACTCCCTCTTGGACTGGGCCCTGATCATGTACCCCCACTGGGTACTTGATGCTGGACACCTGCCAGCCTCCCTAAGTGATCACCACAAGATTTATGTAGTGAGGAGAATATTCAGGCCCAAGGCAGCGCCCCCTCATACTCTGCACACAAGGTCCTACAAATCTCTTGACCTCACAGCCCTCTTAAATGACCTGGCTGGCAAATATAGACTGGTCCTTCATCCCCAGGGCAGCCACCATTGATGCCGCCCTAGAAATCTTCAAGTCTAGATTCCTAGCTGTTTGGAACTACTATGCACCACTCAGAAGGGCTCGAGTTAGGGGAGCCCACTTGCCCTGGATCACAGCCAATCTCATAGAGCATCTCCATGACAGGGACCGGGCCTAGAAAACTTACAAAGCAGCAGGCACCCACTCAGCACTCCAACATTACTGTTCACTTTGGAACACCTGCACTAGGCTCACGTGACAAGCCAAAATGAACTACTTTAAAGCCTTCTTCCACTTCAACATAAACTACCCAGCAAAGTTTTGAAAGACAATCAAATCACCCTCGCCCCTCCTGCTCAGCCCCCTATTCCAGCCCTGGATGTAAAGGGCACTATCGTCATGGAACCAAACACAGTGACCTTAGTTTTCAACACCTTTTTTACAAGCTACTCATCCTCCCTCTTGTCCATCTCTCTCGTCACCCCCCATGCGCCCACCCCCTTCTGCCCCAACAACACCCTAACACTTTTCCTTTCGCCCAGTTACCCCATCCGAAGTACTAAAAGCACTGAGGTCTCTCAATCCTACCAAAGGTAAATGCCCATCAGGACTGGACAGCAAAATTCTCCACCTATCCACACCTGCCATTGCCAG
This sequence comes from Neoceratodus forsteri, assembly GCA_016271365.2. Classification (NCBI taxonomy): domain Eukaryota; kingdom Metazoa; phylum Chordata; order Ceratodontiformes; family Ceratodontidae; genus Neoceratodus; species Neoceratodus forsteri. Next base: position 46,311,697 of record CM057451.1, read on the forward strand.
CCCTCTGGCCGATCTGTTTAACATCTCTTTCTTGCTAGCATCGATCCCCTCTGACTGGAAACATGCCACAATCATCCCCCCTTCCTAAAGGAGGCGATCCCTCCTCCCCGGGCAACTACCACCCCATCTCTCTTCTCCCCATACTAGCCAAAATCCAGGAGCGCCTCAATCACTCCCAACTCTCCTCCTTCTTCTCACCCTACAAGTCTGGATTTAGGAAATCACACTCCACCATCACCTCCCTTCTTCGACTCACTGACGCCATCCTCACAGGGTTGGATAATGGGCACACCACTTCAGCCATCTTTGTTGACCTAGCAAAAGCCTTCGACACTGTCTCACATGCCCTCCTACTATCCAAGCTCTCCGTCGCCAGACTCTCAGGAGCTGCCAACAGCTAGTTCCATTCCTACCTGGTGGGTAGGTCTCAATCAGTAAGAATTGGCTCTCACACTTCGGTCCCCCTCCAGGTCACCACAGGAGTCCCCCAAGGCTCGGTTTTTGGCCCGATTCTGTTTTCCATCTTCCTAAATGACCTGCCCTCGGCCTGTCCACACACATCCATTCACATGTATGCAGACGACACAGTACTGTACGCAACAGATCCCAACTCCTCTGAAGTAACTTCTAGACTACAGCAGGACTTCAATCATGCCCAGCTCTGGTTTAGGTCAAATCAACTTTTTCTTAATCCCAAGAAAACGGTCTCCTTAACCTTCGGCATGAGGCAGAGACTCTCCCATCTTCCCGCCATCCCCACCTTCCACACCACTGACGGAATTCCCCTGGATGCTTGCAACTCATTCAGGTACCTTGGGGTCTGGCTCGACCAGCACCTTGATTTTTCTGCTCATATAGATGCAATCCACAAGAAACTGCACCCCAAGCTGGGCATCCTATATCGTAACAAGGACTGCATCCCTCTGCCAACTCGCAAGGCAATTGTACAGAAAATGATACTTGCTGTCTACAGCACTGCTCCTAAGTCCTCCCTAGCCAGACTGGATCCTCTCTTCCACTCCTTCTGTCAGTTCGCCCTGGACTGCCCCCCCCCAAAACCCATCACTGCATTCTCTACAGGTCATTGGACTGCCAATCGCTTCATGACAGGAGACAGGCCCACTGTGCTGGGATGACAGCAAAATTCTGGGACTAGTCCCTACCCCCTTACCTCACAGCAGCCCTAACAACTCAACCCCCACCTGCATACTCACTCAGGAACACCGACTCCCGGCTCCTCTATGTCCCACATATGTCCACCTCTTCTGGCCAGGCTGCCTTCAAATACTACATGCCTAAACTATGGAACTCCTTGCCAACAGATATTCGACACACCACCAATACCCAGCACCTCCACTCTCTCCTCAAGTAGCATTTCTCCATCAGCTGTCTTGGTATGTGAAACCCAAAACCAAGGGCTCGTTTTTGTGCAAAATAGTTTGGAAAACTGGTGCCTAAATACCGCGCATGCGCAGCAGTGGTACATTCTCATGCATGTGTGGAATTTTTTACCTGATCGCTACTATGCATACACAGGATTTGGGCACCAGTTTTCCAAACTATTTTGTGCAAGAACAAGCCCTCGGTTTTAGGTTTCACATACCAAGACAGATATAGAATAACAGAGTTTATGTTTGTTACAGTGGGCATGTGAAATTATGCATGACCGGACAGCGCTATAGGTAGACGCGCGTTCTCAGCTCGCTCTCGCCATGAATTCGCTTCCAGTGCACAGAGACTTTCAGCCGGGATGATGGGATTACAAATAATACAAATTTCACCAAAATTGGTAAGCGGAACCATGTGTGCTTTACTTAGATACATTCTACAGTGACCATTCAATAGTTATATGCATAGCAACCCAGTGATGGTAAAGAAGCAAAAAACGAAGGATACAGCTGACAGTGCCCCTTTAAGAAGTACCTCTTCTTTGTATTGTCTTAAAAACAAATTGAAACTTTGGTTATTATCATTACATGAATGTAAATGTTTTCAGTAATTGTATGTATTAATTGTTAATGTCTTATGTTAAGTGATGGGTCGGACCTAAAGAAAGGCTTGTCGCAGTGTACCTACCCAGTTAACAAAATAAAACAAATAAACAAACCATGGCTTTTTTTGTTTTTCCTACAACGGAGGACAGTGGGTTATAGTGGAGAGTTATGGCCCCGTGTGATTCAATTACTTCATTGTCATATACTGCCTTCATCGCTAAATTCCTCTGGGTATTTAACTCACCTTTAATTGACACTCATTGATGGACTGGTTGGTTAGTATTCCTTCCTCTTTACTTGCATTGATCTTCCTATAACCTTACCAGGCAAGCGCCTTGCACTGAATAAAGGACCAGGTTAGCCTGAGATGTTTGTGCAATTCCTACTGCTATCATGCTTCTACTTACTAGTTGTTTACCATGCTGCACATTGCCTGTTACTCACTGCATTACCTTGTATGGCCTGCTCCAATGCTAAAGATGTTTACCATGCTGCATATCGCCTGTTACTACCTGAATTACCATGTATGGACTGCTCCATTACTAAAGGTGTTTACCATGCTGCATATTGCATGTTACTACCTGAATTACCATGTCTAGACTGCTCCATTACTAAAGGTGTTTACCATGCTGCATATTGCCTGTTACTACCTGAATTACCATGTATGGACTGCTCCATTACTAAAGGTGTTTACCATGCTGCATATTGCCTGTTACTACCTGAATTACTATGTATGGACTGCTCCATTATTAAAGGTGTTTACCATGCTGCATATTGCCTGTTACTCCCTGAATTACCATGTATGGACTGCTCCATTACTAAAGGTGTTTACCATGCTGCATATTGCCTGTTACTCCCTGAATTACCATGTATGAACTGCTCCATTACTAAAGGTGTTTACCATGCTGCATATTGCCTGTTACTCCCTGAATTACCATGTATGGACTGCTCCATTACTAAAGGTGTTTATCATGCTGCATATTGCCTGTTATTACCTGAATTATCATGTATGGACTGCTCCATTATTAAAGGTGTTTACCATGCTGCATATTGCATGTTACTCACTGAATTACCATGTATGGTCTGCTCCATAGCTAAAGAAGACTAGCCAATCATGCCCATCAATTTATTGGCTCTAGCTCACTCTCAGCTGCCGGTCTCACACTACACCCTAGTATGCATCCTGAGCGTGTGAAACCTGAGTGGAATCCTTCCTTTCTGGCCCATAGTGAGAATGTCCTTACTCCAGGTGGAGCTTTAATCATTAATGCATGGCAAAGCCTCTTGATGTAGAATTTATGACTAGCTGGGAAGGGTGGTTACGTGCGTTCCCCTTTGGCTGTAGTATTAATTTACTACCATTGCATCTTCAATACTTCTCCCTATGGCTGCCTCTGGTTCACCTAGTTTGTATTTTTGATTGACAAGCCAGTGGAGTGCCTCAGCAGTGACTGCTCTCCTCCTTCTGCCTTGTAGGTGCTTGTTGCAGAGAATCCTTGCAACCTTTTATGACATTCCCATCAGACGGATAGAGTGAGAGCCCTCCACCAAATCAGAATATTTTCCACCCCCTTGAATTGAATTTCAAATGTAGCAGCTGGGCTGCCACTAAATAAAGTAGCCCAAGCCTGGAGGGAAGGCGATCTCAGCTTTGGATCCCCAGAGATTTCCACCTCAAAGGTTTTTTTTTCTCTCCTCCATGCCACAGATCACAATACTTACTTAGTTTAGTAATAGTCTTAGCTTACTTAGGTAGGTTCTGCTGCTGGATGGGATGGGATGGGTGATGGCCCTACTAGTTGTTTCCTCTCTCTCCTTAGGAAGCCGCTTGCTGTCATCAGTACAAGCCATGTTACTGGAGCTATCCTGCTAACTTGTGCATCTCATTCATGTTTTTTTAAGCTGCCTTTTGCTGTCAGTCTGCTTCTGTATCTCCTAGTCATTGATCGCTGCTACAATTCTTTTGGGGTTCTTTCCTAAGGTCCCTTTAGCCAAGGGACCCTTCCCGCAGCACCTCTAAGGGTAGAACCCTCTTACAGGGTTCCTTGCCTTCAGTATCCCTACAGGGTGGTAATTCCTAATGGAATAGAAAGTGTGAATGGCCACAACATTGTAATACAGGTGCACAAGCATAACATTATTCTGGTTGCATAGGCCATTAAACTGTAAAAGAAAAGGGTACTTGTAGTTGTAATTCTGTTACTAGTATCCATCTATAACTCCACACTGCTAGTATATCTAGAACATGCATCTGCAGTGTGGTCGAGGCTGGCAAAATCAATACATTTAATGTCGGACTAGATAAATGAACAGAAATAAAGGAGATCCATTGATTTAACTATTAAACACTAAGCACAAGATGAGCAGCCTTCAGTTCAAAATCCCATGCCCCTTCCAATTTGATTCCAAGATTATTGAATCACTTCGCAGACACCTGTGGCTCATATTTTGGTCTCCCTTTTTCCTACAAGAAGAGAACAAGCAAAATCAGGCATTAGTCAGAGTAGGAAGGGTGGTATTGGGAGCAATAGATTAATACCGTCAAATTTTAATATTCATCCGCTTTTGATAACCTTTCATGCTGATTTTTTTTCAAGATTTAAATGATGTTATCAGATATCTTTTAAAAAGATTGCATGTTTAATTGTTTGTTTTTAATGTGAAGGTCTCTGAGCTCTTGGAATGGGGTAATACACACACAAAAAAAGTGTCTTGCCTTATCAACTGAAGAGTATATATACAAATAAACTTTTCTTCTTGCACTGTGGACTCACCCATATCTTTACCCTACAAGCAGATCACACGCAATTCAGAGATACGGGAGATTAGGTCAGTGACAACTTTTTGCACTGCTGTCATGGGCTCAGCAGGTTGCACATGCACCTTGGGGTCCAGAAGATCAGATAGTTGTGGGTTATAGCCCCACACCAGGACACCCTGGGGCGAAATGGAGCCTGGAACATGGCAATCAATGTCTAGTCCCCATACCCAAGGGCACCATCTTTTTTGATGGGCAAAAGGCCGGGACGGCCCAGGAACCCTGTCCAAGCCAGGCGGTGTTGTGCAATGCCAGATCTGTTTGAACAAGTCTGCTGTTATTGCCAACTTTGTTAAAACAGCTGTTCTGGCTTGCATCACTGAGACCTGGCTGGATAAAAATGCTGGCCCCATTTTAGAGGCAGCAATTCCAGCCGGGTACTCGGTAATAACACCGCCCAAGATTGGACTATAGGGGGGTAGCAGTCTGTTTTAAGACCGGGTTGGGTCTCATACCAGATGAGTAGGCCGAATCCTTTGAGTGTACTGTGGTAGCTGTGTGGGCTGCAGGATAGCTCTTGTCTATAGTCCACCCAGGGCCGAGAAGCGATTCCAGTAGGAAGTGGCAGACTTCGTCGCTGACATGGCAATGGAGTTGCCCAGACTGATGGTGTTGGGAGACTTCAATGTCTGGGTCGACTACGAACTCTCATCTTTTGGTCAATACTTCCTCCAGCTGATGACATCGCTGGGCTTTACACAGGTTGTTTCTTCAGCTATCCATAATCATGGTCACTCTTTGGATCTGGTTTTCCTCCTGGGGATTGAAGCCTCTGATTTGGGGGTGGAACCTGTCAGTTGGTCTGATCATTACACCATGAGGTTCGACTTTTGTGCCCCCCTTCATAGGTCTGCCCCTGTGGAGATGGTCAGTTACCGCCCTTTACGGGATGTGTGTCCCGAAGACCTGATGACAGTGATCGACCTCTCATAGTTTCCTGTTGCCAGCTTGGGTCCAGAGTCAATGGTTCTGGCCTATAATCAGGTCATTTCCTCTGCCGTAGACTTGATAGCTCCTGTCTGTGTTCATCCCCCCCGCCCTCAGGCCTCTTGGTTTGATGGGTCCTTAAGGAAGCTGCAGCATGTGGGACGACGGTTAGAGCATTGCTGGCGGAAATCTGCTCTGGAAGTCGACCACCTTAGTTTGGTGGAGCATTATCAGCTCTACCAATCAGAGATCTCCCATAAGAAGGCAGAGTTCCTGTCCAGGGAGATCGCTGTCACTCAGAATCGACCAGCTCAGCTCTTCCGAACTGTGGACATGTTGTGCAACCCAGCCTGTCTGCAGCTCTGTCGAGCTTTTTCACAAAAAGAGTGTGATGAGATTGCTCAATTCCTTGCTAATACAGTGGTTGACATCAGATCGGAGATCCACGTGACCCGCTATATGGGGGATGCTGTTGGTCGGCATCTGGTCGCAGTACCTCATGTCTCCTGGAGTACCTTTGACCTGCCAGAGTTTGAGGATATTATGTGGATTGTCCAGGGGATGCACCCTACATGCTGTAGTTTAGATCCAGGCCCAATGTTCCTGATTTTGGGTTGTTTTCAGATCATTGGCCCATTTCTGGCTCAAATTGTCTGGTGCTCCTTAGACTCGGGTGAGTTCCCAAGCTCTCTGAAGGAGGCGGTGGTGACACCCCTTCTGAAGAAAACTTCATTGGACCCAAATATTTTTGCTAACTACAGACCGATCTCAAACCTTCTCTTTATTGGTAAGGTTATAGAGAAAGTAGTGGCAAATCAGCTGGAGAACCATTTGACCATCCAATGTATCTACGAACCTCTCCAGTTGGGTTTTCGTAAGAGGCATAGTACTGAGACTGCTCTGGTTCTGGTGCTCAATGATCTCCTGATGGCGAGAGATTGGAGAAACCATTCTATTCTGGTAGTCTGTGATCTCTCTTCAGCCTTTGACACTGTAGACCATGGGGTTTTGCTCAAGTGCCTGAGGTCCATCTGTGGCTTGTCAAGTATAGTGCTCAGATGGTTTAGATCTTTCCTATCTGGGATAACGTGGAGAGTTGTCAGGAATTTTTTCTTCTGACTCTTTCTCTCTGCCTTGTGGGGTTCCCCAGGGTTTGGTGCTGTCCCCCATGTTGTCTGCAGTGCATATGCTACCCCTCTGAGACATTTTAAGATGGTATTGGCTGAGGTTTCACTGCTATGCTGATGATACCCAGCTCTACCTGTCTTTTGCTCCTGACCAGGTTAGTGCTCTCTCAGTATTTAATAACTGTCTTGCTGAAATCCATGACTGGATGAATTTGACCAGGTTAAAGTTGAACACCGGAGTAGTGGACCCGGGTTGCAGGATAGAGGGGTTGAGGACTGATCAACCCTCTGGTTAATTTCTAGGGGGCAATTAGATCCTTACCTCAGAACGGGTGCAGAACCTGGGAGAGGTACTTGATGACGGGTTGACCCTTCATTAGCAGGTGTTGGCAGTCATCAAGTCAGCCTTTTACCCTCTTAGGAAAATTGCCAGGGTGAAACATCTTGTTCCGTCCAGCGATTTACCTGTGTTGGTCCATGCCTTCGTGACCTCTCGCCTTGACTACTGCAACTCCCTTTACTTTGGGCTTCCTGGGGTTAATATCTTCCACTTGCTGCTAGTGCAGAATGCTGCAGCTTGATTGTTGACAGGGGTGTCAAGAAGGTTGCACATTACCCCTGTGTTGCGCGATCTGCACTGGCTGCCGAATCAGTGGTGGATCACCTTTAAGGTAGGTTTATTGACCTACAAAGCCTTACACGGACTTGGTCCTGAATACTTGAAAGAGCTTCTGATTCCTTACATCCCTGTGCAACAGCTCCGTTCGGCTGATGAGGGGTTGCTGGAGGTTCTGAGGGTTACTTTAAAATCTTCTGGGGCCTGTGCTTTTATGTTTGTGGTCCCAACTCTCTGGAATTCTCTGCCCCGCCATCTTTGGAAATGTACGACCATGGGGAGCTTCAAGCCAGAATTTAAAATTTACCTGTGGAGACAAGCATTTATGAGTTGATGCGAGCGATTCATGATTTTAATGTTATTTTAACTTCATTTTTTGGGGTTTTATTGTCATTTCTGTACAGCGCCTTGGTGCTTGAAAGGTGCTTAATAAGTATTTTATTATTTATTATTTTAACCCAATACTGACACTGCAGTGCAACATGGTGGGGTGCTGCACTTTTGAGGTGCTGTCTTTCAAATGGGACATTAAACCATGGTCCCATCTAACTGTTCTGGTGGTTGTTCAGGTGGACATTAGAAAGATCCCATGGAGCTTCTCAAAAAGAGTAAGGGATTTTTGTTATTGAAAGAAAGAAATATAACAAACTGAATACAGTACTAGCATGCAGTCAGCAAATGGAATATCTACACATAAAGATACACAGATGAGCAAATCCCTACCCATCATACCTGTAACTTATAACATTACAAAAATGACAGCGCACATGGCAGAATAATACTAGGTCACAGTAAAGAAGTGTTGAAAGTCATAATTCAGATACAGTGAAAGAAAAAGTAAAGAAAACTGTACTTGCAGAATCCAGTGCACATTCCTCCCTAGAGGTTCTACCCTGTGAATCCTGCAGTGATGTTATCTCAGATCTGTAAAGGTAGTAAAGGGAACTAGTAACCTTATAATGTATGGGGAACCCTTATTAACTGAAATCAAGCAGATTGCAACTTTGTTATGCTGTTGTTATGACATCACTCTGTTAACCCTTTTGATTATGTCATATCAATGGTATAACAAAACAGAATGCTCACAACAATCATTGTTCTAACAAAATGGAATGCTCACAATCAATGTTCTGTAAAGTAATTCAATCCATGATTACACAATCTTGGTAGCCCATGTACTATAAAATATAATGTATGGTCTTTGGTTAACAACTGTGCTGAAAACACTTCTCAAGGTTGCTATGACATCTGAAAACCTCTCAATCTATTCTCTCAACATTTACAATGATGTCATGGCAACCTCTCAAAGTGTTTACAGCATGGTTATTAACCAAAGATCATACATTATTCTCTATATTAGCCACAAACACTGATCGAAACAAAAACATCACTCTCACAGTGGTACTGTGGAAACCCACACAAGGTTGTAAATCCATGCTAAAGATCAAAGACTGATACGTAAATGCCTGGAATTTTGGTTCCCCCCACTGCCGTACCAACAAGTCCCAAACCTTCATAATATATGGACATGTGAGGAACAAAGGAACCTGTATTTCCAGCTGGCCTCCACAAACATGGACAATAGCTCTCCATCACAATTTTATGTTTATGGGCGGCACAAACCCCCACTCTACCATCACAATTAAGCCATGCTATATCCCAGGTATATACAGGAATTCTAGGATCCTGGAGAAGTCTCACTGCATCAGTCTTTCTCCCTGATATATACATGGGTAAGTCAAGGGGTGTAAAAAAAAACTTAGTAGTCAAATACTCTAACAGCAGAGCAGATGACTGTTCTGTTTTACCAGATTCATTGATAGTTTTTAACACTTTATTGTCTGACATAATTGCATTATGTACAGAGAAACATCCCCTATTCGATTTTGTACAGGGATGTTCTGGTGCCCCACCTCCCAAGTGGTACGGTAAACAGGTATCCACTGTACCACCCAGGGGCCCCAGTGCTGTTCTCCAGAGCAAAGAACAGCTCTCAAGTTGTTAAATAAAAATGTAGTTTTGGGGGAAAACAGATTAATCCTCCTTCAGCCACCTGATTTTACAGGAAGATATGTACAATTCCTTTTCATTGGATTAAGCCTACTCCCCCACAGGAACTGGAAAATATACCATACAGTCTTGATTCTAGTTATTCAGGTAGGGGAAGAACAGCACTAATGTACAAGAAAACTGGCAAGAGAAAAGTCTTGACTAACAAGACTTATTTCTGCTTAGACAAGGCCATACCTTTGTTTCAAACCTACTGATCTTCCTCTCACATTCCGACAACTTTATTTCCCAGCTTCATAGCCCATTGTCCCCCCTACTAAAATGTATCCCCAGGATCTGCATATCAGTGTATTCCATGGTACACCACAAATATCAGTGGGAACCTCCCAATTCCTGAGGGACCCAAGGGTAACAAAGGAGCTTTTAGTAAAATTATTTCTTGCCCCTGCCTTATTTAAAAATTCCTGTAAAACAGAAACAACATATCTTCCTAAAGGTTCATCTGCCACGAAAAGAACAGCATAATTCATGTACACCAGTATTTTCAGTGGAGGGCCTGCTTGACAAAGTTCCAAACCTCTTACATCTCCTGATGATTGGATCTTTCATAGGAGAAAATCAATGCACAACACATAGAAGAAGGGGCTCAAAGGACAGTCTTGGCACACACCCTTTTGTATGATCACCAGCAGCCCTCAGCCCATTAACCAATGGCCACATAGCAGTAGCTGTATAAAAAATACTACTGCATTGCAAAAAAAAAAAGTCTGGAATGCCAAAGAACTTCAATGCTGAAAATATGTAAGTCATGGGACACCCTGCAAATTTTTTCTCCTGATCAACAGAGAAGGGGAGGCCTTCCAGTAAGCCTCTATTCCCCCTTTCAAATACCTGTCTTGTGGCTACTGAACTGTCCACTATACTTCATCCAGGCACAGCACAGTACTACACTGGTGAAATTAGAGACCCCACAATCGGTGTCAACCTGCTACACAGTATTTTAAGCAACATTTTCTTGTCCACATTCAATAGTCTGATTGGCCTCCAATTTTCTTAAAACTCTATGATCACAATTCTTAAAGAGGAACAACAAAAAGGATCAACCCAGGGACCCCGGACATGCGGCAGAAGCAAATATCTCATACACCTACACCAAGTCTGGCCCCAGGGAATCCTTCTCTGCCTGATAAAGTTCAACAGGTAGATTCTGTAGCAAACCTATAGCCTCCAAAACTTCTGCCACTGCTGTTGGGGCCACCAGGATTACCTCTTCTGTGGGAGAGATACCAGGTCCCTGTCTATCAGGTAAAAAGGCTTCCACAGGAATAATCAGGGTGGATGGGGATCCAAAAGACTATTGTAGGCTATCATAAACTATCATCTGCTAAGTAGCCAAATCAGTTTGTCAAGTGCCATTGTCTGCTAATAGTCCAGAAAAATCCTTTTGGTAACCTTTTCTTTGCACCCCTTAAAAATATCTATCGTGTATTTCCTTGACTGTGTTCCAAATATCATTTTGACCTGGAGTAACTTAGCTCTACTATACTGGACTGTGGTGGGCTTCAGAAGGGTGGGATGGTGGGTAAGGGGCACATTCCTCAGCCTGTGCCACTACAAAATTCATTTGCTGCTCTGGCAGGACAGGACTGTTGGGAGAAGGCCCCTGTAGTGGTGACAGAGGAGGATATTTGGGGCCTCCATAGGGGAGGCCCCAAGCTGGGAGGCAGAGGACCCCAGCAGAGGAGGAAACAACTTCTGGTGGGGGACTTGATTGGTGGGGGGTAGTTTGGGGAATAGGAAAGGATGGAAGAAGGAGATAAGGTACCTACCTGGCACCACAGTTGGGGGGGTGGGCAGCAGATCCTAAGGATCAGTAGGGCAGCAGTACAGGAGGGGGAGTTAGATGTCATTGTCTACCTGGGGACCAATGGCAAAGCTAAGGATGGGATTGAGACTGTGCAGAGACTTTTCAGGTAAGTGGGGAAGGATCTTAGTCAAGTAAGACACATGGTGGATTTTGCTGAGGTGCCACTTGTCTGCAACTGGGGAGAGGATGGAGTACTTCACACCAGGAGCATCAAATCATGTTTGAAGGAATGGTGGAGATTAGGGGTTCAGCTACATTGGGGACTGGGGACCAACATGGAAGGATATGGGCTGTTACAGAGGTGATGGCCTACATCCATCTGGGAGATGAATCACAGTCCTCAGTGGATGGTTTGAATATTGCTTTGATGAACATCTGAACTAGGCATGAGCAGGTAGTGAAATACCCAACCCTAAATACTACCTGTGGGCACCTGTAAAATACCCTAAATTACACTACACATATCCTAATGAAAAACAGGCAGTTGGTCATGGTTGGGCAGTTACTACCCTAATCATTCTATTACCTTATTACCATACCCTAACAATAACAAAATGTAAAAGACTGTTTTTGACTGTAGGCTGTACACTATTAAAATGTTTGTAAAGTGCTCTGAGCCCTGTCATTTATTACTGTGACATAGTTAGATACACTGTCTGTCTCTGCAGCAGTTGGTAAAACAGTATCCTTTTACAGCTGTATTACACTGTTTATCAATCAATCAATCAATCAATATCTTTATTTATCCAGGCGGGCACCATTGAGCAAGCTCATTTACAAGGTGGACCTGTGGTCCTACAGTAATAATACAGAAAGATAAGTTACAATAGTACAAACAGTAAAAATAGCAGCTATTATAGTAAAAAATGCACATTTACAGGTAATATACATTGAACATAGAACTACAGGGAGTTGTGGATAATAAACTTGTGCTGGATCCAAGCCCAAAAGCTATGCATTTTGGTACTTTGGTATTTTTGGACAAAAGAAGGCAGTTGCCCATCATGATTGTCCTCCATATACATGGATCATTGACCAAGTCCCTACTCAAACATCCATTTATCTAATTTGTTTTTGAATGTTAAGATGTTGGGGGAATCAACCAAATCCTGTGGTAGTTTATTCCAAATTCTTGGTGTTCTAATGGTAAAGTAGTTCATTCTTTTATTACTCTTTGCTTTCATGATTTCTGTTTATTATGAAGTCTTGCTGAGTTGTTTCTGGTGGAGAATTTAATACCGCATATCTGCATCTGTTCCTGGTGTCCAAGTATTTTAAATAATTGTAATAAGTCACCTCTGAGTCTTCTTTGGGACAGGGTATGAAGTCCTGTTTTTGTGAGTCTAGTGTTATAATCCAAGTTTGATAAATGTGGGATGAGCTTAGTAGCTTTGCGTTGAATATGTTCAATCTTGTTGACATCTGACCTCAGATAAGGGCTCCAGAAAGGAGAGCCATAGTCCAAGAGTAGCCTAATATGAGATCTGTAAAGGGCCAAAAGACATTGTTCTGATCTAGATACATATGTTTTGGTAATTCTGCGAAGTATTGCGTTTGTTTGGTTTGCTATCTTGGTGCAATGGGTAGATAATTTGTCATTGACTAATATTCCTAGATCTTTTTCTGTTTTAGAAGTTCTGCTGATAATATTATTCAGATAATATGTTTGAACCAGATTGTTTTTTCCCAAGTGCAATACTGCACATTTGGATATGTTAAAATACATCTCATTAGTGCATGCTCATTGTTCTACTAGTGTTAGATCAGCTTGCAGTCCATGATCGTTATTGCATTTTGTGGCCTTTCCCCCAAGTTTCGTGTCATCTGCAAATCTGACCATTATGTTGCTGGTAGATATAGACATGTCACATATAAATAGAATAAACAGAGTAGGCCCGAGCACTGAGCCCTGAGGTACTCCACTAGTCACCCTCCTCGTGTCAGACAATGCATCATTTACCCTGACTCTCTGAGTTCTATCATCTAGCCACTGGTTTATCCATGAAACCAGTAGGGATGAAAACCCCATGCTGCTATGTTTGTTAATCAATATTGAGTGAGAAACTTTGTCAAATGCCTTACTGTAGTCTAACAGAATAATGTCCATAGGTATATTACAATCTAAATTGTAATTAATGTATTCATAGAAGGAAATTAAATTTGTGGTACATGAAAAACCTGGTTTGAACCCATGCTGATACATATATTTAATATTTAAAGTTGACATTTCATTTTCTAGTTTTTGTTTGATAATTTTTTCTATTAGTTTACATGGTATTGATGTTAAGCTAATGGGGTGATAGTTTTCTGTTTTTGAATGAGAACCTTTTTTATAAATAGGTGTGACTATAGCAGAGCGCCAGTCCTTGGGTACCACTGAGTCAGATAGGGATTTATTGTAAATTATTTTTAGAGGTAGGGGGATAGTATTCTTTGTTTCCATTAGAAATCCTTGAGGTAACACCATCTGGACCTGGGCTGGTGTGTTTTTTTAAAGTGTTCCATGCAGTCAGAGTGTCTTGCTCTGCTATCCTATTTGTTTCTATCTTTGATGTTACTACAGTAAATGAGGGATCTGATTTTTGTGTGTAAACAGATGAAAAGTAATTGTTTAATTCTGTCGCAGTTTCTATGTCTGAGGTTATTGTTTGTGTATTAATAATTAGTGGCCCAATTGAGTTATTACAACCCTTTTTTTCATTTAAATATGAATATAATGCCTTGTGACAGTCTTTTGTATGAGCAATTTTGAATTCTAGGTTGCGTTTTGCTATGATAATCTGTTTTTTTACCGTTTTGACTGTCTCCCTATAAGTCATCAATGTTAAGTTAACTTGAGATAATGGTGCTTTTTTAAGTTTAGAGAAGAGCTTTTTTTCAAGCAATTAGTGATTTAATATTTTTATTGAACCATTGTGGAATTTTTCCTTTTCTGTTATATTTATATTTCTCAGGTACGTATTGTTTTTCAAATTGAAATATTTTGTTTTTTAAGAGATCCAATGTTTCATTTGTATTTAAGGGGAGAAGGGTGTGTTCCCAGTTTATTTTATCTAATGCATGATTTATGCAGTTGAAATTGGCCTTGTGGTATTGTTTTACTTTGATTTTGTTTGTTTTGGGTTGAAGGGGAAATTGCATAGAGAGGTTTTGTAGTGGGAAATGTTAGGGAGAGGGTAGGCATACCAGATAGAAGATAACAAGTGCATAATGTAGGAGAGGTGGGGAATAGGGGTGCAAGTGAAGAGGACCCAATTGTTAGAGCAGAGTGAGGGATTGGGAGGGCAGAGGACCGTACAAAAGGCAACAAAGCGATTTTTGGCCCAAAACACGGTGACATATGGAGGAGAAAAGCTGCCATTGTACTAAGTGCAAGAGGAGGAATATAGTAGCAGGGGCTTAACTGGGAGGGTCCTGGAGGTCGGGGCAGAGGGAGGTGTTGGATGGATGAGGGACTGAATATTTTTTGGGGTGAAAGATGATAATTATCCCCAAGTGCGGTAGCATGTGCTAGAATCAGGCTTCAGCTGTTCAGAGTGTCAAAGAATAAGATATGGGACTCCGGCAATAAATCCTGTGGATCTGCTGGTGGGCATGCTAGAGGCAGAGGCACACATTTCAGCTGAGGGGGCTGCCATTTGCTGGCCGCCATTTGAGGGAGGGAGGTTAGTTAGTGTCTAGTAAAGCAGTTGCAAATTTCCATAATGCCCTCATGGTAAAGCGTTTTGAACAAAAGGGTACTTACTGGGGTTTTCAGCGTAAGTATTTTTTGGGTTTTATTCCATATTGATGGGAATGAGAATCCAAAGGCAGCTCTCCCGACTCATCTGAGTGCCCTGGGTATATTTAGCAGGAGTTGTGAGCAGCTTCTAAGGGAATAATTCCTGGGCACAATTGGAGACAGACAGTTGACGATGTATTGAGGGAGTTTGCCACTGAGGGCTCTAAGTGTCCAGAGTGCTGCATTAAAGTTGCACCTATGGTGAAGTGAGGTCCAGCCCGTGGCAGCATATAGTGCGCAAAGATGGGTAGAGAAGGGGAGGTCAGTGATGAAGCATATAGCTCTGTAGTAGAGTGTATCCAATTTTCCAAGATAGGAAGCCACACAGCTACTGTATATGAAGTCTGCATAGTCAATTAAGGACAGGAACATGGCTTGGACTAGAAACATAGAAACATAGAAATATAGACTTTGACGGCAGATAAGGACCACTAGGCCCATCTAGTCTGCCCATTTCCCTACCTACAGGATAGGCCGCAGATCCTAGTTAACCAACAGCCTATATCTTCCTGCCCCCCACAAGAATTGCCTTATGTCTGTCCCATGCATTCTTGAATTCTACCACAGTTTTAGACCC
Organism: Neoceratodus forsteri; assembly: GCA_016271365.2. NCBI lineage: Eukaryota > Metazoa > Chordata > Ceratodontiformes > Ceratodontidae > Neoceratodus > Neoceratodus forsteri. Next base: position 46,327,414 of record CM057451.1, read on the forward strand.
CACAACTTCCTCAGGAAGGCTGTTCCATGCATCCACTACCCTCTCTGTGAAATAATACTTCCTCACATTGCCCCTGAACCGCCTCCTTCTATCTTTTAAATTGTGTCCCCTTGTTCTTGCAAGTCTTTTTCTGAAAGATGCTACCCTCTTGGATTTTGTTGATTCCTTGAGGTACTTGAAAGTTTCTATCATGTCCCCCCTCTCCTTCTTTCCTCAAGGGCATACATATATTAAGCTCCTTTAGTCTCTCCTCATACGGCTTCTCTTGCAGACCCTGCACCATTTTAGTTGCCCTCCTCTGGACTGCCTCTATCCTGTCTATGTCCTTGCAGAGATGGGGTCTCCAGAACTGGACACAGTATTCCAGATGGGGTCTCACCAACTGTCAGTACAGAGGATAACAACTTCCTGTTTTCTGCTGCTGATGCCTCTCCCTATACATCCCAGTATACCCTGGCCCTCCCTACTGCCTTCTCACATTGCTTGCTAACCTTAAGGTCATCTGATATGATTACCCCCAGGTCCCTTTCCTGTTTTGTTCTTGTTACTACCTCCCCACCCATTGTGTTATTCTTCCCTGGGTTCATGTTTCCCAGGTGCATTATTTTGCACTTGCATTGAACTTAGCTGCCATATGTCTGACCATTTCTCCAACCTTGCCAAGTCCTTTTCATCCTTTCCACGCCGCCTTGTGTATCAACCCTGTTGCAGATCTTTGTGTCATCTGCAAAAGGCATACTTTCCTTCCAGTCCCTCTGCAATGTCACTGATGAAGACATTAAAAGGACTGAACCCAATACTGAACCTCCGCGGTACCTCACTAGTAACCGCCTCTTTCTTCAGAGTGGACTCCATTTACAATTACCTTCTGTGTCCTGTTGTCCAGCCAATGTTTTACCCAGGCTACCACCCTGGGACCCACTCCCAGGCTAGTTAATTTGACTAATAATCTTTGTGTGGGACTGTGTCAAATGCCTTGCTAAAGTCTAGGTAGGCCATGTCCACAGCCCTCCCTGGTCTACTACTTGGTCACCCAGTCAAAGAAATCTATTAGATCTGTCCTGACATGACCTTTCTTGTGAACCCATGCTGCCTTGGATCCTGTGCTCCACTGACCTCTAGGTACTCAACTATTCTTTCCTTCAGAAGTGACTTCATCACTTTCCCTACCACAGAGGTCAGACTGACAGGTCTGTAGTTTCCTGCCTCTGTCTTGGTCCCACTTTTGTGAAGGGGAATCACATCCGCCTTCCTCCAGTCCTCGGGTACCACACCATCCTCCCATGATTTATTAAAAAGAGTAGCCAGTGGTTTCACTAGTTCCTTCCTTAATTCTTTTAGAATTCTGGGGTGAATTCCATCAGGACCCATTGCTTTGTCCACCTTCAGTTTTAGGAGTTCTTGCAGAACCCTTTTTTTGTGAAAGGACTGGCATCGACCTCTTATCAAGAGTGCTTCTGTTAATTGGATTAGGCACTTCCCCCTCCTCTTTGTGAATACTGAGCTGAAATATTCGTTCAGTATTCCTGCTTTTCACTGTCCCCTCTGCCCACCCACCGCTCATTCTATTCAGCCTCACTATCCCTCCTTTGTCTTTTCTACGCTTGATGTACCTATAAAAGGTTTTATCCCTTCTAACTGAGTTGGCTATCTTTCTCAGTTTGGGCCTTTGCTATTCTGAGTTCCCTCCCTGCTTCTTTCTGCCTTAACTGGTACAGCTCTCTGTCCTGCTCCTTCTGTGTTTCCTTATACTTCCGGAATGCTATCTTTTTCTTCCTGACTTTCACAGCCACCTCTCTTGAGAACCATAGTGGCTTTTTCTTTCATTTTGATTTGTTTATTTGCTTCACACAAAGGCTTGTTGCCTCTGTGATGGCAGTTTTGATAATTCCCCATTGTTGCTCCACACCTCCTTCTAGCCTGTTTGCTAATGCTTTTCTGAGACACTCTCCCATCTTGCCAAAGTCAGCCCTCCTAAAGTCCAGTACCCTCACTTTAGTATGGCTTGACTCTGTAGCTGAGTTTAACGTGAACCACACTGTCTGATGGTCACTTGTCCCCAGATGGCAACCCACTTCTATATCTGAGATCCTCTCACTGCCCCCGCTTGAGAGCACGAGGTCTAAGATTGCTCCCTCACAGTGGGTTCCAAAACTAGCTGTCTAATGCCTGCCACCTGTAGGGCATCAAGAATGGCCCTGCTCTTGGATGTGGCTGCAGCAAATGTGCTCCAGTTAACATCTGGCATATTCAGGTCTCCCATCAACAGTATCTCCCCTTTCTCTGCCATTCTAAGAATGCCTTCCATCATATCCTTGTCCATTCCTTCCTCCTGACATGGGGGTCTGTACACAACCCCTATGTGGATTGTGGTGCCCTTTCCAGTCTCCAAGGTGACCCACAGTGCCTCCTCTCCTCCCTGTTTACTCTTTTGTTCAGTTGCTTTTATCCCTTCCTTTACATAGAGAGCTACTCCTCCCCCTCTTCTCCCCTGCCTGTCTCTCTTGTAAGTTATGTACCCTTGTATGTTAACATCCCAGTCATGGTTCTCTGTGTACCATGTTTCTGTGACTGCTACGATATCCAGGCATCCCTCTTCTATTAAGGCCACCAGTTCAGGGAGCTGTTGCCCAGACTACGGGCATTGGTACTCATTACCCTCCATTTCCTGATGGTCTTACCCCCTTTTGCCCCATCCCTGTCCTTCTTGCCTTTGTCACTTTCTCCATTTACCCCTGCCCTTCTCCCTATCAACACCTCCATGTTGGTGTTTGCCACACTTACTACCTTGATTTTTTGGGGGGCTAGGATTTTCCTGCTCCTTTCCAGTGCCTCCCCCCTTGGCTAGTTTAAAAGCTTGCCAATGAAGCATTTAAACCTATCACCTAGGATCCTGGTTCCCCTCCCGGACAGATGCAGCCCATCATGCCAGTATAGGCTTGCATCACTCCAGGTGGACCCCCAGTCCCCAATGAAGCCAAATCCCTGAGCTCCACACCAGTTTTTCAACCACTGATTGAATCCCATGGCACTGGAACACCCTAGCTCTCCTATGCCATAGATGGGTAGCACCTCCGAGAAGGTTACCGCGGCGCACTGACTAAGGCCCCTCCCCAATTCCACAAACTCTTCCTGCACTTCTCTAATCCCTTTCTTAGCCAGGTCATTTGTCTCTAGGTGGACAATGACATCCAGCTCCTTCCCCTGTGCAGCTACTCCAGAAATCCTGAGGATTCGCTACCTGTCCCTCCAAGCCATGGCGCCAGGCAGGCACCTCACCTCTCTCTCCCCTTCCTTGCCCAGTTCTACCTTCCTAACAATGGAGTCCCCCACCAGGAGTTGTTTCCTTCCCCTGCAGGGTTCCCTGCCACCCTCCTGTGGGTCTCCTTGTGGAGGTTCCCAGCATCCTCCTTGGCCTCCACTGTAGGTGCCTCCATAGAGGAACCACACTTTGCCAGAATGGCATAGGAATTGTGGAGAGGTACAACTGGAGGATGTGCCTCTGTTCCACCACCCTCACCCTTCCTGAGCCCACTGTGGTCCAACCGCCTCCTCTCTTGGCAACCTCTGAGGCAACGGCAGTGGCACTGGTGGTCCCTGGATGGAAGAGGAGGTCCCACAAATCCTGGCCAACTCAGCCTGGAGATGAGCAACCTCCTCCCTCAGCCCAGAGAGGTGCCTGCAGATGGGACAACACCGCATCCTCCAGAACATCTCCCGAAGACTGCTGCTCCACAGCCACTGCACTGCACCACTCCAATCATGTCTTATTTCTGTCCCTTAACTGTTTGCAATCCTTACTCTTTCCTCTGTTTTTTCTCTCTCTCCTTACTTTCTGCCTGTGTGCCCTTAAGCTCTTGATTGTCCTGTTCTGAGACAAGAATATCCTATATTTCCCAGTAGACCACTTACTTGTTCAGAGGCAGACCTCCAGCAGCTAGAGGGGGCCGGAGAGCTACTCTTGCCCTTCTAGGATGATGGATCCTTGGCGGTTCTGTGATCACTCACTTCCTGCCCCTAAACAGGAAGTTCCTGTTGTCAGTCAAATCCTGTGCCTATAAAAATAGAACTAGCTTTGGGTGGGGGTGGAGGGAAGGGAAGGAGGGCAATATAGTCCCAGTAGAGAAGTTCAGTCACACAGTAGTCCTTTCTCCTGGTGTCTTCTGCCAAGCTATTAGCAGAATCTTTCTAAGGCAGTCTTTAAATGTAGCTTCCTTCTAGCTAAGCCACTCCCCCTTCTTACTAGATCTTTTTACAAGTAATTTAAACTGCACAGCTATCAAGCCCTTTCAGTCACCTGAGATTTACACCTAGATGACTTTTCAGTTACCCATTCAGTTCAGTTAACCCAAACACACACTTTTTTTTTGTTTTGTTTTGTATGTTAGTTTTTTACCCTAAATTAAAGGTCCAAATACAAAAGTTCTTCTACTTTAGTCCCAGCAGAGAAGTTCAGTCACACAGCAGTCCTTTCTCCCGGTATCTTCTGCTGTTATTAGCAGAATCTTTCTAAGGCAGTCTTTAAATGTAGCTTCCTTCTAGCTGCTCACTCCCCACTTACCAGATCTTTCTACAAGTAATTTAAACCTCACAGCAGTTAAGTCCTTTCAGTCACCTGAGATTTACACCTAGATGACTTTTCAGTTACCCATTCAGTTCAGTTAACCCAAACGCACTTTTTGTTTTGTTTTGTATGTTAGTTTTTTTACCCTAAATTAAAGGTCCAAATACAAAAGTTCTTCTACTTTAGTCACAGTAGAGAAGTTCAGTCACACAGCAGTCCTTTCTCCTGGTATCTTCTACCAAGCTATTAGCAGAATCTTTCTAAGGCAGTCTTTAAATGTAGCTTCCTTCTAGCTATGCCACTCCCCTACTTACCAGATATTTCTACAAGTAATTTAAACCTCACAGCAGTTAAGTCCTTTCAGTCACCTGAGATTTACACCTAGATGACTTTTCAGTTACCCATTCAGTTCAGTTAAGCCAAACACACACTTTTTTTTTGTTTTGTTTTGTATGTTAGTTTTTTTACCCTAAATTAAAGGTCCAAATACAAAAGTTCTTCTACTTTAGTCCCAGCAGAGAAGTTCAGTCACACAGCAGTCCTTTCTCCTGGTATCTTCTGCCAGGCTATTTAGTCGTTTCTTTGCATCTGCTGTAAGAAGTCTTCTCATCCTGTAAAAAAGGCCAAGTCCTTGCCTTAATTTTTTCAGCAAGTCTTCCAGGTGGTCAGTGAAGGAGAGTTTACAGTCTATCCAGACCCCAAGATATCTGAATTTTGGAATGTACTCTAAGCACTCTCCCAGCATCGTGGTTGTTGGGGGGATGGAGTCAGTAGCGCTTGTGTAGTTTGCGGGGGAAAATAACATGGCTTTAGTTTTCTTAGCATTTAATACCAGTTTTTTATTGATTAGTTGGAGTTGCAGGAGGTTGAAATCTTTTTGTAGGTCAGTACAAGCTTCTTTTGGTGTGGGACGACTCAGGTACAGCACTGTGTCATCTGCAAATAAGTGAATACTTGCATCCTTGATTCCCTCATCAATGTTGTTGATATACACTGTGAAGAGGAGGGGACCTAATATAGATCCCTGAGGGACACCGCTTTGTAAGAGTTTTAGGGCAGATAGTTCACCATCCGCTTTCACCTGCTGGTATCTGTCTGTCAGATATTCAGAGAACTGGTTTAGAGAAGTAGCATCCAGTCCTAGTGTTTTTTGAGAGTCGAGGAGCAGGTCATGGTCGACTGTGTCGAATGCTTTGCTGAGGTCAAGAAACACAGCACATACTGACTTTTTATGCTCCAACTCCAGTTTCCAGTCGCTGGTTACTTTAGCTAATGCCGAGGCTATACTGTGGTTGGCTCTGAATCTGGATTGAAGGGGGTTTAGTAATTTTTCTCTGTCGATGAAGGATCTTAGTTGGCCATTTACTATTTTTTCCAGTAGCTTCCAGAGTGTGGGTAGGAGAGAAATTGGCCTATAGTTATTAAGGTCGCAAGGGTCTCCAGATTTAAATAGCGGGATAACGTGTGCGATCTTCCATATTTGAGGGAGGGTACCTTGTGTTAGGGACAGGTTGAATAAATGAGTAATAGGCACTGCCAATATGTGGCATGCTATCTTTAGGAAGTATGGTTCAAGTGCATCTGTGCCGGCACTTTTCTTAGTATCCAGGTGGAGAATCAAGTCTTCCACTTCCTTGAGGGAAACCAATGAGAATGATAAATGTTGACTAACGGAGCCAACATTTGATAGGGTCATGCCAAGTTGGGTATGCAGGCTACATGCAGGCGAGTTATCGAAGACTAAGCCTGCTGTGGTGAAGTGTGCGTTGAATGCCTGCAGTATCTCTTCTCTTTTTGTCATTGATTACTGTACTGTCAGAGGTAATTTCTGTAGGGAGCATATTTTGTGACGTGGCTCCTTCCAGTTCTTTGATTGTGGCCCAGAATTTGGAGGGACAGTTGGCTGCAGTATCTAGTTCTGCTTGGTAATAGCAGGCTTTAGCTTCCCTAATCAGTTTGGTGAAGCAATTTCTGGCTGTTCTAAAGAGGCACCAATCTTCCTCTTTTTGGGATTTGCAGGCAGTTTTCCAGAGTTTGTCCCTGGACAGTAGTGCAGCCTTGAAATCTTGAGTGAACCAATGGCATTTCCTAGCCTTTATGCATATTTTTGACAGAGGCTCATGTAGATTCATGGCGTAGGTAATGATTTCATGTAGTATAGAATATGCAGTTTCCACTGTTTTAGCAAGGTAAAAACTCTGCCACAAGGGGGAGTTTTTTAGGTCAAGTAGGTATGCCTTTGGGTCGAATGATGTGGTTGACCTTTTGGTGGAGAATCTGGCCATAGTTAGCACTTTGTTGGCTGCTCAAACTCCAGCTATTAGGCAATGGTCACTAATATCCACGTCAAAGGTTCCAACGTGGGAGAAGGAATGGGGTTTATTCACAAGCAGGACATCCAGAAGGGTACTTTTGGCTGTATCCTTTTTGTTGCTATGGGTGGGTTCTTCGGTGAGTAGGGTGAAACCAAGGGAGTCGCAGAAAGATTTAAGTGGGTGACTGGCTTCCGGCATCCAATCATAGTTTAGATCCCCGAGGATAATTGTTTCCAGGGGGCTAGTATCCAAGATAGTTGTAAGATAGGACAAGAGCTGAGTACCGGCAAATGGTGGTCTATAGCATCCTATGACTCGGAGTGCTAACGATGGGGACAGGTCGATTTTTATGTCCAGGCACTCAAATCCCACTACCAATGAGTTAGAATTAAGTGTTGATGACACAAATCTATCTTTGATGTAGATGGCGACCCCACCTCCTCTGGATTGCCTGTCGCATCTAAAGATCTGGTAGTTAGGTATATTAATCAAGCTATTTGGCATAGAGGGCCGTAGCCAGGCTTCCGAGATAACAAGCACATTTGGCATTGTATGGGCAGTCCAAGCCTGGATAAGGGTGAATTTTTTCAGCAGGCTGCACACGTTAATGTGCATAAAACTAATACCTTTAAGAGATAGTGACTCAGAAGGGGAGGTAAGTTTATTTATGGGTCCTGGATTAAGCTCAACATTGCCAGAGCAGAGTAAGAGAGGAGTAGCAATTTTTTCATGGATTCAAGTGAAAGGCAATGAGCTCAAGGCTTTTTCCGGCTTGGCATGGATGAGGAACCGGGGTGCCAAGCTTTGTTTTTTAATTTATGCAAGCCTAAGGACACTGAGGCTAATACTCTGGCTGTGTAACGCCAGTGGGAGTAACTGAAATTAATTAGAGACAAGGAAGGAGGTATAGACAAACCTGCAATAGTTGCTCTTCGAGGAAGGTAGTCCACCTGGATCAGCTGGCAAGGAGCCTTGGCATAACATGTGATGTGTAGAGTCAGAGTGGGTGAACAGTCTTCAGAATGAGGATGTGGTGCACCCTCAGTCTCAAATTTTTCAGATAATAAGCCAGTAAGTGGTATGATACACAGTGCAGTCAGGAGGAGGAATTGCCACGAGGCTGCCATAATTGCAGTTGTTGGGTAAATGAGGGAATTTTGATAACAAGGGTAGCTCACCAGCTGCTGGTTGCAGAATTCCCCCGGCAGAACCCTGGCAGTAACAAATTGTTTTAGTAAGAAAGAGAAGGCAGGAGATTCATCAGGGATGGGAGTGGGTGGTGCTAACGGGTCTATATAATAGCACACAGGAGGGGGAATGATCAGGTGGGTGAAAAATTGTGACTTTTGCCATACCTCTCAAATGGTGAAGTCTGATGAGGAGGTCTCGGGCAGCAGCTTCGGAAGCGCCGACCACCCGGTGTCCACGGTCCACGCAGAGGGCGTCTGAGCTGGGATCCCTAGCAGGTTCTCAGCAAGAGAAAGGAGAGAGGAGCTCGAATTAATGGTGGGGCAACATAAAGGCTAGCAGTCTGAGCAAAAACAGCTCAATTAGCAACTGAAAAGCCAGCGATTTCCTTGGCACCTTGCAGTCTGGAAAGAGCTACAAAGTCATGAAGGGGCTGTAACACTTGGTTGCTGGGAACATTTTTAGACAATAAACACAGTTTTTTGGCAAATCAGTCACAGTTCAGTAATTTGTAGTACAATTTTCAAGTAAAACAGTGCCTTACCAAGACAGGATATGCTAGTCAGCAAGACAGGATATGCTAGTCAGCAATAAGCAAACTTAAAGTACCCAAATGGTATGCCTCAGCAAGACAGACTGAGATAAAGCTGCTAGAAGGCTTAGTTGCAAAAAGGGGATGGGAGGAATTGCAGTTGTTGACAGTAAGTAACCAATAAATTGAAACATCAGATAGGAGTGGATGGAGACTGTGTGCATTTAAAGGAGGCCTGGGAGGGGGAGGGGGTGGGACAAAAAAATCAAGGGGAAGTTTGCAGAGCTAGCACTGAATCAGTGCACATACAGTTGGAGAGAAACTGCAGCGGGGGAATGGTAAGTTATTTTACACAGGCCGAGCACAACAGGCTAAATTAAAATATATAAATTAGAAGCCGAGTACAGGGATGCAGGCTTACATTAAGCCACACATCTCGGGTGCTCCTGAGGTTTATGAGATACCCCTGAGGCCTGAGCCCTGTCATTTATTACTGTGACATAGTCAAATACACTTTCTGTCTCTGCAGCAGCTAATGAAACAATATCCTTTTACAGCTGTGTTACACTGTTTTTTAGGTTTCTAAAAATTGTACCCATGTTGGGCATTGCTGCGGCAGGTATGAGAGGTGCAGATGCTCTGATTGACCCTGCTGCTGTTTCCAAAAATTATGCTCATGGTGGGCATTGCCAAAGCAAATGTGAGAGGAACAGCTGCTCTGGGTGACCCTGTTGCTCGTTTCCAAAAAGTATACCCCTGGCGGGCATTGCTGAGGCAGGCATGAGAGGTAAAGCTACTTTTAGTTAGCCTGATGCTGTTTTCAGGAATGATATCCATGGCAAGCATTGCTGAGGCAGATACGAAAGGCGCAACTGCTCTGAGTGAGCCTGCTGCTGTTTCCTAAAATTGTACCTGCCTGGGTAGTTGAGTGTGCCCCCTAGCTGTCCTATATTCCCTCTCTCCCTCCCCTCCCCATCACCTTTACCACCCCTGCTTTTTCCCCTGTACTCTTCACCCAGACGATGCCCCCTTGGCTGATCACCCCCTCTCCACTCCTTGATGTGGCCTCATCTAGGCTGACCACCCTACCCTCTCTGGCCATTTGGTTATTTACCATCCAGTTATCACTAGGACAGTGTACCCTCCTCCTCTCCTCTCCTAATCCCTTCTCTGGCACCATTGTAACTAAGATGTATATAATTGCTATATACGTGCCTGTATAATTTGTTTAACTGTTTTTCTGTATTTGTTTGTCCTATCTGTAATGTTTTTGACCACCACTGACTTGGAACCTTTGAAAATGAGTCCTTGACTCAAAGGTATTAATCCTAAACTGAAATAAACAAATACATACATAAAATACCCATGGCAGGCATTGATAAGGTAGGTATGAGAGGTACAGCTGATCTGAGTGAGGCTGCTGCTGTTTTTATAAATTAAACCCATGGTGGACATTGCTGAAGCAGATGCTCTGAGTGATCCTATTGCTGTTTCAAAAAATATACTAATGGTGGGCATTGCTGAGGTAGATATGAGAGGTGCAGCTGCTTTAATTGAGCCTGCTGCTCTTTCCAAAAATTATACCCCTGGTGGCATTGCTGAGGCAGGTATGAGAGGCACAGCTGCTCTGAGTGAGGTTGCAGCTGTTTCCAAAAATTAACCATAGCAGGCATCAAAACATAATAAACTGATGACTAACAAAACAAAGAGTAATGTGGCACATGTTGCTGGCATAGTGGTAGTGGTGATGGCATATTTTGTCAGTAGTACATGTCTACGGAGAATGACAGTAAAACTGAGGAAAAGTGATGCCAATGGAAGAAACTGTAGTAACAACTATGATATAAGGCCTGTAAGTTATTAGCAACAGTCCTTCCTGTATGTGTGTAGTGCTCATATAGAGCAGAACCGGAACATTATGTGACATGTGGAACATGTTTGACAAGAAAATGTAAAAGATAAAAAAGTAAGTGAATTCAAAATAATGGTGCCAACATTGTCAGAAAAATGACAAAAATACCTGTCCATCCATGAACTGTTTGTGGCCGTGGCAGGATTTATTTCAGAGGGACAGTTATAGCTGCTGAGAGAGAGATGTGCTGGCAATGTTAAGTTACCAAATTTGACAGTACACCACTCTACACAGGATTTTTTATTCATACACAACCTAGTCATCATATTCAGTATCATTGTTTGCAGGCTGTTGTTCATGTTCAGGGGCAGAATCACATAATTCAATGTTTGGGACAATTGGGAAATTGTCAGCATTTGTTTTGAGAAATGTAAGGCATTTCACATTTACAGGACTTAGCAGAGTTCTTTGGTCAGTGACTATTCCTCCAGCTGCATTAAATATGCATTCTGAATATATACTTGAAGGTGAACAACTGAGGTACATTATTGCAAGATTTTCTAGATCTGGCCATATTGTTCTCCTTTGTTTCTAACAGAGTAATGGATCTTCCTTGAGACCAATCACAGCATGGTCTATGCAAAATACTTTTGGATCACTGTGCTGTGTGAGACGGTTACCAGTCTGGCAGATGAACCAGCTGCATTTTCTTTACATGACAATAGTCCATGTTGTTGCAGGTGACTCAGAATTGATTTGCCTTTCTCACCCTGAACATAGGATGCCCCAGAAGTAGCTGTAGATATCTTTTCCCTCTCTCATGACACTGGTGATTGTGAAGAATTTATAGATGTGCTATTATCTGTGCCAGAGGTGCACTCCAATGATTCAACAGAGTTTGACTGCTGTGCATCAGTTAATGGTGTTGGTGGGGCAACATCACATTTGCATTGCAGAATATCTCTCCAATACTCAATTTCTTCCCCAGCAGGAAGGATGGCTTCAATGTTCTCTTTAAATCAGGGATCAAGCAACATAGCCAACACATAGGTGTCATTCTTAAACATGTAATTTATTCACTGATCAGTTGGCAGTCTGAGACTCAAGTCATCTGCCAACATAACAGTGGTGGTGTCTTCTTTTAACTGAAAGTCTTTCTTTATGTTCTAAGGAAAATGTGAAGAAATCTTATTTGAGGAAGAATTTGGCTCTGAGTTGCACTATCTACACTGACATCATGTATGGCAGCCTCAAAAGGCTCCAATAAGGTGCCCAAAGATTCAACTAGACTCCAACTGCTGGAAATGAGCATTATATCTACTTTACCTATTTGATTCTGCATGGTGTAGTCATGTACAGCATTGTTCTGTTCAAGAAGCCTTTCCAACATTTAAAATGTTGAATTCCAGCTGGTTGGAACTCCCTGCTTTAATTTATGGACATTAAGTTGTTTGATCTCTGCATCCCCTTCAAGAATGTTTGTGCTTTCACAGAGTGGTTGAAATGACCACATATTTTCTTAGCAAGACCTAACAGGTTTTCAACATTTATGTTTCCATGTAAGAAATTGTGGGTGAGAAGATGTAAACAATGTGCAAAACAAGATATGTGTTGGCAGTTGTGATCTCTAACAGCTCTGACTATGTTGGCACCATTATCTGACACATTGAACCTTTAAGATTAGGAATATGGAGTAAACCCTTTCTGGAATTGTTTTTGCAGCTTCTGCAAAATATTCACAGCACTGTGGTTTTCCTCAAAAGTGGTGACACATAATACATCCTGTTTCCTACTGATTATGGTAGAGCAGGAATTATTACTTTCTGACTGAAAACTTTCCCAGTGAGCTGTAACAATCATGTTGTCAATTGTTTGGTTGCTGGTCCATATATCTGTTATGTGAACCTGCTTTACCTCAGAGTTTCAACTGCTTAATGGCTTCAGTAAACACCAAGTCATACAGGAACAGCCTTTTTCAAAAAGTATGTTCAACAGAGAAAAGTGTACCTAGTTTCAATCTGGTTCATGAACTTGAGGAAACCTTTTTGGGCAACAAAAGCAAAAGGGAGTTGACAATCGGCCAACAGCTCTGCAATGGTTCTGTTTAATAGCTGGCATGATGGATGCTTGCAGGTAAATGTTGATGTCCTTGCAACACTTTCTTTTAATATTAGTTGACAACATACTTTTGATTTTTTGTGGAATGTATATTTCATACCTTTTTCATGTGGAGTACTACTTTGGGATTTTTTTGTACTTGATGGCGTCAGAAAACAATCTCTGTTTGGGACGACTGGAAGGAGACATGAAGTGATGCAATGTCACTTACTGCTTCCAGTTCATTGTCACTATGGTTCTGCCACCACCATGTCCACTACTGGCCATACCAACCACATTGTCCCTTACCCTACCCCTACCCCACTCAATTGGGTGTTTTGCCATTGCACACCACATCATTACTGATGTTCCAAAATGTGCCTCTTTTGCCATGACTGACACTGTTGTTGCACTGACTGCCTGCAGCTTGAGAGTTGTCTGCAGCATGAATATGAAATAAATTCCACACTAAAGATTTACCTTTTTTGCTTTGTGCCACGGTGACTGGCACTACTCGTGGTACAGTTAGGGGACCTGCAGGAAACCCTACTCTGCTATTTCCTTGTTGAGATAAATTGCTGTCATTCATACTCATCTTCTTCTTACTTTTAGCATATGACTTTTTCTGCACTTGCCTCTCATTTCTTAAAGTGGCATCCTCTCATACCACCCCATCAAAACTACTGACCTCAGTCGCCACAAGATTTAGAAGTAGTGGAAGTGCCACCTTCATTATGTGGTACATAGCCTGGGCTATCTCATTCCCAGTCCCCACTGTCACCACCATCTCTAGCAGTATTCACTGCCTCAGCATCTGAGATTATATTTGAGGAGGATGCCTCCTTGCATGCTGCTTCAGCAGCTGGAAGTATGCTGGCACATGTGGCAAAATGTTCAGTACCTCTATGAGTAACTCCAGTCAGTTCTTTCCAAAGCTCTACTTAAGCAATAAGGCATGACAGGGTGTGCATTGCTGTGGGATAATGACACACCTAGAGTGGGATGAAGCACGAAGCTGAAGGCCAAGTGCTTCTACCACCCTAGGTGTGCCGTTATCCCACCACGACGCACACCCTGCAGTGCCTGTGATTATAATATGGCTATAAAAAATTCAATGTGACTTAAATGGTTAAGAAATAAACAGACACAAAAAACCTGAAGGTTCACCTTTACTGCAATTAAATTTGGACAGGAGATTGAGATAAAATAGTATGAATAACCTTGTGCACTTCACTTCTTTGGGGTTCAGAATGTCCTGCCAGTGCTTGGGAGCCTTTTTGAGTGAGCTCTGTAGCAATTGCAATGCCACAAGCTGTCTTAAAGTCTAGTTTCTTTTCTTGCAAAAGCTTTTTTTCTGTAAGCTTCCCTTCTCAGACCTCAGACAAAGCGATGCCAGAGGACATCATCCAGGGACTGGCCAAACTCACAAGTGTGTGTAAGATGTTTTAATGCAATGATGTAGTCAGCAATAGGTTCACCTTCCCCTTGGTTGCATTGATAGAAGGTATATCATTCAGCAATGAGAAGGGTCTGGAGATTGAAATGCTTTGCAAGTGCCTCAGTGATTTGTGCATATGTCTGGGTCAGGATGTCAGCTAGGGCTGTTAAATTCTATAGAAGGGCATAAATCTGTGGTTGTAAGACTGCTAGAAAGACATCTACTTGTTCATTTTCTGCTATTTTGTTTGCCTTAAGCCAGTGTTATAAATGCTCCAGATATAAATCAAATGTTTCCTTGGATTCATGAAATCTAGGTACTCTGCCAATTGTAGTCAAGATGGCTGTGGAAAAGTGTAGCTGCAGTGTGTCCATACCCAAAACAAAAAAAAGTGTCCTTTTTCTAGCTTTTTTTTTCTTAGTGTGATGCAATTGCTCTGGTGTGCCTCAAGAGGCTTCTGCTTTGCTGACTGTGTGTGCTGAGATCAGTCTGCAAGAAGAAACAATGAATTTTAGGTTTCAGTTCCTAGAGATAAGTTATGTGGCTTCTCGAAGCAGGGCTGGAAACTGTTTTATAGCTTTTACAACACATCAAAATATCCAAGGAGTACACCTTTGCTCTTTTGTTTCTGTTGTATCTTTCTTTAGATAAATCTATAGCCAGAGCGTACAAGTGAGCAATTTATGGAGTTTTAAGAAAACAGCCATGGGAGACAGTTAAGCAGCCCAAAGAACAGAATAGACGTAAGGAGCTGGAAAGATTTACAGGGCAGTTTAAATAAAAAAAATCTTGCATTAGTTTACATGACCCTTCAGTTGCACTCGTACAAGTTCTGGTGTTAATCCTCGTCACCATTGTGATATATTGTGGGTCACTGCAGGAGAGACTCATATATGGTGTGCCAGTTCAGTGGCCATCTTTTATTCTACTCAGAAATAGTGGTCCTACATCACTGGATATACACAAAGAAAGGTTTATTCTGCATGACAGGAACTTACATATATGATGGACTATGACAGAAACTTACATAAACAATGGACTACAATACTCATATGTATAAACTACAACTCTAATCAACTTCTGACCATATATAGCCATGAATATACTACCATACACATCCATGCATACATGACAGGTTAATATCCCAATACTGACATTGCAGTGCAGCATGAGGGTGCTGCACTTCTGAGGTGCCCTCTTTCAGTTGAAACGTTAAACTGAGGTCCCATCTGCCTGTTCTGGTGGTAGTACAGGTGGATGTTAAAGATCCCATGGCACTTATTGAAAAGAGTAGGGGTGTTTTTATTGCAAAATCATAAACAAACCATACACAGAATTATAAATCATACATAATCCAAAACCATGCATTGCATTATTTTACATTGAGTGTCCTTTTACTGTATCATTCTCAAAGGCAGTACAATATCATACTTTTCCCTTATTGCTAATGAATTGTTCAGTATTTCCCTTTATCTGTACTCAAACTTTATTCACTATATTCACAGTATATCAAAGTTTCTCCATTGCTCGGTGTTCCTACTATCCTTTTTTACATTCCTACCTTTTTATGAGCCATACATCATCCTGTATCATTTGTACTAGCTGTTTGGGTGTCCACTCAGTTTGTTTCCCTATTAGTTTGCATCTTGCTTGCCAGATCCAATATCTAATGCATACTGTATGGTTATTACTCTTAATGTGCCTGCCTCATAATTCTTCCTTGTTTCAGGGAAGATCCCATAGTATACTGGTTTGGGTTCACCAGCCATCTAGGAAACCACCCGCACTTGTGGAGGGCCAGGGTCTAAAACCTTTGTATAAATGGGCATTCAAAGAAAAGATGGTCTATTGTCTCTAATTTCCCCATACATCTCTGTCTTGGGCAGACTCTCTCTGATGTGTCTTTGTGCTTCAAGTTATTTTTGACTGGGAGTTTCCCATGCACACATAACCAAGTATTATCCCACATCTGCGGCACTATCCTTTTCTCAGTTAATAACACAGATATACTATTGATCTCTTTCTCTGCTTTTATCATGTATTCTGGTGTTTTTATAAAATATTCTTTCTGTATGTGTGCGTAAAAATCATGTCTATATGCACTTTCCACAGTTTTAGTTTACTTAAACTTTCTTTTAGATATGTTGGTATCTCTGTAAGCCTTCTTTGTTTTGGAATTACACCATGTTTCTCCCATATTTGTATGAGTTAGCTTATGTGATCTGCTACCCAAGGGCACCACATGTGGATTCTGTCTTGTATGATGGGTTTTATATTGGCATATAAAAATATGCTATGATAAAATTCAATAGGGTTAATTCATTTCAGTCCACCTGCTTTAATTTCTAAATATAGAATCCCTCTCTTAACTGGGTTAAGCCGGCTCCCCCATATACATTGGAAAAAAACAACTGAATAGACTCGTTTGTATTTGTTTGGGTGGCGGGAAGACATAGCTTAGATACAGTATATGAACATCGGTAGTAAGAATGTGTGTATCATGTATACCCTCTTTTTTTGCCTGCTCATTGGCCATCTGTTCCACTTTGCTACTCTGTCTAGGGCTATGTTAAGTATGTATTCCCAGTTGTATAAGGCCACCTCTGGATACACAAAAAAGTTCCCTAAAATCTTTGTCCCTGTATTATTTTTTGCTATATTGTTTAGGTGTGATTCCTGTGTAAGATCCTGTCCTATCTGTAGGTTTATTTTAGATCCTGAAATTTTTGAAAATTCATCTGACAGTTGCCCCATTGGTACTGCTGAAAAGGTACCTTCTAGAATGATACATAAATCGTCCTCATACCCCAATGTCTTAATTTCATTGTCTTGGCTAGATACTGACAGCCCCCTTATCTCCTGGTATATGTTAATACTTCTTACCAGAGGGTCCAAAGATAGGATATACAGGAGACGACTAAGTGGGCATCCTTACCTTACCCCTATTTTTATTTGGTATGCTTTTCCTATCTGCCCATTAATGAATGGAGACACCTTTGCCTGTTTGTAGCATAACTATGCCCATTTGATGAATTCTTCTGGGAAACCATATTGTTCTAGACATGTCCACAGATACTGGTGAGAAACCCTATCAAATGCTTTAGCTTGGTCTAGATGTACTAGAAACCCTGATATTTCTCCATTCTCTCCTTTTTCCATTATTTCCCTGATAAGAATTAATAAATACGTAACCTACCTTCCTGGAAGATAACATGCTTGTGAATGATGTATCAATGTTGGCATTACTGAAATTAATCTATTACTTAGTAATTTAGTATGAATCTTGAAATCTGAATTTAACATTATCGATCTCCAGTTGTCTGAAATCTCTTTGTCCTCCTTTTTGTACAGTAAAAGTAATAACCCCTGATACATTGATTGGGGCATAATGTTGTTCTGTAAGATGTAATTATATACCTCAGTTATTTCTGGTGCCATGTATTGTATCAGTTTTTTGTTGAAAGTATAAGGTAATCCGTCCAGTCCCGGAGCTGTTCCTGTATGTACTTGTTCAATGACTGACGTTATTTCTTGTTTTGTAATCAGGCCTAGTAATATTCCCCTGTCTTCTTGGGTAATTTGTGGCAATCTACATTTTCGTAACCACTCTTTTGTTTCCAATGGTATTTCATGTTCCATTCCATATAAGTTATTTAAAAACTGTTTTATCTCTGTCATAATCTTTGTGTTGCTGGTAATCACCTGGTTGCTCTTTTTTAGGGCTGAAATAATTTTTTTGTTGTTTTGTGGCATACCATTCGCATAAGGATTGACCTGTTCCTGTTTCCCTTTTGTTCCATACCTCTGTTCAAATTCTAATGATTTATTACTGTCGTATTGGCTCTCTGCTATTTCTGATTTGATTATTTTTATTTGTTCTGAATATTTCTGTCCTGTTTCAATTTGTAGGGAAATTAGCCTGTACAACTGCTGTTTTAATTATTTGTACTGTGTATTTTTGTAGGAGCCCATGCGTTCACCTGTGGTTTTAAAGTATTTAGTTAAATCTGCCTTGGTCTATTCCCACCAGTCTAGTATGTTATCATATAAAAACTTAACTGATTTTCTGGCATTAATATTGTCTTCAAAACCATATCTTATTTCTGGTATTTCTAGTTGGGTGATATTGCATCTCCAGTATCCCTTCCCTTATGTGAACTCGGGTGAATGTGATACTCTAATGTCTAATAACATATGGTCTGATGTTGCAACCGGGTGTAGTCTTGATTGTTGTAGGGTATTATGATGATGTGAACCAATAATCAATTCTAGTTTTGAGGTTTCCCCTGAAATATATGCATTGTGTGGTAGAGTGGCTGATGTGGAAGTCATCTACTAATTTGGTCTGGGAGATTATTCTGTTTAGTAGAACAGCATCACAGAAGAGTCTGTCTGTTTT
The DNA here is from genome assembly GCA_016271365.2 of Neoceratodus forsteri. NCBI lineage: Eukaryota > Metazoa > Chordata > Ceratodontiformes > Ceratodontidae > Neoceratodus > Neoceratodus forsteri. Next base: position 46,345,799 of record CM057451.1, read on the forward strand.
GAGACCCCTATCCTGCTTTAACCTACAGTACTACAATTAAAGTCTCCTCCCACAGTATGGCTCGTGCTGATAGTAAATATGGTTGCATTATGTTAAATGCTTATGACCTTTTCGCCCTTTCCTGGCGAGCATACACATTAATTAACCTAAAGTTTTGTTGGTCTAAAGTAAAATCTATCAACATGGCCCTGCTGGTAATACATCCTGTACTCTGTTTATCTTTATTAGTGGGTTTTTGATGCACACTCCCACCCCACTACACATATCTTCCCCCACTGACCAGTAAGATGGTCCACCAATCCAATCTGCACTTGCCGTCTGTATTTCTGTTCTTGTAAACAGCCGTGTGTATTGAAATAATACTATGTCATAGTGGTTGAGATTAAAATATTGAAAAGTAGGTTCCATTTTCTTTTCAGAATTTAAGCTGTTCACATTAAGCAATGCCAAATGGAGGTCATAGGTCTTCATGGTTTATTTCAGTCTGGAGGATTTTTCTTTCTTAAGCTGTATCTCGTTCCCATGCATCTCTGTTTTTTACCTTCCCTGATGTTTCAGATGTGTTTTCTTCAGGTCCCAAAACTCCCCCTTTGCTAGAGGAGTTTTCAGATATCCCTTCTGAATCTTCCCCCTTCTCTGTGTCTCCCCATTGCAAGGTCTCATATTTGTTTTGTAATGGTATCCCTTCCCCCTGTTGTTGTCTTTTTATGTGTGATTTTGAGGATACTGTTTGAAAGGCAGTCCCCTTTTGGTGTGGGGGTGGCATTTCCATGTCAGATGTCCCTGCCTGTTCATTCTGGGTGTGTGGTTCTGTTTGTTCCTCACTATCTCCCTTTCTTAATTCTTCCTGTCATGCTTCTTGGCATGTATCTCTGGGCGAGGGCTGCTGTGCCTCTTGTCCAGTGGTTCTGGGTGCCTGAGGCTGTTTCCTCTGCTCTCCGGGGAGGGGGATGATGACCCCTGTCGGGTAGCCCTGTTATTATAAAAATCTTGTTATACAAAATCCCCATTCCCGTTACTGTGCAAGGCCCAAGGGCAGGAAAAGATAGAGTGTATGCTTCCTCACATAAATGACTCACTGGTGGTACTGTGCATCTTACACTTGTATGTCCCACACGTTCACAATGTAAACATCTCTGCACCTCACAATTGTTGTTTATGTACCTTTGAGAATCGCACTTGTAACATTGTCTAGGTTGCCCTTGATAAAGTAATACTCCTTTGTCTTTATCTAGATAAAAACAATTGGGAAGGTGTTTAATCCCTGAATCATCTTGCCGTAGTTTTACTCCAGTCTCCTGTCCAAAATTCTTCTTCATCAACTATGGGTTCTGGTATGTCTTATACATTGCATTTTGTCCCTAACCAATACAAAATGTCTGTGACTTTTACTCCTTCATTCGTAAATAGAATGGTTGTGATCTTAAAGGTGGGTTTGGTAAGTAGAATGGCCTGAAAGGGGGCCCATAGTGGAGTCTTTTTGTGACCATTATACAGAAGCCAAACTCTATCTAGCAAGGAAGAATATCTGAAACTTAAATCAAATGTTGCCTCCCCTGGTGCATGAATCAATGCATATACCTCTGTGGGTGTGAAACCCATATCTTGCTTTAGTAGCTGTCTCCCCACATAAAACCTGTCAGGAGGTAATTGTAAGCCTCCTAGGTATCTTATCCTAACTGCACGTCTCCTCTTCGCTTGCTCTGAGGCTTTTTTAAAAGACTAGCATTAGTCACTTGCTCAGTAAAAGTCTTTTCTGGATTATCATTCTCAGTTGGGGTCTATCCCATGTTGTTTGGTTGTCACCTATTTCATTATCATTAACACTGTCTAGGTTTATAGGTGGTGGCACCACATCTGTAAGAGCTTCAAAAATATCTCAGAAGATGACTCTAAAGGTGAATATGAAATACTTTGTTGTGAAGTATGAGTCCCCATTTTCCTGGGATTGGCAATTGTTTTCTGTTGGTTTTCTGTTGCTGCATCTTGCAGAGCATTTTCTGGTACTTTTTTACTATTTTGGTGGGTTCCCTTGTGCTCTGGTCTTTTAGACACCATTGTCTATGGTGTTTACTCTTTGTCTTTAACCATGCTCATGTGCACATCTTGAGCTTCTTCTGTTCTGGGGTTTTGCAGATTTGTCATAGATGTTGGTGGACTTTCAGTTTGCAGTGGTGCTTGGCCTCTTTTTTTCTGTGTCATTGTTTTGAGACTCCCCACATTCAGACACCAGAAGTGGGATCTCTGGGTCTGGGATCCAAGACCTGTTTGTTTGCTGAACTCAGCCCTCTCCTTCTAGTGCTTTACTGGCTGACCATTCAGTTTCTGGGCCCATTTGAGGAGGATTGTGCTGTGTATTCAACCCATTTGGATCTAGAGGGTTGTTAGCCTCAAATACAAAGATTTTCAGTGCTGATTATGCACGTCCGCTGTAAGTACTCTATTTGTCAGAATTGCCATATGGCTTTGAGATTTGTAGAAGTTGTTGCTGTTGCATGTTGTGGTCCTTCCTTTGTTGTGCCATTTTAGCCTTAAAATCTGCTTTTTGTTTGGAGGTAGCCCTTTCTAGCTGCCATTCTGCCTCTGGTTGCGGGATATTGTCCTGGTTTGATGCTTTTCCTGTTTCAAGTTCTGTTTCCATTCTTTTAGATTCTGAAGCTGTAGAGGCTACAATGTCTGGGACACTATGTTGACCACCCTCTGCAGGGTGCTTCCTAGCCATCCTGTTCACTGCTGGTTCTGCATCTGGCTCCTCCATCTCCTTGATCAGCAATCCCCCTACTAACGAGTAGGGGAATTTTCCTGGTGTCCTGGCCAAATTTTTCACATTCACTGAAAATGCCACCAACAGCTTAATCTGATTCAAGATCAGTTGTCACTCATCTGTGTAGGGGGTCAAGGGGTGGAGGGGCAACTGCAAGTGGGGTGCTAGTTGCACGCTTGAGCAAACTTGATAGACCATGTGGCCTGCTTCTGCTGGCAAGTAGTAAGTGAGTAAGTAAGTGAGCAACCACTAAGGCTACTAAAAAGCATGTATAGATGGAACAAAAATAGAATTTGAACCAGTATTTAAAAACAGCTTCTGCTGGGAAAAATGACGTTCAGGTTCAGTGCGGTTCTCCTTTAACCTTCCTTTCAGTGGCTTGCTTAACTCCATCTAGAGGGTGGTTGTCTTTGTGGGGCCTGGGTTCCTGTGTCCATATACTGCTCTAACAGTGTGGTGAATCCAGGTTTCCCTGTGAACATTCCTGCAAATGTTTGCAGCACCCTACCTATTTCAATTGCTTGTGATGATGCCAGCTGCTCCCAGAGTGTGATGATTTTCTTGGAGGATACTTTTTTGACTTCACTAAGGAGATCCATTAATGGATCCACATCACTTTCCTCCTTTGGATGGCTACACATGGTCATGACTGTTTCCTCTCTGACATGGTAGGGTTTCATCATGTTTACATGGTATACTTTCTTTCCATACATCCTGTTGGGCAGCTCAACCATGTAATTTACTTATTTACATTCCTAACCACAGAGTATTGGCCCTCCCACCCTACTTGCAGTTTAGTTTGTTGGACAGAGATGAGTACCATGACCCGCTGTAAATCCTCGTACTCCTATGCTCTGGCTTCATAGTCTAATATGTTTTCTATGTCTACTGTGCAGAAGCTACAGTTGCAGCCAAAGACATGGTCAGATATTTCCTGAAATTTCTGTGATATTTTTAGAGAACTTCCCTGCCTGCCTGTAGTACCACTAAAGGGCCACCAGAGAGACTCTCTTTAGAAATAATCTAAACTGCACATACAGTCTCTTAAAAGATTTCAGAAATAAATCAAGATTATCCCCTCCTGACACTGAGGAAACATTTTAGCAGTAATTTTACTTTCTTGGTTGGGACTCCATATGCCAGAATGTGTAGTTTGCTACAATGCCTTCTACCACAGAATCTTCCTTTTTATCATGTATCCATGCTCCCACTGAAGATCATGGTGCTCTTTCTGTCACTCCTGCAGATGGATCTCATGCTGGCACTGCCTCTCTTACTCCACCCTCATCTGAAACTTATTCTGGTGCTGCCTGTCTCTCTCTTCCATCACCATATTTGTTTTCTGTAGCTCTGTGTCTGTCTTTGCCTTTACCAGGGCCAGCTCCAACTGTATCCTTTCAATATGACATGGTGGCACAGCTGCCCCAGTTATAGACTGTGGCTCAGTATTACTTCCTTCTGTCAGTACAGTTGTCTCAGTGACCTCTTCTACACCATTCTCGTGGTCTCTTTTCTCAAGGGCCTCTATAAGTTGTGCCCTCACCTGGGTCTCAAAAGTAAGCCTTCTTCCTGGTACAGTTCCTTCAGCTGTGGTTGAGTGCACTTAGCATATTGGACAGGCATATTCTAAACTGTCCTAAGTGTTCTTGAAAAAACCAAAAAATTAAACAAAAAACAAAAAAAAACAAAAAAAAAACAAAACAGAAATGTTAAATGTCCATCTGTATATTCTGTCTGTGGTCGGAGAAAACTTGAACAGTGGTCAAGGGTATGGCAGCTGGGTTCAATGCAAAGAAGTGCAAAATAATGCACTTAGGGCACAGAGACCCGGGGTGTAGTACACAATTGGTGGAGTGTTAGTAACAACCACCAAGCTGGAAATAGACCTGGGGTAATCAGTTTGGATGACCTGAAGGCTGCAGGCAATGCAACAAGGAATTTAAGAGGGTTAGTCAGATGCTGGTGTATATTGAGAGGGGTATCACCAACAGAAAGAGGGAGGTGATGTTGTCCTTCTATAGATCGTTGGTAAGACCTCACCTTGAATACAGTGTCCAGTTCTAGAGTCTACATCTCCAGAAGGACATAGACAGCATGGAGGTGATCCAGAGAAGTGCAACTAAAATGATGCAGGGTCTGCATCAAAAGCCCTATGATTAGAGACTAGAGGACCTCAATATGTACTCCCTGGAAGAGAACAGGGAGAGGAGGGCTATCATAGAGACATTTAAATGCCACACAGGGGTAAATACTGTAAGGTACAGGAGGGAGGTATGTTTTAGGAAAAAAGGAGCTCAGAAACAAGGGGACATGCTATGAACCTGGAGGGGGTAGATTCAGGAGAGATGTGAGAAAGTACTTATTCACAGAAAGAGTGGTAGATTCCTGGAACAACCTTCTGGTGGAGGCAGTGAGACAAAAACAGTGGGTTAATTCATGAATTCATGGGATAGGGACAAGGAAATCTTAGTAGAAAGAAAGAGGGGAAGGGAGAAAGAGATGCAGATTGATTAGGGTCTATGGTGATACTATAGGTAGGGAAAAATGGGTAGACTGGGTGGACCAATAGGTCCTTATTTGCCATCAAATTCTATGTTTCTATGGACCTTTCTATTGACAATCCATTTTTCCCTATGGTTGTCAAATGCTTACATCCTCAAAGAGTTCCCTAGTGACTGCCACTTGGCACTTCTGGTAAAGCACACTGCTCAAAGCACTTAGCTGCTAGTTTGTGAATAACTGTCCCACCACTGCCACCGATTTCTGACAACTTTCTATACCTCTCTCACTGTTTCATCACAAACTTACACACAGCAGTGACTGGATGCTTGAATGGCTCCTTGTAGATGCCTTCACCTGACTGACTATTTGTATATATATATTTATTTATTTATTTATTTGGAATCCAGGAATGAGTACTGAACAGATGGTCTTTTTTTCAGGCTCAACTTGGGTAGAGGCTGCATTAAACAAAAACATTCAAATAACCACAATAAACATTAAACATGATTATAATTACATGAGCATTAATTGCACAGATGCTGCAAAAAATTATTAAAAAAAACATAAAATGAAGAAGCAGATAGTAGCAAATCCAGAGAACCATTCCAAAAATAAGTATCAGTATATGAACTTGATTCTCACCCTACCACCAGCCACTGCTCACCCAGTGCAAGGCCTGCACTTTTAGGCAAAGAACCATCCTTTTAGCCTCCCCAGAAACCTCTCACCTACTCTGTATCAGACAGAGGTTAGTTTAATACTTGGTAGTCATGCTGTTTTGGTAGCAGACACCTGATCAAGCAATAGAAATGGATATTACCTGTGCCATAAAACACTTCACAGTCACAGAAAATTATAGATGTGCGGTCATGCCCCTATAGTTAGGGTTCTGTAGGCAGTTCAATGTTTAATCCCTCATTTTGTACTTTAATAACTTAGCAACCATTCAATGGATTTGCATGAACATTTCCATGCACCCTCACCCAGGGTAGCTCTCTGGATGTGGCAAGTTACATTTTGGTCAGATGTGTGATTTCTGGGGGTCATGTGATGAGCTGCTCAGTGACTACTTTCTGATTCCTCTCTTCCTATCCTCATTAATTAAAATGTTTACTTCTGTTTTTCTCTAATTCACTGATTGGTGGCAACTTATGTTTTCTGGCTCTCTATTACCTGCTGGTAGTAGATCGACGTGGACTTGCGGTTCAAAAATGGATACTGAGATGAGTTCTGCACCACCATGCCACACTCCTCCTGCCACCCCAGAGCAGGAAAAGGCCTCAACCAAGTCAGTTCTCTTAAAGAGTCCCTACAGTCACTCATGAAGGAAATCAAGGGTCTCCGAGGATCTCTGGATTCTTTAGCTCAGTGGGTAGGTGATAACAAAGCCTGTATGAGTTCTTTGGAGGACTGGAGATCTAAAACTGACCTCCCTGTGCCAGAAAATCACCAAGATGGAAGCACAGATTGAGGACCTTGAAGGGTGAAGCCATCTTAACAATGTTATTATTCTTGGGCTTTCTGAACAGGTGGAGGGTCCCAATGTAATATCCTTTGTGCAGAAACTGTGTGACAAGCTTGCAGGACCACCATCCAATGCACCATCCTATATTATGGAATGCGCCCATCATGCCCTTTTGTCCAATGCCACCTGAGGGCTCACTCCCAAGACCACTCATATTCAAATTTTTTACATTTTCTGGATGGACAACACTTGCTGACTAAGGTCTGTGACCTCAAGGAAGTCTCCTTTGAAGGAGGATGCTTGAGAGTAGCGCAGGATCGCCTTGTTACAGTGAGGCAAAGGAGGGCATCCTACCACCTGTTGGTGACAAAACTTATTGCTGCCATTATCAAGTTTAGGGTCCAATATCCAGCTGTTTTGCAGGTGCTGTATGGTGCGAATTGGCACAGCTTTGACTCAGCTGAGCAAGCGTTGATTGAGTTGAAGAAGCTTTACCCCAATCTCTTCCAGTAACTGTTTTTTCCCTTCCTATTTGAGAGCTCTCCTGTTTGGCTACTGTTTGGCTGTGGTGACTGTGATAGTTGCTCTCAGACCTAACTTGTTTATTGGAACATCCTGTTATAGAATTTTCTTTAGTGTGATTTTGTATTGGTGGAGATATGGATCCAGATGTCTGTGGGTTCACATTTTTAGCACTGTAGCTGAACCACAGACTTTGACTGCACAGCTTTTATGTTCAGTGTCTTTCACTTTAAGGCTGAACCTGTTATTGGAGCTGAGGGGGAGGCTCATCTCTGCATAGTGTTTTGACTAGTTTCTTGTTTGCCAGTCATCTCATCTTGGACCTTTTATCAGAGACTAGTAGGTGACAGTTCATTCTGGTGAGTTTTTGATGCTCTAATTGCCCCATTTCAAGTTCTACTAGCTCCAGGACTAGCGTGCAATAGATATGAGTGATTAGGGCTGTATGGGGGCACTGCGTTTACATCATGGGCTCCTTCCTGGATCCAGATTCATTTGTTAGTTAGCTCACCTGCTTTGTCTTCACTTAACTTTTGGACTACTCCTTATTGTTGACCTGGGGCCCCGGTCAGAAAGTTTCTACATGTTAATGGAGCTTCAGTGGCAATTTCACTGCTGTTAGTGACTTCTGTACTACTTACTATTGCATGACTTGCTTCAGGAATGATGCTATCCATATGGACCTGTCTTTATTTACTGCCCTATTGACGACTTTGTTTTTCAGATTTGTATTGTTTTTCAAAGAACTGCTCATTTGAGGTGTGGGGGGCATGTGAACTACTTCAGGAAAAAACATGTTTCATAGTCATTATTGGTACTATGATAAATTGCCAGTGAGCGGTTTTGTATTTTTATTCCAGGTCCCTGTATTTTTGCTTGATTAATGTTGTATTTTTTTTTTACTCTTTAGTAAAGTGTCATGGTGTATGAGGTAAGGGAGGGAAGGGGAAGACAGAATAACCATCAGATGCAGGCTAAGTTGAATCACCATGGACCATAGTAAGTTGGGAGTGTGGTCCTTGGGGCCGATGTTTTCAGTGTTTCTTCTTGGGGGGGTACTTGTGGGGGATGACTTTTATGGGAAGATGTCTATGGGGGATACCTCCTTAATTTTAGGGGTTCTTTTTGTGTTGGGTTTTGTTTGGATTTTTTGGGGGTATGGGGAGGACTTCCCAGAGCACACATCTTATGGCTCTCTTTTCCTTATTTGGTACTTCCTCAGATTATTGTTGGAGATCTGCACTGAGTGTGGGATATAAATTTGTTTCCTGGAACATTAAGCAGGTGCAGAATAAACAAAAGTGTTACATGATTTTGAGTCATCTTAAAAAGCAAATATAGCTTTGTTCCAGGAGACTCATCTTAGAAGGGAGGATGTGTCATTCTTCAGGAGGTGTTGGGAAGGCCAGACTTTCAGTGTGGGCATTAGTACAAAAAAGGTGGGGTTGCTATACTAGTATCGAGAGGGGTCTCCTTTTATTTATCACAAGAATGCTGGGACAAGGAAAGTTGGTTTGTATTCATCCATGGGTGTTCGGGGATTTCAGAAGTCATATTGGACTCTGTTTATGGCCCTAACATTGACTCCCCCAGGTTGTTTTTAGATTTAGCATCCCATCTGGCTTGCTTTCCTATATTACCTATTATTTTTTGGGGAGACAGGAACCTGGTCTATCAGATGAAGTTGGATTGTTCAGGTTCCCGTAGACTAGGTTTGTCACCTGGTCGGAGGGGACTTAGAGAGTTGTTTGACCAGTTTTGCCTCGTGGACCCCTGGTGAGTTTTGCATCCAATGGAGAGACAGTTTACCTTTTTCTCTTCCCCTCATGGGACTTCATCCTGTATAGATTTTTTCCTGCTGAGTAAAGATTCCCTAAATGGGTTGGTGGCTTTGGAGATTCTACCCCTGGTCGTATTGGACCATGCACCAATTTCTCTGATGCAGTTGTTAAGTGAGGCAGGGAAGAGTGATGACATTTGGAGGTTGAACTCACAACTACTTAAAGATCTTCAATTAGTGCAAAACCTGCAGGATTTTATTACCAACTTTTTTGAGAATAATATTGGGTCAGTTTTGGAGCTTGATGTTCTGTGGGGGGAAGCGAAGTGTGTTGTCTGGTGCAAACCCATGCGCCTGGCCACCAAAAAGAAGCAACTTCATGGGCAGCAGGAGGAACATCTCCTCTCTGAGATTAGGCTTCTTGAGAGGCAACTGTCCTAAGTCTATTCCAGGGGTATTGGTACAACTTAATTCTCTTCAAGCAAAGTATACTGAGCTGATTGCAGAGAAAGCTAACCTGGCCATTTTCTGTACTAAGACCAGATATTTAGAGTCTGGGGAAAGAGCTGGGTGGATCTTGGCCTGGAGACTCAGGCAGCTTGAAGTGGTGAGGATGGTTCCCTGGTTGAGGCCAAGTCTAGGAGAGGAAATTCTAACCCACCCCAGGATATAGTGGAAGCTTTTAGAGATTTCTATGAAGGTCCATCTGATGATCAGCCTTTGACCCCAGAGAGCCACTCTCAAATCTCTGACTACCTAGCTACCCTTTCTATTCCATGTCTCTCAGCCCAACAGCAGGAATACTTGGTTTGTCCATTAGGGGTATTTGAGGTGCAAGGAGAGATCCGCCACCTTCCTTTAAATAAAGCTCTAAGTCCTGATGGGTTTTGCAATAATATTTGTGTTGTTTTTGAGGAAGAAATATCTCCCTATCTTATCTAGTTGTTTAATTTTTTACTCTTGGAAGGACTGATGGACCTCTCCTTCAGCCAGGAATGGATATCTCTTACCCATAAACCAGGAAAGGATGACTTGCTCCCTGCAAGTTACTACACAATCTCCCTGCTTAAATTGGACCTTAAGATTCTGGCCAAGGTTCCAGTGAATAGATGGAAGTTGGTCTGGGATGACTGGATCTCCCTCCTGCAGGTAGGATTTATGGCTGGCCACCTCTCAAGTGACCATCTTTATAAGTAGCTCTACCTTACTTCTGTGTTTGGGGAGAGCAAGGTCCCAGAGGCCTTGGTCTCCCTGGCCACAGAAAAGGCCTTTGACCAGGTTTCTTGGCCTTTGTTGTTCAAAGTGTTATAGAAATTTGGTCTCCCTCCCAATTTTTGTGCATGGATTAAGGTACTATACAGTAGACCCACAGCTAGGATCCACTGTAATGGGCTATCCTCAGCACCTTTCAAGCTTAAGAAGGGCATGTGTCAGGGGTGTCCTGTCTCCTCTCTGTTGTTTAATTTGTATTTAGAGTCCTTGCTTTTTAATTTACAGAGCAATTCGGCTATTAAAGGAATTTTGATTGGTGGGATTAGATATAAAATCTCGGCATATGCAGATGACTTGCTGCTTCACACTTAAGACCCTTTGTCTTCACTACCAGCAGCTTTAGCCAAGATCTGCAAATTTTTGAGGTTATCACGCTACAAACTGAATATTAAGAAAACTCAGGTCCTGCCCCTAAATAGTTATATCCCTAAGCAGGGTCTACAAGCTCTTGGCCTAGCATGGGAACCCAAGGCACTCCAATATTTTTTGTTTATTTAACCAGAGAGACACACTAAGCTGAGGTTGTTTACAAGTGTGATCTGGGAGCACAAGGAAGTTAAGTGACTTGCACAAGGTCACACAGTATGCAAGAAGGGGCTGTGGGATTCAAACCCAGGTCTCCAGGTTTGCAGCTTAGAGCCTTAAACCACTGTGCTGTACTGCCTCCTTTTTGGGAATCCACCAAACATGCTTCCTCTCAGACCTGGTTAAACTGAACCTCCCTCCCATGTTGCAAGCTATTAAATTGGACCTTCAGAGATGGGTCACATTACCTTGATCCCTATGGGGTTGTATTAGGATTATTAAAATGAATGTCCTTCCAAGGTTGTTGTATCCCATTCAGGATGATGGATGTGTTTCCACCAAAACATGTTTTTTTACAGCTGCAACAGTTATTAAACCAATTCTTGTGGAAGGAGGGTATGGTGCGGTGATCTTATCTTAAGCTTATTCTTCTGGGGGGGGCTTTTCAACTTTCCAATTTTTTCTTGTATTACTTGTTTATACATGGCTCTAAATTCTTGCAATGGAGTGGTAGTGAGTTCGACCTTCTGGGGGTGGATATCAGCTTCTTTGGCTAAAACTCAAGGACCATTTGTATAAGAGTGTAGATTTGCAGTTCGCTAGTTTATTGTACTCCATACCATCTAGTTTTCCCCCCCCCACCCACTCTGCGACATACTCCTCTTATTTGGTCCTTGAATGCTCAACTCCAGGTAGAAAAATTTCTCAAACTGGATTGTTCTTGTGAGCTGGCTCAGCCTGTTTTGGGAAATTCACATATTTTATTTATGTATTTATTGAGTTATCTATTTAAGGTGTTATCCTAAGGTAATGCACTTGACCTGTCCATTGTGATATCTGTAAACAATTGTACTCATATACGTTTATTGAAATGTTTCACCAAGAAAGGCACACTGAACAACAAAGTTGCTCCTCTCACAGTGCATCCTGGGGAAAGGGTAGTAAAAATACATACATGCGTAGAACAGCAAATGTTATTACAACAATATTGGCAGCAGTGAATAGCAAATAACAGAAAGTAAGTAAGTAAATAAGTAAAGAATGTATTTTTATACAGGAATAATACATGTCATTTGGATAATATAATCCAGTTTTCAAGACAGTCCTGTGCAAGCTCTCTAAGTTTCACACAGTGTCAAGACAACCACAAACATTTAGGTACAAAGAATAAATACACAAAGGATCTTTCTCTTAATATTTATATACCATACTCAACAACTAGATTACCAACATTATATAAAGGAAAAAAAAAACAACAAAAATCAATATTATACACATGTACATGTATAGACATAACACTTTTCTAGCTCCTCAACGAACCTTTTAGTAGTTTCCTCAGCTCACAATAGGGGAGGGAGTGTATTCCAACATACTGGTGCTTGTGATGCCAGTATTCTGTCCCCAAACCTATTTTTTCATCTATCTGGATCAATTCTATTTTGATACATTGGTCTAACTGAGTGTTTCCTAAGGGCAGAATCCTTGTCTGCCAATAGTTTAACAATATTATGATTTGAATGAATTGTCCTATATTTATTAATAAAAACTGACCAACTTTTCTTGTCTTCTAAATCAAGGGGTAACCAATTTAGCCTGGTTTACAAAATACAGTGATGAGTTCTGAAGTTACAGCGCAGGACATATCTTGCCACCCTCTAGTATAATTTGTCTAGTTTATTTAAAAGTTGTTTGGTTGCAGACCTATAGATAAATTCTCCATACTTTAATAATGGAAGTATGAGCTGTTCTGCAATCAATTTCCTGTCCTGCAACTTCAGACATCTAGATGTCCTTTTCAAAGCTCCTAATTTTTCATGTGTTTTAGTAACAATGGTTTCAATATGCCCCTTAAAAGTCAGCAAGGAATCAATATTTACTCCCAGATAACAGTAATTTGCTACTTGTTCTATTGGAATTTGGTTTATTGTTAAGATTTGTATGTTCAAGACCAACTGATGTTTATTAGTACCAAAGCACATTAGTTTAGTCTTATTTACATTCATTTTTAGCTGTGACCTGGTGAACCACTCCTGTACCCCGGTAAAATCAGTCTGTAGTTTTCTCTGGAGATCCATTGGACCATACCCAGAAGCCACCAGGACCGTATCATCTGCATTCATCGTTATGTCTTTATGCTGAATTATTGATGGTAATTAGTTATTAAAGATCAAAAACAACTGGGGTCCTAAGATGGACCCCTGTGGAACTCCTCTTTGAACAGTCCGAGGGTTTGAAAGATGATGCTGTAACTGTACCCTCTGGGATCGGTCAGTTAAATATGATATAAACCAGGTCAGTGGATCCCCAGAGAAACCCAGACCTGCCAGTCTTTTAAATAAGATGGAGTGGTTCACCAGGTCAAACGCCTTTGACAAATCAATATATATTGCTGCTGTATCCTTACCTTTATTCAGAGATGTACATATCAAATCACTGAATTCAACCAAGGCCGATATAGCTGAAAAACCCTTCCGGAAACCAGACTGATATTGTGCTAGCAAATCATATTTTTCCAGGTAGGCTCCCATTTGCTGGTTAACCAGGCTCTCCAAACATTTGGAGAGAATGGGTAAAATTCCAATGGGGCGACAGTTATTGGGGGATAATTTATCACCAACTTTATAAATAGGTACTATTTTACCAGTCTTCCAGAGAGTGGGAAAATGTCTGTCCTATAGGCTCCAATTAAATATAGCTGAGATTGTATGTGCTATAGAAGGGGTAGCTATTTTTAAATAGCGCCCCTCCAAATTATCTAAGCCTACAGATTTATAGGGATTTATTCTTAATAATTTTTTAGTCACTTCTTGTAATGTTAATTTTTTAAATCTAAAAGGGGGATGCTGGATCGAAGCATGTTCTTCGATCTCAGTATTAGTTACTGTTGGTGTATCACCTAATAACCCTAAATCAGTGAGATCAACAAAATAATTATTCAAGATATTTGAAACCTCCCCTGGATCTTCAGTTATAACATCATTTACCCTCAAATTTAAGTTGGCTTGTCCTTCTTGACCTCCAGGGTTTGACAAGTTTTTTATGATTGTCCAAAATTTTTTAGGATTAACATTATGATTTAGTTTACTATGATAGCAATGTGTTTTTGCCTTTTTTGTTAACTTTCTACACTCATTTCTTTTAATTTTGAATAATTCCCAGTCATAAGTCATTTTTGTATTTTTAGCTTTTTTCCAAATTCTATTTTTAACTCTAATTGCTTTTAGCAGTTTATCAGTTATCCATGGGAATTTAGGCAGGGCACTGTGTTTCTTTGTTATTATGGGGGCATGTATATTACATATTTTTTGGAAGGTATCAGTAAAATATTTGATACTAAGATCCAGTTCTGGTATCAATAAACACCTCTCCCATCTTTCTGATTTTATACTATTCAGGAAATGAGGTTCTGAGAAATGTCTCATATCTCAGGACCAAGTTTGTTTCAGGTGTTCTCTAGACCCACCTTTAGGATGGGTAATAAGAACATATTAAGTGCAGCATATAATACAGTTGTTTACAGACATCACAATGGACAGGTCAAGTGCATTACATTAAGATAACACCTTAAATTCATGATGATGGTACAATTTAGCCAGAAAGGAAGGGGTAGATAGGGAGTAACAGCAGAGGTGGAAAGATTATGAGTTTGGGAGGGGGGTAGATGAATAGGAATCAAGGTTATAGATATAGTGATAGTTATAGATTGATAGGACTATAAAGTCATATTTATACTGGTAACCAGTTCCTGTATAGAGTGCCGAGCTTGAGGCACAGCTTTTTCAAGATGGCATCCACATGACCAGAGAAGGTGAGATGGTCCAGCCAAACAAACAGATATCTGAATGAGGAGGTATCCTGAAGGACTGTCCCATCAAGGGTATTGAATGAGGGGGGGGAGGGGAGCCTAGAGGGTCTCTGCCTAGTGCCAAAGGTCATGGAGACTGTCTTCTTGGCATTTAGAAAAAACTGATGAGAGCAAAACCAGTGTTGAACATTATTGAAGTCCTGCTGAAGTCTGTTTGCAACATCAGTGCGGGACTGTCCAGAGGTGTAGAAAACTGTGTCATCTGTGTACATATGTATTGAGGTTGATGTACAGACAGATGGTAGGTCATTAAGAAATATGGTGAAAAGTACAGGGCCCAGCATGGACCCTTGAGGGACACCAGTGTTGATAGGGAGGGGGGTGATGTGGAGACAGCAATTCTGACTGACTGGGTCTGACCTACAAGGTAGGCTTTGAACCAGTTAGTGGCTGAGTCAGTTAGACCTGTTGAGGAAAGGGAGTTTAGCAGTAGGGTATCGGAAACTGTGTCGAAAGCCTTGGCTAGGTTGACAAAAATGGCAGATGTGATTTGGCCACTGTCCATCCCTGAGAAGATGGAGTCGATAAGCCTAATCAGAGAGGTGGTGGTGGAGTGTTTTTCCAAAAACTGGATCGGAAGGGAGTGAAAAAGTTGGAGTTAGAGAGATAAGAAGAGGGCTGGGCAAGAACCAAGTGTTCTTGCAGTTTGGCAAGGGTGGGAAGGAGGGATATGGGATGGTAGTTCCCCAGTGAGGCAGGATCACAGCCCTTAGGTAGGAAAGAACAATGGCATGCTTCCAAACAGGTGGGATGACTGGCATTTCGAATGAGAGGTTGAATAGGTCAGACAGTGGGGCAGAGATAGCCGTAGCTGAGAGAGATATAGCAGCTTGGGGTCCAAGACATCAGGCAAACTGCCTTTGGATGGGTTTAAGGCATGCAAGGCATCCCAGGTGTCAGAAGAGGCAATTTTAGTGAAAGAGAAACAAGTAGACTGGGGCAGTGTACATGGTGAGGTGGAGGGAGCACCTGGCCTAGTAGATGGTAAAGAGGATAGCAAAGCAGGGGCACAAGAGGTGTAGTATGAATTAAATTCAATAGCAACACTGGTGTGATCAGTAATAATGGTGTTGTTTATACTGAGGAGGGGGGAGGGAGGAGTGGAAGGGGGGAGAAGAGTGAGTGAATAACTTTCCAGAATTTAGAGGGATTGTTTATGTTGGATTGAAAGGTTGAGCTAAAGTAGTCTGTTTTAACCAAATGAGTGGTTTTTGTGCACTTGTTGCGAAGAGAACGATATGCATCATAGTCTTTAGGGGAGCTTTGAGGCTTTATGTAGTTTTCAAGCTTGTCCTCGCACTCTTTGACAAGCTATGAGTTCAGGTGAGATCCATGGAAGGTGGCTCCCACAGACTCTGATGCATCGAAGTGGGGCATGCTGATTCCAAATGTCAAGAAATTTTCCTTTAAAGTATTCTGCGTCTTCGTCTATTGAGTTTGCTGAGGCTATCGGGGCCCAGTTTGTATGAGCTAGGTCATGGAGCAGAGAAGCGAGGCTCAGAGATCTTTATGACTGAGTCATTAAGGTTTTATGAGGAGCATTATTTCCGTGAATTTTACATACCACAAAGGTCATGAGGTGGTCACTTAGGGCATCTGATAATACATGAGATTTAATGACCCTATGTGGGTGTGAGGTGAGGGCCCAGTTGATTAAGACATGGTTACTCATTTTAAAGTTCATCCAAACTGGATCAAAGTTTAGCTGGGATAAGTTATGGGCATCAGTTTCATGTCATACTTTGTCCATGTTTCATGTTGCTGGCTGTCTGATTCCAGTGCTTTCTGCCCTCCACTAAGCTTAGCCTCTATGGAGTCCCTGTTAGAACAGGGTATATTTCTGTCCCATGGGGAGATGCAGGAATAATTCTCAATTCCTCTCTTTCATAGGTGTAAATATTTACAATTAACAAAAGCCTTGTCATCCTTTTTTGGCCCAGGACCTTGGTTTGCTTCAGGCAACGATACCTTGTCTCAGCTTTGCTCCCTGGCAGCTCAGTCCCACCTTGTTTCTGGCCTATACTCCTGTTTACAGTCTATTGATCCCAATTCCTTATCAATGGTCTGTTTTTACTGGCATCAGGCATTGGGATCTCATCAGGGGAAGAATACACAATGGGGGGAGGTAGTAACAACAACAAAAAAGGAAAGGGACCTGGAGGTAATCATATCAGATGATCTTACGGTTAGCAAGCAATGTAAGAAGGCAGTAGGGAGGGCTGGGGGTATACTGGGATGCATAGGGAGAGGCATCACCAGCAGAAAACAGGAAGTTGTTATCCCTCTGTACAGACAGTTGGTGAGACCCCATCTGGAGTACTGCGTCCAGTTCTGGAGACCCCATCTCCGCAAGGACATAGACAGAATAGAGGCAGTTCAGAGGAGGTCAACTGAAATGGTGCAGGGTCTGCAAGAGAAGCCGTATGAGGAGAGACTAAAGGAGCTTAATATGTATACCCTTGAGGAAAGAAGGGAGAGGTGGGACATGATAGAAACTTTTAAGTACCTCAGTGGAATCAGCAAAGTCCAAGAGGGTAGCATCTTTCAGAAAAAGAGGTGTACAAGAACAAGGGGATACAATTTAAAGATAGAGGGGGGTGGTTCAGGGACAATGTGAGGAAGTATTATTTCACAGAGAGGGTAGTGGATGCATGGCATAACCTTTCTGAGGAGGTTGTGGGGTCTATAACTGTGGGAGAATTCAAGAATACATGGGACAGACATAAGGCAATTCTTGTGGGGGGGTAGGAAAAAATAGGCTGTTAGTTAACTAGGATCTGCAGCCTATCCTGTAGGTAGGGAAATGGGCAGACTAGATGGGCCAAGCAGTCCCTATCTGCCGTCAAAGTCTATGTTTCTATGTTTCTATCATAATTCTAAATACTGGCAAACTATATAGCGCAATCTTTACAGATATGTTAAATGGGACTGCTACAGATGGATTGAATACCGAGTGCTGCATGATTTGTATTATACTCCTGCTAAGTTGTATTTGATGCAGAAGTTGGCTTCTCTGGTTTGCTCCCATTGTAGGCTCTCAAGTGACAATTTGCTGCACATGCTTTGGGAATGCCCTAAAGTAGTGCCTTTTTGGGACAGGATTAAGACCTTGCTTGACCTCTTATTGGGCCTGGAAGAGGCCTTCACCCCAGAAATGTGTCTAGTGGAGAATTTTCCAACTAGTCTCCTTGGCCAGAGTAAAGTCCATATGGCCTTAATATCAATTTCAGCCAAGACTGTAATATTACGTCACTGGCTGGAAGACGCAGTACCATCCTAAAGAGAGTGGCATAAAGAAATATTACAAGTCCTAATAGGTGAAAAGCAAATTGCTGGACTACATCAGAAGGAGGTTCGTTATAGTCACAGGTGTGAGACCCTGCATTCACTTTTGTCCCTCTTGAAAGAGTGGGAGTGGGCCGGAGGCAGTCTTAGTCTGCAATTGTGAACTGCTTATCTTAGAGGCTTTTTATGCCCCCTTGGTATAGTTTTTAAATGTTGTAGGTGGTTTGGCACAGAGAGTTTGGAATCTTGGTCTGAAATTTTCAGGGCGGAAAGGGACTATCCCACAGATTTGCATTTTGCCAGTCTGGTGAAAAATAACAATCAGTTCCAAAGTTATTTAATTTTTACATTTTGAAAAAAAAAAAGATTTCTGAGCATGCTCAGTAAGCACTTCAGGATAGCTGTATGAAACAAGAAATGAATCCTATAGAACACACTCTCCAATGAAGTGAAGAAAGGCCAGCACTCTCATTAAAAGGCAAAGTTCATTTCACATTTATTTTCTCAAACCTTGTTGAAGCAGCAGCAGCATGGTATGGCAATAATCCAAAATGTCCAATATGTGGTCCCAGTCACAGAATAAATGTCTTTTTCCCGCGGACATACAAATGCCGTAAACCAAACAAAAGCCACAGAACCATTTACGTTTCAGTGCCATTACTGGCACCTTCCTCAGGACAAAATGGAGGTACTGGTGGCGGATCCTGGTCGTTGGCAAGTTGGAGGAGGGTTGGGGAATGATCCTGGTTTGATACTGGTGGGTGTTCCCTTGACCCCTTCTACTTGGGTCAGAGATCTGAGTGTGGTCCTTGATGATGATTTGACACTTGATACTCAGGTGTCAGCCATCGCCAAAGTGGCTTCTACCATCTCAGGAACATTGCCTGGATCCGGGCCCTGACCAACGGAAGACCAAGGGAGGCTAGTGAGGCTTAATAAAGAGGAGGGAGGGAGGGTGGGCAGAGGGTGACTGTGAAAAGGCAGAGATACTAAACAAATATTTTGCTCAGTATTTACAAAGGAAGTGGGGAGGTACCTAAAACAAACAGTAGAAACACTCTGGATACAGAAGTTGATACCAGCCCATTTACAGAAGAAAGGGTTCTGAAAGAACTCTTAAAACTGAAGGTGGACAAAGCAATGGGGCCTGATGGGATTCATCCCAGAATTCTAAAAGAACTAAGGGTAGAACTAGTGACACCACTGACTACCCTCTTTAACAAATCATGGGAGGATGGGTGGTACCGAGGACTAGAGAAGGGCAGATGTGATTCCCCTTCACAAAGTGGGAGCAAGGCAGAAGCAGAAAACTACAGACCTGTTAGTTTAACCTCAGTGGTAGGGAAAATGATGGAATCACTTCTGAAGGAAAGAATTGTTGAGTATCTAGAGGCCAGAGGGGCTCAGGACCCAAGGCAGCGTGGATTCACAGCGGGAAGGTCATGCCAGACAAATCTGATAGATTTCTTTGACTGGGTGACCAAAGTAGTAGATCAGGGAGGGACTGTGGACATGGCCTACCTAGACTTTAGCAAGGCATTTGACACAGTCCCACACAAAAGATTAATATACAAGTTAGCCAGCCTGGAGTGGGTCCCAAGATGACAGCCTGGGTAAAGAATTGGCTGGAGAATAGGACACAGAGAGTAATAGTAAATGGAGTCCACTCTGAAGAAAGGGGGGTTACTAGTGGGGTACCGCAGGGTTCAGTATTAGGACCGGTCCTCTTCAATGTCTTTATAAGCGACATTGCAGAGGGACTGGAAGGAAAAGTATGTCTCTTTGCAGATGACACAAAGATCTGCAACAGAGTTGATGCACAAAGTGGAGTGGAAAGGATGAGAAGGGACTTGGCAAGGTTAGAGGAATGGTCAAATGTATGGCAGCTTAGATTCAATGCTAAGAAGTGCAAGGTAATGCACCTGGGAAACAAAATCCCAGAGGAAGAGTACACAATGGGGGTGAGATACTAACAACAACAAAAATGGAAAGGGACCTGGGGGTAGTCATATCAGATGACCTAAAGGTGGGCAAGCAATGTGAGAGGGCAGCAAGGAGGGCTGGGGGGATACTGGGATGCATAGGGAGAGGCATCACCAGTAGAAAACAGGAAGTTATTATCCCTCTGTACAGACAGTTGGTGAGACCCCATCTGGAGTACTGCGTGCAGTTCTGGAGACCCAATCTCCACAAAGACATAGACAGGATGGAGGCTGTCCAGAGGAGGGCAACTAAAATGGTGCAAGTCTGCACCAGAAGACATATGAGAGAGACTTAGGAGCTGAATATGTATAGTCTCGAGGAAAGGAGGGAGAGGGGACATGATAGAAACTTTCAAGTATCTCAAGGGAATCAACAAAGTCAAGAGGGTAGCATCTTTCAAAAAAAGTACTGCAAGAACAAGGGCACAATTTGAAAGATAGAAGAGGCGGCTCAAGTAATTTAAAGTTTATTTTTTCACAGAGGGTTGTGGATGCATGGAACGGCCTTCCGGAGGAGGTTGTGGAGTCAAAAACAGTGGTGGAATTCACGCATGCATGGGACAGTCATAAGGCAATTCTAGGGGTTGGGGGTAGGAAGAAGTAGGCTGCTGGTTAACTAGGATCTGCAGCTTATCCAATAGGTAGGGAAATGGGCAGACTGGGTGGGCCAAGCGGTCCTTATCTGCCGTCAAAATTTATGTTTCTATGTTTCTATGTTTCTTGCCACTCTAGTGCATGTCTTCATCACATCCAGATTAGATTACTGCAATGCTCTGCACCCCGCTCTATCTGGAGGAAACCTCTGTCATCTGCAACTGGTGCAGAACATGGCAGCCAGGCTGTTGACTGGTACATCGAGATTTGATCAGGTTAGCCCTGTCCTTTGCAAACTGCACTGGCTGCCAATAAGGTGGAGGATTACTTTAAGGTCAGATTACTGACCTATAGAGCCCTGCATGGTCAGGGACCAGACTATCTGCAAGACCTCCTGGTTCTCCACTACCTAGCTCACACTCTCGTTCCTCTGAGGGTTGCCTCCTGGTGGTGCCCAGGGCTAGATTGCAGCAATCTGGAGATCATGCTTTCTTCATTGTCGCACCAGCCCTATGGAATTCACTGTCAAGCTATTTGATGAAGGCACCCTCAGTGGAAACCTTTAAAAAAGGGCTTAAAACATTTCTTTTCAATGAATCAAGCATATGACCTATATAATTATTGAAGGTCTTATATTTTACTGACTGTCGTGTTTTTATGTGACAGATAGATTTGTTGATTTTATATTTTGCAATGTGTTGCTAGAAATTTTCTGAAGAGAAGCCATACGAGGAGATACTAAAGGAGCTTAATATGTAAACCCTTGAGGAAAGGAGGAAGGGGGTGGGAATACATGATGGAAACTTTTAAGTACCTCAGTGGAATCAACAAAGTCCAAGAGGGTAGCATCTTTCAGAAAAAAAGATGTGCAAGAACAAGGGGACACAATTTGAAGATAGAGGCTCAGAGGCAATGTGAGGAAGTATTTTTTCACAGAGATGGTGGTGGACGCATGGAACAGCCTTCCTGAGGAGGTTGTGTGGTCTAAAACTGTGGGAGAATTCAATAATGCATGGGACAGACATAAGGCAATTCTTGGGGGGGCTAGGAAGAAATGGGCTGTTGGTTAACTAGGATCTACAGCTTATCCAGTAGGTAGGGAAATGGCAGACTAGGTGGGCCAAGTTGTCCTTATCTGCTGTGAAGGTCTATGTTACTATGTTTATGTTTCTATGGTTGCTGTTTTAAGAAATTGTATAGCTCTCTGAGCCTTCTGGGAAGGGGCACGTTATAAATAAAGTAAGTATCTAGCTTTTAAAAGAACCCACCAAATGAGTGATTTGCTTTCTGTCTTGAAGCTGTCCATTGCAGGTTGATACAGTAGGTCTTGTTTGAGAAAATAGTGATTGGATCATATATAATGAACTGTACAAGGTCTAAGTATAAGAGGTACCTAAAAATTCTGGATTTATACAGGTCATCTTGACCCCACTCTCAGGCAACAGTTTGAATTGCATTGTGAATGAATAGTAGGCCAGCACGTTCCCACTGCCACAAATGGAAAATGGAAATATTGCTCCTCTTTCCACTGGAGATAACACTTTGTTTTCCCAAGGGTTCCTCATGTCTCATTGCCATTGAGAACTTCCTAGTGGGGGAGACACTTGTTGGAGAGTATCCCTCAGGCATGTGAGACTGTGTGATAGACAGTACTGCTTTCATGCCAAATGAATCATCAGGATGTGGGTTTGAGTGGGAAATGTCATCACTACACTTTATAAAACTACTGGCATATGTTATTGAGGAACTGAAGTCCCCTTGTTCTTCTGTGTTGTTTTATGCTATATGGTCTGAAACAAAAATATTTTAAACTTGATCCTGATATGTAAGCATGAGGTCCTGGATACTGATTATAACTGAGGAGTCCAGAGACCATGGACCTCCTTTTCTCTTGTGTGGGTTCCTCAACCACAGAGAAGGGTATTGGTAATGAGGTGGGATCTCAGAGCTGGTGGGCAGCAGAGTAGGATCCCATAGAAGGGAATGATGGCTCATTGAAGCTTTTCCTGTTGTGACAGGTTTATTCAATCCTCAATCAATCAATCAATTAATTAATCAAGCAAGCAAGCAATCAGTTCATACATACATGAATAAATAAATAGATGTGCCGAGAGATTCATAATATCTTGCCACCAGTGTAAGGTATTCATCATTGGTGAAGGTAATGGAGACCACTGTTCCTTGAAGCACCGCTGAACTGGCCTCATGTGGCAGTCTGCATTTCCTGTAAAAAAGCAATGGACGGTATATATCTATGGAGACAGGTCATGATACGAGAGCTCTTCATGGGGTAGCTGGCACCTTTAACATTCCAGGATATCAGTGAATAATAGGACATTGGAGCAGGTAGATGTAATAATATACTGCATGAACAGCTGATGAGTGACCATCCAAATCTAAGTCCTGTGTAGTACTCAAAGAGTAGGAGGCATGAGTGCCTGCCTGGGAGAAAAGGAGGCTTCTAGTCCTGTCCCTGTCTAAATCATATGTGATCTGTAACAATTCCCAAAACTCAAATCCCCACCACAGTTCCTCTCCCAAATCACCAAAAAACTAATAACAGAGGTCCCTTACCCCCAAAGGTGCCCATCCTACCAACCCTCCACCCGTCAAGCCACAACTGGGGTAGAGCCATCAGAAGGCTGTCACAAGCATGGTCCAGTTTGGGTCACAAAAAAGAAACATATATAAAACCCCAGAACCACAGTCAGTTGTAACCCTATCATCCCCAGTAATCTACAATTGGACACTGTAAATAACAAGAAAAGTAGAGTGTACTGAAGGGGGACTATAGGGGAAAGGGAGTCCCCCCAGAAAATACACAATATATTACAACTTAGGAAAGGAACTGATATACAAATAACATAAAGACAAAAAAAAAAAAACAACTTGGTGCAGAAGCACTGAGACAGGGGTTGCGCCAAAGGACATTGGCAATAAAGCTGTTTCAAAGAAATACAAAATCACACATACCCCCCAAACCTGTAAGACCAACTTAGGGCTCTGGTTAATTTCCTCTGGGGTGTGATAAAGACGAGGCACACTGATGAGTCCTGGGTAGGACGAAACATGAATTTGTGTCTTGTTTTTGCACCCTTTGCAGATTGTGAGAGAAGCCTTTTGGCACCATGCATTCCTGCTTAAAGCTGAACCAGGCTAAAATGTGATGTTTTTTTACATATATATCCCATGATGCTTTGCATTATGGGGTATGTGTGATTTTGTATTTTTTTGAAACTTGGTTTTATTGACAATGCCCTTTAGGGGTAACCCTTGCCTCAGTGATTCTGCACTGAGGTTTTTGGTCTTTTAGCTTGGTTTATTTTTTTTTGGGGGGCTCACCATGACCCAAACCTGTAAGACCAGCTTAGGACTCTGGTTCATTTTCCCTGGGGTGTGATACAAATGAGGCACACTGATGAGTCCTGGGTATTTGCATTATGGGGTATGTGTTATTTTGTATTTCTACAAATAACATAACTGATTCCACTGCATCAAGGTCTTATTTTAAAGTAGACTAGTGCATGTGTGGTTAAAAACCCAGACAGAAGGCTGTCTCAGGTCATTAGGCACTATGTCTGACTCCATCACATTACACCAACTTTGTAAGGAAGAAACCATGACGTATACTGCAGCACATGAATGACTTGACAAAGTAACATATAGTGCTCTTTTACAATGTTTTAGGTACCGAACTGACACTCACACATATATATGTCTCCAAAGGGCACTGCCATATAGGAAGCACTACGCTCTGTAGATCATTGCATTTATTATCTGACCCTTGATGCCAGAGGAGAGTCAGAGAAACATAATGCCAACACAGTATTTGCAAGGCCCCAACAAAATCCACACATACTGTAGGAGGTAAGAATAAAATGGGAAAAACACATATGTCATAGCTTAGAATGCCCCAAACAGATGCCATCCGTCGGGTGATTATAGGTAACAAAAATGAAGTATGCTGAATGGGAAGTATAGGAGACTGAAATGTCCCCCCCCCCCAGAAGTACACATTTATCTTGATCTCAGGAAAAGAAAGCACTGACATACAACTCAGCAGGTCTCACTGCATCAAAGATTGATCTTTAAACAAGCCTTTACGCAAGTGGATACTTCAGAACATCAGTAGGGGGTAGCTAAAACTGGCATTAACCGTAACCCGATAAAAATCACAATGACCCGTTAATAGAGATGTGCAAAATTTCCGATTTCCCTTAGAGAAATATTTTTCGTAATTCCTGCATTATACAAAGTTTTTCACTTATGTGAAATGTAATTTCATCTGATTTCTCTTTCACATAATGCAAAATTTTATCCAGTTTCACCCAATTTCACTTTCGTGTAAGGTGAAAGTTCGCCATTATCCTTAATTTTGCCAATGTTTTTCAATTTTGACAGCAAAATTGCAATATATTGTGGGTAGATAGCTGAAATATCACATGCAGGTTGTTTCCTGCACAGTATACTGTCTATTGAGTTGGAGAGCAGTTCAGTGTGGTGCATCACAGCCAATAAACCCTTCAAAAACCTCTTAAGTTGTGATTTTTCAGAGTTAATTTCTCCCAGAATCTTAATTTGGCTCCTAAAGCTGCTAGTTGACCTTTTTTTGTTTTGGTATCTTTGGATAATACGTAGTTAATCTTAGGTACTGTTTTCAGTTTTCTCTTTGTCTGTGTCTGTGAGGAGTTGAGCAGGGGGAAGGTCGACTGTGTGGTGTGTCTGTGTGTGTATGTAAAAGCAGAGCAGGCTAGTTCCTAGTATTTGACGGATTTCTCACAAGTTGTGAGTGAGTTTCTGTAATTTCTTTTAAGTCTTAATATTTTTGTTGGTGTGCCACTTATTTGTTATATTTTTCTTACATATTGACCCTTTTTGGGGTAACTTTATCTCAACAATTACTCATTCTGAGTAGTTCTGTTTCTGTTTCCTTTTACTTAATTACTTTTTGCTTTATTTTTTTATTGGAAGTATTCGTGTACATTGACCACGTGACTTATCCATATGCAGGTGCACTGCATTGTTGAATTGCTCACAGAAATTAAAATTGTGATCTAGCCTCTGCATTGCAGTGTTCCCATTTTTCTATTTAATTTGCATACTATATTAACCCTTTCCTCCCTGTTACATCACAGGTGTTTAATACCTGACCCTATTATACATGGAGGAATGTTAGGCAGTAGCACCACCATGGTTAGGACTGAAAACCATTTGAAACAACAGATTTGTGTCCTGATGGTGGATGTGAATCATGTAACTGCATGTTTGATACCTGATTTCCTCCTGAATGTACTGTAACATGCTTTGGGAAACATTTCTGGACATCTGGGCCATGTTAGGCAGTGGCAACATCATGATTAGGCCTTAAACCATTGGTAAACAGTGTGACAAAAAACATGTTTTGGTCCAGGTGAAAGGCGTGCAACAGATTACAGCATATCAGACACCTGAGTTAGGTCTAAATTTACTGTAAAATATTTTTTACATTTATGGATTTGTGAGGCATGTTAGGCAGTGGCACCACCTCAGTGAGGCCTGAAAATCATTAGAAATGGTGCAAAAAACAACAGATTTGGGTCCTCTTGATGGTGGATGTGAACCATGTAACTGCACGTGTGACACCTGATTTCTGTCTGAAGGAAATGCAACATTTCTGGGAAACATTTTGGGAATTCTGGAGGATCAGGAGGACAAGGGTAATACAACACTGAGTGGGGATAACTAACAGAGAGAGAACAAGAAAAGGGACTGAATTCTGTAGGGAGCATAAGACAGAAACATACAACAGCAATAGTCAATAAAATTATTTTACATACAGTACAAAATAAAGAAACAAGAGGACTTAAGGAATGGATGTAGATTAAAGAGGACAGAATAGCTTTTTGGGGGGGGTTTATGGGGGGGCATACAAACAAGAGAGTGGAAGATAGAAAAATGAAAACAAAATAGACAAATTATTTTGTGCTGCCACATTAAGTGCCAGTTGGGCCGCCATGAAGTTTTGACAGGATGCACATGATTTTGTCAACATCACACTGCAATTTAGAAATCCCCCCTCCCCGGCATATCAAAATTTATGTCTGAAATCGATTAACTCTTGTCAGACATGCTGGACTGCAGATAGAACAGTGGATAAGTCAGTATGTATCACTGGCACTGCTGGCAAGGCGGGGGCTGCCTGTGCTGCTTGCTTTGAACAGGGAGGGCTCTGAAGGGGTCTTGATGATACTGACTACTGCTGTTTTCTGATACGGCGAGCATGGTGAGGACATTTAACTGGTCCAGCCATGCCTCCTGCACTGCTCACCACAGCTGCACTTGATGATGCTGCCACCTCCGACAATTTAAGGTACCATTGCCACAGATGGTGGTGGACCATGTAGCTATTCTGGCCGGTTGTCCCAAAGTATGATCTGCACTTTCCTCTATGCACTTCCTGCCTGCATAGATTGCGGGTGACCACTGGGTCACCAACCAGTATTAAGTAGAAAAAATTCCAGACAGGAGAACTTCGGGGATGATAGAGGCATGGGGGGGTGCCACAGATAATGCCCCATGCACTGTCTCCTCCAGCTGCTTGGCAGAGGGCACAGTCTCCTGCTGCCTGAGTGGAGGAACAGTACCCTCCTCATGCTGGGAAGGGGGCACTGTCTTCAACTGCTGCTTGTGAGGGGGCACTGTTTTCTGCTGGGTGCTAGTGCTGGAGCAAAAAGCCTCCTGCAGTGCCATTTCATTTGTGAGGATTAGCTGAAACGTGCATACGGGTGCCCCACTGTCTTCACCTTTCTCCATTATGTCCACAATCCACAAACACCACCAATTCAAACAAACAAACAAAACAAAGAAGCAGAGATAGAGACTCAAGAAGAGCTGGGGGGATCTCTCTCACTCATATACACACACACACAAACACACAAACACAATCACCAGGTACTATAACATGAACTACAGTATGGCAAAGACAAACAACAAATAGCACAAATTAAGCAATTTTGGAGTAAAAGTGCACTGTGCAGTTACAGGGAGTATAAATGCTGCCTGCTTTTTCAAGATACATAGCACAAGAAATGAACCAGTCACTTACTGCCTGTTTATACTCAACCATGTGGCCACCAGCAGAGTGGAATGCCCAATTTCAACTAATTTTGCCACAGATATGCAGGTGAAATTGGCAGCAAAATTTTGCAGGAGAAATTTCACTGAAAGTCCATAATTTTGCGAAATGTTTCGCAAGGCCATATATGAAATTATGCATTTCACGCATGATTTCACCGGTTAAATTAAATTTCGTTGCATCTCTACCTGTTAATTAAAAAAAGCATGTCTCATGGTTCAGTACATGATCTGTTGAACAGAATGAACAAAAAGTGCTTCCTGCAGTCCTTATGTTTCAGCACTTTAGCTGCTTGGCAAAATTATGTACAGGGCTCCAGACAGCGATGAAAGCACTGAATTAAATCTCACAAGTAAATGTCTCAGAAAGATATGATAAAACGCTAATCATTGCACTCAATAGAACTTCATAATAATGAACTGATCATTGATACCAATAAAGGATCAGAGAAATATAGTACA
Organism: Neoceratodus forsteri; assembly: GCA_016271365.2. NCBI lineage: Eukaryota > Metazoa > Chordata > Ceratodontiformes > Ceratodontidae > Neoceratodus > Neoceratodus forsteri. The sequence continues at coordinate 46,373,930 of CM057451.1, forward strand.
ACACATCTGTTATAGAGCCCAAGCCAAAGCAGCAAGCATGAGGCAAAATAAAAGGGGAGGGAACATAGAAAATGTAATACTGTATAAATCTACCCTGTACAGACGTCACCCACTGAGCATCATAAATAGTAACAAAAATAAAATTCTAAAAATGGGCTATAAGAAACAAGGGAGTCCTTCCCCCACCCCAAAGAACACACTTATGTCCAACTCAAAAAAGAAAACGAACTAGTGTGCAAGCAACTCAACAGTTCCCACTGCAGAAAAATGCTATGTTTAAGTGACCCTGTATCAAAAGAACTAAGCAGTAACAATAGTAAAGAACAGCATAATTCTGAGGCAATTGGGCAGTAGTTCTGACCCAGTTTAAGTTAGAAGAACCTGTAAAAGAAAAGAACATGCCCTGTGTTATGGCACATAGATCAGTATGAAAACTAACATAGAATTCTGCATATGATCCTTAATACACTAAACATCATTTCACATGTAATTATCACAAGCACGGTCTTCCTTACTATAGATGCTGTGGGCTGTAAAAATGGTAGATTAATTAACTGAGTCAATAATATCAGGGAGAAGTGAAAGCAACTCAGAGCATACAAAGTATCTGCTGGATCACAGCTAAGATGGCAAATTTAAAACCAGGAAACACAAACGTCAAAAAAAAAACAAAACACAGTTGAAAAACAGACCTGACAGTCAAATGGTGCATATCATTTTCAACCATTCAAAGTGACTAATACATACTGCTTCCCAACACCAAAACTAAAGACAGAAGCAGAGAGGATGACAGCTGAATGAGCTGAAAAAAATCCCAGGAGTATCAGCCGAGCAACGCTCCCATTGAAACAAACTTGAAGACTAAGTCCCAGGGGATAATGATCCTCATGCTATACAGGCAGGTTTGTCAGTCAGATGTGAGTTCAAATCCAAGTAGAGTAGTTAAAGGCTGTATGCATTCCTTCTGAACTATGGACATCCAAACACCCGACCACAGTGTCAGAACAATATAAACACAAGAAGCCAGTACTCCCACTGCTAAGAATCTTAGAAAAGTCACTGATCCTTCTTTTCTGGTGGTAGTTTACTCTGTGGCTTTGCAAACAAGTTGGGTAAGATACTAGGGAGATGTTGGTTTGCTGCATTGGTGGAGTCAAAGCTGAAAGTACCATAGGGAAGCAACAGAACAAGTTTTGTGGGAAATTGTATCCTGAATTATTTGCCTCCCTGGTGTAGTCGGCACTTCATTTCTTTATATGCTTTTTACTTTTCCCAGACCAGCTGGCTTAAATCATTAAAAATGATATATCGATGTTGCTGCCAGGAAAGGGCCAGGTGTGTTCTTGCAGCTTGCTGAATGGCTAATTTGTCCTGAAAATTAAGCAGGCAGCAGATGAGAGCTCTGAATTGTTTTCCGAGTTGTGGTGCCAGATGAAGGGCTCTGTGAGCCTGCTCTATAGCATAACCTTGTTCACTTGCTGGCAGTCTGGCTAACTGGAAGAATAGATTGTTGATGAATGTTACCAGGTTTGAGCCCTCTGCACCCTCCAGGATACCAATAAGGTGCAGATTATTCCTCCTGTTCCTATTCTCCAAGCCATCAACTTTTTCATCAAGTTTTGCTACCTTCCTCCTTAGAGTGACCAGTTCACATTCTTCCACTTGAGTTTGATCTTCTAGAGAGCTGACTCGGGTCTCAATATCACTAACCCGAGTCATAAGAGATTCCACAGAAAGGCGGATAGATTTTACATCTGCCACCAGTTCTGTAAGAATGGATTTTATTGCGGTGAACTCCAGCATGTATGAATCTGATTCTAGCTTTTGGGGTTGTTCAGAAATGGGTGGGAGTCGTCCAGCACCAAAGTCTAGTCGGTGGTGTTTGGGAGGTCATTGCTGTTCCAGGCTTGGTGGTAGGGAAGCCAACTGCATCACTTCATCAAGTTCTTGCTCCTCCTTTCTGAAGATGCAAAACCAGGCCAGCAGCACTTTAAGTAAAATTCTAAGAAGTCATGCAATGAGCTTCTGTTAAGAATGAAGGGGTTTAACAAGTCTGTGGTAAAAGTTAAATGTGACCGGCAACAGAGCTCACCTCCTTGCAACAACCACCAACATTCACTTCACCAGAAGTCATTTTTTAACTTTTTATTTATGAGTGTTAGGTCAACAACAATGTTATTAGTAGACATAAGAATATAAAAAACAGTAACAGAAACCGATCAATTCAAATCAAACCCAATGCAATTGTTTCCAGTACTTGTAATTCATTTTAAAGAGCCGGTGTACGGCCTAAAATGAATATTAATTCTTAAAAGCAGTCAAAGATTGCCTTTTATATCTGAGGTAGTTTTTGTTTTCCTTATGGTTAAGTTGAAGATATTTTTTACCTGAAGTTGATAGGTGCGATATGGAAAACAGCACTCTGCCTAATAGCTGACATATCTAACTCTGTTCCTCCAGTTACTGTACATTATCTGCACTGAGACGTCACTAACTGCGATATATCACAGCCACTCAGTTAGAGTCACTCAGTAGCTGCCTAGTCAGTTGCCTGTGGTGTCACTGACAATGAAGTCACAGTGTGATGGTGTAGAGGGAGGACTGGAACTAAATATGTCAGCTGCCAGGCGGAGTGCTGTTCCACTCATCCAGCATAATACTATCAGATAGAAAACAGTCTAATGAAAAAAAGGAAAAAGAAAAATTCTGTACTTTAAAAATAAACATTTACAACTGCCTACTTCATTGTTGCATGCAGCAGTCATGTAACTACAGTGTAATTACCCCTGTTGCATGTAATTAATGATTACCTACCCCGCAGTTATGAAACTGACACTTAAAATATAAGTGTGCCCAAAATTTGTAACATTTTCCTGTCTGCTATATTTGTTTCTATCTGCTCTTCAATATAATATGTCCTAATAACTGACTTGGGGATTCAAGCAGTTAAAATAAAATATGATGTAAATATGGAAACTGAAGTTATTTCCATTCCATAACTTAATCAGTTGTGTGCAACATTGACCATAGTACTAATAATAATTAATGGAGAACTGTATTTAACCTGTAAGCCTGTGTTTTCTACAGAATCTGTGTTTCAAATACTGGTCCACAGCTGTTACTATTCCATCTTTACTGGCGTTATAGTAAACATGGCGAATGTTTCTGATTTACACACTGCTAGGGTTGACTATTTTAGAACTCTGTGATGGTGTTTATGTCTTTGATTAGCTCTTCCACTATTGACACAATGCATCTCATGTCTACTATAAAACTTTGTGACTAAAATGGAAATAAGATGCATTATAAATCATGACATTGTTCTCAGCCAACTGGGATTTTTTCTTTCTTATCATTCCAGGTACTCTTATAACCATAGCGGTTTGTCTCATACAAACAGTTCTAAAATTCTGAAGTTCTAAGTTCATTTGGCTTAGTCCACTTCTTAGAGTTTGTCTAATTTTATACAGAGTAAAATTCAAGTTCCCTTTTTTAAACTACAAATCTTCATCACAGCTCCAGCATGCCTTATGTTCATTAGAGTTTCTTTGCAAGTTATTTGTGTGCAAGAACGGCTCAGCTTCACTTCACAGCTCTTTCACACAAAGAACTCAAGAATGCAGTTTTAACTAGAGCTGAAGTTTGAAAATGGCACTCGGCACCTGTGTATGCATCAAAAACATCCACTGTGTTTACTAAAAAGACAGCAAAGATCGAACAATAACAGAATTGGAACAAATATTTAAAAACCATTTCTACTGCAAAAACAAAAATGACATGCAGGTTCAAGGAAGTTGTACTTTAAACTCCGAAGGTTTTTGGCAATGGCCTAATTTGTACATTTTTGCCTCTTCCTGAAGTGTGTGTGTAATTTATAAGGATAATAAATGAAAATTAAAAAGGTTGTCTTAACCTATAGAGCTTTAAGTATACTTCAGTCTAAAAAGTAATTCGACATTCTTAACTGAGTCAGTCTTTAGTGGGATATAATAAACTATGGCCATCCTCCTCTTAATTTAAGCAGATGGTACCATCAACATTGCAAGTTATTTCAAAGAGTAGTAATTTGATAACAATTACTTCTCCAGTTTGAGAGCTTATTTGCAAAGCCTGAAAAAATGAAGATTTCAATATAACAATGACTCATTGGAGAATAAAAAAAAGAAAAGAAAAAAGTCACCAAGTGCACAATTTAGAAGAAGAGCAAGCAAAATAAAGATTTTTTATTTAATAAAAAATGGAGTATTCAATGCTCAGGATTTGCAACAGAAGACTAAAACAAATAAGTCCATATTCCAGTTTAGATCAGGGGATATACTCTAATGGAAAGTATTTCAAAGCTACTGTTCATATGATGTTTGAAAGATATCAGAGCCAGTCAAATCCACAGATCTCAGGGCCTTGGAGTAAGTTCTTTAGAATGTTTATCCTCCCAATGCCTTGACAAAGCATACAGTGCATGTGCAAAATGTTTGTGTGCTGTGGGGAGTATGTGCTGCTTTTAATTGTTTACCAATAAATCATTTGAATTATCTTACATCCCAGGAGTGGTTTTCTTCCCATTTGCAGAGGGCCATTGTGCTATGTTGTACCCATGACACTCCAGACATTACCTCATGGGTTTTCAACCCACCTGATAGGCTAATGATGCACATGTGACCCAGATCAAATTTCTCAGTCTACCTAGGTCCCAGGAGTCTCTGCTCCCCAGTTCAACCTTTTCATCTGAAGAGGCAATGTACACTCCAGGAGTCCCTGTGTGATCATTTAACTGAAGGTAGGCCAAAAAAAAAAGTTGATTTCTTTTGCAATAGCTGTGGCTCCCACCAACCTTAACTTGTTACAAGTTAATTATACTTGTTGTAAAGCAGAAGAATTGTTTTAATTAGCTAATTGTTTCCAGCTGGAATTGCAGCAAACAGTGCTTAGATCTTTCCTGCCTAATAAATTATGCATCTCAGTAACTGCTGCTGCATTGGTTTGGACCGGGGCCTGTGAGAGGCAGAGAGAAAAGAATAACATGGGTTTTTTGTTTGTCTAATTCAGAAATATTGTGCTGAGATGTGTCTGTGCTGGTAACATGCAGAAGGATCGAATTGTTTGCATTACTAGTTTTAAAATAGGCAGGAAGCTAGGTTATTTTGTAAAGAACTGCTAGGGTGCGGTTATTTCTATCCAATTCTCTAAGTTACATGGAAATTACTCAGTTTTTCATCGAAAAGAGAAGAATGTATGATGCTGTAGCAAGCGTTCATTGTGCATGCCTGAATTCATTTTTTGAATATCATGCTACAGTACCCGCCCATTAACCAGTAGTCTTCCCTCCAAAGCAGGGACTCACACTTGAAATAACGCTACAGCTCATGCTGTGTCTTGCCCCAGTTCCTGGGCTATCCCCTCCCAAGCAGAGACCATGCGGTCAAGATGTACCTGGTACCTCCTTATGCTACCATTGCTCCATGGGTAGCACAGAAAGTGGTTTTGCCTTAATACTCAGTCCCTATCCCAACAACTGTGAAATAGAGAGCTGGCTCCTTTGAGGAATTGCAAGGGCAGTCCCTAATCAGCGACTGCATTGGGCCACTACCTCGAGAGCTACCCTTCCTGAGAAATGAAAATAGGAGCTGGGGTTCTTCGGATTGTAGCGAAATTACCTACAAACTAATAGCAATAATCCTGTGTTTCCGAAGCAAATTATCTGTGTGAGCCTGGGTGTGATTGCGTGATAAATAGCCCTTGTTAGTTCAACTGGCTTTCTTCTCTGCTTGATCTGAAGCCAATTACATGGGTGTGCTTGCTGCATTTTAAATAGCCCTTGTTAATTCTAATTGTCTCTGTCTCTTTCCTTCTCCCTGGTTTAACTGGTTATTCAACTGCATGGTGTTTTTTCCTCTGTTACAAGGGCTGTAATTGGAGCTGGGAGCTTTACATTTTTATGTGCAGTGTCTCTTGCTGTTTGTTTGGACTTACAAACATTTATTTGGCCGCAGTTGTTGCTCATGCGGGCTAGCATTATGGGCTGGCTAGCATTATGGCGTCTCTTAGAGCTGCAGTGAATATGCACTGCCTAGGTTTGAATACTCACGTGCACATCTAAGACTTGCAGCAACTACGTGCTGCTTCTGTTGCCTTTGCCTCTCATGCCCAGCATGTTCTTTGGCCGCCAGTGCTCCCCCCCAAGCGGGGTCCCACAGCATAGAACAAGCCTAGCAGAGGCTCTGGAGCTGCTTCCATCAGTGGCTCGTTGTCAATTTATTTTGCTCGGTCCTGGTGTCTGGCAGTGTGGTTCCCCCTCACAAGTGGGGACACATAGTGCAGGACTGAATATCTGCCCTCCATCCCCTATTAGTGGGTAGTGCAGGGGGTACAATAGCCTGGTCCCAGTCCCAATATAGTGACCGTTCCTCAAGGCAGCAGGCAGACTCAAAACAGGGCAAAATTAACTCCCAGGCAACAGAAAATGCTGGACTCTGTTGTTGCTAGCCTTGCTTGTAGAGCAGAAAGCAGCTAACTAAAAGAAGCTACATGTTCTTCTTAATTTAAAATGTATATCTCAGCAGGAGTCAGTGTCTGTTAAGATTAAGTAGACAGATAACTTTATTAGAAGTAGAAGGGGACTTATTTAGGGTTAACAAAAAGAAAGAAAAGAAAGAAAGTCAGTGTGTATTCTGTGCAGTGAAGGGTACTGTATCAGCTCACTTTGCTAAACCAGTAGGAGGAAAGAGAGCTTACCTGGGGGTGTGGTTTAGACACTATAAAAGCAGGTGAGTCAAATTACAACTTCCTGTTGCTAGCCTTGCTTGTAGAGCAGAAAGCAGCTAACTAAAAGAAGCTACATTTTCTTCTTAATTTAAAACATATCTCAGCAGGAGTCAGTGTCTGTTAAGATTAAGTAGACAGATAACTTTATTAGAAGTAGAAGGGGACTTATTTAGGTTAAAAAAAGAAAGAAAAGAAAGAAAGTCAGTTGTATTCTGTGCAGTGAAGGGTACTGTATCAGCTCACTTTGCTAAACCAGTAGGAGGAAAGAGAGCTTACCTGGGGGTGTGGTTTAGACACTATAAAAGCAGGTGAGTCAAATTACAACTTCCTGTTTCTAGCCTTTTTTCTTACTAATTGCCCTCCATCCCACCCACCCAAAGCCAGTTCTACTTTTATAGCCACTGGATTTGACTGTGAACAGGAACTTCCTGTTTGGCAGTAGGAAGGAAAGGATCATAGAGAAACACTGGTTTTGACAACCCTAAAGTACAAAAAGTAGCTCACTCTCCCCCCTAGCTGCTGGTGGTCTGATATTGAGCAAGGAAGAAGGAGGCTACTGAAGAAGATAGGAAGTTGCTGTCCCAGAACAGGAAGGGTGAGAGTTGTAAGGAGAGGAGAAAGTAAGCATCCAGAGAAACAGTAGAGGGGACACAAAATAAGACATGATAGGAGTGGTGCAGTGCAATGGCTGTGGGGCGGCAGTGTTCCGGGAGACATTCTGGAGGCTGCGATGCTGCCCTATTTGCAGGCACCTCTCTGGTCTGAGAGAGGAGGTTGCCCGTCTCCAGGCTGACCTGGCTAGGATTCATGAAACCTCCTCCCCACCCAGGGACCACCAGGGCCAATGCCACTACCTCAGAGGTTGCCAAGAAAGAGGAGAGACTGGACCAGGGTGGGCTCAAGGAGGGAGGGGTGGTGGAACAGAGTTGCATCCCTCCAGCTGTACCTCTTCACAATTCATTCACTCTTCTGGTGGATAATGGTTCCTCTATGGAGGCACCTGCAGTGGAGACCAAGGAGGATGCTGGGAACCTTCACAAAGGAGACCCAAACGAGGGTGGCATGGGACCCCACAGGGGAAGGAAACAACTCCTGGTGGGGGATTCAATCATTAGGGGGTAGAAATGGGGGAGGATGGGGAGAGGGAGGTAAGGTGCCTTCCTGGCACCATGGCTTGGAGGGACAGGACGCGAATCCTCAGGATCGTGGGAGGAGCTGCACGAGGGAGGGAGCCGGATGTCACTGTCCACCTGGGGACAAATGACCTGGCTAGGAATGGGATCAGAGCAGTGCAAGAGGAGTTTGTAGAGTTGGGAAGGGCCCAGAAAGTAGCACATAATGCACCTTTCTCGAGGTGCTGCTCTATCTATGGCAAGGGAGATGCTAGGGCACTTCTCAACAGGGAATTCAATGAGTGGTTGAAAAACTGGTGTGGAGCTCAGGGTTTTGGCTTCATTGGGGACTGGGGAGCCACCTGGAGGGATGCAGACCTATACTGGTGCGATGGTCTGCATCTGTCCAGGGGGAACCAGGATCCTAGGTGAGAGGTTTAAATGCTTCATTGGCAAGCATTTAAACTAGCAAGGGGGAGGCACTGAAAAGAAGCAGGGGAGTCGAGCCTTCCCCACAAAACATGGTGATTAGTGAGGTAAACACCAAGGTACAGAAGTTATTAGGAGCAGAACAGATTTAAATGTAAAAAAGGCAAAGGCAGTAAGGACAGAAATGGGGCTAAAAGGGGTAAGGCTATCAAAAAGTGGAGGTGATGGTACCAATGCCCATAGTCTGTGTAACAAGCTCCCTGAACTAGTGGTCTTGATGGAAGAGGGTTGCCTGGATATTGTGGCAGTCACAGAAACATGGTAGAGAACCATGACTGGGATGTCAACATACCAGGATACACAATCTACAGGAGGGACAGGGAGGGTAAAAGAGGAGGAGGAGTAGCTCTCTATGTAAAGGATGGGATCAAAGCAACAGAACTAAAGAGTAAACAGGGAGCAGATGAGGCACTTTGGGTCACCCTGGAGACAGGAAATGGCACCACAATCCGCATGGGGGTTGTATACAGACCCCCATCTCAGGGGGAGGGAATGGACAAGGAAATGATAGAAGACTTTCTTAGAATGGCAGAAAAAGGGGAGATATTGTTGATGGGGGACCTGAATATGCCAGATGTTAACTGGAGCACCTTTGATGCAGGCACATCCAAGAGCAGGGTCATTCTTGATGCCCTACAGGGAGCATGTCTCAGACAGCTAGTATCAGAACCCACTCAGGAGGGAGCAATCTTAGACCTAGTACTTTCTAATGGGATGGAGAAAGAATCTCAGATTTAGAAGTGGGTAGCCATCTGGGAACAAGCGACCACCAAACAGTGTGGTTCACGATAAACACAGCCATACAATCAAGCCATACAAAAGCAAGAGTACTAGACTTTAGGAGGGCTGACTTTGGGAAAATGAGAGAGTGCCTCAGAAAAAGCACTAGCAAACAGGCAAGAAGGAGGGGTGGAGGAACAATGGGGAGTGATCAAAACAGCCATCACAGAGGCAACAAGCCTTTGTGTAAAAAATCAATAAAACACAACAAAGGAAAAAACCGCTATGGTTCACAAAGAGGTGGCAGGAAGGTTAAGGAGAAAGGACAGCATTCAGGAAATATAAGGAAACACAGAAGGAGCAGGACAGAGAACGTTATCAGTTAAAGCAGAAAGAGGCTAGGAAGGCAGTCAGAATAGCAAAGGCCCAAACTGAGGAAAGGATAGCCAATTCTGTTAAGAAGGGGGATAAGACCTTTTATAGGTACATTAGGGAGTGAAGAAAGACCAAAGGAGGGATTCTGAAGCTTAATAAAGGGAAGGGAATGTGGGTAGAGGGTGACAGTGAAAAAACAGGGATACTGAACGAATATTTCTGCTCAGTATTCACAAAGGAAGAGGAGGGGGAGTTACCTAAACCAAACAAGAGAAACACTCTGAAGATGGGGGTCGATACCAGTCCATTTACAGAAGAAAGGGTTCTGAAAGAACTAATAAAATTGAAGGTGGACAAAGCAATGGGGCCTGATGGGATTCACCAAGAATTCTAAAGGAACTAAGGGTAGAACTAGTGACATCGCTGACTACTCTCTTTAACAAATCATGGGAGGATGGGGTGGTACCTGAGGACTGGAGGAGGGCAGATGTGATTCCTCTTCACAAAAGTGGGAGCAGGACAGAGGCAGGAAACTACAGACCAGTTAGTTTGACCTCAATGGTAGGGAAAATGATGGAATCACTTCTGAAGGAAAGAATTGTTGAGTACCTAGAGGCCAGTGGGGCACAGGACCCAAGACAGCATGGATTCACGATGGGAAGGTCGTGTCAGACAAATCTAATAGATTTCTTTGACTGGGTGACAAAGTAGTAGACCAGGGAGGGCTGTGGACATGGCCTACCTAGATTTTAGCAAGGCATTTGATACAGTTCCACACAAAAAGATTAATACACAAGATAGCCAGCCTTGGAATGGGTCCCAAGGTGGTAGCCTGGATAAAAATTGGCTAGACAACAGGGCCTTAAAGGGTAGTAGTAAATGGAGTACACAGTGAAGAAAGGAGGGTTACTAGTGGGTACCATGAGGTTCAGTACTGGGACCGGTCCTTTTTAATGTTTATAAGTGACATTGCAGAGGAACTGGAAGAAAAGTATGTCTCTTTGCAGATGACACAAAGGTCTGCAACGGTTGATACACAAGATGGAGTGGAAAGGATGAGAAGGGACTTGGCAAGGTTGGAGGAATGGTCAAATGTATGGCAGTTCAGATTCAATGCAAAGAAGTGCAAGGTAATGCACATGGGAAACAAAAACCCAGGGGAAGCGTACACAATGGGGGGTGAGATACTGACAACAGTAAAAATAGAAAGGGACCTGGGGGTAATTATATCAGATGACCTAAAGGTGGGCAAGCAATGTGAGAAGGCAGTAAGGAAGGCTGGGGGATACTGGGATGCATAGGAAGAAGCATCAATAGTAGAAAACAGGAAGTTGTTATCCCTCTGTACAGACAGTTGGTGAGACCCCATCTGGAGTACTGTGTGCAGTTCTGGAGACCCCATCTCCAGAAAGACATAGACAGACTGGAGGCTGTCCAGAAGAGCAACAAAATGGTGCGGGTCTGCACAGAAGACATACGAAGAAAGACTAAAGGAGCTTAATATGTATACTCTTGAGGAAAGAAGGGAGAGAGGGACATGATAGAAACTTCAAGTACCTCAAGGGAATTAACAAAGTCCAAGAGGGTAGCATCTTCCAGAAAAAGAGATGTGCAAGAACAAGGGGGCACAATTTGAAGATAGAGGGGGGACGTCTCAGGGGTAATGTGAGGAAGTATTTTTTCACTGAGAGGGTTGTGGATGCATGGAACAGCCTCCCTGAGAAGGTTGTGGAGTCAAGAACAGTGGGGAACTTCAAGAATGCATGGGACAGGCATAAGGCAGTCCTGGGGTGGGTAAGAGGAAGTAAGCTGTTGGTTAACTAGGATCTGCAGCTTATCTGTTAGGTAGGAAAATGGGCAGACTAGGTGGGCCAAGCGGTCCTTATCTGCCGTCAAATTCTATGTTTCTATGTTTCTATGACTCAGCTCCATTTTTGGCCCTCTCCCATGTGGCCGTGGCCTGTGGGTGGCGGGGCACTTGTCCCTCTCTACTAGTGGTATTTGGGTGGCCCCTAATAAGCGGCCAATGGCAGCACTTCGGTTTGTTGATGGGGAAAAAATACAAGGGACCTTACGGGGAAAAATTATGATTTTATAGAGAATTTTTGCTCAGAGAGCTGCCTACAACCCCAGGGACATTCAGCCTCACTGCTGGAATCAATAGGGAATTGGGCACCATCTTGTATGGCTATCCCCATGGCCACCATTTTATATGCCTGTTATCTTGCAGTCAGATCCACCATATTGTACTAACTGGCTAGTTAGATAAAACGTTAGTCAAGATTAATTAGATGGAATAATTAAGAATGGTTAGCTAAGCTACTAATTTAAGATTCCTTAGCTGACATAAGTAAAACACTTCAGTTGGGCAGCTATCCCCTGCTGTTTAAATTACTTCTTCTTAAGAAATTGAGAGAGAGAGAGAGAGAGAGGGAGAATTGTTTGCAATTCTAAGATATGAAGAGAACATTGTTTGTTGATCCTGTCCCATAAGCTGCTTGTTCCATGCTGTTTGATTGTATAACACTGAAAAGTTGCTAATCCTTAGCCCGGGCAGAGCCATAGTGTTTTCTCTATTCCCCCCCACCCGTTGTGAGGACTTTTTTATTTGTTGGCCTTTGCGCTTGGTTAGATGGCTGCTTAGAAAGAAATTGAAAGGTATGCTATTTAGTGGCAGCTCGTTTGTAATCGGGGGTGCGTTCATCTCTTGAGCTAATTTTTAGAGGCTTGAGCAGTTCAGCAGCGTTATAGGCCACTAACTGGCCGGGGCACCACTCGCAGTAGCAGAATTTAAAGTTCGCACTCTTAGCCACTCTGTTCAGTCACTGGTGGTTCTCCCTACCAAGTGAGTCCCACAGTGTAGCAGAGGGAACTAGCTGCGGCGTTAGGACTGCCTAACCCGACCTCTCTGGACTCATTCGATTGTTCATCACACGGGCGGATGCCGGAGGCTGTGGCATTCCTCTCCCAAGTGGAGCCCAAGCGGTCCATTTCCAGGCCTCTCCTACACTACCACCTATCTATCCGGTAACGCAAGAGTGGTGGTGCAACCCTCGTGTGCGGTCCCTAGGCAGCAACCACAGCACGGACATTTGGGAGCACGATTTCACAAGAATGAGGCTTTTTCTTCTAGTGGCGTTGCAACCCTCATGAGCGGTCCCTAGGCAGCTACTGCCGCATGGACATTTGGGGGCACAATTTCACAAGAATGTGGCCTTTCTTCTACCATCCATACTAGGCCCCGCAGAGCCGCGACCTGCTGGACTGAGAGCAAGAAAGGGAGTTGTCCTTTTCCCTCTGCTTACAGAGCTTTATCATCGCAGCTTACAAAGACTGGGGGCTTAAAATTAATAACTCATACAGCTGGGGCAGGGAAGGATTACCACACAGCCAGGTGTGGATCAGGATCTTGTTATGGTAGGCCACAGGCACACCGTGTGGTTCAGCCACCATTTTGTGGGAGTAGCCTCCTCACCCTGCAGAAGTCATTTTAGACAAGGAGCTAGTGTCTAGCAGCTCTTGCACGCATGGCCTATGGCTTCAGGGGGACAGCATTAAGCAAGGGCAGGGAAGCAACCCCACTTATATAGGTGTTTTTCCTCTCAAGATCTGTGTTGCCCAGCAGTTTCCTTGTCTGCAACATCATCATGGTCAAACAGCATACTGACAACCCCATCCCCCGAACCTGGTGGTGGGGAAGTGTACTAATAAGTTAACAATTGCTATGGCACCCAGGGCATACTGCATATGGTTTCCTTTTCTAAGGTCGTGGTAAGATCTACTAATCTTGCCTGTTTCTTACAGGTGCTTCACCCCACTGGGTATTCATTCAAACTTCTCCTTCTTTCGGCTCTTAAACCCATCCCCAGGACCAAGCATCCCCTCCCAGCCGGTTGAGCTCATTCCAGGCCTAATAAGGGCAATAAAGACCACAATGGGGTTCGACATCAAAACCCCCAAGCCAGAATCCAAGCTGGATCCCATGATTCAGCAGAGTCACAAGGTTAAGGACACCCTTCCAAGCTGTCCTGCCATTGATGACATTTTTTCCAAAGAGTGGGATGCAACCGAGCCAGGCCGGTCGTCAGAGACATCTGGAAAGGATGTATCCAATACAAGAAGACAAGGCCAAATTGTGGTGCACTGCACCAACCACAGGTCTGCAAATTACAGCACTAAGTAAGAAGACGGTGCTGCCATGTGACACCATTTCCCTCAAGCACACCACCGACAAGTGGGTACTAGAGATAGTGTCCTGGGGTTACGCTATTGAGTTTTTAAAGAAACCCTGCAGAGACAGGTTGTTTCTGTCCCCCATCTCAAACAGAAGGGCAACAGCTCACCAGGTACGAGACGTTTTCCGGGACTGGCTGCACAACAATGCAATACAGCCAGTACCAGTCCCCAAACACGGCATGGGGATATACTCTGTCTTCTTTCTGGTCCCAAGGAAAAATGGAGATCTCCAGCCTATACTTGACCTCAAATTCTTGAACAAGTTTGTCTCCACTCCTCAGTTCAAAATGGAGACCCTCAGGTCAACACTGAGGAGCATACGGGTGGGAGACTACCTCACCTCAGTAGATCTGAAGGATGCCTACACCCACATCCCAATAAGGCCAGGCCACCAGCACTTCCTCCGGTTCCACATCCTGGATCAACACTTCCAATACCAAATGCTGCCCTTCAGCCACACATCAGCACCAAGGGTCTTACCAAGGTGTCCGTCATCCTAGCAGCATGGTTAAGGGAGCAGGGAGTGGATATCATCCCTTATTTGGATGACTGGTTGATACTATCATGCACCAGTGCTGAGTCACAGACAGACACACAACTAGTTCTGTCTATGCTCTTGTGGCATGGCTGGGTGGTCAATCTGGGCAAGAGCTCCCTGCACCCATTGCAGTGCATAGAGCATCGTGAGGCAGAAATCGACACAGCCAAGGGAACAGCAAGACCATCGAACAAATGTACAGACTCAGTGATCTCGGTGACTCGTTCACTGCAGTCTTGACCCAAACCAACTATGGGCCTAGCAGCCCAGGCCCTCAGCTGCATGGCATCTTGCCTCAACTTGGTAGCCTGGGCAAGATGTAATATGCACCCCTTGCAAAGCTGCATGCTTCAGCAGGGCTCCCCGTCGGAGGACGACCTCAACATGGTTCTTTCCCTGCCCAACACTGCCAGAAGTGCCCTGAATTGGTGGACGCTCCGACAACACATATCAAGGGGCTGCCCTCTGGAGCTATCATTCGAGGTGACAGTGGAAACCAATGCCAGCCTCACAGGATGGGGAGCATGCATAGACAGCTCCACAGCACAGGGCCAGTGTTCACCAGCAGAGGCGTGATTATCCAGGGGAGTGGCAGCTTCAACATTCCAGAGATGAGGGCAGTCTCTCATGCCCTGAGGGCATTCTGGAGCAATATCACCAGTTGGACAGTATTGGTGAAATCCGACAACAGGGTTACGGTGGCATACATTACCAAACAGGGTGGAACACGCAGTAGAGCCATGCTCAGGGAAGCAGCCAAGGTGCTGATCCGAGCCCAATCCCATCTCATTCACATTCATGCCGCTCACCTGGCTGGCAAACTCAACATCAGGGCGGACTGGCTCAGCAGGCAACAGGTGCACCCAGGGGAGTGGCAGCTGCACCTGGAACTATTCACCCTGACATAGCAGAGGTGGGGCCAGATTCCCATAGATCTGATGGCCTCCAGAGTGAATATGCAAGTCAGGGCATATTTCTCTGGGTACAGGGAGAAACAGGCCCAGGGAGTAGATGCTCTGCCCCGAGCATGGGATCAGAATCTTTCCTATGTCTTCCCTCCAATAACCCTAATTCCCCAGGTGCTAGCAAAGATCAGGCAATTCCAGACACAGATCTTCCTCATAGCACCATACTGGCCATGGAGGGCCTGGTTCACAGCAGCCATAGCAATGTCAATGGACAGATGGACCATACCTTTCTAGAGGGACATGCTGTTCCAGGGACCAATGATCCACCCTGCCCCTCACACCCTAAAACTGTCGGCATAGCTCCTGAGAGGCAGAGAATGCTGACCGCCGGTTACCATGATTCAGTCATGACAACCATTCTGCAATATACAAAGGACTGACTTTGCCAGAAAAGTTTTATCTCCAGCGGGTCTCACAAGCAACTAGCCAGATCGCTGTCCCACCCTGATGGGGTTTTTTGAACTGCTTATTATAAGTAACCCATGAGGTAATGTCTGGACTATCATGGATACAACATAACACAATGGGTGTTTACTCACCTGGTAAAGGTGATTGTGTTAGTTGTATCCATGACACTCCACGAACCACCCTTCAGGGCAATCATGGTGGAGATCTCCATGCTGAATATACAGTAGGTCACTTAACATAATTTTTTTAAAATTGAAGTTATTATAGTTGGTTCTGAATTCATGACCACTGCAGTCGGTACAGTAGGGTACTGAATTACAATTGTGGCCATAGGAAATAAACTAAGGTGATGGTTATAATAATATTTGGCCTTCCTTTTGTGTTACACAACATATATATTCTAACATATGGGCTAAAGGTGGGAGTCATGGGAAGTTTTTTTTTTTGGCCAAAAGCATTTGTATTTCAGCTATGGAAGAATCAAACTGAAGAGCAGAGCCTCCTGGGACCTAGGTAGACTGAGAAATTTGATCTGGGTCACATGTGCATCATTAGCCTATCAGGTGGGTTGAAAACCCATGAGGTAATGTCTGGAGTGTCATGGATACAACTTATTCACTCACCTTTACCAGGTGAGTAAACACCCATTTCTGAGCCTAGCTTTTCCAGTGTTATCTTTCCCAAGGGCTAATTAAAGATCAAATAAATATTAGGATTCAAGGGTTGGACAAACAACTAACGAAGTCTATAGTGGGGAGGGGATGTGTGCTGGGCTCACCACTGGAGCCAAGGATTGTAATTTGTTAAGAGTGTTAATGTGAAGTTAAAACAATTGAGTAATAATAATAATATTAATCTTTATTAATTTTTCGCCTTTCAAATATCAAGGCGCATTACAAAGTATAAAATAACAAATAGAAGCAGCAATAATAAATACATAATAAAATCCAGAAGTTACCTTATTAGTCACAGTATGCCTTGTTCCACAAATAAGTTTTCAATGCCTGCTTAAACCCCTCAGGGTCGCACACTCCTGAATCCGATGGGGTAGAGAATTCCAAAGGGCTGGGGCTGCGTACTCGAATGCACGGGCCCCTGAAGATTTTAAAACTACCCTTGGAATCTCTAGCAACCTCTCGTCTGCTGAATGGAGCTATCGCTCAGGGTGATAAGGGGACAAAAACTCATTCAGGTAGTCAGGGACAAGTCCACTAAGGGCTTTATAAGTCAGTAATCCGACTTTGAAGGTGATCCACCACTAAACTGGCAGTCAGTGCAGTTCGCGCAGCACCGGTGTAATGTGGGAAGTCCAAGGAGTCCAAATAAACATCCGGGCCACAGCATTCTGCACCAGGTGCAGGTGGCAGATATCAACCCCTGGAAGCCCAAAGTAAAGGGAGTAGCAATAATCAAGGCATGAGGTCACAAAGGCATGGATCATTGTGGGAAGATCACTAGACGGAACAAGGTGATTGATCCTAACGATGTTCCTCAGATGGTAAAAGGATGACTTAACAACGGACGACACCTGAGATCATAGTGTCAGCCCATCATCAAGTATCACCCCTAGGTCCCGCACCCGTTCAGAGGTCGGGAGCTGGGAACCCCCCAGGAAAAGCCCCGAGAGGTGACCTGCCCCCGACCCCCCTATCCGGCGTCCTGAATCCACAACCATCACCTCAGTCTTCCCTGGGTTCAACCTCAGCCAGATGGAATTCATCCAATCCAGGATTTCAGTGAGGCAGTTATTAAAAACTGAGAGTGCTCCATCCTGGTCAGGTGCAAAAGACAGGTAGAGCTGGGTATCATCAGCATAGCAGTGAAACCTCAGCCCATACCATCTTACAATGTCTCCAAGGGGCAGCATATACATCGCAAATAACATGGGAGACAGCACAGAGCCCTGAGGAACCCCACATGACAGAGAGAGAGGGTCAGAGGAATAAATCCCCGACACCACCATCTGAGTTCTGCCAGTGAGGAGAGACCTAAACCATTTGAGGACTGAGCCTGTCAGGCCACAAATGAACCTCAGGCACTCGAGCAGTACCCCATGATCCACGGTGTCAAAAGCTGATGAGAGATCAAGCAGCACCAAGATGGCCCGTTTTTTTCAATCTCTCGCCAGCAGGAGATCATTGAGCACCCAAACCAGTGCAGTCTCGGTACTATGACTCTTTCAAAAACCAGATTGGAGAGGTTTGTAAATGCTATGGATGGTCAAATGGTTCTCCAGCTGTACAGCCACTACTTTCTCAATTACCTTCCCCACAAAGGGGAGGTTAGAGATAGGTCTGTAGTTTGCCAGACAGTCTGGATCCAGAGAAGCTTTCTTCAAGAGGGGTGTCACCAATGCCTCCTTCAGGGAGCTAGGAAACTCACCTGACTCAAGGGAGCACCAGACTATCTGCACCAAGACCCGGCCAATAATATCACAACAACCCATGAATAGGGAAGTTGGGCCTGGATCTAAGTTACAGCACATAGGGCGCATACCCTGGACAATCTGCATAACATCCACAATCTCCAGCAGGTCGAAGGTACTCCAAGAGAAGTGAGGGACAGTGGCCAAGCACCAATCATCAGCAACTCCCATAGTGTATGTCGATCAAATCTTCTGCCCTGATGTTGGCCACCTTATCAGTAAAAAACCAAGCAAGCTCCTCAAACTCCAATTGTGAAAAGGTTCTCCAGACCTGCAGACAGGCTGGGTTGCACAGCCTGTCTATAGTTTGGAAGAGCTGAGCTGGTTGGTTCTGAGCGGCAGCAATCTCCCCGGACAGGAACTCTGCCTTCTTATGGGAGATTGCTCACTGGTAGAGTCGATAGTGCTCTAGCAGTCTAAAATGGTCAATCTCCAGGGAGGATTTCTGCCAACAGTGCTCTAACCTTCATCCTAATCGCTGCAGCTCCCTCAAGGTCCTGTCAAACCACAGGGACCGAAGGCAGAGGGAGAGAGGACGAACATGGACAGAAGCAACAGAATCCAGAGCTGTAGTAATGGCCTTATTATAGGCCAGAACCAAAACCTCTGGGTCCCTGCTTGCCATAGGAAATTCCGATAGGTCAAGCACTGCCACTAGGCCATCAGGGCACAAATCCCATAAAGGGCGGTACCTGACCATCTCCACAGGGGTAGGCCTACGAAGGGGGGTGCAAAAATTGAATCTCACAGTGTAGTGGTCGGACCATCCGACGAGTTCCACCCCCACATCAGAGGCCTTGATCCCCAGGAGGAAAACCAGATTGAGAGAGTGGCTGTGTTTATGAGTAGCAGAGGTAACAGTCTGTGTGAGGCCCAGTAGGATCCTTAATCTAGTTTAAGTCTCTTAGTTGGAACTGTTTTGTTAAAACAGATAGCCTGCATCTTGCATGCAAACATGCAAAATAGGAAAGAAGGAAGGCATTTGGTCCTTTTAAGAGAGATGATCTAGTTTAAAAAAAATCACAGTTGGCATCAGCTAAATGCAGTTACAGAAAATATCCTCAAAATTTCTTTTCTAACCAAAGACATTTTGATTTAGTTAATTATTTTTATTGATTGGGATATTGAAGAACTGGATTTGCAGCAACCTGTATTAAACAGGTTTACTGATTATTTAAATTAACATCGGTAAAGAAAATTGGCACTATATTCTCAAGTGGTTAAAACTAGGGCTCCGCTGGGATCAATTTTGGGCCACTTATTTATTTTCACTGTGTTTATAAATTCTGTGTTTGATGATTGCAAATTTGCTAGAACTCGTATGCAGATGACACAGTCGACTGTTTTAGCTCTAGGAATAATCATACAATAAAACAAAAATTGGAGTCTGATTTTTGAAGGGCTACATTCATAGTTTTATTTGAATAAATTAGTATTAACTATAAAAAAGATTCAGTCTATGCTTTTTGGAACTAAAGTAAGATTAAGAAAATAAGGCTAAATATTTTTTTTATTTGGACCACTAAGGGAAATAACTTGCATTAGTAAATAGCTTCAGATATTTAAGAATTTATATTGACACAAACTTGTCTTTTGAAACTCATTTGAATTATATTACAAAGGTGCTCAATAAAAAAACTGTAGTGCTATACTGAGTCAAACAATTAAGCAATAAGGCACGACAGGGTGTGTACTAATGTGTAATAACATCATGCCTTGGATGGTTGAAGCATGTTATTCCAAAATAACACACACCCTGACATGCCTTATTGCTATTATACAGTGGCTCATTTTTTTCAGAAGAATAAAATGGGAAAAAATATTTAATTTTTTTGTATTCTTTTTTTTTTGTTAGGGCAGGTATACCTTTTTTAAAAAAGCCCATGGTTTAGGTGTTGATCTATGTATTGTCTAGCAGATGGCACTGCCTCTACATGTCTGTCCTGTATTCATTTGTAGGTCTCTCTATGTTGCTCTGTTTCTGTGCAGTGGGATTGGTTGAAAGTGGAGACAGGACATGGGGCTAACTGGGTAAAAAAGAGGGGATATTTGTATCCATTGTTTGCTTAATATTGTCAGAAGTGACTGCACAAAAGAGTGAGGGTCACGAGAAACACTGGAGCGGGAGATTCATTTATATATTTATTTATTTATTTTTTGTTGACCGGGTAAGTGCACTAGACAAATCCTGCCTATTTTCAGGCATGACCCGGGGGAGGGGAGTACAGATGAATGCCAACTGACCTTGAACAAGCTGTCGGTGGTATTTTTAGTGAATGAGGTAAATTTGACCAGGACACCGGGGAAATTCCCCTACTCTGTGTAGGTGGAGCCTTGCTGCTGGTTGCGTGATGGCCAGTCTGCAAATTCCCTCGGAGGAGATGGACGTCGGCAGCCCTGGGGAGTGGGCCTCCTCCCCAGTGCTATCTACATCAGGGGCCACAGAGGAACGTCTTGCTATCGCTAATGAATGTTCTGACACTATCATTGAATCGGACTTTACAAATAAAAAGTCTAACCTTACCTCAGCCAGTTCGGAGCTTTTGGAAAAACGTTCTGCTTTAGCCTTGCAATTGCAATTGATTGATTCTGAAATAGCGGCTATTGAACAGGCACCTTCTGGACGTCTATCAGGCGTTGTAGCGCCTGAAAAGCCCTCTAATAATGTCATGAAAGTGCCGGATCCTACTGCTTCTTCCGCATTAGCGGCTACGCGGAAGCCGGCTGGTAGTTTATCGAGGTCCTCCTTGTCATGCCAAGAGCCGGAATTGGATCCTCAAAATCTGGATCATGCTGGAAAGTCTGAGCCTGTTCGCCGCATGGACAATGTAAGTGCTGCATATTCTTCCACCATACCTCAGTTTGGTACACAGAAAACTTCTGAGTCGGAAGTCTTTCTTTTTTCAACCATTAAAACTCCTGGCTGGTCAAAACGTGGGGGCACTTTATTAAATACATCGAAACAGTTTTCGGCTCATCAATTTAATGATCCCCAAAATAAGTGGTCACCCGATATGGCACTCAAAAATGCCGGCTGGGAAAAAGGGGAAGGAGGGATTTGGACCTCAGACTCACAGGACCCAGCCTATATTAACATGCTACAAAACGTAACAACGAGCTCCAACGAACCCCGGGGTGAAGATCTCACAAAAGTTCTTCCTGGACTTAATTCTAGCAATACTAATGTTAATACTGGTAATGGTATTGTTGACAATGTTTTTCCTTCCAGAAAGAACACTGTTGCTAATTTACTTTCTTCCAGGCATCCTAATACCTCGTTAGATCCTGTACCCACTCCTTCTTCTGAAACTGCTACAAAAGAGAAACCAGATCGACCAGCAAGTTTTAAACTGGCCGACTTATTTCACTCTAAAGGTGAACCTGCACCTAGGAGACACGCGGTAAGATTGCTTTACAAAGGGGGACTGGAAGTACCCCCTGATCGGGTATACATTGCCAAAACATTACTAAAGGGGTCCATGAAATTTTTTGCCTCTGAGATATTTGCCTTAATTAATTTGGGGAATTCTAATTTTGACATCAGCTTCAAGCAAATTTCTGGGCTAGATAGATTCTGGGCCCAGTATGAAACGCTCCAGACCTCTCCCATTTGGTCTCCCTTTCAAGCCATTCCTCTGACCAAACCAGCAATTAGAAACATCACTATTGTTTTCAAAATGAAGGTGTCAATATCGAAGACATCCTTTTTGGTTAAACAAAAGATGTGAGTTTTAAATCGACCCACCACCCTGGATAGTGAACAAATTTGGGATGGGAGTTGGAAGGTCCATGTTAAATTATATCCCACCAATTCCGGACCTAAACACTTGCCTAATTTCTTTTTTTTGGGCAAAGATAAGGGGTTTATCTTTTATGCTGGCCAACCCAAATCATGTTTCAAATGTGGCTCTAGAACTCATCTTAGCTCGGCTTGTGATGTTTTAAGATGTAGCCATTGTTTTGAATATGGTCATAATTCCTCGACTTGCTCTAATTCTTTCAAATGTAATTTGTGCGAAGAAGTTGGTCATGCTTACGGTCGATGCCCTTGGGCATCCCATAATAGGGAAGACTGCTCTTCTCACGACGGACTAATCACAATTGCCCAACAGTTACAGGCACAAAAGGCCACTACCCGTGAATTGGTTAATGACCCCCCTCCTCTGTCAGCACCCACTCCGAGAGAGCCTTCCACAACTACTAATTCAGACCCCCATATTCTGGTGGAAGCAGCTCTTCCTTCTGATTCTAATGTCTCCCCCAAAGAAGGTAATATTAATGTAAGTGAAGTCATAATGCCCCCTCCTCCACCCCCCCCTCTGTTTCGGATACAGATTCTTCCAGTTTTATTACCGTAACCCATAAGAGAACCAGGAAAGGCCTTGCTGTGGTTAGTCATAATAAAGAAACTATGGCTCATAACTGGCAGACTAATAACAAATTCGCTGTGCTCTCTACTGATTTATCTGATAGGGATTCTGGAGGGGATGACATGGACACTTCTTCAGTCCGTTCCTTTCCAGACGTAGAAGGAGAATACGACATTGACCTATTGCTAAGCGTGCAAGCAATCTCAGAAGGTAAATCTCCAAGTAGCTCCTAAAATGGCCTCTCTTTCAATCTGCTCATTAAACGTTAACAGTATTAAAGGGAAGAAAAAGCTAGGGGGTGTTTTTCTGACACTTAAAGACCTTAAAAGTGACATTTTTTGTCTGGTTGATACAAGATTAAAAACTCATGGAGAACTCAGTCAAGCCTCCCATGCATGGTCTAGTGGCCCTTCCTTTTGGTCCACTGGCCCGGATACATGTGACGGCATTGGTATTCTGTTCTCTAACACAGAATTTCATGTTTCCAGACTGGTAGACATTTCGCCTGGTAGAGCTTTGTTATTAGATTTTTCTTACAAACAAGAAAGTTTTCGTATAATAGGAATCTACACTCCGCAAACCAAAGCCCAACGAGTTTCTCTTTTTCATTTAGTAAGGCCTTTTTTATACACCTCCAGATTACTTTTGTGGGTAGGAGATTTTAATTGCAGTTTACACCAATCTGACAGAGGTTTAAAAACCCCTAAACTTTTTTGTGACTCTGTAGCCTTAAAAGAAATTACATCCACGGCTCTTTTAGTGGATGCTTATAGGCATTGCCATAAAACTGGGGGCTTTACCTTTTTTAAGGGACATTTGCGAACCAGGATAGATTTTATCTTTTTGTCTAAAGTCCTGTAACTCCTTTCTTGTCAGACTGTGGGGATTGAATTTTCTGACCATGTTGCCCTTCAGGCATCCTTCACATGGAGTTCTGCCCCTCTGTAAAAAAATAGCTGGCATATAATGATTCCTTATTGGATGATTCCTCCTTTTGAAAGCATGGCATAAAGGAATTTATAGCTCGAATATCTGTTATTGAATTTTATGACACTGTTATTGATTGGTGGGAAGACTCCAAATTAAGTTGGAAGCAAGTCTTTCAAAAAAGAGCTGCAGTTGTACAAAATAACAAATATTTGAATTACTTATCTCTACGACAGCAATTACAACATTTGATTTCTTTGGCTGACTCTAACAATATAGATTACAACAAACAAATAGACATAATTCGTACTCAAATGAGACAATTCCAATACGATCGAGCTAGTTCCTTAGGCCAAGAAGCTCGTTTCGGCACCCAGACAAATAAATTATGCCTTGACCCCTTCCGAGCTTGTAAAGGAAGGATAGATTCTAAATTAATCCCATCCTTAAAATCACCGACAGGAGGACTTGTGACATCACCTGAGGCCCTAGTCTCTATAGTTGAACAGCATGTCCTTAATCTGTTTGGGTGTAAACCTGTCTGTAAGGATGCAGAGCCTTTTTTGCACTCATTACATTTGCCCATGCTTTCTAGTTTAGAACAGGATATGTTATCTGCAGATATTATGGAACATGAAGTGAAACAAGCTATTGACTCCTTATGTTCACACTCAGCTCCAGGGTCTGATGGCCTTACTGCTAAGTTCTACAAAACATTTTCTGCGGATCTGGTTCCCATTTTGACCTTAATATACAATGAAATGCTAACTTTAGATACTTTGTCTAAATCCATGAAAGAGGCCATCTTAATTTTTATTTTTAAGAAAAAAGGTGATGCTTCTGACATTGGCAATTGGAGACCAATTAGCTTATTAAATGTTGACTACAAAATTCTTGCAAAAATTCTATTATCTAGAACTCTAAAAGTTGCTGGCCATATTAGTTCTGTTCAAACCTGTGGCATCCCAGGAAGGCACCAACAGGACAACTTGATTTTATTATGTGAGCTATTTGGTTTAGGGGAACGGAAAACAATTTCTGGATGGGTATTAGGCCTAGATCAAGAGAAAGCATTTGATAAAGTCTCCCATGATTTCTTGTTCCAAGTCCTAAAAGCCTTTGGTTTTCCAACAACGTTTCTTTCCTGGATTCAATCTTTATATAAAAATGCTGTTATAATTCCGAATGTTAATGGGTGGTTAGGTAACCCATCTTCCTTACCTGTGGGGTAAGGCAAGGATGTCCATTGAGCCCATTGCTTTATAATTTTTACATTGATACTTTAATAAGAGCTATACTACTTTGCCCTCAAATTATAGGCCTGGCTGGTATTCCCTCTTCCCCACCAATTAAATTGTTAGCCTACGCTGATGACTTGGCTTTAGTAATTGATTTGAGGACTAAACAGGAGGATCTAGTTCAAGTATTACATTCTTTTTCAGCTGTATCAGGTTCCAAAATTAATTTCAGTAAAAGCACAGGAGTTCCAATAGGCCATGACTCTCTCCCAGAAAATGGTGTTTATGCTGGAATTCCTGTCAAACTCGATGTATTCAAATATTTAGGAATTTATTTCGGTCATGAAAATATGTCTTCCTATAACTGGATTAGTGCCTTAAACAAAGCAGAAGGCTTAATCGCAGGTTGGAAGCATACCTTAATTGGGAAAAAAAAGAGAGTGGTTCTGCTAAAATCCTTAGTCATTCCCATTTTTTTATATCTTAGTTATGTATTTACACCCCCTGCAGCTCTTTTCACTAAATTGTTCGGGATTTTATTTAAAGGGTTTTGGGGGTCCAGACTAAACCCCATAAAACAAAATTTTACATATAGACCCATAAATGAAGGTGGTATTAATATGGTACACCCTGTCGCTTTCTTTTATAGCTTATTTTTTCATTACAATTTTGGTAAAGTATTTAAACCTGGGAACGCAATCTGGAAACCCTATTTTATGATCTGGTTTTCTCTTTGTATTGATAAATGGGATTCAAGTGGAAAAAACATTATTTCTCGGTCTCTGGAAATACCTTCCTATGGAAAAGAAAGTTTTAAAATGGCCTTATCTTGGAACCTCCTTCCTCAAGATTTTTGTATTTTGTCAAGACGGATGTTGTATGATAAAATTTGGAGAATAGAGGCCCAGGAAGAGGTAATCTTTCCCCTCTGCCCCTCTAACCATCTCTCCTGGGTTCTCTTACAACTTCGTAATCCTCGCTTACCTCCATATGTATGGGATATGGTATGGTTAAGCAATTATGATAGACTAGGGGTCAAAAATAACCATAAGCATAAAGCGGTGAATTTACGTTGTTGTCCCAGAGATGATTGTTTGAAGTTTTGAAACTCAGCAACATTTATTTCTCGACTGTCCATTCTCTTCAGACATTTGGTTTAGTTTAGCCACTAAATGGTCTGAACCTTTATTCCTCAAATTATCCTATGAACACATTCTGTTTTGCACGAATGTTCATTTGAATGCCAAATATCATATTGAAACTCTATATGTAATGTTTGCTCTAATTAGATATTACATATGGCAAGCAAGATGTATGCTAGTTCTGCATCAAAAAATTATTCATAAACAAGACATTATCTGCAACATACATAAGGCTTTATGTTTAGTTAAAAAGCATGACTCTCATACTTATACCAAGCATCAAGTTAAATTTATGTGGCGTAATTGTGTTTCATTAATTGATGACTGTTCTTTTAGATCTGTTCTTTTCTTGATTTGTTCTTGTGTGTAAAGAATATTGTTATTTCATTGTAATGAACCCCATTTCTCTAATAAAATTCCCCTACTCTGTAGGCGGGTGGCGCTGTTCCTCGGTCCGCAGAGATGGAAGATCTCAGTCAAAAGGAGGTAGAGGAGGAGGACGGTCCTAGCTCTGGAGCTCTGCAGCCTTCGTATGTCTGTGCAGCTAGTGTGAAGGAGTCGGAGCGTTTTGAACCCTGAGGGGGTCTTTTGCGGACAGAAAACTTATTGACAGAGTTATCGCTTTCTGGTACTGACAATGAACTTGTATTATATGAAGAAATGGAATTGAAAAAACAGCAGTTATTGGCATTAATTCAGGTAGCGGAACAAGACTATGGTCTATGCAAGGAGCGACTGGAGGAAGAAAAGAAACGTAAATGTTCACTTGCGAGCCCTGTTTTGTCAGGTAATAAAAGGTTGCCACTTACTACACATCCTGGTGAACAGTTAGCTTCTTCAGCTCCGAATGTGTGTAGCGAGGGTTTGGTGGATGGTATACTTCCCTCACTCACTGATGATAATGAGATTCATTTCAAAAATGAAATTCTTACTAAAGCGGGTTGGTTGTGGCAAGAAGGTATTTGGATCCCTGACCTGAACTTTTCGGTTTCTGAAATTCCACAATCTGCATTACGAGACGTTCCCGGTCTGGCAGTTTCTAATCTCCAGTTGGAAGTTTCAGAGTCCCAAATTGACAGTAGTATGCAACTGTCAGCTGAAGGTGAGGCTGACATGGACAGAACTGCGTCAGACACTGTGGTGGACTGCATTTCCATGATTTCCAAGCCACGTGACATAGCAAGTGTTGAATCTCCAATTTCGGGTGTTAATGTCTCTTTGGATGGAAATGGTGTTTCTCGCTGCCCAGTTGGTGATGTTCCTTCTGCACAAATTGATGTGCGGCAGAAAAAATCTTATGCAGGTCTGTTTCGTCGCCCCGCTCAGGAGGCAAAATGGAAATTTTTGGTACGGCTCCGCTATAAGGGTCTAGCACCTACTGTCCCAGACAGACTATGGGTAGGGGAAAACTCTCCTACTCGACAGTCTAGGGTTTGTGCCCTCTGATGTCTATGTCTTCATTCACTCGCCTGGAAACCATCAATATGATATAAGCTTCTGTTCCATGCATTTATTAGATAAATTTTGGAAATGTTATTATGAAGTTAAGGATCTGGATGTATGGAGAGACTTTTTAGTAATCCCAGTTACTAAACCCACCATTAAAATAGTGACTGTTCTATTTCGGAATGAGGGTGTTAATGTGGCAAATTTTGGTTGGAGCAACGCTGTAGAATAATGGAGAATCCTAGACCCATGATAGATGATAATGGGTTTTGACAGGTGGTTGGACTTTTAGGGTTCAACTATCCCAGGATGACTCCGGGATCCAGCATTTGCCTAGTTCTTTTTTTTTAGGGAGGGATAGAGGAATAATCTTTTATGCAGGCCAACCGAAGAGCTGCTATAATTGCGGTTCTCTGGATCATTTGAACACTGACTGTAATTCTGTAAAATGTTTTCTTGTGGGGTTCTTGGGCATGGGGTGAATGGAGTGCGCCTCTGTGTGTAATTTATGGGGAATCAGACATGGTTTTGATGACTGTCCATGGAACACAACTGATTGGATGCAACTTCTGACCATGCCCATTTTTTATATAAAGCCAAGCACCCTTCTTCAGATCTGACTTTAGGTATTCCACTGGTTGAAAGCCGGAGGGGAGGGGGCTGCGAGAGGGTTGAATAGACTTTCTCTCCCTTTTCAGTCTACTATTCAAAAAGGTGTTGGGATTTTAGAGTCTGATAAACCAGAGATTGATCACACCCTAAGAATACAGAACTCTATCCCCCTTGTTACCCCTTTAGATTCCCCACTTCCACCCCAGTCACCCTTACTTATTGAGTCCATGGACAGTTTACAAGGGGATTCTCAGGCAACAGAAAATGTTATGGCTGGTTTTGGATCTTCCGATCCTACTGGTGATGATGAACAATTTGTGTTGGTGAAGCATTCAGGGTTCAGGAAAATTAAGGATACCGTGTTTCCTACAACCCCATTAACATTGTCGAACAGATTTTCTTCCCTTCCTTCTTGGAGTGACCAGATGGATCAAGCTCAACCTATTGATTCTGAAGGGGTTGAGTCTATAATTATTCAGGATCAAGAGGTAGAGGATAAAGCGGATTTGCCTGTTGGGGGTGGTGGTGTTCCTTTTCCGGTAAAACGAGTTACAAGGTCTAGTGGGAAAATGAAAAAAAAACCATAAATGGTAAATTTTTCTATAGCGAGCTTAAATGTTAATAGTATAAAAAATAAGAAATGCAGACTCACTCTGTTTAGTATTTTGCACTCCTTAAGTTACGATATTTTATTTTTACAAGATGTACGATTACAGGATACGGTGGAGATCAAACAGTCCACTATGGACTGGGGCTGGGGGTTTTCAATTTGGTCACCAGGATTTGAACCCTGTAGTGGGGTGGGCTTTTGTTTTCGAACCCATGAGGTTCATGTTATTAGAATGGTAGAAATAGAGCCAGGTAGGGCTTTTTTGTTAGATGTTCAATTTTATGGTATTTTTTTGCGTTTAATTAATATTTACAATTCTCAGGTAAAATCTATTTGGAATGACTTATTAAGGAAAACACAGCCTTATTTATACACTAAACATCATTTAATCTTTGGGGGTGATTTCAATATTAATTTTAAGACTCAAAAAGACGCGCAAAACAATATTGTGATAAAACTTTCTTGTCCTAGGTTATTTTTCAAGCGAATCTGAAAAATGCTTTTGTAGGCACCCCTTTGGTTAAGAAACCTACTTTTTTTAAGGGTTCCCTCTCTTCGTGTATAGATTTTATCTTTGTGAATCAGATGTTCATAGAAACATAGAAACATAGACTTTGACAGCAGATAAGGACCGCTAGGCCCATCTAGTCTGCCCATTTCCCTACCTACAGGATAGGCCGCAGATCCTATTTAACCAACAGCCTATATCTTCCTGCCCCCCACAAGAATTGCCTTATGTCTGTCCCATGCATTCTTGAATTCTCCCACAGTTTTAGACTCCACAACTTCCTCAGGAAGGCTGTTCTATGCATCCACTACCTCTCTGTGAAATAATACTTCTCCTCACATTGCCCCTGAACCACCCTCCTTCTATCTTTAAATTGTGTCCCTTGTTCTTGCAAGTCTCTTTTTCTGAAAGATGCTACCCTCTTGGACTTTGTTGATTCCCTTGAGGTACTAGAAAGTTTCTATCATGTCCCCCTCTCCCTTCTTTCCTCAAGGGTATACATATTAAGCTCCTTTAGTCTCTCCTCATACGGCTTCTCTTGCAGACCCTGCACCATTTTAGTTGCCCTCCTCTGGACTGCCTCTATCCTGTCTATGTCCTTGTGGAGATGGGGTCTCCAGAACTGGACACAGTACTCCAGATGGGGTCTCAACCAACTGTCTGTACAGAGGGATAACAACTTCCTGTTTTCTGCTGCTGATGCCTCTCCCTATACATCCCAGTATACCCCCAGCCCTCCCTACTGCCTTCTCACATTGCTTACTAACCTTAAGGTCATCTGATATGATTACCCCAGGTCCCTTTCCTGTTTTGTTGTTGTTACTACCTCCCCACCCATTGTGTATTCTTCCCCTGGGTTCTTGTTTCCCAGGTGCATTATTTTGCACTTTTTGCATTGAATCCTAGCTGCCATCGTCAGACCATTCCTCCAACCTTGCCAAGTCCTTTTCATCCTTTCCACGCTCCTTGTGTATCAACCCTGTTGCAGATCTTTGTGTCATCTGCAAAGGCATACTTTTCCTTCAGTCCCTCTGCAATGCCACTGATGAAGACATTAAAGGACTGGACCCAATACTGAACCCTGCGGTACCCACTAGTAACCCCTTTCTTCAGAGTGGACTCCATTTACAATTACCTTCTGTGTCCTGTTGTCCAGCCAATGTTTTACCCAGGCTACCATCCTGGGACCCTCCCGAGGCTGGTTAATTTGACTAATAATCTTTGTGTGGGACTGTGTCAAATGCCTTGCTAAAAGTCTAGGTAGGCCATGTCCACAGCCCCTCCTGGTCTACTACTTTGGTCACCCAGTCAAAGAAATCTATTAGATTCATCTGACATGACCTTCCTGCTGTGAACCCATGCTGCCTTGGGTCCTGTGCTCCACTGGACCTCTAGGTACTCAACTATTCTTTCCTTCAGAAGTGACTCCATCACTTTCCCTACCACAGAGGTCAGACTGACAGGTCTGTAGTTTCCTGCCTCTGTCTTGGTCCCACTTTTGAGAGGGAATCACATCCGCCTTCCTCCAGTCCTTGGGTCCCACACCATCCTCCCATGATTTATTAAAAGAGTAGCCAGTGGTTTCACTAGTTCCTCCCTTAATTCTTTTAGAATTCTGGGTGAATTCCATCAGGACCCATTGCTTTGTCCACCTTCAGTTTTAGGAGTTCTTGCAGAACCCTTTCTTCTGTGAAAGGACTGGGATCGACCCCCCTATCAAGAGTGCTTCTGTTAATTGGATTAGGCACTTCCCCCTCCTCTTTTGTGAATACTGAGCAGAAATATTCGTTCAGTATTCCTGCTTTTTCACTGTCCCCCTCTGCCCACCCACCGTTTATTCTATTCAGCCTCACTATCCCTCCCTTTGTCTTTCTACACTCGCTGATGTACCTATAAAAGGTTTTATCCCCCTTCTTAACTGAGTTGGCTATCTTTTCCTCAGTTTGGGCCTTTGCTATTCTGACTTCCCTCCCTGCTTCTTTCTGCCTTAACTGGTACAGCTCTCTGTCCTGCTCCTTCTGTGTTTCCTTATACTTCTGGAATGCTATCTTTTCTTCCTGACTTTCACAGCCACCTCTCTTGAGAACCATAGTGGCTTTTTCTTTCATTTGATTTGTTTATTTGCTTCCACACAAGGCTTGTTGCCTCTGTGATGGCAGTTTGATAATTCCCCATTGTTGCTCCACACCTCCTTCTAGCCTGTTTGCTAGTGCTTTTCTGAGGCACTCTCCCATCTTGCCAAAGTCAGCCCTCCTAAAGTCCAGTACCCTCACTTTTGTATGGCTTGACTCTGTAGCTGAGTTTAACGTGAACCACACTGTTTGATGGTCACTTGTCCCCAGATGGCAACCCACTTCTAGAGCTGAGATCCTCTCACTGCCCCCGTTTGAGAGTATGAGGTCTAAGATTGCTCCCTCACGAGTGGGTTCCGAAACTAGCTGTCTAATGCCTGCCACCTGTAGGGCGTCAAGAATGGCCCTGCTCTTGGATGTTGCTGCAGCAAATGTGCTCCAGTTAACATCTGGCATATTCAGGTCTCCCATCAACAGTATCTCCCCTTTCTCTGCCATTCTAAGAATGCCTTCCATCATATCCTTGTCCATTCCTTCCCCCGACATGGGGGTCTGCACACAACCCCTGTGCGGATTGTGGTGCCCTTTCCAGTCTCCAAGGTGACCCACAGTGCCTCCTCTCCTCCCTATTTACTCTTTTGTTCAGTTGCTTTTATCCCTTTCTTTACATAGAGAGCTACTCCTCCCCCTCTTCTCCCCTGCCTGTCTCTCCTGTAGGTTATGTACCCTGGTATGTTAACATCCCAGTCATGGTTCTCTGTGTACCATGTTTCTGTGACTGCCTATATCCAGGCATCCCTCTTCATTAAGGCCACCAGCTCAGGAGCTTGTTGCCCAGACTACGGCATTGGTACTCATTACCCTCCATTTCCTGATGGCCTTACCCCCTTTTGCCCCATCCCTGTCCTTCTTGCCTTTGTCACTTTCTCCATTTACCCCTGCCCTTCTCCCTATCGACACCTCCATGTTGGTGTTTGCCACACCTACTACCATGATTGTTTGGGGGGGCTAGGATTTTCCTGCTCCTTTCCAGTGCCTCCCCCCTTGGCTAGTTTAAAAGCTTGCCAATGAAGCATTTAAACCTATCACCTAGGATCCTGGTTCCCCTCCCGGACAGATGCAGCCCATCATGCCAGTATAGGCTTGCATCACTCCAGGGGACCCCAGTCCCCAATGAAGCCAATCCCTGAGCTCCACACCAGTTTTTCAACCACTGATTGAACTCCCATGGCATGGAACACTCCCAGCCTCTCCTATGCCACTAGATGGGCAGCACCTCCAGAAGGTTACCATGCGTGCTACTCGACTAAGGCCCTCCCAATTCCACAAACTCTTCCTGCACTTCTTTAATCCCTTTCTTAGCCAGGTCATTTGTCCCTAGGTGGACAATGACATCCAGCTCCTCCCTGTGCAGCTGCTCCGGCAATCCTGAGGATTTGCTCCCTGTCCTCTCAAGCCATGGCACCAGGCAGGCACCTTACCTCCCTCTCCCTTCCTTGCCCAGTTCTACCTTCCTAACAATGGAGTCCCCCACCAGGGTTGTTTCCTTCCCTGCAGGGTCCCCTGCCACCCTCCTGTGGGTCTCCTTGTGGAGGTTCCCAGCATCCTTGGTCTCCACTGTAGGTGCCTCCATAGAGGAACCACACTTTGCCAGAATGGCATAGGGAATTGTGGAGAGGTACAACTGGAGGGATGTGCCTCTGTTCCACCACCTCACCCTCCCTGAGCCCACTGTGGTCCAACGGCTCCTCTTTCTTGGCAACCTCTGAGGCAACGGCAGTGGCACTGGTGGTCCCTGGATGGAAGAGGAGGTCCCACAAATCCTGGCCAACTCAGCCTGGAGATGAGCAACCTCCTCCTCAGCCCAGAGGTGCCTGCAGATGGGACAACACCGCATCCTCTAGAACATCTCCCGGAAGACTGCTGCTCCACAGCCACTGCACTGCACCACTCCAATCATGTCTTATTTCTGGCCCCTTAACTATTTGCAATCCTACTCTTTTCTCTGTTTTTTTCTCTCTCCTTACTTTCTGCCTGTGTGCCCTTTAAGCTCCTTATTGTCCTGTTCTGGAGACAAGAATATCCTATATTTCTCAGTAGACCGCTTACTTGTTCAGAGGCAGACCTCCAGCAGCTAGAGGGCTGGAGAGCTACTTGCCCTTCTAGGATGGTGGGTCCTTGGTGGTTCTGTGATCACTCACTTCCTGCCCCTAAACAGGAAGTTCCTATTGTCAGTCAAATCCTGTGCCTATAAAAATAGAACTAGCTTTGGGTGGGAAGGAGGGCAATATAGTCCCAGCAGAGAAGTTCAGTCACACAGCAGTCCTTTCTCCTGGAGTCTTCTGCCAAGCTATTAGCAGAATCTTTCTAAGGCAGTCTTTAAATGTTCCGTGTGGCTTCTCCTACACTCATCCCTATTGAGCTCTCGGATCATTGGCTGTTGGGCTTTTGGTTTGACTGCCCCCCACGAAGGGTAGCTGGGAAAGGGGTTTGGTGTTTAAATGTGGCCTTGCTGTCTGATGCGATCATCCTGCATGACTTGCAAGAGGTTATCAGCAATAAAGTATCTACTTTAGACTTGTATGACAATATAGGTCTTTGGTGGTCTGATTTGAAACTATGTTTCACCGAGTTTTTTAAAATAGTGGGTTCATATAGAGCACAAACTAACCGGGACAAATATTTGGAATTTCATGCTGAATTGGGTATATTAATATCTCAACAAAGTTTGGGGGTACCTGATTTAAAAGATTGTATAGATAGTGTAAGGCAGCAGATGACAGACTATCAATATTCTAGGATGCAGTCCTTACAAAAAGAACAGTTGTTTGGTACTCGGGGAAGTCTGAACAGGTTAATCCGTTTTTAGCCTGTAAATCCAGGACTGATAGCCGAGTTTTTTCCAGCCTTGTTGATTCTGCAGGTGTAGAACATTGTGATAATACAGGTATTATGGGGGTTGTTGAGGAATATGTTAGAGATACTTTTGGAACTTTACCAAGAACTGTTTTATCTACTGATGCCTTTTTACAAATGGCAGCGCTTCCCAAGTCCACTAGCTCTCAGAATTCTCTTTTGCTTAGTCCTTTTTCTTTGCAGGAAATGGATAGGGTTATACACTCCTTGCATGATAATATAGCTCCTGGTTCAGACGGTTTGTCGATCGAATTATATAAAATAATATGGTCAGTGATTCTGCTTTATTTTTTACGTCTTTATAATTTTTTTGGGAGGACAATACTTTACCTACACAGATGTATGAAGGATTACTTATTTTTTTATATAAATCTGGTGACACTAAGTATTTAGGGAATTGGTGACCACTGACTTTGCTGAATGTAGATTTTAAGATATTTGCAAAGCTTTTAGGGAATAGGTTGGCAGTACTTATGCCTTCATTAATTAGCACCATGCAGTTTTGTGCAGTTCCAGGTCGGAACATTTCTGATGCCTTATTGTCTATAAGAGAAACTATTTCTGCCTCAAGAATTGATGTTGAGATGCTAGAGATGCCAGGGTATTTAATTAGCCTGAATCAAGCCAAGGCTTTCGATACAGTATCACATTCCTTTTTGTGGGATGTTTTATTAGCATTTGGGTTACCTACGGTTTTTATTGGGTGGATACAGCTTTGTTATGCTCTAGCATATGTACTTCCGTATGAAAATGGTTGGTTAGGTGATCCGCATTTCATATATACAGGCTTACGGCAAGGATACCCTTTAAGTCCTTTATTGTATGTGTTTGTTTTGGACCCTCTTTTGCGGGTTCTGAACAGGTCCCCGTTGATTCAAGATTTAACTGTTTCTACGGCTTCTACTTATAAAGTATTGGCATACGCTGATGATATATGTTTGTTATTGAAAAATGAATACTCTTTTGGTCTGGCAAACGACCTTATTCAAGAAATAGGAAAACTTACAGGAGCCTCATTAAATTTGCCCAAAACAAAAGTTTTAAGGTTACATGAGGGTCTAGCCGCTCCTTTAGTTTTTGGGGGTTTTCAGGTGGCCCAACAGCCCTGTAAGATCTTGGGGATTTATTGGTGTAAAGGGATCTGTCCCTTTTTAATTGGGAACGTGCCTTAGAGGTAGCAAAGAAAAAAGTGGAAGTATGGAATTGATGGAAAACAACAACAAAAAAAAAGGGCGTATTACATGAAAACGTTTCTGATTCCACTGTTTTTGTGTATTCAGCATATATTCCCTTTAAAAACAACTGGAGGTTTCAGTTTTTCAGATTTTTTTTACCTGCATTTGAGGAAGTAGGTTAAATCCAATTAAAAGGATTACTCTGTATAGATCGATTAAGGACGGTGGCTTGAACATGATAAATCCCATAGTGTTTTACTTTACAATATTCTTTTCCGTTAATTTATTTCCATTAATTAGAAATGAATCAAAATGGTGGATACGGCTTGGATTTATCAATGTTGCACATGTGTTAGAAGAATGGAGAATGGGCTCTTTCTTATGTAAAAATAAACGTAAACCTAGATTGCTGGATATATGGGATTCAGTTTTTGATAAAATGAAACTGTGGGATATAAGTTATCTA
Organism: Neoceratodus forsteri; assembly: GCA_016271365.2. NCBI lineage: Eukaryota > Metazoa > Chordata > Ceratodontiformes > Ceratodontidae > Neoceratodus > Neoceratodus forsteri. The sequence continues at coordinate 46,409,445 of CM057451.1, forward strand.
AACGCATTACACATGTCTCGGAAAGCTCTTTATATATCAATAATGGATTCATTTTTTACTGACACCTGTTGGATAGAATTTTCCGTTTCTCAACAACAGCAGATTTCTAGCTATATTACAAATAACAGGATCCCGGTTAATATGTGGGATACTGTTTGGCTAGCGATTCACAATAGGGTGAACGTTAAGGGTAATCAGAAACATAAAGCATTAAATGAACGTTTCTGCCCAAGATTAGATTGTACTGGTAAACTGGAAACTATGAATCACTTGTATTTTCACTGTCCATATGCGGTTAGGTTTTGGGATGTGTTGAAAAATAGATGGTCATTTCATATGAGTTGGTTAACACTTCCCCCTTCACCGGATTTATTATATTATGGAATTTGTCCTGTTTTTTACGAAGGAATTTGTATAAGCACATTACAAATTATTCATGTTCATTTTCTGTATTGGATTTGGCTTAGCAGATGCCGTTTAGTTCTGCAACAACAGGATATTCCTACTATAAATTTGGTACAAATAATTGTAAATGAATTACAAACCTTTAAACGTATTGAATGTAAGCATCTTTCCTTTTCACAACAGGAAAAGATTTGGTGTAACTTTGTTTTTTTCTAAAATTAGTTTGAAACTGGATTATAGGAATTGTTGTGTTTTGTTTCTGGGTTGTGAAGGGATGAGTAGAATGGGGTTGGTTGGGTTAAGACGGGAAAAACAAAACAAAACAAAAAAACCCTATGCTTGGTTGTTATGTTAATGCTTTCTGTTTAATTTTCACCTTTGTTTCTGTTTCTCCTTGGAATGTGTCTATGCCGGGGGTTATGGGTATGGCAAAGAAATTCAGAAGAAGGGATACTGGGGTTGTGTTTGTCCAATTATAAATCAAGGTTACGTTTCTGGGATGGGGAGATGTTTCTCAACTGTATGTGTTGCCCACACTGTTTTTTTATGTTTATGCCCTGTGTATTATTGTTTTAATTTTACTGTAACATTTGTTTATTTTTTACATCCTTTTCATTGTATTATTTGTTTTGATTTCATTATTGTTTCAATAAAAAATTCCCCTACTCTTTTTCGATAAGTGCCATGGCATCTTTAACATCCACCTGAACTACCACCATTCCAAGCAGATGGGACCTCAGTTTAATGTCTCATCCAAAAGACGGCACCTCAGAAGTGCAGCACCCCTCTCATGCTGCACTACAATGTCAGTGCTGGGATATATTAACCCAAGTGCCAGATGTGGGAACTGAACCCACAGCCCTCTGATCTCCCAGCCTCAGAGGCGAGTGTGCTACCTACTGAGCCACTGGCACTGACTGGTGAGTGACTGTGCAGCATCATGGTGCTATAGCACTGGCACAGTCTCGATGTCAACCTGGGGAATGGAAAAGCCCTTTAAAGCAGGTTTTTTTTTCTGCGTTTTGGAAATTCTGTAAAATACAAGTGGTAACTGTAATTTTCATGCCAGCTTTTTTCCTCCAAAAGGAGCAGTGTCTCTGAAGTATGTGAATGGCAGTTACGTTCCATGTGGTTCAGTGAAGCCACTCACTTCAGAGAAAAACAGCGGGCATGAAAAGCACATTTATTTTGTATCCTGCAGTGTTGTATTTCTTCAATTGTGCTTGTCTTATCCTTGAAATTGTTGTTTGGCTGGTGGGGATGTATTTGGGGGGGGGCTAAAGTCCATTACTGTGTGACTCAGAGCATCGGTAACTTGGGGATGGGAGGCGGGATTTCAGACTCTGTCATGCAGTCATCTGGGTGCCTGGACTTCATACAGTGATGTTACTGTGAAATAACATCACTGTTCCAGGCACACGCTGACCAATCGGAGGTCAGAAAATGTCATTGCCATTGTATAGTACTTAACTGAGGAGGCTAGGTGGGCTATTGTAAAGAGCAGCCTGCTTCCTATGTTGGAATACAGGACAAAGATCCGGGAAATTATTTTCTCAGGAAGTTCAGCATGGGAAACATATGCTTTACAATTTGCCAACCAACAAGAACATCAGTGCACAATAATGATGCAAAGTTAAATTGTCTCACAGTAAATGCTTTAAGCAAGAAATCATGGTGCCAATAAGCCTCTCACACAGTTTGCAAATGGTGCAAACAGAAGACATAGACGCGTGTTTTGTCTTACCCAGGACTCATCAGTAAATGCCAAATTTATTTTTATTTATTTTTTCACTTTTTATTTGTAGCATTTTATACATGAGGATAAAACACATGCATCCTGAAAACGTATACAAAGGGACATTTTGAAAATATGTAACATAGGATGGAGACTATCCATTCTGTTGGTACTGTATGACATGGTATCAGCAGTTTAAAAACTGTAATCTATTTAGTCCATTCATCTCAGGAGCTATATTGCAGCCAATGCCCTAAGGCTATTTAAACTGAATATAGGAAATATTCACAGTATATGGACTAGTGATGCTCAAAACTCATTGAAATATTTTGTTTTAATAGTACAGAACACTAATAATAATCTGAGATATACTAATAACTACTGTTCCTGCAATTTGGGGGCCAAAAACAAAAGTTTTAAACTTGTCTATTCTTTCAAAGCTATTCCCAGAGAAATGGTCATGCTCAATTGTTACACCCATACAACATATAAAGTAGGGGATAAGAGATTGGTGAATAATTATTGCCCAGTAATCAATTATTACACCCATATATAAAACAGGGGATAAGAGATTGGTGGATAATTATTGCCCCATATCCATTTTCCAGTACTAGCAAAAGTACAGGAGAAACTAATGTGTAAATAAATGGCCGAGCACCTTGAGATGCATAGTCTACTTACAAAGGAACAACATGGTTTTAGAAATGGTCATGGTATGTCGATGACCTTAGTCAGGTTCATAAATAATGTACACTGCACTGATGCTGGAGATGTTGTAGGTTTAATCTGATCTGGTTAACCATGACCTACTGTTGAAAAAATGTACTGAAATGGGAACAGACTTCTCATATGACTGGTTGGTTTAAGAGCTATTTAGAGGGCAGGCCACATAAAGTTAACATTGAACAAGCCTTGTAATCTAAAGCTAATGTTAAGAGTTTTGCTTTTAGACCACATGCTGACGCAGCGCCTTGTTTTGGTTTTTTACATAATGTTAAGAGTGGTGTACCACAGTTCTCTGTGCCAGCTCTAGCAATATGCAAGGGTTGAGTGGGACCCTTGGCAGTGTTTTTGTAAAACTACAGTATTGACTTGAAGACAATCAATTGGTACTTAATTTGAAAAAAGAAAAAAAAAAAACAATAAACATGCTCTTTGGAGCTACAAGGACAAATTTAAAAAATTGGAGGGTTTTTCAAGTGAAAGACAAAAGTGTGGAATATTGTGAGGACGTGAATATGTTTAGATACCTTGAGATATGCCTAGATCATAACTTAACATTTGAGGCTCATAACAACAACGCAGTGAACTAAACTGTATCAAATACAGAATGTTGTATGGGATGAAATACTGTTTAAATAGAACAGCAAGGAAAAGGATTGCACAGCATGTCCTATTGCCAGTAGTAAACTACAGTTTGATTGAGACAAAAAAAACAACACAATTGAAGACAAAAACATTATTAACATACTAACTTGCTAACATACTACCATGCCAGCAGAGTAGGCCTCATGGTCAAGTCTCCTCGGGAGTCAGTACACTGAACAGGTACAGTCTCCATCTTCATCAAAGTGCCCCCCCCGGACAAGCCTTCCCCCACTTCTCTCCCCACCTAAACCTGTCCCAGACCCTCTTGAACCCTTCGACCATAGATACCCCCCCAGCTCCGCAGGCAGTGCATTCCATGGTTCCACCATTCTTTCAGTGAAATATCACCTCCTCCTTTCCCTCCCGAGTCTCCCCCCTCCAGCCTCCAGCTGTACCCCACGGTGACTCTTCCCTCCTTCCTCTCAAGGAAACCACTTAGGCTTACCTTATTTGTTCCCTTCAGGTACCTGAAGACCTCAATCATATCCCCCCTGTCCCTCCTCTCTTCCAGCGAGAAAAGGTTGAGCTCCCCAAATCGCTCTTCATATCTCCTATCCCCCAGCCCCCGGATCATCCTAGTTGCCCTCCTCTGGACCCGCTTCAGGAGCAAGATGTCCTTCCTAAGGTACGGTCTTCAAAACTGCATGCAGTACTTGAAGTGTGGTCTAACCAGGCTGTTGTACAGCGGCAGAACCACCTCCCTGCTTCTAGAGGTGATTCCCCCAGGCAATGCAGCCCAGCATTCTATTTGCCCTGGCCATGGCCCTCCTGCATTGTTCAGAATTATTCATTTTGACATCCACCAGAACCTCCAAGTCTTTTTCCCCCAGGTGAGGCCTGTACAATGTCCCCGCCTAGGGTGTATACATGTTCTGGGTTCCTACACCCTATGTGAAGCACCTTGCATTTACTGGAGTTAAATTTCAGTTTCCAGGTGCATGACCACCCCTCCAGGGTATCTAGGTCCCCCTGCAGGGCCATCCTGCCCTCTTCCCCCTCCACTACAACCTCAAGCTTAGAGTCATCCATGAAGAGGCTCATTTCGCACCTGATACCCTCCCCCAATATAAGAGATAAAGGCATTAAAAAGGAGTGGACTCAGGACTGATCCCTGTGGGACCCCACTCGTGACCCCCCAGAAGATGAGACCACAACCCGCTGGGTACATCCAGACAACTAACTTCCAATCCACCTAACCGTTAGTGACCACACCTCCATCCTGACCAGCTTCTCCAGCAGGTCCATGTAAGGGACTGAATCAAATGCTTGCTGAAGTCCAAGAAGAGGACATCCACTGGTCTACTCTGATCAAGCACTGCCATCACCCCCCCGTAGAACTCCACAAGGTTAGTCTGACACAATCTGCCCAGGACGAAGCTGTGCTGCCTATCATCGAGGAGTCTCTGTTCCCCCAAGAATACTCCCAGCCTCTCCTTTAGGATGGCCTCCATCAACTTCCCCACCACCGATGTCAGGTTGACCAGTCTGTAATTCCCCCTCTCCTCCCTTGAGCCCTCTTTGTAGATGGGCACTGTATGCACCTGCCTCTAATCTCTGGGTACCCTTTCCATCAGCAGAGAAGTATTAAAAATGGCCACTGGTGGTGCAGCCAGGACATCTGCTAACTCCCATAGTACTCTGGGGTGGATACCATCAGGACCCAGGGTTTTGTCCTTTTTTAGGGACTTGAGGGCTTCCCACACCCTGCCTACAGAGATTTCCTCCTCCTTCCCCCCCACAGCAGATCCAGTATGCCCCCTCCCACTCTGGGCTGCTCCCTCAGCTCCCTGAGTGACAGTAGGTGCTCCATCAAGCCAGGCCTCCACCCCTTTAACCCCTTGTTTTCCCCTGCTCTGAAGCTCTTTGACATCCTCCCTATTGAAGACCAATGCAAAGTACTCATTGAGCACTTCTGCCTGTTCACCAGCCTCCTCCATCCACCCTCCCTCTATCCGCAACCTACTGAATTGCCCTTTCACTGTCCTTCTCTCCCCAATATACCTAAAGAACCCTTCCCCCGACTCCCTGCGCTAGTCTCTGCTCCTTCCTAGCCTTTGTCCCTCTAACCACTCTGGTAACCTTCTTGGTCATCAGAATATACTCCTCCCTATCCAAGACCCCACAGGAGCTTTTGTACCTTCTGTATGCAGCCCTCTTCTCCCTTACTGCCTCCTGAACCTCCTTAGTCCACCAGCATGGCTTTCTAGACCTACCCCCCTTGTGACTTTCTTTTGCACAGTCCCTGGTAGCCTCCTGTATCCCTTTCTTGATAATTTTCCACCTACTTTCCACATCCATGCCCAGTTTTATCTCCTCCAAGTGACCCTTGAGCAGTTCCCCCATTCTCCTAAAGTCTGCCCCTCTAAAATCAACTACCATCATTCTTGAGTGAGCCCTTTCCTCCCTCAGATCCAATAGAAACCAAACCATGTCATGGTCACTTCCAGCCAGGGGGTCCCCCACTTCAATGTCCCTTACTAGGTCACTATCAGCCAGGACCATATCCAAGATACAGCCCTCTCTCATTGGGTGCATAGCCTGTTGAGTTAGGAAAGCATCCTGAAAAACATCCAGCAGTCTCTGTTCCCTAACCAAAGGGGATGTCATAGTTCCCCAGTCAGTAGCTGGCATATTAAGGTCACCCAATATCACTACCCCCTCCCCTTCCTGTCCACAGTGGTCCCTGATATCAGCCAGCAGGCAATCCTCCAGGTCATCAGCAGGCATGGGGGACTATATATCACCCCATTTTGACCTTCTTCCCCCCTGTGGTTTGCAGGGTGACCCATAATGCCTCCATATTATTCTCTGTCTCTTCCACTCTGATTATCCCTATGCTGTCCTTAATGAACTGTGCTATTCCTCCCCCTCTGCTCACCTCCACGTCCCTTCTAAACACAATATACCCACTCAGATTTAGGTCCCAGTCATGTCTGGAGGTGTCTCAAGTTTCAGTGACAGCAGCTGCATACACATCTCCCTCCACCAGCTTGGCCTGGAACTCGGGCATCTTATTCCCCAAGCACCTGACATTTGTCGGAACCACCCTCCAACACTTCCCCCTCCCTTCCATCCCATTTTCTCAGCAAGAGGTTACACGCAGCTACTCCCTGGCCAACTCCAGGGTGCCTTCTGTCTCTCACCTTTGGGGTAGAAGATTTAGTCCATCCATGACAGTTTTGCTGGTAGCAGCCTCACTGCCCCTTCCCCCTTCACCAGTTTAAACCTTATCTAGCCTGGATAAATTCTGTCAGTTTCTGCTTTAGTACCTCCTTCCCCACCAGGTTTAGAGGAATATCCCTGGCATACGGCCCCTTATCCTCCCAAGTTTCCCCCATTCCCCCACCACCCCAACCTCCTGAGCTTCACCCCACCTCCTGTGCCACTCATTAACCTCCCTGATTTTCTTTTTGTTCTCTACACTGGCCCTTGGTACAGACAGGATTTCCGAGAAGGTTACTGAGCAGCCATTATCATGGCAAACCCTGGCCAGCTCCCGGAACCTGGCCTGAATTTCCAGCCCATTATTTCCTTCAATATCATTTGTCCCCAGGTGTACTAAAGTCAGGTGAGCCCCCACAACCCTGCGCCAGTTCATACACCAGGAACTTTGCCTTGTGCACAGTCAGTCCTGACATACACTTGACCCTAACAGGACTGGGTGTACCCTCTCCCTGCCCTTCCCACTGGATACCCCTAATCATGGAGTCCCACAACATGAGCGCCTTAGCACACTTCGTACCCTACCCATCCTTATTGCAGGCTACCTTCCCCCCCTCCCTGACACTTTCCTAATTTCAGCTTCTCCCCTCAACTGACTGACTGACTGCTGGCCTCCCTATGTAAGAGTCACTTTCAGACCCATCCATCTTATGTAAGCAATAAGACACAACAGGGTGGTGGTTGTTATGTGATAATCACACACCTAGGTACATGACGAGGCATGAGGCCGAAGGCCGAGTGTCTTTCTGCACCTAAGTGTGCGGTTATCACGTAACAGCCACCAGCCTGGAGTGTCTTATTGAGCTTATAAAATGGGTAATAACTATGGAAAAAAGGGACACTGACAAGGTGTTTTCATTTTGAAAACTTTGTAACATTTATTTAAATACAGACTAAAGAATTAATTGAAACATTGAGAAAAAATAGTCCCTTGGTAAACTGTTTGAATGGTCAAAAATAGCAACTAGTTTTAAACATGTGACAAAATAACAACATTAGCAAGCAACAGTCTACTTGTTGTAATTTATTAATTGCACTTTACCTTGGAATACTGGGTTCATGAGGTTAAACGGCATGTTTTCCAACACTGTGGTTCATTGGATGATTTTTTATTTATTTATTTAAGAGTTTCACCAGGAAGGCACACTGAGCAGTGTACCACTTGATTCCAGATGCACTCTGGGGGAAGGGGTTATACAGGATACAATAATAAAGATGATTACATACATAGACATGTGCAGTACAATACAATTTGGAGGAGACAAGTCATATATACAAATTTCAGTTTTACAGACAGGTGGTATGATGTGCCTAGGGGGCATAGGGATAGGCAAGGTAAAGCATTTATATACATGTTTAGTACAGTAGAAATTTAGAAATTTTAGAGCTGGCAAAATCAAATGTACAAATAGAAGTAACCAGCCAGGTGGTAGCAGAGGGGAGTGGCATGCCCTGAAGTATGGAAATACCCAGCTGCACACAGTAAGCAGTAGTTATCAGCAGTGGGAAGAAACAGTTTTGGTAGTAATCTGCTGGCAGCTAGGTTGTGAGGGATTCAATGGGGCAGGATGCAGGAGCAGGTGGTAGAGAAATGAGTCTTAAGAAGGGCATTCCGGTGGGGAGTGCCTGTGGCGTGTCGAATATCATCTGTCAGGGAGTTCCATCATTTGGGCAACCTGAAGCTGAAGTCAGCCTGGTCAGACCTGGTGGATCTGTGCGGGATGTGAAGGAGTCGAGAATCAATGTTCCTGAGTGCGTATGCTGGTGGTGGAAGGGCATTTAGGGAGGACGCCGGGTAGGAGGGGAGTGACTGCGACCAGAACTTGGCAACTGTTCTAGCACAGTGTAGCACTCTCCGATTGTGGAGAGAGGGGAGGTCCAAGGACTGGTAGAGGTCACAGTGATGTGTACTAGGAGGGCGGTCCAGGGAGAACCGGCAGAAGGAGTTGAAGAGGGAGTTCGAGCCTGGACAGGGAGGTTTGAGGGGCAGCACAGTAGACTACATTGCCGTAGTCCATTATCGGAAGGATCATCTTTTGGACGATGGCTAGTCGCGTTGGTAGGGAGATGCATCTTTTATTGTGGTATAGAGCACCCAGCATGGGATGCAGCTTTTTGTACATAGCATCAATATGCGCAGAGAAATCAAGGTACTGGTCTAGCCAGACACCGAGGTATCTGTAGGAAGTGCAGACCTCCAGGGGGGAGCCATCCAGAGTGTAGAACGTGGGGGGGACAGGAAGGTGAGACAGTTTGGCCCGAGAGCTGAAGGTGAGGGAGACAGTTTTTTTTGGGTTTAAAAATAGTTGATTTGAGAGGAACCAACGTTGGATGGAGTCAAAGCCCTTCTGCAGACAGGCTGCCACGGCATTGGGGAATGAGCCAGAGGCAAACAGCACCGTGTCATCTGCATACATGTGGATAGCAGTATGTGGGCAGGCATCAAGCAGATCATTGAGAAATATAGAGAACAGCAGGGGGCCTAGTACAGATCCTTGGGAACTCCGCTGGTGACTGGGAGTGAGGGAACCAGCTTGCACACGGACAGGCTGGAATTCACCTCCCAGGCACGATTGAACCAGTTGTTGGCAGACACTGTCAGGCCAGCTTGGGCAAGTTTAGACAGTAACAGGGCATGTGAGACTGTGTCGAAGGCCTTGGCCAGGTCAATAAAGATAGCCGCAGTCATCTCCCCTTTATCCATACCCATAAGGATAGTGTTGGTGAGATGAAGGAGAGAGGTGGTGGTGGACTGGTTCTTTCTAAACCCGGCCTGGAAGGGGGTGAAGAATGATATGGCATCAAGGTAATGGGAGAGCTGGGCTAGTACAAGTTGCTCCTGTATTTTGGCTAGGATGGGGAGCAGCGATATGGGATGGTAGTTGCATGGGGAGGAAAGGTCACCTCCTTTAGCTAGGGGAATGACTGGCTTGTTTCCATATTGTAGGGATGGACCCGAGACTAAAAGACAGGTTATAGAGCATGGCTAGAGGGTAGGCTATGGCAGGTGCAGAAAGCAGGAGCATTTTGGAATCAATGCCCTAGGGGCATTTACCTTTGGAAGGATTGAGTGACTGAAGCATTTTTAGCACCTTACCAGGTATAACTGGGCGGAGCGAGAAATAGGCCAGAGTGGAGACAGCTGGGGGAGCAATGGGAGGGAGTGGGGGGTGGGAGGAGAGTAGAGAGGATGTGGTGTTGGTGAAATACGATTTAAAGTCAGTGGCAACCGTGCAAGGATCAGTGATGATGCTTCCACCTATGTTGAGAGTGGGAGTAGGGGGTTGGGCCAGGGGGCTGAGAAGGGATTTTATTGACTTCCAGAATTGTGTAGGGTGAGCGAAGTTATTGTTGAAAGCAGACTTGAAGTAATTTGCTTTGGCCTGATGTATGAGTCTTGTGCAGGCATTTTTTAGTGAGCGGTAATGTTGCAGAGCTGTTTGAGCTCCTGTTGCCTTGAAAGATTTCCAGGCTCGGTCACTGGCTCGTATGATGTTTCAGTTGTACAGCTGGTTGACTCTTTTTCTGGTTCAGGTTTTCATTTCTTGATTGAAGGTTTAGCTTTGTGTGTCTTGCTTGAAGATTCTGTTCTTTGGTTTGCTTCTGTGGTTTGTGCTAGGATTTCACGCCACTTTCTGCGATCTTCACCAGAGGCACTCCAGTAACTTCTCAAGCTTGCTTCCGATCTGTGTCCTGTGACTGCCATTATTTCTCGTGCTTGCAGTCCTGCGGCTGATAGTAGATGAATAGCAGTCGCTCGAATAGAGCGGTTTGTGTATCTTTGACTTAGATCACATTCCTTACTCAATCGGGGCATCATGCCTGACAGATAGTTCACTCCCATAGGTTCCCTGGAATACCAGATTGGACTGCTGTTCAGGTACTCCTGGTTTGCACGTTGTGGGTGGAGGTAAAAAGCCGATGCCCCTGGTGGTGGTTTGGACAGGTATAGCTTAAATGAGTTCACAGGGCAGAGTGAGTCATCTTGTGAAGAGTATATGAAGCCCCTATACTGGTCTCAGTTGCCATCAGTGTGGCTTTTGTGATTTTTTGCTTCTTTGTTGTATTTGAGGCTGACATACTCAACACCATTTTCATCAGTGTCTATTCTGAACAACTCTGGACGTAGGTCCCTTTGTCCCTCTCTCCCTCTACTAGCTATGTGTAGCTGCATCAACCCATACTGCCTCCTGATGTTGATGGTGACAGTATCGAGGAAGTCTTCATTGGTGCAGGTCAACATCTGATAGTGGTGGGTGGTAAGTGGATACGCCCTTTTTTTCTCTTCTGTACTGCTTGGCTACTGCAAGAAAGACAATGTTCGCTGTGGTGAACCGGTAATCTGTTATGATGTTAACACAGCGCCTGATGTCAGGGCTGTTCAGTAGTCTGTTGAGACCTGCATGAAGCCCAAGGTAGCTAGAGATGGAGTACTGTTCACCAGTACTGCTATGAACTTCTGCATAGAATTTATGAAGTACAGTATTCAAATCACTGATTGGGGTAGTTTTCTAATCTAGTTGTATTTCACATTTTGACACCCAACTCAAGAAAATCTGATGAGCCCGGTTTGTGGTTTTAACTGTGTTACGCTCATCTTTAAGCTTCTGTATGGCTGCCAACTCAGCATCAGTTAGAGTGAGATGCTTACTTACAGATACGACAGCTTTTTCTTCAGTGGCTTCAAGTCTTTCACTGGTGGGAGGTGTAGTTGTTGGTGTCTCTGCACTCTCTACTTGCAGTACAGCTTTGACAACTGAGGGGGTTGCTGTTGGTTCATTACTTATTTCTACCTTAGTATTAGTAGTTGTGGCATCTGTTTTGTCTTCTGCTTGCTGTAGTATTTGCTGTATTCTAGGATGCTGCAGTAGTGAGAAATACACTTGAGGTAGTTTTGACATGGCTGTAGATTTTAACCTATTGAACAAAAAACAGACTTAGTAAGCAAGCTCATTTTATAACACTTTTTTGACAACTATTTAAGAGGCACTGCAGCTGCTTGACAGTTACTGTATTTGGAGTCTTACCTTGAGAGCTATACAGTCTGGACTGTTGACTATTTTAACTTTTTGACTGTGAGGTGATTTTAAACTCATTTGCCATTGCTACGTTCAGATTGCCTGCTTAGTTGGCATGTGATCCTGTCATGGTCACATTTTTTTTGTTGTTGTTTGTTGCTTGGGTAACAGTGGATCCCTTTTACAAGACAGATATGTGGTTGCTCTTTAAGGTTCACGATCGTGTGGGATTGATAAGTAGTGTTACAGGGTTTCAATTACCTCCCTGTTCAGCACGCTCACTGTTGCTTTAATATTTGCTGCTTACCAGCATGCAACACGCACTGACCTCGCAAAATTGGACCTGCTTTTACTTTATGGCTCTGGACTGCATTTACCGTGAGAGTTTACTATTAATATTACTTTCACGACATTGTTGCCTTACAACTTTGCAATGTCTGTTGCTGCAGCAGTATTCTACTTTGTTTGATTCTGGCTAACATTACACACCTGGTATCGGGGGTGGAGGGTAAGCAGTCATGCAGTTCTTCACGTACTATGCCATGTCACTGAGCGATTTCTTGGATCCGATGCAACTACCACCCGATAGATCTGTGGTCTTAACAAGACTTTCGGTAAATGACCACATAGGAGCATGTTTTTTTATTACTTCTAACAGTGATTCACCTTTCCAGTTAGGCTGCTACTGTTATGTGTGAGACACTGAGGGCAGGTGGCCGGTCAAACGCTGTCACAGGAATGGAGCTGGAGCTGGAGCTGGATTACATTCCAGTGCTGTGATCTACTCATTTTTTGTACACTGCTATTTATTATATTTTACATATTTTTGCTGATGAGGAAAGTACTCAGCGACTGTAGGAGGGATGCAGCAGCAATGATTTGCCAGTTTTTTGGGAGGAGGTTAAGTGAGCTTACTGTCAGCTTGTAGGACAGTTGCCCTATGCTGATATCGAATACTCCGGTTCTACATCTACTGCAAATAGCTGGATGTGTGGCCTACAAAGACGAACACTCCACTTAGCCACCACCCCCTCAGTGAAAAAGTACCTCCTCATCTCCCTCCTGAACCTTCCCTCTGCCAGCTTTAGGCTGTTACATCTAGTGGTCTTGCTTCCTGTAAGGCTGAAGAGGCCCTCAGTGCTCACTCTGTTAATAGCCTTGAGGTACTTGAAGGTTTCAATCATGTCCCCCCTCTCCCTTCTCTCCTCAAGAGATACATGTTGAGCCCCCTTTGCCTGTCCTCATAAGTGTTGCCTTGCTGGCCCTGGATAGTCTTGGTTGCCCTTCTCTGGACCATTTCCAGTAAGCTGATATCCATCTGAAGATAAGGGCACTAATACTGCACACTGTACTCAAGCTGTGGTCTCATTAGAGACCTGTGCAGTGGCAGAATGACCTCCACCTTTCTGCTGGTAATTCCCCAGGCTATGCAGCCTAGCATCCAATTTGCTTTGGTTGCAGCTTTCCTGCAGTGTGCTGAGTGTTTCAAGTCACTCATGATAATTACACCCAGGCCCTTTTCTTCCTCTGACCTTGTTGCCTGCATACCACCCAACCAGTATTTGGTCCCTGGGTTTTTAGCCCCAAAGTACATGACTTTACACTTTTGACATCAAGGCGTGGTGGGGAGGAAGAGGCTGCAGGGAGACCTGACAAAACTACAGGAGTGGTCAGAAACATGGCAGTTGGGGTTCAATGCCAAGAAGTGCAAGGTACTGCACTTCGGATCTAAGAACCTGAGGAGGAGCTATCAGCTGGGAGGGATACATTTGTGGAGCACAGAGGAGGAGGAAAAGGACTTGGGGGTGATTATGATGGGGAATATGAACAACTCAGCTCAGTGCAAGAAGGCAGCAGCGAAAGCCAACAAGATGCTGGGCTGTATAGCAAGGGGGATCTCCTCTAGAAGTACTGAGGTGATCCGTCCCTTATACAGGTCACTGGTGAGGCCACACCTGGAATACTGCATGCAGTACTGATGCCCATTCCTGAGGAAGGACATAAGACTGTTGGAGGGGGTCACAGGCCTAGCTTCTGAGAATTCCCCCATGACTGCCACCTTTTCGCTTCTGTTCTGCAGCCAATTTCTGACCCATACTACAAGCTTAGCTCCCTCTCCCAGGTCTTCTAGCTTCCTGACCAGTCTCTTCTGAGGTACAAAGTTGAAGGCCTTGCTGGAGTCCAGATACTGGACATCAGCTGCTTGGTCCCTGTCCACTATCCTGTTGACCCAGTCAGAAGTCAGGTTAGTCTGGTAGGACCTCCCTGACACAAACCCATGCTGTCTTATGTCCTGGAGCCCATTATCCTCCAGAAAGCTCACCAATCTCTCTCAGGATGGTCTCCATCAGCTTGACCACTATTGAAGTCAGACTGACTGGCCTGTAATTCTCTGGTTCATCCTTCAGCCCCAGTTTTATGGAGAAGCACCACATGTGCAGTTCTCCAATCCTGGGACATGATCCCTCACTTCAGAGAGGTGTTAAACAGGTTTGCCAGGGGATCTCCCCAAAACCCTGCCAGTTCCTGTAGGACACTTGGGTACACGACAACTGGCCCTGGGGATTTATCCACCTTCAGGACCCTTAGGCCCTTAAGTACCCAAGCAACTTTAAACATGCCAGCCATGACTTTCCTCCTCCTGGTCGCTGTGTTCACTGGATACCTCCTGGTCCCCACCCCACTGTTCTCTTGTGGCACTGATCCATCCTCCTCTCTAGTAAAGATTGAACAGATGTACTTAAGTATTTCTGCTCTCTAGTCACTACTTTCTGCTAAACCACCCTCCTTTTTTTTAATCTAGCTCATCCTTATATATGGGAAAAGGCCTTCTTCCCTGTTTTTACCCCTGTGCTATCTGCTCTTCCCTTGTAGCCTTTGCCAACCTAAGTGCCCTGCTTGCCTCCCTTAAATTAGCAGAGTAATCTACCCTATCCATCTCCTTCTGAGTATACTTGTGCTTCCAGAAGGCTGCCTTCTTGTCACCTACAGTGTTTGCCACCTCCTAGCCAAATCAGCTATGCTTTTTTGACCTTAGTTTTCTAACTTTTGATTTTGGCACACTCACTATTGGCCTCCATCAGTCCCTCATTTATTACTGCCCATTTCTGTTCCACATCTATCTCCCTTCTGATCTCAGCAAGGTATCCTACAAGAATTTCTCTCATCCTACCAAACTCTGCCCTCTTAAAGAAGAAAATCCTTGTCCTGGTCCTGACCATCTCCCTGCCCATGTTCAGGTGGAACTATACCATGTGGTGGTCACTACCTACAAGTGGCACTTCCACTTTCATATTCTAAACATGCTCATGGCTGGACAGGACCAGGTCTAGCATGGCCTTCTCTCTAGTGTGTTATATGACACCGTGGACTAGGAAACCACCCTGAAATATATCCCAACAGTACTTGCTCACTAGTACAGGAGGTTACCAGGATTTTCCAGTCCATTCCTGGTAGATTGAAATCCCACTTTATTACTACCTCCCTCTTACTGGTCATTTCAGTCATTTAAGATTCTAGTACCCTGTCCATATCCTCTTCCTGGGAAAGTGTCCTGTAGACCACCCCATGCTTAGTTTCCTACCCCTAGTGGACTGTATCTGTACCCACAATGCTTCAGTCTTACTTTCTGCTTCTTCCTTTCAAGTACAAGTAATCCTCTCCTTCATGTGCAGGGCAGCTCCCCTCTCTTCTCAACCCCCTAGCCTTTCTATACAGTTTATACTCTGGAATTGCAAGGTCCTAGTCATGTTTTTTTGTGGCCCATGTTTCTGTGATGGCCACTGTGTCCACCTCTCTTTCGGCCATAGTGACTGCAATTCTGCTATCTTGTTTCCAAAGCTTCTGGCATTCAGAGACACCATCCTCATGTTGACCCAGGATGTCCCTTGCTCCTGGCTTTGCCTGCACCACCCCCTCCTCCCTCAGTCGCCCTTCCCTGCCTCCACCCTTCTCGTCTAGCTGCTCCCCATTCTTTCCTGATTAGGGGAGAGCTAAGGATTCTGTGCACCCTGCTGCCTACCCACTGTCAGTTTAATGGAATAATGCACACTCATATCTTTGAAATGTTCCAGAGGACTGGAGGAGGGCAGATGTAGTCCCACTTCACAAAAGTGGTAGCAGGGAGGAGGCTGGCAACTATAGGCCAGTCAGCCTGACATCAGTGGTGGGAAAGTTAATGGAATCACTGCTGAAGGAAAGGATTGTGGAATATCTTGAATCCAGTTTGTTACAAGACCCGAGGCAGCATGGATTCATTGGGGGGGGTGGTCATGTCAAATGAATCTGATAGATGTCTTTTACTGGGTGACCAGGGATTTGATCAGGGTGGAGCAGTGGACATGGCTTACCTAGATTTCAGTAAGGCTTCCAACACTGGTCCACATAGGAAACTCATAAGGAAGCTGGGTAGTTAGGAGCGGATCCAAAGGTGGAAAACTAGATTAGAAACTGGTTAAGAGGACAGGCAACAAAGGGTGGTGGTAAATGGAGTTCACTCTGAGGAAAGGAGGGTGACCAGTGGGGTGCCTCAGTGATCAGTACTTGGGCTAGTCTTCTTTAATGCCTTTATAGGTGACATTGCAGAGGAACTAGACGGGAGGGTCTGCCTCTTTGTGGATGACGCCAAAATCCACAATAGGGTAGACACTCCAGGAGGGGTAAAAAGAATAAGTAGAGACCTGAGAAAACTCAAGGAGTGGTCAAGGGTAGGGCAGGAATGCAAAAAAGTATAAACTCATGCACTTAAGGCACAGAAACACGGGGGCAGAGTACAAAATGGATATAGAAGTATTGACAACCACCAAATAGGAAAAAGCCCTGGGTGTACAGTAATTATATCTATGACCTAAAGGTGGCCAGGCAGTGTGACAAGGCAAATGGGAGGGTTAGGGGGTGCTGGGATGCATAGGAAGGGGTATTTTCTTGTTTATTTATTGGAATGTTTCACCAGGAAGGCACACTGAGCAACAGGTTGGTCGTCTCCCAGTGCGACCTGGGGGAAGGGGTACAATAGGGATGAGACATTTTACATTCAAGTTACAAAGATCAACATAGCATACAATTAATTAAGGCAGTTGTTACAGTGTTGCATACATATGTAATTTGTGAGAACAATGAATAAATGCAATGGTAATAAGTGAACAAGTGCTATCATGAAATAAAGGGTGAAGGAGAGAGAGGATGAGATGAGAGATAGTGCAGAGTCATGTACCAGAGAGACCCCTCCAGGATGTGGGGAACCCTACAAGGGGACAGGGGACTGGAGTAGGGATTAGAGAGGGGGAGAAAGAGAAAGGGAGTAAGTATGATTAACACTTAGGAGGGGAAGAAGGCCTGACCTAAAAAGAGAACCCTTCAGGATGTGATAGAAACATAGAATTTGACAGCAGATAAGGACCACTTGGCCCACCCAGTCTGCCCATTTTCCCTACCTAATGGATAAGCTGCAGATCCTAGTTAACCAGCAGCCTACTTTTTCCTACCCCAACCCCCTAGAATTGCCTTATGACTATCCCATGCATGCTTGAATTCCACCACTGTTTTTGACTCCACAACCTCCTCACCCTGCAAGGGAACAGGGAAGTTCAGGTGATTGTAAACCCTCTTGTGGTTAGGCATTGTAATTATAGAGGGACAGTGAGAGGGAGGGAATGAGAAATAACACCTGAGAGGGGATGAGGCCTAATCCAAGGAACTCACCAGGCTGCTTGGGACCTTGCAAGGTGACCTGGAAGGCCAAGGATGGGTAGATGGGGGAAGAAAAGGTGGCAAGCCTAGGCACTATAGGACCCCTTCAGGCTGCTGAGAACACTGCAAGGGGAGTGTGAAGGCTAGGGAAAAGTAGGAGAATGTAGGAGAAGGGAGAAAGGTATGAGAACTAGCACCTAGGAGGGGCTAGGGTCAGTAGAGGCAGTAGAGTTGATAGAGGCATCACCAGCATAAAGAGGGAGATGGTGTTTGCCTTTTTATACATTGCTGGTAAGATCCCACCTAGAGTACTGTGTCCAGTTCTGGAGACTACATCTCTGGAAAGACATAGACAGAGTGGAAGCAATTTTAGAGGAGGGCAACTAAAATGGTACAGAGTCTGCATCAAAGGCCCTACTAGGAGAGACTAAAGGAACTCAATATGTACATCCTGGTAGACAGGAGGGAAAGGAGGGATATGATATAGACCTTTAGATACCACACAGGAGTAAACAAGGTACAGGAGGCAAGTATTTCTCAGAATAAATGTGCTCAAGAACAAGGAGACATGCAATGAAGCTGGAGAGGGGGGTTGATTCAGACGAGATGTGAGGGAGTACTATTTCACAGAAAGAGTGGTGGATGCCTGGAACAGTCTTCCACTGGAGGTGGTGGGGTGAAAACATTGGTTGGGCTCACAAATACATATGGTATGCATAATGGAATCTTAGTGGAAAGGAAGGGGGGGAAGAAAGAGTCAAAGATCAAATAGGGTCTGCAGTGACAGTGTAGGTAACATAGAAACATAGAAACATAGACTTTGACGGCAGATAAGGACCGCTAGGCCCATCTAGTCTGCCCATTTCCCTACCTACAGGATAGGCCGCAGATCCCAGTTAACCAACAGCCTATTTCTTCCTACCCCCACAAGAATTGCCTTATGTCTGTCCCATGCATTCTTGAATTCTCCCACAGTTTTAGACCCCACAACCTCCTCAGGAAGGCTGTTCCATGCATCCACTACCTCTGTGAAATAATACTTTACATGCCCCCTGAACCGGCTTCCTTCTATCTTTAAATTGTGTCCCTTGTTCTTGCAAGTCTCTTTTTCTGAAAGATGCTACCTCTTGGACTTTGTTGATTCCATTGAGGTACTAAAAGTTTCTATCATGTCCCCTCTCCCTTCTTTCCTCAAGGGTATACATATTAAGCTCCTTTAGTCTCTCCTCATCACGCTTCTCTTGCAGACCCTGCACCATTTAGTTGCCCTCCTCTGGACTGCCTCTATCCTATGTCCTTGCGGAGATGGGGTCTCCAGAACTGGACACAGTACTCCAGATGGGGTCTCACCAACTGTCTGTACAGAGGGATAACAACTTCCTGTTTTCTGCTGCTGATGCCTCTCCCTATACATCCCAGTATACCCCCAGCCCTCCCTACTGCCTTCTCACATTGCTTGCTAACCTTAAGGTCATCTGATATGATTACCCCCAGGTCCCTTTCCTTTTGTTGTTGTTACTACCTCCCCACCCATTGTGTATTCTTCCCCTGGGTTCTTGTTTCCCAGGTCCATTATTTTGCACTTTTTGCACTGAATCCTAGCTGCCATACTTCTGACCATTCCTCCAACCTTGCCAAGTCCCTTTTCATCCTTTCCACACCTCCTTGTGTATCAACCCTGTTGCAGATCTTTGTGTCATCTGCAAAAAGACATACTTTTCCTTCCAGTCCCTCTGCAATGTCATTGATGAAGACATTAAAAGGACTGGACCCAATACTGAACCATGTGGTACCCACTAGTAACCCCCTTTCTTCAGAGTGGACTTCATTTACAATTACCTTCTGTGTCCTGTTGTCCAGCCAATGTTTTACCCAGGCTACCACCCTGGGTCCCACTCCCAGGCTGGTTAATTTGATTATTAATCTTTGTGTGGGACTGTGTCAACGCCTTGCTAAAGTCTAGGTAGGCCATGTCCACAGCCCCTCCCTGGTCTACTACTTTGGTCACCCAGTCAAAGAAATCTATTAGATTCATCTGACATGACCTTCCGCTGTGAACCCATGCTGCCTTGGGTCCTGTGCTCCACTGGCCTCTAGGTACTCAACTATTCTTTCCTTCAGAAGTGACTCCATCACTTTCCCTACCACAGAGGTCAGACTGACAGGTCTGTAGTTTCCTGCCTCTGTCTTGGTCCCACTTTGTGAAGGGAATCACATCTGCCTTCCTCCAGTCCTCAGGTACCACACCATCCTCCCATGATTTATTAAAAGAGTAGCCAGTGGTTTCACTAGTTCCTCCCTTAATTCTTTTAGAATTCTGGGTGAATTCCATCAGGACCCATTGCTTTGTCCACCTTCAGTTTTAGGAGTTCTTGCAGAACCCTTTCTTCTGTGAAAGGACTGGGATTGACCCCCCTATCAAGAGTGCTTCTGTTAATTGGGTTAGGCACTTCCCCCTCCTCTTTTGTGAATACTGAGCAGAAATATTCGTTTAGTATTCCTGCTTTTTCACTGTCCCCCTCTGTCCACCCACCATTCATTCTATTCAGCCTCACTATCCCTCCCATTGTCTTTCTACACTCGCTGATGTACCTATAAAAGGTTTTATCCCCCTTCTTAACTGAGTTGGCTATCTTTTCCTCAGTTTGGGCCTTTGCTATTCTGACTTCCCTCCCTGCTTCCTTCTGCCTTAACTGGTACAGCTCTCTGTCCTGCTCCTTCTGTGTTTCCTTATACTTCCGAATGCTATCTTTTTCTTCCTGACTTTCACAGCCTCTTTTGAGAACCATAGTGGCTTTTTCTTTCATTTTGATTTGTTTATTTGCTTCACACAAAGGCTTGTTGCCTCTGTGATGGCAGTTTTGATAATTCCTCATTGTTGCTCCACACCTCCTTCTAGCCTGTTTGCTAGTACTTTTCTGATGCACTCTCCCATCTTGCCAAAGTCAGCCCTCCTAAAGTCCAGTACCCTCACTTTTGTATGGCTTGACTCTGTAGCTGAGTTTAACGTGAACCACACTGTTTGATGGTCACTTGTCCCCAGATGGCAACCCACTTCTAGATCTGAGATCCTCTCACTGCCCCCGTTTGAGAGTATGAGGTCTAAGATTGCTCCCTCACGAGTGGGTTTCGAAACTAGCTGTCTAATGCCTGCCACCTGTCACCTGTAGGGCATCAAGAATGGCCCTGCTCTTGGATGTGGCTGCAGCAAATGTGCTCCAGTTAACATCTGGCATATTCAGGTCTCCCATCAACAGTATCTCCCCTTTCTCTGACATTGTAAGAATGCCTTCTATCATATCCTTGTCCATTCCTTCCCCCTGACATGGGGGTCTGTACACAACCCCTGTGCAGATTGTGGTGCCCTTTCCAGTCTCCAAGGTGACCCACAGTGCCTCCTCTCCTCCCTGTTTACTCTTTTGTTCAGTTGCTTTTATCCCTTCCTTTACATAGAGAGCTACTCCTCCCCCTCTTCTCCCCTGCCTGTCTCTCCTGTAGGTTATGTACCCTGGTATGTTAACATCCCAGTCATGGTTCTCGGTGTACCATGTTTCTGTGACTGCTACGATATCCAGGCATCCCTCTTCCATTATGGCCATCAGATCAGGGAGCTTGTTGCCCAGACTACGGGCATTGGTACTCATTACCCTACATTTCCTGATGGCCTTACTCCTTTGCCCCATCCCTGTCCTTCTTGCCTTTGTCACTTTCTCATTTACCCCTGCCTTCTCCCTATCGACACCTCTATGTTGGTGTTTGCCGCGACTTACTACCGTGATTATTTGGGGGATAGGATTTTCCTGCCCTTTCCAGTGCCTCCCCTTGGCTAGTTTAAAAGCTTGCCAATGAAGTATTTAAACCTATCACCTAGGATCCTGGGTTCCCTCCTGGACAGATGCAGCCCACCATGCCAGTATAGGCTTGCATCACTCCAGGTGGACCCCAGTCCCCAATGAAGCCAATCCTGAGCTCCACACCAGTTTTTCAACCACTGATTGAATCCCAAGGAAGTGGAACACCTACTCTCCTATGCCATAGATGGGTAGCACCTCCGAGAAGGTTGCCGCATGCGTGCTACTTGACTAAGGCCCCTCCCCAATTCCACAAACTCTTCCTGCACTTCTCTTAATCCTTTCTTAGCCAGGTCATTTGTCCCTAGGTGGACAATGACATCCAGCTCCCTCCCTGTGCAGCTGCTCTGGCAATCCTGAGGATTCGCTCCCTGTCCTCAAGCCATGGCGCCAGGCAGGCACCTACCTCCCTCTCCCTTCCTCCCCAGTTCTACATTCCCACACTGGAGTCCCCACCAGGAGTTGTTTCCTTCCCTGCAGGGTCCCTGCCACCCTCCTGTGGGTCTCCTTTGTGGAGGTTCCCAACATCCTCCTTGGTCTCCACTGTGGGTGCCTCCATAGAGGAACCACACTTTGCCAGAATGGCATAGGAATTGTGGAGAGGTACAACTGGAGGATGCACCTCTGTTCCACCACCCTCACCCTCCCTAGGCCCACTGTGGTCCAACCGCCCTCTTTCTTGGCAACCTCTGAGGCAACGGCAGTGGCACTGGTGGTCCCTTGATGGAAGAGGAGGTTCCACAAATCCTGGCCAACTCAGCCTGGAGATGAGCAACCTCCTCCCTCAGCCCAGAGAGGTGCCTGCAGATGGGACAACACTGCATCCTCCAGAACATCTCCCGGAAGACTGCTGCTCCACAGCCACTGCACTGCACCACTCCAATCATGTCTTATTTCTGGCCCCTTAACTGTTTGCAATCCTTACTCTTTCCTCTCTTTTTTTCTCTCTCTCTCTTACTTTCTGCCTGTGTGCCCTTTAAGCTCCTGATTGTCCTGTTCTGAGACAAGAATATCCTATATTTCTCAGTAGACCACTTACTTGCTCAGAGGCAGACCTCCAGCAGCTAGAGGGGCCGAGAGCTACTCTTGCCCTTCTAGAATGGTGGGTCCTTGGTGGTTCTGTGATCACTCTTCCTGCCCCTAAACAGGAAGTTCCTGTTGTCAGTCAAATCCTGTGCCTATAAAAATAGAACTGCTTTGGTGGGGGGTGGAGGGAGGAAGGAGGGCAATATAGTCCCAGCAGTGAAGTTCAGTCACACAGCAGTCCTTTCTCCTGGTGTCTTCTGCCAAGCTATTAGCAGAATCTTTCTAAGGCAGTCTTTAAATGTAGCTTCCTTCTAGCTAAGCCACTCCCCCTACTTACCAGATCTTTCTACAAGTAATTTAAACCTCACAGCAGTTAAGTCCTTTCAGTCACCTGAGATTTACACCTAGATAACTCTTCAGATACCCATTCAGTTCAGTTAACCCAAACACACACTTTTTTTTTGTTTTGTATGTTAGTTTTTTTACCCTAAATTAGAGGTCCAAATACAAAAGTTCTTCTACTTTAGTCCCAGCAGAGAAGTTCAGTCACAAAGCAGTCCTTTCTCCTGGTGTCTTCTGGTGTCTTCTGTAGGGATAAATGGGCAGACTTTGTGGGCCAAGTGATCCTTACCTGTCCTAAAATTCTTTGTTTCTATGTCCCCCTGCTGGCCTGTCAATGCACAACTCATGATGCCAGCCCTGGGTTCATGAATGGTCCTGGGCATCAGAGGGCTGGCTAGGGGAGTATGGTTGAGTATCCTTGTGGATCCTTGCTTCCACATGAGAGGGAGGGATTCTAGTCACCACCACAGTACTGCCACATGGGTGAACACAGGGGATGGTGCCTGCTGGAGCCAGTGTTAAAGATCAAATGCATCATTTATTTCCATATTTTTAATAAAAACTTGAATTCAAGTCCCTGTGTCATGATTAGTGTTTCCTGAAAATATCATGCTGTTTGGTTTTGTGGTTTTCTTTAAATCAGCATTTGTTAAATCTGTTAATGTGCTCTGCAGTAACTGAAAACAGTAAAGATTGTTCTGTCCCTATCAGTGAACGATGACTTCAATCTTGTCTAGCCTGCTGCTGCTGCAATTAAAGGGAAACTCCATGTTAAAAACAGGAAAATATGTGTACTACTACCAGTTTTGAGTTCTTACTTCATCCCAGTGTTTTGTTTCTGCCTAGGCTGTGAGAGGAGTTTTTTTTCCAACTTTCACCTGCTTTCTCTGGGTTTTTCATTACCTCTAGGGGCTGCCATTCAGGTTTTTTTATTGCACCTTGTCCAGGATAGTCTTCCCAGACTGGCCTTTGGTTTGATGTCTAATAGCCCCTACAGCAGGCCAGTGTCTTGTTACAGTATCTTATAGCCACAGCAGAGAAAGAACATTGTAGCCAGGATTCACATTGCTAGACTCTGGGTAAGTATGATAAGTTTCCTAAATATTGGTACCTCATCCAGCTAAGTTCTGCTTAGGGGTGTGTGTCAATCAATCAATCAATCAAATCTTTATTTATCCAGGCGATCACCATTGAGCAAGCTCATTTACAAGGTGGACCTGCTGTTGGCAGGGAAAATTGTACAGTTACATATAAATATACATAATACAAAAGGAACAACATGTTTACAATACTGATAGGAGCAGAGTATTTACATTCCAAGTCACATGTACAAGAAAGATATACATAACACAACCCCGAACGTAATATATATATATATATATATATACATATATATATATATATATATATATATATATATACAGTTCCACAGGAGCAGGATGTGTATGGATGTCATATACAAACCATAGAAGAAAAAGAAAGATTATTTATATTCCTGTCCAGCAGAAACACGTTACAGGACTGGATGGAAATTCCTAAGCTATGGAGGTGCGCAAAACAGTGTGTAAGCCTTAGGTAAATGCAGCAGAAGGGAGGTGGTGAATAAGAGGGTTGCAGAGGGTGCTAAGAGCAAGTGGGACAGAGGAGGGGGGAGTAGTAGTGGCAAGGGCTGATTTGGATAAGCAGCTGGGACTAGTGTTGAAGAAGAGAGGAACAATAGTCAAGCTGCAAGGAGCGATAGAAGCAATTACAGATTTTAGCAAATTTTTTGTCATAGAGGGTCTTAAAGAAGGCAGGACTGACAGGTGAGCTAAGTCTCAACGATTTTTGTATCCTATTCCACAGAGTAGGCAGGGCATAGCTTATGGCGGCCCTTTCAAAGCGAGTGTTGGCCCTTGGGATATTCAAAGAAATCTGTGATTGACTTCTTAAGGCATAGTTCCTCATAGGACTAAGGGGGAGACAGTCAAAAAACGTATAGTGGGAGTTTGTTGGTAAGGGCTCAGAGCATCCATAGGGCTGCATTTCTATAATGCCTGTACTGAAAGGAGGGATACCCTACGGCTGCGTATAAAGAGCAGTGATGTGTGGAGTACAGGAAGACAGTTATAAATCTCAGTGCTCTATGATATAATACATCCAGTTTTGCAAGATATGAGGCAGGGCAATGGCCATAAATGAAATTGACGTAGTCAATTTAATGAAAGGAATATAGATTGGACAAGCTGTCTTTTTCGTCTGTGGTCAAGAGGCATTTAATTCTGAAAAAAAGACCAAGTCTCTGCCTCAGTTTTTTCAGCAGTTCTTCTGTGTGTTCCACAAAAGAAAGTTTGTTGTCTAGCCAAATACCAAGGTATTTGAATTTAGTTACAAATTCAAGATTTTCTCCTAATAAGGTAGAGATTGATGGTAATGGACTAGCGATTGATTGTGTGTGTGTTTAAACATGTAACTTTCTGTAGTATATTGTGCAATGGCATTTTACATTGTACAGGATCCAGATGTTATTAGTGGGGACTGGAATGTAATGAGACAGGCTGAGATGTCAATTTGAGTTACCAACCCCCCAAAAATTACAAATTCTACACACACCACCAATGAAACCCCTATGTTTCACCCAGCTAAAGAAACTTTACAGCAAAACTATTTTGTTAAATTTGTGTGTGTCTGAACTACAATGCTTGCATGCACACCACTCAGTTTATTATACTGCATACATTTAGATCTGTCAAAAGCTGGGCTAATAGTACTTCAAGATCCACTGTGACACACACACTCTCTCTCTTCCCTAGGCAGAACACAGCTGGATAAGGTACCAATATTTAGGAAACGTATCATACTTACACAGAGACTAGCAGTGTGAATCCTGGCTGCAGTGTTCTTTCTCTGCTGTGGCTAAACAAGGCACTGTAACAAGACACTGGGCTGCTCTAAGGGCTATTAGACATCAAACCAAAGGGCATTTTGGGAAGACTAACTTGGAGAAGATGCAATAAAACAAACCCGAATGGCAGCCCCCAGAGATCATAAAACACCCAGGGAAAATTAGAAAAAATTCCTCTCACAGCCTAGGCAGAAACAAAACACTGGCATGAAGTGAGAACTCAAAGCTGGTAGTAATATATATATATTTTCTTGATTTTAATATGTAGTTTTCCTTTAAGTTCCTGATTGACTGAAGAAGCTGTTGTAGTTTCCACTCAGTGCAGTCTGTAGAGCGAATTGTTTTCATTCAAAGTTTGTTACTAACCCATCCGGTTTGTGTTTAAATAGGTTAATTTAAAATCAATCATTCTGTTCTCATAAGTAGTTGATCATTTGAGTTTCAGTGCTGAACTGAAGTGGTATGAATGAATGTCTGTGAGAAATTACCTCATCTATATCACAGCTGTGAGTTCTCTCTCAACAAAACTCTGCATCATTTTCTGGCTATATAACACAAGGTTGTTTAATGGATATAAAATAAATCTAAAGTTTGTAAATTAATATAAGCAGTGTGTCTTTGATGTAACCTCAATAAAAAGGTTCATGTGAGAACAATTTTGTTTTTTTGTCAGACTGACAAACAGGTGTCTGCCACTCTCTGCTATTTCAGGAATATGTACTATATGAACTCATAAAATTCAGTTCTTTGAGGGTTTCTGTGTGAAAATACATCATCTGTGTATAGAACTAGAAATACGATATTACAACCTGATGCCTCTGTCTCCTGCCCCTCAGTTGAGGCTGATGCACCCTGCATCCCTCTGTCCCCCACCCCTACAGTCAGGGCCAATGCACTCTGTTGCCTCCTGTTCCTGTCTCCACATACAGGGCTGCAGTGCTCTGCTAAGCCCTAGAGTCCCAGGGCATCTTCCTCCACAGTTGGGGCTGCTATACCATGCTACCCCAGGTCATCAAAGGTGGGGCTTTTACTGTACCCTGCTACCCACTTCCATTGCCCCAAATGGGCAGGACTGGCTGCTGTACCACATGCACCCCATCTCACAGTCAGGGCTGCTGTGCTCTGATGCCCCACTGTGTCCTGCACCACAGTCAAGGCTTCTGCACCATGCTGTCCTCTGTCCCCTGCCACCACTGTGCCCTACTGCACCATGGAACCTTTTGCATCCACAGTTAGGGTTGCTGCACCATGTTGCTCCCTGTGACCAGAGTCAGATCCTTTGGTACACTACCTAAACTGCTCAAAGGAAAAAACAAAAAATAATTTCATCTTGTGCTATAGGGTGGGGAACAGAGGTTAGCAGGGTGCAGCAGCCCTGACTGTTCAGGCAGGAGACAGGAGCGGCATCAGGGTACAGCAGCTCAAACTGTGGGACAGGGTGCCACAGACACACCTGTGTGAGACAAGGGACATGGGGAGCAGGGTGTAGTAAAAGATCTGACTCTGGTGATGGGGACAACAGGGAGAAACTGTCCCATTTGTGGTGGCAGGGACAGGGTGCAGCACATGCCCTACCTTGTCTTACTGCAAGTGGCAGCATGGAGCAGCAGCCCTTATGGTAGAGGCATGGGGCTCTAGGGCACAGCAAGCCACAGCAGCCTTGAGTATGTAGACAGGCACAAGGTGCAGCAGACTTGGATGTGGTAGCAGAGACAGCGGATAGCATGGTGCTGATGCCTTGACCATGTGGCAGGACACAAGGGGCATCAGGGTATGGCAGCCCTGACTGTGGGACAGGGTGCTTGTGGTGCAGCAGCCTTGCCCAGTTGGGGCAATGGAAGCTGGGGCTCTAGGAATTAGCAGAGCACAGCAACCCTGACTGTGAAAACAGGAGCAGGGGGCAACAGGGTGCATTGGCCCTGACTGTAGGGGTGAGGGACAGAGGGAAGCAGGGTGCAGCAGCCTCAACTGTTTGTGCATGGGGCAGCAAGGTGCAGCAGCCCTGATTGTGTGGAGAAGACAGTGGGTGGCAGGGTGCAGCAGCCTCAAATGGGGACAGGAAACAGGGGCTTGTGGGGCAGGGGAAATGGGGCATCAGAGTGCTACTACCTCAACTGTCAGGCAGGAGACAGGGCATCAGGATGCCATATAATATTTCTAGTTATACACATACATGATGTATTTTCACACATAAGCCCTCAATGAATTTAATTTTGCAAGTTCATACAGTACATATTCCTAAAATAGCTGAGTGTGGCAGACACCTGTTTGTCAATCTGACATAACAACAAAATTGTTCTCACATGAACCTATTTTTGGAGTCTCCATCAAAGACATGATGCTTCTATGAATTAACAAACTTTAGATTTATTTTATATCCATCAAACAACCCTGTGTTAAATAGCCAGAAAACAATGCACAGTTTTGATAAAACATAACTGACATCTGTAATACAGACAAGGTAATTTCTCACAGACATTCATTCATACCACTACAGTTCAGCACTCAAACTCAAATGATCAACTTTTTATGAGAACAGAATGATAGACTTTAACAAACTAGATGGATTAGTAACAAACTTTGAGTGAAAACAATTAGCTCTATAGACCGCTTTGACTGGGAACTGCAGCAGCGTCTTCAGTCAATCAGGGACTTAATTGCTGAAGCAGCAGGCTAGACAAGAATGATATCATTGCACACTGATAGGGACAGAAAAATCTTCACTGTTTTCAGTTACTGCAGAGCACATTAACAGATGCTAATTTAGAGAAAAACACAAAATCAAACATGTTTTCAGGAAACACTGATCATGATACAGGGACTTGAATTTAAGTGAATGCAACCTTTTCTTAAACATGTGCATTTGATCTTTAATGGAGGGCATCATTGCTATGACACATCCTGTGTCTGACAAAATCTCCATGATGTCTGCAGGCTAGGGAGAAACAAGCAGAAAAAAACTCAACCAAGCAGTATGCTGTCCAGCACCTGCCGCAGATCCTGCACTGCCAATTGACATCTTGTTCCTTCGCCAAACCTCAACCTGTTGGATGGTAAGGTTTGGCCTCTGGCAGCCCTTTCTGTACTTGGTTATCCATGGGGGAACTTGGAGCACTAGGTATGTCCTAGAGATGGTGGGTGATGGGACTGGGCAGAGTGGCAGAAAGATGTTGCTCAGTCAACAGACAAGAGGAAACAGTACAGTAAATAAAAAAATCTGGTGGCACTCAGGGCTCCACCCTTTGGTCATCTTCTTTTCCATCTTCCCAAATTACCTCTCCTCAGTCTGTGTTGAGTCCAATGCATATGTATGCTTTTGTTGTTGTTGCCTCTAGTGCCTTGGTTTCTGAGCTGGAATTATCATTTTAACATGAGTTCAACAATGTTCAATGTTAGTTTGTCTCAAACCAGCTGGTGCTGAATGACAAAAAGACAGTATCCATGTCTTTGACATAAGGCATAAACTGCTATGCTAACCATCACCACCACTTTTAAAACCCTGGATGATGGCCAACTTGAAGAGGGTTCCTAACTCAAGTGACTTGTGTGGCTAGCTAGATATGAGAACAAACACATGCACACAGCAATTGATGAGTATGAGAACATAATGGCAGCACTCCAATCCCTATGGTAAAAAATGGAAAATACTCACAAAACATTGAAATAATCCAACCAGTATTCATTTGCACCAGAGAAAAGAAGCAAACTAAATAATATAAAAGAAACAAGGCTGAGAATAGTAAGGGTTTGGCATGTGGAGGTGGGAAGTACCGTATAAAGGGGGAATAGAGGAAGACGATTGGAAGGGGGACAAAACAGCAACAACCTAGAGCGAGAGGTAAATTGAGCAATGAGCTGTGAAGTTACAAGTCACTTGATAAAATAAATATGCCAAATTGCTCAACCAAAAGATAAATGTGTGAAATATATACAGTCCTAGTAGATACAAAAAGTTGTAAAGGAGCCAATTTTTAGCTAATAACTAAGTTGTAAATCCTCTATTATCGTATGAAAAAAGTAACATGAAGCAAGTTGTGGGGATGGTATTGGGGGGAGCAGAAAAGGGAAAGGAGTGAATGAAAAAAGACAAATTTGATAGAGCCTGAAGAAGAAAAGGTAACTAGTTCAGCTGGGCTAAACAATGGCTAACAATGGGTAACAATGGCTTGTAAAGAACTATCTACAATTAAGCATGTCACTAAGAAGAAAACATGCTGATCCACAGCAAATTCATAAAAGCAATAAAAAGTATATTAACAAAATCATTGCCAACTTCCAGAATCTGAAAAAGAAAAAAGAAAACAGTACCAGTTAGAAAACAGGCAAACTATCGGCACTTTTATTTAAAGCATTGGGAATCATAGCTTTTAAGACATAAATCCTTTTTTATTCAGATTTCTGCAGTACCTTCTGTCTATTGCCATCTCTTGGAGGCCTGGAAATATGATCAATGCCCACAAAATTGAGTTGGCTGGAGTCACAGTTGTGATATTGTGCAAAGTGCATCCCTATTGGAGTAGGGAGGAGGGATTTGTGATTGAGCACACATGCTCCTGATTTTTTCCTTTTGGTGCATGAATTGTGTGTCCAGTATAGATCTTCAGGCATGAGCATTGGAGGATGTAAATAAAAAAAAGAGGTATTACAGTTGATGAACTGTTTTATGGGTACTGATTTTGGTACTGTGGGATGTTCAAATGTTTTGCTTTGCTTGCAAAGTCAGCATACACTATAACCACCACATTTAAAGCAGACAGTTGGTGGCTGAGGCAATTAGGTCACATGTCATGTTGAGGTTTAGAATAGAGGCTGCTGGTAATGATATCAGCCAAGTTGGTACCTTTCCTGTATGAGATTCTGGGATGTTTATTTATTTATTTAGTTTTTGTTGACCGGGTAAGTGCACTAGACCAATTCTGCCTATTTTCAGGCACGACCTGGGGGAGAGGGATACAGATGAATACCAACTGACCTTGAACCAGATTAAGCTGCTGGTGGTATTTTTAGCGAATGGAGGAAATTTGGCCAGGACACCAGGGAAATTTCCCCATCTCACCTGTAGGGGGATCATTGTGTAGTGAGATGTCTCATTCTGCTACAGACCTTGGAGGTGTGCAGATGGATAGGGCACAGGTAGCCCAGAATGGATTGCAGGAAGAAGTATGCTTGCAAGCAGAGGGACCCGCTATGGAGGTGGCTTGGTTGCACCCTATGGGTGACCAGCAAATCGTCCATGATAGTTGTCCTGTATCATCAGAGCTTACCGAACAGCTCAGTTTGGAGCAGAAACAGCAGTGCCTAGTGGAAGAATTGCTCCGTGTTAGCGAGCAACTATCATCTGAAAGGCAGAGTCTAGCAGAGGACAGAAAACGCAAATGCACGGAAACGTCACCTGGTTCTGCCATTTTGGAAGGATTACCAAAGGTCCTCATAGCGGTAGAAAGAACGGCATTGACCCATTCCTTAAATGATTCGCCGCCTCAGCGAGACTGTAGCGCTGAAGACGCAAGTTTCTGGTCTCCAGACAAGGCCCTTTTAGCCTCAGGCTGGATTCCAATTTCAGATGGTCGATGGAGGCCCAATCTGATTCAGAATGCATCAGATGCCCAATCTTCAGCTCAGATAAGTACCAAGCCTGACATTTCTTCTGAAGGTATATTGGTCACTGGGGTTTCACCTGCGGGTAATATGTCGGCCCCAGTAGAGGGCCAGACAGAGACTTTACTAGAGCCTACTGATTTAACTGTGGGACAGTCTGATGATCCTTGCCCCATGACAGGTTTACTTCCTGGGGAACCGGCTAAACCGACGTATGTGAGCCATTTCTATCGCCCCATAGAACTGGCCAAAAGAAGGAATGCGATTTGCCTACATTATGTGGGCCCTCGTGAAACTTCCCCAATAGATTCTATGTGGGGAAGATTTTGCTGAAACGAAGTATGGGATTCTCCCCTTCCTAAGTTTATGCCCTGATCCATGTGCAGGGAGAATATACTTTCAATATTAGTTTTCATACGCCTGCCCTATTAGAAACTTTTTGTTGTCGGTATATCAATTTAAAGACGAACCCACCATGGTCTGACTTTATAGTGTTGCCTCTGACTAAACAACCCTTTCGGGTTATTACAATCCTCTTTAAGAATTAGGGGGTGAACTTAGTGGATATAGTACACTGGCTGGAGAAGCGTTATGACATACAGGGGAATCCTATGCCTATTATGGACTCTGTGGGTTTCTTTAATGGGGGGTGGAAGTTCCGCATTAAATTGCTTCACACTGATTCGGATTTATTACACCTTCCATATTGCTTCTTTATTGGCAGGGACAAGGGTTTTCTTTTTTACCCTGGTCAGCCCAGGGTTTGCTTCAAATGTGGATCTTCAAAGCACATCAGCGCTTCTTGCGATGTGTTAAAATGTTCGCACTGTGGGGGACCGGGTCACCCTAGTGCACATTGTTTTCAACAGCGAAATGCAACCTTTGCGATGAACTGGGCCATTCATTTGAAGATTGCCCCTCGGTGGCAAAAAATACTGAGGCTGCGGATTTTGGGGTCCAAGATCACTATATCCGTTTGGCAGTAAAACAGAAACAAATATCATACCCACTCACATCTATTCCCGCTATCCTAAAGCTCACAGAGGATTTCAGTAAGGTTTCAAACTATAAACTTAATGTAGGAAAGACGGTGGTTTTTCCTCTTAATCATAGGGTCTGTAAACAGGATATTACTGTGTTTGGACTCACCTGGAAGTCTGACTATATTAAATACCTTGGGCTTCTTTTAACAAGGAACACAACGCGGCTCAGACAGCTAAATATTGATGTGCTAGTACATAAAGTAGATCTTGACCTTCGGGGTGGACTTCTCCTCTCTCTCTATGGGGCAGAATAAATGTAATCAAAATTAATGTTTTCCCTAGTCTGTTCTACCCCCTTAACATGTTGAACATATGGCTCCCCCTGTCCTGGGTCAAAAAAGTACATGGTATGATTTCTGCTTTTGTATGGGGGAATAAGAAGGCCAGAATGCATTTCATAAGTTAGCGGCCCCGAAGGCCAAAGGAGGTTTAAGACTTCCCCATATTGGGCTATATTATTGGGCCAGCCAGGCCAATAAATATCTCAGATGGCTGACCGTGGACCAGCTGTCCACGGCTGCTACATACATTCTGACTTGGTTAGCTGTCGAATCTGCGCTGTTATATACCAAAACTAGTTCCCTACCAAAGTCTCTATGTAGTTCCCCTATAGCCATCTCTATCAGGGTTCATACTCAGCTGTGTGCATTTCTAAGATATATGAATCTCAAGGACTTATCACAAGCTGTAATAGGCAGTCCCAATTTTCGATTAGAGGGTAAGCCTCTCCCAGCCACATGGCTTTCTCAGATAGGAAATTGCTGTTTAGAGGAGTTTGTGGCACCTAACAGTCAATGGTATTCTTCAGCTGATATTATGTGTAAGTTCTCGATGCCTCGTGCAATTATTTTCAAGATTTTCAAGTTCTGTCATCTCTTGGTTAAGGTAATGGGCTCGACCCTTCCCCCACCTCCTAATTTCAATTTTCAGATTACCTTAACAGAGTTGGCAGGTCTGCCTCATGCCATATCCAAAATATACAGTGTTCTCTTCACCTGGGCCTACCCTGATAATTATGCTCCTGTCTCCTTTTGGGCCTCTCTCTTTCAGGGTAGAGATCTGGACTGGCCTCTCCTGTGGCAGAGTTGCCATAAGTTTCTTAAGCAGGACAGACTTAGGCTAATGTAGTTTAAGATTTTGCACAATATCTACTACTCCCCACAGAAACTTGCTAGGCTTGGTCTTGTGTCCTCCCCCCTTTGTACAAGATGTCAATCTCAAGAAGGAGATCTCCTTCATATTTTCTGGAGCTGTTCTAAAATCGTACCACTCTGGACTGTGATTAAACAGCGTGTTGACCCTCTGTTGGGGCTCTCGGACCTCTTCACCCCCTAAATTTGCCTTCTTGGGGATTTCTCCTCCATTTCGGTGGTGAACAGGAGGTATCATATAGCCTTGATGTTGATGTCTGTTGAAAAGGTGGTACTAAGACATTGGAAGGATACGGAGGTACCAACATATGTTGAGTGGCTTCAGGAGTTACTTGCAAATCTCAGAACTGAAAGGACTATTGCCAATTTACTTAACAAACTTAAGAAGTTCAATAGGATTTGGGGACCACTGCAAACTCTCTAAGCACTTCAAGGTTAAGCACTAATAGGCTACATTCATAGGTATAGTGCTAGATGTATAAAATGGCACTGGGTTTTTCGGAGTGGGAGTGGGGTAGGGTGGATGGGAGGGTAGGGGGAGAGCGAATCACTTTATATTTTATACCTGATGTATATGGACATCTTATCTATTGTTATGATTAGCTCTTTGTACTGGAAACCTAATAAAATTTGAATTAAAAAAAAAACAGAATCAAGTCCCCCTAGGAGGGCACCCACCTACAAACTCTGGGACACCCACTCCTGTTACTGCTCAGCCTATTTCGGCATTACCCTCTGCTCAATATCTAGAAGTTCTGACACCATTCCCAGACATCCCTTCACATTTGGCAGCACAGGCAGTTGAATTGGATGGAATTGTCCCCCTTCCTGAAAAATCCCTTAGAATCTCCATTGGATTCGGGAGATTTTACCTTGGTCTCCGGGAAAAAGGGTAAACAGGCCAAAGCAAGACCGAAACTGAAGAAAATTGGTCCTGATATGCTTATAGGTTCTCAGAATAAGTACTCGGCTTTGGCAGATGATCCTATGGAACAGGACTGTGGGTCAGATACAGTCCAGGGGCAAATTCAGGGAGAGAGTCCAGTGATTATTCCCGAGCAGTCTCCTCATCCATCCCAGGGCGCCAAAAGTGGAAGTGTGACAAGGGCCTCCAGTAAAGTGAAATGATACTGTTTTGACATGTCACTTGTCTTATGGCTCCCTTTCATTTGCGCGTGGCATCCTTGAATGTGAATAGCATTCAGTCTTTTGCAAAGCGCCGCTGTACTTTTGCTCACTTTTTACACAGTGATCTTGATTGTGGTTTTTTTCAAGATGTTCGGTTACACACCTTAGAGGAAAGGGCTGCGGCTTCAAAAGAGTGGATATTTGGGGATTGTTTTTGGTATCAGGGTGATTCGCTGTGCTCTGGAGTGGGAATTTGTTTTTTTTCCTATCAGATCGAGGTCATACGTCACATAGAGTTGTTGAAGGGTAGAGCTTTATTATTAGATATTAAATGGGAAAACTGGCTAATTCGCCTTCTTAATATTTATGCCCCCAGACTAAACATGATCGGGTGCAACTTTTACGTTCCCTTTCACCATTTCTGACGATGTCCCATTTGGTTGTCCTAGGTGGGGATTTTAATGTCACCTTGCCTTCTCAGTTTTTAGTACCTCCTAGTAAGAAAATTTACTGTGATGCTCAGTGCCTGGCACGACTGCTTAGTGACGTAGGTTTTGTGGATGATTTTGATTCTCTCCCTAAAGATGGTCGTTGTACTTACTTCTGTGGCCCTAGAGCATCCCTAATTGCTTATCTTTTTCTTCCCTCTTACATGGGCATTCAGAAAGTTGCATTGCATGAGGTGGCATCTTCTGACCACAGGCTTCTGTCCCTGGTCATAAGCGATATCCCGGAGAAGAGGTGAGGACCAGGGACATGGAAATTAAACATGTTACTGCTTAACGTTCCCCCAATTAGAGATGGCTTTTTGGCTGTTTTACATGCTAGGCAATCAGTATTTTTCTTATATGATGATAGTACGGCTTGGTGGGAGGACACTAAAAAGAGATTAAGTCATTTTTTTGTACTATGGGACATGTGAATGGTCGATTTCGGCATAATGAGATTAGTTATTTGAGGGATAGTATTTCCTTTTGGACTTCCTTTAGACCTAATCTGGGGGGAGAGGACCTGCAAAGAATTAAGGGATTGAAAGCGGAATTGCATGCAAACAGCTAGAGGCAATAAATGACATGGAACTTAAAGAAAAATGTGGCATTAGTGGGAAAACAGCAGATACTTTGCCTTTCAATTCTATGCATCTCCTCCGGAAACGCCGAAACATGGAGTACCTTTTTACAAATTCTGCATGCCAGGTGGTTGATAATTTGAGCATTATGAATGAAATTTCTTTGCATTTTACCCAAACCTTTGCAAGACAAGATTTATCTGTTCCAAAGATGCAGGGTTAGTTGGCCAGTAGAGGGCTGCCACAGCTTTCACCTGAAGTAGGGGAGTCTTTAGTAGCCCTGATTACACAGCGAGAATTAAAGGAGGTAATTTGGTCTCTCAAATCTGGGACATCCCCAGGGTCAGACAGACTCCCATATGAGCTTTATAAAGATATACTGTATGGGAGATTTTGGGTCCAGAATTATGTATCTGTTTCAATGATTGTTTGAAACATCATCAGCTTCCTAGAAGTATGTTGGAGGGACTCTTGATTTAGATTTTTAAGGGAGGGTGTAGAGGTGCTTTAAAGAACTGGAGACCAATATCACTCCTCAATTCGGATTATAAAATATTGATGAAAATCCTAAGTAATCGAGTGGCAAATGTAGTGGGGGAGATCGTGCATCCGTCTCAATTTAGTAGTGTGTCTACTAGACGAATTTATGATGCTCTCATCCTCATAAGAGAGATTTTGCATAAAGGAGCTTCACAAGAATTGTTTGGGCATTTGGTATGCTTAGATCAGGCACAAGCTCTTGATCGGGTGGGGTATGCGTATTTATGGAGGCATTGAAAGCTTATAGATTTTCTCCGGCCTTTATAGCCTGGTTACAGGCATGTTATACAGAGATTACTCTCTTTCTGAGTGTAAATGGTTGAATGGGTAATAAAATCCCAGTGCAGAGAGGAGTGTGACAGGGGTGCCCCTTTAGCTCCCTTTTGTATGTTTTATCTCTGGATCCTTTATTGCATGCCCTGTATGGCTCGGAATCGATCATTGGCCTTTCAGTGTGGCAGAAGATAGACAGATTGTAGCTCTTGCTTTTGCAGATAATTTGGGGATTTTTTTGGCTGATAAGTCTTCAGTGGTGGAGGTCTGATCTATTCTGCATGACTTCTCTGTTATTTCTGGGTCTCAAATTAACACTATGAAAAGTGGTATCATACCCTTAGGGTACGATGTGAATGATGTGGTGCAAATCTGGGGGATCCCTGTGGATAACACTTATAGAAAGATTCTGGGAGTTTATTTTGGAGGGGTAGACCCTCAAAGATGTAATTGGGAACAACTTTTGGGTGAAGCTAGGGAAAAGGTTGTAAAGTGGAATAAATGGCACATGACTAAAGCTAAACACGTCTATTTAATTAAAACATTTTTATTGTCGCATTTTTAATTTTTGGCAGCTATATTTCCTTCTCCGATAGCCCTGGAGGTATCACTTTATAGTGTTTTTTTCCAATGTTTGTGGGGAAGTAGACGTAACCCAGTGAAGCGTGGAATCACATAGTTACCTATACGGGAAGGAGGCTTGGGGATGTTAAACCTGACTGTGTTTTATTATGTGACTTTTATTCACTATAATATCACACCTCTTTTGAATCAGTCCTCTACAGTTTGGACCCTCTGGGTAGACGACATTCTTGTGTCCCATTGGTTAATTGGGAACCGTCTATTTCTCCTTGCCAGAGTCGGGTGGCTCATTTATCATCTTATTTTCGAGGGGTTATGTGTAAATTGAAGGGCTGGAAAATTGTGAAAAGCTTTCTTTGTGTCTCTCGTAGGAAAGTGCTTTACAAATGGATAATGAGAACTGTTTCTTATGTTTCTCCCTGGTATTTGGTATTGCCCGATGCACATCAACTTTCCATACAGTCCTTTTTATCTAGTAAACGTCTACCGCCTCATATGAGGGATTTTGTCTGGCTGTGCACACACCAAAAATTAAGTGTTCGGGGTAACGTAAAATATAAAGACCTTACAGAACGTACCTGTCTGAGGGGGAATGACTGTATAGGATTGATAGAGACTTTTACTCATTTTTTATTGTACTGCCCATATGCTAGATCCTTTTGGGAGTTGTTTCACAAAAACTGGCCATTAAATCCATTTAGAAGGCAGTCTCCTCAGATTTGGACTGATGGACTGCTTCTAGGAGCATGGGCCAAGTTTGACTACGTAACAATATGACTTTTGATGAGTTACATTGGTTATCAGCTGTGGCAGGCTAGGTGTGGTTGGACCCTTAGAAAACAATTAATTTCTAGTGAACAAATTTTATTATTACTACAAAAAGCTATAACGAAATGGCAGGCTATGGAACCACATAGGGTGCTTCCTGACCTTTACAAGCTTTGGTGGAGAAATATGTCCTGGTTAGACACAGGTTGACGAAGGTATGATTTTCTACATTTCAAGTATATGGGGAGAATCAAGGCATTCCTTAAAGTATTAGGTTAGTATTTCCAGGATTAGCCTTTTGCAGGGCTGTCACAAGTTTCATGTTTTGATAGTGGGATGAAATATTTTTTTACTTCCACTATTTCATTTGCTCTTTGGTGTTGAGCACCGCTGTTATGACTGTATGTTTCTTTCAAGTTTTGACTGAAAACTGTTTGGGGGTGGATTCTGTTTAAATAGGAGGATTTGCTTTATCACTTTCAAATATTTAGGCAAAAACACTTTGTTGATTCTGATTTATGTTTTATTTTATGTGAATTGACAATGTTTTTCTTTAATTGCTTTAAAATTATACCATTTCCCTGCTCCTTTGTGGAGGGGCCGGGGGGAGTTAGCAGTTTCTAGATCTGAAATTTGGTATTTGTAGGTATGACAGAATATCTGGTTATGTTTTCCCTTTTCTTTTGTATTATGATTTTGTATGTAGTGTCATTTGTATGTATATGTTTCGTGTCCAAGTTTGAATAAAATATTCCCCTAATCTTTTCAATAAATGCCATGGGATCTTTAACATTCACCTGAACTACCACCAATCCAGGCAGATGGGACCTCGGTTTAACATCTCATCCGAAAGACGGCACCTCAGAAGTGCAGCACCCCTCTCATGCTGCACTACAGTGTTAGTACTGGGATATTATCCCCACTGCCAGATGTGGGAACTGAACCCACAGCCCTCTGATCTCCCAGCTTCAGAGGCAAGTGTGCTACCTACTGAGCCACTGACACTGTGTGCCCAATGCATTTTTAATTGGTGGATCCCCATCCAGGACATGTCAAAACCGATTAATAATGGCAGACACTTTAGGGACAAGATGATTGTACAATGTGACAAAAGTCACTGGTGGATTCTCATTGGTCATTTTAGGTTTAGGCATTAACAACATGGTGTAATTTGGACCTCTTGCTCTTTGAAGTGCCTCAGCCAGAATGTTCTCAGAATAGCCTCTCTCTAGAAATCTGATTTTAAGTTTATGAGCTAGAGCATCAAAACTAACATGGTGTGAGCAGTTGCATCTAGGGCAGGCACATTGTCCTTAAGGAATCCCAGTGTGGGTGGGCACTAGAGGCATGCAAAAGTGCATTCCCTGTAGTGGTTTTCCTGAATGTTTCTGATTGAATGGCTTGCCCATTCACACCATGAATACAGTGTCTTGATCACAGCAATGTGTTTAACTCAAGCTTAGTTCATTTTCATTCAAAGCCACTGCAAAATCTGTTGCAGATTGCATATTAACTTGCCACACACTATTGATATCATTAATAAACCTATCCTGCATGTGCATGTGAGGTAGGAAGTAGTTTCTGGTATGTTTCAACATGATGGCTCCCCCTTTGAATATGCAAAAAATAAGTTGGTATAGGAGGGGGCCATCACGTTCCTCATGAGTGCCCCTTGTTTGCAGATAGAATTTTGTATCAAAAATGAAGTAGTTGCTTGTAAGTACAAATCTGGCTGCCTCCAAAATAAATTCAGCTGGAAACAGGACTTCATGTTAGTTCTATGCAGAATTTTCAAATTCTGGCAAACAAATTTTTGCAGGATATTTGAAATTCCGTAGAAATTAAATTGAATTTCACTAGAAATAAAATGGTGGAATTCTGCACACTAGGGCCCAGATATTCAGACTGCGCGAGGCAGTGGCACAAGCCTGGGTGCAGCACAACTGGACTGCGCCGGTTCCAGGACCAGGACCAGGTGACAGTCAATGGTGATACACCATGGCACAGCACCATTGAATATGGCAAGGTCGGCGCACATACTGCACATGGCACAGTGGCACTATGCCAGTGCAAGCCATGGGGGGGAGCACAGGGATGCACCAGTGCATGTGCCATTGCACTAGGCACATTTATTTATTTATTTATTTAAGCGTTTTACCAGGAAGGCATACTGAGCAGAGTACTGCTCCATTTCAGATGCGTCCTGGGAGAGGGGAGAATGGTCAGTGGGACTAGCAATGGTTCGCTCTGCTCATAAATCAAATAAAATTTCCTTATACCATTCGATATACTGAGGGATTGCTCAATCACCCCAATGTCTTACAATTACTTTTTTACACAGGCTGATATCAGAGCCATACGGGGTCTTTGATTACCAATTAAACTCATATCAAAATCTCCCAATAAACATGTGACAGGTGAGAAGGCTGATTCTAGACCAAGCAGTGGATCTAACCATTGCTGTATTGTCTTCCAAAAAGGTGTCACTTTCTCACATTCCCAAAGAATGTGAAGTATAGTGCTTCAGTTTTGATTACATCTAGAGCAGGCCATACATGGGAGTCTACCCATCCTATGCAGTTTAATTGGGGTATAGTAAAGATTATGAAAGATCTGAAACTGCATAAGACAATATCTGTCCTATTTCAGGTATTTGCAGAGATTCCTCCAGAGGTGACGCCAGTTATGAGGACCAGTGGAGGAAGAAACAGCCTGATCCCAGTAATAATGGGGTTCAGGTTCTTTATTAGAGATAATTTCTTGAAATTTATTATAATAGAAAGATATTGTATGAGCCACTGGTGCTACCGAAACCAAATGAAGAGTCTGGGGCCCATAAGAATTAGACCACTGCCTTATTCCAAAATATTGAGTAAGCATATGGGTTAATTGGAAATATTTAAAGCAAAGGGAAGTAGGCCATCCATATTTTTGACATGCCTCCAAGAAGGTAAGTAGTTTACCATCTTGTAAAAGATGGTTTACTGTACTTACGTCCATATATGGCCAGAATATCTTAGTCAGAGATTGTCCTGCAATTCTAAAGTTTGGATTTCCAAGTAGGGGTTGTGTGATATCTCTGTATGATTCCAGACCAAGAAGAGAAGATAGTTGTGTATGGGCTTTCAGGGACAAAGTTATGAGAGTACCCCATAGAAAGCGGGTATGTTTTTTATAAGGAATGTGTAGCAAAGCTTGGATATTCAACCCAAGACTGGTACATTGATAGTGTTCAATATCCAACCAGAGTGGGGTATACAACCTCTGTTGGTCCTGTGAAATCGGCCTGCACCATTGAAAAAATCTAGAATTGTGTATAGCTAAGTAGTATAGAAAGAGGTTGGGAACTTTTAATCCTCCCATTTCCTTAGAATGCATCAACTTATGAAGTGCTCTGGGCAGAAAGGACCATCGATCAAGATCTGTTTTAATGTAGTTAACTACTGAGTCAAGGTTGAACTGTTTCAATTTAGATAAAGATGTACTCGGATAAAGTCTGAGATATTTGAGTTTGTCTCTGATCCAAACTAGACCAAGATGCTCTACACTTGCTTTCATCACAGCCATAATTAAAGGCATGATTTCAGTCTTAGACAAATTTAACTTATAGATGGAGATTGACCTAAACTGTATAATTATATCCAACGTGACAGGGAGAGATACTTCATGGGCAGTTATATGCAATAAACATCGTCCACATATGCGAAGAGTTTATATTGGTATGGACCTAAGTGGATGCCAGAAATTAGAGGGTTAATATTTATTTTACTAATTTGTGGCTCCAAATATAAATTGAACAAAAACAGAGAGAGTGGACACCCTTGCCTGATGCCTTGCTATAAAAGGAAACTATCAGAAAGTACCCCATTACATAATATGCGGGCTGAGGGGTGAGTGCAGAGCACTTTTTCCACTGAATGAACATTGGGAGAATGTGGTATTGCAGTAGGAGAGAGACTAAATATTCCCATGAAACCCTGGGAGGTAAGCACTTGACCTGCTTTAGTACGTAAAGAAGGGACAATGCTGTCTGCCTTCTGTGAGTGCAGACACAATGCCAAAAGCTTACCTGCCTTTTCACCTTGATCCAAGTACTTAACTTTAGATCGCAATATTAAATGTTCTGCTTTTTCCCCTAAAGATTTACTATATTCAGCTTGGAGAGATTCCGATCAAACCAATCAGTTGAAGAGGAGATAGAAGTAAGTTGTCTCTCCAGGGTTCTAATCTGGTTTAGAAGTGAAGATGTATTTTGGAGCATTTGTCTTTTACGCATAGAGGCCAAGTGTATTATCTCCCCCAAGAGAGCACATTTTAAAGTGCCCCAGAGAATATCCCATTTGCACATGGACAGAGAATTAACGTCTAAAAAGGAGGTGATAAATTTGTGAAGATGCTCAACTAACTCAGTAGATTTTAACAATTGGTTGTTTAACCTCCAAAGTTTATCTATTACCATTGATGAGGAAAAGCTGAATTGAATAAGAACTGGATGGTGATCCAAGATCACTTTAGCACCAGAGTGACACAAAGAGATTCTTGAAAGGTGTTCAATTCCCAACAAAAAGAAGTCAATTCTGGAAAATGAGTTGTGAGGAATAGAATGAAAGGAATTTCCCCATTGTGTTGGATAAATGACCCTCCAGGGGTCAACCAGTCCAAGTGAGTCCAGTTCCCTGAGAGTAAGCTGATCTAGAGTAAGGCTCAGACAGTGTCCACCTGAGTGATCTAAATTATTAGAAAGGACCATATTTTAATCCCTTGCAAGCAACATAGGAATGGAGGCCCAAGGTGATAATATATTTAGTAGGATGGAGAAAGAATTGGGATAATCAGTTGTGGGGCCATAGGTGACACCCAGTACAACTTTCAAATTTCCCAATAAAGCCCGCAGGAATAAATAGCGGCCTTGGGGATCCAATATTTCTTGCAATAATTGAAAGGGGACTTTCCTGGCAATAAAAATAGCAACTCCTCTTTTACAGGAATCAGGCCCAGTCCCAAAGGCTTGGCCCACCCATGAGAGTCTAAAATGAATAATTTGATCAGAGGGGAGATGAGTTTCCTGAAGCAGGCAAATATCAACCTGTAGTTTGTAAAAATGTAACAGGAATTTAGCTATTTTTGTTGGAGACTGAGCACCTCTAATGTTCCAAGAGCAAAAATGGTATCCCCAGACATAGGTTTTGTGGTTAAAAATCCATACCTATACATGAACCTATTTAAACAGACTGCATTGCAGGTTATTAAACCTATAACAGTTCTCCTCTGAGACCCACCTCCGGACCCACACCAGGAACCTACCCAACCCAGAAATAACTTTTTAACAATCACCTCCAACCTGCAGCTGGCCTGCCGGTACAGGGGTTGGATTTCCGCTTGCAACACTGGTGACCCGGGTTCTGGAATGGACTCGGGTCGTCAGAGGGCCAGCCAGGGGAGAAGGATCGAGCATCCCATGACTGCTCTCCTTCTCTGGGGGGAGGGTGTGGGATGCCACCGGTACAAGGGGGACCCCTGGTGGAAGCCAGGAGTGCCACAAGCATATGGCGCCAACAAGGTAACTAGAGGGCAGGACGGACACTGGTGTCATTGCACATTCCCGCCCTCCCAGAGGGAGAAAACAAACAAGCCTGCCTCCTCTCTGTCTATATGATGCCCTCTCTGCAGCTGCAATTGGCTCCCCAGGCTGACTCCTGCCCTATCCCTTTGTTCGTGGCACCTTAATGGGTGGATGCTATGTCTCCGCCCTGGGGGGTAATCCAGGGGGTCCCGGGAGAATGACTCATGTGAGGATGCTCCAGCTGAGGAGTCTGTGGATGGCCAGCAGAGAGATAGAGGAGTGGTGCAAAAAGAATAAATAGAAAAAACAATCACCCCAACTTACCCATCAACCCCCCCTCCAGCTATAATTTCCCCCCAAAAGTTCTATCTCCACCCTAGTAAATGAGTTAACAGAACCATTAAAGAGCCAAGATTTCTTATCACTATCTAGTGCAAATGAAATGAGTGGTGTTGTTAGAGGGGTACCGTCAAACATCATTAACTCAAAACAGGCCAGAAACAAAAAAAAAATGAAGATATATTTAACCTTCATCCCTCTCTTGAGAAAAAGTAGAATATAAACTGTAAAAACACCCCACTCCATGTGGTACCCCATCTGATGTATAACCAAACACCCCGCTCTGTTTTCTGGTGCATGACACCTTCAAGTTCAAGCAAGCATATTGCCCTGCACCCTACCTCTCCTGTCCCTCATGAGAATAAGACAAAAAAGAAACTCCCCCCTTTAACTGAGTTGCATGTCAGACTGACAAAAACCTTTAAAAAGACAAAAGAGGTGGTTCCCAGATGACCACTTTTGAGAGAGATAGAATCTATGCATGGCCATACTTTGCGCCAGCCCCAAGCAACATTAAAACAATGAATATATTATTCCCCATCTAATAAAATAGCTTGAAGGTACACAGTGTGAAACTGAGAACTAAGCAGGTATCAGCAAGATCCCACACTTTCC
Source organism: Neoceratodus forsteri (assembly GCA_016271365.2). Classification (NCBI taxonomy): domain Eukaryota; kingdom Metazoa; phylum Chordata; order Ceratodontiformes; family Ceratodontidae; genus Neoceratodus; species Neoceratodus forsteri. Next base: position 46,453,653 of record CM057451.1, read on the forward strand.
AGTGAAACTATTATATCATCTTATCCAACCTTATCATAAACCAACCAGCAAAATTCCTATCATTTATATATAAACATTGCAAGGTATTAATGCAGACTAGTTGGATAAGACCCTTATGACAGGGAGTTAGGGTCAGTGCTTCTGGACTGGGTAGGCAAAGGACTGAGGGGAGTCCTAGCACCCTTGTGGAAACTGACTATACAAGTTTGTCATGGCTGTGAGAGATTTTCTGTTATTTAAAATAGTTATATTTTATTTGCTCACCAGTGAAGCCTTTATTTATGTTCTTTTATTTTTGGTTGCTTAAAAATAAACATTGCACCAAGCCAATGGTGCATTAAACCTGTTTCTGGTGGTGAGTGTCCATCTGTTATCTCACACCCTATGACATATGGCTGCAGTGGTGGGATAACTGCTGGCTGTGTCTTGCCAGGAAAGGAGATGTGGTTCTGATGGATACCGACCGGTATCCCAGGTGGACATGCTGCAGGATGAGGTAGTGGAGTCTCCAGCTGGTGTCCAGATGAGGAAGATGGCTGAACAATCCGGTATTCCTTTACACCCTGGACTGTACCCAGTGACCCACCCCAAGCAATGCTTCAAACCAGAGGTTGGAATGGAGCAACCAAAGAAAGATACCATGGAAGAAGAAGCTGAGGCACTCCCTCCAAAAGACTTAAGTGACCTCCTGAGATGGCTATGCATCAAACAGATCTAGATGGAGAAAGAGAGAGATCTGGACCGCTGCAGACAAGATGCCAGGTGGGCCGATACTATGCAGGTACTGCAAAATATCCAAGCAGGGACCACTAAGAATGAGACTCGTCCCAGAGACATTAAACTATCTAAGTTGTGTGATGTAGATGATATCGAAGCATATCTCACTACCTTTGAAAGGGTAGCATGGACTTGTGGATGGCCAAAATAACAATGGGTTGTGTGTCTTGCCCCCCAATTGACTGGTCATGCCCAATTTGTCTGTAGTTGGATGGACACTAGAGATGCTGAGGATTATGAAAAAGTTAAGAAAGAAATCCTCAGACAATATGATATTAATCCAGAGACCTACCACCAAAGACTCTGGTTTTTAAAGATGCAACAGTCTGACACACCCAGGGAGATATATGCATGTTTAAAGGACTTGTGTCATAAATGGCTGCAACCAGACAATAAGACCATACATCAGCTACTGGAAGGCATTATTATTGAACAGTTTGTAAGGATCCTACCATCTGATGTAAAAATCTGGGTCAAAGAACACAAGCCTGAAGGTGCGGAGAAAACTATTGCCCTGGCTGAGGACTTCCTAACGACCAGGCCTTCGAGATGCCACCGTACTCAAGAGAGGTATCCCACTACACCTGTGGTAAGAAACCCTCCTTTTTCTTCTAATTTATGGACTGGGTGTAAAGATTGGAGGGCAGAAAAGAAAGATAGAATCCCCTTGGCAGAAATTATTTGTCATGGCTGTCAAAAGAAGGAACATGTTGTTAGAAATTGTTCGAACATCAAGAAAGACCTTGGGAATCTGGCTTTAGCAAACTGGGGATCCTTTGTAGCCACAGTAGAACTGGGTGCTCATTAAATGCTGGGCCTAATCGATTCAGGCAGCTGACAGACTTTGGTGTGGGCAGACTTAGTATCAAGGCCCAAGAGAGAGAAAGGAACTACTGTGACTTGTGTTCATGGGGACATACATCGTTACCCTACTACCCCAATAGACTTGACTATCCAAGGGCAAATGCATAACCTAGAAGTTGGGTTAGTCCCTAACTTGTCTGTACTGGTTATAATCAGACATGATTACCCTGATTTTCCTGCCCTAATTAAAAGCCAAGCATTTCAACAACCATTGGTGGGGATTACAACAAGGGCTCAAGCTAAGCAAGGACATTTTTCCTTTTGATGATGACATCTTTGATAGTGCTGGGAAGAACCAGAAAACTAAAACAGAGAAAAGAAAAGATAAAAAGGACTGGCTTGACAAACATGCCGATAAGGTTCTTGAGATGGGACATGTTTTATAGAACATAGACATTAAGTTGGAGCAAAAGTCTGATTCTACACTAACTTTTTGTTTTTCACAGGTTGGGCAAGATATGGGTCTGGGACATCCCAAGAATGTATTAACAGAAGGTATTTTATATAGAGAGTGCCTTACTCCCAAAACTCAGGAGTTAGTGACACAGATGGTGGTGCCAGAAAAGTATAGGACACAGATCATACAGCTTGCTCATGATATGCCTTTGGCAGGACATGCTGGTCGGGATAGTACATTACAATGTATTCTCACCAGGTTTTACTGGTCAAATATACATCAGCAAGTAGCAGAGTATGTAAGACGTTGTCCTAAGTGTCAAACTGTAGCTCAGATAGGAAGGAAGGATATGGTACCTGTACAACCCATTCCTTTGGTAAGTCAACCTTTTGAACGTATTGCCATGGACATAGTGGGACCCTTACAGAAAAGTTCTAAAGGCAATAGATTTATTCGTGTCTTATGTGATTATGCAACCTGCTATCCCGAGGCCATTACCATTAGAACTGTTACTGCTACATGCTTGGCAGAAGAACTAGCCAAAGTGTTCAGTAGAACAGAGATTCCACAAGAGATTTTAACAGACCAAGGGACTAATTTCAATGCACTTTTGCTGAAGGAATTGTATAGAGTGTTGGGCATTTCTGCAGTCCATACTTCTCCCTACCATCCCCAAACTGACGGGCTGGTAGAGTGATTCAGTAAAACCCTAAAGAGAATGTTCACCAAGTTTGTTAGTGAGGAAGGACGAGATTGGGACAAGTACTTACCCTACTTATTATTCGCCTATAGAGAGATTCCTCAAGCCTCTACTGGTTTTTCCGCATTTTCCCTATTATACAGATGAAATCTAAGGGTTCCCCTTGACGTGATCAAGGAACACTGGGAGGCAGGTAAAACAGTAGGGCAACAGAACATTCTAGAGTACATGACTAATCTGAGGCAAAAACTGATCAAATATGTAGACATGGCCCATAAAAACATGGAACGGGCACAAACTACCCAGAAAATGCAATATGACAAGGGAACTGGTACAAACGCATTTCAAACTGGTGACAAAGTACTTATTTTACTGCATAGCACTGAAAATAAGTTACTCATGCACTGGCAAGATCCCTGCCTGTATTGTTACAAGGCAAACAGGGGTAGTGAATTATGAAATAGAGATACCAGGTAGGAGACCCTCTAAGAAAATTTATCATGCCAATTTGTTAAAAAAGTGGCATGAGCCGAGTACCCCGGTGTGCTATATCCAAACAGATAGTAAAGAATCAGAGTTGGATATTGCTTATCAATGCTTAGAAACACCAAGCAGTATCGAAGACATACCCATTAACCCAAACCTACAACCAAAATAACAGCAGGAGTTATATTCTTTATTAAGGGAGTTTGACAGTAGTTTTACCAACACAACAGGTAAAGCTAAAGGGATTACACATGAGATCCATTTAACTCAAACTAAACCTATCCACCAAAAACCTTACAGGTTACTTGTAAAGGTCAGAGATGAAGTAATCCAAGAAATAAGAAAACTTGAGAAAATGGGAATCATTGTTCCATCTAACAGTCCATGGTCTTCCCCCATGGCAGTTGTAGGTAAAAAGGAAAGTGGGATTAGCCTTTGTTTGGACTTCAGAAAGATTAACAACATCTCCTTGTTTGATGGGTACCCGATGCCAAGGGTGGATGATATTATTGATTGCTTGGGGAAATGCACAATATATCTCCACCCTTGATTTAACAAAAGGGTACTGGCAAATACCCCTGTCTCCTGCATCACAAAAGGTAACAGCTTTTAGTACCCCAGTAGGTTTGTACCACTTCGTTAATATGCCTGTTGGACTTCATGGGGCCTCTGTGACATTTCAGAGATTTATAGATATTTTGCTGAGACCCCATAAGGAATACTGCGAGGTATATTTGGATGACGTTGTGATATTTAGTCCCACTTGGGAATCCCATATGGAGCATTTACGGAGGGCGTTACAGTCTATCAGAGACTCAGGGGTGACTGTAAACCCTGCCAAATGTACATTAGGCAATGTTGAAACCAGGTATCTAGGGTTCATTATTGGAGGTGGTAAAGTTCAACCCGAGATTGAGAAAGTGACTGCAGTGGCTAATAGCCCTATACCAACCACTAAGAGACAAGTGATGTCCTTTCTTAGTCTAACCGGATATTACCGGAGGTTTATCCCTCAATTTTCCTCCATAGCCTGACCTCTTACAGAACTTACAAAGAAAAGATACCCTAATAAGGTACAATGGTCTCCCTCATGTGACTAAGCTCTTAGAACAATAAAAGCCATCCTATGTATTGCACTGGTTCTGCAAAGCCCAGACTTTGCACAACCTTTCGAAGTACATACCGATGCATCAGAGGTGGGTCTTGGTGCTGTACTGACACAATGAATTAAGGGAGAAGAGCACCCATAGTATATTTCAGTAGAAAGCTGCATGAGAGAGAGTGTAAATACGCAACCATTGAAAAGGAATGTCTAGTTTTAAAGTGGGCTATTCAATCATTAAAATATTATTTGTGGGGAACCGAATTTAAAGTCATCACAGACCATAACCAACTGTGCTGGCTACAGCAAATGAGGGAGAAGAACCCTAGAATCATGAGATGGTACTTAGCCCTGCAACCATACCATTTCACTGTTTGTCATAGAGCTGGTACCATCCACCTTAACTCTGACTTTCTGTCCAGATATGTCACAGGTATTGAAAATGAAAAAGAAATGTAAATCTTGTAAATATCATTAAATGTTTTTGTTATGTTATGTACCATTGTGTAATGGAACAAAGGAAAAATGTCCTAGGGTAATTAGTGATTGCATTAGTAATGTACTGATGCTTGATTTATGCTTTATATAGCACTGTATTAAAGTGCTGTTGCATAAGGGACCCTGGGGCGGAGCTTCTGGAGTGGGCAGGGTGGAAGCTCCAACCCCTTCCAGGGTTAGGGAAGGTGGTTAAACAGTCCATAAAGAGGACTGTTTTCCTCTTAAGGGGGGATGAGTTTGGCAGGGAGTTAGGGTCAATGCTTTCTGGACTGGGTAGGCGAAGGACTGAGGGGAGTCATAGCACCCGTGTGGAAACTGACTATACAAGTTTGCCACGGCTGTGAGAGATTTTCTGTTATTTAAAATAGTTATATTTTATTTGCTCACCAGTGAAGCCTTTATTTACGTTCTTTTATTTTTGGTTGCTTAATAATAAACATTGTGCCAAGCCAACGGTGCATTAAACCTGTTTCTGGTTGTGAGTGTCCATCTGTTATCCCACACCCTATGACAACCCTGTAGGCTGGTATAGTCCACATAGACATATAACGTGAGCTTTACCCAGGAGTTCCATGGACTTAAAAAAAAGAGGGTTCCTTAAGTCAAGGTCATTTTAAGATTTTAACTGAAACCATGTAGCTAGCTACAAACAAAAGGAAAATCGATTTCTCCCTGTAATGAGATACCAAGTTGAGAAAGCTGGTCCAATGTATAGATGCTCCATCTTTTTACTAGAGGAAGCCGCATAATCTATGTATGAAACAGTGGCACATAATTCTATTCCAAAGTATGTCTTCTTCGCAGCATAGAAACCAAGTCCACTCTACTAATCCTCTGCTGAAATTACTCTTTACATTGATGCATGCTTGCAGCCTATGATACTGTTCCTTCCTGGGTCAAAAACTGCCAATCACCAGAGACCAGTGCAGGAGAGTAATACAGCAAGCCAGGTCAGCTAGCTACCAAGGGCAAGCCACACTCAAACAAATGGGAGCTCCAAGGGGTCCAGGCTAATTCCCTGACCTGATCAGGTTCCTGCATCAATGAAGAAAAGATAAGCCAATATCTCTCCACATATGGACAACACCGGACCTCTCAATTGTAGAGCTATATCTCAGGAAGGGTGACCCTTCAGTCCAAAATAATCACTTCTAGTAGGCATCACAGGGGGTCGAAGGAGAGAGGCCCAGTGGACTCACAAGAAATGTTCCAAGACTCCAACAATTCAAAACAAAGCCTCCAGTTTCCCACTGTTACCATATAGTACCTCCAGTTTGCCACAAAATCCTACCACTGAAATAAAAGTCCCACCAAGTCAGCAGCCGCAGGTCCAACAGTAGAACTTCCTGGAAACTGAACAAGTCTGAATCAGGATTCTGCATTGATTCATGATCTGTAACAGGTAGTCTGATAGGTATCTATCCAATTCAGTTTCTAAATATCCCCCACCATCATTTAAAGTCAACAAAAAAGTTCACCTTAGTATTTGGTGTTCCGGGTCAAAGTTAAAGGACTTGCAAAAACGATATAGTGAGTTCCACATTATTAGCTGATCTTCCAATCATAAAGTCCCAATCAGGGTAAACCAACTCAGCCAGGCACCTCAATGAGAAGTAAAGAGATCAGGTAGGTTTTTTTTACCTCTGCTTTAGCCTGGTCAGGTTCATTGAAGGAGTGCCAGGTTCCCACAATTAAGACCTGGAATTGGGCAGGGTATAGCATTTTGACTCTCAAGCCCACTGCGATGATCTTAGTGACCACGGGATGAAAACTAGCCTATTTCTGTCTGGTGGCAGCTGGAAACTCTTGGGCTGTACAGATCCTGTTCCCCTCCCACAAGATTTCTTTAAGCTCTCTAGTTTTTGATAATATGTGTTGTTTGTCTAAATAGTTTAAAAGCTGGAGAACTAAGGGTCTGGGAGGGGAACCTGTTGGTGGTTTTATATGAAGTGAGCAGTGGGCCTTCTCAACTATGTAGGTGGAATGTTTGGGAGTGGGATCTACCACCCTTTCAAGCTAGTTTTGGGTAAACAGATTTGGAGAGGTACCTTCAGCATCTTTGGGGTGGCCGAAGATGATAATGTTGTTCTGGTGAGACCTCCCCTCTAGGTCTTCAAGCTTAGTATCAATCTTAGAGAGCCACTGTTTAATGGTGGAGACCTCAGGCTCCAGTCTTTCTTTCCAGCACTCAAGGGATATTGTGTAAGTTTCAGCATCACTGACATGGTGGGTCAAATCTCCAAGATCTGTGCGCAATGATTTTAGTTCAGCTGTAAGTTCTTTAATGGAGTCTGTTAGGGGTTGAAATTCTTCCAGGAATTTCTCTTCAGACAATGGTGCTGTACTTGCCAGTTGTACTGCAGAGTGTGTCCCTGCAGGACCCTGGCCTTTAGGCTACTTGGCCTGTTTGCCCAGAGTTTGCGGCAGTGTATGGTGAAGGGGTGCCTGCTTTATTTCCATCTCAATAGCGATGAAGTTTAGGGAGAAAATAATCCAAAGTAGAAATGAAGAGTATCCAAAGGTAATAAGAAGCAAAATGAAGTCAAGTATTGCAAGAAAAATGTACTTTAAGTCAGTAAATAAGCCACGAGGAGTGGAAGCCGAGGTGCTAAGCTGCTACTCTCTGCCAGGCATCACGTGACTCCTCGGGCACCTTCAAACATAAGTAGAAGAAGTGCGAAGAACAGATAAAGAAAGCCAAAACAAAATTCTATTGACATAAATTGGATAAAAATAAAGATTCTCACAAATTTTGCCAGACTGTTAATCAGTTAACTAGTACTGGGAGTATTGATTCTGCTAGGCCTTTGTACCTGACGTGTGAAGAAGCACTGGTAGCCGATCCTTGTATGATCTATGAGATTTTCAATGCTTATTTTATTAATCCACCATGTTTGGGAAATCTCTATGGTCCCCTTTCTGGGAGAAAAAGCTGATAATACAAACTTAATGCATCCATTGTTTCAATTCTAGGCATTCAGTATCTCCGAGGTTCATGAAAATTTACAAGCTCTTAATGCACACAAATCACCTGGCCTGATGATACTGAAGGTACATTTTTAAAACTTGTGGCAGAAGAAATAGCCCTGATTAATACTTTTCATTTTAACTGTAGTCTATGAAGGTACATTTCCAACAATGTGGAAAGAAAGCAAGGTAATACCTATTTTTTAAGGGTGGTGATGCCTCTGACCTGGGGAACTATCAGCTCATAGAATTTCTGTCTCGGTTGTTTAAATGTCTAGAATATCATGTACACTCATAAATAGTAGAATATTTGGACTAATATACTCTTGTGATGACTTTTCAGTCTGGGTTCAGGAAGGGCACTCAACAATAACTGCTTTGCTGGAATTTAATGATTTATTGTACTCTTCTTTGGACTCCAGACTGGACACAGCTGTCATTTTTATAGATTTAACTAAGGCTTTTTTGAATATAACTTTTTGCTCCTCCATGGCCACCTTCTCCTATCATCTGGTCCCCTTCTATTCCCAACCCTGTCAGCCTCTTCCCCCACCATCGTACCAGTGGGGATTCCCAAGGAGCAGGGTCCAAAAGTGGCAGAAGCCATCACGTATGGCAACAGACTTTTTTTTCTTTGGTTTTCTCCCTGCCCTCCTGGAACAATGGTGTGCATGGCAATGCATTCCTGGAAACTGAGTGCTCCTTCCACCCTCCCCTACATTACATCAGTCCCAACACTTCTCTGACACCTGGCCTCCACTGGGTGTCAGCCGAGAGTAAGGAATTGTAAATCCCCAATCCGGGAGATGGGAATGGCATAGCAGCAGCTACAGTCATCTCCCAGCTCTCCCCCAACCCTCAGCAGCAGGTAAGATAACAGCCCTGTGGATAAGAGATGGTCCTTGGGAATGGATCAAGTCTTACCTGGAGACTCACTTCCAGGGGTGTCTGTCCATCATGCTCCCTCACCTAGGAATGATGTGATTAGAGGGGTGCTCCAGGGTTCTATCCTGGGTCACCACTCCTTTTTTGCCTTTTTATAATGATCTCCCTCAGGCTGTTCATCATTCCTTGGTGAGACTGTATGTGGATGGCACTGCCTTGGTTGTCACAGGTAGGGACATAATAGATCTTAGGAAAAAACTCCAGAAGGACTTCCTCAGCATGCAGGGGTGGGTTCATCAGGTCAAGGCTCATAATGAACATCAAAAAAAGTTAATTTTAGATAAAAAACTAAACCTAATTTACAGGTTTTTACAAGTCATGGTGAACAGGTTGCTTTTGTCAGTGAATACAGATATCTAGGTGTGGTTTTTGACTCTGAGCTATCCTTTGTAGGACATGTTAATAATGTCAACAAGACGTTAGGGCACTGAGATGTGCTACTATGTGTCTTAAGAGATCTGCTAGGAAAACAGTCACTGAGCAATTCATTTACCTTCTTTGGAATACAATAATTTGATATACTGAACTGCCACAAAAGAGTTGTTAGACAAGTTGGATAAGTTACAATATAAATTGCCTCAGTACGTGTTGGGTTGTAGTTTTAGTACTCATCATTATGTAACATTCAAAATGTTGAATCAGCAGTCTTTGGGCCCAAGAAATGTCAAAATTTGGTTGAAATTGTTGCATAAGAATTTGTTACTACAACCAAACCACTTTCTTACTCGTACTGTATTTAGCAAAAAAAAAGGGAACTGAGCCCATGATCTAAATAGATCCATGCACATCACTCCAGGTGCACTATTAAATTTGGTGCAAAGACATTAAGTTTTCAGGCTGCTTTATATTGGAACGAATTACCCTATTCCATTTGTATTTTGACATCCGTATCTGCTTATGAACTGGAAAGCTTTTTCTGCAACACTTATAAATGTTATTTATTATATTTTATGTACTGTTATTCTTATAGTAACTGGTATGTTTAATACACAGGACTATCATACTAACATACTAATTGCCAACAGATTAGGCCTTTCGGTCTATCGAGTCTGCTTGAACCTCAGATCCCTAGTTGGGTACCGAGGCCCCCCCTTGTGTTCCAGAAACCCTACCATCCAACCCCACCTCCGGCCGGGCCATCATCTGATACATCCGCTTGTGTCTGTCCCACCTCTCTTGAAGCCCTCCACTGTGGATCTCTGAACCAGCTCACCAGGCAGCATGTTCCAAGGATCCACCACCCTCTCAGTGAAAACCTCCTCCTCTTTCCCCCTCACCTTCCACCTTCCAACTTCAAACCATGCCCTCTGGTGATACCTCCCTGCTTTAGTCTAAAGATCCCTCTGTGTTTACTCTATTTATTCCCTTGAGGTACTTGAAGACCTCAACCATGTCCCCCCATCTCTCTCCTCTCCTCCAATGAAAATAGGCAGAGCTCCTCAAGTCTGTCCTCATACGTCAAATCCTCTAGTCCTCGTTTCATCTTAGTTGCCCTCCTCTGTACCCTCTCCAGGAGCTGTATGTCCCTCTTCAAGTGTGGTCTCCAGTACTGTACACAGTACTCAAGGTGTGGTCTAACCAATCCATTGTACTGTGGCAGAATCACTTCCCTGCTCCTAGAAGTGATCCCCCGTACGATGCATCCCAACATCCTGTTTGCTTTGCTAGCCGCTCTCCTGCACTGCTCGGAGTTATTCATACATGCATCCACCATGACCCCTAGGTCTTTTTCCCCTATTGAGGCCTTCAGCACCTCCCCTCCCAGGGTGTACCTATGTTTAGGGTTTCCCCACCCAAGATGTAACACCTTGCACTTGGTGATATTGAAATTTAATTTCCATGTGTTAGCCCACCTTTCCATGGTGTCCAGGTCCCACTGCAGAGCCAACCTCCCCTCTTCCCCCTCAACTACTGCTCCCATCTTGGAGTCTTCAGCAAAGAGACTCATTTCACACCCTATACCCTCCCTGATGTTCAAAATGTATGCCATTAAACAGGATTGAACCCAGGACCGAGCCTCACGATACCGCGAGACTCATCACTTCTAGGGTTCGAGAGCTCCCCACCGACCACTACTCTCTGAGTGCGCCCAGCTAGCCAGTTTTCAATTCATCTGACCATCAAAGGGCCTACTCCCAACCCCGTCAATTTCTCCACCAGACCATTGTGAGGGACAGAGTCGAACACCTTGCTGAAATCCAAGAATAATACATCCACAGGCTTTCCCCTGTCCAGTTCTGATGTTGCCCATTCATAGAACTCCACAGGATTGGTTTGACGTGATCTACCTGGCACAAACCTATGTTGCCGACTATCCAGACCTCCCACCTCCTCCAAGTACACCCCCAATCGTTCCTTTAGTATACTCTCCATTAATTTTCCCACCACCGAGGTCAAACTGATGGGTCTATAGTTACCTGGTACTTCCCTTGACCCCCCTTTATGGATTGGCGCTACATGTGCCTCTCGCCAATAGCTAGGTACCCTCCCTGTCTCAAGCGACCTGTTGAAGAGCTCCGCCAGGGGTGCAGCCAGTATGTCCACCAATTCCCATAGTACTCTTGGATGAATGCCATCCGGCCCAGGAGATTTATCTTTCTTTAGGCCCTTAAGGGCTAACCACACCCTTTCAGTGGATATAGCATCATCTGTCCCCTCCACCTTACTGGCCTTTTTATCCTTATCCTGATGTGACACCCCTGGGGTACCTCTTCCTCCCTCTTGCTCCATTTCTGCTGCTCCCCTGAACCCACTCACTACTGCTTCTATCCCCATCATGCCTTGCTTTGTAGATATCCCATCCCCCTTCCTAGTGAACACAGAGGCAAAGTACTCATTTAATACCTCTGCCTGGTCCCTCGCCTCTTCCACCCACCCTCCTTCTGATCTCAACCTGCCGAGATGGCCCTTAGTTTTTCTCTGCTCCCCAATGTACTGGAAGAACCCCTTTTCCTCCCCCTGTATCACCTGTGTCAGCCATTGCTCTTTACTGGACTTTGTCCCCTGCACCATCTGGGTGACTTTTCTAGATGCAAGATGGTACATTTCCTTTTCCCTGTCCCCTCTCGTTGTTTTATATTTTTTGTAGGCAGCCTTCTTTTCTCTGACCGCTACCTGAACCTCACTGGACCACCAGCATGGTTTATGCGACCTTGCTCCCTTACGCTTCACCTTAGCGCAGGTCCTGACTGCCTCATGAAGTCCCCGTTTTATGTCCTCCCATCTCTTTTCCACATTTGTCATTGTTGTAATCCCCTTCAAGTGATCCTTGAGAATATTTCCTATGCCCACAAAGTCTGCCCCCTTGAAGTCCATTGCCAGTGTCCTAGATCTCGCTCCTCCCTTCCCCTCATGCTTATTTGAAACCAGACAGTATTGTGGTCACTCCCAGTCAGGGGATCCTCTACAACCAGGTCCTTTACCAGATCCCCATCCATCAGAACCACGTCCAGGACATGCCCCTCCCTTGTGGGCTCCATCATGTGCTGTGTTAAGAACATATCCTGGAAGCTGTCCAGCAGCCTCTGCTCCTTGGCCACCTTAGAGGACATGGTTCCTCAGTTTGTACCTGGCATATTAAGGTCCCCCATCAACACCACTCCCTCCCCTTTTGGTCCACACTGGATAATGATGTTGTCCAGCAAACCATCCTCCAGAACATCACCCATCCCGGGGGGCCTATATACTACACCCAGCTTGACCTTACCTCCTGCCGGGGTTCGTAAGGTGAGCCATAAGGCCTCCACGTTTCCCTCTGCCTCTTCTACCCTAGCAATTTCTATGTCATCTCTAATGAACATAGCCACTCCACCTCCTCTGCCCTCCTTTCTATCCTTCCTAAGCATAGTGTACCCACATGTTTAGATCCCAGTCATGGCTTTTGTTGGTCCACGTTTCCGTGACCGCCGCCACATCCACCATCCCCTGAACAACATGGCCTGGAACTCTGGCAACTTGTTTCCCAAGCTCCTGGTATTTACCCGCACCACCCCCAACCCCTTATCCCTGATCCCCTTTGTCAAACCCCACCCAGGTTCCTAATACTTCCATCCACCCTCTGCTTCTCCTGAAACCTCCTCCCCCAGTCTATTGTATAAACAGGGTAATTATTTCTTACTGACATGAAACCAGTATAAAAATAAAGCTTCTATCTATCTATCTATCTATCTATCTATCTATCTATCTATCTATCTATCTGTCTATCTGTCATGTTAAATGATATTCTAAAGCAATAAGTTTTATGTCATGTTGAATACTAGTGTAAAGGCTGACCACATCAATGGACAGCCAGATGAATTCAGAGGACCAGACAAATCCCTCCAGCTTGGATAAAACATCCATAGTGTCCCTTATAAAGGGCAGTTGCACAATAACCATTTGTTTCAGAAAGTGTTATAAACATAGATATGTTTTTGGTTAGAAAATCTTGGCCAGATAGATTAGGTCTGCCGGGGCAGTTGGCCTGGTCCTTATCAATGTTTGGTAGTATATATATGGTTGGTATGGAGCAATGATCCATTTGCAAAAACATACATTCAGACTTGGTAATATGCCCCCAAAGCAAGGGAATCATGAAGGAAAATGAATATCTGTTGTTTAAAGGGACACTATCAACCTTTTTTGTATCATATTATTTCTAGTTAGAAAATGGTCAGAATGGATTCTGTATCCTGATTGGTTGAAAGTGGCTCCAACCTGGGCATTTATTTTTCAATAAATGCCCAGTAAACAATAAGTGCCAGTCCAAGTGGCACCTCACTGTACAACATTCCATAGTGGTGCCCAGCCTGCTTTTTAATTGGCTGGACGCACCAAAGAAAAATTCAAAACACCCGCCATCTTTTCCACTCGCTTAACGAGAGGTACTGGTCTCCCCCACCAATGTAAACAGTATATATTTGCAGCAACTCCCTCTTTTAAAAACATATTTAAAAAAACACACACACTTCAGTTATCTTGTGGTTAGAAGAATGACACAACCACTCTCCCGACCGCACTGCCATACTGACAACCATCTCCTGACCGAGGTCTCATGCTGACCATAGACACATACTGATGATCACTGAGCACAAGCCCCCCACAACCACTGAGTCGTTTGTAGAGAAAGAAACAAAAAAACATTTACCTCACTATTTCAAGTCATAAAAAATAAATCTTTTTTCTCCTACATCACGGTCAAACATTGCTTTTCTCATTCCTTTACATCACGGTCAAAGGTTGCAGGGTGCACAGACACAACCCTGAAAAAAAAAAAAAACTTCAAAGAGACTGTGACAAAGATTTTTCGAATAACACTGCTGTTCTTAATCAGCATGCAGTGTCTCTGTCTCAGTAAGTGTGTGTGTGTGTGACTCTCTCTCTCGTGGCGGGGGGGTGGTAATCCACCAGAATGCTGCAGGGAGGAGCAACAGCACCAGGAAAAGCCTATGGACTACTTTAGCAATACATCTAACTCTAATACCTGTATTCAGTTTTCACAGTCATTGACTATATTATTTAAAAACTTCATGAAAATTTACACAGATGGCCATTTTCTAAGCGCAATAATACCCTCCAGGCTGGGCATTATTGGGAAATATCGGACCTTCCAGGGGCTATAAGGCCCTCCACCTGTGGTGTCGGCCTCATTACACCCCTGGGCAGTCCGGTATTTCCCAATAATGCCCACCCTGTCAGGTATTATTGCTTAAGTAAAACCCCACATTTTATGACTGCTTATGTTGTCTAAAATTCTTTGATGTTGTTGGTTGTTTTATTTGCTTCCTTTCTTAGTAGACTTGAAATGCATTCTAATAGTGTAATTATACCAAACCTTACTTTGATTCAAATCCTTGATCTACAGTACTCTTATTACATAATTCCAGAATGTTAGGAAAGCACCCAAATTGTGCAGTCACTCATGATTCAAAAAGCTTCTAGCTTCCCACTGAATCATGAGTGGTAAGACTGTGTTGGGGGTGTTCTTAAGTCCAGGAAAGATGCAGTGGGAGTTGATCAAGAGAATGTAAACAAACATGTTTTTGTGAGGTAACACAAGTATGGTGAGTAGTCTGTTTTTCACTTTTAAATAGAAAAAGGAATCAGAATCAAACTACCATTTACATAAATAATCTCCACAGAATGTGACCAATCATAAAATGTGTTTTTTAAGCTCAGGACATGTTGAGGCCTAAGAGGGTTGACAGTGTCCCTTTAAGTCTCTTGGTTGGAACTTTGTTCAGCTGGTGGTATCTAGTCTCAACATCATCCAGCTGTGTATGAATTTCATCTTCATACTGCTGTATAACACTTTCCCCACTCTTGTCAGCAGTTTTGATGTCAATTATGTCCAATTTTTTAGGACTTCAAGTGCTTGTTTTTCAGCTTGTGACAAGTTTGGTGAATGGTATGTCCATTTCAGAGATAAAAGATGATTGACCTCCTGCATGACCAAGCTTTGAGAGGTTAACAGTGCTGAAGAACCATCAGCTGAAGGACTGAAGACAGAACAGGGCCTGAAATTGGTTTCCTTGGCCAGATTTCTTCATGTTATTCTAAAAGTGACTGAGTTGCAAGTTCATCCTCCAAAAGCATCAGATCTGGATCAGATGCATTCTCTGTGGTTGAATAGTCTAATTCCTCTAGTAATTCATTGAGTGCCCAAAGAACTTTAATGTCTGATGTTGTTCTTAAGTTGCCGTAACCTATGTTGTTGCTTGTAGGGTAAAATGTCTTCAAATTGAGCTTCCTAAAGAAACACTGTAAGTCTGTATAAAGCTGAAACTCACTGACTCTTGGATCTGGGACAAAATTTAAACCTCTTTCCAGTACACTGATTTGTAGTGCAGTTAGAGTTGTATCAAAAAGGTTAGCTACTTCTGTATGTGGCTTCTCAGACTCTCCAGTGATGCACTCTGTATTAATGTCTTTCCCTTCTGCCACTGCGTGTTTTGCATTTTGTTTGGCACCTTCTCCAGCATGGTTTGAGGTTTGGGTTCTTGGTTCAGTTGCTTTTCTAAAACAGTAACTTGACAGTTAGCAGGGTCTTCAGTTTCAGAGGTGTTGCCTCAGCCATTTTGTTGGAGCAGAAGTAAGGGCTTCTGTTTGGTTATAAATTTCTGGAACTTTCTAACAGTTTCTAACTGGGTGTGTCTGGGTTCTATGTAATAACAGTGTTTGCAAAACTGCGATCACCATTAGGGTGAGTGAACATCGCCGAAAACCCAAACGGCAATGTACACTCCCCGTGAGGCAACTCGCTCTAAGTATTTATGCTGGGGAGAGGCTTTGCCCCCCCCATCCCCTCGTTAAAAATAACCAACTCTGGAGTGGGGTGCATGTCAGGGAGGGGGACAATTGCAATAAAAAAATGAACGCCCGCTCCCATAAAGAGCACAAAATATTGTGCTCCTCCCCAGTCCTGAACTCTGCACCCTCCCCACTGTAGCCAGTCACCCTCACCACCACGCCATGCAGCCAGCTCAGTGGCTTCCCACCTCACCACCTTTCACATATCTTCCCTCTCTTCCGGTCTGTGTGTCGCTCTTCCCTTCACCCTGTCCTTCCCTGTCACTACCCTTTCCGGGTAGCTGACATTGCAGGGACTGAGTCTGAGTCAGTCACATTTGAGTCCCTCAATCTCAGTCGCTGTATTAACAGTATACTGTGTGTCTGTACCTTCAGTAGCAGTAAAAGCATGCATCAGATTTCAGGTGATTGACTTTAAATTGCTTTGTGTTTTCTTAACTTGAATATAGTTGCCTTAGCCATTTTTTTTTTGGAGCAGAAGTAGGGGCTTCTGTTTGCTGATAAGTTTCTGGAACTTTCTGGCAGTTTCTAACTGGGTGTGTCTGTACCTTAAGCAGCAGTAACAGCAGGCATCAGATTTCAGTAGATTGACTTTGAATTACTGTGTGTTTTCTTAACTTGAATTTAACTGCTTCAGCCATTTTGTTGGAGCAGAAGTAGGGGCTTCTGTTTGCTGATAGGTTTCTGGAGCTTTCTGGCAGTTTCTAACTGGGTGTGTCTGTACCTTCAGCAGCAGTAAAAGCAGGCATCAGATTTCAGGTGATTGACTTTAAATTGTTGTGTGTGTCTGCTGAGTGGAGAGAAGCGGTTTACCCTGTTTTGTTCTTCTTTTGTTACCTACGGTTAGCTGATTGTTTTTTGGCATACAGCTATTGACAGATAATCCCACCCAGCCCAGGCTCATCCACCATTATAGGCATCCAGGAGTGTAGCCAGAAATTTCCATTTTGTACACAGTCTCCAACAGTTACACCCCCCCCCCATTAAAAAATGTACACATCCTTTTCAAATGGCACCCCCTTCCAAACAAGTCAGATTGTTGTCAGATAACTCATCTACTCTTTAAAGAGGTTATACATATATTGGACACTCCTCAGTGGCCTACACTAACCCAAATACTACAGATTAGAATGATAATATTAACAGAGTGGCTTATGTTTGTGGCAGGCACTCAACAAAACTGTACACAAATGTGTACAGTGAGTATGCCTGTCTACACCCTTGTAGGCATCCAGTATTTTACAACTCCCTGCATGGAAACAGGAATAGGTTAGCAGAAGTTTAAAACACAGCCTATCTGATATAGTTACTTACCAAAAAAAAAAAAAACACCTAGGGGTAGAGCTTGGATAGAGGACTAAGCAAGGCAGCAGAAGGTGTTAGTCTAGTGATGATTAACCTTGATTTAGAGGGGCAATATCCAGAGGGCAGAAGCAGGAAATGCATTCAGGGTACAGGAGACAAGCACCAGGGCCACAAGATAAAGTTGGGCTACAGAAGGGCTTATATAGGCTATAGGCTTAAATAGGACAAGGTGAAGACATAGTTAGTGCAAACAGGGAAGATGCAGAGAGTGGTGCAGTGTAGCGGGTTCAGAGCTGCTGTGTTCAGGAGGACATTCTGGATCATGCAGTGCTGCTCCATCTGCAGGCACCTCTCTGGGATGTGAGCGGAGGTTGCCTGTCTCTGAGCAGAGTTGGCTAGGATGCAGGAGACCTACATCCCCATCCAGAGGCCACAGTGTCCATAACCACTAACTCAAGGTTGCCCAGGTGGAGGAATGAATGGACTACAGTGGGCTTGGGAAGGGTGTGTGAGGTGGGTCTGAAATACATCCCCCATCTAGTCCAACTTAAAAACTCCTACACTGTTTGGTAGGAGTGGGAGAGTCCCATAAGGACACCCAAGGTTGAGAACAAGGAGGATGAGTGGGTCCTCTGAAGTGGAGCCCAAGGAGTGGGAGGTAGAAGACCCCAAAGGAAGATGAAGCTACTTCTGGTGGGGGACTCAACAGTCTGGGGAGTGGAACTGGGGACAAGTAGCAGGGTGGAGAAGGAGGTCAAGTGTCTTCCAGGAGGCACAGCTTTGAGGGATGGGGAGTGAATCCAGAGGATCGCAAGGTCGATAGTAAAGAGGAAGGAACTGGATGTCATTGTCCACCTGGGGACAAATGACCTGGCAGTGGATAGGATAGAGTTAGGCAGAATACAGGAAGAGTTCAAGGAGTTGGGGAGAGGCCTAAGGCAGATAGCAAGCTCCGTGTCCTTCTCTGACATACTGTCTGTCCATGGCAGGTGGGAGGCTAGGACAGTCTGCATCCAGAAGTTCAACTCATGGTTGAAGGAATGGTGTGGAAAGGAGGGATTTGGCTTCATGGGGGAATGTGGGCCTATACAAAGGTGATGGCCTGCATCCATCCAGGGAGGGAACCATGGTTCTTAGTGAAAAGTTGAAGTGCTTCACTAGCAAGCATTTAAACTTGCTGGGGGGAGTTAAGGAAGGACAGGAGACATAATATACCCCCCTGAGGGCACTAGAGCTACAGGGGAACTTAAGAAGCAAATAGAACAACAAAGGCCTTGGGTCATAAAGACAGGATACTGGGAGGGTCTGAGAAGGACTGGGATCAGAAAAGGCTAAGGCATAAGACAGCAAAGCAGGGAAGGGGCTCCACATCCTGGAGAGCCATGTGTGAAAACACCCAAAGTCTGAGTAACAAGATAGGCGACCTTGAGGCTACCTTGGTAGAATCTGGTCTGGACATTGTGGCCATCATGGAGACCTGGTATAATGAAAACCAGAGCTGGGAAGTGGCCATACCGAGTTACAGTATATTCAGGAGGGACAAAGTAGGCATAAAGGAGGGAGAAGTGGGTCTTTATGTGAGGGAAAATATAAAGGCCACAGAAATTCAAAGGGAACTGGAAGGGGGGGAAATTCTGTGGGTTCCACTAGAAAGAAGTAAGGGGACAGCCATCCACACAGGATTAATATACAGACCACCGGCTCAGGGAAAGAAGGTAGATAAGGAGAGGATGTTAGCAATCCAAAGGATGGCGCACAAGGGAGAGGTGTTGCCAGGATAGGACAAATAGGGTCGCCAGGTCGCCAAGTGCAACCTGGCCAATCATTCTGGCCACCAGATTTCTGCAAGAACTCGCCATTCTGGTGAGTAGTAAGCCGCACCTTCAGTGCACGTGCGTGGTATCTCAGCAGCCTTGTCAATGAATTTTGAGCTGAGCTGCTAGAATCACGCATGCGCGGGATCGAGACTCCTTTAGAAATGCGTGCCAATGAGTGAGAGACAGCACGGTCATGTGAATGGAATTGCCTCCATTTGTCTACGTGCCTGGGAGGAGGAAGAAGAGATCCATCAGTCCAGCGCATCACCCACCAGCAAGTCTGCACAGAGAAGAACACCAAGGAGGAATCACGAGGTGAGCAATTGGGTGCTCACCTGAGTGGTGGGACTCGATTATCACTGGGAAAGCCCACCATGCGCCATTCTGATTTCAGGCGGTCAGAGAGGGAGACGGGAGTGAGCTCAGTGAGATCGTAACTTTGCTTTCATATGTGTGTGTGTGTGTGTGTGTGTGTGTGGTAGGGTGAGGAAGTTGAATTAGAGATCAAATAGTCACTGGCACTGCATCAAAAGCCCTTTTAAGGGCTCTTTGAATAAAAGCTACAGTGTGACACTGACTACACTGTTTTTTCAGTCCTGATCTGGGAATTTTCAAATGAGACAGTTAAAATTTAAAGCAGGCAACAACGTACTGACTGGGGAGGGGAGTGTCGAGTCTGCCCACCATGTTTCTCTGCTGGTTCCATCTTCTGCAGCGGGTGTAAAAAAAAAAAAAATATGTTGGCCACCTAAAAAAAATTTTGGTCACCAGATTTTGAGGTATGGTGGCCAAACTGGCCACCAGGTCAAAAAGCGATTTGTCCCACCCTGGGTGTTGCTGGTTAGTAATTTCAATTTACTGGAAGTGGAGTGGAGCCTCCCCACGGCAGCAGCAACAAGGAGAAGGAACTTCTTGGACTCCCTGCAGGGGGTGTTCCTTAAAGAGCTGGTTATAGAACCCACATGAGAGACGGCACTACTGGACCTGGTGCTCACAAATGGAAACAGTGTGACAGGGGTTACAGTAGGGGAACACCTGGGGAGCAGTGATCATCGATCATCGAACAGTGTGGTTTGAAATAACAGAGGAGGAGGAGAAACCAAGCCACACGAAGAAAAGATTCCTAGACTTTAGGAGGGCTGATTTCAGAAAGATGGGAAAATACCTAGAAGAAACATTGGTTGGAGTAGGTGAGCAGAAGGGAGTAGCGGAAGAGTGGGCGATGATGAAAACAGGGCTTGCAATGGCGACACAACTCTATGTCAAACAGGCCAGCAAAGGGAAGAGGAAGAAGAGGCCACTATGGTTTTCTAAAGAGGTAGCAGAAAAGATTAAAGCAAAATAAAAATAGCATTTAAGCAATACAAAAGACACAGGAAGAGGGGGCATAGGGAAAGGTACCAGGAAAAACAAAGGGAGGTGGAGAATTCAGTTAGGGAAGCCAAGATTGAAAACAGAAGAATGCATAAAAAACTCAGTGGCAAGGGGGGACAAAACATTTTACAGGTACATCAGTGAAAAAAGGAAGGCAAGAGGAGGGAGTGTGAAACTGAAAGGGGAGGATGGGGGTAGTGTAGAGGATGACCACCAGAAATTTACAAAGGAGGGGGCAGGAAATGGGCCAGCAATAAGTGATAAGGGCAGGAAGGGCACAGAAATGGACACAGGTCCCTGTCCAAAGGAAAGTGTCCTCAGGGAACCAGAGGCAATAAGATTTGATAAGGCTATAGGACCAGATGGGATGCACCCCAGGATACTGAAAGAGCTAAGAAAAGAGCTGGCAGAATCTCTGATTACCCTGTTTAATCTGTCATTGGAAACAGGGGAGGGACCCAAGGACTGGAGGAGAGCTGTTGTGATCCCTCTATACAAAAGTGGAAACAGGGAGAAAGCGGGGAACTAGACAACTCAGTTTGACCTCAGTAGTGGGAAAGGTCATGGAAACACTACTAAAAGAAAGAATAGTTGAACATCTGGTTGTCATCAGTCTACAGGACCCAAGGCAGCATGGCCTTATGGCGGGGACTCATGCCAGACTAAGCTCATTGAGTTTTTTGACTGGGTAACCAGGGAGATGAATCGGGGAGGGGCAGTGGATGTGGCCTACCTGGATTTCAGCAAGGCCTTTGACACGTGCTGCATAAAAGGCTGATAAACAAGCTGGGGAGCATGGGGGTGGGAAAGAAAGTAGTGAAGTGGGTGAAGAATAGGCTGCATAATAGGACCCAAAGGATGGTTGTAAATGGCATTCACTCTGCAGAGGGTAACGTGACCAATGGGGTACCACAGGAATTAGTGCTGGGTCCAGTCCTCTTCAATGTCTTTATCAGTGATACCGCAGAGGGTCAAGAAGGGAAAATTTGCCTGTTCACTGATGACACTAAGCTCTGCAATAGGGTGGATACACCAGGGGAAGTGAATAGAATGAGAGGCGATCTAAGGAACATGGAGGATTGGTCAAGGGTTTGGCAGCTAGGTTTCAATGCAAAAAAGTGCAAGATAATGCACATAGGGCACAAAAACCAAGGAGCTACATATCAACTGGGGGAGGGAATAGCATGCTCCATGCACAAAAGAGACCTGGGAGTGATCATCTCCAATGACCTCAAGGCAGGTAGGCAGTGTAACAAAGCAGCAGGAAAGGCAAACATGATGTTAGGATACATAGGCAGGGTAATCACCAGCAGAAAAGGGAGGTAATGATTCCACTATACAGGACGTCAGTTAGGCAGCACCTCAAATACTGTGTCCAGTTCTGGAGGCCCCATCTACTTAAGGACATAGACAGGGTTGAGGCAGTTCAGAGAAGAGCAATCAAAATAGTGCAGGGACTACAGTACATTGCAAACCCTACGAGGATTGGCTGTGGGAATTAAATATGTACTCCTTGGATGAAAGAAGGGAGATGGGGGATATGATTGACACATTTAAGTACCTCACAGGGAAGAACAAAGTACAGGAGAATACGATATTCCAAAGAAAAAGATGCCCAAGGACAAGGGGGCCCAAGATGAAACAGTTGTGGACAAGTGGAACAGCCTGCCAGCGGAGATGATGGGGGCAGAAATAATTACAGGTTTAAAACGTGCTTCATATAGGCATACAGGATTGCTGGTAGTCGGTGTGGGGGGGGCTACAACCTAATGCCAGCAGTGCATTATAGAGTGCAATTGTTAGTGGTAATAAGGAAGACTAGCTGGGATGAAGGTCCTTATCTGCCAACAGTTTCTATGTTTCTAAGTCCTATGTTTCTATTATTCTGTTCAGGTGCTCCCTATTATTAGTAGCATTCTGTTTAGGACATGATCTAGACTTAGAGCAATGTCTAGAATGTGTTCTGCTCTGAGAGTGTGATGGTCTCTACCAACTGAAAATTTGGTGTGCTTCATAATCTTTAATGTCCCTTTGGAACTTTCCTTTTTTCCTATCAGACAACTTCTTTTCATAGCTGATAAATTTCTTTTGCAAGTTACCTTCAAAATGTTTGAACTGAGGGTGGTCTTTATGTAGTAGTAAGTACTCCTTGACCTGATCAATGTCCTAGGATATCTCTTGATATACATACTCATCATGGTCTACTAGTATGCCGATTAACTCACTAGATCATGTAAGCAGTGCTGTCTCTCACCTGTCTTCATAAGTGTCCTCAGTAAAGCCACCAATTGGGGTTTTATCAATTCTTAGGCCTCTTGCAGCTCACTCCTTGTCTTTATATTGTGCTAAGGATGTCTTGTAGTAGGTGTTGGTTTCAAGAACTTTAGATTTTTTGTATTGTTGGAATCACTCTTCTGGAGTAAACTAAGACTCAGACAACTATTGAGATGATCCTGCTGGAACCTCAGTGGCAAGGCAGCATCTGGTTGATGCCCTTTTAAAATGGGAGAACTTGGGGTATTCAGTGCCACTTGTTTTGGGGATTTTGCATGGTCTGCTTTGCATTTTCACTTTGGCTCATGTGTAATCCAGTCAGGATTTTCAAGATGCAGCAACCAGAAAAACTGGAGAAAGTGTCAGAATATACAGTACCTAAATGCTAAAAACATCAGTAAAGTTAAACAATCCCGATTTTAAAATAAACACGGAGACTGAAAAATAATAGAAAACCTGTTCTGGTACAATTCATACTGGTTGGTTTTGAGCAGCATTCGAACTACTAACATGCAGTTCTTGGCTGTGCGTTTCAGGAAGTCCTGGAGACTACTAGGAATGAGAACAACAAACATGCACTTACAGCAATGAACAGGTGCTGAACCCAAAAGCAAGCACAAGCTATGAGGATATGATGGCAGCACTCCAATCCCTATGGTAAAAAATGGAAAACACTCACAGAACATTGAAATAATTCAACCAGTGTTCATTTGCACCAGAGAAACAAAGCAAGCAATATTCCCCAATGCTTTGGATCATAAATGTTACACTTCATCAGGGTGTATGGCAGCACAGGGAACTGCTTACTTGCATTCTGCAAAGTTAAAGGTATAGGTTTTATAAACAGCTCTGACAGTTTTCGTGTAACAAGCCAATACAGACATCCGGTCTGTGATTTAATGCGAATATTTGCTCCAATGCTCAAGTGAATGAATAATTTCCAGTTATAAACCCCTAATGCCAAAATAAGTATAAAAGGAACAAAAATGAAACAAATAGAAGTAGATTTTAAAAATGGAGGTCCAGGATGTCAGGAAAGAGCTGAATAATACAAAAGAAACAAGGCTGAGAACAGTAAGAGTTTAGAAAGTGAAGGTGAGACGTATAAAGTGGTGGGAGAGGGCAAAAGGAAAAAATGACAGACACAGAGGAAGAAGATAAGATGGGGGACAAAACAGGAACAACCTAGAGCAAAAAGCAAATTGTGCAATAAGCTGTAAAGTCACAAGTTATTTGGTAAAGTAAATATGCCAAACTGCTCAACCCAAAGATAAATTTGTATAGATGGCGAATAGAGGGAGGAGGGGGGTGAGCTTTGGGGTGATTTACAAACCAAGCAACCAGTAGAAGGAAAGAACCAGGGAACTGAACTCACAAATATTGACTGCTGCAGAGAAGGGAGAGGTGGCAATAGTGGGAGACTTCAACCTGTCGAAGGTAGACTGGAGGATATCAGTTCGACTTGTGCTAGCTGCACTGCTTAGAGGGTCCCTGACTCAAGGCATCACAGAACCCTCCAGGAAGGAGGTAATCCTTGATCTGGTGCTGAATAACAAGGATCATGTCCAGGACATAAAGGTTGAAGAACCCCTGGGTGGGAGTGACCATTGCACAGTGTGGTTCCAGTTGGACATGGGCTGGGCAAAGGCCCCCACTCAGACTAAAATCATGGATTTTAGAAAGGCAGACTTTAGAAAAA
This sequence comes from Neoceratodus forsteri, assembly GCA_016271365.2. Taxonomy (NCBI): domain Eukaryota; kingdom Metazoa; phylum Chordata; order Ceratodontiformes; family Ceratodontidae; genus Neoceratodus; species Neoceratodus forsteri. Next base: position 46,478,145 of record CM057451.1, read on the forward strand.
TGGACAAGCTGCTAAGGAGTCACCTGGCAAGCATCCAAGTCGATATGGGGTTAGATCAAAAGTGGTCCATCATCAAGGAGGAATAGCGGTTGCAACAGAGGAGTGCGTTAGGCTCAAAGGTAAAAACATGCAGGCCAAACCACTCAACTAGTGTTTTACTGGGGTCTTCCAAGTAGTAAGGAATAAGAGGTCAGCCTACAAGAAATACAGGAGGATCAAAAGGGAGGAAGACAGGGAGGATTATCTGAAGCTGGTTAGAGTAGCAGGTAAGGTAGTGTGGTGGGCAAAAGCTCAGAAGGAACTGCAGCTAGCTGAGGAAATTAAGAAGGAGAGAAGGTTGTTTATCACTATATTAATGAGAAAAGTGACAAGAAAGATGAGATTGTTAGGCTCAGGAAAGGGGACAGGTGGGTAGAGGAGAGTGGAAGCAAGCAGAGGTATTGAACAAGTATTTCTGTTCAGTCTTTACAAGGGAGAGAGACAGACAGATGCCACTAGGGGGGAGGAGAGCAGTGGGGGGAGGGGGCAGAGCGTAGGGCACAGATGTTCTTATAAAAGTGGATAGGGTGAGGATAGGGCTGCTAGCACTGAGGGTAGAAAAATTCACAGGCCCAGGTGGCATACACCCAAAGGTGCTGTGGGAACTGGTCAATGAGCTTGCAGATCCATTGACTGGCTTGTTCAGAACTTCACTGGAGTAAGGCATGGTGCCACAGAACTGGAGAATGGCACATGTACCCCTTCATATGAGCAGTCCAAAAGATGACCCAGGGAATTACAGACCAGTCAATTTGACCTCAGTCATGTGCAGACTCATGGAGGCCATACTTAAGGAAAGGTTGGAACATTATCTAAATGAGCATTCTCTCTAGTATGAGAGGCAGCATGGGTATATGGGAGGGAGGTCATGCCAAACAAATCGGATTGACTTATTTGACTGGGTCACTAAAATAGTGGATGGGGCAAAGAGATGGACACTCTTTATCTGGACTTTAGCAAGGCCTTTGGCTCTGTACCACACAAGAGGTTGATCAGGAAGTTGGTGGATCTTGGTTCTGGAGAGAAGCTGATCAGATGGGTGGAAAACTCGTTGAGGGGCAGAACGCAGCATGTGGTGATGGGGGGTAAGTTATCTAGCACCAGGGAGGTCATCAGTGGGGTCCCACAAGGATCAGTGATCAAACTGATTCTGTTCAATGTCTTCATCAATAATATTGGGGATGGTACTAAGGACAGAATTAGGAGACAGAGGGTGGTGGTAAACAGAGTTCACTCTGAGGAAGGGAGGGTGACCTGTGGGGTAGTTCAGGGACCGGTCCTCTTTAATGTCTTCATTAGTGACATTGCAGAGGGGTTGGATGGGAAGGTCTGCCTGTTTGTGGATGACACTAAAATCTGCAACAGGATAGACACTCCAGGAGTGGTGGAATAAATGAGAGGGGATCTGAAAAAGTTAGAGGAGTGGTCAAGGGTATGGCAACCGTGCTTCAATGCAAAAAAGTTCAGAATCATGCACTTGGGGCACAGAAACCCAGGGGAAGAGTACAAATTGGGAGGAGAGGTATTGACGATCAACAAACAGGAAAGAGACTTGGGGCTATCATATCTGATTATCTAAAGGTAGCTAGGCAGTGTGACAAGGCAGTCAAGAGAGCTAGCAGGATACTGGGGAGATAGGAAGGGGTATCACCAGCAGAAAGGGGGAAGTAGCATTACCCCTGTATAGATCACTGGTGAGACTTCACCTTGAGTACTGTGTCCAGTTCTGGAGACCTCATCTCTGGAAGGACAAAGAAAGACTGGAGGCTGTCCAGAGGAGGACAACCAAAATGGTGCAGGGTCTGCATCAAAAGCCCTATGTGGAAAGACAGAATTGCCTCAATATGTACATCCTGGAGGAAATGAGGGAGAGGCGGGATATGATAGAAACTTTCAAATACCCCACAGGTGTAAATAAGGCTCAAGAGGGAAGCATTTTTCAGAAAAAAAGATGCCCAAGGGCAAATGCTCATACTATGAAGCTGGAGCGGGGTAGACTCAGGGGAGATGTAAGGAAGTACTACTTAATGGAATGGTTGGTGAATGCCTGGAACAGCCTCCCAGCAGAGCTGCTGGTTGCAAAAACTGTATTGGGATTCAAGAAAGTATGGGATAGGCATAAGGGAACCTTTGTGATTAGACAAGGGAGAGGGGGATAAGCCAGAGATCAAGTAAGGTCAGTAGTGATACAGTGAGTAGCGAAAAACAGGCAGACTAGGTGGGCCAAGCAGTCCTTATCTGCCATCATATTTTATGTTTCTATTCATGAGGAAACACCAGGTTCTGTAAGAGGGTGGACAAAGAAGAAGGAATATAAGACATAAAGGAGGATCTGGATAAACTAGAGAGGTGATCTGGGATTTAACAGCTTTGCTTCAATGCAAAGAAGTGCAGAGTTATGCACGATGGAGATAAGAACCTGAAGACTGAGTATAGTCTGGGAGGGGTCTGGGTATCTGTAGCAGAGGAGGAGGAGAAGGATCTGAGAGTGAAGATCACCAGTGATCTGAAGCACTCCATGCAGTGTAGAAATCAGCAGCTAATGCAAATAAAATATTGGGCTGCATTGCCAAAAGCAGGTGAGTGGAGGTAATACTGCTGTTCTGCAGGTTCATAGTGAGGTTGCATCTAGAGTACAGCATTCAAAACTGGTGTCCATACTTTCAAAAAGGACATTGACTTGCCGGTGGTGCTCCAGAGGAGGGAAATGAAGATGATCATAGGTCAGTAGGGCATGACATGTGAGGAGAAAAGGTTGGAGGCCCTGAACATGTACTCCCTGGAGCAGAGGAGAGGACAGGAGAGGAAAGGAGTGGAAAGGAGAAGTAAGGAATGGAGAAGAGAGAGAGAAAGAGGCCTCTGAGGCTGGGATATCAGAAGACTGAGATCTATCCTCACACCAGGCACTTGGGCTAATTCCCACTGCTGACACTGTAGTGCAGCATGAGGGGGATGCTGCACTCCTGAGGTGCCGTCTTTCAGATAAGACATTAAACTGAGGTCCCATCTGCCTGTTCTGGTGGTAGTTCAGGCGTATGTTAAAGATCCCATGGCACTTATTGAAAAGAGTAGGGGAAGTTTCCCTGGTGCCCTGGTCAAATTTTCTCCATTCACTAAAAATACCACCAACAGCTTAATCTGGTTCAAGATCAGCTGGCATTCATCTGTATCCCCCTCCCTGGGTCATGCCTGAAAATAGGCAGAATTTGTCTAGTGCACTTACCCGGTCAACAAAAACTAAAATAAAAAATATTAAAAAAAAGAACATGATTGAGACCTTCAAGTATTTGAAAGGAATAAATAAGGTGGATAAGGAGGGTCTCTTCAACCATAGTTAAAAAACAAAACATGAGGTAAGACGGTCTCAAGTTGAGGGGTGAAGCTTAGGAGAGAGGCTAAGAGGCACTTCTTCATGGAGAGGATGGTGATGGGTTGGAATGCGCTTCTGCAAGAAATGGTTTTGTTCAAGACAGTGTGTACCTTCAACAGAGACTGGGATGGAGTTCAGGGGAAAATAATGGTCTAGGGAGGGGCAGACAAAAGGGGAAGGGTGGATTGGGAAGGGGGTAGGGTCAGTAACCTAAACTGAGGACCCTTTAATATAACAGACTAGATAGAGCTAATGGCCTTTTTCTTCTGCCTTTTTTGTATATTCATAAATTATGGGGGGATGGAGGAGGGAAAAGAGGGAGTGAATGAAAAAAATGAATGGCACTAATATGATCAATATTATATAAGGAATAAAGTATAGGTGTCCATACGCAATGAGCCTATGTTTCCATCGAGGGGTTAAGATACCAGTTTATGGACCACGAGCACGAAGCTCGAGAGGTCCATGCTGGTATCTCACTCTAAGATGGAAACACAAGGCGAGCTGTGTATGGCCGCTCATACTTTATTTGTTAGAGTATATTTATTTCTGAGATAAAAAAAGAGTTATTTTACTGAAGGTTTAAGTTTAACAAGGTTTCATACCTTGTAATCACGCTCAGTGTGCTGCTAAATCCATTGGTGCAATCACGTTGCACTGCTGACTTTTGAATGAGTACGGCTTGGTAACATGGAGCTGACTATGGCAGTCCATGTCCAAACCATCTCTGTGAACTGCTCACTAAGCGCTGCCACCACGTTTGTCTGGATTTTTTGTTTGAACAGATCTTTTTCATCCAATCATGTGGTGGATAGCACAGGGCTGATGAATATTAATTAGGGGCTGCTGAATATTTATCATAGAACTATACATGATTTACCTACTTGCCTGCTATGGTAGCCCAGCTGGACTAGTTACCTTTTCTTTTTCTGTTTCAATCAAATTCATCTTTTTCATTCCATCCATTCCCAGCCCCAGTTCTCCAGAACCAACCCCACAACTTGCTTCATGTTACTTTTTCGATATTATAATAGATAAATTTCAACTTAGTTATTAATTAAAGGTTGGTTCTTTCAAAACCTTTTTGTATCTACTAGGACTGTATATATTTCATACATTTATCTTTTGGTTGAGCAGTTTGGCATATTTACTTTACCACGTAAGTTGTGACTTTACAGCTCATTGCGCAGTTTACCTCTTGCTCTAGGGTGTTCCTGTTTTGTCCCCTTGTCATCTTCCTCTAGAACCATTATTTTCTTTTTGCCTCTCCCCACTTTATACTTGTCAACTCCACTTTCCAAACTCTTACTATTCTCAGCCTTATTTCATTTATATTTTTCAGCTTTTTCCTGCTATCTTGAACCTCAGTTTTAAAACTCTTTTGGTTTTCTTTTTTGCTCCTTTTATACTTATTTTGGTAATAGGGGTTTATGACTGGAAATGATCCAGTCACTGAAGCAAATATTCATGTTAAATGCACATACAGTTCTAGGTGTCTGCATTGACTTTTTAACAAGGAAACTGTCAGGCCTATTTATAACGTCTGTACCTTTAACTTTGCAGAATGAATGAGTAGTTCCCCGTATAGCTATGGCCCCTGATGAAGCATCACATTTATGATGTGATTCACTAGGGCTTAGTGTTGTGATTCATTTCTCTGGTGCAAATATAACACCAGCTGGGTTATTTCTACATTTCATGAACATTTCCCATTTTTTTATCATATACACAATGGAGCGCTGCCTTTGTGTCTTCATACCCTGGCTAGATAGAAGCCTGGACTTCTCCACACACATTGATGCCATTTATAAGAAACTACACCCCAGATTCGGTGCCCTCTACTGTAGCAAAACTTGCTTCCCCCACCAGCAGATCCTCCTCTGAATGATCCTGCTGCTGTTTGACTATGATGTGGTGCTTTACGGCACTGCTTCAATGTCTTCATTACCTAGGCTGGACCCTGTTTTTTATTCCTTTTGCTGCTGTGCCCCCAATTCTCCTCTCTTTACCCACCACTATTCCCTCTACCTAAACCTATCACTCCTGTCCCTTAAGTCTTAATGGATCTCCCATTGCCTTGTATTCCTCTCCAGGTACTGATACTCTTTCCTTAACTCTGCCTCTCTACACTCCTCTCATCTGTCATTTCTTCCTACTCACTCTGGTCGAATGACTTCTGTACCCTTCACCCCCCTCCCCCACTACAGAACCTCCGTTGCTCAAACTGCTTTATCCATCCAGCTACTCACAGTCTAGAATGACTTTCCCACTCATTTCCACTTCTTGCCCTCCTACCTCTCTTTTTGGTCAGTTACCATGAGACCACTTTGCTCTTTCTTATGCCTGTGAGTAACATTCTGTTCCCCTCCACAACTCTTTACCTGCCTTCCTGAAATCTTTGCCTTCCCCTCTTCTCCTCTTTCACTCCCACAAACATAGGATTTCCTTCCCTTGTTATTTTTCTGACCTCTGTCTTTTCTGCTCCCAATTTTATGGCTTCCCCTCACCCAGTTTAAAGCAGCCCAATGCTTGCTTTCCTCTTCCCAGGTATCCTCCCTCTGGTACTCATACACTAGTACACTTCGTTTCTCCAGTCATCTTTTCCTTTTGTCACCCAGCCTTTTGCCTTGTAGCATATTTATTATTTATTTATTTATTACATTTTGGTGGCCAGGTAAGCCCACTGGGCACCGGAGGTCCCTTTTTCAGGGGCGACCTGGGATTACACAGCACTGATAAATAACACAGTATGATACAGAAATAGTACAGTATGATACAGTTGGCTGGTTACATGTGATGTGAGCAACATACAGTCATGGTGGTATACAGGAATGTAGCAAAACATTGAAGTAGACAAGAAAATGAAAGAGGAGGAGGTGACCCACATTGCTGATACATATTAGACTGTGAGATTCAGTTGTCCATGTGGTGGTCCCAGGAGCCCATTACAATGGCAATTGGTAGCTGCCATCACATGGGCCTTAAGCCTGGTGCAGAAACTTTTGATAGAAGGTGCTTCCTGCACCCCAGAAGGGAGTTCCACAGATTAGGAGCAGTGTGGGTGAATGACCTGCCATCCTTGCCTTGGTTCTTACTCTAGGGACAGCTAGGAGGATGAGGTCTGTTGTGTGGAGGAGCTGGGGATTAGTCTTTAGCGCAATGAGTCCAGAGAGGCTGGGAGGGGGAGATGGACTGATTAATTTGAAGGCTTGGCATAGCAGAGGGTACTGGAGATGAGTGTTCAGTGAGGGCCAATTTAGTAGGGATAAGGTATCGCAGTGGTAGTTCCTGGGGTTTGTCTGGGTGGCAAACCATGCCACCTAATTGCACAGGACTTGGGAGTCTGTTCATCTCAAGCCTTGCTACTCCATGCACTACTGGGGCCACATAGGTAATTGTCGGGAGGAGGACGCTGGTGGCGATAGAGACCCTTGCTTCAGGTATCAGCTGGTCTTTCAGTTGGTAGAGGGTGCCTAGTTTCCCATGTAAGGTTTTAGTGACTTGATCCACGTGGTTCTTGAGGGTGAAACCCTGGTCCAGGATGAGGCTCGGGTATTTTAGTGATGCCACTACCTCTAGGCTGCTGCCGGACATGGAGGTCAGGTGTAGGTGTTGTTTTCTATCATGTCCAAGGGATCTTGGACCGAACAGCATGGCCTTGGTTTTGTCCGTATTAAGGACCATTCTGTTCTTGATGAGCCAGTTCTCAAGGGACCTCAGGTGACTTTGGAGCAAGGAGCTGAGGCCACCCAGATTAGCGGAGGGTCGATAGATGACAGCATCATCCGCATACTGGACAACAGAGCTCCTGCCACATTTTATGTATTTTACTTTTTATTTCACAATTTTTTGCCAGGAAAGACACACTGAATTAAGACTTGTTTCCAGGCGTGTCCTTGGAGCACAGGAAAGTTAAGTGACTTACTCATGGTCACACAGTATGCAAGTTTTGGCTGTGGGATTCAAACCCAGTTCTCCAGGTTTGCAGGTCAGTGCTCTTAACCAATATGCTATACTGCTTCCCCATATTGTATGTTTTCCCTATTTTATTTGTCTATTTGCTCTATATATTCCTTTGGCATCACTGGTACTTTGGACCATGACTATTTACATACCTGGATTTTCCTTGAGCATTTGATATTTCCTTTTTACCATTGTATCTTTTGTATTCTGTCTCCCATGTACCCCTTCCACTGGGGTGCACCTGGAAACTAGACTTGGCTCAGTGTGTGTGTGTCCTGGTCACTAATTTATTTAGAAAGAAAGAAATCACTAAATCAGTCAATCAATAAATTAATGTATGTTGAGTGATCATACCCTGCAATTACTAAAGGTGCTCCCCTTCAGCAAGAATGAGTTAGTTTCAAGTCTGACATGGCTTTAAACCCAGCTTGGTGTTTACCTTTGGCTTACAGTAACTTTGAAGAGGAAATCAAAGAATTGTGAAAAAGATGCATAGAACCCATACAAGAGTGCACATTTTGGTGTTGATAAGGAACTGTGTAAGGGACCCCATGTGAAATGCTAAAAGGAACAGTGCATGACCTGAGGTAAACAATGGCTCCTAACAGATATGATGACAAGAGAGACAAGCATGGGACAAGGCAGGAGATGCTCAAAATGTGGCTCACAATCTTTGAATGTTCCAAGGCCCAACATATATACCAGTTAGCAGTGTTGTACTGAGACTGAATCCATGTTATAATGTTGAACGCTGGATCTGGCCCAGTGGCATGGCTGTTATGTCCTGCTTATGGATCAGAAGGAGGTCAGGTATATAGTACAGTTCCACTACTCATCTCCCTGGGAGGGCTATCCAGCATTTTTATGTTGTCTTTCGCATGTGCAAGCAACATATTGTGGTAGCTTGGAATAGCAGGTTTTAGAGGTGCGTCATGTTGTGGCCAATAGTGCCATTGCTTTTTTGGGCTGGGCTTTGTGGCACGAATGAGATTGCACGCTGTCTATGACAGTAGTGCAAAAGCGTGCCACCAACTTGAAACAATGTAGCCGCTGCAATGAGGGAGCGACCCATCATTGCAGGGCGTGCCTTGCCTGTATAACATTTCAATAAACATGGCGGGCAGCGCCGGCAGCTGTTGCCGTCCACCTCTCACAGTCCCACTTGCTTTCACCACCCATCCTAGTCTGCTTCTTGTTAAAAAAATTTTGCCCGTCTCCGAGATTATTAAAAATCATAATGCCCCTTTTCGGGGCTGAAATGAGGTTGGGGGGTGCACACTGCGGATTGCTCTGTGATCAGTGACTGACTCGTCCAGCGGCCCCCCTCTGTGCACTGACACTGTCATTGCCGTGTCCGCCGATCGACAATCAGAGCTTCTTAGTTTGGGGATAATTTTGGGTGCTGCTGGTATTGTTTACCCAAAATGTCACAACAAGCAGGGCCGGCAAGCCCATTGGTAATTGGCGGCAGTGTCAGTGATGATGGGCCAAAATCCCCAATCCATTGGTGCAGACTGAGAGACGGGGTGGAGCGTACATTTAGGTGCCAAGGCGCAGATCATCATTTGTCTCTGAGAAAGGCTTTTGAAATCTTCCAGTGGTTGTGCGTTGGTAATGGTTGGCAGTATTGTTTGGAGCCCCCAGAGGTCAAGCATCATCTAGGAGGAACATTGACTAGTTTGCCTGCTGTTGACTCCCGGGCATGGTCTGTGGTGTTTAGAGGCTCAGTCAGTAGTCAGGCTATGTTATCACCTAAGCTGAGGCATCGACCAGCAGGAGCCAGGAGGACGGAGATGTCGGGTGAAGCTGAAGAAGAAAATCTGCCGCTTTCCAGTACGGACATCTCAGGTGCACTGAATCCAGATCGGTATTGTACAGGCATCGCACAGCAGGGAGCAGGCATCAGCGGGTCAGGTGTTGTGTCGGGTGGTGACCGTGGCATGACGGGTCACGCGGGTGCTGCAGACTCTGACTGCCCTGGAGGAGAGGACTCACTCAGTCGTGACTCTGGGTGGGATTACTGACTCGTCGAGTAAAGTTATTTCAGCACAGTAAGCCTGTCTGTCAGCCAGCCTGCCTAGCCAAATAGCCAGGTACTGTATATTTGACTTGAGTAATTTGTTTAAAACTTTACACTGCCTTGTGAGGCTGTGTCACTGTGTTAATGGGGCTAGTGGGTTTATAAAATGACTACCTAGTCACTGAAGAATTGTGTGTGTGTGTGTGTGTATATATATGAAGTTAGAACAAGATAGAACAAGAACATTTTAACCTTCTCAAGATAGACCTTCCAAACTATCGAAATTCTTAGAAATTTTTACCACGTTTTTAATCGGGACATGATGTTTAACAGTGAGTGTCAAATGCCCTCATAAAATTGAGGAATCTAGCTGAGCATACCTCCTTATTTTCAAATGAGGCAAGACTGTCTTTCATAGCCTTATTAACTGCATGAGGGGTACTGTGACCCTATCTAAATCTTGGTTGATTAATATTAGAAGAGTCAAGAATAGGTTGTATGGAGTCATGGGTCCTGACCTGGGCTTTCTTCATTGGGGGGATCTGGGAAAGATGAATTGGAACATGTTGGCATGGGATGGGAAAGGTGGCCCAGGAGAGTTATGGGGTCAGGGGTCCTGACCTGGGCTTGCTTCATTCTGGGTGGGGGTGAGGTGGGAATATGGGAAGGATTAATCGAGTCACAGGGGCATGGGATGGGAAAGGTGATGTAGGAGAGTTATGAGGTCACCATCATGGTCCTGACTTTATCTTGTTTCGTTCTGGGGGGAAGGGGGGAATATGGGAAGGATTAATCAGGACATGGGTGCTTTGATGGGAAAGGTGGCCTTGGAGAGTTATGCGATCCAGGTGCTGACTTGGCTTGCTTCGTTGAGGGATTGGGGAGGTGGAAATATGGAAAGGATTAATCAGGACATGGGGGCATAGATGGGAAAGGTGGCCCAGGAGAGTTATGGGGTCAGGGGTCCTGATCTGGGCATGCTTCATTCTGGGTAGGGGGGGATGAGGTGGGAATATGGGAAGGATTAATCAGGACATGGGATGGGAAAGGTGATGTAGGAGAGTCATGGGGTCATCATCATGGTCCTGACTTGGCTTGCTTCGTTCTGAGGGAAAGGGGGGAAGTTGGGAAGGATTAATCAGGACATGGGTGCATCGATCGGAAAGGTGGCTTAGAATAGTTATGGGGTCAGGGGTCCAGACCTGGTCTTGTTTCATTTTGGAGGTACAAGCAGGCACAGTGCATCACAGGCAAGAAAATTCCATAGCTCAGGGTTATTTCTGAGGAATAACGATTTCTTCTTTTTCTGCATTCCCATATTAGTTTCCCCTGTAATGCCTTTGTTATGTTATGCTGGTACTTGGGTAAATCCTGTCATGATTGTTCAATCTTGAATCAGGGTAGTAATTTTAGCAAGGCAAATTATGTGCCTGACTAGGATGTGGGTACTATGAAACCAGATGGAGACTTCTGCCTATAGCTGTTTCAAGGCAAGTTGCATGGGAATTAATATTCATGTTTGTTTTACTTTCCTTCTTTTTTTTTTTTTTTTTTTTTTCAGATTAGTGAGTTTACTTTCTGGCTAAAATGTGTTGTGCTGTAAACCTAGTTTAAATAACCTAGTTCTACCAGTGTTGTACACTGTACTAATACATTATATTACATATAGGATAATGACTGTGTAATGGTGGTTAATCACGAGGTAATCACCTCAAGCAGTTGCCAGGACAACCAAGTAAACTTCAAGAGTGCAGCTCAAGAGATTTGCAATTGTCATGTCAACTGTGAGAGGTGATGATGTCCGTGGTTGACCTCTGTTACTCAGACATTGTATTTTATAGTCTATGGAAAACCTTGCTAGTGTGTGGGGGAAAATTACAGTTTTTTTTCAATGTGCATTTGTTCTGTTCGGCTATGAATGCCTCCTGGTTTGAATGTTGAGCACTTGAAGTGCTGAAATTGGCTATTGCGATCTATGCTGCAGTGGGTCTATAACTGTGAATGGAGTGTGTGTGTTTTGAATGAATGTCACAGGCAGCAGATCGCCTTTCCTTTTCAAGAATTTTGACAGGTAGTGACATTCCAACCTCTTAATCCCATTATTACATACTGTACTTGAACAAGGTTTACAGCATACTGATGTCATAATGATGGGATTATCAGGGTATAAACTGATTGAAAATGGGGTAATAGACACTGTCCATATGTTATAAATCTATAACACAGCTGAGAAAGAAGCAATATTTCATAGTTCTGCTTTTTACCTAAACAGCTCCTACTATAGAACTGGGAGGTAAAATGGGCTATGAAACTCTACATATGGAGGGGGAGCAGCTGCAGTCTAACGGACTGAAGTGCTGAACAGTCGAGCAGACTAGATGGACTGAATGGCCTGTATCTGTTGCCAATTTCTTATGTTCGTACATAACTTTGTTGTCAGTAATATAGCCCTTTCTTTGTAAAAGCAGTCAGCCTGGGGCTTGTATAGTATGACCATTGTAAGCAGATCCTCAGGCTAATCTTGTCACACTCTGCCAAACAAAAAGCCTGACTGCTCTTTGTGGAACTATAAAATATCCAGTAACAAGATTCGTTTGCTAGTTAACTTTTTAATCTCTACCAGAATTTAATCATTTTAAAATAGAAACGCTATCACCCTGTTTTTGCATTTGCATTCTGTTATTTCTAGGTAAAACCTGCATTTTATGATTGCTTGCGTTCTGTAAAATTCATTGTTGTTGCTTGTTTTTACCTTCATCCTTGCTTAGTTGGAACTAACATGCATGGTAATGTATAGTCATACCCAGCTTTGTTTTGCTTCAAGACATCCACCAAGTTCACTGCATCTGAATTTGCACAGGAGATATCGATGCCTTACCTCAGAGGGTGAAAGTTGATAAGCAGATTTCCCTTAATAGTTCCATGGTTTAGAAGTAAAAATGCTCGTAATTCTACTTTCACCGGGTCACGAGGACTTCCTGGTGTTAAAAGACGCCCATGCTCCATTGTTACATGATACTGGGGAAGTGCGGGGGCATGCTGCATTATAGTCTATGAGGGGCATCGTTTGGATAATTATTTTTTTCCATATTGTACTGGTCAGTTTGTGATGAAACATGGGCAGAGGTCATCTAACAAGGCTCTTGTTAGTCAACCACCACCCACGTTTCATCACAAATTGACCATTACAATATAAAAAAAGATCCAAAAGATGCCCCCTTAAACTATAATGCAGCGCATCCCCGTGCTCTCCCTAGCATCATATCACAACTTTGCTGGAGTGTGTGGCCAGAGCTGGGCGGCTCGTAACACCGGGAAGTTCTCGGGACTGGTGAAAGAAAAATTACAAGCATTTTTACTTCTAAACCATGGAACTATTAAGGGAAATCTGCTCATCAACTTTCACCCTGTGAGGTAAGGCACTGATATCTCCGATGCAAACACTGAGGCTGGCATATCTCTTTCAGGTTTTTGAACTATTCTCAGTACATACTTCCTGAATATTAGAAACCCCCTCAAACAGTGCGGCCACTCAATATACAATAGTCTCCACTACCCCTGCATAATGCATGGATACACTGTGTTGGGGGTGTTCCTAAGTCAGAAAGATGCAGTACAAGTTGTTAAAATAAATGTAAATAAACATGTTTTACTGTGGCAACATCAGCATGGTGGGCAGTCAGTTTTCCACTTTTTAAAAGAAAAACAAAATCAATTGGAATCGCTGCATCAGCAGTTAGTATAATGTGTTTTAAACCTGGGACACTTTTTTTTTTTTAACTTGCCCCGGATCCTTGGCCTTTTGGAGGGGGCCTCGTGCCCCCTCCAGCTCCATCTGCCATCTCCCTTCGGGATCCACTGGCATCACTGTGCTTGTTTTGACTGGGGGGGGTATTTATTTTTCCCCACATTTTCTCCCCATCCCAAGGGCGCTGGCACAAAGGACATTCATTCAGATGAACGGTGTGCATCTGCACGCCGATGTCAAGCACCTGACAGCGTCGTCCCTCCCCTGACTCCATACAGTCGAATGCCCCCCCGCCTGTGCTTCCACTGGTGGAAGAGCTATGGGTATACACCCAGAACCCACCCTGACAGAGGAGGAGAGCATCCATCGGGATGCTCTATCCTTCTGCCCCCACCCTTCCCCCAATGACCCAGGTCCGTTCCTGAACCCTAGTGGCCGGCGTAGCGTGAGGTGTGGTGTCCAGTGCCTCAACCCTCTGCACCACTGGGCCAGCACAAACGTGGGACACTTTGAGGCCTAAATATCTTCTGTTTGTGTACTGGAAAATGCCTCCCATTTGCACCTTACTTATGTCCTTAAAGCAGCAGTACTAAGTATGTAAAAAAAGAAATCTGCGCTTTTTGTAGTTTATTCCCTGTACTCTGTTGAGCATTTCCCTGGATCTTTCCTGCTGTTTCCTGTATTATCACCCCGTAATTCACTCAGTTTCCCTTTGTTTTTGTTTACATTTCTGCCACCCAACATGTTGACAGCAGCAATAAAAGATAGGCAGCCACCATATTTTCTCTAGATCTTCAACAACTGGAAAACGATCACTCCCTGATTTGGTAGTACTGCTGCTTTGACACTTGAATGTTACTATCCTATCCCCCACCTCTCTCCCTCCACTCCTCCACTCAGCGAGTACATATTGAAGTCTCTTAATCTTTCTTTATTTATATGGCTTGTGGAGCGGGCCCTGTACCATCTGGTTGGTAGCTGGGTGACGTTGCAGCAGTGCCCTGAGGTGAACACCAAGAGACCCCCACTCAATCAAATCAGTATGTTGCAAATTCAGGCTAAACATAAGTTTGATGCTACATTTACCCCTTTCTCTCTCCTAAGCTGGTCTCCGGGCTTCCTTACACCTGAGCTGTACCTCCTGATGCTGGCGGTAGGCAGGGCTAAAGCTCTGCAGCAGGGGGATAGGAAGCCCTCCACATCCTGTTGTCTCCAGTTTGCTTCCTGCCTTCAGTCTGGCAGGTACTCTGCAAGCAGAGCTCTGCCATGTGGCAGAACTGAAGACAGCAGACTATAAGTTAAGCAATTTGAATTCTTGGGGATATTAGAATTCACAGATGTATTTTAGAAAGCCAGTGTGGGTGCCAGTCTCAGTCTTGCAAGCTGCACAGTTTGGCCACTTTTTTCACTGTGTTGCTTTTTCCCCCACACTTCTGCACTTGGCCTGGAATGCTACCTCAGTGCAGTGTTAGTGTGCTTCAGGAATTCAAATTGGGCACCTGAGTGCTCAGAAAGGCGCAAAGTTTATGTCAGGGAGTCGGAACGGCTCCAGAGGGCTCATAAAGGATGCATGGCCCCATCTCATCATGGTGCTGTTCTCCCATGCTCTCTGCAGTATTGAGTCAGAATGGTGCTGTTTTCTCCCGCGTTTTTTTCTGCCCGGACTGCAATGCTCAGCCCTATCCCTCAGTCATTGGAGATGGAGGAGGAGCAGAGGACATGGGGAGAATAGTTCTCCCCTCAGACGGTAGCCCCATATTCTTTCTTCGCTTTGGCAGCATTCAAATTTGAACAAACTCAGCCGCTCGTCTATGGGGACCGACAGCATATCAGTGGCAGCTCCGCGACAGGGAGCTCTCACCGACAAGCGCTGCAAGGTGTAAGGGGCCCTTTTCTAGAGAGACCTTTAACTGGCATGGTAAAGGTCCTATCCCACATCTTAGACTTCCTGTCGATGGCTGGCATTCCATTACCTTAGCCGCTCGTCGACGGTGGACCGGCAGCGCGGCTTAGCGTCTCATCCTGGTCTAGGGAGATTCCATCGACGAGCGATACAGCACGGTAGGAGCGCCATCCTGCATGAGCACCATTTGGTCTAGGGAGATTCCATTGATGAGCGATACAGTGCGGGAGGAGCGCCATTCTGCACGAGCGCCATTATGGAGCCTTTGCTCAGCGGCCCCCTCCCCCCCAAATCTTCAAGAAGTAAGCCCCGAGGGTTTTCTCAGAGGCTGGATCCCTGCATAGTTTTCGAGCAGAAAAGTAAAGGTCTTTTGGATTACAGTATGGGGACTAAGACAATTCTGGCCCTTACAGGACTAAGACAGTTCTTAAAGGGCCAGCAGTATGGCCTTTACAGGACTAAGTCAATTCTTAAAGGGCCAGTGTATTCTGCAGAATCTACTAGAAGTAAATTAACATTTTGGATCACACAAAGGCAGCTCAGCATGACCTTTACAGGACTAACACAATTCTTAAAGGGCCAGCACATTGATCTTTGCTTTAGCAGCATGACATCAGAAAAGGAAGGGGTAAACTGGATTAAAGGGAAGTAAGGCCTTTTGTGGTGTTATGGCCTCACACAAACCTTCTAGGGGCATAAAAAGCCAGTGCTAATAGTCACTCCCCATAGCTGGGTCGCTGTGCCCATAATGTCCAGAGGGCAGCGACTGTAATGGGGTTAGACGTTATGGAGAAAGACCCTCCTCGGCCCAGTCCGATAGTTCACAGGTCATAATAAATGGCAGCCACCGGAGGGACCCAGTAGTCCGCAGCCCCCTCTGACACAGACCTCATAAAACAGTTAATTAGAGCCTCGCTCTGGATCCAGTAGATCACCTGGGATTACCAGATATGAGACCTCCCTAGAGGGTATGAGAAACAGGACCCTCCATATTCCTACTCTCAAGAGGCAATTGTTCTAGGGGGATCAACATTCCTCACATCACAGCAGAAACATAAGATATAGATGGTAATCTCGAGCATTGCAGGGGGTGCGTTTTGGACTCCCAAGACTCCAGTTTATCTTCTTCTGGAGGGGGAGTGAGTGGGCAAATCTCTGACCAAATTGGTCACTGTCAAGATTTCCCTCAGTTCACACCTGGCGGCTTCCATCCAACAGAAACAGGTTCTCACCTGACATCTACTTCCAAACGGGTAACAGCTTTCCGTATTTCTCCTGCCATTAGGGAAATGGCTGAAGGAGGAATGACAGCTCTCTAAGCTTTCTTATCCAGTGCCCCAGCAGATCCTAAGCTTTCAGGCTCCAAAAGAAGCAAATGGGAAAATGATTAAACTGCCGTGGAAGCTACCTTCTGGTTTCAAACCGAACCAATCAGTGAATCATTGGACAGGAGTGTAGAGGCCTTGCTTATGCAGCAAACTGATCAGTCCTCAGCTCCCAGTCAGAAGAGGCTGTCCAGAGCAATACTCAAACCTCAGCTGGCCACAACACATGGCTTGGAACCTAGCAGGCAGAGACCTCTCCCAGGAGAGGTTGGGCAATGCGTGTCACAGGCTACAGCAAGGGCAATTCAGGTTTCCAAGACCCCAGATGCAAATTTTCATGCCCAAGCTTATACCTGGGATCAAACTCAGCTGCTTGAGGACAAAGAGTATGGGTCTCCTTACATAGCCAGTATAACCCCAGAAAAGCACAGGGGTCAACAACAAGTACTCTCAAGCTATCTGGGCCCATCCTCTAGTAGGGGGCAGACCTTCACCTTTTCTCGAGCAATGGGTCCTAACCAAGTCAGTCAGACGGGTCCTGTACATCACCAACACCCCCTGCTGCCTCGTGTCATGCCCTCCCCTCTCTACGGTAAACCATCCAAAGTCACAATCTTCTACAGTCAGAGGATATTGAGCAAAGTGTACCCACAGACATCAACTAGGGGTTGCCCCTTATTCTTCATGGTGCAGAAACAAACAGGAGTTTTCAGGCCCCTCCTACATCTCAAAGTCTTGAGCATTTTTATCCTCCACAGACCCCTTAAGAGAAATCTGGTCATCAAACATCAGGGAGCTACTGAATGGGGCTCTTTCCAACATCCATCGATTTACAAGAGACCCATTGACAGAGCCCCATTCAGGAACTACACTAGAACCTGCTCCAATTCAAGCTGGGGAAGCAGTTCTTCTATTCAAAGCTCTGCCATTTGAGTATCCCCTAGACCCATGGGCATGATTAAAGATGCCAGTAGCAGGCACAGTCCACATAAAGACCCCACAGCTCAACCAAACAGTACATGCAGGGGCTGAGGTAGTCACGGGCCCTTTGGCACATGGTTTTCTCATTTATCGGAGATAGAGCTCTCCAACTCCATGACAGACCTAAATCCTTCAGGATTTATCATTAAGCGGAGAAGGAGTACCCTAACCCCACACCAGACATAAATCATCCTGGGGCCAGACATCAGGACACCAAAAGATTTTCTCCCCCGGTATCTAAGTGAAAGGATCGGCTAAAGCTCTTCAAGGATTTCACACAGCTTCTCGGCTGCCTGCTTATGTTTTCGTGCAGCTAACTGGGACAGATTAAACCCGCAGGTTAGGCCATCTTCACCAATTCGAATCACTACCGATGCAAACCTCAGGAGCTGGGGAGCTCACCGACATCAGCTGTCAGCACAGGCAGGCGGTCGCTGTTAAATGCAAGGACAGTATAAACATCCTCATGGTGAACGCAGTATGCCTTCCTCCGAGGCACTCTAAACAGCAGTTCCTCAATCAAGATGGACTGGTTTCAACTGACAATAGGACAAGGCTGGCATACATCACCCATCAGGGGAGTACAAGAAGTGCATAAATGCCATGGGACTCCCTCCTGCTCCCTCAGTGGACAGAGCACTACGGAGTAATGGATATGCAAGGATGAGGAAATGCAACATCAGACTGGCTCAATAGCAAGGTTGTTCTGCCAGGGGATTGGGAGATGAAGGACAGTGTCTTCCACACCCTAACAGAGCAGTGGGGCAATCCTCAGATAGAGCTTTTTGCCTGCGGGTGGAACTACAGAGTACAGCAATTCTGTTCTCTGACAAAGAATGAACCAACGGTGGCTCAGGACACCTTTTCCCGACTGGGGTGAGTTCAGTCTCCTGTGTGCCTTATCTCCTATGCCACTTCTGTCAAGAGCCTTCCTCAAAGCGGCTCTGGTCAGGGCAGAAATGAGTGTAGTCGGTCCTTTATGGTTTTTTCCACAAGTGGTCCCCTCTTATCATTCATATGTCAAGGTGACCACATCTTAACCTTCAAGTTCACCACGGATCTTATCCATCAAGGCCTGGTTCGGCATCCCAATGTGGACAACATGTCGCTCTAGGATGGAGATGGACTGGGAAAACTCCTAGAAGCTAGGCTACACAGCTCCTAGGAGTATGGCAGAATCTGGAGAAGATTCTGGTTCTGGCCTCATTCCATTCTCCTAAAGAACCATCCAGCATAATCACCTGTACTACTGCAGATCCTTTAAGATCGGTTGGAAAAAGGACTACAGTCGGTCACCTTATCAGTTCAGGTTTCGGCGTGAGGGGCACTCTTGTTGTTGGTTGTGGGAAAACTGTTCGGCTTACATCACCATGTCTGGAGGTTTCTAGAGGGAGCAACATTAAAACACCCTCCAGTTAACCAACACTACCTCCTCGGAGTAGTAGTTTAGTTCCCAAGGCCGGGGTCAAAGCTCCTTTACCGCCTTTCTAGCAGGCATCAGGCTCCTTACTGCCTTTCCAGCAGACATCCCTCTAGCATCTCAGAAGGAAGGTTGCTGTTTTCTGACAGAGGTTACTTCAGCCAGGAGATTCAGTGACCTAGAAGCATTGATCACCCAAGAGACGTACACGTCTTTTATTATGCTTGGTTATACTCACAACAGATCCAGATATTTTACTTTTGCCACAAGTTAGGTCTACCTTCCTTTATAATTAAAGGGTCATTTATTCTTCCTTCTGCCCACTTCCAGGAAACTATACAAAATGGGAATTTTCAGTCTCTAGACCCAAGACGAGTGTTGAAAATGTATATTAAGAGGAAGGAGGCTCTCGCAAAACTTCAAATTGTCCATTTCAACTACTGGCCAAAATTAAGAGTAACGTGGTTTCGAAGGCTCTATAGCCAAATGGATTCTAGCCATCATCTCCCAAGGCTTATGATCATACCGGAATAGCCTTGCTTGGCCTAGTGAGAGCCCATTACAGCTGAGCTATGACTCCTCCATGGGATACGTCATATCAGCATCTCCAGCAGATTTATACAGAGCACCTTATATAGCATCTCCGGAACACTTATACAGAGTAGCCGAATGTTTATTCATTCCAGTGATTACAAAATTTTATAAGCTAGATGTGATGGCCTCAGTGGAGGCATCCTTGTGCTTCAGCCAGTGACGGACACTTATGGTCACTCGACATTGTTCCCACCCGGGACATTTGGGGATGCACTGCTCTTGGATATCCCAGGTGTAAGGAAGCCCAGAGACCAGCTTAGGAGAGAGAAATTGAAATTTAAATACCTGTAAATTTTCTTTCTCCGACGGCTGGTCTCCGGGCTTTGGATTCCCTCCCAGAATGTATATAGTTGGCTGGCCTAAGGGCCCATTATGCCGTAACTTTGTTGTGTTTTCTGTTTCCAGTTCTCATAGTATTGCCTCGGGGGACTGCGTAGGAATGACTGGAGACAACAGGATGTGGAGGGCTTCCTATCCCCCTGCTGCAGAGCTTTAGCCCTGCCTACCACCAGCATTAAGAGGTACAGCCCAGACGTAAGGAAGCCCGGAGACCAGCCATCGGAGAAAGAAAATTCACAGGTATTTAAATTTAAATTTTCTGGGGGGGGGGGGCAGAGTGTGCTCTGACTTTTAATTTTTTTGTTGACGTATACCATATGCAGTACCACCCCTCATTTAGAATCACATTTATAGTTTGTGAATGAGCAAGGGTGAGAGGCAACTAAGACTGGTTACAGTTTGTAAATGGAGAAGTATGGCTTTCTCATTTAGATAGCTCCCAACCAGTTACCTGCACATTAGCTGGGGACCACACCTTAATTAAACCTATTCTGGGATGATGCACCCTACAGAATGGTAAGCCATTTCTGGCAGGTGCAGTTTAGAGTAGGGACCCAGCTGATGGTTGGTCCACCTTAACGTTGGTAGCTGGGGGATTTCACAGCAGGGCACTGAGGTGAATACCAAGAGACCCCCACTTCTTTTGAATTCAAATCAGTAAGTTGCCAATTCAGGCTGAAAAAATATGTTTAATGTTAAATTGACACCTTTTCTTGGACGGGGGGAGGAGTATGCTCTGACTTGTTTTTCACGCATACCGTCTTGGTCACTGTTCTGTGAACCACCTCATCTCTGTCAAAGTCTTTCCGAGGAAGGCATCTCCAGAATTGTACAGAGTATTGCAGGTGAGGCCTCACCAGTATTTTGTGTAGTACTATCAGCACCTTCATTCTTCTGCTCATGATACCCCTTAATGCATCCCAGCATGCCAGTAGCTCTCCCGATACCCTTCATACACTGTTTGGCTCCCTTCATGTCATCTGAGATGATGATTGCCAGATCTTTCATCCCTGCCTGGCGAGCGCTAGTGATTGCCCCCCCCCGTAGCTCATTTTAAGAGTTTTTGCACCCCAGTTGCATGATCTTGAACTTTTTTGCATCGTACCCTAGCCGTCACATTTGGGACCATTTCTCCAGCTTTTCTAGGTCCCAACAGAATTTACATATCTGTAAATGAAATTTCTTTTTATCTCTCTGTTACCTGGTTAAGGCTATTTTAATAAATGGCTAATTAAATAAATGAATAACTATAAGAAACTCAGAAAGCAAGTGGTGAGTTGGTCAACAGCAGTGCCACTACATCAAAGTCCTCCCCTGTGGGCACTGTTTTCAAGTAAAACAAAAATGAATGATGAGGCCGGCATTCCGGCTTGGGGGGGCCTATTATGCATCTCTCTAACTCCTGCACTACCTATGTCAATGCCAGCAAGACAACATTTGGCATTGACAAATGCTATTTACAACATGAAGCTGCCCAGTATAAACTGCTATAGCACTGACATGGGGTTTGATGTTGGCTGGAGGTCAAGGTGCAGCCTGTGAGCTTACAGAATGTGATGGATGACTAGGACAAACAGTGAAAAATGGGCTTCTGCCTCCCCCCCAATAATGTCGATGGCAACCATCCAAAATGCTCTCATTTTAAACTAATCCTGTTCCAGTGAAAACATCTGAAATGGGGAATTTACTGGTAAGTGTTTGAATTATATTGGTAACTTTAACACTACTTAGCTGGTTTTTAACCAGATTTTCAAGGTTAAGGTTCCCTGTCCAATGTTACTTATGTACCATATTTCAATTTCAGTGTGTTGAAAATGACCAATATATCTGCATTCAGTAAGTTATTTTATATGAAAACCCAGGTAAAACTGTAACTATAGCAGCATCCATGTGCTATTGTAATACTGTATATGATGTACTGTAATCCACAGAACCCCCCTGCAAAGGGAGGTAAAGTAGTATAGTAGACAGAATTCAGAGTTGTGAACACTGAGATCCAGGTCACAATTGCCATCACCTTCCTTTGTGATATTAGGCAAGTCACTTAACCTACTTGTTCTTAACTTTCTCTTTCTCTACAGTATCTCTGTTTACCTTCCTGAGCATTCTTTAACATCCGTGTGCTGGCCTAATAGCTCTTAATGGCCTGTAGAGTTCCTTGGTATACAAGTTGCATGGAAGGTTACTATATAAAACAAAATAATTTCTATGCGAGAAAGACGGTGAACATTTTTTTCTGGAAAGCATGAGGTGTTTTACATACAAACAGCAACAGCAATCACTGACAACTTTTTTACTGCACTCTCTGAAACCTGTTGATCTGCAGGAATAGTACATTGAAATCAAGATGCTGTCAAATGGAGCTGATCCCTTAAACAAGTCCAAATTTTACACAGAGAATGGAATGGAATAAAGGTTCCATTTTTGTTTATGAAAGGTCATTTTTCTAGTTAGAGCTGATATTACTGCGATGTTATGTACTCTATATTTTCACACTTAATGGTACTAAGATGAATGGCATTGTTTTGTTGTTGAGCATTCTAGCTGCATGCACAATGTGCAGCACACACTGTACTCATTGCTGGTCATGCTGCGTTCTGTAGACTCTGAGTTGAAGAATATTTGGCTGAGAAGTGCATATCGCCAGATGTGACCCAGAAGCATAGGGATGTTAAGTGTCATGCTCAGGGTGGCACAGTATGCAAGTGGGGGTAATGGGAATTAAGCCCTAGTCTTCTGGGTCTCCCCACTCACAACTTAGTGCTCTAACCCCTACTGTAAGATATACTATTTCAGGGTGCTGTAAATGTTGGAGGAAAGCAGTCAGGACTCATACTAAGAGGTGGGGCATATGGGGTATGGCATTTAGGCACTTTAAAAAATGATTCATCAGACCCCATGTACCCAAATGAAAATCCCAAATCTAATTAAAGGATGCCCCCCACTTTTTCCTCGCTTTAACCTCTAAAAACAATATAAATGTTTCCTGTGAATTGTAGATATGTGTGTGTGTGTGTGTGTGTGTGAGCATCATGTACTTTGACTTCTTTGATAACAATACAGTTGCATCTGTGCTCTTTCTAATTTTCATCAGTCTTGATTTTTCCAAAGTTGAAATTCTTGAACAGTATCCTTAATTGAAACTCAAGTGTTTATGAATACAACTGCCATGGCATTAAATGAACTACAGAAACATTAGTTAGACTGGATTGCATCTCCAGAGATACAGTACCTCTCAAATGCGATGAATTTCACATAGTCCTATGATTTTTACACTCAAATTTACCCTTGCACCGTGAAGGTTTGCTGATGTTCCTCATAATGCTAGAGCTATTCTAGGACACGCAAACTATTAAAACATTTAACCACCTTAAAAAAAACCTTCCTTACCACTAAACATATGGGCCCTCTATTCTTAGACATATTATTTTTTTAAATAAGAAAGTGCTATTCATTATGGCCTTTGTTATGCATTTTAATGCAGAGAGGTTGAGAGGTATGTCTCCAGAAACCATGTCATTTTTTTATATTTTAGTCTTCCACTAACATGTAACTTTTTTTTTCAACTTACAGGAGGGCTCCCCCAGGAAAGTGTAAATATAAACCGGTTCCTGTTAAGGTGAAGAGCAAACGTGTACCTTTTGTTCCCCAAGAAAGTAAGTCAACATTCAGTATGCTTCATGCTGATTTTCCAAATGAATATTTCATTTTTTTGAGGAATATAGAGATTCTGGTAGTGGAGAGATGGCAAGACACCACAACAGATTTGAATAGCCTTATTATTAAACTACAACCTTTTTTAATTTCTCTTAGAGTGGGTGATGAATTCTAAACAGGGCCGTAGTTCTCCATTGCACTTTGTCCTGATTTCTGCTGCAGGACTCAGAGGTATCTACAGCAGCATTTCTTGAGTTCTATGCTGCACGATTATTCATTTCCATGTCAGAGTGTCAGAATGCAGTACTGTAACTGGCAGAAATATGATGTGATGACATCACATGTGAACACAGAGGAGGGACTTCAGGGTTAATGGGGGAGGGAACCAGTCACTATAGAAAAACTGTATATTTGAATGAAGACTCATTAAAACTGTATATCTGAATGAAAATTCACTAACAGCAATGAATTGACAGCTCTGCATACTACATATCCTGTGGCATGTCAGTTTTGCATAATATTCCACCATTATGGAACTGCAGAATTCCTGGGGCCCTGATTATAAACGCAGGATTAGCCACTATTAAGCATCTGAAAAACAAATTGTAATGATAACTAATGTGACCAAAATAGGAATTAAACCCAGGTTCCTCAGGTACCATCCTGATGCTCAAATAGCTGAGCTATCAAGCCACACAGCCACTTGATTCTCATTAGATGAAAGCTGAAAAGGTGGAATACTCACCAATGTGACAGCACCAGTGTCCCAAATGTAGCTCTCTTTATCACTTCTGGGCATCACCCTCTGTTGGTTGAGTGAATAATTTGAAGACATCATCCAAACAAGACTTTAATGTGAGGTAGAATCTCTTTCATTTTTAGTGTATTAATTATTGAGAAGGAAGAGCGAATAGGCATTTGCAATGGAAATATAGTGTTGAGGGTGCTAAGCATAGAAAGGTTAACAGAGGCTGTGAAATGGCAACATTATTTTTTTCTGTTTCTCAGTTCCTTTGCACTAATTGGTAGATCTCTGAAAGCAATGCTCAGTGCAGTACAGTCAATGCACAGCAGTATTCATAAAATACAAGGATTTTTTGAAATGTTAGAAGCTTCTGTGTGCTGATTTCCTGTGCCTGAAAAGACTGCACACTGTTGTGGTGAGAAATAAAAGTTGGTAAAGTTGGTTAAGATTGACCTCAGACCTCCTTTGTTCTTTTAGTATGGGGAGTGCCGTGACTGCATTTTCTGGACTACCTATTTGTGTCGCTGAGCACCCAAACCTAGTTGCGGCTTTACTTCTGGCTGGCAATGCAGTAATCAGGCATAACTCAGAGTGCAGAAATGTTAATTCCCAAGAACAGGCAATGGAAAAAAAAGAGAATATTCTTAGTAATGGCAAAAATGTTACACCAGTCAAACATCTGCTTAAAGAATCTTAACAAATCTGACTATAGGGCAATATGCCCAAAAGAGAGCATGAAAAAGTAAGGAGACAATAATTGTCTTCAAAAAGCAAATGGTTCCCCAAGAAGACTAATTTCATTTAAAAGATAAGAAACAAAGGATTAATCCACTGAAAAGTTTAGCCATGGAGGTATTGTTGTATGAGTTCAATTAATCAACAACTTAAACTTCTGCTGTTGTGCACTAACCTTCAATAAAATAATATCACAAACACTAGTGTAGTCTTTCCTTTTATTATTGAATAACATCATTTTTGATGCCATTCTGTTTGCTAATGTTTTGCCTGTAAATAAGCTTTCACAAGGCTAGTGGTCCTGCATCAAACATATCTATCATTATTTTCCAATTTTCAAATAACTATTATCACTGATTTTTTCTCAGTTATCTAGCAATGCATATAAATGTTCACATACTGTCAGTTCATATACACTGTCATCTACCACATTTTCTCCATAATCACACAAGTGTTCAGACAGGGCACCTTCAAATGGAGAAAAATAATAATTTGATGACTTTTCCTCCATCTTAATCATTTCATCTCTAAAAATTAAAATTCTATTTTAATAACTGACCTGTTGCTATAGACTAACACTGTTCACTTTGGTTTCTTAGGTTTATATCATAGACCTCTACTTAACAGATAATATATAACGGTATTAAAATCAAACTTATGGATTGTTTAAATAATTGAAAATATTCAAAAGAGTTGATCACTTACAATTGAAGTTATATATCTGATAATTAGTATTTGTTATTGTGATGAATCATTCTCTAATGCAAAGTAGATCTGTCAGTAAATTAGTTTATTTTCACTAAATGTCATATTCTTATAACTTTTTTATCCTTCAAAAATATGTTTAGACAAAACAACACTATATAGACATACAGTATGTCTCCTCATAACAATAAAGGTATCTATTTGTAAAACACTGATAGTATAAATGCTTAGACCAGCACTTCCCTTTTTCATTGTAACTTCAGTATTCATTAGAAATCTTTGAGTTAAATCACATTATACAAATTTATTTAACAAAAGAAAAAATAGTTTTATTTATTGTTAATGCAAGGACATTTAACAGAAAGTGTTCTTTTGTCTGAAATTTTTAAGCCATCTGGTGCTTGTTATTGCAGTCTCCCAGTAATACCGGCTTATATGCAAATCTCCCGCCAGGTGTCCCAGCCCAACAGTCAGCTGCTGTGGCAAGGCTGCAATGGGTAGGCTGTGCAGGCTATTTAAATCTAATTGACTAGATTTGGTGGCATCTTTGAAGCAGCGACTGTATACTCTGGATGAGTAGGATAGCAGAGTATGGCAGGTGAGTGGTAGTCCCTGTTTGCATTCTGGCTGTTTGTGCTCTGTGTATCTAGCCAGCTTTAGTCAGGTTGTACAACAGTTTGTCCCCATTCCATCTGTGGCTTCTGGTTACCTGTATCACTACAGTTGCTACATTCTGCCCTGCAGCAAGGATCATGACTGTCTCCTGTGAAGTGCTTCTGCTATGCTCACAATTTCATATCTTCAGTTGGAGTGTTTTGTCTGCATGAGTAAGGTACTTGATTTTCAAGGGGGTGCTTGCCTGCTTGTTGAATTGTCGACTGTATCCAATGTTGAACAGTGAGTTGTTTCTGCATTAATTCCTTGTGCTGCTGTGAACTATTTGTGCAAAACATTGTTTAGCATCCAGTGAGTGAAAGTCCTACTGTTGCCTCAGTCCACCAGTCAGCTGCTTTGGCAGGGCAGCTGTGGGTTGGAAGACGTGGGCTATTTAAATCTGACTTACTAGATACAACAGCATCTTTTAGTGGTGGGGGCTGTGTACTCTGGCTGAGTACATATATGATGGCAGAGTAAGGAGTCTTCTTGAGTGAGATGGATAAGCCAGGGCAGGGGCTTGAGAATTTGTTTTAGGCTAGTGTTCTGTCTTATGTAAATCATGGGCTTAGATTTCTTTAACGCAATGCCATGCCCTAGGTTGTTTTTCTGCTGTTTAATCTTTCTAGGGTTAATTCTTAGTAGTACTTGGATCCAGGAACCACAGTTTGTCACTGTTCTAATATAGCCAGCCTGTGCAATATTAAATTAAGCCCATCTAAGATTACTTCTTCTGTTGCTGGCTTCAAGGAATTGTATTATTCATTTGGTGATTTTTTTTTTGAGCTTGTAACTTGTCTCATACTAGGAATGGGATCATCTGGAACACGGCTTGAATGTTTTTCTATGACCAGGTGCTCCAGAGGGTTCACCCCTACTAGAATCAAAGGCATGATTTTCAAAGGGCTTGGAATGACGCAGGGGACTTGCATCAATAGAGTTTGATGCAGGGACAACTTGCATAAAAAATTGTGGCAATCACAATTTTTTAATGCAGCCAGCATCAAACCCTCTCTTGTGCCAAATGCCACAAGTTAGACAAGCTCCCCTCTGGTCTAATTTGCACCATTTGGGGTACTCATTTTACAGGGTTTGCACCAAATATTTGACACAAGCTGCTGTAAAGTGTGGAAACTGTTGCAACTGTGCCATATGTATGAAACTTGGACCCGGTTGCATCAAAGGAGTTTTCGAGCATGCAAACATATGAAATTTGCCAGCAGATAAAGGCCTAGAGGTTTATCAAGTCTGCTCGAATGTGCAGCTAGCACCCCTTATTCTGCAGCTGCCCCTCCATTGACCCTCCCCTTTGTCCTGTCCCATCCCCTTTTGAAGCAGTCCACTGTTCTGCTGGATACCACTTCTGCAGGTAATGCATTCCACCCAGTCACCACCCTCTCTGCAAAAAAGTGTCTCCTCATTTCCCTCCTGAATCTTCCTCCCTCCAGTGTCATATCTTGGCCTCTGATGTTCCTTCCCTTACATTAAACAGCCCCTCTGTACCTGTCTTGTTTATTCCTTTCATGTACTTAAAGATTTCAATCATGTTGCCCCTGTCCCTCCTCTCCTCCAGTGAGTACATGTTCAACTCCCTCAGCCTCCTCTCGTAAGATAAGTCCCCCAGCCCCTTGACCATCTTTGTCACCCTGCGATGCACCCCCTCCAGTAACTTAATGTCTCACTTCACATACGAATGCCAGTACTGCATGCAGTGCTCCAGATGTGGTCTAACTAATGACCTATACAGTGGCAGAAACACATCCTCACTATTCGAGCATATACCCCTTGCAATGCAACCCAGCATTTTGTTGGCCTTTGCAGCCACCTTCCTACATTGTGCCAAGTTGTTCATTGACCCTGTAATGAGCACCCCTCGATCCTTCTCCTCCTCTGTCTGGGCTAGCTGCACTCCCTCAGCAGGTAACTCCTCCTTGGGTTCTTCATCCCAAAATGCAGCACCTTGCACATTTTGGCATTAAACCTCAGTTGCCAGGTGTCTGACCAGGTTTCAGGCTTTGCCAGATCATCCTGAAGCCCCTGCTATCCCCCAGGTCGTCCACCACTGCTCCTACCTTGGTATCATCAGCAAACAGACTGATCTTGCTCTTGATGTCCAGTGATATGTCTGCAATGAATATCCCAAACAACACTAGTCCCAACACTGAGCCCTGTGGAACACTGCTCATCACTACCCTTGAGTGTGAGAGCCCCCCCAACCACCACCCTCTACTGCCTTCCCTGAAGCCAGTTCCCTACCCATCTCACCAGCTTTGCACCTGCCCCTGTGCCTTCTAACTTACTTCCCAGCCTTCCAAGCGGCACCAAGTCGAATGTCTTACTGAAGTCCAGATACAGGACATCCACTGCATGGCCCCTGTCCAGTTGCCTAGTTACCCAGTCATAGAACTCAACCAGGTTGGTTTGGCAGGATCTGCCACGTATGAAGCCATGCTGTCTGCTGTCCTGTAGTCCTTTGGCCTCTAGGAGGGCCACCAGCCTCTCCTTCAGGATAGTCTCCATTAGCTTACCCAAGTTGGATGTGAGGCTCACTGGTCTGTAGTTTCCTGGTTCATCCTTGGGGCCACTTTTGTGCAGAGGCACCACATGAGCCATCCTCCAGTCCTGAGGTACACACCCCAAGTGTAGTGAGGCATTAAATAGGTCTGCCAAAGGTCCTGCAAGGATCTCCGCCAGCTCCTTCAGTACCCTGGGGTGGATGCCATCTGGGCCTGGCGCCTAGTCCACCCTCAGTGTCTTCAAACCCTCCCGAACTCTGCCCTCCATGATTTCCCCATCTGTCACCCCCTTCCCCCTGTTTCTGCCATTCCTTCCCCCTTGGGTTTCACCCCCCTCTTCTCTTTAGTAAATACTGAGCAGAGGTAATCATTTAATGCTTCTGCCCTATCACACCCTGCTTCCACCCAACCCCCCTCCTTCCTAATCCTTACTATGTGGTCCTTACAGCTCCTTTTCTCCCTGATGTACCTAAAGAAGTCCTTCTCCCCCTTCTTAATGCCTTGTGCCAGCCTGAGCTCCGTAGATGCCTCGGCTCCTCTTACTGCCCTTGCCACTTCCTTTGATTCCATCAAGTACTCCTCCCTGTCCTCCCCCCCACCATTTTCTTGTACCTCCTGAAGGCAGCTCTTTTCCTCCTTACCTTTTCCTTGACCTCCTTGCTCAACCAGCTCCATTTCTTAGCCCTATCCTTCTTGCTCTGGGCCTTGCAGCAGGTTTTGGTTGCCTCCACTATCCCCTGCTTTATGAGCTCCCACCTCTGGTTAGTGTCCATACTAGATTGAATTCTGGCCAGGTACTCTTTTACCACTTTCCCCATCCTCCCAAAGTTGGCCATCCTGAAGTCCAGCACTCTTGTGCCAGATTCCACTCCTTCCTTGCCCATATCCAATGTGAGCCATACTGAGTGGTGGTCACTCCCTGACAGCGGTTCTTCCACCATAAATTCTCTCACAAAGTCCTCATTTGTCAGCACAAGGTCAAGGGTATTCCCTAACCTGGTTGGTTCACTGACCAATGCTCCTAGCATTAAGGGTAACCACCTTCCATCCTTCTGCCCCCCTCCCATCCTGCCTTCCTTTGCCTTTACCAGCATCACCAATAGTACTTGTCATTCATCCTTTGTCACTGTTATGGGGTTAAGCTCATATGGTTTCCCAACCTGTGGTCTCTGCATGTCTCTTACCCAACTGCCATCCCCCGCTCCTAGTTTAAGTTCACAACTTCCTCTATGTACTCCTTCATCCTCTGTTTCAACACTTTCTTTCCCTCCTCACTCAAGTGTAGTCTGTCCTTGGCATAGAGACTACTGTCCTCCCAGGTCCCTCCCCACCCCTCCTACAGCCCATACACTTTAGCATAACACCAGGTTCTTAGCCATTTGGCGCAGTTATGTCAAACATCAGGTCTGACACAGGGTTTGACCCAAATCCTGAGTCAATCTTTGAAAATCAGGTCCAAGGTATTTAGTAATTTCATTGTACAGTTTAAATGATTATTGATACTACTGTTACTTTTATCCTCGAGTCCTGTTCTCCCTAATCCTGGACCTGCTACTTTTCCTCAGTTTGATTCTCAGTTATCTAAGCACTCTGTTAGTTTTGTCCATTTAAATATTCAGAGCATTTTGGCAAAATGGGATAATTTTGAGGCATAGGTTTTATCACTTTATTGCTCTTTTTTAGACTTAGCTCTCTAAAAAACAAATTCCTAACTTTTATTAGCCTGAAAGGTTACAATGATTTTAGAGTAGACAGGAAGAGTTGTACACGTCGGGGTTGTTTTGTGACAAGGGCAGTAAGTGGAGCCAAGGCAACGATGGAACTCAGGCTGGCACAAGGCATTAAGAAGGGGGAGAAGGACTTCTTTAGGTACATCAGGGAGAAAAGAAGCTGTAAGGACCCCATAGTAAGGATTAGGAAGGAGGGGGTTGGGTGGAAGCAGGGTGTGATAAGGCAGAAGCACTAAATGAGTACTTCTGCTCAGTATTTACTAAAGAGAAGAGGGGGTGACACCCAAGGGGGGAGAAATGGCAAAAATGGGGGGAAGGGGTGAAAGATGGGGAAATCATGGAGGGCAGAGTTCGGGAGGGTTTGAAGGCACTGAGGGTGGACAAGGCACCAGGCCCAGATGACATCCACCCCAGGGTACTGAAGAAGCTGGCAGAGGTCCTTGCAGGGCCTTTGGCAGACCTATGTAATGCCTCACTACATTCAGGGTATGTACCTCAGGACTGGAGTATGGCTCATGTGATGCCCCTCCACAAGAGTGGCCCCAAGCATGAACCAGGAAACTACAGACCAGTGAGCCTCACATCCATCATGGGTAAGCTAATGGAGACTATCCTGAAGGAGAGGCTGGTGGCCCTCCTAGAGGCCAAAGGACTACAGGACAGCAGACAGCACGGCTTCATATGTGGCTGATCCTGCCAAACAAACCTGGCGGAGTTCTATGACTGGGTAACTAGACAACTGGACAGGGGCCATGCAGTGGATGTCCTGGACTTCAGTAAGGCATTCGACTCGGTGCCGCATGGAAGGCTGGGAAGTAAGTTAGTAGACACAGGGTTGGGTGCAAAGCTGGTGAGATGGGAGGGAAACTGGCTTCAGAGAAGGCAACAGAGGGTGGTGGTGGGTGGGGAGCTCTCATACACAAGGGTAGTGATGAGCGGTGTTCCACAGGGCTTGGTGTTGGGACCAGTGTTGTTTGGGATATTCATTGCAGACATATCATTGGACATCAAGAGCAAGATCAGTCTGTTTGCTGATGACATCAAGGTAGGAGCAGTGGCGTATGACCTAGGGGGATGGCAGGGGTTGCAGGATGATCTGGCAAAGCTTGAAATCTGGTCAGACATCTGGCAACTGGGGTGTAATGCCAAAAAGTGAAAGGTGCTACATTTTGGGATGAAGAACCCAAGGATTAGTTACCAGCTGGGGATAGTGCAGCTTGCCCAGACAGAGGAGGAGAAGGATCTGGGTGTGTTCATTACAGGGTCAATGAACAACTCAGCACAATGTAGGAAGGTGGCTGCAAAGGCCAACAAAATGCTGGGTTGTATTGCAAGGGGTATATCCTCGAGGAGGGAGGAGGTGATTCTGCCACTGTATAGGTCATTAGTTAGACCGCACCTGGAGTACTGCATGCAGTACTGGTGCCCATATCTGAAGAGGGACATTAAGTTACTGGAGGGGATGCAGTGCAGGCGACAAAGATGATCAAGGGGCTGGGGGACTTATCATACGAGAGGAGGCTGAAGGAGTTGAACATGTACTCACTGGAGGAGAGGAGGGACAGGGTGGACATGATTGAAACCTTTAAGTACATGAAAGGAATAAACAAGATAGGTACAGAGGGGCTGTTCAAAGTAAGGGAGGGTAGGGACACCGGGGCCATGATATGAGACTGAAGGGAGGAAGGTTCAGGAGGGAGATGAGGAGACACTTTTTTACAGAGAGGGTGGTGACTGGGTGGAATGCGTTACCTGCAGAAGTGGTATCCAGTAGAACAGTGGACTGCTTCAAAAGAAGATGGGACAGGACAAGGGGGAGGGTCAATGGAGGGGATGGATGGAAGGGTGGGGCAGCTGCAGAATAAGGGGTGCTAGCTGCACATTCGAGCAGATTTGATAGACTTCTAGGCCTTTATCTGCTGGCAAATTTCATATGTTCGTACTCACAAAAGATCAACTAACAGTTTGCCAAAATAATTTTGTGAATCCATCCAAAAGTTGTGATTTTTTTTATCTTAATAGCTGTTATTAACAAGATAAAAAAAAAACTTGATGGCCCTTTCTGACAGTCTCAGTGACCACTGTGCAGTTTTTTCATTGCTGGGGTGCCAGAAGGATTCCTGTTCCACCAGTGTTCATTTTCACAAGAAATATCAAAAAATGGGATGTATTAAAATGTAGAGAAACAGTCAGCTTAATTGGATTTGTTTAGAACACAATATTTCAACTGCGGATGCTTTATCAAAAAATATTGTGTTTTATTTAATGCAGTATGTGATAAATTCCTTCCTTTGAAAAAATGTAGGATTAAAAGCAATCAGCAGGGGTGGATTACTCCAGAGTTGATAAAATGAATGAGATCTAGAAATAAAAGGTGGACGGATTATAGGGGGACCCAGGATGCTGCCACAATAATGTATTTAGAAACAACTAATGAATAGTTGTAAACCTTTGGTTAGAAGTTTGAGACAACAACATTTTATAAATAAACAGTATAAATTCCCTGTAAAGAATGTGGCTACAACCAGGAATCTTAACAAGTGAGCTGCTAGAGAAACAAAATCTAAAAAAGTGCTCAAATAGACTTTCTACTGGATCTGGTGTACTAACTGAACTAAATTGTATAACTGTGGAATTTAATAACTTCTTCACTATTTGTCCAATTATGTAACCAGAGATTATGTTATTAGTATGTGGGTGTCGATAGTATTTCTTTACCCTTGCCCACTACGGATATCCCTGATTTCTGTTCTGAAGTTCTCACTCCTTCAGATGTGTTTGATTATCTGACTGAAATGAACCCAAGACCTTTGGTTGGAATGGATAAATAGGATTTCCAGCTAGGGAAGGTCACCACAGATAAACCAGACAAAGGTGGTAGCAGGGAGGAGGCTGGCAATTACAGGCCAGTTGGCCTGACATCGGTGATGGAGAAATTAATTGAATCACTACTGAAGGAAAGGATTGTGGAACATCTTGGATCCAGTGGCTTGCAAGATCCAAGGCAGCATGGATTCACTGGGGGGAGGTCATTTCAAACAAATCTGATAGATTTCTTTGACTAGCTCACCAAAAAAGTAGATCAGGGTGCAGTGGTGATGTGGCCTACCTAGATTTCAGTAAGGCCGTCAGCTCCATTCCACATAGGAAATTCATAAGCAAGCTGGACAGCCTAGGAGCGGGGCCAAAGGTGGAGAACTGGGTAAGAAATTGGTTGGGGACAGGCGGCAGAGGGTGGTGGTAAATGGAGTCTACTCCAAGGAAGAAAAGATGACCAGCAGGGTGCCACTGGGATCAGTACTCGACCGGTCCTCTTTCATGTCTTTATTAGTGACATTGCAGAGTGGCAAGAAGTAAAAGTATGCCTTTTTGCAAATGACACAAAGATCTGCAATAGGGTAAACACTCCAGGAGGGGTGGAAAAGATAAACAGCAATACAGAGAAGCTGGAAGAGTGGTCAAGAGTGTGGCAATTAAGTTTCAATGTGAAGAAGTGAAAATCATGCACTTGGAGTGTAGACACCTGGGACAGGGTACAAAACAGGGGAGTGGTACTTGCGACCACCAAACAGAAAAGAGACCTGAGTATAATCATATCTGATGCCCTGCAAAGTCTCTCAGTAGCTCAGCTCCTGCAGACTCCTCCTACCAAGAATAACATAAATGATGTGTTATGGCTAAGTTACATTTTATTAGTTACAAATCTAAGTAGTCAGATGCTAGATGCACCCTCCCATAGCAGCCAAACATTTTTACACTCTCCCAGCTCTTTGTCAAGGCACTGGGATAGCTCAACAATGTTTGGCTGCTGTCTCAGTGCCTTGACAAAGAGCTGGCATCTGACTGCTGAGATTTTTAACTAATAAATATAACTTAGCTATAACACAGTGTTCATGTTATTCTTGGTACATGGAGACTGCAGGAGCTGAACTACTGAGAGATTTCACATGTACTGATTTTGCTTTTGGCCCAAGTCCATAGCCTTTTAGTAGCCACTTTATGGTTGGTTGGTGATATCTGATGACCTAAAGGTGGCCAAAGAGTGCAATAAGGCTGTAGGAAGAGCCAGTGGGATACTAGGGTGCCTAGGGAGGGGTATCGCCAGCAGAAAGAGAGAGGTGGTGATGCCGCTGTAAAGATCACTGGTGAGACCTCATCTAGAGTACTGTGTGCAGTTCTGGAGGCCACATCTCTGGAAGAACATAAACAGAGTAGAGACAGTCTAGAGGAGGGCAACTAAAATGGTACAGGGACAGCATTAAAAGCCCTATGAAGAGAGACTGAAGGACCTTAATATGTACACCCTGAAGGAAAGGAGGGAGGTGAGAGATGATTGAGACTTTTAAATATCTCATAGGTATAAACAAAGCTCAGGAGGGAAGCCTTTTTCACACAAAAAGATGCTCCAGAGCAAGGGGTCATGGTATGAAGCTGGAAGGGGGTAGACTCAGGGGAGATGTGAGAAAGTACTTCTTCACAGAAAGAGTGGCAGATGCCTGGAACAGCCTCCCAGTGGAGATCATGGGGGAAGAAACTGTAACGGAATTCAAGAAGGCATGAGATAGACAAAAGTGAGCCTTAGTGGTAAGGAAAGGGGCAAGTAAGCTGGAAATCGGGTAGGGTCTGGGGTGTTACAGTAGGTAGGGAAATATGGGCAAACTAGATGGACCAGTCCTTATCTGCCATCAGAGTCTATGTTTCTATTTAGTAGCTTTTCTTTTGGTAAACAATTTGTGAAAGTTCCCTTTGTTTAGGAGAGTTTCCTTCCTTATAGAAAAATGCAATTGTTGTCTCTTGGCATAAATCTGGTGATTAACCTAATATATAAAACTATCGACCAATTTCTTTGTTGGACATTTTAGCAAAAGTTAGAGAACAACCAGTGTTTGTTCAGAACTTAGATTATTTTACTAAGTATGATGTCCTGACCCCAGAACAACACAGCTTCCACCCAAGTCACAGTACAGTGACATCCCTGATGGGATTCACGCAGACAGTCTGTGAGGCTTTAGATAAGGGCCTCTATTCTATGGTTGTCTTTTTGAATCTCACCAAGGCCTTCAATCTGGTTAATCATCAGCTTTTGTTTAAGACTTTAGGTGACATGGGCCTGATATTCAGAACTTTGCATGGGTGCTATGGGGTCTTTGCCCTTGCAAACTGGGTTTTGCCCTGAATGTCCATATTCAAAAGGGGGCTTTGCCGGGCAAAGAGGGTTAGAACACATGCAAAACATATGTATGTGGGTGGGCAAGGGGAGGTGCATGGCGATGAATAGCCGTGCTACCCAATATTCAGTGGATTGACGCTGTGCAATAAAAAGTTAGTGTGGTCCTCTTGCACAGCACAAATACTACTCAACATAACCACATCTTACTCCAGGCCACACTAGTGGCTGGTTGTCCACTGGGGGAGCACACCACTCCATGTGGTGTGCTGCACCCCCAAAAGCCAGCCCATAATTAACTTAAAACTGCCCTGGTGGCTTGTGATCCACCCTTCCCCTGATTGCTAGCTCAAGTAATAAAATTATAATGGCCTAGGTGCTCAGTGCACCCCCCCCAATCGTCAGGCCATACAAAATATAAAACTTCCCTGGTGCTAGTGGTGTCCCCACTCCAATCATCAGCCCATATTAAATGTAAAACTTCCCTGGTGCTACTGGTTCCCCTTCCCTCAGACTGCAAGCCCACACTAAATTTAAAAGTTTGTTGGTGTTAGTAGTCACTCCTCCCTCTAATTGCTGGCCCATACTAAAAATAAAATTGACCCCCTTAGAAAGCTTCACTGCCGAGTCACCAGGAGTTCAGATTATGTGGCCCTGGCATTCACTAATAAACAGCATTTGCATACATTTTTGGAAAGTATCTTCCTTGCGTATGTGCGATATCTGTGACTGTGTATTTTCTGAGCTGGCTGCCCACTTTATCTGCACCTGCTCCCGCTCGTCAGCATTGCAGCAGCAATCTGTGGACTGTTCTAAAAGAAAAACTTCCCTGGTGTTTAGAGGTGCACCCTCCCTCTGATCCCCAGCCTATACTAAATTTAAAACTGCCCTGGTGCTAGTGGTCCCCTCTCCGATCTCCAGTTCATAGGACAACTGACAACCCTCCTTGGTATCAAGCAGCTGCCTGGTACTGAACACTCACCCAGTCACCTTACCAGTATCCTCATTGCCACAGATGTGCATACAGCGACTGGCACAGCCCTCATCACACCTCCTTGGCCTGCCGCCATATCTTCAGACACAGAGCACGCACATCTTATTTACTGGTCAGAGTGATGTGCCCTGTCCTCTAAATAAGATACGCATGTGCTCCCTGCCTGGACATCCGGCGGTTGGTCAAGGAGGTGTGAGGAGGGCTGCACAGGTCACCGTATGCACACCCGCAGCACCGAGGATACTGGTAAGGTGACTAGGGGTTGGTGATTGATGCCATGGGGGGCTGATAGACACCAGGGAGAATTGTCTGTTGTCCTATTGGCTGGTGATTAGAGGGGGGACCACTAGCACCAGGGATGGTTTGATTTTATCATGGGCTGGCAATCAGAGAGAGGGGTAGCACTAGCACAAGGACAGTTTTAAATTTAGTATGAGCTGGTGGAGGGAGAGGGGACCACTAGGCACCAGGTAAGTTTTGCTTTTAACGCTGCCTGACAATTGAAGGGAGGTAGACTAGCACCAGGAAGTTTTAAATTTAGTTTGGGCCAATGATCAGAGGAGGAGAGACCACTAGCACCAGGGAAGTCTAAAAGTTTCTATGGGATGATGATTGGGGGGGGGGTTATTAGCAACTGGGAAGGTTTACTTTTACTATGGGCTAGTGATCAGATGGGGGGGGGACCACTCGGCACCAGGGCCATTATACTTTTATTCTATGGGCTGGTAAGTGAAGAGAAGGGGACCACTAGAAACAGGGTAGTTTTACTTTTAGTACAGGCTGGTGGTTGGAGGGAGTAGGGACCACTTAGGCACCATCTACCCATGTCTGGGACCTGGCAATTGGGAGGGTGGCACCACACTAACCTGCCTTGCCACCCATGCAAATAAGCCCATAATGGGCATGCAAATGGCCCCTTAGTGCCTTGCATGCCCATTGAGCTCATTTGCATTGGTTCCTTTGAATATTACGGATAGTGCTATCCACTCTGGCGGTGTACATCAGGATAAGTGTCGCGTCAGCACTACTTGACTTAGCGCTGTTCCAACATGGCCCTATATTCATCAAGTAGTGCCAGTGTGCTATTCAACTGAATATTGCATCCTCAGGCACATGGGCGATTGCAAGATGCAGTGAAAAGTTTTGCACTCTGCTTTGTGCTATTTTGAATATCAGGCCCCTGGAGTTTTGGGATGCTGTTGTGGGCTGGTGTTGGAACTATTTACCTGGTCATATCCAAATGACAACAATTTCTAATTGTCTCTGTTCTCCTGCTCCAATAACTTTACAGGTAGGTGTGCCACAGGGTTCAATTCGGGGTCCACTTTTGTTGAGTTTGTTTATGAACTCCTTCCCAAAAGTTTGTAAATAATGAGATGATCCTCACAAGTCGGTATAGTCTTGTGAATCTGAAGAAGACACTGCAAAATGATTTCAGTCCTGTACATGAATAGTACTTGTCCCCAAAGCTAGTGTTAAATGCAACTAGAACCAAATCCATGATTTTTCATAATACTAGGAGAAAGTTGCCTCCTTCGTGTTTTACTGAGTTAAGAACAATTTACGGTACTGTGATAGTATACTTTCCTTCTTCTTAGTAAAACTTGTATACTGAAGATTGGGAGCTTTATACAGACTAAGTTCCTTTCTGCTTCCCTGTACTGTACTAGATTATTACTTTCTCAAAGTTTTTTTTTACTTCCTATTATTAATTCTGATATTTTATTTTATTTTGTTGCTGGGGAGAGTGTGCTGTCTTGGATTACGTTCTTAGACAACCAAACAGCTAGGTTTGCTTCTCAGCTCTCTGCTCAAACACATCATTTGTGTTCTTTTTAATACACTTAATTGATCTGCACCTGAGCAAATGTTTAAGACACACTTAGGAACTTTGGCTAATAAAATTGCTCTGAAAAAAGTTCCAGCAAATACTTTATTGTTTCTTTCAGCAATGGACTACCCTGTCATGCTCATGTGCTTTTCTAAATATTTTTTTCATATCCCAACTGTTAAAATGAATTTAGGTCAAAGGTCATTGTAATATCAGCTTCAATATTGTTACGGATCATTGCCCTTGAAGTTTACTGATGTTTATTTGAGCATTTCCAGTTTCAAATTTGGTCTAAAAAATATTTGTTGGGATCCAAGAGC
This sequence comes from Neoceratodus forsteri, assembly GCA_016271365.2. NCBI lineage: Eukaryota > Metazoa > Chordata > Ceratodontiformes > Ceratodontidae > Neoceratodus > Neoceratodus forsteri. The sequence continues at coordinate 46,516,901 of CM057451.1, forward strand.
TGATGTTGCACATGATCTAATAGTTTTATTATTAATTATTGATTTGTTATTATTTAATGTTGTTTATATTAATGAATGTTTACCATGTTAATTATTGTTATTTAAGATTTATTGTGTACTGTTAATTTGTCATGTATACAATATGTTTTTTGTTTCATATCTGGCCACCCAGGAGAATGGGCTCTATGCTCATGGATTTATCATATTTTAAATCAATCAATTAATCAATCAATTTTTTTCCTAAGGACTATAAATCAGTTGTAAACAAATGACATTGACCGAAAGCATACTAATCATTTATTGACAGGATGAATCTTTTATTTTGGATTACCAAAAAATTAATTACAGTAACAAATATTAATTATCAGACATAGAACACCATTTGCTGGTGATCAACCCTTTTGAATATGTTTAATTATTTAAATATAAACAATTTATAAGCTTGACTTTAATATTATAGTCTTTTTCAGTAGAGGTGTATTGTGTAAACCTAGGAAACACTAGTGACCAGTGTTCCTGTACATGAACAGGTTAGCTATAAAACATAACATTTATTTTTATAAATGTAAAGATTAAAATGGTGGAAAATACATCAAATAATTATTTTACTGCATTTGAAGGTGCCCTGTCTAAATGTATGAGTGGCTACAGAGTTAGTGTTGTAGTTCACAGTGACTGTCACCTGAAGCACTTCACCTAGCCATCACCTCCTCAGTCTTATTGCTGGTGGACTATGGCCTCACAATCTATGCTGCTGCCGGCCCTATGGCACTTCATCAAATACAAGTAGTCAATTATAAGGCCTGCCAGTTCCTCTCTGGTGCTGACAGAATTACACATACCTACACCCTATACGCGCTCACCAATATCCTCTCCCTTGAGGAAAGACTATTATACCAGGCCTGTCTCTTCACCAAAAAAATCCACCTATGTTTTACCCCAATAGGTGTCATGGCTTCTCTTCAGGCAGCCACTATCTCAGCATCCACACGGGCTGCCTCAGAAACTATCTGGAAGTGCCTTGGTTCAGGAGCACCCTGGCCCAGCGATTCTTCCCCCTTAGAGCTCCATCCTGGTACAATGCCCTGCTTCTGGCTGTCTCATCAATAGCCAATCTAGGACCTTTTAAAGTTGCCTTAAGGGCCCATATTGTTTCCTCACGTCAATGCCAGTGTAACCAGTAACCTGTGGATCCTGCACCATGCCACTAGGCCACACACCCACCCTTGGCCAGGCAGTGGAAAGCTCTTATTATTTCTAGCCTACAGGCTCCTCACCTCCTTTGGTTACCATATAGTCACACTGGACTATGAATGCATTGTATTATGCATAAGTCAAGGCCTCCCTGATGCGGCTTACTACCAACTCATATCAAGCATTGCTTTAAATACCAATTGCATAGGTCTTAACCACTCATTAGGTAAATATGTCGATAGCTCTGCCCTGTTTTAGCTACCAAATGCATTGGCATTAACCCATGCTCATTGTACTTATACTCCGTATGATTGCTTACCCACATTTATTCTATGTATGTACTGTATGAATGTCTATGTTTTACTCTTGCCTTTGGAAATGAGTGTATGACTCAAAGGGTTGTAATTCTGATTTCCTAAATAAATAAAATAAATAAGTATGTAACTGAGGATATGTGAACATTTATATACATTGCTTAATAACTGCAATACAAATCAATGATCGTATCAATTTCATTTATTTATATATTTCAAATGTTTCACCAGGAAAGACATACTGAGCTGATAACAGCTCCTCTCCAGGTGTGTCCTGGGAGAAAGAATGTGGAGGAATGGACAATATGAAGAAATAATTGGCAGTACATTAAAGGAATACTTAAACAATAGTAGATAAAGGCAATACATTATAACAAAAGAAGCAAGGTGCAATATATTACAGATGTGCACCTATAATCATCACAACAAAAATAAGTACAACACAGTACTTATTGTAAATCCATCCATGTGGAACAGTTGAGGTAATGATACCAAAACAGAGACAGAGCAAACAGTGAAGGGAGTGGGGTGCATCTAAGTAAAGGGTCTGAGGCAGTTGCAAGTGGGAGAAGTAAAGTCATGAATAAGAGAATTACGGGAAGAGGGAGTAGAGGTGCAGTGAAGGGACAGGGGGAGAGAGGACCTAAGTTTAAGGAAATTAACATCAAAAGACAGGTTGGTCAGCAGTTGATTTCCTAGAGGAATAGAAAGGGAATCGGAAACATTACTGCAGAGATTGTAGGAGATGAGGAAGACGGACAGCAGAGAGGTAAAGCAGGAGGGAAGGGACCCAAACTTGAATTTTGATATGAAGGTGCCACAGTGGGAAATGCACATGGCATTAATGGAGAGGAAGCAGAGTGAGGCATAAAGAGAGAGGCAAGGGTACAAGTGGGACAGGCCAAGACAAAGTGGCAGAAGGAATGAAAGAGGGGGGTCCAGTCACAGAAAGATGTATTTGGCTCTAGCACTGTAGACTATGTCACCATAGTCAAAGATGGAAGATATAATCTTCAATGCAGTTTCATGGCTGAAGTCTGATACACAATTTATTCCTGTAAAGTGCATCAAACTTGAGGTGAAGCTTAAGGTGGACAATATTAATGTCTGCTGAGAAATTAAGATATCAGTTAACCCAGACCATGAGATACTTAAAGGAGGAGGAGACATCCTCAATCACAGCATCATCAAGGGTATGGAATGATGCAAGAAGGGAAGAGTCTGTAAGCATCTGTTGGGAGCCAAAGATAATGGAGGCCATTCATTTTGCACAGAGGGACAGTTGGTTTGTACAGAACTAGTGTTAAATATTGTTAAAGTCCATTTGTAGTCAGAAAGTAAGATCGGACAGAGGCACCAGAGGCAAAGAGCTCTATGTTATCAGTGTACATATGAATAGATGCTAAGGAACAGGTAGAAGGGAGATCATTCAGGAACATGGAAAAGAGAATGGGCCAGGGTCAGATCCTTGTGAAACACCTGATCAAATGGGGTGGGGGAGAAGGTGTTTTCGATCTGAACATCTTCAGAACTGTCTTCAAGGTAAGAGTGGACCCAATTGACTGAGGAGGCAAAGAGGCCCACCAACAGAATCTTGCCTTCACTGTCAAATGCTTTTAACAAATCAATAAAGATGGTGTAGATTATCAGACTGGGATCTATCCCTGAAAGGATGGAGTCAGTGAGTTGGAAGAGGCAGATGGATGTGGGGTGGAATTTCAATGACAATATTTATTTAAAAATTAGAAAATAGTTATGGATAAGTTTGACGCAGGAACCACTAGCTTTGAAAAAGCTTACATAAAGGCAAAATGTTGGTGATCAGAGCTGTCATCAGGAATTATGTTATTGAAGTATAAAAACAGACAAACTACACTCTTAAGTGTTCTTGATATTATTTTATTAAGAGTGCATTATGCAAAAGTTTAGATTTTTAAGACAATACTGATCTCCTGATGTAAGTATGCCTCACCCAAAAAGTGAGAAATAACAGTTCATGGGGGTTTGATACTCATTACAGCCACATGTGCATTGTGTGACACAAAACAAGTCCCTTTAACTCCCTATGCTTCAGCCCCCCCCCCAGCTGTAAAATGGATGGAAGCTGGGCTGTATTAAAGAAAATATATTGCATATTGGTTGGGGTATACTGGTTAAATAAATTATAAAAAACGACATGAGTTTGTGCTGGGTTATGGTTGGATCAGATAGTAAGTGGGATGCAGGGGTGTGGAAGTCTGTGCCAACATGGGGCTGAACAAGCTTGGCAGTGGGACTGGACAAAGGGTGGGTGGACAACTGATTGTTGCCCTGATCAGCTAAACATGAAAAACCCTTATGAAATGTGTAGGGACAATCCTGACTCCTGAGTGGATGAGAGACCATTCCAGACATGTCTTTTGTTTTGAATAAATCACACACACAAAAAAGGCCCGGAACCAGTTATCTGTTTACTGACCAGAATCCAGGATCCACTCACCAAGTTTGGAATCCATGATGTGGTGACTAATCCTTTTCCTAGTGATCGGATGCCACTTTCATTTGTTCAAGTGTAGGCAGTGTCACTGGCTCAGCAGGTAGCACACTCACCTCTGAGGCTGAGAGATCAGAAGGCTGTGGGTTCTATCCCCACACTAGGCACTTGGATTAATATCCCAATCCTGACACTGCAGTGCAGCATGAGGGAGTGTTGCACTCCTGAGGTGCTGTCTTTCAGATGAGATGTTAAACCGAGGTCCCATCTGCCTGTTCTGGTAGTAGTTCAGGTGGATGTTAAAAAATCTCATGACACTTCTCAAAAAGAGTAGGGGAATTTTCCAGTGCCCTGGTCAAATTTTCCTCCATTCACTAAAATACCACCAACAGCTTAATCTGGTTCAAGGTCAGTTGGCATTCGTCTGTATCCCCCTGCCCTGGGTTGTGCCTGAAAATAGGCAAGAATTTGTCTAGTGCACTTACCTGGTCAACAAAAACTAAAAAAGTAAAAAAAAAAATAAAATAAAAAATAAAGCACTTTTCAGCAAAAAAACACAATGGCTATATTTAGGTTTACTGAAACAATCTTTCTCGTTCTCTCTCGACCCACAATCCTCAGTCAATTAATCCATCCTGACCCACAGAGAGTGAGACTGGCAAGGCTTCTACAGAAGTCGCTAACGCAGGTGGGAGTGTGCCACCTACAAAACCATAAGGAAATCTTGGTCTTGCCAGTGGCCTAGTGACTCAGTTCACTACAGTCTGAACCACATTTGGTTTGGGTTTCTCCCACTTCACACAGCTCGCAACCAAGTATAAATAGAAACTAAAGATCCATAAAATAAAAAAAAAAAGGAAAAAACAAATATGCTGCAGTTTCACTCTGGCAGAAGCAGCATTTCTGAAAAATACTCAGCACAGTGCCCCTACTGTTGCAGAGGGACTACTTAACATGAAATCAGAAATGGTTTCAATATTTAACACATTTTCTAAAACCTTTTCTAATTCTCTCAACATACACCCATTTTACAAGCACAATTGCACACTTCAAGGGCCTATGGTCTTGTGCCTCACTATGCTCCTAGGTGTACATTTATCAGAGCATAATCTACACCCTGTCATGTGCTAGGTTTACCTATCATGGGGTGAAATCTACATCACCGACATCCCTGACAGCGACAGACACAATGTCGAGTGTCGGCATTGTACTGTTGGGGATATCAGTATGTTTTCTTCGGGGGGTTGCACCCCTGAACCACCCATGTGGGGGGGCTGCCCCTACACCCCCAGTTTCTAAATATACAACTCTGAATCAGAGTTGTCTCAGGGAGGGGGAAAAACACCAAGAAATGGTGTGCCAGTGTCAGAGGGGACCATTACAGTGACTCTATGCTTTCTGTCAAACTCTGTCACTGGTATGGTCTTCACTGTGGCAGTTTTGCTGTGCGGTCAGCACACCCATGTTGCTATTGCCTACATATTGTACCATATGGTTTCAGTAATGTAACCGGAGCCCTGTCACTCCATTTATGCTATGCCATTGGTATTATTTTGTGACAGTTGGGAGCAGGGATTTGAAATAGAGCTAGGATTTGTATACATTTTTAAAACTCGATAAGACAACCAATAAACTAGAAAAGAATGTGTTTGATCTTAGACAGAACTTCACCTGGTATATTCCAACCATTTCCGAAACTACTCTTTCATGATATTTTATTATGCCTGAGATTATATTTTGAAAGCAGTACCCTCTGAACTGTTATTTGCAGAAACTTAAGTTTACTTAATGAAAGCTTGGAGTTTGATCAGTATAACAATAAAATTCTTCTGTGTCGCTACATGTCTATTAAGTACATATAATATATAATGATAAATTGTTAAAAAATAACAGGATTTGAAAAATGTAGTGAACCATTTTATGTTTTTGATATCAATATAGGGTAACTGGCAATGTATTATTGATATATCAACTGAACTGACTCCAAGCTTGCATAAAATAAAAAAATAAATAATAAGTTTCTATCCCTAATGGTTCTAAATTTATGCCATTTTAAAATTTTAAAATGGCATAACTTTGGAACCATTAAGGATAGAACCTTTGTTTTAAATGAAAGCTTGGAGCCAAACATTAAGAATTAGCTCTGCCAATGCTTATGTGTTGATGCTATTCCTTTACGCAGCAATGCTATTTAAACTTACCTTCTAAGTATATAGGATTGGTGGTTAAACAGGTTAACCAGTGACTGGGGGTAGGCTACCACCTTAAACACCTTCTGTCCCAGAAAGCCAGGATAGCTATAGGAAGGGGTACCGTACTTCCCATTCTAGAATACTGCTCCCCTATAATATCTCTAGCATCTTCCCATTCCTCAGCTGGATGAATACTGCTTATAACAACATCTGCAGATTAATTGCCCAAGCTCTTTTCTGCACCCACCATTGCCAACTATATCAGTCTATTGACTGGCTCTCCCCTCAAGATTGTAGAAAACTGCTGCTTGGCTCTTTTACTTACAAGACACTACATGCAGGGTTGAGTTCACCTCTACAAAGTATGCTAAACCCTTACATCATCAGGTGTGAACTATCATCCTCTTCTAGGCGCATAATTGATTGTCCCAAGATATTCACTGACATAAGCAGCAGGGCCTTTTCCTATGCTGCACCTAAGCTCTGGAATTCCCTCACAGACAATCTCCATTCACTTGCCACACCTCCTACTTTTAAAAAGCACTTCCAAGAGACACTATCATAAAATGCACTCTGTAAATGTCTACACTAAACCCCCTTCCTTATTTCACCTGGCTTGATCGTCTAACTTCCTAGATAATTATCTACAGGAAGTCAACTATTCCTAGGTGAAAAGGAACCAAATGTATATAATGTTTTAGTCCCCTATTACATCACATTTGAGTCTCCTAGTACATGATATTGTTGTCTTGCTATCCCAATGTTGTATATTACCTTGCATAAATGTACTAATGTCCTATACTATGTTCACTGCTGTTCTGTAAACTCATGTAATATGTACCATATATATGGCTCAGGTTGTGCCTGAAAATGGTCCCTGGGATCAGTGTTATTACCTGGTTATCAAATAAATAAATAAATAAAATATTATTGATACATGTTATTTGACTGTGGCATGGCCTATAAACAGCAAGTACATAATGTCAATACTATTTTTTGTAATGTACACTGTATCAATAGTGTTATTCTGTATTGAAACATTAAATTACATGACAGTTTTAAAAAAACTGTAATAAAAATATTTGTAAGCTTTTTCTGAATTTTGACATTTCTGTACATTATTTAATTAGTGACTGCATAATTTTCAACTTCATGTAATCATATAGATGACCTAAAGGTGGCCAGGCTGTGCGACAAGGCAGTGGGGAGTGCTAGTGGGATGCTGGGGTGCATTGGGAGGGGTGTTACCAGGAGAAAGAGGGAGGTGGTGTTGCCTCTCTTTAGATCGGGGTAAGACCACATCTACTGTAGAGTACTGAGTCCAGTTCTTGAGACCACATTTCTGGATCAAAATAGACTGAGTGGAGGTGGTCTAGAGGAGGGCAACTAAAATGGTGTAGGATCTGCATCAAAAGCCCTATGCAGGCCCTATGCAGAGTGAGTAAAGCACCTCAATATGTACACCCTTGAACAGAGGAAGGAGAGGGGGGATATGATAAAGTCCTTTAAATACCTCTCAAGGTAAATAAGGTACAGGAGGGAAGTATTTTTCAGAAGAAAAGGTGCTCAAGAATAAGGGGACATGCTATGAAGCTGGAGTGGGGTATATTCAGGAGAGATGTGAAGAAGTACTTCTTCACAGAAAGATTGGTGGATTCCTGGAAACGCCTTCCTGCAGAGGTGGTGAAGGGAAAACAGTGGTGGGGTTCAAAGATGCATGGGATAAGCACAAGGGAATAATAGTGGAAAGGAAGGGGGGAGGGAGAAAGAGCTGCAGATTGGGCGTAGTCTATGGTAATAGTGTAGGTAGGGAGAAATGGACAGACTGGATGGACCAAGCAGTCCTTATCTACCATCACACTCTATGTTTTAGTGCAATGTTTCAGTAAATTAGCTAATGCCTACCCTTTTTGTACTCAACATGCAGTGATTGCTAATCATAACTGAACATTACAACTACAAATCTGGTGTTTATATCCTTCAACACATTGTGGATAGTGTATGGAGAGAAAGAATTATTAGGCTATATCTGAAATTAAGGAGTTCTGCTGATGAGTGATTTGCCATTACCTGCAGAACCCTGAGGTACCAACTATCCCAGTAATGTACACTTCCCTTTACATTGTTTTTCTTTTCATAATATGTAGGGAAAGATTATTTTTTGATAAAATAGAGTTTTGAAAATGACTGTTAGAAAAACAATTGAGTGACAGTTGTTTTTCACTGAGACCTGTCCACGCTTGCTACTGCTGTTTTTAATTGTCTTCATGCTGCAGATTAGTATAATCATATTGCTGAGAATGTAGGCAGGCAAGTGTAATCATTCCATGATGTAGACCAGTTATTGTAATCACTTTGGGGGAGACGGATTCCTAAAGTGACCCAGTGCTCTCTGGAGTTACTATCAGTGTGCTGTGCACTGTAGGTAGTGAAGGTTTAACAAAAACGTAAAATAATGAATACTCCCTGAAAATAGAACATAGCATTAGAATCAATGTTTTGGCCATAGGTCTTCTTAAGGAATTATCTACAAACAGAAAATAACAAAGTTAGTGTACAGTCTGACTTGCAAGTGTTGGTTCAACTTGCAGACTTCCCTTGGTTTTTATGGCTGTGGGCGGAGCCTACAGTCATCCTGCTTTAGCTTGAAAAAAGGGCTTTCCATAGAACCCATTTGTTAGTACTTTTCAGTGTATTCTTCCAAAACTGCAAATCTCTATAGCAATTAAAAAAATACTCCCTTCTTTCTTAGCTGCTTTTCTCTGAGAACAAATGTGCACACCTTCCAAACAAATTTAAATATCTTTAAAACTATTCAAAGTGCACAAAAACAACCAGCATGGAAGTTGTTCAGGACAAAAACACCTTTCACATGAGGGCAGTCACTAATCTGAATTATTTATATTTTGTAAAATATGGTCTTCCAAACAAACTCATTTTCTCTCTCTCTTTCTCTCTCTCTCTCTCTGAGTGAACACAGTAGGAGTCATGCCAAACAAATATAAATATCTCAGAAAGTATAGAAGTTATTAATATACAACTAACATGAAAGTTGCTCAGGAAAAAATGATGTTTCAAATGAGGTAGTCACTAATCTGAATTCATTAGAGTTTTTTAAATATAGCCATCCGAATAGTGAAAAATGTGAAGAAAAATGAACATTCAGTTAATCAGATGGTCATAGTTTAAAAAATATAATTAGTGAAGCTTAATGAATAGGTTCATTGGAAAGATATTTTTGTCCTGAACAACTTTCATACTGATGGTTTATGTTAACACATACCTTTAGAGATATTTACATTTGTTTGGCATAACTCATATGAAAAATGAAAATTGAGGTAATCAGATGCCATAGTTTAAAATATTTAATTAGTGCAGCTTAATGAATAGGCTCATTTGAATGGTCTTTTTGTTCTGAACAACTTTCATACAGGTTTATTATCTGTAACATGTATACTTTTAGAGAAATTTAAATTTGTTTGGTATAACTCATATTGCCCTTCTAAATAGCCTCAGCATTGCAAATTACTACACTAGTTAAGTGAAATTCTAAACAAGGCAGCATAAGCTCCATCAAAAGAAAGCTATCCCATGGTAAACTTTCACTGACGTGAAAGTTTGCTCCTTGAGAAAAGTTACAAACCAACTGCAGCTTTATTTTATGACCATCTGTGTGTGTCTGTGCTAGCATTAGTAAATGACAATGATTAATAACACAAGAAAAAATAAGCTTAAAGAGCAGCTGACACCTTCAGAAGAACTTTAACAAAACATAATATTTAGATAAAGTTAAGCTTGTATTTCACATTAGTTCTTTAGTCCTCCTCCCCTTTATTTATTGCTGAGGTCATTTGCATGAAAGCAGGATTTTTGCTCCTGAAGAGTTCATCTATTTATGCTCGTGTCTCCCTACCTGAGGTCATAATGCACTGCTTGTGACATCAGAATCACTCTCATGGCAACAGACTGTGATGTCACAACAGAGCATTATGACTTGTAGTAGGGCGTAAGTATTGTTTCCCACAAAAACATCTTGATTTCTCTTCCAAAGTGTATATCTGTGGGATGTGCCACACACTTTAAAATCCTCTTGGTGCATGGTCTTTGCCCAGGGAACACTGGTGCCCATCCACAAACCACTTAGCCATACCTAAAACTCCAGATGGCATTCCTCCCACCCTTTGCCCCAAACAGCCTCTGCCATTCCTGCAAGGTTACACCAAATGAGTCTCCAATCCCCAATGAATTGCTAAAGACTCCCAACTATAACTTTAAATTCAGCACAGTAGTGGTGAAAGGTGTTCTGATCTGTGTGATCTAGCCTAATCAAGGCACACACACCTGAGACAACTACCTCAGAGAACAGTCTCAAATTCTGTACTTACACATTAGTTATTCCTTCCTCCCAGTCATGGAAAGAACAAAAGGCACCTTTCTTTCTCTGGTAGCTGTCAGATTCTACTCATTGTTCTTCCTTAAGGCACCTGTGAACTTCAGAGGATTGTCCCTTGGATCCACAAGAACTGCATTCCCTCGCACTCCACCTGGAGTGAAACTAAAGAGTCCTGCAGGCAAACTGAAGATTTTACCAAACTAGGGTGAAAAATAACAAGGATCCCTTTGACAGAGCCTCAATGGCAGAACTCCTATCACTCAAACTGCCACACTTGAACTTATTGATGAACATGCTAAGCTTCCTGAGAGCAGCTGACTCTAAAATGGTTGTGCTGCTGCAAGTGTTCTAAATGACATAATCATTTTTCTCTCAGGCTATCTGAGTAAACAATGATATAATTATGTAGAAGGCCCCTAATGAGCTCCCCACCAGCTGCCTTTTCCTACCTGCCTAAGACTAATACTAATGGGATTCTAGTAACACGAGGGTTGTTACATGCAGTTATGTCAGCACTGCCTTATGCCGATTGCACAACAAAACTTTAACATTGAAGTCCATTACAGCGACGGTTTCACTGTTGTCGCTGTAATGGACTTCAAGGCAAAATTTTGCTGTTTCGCCATTACGCCTCACCCACAAACAAACTCTAACTTGGAGTTTGTATCTAAAAGTAGGAGGGGATGCAGGGGCCGAAGTGACCCTCATGAGGGGTGTGGGGGGTGAAGCCCCTGAAGAAAAACACTCAATGTTGAAAGGCAAAATTTTCGCCTTTTGAAATTGAGTGTGTTGTTATGCCACACTTCAGTAACATAGTTGTGGAAGCAGCATGGTAAAATTCAGCACCGCCATGTTGTGCAAGGCTGACTCTGGGGCAGACTACACATATGTGAGTATCACCCATGCGCAGTACTGTAATCGCTGCAGTATTATATGGCTGACTTCTGTGCAGTGAGAGTATAGCATATTCTGTTCATCACTCTTGCTGCTCCTAAAAGCTCTCCACAGCCATATTGGTTCTGACCAGAGTTTGTCTTGTCATGTTGCAACAACATTGGAGCCAGATAGGAGGGTCAGCCTGCAGCTGTTATAAACTAGGCTACTGTGCTTTTACAACAGTCTGTTCAGAGGAGTGCCTCAGAGATGTCACACAACCTGCATTTCTCTCAGTCCTGTGAGACCCCATTTCTCCAAAGAAATGCAATGGCTGATCAGAAGTGAAGTGGCTGAGGTGATTTCTTCAAAGATCTGCCCTCTGGGGTCTCAGGCAAAAGAGGAAGCCCAGGGACGTGTGAGTAAAAGTTGAAGGCATTTAATGGATTGCAGCACAGCAGCACACAGTATGTTAAGACAATGCACTTGAAGAAGCTCTGACTTTTATTAACTGGGGAATATGTTGGCACTTTCCTTGGCACCCAGTACTACAGGAAAAGTTGGGACCACATACAGAGTATATTCTATCTAGTTTGACCTATATGAGGCCTTTGTCTTATGGCAGCTGGTGAGATAGGATGTAGTGCTCTTGGTCCTGATTAAGCTGTGGTCCCAGCCTAGGCACACACACTTTTTGGGTAGTAGTCAAGCAGTTTCTTTACATTCCTCTGGAGGTAAATGGTGACCAAGAATGAGCCATCTGAATATTCCTTTGGTACTGGACTTAATGGTGGTCAGACTTTAATGAGGGTCCCTCCTAAGTGCATGTACACATCTTTGTGAGGGACAGAGCTTGGCATTTATGAAAAAAAAAGCCAAAGATTAAACTGCCCAGCTGCAGCTGTGAAGCACCTCACGGTGGATACAACTACGTTCTGAATGGAGCCATCTGGCATGATAGCTGACATGGGTAGAAAGAAGGAGAAAATACATTGCTTATGTAACACCTTGCAGTCCCTGCTGAAGCTGTCAGTCTGTAATAAGATGCCAGATGAATAAGATTTGAAGTCTCAAATAAATGCCTTTCTGATTGACCCTAAGTACAGTGTGAATGTTGCCTTTGTGAGCCCGTGTGTGTTTATTTATTTACATATTTATTTATTTATTTGAAAACTGGTAACTGGAAAAGGAACACTGAGCTGAGGCTCATTTCCAGGGGGAGAAGGGTTACAGGAAGAAAAAAGCAAAGCATAAATAAAGAGCATTTCAAAGGTACTGTACATATATAGAGAGCAGACAGAAGGGGAAGGAAGGAAGGAAACATATTCAATTCAGTGCTTTAGAGTAACTGGTAATTGCTATTTTTCTTTTAAACTTAGATTGTGGGCTTTTAGTGACACTGTACTTTCTTTGTTGTCTTTACTTAGAATTGTTTTTGGGCTGTTGAAAATTTAAAACATAGTGGTGGTGTAATTCTGTGCTGTCTTTAATTGCTGCAAATTTTCACCCCCCCTCCCCTTCCCCCAGCTGTTAATTATATGCCCTGTTAGATCTGATTGACAGGAGCTAAACACAGGGTATAGTAAGGGGTGTGAAGTAGGAGTGGCATAAGGGGGAAGAAGCCCACCCTCAGCACAACAAGTGTTTTGACTCATTTATTTATTTATTGGTTTCTTTTTTTTTTATTTTTATTTTTAAAGAAAATTATCTGAGGATCAGGGGCAGGATTTTAGGACAGTAAATTAATAAAAGGGAACTAGGGAGCTTCAGTAGCAGACAAGTAGTGGAATAGCAGTATAATTGCAGTATAATGTGGGGAGTGGTGCAATGCAGTGGCTGTCAGGGCAGCCATATTCAGCGAACCTTCTGAACACTGAGGTGCTGCCCTATCTGCATGCATCTCTCTGGACTGCAGGATGAGGTAGCCAGACTCAGAGCAGAAGTAAACTGGGTCAGAAGTACGATCACCCCTATCCAGAGACCACCCAGTCCAATGCAACTGCCTCAAAGGATGCCGAGAACGAGGAGCACTTGGATGACAGTGGACTCAGGGAGGGTTAGAGCGGTCAGGCAGAGGCACATCCCAGATCCTATTCCACTCAAGAACTCATATGTCACACTGGCAAATGAGGACAACCAAATAGAGGTACCCAAAGAAGTGGAAGGAAAGGATGTGGAGGTTAGCCTAGGAGGTGACCTCAGCGGGGAAAGCAGTGGACCCCAGAGGAGGAGGAGGAAGTGAATCCTGGTGGGGGACTCCATCATAAGAGGGATCCAGCTAGGAACACAGGAGGGGGAGGACAGGGAGGTGAGGTGCCTCCCAGGTGCCACAGCATGGAGGGATGGAAGGAAGATCCTGGGGATCACTGGGAAGGCAAGATGGGAGGGTGAGCTGGATGTCATTATCCACCTAGGTACTAATGACCTGGCAAATGGGAGCCAAGGGAAGTTCAGGAAGAGTTTAGGAAATTGGGAGGGGTCTCAAGCAAGTAGCTACTTCTGTCACTTTCTCAAGTACTTCCTCCGAGAAGGCAAGGAGAGCATAGGAGTGCATGCACCAGGAACTTTAACTCATGGTTGAAGAACTGGTGCTGTGAGAGAAGGGTTTGGATTCATTGGTGACTGGGGACCCACCTGGAGGATGGAGGTTTGTTCAAGCCTGACAGCCTGCATCCATCCTGGAGGACTCAAGCACTCGATAAGTTTAAATGCTACATTGACAACATTTAAACTAGCAAGGGTGTGGCCAGCAAGGAGGGTACCTACTTGCTCACCCCCCACAGCTAGCAGTGGAACCAGTGAACCAGAGGAGTGGCTATCTTTGCAAAGCAGTGTGCAAAAGATGGAGATTAGTGCCCAAGAGGTGGATAGGCAGAAAAGGGGCAAAATTCAGCAGAAGGGCAGACAGCAAGGAGAACCAGGGATAAAGGACAACCAAGGAAGGGGCTGGAGTAGAACAGCGAAACAGTCTAGGGAGGTCAAATCATGGAAAGCCATGTGTGCAAATGCCAGGAGCCTTAGCAACAAGATGGAAGATCTGGAGGCTGACATGGTGCAGTCAGACCTGGACATTGTGGCCATCACTGAAACCTGGTGTAATGATACCCATGACTGGGAGATGGCCATAACTGGCTACAACATATTCAGAAGAGACAGAGCAGGCAGGAAGGGAGGAGGAGTGGCACTGTATGTGAAAAATGACATAAGGGCCACAGAGATCCAGGAATGACAAAATGGGGGAGAGATACTGTGGGTTAAGCTGGAAAGGAAAATGGGGACAGCCATCTGCACAGGTGTGGTCTATAGACCACCAGCCCAGGAGGAAGAAACAGATAGGGAGCTGATGCTAGCCATCCAAAGGATGGCAGGCAAGGGTGAGGTAGTACTGGTTGGAGACTTCAATATTCCAGACGTGGACTGGAGCATCCCAGCAGCAGCAGCATCAACTAGAAGCAGATTTATCCTGGACTCCCTTCAGGGTGCCTTCCTCAAGCAACTGGTCATGGAACCAACTCGGCAGAAGGTAATACTGGACCTTGTGCTCACAAACAGGGATAGTGTGATGGGGGTAACAGTGGGAGAGCACCTGGGAACAGTGACCACCAGTCATTGTGGTTTGAAATCACAGAAAGAGCAGAACCAAACCACACAAAAACACGTATCCTGGATTTTAGGGGGGCAGACTTTGGGAAAATGGGGAGATACTTGAAAGAGGCATTAAGGGGAATGGGGCAGGAATCAGAGGTTGAGGAACAGTGGGCAGTATTTAAAATGGGGATTACAAGAACAACAGAATTATGCATTAAGCAGGTTAGCAAAAGGAAAAGGAAGAGGAGACCATTATGGTTTTCCAAAGAGGTAGCAAAGAAAGTGAAAGCTGAAAAGATTGCATTCAGGCAATACAAAAAGACACAGGCAGAAGGGGATAGGGAGAAGTACCAGGAGAAGCAAAGGGAGGCAGGGAGGTCAGTAAGGGAAGCCAAAGCTCAGACAGAAGAACACATTGCAAAATCAGTGGGTAGAGGGGACAAAACCTTTTACAGGTACATAAGTGGAAAAAGAAAGACAAAGGGAGGGATAGTGAGACTGAAGGGGGAGGATGGGGGCCGCATGGAGGATGACAACAGTAAAGCTGACATATTGAACAGGTATTTCTGCTCAGTATTTACTGAGGAAGAGGGGGGTAATGGGTCTGAACTGAGTACAAGGGGTGAGAATGGTGCAGAAATGGACACAAGTCCCTTTACACGACGAGAAAGGGTCCTGAAGGAACTGGAAGTAATAAGAGTTGATAAAGCAATGGGGTCAGATGGGGTGCACCCCAGGGTCCTCAAAGAACTAAGAAAGGTGGTGGCTGAACCTCTGGCTATCCTGTTTAGCCGATCACTGGAAACAGGGGAGGTACACAAAGACTGGAGGACAGCAGATGTAGTCCCCTTATACAAAAGTGGGAACAAAGAGGAAGCAGGGAACTACAGACCAGTCAGCCTCACCTTGGTAGTGGGGAAGATCATGGAAGCACTACTGAAGGAGAGATTGGTGGGATATCTGGTTGTCAATGGACTACAGGACCCAAGGCAGCATGGTTTCACCAGGGGGAGGTCATGTCGGACCGACCTCGTTGAATTTCTTGACTGGGTGACTAGGGAGGTGGATCAGGGGAGGGCAGTGGACATGGCCTATCTTGACTTCAGCAAGGCCTTTGACACTGTGCCACATAGAAGACTATTACACAAACTGGGGAATATGGGTGTGGGCAGGACAGTAGTGTGGTGGGTCGGTAACTGTCTGGGTGGCAGGACACAGAGGTGGTGGTAAATGGCTGTCACTCCACAGAGGGAAGAGTGACCAGTGGGGTACCACAGGGATCAGTGCTGGGACCGTCCTATTCAACATCTTCATCAGTGACATTGCACAGGACCTAGAGGCAGAATTTCACTGTTCGCTGATGATGCAAAGCTCTGTAACAGAGTAGACACACCAGAGGTGTAGATAGAATGAGAAGGGACCTGCAGAAACTTGAAGAAAGGTCAGGGTTTGGCAGTTGAAATTCAATGCAAGGAAGTGCAAGATAATGCATATGGGGCACAAAAACCCTGGCACAATATATCAGTTGGGGGTGAGGATATAGCATGCACCAAGCAGGAAAGGGATCTTGGGGTTATCATCTTTGATGACCTCAAGGTAGGGAAACAGTGTGACAAGGCAGCAGGTAAAGCAAATAGGATGCTGGGATGTATAGGCAGGGGCATCACCAGCAGGAAAAGGGAGGTCATAATTCCGCTATACAAGACACTAGTGAGGCCCCATCTGGAGTACAGTGTACAGTTCTGGAGACCATACCTATGTAAGGACATAGACAGGGTAGAGAAGGTTCAGAGGAGGGCAACAAAGATGGTGCATGGATTGCATCACAAGTCCTATGAAGACTGGTTGAAGGAACTTAACAGTTCTTAACAGTTAACTGGAGGAGAGGAGGGAGGGAGAGAGGGGATATGATAGAGACATACAAGTATCTTACAGGGAGGAACAAGGTGCAGGAATACACTATTTTTAAGTGAAAAAGATGTTCCAGGACTAGAGGGCATGGGATGAAGTTGGAGGGAGGACGATTCAGAGGAAACATGAGGAAGAATTTCTTCACAGAACGGGTGGTGGACAAGTGGAACACCCTGCCAGAGGAAGTGGTGGGGGCTGAAACAATCACGGGATTTAAGAATGCATGGGATAGACATAAAGGAATTCTGGAGGTCGGGGTAAGGGACAACAGACTTCTAGGAAAACATAAACTGAATTTACAAGCTCAAATGGGCAGACTGGGTGGGCCATAGGCCCTTATCTGCCGACACTGTCTGTGTATCTATGTATCTATGTAGTGCTTTACAGGCACACGTATAGGCTCATAATAAAGTGCAAATTTCCTTAAAGTAGTGTAGTTAAATAGATGCAAAAGGAAAACTAAAATAATTTTTTTTGAAAAGATACACTGGCAAGGTAGATTGTGCAATTGGTAATAAATTATTCATGGAGAGGTGAAGCCCCAACTATTGAGGATCACTGGAGGGGGCCTGGGGATGTGGGGTGGGGCTGGTACCAAGATGGCACTAAGCAGTAAGGCTGCTGCAGCATGGAGCTCCATAACCCTGCAAATCAAGAGACAAAGATTAAAGAAGCAGTGCATGAGTCTGCTGAAAATTCCGACCTATAATTTTTTTTTATGTTATTTTACATTGCCACTTTCCTCCTGGCTTGTATGATACCCATCTTTCCACAATATGAGTCTGCTTTAGTACTTTTTTTATGTTTGCTTGTGCGCATGCACAAGAAACATGATGTGGCACCTTAGGAGAGAAGCGGGTCGAGGAGGTGTGGCACTATGGGGCCAGTGCCACCACTGCATTTAGGGGCTTGGCCATTTTTATCCAATGCGGTGGCATGCTGCTGCTGACACTAGTTCAGCAAGCATGCCACCAACTTGAAGGAAATTGGCAGCTGCAATGAGAGAGTGCTCCATCATTGCAGGGCGTGCCTTGTATGCCAAAACATTTCTGTTCAGTCCACTCCCTCCCTCCCTCTGTTCTCCATTGTGGCACCAGGAGTGCAAGTAAACTCTCCCACTGCAGCCATGCTGTCCACCCACTCCCTCTGTTCCCCATCCAGGCACCAGGAGTGTAAGTAAACCCTCCCACTCCCTCCCACTACAATCTGTCCGCCCCACTCCCTCCATTTCCCATCCCAGTTACATTGAGAAAAATGCTTTAAAATATGCCTGCATGCAACTGCGGTGTTACCACACCACACTGAATGCTGCCCATTTGTTTACATGCCCTGCATTTGGTATTGTTCCTATTCACTTTGCTGGCTGGGTAAGCACTGTTAATTTGAGTGTCAGGCATTAGCCCTGTGAAGACCAGAGGTATAGTATACCTTCTGCTTCATAATTCAGGAGGGAGTTCAGGAACCTAGAAGAATAAGGGGCTTTGGAAAGGATGCATTTTCTAAAGCAGAACAAGTTCATAACTTTGCCCTTACTTTGCACTTACAATCCACACTGTTTATGCCTGTACAGATGGTATTACTCAGTCCAGCCCCCCTGCCCCCCAAAAAACCAAAACACTTGCCATTTTGTTTTTTTTATGAGTGGCACTTTAGCTGGATGGCAGGAGTAGAAGTTATTTAACTTTTTCCAATGACCGCATGCCCCGACCACACGTCCTCCTGAGTCCTGGCTGCAGGCTGCAGCCTCCAGCTCCCCACTCATCTTGCTCTGGTCACAGCACTCCCTGACTGTTCAAAACAAGCAACTTCCATGCCGAATCACAGATGCCATCTCTGATTCCAAATCGCCACTGATCTACCTCATCAGGAGCATCCAGAAAAGATAGTATGGGAATGGGAAGAGAAGGTGAAAGGGAAGGGACTAGCCAAGGAGTGGGATGAGACTGTAATGACCCATCACTAGCTGATGATGCTAGCCAAGCCGAGTCTGGGGGGGTAGCAATACTAACCAGTTCAGGCAACGCAATTAAAGAAGAAGAAGAAACAGGCTGCCAGGCATCTTAAAGGGGGAGGCCAGGGTCACCCTCCTCCATGCACGCCTCTGGTTTGGACCCAGTAAAATTCTGTGGTAAAATCAGGGACAATTGAGAGATATATGACACACTTTATTCTGCAGTCGATTCAGCGTGTACCCTGTGCACATCTCGGACATGTAGAGAGCGCAAAAACAAACACCATGATGGAGGGGAAGGTGCTGTATTTATATTTATTTGACCAGGAAAGCTCCATTAAATTCAGACAATACAGAAGAAAGTCAAAACATTGTGATGCTAAAGTAAAATTAGGTACTGGAGGCAGTATACTGTAGTAGATTAGTACTGAAAGGCAAACCAGGAGAACTGGGTGTGAATCTCAAAGCCACCATTCCTAAGCTCTGCGACCATGAGCAAGTCATTAATTTCCCTGTGTTCCCATGACAAATCTGGAAACAAGTCTTGGCTTAGTGTGTCTTTACCTGACAACAATTTGTTAAATAAATAAAATTAAACTTTACATAGATAAAGACACTGCTCAGATTACAAGTTGCATCTTCCTAGTTTTGATGTGCCCCACATGATTTTGGGGCTAATGCCCCACATTGTTTGCGTCTGTGCTCCACTTTTCATAAGAAAGGTTGCATGGTATAGTTGAGATGTAGGTATCCACGGCTAGCTGCCTGGTTCTCATCCCTCTGAAGAGCATTTGGGCCCATCGTCCTCGACTGCTGTCACCTGGGGGGTAAGTTAGTTAAAGTACCTGCCCCTAATGAAAGGGCTTGGCTCAATGGCTATCGCTCTGTGGACCAGCTTGGATTTCTGTTAGCGGATGAGGTGAGGAGAATTTAGGTTTGCTTTTTCAGGACTTTGGAATTGGCTATACTACATGGGGCAGAGCAAAGGCAGCATTTGTTTTTAAGCAGTGGTTAGCAGATGTGAATTTACAGTCTAATGAAAACTGAACTCCCAAAGGTGATAGACAAAACCTTTATGTGGCTCCCTTGTTAAGCTGTTTTCAACATACAGCTTGTTGACTTTTCACGCACTGTGGATGAGTTGAGGTCAGGCCTTTTCTGCTCGATTTAGAACTAAAGATTTTTTTATTTGAATATCACAGCTTCAGTATTCTACTGAGCTGTGGCATCTAAGTGATAGACAGCACCCCTCCCCCTCTTTGTGTGTGTGTTTTTTGTTTTGTTTTGTTTGGGTGGGTGCATATATGGAGGATTTTCTGTTTATAATAATGTCTCTAATCCTGGGAATCTCTCAACCTCAGTAATGCTACTGAGTCTGATGTAAGGGCTCACATAGGTATTTTTGTTGAAGTATTAGTTGAATATATGACCACCCCCCTTTTTTTTTAAGTGTCTAACTTGAAAAATCTATTAATGGTAAAGTGAAAAACAAAATATTTGGAACAGCAAGTACCAGATTTTCTGAAATGAATGTTGATGAATGTTATTTTAATTAGATTACATTTATACTATGCTTCAACAGGTCTGAATACTATAGCTTTATAAACAAGGTTTTTATTTTCAGCGTCTCTGTTGTCATTGACATGAAGTATACTCTGGCAACATTAATAGTTTCCTAAACCTTCATTACTTTAACCCATAACTGTGTTTTGAATAACCTAATGCTGTAGAGGATTCATAAAGCCTTGCCATTAATTTGAAGTTCTGTTTTCTAATGGTTAGAATACAATGCAGCAACCAGAGTATGGTATCCAAGTTTGAGCATTCCATATTATAATGCTCTATATACAGTAGAAGTAGAAAGGAATCCGTTTATTTAGAGCAAACACTAATGTCTTCTAACATTTCCAAAAACATGTTTGATATCGTATAATGCTTGGAATTACATTGTAGAAGCTGTAGCTTTTGAATTGCAGGGCCTAGAAACTGACATTTTTTTTTTGTTTAAATGAAAGTTTGGAGTCCAACACAGACATAATGATCACAGGTCTCATATGTTGATACATTACAATATGATACACCAGGTGTGTTTCAATAACTTCTGTTAAGATGTTTACAAATTCTGTAACATAATATGTTATATACTAAAACAGACTGTATAAATACAATTTAAAAAGCAGCACACCAAGTATTATAACAATAATAGAGCATGTAAATCATTCTCACAGTAGTCAAAAGAATGCTAGAAGTTTTAATTTAAAAATTGTTAGTGGGGTACGCCCCAAAGGCATCAAATGCCAGTTGTCAAGGGAGAATTAAATAATGAGAAGCACAGCACAAGCAAAAAATACACACACAGTATATTTGGAATAACATTTACAAGATGAATTATTATATAGAGACAATGCTTTTCCAGTACAGACAGACTTGAATACAGGATAACCACTAATGTCAGGAAAACTGAACAGAACCAATTGTTTATCGCTTTACATATGATTAGTAGATATCACTAAAGGTTTAGTGGATTCACCGAAGATTAATGAGCTGAAAAGGTGTTTGGCCATGAATTAGCTCCTGTAAATTACAAGTACTGTAGTACTTGTTTGCCCTCATTAGCAATGTATTTGTCTAGTTTATTCTTGAATTCACTCTTGGTTCAATTTATGACTGTGTACTAGTAATTTGTTCCACAGACTGCTAACATGCTGACTAAAGAAAAATGTTCTTCTAGATGTATCATTTTTTTGTTTACTGGGAAAGGCGGGCTAGACAATATTGCCTTTTTTTTCGTTTACTGGGAAGGGCGGGCTAGACAATATTGCCTTTTTTCAGCTTCATGCAGGGGTGGGGGTGCAGATACAAATGCAATTCAAATGAAATAGAAACAGAAAAACTTTTGGCGGCATTTGTGTAGTGAATGGGGGAAAGTGGGCCAGGACACCGGGGAAATTCCCCTACTCTGCTGGCGCTCTGTGGCCAGTAGAGGGCTGAGGAACAACTCACGATATGGCAGAAGCTCTGCAAACTCAGGAGGAGATGGACGCTAGTGTGGATGCTCCCGCTAGCAGTTCTTTGGTATGTGAGGGAGAAAAAATGAATCAACAGCAAAATCAAGCTGTAACAAACCTGGAGAAGACGTCGGAGGCACCAGAGATGATCGGTTCATTGCCGATTCGGGAGTTTTCTACAGAGGCATCTAATTTTTTAACGTGTGTTACAACGGAGTCGCATCAAAGGGAACTTGATTTTTTTTCACGTAAAACGGATGATTTACAGCAAAGCACACTTCCGGACTCACCGGCGGAAGGTCCGTCAGAACAGGGGTCCCGCGCTCCGTCGCAAACAGTCCCTACAACATCGCAAATCATTAAACAAAGATTTGAGTTAAAAACACAGGATACAGCAGGAATACAAGACTGGTCTGAAGAAGACGCTCTGAAAAATGCTGGCTGGACACAGAATTCTACAGGGACATGGTCGCCAGATCCTGCTTGGAAACCAGTTTCTTTCTTTTCACCAAAGCATGCCAACGCCCTGAGCTCAGGTACTGATAATTTGACTACTACCAATTCTGGGTTTTTTAGTGCACATACAGGAGCTAAAGATACTGAGGACACCTGTAGTCCTAGTACATCTTTCGAGGGGGGAGAGAAAAATAAAACTTTGTCTGCAGACAGTAAACCTTTTAGACCTTGCAAGGATCCTGAAAATAACCCACTCATCCCTATGGCAGACCTGTTCAAAAATAAGTTGGAACAGGCTCCCAGGAGGAACTCGGTTCGTTTGAAATATAAAGGAGGTTTAAAAGCTCACCCAGATAGATATTATATATCTAACACTTTACTTAAAGGATCTATGTCTTTTTTACCATCAGATTTGTTTGCACTGATCCATGTTTCAGGGAGGATTAAGCTTGACATAAGTTTAGAACTAACCAGAATTTAGAGAGATTTTGGGAAAAATATTCTACATTGAAATCTACACCTTTATGGCTTCCATTTATAGCTATCCCCTTAACTAGACCACAGATAAGATATATTACTATCATGTTTAGAAATGAAGGTGTTAACGTCAGTGATATTTATCACTGGCTGCAGAAACGCTGTGACATTCTTGGGCCTCCTGAGGCTTTATTAGATCTTGAGGGCATTTGGACAGGAGGCTGGAAGTTTAAAGTTAAGCTTTTTCAAGTAAACTCTGATATAATCCACATCCCAAACAGTTTTTTTCTAGGAAAAGATAGAGGGGTATGTTTCTACAGCGGTCAGCCTAGAGCCTGTTATAAATGTGGATCTACTTTACATATTAGTAGTTCTTGTGGCGTAATGAAGTGTTCTCTTTGTGGGGGGTATGGACATTCAATGGACTTATGTCAAAACATCTTTCAATGTAATTTATGCGATGAAAAAGAACATGCGTTTCATCAATGTCCATGGGCAAAAAGGAATAGGGCCGAAGGCTGGGATCATGATAATTTAGTTTTACAAGCTCAAGATAAAATACAGGCTCCTGATCCTACATCAAATAAAGCATCTTTAGTGAATATTCCACATACTACACCCAATAGATCCCAGACCTTTGATTTGGAGTGTGCATCTAGTGAGCCCATAATGCCTCCCCCCCCTTTTGAGACGGTTAAAACCCGAAGAGTTACCAGATCTTCTTTAAAACCACCAATTACGTGCCCTGTTCCGGTTTCAAATATTTTTTTACCCTTACAGGAAGACATGGGGGACTCAGACTTAGAGTCAGACACATCCCATAGGTCAGAACAGATTACGGAAGATGAGGAGAGCAAAACAACGGAATTGATGAAAGATAAAAAAGGAAAAAAGAAAAAAAAGAAAAGCAAGTAATGGTTTAAAAGGGGGACTTAGTTGAAACAATAGTCATCTATGGCTTCTTTGCGTATGCTATCTTTTAATGTTTGCAGTCTGAAAACATATAAAAAGCAAATCTCTGTGTTTGCTTTTTTTTGCAACCCTTTCTGTGGATATTATTTTTATCCAGGAAAGTCGTCTTTCTTCAGTAACTGAAGTAAATAATATTAAAAAGCGGTGGCATTGGGGTCCCTCATTTTGGTCTTTTGGACTGGAACCCGCAGATGGAATTGGCATCCTTTTTAAATCTACTAATACTCACATTACTCGACTAATAGATGTATGCCCTGGTAGAGCCTTAATTTTGGACGGTTCCATAGGAGATTTTGTTTTTCGTCTCATTAACCTCTATGCCCCACAAACAAAAACTACTAGAATTATATTATTTGAGGAGATTAAACCATTTCTTTTTATTAAAAAGAATGTTATTTGGGGAGGAGATTTTAATTGTACCTTAGATGTTCCTTTAAGGGGGACTAACCCTAAGAAAATATACTGTGATACTAATGCTCTAAAACAAATACTTATAGATACTAGTATGCAGGACGCTTTCCGTGCATTACATCCTAAAGGGGCCTGGTGCTACATATCATCGGTTTATTTACGCTACAAGGATTGACATGTTTTTCTTTTCCAAACATTTACATCCTTTTTTTGGTAAATCGGAACCTTCAGAATTTTCCGACCATAATATACTTTTTTTTTCATTTAGTTTACACTCCCTCCCACCTAAAATCTTTTCTAAATATAATAGATGGAGATTAAATATGTCTTTTTTTGATACTCCATCTTTATACTCTCAGATAGACCTGATCTTTGCATACAGGGAGTCGGTTTTTTGTGCTTATTCTGACCCTGTAGATTGGTGGATGGAAACAAAACGAGAATTAAAACAATTTTTTTCTCTCTTTTGGTAGAACTAAAGCCAATTCTAAATATATACGCTATTTGCTTATTCGAAATCAATTATATAAATTGATGTCTTCTTTCTCTGAGAATGCACGTGATTTGCTTCCCCAAATTAAGGTTTTAAAAGAAATGATGAAGAATTACCAATATGATAGGGCTAAATCTTTGAAAATAGAATTTAAATATGGTATTAAAAATACACCAGCTTCTGACCCCTTTGTGGCATGTAAACAAAGGATAGAGAGCACTACTATGTCACAACTAGTTTCATCTACGGGCCTTGTGCTCACTAAAGAAATGGATAAATTGACTCTGGTCCAGGAATACATTGAAGCCTCCTTTCAAGATAAACATCCACATACTCGGTTTGATTTTCTAATTTCACGCTCCGTTACCACAATTATCCATTACTCAAAAAATCTTGTTAATGCAACCTATCACTTCACAAGAAGTAGAACAAGCTATAACTCAACTAAGTAAGGGAACTTCACCAGGATGGGATGGTATTCGGAACTAATTTTATAAACTTTTTTTGTCATACATGATTCATTTTTTACCACAAGTATTTAATTTCTTATTATTTTCATCAAAGGCGTACTCTGATTTTAGTACTTCATTACTTTTCTTTTTTGTATAAATCAGGAGATAAAACTATATTGTCTAATTGGAGGCCTTTGAGTTTATTAAACAGTGACTATAAAATCTTGACTAAAATTCTTAATAATAGATTATGAACAGTAGCTGAATATCTTATTCACCCTGCTCAGACATGTGCCATTCCTCATCGGCGCATTCAGCATAATTTATATCTTTTAAGAGAGATTTTTGAACTTAGTAACAAAGGACAAATATCTGGATATGTTGTTGCTTTAGACCAGACTAAAGCTTTTGATAGAGTTAAACATGACTATTTATTTTCGGTACTTTTGAGATATGGCATTCCAAAACCGTTTATCAACTGGATAGCCAACTTATATAAGAATGCTTGTTGTATTCCTATGGTTAATGGATATTTTGGTACAGAGATACCTATATCAATCGGGGTGAGACAAGGATGTCCTTTGAGACCACTTTTATATGCTTTTGTTTTAGATCCTGTAATTAGGCAAATTATTTGGGAAACAAATATTATTAGAATATTTCCTTCTTCTACTCTACCAAATGAGAAAATAACTGCTTATGCAGATGATATAACCTTATTATTAAAAGATGTTCCATCCTTAGTTAGCACATTACACATTTTTTCTATTTTTGAGGAATTATCTGGAGCTCAGCTTAATATACATAAGAGTTTTATTTTTATATTACATTCTGGACCTTCACACCCTCCTGAAATTGCAGGTATACCAGTAGCAGACGCTCCCCATAAAATTTTGGGCATCTGGTTTGGAGCAGGGAATCTAGCTACTTATAATTGGGAAAAGCAATTATATATAGGAGAATTTAAAATTCACCACTGGAAAGGGTGGAAATTCGGGGAAAAAAAAGAGTTGCAATTATAAAAAAATTCTTGTTACCTTTTTTTATATTTAAGTTATGTATTTCCACCTCCCCTTCACTTAGAGACAAGATTATTAAGTATTTTTTTTCAAATGTTATGGGGTAATAGACTAAACCCAGTAAGCAGAAATATAACTTATCTTCCCATTAATAAAGGAGGACTTAATATGATTAACCCCATTGTGTTTTATCACTCTTTGTTTTTATTTAACTCTTTTTCTTTCTTTTGTTCTGCTACCACTATGTCTTGGCAGATTTGGTCTGCATCTTTATGGTCCACATATTTGAATAAATGGACACTATTACCTCCTAAACTATTAGTATCAGATTCTTTGCCATCTTATGGGATAGTTACTTTTAAAAAATTACAACAGTGGAAAATATTGTTCCCACATTTGCTTACTCTTTCCAGAAAGACTTTTTATAGATTTATCGTATTTGATGTACAAAAAAGTGTTCCTCAATTTCCAGAATGTATACCCTCAAAACAGGTTTTTACTCTTAGGAAATTGACAGATTTTAGGATCCCCCCACATATATGGGATATTGTATGGCTTTCGATACAAGGTAGGTTAGGGGTATGAGGAAATTTAAAATATAAACCTACTACGGAAAGATTTTGTTTAAGGCCAACCTGTATCAATTGTGAAGAAACTATGGTCCATTTTTTTGTCACATGTCCTTTTAGTCAAAATTTTTGGCAGGACGCTGCTATACATTGGAACCTTCCTTTTCTAGCTAATGTTACTTATCAAACCATAGTTTTGGGTAATTATACTGGGATATGGCGAAAATATCATAGAAGCACTCAATGTTTTTTTTTGCCTTCTTTCAATATTTTCTTTGGCAAGCATGCTGTCAATTTATCTTTCAGCAACAAACAATTTTATCTAGCACTATGTTTGTACAAATTGAAAATGGTTTAACTTCTGTGAAAGTTACAGATTTGGATAAATTCCCCATTTCTAAAGTTAGTTTTTTGTGGCAAAATTTTATACCGGTATAAAAAAAAAAAATATAATATGAATGAATGATGGAATTTAATTTGTTTATAATGTTATTTTATATGTTTGTTTTAGAAAGAAAAAAAGAGAAAAACTTGAAAAGTGTTTGATCTGTATGTTTGATATTTTGCCTGTATTTAATTTTTATGTGATGTTATGCTTTTCTTCAATAAAACTACCCCTACTAATTTTGAAAACTGCCAGGGGATCTTTGATGTTCACCTGAACAACCACCAGAACAGACAGACAGGAGCCTGGTTTAATGCCTTACCTTAAGACTGGCACTCCCCAACCGTATATAGAAACCTAGAATTTGTTGTCAGATGAGGACACCTTGGCTCAGTTTGCCCATTTCACTCCTGCCTATACTGTCACAATAGACCCTACTTGATTTCCAAATGCTCCCCCACTCCACTTTCCTACCAAGATTCCTACATGCCTATCCCATGCAAGTTTGAAGCCCACCACTGCTTTCAGCTCACTACTTCCACTGGAAGACTGTTCTAGGCATTCACTACTCTTTCAGTGAAGTACTCCCTCCCCTCCCACCTAAATGTCCCCCCTTCCAGCATCATTGCATGCTGTTTTGCTCTTGTGCACCTTCTTATTTGAAAAATACTCCACTCCTGTATGTTATTCACCCAGTGAGATACTTGTGTAAAAGGGATATGCAGTGGGGATTAGTTAAATAAATGATTTGTATGCACAAGAGCAGTTTGACCTCGGGTAATGTCACGAGTGGCGTAAGCCGTAAGTGAGTTGTTTGAGGGCAAAATGCTTGAATGCACATAAATCATTTAACAAGTTCCCCACTGCATATTCCATTTGGGCAATAGGGAAGGGATTTTCTAGAAGTTTTATTTATTTATTTTTTTTGTATAAAATATTGCATTTTTTATTTACTGCCCTGTGTAATTACACCCTTTAGAGTAGGTTTCTAAAGAGGCTAACGTGATTGCTAGGGCTGCTACATCTCTTCATTTCCAGTGTGCCACTTTCTTTGGGTAGTGTTCTTTGTGTGGGTGGGCTGAACAGTTGGTGAAACATGGCAGCTGTGTTTCTTGCTTAGCAAGAAGGCATTGCCATGTTCGTTCAGAGGTTAATTTTATTTCTTGAATTGTAATCTGGTTGATCCTGTGTTATCTAGTTGATCCTGTGTTATCTAGTTGATCCTGCATTTGTGGGGAAGTTTGATAGGCTATAATATGGACCCCATGAGCAATCTGGACTGCAGCAGTGTGAATACTGGACTTTGTGGTGAGCAGCTTAGGGGGAAAAAAGAGATGGTTTCCAAAAAAGGGAGTGAATCTGTGAATGGAGATCAAATGAAGATGAAGTAGAAAATTGTCTGCATTCTGTCCTATTTATTTATTTGTTGCTAGTGACAATGTGAAATGGTGTGTGGGTGGTTGGGAGTGAACAGAATGGACCAGTCTGGAGTGCTGAAGAACAGAGAGGTGAACGCTTCGAGAACAATGCAGAGATGGAAAAATCTGTACAAAAACCTGCAAAAACAAAGCAAAACTGCACTGAACTGCACAACACACTGGGGCTCAATCTATATATTTTATTATGGTCCAGATATACAAAGAAATGCTGGGCCTTACTGCCCTATGCATCTTTCTGCAATAATGTTTTATTGTGCCCCTGGCAAAGCCTTATTACAAGGGGCAGTGAGGCCTGGTGTTTCGTTGTATGTCTGGACCATAATAAAACAATATATAGATTGAGCCCCAGTGTGTAGTGTTGTTTCTTTCTTTTTTTTTTTTGGCAGCAGCACATTTGGGGAAGTTTGGCAGTGCACTGCTCCTTTTTTCCTATTACAGTGCAATACAAATTGCTATTCTGATGGTGCTGTTGGCTATGGGCTGGTGGCGGACAGGGGGCTCAGTGTAAAACTGAAAGTAGGTAGTGGGGAAGCAAGACATTCCAGTAGCATCAGGAATGATTTATAGAGGGGATGGAATAAATCCAAGGTTCCATGATTTAACACCAGTGGGAATACATGGATTTATTATGCTCTTCTGGGTCCACACCTATTGCATAAATGTGCAACTTTTTTTATTTCTTAGTTTTTGTTGACAGGTACTTATAGGTCTCTATCATGCCCCCTCTCCTTTTTCCTTGGTATATATATATTGAGATCCTTCGGTCTCAATGGATTATTATACAGCCCCTGCACCATTTTAGTTGCCCTCCACTGGACAGCCTCTGCCCTCTCAATGTCTTTCCTGTGATAATCTTTCAAACTGGACATAGTACTCCAGGTGGGGTCTTACCAACAATTGATAGAATAGTAACACCACATCTCTTCTCTCTGTTGGTGATTCCCCTCCCTATGCATCCCACTGGCCCTCCTGTTGCCTTGTCACCTTACCCCACCACCTTGAGGTAATCAGATGTGATAATCCTAAAGTCTCTTTCCTGCTTAGTGACTGTCAGTACTACTCCCCCCCACCAATGTATACACCACCCCTGGATTTCTGTTCCCTAGGTGCACAATTTTACACTTCTTTGCACTGAAACCCAGCTGCCTTACCCTTGACCACTCCAAGTTTCCTCAGGTATCTCTGCATTCTCTCAACCCCTCCAGAGTATCTACCCTACTGCAGATTTTGGAGTAATCACCCTCATCACCCCCTCTCCAATCGTCAAAAGCTATCCCGCCATTGTGCACTCCCCAGATCAGCCCTCCTCCTCCTGCTCCTGTCAGGCAATGTCCACCCCAATCCCGGGCCTGGCAGCACTGGTCCTCTCCCTGAAATCTCCTGGGCTGCGCATTGCTTCTATGAACATCTGTAGCCTCCTGAAAAAACTGGACTCTCTACACTGCTGGGTGACGCTTCATAAACCTGATGTTGTTGCCCTGGTTGAAACCTGGCTGTCTCCCTCCACTCCTAACTCTCATGTCTCTCTCCCTGGCTACACTCTCCACCAGTTGGACCGTGTCGGCAGGAGAGGTGGGGGCTGTGTCTTCTATTTGAAGGATTCTCTCATGGGGCTGCAACACTCCCCGCCTGACCTCGACCATAAGGCCCAGGCACTTACTCTAAAGCTGTCCCCTGACCCAGCTAGAGGCCCATTATTCCTAACTGTAGCCTACATACCCCCCAAGAACCAATCCCAGGCCCTGGGCCCACTAATTGACTACCTCACCTCCCTACCCAACTCGTCGGACCAAATCTTGGTGGGCGACTTTAATATAAACTGGCTCTGCCCCTCGTCCTCCTCCCACCGTGAGGCTTTCGATTCAATTGACCTAACTCAACTGGTCACACAGCCTACTAGAAAAAACCCTGGGGACAAGCACCCTCCTGGATGTGGTCCTCACCAACAGGCCAATCCGCATCCACAACATCCAAATCCTCTCTGACTGCCTCAGTGACCACTCCCCTGTGCTTTTAAACTGGAAACCCCCCCTCGGCCCTCATCCCGGTCAAAACCACCTCTGCGGCGGCTTAGGCCTGGGGGGACTCATAGGCTTATGGCAGCTTCCTTGCCCACACTGATTGGTCCCCTCTGGCGAGGGCAACCAACATTGACTTGGCCCTGGCCTTCTTTGTAAGCACTTTCAACTTTGCCTGTGATATCTTTGCTCCTATAACTGCTAGGAGGTCCAAAGTGAAACATGCCCATTGGATCAGCCCTGCCCTACTGTGGCAACTTAAGCAACGTGACAATCTTTGGCACCTTGCTGTTGCTACTAGCCGTTCAGCTGACAGGCAGTCCTATGCTGCCGCCCGCAACCAGTGCACCTGGGTCATCCACAAAGCAAAGGCGGAATACTACCAAGCCTCTCTTACCTCCTCCTGGGGGAACCCCAGGTGCTTCTGGGACAACATCAAGCAACTGAATGGTCACTCCCAGTTCCCCTCTCCTTCTCTTCTCAACATCAATGGTACCGTCTCCTCTGACCCTGCCCTCATTGCCACCCACCTCAATAACTCCTTTACCGACCTTAGCTCAGTACTTCCTGGTAACTTTTTCAGTCCACCTCCTCCATCTGTACCACCACCCATTGCCCGCCCCTCTTTCCACCTGCGTCGTGTCACCATGCAAGAAGCTAGGCCTTGCTTGCTAAAAGCCCTGAAAGGTAACACCATCGGTAATGACTCACTTGATCCCTGCCTTTTACGTCAGGTCCTGGATCAGGTCCTCTCACCTATTATGTGCATTTTCAACAAATCACTCTGTCTCGGACAATTCCCTTCTGCCTGGAAGATTGTCACAGTTACCCCTGTCCATAAAGGTGGTGACAGGACTCTTCCGGGTAACTACGACCCATCTCAATCCTCTCCCGCCTCTCTAAGGCGTTAGAAAAGTGTGGCATCCAAGTCTCTGACTACCTCTGTAAGTACAATGTTCTCTGCCCTGAACAACATGGGTTCAGAGCAGGTCATAGTACCAATATAGCACTCCTGGAATTTTCCAACTTCCTCCATGCCTCCTTGGACTCTGGTGCCCTGGCTGGTGCTATATTCATTGACCTGTCTAAAGCATTCGATACTGTTTCGCATCCTCTTTTGCTCTCCACCCTCGACCTAATAGGCTTTGCCTCAGGACCTGTTTCCTGGTGCACCAGCTATTTCTCCGCCCGATCCCAATGTGTGAAAGTCAACGGTACTCTCTCTGAAACATGCCCCATTCGCTCTGGGGTGCCGCAGGGTTCAATTCTTGGACCCCTACTATTCTCACTCTTTCTTAACTCCCTACCCAGCAGTTGTACGGGTAAGATGCTTCTCTATGCTGATGATGCTGTTCTCGTTGCCTCCCACAATGACCCCATGCTGCTACAGAACTCCCTCCAACTAGTCTTTGACTCTGCAGCTACCTGGTTCACTGAGCACCGACTTGTTATCAACCTTAAGAAAACAAAAACGATGCTCTTCTCCCACCCCCAAAATAAGTACAGCAAGTTTCCCTTAGCTGTCCACTCCACACCCAATCTCGTCATTGACCAGGTGCAGTCCTATAAATATCTTGGTATAACCTTTGACCCTGCACTTTCATTCCATGAACATATATCTGCCCTAAATTCTGTCGCCAACTCACGGCTAGGCATTCTTTACCGGCACAAGAAATGCCTCCCTCAGATGCCCTCCTCCTGGCTGTCACCTCCTCTGTCATGTCTCTCATTGACTATGGCCTTCCGGTCTATGGCTCAGCAGATCAGACTGCCCTCAACAAGGTTTGCCTCACAGTTAATAAGGCCTGCAGACTTATCACTGGTGCTCCCAGACTCACTCACACATGTGAGCTGTACACCTGGCTACCCTACTCAACCTGGAGAGAGCGACTCATGTATCAGACATGCCAGCTCACCTTTAAAACCCTCGTGGCCTATCCCCATAGGCCCTATCAACTCCATTCACCGTTCTGCACTGACCTGATCACGCGCAGCTCGTCCAAGAGCTACCCTAGTTATCCCGAGAGCCAGGACCTCTCAAGGTCAGAGGGCATTCCCCTACCGTGCGCCCCACTGGTATAACTTCCTCCCTGCCAGTGTCTCAAACTCACTAACCTTAGCTTGCTTTAAGCCCAGGCTCAGAAACTTCCTGCTTAGCTCTCTCGCAAATGCAACTGCCGCTAGCCTAGTGTAAAAAAAAGAATATATACTCTGTTTGACAATGCTCACTGAGCGGCTCCCCCCCTTCCTTTCCCTACTAATTCCTCCTCCCCTATCTCCCTCCCTTCTACTCCCACCAGCTCTCCCCCGACCATAAGTTTTGCACCTTTTGTTATATTTTGCTTCGTTGGAGATTGTATTCTATTGTAACAAAATTGTAATTGAACTGTAACTTTTTTGTTTGTAAGTACTGTGTCCCTTGTACTACTGTTCTGATGTCCTCTTTGTGACAAGGTACCTTTGTAAATGAGCCTCTGGCTCAAAGGTTTCTAAACTGATGTTTAACTAACTAACTAAATAAATAAATAAATAATCTGTAGAGAGGCATACCTTCCTTCCAACTCTTCTGCAATGTCACTTATGAAGACATTGAAGAGGACTAGTCCCAGTACTGCACACTGAGGTACCCCACTGGTCACTATCCCCTCATAAGAGTGAGTGCTGTGTACCACCACCCTCTGTCACAGACCCATCAACCAGTTCCATATCCAGTTTGCCCTGGGTCCCACCCCCAAACTGCCAAGTTTCCTTATAAGCGTCCTATGTGGTATGGTGTCAGAGGCCTTGCTGAAGTCTTTCGCTGTCCTACCCATCTCTATTTCCCTGGTCACCAAGTTGAGGAAATCATTGAGGTGCATCTGACCCTCCCCCAAACTGTGCTGCCTTGGGTCTTAAAATCCACTGGATTCAAGATGCTCCACTAGCTTTTCTTTTAATCGTATCTCCATTAACTTCCCCATCACTAACGTTAGACTGACTGGACTATAGTTGCTAGCTTCTTCCCTGCTGCCAATCTTATGAAGTGGGCTGCATCTGCCCTCCTCCAGTCCACTGGAACTACTGTTTCTAGTGAGTTGTTGATCTGGGCAGTCAGAGACTCAGCCAGTACCTCCCTGAGCTCCCTCAACACCCTTGGGTGCACCCTGGCTGGCCCCATATCCTTATCCACCTTTAGATTTGCAAGCCCATTCAAGACTCTTTCCTCTGATTGGACTTTTGTCTACCTCCCTCCCCCAAGTGTTCTTGCTGCTATGTGGTCCATCCTCCTCCTCTCTCACGCTCTCTCTCTCTCTACTGTTTAGACTGGGGAGAAGTGTCTGTTAAGGTTATCTGCATTTTCCCAATTCTCCTCTGTACAGTCATCCACAGTCCTCCATAGCCTCATTATCCCTCCCCTTGTCTTCCTCTTTTCACTTGTGTATCTGAAAAAAAGTCTTGTTCCCTTTAGCTATCACTTTGACTATCCCTCTGTTTGTGCATGTATGCCTCTCACTACCTTCCCTGCTTCCCTCAGCTTTTCCTGGTACATCTCCGTGACTTTTTCCCTCTGCATCTCTTTGTACCTCCTGAATGCCACCCCTTTAACATTAGCTTCACAGCCACTTCCCTCGTGAAACATACTGGTCTCTTTTTTTCCCCCCTGTTTTTACCCACTTTCTTCGTGCAGAGATTTGTTGCCTTCACTGTGCCATCCTTTAATATGACCCACTGTTCCTCCAGCCAACCCAGGCAACCCCCTCACTGGCTCATCCTCAAGTCCAGAGCCCTTGTCCTTATGTGGTTTGTCTCTGCTGCCATCCTTGTGTTAAGCTGCACTGTACAGTGCTCACTGACACCAGTCCGGTGGGCACTCAATTTTGCACTTCTTAAAAGAAAGACAACAGACTCAAAACACCCAGCTGCAACAACAGTCTCAAAAATATATTTTTTTAAAACTAGTTATAGTTTGAGGCCTAAGGGTGCTGACAATGTCCCTTTAGAGCAGCAGTGCATGACAGCAGTGAAAAGTTTGACCTATAAGTTTATATTCTGTTTTGGATTGCCCCTTATCCCCTGACATGCGTGATACCCTTCTTTCCTCATTTTGAGTCTGCTTTAGTACTTCTTTTCACATCTGAAATAATAAAAGGAGTGCTTCTTTTAATATGGCTTGGACCAGGTTTTTATCAGTAGTCTCAGCTGTTTTTCCAACACCTATTTTCCCATAAGGCCAGAGAGCACTACCTGCTGCACGATAATCATAGAAGTCATAAAACTTTGATGGCAGAAAAGGACCACACTGGCTCATCCAGTCTTCCCCATTTGCTCCATGTGCCTGTCCCATGCCTTTTTGAACTCCTCCACCGATTTAGCCCCCGCCACTCCATCTGGCAGTCTGTTCCAGGGCTTCACAACCCTCTCTGGGAAGAAACACCCTCTCACATTACAGCTGTGTCTTTTCCCTTGCAGTCTGAGGTTGTGCCCTCCAGTTCTGGTCCCCTCCTTTCTCTCGAGTAACCCCCCTACTGCTACCTTTATTGAGCCCCTTTAAATATTTCAAAGTTTCAAACATGTCTCCCCTTTCCCTCCTTGCCTCCAGCGTGTACAGATCCAGCTCCTTACATCTCTGCTTGTCTGTCTTCCCCTGCAGAAGTGATTTTACACAACTGACTCATGTTATGGAACAACAGGTGTATGAAAACAGCTGAGAATACTGCCAAAATCCTGGTCCAAGCCATATTAAAAGGAACGCCCCTTTTATTATTTCAGATGTGAAAAAAAGTACTAAAGCAGGCTCAAAATGGGGAAAATGAGGAAAGAAGGGTGTCATGCAAGTCCAGAGATAAGGGGCAATTAAAAACAGAATAAAAAATGATAGGTCAAAATTGTAATCGCTGTCATGCACTGCTGCTTTAAACTGAAATATTGGATAGGATTAGGCTTGAATGAAAGTTTCCAACTGGGACCATTTTTATGATAAGTTTTTATAACTAGCTTTAAAATGAACAGCAAAGTGTTATATATGTCCATTCACTGTCTAGCTCTTATTGTATATTTTGTAAGTAATTGTTCTCCCTTATTGATCTCCACCCCCCCCATTACAATTTGTACTTGTTGGGTCAGGAATCTGTTGTTAACCCACCTAAAGAGAAGCAATCAACACTGAGTACTGTCCCTTTAAGGTAGGGGTTTAGATCATATTAGGATTTTGAATTTGTTACACCCTGAAAAAGCACTTATTTGGGTGTGAAACGTTGGTGGTGGTGGCAGGAGGTGCCACTGCTGCCGTGTTTTTAATTTTTTCTTATTCCAAACGTTTGGAGTGTGGACACCCTTTTTCAGTTAGTACAGCATTGATGGTGCTTGTGTACATTAGCAGGTATCCTTTGGACACCTGGGATATGTGCCTCCTGTCCCTACACACTGTGTATTGGGGTGTATAGGGTCATGATTCCTAGACACACAGTATCCAGACTGAGCATGTGGTAAATAACATTGGTGAAGAATCGTTAACTGAATAAGTATTCCATGAGTGTCTCTAACAGTTCCATATGTATTAGCTTAAAGTTTTTGCCATATTTCCTCAGATATAATACTATTTAATTCTGTTTTCCATTTAATTCTAGAATTACCTGTTAGGTTTATGCCCAGTTCTGATATTACCTTGTATGTCTTCTACCTAAAGTCTTGAAGAGTACTTCCAATCAGATTTTAATAATAATAATAATAAAATTTATTTAATTAAGCGCCTTTCAAATTTTTTCAAGGCGCTGTACATAAAAACATGAGAACACCAGCATAATCAATACATACAATAGAACTACACAACAAATATAACTAAACTAAAATAACCAGTTACAACATAGCAGTAAATGCCTTCTCCCATAAAAAAGACTTTAAGGCCTTTTTAAAACTTCCCACCGTCGTACTCTCTCGGAGCTGACGGGGCAGAGAATTCCAGAGGGTAGGAGCCGCAAAACCAAAGGCACGGGCTCCAGAGGACTTCAAATTTACCCTCGAAATCTCCAGCAACCCCTCGTCAGCCAAGTGGAACTGTCTCAGAGGGGTGTAGGGCACCAGAAGCTCTTTCAAATAGTCAGGACCTAGACCGTGTAGGGCTTTGTAGGTCAAAAGACCCACTTTAAAGGTGATCCACCACTGTATTGGCAGCCAGTGCAGAGTGCGCAGCACCAGGGTAATATGGGACCTTCTTGAAACCCCAGTCAGTAAATGTGCTGCCGCATTCTGCACTAGCTGCAAGCGGTGGATATCAACCCCAGAAAGTCCTAGGTAAAGGGAGTTACAGTAATCGAGACGAGATGTCACAAAGGCGTGGACCAAAACCGGCAGGTCGCAAAGTGGAACCAGGTGCCTAATCCTGGCGATGTTTCTAAGATGAAAAAATGCAGTCTTGACAACTGCAGACACCTGATAATGAAGGGTCAAACCAGTGTCAAGCTCCACACCCAGGTTACGCACCCGTTCAGAGGTAGGGATCTGGTCTACCCCCAGAATTAATCCAGAGGGGGACCCTGCCCTTAAACCCTCAACCCTGTGACCGAGATCCACCACCATAACCTCGGTCTTTCCCGGATTCAGCTTCAAACCACTGGTATTCATCCAGTCTTGGATATCAGCGAGGCAGTTATTCAGCACTGAGATAGCACTAACTTGGTCGGGTGCAAAAGACAGGTAGAGCTGGGTATCATCAGTGTAGCAGTGAAACCTCAGCTCAAACTGTCTTACAATGTCTCCGAGGGGTAGCATATATACTGCGAATAACATGGGGGAAAGCACCGAGCCCTGAGGTACCCCACAAGGCAGAGAGAAGGCCCTGGATGAATGCAAACCCGAGACCACTCTCTGCATTCTCCCCTTGAGGTAAGATGAAAACCATCTGAGGACCACAACCGATAGTCCACAAATGGACCTCAGGCGTTCGAGCAAAACCCCATGATCCACAGTATCAAAAGCTGATGACAGATCAAGGAGAACCAAAACAGAGCAGTGTCTCTGATCTCCCGCCATCAGGAGATCATTGAGCACCCGAACCAGAGCAGTCTCAGTGCTATGCCTCTTACAAAAACCAGACTGGAGAGGTTTGTATAAACTATGGATGGTCAAATGGTTAGCCAATTGCGCCGCCACAACTTTCTCAATAACCTTCCCCACAAAAGGGAGGTTAGAGATTGGTTGGTAGTTTTCTAGGTCATC
This sequence comes from Neoceratodus forsteri, assembly GCA_016271365.2. Lineage (NCBI taxonomy): Eukaryota > Metazoa > Chordata > Ceratodontiformes > Ceratodontidae > Neoceratodus > Neoceratodus forsteri. The sequence goes on from CM057451.1 coordinate 46,554,683, forward strand.
TGGGTCTAAAGAAACTTTCTTCAGAAGGGGAGTCACCACCCCTTCCTTCAGAGAGCTAGGGAAAACTCCCGTCTCTAAAGAACACCGGATAGGAGGGAGTATAGCACAGTGGTCTAAGGCTCTGAGCTGCAAATTTGGTGACATCCAGCAGACCAGACCAGACCTGGGTTTGAATCCCACAGCTTCCACTTGCATACTGTGTGACCCTGAGCAAGTCACTTAACCTCCTTGTGCTCCCAGGTCGCTCCTGTAAAAAAGCTTTCAGCTTAGTGTGCTATACCTGGTTAAACAACTAAATAAATAATCTGAGCAAGGACTGGGCCGATAGTCTCACTACAACCCATAATGAGGGAGGTAGGGCCCGGATCCAAACATCAACATGTTAGGCACATCTCACAGACAATCCTCATAGTGTTTATGAGATCTGGTAGGTTAAAGGAACTCCAGGAAACTCGGGGCTCTGCAACAAAACACTGATCAACTGCAACAACCTTAGAGTGAGGTCAGGGACACTGCCTCCGAATGTCTTCCACCTTATTCGCAAAGAATCGAGCGATCTCCTCGCAATCAGTTTGCGTAAAGGCCCGACGATCTGCCAACAGACTGGGTTGCACAGTCTGTTGACAGTTCTGAAGAGCTGAGCCGGTCTATTCCGAGCGACAGAAATTTCCCTGGACAGGAATTCTGCCTTCTTATGGGAAATTGCTGTTTGGTAGAGCTTATAATGCTCTAACAAAATGAGATGGTCGGCATCAGAGGCAGTCTTCCTCCAACGACGCTCCAACCTATGCCCCAACCTCCGCAGCCCTCTCAATGCCCCATCAAACCATGGGGCAACGGGATGTCATGGGAGGGGGCGAACACGGGCTGGTGCAATCTGATCAAGTGCAGTCGAAATGGCCCCATTATAGGCCACTACCAGCTGCTCAGGATCAGTGCATGACTCGTCAAACAACGGGAAGTCAATAACCGCCATCAGGTCTTCAGGGACAATGTCCCGCAATGGGCGGTACCTGACCAACTCCACAGGGGCCGACCTACCCAGGGGTGCACCAAAATTGAACCCAACTGAGTAATGATCAGACCAACCGACTGGTTCCACCCCCAAGTCGGAAGCCTCGATCCCCAGGAGGAAAAGCAGGTCAAGAGAGTGACCTCCTTTGTGTGTAGCTGTGGAAACAACCTGTGCAAAGCCCAGAGATGTCATCACCTGGAGGAAATGTTGACCAAAAAGCGAAGATTCATTGTCGACCCACGCATTGAAGTTAACCAGCACCATCAATCTGGGCGACTCCCAGGCCATGTCGGCAGCAAAATCTGCTATTTCCTGCAGGAAAAGCTTCTCATCCCCTGGTGGACGGTAAATGAGGGCAATCCTGCACCCCACACCAGCTACCACAGTGCACTCAAGTGATCTAGCCTCCTCAGCTGGTACGCCAGTAAGGCCCAATTCAGTCTTAAAACAGACTGCCACCCCCCCGCGATCCAGTCTCGGGCAGTGTATAACCGAGAACCCGGCAGGAACGGCAGCCTCTAAAAATGGGGCCACATTCTCATCCAACCAGGTCTTGGTAATGCAAGCCAGATCTGCCCTTGCGACAAAGTCTGCAATAAGACCAGTCTTATTGCAGACAGATCTGGCATTGCACAACAGCGCCCGAGTTGGAAGAGGATGACGAGTTGTCCCAACCACTTGCCCTCCAGAACAGGAGGTGCCCTTGGGTATGGGAACCAGAACGGGACTACCACGCTCCAGAAGCCATTTTTCCCCAGGGCGCCTTCTAGGCCTAACCACCCCTATGGGAGAGCACCACTCACTCCGCTGTCCACAACCCCCCACGTCCCCCCAATTTCCCCTCCCCCTTCGCACAATTCCTAGTGCCCAACACCGATGATAAACATGAACGGGCAAGGGGGACAAGAAGAAGGGGTGGAGGGCATGGAGAGTGGAGGCCGAATAACGTAGGACAGGTGGAGCCAGCTGGCACATCAGGCTGCTCAAAGGTTAAAGCAATAAATAAAATAAATAAAGCAACATCACAATCGACCTAACACTAAGACAAAAAATAAAATTAAACTAAATCAATACTCTAATACAAAATCTATTAAATTATTTTATATCCATAAGCCCTCTCACGGCCTGGGGACATTAATAAAATAATAAAACTAAGACTAATAACAAAATAATGAATAGAGGGAATAATTTAAAAACCACCCTCCGGGACTCTCACCGAACCGGAAAAGGTGGAATATAAGATGGAATCAAGCACTCTCACTGCATAAATTATCCCTCAAATAAAGTAACTACAAACAATGCACATCCTATATATAAAATAGAAAATAAAATAACATCAACAAATAAAATTCAGTATCTAGAGGACCGTCATTCACCATCCACATCAGCTGGGCTAAAATAAGGACCACCAGCGGGCCGCAAGAACCGGCCAGCCCAAAAAGGTCGGTGACTCACTACTTCCACTCCGGGGGAGGACAACCCCCCCGGCTGGCCGCCCCAGGAGTCTAGAGGAGGGTAAAATTAAGGACCGGCCCTACAGCCAACCCCACTCCCCTCCACTGTGTGGAGCACCAACCCAGGGCCACCAGAATACTGCAAGCCCAACTAATAGGCCAAATGAAGTCAGTTGCTCCAAGAACGTTTATATAGTCACAATGACAATAAACGAATCCAAAATCACTTATCTTGCAGGATCTCTTCGGGGCCAATCCTATAAATACATAAGGAATAATTAAGGGCCAGACTTCTCCAATTCATGCACAAGTTTAGATATGAGGGCAATCTTCATTAAGTAGATGGAGAAATATAGTCAAAAAGATCCAATCCAGCCGTATTCTCATCAAATGGGTGACCTTTACACTCTTAAAATTTCCGAAACTTCACAATACTGGCCCCAATATCATTAAAACATCCAATAAGCCAAAATGTTCCAGAAGGATTCCAGACTCGAAATTCTGATCCAGATCCCGGAAGAACCATCCACCAGGCCGCAGGTTCCAGCCAGAAATTCAAGAGGTGACTACCCAGGCTATAATAGTGGCCCACTACCTCGACTCCAGGTTAAATCAGCCCCCTGGCCGACTATACCTGGAGTCTAGGGGAATAGGATCAGTGGGCTAGCCCTCCAGCAAGCCCCGATCCCAGCCCCTGTGTGGGTCACTAACCCTCTAGCACCTCGGGAAACCAGCAGGTCTAGCTATACAAGTGCAAATCCACAGTCAGCAGGTCACTAAAACATAACTTATAGCCCAGCACTCCAAAAAAGTAAAAACTACAGGTTCCTTTGCTATCTCCATAGACTTAATGATTCCGAAGAACAGTGCATTCGAACTCCTTGGTGAGCTTGTCCCCAGCAACTCTCGACTCCTCCAGATCCCATTCAATGTGCAACTAATCCCCAAAAGTGCTGGGGAAGGTCGCGCTCAGGGAGTGTAACACTGACCGAATCTCCACACTGAAAGGCAGCCGTTAAGCCATTAAAGACCAGCCAAGTTCTTACAGCAGACCAGAATGCCAAACCAAACAGTGTCCTTTAGTCCCAACCGAGTGCGGCTAACCGAGAGTACTCAAATCACAGTTAAAATGCGGTAACAGTAAGGTAAGTGCCGGGAAACATAAACAGGCAATGTTTAGGCACTCGTCGGCTTCTCAGCGACCACCCGAATTTAGTTCTAACACATGAATGCACTCAAATAAAACGGCGGGAATAAAAACAAAACCTTAAGACCTGCACTTAAAATGGCAAAAGTACTTTAAAAACAACAAAAACGGCCAAACAAAAACATAAAAATAAGAACACAGCAAGCAGCAGTCCGACAGCTAGCCCAGCGTGGCCGCCATCTTTGATCCTGTTTTCAAAGGTCTCACAAATTAAAGTACATTTCTAAAGCATATCTTAATTGTAGATTATAAACATAACATACATACTAACATACTAGACACCAGCAGAGTAGGCCCATTGGTCTAGCAAGTCTGCTTGTGCTTCAGCACCCTGATTGGGTACCATAGCCCTCTATCTGTCTCCTTCCACTGTTACTCCATCTCCCAGTCCTGCCCGCCCCAGGGCAAACCAGCCTCTGCTTCACCCCTTGCCTATACCTGCCCCACCCTCTCTTGAATCCCTCCACCGTAGCTGCCTGTACCAGCTACCCGGCCAGTGCATTCCACGGCACCACCACTCTCTGTGAAATACCTCGTCCTCCTTTCCCCCAATCCTACCACCCTCAGTCTTCCAATTGTGTCCTCTGATGATTCCATCCTCCTTCAGCCAAAAGACCTTAACTTGGCTTACCTTATTTACTCCCCTGAGGAACTTCAAGACCTTAATTATGTCCCTCTGGTCCCTCCTCTTCTCCAGCGAAAATAGGTTGAGCTTCCCCAGTCATTCCTCATGTGTCATATCCTCCAGGCCCTGAATCACTCTGGTTGCCCTCCTCTGTACACTCTCCAGGACTTGGATGTCCCTCCTTAGGTGCGGCTTCTAGAACTGCACACAGTACTCAAGATGTGGTCTAACCAGGCTGTTGTTCAATGGCAAAATCACCTTCCTCTTCCGTGAGGTAATCCCCCTAATGATGCATCCCAACATCCTAATTCCCCAGACCGCAGCCCTCCTGCACTGCTCTGAATTATTCATGTTAACATCCACCAAGACTCCTAGGTCTCTTTCCCCTGCAGTAGCCTGCAACCCATTCCCCCCAAAGGTGTACACATAGTTGGAGTTTTCCCACCCTAGGTGTAGCACCTTGCACTTGGAGGAGTTAAATTTAAATTTCCAGGTGCACAACCACCTATCCAGAATATCCAGGTCCCCTTGCAGGGACAACCTCCCCTCCTCCCCCTCCACCACTGCCCCCAGCTTAGAGACATCCGCAAACAGATTCATTTGGCACTTGATACCTTCCGTGATATCGGACATGTAGGCATAAACAGGAGCATCCCCAGGACTGATCCCTGTGTGACCCCACTTATGACCTCCCTAGGAGACTAGACCTCCCCTCCGACCACTACCCACTGAGTGTGACCTGAAAGCCAATTTCCAATTCACCTAACCATGAATGGACCTACCTCCATCCCCCCCCCCCAAGCTTCTCCCTTAGGCCAATGTGAGGGACTGAATCAAATGCCTTACTGAAGTCCAGGAACAGTACATCCACTGGTCTCCCCCAGTCGAGTGCTGATGTCACCCACTCATAGAAATCTACAAGGTTTGTTTGACATGATCTACCTGGCACTAACCTATACTGCCGGTCATCCAGGTAACCCATCTCCTCCAAGAAACCTCCCAGCCTTTCCTTAAGTGACATAATGTGGTTTTTGAGATGCCAAAGATCCTCTGTCAATCTGAAAAGGGAAAAAAGGGCATTTTTTTATTCTGATCAAAACTGTCAGATGAATGGTGTGTTACTACTATTTTTCCATCCATAGTCTTTCTGCTTTCTACCTTCAGATTTACACTTTCATTCTTCCAAGTGTTACATTTCCCAGTGGGAAGAGACTATAACCCAGTTTTTCTGTACTTTTCCCAGTGTTTTAATAACCGGGGTAGTACAAGGGTGGGAATGTATACTACTTGGGATTTACTTGACTCACAAGATCAGAGGGTGAGCAGAGGTACATAACAAGTTTTCACCATTTTCAACCCATGGGGGAGTTTCAGTGTTACGCATGTCATATCATCTGTTTGTTTTACTATAAATGCCCAGTGGTATTTTGGGAAATCAAACTCACTATGTTCTCAGTAGCATTTGAGCTTTTCCATCCTAATCATGGGTCACCTACCATCCTAGACACTATAAAGTGCCCAATTAATTTTATTTACTTTTATGAACCAGGATTTTTCAATTCAGACAGAAAGTGAGTTCACGTTTTAGAATATTTGATTCTGAGGTGCCAATACTAGATCAGCTGAGTTTATTTTTCCACTAATAGATAGAACCTTTCTCCTTTTTATTGAATTCTGTACACACCATCTGGAGGGATAGTGTCAGCATTTAATCTGGCCATTATGTTTGGGGTTGATGTGATTTATTGTTTTCTTGTTTGTTTTTAACCCTAAATATTTAATATATTCTGGAGCCACTTTATTTGCAGTCCACAGTTTGACTCTACTTTTTATTACAGAGGGTATTAGCCGGCATAATTTCTGATTCTGTCCAGTTTATTCATGACTTGGAAATACATTTTAGTTATTTATTTCTGTTATCTCCAAGTGAGATCATATATAGGAAATCGACAAACAGAGGCACACACCCTTACAGCTAAACTTCCTGTACTCCCTCAGCTACAATTTCCTACATGCAAGGCCACTCTCTAGACCACCTAATAGGGCATGCCCACAAGGCAATTCAAGAGGTGGCAGTGGAAACCACAATATCCGTTCTGTAAAAGTGGAATACAGAACTAGATACCATACATACAATAGTAGAATGGAAGAAATTAGCTATTAATGCTTACCGTCTTACCTCCTCAACCTACTGGAGGGAATTCTCCTGGAAATGCCATTACAGGTTCTTAAGTGCCAGATAATAATTGCTAAACATGCAATCGACGGCATGAAAGTGTGTTGGAGGGGGTGCAGACATCTCATGGCAGACACAATACTTATTTCCTGGGCCTGCTCTAGTATTCAGCCATTCTGGCAGGCCATTACCCAGGAACTAGACTATTTTCAGTTGTAAGGGTGCAATCACTCCCTCCCTAATCCTATTATCCATTCTCCCAGAAGGGGCAGAGTTAGACTGTGCCATACTCTGCTTAATCCTCATCTTGTCCATAGCAGAAAAAAGACTGTTACATGACATTGGCACACTCAGAATACAATCCAGGGAGACCTGAAGAACCTTAATGGTAGAGATATTTATATATATATATATATATATATCATGGACCTCCTAACACATGCCCACATGGATAAGCTCCTTCATTTTGGAGGAAGTGGGTAATTCATCAATAAACTACCCAGATTTTGTACCCGGGGGTGGAGGACACCTTCCACTCACTTTAACTGGAACCCTTGCTCACGGCTACTCTTTACTTCTGTTCCTCTTCTCTTTTCTCTCATTTCTTGTGTCTTTTGTAGTTAACCTCTCACTTGTTATCTTGAATGACTTTTTGTTACCCTGGACAGTCCTAATAATTACCAAGTCAAAACAGAAAGACAACTCTACTCAACAAAAGAGTTGTTTATAGCCCAATTTCAGTACTAGGACACTGAGTAAATTATAAGTCCAACACAAGAAATATAGAAGTTGATGGCAGATAAGGCCCATCCAGTCTGATGATTTTTCAACCTTATGAATGTGCCATAGGCCTTTTACTCTGTCAATGTCCTATTTATTCATACCCATCTTTATTGCTCCCTTATGGCTATCCCATGCCTGTCTGAAGACCTGCACTATATTCATATCCACCACTTCCTGAGGTAGGCGGTTTCATGCATCCACCACCCTTTCTGTGAAAAAGAACTTCCTGACATTACAAGAAACATTATGTGGAAGCTGAGGAGAGAAGCGGGTTTTGGAGGTGTGGCACTGTGGTGCCCAGTGCCACCACTGCATTCTTGGGCTTGGACCTCCTTACCCAATGCAATGACATGCTGTGTTAGGGTTTCTAACCGTAACATCTCACTCTGTACAGACTGACAGGCATCAGGGGTGTGCCTTTGGATTGCCGACTGTAATGCCCATGCCATCCCACCCCCACTCCCAATCAGTGACAGGTATCAAGGTGTTCCTTGCACTCTTCGGCCCCAGAGTTCACCCCATTCTCCTATACTGCACCAATTTCAGTGTATGTCCTTATGGAATCAGGTGACTATAAAGACAAATACCCCAAGGCACACCTCAACAGTTGTTGGTGTCTGCAGGATAGGGTGAGGTGAAATGGTGTGAGCATTATGGGCAATGTTCCAAAGGCACACCCCAATGCCTGTCCATCTCTACAGGGTGGATGTGGGGTTGGCATGAAGTTCAGTACTTCACTGCCATTCATATTCTGCATCTGTCTAACTCCTGCACTTCCACTGCTAATACCAGCAAGCAAACATTCAGCATTGACAAATGCTTGTTCACATTTGAAATAATTGAAGGAGCACTCCTTTTAATACGGCTTGGACCAGGTTTTCATTAGTATTCGCAGCTGTTTTTGAACACCTACTGTTCCATAAGGTCAGGGAGCAATGCCTGCTGCATGATAGTTGATTTTAGTCACAAGAGAAATGATGTTTAAACAACTGATGGACAAAAACAGCTGAGAATACTGATGAAGCCTTGGTCCACATCTTATTGAAAGGAGCGTTCCTTTTATCATTTCAGATGTGAAAAAAGTACTAAAGAAGACACAAATTGTGGATAGAAGGGTATCACACTAGTCAGTACATAAGGGGCAATCTAAAATAGAATACAAATATAGGTAAAAATGTTCACCACATTCATGCACTGCTACTTTAATGTGAAAGAAAAGGAGAATAACATGCTAAAAAGGAATTAAGCCAAAAGAAATCATCCTGCTTTGTTCTTTTCTGTACCTGCTGAAAATGGATTGATGACCACAGTCAGATCTGAGATTTTCCCAGCTGTCTTTCTAAGGTCTGACTGTATGAAACATTGACTCAGATGTTGTCCAGCTATGTGAGACACTGACTTGTGGAGTTGCTTGGAAATAGTGGGAGTGAGGGAACAGCAGAATAAGAAGGAGCTATTTCACTCTGGTGTTCTCTCTGTTTTTTTATATGTTGATGAAGGTCAGCCGAAATTTATGGAAAGATTGTTGAAACTGGAACTGTCTTGTTGGTGTTGTTTTTTTTTCTGATCAGCTACAGAAGGCACTTACTCAGGGCTGGAGGTGGGGAAGAGAAACGGATGGGAAGAAAGCAGCATAGCAGGCGTTATGGAGCACCAGAGAGAAGCTGAATGATAGCAAGTTAAAAACCTGTACATAGCCAGAGTTATGCTTCCTCACTGCTGCTGTTTTCATTAAAGATAGAAGCCCTGAGCCAAATAACATTAATGGAAATTCTCTGCTGAACAAAAATCAGCCACACAGCAGAAAACTTCCCCTATGTATGAAATATGCTATTTTTTCCTGGTTACTGACTGAGACCACCCTATAAAACACATGGCAAATCAGCCAAAAATGTTAACAAGATCCATGTGCATTTTTCAAATGCATATCAAAGGAAACAAAAAACACAAATGGAAAAATCAGCCTCCTCTACAGATAAATGGAAAACAAGAAGTATCCCTAGTTCACCTATCAGTAAAGTCACTCTGAGGAAACTCATGTTACTAAATTCACAAAAGTGCAAACCTAAGAACACTGGGCCTAAGCATACTGATTTTTGAGATCTTGAATCAGAACAGAGCCCAGGGTAAAGATCCTCAGAGTTGATTGACTCTATGAACTTGAACACTACTACCCCAGAACAGGAGGAAAATTGTGGAAATAGTATTAATAAAAAAGTGACTTCTACACAGATAAGAAGCTCAGATGGACAAATCGATTCCCTTCAGAACCTCAGATTTATTGAAGAGCATTCACAAACCCAAGCAAGCTGAGAAGGAAACAGAAACACTAGAGGGAGATACTGCTTTAACAAGCCTGAGAAACAGATATAGTATCAACACAAAAGCAAAACCAAACAAAAATGGACCATTGGTACAGTTCCAGAGATAAGGATACTGATCAGGAAGGGTCAGTTGAAGCTCTCGATATAAGATGTTGTCCTGGAAGACTCAACACTGGGATAATAAAAGGAATGGAAAATCCAGCTCAAAACTGGCAGAAACAAACCATCTATCCCAGTCTGAGTACAACAAAACAGAATAACAATGACAAGGAAAAAAATCAGAAGGAGAACCTCAGCAGATGGGACTTACAAAACAAATGATCACCAAACGAGGAAGACTGGACAGAAGAAGATCAGGACCCATCAATAAACAATAGAAAGGAAGGCAATCAGGAAAATAATAGTAAAAAAATACATCCACAGGGGATAAGCAGAGGGGAAATCAGTAATGAAGAAGAGGAAGAAGGTCTCTACACAGTCAAAATGAACATGATGGAAGCACACAAATTGGGGGCAAGACCAAAGGATAACAGAAAGGAAAAACACAAGCGAAACAATAGATCTGATGATGGTAATCCTTGGGAGGATTTAACTGAAGAAGTAAGGAGTGGCTTCTCTAGAATGAGTCCAAAATGAGGTTTATCAAGCAGTGAGAGGGATTAAAGAAGAATTATACCATGGACCTTAGACAACAACGAATCAGAACGGCTGACTGGCACCTTACCACCGTTGTAAATCCTCTGATAATCACCGCAAAAGGTGCCAGCCAGCCGCATCTCCTAAAAATCATCCAACCCGGGAAATTCAAACCGGAGATCCGCCATCTTGAAACGCTCTCTAACCGGCGGTCTCTGATTCCCATGACATCCTATTAAGTAAAGCACATCGCGTAACACAACCCCCCCCCGAAAGTAGTTCTGCACTTCAAAAAAAAAAAAACAACACATTTGAATATATTTTTCCCCGTAACCGCTGAAACTGCACCCACCTCACCTCAGTGTCTGCTCCGGCGCTGTCTGCCTTCCATCCTGCCATAAGACTCCCACTGCATCGCTCGGTTCCCTCGTCACTGTCTCCGGTCCACTCTGTTTCTGCCCTCATTAGTTTATCAGGCTACCTCACTCCTCCATATTAAAAAATACATATTTAAAAAAAACCATAACTTCGGTCACTTCTGATCACACAGAAACCCAACCCAGCACACACTGTGCTGTGTGACCCGTCGGTCACTTCCTGCTCGCACCAGAAACCCAACCCCAAACACACGCTGTGCTGTGCGACCAAGGCGAGGCGGCAGTCGACAGTCATTCTCGTGAAGCTGGCTCATCAGCTCCAGTCTCTGCAGCAAGCACTTTGAATTCAGTGCTCTCAATAGCTCACATGAATCAGCTAGGGACTGAATCAACTAGGGACTATTTTCCTTTGTGCAGCAGTATTTCTTAATCAAATGCATTTGTTTACACAGGGAAAAATAAAATACAATAATTTCAGCTTAAATCCGTATCACGATGCCATGGTATAATCACAATAAGCCACTTGGGGGTGTGGGTTGTCAGGGGATTTACCACGGCTGTTGAGGATTTACCCACTCGGCAATCTAACAAAAAAAAAGGAAACAGAGGCTCAAAAAAGGAATGACAGGAGACTAAAGACACACTGATAGATCTTGAATGGACGTCAAGATGGGGCAACCTAAAAGTATTGGGTCTACTTGATGGCATTGAATAGAATGACATATTGGAATTCACTGACAAATGGTTGACAGAACTGACTGGAAGGAAATACCTGGAGGAAAAAATAAAACTGCATAGATCCCACCAAGCTCCTTCTAGGCCTAACTCCACATTTAAATACCCAATGGTGGTATACATTAAGTTCTTAAAGTACCAAGAATGGGAATTAGTTCTACCATCCAGCAAGTAAAAAAAAAAAAAAAAAAAAAACTAACGGTGGAAAACAAGTAGATTATCATATTACATACATGGACACAGTCAGCAGATAAGGGCCTATGGCTCAGCCAGTCTGCCCATTTGAGCGTGTAAGTTTCTTTTATATTTTTCTAGAAGTCGGTGTTGCCCCTTATCCCTGACCTCCAGGATTCCCTTATGTCTATCCCATGCATTCTTAAATCCCATAATTGTTTCTGACCCCACCATTTCCTCTGGCAGGGTGTCCCACTTGTCCACCACCCTTTCTATGAAGAAATTCCTCCTCACATTTCCTCTGAATCGCCCTGCCTGCAACTTCATCCCATGCCCTCTAGTCCTGGAACATCATTTTTGCTGGAAAATAGTGTATTCCTGCACCCTGTTCCTCCCTGTAAGGTACTTGTATGTCTATCATATCCCCTCTCTCAATCATCTCCTCCATGGAGTACATATTCAAGTCCTTCAGCCTGTCCTCATAGAACTTGTGATGCAATCCCTGTACCATCTTTGTTGCTCTCCTCTGAACCTTCTCCATTCTGTCTATGTCCTTATGTAGGTAAGTTCTCCAGAACTGTACACTGTACTCCAGATGGAGCCTCACTAGTGTCTTGTATTGTGGAATTATGACCTCCCTTTTCCTGCTGGTGATGCCCCTACCTATGCATCCCAGCATCCTATTTGCTTTACCTGCTGCCTTGTCACACTGTTTCCCTACGTTGAGGTAATCAGAGATGATAACCCCAAGATCCCTTTCCTGTTTGGTGCATGCTATATCCACCCCCCCCCATATTTCCAGTATTACAGTAGGTCCAGACCTGCGGAAAACATGGAATGCCTATAAAGAGGTAAAGACATTTTTATGGGAGAAACAGATACCTTTCATACATTCCACTCCATCAACACTAAAGATTACATACATAGGTAAAACTAAAATAGTAGAAACACCACAGTAGACAGAGGACTACATATTTCGTATTCTGAAACGTAATATTAACTGGGGCTTTCAGAAGGAAAAGAAGACTGAAAGTGGACCTCCTTAACCATAAACGGACAAGAGAAGACCAAAAGACTGAAAATAGAAGAGGTGCTGAACTAATATAATAAACAAAGCAATATTTTGGGGGAGAAAAAAAAAATAAACAGGTACAATAAGTGACTTAGTTAGCACATACACAGAAAAAAATATAGTGTAATTACCTTTTCCTTCTTTTACTCCCCCCCCCAAATAATACTAAGGCTGGGGAAGCGCCATGCAGCCTAACCAGGATCTCCATGTTGTATAAAAGTGTAAGTATTTATAGTAGGTCTGTGAAGGAATAGGCTCAAGTTTAAGGGTGGGTAGGAAAGGGGAGGATAGAGAGAGCAAATCACTTCCCAGGGAGGAACTCTTACCGGTCAACCAATGAATGGGTAATGTTTACTGTACACACTGTGATACAGTTCAGTTGGCAGTTGGCCGTGGCAGTGTGAGGATGGTTATGCCAATTGCTGGTTCCAGTTGGTTGGGTGGGAGCAGGTTGGCGGTCACTGCCTACTGGGGTGGAAGGGCGGGGGCCACTAGCTCACCAGGAATGTGGGTCTTTGTATCTGCTGTATGGGATCGGGGCTTGGGAAGGGGAACCACTAGACTACTAGGGAATAAGAAATGTTTTTTATTATACCATGGAATAAGGATTGTGGAAGGGGGACCACTAGAGTACCAGGGAATGGGGAAATTTATTTATTATACCATGCATCAGGGATTGGGGAGGGGGGACCTCTAGACTACCGGGGAATGGGGACATTTATTTATGTAACCCTTCACCCCTGCCTTTTTGCCAAAATGACAGGTGGCATGCTGTTGAAGCTGACAGCAGTACCTGGTGGGAACTGGGTTCGGGGAAGATGAGGTTACTTGGCACAGGGGACCTAGGTTTGGCTACTCTGAATAGGGGCACCCAAGTAAATCCAAATACAGGAAACAATAACTGTAATGTCCAGAACCAGGAATGGAATTCTTCAGTGTGGCTTTTATTCACATCCAAGCTGAACAAACAAAGCATAGACGGACCCCCACAGGGCTACATTTCCTGGTAATGCAGATTAGAGACTACAGAACACTTTATCACTATTTCCAGCCCTCAGGCTCTAAACCCACCAGGCACACAGCCCGGACTTGCATGCAGCTTTGGGTACACAGCCCGACTTGTACACTACTTGGGTTTTCCCCACTGGCCCGGCTCCCCCGCCGGCCACTTTATCCACGGTCCATTTGAGGAATGATCCAATTATCCTTTTGTGGCTCCCCAAACCACACTAGAGTCTTCGACTCCAAGAGAGAATTTTCCTTACAATCCCATGTCTGGGTACTTCCCTCATCACTGGCCAAGTGCCTGAGGTAAAGTAGAAATCCACAGAAGAAATCTGTAGAGGTGGACCTGGTCATTAAAGATGGGGGACCACCCACCTCCAGCTCCCACAGCCCATACCCGGCCATTTCTCTGGAAACTGAACAATTTATTTACTGAACTTTCAAATGTAGATTCTGGGTAGACGTCTGTCACATCTCCTCTACATATCATTTGCATCCCAACAAGTTCTGGACTTGAATCTACTTTTAATTTGCTTAGCCCATTACTCTAGGCTTCCCAATATTTTAGCAGTTCAATCCCCACATTGTCACACAAGTCCCAGGGTGAAAAACATAGGCCCTTTTAGCAAGAGCAGACATTCACCCTCAAGTTGCAAGTGCCCCACAGGCAACTCACAAATCTTCTTGTTCTTCCAAATAAACTCTGGACCACATAGGCAGCTTTTCCTTCACAAGCAGAATTAGGGGGTTGCCCCAGGAATCTGCAGGGAAACCTTTCCTGCCCCCCCCCCAGAGGGAGGGGGCACTGAGACCCGAAAACAGCGGTCTCTACCACTTCAATTATCTTCTGTGTCTCTCTTTAAGGTGGAGACACACATCCTTTTAAACTAAAAGTAGCCCTCTGTCAGGGCTGAGGCTCCTAGAGCCTTCACTGAGCTGCTTTCTCAGCAAGCTCCCAACTTCACACTCACTCACTGAAGACTGACTGAAGACTGACTTCAAAATCTCTCAACGTTCTAACTAACTCCCTTTGCTGCAGATTCTAATGTGGCTCATGCAGCTGCGATAGTTCTATTGGTGATGTCATCCCTCAGTCTCAGCTGAGACTGAGAACAGAGTGAGACAGTGTGAAACCCTTTTAACTGGAGTTTCACAAGCTGCCTTCCCTGCCTACCACTAGATCTTACTGGGATTCTAGTAACCTCGGGTAACAAGGGGGTTACACTAGCCCTTGACCAGAAAAATGTCCGCAGTCATTATTTACCTGGTCTTAGACCATCCCACCCTATGTGCTACCTACGGAGGGATGTGATCAGGCCCCCTCCTACCATGTACAAGCACAGGCAGGCAACACTAAGGGCCTAGAGGCCTTCAGCTGACATGTCAGCCTCTACGCTATCCACTTACTATGGACACCCAGTGGCTGTGGTAGAACTATCCAGAGCATAGCCCTGATAGATCAGCACTGTGGTCCCAATGGCCATTCAGGACCACAGCCTGTCTATCCCCCCTAACCCTCTAGGGAAAACCTATCTGCTTCTAACCTAATACCCCCAAAACAAAAATAACCCAGGGACCTCCCTGACCTTGGGCAACCTGCAACCACACACCATTAAAATACAATTTTTTACACCATTTTACTGCCTCCTCCCTACCCCCACAACCACACCTGTGGAAGGAAAGGATTAATATAGTAACAACAACAATAACACCACAGTACTTTAAATTTCCACACACTAAAGTACTAGTGAGGAACTCCGATGAACCCCTCCTCCTCTTCTTGTCTTCTCTTCTGTCTTCCCAAGAACACCTGCAAGAAAAAGAAAGACACACACACTCCTAATCTGCATACACAGTCTACCTAAACCCCTACCATCAAAACACTGCAGAATCTCAAAAATATTTTTTTTTTTAGAAAAAGGTAGAAAAACAGTATTTACATTAGAAAACAACGACATTATTTACAATACACATTTGGAGGGATGGAGTGCCCTAAAAGTCCCAAATAGTGACCACAATGCCTGAAGGCTAGTCCAATAAAGAGTCTCTCCTGGGCCGGAGCCTGGTGAAGCACAGTTCTAACAGGCCAAAGTCCCAAAGGGGAGAGTCTTTGTGGACAGTTCAAACATTTTGAAGTCTGCTAGAGTAGGGTGTGTACTGCAATGTCATAAAGATAGAAAAGTTCGGACTTCACAGCCACTTGTAGAATGGAAATTTTGGGACCGACCTGCACCTCTGACGAAGACTCTCCTTGGCAGCATTTCTTCCGATACAGCTGGGAAGACATCTTCTGGGAACCACAGGAGGGCACATCTGGAAACAGCTGGGCTGATGTCATCTCTGGAGATGGAACCTTAGAACAGGAACAAAAAGAAAACAGCTGGTTCGACGTCATCCGATTACCAGGTGAGGAACAGGATACAGCTGGGCTGGTGTCCTCTCTGGATCTGAAGTCATCTGGTGGGCCAGTCGATGGATGCTGGAAAAGGCCAGTACACTGCAGACTGATGAATGTGGGGCACCTGAGTCCTGGATGTCCATATTGGTGAATGAATAAAGGCACTTCACAGTCTGGTGTGGCAGTATTGACTACCACTGCTCGGCTTTCCATTTTGTAGGCACGGACACATTTGCTGGGAGGTCCTTGCACTGAGGCCAACAGTACCGGGGATCAGGAGCTTGAATTATTACCCGTCTGGGCGCACATAATTCACACAGTGGGAGATTTCATGTCCCTCTCCGTCCACTATTCTCACTCTGTCTATAAACAGTGTCCTGCCTCTCTTCCACTGGGTATACTTTTCATGGAACAGCCTATTCTTTACATGCTTGTTGGCCCCAGGATGCACACTTTTCATTGCTTCATCCCAGATCCAGGATTTCCTGCAGTTCTCAATCTCCTCCCAGACTTTCCGAGGAAAGGTAGGAAAGGTCATACCATAGATCTCATCTGCCTTTCTACAAACCAGTCTCTCCTCTTTACTTGTTTTGGTCAATCTGAGACTGCTGGCCTGGCTTGGGGGTGGCCAGCCCTGGTTCTGCCAGCTTCGCATCTTTAAAGAAATTAGAAACAGATCCCTGACTTCTTCCTTTTGCGAAGCCAGGGCAGTGGCATCACCACTTTCTTCCATACTTTCCTCTGAGGAAAGATCTTGAGGCTGTGTACCCATTCCTTTTTCACAAGGCCACATAGGTTCCCCCTCATCTTCCTCTTCACTGAGGATCTGAGCCCAGGAGTGAGCAGTCGTTCTCACTCCTGAGACTATCCACTCATCACTAGGCACGGAGGTCGACACCTCCCACACAAAGACCTCCCGCATCTCATCTTCTCCTAAGAGACTTGGGCTAGGCCCCCCCTCCAGGGGTCTATTGATGCTTTATCCAAACTTTCCTTCTGGGATCCAGCATCGAAACTTCAACTTCTGGTTCTGTCTCTAACTCTGCACCCTCTAGCTTTGTGCCACACTCCCCCGAGGGGCCTTTCTCCACAGGCTCTGCCTGGTGCTGTGTGCTGCCAACTGCAGATTCCTGAACCTTTGTCCATGTGGGAGCCAACCGAATTTGAGGCACTTTATACAAGCCATATTTTTTTAGGCATACAGCACAGTGAGGAATCATGAAGACGTCCCTTCCAGCTCTCAAGCATATTTGACATACATGCACTGGAAAACCAGGAATCTCCACATGAGGAGGCAGTTGTCCTATATAACACCACTTTTCAATATCCTTCAGTCTATTTACTGCTGCTATTACTGCAACCCAGGCATGATCCGGGTAACACGCTGGTCCTGAGGCCATAACTGCAGAAAAACGAACAAAGGTTCACTGTAACTGAAAGTCCCACTTTACTGAACACACTCTTTAGTTGTAAAATGGCTCCTTTGCTGCTGTTTTTACTTTACTACCCCACCCTGTAATGGCGGAGGCAGCACTCCTGTGCATCAACATTCAGAATCTGGGTCAAGCCACTGTGCACCCGATTTACACAAGCTACTGATAACTTTTGCTCAAACTGCACAGCTTGCTCTGTTCTTGCTTTAAACACATTTACAGGATTTTCCACAGACTTTTCACATGCTGGCAACATTTATCTGATTCACAGTCCCTTAAAGCTTCAGGTTTTTAGCACAGGATTGCCTGTATTACTAGTGCTGCACATTGGCTACAACCCACAGTCTCTCTCTGGCTTCAAACTTTAAACTGAGGCTGAATTCATTACTATGCACACAGTCAATAGCTTAGCAGACTTGCACTTGCTGGCAGGACTTAACACAGTCACATATTGTAAGCTTTACTACATTGCTGCAAACACATTTATATGGCAAAGGCAAAAATCACTGTTTGAGCAGTTTTATGTTGTTACTTACTGTTATCAGTAGCAGTTTTCTGCGATGGGGAAAAACGGCCTGCAGCCAGTTCTTGGAGGCCTCAGAACAGAAACAGGCGGGCAGTCCTACCAATCGCCTTTTCAATCACCACTCTTGCAATTTCAACGATCGATTAGCGTGTTGAGCCCGATTTTAAACTAGATAGTCTATATTTGCAATGTTTACAGTGATTTCAACACTCCGCAATGCTCCTCTATTAGCCAGTACATGCACTGCACTCCCACTCCCTCTCGAATGCTGGGGCAGTCACTGAAAAGCTGGCAGAGGGACGGGACTGATCTCAATCTGACCAATCACATGACGCCATGCAAATGAGCCTCTTCTTCCTTCCGAAGGCTCTTCTCCTCATGGCGATCATCGAGCAGGCAAATTTAAACTGCAGAATGCAACTTTTTTTCTTTACCAACTGATTCCATGGTGGGAGCCCATTTCAGCCATTTAACATTGCCATTACACCTGCAAGTCTCTCATTCGTTCAGAAAGCATTTCCAACGTCCAGGGCACAATTTTTCTGTTGCTACCCCTAGTCTTCCACACTTTTCTTTACCACAGTTCATTTTAAAGCATTTCCAATGTCCAGGGCACAATTTTCTTGTTGCTACCCCTAGTCTTCCATACTTTTCTTTACCACAGTTCATTTTAAGCAGGCAAAACGCTGTAAACAATTTGATGCAGGACAAGGGCACACTCTTTGGCTTTACTGCTCCTTGGTAAACAGTTGGCAATTTTAAACAGCAGCACAAGATCCACAGCACACAGCAACACACTAGGGAAATTGCTTCAGCTTTTTTGGGCTACCCACTGCCAGATAGCCAAAACTCTAGCCCCCTTGCCCAAGCACCTTCCTCCCTGAACAAAATCCAAAGCGGTGCCTCCATTTTTGTAACCCCTCACCCCTGCCTTTTTGCCAAAATGACAGGTGGCATGCTGTTGAAGCTGACAGCAGTACCTGGTGGGGACTGGGTTCGGGGGAGGATGAGGTTACTCAGCACAGGGGACCTAGGTTTGACTACTCTGCACAGGGGCACCCAAGTAAATCCGAACACAGGAAGCAATAACTGTAATGTCCAGAACCAGGAATGGGATTCTTCAGTGTGGCTTTTATTCACATCCAAGCTGAACAAACAAAGCATAGGCAGACCCCCATGGAGCTACATTTCCTGGTAATGCAGATTAGAGACTACAGAACACTATATCACTATTTCCAGCCCTCAGGCTCTAAACCCACCAGGCACACAGCCTGGACTTGCACGCAGCTTTGGGTACACAGCCCGACTTGTACAATACTTGGGTTTTCCCCACTGGCCCGGCTCCCCTGCTGGCCACTTGATCCATGATCCATTTGAGGAATGAACCAATTATCCTGTTGTGGCTCCCCTAACCACACTAGAGTATTCGACTCCAAGAGAGAATTTTCCTTACAATCCCACATCTGGGTACTTCCCTCATCACTGGCCAAGTGCCTGAGGTAAAGTAGAAATCCACAGAAGAAATTCGTAGAGGTGGACCTGGTCACCAAAGATGGGGGGGCCACCCACCTCCAACTCCCACAGCCCATACCCGGCCATTTCTCTGGAAACTGAACAATTCCTTTACTGAACTTTCAAATGTAGATTCTGGGTAGACGTCTGTCACATCTCCTTTACATATCATTTGCATCCCAACAAGTTCTGGACTTGAACCTACTTTTAATTTGCTTAGCCCATTACTCTAGGCTTCCCAATATTTTAGTAGTTCAATCCCCACATTGTCACACAAGTCCCAGGGTGAAAAACATAGGTCCTTTTAGCAAGAGCAGACACTCGCCCTCACGTTGCAGGTGCCCCACAGGTGACTCACAAATCTTCTTGTTCTCCCAAATAAACTCTGAACACATAGGCAGCTTTTCCTTCACAAGCAGAATTAGGGGGTTGCCCCAGGAATCTGCAGGGAAACCTTTCCTGCCCCCCCCAGAGGGAGGGGTCACTGAGACCCAAAAACAGCAGTCTCCACCACTTCAATTATCGTCTGTGTCTCTCTTTAAGGTGGAGACACACACCCTTATAAACTAAAAGTAGCCCTCTGTCAGGGCTGAGGCTCCTAGAGCTTTCACTGAGCTGCTTTCTCAGCAAGCTCCTAACTTCACACACACACTCACTGAAGACTGACTGAAGACTGACTTCAAAACCTCCCAATGTTCTAACTAACTCCCTTTGCTGCAGATTCCAATGTGGCTCATGTAGCTGCAATAGTTCTATTGGTGATGTCATCCCTCAGTCTCAGCTGAGACTGAGAATAGAGTGAGACAGTGTGAAACCCATTTAACTGGAGTTTCACAAGCTGCCTTCCCTGCCTACCACTAGGTCTTACTGGGATTCTAACAACCCTGGGTAACAAGGGGGTTACATTTATTATACCACAGATCAGGGATTGGGGACCACTGGACTACAAGGGAATGGGGACATTAATTTATTATACCACGGATCAGTGATCCGGGACCACTAGACTACAATGGAATGGGAAAATATGTTTATTATTCCATGGATTGGGGATCGGGTTGGGGGGGATTGCTAGACTACAGGGAATGGGGAAGGTTTTTTATTATACCACAGATTAGGGATCAGGAAGGGGGGACCACTAAACTACCAGGAAGATGGGGACAATTTTATTTGTATTGCAGGGATTGGGGCCGGGGAGCCAAGGACTGTGCAGTAAAAAATGCCATCACTTTCTTTTTTGTGGGAGGCTGTGCCCCCTCACCCACCGTGCTAATAGATCTTAACTCCAGGGGGAGCGGATCATGGGGAAAGATGAAAATTGTGGGGCTGTGGAATACTGTTTCCATGGCTCCTTGTAAAAAAGTAAAGTCCTGATACTGCAAAAATCTAGGGAGACCAACATTAGAACCCTGATCTCCACTGCCACCTGGCCGAACTGCTCCCTGCCTCAGCCTGTCACACCATGGGAGCAGCTCAACCAGCCTCTGGAATTCTGCTGCCCTTGTCCTGTGTCAGCACCATGGACAGCGACCAGGGGAGCACTTACTGCCTTGTGCTCATTATCCCCGCTTGTTGTCCATGATAGCACCGTACAGACTAGTGCTGTGTTGTGCGGTGCTATTCTTGCAGTGCTATTATAACTGGGTACCATAATGCCCATGCAAATGGCCCTATACTACTGTGCATGCCCAATAGGCTTATCTGCATGTTTGGGCTGAATATCACCCATGAGGCCACAATGCTAACCAGTATGCACCACGCTGTACCCCTGTGGGCAGTCTTCAGCTCCACACCCTGCTAACGCTGCACCAAACATGGTGACCATTTGCTATGCACCGCTCTACCAGGGTCTGATATTCAAACAAATAGTGTGGTTGGTTCTGATCGCACTACCTGTTTGAATATGGTGCCAGAGCTGGCTGGCCCTATTTTTCCACCTGGTGCACCTTTTTGTGCACACAGTTGTCTGGCTCTGAATTTGAAGGCCATCATGCTTAAACCTCAAGCAAATCTGAAGTCTGATAATTCTAGTCCAGAGAGAAACATGGGAAGGAACTTTAAAACACAGAAATTACATCTGCCAATACTATGAATATCATGTGTTGGAACTTGAATGGTGTTAATGAACCCATCACAATGAAAAGAATAATAGCCTACATAAAAAGACATAAAATAGATTACCTGCTACTTCAGGAAGTACATTTAACAGAACAAGAATTCAATACATTTTTCAGGTATGGGGGGGGGGCATACAAACAGTATCTAACAATAAAACTAAGGGAAATTGCATCATTTTTAAGAAAAACAGACAGATAACAATACAAAAGAGTATGGTCAATATCCATGATAGGTTAGCTATATGTAGTATAACAATTAAGCAATAATCGACAACAGGGTGTGGGTTGCACTGGGATTTACTCACACCTAGTGTGGTTTGGTCACAAGGCTGCAGGCCAAGTGACCAAATCTGTACCAAGCGTGAGTAAATCCCACCATAACCCACACTCTGGAATGGATTATTGCGATTATATAGTGGGTAAAAATGTTACGATTTTTTTTTCAGTTAAATTTTTTATTGAAATTATAGTGACATATAAATAACAATCAACAATCCATTTGTGGGTATACATTTGATCACATTCACAGTGCTACATACAATTAAGATCTTTACATACATGCTGTTTTCTTTACTATAGGTACACATATACTTGGAGGTACAACTTGGGACACACATTTTACACACCCTTTAAGGTTACTAGATTGTTTAAATACATTTCATTTGTAGGGTTTAATAAATTACCATTTGGACTTCTATGTTCGGGGGGGAGGGGGGAATTGGGATGGTGTCCTCTACCATGTTTGTCTAGTTTCATGTGAGAAAAGAAAATGGGGGTGTTTGTGTACTGGTAGGCCTCAGGGGTCAAAGGGAGTTGTCATGTTGGCTCCTAAGGCCCATTAGGGGGGTTTTAACAAGCCCTTTTCTCGTAGGACCCCGGGGATGCTCGATGTCCTTTGCAAGTAGTGCAGAAAGGGGGAACACCTATCTTTGAATACAAGCTGGGTGCGATTAGCAATATGGGTCATCCTGGAATGGTTCGACAACCTCTCCATGGCTAGGATCCATTCCTTGAGTGTTGGGGTCTCTTTGGTGCACAATTTTTGCAGTATGAGCCTTTTGACTTCCACTGATGCTTGCATCAACCAGAGTTTCTGTTGACCAGTAACCATGCATGTGGCCTGAGGAATTCCTAGGAGCCAAAAAGCCAGGTTGTTTGGGATCTGATGCTCTAAAATTTGGGAGCATTGGGTAAGTACCTTGTTCCAGAAGGGATGAATGGGGCCACAATGCCACAATATATGTAGCAGTTCTGTTCCCTTGGCATCACACCTCCAGAATACATCTTTGTGCAATAATCCCATTTTTTTCAGTTGCACCGGAGTGCAGTACCAGAGATGTTGAATCTTGTTTTGTATTAAAAAGCTCCTAGGGTCCCCACATGCTTTTTTTGGCTAACACCCAGAATTCTTTCCACTCTTTGGTAGTTATTTGCACCCCTAGTAAGTGTTCCCACTTTCCCCTAGATGTTTACAATGGGTCTAGTAGCTCATTTCTCATGTATTTATATATCACTCCTGCCAACACTCTGGGCATGCTTAGCCACCTATCTATGGAGAGATTTCTGCCTATATCTTGGCCTGCGGCCTTGTACCTAATACATGTACATTGCTGCTTTGCTCAGCTGTTGTATTGCTGTCTTAATTGAAGATATTTCCAGAAATCTCCCTTTCCCACATGGTAGTTCTCCTGTAAGGAGGTGAAACTGTCTAGGGTACATCCATCTGCTAGCAGTATATCTTTCAACATACAGATATGCCTCCTACGCCATTCTTCCAACAGGAACAGCATTTTCTCTGTCTTGCAGTAAGGGTTTTTCCAAAAACAGAGATGTTTCCCTGGGTTAATACATGTTTTAGCAAAGACCCCAAGCTGCTGCTAGGCTGTGTGGGCCACTTTAATCATGAGCCAGTGTTTAAATTGGGGGTGGGAGAGGTTGGCCTAGATATCCTGTGAGATCAGTGTCCTGTAGTGCATGCCTCTCCAAATCTTCCCATGCAGGTTTGTTGTGGCCTTTCTCTAAAAACATTTTGCATATTCTGGCCACAGAGAAAGCATATGCATAGTGCTGGAAATGTGGGAGGCACCATCCTCCCCTATTCCAGAGTGCTCGAAGTTTGGACCTACTGTACCTTGGGGGTTTGTTTTCCCACAAAAAGTTTCCCTCTAGGGTGTCTATTTTATGAAACCACTTCTTTGGTATTTCTATTGGAAGGTGAGATAACATGTAAAAGACCCTGGGTGCAGTCATCATCTTAATTGCTGTAATTTTCCCATGCATTGAAAGGTTTAGATGCTTCCATCTCTGTACCTCAGCCTGCAAGCTGCCAATTAATGGGGATAGGTTAGCTTCCACCATATTGTGTATGCTCAAATTGACCTTAATCCCTAAATATTTTATTCTCCTTGTAGCCCATGCCAGGCCCACCTTTGATGTGGCTTCTGGGGTTAAATGCTTAATGAGGGGGAGGACCTCTGTTTTACCTCTATTAATTTGGAGTCTGGAAATGTCAGTGAAAGACTGCAGCAAGTCTACCATATGTAGGGCACTTGCCTGAAAGTCACTGGTTACTATCTGACAATCGTCTGCATATAGCAGAGCATGATATGTTGTGCCCCCAACGTTTATTCCCTCTATTCCTGGGTGCTCCCTCACCGCACTTGCAAGGGCCTCTATAGCTACCACAAACAACATTGGTGACAGAGGGCAACCCTGCCTTGTGCCTCTGTGTAGCTGGAATGGTTCTGATAGGGTGTTATTTGTCAGTAATCTTACAGTGGGTAGTTTATACAAAGTTTTGATCCAAACCCTAAAAGTGTTGCCGAAGTTACAGCGTCCAAGTATTGCTTGAAGGAAGTCTCACTCCAATGAGTCAAAGGCCTTTTTGAAATCCACCGAGATGGCAGCTGCTGGGCCGGGGAGGGAATCTGCCCTCTGTATCAAGGACACCAGGGTTCGTAGGTGGTCAGCACTAGCCTGCCCTTTCACAAAGCCCACCTGTGAGAGATCGATCAAAGAGGAGAGGACCTTTTCCAGGTGAGTTGCCAGGACCTTTGCTAGAATATTGGTGTCGGCATTAATTCAAGAAATAGGCCTGTAACTCACCAGGAACATAGGGTCCTTCGCTTCCTTGGGAAGGGCTGTTATAATGGCTTCCCTTAGGGTACTACATAGTTCCTCCTTTTTTAATGCCTCCCAGAGCATTTTCCTCATTGGCAGAATGACTTCCCTGAGTATAATTTTGTAAAAATCTGCCGAGTAGCCATCCCCTCCTGGGGCTTTATGTGGGGCCATAGCATTTATGGTGGATCTAATCTCATATGTCTCAGTCAGTGCCTCCAGCCCTTCTTTCTGGGTAGGTGTAAGTTCTGTGAGCTTGAGGCCTGCCATAAAGGTGGAGAATTTGGATTCGTCCCACACTACATGAGAGCTATATAGGGTTTTATAAAATTCTAACATGGTCTTGTTAATTAGATTAGGTTTATGTTGCTTTCCCCCTGGCTGTTCTATATACCTGTTGTTCTTTTAATCTGTATGCTAACAGTTTGCCCACTTCTACCCCTCCTGCCCAATATTTATGCTGCAGTCTCAGTATCTGTAGTTCGGCCTTCCTTGTGGCTAGGATGTTCAATTGTATTCATAGGGATATAAGGTCTTACACCAGTTCTGGGTTTTTAAGTCTGCTGGAGTTTTTTTTTTTATATAGCTTTTTCTTTAAATTTGTTCTCCAGGTCAACCACCTCCCTCTCCCTTTGTTTCCTGTGGTGGGATGCATAGCTAATTATACGCCCTCTCACCGTACTGTGGCTTTGAAGGCTTTCCAGATGGTCACAACAGGGGGTTGTTCAAAAAGTAGATTTTCACCTCCAATTTGAGCCAGTGCTTAAAAGCCTCATCCTGCATTAGCAAGGGGTCGCACCTCCAACTCACAGATTTTGGACTGGGGGAGTTGAGTATTAAGGACAGGGTTAGTGGTGTGTGGTCAGATATGTATGGGGGGGGGCTATTTTGACATCTAGTACTCGTCTCATAATATTTGGGGATGTAAACCAGTAGTCTAATCTGCTGGCTACCTACCTGGCATCTGAGAAGCATGTATAATCCCTGCCATTTGGGTGAGTCACTCTCCAGATGTCCTGCAGTTTGTGTAATTCCAGCATCTCCTTTAGTGCCCTCATGGAATGTGTATGGGGTCCGGCCTGGTATTGGACCCATCGAGCAAAAAGTCAATCGCAAGGTTGTAGTCTTCTCCTACTAGTATATCCATTTCCCCTGTGGCCATATCTAGTAGGTCCTGGGAGAGTTTTTGGGAGAACTCAGGCAAGTCTTCATTGAGCTCATATATATTTGCTAACAGTAGCTCCCCTTTGGAGATGTCCACTTTAGCTAGAACCAGTCTCCCTTCCCTGTCCGCCCTATGTTCCAGCAACATCCACTTTAGTTTTTTGTGGCAAAGTATAGTTACTCCCCATTTAGTTTTGTCTGCTGCACTATGGACCTCCCATCCCACCCATTCCCTAACTTTTTTACTTCAACATGGTTCAGTTTGGTTTCCTGCAAAAAGGCAATATTGTATTTCAGTTGTTTTAGACAGCCAAGAATATTTTTTCTTTTAACAGGTGAATTGAGGCCCCTCAAATTCCAGGAGGTAGCCATCAATATCTCATTATCAGCCATCTATCAATTCAAATAGCTCATTCCAATCTAAGCCAGTTGCCTTCTGTGGGCTGTGCCTTTGTGCAGGAAAGCATCCGATTGATGTCTGCCTCCCACCCCCCCTTGTTGCCCCACCCCATTCCCAAGTGACCACCCTTCAGCTTGTTATATGCAGTATCCATATGTGCCTGTGAGTTGTACCGCTGTAATATTTTTCCCTTCCTTCGTTCTGTTGGTTCTGTTGCTCATATCTCGAGTCACTTTATGGTAGCTGCTACTCTCTAGCAGGCAAGTCCTTCTCCCTGGACTGGATACAGTTGTTGTTACATCTCGGCTTCTATACCAATTTTTGTCCATATGTCCAGTACCCCTAACTATCTCCATAACTCTTTAAACTCTCTTCTCCTGCCTGAGGGGTCTCTCTTTAACAGCTTGGCTGCAGCTAGCACCCACAGCCCATGGCCTGGAGAGACCCTCTTGGGTTCAGGTATTGACATTCTATTCCCCATAGTTGTCAGATACTTGCCTAGAGTGGCGCTGTAATACTATACACTCAAATAACACTGAGACCAAGTGTCTCCTTTAACATTAAACAATAGTATTACCTTATCAGTAGCATGCCTTTGCCAAGTGGCCATTTATTAGCTTCCAATTCATTATCAGGAATATGTGCTTGAAGGCGCAGTGCCTGATCCCTATGGAGTGGTTGGAGGAGGTTGGGTGAAGGGTGCCCATTGATTTTTAAGTCTAATTGACCAAATGAGGGTGGGTGGGAGGATCCTCCGCTCAGGTCCCCCATAACAGGTCACTTTTGCCTTGTTCCCATACTCCAATCTCTCCTCAGATGTTATGGGCATTTTGGGATGTTCTTGCCCATAGCTCCATGGGAGGAGCTTCGTCCCTCACCTCTCCTGATGGCCCCTTCTTTCTCCCCCTCTCCCGTCAGGAGACATAAAGCATTTCTCTCCACTGATTCAGCCACTGCGCCTATTCTCTCAACCCAGGATACCACAAGAGTTAAGTGGGTTGGTTTGCTACTGAGTAGAACATTAGAGAAATGGAACCTAAGAACAAACAATCTACATCACTAAAAAAAACCTTTAG
Source organism: Neoceratodus forsteri (assembly GCA_016271365.2). Lineage (NCBI taxonomy): Eukaryota > Metazoa > Chordata > Ceratodontiformes > Ceratodontidae > Neoceratodus > Neoceratodus forsteri. Next base: position 46,582,009 of record CM057451.1, read on the forward strand.
GAAATGAAGGCTTGTCCTCCAGTTTGTGCTCCAACATTTGCACATGTTAAGAGGAGTCTAGAAACATAGAAACATAGAATTTGACGGCAGATAAGGACCGCTTGGCCCACCTAGTCTGCCCATTTTCCTACCTAACAGATAAGCTGCGGATCCTAGTTAACCAACAGCTTACTTCCTCTTACCCGCCCCTTGGACTGCCTTATGCCTGTCCCATGCATTCTTGAAGTCCACCACTGTTCTTGACTCCACGACCTCCTCAGGGAGGCTGTTCCATGCATCCACAACCCTCCCAGTGAAAAAATACTTCCTCACATTACCCCTGAGCCGTCCCCCCTCTATCTTCAAATTGTGCCCCCTTGTTCTTGCACATCTCTTTTTCTGGAAGATGCTACCCTCTTGGACTTTGTTAATTCCCTTGAGGTACTTGAAAGTTTCTATCATGTCCCCTCTCTCCCTTCTTTCCTCAAGAGTATACATATTAAGCTCCTTTAGTCTTTCTTCATATGTCTTCTGGTGCAGACCCTGCACCATTTTGGTTGCCCTCCTCTGGACAGCCTCCACTCTGTCTATGTCTTTGCGGAGATGGGGTCTCCAGAACTGTACACAGTACTCCAGATGGGGTCTCACCAACTGTCTGTACAGAGGGATAACAACTTCCTGTTTTCTACTATTGATGCCTCTTCCTCTGCATCCCAGTATCCCTCCAGCCTTCCTTACTGCCTTCTCACATTGCTTGCCCACCTTTAGGTCATCTGATATAATTACCCCCAGGTCCCTTTCCATTTTTACTGTTGTCAGTATCTCACCCCCCATTACTGTTGTCAGTATCTCACCCCCCACCCAAGCCATCTTGGTTGGGTCAATATGCCCCCGTTTTAACAGATGCCCATAATTGGGGGTGCGCAGATCCCTAAGGTGACTTCCACGCCCCTGTTCCCCCTACAGTGGAGCTCATGGGGGGGGTGTCACTACTTTGTGGGGTTAACTGCTTACATCCAGGTGTAGTGTGAGTCTAGGGTGGCAAATAAGATAATGCACATGAGCCTCCAGGATTCCCAAACACAAGTCTTCAAAACATTAGGGTTTTGATATACATCAGAACAGCGTTTAACATTTCTACAGCATTACATAACATGGGGTTTCCCTATTATGCGGCTTACAATCTCAGCTCTGCACCTCTATGATTTTGAGTTGGGGGCCCCTTACCATTAAATATACTTTGAAGAGCTTAAACTGTTGGACTGCATTAGCTCCCACAATGTCCATAGTGAAAACTACTGCATGTTAGATCAAGGCTGCAGCCTCTTTTCTATATCTGGCCAGTTAATGCGTGTTCAGAGCAGGGCTAAAGTATTGCCCTCTGGGCCATTGTCAGTAAGCTGTGCAAGAGCTTTGGGGGAGGGGCATAAAAGCTCAGTATTGTCCACCCTTTAATCTTGTTTTCAAATGAGAGGCTCCTGAGCATCAGTTTTCTTTGGCTCGCGGGTCAGGTGACGCAGTTCTGTGCGCAAGCTGCTGAGGTTGGATTTTGTCTCCTGCTGAAAGCTTCCCCGCCATTAGCTCCTGTTACAGACCTCTACAAGTCTCTCTCAAGAGTCAGTCATTATTTTATATATTCTGCACAGCATTTAGTTTTGGTGCATTGCTCCTACCGGGGGACAGACCTGGATCCACTTGCTGGTTGTCATCAGTAGGTTCTCCCACACACTCTGCCCACTCCTTGCATAGGGGACCCAGTCTATTAAAAGATCCTACTCTGTTGGGACTGCCGGCTCTGGTTGTGTTTTTGTGCCCAATAAGTCTATGGCTGTAGGCATTAATTCCCTCAGGGGTTTGTACCGGTTGGCGAGCTTCACTAAAGTGTCAGCTGGGGAGTTTGTGCTGGCATCAGACATATTTTGTAGCCTCTAGTGACTTCTCGATTTGTTCCTCCTTGGCATTGTATTTTTATTGGCAGTGTTTCTGTTTGATTTCTTAGATCTCCCCCTCTGCAACCTTTGCCATTTATCATCCTGCTCCTTTCCTTGCTATGAGCCATGCTGTGCCTGCTCGGGGTCCACTGGTGCCACCTCCATGCTTTGTCATACGGTGCCTCATGGTGGACTTGGGGGCTGCCAAGACACCCTGTCATTCCTCTGAATACTTTTTTAAGAACTGTTTGACCTCGCCAGGTGAATTAAACATCAGGCATTCCCCATTATATTGTACCCGCAGCATCGCTGGGTATTGCAGGGAGGTAGCAATATTCAGTTTGTATAGCTGCTGTTTTACCCGCGCATAGGCTCTTCTCTTTTTAGTTAATTCAGAGTACTCCTGGAACATCTGGATTGAGTAGCCCTGCTATGTTACATCTTTCAGCTCCCTTGCTAGTTTTAAGTAGCTTTCTTTAACTGGGTACTTTACAAATTTACAAAGAATGGGGCGAGGGTGCTCTCCCAGTCTGGGTTTGGGGGCTAAGTTGCGGTGCTCCTTTTCCAGTTCAGGGAGTGGCTTGTTATTAAGGTGTAGCATTCCAGGCAGTGCATTTTCTAAAAAAGATACCATATCCTTTCCTTCCATACCTTCGGGGATACCACTTATGCAAATATTTTTTCTTCTTGTACGGTTTTCCATATCATTCACCTTCGTAAGTAAATATTGAATTTGGCCATGGTGCTGTCATATGTACCCCTCGTGTTGGGACAGTTGGGCTGCGTGCTGCTTTACCAGCCTTTCATTTACCTCCACTCTGGTCACTAGCCCCCTCAGATCCTCTCTAGTCCTGCTCATTGCATTTTTAAGTTCTGCCATATCTTGCAGAACTTTGCTAAGCATGGCAGTCATCTTTTCAATGTCCCATGCCATGTGGGAAGGGGAGCCATGCTGAGTCACGCCACCCCTGTCCTGCCTTATAGTCAGTGCCCACTGTGACAGGAAATGTCCCTGCCACTTGAATTGGATCATTTTTAATTTTAAAAATCTCCTGGTTATAATCATTCTTTCCTGTTGCTATCTCTTTATCTTCTAGTCCAGAAGGTAGGCCACCTTCAGGTAAACTTTTTCCTCTGTCTCTTATGCTATCCCATTTCTGTTTTTCTTATATCCTCTTTGGTCCACAAAAACAGGGAGGTCAAGTGCAAATGACCCCCAATGCTTTAAGTAGGCATGAACCTAAAAAGTAGGCACATTGAGTGTATAAGGTTACCTGGTGTGTAGCCTGATGAATACAAACAAGAACAGCCTTTGGGGCTAGAAAAACTAGAGTGTCCCCCTGTTTGTATATTTTCCCCTTATGTGTACTCTTATGTTTGGGATATAGGATATCCGAGTTATGGACAGGGGCAGCAACCCTTTTTCTCTTTTGTTTCTTTACCCCTGCTGTTTCTGGTCCTAGAAGGAGGCCCTTAGAATGCATAGAAGGGCCTAGTAGAAAAGCCTTGCTTGGTTATTGCCATTATTTCAAAACAAAAGCATGGACATAATACAGCTGTATTAATAAAAACAAGCATTTGTCAGTGCCGAATGTTGTCGCGCTGGCATTGGCTTTGGTAGTGCAGTGCAGAAACACATTTTGGGCAGGATGTGAAAAACGACAGCTGTACTGTTCATAAGGAGGTGTAAAAAAATGGCGGTGTTGAAAATGTGGCATGTAAATATTGCAAATTTGCAAAGTTACAAGGGTGCGTGGTAAATGCGCAACACATGCTTGTAACACAGTCATTTTATGGACTTCCAGCACCAAATCTTCAACATAGGCATTTTAGCACCTCTGCTCATGTACAGTGTCACTACCATTTCTTCAAACTGTCCCAAAAAGTGATTTCGCACAGCGATTGCGCTATTCTGCGCCGGACGTGCGAAAACACATTCCGGGTAGGATATGTAAAATGACAGCTGTACTGTTCATCAAGAGGTGTGGAAAAATGCCAATGGTGAAAATCCAGAGTGAAAATATTACAAATGGACAACGTTACGAGTGTGCGTGCAAACTGCACAACGCATGCTCATAACACAGTCATTTTATGGAATATCATCACCAGATTTTCAACATAGGCATTTTAGGACCTCTGCTCATGAATAGTGTCGCTGTCATTTTTGTAATCTGCCCCAAACACTGATTTACCACAGTGACCGCACTATTGTGCCCCAGAAGTGCGGAAACACATTTCGGCCAGGATGTGAAAAATGACAGCTGTACTGTTTACAAGAGCTGTAGAAAAATGACAATGTTGAAAATCTGGCATGAAAATATTGCGAATTCACAAAGTTACGAGCGTGCTTAGCAACTGCACAACACATGCTTGTAAAACAGCCATTTTTTGGATTTTTTCCACCAAATTTACAATATAGGCTCTTTGAGAGCCCACCTCATGAACACTGCCACTGTCCTTGCGTTAATCAGTCCTGAAAAGTGATTCCATGCAGCAACTGCAAAGTCACCTTTTGGAACTGATTATCATTATAACAGTGCCAGAATTCATGAGGCGGGGTCCCAAAAACCCCATGTCAAAAATTTGGTGCAAAAATTCAAAATAATGCCCAAGATATGCTTCAAAGTTGCAAAAAACCCTATTCATTCCATTATACAGCTTACCGGCATTTCCTCAGTTCATGGTTGGCTTTGAAGAGTGCGGACGTGTTCCCGGTCCACTGAAGACCATCACGTTGAGCTCCAGAGGTAAGTATGGGGTGGGGGTGTGGGGAGGCAGTGTGCGCAGTGGGTGGGTGCGGGTGGTGGGAGGGTAAGGAGACTACGAGGGACCGCTTTCTGTTTACAGGTGTAAAAAAAACAACATTGCAGATGGTTTTCTTTTTACAGGTGTTTTTTGGGGGATACAGCAGCCGACGGGGATTGGGCACCTGTTGGCACATAGGAGTGAGACACTAGCTGAGGGGATTGGGCACCCCCTCAGCACAGAAGAAGGGGGGGACATCATGCTGACAGGGAGTGGCTCCCCCGTCAGCACATTAAAGTGGGAAAGGGGAGACGGAGGCTGACGGGGATTGGGCAACCCCATCGGCAAACAACAAAGGCAGGGGGGCGCATGAGCCGAGGGGGATTAGGCACCCCCTTGGCAAGCAAAAAAGGAAGGGGGGGACACATTATGTAGATGGGGAAAGGGCTCCCCGTTGGCACATACATGAGGGGCAGGGTAAGCTAACCAGGTGATTGGGCACCCCTGAATTCGGCAGTTTAGCGGCCACTGTGCCGCCATGTTTGTAGCTGGCAAAGCACGTAGAAAGGTCTGCTGCATGTGTCGAGCTTTGCTTGCATTTCAGCGGAGCTTTCCTTAGATGTGCTCGCCCAGGTGGTGTGGCGTCGGCATGCAGGCTGATTCGGGAATGAGGGACACACCTACTGCTGTGTGCCCTGCATTCACCCAACAGCGACTGCACCTCCAAATCTCCACTACCACAAGATGTTGGCTGCACAAGCGCGACAACATAAAAAGCCAGGCTACCATGCATAACATAAAGGGAGTTTTGGGCTAAATATAAAACAGGCTTTCTCCTTCCCTTGTCCCCTTTTGGGAGGGTTACCTGAGTTAAAAGAAAGATAGCCTTTGGGAGAAGGCCAAAATGAAATATTAGCCAAAGGCTGAGCTTGCCAGCTGTCCCCAACATCAAGAAACAGTTTCTGCAGCTCTCCTCTTACATTAAACAACATAGAACATATAAGAACTGTTCCCTTTTACCATTAGGAACCAAAATGGACTCAATTGTATTATTTTACTATAAAATTACGAGTTATGACTGCTAACAAACATTAAACGGGTACTCACTTGGTTCTTGGTGGCCCCTTTGTTGATATTTTTGGCAGAAAACCCAGTAAAGTACTTTGGTTTCCTATATTTTATGAAACTTAAAACATAGGCCGAAAGCCTTGGAGAGCTAAATGAAGCCTGTCTTTCCTGATCAGGGAGACTCTGAAAAGTGCCAGTTCACGTGCCTTTTAGGCCAGCAGCAGCCTCTTGTGGCCAGCTTTATAGGAGGAAAACTATCAATCACAGTGAGTGGAAAATCTCCACTTTCCTCCTCACTATTAAATCCTGTCCTGATTTATTTTATTTATTTCTAATTTAAGGACTGTGTTAGCATCATGTTTAGTACACCCTCAACATATGTATAAATTAAAAAGGGGGCTTAAAAGAACATTTTTGATTACAGTGGTGCTAGAGCCACCTGACCACGGGTGGAGGGGTATACAAAGCCCTCCTGTGCTCAGATAGGGTCAGTTGCTGCTGATCAGTGTAGGCTAAGGATTGCGTGCATCTGTGCTACACTAGCAAAACAGCAGTGGAAACAGTGTTGGTTTGCCACAAGAGTTGCTGTTATATTTGCTTTAAAGTTTAATTGAAGTTTAATTTTTTTTTGTTTTCTGTACAAAGTATTTTATTTTCTTACTGAAAAAAAAAAGAGAAACAAAATAAACCTCACACCAGGAAAACGGCATGCTAAACTGAAACATTCATTGCTGAAGTCCATCTGTTATCCCGCACCTTTAACACCCGCTGGTAACAGTGCTGAGGCAGGCTCCTCTGCAGCCGGAGTGGCGCTGTTGTACTGGCTTTTATTGTGGCAACCACACGATCTTGCCAAGCAGGACTTGAGATGATGTTTCTCAGCGATGCCCCGTCCGATCTGGGTATAACATGTCTCATCGTGGAGCTCTTAAATTCTGGTCACCAATTATCTCAAGTAGAAGCTGCTGTCGTTAACGAATTTGTTGGCTGGTTGAAAAGAGTTTTTTTCAGGTCTCCTCAGTGAGAATTAACTTGCCACCATATTAGATGCCAAGCTCCGCCCCTAAAGATTTTTTTTAAATTAAAATGGTTTTAGTTCAAAAGGAACTTTTTAAATTTTTTTTTGTGTAATATTGTTCTTCTGTATGTAAAATAGTCCCCTGTTACTAGGTAGAATATTCTATGTAGGAGATGGCAACCCCCATCCCACACACACACTCCTACCCCCATGTCCTTATTAGAAAGGTATTTTTTTTCGGTTCCAGGTCATCAGAGCACCTGCATTTCGCTTCTGCTGGTACAGCACCAGCAAAGCAGCCAAAGCCCAAAACATGACCACATGGCTGCAGCGCCATGCAAACTGGTGCACACAGACACTGGAGGGTCAGTGGGCCACTTGGCGAGCTATGCTGGTGGCCTCACCCAAGCACAACTTGGGGGAATGCGGGTGGCGGCGTGAGGCTTCTGCTTGTGGGGAGCGTGGTGAACTGTTGGTGTCTGTGGGGTGTGCGCAACCTATTCCATGGGTGGGCATGCTGCAGGGCACCTCACTGGAATATGGCTGCCTGTGGGGGGTGCCCCTGTCACACTGTTCTCCAAGTTTCATGTGTTGTGATGGCCATGTGTCAGTGGGCATCCGATGTGGTCCTAGCTCTGGGGCAGTTGTCGGTTGGGGAGACTGTGGTCACCTTGTGTTTGCACCCTTCCCCTTGTGATATACTGTCTGTTGGGGCACCATGATGGGTACCCTGTTCACCCTGCAGCCACCCATTGTTGCCGCCCCTCCAGATGCCCTGCAGGTGCTTGGCAGGGGTGTGTGCAGCTGTTGATGGGGTGCCCCCTCACTGGTGCTGCCAGCACCAGATGCTCTTTCCATTGTGCACCATGTTGTTGTGGTGTGCTACTAGCAGTTGACTCACTGCCAGTGCTCAGATTGCCAGCGGAGTTTTTCTGGTGCTCTGATAACCTGGAAACTTTTTTTCCTCCCCAAAATAAACAGAGCAAGAGACAACACATGTGGCAGTCGAGACAAGTAGCTGGGAGACTAACAGATTACAGTGATGGAGAGTGGGTGAGCAGCTCAACTGGGAGCTGAGTTTTTTTTTGATTTTCAGTTTCTGTAATGGGGTGGGATACCATGGGCTCCTACACTGGGACTGGGGAACTAGCAGTGCTGGAACAGAGGTGGGGAGAGGTCAATATTATAGGAGCCAGCACTGACATGAATGGAGGTTGGAGGGATTACGCATGAGAGGTTCTGGCAGGTAACAATCTTGTTGGGAACACAGGATGGAGTCCAAAGAAAGCCACAGTCTGAACTGGCCTGTAGTCTGTTTCAGAGGTATATCATATTATTTGTAGATGCTCAAATCTAGTACATGTATTTTACTATAAAAAAGGTTTTCTAGTATTTAAAGTGGGTTTTGGGACTGGTGGGTTCTGTTACTTCATAACTGATTCCATTTTCCAAAGCCACACTTTTTTCGATGCACTTTAGTGGGTACTTAATATGGTGGAATTTATGTTTTGTTTTTTTGGGGGGAGTCGGATTGATTTTTCATGTGTTGACTGCAGATGTGGTGAACTGGGTCTTTATCCGTGAGTTATGCTGTGATTTACTCATGGATAAAAGACCCAGTTGGCCAATCAGTTTTCCAGTTTGAAAACTGCCATAGAATAATAAAGAATTGTAACAGTACATTGGCTAGCATACATGGACCTAATGGGGACAACCCTTCATTTTTTATTTAGTTTCTTGTTCCATTTAATTAAATTCCCAGATCCATACATAATAGGAGGAGACTACAACATGGTCTTAAATTCTAGATTAGACAGAACCGGAGCATACTCAACCCTGTCAAAATCCCCAGAAACTTTATTAATAAACATGGAAAACCTGGAACTACTCGACTTTTGGTATTATAGAAATGAAAACATGCATGAATATTCCTTTTATTCTAATAGACATCAAACATTTTCTAGAATAGAAGAAACTGTTCCCCAAAAGGTCAAAGTCTATCAGCAGTCAACTGATACAAGGGGGCCATTATTCACCAATCCAAAAAAAATCATACTTTATTTAGCTCATCAAATCCAGTGCAAAACAATGACTTACAGTGCAGAAAGAGGTCACAAAATATTCACAAAAATCTTAGTGGCTCAATTGCCTATTCCCAACTGTGTTTTACTTTCTTTGCCATCCGTTGTAGATCACCACAACTGTTCCAACTACTAAAATTCACCAGGTTTGTAAATTTCATAGCAGCAGCATTCCAGTACTTTCTGGTCACCCACACTAGCTGTCAGTGTTCCATAAGATTCTGTCTTTTAGGACATAGAACTTCCCCAGCTAGCCAACTCATGGAACATTATGACTGACACAATAGAGCTTCCACTGGGGCTCCCCAGGTGAGGGGCAGCTACTAGGAGTGAGCTTCACAACAAACTGCAAGCTTGTAACCAGCATAAAAGAGCTTCTATGGATTCCCCAGGATAGGAGCAGCTAGTAGAAGCCAGCTTCACAACATACTGTGCTGCTGACATTTTGGAGTGATGTCACTCCTTCTTCAGAGGCTACCCATTAGTGGAAATCTGAGGATTACATATTACTGTGGTTTTCGTGGTAACTATAGAGTTCAACAAAGTGCTTTCAGTTGCAGAAGGAGGATTTCCCCCTACTGGAGGCTTGACCATTGTTATCCCAATGGGTTGCAAAAGGTAGTTTGCTGAACCCTATAGTTACCATAGAAACCACAATAGTATATAAGCCTCAGGTTTCCCACTAATGGGTAGCTCTGAAGGAGGAGTGAATCACTCCAATGTGTCAGCAACATATAGTGCATTGTGAAGCTGGCTCCAAGTAGCTGCCCCTAGCCAGAGGGAGCCACGTGGAAGCTCTTTTGTGCTGGTTATCATATTCTTCAGGTTGGATAGCTGGGGAAGTTTCATACCATGCTAATAGCAACTAAAATAACACCCACTGTTAGAAACCACAACTGGACACAGCAGAATAATCAGCTAAATTGCAAATTGATTCACAAAGGCTGTGATTCACAAATGCCTATGTGACATGCAAGGGCAGCATGTAGGCATTCCCATGACCAAATGTCATGCAGCAGTGCCCTGCACACACCCAGCAGCATTAACCAACAGGCACAATGCATCACTGGTCAGTCACAAGGTGCCATGCCAGGGGCAGACAGGGGTGTGCCAGGGGAGCCCCCTGTGGTTGCACCCATTCACAATGGCACTGTGTGCTGTTTGGGGCTGCATCCTCCCCATGAGGGTGACACAGGCATAGCACTGCAAAAAAATTCATTAATGCTCTTATTAGGGTTAAACCTACAAAAGTATCTAACATCCCACCCCATCCTGCTGGCAGCAACAGGAAAAAAACAGTATGGGTTTGAACTCTCCTTTGTCTTCACAAATCAAATACGTGGCATGCCTTGAGGTTTTCAACCCTAATGCTTACCCCATTTCATCAATAAATAAGCTGAGATGTGTGTAGGGTATGAGAATGGAGGGAGTGTTAGGGTGGACTTCCCCAAGGCACACCCCATGCCTGATTTGTGAAAACGCAAGAGAGGTCAAACTGTAATCATTTTTCCTATTGCTGCTTGTGGGTTGGGGGTGGTGTGTTAGAGCTGGAAACCCTAATGCAACATTTCCCTACTTTTGGCAGTTTAACCCTAACTAGTATATTAACAAAGTTTTTTGCAATGATTTTCCTTACTTTTTTGAGATAGTATAATCCTTTCCTCATTTGCCAGCGGGAGGGCAAGGCCCTCAGGCCCTGCACTTCCACCCCTCCATAGATACATACATTTATGTTGCTGTGGAAGTGCAGGACCCTCTGGGTCTTGCACTTCCATTTGTGCCAAAAAAAAGCAATTTCTTTCCTTTATAGCTTGTCAAAGTTCCAATGTTATCTGACGGGAATTTGCCATTTTTATTTTTATTTTCTATTGCCACTAAATCTTAAGGGTGGGATATGTGTTATTCTTGCACTGCTGATTAAGACCTTTAATTTTCAAATATATAGATTGCCCCTTAAGTCATAATATTGAGGGAGGTATGGCTTGTTGAAGTTCCAATGTTATCCTATGGGAATTGTCATTTGTTATTGTTTTTTTTACATTGCCCCTAAATGTTTAGGGGAATATGTGTCATTCTTGTAGTATTCAATAAGACCTTTGTTCTGATATGTAGATTGTCCCTTAAGTCCAAATATTGAGGAAAGTATGCCTTGTTGAATTTCCAATGTGTCTGTAGCTTAGTTTTTGGGGATTTACAAGATTTTCTGCTTAGAGTAACTACACCATTTTTGCTCACTCAATCTGTGACGGTCTTCTGGATGGGATTTCTGCAAAACATTACCACCAGGTATTTGCATTTTCAGTTTAAAATCAACTTTTTGGAAGCTATCCCAAGCAAAATAGAAGTCAAGCAACTAAGTCTGACAAACTCAGTGACTCTGAGTCCTGCTCAAATCCACATTTTCATCTGGTTTGCTCCTAAGGGATCTATTTGTGGGCTTTTAAACAACCTCTTTAAATAACAAAGGAAACATAAGGACAAAAGGATTTCACATCCTGCGCTTGTACTTGAGTAAGTGTGCCCCAGGCTAACAATGTAATGGGGATGGGGAGTGCATGCCTGCAAGGTCTTACATAGCAAAAGCCTCTTGTCAAATCTTTGTCTAGCTGTGACCATGGGTGACCTCTGTCATAAATTGTAGTATTAGCCCCGGTGCACAGAAAGAAATTGGACTGTGCATTTCTGTGTTTGCTGTTCTATCCTCTCCTTTAATTAAATCTTACTTGACACTATGTCCTTGCCTAACATTGCTGCCCTGCACCACATTCTTATCTTCTTCTTGATCAGTCACTCTGGAAACAATATACCTAACTGGATTCAATCCCACAACCTTGTGGCTGGAATTAGCCTCCACTACACTATAGGCTGGACTTCTGGGGATTATTTTTCCATCTCAAATGGGCCCTGGTCTCCCCTATTTTTTCATCTGCAATGTAATTGCTGGATTTCTACTTACTCACCTACCTGCATCATAACCACCTCAGGATCTATTATCTTCCACTTCCTGGGCATGAAAGTGAATGCAAAATCATTGCATAGCTCCAGAATGGCTACTAAACAAGCATCCAAACTGATTAGAAAGTACCTCCTAAGGCTCGCCCTCCTGCTACTTCTAGTATCAGGTAACATCCACCCCAACCCTGGACCGGCACGCCTTATTGCAAAGGATAATCACCAGAAACAGGGAACTCTTCACCTGGCCTCTATTAACATTTGCAGCCTCCTGTGCAAAATCAACCTCCTTAAAGTCTGGGTCTTGATAAACAACCCCGACATACTCTCTGTTATTGAAACTTGGCTGTCTCCTAAATACCAGATACAGCGGTTGCCATACCTGGCTACACTACCTTCAGATTGGACAGATTGACTAAGCGTGGTGGTGGTTGTGCTATCTATCTAAAAGATACTCTAAAAGGACTAGTTTTGCCTGTTGCTGACTTTGGGTGCCCCACCCAGGTACTAGCGATTAAAGTGCTACTGGGGGAACACCACACGACTCTCACATTCCTATCAGTTTACATACCTCCCACCAACCCTACCACTGGTCTTCATAAAGTTCTGGACTACCTGAGAGCCCAAAATCACATCGCTGAGATAATATTACTTTGTGATGTCAACATAAACTGGCTGTCTGCCTCCAGTGGCCCTGTAAAGAATGCACTGGCAGCTCTGACCTTACTGAGCTGGTCAGCTCTCCCACTTGAATTAACTATAAGACTGGGACAAGCACTACTCTTGACTGGATAATCTCTAATCACCCTGACCATGTCACCAACATAAGTGTCCACCCTGACTCACTCAGTGACCACTCCCCTGTTACTTGCAATTGGACCAACAAATTCCATTCCCCACTGCCTCTAACTATCTACAACAGAGTGCTAAGACATGGCCATCTGTAACTCCTAAACTCCTAAACTCCTAAAACAACAGGACTGGTCACTACTTGACTCCTCTACAGACATTAATGTATCACTCCAACATTTTATCACTATGTTCAATGCTGCCTGTGATGTTCACGCACCCCTCAAGAAAATGAAGGTGCGCAGCACTGTTCATCCCTGGATTACTTCTGGGGCTGATAGACAGCATGAAACAGAGGGACCACCTCTGGTATTGTGCTAAATCTTCTGGCAAGCTACAGGACTGGCAAGCCTATAAAGCTGCAAGAAACTCCTGCACTCGGGAAATCCGTAAATCAAGAAGCAATCACCACAAGGAGCAACTTACTAATACCTGGGGTGACAGCAGGAAATTCTGGGCAAATATTAATGTTGTTCTGGGGAAAGACACAAAAAAGGCTCCCGCGATGTTAAACCTTGATATTACCCCCATACTTGAACCACTCACAATAGTGAATACCTTTAATGATGCCTTCACTGACCTAAGTAGTGTGCTACCACAAGACTTCTTTGATGATACCAACTTAATGGCAGCACATCATCCTGAGACCAAGACAAATCATCACCCCCCCCCTTCTACTTTAAATGTGTCTCATTGGCCCAGGTCAGGAAACTACTAAACAATGTGCTGGGCAAGTCCAGGCACAGTGGTGACTCTTTAGACCTCAAGCTAATCGCACTCACCACGGAGGAACTACTTGCACCTATTACTAAATTAATTAACCTCTAGCTAACCCTCTCACAATTCCCACAGGTATGGAAAACAGCCATTGTTACCCCAGTTCACAAATCTGGAGACCGTGCACTACACAACAATAATAGGCCAATATCAATCCTCCAACCCCTCTCTAAAATACTCGAACGTATTGTTGCCAACCAACTTGTGGACTACCTCGATAGATACTCCCTACCGTGTGAACAACAGCATGTCTTTTGGAAAGGGCACAGCACCACCACCGCACTCTTAGAATTCACCAGCTACGTCCAGCAATCTATTGACCAAGGCAGTCTTGTGGGTGCAGTCTTTATAGACTTAACCAAGGCCTTCGACATGGTTAATCACCGACTCCTCCTTAAACAACTCTCACAAACTGGTTTCTCCCCTGATACACTGCCCTGGTTTCGAAGCTATCTTGGGGACAGATCTCACTACGTGAAGATTTCCAATGCTATCTCTGACCAGACACCTGTTCGGTCCAGGGTACCCCAGGGCTCAATCCTGGGACCACTCCTTTTCAGCATCTTCCTTAACAATCTACTGACTGCCTACCACCAGCCAACACTGCTCTATGCAGACGATGCTGTCATTTTTGCAAGCCACCCTGACCCTTACCTCCTTGAAAGTAACCTTCAAAAGGGTTTCACAGAAGTTGAGCACTGGCTCTGCAACCATAAACTAGTACTAAACTACAAGAAGACAAAAATCCTGTTGTTCTCCTCAGCCCACAGTTGACATAAAGAGCATGCTCTTACCATCCAAAATTCCCAAGGTGACCCCCTTGAAAAAATACAGCACTTCAAGTACCTAGGGCTTACCCTTGATAGACGCCTCACCTATTAACAGCACATCAAAAATGTTGCCAGAGCCATCAATACCAGGATTGGGCTCCTCTATTGACTGAGAAAGTCTCTAACACCTGAAGCCCTAAATATTGCTGTCCACAGCTCGGTGCTCTCCTTAATCAACTCTGGCCTTGTCATTTATGGAACTGCTTCCACCACTACACTCAGAAGGCTCACTATGGCACTAAACAAGGCCTGTAGACTCCTAATTGGTGCACCATGCCTCACCCACACCTGCAATGTCTACATGCAGGCTGGGTGGCTCAACTTCCATGGGAGAATTAAATACCACACCTGCTTACTTGCCAAAAAGATTCTCCTTGGACTCATGCCTTCGGGATTAGGATGCTTACTTCACAAATCCCCCAAGACCCAACATATGTGCACCTCATCTTCCGCACTCCTACTAGTCCTGATGGGCGGGACCGCCCAATACCAATGCTCCTTTTGTGTTAAAGTGCCATACTGGTTAAATGGCATCCACAGTGCTTTGGCTCACCTTACTAGTCTCGGTGAATTCAAACTCAAACTTCGCCAGCACATCCTAACTGAAAACTGTGATTGCATCACTTAACATCCTTGTCCCTCTTCCTGGGACCTCACCCCCCCACCGTTCTTCCACTGTTCTCTCTACTTGTCTTGCTCTCTCACTATCCTCTCCCTTCCTGCCCTCCCATCTCCCCCTCTTTGTCTCCCCCCAACTGTCTTCCTTGCTTTTTGTCCCTTACTATCCTAGCTGCTACTTAACAATGCTGCCTTGTTGCTCTCCCCTTCCTTGATCTGACTCCCCTCCTAATTCCCTCCTCTTCTCACTCCCTGCCTTGAATCACGTGTTAAACTAATGTGTATTTATTTGCTGTTCTCTTATTATGTATTTTGTAATACAAATTGCTTAAAGTTTGTGAAGTTTTCCGTTATGGATCTGTACCCCCCTATTGACGTGGAACCTTTGTAAATGAGCTGCTTGGTGTCCAAAGGTATTTGTAATCCTAGATTAAATAAATAAAAACAATGTTAGCCTGTTGGGATTTTCATTTTTTTAATTGCATGCAAATGTTTAAAGGGGGATATGTTTTTTTCTTGTACTCATTAAGGCCTTTGTTTCCATATATACATTGTCTCTTAAATCCAAATTGAGCGAGTTATTGGTTGCTGAAATTTCAATGTTATCGTGTGGGAATTTTCATTTTTGTTTTACATTGCCCCTAAATTTTTATCGGGAGTACTGTATGTGTTATTTTTGTAGTACTCTTTAAGATCATTGTGTTGATATATAGATTGTCCCTTAAGTTCAAATGTTGATGGAGTTATGCCTTGCTGAAGTTCCAGTGTTATCCAATGGAATTTGTTAGGTTTTTGTATATCAATCCTAAATGTTTAGGGGTATGTCTTAGTCTTGTACTACTCATTAATACCTCTGTTTTGATATATAGATTGCCCCTTAAGTCCAGATATTGAGTGAGTTATGGCTTGTTAAAGTATTAACGTTTACCCGTGGGAATTTTCATTTATTTATTTTATTTTGTCACGTGAGCCTCAAATGTTTTTTGTGGGGAATTATGTGTTTTTCTACAGTAATCATGAAGACCTTTGTTTTTTATACTGTATATAGGTTTTTCCTCCCATCGGGGTTCTGGGCAAGCAGGCTGCACTCCTCTCTCAGAGGATTTCAGTCTGCCCTGTATTGGCTTCAGGGCTTCATTAAGTCTGCTGCAGTGCCCCATTTGCCATTTTCTCCCTGTCCCTCCTGGAGCAGTGGTGAACACAGGCAAAGCATGTTCATGGAGGCACTTGTGCAATCCTGGAAACAATGCTTCTTCCACCCTTCTGATGTAAATCCCCCAGACCTCCCTTGATCCAACATTCAGCCTCCACTGGATGTCAGTCAAAAGTGAGGTGGCTAGCCTTCCAAATCTGGGTGAGGAGAGTAGCCCAGCAGCTGCTACAGTCCCATCCCAGCCACCCCCTCTACCAACTCCTTGTGGCCCAAGCTTGCCTACAAACACAGGTTGCCTGCGTGGTGTGGGGTGTTGCTTACAGTGTCTGAACCCTCAGTGCCACTGGGCCAGCCCCCCAAATCTTTGTTTTGATATATATATATATATATATTGACCCTTAAGTCCAAGTATTGAGGAAGTTATGGCTTGTTGAAGTTCAAATGTTGGAAAAAAAAAAACTAAGTCCAAAATCTTTTTTTTATGAAAGAATCCTTTTTCATATGAAACAAAAAACCCATATGAAAAAAGGATACCTTCATATCATAAAAGAATGGGGAAAAACAAAGTCCAAATTCTATATTTTGAATGAGGGTATTCTTTTTTGTATGAATGAAAAAAGTCATGAAAAGGATCCCGTCATATGAAAAAGAATTGGGACTTCATTGTTTTTTTCCAATTCTTTTTTCGTAAGAAGAGATCCTTTTCTGTGAGCTTTTTTTCATTCATATGAAAAAGGATTCCCTCTTATGAAAAAAGAATTTGGGAATTTGGACTTAGTTTTATTTCTGACTCTTTTGTTGCATGAGGTGTCCTTTTTTATATGGCTGGATTCTTTTTTCATATGGCAATATGAAAAAATGGAAGCATGTCATAAAAAAGGATTTTAAATTAAAAACAAATGTGGGGGTCAGTTTTCCAACAGATATGTGCAGAATCCACCTAATGGGCTCCTGATGACCATGACCCATCTGTTGGTGTCTATCCAAAATGTAATTTTTGTGGGGTTTGAAAATGCTTTGAAAAAAATGGAAACAAGATAGTGGCAATACAAAGAAGGATTTTTCCTCACAAATAGGATGGTCCCTGTATGAAAAAGGATCCAAATTATTTTTTTGTTCCAAGCAGTTAATCAAAAACACCCTGGAAAGCTGGGCTCACATATGGAAATTAAATTTCAATATCACCAAGTGCAAGGTGTTGCATCTTGGTCGGGGAAACCCTAAACACAGGTACACCCTGGGAGGGGAGGTGCTGGAGGCCTCAATAGGGGAAAAAGACCTAGGGGTCATGGTGGATACATGTATGAATAACTCTGGGCAGTGCAGAAGAGCAGCTAGCAAGGCAAACAGGATGTTGGGATGCATCGTAAGGGGGATCACCTCTAGGAGCAAGGAAGTGATTCTGTCGCTGTACAATGGACTGGTTAGACCACACCTTGAGTACTGTGTACAGTACTGGAGACCACACTTGAAGAGGGACATACAGCTCCTGGAGAGGGTACAGAGGAGGGCAACAAAGATGATATGAGGGCTAGGGGATTTGACTTATGAGGACAGACTTGAGGAGCTCTGCCTGTTTTCATTGGAGGAGAGGAGAGGCAGAGGGGACATGATTGAGGTCTTCAAGTACCTCAAGGGAATAAATAGGGTAAACATGGAGGGGATCTTTAGACTAAAGCAGGGAGGTATCACCAGAGGGCATGGTTTGAAGTTGGAAGGTGGAAGGGTGAGGGGGGAAAAGAGGAGGAGGTTTTTCACTGAGAGGGTGGTGGACCCTTGGAATGCACTGCCTGGTGAGCTGGTTCAGAGATCCACAGTGGAGGGCTTCAAGAGAGGTGGGACAGACACAGAAAGTGGATGGATCAGATGATGGCCTGTCCCGGGAGGGTGGGGATGGATGATAGGAGTTTCTGGAGCACAAGGGATGGGAGGGTCTCGGCACCCAACTAAGGATCTAGGTTCGAGCAGACTCGATAGACCGTAAGGCCTAATCTGCTGGCAAATAGTATGTAAAAGACTGTGCTGAGTATGTTCAGAACTGAAATTTTAAAATTTAAAATTTAAAGTGATTTTCTGAGATTTCACAGATGAAGTTTTCACATAGTATACCATTGCCTCCCATGCTTCAGATGTTGAAGCTGCAATTTGTTTTGTAAAAACATCTATCATAGTCATTATGTTTTATCAGCACTGTGTCCTCCAGTTTTCAGTGTGTGGCCACACCCCCAGAATGATGTCATGCAATGGAACTGTCACTGTTTTACATACAGCACCAAGGAATTCTGGGTAAATTAGAAAGGTTTTTAAAAGCTTGTTACTCAGAAATGCAGTCCCTTATTTTGGCAGTGGTGACTGCAGTATAGCACCTTCAATGCAGCCCACCAGGATGAAGAGCAGTTTCACAGCATGACAAATGGATTAACTACCAATGAAATTGCAATCTTTCCTGCAGTAACTCTTCTGCAGAATTCTGCAGATTTGGGTTTCATCCTGGCAGGCTTCAATGTAATATGTAGACATGTAGCAAGGAATTGTGGATTCAATAAATTGTTTTGCAATTTCCTTACTGTAAGGTGCAGTCTTATGTTTCCATAGCTACTCCTGCTTTCCTGGTAAAACTCTTAAATAAATAAATAAATAAAGAATAAAAGCTCTTGAATGTTTATTTTCAAAACAAAGCATTGTGCATATACTATCTAGCTGACAAGATTTAATTATTGAGAGATGTAGTTTCCTGTTTTGATACTGTAGATGTCTGCTATACCAAGACTGACAAACAGCATTCTGTTCGGGTTATCACCTTTTAACATAGAAACATAGAATTTGATGGCAGATAAGGACCGCTTGGCCCACCTAGTCTGCCCATTTCCCTGCCTAATGGATAAGATGCAGATCCTAGTTAACCAACAGCCCACTTCCTCCTACCCCCTAACTAGAATTGCCTTATGTCTGTCCCATGCATTCTGGAATTCCCCACTGTTTTTAACTCCACAACCTCCTCAGGAAGGCTGTTCAATGCATCTACAACTCTCTCCATTAAAAAAATGCTTCCTCACATTACCTCTGAGCCGTTCCCCCTGTATCTTCAAATTGTGCCCCTGGTTCTTGCACATCTCTTTTTCTGAGAGATGCTACCCTCTTGGACTTTGTTGATTCCCTTGAGGTACTTGAAAGTTTCTATCATGTCCCCCCCCCCCTCCTTTCTTCAAGGCTATACGTATTAAGCTCCTTTAGTCTTTCTTCGTATGTCTTCTGGTGCAGACCCTGCACCATTTTGGTTGCCCTCCTCTGGACAGCCTCTACTCTGTCTATGTCTTTGCGGAGATGGGGTCTCCAGAACTGCACATAGTACTCCAGATGTGGTCTCACCAACTGTCTGTACAGAGGAGTAACAACTTCCTGTTTTCTACTGGTGATGCCTCTCCCTATGCATCCCATTATCCCACCAGCCCTCCTTACTGCCTTCTCACATTGCTTGCCCACCTTAAGGTCATCTGATATAACTACCCCCAGGTCCCTTTCCATTTTTGTTGTTGTCAATATCTCGCCCCACATTGTGTACTCTTCCCCTAGATTTTTGTTTCTCAGGTGCATTACTTTGCACTTCTTTGCATTGAATCTAAACTGCCAGACATTTGACCATTCCTTCAACCTTGCCAAGTCCTTTCTCATCCTTTCCACCCCACCTTGTGTATCAACCTTGTTGCAGATCTTTGTGTCGTCTGCAAAGAGACATACTTTTCCTTCCAGTCCCTCTGCAATGTCACTTATAAAGACATTAAAAAGAACTGGACCCAGTACTGAACCTTGCGGTACCCAACTAGTAAACCCCCTTTCTTCACTGTGGACTCTGTTTACTATTACCCTCTGTGTTCTGTTGTCCAGCCAATGTTTTACCCAGGCTATCACCCTGGGACCAACTCCCAGGCTGGCCAACTTGTATATTAATCTTTTGTGTGGGACTGTGTCAAATGCCTTGCTAAAGTCTAGGTAGGCCATGTCCACATCCCTTCCCTGGTCTACTACTTTGGTCACCCAGTCAAAGAAATCAATTAGATTCATCTAACATTACCTTTCTGCTGTGAATCCATGCTGCCTTGGGTTCTGTGCCCCACTAGCCTCTAGGTACTCAACAATTCTTTCATTCAGAAGTGATTCCATCATTTTCCCTACCACTGAGATCAAATTGACAGGTCTATAGTTTCCTGCCTCTGTCTTGCTCCCACTTTTGTGAAGGGAATCTCATCTGCCCTCCTCCAGTCCTCGGGTACCACCCCATCCTCCCATGCTTTGTTAAAAAGGGTAGTCAGTGGTGTTACCAGTTCTCCCTTCTCCCATTAGATCTTTTAAAATTCTAGGGTGACTCCCATCAGGCCCCATTGCTTTATCCACCTTCAGTTTTAGGAGTTCTTTCAGAGCCCTTTCTTTAGTGAAAGGACTGATATCAACCCCCCAATCCAGAGTGCTTCTATTGACTGGATTAGGTACCTCCCCCTCCTCTTCCTTTGTGAATACTGAGCAGAAGCATTCATTTAGTATCCCTGCTTTTTCACTGTTGCTCTCTGCCCAACCACACTCCTCTTTATTCAGCCTCAGTATCCCTGCCTTCGTCTTTCTTCACTCCCTAATGTACCTATAAAAGGTTTTATCTCCTTTCTTAACTGAGTTGGCTATCTTTTCCTCGGTTTGGACCTTTGCTATTCTGACTGCCTTTCCCGCTTCCTTCTGCTTTAACTGGTATAGTTCTCTGTCCTGCTCTTCTGTGTTTCCTTGTGCTTTCTGATTGCTATCTCTTTCTCCCTAACCTTTCCTGCCACTTCTTTTGCGAACCAGAGTGTTTTTCTTCTTTCATTTTGATATGTTTATTTGCTTCCCACAAAGGCTTGTTGCCTCTGTGATGGCAGTTTTGATGTTTCCCCATTGTTGCTCCACTGCACCTCCTTGCCTGTTTGCTAATGCTTTTCTGAGGCACTCTCCCATTTTGTCAAAATCAATCCTTCTGAAGTCCAGTACCTTCACTTTTGTATGACTGGACTCTACAGCTAAGTTTATCATGAACCACACTGTTTGGTGGTCACTTGTTCCGAGATGGCTACCCAGTTCTAGATATGAGATCCCCTCTCTATCCACATTTGAGAGTACCAGGTCTAAGATTGCTCCCTACAGAGTGGGTTCCAACACTAGCTGTCTGAGGCATGCCCCCTATAGGGTGTTGAGAATGGCCCTGCTCTTGGATGTGGCTGCAGCAAAGGTGCTCCAGTTAACATCTGGCATATTCAGGTCTACTATCAGCAATATCTCCCCTTTCTCTGCCATCCTAAGGATGCCTTCTACATTTCCTTGTCCATTTCCACCCCCTGAGATGGGGTCTGCATACTTTACGAAGCTCAGAGTGGGACATTTCTTACTGAAATATGACATACAGAAATAGATTTGTCATTTTCTTTTTGTAGACATTGTTTCCTTTTTGTAACGTCTATGTTGGTCCAATAAAAGTTATCAAACTATTTGCTTCTGGATCTGTTACTGGAATATGTTTTTTTACAGGAACATATATAACACTGAGCAATGCAACAGACTCGTTTTCTCAAAATAATCTGAATTAAGACTAAGTGTTGTAGTTTTTTGGTTGTTTCTATTGTTTCTTATCATTTTAAGGCATTTTAGTTGAGGTGTTACAGTTTCTGCAACATTTAGAAGAAAGATACATTTTTTTTTCTATTATAAGGTCAGGACATGCAGTATTTTTCATTTTTTTTGCAGGACACAGCTGTCAAAATCAGGGCTGTCCTGCAAAAATCAGGGCAGGTGGTAACCCTAAGGTCTCTGTTTCACAACAGTGCTTAGAAACTTTGCTTCCCATGCAAGATGTCACAGTCGGGGGTTGCAGCACTGAGAAATAAAAGGGGTGGGTTATACAAATTAAGCAGATCACAGAAATAAAGCATTTTTTCTCATGGAAAACAACACTTTTTGGCATTTTGACTGGTAGGAGATTGAATCACAGCTCCTACAGGTTACATGTTACTAATCCCATTTGCTGTGGCAAAACTCAGAAAATCACTTTAAAAACTTTGAAACAGATGAATATTTTTTCACCAAACCAGTGAAAGGCACATCTGAGGGCCAAGCCCATTCTACCCTGAACATTTCAGACCAAAATTCCAAACTGTCTAGGCGCCAGGTGATGACATAAAAACAGCAAAAAGTGATTTCTGAACATTATTCACTAACCGCTTCTCAGAATCCACACATCTGACTAGAATGAGACCTGAAAGGTCAAGAGAACTACTCCCTAAGACTTTGCATGCAAAATTTTGTGCAAATCTGTTTAACTGTTACAAAGATATTAAAGTGCAAAGTCTGAGGTTTAACATAGAAACACCTGCTCAGCTCTAACTACAGTATAGTGGCACTACTGCACTACTATAATACACCATTTCTACTGACTAACATGTCAGTGGCTCAGCAGGAAGCACACTCACCTCTGAGGCTGAGAGTTCAGAAGGCTTTGGTTTTTTATCCCAACACAAGCACTTGGGATAAATCCCAATACTGATACTGTAGTGCAGCATGGGGGAAGTGCTGCACTCCTGAAGTGCCATCTTTCCGATGAGACATTAAACTAAGGCCCCATCTGCCTGTTCTGGTGGTAGTTCAGGTGGATGTTAAAGATCCCATGGCACTTCTCGAAAATAGTAGGGGAGTTTTTCATTAAAGGAAACAATACCATCTTCAATATACGTAATGAACATCAAAAACTAGAAAAACAAGAACGTCATTGCAACAAAAAGGAAAACAAAAACAGCCATAGATTTGTAATACAACCAGTATCCTAAGAAAAAATTAACTACTTTAGCAAATCATGTGGGGGAGAAACAGGAAAAAACCAAACCACTCTGGAAGAAGGGGGAAAAAACACCATCCAATTCTGGTCCGCTATCCTACTGATAACCCTACTGCTTATCTATCTCTATATAAATTTAATAAAAAAGGAGAAGCCACTCCATCGTGATTTGACTAGTGACATCTCATATTTTGCCATTTCTGTCATAAATCTTTCTAAGAACATTCTCACAGATAACCTTGAAAACAGAGTAGGGCATCCATTGCTGCTGAAGGACCCATTGTGTTCTGGCATTCCAAAAGTAAAATTTTAATACAGCAAAATCCACACTCAGGGTCCTGTTATTTTTTTTTTTAATCCGGTGTTATAATCACCCCATATGAGTGCTTTATATGTCAGATTTCTAACCATGGGAGATTCCATACTGTTGGCAAAAAATTCCATAAGATCTGGGAAAAAGGACATTGAAGAACAAAATGCTCCATGGTTTCTTCCAGGGCACCACAACCCATGAAGGGACATGATAGTTCCTCTAACAGTTTATATATATATTATTCCCTCTCACATTCAATTTCCCGTATACACTCAGCCAGATAACTTCCCACATGTGTTCTGGTATTCAGTTTTCATTTAAGAGGGAGAGGACTTGGTCTCTTTTCTGGGGTCTACAACCTTTAAAATCTGGTTGGGTGGGGCCTACAGTGTCAAGGATGTATTGATACAGTTGTTTACGAGAAGACCTTTTTGAACTGTAGATGTCACTGATATAAGTATTAACAAATATTGTGACAGTTTTGGTAGAGCTGCTTCCCATTTTGATAAATATGTTTGCAAATTATTTTTGAACCAATAACTAACCTTTGAATTTGACATTTGATATGGTATTTTGATAGAATGAAAAAAAAATAGAGAGTGAAAAAAGGCAACAGGGTCTATCATCTCTAAACCCCCTTGGCCACATGGTAGGTACGTAAACCCCCATTTAACTGGGTTTAGGCAGCTACCCCATAGCATTCCAAAGAATATACTATAGATGCTGGTCTCTAAACTAATTGGTAATGGGAAAATTGTACCTATATATCTAACTGGGAATTAAAAACTGTTTAATGATATGTACTCTTTTTCATTTAGAAAGCTTCCACCCTTTCCAAATTTTTACCTTAGCCTTGCTCCCCTGTATTGCTTTCTCCCAATTCAGGAGTCCCATATTTTGAGTTCCAAATAAGTCCCCAAGTATTTTCACCAGGCCTGACACTACCGGGATGTCTCCCATATTACTGTTTGTAGAAGGAGGATCCAGAACCCTACCCCATGGGAACACTTTACATTTATCCAGGTTTAATTTTCCTGAAGATACTTGTGAGAAGAGTTGGAATTCTTTAATAACTTCTTTGATGCTATCATCATTTGCAAGGGTTAAACAAGTGTCATCTGCATATGCAATCAGTTTTACTTCATCTCCTGTTATTCCACCTGACAAGTCTTGAACTCTGGGGTTGTCTATAATCTGCCCTACCCAAGGATTAAGGGAAAATATTTACAGTAAGGAGCTCAGGGGGCATCCTTGACAAACCCCCTCCTGAATTTTACACTCTGGGCCTATTTTACCTTGAATTAGAGGGCAAAAAAATGCTTGACTATATAGCATTTGAATTTTAGAAATAAAATTCTCAGGTATCCCATAGACAGATAAAATGGAAAATAAAAATGTATGATTAACTCTATCAAATGCCTTTTGTTGATCGAGAGAAATGATCCACCCCGGTTTTTGAGCTCTGTAGTAATATTCCAACAGTTCCTGCAAGATAATAAGAGGGTGAAATATTGACCTGTCTGGCAGACTACAGAATTGAAGAGGATGAATAATCTGGGAGGCAATCTGTCGTAAATGTAAATGGAGTATTTGGGATAAGATTTTAAAGTTCGCATTCAGGAGACTTATTGGTCTCCTGTTCTGGAAGAGAGTTCTATCCCCTGATTTGAATAAATAGATTACCAGACTTTTAGAAATGCTATAAGGAATGGAGTTGTGTTGAAAAAAACCTGAAATACTGTTGCCAGACATAAAGACAGTGTCATATGAAAAGTTTTATAAAATTCAAAATTAGCCCGTCTAAACCTGGGGCTGCTCTCTGTTTCCTAGATTGAATTACGTCTAATATTTCCTGAGTAGAAATGATAGCAGTTAGCCAGGAAATATCTTTAGCAAATGCAGTACAACATTTGAGTTTTGCCAAGTAATGTGACCTGAGCACTTCAGCAGTCTCTTCTTGTAAATCACCTTGTTGCTGGAAATTTTGAATTATGTCCAAAAGGCCACTAAAGGGAGATTCTAAGCCCCCATTTTTATCCTGTAAAGAAGAGAGTGAAGCACCGTGATGTCTAGTATTACATGCTGCACAGGGGTCAGAAAATGTTTTTTTTTGAGTGCCATATGCTAATTCAGCTTGTAAGGAAGATGTCCTATCATATTGTAAGTGTCTAATTTCTGTTTGAACTGCCTGTATTTGGATTTCCAATTTATTCTTTGCTGTGGCTGGAAAGGAAAAAAGGTATTAAAGATGCCTTCTTAAGGTCAGGTATTTCAAATACTGGGTTCAGGATTTGTATTTCCCATAATGTTGAAAACATGTCTGAATATCACTTTTAGTCTATATCCACCACTCTCCTATATCTTTGTACAGGTCAATAATTGATGCATGAGCTGCTATCACCTGTCTAATGGAGATCTGAACATGTGGGTCAGATAGACAACCAGTATTCAGTTTCCATCAAGATGCTATAACAGGGTATTTTGGCTCCATTCCTAAGGTGGTAATAATCATCTGATGATCTGAGAATTCGATTGGACATATGTCCATTTGTCTAATCATCAGGTGTTTGCATACAAACATATAATCAATTACTGTGATAAACTGATCTCTTTTGTAAGTAAAATAGGATGGGGTTGTAATATGATCATTACAGTTCAGTAATTCAGCTATCAAGATGCACCGTCTGAGTGCTAAGGAATCACAATAGATCTTGGGGGCTGAAGCGTGCCCTTTAGGGACCCTTAAGCTACAATTAAAGTCACCCCCAAATATGATTCGTTTGGTCATAGCTAAATACGGTTGTGTTGTGTCTAATAATGAGACTCTAGTGGCTTTAGCTTGGGAGCCATATACTGTTATAAGATGACACAGAGTTCCATTCCAGTATCCATCCAAAATCGGGACTCTCCCTGGTATGGGGTCTAACAGCCAGAACAGTGTAAACCTGGTTCTTAAAAAGAGAATTCCTAATCCATCTGCCTTCTCACCCCTGAACGACTAAAAGGATGGCCCCCAGGGCCAATCAGACCTAAACTGAGTGGATTGGAAAATACAGCCCGACCATGTCTCTTGCAACAGGATAATATCAATTTTTAAATCATGTAACAGGTGAAATACAGCTTGTCTCTTTCTAGGATTGAGTAGATTGTGGCAATTCAAAGATGCCACAGTAAAAATGTCCATGGCAGTCAGAAGTAATTAAGTCATTTTTTTTCCTCGTTTTCTTTCCTGCATAAGGTGTTTCAGGAGATTTAGGTGGAGCAACATCCACCTCCATCGTGTCTTTCAAGTCCTCCTCCTCCTCCTCCATTTCGCATTCCCCCTATCCAGAGGGGGACAGTACCTCAAATGGGTTGTCTGTGATGACTGGTATTACTACCTCATCTTTCTTAAGCCTGCAAAATGATCTTCTGTTTGGTGGGGGAGGAACCTGAGGAGAAGGTAAGCTCTCTGGAACCTATGGGGTTGGTTCCTGCCTTGGAGTATCTGCATAACAAACTGGAGTTAGGAGGGTGGGGGGAGTACCAGTGCTCTCCGAGAGTGCAATATGATGTGAGTCCGAAATAACAATCACCTCCTGGGGAAGTTGTGGATCTATGACAGTAGTTACTTTTGTTGTTGGTCATGGCTGGGGGGGAGTGAAGTTCTGAATCTGGAGGACTTTCAGCTTGCGTCTTATTAATTAAGTCTTCCAAGTCCAAATTCTGAGTTTTATTCACCGACGCCCATGGGCACTCTTGATACAGGTGTCCAGTTTCTTTGCAGAGGTTACATCTGGAAAGATTTATGCACTGATAACTTGTATGTCCCACTTCATTGCACATACTACATCTTAGTTTGTCACATACACTTGAAAGGTGTGTCCGTGATCCACACTGATAACATGTTTTTGGCTGCCCAGGGTAAAAGCAGACCCCCTGCCCCTTCCTAAAAAGAAGCAGTTGGGAATGTGTGAAATTCCTTCATCTGATTGCTGTAATTTTACTTTGAAACTCCATCCCTTAATCCAAAATTGCTCGTCATCCAACACAGCTTTAGGTGTACTCAAGACATCACATTTCTGCTAGGGCCAATGATAAACGTCTCTCACTAGGTGCTTTTACACACAGGTTTATGTAACGGAATAACTGTTACGGAAACAGTATTCTGTTACATCCCTTGTGTGTAAAGAGCATCTGTTTTGTTCCCTTGGTGGACGTTCATACAAACTGCAGTCTCTGCTTCTTGTGGTTTGCACCAACATGTTTTGTTTCATCTGGCTGTGCAAAACAGCCATTCCAGTAGCACAGCAGAAACTGCCATTAGAGCAGCAAACTCTGGGAGAGCCGAAACAAATGGAGGTGGGATTGGCCGGAATACTTGCAGGGTGTAAAAGGAAACCAGAATGCAACAGAGTACAACGGCGCCACACAGGTAACGCATATTTCATTTTAAAAACCTGTGTATAAAAGCGCCTGCTGGGATACTTTGTTCTGGAACGTGATGGTAAACATTTTAACCAACGGTTTCATAAGTGGGATAGCCATAAATGGGATCTACAATGGGGAGGTTTTTACTTGATTTTATTTCGTCCAGAAGAGATCTAGCAAGTGTGCAGAGTGAAAACTGATATCAAACGTGCTATCCTCCCCAGATATGTGAATGAATGCAAAAACATCTGCTGGATAAAATCGTAAGGATTCTTTGATGTGGGTTTTACCCACATATTGTTGATCTGGATGAGGGTCCAGGCCCCCCCTTATACATCAATCGAACTGCATGTCTTCTGGGTAATGGGTCTGTTTTGTTAGCTTTGAATAAGTCCAAAAGCAATAGCTTTTGCGGTTATTCATTAGGGGATTCCTGTCCTGAAAGGGGTAATGAATCGGGCATAGAGCCCTTAACCAAGTCTGGCAATACTGTGGAGGATGAAGTAGTGGTAATTTGTGTCAAGATAGTAGGATCCAGATGTCCTGGGCTTTTATCCGCAGGTAATTGCTCCATAGGTATTGACAGGGAAGCTGACGCTTCCCCATCCTGTAGTGCTGTCCTCATAAGATCTGTCCCCTGTTCAAGTGCGCCTCCTGTAGAGTGCCATTGAGGTGTTGTCAGTTGTGAGAATAAGGGAGAGTCCCATGCTGGGTCAGGAATCTATTTTCTTTTGTGATCCTGGGTCTATCCCACCCCTTTGAGGGCAAAGTCTGTCCAGGGTTTTTCAATCTACATAGGGCTCGTTATGCCAAAGGCACTTTGGATGGCAGTAGCTGTTGTTTCTGGTTGAATAAAGTCAGTTCAGAGCACACTGTCTGGTGCCTTACATTCCAAAGGTAGAGTGCTAGTAAGTATATTTCTATATGACAGCATTACACTGTCCCTTTTTCATCTTAAATCATCCACTCTATGTTTCTGGTTTAATTCATCCCCTGATATGATTTTAAGTAGAGCTGGTTTTTGATCTCAAAGTTCCCTTTCAAGTGGTTCCATTTGTATAGAGTTCATTATTGCAGGGTCCAAGAGAAGCAAATTATCATGGGAGAGCCTTAGGCCAGGGGGTACCTCCCCTGTAAGTGCCATTCCAGACTCTTGATTCCCTATCCTCCAGTTGTATGCCTCACTATCATTTGGATTAGCCTCTGTGTTGCACTGTGCAAGCAGGAGCGATGTTACGGTACAGTGTTCAGTCAGCTGCCCCCTCGCATTGGAGATGTCTTGCCCAGGAGTTTCCTGTAATTCTCCCGCTGTCTGGCTCTGCAGTAAGCAAGCAGTATTTTGCTGTATTCCTTGAATCAAACCACTGCATTTTTCCATCATTGCCACCCACGGGTTGTTTCGGAACAAAAACTCCTGTGAGACTGATGAGCGGCCGCTCATTAACATTAGAATTCAACTTTTCAACAGTGCATGCAGTAAAAGAGAAGATAGTTGCTTTATCTTAATTAGTATATTTTGTCTGGTAAACAATATTGGGTGACTGTACCTGTGTTGCCTTCCAGCCAGATGCGTCAGTGGCTGTCAGTGAAGTACTGTCACTGCTGGTTCCATTTTTGGGGAGGACTGCAGCTGGGTCCACAGCATTGGATGGCAATCCACAGTTGTCCCTTGCCTTTAATAACATTACACATTTCTCTTGGAAGCACCATTCTTTTGCCAATAAAATTAAGTCAATTTCTGCTGCGGTAGTTGCAAAATTAGTTTCATCTGTTATCTTCATTAGCCCAGACCTTAGTGGAATCCCACATGCGGTGGCTGAAATGTTCTGTCCCTCATAAGGGGCAGCAGCATCGAAAAAAAAATTCAGTCTCCTGTATACCAGTAGCTGGGGTAGACCCAGCCCCCAGTTTCCTCCACATCCACCTTCATCAGTTCACCAGCCAAACTGGCCATCCTGATCACAGAAAGCTGGTCCCCCTACTGTTGAGTAGGGGAATTGTTATTCAAATCATAACAAATACAATATAATATCAATCCAAATAATAAAAAAAAAAACAATTTCATAACACATCATTTTAAAAGAAAAACAGAACTTAAAATAAGTATTAATTCATACATAAAGAAAAACATTGTAAACAGAATTAAACAAATTTTACTCCCCCCTTTACCCTACCCCCTTTTTCCCTTCTTTTCCTTTTTTTGAGAGAACCTTTATAATTATCAAATTCATTCCATTAATAATATATAATCGGATTATAAATGCGTTTAAACTCATACATCAAAACTAACCTAAAAAAATGAAAACTATATAGTCCAAAAATAAAAGGCACATAATTTTTTTTCTAGTCCCCCTTTTACATTTTGAACCTATTAATTCTGACCCACTTTATAGAAATTCATAATCAGTCCATAATTGATCCCAAAATGGAGGGCTAAAATGTAAAGCCTCTGTGTGTTGTAAATGATTTAAATCGGAATTTACCATATATAATAACTCTTCAGGGGAAATATGTTGCAGTTGTAGCAACAATCTACATCTACTTATCCATAACCAGTATAATAAATGACCATGTATTATTCTTAAAGTACTGAGACTTTCTTTGGTCATTGGTATATTAGAGATCCCATAAAACAATAATTCCAAAGCTGGAGGAACTACAATTTTATTCTTTCAAAGGTTTTTAACTACATCCCAAAATTGTGTTGCATATAAACAATCAAAATAAAGATGTGACATTGTTTCCAGGTCTTCTACACACCCCTCCCTTGGGCAATATCTATCCCAAAGGTTCTTATGTTTTTGATTACTATGTACACTAACTTTATTGTGGAGAGCTAACCATACCATACCATATCCCAAATATGTTTGGGTATTCTTGGATCAGAAATATAATTTGAGATATCTTTCTGATGGAGCGAGGAAAAGTTAGAAAACAGAATTTCCAAAAAACACCTTTAGAGAACCTCAAAATAAAAAGCTTTTCTTTCAACTATTGTGACTAAATTCCAACTGATTTGCCACATTTTAATCTTGTCAAACAAATCTTCCCATACCTTCGTCAATCTAGGATGTCTTTTATTTTTATGCTGAAATGATCCCGATTTCCATTCTAACAAAACACTGGATATCTGTCTATGTACAAAGCAGTTCTAATCTTGATTCCCCCCTTTAATTAGTGGAACAATATTACAATATAAAAAAACTGAGAAAAAAAGTAATACCAGGTTAAAGATCATGTGCAACGGTTTTTACATATTTTTTATAAAAGCTTGAAAAGCTGACATTTAAGTCCCTGTGTCATGATTAGTGTTTCCTGAAAATTTCATGCTGTTTGGTTTTGTGGTTTTCTTTAAATCAGCATTTGTTAACTTGCTCTACAATGGCTGAAAACAGTGGAGTTATTTCTGGCCTCTCAGTCAAACTTAGAGTGCAATGACATCATTTTGGAGTAGCTTACTGTTTCAGATTCCCAATCAGAGCAGTACTTTGTAGAGTTAATGGTTTGCTGAGCTCTCCAGGTTCCTTACAAACCCAGTCTCTGGTTTGTGTTTAGAAAGAGTAACTTAAAACATATCATTATCTTCTGGTTAAAAGCTGATCATTTCAGTTTCAATGCGGAATTGAAGTAGTGGGAATCTTTCTTTGTGAGAAATCAGCTTGTCTGTATCACAGCTTTCAGTTCTTTCTAATCAAAAATCTGATTTTGTTTTTCTAACTACATAGATCAGGGATGTTTAATGAAGACAAAATAAATCTAAATTTTGTTGATTCACAAACAGCATGTCTTTGATGTAGCCTTCATAAATATGTTCATGTAAGTACATTTTTTAAGTCAGATTGACAAACAGTGCATGTGCTTGAAATACTGTAGCAGAGTGTGACAGGCACCTGTCTGAACTCACAAATTTCAGTTCTTTGGTGGTTTCTGTGTGAAAATATATCATGTATTGTACAACTAGAAACACTATGTGGCATCCCCCAATGCAACGTGTCTCTGCCTCACAGTTGAGGCAGCTGCAGTCTACTGCCACCTGTCCCTGCCGTACAAGCCCCCTGTCTTCTGCTCCACATGCGAGATTGCTGCATCCTGCTGCCCACTGTCTTCTTCCACACAGTCAGAGATTGTGCACCCTGCTGCCTCCATCTTCTGCCTAAAGAATCAGGGCTGCTGCATCCTGCCACCACCTGCCCAAAAGTTGGATATGATGCACCCTGCTGCCCTCTCTCCCTCACCCTCACAGTTAGGGGTGCTGCACCTGTTGACCCCTGTTCCTGTCTCCACAGTCAGGGCTGCTGTGCTGTGCTAAGCCCTAGTGTTCCAGGTCCCCTGCCTCTACAGCTGGGGCTGCTGTACCATGCTGCCCTAGCTACCAGAGGTGGGGCTTTTACTACACCCTTCTACCCACTTCCATTGCCCCAAATGGGTAGAGCTGCTGCACCATCTGTACCCCATCTCATAGTCAGGGCTGTGAAACCCTAATTCCCCCTGTGTTCTGCACCACAGTCAAGACTTCTGCATCATGCTGTCCTCTATCCCTTGCCACCAGAGATAGGGCTGCTGCAACCTGCTCCTTTCTAAACAATTGAGGTTGCCATGGCCTGCTGTGCTCTAGTTTCCCATGCTGCTGCAGTTTAGGCTGCTGCACCATGCTGCCACTTGCCACAAGATGCAGGGCATTTGCTGCACCCTGTTGCATACCTCCACAGTTGAGGCAGTTGCACCCTGCTGTCCCCCTGCTACCAGAGTCAGATCCTGCTGCCCACATTCCTTATCCCAAACTGGCTTGGCTGCTGCACCCTGTCCCACAGTTTGGGCTGCTGTATCCTGATGCCACCCTTATCTCCTGCCCAAACATTCAGAGCTGCTACACCCTACTGCCCTCTGTCCCCACCCTCAGTCAGGGCCATGGCACCCTGTTGCCCCCTTTCCCTGTCTCCAGTCAGGGCTGCTGTGCTGTAATACACCTTAGAGTCTCATGCCACCTGCATCCACATTTGGGGCTGCTGAGCCCTGCTACACATTTCCATTGCCCCAAATGGGCTGGGCTGCTGCACAGTGTACTCCCTGTACCACTGTCAGGGCTGCTGTATCCTGATGTCCACCTGTGTCCTGACCCATGGCCAAGGCTTCTGCACCATACTGTCCTTTGTCCCTTGCCACCGTTGTGTCCTGCTACACCACACAGCCCCTTGTCTCCACAGGCAGTGGACAGGGTGCAGCAAATGCCCTTAGTCTTGTGCTGCACCCTTGCCAAATAGTTGGGGTTGCTGCACCCTGCTACTCTCTCTCTCTCTCTCTCTCTCTTTCTCTCACCTTCACAGTCAGGGACACTGCACATGTTGCCCCCTGTTCCTGTCTCAGCAGGGTGTAGCAAAGGATCTGACTCTGGTGGCAGGGGGACAGCAGGGTGCAACTGCCTCAACTGTGGAGGCACGCAACAGGATGCAGCAAATGCCCTGAATCTTGTGGCAAGTGGCAGCATGGTGCAACAGCCCGAACTGCAGAGGCATGGGGCTCTAGGGCATAGCAGGCCACAGCAACCACAACTGTGTAGAAAAGAGCAGGGTGCAGCAGCCCTGTCTGTGGTAATAGGTGATAGAAAACAGCATGGTGCGGAAGCCTCAACTGTGGGCCAGGACACATGGAGCATCAGGGTACAGCAGCCCTGATTGTGAGATGGGGTACATGTGGTACAGTATCCCTGCCCATTTGGTGCAATGGAAGTGGGTAGCATGGTACAGCAAAAGCCCCACCTCTAGTCACTAGGGAAGCACAGTGCAGCAGCCCCAGCTTTGGAGGCAGGGAACATGGCACTCTAGGGCCTAGAGCAGCACAGCAACCTTGACTGTGGAGACAGGAACAGGGGGCAACAGGTGCAGCTTCCCTAACCATGAGGGTGGGGAAAATAGGGCAGCAGGGTGCAGCAATCCCAATTGTTTGGGCAGGGAGCAATAGGGTGCAGTAGTCCTGATTCATTAAGCAGGGGATGGAGGCAGCAGGGTGCATATTCCATGACTGTGTGGGAGATGACAGTGGGCAGCATAGTGCAGCAGCCTTGAATGTGGAGCAGAACGCAGGGGGGCTTGTGGGGCAGGGAACTGGTGGCAGTAGACTGCAGCTGCCTCAACTGTGGGGCAGAGACACAGTGCATCAGGATGCCACATAGTGGTTCTAGTTGTACACGTACATGATGTATTTTCACACATAAACTGTCAAAGAGCTTAAATTTAGAGTTCTGACAGTACATAAAGCTTGAACATTGTCGCAGAGTGTGACAAGCACCTGTTTGTCAATCTGACATGAATTTGTTGATAAATATGGTACCTTTCGTCGAGCAGATTTAAACAGCTCCCCCAAAATCCACTAAAAAAAATCCCATGAATCGTCTCTCCAAAGCTCGTGGTAAAAGGAAAACAGAACTTAAAAGCAAAAATACAGGAAGCAAAAGAGTTTTTAGCAAATACACTCATTTCAACCTAGATGATTTCCATCTATTCCAATTTGTCACTAATTTTTGTCCTTTGTCTAAAGCTTTTTGCCAATTATATTCTGCCATAATATTACCTCTGAAATATATTCCTAATATTTGGCAAGGAACCATATATACGGGTAAACCTCCCATAATTTCATTTTCTGGAGGAAAACCATTTATAGATAGGCAATGTGTTTTATTCAAATTAATCCATGCACCAGTTATTTTACCAACTTCTCTTATTAATTCACAAGCTGAAATAATAGAATTACCATCCTTTAGAAATAAACACAGATAGTCCGCATAAGCCAGTAGTTTTGGAACATTACCAAAAATCCCATTTATCCCATTTAGATCCGGAGACCCTAACAAAAGTCTTAATAAAGGGTCTAAGGAAAAACATACAAAAGTGGGCTAAGCCATTGTCGTACCCCCTTCAAAATCTGATGACAAGATCCTAACCATCCATTGTCACATGGTCTAACATTAGCTAAAACATAACACAATCTAATCCACTGTACAAATGGTTCTGGAATGCCATAAGCCTGTAAACAATGCCATAAATATTCTTGGGAAACTTCATCAAATGCTTTAGTCTGATCCAGACTAACCAAATATCCTAAAGTTTTTTCCTTATTTGCCATCTGTATATCAAATAATTCCCTAATTAGCAATAAAGCATCTGTAATGCGTCTACCCAGAACAGAGCCATACTGATGTTGACAAATCAAATCTGGCATCACTAAAGATAATCGATTAGCCAATAATTTTGAAAAAAATCTTAAAATCTACATTTAATAGTGTAAGAGGCCTCCAATTATTAATATTTGCCCGATCTCCTGATTTATAAAGAAAAACGAACAATCCTTCATGCATTTGTGAAGGTAAAAAAAGCTCCATCAAAAAAAAAATTATATAAAGATAATAATGTCAAAGGCATTAACCGCCGTAAAATGTTATATAGCTCTCCAGACAATCCGTCTGATCCTGGAGATATATTTGCTTTTAAAGATGATATAACCCCTTCCGATTCCAACCCTGAAAAATTCCCAATCATTGCCTTTTGTAAATTCATGGAAAGTTGCGGAAGATTTGCAGCTTGAAATAAGTCCAGTAAAAAATCATAGTCTTTCACCTGTTAGCCAAATTTAGACTCGGTATAATCATCAAGAATATTCATTATGCTTTTGTTATCAAAAACTTGTTTACCAGAAGAAGTGTTTAAATATTCAAAACTTGCTTCCCTATCCGGTCTTTACATGCCATAAAGGGGTTAACAAAAGCGGTTTTCCCCTGTGTTCCAAATGATTGTTCTTTGTTTAATGAAGACATTCTATTATACTGATAATGACTCATTAAATGTTTAACCTGTGCAATCTCCTCAGTCAAACCTTCTTCCCCTTCCTCCTGTCAGGACAGTACTAGACATAATGTATGTCTATACCCATAATATTCCTCCAGCTTTGTTTTAGCTTGTGACTTACCCAATGTCTGAAAATATCCTGTCAGACAGGTCTTAAATTCTACCCACCATTCCCCCACATTATCAAATAAATCTAATGTTGTAAGTTTATCTTGTATAATAATTTTTAAGTCTAATTCTATATCAGGTAATGTTAAGAGGGAAGAATTCAACCACCATACCCTGGGACTGTGTTTACGTATAGGGGGATTTTCTATACTAACTCCTATTAAGGAATGATCGGAAGTTTCTATCGGTAAATTTGTTACATTATGTATCAATAAAGATTTATGTATAAAAATAAAATCAATTCTTGATTTCAATGAGCCTTTTGAAAAAGTCAATTTTGCTTTCAAACCACTTAAAGCATGTGCATCTACTAAATTAGCTTGTGCCAAAACTGTTTTTAGAAAAACTTTATCACAATATTGTTTACCTATTTCAGTTCTATGATGAAAATTAATGTTGAAATCTCCACAAAAAAAATTTGACGACTTGTATATAAAAAAGATTGTATTTGTTTTAATAAAGCAATTCTTGAAGCCTTCACTTGGGGACCATAAAAGGAAATAAGTCTACATTGTAGACCATGGAGTACAACATCTAGCAGAAAAAGCCTCCCAGGGTCTATATCGACCACTCATAATACTTGCATATCTAGAGTTAAAAAACAAATCCCTATCCCACTGCAAGCGTCCTTTCCCATTGACCAATAGGAACTGCCCCATGGCCAGTCACGTGTTGCCTGAAATACCTCATTCAAGGTATTCAACCTAGTATCCTGTAATCGATACACATCAAATTTTAAATGTGACAATACACCAAAAGTTGCAAGTCACTTGGTTAAGGATTTAATACTGTTAACATTTAGACTTGCAACCCATAGAGAAGATAAATCAGGGAGGGGGTTTTCTAATTTTCCCACTGGATCTTGTAACCTGCTTATTAACATCTGGGATCTTCCTAGGGGGTAATTGTATACCTGATGTTACCATTTCCACAGGTTTCTGAGATAGTTCAACATCAACCAGAGGATTCTCCTGCTCCATTTATTCCTTCCAAGAAGAGAAGAGAGTAAAACAATGTGTTAGTGGTAAAGGAGACAGAGGCACCTCTTGTACCCTAAGGCCTTCTGCTCTTTCCACCCCTACTGAGAGAGAAACATTAACTTTTTCCTTTAACTGGGGCACGTTCACAACCAAAGGTATAGAAAGATGTTTATTATCTAAAGTAACAGAATGAAGAAGCCCTCTGTTTTCTCTTATTGGGGAACCAAGTGGAGTTACAAAGGGGGTTCCTCATTCCCCACCATCTACCACAGTCTGAGGGGATGAAGCAACTTACATGTCATCATAAAAATAGGATTAGCCTCAATTGAGGACGGAACTATTGAGGACCTTTCTTTTACACTTCTTATACCTCTTCCCCTCCATCTACCATGACGTCTACCCTGTCAATACTTCCCAATTCTGATTCCTGGTGGGGGTGGGGTTCTAGCCCTATATAAAAAATACTCTTGATCTGAAGAAGCATCATTATCATGGGTAGCCCATGAACATTCAACATACGAGTGACCTTCTTCCCCACATAAATGACAGACAGAAGGAGCCACACCACGAGCTGCTGCATGAACATACCCCACTGAAAACATTTAACTTGGTCACATGAGGTGTTCAAATGCTGCAACGACCCACATCTATAACAGCTCTTTGGCTGGCCTGCATAGAACAAGATTCCCCTGTCTTGACCCAGAAAAAATGAACTTGGAAGGTGTTGAATACCTTCCTCTGTCTGATTTAATTGAACCCTTATAGTCCACCCCCCTGTCCAGAAACCATTCTCATCAATTATGGGTTTTGGGTGATCATAAACTGAACATCTTTTTTCTAGCCAAAATATAATATTAACCACATTAACACCCTCATTGCGAAAAAGAATAGTAACAGTTTTAATAGTTGGTTTGGTTATAGGAATCGACAAAAAGTCCTTCCAAACCTCAGAGTCTTTAACTTCGTAGTATTTCCTCCAAAACTTATCCAGTGACTTCATGGTCACAAAACTAATAACATACGTGTGTTCACCTGGAGAATGAATAAAAGCGTACACCTCGTAAGGTGAAAACACTAAAGAATCCACCAAAAGGGTCTTCCCAACCCAAATTCTGTCTGGAACTACAGGGGCTTTACCCTTATAGCGGAGTCTGACCAAAAATCGGCGTTTGGCTGCTTCAGCAAGCTTCCAAAATAAGCCAGCATATGTTTTCGGCCCAGAATCCAGATTGACAGAAGTGTCACCATTCTTTCGAACAGATTCAGTACCAGTTTCTATACCGGCATCGACCGAGGTTGGCTGGACCTTACGTGACTCACCTTCTTTATGTAGCCCATCAGAAACCACAGTTAGTGAGTCCAAAATAATATCAGAAGCTGCAGAGTCATTGCATTACAGCACCTGTCCACCATGCCAGGTTGAACCTTCAGCTCTCCTAGCTGCCCTTGGAGACACGCAGTTGCAGTGGGACAGGACAGAGGCTGTCCACCAATAGAAGAACTCACCACTGCACCCAACTCAGGCAGACCAACTGCAGCTGAAAAACCAGGCAATGGGATCTGTGGATCTGGAATCCAATGCCCTGCCTCCCAGAGCCATCCTGCTTGCTGTAAAGCCATTCCTGGAGTCCATTCAGAAACTGGACAGGTTCCTCCTGAAGAAACCATTGGTAGTATAGGCAAAACTTCATCCTTAGATTGCACTTCCATAGACAGAGTAAAAGACAATTTCTTGCTCCCATCCTGAGGTGGACTTGCCATAGAACATTTCCCTTTATTCCATTCAGCTTCTAGCTTCTGCTGACAGGTATGAAAGTCTCTTTCTGCTATATTTATCAATTCTAACAATTGGGCTTTTTTTCTATCCAATTCCTTCTGTAGTTGTGCTTCTGCAGGCATCTCTGTTTCCATTAACAATGTAGAGACAGGTGAATCCAAAACCACTGCTTGGTCACCACTTACTAGCTGACCTTCTCCTTCCAATATAGAAGGTACTGCAATGAGCCCCTGAGCTCCAAGTCCACGTCCACCCTCTTCCACTACCTCCTTCAGACTGAGGTCCTCAATCTCTGCAGACAGATGGACAGCGCCACCTGCCTACAGAGTAGGGGAATTTCCCCGGTGTCCTGGGCAATTTTCCCCCATTCACTAAAAATACCATCAACAGCTTAATCTGGTTAAAGGTCAGTGGCATTCATCTGTATCCCCTTCCCCAGTGTCGTGCCAGAAAATAGGCAAATCTGTCTAGTGCACTTATCAGGTCAACAAAACAAAACCTAAATATATATATATAAATATAAATAAAACATACCAAGAAATATCTCCTATGTGCAACAGATGTGGTGCACAAAAAATATATTCTTACACATATAATAACTACATGCACATTTATAATACCATTAGGGAACAAAGTCATAGCTACCTTGCATAACATCCCTGTGGTTATATTTAAATATGATCCAAAGCTTTGCATTTTACCTCAGTCCAGCAAATACCTAAAGGACCACTACAGAAAACTATTAATCTAGCATTAATTAATGTTAGGCAATATGTGGCGAGATTATGGAAAGACTCAGTCCCTCCACAGTATACATTATTAAAAAACCTGTACACTAAATGTATGCGCCAAGAAAAAATACAATACATAAGTAAAGAGCAAGGGCAGAGTTTTGATAAAATCTGGTGTCCAATGCAGAATTTAATAAAGGGAACTTAAATATAAATAGGAAACTGGACGATATCAATTGGAAGGGAAATAAAACAATTTGAAAGGAATTGAAAGGTTATAGGAAAGGAGGGAAGAGCAGAAGGGATGGTAGGAAGGGAAATGTAAGGAATACAGGGTCTAGGAGGGGAAGACAGGGGCAATGAGGATTTGAAAACTAAGTGAAAAAGAGTAACAATACCTGATATCAGTCGATTAAGCAACCCAGTAATTTAATTTGATAAAAGAAACAGAACCTCTGGGATGGAAGAAAAAAGAAAAAGAAAAGTGTGGGGGGAGGCCTCCTATGAGAAACAGGTGCAAGTAGGAGGTGGAAGTAGTTTCTGCAGGTGCCTGAGGGTGCCAGGGGATGCTGAATGGGGAGGGAAGAGGGAAGCTTGTTCCAGAGCACTTGAAGGCAATAGAAGAAGGCAGATTGACTAGCAGAAAAACAAGAGTGCAGAGTGGAGATTTTCTTGTCCCTGGACCATAGCGGCACGCAGCAGAGGGGGACCAGAGATGGGAAGGTGGAGAAGTGGGAAGGATGGGAGCCAAAACAGAATTTGGAAATGAAGGATGAGAAATGTGACTGGTGACATAAAGGTAGCAGGAAAATGGAAAGGGAGGAATAAAGGGAACAGGGGTGCATGAAGGGAGTAAAATTTGTAGCAAAATGACAAAATGCATCACAGAGGGTGTCCAGTCTAGCTAGTGAACCGGAGGGACAGTACCATAAAGAACATCAGTATAATCAAAGACCTAAGTTACCATTTTGGTAACAAGCTCACTGTGAACCAGCGGAGGAAGGAAGTCTTTATTAAGGTAAGTGGCACCCAGCTTATGATGGTGTTTAGTGTGAATAGCATCTATGTGGGCTGAGAAATCAAGCTTGCTGTCAAGCTACACCTCAAGGTACTTGAAGGAGTACACCACTTCTAGAGTGGAGCCATCCAATGTGGAGAACACTTGGAGTCTTGAGAGCCTGGCCAGTTTTTTGGCTAGTACCAAAGGTAAACTGTGTGTTTTGGTATTGACCTTGAGATGCTTGGAGTGGAACCAGTGCAGGACATTGTGGAAATCCTGCTAGAGCAGGTATTCTACAGAAGCAGGGGTAGGTCCAGAGGAGAAGATAGCTATCATCAGCACACCTGTGTATATGTGAATTGGCACAATTGGAGGAAAGGTTATTCAGAAAAATTGAGAATGGAATGGGGCCAACAGTTGACCCCTGTGGGACCCCAGCCTGACTAGGAAGGGGAGGTGAAAGTATGGCATCAACCTGAACATACTGCAGTCATATCCATTAGGTAGGAATGGAACCAGTCAATGGCAGGAGTTGAGAGGCTAGCTGAGCTCAGCTTATCCAGGAAGAGCGGATGGGACACTGAACCAAAGGTTTCTGCCAGATTGATGAAAATGGCAGCTGTGATGTGCCCATGGTCCATCCCAGTGAAGATGGAGTCAGTGACATGCAGTAGAGAGGAAACAGTGGAATGATGTTTCCAGAAGCCTGACTGGAATGGAGAGAGGAAACTGGAGGAGGTGAGGTGGTCCAAAAGTCTAGAGTAGACTAACTTCTCTTACAATTTAGCAAGGGAGGGGAGGAGAGAGATAGGGTGGAAGTTGCCAGGGGAGCAAGCGTCATACCCTTTGTGAAGTGAAAGAACTTTAGCTATCTTCCAGGACTGAGGAACAGGGCAGAGGGAGAATACAAGGTTGAGCAGGTGAGTAAGTGGAGATGCAATTGCAGGTGCTGAGAGGCAGAAGATTCTAGGATCAAGCCCATCTGGACTAGACTTAGACAGGGTGAGGAAGGAAAGAACTTGCATGGTTCCTGTATGGCGATGTGGGGGAAGTGGAAGAGTGGTGTGGATGTGGTGGGAGAGGAGTTGGGAGCAAGAGGGGACCCTGTAGCAGAGGGACAGGGAAGGGCACAAGTGGGGAAGAACTCACTGAAATGAGCAACAACTGTGGCAGGATTGGACAAGGGTGAGCCACATCAATGCTGGAGGCCTGGGGGATGGCTGACCAGTCTGTTGCAATAAGGTCACTCAAGACAGCATTGATGTTCAGTGAATGGAAGCATCTGCACCAGTTGTATTTTGTGACCACAGGAGGATGCCAGATTTTCCTGATGCAGGATGTCATGCAGTGTCGCTGAAAGAATCAGGCAGAATACTGCTGCAACAATACAGTGGGAGTGGGAGGACAAAAACCCAGTCCAACAGAATATGGTTGGAGGAATGGGGATTGAGTTGTCTAGGTTCAGTGATAACCTGGATCAAAGTTAGGTACTCAGTCCTTTGGGTAGTCAACCTAATTGTTGGGGAGATCTAGTTTATGTTGAAGTCCTCACGGAGAATTTTTTTCCAGAGGAGGAGGAGTGTGAAGTGATGTTGGAGACAGAGTCAGTCAGGGAGGCAGGAGGGATCTTGGGTGATGCATGGAAAGCCCCAATGAAGATGGGTACAGATGGGGGGAATAAAAGTCTGATAAGGAGATATTTGTGGGAGGAGGGTACAATCTCCCTGATATTCAGGGTACAAGAGAGGCTGTGGCAAACATATATGGCTATGCCTCCACCACATTTATCCTGGCCTACATGGAATCCAGGAAGGTACAGGCCAGAGTCTGGAATCCTGAAGGAGAGCCATGACTCAGAGATACAGAAGATGTCTGGGGAGTGTTGCAGGCTCCAGACAGAGACATTTGAGTTAGGGAGAAGGCACCTAACACTGAGATGGAAAATGCTAATGCCCTTGGAGGTAACAGAGGCGGAGGTGAAAGATGAAGGGGGACCTGGTTTGGTCTCCACATCACCTGACAGGAGGAGGAGCAGGAGAATGAGGAGATGGATGGAATGGGACTTCCTTCCCTTGGAGTGAAGAGAATAGTGGGGGGGATGGTGAGCAGAGACGGGGTCGTGATGCAGAAACTCCAAGTTGAGGAATGAGGAAGGAAGAATCCCAGGGTGGATGATGGGGGAAAGGGGTAGGGAGGGATGGTGAAAGAGGGGAGGTAGGTAGAAGGAAGGAAGGGTAGGGGAGTAGGAGAGGAAACTGGAGCAGGCACAGGAGGGTGAGGAACATGGAAGTGAGTAAGTGGTAAGCAGTATACATCAACACCACCAATCACAACACTATATATGCCAGTATTTAGTCTAATTAATATTGAATGCTATTGCTAAGACAGCAGAATACAACACAAGTAAGAGAACCTTGATTTAAAGGCATGGCAAATTTATTTATATAGTGCTCAATCCAACATTGGCTCTGAGTGCTTTACAAAGTTAGATACAAATCATGACACAGTGCTATGCAACATTAAAAAAAATAACTGAAAAATATGTCATACTAAAAAGGCCTGACCAAACAGCAAAGTTTTCAGTGAGGCTTTGAAGGCCTCCACCATAGTGGCTTAGTGAATATGGTAGGAGAGTGAATTCCAGAGAATAGGAACTGCCACTCCAAAGGCTCTATCGCCTGATGATTTCAGTCTGCCAGAACAGACAACAAACCAGCAACGGTTGAAGAGAGGGTGGACTAGGTGGTATGGAATCAGGAGCTCTTTTAAGTAGTCTGATCTCAAACCATGTTGGGCCTAGTATGTCAACAAGCAGATCTTGAACGTGATGCACAAATGCAACAGCACCCTGTGCAGAGCATGCAAGACCGGCATCATGCGGTTACTCCTCAGGGAGGCCACCAACATCTGGGCTTCAACATTCTGCACTAGCTGCAGTCGATGCATCAAACCTCCAGATAGCTCTAGGTGTAGAGTGCTACAGTAGTCTTTTTTTTTTTATTTAGTTGTTTAACCAGGTATAGCACACTAAGCTGAAAGCTTTTTTACAGGATCGACCTGGAAGCACAAGGAGGTTAAGTGACTTGCTCAGGGTCACACAGTATGCAAGTGGAAGCTGTGGGATTCAAACCCAGGTCAGGTCTGCCGGATGTCACCAAATTTGCAGCTCAGAGCCTTAGACCACTGCGCTATACTGCCTCCGTAACTCAGTAGTCTAACTCAGAGATGTCAAAAGCATGAATAATTGTCGCTAGATCATCCTGGGCTATGTATGACTCCGGTCCTGGTGATATTCCAGAGATGAAAGAAGCCAGATTGGACAACAGAAGACATCTGCTGTTCAAATGTCAATTTGTCATCCAAAATGACCCTCCCGATCCTTAACCGCACTGGTTGCAGTGAGAGAATGACCACCTAATAGAAGGAGGGCCCTATTCCCCCACTGCAGAAAAGCCCCAA
Organism: Neoceratodus forsteri; assembly: GCA_016271365.2. Lineage (NCBI taxonomy): Eukaryota > Metazoa > Chordata > Ceratodontiformes > Ceratodontidae > Neoceratodus > Neoceratodus forsteri. Next base: position 46,625,533 of record CM057451.1, read on the forward strand.
TGACCAGGTTCAATAACCATGACCCCTGTTTTGCCTGGGTTAAGATGTAACCAGTTTGAGGCCATCCAGTCATAAATCTTAGCCAAACAATGGCTCAACACCTGAGTTGAAGATGTATCATACGATCACAAGACAGGTACAACTGAGTATAATTTGCATAGCAGTGAAATCCCACATTGTACTGTCTTATGATCTTCCCTAGTGGAAGCATATACACAGAGAATAAAATGGGGGCAAGGATCAAACCTTGTGGAAGACTGTGGGACAACACAGATGGCTCCAAGGTAAAGCTCCCTAAAGCCACCTGCTGTGTCCTCCTGGCCAAGCAGGATTCAAACCAGCACACAATTGTGCCGGAGAGGCCTACATAGTTCTTCAGGTGATCCAACAGCACCCCATGATCCATTGTGTCACATGCCTATGAAAGGTCCAAGAGCACCAAGATTGAGCATTGCCCTCAGTCCCTTAAATCAGATCATGAGTCACCCATACAAGATCAGTCTCACTGCTGTGCCAAGGCTGAAAAACCCAACTAGAGAGGTTCATAGATGGAAAGAGACTCCAAGCAATCTGTCAGTTGCTCAGCCACCAACTTCTCAATTACCTTCCCTAGAAAGGGCAGTATAGAGACTGGCTTGTAATTCACTACAAAGTCAGGATCCAAAGATTTCTTTTTTAGAAGGGGCCTGACAATGGCCCTTTTCAAGGCTGAAGGAAAGACAACCTCCCTCAAGGACCCTTTCACAATCTCTGTGAAGACTGGACCTAGGAAATCAGCACAGCTAAGAATCAGTCACATTGGACCTGAGTCCAGTACACAGTTGGTGGGATGCAGACTGAAGACCACACAGAGAACCTCAGCCTCAGGAGCCAGTCAAAACTCATCCCTGGCATGCAGACCTATGTCACTGTAGGTGTGACCACCCCTAGTCCAAACCAGGCTGCTAGAAGAAATACCTGATAGCTGACACCTTGTCAGAGAAAAAGCACCCACTCCCAGTGTTCCCAAATACTTTTAATTTGCTACCCCTCCCAGCAGTGTGTTACACTGGGGAGCCCACTCCCAGTGTCCCCAAATACTTCTAATATTTGATTTGATTCCTGAAAAAAGAAAACTGTCCTGTGATGTCTTTTATTTTATTTTTTTACAACTGGAAACAAAGAAAATGGTCCCTTGTCTTCACCACTGACCCCCCTTTCCATCCCAATCCTCCCACTGAGCACCCACCACCGCACACCCACCCCTTACCCTATACTGTACTTACCACTGGAGGTCATCAACTGCCAGCTGTCATCTTCTGTGGACCAGGACACGTCTGCACTCTTCAAAGTCGAACTGCAAATGGAGAAATCAAGGTAAGTGCTGTATAATGTATTTCAATGGCATTTTGAACTTAGGTTCAGAACTTTGGTAATTTTAGGTATTTTTTCACCAGATTTTCAACATGGCTATTTGGGACCCCACCTCATGAACACTGTCCTGTCATTTTGTTAATTGGGCCCAGAAAGTGATTTTGTGGTCACTGTGCAAAATCACCATTTAGGACTGATTAATGAAATAACAGTGCCATTGTTCATGAAGTTGGGTCCCAAAAAGCCCATGTTGAAAATTTTGTGAAAAAATTCCTAAAAATGGCTGAACTATGTGGGTTCATTGAAATTTTCCTATGTATGTGTGTAACTTTGGTAATTTTCAATATTTTGACTCAAAATTTTCAACATAAAGATTTTTTCACACCACCTCATGAACAGTACAGCTGCCACTTTTCACATCCTGTCTGAAATGTGTTTTCGCCCCTGTGATGCAGAATGGCTTTTTGCCACGGATTTTAAAATTTTCACCTAAGGGGTTTATGAGGTGGGGTCATAAGAAGACTTTGTTGAAAATTTGGGTCAAACTATGAAAAAATGCCAGGTTATGACAATTCATTGCAATTTCGCTACATCTGCTCCTAACTTCAGAAATGTTAAATATTTTTACCCCAGTTTTTCAACATAGCCTTCTTATTAACCCACCTCATATATGTCACAGATGTCATTTTTCAAATCCGGGTGCCAAAATTAGTTTTCGCACCTGTGCCACTGAACAACATTGCAGTTGAACAGAATTACGTTTTGGTGGGGGTTCGAAAATTTTCTGAACCTGGTACATGAAGTGGGGTAATAAGATGGTTATGCTGACAATTTGGACACTGTTGTCCTATAAATTGAAGTGCAGGGCCTGGAGAGCCCTGTGCTTTCACAGCTGCACATATATACACATCTCCGAAGGACCCTGCACTCCCACTGTAAAATAAAGATACTATTATACTATCTCAAAATGTAAGGAAATAGGTTACAAAAAACGTTGTTAATGCTGTCGTTAGGGTCAAAGTGACAAAAATTGGGAAACGAGGTGTCAGGGTTTCCCTAACACCCCACCCTTCCAAACCAGGCAGGAGGGCTGGTGTGGTGTGTACCTTGGGCTTCTCAAGACTAATACGCACTTCATTCCATCTGTAAACAAGGTCAGATGTATAGACTTTATAAGAATGGGGTGAGCGTTAGGATTGAGAAGCCCAAGGCACACCCCACAGCTGCTCTCCTGCCTAGTTTGTGGGGCCGGGTGTTAGAGTTGGAATCCCTAATTCCTCATTTTCCAGCTTTTGTTGCTTTGACCCTAACTAGAGCATTAATAAAGTTTTTTGCAACTTATATATAAAATAAGCTAGGGGGATACATTCTGCTGTTCAGCCAATACCTGTTTTTTTTTCCATAAATGCCCTGTATGGTTTCCAGCATTTATAAAATTTGAGCAATTGGTTAGAGGCTGAGTGGGTCAACCTGTACTGACCTGCTATATTGGTAAGAAAGGATAGCATTTCATCAATCGTGGGAACCCCTGGACCCCCCCATTTGCATAGGAGCAAACTTTTAACTTGCATGCTCAAATGTGACACCCATCTGAATTCCTATGGTGTCAGGAGTGTCTTTTCAGATTGCAGGCCTAGTAGGAGTAATGAGGGGGATATAGGAATGGTTTTCTTAAGTATCATTCTTTCCAGATTACATATCTGTGTCCAGATATTCTGAAGCCTAGGACGTGTCCATAAGATATGGTATAAATCCCCTCTGTGTCCCTGGCAATGCCAACATTCATCACTATCTATCAGCTTGGTTTATATAGGACCAAGGGAGTTCTATATCATGAATGTAGAACCTTATTCTGGATTAGTCTGCTCCTAGAGTCTGTACAAGTGTATATGCCACCCGCCAGCATTTGATTCATTGCATTTCAGTAATGGTTATACCCATGGCTTTCTCCCATCTATGCCTGGAGTCTGAGGATTGGCTGGGAATTGTGTCTCTTAACAAGGAGTAAATGTTGCCCGCCAGCCCTTTGGAGATAGATAGCCATCTGTCCAGGGGGAGGGACAGAGATGTTGAGTCTTGCACTCGGACTAATGGCCTGACTGCCTCAAGGATTTGAAGATGTCTCTAAAATTTCTTTGGCGATGTCTCTAAAATTTAGAAGGACCATTTAGCCTGGAGGGTCTGGAAGGAGGCTATGACTTTCATATCAGAGTCCATAAGGTCCCTGACAAAACTGAAACCCTTGCTAGCCCATCGTGGTCAGAACACAGAAAGGCCATCAATCAAAATGTATGGATTCTGCCAAGAGGCTGTGTTTGCCTGTTGAGTTCAGGGGTGTAGCCAGGGATTTCAGAGCTGCACACCAAGTGGACTCACTGCTACCCCCCCCAACCGGGATGTAGCCAGATGTACACCAGGACCATGTTTGTTGCCTCATTTTGCACAATAAATACAACTTTTGTATCTCATGACATTGGTTGTTGCCATGCATGGGCAAATACAAATGCCATGCATTGTTCCCTAAAACACCCACATACCAGCCCAGAGCCTGTAAAGTTATATTGTCCTTGGGATGCAAAGAAAGTATTAGTGACCAGTTCTTCTAGTTTTGACTCCTATGAATAAAATTACAGAAAGGTTCAGTATTTTCTTTGTTAGTTTTCATGGAAAAAGGAAGCAGTTTAGAGCCTATTTGCTACCCCCCTTAAATAAAATTGCACACCATGGAGTGTTTGGAGTATACCTGCCTATACCCATGGTTTAGTTGTAGCACATCCCAGTTTGTGGTGTAGTTGCAATCAGTATTTTATGGAGGGGCCAATGGTGGGGTGGAAGGATTCATGTTTGGAGAAGACACTGCCTAGAAGTGAGGTTGACGTTGCTTTTCCACTCTGGAATTGCTCCATACGAACCCACTGCAGGGTAAATTCAGAGTATGGTCTTACCTGCTGCAGAATTTGTACTGTTCAGAAAGCAGTGTTATATCCTTCTATCCAGGGAAGGCACCATCCTCCTTCTATCCATTGTGTCATAAGTTTGTTGTGGCTAAATCTTGTTTTCTTCCCTTCCTACAAAAAATTTCCAATTAGTTGGTCTGTTTTTTGAAACCATATGGAGGGAAGATCTAATGGAATATATGCCAGCAAGTAAAATATTTTTGGGGCTGTGACCATTTTGAAAGCTGCTATTTTTCTGGCTAGGGAGAGCTTGAGGAGCCACCAGTGGTCAAATTCTGATTTACAGGCATTAACCAAAGGTTTTAGGTTAAGCTCCTACATATGTTCTACTTGTGCATTTAGTGTAATTCCCAAGTATGTGATGTTATCGTGCGCCCATTGTAAGCCAAAGTTGGATGCCATATAGGGTTGACAATGATGATTTAAAGGGAGCACTTCAGTTTTAGATTGGTTCATCTTTAAGTTAATATAGCCAGAAAAGGAGCGCGGCAGGGCCAAGAGGGGTTCAATAAATGGCTCAAGGACTGAGAGGGGTATCAGCAAATCATCAGCATACATTAATGTAGAGTACTGTTCCCTTCCAATGTTCAGGCCTTCAATTCCTTGTGTAGTCTAATGGCTGCTGCTAAGGGCTCCACTACTAACATGAAAAGCAAGGTGGAGAGAGAGCACCCTTGCCTCGTTCCTCTTCCTAGGGGAAAATGGGCTGAGATTATGGAGTTGGTGGATACCCGTGCCACAGGGGAGGAGTAAACAGCTCTTACCCGAGCCTGGAATCTGCTCCCAAATCCAAGGTGGGCAAGTAGCAAGTGCAGGTAGTTCCATTCAATAGAATCAAAGGCTTTCTCAAAATCCACTGCTATTGCAGCTGCTGGTGTTGCTAGGCCTTGCGCTGAGTGTATGAGATTAATTAGGAACCTTATATGATCGGTGCTTTACCTACCCTGAATGAAGCCTACCTGTGATGGGTGTATCAGAGATGGAAGGAGTGGAGTTAATCTTGTAGCCAAGGCCTTAGCGTAAATTTTACTATCCACATTGATAAGGGATATAGGCCTATAACTGGCCGCCACCATGGTATCTTTTCCCTTTTTTTTTGGCAGGACTGATATCACAGCCTCCCTCATTGTGGGTGGGAATATGCTGTCCCTCTCTGCTTATATATAAACCTGCCATAGGACCTGGGTTACTTGTGCGGCCAGGACCTTGGGAAAAACTCCACTGGGAAGCCATTGCCTCCTGGAGATTTACCTGCCCGCAGCGAGAGCAGGTCCTTACAAGTTTCTTCCACTGTAGGAAGGGCATCCAGTAGCTGCTGCTGCTGGAGTGTCAGCTGGGTAGAGTTGTTTTTCCAGGAAAGCTTGGATCCCCTCAGGGGTTTGTGGATGGGAAGATGTATAAAGAGTGGAATATAAAGATTTCATGATATTGTTAATTTCCCAAGGTGTTGTTTGAACTTGGCCCTGGGAATTCTTGAGACTGGCAATATGCATATCTGCCTGTTGCTTATGTAACTGATAAACCAGGACTTTCTCACCCTTGTCTCCCTCCCCCCTTCCCAGAATTTGTGTTGAAGCCCCAAAATTGCTATCTCAGCCTTCCTGGGGATTAAGGTATTAATTTCGAGTCTGAGTCCCTAACACTTTTCTATCTGTAAGGGTGTGCATGGATGGATTATGAAGAGCTATAAGCTCATCTTCTGCTGTGTTTAATTCTTCTTCCAGCTCTTTAAGGTGTTGTTCACTTGCTTTTCATCTTTGGCCTGCATACACTACGATTTTGCCTCTGATGGTTACTTTATATACCTCCAATGTGATGCCTGCTGTGGTATCCACCATTGGGTTTTCTTGAAAGAAAAGGGAGGTTTCCTCTTGAACCCAGGGGATAAACTAGGGGTCCCTGAGTAATAAGAGGCCAAGCCTCCAAGATGGGGATTTAGACACTGGGGAGCCCCATATAAAATGGAGCTTCACTAGAGCGTGGTCAGAGATGACTAAGGACAAAATCTCTGAGTCTAAGGAGATCTGGGTTAGTGAGGGGGAGGTAAACCAGTAATCAAATTGACTATAGGAGCTGTGGATTTCTGAATGATATATGTAGTTCTGTTCCCTTGGATGAACATCCAGCAAGTCTTGGATCATCTGACATAGGGATTGTCCCCCTTTAATATGTGATTTTTTCCCGATAGCGCTTCTGTCCATCACAGGGATTAGTGTGAGATTAAAGTCTCCCTTGGCAAGTACGGGCATATCAGCGGCACCTAGTGACCCAATGTTGTCTGCCAAGGAGTGAAAGAAACCAGGATCATCTTTATTCGGGGCATACAGATTACATAGAGGAATGATCCCGATGGTGTGGAAACCACCACCAGTACCCATCTGCCTTGGGGGTCTGAGAGTTGATTTGTAACTTGCCATTTGAGCGCCCTTATGGATAAGAATTACCACTCCCCTTTTCCTGGTTATGGCACTTGCAAGTATTTCCTGCCCAACCCAATCCTTTATCAAGTATGAGTGGTCATTCCACATCAGCTTTTTCTCCTGTAGGAAGGGTACCTAGAATCTCAGTCTATTGAGGTGTGTCAGCTTTTTTTTCAGTTTGACAGGGGTGTTTAATCCCCTAACATTCCATGCATGTGCTATAATGTCAGCCATGATCAATTAACAGGGGGGATAGATACATAGAAAAGTACTACAAAAACACACCTGGTTGAGAGTCCAGGGTCTTCCCAGAGGTATAAAACTGCCATTATTGTCCCTAACTCAAAGTGAGCATAACAAGTTATAAGATGCACAGGTTGTTGGAAAAACTTCTAACATTACCATTGTCAGGTTACCTTCTTTTCTACCATATAGAATTGTAACACATATTGAGTTTAAAACATGCATAAACTGGAATTCTGTCCCAAACCAGAACCAGAACATGGCTTTTTTACACAATTGATGTGGATCATTGTGGAATTGTCATGACCCAAGGCAACAAGCCAAGCAAGGACAGCCAGGCTTCCTGGGTGTGCGTGAAGCTATAGGGGCATCTATAGTAGGTGGGTGGGTCCCTGCCTATGCCCTTAGAGTTAGCAACACCCAGTTAAGCGCTATAGTTTGATGAACTTCTAATAGTCTCCTGGTTACCTGGGGCCTGTGTGATCCTGTTTCCACTATCAGAGTGAGAGGCTAGTTCGAGGCCACTGGCCATTCTTGCTTAGGGGCAGTGCTTGTCTGCACGCGCTCCTGCATACTCCTGGCAGTGGATTACCTGAAGCATCCCTTTCACTGCAGTATGAAATGCATTTCCTGGGTGTTCCCCCAGCCCTCGGCTGCTGCCATTCCTCTGTCTGTGGGCCAGGAGTAGTAAACTTGCCTTGGCTACAGCTGGACACAGTGCTCATGCAGACTACCCTCTCAGTGTTCAGTAAGGCAAAGCGGACAACTTGCATGATTTATACATCGGCCCTTTAACTTGTATTCAGAATAAATGCAGGCATCCAGCAAAATATCTTAACCTGTGGAAACAATGAAGTATGCTGATGCATAAGTCCCTCTGTCAGTATCTAGAGAATAACAGAATAGAAAAAAAAACAACTAAAGTCATGGTTATGCATAGAGTACTATAGCAAATTCTAGCATCTTGTACCCTGGTAAAGAAATTATCCACATAAAATTAATGTATTCTGATTTTAGTCCCCCCCCCCCCAGTCCTGTTAGGAGGTAATATTGTAGGAATAATCAAAAGCAGTAACCCATGCTGAAATCTGAAATCTGGCACAGCTATTAGATTATGATTTGTACTCTCTCAGTGTGAGTATTGGGGACTGGAGAGGAGCCCATGCTCACATAAACATGCTACACTAAATGCGGGGTGGGCAAGAAACTAGTTACCAGCCTGCAGCAGCATGACTATGTTACTTGTGTGCCGCATGAACCAAAAGGTAGTAGCCCCTGGTCTCCCCCCACCGCATACCCCTCCATACCTCCACCCTCCTCTTAAAAGCCCATAATAACTTATCTAAAATAGTGTTCAGCCACAATCCTCTTTGTCAGCCTCAGCGGGTCTTCTCGGGTGTGTTACAGTGATGCTTTCTGGTGATGCCTGTTTCGGTAGGCCAAGCTCCACTGCGCCAGCAATGACTTCTTTGTACATCCCAGATGACCCTTGGCTAACAATCAAGGTTTGTGAATTGCAATCAGCATTTGTAGAGATATGTTCCAGAGGGACCATACTCACCGTGAAGCCTGCATGAGGGCCTTCTGCATGTTTGTCCTTCGAGGTGGGTGAAGCCAGAGGCACGTACTTGCTGCCAGAGAAATAGGGACTGGTGATCATTATTTCTTTCCCTTTCAGCTGGTCACTTTCACCCCTGATTCTTGACTTGTCCTTTTCCACTGGGTGATTCCTCTTGGAATGATGTTATTGCTGTTGTCTGTTATGGGATCTCAACAGGAGGACCCACTGGTCTTGTTGTTGTCCCTCTGGGAGGGGTGGTCCTTGTTCCATCACTGTCAGACATCAACCTGTATCCTGGGTGGCTCTGCAGCATCCATCCCTTCAATATTATTTGGTCTCCTACCTTCCATCTAGATATTGTGCAGCTCTGTGGGCCAGGTCCCTTGAATAAAATTAAACATGGCCTCTGGTGTTATGAAGAGCAGCAGTGTACCATTATGCAGAATCCTCAGGTTCGCTGGGTAGCAGAGAGAGGGGGTAATTCGGGGCTTTGCCCACAGTGTCCGTTGGGGGGGAGCCCCCTGGTGGCCCCACCCAGGGAGGGCAAGCCTGGGCATGGGCAGCGGTTGGGGAGGGTCTGAGCTAAAAGGGGAGCTGGACCAAAAAAATGAAAATTTAAAATAAAAAAGAGAGACCCCCAGGGCATGGAGCACATGTCTGGCCTCTGTATATTCTTTTCGCTGCTTGGACAGTTCCCTTGAATAATCCGGGTAGATATGCCCCTCCATACAAGATTACCCAGTTCTCTGACTTTTGCAAGGATTTTGTCTTTCTCTGCAAAATTCAGGAAATACACTAGTAAAGGCCTTGGCTTGTCCCCGGTCTTGGGTCGAGGGTTCAGTGAGTGGTGGGTGAGTTCAATCCCCAATGGAGGGGCATCTTCAAGCCCTAGGATTTGGGGCAGTTCACTTTGTAAAAAAGAAACTGCATATCCATGTTCTGCACCCTCCAGGAAGACCAGGAAGCATAAATTGTTGTGGTGACTCCTATTTTCAAGGTCATCGACCTTTTCTAGTAAATATTTAGATGTCTCTGTGCTTGGTCCTGAACTGTAGCTTATATATCATTTACAGTAGTTTCCTGAGCTGCCGCCTTCCACTCAACCTGTGAAAAATGAGTGTCCGTCTGGTGTATTGCTAAGGTGGTGTTGTTGGATGCCATCATAACTTCTGCCATTTGTTGCATAATTGCAGAAAATAGTTCAGTTGATGGCAGCGGCATCCATGATGTGGCTCGTTGCGGCAGCCATGCAGTTGTCACATAGGGCCGATTTCTATCGTAGCGTGGATCTCTGCCAGTTCAATGCTGATCAGCTGCAAATTTCACCTGCTATGCGAGAAGGCCGAGTGGTGATTTCCCTGTTATTCCTAATATTCAGTTTCTTGTCTGTATCGGTATTTTTGTCGGATTGGTGCCCCTGTTATGAGGAAATATGAGATTAAGGAGCCATTTTGAGTGGGGTTCTTTTCTATCTTTTGTAAAAGAATTAGATACTTCTTTCAGCAACAAACTTTGACTTTTATATGTGTGCTCTATTGTGATCCATCTGTATGATTTTATGATTTTTTTTTACATTTTTTAAATTTTCTTATCTCCCAGCCACAGTGCTCCCGAGCTACCCTGACCCCCAGCTCCCAACTACAGATTATCAACCCCATGGGATAACCCCCCTGCAGTGAGGCCATCCTGAGGGATGGTTTCTATGCTACAGCCTGCCCACAGCAGTCATCCAGGACTCAAGGGGACCAACGGCCCGGTGGTCCGAACACACGGGGGTCCTTTTACATGTAACCCATTGCACCTTCCCCTGAGAACACTGGCAAGCACAGGAGCCTAAGGAGGCAGCACCAAAGAAGTGTGCCACCACTCCTGATTGCAGTCAACGTCCTCCCCTCACTTCCATTGCACCTCTAACTGCACTGCTATCTGTGGTCATCGGGTGGCAGCTGTACAGCGGGTGTGGCAACTCTCCCTCCTTGGAGGAGAGCAGCCCATAGGGTGCTCAATCCTCCTCCCATCTGGCTGGCCCTCCAGTGACAGATGCCCATTCTCGAACCCTGATTGCTGGCATCATGAGCTGTAGCGATACCGCTGTGCCAGAGGGCCGACCCCTGATTTTACGATTTTTAAAACAATAATTGGCTTCTCTTTCCTTCTTCCCAAGTAAAATCTGGTTATGAAAACAATTTCACCTGCTAAATTATAACAAAAGATCACAGGTTATCACAAATCACATATTTTTATTAAATATATAACATTTTGGTGGCAGAAAGTGTTATTTCTCTATAAAAATCTGTAAACAGGTTTTCAGTTTCCCACTGAAATAAGCAGCTAGATTTGCTAGTAAAACTTCCCTAACATCACAACATAAGAATTCCATTGGATTATTTTTTTGCTAGTAGTTGGCAAAATACAAATAAAAAATGAAAATGTAATTAAAGAAACAAATGAAAGCAAACCAAATGATTACAGAGGTATCGGGAGGGGGGAGGACAGTACCACCGGGGACTGCATTTCTCTATTTGTCTGTGTACTTCTTGGGCCTGCAATTGGTGAGGAGTGGGGGGAAGCCACTAGATCACCAGGGAATACATTGTTTATTGGCACTGGGGATAGGAACAGTGATTGACTAGGGAGGGGACCACGAGACCGCCAGGCTATATTTTTCAGGTATATGGGGCTGGAGATCGGTGAAGGAGGGACAACGGGACAACCCAAAAAGTTTTTTTTTCACCTATGAGACAGTGGTCAGATTATGGAGAAGGGGGATGCAAGGGAGGGACCACGGGACAACCAGGACAGTATTTTTTTCACCTATGGGATGGTGATTGGAGAACCGGGAAGGGGGGAGGGACCACTAGACTACCAGGGATAAATGTGTTATCCACAATGGTCTGGTGATCGGTGAAGGGGGATGGAACCACTACAACACCATCAGAGATTACTTTTATTTTATCATGGCTCATTGATCAGTGATGGGGGGCTGCGTTACATTTGCTGCAAGCCATGCAAATGGGACCATCATGGGCATGCAAATTAGGGTTGTCAGAACCTTCTGAAGCTCTGGGTTCTAGTTCTAACCTAGAACTTTGGAAAAAGTTCTAGGGTTCTAATCTTTTTTAGAACTTTTTAGAACTTGAACCCTATTTTTTAATTGTGCAGCCAATAATGAAGATAATAATGAAATACATGTGAAATTGAGGGAAAAAATATGTAAAATATAAGGGGAGAGTGGGATGATCATGTGTGACTTTGAGATATGACTACAGCTAGGTTTATCTATGATTTTTCTGTTTGTTAAAGCCAGCAAATTACAGGTGCTGATAGGGCCACCTACCCATATGTTAAAAGTTTTCCTGCTGCAGTTGCATTAGAGTTCCTGAAGGGGGAAAACAATTATAAGTGGTACATTTATGTGCTCAGTTATAGCCTCAGCATCATGAAGTATGAAAAAAAATAACTGACACTAGCTAACCTCAGCTACAGTATTTTGTATTTGCTGCTGTCACTTTTAAATAAGTAAATCAAAAGTTTCTACATTTAAAATAAACTTTGCATAGCAGCCAGCCCATCATCCTGTACTGTGGGTAAGGGATTTTTCTGTCTCTCTTCCAAACAGAGAAATATTTCTGGCATGTATTTAAAGATATCACACAACAGGGTGCTGGGCTGCACACAGTTACACACTGGGTAGGGTAAGTGCAGTCAAAGGGTACACAGCAGTATGATGGGCTGGCCACTACACCACTTAGGAGATGGCATCACGCAACTCAGTGACACACAGATTTTTTTTTTGTACTGTAAATAATGGATTTTTCTGTCTGTCGTCCCAACAGGGAAACATTTCTGGCATGTACTTAAAAGATACCACAACTTGATGTTCGGCTGCAGTGCACATGGTCACACACTGGGTACAGTGCAATCAAAGGGCACACTGCGTGATGATAGGCTGGCCAGTACTTCACATAGCTGGAGTTGCACACTGGGTACAGAGTGCAGCAAAGTGCACACAGCAGGAGGATGACCTATACACAAAGAACCCCAGACTCCCAGTCAGTTTAGTCCACAGTCCCCAGTCCCCCCTGCCTGCCTACTCCCCTACTCTCTTCCCAACAAACCTCCTTGTCACTTAATGCCACTGCCTGGCTGTTCCTTTTGAGCCCCCCTTTTTCTATCTATAATTTCTGCCACACAGAAAAATGCCTTCCACTGTCAGTGCCTGCATGCCTCCTCTCTGTAATGTTCCAACAGGAGCAATAAACAAATTGTGCCAAACATTGCCTAATGGAGCAGCAACTCAATCCAGCTCCATCTGCTCCACTGATTTCTTGATGTGCAAGAAGAACCAGGTTTGAGTTAAATGACTTAACTGTACATGTTGGGCTGCTCGCAGGACTGTACAGTAACAGCACATACATTTAACTAGTCCCTCCTTCCTTCCTAGCTGTCAGTCCCTCCCAGTGGCTCTGTCCTCCCAGCATGTGTGTTGGAGTGAAGACCACACCACCCCTGAGACCAGACTCCCTACTCATTAGGAGTGAGCACCAGAAAATGGCAGGCAACAGCATGTCAGCACCATATTAAAGGAAGTAGGAAATATATTTAATTAAAACTTATAAGGTTTACTTCCAAATCATTTGTGTGCTGCATTATTAGTAGTACAAGTTAGTTGCTTTCTATACATAATGTACTTTTTTAAAATAATAGTCATCAGTGTTGCTGTTCTGTGAAGCAGTTCTTTGCAAAAGTCAGAGGACATTGAATTCCTACAGATGTCTCTTCAGTGATATCCAAGACTCCCACACCATAGCAACAGCTAGTCCTGTACATGTTCTCAATTGGGAAACTCGATCTTCAGTAACACTTACACAGCCAGTGGGCTAATTCAGTTGTATTGGACAATATTTAAGTGTGTGTGTGTGTGCGTGAGTTGTGATGTTTGTTGCTGTCATTGAGATTTTAAATTGCTAGTTTTTATTTGCTTTTATTTTTTATTTGAATGCTGGGTTGTCACTTGGTATGGGCTGTTAGACACAGTGAGTTACTGTACATCAGGATATCCTCACAATATACTATAAAGAGACAGGCAAGAGATGTTAGGACTGAGATTTAACAGCAATACTTATTTCATTAAATAACAAAGCTTCACACAGTGGCAGTACTGACAGCACTGTTAGAAGAAAAAAAGCATTTGTCAATGCCGAATGTTTGCTTGCTGGCATTGACATTGGTAGTGTAAAAGTTACAGAGCTGCATAATAGAAATGGCAGTGAAGTATTGAACTGAAGCCAACCCCACCACCACCCTGCAGAGAGTGACGGGCATTGGGGTGTGTCTTTGGGTCGTCAGGCATAATGGCCATGCCATTTCACCACACTCTACCCTGCAGACACTGACAAGTGTCACAGTGTGCCTTGGGGTCTTTGGCCCTTATGCGCACCCCATTCCATCAGGAAATACGGTGAGATGGGTGCAGTATAGGAGAATGGGGTGAACTTTGGGGCCGAAGAGTCCAAGGCATACCTCAATGCCTCTCACTGGCTGCAGGACGTGGAATCGTATGAGCATTACAGGCAAGAATCCCAAGTCACACCCCTGATGCCTGTCATTCTCTACAGTGTGGGGCGTTATGGTTGGAAACCCTAACACCTCAGGCATTCGTTGGTATTTTCACTCCAAATTTTCAACATGGTTTTTTTGTGACCCCCACATCATGAACAGTGGCAATATCAGTTTGTTAGCTGAAAGCCGCTTATGCACAGCGACTATGGCATTTAGCACCACAGGTGCAAAAACACATTCTGAACAGGATGTGAAAAATGACAGCTGTACTGTTCATGGGGAGGTGTAAAAAATGACAATGTTGCAAATCTGCAGTAAAAATATTAAAAAAACTGGTGAAGTCACGAGCGTGCATAGAAAATGTGCAACGCACACCCGTAATATAATTAGGTTGTGGATTTTTTACAGCAGATTGTCACAGGCATTTTGGGCCCTCCGATCATTAACAGTGTCACTGTGATTTTCTTTATCTGTCCCGAACAATGATTTCCCACAGTGACCACATATCTCTGCGCTGAAAGTGTGAAAACACATTTCAGCCATGTTGTGAAAAATGACAGCTGTACTGTTCATAAGGAAGTGTGGAAAAATGCCACTGGTGAAAATCTGGACTGAAAATATTACAAAGTCATGAACTTACGAGGGTGCATGGAAACTGCGCAATGCTGACTCGTAACACAGTTATTTTATGGACTTTTGTCACCAAATTTTCAACATAGCCATTTTAAGACCTCTGCTCATGAACAGTGTAACTGTGATTTTCTTAATCTGTCCCAAACATTGCTTTCACACACCGACGGCACCATTGTGCGCTGCATGTGCGGAAACACATTTGGGGTGACATGTGAAAAATGGCAGCTATACTGTTCATAAGGAAGTGTAATAAAATGGCAATGTGGAAAATATGGAGTGAAAATATAGAAAATTCACAAACTTACGAGCGTGCGAAGGAACTGCGCAATGCACGCTCGTAAAACAGTCATTTTTAGGAATTTTTTCACCAAGTTTTCAACATAGCCATTCTAAAACCTCTGCTCATGAACAGTGTCACTGTGATTTTCTTAATGTGTCCCATACATTGATTTCTCAAGATAATGACTGCGCCATTGTGTGCTACATGTGGCGGAAACACGCTTTGGGCAAAATGAAAATGACAGCTGTACTTCGCCCCATAAGGAAGTGTAATAAAATGGCAATGTTGAAAATCTGGAGGAAAATATTGAAAATTGGTGATTCTACGAGAGTGCGTAGGAACTGCGCAACGCACGCTCGTAAAACAGTCATTTTTAGGAATTTTTTTTCACCAAATTTTCAACATAGGCATTTTAAGACTTCAGCTCATTAACAGTATCACTGTGATTTTCTTAATGGGACACTGTCAACTTGTTTTTCATGATATTATTTCTAGCTGAAAACCCACTTTTTATGATTTCTTACCCTCTCTAAAATTCACTGATGTTGCTGTTTGTTTTGTCTGTCTCCTTGTTAAGTAGAATTGAAATGCATGGCAATGAATACATATAAACAACTTTGTTTTGTTTACAGTTCTGGTTCTGTTCTTACTGCATACTTCCTGAGCATTAGAAACACACCCAAACAGTGCAGTCACTCATAAGAAAGCAGCCACCTAAACTCCCACTGCATCATGAGGGGCTAGACTGTTTTGTGGGTGTTTCCCAGTGCAGGAAAGATGCATTTGGAGTTGCTCAAGGGATGTAAACAAACCTGCTTTGCTGTGATAACACCAGTATGTTGGGCAGTATGTTTTTCACTTTTTTAAAGAAAATAAGTGTCTGAATCAAACTACCAGCTACATCAGCAGTCTTTAGTGAATGTTGGCAGTTATAAAATATGTTTTTTAAACTAGGGACACTTTGAGACCTAAGGGGGTTGACAGTGTCCCTTTAATGTGTCCCATACATTGATTTCGCACACCGACTGCGCCATTGTGTGCTACATGGGTGGAAACAGGTTTTGGGCAAGATGTGAAAAATGACAGCTGTACTGCTCATAAGGAGGTTTGGTAAAATGGCAATGTTGAAAATCTGGAGTGAAAATATTGAAAATTCGCGAACTTACGAGCGTGCTTAGGAACTGCGCAACACACGCACGTAAAACAGTCATTTTTAGGAATTTTTCCACCAAATTTTCAACATAGGCTTTTTGAGAGCCCACCTTATGAACAGTGGCAGTGTCATTTTGTTACTCAGGCCCGAAAGGTGATTTCGCGTAGTGACTGTGAAATCACCCTTTGGGCCCGATTAACGCCATGACAGTGAGAGCATTCATGAGAAGGGGTCCCAAAAACCCCATGTTGAAAATTTGGTGCAAAAATTCCAAAAAATGGCTGAGATATGCATCAAAGTTGAAAAAACCCTATCTATCCCATTATACAGCTTACCGACATTTCCTCAGTTCGCGGTCGTCTTTGAAGAGCGCAGACGTGTTTCCGGTCCACCGAAGATCGTCTCGCCAGAGTCTGGAGGTAAGTATGGGTGGGAGGTGTGGGGAGGGAGGGTCTCGTGAGTGGGTAGGTGCGGGTGGGGGCAGAGACAGCAAGGGACCATTTTTAAGTTTTTGGTTTTTTTTTTTAAAATGACGACACGGGACGTTTGCCATGCTGGGGTGGGCTCCCAACATGGCACAAGGATAGCTGGTAGGTGGAGCGTGGAGCCAACAGGGGATTGGGCACCCCCATCGGCAATAGCATCTGTTGCCATGCTGGGGTGGGCACCCAGCGTAGCACCCTGTACTGGGGGGGGCCAGTGGAGCTGATGGGAGATTGGGCACCCCCATCAGCTATAAGATTTGCAGCCACGCTGGGGTGGGCACCCAGCATGGCATATGTAACTCTGCTTTGGGGGGACACAGCACAGCCGACAGGGGATTGGGCACCCTGTCGGTTACACAGCGTGTGCATGGGGGGGGCGAGCATGCAGTATGCGTGCATATGTGTGTGTGTGTGTGTGTGTGTGTGTGTGAGTAGGGGGAGCATGCATGAGCAGGTGATATCATATCGCTGCTCACTGAAGTGTAGCTCCCCTTTTCAACTGTATGCCACTGCATTTTGGACTGCTGTCATAGACAGCTCCAGCAGGCATTGGCAAACTGCAGCCACGCCTGCAAACACACTGACTGAATTGGAAGAGGGCTGCCACACCTCCGAAAACTTGGATGATGGCACTATGTTTCTTGCACATGCGTGCAAGCAAACATAAAAATGTGTGTAGAAAGCAAACACTACGATCTGGTTAGTGTGGAGGTTTTCCTTATGCATGAGGTTGTAGATCTGACATTTCAACTCAGTGATAAAGTTCAAGAGGTCCAGATCACTTTGCAGCAAAATGACTAACAGACCAAAACTAGAGGACTTTCTTTTAAATGCATCTTACTGGTATCCCATCTTGATAAAACTGAACACAACCATGTTAATTTCTTGCTAAATTTCTCTGTGATTAGAAAGCAGTTTCCTTAGATACAGTCTGACTGGCTGTGTTCACTGTGTTCACTGTTCTCTGATTCTCCTACCACAACTTATTGACTTTTGCAGCGAACAGCTTCTAGAAGTGGCAACTCTGACAGCACTAATAAAAAAACAACAAAAAAGGACATTGTGTGTACAGTAGAAAACTAACTTGCATTACTAAAAAATGGCACACAAGGTCTAGAAGTAAAGACTGTTCCTGTCTGCAAACAAACAATGAAAATGACAAAAGGGACAAGTAGTTTACATTACAGAGGAGAGGAAAACACTGTCAGTCAGTCACTCATGTCTGTCATTATTAATTCAGAATCTGCCTTGCGCAGACACCAGTGTCAGCATTGCTCCAATGTCAATATTCTAAGGGGGTGACACATAATGCTGCCATATGTTGTATTTTAAAAACATGATCAGTAGTTTATCTGCTTGTTTATCAAAAGGGAACAAAATCCACTCATTTCTGCCCCCCCCCACACACACAATGTACATCGGAAAAAAATAAGTTGAATTTATAATTAACTATAAAATTTCATTCAGGACAAATGAAATCAAATGAAATCTACATTTAAATCTCAACACCTATCTTTGTAACAGCATTTACCTGGCAGTAATTAGCAGAGAACTAAATACAGTGAGATCTTCAAATTCGAGGTGCCGACTCACTGCTGAGACGTGATTGAAACTCGGACAGTGTTTCTTTCCCCCTGTTCATATAAATAATGTTGATCAATACAACCTCTGATAAATAAAATGGTCCGGGACATAGTTAAAAAACAGAACTGCAGGGACAGAAAAAAGTGTCTCAAATAGTTTCCATTTACCATCAGATATAACAGCACGTCAAATTTTAAAAAAAAAAAAAAATTTAGCCTGTAATTTAATGAAAAGGACATCAAGGTATGCTTTTCGTTTGAGCACTCTAGCCTGTAGCAACACTGCACAGTCAATCGCAAATGTGTTTAAATCATCTCACGCTTACAGTTAGAAGTGGTGAAAACACAGATCTGCCCAGTTTTTCATTCTGACATTTTTTCCAACTAACAACCTTTTTATGTGTTAAAAAATATGAGGGTCATAAAAATTAAAACACTTGCTGCTGCTGTCAGCAAAGTGTTTCTGTGTGACAGCTTAGTGCAGCACCAGCTTCAAAACTGATAAATGCCCGCGCAGGAGAAGCAGACATCACTCCAGAAATGAGGCAATTATCAACCAGAGCATGGGGGTACGTAGAAAAAAAATAAACTAAACTGCTCTGTACTACTGGTATTTTAACCTACTGTATTAAAAAAATATTCCTATTTAAAAAACAAAACACAAAGAGACATGATTTCTGTTATACATTTTTTATTACACCATGGGTACCTGTGAAAAGAAAAAGAAAATAATTAACAGCTTTGCAATTGATCTTTAACAAAAAAAAAACAATCAAACAATCTAACCCTTTTGCGAACCCTCTAGTGCAGGGCTTCTCAAATGGTGAGGCATGCCCCAACCTGTTCTAGGGGAGGCTCAAGCAAGCCTTAAAATGTACTATATTTAAATGTCAAGTTTTGGATGCTTTGTGTGAAAGGATGCAGCAAACTGAAAGTGAATAATGGCATGTGAAAGTATGTACAAAATGGTTACCAGGAAAACACACTCAACAAACTTGTTTCCTGGTATGACATGGGGGGAAAGCTGAATGGAGGAAATACAATTCTTGGAAACTGTACAAAACAAAATGCAAAATAACACAAATGAATAGGAACAAGATAACAACTGACCCATTATACTGGCTACAGAAAAGCACAAATACAAAGGCTAAGCAGAGAGATAAAAATGGTCCCTGAGAAGGTGTTTAAGGGTTGGGGTAAAACTGACAAAGAAAACAGTCTGACTTATGGACGAATTGCAATGAGGGGTAAATAAGGCCAAAACTCAGAAGTGAGGAGTGAGTAGCTGACCGGGGAGGGTTATAGAGAGGAGAATAATAAGTTTAATAAAATGAGAATAAACTCGCTACTCAGATGCACTTCATTGTATTCTTCCTGTAATGTGCAAAATATGATAGTTGTTCTAACTATGGGGAGGCCAAAATTACTTCTATATTAGGGGGAGGCTCAAGATCTTTTCCAAGGCTTGGGGGAGGCTCACTATGACAAAGTGCGAGAACTCCTGCTCTAGTGTTCGAGTTTTAAATTAGAACTCGAACATCAGGGTTCGAGGAGGGTTCGAATCTTTGACGAGCTAGTTCTGACAACCCTAATGCAAATGAACACCAAGTGCCTTGCATGCCCAGTGGGCTCATTTACATGCCTCCTTTTGTAAATGGCAAACTGCGCACCTATGCTAGTCATTGTGCGGCCATTCTCATGACTGGCTGTCAGGGCAGCACAACTGGGGTTCACAGTGGTTTTTGTGGATTAGCTGCTTTTCTCCAGTTGCAATTGCCAGTCGGATAGTGCGTTATCTGACTGTGAATAACAGTGGCTTGAACCTGTGTAGTTAGTAACGACAGTGCAAACTTTTGCACTGTGATTTGTACTTTTTTTATGAATCTAGCCCCAGAATTCTTATACCTTCTCATTCTGTCAGTGATGACTGCCTAAGGGTTAAACTTTCTTTTCCTCATGAAAAAAATAGTACAGTTGGGGGGGGGGACCTACACTGTACTGAATGGACAGGAGGTGGTGAGATTTTATGAGGAGATGCTATTCAACTCTAATCCCTGGAAGAAGACAGGCTGTGCTGCTAAGGAAAAACATTCCAGACATTCCAGTGGGATGCCTCAGCAGTCTGTTCTTTGCCCCACGTTTCGTTCTTCAACTTATATGTGTCTTCAATGAATTGTGGGGATGGAATCTGCATATCTAAATTTGTAGATTACACCAAATTAGGCAAAGTAATAAATACTCAGGAGGATGCGAGTGTACTGCAAGCTGACTCGATTACACTGGAAAAATGGACAGAAGAACATAAACTTCAGTTCAGTCTAGAAAAATGTGCAGTAATGCACTTTGGAAGAGCAAATCCCTTGGCTAATTATTACCTCAATGGAACATTACTTAAAGTTTTTTCTGAAGAAAGGGATCTTGGGGCTAAATATTCAAAACTTTGCCCTGGGCACAAACCATTTACACTGGGTTTATGCCAGGTTTGCAAGGGTTCCCTATATTCAAAAGACCAAATAGCTGGGGCAAACTGCATTTGCATGGAGCAAAATTATAATGTATGCACCATGCAAAGAGAAGAGGCACATACATGAATACAGGCGCTATGCTATATTCGGTGCATTAGTGCCACGCAAAGTGTGTTTGCGCGACACTTTGCACAGCACAAATTACTGCCCAGAAAAAAGATAGTCTTAATTCTGGGCAAAACAAGGATGGAAGCATGGACACAGCAGCAACAGGAAACATGGCTATAAGTAACAACAGCATCATGGTGCACCTGATGACTGCAGCCAATGAGGAGGCAGAGGGCAGAGGGCAGACGGCCACTCCATATGCCATGGAAGAGACATGCTGCACACACATTCAGTCCCCCGAGAGGGGTACACCACCACAATTCAGCACAGACATGCAGCACTCGGGGAATGTAGGGTACTGAAGAGAGGGTGTACAGGTGGCCAGGCTGAACCCCATAGTAGCTGCTGTCACATGGCTGGGGCCGTCCACACAGTGCACATGTGCCAGTGATGGGAAATCCCCTCACATCAGTGTGCCTGTATAATGGTATGTGCCTGCCCCCCCCCGGGGCGGGCGTATATCACACTCATGTCCAGGCTCCCCATCACACATAGCCAGCCATGTGAATGTTATTGTGGGACACCCATGTCACTGGTGCAGCATATGTGGGTCACAGGACAGTATGACTGTGGTGTTCACTGTCAGAACACACCTGCCAGCTGTGCATGTCACTGTGTGGTGTGCAGCAGTCATTGTTACTGTAGCATCTGCTATGCACTGTAGCAGGGACTACAGTTTGACTATTGCATGCAGCACCACCACCTGTGCCTATGCTGCATAGTATCCCGAGACACAATGGTCTCTGCAGCTGTGTGCAAACGTAGTCTGCCGCTACCACCATGCTGTTCCAGACTGGCATTCAGGTGGAGCTGTGAGCAGCCCCAGCCTGCCCCTGCACTTCCAGACTGACATACAGGTGGAGCTGTGAGCAGACCCAGCCTGAGCAGACCCAGCCTGCCCCTGTACTTCCAGACTGACATACAGGTGGAGCTGTGAGCAGACCCAGCCTGTCTCTGTTCTTCCAGACTGACATACAGGTGGAGCTGTGAGCAGACCCAGCCTGCCCCTGTACTTCCAGACTGACATACAGGTGGAGCTGTGAGCAGGCCCAGCCTACTTCTGTACTTCCAGACTGACATACAGGTGGAACTGTGAGCAAACCCAGCTGGCCCCTGTACTTCCAGACTGACATACAGGTGGAGCTGTGAGCAGACACAGCCTGCCCCTGTACTTCCAGACTGACATACAGGTGGAGCTGTGAGCAGACCCAGCCTGCCCCTGTACTTCCAGACTGACATACACGTGGAGCTGTGGGACCCTGCATTAGTGCTGGGCAATCTACATGCAAATCAGGCCATAATGAGATGCTAATATGGATGTTTGCCCTCAGACTGCCTAAGTAGTCTCATTTGCATATCACTTTGAATATAGCAAATATTTGCCCCAGGCAAACATCTTAGCACTGGGCAAATATGTTAGCACTGCGCAAATGTGTTTGTGCCACACAAACTGGTCCGAACCATAGTACAGTTCTGCAGTATTTGGCCTGCACTATTGTTTGCAGCTTTAGTAAATTCACTTCTTTGCTAGCACACACATTGGCCATATAGTTCACCTTTACCTTCCTCCACGTCTCTGTGCACTGGGCTGCTGTTGTGGTTTGCACTTTCTGGATGCTATATTCAGAGCTGTCTCATTTGCCAGGCTATTTTTGCACTGCATTCCCAGCCATGTTTGCACAGCTTCATTTGCATGCTATATTCAGCTGCTTTAGCCCTGAGGCTATTCCTTTGAATATAGTGTGCAAATGGTTCTGGGCTAATTTAGCACACTGTGCAGTGCTAATTTTGCCCCGGGACTAAGTTTTGAATATCTGGCTCTTGATGTCCTAATTACAAATGATCTTAGGTTTAAAAGTCAATGCAGTCCCAGTGCTAAGAAAGCATCCATTATCTTATATTGTATCAGAGGACACACTGCAGGGGACAGGCCTTAGACAGCTAGTGTTGGAACCCACTCGGGAGGAAGCTATACTAGACCTGGTACTCTCAAATGGAGACAGGATCACAAATTTAGAAGTCGGTAGACATCTGGGAACAAGCGACCACTGCACAAAGTGCTTCACAATGAGCACAACCATGGAGACAAGCCATACAAAAACAAGCATACTGGACTTTAGAAAGGCTGACTTTGGCAAAATGGGTAAATACCTGAGGAATACACTAGCAAATGGGCAAAAAGGAGAGGTGGAAGAACAATGGAGAAAAATCAAAACTGCCATCATAGAGGCAACAAGCCTTTGTGTGAAACAGATAAAGAAAACAAAGTGGAGTAAAAAACCACTACGGTTCTCAAAAGAGGTGGCAGGGAAGGTTAAGGAGAAAAAGGCTGCATTCAAAAAGTATAAAGCATCACAGAAGGAGCATGACAAGGAACTGTATAAATTAAAGCAGAAAGAAGTGGGGAAGGCAGTCAGAATAGCAAAAGCCCAAACTGAGGAAAACATAGCCAAGTCAGTTAAGAAGGGGGATAAAACCTTTTATAGGTACATTAGGGAGCATAGAAAGGTTAACGGAGGAATAGTGAAGATT
Organism: Neoceratodus forsteri; assembly: GCA_016271365.2. Lineage (NCBI taxonomy): Eukaryota > Metazoa > Chordata > Ceratodontiformes > Ceratodontidae > Neoceratodus > Neoceratodus forsteri. The sequence goes on from CM057451.1 coordinate 46,648,928, forward strand.
AATAAGGGAGAGGGGAGGTGGGCAGAGGGAGACAGTGAAAAGGCAGATATACTGAATGAATACTTTTGCTCAGTATTCACAAAAGAAGATGAGGAGGAGTTACCTAAACCAGACAATAGAAGCACTCTGGGTAGGGGGGTTGGCACCAGTCCATTTACAGAAGAAAGAGTTCTGAAAGAACTCCTAAAACTCAAGGTGGACAAAGCAATGGGGCCTGATGGATTCACCCAGAATCCTAAAAATAACTAAGGAGGACCTAGTGACACCACTGACCACACTTTTAACAAATCATGGGAGGATGGGGTGGTACCTGAGGACTGGAGGAGGGCAGATGTGATTCCCCTTCACAAAAGTGGGAGCAAGGCAGAAGCAGGAAACTACAGACCTGTAAGTTTGACCTCAGTGGTAGGGAAAATGATGGAATCACTTCTGAAAGAAAGAATTGTTGAGTACCTAGAGGCCAGCAGGGCACAGGACCCAGAGCAGCATGGATTTACAGCAGGAAGGTCATGTCAGACAAATCTAATAGATTTCTTTGACTGGGTGACCAAAGTAATAGACCAGGGAGGGGCTGTGGATATGGCCTACCTAGACTTTAGCAAGGCATTTGACACAGTCCCGCACAAAAGATTAATAATCAAGTTAGCCAGCTTGGGATTGGATCCCAGGGTGGTAGCCTGGGTTGCAAACTGGCTGCACAACAGGACACAGAAGGTAATAGTGAGTGGCACACATTCTAAAGAAAGGGGGATCACTAGTGGAGTACCTCAGGGCACAGTACTGGGTCCAGTCCTCTTTAACATCTTTATAGGTGACATTGCAGAGGGTCTGGAGGGAAAGGTATGCCTCTTTGCAGATGATACAAAGATCTGTAACAGAGTTGATACACAAGGGGGGGTAGAAAGGATGAGAAGGGACTTGGCAAGGTTGGAGGAATGGTCAGCCATATGGCAACTTAGATTCAATGCAAAGAAGTGCAAAGTAATGCACCTGGGAAACAAAAACCCAGGAGAAGAGTACACAATAGTAGGGGAGGTACTCACAACAACAAAAATGGAACAGGACTTGGGGGTAGTCATATCGGATGATCTAAAGGTGGGTAAGCAATGTGAGAAGTCAGTGAGGAGAGCCAGGGGGATACTGGGATGCATAGGAAGGGGCATCACAAGTAGAAAAAGGGAAGTGGTTATCCCTCTGTACAGACAGTTGGTGAGACCCCATCTGGAGTACTGTGTGCAGTTTTGGAGACCTCATCTACGCAAGGACATAGACAGGATGGAAGCAGTCCAGAGGAGGGCAACTAAATGGTGCAGGGTCTGCATCAGAAATCATATGAAGAGAGACTGAGAGAGCTTAATATGTATACTCTTGATGAAAGGAGGGACGGGGGGGGACATGATAGAAACGTTCAAGTACCTCAAGGGAATCAACAAAGTCCAGGAGGGTAGTATCTTTCAGAAAAAGAGATGTCTAAGAACAAGGGGACACAATTTAAAGATAGAGGGGGGATGGCTCAGGGGTAATGTGAGGAAATCTTTTTTCACGGAGAAAGTGGTGGATGCGTGGAACTGCCTTCCTGGGGAGGTTGTTGGGGCTAAAACAGTGGGGAAATTCAAACATGCATGGGACAGACACAAGGCAATTGTAGTGGGGGGGTGGCAGGAAGTACACTGTTGGTTAACTAGAATCTGCAGCTTATCCAGTAGGTAGGGAAATGGGCAGACTGGGTGGGCCAAGTGATCCTTATCTGCCGTCAAAGTCTATGTTTCTATAAGAAGTTGTGACAAAGGGGTTTTGGTGCCTCTTTACACCTTGCTTGTTAGACCGCACCTTGAGTATTGTGTTCAGCTATGGCAGGGGACGATTTTAGCATTGTTTTACTAGCCCAACACTAGTGCAAATTGACCAGGGCTAGTGCAGCTAACTCTCTACTAGCCTGTATTGACTAGTGCAGATTTCCATGGCTATTAGTGAAGTTAAAAATGTCTCTACTTTAGCATTCTTATCTTCATGCTAATCTCTCTCAATGTTCCAGATGGCCAGGTGTGATTAACAGCTCACAAAAGACTCAATGTGAGTCATTATCAGGGGCACTGGAAATTCGCGGGCGCGAATTTTGCGCTATTTCCGCGATTTATGGCTTCCTCCGCGACCCACCCGTGACTTTAGCCATTCGGACCATTCCCCCTATAACCCGCCATGATAGAATTCCCCAAACCAGTAATTTTGCCTGAATGTTTTCAGTTCCAAACAAAGGGAACTACAGTCACTTCCGCATCTGTGACATATGATGATGACGTGGTAATAGGGGCAGGACACTTTCCTCGAAAAAATTGCGCTTTTTGTCAATCCTGCCCCACTCAGGTCCGTTGGCTTGTATATGTGTAAAGTAGTGCGAAAAGGAGGAGATCAGAGGATCAGAGGAGGAGGAGGAGGAAGAAAAAGAACTGTGCTGCCTTACCGACCGACCGCCAGCCCGCCCACGCCCGCTTGCCTGCCCGCCCGCTACTTCGCTGCCGTTCACTAGCCTGGCTGCCCACTGCTGGAATTTTAATCGCTTTACAGACCCACTGCTCCTGAAACAGCAGCCAGCACCAAACGGAGCACACACAGCAAGTAGCAGAATTGTAAATCACTCCTGCTTCTGTCCTTCCTGAGGTTGTAATTGTAAGTACATAAAATGTATTTATTGTGGGGTGCAAGAAACAATTAAATGCATAGCATAGCATAGTGAAGGAGAGAAGATGAGGGCAGATGGAAGGCTGGCATGGTTTGGATTGCAGTTGCAATTGCAATTGGGGCTGTGGGGATCAGACTCAAATCTACTGGTCTGTATTATTCGTATAATATGTGTGTGTGTATCTGAGGTTTACTTTGAAGGACAGGGGAGGGCACAGGTTAGTGTGTGTGTGTGTGTGTGTGTGTGTGTGTGTATACATTTTTCTTTCTAACTGTATAACTGTATAACATGTATTGTTCTGGTGTCTTTTTGATGTTGGGCAGAAGGGCAGATGGCGGACTGGCCCACATGCAGAAAAAAAAATTGTTCTGGCCTCGGGTGATGGTGGGCATAGGGCAGAACAATTTTTCTACATGTACCAGTCCGCAGGCCGTGCTCAGCTCCAGTCGCTTGTTGTTGATGGTGGGTGGAGGTCGGGCCTGGCGGACTGGCCCCACATGCAGAAAAAAATTGTTCACAGCCTCGGGTGATGGTGGGCATGGGGCGGACACGAGCTGGCCCAGAACAATTTTTCTGCATGTGTACCAGTCCGCCAGACCCGTGCAAGCTCCAGTCGCTTGCTGTTGATGGTCGGTGGAGGTCGGGCTCGGCGGACTGCCTACATGCAGAAAAAAATTGTTCTGGCCTCTGGTGATGGTGGGCATGGGGGCGACGTGCAGATCGCCCAGAGCAATTTTTTCTGCATGTGCACCAGTCAGCCAGGCCCGTCCAAGCTCCAGTCGCTTGTTGTTGATGGTCGGTGGAGGGTCGGGCTCTGGCGGACTGGCCCATGCAGAAAAAAATTGTTCTGGCCTCGGGTGATGGTGGGCATGGGGCGGACGTGCAGGCTGGCCCAGAACAATTTTTTTCTGCATGTGTACCAGTCCGCCAGACCCGTGCCAAGCTCCAGTCGCTTGTTGTTGATGGTCGGTGGAGGGTCGGGCCTGGCTGACTGGGCCACATGCAGAAAAAATTGCTTCTGGCCTCGGGTGATGGTGGCATGGGGCAGACGTAGACTGGCTCAGAGCAATTTTTTTCTGCATGTGTGCCAGTCCGCCAGGACCTGTCCAAGCTCCAGTCGCTTGTTGTTGATGGTCGGTGGAGGGTCGGGCTCGGCGGACTGGCCCACATGCAGAAAAAAAAATTGTTCTGGCCTCGGGTGATGGTGGGCATGGGGCGGACGTGCAGGCTGGCCCAGAACAATTTTTTTCTGCATGTGTACCAGTCCGCCAGACCCGTGCCAGGCTCCAGTCGCTTGTTGTTGATGGTCGGTGGAGGGTCGGGCCTGGCGGACTGGCCCACATGCAGAAAAAAAAATTGTTCTGGCCGCGGGTGATGGTGGGCATGGGGCGGACGTGCAGACTGGCCCAGAGCAATTTTTTTCGAGCATGTGTACCAGTCCGCCAGGCCCGTGCCAAGCTCCAGTCGCTTGTTGTTGATGGTCGGTGGAGGGTCGGGCCTGGCGGACTGGCCCACATGCAGAAAAAAAAATTGTTCTGGCCGCGGGTGATGGTGGGCATGGGCGGACGTGCAGGCTGGCCCAGAACAAATTTTTCTGCTGTACCAGTCCGCTAGACACCATGCCAAGCTCCAGTCTCTTGTTGTTGATGGTCGGTGAGGGTCGGCCTGGTGGACTGGCCCACATGCAGAAAAATATTGTTCTGGCCGCGGGTGATGGTGGGCATGGGGGACGCAGGCAGGCTGGCTCAGAACAATTTTTTTCGCATGTGTACCAGTCCCAGACCCATGCCAAGCTCCAGTCGCTTGTTGTTGATGGTCGGTGGAGGGTCGGCCTGGCAGACTGGCCCACATGCAGAAAAAAAATTGTTCTGGCTCGTGAGCAGGCATGGGGCGGACGTGCAGGCTGGCCCAGAACAACTTTTTCAGATAGTACCAGTCCGCCAGACCCGTGCAAGCTCCAGTCACTTGTTGTTGATGGTCGGTGGAGGGTCGGGCCTGGCGGACTGGCCCTGATGCAGAAAAAATTGTTCTGGCCGCGGGTGATGGTGGGCATGGGGCGGACGTGCAGGCTGGCTCCAGAACACCTTTTTCTGCATGTGTACCATCCCGCAGACCGCGCTAAGCTCCAGTCGCTTGTTGTTGATGGTCGGTGGAGGGTCGGGCTCGGCGACTGCCCACATGCAGAAAAAAAAATTGTTCTGGCCTCGAGTGATGGTGGGCATGGGCGGACGGCAGACTGGCCCAGAGCAATTTTTTCTGCATGTGCTGGGGTCCCGCCAGACCCGCGCAAGCTCCAGTCGCTTGTTGTTGATGGTCGGTGGAGGGTCAGTCTGGCGGATTGGCCACATGCAGAAAAAAATTGTTCTGGCCTCGGGTGATGGTGTAGGCATGGGACGGAGCAGACTGGCCAGAGCAATGCCAGACATGTACCAGTCCGCTAGTCCCGTGCCAAGCTCCAGTCGCTTGTTGTTGATGGTCGGGAGGGTCGGGCCTGGCGGACTGGCCCACATGCAGAAAAAATTGTTCTGGCCTCGGTGATGGAGGGCATGGGGCGGACGCAGACTGGCCAGAACAATTTTTTCTGCATGTACCAGTCCACTAGACCTGCGCGCTCCAGTCGCTGTTGTTGATGGTCGTGGAGGGTCGGCCTGGCGGACTGGCCCACATGCAGAAAAAATTGTTCTGGCCTCGGTGATGGTGGGCATGGGCGGACGTTTCAGACTGGTTCAGAGTATTTTTCTGCATGTGTACCAGTCCGCCAGGTCCGCGCTAGCTCCAGTCGCTTGTTGTTGATGGTCGGTGGAGGGTCGGTCTGGCGGACTGGCCCACATGCAGAAAAAAAAATTGTTCTGGCCGCGGTGATGGTGGGCATGGGGCGGACGTGGAGGTTGGCCCAGAATATTTTGCAGATGTGTACCAGTCCGCCAGACCCGTGCTAAGCTCCAGTCGCTTGTTGTTGATGGTCGGTGGAGGGTCGGGCCTGGCGGACTGGCCCACATGCAGAAAAAAATTGTTCTGGCCGCGGGTGATGGTGGGCATGGGGCGGACTTGCAATCTGGCTCAGAACAATTTTTCTGCATGTACCAGTCCGCCAGACTGCATGCTAAGCTCCAGTCGCTTGTTGTTGATGGTCGGTGGAGGGTCGGGCCTGGCGGACTGGCCCACATGCATAAAAAAAAATTGTTCTGGCCTCGGGTGATGGTGGGCATGGGGCGGACGTGCAGACTGGCCCAGAGAAATTTTTTTCTGCATGTGCGCCAGTCCGCCAGACCGCGCAAGCTCCAGTCGCTTGTTGTTGATGGTCGGTGGAGGGTCGGGCTGGCGGATCTGGCCCACATGCAGAAAAAAAATTGTTCTGGCCTCGGTGATGGTGGGCATGGGGCGGACGCAGGCTGGCCCAGACAATTTTTTCTGCATGTGTACCAGTCCGCCAGACCCGTGTCAGGCTCCAGTCGCTTGTTGTTGATGGTCAGTGGAGGGTCGGGCCTGGCGGACTGGCCCACATGCAGAAAAAAAAATTATTCTGGCCGCGGGTGATGGTGGGCATGGGGCGGACGCGTAGACTGGCTCCAGAGCAGTTTTTTTTGTGCATGTACCAGTCCGCCAGGGTCTGCTAAGCTCCAGTCGCTTGTTGTTGATGGTCAGTGGAGGGTCGGGCCTGGCGGATCTGGCCCACATGCAGAAAAAAAAATTGTTCTGGCCAAGGTGATGGTGGGCATGGGGCGGGACATGAGGCTGGTTCAGAACAATTTTTTTTCATGTGTACCAGTCCGCTAGACTGCGTCAAGCCTCTAGTCGCTTGTTGTTGATGGTCGGTGAGGGTCGGGCGGGCGGATGGCCCACATGCAGAAAAAAATTGTTCTGGCCTCGGGTGATGGTGGGGCATGGGGGACATGCAGACTGGCCCAGAGCAATTTTTTTTGCATGTGTACCAGTCCGCCAGGCCGCAAGCAAGCTCCAGTCGCTTGTTGTTGATGGTCGGTGGAGGGTCGGGCCTGATGGACTGGCCCACATGCAGAAAAAAAATTGTTCTGGCCCGGGTGATGGAGGGCATGGGCAGACGTGCAGACTGGCCCAGAACAATTTTTTCTGCATGTGTACCAGTCCGCCAGACCTGCGCAAGCTCCAGTCGCTTGTTGTTGATGGTCGGTGGAGGGTCGGGTCTGCGGACTGGCCCACATGCAGAAAAAAAAAAATTGTTCTGGCCGCTGGTGATGGTGGGCATGGGGCGGATCGCAGAAGGGCCCAGAATTATTTTTTTCTGCATGTGTACCAGTCCCCAGACCCGCATAAGCTCCAGTCGCTTGTTGTTGATGGTCGGTGGAGGGTCGGGCCTGACGGATCGTCCCACATGCAGAAAAAATAAATTGTTCTGGCCTCGGTGATGGTGGGCAGTGACGTGAGGCTGGCCAGAAACAATTTTTTCTGCATGTGTACCAGTCCGCCAGACCCGCCAAGCTCCAGTCGCTTGTTGTTGATGGTCGGTGGAGGGTCGGGCCTGGATGGACTGGCCCACATGCGGAAAAAAAAATTGTTCTGGCCTCGGGTGATGGTGGGCATGGGGCGGACGTGCAGACTGGCCCAGAGCAATTTTTTTCTGCATGTGTACCAGTCCGCCAGACCCGTGCCAAGCTCCAGTCGCTTGTTGTTGATGGTCGGTGGAGGGTCGGGCCTGGCGGACTGGCCCACATGCAGAAAAAAAAATTGTTCTGGCCTCGGGTGATGGTGTGCATGGGGCAGACGTGCAGGCTGGCCCAGAACAATTTTTCTGCATGTGTACCAGTCCACCAGACCCGGTGCAAGCTCCAGTCGCTTGTTGTTGATGGTCGGTGGAGGGTCGGGCCTGGCGGACTGGCCCACATGCAGAAAAAAAAATTGTTCTGGCCTCGGGTGATGGTGGGCATGGGGCGGACGTGCAGACTGGCCCAGAGCAATTTTTTTCTGCATGTGTACCAGTCCGCCAGGCCCGTGCCAAGCTCCAGTCGCTGTTGCTGATGGTCGGCCTGGCGATCTGGCCTCATGCAGAAAAATTGTTCTGGCCGCTGGTGATGGTGGGCATGGGGCGGACGGCAGGCTGGCCCAGAACAATTTTTTTTCGCTGTTTCATGTGGTCCATCTCGATAGGCGGATGGACCCCACAGACTGGTACACATGTTGGAAAACAAACTGTTCTGTGCCTCTTGTCTTGCCTCTACTTCCTCCTTCCCTTCCTCTATCTATCCATCAGCAGTGGCCAGAAGAATTTGTTTTCCAACATGTATACCAGTCTGTCGGGACAGTCCTGACCATCAACAACAGATTTCTTGGTGTAGGATAGAAGGTGTGTACCTATTGTGGAAGTGTTAAATAAAACAACATACTGAGCTTTCGTGTGTGTATATATTTTTATTTAATTTGAATACAAAGGGAGAGCAATACACTAATTATTACACAATTTCATAGATAGATATATACATAAAAATATAGTAGTATTCAAACATTAAAAAGTAGTCCTAAAAAAAAAAAATCATCATTGTACATTTCCAGTCGAGCTCGCAAGCATGTCCGCACCACAAGCAAAGCGTCCACGGTTCTCGCGGGAAGAAGCCAAAGTAACGCCATGTTTCTATTGTATCCAGGCCAAGGATCGTAAAGATGTATCCAGAAGATCTTTATGAGGATGGAGGCCACTTGTTCTGGCCGATTTTGCTGCCACACGATCGACTTTCTCCGAAGCATACCATTGACATCCATAGAAGTCACAGAGACACCTGGACCGGAAAGCAGAAATAAAGAAAAGAAACAAAGGTAAAGCACTGTTCTATTCCTTTATTAATTTTATGCTTATTGTCTTTTTCCTGTTTTCCCCAGCACACCTACTCATACTTGTGGAGGGATGAACTGGGACACCCCTACTATTAGCTGTCCCTATACCCAGAGTCTTGTCCATTCTCCACCCCCATGCTCAGGCTTACCCCTGGGCTGGGGTGCTGAGGGCTTCCCACCCCCAACAGACATCGTGAGACAAGACCCAGATTACCCCAGGTCAGGGCCACCATGAGAGTGGGACCTCCCATGGGGGCATTGGTGGTGGAGGGCGGAGGAACCAATCGAGCCATCATGTTAGGGGCTAGTATTTTCTTTTCCTGGGGCATGGATGTTCAATGATGTCCAGCATCCGCCCTGCCTCCCTGAACATTCAGGCATCTGTCACTGCAGTACTACCAGCCTCCACCAGGGTCCATCAAGCACCGGACACTCTCCCTCCCTCCTCCCTTCAGAGAAGGACAGCATTCCTCTGAACACCCCATCCTTCTCCTCTGGCCAGACCTCCACCCCGGTCTGTTCCTGAATCTGGGTCGCTGGTGGCATAAGCAGAAACCTAAGCACTGCACCAGCGGGCTGGCCAGGATGTGCAATCCTGCTACTCCTCCTGATATCAGGGCTTCCTGAACCTGGGCTGCTGGAATGCCTGATGTAAGATGAGATGCCTGACCTCTGTGCCACCAGGCTGGCTCAAACTGCTCTGTTCCACCGACTTAATATTTTGTTTTCCTTTACATGCTGGTTGTGGAATGTTTGACTAGTGACTATGCAAACTGCATAAACATGTCATCTAAATTGTTTTTGTGTTTTCCAGGTGCTGCCAGTCATCAGCGACAACAAGCTCTCACAACATGTCTTGCCAGAACAGCAGCGTCCTCATTGGAACGAAAAGAGTTTGTGCTGGACTTTATTCAATGTCTGACACGAGCAGATATTCCTCTGGAAAAGGCTCCAGCTTTTACAAGAGTTTCTTCAGAAATACACTAAACAAGGAGGAACACTTCCTGACCAGCACAACTGCGCAGCACGTATCTGCAAGAACTACGCCACAACATGAAGCTAACATAAAGAAAGAATTGAGGATGCCAACGTTTTATCTTTCTGGATGAAACCACAGACTCCTGTGGACGAAGCGTGTTAGCAGTTTTGGCTCAGCCTTTGAATAAAGTTGGAAACAGCCCATTCTGATTGGTGTGAGTTCCTGCAGCGTGTTAACCATGCAACAATATCACAGGCTTTGCTGAGAGTTTTAAATGCCAACTCTGTGAACTTCGACAAAGTACTTGCAGTTGTTTGATAGTGTACATGCACAAAGCATTTGGTTCAGTTCTCTGAGTACTACCAAATGCTGTGCATGTGACCTGTGTGGCACATCTTCTCAATCTTATTCTGGAAATCTGGGCAGACACCTTAAAGATCTGGACAGCGTGGTAGCGCTTGTTAAGAAGGTGTTTTGTCAGAGCCCAATGCGCCGCCACCAGTTCCTGTCTTTATGGAGTTGAAAGATAACGTGACTCCAAAGATGCCGTATATTCGGTCTTGACAAGATGGTGCTCATGGTCAGTGCTGTGGACTATTTAGCTGAATACATGCCCATCATTGCTGAATTTCTACAAAGTGAAACATCTGGTGCAGCAACCTCAAAAGGCTGAAGGACCTGCTGAAGGACAAATTAACAGAGTTGATGACGCAAGCAACATTTGTGAAAGAACATTCAGTAGAGTTGGTTAGGCTCATCAAAGAGCTACAGTCCAACTCCAAGCCACATGGGCACAACATTTATTCAAAATTGCAAACTGTTCATTTCTTTTAGACTTTTGCACAACAGCTGGTGCTCAGGAGTACAGGCCCCAGACTGTGGAATGGTTATCCAGATGCCAAGTACAGGAACGTGAGGCTTGTACCACTTTTTCAGACTCTGATGCTGCAGATCAGTGAGAAAATGACAAACATTGTAAGCCACCACCCTCCTTGAACATTTTTGAAGCAGCAAGAGTCTTCGATCCCCAGCAGCTACCAACAGTGGAGAAGAATAAAACTGATTACACTGAACTGATCCCTGGACTGCTCAAGGTCTCAAACATGGAATGGCATGCATACATGGCTGTAGCCCAGACAATTCCATCTGACTTCAACCTGTCAGAATGGTGGGAGGCACAGCATGTTGCACTGCCAGAGCTCGCTGCCATTGCCAAGCAATACATCTGGCTTCCAGTGAGCACAGCTGATGTAGAACGAACATTTTCAGTGTACTCAGACCTGCTGAAGGACAACCGACGGACTTTAACAAAGACAATGTAAACTGCTTTTAATGTTGAAATACAATAAAACTATATAGAGATTTTAGAGTGGTTTCTGAGTGGTACTGAAAGAGTGCGTATGAGTGTACGTAAGGAATAAAATTGCAGTATCTGCAATTTGTAGGAAATTGATATTTAAAATGTTTTCATTATATATATATATTGCTGGCCTTTATAGTCTAGATATATTGTTAAATTTTGAGCATTGTTAGAAAATTGGTATTCTGATTGTATTTTCAATTATGTAATTGATTGCCATATATAGCTTTCATTAAAGTTTGGTTATTTTGCATTATGTCTTATTTTTTTTGGTGTTGTACTAAATATTATATATCTGGAAACTACGCAACTACGAAGTCAAGGGCCCTGCAATAAATCTGAAAAATCCCCGCAATTTGGCCATGATTGTTCCGCAATTTTCCAGTGCCCCTGGTCATTATCACTCCACTGTTATGACTTTCAGCTAGTGTTCAGGGTGGATCAAGGGTAGAGTGCTGTTAAGTCACTGGGTTCCAGTTTTCTGAATGTGTCTATGTCTAACAATTTGTCCAATATTATTAAGACCAGTGCCCCTCATTTCACTAAATTTTGAGTGTTTGTATCCAACATTTCAGTGACAAAATGCAAAGAGGTATACAGGATCAGCCTTGCAGGTGGTGGGTTTTATCCCAGTCTCACCATAACTTCCCTCTCCTCTCCAAATCTCTTAACTCTGTTTTTTCCCTGGACACCACTGCAGACCAGACTCTGAAGTGACCATCCATAGATCCATAGCTGCCATTACTGGCAAGTGTAGGGGGTCCACAGCTCTGCTCCATGCCAGCCATCACCATTAATACAGTTCCACCCTTATCCTACTCAGCATGTCCTTTCAGCCTAAAAACAAAGCTTTGGCTCACATATGGTACAAAAATAAACCTTGATAAAATACATAATTTGAAACCTTGCAATAGGCATTCCGGGGGTGCATAGATCATCCTATACAGAAATAGAAATAGTATAATGTTAATACAAAAAATCACACATGCCCCCACAATGCAAAGCATCATGGGCTGCATATGCAAATCACCACAGAATGTTATGCTGGTCCAACTTTAAGCAGAATTGCATGGTGCCGAAAGGCCTCTCACACAGTTTGCAAAGGGTGCTAACAGAAGACATAGACATGTGTTTCATCCTACCAGGACTCATCAATATGCCTCATCTATTTGACACCCCAGTGGAATGGACCAGCTACCCCTAAGGCAGTGTGCCTGGGATATATTGTGGTGAACCCATTAAAATAAAAAAAAAAAACTATTTAAAAGACAAAGAACCTCTGTGCGTAAACACTGAGGCAAGGGTTACCCCAAAGGGCATTTGGCTGGGAAGCCAAGTTTCAAGAAAATACAAAAATCACACATGCCCCCACAATGCAAAGCATGTTATGCCTGTGTACTGTTTCCCCATGGCTGATGAAAGGACAATGTTAAAGAAAAATCTGTTATTGCTGGGGTACAGCATATTAAAATCAATGCTTTTACAAATAAAATTATCACAGTTTTCTATTTCCCATGCCCCTTAGGTTTGTCTAGCCCTCACCCCAAAGAAATCTTGGATGTGCTCCTGGCTCACTTGAGACTGTACAAAAACTTTCAAAAGTGCAGGTCTCCAGTTGACTATAGGGTGGGGGCTGAGAGTGACTTTCTCTGCCTGACTCTGTTCATTACCCTGTGGGTGGTGGTGACAGTGTGGTGAGGTGCATCATGATGTCAGCTACTGTGTGTGCAGAGCTAGGACTGCTTGATTGAACATTTGCTCTTGTGATAGCCTCTCTCTGTTTGGTGTGGGGGGGCAGAAAGAGGAAGAGAGGAGGCTATGGTACAAAACAATGGGGGGGGGGCTCATTGTAATGGCACCTGCAGTCTTTTTTCTGCTGGTAGCTGGAAGCAATGTGGGAGCAGGATAAATGTGCAATAATCGGAGTATTTCTTGGCTTTGCTTGCATTGTTTCCTGTATACGTGATCAAAATGTACCATTATAATTCAGGGGTAGTGCAACCATCTGCGGACTAGTGCAATTTTGAATCAACTTGCCCTGCTGGTTAGTGCAAAAAAAAAGGTTAGGGTTGACCCCTGAGCTATGGGCACCTTCCACCAAAGCTGGTATTATTACCCTAGAAACAGTACAACGTTCAGCTACTAAAATGATGAGGGGGCTTAGAAAACTACAGTACGATGAAAGACTTCAGACTTTGGGGATGTACTCCTGAATTATAGAAGGCTTAGAGGGGATTTATGCCTTGTATCTGCAGCATTTAACAATAGCGATGTGTGGGATTTTCTGGGTCTTGAACTTAGAGAACAACATTTTAAATCCAGAGCTCACATTCTTAAATTGGAAGGCTATAACCTGATGTTCAATGGGTGGGGGGGGGAGAATAGCTCCTCCCCCATTCCCTATTTAAACATCAGGCCGCCTCTCACTCTGCTTCAAGTGCTTCGGTGGTGCGGCTGCATTGCCAGCTGTGGACTTCCTCCCTCCTTCTCGTTTTGCTGTCTGTTCCCCTCGTCGTTTGTTCCTCCCTTTGTTCATTTTGCCTGAGTTGTGTCTTTCTTTTCCTCCTTTTTGTCAGGTGCCTCGGGGTTATCCTCTTGTTGGAGCCTTACTGTTTGTGCTGCATATCTTTCTCCCTCCTGTCTGTCCTGCCCTTTCACTTCTATATGTGCTTTTCTGCTCTCGTTCCACCCTTGGCCCCCCCCCATGTGCCTGCCCCTCGTTATGAGCTCCTCATTTCTCTCCCCCACCTGTTCTCCGTACCTTTTCTGTTTCTGTTTTCTTTTTGGACTTTTCTTCCCAGTCATCTGCCATACTGCCTCGCTACAGTTCTCCCGCTGCTTCCGCTCTTGGATTACATCTCCTCGCTTCAGATCTGCTCCCCTGGTCCTTTGTTTGGCTCATCCAGCCGCTCTTCACCTTTTCAGTCTGCTGCCACTCGGTCCACTGCACCCTCTCTTTTGTTTCCCCTTGGCTTGGCTTCCTTCCCACTTTGTTTTGCTGTAGCAATTTTTTTCGGCTCTTTAAGACTCTTCTACAGGCTACCTGCTCCGACGCACGCCTGTTGTTGATTCCTGGCTCGCTACCTATCTTGTGGGTCTGCCTGTGTATTGCCATAATTCCATCAACCATATTTAATATGTGGCGATTTTTGGATACAACTTCCTGCACACATACTCTTATGGCAAAAATGGAGGACCGGACCCTGATCGATGTATGGCACTCTAGGAATTCAGACAAGAAACAGTTTTCCTACTGTTTGTCTCCATGTAAATCATATTCAAGAACTGACATTTTTCTAGCCACTAACTCAATAATGCAGGCTATAGACACTTTTGAGTATGGGTCTATAGTACTTTCTGACCCCCCCCGTTGATGGCCTCACGTTCAGAGACACCACCAGAGCTATTCCAACATGGTATTTTGATCCTCTATTGTTATAAGATAATCAGTTTATACAATGGGTGAATGAGGTGACCTATGCTTTTTTTTTTTTTAAATATATTTAACTCAAGAGGTTAACCTGGGAGTTGTGTAGGACACATTTAAAGCTTTTTAGGAGGCTTAATAACTTCTTACACTATAAGGAAAAAGAAACAGCAGGAAGTTACATGTTCTGCTTGTAGACATGACTGGCATATCTCCAAGACGCATTGGTTCAATGCTTTATTCACTGCCTGAGTGCTTTCTATCACTGTTTCACCATTCCAGCTTACTGCCAACAGTCTGTTCATTAAGGACATTAAGGTATGCAGTGCTTTGCCACACTATTTGGGATAACTCTGTCATGCCTCCTCAATTCCTGCCTGCAACGCATTTGGTCTGAAACTTATGTGACTCATCTCCTGCCCTTCTCCATGTCTTCCTGTCATCATTGTCCCTCTCCCTAGTATGTACTTGGCCTTGTTCCCCTTACATGGTTTAAGTTTATTACCCTACTACCGGACCACAGGGGCCATCATTCTGAATATTCTTTTACTGCCTCTTAGCCATATTGGACTTCGTGGGGCAGTCCGCCCCGAATGCATTATTTTCCAGGAATATGCATATCCTGTTATCAGCTTTAGCATTTACTACATTCCACAATCATATGACCAGACTTCCTCTATGTATTCCATGTTCCTCACTCAGCAGCTCTAAGTGCATGGCTAATTTCGGCTATGCCTGACCTAGTGGGTCCTCTTCTCATACTGCCATGCACCACTGGGGGCCCCTCTCATAGCACAACTGCTTCTACTCTCGCACTTAGCCCTGGGGTGTTCCCCTCCTGTCCTTGGACCATCCATCATCGGCAATGAAGAAGGTATTTACTTAAGGCACGATCACTATTTAATTTCAGGTGGACTCTTCCAATCTTGCACCCCTTCCACGGCGAAGGTGAACCACTCAGGGTCTCACTTTTCCAATCTTGTACTGTTCAGTAACATGGTGATGGTGGACCACGTGGGGTCCCACCATCTCTGTCACACCCTACTTGATGGAAGGATTGCATTACTTAGATACGGCGATGGTGGACCATGTGGGGTCCCGCCATCCCTATCATGCACTAGTGTTACTTGGCGAAGGTGAACCACGTGGGGTCTCACCTTCTCAGTCATGTGGTACGGTGATGGCAGACCATGTGGGGTCTGGCCATCCCTATCACTCACTACTCTATTGGAATGGTGATGGTGGACTATGAGGGGTCCAACCAGCCCAAACATACATGCCTTCAAGGGCCCTACCATAGTTCTAAAGTATTTCCTAATCTCTTCAGGAGTTCATAAGCGCAGGGAACACTTTCTTAACCTCGGACTGCAATAGACTCTTGCTCATAAGGATACCCCCATCACCCGGATTGCTATATACTATGGTGATGTCGGACCACATGGGGTCCCTCCATCCCTCTCCTGCATTCACTTCAAAAGCCTTCCTAATATTCCTAGTTTTCCAGCCCTACTTCCATGACCATCACTTTCCCTTGAACTATACAATAAGACAGCAATTATGGATTTATCTCGGACTATGAGTTAACCTGCAATTCAAGCCATGTGAGCGCATCCCGTCATCTGTCTCACCACACCCTTGTGAGGTCCCTCCTTCTTCAGCTGCATTCATCGTATTACAGTTTTTGATAGACTTTGGCCCCCTCACCTCAGATTCATGGTTCTATGGCGATGGTGAACCCACGTGGGGGTCTCAGCATCCCACCAGTTCCTATTGCCCCTCAAACAGGAGGTTATCCTCTACTCAACCAGACTTATTCTTGCACTATGGCAGACCCTCATCGGGGTCTCACCTTCCCAGTATTGACCGCCTGAGACTGTCAGTTGCTCGAACACGATTACTTCATACATCAGGACCTCCATGGGAATATCATTCCCCAGCTATCTGACCTCTGAGCCTGCTATCATCATTAATTCATTTCTGCTGGTACAATCCACCATCTTTCTGTTTCAGTTCCAATAACTAACATCTCCATGATGGCGGACCATGTGGGGTCCCGCCATCCCATTTATTCATGCCCCACTATGAGCCTTCTCCCGTACATGCATGTCATTTGAAGCAGCCTCATGCTACTCTAGTCCTTCATATATTGCATTATTCCATACTACTGCAATGGTGGACCATGTGGGGTCCTGCCATTCCTACAAAGGCTGTCGCCTTTCTGTCTCAGATTATGTCACAAACACCCATGGCGAATCTACAAGGTTCCTGTCATCCCAACAATCAGACCCATTACGGAGCACTATTTATTACTTAATAACTGTGCTATGAATGTACAACAGTCGTCTACTTAGAATCGGATTAACCATTGTCACAACATCTGGACATCATTCCAAGTTAGACATTTCCATTTGCTTGAACTTTCATCTGCAACATTGACTTCCTGCTTACCTCGATCTTGAACAGGACACTTTGACCAGCAAATATGAGACTGAACTCCTGGACATAACCAAACCTAACTCTAAGCCACTTTTAGGATTATTCTCCTCTTAGTATGCCCAGAGGATGGACAGATCAGTAGCCATGGGTCCTGAGAGGATTCCCCCAAGGTTTTTTTTTCCTTTCCTGTGTGCTACTGATCACACTCTCCAGAACTGGAGGAGGTAGTCACTTCACTATTTCTTTGGGCCTTATTTACACCCACCCAGTGTCCTACAGATGGTGGGATGCGGCGAAGCACCAAAGCTTAAGTCATAAACACCAATCATAGATCACTCAGCTCGTAAGTATACGCAAGCACTAAGCTATGTACCCCACATTGAATTGGAAGGCTATAGCTTGATGTTCAATGGCGAGGTGGGAGAAGCTCCTCCCCATCCCCTGTTTAAACATCATGCTGCCTCTCGCTATGCTTCGAGCATTTTGGCAGCACCCTCCATCCTCCCCTGCCTCCTCCTCCTTCTCCAGCATTCCTATCTTTTCCTCTCTGCTGGGCCTTATTTACACCTACCTAGTCCCCGGTTCAACTAGAGGGTCATTAACATTTGGAATGGCCTCCCTCATGAGGTGGTGGGCAGTACACATATCAGCAAATTTAAAAACAAACTTGATGATTATTACAGTGTGGGATATAAACTGAGATTTTCCACTGATGACAGGTGTGAGCACAACATAGGTTAAAGCCTTCTTGCTTGTACTTTTCTATGGGGTTCCAGAGACCCCTTTCTCGACGCATAACTCTGCTATGCAGTCATAAAAATAATGGCCAATTATTATAACATTATCCTTGATGATTTCCTATCTGTTATTTTATTTATCACTAATTTGCATACTTGTTAAATCCCTTTATCATTTACCTCACTTTGCCATTATTTCAACTAGAATGGCAACTGCTGTGAGAAAAAACATTACTTCAACTCCTGATCTGAAGTCAGAACATTTCTAGACATGCTGAAATGTTGTTATCCTAATAAAAGGTTTTACTATCACATTGGTGCCTTTAGGATTTTTGCTGACCCGCAAAAGCCCTTTTCAATAAAGTTTAAAAAGTGCCATATAAAACTTGATCTATGTGCCAAGCTGGCAGAATTTACAAGTTCTTCTTATATTTATAGTTTATTTTTCTTTTCTGTCAATTCCCTTCCAAAATGTTAGTCATGTTCGTCTGGGGCTAGATGTTGTTATTCATGTCCATCCAGTGCTGGATGTTGTTTCTTAAAAAAAATACAAAAAAAAACAAAAAACAAGATCACCATGAATTTATTGAGCCAGCATGGTCTAATAGCTCAAGCATAGGCTTGGGGTTCAGAAACAACTGTCTGAAATCCTGCCAGTGCAACTTGATCACTGTGTAGCCCTAGACAAGGCCCTTAACACCCAAGTGCTTAAGTCCTTCAGTCTATCTGACTGAAAAAATGGGTAAGCACCCCACTGAAAAAGAGAGATTGTATCTCAGATGGGCTATTCTGAGAAAATATATTTTAAAAACAAAGTGAGTTTAACACTGAAGAACTTGAAGCATGGGACATAACTACCATTCTGACATCTATTTATTGCAAAAATCTGTTTAGGCATCAGAGTAGAAACATAAAAGCATCAAAAGTAGAGAAATACAATATTAGGGTAAAGAAAAATCCCACGACTCTTAGTCTCTGTAAAGGCTACAAAACACTAAATTGTAACGCTTTATGAAATGTTTTATCACTTACCCTGTTGCTGCATCCTGATTGAGTTCAATCATGTCCACGCTACAGCTACTGAAAGTCCCCCACTGTCACACTTCACAGGGACAACGCTCTTTTGCTTATCGAGCACCACTCTGGTTCAATGGCCTCAGCCCAACCATCTCCTCTGCCCCAACTATTGGTATGTTTAAAACTAAGCTCCGGGACTATCTCACTACCAACAGCTCCTGTGACTGCCCAACTTAACCTTGTTTCTCTACTTCCCTTTCTGCTCTAGTTGTCCCCCTTCCCCTTCCCTCCTCACTGGATTCTACCCTCACATCTTGGTATACCCAATGCTGCACTTTTCACCCTCTCGCCACCCTTCCTACTTTCCTTCTCCCCCCCCACCCTCTTCCCTCTCCCTATGACTCTGGCACTTCTTATCTCTTGTCAGTTTTCTCTGACAAATGCCGCTGGCTGCCTTGTTACAATGCTACCCTTGAACTGTATTAATCTGTACTCTGTTTGCAATGTCCACATTGTTGTAATGCCTGTCTTGATGTTCCCCATAATTTGTATTTCTCTGATGTGGAACCTTTGTAAAAGAGCCATGGCTCAAAGGTATTTGTAATCCTAGACTTGATAAATAAATAAATAAATAAATGTTTTAGCATGTATAAGACATCTGTGCTGCAGGGTCAATACTTGCTCCAATCATGCTCAGTGGGGCTAGCTGAACATGCTTTCTGGGGGTCTGAAGCAGAGATGGAACTGTGTCTGCATTTCCAGACTTACGGGTAACACGGTTCTTTATTGTAATCTGTTTCAAACACAGAGTTAAAGCCTAGGTCCTATCAAGTCTTTAACACGGTTTTTGAACCCCTGTTTAAACCTGCTTGTAGTGTGGACACAATCTGTGTTATATGGATTTAAAATAATTTAAGTGACTTAAACCATTTTAAGCCATCTAGCCTGGATGGGGTCTTAGTGAATCTTTGTCATGGTGTTCTTCAGGGTTACAACAATTGCTTGATGTAGCATTAGTGTTACCCTGATGTGTATGGGACAGCATGATCATTAACAGAATTCTATGAATTTCTAGCGTTGTTGTACCCTAGTAGTGATGTAAAACTGCGGTTGTACCATCTTGAGTACGTCACTACAAGGGTTCAACTATATGGAATGCCTTTGCACTCATCTGACCCTGACAGCTATGCCGATCTGTCATTTGTTTTTCTTTGACAGTTTCATCTGTCAGTTCTGAGGAGAAAAATGAGTGATTGGTGATGGCATCCACTGTATTTTCTAAACATGATAGCACAGTGTGGCACCAGTTCACTGAGGATCAGCAGAATCACCACACAGCTAAAAAAAACAAAACAGAATCAGATGTGAACATTTTACAAAATTACCTAGCAGACATAGGAGAGGCTTGTAGCATCACAGACATCCCTGTAGTGCACCTTGATCCAATTGTGGTAGAATTTATCTACAAAATTAAAAGAATAGATGGAAGTGAGTATGAGCCCATGAAAAATTCTCCGTTGATGTGCACAGTTGCTCACGCGCTATAAAAGACAATGGATGGGCAACAGTAAACCACAATGCCGAGTTCACTTCTTGAGGTTGTCATGACAACTGTAGACCACTTGAGCTCCACTCTTGAGGCCTTCTTGATTGTCATGATAATCTCTCGAAGTGAACACAGAATTGTCATTTACTGTTGTCCATCCATTAGCCTCCGGGCCTGATTCTCAAAGGTGCTTATGAACAATATAAAAATGTGCCAAGATGTAAATTGCATCCCAAAAAATGTGTCCTGCAACTTGCACCATATTCTAGAAAAAGTGTGAATTGGCCAAACTTTCTGAAAATTATGCAAATGAAGTACTGCGTCATATAAAAGCACGCAACATGCAGAAAGGACATACACTGCAGCAAAGGAAATGGTGCAGGAGACAGGTGCAGAGAGCAGCCAAGGCATGATGCAGGAGGTGACTGGGAGGCAAAAGAGAAAGAGAAAGAGGAACTTCACTCCTGAGGAGACAGACATCCTCATTGATGAAGCTGATGCCCAGGTAGATCTACTACTGTCCAGAGGTAGTGACAGAGACCTCCATGCCTGCCACAAGACAGCCTGGGAGGAGGTGGCCACCAAAGTTAATGCAGTGGCATCACAGAGATGCTCCATTAAGGAGCTCCAGAAGAGATATAATGACATAAGGTGAAGGTGCAAAGAAAAGCTTATACCAGAATCAGAGGAGTTCCCAGTCCACTGGTGGAGGTGACAGCCAGGAACAGCCACCCATTAGCCAGGAAGAAGGAGTAGCCACACATCTCAGCAGCCACACTATCACAGGGGTTACAGACCTGGACACCTTTAGGCTGCAGAGCAGCACAGGTACATGTATGGGGGGGTGCTCCCCTGTCAACATGTCTGAGGGGTGTAAACAGGTGTGTGTGTGTGTGTGTATATGTGTGTGTGTGCAGGATACAGCAATACCACACCACAAAAGCAACACATCCAGAGCATGCTAGCTGTAGATTTAGGAGGGGGTGGGGCCTGTTTCACAAGTGACATGCACAAGGGGCATGTTGTACACTGCCAGACACAATCAGGCCTGTGTTCCTGAAACTGAAGTTACATCCAGTCATGTGCATTATCTGTGCCTGCTACTGTGGTACAGCTGCTCAGAAGTCACAGTGTTGGTGGGGGCACAAGGTTTTCACAGTGCTGAGATATGTGGCCGTGCATCATGGCATGGGACCTGGCTGCCAATGTGTAGTGAGAAAGACCATGGGACATGTGGCACTGCAACATGCAGTGCAGCACAGGCTGAATGTGGGGGAATATACAGTGTGGTGGATGGTTACACCACACATATGGGTGGATGGTGATGCTTGGATGACTGGGTAGAATGTCATGAGGGCCCTTTCAATGGCACTGCTGTGTGCAGAGGGGGGAAGAGTCCAAATGTAGCCAGCACAGAAAGATACAGGCATGTTGGACCCCAGTTGGAGCCAAAACGTGCATGGCCTACAGGTGTGGCCGTACACCATAGGTACCACAGACGTCGTACGGCATATGTTAATGGCCACCCCCATAACTGGGCAGCAGACAGGGAACCCACAGTGCTGTGTGTGTGTGTATATACCATCCATGGTGGAGCTGTCTTCCAGGCATGCAGTAATGTGCAAGAGAGGATGTGGTACAAGTGGCCATGAAGGGGACAGCCATGTGGGGTATCTCTGGGGAAGGCCATGTGGTGTGGCAATGTGACAAAAAGGTCCAGAGGCCTCAGGTCGGCTGCTGCACTGTGGTGTACCAGTGGCTGTATCCCTGCAATTACAGGCAAATGTTCTGCTGCACAATGCCACAGTGGAACACTGTACCACAAAGACACGCAGGGAGGAATACCAGCATCATGGTCATGCGACACACAAGCATAGTGTCACTCCACATGGCCAACAAGAGAGCCTTTCCTGTAAATATGGAGGTCAGGCATGCAAAAGTGAAGAACATCCCACTCAGCACTGTATGAGGAAGGCCAGAATGTGTCTGCTGCCCTACCATAATCCAAGGATGTAACGTCTAGAACACAATACTGTCAACGATAAGAGGAGGGTGGTGGTTGTTGTAGTAATCCTATGAGCCTGCAAGGGTACACGGCAGGTGTTGGATGACAATGACTGGGAATGGTGTATGTCAACAGTGGTCATCTACCAGGACAGGCAGAGGACAGACAATGCAGCAGCAGTCAATTGTGGCCTTGGCTGACAGGGTTGCTATGGTGCTAGGTGCTTGGGACCCACCGAGCTGTACAAGGAGAAACAGCAGACAGATGGGTAAAGAGAACTAGGAGGATGGGAGTGGCAACTCATGAGATCTTTTCCCACCCACAGGGATGACAGAGGTGCATGGTGACACAAGAACCAGTGTTGCAGGTGGGAGAGGCACCCAGCAAGCCACCCCAGAGGATGTGGACAGTCAGGAGGTCAGCAGCACAGCCAGTACCACCATCACACTGGCTGATCATTGGGAGGAGGAGGAACAGACACCACAAGGAGTGTCTGACAGAACCGAAGACAGGCACAGCCAAATGTCAGGAACAGTGGATCTGGCAGATGTTGCCGCATTTGCTGGGGACACGGAGTGCACTCCTACTATACACAGCAATATCGCCAAAGAACTAAGTCCACTAAGTGTGTCTGATTTGGAGGCCTGCTTGGAGGAGGCTGCCAGAAGCCTCCAACAGCAGGACATACCACCTGCATACCTGGGCAACTATTGTGAATCTGTGGTGATGAGGCAGGAGGAGCAGACACAGGAGCTTGCTGCACTATGGAGGTGCCTGGAGGAACAACATGAAAGCCTGGACAAACAGCTGTCAGGCATCACCAGTGCCATATAGTCAAGCACATGGGACACCAATGTAGTGCTGTCTGACATTGTGTTGGTCCTGTATGGCCTGTGGATGTGTGCTTAGGGGCAGCCCAAAAAATGGAGGCCCTGGATCACTGCATCATGGTAATGGAGCAGTCAGTAGTGCTGTAGCACAGGCAGACTGAGGCCCCTGACATCCGTATTTTTGGCAATAGCGGATGCACTTCAGGTGAGGCCACAGTGACCCACTGCACTGCACAGGGGGTGCCATACACAATCAAACAATCCAACCCCTGCAGAGTGGTGCATCCAGAAGCCAGCAGTCACATGCTCCACCACTGCTGACTGTCACAACACACATCAGTATGCACCCACCTGCGATGTCCCTATACAGCCGTGGCACACAGGTGTCAGCCACCCATGAGCCTGTCATAGTACATGATGTGTTGGGGCATACAGGAACATCAGGCAGTACTACTACCACCACCACCACATCCCCAGAAGTATGCCCAGTGCAGTCACATGATGCCACTGCAAGTGGAGGCCACAAACCTGCTGGCAGATAATATTCTGTGCAGGGGCTAAAGGAAGGAGTTAGTTAGGCCATGGAGGATTTGCAGACAGCCACACCCTTTGTAACCACCCCAAAAAATGGGGCCATAAGCGATGTCTTAGGGCCATGCAGGACTCCAACACAGATGTGGAAGACAGTGCCACTGGGATGGCTGACAGAAGGGAAACCAGGTGCACAGGCACGGATACTCAAGCACAGCAGCCCTTGTCTGCCCACCTGTGTATGGGCAGGACCTGACGAAGCCACGTCAACACCCAGTGACACTTTTTTATATGTGGGCCACAAGCACATGTAGTGGGACCCATCGGGGAGGGAAGTATAATACTCTGTATACTGGAAGGGTCCAACAAGCAGACACATGATGACCACACCAATGGGTTGAACATTGGCTTGGGGAATGTAGTGGGTAAATGTATTGGGTAATGTTTAAGGTACAATGTGCAAGCACAGGAATGTCAAGTCAAAAGGTCATGTCAAACCAATCTTTCCGACAGAGGGTGTTAAATGGAAAATGGTATAGCACACACCAAGCCTTATAATAAATCATGTAAAGCCACATATGGTTGTTGTTCATTCATCAACAAACTGGTCAGACAACCCCATGGCTACACTATGCATAGAAAGGAGGGAAGTATGGCAGGGGTGGGGTGGGGACAGAAACAGTGGTGGATACGAGGGACACAGTGCATTGCCTAGGGAGTTCCTACAGTCAACCAGGCATTAGACAACTGATACATGCTGTGGGCCAGACCACAGTGGTGTCAGCACTGCATCGTCCCCTGGGGAAGTGCCTGTGTGCCATTCAAGTGGCACAATTCACGCACTGGGATGCACAAGCACACTGCCTAATGCATGGCACCCAATGATATACAGGGACACAATGCTGTGGGTTTCAACCTCTGTCACTCTGGCCTCGGATGTCTGGTGGAACACACCACTGAGCCATTACATAGGGTGTGGAAGGGGTTGTGCAACAGGGTGACTGATACAGCTGATGAGCAGTGCAGAGGATGTCCACAATACAGCTGTGTGCGTTGACCCAACACACCGCCACACACACACTCACATAGAAGAACAGTGCAGATGGTGTATGCACCTGTGTTGACTGCACATCACACATAATGATGGGGCTACAGCACGCCATGAAGGCAGACCCCAGATGCCCCCATGGGACAGGTCACGCAGTGTTTTGTGTAAGACACAGGGCCACATGCTGTCCCCTCTTTTATCAGGTCAAACATGCCCCAATGATGCCGATGCACATGCAGCACACAGCAGCAGTGAGTCGACAGTGTGTGTGGGTAAGGGCACCGTGGCCTACAGGCCATGAGTGTACTGCAATAGCCTCTGTGGAGATGCCATAGAAACCCACATACACAAAAAACTCAGTGACAAAGAGGTAAGCAGAAAATAACAACAACTTTACTGGAAACGTCTGGGTAGCAGAAGCAACAGGGGGACATAAGAGGGGACAGTAAGAAATAACTGAAGTGGAAACAGCAGTAAGCATTATGTACAGCATAAAGAGGTCATACACACAAGAACAAATGCTCCATTAGAGGACAACATGCAGAACAAAAAACACCCTGTGAAACAGTATGCATTATGACCCATTACCCAATGTCCAGCACATGCAAGGTGGCCGCAGTATACAACCTCACCTACTGCTACTCATGCAGCGACAACATGAAAGCATGCAGTGAATCCTGCAGGTGTGCCATGTCTGCAAGGATGTCCTGTACTTGGCCTGATACCCCTTTGAGCTTGATCCTGGGAGGGCATGCGGACTGGTGCGTCCTGGCCAATGCCCATTGCTGAACTGGGCATCTAGGCCTTGCAACCACATCATCCTTGACAGCCCCCTCACCTGCCTCATGATCAACCATGTTGGCTGGCATGTCCACATTATCATCCCTGCCAGTGTCCTCTTCATGTGCCTCAGCCTGCTGATTGGCAGTGTCCACCCAGCTGACATCATCAAGGTTGTCTCCCGCTCCCTTGTCCTACTGGGTGGGCTGGGAAGGCAGTGAGGGTTCATGCCTAGCTGTTTTCTCAGGCATGTCCCAGAACTGTTCCTGCTGTTCATCTTCTTCACTGTCCGAGGGGACCTGGTGGGCTTGATGGGTCGGGCATTGTGTTCTCTTGGCATAGGCACAGGCATCAGGGTGCTTCTGGCACCACATGGCATGTAACAGTGTCCTGTACCTTGGGCTGTCCCTGTGTGTGTCTTCCTCTCAACACTGTCACCTGTGTCATGGAAAAGAAACACGTCAGTGTCCCCCGACGCCTGAGACACATGCTCAAGTGCTGAAGAGTGGCACAGACCATGTGGTGCAAACATACATACATATGTACATACATACATACAGGTTGCTGGCAAATTAGGACCTCATGGCCCACCTGCTCTGCCCTATCCATCCCTCCCTACTGAGTAGTCCCTTTCCTAACTCCCACACAGCCCCCCCCCATCATTATCAGTATACCTTTGTGTCTTTCCCAATGCTTTGTTAAGACCTGTGATTGTATCAGCCCCCACCACCTCTTCCAGCAGGCTATTCCAAGCATCCACCACCCTCTCCATGAAGAACTTCCTCATGTCCCCCCTGTGCCATTCCCCCTCCAGCGTCATGCCATGACCCCTCGTCCCTTGACAACTCCACTTCCTGAAAACACCCCCCTCTTGTACTCTATTTTTATCTTTGAGATATTTGATGCTCTCCATCATGTCCTCCCTTTCCCTTCATAAGTCTAATTAATACATATATAGTTCCCTAAGTCTCTCTTCGCAGCTCAACCCCTGCATCCCCTGCACCATTTTTGTTGCCCTCCTTTGCACCGCCTCCACCCTGTCTATATCCCTCCTCAGGTGTTTCCTCCAACACTGAACATATAACTTGAGATGAGGCCACAACAATGTACTGTATAGGGGCACAATGACATCCCTCCTCCCGCTGGTAATACCCCCTCCTATGCAGTCAAGCATTTGGCTAGCCTTACCCACTGCCATTTCACATTGCCTACCCACCTTTAGGTCATGTGCAATGACTACCCCAGGTCTTTCTCCTGTTTCCGAACAGCTAGTATGACACCTCCCAGCTTGTAAGTCGCTCTTGGGTTCCTGTTGCCTATATGCATAATCTTGCATTTTGTATCACTGAATCCAAATTGCAAGACTCTAGACCATTCCTCTAGTTTCCTAAGGTCCCTCCTCATTCTCCCAGCTTGTTCACCTTGTTGCATATTTTGTTTTCATCTGCGAGTAAGCAAGCCTATTCCTCCAGCCCTTCCCCATTGTCCCCGATGGAGACACTGAAGAGGACCAGTCCCAACACTGAGCCCTGTGACACCCCACTCATCATCACTCCCTTACCTGAGTGTACTTCATTTACCACCACCCTCTGGCTTCTGCAACTTGGCCAGTCCTTGGCCCATGTTACCAATTCCAGACCCACCCCCAGACTGCTCAGCTTGGTTATCAATCTCCTGTGAGGGATGGTGTTAAAGGTCATCCTGATGACTAGATAGGCCACATCCATCACCCCTAACTGGTCTACCACCCTAGTTACCCAATCGAAAACTCAATTACATTTAACTGGCAGGATGTCCATCTCACAAAACCATGATGCACTGGGCATAGCAGGCCACACCCTTCCAGGTATCCCACTATTCCTTTCTTCAACAGTGACCCCACCACCTTGACCACCACTGATGTCAGGATAATAGGTCTGTAGTGTTCAGTTTCCTTCCCTTCCCCACCCTTGTGGAGTGGAACCACGTCCACCCTTTTCAGTCACCCGGTACCTCCCCTGTGTCCAGTGACAGTGTACCTAATTCCATAATGGTGCAGCCAGCTCCTCCATGAGCTCCCTCAACACTATGCGGTGCACTCCATCTGGTCCCATAACCTTGTCTACCCTTGGGTTCTTTAACTCCTTAAGACCAGATCTACCAAACAGGATCTGGTGTCCACTTCCCTACCCCTGCTGCCCTTCCCACCCAGTTCTGACCCTTTACCTCTTTTCTCTTCAGTGAAAAGTGAGCAGAGGCATTTAGTAAGCACATCCACTTCCTGGCTGTCCTGCTCCACAGGGTTCACCACTTCCTCTTTTAACCTGAGTATCCTTTAGGTTTCCTTCATTCACTTATGTACATAAAAACATCTTTTGCCTCTCCTTAATTTTTCTGGCAATGTTCCCCTCTGCTAAAGCCTATGCCTTCCTAACTGCACTGTGATCTCCCCCTACCTTCTTTGCAGCCTGTAAGATCCTAGACCTTGCTTTTCCAGTCTCCATCCTTGTTTCCCAGATGACCCCTCTTCTTTGTTGTGGAGCCCACTTATGTACCCAGTGTTTGCCACCTATAACTGAGTTTCAGAAGGTCCAAACCCTTTTGTCACCAACATTTTCACTTGTCACCCATCCTTCTGTTCCATGCATGCTCCCCTCGTCATCACTCCGGTTATGGTGAGGTGATGAACATCAGATCCCATGAGTATGACAGATTGAAGGACATGTGTCTATGTTTTAAACCTGCAGTCAACAGTTGGATGCCACCACTGCCTGTAGCCCAATGGCCATCCCAAGGGCTGCACCCTTGGCCAATGTGGTCTACAGACCAGTACAGTATGGTGGAATGGGTGTTTCAGCATAGTCGGACAAACAGTGCCATACCATGGGTGTGACTGGCAGCAGTGGCCTGGCACATGCTGTAGTTCCCACACACCATGTATACAGATGTGTGTGTGACAGGACGCCATCAGTGATATGTGTGGCATATGGTGTATGAAGGCTGTTAACTGAAACTTCCAGGTCCAGCCACATAACACCTGTGTTGTGTGAACTGCACTGGCTGCCTGTACAATGTCAGATCACCTTCAAGGTCACGTTGCTGACCTACAAAGCCCGGGACCTCAGTACTGCAAGATCTGCTGTTTCCCTATTGCCCGTTCCATTTGCTCCGATCCTCTGACGAGGGATTGCTAAAGATTCCCAGGGTACGTCTGAAAACATATGGAGGTAGATTTTTTGCCTTTATGGCTCTGTGGAATTTTCTACCTCATCAGATACGAGATAGCCTGACTGTAGAGGGATTTAAAAATTCCCCCAAGGCCCATTTATTTGCACTTGCATTTGCTGGGTTAGTAGAAATGTGATTATGCTGTTATGTTGCAACACTTTGAAACTGAAACTAAATTTTAATAATTTTAATTGATTATATTATTGTTTTAAACTTATCAGAGTCTGAATTTTATACTGTATTTTTGTAATGGCGCCCTGAACTTTGGAAGGGAGCTTAGTATAAATAAAGTTTGCTTTGCTTTACTTTTGTATGGAGGTGCAGTGCACAGACTGGGGAGGCACACGTGCATGTGTGCAGTCTGTACAATGGGCAGGTCGAAAATGGCACCATGAGACATCACTGCCTGTGCACCATGCACGGGTGCATTGTACCTGGGTTTTGATGCCTAGCACCCTCCAGGGGTGCCATAGCCACCCAATGATTGGGGAACCTGTGCGGGTCCACCCTGCATGACTCAGGCACAACACACACACATATTGGAGGCCAGAAAAGACATGCATGTAACCTCATGCTGCAAGTCTGGCAGACATGTCTGCCTACAGTGTGGGCTGGATAAAACCGTGGCTACTGCCTGGGTAGTGGTCCGGGTTCGGAGTGCACCATACAACCCTGCTGCACACATGACACATGGCTATCCCCTGGACATGTGCCACATTACTGCATGGCCAGTGGTGCAGCCATATGCAGCATGTGACCACCCCTCCCAGGGAGTATGCAGGGGTCCACCATGCATTGTGCCCAGGCAGTGCAGATAGCCAGGCACGGAAAAGCGTAGAAACATGTTGGTTTGTCCCACACTGCCTGTACAACTCAAATATGACCTTTCCATAGTTATGTGGTGTCCCAGTAGATGTGGTGATTTGTGTGGGATATGCAGCCAAGATGGGATGCATCATCGAGGTCTCACCATGATGACAGCCCATAACCACCCCCGCCCCTCCACTCAGGTTCACTGTCTGTATTGGGCCACCACCACTGTGACATTAGGGATGGTCGCCATCCCAGCATTGGGTCCATATTTATGGATATGCTGGTTGTATCTGGTTTAGGCCTGCCACGGTACTACCAGAGAGGATGCATAGAGCCTGGCAATACACATGTACCCTGACAGTGAGCATCACAGTGCAGACCACTCAGGACAGGCAGTGTCACCTGTCACAGGGGCCCTACAACCACATGCAGCCCATCCCAACACATCTGTAATATGGTGGCTGGCCATGTCCCATGTGCTCTGTGTAGAAGACCCATGACACACATTCCTCTAGACCACCATGCATTCGGCCACACCATGACCACGCCCCCTCAGAACTCCATCCAACTGCACACTTTAGGGACAACACCATTGGCCTAGCTAAATGCCCTGGAATGGCTGTGGAGAACACATGCGTCATTGTCAGTGAGGGCCATTCTAGGTGCACTGAACTGTGTGCCCATCCAGCCTTACTGGTGTTATGGTTATGCATGTCACAGCCACAGCCATGGCAGTGACATCCGCTGAAGTCTGTGGCACACCACTGTTATGTCCTGCATGTCCCACATGCACTGTATACCAGGCATTGTCAGGGTTTGTCCCCAACAGTGGTGGGTAGTACATGTGTCCTAACATACTAACACACTGGTCATCCCACATATCTGCACCCACAGACATGTCACATGACTGTCATGCTGTAGGACACACAGGGGCCCATCAGCCTCCCTGTACCTCACATGCATGGTTGCTACACTACACCCCCCTGGCAACCAGCTCTGGACAGGTATATTATAAGGTGACTGCTATTGTTCATCACATGCCACACTTCCCCCCACATGACAGCATTGGTTGACCATGCATGCTGCAGATGATCAGCGTATTGCCACACATAGACCTATCTCAGGGTCCATGAGCCACACCAGTGACAACTGGGTGCAGGTCATGGCCATGCATGGTCAGGGCACAAACAGCCATGCATACTGGTGTACCCCATAGACCTGTGGGTGGTAGTGTTCCACTCAGTGCTGCATGACTGTGCTGCAAACTGCATCACGTGACAACAGTGACACAGCAATACGCCATGATAACAGCAACCAGCATGACCATGATTCCCTTGCCAGCCACATGGTGGCACAGATTGGCACAGGCACTGTGACTGCACATGCTACATAGTCGATACCTATGGTCACCCTCTGTTGGTGGATATGTTTGTATACTGCCATCATGCCCATGGCAAGTAGGGGCTATAGGTGGGACAGTGGCCTGCTGTATGTGGCTGGACAATGCACACACAGGAAGGGGCTCTATTCATGCCACAGTATGCCCTGTAGGCAACTTTACCACCCATCACACAATCCCAAAAAGCCATCACCTGCCCTGTACAGACATCGGGGCACAGTCATGGTGTACAATGTGTGGTACACTCCCAGAGACAGGGCCTTGGGTCTCTCCAGGCCCATGGTGTGCCACCCTTATGAAACATGTATGAGGCCACTACCATGTTGCAGTATATACATTCTCCAAAAGGTGATAGGCGATCTCCACCCTAGAATTCTTTGCGGCTTTCCATGGCACAGTTGGGGTTGTGTGTGATTAAAGGGTGGGGGATATTGGGACACACCCAGTGCAAGGGACACCCATGAAGGGGTCCCTTTCCATGTAGTCATTTAGCATTCATAGCATGGTATGCTGCCAAGGTCCATGGCTGCCCTTGACTTACCCCCCCCCGGGTCTTCAAGACCACTGCTGCCACACATGAGCATGACATGGCACTGGCCGCCAGGGTGGAGAAGTTCTTGCGTTGGACCCACATGGGTCATGGCACTGTTGCCATTTGTATGAATACTGGGCCTGCCATGGTGCAGTGTGGCATGTATGGATGGTGTTTGCTTTTTGTGTCTCTGCACTACGGCATTCTGACACCCCATGAACCACAGGGTGCCTTGTTTGTGGATGGGGGTGTTTGTCATATCCTACATCTGCCAATGGGTCTACATCACACGTTGCACTTACCCTGCCCATCCTGGTTCTTCACTGATGCCGGGTATGCTGCATCTGTAGCTTCCCAATCAGCATCCCTGGAGGAAACTCCTTCCCCTGCTCTGTCCTGTCCTGTGTGGACATGATATGGGACACATGAGATATGTTTTGCGGGCATGCAGCCAAGCAACATTTTTGCACTAATGTGCCTCCTGCCTATCAATTGGGTGGTTCAGCTTATCTTCTTCAGGATGCTGGCCAGTCCTCATGACCTCATCGACTGCTGTGCCAATATGCCCCAGTCACTGAAGGATTGTTGGGTCACACCTGGTCATATCCTGCCACCTATTCTTTAATTAAAAAAAAAAAAAACTCAGGTGCACACAAGGTTTAACAGGCAGTGCTCTACAATAGGCTGCCAGCCAATTAAATATTCATCCATAAATAAGTAAGCACTCAGAGGGTCCTGAGGAAGACCCTGTGCTAGGGTTGAAGCACTGGGGAGAGGCTGTTGTTCGAGCAGCCAGACACGAAATAAAAACACTAACAAATATCTGCATAAACTTCTGGAGTCATTGAGTGCTTACTTATACCTATTCTTTAATTGTCTGGGGGTTCTCTGCACCCCTGATACCTTCTGCAGCCATGCTCCAATATGCCTCCATATCCTATCTCTGTCTGTGGGGGAGTGCCTTCGGGACCCAGGTGGCAGCAGGATCCTCCTCCACTGCTGTACTAGACTGACTAGCTCAGCAGTTTCCTTGAGGGTAATGTTGGGTGATCTACCACTTAGGCTGGCCATGTTTGCTATCTTGCACCCTTAGAGGTAGTTAGTGAACACCCTTGACCCAGTTTGTAGCTCTTGTGCAGTGTGGTGTCGTGTGTTCTCGTGCAGTGAACTGCCAGATGCATGCAAATGTCAGTTATGCATTTGCATATTATGTGGCCGTGCATGTTGCAACTGCATCATTTTCAACACTGCAACAGTGATTTGCAGCACTTATTGGTGCAATGTGTGACTATACCCTGCATATTTGTTATTTCATGCTGCAAATGTGGTTTCTGTGGCATATGCTTATATTTTTCTATGTCTTGGTATTGTCCTATGACCAGCATATATGTCAATGTCAGATACTGTTACAGGGCAGATTGGTCCTGTGCTATGTAGCAGTCCTACTGCACACATCCTTTACCTCCGCCTGCCACTAGACATGTGCGAAGCTTAGTTTAAGTAGGCGAGAAGTTTCATAAAATTAACAATTTCACCGTGCTAAATGTTCATAAATTTGAGGTGATCCGAAAAACATTTAGTTGGTGCAAAATTGCAAAATTCCAACCCCAAAAATGGCAGAATTTCACCAGCGAGCAACCTTAACCCTGCAAACTCTCCTCTCAAGTTTCTTCCAGTGTTCTATTCTGTGGTTCTGCTATTTAGCTAATTCCTTAATGATCTTGTTTGCAATCATTCTGATACTAGCCTATTATGATGGGATACTGCCATCACACCCCAAGCCGCCACAATTTGTTATTAAAAAAACAAACAAAGTCCTTGATGGGTGACCGGCACAACCTGCACACCTCCACGGCCAGCTGCCCTCTTGTATGATGACTGTAATACCCACACTCCTACCCCACCCCTCCCAAGCACCAGTAAGTTGTTATAATTTGTATGATCATCATAGCAAATAAAAAATAAAATCCCTGATGGGTAACTGGCACAAACCACCCACGTCCATGGCCAGCTACCCTCTTGTACAGTGACCCTCATGCTTATAATACTCAGTCCCCACTCCCCACCCTGGCAGCACCCTACTCCCACCCTCCTTCCCCCCCAGCACCCAATTATCCTTCTGAGAGGGTGACCATGGTGCTGGCACTACCCTCCCTCCTCCCTCTCTTTCCATGGCCAAGCACCTTGTAATGGATATATACCCTCAGGACGCTGCACCTCACCACACCCTCCAGTGCCACAGGTCCTACATAGGGACATTGGTTGTGCCAGCATATGCCATGGTACCTGGTATCCCTCCTTCCCTGAAGCCATGCCTTCTAACTGTAACCCCTAGTCAGTGCTACTCCTAGAGTTACGTCCTTGCCTACTACTTATGATGTAGGTTGAGGGGTTTGGGTTCCCAAACTTACATTAGGTTCTATAATGCACAGTGCCTTCACTCAGAGTTTAACTTTAATGTGGCCTAGGTGTTACTTGGTACAACCCCTGAGATGTTATACCACTCACAATTACCATTTGCCACCCCAAAGCATGACCCAAAATACAGTTCCCCACATTTAAAACATTTTGTAATTAGACTCTCTCTAATAATATGCTCACGACACCATTATTTGTAAAAACAGTAACACTAATATTTATTTAGGGGACATAGGAGTTAGGATTGGGGACACAGGAGGAATAGAGGTTATGCAGTGATTATATTATTTACAAAATATGCAATTGATTGGTTTGTGCTGGTGAAACCCTTTAGCTGGGTGAGTACCAGATTAAGCAGACAGAAATCACATTTTACCAACCAGATATAATACCCAGAGCCGTGGCTATCTAAACTGCATTAAATCAGATGGAACACCTTTCATTTCCCCACCACTGGTACCAATTTCCAGACATGTATGAAACCCTGCAATCTCACACTATACTCTGGGTACCCAGTTACCAAAGTCCTGGATGGTTACAGGCCTGGTGGACGTTGCAGCTGGTTGAGTTAGCCGGCTTTGATTTAAAAGACAAAAGAGGTTTAACTTGAGAAGCAGTTTAATCAACAACAACTTTTTAGATTTCAGAAGAAGGTGTAATAATAATAATAAAGTTTATTGTTGTTCGGTTATTTAAAACCATTACAACATACAAAAAACATTAAACATTCTATCGTTCACATAATCCAAACATTAAAGCACACTAAAATTCATACATTCAAAAATAAAAAGACCAAGTTTCCTTCCTTTTGCTTAAAACCAATTTTCACAGGTAGCTATAACATTTGTTAATCATAGTAATCAGAAATATTCCTAATAGGACATAATCCATTAATACCAAAAGGCAGCTGCAGTTTCACATAGAGAACAGCCCACTCAGGCGGTCCCTAAGAGATACTTGCCTCTACTGGCTGTACATTCCTTGTTCAAAGGTCCCTCCCTGCTTCAGCTGGGGTTAAATCCATGTCAATCATTCTACCCTATTCCAATAACTATTGTCGGCCATTGAGGCTACTTTGATACCTGCATTAACTAAGGGATGCTCTCACAAGACTCGAATAAGGCCCACCTGTACTACTAGCTCCAAGCCCATTCTGGGTCCTAAAGGGAATAACCTGCACGCATGCTGCTCCATATCCCTCTTATATGGAGCCCAAATCCTTCTGTTTGGAGTGTTACATCTAGGAATACTGTATGATTACACTACTTTTGAAATTCTGTGCTTGCGTCAGCTCTCTACACGAGCAGCCAATTACTTCTCCCTTCTGAAGTTCCTACTAAGCCTCATCTTATGTTCTCCTTAAATATTACAGAAGCACTCTGAACTGATATGGCTGATGTAACATTGAGTACTTACTTGCATTAATTGTTTTTCACTTGTGTTATTTGACTGTATTGTAAATATCTCTGTATGCATTGTACCATTTGACCCGGAGCTAACCAGGTCCATTTTGCAAATGAGCTTGCTCAACGATGTTTGCCTGGATAAATAAAGATTTTGATTGATTGATTGATTGAAATCAAGCATCCCGCCAGTTTGTACTATGTGCCGTTTATCATGTCAAGGGTCTGAACCCATAATTATACATTAAAGTCAGTTTGTCTTATACACCGAACCAAGTATTTAGAATTAGGTCTGAGCATCTTGGGTCAAATATTACCATACTGCTAAACTGCATGGTGACCTCTTACTATAGGAATTCAACAGTCTTCTTTAGCCAAGCCTCTATGGGTCTACCTGATTGGCCTACCCTATTTCCACGGCAAAACTTTGCCTACAATAACTAACTATTGTCCTCATTACTTTCCATTAACACATTTCAGAAGTATTTCTTAGATAATAAATCTTACCCTTGATTTGTAAAAATAGAGTTAAACAACCATTACGGAGCACTTAAAGTAGTGTCTTCTGTTACAATGACTGTTTCTCAATCACATTATAAAATTTCCAATGTACAAAGCAAGAGCTTATAAACATTTGCACAACAATTATCAGAAGTATAACAAAGCACAGTAGCACTTACCCAGCTTACAGAACATACATCCTAAAAAATACATTTTAGGTTATTTAAAATAATTTTAAATAACATTTTAGAATGGCACCTGCCTCAGTGCAGAGGGCTCAATCACAGTACTTCCAACATTCATATCTTAAATCGCTTACTAAATACTAATACCATTTTGAACTACTCCTCTGTCTGACCACTCTCAAAGTTCTGAGCCGGCAACAATAAACCTCTGCAAAGGAGCGTTCCAGAAGTAATTCAGCTAGAGGACTACAATGACATCTTAATTCCAACACGTAGTAAAAAGTCAGCAGCAGCACTGTGTTATAAGCATAGCAGCAAATTTATACTCCAAGCCTTTCCATGTGCCGACTATGAATGGCTCCACAATCGGGAGTCCTAATGCTTATCCACCTTTGGGACATAAAGAGGGTTCAAACTCGACTTTTTCTTTCCAAAACTGATGGCAATAGGCTCCGAATCAGGAGTCCTAGTCATAGACTTTTCCATTGCTTAAATCAAAGGTAACATTATAGTCAAAGCTCTTGGTACATAACCCCATAACTGTCACCTCTCACTGCTAGATCATCCTTATAAGCAAGGTTAATAAGAACTCCTTCACCGGTTTTCGATAACTCCATATTTTCCCTCTGATTTCCCTTTAAGTAATGTTTTTTTGGCTACTTAATCCTTTCCATCAGGGCGAAACTGAAATAAAAAAAATATAAAAGCGCTCCCCTAAGTGCAGTTACTGAGGTGCAGCATCATTTCTAACCCAATTTCCCTCTCTAGACAAGACACAGCATACCTGTTATAAGCAGGAAACGAGCCTTTCCACACTCAAAATGCTCCATCTAACTCATCTCCTGATGCAGGTTTTAAGAGGCCCCTTTCTTCTTAGAGAGGTGCTCCTGTCAGTGCTTCAGCCTGTCCTCTCATGTGGCATAAGAGCATTCTAAATCAGGGCACCTCGGCGATCAAAGCGCTGCAACCACTGTGCTCCAAAGGTGCCCTGGAAGTTTTTTTGTTTTTTTTTGGTAAAGCAAACAGTCAGCTTGTTCAAGCTCCACTATCCCACAGAGTGTTAACACAACTGTTAGCACTGCATGACTGCTGCATGGCCGCTGTATTACTTGCATTACAGTGCTAATACAGGCTACTATAATGCAGCAAACATATGACTGAAAACTGATACAGCCAGACAACGAAAACTTACTCAGTAGCCTGCAAGCTTGAGATTGATTGAATTAGCAGAAAAAAGTTTAACTTCATTCATGAAATACTGAAAAAGCCAAAATTAAACAGCGTACAAGAAACAAAACGCTGGGCTATACGGAGCTGTGTGGAGAGGAGCAGCACTGCTGCCATCTTGCTCCACCCTGCCTCCTATCGCTTGTGTGTGTTAGTCTGGTGGTCAGTCAGTAAGTAAAAAGAATTGTAGTCTAATCTGTGATCCAGGAGGTGTCGGATTTTCAAAAGTTGATTGTTGCCCAAGTCCTGGGTATATCAAAGATATAACATACAGGACTTGCAGCAAAAATGGGATTTTCTATCCTGTGCCTCATTTTGGTGAAGAAGCACGGGGGTTGCCCTGCTTTGGCAGTGGAACAGGGATTGCCCTGCAAGTAGCGACTGAACAGTTCAGGAGGAGGTAACCAGCATGGTTACAGTGGTTGGAACAAGGACTGGCAATCCTGAATATTCAGCACATTTATATCGTTGTCACATTCAGTATATTTATATCTCTAGTATGTATGTATTTCCAGACATAATTAAGCACAGTCACCAAAAGGGAACACCTTTTACCAGGGGCCAGGAGGGCTACCCTGGTTACCCTGAATTCAGTGGAAAACTGTCATTTCCAGATTGTATAAGCCAATCTTAATTGACTTTGAGGTCTCAGTCCCTTAATGTGGCAATGCGGCTATGGCTGGTGACTCCACAGGACAGTCTTGACCAGAACAATTAACACTAGTACATTTCAGCACATTTATATGATACTTTTGGGCTTATAATGGGTCCCACAAATAATTGAAACGTTGCTTGGGACCTCCTGGGTCCCCTAATCAGTACGTTTATATGATACTTTTGGGTTCACAATGGGTCCCCCAAATAGCTGAACACTGTTTGGGCTGTCT
Organism: Neoceratodus forsteri; assembly: GCA_016271365.2. Classification (NCBI taxonomy): domain Eukaryota; kingdom Metazoa; phylum Chordata; order Ceratodontiformes; family Ceratodontidae; genus Neoceratodus; species Neoceratodus forsteri. The sequence goes on from CM057451.1 coordinate 46,686,681, forward strand.
TGGGTCCCCCCAGCAACAGTTATGATCAGCAAAACAGTTCCAGAGATCCACCTGTGCTGGGCCAGACTGGGCAGCAGGGCAAGGTGCGAACCGAAGAACTACCTTTCATCAAACAGTCACTTTGACAAAGCTGCCTCACTTCAGCAATTCAGCAAGATCACTTTCTTTCTTGCACTGTGGGGTACAAGAGTACTCACTCAGGTTCCTCATAGACGATCCCCACTATAAAGGCTCCTGACAATTTTCAGTTCTCTCACAACTGAGGTATTTTTCAGCTCTCTCACTGCAGCTTGATGTCATCTGGTTGAGGTGCACAAATTTCCCCGACGTGGAAGGGAGAACTAGCACCTGGAGGACATTCTGGCAACCTCCAGGCTAGAAGTTCAACAAACAATATTACTTTAAACTTTAAACTAAATAAAGAAGGCACACACTCTCTAGGCTAGAGAGGATTAGCTGGATCTCCAAGCTTGGCTGCCTAGCTGGGGCCTGAGCCCCCACCCCTGTGGGGGGGGGGGTCATGCTTGAATCTCTCTTGCTCTCCCTCTCGAATCTCTAATCTGGAATCTGGCAAAATGCTGGAAAGCACAGTCTCTTATAGGGCTCTCCTGAGGCTCCTGATTGGCTGAAGCTTTTGGCTGCATGGCCTCCAACTGGCTTGAGGGCCTGCCAGTCACAAAACTGAATAATGTATGAACCTCACTCAATGCACTGTTGGTCTGCTGTTTTGGTGCCTAGAATTAGGTCCCTGTAAGTCCCCATGAGTACTTGGTCTTTTCCCATGAACTTCGTCTAATGTCCCACAAGTCCTGGCTTTGTTATTCTGGCTTTCTTATTTGCTGTGGCTGCTTGCAATTGCTGCTTAACCCACTGTCCTTTAAGCAGAATAGGTATAGTCTCAAATTAAAGTTCTGGTGCAGCCAGAAATGATTCAATATTTGCCCCAATGCTCCACAGTCCATGTGTACTTGCTGTTGCTGCACAGAGAAAGAAATAGCTCAGTCCATTTTCCTGTCACTGCTGTCGATATTTTTGCTCCCTGACAAGCAGCAGCAGACAGGCTATTACTCTGAGTCTCAAAATTGCTGGTGCAGCCAGGAGCAGTATTGTTATTTATTTAAACACTTCCTCCTTGTACAGCAAGTTCCCCAAACATACATTTCAGCTGTTACAACACTTATTTAAAAAAAAACATTTATTTTCCTTTTCCTTTGGCCACAGCCGAAATACAGCTGCCCTGAGGGCAGACGGATCCTCATGAATATTCACACAATCAGGACACTAGCTCACTAATATTCATGAGCCCTGATCGAATCCTCCCTGTGCATCTCTCTTAATTTTAAAGAAACTGGCCACTCAGGGCCTTGTCCATGGTCACCAGGTCCCATTTAGCTACTAGGGATCTGGGACTGACAGAACACTCTTTGGAACTACCTCAAATTTGGGCAGTCAGAAATCAAAGGTGCCACTCACACCTGTATGATCCCTGCTGCCCCAATGGCATGGCCTAGGCGGGAGATCATGGTTTAAACTTTTTGAGCCCCACAGGGCTGGATTAGTACTTCGGGCTCAACGGGGCACCAGAAAGGACAGAAAGAAGACCAGGGGACAGAAAAAAAAATGCAGGTCATATCAGGAGGCACTTGGGAGAGCAGGAGGAACAAGAGCTGTGAGGCTTCAGGTAAGTCCCCATTTGGCAGGGGGGGTTACATAACCCTACTGCTGGACATGTCCCATGGTGACTGTGCGTATGATGTGTTACCCCCAGCAGGCTGGCACCACACAATGCCTTTTGTCACATTACTCAGTCCACAGTCTCATGCTACAGTATGTCATCTGCCCCTCCTGTGCAAATCATGTTCACCACCCCCACATGTAGCATGGACAGACTGCACTTACGTTTCCCTACACTATTTGCATGACATGCCAACAGTGCACCTTTGTGTGCCACTGCCATCTACCTATGAGCCATCCTCAAATTATGTCTGCTCTTCCAAATGTCTCATGCAAGCCACTATTACAGAAGATGAAATAATCATTGCAGGATCCAGGGTACTGGGCTACCACATCCAGAATGCAGCAGTAGCTGTCACACACCACCTGCATGTTCATGGAATGGTAGCCCTTATGGCTTACGTACACCTCCTCCTCTTCTGATGGTGCCCCGATAGCCACAAGTGTGTGGTCTATGGCACCTAGGATATGGAGGAAAAGTGCCATGGTGAAGAAGGTCTGCATTACAGCCTGCTGCTGTGGTGCCTTCTGTGGGAACATGATATACCTGTGTACCCAGTGTAGCAGTCCATCAAGAACCTGCTTCAGGCACTTGGATATGGCTGCCTGTGAAATGCCCACTGTATCGCCATCAGGGGGTTGGAAGCTCCCAATGGCTGGAAAGCAGAACACTGTGCTCACCTTGACCTCCACATGTATAGCATACCCCCTCCAGGTTGCACTTCACAGGTCCTCCCACAACTCATGGCGCAGCTTCCTGATGGTAGCACTACTCCTCCGTGAGGTGCGGTAAAATGTTCTTGCACAGAACACATGGCACATGAGGCCTAGTGGCTGTTTGCTTCACCTGTGGCATTCTGTTCCCCTGGATCCTGCCATCTCACTGCCTGCCATGTCTCTGCCACCTTTCTGCTTCTAGCATGACACCCAGTAGTGCTACTGGTGCTGGCATCCTCGCTGTCACTTTTTGGCTGCTGTGTGTGCACAATGCTTGCTCCACAGTGACTCTGCTGCATTTCTCTACCTGGGCCCCTTTTTATACTGTAGTGTGATTAGACCAGCTCTCACATGGTCTAACAGGTGCCTGCTTAGATCATTGCAATTTGACCTTCCAAGACTTCTAGAATCCCAAAAGAGGGGAGACTGATGCTTTTTTTTTTTTTATGCAAGTCTCAGTGCGCCATTGCACACCATTGGATTTGATGCACGTTGTGGTGCAAGGCTATTTGGTGCAGGGCCACATGACAATGCTGCATAGCGCTTTTGAAAATCACAACTGCTACATTTTTGTTGCAAGTCGCCATTTGTGTCATTCTCATTGGATGCAAGTGCCTTGCTTCATTCTTATCCCTTTGAGAATCAGGCCCTCTATGTCTTCAGCACCATCCCTCAAAGCCTCAGTGTTTCACAAAATTTCTACGCCTTGAAATACAGTGGCAAAGTCATGGTAATGCCAACGCTGTGTTGAGGGATCGTTCAAACCCTGAGGTACACCATGCCATTGTTTAACTAAGAGTCATGGAACTTTTTTTGTGCCATAACTTTATATTTCCCTGCTACTGGTTTCAGCTAGTATTGTACAGAATTTTCAAATTCTGATGGAACAGAATTCTGCAAAATTTCAGAAAATTCAGGGTAACTCCACAGAATTCCGTCAGAAATAAAATGTCAGAATCCCACCATGGAACTGCATTTTTGTTATTCTGCTGTTTCGTGTTTGTTTCTGAAGAATGCATTCTGCAACCAATATATACAAGTTCTGTGGAAGCAAGTGTGTGAATTTCATCAGAGATGCACCCCCTTGCTTCCTAAGGGCCCTTATACACCTGCCTGGGGTCAATCAAAATATTGTGATGGCCTTTTGTCTGTTCTGAAGGTTTTGCCTGAATTCCTTCAATTACATTAAATTCTGCAACGTGAATGGTGGTACTGTATTCCACAAAGCAGTTTTTGGAGTCCTCTAGAGCACTGGATATTTTGTGGAACAGTTATTCATACAGAAAGTAATTCTGAATATTAGTGATACCATGTAGTTGTCTTTCAGACAAAGTCTCCACACCATGTAACTCCCCTAGATGCCTTGTAGTCTGAAGAACTTATGAGGTATTTGAGGAACATGGGTCTCCAAAACTGCTGCAGTTTTGTTGTAGAAACTGGACCCCAAGTCTTGTTATAAGCTTGATTATTCCGGCATAGTGTTACTACAGACTTTGAATTTAAAGTTTCAGGGAAAGTTTTAATGTTTTCTTATAGCTGGTCTTTGTGTTTCTTTGTCTAATCTTGCAGGCTGTAGTTGCTGTAGTTTGAGGATGGAGGATATTGTGCAAGGACCCTCAGGCTCCAATACCATTTAAAATGAAGAAAAATATGGAGCACACACTGAAACCAGTGCAGGGTGCTGGGGGAAGGGGGGCAGCCATGGAGTAAAGTCAACTACCCACAGTACCAGAACTGAGTCCAAAGGGATGCCACACATCTAGGCCAACTGAGCCCACTCCAAAATTGACATCATGGCACTAGCTAGATGCAAAAAAATAAGTTTATTAACATGATGTGCATATCACATAAAGTGCTGTTAGTAAACACAGCCAACGTGCCCCAGTGCTTCGCCCATGTAGATCTTTTTTAGGAGGCTAGTTCTTAATACTAACAAACCTCTTTAAATATGGACATGTAAATTAGCCTGCATGTCATAATCCCATCTGCACATTTTAAAAGTAACATTACATAAAGTGATACACTCTAGTTAAGGATGAAGCTAAAGCAGAAGTGGTGGGAGTTGAACCTATAGCATAGAGGAAAATGCCTAGTGTACAGGTGATAACCACAGCATAATCACCTCGAGTGGCTGATAGGGCAACAGTAAACCTTAAGAGCACAGTGCGAGAGGTTTACCGTCACCCTAGCAACCACGAGAGGCGATTACAGTCATGGTTATCACCTGTACACCAGGCATTATCATTTATAGTGTAAGGGTTCTTGAACAGTGAAGTCACTCACCCCCAATACAAGTAATATGCCTTACCTCACTAAAGAATCTGCACCACAGTCATACAGTATGTTCGTTTAAGGAAACATTTTATTGAGGTAAACGGACACCACCTAATGTAACACAACTGTTAGATGTTTGAAAAATCAGGTCAGTCTGTTTAAATTAGAAGGTCCGTAAACTCAGCTCCACCCCCAAAAAATAAGGTTGAATTGGCGAGGTCATGCTGGCATGTGTGGAGAACTGTAGGTGGAGATGCTGCATCTTCAAATAGGGACCAAACAACCAGTGAATGCAGAGTATCTTCACAGTGAAAAGAGTCACTGTACAGATCATGAGGTAAAAATTACTGAGACTAGTGATCACGTTCTGTTTGTTTAGAATACTGACTAATGGTGGCATTCCATTTTGTAAACCCACTGCCATGACGTAGATGAGATGGGTTATAGGGTTCTGATGTCATGACAGTGGGATCACAGGGTTGTAAACACCTTGATTTCAGTGGGTAATAGGTGCTCCCCACACATTCTAAATAGAATAATAGATAGGCGAGTGTCTATTACAAGGGTGTAATACCATCGAGAGGTTCCCTTGTCCCCAGAACCTTGAGATGGTGTTACTCCCGAGTGATAAACACTCGCCTATTTTTTATTTTTTGTAATATATGGATGCAAGGGATTTTTTTTTAGCCATTTATGTGGTGCTGTGAGGCTAGGTTCCCGTTGCAGTGAGGGCTCACTCTCGCCATGTACACCCCACTCGCTCACCTGCCCACCTGCTAGCTTGGTTTGCCTCGTGCCTTTTCTTACCTTTAGCTATTTTCTTGTTGAAGCGTATAAAGGATAGGTAGGAAAAAGGCATGGGTACTGAATTAAATGAATAATTTTCTCCCGCCCGCCATGTTTTTTAAATAATTGGCCCACCCACAACGAAACCTCATCCAATCAGGAGGTGTGGTTTTAGTAACATTACCACGCACAGCTTTGGCGATGTCAGGAAGAAGCCTATGGTCTTGAGTTTGCATTCTTAAGGTTTTGTGATAATACTATCGTTTGGAGCTCAAACAATAGTATTACGAGCTCCGAACGATAGTATTATCACTTTGCAACAGTAGTATTATCACTTTACCTGCAGTGTATTACAAGGAATTTTTTGTATGCATTTTGGTAGTATTATTTTCATAATCCATATATTACATAATAATAAACACAAAAAGAATAGCTGAAATCAGAACAGATCAATTAAAAATACAACAATTCATACTGCTGGTGACAATCTATGCACAGTGCTTATACAATGCAATACAGAAAGGTCCCTAGAAGGGAGTCTGAGAATAAAGCCAGACCAGAATTAAATCTTAAGGTTAGAAACAGTCACAAGAGCAGGTGGAGACAATGTGTTCCCTGAGGAGAGCTTTGAAGGCATCAGGTTTAGGTTCAGCAGGGAGGGCAGCCGGTAGAGAGTTGAACCAAAGGGGAGCCCTGTACTAGAAAGAATGCTAGCCAAGGAGGGGAACTTGCATGGGGGCTTGGGAAGAGCTTCTAGTTGTTCTAAGCAGGGGATGGATTGTAGGGCAGTATTGAGCCCGGGAGGAGAAAGGCCCAATGAGATCTTTTTGGCAATTAGACAGGTTTGGTATTTTAGACTGCCATCAAAATTCAGCCAATTAGACAGACTGTAAAGGGCACAAGTGTGAGTATGCCTGTCACAATCAGTGACAAGATAACAGGCTTTGTCCAGTGACACCTTAATCCTACTCAGGGCAGTGTGGTCCCAGGAGTTACAGTGCCAAAGCACCCTCCCGGGAAACAGTTGGTGTTTGCAGGGGGCATCACTCCCTGCACCCCCAAAACTAAATATAACCTCCTCTGGGGCAGGCATGACCCAGAGGGGGTAGAAACTGTGTAGAGGCAAATGGCGACAGGAGTGAGAGGTGATCTAAAATCAAGATCACCCCTTTCACTGTCACCCTTATTTCACCGCTGTAATTGTGGCAATACAATTTAGTCACCCTCCTAACGGTATACCTTGACTTGCTATTTGTAGCTTCCATTGGTAAATTATTCCAAATGTTTCTTACATGTTGTATGCAAAAGCACTTGCTTGTGTTTGAAATGGAATTAGTTAGCTTTACTTGTAAACGGTGTCCCCTAAGATTAATTTTGTATTTTTTAAACATGAAGTTTAAGTTATTTTGCAGATGTTTGGTGTCCCCCTCAATCATCTTGTTTCCAGAGACATAAGGTTTAAACTAGAAAAGTGTTTGCTGTATGATTTATCCTGTAGTCTTGATATGGTTTTAGTGGATTGTCTCTGAAGTTCCTCCACTCTGTCAGTGTCTGCATGTTGGTGAGGACACTAGACTTGACTATCATAATCAATGTGAGGTCAATGTGAGGTCTCACATATGCATGATATAGTGGCAAAATGATCTCTGGTGTTCGACTTTTTATATTCCTTCTGATGGACCGTAGGATGTTATTTGCTTTGGCAATGGATACAAAGCACTCTTTGTGGTATTAAAGTCATTTGTATAACTATTTCCAGATCTTTCTCTCTTTATCAACAACTTTCAGTTCAGTGTTACTTAGCATATATTTATGACATTTGTTATTTCTTGCTAAATGCATTAGACTACATTTTTAGATATTGAAATTCATGGCCCATTTAAGTGCCCAAACAGACATTTGATCTAAATCATCTTGATTAGAAACATAGAAACAAAGAAACATAGAATTTGACGGCAGATAAGGACCGCTTGGCCCACCCAGTCTGCCCATTTCCCTACCTACTGGATAAGCTGCAGATCCTAGTTAACCAGCAGCCTACTTCTTCCTACCCCAACCCCCCAGAATTGCCTTATGACTATCCCATGCATGCTTGAATTCCACCACTGATTTTGACTCCACAACCTCCTCCGGAAGGCCATTCCATGCATCCACAACCCTCTCTGTGAAAAAATACTTCCTTAAGTTACCTCTGGAGACGCCCCCTCTATCTTCAAATTGTGCCCTCTTGTTCTTGCACACCTCTTTTTTTGAAAGATGCTACCCTCTTGGACTTTGTTGATTCCCTTGAGGTACTTGAAAGTTTCTATCATGTCCCCCTCTCCCTCCTTTCCTCGAGGCTATACATATTAAGCTCCTTAAGTCTCTCTCTTCATATGTCCTCCGGTGCAGACCCTGCACCATTTTAGTTGCCCTCCTCTGGACAGCTTCCATCCTGTCTATGTCTTTGCGGAGATTGGGTCTCCAGAACTGCACACAGTACTCCAGATGGGGTTTCACCAGCTGTCTGTACAGAGGGATAATAACCTCCTGTTTTCTACTGGTGATGCCTCTCCCTATGCATCCCAGTATCCCCCAACCCTCCTTGCTGCCTTCTCACATTGCTTGCCCACCTTTAGGTCATCTGATATGACTACCCCCAGGTCCCTTTCCATTTTTGTTGTTGTTAGTATCTCACCCCCCATTGTGTACTCTTCCCTGGGTTTTGTTTCCCAGGTGCATTACCTTGCACTTCTTAGCATTGAATCTAAGCTGCCATACATTTGACCATTCCTCTAACCTTGCCAAGTCCCTTCTCATCCTTTCCACCCCACCCTGTGCATCAACTCTGTTGCAGATCTTAGTGTCATCTGCAAGAGACATACTTTTCCTTCCAGTCCTTCTGCAATGTCGCTTATAAAAGACATTGAAGAGGACTGGTCCTAATACTAGAACTTCTGCGACCCGCTAGTAACCCTCCTTTCTTCTGAGTGGACTCCATTTACTATTACTCTCTGTGTCCTATTCTCCAGCCAATTCTTTACCCAGGCTGTCATCTTGGGACCCACTCCCAGGCTGGCTAACTTATATATTAATCTTTTGTGTGGGACTGTGTCAAATGCCTTGCTAAAGTCTAGGTAGGCCATGTCCACAGCCCCTCCCTGATCTACTACTTTGGTCACCCAGTCAAAGAAATCTATCAGATTCGTCTGGCATGACCTTCCCGCTGTGAATCCATGCTGCCTATGGTCCTGTGCCTTTCTGGCCTCTAGATACGTGACAATTCTTTCCTTTAGAAGTGATTCCATCATTTTCCCTATCACTGAGGTTAAACTAACAGGTCTATAGTTTCCTGCTTCTGCCTTGCTCCCACTTTTGTGAAGTGGAATCACATCTGCCCTCCTCCAGTCCTCGGGTACCACCCCATCCTCCCATGATTTGTTAAAGAGGGTAGTCAGTGGTGTCACTAGTTCTAACTTGAGCAGCTGTGCTGCACTGTCCAGTTGGTTTGATGTCATCAGCATATTTGTTATTCCAGTTTATGAGACATTTACCCATGTTACGGATGAAAATTTGAAAATTTGATTGGCCTCAAAACTGAGCCCTGTGGCACACCACTGATAACTAAGCTCACATTAGAAATAGTCTCATTTATTGTTACCTGTTGAATCCTATGCTGTAGCCAGTTCTAAATCCATTTTATAATGCTAGGATGAATACATACATAAATATATCTGCCAGTTTGTCTACTACTGTGCAGTAGGGGTACCATATCAAATGCTTTGTAAAGATCTTTTCATTTCATTTCATTTTTATTTTATATACTGGAAGGCATGTGAGCAAAACTGCCCATTTTCACAAGCATCCAGTGACAGCACAACAAAAGTTAATAAGCAGGGAAAGCAGTTATACAGACACTAATTCAGGGAGTAACAAAATACAAAACTGAGAATATCAGGGTCAAGGGTTTACAAGTATTCAGTCATGGGTAAAAAAACATTTCTAAGTGCAATTACAAACTGAACTGTTCAGGAGGTATTGTTTAAGCTTGATTTTAAATAGTCCTTGGAAGGGACGGTGGACCATCAAATGGTTGAGGCTGTTGAAGAGCTTTGCAACTCTGAAGGAGAAAGAGTGCTGGACTTGGGAAGTGTGGTAGAAAGGAACTGTGAAAGAGTGGTCTGAGGGGAGTCTAGTGGTTCGAGCATAGGTGTGTCTCTTGAAAATTGAGACAATGATATTTGGTAGCTGGCCATGAAGGACTATATAGAAAAAAGTCAGGATTTTACTGTTTAATATGTTCCCAAATGATAACCAATTTGCAGCCCTGTAAAGGTCACAGTGATGGGTGCATCTTGGGACCCACTGACAAACCTAATAATGTTGTGATAGGTTGCCTTTAACCTGTTGAGATATTTTGGGAGGTAGAGGGGGAATATACAATAGACCCATAGTCGATTAGTGGTAACAAGAAGCTGTTGGCTACCAGTGGCCTTCTTTGAGGTATGAGGAATCTATTCTCATGAAAGAGCATGCTCAGCCAATGGTGTACCTTATTAAAAAGTTGACTGATATGGTATTCGTAGGACAGGTGGGGATCAAGATAAACACCGAGGCATTTAAATTTGGTGACTCATTCGATAGGGTTACCATTGTTGTCAATTAAAGTGAAGTCAAAATCATAGGTCTTTTTGACACCTGAGAATAATGTGGACTTGTTTTTTTTGGCATTGAGGATCTGTCCATGGGAGGAGAACCAGGAATGTAGATTGCTGAAATCATGCTGGAGTTTGTGTAAGAGGACCGAGGGACTCTTGTCTGTACAAAAGAGTGTTTCATCATAAGTGTAGAGGATTAGCTCAGTGTGGTTGCAAATATCAGGAAGGGAATTAATGGCAAGTGAGAAGAGCAGGGGCATTGGTTGGAACCCTGGGATACCCCGTATTTAATAGGACACAAGTCTAAGTAAAGTTCTCTGGTTATAGTTTTGTGGGATCTTCTGTTTTTTTTTTCATAACTTTGGAGAAGGGAGTGAGTAGGGAAATTGGCCTGAAGTTGCTGACATCATTTTTAGACCTGGATTTATGGAGGGATTTTATTGTGGTACTTATCCATTTGCTGGGGAAAACACCTGTATAAAGTGAGTGGTTGAGAATATTGGTTAGAGGAAGGGCTATGTGTTTACCTACCAGCTTAAGGATTCGGTAGTCAATGGCATTGGAGCCAAGACTGGGCTTGGGATCATTATTTTTAAGGTTGTCAATCACCTGTGTGGGTGAGAGGAGCAATAATAAAATTTGGGGTGGTTTGTGGCAGAAGTGGAGTAGTTAAGGAGGGGGCAAGGGGCAACTACTAAACAGTATTCACTGGATTGAGGAACTATAGGAGTATATTTTGCCAGGTCACCAATGTGAGAATTAAATAGGTTGGCAACCTCTCTGGGCTCATTTATAAGTCAACCATCCAAGCAGAGAATAATTTGCTCTTCCTTTGCCCCCCTGCCCAGCAACTAGTTTATGGATTTCCAGGTGAGGTTAGAACTGTCCCAGTCACTGACTTGTTTGTCCCAAAGAAAATTAACTTTAGCTACTCAGACTACTGTTTTACATTTATTGTAAAGGGTTTTATATTGTTGCAGGAGATCAGGGAGATTAGATTTTCTATATGTAGTCCATGCCCTGTCCCTCTTCTGCATAAGGTCTAAAAGATCGGTAGTGATCCAGTCATTTCTTTGGCTTTTGACTCTAAGACTTTCAAGAGGGATGAGAGAGCCACAAATGCTAAGGAAGGTTCTACTAAAGGAGTTCAAAGCATCATCGATACTTTCAGTGTTACTGGTGAAGGACCAGTCTGTGGCTGATATGGCTCTGGCAAAGTCCTCAGTGTTCAGTTTTTTCAGTTGTTTGGAAAGAATATACCTTGGTTCTCTTTTAAAACCTTTTACTGATCAAAGACAGTAAACAGCATTGTGACTACAAATGGAGTCAGGGAGAACACCAGATGCTATAGCCCAGTTGAGGTTGGAAACAATAATCTAGTTGAGGAGAGATTCGTAGCCAGTTATAGTTTGTGTGAGTGGTGGCTGAAACAATCTGATGAAGGCCAAGCCCAACAATAGCCTTTCTGGCTTCGTCAGCTTGGCTTGTGAACCAGTTCAAATTGAAATTTCCGAGGATTATCCATTCACAATTCTTAGGGAGAGAGTTATTTACATCTAGGAATGTTTTTAACTCACTGCAAGGGGTGTTTGGGGCTACTGTAGAGTAGGTAGGCAACAGTAAGAGTAATAATTTTTTTGTTACCTGAAACAAGGTTAAGGGAGAGTGAGTCCAGGTGGGAGTTTTTATTTTGAGGTCTAGTTCCATAAAAGTAAGGTGACTGTAGATGAAAAAAGGCAACCACCCACCCCTTACTAGATCTGTCCATTCTGATGACAGAGTATCTAAGAATGTTAATTTCAGCAGAAGGAATCTTATTGGTGAGCCACGTCTCGGTAAAGACAATAACATTGAATCTGTTGGCCGAGATCCAAAATTAATATACATGACATCAACAGGGGTGTTATTATCTAAGGCATCTGTGACCTTGTCATAGAAACTGTTTACATTTGCGATCCATTACTGTCCTTTTGTAAACCCATGTTGGTCTCTGTCAGGTAGGTTGTCATCTGAGACACGTCCATTTATTATATTTTTTATTAGTGATGCTAAGATCTTACCAGAGACTGAGGTAATGCTGATCGGGTGATACTTCTGTACATTGTCTTAGTCCCCTTTTTTTCTTCCAATTGTTTAACCAGGAGTGGCACACTAAGCTGAATGCTTGTTTACAGGTGCAACCTGGGAGCACAGGGAAGTTAAGTGACTTGCTCAGGGTCACACAGTATGCAAGTGTGGGCTGTGGGATTCAAACTCAGGTCTCCAGATTTGCACCTAAAAGCCTTAAACCACTGCGCTATACTGCCTACCTTATTTTATGGTGATTACATTTGCTGTTTTCCAATCTGTGGGCATGCTACCACTGATAATGGATTTTTTGTACAGACTTTGGTGTGAATATATAATTGATTCTTCCAATATTTTTAACATTGGAGTAGATATTTTGTCTGAGCCAGGGGCTCCATGCATTTTCAGATTTTTGATTTATCCAGAATGTCTTCAACATTTATTGCTAAATTATTTATAGGACCAGTGTTGTACAGAGGGATTATATTATCGGACAAGTTGAATATCAATCAATTACTGCTTGGAGGAAATGTTGTCAAGAAGCACAAAGGATTTAAAAACAATAGAGCTGGGTATAGGTTAATGCAAATGATGGATGAATATAATCTTTAACCATTAAGTAGATGTCTGAAAGCTGACACCACAGGGGAATTTACATACGTATCGATAAGAGGTGCATCTGTTGTTGATTATATCCTTTAGTGAGGCTTAAAATTGTGGTGGGAAGAACTACTTGTGGTGGAGTGCACAGAAAGTGACCATCTTCCCCTGGTCCTGAAATTCACCAACAAAGATCCCAAACACCTAGAATGTAATAGACATCTTCCCTTATTTACTGAGATTTGAGCCAATAAAAGTATAATATGGAAGCCAGATTCTTCTGGTATCAATATTTCAAATATCATAACACAATCATTTATTACCAATAAGATAGTGTGTTTGTATGAACTGTCTCTGGAGCAATGGTTCTATAAGTTAACTAAATTATATCTCACAGAGCTGAATTAGCGGTACAAATCAAACTATGAATAGAAGATAAGTTAGATCAAAATGGATGGCATGATAAGGACTACAAAAAACTTAAGAGGAAAATAAGGAAAACTTATAGATCCTCAAAAGCAAAACAAAATCACAGAATAAACTAAAAGAACTTAACAACATCAAAAAAGAATATAAAGCCCTAATTGTAAAGAAAAAATTACACATCAAAGGACAATGTGCAGCATATGCTAGATGCCATAGATAATTAACATACTAATTGCCAGCAGATTAGACCTTATGGTCTATCGAGTCTGCTCGAACCTCAGATCCCTAGTTGGGTGCCGAGGCACCCCTGTGTTATTAATTCCATAATTAATAACATAAAAAAAATTCTGGACCCTTATGGCCAGAGGCAGTGGTACCATAAAATAAGTTATAGATGCCTATATTTCTGAACATAAATGGATAGAGTATTTTCAAAGGATATTTTTGGACCTGTAAATATCTGAGGTTATTAGGACACCCCAATCCACTCATTATTAAAGAAGAAGTAGTATTTTTGGCAATCCATATTCTAAGACAAAATAAAGCACCTGGACCAGACTGGATGCCGGCAGAAGTATATGTTTGTAACTTCGCTTTGTGGGCCAAATCACTTACTAATACTATTTTAATAAATGTAATAGAGAAAACAAGTATCCTGAATCATGGAAAGGTGCTTTCAGAATTCCCGTACATAAAAAGGGCGGTACTGCAGCTCCCTTAATGTATTGTCTAATTAGCCTTTTAGATGTTAGTCTAAAGATATTCTCCATAATTATCTTGGAGAAATTAATGGCTGAAATAGCAATAACGGGGAATATCTCAGCTACAAGCAGGCTTTAGAAAAAACTATTTGACTCTAGATAACATTTTTGTGTTGAGGCACCACATAGGAAAGTATTTATTTATAAGGAAGCAGAAAATATACACAGCTTTTATAGACTACTCAGCAGCCTTCGATAACATCTCAAGGAGTATACTATGGAAAACAATGCTGGACAGAGGGATTAACAAAAATCAGGTTAACATTATACACAACTTACATTCTAACACCTGGAGAAAAGTAAAATTAGGATACTCAGGGGAATTATCAGCCCCCTTTAGGATAAATAAAGGAATTCAACAAGGTTGTATCCTGGCCCCTATTTTATTCTCTTTATGTGTCAATCCCTTGTTAAATGAACTGCAGACTTTACAGTCAGATTCTCCAAAGATTATTGGAATGTGGTGCCCTGCATTAGTTTATGTGAATGATTTTGTCTTGTTCTCACTTACAAAGTCAGGTTTACAAAAAAACAAAAAACTGGATCTATTAAACATAATATCCCAAGATCTGCTACTTAAAGTAAATATGCAAAAAACTAAAATCATGCTTTTAAGTGCCTCTATTAAAAATACAGTTTCATGGAAACTAGGCGATGAACAAATAGAAGTAAGTAAGCAATAATACCCGACAGAGTGGGCAGTATTGGGCAATACCGGACCACCCAGGGGCGTAATGAGGCCCAACGCCACAGGTGGAGGGCCTTATAGCCCTTGGAAGGTCCGGTATTGCCCATACCGCCCACCCTGGAGGGTATTATTTCGCTTAGAAAATGGGCTACATGTGTCATTTTTTATAGGATTACAAAAACATTTAAGTAATCTAGTAAAAAATGACTGAAAATTATTTTTAGTCCTTTTGTTAAAGTAATCCCTTGTAGTGCTGGAATAGTGGCTTCACTAGTGGTCAGTAGGGGAGCTGTTATATTTCATTACAATTATTTTGTCCCACACATTGCTTCGGTCCTAGCTCTGCGTCGTGGTTTTTGTTTATTTTCAGTTTCCCGATCTCGCTGCCTGCCCTGAGGATCGGGAACCATCCCCATATATACACTTGCCGGTCCTAGCAGTGCTTCCCTTTTTTTTTCGTTTGTGTACCGTCCACGCGTTCGCTTGACGCAAAGCGGGAAAAGGTTTTTTTTCGGTCCTAGCAGTGCTTAACTTTTCCCGATCCTCGCTGCTTGTCCTGAGGACCGGGAACAAATTGGACTGTTTTGGGGGTTTTCGCAATCTCATTGCAGCATAATGATATTTAATGCCATAAAGCAAAAGATGAGTGCCATTTTGCCCAGCCAGTCACGATCCTGCATACCAAAGCGGAGGACACGCCGAGGCAGCTGACAAGAAGAGGAATATGGCTACATTTGTAAGTTTGGACTGTGTGCGTATTGGGAAGGGGATCTGCATACTGTGGCATTTTTTTAACAGTCGGGAGAACTAGGAAACAATACAGTTGTGGAGAGGAATGTATTAGAACTGAACTGCCACATCACACGTTAAGCAGCAGGCGGAAAAGTTTTTTTTTATTACAGGCGGCATTTTGTGTAGAGACTCAGGCACAAGAGCAAGGACAGGAGGCTGATATTGTTAAGCATGGTTTTATTAGGTGTCTGGCAGTGTACTGATTGCTATTTTATGGTGTTGGGTGGTGGGGGAGAGAGAGGGGACCTATTCACTCGCTAACTGTTTAAAAAAAATGGCGGCAATTTGAATTATGTGCCCAGTGCTTCAACCAATAAGGAAGCAGACTGGGCACAATGATATTTGAGTGGGCATGAGGCAGGTTTGATCTGGCACTTTTTATTTGCTGGAGTCTATTGAAAGTTAATGTACCTCCCTAGCAGGGGTATTAGCCAATCAGATGCCAGCAAATAAAAAGCCCATTTTCTAATATGTAATTATATATACTTAGGAGTAACAATACAGAGTAATTGTTATTGGATAGCACATGTAAATGCTGCTAGAAAAAAACTACTTAAAACAGCCAAGGCCCTGGAGAAGTTTAATTATAAATTTGGAGGACAAACAAAACATTGGTTTGTGCAATATCATGCTCAATTACTTTATGGCATAGAAGTATGGGACTCAAAGTCTCTAAATAAATTGACATCCCCTATGTTTAAAATGCTAAAGATAACACTGCGAGTTGTAATGTTTGCCCAGCAACTTATATTAGAGCCGAATCTGGCATAAATAACATATGGGCCTTTGTTCATTCCAGAAAGATCATTTATTGGCTGAAATTAATGAAACTCCCAGATAACCATCTTGCCTCAGATTGCCTAAAGGAAAAAAAATAAATGGATTAGTATGGGCTATAATAATATCAACGGCTGGTATCCAAATATTTTGCACTTATTAAAAATATACAAACTTCTCAGGCTTAAATTGTTATTAGATAAGGGAGTGACAATTAGTGTCAAGTACCAAAAATTCAGAAACAAGTGAATTACAAAATGGTGGAATCTAAAGCACTTGGAGGGCATAAAAAGACTGCATTACTCAAAGTGGTTTGCAATATATAATTTTTATTTTGAATACAAAACGTATTTAGACATTTTAACAGATTCAGATTCCCGTAGAATATTTACACAATACAAATTTTGAAGGTTTCCCAGCAATGTGCTAAATACCAGGCACAACAGACTCCCAATCACCAATGAAAACTGTTCCTGTGAAGTAGGTGGTAGAGAGGACCTGAAGCACATCCTTTGGAAATGCTCATGGCATAGACAAGAAATGACTCATTGGCTAAAACCTTTTGTGGATCCTACATATCCTGTTAGCTCAGATATTCTGACGGTGATTCTGATGTATACTGCAGATCATGAGTCAGTGTTTAGGACTGCTAAAGTTTTTTTTTGGCTGTTAATAAGAAAGAAAAAGAAACTCGTAGTGACTTATATAAATCCCTGGGCTTCTGGAACACTAAACCCAGATGGAGCACATGAATCCTGAATTTATGGATCTTAAAACTCAATAGTTAAAATGAAATTCTTTGTGCTGCAAAGGAAAATTGCTCCCTGTTTTTATATTGTATTATGTGCAATAATGTGATATCTTCTTATATTGTATCTATTTTGTATTTATTGTAATTGTGTATGGCTTTTCAGCTCAATAATAAACATTTTGATTGAGCTGAATTTTAAACAGAAGTATACATTAAAATGATTTGAAATGTTGACAGGGTCTGAATTTTTTTCTCTGTTTGTGTTTATTATGCTCAGTTTTGCTCTGTTTTTTTCTCGGTGTATTAATATACTCATGATTAGTTTGAGTAATTTATTGAGTTTTTGCACTTCTTTTGTATTATCTTATACTGTGCCCATATTGTCTGGTCCTTTGTGTTTTTTTACATTTTTTGAATAATTTATTTATTTTTATTAGTTATTAGTTTAATTACCTTTCTGTTCAGCCATGTTGGTTTGTTGCTTCTACCATTATATTTCTTTGCCTTCGTTATATATTTTTTACAGATGCTGATGATAGTGTCCTTAATAATCCTCACATATCCTCTAGGGATTTATTTTATAGTCTATTTGTCGAGTCTATCTTATTTATTTCAGCAGTGATTTTGTCCTTATCATCTGTACTATATAAGTATTAAATCTATTTCATTCATTTAGGCTGTTTAATAGGGTGTTCAGTTTTGAATCTGATACTGCAATGGTCACTATTCCCTAAAGGTTCATCTGTGACACATTCTAAGATGCTGATATTATTACTACATAAAACTATGTCAAGGGTGTTGCACCTGCTGGTGTTCTCAGAAACATGCTAGATTTAGCACAGTGCAACTATCTAAAAAAGATATGCCTGCTTTAGTTGGACTTTTATAAGATGTCCAGTGGATATCACTTTAAGATCCCCGAGGAATATATAGTCACCCATGCCACATGACTTAAACAGTCCAGTCATTATCGCCCAGGTTAAGATCCCCAAGGAATATAATGTCACCCATGTCATATGCCTTAGATAGATAGATCTAAGGAGAGGATGGCGGTGCTAGGTATCTCTGGAAAAAAGAAGAATAAATGAATACTAAGGATAAAAAAAATAGGACCAGAGTAAGCTGGGAAAGGAAAGGAGGCAGAAGAGGGGTAGAGAATCAGGAGAAGGGACTAGCCAGAGAGAAAAATGAAAACAGATGTAGAAAAGAAAAACAAATGGGGCCCAATTCCAAGAGAGTGAGTAGAGCATGGCACAAGCTGTGCCACTGCATAAAGTTATGCCCAAACCCTTGCGACATGTCAGCTGCACCCTATTCCAAGATAAAAGCCCGTTATGATGTAGAACAGCCAAATTACGCACGTTGCAAGTTACGCCCGTAATGCAAGACGTAACCCGCACTAACAGTCGTAGCGGTTACGCATGTTGCAACCCAATGACCAGATAAATGTGGGCAAGTTGCAGACATGTTGTAGCTAGCTACGTGTGTGTTAAGGCTGGTAGCAATGCAGAGGCGTCAAGTGTGGCAAAAAGGCAGAAAAGAAGCTTTACAAATGAGGAAACAGATGTCCTCCTCGAGGAACTAGAATCACAGGCAGCCCTACTAATGGGCAAGGATGGGGAGCGTGACCTGTGCAGAAAGTGCAAGGAGGCATGAGAAGATGTGGCTGAAAAGGTCAATGCAGTGGCCAATGCAAAGTGGAGTGTATGGGACCTATAGAAGCAGTTGAATGACCTCAAGCACCATGCAAAGGCAAAGGAGGCCTTCACTAGGTGGCAGGCGGTGGCCACAAGTGGTGGGTCATGAGAGGAGAGACCCCTTAGTGCCCATGAGGAGAGGATACTGGTGTCCCTGAGCCAGAACAGTATCCATGGGGACACGGACCTGGACACAATGTGGATGGCCACAGGGATAGGTAAGTGGATGACCAGCTGTGCCACATGTGCATGGGACAGCAATGCAAGGGTGGAAATGGAGGCATGTGTGGAGGGCATGACATGGCAGGGTAACACTGATGCACTGTCATCCCCCCACAGGCACAGCAGCAGTGGACAGTGGTGGCAGTGAGCTAGTGAAATACAGCATGCAGCTGACCACCCAACAGGCCACCATGACAGACCACCCCCAGCAGCGTGGACACAGTGCAGCTAGACTTAGTGCCCACACTGGTGGTGGGAGAGGAGCAGGCAGCATCAGGATAGCAGCAGGAGGATGAGGAACTTGACCTGTGTGACATATTCAGTCTCAGCAGTATAGTGGATAACATAGCCCAGGACCTCAGCCCAGCATTATATGACCGACTGCAGGTGACCCTGGACAAGGCCTCACAGTTCCTGCAGGAGAGCCAGCAGGGGAGCCACACAGACACACCCACTGATTATGCTGGGTCTACAGTACCCATAATGACCACTCATGAGGAGCAGTCAGAGATGCCTGGCTGTATCTGCCTCAGTATTGATGCCTACCACACAGCAATGGAGGAGCACATGGGCACCTTCATCAGTGCAATCAAGACAGGGACACGCACCACAGAGGCAGCCATGGGGAGGCTGGTGTACACCATGGTTGCCTCCCAGGTCTGCATCAAGGTGCAGACGCAGGTGCTCACCTGACTGGCCATGGCCATGGAGGGGTCTGTGGTGCAGCAAACCAGGCAAATGGACATACTGGCCATGGCACTACAAAGTGCACTGATTGTCCAGCCTGTGCGAGCCACACAGAGGAGGAACAACACCACACAGGTGACACACGTGGTGCACCAGCTGCAAACACCGCCACCACAACCCCCACCAGCAGTGACAACACCACCACCACCAGCAGTACCACCAGCACCACAGCTGCCACCACTGCTACCACCAGTGGCACCAGCAGAACCACAGCACCCACCACCACCAACACCTGCAGCACCACCAGGACCATAGCTCCCACCACCAACACCACCAGTGGCACCACTGGTGGCAACACTGTCTCTGCCAACAACAATGCCACCTGCCGCCATGGCTGTGGTGCATGCTGCAGTGGCTACCAGCTGTAGGACAAGCACAAGATGGGGTGTGGTAGCACCAGCTAATTCAGCAGGGCAAGCACAAGATGGGGTGTGGTAGCATCTGATAATTCAGCAGGTCAAGGTACAGAACAGGTGGCAATGCAAGCGCAGGCTGTGGAGGAAGGCAGACCACTGACACAGGAACAGGGTACTGTTCCAGGATCAGCACCTGCTGCCACAGGGAGGTATGGAAGGCATCATAAGGGAGCAGTGTCCCAGGGACAAATGGACAGTGGGGGACCTGCAGCCATGCAACCGTGGCAGGGTGGGCCCAGTGGTGCTGCAGGGGCAGCTGAGCCGGTGACATGGGAGGTGCACATGGTGGTACAGCTGCGAAGTGCAAGAGAACATAGCAGCAGTGGCAGGTGGACAAGTGACTGTACCAATATGGTGCCCCACTGTAAGGGGTGGTGGGCATTACACAGAGTGACACCAGGGGAGGGCACTGTGTGAATGTGCGGTGTGTGTGCAGTGTGTGTGTATGTTTGTGTGTGTGCATGTGCACTGTGTGCAGGTGTGTGGGAGATGTTATACAGCACGAATTGGGTGTGTCTGCTGTGATCAGTCACTGGATGTGGGTATGTGTGTTTAGGGTATTTGCACTATTGTACTGTAGCACTGCACCATATCACAACATTCCAAATGTAAACACTGTGCACTAACATCTGTGTGGCCTCACTCATTCCCACTGCAGTAATAGGACATGATACAAGTAGCACAGAACTGGTGCCTGGGTTGAGTGCATGGCCCATGTCGCACAGGCACATCCGAAACATAGGCCACAGTAGCGATGTCTCCTAGATAGGAAACTGCAGCACCAAAGACCTGAACCACAGCACCATGATGCCACCAACACAGATGCGTGCATGCAGACATGCACCTGCAGCTTGTGGCAGCATAGTGTGCACATGCGATTCGCGTATATGCATGCCGCATATGCATGGAGCCACTGTAGTCTGCACGTGTGGCCTGTATGTGTGCCATGTGCGAGGCATGACTGCGAAGATGATACACAGGCTGAACTGCGCACATGCTGCAGAGACAGGGGAGGACCTAGCAGCTGTTGCAGAGAGCTCAGGGCAGGGATGCCATAATGTAGGATGGCTACTGCACATTGGTAAGTAGTGGGACAGTGCAATACTCCCACCAATGCAACACACATTCAGTTCTGCTTTATGTAGGAGGGGCAGCACATAGGCCCTGAACTGCAGCCTGTGTGCATCTAAGACCCACAGCAGCATAGTGCACACATGCAGCCTGTGTGGATGCATACTGCATGTGCATGGTGCCACTGTATACCGCATGTGGGTCCAGGACGTGCACCATGTGCTGAGTGAGGTCGCAAACAGGCCCCACTGCATTCCTGCTCCCCAGTGGCTGCAGACACAGTGCACTGAGAGGAGGCACAAGGTGGGACATCACAGCTGTACCAGACCACTGTGCAGGACACCACACTTGCCTGTGAGGTGCACCAGACCTGATCCCACAACAGATCCAGAGGTATGTACAAGGGTGTAGGCAGACATACACATTGTACACATATGTGCACTGGTATGATGTGTGGCTGACACACACCATGTGCCATGCTGTGTATTGCAACATAACAGCCTGGTGTCCTGCAGCTTGTGTAGACCACTGCGTAAGGTCCCTGTGCAGGCTGCTGTTGTGTATGGGATGGCCATATGCCTAGCCCATCTGGTGCGTAGAGGTGACAACCCCAACATTACCTGGATGTGTATGGCAGGTGGTAGAGTGGCTTAGTGTGGTGTAGGCAGCTGTTAGGGGGGTTACCCATTGCAATATGGATGCGCAAGGCACCACTCTGCCCTGTCAGGCAGTGGGCAGTATGTGGGCAGATATGTATACAGGTGGGAGGGGGGCCGTGTTACACAATGCTTGTGCAAGGCACCACTCTGCCCTGTCAGGCAGTGGGCAGTATGTGGGCAGATAAGTATACAGGTGGGAGGGGGGCCCTGTTACACAATGCTTGTGCAAGGCACCACTCTGCCCTGTCAGGCAGTGGGCAGCATGTGGGCAGATATGTATACAGGTGGGAGGGGGGCCCTGTTGCACAATGCTTGTGCAAGGCACCACTCTGCCCTGTCAGGCAGGGGGTGGTATGTGGGGTGGTGTGTACATTGTTGGAAGTGGGCAGGGACTGCAGCAACATGTGTGTACAGCCCAGCACTGTTGGGCTACACCCTTGGGATGGTATGTGTGATGCAGTGCTGTACCCATTGCTACTGTACCTTGGTTCTGTACAGAATGCAGGCTATGGGAGGCCATGCCATGTAACATGTAGAAAAGTGAGTCACTATGGTGAACCCCACTATCATGCCATGAAATGATGTACGTGACATGTTGCCTTGCATGTCATTGCTGCCTGCAGCAGGACTCCCCCGTACCAGGATTGGTGGAAGCACACAAGGTGGTGACAGGGCCATGCCACCCCACAGCAGCATCAATCTTAGTGGCAGGGCCCCTATCTACACAGTCACAGAGATGGCACAACTTATCAACCTTGTGCAGCAGTGGGGGACAACACTGCTCCCACCTGGGTGCAGGTCACACACCATGGCAGAGAGGACAAGGGCATGGAGGGTGATGTGAGAATGCCTCAGTACCAACAACAGCATGTCCCGCACCATGCATCAGCTGCAGCACCAGTGGCAGGACTTGGCATGGCAGGCCCTGGAGATCCTGCAGCAGATGATGGCCATGGTGCAGTGGAAGGATGTTGAAATGCGGATGGGCCAGGCCTCAGGTGCAGGTGGGTATGCCATCATCTAGCCAGACAGTGTTGCAACATTGACACACAGGCCATGGCAAGCACTGGTGCACGCATGTAACTGTGTTGTCCTTCCCCACAGGTCAGCAGGGGCAGCAAGAAGTGGCACAGCAGCACACAGAGAACCAGCAGCAGATGCAGGGCCACCGGAGGTCAGGTATGTGCATGCACTGTCAACCATGTGTCGTGGCCATGCTGTGGTGGTCCACAGGGGTGGGGGTGGGGACTGTGTGTTGCATGTATTTTCAGTGTGTCCCAGCACAGCACTGACATCCACCTTTGCTACCTTGTAGGTGGGTGGAATAGACTAACACCATGGCACTAGGCATTGCTGCGGGCAATGGCTAAGCAGAAGACACAGGAAGCAGTGGCCTACTGGTGCCAGACCCAGCTCCAGTGACACAGGGCCCAACCCATCCCGCCATCGCTGGAGGAGGCGGTGGAGCCAGATGAGGACAATGGTGACAGTGGGCTGCAGGGATCGGTGGAGCAGCAAGTGGAGGTAATGGTGGTGGATGACCGGTCAGCAGAGGTGCCGGGGCAGACCAACAGCCTGATGAGGTGCCGGTGGATAAGGACCAGCCAGCAGTGGAGATGGAGGCAGCTGAGCAGGCAGCAGAAGGAAAGGAGATGGAGGAGCTACCAGCAGTGTAGCTGGAGCCTGCCGAGCAGGTAGCAGAGGGACAGGTGGCAGAGGAGCTGCCTACAGTGGAGCAGGAGGTGGGGGAGCATCCTGTGGGGGAGCAGGAGGCAGAGGGCATGCTGCCAGCTGAAAGTGCCGACCGCCATTCTGGACCTCTGGACATGGATCCACAGCATCTAGGTGGACATGGTGCTGGAGATGAGTCACCTGGGGGACAGCCTGGCCCACAGGCGGTGTTGTACCCGGGGTAACAGGTGGCAGGCTGGTGACCAGTGGCTGATACAGCTGATGTCTGCAACAGTGGAGGACGTTGCATGCCTGCACGGTCCCCTCGGGGCTCTCGTATCAGCGATGCAGGGGCACTAGCACAACAAGTGCATGGACTGGAGCCATGGACACTGACACTGTGATGTGCCTTGGGGGTGTGGGCCATTCCAGGTGTACATCAGGGTGCCAGAGGGGCTCCTGTTGTGTATATATGGGGGGGGGGGACTCTGGTGGGCTGTATTTCCTATTCTGAGGAGGGATTGCATATCATGTTTGTAGGGGGTGCTGTGGTTGGAGACGTGCCTGGGTGGGAGTCCATACTTGCTGGAGGGGGCTGTCTGCTGTATGCTTCTGTGGAGGGGTATGTACATATGGCCTGGGTCTGGGGTGGTGGATGGCTTATGTACATAGCAGGGGTCTGGTATGGTTACTGGGGAGTGTACTGTTTGCCAATGTTCTTGATTGTTTACTTGTTTTTTTCTTTAATTCTGTTGTGTTTGTATACTGTTGCATTAAATACTAGTTTTTTCATTCCTGGCTCTGTGTGTCTGCCTCTGGTCTGCATGGGAATGTGCCTGTGTGTGTGTGTGTGTGTCACTGGGCATGTACAGGTGCGCATGTGGCAGATCTGCGCCGTCACATGTGCGTCCCCAACCTGCACATCGTATCTGTGTGCCGGCTGTCCAACTCACAGCCTTGGGTGCACACTGGTGAGCATGGCCACATGATGCTCTGTGTGTGTAGCATCGCACTGTGCTGGGTCCGATTCACATGCCACCACACCGAGCATGACATTACTGTGAGGTGACCATGAGCTGTTTCAGCACCCTTCCACCCAGGGGCATGGTGGTCCCTGTGGGTGGTACCAGTGGCACATCGCGATAGTGCATATTACCACCATCTGTAGGTCTGTGCCACATAGTGCTGTGTCCCTGTTGTGGTTGCACTGTTATCATGCTTCAGTGGCCATATCAGGTGAATTGTGCATAGTGGCACCATCAACACAGCATTGTGCCTCTGTCCCATGTGTATCCCTCACCCACCTGTGTATGCAAGCCCGTGGTCCATGTGTGCTGTGCTCCTCTGTGTGTTTCCTGGGGTGCCTTCACTCATTCACAGTCATGCCTGCCGGATGCTGTATGACACACATGAGCACTGTTACAGCTCCAGTGCGGCACATTTGTCGCATGGCACCTGGCAGACAGTATCCAGACCCCCTGTGGCTCATCGACAGTGCCATGACTGGCCTGCCGTTGTTAGGGCTGCATTGCACCACACTGTGTCCCCCATACTGCTGCAAGTGCCACCATGCTGGGGGTGGCCATGTGCTGCCTCAGAAGAACTGCTGGATCAGCTCCCGTCTTGCACAGTGTCCTGCTGTTGCACCATCTTGCAACATGTGTCTCGCCATGCTGTCTGGCTCTCTGTCACCTTCCTGCGGTGTACCTTCCTCCTGGTCACTGTCAGGCACTGGTACACAGTGTGCCAGGACAATGTTATGGAGGATGCAGCAGGTGAGCACTATCCTGCAGGTCATCACAGGGCTATACTGGGGTGCACCACCCAAAATGTCGAGGCATCAAAAACGGGACTTCAGGAGGCCGAAGGTGCGCTCGATGACCACTCTCATGCTGGTGTGGGCCTCATTGTATCTCTCCTTGGCTGCTGTCTGGGGCATCCTCACAGGTGTTATCAGACATGGCACCTGGGGGTATCTGCTGTCAACTGTTGGGGGGAGATGTTAGCTGCATGTTGCTGTGTGCAGACCTGTCATCAGCATCTCACTATCCTCTGCATGGCACACAGTGCTGCATGCACATGCACACACATGCAGGCACGCACTCTCAGTCACATGCACATCCTTGGCTGAGTCCGTGCACTGCATGGGCTTCCCTTGGCATTGTGTGGCCACCCCAGGCCCTTGTGTGTTGCACAGTGTGTGGGTCCTGACCCTGCCTGCATCATGTGTGTGGCGTGCCACGTGTCTATGTGGATGTCACATCTGACTACTGCAGTGCCTGTCCACCCTGTGCCATTGTTGTGCCACTGTATCCATTCACACCCACATGCACTGTCTGCCATTCATACCCACACTGCCACGTGCACTCATATACAGTTGTCATTCTCCCCAATACATACCTACAAGACATCCTCCAGTGATGTCTCCTCTCTCAAAGGCCTCCTGTAGCCCATAGTTCCCGTAGATGTGGGAGTCATGGCAGGATCCGGGGCACTTGGCCACCACATCTAGTATGTGACCTCCACTGTCACAGGCCACTTGGATATTCATTGAGTGGTACCCCTTCCTATTTATGTATGTGTCCCCATCCTCGGTTGGGGTTCTGATGGACACATATGTACATTCAAAGACAACTAGCACACAGGGGAACTGCGCCACATTATAGAATGCCTGCTTCACCTGGCACTGCTATTGAGCATCTTGTGGGAAGCTGATGTGTTGCGCAGTGCACCGTATGAGGGCCGCAAGGAATCTCCTCAGGTGTTTGGACACCACCAGCTGGGAAATGCCCACTGTGTTCCCCTGTGGGCATTTGAAATGTGCTGGTGGTGAGGAAGCACAGTGCTGCACTCACGTGCACCTCCAGTGGCAGTGGGTGGCCCCTGTTGCTGGTGCTGCATAGGTCCCTATTCAGGTCCTAGTATAGTTCCCTGATGCAGCTCTTGCTGAGCCTATAGCATGCTATGCACTGCTGCTCAGTTAGATCCTCAAAGGTGTTGTGAGGGCATCTCACTCTCTGCATCAGTGGCCATGGGACCGTCCTTGGACATGTTGACTCAGTCCTCTGGGTCCTGCCTCTGCGTCTGGCCTGCCTGCACTCCCGGTGCTCTGCTAGCACAATGCCCAGTAGGGCTCCTATTGCTGACATTGTGCTGTGTGTCACACTACACTACTGTCTGACTATGTGGGGGGGGTTATATATGCTTGTGCTATACTAGCTATTCCTTGGTCTAAGTTATGTCAGACTCTTCTGGCGTTTTTTACTTACACCTCTTGTTCTAGAATAGCATTTCTGTCAGATGGTGCATTACGCATGTCGCAAGCAACATTACGCAGTGGCACAGGCTCTGTTTGGCGTAACCGTGTCATAACTTGCGTTTGGTCTAGTAGTTGCAGGTTGCAGTGTAAGTGTTCTTTTGGAATCATGCATGTCGCAAGTCATGGACATAACTTGTGATTTGCACCAATTGGGACTGGCATACTGCATTTACATCTGGCGTCGCTGTCTTGGAATCAGGCCCATGGAGAAAAAACAGAAAGCGAAGAATAGGATAGCGAAATATAACTATTTAAATACATAGTTATTCTCTCACTCTCCCTCTCCTCCATGTCTCTTTACTAGCCTTCTGCTATGCAAATCTTCAGTCTACTTCAGTACTGGCACTTTAGGCACTTGATCGCTGAATGAGTGACATCTGGGCCCTATAGCCCCAGACTGAGCATCAGGGGTCAAAATATTTGTCCTCAAGGCTTCATTTACATTTACATGTTGTGGCTGTCTCTGCTTTATCTGCTCAAATGGTTGTCTGCATCCCTGCTGCCTACCCTAGGGTTTATCTGCATATTCTGGTGCCACAAAGCAAGCAGTCAGGTTTCGTTCCCGCAGCTGAACAGTAAAACAAGAGCATCCTGTAGCCATTTGTGTTGTATTGTACTGCACTGTATTATAATCTGCTATGTGGCACCCAGCCAAGTAACAAACACTTAAAAGAGGAAACTTGTAAGTTCCACCAAAGTGAGGGGATTTAATCTGGACACTGGAAGACCTCTTTAAGTATATAGAAGGATTAAAGGGACCACTTTGAGAATGCATTATACAATAGCCCACAGGTTAGAGCAATGAACTCTGAATGAGCCTCGTACGTCCAGCAGTCCTGGTTTTGATTCCCACAACCTACACTTTATTACTGTGTGACACTAAGGGAAAGGGAAAGGGGAAATTGTTTAACCAGGAAAGGCACACTAAGCTAAAACTTGTTTCCAGGTGTGACCTGGTAGCACAAGGAAGTTAAGTGACTTGCTCAGGGTCACACAGTGTGCAAGTGGGACTTGTGGGATTCAAACCCAGGTCTCCAGGTTTGCATCTCAGAGCCATAAACCTCTGCGCTATACTGCCTCCTTGCCACTAAGCAACTCACGTAACCTCCCTGTGCTCCAGAGAGACATCTGGAAATGCTCTTCAGCTTAGTGTGCCTTCGCCAACCAAAAATTGTAAAAAAAAAAAAAAATATATATATATACATAGACATATCTATCTATCTATCTATCTATCTATCTATCTATCTATCTATCTATCTATCTATCTATCTATCAAGCTATCTAGCTATCTATCACAATGCTAAATTGGAATCCTTTAAATGTAATATAATAATTGAGGTTCCCTGTATATACTGATGACCAAGCAGTAACAATCCTTATACCATTTATAATACAATTCCAGACTTTACAAATCACTTGGATAATTTTACTACAAACAAGGTATGGTAGCAGTTAAGTCTTAGAGCACTGACCTGTGTGATCCAGGGGATGTCAGTTTCATGGTGACTTGAGGGTGCACTCCTGACCAATCAGAGTGCTCACTTCCTCTGCCAGTGAGACACTTTTATTTTGTGAAGCGTTTCTCATGTACAGCTGCTCTGAAAACAGGCATGTTCGGAGAAGATTTTTTTTGTAATTGTAAGATATTACTGATAAGTCTCATTCAATAATATATTAATACTGCTTCTGAGATCACACTTTCAGTTGTAATAGTGGGCTCACTTAACATCTTTAGGGTATCAGAACTGCGTATGTGGTTCTTGTACCCTAAGAATGCATGTGGTGACCATTCTGACAAACACAAGAGTGGTGTCAGTGGTGGTATTAACATGCACCTTTCACCATCACTGGCTCACTATGTGACCCTGAACAAGACTCATGTTATTTCTGTGCTTATGTCTCTCCAAGCTATAAAACTGGGCAGAAGCCATCTCTCTCTAACCATGAGGTGTTATACCTTAGTTGCACTGCCTGGGTAAAACTAAAATGTATAGACAACAAAATACTATAAAAATATTCATTTTTTAAAATGAATCATCTTTTTTTTTCCATAGAGATTTTTCTTGCCTGGCAACATCAGTCAGTGAGGGATGTACACTGGTCCCAAAGATGCACTCTGTTCCAGCCTGTGTCTCCTGGCCCCCCCTTCCCAGTCAGCCCACTGGCTACCCCCACAGCTCTGCCTTCTGTGGCAAGGGTTCCAGGGGGAGGGTTATCTTCCTTCCCCAAGGAAGTCCACCACATAGACCAGGATCCAGTGGTGACTGGTACTAGGACCCAGGGGAGCCAGGCACCCAGGCTGTCATTCAGATGGCTGTGGGTTTTTCTCCCTTTTCTTGCCCCTCCCATCTCCCTGATGCTAGTGTAGCCTACTGTTGGCCTTGTGTGCACACTGCACATCCCCTGTAGCAGGAGCAAGCTCCCTGGCCCAGCCTCAGGAGGTCACTTTAGAGCTAGTGGCTGTCAACCCTCCTCGGCTGAGGCACGCTGTTATTCATTAGCTACCTCAGCTTGACCTGCCACTCAAAGCAACCACCCGGGATTCACCTCCAGAGCTGGGTCATCTGCACAGCAGTGTGATGCAATGCTTCTGGGCCAGTGGGGCAGCCCATAATGACTTATCTTCCATTAATATTTTATTTATTTATTTAGCATTATGGTAACCGGGTAAGCCCACTGAGCCCAGCGGTCCCTTTCTCAGGGGTGACCCGGAATTAGTTACATACATCATATATATCATAACAATGTACAACAAATCACAAACAGTGGAATGCATATGATCGATAGTACAGTGGTAATGACATAGTTACAACATAATCGCAATAGTAATTAGTCATAACACAGAGACGTTCAGTAACCTGCAACATTGATCAGAAGGGATCAAATAGACACTTGAGAAGACACTCATGATGTAAAGAAGACATAATCAGGATATACAGTCCAGGTCAGCAAATCCAAAGGGTTATTCATCACAGTGTAACTACATATTGAAATATTGTATTGTAAAGTGTGTTGTTTCTACCTTTGAAACAGTGATGTTGTAATGGATGTCTAGATCATTGTTTTTTTTTGTGTAACAAGGCTTGTTTTCTTTACAGAGACCATCATTGATTTGGGCAATCAGCTTCCCACAAAACCTCCAGTACAGAAAGTCAAATTTACAATTCCTCCAGTAAAGAAAATAAAATTTACAACTCCTCCAGTAAAGAAAATAAAATCTACAACTCCTCCAGTACAGAAAGTAAAGCTTACAACTCAACCACCTGCTAGACCTCATTTTTCTACAAGGAGTTCTTTAACAGCCACATTCAGTAGAGTGGAACCCACCAAGAAAATCCCTGCCAGGAAGCCTACTTCACTAAAACCATCTCGGAAGCCTACTGCAGGAAAATCTATTAGCATTTTAATTATACCACCCACCATCAGTAGACTCCCCAAAGTCAGACCAACCACATCCAACATAAGACCAACATTTAGGCCAACTCAGCACACCACAGTTAAAGGAACATATTCTAAAATGAAGACAGACAAGCAGGCAAAGAAAAAGAATGTGAAAGCAAAGATGAATACAACCAAGAAACCAAAAGTCAAGCTGAATCCAATTCCCAAACAAAAGAAGGTGGACATATCCATGTTCCCCCCAAAGACAACAGATTTTTCTCAGTTATTTCCCAAGAAATTCAACATTAAATCAACACAGAAGAACCACTCAAAGGCTAACAAAGTTAAAGATAGCTTTGTGTCAGCTACAAAGAAAACATCTACAAAAGAAAATCGAAAGGGGAATAAGAAGCCAAGTCAGAAAATTAAGTACAAAGTTATTACATAGAAACATAGAATTTGACAGCAGATAAGGACTGCTTGGCCCACCTAGTCTTTCCATTTTCCTACCTAACGGAGAAGCTGCAGATCCTAGTTAACCAACAGCCTACTTCCTCCTACCCACCACTAGAATTGCCTTATGTCTGTCCCATGCATCCTTGAATTCCTCCACTGTTTTTGACTCTACAACCTCCTCAGGAAGGCTATTCCATGTATCCACAACCCTCTCTGTGAAGAAATACTTCCTCACATTACCCGCAGAGCTGTCCCCCCCTCTATCTTCAAATTGTGCCCCCTTGTTTTTGCATCTCTTTTTCTGAAAGATACTACCCTCTTGGACTTTGTTGATTCCCTTGAGGTATTTGAAAGTTTCTATCATGTACCCCCTCTCCCTCCTTTCCTCCAGGCTATACATCTTTAGTTCCTTTAGTCTTTCTTCATACGTCTTTTGATGCAGACCCTGCATAATTTTGGTTGTCCTCCTCTGGACATTTTGGTTGCCCTCCTCTGGACATTAAAAGTCTAACAGGGAAGAACAGACAAGAAAAAAATAACAAAGCACACAACTAATAGATTTCAGTAAGGTAGAAATTTGGCTTAAATTGACTGACTATATAATATGTTTCCATTTCTACATCAGGGTCCTACAGATATAAAACTATTCTCCAGGAAGTTAATGCCGTACCAGTCATTGCACTGGCAGAGAAACCGCTTAGCATTTTCTTTATAGTAACAATGCAACCACTGGGCTTCAAGATCTAGTTAAATATGTTAATCTGTGCTAAATTGTGAATCTAAATCCTATTGAAAACAATTTGTGTCTGCTGTATAATAAATTTGTCATTACTTTATTGTTAATGTCTTGTTAGTAAGAAGGTACCAGAAACTACTGTAGCACTAATAAAAAAAAAAGTTAAAGAAGTAAACAGTGCTGCACCTTTGACAGTATGATCAGTTTTCCCGAGATGTGTGCTGATGTTTGGATGTTATAGCACTGGAGGCTGAATGGGGACTTTATTCTACAAGAAACTGCAACTGCCTGTTATATCCACACCATTTTACAAATTAGAATTCAATAGAAACAAAGAATTTTATTAATAGCGAGTCTGACATTTCTCTAGGATAGCTGCCCAGACTTTTTAAAACCATGTACTCACTTCAGTATGGTATTTTCTAACTTCTCATCCCATGCCCTTGAACCTGCCCCAAAGCATTTAATTGTATAGTTTATATTGCTACTAATCTGGCAGGTGCTCTCAGTTAAATTATAACTAAGTATATTGTACTTAGCCTGTTTTACTGTGAAGCCCAGGAATTCATTTCTTTTTTCAAGTCAGACCCAGAAGCAAATGGTTTGATACTTTTTATTGGACCAACTTAGATGTTACAAAAAACGATTTAGTTTAGTTGCATATCAGTCCTTGTAAGAACAGATCCAGAAGCAAAAGGTTTGATACCTTAAGCTTAGGCTTCCGAGGAAGGACTTGGTTGGTTCGAAAGCTTAGGCACTTTGTTGTTTTTGTAACATCTAAGTTGGTCCTAATAAAAGGTATCAAACCATTTGCTTCTGGATCTGTTTCCCATCCTCTGCTACTAGATGCACTCTGTCAAACTGATTTCTCCACTGGCCCCGTCACCTGGTACTCGAGCTACTTATTAGCCCATTCCCAGTGTGTCAAAATCAATGGAACACTTGCAGAAACATGACCCATCTGCTTGGGTGTACCCCAGGGGTCCATCCTAGGTGCCCTATTGATTAATCTATTTTTAAACACCCTGCCCAGAGCTTGCACTGGTAATATTCTGTTATATGCCAACGATGCCGTTATTTTTGCCACCCACAAAAATCCCACCTCCCTCCAGGACTCTCTACAACACTCCTTCAACTATGCCAAAACCTGGTTTAAGGAGCACAGACTCATCATTAATTTAAAAAAAAACAAGACAATGCTGTTTACCCACCCCCAAAACAAGGCCAGCAACAGCCCACTCGGTATCCTCCCCTATCACCAAACAACCGCTTGAACAAGTCTACTCCTACAGGTACCTTGGGGTCACTTTTGACTCAGCCATCACCTTTCATGCCCACATTAATGCCCTTGCATCTGCCACTAACACCTGGCTTGGCATCTTCTACCACCACAAGGACTGCCTCCCACCCGATGCCCTCTGGCTTGCCGTTACATCCTCAATTCTGTCCCTTGTGGATTATGGCCTGCCGGTATATGGCATTGCTGACACCACTGCCCATAACAAAATTCGCGTTACCCTAAACAAGGCCTGCAGGCTAATAACTGGTGTCTCCAGGCTCACCCACACTTGCCAACTCTATGACAAGGCAAATCTCCTTAGCCTTGATGAATGTCTCCACTACCAAAGCTGCATTCTAACTAAGAAAATTCTGCTAGGGCTCTTCCCACCTGAGTTGTCTGCCTCCATTCAGCATACCCATTCCACTGTCACAACCCGAACTGCAAACAAGACCACGCTACTGGTCCCCAGAACTAGGACCACCCATGCTCAGAGGTCTTTCCGCTACAGAGCCCCAACCTGGTTTAACTCCCTCCCAACAACCATATCCAACTCCCCCAAAATTGCCACATTCAAAACAATCCTTCGTAACCAACTAGTTAATACCCACAGCTGCTCCTGTCACTAATTGGCACTGTACTACTACCACATAGCACCAGACAGTGCCCACTGCGCTGCATCCCCACCACACCTCTCGCCCCCCATGCCACCGCTGGTTCTCTGCCCTCTGCTATTACCTGCATCCGATGAACCTTGTACTAACTGAATTGTTTAAAATTGTTCTCTGTATGAATTATTTGTGTAACGTTTGTCTACTACTGTCATGAACTCTGTAAACTTGTAACTCTGTCCTCTCTGTGACGAGGTACCTTTGTAAACGAGCCTCTGGCTCAAAGGTTGTAAATCCGAGAATTGTACAATATAAACAAATAAAAATAAATAAAATCAATATGGCAACTAAACTGAATCTTTTTTTCAAGTCAGGGATTCTCCCATCACCCTTTCTGGAGTAAGTATTTACGTTCTAGACAGGTTCTGAGAATAAAGTTCATCAGTTGCAGTGTTAACTCTGAAAAGAGTCCTTACATACAGTATGTGGTGATGGAGTAATGCATAGTCTGAGACTGATGATGTAGTGCTTTTTGGGAATATTACTGTTAAGATAGTCACAGGAAGATTTACAGCTAATTATGGCTTGATTATCATGGACCGCAAGGGAATGTAAACCTCACATCAGCATGTTGTTCTGTGAGTGGTTATTTTTCAATATAAATGTGTAAACGTTCATTCTTGTATGTTCTGCTTTAACATTTGCATCTGTTTCTCTGAATTACTTCTGAGAAATGATGCCCCTTTATAAGAACTAAGCAGTCGGAAAATAATTTAAAAGCATAAGGGTTTTATTAATTGCTTCGTTTGTGCAGCACTGCAGAAAGCAAATTGAAAATTATTTTAAGATACCATAAATTCTGTATATCTCAACTAATAAAGTCATCCACTCACAGAAGGCATTTATATTCATTTTAGAAGTACTGTTTTATTACAAAAAAAAAAAAATAGTGGGGATCCTAAAGGGGAACAGTCATCATCAAAAACCCCAACACTCAAGTGTGGGGCTCTGCCTAATGTGCAGTTTGCATTCAAAAACATTTTGGTTTACTTACTGTTTACTGTAGTATAGTAGATTGTATCATACACATTTTGTTTAATTGTAGGCTGACATCATTTGTTACTATAAATCACAGAATTATCTGCAGCTGACATTAGAGCACTAGCTACCAGTAAGTAGATTCAATAGCCTGCAGTGCATGCTAGAGTTTATATAAGCTCTGAGCTTTTGTTTGCTGGTCCCCCCTGTCCTCAATAGTCTATGTACAGTTCAGAGCTTAAACCCTGGAGAAAAGCAGTCATAGAAAACATCTGGGGGCAGATATTCAAAGCTTTGCACCATGCACAAAGTGGTTGCACCTGCTTTGTGCATGAACTGTACTGAACTCCCACATTCAGAGGGTTGCTTTTCATGTGTTAAATATGATTGTGCCCTTGTACAGAGATAAGGTATGCAGTGGGAAAAGGTGGGGGTGGGACCAAGCATACTGGCTAGCACAATATTCAGCATATTAGCATTGAGCAAAGGGGTGAGTGCAGGTCACTTAACTCTGTATAATTACTACCTATAAAAAGACAAACTTAAAAAAGGGCAAACCCCAGATGTGGGTGGAGAAACTGCAGGCCACAGTGCAAGATAGCACTTGGGGGAGCACACATAGTGTTCCTGCTGCTGCATCAGGTTGTGCAGGAGGAGGAGAGGGCCAGTGCCCACCCTGGGCCCATACATAGGCCATGGAGGCACTATGCTGCACAGGGGCAGTACTGTCGGCAAATCACATGCAAAATCCTCAGTGATGACCAGATTGTGCACTGGTACAGGCTCAACAGACCCATGCTCAGGCAGCTGTGTGACCTCCTGCATGACCCAGCTCTTGACATCCACCTAGGGCAGACATGGATTGTCTGTAGAGCTCAAGATGATGACTGCAATGTGTTTCCTGACCACCAGAACATTCCAGACACCAGTGAAGGAGAGCACTGGTATCTTGCAGTCAACCACCTAATGCCTGTTGAGCCAGTCCCTTGACACCCTGATGGACCATGCTGGTGAGTTCATCATATTCCACAGCACACCAGTAGAGTGACCAGCAACCATGCAGCAATTCTGTCAAGTTATGCACCTACAATCTGTACTTGGTGCCATTAATTGCACCTATGTTGCCATCCAGGTACCCACTAGTGATGGAGTGAAGGCTTTTCTTAATAGGAAAGGGTACTACTCCATCAATTACCAGGTGGTGTGTGATGCAAAATGGTGCATCATCAGTGTCCTGGCATGGTATCCCGGCAGCCCCATGACACCATACGGTACAGTTCCATTCTGTGACAGATGTTTGAATGTGAGTGCATCCTTAGTGGCCAACTCATTGATGAGTATACCCTACAGACTCTTCCCCCATTTCCCCATATGGTACATGATGGGTTAGAACCTTGTATGGGCAATAGGTCCCAGGTCTGTTAGGTTTATGGGAACTCTGAATGGATGATTGTTTTCTTCCCACTGTCTATGTTTCTGTGTACAGTAACACTAATCTGTGCCCTTTACCTACACTGAGTACAGGGCCTATTCCCTATCTTTCTGGCTCCTCACATCTGTCTTCACCCAGCATCCCATGCAGAGGACAGGTACAATGTGGCACACATCGCTACATGCAACATCATCAAGCGTGTGTTTGGAATGCTCAAGATATGGTTCCAGTGCCTTGACCATTCCAGTAATGCCCTATAGTGTACCCTTCTGAAAGCCAGTGCCATATTCCTTTCCTGTTGTGTACTACACAACATGGCACTCACCCGTGGGATATGCATGCCTGCCACAGAGAAACAAAATGCATTGGATGTGGGACCAGAGGACCAGGGAATACTGGAGCAGCTTGACAGGCATGATCCAAGAATTGCCAGGAGGGCTCAGGAGTACATAGCCCAAATCATAAGAGACATCTTTGGACGCAGTGATTGAAAACAGACTACATAGGAGATGGTAATCTGGTTAAGCAATGTATATTCAAACAGTAGCAGTCCATACAGTGCATCATGCTAGGTGGGTGGGGGAGGGGTAACAAAATGGTGATATAGAAATGCATTGCTACCAGGTGAGGGTTGAAAGGATTTGCAGATAGGGCACACATAAACAGTAGCTTATATCATCATCCTCTTCCACATCCTCCTTGCTGCTGTCCACTGACTGACACATTGTATGGAGTGTGTTAGGTCACTAGTGGTATCACTCACAGGTCCTCTTCATCTGATGCAGATACCTGGACCCCTCCCAGGCTGTACTCAGTCCTCATGTTCTTTGCTCCAGTGTGAATAACTATGCATTTTTCAGCATTGAAGCCAAGCTGCCAAATCCTGGACCACCTCTTTAGTTTTTCTAGATCCTCCTTAGTTGTAATTCCTTCTGAGCTTTAGCATACCGGACTACCTTACCTACTACATTAGCCATCTTCAGGTAATCTTCCCAGTCTTCCTCCCTCTAGGTCCTCCTGAATTTCTTGTAGGTTTACCTCTTATTCATTACTGCTTGGATGATGTTGGTACTAAACCAGCTGGGTGCTTTGGCCCTCGAGTTCTTCCCTGTGAGACTAATGCACTCGGGTGTGGCAACCATTATTCCTTCCTTGATGATGGACCACCTTTGGTTCACCACCATATCCACATGGATACTTGCCAGGTGACTCCTTAACAGCTTGCCCATCTTTCTGAAGTATGCCTTTCCAAAATCCAGGATTTTAGTCTTAATGGGGGCCTTTTCCCTACCCATGTTCAAGCAGAACCACACTGTATCCTGGATATGGTCCCTGTTTATCGGCACCAGATCAAGATTTGCCCAGTCCCTGGTGGAGTTTGTGGTGTCCTGAGTCAGGAACCTGCTTTGCAGCACATCTAGAACCACCTGACTCCCGGCACAGGTCATGGTCAGTATCCTCGAAGTCACCATCAGCAAGTTGAAGCTTCCCACAATCACCACATTTCCCTTCCCTGCAGCAGTCAATATTTGTAAGTTCAATTCCCTCTTTCCTCGTCCTGGTTGGGTGCTCTGTAAACCACCCTCAGCCTCATCTTCCCCTTTCCATTAGCTTTCTTATAGACAGTAACTGAATCCACATTGCTTTTAGCCTCCCCTCTTCTTACTCCTCACTTGTGCACTTTTTACCCTCCCTGATGTAAGCCAATACGCCTTCCTTTTTCCTACCTCCCTGTCCATCCTGTATAATTTATATCCAGGGATCGAGAGATCCCAGTTAAGGTTAGGTGTTGGCCATGTCTATGTGACCACAACAATGTCCAGTCCATTCTCTGCAACATCTGCAGGTCATCCATCTTTTTTCAAAACTTCATGTGTTCAGGGAAACCACCTTCCACATAAAGCCTGATCTTCCTTCCCTTCCCTCCCATCTGCCTTTCTCATTTCTCCCCATTATTTGAGCCCCCATTCCCTGCTGCTGACCTGACCCTTCACTCCCACTCCACCACCACCACCTTCCAGTCCCATCCCCTTTACTAGCATGGGGAGAGGTCTACTGATTTCCTCCTCCCAGAATCTTGAACCTGTAGGCCCACTTGCCCCCATCCCAGTAGTTTAAATGAAGTTTTTGGTTTATATATCATCCAGTTTTTCCCTGAGAACCCTCCACCTTCCACTACTGAGGTGAGTCTATGTGGTGCATAAAGCATTTTATTTGTCCAGGTCTTCCCCAGCCCCCAGTACAAATGTACACTTCCTTTTTCCACCATTCCCTCAGCCAGTCATTACATTTCTCTGTCCTTTTCTTCCTGACCATGCTGGGTCTCAGTACTGGCAACACCTCTGACAATGCCAGTGATCTGGCTACCTCACTACAAGTCCTCCCTACCACCCTGAATCTTTTCCGTACTCCCCCACCTCCTCCCTAGCTAGGTCTTTGGAACCTAGGTGTTTAATTACAACTGGTTCCCCAACTCCCCTCACCAACTCCTCAGTTTATTGGGCACACCCTCTCCTCTGTCATCTCTTGCATGTAAACCACCTTCCTACCTGTATTTGGCCCCCATTCTTCCCCCACTGAATACCCTTAATTATGGAGTCCTCTAGGATTACCACCCCACTCCCCCTCCATTTCTGCCACCATCCTTTCCTTCTTTGACTGCTGTATGAGCTTCTCTACCACCTAACTGCTCCCCATCCATCCTGATTACCACCCCCCTTATTCTCCCAATCCTTGCTTGCTTGACATCCCCACAGCCTCTACTCACTCCACTGTCTGTTTTCTCACTCCCCCCGTCCTTCTTCTTCTGGACACACACACACACACACACACACACACACACACACACACAGAGTCTCCTTCCTCCTAATCCTGTCACCCAACCCCCTCCCCTGCTCCCCTTTTCATATGCCCTCTTCCCCACCTACCTTGACTGCTTTGAACTGTCCATCCCCCCCTCTTCTGTCCTACTCCCCCAACCCCATTGTCTTAACCTGACTTCTCTCCCCACCTTTTGTCCCCCGCCCACTAACTTCCAGGCAGTGGGTGAATCTATTCCTTAAAGGCACCCCTTTGAATGTTTTCATGCCTGTTGCATATCTTGCTGTCCCATCCCTTCTCCTCACCACTTGCCATTCTCCTCTTTGGGCTTCGGTGATCCTCTCTACCCCTTTCACCTGCCCACTGACCTCACTCCCCCAGGCATCCGCCATTTCTCTCCTCTTCTCTACTGCTGTTATGCTCCACTCCATCCTCCCCAGCTCCTATCTGAACTACCTTACTTTTGGCCTTAGATGTTCCAGGCTCCTGCTCGCTGGACAATCCCCCTTTACCCACATCATTCCCAGAAATACTGCCACGTCACAACCATTACAACACATCACCCTCTTCCCACTATCCCGATGCAGTATGTATTCCTATTCCCCCACATCATCCCAATCCTTGGCTCACATACCACTTAGATAGGCCCCTCCATAGATAATCCAGATGGGGATGCTGTCAGAAGCTCCCAAATATCCTCAATTCTTCCACACTCTACCTCTTACTTGATTCTCAGTTCTAATGTAAGCTGACTCTAGATAGGGATAAGCTGCACTTCCTTGCCTGTGTTACCCTTGTGGGCTAGTCCCAGACAGTAGCTGGCTGTCCTCTTTAGGACTCCCCTACTCTGTTATATACAAGCTGACACTAGCTAGGGATCGGCTGCAATCCCCTATCAACATGTTACACTGTATTTCTTGCCCTCCCTTTACACATACCTACCCTCCACAAATCAGCTTGGACTGCGGCCTGTGGTCATCCCTGAGGATGCCCTACCAACTCTCCTAGAATCACTGAGTAAGACACCACACTCCTGCATCATGGCACTCATGCTTCAGGGGCACCCATACGAGGGGTTGCTTGAACATCTTGGAAATTTATAGTGAACTATAGCCTCCCAAATGGCTGACTGTAGTCATGTAACCTGCTGACTACCAATGGAGGTGTTGTTTTTGTCGCCATTCTCCCATTCTCTGCCTGCCCTCAGAAGCTTCCCTCTCCTGCCACATCCTGATTCCCAGTCCCACACTAGACATTCAAAAATCACCAGCACATCATGCAGTTTAGATTTTTTAAATATAGTAAAGCACAGTGATTCCTTCAGCAGTAAACCCCTCAATTTAGCTAATGCTGCAGGCATCCTGGTACTCCTCTCCACTCAACAGAGGTCTCTCAAGAGCTCCAGCACCAGACTATAATACAATATGAACCCCCCCTGTTGAACTACTCTGTGATGAAAGGTTCTGGAGCACTGTGGACTCTGCCCTGGAGACACAGTGGCAGTGCTCTTGGATCACTATGGTATGTTTCCTGTGGCTCCATTGCATGATTCCTGTGTTTTCCTGCAGTGTACATTATGGCCAATGAGAGCAAACCAGCTCTGTTGTCCCATATAATCATTGCACAGCTATGGGGACAAGTGTCATATACATGGCTACATTTTCCTATACAGTACACAAATCCCTGTACATCTGTAAGCCCTGTCCTTTAAATGCCATATGCCTCTGATAGCTATCCTGGGGCAACGCATACACAGTCTACTGCACACCCATCCTTTTCTAGGCCATTCCACAGGACATTTACTTCCTTTTTGCCTGAAGTTCTGCTATGGTGTCTAGGTGGTGCACTGTGCTCCCTTAAATAGTCCAATGCACTCAGGCATGCTAATGTATGCATACCTGATGGTAATGACATTCAGGTGTGGATATTTTCCCACCAACTGTAAAATGATCTCATTTGCATACCCTGTCTGAATATTGTTGGGTTTCCGGGTGCACAATCCCAATTTGCACTTCTGCACTGCCACTGTGCCGCATTTGTGTTTATGAATTGTATGGCTGTTTCACAGGCATCATGTCATGTGCCACCTATGGCATCATCATAGTTGCACCAATGTGTGCCACACCAGTGTGCAAGTATGTTGCATTGCACAATGTGATGCATGCTCATCCCATGCACCTGCAACCACATGTTTGTCCCATGCACATGCAGCCCCATGCTAGCCACATGCCCCAGAGCCAGCCCCTGCCCATGGATGTGTGTGTTGTGCTTCCCAATGTGACGTAGTGCTACACTAAAATGGCAGCATACTGACCAATAGCCAGACAGGCCGAAAACTGGAAGTAGCATCACTTTAGACTACTTTAAACAGATTGAAGGAAACAACATGGCAGTTGTGATGCATGGTGGTCCTGCAGTGTGAGCATAGGTGGTCCAATGGCCAATGTGATCAATTTCATAGTGGCTAGGGCGGGCTAGCTGCTAGGGGAGGTGGCAGGGGTAGAAAGGCCTCGCAGTGAGATCTGGGCATCAGTGGGGTGGCGCCTGACACATCAGACAGGGGTCACCTGCTCCAGCGACCAGTGCAGGGACTATTATAATGACCTGCAAAAGAGGGAGGCACGCCACCAGTAAGAACTGTGAGTCACATGGTAGATGATGGCACTGTACTCAGGCCAAGTTAGTACATATGGTTATATGTATGGTGTGTGTACTGGTCTGTGTGTTGGGCTGTGACATGGTAGTGTGTCACAGGGTTAGACTCTCGAGTCACTGTGCACATCACCTGTATGCCCTTGGTTTTACCCTATGTGCTGTGGTACATGGCCCACGTCATGGTCTACAAGGCTGTATACAGCTGTCTGAACCCATTTTCCCACAGGACGTCCTTGTGCTCTGTGCATGACTGGACCTGCCATGGTGGCCTGAGGCATGCACCTGCCTTGGTCACATGGTTGTGGACAACTACAGTGAGATGGTGCGGTGTGATGGGCATTGCAGATGTAGTAGGGTCTGTGTACTGTTACAGTGACCTGGATATGTCAATGCCTATTGCCGCCTATGACCTTGGAGGGTGTCATATGTGTAACTGTCCTGGGCGTCATCTCCAGCAGGAAGTGTGGCCCCTGTCAGTGTCATGCACTCTATCTGTACTACACCGAAGGGCCACAGGTATGCACCTGCCAAATTCAGCAAAGGGTGCTATGGTACTCTGCTGGGGTCCAGACATGTACTGACCACTGTGTGAGCCCACACCTACTGTATCCAGGCCCTGCAACTGTTGCACCAGTATGCTGTGCCTGCTGTTGTCATGTGTTACCTGGTCCACCATGCATACTATGGCTGGACAGCATCTGGTGCTGGTATGTATGGTCTGTGGTACAGGGGCCAAGGTGCCAGCAGGATGCAGGCACTACACAGGAGAGCTTACACTGGGGTAGACCCTACCTAACATGGAGGGGTACCATATCTTCTGCACATGTGCCAGGACACACATGTGTGTGGTGCCACAGGTGGTGCTACAGGTACCCTGCTTTGTGTGTCACACCCAGAGTTGCTCATGTACATGTATAGGTTCCAGTACAGGTGGCACTGCTGTGGCCATGGCCCTATCACTGTCATAGCTGTTACAGCCTGCCCCTATCCATTGTTGTATTCCTGGCTATATCTGAAACTAGTGGAGTGTGCCTTGACACAGCAGCACATGCTATCCAGAGGGTTACTTACACAGCACTGTCTGTGTGGCATGACAGGTATCGGCATCACTAGGGTTGGCAATGCCCCTGATTTTGAAGCTGAGCTGGACATGAGTCCTGTCCCACTGGATCACGGTACAGTGGGCAGATATCACCAGTGTAAAGAATGTGTCTGGCCTTTGGGGGGGTACAAGGCACAGGGTGATGCTGTTGAGATACACTAATATTGTACAACTTTTTGAGATGGCTCTGTGGGTATTTATGACCCCAGGAAAAGTGGAGTCACCCCTTACATCCCTGGGCTCCCACTGTGCAGGCCCACCAATCACCTGTCTAAGCTGTGTTGCATGCCTCTGTGGCTGGTGACCTATGTCTCTGTATGGGCTTTCAGTAGGATATGTGCCTGTGAGGGCATCGCCTTAAGGGTTGTGGTGGGGGACACTAATCCTGGATAGGGACATTGGCCCACAACTGTCACTGTGGTGTGTCATGGTCTGTGCAGTCTACTGCAGTGCACATATGTGCTGTTGGCATTCTGCCCTGTGTCTGTCTACCATTCTGTGGCATCTCCGCCACCATGTGGTCATGTGCACCCTGTGCCATTGGACAGATGCCAGGTGGTGTGGTGCACACAGCACACCACCAGCTGTGCCCTCTCACAGTTGGTCAGGCCCATACCACCCCGTGGCAGGGAATTTGTATGCCTGGCTGTCAGCAGGTGGTTGGCACTGGCCGCTGTAGTTGTGGTACACCACCGTGTCCATCCAAGTGCATCAGTTGACCACTGTGGTTGTCCACCTGCACTTGTGGCATATCCTGTGCCACATCCAGTGTGTGTCATGCCTCAGAGCCTCAGTGGTAACCCTCAGTTGTGGCTGATGTTTGACAAATGGAGAAGCAATCAGTGGGTAGTGCATATAGGGTACCATATGTGAGTGACATTGTGATGCAGCTGCGGTGGTGACTAACCGACACAGTGCTGACTAGGATATGATGACTCCACTGTATATGGCCTGGGCAGCCATACTGTCAGACATGACGGGGCTGTGCAGCCAATGACCTACACAGGCTCTGTATTGGGGACACACCAAAGGT
The DNA here is from genome assembly GCA_016271365.2 of Neoceratodus forsteri. NCBI lineage: Eukaryota > Metazoa > Chordata > Ceratodontiformes > Ceratodontidae > Neoceratodus > Neoceratodus forsteri. Next base: position 46,730,036 of record CM057451.1, read on the forward strand.
CAGACTGGGATACAGGGGGCCCACCAGGAGAGTGGATACAGGGACCCTCCTTTGCAATCAAAGGGGAGGGCAGAGGTGACACACTCATGGCAGTATTCCACATCAATGTGATACTGTAGTTCTGTGGTTGAACCTTACAGGTATCTACTGTGGCCCATATACACCATTCAGGTAGAATAATGATGCTACATATGGAGAATGTTGGGGTATGGAGGGTGGCCAGGTACCCCCAGGAGTGGAGCCAACTTGGGCATTTCCGGGTATCCTTGTGGTCCAGTACCAGCTCAGGCCATGCTTTATGTAGGGTGCAGCTGCAACTGCTGGGATGATAGTTTCCTTCAAGCTTCATTGTATCATACACTGGTGTTGTGGTGACTGTAGTACAGTTTGTTGTGCACCCTACCATGTACACCACTGCTGCAGTCACCACCACAACTGCACACATTTCTGCCTGATGATCCCAGCCACGTACAGCTGTGTTGTGCACACACCACATTCATGTGCCTGTGCCCTGTCCTGGCTATGACCCTGGGAGGCACCTGGATGTCTGTGTCCTGCATACCAGGGTTGGCCTGTGTGCTGGATGTCTGGTCAGTGGCCATGGGGGGGGGTGATAGCACCTCCATGCCTCTTGGACATGACACTGCCTGTCAAACTCTGGCTTGGTGCTGCTATTGTACAGTATGTGATGCATTCATAGAAACATAAAAACATAGAATCTGATGGCAGAAAAGGAACACTTGGCCCACCCAGTCAGCCCATTTTTTTTCTACCTTCATTTTTGCTGGTGACCCACTTGATTTATGGCACTCTTCCTTTCCTCCCTCCCCCCATTCACACCTCTGGCATGCCTGCCGGTGGTATGTGTCCATCCCACAGACAGACTTGACCTGGTGTGGCATGGCACAGCCATTGCATGTGCATTTCTCTGCTATACAGGTCCATTGTGCTGTCACTGGTATGTGACATCCAGACTAGTGTTGCTGTCACACATCAATCACCCATGTGTGGCATAGTAACATATATGTCAGCTGGTTATACCTTGATTCCATGCAGGAGGCAGCACCTGAATTTACCAACTTATGTGTAGAGCTGGCTGAGTTCATTGTCTTTCTGTCCATAGATGGCCAGAGGTGTGCCAGCCATCAAGAGAATGGGGCAGAGGGGATGACTTCCTAGGATGCCTGATCTGGCAGCAGTGGTTTCTTCTGCACCAAATTAATAGGGACACTGGACTATGAGAGTCCTATGTATGGTGCATATTTCATCTTATTTTAACTTGTGAGAGTGTTGGAAGCCTCAGGTTGTGAGAGGCAGAGTCTGTAGTTAAACAGTAGAATCCTTGGACCCCTGAGCTATGAGGCTTTCAGGCAGTGACTGTTATAGTCTTTACTAAGGCTTGGGAAGCCCTTTAGTGCACTCCTTTTGGTATTTTAGATTGCCTTTGTAAAGGCAGTCTACTGCCCACAGTCCTTCTGTTTGGGTTCCTTGTTCAAATGTTGCCTAGGGGACACTGACATCATTCCCTGCTGGGTGCTCCATAAAGCTCTGCCTCAGTGAGCAGAGGTGAGCACAGGGTGGAGGCAATGTGGGCAGAGGCAAGTGACAACTGCTAGTATCAGCCAGGGAAGATGGGGAACGGGGCCAGAAAATATAGCAGTCAAATAAATTAAAGTATTAAGCACAACCAGTATCCCTGGACTTATTCAGCAAGAAACATAGAAACATAGAATTTGATGACAGATAAGCATCCCTTGGCCCACCTAGTCTGCACATTTCCCTACCTAATGGATAAGCTGCAGATCCTAGTTAACCAACAGCCTACTTCCTCCTACCGCCCACTAGAAGTGCCTTATGTCTGTCCCATGCATTCTTGAATTTCCCCACTGTTTTTGACTCTACGACCTCCTCAGGAAGGCCATTACATGCATCTACAACCCTGTCTGTGAAGAAATACCTCCTCACATTACCTCTGAGCTGCCCCCCCATCTTCAAATTGTACCCCCTTGTTCTTGCACATCTCTTTTTCTGAAAGATACTACCCTCTTGGACTTTGTTGACTCCCTTGAGATATGTGAAAGTTTCTGTCATGTCTTCCCTCTCCCTCCTTTCCTCGAGGATATACCTCTTAAGCTCCTTTAGTCTTTCTTCATATGTCTTCTGGTGCAGACCAGTCACCATTTTGGTTGCCCTCCTCTAGATGGCCTCCACGCTGTCTATGTCTTTGCGGAGATGGGTCCTCCAGAACTGTACACAGTACTCCAGATGTGGTCTTACCAACTGTCTGTACAGAGGGCCAACAACTTCCTGTTTTCTATTGGTGATGCCTCTCCCTATGCATCCCAGTATCCCCCCAGCCCTCCTTACTGCCTTCTCACATTGCTTGCCCACCTTTAGGTCATCTGATATGACTACCCCCAGGTCCCTTTCCATTTTTGTTGTTGTTAGCATCTCACCCCCCACTGTGTACTCTTCCCCTGGGTTTTTGTTTCCCAGGTGCATTACTTTGCACTTCTTTGCATTGAATCTAAGCTGGGCTCAAGGTAAACTATTGAAACACAATCATTAATATCTAACAAAATAATTACACCTGAATCTCGGTGTCTGTATTTGCTCACTATGAGATATTAGAAAAGTGCTGGATCTAGAGTTGATCATAGAACAGGAGTAAAGGCTTTGTTGCTCTGCTACTCTGTAGGAAAACAGTTATTAAAAATCACTGCTGTCTGTTCTTCTGCTTAATTTACAGTAAGTATTTCTCCAAGCTGGATCAAATCATCATTCAGTAGGAGGTTCTAAATGAGTTTTAACTGTGATTAAGTTGTTTCCTGCAGCCCTAAAATTCTGACCAGCTGTTGTACTATTAGTGTACCTGTCCAAAATATTTATAATACTTTAGTATCTTTATAATGTATGGGGAGCCCTTATTATGTATGGAATACTGCTATCTAACCGTCTTGTAATCTCACTGATCTGACATCAGCACAATAAACCTTGCTTGCCTTCGTCACATTGGTGAGATTACAGGACTGAATCCAGTCAGGTGCACTGAATTCTAGCACTCGAATGTTGGTTGCGCTACCGTGATCGGTTTAAACTGTTCAACAGAAGCCCACAAGCAACAAGTAAGAGCCTTTTTCATTCTGTCCCTAAAGTATTTACCGTTGCAACCCCATACACTAAAAAAGACAATGGCTGGGGTTATGAAGTTTACCACGTTGTAAATCCCTCTTGCGGTTGCCATGCCAGTAAACCTCTCGAGCTTCGCTCTTGAGGTTTACAGGGTCAGCCTGGCAACCATTTGAGGGGTTTACAACATGGTAAACTTCACGACCCCAGCCATTATCCTCTATCTATTGCTGCAGCACACATTTAAAGAATTACAAACATGGATAATAATTATGTAACCTTAACAAGTAGAGAGACTGGGGTTAAATGTAACAGTTGTAATAAATTTAGTACAGAAGAAAACTGATTTTAGTCAGCACACTTGCAAACAAAACACTTTGAACTAAAGGATCTAAGAGTCAAGATAACTGGTCTCAAATTGGAGATAACATGTTTAAAAATCCATCCTTTAGTCAAGTTGCATAAAGGCAGGGAACCTTTGAGTCATTTATTACAGAAAATAATATGGAGGGTGTTGGAAAGAGACAAAGAGAACATGAGGATAAGCTAAACACTGTAGTAAAGATGGTCTGATTCATATAAAAAAGGGTAGAAGAGCATGGATTTCACAGTTCCCGTCAGTAGCCAGTTTTCTCCACTGTTAAATTTAATAGAAAGTTTGGAAAATAAATCTCAAGAGTTAATGGACACTTAAAGACAAAGATACTTTGAGATTCATGGACATAATGTTTAAAACCACTGAAGAGATCATTATGGATGAGACAATCAGTGAGACACCTACACATCCAATATTTATTCTGGGAGACTCAATAGTTAAGTACTCTTGATTCCTATACCACAAAAGACAATAAACACTGTGTCACAGGCAACTGTTTCCCTGGAGCAGGTATACAAGATATGCATTCCTTTTTACCAAATATTCTGAAGTAAACCCAGGCTAATCCCTTAGTACTTATATACGCTGGGACAGATGACGTGAAGCACAAAACAGAAGAGGAAATATTTAATGATCTAAAAGCAGTACAAGCATACTTAAAAGACTCTAAATGTGAGGTGTTTTTTTTTTTCAGAAATGTTGCCAGTTCCAAGGGCAAATTACAGACTGAATAAACAAATAGCCAAAATAAATAACTAGTTAAGGCGATGGTGTTTATTTCAAGGGATTAAATGTGTAAAGATCTGGGAAATATTCAATGGAAAAAAGAATCTCTTCTATTGGGATTGGCTGCACCTCAATAGAAGTGATAGTCAGCTGTTGGGGAATATATTTAGGAATGGATCTATGACTCCACATCAATAATTTCTTGTCGACACAACATTTCCCTGACACCACTACATTGACCGCAATTGTGGTTGAGATGGTGCTGCCATAATAAAACTTCTCTTTTTGCGGGGGGCTGCACCCCGTGTATCCCCATGCTGGGGGCTGTGCCCCCTGCACCCCCCCCCACTTAAGATTCTCAACTCCAAGACAGAGGTGAGTTGGGGATGGGTTGCAGGACCTTGGGGAAGGGTGCTGGGGTCCCAGGCGGACTTTACAGTGATGTGGTGATGTTGTCGGTATTGACCATGCTGCTGTAAAGTTGTCAATGTAGCAATGGTATACCTTTAGGAACCACATTAACAAAACTTTATACTAGACATTCAGGGGTGAGGGGATCCCAGTAGATGCTATAAGTTATTAACTACTGAGGATTAAAAAAAAAACTAACAAAGTACCCCCAAAGCTCAGTACCCCAAAATGTGACAGTGGTGAAATAGGGACATTATTAATTAATGCAAGAAGCTTCCAGAACAAAATAAATGAACTCAAGCACATATTACAGTATATAAAGATCAAATTCAGATATGTGCTGTAACAGAGACTTGGTTCAGGAACAAGGACTGGGGTACGGAAATACCTGGATTTACTTTTGTCACAAAGAATGAGTTGATAAACCAGGTTGTGGAGTAGCTCTATATGTCTCAACCAGAATAAGAGCAAAATAACTCACCTCTTATAGACAGGGAATGGATGAAACTGAACAAATCTGTGTACAACTCCCTTTAACAAGCATTTGTCAATGCCGAATGTTGCTTGCTTGTATGTGCTGTTTAGGTATTTGGAAGTGACAGTTTCATGCCTTCCTCCCAAGACATCCACTGTGTCTTTCCGTTCAGTATTCACAGAAGAGTGGGAGGGGCAAGGGCCACAGGAGTACAGCAGTTGCCAAGGGGGTGAAGAGGTGGACAATAGTCCATTCAAAGGCAAAAGAGTCCTGCAGGAGCTCACTAAATTGAAGGTAGACAAAGCGATGGAACCAGATGGCATAAGCCCAAGGATATTAACAGAAACTGAAGGAGATAGCAGTACCTCTGGCAGCCATGTTCACTGAGTCATTCAACATGAGTGAATTGGAGGAGGGCACATGTGGTCCCTCTACACAAGTCTGGCAGCAGGGAAGAGGCAGGGAACAATAGGCCATTCAGCCTCACCTCAGTAGTGGGGAATATCATGGAGACATTGCAAAGAAAGCGATAGTGGGGCATCTAGATGCCATGGAACCCAGGACCATAGACAACATGGATTCACAGTGGGGACATCATGTCAGATAAATCTGGTTGATTTATTTGACTGGGTGACAAAGGAAGTGAATCAGGGTGGGGCAGTGGACAACACTTACCTTGATTTCAGCAAAGCCTTTGACACCATCCCATATAGGAGGCTGATAAACTAGCTGGGTAGGCTGGACATGGGGGAAAGGGTGGTAAACTGGGTTAGAAAATGGCTAACAGACAGGAGGCAGAGAGTGGTGGTAAATGGCATGCAGTCTAGGGAGAGGGAGCGACTAGTGGGGTGCTGCAGGGATCGGTTCTGGGGCCAGTTCTGTTCAATGTCTTCATTAGTAATATTGCAGAACATCTGAAAGGAATTTTTTCACCAAATTTTCAACATAGCCATTTTAAGACCTCTGCTCATGAACAGTGTCACTGTGATTTTCTTAATTTGTCCCGTACATTGATCTCGCACACCAACTGCGCCATTCTGCGCTACATGGGTGGAAACACATTTTGGGTGAGATGTGAAAATGACAGCTGTACTACTCATAAGAAGGTATGGTAAAATGGCAATGCTGAAAATCTGGAGTGAAAATATTGAAATTTCACAACTTCACGAGCCTGCATAGAAGGAACTGTACAACACACACTAAATAAAACAGTCATTTTTGAATTTTGGCACAAATATTCAACATGGGGTTTTGGACCCCTTCTCATGAATGATGTCACTGTCATGGCGTTATTCGAGCCCGAAGGGTGATTTCACAGTCACTGCGCAGTCACCGTGCAAAATCACCCTTTGGGCCAGAATAACGCCATGACAGTGACATCATTCATGAGAAAGGGTCCAAAACCCCATGTTGAAAATTTGGTAAAATCCCAAAATGCCTGAGATATGCAACAAAGTTGAAACCCCTATCTAACCCATTATACAGCTTACCGGCATTTCCTCAGTTCAAGGGTCGGCTTTGAAGAGTGGCAGCTGTTCCCAGTCCACTGAAGACTCGCCGTGCCAGAGTCCGGAGGTAAGCATGGGGTGAGGGGTGGGGAGGCTGGGTGCAGTGGCTGGGTGTGGGTTGTGGGAGGGGGTCTGGAGATGCGCCGTGGGACAGTTTTTGTTTACAGGGTTTTTAAAAAAAAAGTAGGTGGGGACGTTTGCCATGCTGGGTGGGCTCCCAGCGTGGCACAGGGCGTTGAGGCGCTCAGCCGGCGGGGGATTGGGTACCCCGTCAGCAAAGGACCACTTGCCCACGCTGGGGTGGGCTCCCAGCGAGGCACCTACTGGGATGAATAGCCGATCGGGGATTGGGCACCCGTCGGCTATACAGTGCATGTGGGGTGCACACCCATGGGTGGTGGGGGAGCTGCACGTGAGCAGCCTCTTATCGCTGTCCACTGAAGCGTAGCTCCCCCTTTCAACTGTATGCCACTGCATTTTGGAGCATGTCATAGACAGCTCCAAAATGCATTGGCTTACATGGGCCACGCCTGCCAGCACACTGACTGAATTGGAGGAGGAGGTGACACACCTCCGAAATCTCTGATGATGGCACTATGTTTGTTGCACATACGTGTAAGCAACATAAAAACTATGAAATTAACAGTAGGAGTGTATTGTTCTCCTAGTCTTAATAATGATAAAAATACAAGGTTCCTGGATTCAGTCAAGAAAATGGACATTGAAGTCAACTGTATGTTTACGGGGGTCTTCAACCTTCTCAGGATTGATTGGATTAACCTCACTGGGACTAATCTGATAGAAAACAGGTTTATTGATATTATGTTGCACAAAAACCTAGAACAATTTGTTCAAGAAAACAGTGGGTGGGGGTGGGGGGATGCAACATACATAGAAACAGAAACAGACCTTGACGGTAGATGAGGACCGCTTGGCCCACCCAGTCTGCCCATTTCCCTACCTATTGGGTAAACTGACGATTCAAGTTTACCAACTGCCTACTTCCTCCTGCCCCCCACTATAATTGCCTTATGTCTGTCCCATGCATTCTTGAATTCCACCACTGTTTTAGACCCCACAACCTCATCAGGAAGATGGTTCCATGCGACCACTACTATCTCCATGAAAAAATATTTCCTCATATTGCCCCTGAGCTGTTCCCCCTCTGTCTTTTAACTGTGCCCCCTTGTTCTTGCACATCTCTTCTTCTGAAAGATGCTACCCTCCTGGACTTTGTTGATTCCCTTGAGTTACTTGAAAGTTTCTATCATGTCCCCCCCCCCCTCCTTTCCTCAAGGGTATACATATTAAACTCTCAGTCTCTCTTCATATGGTTTCTGATGCAGACCCTGCACCATTTTTGTTGCCCTCCTCTGGACTGCCTCCATCCTGTCTATGTCCTTGTGGAGATGGGATCTCCAGAACTGCATGCAGTACTCCAGATGGGGTCTCACCAAGTGTCTGTACAGAGGGATGACCACTTCTCATTTTCTACTTGTGATGCCTCTCCCTGTGCATCCTAATATCCTCCAGCTCTCCTTATTGCCTTCTCACATTGCTTGCCCACCTTTAGGTCATCTGATATGACTACCCCCAGGTTCCTCTCCATTTTTGTTGTTGTTAGTACCTCCCCCACCATTGTGTACTCTTTACCATGTTTTTTGTTTCTCAGGTGCATTACTTTGCATTTCTTTGCAAAGAATCTAAGTTGCCATATGTCTGACCATTTCTCCAACTTTGCCAAGTCCCTTCTCATGCTTTTCACCCCACCCCGTGTATCAGCTCTGCTACAGATCTTTGTGTCATCTGCAAAGAGGCATATTTTTCCTTCTAGACCCTCTGCAATGTCACCTATAAAGACATTAAAGACGACTGGAACCAGTACTGAACGTTGAGGTACATAGAAACATAGAAACATACACTTTGACGGCAGATAAGGACCACTTGGCCCACCTAGTCTGCCCATTTCCCTACCTACAGGATAGGCCACAGATCCTAGTTAACCAACAGCCTATTTCTTCCTAGCCCCACAAGAATTGCCTTATGTCTGTCCCATGCATTCTTGAATTCCCCCACTGTTTTTGACTCTACGACCTCCTCAGGAAGGCTGTTACATGCATCTACAACCCTCTCTGTGAAAAATACTTCCTCACATTGCCCCTGAACTGCCCCCATCTTTAAATTGTGTCCCTTGTTCTTGCCATGTCTTTTTCTGAAAGATGCTACCCTCTTGGACTTTGTTGATTCCACTGGGGTACTTAAAAGTTTCTATCATGTCCCCTCCCTTCTTTTCTCAAGGGTATACATATTAAGCTCCTTTAGTCTCTCCTCATACGGCTTCTCTTGCAGATCCTGCACCATTTTAGTTGCCCTCCTCTGGACTGCCTCTATCCTGTCTATGTCCTTGTGGAGATGGGGTCTCCAGAACTGGATGCAGTACTCCAGATGGGGTCTCACCAACTGTCTGTACAGAGGGATAACAACTTCCTGTTTTCTGCTGCTGATGCCTCTCCCTATGCATCCCAGTATACCCCCAGCCCTCCCTACTGCCTTGTCACATTGCTTGCTAACCTTAAGGTCATCTGATATGATTACCCCCACGTCCCTTTCCTTTTTTGTTGTTGTTACTACCTCCCCCCCCATTGTGAAATCTTCCCCTGGGTTCTTGTTTCCCAGGTGCATTATTTTGCATTGAATCCTAGCTGCCATACTTCTGACAATTCCTCCAACCTTGCCAACTCCCTTGTCATCCTTTCCATGCCTCCATGTGTATCAACCCTGTCGCAGATCTTTGTGTCATCTGCAAAGAGGCATACTTTTCCTTCCAGTCCTTCTGCAATGTCTCTTATAAAGACATTAGAAAGGACTGGACCCAGTACTGAACCCTGCGGTACTCCACTAGTAACCCCTCTTTATTCAGAGTGGACTCCACTTACAATTACTTTCTGTGTCCTGTAGTCCAGCCAATGTTTTACCCAGGCTACCACCCTGGGATCCACTCCCAGGCTGGTTAATTTTACTATTAATCTTTTGTGTGGGACTGTGTCAGATGCCTTGCTAAAGTCTAGTTAGGCCATATCCAGAGCCCCTCCCTGGTCTACTACTTTGGTCACCGAGTCAAAGAAATCTATTAGATTCGTTTGACATGACCTTCCTGCTGTGAACCCATGCTGCCTTGGGTCCTGTGCCCCACTGACCTCTAGGTACTCAACAATTCTTTCCTTCAGAAGTGACTCCATCACTTTCCCTACCACAGAGGTCAAAATGACAGGTCTGTAGTTTCCTGCCTCTGTCTTGGTCCCACTTTTGTGAAGGGGAATCACATACACCTTCCTCCAGTCCTCAGGTACCACATCATCCTCCCATGATTTGTTAAAAAGTGTAGTCAGTGGTTTCACTAGTTCCCCCCTTAATTCTTTTAGAATTCTGGGGAGAATTCCACCAGGCCCCATTGCTTTGTCCACCTTCAGTTTTAGGAGTTCTTGCAGAACCCTTTCTTCTGTGAAAGGACTGGGATCCCCCCCCCCCCATCAAGGGTGTTTCTGTTAATTGGATTAGGCACTTCCCCCTCCTCTTTTGTGAATACTGAGCAGAAATATTCATTCAGTATCCCTGCTTTTTCACTGTCCCTCTCTGCCCACCCACTGTTCATTCTATTCAGCCTCACTATCCCTTCCTTTGTCTTTCTATGCTCTCTGATGTACCTATAAAAGGTTTTATCCCCCTTCTTAACCAAGTTGGCCATCTTTTCCTCAGTTTGGGCCTTTGCTATTCTGACTTCTCTGCCTGCTTCCTTCTGCCTTAACTGGTACAGCTCTCTGTCCTGCTCCTTCTGTGTTTCCTTATACTTCCTGAATGCTGTCTTTTTCTCCCTGACTTTCCCAGCCCCCTCTTTGGAGAACCATAGTGGCTTTTTCTTTCATTTTGATTTGTTTATTTGCTTCACACAAAGGCTTATTGCCTCTGTGATGGCAGTTTTGATGATTCCCCATTGTTGCTCTACCCCTCCTTCCAGCCTGTTTGCTAGTGCTTTTCTGAGGCTCTCTCCCATCTTGACAAAGTCAGCCCTCCTGAAGTCCAGTACTCTCACTTTTGTATGGCTTGACTCTGTAGCTGAGTTTAACATGAACCACACTGTTTGATTGTCAGTTGTTCCCAGATGACAACCCACTTCTAGATCTGAGATCCTCTCACTGCCCCCATTTGAGAGTATGAGGTCTAAGATTGCTCCCTCACGAGTGGGTTATGAAACTAGCTGTCTGAGGTCTGCCACCTGTAGGGTATCAAGAATGGTCCTGCTCTTGGATGTGGCTGCAGCAAATGTGCTCCAGTTAACTTCTGGCCTATTCAGGTCTCCCATCAACAGTATCTCCCCTTTCTCTGCCATCCTAAGAATGCCTTCTATCATATCCTTGTCCATTTCCTCCCCCTTACATGGAGGTCTGTACACAACCCCTGTGTGGATTATGGTGTCCTTTCCAGTCTCCAAGGTGACCCACAGTGCCTCCTCTCCTCCCTGTTTACTCTTTTGTACAGTTGCTTTTATCCCTTCCTTTACATAGAGAGCTTCTCCTCCCCCTCTTTTCCCCTGCCTGTCTCTCATGTAGGTTATATACCCTGGTATGTTACATCCCAGTCATGGTTCTCTGTGTACCATGTTTCTGTGACTGCTACGATATCCAGGCATCCCTCTTCCATTAAGGCCACCAGCTCAGGGAGCTTGTTGCCCAGACTACAGGCATTGGTACTCATTACCCTCCATTTCCTGATGGCCTTACTCCTTTTTGCCCCATCTCTGTCCTTCTTGCCTTGGTCACTTTTCCCATTTACCCTGCCCTTCTCCCTATCGACACCTCTATGTTGGTGCTTACCGCACTTACTACCATGATTTTTGGGGGGGGCTAGGATTTCCCTGCTCTTTTCCAGTGCCTCCCCCCTTGGCTAGTTTAAGTGCTTGCCATTGAAACATTTAAACCTATCACCTAGGATCCTGGTTCCCCTCCTGGACAGATGCAACTCATCATGCCAGTATAGGCTTGCATCACTCCAAGTGGACCCCCAGTCCCCAATAAAGCCAAATCCCTGAGCTCTGCACCAGTTTTTCAACCACTGATTGAATCCCATGGTGTGGAACACCCTAGCTTCTCCTACGCCATAGATGGGCAGCACCTCCGAGAAGGTTACCATGCATGCTACTTGCCTAAGGCTCCTCCCCAATTCCACAAACTCTTCCTGCACTGCTCTAATCCCTTTCTTAGCCAGGTAATTTGTCCCTAGGTGGACAATGACATCCAGCTCCCTCCCCTGTGCAGCTGCTCTGGCAATCCTGAGGATTTTCTCCCTGTCCCTCCAAGCCATGGCACCAGGCAGGCACCTTACCTCCCTCTCCCCTTCCTCCCCCGGTTCTACCTTCCTAACAATGGAGTCCCCCACCAGGAGTTGTTTCCTTCCCCTGTGGGGTCCCATGCCACCCTTCTGTGGGTCTCCTTTGTGGAGGTTCCCAGCATCCTCCTTGGTCTCCACTGCGGGTGCCTCCATAAAGGAACCACACTTTGCCAGAATGGCATAGGAATTGTGGAGAGGTACAACTGGAAGGATGTGCCTCTGTTTCACCACCCTCACCCTCCCTGATCACACTGTGGTCCAGCCACTCCTCTTTCTAGGCAACCTCTGAGGCAGCGGCAGTGGCACTGGTGGTCCCTGGATGGAAGAGGAGGTTCCACAAATCCTGGCCAACTCAGCCTGGAGATGAGCAACTTCCTCCCTGAGCCCAGAGAGGTGCCTGCAGATGGGACAACACCACATCCTCCAGAACATCTCCTGGAAGACTGCTGCTCCACAGCCACTGCACTGCACCACTCCCATCATGTCTTATTTCTGGCCCCCTTAACTGTTGTTTGGAATCCTTACTCTTTCCTCTGTTTGTTTTCCTTCTCTCTCTACATCCTTTCTGCCTCTGTGCCCTTTAAGCTCCTGATTGTCCTGTTCTGAGACAAGAATATACTATATTTCTCAGTAGACCCTTACTTGCTCAGAGGCAGACCACCAGCAGCTAGAGGGGGCTGCAGAGCTACTCTTGCCCTTCTAGGATAGTGGGTCTTTGGTGGCTCTGTGATCACTCACTTCCTGCTCCCAAACAGGAAGTTTCTGTTGTCAGTCAAATCATGTGCCTATGAAAGTAGAACTGGCTTTGGGTGGGAGGGAAGGAGGGCAATATAGTCCCAGTAGAGAAGTCCAGTCACACAGTACTCCTTCCTCCTGGTGTCTTCTGCCAAGCTTCTAACAGAATCTTTCTAAGGCAGTTTTTAAATTTAGCTTCCTTCTAGCTAAAAGCCACTCCCCCTTCTTACTAGATCTTTTTACAAGTAATTTAAACTGCACAGCTATCAAGCCCTTTCAGTCACCTGAGATTTACACCTAGAAAACTGCTCAGATAACCATTCAATTCAGTTAACTCAGACAAACCACTTATTTTTTTTTTTTTGGTTTTTTTTGTTAGTTTGTTTGTTTTTTACCCTAAATTAAAGGTCCAAGTGCAAGAGTTCTACTTCTTTAGTCCCAATAGAGAAGTCCAGTCACACAGCACTCCTTCCTACCGGTGTCTTCTGCTAAGCTTCCCTCACTAGTAACCCCCCCTTTTTCAGAGTGAGTTCCATTTACTATTACCCTCTCTGTCCTGTTGTGCAGACCTCATATTCAGTAAATTTGATGAAGAAATATGCAGCTTAGCTGGCCCGGTGATGCGGATGGTTGAGGCACTGGACACCACACCTTGCTCCACGCTGGCAACCTGGGTTCGAGAATGAGCCCAGATCATTGGGGGTTGGCTGGGGAGGATTGGGTTTGAGCATCTGATGACTGCTCTCCCAGTCCTGGAGAAAAGGGTGGTCCCCGGGGATGCCCGGCAGTACTGCGAATGCGGAGGTGTCTGGAGGGGGGAGCACGGCAGATGTCTGGACATTGGTGGTTGGACATCATTGCATGTCTGTGCTCCCATTGGGGAGAAAATGGAAAAAGGCTGGTCACGACCAAGCAGCTTGATGGCTGTGCTCTGCCATGCGAGGAGGACTGTTGTGGAATTGAGCTGGGGAGGTTCAGAGCTGGTCCAGTTGGCAGGGACGGGGGAGCCCTCCAGCAGATTGGCCACAGTCATGCTGGACCCCCCATCATGCGAGTGAGCCTGCTGCTCTCCCCACAGACAGGGCTGGTGGCTGGATGCCCCCACCAGCAGGCGCCGCAGCAGGCGTGAAAAAGAAAGTTACAATAAAAAAAAAAGAAGAAATATGCAGCTTAAATGTGACAGAACCACTTGGGGATAGTGACCATAATATGATCAGAATAATACTTAAGTGAATCTGAAGTACCTTAAGGGGGGAATACCACACGGAAATGTTACAACAAAGAAAATTATGATGGGATGAGATCGTACCTTAGTTCATGGAATTGGAAGAAGGACTTGCAGGGGCAGACACTGGATTTTATTTGGAATCAAATAAAGCATTAATCTAATTACTGTAATTTATACCCAAAACTAAGAAATATAACCAATCTGGAAGAATTCCAAAATGGTTTTGTAGACATATAAAAAGAATTATCAGGAAAAAAAGAAAGCTTAAAAAAAATATAAAAAAGGCCCAACACCGGAAAGATGGATCAAATACAAAACTCAAGCTTGTAAATGTAAAAAAATAATTAAAAATACAAAGTCAGAAGCAGAGGTTAAAATTGCTACATTAACAGTGGAAAACAAGAAACAGTTCTTCAATTATATAGGCAGCTTAAAAGGAGGGCAAAGAACAATTAGATATTTGCAAGATGGGGATTCCATACTCGAGGATGAATGCAAGATAGCTAATCATTTAATAATTACTTTTTCAGTGTATTTCAGCAAAAAGAAATAAATGATACTGCCATAGATCCAGGGGATAATTATGATACATACATGAGAATTTTAGCTGAAAATTAGGTTTTTGGAAAAACTGAAAAAAGTGAAGGTAGACAAGTTAGCTTGATTGGATGGAATTTATCCAAGAGTTCTCAAAGAGTTGACAGACATTTTAGCAGGACCCTTTACCATTTTATTCCATGCCTCCTTGAGAGAGGAAAAAACTATATCAGAATGGAAAGTTGCAAATGTAACCCCAGTTTTCAAAAAGGTAGACAAACAGGATGTTGATGATTACCATCCCATTAGCCTGACATCCGTACTTGGGAAAATCATGGAAGAATTCATCAGAAAAATAACTGAACATTATATTGAACAAAACATGTTACCTAATTTTACCCAACACAGGTTTGTTTTGGTGCGATCATGTCTGTCTAATCCCTTACAATTCTTTGAACCTGTCAGTAGTGCCATTGACAAGGACAGACCATGGATGTGGTTTATCTTGGTTATTTCAAAGCCTTTGATTCAGTTCCACATAGGAAATTAGGAAATAAACTTATTGCACTAAAATTTCATCCCCCAGAATACAGCTTAAGTTGAATCATGGTTGAGTGACAGGCATTAGAGGGTGTGAATCCAGGGTTACCAATCAGACTGGGGTAGCATTACTAGTGGAATGCCACAATGATCTGTGCTGGGTCCCACATTATTCAATGTGTTTGTCTCCTCATGTAGGCATTGGAGAGCTAGAGAGCTCTTGGTTATGTAAATTTGCTGATGATACTAAAATAGGAGCCATAGTCAACAACCATGAAGCAGCAGCATAGTTTCAGAAATATCTGCACCTTCTAGATCAATGGGCAAGTAAACTTAATCTAAAATGTAATGAAGAGTAATGCAAAGTCAAGCATTTTGGCCATAATATAAACTGAACAACAGGGCACCTGAGTGTAATGTTAATGAAAAAGACCTTGGCGTTACCATTAAAGACTACTCATCTTTTGACATCTATGCCAGTAAAGTAGTTATAAAGTGTAACAAGATCTTAGGATGTATACTCAGGCATGTTAAAAGCAGGGGCTCAAAGGTAATTATCCCACTCTACTCTTCATTGGTAAGGCCCCACCTGGAATATTGTTCTTCTTTTAGTTTACTCAGTGTACTGTACTTGATTAATTTAGACATAAGAAGGCATAAGCCCATTGTGTAGGTCTCCCACTCTCTAGCGGGTGAATTAACCTGCTATGGTATTCCAGTTCAGATATTTATCTAGCTTAGCTTTGAATGTCATAAAACTCCCAACTTCTGCCACTTCTTGCAGGAGCTGATTCCATGCCCTAGCTGCCCTGATTGTAAAATAATGATCCCTTTTGATAGTATTGGTTTTAGGAATAGCCAATTTTTTGTTATGTCTTCTTAAGTTGGGTCTTTGGATTGCATGGCGGAAGCCACTTTGTGCTGATAAATCTTTGCCAACATATGGGGATTATAAGGTTGATGGAGAAAGTACAAAGAAAAACAACCAAGAATATTAAGAACTTAAAAACAGGTCATATGGGGAAAGGCTTTCAGTGCTTGGCCTGCATTTCTTAAAGTATAGGAGATTAAGAGGGGATTTATGCTTCATGTAATAATAATAATATTAAATTTATTTATAAGGTGCCTTATCTACTGCCAAGGTGCCTAACAACATAAAAACAGATCAAACTCATACAACATCAGACATCAATTCAGTTAAAATCACATGACAATAAATCATAAAAAATGAAACATTCAATTGGCTGAGAAGGCTTGGTGCCACAGAAAGGTTTTTAAGCCCTGCTTAAATCCCTCCACAGTTGCACACTCCCGTAACCGACGGGGTAGAAGAATTCCAAAGGGTGGGGGCTGCATACGCAAAGGCTCTTGCACCAGATGATTTTAAATTCACCCTAGGGATCTCTAACAACCCCTCGTCGGTCGAGTGGAGTGATCGACTGGGGCAGTAAAGGACCAGGAACTCTTTCAGATAGTCTGGGCCCTGTTCATGTAGGGCTTTGAAAGTCAGTAAACCAACTTTAAAGGTGATCTGCCACTGTACTGGCAGCCAGTGCAGTTTGCGCAGCACCGGGGTAATATGACAGGATCGATCAGATCCTGTCAAAAAAAGCCAGGCCACTGCATTCTGAGGCAGGAAACTACAGACCTGTCAGTCTGACCTCTGTGGTAGGGAAAGTGATGGAGTCACTTCTGAAGGAAAGAATAGTCGAGTACCTAGAGGCCAGTGGAGCACAGGACCCAAGGCAGCATGGGTTCACAGCGGGAAGGTCATGTCAGACGAATCTAATAGATTTCTTTGACTGGATGACCAAAGTAGTAGACCAGGGAGGGGCTGTGGACATGGCCTACCTAGACTTTAGCAAGGCATTTGACACAGTCCCACACAAAAGATTAATAGTCAAATTAACCAGCCTGGGAGTGGGACCCAGGGTGGTAGCCTGGGTAAAACATTGGCTGGACAACAGGACACAGAAGGTAATTGTAAATGGAGTCCACTCTGAAGAAAGGGGGGTTACTAGTGGGGTACTGCAGGGTTCAGTATTGGGTCTAGTCCTTTTTAATGTCTTCATCAGTGACATTGCAGAGGGACTGGAAGGAAAAGTATGTCTTTTTGCAGATGACACAAAAATCTGCAACAAGGTTGATACACAAGGAGGTGTGGAAAGGATGAAAAGGGACTTGGCAAGGTTGGAGGAATGGTCAGAAGTATGGCAGCTAGGATTCAATGCAAAGAAGTGCAAAATAATGCACCTGGGAAACAAGAACCCAGGGGAAGAATACACAATGGGTGGGGAGGTAGTAACAACAACAAAAAAGGAAAGGGACCGGTGGGTAATCATATCAGATGACCTTAAGGTTAGCAAGCAATGTGAGAAGGCAGTAGGGAGGGCTGGGGGTATACTAGGATGTATAGGGAGAGGCATCAGCAGCAGAAAACAGGAAGTTGTTATCCCTCTGTACAGACAGTTGGTGAGACCCCATCTGGAGTACTGTGTCCAGTTCTGGAGACCCCACCTCTGCAAGGACATAGACAGGATAGAGGCAGTCCAGAGGAGGGCAACTAAAATGGTGCAGGGTCTGCAAGAGAAGCCATATGAGGAGAGACTAAATGAGCTTAATATGTATACCCTTGAGGAAAGAAGGGAGAGGGGGGACATGATAGAAACTTTTAAGTACCTCAGTGGAATCAACAAAGTCCAAGAGGGTAGCATTTTTCAGAAAAAGAGACTTGCAAGAACAAGGGGACACAATTTAAAGATAGAAGGAGGGCGGTTCAGGGGCAATGTGAGGAAGTATTATTTCACAGAGAGGGTAGTGGATGCATGGAACAGCCTTCTTAAGGAGGTTGTGGGGTCTAAAACTGTGGGAGAATTCAAAAATACATGGGACAGACATAAGGCAATTCTTGTGGGAGGTAGGAAGAAATAGGCTGTTGGTTAACTAGGATCTGCGGCCTATCCTGTAGGTAGTGAAATGGGCAGACTAGATGGGCCTAGCAGTCCTTATCTGCCGTCAAAGTCTATGTTCTATGTCTATGTTCTAAGCTGCAAGCGATGGATTTCTACCCCAGAAACTCCTAGGTAGAGGGAGTTGCAATAATTCAAGCGCGAGGACACAAAGGCGTGGATCAGAGTAGGAAGGTCGTCAGACGGAACCAGATGCCTAATCCTGGCGATATTCCTAAAATGATAAAAAGATGTTTTGACGACAGCTGACACCTGAGAATGCAGGGTCAGTCCATCATCAAAAACTACCCCCAAGTTATGCACACGTTCAGAGGTCGGGAGTAAGACGCCACCAAGAAAGATTCCAGAGGGTGCACCAACACCTGACCCCTCTATCTGACGACCTAGGTCCACAACCAATACCTCATTTTTTTCCGAGTTCAACTCCGGCCAGCTGGAATCCATCCACTCCTGGATTTCTTTCAGACAGTTATTAAAGTCCGAGAGAGCTCCACCCTGGTCGGGTGAAAAAGAAAGGTAGAGCTGGGTATCATCTGCATAGCAGTGAAACCTCAGCCCGTACCTTCTTAAAATGTTTCCGAGGGGTAGTATATGCATAGAAACATAGAAACATAGACTTTGATGGCAGATAAGGACCTCTTGGCCCATCTAGTCTGCCCATTTCCCTACCTACAGGATAGGCCGCAGATCCTAGTTAACCAACAGCCTATACACCGCGAATAACATGAGTGACACCACTGAACCCTGAGGCACCCCACATGATAGAGGAATTGGGCCTGAAGAATGAACCCCAGACACAACTCTCTGTGTTCTACCCATGAGAAAAATTGTAAACCATCTGTAGACTGTTCCCAACAGTCCACAGATATGCCTCAGGTGCCCTATCAACACCACATGGTCCACGGTATCAAAAGCTGAAGAGAGATCCAGAAGGACCAAGATGGTATGGTTCTTCCAATCTCTTGCCATCAGGAGATCACTGAACACCTGAACCAGTGCTGTCTCGGTACTATGTCTCTTACGAAAACCGGACTGGAATGGTTCATAGTTGTTATGGATGGTCAAATGGTTCTCCAGTTCAGCTGCCACTACTTTCTCAATTACCTTCCCTACAAAGGGAAGGTTAGAGATAGGTCTGTAGTTTGCATGGCAGTCAAGGTCCAAGGTAGCCACCGCCTCTTTCAGGGAGCTGGGAAACTCTCCAGATTCCAGGGCACACCAGACTATCTGCACAGGGACTGGACCGATGACATCTATACAACTCAAAATTAAGGAAGTTGGTCCAGAGTCCCAACTACAGCACATAGGGCTCACATGCTAGATAATCTGCACGACATCCATGAACTCCAGTTGACTGAAGGTACTCCAGGAAAGCTGAGATACAGTGACCCCGTACTGATGAAAAGCAACACCCATAGAGTATGCTGGCTGAAGTGCCACCCTGATGTCAGCCACCTTATTTGCAAAGGATTGAGCAAGCTCATGGCACTTTAATTGCGAAAAGGCTTTCCGAACATGTAGACAGGTTGAGTTGCACAGTCTGTCCATAGTTTGAAAAAGCTGAGCTGGTCGATTCTGAGCAGCTGCAATCTCCCCGGGCAAGAATTCTGCCTTCTTACAGGTGATTGCAGATTGATAGACTTGATAATGGTTCATCAATCTAAGGTGGTCGGCATCAAGGGCGGACTTGTGCCAGCAACACTCTAACCTTTGTCTTAGTCTCCGCATCTCCCTTAAAGTCCCATCAAACCAAGGGGACCTGGGGCGAAGGGAGAGAGGGCAAACACAGATGGAGCAATGGAGTCCAGAGCCACCGAGATGGCTAAATTTTAAGGCATCATGAGGGTCTCTGGATCACTGCTTGCCAACGAGAGGGAAGAGAGATCAAGTGCCACCGCTAGGCCATGAGAACTTATATCCCATAAAGGGCGATACCTAACCATCTCCACAGGGATAGGCCTACAAGGGGGTGCTAAAACTAAACCCCAAGGTGTAATGATCAGACCACAAAGCATTTCATAATGAAGAGTTATGGGAAAGCACAGGGTTGTGTATAAAGCCAAGTAATAGTAGCAAAAGGACCCACAGATTGCAACTAAGGGGTGAAATTTATAGAACCAGTAAGAGAGATGGGTGGTTCAGTTAAAGGCTAGTTGCAATTTGGAATGCCCTGCTAGAATAGATTTTTCTCAGTAGTTTCATGGATAAATAAAAAAAAAATCATTGGATACTCACATGGGCAATTAACGCATTAGTCAGTAGCACTGATATGTGATGGTTCTAACTGCCAACTGATTCTTTCCCCTATCTATGAATCTATGACTGGTGGATATCACAGAGGCCCTACAGAAGCTGATGGTTGGCCACCAGTGGAAACAGTCATCATCACCACCATCACTGGTAGTGAGCCCATGAATGTGGCTGCAATGCAACAGTTCCTGCTGACCCCATGGGTTCTTGCCCCCCCATTACCGGGCTGTTTTCCCCATTGGTTTCCCCAGCCCCTGATGTATTTCTTGCTCATGTTTTTGTTCCATTTGTACTGCCTGTTGCCAGTTTTTATATTGAAGTTTATTTTTGATACTGAAGCATCTGTGTTGTGTATCTGTCATAGGTGCCCTCCTTGCCCACTCTCAGCACCCCGCACTGTGCAGCTCCATACCAAGAGCTTTGGTCAAAACTGCACCACTGCTTGCCCCCTTTCTAGTCCACACTGTCTTTAGCTCTATATTCAGAGCTGCACTGCTGCAGTACACTGCACACTTGCCTGTCGTTTGCACAGCATGCATTCTGCCCTATATTCACAGGATTTAGTGCCAATGCAATGTCTCTGAATATAGCAGTCTAAGGGACTGGTACATGTGCATGTGCCAATGAAGTGCAAATATTGTGCTTGCATGCACTTTTCAATACCTGGCCCCTGATTGGCAGTTGTATAACTTCTAACATGCACGGCAGGATATTGACTCTCCCACTGCTGCCTACTGCTTTGATGTCTGCTGCAGGAGGTTTCTGGGATTTGTAGTGAAAGAATATGTCAGCCTACAACCAAGCAAAATTAGTTTGATATAATCTACTGTACTACAGTAAACAGTAAGCAAACCAAAATGTTTTTTTGCCCACAAAGTGCACACAGTGACCAGCCCTACACTTGAGTAAGGGATGCTTTGTGCTGCCTGTTTCCCCCGTTAGTATACTGGAACTTACTTTTAAAAGCAAACTGATTAAAACAAAACTTAGAAATAAGGATGAGTTTACTGCTTCCTGCTTTGAGTTCAAAGGAGAATTCTAAATATTCTTCAAACAGGAAAAGGACATACAGTACAGTATGATGAGTTTCAGAGATGCTCCCAAATTCAGACTTGCTCAGTAAGCCTGAAATCAACAGTTTCAAAATCACGATGAAAAGAAAACATTAATGTGTACAAAGAACACTGCAGGTAGAGTACAGCAAATGGCACGGTGGGTGATCTACCAAGATGGCAGTGAAGCACTCTAGATGGGACACTTGTTCTTTTTCTGTCTCTTGACTCCTTTTTCCCTATGGTTCTAAACAGTTTAATGAGAGTGTGTGATAGCCAAAAGACAAACAAAAGGGCTAGGCACATGAAAGATGTCTGCTTTTTGTCCCAAGATTTTCTGTCATGTACCAGTGCTAGACCAAAGGAGCATTTACAGTCTGAGTGAAACAAAGTTATAGCTACTAAAGTCATATTTTCTGTCACCTTCTATGTTCCCATGCACGTCACTCTTTCAGGCTTTTGCAGCATGTCACTCCTCTCCCTGTTGGAGTCACTCAAAATGGTGCCATACACCAACAGGTCCCAGTGTATCCCACTGATGCCCTGGTCAGTTCTATTTCTCCTCAGAGATCTCCCTTTCCAGCTAACGAGGAGAGAAAATAAAATGTCACAGAAGCCAAGGGTGAGGTACTGGTGTTGGGTAGTGGGTGTTCTGCTGATGAGGGTCTGGCTGTGTAGGGAAGCACATGGAGAGGCAGTCACCCTAGAAAGCCTTGGTTGTCCATTTTGCTATATATCCCTGTTCTCCTCATCTATTCCTGCTTCCCATGCAAGCCATGGTGAAGGCAGCATCCTGGGGAAGGGACTCACTGTCATATGGCAATTTTTGCCAGCAATGGCCCTATGCTTTCTTCATATACTACTCTACAAGTTGTACATGTCACCTCCCTCCCCAGAAGGACTGTATCGGCATAGGTCTACTTTCACCCTCTTTGCTGGCCTCTGTTCTTGATGTCTCTTGTTTTTAGCATGAACCCAGGTCACTAGCATGCCAGAGTGGTTACCCACTGCTCGGTGCCATGGAGATGGGTAAAGTCATATTATAAAAATAGAACATTCATGAAAAGTGACCATTACAAATTGAAAGCCCATACAAAGTTTCTTTAGATGAGTTATTGGACTTATCAGTAGCTGGAAGAAGTCCAAATATATAGACGACCAAGTCTGCTCAATACTGATACTACAGTACATATTCACCATTTATAAAACACTGTGATTTCATAGAGAACAAACTGTGCCTAACTACTGTACACGTCGTCAAGCACAGCTTGTTCCTGCTTGAATCAGAAAGATCCATGAAGTGGTGGTAATGTACAGCAGGATATCTAGTGAACAGGCCTAGTTATCTATATTTGGACTGCTGCTGTTAGTTACTTTTACAGATGCAGCAGCTGACTTGGTCATATAGTTCCAGATATTTCACAATATTCCTAAAGACATTCTCACTGGTGGCCCTATAGCAGTTTTATAGGTGGGCAGGCAGGGAATTTCTCAAGAAATGTCACAGAAATTGTGGGAAATATCTGACCTTGTCAATTGCTGCAACTGTAAGACCACTATCTGATTTAAAAGAACTTTTAATGATTTTGTGCAATAACGGCAACTCAATAAGAACACCAACAAAGAAGAGCAAAGCAAACACCACACAAAGCCAAAATGGTGAACAACATGACAGCGACCGCCGCAAACAGTGATGGTTGCTTACTTTCTAAATGGCAGCAACATAAATTACATGTTTATGTGGGGGTTATGGTCCTCGCAGCCCCTAAGCTTAATATAATCAACTCTGGGGGGGAGGGGTGGAGAGAAGAAAAAAAAATCCACCGCAGACGGACCAAACCCTGGTCCACCAGTGCTAGAGGTGGTGAATGAAACAACTACATCAATCAGCCAGTTCAGAACTGCTTGGCTGAACATACCCTTTTAGCCTGCTGCAGCTTGTGGCAAGCTCACTGCTACAGTTACTATACCATACTCCAGTCCGGTACATGGTCAATAAAGCACTTTACAAACAGCACAGGAAGAATCATGCTGTGTGAAGCATGTAAGGATTTACAGTGACAGGGGTAACAGAGCAGTAGGGAATTACTGCTACCCATGTTGCGCACCGAAGAATGTAGTAAGGGATGAAGAGGTCTTTGCTGCTGCAGTCTGGCTGAGCCACTCCCTTGGTGGGGTGGCTTAGACACCAGGATGTGGCAGAAATGGAAACCTTTGGACTGTAGTTCAGTTCCTCCCAGGTCTCCTTGTGTAACTATTTTTTTCAATTTTGTTGCCGAAAACAAAATCCCCCCCCCCCGAGTCTCTCCCAATCCTCAAAGTCCACAGCCCCAAAAGACAAAGTCCCATTTATTTCAATTGAAGTGAGCCATTGTTGCAGGGTTGTTGTTATGTCCTGCATTATGTTGGAGCACTACATTTTGCTTGCGGCAATAAGTGCTGCGCTGTATTTGCATTAGGCATTATGACCCTGTGCCTCCTAACTGCACTTTCACACTCGCCAATCGTACCGGCTGTCAAACTGAGTTGCTCATACTGAGTCCCTCAATTTGACTTGCCCACATTATGTGTTAGCCTTTTAATGGGCTTTCAGTCTGTGAAGGTCACTGTGCATGAATGTTCTCCTTTAAAAAAGGATTTCAAAGCACTTAAAAGACAACAACTGATACCCACTGTTTCTCAATACAGATATTTCTTTGGAGAACCTTGATGAAGTGTCTGTGACACATAGCACTAGGGATAAGCCAATAGTGTTCAGTTACTTAAAAAGTCATAGCCAACAGTGGACTATAGCCAAAAGCAAAAAAAATCAAACACCCACATAAAGATCCTCAGATGGCCTTTCAAAGCAGGAAGATGCTGACTTAAATGTGTGCTTCACCTTTGTCCTACCATTTACGTTCCTTATCTACTTTTCTGCTATTTCAAGACGCTCCATCTATGTGTGACAAAACGTCACAGTTTGAGGCAATGGGATTGATTTTACAATAGCCCTTGGAGTGATACAAAGTGTGCTGATCTATGGATGTGGCAAACTTTGGGTGCATCAGGCACCCTGTGCCCTATTTTATAAAACAGGGTGTCCCTGTGCCAAAGTCCCTAGAGTTGCCGCAGCCATTGGGTTGTGCCAAACATGTGGTACACCTGAGGGTTTTCCAGAGGGATTCAACAACCCCCCACCACCAGCTGAAGCCTAGACAAGCTGCAGTAGTGGGGGGTTAAACTTGCTGGAGGATGGGGATCACAGGCTGCTGGAGCAGTGGGGTGCTGTAAGGTATGATGGGGGCATGGCAGCAGAAAGAGGGAGTGGAGGAGGCATCTATAAGAGGTACCATATGGACTAGCACACTGGTGAGTGGAATGGGTTGGGGGGGTTGGCATGGCCACACTATCATGACCTGTACCAAAGGCAGAAGCAGACCTGGCACCTGCCCCACAGGATCCATAGCCCCATACATGGGGTGGTTGGCAGTGGGTGCAGTTTTGTTTTGGGGGTGCATGTAATGGTCAGATATATGCCTAGGACACTGCAACAGTCCCTTGGTACACTGTCTCCCTTCATGGTGACCGGTGGATGCCCGACTACACTGCTGGGAACTGTGGGTCCTGTGAGGCAGGTGCCATGGCCGCTTCCACCTGTGGTCCAGGTCATGATGGTGTGGCCATGCCAAACTTCCTACCTGGTAAGAGTGGCTGTGTGCTACTCCATATGATACCTATAGCACCCACTGCTCCAGTAGCTCCCTGTCCACAGCTTCCAGTTACCACATCCCACTCTCTGCCTTGCCAGGCAGTGGCACAGGACCCTTAGACCAGCTTCTGGCTGGTCTAATTTTAGCCCCATATTGCAACCATGGTGGGGCATCTGGAATTGCAATTAAGTGAATGGTGCAGCCCCGCTGTGGCCCTGGCCCTCTTGTGACCTGTCGCAAGAGCGCTTCTGCCACAAGGGTGATGCAAGGTGGCTTTGCTGCATGGCATCCAAGTTTTGACACAGCCTATGTTCAAAAATCAAGACTTCATTCACATGTTTGTGAATGACTATTACAGTACGCACTGCAATCCCATTGGTCCACAGTGTGCTTGCAGCTGATACTGTAAGCTGTCACTTGGTGGGCAGCTGCAGGGGTTTGTGTGTGGGTTTGCTGCTGCCCACTGATGATGAGGGGGAGCTGGGTGTGCTGGGGTTCCTGTGTGGGTGGGTGGTGCCACTGGACCACCAGGGAAATATTGCACATGTATGATGGGTGATCGGAGCTATCAGAGGGTGGGGGAACCACTAGTCTACCAGGAACACAATATTAGAATATTTTGGGCCCTCAGGGTTACGGGCAGGGAGGGGGGAACCACTGGACC
The DNA here is from genome assembly GCA_016271365.2 of Neoceratodus forsteri. Taxonomy (NCBI): domain Eukaryota; kingdom Metazoa; phylum Chordata; order Ceratodontiformes; family Ceratodontidae; genus Neoceratodus; species Neoceratodus forsteri. The sequence continues at coordinate 46,755,713 of CM057451.1, forward strand.
ACCAGCAATATTTATTTAATTTATTTGCCAGTGATCAGGGCTTCCAGTGGGGAGGGGGATACCAGTTGACTACCAAAGCAGTATTACATTATTATGTACAGAGATTGGGGCTACGGGCAGGGAGGGAGGGGGCACCACTGGACCACCACAGAGTTTTGTGGATGCTTGAGGATGGTGTTCTCGGTGGGGGGGAAGCCACCCACAGTTGTTGGCCGCTGTGTTGCGCCCTGCACTAAAATGACCCAATTGTGGGTGGCTAGCAACTGAGTCTTTTTCTATTGGCGCACCTCTGGGTTGTGCCAGATTATGCACTGCACATCCTGGGCTGAATATCGGGTTGTGCCACATATGCATGGGCATGCATGCTCCCTGGAGATGAGCTGCATACATTATCTTTGCACCCTGGTGCATGGGGAATTGTGCTGCGCATTTCCTCCCTTTGAATATTACCCTGGGGTGCATTTCTGGGGTTGTGCTGGTGCAACTCAGTTGTGTCAGTCACAACCCCTTTGAATATCTAGGCCAGTAAGGCACTCTTTAACTATAGCTTCCATATCTTGTGAACTTACAGTACAGTATGTCATTTTCCTGCATTATATTGGTTTTAGCAGAGTAAGTTTGTGAGTTTTCTATATAAGATTTCCGTTTCCTTGCTATACATCTATTTTTTATCTTTTATTTTGTCTTAACATCGGTATAATTTCACCTTTCCCTGATATTGGAGGCTCACATACACAGGGAATACATTCTATGCAATATATTTTATGCATATTCCTGAAATGATCAAGATGGGGAGAAGTTCTTTCAATCCATAAGCAAAAAGAGGGTCAAGAAAGACAGGATAGTTAGGCTGAGGAAGAGAGATGTATGGGTGGAGGAAGAAGTAAGCAAGGCAGAGATACTAAATGAGTACTTCTGCTCTGTCTTTATGAGGGAAAAAGATGGGCTGGTGCCAACTGGGAGAGTAGGCAGTAAGAGGAGGGGCCACAGACATGGTAATTAAAGTAGATGGAGTGAAAGAGGGGTTGCTAGCACTGAAAGCAGACAATTCTCCAGGAACGGACAGCACACACCTAAGGCTACTAAAACAGCTAGCAGGGGAGTTTGAGGGGCCTCTGGCTGACCTCTTCAATGGATCCCTGGAGTCAGGCATGGTGCTGTAGGACTGGAAAATGGCAGACATGGTGCTTCTCCACAAGAGTGGACCAAGGTATGATCCAGGGAACTATAGGCCTGTCAGTCTGACCTCAATCATGAGCAAACTCATGCAGACCATACATTAGGAGAGGCTGATAAGGTACATTGAAGAGAATGGTCTCTAGGGTGAGAGGCAGCATAGGTCTGTGGGAGGAAGGTCATGTCAAATGAACCTGATTGACTTTTTTGACTGGGTCACAAGGGCAGTGAATGGGGGCCAGGCAGTGGATATCATTCACTTGGACATCAGCAAAGCATGCCATTCAGTGCCACAAAAGAGGCTAATCAGGAAACTGATGGATCTTGGGGTTGGGGAGAAAATGGCAAGGTGGGTGGAAAGCTGGAAATGTGGCAGGACCCAGAGAGTGGTGGTGGGTAAAAGTAATCCAGCACCAGGGAGGTCACCAGTGGGGTCCCTCATTCAGGAGAGGGTTATCTGAAACCTCTAAATTAATTGGATTAAATATTTTACTTGAAGAAGTAACTAGAATAGGCGGGGCTGGTCCTTGTATTCTCAGAATTTCTCTTTTACCCATAAGATCTGTCTTATTTCCTGGCCCCAATATGTAACTAATAATGTTTTTCTATGTTCCTGTTGTTTTCTCCTTGGTCCTTCTGAATAATTTTCCATTCTTTAAAGTATTGGAGTGCACTTTTGATTTATTTTTTTGTCTTGTTTTCATTTTATAAGCACAAGAACAGCACTCAAGAATTTAAAAACAATAATTCCCTCTGAAGAATTTATGAAAAGGAAATTATAACCACAAATAAATGGTAAATAAATGAAGTAAATTTCTATACTACAAAATTAAATAAAATGGTGTGCAAAAACACAGTAGTCCCATACAAGTATCAAATAACAGAATGGGCTGTGAGGCCCGCAATAACAAATAAATAATTCCACAATGTTCTTATCTTATCTAGGGAAGTAATTGTCCATTAGCAGATTTCAGAAAGCCATCTGTAGAGTTCAAACTATCTGGCTGTTTGGCTGGGGCAGTAAGGCTCCCTTTTCCCTATTCTGTTTTCCCTTCTGCTGTGGAATATATCCCTCCCTCTCTCTGCATTTTTGGGCAAAATGAAACAGAACCTCCACCTTGTATTGGAGCCTTCAGAAATGAATACTGAAACAGCACTAAGCCCAGAGGAAGACGAAGAAGAAGGAACAAATGAAAACATTTAAAGTAAACATAAAATTAAAAAGTAGCCATAATTATAAATTTCCTAACTAAAAATCACAATTGCTAGAAGTTCATCAAAGATAAAAAAAACTGCAAACCCAGCAAGTAAATACATCAGAAAGGGTTTTAAAAAACTGTAATAAATGCAAACATACTGGTAGCAGAATAGGAAAAATGGACTATGTACATTGCACTATAAATTGTTATCAAAGTGTGCATCTAAATAAAACAGCATAAGACTAAAGGCGCACTTTTCCTAGGACAAAAAGAAGGGGAGGTCACAACAAAACGATTCATAGAAAAAGGTGTTATCTAGTAACTGCCATCTAGTTCACAAAACTTCCAGTAACTTTGAGAGAAACTCAGAATCGTGAGGCTGCAGAGAGTCTCTGATGAGAATGGCATCTGTGACTGAGAATGCCAGTACTTGCATGTTAAGAAGAAGCGGTCACGTGACCACTGTGACGCAAAGATGTTTAAAATCCAATATCATAAAAGATTTTATAAAAATGCAGCAAAACATGAGCTAATATATATATGATATATATAAACAATAGAAATAATGAAAGGTGCCTCAGATATAAACAGACATGTAATCGGTATAACACCGAGTGTAAACCTTAGGCAAATAAACCATTGTGTGGTATTGGTTTAGAAAGGGGGCTAAAAGTACTCCAAACACAACATAAAGATTTTAGCTTTAAATATGCAAAATTCACTTAAAGCAGCCAATAGAAAAAACATATAACCATAAAACTAAATAATTAAGCATATCAAGAGTTAGCAGTGAGATAAATTAAGAGTGCTGCTAGACGCATGCCACCATGTAGGCTCGTGACACTTTAGAGCTCAGAAGGATATTTTTTCTGATTTTCCATTGTAAGCTTGTGTTACATGTTTAAAATAAACTTTGAGCTCTCTTTAAAATGTGGGTCCCAATTCCAGAACTGTTACGCATGTCGCAAAGTGACTTGTGCCCCCAAAAATGGTGCAAATAGCATTTTGCATCATGGGTAACAACATTCAATATTCCAAAATGCAGCCTACGACCATGCCAAAATGGTCCTACCCTACTAGTTACACCACAAACCCCCTGCAACATGGTGCAAGGGGGTTTATGGCAGCAGTTATGCCCTATTCCAGGAGGGTTTCTGTCACAACAGCACATTTGCGATTCCAAGAAAACCCTCGGAGGACATTGGTCAAAGTACAGTTAGACCAGTTATTAACTGGCCTAAGTGTACTTTGCATCCACTGTGGGTGCACCACTGTGCCATGTGCACCCAACAGCCACCCCCCTATGATCCTACATAAGCCCTCCCACCCGTCCCTCTTGGCATATATCCAGGAAAGCCTCTGCGGGCTGCTGGTACCCTAAGCCCTGATCCCTGAGCATTGCCGCAGGGCTGTATCTCTCCCTCCTGTATCCAATCAATTGCCCGCAAGGCTGAACATTCTCCCCATGCCCAAGTAGCAAGTGGTGCCCACAGGGCTGAACCGTCCCCCTGTCACAAGCACTGATCCTGATCGTCCAGCATGCTGGTAATATCAAATATGCTGTGCATGTATGCCCTGGTAGTCTAGTGGCCCCCACCCACCCATCCAGCAGTGTCAGTCCACCCACACACCCCCATCACCCATTCCAAGTCAGCAACTGGCACATCCCACCTCTCACCTCCTTGGCCTGCCACCGACTGAGCACCCTCTGAGTGCGTGCTACTGTATACAGTATGCATTCAATGAAAGAGCTGTCATTTACTGAACACATACTGTGTACAATAGTACACACTCAGAGGGAGCTCAGCCAGTGGCTGGCCATGGAGGTAAGAAGTAGTATGTGCCAGTCACTGACTGGGAACAGGTGTGGGGGGTGGGGGTGAACTGGCACTGCTGGATGGGGGCCACTAGACTATGAAGGCATATGGACATGGCATTTTTAATATTACCAGTGTGCTGGTGATCGAGGATTGAGGCTTGGGGATGGGGGGGCATGTTCAGCCCTGAGGGACAATGTTTGGATATGGGGGGAGAGGCATATTCAGCCCTGCAGGGTGTTACTTGGAGACTGGGGCTTGGGGCAGGGGCTTGCACCCAGTTGGTGGGCTTTACTGTGGCTTGCAGCACCCTGTTGAGGTGTGCCCTCCCTTTGGCACACCACTTGGGGTGATGCAAGTCATGGACATAGCCACTGGGGACTCTGACTGTTCTAGAATCAGGTGCAGGGTCCCCAGCGCATCGGCATTTGGTGCAAGTTACAATTGTCGGTGACTTGCACCATGCCTTCTAGAATTGGGCCCCTGTTGTCTATGGTGTCTTTGGTGTCTTCAATGCTGATCCAAAGCCGCTAGGTACTCCTCTTTCAAACTGGCCAACCCTCCACAGGGCTCCCTGCACCTCCAACTTTTGGGGCAGGCTCCATCACACTGGACTCCAGGTTCCTTAAGTGGGAAGGCAGAACACAGAGAAGATGAGTACCAGAAACCACAGGCAGCACAAGATTGCCTGGAAAGGATTACAGAATAGCACTCTGAAATAAAACAGCTATGTTTTAGGCAACGGTGGCATACTTGTAAAAAGTAAAAGGCATATCCAAATCCCTGCTGTTGTGGTTCCTCCTGTGACAAAGCATGGAGATGCCTTCTTACCATCACTCCACAGTGATTTCTGTTGTAAAGCGTCCTGATTCAGGCTGTTTTTCTTGACATAGTAAACTGTAACAAATGTCTGTTAATGTTTTTTTCATACCCTAGTGAACTGTAACGAACATCTGTTAGTGTTTTTTTCATGACATAGTGAGCTCTAGCAAATGTCTGTCAGTACTGTTTATAATGATATGATCAAATCAAATCAAATCATTCTTTATTTATATGAGGCGCCTTTCTTAAACCAAGGCGCCTGTACAATATAACATAAAACGATAAATAATTAAAACAACATTAAAAATATTCAAAAATCATTAATGATGAACTGTAACCATGGTCTGTTGGAGCTATGTTTCATGACATAGTAAACTGTATTGAATGTAGGGGTTGTTTTTCATGATATAATGATTTATAACAAATGTCTGTGGAGGCTTTTTTTTCACAGTGTGGTGAGCTATAACAAGGAGGTTTGCCTGGTTCAAAAGCAGGCCTATTTGTTCCAGGGCCCTGACCAAAGTTGATTTAGTGGCAAATAGAAGGGGGGGGGGGTTTGGAGCCAAGGGGGTAGTCAAAGGGGGGGAGAGAATATAGAATGGCATCACTGTGAGGAGGTGGAGTCAAGAAAGCACAACAAGAGGGTATTAGGCAAGGAAAAGAGAAAGGGGCTGCTCTGAGCAGGCTCCCTCACAATTTTGCTGGCTAGTAATTTTAACTACCAAGCAAATCAGTCGGCTGATTTTTGGGAGAAAATCTTTGTTGCAGAATTGTGTTCCAGAGTCATTGGTGAGACAATGGTGTAATTTCAAGTTTGGTAAGTATCCAATACACTGAATATGCCAGGAGATAGTTGTTTTGTAGGGAAATCAGCAGAAAAAAACGTAAAATATCAAATGAATGCTACAGAATAAGGTTTATCCTTAGCTTGAAAGTTCTGTGGGCCAGCAAGCCTGAGGTTCAAATGGAAAGGTATTTAAAAGATTTGAAAGTTTCAGGTAGTTTAAGGTGAAAGAGCACAATGCACATCACAGAGATAGCGACTATAAAACAAATGGCTAACAAAAACTATTACAGTTGGATGGTGCTGGCGAATCCTTTTGACCATTTTTCTGAGGCTTTGGATGATTTTGCAGAGCTTAGCAGCATTCTTTGTTTTCTGAACTTAACAGAGTTTTGTTTTCCAAGCACAGCAGTGTTTTGTCCTACAGCTCATTAGTGGCAGAAAGGGCGAGGGCTGTAGAAAGGGGCCTCATGATGTTTTTGTGGCTTTTTTGCTTAGCTAGCAGCATTTTTTCCTGTTGTAGAGAGGAGCAATGCAGCACATTTGATGCAGAAAGGGAGGGCAGTAAGAATGGGGCCTCATGAAAATCGAAGCTATGGAAGAGTCATCGGAGCTTAGTGGTCCGGCTGTTTAAAAAAAAATCGAACACAGAAGAAGATTGAGTTACCAGAGGAAAAGGCCTTTGGGGATGTAGCGATGAGGGCACTTTAGGAAAGTGAGGGAATGAGTTGGAACGTTGGTGGGTCAGAAGAAGAACAGGTAGTATAGCGGGACCACATGTTTTTTGATAATTTAAAGGGTAATAATTTGGGACTCTGGAACCCAAGATGAAAACTGCAAGTGTGTGGCGGTGGGGCATCCTGGTGAGGTCTCAAGTAACAAGAGCGATTTGGAAGCAGAAAAGAAGCAGGCAAGCAGACAGTTTCTTGGGTGAATAAGAACAATGAATCAAAATGCGATGATGCACATATTATAAATTAACCTTTGGCATGAGATTCAGGTACAGCGACAGACATATGTGGACAGCATATAATACCTGAATTTAGGTCTAAGTAGTTGGTAAGTGGACACGGTTTGCAGCTCCAAGGGGAGCGTGTTCCAGAAATGATGAGCAAGAAAGGAGATGGCTTGCTCTCCCCTGGTTGGTGGAGAGTTTGGGAACACAAAATAAAGACATGTTCAATTATCTGAATCTGTAAGTACTAGAATGGCAACTCAGCTAAGGAGAATGGTCCCAGAGTATGTTATCAATGAAGCAGCCAAGCATTATGAGTGGGAGACAGCTATCCACACCAGTGTACAGCAGACAATAGTGGATGAGGTGATTAGCCTAGAGGGAAAAAATACATACATTATTGTACACCACGTTCAATTAAGACTGGTTTCTTTTGGAGGTATTAATATAGTACAATAAACAATAGTACAAGTGGGCTAGAAGAATACCATGGACAACTGCTAAACAAGCTTTGGGAGTAAGATTATGCCTGACTCTGTAGATAAATCCCAGCTGAGAGATGACTGTTTTTTTCAGACAACATTAACATAGCTCAAGTCAAGTTAAGTGAGGTGAAGCACCCAGAGATGTGTGCAGAGACAAGCACTCTTGTATCTACCGTGGCAGGCGAGGCACCGGGCCAGAGGAGTTTGGTCCTAAAGTTTAGAAATACAATAAGGTAATTCTACCAAGGCATACGTAATGGGGGATAAACTAAAACAGTGTAAAGGGTGTCATATGTATGACATAGAGGACTATGAGAAATATAATTCTGAGAAATGTAATCATGTCAAAAAACTGTTGGAGGAAAACAGAGAGCTGAAACATCAGTTTAACACAGAGAGAACAGAGGGAACTGGAACAGTTCATAGGTGATAAGTGGTGATCATTGCAGGAGGGTGAGTCAAAAGAAAGGAAGAGTACTGCAGGAGCTGGTACAATAGAGCATATGGCCATAATGTCGCTGTACGAATAGTCGTGGCTAAATTGCTGTGGTCAAAATGTCCTCAGGGCATGAAGTAGCCAGACAAAATCCCATCATGGAATCATCATTTCCCCTCCTATTTTCACACTGTAACATGCCTTTATTTTTCCTGTAACATTCAGGAAGCAGGAGAATGAATTTTACAAGCAGTTACTATTGTTTGGATTTGGTAGTAACGGTACTCACTGTGAACGTACCATGGGTCAGCACTGTAGTACAGATAAAACCTTTTAGAAAAATGTTTCAGAAACAAAAAACCTGGCTACACTGAAACAAAATCAGGTCAGTCTGCTATTAGAATAGATAAGAGAAACTTTGACTTACCTGATTCTGTATCTGTATGACGCTATACTGCTCTAGGCTCTATGCAGTATATATACAATTAACATCAACCGCCCCTAACCAAAGCAATTAAACTAATGACACTCAGGTGTTGCCATTAATTAAAGTTACTTAAAGTTATGTTGCATAGGCTGTTTCCTTCATTCCAGTTCAGCAGTCCAGACATACAGCACAGCAGTAGCATGGAGTTTGTTCCCACTCAGAAGGGTAAAGTGAAACTTGCCATAGACAATTATCTTTATACTAAGGAAAAGGATGGCACAGAAGGGAAAGTTACATGGTGCTGTGAACAGTGCACATGCTGTGCAAGGCTCCACACTCTTGATGGTGCTATTAATCTTCCTCCGACTGAGCAAAACCATGTACCAGTGCATGGCAAAACAGAAATAATCAAAGCTTGTGCCCAGATGAAATGCAGAGCTGACTAGACAGTGGAGCAGAGATGAAATATTGTGCACCGTGGGCTTCAGGAAGTCTCAGTAAAGCATGCACGTTTGCTTCCATCACAGGAGATCCTTAGGTTGGATGTCCATCGCCACAGGCAGCATAGAATTACCAATGGCAAGGACATACAGCTCTTTTCCTGACCTGTTAATAATGTACCCTTGCTCAGAGTCACCAAGAACAACCTTGTTATCTTTGCCAGTGATGATTTACAGGTGTTGACTGACAACACACACTGGTTCTGCGATGGCACCTTCTCGGTGGCCCCTAGGGAAGACAACCAGCTATACACAGTGCACGCACTGGTCAGAGGTGTAAATTGTCCCTACATTTATGCACTTCTTCCTGGCTGCTGTGAGGGAATGAACCATCAATTCTTTACCCACCATCAGAGTCTCACGGGTGGTAACTTGCACCCTTCTAGCATAATGACTGATTTTGAGCTGGCAGTAATAAATGCACTGAGATGCACATTACCAAATGCAGAGTTGAGTGGTTGTAATTTTCATTTGGAACAAGTGATGTAGCGCAGAGTACAGAATGATGGCTTACAGCAGCATTATATACAGGATGAGGCATTCGCACAGAAGGTCCAATGCATCCTGACACTTGCCTTCGTGCCAGAAGACAGTGTCCAAAAATGTTTGTGCTTCTACAGGAATATGAAAGCTTCAAAGACCTGGAGCCGCTCCTGGATTATTTTGCAGAAAATTTTATTGGCAGGTTGTCTTAAAACTGTCACAACAGAAGGCAGCCAAGGTTCCTAATATGTTTTTTGGAACCAGTGTAGAGGGTCATGCATGACCTACCTAGAAGCAACAGTGCTATAGAGTCATGGCACAAAGCATTTGCATGAACTATTTTCATCAGCCCTCCAACTTGTGCAAAATTCTCATGCAAACTGCAGCAAAAGCAGCATGCTATTTCACCACAGCTCCGCTAGCAGGATCTTGGTCAATCAATCAATCAATCAATCAATCAATCAAATCTTTATTTAGCCAGGCAATACACTGTTGAGCAGAAGCTCATTTTCAAGATGGACCTGGACACAAGCAAAATTATACAGAGAAAAAGGACAGCAAGGTATACATGATTAAAAAACAGCAAGTGAATACATTCAAAAAATAGACAAGCACCATTACAGAGAAGTCTAAACACAGTTTACAGAGGCAATACAGATATAACTTGTACACACAGTGCATGTGATGGCATACACAAACACTTTTTTTGTCTATATCCATGGCACAATAAATATCAAGAAAAACATATGCAATCCATGTAGTAGTCTACACGTAGTCAGTATGCAGCTGGAAAAGGTCAGTACTATACTACACTATACTATAATATTTTAACAATACTGTCATTTAAGTACAAAGGCTAAGATTATGAATTAAACAGTATACAAGGATAGTTCAGTAGTAGAGGCTCAGGTTAAAAGGAGAGAATGGGCCAAGTGGATCACATTAGGAAAGGAGTACAGACCAGGGAAGCTTAAGTGCCCATACTAGTAGTAGAAGGGAAGGTTCAGGGTCACGGCGCAGTTAGTAATCAGAGGGTGGACACCCCATGCAAAAAAGAGTTCAGGCATCTGGCTAGAGGCACAACACATGCCAAAGAACATCAACTAATGAAGCCCCCTCACACTGTAAGTGCCATATAAGTATGGAAGTTCAAGCATAAGGGGGTCATCCTAATAAGGCAACTGGGGCATACGGAAGAGTAGGGCAGTGACCGACAGCCATGTGGACAAGTGAGACCTGATCGCGTACTGCATCATGTATAACTTGTTCCACGTACATGCCTGGAGCAACAACTTAGTGGAAGCAGTTACAGAATTCCTTAACAGTTTGGGCATACAGCGTTTTGAAGGTGGGTAGACTGATAAGGCGGGTAAGTTTTAAGGTCTTTTGCAGGTTGTTCCAAAACTGGGGCAACACATGACTTATAGCTTCCTTTCCAAAACATGTTTTTGTCTTGGAAATATTCAATAAGATAAGAGAGGAACTCCTCAGAGCGTACCTGCCTATCGCAGATGCAGGGAGACAGCCCAATATGTACTGAGGCAGCGTATTTAAGATAGCTCTGTATACCCAGAAAGCGGCATTGTTATGTTGTATCCATGACACTCCAGACATTACCTCATGGGTTCCCAACCCACCTGATTGGTTAGTGATGCACATATGACCCAGATCAAATTTCACAGCATACCTAGGTCCCAGGAGGCCCCATTCTCCAGTTCAATCTTTGCATCTGAGGAGGCTACAAGCACTCCAGGAGTCCCTGTGTAATCAATTACCTAAAGGTAGGCCAAAGCCTTTGCAGTAAGGTGTGTGTCTCCCACAGCACTTAATTTTAATCATTTAATGCTTTTAACTGGAAGCCTTAATATGAGTGGTATTGATTTAAGTGGCTTTAAATGGAATAATACTGTAGCTAACATTTGTTAGGTCTTTCCTGGCTTGAATAATTATGTGCCTCAGCTGTTGCTGTTGGTCTAAGTGGGCCTTATAAGGAGCTGAGTGAGTGAGAGAGAGAGAGAGAGAGAGAGAATGAGAAAGACAGATGTTTTGTTGAATTTATTAGCATCTGAGCTGTTTTATTTTGTAATATACTGAAAAACCTGTAAGCTGTAGCTCCTAGCAACGCTGTAGTCCTCTCTCACTCCCGTGTAGCTCTGTGTGATTTGCCAACAAAATTAGAGCTTAGTTTGAAACAAATTGTGTTACATTTGAGAAAAGAACTGTGTCAAAGAAAGAAAAGTGCCTCCTCGATCCTCATGCAAGCTGTTTTCAAGTGCATGCTCTGGTATACTGTTTAAATTTCACGATCTGGCCCCAGCTAAGCTGCTGATGGTCCTCCCTCCCAAGCGGGGCCCACTACGCAAGCACTACTAGTGTATCCACAGTGTTTCTGTCCTGTGCCTCATCATGGCTACTCGCTGCATGGTCTGACACCAGATCCGTGGCCTTCCCCTTCCAAGCGGAACCCATGCGGTTGCTTTCTGTGTGGTCCTGCACTACCACCGAGTCAGCAGGTAGCGCAGGACATGGAGTTGGCTCCCACTTGCGGTCCCTAGTTAAGCAATTGCTGCAAGGAGCTTAAAACCAATAGGTTGGGGCATGGAGTTTTACAGTTTACATGGAGCACTGAGGATGCATGTTTTGGTACATAGAATTTATGATTAGTTTGTGCATGAGGTCCCTAGACCAGAGACTGCTGCAAGAAGCATTAGGGGTGCAATTTGTTGTTGAATCTATGATTTTCAGGCCCATCCATGTTAGGCACCTCGTGGCAGTATAACCAGGGCCCAGGACCATGGGTTGTGTTGATTCACTGCGTGGCTTCAGCTGCCATTTCATTCTGACAACTCCCAAAAGCCTTCGCTGCCATTTTAGGTGAGGCCTATTCCCTCATGGCACAGCTACCATTTTAAGGCAGCTCGACCACCATCTTGGATTGAATCCCCTAACCTTGGGGCTCAGCCACCATTTTAGGCACTGAGTTTCATCCTCACTGCTCACATGCGAGGTGCTGTACTGGGCATTAATAACACGGCGTCCCAGGTGGCACGCTTAGTGTTTCGGACCCTCTACCCATACTTAAAACACATACGTTGTTTACTATGCATGGGTTTTCTTTTTTCCTGTGATTGTTGCTCTCTAACTACCTCATACATACCGGGGGTTATAATAGATGCCCCCACCACTTCACAGTTTTTGGGGCTGTATTGTGCTGCTAAGGCAGCAATGGCACACAACGCTCTGGGATATTCCATATATATATATATATATATATATATATATATGATGGTAGGATAATTGTGATGTTTGTCATACTTTTATCTGGTTCGCAGGTAGCTTACCCCACCAGATAACATATCTAACCTTATTCTTCTTTCATCTTCTAGATAGTGAAGGCTAAGAAGTGCATCTACTGCAGTACCGCTTTGATGCCACACAACCCAGGTCCTCAATGCCCAGCTTGTCTACACGAGGATGAACAGTTGGAGGGGGGCCAACTTCCTAAAACTGAGTTGGACAATCAAGGGCCTGGAGTCTCTGTCTGGATGAATCCAGGGGCACTCCTTATTCAAACCCAACAGGTGACAGTGGCTATGAAGGAAAGCCAACAAAACTTCATGCTTAAGGTCATGGAAAAACTGGAGTCGCTGACAAAGACAAGGCCACCACCCACACCTGTGCAGGTTCTGACTCCAGATCCAAGCACCTCTCCTCAGCTGGATAATAATGAGGAACCTTCTACACCCCTACCAGGTGATGAGAACACCGGTGGGGCAGCAGATGATGGTGAGGATGTCGAATCAGGTGACTAGGATATGGACATTATACCCGAGGCACCTTCCCTAACATTGAAACTTTGTTCCTTCGATCTGGTTCCAGGCCTGATGCAGGCCAAAAAATTAACAATGGGGTTCGACATAGAAACACCCAAGCTGGAGTCCAAGCTCAATCCCATGATCCAGCAGAACCAGAAGATTAAGGACACCTTCCCTAGCTGTCCCGCTATAAATGATATTTTCTCAGAAAGAGTGGGAAGCAACAGAGCTGGGTCGCATATCTGAGAACAGAAACCTAGACAGAATGTACCCAGTACAAGAGGACAAGGTCAAATTGTGGTGCACGGCACCGAGTATAGATCCTCAAATCGCAGCACGGAGCAAAAATACAGTGCTACCTTGTGCACCATTTCTCTTAAGGACCCCACTGACAAAAAGGTAGAAGAAATGCTAAAGAAGGTTTTCGAATTCTGAGGCATGACAGCTAGTCACAGTGGTTTACTCCGCCAGGGCCCAGATTCGCTGGTTGGAAGAACTACTAGAAAAAGACTACCCCAAGTCCAGAGAAGAAGAGCTACTGGAATGTACCCCCAATACAGCTAAGTATCTGGGGAACAGTGGATACCCTACAATTAGAAGCCAGATTTGCTGCCCTGACAAACAGAGCCAAATGAGCACTACGGCTAAAACTTTGGGAAGCAGACAATGAGTCAAAGACCTTTTTTACAGAACTTATCCTTAAAAGGGGACACCGTGTTCGGCGAAGACCATAAAGAGTTTCTGAAACAAAAGGAAGAGGGCAAGATTCTCGCCAAAGACAAGCAGAGACCACTTACCTACCATCTGCTTGATGTAGGTTTTGGGGGAGCAACAGGTTTCACCAGAACAGAAGGCAAATTTACACAAGTAATTCCTTTCGAGGGAGAGGCCACAACAACAACAACTTCAGAGGCTCCTCACAGGGAATCTACTCAACACCCAGAGGAAGAAACCCACATTTTGGAGGCAGAGGCAGAGGTGGAAATCCAAATCAGTACTGACGATTCCACCACGATCTACCTACTACCAAGCACACACTTGGGCTACCCTCCGGTGGGGCAGAGACTGATGTAATTCCATCGGCAATGGCAACAAACAACCTCAGACAGATGGGTTCTGGAGAGCATATCCAAAGGTTATGCTATTGAGTTTTCAAGCAAACCTTGCAGGGACAAAGTGGTACTGTCCCCCATTTCAAAAAAGAGGGCTACTGCCCACCAAGTACAGGAGATTATCAGAGACCTGTTACAAAACAATGCAATTCAACCAGCGCCAGACTCTGAGGCCAGCACAGGGGTCTACTCCATTTTCTTTCTGGTTTCAAAGAAGAATGGACATCTCAGACCAATTCTGGACCTAAAATTCCTGAACAAATTCATATCCACCCCTCGGTTCAAGATGGAGACCCTCCGGTTGACTCTGCGGAACATACAGGTAGGGGACTACCTCACATCCGTGGATCTGAAGGATGCATACACTCACATCCTAATCATACCACATCACCAGTGCTTCCTCCAGTTCCACATACTGGGTCAACACTTCCAGTATCAGGCCTTACCATTTGGCCTCACTTCACCACCCAGGGTATCTACAAAAGTGTCCATTGTCCTGGCAGCCTGACTGCGAGAACAGGGGGTGAATATCATTCCGTACTTAGATGACTGGCTGATATGGGTGCGTAGCAGTGTCCAATCACAAAGGGACACAGACTCAGTTCTGTTGGCCCTGTCTCAGCATGGTTGGGTGGTCAATCAGGAGAAGAGCTCCTTACAACCATCACAATGCATACAGCACCTCAGGGCAGAGATAGACAAAGCAGAAGGGATGGCAAGACCTTCTCAAAAACAGGTCGACTCAGTGATATCGATAGTTCAGACACTGCAGTCCACAGCCGAGCTGACAATGGGCCAAGCAGCACAGGTCCTCGGCTGCATGGTGTCTTGCATAGACTTGGTTCCTTGGGCAAGGTGGAATATGCATCCCCTGCAAAACTACATAATGCAGCAAGGCTCCCCATTGGAGGACGACCTCAACAAGGTTGTTCACTTGCCAAAGACGGTCAAGGACTCACTGAGGTGGTGGACACACCACCAAAACCTTGAGAGGGGTTGTCCACTGGAGCTGTGCTATAAGGTGACGGTGGAGACCAACGCCAGCCTATTCAATTGGGGAGCACGCATGCACAACTTCACAGTGTAAGGCAAGTGGACAACGGCAGAGGTATGATTGTCCATCAATGTTCTGGAGATGAGGGTGGTGTTCCATGCTCTGAGAGCATTCAGGGACAGCAACATTGGCCAGGCAGTCTTGGTAAAATCCAACAACCAGGTCACTGTAGCATACATAGCAAAACAGGGTGGATCACGAAGCAGAGCCATGCTCAGAGAGGCTGCCAAGGTGTTAAACTGGGCCAAATCCAACCTCACCCACCTCCACGCTGTCCATCTGCTGGGAAAGCTGAATGTCAGAGCAGACTGGCTAAGCAGACAGCATGTGCATCCAGGGGAGTGGCAACTTCACCTGGAGTTATTCGCCATGATACAAAGGAGGTGTGGATGGGTTCCAATGGACCTGATGGCGTCCAAGGTGAATGCACAGGTCAAGGCATACTTTTCCAGATACAGAGAGAAACAGGCCCTGGGAATAGATGCCCTGTCTCAGACATGGAACCAGGAAAGGTCATATATCTTTCCTCCGATTCCCTTGATTCCCCAGGTGTTGGCAAAGGTCAGACTGTTCCAACTTCAGATCATTCTGACCACACCTTACTGGCCACGAAGAGCATGGTTTGCATCTGAAGTATCCATGACACTGGACAGATGGACACTCCCATATCGGAAGGACATGCTGTTCCAGGGACCAATGATTCACCCAGCTCCCCACACCCTAAAACTATTGGCTTGGCTCCTGAGAGGCAGAGACTGTTAACTGCCGGGTATCGTGAGTCGGTCATATCGACCATCCTACACTTCAGGAAGCCATCCACCACAGCCAATAATAACAGGCAGTGGAACATCTTCACCAATTGGTGCAAGTCTGCACAACTTGATCCAATGTGGGTGGATATGTCCATGATCCTACTGTACCTGCCTAGACAAAGGACTATCCACTTCTTCCCTACAGGTGCAGTTGTCAGCTATAGGAGCTGCCATGGGGAAAATTGGGCTTTCGCAGCCCGGTGCTCACCCAGATGCCATCAGGTTCCTTAGGGCAGCACAGAACATTCATCCTCACATACGGACACCAGTGGCCCCCTGGGATCTGACCATGGTGCTTGATTCCCTAGGGAAGAGCCCGTTCGAGCCCAGGCATCAGTCACCACTTTACTGGTTAGGCTTAAAAACTTGTTTCCTGGTGGCAATCTGCTCCGCTCGCAGAATTAGCGAATTAGGAGCCCTGTCGTGCAAAGAACTCTACACCATTTTTACTGCACTGGGGTGTAGAAATTACTTTTATCAGAAATAGCAAATTGGGTACAGCATACCTTACAGGTATGATTTTTATTTAAAAAAAATAAAATAAACAAATCAA
This sequence comes from Neoceratodus forsteri, assembly GCA_016271365.2. Classification (NCBI taxonomy): domain Eukaryota; kingdom Metazoa; phylum Chordata; order Ceratodontiformes; family Ceratodontidae; genus Neoceratodus; species Neoceratodus forsteri. The sequence continues at coordinate 46,772,143 of CM057451.1, forward strand.
GAAAAATACAAAGAAATGACTTTTTGTTTAAACAGAGTGAATAAATCAAAGGAAAATCATAAAACACAGCTTGGCTAGAAAATAGAGAGCTATCTTGCCAACATCTATCTGTGCCAGACCTCTCACAGTGATCTCCCAGGGAGAACCACACAGAGCCTCTCCCATGAACATCTGATCTGGGAGTCTCAGCTAAATCCTTTTATATGCTTGTAGCTCCTCCTATAATCTAAAAACACTCCCATCAATTATTTCAAAAACATGTATTATTCCCAAATAACATCAATATTTTTTGACAAAATCATCTTACATGGATTTGTTTTTACAAATAATTAAGAACATTCTATTCTTAGAGAACATAAACATTTTGAGAAACTTAATTTTGCCCTTAATATACTCATGTGGGCTACATTGCTGAAACTCCACCCAAAAGAGCAAGGTGAGCATATTTTCTGACAAGATAAAAGGAGAATACCTACGGCTGCCCATCCCCTATACAGGCTCAGAACAAGGCAAGCTTCTGAGCAGACACATGACTAAAAAGTAAGCTCCATAAAGGCTTGTGTTAAGGAAACTCAGGTATGGTGATATCTTTATTTTACATTGTGTAATACCTGTACATAAGTCTGAGTTAGTACATTAAAGAAAAATGAACAAAAACGAACAGTCGCTCATAGAAGCTGCTGTGTAGTTCAAGGACATGCAGACCCTTCTCAGTGTACAGTTCAGCTGGAAAAACCAACAGCGCTCACCACCCAGCTAAGTTATTTCGTTTAAATCAAGTGTTTGGCTGAGCTTTGTCAGGATTCAGGACAGAATTAAATTTCCTGACTGCTAAGGGGCAAAGACAGGAAGGCAATTCTACCATTTAAATTCTATTTTAACCCATCCCCTTCCTGAGCTTTATCAGATATCCAGTGCCAAGGGATTCTGAAGGCAGAAATGAAACAGAAAATGAATAGCAAGAGGCCAACACGCTTTTACAATAAGAATGATAGTAGCTTAGCAAGGAAGTAAAGAATAAGCCAAAAAAAATATTTAAAAATGCTGTTGCACAACAGACTTAGAAATGTAAATAAAAGAGTTGTAGAAAAAGAGAAAAATAAAGACTTCAGGTCCTGGGCTGGTTCTGAAAAATGCAGAGGGGGGGACACCATTACAGGGGTCTTTCTGAAAACAGTACCAGCATTTCACCCCAAAGTCATGTCTACTTTCCATAAGGAGCAAACTCTAGAGTTACCGACATTCCACACACAGCCACAACAGGGGGAGTCAGGAACCCACCACCCACTGGATGTAGGTAGCACTGTATCACAATACATTACATGGACACAGATGATTCACAGGTCTGAAAGACTCTTTATAATAGCTCAAGGTCACAAACAAGGAATGGCTGCCTCAAAAACCACCATCACTAGCTGGCTAAAGAGGATGATACAGGAGGCATGCAAAACAAATGGTCTTACTCCTCCAGAGGGAATAAAGGCCCATTCAAGAAGGGCAGAGACCACCTCCTGGGCGGAAAGAGCTAGCATGTCCATGGAAGACATATGTAGAATGGTGACCTGGACTTCCATCCATACTTTCACAAGACATTATAGGCTTGAGACCTTATACAGACAAAGAACTGAATTTGCCACAAAAGGTTTACCCACAGTGTGTCGAACAAGCTGTCCATCACATCACCCTGTCCCACCCTGATGGATGTTGAACTGCTTATTATAGTAACCCATGAGGTAATGTCTGGAGTGTCATGGGTACAACATAACACAATGGGTGTTTACTCACCTGGTAAAGGTGATTGTGTTTGTTGTATCCTTGACACTCCATGACCCACCCTTAGGGCTACCACAGCAAAGATCTTAATGCTGGATGAATTATGTCTAACAGACTTTATGTAAATGAGAATCTCTTAGTAGTCTGTTCTCAATACACTATTAATTACAGTCAGTATCACAAGGTAACTGAATTTAGAATTGTACCTATAGGAAATAAACTAAAGGTGATGGTTAAACCATGCTCAGTCATTTTGTTTATATATAGATATATGGGGATAAAGGTGGGAGTTACAGAAAGAGGGGTTTGGCCTAAAGCGTTTCCATTTCAGCTATGGAAGAATCAAACTGGAGAATGGGGACCCCTGGGACCTAGGTATGCTGTGAAATTTGATCTGGGTCACATGTACATCACTAGCCCATTAGGTGGGTTGGGAACCCATGAGGTAATGTCTGGAGTGTCATGGGTACAACTAACACAATCACCTTTACCAGGTGAGTAAACACCCATTTTTTTGCCTTCTGGCTTGAGAGAGGACCACCCAACTAGAGCAGTGATGGGTGGAATACGGAGCATCTACTATAAGTCTTTTAGTTCTATGGTAAAGGACATCTAGTCTGACTAACATAGAAGCCAGTCCTTGGGAGTATAGGAAGTCAGCATAGTCCAGTAAGGAAAGAAAGGTTGTATGTACCAAATTCTTCTTAGCATCCTGGGTAAGAAAATGCTTGATCCTATGGAAGAGGCCAAGCCTCTGCTTCAGTTTTTTATTAGCTCATTGATATAGTCAAGGAAGGAAAGTCTGTGGTCAATACAGACCCCCAAGTATTTAAACTTTGTTACGAACTCCAGGAATTCACCTAGTAGTGTAATGATCTGAAGTGAGGAACTTTGGGTATTAAGGTTATTGGTTTTAGAAAGGGGAGAAATGAACATTGCCTTTGTCTTTTTTGCATTCAAAAGCAGCTTTTGTTTCAGTAGCTGAAGTTGCGGTTGATTGAATTCCCATTGCAAGTCCATACATGCTGCTTCTGGAGTTGGTCTAGCTATGTAGAGCACCATGTCATTAGCAAAGAAATGAGTGTCAGCGGAATTAATCCCTGCATCAATATTATTGATGTATATGGCAAAAAATAAAGGACTCAATATAGAGCCCTGTGGAACACCCCTCAGTAGTGGTTTTAACTGTGACAGTTCTCCTTCCACTTTTAGCCACTGTTGATGACCAGAAAGGCAATTAGAAAACCATCTCAGTGCACAGTGGCCAAGGTCTATCTGACGGAGGGATACTAAAAGCAAGTCATGTTCCACAGTGTCGAAGGCCTTGCTTAAGTTCAGGAAAACAGCACAAACAAAGTTGCTGGCACCAGAGCATTCTGTCAGTCCTTGCAAGGGCTGAAATCATACTGTGGTGAGGCCTAAAACCTGATACAGTAGAATTGGATTTAGGAGGTTTGCATCCTCCAGGTAGTTCCGTAGTTGCCTACTCACTATTTTCTCCATGAGTTTCGATAGGGTAGGCAGTAAATAAATTGGTCTATAGTTGTTCCAATCATCTGTGTCTCCAGAGTGGTATAACATAGGCAGTTTTCCAAACAGAGGGAAGATCGCCCTGGGATAAGGATAGGTTTAAGAGATGCGTAATTGGTGCAGCCAGGATATGGTAACTAAGTTTTAGAAAGTATGGGTCAATGAGGTCTGCTCCAGTGCACTTAGTTATATCTAGGTGAATTAGTAGATCTTCAACTTCTTTCAGGGCAACCATCTAAAATGAGAAAGCATCCTCATTCATCAATCCAGTTAAATCCAGGGAGCTTGGGTCCAAACCACTGAACTGAGAGTGTAGGTTGTTTGCAGGAGACGTGTCAAAGGCTAAACCTGCAGTTGTGAAGTGTTCATTTAAAAGTTCCAGGATAACTGGTTTATCAGTGATTGAAGTGTCATTCAGGGTAATTTTTTGGGGGGAGAGAGTTAGAAGACGTATGTCCTTCAACTTCCTTTAGTGTTTTCCAGAATTTGGAAGAGCATTTAGAGGATGAATCAAGTTCAGTACGATAATAGTTTGCTTAGCCTCCCTGACCATTCTGGTATAAAGTTTTCTAGCCTTCCTGAATAGAAACCAGTCAGGTGGTAGTTTAGTCCTCCGGACTTTCTTCCAATGAAAGTCTCAATTAAGCAGTGCTGCCTTTAAGTCAACTGAGAACCAGGGGCAAGATCTTTTCCTAGTATGGAACTTAGCCAGAGATGTATGAATGTCAGGCACCCCTAAGGAAAAATTGTGAATATGTAAGGGTGAACAAGCTATTCAAATTGTGTTGCAGTCATTTTAACTACTGGCAGCCAAAACAATACTTTTCTGAGATGACCAATGTAATAGAAATAAATGTGGCATGATTTGAGGTTGCTTTATAGGCAATGCTTTTAATTCATGATTATATAGGCAACAGTTTTATAGGCAATGCTTTTAATTCATGGTGATATAGTCAACAATTTTATTTACTACTGGGAAATGCATTGATTTTACTTCCTGATTATTTTAATAGCTGTTCAGACGATTTAACTAAAATGATTCTTTTTTCACTGACTGTAGTGTTCATGGGAATTCTGTTTATGTGTGTGTGTGTGTGGGGGGGGGGTGCAATTAATTACATAAAATTCTCTTGCACGGCTTCCAAAGTTACTCTTATACACTCTGTCCAACTGGCAAAATGCCCGCAAAAATGATGGTGATAGCTAGCTCCTTAAATTAATTCTCCTTCTTGCCAGAATGCCCCCAAAAATGATGTTGAGTGCTTGCTCCTAAAATTAATTCTCCTTCTTGCAAGAATGCTCCTAAAAATTTAATCCTGACTCTTCCTCCTATTTGATTAGACAGGAATTTTTCTGGCAATGTATTGACTCTCTGATGATATGCCTGCTACCGTTTGCCCTGACAGCAATTTGTCCGGCAATGTACAGTATTGTCCCGCAACAATATACCCACGTCTATTTCTTCATGACCATTTGTCCGGGGGTGTTATGTCCGTACATAGTACAAGAGACATAGATGGAGGTGACAAAAGGAAGAGAGATGCAGAGAAGGAACAGTAACTTGGCAACAATGAGTTGGAAGAAGAATGGTGTAGGGTGCAAAGAGGGGTTAAAAGGAGATGTGAGTATTTCATACAAGGGGACCAAATTCAGTTAACTAACAGGTATGCTGCATTGGAAACAGAAGAAGAGATGGGAGTGGGGAAGAGGGAAGGAGCCATGGAAAACCAAGTGACAGGACTGACTGAAATGGTGGAAAAAGGGAGTGAACAGCTTTGAGGGAGCAATAGCTTGGATGAGGAACCTGGAGAACAGGTTGAGGAAATGGACATTAGAGAAGTGCAAAATGACCCTGAAAAAGACGGGCAGACTGGATGGGCCTTGCAGTCCTTATCTGCCATCAACCTCTATGTTTCTATGTTAAAAATGGGTGCAGTCAAATGAAGAAGAAGCTATAGGTGAGATGAAAGAAGTAAGGCAGTCTGGAAGGGAAAAGGAGGGAGAAAGTAGGAGTCAAAAGGGATAATAACATAATGGAGGAACCACATGAACAAGTTGAAGGAACAAAAACAAACAGGGGAGAGTTAGTAGTCCTAGGGGACTTGATCATTAGGTATATGGATACCTACATTTACAGAGGTAGAAAGGAAACAATGGCAGTAAGTTGTCTGTTGGGGGCAAAAATACTGGACATATAAGGAATGACTTGGAGGGGGCTCATGAAAGGGGAACATAAACCAGTAATGGTGCTGCATGTAGGGATCAATGCTATAGGAAAAAGGAAACATGAAGACATTCAAAATGATTTTGAGGAAGTAGGAAGGAGATTAAAAGAGAGGAGTTGTTCTGTTATAATATCAGAGGTACTCCCCATACACAAGGGGGAATGGGGAAATTATGTGAAATTTATAGCCTTGAACAGGTGGCTGAGAAGATGGTGTGATAAAGAGAGTTTTACATTTCAAGAAAACTGGGAGGAATTCATAAATAATCCTCAACTATACTAAAGAGACAAGTTGCATCTAAACAGGGAGGAGGAGAGGTTATTAGGAACTAAAATAAGGAGTTCAGTAAAAATGGTTTTAAACTGACAGATGGTGGAAATGGGGAGGGGGTGAAAACAGACAAGATGATGCCTTAGATAAGAAATGTGAAAAGGTTAAGAGAGGTATAACTGAGTTTAAAGTTATGCTCACAAATGCTAGCAGCTTGGTTAAAACAAGCATTTGTCAATGCCAAATGTTTGCTTGCTGGTATTAGCATTGGAAGCACAGGAGTTAGACAGATGCAGAATAGGAATGGCAGTGAACTACTGAACTTCATGCCAATCACACCTCCACCCTGCAGAGACAGACAAGCATTGGGGTATGCCTTTGGGTCATCGCCCATACCACTCACGCCATTTCACCTCACCCTATCCTGTAGACACTGACAAGTGTTGAGGTGTGCCTTAGGGTGTTCGGCTTTACAGTCACCCCATTCCATAAAGACACAAGCTGAAATGGGTACAGTACAGGAGAATGGGGTGAACTTTGGGGCTGAAGAGTCCAAGACACACCTTGATGCCTGTTACTGGCTGTAGGGTGGGGGTGGAATGGCATGATCATTACAGCCAGCAAGCCAAAGGCACACCCCTGATGACTGTCAGTCTGTACAGGGTGGGACGTTATAGTTAGAAACCCCTAATGCCCCAGGCGTTTGTTGGTATTTGCACTACAAATTTTCAACATGGCCTTTCTGCGACCCCCACCTGCTGAAAGCACTTGGGACCTCTGCTCAAGAACAGTGATACTGTGATTTTGTTAATCTGTCCTGAAAGTTGATTTCCCACAGCGACTGCACCATTCTGTGCCAGATGTGCGAAACCGCAGTTCGGGCAGGATGTGAAAAATGACAGTGGCACCATTCATAAGAAGGTGTGAAGAGATGGTAATGTTGGAAATCTGAAGTGAAAATATAAAAAATTCTCAGAGTTATGAGGGTGCATGAAAACTGCTCAATGCATGCTCATAACACAGTTATTTTTATGATTCTTTCACCAAATTTTCAACATAGGCATCAGCATAGGCACTCGTCTCATGAACAGTGTTACTGTGATTTTCTTAATCTGTCCTGAATGTTGATTTCCCACAGTGACCGTGCCATTGTGCACCAGATGTGTGAAACCACATTTTGGGTAGCATGTGAAAAATGACAGTTGTACTGTTCATAAGGAGGTGTTCAAAAATGGCAATGTCAAAAATCTAGAGTGAAAATATAAAAAATTCTCTAAGTTACTAGTGTGCATGGAAACTGTGCAATGCATGCTTGTAACATAGTTGTTTTGTGGAATCTTATCACCAAATTTTCAACATAGGCAGTTTGGGACATCTGCTCATGAACAGTGTCACTATGATTTTCTTAATCTGTCCCAAACAGTGATTTCCCACAGCGACCGCGCCATTGTGCGGCGGACGTGTGAAAACACATTTCAGGCAGCATGCGAATGATGACAGCTATACTGTTCATAAGGAGGTATTTAAAAATAGCAATTTGGGAAATCTGGAGTAAAAATCTCAAACATTCTCAAAGTTACGAGTATGTATGTAAACGGTGCAAAGCACGCGCTTGTAACACAGTAATTTTTTGAATTTTTATAACCAACTTTGCAATATACTCTTTTGGGAACCCACCATGAACAGTGGCACTGTCACTCGTTAATCGTCTGAAAGGTGATTCTGCAGTGACCACGAAATCACCGGACCAAATAATGCCACGACAGTGACTGAATATATGAGGAGGGGTCCCAAGAACCCATGTTGAAAATTTGTTGTCAAAAGTGAAAAAAAATGCCCTCGATATCCACATAAGTTGAAAAAAAAACCATTTATGCCATTATACAACTTACTGGCATTTCTTCAGTTCGTGGTTGGCTTTGAAGAGTGCAGACATGTTCCCGGTCCACCAATGATCGTTGTGCCTGGCTCCAGAGGTAAGTATGGGGTGGAGGGATGGGGAGGTGAGGTGAGGTGCGCAGAGGGTAGGTGTGGGTTGGGGGAAGGGACTCGATGGCGAGGGACTGTTTCTTTGTTCAGAGGGAAAAAGAGCGCTGCGGGAAGGTTTTATTTTGCAGGTTTTCTTTTGCACACTGGGTGGGCTCCCAGTGTGCCACCTGCATTTTTGGGAGGGGGACTTAAGCTGATTAGATTGGGCCCCCATCAGCAAAGAAAGTCTGTTTGGGGGCCTGATGGCGTATTGGATACCCATCGCACACAACAAATGGGGGGACATTATGCAGATGGGGATTGGGCTTCTCCATCAGCAAATGAACTGGGATGGGGGCATGCCAACAGGGGAATTTGGTACCCCAGTCAGCTTTTATGGGGAGTGTGAGTGGATGGTGACAGCCGCCACCATGTTGTTTTGAAATGTTACACAAGGCAAGACACGGGTTGCTCCCTTATTGCAATGGCTAATTCATTTCAAGTTGGTGGCACGCTGGCTGAACTAGTTTCAGCAGTAGCATGCCACCACATTGGGAAATTAGGGTCAAGCCCAAGAATGCAGTGATGGCATTGGCCTCCACAGTGCCGCACCTCCAAAACTTGCTTCTCTCCAAAGCTGCCACATAATGTTTCTTGAACATGAGTGCAAGCAAACAGAAAAAAGAGGAGTTAGAGTATAGGATGAGAAAAGGAGTGAAAATATGCACTGCAATGGAGATGTGGTAGAGTGAAAATGATAAGAGGGATAGGAACATAGCAGGATACAATTTGTATTATAGGGATAGAGAGGAAAAGAGAGGAGGGGATGTGGCATTATATGTAATGGAGGAGTTAGCAGTGGAAATAGTGGAACCAAATGTAGAGTTTGATCTGGAACAACTATGGGTAAGGATTTACCCAGAGAGGGAGAAAAAGATCTTGATAGGACTTGTTTACAGACCACCCTCACAGAATAGATAATTGGATGAGAGGATGCTGAGTTACTTAACTAGTTTGGATAATGAGGATAGGATAGAGCTTATGGGATATTTTAATATGCCAGGTATTACCTGGAAGACAAAAGAAGGAGGAACACCATTGGAAGGGGGTTTGAGCAAATAGTGGAAGGTTTAGGTATGGAACAATTAATTCAGTTAGAGACAAGAGTGCAGCACATTTTGGACTTAGTACTGAGCAACATGGTGGAGCAGAATGCAAACTGTGACACAGTAAGACCTCTTACTGGAAGTGATCATAAAACAGCTATGTTTAAAATATTAGAGACAAACTGTCTTACAATGGGTAAAACTAAAATTAAATGCTTCAATATTGCAGATTTTGGCATGACGAGTGAAGTGCTAAGGAAATGGAACTGGGAAAATAAATTTAAAGAGAAATCATTACATGAAATGTGTGAGCTACTGGGAAAGAAGATGAAGGAATCAATGGCTCAGTATGTCCCAGAAAGGACTAAATACAATACAAAGGGGGAATACCAAGATGGATGGATAAAAGGGTAAGGAAGTTAATAAGGAAAAAGGAAAAGGCATACAGAAAGGCATTTAAGAAGAATAATGAAGCAGGGAGGGAGGATTATAAGAAAAAGGCAAACAAATGTACGAAGCATATAAGGAGGGCTAAAAAGAAGCAGGACATTGGGTTGGAAACTGAGGTGAAGGATAATTACAAATCCTTCTATAACTATGTTAATTACAAAAGGGGAAAGTCATAAAAGGTAGATCCACTTGTAGATGAGACAGGTAATATGGTGTCTAAAGATAAATAGATGGCACAGGTAATAAATAAATACTTCAGTGCAGTATTCAGACCCAAGGATAACAGGACAATACAAAAAGGGGATATGAGTGAATACATGGGAGTAATGATTGAGGAGGGTGATATTAGGAGAAAGGTTAAGAAGTATTAAACCAAATAAAGTGCCAGGGCCAGATGATCTGCACCCAAGACTGCTTAGAGAGTTGGCGGATGAATTGGCAGCAACTGTGACTAGAATATTTCAGACCTCATTAGATTCAGGGGAAGTTATGTCAAGTTGGAGAAGAGCTACAGCTGTTTCAATATATAAAAAGCGGGGAAGGGACAATGTAGTAATTACAGACTAGTGAGCCTAACCTTGGTATTGTGCAAAAAACTGGAAAGGATACTAAAGGAAGAATTGAAAAAATTTATAAATGCTAATGGTTTGCAGGACGGTACCCAACATGGGTTTACCGGGGTGAGATTGTGTTTGACAAATCTACTGAGTTTTTACAAAAAAGTCAGTAGGGACCTGGATAAAGGGACATCTGTGGATGTGATATTCTTGGATTACAAACAGACTTTTGGTACTGTAGACCACTTACAATTGTTTCAAAAACTACAGAATATGGGATTAAATGAAAGGTTGGTAAAATGGATTGAGTCATGGCTAACTTGATATGGAACAAAAAGATTCCTTGAGAGGGGAACTTTAAGACTGGCTAGGGGTGACAAGTGGTGTGCCACAGGGATCGGTACTGGGACCTTGTCCATTCAAGATGTATGCCATCAGTCTAATGAACTGAGCTGTGATGTGATTGATTGCCTCTTTTTGGGATTTCCATCTCTCTTCCACTGTTGCCCCTGTAGTATCTACTAGCATTTTTCTAATGGTGATTTTCATCTTTGGAAAATCAGCCTTTTTGAAGTCAAGGATTCATAGTTGTGTATGATTGGTATCCTCAGTTCTGCTGACTTTGAACCAGACTGACCTGTGGTAACTGGAATTTAGGTTGATTCTCACTCTCAAATCTGAAATCCTTGGACTATTCAATAGAACGAGGTCCAGGATAGCATTCTGTCTAATTGGTGTTTCATTCAATTGTGTTGAACCTGCCCCTTGTACAGCTAGGAATCCATAGAGGGACCAGGACCTTCCAGTAGTGCAACTGTATTGCAGGAGGAGGGACAAATACATAGAAAGGAAAATCAAAAGAAAGGAAGAAAAATATATGCTGATTTTTTTAGAAAGAGCACAGAGCCAGCTAAACAACATAATGCAGTGCATCTGAAATATAAAGGTGATCTGCAGGAGTTTCCAGTCAAGAAATATGTGAAAGACAGCTTGCAATTTTTCCCCACTGAATTATATGCTTTAATCCACACCCTGAGAGGTATCACTTTTGATATTATCTTTAAAACAGTAGAAGGCTTAGAATGGTTCTGGGCTAAATACCAACAACTTAAGGATATACCTTTATGGGTCCCCTTTTATGTGATACTACTAACAAAACACGAAATGAAAGCTGCATTCTGCATTGGATGAAACAGAGGTTTTCAGAAATAGGAATGCCTCATCCAATTATGGATTCATAGAATCATAGAAATACAAAAGTTGTCAGCAGATAAGGCTCTCTTGGCCCATCTAGTCTGCCCAGTTTTGCCTGCCAACTGTGCCACCGCAGACCCTACTTGATCTCCGGTTGTCTCCTCCCCTTGCCTTACTACCAAGGTCCCCTTGTATCTGCCCCATGCTGCTTGAATCCTGACACTATTTTGGCACCCACCACCTCCACTGGAAGGCTGTTCCAGCCATCCACCACCATCTCCATTAAGAAGTATTTCCTCACAAGTTTTGGTGAACATTTACCTAAGAAACAGTAAAAAATAACACTACTGTATGTGTGGGCTATAGAGCACCAAATCTAACATGTGATGAAAACGCTAGATTTTTCAGTAGGTTAGAGGACTTACACCCCAGAGATGATGCCATAATCATGGGAGATTTCAATCTTCCTGACATAGAGTGGGAACATGGCACATCTAAAAATAAATATGGGGAAAAAACTATTGCAGATACTGACACTCAATAACATGCAACAAATGGTGAAGGATCGAACAAGGGGCAATACTATCCTCAACACACTGTGCACCAATTTATGTGATGACTGTATAAACTGTAGAATTAGAGAACCATTGGGTCAAAGCGACCACAACATGGTGAGGTATGTTATACAGACTAACTGGAAACCAGTATTAGGGGAACTAAATTTAAGTGTTATAACAAGGCTGACCTTAACAACATTAGATGAGCTATCTCAGCAATTGGAATTGGAAAGGTGACTTTGAGAATCAAAACACAAAGGAAAAATGGGACAAGTTGGCAGCTAAAAAAGAATATTGTACTGAAACATTTATACCAGAAAAGTCAAGTACAATAGTAAAAGCAGAATATCAACTTGGTTTAACAATAACATTAAAAGAGTAACATGCCAGCGGAAAATAGCTTGAAGAAAGCTAAAAACAAATTCCTCAGAAGCTAATGTAAAAAAGTATAGAGACTTATGCAAACAAAGCAAATTAACAATAAAAAAGCAAAAAAGATCATATGAATATGTATTAACTTCTGACACAACAAACAATAAGAAATATATAAATAAATCACACAAAAAAGGTCAGCCTTTAGTTGTACCAATTGCTATACAGAATAAAGTCATCTCAAAAGGACCTGAATTGGCCTCAGAATTAAACAAATACTTTGCAAGCATACATAATCCAAAATCACCTAATCCAGATATTATAAAAACAGGAATAAATAATTTAGAACCAGTCTCTGAACAGCAGTTTAAAACACTAATTTTGAACCTAAAACCTAGTAAATCACCAGGTCCTGATGGATTTCACCCTGCCCAGCTAAAAGAACTTGCAGATCATGTGGCTGGACCACTAACGGCCATATTTTTTTTTTGTATTATCTTTTTACCTCCTCCTCCTCCGTGCACCACTTAAGCCTCTCCTTCAGGCTTACCAATGCTGGCTCTGGTCCATCTGCCCATCGATCCTCTGGTCCCATATAGCAGCCAGCCCCAGGGTAACCCAGAGTAACCCTTCTCCAGATGGGTCTCCCTCCTGTGAGGGGGAATGCACCAGCCCAGGTGGGCAAGCCAGCACTGCACTTGGCCCCGGGGTGCTGCTGGGATGGAGAACTCAGCAGGGACATGAATGGCACCAGAGAACCGGGAAGCCATCATCCGGCTTAAAGTGGGGTGGTATTTCTGCTTTTCTGGTGCATCCCCGATGTGCATCTGTTGTGCTCCTGGGCTCCACCAGGGGTTACCACAGCACAATGTCAACCCCACTACACACCCCAGAGAGGAGACCAGTCCTACGGAGCTCGATCCTCTCCTTCCCCTGCCAGCCGCCGGTGTCCCAAGTCCATTTCTGAACCCGGTCGCTGGCGTGGGTTGAGGTGAGGTGCCAGCTCCTCAGCCCTCAATGTCACCGTGCTGGTAAAGGCATATTTAATTCTTCATTAAAAGAAGGAAGAGCACCAAAGGCATGGACAGATGTAAATATAACACCAATCCACAAAAAAAAGGGACAAAAAGGAACTGCAAAATCTACAGGCCAATTAGCATCACCTTAGCTGTCAGTAAAATGATAGAAGTAATAGTAAAAGATAAGATAAATGAGCACCTCAAAAATACTGTAATTATTGATATCACACAGCATGGTTTTAAGGAAGGTAGGTCATGTCTCACTGATTTATTTAAATTTTTTCAACCCTGTTAGCAGTGCCAAGGACATTGGACTGCTAGTGGATATTTTGTGCATGGACTTTTCAAAGCCATTATCTTGACCCACAAACCCCTAATTATCAGATTACAGGAATTCAAGTTAAATACTTAATTAAAAGGGTCTGTTCATGGCTAGATGGAATGAGGCAGAGAGTGACTGTGACGGGACACCAATCTTCCTGGTTAGAGATTACTAGCGGAGTTCCCCAGGGTTCTCTGCTGGGCCCATTACTGTTCAGTCTATATATTTCATATTTTACCAGTACAAACATCACTAAACAGCTGGTGCAGTAAATTTGCTGACAATATTAAAACAGGAGCAATAGTAAATGATCTAAACTCCATAAATAATTTTCAAGACAAAATAGATAACATCAGAGAATGGGTGAGATAAAATCAACTCATCCTTAATTTAGAAAAGTGTAAGATAATGCACATAGGAAAGAAGGAGCAGGTGTGCTACTTACTATATGGGAATGAAATACCAGTCACTAATGAGGAATGAGACCTAGGTGTCTTAATTACCAGTAACCTCTCCTCTACCATGCATTGTCAAAATGCAGCAAGTAGAGCTAACAAAATTCTGGGCTACATCTTCAGGGACATTAATAGTAGAGACAGACAGGTAATACCCCACTGTTATACATCTTTGGTGAGGCCGCTTCTCGAGTATTGTGTGCAGTTCTGGGTGCCAAGAAATAAGAGGGATGTTCGAGTTTTGGAGATGACTCAGAGAAGAGCAACCAAAAGGATTGTTCAGACAAGTGGTATGGCATATGGTGAAAGGCTTAAAAAATCAGAACTATACCCCTTACAGTACAGGAGATTAAGGGGGATCTATGCCTAACATACAGAGCATTTAATAATAATGATTTATGGGGTTGTATAGGACTAAAAAAAAATGATAACATCAGTGGAAGCAGATTCCACCCACTCCAGCTTAAGGGTAAAAACTATAAATCTAATTGTCGAGCAAATCGGTTAAGTCAGAGGGTTGTGAATGTCTGGAATAAACTACCAAAGAGGTGGCTTTACGTAAGACACTAGATACAGTACAAGTCACATTAAACTATCCCATCAATGAGTTGGTTTAGCACTGTTTTTTACAGTTGTCACTGCATTGGCAACTCATACTGCATTGTTTTTAAACACTTAATTAGCTGAAGAGCAATGTTTATAAAATGTTGTTGCTACTCAGTTGGAATGCAGCTTAAGCCCAATCACAATGCAGTGCAAAACTAAGATGAAACTCTTATGAAACATTTTGGTGTAAGGCTTTGTACTGAATCCAGCAACACTTATGCAACTCAATCAGAAATGCTACAGCAACCCATTGGTTGTGCAGTTTAATGTGATTTGTACTGTACATTTACAAACACACTCAACAAACATACGAACGATAACAAATTCATGTACTTGGATTTATTGGATTGATTGGTCGAGTCACCATGACCTGTGGCTTCAGACTCGTAATGACGTATCGACCAATGAACCTATTTCCTCTGACCCTTCCCCACCCCTCCAACTTCATAGCATGACCCCTTGTCCTTGAATTTCTTTTATTATGGAAAATGCTAAATTCCTGTACCTTAATAATAATACCTGTTGGATATTTGGATGTTCCCTCTTCTCCTCCAAAAAGTACATATTCAGTTCCCTGAGTCACACCATGTAGGGCTTTTGATGTGGGCCCTACACCATTTTGGTAGCCCTCTTTTGTACTGCCTGCACCTTTTCAATGTCCTTCCGAAGCCTAGGCCTCCAGAACTGGGCACAATACTCGAGGTGGGGTCTTACCATTGACTAAAACTAACTCTCCATCTAAATTCTGGAGGGTAGCTCATGCCCTATTCTCTTTACCTTCCCCCTCCCCCTCCAGTTCTCAAAATAAATAGTTCCCTAGTTTCTGACCCTGGCTCTGTGGCCAATGAATTTAATGCCTACTACACCTCTTGCGTCACGTCTCTTCTAAATTCCCTCTCCCCATTGCCACCTACTAACTTCAGCCCCTCACCTCAGCCAGTGCCCACCCCTCCCCCATTTTCCTTTTCTTCTATCTCCCCCGATGAAGCTCCTTATGCTCTCCTATCCCTCAACCCCTCTAAAGGCTCCTCACCAGATGAGCTCGATCCTAAACTTCTCTACCTTTCTGCTCCTGCAATTGCTTATCCTATCTCCCTAATCCTTGACCTGTCCTTTATTTCTGCCCAAGTACCCTCATCCTGGAAACATGCTGTAGTCCTTCCTCTCCCCAAGAGTGGTGACACGTCCACTCCTGGCAACTGTTGCCCCATTTCCTTCCTTTCTACCCTTATCAAACTTCAAGAACATTTAGTTCTCTCTCAACTATCATCCTTTCTCTCTGATTCCTTCTTCTTCATCCTCTTCCAATCTGGTTTTTAGAAGAATCACTCAACAACTACCTCCCTCCTCAGGCTTACTGACTCTATCCTTTCAGGGATGGATGACAGCCTGATCACCTTGGCCATCTTTTTTAAACTAGCCAAAGCTTTTGACGCTGTTTCTCATCTCCTGCTTCTTGATTCACTCTTCTCAGCTGGCCTTGCTCCAACAGTCACCAACTGGTTTAAATTCTACCTCATTGGCAGGACCCAGTCAGTGCGAATCCTTGATTCCATCTCCCCTCCACTCCCCATCAACACCGGTGTCCCTCAGGGCTCAGTGCTTGGTCCCCTACTCTTCTCCATTTTCCTTAATGATCTTCCCACAGCCTGTCCATCCTGTTGTATCTACATGTATGCTGACGATACTGTTTTGTACAGTTCCGGCAAAAACCCTGCTGCTGTGCAAACCAGCTTACAGCATGACTTCAAGTTCAACTCTGATTTGCTTCTCACCAGCTTTTTCTAAACACCAAGAAGACAGTCTCAATGACCTTTGACACCAGGCAGAGACTATCTAGGTTCCCGGCCCTACCCACCTTCCTCACCCTTGATGGGACCATCTTGGAGGACACCTCCTCATTTCGATATCTGGGAGCTTGGCTGGACAAGCACCTAAACTTCTCTGTGCATATCGATGCTATTCTGAAGAAACTGCACCCCAAGCTTGGTGCTCTGTACAGGAATCATAGTTGCTTCCCGCTTACTGTGAGGCACGAAATTGTTCAGAAGATGATACTCCCTATCTTTGACTACTGTGATGTAGCCTATGGTGCTGCTCCCAAATCTTTCTTGATCAAGTTGGACAATCTCTTTGACTCCTTCTGCCACTTTGCTATTGACTCCCCTTCCCGCTCCCACCACTGTGGACTCTATCGCTCTCTAACCTTCCTTTCACTATCTCACAGACGCATCTCTTACTGTGCCAAATTAACCTCCAAATTCTGGTTCATGGGGCTCCCCTCTTATCTCTCATCCTCTCTCTCCACTCAACCTCCCCCCACCCACTCTCTCAGATCATATGATGCCTGCACTTTGATGGTCCCTTGCCGCTCCACCCTTATTGTTCAGACTGGTTTCATCCATCATTTCCCTAAAATCTGGAATTCCTCCCCCCTGAAATACGACACTACTCCTCCTCCAACTGCTCTCTTACCTCTACCCTACACAATTAACCTTTCCCTCAGCTGTTCCTGCCTTAACCCACCTTAATACCTATCCCCAGTTTCTGCCTTTCTACCATGAACCCCCCCCAGCAGGGTTCTCAACATCCTGAAGGGGAAATCAGGAAATGGCTACTCCTTCTCCTCATATTCAGTTCTTGCCTCTCCCCCCCTCTTCTCCACCTGCCCTTCTGGGTCACCAGTGTGCAGAACTTAACCCCATCCTTTTTACTCCAAAAGCACTTGTATACTACCCTGAGCCTGCTCCTGGTACACTCGTGCACTATAAATGGTTCTATCACATTATTTACTGTTTTGTACATTCATATGTTCTTTTGTATGATTTTGGACATGTATTGTAATTTACTCAATGTTCCACTGCCATTTATTGTACAATAGCTTGTGTTCCAACTGTTACACAATCTTATAATGTTGCATTGTTTGTACTACCCACATACTATTGTAACTGATAATCCTTCACAAGCCTATGTAACCCATCCCCCCAGGATGCACCGTGAGATGAGCAACTTGTTGTTCAGTGTGCCCTCCTGGTGAAACATTTCAATAAATAAAAAAATAAATAAATCTGTGCAGGGGTAATATTATCTCCTTCCTCCTACTGGTGATACCCCTCCCTAATGCACCTGAGCATCCTGCTAGCCTTCACCACTGCTTTATCACACTGCTTGGCTACCTTCAGGTCACTGAAATGATTACCTCAAGGTCCCTTCCCGTTTGGTAGTTGCCAGTACTTCCCCTCCCAATTGGTACATAGCCCCCAGGTTTCTGTGCCCCAAATACATGATTTGGTACTTCCTTGCATTGAAACCCAGCTACCAAACCCTTGATAACTTTTACATCTTTTTCAAATCATCTCTCATTTTTTCACCCCCACCCATGTGTCTACTCTGTTGTAGATATTTATGTAATCTGCAAACAGGCATACTTTCCCTTCTAGCCAATCCACAATGTCGCTAATAAAGACATAGAAGAGGACCTGGCCCAGTACTGAGCCCTGAGGCACCACACTGGTCACCTTACCTTCTCCAGAGTGAACACCATTTACCACCACCCTCTGACTCCTGTTGCTTAACCAACTTATTACCCAGTTTATAACTTTCTGACCCACCCCCAGACAGGCCAGCTTGTTCACCAGTTTTCTATGTAGATCAGTGTCGGAGGCCTTACTGAAATACAGGTAGGTCACATCTACCACCCTTTCCTGTTTTACTGCCCTGGTTGTCCAGTCAAAGAACTTGATCAGGTTTGCCTGGCAAGACCTCCACCCCCCCCCCATGAAAACATGTTTCTTTGGATCCTATAATTCACTGGTTACAAGATCTTTCTTGTACTATCCTTTACTTTAGTGGTGTTTCAATTACTTTGCCTACTACTAAAGTCAGACTGACAAGTCCATAATTTCCTGCATCCTCCCTGTTCTCACTTTTGTGAAGTGGGACCACATCTGCCCTCCTCCAGTCCCTTGGAACCCCCCCTGTTTCTAATGATAAGCTGAACAGAGTTGTCAGAGGTGCAGCCAGCACCTTTCTGAGCTCCCTCAGTTTCCTGAGGTACACCCCATCAGGTCTCATTGCCTTATCAACTTTTAATTGTGCTAGTACCTTGAGGACTTTCTCCTCTGTAAAATGGCTAGTGTCCACCTCCTTACCATTTATGCCCTTGTCCCTTATCTTTGGCCAGTCACCTACCCCTTCTTCTGTAAATACTGAACAAAAGTATATGTTCAATATGTCTGCCTCCTTTTGGTCTTCCTCCTTGCAAACCCCTTCTTCCACTTTAATCCTTACTATTTCCCCCGTTTGGTCTTCCTCTTCTAGCTTATATATCTAAAAAAAGTTTTATCCCCTTCTTTTACTGATTGGCAATATTCTCCTCTGTTTGTGCCTTTGCATGTCTAACTGCTTTCCCTGCCTCCCTTTTGTTCCTCCTGGTAGTGTTCCCTGTCCTTCTGTGTCTTTTTGTACTTTCTAAATGTTAGTTTTTTGTGCTTACTTTTTCTGCTATGTTTTTAGATAACCATAGCGGTCACTTTTTTCTCTTGCTTTTGTTAACATGTCTGACACAGAGATTTGTTGCTTTTACAATGCCCCCCTTTATTTTTACCCATAGTTCCCCGATTCCCCCCAGATCCTCTGTCCTTGCTGGGGCGTCCTTGATGCATTCTCCCATTTTACTGAAATCAGCCTTCCTGAAGTCCAGGACCCTTGTCTTACTGTGACTCAGTTCTGGTCCAGTCCTTATATTGAACCATACCATATGTTGATCACTGGACCCCAGGTTGTCACCCACTGTGATATCAGCAACACTGTCCGCATTTGTTAGTACCAGGTCCATTATCCCCCCCATGAGTGGGCTTCTTAACTAGTTGCTTGAGGAAAACCCTTTGCAGGGAGTCCAGGATGTCCCTACGTCTAACTGTTGTTGCAGCTGGTAGGGCCAAATCCACGTCTGAAAATATATGGACAGGAAGATGGTGTATCAGAGTTAAACATAATTATGGGACTTCTGGAGTTCAACACCTATCTAACTGCTTCTATCTGGGTAAGTGTAGAGGGGTTTTGCTCAATGTAGGCCAGCCTAAAGCCTGTTATAGGTTTGGGTCCAAGACACATTTAAGTAGCTCCTGTGACAGGTTAGTGTCAGTGGCTCAGCAGGTTGCATACTCGCCTCTGAGGCCAGCAGAGCAGAAGGTTGTAGATTCATGCCCCACACTAGGCACTTGGGGTAAAAATCCAAATATTGACACTGTAGTGCATCATGAGGGGGATGCCGAACTCCTGAGGTTCCATCTTTTGGATGAGACATTAAACTGAGGTCACGTCTGCCTGTCCTGGTGGTTGTTCAGATCGATATTAAAGATACCATGGCACAGCTTAAAAAGAGTAGGGGAATTTTTTATTGAAACAAACAATTAATAATGGTACAAACAATCAAGTGCATTTAGGATATACAAAAGATCAACTGCAAGGAAGTAAGGAAAACATCAATGAAACAATGTTGTGAAAAGATAAACAAAATGAGAGCAACATTAACAACTTAAAAGAGACCAATAACAAGTGGGAAATAAATAAATAAATGAGAGGGGGAAAAAAAACTGAGGCAGAATTCGGGTTGGAAGGCAAGTGCTAAAACTACAATCAAAAGAGAGCCCAGGGACAGTACTTCTAACAATGAATCCATTTGGTTGCAGAAAGTCTGGTCCATTCAGGAGCACACAGGTTCTGGAGGTCAGACTCCACCATCCACAAAAGTGCAGCATGGTCTAAAACTTGTTACAAGACCAATTTAAAATGCACTCGCCAAATCATTACCCTAAGACAAGACAGAATCAGGAGCAGCATGGAAGGATCATATCTGGACAACTAAACCACAATGACCCCATAAATAAGGATATCATAGAAAGGAACGGCCATAAGGAGTCAGCCCAAGAAGTGTTAGAAATGGCCGAAATTGAACTAAAAGCGGGCAACCAAAATATAAATGTTGAATGGTTCCAATCGTAGCCGTGCAATTGTCCCTGTGGCAAAATCATTCTGCACTGCTCTTGTGTATAAGATTACTCTTAACATTCAATTTTTTGTGGCAACAGAGCCAAATCACATCCCAATAATGTGACATAAAATGTATTGCATTCAAGTACCATAAAGCCTGTTGATGGATGGATGGTGAAACTTATTTATTCATTTATTTATTTATTTTATTTATTGATAAATCGGAATTACAACCTTTGAGCTAAAAGCTCTTTTACAAAGGATCTTCATCAGAACAAGGGCAGGGGAGTACATACATAAGTAGGTGGGACAGTAGCAGTCAGAGGCATTGTCAGTAATCAACAGAATAACATACAGTAATCAATACAAGGCAAAGTATAACATAAAAAATAGCATGGGTACAGATTAAAATGGGATACAGTTCCCACAGTAGCGCAGGTAATAAGCGCACCAGTCTACCTAAGCTTAAGCAAGAAAGATCTGAGGTGGTTGTTTAGCAACAGTGTCAGTATCCTAGCAGCTACATGTAGCATCAACTTGAGGGGGGTCAGTCCAACCATTGGGAGAGTAGGCTACAGGTTTATGGGCCAGGGGAGAGAGTCAGGTAGGAGACAGGACTTGGGGGAGAGTGGAAAAATAGAGAGAGTGGCAATAGCAGAGGGGCACATTTTCGGGTGGGGGTAAGGGAAGGACAATAGAGGGCACATCTAGGGGAGGCTACAGACTTATAAGCCAGGGGAGAAAGTCAGGCAGGTGACAGAACTAGAAGTAGAGGGGATAGCAGTGAGGTGCATTGGGGGGTAGGAAGGGGAGGGTATGGGGAAGACAGTAGATTGGGCATCTGGGGGAGGTGTAAGGAGTGGGGGGGGGGGATACCAGGTAGGGTAGCCAGGTCAGGAGGTGGATAGTGAGCTTTATGGCTCAGTAGAACAGTAGAAGGCTTGATCCAGGGTGTTGCCCAGGTGTACAGGAGGCTAGTACCAGCTAGGTTAGATGCAACAGTAATCTCCAAGCAACATGTCAATCTCAGTAGGAAGTAAAGCCTTGTAAAAGGCCTTTCTATGCAGAGTGCTGATGAGATCACAAGACAAATGGCAACAAGTGATAAAAGTCAAAAAGGGCTTTAAAAATCAAGGGAAAACAGCGCTCTGTCGAAACAAGGGCTTGGGCTTCCACCATTCCAAATAAAGGGGCTCCATCCAATCTGTTGCCCAATCCTTAGCAGATGGTAGTCCCAAAAACCATGGAATAATGTTATAATAAAAAAAAATACTATAAACAAAAATCACTGGATTCACCATGTCTAATCCATCTTTATCATATGGGAGGTATAGCACATCCCATTTAATCAGACTGAGCTGAGTTCCTATACCATTGAAAAAAATATACCATACAAATGTGTTTCTAAGTGAAACAGGAGAAGATAGCTAGTACTTACATAAAGGGAAACAGGAATCAAAACATTCTGAATAACCCCAACCCATTTCTTTTTAGACAATTGCCAGGATTTACATTTGGTCACCCGTGAGGTCCCAAGTTATATATCTCAATCCCAGCTCAAAGCTGGTTAATTTGAGCTACCAAAGAGAATATTTGCATCAGACTCCTTGCTTCAGACCCCCGAATGCTTAATTTCTGCTGTGCCATCCTCTTCTGGTGCCAAATGATAAACTCAGCAAAATCACCCCCCCCTTGTCTTCCACTCTGTTCCTACCCCTTCCCCCATTAGCCTTTTGTCTCCATTATGCTGTAGCTCCCCTGGCACTCCCACTGATTTAGCTTTCAGCACCAGGTATATCCAAGCTAACCCCTCTCTCTTCTCTTCCTTTCAGGAAGCACCAACCCGGACTACCTGCAGAACGTGGCTCTGATACCGCCGCAGCCCGCGCTCTTCCTGGACCCTGCTGCATCTCCACCCAGCTTGGTTCAACACCTCCTGCCACCGGCCAAAGGTGATCACCGGATTCCACCGAGCACAGGTACAGGACCTCTAGCCATGATCTGATTGGACACTGGCTGGACTGAATTACTCCTCATTGGCTGGCTGGCTTTAAAAGCCTGAACTAACTGGCTGCTGGGTTTCAGCCAGAGTAAAGCTGGTCTCCCATGCTTTACTCTGAATTGTTCTGTGTCTGAACTGTTTAGTGTACTGCAATTTTCTCCCACCCCCTCCCTCACCCCTGCCACTCTTTAAATACAGTAATTGAACCAGTCCTAGGGCACAGACTTACTCTCTCCCCCTTCTCCCTCTCTTAAAGGAACTCTCATCCAAAGCCACCATACTAACTCACTGTTGCCATTCGCCACAGCGATCTTCCATGCTCCTATTAATGCTGCTATTTATTTCATTGCCTACAACTAAAGTTGTCCAAGATGAAGGCTCCACTGAAGTATCAAACTGTAACCCTGCAGCCCTTTACTCACTGGCTCCAATATTTGGTACCATGGGTGAAGAGATCAAACCCTGCCACCCTCTGAGCAGCCAATCTCCACAACCTAAAAGGTACCTCCTCCTCTCACCTGCCTGCATTGCTGCTCTGATGTGTTACCAATCCAACAAAAAAGGCAAAACAATCCTAGTCGATGTAAGCACAGGCAGCTCTACAGAGTAAGAAGTTACTGGATACACTACACAAAAAGAATTATCACCATCCTCCTACTTTTGTCAGGCAACATGCATCCCACCTGGCCCCCTAGGCAATGGAAATCCAAAAGGGTGAGGTAACCTCAAAATTGCCTCAAGAAACATCTGCAGCCTACTATCTAAACTTTCCCAGTTCCAAGCCTGGACTGCAATTCAAAGACCAGATATAATCTCGATCACTGAGACCTGTCTCACCCATAAGACACAAAATGCTGCCATCTCCCTTGAAGGCTATATCATATTCCGTTGGGACAGATTGACAACACATGGTGGTGGATGCCTGGTTTATCTGAGAAACAACACTAAGGGGCAGATGATGCCTAACAATATCAACACCAGGGAAGCACAAATAATGTCCATTAAACTCACTGTTGGAAGACAATGCAAAACACTGCTGCTCACCACAGTCTATCTACCACCAGGTAATCAAGGAAAAGGGCTAGAATAGTTCCTTGACCATGTTAGCCAAGAAAAGACAAATTGGGTGAAGGTAATACTTGAGGACTTTAACACTAACTGGCTTGCCCATGATACTGTGGCCATCAGAGCTAGAATTAGTGGTCTTTACCACTCTCAAATGGTCACACAAGGAACCAGAAGGAACTACAATAGTGGTATTGCTACTTTCACTGATTGGCTCCTCACCAGCTGTCCAGAGCACATTACAAAGTTCTCTGTCCTTCCCGATACCCTAAGTGACTACGTCCCCAATAGTATGCCTCTGGACCAATAAGTGCCTTAAGGACCCACTGATTCTATCAAAAAAATCGGTAACTGAATAAAGGACAACTGCACCACTTTAGAACATATCTAAATAATACTGACTGTTCTCCCTTGGATGGCATGATGGCAACCAGGCACTGGACTACTTCTGTACTCTCTTCAATAAAGCCTTCGACTTATCTTCCCCGGTCAAATCCACTAAAATCAAAGGCTCATTTAACTCCTGGCTTAATGGCTCCCTTATAGAACTAATGAAATTGAAAGACAATCTCTAGCACATTGCCAAGGCTACAGGAAAACATTCTGACTATGCTGCATACAAAGCAGCCAGGAATAAATGCACCAGACTGGTTAGGGATGCAAAGGCCTCCTACTTTAGACAGAAGTTGGAGAATAGCTGGGGTAACAGGAGGGAGTGCTAGAATAATGTTTAGTCTCTAACAGGTTGGGAATCCAGAGCTCTGCCCGACCTCATAGTCACCCCTGCAGGCTCCCTGCAACAACCGATTGACCTGGCCAATGCCTTCAATGCTGCATTTACTGACCTCTCCACGGTTCTGCCACCTGAGTATCTAAAAACTGGCCCTTCTAGCAGACCCAAGGTCTCCAACCTCCACCACTTTCCTAACCCAGGACACCTACTCTTTTATTTCAAACAAATCACCAGGTCTCAAACAGTAAAATATGTCTGTAGGGTACTAGGCAAAACCAAGATGGGAAGCAATAATATTGATATGAAGCTAGTTGCCCTCTTCCTGCATGAACTAGCTCTCCCACTGATGAAAATATTTAATATTTCTCTGTGAACTGGTATATTCCTGGATAGGTGGAAGAATGCTTTGGTCACCCCTGTTTTTAAAAATGGGGACAGAACTAACATAGGAAATTACCAACCTGTTTCTACACTGCCTACATTATCAAAAGTGCTAGAACAAATTTTAACAGACAAATTGACTGATTACCTGAACAAATATAATCTCCTTTGCTCACAGTAGCATGGTTTCCAGTGAAGACACAGCACAACAACTGCTCTGATTGATTTCACCTCACACCCATACAATGCTTTAGACTTTGGGAAGTCTGTGGGATCCATCTTTATAGATCTCACTAAAGCATTTGACACTGTGATTCACAACATTCTTCTGGACAAACTCACGACCCTTGGACTGTCTACTGACACAACCATCTGGTTTGGGAGCTACCTGTCCCACAGGTCACAGTGCGTAAAAATAAGAGGGGTAGTATCTGAACCTAGGGACATGACCTTGGGGTTTCCCCAGGGTTCTATACTGGGACCTCTCCTTTTTCAGCTTATTTATCAACACACTTCGATGTGCCTGCCCAGCTAAAATGCTACTGTATGCAGATGAAATGGTAATCTCCGCACCAGGCAACCACACATCAGAAATAACCACTGAGTTACAGGAAAGCTTCAATAAGCTTGAGTCATGGTTCTCCAACAATAAACGGCTCCTCAATTACAAAAAACAAAGGCTCTTCATTTTGCTATGCCCCACCTTAAGAAAAAAAACAGATCCTCTGACCATTAGGAGCCATAACGGTGATCCTAGTGAACAAATTACCCTCTTCAAATTTTTAGTCATACACCTAGATGACACCCTCTCCTTTGGCCCTCACTCTCCTTTGGCCCTCACATAGATTACGTTATTAAATCAGCTAACATAAAACTGGGTATATTCTTTCATCACAGGCATGCTGTGACCCAGGAGGCTCTGAATCTGATTACCCAGAGCTCAGTTCTGCCTATCATTGATTACGGGCTTGTCATCTACGGCACAGCCTCTGACACTGCCCTGAAAAGAATCAAACTTCTCCTCAACAAATTCTGTAAACTGGCCCTAGCAGCTGACTGCCTCATGCACACATGTGGCCTCTACACTATGTCTGGGTGGCTGTCCTTGCAGCAAAGGATTAGGTACTAGACCTACTTGGCAGGAAAAAATGCCCTTCTTGGCCCTATGCCAGAATCAGCTGCTGATTTATTTTGACTAAATTTAATAGTAAAACTGACAGAAGAACTGCTAAGGGAGCCCTCAAGGTCCCCTACAAGTGTACCTCTTTTTGCCTAAACAACCCTGGTGTACCAAGGGCCCATGTGGTTAAACAACCTCCCCTCCTCCCTCCTTGAACGCAGCAAGATTGTTCCTTTTAAAAGTGACCTTTGCCACCATCTTGCAGTAGCAAGCAGATGTGATTGCCCTTCCTAATTGAAATGTACAGTATGCATGTCTAATCCCAGACCATGCAACCTTTCCTTTCCACCCACCCATTTCCACTAACACCCCCCACTGCCTCACCTTCATCCTCCCCCCCGACAAAGCCTTCTGGCTGCTATCTGCCAAATGTGCTGCACTGAACAACTTATGATATTGCACTTAGCAGCTTACTGTACTGTATGCTATTAATGGTTTTCTCACTGTGATATTTTGTTATCTTCTAGATTTATGTTGTTACCTAACACTGAACAATACTCCTTTGTACCTACTGTATCTTTTCTTTCTCCATTGTACTGCTTGTTCTGTTTGTATTTCTTGTTGACATGGAACCTTTGTAAAAGAGCCTTGGCTCAAAGGTGTTTAATCTGAATTCTGAAATAAATAAATAAATAAATAAATAAAATACCAAGAATTTCGATAGGTTCCAACACGACTGTAATGTTTCCAATGGATGGAGGAATTTCCTCATGAACCCCAATCGGAACCACACAACATTTTGAGATATTAGTACTGGATCCAGACAATAAAGCAATATCAGAAATCAGCTGCAAGGCATTTTCACCCAAGGGGATATCTCAAATAAATAAACAGATGTCATCAGCATAATTCAAATTTTTTACGTCTGATGAGGAAAGGGGATGAGGGATTCCATGAATAGGGCAGCTGCACAAATCACTCGCATCAAAGGGTCCAAAGTAAGTACATAGAGGATGGGGCTCAGTGGGCATCCTTGACACACACCTCTGAGCACACTAAGACTAGAACCAAGCGATCCATTGCCAGAGGGTATTAACATGGAATTGGAGTACAGAGTTGGAGCCAATGAAAAAACAGGAGGGAGAATCCATATTTACTTAATACTAAAAATACATTTGTATTTATTTATTTGAGATTTTCAACAGAAAGACTTACTGAGAAAATTGCGTGTTTCCAGATGCATCCTGGATGAAGGGGTAATGGGAGGACAGAAATGAATACATGGTAACAATAGGCAAAAAACTAAACACAATAGACCAAAATACAATATGATACAATACAATACAATAGCACAGGGAACAGAGAAGCATACCATGAGGACAATACACACAGAATACAATGATTTTAAAGATTACAGTACCCATTTCTTTCTTAACTAGAAATAGAAGGATAAGTGCTAGAGTGATGGTCATATCTAGGCTCCCCATGCTAGGCATGCGGGGGGGGGGTACTGAGAGGAATTGGAGAATAAGTGCTTAAGATTAAGGACAAGCTATGCACTCTGAACAAAGTATGGATGGGGGGTCCTGTGATGGATTAGAGGGAAGGAAAAAATGGAGTGCGTAGGAATTTGCATGGGGACTAAAGTAGGGAGACAAAGGGAGAATTAGGTGCAGTTGCAGGAGGAGGAAGTGAAGGAGCACAGGGATGAGGAAAGGGCATGGAGTAAGGGGGCATTATTAATGAGAAAGGAAGCTAGTTCCAGAGCTTGTGGGGAATGATAGGAGAAGGATGCCTGGCCAGCTGATAAGGATCTGAAGGGGATGACAAGGGAGAGAGCATCACTGCTTTTGAGGGGATGAGCTGAGGTGGGGAGGGGAGAGAGGGAAGAAGATAGGTAAGAAGGGAGTGCACCAAACCAGAATCTGCCAAGGAAGTTGGTACAGTGACAAATAGTCGTGAGGAATCCTATTAAAAGTCTTAGCTTGGTCTAATACAAACAAAAAAATGTCACACATTATGAGCATGACAAGATGTAATTAGTTCATGAATCAGCAGTAAGTTACCTTGAATTCTGCGGCCAGGGATGGAACAGAACTGCAGTGGATGAACAATGTGTGGAAAAATCCAAGCTAATCTAACACAGAAAATCTTATTTAAGATCTTCACATCCGTGTTAAGGAGGCAAATCAGTCTACAGTTTGAGAAATGGCAACAATCACCAGATTTAAATAAAAAAAATTGTAGGGCTTCAGTAATTGTACCTGAAAAGGACAAATGTGCCAAAAGTGAGTTAAAAACAAAAGTAAGAATGGGCCGAAGAGTAAAGGAAATGATTGATAAAATTCCAATGTTAAGCCAATTGCCCCTAGATAAATACGTTTACGTAAGGAACGGATGACTGTGAGGACTTCACCCTCTGCAATTGGTTGGGTGAGAATGACATTATCAGGTGCTGTTACCTGCAGCAGGTTCAATGTGTCCAAAAACTGAGCAGCCAAAACATCAATCAGGAATGGGTGCCCACAGCATCCTGTAAGAAGTTCTGAACCACCTTCAGTAAATACACATTGGAGGTATGTTCTATACCACTGGATACAAAGAGTCCATCTCTTGTTTGGAAACCCTATGAAAACAGCTCTGGAATATATCCCCTGTCAAATGTTGACTTTGGGTACCATAAGTCTGTTCAAAAGCCAGAGTCTTCACTCTGTCACATTGAAAGGATTTCATCCAGTCCTGGACAGATCGTATCTAAGCATGAAGAGACACACCCTTCTCAGTTTGAAGTGAAATCAATTTAAAGAGAGTGTATCATTAGTCAGGATAGGCATGATAAGCCATTTTGATAGGTGATTTGGAGTAGCGCTTGGCTAGGTCATCAAAAGCTAGTTTTGTATTGTCCCACCAAAGGGGTGCATCAACATAAAGATGTTGGACTGACGTACGAGCCAAAAAATGGTCTGAACACACACACTGAAAGGAAGTGTCTAACAAGATGATGTTATTTAACTGCCAGGTAGTCTTTCCAGTCATAGGGGTTGGGGTGACTGAAATCATTCAACTTACTAAAAGGTGGTCCGAAGTTTCCACTGGACTGGTAGTGGCCTCCAAAATGTGGCACTGACAGGAGACAAAAACAAAATCATTTTGGGTTGCGAACTGAGCCCAGTGTTATGTAAAACCCCTAACCAGATGGAGAGCATAATATGCATCAACCAGGTGGGAGTCCTTACTTATGGACTGCAAACATAATGAATTATAAAATAACTTAGATGTCTTAGCTCCTTTATCTTGGAGCTGAAGTGGGTAATTAAAGTCCCCACCAAATAATATAATTCTGAAGGTACGGAGTTAAGGCTGGTCGACTTAACCAGAGAAACCCTCTCAAATTTCAGTTGTGAAGCATAAATATCAATTAAACCAAAAGCAGTCTGGTCAATGGTACAATCAAGCAATAGAACCTGTTATGGTTGTACATCAGGTACCCTAGAAACTAATGAAGAAATATGGTTAAACAAAATGACCACCCCGAGCATGGTTTAGTCCCCAATGAAAAATATGAAATATTGGAGGTCCAAAGTTGTTGGGTGGTAGCAATGTCTGACAAGGAATGCAGCCTGGTATCCTGTAAAAAGATCAGGTTAGCATGGGAGCCTCGTAAGACCTGGAGAGTAACTTTCCTGCGAAATAGGTTGAAGATACTGTTGACATTGTGCATAGCAACTCTCATGCTAGGAAGAAGCAGGAAGAGTTCACACCATAAGGGAGCTCAATCCCAAACCTAAGGAAGCTGGGAATGCTTCTTTTAAAAAAATGTAACTTTAGATCCTGTGGAAGGACCATCCTTCCTTTTTCGAGGTTTCGCCAATTCTGGGGCCTCATCTTCTGTGTCCGGAGAACCAGTGGGACCAATTGACATGGAAGAGGAGGCCTCTGAGTCATGTCCATGTTGGTATCCCCCCAATTCCTTGAGGAAGCAATAGGGGCAAATCTATTGTGGAGGGTAAGGGAATCAACAGGAACAGCAGGTGCAACAACATGGTGGAGGGGTCTGTTCTGAAGAGAATGTCTACGGGGGACTTCAGTGAAGGAAGGAGGGGGAAGCATGGAGGAATCATCCATAAGGTCAGGAGACATTTTCAGAGCAGAAAGCTCTGTGACAGAAACAGAAAATAAGCATATCGCGACCGGGGCAGCAGTAGTAGTTTCCACAAAAGACTGGCTGGGAATTGTGGAGTGAATAATTGGCTCAGATTGGTCCAAAGTAGGCAACGAGGGGGACAGGGCCTCCAAGGATACCAGGGGCAGGTCTGGTGAAACCAGACTATTACCAGATAGTTATACTACCTGGCTCTGGTCAGTCTAATGAAGTACATGCAATTTATTATGAGAAGCCCAGGGACATTTTTGGAAAGATTGACCCTCCATGCAACACAAATTGCATTTCATCTTATTGGTGCAGTGTACTGCAATGTGGCCATGCTCCAGACAAAGGGTACAGAGTCTCTGGTCATAGACATTACTGAGGTGGGAAAGAGAACCACACTAAAAGCAGGCTTGTGGTTGTCCCAGATGTAAACAAACCCCTCTATCACAGCCAAGGAAGAAACTGTTGGGAAAGTGGGAGAGACCAGAGTCTGTGACCAGAGCTGAATTTTATGTTTCCAACCTCCTGTCCTGATTCCATACTTATCAAAGATTGATTCCGGGTGGCCCAGCACCTCACATCACTGCTTCAGCCAGTAGGTGACATTGTGAACATCCACTCCTTCATTTCCAAACATCACTGTTACAATGCGGATAGTTGGTCTA
Organism: Neoceratodus forsteri; assembly: GCA_016271365.2. NCBI lineage: Eukaryota > Metazoa > Chordata > Ceratodontiformes > Ceratodontidae > Neoceratodus > Neoceratodus forsteri. The sequence continues at coordinate 46,802,657 of CM057451.1, forward strand.
GTAAAAGGGAGAGCCTGGAAAGATAACCAGAGGTCTGGATCAAGATCACTGATTTACAGTGAATAAAATAATGAAATTATGTTTTCAAGACTTGAGATTCCAGGAATTGGACCTGTGATTGTTAGTATATTTTTTTGATTTTACTGGGATTCTACTGTCATTCTTTTAGTACACGTATAAATAATCAGAATAAAAGAAGGCTTACTACACAGAGCATAAAATGAAGCAAATTAAAAAAAGTACAGGAAGCAATTATAAGAAAAATACAAGTTCTGCAGATCTACTAATCTTGTCTAAACTGCCAAATTCCGTGAAACTATTGTTTTTTACCAATGTGCAGGCAGTCCAAATTCTAGAATTTTACTGTGTTTCCCAGTAAAGACCAAAAACAAGTGGCCTTGGTCTGAATAGCACAAGATATTTAGTCCAAAAATGATCAAAAGAAGAATGGAACTGGAAGTTGACATCATAAAAGATGATATGTGATACTTTAATTTGTACTGTATTTATGGGCCCGGATTTTTAAAGCGCAACTGAGTTGCACCACCACAAGTGCAGACTTGCGCCAAGGAGCCATATTCAGAGGAAGCCATTGCACAGTGCAATTTGCATTGTGACAATGCGCAACTATAATGGATGCAGGTGAAAGTGCAGGGAGCGGTCCCATGAATATCCAGCACAGTGGTATATTCAACCATGAAACCATGGTGCAAGTGTGGAGCAAATTGAAGATGCACCGAGTAGACTTGTTCCTATAAATACAGGGTGCAAGCACACAGACAGCACTTGCACCAGACAAGATGGTGTGAGAGAGAGCGAGAGAGAGAGAGAGAGAGAAGGAAAGAAAGAAAGAAAGAAAGAAAGAAAGAAAGAAAGAAAGAAAGAAAGACAGACAGACCAAGGCAGACACAGAGGGAGAGGGACAGAGGTGGCATTGAAGAGGGGGAGAGAGGGGCAGAGAGAGTGAGAGAGTGAGAGAGACAGACACACTGCCAGGCAGTGCATCAGGGTGGCACACAGCCAGCAGCAGTCAACTGTCCAGGGGGATATTGAACAGCAAGGGCCATGGATAGTGTGCCCTTCATGATGGCAGCTGTAATGAGGGGTGTGAGGGGGCAGAAGGAACAGTGACATGGATGTGGAAGGACCCGTCGGTGGTATGCCTGACACCAGTGGTACCGCACTTGCATCACCTTCGAGCAGTACAGTGACACGGAGATTGTGGGCTGGTACCACCTGAACAGGGCCATTCTGAGACAGCTCTGCAAGCTGTGCAGTGAGGAGATGTAGGCACTCACCAGACGGAGCCACGCCATGTCCGTGGAGACAAAGGTGACAGCCGTCATGTGCCTGCTCATCACGGGCACCTTCCGGACACCAACAGGGGACACCACAGGCATAACCCAGTCAACCACATCCCACCTCCTCACAGAGTTCCTCAGCACTCTGCTGCCACATGCATCAGAATTCATCCATTTCCCCAGCACACAGGCAGAGCGTACAGCAACCATGCAGGGCTTCCACAGGGTAGCACATATGCCTGGCGTGATTGGGGCCATTGACTGCACCCATGTGGGCATCTGCATGCCATCTGGCCCCAAGGATGTGGCATACATAAACAGGAAGGGAAGTCCAAGTGTCAACTGCCAGGTGGTGTGCGATGCCATGGGGTGCATTAACGATGTCTGCGCCACACACCCTGGGAGTGCACATGATGCATTCATCTGACACAGCTCTGTGCTGTGCTGCGGTATGACTGTGGGGACATCCCCATGGGCCACCTAGTGGGTGAGTATGGTATGGGTGAGGGTTGATGGGCAGAGCAGACCATGGGATGGGGGAGAGCAGGCTGTGCATGGTGGCGAGGGCACCAGGGACAGGCAAGGGGCACAGCATAGAACAGCAGAGGGCTAACCATGTTATTATCCACACAGGAGACAGTGCCTATCCACTGCAGCCCTGGCTGCTCACCCCATACTGGCACCCATCGTCCCCAGTAGAGGAACGCTACAATGAGGCACTCGCCAGCACGCGCAACATCATTGAGCATGTTTTTGGCATGCTGAAGGCATGGTTCTGTTGCCTAGACAGGTCAGGTGGTGCCCTACAGTACAGCCCCTCAAAAGCCTGTGGCCTATTCCTGGCCTGCTGCATACTGCATAACATGGCCACTGACTGTGGGGTAGCTGTCGAGGCTGATGAGGGTGACAGTAGTGGGGACGATGGAGGCAATGGGCTGGAGGGAGGTGGACAGCCACCCCCTGGGTGGAGGTATCCCTGACTGCAACAGTAGGCGAGATGACACCGGGACACCATTGCATTGGGAACACTATGGTACACACAGGTAGGTGGTACGATAGAAATATAGAAACATAGACATAGACTTTGACGGCAGATAAGGACCACTTGGCCCACCCAGTCTACCCATTTCCCTACCTATTGGATAAGCTGCAGATTCTAGTTAACCAAGAGCCTACTTCACGCAGCCCCCCACTATAATTGCCTTATGTCTGCCCTATGCATGTTTGAATTCCCCCACTGTTTTAGATCCCACAACCTCTCCAGGAAGGCGGTTCCATGCGTCCACCACTCTCTCCGTGAAAAAGAATTTCCTCACATTACCCCTGAGCCGTCCCCCCTCTAACTTTAAATTGTGCCCCCTTGTTCTTACACATCTCTTTTTCTGAAAGATGTTGCCCTCCTGGACTTTGTTGATTCCCTAGAGGTACTTAAAAGTTTCTATCATGTTCCCCCTGTCCCTCCTTTCATCAAGGGTATACATATTAAGCTCTCTCAGTCTCTCTTCATATGGTTTCTGATTAGACCCTGCATCATTTTAGTTGCCCTCCTCTGGACTGCTTCCATCCTGCCTATGTCCTTGCATAGATGAGGGTCTCCAAAACTGCACACAGTACTCCAGATGGGGTCTCACCAACTGTCTGTATAGAGGGATAACCACTTCCCTTTTTCTACTTGTGATGCCCCTCCCTATGCATCCCAGTATCCCCCTGGCTCTCCTTACTGACTTCTCACATTGCTTACCCACCTTTAGGTCATCTGATATGACTACACCCAGATCCCTTTCCATTATTGTTGTTGTTAGTACCTCCCCTGCTATTGTGTACTCTTCTCCTTGATTTTTATTTCCCAGGTGCATTACTTTGCACTTCTTTGCATTGAATCTAAGTTGCCATATGTCTGACCATTCCTCCAACCTTGCCAAGTCCCTTCTCATCATTTCTACCCCCCTTGTGTATCAACTCTGTTACAGATCTTTGTGTCATCTGCAAAGAGGCATACCTTTCCTTCCAGACCCTCTGCAATGTCACCTATAAAGACGTTAAAGAGGACTGGACCCAGTACTGAGCCCTGAGGTACTCCACTAGTAACCTCCTTTCTTCAGAATGTGTTCCATTCACTATTACCTTCTGTGTCCTGTTGTGCAGCCAGTTTGCTACCCAGGCTACTACCCTGGGATCCACTCCCAGGCTGGCTAACTTGATTATTAATCTTTTGTGTGGGACTGTGTCAAATGCCTTGCTAAAGTCTAGGTAGGCCATATCCACAGCCCCTCTCTGATCTATTACTTTGGTCACCCAGGCAAAGAAATTGATCAGATTCGTCTGACATGACCTTCCTGCTGTGAATCCATGCTGCTTTGGGTCCTGTTCCCAGCTGGCCTCTAGGTACTGAACAATTCTTTCTTTCAGAAGTGATTCCATCATTTTCCCCACCACTGAGGTCAAACTAACAGGTCTGTAGTTTTCTGCTTCTGCCTTGTTCCCACTTTTGTGAAGGGGAATCACATCTGCCCTCCTCCAGTCCTCAGGTATCACCCCATCTTCTCACAATTTGTTAAAAAGTGTGGTTAATGGTGTCACTAGGTCCTCCCTTATCTCTTCTAGGATTCTAGGGAGAATCCTGTCAGGCCCCATTACTTTGTCCACCTTGAGTTTTAGGAGTTCATTCAGGACTCTTTCTTCTGTAAATGGACTGGCGTCAACCCCACTACCCAGAGTGCTTCTACTGTTTGGTTTAGGTAACTCCTCCTCTTCTTCTTTTGTGAATACTGAGCAAAAGTATTCATTCAGTATCTCTGCCTTTTCACTGTCTCCCTCTGCCCACCTCCCCTTTCCTTTATTAATCTTCACTATCCCTCCCTTAACCTTTCTATGCTCCTTAATGTACCTATAAAAGGTTTTATCCCCCTTCTTAACTGAGTTGGCTATCTTTTCCTCGGTTTGGGCCTTTGCTTTTCTGACTGCCTTCCCCACTTCTTTCTGCCTTAATTGATACAGTTCTCTGTCGTGCTCCTTCTGTGATTCCCTATACTTTTTGAATGCAGCCTTTTTCTCCTTAACCTTCTCTGACACCTCTTTTGAGAACCATAGTGTTTTTTTATTCTGCTTTGTTTTCTTTATTTGTTTCACACAAAGGCTTGTTGCCTCCATGATGGCAGTTTTGATTTTTCTCCATTGTTCTTCCACCCCTCCTTTCTGGCCATTTGCTAATGCATTCCTCAGGTATTCACCCATTATGCCAAAGTCAGCCCTTCTAAAGTCCAGTATCCTTGTCTTTGTATGGCTTGTCTCCATGGTTGTGTTTATTGTGAAGCACACTGTGCAGTGGTCGCTTGTTCCCAGATGTCTACTGACTTCTAAATTTGTGATCCTCTCTCCATTTGAGAGTACCAGGTCTAATATTGCTCCCTCCCAAGTGGGTTCCACCACTAGCTGTCTAAGGCATGCCCCCTGTAGGGCATCGAGAATGACCCTGCTCTTGGATGTGGCTGCAGTCTGTCACCCAGTTAACATCTGGTATATTCAGGTCCCCCATCAACAGTATCTCCCCTTTTTCAGCCATTTTGAGAATGTCCTCTTTCATTTTATTGTCCATTTCCTCCCCTTGAGACGGGGTTCTGTATACAACCCCTGTGCGGATTGTGATGCCATTCCCTGTCTCCAAGGTGACCCAGAGTTCCTCTTGTCCTCTCCCTTTATCTTTTTAGTTCTGTAGCTTTGATTCCTTCCCTTATGTGAAACTCCACCTCCTCTTTACCCTCCTGTCCCTTCTGTGGATTGTGTGCCCACGAACATCGTGACATCCCAGTCATGGTTCTCCGTGTACCATGTTTCTGTGACTGCCACAATATCCAAGTGTTCTCTCTTCTATCAGGGCTACTAGCTCTGGAAGCTTGTTTCCAAGACTACAGGCATTGGTACTCATTGCCCTCCATTTAATGTTGGCTTTATCCTTTTTTACCCCTTCCCTGCTCTTATTGCCCTTGTCCATTTTTCCATTTACCCCTGTCCTGCCCTTTGTAAAGCTCTGTACCTCAGTGTTTACCCTACTACCTGCCATGTTTTGTGGGGGGAGTCTTGAACTTTCCTGTTTCCTATCAGCATCTCCCCCCTTGTCTAGTTTAAAAGCTTGCCAAGGAAGCCTTTAAACTTGTCACCTAGGAGCATGTTTCCCTTCCTGGACAGATATAGACCATCATGCCAGTATAGACCTTCATCTCTCCAGGTGGATCCCCAGTGCCCAATGAAGCCAAAGCCCTATGCTCTGCACCAGTTTTGCAACCATTCATTAAACTGCATGGTGTGCAGTACCCTGGCCTCACCCCTGCCATAGACTGGCAGCACCTCTGAGAAGGTTACCGTGCTTGCTACCTGTCAGAGCCCCTCCCCAACTCCACAAATTTATCCTGCACTGCACTGATCTCATGCCTAGCTAGGTCATTTGTCCTGAGGTGGACAATGATATCTAGTTTCCTATCCTGTGATGCTGCTTCTGCAATCCTGAGGATTTGCTTCCTGTCCCTCCAAGCCATGGCACCAGGCAGGCACCTTACTTCCCTCTCTTCTCCCTTCCCCAGTCTACACCCCTAACAACTGAGTCCCCTATCAGAAGCTGTTTCTTTCCCCTGTGGTGTCCCTTGCCACTCTTTTGTGGGTCTCCCTTGTGGATGTCCCCATCATTCTTCTTGGTCTCCACTGAGGGTGTCATCATAGAGGAACCTTGATTTGCCAGACTGACATATGATTTGTGTAGAGGTACAACTCGGGGGCCATGTCTCTGTTCCACCACCCTCATCCTCCCAGAACCTACTGTGGTCCATCTGCTCTTCACACATGGCAACCTCTGAGGCAGTGGTTGTGGAACTGATGCTCTTTGGGTGGGGGAGGCCTCCTTAGTCCTTGCCAGTTCAGCCTGGATGTGGGCAACCTCCTCCCTCAGAGCTAACAGTTGCCTGCAAATAGGGCAGCAACACAGGTTCCAGAATGTCTCCTGGAAAATTGCTGCCCCACAGCCAGTGCATTGCACCACTCCCCACATGTCCCTCTTCCTTATAATATACAATGAGTAATATATAATTTTTTTGTGTGTGTACTTACCCTTTACGCACTGTGCTGGGTAATTAAGAATATGACAATTCTGCCCCAAGACCTGTTGATGATGATGTCAGAACCTTGGCTATAAAGGAAATGCCATTGCTGGGGGTGGGCGGGTGAGGGAAGGGTGGGTGCATAGGCCACAACCACTGGTTACTGTTAGAAAAATCAAATACACCACTGCTCCACCACCCTGGTGAGTACTGCCCTTTATAGTAAGTCAACCAACACCACAATTTACTAGACCACTGTTCCTACACAAACCACTCTACTGAGTCCACGGATAAAAATGAACTCACTGCTCAGCCAGCAGGACACTTCTAAAATATTACACAAATATCCTTCCAAATCCTATGTGTCTAGCACAGAAATCAAGCAACTTCAGTTGTATTTCACCCCCTCTGGTTATAAAATTACTACACTTTAATGGAATCCTGCAATTCTTAATGCCAGTAAGAACATAATGAAACTTTCTGTAGAATGCGTAGCTGACCTTCCTAACTAGTCTCCAACAATATTATGTTTTACCAGGTTCCCAGTTCCTCAAATGCGTTCTAGTTTGTTCTCTGCAGTATAGCAAGTTTCTCAGCTTCCAACAGAAGCAGGCAAGTCTTTTCTGACTGGCTTCTCACTGTGTAGTTTGCCTAAGACAGCTCAGTGATTAAAGCCCCACCCAGAATCAATTGATTGACTAGTGACACCTGTGATGTAAGCAGGCCTTTCAGTGAAGATAATTTGCTATGTCTGCTTCTAATACACACACAAACCCTTTATCTGAAACCAGGAATAAACTCAATGCTCAGCCAGCAGGACACTTCTAAAATATTGCACAAATATCCTTCCAAATCCTAGGTGTCTAGCACAGAAATCAAGCAACTTCAGTTGTATTTCACTACCTCTGGTTCTAAAATTAATACACTTTAATGGAATCCTGCAATTCTTAATGCCAGTGAGAAAATAATGAAACTTTTTGTAGAACGCGTAGCTTACCTTCCTAACTAGTCCACAACAATATTATGTTTTACCAGGTTCCCAGTTCCTCAAATGCGTTCTAGTTTGTTCTCTGCAGTATAGCAAGTTTCTCAGCTTCCAACAGAAGCTGGCAAGTCTTTTCTGACTGGCTTCTCACTGTGTAGTTTGCCTAAGACAGCTCAGTGATAAAAGTCCCACCCAGAATCAATTGATTGATTAGTGACACCTGTGATGTAAGCAGGCCTTTCAGTGAAGACAATTTGCTATGTCTGCTTCTAATACACACACAAACCCTTTATCTGAAACCAGGGATAAACTCACTGCTCAGCCAGCAGGACACTACCAAAATATTGTACACATATCCTTCCAAATCCTATGTGTCTAGCACAGAAATCAAGCAACTTCAGTTGTATTTCACCCCCTCTGGTTATAAAATTACTACACTTTAATGGCATCCTGCAATTCTTAATGCCATTAAGAAAATAATGAAACTTTCTGTAGAAAGCATAGCTTACCTTCCTAACTAGTTCCCAACAATATTATGTTTTACCAGGTTCCCAGTTCCTCAAATGTGTTCTAGTTTGTTCTCTGCAGTATAGCAAGTTTCTCAGCTTCCAACAGAAGCAGGCAAGTCTTTTCTGACTGGCTTATCACTGTGTAGTTTGCCTAAGACAGCTCAGTGATAAAAGCCCCACCCAAAATCAATTGATTGACTAGTGACACCTGTGATGTAAGCAGGCCTTTCAGTGAAGACAATTTGCTATGTCTGCTTCTAATACATACACAAACCCTTTATCTGAAACCAGGGATAAACTCACTGCTCAGCCAGCAGGACACTTCTAAAATATTGCACAAATATCCTTCCAAATCCTAGGTGTCTAGCACAGAAATCAAGCAACTTCAGTTGTATTTCACCCCCTCTGGTTCTAAAATTACTACACTTTAATGGCATCCTGCAATTCTTCATGCCATTAAGAAAATAATGAAACTTTCTGTAGAAAGCGTAGCTTACCTTCCTAACTACTCCCCAACAATATTATGTTTTACCAGGTTACCAGTTCCTCAAATGTGTTCTAGTTTGTTCTCTGCAGTATAGCAAGTTTCTCAGCTTCCAACAGAAGCAGGCAAGTCTTTTCTGACTGGCTTCTCACTGTGTAGTTTGCCTAAGACAGCTCAGTGATAGTGCATGGGTCACACAAATAAGGTACAGCACACATGTAGAGGCATGGATGGTAATGGGCATGCACACACAGAGGCATGAAGCAGGAGTAGGGGAGATAGGGGCACAGAACCACACACAGCCCCCCCACACACACACACCAACACACACAGGCATTGGTATATGGCATGGATCAGATGCATCGCACCAGTGCACAGGCGTAACCGCTGCAAGACTGCTGTCACCACGCCCATGCCACATGGCCAAGTGGCTGGGCAAGCATGCACACAGGCAGCATGTGGTGTGACACACAGGCACCAAACCAGTGGTGGTAACACACACCGCTCATGTGCGCTCTGGGCAGCAGCAGCAGACCACAGATGGGGTGTCCCACACATCAGGTCTGCTGCACAGAACCATGGCCACCACGGCCATTGGGTAGCCATGCCTGTGCCAATCAGCAGCCACAGGCTGTGCATCAGCCATGGAGGGGGTGAAACAGCCCCCCCAGGGGTTGAACTGTGGGACTGTGACTGTGTCCGCACAGGGGTGTCAAGGCACCCAAACAGGCCAGCCCTGGGCATGCCAGGGATGACAACATCAGAGCCCGGCATCGACTACACTGGGGTTGCCTGATGCCGGGTTCGCTGTGTGGACAGCACACTGTGGGGGGTCATGTGTTCCCGGCCACACCCTGTGGCAGCCAGCAGCACAAAGTCATCCTAGACTGCAGTGGCAATGTGATCCAGGGATGCAGCCATGGCCTTCTGCATGCACTGCATCCCCACCAGGATCTGCACAGTGCCCTTCTCCTGCTGCTCGGCTATGTGGCACACCTCGGTACACAGTGCATGCACCCCAGTGGCAAGCAGCACCTGTTGCTGAACGGACACCTGCAGCAAACGGGTGTGCTCAGCCAGCGGGTCAGTATCCTGGGGCTCCCGGTCCAGATGCTGATCCTCATGTGGTGACTGGCCATGCTGCACAGCCCCCCTCTCTGGTGGATGCTGCACAGTGGGGTCTGCATGGGGAATAGGCACAGCAGGTGCACCGGTGGCAGATACTGTGTCCAGCTTCCTGGTGGCACCCTCAGCCTGCTGCTGTCACCCGTCTGGCTGCTGCACACCACCCAGCACCTGTGCGGCTGCACCACCACCACTGCAGGGCACAGCCAGGGCAGTGCTCACCGCTGCACCCACAGTGGTAGTGGGCAGTTGTTCTGCTGTTGGCAGAGTGCTTTGTGTGCTGCTTGTGTCAGTGGCCAGCAGGGTCATCTCTCCCACAACATTGGCCATGCTTGCACAGTGGTGGTGAGCTACAGTCTGTCAGGCCCCAAGATGCCAGTGGAGGTGGACGGCTTGTCCTCTGGAGCCATTCCAGCATCCATGGCTGTTGCCGCTGCCAGTACCCCATCATCCACAAGTAGGCATGCTGGTGCTGCAAGAGAAAGTGAGGTGTGTCAGTGATGCATTGCCTACATGTGCCCCCCCACACTGCCACTGCAGGTGTCCTGCAGCAAGACATGTGCGTGGGTGTACACACATGCACATGACATGCATGCCGGCTTCATACATGCCAGCATGCCCCCGTTGCAACCTCCATACCACCAGCTGTGCATGGCTGACATACTTACCATGCAGTGATGGGCTGCCACCCATCTGGAAACCACCAACAGGCACACCCTCCACTGTGCTGCAGTGCATGGTGGCTGCCATCAACTCATCCTGCACCGTGAGTGGTGGTGCATCTGTAGGCCCCCCTCCGGTGGCATTCCAGGATGCACTGATGGCTGCCACCTTCTTCTTGATGTGCCTCTTGTCCATGCCCTCCTTCTTCTGGCACTCCTGTGCTGACTGCTGGTGGCTGCCATGCTGGTTGATGTATGCTGCCACCTCCTCCCAGACCCCAGCCCTGGCCTGTGGTATGCCCGTGGCACCACTCAACAGGGGCTCCCTGTCGAGGTATGCATTGAACAGGGCCTCTGTCTCCACTTTTGTGAAATTTGGCCTGCGCTTGCGAGCAGGCCCTTGCTCCTCACCCTCCTCACGTTTCAACATTTCACTTCCTGTGGACATAGACAGCACGGTGTGTCAGTGGCAGCTTCACCCTGTTTCGTCCCACCCTGATGTGCTGTCTGCTCCCAGTGAGCTGCAGTGACATGCACAACTTACCTTGAAAGGATGCAATAATGGTCCATGGCCTGTGCTGTTCCATGGTGCTTATATGGTGCAACGCATGCAAATGAGTTTTGGCGCAATGGTAATGACATGCTAATGCACCTAGTGCATCATGCATTGGCTGATGAGCTCATTTGCATGTGGTTTCTGAATATCATGATTTTGCTCTGTAAGCAATGTGATTGCTCTGGAGCAAGTCATGGCACAATGCGCATGCATGTGCAGTGTGCAGGCCCGCAGTTTGCATGTGTCGAATGCTATCATGGTGTCAATCGCTCACTGTGCACTGACAGCGTGATGCAGGGGCATATCGCATGATGTGCTAAGCCTGCTATCGTGAACATGCACGCTGCACAGAGGTGGGTGATCCCCTGCTGTAACTCCTGACCCTGGGTCACAGCAGGGGTCAGGGGTTGCCTGCCTAGCCATGCCGTGCATCTCTGGGACTGCGTGATGGGCAGACACAGTGCATGTTCCCTCATATTGTGAATCTGGTGCATGTTGTGGACATGTGCACTTACTGCCACCATTTTGGTCACCTAGTTCACTGTATAGCATGGTGCAAAGACGTGTCCCTAGAGCCCAGAACTTTACACAGGTTGAACTCATTAGCCTGGTGGCCTATGTACAGCCCCACGCCCCCCAACTATTTGACCAGGTGCCCCTGCAGCAGCCAAGGGTCGCAGTATGGCAGGGGATTGCTGCCATGCTGCAGCAAAGGACCAGGATGGCCAGGATGGGGGATCAATATCACCATCAGTACAGGGACCTGGTGAGGCAGGACCCAGAGCACCTGCGGAGGCTTGAGGCACTCGTCAGGTGAGGGGCTGTGCCCCAGCCAGGTAAGTCAGCCCATATTGTATGCATACCCTTGTGCTGTGCTGTGGCATTGGCTAGGCTGCCTGGCATGCCCTGCAGAGTGATGCACTTTCATCATGTGCATCGCGGAGTGCCATTGCCAGCCACCGCTTGCATTGCGATGCAGCCATGCAGAATGTGTCGTGTAGGGGCTCACCCTGTGCATGGGGAGGGGGTGGTGGGCTGCCGCTGTGGATATTTCCTGATGTGTACCTGTCTTTGCTCCATTCCCAGGGCCTAAGAATCACTGGCAGTCAGAAGCGGCAGCAGCAGCAGGACAGCAGGACACAGTGGGCCATGGAGGAACAGCAGGAGTGGGATCAGCACCAGCAGGGCCGCAGAGGGCAGGTAGTCACTGTCATGGTCCTTCACACTTTACATGGGGGATGGTGGGGGCATGGGTGCAGGCATGGTCGCCTGTGTCATGACAGCTGTGTGTGTGTCACACTGTACGTGGTGCGTGCCACTGTGGCACATCCATTTGACACATGTGCTAGCTGTTGGTGGTATGGGTGTGCACCCGGCTGCCACTGACGTTGCTGTGGTGCTGCCTGTGCACTGTGCCATGTGACTGTCATTGCGCAGTTGGATGGCTGTTGTGCAGCGGGGACCACCTCTGTGCACTGCTGTGGTGTGCTGAGTTGCTGGTAGGCATTGGCCCACCCCACTGTGGGTGGCCGGTATGGGCCCTCCGGGGGGGGGTATGTTCCCACTGCCCACTGCGCGTTGTGGGTGGGCATGGTTCCTTGGGACATTGCACTGATAACCTGTCCTGTACCTTGTCATAAGTGTCCAGCAGAGGCATCAGAGGGGGATTAACTGCTGGCTGCTCTGCCAGCTAATTCTGATTATGTTCACCACCATGGAGACAGTCATTCAGGTTCACCATCTACTACTGGAGGACCGGAGGTGGCAAGGACACCAAAGGGCAGCTGGTCATGGCCGCCAGTAGTTTGGCCCTAGCATTCCCCTGTTTCCCCTGCTGTAACCCCCCCCTACATTCCCCCATCCCACTGTACAGTCCCTGTTCCCTGTCCTTCCTCGCTTTCCTACCCTTTACCACCTCCTTGTTGTTGTAAATAGTTTGCTTTGGAAATATATATTTTTTGACTTACCTGCCTGTGTCAGTATCTGCTTTGCAGGTGGCGAGAGGAGCCATGCCGCAGTAGCCCAGTGTCTGTCCGTGTGGTGTACATGTTTCGAGGTGCATGCTGTGCTTCTGTGGGTCACTGCTGTGTGCTGTGGAGTGTCCCACTGTGGTGGTGGTGTCCCTCCCCTTGGTTGGTGGCTGTGCCTTGGGGTGCCCATGGGGTGGCTGTTGGGGGTTTGAGACAGGTGTGTGCATGATGGTGGTACATGGGCATGGTCATTGGTCGGGTACTGGCTGCACACTGTGTTGGGGCCCCTGCTTGGCATTGCGTGGCCTGTCCCATGCGGTCTGCCACACTATGTTCCTCCTGGCACAATTGGTGCCTACTGTGTGGACCGCCTGTGTGGCATGTGTGTGTGTGCTTGGCTGCATGGTCCTGGGTGTGGCCTGCTTTGGTCTGGGTGGGTGGGTGAGGCATGGCCTGTAGCTTGCGGGCGGCTCCCTTGGTGGCCCTCCATTGGCCATTTGCACCTCCTGTTGCCTGTTATCTGTGCTACTGTTGTGTTCTGGGGTGGGGTGTCTGGGTTCCTGTGTACGTCCTGCTGGTGTAGGCCTCCTGTAGCCTGTTACTGTGCTTCCCTGACTCTGTCCCTGGGTCTCTTCTCTGTGCCGTGCCCTGCTCTGTTGCTCTGCTGCTCTGGTCCCACAGTTGCACTAGAGCATCTCTTCCTGCACCATGGTGTAACTGTGTTTGCACTATGGTGCAACTCTCCTTGCATCATGATGCAACTGTGCCATATTCAGCCAGGTTGCACTGGCGCAGTTCGGCCAACACAACCTCTGAATATGGCTCCTGTTGCACCATGGTGCATCAGATTTGTGCTGCGCTGGACTTATGCTGGCCTTTGGCACATTTCTGAATATCTGGGCCATGCTGTATATATTCATCATTCTGCTCTATATCATAGTGTATATTTTGATGTATATATTGTTCTTACCTACTATGCCTGAATCATGTATTTATGATGTTTCATGCTCTGTATCCTTTGTTCTGGGTTGCCCTTGAAAAAGGGACTGTATTGTCTCAGTGGGCTCACCCAGTTACCAAAATTCAATAGATAAATAAAAGGCAGAACCAGAAATGTCGATGATGGCAAATATATCTGTTACAAACACTAGGGATACCATCAGGAGTTTTTGAACCAAAAAGGAATGGTCCAGAGGGATTTTGTCCAGTCCAACATACTTGAGATGAACTGTATTACATTGAAGCACTGGAGCTGGCTGGGCAGCAAAAAGATCCAGAAAGTTTAAAAGGGGGATCAGTATGAGTCTCAGATGGACCAGGGAGGTTGAAACAGCCACCTGGGGGTATGAAACAGAAACTCCAGGTATCTCCAAGGGGAAAAGACAAAAAGCAGCAGAGGTGAAGCCGTAGGAGCATTTGATCCCTGCTCCCATCATAGATGAGTAGCAAGAGGGAAAGACTCTGACCCCACATGAGAGGGCATCTCACAGATAGCAATTCGATAGGTAGGCAACAATGCTGGGTCAGTGATCTAAGAGTGCCCATTCAGGCCAATGGACCAGCCTGTCATTTGAAGAGCCTTAATTTGGCTCCAGTCAGGCACTGATGTTCCAGAGGGATTTGCAAGCAGACTTGGAGGGAGGTAGAAACCTGTCCTCCAGCAACTAACATCTTCTGATTTGAGGCATCAATAGGAGGTAGCATAGGATTAGTGGTAGCAGAGAAAATCTGAGGGGGCCTCCTGAAGGTACTGTGGTAGTAGTAGACTGGGGTGTAATATGTGCTGGCAGTGGTGGAACAGAATTACCCCTAGAGGGAGCTTGAGACGTATTATAAGGAATGACCGGGACAACCATATAAGGGGACTGTAGGGTGACTGGTGCCATAACCAGGGGCCCTGAGTTGTCAAACTGAGCAATTTCCAAAGGGCTGAAAGGAGGGACTGATGCCACTGAAGACAATGTCTGTTGACCTCTGGGCCGAGCAGAGAGCCCTTGCTGGGGAGTCTGAGATACAGAACTGGATGACAAAGTGCAGTAGCAGATCCCATAGGTAAAGGATTCAAGTTGTGAAGCAAAAACTGTAATTCCTGTCTGGGAGTGGAAATCAAACCAAGAGATGCAGTAATAGGAAGTAAAATTGGCTTACTGTCAGAAGAGATGGTGGCAGATTGAAGCAAAAAAGTCAGCATCCAGAGCAGGAGTAGGGACAAACTGCCACTGAGTTGAAAGTGAATGCTGGGCTGCAAGAAGAATGGTCCCAACAGAAGAATCTGTGGTGTGGCCTCCTGGCTGAAGAAAATCCACCGACATCTGCTGATTTTGGTCTGCAGGCAGCAGAGCAGTGTCCCATATTGGAGAAGAAGCCAGCGGCCCTGGAAGGTGTAGCAAGAAGCTTGTATGTTGGGCGGGGGGGAGTGACTGCAAATGGAGTGCTAACTGAAGACAATCCAAGGGATGAAGGTAGCAAAGATGGATCCTGGTTTCCTGAATTCAGGAGGGAAAGA
The DNA here is from genome assembly GCA_016271365.2 of Neoceratodus forsteri. NCBI lineage: Eukaryota > Metazoa > Chordata > Ceratodontiformes > Ceratodontidae > Neoceratodus > Neoceratodus forsteri. The sequence continues at coordinate 46,817,842 of CM057451.1, forward strand.
AAGTGAACCCTCTGTGCCGACATAAAGTCCCGAAGGTGAGGATCTGAGTTCGGAGAATCAGAGACTGCAGAAGTCAGTTCAAAATGTACAGAAAACCCAGCAGCAGGAGTCCAAGCAGACAAACTTTAGGAAGCATCAAAGAAGCAGGCAAAGGTGTCGGTTCCACCAAGGAAATGTCCATAGAAGAATCCTCCACAATATGCTGTAACAAACAATGAGTACATTCCTGTGGGGCAAAGAGCACGCAATGCAGTCCATCCAACATCACCAACTCCCAGGTCGGCCATCACGATTGATGGTCAGAGGCTCCCACTACTGATGAGAGTAGGGGTGTTTTTATTTAACAGAAAACTTTACAAATTGGAAAGCATACATCACATCAAACATCAACACAATCCCACATCAGCACAGCAATCCTATCTTACCCCACCTTATGCATATTTTTTAGAAACATAGAAACATAATTAATGAAAGAAAAACCCCGTCACCACACCATCACTATCTTGGATGAAATTTCAAATCCTTCTCATACACATCTAATAAAGCATTTTTTGCACAATTTGCAGACAGTAATATACAGAATGGCATAAATTTTTGCTGGAACAGAAATTGACACCTCCCTTGCTATATATAAAATTTCAAAACTGCAAAAAAATACTGTCATTGTACTAAAGTCATAAACATGCAAAAGCTGAGGGGAAATTTCCTAATACCAACATTTCATAAAATACTCGTAACCATGCCATCTTCCACTCATGAGCCAAAAATTCCCACAGTGTGGATGAATATGAACATTCTAACATAAAATGCTCCTAGGTGTCCTCATGATCTATACAATCAGGATACAAACATTTCTGCTCTTCAATTGCCTTGTGTTTATGATTCCCCCTTACCCCTATTCGTCCATGCACACAGAGCCACTGAGTATCATACATCCTCTAGGGCAATCTAGGGTGAGTCAATTGCTTGTACACCAAATAATTATTGGCAGTCACACAGCGCTTAAATTCAGGATCCTCTGGCCCAACAGTACACAACACCTGATGATATAGGGTTTTTCGTTAACCTTGCAGCAATTGTTGCTTAGTTACCCTACATTTATACAATTTCTAAAAGGTAATTTTTAAATATCCATATACCTGGATGCTCAGAATCAATTTTAAGGGGAGGTTATCCCATTTTCTTAAAACATCTTTAACAGTATTAGTCAACCATTACTTTGACAATGACGGCCTTAATAACAAAGCTGGTTTAATATTAGCAGCACAAAAAAGTGAACGGAAAAACACAGTGATGTTTACCATTGCCACCCCACCTTTATTTTGTGATAAATATATCACCTCCTATTTAACAGGATTCAGTTTACTTCCCCATAATAACTGGAAAAATATGCGAAGCACTCTAGTTTCAAGGACAGCTGGTAGGGGAAACACCATCCTCACATATAAAAAACAGAATCAAGAACTGTTTTATGATAAGGACCCATTTTAATTTGGCCATCCTCCATCCCTTCCATCTTGCCACATTTGCCTCCCCCTTTTCCACTGATTCTTCATAATTTAGTCTTGCTGTATCCCCTGGGCCATATTTCACCCTTACAATTTTAATAGGAGACTCCGAAATTCATATCCCACGCACCTTGGTCACAGGGGGAGAACTGGTTCCTGACTGCAGACCTACAAACTTCTGTATATTCAAGTTGGACCCCAACACATCGGCAAACCATCCCATTCCCCCTTACATTTCCTGTACACTTGTCTGGGCTTTAGCAAAAACACAGATATTGTCCGCATATGCAACAACTTTCCTCATCATTCACCTGTTTACGGAAATACCTTGCACACTTGGATTTGACAAAATGTTTCTGGTTAAAGGGCCTAGGGTAAATAAATATAAAAGGGGACTTAAGGGGCATCCCTGCCAGACCCCTGTCCAAATCCTTATCCTCTTGCCTCCCCATCCTGCAATCAATTGGAAAATTGCCGCATTATTATATAATAGCCTTAGCCACTTTATAAAAGAAGGTGGAATGCCATATTTCTGTAATACTTTAAACAAAAAGTTATGGCTAACTAGATCAAAATGTAAATATTGTTTAGTGGGTAATGGTTCTCCTCTAGGTTCTTTGGCCCCCAGTCTAGGCTTTAAAATTCAAGAAAAAATAGGAAATGTTGGGGGGGTCCCTTGAAGTAAACACTCTTCGCTCTAGTTATTGTTCTTCAATCTTTCTTTTTATTTCTCTTCCCCCTACATTTCGCTCTACTTGGAGCCTGTTCACGGGGTTTATTCTTTGTTACACATGTGAAAATACATTTATTTTATGTCATTGATCAACATTTTTTTAATATGATATTGTTACATTTTTAATTCTTTGGTGTATACACATACCATTCAATAAAGATTATTGCTTGTGCACCCTCATATATATTCTTAATTTTTCACAGGGTTAATTTATTTGTACTTGTTTAGATCCTAAGTTGCATCCTAAAAAGTCATACACAGTGTGTTAGTGAACACAGCGCTGCTAACAACTTGGAACAAGGTTTAACTACTGCCTGTAAGGTTTGATCCCCTTATTTCTTGGTTTGCAGCATACCTTATATATTACTTAAAACTTCTTGTCTTTCTTATAAAGAATAATTTGTGGCCTGTAATGACATAAACATAATTTTTTGTAAAGCTTTGCTGTTATTATGTTGTTTAATATTACAATGTGGCCACATTGTGGCTTCTGTTTACTTATTTTGTTAACAGCATATCTTAAAGGAGGCTATGAGCTTCTTATAGTGGTATTAGTGTTATTTGTAGTATGTGAAAACATAATTATAGTATTCCCCTGGTCTCATAGCCATCATTTTACTTTTATAATTAAAAGTTCAAATATCAACTTCTAAATGTTCTTTAATACTTTAACTGCTTACTCTCACTCCTTCTGGCTCAAGTTTCTCCTTTTTGGTTAAGTTCCTCTGCATGTAAGCATTGAAGCCCAACAAATTTTAATGGTAGCTACTTCCTGATTACCTCTCACCCATTTTTGTGAGATCCCATGGTGTGACTAACCATGTCATCACACCCAGTTGATTGCACCTGTGCGATCTCGGTTGCTAAGCAACCGAACACTACTGCACTGATCAGTGCAGTTGGGTGCTCACAAAGACGGGCTATTTGTTCCTAGTTGCTGCAGCTCTGTGCTGGTTTACTTTTTTTTTTTTTAACTTTCTTGTAGGTTATTAAAATGAAAATACATTGTTCTCATACCATGTTTTCTTTTCACAGGGAGACATGAGAGTAAAGAGGATTTTTTTTGCTAATATCAACAGTTCTCTTACCTTGATTAAAAATGCTGCAAATAAATTCCAAGTTTCTCAGAAGTATTATTTGTTATTATGTCACCTTACATTACTGCTTTCTACAACACAAACTGTGAAATTCGTAATGTAACACAAACAGTCAGTATTTTGTTGCTTTGCTGAGGGGTAAATTGCAATTTGACCTTCCTATTTATTAAATACTTATCAATCACTCAGTGGCTTAAAATTGTCTTCACAGATCGATTCTCTAGCTCAAATTATACCAAACTTGTTAAACACCGTAATATTGTTTAAATAATCATTATTCAGATAACACTGGGGTCAAATGCAACTTGACCTCCCTGTCATAAATACTGAAAGTTGCTCTGGAGGTAAAACATTATCTTTAGTGTTTTAGATAGTGATTGTACTATGTTATTTATAATACCCTATACTTTAACTTCTCTTAGTACATTTGCTATAACAACATTATTTGTTATCTCTCTGGGATCGATCACTGCTTATTTATTTTGCTGATGGGTCAGTTGCTATTTGGCCTCCCCCTTCATTAAATACTTGATACTCATGCCATGGTTTAAGATTATCTTCACAGATCATTTCTCTAGCTTATAATAACATTTATTATTTTCTATGGGGTCAGTTACAGTTTGAGATAATTTTAAGTCACGGAGTGATAGACAAATACCTAAGGAAGGGGAAGGTCAAATTGTAACTGACCCCATAGTAAATATGTGTGCAGGTCCAATAGAGACTAGGACCATATGAGTGTGATGCAGCACTGATTTGACATGTATATACAGTATGCCTATAAGGAAGTACCTGTATGTGTTGTGTTAATGTTTCTGTTAGCAAAAACAGTTTACCCAATAAATGACTCTGGGTACAACAAGAGTCTTAAGTGGTATTATATAGCTGTTGTATTATGTTCTGTATATGTTAGCAGTCTCTGTTTTGATTGACACCAGCAGTGAGACACAATCTTGCAAAAATGCCCCTTTCCCTTTGTAACTAGGCAGTCAGTGATTGGATGGCTGATGTAAGGCAATAAAGAGTTCAGCTATAACAAGGAATAGGTTACCAGGACAACATCAGCTGCAGCACATGGAAGAAGGGTAATCTAGTGGTAAAAGCACAGGCACAAGAACTGGGAAACTCTGGTTCAAATCCTACTAAAGTCCTTTACTCTGTAAGCCTTAACAGGTTCCCCTAACCTCCTTGGGAACTGTGATGGCCCCTCAGGTCCATGACTTTAAAAGTGCCCCCATTCCCATTATAAATCATTAGCAGTGATGTGAGAGCTAGAGCACTTCACTTTGAAGGTATTGAAAACAAGCTGTGGCAGCCCCCCCCCTGTAATGCCAGCATTTGAAGTAGGATGTCCCTCACAAATCAGATGCTACACTTCAGCTGTTGTAGGTAAAGAAACTAATCAGTCTCAGTGTTTGTAGTGCTCTGTATTTGCTTAGCTCATTCCTCCCATGTCATATGCATTCTGTATCTTGGTGTTCCCAGTCAGAAACCCAGATGTAAGGAGCATTTGAAATGTAAAACAATACACTTTATAAAGTAAGTGATCTAGCTCTCCACTTTCAGGCTGCTGAAAGGGGGGTGTATAATTTGTGCAAAGGAGGATTTCAGTCTTGTGTGATCCTTTGGGAAACTGCTCAGGCCTACCTTGTAAATGAATCTTCTCAAGGGTATTCACCTGGTGCAATACTAATTGACTCATTGTCTGCTAGATTGACTGCTTGATTGTCTGATTGATTGACTCATGCTTTCTATTGCTTTCCACAACATGTTGCAACTGTCTCACAGAGAGAAATAAGCAGTACAAAGAAACAGATTCTGTTTCCTGTGAATGAAATACTATTAGATGTATTATTTGCTCTACATATGCAGTATTAAGGCTACAAGTACCACTCCCTGTGTGAGTTGCATGACAGAACTGTCTTAAGCCATTGCAAACTTAAACTAAAATCAGGATAGACAGCATTGATACCCTTATGTGTTCTTCTGCACTGTTGCTGTAGTGACATCAGGGAATGGGAGGGGCTGTATTACAAGCGATTTATTTGCATAAAAATGGAAGCTTGCTTGACATTTTACTACTTTGTGTCAGAGTCACAGACTCTAAATATGTGTTGCAACAGCAGAAATGACTGATCTCTTATTGACATATGTACAGTAACTATTGTAATGTATAATAAATACATCAGACATATCCAAATCAGAAATATACAGTAGTCATCTCCTTTAACCAAAAGGAGAAACTTGAGCCTGAAAGAGTGAGGGTAAGCAGTTAAAGTATTAAAGAACATTTAGAAGTTGATATTTGAACTTTTAATTATAAAAGTAAAATGATGGCTATGAGACCAGTAGGGGAATACTATGATTCTGTTTTCACAGACTACAAAGAACACTAATACCACTCTAAGAAGCTCATAGCCTCCTTAAAGGTATGTTGTTAACAAAATAAGTAAATAGAAGCCACAGTGTGGCCACATTGTAATATTAAACAACATAATAACAGCAAAGCTTTACAAAAAATTATGTTTATGTCATTACAGGCCACAAATTATTCTTTACAAGAAAGACAAGAAGTTTTAAGTAGTATATAAGGTATGCTCAAACCAAGAAATAAGGGATCAAACCTTACAGGCAGTAGTTAAACCTTGTTCAAGTTGTTAGCAGTGCTGTGTTCACTTACATCTGTGTATGTCTTTTAGGATGCAACTTAGGATCTAAGCAAGTACAAATAAATTAAACCTGTGAAAAATTAAGAATATGTACAAGGTGCACAAGCAATAATCTTTGTTGAATGGTATGTGTATACACCAAGAATTAAAAATGTAACAATATCATATTAAAAATACTGATCAATGACATAAAATGAATGTATTTTCAGAGGTGTAACAAAGAATAAACCCATGAACAAGCTCCAAGTAGAGTGAAATGTGGGGAAGAGAAATAAAAAGAAAGACTGGAGAACAATAACTTGAGTGAAGAGTGTTTACGTCAAAGGCCCCCAACATTTCCTATTTTTCTTTATCAAAAGCCTTACATTGGTCTAAGGACAGAAGGAACTCAGAGACATCATGCTGTTCACAGAAATGGTCTACATCCCATATGATACTCAGATTATTTTGAATCTCCCTTCCTAGCAAGGTACATGTTTGCATAAGGTGTATTAGCTGCTGTGCCCCAGCTTTTAATCTTTTTTGTAACAAATAAGTGAACATTTAAAAATCTGAGTTAATGAGGCAAATGGGTCTCCAGTTAACAAGTAGAGTCCTGTCATCTGATTTGTATAAATACGTCACAAACCCATGAGTAAATTCCTGGGGTATCAAACCCAAAGATAATAAAAACCAGAATAATCTAGCAAAAATGCCGCCATTATGTCTGGAAATGTTTTATAGAATTCATTTGGGATACCATCCATGCCTGATGTGATACCTAATTTCAATGTACCTGTCACATCTAAGATTTCTTGCTCCCATATAGGTAAAGCTAAAACCTTCAAATGACCTGAGCTTGATGCTGGCAACTGTACATCAGCCAACTACTCATCTATTTTAACTGGGTCTAACTGTCAGTATTGAGAATGTTTCTAAATGACTTTCTACTACATGGCAAATGCCCTCAGTGCTGGTCACTATCTTCCCCAATTCATCAGTCAAACAAGAAAATTGGGACACATTTTTCCAATCCTTGCAGGCAGCACACTGGTCATAGAAAGGCATTTTCTGTGTCCAAAATCCTAGCTCCATCCACAAGGAGGCAGCCCTATCATATTGAAAATCCCTCATCTCATGCTTGACTGCAGAAATTTGGTCTGACAGGTCTATCCCAGCCATATATGTAGCAGTTAGGAGTTTGTACAGCTGAGTCCTGAAGAAAAGATATTTCATAAATTTTGAATTGAGTAACACTCAATATGAGTGACTATTATTGAGCAACTCAAGGTGAGCGACTCAATAATAGCGCTCATAAGGACAGTGACTGGTGAAAAATGTTGCTATATCTTGCAGAGTGAGTGTAGCAGGAAGCTACACTCACTACTGCAGGATATGAGATATTGGTTTGCTGCACTCCGCTGAGCTGGCCGTGTAGCATTGTGGAGTATGCTACCAGTCCTGGAGCCAGTGACCGGGGTTCAGGTCTACTGCCAAATAAAAAATATTTTTTCCCCCCATCTTTTGCTGTATTCTAAGTCTGCTCCCTGTTTGGAGTTGATTATATCTATTTTGGGGACACCCACTGCATAAAAATAGATTTGGTGATGTTTCTTCGGTGGAGCTAATAGTCGTCCCGGGGTCCATCACCCTGCTTGTGTTGGGCATTTTTTGGTTCTCTGTGTGCGATTGGTGCTCATTATGAGTGGTTGTTATCACATAAAACCATTTGAGCTTTACCATATTTCTGCATCCAATCACATACTTCCTTTTTGTATCCCCACCACTCCCCCATACAGAGTAAATATAGATGTCCTGGCATTGAACACTGAGGAAGACTGAGTTTAACCTCTGGTACAGTTAATCTACCCATATTAAGTTTCCACCTTGTATGAGGCAAGTGAATCCTGTGTCAGTCAAAATATAAGATTGCAATAACACGTTCCGTGAATTCCATCGGTCTGACCTTAGTATCCCTGATGTTCAGTCTTCTAGATACAAAAGATAATTATAGACATCAGCTTACTATGCGCATTAGTATAATAAATAGCAGGGGTAGCTTGTTCATTACAATTAATCAATTCTGCTGTCTCTATGCAATTTGTAAGGGTTGCAGAATCACAATATACCTTTTTGACATGTACCTATGCAGGTCAGTATTTTTTGCTGTTGCTAAATAGGATTGTATAGCCAGATGTTAGTCACACTAGGCTAGCCATCAGCAGCAGTAGCTTTTAGGGTGTTGTTGTAGTTGTCCGTTTTATTTTTTACGATTTTAGTTTTAAGTTTTTAGTCTGTTGTGTTACTTGGTATTAAATATATTTTTTTAAATCTGTTTGGATTAGTTTAGAATCAGTTCAGCTAGGAATTTGAGTGAGGTAGTTATTAAAACAATTGCATAATCGGGTCTGTTAGTACAGATTTTCCCCACTTTGATTTTATGAATGAAGTTGCTGAACTTTGTTGTTTTTGCTCCAAAAAATTTGCACAGTAACTAATGTAAGGTATTCAAATCAATAGTGTTTGCTCAATTTCATGAAATCTGCCCTACCTGCCAGCCTTTTTGGATGTCCTGAGTGGAGTTCATTGAGCCTACTGGGTTGCCAAGAGTTCTGTGGGAAGATTACAGTAACTGTTGGTGGAGAATGCCTCAGCTGGATCAACACCGAAGAACTTTGGCAGTGGGATCCTAAACCAGAATAAGCGTTGCTGCTTGAATTGAGATAGACTGTATTCAACTGGCTGCCGTGAAGTTTTACTTTTGGAGGTTGGATTAGATATCAGGGGAGGGGCCTGTTGCACCTGACTTTGGGGCTTCTCTTGCCCAGTCCCTAATGGGAGGCACTGGTTTTGTGCCTGCTGAAGGGTGAGCATTTTCTCTGGCACCTCCCAGGTTTCCCAGGGGTGTCCACCAGTGGACGGATATGGCCCTGGGGCCATGGTTTGGGATTATTTGGACAGGGTAGCTGTCTTGCATGATGGGTGTTTTGGGTCTGCCCTCCTGGGTAATAACCAGAGCATGCCTGTTCCTGCTTGCAGCCAATGCAAAATCCCTGGGGCAGCTGCAGAGGCGGTTGCCACTAGTCAAGGCCTGCATGGGTGGGAGGTGGGGTGCATTTGAGCAGCCTGCAGGGAAGGATCCAAAAAGAAGTGTCTTCAGAAAGGACTAGTAACATCTTTAGTAACACCCACTGGAAGGACTCTGGAGTAACAATCTGTTGGTCAGACTTTTCTTGGGCTTGATTTCAAAACGTGTACTTGTTAGGCAGTGAGAGTGCCTTTTAATGTTATTAGTGCCTATATAAATCTCCATTGCTCATTTTAAGCTTGAGTGAGATTTGGCTTACATTTTTAAGCATTTTTGGTGCTTTTGGTCCAGAGAATTGAGAGTTCGAATGGATCCTCATTGAAACTATTTTTGAGAGAATCAGCAACTCTCATTAAAGCTGAGGACAGATAAATACAAATCACCTGAGGCTTTCACTTCATTTTACATTTATCATTTCTTTATTGTTGCACCATCTTCCCGAAGAGGTGGGAGCTGTACAGGTCATAAACCCTTAATTGAGAGACTTGAAGTGACTGTTCTCTTTTCACTGGATTCACCTCTGTTTTATGCTGCCGTATTTTATTGTTTTGGGTTTGTGGGTGGGGGGTATATATACTTTATTATATTTTTGGGGATTGTTGATTTGGTTTGGGTGGTTGGCAGTGAGAATTAGTATGTGTTTGGCGTGTGGCTGTGTTGAGTGATAGTGACAGTTGTGAAGTGAGAGTGGGAGTGATTTTGAGTATTATAGAATTATTTGTTGGTTTGACTGCTGCCGTGTTGTGCTGGGAGGGTAGGAAGATGGTCAGGTGCTATTCTCCCTCCAGGCTCAAGGACCTCCGCCCCTTTGATTGTCCCTTTGCCAGCTGAGGCATATAAAGATGTTGAGCCTTGGGGATAGTCAGGAGGAAGAAGAAGGGGGTGTTCTGGGCCTTGTAGGGGAATGGAGAGGGGTGGTCGGATTGGGGTAGTGGGGACAAGGAGACACCCTGGGGCAAAATGGCTCTGGGATAGGGGTCCTCCCTGCCTGGTTCCCATACTCAAGGGCTCTGCTGTGTGCAGACAGGTAACATGGTCTTCCTCAACTGCTCTTCTGACTTGGACAGTGTTTTGTAATGCCATATTTATTAAGAATCAGACTGCTATGACAGCAGATCATGTTAGGACATTGAATCTGGCATGCATCACCGAGACCTGGCTGGATGAGAATACAGGCCTAGTATTGGCCTCAGCAGTTCCAGCCAGGTACTTGGTGATATACCACCCATGAATAGATCATAGGGTTGGGGGTGTAGCCATTTGTTTTAGATCAGAACTGGACCTTGTGGATGCGCCAGTGGGGTCCACCAGATCCTTTGAATGTATTGTGGGTACAGGTGTGGGGTGCAGGATCTGCTCATCTACTGTCCACCAGCAGATGGGAAAGAAGTCTTGCAGGAAGTCACAGACTTTGCTGACAATGTGGTATTGGGATCCCCCAGATGGTTGAATCTGGGGGATTTCAATGCCTGGGTCGACGATGAACTCTCACATTTTGGTCAGGACTTCCTCCAACTTATGACTTTGCTGGGCCTCACACAGGTAGTTACCTCCACAACCCACATTTGTGATCACTCATTGGACCTGGTGTTCCTCATGGGGATGGAGATCTCTGACTTGGTGGTAGAACCAGTTGGGTGGTCTGATCATCACACCATGGGGTTCAGTTTTGTGCACCGCCTAATAGGCTTGCCCCCATGGAGAAGGTCAGGTACTGCCCTTTAAGGGGTGTGATAGAAGGGGCCTAATGGTGGTGCTGGACCTTTCAAGTCTGCCGAGTGAGTGCATGGATCCAGGGGATCTGGTACTTGCCTATAATAAGACAGTGACAGAGGCCTTGGATGCCATTGCTCCTGCTCATGTTTGTCTCCTCACTCTTCGCCTAAGGTCCCCATGGTTTGATGGGGCCTTGAAGGAGTTGAGGAAAATGGGCCGATGGCTAGAGAGGGCCTGATGGAAATTGGGCCTGAAGATTGACAGACTTAGATTGATTGACCATTACATGGTCTATCAATTGACAGTCACCTGTAAGAAGGCAGAATTCCTGTTCAGGGAGATTGCTGCTGTTCAAAATTGACTGGTTCAGCTGTTCTGGACTGTTGACAGATTGTGCAATCCAATCTGTCTTCAGCCTCAGAGCACTTTTTCACAAGAGAAGTGTGATGAGTTTGCTTGGTTTTTCACAGATAAGGTTGCCACCATCAGGTCCAGGATCAGCCCGGCCCCCTCTGAGGGCTGTTTTGGAGGTCGGCAGGAGGTTGCGAGCACCCAGTTTGCTTGGTCCGACTTTGGCCAGCCGGAATTCATGGATATTGTGAGGATTGTCCAGACTGTGGCCAGCCAGCTGTAGTTTGGATCTGGAACCAACTCCTTGTGGACTGCATTGATGACATCAGCCTGGTCCTGGCTGAGATAGTCTGGCTGAGACAGTCTGGAATTCATTGGAGAGGGGGGTGTTTCCTGATCCCCTAAAGAAAGTGGTTGTATGATCTCTCTTAAAAAAGCTCTCCCTTGACCCAGACTGTCTATCTAAATAGAGACCTGTCTCTAACCTGCCTTTTGCAGGCAAGGTTATTGAGAAGGTGGTTGCACTGCAGCTGGATGATCAGCTTTCTACCCACGATGTCTATGATTCTCATCAGTCCAAATTGAGAAAGAGGCATAGCACAGAGATGGCCCTTGTTTAGGTGCTAAATGATCTCCTAATAGTGAGAGATTGGAGGACTCGTTCCATCTTGGTACTCCTTGATCTTTCTGCAGCATTTGACACTGTGGACCATGGTGTGCTATTGGAGCACCTGCGATTCATCTGTGGACTGTCAGCTATGGTTCTCAGATGGGATTCATTCCTCTGATGCTCTCCCCCTATTCTGCAGGGCTTCATTTTGTCACCCATGTTGTTTGCAGTGTACATGCTGTTGTAGGAAGACATTATTAGGTGGTACAATTTGTGTTTTCACTGCTATGCAGATGACACTCAGCTGTACATGTCCTTTGTACCCAAACAGAATGATGTTATCTCGGTGTTTAACAACTGCTTCTCCGAGGTCCAGACTGGATGAGTGCCAGCTAGCTGAGGTTGAACCTAGCTAAAACTGAGGTGTTGGTGGTGGACCCAAATCATTGGCGGGTGGGTTTGTTGGCTGGACAACACTCTGGGCTTTGGCTTGGGGTGTTCAGGCAACAATCTCAGATCAGGTGCATAACAAGCAGATATGTTTGACAATGGTTTGACCCTGAAATTGTAGTGTCAGCCATTGTCAATATCTCATTTTACCATCTGAGGTATTTCACCCAGGTGAAACACTGGGTTCCACATGATGATCTTCCAACATTGGTCTACGCTGTGACCTCCGCCTTTGACTACCGCAATGCTCTGTACCTAGGGCTACTGGGGTTGATATCCACCACTTGCAGCTATAGCAGAATGTGGCAGCTAGGATGGTGACTGGTACTTCTAGGACCAGTTATATTATGCCTGTGTTCCACAGACTGCACTGGCTGCCAGTACAGTGGCCGATCATCTCCAAGATCTGTTTGCTGACTGATAAAGCCCTACATGATCAGGGACCTGCTACCTGTAAGATCTCCTTCATCCCTACTGCCCCCTCCACCCACTCTGATCCACTGATGAGGGATTGTTAGAGATCCCCAGCGTGCGACTGAAGACATCTAGGGCTCGAGCTTTTGCATTTGCTGCCCTTACCCTATGGAATTCTCTACCTCACTGTGTTAGAGAGTGCTGACTGTACAGAGTTTTAAATCAGCCCTCAAAACTTATTTATTCAGTCTAGCATTTCCCAATGAGTTTAATTGCTGGGATATTTTATTATAAAAGTGCTGCTGTAACATTTTAATTGCATGATTTTATGATTTTGGATTTTAATGTGCTTGTTATGTCTATTTATCTTTATGTACAGTGCCTTGATCTTGGAAAAGGTGCTTTATAAATAAAATTGATTTGATTTGATCCTCCAGCAGTTGCACTCTTTTTGGCTTCAGCTAGAACCCATATACCACTGAGAACCGACTAGAGAAATTATGCACACACTATCCACTATCAGCCCACACCCTGGCTGCAGATCCATTATCCGATGCAGTTTAAATCAAGGGCCTGAAAACAAAACACCCACCCACCCAGACCGAGCATGGTTAGCACATTGCAGACTTATGTGCCCAGACTCCTCACAAATACTGCAGTACCCACCCATCTGTTTTATCAATACTGAAGACCAATTGGTCCAGGGCCCCCATACCCAGGCTCTCTGTGCCTGTTGAATCACAGCTAATGTCTGAAACCAGGATTCCTGTAGAAAATTAATATCAAGGTTAAGATCATGCAACCAAGAAATCACAGCATCCCTCTTTGTGCCATTTAACAGGCTATGGACATTTAGCATGGCTAGAGTAAATTGTGACATTTAAGAAGCAGAGTAAAAAAAAACACAATCATTTTTTTTCTTCTTCCATTTTTGCCATCCAGCAGAGGCACCTCTATCTCCTGGGAGGCAGAAAGGGAAGAGTATGCATCCAACTCAAGGTTCCCAGCATCTGTATCTCCCCAAGTGATTATGGACAGAATACCTAAATGGATTGTTTATCTCAAGACCCTCTGGTGCCAATTTCTGTTGTTGGAGACTCTGACACCTGGGTATCAGAGCTTTCCACTCTGGATAGTGGGGAGGAGCGTGAGGGCTGGACTCTAGGTCTCTTTGAAGTACTATTGACTCCAAAACAGTGGGGACCAGGGCAGAATCTGGAATACTACATGCTGCCTCTGCCTCCATTTCTGCAGACTGAATGTCTGTGTTAGGCTCCACCTGGACTACTACAGTTTCTGGCAGGGTCGGTGCTGGCAGAACACTGACCACAGTTGGGCCCTTCTCCAGAACCGGAGCCTCTTCTCTTTGCTGTGCTCATTTGACCAGGTCATCAGGATTTAAAGGACATGCCTTATTGTGCACAGCCCAGGAACATCCTTGAAAGACGTGCCCATGTTCCTCACACAAATTACATCGAGCATGGTTGGCACATTGCAGATTTATGTGCCCTGACTCCCCACAAATACTGCAATATAATTTATCACAGACATTAGACAGGTGCATCCAGGCCCCACACTTGTAACATGCCTTGGGTTGCCCAGAATGAAAGCACACACCCCTGTCATGGTATGCTGATGGCATGTCGACACCATGACCTTGAAGACCAGCACAGTGTTAGACTTTGCCCAGATTCGTAGGGTTGCTGTGCTGGTCCCTGCAGACACCAGTGGTGCATCTCCTGGTGTTGCACCCCCTCCCTGAAACAACTCCTACTTGGAGTTACTTATTTTGAGGCCGGGGGTGTAGGGGTGGAGCTCCCCAACTACACAGACTGTTCAGGACCCTCAGTGGCAGTCCAGAATGGTTGCCTGACTGAATCCTGCACCGAGATCTTCTCTGGTGAGTGTCTGAGAGAGGGAGTTTGGGGGGGGCAAAGTTTTTCCCTCTGTGGGAATCAAGAAAGACAAATTTGTTCTTGTGCCTGGTTGCTCCAATGGTTTAGCCCTGGTCCAACCATTTGGGGAGGAGCGTAGCATCGCTTTCCCCTTGGTGTGTCATTCTTTATCATCTGCCAATATTTGTAAAATGATTGTCCTCCTTTCTTCTAGTTCATGCTCCAGCTGCGTCACAGCTCCAGAAATATCGCTCTCCATCGTGGTCGTTACCCCTTCCTCCTTCTACAGGCTCATGTTCTCTGAAATGTCCTCAAATGCTACCTCCTCCAAAGCTTCTGACTCATTCTCCAACATTTCTACTTGCTCACTCTCTGTTCTCTGTTCTCTGTAGCCTTACTAACTGTCCCCCAGACTGCTGCACCTCTGACTCTCCAAACTCTTCTTGCTCCTTCATTGGGAAATGGGCTAATAGCGCCCTCCCAACAAGTAGGGAGTTTTTAAAGAATATGAAAATCATAAGACAACAGTCAAGTGTTTGTTATTACAGTCATAACATACAGTAGGGAAAAAACTAATCATAAAAGAAAACTAATCATAATATACAAACTCAAATGCAAGTGAATGAAACAAAAAGAAGGCACAACTACTTGAAAAAGACCAGGAGACATATTTACAATCTTAATCAAGCTTCTTCTTATCCTAAAAACACAAATGTATACAATGTTCTTAGCACATTTACCATGATTCATAAATACCTTCAATATACTTCCGTTTTCCAATTATAAAGAAAATTACATTTATAGTATCAATGCAAAGAATGTAGAACAATTAACTAATGTAACTTAAGGAATCATCATAAAAAGAAACCCTCCCACCAATTATGTTAACCAAGAAAATGCATCTCACCATTCTGAGCAAAGGGCGGATGGTGTTGTTCCTGTTGTTTAATAGTGGAGTGTAAGATTTGATCTGGGCTCCTTTCAATTTGTTGCAAAGTTAGCTGACATCTAGTCTGTCAGATCCAATACTTAAATCAAGCTGTAAGGACACGAAAGGTGCTAGCATGGTAGAAGAAATTACAATCAGAGAAAATACCTTAAAAAATAGAACCTCTGTGGAGCTCATATACGGAGGAAATTGTTTCCATCGGTTCCCAATTAATGTCCAGAAGCTGAGGATAAAGGGACATTAAAGTATAAGTGGTCCATTGTTTCCAATACTTTGGGACAAGTTTGTCTTGGGCAACATCTTTCTGTCTTATCCTTGTGTTTCTAATTATTTTTGATGTTCAGTTTGCCATGGGCACATAGCCACACTATATCCCACATTTGTGGTGGGGTCCTCTTGTCGGTCAGCGTACCAGCAATATATTTCAACTCCTGATTTGAATTGACAAAAAACTTGGGGGTACAAAATAAAACCTAGACTGGATGGCAAAACAAAATTGTTTCCTATCTTGTGCCATAAGAGAACATTTAGTAACTTGCCACTGTTTTAGTTTATCTGAACTATCCTGTAAATATATTGGTATGTCTGAGACATGGGTTTGTCTGGGGATAGCTGATGTGGGCCCCGAAGATGGAAATATGTACGAGAGATGATTCATAATCCATGGGATCCATAATGAGAGACTAACAGAGATGAGTGGCTTAACAGCTGAGTAAATGAATATGCTGTGGAAGAAAACTATGGGATTCACCATTTTTAAACCACTGGATGCGATGTCCAAAAATAAGGTCTCTCTCTTAATGGGGTTCAAGCAACTGCCCCAGATACACTGGAAAATCAGCTCAAAAGTCTCCAAAGATTTAGGTGGAGGGTAAACATAACCTAAATACAGAAACATAGGGGACCAAATAAGTTTTTATCATAAAAATCCTCTTTTTCTTGCTCATCCTCCGTCTGTTCCACTGGGCCACCCTATCTAAGCCCATGTTTACAGTATATTCCCAGTTAAAATATGCCAAAATTCTGTGTCCAAAATAAATACCCAAAATTTGCATTCCTTATGGATAATAGGGATACCAATGAGGTCCGAATTAGGAGATGCATATGGTCCGATTGGTATGCACCAGCATTTTTGAAGTTAAACTGGGACCTGGATATTTCTGAAAAAGAACGCAGAATTGGTTCAACCATGGAGCCCAAGTTCTGATCTGCTAGGATCAAACACAGATCATCCACTTAGGACAGAGTTTTTATTTCTGTGTCCTGACTAGAAATACTTCAGGCAGTGAATGGAATAGGCAATTACGCCAAGAAGTTCTAGCAAGTAAAAACACTGTTGTGAGAAAACGGACATGGTGGAGGAAAGAAAAAAATGAAACAACTTATATATGTGTGGTAAAGTACAGAACTCTATGGTATTTTTAAACAAACTGAACTTTTGATAAAAGAAAACAAGTGAAATACTGTGTACCTGTCTGTGATTAAAAAAGAGTAAGAAATAAAATATATATAAAAAAGTGGTAATTCCCAATGTGTGTAGTCCTATGAAGACACGATAAATGGAAGTAGTTCATTGGAAGGGAGGCAGGTGGATAGCACCCAGAGGCTAAGGCAGTGTGCAAAATGTACATAGAAACAGAAAGGTCAATTATTAATGGATCAATATTTATTCTTCAGATTAAAGGGTCTAGGGTCAAAATATACAGAATAGGGCTGAGAGGGCACCCTTGGCAGACCCCAACCTTCACTGCACAATGGTTGCCTATCCATCTTTTGATGTAGCGGAACACTGAGGCACCTTTATTATATAGTGGAACCCAGGAGATAAAACACTGGTGGAAACCATATGCTGCCATGCAATTCCATAAATAAGCATGAGCGACCCTGTGAAAGGCCTTGGACTGGCCCAGACTTAATAGGTAACTGGTTATTTCTTAAATGGACACTGTCTGCCTGTAGTGATAGTATAATATGTTGATTATTGTCACTCCATTTTGTATGCTATTTCATGTAATGTATGTCATTTTATACTCCATTTTGTATTGTGTGACTCCATTTTACATGCTGCTTCATTTAATTGGTGTTTTGCTCTTTAGATAGCCTCATTATCATGTTTTGCTTCAGACAGTGTATTTTGCTAACTTGAAGGTTGCATATTATCAGGCAACCTGTTTTGTAGTTTTGTTTAAACTTCTGCTTAGCTCATAGTGTTCTAGGCACCCGGCCAGTGTTTGGAGCACAGTGACCTAGCAGGTGTAGGGGATTCTGAGCAGTCCTTATGGTGTGGATTCGCAGCATCCTGGGAGCCCGCCAGCTTCTAGAATGTGGCGAGACAACACTATGAAGGCTGCACAGTTATTTCAGCATAGAATAAGATATAAATGTAGCTTCTCTCAATGCCTGGTTAGAAGCCTCACCTGCAGGGTGGACGCACGCTTGGGGCCAATTCCGGTTCGTGAGACTCCTAGCCAGGCTGACAAAGCTTCCAGCCATTGGAACAGGCTTGGATGTAGCTTTGGAATCGGTGATGTATAACCTTTTGTATTATATTTTGCTATAATAAAGCTTTGGCTTGCTGTACTTATTGTAACCTTTATATTATATTTTGCTATAATAAAGCTTTGGCTTGCTATACTTATTGTACTGTTATTGTGTGTATGTGAGTGTGAATGGCAAATAGCTGCTTGGTTTGAGTGGCAGAACACAGCCTGTTTTGCATCCTATTATTTCTAGGTAAAACCCACATTTTATGATTGCTTACCTTCTCTATAATTCATTGATGTTGCTGGTTGTTTAATCTGCCTCCTTGCTTATTAGGACTGCAGTCCATGGGAATGTATAGTTATGCACAGGCTTGTTTTGCTCCAAATTGTTTACCTAAACATATTGCACACTTCCTGAACATTAGAAACACCCTCAAACAGTTCAGCCATTCATGATACAATCGTCTCACCTACTCACACTGCATAAAGAGTATCTAGGCAGTGCTGGGAGTGTTGCTGAGTCCAGGAAAGATGCAGCTGTGGTTGGTCAAGAAATGTAAACAGACATGTTTTGGTGTGGTAACGCAAGTATGGGTGACACTCAGTTTTTTTTACTTTTTAAAAGGAAAAAAGTAGTCTGAATCAAACAACTAGCTACATCAGCAATCTCTATAGAATGAGAACAATTATAAAATGTTTTTTTTTTTAATCAGGGACACTTTGAGGCCAAATGGGGTTGACAGTGTCCCTTTGATTTGTTCCCTTCTCCAATATCTCCCGGAGTAATATCACAATATCTGAGATTTTCCTCCTAGGAAGGAGCATGCTTGTATAGGTGAATGACAGAAGATAAAACAGAGAGTCGTATTACTGAGAAACTTTGTTAGAATTTTAAAATCAGAATTTAACAATGTAATTGGCCTCCAATTTGTTAGCAGTTCCTTATCTCCTTGTTTGTACAATAAAATGAGAAAACCAGTGTACATAACTTTGGATAGCTGGTCATGAGTAAGCATGTAATTATAAAGGGTGGCCAGTTCCTGTGATATATATGGAAAAATTATTTTGCAGAAGACATGGGGTAGCCCATCTACTCTTGGGGCAGTCCCTGTTTTCAATTGAGTAATTGCTGAAGCAAGTTTCTGCTGTGTGATAGGAGCAGTTAATATTGTTTTAACAGTGGGTAAAAGTTGTGGTATTTATAGGCCCCAAGCCATTTGATGGTTTTCTCAGAATCTGAATGGGTGTGCAAAATGGGTAGTAAGACACTGGTCAATTTCTCGTAAGATGTTCTTATATCCTATAACTCTTCCCTTTTATGATGTCTTGAGGAGGTGATGGTTTTCTTTGTGGTACTTATTAAGCAACTCTTAGGGGTTACCTTAAAAGTGAGAGCCCGGCTCCAAAACATTGTTCAAATTCTAAAGATTTTGTTCTGTCATACTGGTATGACATCATCTCTTTTTTAAGTGTTGGATTGTTTGGAATAATCATGTGTCATCTAAGACTGTGAAAAAAATAGGCCATATAACTGGTGTCTTAAGGCCTCATACCGGGAATTTTGTACCTATTGATTTAAAAAAGGAAATACAATCTACCTTACATTGTTCCCACCATTCAGCAGGGGATTTGTAGAAGAGAAAAAAAAGAGACTTCCTAACCTCAAGAATGTCGATCAGTCCTTGTAAAATAGCTTTATCATCTATTAAAGTAGTATTTAATCTCCAGTAACCTTTACCAACAGTATCATCTGGTGAGGGGGAGATCTTAACCTGTAAAAGGCCAAGTTGCTACTGGCAAAATGGAGGACTGGGCTACCAGAAAATTTGGAGACAAAAAACAGTAGTCTATCCTTGTGGCTAATTTCCCACGAAAGCAGGTATACTGTGGTCTGCTGTGATGAAGGTGAGAAACATCAATCAGTTGCATTTGGGAAAGCAATTTGTTTAGAAAGGCAGTGTCACAGAAAACGCTTCTCAATTCTTGAGCCTCTATCACATTTAAACCTACTGCAATTAAAATCTCCTCCCATCAATATTGCCCTAGAGGTATACAAGTAAGGCTGAATTAGGCAGAGAAACTCAAAACACCCTACTTAATTTGGGGTGCATATACACTAATTAATATGAAATCTTGTCCTTCAAAGGAAACATCCAGTAACAATGCCCTACCAGGATAAACCAATAGTTAGAGTAACCTTAATGGATGGGTTATTAATATAGATGCCCACACCACTGCAGGCCTCCTCTCCAACTGACCAATGGGTTGAACCCCAGAGCCACTCTGCACTAGCAGTTTGTATCTCCTATAATGTTGACAAACAGGTATCCTGAAAAAACATAGGCCATATGGACAGTTGGTAAGAAGTACAATAGGTAGATTTCCTTTTCCTATCTGACCTTAAACTATTAATGTTTAAAGAAGCTATACAAAGGTCATAGGCCATTAATCATCAAAGTCAATCATAGGCCATTAATCATCAAAGTCAATCAAGGGTTTTTTATTTTCTCAGGTTAGATCTGGTCCCCATTCTTTTTTTCTTGGGGTCCACATTTGGTTTGCAAGTAACGTCTTCTCCATCAGAGACCCCATCAATCTGGGATGAATGTCCAGAAGCAGCATCAGAGTCCCATTCCATGTCAGTGTCCCCCCATTGCAGGGTGAAGAATTTGTTCTGCAAGGCAATAGGATCTTTCAATGTAGAGTTGTGGTCAGCTTTCTTCCCCTTGCACCTAGGAACTGTTTGGAAGGCAAGATCTTCAGGGTTTTGGGGGGGGGGCATTTCTACAACTGTTGTCACAACTTCAGATGTGGTAGGCAAGGAAGTAGAGGTACAATCCATAATAGGAGCTGAATCAGTATCCTCTGGAACTGGTAGAGGCCTGGAGGGTGTCACTGTAGTGTTGAGCATTGGAACACAAGTCGTAAGTGCCACTTGCACAGAAGTGCCCTGGGGATCTCTTGGTGGCTCAGCAACCATGCCTCTGTGCGTTTGTGTAGTGGCCATGTTAATATAAAAGTCTTGTTCAGCAAAATCAGCATTCTCTGTCTGTGTTGTGGGCCGCCCATGGACAAGTCAAAAATGAGTGACCACCTTCATCACAGCAGTGGCAAAAGGGGTGTTGAGGTACAGTGGAACCCAGAGTGGCCCACTGAACCACATTGTAGGCATTTGAGAACTTCACACATATTACTGATGTGGCGATTGGAGCTACATTTATAGCAGGAGTGAGGCTGCTCCTGATAAAACAAAATCCCCTTGTTCCTACCCAAATAGAAACAGTTGTGCAGATGTTGTATGCTGATATCATTCTGACATTGTTTCACCCTGACCTTCCATCCCCAGTCCAGAACCCTTCTCCATCCAGAATTTGGTCCAGTGTACCTTGCCGGTCACATTTTCCCCCAACCAGAAAATAATGTATGAAACATTGATGTCCTCATTTTGAAATAGTATGGTGACAAGTCTGAAGGTGGGTTTAGTAAGGGGTATGGTCTGGAAAGGTGTCCATAATGGGGTTTGCTTCTGAGTAGCATACAAGGTCCAAAATCTGTCTAAAAGGGTTGTTGACCTGAAACTGACATCAAAGGTAGTTTCCTCTGGTGTATAGATCAATGCATACACTTCTGCGGGTGAAAACCTCAAGGCTTGTTTCAGGAGCTGTTTCCCCATGTAAAAACAGTCTGGAGGAGTTCCATTCCCCAAAGTACCTAAGTCTGACCACATGTCTGCTTTTGCCTGCTCCAAGGGTTCCTGTAGTAAACTGGCATAAGTGACTGCTGAAGGATTTGTTGGAGTTTGATCCATGATAGGATCATTAGTGCACACTGTAGGTACTGTTTGTACCAACTGGCCAGACGCAGAAGGTAGTGTGCAATCTGTTAATGCTTCAAAACATTCTTCAGTGACACTTTCAGTAGGAGAAAAACAAATACCTGTGGAAATAGACTATTCTGCCATCCATGGTGCAGATGGTGTGTCCTCAGGTCCAGGCTGACCCACATCCAATGTGGCAGAAAGAGCAGAAACGGGATCTGCGACTGACCTGGGGGAAACAGTAGGTGAGCCTGGTAAGGGATATTGAGATCTAGAATCCAGGTCACAGATGCAATTTTACACCATCCTGCATTTTGTAGCACTGTATCTGTGGTCCAAATCTCTGTGTTTGTCTCAGTACCAGTGCTTGTATGGGCAGACTGCTGCGTTTAGTAGCATCTGGGTCCCAGGGTGTTGTGAGCTGAAAATAAACACTTTTGGGTTTTCTGGTGTTCAGGAGAGGTGTCCAGCTGATGCTTCCTTTTCTTTTCCTCCTCAATTTTGGATTTCTCAAGCATGTAAGTTTCCTCAGTCATGCTCATTACATACGAACACATGAAGAAGCCAGCAGGAGAAGGCCATTTGGTCTATCAAGTCTACTCATGTTGCAGGGTCCACAGCTTGAGCTACTGCCCCAGCCTCCTCTCCCCACTACTCCCATCCTCCCTACCCATGACCCTTATCCTCCCCCTATACCTGTCCCAGCCTTTCTTAAAGCTGCCCACTGTCTTCAATGAGATTCAATGAGATTACCTCTTCTGCCAGTGCATTCCAAGCGTCCACCACCCTCTCTGTGAAGAAGTGCTTCCTGACCTCCCTCTTAAACCTCTCACCCTCCAGCTTAAGACTGTGCCCCCTCGTGTTATGGCTGCCACAGCTTAAAGAAACTCTCCTTATCAACCTTATTTATCCCTTTCAAGTACTTGAAAGTCCCAATCATGTCCCCTCTCTCTCTCTCTCTCTCTCCTGTCTTCCAGGGAGTACATGCTCAGTGCCTTCAACCTCTCCTCATATGCACTACCCTGCTGACCAGCTATCATCTTTGTAGCCCTCCTCTGGATCTTCCCCAGCAGATTAATGTCCTTTTTGAGGTGTGGGCACTAGTACTGAACTCCATACTCTAGATGTGGCCTCATCAGTGACCTGTACAAGGGCAGTATAACCTCCTCTCTTCTACTGCTGATCCCACTAGATATGCATCCCAGCATCTTGTTTGCTTTTGCTGCTGCTTTCTTGCACTGTGTGGAGTGCTTCAGGTCACTAGTGATCACCAGTACCAGGTCCTTCTCCTCCTCCTCTGATGCAGATACTCTGACTCCACCCAGGCAGTACTCTGTCCTAGAATTCTTGGTTCCAATATGCATAGCTCTGCATTTCTTGGCATTGAAGCCAAGCTGCCGGATCCTGGACCACTTCCCTAGCTTTTCCAGATCTTTCTGTAGGTCATGTATCCCTTCAGCTGTGTACACTCTCCCACAGAGCTTGGCATCATCTGCGAATAGGCACATTTTGCCCTTAATACCATCTCCAATGTCACTGATGAAGACATTGAGCAACATTCATTTATGCAAGGGCTGTTTCTTTTTTAGTCAATTCTGACTGCAGCTGTTGTTCTGCTCGTAATAAAGTGCATCCTTCATGATATCCATAATGATATTAGTATCTACCTGTGATGAGGTAGAATTTGGTGGGAACTCAGCCACTGGAATCTGTTGGGTAGTATGCTGGCCATCCGTCTGAGGATGCATCCCAGCCTCCTCCTCCTTCTTCTTCTCTTTCTCTGTCTCCATCTCTTCTGACAAGTCCATGCTGTGTATACAGGAAAGACAGCGCCCCTGCTACAGAGTAGGGGAATTTTATTGGGGGAAAAGGGGAAGTAAAATACAAAACAAAACAAAAGGCAAATCTTTACAAAATCAACAACTTATATAAGGGAAGTGTCATTTCAGTTTAAGTTTTCATCATATATTTGCAAGATTTCCATAAAAGATTCAACTGTGTTTTTGAAGCTGTATTCATATCATACATTTTACAATGCTCCGGTAATGTGTTTTATAATTTCATCTGACTTTACATGCTGCTGCTGTAAAACCCATCTGCATCTTGCTTACCACATATAGTACTTACTCAATGCACAAATCACTTGTAAAGCACTTGTATGGTAACATTTCTATTGCATGGGGTACAAACCTAATATTAATATTTCAAAACAATTAATCTTTCCATTTCCTATTCATTGTTTCCCAAAAGGTCTGTGCCTGTGGGCACTCAAAAAAAAGATGGGCTTGGGTTTCTAGAATTTCATCACATTCTGTCCTTAAGCAATACCGTTCTGTAACCTGCTTGTGCTTATTATTGTTTCTAACATTCAGTCTTCCATGGACTGATAACCAAAGGACATCCCACACATATTTTGGTATTCTCTGGTTTGTTAATGCATCAGAGTTTCCGTTTGCTTGTCCCCGGGCAATCTGGTATAACCAAAGGGGCACTGCAAGCAACCTCCATAATAGCCTCATACAGGCCTTTTTTGGTTTCCAACTGATGCGAGGGATAGGGAATTTTTCATTTTATGATGTTTTTGCATAACTGGCTTGTTATATCTGGGTACAACATTTGTGGTTGTAAGCAATCTGTATTTGTATTGTGCCCACACCAGGGTACACATTTTCACCCATTTCTGTACTGTTTCTAACCATATTTTTGAGTTTATTTCCCTTTTTTCTGTTATATTATGTGTATGAAGATACTGTAATTAAATACTTTATAACATGAGTAGGCAGAGGGGGGGTTGTGATTGCTGCAATACCATCACCTGACCGTGTGATAATGCACATTATCGGCACAATTGAAATGAAGAGGCCCCCCATATGTGTAATCCCTGGGCAGATCTGCACTTGTATAGAGGGGAAATAATTTTGCAAAGGCAGCCATTTGCAGTCCTCGGTAACTGAGCTCCAGTGCCTTTGCAAAACTATTGTCTCATACACATGAACTGCAGGTCTGGTGGCATGGGGGAGATGGAGCTCTTTTTTCCCATTAACAAGTTATACTGTACTGCCACTAGAGGGACACAATCTTTATCTATTTTTTGTTTATTTTATTTATTTATTGAAATCTTGGATGACATCTGTGAGTGGGTGCTCATTGAGAGGTTCCACGTCAGATACATTAACACAAGATGCCACAGTATAGTTACAGTAAATTATACATACAGAGTACCAAAAAAATTCAGCAGTATTATGGGCTGCAATGACAAACAGTTACACAAATTGTGCTAAGGCATAGTACATGGTATGCCAGCATTCTGAGGAAGAGAGAGGGCAGAGGCAGACTCTTAGAGTGAGGTACAGAGGGGCAGTGAGCTGGGATGGGAAGGGCAGAGGAAAGAAAAAAGCCAAGGGGTAGGGAGTGGGAGGCAAATGCTAGGACAAAAGGGGGGATGGGAGGCAAGTGCTTGGGCAAAGACTTAACTTGGTGGGTCAGGAGTTGAAAGTGCTGAGGCAGACTAAAGCTGCAGGCGCAGACTATCAGGGACACCTACAGATACTATTGTCAGTGAGGTGCTGACAGAGTTTGCGCTTAAAGGAACCAAGGGTTGTGGCTCCCTATCAGGTGGTAGACCATTTGGCCTCAGAGGGGCCCGGTGAGCAAAGGATTGCTGGGCAATAGTTGTGCAGCACCTGGACACATGGAATACTTGTGTAGTCAAGCTCCAGGTGTGCCTGGCATGTATAGGTGGTGATAGAAGGCTCAGAACTCCTTGAGGTAGTAAGTTTAGTGAGACCTTTTTTGTGAGTAGGCAGGTTTGATAAAGTAGTCTGTCCTTCAATTGAAGCCAGCCTGATCGCTCATAAAGCTTACAGGTGTGGACAAGTTTTGGGGCATTAGTGAGCAGGCAGCAGGTGGCAGGCTTTGTTTAAGGTTGTTGAGAGGCATTGGAGCTTCGTGTCAGTAGTGGAGCCATAGACAGCTAGGCCATAGTCAATCAAGGTGATGAGTGAACAGTTAACTGCCAGGTTCAGAGCTTCCTAGGTCAAGCAATGTCTGTGTCTGTAGAGGATACCGATCCTGGTGTTAAAGGCTTTGGCTGTGATGTCAATGTGCTGTGTGTAAGACAGGCAGTGCCCAGTGTGATTCCCAAGTGCTTGAAATGGGGGGGGGGACTAGTTCTAGGGTATTACCAGATGTAACCAGGGTGTTATCTAAAGTGATTCCTGCTTGTTGTTCATATAGATACCTTCCTAAACTACAGCTACCCCCTCCATCTACCCATTGTTCTGCTCATAACCCATCTCTTTACCACCTCCACTAACTCATTACTCATCTATTCCTAATAACTCTCCCACCCCATAAGTTATTATCTCTAGTCGCCTACTCACATCCATGTTATCACTCTCTCCCCCCATTTGAAATATGGTCTCACTGTACCATTATTCCTCATGCAGCTTTGATAATGGTGTCCACTTTCACTAAGGTTCTCCACCTTCTTCTTCCTCACTCATCCACTCCCTTCTCCTCAAAACTCCCAACCTCTCCTCTTCAGCCCCTTCAAATTCCCCTAAGCTCCACTTTCTCATACTCACGCTCCTCCTTCTCTCCACTGGGAATATCCACCCAACCCCAGCCCTATTGTCCCTAGCTCCTCTAGTGCTTCCTCCTCTACTACCTCCCCCGTTCTCTTCTCTCAGCCCTCCCAAAGGGCTTAAAGATCCCACATCTAAACACCCACAGCTTGTTGCAAAAATTAGACCAGATTCAGACCATGTGTGCACTCTAAAACCAGACATTCTAATCATCTCAAAACTTTGCATAAAGAGCACTGTTCCTGACCACTCAGTCTCCATTCCTGGCTACTCACTGCTAAGGCAAGACTGTGCTGGCAGGGGTGGTAGTGTGGCCATTTATGTCCTAGCCTCCATTCAATATTCCACCATTTACTCATCCTCCAATCCTGAGACCCATGATGCTGTAGCTATCCATGTGACCCTCCCAATCTCTCTCTCCCAATCTTCATAGTTGGCATATACTGCCGCCCAAATGTCCATCCTTTGGTCGCCCTAGACCTCCTAACCTGCATCCCTTCCCTTGCTCGCTCTGGGGAATTATTCATCCTAGGCGACTTCAATATAAATTGGTTGTCACCTAAAACTATCAAAACTAAAGATAAAATTGGAGCCCTAAACCTCTCCCAACTGATCTCCGAACCTACCCGCCCAAACCACAAGATACAACAACACTCCTTGCTCAACTGGGCCCTTACCTCCCACCCCCACCGTGTCATCACCTCTGGCATCCTCCCCAATGCTCTCAGTGTCCATAACACAATATTCATAGTTTATTTTATTCATTTTATTTTATTTAGTTTTTGTTGACCGGGTAGGTACACTGGACAGCACAGCTGCCTATTTTCAGGTACAACCAGGAGATTATAACAGAGGGTATGTAGACAATAGTTAGGAAAGTCCACAGAACTAAATCACCACACAAAGCCATGCAACTATGCTCTTTCAAGTCTCTTGGCCTTGAACATCTCCTCAGTAACCTTGTTACTTCTGACTGGTCCCCCCAACCTCCCTTCCCATAGTTGATAAGGCCCCCTGCCTACTTCAAAGAAATCTTTCTTGTAAATTAGAATACCTTTGCCCCACTCAGACAAACCAGAGCCAGAGGTAACCACTTATCTTGGATGACCCCTGAACTTCTGGCCTACCTCAGGGCTAGAGATCGAGCCTGGAAGTGTCATAAAGCTACCCAGCATCCTAGTGACCTCGCGAACTGCAGCATACTCTGGAATGCTTGCACCATGGCTACAAGGTTAACCAAGTCCAAATATTTCAAATCTGTGTTTATCATCAACATAAATTCCCCTTCAAAGTTCTGAAAGGTGGTCCACACCCTGTTTACACCCTCATCTCACCCCCTCGTACTTAAAGTAAATAGCTCACTAGTGTCCAATCCACCAGCCGTAGCTGCAGAATTTAACTCCTGCTATACCTCCTGCGCCACTGAACTACTGAAATCCTTCCCCTCCAACCCATCCCTCTCACCACCCTCTATCAGTGTTCCCCCTCCACCACCCTCCCACCTCCCCTTCTCTTTCACTATTATAACCCCAAACAATGCCCTAAGTGCTGTCCTCACCATCAACCCCCTCTAAAGGTGCCTCCCCTGATGGCCGAGACCCCAAACTCCTCCCCCTCTCCACTTCGGCCATTGCCAACCCCCTCTCAATAATTCTAAATCTCTCATTCTCTACTATCTCAGTCCCCTCTTCATGGAAACATGCAGTGGTCCTCCCTCTACCCAAAGGGGTGACCTCTCATCCCTGGCAAATATCGCCCCATTTCTCTCCTTCCTACCCTTGCCAAACTTCAAGAACATATTGTCCTCTCCCAACTCACCTCTTTTCTATCTGATACTCCTTTTTCACCCTTTTCCAGTCTGGTTTGAGGAAAAAACACTCAACCACCACCTCTCTCCTATGGCTCACAGACTCCATCCTAACCAGGATGGACAATGGCCAAATTACTTCTGCCATTTTCATCGACTTGGCCAAGGCCTTCGACGCCACCTCTCACTCCCTTCCCCTTGACTCACTCCCAGCAGCTGGCCTATCTTCCTCTGCCACAAACTGGTTCAAGGCATACCTTATTTGCAGAACCCAATCAGTTAAGATCTTGGATTCCACCTCTCCTCCCCTCCCGATCAGCACTGGCAACCCCCAGGGCTCTGTATTAGGGCCTCTCCATCTTTTTAAATTACCTTCCCTCTGTTTGCTCCCTCTCATCCTGTATACATATGTATGCTGATGATACAGTTCTGTATGCATCTGGCCCCTGTCTTGCTGAGGTTAAAACCAGCTTACAGCAAGACTTCAACAAGGTTCAGCTCTGGTTTGCTAACCACCAACTTTTTCTCAATGCCAAGAAGACTGTCTCCATGACCTTTGGCACAAGGCAGTGACTCTCTAGGCTTCCCTCCCTAGACACTTTCCACACCCTTGATGGGACGTAACTGGAGGACACATCCTCCTTTAGGTACTTAAGTGTTTGGTTAGACCAACACCTAAACTTCTCTGGACATATTAACGCCACCCAGAAAAAACTGCACCCCAAGCTTGGTGCCCTGTTCAGGAACCATAGTTGCATCCATCCTATGGCTAGGCATGAACTTGTTCAGAAGATGATACTGCCATTTTTGACTACTGTGACATAGTCTATGGTGCTGCCCCTAAGTTCTCCTGGCCAGACTGGGCACCCTCTTCAATTCCTTCTGCTACTTTGCCCTGGATGCCCCCTCACATTCACCACTGCGATCTTTATTGTGCTATCCTTCCCTCTCTTACAAATTGGCAACTCTCCCACTGTGTTAAATTCACCTCAAGCACTGGTTGGAAGAGCTCCTTCCTACCTCACCTCCTCCTTTTATAACACCACCCCATCCTCCCATTCCCTTAGATCAACTGACTCCTGCACTCTGGTAGTCCCCACAGATCCACCCAAATTGGCCAATTCTGTTACTCTCACCACCTCCCAAAATTTTGGAATGCCACCCCCTCAAATCTGGCACTCATCCTCCACCTACTCCATCAGCTCTGTCCTCAATAATTACCTTGCACCTAGTTGCTTCTACCATGTCCCTCCCTAATTCCCTCCTCTAAGCCCTGAAAAAACCTACCCTCTACTGTCACCTTTATTTCATCCTGTACACATCCCCATGCCCCAAATATCTAGCTCTTCCTTCCCCAAAATTGCTCCTCCTTACTGGCATTCCTTGATCTCTAAAACGATGAACGATGCTAAACCATACTGTACTTCTTCCTACTGCCTGCAATGTAAACCCTGTTGGTACTGTTACTTGTATTGACCCTGTGTGCTAATTCTCTTTAATGTAATCCTTCACTTGTTTTGCCTGATGTTCATGTATGTACCCTTGTAATCTCCCAGGTTGCACCTGAAAATAGGCACTTGGCTGTCTAGTGTGCTTACGGTTAACAAAAAGCAAATAAATAAATAAATAAAAATATAAGGGACCCTGAATGCTCTCCATCCTCTCCTACCCTCCCATGGGGCTCATATCTATCATCTACTCCCTTCCCCACCATCCGCCTATCTCCCTAGACTTGCAGTCCTCTTGCAGGGTTCTTAGCATTCTTAAGGGGTCCTACTGTACCTAGTTTTGTCTCTTCTCCTTTCCCTCCCCATCTACCTTTCTTCCTGGCCATCACAGTCTCCTTGCAGGGTTCTCAGCATCCAGAAGGGCTCCAACTGAGCCTAAGCATATCTCCCCTATTCTATCTAGCTGCTATCTTGGCTTTCTATGACCACTAGCAGGGTCCATTGCATCTCAATGGACTATTGATTAATCCCCATCCCCTCCAAATGTGTAAATTCTCTTCCCCTCAAGGGTTCAATTCTCACTCCTCCCTCTCCTATCACTATCTTAATCCTTATCTACTGACCTTCCCCAACCCCCTTGCAATGTACCCAGCATCCTGATCAGTCCTCTCTTGGGTTAGATCCTATTCCCCCTCCTAGCATTAAGTCACATCTTCTCCTTCTCTCTTCTCCCTCTTTAAATCCCTACAGCCTTATCCCCCTTTCTATCTAGCCCCACAGCCCCCTTGCAGGGTTCCCTACATCCTGAAGGGATCTCTCTGGGACACTGCCTTATCCCCTTCTCTCTGCCCCCCAGTCCCCTTGCAGGGTTCTTTGCATCCTGAAGGGGTCTCCAGGGACAAGACTCTTCCCCCACCTCACCCCTTCCTATCCTTTCCCAATTCTTTCATGTAAACACTTGTTTACTTCTTGAACCGGCACTTATTATTGTCCCCTCTTTCTACCTATTATGCACAACACTGTTGTAACACTGTTTGTAACACCTGCCTTCCAACTGTATGTTAACTCATTCACTCCTGGTGGTCATTTTGAGGCGGATTTTGCAATGGATGGTTCCAACACCATATAGAGTCTGTGGGAACAAAGGAGTTAATGCTGCTCTTGTAACTTTAATGTTTAATGTCTCATTCCAATTGTACCCCTTCCCAAGTCATATCTCCAGAAGATGGTCGACTTGTCGCTCAGTGTGCCTTTCTGGTGCAACATTTCAATAGATAAATAAATATGCTGCCCTGGCTGTTCTATCCACCCACCCACCTGACAGACCACCAGCTACTGCACAGTAACAGGAAAGAGGGTGCTCATGAGAGAGAGATAGAGAGAGGAGACAATGGGTAGTGTTACTGTAGGAATCATGTGTGCCTGTTCAATTCTGTGTCTCTCTGTTAACTGTGAGGGATTGCTTTGTTGCACTTCACTTTTCTCCCTGCACGATTCAAGGCACAAACAGTAGTGCGAGCCTCCCCTAGTGCTGTGGTGTTGGCCACCCACCGGCCCCTTGGATTACTGAACACTGCACAACAGTGCATCGGGAGTGGGAGTGCGGAGTTCTCATACCAGCTGTGGTGAAAGTGTGTCATCCCCATGCAGGAGTGAAGGTTGCTGAACACAGATCGCAGCATATCAAGTGTCCAGTGTGCTTCTGTCACTGGACAGAGTGAGAGAGAGAGAGAGAGAGAGAGAGAGAGAGAGAGACGGAGGGAGTGAGTGAGAGGCAGCATGGGTGGGAGCCAACAACACAGCAAGGCAATGTCCCGTTAACCCCTTCTGTATAGTGATGGAGTGTCAGATGCAAACAGGAGAGCAGGCGGTGCACAACATGCAAGACACATTTGTATCAGAGGTACTGTTGTGGGCAATGGGATGGGTCTGTGTGTGGTACAGAGAAAGAGTAAAGTGGGCTAGAAGGTGTCATCCATTTCTGTTGTGGTGCCCCTCCCCCATTACAGTAGAAAAACAACAGGTTGGAGATACACCCAGTGACAGGCAGTGCAGACAGCAAAGGTGCTACCCACTGTCCTGGAAGATGCATCATCATGTTCTTCTTTGTGCAGAGGAAACACACAGTTAGAAGATGGTGTGTCTGGATTGGTAGTCAGAGAGAGAGAGAGAGGAGAGAGAGAGAGAGAGAGAGAGAGAGAGAGAGAGAAGAGAGAGAACCTGTCCCCTGTTTGCATTCCTCTCACCCCAAGCAATTTCAGGCAGCAGCACCTTGTCTCCTCTGTCTCTTGGCTTCTGTCCTCTCTCTGTACTGCTGTGTGGCCCCTTTTCAGTGTCACTGTCTCTCCGTGGTGTGTGCCATGCTCCTCTGGTGTTCACGGGTGCAAATCCGAGAGTGTCCAGAAAGACAGAGAGGACCTGTCCTCCGTTGCCGTTCCCCTCTCCCCAAACAACTACAGGCAGCACTTTTTCTCTTCTCTCTCTCTCTCTCTCTGTCAGCTGCTGTCCCATCTCTCTCTCTCTCTCTCTCTCTCTCTCTGCTGCTGTGTGCTCTGTTTCTCACTGTGGACCCCCAGTTTGCAGATGTCACTGTAGAGTGAAAGAGACAGAGAGAGCGACATAGCGCAGGGTCACACTGTTTTATTCAAACTGGCTGCACTCTGTGTTTTTTGTCTAGAAGGGGTGCAGTGTGCATGGTGTGCTGGAGTGGGAACATTAAAGGATGGAGTGCAGCATTGCTTGTTCAGCCGGTCATCTCTCTCTCTCTCTCTCTCTCTATCACTCTCTCCACGTTCAGCCACATTATAAGAACATCCGAGTCCTCTCTCTCTCTTTCTGTCTCTCTCCCTGTTCAGCCACATTATTCAATCACCAGGTCAGGGGCACAGGACACAGTAAGGAAGCAGGGAGTGGGAGAAAGAGAGAGAGATATGGAGAGAGTGAACAAGACAGCACTGGTAGGATTGCGTTGAACTGTATTGTGCACATCAAATGCCAAAAATCATGCCAGCACAGTATTTCTAACATGTGTGTGTGCATAAAACCACTGTGAAATGCATTATGACTTGAGGACTACTTTTTTGTGAGGCAGGATACAATGCCTTTTTTGTTGTTTAAACAGCAAAAAGCCACAACTTTTTGGATATTTTTTTGTTGTTTAAACATAACGCATGTTATCAGTGCATTATTGCTCTCCAGAGTGTGTCGATAATGTGGATTATACACACCTCAGGGGCTGTGAGGGCACCTGGGCTGCACCCTCATGCCTCTACATAATGCCCCGCGAGGTGTGCGTTAATCCACGCTATCGCACACCCTGTCATGCATTAATGCTTTCATAGGATTTGGCGTATTTAAACCTCCTTCTGCTATGTTTCTATATGTAACTTCCCTTTTTATGGGGTTCAGTCTACTCCTCCACATTGCTTGAAAAAATATACTGTAGAGTCTTGTCTCTAACTGAGGTGGAGGTGGAAATACATAACTAATATACGTAAAAATAAGTAGTAGCAAAGTCTTGATTAGAAAAAAACCTTTTTAATTTTGCAATCTGCTTATGTTTCCATTGCGATATCAGTTGTTCAGCTTTCTTTATTTTCAGTTCTCAGTTCAGGAAGGCCAAGTCACCATTGCCAAATTCAATGCCCCAAATGTTTATATTATCTTTTGCCATCTTAGTGCCAGCATACTGTATGTTTTTATAGCTGTTGAACTGGCAGCTCCTAAAATTATTCCTTTACTTTTCCCTAGGTTTATTCTTGACCAAGATTTTTCTGAATATGTTACTAATTGTTGCGTAACTGCTGTCTCATCAGTCTTCAAATTTAGAAATATGGCCACATCGTCTGCATATGCTAACATTTTTACTGTGGGCCTCTCTGACTCAGATATATCCCATTTAGCAGTCTGTCTGATTCAGTGTCACAAAAAAGGATCTCTACAATATGTATTTATAATAGGGGGCTAAGGGGATATCCTTGTCTAATACCGTTTTGTAATTTTATGGTTTCCCCATTCCACCCATTTATCAATGGCATAAGAGTAGATTCTGTATACATGCATTTTACCCATTTAATAAATTGTTATGGTAATCCATAGCTGTTTAAGGTGTTGAATAAATAATCATGAGAGGTAGAATTGAAGGCCTTATTCTGATCCAGACTGAGCAGGATTCCTGATTCAGGGCCCTGTAGACATTTTTGAATAAGTTCCCTAACCAAAATTAGATTATCTTGTATGTACCTTCCTGGTATAGAAGAAGTTTGGATTTTACTTATTAAGCTGATGGATACCACTGCTAATCTTTTAGCTAGATTTTTCCCAAAATTGTAAAATCTGTATTTAACAGACTTATTGGTCTCCAGTTTTTTTAAATCAGTTTCCCCCTTTTTCAAATAGGAGAATCAGGTGCAGTATGCTTCCATCATTGAATTGTGCAATTTATTATTTTCCAATATTTTGTTATATAATATTGTTAAAGAGCTAGATCTATACCATATTTTTTTAATAAAATTCCCATGTTAATCCATCTGTACCTGGGACAGTATTGTTATGCAAAGTGTTTATTACATTTTTGACTTCTTCCTCTGTAATTTTATTTGTAAGTGTGGCACTTTATACCTCAGTCAGTCACAGGATAGCTAAATCTTCAAAATATTTGTTGTCTGATTGCATATTTGGAGGGGTTCCAAATGTTTTCTTAAGAAACTTATTGGTCTTCAGTTTTTTAAATCAGTTTTTCCCCCTTTTTTAAATAGGAGAATCAGGTATACTTCCATCATTGAATTGTGCAATTTATTATTTTCCAAGATTTTGTTATATAATATGGTTAGATAAAGGGCTAAATCTGTACCATATTTTTATAAAATTTCTATGTTAATCCATCTGTACCTGGGACAGTATTGTTATGCAAAGTGTTTATTACATTTTTGACTTCGTCCTCTGTAATTTTATTAGTAAGTGTCAAATTGTGTACTTCGGTCAGTCATAGGATAGCTAAATCTTCAAAATATTTTTGTTTGATATTGTTGCATATTTGAGGGGTTCCAAATGTTTTCTTAACAAACCCTCCACCATATGCATTATTCCTGATTTATCATTGTATTTCTCCCTTCCCATCTACCAGTTCTGTTATTATTTTATGGTCTGTTCTTTTCTATTTTCTTTAAAAGGGTTGAACATTTGTTTTTGTTTTGTGTACCAAACTTCATTTATTGATTAAGGGTTTTTGCTCTATTATATTGTAATAGAAACATTTCTTGTTTTTTTGTTATATTGATCTGAGAATTGAAGTTTATTTTTAAAGTTTCTGATTTTGAAATTAGGGAATGCAGTTGTTTCCTTAGGGTTAGAGATTTCAAATATTTATCTGTGGCTTGTTTCCCTGCTGGTTCCTGAAAAAATATTACATTTTTTTGACTCTTCCCACCATTCTGAAAAAGCATCTTACATACAGGTAACGGATGTTTTAGCAGTACAGAATGATTTCCATGCTTTCTGTATTGTTGCATTTTCTAATAATTTAGATTTTAGACATCATGGATTTGTACTGCAAGGGGTTGTAGTATGCCAAGAAATATCAATATGAACAGCTCTATGGGCAGAAAATGTCATGTCTATTACTTTAACAGTATTTATTTTTGTTGTTTGGGAGGCAAATAATAGAGTTTGCCCTTAATGGGGCAGACCAAATTGTCCTGGTGCACCCCTACCCTATATGACAGGATGGTGTGCTCAGAAAGAAGGGAGGATCTAAGGGGAGGGATTGGAGGAGCAGAACAATGGGCAGGTAGACAGGAAGGGGAGGGTATAGAAGGGGTATTTAAGGTCCAACATGGTGGTGGCTCAGCCACTTTTTGCTGAAGTTTTTGTTGTACTTATAGAAGCTACAGCATGTCACAGCAGCAGTTGAATCACAAGGAGACTGAGGTTTGTGGTGAGACATTAAAAGGTAAGCCAAAAAAAAGAGGTTTCATTGCGACTTGGATACAGGCAGAATATGTAGTGATAGAGCAACAAATGCAAATCCTAAGTATTTTCGTTAAAGCGGTATAGAGAGGAGTAGTTGTAATGTTGTTGGAAAAGGGATACAGATGCGGGAGGGGAGAGAGAGAGAACAGAATAGGGAGTTCTGGCCTGGGAAAAGGGCAAGTGGATGAAAGACGGAGGTAATGTGCGATCGAGGCAAGCCTGTGTGGACCGCGTAGCCTAGGGTTAAAGCGCTAAACTATAAACCGAATCTCCCTTTGGACATAGATGCTTGAGCTAGGTAGTGAGGCCTAGCATTGGCCTAGGACAAAGCAAAAGATGAAAAAGGGAGAAGAGGTTGTTTATTGGTCAGGTCGACAATGAGAGGACAGTGCAAGCAGCGAGGTGGCCAGCTGGAGCAGCAAGGGTAGAGCGAGCAAGTAAGGCCATGTGGCGTGATGTCAGACACTGAAATGGGGCCTTGCTGGAGCTGGAAGTGATCCTATTAGAGTCCTCTGAGACAGAAAGCGGGTGTTAAGCATTTGGAGGTTATCAACTGCAATTTTGGGACAATGTTGGTGTTTAATGTATGGATTTCCAGTGAAAATGTTGTTAGTGGAAAAACGCAGAGTGGCAAAGGCACAGGACGGAGCCATGTGGCTGGGTGTTGGATGCCTCGATAGGGCTTTGTTTCCACAAATCAAAATCAAATCAAATCATCTTTATTTATAAAGCGCTTTTCAAAACCAAGGCGCTGTACAATAAGTTCACATAAATACAAAAATTAAAATGATAAATTAATAGCCATAACTAGGATAAGCTAAACTAAATAAATATGTCTTCAACTCATTTTTAAATTTCTTGACAGTTGGACAATCTCTCAACCAATGCGGTAGAGAATTCCACAGGGTTGGTGCTGAAAAAGCAAAAGCAAGAGATCCAGATGTTTTTAATCAAACCCTGGGAATCTCCAGCAATTCCTCGTTGGTGGAGCAGAGAGAGACGGAAGAGGCAATAGGGTACCAGGAGATCTTTCTGTAACCAGGTCCCTGATCATGTAGGGCTTTAAAGGTTAGTAAACCAATCTTATAGGTAATCCGCCACCTAACAGGCAGCCAGTGCAGTTCGCGAAGCAGGCGTAATATTACTGGATCTAGAGATCCCAGTCAAAAGCCTTGCCGCCGCATTCTACACCAACTGAAAGCGATGAATATCAGTCCCAGATAGCTCTAGGTAAAGGGAATTACAGTAGTCAAGATGGGTAGTGATAAAGGCATGGACCAACGTTGGCAGATCACCCAGTGGGACCAGGTATTTGATCCTGGGCAATATTCCTCAGATGAAAAAAAGAGGATTTGACCACGGCTGACACCTGAGATTTTAAGGTCAAGCCATCATCAAAAATAACGCCCAGGTTTCGTACCCGATCAGAGGTAGTGAGCGACATACCACCGAGCAATAAGCCGGTGGTTGGCCAGCCCCCAAACCCATCACCGGGCTACCCGGGTCCACTACCAACACCTCAGTCTTATCAGGATTCAGTCTCAGCCAGCTAGAACTCATCCATAATCTGATCTCAGTAAGGCAGTTGTCTAGCATGGAGAGAGCACCATCTTGCCGGGGCGGAAAGGACAGATACAGCTGAGTATCATCTGCATAGCAGTGAAAACCCAAGCTGTATCACCTGATGATATCTCCTAAAGGCAGCGTATAAACCGCAAACAACATGAGCGCTAAAATGGAACCCTGCGGTACCCCACAGGGCAGGGAGTGAGCACCAGGGGAATAAATTCCAGTGGTAACCCTCTGAAACCTGTCGGTAAAGTAAGATTGAAACCATTTGAGGACTATTCCAGACAGTCCACAATAAATCCGCAGGTGCTCCAACAGCACACCATGGTCTACAGTGTCAAATGCTGCAGAGAGATCGAGAAGGAAAAGAATGGTACATGCCTTTTGATCTCTAGCCATTAGGAGGTCATTTAACACCCAGACAAGGGCAGTCTCTGTGCTATGCTTCTTCCTAAAACCAGATTGGAGAGTATCATAGACATTGTGAGTTGTAAGATGATCATCCAGTTTTAACGCAACCGTCTTCTCAATAACCTTCCCAACAAAAGGAAGGTTAGAGATAGGCCGGTAGTTAGCTAGACAGTCTGGATCCAAGGAGGTTTTTTTTAGGAGCGGTCAAACTACCGCCTCCTTAAGGGGATCAGGAAAGACCCCCCTCTCCAAGGATTTCCAGACAATGTCAGCAAGGATCAGGCAGATAACCTCTAAACATCCTACTAAGAGGGTTGTAGGACCCAGATCCAAACTACAACTGGTTGGTCACAATGTTTGGATGATCTTCACAATGTCAGTGAACTCCAGCCGGTGAAAATCTGACCAGACAGACTGGGTGGATAACACTTCCTGTCAACAACTGCAATCCCTTAAAGGAGGAGTCAGACCGATACCAGACCTGATGCTAGCAACCTTATCTGCAAAGAACCGAGTGAACTGCTCGCATCTTAGCTGAGAAAAGGCTTCTCTGGGCTGGAGACAGACTGGATTGCACAATCTGTCAACAGTCCGGAAAAGCTGAGCCAGTCGATTCTGTGCAGTAGAAATCTCCCTGGACAGGAACTCTGCCTTCTTACGGTTGATTTCTGATTGATAGCCATCATAATGTGCCATCAACATAAGCCTGTCAGCATCATTTCTGTACTTCCACCAGGATCTCTTCAACCTTCGGCCAACTCTCCTTAACTCCTTCAAGGAGCAATCAAACCAAGGACTCCTCGAACGGAGGGTGAGAGGCCGAACACGAACAGGAGCAATCTTGTCCAGAGCATCTCCCACAGCCTTATTATAGGCCAATACGAGATCAGCTGGACTCATGCATTCACCAGACATGCACAATAGATCCAGTACCGCCAACAGGTCGCTGGGACTAATACCCCTTAAAGGGGGGTACTGAACCATGTCCGTAGGGGCAGACCTATTAGGGGGAGCCCTGAAACTGAACCTTATGGTGTGATGGTCAGACCAGCTGACTGGTTCCACCCCCAAGTCAGCAATCTCCATATCCAAAAGGAAGATCAGATCCAATGAATGACCTTTTATATGGGTTGAGGAGGTAACAACCTGTGTTAGGCCCAGTGAAGTCATCAACTGGAGGAGATTTTGACCAAAATAAGAGAGTTCATCGTTGGCTCAGGCATTGAAGTCCCCAGAATTAACAATCTGGGGACCACAATCACAGTCAACGATGAAGTCTCATCTCCTGCAGGAATTCTCCACCATCTCCTGGTGGATGGTAGATGAGGAGAATTCCGCAACCTACACCCTCACCCAGGATATATTCAAAGGATCTGGTATTTCCCAAAGGCACATCCACAAGACCCAGCTCAGTCTTAGACATAATGGCTACACCCCCACGCATCAAGCCTTGGACGGTGTATCACCGAGAACCCGGCTGGATGTTGCTGAGGCCAATACAGGGTCTGAATTTTCATCCAGCTAGGTCTTGGTGATGCATGCCAGATCAGTTGATCCAACGAGATCAGCTATTATAGCTGTCTTGTTTTAATAGATCTGGCATTGCATAACACCACCAAGGCTGGATGAGCTGTCTGGGAAGACCTCGGCTCCTGCCTACTAAAGTCGGAACCCTTGGGTATGGGAAAAAGACAAGAATAACCTCTATCTTGACCCCATTTCACCCCAGGGCGTGTCCTGGATCCTACCACCCCAATCCGCCTTCCCCCCTCCTGTCTCCCACCAGACTCCGCTCTCCATCTTCTTTTATGTTTCCTCAAAATGCCCAAAGCACGACACCTAAAGTAGGTGTCAGATGGTAATGGTGGACATTCAAAGGGATGCAATTCCCTGAGTCTGGTGGGGGAATAATGCCCAACCGTCGCCAAATCACCCCAACACATTACGAAAAGAAACAAAACAAATATAAACAAAAAATATATAATCAACCACTTATATAAATAAAAATAAGTCTCAATTGTTCAGCCTTCCCAGATATAGACAGCTTAAAACTATTACCTTAAAATTATCAAGTAAAACAATACAGATAAATTATAAATCAAACAAACCAAAAAGAAGACCACCCTTAAGAGTCCATTTCAAAAGAGAATTCAAATCCCAAAATTAAAAATAATTAAATAAACTTACAAATAATAATAAATACAACGAATTCTGAAACCCTGGTACTCTCACTATCCTGGGGATCAAAAACATAAAAATAAAGTAATACAAATTTTACAAATTTTCAGGTACTCACACTACCTGAAAAAAATAATAATGGTTTGGACACTCTCATTGCCCAAACATTTGCACAAATAACAAACAACAGGAAAAGTTCTCTCAAAAAATGTCTCAATAGTGGTTCTTCTTTAATTTCAGCAATTCATAGTCCCAAAGCCTGTTAGACTCCAAATCTCAAAGCCGAGTCAATAGATAATCCAATTTTAATCAGCCTTTAAAATCCATTTCCATTAAAGGGTTATTCTGGCAAAAGGCCAAGAGTGTGCAAACCTTGTCCGATAATAAAAGGGATACCCCAAACCTCCCTTCCACATCACCCGGGCTACTCAAACCCCTATCGCCTATGACCTGCAGCTACAGAAGTCCTGAGGGTAAACAACCAAGTACACCCCCAGGGCAACTTAAGAGAACCTCAAAATCCTCCTCTGACTCCCCAAAGGAAGATGAGGAAACTCCCGTTCGGTCAGGGGTAATAAGAGAAAGCAACCCGAGGTATAAGGAGGAAGGGTTCCCACCCTGCACCACTCAATGACCCCCAGCACCCCTGAACTTCAAACAGCAGCAGCCAAAATCACTGTAGGAATATCAACTCATAAAAATGTGAACTTGAGTCAGAACAGTCACAAAACTCATATTAGAAAGATGCACTGAAAGCGCTCTCACCACACCGCTACTCACATGGATGTGGACTCTCTAGATATGGTCAGACAAACCAGAAGTTCGTAGGAAGCAATAACAGTTTCAGGCTTTCAAATTTGAACAACTTCACAGGTTCGGTAACCAGGAGTTCATAGGTAGCAATAACAGTTCAGGCTTTCAAATTCGAACAAGCAGCAACTCTCATGACTTCACAGGTTCGATAGCAGCTCCACAGAACGCAGATGGTAACAGGATTTGGGCTCAGTTTCCTAGCGAATTCATAAATCCACATAACAACAGTAAAATTAAAATACATGCAGTTACCGGCTATAACAGCTGTAACTGCACCGGTGGCTTAAGCTCCCGTATAACAGGGAGAACAGCCAACCTAACGTAGACCAAAAAGCCCGAAAAAACGCTCAGAAAACTAAGCTACCTCACTAAAACGGCCCTAACTGAACTAAAATTAAACAAACTTAAAGAAAATGTAAAAACACTCAAACAAAATATAAGTATAAACAAAGAAGACACAGTTTAAATAGCACCTCAGGCAGCTCACACACCACCGCCATCTTGGCTTGGCACAAGATGGGGAAATTACACAATGAGGGACAGAGGCCAATAAGCTTTGCTGGTTAGATGGTAGGCTGAAAGGACGCACTGAACATGCATTTACAAAAGGAATGAGAAGGTTTCAAGTGAATGGAGGGGGAAAAAGCACTCGAAAGAAGAAGCAGGCCTGCAAGCAGGCCTGGAGTAGCTGGAACAAG
Organism: Neoceratodus forsteri; assembly: GCA_016271365.2. Taxonomy (NCBI): domain Eukaryota; kingdom Metazoa; phylum Chordata; order Ceratodontiformes; family Ceratodontidae; genus Neoceratodus; species Neoceratodus forsteri. Next base: position 46,859,081 of record CM057451.1, read on the forward strand.
CTACACCTGTGTGGCATGACATCATACGCTGCGGTAAGGGCCCAATGGAACAGGAAAGAGCCATTTTGGGGAGCGGAGGCCGATATGTGGAAGGCCGCTGTGCCAATAGCAAGAGTGCGGTGAGCGTAGGCAGTGGTAGGCCAGGGGCACATGAGGCAAGGAACAGGCTGCTGAGCCTGTGGACAATGGAAAAGAGTAGCGATTAAGGGGAGAGCCTGGACCAGATAGCAGCAGAAGAGCAGGCAATGGCTCGGCAGGAAGAGCATAGGAAAAGGAGAGGTCACAAAAAAAAAACAGGACACAGTTAATGCTCAAGGGACTGCAACACAATCGAAAGCAGGAACAACATGGGGGGGATGATGGGTGAATGACAAAAGGGATGAAAGCTGACAATGGTGCACACGGAAGGGTTACAGGACAAGGTTTTAGTTCACAATGCTCATGGGAGACAGGCAAGGACAGTGAAGGAGCTAACCAGAAGAATGCCAAATATATACAGTACATATTAGCAGGGAGGGATGTATCCAAGGTAAGATGAGGTGAGGCTCTAATAACAATATGGAACATTAATGAGGATAATTCTTTCAGTTCTTTTTACAGCAATTATACAGGTTCCCGAGGAAGACACATGGTGCCAAAACGGAACAGGCTAACAAAGGAGGATGCCTACAAGGTGATTGTGGAATTAGCAGAGAAGGCCAACAAGATGTGTCAGATGGTAGAAGATGAGGAACCGGGGAGATCTGGGGAAAAAAGGAAAGTGAGAAAAGGGAAAGGCAGTGGGGGAAAAACACCAGAGAGGAGGCCATGCAGCCCAGAAAGGGTACAGCCACCGCAGGAGGCACCTCCTGAGCAGCCAGCCCAGTCCCACCATTGCCCCAAGTATCAGATCCATCAGTACCCCTCAGGATCAGGTGGTAGTCCTGCTACCAGAGCCTAGACCAGGTACCCACTGCCCACTGGTTCCTCAGCCTCAACCAAGCACCCAGCTGCAGGAGCCAGACCAGGGCATCCTGAGGACAACAGACTGCAAGGAATGGATAAAGCTGCTGGTAAAGTAGTAGGTGCCGTGGAAGAAAGCATTAAGGATTACGTAGGCCAAATTATTTTGGCCCTCAGGGCAGGGGGTCTGGGGCAAATGGAATCGGCCTTAGCTGAGATAAGGTCCAAAAAAGAGACAAAGGGAGAGGCAGAGAAGGTGACCAACAGTGTAGGAAAAGGGACAGGAGATATAGGAGACCCGGGATGAGAATAGGGAACATGTGCCACTAGCTACGAAAAGAAAAAATATTGAAAGAGGAATATGTGACATATTCACTTTAGTAAGCAGAGAAGCAGCTGCAAAATATGAGGAATCAGAAAGTATTGGGAAGAGTGAGATGGCGGCAACTGTAGTGCTCTTGAGGAAGAAAGAAGAGGACAAATTTACAAAGGGAAAAACATGGGATGGATGGTTCATGGGTTTCGCCACATACTCAGCAATAGTGTTGGAAAGGAAACCAGAACTGGGCATCCCACTGATAATGTACTTATTGATAATAAGGAGGGCCAAGGCAAAAGAGGGAGTGGGGTGGATATACTATGATGTGTTCTTTCGGCAATGAATGGTGACATATGGGGATGTGAGGTGGGACACCAAGCAGTTGGATTTGTGGACAGATTATGGACTGACCAGTCCATGCTGGAGGGGACACAGAGCATTTTGCTCCATGGCCCCAATGCTGCTTCTGACATGCATGCTCGAGATGCAGGAGAATCCACCCACTGAGCAGATGCAGGACAGCATGGACTCAAGAGGCTCAGGCAGGGGAACCAGAGCCCTGGTCAGCAGCCCTTTCAGGAGGGACAGGGATATGAGGCAATCATGGCACAGAGGTCTGAGAGACAGGGGATATAGTGGGCAAGGGGTCTGGCTTACTGAACGAGATGACGAAAGCAGGAATGAGGGTGGGGAGAAAGACAGGGAGGGAGGGAGGGGCTGAGCACTTTAAAAGTGTGAAAAACCCCATAAGAGTAGAGGCATGGGAAAAATGGTTGCAGATGTATCCAGACAAAAAGGGGGCAGAAGCCTTGAACAAAGGCTTTAGAACAGGTTTTCAGTTACATTGCAATGGCCCCAGAGTGACAAGAGAGGCTAACAATTTAGGGTCAGTGAAAGGGAAGGAGGATATATTAAAGAAGAAGATAGAGAAAGAAAAAGCAGCGGGCAGGATAGAGGGGCCATTTTCAACCCCCCCATTACAGAACATGAGAATTTTTCCACAGGGCTTGGTCCCCAAGAAACAGAAAGGAGAGCACAGGGTAATTCACCATCTGTCATATCCAGAAGGAGAATCAGTGAATGATTTTATAAGGGAGGAATACCATAAGGTTTCCTATGCCACACTGGAGGAAGTGGTACAGATTATAAGAGCAACTCCCGATGCTTGGATGGCTAAGACAGACATAGAGTCCACTTTTCAATTGCTCCAGTTAAGAGTGAGGACTGGGACCTATTGGGCTCAAGGTAGGGACCAGTATTATTTTGATAAAGCTATGCCCATGGGCTGTTCCGTAGCCTGTGCTACATTTGAAGTATTTAGCACCTGTATACAATGGATATTTCCAAGAATAAAACAGGGCACAGGACAGTTTTACATTATTTAGATGATTTTGTTACTTGGCAGCGGTAGGGAGGAGACAGAGGGATGCTGGCCAGCTTCCAGGAGCTGTGTGTTGAATTAGGTTACCATTAGCACCAGAAAACAGACAGCCCCAGAAAAGTGTTGGAGTTCTTGGGCATAGAAATAGACACTTGTAGAGAACTGTTCAGATTGCCGGACAACAAGGTGAGCAAACTAAAGGAACTCATTCAGTTACACACAAGCAGGAGGCATGCAATTGAGACAGGTGCAACAGGTTATGGGCCATCTCAACTTTGCTTGTAGAGCAGTTGGTCCGGGAGGCCTTTCATGAAGTGGATAGCGAGGGTTACCACAGGAATAACCAGGTCACACCACTGGGTGGACATAACAAAGGGAGTAAAGGAGGATTTCAAAGTTTGGGAAGAATTCCTTAACAACTACAATGGGTGTTCCTTTTGGCAAGAGGATTGGGTTTACAATACGGATCTGGAACTATATACAGATGCAGCAGGTGGTGTAACAATGGGTGGCTATATGAGGGGAAAATGGTTCTCAGAACCATGGCCAGAAAGTTGGGTAAAAGAGAAGAAAATAAAGGACATTACACTGTTGGAGATCATGCCCATCTGGGCATGCACATTAGTATGGGGGGAAGAGTTGAGGAGCCAGAAGGTTACATTTTGGGGTGATAACAAAGCAGTGGTGCATGTGTTAAACAACAAGGGAGCCAGGTCTGAGAGAGTCATGAGGGTGTTAAGGCAGCTGGTATTAAGATCATTGCAGTTGAATATGTCTTTTAGGACTAAACACATAGAGGGGTAGAAAACACCCTGGCTGATAGCCTTTCCCATCTGCAGCAGGATCATTTCTGGATGCTGTCCCCAACAGCAGAGGAGCAGAAAACACCCATACCAATGAACATCTGGGACATTGGCAAGAGGGAGCCGAAATGCTGTTTCACAGCACATGGGCACCAAGAACCTTGAGGGCCTAAGAAGAGGCTTGGCAGGCATTACAAACATTCAGGGAAACACATCACATGGAGGTAAATGGGCCTCTTACAGAAGAGCAATTAGGAAAGTTCACGGTGGACCAATGGCAGAAGGGAACGTCTCACACCAATATGGGGGTATACTTGGCAGGGATTAGTTTAATCTGCACTCTGGAAAAATGGAAGGACCCAACCAAGACAATGTTGATTAGGAGGATGATGCAAGGATGGAAAAGGATAAAGCAAAGACCAAAGGATTGCAGGCGGCCTATAGCAGAACACTGGCTGGCAAAGCTAAAAGGGGTATTACCAACAATATGCAGATCTAAGGATGAAGCACGTTATTCCACACTATTTACCTGGTAATGTTTGTAGGGGCCTTGAGAGTGAGCAAGGCAGTAGGACATGGAGGAAAGGAGGAAGAGGGGGGATTGGAGTGGGAAGACATAAGATGGGGGAGGAACAAAATACAGATGAGAATTAAGAGGTCAAAAACTGACCAAGAAGGGAACAGTTGTACTGTGACCATCAGGCTTCAAATAGAGTGCACCATGTGCCCAGTAAGGGCTTTGTGGGCTTACACCGCAGAGCGGGGTATTAAGAAAGGGAGATTATTTGTACATGGGGATGGGAAGAAGGTGACGAGCTACCAAGTAACAGCCATACTTAAAAGGTATGAAATCACCTGGGTGAGAACCCAGACAATTATTCATCTTATTCTTTTTGAATGGGGGCTGCCTCACAATGGGCGGATAGGTGAAACAGTGGCTAACATGTTGGAAAAAGGCGATGGCGGTCCGCCAGCTACAAAAGGTATATTTGGACATTGAAAGGTGGAGATTAACATGACAGCTGTGTTTTGTTTTGCAGGGTGGAACCAGAAAAGAGGAGATAATGGGGAAATATGAGGGGGTTGTTAAATAAAGGAAGTCAATGAATGCAAGGGGTGAAAATATGTGTAAGATGTTTATTTTCTTAAATCCTATAGGTAGAGAGAGAGCACAGAAGTATGGATCTGTGGGCATTCCTACATATATTGGGTGGAAAAGAGAGCAGAGTAAAAAGGCTGGGGAAAGCAACTGTACCAGGAGATACGAGAATGTAGGTTGATTCTACGGGCATGCAGGGATGAGATGGGGACAGCTCCTGCCCACCTTAAAGGAGATAAAGAACAGAGACCCACCCCAGATTTAATTATTGTGCATTTGGGAGGGAATGATATGGGGGAACCATGGGTAGACATATATGCAAGTAAAAAGGACTTTGAGAGAATACTGCAGTGGTGGCCAGGAGTGACGATAGCTTGGTCCGACATCATACCAAGGAGGGTATGGAGACATGAGCACAGTCATGTGGCAATAGACAGAGCCAGGAGAAAGATGAACAGAAGGGTAGGGACTTTGTAAGAAAAATGGGGGGACATGTGATATTGTGAGGGGTGGAAGAGTGGGTGGAGGATTTTTACAGATTGGATGGGGTGCACTTGTCTGATTTAGCAATAGACATGTTTAACACAGAAATGATGGGGTTCATAGAGGCATGGAGGAGCCAAGAAGGAAAATAAAGAAAAAGAGAGGAGGGGGTTATCTAACAAATCAGGGGTAGGCCAGCCATCCAACAAAAGGGGGAGGGAGAGGGGGAAGGAAAAAGGAATATGATGAGAAGAAGAAGAAGGAACTGAAGGAGAAAAAGCGGTCTCGGTTCTCACCGTTACCTACCACAAAAGAGAAGAAGAAGGCACCCAGGTTTTCACCTGGGGAGCGAAGAGAAAGAAAGAGGGCTGATCAGAGATTGATATATATATATATATATATATATATATATATATATATATATATGCATAAAGATGCAATTATGGAAAAGACAATAATAAATGATGATTGAAATTGTAAATGAAATATGATCTATAATAAATTAATTGCCAATCTGAGCACAACAACATATAAAGAGTTTTCCATTTTCGGGGGAAAGGGGGAATCTGGGACAATAGAGTTTGCCCTTTATGGGGCAGACCAAATTGTCCTGGTGCACCCCTATCCTGTAAGACAGGATGGTGTGCTCAGAAAGAAGGGAGGCTTTAAGGGGAGGGACTTGGGGAACAGAACAATGGGCAGGTAGACAGGAAGGGGAGGGGCTAGAAGGGGTATTTAAGGACCAGCACGGTGGTTGCTCAGACACTTTTTGCTGAAGTTTTTGTTGCCTCCACCCTCCCATCAAAAAGAGAGTGGAGTAGGTATATAAAGAAGGGAATGGGTTGGCCTGCCAGAGGTGAATGGCAGTGATGTCTGGTCAGATGTATGGGTCTGCCAGAGGTGGATGATGGAAAAATGGGAAGGGGAAAAAGGGGGAAAGGAGGGGAGGTGGGGAAGGAAAAAGGAATATGATGAGAAGAAGAAGGAACTGAAGGAGAAAAAGCGGTCTCAGTTCTCACCATTACCTACCACAAAAGAGAAGAAGAAGGCACCCAGGTTTTCACCTGGGGGAGCGAGAAGAGAAAGAAAGAGGGATGATCAGAGATTGATTATATATATACATATATATATATATATATATATATATATATATATATATATATGGCTGCATAAAGATGCAATTAGGAAGAGACAATAATAAATGATGATTGAAACTGTAAATGAAATATGATCTATAATAAATTAATTGCCAATCTGAGCACAAATATATAAAGAGTTTGTCATTTGTGGAGAAAGGGGAATCCGGGACAATGCTGAGTTTTGGCCTCATCCATATTTTAATGTACTTCCTCCACCTTTCCCAGATTTTTATTTTTCCCATTTGCCACCAAATCCTCAATTTCCTTTACTTCCTTTTCTCTAGTTGCTAGTGTAGTGGCTTGAATTATTTGTTTTATCTGACTGCATCTAAGAGTCCTTAGCTGTTTTAGCCACATCTTCATTTGAGCTTTGTATAGGGCTAGGAGTAGAGTCATTGTTCTGTTGTCTTTCCATAAGGTTTTTCGACTGTCTGAGAAATTCATTGCTTTTCTTTATTTTTCCCTTAAGGATGTTCCCCAGTGTTTTAGCAACCCCATGTCAAAGTCATACTTTTTTCCCAGTACATGATGGTCATCTAAATGTTAAAATCCACAACAAAAACATGGGTTGCCATGCTTGTTTTTAAATTACACTGGTGAGACTTAATTTCTCTTTATGGAAAAAAAATGGAAGGGGTCATACTGTTTTATGTGGTTATAACATAAGTATTTTAGATGTCCACATGAGTGTGAAAGAAAATGTGAAACAAGGACACATCATTTACCATGATGCTTACTTCATTTTTTCCATTAATGCAAAAATAAAGAGTAAATTATCAATACCATGACATTCTCTTGAACTGATATTCCCCCCAAAAAAGGGGAAACATTTGTATGTTTTTATGTATAAAACCATTTCAAACCCATGTCATTTTCATAAAACATTTTTATAGATCTAGAATATGGTTATGAATACAGAAACAGAAATAAATATAGGGGTCGCCATGCTTCTTTTGTTTATATCTGCTTTCAAAATTATAGTTTCAGAGGTGGTCAGCAAAGGACAACAATAATTGAAACATTCCAATAAAAATAAAACATGCAAGCATGTTATTCAAACAATTCAAAAGTACATGAAGAATGGCAAGGACTTTAACATAAAATAAACAGTGTAACCAAAGACATACAGATATTTAGGTAAAGTGCCTTGAATGATATCAACAGCTGCAATTGTGGGAGCTAATTTCCTTGCTGCCATCCTGTATATATTTCTAGCTGGACATGACATAATAGGATAAATAAGTATACTAATAATTCATTTCATTTTATTTATTTATAATTGCAGGTTGGTACACTGAGATATAAAATCCAATTTTCAGGCACAACCTGAAGTCAATAAATTCAACATATGAGAGTTACAACAACAAATTACATATTATAACAAAAAATTACACAAATCTGTCAATGCATCATTTTACACACACACAAATATTCAGTTTTTTTTAAATGGTTAGATGCAGCAATGAAAAAAGTGCTGAGTGATGAAGAGGATTTGACAACATCAGGTAAAGAATTCCACACTGTTGCAGTGCAGAAATCAAAAGATCTTTTGACTGAATTTGTGCAGACCAATGGGAGAACTAATTGAGACTTATGGAATGACCGTGAGCTGTACGGAGAACTGTAAGCATCCAGAAGGGCACAAAGTGATGTTGGAATACCTGTATGAAGTATCTTAAACATGAAACATGACATAGCCAGTTTATAGCTATTTTGAATAGATAGCCGGTCAAGAATAGTTAAAATATTACAGTGGTGCACCCAGTGTGGTGCCATAGTAACAAACTTTCCTATTTTATATAACAGTGTATCCTTCCTAGTGATAATAGAGGTAGATGATGCGTCAGTAATTAAAAAAGCATAGTTTAAAGCAGGAAGCAATAATTTTGCGTGAATCTTTAGTCAAAAATTTAGAAAGCCAATAAAGGGTACCAATTTTAGAATGTAATTTGGCAGCAACCTTATCCATGTGAATATTATATTTTAATATGGGATCTAAGTACACACCAAGATATTTAAATGATTTAACAACATCAATAGACCCACCCCCTAGCATTCTGACTGCAAAACTACCTGAGTGTTTTTTTATTTTAGGCTCTGAACCAAATAACATGGACTTAGTTTTAGATTTATTCAGTTTATTCATTTAATAATTCTTCCATATAGTTAGCAATGTACTCATACCAGAAAACAACCTTGAAAACTTTTTCAAGAGCATCAGAAAAATGGGAATTTGAAACACCAGCGAACGTCTTTAATCTTAGCTAATCCAGCAATAACTATATTTTGTGCTATAAATGACTCCTCATTAGGGAATACCTCCCCTTTCTCTTTACCTACATAATTAGTGCTTTTCCTATCAGACACATTTGTTACATCTAGAAAATTAAAAGTGTGCCATAAATGAGTGCTCTCAGGGGGTGCTAATCAGGGTGGGTCCAAGCTGTACCTTTTATAGTATGGAGAAATAAAGTTTTCAAAATCCTGCAAAAAAGATCTTACATGAAGAACAGGTTCCTTAAACTTATAAGACTTATCTGGAGGTAGTGACAGTCCACTTTGCATAGAAATATTTGTGTCATCCTGTTGTGGGTCCTTAAGCTGGACTTTTGCATCTGCGGGTATTACATGCTTTTCCTCTTCTTTATTTTTGCACTGTGAATAAATATTTGTTGAGGCAGGTGGAACCGTATCTTGAGTAGTTTCAAAGTGAAAATGCTTTTTAAATATTTCTAAATTTTCTATTATTTCTACTTTACCAGTCATACAGTTTGTCTATCTAATTACCACTCTAATTTCTTGATATTAATCAATAAAGGGTGTTCTTCCAGTAATTTAATTTGTGAACCATCACGCTTCACATTTCCTGATAGTATTATATTAACTTTTTCTAAAGCCAGTTTTGTGTTGAAGAGAATAAAATAATTAGTTATCAACTTCAAACTTTCAGGGTTGTTCAGCACTGGTAATGTGGTGTTCAGCAACAGTTATTTAAATTGCATTTAGAAGGAAGCTACACTTACCAAACCCCAAGGTCCTCAAAGAGACAAGAAATCAATCTGATTCAGTTAGTCCATTTATTTCAGCTATAACGTGGAACCAGCAACAGAAAAATCACAGAGCTTACGCACTGCCTGCTTACGTATCGCCCCTCCACAGAGCTTCCTCAGAGCTACTCAACCTTTGTTAAACAGGTGTTTAAATACAAATTCATTTAGGCGTCACATGTGTTATTTAGCCAATGTGAGTTTCAACCTCATTAAATTATATTTGTGCAATCAAAAAATATACTATATCACCAATGTAAATACATCCATCATAATACAAAAGCAAGAAAAATCCTTCTTTGTTATACATTAATTTTTCTTATTATTAACATATTTTAAAGTCATATTTTATTTCATTTTCTGTCTTTCAAAAATGACTTTATATTAATTTCTCATAGTTCCTGGCTTTCTAGTAGAGGACACCCTGTAAAACATATAGAACAAGGAAATTCATTTTAATAACAAAGTAATTTTCAAAAGCAATAATAATAATATTCAGTTCCACACATATATTTCTATTTCTATTCAACATAATGAAGGCACAAGATTTCACAGTATATTACATTACATTACAATTATAACCCAAGAATGTGAAGAGACATCCTATCAGAAAGAATGGGGATGGGGGACCTTTTTTACAGAGGAAAGCGGATGTTTATTTTTTCTTTCTTTGTAAAAGAAAAGGTAAGATTTCAAACTTTCCATTTAATCCTAGGTAATTCAAAACTCCAGTTCTATATATCCAATTTTGTTCATGACAATTTAAGATATTGTCAATATCCCCTCCTCTCATATTTTGTGGTATGCTTTCGATGCCAGTAAATGTAATCTTATGCTGTATGTTCGGTTGTCCATGAACATGTGCAGCAATTGCATAAGACTTATTTTTATTTTTGATTGCATTGACATGTTCATATATTGGGAACCTTAGTTTACGCTATGTCCTACCCACGTAGTAGCAACCACAGGAGCATGATAATAAATAAATTACTCTCTCCAAGTTACAATTAATCATGCCTTTAATTTTCTCTGTGGTACCTATCAATGGATTAACAAAGTTTTTTTTGTTTTTTCATGTACTGGCATCATTTGCAAAAACCACAGGGTTTATTACCCCACTTTTCTTCTTGTACCATTCTTGTTGGCTTATAACTGTGGACCAATCAGTCCTTCAGGTTTTTACCCTGCCTATATGAGACCTGCAATAGTTGCGTGGCAATTTCCTTGTGTTCTGGGATACATCTAAGCATTTCCAGATTCTTTCTAACTATATCCACCACTTGTTTTGTTCCCCCACCAAAGTTTGTAACAAAAGTCAATGGAGCATCCTTTTCCTTTTTATTATTATTTGGAAGCAACAAATGTTCCCTCGGGATCTGGTCCACTCCTGTTTTTGTTATCATAAGGTCCTGCACTTCATACTGCCTCTCCTGAAATTTATCTGTGAGTTGCTCAGAATGTGTCTCATATTTTTCTTTTTGTGAGCAGTTTCTTTTCATTCTAAAATACTGACCTTTTGGTAGATTCTGTATCAAATGTTGTGGGTGACAGCTATCTGCCCTTTAGAGGCTATTTTTTGTCCATGGGTTTACTATATAAATCCATGTCAATTGTGCCATCTGTGTTTTTTAGTATGTATAAATCCAAAAAGTTTACTGCTGTCTGATTTGCTGTTACTGTGAATTTGAGATCTGGGTTAGATTTTTCCAGATAACTGACAAAGTCACCAATTTCTCCCTTTGTCCCTTTCCATATGAGAAAGATGTCATCCAGAAACTGTTTGTAGATGTCAATTTTCTCATAAAAGGAATTTTTGATTTTATCAAAAATTATGCTGTCCTCCCATTCAGCCAGGTACAAGTTCGCTAGGCTGAATGCTAAAGTAGCACCCATTGCCATTTCTTTAACTTGTTTATACAATCTTTCTTCAAAAATAAAGATATTATTTCTAAGCACTAAATCTGTCAGTTCCACTAGCATATTTATTCTGGGTTGTGACATGGATGTATATTTCAAAAGAGAATATTCTACTGCTTGTAAACCCCCTTCCTGTGGTATATTCATGTACAAAGCATGAACATCCATAGTCACTATCCACCAGTGTGTTTCTAGTTGTAAATCAGACACTATATTCAACATATGTGTAATGTCCTTTAAATGACTCCTTGTTTGTGCTACTAAAGGATTAAGGAAAGTGTCAACAAACCTAGAAATTGGCTCTGTGACCCATCCTATAACTGAAATGATAGGGAAACCTGGTAGATTTTGTGGATCCTTATGCATTTTTGAGAGAGCATAGCATGCTGGTTTTATTGGGTGTTCAACAGAAAGGTAACATACTTCATCTGTGTTAATCATTCCATTCTCAAATAACTCCAAAAGGTATTCTTCTACTTTCTGTTGTATTGATGTAGTAGGATCTGAATTCAAATTTTCATAGTATGTACAATCAGAGAGTTGTTTTAGAATTTCCAATCTATATGCCTCTGTATCTCATATCACAACACTACCACCTTTGTCTGCTGATTTTATTGTGATAGTGGGATCAAAGGCTAAACTCTCTATCACTTCCCTCTTCCTCTGAGACATATTGCAGAATAGCATTTTCAGGGGATCTTTATATACTGTAACTGTTTAAGATCATACTCACAACAGTCCAAAAACATTTGTACTGGTGTATATAGTGGTGGAGAATGTTGAGTTTGGTTTAAACATTTTAAAGTCATTATCTTCACTTTCTCCCATCTGTCAAGTACAGGTTCTACTCCCACCACTGTCTAGATTTTCTAGATTTTCATTCATAACATCAGTTACATTTGCATTTGCTATTACATTCCCCCTTGTCCTTCTGGTCTTTTTTGGCTAAAGAAAAGTTTCAACTAGATTTTTCTGGCGAAACACTGTATATCTACATACATATCAAACTCATTAACTGTACAACATGCTTAATACTTGTTTCTCTGTCTTAGTCAGAATTTGGCTAGAAATGTTAATAATATTTAATAGCGGTTACCCCCGCTTCTGCCTCGAGCCGATCTGCTTCTGCCTCTTCCTCACATTCTTCCTCTTCCCCCTTCTTGTCCTCTTGTAGCACCTTCTGATCTGCTGAACTTGAATCTTATTTGTCTCATGCTCCTCCTGGGCTGCTCCTGTCCAGATGGAGCTTGCCCAAAAAAAAAAAGAAGATGAGGGGGCATTAGTAACAGGTTCACTTTCAATTTCCGAGACACTATCCCATGTACTATAATCTGTAGAAGAGGTAGCAGTTCTTTTTTAGAATCGACCGTGGTGTTTCCATGTTAAGTGTACCCACATTTGCTTCAGTTCCCTCAATTGGATTCTGACTCATCACGGGATTAAATTGTTTGTTGGTCCTTTTCCAGCTGAAAATTCTGTTCAGCATGTAATCATTGGTATCCCTCATAAACTTTTTTTGTTTTTAAGCCTGGATTTTCTTGTCATATAAACTCATATATTCTTTATATTTCTGATGACATCGGGTGTAACTATCCTCCCCTTTAAAAGACGCTACAATGTGTTCCTGGGCTCTTAATTCTGTGGCCAATTCTTGTTGTTCCTCAATCCCATCTTCAATTATTAAGTCAATCAGCTTCCGTGAGACCTCTTCCATTATCTCTTCCTACTTTTTAACTAGATTAACATGATTTTCTGTGGTGGGTCTCTTTGTAATATGTAGACCTCTCATGGCTCTTTTAACAGTTCTATATGCCTGCATGCTAATTTCATCTTCCTTTTACCCCAGCTATTTCTACTTTTTTTCAATGATTTATTTGTTTAGTTTTTACAGGATTTGCTTTGTTCCCCCCTTTGGGCAGTTGTTGAATTTCTCTTAGTTGCCATTTCAACAGACCATTTAGTAACAGTAATAAATGCAGTTACAGTCCCAATATAAGGAATAAAGTATGGGTAACCATACACAACAAGCCTGTGTTTCCATCAAGGGGTTGTGCTACCAGCATATGGCCCTTGAGACCAAAGCTCATGAGGTCCATGCTGGTATCTCAACCCACAAGATGGAAACACAAGGTGAGCTGTGTATGGGCCCCCATACTTCATTTGTTATAGTATATGGTTCCCTCCAAAAATAGAAAAAACGGACAGGAGAATTGCTTATTGTTTAATGTAATTTTTAATGTGCTAAAGTTATGCTAAAAGTGTAACATTTGTAGTATAAGAGTAAGCAGAAAAGTTATAGAACAAGAACAGTAAACAAAACATTCATTTATTTAGTTTTTGTTGTTGACCGGGTAAGTGCACTAGACAAATGCTTGCCTATTTTCAGACATGACCCGGGGGGAGGGGGATACAGATAAAAGCCAACTGACCTTGAACCAGATTAAGTTGTTGGTGGTATTTTTAGTGAATGGGGGGAAATTTGGCCATGGCACTGGGGAAAATTCCCCTACTCTTTTCAAGAAGTGCCATGGGATCTTTAACATCCACCTGAACTACCACCAGAACAGGCAAATGGGACCTTGGTTTAACGTCTCATCTGAAAGACGGCACCTCAGAAGTGCAACACCCCCCTCATGCTATACTGCAATGTCAGTATTGGGATATTAGCCCAAGTACCTGGTGTGTGGATAGAACCCATAGCCTTCTGATCTCCCAGCCTCAGAGGTAAGTGTGCAACCTGCTGAGCCACTGACACTGATCAGTGTTTTTTTATGATTTTTTAGTCAGAAAACATAACTATTCTCTAGTGCTGAAAATAAAATGTATTCTACTTGTCCCATCATATCTTCTGCTTGTGATTCTGTAATAGGCAAAAGAAAAAGTTGTTCTGAGTTGAGTGTTTCTTTGCATTGTGAAAAAAGTGTAAATAATTAGTTCTGTGACTTACCTTAGTCAGAGTCATCAGAAAAATCTGTTATGATGTTTAGCTGTCTCCTTTTGATTGCTGGTTCATTGTAATTAATTATTTTGACAGTGACAGCAGACTTGAATGTGCATTTTGTTCCAAACAGCTGCATGGAGCTTGACTCAGGAGTGCACCTGTGGCTCGTTGTTGGTTGTGGACTTATAGTGTTGGTGTTTTCCATTATGTCTCTGGTCGGTATCTCTGTGGTCATGGATTTGGTTAATTTGGATTGCTGCTGGTTCAAGTCTGGCAGGCCTGGAGCTGAGCTTGCAGAGGCAAAGATCATTGAGTTTTGCTTTTATTTTTCTTCAGACATAACAGAGTAAGCATTAATAGATTGGGTGCTTTTATGTCCTGATACCTGCTGGACAATGGTGCATGGAATGTTTGCATCTATTAACTTTTGTATTTATGTTTTCCTTGTTGAGTGATTTGTGATCGTTTTAGTGTCTGATATGCATGCATTGATCTTCATATGCTGCATCATGTACAGGATTTTATTTTCCCTTATGCACATGGCACGATATCAATAAGATACATCAGGCCTGTAGTTTAAATTAGCTGCCAAATAGCATGGTGCATCAGGGTTTAGCATGCTTGGTGGTCGCTTTGGCCCCATCCACACTGCACCCAACAGGGCTGAAATAGTTCCAAACCGTTACAGGCTGAAAATGTAACAGTGTGTCCACACTTCCAGGGAACAGGTGTGAAAACGGTCTTGAAGCGGCACAGCCTGTCCACATTGAGATGTGAACAGTGTGTGCACCCAACCCCTGTAATGTGGAGTGCATCCCATGGTGCACCTGGGGGAGACAGCTTGGAAGACAAAAACCCACCCGAATGAACACCCAGCTGCCAGTCTATACAGGGCACACTGAGTGCAGCACAACATGCCTCGGTATCCTACAGCGATGTGTGCCCATGTGCACCTGTGGTGGACCAAGGGTGGGCAGCAGGTGAAGGTGTGGAACCGTAATGAGGGGAGGGCCCTAAAAATGGCATGAAGGCATGCACTGACTCACCAACACATGCTGGGTACAGGGACCCCGCTGCGTCCTACAGACAGCCATGCAGTGCACCACCATGAAATGGCAAACCAAGGCCTGCTGCCACTGGATGCAAGCTCCATGCACCAGCAGACACTGTGCAGACAGACCACACATCCAGGACCCCCACACCAGCAACCCATGGAATTGGAAGCCCCACTGTGCCCCAGAAAGCAATGTGCGCATGCATGCACACCACCCAAGCAAACCAGCAACATGGTATGGTGACACAAGACAGCCTTTAATCCAACGCTGCCATGACTTCTGGTGGCAATAACACAAATAAACAATGTGCAGCGGTAGCATGGCCATGCAATGGACCATGTGCATTGCTGCGTAACACCACATATTCCCAAAGAAAACAGTCAATGTCATGTGAACAAACAATGCAATACACAATGCCGGGCCACCATATTGGCGGCACCATACACCAACCTTACAAAGGAACCTACGTGTGGGTCACTGTACTGTCACCTGAAACAATGAAAACAAAAACCATGCACAGGTGGTGCCCTAACCCAGGCACCCGTGTGGCCATACTGCATTAGAACCCCTAACACCGCATGTTGCAGAGACGCCACGCAACAGTGCGTGAGACCCAGGAATTGCACTGTTCAACTGAGTGCCACAGCTGGCACATACCTCTGTGCCAACATGAACCAGGCACTGTTGTCACTGGGCAGACCCCAGCACCATCATCAAAGTAGGGGGAAATCAAAAAAGGAGTCTCATGTGGTAACTGGCGGGACACCCCAGTCTGCCAACCCCTGCATGATGCATGGGTTATCACAGGGTCATCCACTGGAACTCATTGCTGTAGAGGTCCTGTGTGAAGCTGGGCATGCCTGCTGCGGGATCCAAGGGGGTAGCACTGTGCCGAGCAGCGGCACCATGCATCGGGGGTTGGGGTACTGTGTACAGGCCAGTGGTGGCTGGAGTGACATCTATGGGGTACAGCTGTGCCATGCTGGCACCAGCTGGTGTTGCCTTGGATGTGGGCGGCTGGGTGGTGGGGGCAGTGACACCACCCATGTACACTGCACCCTGTAGTGGGGGGTCATGCCTGCGATGCACTGGCACAGCTGGAGGATGCATCCTGGTGGAGGCTGCCTGTGCCACGCAGCCTGTGTGTCCACCAGCGGTGGACGGGTGGGTGATGGCAGGGTCTGTCATGCCACTGTGGTACTTAGTGGCCACTGGCATGGTGGCACACCTGCGGGGGAACAGGGCACAGGGGGATGGGTCTGCAGTGGTGTGTGCCATGGGGATGGCACCCAGTCATTGCAGTGCAGCTGCAGGTGGTGGCTGCTGGCATTGCATGACCAGTAACTGGACCATCTGTGTGAAGAACCGCTCTGTCTACTATGCCTCCTGTCTCCGTAAGCTCTCCTCCAATGCCCTCTCCTCCCGTGCCCCTTCCCTCTCCATGTCCATCAGCTCCCTGTGGTGCTCTTGCATCATCCTACGTGTAGGTTCCAGCACCACCCCAAGGACCTCTGCCATCCATGCTGTCTTTGACTTCCTCTGCCTGAGGTTCTCCAGGGGTGCCTGGTCACCCTGCCGCTTCACATGGTGGCCTCCTCCCACAGTTGAGCCATCACTGGAGGTTCCTGGCATCATGTCCTGCAGGGCCAAGGACACTGGGGAGTCCTCCACTGCATCAGTGTCCACCAATGTCCCCTCACTGTGGTCTTGCCCTGGAATGTCAGAACACACCTGTCACCATTACACACAGGTGCATACCCCACCCCTACCCCCACCGCAAACCCCAGCCCCATGCCCATGTCCCCCACTCACTTGTGTGCCTACACACACCTCAGGTGCCACATGCAAACCCACTCGAGTGAACCAGTGCCACCACCCATGCCATACCTGTCACCTTGTGGTGCATGCCCAGGAGACACCCCCACCGGCATGCAAGAACCCAGCATACACATTGCACAATGCACTTACCTGTGTCGGGGCACTCCTGCTGCACACCATCATCATCTTCATTCCCCAGGTGCTGGCACACATCCCTGGTGGTGTCCCCATCATCCTCCATGTCCAGTTCAGAGCTGGCCACCTGTGAGCTCTCGAGGATGAATGCTGGTTTGGTGGTAGGCTGTGTTCCCAGTATGGTATCCAGTGTGTCATAGAAGGGGCACACCACATGCGCACCCCCCGAGCGTCTGTTGCTGTCCCTGGTTTTATGGTACTGCACCTTCAGTTGCTTTATCTTGTCACAGCACTACTTTGCCATCCACCCCACCCCATTCACATACAGGTATTCCGAGACCTTCTAATACACCTTTGTGTTGTGCCTTGCACTGGCTAGCTCTGCCTGCACCTTCTCCTGTATCTAGAACTCCACCAGGAGTTTTGTGGCCTCATCCAACCAGGTGGCGCCATGATCTGACATGGTCCTGCAGGTGGGCAGCATGGAGTGTGGATGTGGTCACTGATTGGCACAGTCCTTTCTACCCTCCATCAGTCACAGGCAGTGCTTGGGGGCTGGGGTCACTCTGCAGTGGTGCTGTTGTGGTATGCTCTGGCACTGCTGTCTTCTTGGGGCTGGTCTTGTGTTTTGGCAGCTGTTGGGGACCCCTTCACACCTGTGGCACACAGTGCTGGCATCTGCTGATGGCTTCCTATGGCTTGTGCCCACTGTTTGCCCTGGTCACTGGTGCTCTCCCCCCTCACAGTTCTTAGACAGCTGCAGCAGGCAGCACCCCCTATTGGCACACTGTGCCTCCTGGCTGCACCTCTCTCGGGTGTGTGAACCCAGCTGATCAGGTCTCCCTGCCTCAGACATTGTGCAGGCACTGCCCTGCACCATTTCCACCTTGCTACACTGGTTACTGTACTCCTGTGCCTCTCTGCCTTCCCAGCGCTTCCTTCTTCTTCTGCCTCCCAAGCGCCCCTCTGTGGTGCACTGCCTGCTGGTCTAGTGGATGACTGGGGGCTAAACGGTCGTGCGTTTAGACAGCAGGCGGTAACATTACAGCCTTGAAACCATTTCTGTAACTGTTGTAGAAACCACCTCCTGACAGGTTTCTACAATGGTTACGGAAACACCTGCTATGACATTATTAGTGTAAACGCACACCGTTACCGATGTGGTTTACACCCTCTGTAACGTTACATAAGGGTTTTCGGGCTGCAGTGTGGACAGGGCCTTTGTGGCATACTTTTGATATGCTACAATTAGGTCTCTTTCATGAGGTGTCAGTCCTTCATACGATCTGGGGTTCATGGGACTGACATTTTGTGGGGTTTCTCCTTTTCTTGTTCGATGTTCCCGGTACTCTAGGAATGTGTGTCCATCAGTATTTGTGGAGAGTGTTATATTGCCCCACTTTAGAGAATATTGCTCTGCTGTATGCAGAGCAAAATAGAGCTGAATGTTAAACAATAGGATATTTAAAAGGTATGTTGGATTCTGTAAATCAGGTGTCCCATTGGTGTAAAGTAACTATTTTGTTGTCTGTAAGTGGCTTGGCTCGGTTCAGTTTTTTTCCGTTCTCTATTTTTTCAAATATTTTTGTTTGGCTGACAATTGTTGTAACTGTCTGTATGAATGTGCGTGATTTTTTCCATGCTAAATCAAATCTGGATATAAATTTTGTTTTTGTCCCCATCCTGGGAGGACCACGTTCTTGCCGACCCCCCAGCCCCATCCACCTGCTCACAGTGCTGCCTCTTGTCTTCCCCCATGGCTTACCCCCCATGGTGGGGTGGTGGGAATCCCTCAACCCATGACACAGATCTGGTTCTGGAGGTTCCTGCAATTCAGCGGTTGCAGCACTTGTGTGGGTTGGCATTTATCCAACCACCCAGGACTTTTTTCTCCTCCTGCTTTTCTTCCCCCAATGCCGGAGGCTTAGCAATGGACCTCAACAATGGCCAAGCTGTACGCACTTCCATCCACAGCATGCTGGCTGACTTCTGTGCCCCATCCCTCATGTATGGGACTCAGGCACTCTGACACCCAGCCACCACTAGGTGTCAGAGGTGTGCCAGCCTCCTTGTTCCTCCTTCCCCAGGAGAGGAGAGCTGTCCTCCAGACACTTGATTCTCTCTCACCCCGGCTGACCCCAGTGACCCACTCACACTGCAAACACGGCTTGCTGGCATAGCAGGAGGTAAGGCATGATGCCTCAGCCCTCCACACCACTGGGCAGACTGATAATTATTTTTTATTAGGCAGCAGTCTACACAACCTAAGAATCCCTTTAGTGTGGTTGGTTCATACTCTGAACCATCCACCCCTTTAATGTTAAAAAAGAAATCGGCTAATAGAGGGTCCAGCTCTGATTTTAGGAGGCGAATGTCTGAAGCAGTCTTCTGTGCAGTTCTTTCATTTTCTTGGTCTTCAATGAATTTCTGCCTTTCTGTCATTTCATTTGAAAACACTGCTGCTGACATTTTTCTTTTTTTTTCTTTACTTTTAGGTTCTGTGTTGGTGTTGTGGTTTTGAAATGAGCTATTGTGGCTGAGGAGCTGTAAAGAACTGCAGTTCTTGGGTTCTGTTCCTGCCACAGTTTTCAGGGGGAAGAGAGTGCTCTAGGAGCTGTGAAGAAGGGAAGTGTTTATCTCCATTCATGCTGCACTTTTGAATGGAGGGAGACTGCCTGATGAACCATGAAGGATGGCAGTGTTTTTTCTGTGTCTTCTTGCTGTGGTTTTTAATGGTGCAAGACTGCCTAGGGAGCCATGAAGGATGCTTAGCGTGAGACAGCTTCACAGGTAGTTGTTTCATTATTGATCGTGCACAACATTTAGAGCATGTACAACAACATTTGGAATGTGCACAACAATATTTAGAACTTGCACAACAACTTTAGCGTGGCTACTGATTTCCGTGTATAATCAGGATTAATCATTTACTATAAAACCTTTGGTATAATGTCCCAAATAGGAAGTTTCCAAGTATGACACAAATCCAGAATAAATTAATGTAAGGGCTGGTTGCTATGCTCCTAATTGCTGCCTCAGCCACTATATAGATGAAGTGTCCGTGCACAGGAATTATAGGAGTCCTGTCCTGTAGCACTGATGACCTAACAAAAAAGAAAAATTCAAAGAGAGGAGTGGCAAACAATCTTAATACTTATAATAGATTTCAGAAAAATAAAAGAATTGGTCTCTTACATGGCTATATGTAGTTTTCTTAAATGCAAATGCTGATATTTTCATAAAAGAACAGTCCATAAAATCCTTGAAAAGAATAAAAAATAAAACACTAAGTTAGAAACTACTCAAACAAGCTTATAAATTCATCTGTAAAAAAGAAGTAGATCCTTCCCATACAAATGTAGGTATACAGTAGGTTAAAAAGGATCAGCTAAAATAGGGGCATGTCTTTCCCATGACAGTGCACAAAGTCAGGTGCTTCCAGCACCTGCATAAACATAGAGTGCCAGTCATGTGGTCTCAGAGTGGTGTGAAAATCAGTTACAAAAAATTTAACTATTTTACCTTAAAAAGAAGCTCAGTATGTAATGTATCTTAAAAAATTGTTGCCACTTGCCTCAATGCAAAGACCACAAACACAGGGCAGATCTCCAAATTAAATCTTGAGAACACACGAACACACAAATGCAGAGAAGAAGGCTTATTGCTTGCAGTTCCCAAGGATTTACTATGTATCTCAGGCTTCAGAGTATCAAAACACCCATTCAAACCCTCCCAAAAGGCCCTTTCTAGCAAATATGCTGCAAAAGCTATAGACTAAGAGGCATTGGAAATCAGTTCACTAGGAGACCTATAGGAATATTTGTAGTATTCTGCTTAAGATTTTTTTTAATTCCTCATGTCTTACTATTTCCCAGTCTCCGGTCTCTCTGGTCTCTTCAGTTTCCCAACACCCTTGCTCGGGTGCCTGATCACTCTGACAGTTGATTCCAGCACAGCTCCAATCTTGATTTTTTGTGTAACTCCACTCCATATTATCTCTCACCTGGTTCTGCTTCACTGCCTCAAAGGCAGTCCATCCGATTAACCCCCACTCACGACTCTTCAGCGCTGCAGCACCACTGCTCATGACTTGCATCTTCAGAATTTCAGGATTGCCTCAAGGTCTCCTCTGCTCTTCTCCATCTGATAAGTCAAATGAATTATGGGGCACTAAGCAGAAAAATATCAGCCTCCTCCTGCAGGGAAAAGTAGGAGACTCAGGAAACACACCAATAATAAAATGTTTTTATCAAAATAGGTTAAAGTACACCATGGCTAGGCAATGATGGTATACCTGAATAAAATGAAAGAATCATTTATAATTTTAGCTAGCAGTGCCCCTCCTCAGCATCTGTAGCTTAGGCAGCCATCTTGTCACCTCTTCTTCTCTTGACTTGAGTCAATGGCAGCAGCATGAGAGTGTTATGTTGTCAGAATATCTAAGCAGACGTCTCAAGCTGCTCATGTGTCTTTCCCAGCAAAAATTTAGGTGGTATGCCAACCAGTTTGATTGCACCAATAATCACAGTGCAGTACATGAGAAATGGAAAAAAAAAAAGTCTATTGACTTTAATCCGAATAGCAGCTCCACCGCTCCTCACTTTTGCCGACTATTCCTTACCTCAAGGATTCTTTTTAAACTAACCTCTCTACTCTGATCTAAGAACCATTAATAATCAGCCCCTGTATTTCTCAGTAAGTGTAGTTTTTTAAAATCATAACTGCTTGTAAATACCTTGCATCCTGCTGTCAGCTTAGCTGATTACAAAACTGCATGTAAGTGTGTGTACAGTGTGAGTGTCAGAAAACTCATGGTTCTAAATGCAGATCACTGGAGAACATATATAGTGTCTCCTTCAAAGAAGTACAGTTTTGGTCACCTCAGTTAAAAAAAAAAGAAAACAGAATAGTTGTTCAGCCAGGAGTTTGCACAGAACACTGGCGACAGATTTTCATCACTAACAGGACCTCCAAGGTTTGGCTCCAGCAATCTGCTTTTAAAACAGTGAATTTTCTGATACTAACACTGTTCACACACTTGCATGCAGTTTTGTATTCGGATAAGCTGACAGCGGGATACAAGGTATTTACAAGCAGATATGATTTTATAAACTGTGCTTCACAGGAAATACAGGAGGTGATTCTTATTGGTTCTGAGATCAGAGGAGAGGTTAGTTTGAATAGAGATCCTCAAGCAAGGAACAGTCGGCAACAGTGAAGAGTGGTGGTGCTGCCATTCAGATTAAAATCAATAAATTATTTTCAATTTCTCGTGTACTGTGCTGCGATTATTGATTCAATCAAACTGACTGGCATACCACCTAAATGTTTGCCAGGAAAGACACATGAGCAGCTTGAGACGTCTGCTCAGATATTCTGACATGACACACTTGTGCTGCTGCTTTTGAATGATGTCAATGATAGCTCAAAGCCAAGATCATAGAAAACAGTGTTTCAAACTTATTATTGCAGTGTGGATAGGCTCACTTGATTACTCCGGTATCAGATGGGATATCAGGTATGATACCAGATATGATGTCAGACATCAGGAACAGTTCTCTGAATATTACAGAGAACTGTTTCTGAGAACTGGTCCTGATGTCTGAAATCATATCTGATATTGTATCGGTCTGTCTGTCTGTCTGTCTGCCTGTCTCTCTGTCTATCTACCTACCCACCTACCTTTCTAGTTTATTTTTTTCTTAAGCATACTGAGCAGCCCATCCCCAGTACCACTTCTTTCTCCCCACTCCCTTACCTCCAGTATCATTTCTGTTGACCCCCTCCCCTTCAGGTTGCTTTCCCCCCCATTTCCAATGCTTACATGGCAGCACCAAAGTACTCTCTGCTGGTGCTTCTGAACAGTACCCAACACAGGGGTGCTCAATCCCCACTGTTGGAATATGTCCCATGGAATAAAGAAAACCAGCTCTCAATGATTTATTTTACCCTATAAAAAGAAAACAGTTCCTCACTGATCTGACCCTACCAAACCCCCACCCACCCAACCCTGACCTCCCATTTAGCACCCAACACCCCACACGCCTCACTGACCTGAACATTTCCAGGGTGTATATCTACTCATGATTGAAGACACATCTTGCTGGTGGAAATGATGACCACAGTATGACAAAATCAGGTAAGTGCTGTTTAATGTATTTCAGTGGGTTTCAAAAATAAATGTATAACTTGGTCATTTTTTTATATTTTTACACCAGATTTTAACATGGCCCTTCTGGGACCCCACCTCATAACCAGTGATGGTGGAGTTATGTAAATGTTGGCCTGAAAGGCAATTTAGTAGTTGCTTTGTGAAATCATCTTTTGGGTGGGATTTGAAAATTTGCACTGCTCTTGTTCATGAGGTGGGGTCATAAAAAGACTATGTTGAAAAGTTGGGGTTAAAATATGTACAAATGACAAAGTTATGAGTGCACATTGACATTTGTATATGCTCACTCATAACTTTGGTAATTTTCAATACTTTGACACCAAATTTGCGACATAGTAATTTTTCACACTACCTCATGAACATGACAACTGCCATTTTGCAGATCCTGGTCAAAATGTGTTTTTGCACTTGTGACATGGAATGATGTTTCAGCTGGAATTTGTAGCTTTTCACCTACTGGGTTCATGAGTTGGGATAATAAGAAAGCTCTACTGAAAATATGGTATACAAATATGGTACAATGACCAAGTTATGAGTGAACATTGAAATACTACAATGTTCACTCATAACTTTGCTAATTGTCAATATTTTAACTCCAAACTTTCAACATGGCCATTTTTCTACTACACCTCATAAACATTGACAGGTGCAATTTTTTAAATCCTGGGTAGGATTTGTTTTTGCACTTGTCATGTGAAATGACATTTCAGACAATATACTATAAATGCCACATGTCATGTTTATAATGGGAGCCATAAAATGATTATCCTGAAAATCTGAGGTCAAAATAAAAAAATTATAATTAAGAAACTTTGTGTGAATCATAGAATCATAGAAGCTTGATGGCAGAAAAGGACCACACTGACCCATCTAGGCTGCCCTATTTCACCCCTACACCTCCCCCCACCAGCCCCCTGCTACTCAGCCCCAAATATCTGTCCCATGCCCTCTTGAATCCCTCCACCAATTTAGCCCCCTCCACTTCTTCTTCTGGTAGTTTGTTTCAGGGTTCCAGCACCCTCTCTGTGAAGAAGCTCCCTCTTACATTGCCTCTGGATCTATTTCCCTGCAGTCTGAGGCTATGCCCTCCAGTTATGGCCCCTTCCTTCTTCTTAAGTAAACACCCTTCCCTTACTTTGTTGAGCCCCTTTACATATTTAAAAGTTTTAATCATGTCTCTCCTCTCCCTTCTAGTCTCCAGCATGTACAGATCTAGCTCCTGACACCTCTGCTCATATATCTTCCCTTGCATACCTTGCACCTTCTTGGTTGCCCTTCTCTGTACCCTCTCCATCCCATCTATGTCCTTACAGAGGTGTGGTCTCCAGAATTGCACCCCGTACTCCAGGTGCAGCCTCACCATGGCTTTGTAGAGGGGCATTATAGTGCAGACAGCCTTATAATGGTCAGGGTTAGCGATGGCCTTCAGATACTATTTGTTTACTTTGCAGGCAGCTGTACATAATGGGGGGGGGGTAGTATTGTCTGTCTATAGCTCCAAAGCATATACAATTGCTTGCAAATTAAACAAATATGATTTAAAGGACACTGCTGCCCCGATGGCATTGTAAGCCTATTGATAGCACTGTAGCCTCTTTGCTACTTTGTGTAATTAAAGTGTGGTTTTGTAGGTGGTGTTAAAGATAAGGCTTAGTCATACTTTTTGCAAATTGCAATATAGTACTGTTAAAGGACTTAAAAATTCAAACCAATGTTTTTCATAACTTTGATGGTCATTTTCATGACACTCATTGCCCTAACCCAAACTCAAACAAGAACCCTCCTACTAATTTGCCCAGAGAGGAGAATTGCATTTAGCAGTGATAATCCACTTCTAGTCAAGGAGTGAAAAAAAATACATTAGGTAGTATAGCCTAGTGGCTACAGCCCCAGGTCAAGAACCTAGAAAACAGGTAGACTCGGAACACTTGGATTTGTGAACCACAACATCTATCTGCATATATGTGAATCAGGGCCTTGGCATGTCACATAACACCCATGTGGTAATGGCAGCTGTAACTTGGAACAGGCTCTTCAGTAAGCAGGCTCTTCTGGCTCTCTAATCCTTCCAATATGAATGATAGAACCCTCCTCAAATGCATAAGATGTGGCAAGTAGTGGACAAACTACTGCAGGGGGCCCCCATTTAGGATTTGCACCAGTCACTCTCCCTGTTAAGAACACCAGTTGGGGCAGGAATCTTTCTATCCACTTCTTCCCACTTGAGATACCAGGGGGGTGGGAGACAAAGCAAAGGAAAAGGGTTTGTTTTCACCTTAAAGGTAAATCTGGCTGGAGCCCCCTTAAGCTATTAACTGTATATAACACCTGATCAAGGAGGTGAGAGTCACATTCAGGCAGGCAAAGCGAAGGAAATGGGCCTGTTTACACCTTAAAGGAACACTGTCAATTCCTTTAGGCCTCAAAGTGTCCCTTGTTTAAAAAAACACATTTTATGATTGCCAACATTCTGTAAAGATTGCTGATATAGCTGGTACTTTGATTCGGATTCTTTTTTTCTTTTAAAAAGTGAAAAAGAGACTGCACTCCATACTGGTGTTACCACACAAAAACATGTTTGTTTACATTCCTTGATCAACTCCCACTGTATCTCTCCTGGACTTTGGAACACATCCAACAGTCTGGCCTCTCATGATACAGTGGGAGTTTAGGAGGTTACTGAATCATGAGTGACTGCACTGGTTGGGGTGCTTCTAATGTTCAGGAAGTATTCAATAAGAATAGATTCAATATTTGAAACAAAACAAAGTTGTTTATAAATACACATTAGCATGCATTTCAGCTGTACTAAACAAGGAGACAGACAAAACCTACAGTAACATCAATGAATTTTAGAGAAGGTACGCAATCATAAAATGTAGGTTTTTAACTAGAAATAATATGATGCAAAACAGGTTGACAGTGTCCCTTTAAAGGTCAGTCTGACTGGAGACCCCTGAAGCTATTAGCTGTACTTAACACCTAATCAGGGAGGTGAGATTCACATCACAGTTCAGCTCCTGGCTTGCTCATGTTACTCAACAGGCAAGCCATTACAAAAACATGCAGCTCAGGCAGAAATAAATGGGTATGTAGTAAATATATTTTGGGGATTGTTAGGGGCCCCATGGCAGGTGGGGGCCCTAGGCTAGTACCTATGTTGCCTATGCCTTAATCTGGTCCTGTCTCCAGGTGTATTAGATTTCAGGACACTTTGACATTGGGTATGCATGCCAAATTTGGGGTGTATATCTACAATAGTAGCAGAGCTGCAAACATCCAAAAAGTTTGGAAATGTTTCACATTTTACAAATAATTAAAATGTGAAATTATGACCCTCTGTAACTTATAGTTTACTTTTTTTTTAATTCTTTGGTAACCGGGTAAAGGCACTAGATCACCGTCCTGACCCAGACAAAAAAGCATGCAAAAATACACAAATACAATCAACAACAATACAAAACCAAAAATTAAAAATTACAAATTGCAGTTACAAACAGATTTATGTAATAAATAACTTTTTAACCTTTGTTTAAAAGTTAAAACAGAGGGAGCAATCCTAACATCAAGTGGGAGTGAATTCCAATACAAGGGTGCTGTCATTGAAAAAGCTCTAGAGCTTAATATAAGCCAAGACCTGGGGACAAAATGTAGGGGGCCGTCAGCCGACCTCAGGCTGGGAAGCAATTCTCTCATTACAACAAGATCAGAAAGAGGAAAAAGGGAGCCAAAGTAAAAACATTTATACATCAGGCAGCCAACAAAATATTCTATTCTGCAACTGGGGGAAAATCACCCCAACCGAGAATATCTTTACACCGATGTATCCTATTGGGGGCTCCTAAAATAAAATTTACAAATATTATTACAGGCCACAGTTAGTGCTTGCATTTATTTTGTACCTATGTTATAATATAAACAAGAACTGTAATCAAAATATGGAAGAAGAGAACCAATAGCAATTGCTAATCTAGTTGCTTGTGAGAAGAATGACTTGAATTTGTATAACATCCCTATTCTTTGATTTACTTTCTTAACCATTGACTGAATCTGAGGTGAAAAGGTCAAACTGGAATCCAATAGTGTGCCCAAATACTTTAACTGAGACACTTGTTCAAGCAGACCACCCCGAAAATCAGATATCTTCAGTTCTGGGGTGTCCACCAACATAAATTGTGTGCCAAATAACATATATTTTGTTTTAGCTGAGTTCAAAACCATAGCATTTAAAGTATGCCAAGAACAGATGGCACCAAAATCCTTTTCTAGGGAACAAGTTCAGACACAGAATTTGACTGAGCAATTATTACAAGATCATCTGCATAAAGCAGTGATTCACTAAACTTACAAACTCCAGGAAGCTGATTTACAAAAAATAGAACATAACAGGGGTCCCAAAATGGACCACTAAGGCACACCACAACTAATTTTCAAGACATCAGAAACCACAGAACCCACCTGAACAAATTGACACCTGTTACTCAGCTAATCAAAAAACCAAGAAACAGTGACATCAGAAAACCCCAGATCTTTCAATTTTGTGCAGGCCAAACCATGATCAATCAAATCAAAGGCCTTGGTTAGGTCTACGAACACTGCCCCAGTCATCAAACCCTTCTCAAACCCATGTAGGACGGTGTTCATGAACCCAACCAAGGCTGTGCCCATACCAAAGTGCTTATGGAACCCATGTTGTTGCCTTGACAACAAATCATGGGTAACCAAATAGGCATCAATTTGCTTAGCCACTAAACGCTCAAGTAGTTTGCTAAGGGGATTCAGTATTGATGCTGGCCTATAATCATCCATGGAAGTAGCACAGCCCTTTTTTGGAACTGGAACCACCTTAGCTTTCTTCCAGGACAGGGGAAAAACACCTGTAGCCAGTGACATATTAAAAATATAACAAAGGGGATCCGTAATAAAGGGGATAGCCAATTTTAAGAAGTGGGCATCCAACCCTTCCCCACAGTCAGTCCCTTTATTTGGGAGAGACTACAGAAGATGAAAAACTTAATTTGATGTTACGTCCTTAAACAAAAACCTGGGTCCATCTACCAAAGGAACAGAGGAAAAGATTTAGTATTACCAGCCCGAGGAAAAAAAGATCTAAACTTAGTGTAACCCCCTTGTTACCCAGGGTTACTAGAATCCCAGTAAGACCTAGTGGTAGGCAGGGAAGGCAGCATGTGAAACTCCAGTCAAATGGGTTTCACACTGTCTCACTCTGTTCTCAGTCTCAGCTGAGACTGAGGGATGACATCACCAATAGAACTATCACAGCTGCATGAGCCACATTGGAATCTGCAGCAAGGGAGTTAGTTAGAATGTTGGGAAGTTTTGAAGTCAGTCTTCAGTGAGTGAATGTGAAGTAGGGAGCTTGCTGAGAAAGCAGCTCAGTAAAGGCTTTAGGAGCCTCAGCCCTGACAGAGGGCTACTTTTAGTTTAAAAGGGTGTGTGTCTCCACCTTAAAGAGAGACACAGAAGATAACTGAAGTGGTGGAGACCGCTGTTTTGGGGTGTCAGTGCCCCTTCCCTTCAGGGGGGGCAGAAAAGGGTTCCCTGCAGATTCTTGGGGTGACCCCCTAGTTCTGCTTGTGAAAGAAAAGCTGCCTGTGCATTTCCAGAGTTTATTTGGGAGAACCAGAAGATTTGTGAATCACCTGTGGGGCACCTGCAACGTGAGGGTGAGTGTCTGCTCTTGCTAAAAGGGCCTATGTTTTTCACCCTGAGACTTGTGTGACAATGTGGGGATTGAACTACTAAATATTGGGAAGCCTAGAGTAATGGGCTAAGCAAAGTAAAAGTAGGTTCAAGTCCAGAGCTTGTTGGGATGCAAAATGATATGTAGAGGAGATGTGACAGACGTCTACCCAGAATCTACATTTGAAAGTTCAGTAAAGGAATTGTTCAGTTTCCAGAGAAATGGCCGGGTATGGGCTGTGGAAGCTGGAGGTGAGTGGCCCCCATCTTTAGTGACCAGGTCCACCTCTACAGATTTCTTCTGTGGATTTCTACTTTACCTCAGGCACTTGGCCAGTGATGATGGAAGTACCCAGATGTGGGAGCTGTTGGTGGTATGGGTGTGCACCGGCTGCCACTGGCGTTGCTGTGGTGCTGCCTGTGCACTGTGCCATGTGACTGTCATTGCGCAGTTGGATGGCTGTTGTGCAGCGGGGACCACCTCTGTGCACTGCTGTGGTGTGCTGAGTTGCTGGTAGGCATTGGCCCACCCCACTGTGGGTGGCCGGTATGGGCCCTCCGGGGGGGGGTATGTTCCCACTGCCCACTGCGCGTTGTGGGTGGGCATGGTTCCTTGGGACATTGCACTGATAACCTGTCCTGTACCTTGTCATAAGTGTCCAGCAGAGGCATCAGAGGGGGATTAACTGCTGGCTGCTCTGCCAGCTAATTCTGATTATGTTCACCACCATGGAGACAGTCATTCAGGTTCACCATCTACTACTGGAGGACCGGAGGTGGCAAGGACACCAAAGGGCAGCTGGTCATGGCCGCCAGTAGTTTGGCCCTAGCATTCCCCTGTTTCCCCTGCTGTAACCCCCCCCTACATTCCCCCATCCCACTGTACAGTCCCTGTTCCCTGTCCTTCCCTCGCTTTCCTACCCTTTACCACCTCCTTGTTGTTGTAAATAGTTTGCTTTGGAAATATATATTTTTTGACTTACCTGCCTGTGTCAGTATCTGCTTTGCAGGTGGCGAGAGGAGCCATGCCGCAGTAGCCCAGTGTCTGTCCGTGTGGTGTACATGTTTCGAGGTGCATGCTGTGCTTCTGTGGGTCACTGCTGTGTGCTGTGGAGTGTCCCACTGTGGTGGTGGTGTCCCTCCCCTTGGTTGGTGGCTGTGCCTTGGGGTGCCCATGGGGTGGCTGTTGGGGGTTTGAGACAGGTGTGTGCATGATGGTGGTACATGGGCATGGTCATTGGTCGGGTACTGGCTGCACACTGTGTTGGGGCCCCTGCTTGGCATTGCGTGGCCTGTCCCATGCGGTCTGCCACACTATGTTCCTCCTGGCACAATTGGTGCCTACTGTGTGGACCGCCTGTGTGGCATGTGTGTGTGTGCTTGGCTGCATGGTCCTGGGTGTGGCCTGCTTTGGTCTGGGTGGGTGGGTGAGGCATGGCCTGTAGCTTGCGGGCGGCTCCCTTGGTGGCCCTCCATTGGCCATTTGCACCTCCTGTTGCCTGTTATCTGTGCTACTGTTGTGTTCTGGGGTGGGGTGTCTGGGTTCCTGTGTACGTCCTGCTGGTGTAGGCCTCCTGTAGCCTGTTACTGTGCTTCCCTGACTCTGTCCCTGGGTCTCTTCTCTGTGCCGTGCCCTGCTCTGTTGCTCTGCTGCTCTGGTCCCACAGTTGCACTAGAGCATCTCTTCCTGCACCATGGTGTAACTGTGTTTGCACTATGGTGCAACTCTCCTTGCATCATGATGCAACTGTGCCATATTCAGCCAGGTTGCACTGGCGCAGTTCGGCCAACACAACCTCTGAATATGGCTCCTGTTGCACCATGGTGCATCAGATTTGTGCTGCGCTGGACTTATGCTGGCCTTTGGCACATTTCTGAATATCTGGGCCATGCTGTATATATTCATCATTCTGCTCTATATCATAGTGTATATTTTGATGTATATATTGTTCTTACCTACTATGCCTGAATCATGTATTTATGATGTTTCATGCTCTGTATCCTTTGTTCTGGGTTGCCCTTGAAAAAGGGACTGTATTGTCTCAGTGGGCTCACCCAGTTACCAAAATTCAATAGATAAATAAAAGGCAGAACCAGAAATGTCGATGATGGCAAATATATCTGTTACAAACACTAGGGATACCATCAGGAGTTTTTGAACCAAAAAGGAATGGTCCAGAGGGATTTTGTCCAGTCCAACATACTTGAGATGAACTGTATTACATTGAAGCACTGGAGCTGGCTGGGCAGCAAAAAGATCCAGAAAGTTTAAAAGGGGGATCAGTATGAGTCTCAGATGGACCAGGGAGGTTGAAACAGCCACCTGGGGGTATGAAACAGAAACTCCAGGTATCTCCAAGGGGAAAAGACAAAAAGCAGCAGAGGTGAAGCCGTAGGAGCATTTGATCCCTGCTCCCATCATAGATGAGTAGCAAGAGGGAAAGACTCTGACCCCACATGAGAGGGCATCTCACAGATAGCAATTCGATAGGTAGGCAACAATGCTGGGTCAGTGATCTAAGAGTGCCCATTCAGGCCAATGGACCAGCCTGTCATTTGAAGAGCCTTAATTTGGCTCCAGTCAGGCACTGATGTTCCAGAGGGATTTGCAAGCAGACTTGGAGGGAGGTAGAAACCTGTCCTCCAGCAACTAACATCTTCTGATTTGAGGCATCAATAGGAGGTAGCATAGGATTAGTGGTAGCAGAGAAAATCTGAGGGGGCCTCCTGAAGGTACTGTGGTAGTAGTAGACTGGGGTGTAATATGTGCTGGCAGTGGTGGAACAGAATTACCCCTAGAGGGAGCTTGAGACGTATTATAAGGAATGACCGGGACAACCATATAAGGGGACTGTAGGGTGACTGGTGCCATAACCAGGGGCCCTGAGTTGTCAAACTGAGCAATTTCCAAAGGGCTGAAAGGAGGGACTGATGCCACTGAAGACAATGTCTGTTGACCTCTGGGCCGAGCAGAGAGCCCTTGCTGGGGAGTCTGAGATACAGAACTGGATGACAA
This sequence comes from Neoceratodus forsteri, assembly GCA_016271365.2. Lineage (NCBI taxonomy): Eukaryota > Metazoa > Chordata > Ceratodontiformes > Ceratodontidae > Neoceratodus > Neoceratodus forsteri. Next base: position 46,891,051 of record CM057451.1, read on the forward strand.
AGTGCAGTAGCAGATCCCATAGGTAAAGGATTCAAGTTGTGAAGCAAAAACTGTAATTCCTGTCTGGGAGTGGAAATCAAACCAAGAGATGCAGTAATAGGAAGTAAAATTGGCTTACTGTCAGAAGAGATGGTGGCAGATTGAAGCAAAAAAGTCAGCATCCAGAGCAGGAGTAGGGACAAACTGCCACTGAGTTGAAAGTGAATGCTGGGCTGCAAGAAGAATGGTCCCAACAGAAGAATCTGTGGTGTGGCCTCCTGGCTGAAGAAAATCCACCGACATCTGCTGATTTTGGTCTGCAGGCAGCAGAGCAGTGTCCCATATTGGAGAAGAAGCCAGCGGCCCTGGAAGGTGTAGCAAGAAGCTTGTATGTTGGGCGGGGGGGAGTGACTGCAAATGGAGTGCTAACTGAAGACAATCCAAGGGATGAAGGTAGCAAAGATGGATCCTGGTTTCCTGAATTCAGGAGGGAAAGAAAGTGAACCCTCTGTGCCGACATAAAGTCCCGAAGGTGAGGATCTGAGTTCGGAGAATCAGAGACTGCAGAAGTCAGTTCAAAATGTACAGAAAACCCAGCAGCAGGAGTCCAAGCAGACAAACTTTAGGAAGCATCAAAGAAGCAGGCAAAGGTGTCGGTTCCACCAAGGAAATGTCCATAGAAGAATCCTCCACAATATGCTGTAACAAACAATGAGTACATTCCTGTGGGGCAAAGAGCACGCAATGCAGTCCATCCAACATCACCAACTCCCAGGTCGGCCATCACGATTGATGGTCAGAGGCTCCCACTACTGATGAGAGTAGGGGTGTTTTTATTTAACAGAAAACTTTACAAATTGGAAAGCATACATCACATCAAACATCAACACAATCCCACATCAGCACAGCAATCCTATCTTACCCCACCTTATGCATATTTTTTAGAAACATAGAAACATAATTAATGAAAGAAAAACCCCGTCACCACACCATCACTATCTTGGATGAAATTTCAAATCCTTCTCATACACATCTAATAAAGCATTTTTTGCACAATTTGCAGACAGTAATATACAGAATGGCATAAATTTTTGCTGGAACAGAAATTGACACCTCCCTTGCTATATATAAAATTTCAAAACTGCAAAAAAATACTGTCATTGTACTAAAGTCATAAACATGCAAAAGCTGAGGGGAAATTTCCTAATACCAACATTTCATAAAATACTCGTAACCATGCCATCTTCCACTCATGAGCCAAAAATTCCCACAGTGTGGATGAATATGAACATTCTAACATAAAATGCTCCTAGGTGTCCTCATGATCTATACAATCAGGATACAAACATTTCTGCTCTTCAATTGCCTTGTGTTTATGATTCCCCCTTACCCCTATTCGTCCATGCACACAGAGCCACTGAGTATCATACATCCTCTAGGGCAATCTAGGGTGAGTCAATTGCTTGTACACCAAATAATTATTGGCAGTCACACAGCGCTTAAATTCAGGATCCTCTGGCCCAACAGTACACAACACCTGATGATATAGGGTTTTTCGTTAACCTTGCAGCAATTGTTGCTTAGTTACCCTACATTTATACAATTTCTAAAAGGTAATTTTTAAATATCCATATACCTGGATGCTCAGAATCAATTTTAAGGGGAGGTTATCCCATTTTCTTAAAACATCTTTAACAGTATTAGTCAACCATTACTTTGACAATGACGGCCTTAATAACAAAGCTGGTTTAATATTAGCAGCACAAAAAAGTGAACGGAAAAACACAGTGATGTTTACCATTGCCACCCCACCTTTATTTTGTGATAAATATATCACCTCCTATTTAACAGGATTCAGTTTACTTCCCCATAATAACTGGAAAAATATGCGAAGCACTCTAGTTTCAAGGACAGCTGGTAGGGGAAACACCATCCTCACATATAAAAAACAGAATCAAGAACTGTTTTATGATAAGGACCCATTTTAATTTGGCCATCCTCCATCCCTTCCATCTTGCCACATTTGCCTCCCCCTTTTCCACTGATTCTTCATAATTTAGTCTTGCTGTATCCCCTGGGCCATATTTCACCCTTACAATTTTAATAGGAGACTCCGAAATTCATATCCCACGCACCTTGGTCACAGGGGGAGAACTGGTTCCTGACTGCAGACCTACAAACTTCTGTATATTCAAGTTGGACCCCAACACATCGGCAAACCATCCCATTCCCCCTTACATTTCCTGATACACTTGTCTGGGCTTTAGCAAAAACACAGATATTGTCCGCATATGCAACAACTTTCACCTCATCATTCACCTGTTTACCGGAAATACCTTGCACACTTGGATTTGACAAAATGTTTCTGGTTAAAGGGCCTAGGGTAAATAAATATAAAAGGGGACTTAAGGGGCATCCCTGCCAGACCCCTGTCCAAATCCTTATCCTCTTGCCTCCCCATCCTGCAATCAATTGGAAAATTGCCGCATTATTATATAATAGCCTTAGCCACTTTATAAAAGAAGGTGGAATGCCATATTTCTGTAATACTTTAAACAAAAAGTTATGGCTAACTAGATCAAAATGTAAATATTGTTTAGTGGGTAATGGTTCTCCTCTAGGTTCTTTGGCCCCCAGTCTAGGCTTTAAAATTCAAGAAAAAATAGGAAATGTTGGGGGGGTCCCTTGAAGTAAACACTCTTCGCTCTAGTTATTGTTCTTCAATCTTTCTTTTTATTTCTCTTCCCCCTACATTTCGCTCTACTTGGAGCCTGTTCACGGGGTTTATTCTTTGTTACACATGTGAAAATACATTTATTTTATGTCATTGATCAACATTTTTTTAATATGATATTGTTACATTTTTAATTCTTTGGTGTATACACATACCATTCAATAAAGATTATTGCTTGTGCACCCTCATATATATTCTTAATTTTTCACAGGGTTAATTTATTTGTACTTGTTTAGATCCTAAGTTGCATCCTAAAAAGTCATACACAGTGTGTTAGTGAACACAGCGCTGCTAACAACTTGGAACAAGGTTTAACTACTGCCTGTAAGGTTTGATCCCCTTATTTCTTGGTTTGCAGCATACCTTATATATTACTTAAAACTTCTTGTCTTTCTTATAAAGAATAATTTGTGGCCTGTAATGACATAAACATAATTTTTTGTAAAGCTTTGCTGTTATTATGTTGTTTAATATTACAATGTGGCCACATTGTGGCTTCTGTTTACTTATTTTGTTAACAGCATATCTTAAAGGAGGCTATGAGCTTCTTATAGTGGTATTAGTGTTATTTGTAGTATGTGAAAACATAATTATAGTATTCCCCTGGTCTCATAGCCATCATTTTACTTTTATAATTAAAAGTTCAAATATCAACTTCTAAATGTTCTTTAATACTTTAACTGCTTACTCTCACTCCTTCTGGCTCAAGTTTCTCCTTTTTGGTTAAGTTCCTCTGCATGTAAGCATTGAAGCCCAACAAATTTTAATGGTAGCTACTTCCTGATTACCTCTCACCCATTTTTGTGAGATCCCATGGTGTGACTAACCATGTCATCACACCCAGTTGATTGCACCTGTGCGATCTCGGTTGCTAAGCAACCGAACACTACTGCACTGATCAGTGCAGTTGGGTGCTCACAAAGACGGGCTATTTGTTCCTAGTTGCTGCAGCTCTGTGCTGGTTTACTTTTTTTTTTTTTAACTTTCTTGTAGGTTATTAAAATGAAAATACATTGTTCTCATACCATGTTTTCTTTCACAGGAGACATGAGAGTAAAGAAGGATTTTTTTTGCTAATATCAACAGTTCTCTTACCTTGATTAAAAATGCTGCAAATAAATTCCAAGTTTCTCAGAAGTATTATTTGTTATTATGTCACCTTACATTACTGCTTTCTACAACACAAACTGTGAAATTCGTAATGTAACACAAACAGTCAGTATTTTGTTGCTTTGCTGAGGGGTAAATTGCAATTTGACCTTCCTATTTATTAAATACTTATCAATCACTCAGTGGCTTAAAATTGTCTTCACAGATCGATTCTCTAGCTCAAATTATACCAAACTTGTTAAACACCGTAATATTGTTTAAATAATCATTATTCAGATAACACTGGGGTCAAATGCAACTTGACCTCCCTGTCATAAATACTGAAAGTTGCTCTGGAGGTAAAACATTATCTTTAGTGTTTTAGATAGTGATTGTACTATGTTATTTATAATACCCTATACTTTAACTTCTCTTAGTACATTTGCTATAACAACATTATTTGTTATCTCTCTGGGATCGATCACTGCTTATTTATTTTGCTGATGGGTCAGTTGCTATTTGGCCTCCCCCTTCATTAAATACTTGATACTCATGCCATGGTTTAAGATTATCTTCACAGATCATTTCTCTAGCTTATAATAACATTTATTATTTTCTATGGGGTCAGTTACAGTTTGAGATAATTTTAAGTCACGGAGTGATAGACAAATACCTAAGGAAGGGGAAGGTCAAATTGTAACTGACCCCATAGTAAATATGTGTGCAGGTCCAATAGAGACTAGGACCATATGAGTGTGATGCAGCACTGATTTGACATGTATATACAGTATGCCTATAAGGAAGTACCTGTATGTGTTGTGTTAATGTTTCTGTTAGCAAAAACAGTTTACCCAATAAATGACTCTGGGTACAACAAGAGTCTTAAGTGGTATTATATAGCTGTTGTATTATGTTCTGTATATGTTAGCAGTCTCTGTTTTGATTGACACCAGCAGTGAGACACAATCTTGCAAAAATGCCCCTTTCCCTTTGTAACTAGGCAGTCAGTGATTGGATGGCTGATGTAAGGCAATAAAGAGTTCAGCTATAACAAGGAATAGGTTACCAGGACAACATCAGCTGCAGCACATGGAAGAAGGGTAATCTAGTGGTAAAAGCACAGGCACAAGAACTGGGAAACTCTGGTTCAAATCCTACTAAAGTCCTTTACTCTGTAAGCCTTAACAGGTTCCCCTAACCTCCTTGGGAACTGTGATGGCCCCTCAGGTCCATGACTTTAAAAGTGCCCCCATTCCCATTATAAATCATTAGCAGTGATGTGAGAGCTAGAGCACTTCACTTTGAAGGTATTGAAAACAAGCTGTGGCAGCCCCCCCCCTGTAATGCCAGCATTTGAAGTAGGATGTCCCTCACAAATCAGATGCTACACTTCAGCTGTTGTAGGTAAAGAAACTAATCAGTCTCAGTGTTTGTAGTGCTCTGTATTTGCTTAGCTCATTCCTCCCATGTCATATGCATTCTGTATCTTGGTGTTCCCAGTCAGAAACCCAGATGTAAGGAGCATTTGAAATGTAAAACAATACACTTTATAAAGTAAGTGATCTAGCTCTCCACTTTCAGGCTGCTGAAAGGGGGGTGTATAATTTGTGCAAAGGAGGATTTCAGTCTTGTGTGATCCTTTGGGAAACTGCTCAGGCCTACCTTGTAAATGAATCTTCTCAAGGGTATTCACCTGGTGCAATACTAATTGACTCATTGTCTGCTAGATTGACTGCTTGATTGTCTGATTGATTGACTCATGCTTTCTATTGCTTTCCACAACATGTTGCAACTGTCTCACAGAGAGAAATAAGCAGTACAAAGAAACAGATTCTGTTTCCTGTGAATGAAATACTATTAGATGTATTATTTGCTCTACATATGCAGTATTAAGGCTACAAGTACCACTCCCTGTGTGAGTTGCATGACAGAACTGTCTTAAGCCATTGCAAACTTAAACTAAAATCAGGATAGACAGCATTGATACCCTTATGTGTTCTTCTGCACTGTTGCTGTAGTGACATCAGGAATGGGAGGGCTGTATTACAAGCGATTTATTTGCATAAAAATGGAAGCTTGCTTGACATTTTACTACTTTGTGTCAGAGTCACAGACTCTAAATATGTGTTGCAACAGCAGAAATGACTGATCTCTTATTGACATATGTACAGTAACTATTGTAATGTATAATAAATACATCAGACATATCCAAATCAGAAATATACAGTAGTCATCTCCTTTAACCAAAAGGAGAAACTTGAGCCTGAAAGAGTGAGGGTAAGCAGTTAAAGTATTAAAGAACATTTAGAAGTTGATATTTGAACTTTTAATTATAAAAGTAAAATGATGGCTATGAGACCAGTAGGGGAATACTATGATTCTGTTTTCACAGACTACAAAGAACACTAATACCACTCTAAGAAGCTCCTAGCCTCCTTAAAGGTATGTTGTTAACAAAATAAGTAAATAGAAGCCACAGTGTGGCCACATTGTAATATTAAACAACATAATAACAGCAAAGCTTTACAAAAAATTATGTTTATGTCATTACAGGCCACAAATTATTCTTTACAAGAAAGACAAGAAGTTTTAAGTAGTATATAAGGTATGCTGCAAACCAAGAAATAAGGGGATCAAACCTTACAGGCAGTAGTTAAACCTTGTTCCAAGTTGTTAGCAGTGCTGTGTTCACTTACACTCTGTGTATGTCTTTTTAGGATGCAACTTAGGATCTAAGCAAGTACAAATAAATTAAACCTGTGAAAAATTAAGAATATGTACAAGGGTGCACAAGCAATAATCTTTGCTGAATGGTATGTGTATACACCGAAGAATTAAAAATGTAACAATATCATATTAAAAAAATACTGATCAATGACATAAAATGAATGTATTTTCAGAGGTGTAACAAAGAATAAACCCATGAACAAGCTCCAAGTAGAGTGAAATGTAGGGGAAGAGAAATAAAAAGAAAGACTGGAGAACAATAACTTGAGTGAAGAGTGTTTACGTCAAAGGGCCCCCCAACATTTCCTATTTTTTCTTTAACTTGATCAAAAGCCTTACATTGGTCTAAGGACAGAAGGAACTCAGAGACATCATGCTGTTCACAGAAATGGTCTACATCCCATATGATACTCAGATTATTTTGAATCTCCCTTCCTAGCAAGGTACATGTTTGCATAAGGTGTATTAGCTGCTGTGCCCCAGCTTTTAATCTTTTTTGTAACAAATAAGTGAACATTTAAAAATCTGAGTTAATGAGGCAAATGGGTCTCCAGTTAACAAGTAGAGTCCTGTCATCTGATTTGTATAAATACGTCACAAACCCATGAGTAAATTCCTGGGGTATCAAACCAAAGATAATAAAACCAGAATAATCTAGCAAAATGCAGCCATTATGTCTGGAAATGTTTTATAGAATTCATTTGGGATACCATCCATGCCTGATGTGATACCTAATTTCAATGTACCTGTCACATCTAAGATTTCTTGCTCCTATATAGGTAAAGCTAAAACCTTCAAATGACCTGAGCTTGATGCTGGCAACTGTACATCAGCCAACTACTCATCTATTTTAACTGGGTCTAACTGTCAGTATTGAGAATGTTTCTAAATGACTTTCTACTACATGGCAAATGCCCTCAGTGCTGGTCACTATCTTCCCAATTCATCAGTCAAACAAGAAAATTGGGACACATTTTTCCAATCCTTGCAGGCAGCACACTGGTCATAGAAAGGCATTTTCTGTGTCCAAAATCCTAGCTCCATCCACAAGGAGGCAGCCCTATCATATTGAAAATCCCTCATCTCATGCTTGACTGCAGAAATTTGGTCTGACAGGTCTATCCCAGCCATATATGTAGCAGTTAGGAGTTTGTACAGCTGAGTCCTGAAGAAAAGATATTTCATAAATTTTGAATTGAGTAACACTTGTAATGAGTGACTATTATGAGCAACTCAGAGGTGGCGACTCAATAATGGCGCTCATGAGACAGTGACTGGTGAAAAATGTTGCTATATCTTGCAGAGTGAGTGTGCAGGAAGCTACACTCACTACTGCAGGATATGAGATATTGGTTTGCTGCACTCGCTGAGCTGGCCGTGTAGCATTGTGGAGTATGCTACCAGTCCTGGAGCCAGTGACTGGGTTCAGTCTACTGCCAAATAAAAATATTTTTCCCCATCTTTGCTGTATTCTAAGTCTGCTCCCTGTTTGGAGTTGATTATATCTATTTTGGGGACACCCACTGCATAAAAATAGATTTGGTGATGTTTCTTCGGTGGAGCTAATAGTCGTCACGGGGTCCATCACCCTGCTTGTGTTGGGCATTTTTTGGTTCTCTGTGTGCGATTGGTGCTCATTATGAGTGGTTGTTATCACATAAAACCATTTGAGCTTTACCATATTTCTGCATCCAATCACATACTTCCTTTTTTGTATCCCCCCACCACTCCCCCACATACAGAGTAAATATAGATGTCCTGGCATTGAACACTGAGGAAAGACTGAGTTTAACCTCTGGTACAGTTAATCTACCCATATTAAGTTTCCACCTTGTATGAGGCAAGTGAATCCCTGTGTCAGTCAAAATATAAGATTGCAATAACACGTTCCGTGAATTCCATCGGTCTGACCTTAGTATCCCTGATGTTCAGTCTTCTAGATACAAAAAGATAATTATAGACATCAGCTTACTATGCGCATTAGTATAATAAATAGCAGGGGTAGCTTGTTCATTACAATTAATCAATTCTGCTGTCTCTATGCAATTTGTAAGGGTTGCAGAATCACAATATACCTTTTTGACATGTACCTATGCAGGTCAGTATTTTTTGCTGTTGCTAAATAGGATTGTATAGCCAGATGTTAGTCACACTAGGCTAGCCATCAGCAGCAGTAGCTTTAAGGGTGTTGTTGTAGTTGTCCGTTTTATTTTTTACGATTTTAGTTTTAAGTTTTTAGTCTGTTGTGTTACTTGGTATTAAATATATTTTTTTAAATCTGTTTGGATTAGTTTAGAATCAGTTCAGCTAGGAATTTGAGTGAGGTAGTTATTAAAACAATTGCATAATCGGGTCTGTTAGTACAGATTTTCCCCACTTTGATTTTATGAATGAAGTTGCTGAACTTTGTTGTTTTTGCTCCAAAAAATTTGCACAGTAACTAATGTAAGGTATTCAAATCAATAGTGTTTGCTCAATTTCATGAAATCTGCCCTACCTGCCAGCCTTTTTTGGATGTCCTGAGTGGAGTTCATTGAGCCTACTGGGTTGCCAAGAGTTCTGTGGGAAGATTACGAGTAACTGTTGGTGGAGAATGCCTCAGCTGGATCAACACCGAAGAACTTTGGCAGTGGGATCCTAAACCAGAATAGCGTTGCTGCTTGAATTGAGATAGACTGTATTCAACTGGCTGCCGTGAAGTTTTACTTTTGGAGGTTGGATTAGATATCAGGGGAGGGGGCCTGTTGCACCTGACTTTGGGGGGGCTTCTCTTGCCCAGTCCCTAATGGGAGGCACTGGTTTTGTGCCTGCTGAAGGGTGGGCATTTTTCTCTGGCACCTCCCAGGTTTCCCAGGGGGGTGTCCACCAGTGGACGGATATGGCCCTGGGGCCATGGTTTGGGATTATTTGGACAGGGTAGCTGTCTTGCATGATGGGTGTTTTGGGTCTGCCCTCCTGGGTAATAACCAGGCGCATGCCTGTTCCTGCTTGCAGCCAATGCAAAATCCCTGGGGCAGCTGCAGAGGCGGTTGCCACTAGTCAAGGCCTGCATGGGTGGGAGGGTGGGGTGCATTTGAGCAGCCTGCAGGAAGGATCCAAAAGAAGTGTCTTCAGAAAGGACTAGTAACATCTTTAGTAACACCCACTGGAAGGACTCTGGAGTAACAATCTGTTGGTCAGACTTTTCTTGGGCTTGATTTCAAAACGGTACTTGTTAGGCAGTGAGAGTGCCTTTTAATGTTATTAGTGCCTATATAAATCTCCATTGCTCATTTAAGCTTGAGTGAGATTTGGCTTACATTTTTAAGCATTTTTGGTGCTTTTGGTCCAGAGAATTGAGAGTTCGAATGGATCCTCATTGAAACTATTTTTGAGAGAATCAGCAACTCTCATTAAAGCTGAGGACAGATAAATACAAATCACCTGAGGCTTTCACTTCATTTTACATTTATCATTTCTTTATTGTTGCACCATCTTCCCGAAGAGGTGGGAGCTGTACAGGTCATAAACCCTTAATTGAGAGACTTGAAGTGACTGTTCTCTTTTCACTGGATTCACCTCTGTTTTATGCTGCCGTATTTTATTGTTTTGGGTTTGTGGGTGGGGGGTATATATACTTTATTATATTTTTGGGGATTGTTGATTTGGTTTGGGTGGTTGGCAGTGAGAATTAGTATGTGTTTGGCGTGTGGCTGTGTTGAGTGATAGTGACAGTTGTGAAGTGAGAGTGGGAGTGATTTTGAGTATTATAGAATTATTTGTTGGTTTGACTGCTGCCGTGTTGTGCTGGGAGGGTAGGAAGATGGTCAGGTGCTATTCTCCCTCCAGGCTCAAGGACCTCCGCCCCTTTGATTGTCCCCTTTTGCCAGCTGAGGCATATAAAAGATGTTGAGCCTTGGGGATAGTCAGGAGGAAGAAGAAGGGGGGGGTGTTCTGGGCCTTGTAGGGGAATGGAGAGGGGTGGTCGGATTGGGGTAGTGGGGACAAGGAGACACCCTGGGGCAAAATGGCTCTGGGATAGGGGTCCTCCCTGCCTGGTTCCCATACTCAAGGGCTCTGCTGTGTGCAGACAGGTAACATGGTCTTCCTCAACTGCTCTTCTGACTTGGACAGTGTTTTGTAATGCCATATTTATTAAGAATCAGACTGCTATGACAGCAGATCATGTTAGGACATTGAATCTGGCATGCATCACGAGACCTGGCTGGATGAGAATACAGGCCTAGTATTGGCCTCAGCAGTTCCAGCCAGGTACTTGGTGATATACCACCCATGAATAGATCATAGGGTGGGGTGTAGCCATTGTTTTAGATCAGAACTGGACCTTGTGGATGCGCCAGTGGGTCCACCAGATCCTTTGAATGTATTGTGGGTACAGGTGTGGGGTGCAGGATCTGCTCATCTACTGTCCACCAGCAGATGGGAAAGAAGTCTTGCAGGAAGTCACAGACTTTGCTGACAATGTGGTATTAGGATCCCAGATGGTTGAATCTGGGGATTTCAATGCTGATCGACGATGAACTCTCACATTTTGGTCAGGACTTCCTCCAACTTATGACTTTGCTGGGCCTCACACAGGTAGTTACCTCCACAACCCACATTTGTGATCACTCATTGGACCTGGTGTTCCTCATGGGGATGGAGATCTCTGACTTGGTGGTAGAACCAGTTGGGTGGTCTGATCATCACACCATGGGGTTCAGTTTTGTGCACCGCCTAATAGGCTTGCCCCATGGAGAAGGTCAGGTACTGCCCTTTAAGGGTGTGATAGAAGGGGCCTAATGGTGGTGCTGGACCTTTCAAGTCTGCCGAGTGAGTGCATGGATCCAGGGATCTGGTACTTGCCTATAATAAGACAGTGACAGAGGCCTTGGATGCCATTGCTCCTGCTCATGTTTGTCTCCTCACTCTCATAGGTCCCCATGGTTTGATGGGGCCTTGAAGGAGTTGAGGAAAATGGGCCGATGGCTAGAGAGGGCCTGATGGAAATTGGGCCTGAAGATTGACAGACTTAGATTGATTGACCATTACATGGTCTATCAATTGACAGTCACTGTAAGAAGGCAGAATTCCTGTTCAGGGAGATTGCTGCTGTTCAAAATTGACTGGTTCAGCTGTTCTGGACTGTTGACAGATTGTGCAATCCAATCTGTCTTCAGCCTCAGAGCACTTTTTCACAAGAGAAGTGTGATGAGTTTGCTTGGTTTTTCACAGATAAGGTTGCCACCATCAGGTCCAGGATCAGCCCGGCCCCCTCTGAGGGCTGTTTTGAGGTCGGCAGGAGGTTGCAGCACCCAGTTTGCTTGGTCCGACTTTGGCCAGCCGATTCATGGATATTGTGAGGATTGTCCAGACTGTGGCCAGCCAGCTGTAGTTTGGATCTGGAACCAACTCCTTGTGGACTGCATTGATGACATCAGCCTGGTCCTGGCTGAGATAGTCTGGCTGAGACAGTCTGGAATTCATTGGAGAGGGGGGTGTTTCCTGATCCCCTAAAGAAAGTGGTTGTATGATCTCTCTTAAAAAAGCTCTCCCTTGACCCAGACTGTCTATCTAAATAGAGACCTGTCTCTAACCTGCCTTTTGCAGGCAAGGTTATTGAGAAGGTGGTTGCACTGCAGCTGGATGATCAGCTTTCTACCACGATGTCTATGATTCTCATCAGTCCAAATTGAGAAAGAGGCATAGCACAGAGATGGCCCTTGTTTAGGTGCTAAATGATCTCCTAATAGTGAGAGATTGGAGGACTCGTTCCATCTTGGTACTCCTTGATCTTTCTGCAGCATTTGACACTGTGGACCATGGTGTGCTATTGGAGCACCTCGATTCATCTGTGGACTGTCAGCTATGGTTCTCAGATGGGATTCATTCCTCTGATGCTCCCTATTCTGCAGGGCTTCATTTTGTCACCCATGTTGTTTGCAGTGTACATGCTGTTGTAGGAAGACATTATTAGGTGGTACAATTTGTGTTTTCACTGCTATGCAGATGACACTCAGCTGTACATGTCCTTTGTACCCAAACAGAATGATGTTATCTCGGTGTTTAACAACTGCTTCTCCGAGGTCCAGACTGGATGAGTGCCAGCTAGCTGAGGTTGAACCTAGCTAAAACTGAGGTGTTGGTGGTGGACCCAAATCATTGGCGGGTGGGTTTGTTGGCTGGACAACACTCTGGGCTTTGGCTTGGGGGTGTTCAGGCAACAATCTCAGATCAGGTGCATAACCAAGGCATTATGTTTGACAATGGTTTGACCCTGAAATTGTAGGTGTCAGCCATTGTCAATATCTCATTTTACCATCTGAGGTATTTCACCCAGGTGAAACACTGGGTTCCACATGATGATCTTCCAACATTGGTCTACGCTTTCGTGACCTCCCGCCTTGACTACCGCAATGCTCTGTACCTAGGGCTACTGGGGGTTGATATCCACCACTTGCAGCTATAGCAGAATGTGGCAGCTAGGATGGTGACTGGTACTTCTAGGACCAGTTATATTATGCCTGTGTTCCACAGACTGCACTGGCTGCCAGTACAGTGGCCGATCATCTCCAAGATCTGTTTGCTGACTGATAAAGCCCTACATGATCAGGGACCTGCTACCTGTAAGATCTCCTTCATCCCTACTGCCCTCCACCCACTCTGATCCACTGATGAGGGATTGTTAGAGATCCCAGCGTGGACTGAAGACATCTAGGGCTCGAGCTTTTGCATTTGCTGCCCTTACCCTATGGAATTCTCTACCTCACTGTGTTAGAGAGTGCTGACTGTACAGAGTTTTAAATCAGCCCTCAAAACTTATTTATTCAGTCTAGCATTTCCCAATGAGTTTAATTGCTGGGATATTTTATTATAAAAGTGCTGCTGTAACATTTTAATTGCATGATTTTATGATTTTGGATTTTAATGTGCTTGTTATGTCTATTTATCTTTATGTACAGTGCCTTGATCTTGGAAAGGTGCTTTATAAATAAAATTGATTTGATTTGATCCTCCAGCAGTTGCACTCTTTTTGGCTTCAGCTAGAACCCATATACCACTGAGAACCGACTAGAGAAATTATGCACACACTATCCACTATCAGCCCACACCCTGGCTGCAGATCCATTATCCGATGCAGTTTAAATCAAGGGCCTGAAAACAAAACACCCACCCACCCAGACCGAGCATGGTTAGCACATTGCAGACTTATGTGCCCAGACTCCTCACAAATACTGCAGTACCCACCCATCTGTTTTATCAATACTGAAGACCAATTGGTCCAGGGCCCCCATACCCAGGCTCTCTGTGCCTGTTGAATCACAGCTAATGTCTGAAACCAGGATTCCTGTAGAAAATTAATATCAAGGTTAAGATCATGCAACCAAGAAATCACAGCATCCCTCTTTGTGCCATTTAACAGGCTATGGACATTTAGCATGGCTAGAGTAAATTGTGACATTTAAGAAGCAGAGTAAAAAAAAAAAACACAATCATTTTTTTTTCTTCTTCCATTTTTTGCCATCCAGCAGAGGCACCTCTATCTCCTGGGAGGCAGAAAGGGAAGAGTATGCATCCAACTCAAGGTTCCCAGCATCTGTATCTCCCCAAGTGATTATGGACAGAATACTAAATGGATTGTTTATCTCAAGACCCTCTGGTGCCAATTTCTGTTGTTGGAGACTCTGACACCTGGGTATCAGAGCTTTCCACTCTGGATAGTGGGGAGGGGCGGCGGGGGGGCTGGACTCTAGGTCTCTTTGAAGTACTATTGACTCCAAAACAGTGGGGACCAGGGCAGAATCTGGAATACTACATGCTGCCTCTGCCTCCATTTCTGCAGACTGAATGTCTGTGTTAGGCTCCACCTGGACTACTACAGTTTCTGGCAGGGTCGGTGCTGGCAGAACACTGACCACAGTTGGGCCCTTCTCCAGAACCGAGCCTCTTCTCTTGCTGTGCTCATTTGACCAGGTCATCAGGATTTAAAGGACATGCCTTATTGTGCACAGCCCAGGAACATCCTTGAAAGACGTGCCCATGTTCCTCACACAAATTACATCGAGCATGGTTGGCACATTGCAGATTTATGTGCCCTGACTCCCACAAATACTGCAATATAATTTATCACAGACATTAGACAGGTGCATCCAGGCCCCACACTTGTAACATGCCTTGGGTTGCCCAGAATGAAAGCACACACCCCTGTCATGGTATGCTGATGGCATGTCGACACCATGACCTTGAAGACCAGCACAGTGTTAGACTTTGCCCAGATTCGTAGGGTTGCTGTGCTGGTCCCTGCAGACACCAGTGGTGCATCTCCTGGTGTTGCACCCCCTCCCTGAAACAACTCCTACTTGGAGTTACTTATTTTGAGGCCGGGGGTGTAGGGGTGGAGCTCCCCAACTACACAGACTGTTCAGGACCCTCAGTGGCAGTCCAGAATGGTTGCCTGACTGAATCCTGCACCGAGATCTTCTCTGGTGAGTGTCTGAGAGAGGGAGTTTGGGGGGGGCAAAGTTTTTCCCTCTGTGGGAATCAAGAAAGACAAATTTGTTCTTGTGCCTGGTTGCTCCAATGGTTTAGCCCTGGTCCAACCATTTGGGGAGGAGCGTAGCATCGCTTTCCCCTTGGTGTGTCATTCTTTATCATCTGCCAATATTTGTAAAATGATTGTCCTCCTTTCTTCTAGTTCATGCTCCAGCTGCGTCACAGCTCCAGAAATATCGCTCTCCATCGTGGTCGTTACCCCTTCCTCCTTCTACAGGCTCATGTTCTCTGAAATGTCCTCAAATGCTACCTCCTCCAAAGCTTCTGACTCATTCTCCAACATTTCTACTTGCTCACTCTCTGTTCTCTGTTCTCTGTAGCCTTACTAACTGTCCCCCAGACTGCTGCACCTCTGACTCTCCAAACTCTTCTTGCTCCTTCATTGGGAAATGGGCTAACAGCGCCCTCTCCCAACAAGTAGGGGAGTTTTTATTAAAGATATGAAAATCATAAGACAACAGTCAAGTGTTTGTTATTACAGTCATAACATACAGTAGGGAAAAAACTAATCATAAAAGAAAACTAATCATAATATACAAACTCAAATGCAAGTGAATGAAACAAAAAGAAGGCACAACTACTTGAAAAAGACCAGGAGACATATTTACAATCTTAATCAAGCTTCTTCTTATCCTAAAAACACAAATGTATACAATGTTCTTAGCACATTTACCATGATTCATAAATACCTTCAATATACTTCCGTTTTCCAATTATAAAGAAAATTACATTTATAGTATCAATGCAAAGAATGTAGAACAATTAACTAATGTAACTTAAGGAATCATCATAAAAGAAACCCTCCCACCAATTATGTTAACCAAGAAAATGCATCTCACCATTCTGAGCAAAGGGCGGATGGTGTTGTTCCTGTTGTTTAATAGTGGAGTGTAAGATTTGATCTGGGCTCCTTTCAATTTGTTGCAAAGTTAGCTGACATCTAGTCTGTCAGATCCAATACTTAAATCAAGCTGTAAGGACACGAAAGGTGCTAGCATGGTAGAAGAAATTACAATCAGAGAAAATACCTTAAAAAATAGAACCTCTGTGGAGCTCATATACGGAGGAAATTGTTTCCATCGGTTCCCAATTAATGTCCAGAAGCTGAGGATAAAGGGACATTAAAGTATAAGTGGTCCATTGTTTCCAATACTTTGGGACAAGTTTGTCTTGGGCAACATCTTTCTGTCTTATCCTTGTGTTTCTAATTATTTTTGATGTTCAGTTTGCCATGGGCACATAGCCACACTATATCCCACATTTGTGGTGGGGTCCTCTTGTCGGTCAGCGTACCAGCAATATATTTCAACTCCTGATTTGAATTGACAAAAAACTTGGGGGTACAAAATAAAACCTAGACTGGATGGCAAAACAAAATTGTTTCCTATCTTGTGCCATAAGAGAACATTTAGTAACTTGCCACTGTTTTAGTTTATCTGAACTATCCTGTAAATATATTGGTATGTCTGAGACATGGGTTTGTCTGGGGATAGCTGATGTGGGCCCCGAAGATGGAAATATGTACGAGAGATGATTCATAATCCATGGGATCCATAATGAGAGACTAACAGAGATGAGTGGCTTAACAGCTGAGTAAATGAATATGCTGTGGAAGAAAACTATGGGATTCACCATTTTTAAACCACTGGATCGATGTCCAAAATAAGGTCTCTCTCTTAATGGGTTCAAGCAACTGCCCCAGATACACTGGAAAATCAGCTCAAAAGTCTCCAAAGATTTAGGTGGAGGGTAAACATAACCTAAATACAGAAACATAGGGGACCAAATAAGTTTTATCATAAAAATCCTTTTCTTGCTCATCCTCCGTCTGTTCCACTGGGCCACCCTATCTAAGCCCATGTTTACAGTATATTCCCAGTTAAAATATGCCAAAATTCTGTGTCCAAAATAAATACCCAAAATTTGCATTCCTATGGATAATAGGGATACCAATGAGGTCCAATTAGGAGATGCATATGGTCCGATTGGTATGCACCAGCATTTTGAAGTTAAACTGGGACCTGGATATTTCTGAAAAAGAACGCAGAATTGGTTCAACCATGGAGCCCAAGTTCTGATCTGCTAGGATCAAACACAGATCATCCACTTAGGACAGAGTTTTTATTTCTGTGTCCTGACTAGAAATACTTCAGGCAGTGAATGGAATAGGCAATTACGCCAAGAAGTTCTAGCAAGTAAAAACACTGTTGTGAGAAAACGGACATGGTGGAGGAAAGAAAAAAATGAAACAACTTATATATGTGTGGTAAAGTACAGAACTCTATGGTATTTTTAAACAAACTGAACTTTTGATAAAAGAAAACAAGTGAAATACTGTGTACCTGTCTGTGATTAAAAAAGAGTAAGAAATAAAATATATATAAAAAAGTGGTAATTCCCAATGTGTGTAGTCCTATGAAGACACGATAAATGGAAGTAGTTCATTGGAAGGGGGAGTGCAGGTGGATAGCACCCAGAGGCTAAGGCAGTGTGCAAAATGTACATAGAAACAGAAAGGTCAATTATTAATGGATCAATATTTATTCTTCAGATTAAAGGGTCTAGGGTCAAAATATACAGAATAGGGCTGAGAGGGCACCCTTGGCAGACCCCAACCTTCACTGCACAATGGTTGCCTATCCATCTTTTGATGTAGCGGAACACTGAGGCACCTTTATTATATAGTGGAACCCAGGAGATAAAACACTGGTGGAAACCATATGCTGCCATGCAATTCCATAAATAAGCATGAGCGACCCTGTGAAAGGCCTTGGACTGGCCCAGACTTAATAGGTAACTGGTTATTTCTTAAATGGACACTGTCTGCCTGTAGTGATAGTATAATATGTTGATTATTGTCACTCCATTTTGTATGCTATTTCATGTAATGTATGTCATTTTATACTCCATTTTGTATTGTGTGACTCCATTTTACATGCTGCTTCATTTAATTGGTGTTTTGCTCTTTAGATAGCCTCATTATCATGTTTTGCTTCAGACAGTGTATTTTGCTAACTTGAAGGTTGCATATTATCAGGCAACCTGTTTTTGTAGTTTTGTTTAAACTTCTGCTTAGCTCATAGTGTTCTAGGCACCCGGCCAGTGTTTGGAGCACAGTGACCTAGCAGGTGTAGGGGATTCTGAGCAGTCCTTATGGTGTGAATTCGCAGCATCCTGGGAGCCCGGCCAGCTTCTAGAATGTGGCGAGACAACACTATGAAGGCTGCACAGTTATTTTTAGCATAGAATAAGATATAAATGTAGCTTTCTCAATGCCTGGTTAGAAGCCTCACCTGCAGGGTGGACGCATCGCTATGGGGCCAATTCCCGGTTCGTGAGACTCCTAGCCAGGCTGACAAGGGGGCTTCCCAGCCATTGGAACAGGCTTGGATGTAGCTTTTGGAATCGGTGATGTATAACCTTTTGTATTATATTTTGCTATAATAAAGCTTTGGCTTGCTGTACTTATTGTAACCTTTTATATTATATTTTGCTATAATAAAGCTTTGGCTTGCTATACTTATTGTACTGTTATTGTGTGTATGTGAGTGTGAATGGCAAATAGCTGCTTGGTTTGAGTTGGCAGAACACAGCCTGTTTTGCATCCTATTATTTCTAGGTAAAAACCCACATTTTATGATTGCTTACCTTCTCTATAATTCATTGATGTTGCTGGTTGTTTAATCTGCCTCCTTGCTTATTAGGACTGCAGTCCATGGGAATGTATAGTTATGCACAGGCTTGTTTTGCTCCAAATTGTTTACCTAAACATATTGCACACTTCCTGAACATTAGAAACACCCTCAAACAGTTCAGCCATTCATGATACAATCGTCTCACCTACTCACACTGCATAAAGAGTATCTAGGCAGTGCTGGGAGTGCTGAGTCCAGGAAAGATGCAGCTGTGGTTGGTCAAGAAATGTAAACAGACATGTTTTGGTGTGTAACATAAGTATGGTGACACTCAGTTTTTTACTTTTTAAAAGGAAAAAAGTAGTCTGAATCAAACAACTAGCTACATCAGCAATCTCTATAGAATGAGAACAATTATAAAATGTTTTTTTTTTTAATCAGGGACACTTTGAGGCCAAATGGGGTTGACAGTGTCCCTTTGATTTGTTCCCTTCTCCAATATCTCCCGGAGTAATATCACAATATCTGAGATTTTCCTCCTAGGAAGGGAGCATGCTTGTATAGGGTGAATGACAGAAGATAAAACAGAGATTAGCCGTTTACTGAGAAACTTTGTTAGAATTTTAAAATCAGAATTTAACAATGTAATTGGCCTCCAATTTGTTAGCAGTTCCTTATCTCCTTGTTTGTACAATAAAATGAGAAAACCAGTGTACATAACTTTGGATAGCTGGTCATGAGTAAGCATGTAATTATAAAGGGTGGCCAGTTCCTGTGATATATATGGAAAAATTATTTTGCAGAAGACATGGGGTAGCCCATCTACTCTTGGGGCAGTCCCTGTTTTCAATTGAGTAATTGCTGAAGCAAGTTTCTGCTGTGTGATAGGAGCAGTTAATATTGTTTTAACAGTGGGTAAAAGTTGTGGTATTTATAGGCCCCAAGCCATTTGATGGTTTTCTCAGAATCTGAATGGGTGTGCCAAAATGGGTAGTAAGACACTGGTCAATTTCTCGTAAGATGTTCTTATATCCTATAACTCTTCCCTTTTATGATGTCTTGAGGGAGGTGATGGTTTTCTTTGTGGTACTTATTAAGCAACTCTCGTAGGGGTTACCTTAAAAGTGAGAGCCCCGGGCTCCAAAACATTGTTCAAATTCTAAAGATTTTGTTCTGTCATACTGGTATGACATCATCTCTTTTTTAAGTGTTGGATTGTTTGGAATAATCATGTGTCATCTAAGACTGTGAAAAAAATAGGCCATATAACTGGTGTCTTAAGGCCTCATACCGGGAATTTTGTACCTATTGATTTAAAAAGGAAATACAATCTACCTTACATTGTTCCACCATTCAGCGAAGTTTGTAGAAGAAAAAAGACTTCCTAACCTCAAGAATGTCGATCAGTCCTTGTAAAATAGCTTTATCATCTATTAAAGTAGTATTTAATCTCCAGTAACCTTTACCAACAGTATCATCTGGTGAGGGAGATCTTAACCTGTAAAAGGCCAAGTTGCTACTGGCAAAATGGAGGACTGGGCTACCAGAAAATTTGGAGACAAAAAACAGTAGTCTATCCTTGTGGCTAATTTCCCGCGAAAGCAGGTATACTGTGGTCTGCTGTGATGAAGGTGAGAAACATCAATCAGTTGCATTTGGGAAAGCAATTTGTTTAGAAAGGCAGTGTCACAGAAAACGTTCTCAATTCTTGAGCCTCTATCACATTTAAACCTACTGCAATTAAAATCTCCTCCCATCAATATTGCCCTAGAGGTATACAAGTAAGGCTGAATTAGGCAGAGAAACTCAAAACACCCTACTTAATTTGGGGTGCATATACACTAATTAATATGAAATCTTGTCCTTCAAAGGAAACATCCAGTAACAATGCCCTACCAGGATAAACCAATAGTTAGAGTAACCTTAATGGATGGGTTATTAATATAGATGCCCACACCACTGCAGGCCTCCTCTCCAACTGACCAATGGGTTGAACCCCAGAGCCACTCTGCACTAGCAGTTTGTATCTCCTATAATGTTGACAAACAGGTATCCTGAAAAAAAACATAGGCCATATGGACAGTTGGTAAAGTACACATAGGTAGATTTCCTTTTCCTATCTGACCTTAAACTATTAATGTTTAAAGAAGCTATACAAAGGTCATAGGCCATTAATCATCAAAGTCAATCATAGGCCATTAATCATCAAAGTCAATCAAGGGTTTTTTATTTTCTCAGGTTAGATCTGGTCCCCATTCTTTTTTTCTTGGGGTCCACATTTGGTTTGCAAGTAACGTCTTCTCCATCAGAGACCCCATCAATCTGGGATGAATGTCCAGAAGCAGCATCAGAGTCCCATTCCATGTCAGTGTCCCCCCATTGCAGGGTGAAGAATTTGTTCTGCAAGGCAATAGGATCTTTCAATGTAGAGTTGTGGTCAGCTTTCTTCCTTGCACCTAGGAACTGTTTGGAAGGCAAGATCTTCAGGGTTAGAGCATTTCTACAACTGTTGTCACAACTTCAGATGTGGTAGCAAGAAGTAGAGGTACAATCCATAATAGGAGCTGAATCAGTATCCTCTGGAACTGGTAGAGGCCTGGAGGGTGTCACTGTAGTGTTGAGCATTGGAACACAAGTCGTAAGTGCCACTTGCACAGAAGTGCCCTGGGGATCTCTTGGTGGCTCAGCAACCATGCCTCTGTGCGTTTGTGTAGTGGCCATGTTAATATAAAAGTCTTGTTCAGCAAAATCAGCATTCTCTGTCTGTGTTGTGGGCCGCCCATGGACAAGTCAAAAATGAGTGACCACCTTCATCACAGCAGTGGCAAAGGTGTGAGTACAGTGGAACCCAGAGTGGCCCACTGAACCACATTGTAGGCATTTGAGAACTTCACACATATTACTGATGTGGCGATTGAGCTACATTTATAGCAGGAGTGAGGCTGCTCCTGATAAAACAAAATCCCCTTGTTCCTACCCAAATAGAAACAGTTGTGCAGATGTTGTATGCTGATATCATTCTGACATTGTTTCACCCTGACCTTCCATCCCCAGTCCAGAACCCTTCTCCATCCAGAATTTGGTCCAGTGTACCTTGCCGGTCACATTTTCCCCCAACCAGAAAATAATGTATGAAACATTGATGTCCTCATTTTGAAATAGTATGGTGACAAGTCTGAAGGTGGGTTTAGTAAGGGGTATGGTCTGGAAAGGTGTCCATAATGGGGTTTGCTTCTGAGTAGCATACAAGGTCCAAAATCTGTCTAAAAGGGTTGTTGACCTGAAACTGACATCAAAGGTAGTTTCCTCTGGTGTATAGATCAATGCATACACTTCTGCGGGTGAAAACCTCAAGGCTTGTTTCAGGAGCTGTTTCCCCATGTAAAAACAGTCTGGAGGGAGTTCCATTCCCCCAAGGTACCTAAGTCTGACCACATGTCTGCTTTTTGCCTGCTCCAAGGGTTCCTGTAGTAAACTGGCATAAGTGACTGCTGAAGGATTTGTTGGAGTTTGATCCATGATAGGATCATTAGTGCACACTGTAGGTACTGTTTGTACCAACTGGCCAGACGCAGAAGGTAGTGTGCAATCTGTTAATGCTTCAAAACATTCTTCAGTGACACTTTCAGTAGGAGAAAACAAATACCTGTGAAATAGACTATTCTGCCATCCATGGTGCAGATGGTGTGTCCTCAGGTCCAGGCTGACCCACATCCAATGTGGCAGAAAGAGCAGAAACGGGATCTGCGACTGACCTGGGGGAAACAGTAGGTGAGCCTGGTAAGGGGATATTGAGATCTAGAATCCAGGTCACAGATGCAATTTTACACCATCCTGCATTTTGTAGCACTGTATCTGTGGTCCAAATCTCTGTGTTTGTCTCAGTACCAGTGCTTGTATGGGCAGACTGCTGCGTAGTAGCATCTGGGTCCCAGGGGTGTTGTGAGCTGAAAATAAACACTTTTGGGGTTTTCTGGTGTTCAGGAGAGGTGTCCAGCTGATGCTTCCTTTTCTTTTCCTCCTCAATTTTGGATTTCTCAAGCATGTAAGTTTCCTCAGTCATGCTCATTACATACGAACACATGAAGAAGCCAGCAGGAGAAGGCCATTTGGTCTATCAAGTCTACTCATGTTGCAGGGTCCACAGCTTGAGCTACTGCCCCAGCCTCCTCTCCCCACTACTCCCATCCTCCCTACCCATGACCCTTATCCTCCCCCTATACCTGTCCCAGCCTTTCTTAAAGCTGCCCACTGTCTTCAATGAGATTCAATGAGATTACCTCTTCTGCCAGTGCATTCCAAGCGTCCACCACCCTCTCTGTGAAGAAGTGCTTCCTGACCTCCCTCTTAAACCTCTCACCCTCCAGCTTAAGACTGTGCCCCCTCGGTATGGCTAGCCACAGCTTAAAGAAACTCTCCTTATCAACCTTATTTATCCCTTTCAAGTACTTGAAAGTCCCAATCATGTCCCCTCTCTCTCTCTCTCTCTCTCCTGTCTTCCAGGGAGTACATGCTCAGTGCCTTCAACCTCTCCTCATATGCACTACCCTGCTGACCAGCTATCATCTTTGTAGCCCTCCTCTGGATCTTCCCCAGCAGATTAATGTCCTTTTTGAGGTGTGGGCACTAGTACTGAACTCCATACTCTAGATGTGGCCTCATCAGTGACCTGTACAAGGCAGTATACCTCCTCTTCTACTGCTGATCCCACTAGATATGCATCCCAGCATCTTGTTTGCTTTTGCTGCTGCTTTCTTGCACTGTGTGGAGTGCTTCAGGTCACTAGTGATCACCAGTACCAGGTCCTTCTCCTCCTC
Source organism: Neoceratodus forsteri (assembly GCA_016271365.2). Classification (NCBI taxonomy): domain Eukaryota; kingdom Metazoa; phylum Chordata; order Ceratodontiformes; family Ceratodontidae; genus Neoceratodus; species Neoceratodus forsteri. Next base: position 46,914,564 of record CM057451.1, read on the forward strand.
TGATGCAGATACTCTGACTCCACCCAGGCAGTACTCTGTCCTAGAATTCTTGGTTCCAATATGCATAGCTCTGCATTTCTTGGCATTGAAGCCAAGCTGCCCGGATCCTGGACCACTTCCCTAGCTTTTCCAGATCTTTCTGTAGGTCATGTATCCCTTCAGCTGTGTACACTCTCCCACAGAGCTTGGCATCATCTGCGAATAGGCACATTTTGCCCTTAATACCATCTCCAATGTCACTGATGAAGACATTGAGCAACATTCATTTATGCAAGGAGCTGTTTCTTTTTAGTCAATTCTGACTGCAGCTGTTGTTCTGCTCGTAACAAAGTGCATCCTTCATGATATCCATAATGATATTAGTATCTACCTGTGATGAGGTAGAATTTGGTGGGAACTCAGCCACTGGAATCTGTTGGGTAGTATGCTGGCCATCCGTCTGAGGATGCATCCCAGCCTCCTCCTCCTTCTTCTTCTCTTTCTCTGTCTCCATCTCTTCTGACAAGTCCATGCTGTGTATACAGGAAAGACAGCGCCCCTGCTACAGAGTAGGGGAATTTTATTGGGGGAAAAGGGGAAGTAAAATACAAAACAAAACAAAAGGCAAATCTTTACAAAATCAACAACTTATATAAGGAAGTGTCATTTCAGTTTAAGTTTTCATCATATATTTGCAAGATTTCCATAAAAGATTCAACTGCTGTGTTTTGAAGCTGTATTCATATCAACATTTACAATGCTCGGTAATGTGTTTTATAATTTCATCTGACTTTACATGCTGCTGCTGTAAAACCCATCTGCATCTTGCTTACCACATATAGTACTTACTCAATGCACAAATCACTTGTAAAGCACTTGTATGGTAACATTTCTATTGCATGGGGTACAAACCTAATATTAATATTTCAAAACAATTAATCTTTCCATTTCCTATTCATTGTTTCCCAAAAGGTCTGTGCCTGTGGGCACTCAAAAAAAAGATGGGCTTGGGTTTCTAGAATTTCATCACATTCTGTCCTTAAGCAATACCGTTCTGTAACCTGCTTGTGCTTATTATTGTTTCTAACATTCAGTCTTCCATGGACTGATAACCAAAGGACATCCCACACATATTTTGGTATTCTCTGGTTTGTTAATGCATCAGAGTTTCCGTTTGCTTGTCCCGGGCAATCTGGTATAACCAAAGGGGCACTGCAAGCAACCTCCATAATAGCCTCATACAGGCCTTTTTGGTTTCCAACTGATGCGAGGATAGGAATTTTTCATTTTATGATGTTTTTGCATAACTGGCTTTGTTATATCTGGGTACAACATTTGTGGTTGTAAGCAATCTGTATTTGTATTGTGCCCACACCAGGGTACACATTTTCACCCATTTCTGTACTGTTTCTAACCATATTTTTGAGTTTATTTCCCTTTTTTCTGTTATATTATGTGTATGAAGATACTGTAATTAAATACTTTATAACATGAGTAGGCAGAGGGGGGGTTGTGATTGCTGCAATACCATCACCTGACCGTGTGATAATGCACATTATCGGCACAATTGAAATGAAGAGGCCCCATATGTGTAATCCCTGGGCAGATCTGCACTTGTTAGAGGGGAAATAATTTTGCAAAGGCAGCATTTGCAGTCCTCGTAACTGAGCTCCAGTGCCTTTGCAAAAACTATTGGTCTCATACACATGAACTGCAGGGTCTGGTGGCATGGGGAGATGGAGCTCTTTTTCCATTAACAAGTTATACTGTACTGCCACTAGAGGGACACAATCTTTATCTATTTTTTGTTTATTTTATTTATTTATTGAAATCTTGGATGACATCTGTGAGTGGGTGCTCATTGAGAGGTTCCACGTCAGATACATTAACACAAGATGCCACAGTATAGTTACAGTAAATTATACATACAGAGTACCAAAAAAATTCAGCAGTATATGGGCTGCAATGACAAACAGTTACACAAATTGTGCTAAGGCATAGTACATGGTATGCCAGCATTCTGCGGAAGAGAGAGAGGCAGAGGCAGACTCTTAGAGTGAGGTACAGAGGGGCAGTGAGAGCTGGGATGGGAAGGGCAGAGGGAAAGAAAAAAGCCAAGGGGTAGGGAGTGGGAGGCAAATGCTAGGACAAAAGGGGGGATGGGAGGCAAGTGCTTGGGCAAAGACTTAACTTGGTGGGTCAGGAGTTGAAAGTGCTGAGGCAGACTAAAGCTGCAGGCGCAGACTATCAGGGACACCTACAGATACTATTGTCAGTGAGGTGCTGACAGAGTTTGCGCTAAAGGAACCAAGGGTTGTGGCTCCCTATCAGGTGGTAGACCATTTGGCCTCAGAGGGGCCCGGTGAGCAAAGGATTGCTGGGCAATAGTTGTGCAGCACCTGGACACATGGAATACTTGTGTAGTCAAGCTCCAGGTGTGCCTGGCATGTATAGGTGGTGATAGAAGGCTCAGAACTCCTTGAGGTAGTAAGTTTAGTGAGACCTTTTTTGTGAGTAGGCAGGTTTGATAAAGTAGTCTGTCCTTCAATTGAAGCCAGCCTGATCGCTCATAAAGCTTACAGGTGTGGACAAGTTTTGGGGCATTAGTGAGCAGGCAGCAGGTGGCAGGCTTTGTTTAAGGTTGTTGAGAGGCATTGGAGCTTCGTGTCAGTAGTGGAGCCATAGACAGCTAGGCCATAGTCAATCAAGGTGATGAGTGAACAGTTAACTGCCAGGTTCAGAGCTTCCTAGGTCAAGCAATGTCTGTGTCTGTAGAGGATACGATCCTGGTGTTAAAGGCTTTGGCTGTGATGTCAATGTGCTGTGTGTAAGACAGGCGGTGCCCAGTGTGATTCCCAAGTGCTTGAATGGGGGACTAGTTCTAGGGTATTACCAGATGTAACCAGGGTGTTATCTAAAGTGATTCCTGCTTGTTGTTCATATAGATACCTTCCTAAACTACAGCTACCCCTCCATCTACCCATTGTTCTGCTCATAACCCATCTCTTTACCACCTCCACTAACTCATTACTCATCTATTCCTAATAACTCTCCCACCCATAAGTTATTATCTCTAGTCGCCTACTCACATCCATGTTATCACTCTTCCCCCATTTGAAATATGGTCTCACTGTACCATTATTCCTCATGCAGCTTTGATAATGGTGTCCACTTTCACTAAGGTTCTCCACCTTCTTCTTCCTCACTCATCCACTCCCTTCTCCTCAAAACTCCCAACCTCTCCTCTTCAGCCCCTTCAAAATCCCCTAAGCTCCACTTTCTCATACTCACGCTCCTCCTTCTCTCCACTGGGAATATCCACCCCAACCCCAGCCCTATTGTCCCTAGCTCCTCTAGTGCTTCCTCCTCTACTACCTCCCCCCGTTCTCTTCTCTCAGCCCTCCCAAAGGGCTTAAAGATCCTACATCTAAACACCCACAGCTTGTTGCAAAAATTAGACCAGATTCAGACCATGGTGTGCACTCTAAAACCAGACATTCTAATCATCTCAAAAACTTGCATAAAGAGCACTGTTCCTGACCACTCAGTCTCCATTCCTGGCTACTCACTGCTAAGGCAAGACTGTGCTGGCAGGGTTGGTAGTGTGGCCATTTATGTCCTAGCCTCCATTCAATATTCCACCATTTACTCATCCTCCAATCCTGAGACCCATGATGCTGTAGCTATCCATGTGACCCTCCCCATCTCTCTCTCCCAATCTTCATAGTTGGCATATACTGCCGCCCAAATGTCCATCCTTTGGTCGCCCTAGACCTCCTAACCTGCATCCCTTCCCTTGCTCGCTCTGGGGAATTATTCATCCTAGGCGACTTCAATATAAATTAGTTGTCACCTAAAACTATCAAAACTAAAGATAAAATTGGAGCCCTAAACCTCTCCCAACTGATCTCCGAACCTACCACTTCCAAACCACAAGATTACACCAACACTCCTTGCTCAACTGGGCCCTTACCTCCCACCCCCACCGTGTCATCACCTCTGGCATCCTCCCCAATGCTCTCAGTGTCCATAACACAATATTCATAGTTTATTTTATTCATTTTATTTTATTTAGTTTTTGTTGACCGGGTAGGTACACTGGACAGCACAGCTGCCTATTTTCAGGTACAACCCGGGAGATTATAACAGAGGGTATGTAGACAATAGTTAGGAAAGTCCACAGAACTAAATCACCACACAAAGCCATGCAACTATGCTCTTTCAAGTCTCTTGGCCTTGAACATCTCCTCAGTAACCTTGTTACTTCTGACTGGTCCCCCCAACCTCCCTTCCCATAGTTGATAAGGCCCCCTGCCTACTTCAAAGAAATCTTTCTTGTAAATTAGAATACCTTTGCCCCTCAGACAAACCAGAGCCAGAGGTAACCACTTATCTTGGATGACCCCTGAACTTCTGGCCTACCTCAGGGCTAGAGTCGAACCTGGAAGTGTCATAAAGCTACCCAGCATCCTAGTGACCTCGCGAACTGCAGCATACTCTGGAATGCTTGCACCATGGCTACAAGGTTAACCAAGTCCAAATATTTCAAATCTGTGTTTATCATCAACATAAATTCCCCTTCAAAGTTCTGAAAGGTGGTCCACACCCTGTTTACACCCTCATCTCACCCCCTCGTACTTAAAGTAAATAGCTCACTAGTGTCCAATCCACCAGCCGTAGCTGCAGAATTTAACTCCTGCTATACCTCCTGCGCCACTGAACTACTGAAATCCTTCCCCTCCAACCCATCCCTCTCACCACCCTCTATCAGTGTTCCCCCTCCACCACCCTCCCACCTCCCCTTCTCTTTCACTATTATAACCCCAAACAATGCCCTAAGTGCTGTCCTCACCATCAACCCCCTCTAAAGGTGCCTCCCCTGATGGCCGAGACCCCAAACTCCTCCCCCTCTCCACTTCGGCCATTGCCAACCCCCTCTCAATAATTCTAAATCTCTCATTCTCTACTATCTCAGTCCCCTCTTCATGGAAACATGCAGTGGTCCTCCCTCTACCCAAAGGGGGTGACCTCTCATCCCCTGGCAAATATCGCCCCATTTCTCTCCTTCCTACCCTTGCCAAACTTCAAGAACATATTGTCCTCTCCCAACTCACCTCTTTTCTATCTGATACTCCTTTTTCACCCTTTTCCAGTCTGGTTTGAGGAAAAAACACTCAACCACCACCTCTCTCCTATGGCTCACAGACTCCATCCTAACCAGGATGGACAATGGCCAAATTACTTCAGCCATTTTCATCGACTTGGCCAAGGCCTTCGACGCCACCTCTCACTCCCTTCCCCTTGACTCACTCCCAGCAGCTGGCCTATCTTCCTCTGCCACAAACTGGTTCAAGGCATACCTTATTTGCAGAACCCAATCAGTTAAGATCTTGGATTCCACCTCTCCTCCCCTCCCGATCCACAGGCAACCCCAGGGCTCTGTATTAGGCCTCCATCTTTTTAAATTACCTTCCTCTGTTTGCTCCTCTCATCCTGTATACATATGTATGCTGATGATACAGTTCTGTATGCATCTGGCCCCTGTCTTGCTTGAGGTTAAACCAGCTTACAGCAAGACTTCAACAAGGTTCAGCTCTGGTTTGCTAACCACCAACTTTTTCTCCAATGCCAAGAAGACTGTCTCCATGACCTTTGGCACAAGGCAGTGACTCTCTAGGCTTCCCTCCCTAGACACTTTCCACACCCTTGATGGGACGTAACTGGAGGACACATCCTCCTTTATGTACTTAAGTGTTTGGTTAGACCAACACCTAAACTTCTCTGGACATATTGACGCCACCCAGAAAAAACTGCACCCCAAGCTTGGTGCCCTGTTCAGGAACCATAGTTGCATCCATCCTATGGCTAGGCATGAACTTGTTCAGAAGATGATACTGCCATTTTTGACTACTGTGACATAGTCTATGGTGCTGCCCCTAAGTTCTCCCTGGCCAGACTGGGCACCCTCTTCAATTCCTTCTGCTACTTTGCCCTGGATGCCCCCCTCACATTCACCACTGCGATCTTTATTGTGCCCTATCCTTCCCCTCTCTTACAAATTGGCAACTCTCCCACTGTGTTAAATTCACCTCCAAGCACTGGTTGGAAGAGCTCCCTTCCTACCTCACCTCCTCCTTTATAACACCACCCCATCCTCCCATTCCCTTAGATCAACTGACTCCTGCACTCTGGTAGTCCCCCACAGATCCACCCAAATTGGCCAATTCTGTTACTCTCACCACCTCCCAAAATTTTGGAATGCCCACCCCCCTCAAATCTGGCACTCATCCTCCACCTACTCCATCAGCTCTGTCCTCAATAATTACCTTGCACCTAGTTGCTTCTACCATGTCCCTCCCTAATTCCCTCCTCTAAGCCCTGAAAAAACCCTACCCCTCTACTGTCACCTTTATTTCATCCTGTACACATCCCCATGCCCCAAATATCTAGCTCTCCTCTCCTTCCCCAAAATTGCTCCTCCTTACTGGCATTCCTTGATCTCTAAAACGATGAACGATGAAACCATACTGTACTTCTTCCTACTGCCTGCAATGTAAACCCCTGTTGGTACTGTTACTTGTATTGACCCTGTGTGCTAATTCTCTTTAATGTAATCCTTCACTTGTTTTTGCCTGATGTTCATGTATGCACCTTGTAATCTCCCGGGTTGCACCTGAAAATAGGCACTTGGCTGTCTAGTGTGCTTACACGGTTAACAAAAGCAAATAAATAAATAAATAAAAAATATAAGGGACCCTGAATGCTCTCCATCCCTCTCCTACCCCTCCCATGGGGCTCATATCTGTCATCTACTCCCTTCCCCCACCATCCCGCCTATCTCCCTAGACTTGCAGTCCTCTTGCAGGGTTCTTAGCATTCTTAAGGGGTCCTACTGTACCTAGTTTTGTCTCTTCTCCTTTCCCTCCCCATCTACCTTTCTTCCTGGCCATCACAGTCTCCTTGCAGGGTTCTCAGCATCCAGAAGGGCTCCAACTGAGCCTAAGCATATCTCCCTATTCTATCTAGCTGCTATCTTGGCTTTCTATGACCATTAGCAGGGTCCATTGCATCTCAATGGACTATTGATTAATCCCATCCCTCCAAATGTGTAAATTCTCTTCCCTCAAGGGTTCAATTTCACCCTCCCTCTCCTATCACTATCTTAATCCTTATCTACTGACCTTCCCCAACCCCCTTGCAATGTACCCAGCATCCTGATCAGTCCTCTCTTGGGTTAGATCCTATTCCCCCTCCTAGCATTAAGTCACATCTTCTCCTTCTCTCTTCTCCCTCTTTAAATCCCTACAGCCTTATCCCCCTTTCTATCTAGCCCCACAGCCCCCTTGCAGGGTTCCCTACATCCTGAAGGGATCTCTCTGGGACACTGCCTTATCCCCTTCTCTCTGCCCCCCAGTCCCCTTGCAGGGTTCTTTGCATCCTGAAGGGGTCTCCAGGGACAAGACTCTTCCCCCCCACCTCACCCCTTCCTATCCTTTCCCCAATTCTTTCATGTAAACACTTGTTTACTTCTTGAACCGGCACTTATTATTGTCCCCTCTTTCTACCTATTATGCACAACACTGTTGTAACACTGTTTGTAACACCTGCCTTCCAACTGTATGTTAACTCATTCACTCCTGGTGGTCATTTTGAGGCGGATTTTGCAATGGATGGTTCCAACACCATATGGCGTCTGTGGGAACAAAGGAGTTAATGCTGCTCTTGTAACTTTAATGTTTAATGTCTCATTCCAATTGTACCCCTTCCCCCCAAGTCACACCAGAAGATGAGCGACTTGTCGCTCAGTGTGCCTTTCTGGTGCAACATTTCAATAGATAAATAAATATGCGTTCCCCTGGCTGTTCTATCCACCCACCCACCTGACAGACCACCAGCTACTGCACAGTAACAGGAAAGAGGGAGTGCTCATGAGAGAGAGATAGAGAGAGGGGAGACAATGGGTAGTGTTACTGTAGGAATCATGTGTGCCTGTTCAATTCTGTGTCTCTCTGTTAACTGTGAGGGATTGCTTTGTTGCACTTCACTTTTCTCCCTGCACGATTCAAGGCACAAACAGTAGAGCGAGCCTCCCCTAGTGCTGTGGTGTTGGCCACCCACCGGCCCCTTGGATTACTGAACACTGCACAACAGTGCATCGGGAGTGGGAGTGCGGAGTTCTCATACCAGCTGTGGTGAAAGTGTGTCATCCCCATGCAGGAGTGAAGGTTGCTGAACACAGATCGCAGCATATCAAGTGTCCAGTGTGCTTCTGTCACTGGACAGAGTGAGAGAGAGAGAGAGAGAGAGAGAGAGAGAGAGGAGGAGTGAGTGAGAGGCAGCATGGGTGGGAGCCAACAACACAGCAAGGCAATGTCCCGTTAACCCCTTCTGTATAGTGATGGAGTGTCAGATGCAAACAGGGAGAGCAGAGCGGTGCACAACATGCAAGACACATTTGTATCAGAGGTACTGTTGTGGGCAATGGGATGGGTCTGTGTGTGGTACAGAGAAAGAGTAAAGTGGGCTAGAAGGTGTCATCCATTTCTGTTGTGGTGCCCCTCCCCCATTACAGTAGAAAAACAACAGGTTGGAGATACACCCAGTGACAGGCAGTGCAGACAGCAAAGGTGCTACCACTGTCCTGGAAGATGCATCATCATGTTCTTCTTTGTGCAGAGGAAACACACAGTTAGAAGATGGTGTGTCTGGATTGGTAGTCAGAGAGAGAGAGAGAGAGGAGAGAGAGAGAGAGAGAGAGAGAGAGAGAGAACCTGTCCCTGTTTGCATTCCTCTCACCCCAAGCAATTTCAGGCAGCAGCACCTTGTCTCCTCTGTCTCTTGGCTTCTGTCCTCTCTGTACTGCTGTGTGGCCCCTTTCAGTGTCACTGTCTCTCCGTGGTGTGTGCCATGCTCCTCTGGTGTTCACGGTGCAACCGAGAGTGTCCAGAAGACAAGAGAGGACCTGTCCTCCGCTGCCCTCTCCCAAAACAACTACAGGCAGCACTTTTCTCTTCTCTCTCTCTCTCTCTCTGGCTGCTGTCCCATCTCTCTCTCTCTCTCTCTCTCTCTCTCTGCTGCTGTGTGCTCTGTTTCTCACTGTGGACCCCAGTTTCAGATGTCCTGTAAGTGAAAGAGACAGAGAGAAGCGACATAGCATGGGGTCACACTGTTTTATTCAAACTGGCTGCACTCTGTGTTTTTGTCTAGAAGGGGTGCAGTGTGCATGGTGTGCTGGAGTGGGAACATTAAAGGATGGAGTGCAGCATTGCTTGTTCAGCCGGTCATCTCTCTCTCTCTCTCTCTCTCTATCACTCTCTCCACGTTCAGCCACATTATAAGAACATCCGAGTCCTCTCTCTCTCTTTCTGTCTCTCTCCCTGTTCAGCCACATTATTCAATCACCAGGTCAGGGGCACAGGACACAGTAAGGAAGCAGGGAGTGGGAGAAAGAGAGAGAGAGATGGAGAGAGTGAACAAGACAGCACTGGTAGGATTGCGTTGAACTGTATTGTGCACATCAAATGCCAAAAATCATGCCAGCACAGTATTTCTAACATGTGTGTGTGCATAAAACCACTGTGAAATGCATTATGACTTGAGGACTACTTTTTTGTGAGGCAGGATACAATGCCTTTTTGTTGTTTAAACAGCAAAAGCCACAACTTTGGATATTTTTGTTGTTTAAACATAACGCATGTTATCAGTGCATTATTGCTCTCCAGAGTGTGTCGATAATGTGGATTAACACACACCTCAGGGGCTGTGAGGGCACCTGGGCTGCACCCTCATGCCTCACACTGCCCCGAGGTGTGCGTTAATCCACGTTATCGGCACACCCTGTCATGCATTAATGCTTTCATAGGATTTGGCGTATTTAAACCTCCTTCTGCTATGTTTCTATATGTAACTTCCCTTTTTATGGGGTTCAGTCTACTCCTCCACATTGCTTGAAAAAATATACTGTAGAGTCTTGTCTCTAACTGAGGTGGAGGTGGAAATACATAACTAATATACGTAAAATAAGTAGTAGCAAAGTCTTGATTAGAAAAAACCTTTTTAATTTTGCAATCTGCTTATGTTTCCATTATGATATCAGTTGTTCAGCTTTATTTTCAGTTCTCAGTTCAGGAAGGCCAAGTCACCATTAGCAAATTCAATGCCCCAAATGTTTATATTATCTTTTGCCATCTTAGTGCCAGCATACTGTATGTTTTTATAGCTGTTGAACTGGCAGCTCCTAAAATTATTCCTTTACTTTTCCCTAGGTTTATTCTTGACCAAGATTTTCTGAATATGTTACTAATTGTTGCGTAACTGCTGTCTCATCAGTCTTCAAATTTAGAAATATGGCCACATCGTCTGCATATGCTAACATTTTACTGTGGGCCTCTTGACTCAGATATATCCCATTTAGCAGTCTGTCTGATTCAGTGTCACAAAAAGGATCTCTACAATATGTATTTATAATAGGGGCTAAGGGATATCCTTGTTCAATACCGCTTTGTAATTTTATGGTTTCCATTCCACCCATTTATCAATGGCATAAGAGTAGATTCTGTATACATGCATTTTACCCATTTAATAAATTGTTATGGTAATCCATAGCTGTTTAAGGTGTTGAATAAATAATCATGAGAGGTAGAATTGAAGGCCTTATTCTGATCCAGACTGAGCAGGATTCCTGATTCAGGCCCTGTAGACATTTTTAATAAGTTCCCTAACCAAAATTAGATTATCTTGTATGTACCTTCCTGGTATAGAAGAAGTTTGGATTTTACTTATTAAGCTGATGGATACCACTGCTAATCTTTTAGCTAGATTTTTCCCAAAATTGTAAAATCTGTATTTAACAGACTTATTGGTCTCCAGTTTTTTTAAATCAGTTTCCCCCTTTTTCAAATAGGAGAATCAGGTGCAGTATGCTTCCATCATTGAATTGTGCAATTTATTATTTTCCAATATTTTGTTATATAATATTGTTAAAGAGCTAGATCTATACCATATTTTTTAATAAAATTCCCATGTTAATCCATCTGTACCTGGGACAGTATATTTGTTAGTGTTTATTACATTTTGACTTCTTCCTCTGTAATTTTATTTGTAAGTGTCGACTTTATACCTCAAGTCAGTCACAGGATAGCTAAATCTTCAAAATATTTGTTGTCTGATTGCATATTTGGAGGGGTTCCAAATGTTTTCTTAAGAAACTTATTGGTCTTCAGTTTTTAAATCAGTTTTTCCCTTTTTAAATAGGAGAATCAGGTATACTTCATCATTGAATTGTGCAATTTATTATTTTCCAAGATTTTGTTATATAATATGGTTAGATAAAGGGCTAAATCTGTACCATATTTTTATAAAATTTCTATGTTAATCCATCTGTACCTGGGACAGTATTGTTATGCAAAGTGTTTATTACATTTTTGACTTCGTCCTCTGTAATTTTATTAGTAAGTGTCAAATTGTGTACTTCGGTCAGTCGCAGGATAGCTAAATCTTCAAAATATTTTTTGTTTGATATTGTTGCATATTTGGAGGGGTTCCAAATGTTTTCTTAACAAACCCCTCCACCATATGCATTATTCCTGATTTATCATTGTATTTTCTCCCTTCCCCATCTACCAGTTCTGTTATTATTTTATGGTCTGTTCTTTTTCTATTTTCTTTAAAAGGGTTGAACATTTGTTTTTTGTTTTGTGTACCAAACTTCATTTATTGATTAAGGGTTTTTGCTCTATTATATTGTAATAGAAACATTTCTTGTTTTTTTGTTATATTGATCTGAGAATTGAAGTTTATTTTTAAAGTTTCTGATTTTGAAATTAGGAATGAGTTGTTTCCTTAGGGTTAGAGATTTCAAATATTTATCTGTGGCTTGTTTCTGTTGGTTCCTGAAAAATATTACATTTTTGACTCTTCCCACCATTCTGAAAAAGCATCTTACATACAGGTAACGGATGTTTTAGCAGTACAGAATGATTTCCATGCTTTCTGTATTGTTGCATTTTCTAATAATTTAGATTTTAGACATCATGGATTTGTACTGCAAGGGGTTGTAGTATGCCAAGAAATATCAATATGAACAGCTCTATGGGCAGAAAATGTCATGTCTATTACTTTAACAGTATTTATTTTTGTTGTTTGGGAGGCAAATAATAGAGTTTGCCCTTAATGGGGCAGACCAAATTGTCCTGGTGCACCCCTACCCTATATGACAGGATGGTGTGCTCAGAAAGAAGGGAGGATCTAAGGGGAGGGATTGGAGGAGCAGAACAATGGGCAGGTAGACAGGAAGGGGAGGGTATAGAAGGGGTATTTAGGTCCAACATGGTGGTGGCTCAGCCACTTTTTGCTGAAGTTTTTGTTGTACTTATAGAAGCTACAGCATGTCACAGCAGCAGTTGAATCACAAGGAGACTGAGGTTTGTGGTGAGACATTAAAAGGTAAGCCAAAAAAAAGAGGTTTCATTGCGACTTGGATACAGGCAGAATATGTAGTGATAGAGCAACAAATGCAAATCCTAAGTATTTTCGGTAAAGCGGTATAGAGAGGAGTAGTTGTAATGTTGTTGGAAAAGGGATACAGATGCGGGAGGGGAGAGAGAGAACAGAATAGGAGTTCTGGCCTGGGAAAAGGGCAAGTGGATGAAAGACGGAGGTAATGTATCGAGGCAAGCCTGTGTGGACTGCTGTAGCCTAGGTTAAAGCGCTAAACTATAAACCGAATCTCCCTTTGGACATAGATGCTTGAGCTAGGTAGTGAGGCCTAGCATTGGCCTAGGACAAAGCAAAAGATGAAAAAGGGAGAAGAGGTTGTTTATTGGTCAGGTCGACAATGAGAGGACAGTGCAAGCAGCGAGGTGGCCAGCTGGAGCAGCAAGGGTAGAGCGAGCAAGTAAGGCCATGTGGCGTGATGTCAGACACTGAAATGGGGCCTTGCTGGAGCTGGAAGTGATCCTATTAGAGTCCTCTGAGACAGAAAGCGGGTGTTAAGCATTTGGAGGTTATCAACTGCAATTTTGGGACAATGTTGGTGTTTAATGTATGGATTTCCAGTGAAAATGTTGTTAGTGGAAAAAGAGAGTGGCAAAGGCACAGGACGGAGCCATGTGGCTGGGTGTTGGATGCCGCGATAGGGCTTTGTTTCCACAAATCAAAATCAAATCAAATCATCTTTATTTATAAAGCGCTTTTCAAAACCAAGGCGCTGTACAATAAGTTCACATAAATACAAAAATTAAAATGATAAATTAATAGCCATAACTAGGATAAGCTAAACTAAATAAATATGTCTTCAACTCATTTTTAAATTTCTTGACAGTTGGACAATCTCTCAACCAATGCGGTAGAGAATTCCACAGGGTTGGTGCTGAAAAAGCAAAAGCAAGAGATCCAGATGTTTTTAATCAAACCCTGGGAATCTCCAGCAATTCCTCGTTGGTGGAGCAGAGAGGACGGAAGGGGCAATAGGGTACCAGGAGATCTTTCTGGTAACCAGGTCCCTGATCATGTAGGGCTTTAAAGGTTAGTAAACCAATCTTATAGGTAATCCGCCACCTAACAGGCAGCCAGTGCAGTTCGCGGAGCACGGGCGTAATATTACTGGATCTAGAGATCCCAGTCAAAAGCCTTGCCGCCGCATTCTACACCAACTGAAAGCGATGAATATCAGTCCCAGATAGCTCTAGGTAAAGGGAATTACAGTAGTCAAGATGGGTAGTGATAAAGGCATGGACCAACGTTGGCAGATCACCCAGTGGGACCAGGTATTTGATCCTGGGCAATATTCCTCAGATGAAAAAAAGAGGATTTGACCACGGCTGACACCTGAGATTTTAAGGTCAAGCCATCATCAAAATAACGCCCAGGTTTCGTGACCGATCAGAGGTAGTGAGCGACATACCACCGAGCAATGCCGTGGTTGGCCAGCCTCAAAACCATCACCGGCTACCCGGTCCACTACCAACACCTCAGTCTTATCAGGATTCAGTCTCAGCCAGCTAGAACTCATCCATAATCTGATCTCAGTAAGGCAGTTGTCTAGCATGGAGAGAGCACCATCTTGCCGGGCGGAAAGGACAGATACAGCTGAGTATCATCTGCATAGCAGTGAAAACCCAAGCTGTATCACCTGATGATATCTCCTAAAGGCAGCGATAAACCGCAAACAACATGAGCGCTTAAAATGGAACCCTGCGGTACCCACAGGGCAGGGAGTGAGCACCAGGGGAATAAATTCCAGTGGTAACCCTCTGAAACCTGTCGGTAAAGTAAGATTGAAACCATTTGAGGACTATTCCAGACAGTCCACAATAACCAAGAGGTGCTCCAACAGCACACCATGGTCTACAGTGTCAAATGCCGCAGAGAGATCGAGAAGGAAAAGAATGGTACATGCCTTTTGATCTCTAGCCATTAGGAGGTCATTTAACACCCAGACAAGGGCAGTCTCTGTGCTATGCTTCTTCCTAAAACCAGATTGGAGAGTATCATAGACATTGTGAGTTGTAAGATGATCATCCAGTTTTAACGCAACCGTCTTCTCAATAACCTTCCCAACAAAAGGAAGGTTAGAGATAGGCCGGTAGTTAGCTAGACAGTCTGGATCCAAGGAGGTTTTTTTAAGGAGCGGTCAAACTACCGCCTCCTTAAGGGGATCAGGAAAGACCCCCCTCTCCAAGGATTTCCAGACAATGTCAGCAAGGATCAGGCAGATAACCTCTAAACATCCTACTAAGAGGGTTGTAGGACCCAGATCCAAACTACAACTGGTTGGTCACAATGTTTGGATGATCTTCACAATGTCAGTGAACTCCAGCCGGTGAAAATCTGACCAGACAGACTGGGTGGATAACACTTCCTGTCAACAACTGCAATCCCTTAAAGGAGGAGTCAGACCGATACCAGACCTGATGCTAGCAACCTTATCTGCAAAGAACCGAGTGAACTGCTCGCATCTTAGCTGAGAAAAGGCTTCTCTGGGCTGGAGACAGACTGGATTGCACAATCTGTCAACAGTCCGGAAAAGCTGAGCCAGTCGATTCTGTGCAGTAGAAATCTCCTGACAGGAACTCTGCCTTCTTACGGTTGATTTCTGATTGATAGCCATCATAATGTGCCATCAACATAAGCCTGTCAGCATCATTTCTGTACTTCCACCAGGATCTCTTCAACCTTCGGCCAACTCTCCTTAACTCCTTCAAGGAGCAATCAAACCAAGGACTCTCGAACGGAGGGTGAGAGGCCGACACTAACAGGAGCAATCTTGTCCAGAGCATCTCCCACAGCCTTATTATAGGCCAATACGAGATCAGCTGGACTCATGCATTCACCAGACATGCAAAATAGATCCAGTACCCCAACAGGTCGCTGGGACTAATACCCTTAAAGGGGGTACTGAACCATGTCCGTAGAGGGGCAGACCTATTAGGGGAGCCCTGAAACTGAACCTTATGGTGTGATGGTCAGACCAGCTGACTGGTTCCACCCCAAGTCAGCAATCTCCATATCCAAAAGGAAGATCAGATCCAATGAATGACCTTTTATATGGGTTGAGGAGGTAACAACCTGTGTTAGGCCCAGTGAAGTCATCAACTGGAGGAGATTTTGACCAAAATAAGAGAGTTCATCGTTGACTCAGGCATTGAAGTCCCCCAGAATTAACAATCTGGGGGACCACAATACCAGGTCAACGATGAAGTCTGCTATCTCCTGCAGGAATTCTCCACCATCTCCTGGTGGATGGTAGATGAGGAGAATTCCGCAACCTACACCCTCACCCAGGATATATTCAAAGGATCTGGTATTTCCCAAAGGCACATCCACAAGACCCAGCTCAGTCTTAGACATAATGGCTACACCCCCCCCACGATCAAGCCTTGGACGGTGTATCACCGAGAACCCGGCTGGTGTTGCTGAGGCCAATACAGGGCCTGAATTTTCATCCAGCCAGGTCTTGGTGATGCATGCCAGATCAGTTGATCCAACGAGATCAGCTATTATAGCTGTCTTGTTTTTAATAGATCTGGCATTGCATAACACCACCAAGGCTGGATGAGCTGTCTGGGAAGACCTCGGCTCCTGCCTACTAAAGTCGGAACCCTTGGGTATGGGAAAAAGACAAGAATAACCTCTATCTTGACCCCATTTCACCCCAGGGCGTGTCCTGGATCCTACCACCCCAATCCGCCCTCCCCCCTCCTGTCTCCCACCAGACTCCGCCTCCATCTTCTTTTATGTTTCTCAAAATGCTCAAAGCACGACACCTAAAGTAGGTGTCAGATGGTAATGTGGACATTCAAAGGGATGCAATTCCCTGAGTCTGGTGGGGAATAATGCCCAACCGTCAGCCAAATCACCCCAACACATTACGAAAGAAACAAAACAAATATAAACAAAAAATATATAATCAACCACTTATATAAATAAAAATAAGTCTCAATTGTTCAGCCTTCCCAGATATAGACAGCTTAAAACTATTACCTTAAAATTATCAAGTAAAACAATACAGATAAATTATAAATCAAACAAACCAAAAAGAAGACCACCCTTAAGAGTCCATTTCAAAAGAGAATTCAAATCCCAAAAATAAAAATAATTAAATAAACTTACAAATAATAATAAATACAACAATTCTGAAACCCTGGTACTCTCACTATCCTGGGGATCAAAACATAAAAATAAAAGTAATACAATTTTACAAATTTTCAGGTACTCACACTACCTGAAAAAATAATAATGGTTTGGACACCTACTGCCCAAACATTTGCACAAATAACAAACAACAGGAAAAGTTCTCTCAAAAATGTCTCAATAGTGGTTCTTCTTTAATTTCAGCAATTCATAGTCCCAAAGCCTGTTAGACTCCAAATCTCAAAGCCGAGTCAATAGATAATCCAATTTTAATCAGCCTTTAAAATCCATTTCCATTAAAGGGTTATTCTGGCAAAGGCCAAGAGTGTGCAAACCTTGTCCGATAATAAAAGGGATACCCCAAACCTCCCTTCCACATCACCCGGCTACTCAAACCCCATCGCCTATGACCTGCAGCTACAGAAGTCCTGAGGGTAAACAACCAAGTACACCCCAGGGCAACTAAGAGAACCTCAAAATCCTCCTCTGACTCCCCAAAGGAAGATGAGGAAACCCTGCTCGGGTCAGGGTAATAAGAGAAAGCAACCCGAGGTATAAGGAGGAAGGGTTCCCACCCTGCACCACTCAATGACCCCCAGCACCCCTGAACTTCAAACAGCAGCAGCCAAAATCACTGTAGGAATATCAACTCATAAAAATGTGAACTTGAGTCAGAACAGTCACAAAACTCATATTAGAAAGATGCACTGAAAGCGCTCTCACCACACCGCTACTCACATGGATGTGGACTCTCTAGATATGGTCAGACAAACCAGAAGTTCGTAGGAAGCAATAACAGTTTCAGGCTTTCAAATTTGAACAACTTCACAGGTTCGGTAACCAGGAGTTCATAGGTAGCAATAACAGTTCAGGCTTTCAAATTCAACAAGCAGCAACTCTCATGACTTCACAGGTTCGATAGCAGCTCCACAGAACGCAGATGGTAACAGGATTTGGGCTCAGTTTCCTGGCAATTCATAAATCCACATAACAACAGTAAAATTAAAATACATGCAGTTACCATTTATAACAGCTGTAACTGCACCGTGGCTTAAGCTCCGATAACAGGGAGAACAGCCAACCTAACGTAGACCAAAAAGCTCGAAAAAACGCTCAGAAAACTAAGCTACCTCACTAAAACGGCCCTAACTGAACTAAAATTAAACAAACTTAAAGAAAAAATGTAAAAACACTCAAACAAAAATATAAGTATAAACAAAGAAGACACAGCTTCTAAATAGCAGCCTCAGGCAGCTCACACACCACCGCCATCTTGGCTTGGCATCAAGATGGGGAAAATTGCACAATGAGGGGACAGAGGCCAATAAGCTTTGCTGGTTAGATGGTAGGCTGAAAGGACGCACTGAACATGCATTTACAAAAGGAATGAGAAGGTTTCAAGTGAATGGAGGGAAAAGCACTGAAAGAAGAAGCAGGCCTGCAAGCAGGCCTGGAGTAGCTGGAACAAGCTACACCTGTGTGGCATGACATCATACGCTGCGGTAAGGGCCCAATGGAACAGGAAAGAGCCATTTTGGGGAGCGGAGGCCGATATGTGGAAGGCCGCTGTGCCAATAGCAAGAGTGCGGTGAGCGTAGGCAGTGGTAGGCCAGGGGCACATGAGGCAAGGAACAGGCTGCTGAGCCTGTGGACAATGGAAAAGAGTAGCGATTAAGGGAGAGCCTGGACCAGATAGCAGCAGAAGAGCAGGCAATGGCTCGGCAGGAAGAGCAGGGAAAAGGAGAGGTACAAAAAAAAACAGGACACAGTTAATGCTCAAGGGACTGCAACACAATCGAAAGCAGGAACAACATGGGGGGGATGATGGGTGAATGACAAAAGGGATGAAAGCTGACAATGGTGCACACGGAAGGGTTACAGGACAAGGTTTTAGTTCACAATGCTCATGGGAGACAGGCAAGGACAGTGAAGGAGCTAACCAGAAGAATGCCAAATATATACAGTACATATTAGCAGGGAGGGATGTATCCAAGGTAAGATGAGGTGAGGCTCTAATAACAATATGGAACATTAATGAGGATAATTCTTTCAGTTCTTTTTACAGCAATTATACAGGTTCCCGAGGAAGACACATGGTGCCAAAACGGAACAGGCTAACAAAGGAGGATGCCTACAAGGTGATTGTGGAATTAGCAGAGAAGGCCAACAAGATGTGTCAGATGGTAGAAGATGAGGAACCGGGGAGATCTGGGGAAAAAAGGAAAGTGAGAAAAGGGAAAGGCAGTGGGGGAAAAACACCAGAGAGGAGGCCATGCAGCCCAGAAAGGGTACAGCCACCGCAGGAGGCACCTCCCTGAGCAGCCAGCCCAGTCCCACCATTGCCCCAAGTATCAGATCCATCAGTACCCCCTCAGGATCAGGTGGTAGTCCTGCTACCAGAGCCTAGACCAGGTACCCACTGCCCACTGGTTCCTCAGCCTCAACCAAGCACCCAGCTGCAGGAGACCAGACCAGGGCATCCTGAGGACAACAGACTGCAAGGAATGGATAAAGCTGCTGGTAAAGTAGTAGGTGCCGTGGAAGAAAGCATTAAGGATTACGTAGGCCAAATTATTTTGGCCCTCAGGGCAGGGGGTCTGGGGCAAATGGAATCGGCCTTAGCTGAGATAAGGTCCAAAAAAGAGACAAAGGGAGAGGCAGAGAAGGTGACCAACAGTGTAGGAAAAGGGACAGGAGATATAGGAGACCCGGGGATGAGAATAGGGGAACATGTGCCACTAGCTACGAAAGAAAAAAATATTGAAAGAGGAATATGTGGACATATTCACTTTAGTAAGCAGAGAAGCAGATGCAAAATATGAGGAATCAGAAAGTATCGGGAAGAGTGAGATGGTGGCTGCCATAGTACTACTGGGGAAGAAAGAAGAGGACAAATTTACAAAGGGAAAAACATGGGATGGATGGTTCATGGGTTTTGCCACATACTCAGCAATAGTGCTGGAGAGGAAACCAGAATCGGGCATTCCACTGATAACGTACTCATTGACAATAAGGAGGGCCAAGGCAAAAGGGGAAGTGGGGTGGATATACTATGATGAGTTCTTTAGACAAAGAATGGTGACATATGTGGATGTGATATGGGACACCAAGCAGTGGGATTTGTGGACAGACTATGTGACTGACTAGTCCACGCCGGAGGGAGAAGTAGGTAAGAGAGGCAGGGTTTCTGACATTCCTGCTCGAGATACAGGGGAACCCACTTGGCGAGCAGATGCAGGACAGCATTGACTCAAGGGGCTCAGGCAGGAGGGAACCAGGGCCCTGGTCAGCAGCCTTTTCGGGAAGGACAGGGATATAGGGGGGAATCATGGCACAGGGGTTAGAGAAGCAGAGGATATAGCGGGCGGGGGGGCAGGCTTACTGAGCAAGCTGACAGGAGCAGGAACGAGGGTGGGGAGAAGGAGAGGGAGGCCAAGCACTTTAAAAGTGCAAAACCCCCCATAAGGGTATAGGCATGGGAAAAATGGTTGCAGACGTATCCAGACACAAAGGGGGCAGAAGCCTTGAGCAAGGGCTTTAGAACAGGTTTTCTGTTACATTGTGATGGCCCCAGAATGGCAAGAGAGGCTAACAATTTAGGGTCAGTAAAAGGGAAGGAGGACATTTTGAAGAAAAAGATTGAGAAAGAAAAAGCAGCGGGCAGGATAGAGGAGCCATTTTCAACCCCCCATTACAGAGCATGAGAATTTCCCCACTGAGCTTGGTCCCCAAAAAGCAGAAAGGAGAGTACAGGGTGATTCACCATCTGTCATATCCAGAAGGGGAATCAGTGAATGATTTTATGAGGAAGGAATACAGTAAGGTTTCCGATGCCACACTGGAGGAGGCGGTACAGATTATAAGAGCAAATCCCGATGCTTGGATGGCTAAGATGGACATAGAGTCCATTTTCTGATTGCTCCCAGTTAGGAGAGAGGACTGGGACCTATTGGGCTTCAAGGCAGGGGACCAATATTATTTTGATAAAGCTATGCCCATGGGCTGTTCTGTAGCCTCTGCTACATTCGAAGCATTTAGCACCTGTCTACAATGAATATTTCAAGAAAAAACAGGGCACAGGACGGTTTTACATTATTTAGATGACTATTTGTTAATTGGCAGTGGTAGGGAGGAGACAGATGGGATGCTGGCCAGTTTCCAGGAGCAGTGTGTTGAATTGGGGGTGCCATTGGCACCAGAAAAAACAGAAGGCCCTGGAAAAGTGTTGGAGTTCTTGGGCATAGAAATAGACACATGTAGAGAATTGTTCAGATTGCCGGACAACAAGGTGAGCAAACTAAAGGAACTCATTCAGTTACACACAAGTAGGAGGTGGGTGCAACTGAGACAGGTGCAACAGGTTATGTGCCATCTCAACTTTGCTTGTAAGGCAATTGGTCCAGGGAGGCCTTTTACAAAGCGGCTAGCGAGGGTTATGGCAGGAATAACCAGGCCACAGCACTGGGTGGACATAACAAAGGGAGTAAAGGAGGATTTCAAAGTTTGGGAAAAATTCCTTAACAACTACAATGGTTGTTCCTTTTGGCAAGAGGAGTGGGTTTACAATACAGACTTAGATCTATATACAGATGTGGCAGGTGGTGTAGGAATGGGCAGCTATATGAGGGGAAAATTGTTCTCAGAATCATGGCTGGAAAGTTGGGTGAAAGAGAAGAAAGTAAAGGACATTACACTGTTGGAGATCATGCCCATCTGGTCATGCGCAATAGTATGGGGGGAAGAGTTGAGGAACCAGAAGGTTTCATTTTGGTGTGATAACAAGGCAGTGGTGGAGGTTTTAAACAACAAGGGAGCCAGGTCTGAGATGGTCATGGGGGTGTTAAGGCAGCTGGTATTAAGATCATTGCAGTTGAATACGTCTTTTAGGGCAAAACACATAGAAGGGGTAGAAAACACCCTGGCTGATAGCCTTTCCCGTCTGCAGCTGAATTGTTTCCGGATGCTGTCCCCAACAGCAGAGGAGCAGAAAACACTCATACTGATGAACATCTGGGACATTGGCAAGAGGAAGCCGAAATGCTGTTTCGCAGCTCATGGGCACCAAGGACCTTGAGGGCCTACAAAGGGGCTTGGCGGGCTTTACAAATATTCAGGGAAACACATCACATGGAGATAAGTGGGCCTCTTACAGAAGTACAATTAGAAAAGTTCACAATGGACCAATGGCAGAAGGTAATGGCTCATACCACTATGGGGGTATACTTGGTGGGGATTAGTTTAATTTGCACCTTGAAAAAACGGAAGGACCCAACCAAGACAATGTTGATTAGGAGAATGATGCAAGGATGGAGTAGGATAAAGCAAAGACCAAAAGATTGCAGGCGGCCAATAGCAGAACACTGGCTGGCAAAGCTAAAAGGGGTATTACCAGCAATATGCAGATCTAAGGACAAAGCACAGTTATTCCACACTATCTACCTGGTAATGTTTGCAGGGGCCTTGAGAGTGAGCATGGCAGTAGGGCATGGAGGAAAGGAGGAAGAGGGGGGATTGGAGTGGGAAGACATAAGATGGGGGAGGGATGAAATAAGATGAGAATTAAGAGGTCAAAAACAGATCAAGAAGGGAATGGTTCGTAACCATCAGGCTTCACATAGAGTGCACCGTGTGTCCAGTAAGGGCTTTGTGGGCTTACGCCGCAGAGCGGGGTATTAAGAAAGGGAGATTATTTGTACATGGGGATGGGAAGAAGGTGACGAGCTACCAATTAACAGCCATACTTAAAAAAGGTATGACACACCTGGGTGAGAACCCAGACAGTTATTCCTCTCATTCTTTTTGAATAGGGGCTGCCTCACAATGGGCAACGACAGGTGAAACAGTGGCTAACATGTTGGAAAAAGGCGATGGCGATCCGCCAGCTACAAAAGGTATATTTGGACATTGAAAGGTGGAGATTAACATGACAGCTGTGTTTTGTTCTGCAGGATGGAACCAGAGAAGAGGAGAGAACTTGGACAAATGGGGGGGGAGGTGTTGTTAAATATTGGGGAGCAATGAATACAAGGCGTAAAAATATGTTTAAGATGTTTATTTTGCTTAAATCCTATAGGTAGAGGGAGGAGCACAGAAGTATGGATCTGCGGGCATTTCTACATATATTAGGCGGAAAAGAGAGCATAGAAAAAGGCTGGGGGAAAGCAACTGTACCAGGACATATGAAAATATAGGTTGGTTTGGCGTGGCATTCGAGGGATGAGATGGGGATAGCTTCTGCCCACCTTGAAGGAGATAAAAGAATGGAGACCCACCCCAGATTTAATTATTGTGCATTTGGGAGGGAATGATATAGGGGGAAAACCATGGGTAAACACATATGTATAAGTGAAAAAGGATTTTGAGAGAATACTACAGTGGTGACTGGGGGGGGTGATGATAGCTTGGTCCGACATGATACCAAGGAGGGTATGGAGACATGAGCACAGTCATGTGGCAATAGACAGAACCAGGAGAAAGATGAACAGAAGGGTAGGGACTACGGTAAGAAAATTGGGGGGACATACAAACATACGAACATAGGAAATTTGCTAGCAGATAAAGGCCTAGAGGTCTATCAAGTCTGCTCGAATGTGCAGCTAGCACCCCTTATTCTGCAGCTGCCCCTCCCTTCCATCCTTCCCCTTCATTAACCCTCCCCCTTGTCTTGTTCCATCCTCTTCTGAAGCAGTCTACTGTTCTACTGGATACCACATCTGCAGGTAACGCATTCCACCCAGGCACCACCCTCTCTGTAAAAAAGTGTCTCCTCATCTCCCTCCTGAACCTTCTTCCCTCCAGTCTCATATCATGACCCCTGGTGTCCCTCCCTTCCCTTACTTTGAACAGACCCTCTATACCTGTCTTGTTTATTCCTTTCATGTGTTTAAATGTTTCAACCATGTCTCCACTGTCCCCCCTCTCCTCCAGTGAGTACAAGTTCAACTCCCTCAACCTCCTCTTGTATGATAAGTCCCCCAGCCCCTTGATCATCTTTGTCGCCCTGCGCTGCACCCCCTCCAGTAACTTAATGTCCCTCTTCAGATACGGGCACCAGTACTGCATGCAGTACTCCAGATGCTGTCTAACTAATGACCTATACAGTGGCAGAATCACCTCCTCCCTCCTCGAGGATATACCCCTTGTAATACAACCCAACATTTTATTGGCCTTTGCAGCTGCCTTCCTACACTGTGCCGAGTTGTTCATTGACCCTATAATGAGCAACCCAAGATCCTTCTTCTCCTCTGTCTGGGCTAGCTGCACTCCCCCGAGCTGGTAACTCCTCTTTGGGTTCTTCATCCCAAAATGCAGCACCTTGCACTTTTTGGCATTAAACCCCAGTTGCCAGGTGTCTGACCAGGTTTCAAGCTTTGCCAGATCATCCTACTACCCCTGCCATCCCCCTAGGTCATCCACCACTGCTCCTACCTTGGTATCATCAGCAAACAGACTGGTCTTGCTCTTGATGTCCCATGATATGCCTGCAATGAATATCCCAAACAACACTGGTCCCAACACCTAGCCCTGTGGAACACCGCTCGTCACTACCCTTGAGTGTGAGAGCTCCCCACCCACCACCACCCTCTGTTGCCTTCCCTGAAGCCAGTTTCCTACCCATCTCACCAGCTTTGCACCCACCCCGTGCCTACTAACTTACTTCCCAGCCTTCCATGCGGCACCAAGTCAAATGTCTTACTGAAGTCCAGACACAGGACATCCACTGCATGGCCCCTGTCCAGTTGCCTAGTTACCCAGTCATACAACTCCACCAGGTTGGTTTGGCAGGATCTGCCATGTATGAAGCCAAGCTGTCTGCTGTCCTGTAGTCCTTTGGCCTCTAGGAGGGCCACCAGCCTCTCCCTCAGGATAGTCTCCATTAGCTTACCCACGATGGATGTGAGGCTCACTGGTCTGTAGTTTTCTGGTTCATCCTTGAGGCCACTCTTGTGGAGGGGCACCGCATGAGCCATCCTCCAGTCCTGAGGTACACACCCCAAATGTAGTGAGGCATTAAATAAGTCTGCCAAAGGTCCTGCAAGGACCTGTGCCAGCTCCTTCAGTACCCTGGGGTGGATGCCATCTGGGCCTGGCACCTTGTCCACCCTCAGTGCCTTCAAACCCTCCTGAACTCTGCCCTCCATGATTTCCCCATCTGTCACCCCTTCCCCCCTGTTTCTGCCAGTTCTCCCTTGGGTGTCACCCCCCTCTTCTCTTTAATAAATACTGAGCAGAAGTACTCATTTAGTGCTTCTGCTTTATCACACCCTGTTTCCACCCAACCCCCTCCTTCCTAATCCTTACTATGTGGTCCTTACAGCTCCTTTTCTCCCTGATGTACCTGAAGAAGTCCTTCTCCCCCTTCTTAATGCCTTGTGCCAGCCTGAGTTCCGTAGATGCCTTGGCTCCCCCTTACTGCCCTTGTCACCTCCTTCAATTCTGTCAAGTACTCCTCCCTGTCCTCCCCCCCTCCCTGTCTTCTTGTACGTCCTAAAGGCAGCTCTTTTCCTCCTTACCTTTTCCATGACCTCCTTGCTCAACCAGCTCGGTTTCTTAGCCCTAGCCTTCTTGCTCTGGGCCTTGCAGCAGGTTTTGGTTGCCTCCACTAGCCCCAGCTTTATGAGCTCCCACCACTGGTTAGTGTCCATACTAGATTAAATTCTAACCAGGTACCCTTTTACCACTTCCCCCCATCCTTCCAAAGTCGGCCCTCCTGAAGTCCAGCACTCTTGTGCCAGATTCCACTCCTTTCTTGCCCATATCCAATGTGAGCCATACTGAGTAGTGGTCACACCCTGACAGCGGTTTCTTCACTGTAAGTTCTCTCACAAAGTCCCCATTTGCCAGCACAAGGTCAAGGGTATTCCCTAACCTGGTTGGTTCACTGACCATTTGCAGCAGGAAGCTGTCCTGGAAGGCATCCAGCAGTACCTGCTCCCCTCTGTTCCTGGTTGTTGGGGTACTCCAGTCCACTCCTGGCATGTTGAAGTCCCCCACAATCACCACACTACCCTTCTTGCAGGTCCTCCTGATCTGTCCTGCTAGTCCCCTGTCTAACTCCTCCATCTGAGATGGTGGCCTGTACACCACTCCCATTCTAAGAATCCTATTCTTGGAATCCTGAATTTGCATCCAAAGTGACTCCATACTACCCTCCTCCCCTTCCTCCCTTACACACTTCAGTCCTTCCTTTACATATAGTGCCACACCCCCTCCTTTCCCAATCACCCTGTCCCTATGAAATAACCTATACCCTGGTACAGACAGGTTCCAGTCATTGTATTGGGTGGCCCATGTTTCTGTGATGCTGCAATGTCCACCTCTCCCTCTACCATGAGCACCGTAACTCTGCAGTTTTCCTCCCAAGGCTCCTAGCATTAAGGGTAACCACCTTCCACCCTCCCCCCATCCTGCCCTCCTTTCCTAGCATCACCAATAGTACTTGCCATTTGTCCTTTGTCACTGTTATGAGGGGTAAGCTCATATGGTTTCCCAACCTGTGGTCTCTGCATATCTCTTGCCCAATTGCCACCCCCCACTCCTAGTTTAAATTCCCAACTTCCTCTATGTGCTCATCCATCCTCTGTTTCAACACTTTCTTTCCCTCCTCACTCAAGTGTAGTCTGTCCTTGGCATAGAGACTACTGTCCTCCCAGGTCCCTCCCCACACCTCCCAACAGCCCATATTCTTTAGCACACCAGGTTCTTAGCCATCCGTTAAATTCCTCTATTCTCATCTTTCTTGTTGTGCTTGCATGTGATATTGCGAGGGGTGGAAGACTGGGTGGAGGATTTTTATAGATCGGATGGAGTGCACTTGTCAGATTTAGCAATAGACATGTTTAACACAGAAACAATGGGGTTCATAGAGGCATGGAGGAGACAAGAAGGAAAATAAAGAAAAGAGAGGGAGGAGGGGATTACCTAACAAATGGAAGGCCAGCCATCCAATGCAAGCTGGAGACTGGCTATGGGGAAAAAGGGAGGGAAGGGGGGAAGAAAAAGGGAATACGATAAGAAAAAGAAGGAACTGAAGGAGAAAAAGCGGTCTCGGTTCTCACCGTTACCTACCACAAAAGAGAAGAAGAAGATGTCCAGGTTTTCACCTGGGGGAGTGAGAAGAAAAAGAAAGAGGGATGATCAGAGATTGATATGTAGATGTATAAACAAAACAAAATGGTTATATTAAATGCACGCTGAAAATAGAAAATAGAGTTAAAAATCTATGATTCGAACTTAGGTCTTCTTCAGGAAATATCTAAAAGAGAACAAAAACAAAGTTTTTTTCTCTTGTAGATATTTCCTGAAGAAGATCTAAGGTCGAAATGTAGATTTTTAACTCTATTTTCAATTTTCAGCATGCATTTAATATAACCATTTTGTTTTGCTTTTAGACCACATGCTGAAGCAGGCCTTTATTTTTGTGTTTTACATTTTGTAGATATATATATATATATATATATACTGTATATATATATATGTATATGTATATATATAGATGCACAAAGATGCAATTATGGAAGAGACAATAATAAATGATTATTGGAATTGTAAAGGAAATATGATCTATAATAAACTAATTGCCAATCTTAGCACAACAACATATAAAGAGGTTGTCATTTGTGGGGGAAAGGGGGAATCCGTGACAATAGAGTTTGCCCTTTATGGGGCAGACCAAATTGTCCTGGTGCACCCTTAACCTATAAGACAGGATGGTGTGCTCAGAGAAAAGGGAAGCTCTAAGGGGAGGGACTGGGGGAACAGAACAGTGGGCAGGTAGACAGGAAGGGGAGAGGCTAGAAGAGGTATTTAAGGTCCAGCACAGTGGTGGCTCAGCCACTTTTTGCTGAAGTTTTTGTTGCTTCCCACCCACCCATCAAAAAGAGAGTGGAGTAGGTATACAAAGAAGGGAACAGGTTGGCCTGCCAGAGGTGGATGGCAGTGATGTCCGGTAGAATGGATGGGGCTGCCTGAGGTGGATGGCAGAATAAGTAGAATGGAAAAAGGTGGGGGAGGGGGAGGGAGGGGGAAGGAAAAGGAATACGAAGAGAAGAAAAAGGAACTGAAGGAGAAAAAGTGGTCTTGGTTCTCACCATACTCTACTACAAAGAGAAAAAGGCGCACAGGTTTCCACCTGGGAGCAGAAGAGAAAGAAAGAGGATGATCAGAGATTGATATGTGTATATATATATATATATATATATATATAAAATATATATATATATATATATATATATATATATATATAGATGCATAAAGATGCAATTATGGAAGAGACAATAATAAATGATGATTGGAATTGTGAAGGAAATATGATCTATAATAAATTAATTGCCAATATGAGCACACAGAAACATAGAAACATAGACTTTGACGGCAAATAAGGACCACTTGGCCCACCCAGTCTGCCCATTTCTCTCTACCTACTGGATAAGCTGCAGATTCTAGTTAACCAACAGCCTATTTCCTGCCACCACCCACTACAATTGCCTTGTGTCTGTCCTATGCATGTTTGAATTCCCCCACTGTTTTAGCCCCAACAACCTCCCCAGGAAGGCAGTTCCACGCATCCACCACTCTCTCCGTGAAAAAAGATTTCCTCACATTACCCCTGAGCCATCCCCCCCTCTATCTTTAAATGGTGTCCCCTTGTTCTTACACATCTCTTTTTTCTGAATGATGCTAGCCTCCTGGACTTTGTTGATTCCCTTGAGGTACTTGAACATTTCTATCATGTCTCCCGTCCCTCCTTTCATCAAGGGTATACATATTAAGCTCTCTCAGTCTCTCTTCATATAATTTCTGATGCAGACCCTGCACCATTTTAGTTGCCCTCCTCTGGACTGCTTCCATCCTGTGTACAGTATGTCCTTGCGTAGATGAGGTCTCCAAAACTGCACACAGTACTCCAGATGGGGTCTCACCAACTGTCTGTGCAGAGGGATAACCACTTCCCTTTTTAACAACATATAAATAGTTTGTCATTTGTGGGGGAAATGGGGAATCCGGGACAATAGGAAATCAATACTGCTGTCATAAATACCTCTGACGTAAGTGTTACCTCAGTGGCATGTACTACTCTATAGGCATCAAATAATTTTGCTTGTTTTGCAATTTTATTTAAGGCATTAGAATCACAGAATAACTTTTGTGTCTTTAAACCTCTGTCTGTTTAGTGTAACCCACAATTGAAGTCTCCTCCCCATAACACTATTCATGATGTATGTAAATATGGTTGTATTTTCTTAAATAATTCTATTCTAGAAACTTTTGTTTGTAGAGCATAGCTGTTAATCAGTCTAATCCTTTTGGTTCCATAAGAATATCTAATATTAAGGCTCTGCCCGGATCTAAGTCTATTAGTTTTGCCACCTTTAAATTTGGATTACTGAAAAGAATTCCTAGCCCATCACATGTTTTTTCACCTATAGACTAGAAGGTGGCTCCATAGTCTTACAATCTGGAGGCCTGTGAAATTTAAGAAAACAATTTTATTCTTGTATCCTGTGTGCAGATAGTCACTATTAAAATTCTATAATTCAGATTGTATCGTAATTTTTCTTTTATTGTTCTTTATACTATTACATTTTAAGTAAGTATTTTAAGTGACATCCTACAAAGATTTGTATTTTAAAAATGCAGGTTGCTTTCTATCTAGTTGCCCATTTTGTCTTTACTATATCTTCACCTCCTGCACCTTTAAGACCTGAGGAGTTGCCTCTGGTGGAGGAAGCAATGGAAGATGTTTTAGAGTCATCTCCTTCTTCAGTGTCCCCCAGTTCCTTTTCTGGCTTTATGCCTCAAACCTATTTTTGTTAAGGATTGCAGTTTTCCCTTTTGTTAGTTTCCTTTCTTTCCACTTTGGTTCCTTCCTTTTCTCTGCCTTATTTATAGGCCTATTTTTGTGTTCCACCAATTTAAAAACTGCACTTTCTTTACTTTGTGGTTGAGATGGGGGGGGGGCATCTTTTCTGTCTCAATGCTATCCTCAGATGGTTCAGTTTCCATCTCAGACAGTACTTCAGGGGTTTCTACTCCTTCTTGAACTGTCTTCTCTGCGTGTGGCTCATTCTCTACACTTACATCGTGTTCCCTGTTTTTCTCTTGTTCTTTTTGTTCCTTTAACAGCCGTTGTTCTTTTTTTTTTGCAAGGCTGCCAGTCTAATTTCTGAAGCCTGTGCTAACCCTTTTTTTTAGGCTTGTGTGATTAAATGCTCATCAGACACTGTTTTTTCACTGTTATGTGAGGCCCAAGGGCCTCTGACATAAGAGTGGCCTTTTTCCTCACATAAGTTGCTGCTATATAAATTTATGCAAGTGGCTGCTAAATGCCTTAATTCAAACATAGAAACATGGAAGCTGGCGGTAGATAAGGACTGCAAGGCCCATGCAGTCTGCCCATTTCTTTTTCTACCTTATAAATGTGCCATCGGCCTTTGCTCTGTCAGTGGCCTATCTATTCATACTCATCTGTACTGCTCCCTTATGCCTATCCTATGCCTGTTTGATGCCCTGAACTGTATTCATAGCCACCACTTCCTGAGTTAGGCTGTTCCATGCATCCATCACCCTTTCCGTAAAAAAGAACTTCCTCACATTACCCCTTAATTGACCTCCCTCTAATCTCATGCTGTGTCTTCTTGTCCTGCTATTTTTCTTATATTGAAATATGTTAGACTCTTTCACCTTGTTAATGCCCTTAAGGTGTTTGAGTGTTTCAATCATATCACCTCTCTCCCTCCTTTGCTCAACGGTATACATATTGAGCTCCGTAAATCTGTCCCCATATGTCTTCTGATGCAGTCCCTGCACCATTTTGGTTGCCCTTCTCTAGACTGCCTCAATTTGGTTAATGTCCTTGTGAAGATGTGGCCTCCAGTACTGCATGCAGTACTCCAGATGGGGCCTAACCAGTGTCTTGCAAATAGGGATTATTACCTCCCTCTTACAACTTGTGATACCCCTACTAATACACCCTAACATCCCCCTAGCCTTACCTACTGCTTTAGAGGTCTGCTTGGATGATTTCAGGTCATGTTGATGATGATGCCCAAGTCTCTTTCTTCCCTTGTGACTGCCAGCAACTCCTTCCAGCCTATAGGTGGCTTCAGGGTTTCTCTTCCCTATTTGCATGACCTTTCCCTTCTTTGCATTAAATCCCAGTTGCCACACTTCTGACCATTTTGCTAGTTTATCCAGATCTCTTCTCATTCTACCCACCCCATCTGGATCATCTACTCTGTTGCAGATCTTGGTGTCATCTGCAAACAGACAAGCCTTACCCTCTAGTCCATCTGCAATGTCACTGATGAAGATATTAAAGAGGACTTGCCCCAGGACTGATACCTGAGGTACCCCATTTGTGACTTGCATCTCTTCTGTCTGTATACCGTTTACCACCACTCTCTGTTTTCTGCCCATCAACCAGTTTGTCACCCAGTTGACCAACTTCTGACCCACCACGAGCCTACGCAGCTTATTTATAAATCTTCTATGTGAAACAGTGTCGACAGCTTTGCTGAAGTCAAGGTGGCACTAACTGCTGCCTCTTGGTCCACAATTGACGGATTACCCAGTCAAAGAAATCTATGATATTAGTTTGACAGGACCTTCCTTTGTAAACCCATGCTGTTTTGGATCCTGTGTTCCTTTGGATTCCAGGTGTTGTACTATCCTTTCCTTAAGGAGTGCCTCCATAATCTTGCCCACTACTAAGGTAAGACTGACTGGTCTGTAGTTCCCTGCCTCCTCCCTGCTACCACTCTTGTGGAGCGGGATCACATGAGCCCTTCTCCAGTCTTCTTGGACCTCTCCTGTGCTCAGAGACTCACTAAGCAGTTCTGCTAATGGCTCTGCTAGTTCCACCCTTAGCTCCTTTAGTACCCTGGGATGTATGCCATCAGGTCCCATTGCCTTGTCCACCCTGAGCTCAGCGAGCTCTTGTAGGACCCTTTCTTTTGTGAAGGGACAAGTGTTCACCTCCTTCCCCCCTGTGTCCATGGTGCTGAGCTGTGGGCCCTGCCATGCTTTCTCTTCATTAAATACTGAGCAAAAGTATCTATTTAGGATAGATGCTTTTACAGGGTCCTCCTCCTCACACGCCCCCTTTTCTCCTTTGAGCTTAGCAATACCCCCTTGACTTTCTCCTTTCACTAATGTATCTATAGAAAGTCTTGTCACCTTCTTTTACTGTTTGTGCTAGTGTTTCCTCAGTTTGGGACTTTGTCTGCCTTATTGCCTTCCCTGCTTCCCTTAGGGCAGTTTGGTATGCCTCCCTATCTTCATTCTGCTGTGTTCCCTTATATTTCCTGAAGGCCAGCCTTTTGGCTCTGACCTTTTCTGCTACTGTATTTGAGAACCAAAGTGGTTTCCTTCTTCTTTCGTGCTTCCTTTTCTCTGTAACACAATGGGATGTTGCTTCAAGTATTGCATCCTTAATGCTTGCCCACTTTGCCTATCCCCTCGCCTGTATTTCTTTTGCCAGGGCTAGCTTAACTCTGTTGGCCATCTTATTAAAGTCAGCTCCTCTGAAGTCCCATATTTTTGCCTTGGAATGGGATGACTTAGTTGTAGTAGCCAAATTGTACCATACCATGTGATGGTCACTGGCCCCAGGTGACCCCCACCTGAGGATCCATGATCCTTGGGTCTATGTGATAAGGGCGAATGCCTAAAGGCAACGTCATTGTTGCTCAGTCAGAGTGCCGATCACATTTTGGTACTCTGACAAGCCTGGCAAACCAGCACAACTGTGCCAGGTCATATTTTCACTACTTTCTGGGGGCTGCGCCTCCACACCTCCCTTGCTGGAGCTTCACTCCCTACACCCTACTTAAGGATTCTCAACTCCAGGGGGTGCATGTCGGGGGATGAAATTAGTAAAAATAAAACGGTTTGGGCCGGGTGCAATAAAAATCGCACCAGCGCCCGGACCCGAACCTAGCACCTCAGCCACACCAGCCATTGCTCAATCCCCAATGCCATGCCGTAGCTCATCTGACGACTGCAGCACCACCCCTACAGCATCTCCACTCCCCAGCCCACGCTTGCCGTGCTCACTCCCATCCCCCCACGTGCGCACGTATAGCGACATCCTATCGCCTAGTTGGCCCGCCCCCTCATCCAGTTGCCCTACCCGTTGGTCGCCATGAGTGGATTGCGTGAGGAAGGTGTTGACGTAATGGATGGCACCCTTCTACTTCACGGGTTACCGATCCCTTCCCTGTTAGTCAGTACTAGATCCAGGATAGCCCTGTCTCTTATGGGTTGTACCAGTTGTTTGAGGCCTTCCCCCTGCAGGGAATCCACCATGTGTCTAGTTCTGGCAGATGTTCCTGCTGGTATTGACCAATCTGTATCCGGCAAGTTAAAGCCTCCCATTATTAGAACCTCCCCTTTAGCTGCCATGTTTTGTGTATCTTCTAACAGGAATGTATCATGTTCTTCCCCTCGTCTTGGGGCCTGTTGACAACCCCAGTTCTTATGGCTGTCCCATTTCCTGTTTCCAGGGTGACCCACAGTTCTTCTGGCTCCTTATGTGTGTTCTGAATTTCTGTAGCTTTAATATTTTCATTGCCATACAGGGCCTTTCCACCCCCCCAATTTTTGCACTTCAGTCTCTTCTGAACAGTACATAGCCAGTTACTGAAGTCTCCCAAGTGTGGTTACTGGTAATCCACATCTCACTAATTGCTATTATGTCCAGTTTAACCTCTGACATTATTGCCTGCAGGTCTGGGATATTATTTCCCAGGCTGTGAGCATTTGTGTACATGATTTTCCATTGGTCAGATTTCAGTGTGTTAGTTGTTGAGCGAGGTCTGGCATTTCCCCTGTGTGTTGTATGGGGTGCCGGACCTTTTTTCTTACCTGGTGATGCAAATGAACTGCAAACATGCTGAATCCCTGTTTGACCACTAGCTGAGGGGGGAGGGGTGTTCTTCCCATTTGACATATGGGGTGTTGCACCCCTCTCCCCATTTGCTAGTTTAAATATTCTGCAAAGATGTCAAACGTCTGCCCCAATGCACTGACTCCCTCCTTAGTCAGATGCAGTCCATTAAATTTAAAGACCTTTCACTCCCAAAACTGTTGCCAGTTCCCTACAAATCTGTGTCCTTTTTCCTGGCACCAGCCTTTGAGCCACATGTTTAGCTCCCCTATGTCCCCTTCTCTGACCTTTCATCCATCTGCCCCCCTCTCCCAGACTGGCAGGATCTCAGAAAAGGAGATGACAGACGAAACGGATGATAGTTTATCACCCAGCATGGTCAGGTGTTCCTTGGTCTCCACAACCTACCAGCTGGCAAGATCATTAGTCCCTATGTGTACCAGGACGTCAATGTTTTCTCCTGCTTTCTGAACAATTTTAACTATGTGGTCAGTGTCTCTACATGCTGATGTACCTGGGAGATGTCTGACCATTACCCCTGGCTGGAGATAGGTATCAACTCCCCGAATCATGGAGTCTCCTATGATCAGAGGCAGTGAGTGGATCTTGGTGTGTCACAGGCATTGCTAAGATGTAGATCCACATTTGGGACTTCATTGTAAATGAGCCATGCTCAATTGAATGCTTCTCTTATTTATTTATTTGCTTTTGGTAACCGTGTAAGCACACTAGACAGCTAGTGCCTATTTTCAGGTGTGACCCAGGAGAATTACAAGGTATACATAAGACAAATACATAGTCAACATTACAAACTGGAGTAACATTCTCCAACAATGGAATAAAACAACAAGGGCTTTTAAAGCAATAGTACATAACGTAGGGATTAGCATAGATGCAACAACAGTGGGTCACTCAGCAAAGAGTACATACAGGCCCAAGGGGCAACATGGGGGGTATAGGACCTCCCCTAGGCATTTAGAAACAGTCCATAGCATAGCCACTAGTATAATGCATCACAAAGGTAGAGGGGCAGAAAGTGCCTAGCCGGGGTACCGTTGAGAGTAAGAGGGCTGTGGGACTGGGCATTAAGTGGCACACAGGCAGGTCGCAGCAGCTTTTAGGAAGTTCCAGAGGGAAGTTTTGAAGGTGGAATGGGAGGGGGAGGCACGAACTTGTGATGGAAAGGAGTTCCACAATTTAGGTACATGAGTGGTGAATGCCCGATCGCCTGTGAGGGTGTGGGTCTTAGGGACCAGGCGAGTCTGGGACATGCAGGACATGAGGTGGTAGATGGGGGAGGCATGTTTTAGGGGGAGGGCGAGCGAGGCAGGAGTGGCTGTACAAACTGTTTTCAGTGAAGTTTCCAAGGATGTAGGTCTGGTGTTTTTCAAGGAGGAGCCATTCCAATCGAGAGTAGAGCGTACAGCGGTGAGTGAGACGGGGAGCCATACTCATATAAATAAAAAAGATTTACTACTACTACTACATTTGTGACCAGACTTTGGCTGGCCTGGATAAAATAATGCACCTATATCTCTCCCTAAGTACTGTAAAAGACACTAGGTAGATGCATTATGCCTTTGTTGGTCATGTACAATTTTATTTTTACCCTCCAACTCCCATTCCATATTCGTTTGGAGTCTATAATTGGACTCAGATCCTCCAGAAACTCACATCTTTTTTTCAGCCAGAATAAAATGCCTGAAACATTAACCCTCTCATTTTTGAACAATATGATCACAGTTTGGACTGCTGGTTTTATGACTGGGATCACTAAGAAGGGTGTCCAGAGTGGTATATCCTTCAAAGCATTATAACTGCACCAGAACCTGTTCAATCCTTCTACTGTATTAAAGCTGATATCGTAATTGTACTCATCAGTATGTATCAAAATGAAAATCTCAGAGTCATAAAATTTAAGTACATCTTTGAGTAATGTTCTGGCTATGTAGATTCTGTCCGGGGGTGATTCTAGGCCTCCTTTGTACAACAGACTTAAAGTGTTTCTCCTGGGTGCTGATTCTTCCTTTGTTTTAAACAGGTCAGACATTTTGATTAGAGGTTTGTAAAAAGTTATTTTTTGTGGATCCTGCATTGTTTTTCCCCAGTGCCTATTGTCAAAGGTGTGTCCTTCCCAGGGTTGTTTGGCAAGTTGGAAGGTCCTGGCTCTGAATTTGTAGATACAGGGGCCCCTGAATTGTCTTGGTCAATAAGCTTAAGAGTATCTTCTGTTTTGTTTTCTTAGTTCTTTATCTAGTTCTACATTTGTAATTGTACTCATATCTCGAGAAGAGTCTGGCATTTTTTCCCTATTTGTGACTTCTTGTTCAGCTGAAGTTGGTAGTTTGCGATAATTTTTTTACTGTGGGGTCACTTGGGTCTGGAATTCAAGTCCCGGCTCTGTTCTGTACCCAGCCGGCTCCTAAAGGTGCTTCTGAGGTGGACCATGGGTTTCCTGGAAACGATTCAGGCTCTTTTGCTGGTTTATTCAAGGGCATACTTGTTGAAGGCATTGCTGATTTTTTCAGTCTGCCTGCATTTCTGGGTCTTAATGATTTTCTTTGAGGATAATTCTTGCTGTCTAACAACACATTTTTGCAGAACCCGCTCAGAGGGTAGTACGTTCTGTTGTAGCCTGACGTCCTGTGCTGCAGAGTCAGGTGCAGCTTGCTGGGGTTTGGAAACCGCTGTGGAGAGTTCTGTGACAGGTTTTTTCCATTGCTTTGTAGCCACTCTGTATTTTTCTTCTTCTTCTTCCTCTATCTGGCACAATAATTGTCTGTGCTTTTCTTCTAACTCTTTTTTAAGTTTTAACTCCTCCATTGATAAGTCAAGTGTATTTCTTCTGGACTGCAATGTTTTAATATTTTGTATTGGAGCACTTACAGGTATGTTTGAGTGTTTCCCATTTCCAGGTGTTACTCCATTCTCTTCAGATGTGGGCAAATCATCTCTTGGTGAGGTAGTTGTTTCAGTGGAGATTTCCAATTCGTGGGCTAGCTCCATTTCTGTGGGCTCAAGGCTTGACTCAAAATGCAAACATGAATCAATAAGCGGTGATCAGGATGGCAATCCTGCATCACATTTCCCTTGAGAATCGACCTCCATCACTACCCCGACAGTCTGTTGAAAGTCCGTGTCCACAGTCTGCCTAGAATTCATATCTTCATGCCCCATAGAAACACAGACTGGGGTCGGGGACCTGACCGCAATCTGTAACACAACCTTCTCCAGAACTGAACCGGCATCTGCCATCCTACACTCGGACCACAGCGTCCCCTACAGACAGAGTATGGGAATTTTTTATTGAAACAATATAATTCAAACATAAACATAAAAAAACAGATTCAGATTCAGATTCTTTTATTATTATTATTAACAAAGATTCATATTTTTCAAAATAGGTTCCTTGTCTACCATCCTGCTTTTCCAATCTGTTAGTTGGACTTAACAAACAGATTGGCTCGTTAGCTATACATTGATCCCCTGGGTTTAACTCCCCCTTATCATTTAGCAAAACACTACTAGGCCTCAAATCCAGTGATCATAAAAACTATAATAAATAATAAAATTCCAATACCATACACTTAACAATTCAGGAATTATTTATACAAAAACTACCACACCAAACACTATTTCATACAATCCAGAAAAAAGGAGTCCACAATGACCCATAACACTATTTTCACTTACTTGCACAGATTAAATCCTTTTCCAGCATGCAATCCATGAACCACGTTCCACAGTTAAGTAACTCTATCAAGCATTGTGCACAGCTCCTGAGTTAACTTCTGTTTAGTTCAT
Organism: Neoceratodus forsteri; assembly: GCA_016271365.2. Taxonomy (NCBI): domain Eukaryota; kingdom Metazoa; phylum Chordata; order Ceratodontiformes; family Ceratodontidae; genus Neoceratodus; species Neoceratodus forsteri. The sequence goes on from CM057451.1 coordinate 46,951,867, forward strand.
GCAAAAAATTGCCACTATCACAAGAACGCCAAGGAGAAAAATCAAAGGCCTCAAGTAGCACAGATATGCCACAGATATGCCACAACAAACAAAACACTTAAAACTTTTAGGCTACCTGAGTTAAAAACCCTTTTAGCATGCTATTTCTTCCACTGTGCTTCAACATATCATCACCTACTAGCGGCTTGGACTCACCACTGACTGCCAACCATTTGAAACCATTTGAACTACACTAACACAACTCGCATAAACATCCTTTTTAACTTCAGCTTCAACAACCTTGTGGGCTTTAATTAAACAGTGAAATCAATTGAAACAGCCTCACGTTCAACATGCTTTCTTATTATTCTGATATAGCACACGTGTTACAGCTGTAACCTTTGGTTGATTAGTTAATTACCAGAACTAGTAAAATGAAACAATAGTAAATTGTCCCACTAATAGAGGTTTTCTAATTAGTCTTAAAGGCTATTATGCCCCTCTCTTTCAATTATACTACTAATTAAATAATAAAAAATTGAAAGAAAAAATAAATAAAACAGAAACAATGTAAAGGAATATAAAAGAAAAAATAGGTCAAATAAAATATAAGAAAATGTAAGTATAAAAGAACTGACAAAATTGAAAAAGTTATCTTTGGTAACTGTTGAACATGGATGGCAAAATATACATGACACAAATCTATGTACCCCTATGCACCCCTTATCTCATATATACTACAATATTACAATATAGCTAAAAATACAGGCAGCACGCCTATTATTTATTTTAACTACAGTAAAAACCCAATAAAATGCAAATCAACAGAGAGAGAGAGAGAATAAACAAAACAAATAAGATGCTGCGGCTCTCCAATCCATTGTTCACTGCTCCGAACGGCTTCTGTATATTTCTTCTTGCAGACCACCAGCTCTTTCTGGGGGAAATCCAGCTACCGGACAATGTTTTTTTTCTTCATTCAGTGTTCAATCCCACTCTTCAATCTTCAGTCTTCAGTCTCTCCTTCACTCCCCCTCTCTTCTCCACCACCTTTCTTCACTTCAGGAGCCCACCATCAAAACACCACTGCAAGATACAGAAAACAATGGGCAGACCACTCAGGGACAAAGGACAGCAATAAGTTCTACTGGAAAGGGAAATAAATACACAGGCAACAGTAGAATACCTGTTCTAAAGCAAAAATAAGCTTTTTATCCCCCTGTTTCTGGATCTTCCTCCACAAGAATCCAAAGTGCATAGCAGATGTCTGTCTCTCACACTCTCCTCTCTGTAAATGAATTGCTGAGCTGCTGTAGGCTGCTCTGTTTCTTCTTGTTTTATTGCACCCTTCTGCTGCCCACCTGCATCACTTTTCTCTTCGGAATCACCCTCCATTGCTACCCCGACAGTCTGTTGAAAGTCCCTGTCCATAGTCTGCCTAGAATTCATATCTTCATGCCCTATAGAAACACCGACTGGGGTCAGGGACATGACTGCAGTCTGTAACCCAACCTTCTCCAGAACTGAACCAGCATCTGCCATCCTACACTCAGACAGCAGCACCCCCTACAGACAGAGTAGGGGAATTTTTTATTGAAACAATATAATTCAAACATAAACATAAAAACAGGTGAAAACCATAATATTGTCCAAACATTTCTTCTACATGCAAAGGTTTTTTTTATATGTAATGTGTAAAACAAATAAAAAAAACCCCAAAACATTGGAAATTCACAACTTGTGGTATTCAAAGTGGAGAAATCATAATGATAAACCAAAAGGTGTAGGATTTATTCTTTAATCCTTGTTTTTGTTTTCCTTATTATACCTATTTCCATATTTGCATTTGTATTCTATTCTGACAAAAACCAGGTGCAATTTTTCATAACGTCTTATACTTTGAAGCAGTAAGTTTTTGTTTCTCCATGTTGTAAAATGAAGCTAGAGCAAACTTTGTCTTGTCAAAACTGTAGTTGGTGAGAATTGTTTTTGCTGAAGTACAAGAGCACAATGAGCTGGCCACAAATAAAACTAGCATACTGCAAACACCAACCGAATGGTGTTGTGATGCAATTTGACATACTGTAAACCAGTGGATATAATCCTAACATCAGTATTTCATAAGTAATTGGGGAGATGCATTTTTCTCCCCAAAGGTCCACTAACTGAGATTAAAAGACTTTCAAGAAGGGACAATTAAAAAAGAAATGTTCCATGGTTTCTAGCTCACCTGGACACATAACATAGGGCACATTCACTCCTCCACTGCTTTGTGTTTGTGATTATTTTTTACCCTCAAACAGCCATAACAAGATAACCAGGATATATCCCAGAACTTTATTGGGATTCTCTTATCAATTAATTATACAACTACTATGTCTAATTCTTCCTCCTGTGCACACAGAATCTTGGGATGCTCATAAAACTTGTCCCAGAGTACTGTAACATAGAAAGCCTTCCTTGTATTTACCATTACAAAAAGAACTGTAATTTGCCATGGCCATAATTTCAAAAAACTGTATGTACAAAATCCAGAATTTGTAAACTTCTAAAATTTCTTGGGATTTCAAAGGGATCTGAGTTTCATATGTTACATAACTATAGTATTTTGGAATGCAAAATATCATACCAGGATGATGTACTTCCCTTCAAAACTGGTAAAAAAGTCTAATAAATAAATAAACTGATGAAAAATAACACTGGGTGTACCATACATACTCCTCTGTAACAGTAATCATGGTATGTGTGTAATCTTTTTGTTGGGTTTAACTGACTGCCACCAAATGCCTATAAAAAACAAGTTATTGATTTTTGCCTCTAATTTTAATGGAGGTAGAAAAAAAAATAGGCACCAAGTGTAAGAAAATGGGAAGAATGAATGTTTTAATAAGAAACACCCTTTTCCTTTTGGAAATACAATTATATTTCCAGGACATAATTATTCCAATTGCTTTGTCTGCTGCCTGAGTACAGTTAAGGCTAGTGTCATCCGGACTACCAAACAGTTGTCCCAAAATTTTTATTAGTTCATCAGAGAATTTTATGTTGGCAATACATTGCCTTTTTTGTGTTTCAGTTGGGGAGTACACACAAATTCCCTTACTTTTCTTATAATTTAATTTTGCACCCGATATTGCCTCATACTCTGAGATTATGTTTATTAAAGCTGAACTTGAGACTTCTTGTTAAAAAACACCCTACACAAGCTGACTCTGATGAGGATGAAGGGTGATGTACTGTATGCCTGTTTTTATTAATATCTGACCACTCTGCCCTATGGGACTACAATCTGTAATTAATTAAAAATGCTGTTTTAGGGCGCAAGTCACCCAAGCCTGAGCAATCTGTTTAGGGATGTTTTCCCAACAGCATGGGTCTTATATAAGGGGCTGCTGTCTACTGACAGTGTTAGGAAAATACCGACAAAAAGTTTTGTTAAGCTGTGTTTGCAGCTCTAATTGTTATTCCTCTCCATGGGAACTGTTAGCAGATTGGTATTTGTTATTGTTGGCGAGAATTTCACCTCCTCAGTTTGTAAACATGATATTCATCCTTTAAATCATTCTGCTACCCACAGGGCAAGGATGCCTTGTCTTGCCTAGAACTGTGGGCTAGCTGCATACCATAACTGAGCCCAGGCCTTTTCTAAACAGACCTATCACGTGTGCTAATGTTTAAGCTCCCTCCAAGCATAAATTCTGCTAGGGATATGATATATTGGGTGGCATGGTTTTTCCACAAATGAGTTGGTGAGAGTTTAACAGGTCTACCATATAATCATATCAGACTTTACTCCTTGGTAGATTGTTAGTCAGATCCTTGAGACTGTATGGACTTATGGACCTTATAGATATCAGTGTACTTCTACTGCATTCTGTACCTCCAGTTCCTGGGTCTGTGAACTTCTTGTGGTCATTTTATGTTATATGTACTGTATATCATAAAATAAATAAATAAATAGTTAGAAAAAAAGCTTAACATTGGACTCCATCTGTAGTACATTTGCAGACATCTTCAGCATAGGCACAAACTGATGGTAATAGCTGCTGTTTTGGTTGGCATATCTTAGGAATACTTGGATTTTCCAAAATCTTACATAAAAAGGGGTCTATTTGGAATACATAAAGCAGGGAGCTTAAGAGACACCCCTGAAACACCCCATTTTTTCCTTGAAATTGTCAACCTGGAATTCTATTACGATATGGCTGTATCCATGCCTGTGTGTACAGCATATGTATCCAGGAGATAAAAGTCTCCAGAATGTTATATGCCTGTAACACCTGAAACAAATAAAAATGGTCCTCTCTGTCGAAGGCCTTAGCTTAGTCCAAAGAAAAGATTAAATCTGAATTTTCCACAGTGCAAGAATCAAATAAATCCCATATGTAAAGTAAGTTATGGAAGATGGATCTGTTCAGGATTGTACAAGACTGAACTGGGGATATGAGCAATTCTGCCACTTTAGAGATATGCATTAACAACATGGAGGCCAATATTTTGTAGTCCACATTTAAGAGACTTATTGGATGCCAATTCTTTAAATTTGTCATCTCCTTTTTTATATAATATATACAATAATGGCTGGGGAGGTGGTTATAATGAGAATGTTAGACACTTCCAAGGTGTGGAATGCCACATAATCCCTGAGAACAAAGCTTGAGGGGTTTGTACAGGCATCCCACACCGAGGGAGTGTCTAACATTTGAGTTTCACACATCTCCCCAGCTTTTATTTTATATAATTGTTGGGGAATGCTTTTTCACCTCAGCAGTTATATAAAACACATTTAAATTAACTTACTGCAGATTCCAACTGGCAGCAAACTGCGGCATGCTGTGTAGTGAAGAGGACCTGAAGAGCACTTTTTGTGCATGCTCACACACATTATAACCCATTGGTAATAACAGAAAATTATAACTCCCTTCCTCTATGGGGAAAAGTGGTCGCCTGTTATTATAATATCATTATAGCCTGAGTCATTGAGGTTGGTAAAGATTTTTTCCAGATGATGTTATTAAACACCAGGGATAACACCGGTGTGAGAATGTCTGTATAATTTTGGTATAATTCGGCAGTTAACCCTTTGCACCTTGGGGAGGATTGCTTCTTCAATTTTTTATAGCTTGTGCAATTTCTTGTGGCTGAAAATCCTTCAGCATGCCACCTGCATCTCCACAGGAATGGCAGGCAGGTCCAAAGATTGAAGATAGTAATCATATCATACTGCTGAGGAAGGATTCCAAAGGCTGTTTCTAAATAGATTTGCATGATCTGCAAGACCATTTTTGGAGATGACTGCAATGACTGGGTATTCAGATCTCTTACCATTTCCAAACTTGTGTGGGAGAGTTTACCTTTACAATTTTTAAAAGTTTCCAAAACTGTTTTTTTCCCTTGTGCCCCATACTAGGCATTCATTTTTAATGTGTCCACCATAATATATTGGTACTCCACTATTTCTGTTTTTATGCTTTCAATTTGATTTTTCAAATCAAGTTTTATCTAGTAAGCAGATTAAATTAAATCTAGTAGTTTTTCTAAGATTTAAATATGTGAAATAAGCATTTTGGTGCTTTCTCTGGGCCAAGGATTTAAAAAAAAGATACCAAATCTTTCTTTGTGTCTAGCCACCAATCCGTTAAATTTTCATTGGCATCCATTATAGAAATTTGTGTCTTTAGTAAGTCTTCCCCTGATTCCTTAATCCAGGATTCTTCTAACAATTAGTTATTTAATTTCCATCTGGAATGAGTTGTTTGGTTATAACTCATTTTTTGTACAACAGACCAGAGTCATCGCCACATGATCTGAGATGTCACATGGAATACTGCTAGCCTGAAGAACAAAAAGGTTTTGCAAAATAAAAGTAAAATCTATTCTAGTAATCATGTTTCCTCCAAAATACATTTTTGCCTCAGTGGTGTACAATTCTTTGTACCCATCCTTGAGACCTGCTGTGGTATGTATTGATTGTAAACAGTTTGTATCCCCAAACAATTTAGATATGGTTCCACCCTGATCCTCTGTGGTGAGTCCACAATTGAAATTGCCACCAAAACAATATATCTTTCTGTATGTAAATAGGGTTGAATTTTTTTTTTAAGTTCTGATCTTGTGGCAATGCTCTGCGGGGTATAAACATTAATTAAACAAAGCTTATGAGAGTGGTAGGTAATATCCAACATTAAAGCTCTACCTATACTAATTTCTACGATTCTATTGACTATAAAATCAAACCCCTTAAAAAGAATGGCAACTCCATCACATAAGTCCTTTCCTTGTGACCAGTAGGAGGCACCAACTGGCCATAATTGTTTTGCTGAGAGAAAGAGAGAGAGAGAGAGAGTGCAACCAAAAGCTTCCTTAAATCAAGGAGGTAAATTAATACACTACACCGAAACAAATTATTAATTTTTTTGGGCCTGTGTAAAAAACTAGTTTTGATGCTCTCTTTTTGGGGTGGACTTTTCTTAGTTTAACTTTTATTTGCCAGGGAGGAACTCTAGCTGGTAGAGATTTGCAGTCATTTATGACTAGACCTGTTACTTAAGCTCTGTGAAATAGGTATCTGAAAGGAACGAAGGCACTCCTTGGGGTGGAGGGTCAGAGTCATAGTTGATTGTTTCTGAAGGGCACAGGTTTACTCCCACCCACACTGCCCTTCACCCCACCTGCCCCAAGTGCATAACTCCTTTTATAGCAACGTACACCTGTTCATATCCTTAAAGGCACAGCACACTGAATAGAGGGCAGACACACTCACAGGCTTGCACACACTAAAACAAGAACAGAAAAAAAAGAAATAACATCTGAAACAGGAAGGGAGACAGTCATGTGGGGAGTGGTGTAATGCACTGGCTGTGGAGCAGCTATCTTCTGGGAGACATTCTGAAGACTGCATTGCTGCCCTATTTGCAAGCAGCTCTCTGGTCTGAGGGAGGAGGTTGCTTGACTCCATGCTGACCTGGCAGGGATTTGGGAAACCTATTCCCACACCCAGGGATTACCCAGGCCATTGCCACTACCTCAGAGGTTGCCAAGAAAGATGAGTGGTTGGACCACAGTGGGCTCAGGGTGGGTGAGGGTGGTGGAACAGAGGTGCATCCCTCCAGTTATGCATCTCCACAATTCATTCACCACTCTGGCAGAGCATGTATCCTCTATGGAGGCATCTGAAGTGGAAACCAAGGAGGATGCTGGGAACCTCCACAATGGAGACCCACAGGAGCATGGCACAGGACCCCACAGGGGAAGGAAATAACTCCTGGTAGGGGACAATTTTTATGGGGGTAGAACTGGAGGAGGAAGGGGAAAGGGAGGTAAGGTGCCTGCCTGGCACCATGACTTAGAGGGAAAGGAAATGAATCCTCAGGATCATGGGAGCAGCTGCAAGTGGGAGTGAGCTGGATGTCATTATCCACCTAGGGACAAATGATCTGGCTGAGAATGGGATCAGAGCAGTGCAAAAGGAGTTTGTGGAGTTGGGAAGGGGCCTTAGACAAGTGGAACACATGGTAACTTTCTCAGAAGTGCTACCTGTCTATGGCATGGATGAGGCTAGGGTACTACACACCATGGGATTCAATCACTGGTTGAAAAACTGGTGCAGAGCTCTGGAATTTGGCTTCATTGGGGACTGGGGCTACACCTGGAGGGATGCAGGCCTATACTGGCATGATGGTCTGCATCTGTCCAGGAGGGGAACCAGGATCCTAGGTGATAGGTTTAAATGCTTCATTGGCAAGCATTTAAACTAGCCAAGGGGGGAGGCACTGAAGAGGAGAAGGGAAATCCTAGCCCCCCCACAAAAAAATCAGGGTAGTTAGTGAGGTAAACACCAAGATAGGGCAGTCAATATGGAGTAGGGCTGGGGTAAATTAAGAAAAACACAAAGGCAGTAAGGCCAGGGACAGGGCAAAATGAAATAAGGCCATAAAAAAATGGAGGGTAATGAGTACCAATGCCTGTAGTCTAGGTAAAATGCTCCCCGAAATGGTGGCCTTGATGGAAGAGGGATGCCTGGATATCGTGGCAGTCACAAAAACATGGTACACAGAGAACCATGACTGGGATGTCAACATACCAGGGTACACAATCTACAGGAAGGACAGGGAGGGTAGAAGAGGAGGAGGAGGAGGAGCTCTCTATGTAAGGGAAGGGATCAAAGCAACAGACCTAAAGGGTAAACATGGAGGAGAGGAAGCACTGTGGGTCACCCTGGAGACTGGAAATGGCACCACAATCTGCACAGGGGTTGTATACAGACCCCTGTCTCAGGGGGAGGAAATGGACAAGGAAATGATAGAAGCCATCCTTAGGATGGCAGAGAAAGGGGAGATATTGCTGATGGGGGACCTGAATACACTAGATGTTAACTGGAGCACCTTTGCTGCAGCCACATCCAAGAGCAGGGCCATTCTCGATGCCCTACTGGGGCATGCCTGAGACAGCTAGTTTTGGAACCCACTTCGGAGGGAGAAATCTTAGACCTGGTACTCTCAAATGGGGACAGAGAGAGGATCTCAGACCTAGAAGTGGGTAGCCATCTGGGAACAAGCAATCACCAAACAGTGTGATTCATGATAAACTTTGCTGTAGAGTCAAGCCATACAAAGTAAAGGTACTGGACTTTAGGAGGGCTGATTTTGTCAAAATGGGAGAGTGCCTCAGAAAATCATTAGCAAACAGGCAAGAAGGTGGGGTGGAGCAACAATGGGGAAACATCAAAACCACCATCACAGAGGCAACAAGCCTTTGTGTGAAGCAAATAAACAAATCAAAACAAAAGAAAAATGTTTCTATGTTTAAAAGAAAAACACACTATGGTTCTCAAAAGAAGTATCAGGGAAGGTTAGGGAGAAAAAGATAGCATTCAGGAAGTATAAGGAAACACAGAAGGAGCAGGAGAGAGAACTGTATCAGTTAAAGCAGAAGGAAGCGGGGAAGGCAGTCGGAATACCAAAAGCCCAATCCGAGGAAAAGATAGCGAACTCGGTTAAGAATGGAGATAAAACCTTTTATAGGTACATTAGGGAGCAAAGAAAGACTAAGGTAGGGATACTGAGGCTGAATAAAGAGGAAGGTAGTTGGGCAGAGAGTGACAGTGAAAAAGCAGGGATACTGAACGAATACTTCTGCTCAATATTCACAAAGGAAGAGCAGGGGGAGATCTCAGATACCTAATCCAGTCAATAGAAGCACTCTGGATAGAAGGGTTGATATTAGTCCTTTCACAGAAGAAAGGGTTCTGAAAGAACTCCTAAAACTAAAGGTGGATAAAGCAATGGGACCTGATGGGATTCACCCCAGAATTCTAAAAGAACTATGGGAAGAAGTAGTAACACCACAAGACTACCCTTTTTAATAAATCATGGGAGGATGGTGTGGTACCCGAGGACTGGAGGAGGGCAGATGTGATTATCATTCACAAAAGTGGGAGCAAGACAGAGGCAGGAAACTTCAGATCTGTCAGTTTGACCTCAGTGGTAGGGAAAATGATGGAATCACTTCTGAAGGAAAGAACTGTTGAGTACCTAGAGGCCAGTGGGGCACAGGACCCAAGGCAGCATGGATTCATAGCAGGAAGGTCATGTCAGACAAATCTAATTGATTTCTTTGACTGGGTGACCAAAGTAGTAAAGCAAGGAGGGGCTGTGGACATGGCCTACCCAGACTTTAGCAAGGCATTTAACACAGTCCTACACAAAAGATTAATAAACACCTTAGCCAGCCTGGGAGTGGGTCCCAGGGTGGTAGCCTGGGTAAAACACTGGCTGGACAACAGGAAACAGAGAGTAATAGTAAATGGAGTCCACAGTGAAGAAAGGGGGGTTACTAGTGGGGTACTGCAGGGTTCACTACTGGGGCCAGTCCTTTTTAAAGTCTTTATAAATGACATTGCAGAAGGACTGGAAGGAAAAGTATGTCTCTTTGTAGGACACAAAGATCTGCAACAGGGCTGATACACAAGGTGGGGTGGAAAGGATGAAAAGGGACTTGGCAAGGTTGGAGGAATTGTCAAATGTATGGCAGCTTGAATTCAGCGCAAAGAAGTGCAAAGTAATGCACCTGGGAAACAAAACCCAAGGTGGGGTGAGATACTGACAACAAAAATGGAAAGGGACCTGGGGTAGTCATATCAGATGACCTAAAGAGCAATGTGAGAGGGCAGTAAGGAGGGCTGGTGGGATACTGGGATGCATAGGGAGAGGCATCACCAGTAGAAAACATGAAGTTGTTGTCCCTCTGTACAGACAGTTGATAAGACCACATCTGGAGTACTGTGTACAGTTCTGGAGACCCCATCTCTGCAAAGACATAGACAGAGTGGAGGCTGTCCAGAGGAGGGCAACCAAAATGGTGTGAGGTCTGCACCAGAAGACATATGAAGAAAGACTAAAGGAGCTTAAGATATATAGCCTTGAGGAAAGGAGGGGGGGGGGACATGATAGAAACTTTCAAATACCTCAAGGGAATCAGAAAAGTCCAAGAGGGTAGCATCTTTCAGAAAAAGAGATGTGCAAGAACAAGGGGGCACAGTTTGAAGATAGAGTGGGGGACAGCTCAGAGGTAAAGTAAGGAAGTATTTCTTCACAGAGAGGGTTGTAGGTGTATGGAACAGCCTTCCTGAGGAAATCATAGAGTCAAAAGCAGTGGGGGGGATCCAAGAATGTATGGGACAGATGTAAGGCAATTCTAGAGGGGGTAGGAGGAAGTAGGCTGTTGGTTAACTAGGATCTGCAGCTTATCCATTAGGTAGGAAAATGTACAGACTAGTGGGCCAAGCAGTCCTTATCTACCATCAGCTTCTAAGTTTCTATGTTTCTGCAGATGTTTTCAGCTGTGTCTCCTGCAAAAAAAAAGATATTACCTGGCACATTTTGCACAATTTAAGACTTTATGCTAAATGCATTTAATGTAAGGATGGAAATGCGAAAGTTAACCATCAATTAAACACTGTAGGGAAAACACACTAATTTTCACAGTCAGAAGAGATATCCATTTCTTGAAGAACCCACCCCATGTGTCAGAATCTTCCACTTCCTCATCCTGTTCCTCCATTGTTTCCTTTTAGCCAAAACTTGGAAGTGATTCCTGGTAACTACCTGTGATCTAGAAGGAACTTGCACTGACTTACGGTGCCCATGACCCCATCTATTAGATTTTAAAGCAACCTTATGAGTCCCATGCTGGGGGGTGCATGGCCTCTCTAGGTGAGGACCGAGGAGTAGCATTCTGAGTAATCTCCTCTAGTTCAGAGATGTTCTGCACTGTGTGGGAGCTAGCATCTCTTGGGGGAGAAAGAACATGTTCCTCTTGCAATTTTACCTTCTCAGTTTTCCCCTATGAAAGCAATGTCGGTGCCTGCATCTCTGTTTCCGCCCCAAGAGTAGAAAGATCCTTTAACTGTGCTTTTGCCTGAAATTCTGTAATGAATTGCTCTTGATTTTGAGGGGCCTGATCCAGCCTGCTGTGGTCCTCCTAGGGACACATCCTAAAAGAATGTCCAGCCGCATCACAGAGGTTGCACTTAAAAGGATTTGGACATGCCAGAATAATGTGCCCATAATCTAAACATAAGTTATATCAGGGTTTGTCACATATGGAACTATGGTGTGTGTGGACTCCACATTTATGACAAGTTTTTGGTTGGTCCAGGTAAAACACAGGCCTCAATCCCTCCCAATGTGGAAGGTCCCTGGGAGGTGCACAATTCCAGTATCAGTCTGTCTTAATTTTACTTTCACCTTCCAAGCCCCAGTCCAGACATAATGTTCATCTAGAACAGGGTAGGTCTACCCATGATTTCACATCTCTGCCTAAGCCAATACAGTACATCTGCTATGCTCACCCCAACATTCCTGAATAACAAAGTAATAGTTTTCAGAGTAGGTTTGGTTAAGGGAATTGGGGAAAAAAGGTGCCCATTAATTGGCTGTCATTCACTTCTGGATACTTCTGCAAAAACATCTCTAAGGTAGTAGCATTTTTGAAACTTATATCATAAACTACCACTCCCTTAACATGTATAAAAGCAAATAGTTCACCTGCTGAAATACCCATCATATCCTTTAAGATCTGTTGTAAAACCACCTTTCTATCCAGGGCACCTGTAGCTTTTCCATTAAATTTTAAGTGGACAGCATTCCTTCTTTGAGCAGGTTCCTCCACATTTTTAAACAAATCTGCCATCCTAAAAGTTTGATTTGGGTTTAGTTCTGTTTCATTTCCTTCCAGTTCAGGGACTTTTTCAGACTCCTGAGCTGTTGTTCCAGCATCTGGCAAATGCTGTGTGCCAGAAGGTGGTTCCATTGGTATGGTACCTGTATGTTGCCTTGTTTCTCCAGACTTCCGAAAAGTTTGTTCTGACTCAGTAAAGTTTTTTTGAGATTGGGTCCTGTGGGTAAGTTTGCTGACCTGCTGCTGCTGCAATCCTATTCCTGGTAGAATGCTTTTTCTCACAGGGTGGTAAGCCCGAAGATTTGTCTGCATTGTTCTGTTGTCTTTGTTCCAAAGTACCAGAGATAATTTCTCTAGCTGTAACTGGCCCTGGGGAAATCCAATGTCTCCCATCTGGTGCTTACTGCCAAACAGTAGCACGGAGAGTTGCATCAGGGCTCCAGGGTGTTTTCTCTCCTTCCTCTGAACATCCATGCCGAAGCTCCAAGGACGCCCTTGGTTCAGGTGAGTGCATAATTGTTTGTTCCCCAGATATATTTATAGCAGCTTCCAAAAATTGGGATAACATAGTAAACTGTGAGGCTGAATCTGTATTGTCTGTTGACACTGCAACAGTACCCACTCTGGGCAGTTTCTTCTTGTAACAATTTCAGTAAGGATGCTTTATGTGTTACCATAGCTGTTTTCAAGAGTTCCTTCTGTGGATCCAGGATATCTGTATTTTGCTTCTCCAAAATCATCATAGGTTTGCCCAATAAATTAATTTCAGAAAAGTCGTTCACAACATTTTGTGTATTCTTTATTGTAAATGATGCAGTACTTTGTACTTTTCCAAGTTCTTCACAATCCACAGGTTGTTGCTCCCCTGAACAAACAGACACTGAGTTTTCTTTTGAAATGAGCACAGTCCCAGAAACTATGAGACTTCTAGCTCTCTCCGCATCCTCTTCTCCATCCACCATCTTGGAAATGACTGACAGGGGTTCCCCCTACAGGTGAGTAGGGGAATTTCCCCAGGGGCCTGGCTAAATTTTCGCCATCCACGAAAAATAGCACCAATAGCTAATCTGGTTCAATTTCAGTTGGTAACCATCTGTATTGATCCTGTCCTCCAGGATGAGGCTGAAAGTAAGCAGAATTATCTAACTCTCCCTTCCCAGTCAACAGAAACAAAAATAAATAAATGTGGACTCTGTTCTGAAATGGGCCATGTTAGTAATGCCTGTCCAAATAAAGTAAAATGTAGCCTCTGTGATCAAGACCATTCTTTCTGGGTCTGTCTGTGGGCATCCCACAACAGAGGAGATGAAATGGACTTTGCAGAACAAGTTTTTTATGTTAATATGGCCCAGAAGTCAGATCCTCAGAAGTGAGAAAAGACCTTTAGGAAGACATACTACCGGACAAGCAGAAAAATCTGTTGGATCCAGTAGGGAGGTATCCTAAATACAAGAAACCAGATCCCCTCACTCTTCTAACACCTCCCATGAGGAGTCTAATGAATCAGTAGGACAATCACACTGGAGTGCGATGTGCATATTTATGTAACACATACAAACAGAGGTGAGAAAGAAGTAAATGCCTCAACTGGGACTTGAACCCAGGCCACCCGGAATACTGTTCTGATTGCGCTAACCAGCCATGCCACTGAGACAACTGGAACCTAGGCTGTCCCTGAGCTCATTACTCTTTCTCAACTGCACAACCCAATGGCACACAAATATTTACTTGTAACAATCACACAGGAGTGCAGTGTGCATATTTATGGAAGACATACAAACAGAGGTGAGAAAGAAGTAAGTGCCTCAACTGGGACTTGAACCCAGGCCACCCAGAATACCGTTCTGATTGCATTAACTGGTGGTACAGCTGGTTAGCACAATCGGAATGGTATTCCAGGCAGCCTGGGATCAAGTCCCAGCTGAGGCACTTATTTCTTTATCACCTCTGTTTGTATGAATCAGTAGGACCACAGCCAGGCAATGCACAAGATAGGGAGCAAGAAAGAGATCAGGATACTGTACCTCTAATCTTTCAATTGCCAGTGCATCTGAAGTTGTGCCAGAGCAATAAACCTCTGAAGCAGCTATAAAGAAGCACCAGAAACACAACAAATAGAGAGAGAAAGAGAACAAAAGGAGCAAAGAAGGTTTGTGAGGGAAGCTGAGACCGTAAACATGCCTCCCCCTTCCTCTACAGAAACTGTGGCCTTCATTAATGTTACAAGAAGATCCCTACAGAATACACCCAAAAGCAAAATATCCAGGAAAGATTCTATTGAACATGACAACACTAAAAGAATAAATACAGTACCCTAACCGACTTGTCATATGAAGAGAGGTTGGTTGAGTGAAAAGTATACTCGCTTGAATGCAGATGATTAAGAAGTGATTTATGTCTGGTGTTTAGAGCATTTAAGGAACATGATTTATGGGAGTGCGTAGGATTGTAAAGAAAAATTAATGACTGGTGGAGTAGGACACACAAATTTCAGCTAAAGGGTGAGCAATGCAAAACTAACAAAAGAGGGGATGAATATACCAAAGGGTGGTGACAACAAGGATTCCCCTTCCCAAAGCAGTGGTGTGCAGCACAACTATGGATGCATTCAAGAATTCCTTAGATAAGTATATGGGAGAAAACTGTAGTAGGAAACTCCATTGAAAAATGGCGAGTCATCTGTGGCTAACGCTGACTGGCTCCGATGAATCCTCTGAAGTTCTATGAACCTGTATGATGTTTTAAGCATTCATAGAGACTGGGGGAGGGAGACTGGTGAGCATTCTGATTCCTCTTCTATTCAATCTTCCCAGCTGGATCCATCCTCAGAAACAGAAGATCCCAGTACAGAACAAAGGCCTATTGTGCTGCCAAAGAAGAGGAAGTCAATTAGGAAATTGGAGGGGAGAAAGCGCAAAGGAAATATTAACTAATAACGCAGTGCTTTTCTTTTACAGTTTGTGAGCCATCTACAAGACGACGTAATATCCTTTGCCACTTTAAATGGCAATAGTATATATAATAGCAAGAAGTGGTTATCTACAGTACTATGTCACTACTGGAATTATACTATTTTCTTGCAGGACTCAATATTACATACATTGAGAGACATATCTAGCACAAAAAACTGTGGCCATGGGGATCTACTTTTTGGTCTATATGGGAGGAGAAATGTAGTATTTCAGGAATTATTTTCTCTTCAGATAAAGTACTGTAGCAGTTAAAACCTTAATTGATTTAATACCAGGGAGATTCCTAATACTGAATGTTCTTTTTCAAAATACTGATTTAAGATTAATTAACATTTATGCCCCTCATCCTAAGACAAGTAGAACTGAAACTTTCAAAACCATACAGCCTTATCTACATACATCTAAAGGTGTTATATTTGGAGGAGATTTCAACTGCAAATGTATAGATGACTCTAAGCTTCAATCAAAAAAGTGTGCTTTGATTCCTCTTATCTGGCACAGATGGTCACTTCTGCAGCTTTAGTGGATGCTGTTAACACTAGACATCATGATAGTACTTGGACCTTTCATAAAGGAAACTTAGCAAAATAATTAATTTTATATTTATATCGCTTTGGTCGCAGACAACATCAGCAATAGTTGTTCCAACATGGGAGCATGCTTTTGTGGGGCGGTTATTTGGAAGCCATAATTGTATGACCTTAGAGAAATGTCTTTGGAGGGTTGAATACATTTTTATTAGAAGATAAAAATCTAACAGTTAGGCTTCAACAATTTTTAAGAGACAAAACAACCTTAATAGATATGTATGATTCCACAATAGAGTAGTGGATTGATTTTTAAAATGAGGTTAAAACCAGTGGGGCAACACTTCTCTCAGAATGACCACTCAGTCTCAATCATGTTAGTAATGGTCTTAAAAGATTTAAAAAAAAATACACAACAGAGACAGATTTTTGAGATTAAGCTTATTTTACTTCTCAGTATGGTAGGAGAAGGGTTAGCATTTTACAACTTTTCTATGAGTATGGTAAAGTGGCTGGAACAAATCTAAATAAGACTAAAAGTAAGGGAATATTGTCAAATAAAACTTACAGTAGTACCATGCAGGATATTGAGGGCATTCAGATAGTGTCGGAACCCATTAAGATTTTGGGGGTTTTGTTTGGTGGATCTGAAATGGCTTCCTTTAGTTTGGAACAGAAACTGTCATTAGCAGAAGCAAAAGTTACTAAATGGTGCAGCTGGACTATGTTAAATAACTGAATTCCTGTATTTTTATTTCTCAGCTATATTAATCCACCCCCAGTTACTATGGAAACAAAACTGTGTACTTATTTTTTAGATTGCTGTGGGGTAGTTGTCTAAACTGAGTTAGGAGAGGGCACACATAAAGGAAATACAGGAAAGTGAGCTAAGAATGATTAACCCTATAGTTTTCTTTTTTTGTGTCTTTTTCACTTATAATGTCAGACCACTTTTACTAGGTACTGGGTCCTTAGGATTACTTTTGTTTCAGAAGAAATGTGGGTCTGTCTTCCTATACTGGGTGACAGATAGACTAAACTGTGAAGGGTAAATGTAAACCAGATGTAACACATGTGCCAGACTGCTTTAGGAAGCTTAAATAATGACACTTAGGGAAATATAGTATTTTTGCAAATACTGGGCCCTATTCACCAATGGACAGAGTGGCTACATGCTGTGTATCTGGGGCAAGTAGCCACTCCACACCCAATGCGCCCCCCATGCAGGATGCATTAACGGGGGGCATGCAACCCCAATGCACCCAATCCCCCTGGTCCATGGACCGCACTGCACCAGGGGCAGGTTGGGGACTTGCCAGCATGATGTGCCATGCACAAAGACATGCAGCATTGGTCACAGAGGTGCAGAGGGGGGGTGCAGGGTACACCAGGGAGAACCCTGCCATAAGCCCCTTATGTGCTCCATACACACATCGGGTCTCCATCTGGACAGGGCAGAAAGCCCACTCACCCACTGGAACCACTGCAGCTGTACCCCCCCATGGCTTCCCAGCACCACCCACTCCGCACACATCAGTGTGCAGCCCCTACCAAGTGCCCCCCACCCAAAACACACCCCACACAGAGACACCAGCCCAAGGATGCTGCCCCCATCCCTGAACAGCACTGCTTTCCCACACCTGTCACCAGCCCCTCCAAGTATATTGTGGGGCACAGTGCCCCCCCAGCACCACCAGTAGACCCCCTCACCCCATCCTTGCACACTGCTCTGGTGCTGCATCATGGGAGGGCTGGCAGCTTTGCTCTCCTCTCACCTCCACAGTCACTGGCCATTGGACATCTGCAGGGTGCATTGCCAACATGCACTCTGTCGCATAGGGGATCCAGTGAGTTACCTGGTCTGGGCATCTGACTGGATGCTCGGCCTGGTCCATGACTCTGCCCCTGGCTGCTCTGCAGAGTCCTGCATGCTGGGGGGTGGGTCCATGGACAGGTGACAGCCAGTGTTGAATTCCACTGGCATGCACCTGTCTCCAGGTGTGGACCTATGCAGACAGGATACGTGTCTCCAGTGCTTAATTCCTGCCCATTGGTGAATAGGGCCCATTGAGAGGAAAGTATATAAAAAGGTAATTAATGAATGTTTTTATCTTGATCCAGTGTTTCAAGACAGTAAAAGTATGGAAGAAAAGGCAATAAGAACACAATTGATAGAATCTAGACTTCCACAAAAAATGTGGGATACTAAATGGTTAAGTGCAGATGGCAAGTTGAATGTAAAAAATATAACCAGAAGAAGGACAGATTGTGTACAAGACCTGAATGTATACTTTAAGAGTAAAGTATGATGCATCTTTTTTCTACTGTAGCTATAGAGTAGCTATATCTCCAGTTTCTGAAACACTTTAGCACAGCATTGGAAAATTCTTCCATTTGAATATATGACTCATGAAGTGCTAATATTGGAAGATAGGAGCAGTCCCCGGACTTTTTGGCACAATAGCACTTTGAACATTTTTGCGCATGCTTAACATTGTGGATTTGGCAGTCCAGATGTTAGTTTGTCTTTTGGAATAAGAATATACCGTTGGTTAATTTAATTACCCTCATTGAAAATGAAATACACAATATTAGAGTGCATGAGTATGAATCTGTACCACAAGCTGTTTTTCATAAATATTGGAGCAATGTAGTATGTTTATAGAAGACACATGTCAATCTGCAGGGGTGACTAAAAGAGGATATAGATTAAAAGATGGACATTGATAGTATACTGTACCTATTTAGATAACAGAAAAGAGAATGTGTGTATTCTTATAGGAGATGCACAGTTTCTCATATGTCTTTTTCATTCTTTCTTTGGAAAGAAAAAAAAACACTATAGTGAACATGTTTTTGTCAATGCATGGTGTTGGATGTTTTGTTCTATAAAAATTCCCTTAATCTTTCTTTTTTTAAATTGAATTTATTTTAAGACTTCAACTTATAGAATACATACATAACCAAAACAATACATTTAACTATCCATTAACTATGTACAGGAAGTGAGTGCCAACATTCCCCTAATCTTGCAAAAAGTGCTTTGGGTTCTTTTACTTCCACCTGGACAGCACCGGATATGGCTAGATGGGACCTTGGTTTAATGTCTATTCTGAAAGACAGTGCACCTCAACAATACAGTACCCTCTAGTACTGCACCCAAGTGCCAGCATTTAGGTATGAGCCCAGTCCCAGTGTGGGGTGAGAACCCACAACCTTCTGGTGCAGAGATGGGTGTCCTAAAAACTGAGACACACTGACACTAAGACTCAAAAATAAAACACATGAGCTTTTTAGAAATTTGTAACACCCATTAGATTCCACTATGATTCTGTATTTCTAAAATGCATGCATAGAAAATAGAACATGGAACTGTTTGATATACAGGTACTGCATTCTAACCAGTCTCACTTAACACATTTGCTTGTTGTTATGTTGTCTTGTGCATATGCAAGCAACATATTGTGGTAGCTTGGAATAGCAGGTTTTGAAGGTGCAGTCCTGTTGTGGCCAATGCCCCCACTGCTTTTGGGGGCTTGTTTCTTGGCACCAGTAAATGCACATGCTGTCTATGACAGCAGTTGAAAAGCGTGCTGCCAACTTAATTTCGCTGTTGCAATGAGGGAGTGACCCATCATTGCAGGATGTGCCTTCCCTGGTGTAACATTTTAATAAAAATTGCGGTGGCTGTCGCCATCCACCTCTCACAGTCCACATAAAAGCTGACGTTGGGAATATCCAATCCCCCTGTCAGCATCATCATGCCCCCTTCCCAGTTTAGTTGCTGATGGGGGAGCCCAATCCCCATCGGCATAATGTCCCCGTACAAGTTGTTTGCCAAGGGGGGGTGCCAAATCATGTCTCCCCCCCCAACACAGATCCTTTTTTATTTGCCAACGGGGTGCCCAATCCCTATCGGCTCCAGTCCCTCCCCAAAACACACAGGTGGCACACTGGAAGCCCACTCCAGTGGGCCAAATGTACCTGTAGAAAAAGAAAACCTTCCCGCAATGTTTTAATTATTTTTTTTACCTGTAAAGTAGAAAATGGTTCCTCACTGTCGGTGGCCCCTTCCCAACCCGCACCACCTGTGTGCACCCCACCTCCCCACAACCCCTCACCCCATACTTACCTCCAGAGCCAGATGCGATGATCTTTGGTGGACCGGGAACATGTCTGCACTCTTCAAAGCCGACCACAAACTGAAGAAATGGTGGTAAGCTGTATAATGGCATCAGTGTTTTTTTTTTTTAACTTAGGTGGATATCTCAGCCATTTTTGTGAATTTTGGCACCACATTTTCAACACAGGGTTCTTGGAGTCCCACCTCATGAACTCAGTCACTGTCATTTTGTTATTTGGTCCCAAAACATGATTTTGCAATCACTTTGCAGAATCACCTTTTTGGACCAATTAATGAAACAACAGTGTCACAGTTCATGAGGTCAGCTCCCAAAAAGCCTATATTTCACATTTGGTGAAAAAATTCCCCAAAATGACTGTGTTACGAGTGTGCATTGCGCAGTTCCCATGCACGCTTATAACTTTAAGAATTTTTAATATTTTCACTCCAGATTTTCAACATTGCCATTTTTCAACACCTCCTCATAAACCGTACAGCTGTCGTTTTTCACATCTGGCCCAAAATGTGTTTTTGCACATGTGGAGCACAATGGTGCAGTCGCTGTGCAAAATCAATGTTCGGGACAGATTAAGAAAATCAGAGTGACAGTGTCCATAAGGAGAGGTCCCAAAAAGCCAATGTTGCAAATTTGGTGAAAACATTCCCAAAAATAACTGCGTTACCAGCGTGCATTGTGCAGTTTCTACGCACACTCGTAACTTCGCCAGTTTTTTGTATTTTTACTCCAGATTCTCAAAATTGACATTTTTGCACACTACTTGATGAACAGTATAGCTGTCATTTTTCACATTCTGCCCAAAACATGTTTTCACACCTGTGGCACACAATGGGCATGGTTGCTGTGCAAAATCAATATTTGGGACAGATTAAGAAAATCACAGTGCCACTGTTCATGAGCAGAGGTCCCAAAATGCCTATATTGGAAATCTGGTGTAAAAAGTCCCCCAAATAATTGCATTACAGGTGTACGTTGTGCAGTTTCTACTTAGTCTCGTGACTTCACCAATTTTGTTATATTTTCACTCCACATTTTGAACATTACCATTTTTTTACATCTCCTCATGAACAGTACAGCTGTTATTTTTCACATCCTGTTCAAAATGTGTTTTTGCACCTGTGGTGAAAAATGACATAGTTGTTGTGCAAAATCACCTTTCGCCTAACAAACTGATAGTGTCACTGTTCATGCAGTACGTTCACAAAAAAAACATGTTGAAAACTTGGAGTGAAAATACCAAGAAACGTCCAGGGCATTAGGGTTTCTGACCATAACGCCCTACCCTGTGGGGACTGATAGGTGTCAGGGGTGTAACTTGGGATTGTCAACAGTAATGTTCATGCCATTCCATCCCCACCGTGCAGTCAGTGACAGTCATCGAGGTGTGCCTTGGACTCTTCAGCCCAAAAGTTCACCCCATTCTCCTATCCTGCACCCATTTCAACATATTTCCTTATTTCCTTATGGAATGGGGTGAGTGTAAAGCCTGAACACCCAAAGGCACACCTCAACACTTGGAGTCTGCAGGGCAGGGTGAGGTGAAATGGTGTAATCGTTACTGCCGATGACCCAAAGGTACACCCCAATGCCTGTCAGTCTCTGTAGTGCGGGGTGGGGTTGACGTCAGTTCCATACTTCACTGCCATTCATATTATGCATCTCTCTAACTCCTGCACTACCAATGCCAATGCCAGCAAGACAACATTCGACATTGACAAATGCTTGTTTCATTGATGGTATAGTACCAATCATTTTGAAATGTTTTAAATTGTTTACCAGCACCATCATGTATCATGGGATATTTACCTAGCTCCAGCTGAATGGGCCCTGCATTTGCGAAACTAGAGCTCATCAAAGGAAGCAATACAGGAGGCAAATCGACATGATCATGCACATCCTGAGAATTTGCATCTCCACTTGGAACACCACTGCAAATTGTTGAACTACTGGCATATTCATTTTTATAATGTGTATAAACAGACAGTGGCAGATCATCTGAACAATCAACATCTATATTTGGTTCACTGTCAGCATCCATGTTGGACTCACCAGAATCATGTCAGTCATTAACAACAAATGAAGAGTTGACACTGTCAAGACCCCATCCTGGTCTTTAATTAACAGTGTTGCTGACAGCAGTATCCTGCACATTATCAGGTTTTTCAGCACTGCTTTGTACACACTGATTTTATTCCAACTTGTAGAACAAGCTGAAGTGCTTGCAACAATTACTGTTGAATCAACAGCTGACACTTTCAGTGATGGATCAGGTATTTCAATATAGCATAGTGTTTCAGAATCTGATGATTCATTAGAATTCATGTCCTGGTTGTTCTCAGTATCTGTCTGTGTTGAGGATGTACCTAGCCCCCCCCAAATAATCACGGTAGTAAATACGGCAAACACCAACATAGAGGTTTCGATAGGGAGAAGGGCAGGGGTAAATGGAGAAAGTGACAAAGGCAAGAAGGACAGGGATGGGGCAAAAGGGAGTAAGGCCATCAGGAAATTGAGGGTAATGAGTACCAATGCCCATAGTCTGGGCAACAAGCTCCCTGAGCTGATGGCCTTAATGGAAGAGGGATGTCTGGATATCGTAGCAGTCACAGAAACATGGTACACAGAGAACCATGACTGGGATGTTAACATACCAGGGTACATAACCTACAGGAGAGACAGGCAGGGGAGAAAAGGGGGAGGAGTAGCTGACTATGTAAAGCAAGGGATAAAGCAACTGAACAAAAGAGTAAACAGGGAGGAGAGGAGGCACTCAGGGTCACCTTGGAGACTGAAAAGGGCACCACAATCCGACAGGGTTGTGTACAGACCCCATGTCAGGGAAGGAATGGACAAGGATATGATAGAAGGCATTCTTAGAATGGCAGAGAAAGGGAGATACTGTTGATGGGAGACCTGAATATGCCAGATGTTAACTGGAGCACATTGCTGCAGCCACATCCAAGAGCAGGGCCATTCTTGATGCCCTACAGGTGGCAGGCATTAGACAGCTAGTTTGAACCCACTCGTGGGGAGCAATCTTAGACCTCGTACTCTCAAATGGGGCAGTGAGAGGATCTCAGATCTAGAAGTAGGTTGCTATCTGGGACAAGTGACCATCAAACAGTGTGGTTCACGTTAAACTCAGCTACAGAGTCAAGCCCATACAAAAGTGAGGTACTGGACTTTAGGAGGGCTGACTTTGGCAAGATGGGAGAGTGCCTCAGAAAAGCACTAGCAAACAGGCTAGAAGGAGGTATGGAAAACAATGGGAATTATCAAAACTGCCATCACAGAGGCAACAAGCCTTTGTGTGAAGCAAATAAACAAATCAAAATGAAAGAAAAAGCCACTATGGTTCTCAAAAGAGGTGGCTGTGAAAGTCAGGAAGAAAAAGATAGCATTCCCGAAGTATAAGAAAACACAGAAGGAGCAGGACAGAGAGCTGTACCAGTTAAGGCAGAAGGAAGCAGGGAGGGAAGTCAGAATAGCAAAGGCCCAAACTGAGGAAAAGATAGCCAACTCAGTTAAGAAGGGGGATAAAACCTTTTATAGGTACATCAGCAAGCGTAGAAAGACAAAGGGAGGGATAGTGAGGCTGAATAGAATGAACAGTGGGTGGGCAGAGGGGGACAGTGAAAACGCAGGAATACTGAACGAATATTTCTGCTCAGTATTCACAAAAGAGGAGGGAAGTGCTCAATCCAACTAACAGGAAGCACCTTGATAGGGGGTCGATCCCAGTCCTTTCACAGAAGAAAGGGTTCTGCAAGAACTCCTAAAACTGAAGGTGGACAAAGCAATGGGTCCTGATGGAATTCACCCCAGAATTCTAAAAGAATTAAGGAGGAACTAGTGAAACCACTGGCTACTCTTTTAATAAATCATGGGAGGATGGTGTGGTACCCAAGGACTGGAGGAAGGCGGATGTGATTCCCCTTCACAAAAGTGGGACCAAGACAGAGGCAGGAAACTACAGACCTTCAGTCTGACCTCTGTGGTAGGGAAAGTGATGGAGTCACTCTGAAGGAAAGAATAGTTGAGTACCTAGAGGCCAGTGGAGCACAGGACCCATGGCAGCATGGGTTCACAGTGGGAAGGTCATGTCAGACGAATCTAATAGATTTCTTTGACTGGGTGACCAAAGCAGTAGACCAGGGAGGGCTGTGGACATGGCCTACCTAGACTTTAGCAAGGCATTTGACACAGTTCCACACAAAAGATTAATAGTCAAATTAACCAGCCTGGGAGTGGGACCAGGGTGGTAGCCTGGAATAAACATTGGCTGGACAACAGGACTAGAAGGTAATTGTAAATGGAGTCCACTCTGAAGAAAGGGGTTACTAAGTGGGGTACCACAGGGTTCAGTATTGGGTCCAGTCCTTTTTAATGTCTTCATCAGTGACATTGCAGAGGGACTGGAAGGAAAAGTATGCCTTTTTGCAGATGACACAAAGATCTGCAAATGGGTTGATACACAAGGAGGCGTGGAAAGGATGAAAAGGGACTTGGCAAGGTTGGAGGAATGGTCAGAAGTATGGCAGCTAGGATTCAATGCAAAGAAGTGCAAAATAATGCACCTGGGAAACAAGAACCCAGGGGAAGAATACACAATGGGGGGGAGGTAGTAACAACAACAAAAAAGGAAAGGGACCTGGGGTAATCATATCAGATGACCTTAAGGTTAGCAAGCAATGTGAGAAGGCAGTAGGGAGGGCTGGGGGTATACTGGGATGTATAGGGAGAGGCATCATCAGCAGAAAACAGGAAGTTGTTATCCCTCTGTACAGACAGTTGGTGAGACCCCATCTGGAGTACTGTGTCCAGTTCTGGAGACCCCATCTCCGCAAGGACATAGACAGGATAGAGGCAGTCCAGAGGAGGGCAACTAAAATGGTGCAGGGTCTGCAAGAGAAGCCATATAAGGAGAGACTAAAGGAGCTTAACATGTATACCCTTGAGGAAAGAAGGGAGAGGGGGGACATGATAGAAACTTTTAAGTACCTCAGTGGAATCAACAAAGTCCAAGAGGGTAGCATCTTTCAGAAAAGAGTCTTGCAAGAACAAGGGACACAATTTAAAGATAGAAGGAGGGCGGTTCAGGGCAATGTGAGGAAGTATTATTTCACAGAGAGGGTAGTGGATGCATGGAACAGCCTTCCTGAGGAGGTTGTGGGGTCTAAAACGTGGAGAATTCAAGAATGCATGGGACAGACATAAGGCAATTCTTGTGGGAGGTAGGAAGAAATAGGCTGTTGGTTAACTAGGATCTGCGGTCTATCCTGTAGGTAGGGAAATGGGCAGACTAGATGGGCCTAGCGGTCCTTATCTGCCGTCAAAGTCTATGTTTCTATGTTTCTATGTAGTCCCAACTACTCCACCAACGAAACTAGCACTCTCTGCTGAGATATATCTAGTCTGTAACAAATCACCTCCCTTGATTTCAGGATCTCAGCACAGAAAAATATTTGAAACACCTGTTTTCCTTTGTAACATCTGTGTTGGTCCAATAAAAAGTATCAGATCATCTTTTCTCAGGACCTCAGCAGGCATTATTAAATTATGCTTGTTTCTGTTGTCATTGTCAAATACTGAATCACATTCCAGACAAGTTACTCTTCTTTTTGTTTTAGGCATTTAATAAGTTAGGTCTTAGACAAATAAGTGATGTGAGATGAACTGAAAAGCAGAATGAGGTAATGGCTGTCTTGTGACAGACAAAAACTAAGTTTATATAATTGCTTAGTATAGTACTTCAGCAAAGGAAGGAATGCGTTCACTCAGAGCAGAACAAGTGCAGGCAATGTTTGTCACTGTACTCTGAATGCTTATTCAGGTGTTGCACTGAAACATGTTTGTTGTATATTGGTGTACATTTTATCGGGAACAATAAAAAGAGAAGAGTTACAGAACTGTCTTCACTCTCAAACAGTAAGCAGAAACAGTGGGAAAATTTTATATACTGTCATGTCAGCACTCTCTCATTGGACTGTGCACTGTGACTGGACTGGCTGAAGTTCTGTGAGACCTCACTGAGAAACAGAAAGATGATATATTTTTGTGTTAATGGTAAGCAACCACTCACTAGCACACAGCTGAGATTATTTTGTCCCACACAAAACTGGATCTGAGAGGCTGTGTTGGGAGTCTCACACTGAACTGGGAAATATCCTGATATTGTATGGTCCATCAGACCTCACTGAGAAACAGAAAGATTATACGTTTTTGTGTTCTGTGTGTTAACATTGCATTACAAAATATTATGGGACAAAATATTGCAGTCAAAATATTGTGGAAAAAAAATAAAGTGTGGTAAAAACATCACAGGACAGAACAGTGCCAGGAGCAGGCAGTACAAGCTGCAGGGTGGCAAAAGAGCATAGGACACTGGAGGCTTCATTGGGGAGGGGCCTAATTTTGCACAGTCACTCTTTGGTCACTTTGCTGTGCTTCACAGTCCCGCACAGTATTGGGGCAAAGCAAGTGTGAGGGGAGCTGTGCCGGTCACTGTATGGGATCTGGTGGCACTGGCGCTCTAGGTAAGTGGGTTTGGCAGGGTGGGTGGTCAGTGCTATGGTGGGGTGGCACTAGACACCAGGAACTGATGTGTGAACTGGGGAATGGCATTCAGAAGGTGGGAGTGTTCGACCGGACACCATGGACTAGGGTCTTGTGCTATATGCACTACATCTTTGTCTTGTATGAGTACACACTGTCTACTCATTTGGAATGTGGCCAGAGATTCAGGGCTGGTGGGGACCAGACCACTGGAAACCAAGGAGTCCATATTCATTCACAGGCCCAGGGATGGGGAACCATGGAGGGCTACTGACCACCAGAGAGCTGGTGTATTGTGAGGCCAGGGCTCAGGAACTGGGGGCACTAGATACCAGGGATTATTTTATTAGTATATGGGCTGGTGATAAGTAGGTGGGGGGGGCCACTAGGCAAAAGGGCTTAAGTAAATCGGTGATCAGAAGGGGGGACCATGGACCACCAGGGGGCAAGTATTCTCCCCCATGTACTAACTTGGTTGTTAGCTGCGCACTGCAGGAAAGGGACTGCATTAGCCCCTTTTGTGCAGTGCAAATCCGCTGAAGATGGGGTTGTGCAGGCATTTCTGTTCCCACTTTGCCTTTGCCCACCCACATACATTATTTTTTTGAAAAGGCACTAACCCTGTTTGCCCACACAACTGCCTTTTTGAATATTGCACTCCAGTGCAAAACCCAGTTTGTATGGGAAAACAACCAATTGTACCCATGCAAACCTTTGAATGTTGGGCTCCAAGTCTGCTTAAGGATGATATTTGCCATGCAGTTTTGGAATAGGAGTTGGGTTAATTTTGAGCCTGTGATCTTCCCTATATTTCTAAATAATTAGAATGTTGCTTTTATGCTGATTTGTATAGTTATACTGGGTTTATATGTATGCTCTTTTTAAATTTGCACATAATTGTTAAGCACTTAGCACTTTTGGGTATTGGGTTTGAGGTCCAGTTGTCATAGATGATGCTTTTATGTGTACTGCCTCTTTGAATGCTGGGGTCCCTATTAGGAATCAACTTTCCATGATGGTGTCTATAATAAAGCCCCATACTGATATGAGATGCATTGGGTGATGCAATCTGCTGAAGGTGCTGAGAAGCTGAAACAAAAAAAAATTAAATTAGGACATCCCTGAAACAATTACGAAGCTTGAATAAAAATGAAACAAAGCAAGAATCTAAGGAGCAGTGAAGAAAGATATACAAGGAAGAATTAATTCACATTGACAATTTGGTGAAATAAATGATGCAGCAAAAAATGGTTTGGGAAAAACTGGGGCCCTCACTCCATCTCACAGCTGAGAACCAATCTGAAAAGTGTCACAGAGCTGATCAGCATGACTAAAGGAACCCCAACATAATGAAGGATGCACCCCTGAAGGTACCATGGAGCCTAGCTGTCTCGGATTTTCTCACCAAGAAAGAGACAGAGACAGTGAGTGGTGGGTGCTCAGTCAGCAACTAATTATTAATTGTCACACATTCTTTAGTCACCCCTGACTTTCATGTTTCTTATGATTTTCTGTCCAATACATGAATAAGCACATTACTTCATAGAATTTGACATAGAAACATAGAATTTAACAGCAGATAAGGACCGCTTGGCCCACCCAGTCTGCCCATTTCCCTACCTAATGGATAAGCTGCAGATCCTAGTTAACCAGCAGCCTACTTCTTCTTATCCCCACCCCTCCTAGAATTGCCTTATGACTGTCCCATGCATGCTTGAATTCAACCACTGTTTTT
Organism: Neoceratodus forsteri; assembly: GCA_016271365.2. Taxonomy (NCBI): domain Eukaryota; kingdom Metazoa; phylum Chordata; order Ceratodontiformes; family Ceratodontidae; genus Neoceratodus; species Neoceratodus forsteri. The sequence continues at coordinate 46,979,957 of CM057451.1, forward strand.
GACTCCACAACCTCCTCCGGAAGGCTGTTCCATGCATCCACAACTCTCTCTGTGAAAAAAATACTTCCTTAAATTACCTCTGAACCGCCCCCCCCATCTTCAAATTGTGCCCCTTGTTCTTGCACACCTCTTTTTTTGAAAGATACTACCCTCTTCGACTTTGTTGATTCCCTTGAGGTACTTGAAAGTTTCTATCATGTCCCCCCTCTCCCTTCTTTCCTCGAGGCTATACATATTAAGCTCCTTAAGTCTCTCTTCATATGTCTTCCGGTGCAGACCCTGCACCATTTAGTTGCCCTCCTCTGGACAGCTTCCATCCTGTCTATGTCTTTGCGGAGATTGGGTCTCCAGAACTGCACACAGTACTCCAGATGGGGTCTCACCAGCTGTCTGTACAGAGGGATAATAACTTCTATTTTCTACTGGTGATGCCTCTCCCTATGCATCCCAGTATCCCCAACCCTCCTTGCTGCCCTCTCACACATTGTTTGCTCACCTTTAGGTCATCTGATATGACTACCCCCAGGTCCCTTTCCATTTTGTTGTTGTTAGTATCTCACCCCATTGTGTACTCTTCCCTGGGTTTTGTTTCCCAGGTGCATTACCTTACACTTCTTAGCATTGAATCTAAGCTGCCATACATTTGACCATTCCTCTAAACTTGCCAAGTCCCTTCTCATCCTTTCCACCCCACCTTGTGCATCTACTCTGTTGCAGATCTTTGTGTCATCTGCAAAGAGATATACTTTCCTTCAGTCCCTCTGCAATGTCGCTTATAAAGACATTGACAAGGACCAGTCCTAATACTGAACCCTGCAGTACCCCACTAGTAATCCCCCTTTCTTCTGAGTGGACTCCATTTACTATTACTCTCTGTGTCCTATTCTCCAGCCAATTCTTTACCCAGGCTGTCATCTTGGGACTCCCTCCCAGACTGTGTCAAATGCCTTGCTAAAATCTAGGTAGGCCATGTCCACAGCCTCTCCCTGATCTACTACTTTGGTCACCCAGTCAAAGAAATCTATCAGATTTGTCTGGCATGACCTTCCCGCTGTGAATCCATGCTGCCTTGGGTCCTGTGCCCCTCTGGCCTCTAGATACTCAACAGTTCTTTCCTTCAGAAGTGATTCCATCATTTTCCCTACCACTGAGGTTAAACTAACAGGTCTGTAGTTTCCTGCTTCTGCCTTGCTCCCACTTTTGTGAAGGAGAATCAAATCTGCCCTCCTCCAGTCCTCGGGTACCACCCCATCAACCCATGATTTGTTAAAGAGGGTAGTCAGTGGTGTCGCTAGTTCTACCCTTAGTTCTTTTAGAATTCTGGGATGAATCCCATCAGGCCCCATTGCTTTGTCCACCTTTAGTTTTAAGAGTTCGTTCAGAACCCTTTCTTCTGTAATTGGGCTGGTATCAACTTCTGTATCTAGAGTGTTTCTACTGTTTGTTTTAGGTACCTCCCCCTCTTCCTTTGTAAATACTGAGCAAAAATATTTGTTTAGTATCTCTGCCTTTTCACAGTCACCCTCTGCTCACCCTCCCTCCCCTTTATTAAGCCTCACTATCCCTCCCTTGGTCTTCCTTCGCTCCCCGATGTACCTATAAAAGGTTTTATCCCCCTTCTTAACTAAGTTGGCTACCTTTTCCTTGGTTTGGGCCTTTGCTGTTCTGACTGCCTTCCCAGCTTCCTTTTGCTTTAACTGATACAGTTCTCTGTCCTGCTCCTTCTGTGATTCCTTGTACTTCCGGAATGTTTTCTTTTTCTCTTGAACCTTCACTGCCACTTCCTTTGAGAACCACAGTGGTTTCTTACATCGTTTCGTTTTGTTTATTTGCTTCATGCAAAGTCTTGTTACCTCTGTGATGGCAGTTTTTATTATTCCCCATTGTTCTTCCATCCCTCCTTCCTGCCCATTTGCTAGTGCATTCCTTAGGCACTCACCCATTTTGGCAAAATCAGCCATCCTAAAGTCCAGTACTTTTGCCTTTGTATGGCTTGACTCTATTGCTGTGTTTATTATGAACCATACTGTTCGATGGTCACTAGTTCCCAGATGGCTACCCACTTCTACATCTGTGATCCTCTCTTCATCTCCATTTGAGAGAACCAGGTCTAAGATTGCTCCCTCTTGAGTGGGCTCCAATACTAGTCATCTAAGGCATGCCCCCTGTAGGGCATCTAGAATAACCCCACTCTTCAAAGTGGCTGCTGCAACTGCACTCTAGTTAACATCTGGCATATTCAGATCACCCATCAGCAATATCTCCCCTTTTTCTGCCATTCTTTTTTTTTTTTTTTTTAGTTTACATTTTTTCCTCCTCGCCTAACCGCCGACCGCCCGGGACTATCAGCCCGTGCAGCTTCCACCTACTCCAGATCAGCCTCGAGCCCTCCGATGCCCGCGGCTTACCCCCCACGGCCGGGCTACAGAGCGGGGAGAGCACCGTGCAGACACTATTTTTAAGGCCAGAGGGCTGGCCTGAGAGGCTAATTGTGCCGCCGCGTGCTTTTGCAGGGCGGCTGGCAGCCATCCATTTTCCGGTTTTCTGGGGCGGAACGTGCAATGACGATGACGCCTGGGTCCGCCCCCAAGTCCACTCCTTTGAGTGTCGGTGGCTGTGACTCCGAGGCCTCCGCCCAAGGTCACTGGTATCCCGATCACTGACCCGCCTTTCCCCTGGAAGAGAGAGCAGTCCGTGGGGCGCTCGATCCTTCTCCCGGCCGGCCCTCCGGCGGCCAGGTCCGTTCCTGAACCGAATCGCTTGGCGTCTAGGCAATCCCACGCTGCGCCAGCGGGCCGGCTTTTTCTGCCATTCTAAGTATACTTTCTATCATTTCCTTGTCCATTTCTTCCCCCTGAGAAGGGGGTCTGTATACAACCCCTGTGCAGATTGTGGTGCCATTGCTGGTCTCCAAATTTACACACAGTGCTTCTTCTCCTCCTCCCTGTTTACCCTTTTGTTCTGTTGCTTTGATTCTTTCCCTTATGTAAAGAGGTAGTCCTCCTCCTCTTTTACCCTCCCTGTCCCTCCTGTAGATAGTGTATCCTGGTATGTTTACGTCCCAGTCATGGTTTTGCGTGTACCATGTTTCTGTGACTGCCATAATATCCAGATGTTCCTCCTCCATCAAGGCCACTAATTCAGGAAGCTTGTTACTCAGACTACGGGCATTGGTACTCATTGCTCTCCATTTTTTTATTGCATTACCTTCTGTTGCAGCATCCCCCACTGACTTTCTACCTCTGTCTTTTTCTCATTTAGTACCCTGTTTTGTAGGGAGAGGCTGGGATTTTCCTGCTGCTTATCAGTGCCTCCACCCTTGACTAGTTTAAAAGCTTGCCAATGAAGCATTTAAACCGATTGCTCAAAAGACTTGTTCCCTTCCTGGACAGATGCAGACCATCCTGCCAGTATAGGCTGATGTCCCTCCAGGTAGAACCCCAGTCCCCAATGAAGCCAAACCCTGTGCTCACACCATTTTTCAACCATTCATTAAACTGCATGGTGCAAAGTACCCGCCTCACTCATGCCATTGACAGGCAGCACCTCTGAGAAGGATACCGTGTGTGTTACTTGTCTTAGGCCCCTCCCCAGTTCTACAAAGTCCTTCTGCACTGCTCTAATCTCATGATGAGCCAAGTCATTTGTCCATAGGTGGACAATGACATCCAACTCAGACTCCTGTGCAGCTGTTCTCGTAATCCTGAGGATGCGCTTCCTGTCCCTCCAAGCCATGGCACCAGGCAGGCACCTTACTTCAGTTTTCCCTGCTCCCCCCATTTCTATCCCCCTAATAATTGAGTCCCCCACCAGGAGCTGCTTCCTTTCCTTGTGGTGTCCACTGCCTCCTTCCTGTGGGCCTCCCTTGTGACAGTTGTCCCCAGCCTCCTTAGTCTCCTCTGCGGGTGCATCCATAGGGGAGCTATGCTCTCCCAGAATGGTGTATGGATTGTGGAGTGGAACAACTGACTGGGTGTGCCTCTGTTCCACCATCCTCACCCTCTCTGAGCCCACTGTGGTCCAACTGCTGTGCTTTCTTTGCAACCTCTGAGGTAGAGGTAGTGGCTCTGGTGCTCCCTGGATGGGGGAGGTTCCCTTCATACTGTCCAGTGTGGCCTAGGGGAAGGTTCCCTTACTACTGTCCAGTGTGGCCTTAAGATGGGCAACTTCCTCCCTCAGGGCAGAGAGTTGTCTGCAAATAGGGCAGCATCTCAGCCTCCAGAAAGACTCCCAGAAGACTTTCTTCATTTTCTTTGTTCTCTTTTATACACTCAATTATACACCAATATCACTTATTATTATACACTGAGTTCCAAACATTTCATAATCTTCTCTTCTCACCCCCAGGCATACAATTTGGGGGTCCTTCTTCTTCTTTTCTGGAGGTAAAGGTATATACCTATTACCATTTATCTTTTATCTGTTGCTGTTGCTCAATTTTGTGTGTTCGTTTTACCCTCCTCCCCTACCAATTTATATTTTTCCTTCCTTTTCCTTTTCTCACTCAGCCATCCACCTTTGTCTGTGCCACCACTGGCCAAGTTTTTTTTTTTATTGTGGGCGTCTCTGCCCCCTGCTGTCCTCCTTCGGCAGTGCCCTCTCTGATACCCCTTACTTTCCTCCTGCTGCTTTTTGGGTGGGTGGGTGGTAAATGAAGAGTAGCAAATGTAAAAAGAGGCTGTCAGCTTCTCTGCAGCAGCTTAAAAACCCCTTGCAAGCCCTCCTCCTTCTTGTCCCACTAACCACTCTCTTATTTCTTTTCTTATCCTTCCCTTTGTGAGGTCATCTTTCAATTCCCTCCCCTTTCTGTGAGTCACCCCTTTTAGACCACTCCCCCTTTTTCTCCTCCCTCTTCTCCCCCCCTCCTCCTTTGTCTTCCTTATACAGGCCCTTTTTCTTGTTGTGGGTCCCTTGGACAACTCAGTCTGCCTCTTAATGGCAAACTCCATTGTCCCAGATTTTCCCACCAAGAAAGTCAGAGCCAGTGAGTGGTGGGTGCTCAGATCAGCAATTAATTTATTAATTGTCACATATTCTTTAGTCACCCCTGAATTTCATATTTCTTATGATTTTCTGTCCAACACATGAATAAGCACATTACTTCATCTTTCTTCATTTTCTTTGTTCTCTTTTATACAAGTAGGTTTGCTTCCTAAAAAGGCAGACTCATTTGTCTCAGGCCCTGAACAACAAAGTGGATGCTAGGCAGGGGACAAGCAGCAGGGAAGGGGGATGGGTGGTTTACCTGGGGGCAGAACTGAGGGCAGTCCACTCAGGAGAAAGAGATAGGCAGGGGATTTCAGAGAGGGGTGAAGCCTCATGACATCATCCCAGGAGAGGGGAAGGTGATTGGAGGTAAGAGAAAGAGGGTTAGCAAAGGGGGTTTAAAAGGGGTGGGCGTAGGCAGAGAGAGCTCACAATTGCTTCGGTAAAATCCTTTACTATAAAGCACATCAGTTGGCAATTATGGCAAATGAGGATTTGCAAGGATCCTATAGCACATCAGTGTGGCAACTGATTTTAATCTTAATTAAGTGTAAATTCAGATAGCCAAGGATGTGTAATTTTTGAGCAAGGAGAGATATTTGTGGTAACTGGTTTGTTCCAGGGGATGCTTAAAATGAGGGCTTCGGTGAATCAGTTGTGTTGCTATGGGTATAAGTAGAAAGGAGAGATGATGAATGCAGGCATAAAGGTTTGAGCAGGGTACCATATCTGACCATGTCAGGGTTACCTGAGGCCACCATTTCTTTATTGTCTCTATGTCATATTTTATCTGTAATATACAGATCCGTGACCATCCGTGTTTAAAAGGGGGCTGTGGTGTAAAGATGGAGCCTCATTTCTCCCACTGAGGGCCCAGATTGGATCACCCCGAGTGCAGTCCCTTCCTTCACCGCCTCTGACCCCCACCCCTTTGCTGTAGTGCTTGGGCCTGAGCAGGCCTGCAATCTTAGCCTGTTTCTTGACCTGCTGTTTCCATAAATGGGTCACCAGCCAGTGGGCCCCTCCTCCCCATGGACTCCCTTCATCCCCACCCATTTTACATAAATATGTCTTTCCCATCCTCAAGGTTTTAAGAAGCACTTGGAAAGGCACATTTTCATAGTGACCTGGGTATGTGTTTTAAAACCTCTTTGACCAACATATTGTTTGACACATTACTGTTAGATGATATACAAAACACGACAGCTAAAGGGGAGGTTCTGATAATGGGAGACTTCAACATGCCAGATACAGATTAGTCAATACCAGCAGGAACATCTGCCAGAACTAAACACATGGTGGATTCCCTGCAGGGGGAAGGCATCAAACAACTGGTACAAAAACCCACAAGACACAGAACTATCCTAGATCTAGTACTAACTAACAGGGAAAGGATCACAGATCTCCAGGTAAAAAGGTCACCTGGGGGCCAGTGACCATCACATGGTATGGTTCACTTTGGCCACTACAACTAAATTATCCCATTCCAAGGCAAAAATATGGGACTTCAGAGGAGCTGACTTTGATAAGATGGCCAACAGAGTTAAGCTAGCCCTGGCAAAAAGAAATACAGGTGAGGGGGTACAGGGAAAGTAGGCAAGCATTAAGGATGCAATACTTGAAGCAACATCCCATTGTGTTAGAGAGAAAAGAAGGTGCAAAAGAAGAAGGAAACCACTTTAGTTCTCAAAAACAGTAGCAGAAAAGGTCAGCGCCAAAAGGCTGGCCTTCAGAAAATATAAGGGAACACAGTGGGATGAAGATAGGGAGGCATATCAATCTTCCCTAAGGGAAGCAGGGAAGGCAGTCAGGCAGGCAAAGGCCTAAACCAAGGAAACACTAGCACAAACAGTAAAAGAAGGTGCCAAGACTTTCTATAAATACATTAGTGAAAGGAGAACATCCAGAGGGGGTATTGCTAAGATCAAAGGAGATAAGGGGGCATGTGAGAAGGATGACAATGTAAAAGCATCTATCCTAAACAGATACTTCTGCTCAGTATTTACTGAAGAGAAGGTATGGCAGGGATCACAGCTCAGTACCATGGACATGGGGGGGGGAGATGAGCACTAGTCCCTTCACAAAAGAAAGGGTTCTGCAAGAGCTCAATAAGCTCAGGGTGGACGAGGCAATAGGACCTGATGGCATACATCCCAGGGTACTAAAGGAGCTAAGGGTGGAACTAGCAGAGCCATTATCAGAACTGTTTAGTGAGTCTCTGAGCACAGGAGAGGTCCCAGAAGATTGGAGAAGGGCTCATGTGATCACGCTCCACAAAAGTGGTAGCAGGGAGGAGGCAGGGAACTACAGACCAGTCAGTCTTACCTCAGTAGTGGGCAAGATTATGGAGGCACTCCTTAAGGAAAGGATAGTGCAACACCTGCAATCCATAGGAGCACAGGATCCAAGACAGCATGGGTTTACAAAAGGAAGGTCTTGTAAAACTAATCTCATAGATTTCTTTGACTTAGTAACCAGAGAGGTGGACCAAGGGGGAGCAGTTGATGTTGCCTACCTTGGCTTCAGCAAAGTATTCGATACTGTTCCACATAGAAGATAGATTAATAAGCTGGGTAGGCTCGGGGTGGGTCAGAAGTTGGTCAACTGGGTGGCAAACTAGTTGACAGGCAGAAGACAGAGAGTCGTGGCAAATGGTATACAGTCAGAAGATATGCAAGTCACAAGTGGGGTACCTCAGGGATCAGTCCTCTTCAATATCTTCATCAGTGACATTGCAGCTGGAGTGGAGGGTAAGGTTTGTCTTTTTGCGGATGACACCAAGATCTGCAACAGAGTAGATGATCCAGATGGGGTGGACAGAATGACAAGAGATCTGGATAAACTAGCAAAATGGTCAGAAGAATGGCAACTGGGGTTTAATGCAAAGAAGTGCAAGATCATGCACATAGGGAGGAGAAACCCTGAAGCCACCTATAGGCTGGGAGGGGAGTTGCTGCCAGTCACAAGGGAAGAAAGAGACTTGGGCATCACCATTACCGATGACCTGAAATCATCCAAACAGACTACTAAAGCAGTAGGTAAGGCTAGGGGATGTTAGGGTGTATTAGTAGGGGTCTCACAAGTCAGAAGAGGGAGGTAATAATCCCTCTTTGCAAGACACTGGTTAGGCCCCATCTGGAGTACTGCATGCAGTACTGGAGGCCACACCTTCACAAGGACATTAACCAAACTGAGGTAGTCCAGAGAAGGGCAACCAAAATGGTGCAGGGACTGCATCAGAAAACAAATGAGGACAGATTAATGGAGCTCAATACTGTATGTATACCCTAGAGCAGAGGAGGGAGAGAGGTGATATGATCGAAACATTCAAACACCTTAAGGGCATTAACAAGGTGAAAGAGTTTAACACGTTTCAATATAAGAAAAATAGCAGGACAAGAGGACACACCATGAGATTAGAGGGAGGCCGATTAAGGGGTAATGTGAAGAAGTTCTTTTTCACAGAAAGGGTGATGGATGCATGGAATGGCCTACCTCAGGAAGAGGTGGATATGAATACAGTGAAGGGCTTCAAACAGGCATGGGATAGGCATAACACAGTCTACACAGACACCGAAGCAGGACACCAGAAAGCTCCCTCCTGGAGCCGGGACAGAGAGCGCCTTAAGAGGTGAAGGATACCTCCTCCCTCAAGCTGCATCCTTGTGAAGGGTGTTAGCTTGTCGACAGTGCGGGCCCTCTCTATCTCACCACTGCCTACATTCCTCCAAAGAACCAGAACCCAGTGCTGATATCTATAACAGAATATCTTGCCACCTTCCACCATAAGGTGGAACAAATCCTAGTGGGGGAACTTAATGTGAACTGGCTCAGTGCCTCCTCTTCCACTATCCGAGATTCTTTCGCTGCCCAAGACCTGACACAACTCATCTCCCATCCCACTAGAGTAAATCCAAAGAGAGGAACCAGTACCCTTCTGGATGTAATTATCACCAACCACCCCCCAAAAATCCATAACATCCAGGTGCTCCCAGACTCCCTAAGTGACCACTCCCCTGTCCTATTCCTTTGGGTGGCCCCCACCTCCCAAACCCATAGCACAGACCACATCCAGGGGTGCCTCCGCCCTGGTGGGCTGAAAAAACTCAAGTAGTTTCTCACCCCGATTAATTGGTCCCCCATTCATCATTCACCCGACATTGACGCTGCCCTTGCCTTTTTCTCCCAAACCTTTAACAAGGCCTGTGACCTCTTTGCACCGCTCACCAAAATTCAATCCAAAAAACATCATGCACCCTGGGTTATCCCTACCCTACTACAAATGCTCAGAAATAGGGATAACCTCTGGCACCTTGCCACTGAAATGGGCTGGATGGCTGATAGACAGGCCTACAGTGCTGCTTGGAACTGGTGTTCATGGGCCGTCCGTAAAGCCAAGGCTGACCATTACCAGGCCACCCTCACCTCCTCCTGGGGGTGTGCCCAGACTTTCTGGGACAACATTAAACAGCTAAATGGGAAATTAGGCTCCCCTCCCTCATCCCTGCTCACTATTAATGGCTGTACCTCCACCGACAAGGCCTGTATTGCTAACTGCCTAAACACCTCCTTTACTGACCGTAGCGCTGTCCTCCCCAGTAATTATTTTGACCCTCCCCTCAGCCTACCTCCCCCTGTCCTCCAACGCCCCAGCTTTCACCTATGCAAGGTATCTGCCCAGGAAGCCAGACCTCTCCTAATTAAAGCGTTAAATAGCAATAGTCCCGGCAGCGACTCCCTGGACTCCAGTATTCTCAGGCTGGTGCTGGATGAAGTCCTTACCCCACTCACCAGCCTACTTAACTGATCACTCTGCCTGGGGCAATTCCCCACTGCGTGGCAAACAGCCACAGTTACACCCATTCATAAAGGGGTGACAGGTCCTCCACCGGCAATTACTGACCAATCTCCACCCCCCCCCAAAGCCCTAGAAAAAGTGTTGGCCATTCAAATCTCTGAATATCTGACTAATCATAACATCTTATGCCCAGAGCAGCACAGCTTCCATGCTGGTCATAGCAGCGGCACAGCACTAGTTGAGTTCTCCAATCTTCTACACTCCTCCCTGGACGCCAGCTCCCTAGCTGGTGCAGTGCTCATTGACCTCTCAAAGGCCTTTGACACTGTCTCCCACCCTCTTCTGCTGGATGCCCTCTGCCACACTGGTTTCTCTGCTGGCCCCCTCACATGGTGCTCAAGCTATCTATCCGCTCACTCCCAGTGTGTTAAAATCAATGGGACACTCTCTGAAACTTGTCCCATCCACTTAGGGGTACCCCAGTGCTCCATCCTGGGCCCTCTACTCTTTTAACTCAATCTAAACACCATGCCCAGTGCTTGCTCGGGCAAAATTCTTATGTATGCAGACAATGCTGTCATTTTTGCCACCCACCGCAATCCCATCTCCCCCTAGAACTCTCTACAACAATCCCACAATGATGCCAAAGCCTGGTTTAAGGAGCACAGACTCATCATTAATCTCAAAAAAAATAAAACAATGCTCTTCACCCACCCCAAAACAAAGCCTGCAACTACCCACTCCTTATCCTCCCTAGTACCAAACAACTGTTTGAACAAGTCTGCTCCTAAAAATACGTTGGGTTTACCTTCGACTCAGCCTTCATCTTCCACACCCACATCGATGCCCTTGCATCCGCCACTAACACACAGCTTGGCATCCTCTACCGCTATAAAAATTGCCTCCCCCTGATGCTCTCCGACTTGCTGTCATGTCTTCAGTACTGTCCCTTGTAGACTATGACCTGCCAGTTTATGGTGCTGTTGACACTACTGCCCTCAACAAATTTTGCCTCACCCTAAATAAGGCCTGCAGGCCTATTACTGGTGCCCCCAGGCTCACACATACATGTCAACTCTATGATGAGGCAAAACTCCTTAACCTAGATGAACGGCTATGCTACCAAACCTGCCTCCTCACAAAAAAACTCTACTTGGGCTCTCCCCTAACGTGGTGACAGCCTCCATCCACCATACCCCACCAACTATCACAACCTGAACCTCCAACAAGACCACTCTACTGATCCAGGACCACCCATGGTCATAGGTCCTTCTGCTACAGAGCCCCATTCTGGTTTAACTCTCTCCCTGCTCCCATCTCCAATGCCCCCACAATCTCCAACTTCAAAACCGCCCTTTGGAGCCAACTGTTTAACACTCGCAGCTGCTCCTGTCTCTAAATGAGGCTTCGATCTCTCTACACTTGACAACGCCCACTGGGCGGCACTCCACCTCACCCCCCTCACTTCTCCCCTATGCATCCTGCCTGTGTTAAAACTAGCATGTGCTCAGCTGTATTACTGTAACTGCTACTAAATTGTATAATGTATGAAATCATTCTGTGTAACTCTAAGTCAGTGACTTGTATTCTGTAACCTAAATTTGTTCTGTCTGTCCTCAATGTGACGAGGTACCTTTGGGAAATGAGCCTCTGGCTCAAAGGTTGTAAACCAATTTTTACAAATAAACAAATAAAAATAAGGGAGCAATACAGATGAGTATGAATAGATAGGCCACTGACAGAGCAAAGGCCGATGGCATATTTATAAGGTAGAAAAAGAAATAGGCAGACTGGATGGGCCTTGCAGTTCTTATCTGCCATCAACTTTTATGTTTCTATGTTTCTATACTTAAAAAGAGAATTGCAATCTGCAGTAAAATTACCATTATTGTCAAAATACATCTCAAATTAAACTTGTCGGAAGGAGGGAAGATTGTTGCCATATTCTTAATTATTTATACTACTGTTTAGGCCAAACTGGTGCTGCCTGCTTTCCCCTACCAGTCTCTGCTTTCACGGCCTAAACGTGCTTTGTAGCGTGGAAAAAAACACCCTCCTTTCTAACCCTTGTCTTTGCCTTTGTTTCCTTTGTTGGCCCTTATCATTGATTGAAAAAAAAACAACCCCACATGACTTGGTGTCCACTTTGCGGCTTACCGCCTGCTTGCTTAGGCCGCCACCCCACGCCCACAAACATGCTTTGTAGCACGGAAAAATCCCTCCCACCCCTCTAACCCCTGTCTTTCCCTTCATTTTCTTTGTTGGCCTTATCATTAAGTATCATTGATTAACCCCCCCACCACCATGTGGCTTGGTGTTCACTTTGCGGCCTGCCGACTGCTTGCTTAGGCTGCCACCTCATGCCCCACAAGGCTTTTTGGTGCCTCTTGCCACTGATAGCGGCCTGTTCTGCTACCTGGGATAACTTGTCTTTTCTCTACCTGATGTGCTGTTTCCATTCGCATCCAGGTCTGCATAGAACCTCTTTTCTTCCTTCCCCAGGCACCACAGATGCCTCAGCCTATGCAACATGGGTTGGCATGCTCCCTCCTGGTGTCATGATGCCACCATCTGTATCTCGCCCTTTCTACCTGCATAGTTCTTTTTCCCCCTGCAGCGTTGTATGCAGATCCCCCCATTTACTGAGGAAGGCCCATGATTCTCCTGGTATCCATCGTTTTGGCAGACTTTTCTTTCCTGGATAACCTCCCCATCAAAAGTAGCCTATTTCATGTGGCCGGAGCCTCGCTAACCTTTGGCCCTCCCCTCGGCGTGACTCCGCTGCTGCGTCGCTCCCTTTTATCAGCCTGCCTACTGCATCTTTAAACTTAGCATGTCTGCCCCTAAACTTGGTGCGTGAGTACTCCCCCACTCACACTCTAGCCCAGCCTCATCACGCATTACCTGGCTGTCTCTGCTCCCAACCAGGCACAGCCCTGTTCATTCAAACAACATGAAAAACTGCTGAAACTCAGTGCATTTGAACAGAAAATCACAGCTGGCTTCTGGCCACCTCTTACCTGTGATTGCTCGTTACCACCCTTCTTTTTTGACATAATTCTTCTGTGGTGTTGCCCTGCTAGTGATTTACACTACCCAGGGTTGTAAAGTTGAATATGTTAACTCACTGATCTTTGATGTGCTGCTCTCAGTAATAAAATAAACAGTAGCACATGTAAAAAGTGGCTGTCTGCTTCTCTGCAGCAATTTAAAAACCCCTTGTAAGCCCCTCCCCTTCCTTTTTGTCCCACCAACCACCCTCTTCTTCCTTTTTCTTATCCTTCCCCTTTTGTGAGGTCATCTTCATTCAATTCCCTCCCCTTTCTGTGAGTCACCCCTTTTTCACCTCCCCCTTCCCCCATCCCCTCCCCTTTGTCTTCCTTATACAGGTTCTCTTTCTTGTTGTTGGTCCCCTGGATGACTCAGTCTGCCTTTTAATGGCAAACCCCATTCCTGATGGCTAAAGAACTTGGGCCCACTAAAGAGAGGAAGAAGACAAATAGCTGCTGAATGACAAGGATGTCCAGCCTCCAGCTAACATGGCAGCCTAACGTATGCAGAGTACCACAAATCTGGTCAGGATGTCTAAAGGAGTCACACAACAGGGAAAAACACTAGCACAGGGAGTGTGGTACTCACAATAAAACTGTAATGCAATCTGAAAAAAAATAGGCACTCTCCTCTTCCATGTTTCAAAATGATGCCACTGGACCCAGAAATATTTTTAAAGTGCAAAACATGCCATTTTAATTTGTGCAAAAATACAGAGGCAGTTAAACAGACGCCCAACTGTCGCCTGATGTGTTTCGGATCCAATGATCATTTTTCACAGGTGACAAACATATATTTTCAGCACACTTAAATACATCCACAAATGGTGACATCATGTAAGATGTCATAATGAGTAAACACTGAACATTAAAAAATGTACTGAACATACTGATGTTAACTCTATAATAAATACACAGACACTGTACATAAATAAATCATTAGTTGTGCTATGTGCAAAATGTGTATAATGTGCAAAAAACAAGTTTAAAATGCACTGTACCTTTCAATAGTTGTGCAATCTTTTAAAAAATTATTAACTTCTTTAAATACTCTCAGTTGATAAAATGCATCTTATATCTTACCAGTAAGAGAAGTTAACAGCTATCACTCTCCTTGCTAATGATTTAATATTTCTTTATATCTGGAAAGTTTTAGCTAAAATGCCAGCAAAAATGTGTAGCTTTATTAATGATTAGTCACCACTTCAGGAGCCCTTGCGATCCTCTGATCCACAGTCTTCTCATACATTGTAAGGGAAACATAGAGAAATGTCATTCAGAGATAAATGAACAACAGAACATTTCACTTGGGGTTCTTGTGGCTTGTACAGTAAACTCAGGGCCCCTGGTGTTCTGCAGCAGCATTTTCTGATTTCTGAGGCATGATTTATTCATTTCTCTGGCAGAATGCAGTCCTGTCATTGGTTAAATATGATGTGATGTCATCGATGACATCATAAGCTGAGCATAGAGGAGGGGCTTCAGGATAAACGAGGTGGGAAAGAAAGCCTGACACTATGGAAAAACAGTATATTTATATGAAAATTCACCAAAAGCAAAGAATTCTGCAGCACTATATATATTCTGCGGCATGATGCAAATTCTTCGGCAAATTCCGCAACCACAGAACCGCAGAATTCCAGGGGCCTTAAGTAAACTGTAAATCCAATACCTTTGTTTATTTTGTTTATTTAAAATCTGGTAAGACCTTGGGCTAAAGGCCTGTTTTCAAGGGTGACCAGAACATACAGAATTCAAAACATGCATCTGTATAACAAATAATGAATCCAAATACACTTACACAGCTAAGTACATTAAACCACAGTAACAGTTACACTGACATTTAGCAAAGAGATAATGTTTTAAGGAATGTTTAAAACTCAAAACAGTGCTACAATCACCTGTTAAGGACACAGGTAAGGAATTATAAAACAATGGTTGTTCTAAAAAACATTGTTTTTTGACCAGCTGAGGTTCTCATGTTGGGGACAGCAAATTGACAGTGAAAGGATAATCTAGTTGAAACACTACTAAGGTGTTTTTTGAAAATTGAGTGGAATGCAGCAGGAACAAGGTCATGAATGTCTTTTTTCACAAAGGTACCCAAGTGCAGTAGATACTTTTGTTCTAGTGGCAGCTACCCTAACCTCTCTGTCTTAAAGAGCTAGTGAAACCAAAACATTCAGACAGGAAAATAATACACATTTTGGAAAGTAGTCAGTTGTAACTTTTTACTTCTGATGTATTTTTCTCTTTTCCTTTTGCTCATTAGAAAGTCTTCTGTGTGATAATATTATGCTAGATTTGTGGAACAGCTTGTAGCCTGGCAGCTGACATACAGTATCCATCCCTATTCCCTCCACTATGTCATCAGCATTGTAATCTCACTGACAGTGACATCATAGGAGCCTGACCTGACAGTCACCGAGTGGCTGTTCCTAAGCAAAAGTGATGTCACAGTCAGTGAACTCACAATGTTGAATGATGTAGTTGGGGAGGAATAATGCTAAATATATCAGCTGCCAGGCAGAGTGCTGTCCCACATATCACACCTACTAACTTTAGGCAAACAATCTTTTAATTAACCTAAAGAAAAAAATACCTCATATATAAAAAGTAATGTCAGACTGCTTTTAAAAACTAATATTAGTTTTAGGCAGTACACTAGCTCTTTAAGGACCAGGTTGTTAAACTCACCTCCTCTGGTGTTCGAGTATACCTTATCGATAGCTCTGAAATGAAAAATGTGGCTGGATCTATTTGCTGCTTCATGAACATGCAGTGCAGTTGCATATATAAGGTTCTCCCTGTCTATTGCTCTGCAACATTCACATACTCGTGTTTTGAAGTACCTAAAAGTTTTCACCAGGTAGAATGCACCACAGGTGCACTCTGCTAAGTAGATGATGCCTGTTGTGTCACAAGTTGTAAACTGACAGATGTCAAATACAATTTTTGTATAGGGATTTTTGAAGGCACCCCCAGGTGTGATGTATCTACAACAGGTACTCTGCATGCAAGGATAACAGCTTTTCAGGTTTCTTCCTAATCAATTCTCTGAATTCCTTTCATGTATGGTGACTGTGGACCAATGTATCATTAATAGTTGTGGTCCAGGCCATCCAAGGTGATCTCTCAGTTATCCTTTCTAAGCCTCTGTCACGTCTTAGAATATTTCAAATTTTTAATATTTTCAAATTGATGTGCATGTGCTGAAAAGGTAGTGATGAAGTTAAATTTGGTTTCATCACTTTCTCTCATGTTCACGCCTTGAATAAGGTGTCTTGATCCCACTTGCAAAATCCCTTGGCTGGCTCACCACCTCGCAGCCATATCCTTGCTCTCTAAACCTTGTCTCAAGATATGCTGCCCCCTCCCCCATAGCCTTCTTCTGATCCACAATAACATTTTAAATATACAAACTGAAACTTAGATATGTTGTGGTCAGTGTGACATTGGTGATAGCTCTGGACTAGCAATAAATTATTGCAGCTTTTTTTTTGCAAAATAAATGCTTGTAGTAACTGACCCATCTGCTAATTTAATCAGCTGGACAACCAAAGAATTCACTGATTCCCTATGAGTTGTGTAGGTACATTATAAATTTGGGTTTGTCTGATGCATATATTGGATAAAAGCCTCACACTCTATGATGTCTCCATGCCACATGGTCACAGCATCATCTATATGATGATGCCATAGTGACAATTTGTGGTAAAAATGATTAGGCTCCTGGATTGTGGATGTACTGTTATTCCCAGGCTCCCATGTAAAGATTAGCCAGGGAGGGGAAAATATAGACTCCATCACTGTCCCCTTAACTTGAAGAAAAAACTCATTTATGAACAGAAATACATCATTCTAGGGAATATGGTCAGTTAATTTAAATAATAATTCAGTAGGGGGAATTGTGTTTGGGTGCCTGTGATTCAAATAAAAAACCACAGCATCCATGGCTTCCTCATGGGGATATTTATGTACAGGCACTCAGTGTCTGTTGTAACTAGATACGAGTCCCTGCCCAATAAAATATCCCGCATAACCTATAATACATCCTTTGTATCCTGCAAGCATGACCTCAGTGTAATGACACTGGGTTGCAAAAAGGAGTCCACATTCTCTGATAGTAGTTCAGTAAAAGATTCTGTGCCACTCACAATTAGTCAACCAGGGGGTTTCAGGAGTAACTTGTGCACTTTAAGCAAAATATAAAAAGTCACCCCTACCAGGATTTCTGTGGCCAGGAAGCCCGTTATCTTTTTATTGATCTTACCATTTCCCAAGGTGTCCTTGATGGCTTGGTCAACTGCCCACTTGGATCTCAGCCAGGCACTTATTAAGCATGTCTTCTGCACCCAATGTCCCAGGTGCAAAAGACATGTACAGCTGGGTATCATTAGCATAGCTCCTGGATTACCACCAAGACATCACTGTGTTCTCTCTCTTTAATATGTTGTGTCTGTTTTTCTGTTTCTACATCTGCATAGTCTTTTCTATTTCATTTATTACAGCTTCAAAAGTTATTGTTGCTTACTGATTGCTTCCTTCTAGGAAGTACAACTTGGAAGCAGTTGCAGATACATATTAACTGTGTAGACAATTAGTTCCATATTTAAAAATCTGTGCAACTCCAAAAACTATTTTTGTAACGCAAGTAGTATTCTGATTCTGGCTAAATAAGTCTATTTCTATTTTGTCTTGAATGCTTTTTCTTCTATTTCACAATGATCCACTATAATGGGGAGTTCTATATATTGTAATTTTTCTTTGTTTGGGGTCTTATTATTTCTTAAAAGCTTTTGCAAGGATACAGTATAATCTGCCACTCTGAACCTTTTGAAGTAAATAACAGTTGAACCACAAGGGGCATACCCTTAAACTGCTGTGGTTCAAAAACAGGATGCAAGGACGTTCTTCATGGGTGGGGGGAGGGTGGGAATAGGTGAAATCTGGACCACTGGACCCTGACTGGACCAGACTGGTAAAATCCAGACTGGTTGGTCTGGCAGGGCCAAGCACAAGTTGTGCAAATCTTGCTGGTCCAGCCATTTTGGAAGATAGGCTAGCCTGGTTTTGCCTATCTGGTTGGGTCTAGTTATGGCAGTCTGGTTTTAACACCTACCCAGGACTGGGTAAAAACGTGACTGCAGGGACCAAAACAGACAGGTAGAAGCTGGACCGATCTGTCCAGCCAGAGTGGCCAAACCAGTGATATTCACACAACTTGCTCCCAGTCTGACTGGTCCAGTTTCATTGGCCAGTCCAGATTTCCAAGCTGATCTGGTCCACGTCTGGCAGTCCAGTTTTCACAGAGACCCAGAGAGTGGTGGATAAGTGGAACAACTTGCTTTGCATGGTGTTAGGGGGGCAGCATTGCTGGGTTTAAAACTGGGTGGGATGGTCTCTATGGGTTTATTAAAGGGAAAAATGGTGAGAGACAGTGTTACATAGAAACATAGAACATAGAAGATGATGGCAGATAAGGACCACATGGCTCACCCAGTCTGCCCAAACTGCCCAATCTCCCCACCAACATTGCCCTTACTATCTCTACTCATCCTGTGATTTTCCCTTCTCCTGCCTTTCTAAAATTCCCCTGTGCCTATCCCATGCTTTCTTAAAACCCTCAACTGTCTTTACCCCCGCCACCTCCCCTGGTAGGCTGTTCAACACATCCACCACCCTCTCAGAGATGAACTTCCTCACATTTTTCCTAAGCCTCCCCCTCCAGCCTCATTGAATGCCCTCTTGTCTGCGATCATCTTCTATGATGAAAGTTGCTGCACTTTGTTTATATATGTGAGATATCTGAAAGTCTCTGTCATGTCATTCCAGTCCCTCTCCCTCCTCTCCTCCAATGAGTACACATTTAATTCCATGATCTTTTCATCACAGGGTCTCTGATGCAGGCCCTGCACCAATATGGTTGCCTCCTTTGAATTGGCTTTACCCTGTCTATGTCCTTTTTAAGGTGGGGTCTGTAGAACTGAACACAGTACTCCAGGTGGGATCTCGCCAATGATATATATATATATATATATATATATATATATTCTCTTTGTTGTTCTACATTTTATATCTCCTGTCTATGTAATTGAGAACTGTATGTGTATGCGCCTCAGGATCTCCTTGTGAATGAGCTTGCTCAACGGAGTCTTTCCTGCAATAAACTTGAACTTGAACTTGAACTTATACAGTGGTATAATAACCTCCCTCTTCCTGCTGGTGGTGCCCCTACCTATGCATCAAAGCATCCTGTTTGCCTTACCCACCACCTTGTCACACTGTCTAGCCACCTTCAGGTCATCAGATATGATCACCCCCAGGTCCCTTTCCTGTCTTGCTACTGCAATTTCTTCCCCACCAGTTTGTAGGTCACTGTCAGGTTCCTGTGACTCAAGTGCATGATTCTGCAATTTTTCATGTTGAAACCCATCTGCCAGATTCATGACCAGTCATCTAACTTCTTTAGGTCTTTTCTCATGCTTTCCACTCCATCAGGCATGTTCACTCTGTTGCAAATCTTTGTATCAACCACAAACAGGCATACCTTCCCTTCCAGCCCTTCTGCAATGTCACAGATGAAGACACTGAAAAGGACTGGGCCCAATACTGACCCCTGTGATATCCCACTGGTCTCTTTTTTTTCCAAATCTAATGAACTTTATTACATTTTTACCAGGTTAGGTTTACATAAGAGTAGAATCAGTACACGGACATAAAAAAAAAGAAAAAATAAATTATCAAGGTGATCAGGGTAAATAATACAGCAGATTAGCAAACACAATAGAGCTTCCTGACCAGAATATTTCTCATACACCTGCCTGGTTCCTCCACCACTCTCCCAGCCCCCTCCCTGCCCCTGGATCCCTCCCTTCTCCAGCGTCAACACAAAACCATACACATCTGGGCCCACTGGTCTCTTTACCCACCCCTGAGTGAATGCTATTTACCACCACCCTCTTCCACCTGTTCTCCAACCTGTTCTTCATCTAACTAATTTGGGACCCAAGCTCAGACTGCTCAGTTTGTTCACCAATCTCCTGTGGGGAACAGTGTCAAACGTCTTACTGAAATACAGGTAGGCCATGTCCACTGCACTCTCTAAACCACTACCTTAGTAACTCAATTGAAGAACTCAGTCAGGTTAGTCTGACAAGACCCCCCCCCATGAAGCCATGCTACCTTGGATCCTGAAGTCCATTGGTCCCAATGTATTCCACCAACCTTTCCTTCAGTAGTGATTCCATAACTTTTCCCACACCGAAGTCAGGCTAACAGGCCTGTAGTTGCCCAGCTCTTCTTTGCTGCCATCTTTGTGGGTGAAGCTGTTTGCACCCCAACCACACCGCCTTGGAGTTGAGAATCCTTAAGTGGGGGTAGTGTGGCGGCACAGCCTGCATAAAGCAAATCCCAGCTCCCGGCACCATTTTGTTCAATAGCCAGGGAGTACATCGCCAAAATATTTTTTCAGCGATGTGCCGGTGACCTAATGGTGATCACCCATCAACGATTGCCATTATCACATAGAGCCACTCATGACAGAGGCTTTGGTTGAAACAGACTTGGGGATCCCATTCACAGTCACTAACTGTGGATCTTAATGGTCAGTATGACCAGTTCCTTCACTACCACCAGTGACCGTGCTATCTTATCACATTAATAAAGCTATGAACTGTAGCTTAGTTAGTAGCACATCAGTCTCTGGGCTAGAACGTCATGGGTTTTAGTTCCACTTTGAGACTGGGCTCATACTATAAAAGCTGGCAACTGAATGAAATACTAAGGGTATACTGTATTGTGGGGGGGCACATACAATAATTGCCTCAATAGGTGTGACAGCACAATATGGCTAGAGAGGAGGTGCTAATGGACTGCCATAGACTATTGATCACAGATGTGACTGAAGGACTGCTGGCATATGTGGTCCCAAAATCAAACAAGGGGTCGTTGAGATCTCTTTCGAGCTGGATGCATGTTTGTGAATTGGAATGACCAGCCTGCAGCAAGACATTGTACCTTGCTGTGACCACGTTGCAGATGCTATGCAGCCTGTAAGTTGGTGTAACCCCTTTTGCATCTACTAACAGCTGGGGTTGCAATTTGCATTGTTTCTCTGTTATAGGCATTGGGCTTTGGTTGCAGATGGGACTCCTCCCTCCTGAGACAGGTGTCAAGCTTTCTGGATAGTGCTACCTGGTGGCAGGGCACTACATCCACAGTTTCTACTCAAGATTGCACAGCTGTCCGTAGCAACAGTGAAGGTAGGTCTAGGAGTCAGAATTTTCACTGATCTACACATGGCGCAATGCAGTTATGATGGCCAGAAATACAGCAATTACATATTTTGCCAACACTGGGACTTTAAATTACTTGGGGCAATGTTTAAACAAGTTTTGTTTTTTGATCTACCATGTGCACTAGTGTCCAGGTTCTTGTGGTGACAATAATGTTGGTAGGAATAATGCAAATAGGATGGCTCTATTATACATAACTGCATACAGCCAAAATGACATTTCTATGTGTCTCTCTAGCTGTAGATTATTGCACTTATATCATCCTATAATAATGTGTTGTTCTTAGGGGTTCAAACTGCAATTTATATGGTAAGCTTTGCTATTGTTGTCTGGATGATACATGTGGCAATAAAAGTGTTTTTTCTGAATTATACAATGGCATTGTAGCAATAAGGCCTCTTTGTTTATTATCCATTCCTCTGTAAAATATTTTAGATACGTGGGAGGTATGTGAGGAGCTATAATTGTATGTTCTTTCACATTTGCTGTCCCAGGCTTGAGAGTAATTATCTGGGCGGGGATAGCCAAGCCATTTCGATCTAAAGGACTCTGGGCTAGATTTTCAAATGATGTGGGAAGCCCCAGCCGCAGGGCAAAATCTCCATACCTGTGGAGTTTCATAGATTCAGCCAGTGTAGCTACAGGGGATGTTACACCTGGTCCCACCAGGCATAATGTTTCCTTGCAGCTGTGCTGAAAAGTGACTGCAAGCTGCCTTAAATTGTGGAGCCAGTGGCAAACCAGCTCCACTTTTGAAAATACCACAGCTGGGGCAGCACAGCCTAACAGTCAACATGTAAGGAGCATAATCTGTTAGTAGCAGTATCCAGACCACTTCTCTTCATACATCCGACAAGAGTGAGAGCAAGTTAATACTACATTCAACCAGCATCAGGAGCAGCAAGCCGAGGAGGTTAGTTCGATGCCAATCTTGCCTGGTAAAACTCAAAGGGAACTGATATTGGGCAGAGTTCAAATCTGTGACAGGAATATCAAATTGCCAGCCTATCTGACACATCCAAGCAGCCTTGTAAATTTTAACTAACAGCACCTGACTGTCTCCACTGGAGAGGAAGGGTATCTACCTTCAACAGCAGCATGGCTAAGCCATAACTCTCTATCCTGGAAGCTGAGATGGCCAAAATAACTCTGCTTCTTAATAAGGTATTACAAAATACTGCTGAATTAAAAACAACAGCATCTGGTACTAAAGAGGAACTGGGGAAAAATAAATGCCAGAGTTACATCTACAGAAACCACTGTAAAATGACAGGCAGAAACCCAGCACTCTCATACCTGCCAACTTAGACAACACTTAGAAAACAGGGCAAGATGGAAAAATGTATGAATAGTTGGCATACCAGAGGGACTGGAGGGCAGGGACATGATGGCTTTTCTCAAGAACTCTCTGCCAGTTATACTGAAAATCAACAGTGGTGCCCCACCAGAGCTAGAAAGGGCCCAACGCTCCCTAGCCCCTAGGCCACATCAGGGTGAAAAACCCAGACCCATACTATGCAAGTTTGCCAGATACCTTGAAAAAGAGCTATATTTGAAAGTGGCAAGGGAAAATAATAATCTTTCATGGGAAGGTTACAGATTGCAAAAGTACCAAGATTTCTTGGCTGACCTATCCAAAAAAAGATGGGCATATGGCCAGGTTAAGCAAAAACTGTAACAGATGAACATTATCACATCTCTTAGATACCCTGCACAACTCAGAATTCAGTATAAGGGAGAATACTTGCTGTTCAACTCACCAGCAGAAGTTGAGGAGTTCCTGGCTGACATTGAGAGCAGGGACCAACTGCCGAGCTGACCCAGATCATCGCCTCATGGAGAGGCCTTCCAGAACATGGACACCTCCGAGGATCCTATAAGCAAGTTCCATCAGCATGTGGTGCAAACTTCCTCCACGTCATATACCTCTCAGGAATGGCACCAGGTCCAAAGAGGGAGACAGAAAAATAAAAATAGGCTTCCAGCCCTGATGAAATCTCCCTCCTATAAAGCAAGATCACAGAGCAAACAAAGGTGACAACAGCTCTCTGGTAACACCAGCATGGCACTAGGACACTCCAGTTAAAATTAGTAACCACTACGAACCCCTCTGGGAGTTGATACCGATTGCCCTGGACTTATCCATCCCCATTGTGGTGCTTCCCCTCAATCAGACCCTGAATCTACTGGAAGAAACCACCGATGCTTGGGCCCCAATTTACCAGGAATTGAGAGATTGTCTGGCAGAGGTCCCTAACGAACTCCTAGCCAACCTGCACTATGGTTCCTGCATGAACTCTTCCAAAAATGAATGACAGAGCAAGGCGGACTACCAGAGACTGGCTCTGTATGTAATCTTTCTCACAAACTTTTCAAGGGACTCTTCCTGTTGGAACAAAGGCTTATAATATCACTTTTTATAATGATGCACTGAGATTCACCTCGGGCCTCACCCAACAATGATTTCATAAATTACCAAAAATAATAAATATTTGCATGTGATATCATCCTGTGCTCTCCAGATTCAAAAATGATGGTGAAAAACACTGTTGCCACACTTTGGATTATATAAGAGATAAATATATTTTATTCACAAATATACAAGTCCTAAATATTCATAACTAGCATAAATATCAAGCATAACAAAAATAATGTAAACATAAACTGTAATGTGAAGAAAACAACAGGTTTTAGAAAATCAAGTAAATCAAATAAAACAAAACAAATTTCAGCAATTAAGCAATGCAAAGTAACAAGCAATAGTCAGCATAATAAACAACAGTTTATACTATTTCTTTAGCATACTTTTAAATATCATGACCTTTTCTTTTTACTATGAGAACTTGCAACTCATTACTTTGGTACTTTGGTACTTTGGTATTTCCGGACAAAAGAAGGCGGGATGCCCATCAGGATTGTCCTCCATATACATGGAACATTAACCCAATCTTTGCTCAGACATCCATATATCTAGTTTATTTTTAAAAATTGTGATGTTTGTAGAATCAACTATCTCTTGTGGTAGTTTATTCCACAGTCTAGGTGTTCTAACTGTAAAATAATTAATTCTTTTGTTACTATTAACCCTTGCTACTTCTAATTGCTTATTATGAAGTCTAGCTACTATTTTTCTAGTGGAAAATTTAATACCACATGATCTCATTTGTTCTTGATTGCCGAGAATTTTGAATAATTGTAATAAATCTCCTCGACTGCGTCTCTGCGCAAGTGTGTGTAATCCTGTTTTGTGTAATCGAGAACAACAGTCCAAATTTTTTACGTGCGGTAATTGCTTTGTGGCTCTACGTTGGACTTGTTCTATTTTATTTATGTCTGATTTCAGGTAGGGATTCCAGAATGGAGAACCATAGTCCAGGTGGGGCCTTATATGAGATCTATAGAGAGATAATAAGTAAGATTCAGATCTAGTAATAATTGTTTTTGAAATTCTACGCAATAATGCATTTGTTTGGGTTGCTATTTTAGTGCAATGAGTTGATGGAGTTAATTTATCATTAATTATTATCCCTAGATCTTTCTCAGCTGATGAAGTTCTAATAGTAGTATTATTTAAGTAGTAATTTTGGACCGGATTATTTTTTCCAAAATGTATTACTGCGCATTTAGATAAGTTGAAATACATTTTATTTGTTAATGCCCATTTTTCTATAGCCATCAAATCTTCTTGGAGCCCGATTTTGTTACTGTGACTTATGGCCATACCTCCAAGCTTGGTGTCGTCCGCAAACTTTACCATTGTATTACTAGGAGAGATAGTCATATCACTTATGAATATGTTAAATAGGGTTGGTCCAAGCACTGAACCCTGTGGCACCCCGCTGGTCACATATCTGTCATCAGAAAGACATAATTTACTCTTACGCATTGGGTTCTCTCGCTTAACCACTGGTTTATCCAAGAGATTAGTGGAGCTGAAATTCCCAAAGTAATAAGTTTGTTTATTATTATAGTGTGCGAAACTTTATCGAACGCCTTGCTGTAATCTAGAAGAATGACATCCATTGGAATATTACAATCTAAATTATGACTAATGTAGTTATAGAATGATATTAAATTTGTGGTGCATGAATAACCTGCTTTGAATCCATGTTGGTAAACATCATTAATCTTTAAAGTTGTCATTTCATTCTCTAATTTTAGTTTAATTATTTTTTCTAATAATTTACATGGAACAGATGTTAAACTAATGGGACGGTAGTTTTCAGTTTTGGATTGGGACCCTTTTTTATGAATAGGTGTAATTATGGCTGTACGCCAATCCCTGGGTACTACTGAATTTTGAATAGATTTGTTGTAGGTTATCATTAAAGGTAAGAAAATACTGTTTTTGGTTTCTAGGAGAAATCTTGAGGATATGTTATCTGGTCCTGAACTAGTATGTTTCTTTAGGGTATTTAGAACAGTCAAAGTTTCTTGTTTTGAAATAGTTGCTACTTTGGTATTTGATATTACTGGAATAACAGGTAAAGTTATTTCTTTGGAAAAGACTGATGCAAAGTAATTATTTAATTTGATTGCTGTTGTTTGATCTGATGTTATTGTTTGCTTGTTAATTATTAATGGTCCAATTGTCTTGTTACAACCTTTTTTTGTGTTGAGGTATGAATATAAAGATTTTTGACAATCTTTAGTATGCACTTTTTTAAATTCAAAATTACGCTTCGCAATGATAATTTGTTTTTTTAATTTTTAAAGTGTTTCCCTGTAGTTTATTAAAGTTGAGTTGGTTGAAGTTTTGGGGGCTTTTTTTTAGTTCTGTAAACAATTTCTTTTTTTTTGAAATTAGTGTTTTAATTTTTTTATTAAACCATTGTGAAATCTTTCCCTTGTTATTGTACCTATTTTTAACAGGTATGTATTTTTTTTCTAGATGTGTTATTTTGTCTTTTAGAAAATCCCATGCTTCATTGGTATTTGAAGGAAGAAGAGTCTTTTCCCAATTGACTTTATTTATAGAGTGGTTAATTTGATCAAAATTAGCTTTATGATATTGTTTTAGTTTAATTTTATTTTTTTTTTTTGGTTGAAGAAGAAATTTTATAGCAAAGGTTATGGACATATGGTCGCTATTTCCTAGGGGTGCTGAAATTTTAGTATCGTATATGGGTGTTTCTAGATTTATTACTAAGTCGAGAATGTTATCTCCCCTGGTGGGTTGTCTTATAACCTGTTTTAAACCAAGGTTTATAATAACTGTGGTAAATTGTTCTTCATGTTGATTTTTTCCTGTAAGAGTATCCCAGTTTATATTGGGGAGGTTAAAGTCGCCCATAATGAGTACTGTATCTTTGTTTGCCAATTGTATTATTTCTTCAGTCAAAATTTTGGTAGTTTGTAGGTCAGATGTAGGTGGCCTATAACATACACCTATAAGTAATTTATCAGTATTTGTTGGCTGAATGTAAGCCCATACACTTTCTGTTTGTAGGTTAGCTTCTATGCCATGAGAATGTATGTCATTTCTTATGTAAAGACTCACCCCTCCTCCTTTTTTTTGAATTTTGTCTATGTTTAAAGTAGTGTTTGTAACCAGGGAGTTCTGCCATCCATTATTTTTCTGTATTGCCCCATGTTTCTGTTATTGCTACTACTGCTAAGTCTAGAGTTTTAGTTAGAATTTCTAGTTCTGTATATTTGGTAGTACTCATTGACCTTGCATTTAAAGTAAGGATATTTGCTGTAAAGTTTGTGTTACAACAGTGATTTTTAATAAGAGGCTGGGAAGGGTTCCCAGTCTCCCCCTTATTTTTTAGTTTAAATGAGAGTTGATGTATTACACTAGTATTTCAGATTATCTTTGCATAATAACTGTTTTAAAACTTCATAGCATGCAAAAGGTATTTCTTTTACATCTAAATTTTAGCTTTACCAAATACCCAAGATTTTGGAGCTAAAATGCACCACCCCAGATAGCTAAATGAGTATTAAAAGTAGGATAAAGGAATACTTATGTTTTAGATATCTGTAGATGTGGTCTTCTACTTTTTAACTTTCAAAGTCTTGGTGAGAACTTCTGGTTTTGGATGACAAATGTCCTTGGTGGTGAGTTTAGCTTTGGTCTTTTGTCTTTTTCCCTTGAACCTTGAACTGTAGAGTCTTCTGACATCAGTGAAGCAATGCAGGCTGGATCCTTCTTGCTTAATGTCACAAATCATCAAATGTCACTTTAGGATTTTGTGGGAAAAATCAGATAACAAGATTTTAGAAGTTAAACACAGTCTGTAGAACGATCTCTCCCTGCGGACAGCGATGTTGTTTTGGTAACTGTACTCTGTGACTCTTTCCTATTTCAGTTCATTTCTGCTCTTGAACCTGCAGCTCTGGACTCACTGCTAATTAACAGCACTGCAGCCTTGCTGGCTGGTAAATTTCAAACTCAGTCTATTTTCAGGCTTTTAACAGAAATTCCAAAACATTACTTTAGTCCAAATTCTCAGTATACAAAACATAGGCCTTGCTTAATCCAATATTGGAAAGAGACCTTCCTATAACAGTTTTAGCAGCTGGACTAGTTGCCATTGTGCATGCTGTCAGGCTGGTTTACCACCCCCTTGTGGTGGCAATGTTAAAGCCCAAATGATGTGCCAAGCCCATCCACAATTGTCAGGGCATTCAACAAAGGTCTTCACACACCAAAGAATTAAACAGTTCTGGGCTGGTTTTGGCAGCATCCCATTTATGTCCCACTTACTGGTGACATCACCATCAAGTTATGATTGGTCTGAGTACTCTTTGAGGGTGTTACTATTAGCACCTCGTAAGCCATTTTTTATCAATATGACCTCATCTCGAACAACTGTTTTTGATATAAAAACATTTTCTTTCTTGCATCTATGTGCACCTTTGTACATATATAAGACTTACATTCTTAGATGCAGCTAACAGAGCATTAATTCGAGACCAAACATGATGATGTCAAACCTAATATAAAACCAATAATTTATAAAACCATTATAAAACGTTTTCCTGTATAGATATCTAAAACATATTTACAGATTTCAGAAGTACATTTTTTCCCGTTTAAAATTATGTTAGTTTGGCATACCTGCTATCATTAGAACTGTGTAAATGTAATACAACTTCTTTAAGACAGGGGTTGTCTTTGTTTGAGGTAAATGAACCAAGACTTTATGTTGCTTTGGATTTTATCTAGAAGGCTAATAATCCACTCGACTAGTTATTTTTGTTAGATAACCACTTTACTCTCATTCCATTGAAAAGGTGGCAAGGTCAGCTTATTATAGACATCAAACTTGTCATATATTTTAAACAGTTTGGGGGCTTCAGATTTTTGTAAATAGCTTGCTCTATACTATGCTGATAGGTTAAAACTTAATCACTGTGCAGGGTCATGCATTTCCCGTAACCTGTATCATTTTGAAATGTATCACATTTTTGTATATTATCTATAAATTAAAGTCTTACGGCCAGATATTCAAAACTTTACACTGGGCAAAAACTGTTTGCACAGGTTTAGTGTGGGATTAGCACGGGTCTGCTATATTCAAAAGGCCAATAGCATGGGCAAACTGCATTAGTACTGGGCAAAATCATAATGTATACAAGTGGCAAACAGACATGAATACAGGCACAATGTTATATTCAGCAACTAGCACCACACAAAGTGGTTTTGCGTGATTTAACCTGACACTTAGCATGGTGCACATTATTGCCCAGGAAAAGCTTGTCTTAACCCTGGGCAATCAGCTTTGTGCGACACTTTGACTTTGCGTGGTGTTTGCGTGGCTTTTGCGTGGCTTTGAGCGACCCTATCAAATAAATATGACACATAGACAAAGCCAAACATAGAGGAAACATGCTGCTAACTGATGGCATCACAATGATGCCATCATCTGCCACCAGTCCCAGCCATGTGAGGCAGTAAGTGGTGACCCTGCTGCCAGTGGACAGCATGGCAGTGTGGCCAAACAGCACACACCTGCAGACCACCCTTCTGTGAAAATCAACAGATGCCAGCACACACATGCAGCACTATGGGCATGGAGGATGTTGAGAGGAGAGTGCATGGGTGGCCAGGCTATGCCACAGACCAGGTGTGGCCACAAGGCTGGGAGACATCACGCAGTGCACATGGGCCAGTACTGGGAATACCCCAACATCAGTGTGCATTTCTGATAAAATATACCCTCCCGGGCCATGTACCACACAGCTGTACAACTGCCACAGCACACAAAGCCAGACATTTATATATCACTGTGAGCATCCCATGCCAGAGGTGCAGCATCTGTGGGTCACACAACAGCATAACAGTAATGTCCACTGTCAGTAAACACCTGCAGGTTGGGCCTCTCACTGTGTATAGTGCAGTCATCATCATTGCCCTACACACCATAGGCATTGCTGTGTCCACACACTAATGGCTCCCTTGCTACTGTAGTGTCTGCTATGCACTGTAGCATGACCTACAATGTGACAGCTGCATGCAGCATCACCACTATCTGTGCCTATGCTGTGTTGTCCCAGTACAGTGTTCAGAACTGTATAGTATTCCCCAAACTGTTTGTGCAGTGCTAACACGTTTGCGTAGGTTTAGTGCAGGGCTAAACCGTTATCCCGGTGCAAACTACATGCAAATCAGGACATAATGAGATGCTAATCTGGATGTTTGCCCAGATACTACCTAAGTAGTCTCATTTTTATGTCACTTTTGAATATGGCAAAGTTTAGTGAGGGGCAAACGTGTTTGCACGGGGCAAACAGTTTAGCCCTGCACTAAACCTGTGCAAACGTGTTAGCGCTGCGCAAACAATTCGGGGAATATTTTATAGTTTCACACACTGTACTTTCACATACACTGCTGCTTGAAGCTGTACTGGGTCCACACATTTGCTGACACACCCATTGGCCACATAGTTCACCTCTACCCTACCTTCACATCGCTGTGCACAGTGATGCTGCTGTGGTTTGCACTTCCTGGTTGCCATATTCAGAGCTGTCTTATTCCAGGGCTAAGTTTGCCCTGCACTCCCAGCCAGTTTGCCCTGCCTCATTCCCATGCTATATTCAAAAGCTGTTTGCCCTGGGCTATTCCTTTTGACTATGGCTTGCTTTGTGCTTCAGGCTAAGTTTGCCCACCAGGCAGTGCTAATTTAGCCTCAGGGCAAAGTTTTGAATATCTGGCCCTTAATTTCTTAAAACCAGTCTGAGTCTATGTTAACCTCTGAGATTTGCTTTGGCTGGTACAAAAGCAAAGTCATAAATTATGTCAAGTTTCAAGCTCTTCTGCTGCTAATTGGAAGAGGCCATTCAATTTAAACAGACTATCCCTGAAACAACTTTTTTTTTCTTGGGGTTGACCATGTATGCTGCATTCCCTTTTCATGGCATCATTCCTCCATTTCAGTATTCAAGCCTTAAGCATCATTGTCCTTGTTTTAGAGTTCATTTAGATATTAATGTGAACAGAAACATTTATAGTACTTAATAATTAAATCAATATCAGGATATAGAATGCAATTAAGAATATAATATTATAATAATAAAATAGTTTAATCAAATTAGTTCTGTTCCTACATTTCCACCCTTTTGAATCAAAATGCACCTCAAAAATGCATTTGTAATTCAAAACGATAATCCTACTATATATGGGTATATAGTTTTAAGTATTGCAGGGGAAAACGAAACATAAAAGACAAAGTTGTGTCATTGTGTGGTAACTTATGACATCATTAGCACATTACATCATCACATATGACATCATAGGATGTGACATCACTAGACATCATTGGAGATGTACTATTTTGCATAGATAGGTGTACAGTACTACAGGAACCAACATGATTGAACATGATTACATCTATGTACACTTTCAAAATAACATTTTTTTACATTGTTTTGAACATTTCACATGTACAACAAATTCTCTTTGCTCATTAGTTTCACTATGGTCACTATGACAGTTAACATTTTAGCTAGACTCTAATTCCTGATCATCACTCATAGATTCATTTAGAACACTTTCTCATGCTTTGTTATGTTCACGATATTGCCTCAACTGATTAATATGAACCCATTTAGGTACCACCTCTCCAGTGCTTTTCCTCTTTAGTTCAATCTGGTAGGCTACATGTGAGATTTTGTCAGTGATCACAAAAGGTCATTGCCAACTTGGAAGAAACTTTTTGACCTTGGCTTTATCTCTACTGTAGTTAAAGTAAAAAACGTTATCACCAATTTGATACTCTTTTGGACTAGTTTTCTGTCATAATATGACTTAGAAGCCTCAACACTTTTCTCTAAATTCTTCTGAGCAAATATAAAGGTTTCTTGCAAATGCTGTTTTAAATGGGTTACATATTCATGTGCTGTAGTGGCACATGCTGAATTTACATTCCTTGTGGTATACAGGAGATGTAAAGAAACACCATCTGTCTTCCTGTCATCATTTCAAAAGAAGGAACACCTTTAGACTTATTAGGAGTAGCCTGTATGACCATTAATACTAGTGGTAACTTTACATCCCAATCTTTTTCTGAAGAACTGATGTATTTTTTTCAGTATATACACAACTGTTTGATTAGTGCATTCCACCTATCCAGATGTCTGTGGATGGTGGGACGCATGTAGTTTCCTATGTACTATAATTTTTCCACACATTCTCTATTACCTCTCCTGTGAAATGAGAACCTCTATCAGATTCTACTCTTAATGGTAATCCCCATTGACTAAACACATGGTTTGTTAATAAGAAAGCAGTGGTTTAGGCAGTGTTATTTGGAGCAGGTATACACTCAACCCATTTTGTGAACAGACAAGTAACTGTCAAAAGGTATTGGTTACCCCTTGAAGATCTGATAACAGGACTGATCCAGACAATCTGGATGTCTGACCAAGGCATAGCAATGCCCTTTGACTGTAGTGGTGCTCTATGTCTAGGAGTAGCAGGTTGGGACTTGCAACAGGTCATACACCCTTGTACATACCCTGCAACATCATCATACATGTAGGGTCAGTAGGCTATCTCTTTCAAGGTTTCATAAGTTCTTCTATCCTCCCTATGTGCTCCTGATGATTCATCATGGGCATGTTGTAACATAATTCCCCTGTGGCCTAACAGAACCACCCACTGGACCTCATGTGGGTTTTTGCCAATTCTTACCAAGAGATCATTCCTTAATTGGAATTTATCTTTCTGGTTATACATGGCTCTCAGGTCCTGGCTATCCTGTAGGTCATTGTCAGAAATCATGCTTTTAGTGGGATCCTTAATGCAACGATAACATATTCCTACCACGTTATCCTTTTGTTGCATTTTCACTAAATCAAAGTCAGGTTTCCCACTATACAAGTGTACAACCTTATTTTCCTGTTCCTGTTGCTTTTGTCTGCAGGTAACCACATCCACCTTAGCCTGGACAGGAGGGACAAAGTTCCATTCTTCTCCACTTAAAGCACCCTCCCTAGCCAGAACATCTGCTAGGTCATTTCCTATTTTGTCTGGTCCCTGAACTTTGGAGTGTCCTTTTACCTTTTTCCAATAAACAACCAACTTATGTTCCTGAACCAACTGATCTATGACTAGGATAAGGTCTGCATGCATCACCTTACTGCCTCTTGAATAGATCATACCATTCACCTTCCACCCTGGTAAATGTTTAAGGAAGTCCTGCCTAACATAATCCGAGTCAATACAAATTACAATGCCTTGTAACTTATGTTGTACTGCAGTCTGTACTGCTATATAGGTGGCTGCCAGTTCTCCATATTGGTTAGATTTAGGACCGAGCTTGTTCTTGATAAGAGTACATGGTACATTATCCTGCCATACCACTCCTGAACCAGAACATCGGTCTTCACCTTGATGTATTGAGCAACCATCAACATAGTCTCTAGGTAAATTTTCACAAACATTTTCATCATAGTGGTGGTGCCAGTTATGGTGGTACACCCTATCCAACTCAAGAGATAGGTCAGGGTCTTGTACTGGAAGTTCATCTACAGTAGAATTATGCATCTCCAGGTCTGTTAACCCTTGAGCTACTGTATTTATTTTGTTCTTTGCATACTAAACCTCTAGAGATAGACACTGGAGTGCTAAGTTCCAGGCCACAATTCTGCTGCTGGACACATTACCATCTTTACACTTCTGGCTCCCCAGAAGGGTATGGGGTTGAAATATTAATTTCATATCTTGTATTATAATTTAGGCCTGTTAATTTTTTATTTATAAATGATTTTATTTCTGAAGATATGTTTACTGTTTATACAGTGCCCAGAGCCTCCGTCATTGGGTGTTTTTTAAATAAACTTAGCCTTGCCTTGCCTGACCAGTCTGTATAACAACGTTTTTACCACAAATGTAAGTTTTGAACCATTGTACTGCCCATACAGTGGAAAACAATGCCTTTTCACAATCTGAACACTTTTTCTCAACATCACTCAAGGTTTTACTCGCATAAGCAATAGCACATTTGTCTGAATCATGTTTCTGATATAACACTGCACTTATGCTGCTACTGGTATGACCTACCTCTAGATAAAATCCTTATCCATTTGTGGGTAAGCAAGGCATGGTGCTTGAGTCAGACTATCTTTTAAAGCTTGCATGGCTTTTTCTTGCCCCCCCCCACACTTAGGGTTCTGACCTTTTCAGCAGCCTGGTGAGAGGATAATCAATTTCTGCATAGTCCTGGATAAAATGTCTTGAGTAGTTACAGATCCCTAGGAAACTGCATAACTCCTTTAAAGTTTTGAGTGGACCAATTTTGTTGGACTGCCTCAACTTTGGTATGCTGAGGATGTAGCCCATCAGGACCATCTTCATGCCCAAGATAGTTTACCCTATCTCTGAACCATTGCCCCTTTGGTAAGGACAACTTGGCACCAGTGGCTTTGAGCTGGTTTAACACATAGGAAACCTCAGCTAGATGTTCCTCAAAAGTGTTGCTTTTGATTAGTACATCATCCACATAAACCAGATTTCCTCTGCTTTCCACATCAGGCATGGCCTTGTGCAGAAATATTGAATTCAGCTGGTGAATTTAAGTACCCAAAAGGACATCTATCCCATGTGTACTGTCTCCTTCCAAAGGTAAAAGCCAGTTTATATTGATCTTTAATTAGAAACATAGATGTTGACAGCAGACAAGTATCACAAGGCCCATCCAGTCTTCCCATTTCTTTTTGTACCTTATAAATGTGCCATTGGCCTTTACTCTGTCAATGGCCTATTTATTAATACTGATCTGTATTGCTCCCTTATGCCTATCCTATGCCTGTTTGAAGCCCTGCACTGTATTCATATCCACCACTTCCTGAGGTAGGCCATTCCATGCATCCCCACCCTTTCTGTGAAAAGAACTTCCTCACATTACCCCTTAATCAGCCTCCCTCTAATCTCATGCTGTGTCCTCTTGTCCTGCTATTTTTCTTATATTGAAACATATTAGACTCTTTCACCTTGTTAATGCCCTTAAGGTGTTTGAATGTTTGGATCATATCACCTCTCTCCCTATTTTACACTAGGGTATACATATTGAGCTCTGTTAATCTGTCCTCATATGTTTTCTGATGCAGTCCCTGCACTATTTTGGTTGCCCTTCTCTGGACTGCCTCAATTTGGTTAATGTCCTTGTGAAGGAGTGGCCTCCAGTACTGCACGCAGTACTCCAGATTGGGTCTTGCCAGTGTCTTGTAAAGAGGGATCATTACCTCCCTCTTCCAACTTGTGATACCTCTACTAATACACCCCAACATCCCCCTACCCTTACCTCCTGCTTTAGTGGTCTGCTTGGATAATTTTAGGTCATCAGTGATAATGATGCCCACGTCTCTTTCTTCCCTTGTGATTGCCAGCAACTTCCATCCCAGCCTATAGGTGGCTTCAGGGTTTCTCTTCCCTTTGTGCATGATCTTGCACTTCCTTGCATTAAACCCCTGTTGTCACTCTTCCGATCATTTTGCTAGTTTATCCGGATCTCTTCTCATTCTGCCCACCCCATCTGGATTATCTAATCTATTGCAGATCTTGGTGTCATCTGCAAACAGACAAACCTTACCCTCCAGTCCATCTGCAATGTCACTGATGAAGATATTGAAGAGGACTGGCCCCAGGACTGATCCCTGAGGTACCCCACTTGTGACTTGCATCTCTTCTGACTGTATACCATTTACCACCACTCTCTGTTTTCTGCCTTTCAACCGGTTTGCCACCCAGCTGACAAACTTCTGACCCACCCCAAGCCTACCCAGCTTATTAATCAATCTTCTGTGTGGAACAGTATCAAAAGCTTTGTTGAAGTCAAGGTTAGGTGACATCAACTGCTTCCCCTTGGTCCACCACTCTGGTTACCCAGTCAAAGAAATCTATGAGATTGGTTTGACAGGACCTTTCTTTTGTAAACCCATTCTGTCTTGGATCCTGTGCTCCTATGGATTCCAGGTGTTGCATGATCCTTTCCTTAAGGAGTGCCTCCATAATCTTGCCCACTACTGACATAAGACTGACTGGTCTGTAGTTCCCTGCCTCCTCCCTGCTACCACTCTTGTGGAGTGGGATCACGAGTCCTTCTCCAGTCTTCTGGAACCTCTCCTGTGCTCTGAAAATCACTAAACAGTTTTGATAATGGCTCTGCTAGTTCCAACCTTAGCTCCTTTAGTACCCTGGGATGTATACCATCAGGTCCCACTGTCTTGTCCACCCTAGAGCTTATCGAGCTCTTGTAGGACTCTTTCTTTTGTGAAGGGACAGCTGCACACCTCCCTCCCCCTGTGTTCATGGTGCTGAGCTGGGGCCCTGCCCTACCTTCTCTTCAGTAAATACTGAGCAGAAGTATCTATTTAGGATAGATGATTTTACGTGGTCCTCCTCCTCACACGCCCCCTTATCGCCTTTGATTTTAGCAATACCCCCTCTTGACTTTCTCCTTTCACTAATGTATCTATGGAAAGTCTTGTCACCTTCTTTTACTGTTTGTACTAGTGTTTCCTCAGTTTGAGCCTTTGCCTGCCTTTCTGCCTTCCCTGCTTCCTGTAGGGAAGTTTGGTATGCTTCCCTATCTTCATCCCGCTGCGTTCCCTTATATTTCCTGAAGGCCAGCCTTCTGGCTCTGAGCTTTTCTGCTAATGTTTTTGAGAACCAAAGTGGTTTCTTTCTTCATTTGCACTTCCTTTTCTCTCTGACACAAAGGGATGTTGCTTCAAGTATTGCATCCTTAATGCTTGCCCACTTTGCCTGTACCCCTCACCTGTATTTCTTTTTGCCACTGCTAGCTTAACTGTGTTGCCCATCTTATCAAAGTCAACTCCTCTGAAGTTCCATATTTTTCCCTTGGAATGGGATGATTTAGTTCTAGTGGCCAAATTGAACCATACCATGTGATGGTCACTGGCCTCCAGGTGACCCTTCTACCTGGAGATCCGTGATTCTTTTCCTGTTAGTCAGTACTAGATCTAGGATAGCCCTGTCTCTTGTGGGTTGTTGGACCAGTTGGTTGAGGCCCTCTCCTGCAGGTAATCCACCATGTGTTTAGTTCTGGCAGATGTTCCTGCAGTATTGACCAATCTATATCTGGCATGTTGAAGTCTCCATTATCAGAACCTCCCTTTAGCTGCATGTTTTGTATATCTTCTAACAGTAATGTGTCTATGTCCTCCACCCTGGTCTGGGGGCCTGTAGATAACCCCAGTTCAGTATGGCTTTTGGGTCTATTTTAATGTCCAGAATCCATTTGCTATATCTAGGGTAGTGAAATATTTGTCACCCTGAACTTTTGCTAAACTTTGGTCCAAATATGTCATGGGCCAGCAAGATAAGGCACCTGTTGGTTTAACTTTCTGTAGTCAATAGTGAGGTCTCCACTTTCCTGTGGGTTTCAGTACAGGCCAAATCGGGAATTATAAATAGAGTTTACCTGTCTTATAATTCCTCACTCCAATAAGGTATCCAGTATCTCTTGTATATGTTCATAAGATGCTAGTGGTATTCTGTACTGGCGTACATAAACTGGACCTTTACTGGGGTCGGTAGGTACCCTGGTAACATGGAGGTCAGTTACCCCACAACCATGAGCATCTTTTGTGAACATGTCCTTAAACTGAAGGAACAGACAACAAACTTTTCCTTTTTCTACTTCCGTTTCACAATAACAATTTTGTATAGCTTGCTCAATTTGTTCTTTAAAATCTGGGAAAGGTAAATTTGTACCTATTTCTACCTCATCTTCTATTATCTCAGAAACATTTTCAGCATCAATCACATGAACCTATTTAAATCATTTTGTTTCATTAGCATAGTGGACAGTAGAAGGTAATCATTTTCTACTTTACATGCCTGTATTTCTTCCTTATTTACTGGACAAATCTCTTGTAAATCAATTAAACCATTTGGTATGGACCTGATTTCTTCATCTGTGTCATCCTAAACAATTTCTTCTGGTAACTCCCCAATAACTGGAACAGTTAATTCTAATTCATAAAATGATTCCCCTATTGCTACCCCTAACTCTCAGTTAGCTGCTATAGTGATAGGCTCTACTGTTGGGTTATGTACCAAGAGGTGCATTACTCTGCTGCTCCTGTCCAAGCAAGGTAAGGAGTGGATTTTTAAACCCATTTCACTAAGTTGCTTGTCAAGCACAAAGAGTGCAGTCTTGTCATGCATTTCTTGGCCTTCCTTTACATTAACCCTAAGAGAGAAATCTTTAACATTACTTAGAATTTTTGTAGTGAACTCATTTACCCCCTGGCACACTTGAGGAATAGTTTGTCCAGACCTCAAGGCCTGTAGTGTCACTCTCATTGGATAAGGGTCTCCCCCTTATTCGTGGCCAAAGAACATCATTGGCTAGGTCAACATACATATCCAGTCATAGAACGATGTCCAGCCCCAGGTACATGTGAGATTTTAGGCCTTGTACTACCCTTACAGGGTGTTGTATTTTCTTTTTCCCTATTTAAAGGTTCAGAGCACATATACCTATGCTTTTCTCCCTGGTGGTCTGATATGGGAAATTTTCCAACCACTTCTGTTTCTTTACACATGTTTAACTAGGCTCCACCTCTTTAACATCTTTTTAGGAGGTCATTTCAATCAAGAAATCATCCCAGTTCTATCAGTAATATACACGGGTGGTTGACTTCCATCTTGCCAAACCTCAATTTCATCCACACTTTAACTAGGGTCTGTTGAGCCCCCCTCCATAACCTACTGCTTGTAAGCCATCAGAGAGGGTTTTTAACACCTTAGAGTCACTTACTGCATCAACCTGCTTGTCATAAAAGCTTCTGGTCATCAGGGTAACTTCCACTCCAGAGTCAACTAACGCTCCATGACTTAGGTTTTACTTTGACATCAACATTGAAAACAGCCTATCTGCCCCCTTTAGGGATTAAGTTGCCCAGGTAGAATTTGCTTTTCTTAACTCGTGGTAACATGGCAGGTACTGTTACACTTTACACTGCCTTCAGCAGTAACTCAGGATGCCTCTAGGGTGAGTTCGGGTTTAGCATTAACACTCTTATTTTCAAATTTCATAGCAGTTTTATTACCGTCATTAGCAATTGCAATTTCATTAAGCTGAGCAGCATTAGTAAGGACAGAAGGCTCTACTCACTGGCCACTACCATTGGTTCCACTGTTGCTGGGAATTACAGGTAAGTGTTGCACAGGTGCAGGAAAACCAGGTAGAGGGGGAGGTGGAGCACAGCATTGGAGAAACACTTTTATATCTCCCATCTGGTCCTTTATTCCCTGTATTTCCTCCTGTGACTTCTTAATCATCTCCTCCATATTTGAGGAGCTAGATTGAGATCTGGCTTGGAACATATAAGGGTCTATCCACTGTAATAGGGGACATATGTGGGACATGACTGTGGAAAAATAAATGTTGTCATTTCTTTCTTCTTTCACTATCAATACTTTACACTTAATGTCCTTTACTAAAAGTGTAAACAGGAAGATAATATAACTTGTGGTTTTCTGAGTAGAGTCCCTAATGTTTGGAAATAGTAACCAGGTAACATACGTATCAGAGACAGAGAATATGTTAACTTGAAAATAAGTTATATATAAATATTTTTGAATCTCTACATGAATTTGCAGTACTTTAACTTGTTTGGTTAATTCACTAAGCAACGCCAAAATATTTGCATGCAAAAGAATGTGATAACCATCAATCTAACACGTGGAAGAGAATTACAGGGCAAAGTAATTTCTAAGTTTTCCCTCACCAACATTTCTTGGGTAATCACAGATTAAAATGTATGTGTACATAACTGGGGATAAGAGTAGATGATATTTAAAACTTTTTTTGATCACTTTAAAAATTTAACTCCAAAAATCTGTGAAAAAGTGTTTCATTAACGTATGTAACGGGACAGAGAAAAATTCAGAAACTTTAAGTAGTCCCAGAAAACATTGTGGAAAAAAGAAAATCAGGCAGTTGGAGTCCTTTATTCTTTTCCACTTTATGTTTAATGTCTAAAGTTATGACTCAATCATCATAAAAGTTCTACGGTTGCATACCATCACCACAAAGGAAGCTCATAATACAACAAATTCACTATACTAACTAGAAATACCAGACACACTAAGTAAAGTTAACTAAAACCCTAACTATAACACCACAATATACACTCTATATACATTGTTTATTACAGACCTAATACCTCCAACAAATGTACATATGTACATCTGGCAGACCCCATGTGACAGCATAACTGAATCCACCAGACAGTGACTCACTCCAAGCCGTTGTGCACAGTACACCACTTGCAAACACACCAGCACCCCATGAGATTGACCAGGGACCTGGCACACCCCAGGTGACAGTGTAACTGAATCCATCAGAGCAGAACATGGGTGCTTGCCTACAGTGACTCAGTCTAGCAGGTGAGTGCAGTACACAAACTGCACACCCACCAGGAGCCCCATGAAGATTGATCAGGGACCTGGCAGACCCCAGGTGATGGTGTAACTAAATTCACCAGATGAGAACCCTGGCACTGGTCCATTAACTCAGTCAAGCTGCTGTGTGCAGTGTGCCACTTGCACACCCACCAAGGCCCATGAAATATTGACCAGGGACTTGGCAAACCCCAGATAATGACATAACTGAATCAGCGATGAGAACAAACGATAATGTGGGCAACCCACTAGATTGGAAACAAAATGGAGGCAGACACAGATGCAATCACTGAATTGCAAACAAAATGTAGGCAGGCACGGACACCCATCGGCTTGCAAACCAAATGGAGGCACACATGACTGCAGCAACTGGCTTGTAAACAAAATGGAGGTAAACATGGACACCCACAGAATTGCAAACAAAAGGGAGGCATGCCCGGACACCAACAGGATTGCAAGCAAAATGGAGGCACTATTCCCATCCCCCTCCAGATCCATGTCAGTAGTCCCTGGGGCTTGGTAGATCATTCTACAATTCTCCAACCCTGTCAGTAGCCCCCTGACCCAAGATCAGTCCCACGTCCCTCCCCATCAGCCCTGTGGTATGTGAGGTCAGTCCCATTTCCCTCCCCAGTCCCTGGAGCCTTGTGGCACACTCCTAAAATGCTCCAGCCATGTAAGCAGTCCCATGGGACTCGAGGTTAGTAACACCACCTCCTCATCAGCCCTCTGGCATGTGAGGTCAGTCCCATCTATCTCCCCATGGCCTGGTGGCAGACTCCTAAAGTTCTTCAGC
Source organism: Neoceratodus forsteri (assembly GCA_016271365.2). Taxonomy (NCBI): domain Eukaryota; kingdom Metazoa; phylum Chordata; order Ceratodontiformes; family Ceratodontidae; genus Neoceratodus; species Neoceratodus forsteri. The sequence goes on from CM057451.1 coordinate 47,020,770, forward strand.
CCTGTTCGCAGTCCTGTGGGATCCAAGGGCAGTTCTAAACCCTCCTCATCAACCCCTGTCACATGAGGTAAGTCCCATCCACATCCCCAGTCCATGGGGCCTGGTGCAACACTGCAACAAATCTGCAGTCCCATGGAACCCAGAGTCAGTCCCGGCTTTTCCTCATTAGACCCCTGGTACATGAGTTCAGTCCCATTCCTCTCCTATGTCCCTGGGGCCTTGCGACACACTTCAACAAATCCACAGTCATATGGAACCCACGGTAAATCCCATTCTCCTCCCCATTAGCGCCCTGGCATGTAAGGTCAGTACCACTCCTCCCCAGTCCCTGGGGTCTTTGACACACCTAAAACTCTCTAGCCCTGTCAGCAGTCCCATAGTATCCAAGGTCAGTCCCACCCTCCCCATCAGTTGCCTTGGCACATGAGTTCAGTTCCACCCTTTGCAGTTTCTAGGGTCTGGTGGTGAACTCCTAAATGTTCCAGCCCTGTAAGCAGTCCCATGTGACACAAGGTCAGTCCCACCCCATCCCCATGAGCCCCTGGCACAGAGGTTAGTCCCATCCCTCCCCAGTCCCTTGGGCCTGGTGGCACACTCCAGCAAATCCTCAGTCCTATTGGACAAAGGGCAGTCCCACATCCCCATCATCCCCAGGCATGGAGGTCTATCCCATCCCTCCCCAGTCTCAGGGGCCTAATGGCACACTCTGACAAACCTACAGTCCCATGGAACCTGAAGGTCAGTCCCACTCCTCCCCATCAGCTGCCTTGTACATGAGGTCAGTCCCATCCCCTCCCCAGTCCCTGGGGCATGGTGGCACACTGCAGCAAATCCACTGTTCCATGAAGCCCAAGGTAAGTCCCACCTCCTCCAAATCAGCCCCTGGTATGAAAGATCAGTCTCATCCCCTCCCCATTCCCTGGGATCTGTGGTTCATACCTAAACCTCTCCAGCCCTGTCAGCAGTCCCATGGTACCCAAGGTCAGTTCCACCCCTCACCATCAGCCCCATGGGATGTAAGGTTAGTCCCATCCCCCTCCCCAGTCTCTGGAGTCTGCACATACACTCCTAAAACTCTCCAGACCTATCAGCAGTCCCATGGTACCCAAGGTCAGTTCCACCCACTCCTCATCAGCCCCCTGGCATCAGAGGTTAGTCGCAACCCTCTTCCCAGTCCCTGGGGCCTGTTGGCATGCTCTATCAAATCTGTAGTCCCATGGATCCAATGACAATCCCACTGCCCTCCCTATAGGCCCCATGGAATTTAAGGTCAACTCATCTCTGACAGCAGTCTCAAGGGTCCTAGTGGCACACTACTAAAATTCTCTAGCCCTGTCAGCTGTACCATGGGGCTTATGGTCAGTCCCATCCCTGTCCATATCTTGTCAGCAGTCCCAAGGGTACCTGGTGGCAACTGTCTCCCTCCCCGCTGCACTATTAGCCATACTTTGGCCAGAACCATTTTGTAAATTTAACTGGTGCCATTGTGCTTCCAAGGAGCAAATTACCACTGCACTCTTTATTTTTATAACATACAAGGGTCTTTAGTTACAAAGCTTTTTTGTTCTAAAATATTGTCATTGGCATTGGTCCATTTTAAATTTAGTAGGAAATTACTATAGCACCCAATATGTCTATTGTTTTTAATCTCAGACTTTGCAGGAAACATTCCATTTCTAATTTTTTTTCAGATCAGCTGCCAGCCCCCCTTCCCCAAAGCATGTAGGTGACTATTTTAAAACAAAAGTCCTTTGTTGCATCCCCAAAACAAATGTTCAGTCAAAACAAACAAGTCTTGTAGAATATCTTAATAATCACAATTAAAAAATAAGGTACCAATAGAAGTCCCATCCATTTGTATCAGGGACCACTGGTTTCCTGAGATCCATGTTATAAACATGACTGAACTTGGTTGCGGGCTGTTAGGACAACTTTTGAAAATGCTAAAACAGATTCCAGGCTTTTTTCACTTTAAATGCATCAGTAAATTACTACATCATCCAATACTTTTATATTTTAATCTCAAACTTTGCAGAAAACATTCCATTTCTAATTTGGTTTTGGATGAGCTGGCAGCCCCTGCCCCCCAAAGCATGTGAGTGGCTATTTTAAAATAAAATTATTTGTTACATCCCCAAGCAAAAGTTCACTCAAATCAAACCAAAAAGCGTGTAACATCTTTAAATAATAACAATGAAAAATAGGGCACCACCAGAAGTCTTGTTTATAACAGGGACCGCTGGTTTCCTGAGGTCCCTGTTACAAACATGATTGAACTTGGTTGTGGGCTGTTAGGACAACTTTTGAAAATACTGTTTTGGATTCAATGATTTTTTCACTTAAAATGCATCAGTAAATGACTACAGCACCCAGTACTTTTCTATTTTAATCCCAACCTTTGCAGCAAACATTCCAGAAATAATTTACTTTCAGATGAGCTGGCAGCCCCCCCCAAAGCATGTGAAATGCCATTTTAAAACAAAAAAATCATTTGTTACACCCCCCTAAACAAATGCACACTAAAAGCAAACAGCTAAATGAGTACTAAACGTAGGATAAAGGAATACTTATGTTTTAGATATCTGTAGATGTGGTCTTCTACTTTTTAACTTTCAAAGTCTTGGTGAGAACTTCTGGTTTTGGATGACAAATGTCCTTGGTGGTGAGTTTAGCTTTATTCTTTTGTCTTTTTCCCTTGAACCTGGAACTGAAGAGTCTTCTGATATCAGTGAAGCAATGCAGGCTGGATCCTTCTTGCTTGATGTCACAAATCATCAAATGTCACTTTAGGATTTTGTGGGAAAATCAGACAACAAGATTTTGAAGTTAAACACAGTCTGTAGAACGATCTCTCCCTGCGGACAGCAATGTTGTTTTGGTAACTGTACTCTGTGACTCTTTCCTATTTCAGTTCATTTCTGCTCTTGAACCTGCAGCTCTGGACTCACTGTTAATTAACAGCACTGCAGCCTTGCTGGCTGGTAAATTTCAAACTCAGTCTATTTTTCAGGCTTTTAACAGAAATTCCAAAGCATTACTTTAGTCCAAATTCTCAGTATACAAAACATAGGCCTTGCTTAATCCAATATTGGGAAGAGATCTTCCTATAACAGTTTCAGCAGCTGGACTAGTTGCCATTATGCACACTGTCAGGCTGGTTTACCACCCACTTGTGGTTGCAACGTTAAAGCCCAAATGATGTGCCAAGCCCATCCACAATTGTCAGGGCATTCAACAAAGGTCTTCACACACCAAAGAATTAAACAGTTCTGGGCTGGTTTTGCAGCATCCCATTTATGTCCCACTTACTGGTGACATCACCATCAAGTTATGATTGGTCTGAGTACTCTTTGAGGGTGTTACTATTAGCACCTCGTAAGCCATTTTTTTATCAATATGACCTCATCTCGAACAACTGTTTTTGATATAAAAAACTTTTCTTTCTTGCATCTATTTGCACCTTTGTACATATATAAGACTTACATTCTTAGATGCAGCTAACAGAGGATTCATTCGAGACCAAACATGATGATGTCAAACCTAAAATAAAACCTATAATTTATAAAACCATTATAAAACGTTTTCCTTTATAGATATCTAAAACATATTTACAGATTTCAGAAGTACATTTTTTCCCGTTTAAAATTATGTTAGTTTGGCATACCTGCTATCATTAGAACTGTGTTAATGTAATACAACTTCTTTAAGACTGGAGTTGTCTTTTTTTGAGGTAAATGAACTGTGACTTTATGTTGCTTTGGATTTTATCTAGAAGGCTAATAATCCGCTCGACTAGTTGTTTTTGTTAGATAACCACTTTACTCTCATTCCATTGAAAAGGTGGCAAGGTCAGCTTACTATAGACACCAAACTTGTCATATATTTTAAACAGTTTGGGGGCTTCAGATTTTTGTAAATAGCTTGCTCTATACTATGCTGATAGGTTAAAACTTAATCACTGTGCAGGGTCATGCATTTCCAGTAACCTGTATCATTTTTGAAATGTATCACATTTTTTGTATATTATCTATAAATTAAAGTCTTACGGCCAGATATTCAAAACTTTACACTGGGCAAAAACTGTTTGCACAGGTTTAGTGTGGGATTAGCATGGGTCTGCTATATTCAAAAGGCCAATAGCATGGGCAAGCTGCATTAGTACTGGGCAAAATCATAATGTATACAAGTGGCAAACAGACATGAATACAGGCACAATGCTATATTCAGCAACTAGCGCCACACAAAGTGGTTTTGCGTGATTTAACGTGACACTTAGCATGGTGCACATTATCGCCCAGGAAAAGCTTGTCTTAACTCTGGGCAATCAGCTTTGTGCGACACTTTGACTTTCCGTGGTGTTTGCATGGCTTTTGCGTGGCTTTGAGCGACCCTATCAAATAAATATGACACATAGACAAAGCCAAACATAGAGGAAACATGCTGCTAACTGATGGCATCACAATGATGCCATCATCTGCCACCAGTCCCAGCCATGTGAGGCAGTAAGTGGTGACCCTGCTGCCAGTGGAAGCATGGCAGTGTGGCCAAACAGCACACACCTGCAGACCACCCTTCTGTGAAAATCAACAGATGCCAGCACACACATGCAGCACTGTGGCATGGAGGATGTTGAGAGGAGAGTGCATGGTGGCCAGGCTGTGCCACAGACCAGGTGTGTGGCCACAAGGCTGGGACACATCATGCAGTGCACATGGGCCAGTACTGGGAATACCCCAACACCAGTGTGCCTTTCTGATAATATATGCCCCCCCGGGCCATGTACCACACAGCTGTACAACTGCTACAGCACACAAAGCCAGACATTTATATATCACTGTGAGCATCCCATGCCAGAGGTGCAGCATCTGTGGGTCACACAACAGCATAACAGTAATGTCCACTGTCAGTAAACACCTGCAGATTGGGCCTCTCACTGTGTATAGTGCAGTCATCATCATTGCCCTACACACCATAGACATTGCTGTGTCTGCACACTAATGGCTCCCTTGCTACTGTAGTGTCTGCTGTGCACTGTAGCATGACCTACAATGTGACAGCTGCATGCACCACCACCACCACCATCTGTGCCTATGCTGTGTTGTCCCAGTACCGTGTTCAAAACTGTATAGTATTCCCTAAACTGTTTGTGCAGTACTAACACGTTTGCGTGGGTTTAGCACAGGGCTAAACTGTTTGCCTGGTGCAAACTGCATGCAAATCAGGACATAATGAGATGCTAATCTGGATGTTTGCCCAGATACTACCTAGGTAGTCTCATTTTCATGTCACTTTTGAATATGGAAAAGTTTAGCGAGGGGCAAACGTGTTTGCACTGGGCTAACAGTTTAGCCCTGCACTAAACCTGTGCAAACTTGTTAGCTCTGCGCAAACAGTTCGGGGAATATTTTATAGTTTCACACACTGTACTTTCACATACACTGCTGCTTGAAGCTGTACTGGGTCCACACATTTGCTGACACACCCATTGGCCACATAGTTCACCTCAACCTACCTTCACATCTCTGTGCACAGTGATGCTGCTGTGGTTTGCACTTCCTGGTTGCCATATTCAGAGCTGCCTTATTCCAAGGCTAAGTTTGCCCTGCACGCCCAGCCCAGTTTGCCCTGCCTCATTCCCATGCTATATTCAGAAGCTGTTTGCCTGGGCCATTCCTTTTGACTATGGCTTGCTTTGTGCTTCAGGTTAAGTTTGCCCACCAGGCAGTGCTAATTTAGCCCCAGGGCAAAGTTTTAAATATCTGGCCCTTAATTTCTTAAAACCAGTCTGAGTCTATGTTAACCTCTGAGATTTGCTTTGGCTGGTACAAAAGCAAAGTCGTAAATTATGTCAAGTTTCAAGCTCTTCTGCTGCTAATTGGAAGAGGCCATTCAATTTAAACAGACTATCCCTGAAACAACTTTTTTTTTTCTGGGTGTTGACCATGTATGCTGCATTCCCTTTTCATGGCATTATTCCTCCATTTCAGTATTCAAGCCTTAAGCAGCATTATCCTTGTTTTAGAGTTCATTTAGATATTAATGTGAACAGAAACATTTATAGTACTTAATAATTAAATCAATAAAAGGATATAGAATGCAATTAAGAATATAATATTATAATAATAAAATAGTTTAATCAAATTAGTTCTGTTCCTACATTTCCACCCTTTTGAATTAAAATGCCCATCAAAAATGCATTTGAAATTCAAAACAATAATCCTACTATATATGGGTATATAGTTTTAGGTATTGCAGGGAAAACGAAACATAAAAGACAAAGTTGTGTCATAGTGTGGTAACTTATGACATCATTAGCACATTACATCATCACATATGACATCATAGGATGTGACATCACTAGACATCATTGGAGATGTACTATTTTGCATAGATAGGTGTACAGTACTACAGGAACCAACATGATTGAACATGATTACATCTATGTACACTTTCAAAATAACATTTTTTTACATTGTTTTGAACATTTCACACGTACAACAAATTCTCTTTGCTCATTAGTTTCACTATGGTCACTATGACAGTTAACATTTTAGCTAGACTCTAATTCCTGATCATCACTCATAGATTCATTTAGAACATTTTCCCATGCTTTGTTATGTTCACGATATTGCCTCAACTGATTAATATGAACCCATTTAGGTACCACCTCTCCAGTGCTTTTCCACTTTAGTTCAATCTGGTAGGCTACATGTGAGATTTTGTCAGTGATCACAAAGGGTCATTGCCAACTTGGAAGAAACTTTTTGACCTTGGCTTTATCTCTACTGTAGTTAAAGTAAAAAACGTTATCACCAATTTGATACTCTTTTGGACTAGTTTTCTGTCATAATATGACTTAGAAGCCTCAACACTTTTCTCTAAATTCTTCAGAGCAAATATAAAGGTTTCTTGCAAATGCTGATTTAAATGGGTTACATATTCATGTGCTGTAGTGGCACATGCTGAATTTACATTCCTTGTGGTATACAGGAGATGTAAAGGTAACACCATCTGTCTTCCTGTCATCATTTCAAAAGAAGGAACACCTTTAGACTTATTAGGAGTAGCCTGTATGACCATTAATACTAGTGGTAACTTTACATCCCAATCTTTTTCTGAAGAACTGATGTATTTTTTTCAGTATATACACAATTGTTTGATTAGTGCATTCCTCCTATCCAGATGTCTGTGGATGGTGGGACGCATGTAGTTTCCTCTGTACTATAATTTTTCCACACATTCTCTATTACCTCTCCTGTGAAATGAGAACCTCTATCAGATTCTACTTTTAATGGTAATCCCCATTGACTAAATGCATGGTTTGTTAATAAGAAAGCAGTGGTTTAGGCAGTGCTATTTGGAGCAGGTATACACTCAACCCATTTTGTGAACAGACAAGTAACTGTCAAAAGGTATTGGTTACCCCTTGAAGATCTGATAACAGGACTGATCCAGTCAATCTGGATGTCTGACCAAGGCATAGCAATGCCCTTTGACTGTAGTGGTGCTCTATGTCTGGGAGTAGCAGGTTGGGACTTGCAACAGGTTATACACCCTTGTACATACCCTGCGACATCATCATACATGTAGGGTCAGTAGGCTATCTCTTTCAAGGTTTCATAAGTTCTTCTATCCTCCCTATGTGCTCCTGATGATTCATCATGGGCATGTTGTAACATAATTCCCCTGTGGCCTAACAGAACCACCCACTGGACCTCATGTGGGTTTTTGCCAATTCTTACCAAGAGATCATTCCTTAATTGAAATTTATCTTTCTGGTTATACATGGCTCTCAGGTCCCGGCTATCCTGTAGGTCATTGTCAGAAATCATGCTTTTAGTGGGATCCTTAATGAAACGATAACATTTTCCTACCACTTTATCCTTTTGTTGCATTTTCACTAAATCAAAGTCAGGTTTCCCACTATACAAGTGTAGAACCTTATTTTCCTGTTCCTGTTGCTTTTGTCTGCAGGTAACCACATCCACCTTAGCCTGGACAGGAGGGACAAAGTTCCATTCTTCTCCACTTAAAGCACCCTCCCTAGCCAGAACATCTGCTAGGTCATTTCCTATTTTGTCTGGTCCCTGAACTTTGGAGTGTCCTTTTACCTTTTTCCAATAAACAACCAACTTATGTTCCTGAACCAACTGATCTATGACTAGGATAAGGTCTGCATGCATCACCTTACTGCCTCTTGAATAGATCATACCATTCACCTTCCACCCTGGTAAATGTGTAAGAAAGTCCTGCCTAACATAATCCGAGTCAATACAAATTACAATGCCTTGTAACTTATGTTGTACTGCAGTCTGTACTGCTATATAGGTGGCTGCCAGTTCTCCATATTGGTTAGATTTGGGACCGAGTTTGTACTTGATAGGAGTACATGGTACATTATCCTGCCATACCACTCCCAAACCAGAACATCGGTCTTCACCTTGATCTAATGAGCATCCATTAACATAGTCTCTAGGTAAGTTTTCACACGCATTTTCATCATAGTGGTGGTGCCAGTTATGGTGGTACACCATATCTAACTCAGGAGATAGGTCAGGGTCTTGTACTGGAAGTTCATCTACAGTACAATTATGCATCTCCAGGTCTGCTAACCCTTGAGCTACTGTATTTATTTTGTTCTTTGCATACTATACCTCTAGGGATAGACCCTGGAGTGCTAAGTTCCAGGCCACAATTCTGCTGCTGGACACATTACCATCCTTACGCTTCTGGCTCCCCAGAAGGGTAAGGGGTTGAAATATTAATTTCATATCTTGTATTATAATTTAGGGCTGTTAATTTTTTATTTATAAATGATTTTATTTCTGAAGATATGTTTACTGTTTATACAGTGCCCAGAGCCTCCGTCATTGGGTGTTTTTTTAAATAAACTTAGCCTTGCCTTGCCTGACCAGTCTGTATAACAACTTTTTTTACCACCAATGTAAGTTTTGAACCATTGTACTGCCCATACAGTGGAAAACAATGCCTTTTCACAATCTGAACACTTTTTCTCAACATCACTCAAGGTTTTACTCGCATAAGCAATAGCACATTTGTCTGAATCATGTTTCTGATATAACACTGCACTTATGCTGCTACTGGTATGACCTACCTCTAGATAAAATCCTTATCCATTTGTGGGTAAGCAAGGCATGGTGCTTGAGTCAGACTATCTTTTAAAGCTTACATGGCTTTTTCTTGCCCCCCCCAACCTAGGGTTCTGACCTTTTCAGCAGCCTGGTGAGAGGATAATCAATTACTGCATAGTCCTGGATAAAATGTCTTGAGTAGTTACAGATCCCTAGAAAACTGCATAACTCCTTTAAAGTTTTGAGTGGACCAATTTTGTTGGACTGCCTCCACTTTGGTATGCTGAGGAAGTAGCCCATCAGGACCATCTTCATGCCCAAGATAGTTTACCCTATTGCCCCTTTGGTAAGGACAACTTGGCACCAGTGGCTTTGAGCTGGTTTAACACATAGGAAACCTCAGCTAGATGTTCCTCAAAAGTGTTGCTTTTGATTAGTACATCATCCACATAAACCAGATTTCCTCTGCTTTCCACATCAGGCATGGCCTTGTGCAGAAATATTGAATTCAGCTGGTGAATTTAAGTACCCAAAATGACATCTATCCCATGTGTACTGTCTCCTTCCAAAGGTAAAAGCCAGTTTATATTGATCTTTTAATTAGAAACATAGATGTTGACAGCAGACAAGTATCACAAGGCCCATCCAGTCTTCCCATTTCTTTTTGTACCTTATAAATGTGCCATTATCCTTTACTCTGTCAATGGCCTATTTATTAATACTGATCTGTATTGCTCCCTTATGCCGATCCTATGCCTGTCTGAAGCCCTGCACTGTATTCATATCCACCACTTCCTGAAGTAGGCCGTTCCATGCATCCCCCACCCTTTCTGTGAAAAGAACTTCCTCACATTACCCCTTAATCAGCCTCCCTCTAATCTCATGCTGTGTCCTCTTGTCCTGCTATTTTTCTTATATTGAAACATATTAGACTCTTTCACCTTGTTAATGCCCTTAAGGTGTTTGAATGTTTGGATCATATCACCTCTCTCCTATTTTACACTAGGGTATACATATTGAGCTCTGTTAATCTGTCCTCATATGTTTTCTGATGCAGTCCCTGCACCATTTTGGTTGCCCTTCTCTGGACTGCCTCAATTTGGTTAATGTCCTTGTGAAGGAGTGGCCTCCAGAACTGCACTCAGTACTCCAGATTAGGTCTAACCAGTGTCTTGTAAAGAGGGATCATTACCTCCCTCTTCCAACATGATACCTCTACTAATACACCCAACACCCCCTACCCTTACCTACTGCTTTAGTGGTCTGCTTGGATAATTTTAGGTCATCAGTGATAATGATGCCCACGTCTCTTTCTTCCCTGTGATTGCCAGCAACTTCCATCCCAGCCTATAGGTGGCTTCAGGCTTCTCTTGCCTTCTGTGCATTAACCCTGTTGTCACTCTTCGATCATTTGCTAGTTTATCCGGATCTCTTCTCATTCTGCCCACCCCATCTGGATTATCTAATCTATTGCAGATCTTGGTGTCATCTGCAAACAGACAAACCTTACCCTCCAGTCCATCTGCAATGTCACTGATGAAGATATTGAAGAGGACTGGCCCCAGGACTGATCCCTGAGGTACCCCACTTGTGACTTGCATCTCTTCTGACTGTATACCATTTACCACCAATCTCTGTTTTCTGCCTTTCAACCGGTTTGCCACCCAGCTGACAAACTTCTGACCCACCCCAAGCCTACCCAGCTTATTAATCAATCTTCTGTGTGGAACAGTATCAAAAGCTTTGTTGAAGTCAAGGTAGGTGACATCAACTGCTTCCCCTTGGTCCACTACTCTGGTTACCCAGTCAAAGAAATCTATGAGATTGGTTTGACAGGACCTTTCTTTTGTAAACCCATTCTGTCTTGGATCCTGTGCTCCTATGGATTCCAGGTGTTGCATGATCCTTTTCTTAAGGAGTGCCTCCATAATCTTGCCCACTACTGACATAAGACTGACTGGTCTGTAGTTCCCTGCCTCCTCCCTGCTACCACTCTTGTGGAGTGGGATCACGAGTCCTTCTCCAGTCTTCTGGAACCTTTCCTGTGCTCTGAAAATCACTAAACAGTTCTGATAATGGCTCTGCTAGTTCCAACCTTAGCTCCTTTAGTACCCTGGGATGTATACCATCAGGTCCCACTGTCTTGTCCACCCTAGAGCTTATCGAGCTCCTTGTAGGAATCTTTTTTGTGAAGGGACAGCTGCACACCTCCCTCCCCTGTGTTCATGGTGCTGAGCTGGGCCCTGCCCTACCTTCTCTTCAGTAAATACTGAGCAGAAGTATCTATTTAGGATAGATGATTTTACGGTCCTCCTCCTCACACGCCCCTTATCGCCTTTGATTTTAGCATCACCCTCTTGACTTTCTCCTTTCACTAATGTATCTATGGAAAGTCTTGTCACCTTCTTTTACTGTTTGTACTAGTGTTTCCTCAGTTTGAGCCTTTGCCTGCCTTACTGCCTTCCCTGCTTCCTGTAGGGAAGTTTGGCATGCTTCCCTATCTTCATCCCGCTGCATACCCTTATATTTCCTGAAGGCCAGCCTTCTGGCTCTGAGCTTTTCTGCTAATGTTTTTGAGAACCAAAGTGGTTTCTTTCTTCATTTGCACTTCCTTTTCTCTCTTACACAATGGGATGTTGCTTCAAGTATTGCATCCTTAATGCTTGCCCACTTTGCCTGTACCCCGCACCTGTATTTCTTTTTGCCAGGGCTAGCTTAACTGTGTTGCCCATCTTATCAAAGTCAACTCCTCTGAAGTTCCATATTTTTCCCTTGGAATGGGATGATTTAGTTCTAGTGGCCAAATTGAACCATACCATGTGATGGTCACTGGCCCCCAGGTGACCTTCTACCTGGAGATCCGTGATTCTTTCCCTGTTAGTCAGTACTAGATCTAGGATAGCCCTGTCTCTTGTGGGTTGTTGGACCAGTTGGTTGAGGCCCTCTCCCTGCAGGTAATCCACCATGTGTTTAGTTCTGGCAGATGTTCCTGCAGGTATTGACCAATCTATATCTGGCATGTTGAAGTCTCCCATTATCAGAACCTCCCCTTTAGCTGTCATGTTTTGTATATCTTCTAACAGTAATGTGTCTATGTCCTCCACCCTGGTCTGGGGGCCTGTAGATAACCCCAGTTCGTATGGCTTTTGGGTCTATTTTTAATGTCCAGAATCCATTTGCTATATCTAGGGTAGTGAAATATTTGTCACCCTGAACTTTGGCTAAACTTTGGTCCAAATATGTCACGGGCCAGCAAGATAAAGGCACCTGTTGGTTTAACTTTCTATAGTCAGTAGTGAGTCTCCACTTTCCTGTGGGTTTCAGTACAAGCCAAATGGGGAATTATAAATAGAGTTTACCTGTCTTATAATTCCTCGCTCCATTAAGGTATCCTGTATCTCTTGTATATGTTCATAAGATACTAGTGGTATTCTGTACTGGCTTACACAAACTGGACCTTTACTGGGGTCGGTAGGTACCCTGGTAACATGGAGGGCAGTTACCCCACAACCATGAGCATCTTTTGCAAACATCCTTAAACTGAAGGAACAGACAACAAACTTTTTCTTTTTCTACTTCCGTTTCACAATAACAATTTTGTATAGCTTGCCCAATTTGTTCTTTAAAATCTGGGAAAGGTAAATTTGTACCTATTTCTACCTCATCTTCTATTATCTCAGAAACATTTTCAGCATCAATCACATGAACCTATTTAAATCATTTTGTTTCATTAGCATAGTGGACAGTAGAAGGTAATCATTTTCTACTTTACATGCCTGTATTTCTTCCTTATTTACTGGTCAAATCTCTTGTAAAGCAATTAAACCATTTGGTATGGACCTGATTTCTTCATCTGTGTCATTCTAAACAATTTCTGGTAACTCCAATAACTGTATCAGTTAATTCTAATTCATAAAAGGATTCCCTATTGCTACCCGTAACTCTCAGTTAACTGCTATAGTGATAGGCTCTGTTGTTGGGTTATGTACCAAGAGGTGCATTACTCTGCTGCTCTTGTCCAAGCAAGGTAAGGAGTGGATTTTTAAACCCATTTCACTGAGTTACTTGTCAAGCACAAAGAGTGCAGTCTTGTCAGGCATTTCTTGGCCTTCCTTTACATTAACCCTAAGAGAGTAATCTTTAACATTACTCAGAATTTTTGTAGTGAACTCATTTACCCCCGGCACACTTGAGGAATAGTTTTTCCAGACCTCAAGGCCTGTAGTGTCACTGTTATTGGATAAGGGTCTCCCCTTATTCGTGGCCAAAGAATATCATTTTCTAGGTCAACATACATATCCAGTCATAGAACGATGTCTAGCCCCAGGTACATGTGAGATTTTAGGCCTTGTACTACCCTTACAGGGTGTTGTATTTTCTTTTTCCCTATATAAAGGTTCAGAGCACATATACCTATGCTTTTCTTCCTGGTGGTCTGATATGGGAAATTTTCCAACCACATCTGTTTCTTTACACATGTTTAACTAGGCCTCCACCTCTTTAACATCTTTTTAGGAGGTCATTTCCAATCAATAAATCATCCCCAGTTCTATCAGTAATATACACCGGGTGGTTGGCTTCCATCTTGCCAAACCTCAATTTCAGTCACACTTTAACTAGGGTCTGTTGAGCCCCCCTCCATAACCTACTGCTTGTAAGCCATCTGAGAGGGTTTTTAACAACTTAGAGTCACTTACTGCATCAACCTGCTTGTCATAAAAGCTTCTGGTCATCAGGGTAACTTCCGCTCCAGAGTCAACTAACGCTCCATGACTTAGGTTTTACTTTGACATCAACATTGAAAACAGCCTATCTGCCCCCTTTAGGGATTAAGTTGCCCAGGTAGAATTTGCTTTTCCTAACTCGTGGTAACATGGCAGGTACTGTGACACTTTACACTGCCTTCAGCAGTAACTCAGGATGCCTCTAGGGTGAGTTCGGGTTTTGCATTAACACTCTTATTTTCAAATTTCATAGCAGTTTTATTACCGTCGTTAGCAATTGCAATTTCATTAAGCTGAGCAGCATTAGTAAGGACAGAAGGCTCTACTCACTGGCCACTACCATTGGTTCCACTGTTGCTGGGAATTACAGGTAAGTGTTGCACAGGTGCAGGAAAACCGGTAGGTAGAGGGGGAGGTGGAGCACAGCATTGGAGAAACACTTTTATATCTCCCATCTGGTCCTTTTTTCCCTGTATTTCCTCCTGTGACTTCTTAATCATCTCCTCCATATTTGAGGAGCTAGATTGAGATCTGGCTTGGAACATATAAGGGTCTATCCACTGTAATAGGGGACATATGTGGGACATGACTGTGGAAAATAAATGTTGTCATTTCTTTCTTCTTTCACTATCAATACTTTACCTTAATGTCCTTTACTAAAGTGTAAACAGGAAATAATATAACTTGTGGTTTCTGAATAGAGTCCCTAATGTTTGGAAATAGTAACCAGGTAACATACATTATGAGACAGAGAATATGTTAACTAGAAAATAAGTTATATATAAATATTTTGAATCTCTACATGAATTTGCAGTACTTTAACTTGTTTGGTTAATTCACTAACAACCAAAATATTTGCATGCAAAAGAATGTGATAACCATCAATCTAACACGTGGAAGAGAATTACAGGGCAAAGTAATTTCTAAGTTTTCCTCACCAACATTTCTTGGGTAATCACAGATTAAAATGTATGTGTACATAATGAGATAAGAGTAGATGATATTTAAAACTTTTTGATCACTTTAAAATTTAACTCCAAAAATCTGTGAAAAGTGTTTCATTAACGTATGTAACGGGACAGAGAAAATTCAGAAACTTATAGTCCCAGAAAACATTGTGGAAAAAGAAAATCAGGCAGTTGGAGTCCTTTATTCTTTCCACTTTATGTTTAATGTCTAAAGTTATGACTCAATCATCATAAAAGTTCTACGGTTGCATACCATCACCACAAAGGAAGCTCATAATACAACAAATTCACTATACTAACTAGAAATACCAGACACACTAAGTAAAGTTAACTAAAACCCTAACTATAACACCACAATATACACTCTATATACATTGTTTATTACAGACCTAATACCTCCAACAAATGTACATATGTACATCTGGCAGACCCCATGTGACAGCATAACTGAATCCACCAGACAGTGACTCACTCAAGCCGGTGTGCACAGTACACCACTTGCAAACACACCAGCACCCCATGAGAGATTGACCAGGGACCTGGCACACCCCAGGTGACAGTGTAACTGAATCCATCAGAGCAGAACATGGGTGCTTGCCTACAGTGACTCAGTCTAGCAGGTGAGTGCAGTATATAAACTGCACACCCACCAGGGCCCCATGAAGATTGATCAGGGACCTGGCAGACCCCAGGTGATGGTGTAACTAAATTCACCAGATGAGAACCCTGGCACTGGTCCATTAACTCAAGTCAAGCTGCTGTGTGCAGTGTGCCACTTGCACACCCACCAAGGCCCCATGAAATATTGACCAGGGACTTGGCAAACCCCAGATAATGACATAACTGAATCAGCCAGATGAGAACAAATGACAATTTGGGCAACCCACTAGATTGGAAACAAAATGGAGGCAGACACAGATGCAATCACTGAATTGCAAACAAAATGTAGGCAGGCACGGACACCCATCGGCTTGCAAACCAAATGGAGGCACACATGACTGCAGCAACTGGCTTGTAAACAAAATGGTGGTAAACATGGACACCAACAGAATTGCAAACAAAAGGGAGGCATGCCCGGACACCAACAGGATTGCAAGCAAAATGGAGGCACTATTCCCATCATCCTCCAGATCCATGTCAGTAGTCCCTGGGGCTTGGTAGATCATTCTACAATTCTCCAACCCTGTCAGTAGCTCCCTGACACAAGATCAGTCCCACGTCCCTCCCCATCAGCCCTGTGGTATGTGAGGTCAGTCCCATTTCCTCCCCAGTCCCTGGAGCCTGGTGGCACACTCCTAAAATGCTTCAGCCATGTAAGCAGTCCCATGGGACTCCAAGGTTAGTAACACCACCTCCATCAGCCCTCTGGCATGTGAGGTCAGTCCCATCTATCTCCCCATGGCCTGGTGGCAGACTCCTAAAATTCTTCAGCCCTGTTCACTGTCCTGTGGGATCCAAGGCAGTTCTAAACCTCCTCATCAACCCCTGTCACATGAGGTAAGTCCCATCCACATCCCCAGTCCATGGGGCCTGGTGCAACACTGCAACAAATCTGCAGTCCCATGGAACCCAGAGTCAGTCCCGGCTTTTCCTCATTAGACCCCTGGTACATGAGTTCAGTCCCATTCCTCTCCTATGTCTCTGGGGCCTTGCGACACACTTCAACAAATCCACAGTCATATGGAACCCACTGTAAATCCCATTCTCCTCCCCATTAGTGCCCTGGCATGTAAGGTCAGTACCATCCCCCTCCCCAGTCCCTGGGGTCTTTTGACACACCTAAAACTCTCTAGCCCTGTCAGCAGTCCCATAGTATCCAAGGTCAGTCCCACCCCCTCCCCATCAGTTGCCTTGGCACATGAGTTCAGTTCCACCCCTTTGCAGTTTCTAGGGTCTGGTGGTGAACTCCTAAATGTTCCAGCCCTGTAAGCAGTCCCATGTGACACAAGGTCAGTCCCACCCCCATCCCCATGAGCCCCCTGGCACAGAGGTTAGTCCCATCCCCCTCCCCAGTCCCTTGGGCCTGGTGGCACACTCCAGCAAATCCTCAGTCCCATTGGACAAAGGGCAGTCCCACATCCCCATCATCCCCAGGCATGTGAGGTCTATCCCATCCCCCTCCCCAGTCTCAGGGGCCTAATGGCACACTCTGACAAACCTACAGTCCCATGGAACTGAAGGTCAGTCCCACTCCTCCCCATCAGCTGCCTTGTACATGAGGTCAGTCCCATCCCCTTCCCCAGTCCCTGGGGCATGGTGGCACACTGCAGCAAATCCACTGTTCCATGAAGCCCAAGGTAAGTCCCACCCTCCTCCAAATCAGCCCCCTGGTATGAAAGATCAGTCTCATCCCCCTCCCCATTCCCTGGGATCTGGTGGTTCATACCTAAACCTCTCCAGCCCTGTCAGCAGTCCCATGGTACCCAAGGTCAGTTCCACCCCTCACCATCAGCCCCATGGGATGTAAGGTTAGTCCCATCCCCCTCCCCAGTCTCTGGAGTCTGCACATACACTCCTAAAACTCTCCAGACCTATCAGCAGTCCCATGGTACCCAAGGTCAGTTCCACCCACTCCTCATCAGCCCCCTGGCATTAGAGGTTAGTCGCAACCCTCTTCCCAGTCCCTGGGGCCTGTTGGCATGCTCTATCAAATCTGTAGTCCCATGGGATCCAATGACAATCCCACTGCCCTCCCTATAGACCCCATGGAATGTAAGGTCAATCTCATCTCTGACAGCAGTCTCAAGGGTCCTAGTGGCACACTACTAAAATTCTTTAGCCCTGTCAGCAGTACCATGGGGCTTATGGTCAGTCCCATCCCTGTCCATATCTTGTCAGCAGTCCCAAGGGTACCTGGTGGCAACTGTCTCCCTCCCCGCTGCCTATTAGCCATACTTTGGCCAGAACCATTTTGTAAATTTAACTGGTGCCATTGTGCTTCCAAGGAGCAAATTACCACTGCAGTCTTTATTTTTATAACATACAATGGTCTTTAGTTACAAAGCTTTTTTGTTCTAAAATATTGTCATTGGCATTGGTCCATTTTAAATTTAGTAGGAAATTACTATAGCACCCAATATGTCTATTGTTTTTAATCTCTGCAGGAAACATTCCATTTCTAATTTTTTTTCAGATCAGCTGCCAGCCCCCTTCCCCCAAAGCATGTAGGTGACTATTTTAAAACAAAAGTCCTTTGTTGCATCCCCAAAACAAATGCTCAGTCAAAACAAACAAGTCTTGTAGAATATCTTAATAATCACAATTAAAAAATAAGGTACCAATAGAAGTCCCATCCATTTGTATCAGGGACCACTGGTTTCCTGAGATCCATGTTATAAACATGACTGAACTTGGTTGCGGGCTGTTAGGACAACTTTTGAAAATGCTAAAACAGATTCCAGGCTTTTTTCACTTTAAATGCATCAGTAAATTACTACATCATCCAATACTTTTATATTTTAATCTCAAACTTTGCAGAAAACATTCCATTTCTAATTTGGTTTTGGATGAGCTGGCAGCCCCTGTCCCCCAAAGCATGTGAGTGGCTATTTTAAAATAAAATTATTTGTTACATCCCCAAGCAAATGTTCACTTAAATCAAACCAAAAAGCGTGTAACATCTTTAAATAATAACAATGAAAAATAGGGCACCACCAGAAGTCTTGTTTATAACAGGGACCGCTGGTTTTCTGAGGTCCCTGTTACAAACATGATTGAACTTGGTTGTGGGCTATTAGGACAACTTTTGAAAATACTGTTTTGGATTCCATGATTTTTTCACTTAAAATGCATCAGTAAATGACTACAGCACCCAGTACTTTTCTATTTTAATCCCAACCTTTGCAGCAAACATTCCAGAAATAATTTACTTTCAGATGAGCTGGCAGCCCTCCCCAAAGCATGTGAAATGCCATTTTAAACAAAAAATCATTTGTTACACCCTAACAAATGCACACTAAAAGCAAACAGCTAAATGAGTACTAAACGTAGGATAAAGGAATACTTATGTTTTAGATATCTGTAGATGTGGTCTTCTACTTTTTAACTTTCAAAGTCTTGGTGAGAACTTCTGGTTTTGGATGACAAATGTCCTTGGTGGTGAGTTTAGCTTTAGTCTTTTGTCTTTTTCCCTTGAACCTTGAACTGTAGAGTCTTCTGATATCAGTGAAGCAATGCAGGCTGGATCCTTCTTGCTTGATGTCACAAATCATCAAATGTCACTTTAGGATTTTGTGGGAAAAATCAGACAACAAGATTTTAGAAGTTAAACACAGTCTGTAGAACGATCTCTCCCTGCGGACAGCAATGTTGTTTTGGTAACTGTACTCTGTGACTCTTTCTTATTTCAGTTCATTTCTGCTCTTGAACCTGCAGCTCTGGACTCACTGCTAATTAACAGCACTGCAGCCTTGCTGGCTGGTAAATTTCAAACTCAGTCTATTTTTCAGGCTTTTAACAGAAATTCCAAAACATTACTTTAGTCCAAATTCTCAGTATACAAAACATAGGCCTTGCTTAATCCAATATTGGGAAGAGACCTTCCTATAACAGTTTCAGCAGCTGGACTAGTTGCCATTATGCACACTGTCAGGCTGGTTTACCACCCCCTTGTGGTGGCAATGTTAAAGCCCAAATGATGTGCCAAGCCCATCCACAATTGTCAGGGCATTCAACAAAGGTCTTCACACACCAAAGAATTAAACAGTTCTGGGCTGGTTTTGCCAGCATCCCATTTATGTCCCACTTACTGGTGACATCACCATCAAGTTATGATTGGTCTGAGTACTCTTTGAGGGTGTTACTATTAGCACCTCGTAAGCCATTTTTTATCAATATGACCTCATCTCGAACAACTGTTTTTGATATAAAAACTTCTTTCTTGCATCTATTTGCACCTTTGTACATATATAAGACTTACATTCTTAGATGCAGCTAACAGAGGATTCATTCGAGACCAAACATGATGATGTCAAACTAAAATAAAACCTATAATTTATAAAACCATTATAAAACGTTTTCCTTTATAGATATCTAAAACATATTTACAGATTTCAGAAGTACATTTTTTCCCGTTTAAAATTATGTTAGTTTGGCATACCTGCTATCATTAGAACTGTGTTAATGTAATACAACTTCTTTAAGACTGGAGTTGTCTTTTTTTGAGGTAAATGAACTGTGACTTTATGTTGCTTTGGATTTTATCTAGAAGGCTAATAATCCGCTCGACTAGTTGTTTTTGTTAGATAACCACTTTACTCTCATTCCATTGAAAAGGTGGCAAGGTCTAACATTATAGACACCAAACTTGTCATATATTTTAAACAGTTTGGGGGCTTCAGATTTTTGTAAATAGCTTGCTCTATACTATGCTGATAGGTTAAAACTTAATCACTGTGCAGGGTCATGCATTTCCAGTAACCTGTATCATTTTGAAATGTATCACATTTTTTGTATATTATCTATAAATTAAAGTCTTAGGGCCAGATATTCAAAACTTTACACTGGGCAAAAACTGTTTGCACAGGTTTAGTGTGGGATTAGCATGGGTCTGCTATATTCAAAAGGCCAATAGCATGGGCAAGCTGCATTAGTACTGGGCAAAATCATAATGTATACAAGTGGCAAACAGACATGAATACAGGCACAATGTTATATTCAGCAACTAGCACCACACAAAGTGGTTTTATGTGATTTAACGTGACACTTAGCATGGTGCACATTATCGCCCAGGAAAAGCTTGTCTTAACTCTGGGCAATCAGCTTTGTGCGACACTTTGACTTTCCGTGGTGTTTGCATGGCTTTTGCGTGGCTTTGAGCGACCCTATCAAATAAATATGACACATAGACAAAGCCAAACATAGAGGAAACATGCTGCTAACTGATGGCATCACAATGATGCCATCATCTGCCACCAGTCCCAGCCATGTGAGGCAGTAAGTGGTGACCCTGCTGCCAGTGGACAGCATGGCAGTGTGGCCAAACAGCACACACCTGCAGACCACCCTTCTGTGAAAATCAACAGATGCCAGCACACACATGCAGCACTGTGGACATGGAGGATGTTGAGAGGAGAGTGCATGGGTGGCCAGGCTGTGCCACAGACCAGGTGTGGCCACAAGGCTGGGACACATCATGCAGTGCACATGGGCCAGTACTGGGAATACCCCAACACCAGTGTGCCTTTCTGATAATATATGCCCCCGGCCATGTACCACACAGCTGTACAACTGCTACAGCACACAAAGCCAGACATTTATATATCACTGTGAGCATCCCATGCCAGAGGTGCAGCATCTGTGGGTCACACAACAGCATAACAGTAATGTCCACTGTCAGTAAACACCTGCAGGTTGGGCCTCTCACTGTGTATAGTGCAGTCATCATCATTGCCCTACACACCATAGGCATTGCTGTGTCCACACACTAATGGCTCCCTTGCTACTGTAGTGTCTGCTGTGCACTGTAGCATGACCTACAATGTGACAGCTGCATGCAGCACCACCACCACCATCTGTGCCTATGCTGTGTTGTCCCAGTACCGTGTTCAAAACTGTATAGTATTCCCTAAACTGTTTGTGCAGTACTAACACGTTTGCGTGGGTTTAGCACAGGGCTAAACTGTTTGCCTGGTGCAAACTGCATGCAAATCAGGACATAATGAGATGCTAATCTGGATGTTTGCCCAGATACTACCTAGGTAGTCTCATTTTCATGTCACTTTTGAATATGGAAAGTTTAGCGAGGAGCAAACGTGTTTGCACTGGCTAACAGTTTAGCCCTGCACTAAACCTGTGCAACGTGTTAGCGCTCATAAACAGTTCGGGGAATATTTTATAGTTTCACACTGTACTTTCACATACACTGCTGCTTGAAGCTGTACTGGTCCACACATTTGCTGACACACCCATTGGCCACATAGTTCACCTCTACTTACCTTCACATCTCTGTGCACAGTGATGCTGCTGTGGTTTGCACTTCCTGGTTGCCATATTCAGAGCTGCCTTATTCCAAGGCTAAGTTTGCCCTGCACGCCCAGCCCAGTTTGCCCTGCCTCATTCCCATGCTATATTCAGAAGCTGTTTGCCCTGGGCTATTCCTTTTGACTATGGCTTGCTTTGTGCTTCAGGTTAAGTTTGCCCACCAGGCAGTGCTAATTTAGCCCCAGGGCAAAGTTTTAAATATCTGGCCCTTAATTTCTTAAAACCAGTCTGAGTCTATGTTAACCTCTGAGATTTGCTTTGGCTGGTACAAAAGCAAAGTCGTAAATTATGTCAAGTTTCAAGCTCTTCTGCTGCTAATTGGAAGAGGCCATTCAATTTAAACAGACTATCCCTGAAACAACTTTTTTTCTGGGTGTTGACCATGTATGCTGCATTCCCTTTTCATGATATTATTCCTCCATTTCAGTATTCAAACCTTAAGCAGCATTATCCTTGTTTTAGAGTTCATTTAGATATTAATGTGAACAGAAACATTTATAGTACTTAATAATTAAATCAATATAAGGATATAGAATGCAATTAAGAATATAATATTATAATAATAAAATAGTTTAATCAAATTAGTTCTGTTCCTACATTTCCACCTTTTGAATTAAAATGCCCATCAAAATGCATTTGTAAATTCAAACAATAATCCTACTATATATGGGTATATAGTTTTAAGTATTGCAGGAAAACAAACATAAAAGACAAAGTTGTGTCATTGTGTGGTAACTTATGACATCATTAGCACATTACATCATCACATATGACATCATAGGATGTGACATCACTAGACATCATTGGAGATGTACTATTTTGCATAGATAGGTGTACAGTACTACAGGAACCAACATGATTGAACATGATTACATCTATGTACACTTTCAAATAACATTTTTTACATTGTTTTGAACATTTCACACGTACAACAAATTCTCTTTGCTCATTAGTTTCACTATGGTCACTATGACAGTTAATATTTTAGCTAGACTCTAATTCCTGATCATCACTCATAGATTCATTTAGAACATTTTCCCATGCTTTGTTATGTTCACGATATTGCCTCAACTGATTAATATGAACCCATTTAGGTACCACCTCTCCAGTGCTTTTCCACTTTAGTTCAATCTGGTAGGCTACATGTGAGATTTTGTCAGTGATCACAAAGGGTCATTGCCAACTTGGAAGAAACTTTTTGACCTTGGCTTTATCTCTGCTGTAGTTAAAGTAAAAAACGTTATCTCCAATTTGATACTCTTTTGACTAGTTTTCTGTCATAATATGACTTAGAAGCCTCAACACTTTTCTCTAAATTCTTCTGAGCAAATATAAAGGTTTCTTGCAAATGCTGATTTAAATGGGTTACATATTCATGTGCTGTAGTGGCACATGCTGAATTTACATTCCTTGTGGTATACAGGAGATGTAAAGGTAACACCATCTGTCTTCCTGTCATCATTTCAAAAGAAGAAACACCTTTAGACTTATTAGGAGTAGCCTGTATGACCATTAATACTAGTGGTAACTTTACATCCCAATCTTTTTCTGAAGAACTGATGTATTTTTTTCAGTATATACACAACTGTTTGATTAGTGCATTCCACCTATCCAGATGTCTGTGGATGGTGGGACGCATGTAGTTTCCTCTGTACTATAATTTTTCCACACATTCTCTATTACCTCTCCTGTGAAATGAGAACCTCTATCAGATTCTACTTTTAATGGTAATCCCCATTGACTAAATGCATGGTTTGTTAATAAGAAAGCAGTGGTTTAGGCAGTGCTATTTGGAGCAGGTATACACTCAACCCATTTTGTGAACAGACAAGTAACTGTCAAAAGGTATTGGTTACCCCTTGAAGATCTGATAACAGGACTGATCCAGTCAATCTGGATGTCTGACCAAGGCATAGCAATGCCTTTTGACTGTAGTGGTGCTCTATGTCTAGGAGTAGCAGGTTGGGACTTGCAACAGGTTATACACCCTTGTACATACCCTCAAGACATCATCATACATGTAGGGTCAGTAGGCTATCTCTTTCAAGGTTTCATAAGTTCTTCTATCCTCCTATGTGCTCCTGATGATTCATCATGGGCATGTTGTAACATAATTCCCTGTGGCCTAACAGAACCACCCACTGGACCTCATGTGGGTTTTGCCAATTCTTACCAAGAGATCATTCCTTAATTGAAATTTATCTTTCTGGTTATACATGGCTCTCAGGTCCCGGCTATCCTGTAGGTCATTATCAGAAATCATGCTTTTAGTGGGATCCTTAATGAAACGATAACATTTTCCCACCACTTTATCCTTTTGTTGCATTTTCACTAAATCAAAGTCAGGTTTCCACTATACAAGTGTAGAACCTTATTTTCCTGTTCCTGTTGCTTTTGTCTGCAGGTAACCACATCCACCTTAGCCTGGACAGGAGGGACAAAGTTCCATTCTTCTCCACTTAAAGCACCCTCCCTAACCAGAACATCTGCTAGGTCATTTCCTATTTTGTCTGGTCCCTGAACTTTGGAGTGTCCTTTTACCTTTTTCCAATAAACAACCAACTTATGTTCCTGAACCAACTGATCTTTGACTAGGATAAGGTCTGCATGCATCTCCTTACTGCCTCTTGAATAGATCATACCATTCACCTTCCACCCTGGTAAATGTGTAAGAAAGTCCTGCCTAACATAATCCGAGTCAATACAAATTACAATGCCTTGTAACTTATGTTGTACTGCAGTCTGTACTGCTATATAGGTGGCTGCCAGTTCTCCATATTGGTTAGATTTAGGACCGAGTTTGTACTTGTTAGGAGTACATGGTACATTATCCTGCCTTACCACTCCTAAACCAGAACATCGGTCTTCAGCTTGATGTAATGAGCAACCATCAACATAGTCTCTAGGTAATTTTTCACACACATTTTCATCATAGTGGTGGTGCCAGTTATGGTGGTACACCATATCTAACTCAGGAGATAGGTCAGGGTCTTGTACTGGAAGTTCATCTACAGTACAATTATGCATCTCCAGGTCTGCTAACCCTTGAGCTACTGTATTTATTTTGTTCTTTGCATACTATACCTCTAGGGATAGACCCTGGAGTGCTAAGTTCCAGGCCACAACTCTGCTGCTGGACACATTACCATCCTTACGCTTCTGGCTCCCCAGAAGGGTAAGGGGTTGAAATATTAATTTCATATCTTGTATTATAATTTAGGGCTGTTAATTTTTTATTTATAAATGATTTTATTTCTGAAGATATGTTTACTGTTTATACAGTGCCCAGAGCCTCCGTCATTGGGTGTTTTTTAAATAAACTTAGCCTTGCCTTGCCTGACCAGTCTGTATAACAACGTTTTTACCACAAATGTAAGTTTTGAACCATTGTACTGCCCATACAGTGGAAAACAATGCCTTTTCACAATCTGAAAACTTTTTCTCAACATCACTCAAGGTTTTACTCGCATAAGCAATAGCACATTTGTCTGAATCATGTTTCTGATATAACACTGCACTTATGCTGCTACTGGTATGACCTACCTCTAGATAAAATCCTTATCCATTTGTGGGTAAGCAAGGCATGGTGCTTGAGTCAGACTATCTTTTAAAGCTTATATGGCTTTTTCTTGCCCCCCAACCTAGGGTTCTGACCTTTTCAGCAGCCTGGTGAGAGGATAATCAATTTCTGCATAGTCCTGGATAAAATGTCTTGAGTAGTTACAGATCCCTAGAAACTGCATAACTCCTTTAAAGTTTTGAGTGGACCAATTTTGTTGGACTGCCTCCACTTTGGTATGCTGAGGAAGTAGCCCATCAGGACCATCTTCATGCCCAAGATAGTTTACCCTATTGCCCCTTTGGTAAGGACAACTTGGCACCAGTGGCTTTGAGCAGGTTTAACAGATAGGAAACCTCAGCTAGATGTTCCTCAAAAGTGTTGCTTTTGATTAGTACATCATCCACATAAACCAGATTTCCTCTGCTTTCCACATCAGGCATGGCCTTGTGCAGAAATATTGAATTCAGCTGGTGAATTTAAGTACCCAAAAATACATCTATCCCATGTGTACTGTCTCCTTCCAAAGGTAAAAGCCAGTTTATATTGATCTTTTAATTAGAAACATAGATGTTGACAGCAGACAAGTATCACAAGGCCCATCCAGTCTTCCCATATCTTTTTGTACCTTATAAATGTGCCATTGGCCTTTACTCTGTCAATGGCCTATTTATTAATACTGATTTGTATTGCTCCCTTATGCCTATCCTATGCCTGTTTGAAGCCCTGCACTGTATTCATATCCACCACTTCCTGGGGTAGGCCATTCCATGCATCCCCACCCTTTCTGTGAAAAGAACTTCCTCACATTACCCCTTAATCAGCCTCCCTCTAATCTCATGCTGTGTCCTCTTGTCCTGCTATTTTTCTTATATTGAAACATATTAGACTCTTTCACCTTGTTAATGCCCTTAAGGTGTTTGAATGTTTGGATCATATCACCTCTCTCCTCTTATTTTACACTAGGGTATACATATTGAGCTCTGTTAATCTGTCCTCATATGTTTTCTGATGCAGTCCCTGCACCATTTTGGTTGCCCTTCTCTGGACTGCCTCAATTTGGTTAATGTCCTTGTGAAGGAGTGGCCTCCAGAACTGCACTCAGTACTCCAGATTAGGTCTAACCAGTGTCTTGTAAAGAGGGATCATTACCTCCCTCTTCCAACTTGTGATACCTCTACTAATACACCCCAACACCCCCCTACCCTTACCTACTGCTTTAGTGGTCTGCTTGGATAATTTTAGGTCATCAGTGATAATGATGCCCACGTCTCTTTCTTCCCTTGTGATTGCCAGCAACTTCCATCCCAGCCTATAGGTGGCTTCAGGGTTTCTCTTCCCTTTGTGCATGATCTTGCACTTCCTTGCATTAAACCCCCTGTTGTCACTCTTCCGATCATTTTGCTAGTTTATCCGGATCTCTTCTCATTCTGCCCACCCCATCTGGATTATCTAATCTATTGCAGATCTTGGTGTCATCTGCAAACAGACAAACCTTACCTCCAGTCCATCTGCAATGTCACTGATGAAGATATTGAAGAGGACTGGCCCCAGGACTGATCCCTGAGGTACCCCACTTGTGACTTGCATCTCTTCTGACTGTATACCATTTACCACCACTCTCTGTTTTCTGCCTTCAACCGGTTTGCCACCCAGCTGACAAACTTCTGACCCACCCCAAGCCTACCCAGCTTATTAATCAATCTTCTGTGTGGAACAGTATCAAAAGCTTTGTTGAAGTCAAGGTAGGTGACATCAACTGCTTCCCCTTGGTCCACCACTCTGGTTACCCAGTCAAAGAAATCTATGAGATTGGTTTGACAGGACCTTTCTTTTGTAAACCCATTCTGTCTTGGATCCTGTGCTCCTATGGATTCCAGGTGTTGCATGATCCTTTCCTTAAGGAGTGCCTCCATAATCTTGCCCACTACTGACATAAGACTGACTGGTCTGTAGTTCCCTGCCTCCTCCCTGCTACCACTCTTGTGGAGTGGATCACGAGTCCTTCTCCAGTCTTCTGGAACCTTTCCTGTGCTCTGAAAATCACTAAACAGTTCTGATAATGGCTCTGCTAGTTCCAACCTTAGCTCCTTTAGTACCCTGGGATGTATACCATCAGGTCCCACTGTCTTGTCCACCCTAGAGCTTATCGAGCTCTTGTAGGACTCTTTCTTTTGTGAAGGGACAGCTGCACACCTCCCTCCCCTGTGTTCATGGTGCTGAGCTGGGGCCCTGCCCTACCTTCTCTTCAGTAAATACTGAGCAGAAGTATCTATTTAGGATAGATGATTTTACGCGGTCCTCCTCCTCACACACCCCCTTATCGCCTTTGATTTTAGCTATACCCCCACTTGACTTTCTCCTTTCACTAATGTATCTATGGAAAGTCTTGTCACCTTCTTTTACTGTTTGTACTAGTGTTTCCTCAGTTTGAGCCTTTGCCTGCCTTACTGCCTTCCCTGCTTCCTGTAGGGAAGTTTGGCATGCTTCCTATCTTCATCCCGCTGTGCCTTATATTTCCTGAAGGCCAGCCTTCTGGCTCTGAGCTTTTCTGCTAATGTTTTTGAGAACCAAAGTGGTTTCTTTCTTCATTTGTACTTCCTTTTCTCTCTTACACAAAGGGATGTTGCTTCAAGTATTTCATCCTTAATGCTTGCCCACTTTGCCTGTACCCCTCGCCTGTATTTCTTTTTGCCAGGGCTAGCTTAACTGTGTTGCCCATCTTATCAAAGTCAACTCCTCTGAAGTTCCATATTTTTCCCTTGGAATGGGATGATTTAGTTCTAGTGGCCAAATTGAACCATACCATGTGATGGTCACTGGCCCCCCAGGTGACCTTCTACCAGGAGATCTGTGATTCTTTCCCTGTTAGTCAGTACTAGATCTAGGATAGCCCTGTCTCTTGTGGGTTGTTGGACCAGTTGGTTGAGGCCCTCTCCCTGCAGGTAATCCACCATGTGTTTAGTTCTGGCAGATGTTCCTGCAGGTATTGACCAATCTATATCTGGCTTGTTGAAGTCTCCCATTATCAGAACCTCCCCTTTAGCTGTCATGTTTTGTATATCTTCTAACAGTAATGTGTCTATGTCCTCCACCCTGGTCTGGGGGCCTGTAGATAACCCCAGTTCGTATGGCTTTTGGGTCTATTTTTAATGTCCAGAATCCATTTGCTATATCTAGGGTAGTGAAATATTTGTCACCCTGAACTTTTGCTAAACTTTGGTCCAAATTTGTCACGGGCCAGCAAGATAAAGGCACCTGTTGGTTTAACTTTCTGTAGTCAATAGTGAGTCTCCACTTTCCTGTGGGTTTCAGTACAGGCCAAATCGGGAATTATAAATAGAGTTTACCTGTCTTATAATTCCTCACTCCAATAAGGTATCCAGTATCTCTTGTATATGTTCATAAGATGCTAGTGGTATTCTGTACTGGCGTACATAAACTGGACCTTTACTGGGTTCGGTAGGTACCCTGGTAACATGGAGGCAGTTACCCCACAACCATGAGCATCTTTTGCAAACATCCTTAAACTGAAGGAACAGACAACAAACTTTTCTTTTTCTACTCGTTTCACAATAACAATTTTGTATAGCTTGCTCAATTTGTTCTTTAAAATCTGGGAAAGGTAAATTTGTACCTATTTCTACCTCATCTTCTATTATCTCAGAAACATTTTCAGCATCAATCACATGAACCTATTTAAATCATTTTGTTTCATTAGCATAGTGGACAGTAGAAGGTAATCATTTTCTACTTTACATGCCTGTATTTCTTCCTTATTTACTGGTCAAATCTCTTGTAAAGCAATTAAACCATTTGGTATGGACCTGATTTCTTCATCTGTGTCATTCTAAACAATTTCCTCTGGTAACTCCCGAATAACTGTATCAGTTAATTCTAATTCATAAAAGGATTCCCCTATTGCTACCCGTAACTCTCAGTTAACTGCTATAGTGATAGGCTCTGTTGTTGGGTTATGTACCAAGAGGTGCATTACTCTGCTGCTCTTGTCCAAGCAAGGTAAGGAGTGGATTTTTAAACCCATTTCACTGAGTTACTTGTCAAGCACAAAGAGTGCAGTCTTGTCAGGCATTTCTTGGCCTTCCTTTACATTAACCCTAAGAGAGAAATCTTTAACATTACTTCAGAATTTTTGTAGTGAACTCATTTACCCCGCACACTTGAGAATAGTTTGTCCAGACCTCAAGGCCTGTAGTGTCACTGTTATTGGATAAGGGTCTCCCTTATTCTGCAAGCCAAGAACATCATTGGCTAGGTCAACATACATATCCAGTCATAGAACGATGTCCAGCCCCAGGTACATGTGAGATTTTAGGCCTTGTACTACCCTTACAGGGTGTTGTATTTTCTTTTTCCCTATTTAAAGGTTCAGAGCACATATACCTATGCTTTTCTCCCTGGTGGTCTGATATGGGAAATTTTCCAACCACTTCTGTTTCTTTACACATGTTTAACTAGGCCTCCACCTCTTTAACATCTTTTTAGGAGGTCATTTCCAATCAAGAAATCATCCCCAGTTCTATCAGTAATATACACCGGGTGGTTGACTTCCATCTTGCCAAACCTCAATTTCAGCCACACTTTAACTAGGGTCTGTTGAGCCCCCCTCCATAACCTACTGCTTGTAAGCCATCAGAGAGGGTTTTTAACACCTTAGAGTCACCTACTGCATCAACCTGCTTGTCATAAAAGCTTCTGGTCATCAGTGTAACTTCCGCTCCAGAGTCAACTAACGCTCCATGACTTAGGTTTTACTTTGACATCAACATTGAAAACAGCCTATCTGCCCCCTTTAGGGATTAAGTTGCCCAGGTAGAATTTGCTTTTCTTAACTCGTGGTAACATGGCAGGACTGTGACACTTTACACTGCCTTCAGCAGTAACTCAGGATGCCTCTAGGGTGAGTTCGGGTTTAGCATTAACACTCTTATTTTCAAATTTCATAGCAGTTTTATTACCGTCATTAGCAATTGCAATTTCATTAAGCTGAGCAGCATTAGGAAGAACAGAAGACTCTACTCACTGGCCACTACCATTGTCCACTGTTGCTGGGAATTAGGTAAGTTTTGCACAGGTGCAGGAAAACAGGTAGGTAGAGGGGGAGGTGGAGCACAGCATTGGAGAAACACTTTTATATCTCCCATCTGGTCCTTTATTCCCTGTATTTCCTCCTGTGACTTCTTGATCATCTCCTCCATATTTGAGGAGCTAGATTGAGATCTGGCTTGGAACATATAAGGGTCTATCCACAGTAATAGGGGACATATGTGGGACATGACTGTGGAAAAATAAATGTTGTCATTTCTTTCTTCTTTCACTATCAATACTTTACCCTTAATGTCCTTTACTAAAAGTGTAAACAGGAAAATAATATAACTTGTGGTTTTCTGAATACAGTCCCTAATGTTTGGAAATAGTAACCAGGTAACATACGTAACAGAGACAGAGAATATGTTTACTAGAAAATAAGTTATATATAAATATTTTTGAATCTCTACATGAATTTGCAGTACTTTAACTTGTTTGGTTAATTCACTAAGCAACGCCAAAATATTTGCATGCAAAAGAATGTGATAACCATCAATCTAACACGTGGAAGAGAATTACAGGGCAAAGTAATTTCTAAGTTTTCCCTCACCAACATTTCTTGGGTAATCACAGATTAAAATGTATGTACATAATCAGATAAGAGTAGATGATATTTAAAACTTTTTGATCACTTTAAAATTTAACTCCAAAAATCTGTGAAAAAGTGTTTCATTAACGTATGTAACGGGACAGAGAAAAATTCAGAAACTTTAAGTAGTCCCAGAAAACATTGTGGAAAAAAGAAAATCAGGCAGTTGGAGTCCTTTATTCTTTTCCACTTTATGTTTAATGTCTAAAGTTATGACTCAATCATCATAAAAGTTCTACGGTTGCATACCATCACCACAAAGGAAGCTCATAATACAACAAATTCACTATACTAACTAGAAATACCAGACACACTAAGTAAAGTTAACTAAAACCCTAACTATAACACCACAATATACACTCTATATACATTGTTTATTACAGACCTAATACCTCCAACAAATGTACATATGTACATCTGGCAGACCCCATGTGACAGCATAACTGAATCCACCAGACAGTGACTCACTCAAACCGGTGTGCACAGTACACCACTTGCAAACACACCAGCACCCCATGAGAGATTGACCAGGGACCTGGCACACCCCAGGTGACAGTGTAACTGAATCCATCAGAGCAGAACATGGGTGCTTGCCTACAGTGACTCAGTCTAGCAGGTGAGTGCAGTACACAAACTGCACACCCACCAGGGCCCCATGAAGATTGATCAGGGACCTGGCAGACCCCAGGTGATGGTGTAACTAAATCCACCAGATGAGAACCCTGGCACTGGTCCATTAACTCAAGTCAAGCTGCTGTGTGCAGTGTGCCACTTGCACACAAACCAGGGCCCCATGAAATATTGACCAGGGACTTGGCAAACCCCCGGTAATGACATAACTGACTCAACCAGATGAGAACAAACGATAATGTGGGCAACCCACTAGATTGGAAACAAAATGGAGGCAGACACAGATGCAATCACTGAATTGCAAACAAAATGTAGGCAGGCACGGACACCCATCGGCTTGCAAACCAAATGGAGGCACACATGACTGCAGCAACTGGCTTGTAAACAAAATGGTGGTAAACATGGACACCAACAGAATTGGTAAACAAAAGGAGGCATGCCCGGACACCAACAGGATTGCAAGCAAAATGGAGGCACTATTCCCATCATCCTCCAGATCCATGTCAGTAGTCCCTGGGGCTTGGTAGATCATTCTACAATTCTCCAACCCTGTCAGTAGCTCCCTGACACAAGATCAGTCCCACGTCCCTCCCCATCAGCCCTGTGGTATGTGAGGTCAGTCCCATTTCCCTCCCCAGTCCCTGGAGCCTGGTGGCACACTCCTAAAATGCTTCAGCCATGTAAGCAGTCCCATGGGACTCAAGGTTAGTAACACCACCTCCCCATCAGCCCTCTGGCATGTGAGGTCAGTCCCATCTATCTCCCCGTGGCCTGGTGGCAGACTCCTAAAATTCTTCAGCCCTGTTCACTGTCCTGCGGGATCCAAGGGCAGTTCCAAACCCTCCTCATCAACCTCTGTCACATGAGGTAAGTCCCATCCACATCCCCAGTCCATGGGGCCTGGTGCAACACTGCAAGAAATCTGCAGTCCCATGGAACCCAGAGTCAGTCCCGGCTTTTTCTCATTAGACCCCTGGTACATGAGTTCAGTCCCATTCCTCTCCTATGTCTCTGGGGCCTTGCGACACACTTCAAGAAATCCACAGTCATATGGAACCCACTGTAAGTCCCATTCTCCTCCCCATTAGTGCCCTGGCATGTAAGGTCAGTACCACCCCCCTCCCCAGTCCCTGGGGTCTTTTTGACACACTCCTAAAACTCTCTAGCCCTGTCAGCAGTCCCATAGTATCCAAGGTCAGTCCCACCCCCTCCCCATCAGTTGCCTTGGCACATGAGTTCAGTTCCACCCCCTTTGCAGTTTCTAGGGTCTGGTGGTGAACTCCTAAATGTTCCAGCCCTGTAAGCAGTCCCATGTGACACAAGGTCAGTCCCACCCCCATCCCCATGAGCCCCCTGGCACAGAGGTTAGTCCCATCCCCCTCCCCAGTCCCTTGGGCCTGGTGGCACACTCCAGCAAATCCTCAGTCCTATTGGACAAAGGGCAGTCCCACATCCCCATCATCCCCAGGCATGTGAGGTCTATCCCATCCCCCTCCCCAGTCTCAGGGGCCTAATGGCACACTCTGACAAACCTACAGTCCCATGGAACTGAAGGTCAGTCCCACTCCTCCCCATCAGCCCCCTTGTACATGAGGTCAGTCCCATCCCCCTCCCCAGTCCCTGGGGCCTGGTGGCACACTTCAGCAAATCCACTGTTCCATGAAGCCCAAGGTAAGTCCCACCCTCCTCCAAATCAGCCCCCTGGTATGAAAGATCAGCCTCATCCCCCTCTCCAGTCCCTGGGGCCTGGTGGTTCATGCCTAAAGCTCTCCAGCCCTGTCAGCAGTCCCATGGTACCCAAGGTCAGTTCCACCCCTCACCATCAGCCCCATGGGATGTAAGGTTAGTCCCATCCCCCTCCCCAGTCTCTGGAGTCTGCACATACACTCCTAAAACTCTCCAGACCTATCAGCAGTCCCATGGTACCCAAGGTCAGTTCCACCCACTCCTCATCAGCCCCTGGCATCAGAGGTTAGTCGCAACCTCTTCCCAGTCCCTGGGGCCTGTTGGCATGCTCTATCAAATCTGTAGTCCCATGGGATCCAATGACAATCCCACTGCCCTCCCTATAGACCCCATGGAATGTAAGGTCAATCTCATCTCTGACAGCAGTCTCAAGGACTTGTGCATCATATCCAGCCTCCTAGATTGTTTATCAGGAGGTAAATGCTCATATGTTTAGGTGCCCTAAACCAATCATGAGCAGTCATGATGACGACAGAGTCAGTTTCTGGCCGTTTAGCATAATAAGGCTTAGCAGATGATGCAGGATACTGCTCATCAGCTTTCTAGGGCCTGCAAGCAGTGAGTTTGGTTTGCAACATACAGCAAAGGTAGCATCCTTTAATGCAGAATATATAGGTGGAATTATAATGGAGGATGTGCGGGGCACCTCCAGAAATTCCATCAGTTTTCTTTTTTCGGAATCTTCCTCTTCCACACCAAAGCCCATGGCAGAACGCACTTGCTGGAATCATGGCTTAAAAAGCTGGATCCTCAGGAGGAGACCTCGGGGTATAGACCACCGAGTCCTCACTGCAGCATGAAAGGGTAGAACTACAGCAAGACGCATCATATTTGTTCTCCCTCACTGCCCTCCTCTAAATCCAGGAGGTCAGGATTACATTCTACTTTGTTATCAATGTCTTTATTGACAACAAGAGCTGCAGAACACACAGGCAGTGGCTGAGGGGGAGGAATCTGCAGCCTGCTACATGAGCCCATCAATGAGGGCCGAGTACCAAGAGGTCCTGCCAGTGCAGAATAACTGCCTGTATTGGTAGTCCTGGCAGAATGTGTCTGATCATTTCTGAGAATGATGCCACCGCAGCCTGAAAGTCAACAGCACCCTGTAAATGGACAGGACTAGCTGTGTCAACAGGCCTTAGTCTGATGACGATGGTGTCCTACAGTCCACAGTAGTCGAAGCAGCACCTAAGCCAAGCTCCAATCTTCATGCCTCACCGATGGTCTGAGGGGCTGTTGTCCATGCTGCCAGAGTGGGCAGTGACACAGTAAATTTACTTTATCTCAGTGGTGACCAGGAGTTCACCAGCAAAGCAGATCTTTCCTTATCTCTCTGTTTGTGCTTGTGGCCAGACGATGATGAGGAGGGCGGCCATGACGACCATTCTCTGTACCAATCCTTCGACTTCGGCAGCCGCTTCTTGGGGCTTTCACACTTTTGAGAAGGAGGAAATTTTGTACAGCATGCTTGCAGCAGCCCCTTGTAGCCTGATTGAAGCTCTGGCAAATCTTTAAAGTTCTCATGTTGTGAGACAGGCCTAGACAGCACAAACAGATCACGTGTGTCTTCCTTGTAACTTTTATCTCTGCACTTACAATACCGAAATAACGACTCAACTTTGGTGGCTTGCAGTGATAATGAAATAAATACTTTAGTAAAATAAAAGGAAAAATGGCAATGGCTAGGTTGACAGTATTTCATTCAGCAGGTCCAAAGAGGATGTTTGACGGAGGGAAAAAGAAACAAGAAATGATGGGGCCGCCAACACTTATACAGATGCAGACGTAGTAGGTCATCGTGGGCAACCCCCAGATAGCAAAATTTTCTATGTGGTCTTAGCACTGATGGCTACAGTTCCAAAGGTGTGGCCTAATAGAGAAGATATAGTTGAAGAAGATTAACAGTGTTTTTGGGGGGCTCTATGTGGTTTTAAACAATATGATTTCCAAATGACTGCATTAAAATCTTCTAATACCTAAAGAAAAACAATGTGTGCTTTGAGGATGATAATGTTCACATTTTTCAGGAGTGCGCTTGTAAAACACAAAAGTAATATAAAAAGTTCATTAGTTTAAAAGTAAGGTTTAAAGAGCTTGGGGCTGTGACAGTTTTCCTGTTCCTAGATTTATGGTAGTAATAAATGACAAAATGTTTGGGAACTGAAGGAACTATATATATTCATTACCCAAAAAGGCAACAGATGATTCAACCTGGAGGAAATTTCTGATGTGAGACTGTACAAGATTTGGGATCTTTTTTTTTTTTTTTTCTTTTCTATTCTTTGTCCTGGTGAGCCCTTCCTGTCGATTCTTCAGCCCCTGGTCACTGGCCTGAGGACTTCACCTGCCATCCACTGCTGCTATCTCCCCAGATTACCCCGTCACCATCCGGAGGCGGGAGGCACGCTGACCCCATATCAGGCAGCCGCTTGCCATCTGGTCGGGAGTGCGCGATGGCAGGTTAATCAGCCAGGGAGGGCTTCACTGAGACAGCTGCTCACCCTCCTGTTCCTTTTTCCACTGTTCTTGGAGTTGGGGGCACTGCAATGACACCAGCGCCCCGCCCGCCTCCCTCGTGTATATCGAGCACCAGAAAGTGTGTTACTCCGCCTCCGCCAGGGGTCCTCATTGCACCGGACGCTACTCCCACCCTTCACTCCTGAGGAGAGCTGTCCATGGACGCCAATCCTTCTCTCCTCGTTAGTTTCGACGACTCCGGGTCCGCTCTCGAACCCGGGTGCCGGGCGCCACAAGCAGAAATCTTGTTACTGCAGAGAGAAGAGTAAAGCCCAATCACTTTGGTCACATTCCACTGCCACCACCCCACCCCACCACCACCGGTCTCAAAACAGCTTTCTGTTGTTAAGGCACAGTGACCTAGGGACATATTCTCAGAAAATTTTCACCTTAGAGTGGAAATATATTCTGTGAAGTTTATTCATGGTCTGTTACTTCTTAAAATTTGACTGATTAATATGTAATATTATAAAACAAGAAATGTTCATTGTAAACTTTTTACTATATTCTCAGACCAGACTCTGCTTGTGAAAAAACAGGTTACTCACCTATAACAGTAGTTCTAGGAGTGGTATATGTTGTTCATCCACACTCTTTGGCATGTCCCTTTCCACTTTAAATCTTGCCAGAAGTCTTCAAGCTGGCTCCTCCCACCCACCCGGGTGGTATACTCCTCGGCTCCGCCCCATGACGCCAGATCTTAGGTCGCTGGAAGCCAGGTGTTGTGCATCCGCAGCCGGGGAGGTTGGCTGGGTCCGTGTAGATGAACTTATACCACTCCTAGAACTACTGTTATACTATCTTAACTCCTCCTCTGCGGCTGGGGGGTGTTACCAATGGTTCCCCCAGTCCAGGCCGACCTTCAGCCCCAGCTCTGCCCCTACAATCCCCAAGCTCTACTCCTTACCTCCACCTGCACAACGATCGGCCATGGTGGGCACGCAACCACCGCCATGTGATCCGGGGGGGTTTCGGAAAGGAGTAGCATCCAGGGACCTGACGCCGGCGGTGCTGCCTATCAGTCCTTCATGTAGCCCGCAAGGTATTTTCCACATTTTCTCCCGTGTGACTGAGGCGTGCTATGACGCCAAGGGATCAGAGCGCGACGCTACCGTACGCCTCATCCCAGCATCCACCTCAGAACGCCCCTCTATTTTTGCCATGGCCTGCAAAGCTCCCAGCCGCTAGAGCCGCCGCGTCACCAAGGCAACTTCACTTTCTCCTGGAGAAGGAGAGCAGTCTTACAGATGCTCGATCCTTCTCCCCTGCCGGACCCCCCGAGGACCCAGGCTTGCTCCCTGAACCCGGGTCGCCGGTGTAGCGCGAGGTGTGGCGTCCAGCGCCTCAACCCTCAGCGCCACCGGGCCGGCACTCCTAGAACTACTGTTACAGGTGAGTAACCTGTTTTTCTAGGATCGTGGATATGTTGTTCATCCACACTCTTTGGCAGACTCCTAGCAGTTCTCCGGGAGGAGGGAGGAAAGGCGCACACCCCTACTTAGGGAACAGAGACTGGAGAACTGAGGCCCCAAAACCAGCATCCCGGCTTGACTTAAGGTAGATGTGGTAACGGGTAATGAAGGTGTTTGCTGACTTCCAGGTAGCAGCTTGGCAGATTTCCTGGATAGGGATGTCCCTGGAAGCAGCCACCGATGCAGTGGTATGGCGGGTAGAATGAGCTCTTATCCCTCTAGGAGGCTCCATGCCCGCCAACTCATAACATAGACTTATGCAAGATGTAATCCACCTTGCAATAATCCATTTTGCTGCAAGTCTGTGAGACGCAGCTTCAACGTAAGTGACAAACAGCTGGCGAACCTCTCCCCGAGTTTCCACCGTCCTCGCCTTGTAACAGGAGAGAGCTTGTCTCAGGTCCAAAGTATGGAGTCTGCACTCGGCCTCCAAGGTGTAATTAGGGTAGTAAACCAGTAGAGTTAACATCCGGTTAAGGTGAAACTCCGACACCACCTTCGGAAGGAATTTCGGTTGGGGGGCAGGACAACCTTGTCCCTGTGGAAGACCAGATAAGGGGAGTCCAGCGAAAGCGCCTGGAGCTCCCCTGTCCTTCTGGCAGACGTGATAGCCACCAGGAAAGCCATCTTCCACGACAAGTGTGACAAGGTACACTTGTGCACTGGTTTGAATGGCTTGCCCATGAGCTTTGCCAGTACCAGCAGTAGATCCCAAGGAGGTGGAGTTTCACGATCCGGAGGGGAAATGTGATCCAGGCCTTTGAAAATGCGCCCGACCACTGTCTCCTGTGCCGTTGGCTGACTGGCCTGTGCCTGGTAAGCAGAGATGGCTGCCAGGTGCACCCTAAGGGACGATA
Organism: Neoceratodus forsteri; assembly: GCA_016271365.2. NCBI lineage: Eukaryota > Metazoa > Chordata > Ceratodontiformes > Ceratodontidae > Neoceratodus > Neoceratodus forsteri. Next base: position 47,059,014 of record CM057451.1, read on the forward strand.
ACCGAAGACCCCTTTGGACAGAGACCAAAGGTAGTCGAGAATGTTAGCCACTAGACAGGACAGAGGGTCCAGGTCCTTTCCCTAACACCAAATGGAAAACCTTTTCCATTTGAATGCATAACATTTCCTGGTCGATTCCTTTCTGGATGCCTCCACCACGGTGAGGACATCCTCGGAAAGACCCAAAGCCTGGAACTCTAGCCATTCAGGTACCAGGCTGTGAGGTGCAGGGATTGAAGGTCTGGATGGTATACCTTCCCCAGATTGAAAGAGATCAGGTCCGGGAGTGTTGGAAGCCACTCCAGGGGCCTGCAGCTGAGGCTGAGGAGATCTGGTACCATAACTGGCACGGCCACCCTGGGGCTACTAGAATCACCTTCGCCTTGTCCCTCCTCACCTTGAGAAGCACCTTGTGGATCAAGGGAAATGGAGGGAAGGCATAGAGGAGGCCCGGGGTCCACAGCTTCAAGAAGACATCCCCCTGCAGTGAGCCCTGCTGAAGGGGGTGGGCATGAAACAGCCTCAGCGTGGTTTTTTTCCCTGGAGGCAAACAGGTCCACCATCGGTTTTGCCCAGTGGGAGAACAGGCTGTAAGCTACCTCTGGATGGAGAGACCACTGGTGGGATGTTCCGCCTAAGTGGCTGAGAGCATCCGCCAAATGGCTTGAGGCTCCTGCCACATGGATGGCTAGGACATCCGCCTCCAAACGGCTGACGAGGGTCCAGATACGGAGCGCCTCTCTGCAGATGGAAGTGCATGCTGCCCTGTTTGTTGAGGTAGTACATGGTCGTGGTATTGTCCGTCTGGTCTTGAACCACTTGACCCCGGAGCCGAGGAGCGAAAGCTGACAATGCCAGTCTGACTGCTCTGAGCTCCAACAGGTTGATGTGGTATTGGGACTCCTTGGGGGTCCAGAACCCATGGGTCCTTTGGTCCTTCATGTGGGCTCCCCAGCCCATGAGAGAGGCATCGGTCATGAGGACGACCATTGGCTCGGGCGGACAAAGGGGATCCCTTCCTGCAACCGGTCTGGGGCGGTCCACCACTGGAGAGCATCCCACATCTTCCGAGTTACAGTGATCAGCTGATTGAAATGACCGTGGCGCTGAGTCCACTGGGCGACCAGCTCCCATTGAAGGGGGCGCATGTTCAACCCGCCCAATGGATCACTGAGGTGCACGCCACCATGTAACCCAAAAGGCGCAGAAAGTCCCAGGCAGGGCACAATTGCCCAATCAGAAATGACTGGGCAACGGAGAAGAGAACCTCCGTCCTGTCCGCCGGGAGACGAGCTCTGGCTTGATGAGAGTCGAGCTCTGTCCTGATGAAGCACATCACCTGGGAAGGCAAGTGTTCTGACCTGGCATCGTTGATCAGGAGGCCGAGTTGGGAGCAGGTCTGAAGGGCCAGGTCCCTGGACCTCTCCACCTCCTGTTGGGTGGGACCTGCTAAGAGCCAATTGTCGAGACAGGGACAAATCCTGACCCCCCTCCGGACGCCTGAGATGGGCTGCCACCACTGCAATGCATTTAGTAAAGACCCGTAGGGCCAATGACAGGCCGAACGGCATGGCTCATAACTCGTATAGGGCCCCTATGGCTCTGAAGCGGAGGAACCGCTGATGAGACGGACAGATTAGGAAGTAAAAGAACGCGTCCTGCAGATCCAGTAAACAGAACCACATGTTTCGCTCCAAGGATGGTATGATCTGGGATAGAGTGAACATCTGAAAGGTGCATGACCTGAGATATTGATTCAGGTCGTGCAGATCTAGAATGGGGCGCCAGCCCCCCGTCCGCCTGGGCACCAGGAAGTACCTGGAGACAAAACCTGGGTCTGCTGGAGGATCCACCACTGGAGCTACTGCCTCCATGAGGAGGAACTGAGCGATGTCTCGGAGAGCCGACAGTCTGTACAGATACTCTTTCCTCCCGAGGGGCGCAGGCTCGGCATGGAGGGTACTGCTTGAATTCCAGAGGCAGTCCCTGACCGACCACTTTGAGAACCCACCTGTCCATAGTGACAGCAGACCAGGTTGAAAGGAAGTGGCAGAGCCGGTCCCCCATGGGAGGACCCAGAGCTGGCATGACGGGAGAGGGGGAGGCAGCCCCCGCCGTGTCACTGAGCAGGCTTGGAGGATGATCCAGGACCCAAACATCGGCCTCCATTACAGGCCTGGGAGGGCCCAGGCTTGGGCCGGGGGTGCCAAGCTTGAGCCTGCTGCTGCTGTTGCCCTCCTTGAAAGGGGGGTTGCTGTGCCGCAGGGGAAGAGTGCCGAAAAGGCTTCTTCTTCTTCTGCTGGTTCTTGCCCGAAGAACCCTTAGCGGAAGTAGTGTCCAAGGTGGCACTGGACTGCTCAATATGCTGATGGTGACCAGCCACACCCGGGCTGAAAAGATCGGTGTGCCTAGTTTGTGCCGAGTACCCACCATAAAGGAGGAGAGTCGCAGCCAAGCACTGCAACGAGAGGCAACTGCGGCTGCCATCGAACAGGCACCAGAATCCCCAAAGTCCAGGGCTGTCTGAAGCTGCTGTTTTGCAACACCTCGGCCCTGATCCTGGACCTGCTTGACCGTGATCTGCATGTCCTCGGGGAGGTGTGGGAGGACTTCATCCAAAGACCCTAGAAGGCATGGGAGAAGTGTGCCATGATGACGGCCAAACTTGACTGATGAAGGCCTAAAAAAGAGGCCGCATAGACCTTCCTGGCTGAATGATCAAAGAGTTTGGATTCTTTCTTAGGAGGTCAGTCCGTGTCGGCAGAACTGCCAGTATGCCTGAACACAGAGGCGGTCACCAGGCTCTCGGCCGAAGGGTGCTCTATGAATCCCGCAAGGGACCCCATGGGCACCGCATACTTGTGGGCCATGCGGGCAGATGGAGCTGAGCAACAGGCAGGGTGCCACCAGAGTCCTAAGGCTGGGCCAGCAATGGCCTCGGCCACAGGAAAGTCCTCCATCGGGGTATCCCCTCTCTTTGAGGATGTCCGTGAGAGGGTACTCTGCCTTTTTCTGGATTGGCTCCAGGGGCATCCTGTGGACTCAAGAGATGAGGCGAAGAATGCCCTGAAAGGACAAAGGACCTTCCTCCGTTTCTAACCCACTGGCCGATTCATCCTCCCCGGGATGAGCATGAAGTCGGTCACATCCTAATCGGGAACTGGATACAGCGGTCGATCACCCAGGTCCCCCTCGACCGCTGGAGAGCGGTCCTGGGCTACAGTGACCGAAAGATGCCAGGAAGCCTGGTGTCTGGCCTATCTTCCTAGAAGGAGCCCTCCCACAGGCTGCTGGGGCAGAGGTTCCACCTCTATCAGTGGAGAGACCCGGACAAACCGGAGGTTTTGCCGGCTCCGCAGGCGGGGGAACCGACTTGATCGGCTCCGAAGGAGTTGGCTTCGGCCTAGAAGGCGAAAGCCAAGTAATAGCTGGGGTAGAAGCCGGGCTCGACTTGCGCCCAGTCAAAATCAGCTGTTGCCACGAGGTCCTCGTACAGCCGACGGAGTTTCAGCCAGAGCCTCTCCTCATCCAAGGAGCACGAGGACGACCGATGGCGTCGTCTCTTTTTAGAGCACTTGTGGCTCTTCCTTGGCCTTTTGGTTGAGGGGGTCCTGAACCTCGATCGAGATCGGACAGGCCCATTCAGTCGTTCGGAGACACCGGCAGGACTGGTGATTTCCCGAGGTTGGGGACCACTTCCTCAATGGGATTCCCAGCAGGCTGGGTCTCCTCGTCGAAGAAAGTAAGGACCGGAGTCCGATCGAGGGAGTCGAGTCGGTAATAATGGTTGATCGATCGATGACAATTTCAACATTGTCGATCGACACTTTGGCTGAGTGGCCAGATGGCAAAGTCGAGAAGCCAGTGGCCAAAGAGGCAATTTTGACCGAAGTTGAGTCTGCCGGTTCCTAATACCGATATCTCTCCCGATCCCAAGAACATCTTCGCCGAGACAAAGCCGATCCCGGGTCCTTTTCCCTTTTACGGAATCAAGAGGAGTGCATATCCGCAGGACCCTCCCCATTAGTCAGGAGAGACTGGCACAACTCTTGGAAAGAACCTGAGAAGGTGGAGCCCAGGTTGAGCGGAATGAAGAAGCTCCAAGAGGAAGATTCTGTGGCCCAAGCTACTTCCTCCTCGAAGGCTTGCATGCACTCCAATTGCTCAGCAGATCCCGCGGACGCAGAAACCACCCACCAAGCCTCCTTAGATTTCACCAGAGGGTTCCATTTCTTCGGCCTCCCCAACTTCAGGCATGTGCGACGGTCGTCGAGGGCGTTAGGATGAAAAGTGAGACAAAAATACGCACTTGAGGGTGTCACGGTCGACACCGAGGCAACAAACGCACACGGTGTGGGATCGGTGTGCGACATCTTCGGCCGCACGAACACCGGTGAAATCTGGGGGAAGACTTGCCTTCCATAATCGAAGGTAAGGAGTCACGATCGTTAATGCGAACGAGATGAAGTTTCGGAATAACCGAAGGTTTTGAAGCCAGGGCCTACAAAATGCAGAAGCACGAAGAAGGCAACCTGAATCTTCCAGCGGAAAGGAAGATCTGGTGTCATGGGGCGGAGCCAAGGGTTATACCACCCGGGTGGTTGGGAGGATCCAGCCTGAAGACTTCCGGCAAGATTTAAAGTGGAAAGGGACATGCCAAAGAGTGAGGATGAACATCATATCCTCGATCACAGAAATAAATTTACAGTGAAATTTACCACTCTACAGTACAAACTCTCAGCTGCTGCTCAGTACCTTAGCTAATGGCTACCCCAAATCGGTTCCACTGTCTTTCGTCAGTGGCTTGCTGCAATACAATGGTCCCAGTTTGCCCTATGGTTATTTTGCCCTAGATTGTAGTTAATGTTTTATTTAATATTCCCTTCCCCACCCAGCGCTGACACTTTACCAGTACCAGCTGAAAGACATTAACCCACGTGGTCGCTGATCATGAGCTCACGACTGCCAATCACTGCTGGATTTGGCAGACATTGCCAGAAACTCACTTGGTAAAGAGACAATCCCCTCTCCTACACTGTGTCACACAACTGACACAGCTGTACATTGTTCAAGAGACCGCCAGTTTCTTCACCCATAGTGTGATTTCGCCATTTTACTCAGTGGGGATTGGACTGGCACTGTGTGCCCAGCAGAGAGCTGCTGAGGGCTAAGTTCATTTCCAGAGACCACTTTGACCCATGATCCTCCCCATCACAACTTGTCTGTCTCCCATGAGGAAATGCAAATGCTGGGGGGCAGGTAAAATGCTGCTGGCGCAGACATGTTGCTGCCTACGCAAAACTGAATTTGTGCTATTAGAACATGATAACTGACCATTTTATAGTATAACATGAGCTATAATTAGATTACTCCACAAACTGTGGACAAAGACGACTGTCAGTAGGTCGTTTTCATATTTTTAATTTGCACTGAGAACAAAAAGTAGTTTCCTTTTTGGTTACTGTACTTAATCATATTAGTAGTAGTATTTCTGTATTAACAGATGTGCCAAGGTTTACCTGGGAGTCCCATGAAACTTTAGTAAAAAGAGAATTAAAAAAATGCACCTCAAGGTTCATCCTACCTTCCAATTCATGCCTAGCTGTTACTTCATCTGAGAGTTTGGCTTGGAAATGATCTCTCTCCTCTTCAATTATTTTTAAAGTTGTCTTCACCTACATTAAAAAATAAAATTGGTAACATGACTATAGAATCAGCAAGGTGCCAAATCTGTGTTCTCATTTCAACGGCATGATGCATACCCTTGCAACATCCATCATTTGCTTGATCTTTCGCTTCATCTTCTCATTCTTTTTCCCTAAAGGCAACATGAAAAGCTGTTACAGTGTTGCATGACTTTAAAGGAAATGTTCCAGTTTCCAGCAAAAAAAAAAAAAAAATTAAATTCACTGATGCTTTACACAAGTACCATCCTCTGACCAAAGAGCAATGCCCTGGAGACAGAACCTTATGTTAATGACCTCATCTCTTCATGTTGCTTATTCCTGCCGTGAAGCCATAATATGCAGATATGGAGATGTAGCTCTGACAGGGCTGAGTAGCTCAACATAGGCATAAAAGGGCAGATTCGCTGGACTCATACTCTTGTGCAGTCCTTAAAAATCTACATATCTATGCTTATGACATCACAACCTGTTGCCATCAAATGTCAAGAGTCAGTTTCCATAGTACAAACATTAATCAGAGATGTTATACCACTAAGGAAGGCAGAATATAAGGAATATTCCTCCAGAGAGAGTGGGGGTGAACCTATTTCCTCATTACCTCTGACCTCAGGGGTATAACACAAGGTGGAACTGAGGGATTAATTTCTTATGCCTGTCTTTAATTATATGAAAGAACTGTCAAAATTTGCTTGAATTCCTACATAAAGGGCATCTCAGTATCACTAGCAGGCAGGACAATGGGCTGATTTAACTTCTCTTTCTTAGACTCTAAATGTTTTTCTCTCTCTGTCTTTTTAAGGTCAATCCAAGAGGAGTGATGCCTGTGTCTCCCTTTTCTTGGAGTCCTTATTCTCTGAGCATTCCTCAGCAGAGGATTTGTGCTCTTTTGTGGGCTTCCTTGGAGACTCTACTCTAAAACTGATCTTTAGAGGGAGCTTTTTAGGCTGACATTATTAAAGATACAAGATATGTTCAAAGTCTTCTTGATAGGAGAATACTCTCTGGAGCTAGACAAAGAGGCTGACACTAATAGTGGTTGCCTTTTTGGAACTCTCTTTTCCTGTGTGGGAAGCATTCGAGCTGGGAATCACCAGGAGAGGGGGTCCCATGGACCTCCTCCCAACACAGGGATAGATACAACCTTAGGCGAAAGAGGGCTTGGAATGAAGGGTAAGGAAGCAGTAAGGATAGGAGCAGCGTGGGGAATGGTTTCACTAAATGCTAGAAGCCTGAGGAACAAGTTGGCAGAGTTGCAGGCATTGATGGCTGAGGGAGAGGTGGACATAGCTGCCATTACTGAGACGTGGGCAACGAGGCACCATGACTGGAACCTAACCATCCCAGGGTACAAACTATTCCGGAGGAACAGAGATAAAGGGAAGGCTGGGGAGGGTTGTCATTTACTTAAGGGAAGGGATCAGATGTGATAGGGAGGAAGGGGAGGATGGCAGGTCAGAAGTAATCTGGCTGCAACTACAAAGCTAGAAAGGGACCAAGATCTGTATGGGGGTTGTCTGTAGATCTCCGGCCCAGAAGGAGGAGGACATTGACAGGGAACTGGTGGAGCAGATAAGGAGGCATAGTGGCAAAGGCAACACAGTGGTGGTGGTGGGACTTTAATCTATCAGGGGTGGATTGGAGCATCCCAGCAACCACTTGCCCAGGAGCAGATCCTCCTGGAAGCATTCCAGGATGGCTTCCTTACCCAGATGGTAATGGAGCCAAGGAGGGAGGGTAATATACTAGACCTGGTACTGGAAGATAGGGAACAGGCCAGGGTTGTAAGGGTGGAGGAACCTCTTGCAAGCAGTAACCACCGCACAGTGTGGTTCTCAATCAATCTGGGTAGGGAAGTAGACACTACAAAAACTAGGGTCCTGGACTTCAAAAGGGCAGACTTTGGCAGGATGGGACACATACTGGAAAGTCATATGGCAAGCATCCACCCAGAAATGGACACAGAACAAAAACGGGCAGTCATCAAGGCAGCACTGGCTGAAGCCATTAAAACTTGTGTCAAGAGCCAGAGCAAGAAAGCCAGGACCAAGAAACCAAGTTGGATGAGTAGAGAAGTAGTGGAGAAGGTGAGGGAAAAGAGGAATGCATTCTGGACCTACAAGAGATCCAACAGGGCAGAAGACAGAGAAGAATACGTGAAGAAATCCAGAGAAGTGAGCAGAGTGGTAAGGGCAGCAAAGGCGGCTAGGGAACAGAGGTTAGCACAGGGGAACAAAGAAGGAGAAAAGGATTTCTTCAGCTATATCAGAGAGAAGAGAAAGAGCAAGGATCAAATAGTTAGGATCAGGATGGGAAGTGGGTGAGCAGAAAAGGGAGCTGAGCAGGGTACTTAATGAATACTTCTGTTCAGTCTTCACAAAGGAGAGGGATGGGCCCGTACCCGAGAGGAAGAGCAAGGTGGGAGAGGGTGGGGAAGAAGCAACCACAGATGGGGAAATCACAGTGGAAAGGGTGAGGGAGGGCCTTAATTTCCTAAAGGTGGACAAGGCACCTGGCCCAGAGTCCACCACAGGGTGCTGAGAGAGTTGGCAGAGGTCCTGGCAGGGCCATTGGCGGACCTGTTTAATACCTCTCTGAACTCAGGGTGCGTGCCCAGGGACTGGAGGGAAGCACATGTGGTACCTCTCCATAAGAGTGGGCCCAAGAACGAACCAGTGAACTACAGACTGGTGAGTCTTACTGCGACTGATGGAGACAATCCTCAAGGAAAGGCTGGTGCAATTTCTTGAGGATGACAATTTCCAGGACAGCACCGGTTTGTCTCGGGCAGATCCTGCTAGATGAACTTGGTTGATTTTTACAACTAGGTTGCGAGGGCACTGGACAGGGTACATGTGGTGGATGTCCTCTACCTGAATTTCAGCAAGGCCTTTGACTCAGTGCCACATGGTAGGCTGACCTGCAAGATAAAGAGTCTGGGAGCCGGGAGGAAATTGGACAGGTGGGTCGAGAACTGGCAGCATGGTAGACAGTGTGGTGGGGGGGGGGGCCATCTGAATTCAGAGCAGTGATAAAGAGGTATATCACAGGGCTCAGTGCTGTGACCGCTCTGTTTAACATTTTCATAGCTGACACTGCAGTAGGGCTTAACAGCAAGATCAGTCTCTTCACAGATGACACAAAGATTTGTACCTGGGTAGATTGGGGGCACAAAGTACTTCTGGAGGATTTGGCAAAACTGGAGGAATGGTCTCACACTTGGCAGCTTGATTTCAATGTCAAGAAGTGCGAAGTGATGCATTTAGGAGGCAAGAACCCAGGACACAATTACTGGCTGGAGGGTGTCCAGTTAACAAAATCCAAGGAGGAGGAGGAGAAGGGTCTGGGAGTGCTGGTAACCAGGGAGATGAACCACTCTGCTCAGTGCAGGAAGGCAGCAGCGAAAGCAAACAGGATGTTAAGGTGCATAGCAAGGGGGATTACTTCTAAGAGTGGGGAGGTCATCTTGCCCCTGTATAGGTCCCTGGTGAAACCGCACCTAGAGTACTGTGTGTAATTCTGGCGCCCCTACTCGAAAAGGGACATCAAACTACTGGAGGGGGTACAGCGTAGGGCAATAAAAATGATCCTGGGGTTGGGGGATAGACCACATGAGGAGAGACTGAGAGAGCTCAATATGTATACTCTGGAGGAAAGAAGTGAGAGCGGGGATATGACTGAGACCTTCAAGTATCTGAAGGGTCTGAACAGAGTAGACACCAGGTGTATGTTCAATCTGAAGAGCAGAAGGGAAACCAGGGACACTCTATGAAGTTGGTAGGGGGCAGGTTCAACAGGGAACTGAGGAAGCTCTATATTACAGAAAGGGTGGTGGCAGGGTGGAACGCTCAGCCAGAGGAAGTCGTATCGCTGCAGAGTGTTGGGGGCTTCAAGATGGGGTGAGACAGATTCAAAGGGAGGGTACAAACCGGGAGGGGGTGGGAGATGGGGAGAGGGCATATGAGGAAGGGGGGCAGCTGCAGTCTAATGGACTGAAGTGCTGCACACTCGAGCAGACTAGATAGACCGAATGGCCTGTGTCTGCTGGCAATTTCGTATGTTCGTGTCTTAGGGCAGAACACCTCAAACAGAACACAGTTCAGCGAACTGTGATCTATGTCCACTTAGAGCACTCAGTATACCTATCTGCCCTAGGCAAATAGTGGCAACACTTTTGCCACTTTGTGAAACCAGAAGCCCAGTTCATTTTTTCAGGTTTCTGCTTCAGTTCTAACTCGGACATGAGACCACCAAAAAGGCACCACAGTAAACTCTCCAACCTCCATCACTGAGAGCAGACAGTTTTATGCTGACCACAGTTTTAAACCAAAAATGATGTCAAAGTGCTGCAAAAATTAAGGCAGAAGCATTTTATTGTCAACTACAGTCGTTGTGAGCCGGACAATTTAGCAATACTGGATCACAGTCATTATGAGCCAATAAAACAGCCTTAAGTATTTACAAAATACAGGCAAAGCACGTAAACATTTTTTTTTTTAATTAAAAATGGAACCAATAAAATGGAACCGCTAGGCTGTTTAAACTAAATCACAAACTCCACCACAGAAGAGGATCTTTTTCAGTCTAAGCCACGGTTCCTGGAACCATTCAAGAACTGTATAAAAAGCCCCACACACAAACACACAAAAAAACACTAATGTGCACTAAAACGTGCATCAGAAGCGAGAGCAACCATATTAACTAAACACACTTTAAACTTTGTAGAACAATAAATCTTTAGAACTTAGTGTAATTAGATGGAGCACTATGTGGGGCAACCACTCCCTTCGCTTGGAGGCTTGAGACTAGCACAGTGTGAGAAAGCATCTTTAAAAAATATTCTAAGTTCTGGAAGAACATATCCCTTGTGGAAATGACGCACAAGTTTGACTGAGCTGTTCTAATTCTTACTGTTGTAAAATTATATAGATAGTACATAGAATTTTTTTATTTATGACTGCCTACCAGTCTTGGCAGGTCAAATTCTATTCTGTATTCTCATAGCCTTCCAACCCACACAACCTGTCACGAGACAATCCTGAAGGACGCGGTGGGAGACTCCACAGCAATACCAGAAGTCAAGGGCTGATTCAGCAAATCCTAATTTTTCTAATGTATCTAGTACTTTTGTGCCACCATGCTAATCCCGTATGACATTGTACTGGCCTTCACAAAACTGAACATTTAATGACAAATGGCAGACTGCTAGTTCACACCCACCACTGTCCTCACCTGGCAGCTCTCCGTTCGCCAGCTCAGTATCGTTCTCCCAGCTGTTACCTTCCTCTTCGTTGCCAGCCTCGGACTCAGAATCCAGCTGTCTCAGCTGCATGGCACAGTCTGCCAAAACCTCAAACAAGAATAATTAATGGCAATTATTACTCCTGGAAAAGTATTATCTAAGTCAAGAGTTTATGAATTATATTATGACTATCTCTGAGTGGTTTGTAACAGTTGTCTCTACAGTACTTTGTGATGTGGTACAATGTAAGGCACATTATGCAAATGAACAGATTATTTCATTTAAAGCGCGGCTCTGCATTTCACTATGTATTGTTAGAAGCAAAATGTTCATGTCAGGGGTCGAAATAAGGTTTTGTCAATCACGAATCATGAATGCTCCAAGTCATCGGCATCAGCCACTGATCCCTACCCTCTTGCTCTGATCTGCCCCATCTTACGACAATGCTCCTTGAGCTATGTTCTCTGTGCTTTCCTTGCTGGCACCTTGTCACCCTTTCTTCTTCAAAGGTGTTTGTTGTACTAACAGCACTGACAGCTGGTAACACAATTGCAATTCAACTGTATTTACTTGTCTTTGCAGTTACTTAAATTTATGCACTCATGTTTGACGTGGAACCTTTGTAAGCCAGCTAGCTATTTGGGCTCAAAGGTGTTGTATCTGAATTCACAATAAGTAAAAAAAAATAATTATAATTCGGCAGACCAATAACTAATGCCTAAAAACAGCTGAAAATGTGAAAAACAGTGAAAACCTCGTAATTTATTTTTTGTTTTCCCAGGGAAAAACAGTTGACCGTAGAGTATAGGCAAGGATGACAATTAGATGCCTGGAACACAAAGATGCAGTGCAGATTATGATAAGAAGGCTAGCAAACACAGAAAGACTGAGGACAGAAAGACAGAGCAGACTGATACAGACATCATGACAAAGAAGGCCAGCAAGCACAGAAACAAGAATATAATTCTTGGGACTAGTTCAGTTAATTTAGGAAGAATACTTCAGTTCATGATTCTTAATCAGACAGTTACTGAAGATTATACAATGGCATGAAAGAATCTTGGACTGTGATTGGTCAGTTTGGGGCTGGACCCATGGCATTATCCCAGCACGTCACCACGGGTCTACTCTCAGCACTGTGAACCATGGCAGATGAGCCTTTGATTGATTGTTTCATCTTCTCTTAAAAACTAAAATATTTTTCCACACAAAAACATCTTTAAAATTATTTTTTTATTCTGTATAACAACGAGCCATTGTATAATAGGAATAATGCACTCCAGGGTGTGTGTCGTTTGGGATAACATGAGCCTGGGGCATTGGGCCTTACCTGGCCTGTGGCTTCGTGCCCCCAGCAGTAGCATTATCCATGCACGACACACACCCTGTCGTGCATTATTCCTTTAATAGACTGGTGGTGCATGTCCATTAAGTGAATCTTAAGGCAAAATGATTAATGTGAAAAGACAAGTGCAAACTAAAAACCACAAGTGGCATGAAGTAATGGCAAAATATAGCCTTAAGCAGATTAGTCTTCTGAGTTTTCTGGTACAGGATAAGGATGGAGTTCTTCCTCAATCTAATTTTCAGATGTGATCTGAATTTCCTCCAAGACTGTCATTTTGCTTTGGACTGCTGCTGGTGCCCTGTGGGGCTTTGCTTCCAGCCTATGTTGTGGTTTTAGGAACCAGTCCTTTATTGCGGATGTGCTGCAAAAAGGATGTGGTTCAGGACCTTCCATGGAGATTAAAGGCAAGTCCTCAATGGAGGTTGTCTTCAAGTTAGCTCTCCAGTCTAAAATAAATTGTTTCATAGACGAAAAAGCTCTTTCTAGTGTAGCATTTGACATTAGATACACAAGTACAATAGCAATTATATAAAAAATATTTTGGAAATATTGAGTTTTTCTGCAAGACTACATGCCATATTTAAAGAAATCGCAACTACTTGTGATACTTGTTAATATTTTTAACAGTTTCAATTCTGTCACTGCATTGTGTACATCATGCTCATTCTGTAACAAGACAGGAGAAAAATGGTTCAGAAGAAACTGCACTTCCAAATTCCGAAAGCTTGTGATCATTTTCAGGCCAATTTGTTGGGTCAATGACATTGCTGCTTACTAAGAGGAGGACTGTAAAGCCAGAGAAGCGCTGGTTGAGAACTCCATTACATTGTTAACAATGTTTTCCTGTTCCTTCGCAAGTGCTGAAACAGCATCCTTTACTCTTCCTGGAAGTTCAGTGCCTTTGAACAATGCTGTTCCCTCCTTATTAATACCACCTCTCTCCTGAACAGTGCTAATCTGTTCTTGTCTACCTTCACAGGATTTTCTACTTCTGAGAGTACAGTGCTGACAATATCCATTACCATAGGAAGAGAGTGATGGGCATCCTGAAAAGCACAAGAAACTGTTGACAGACTTCTAGATCAAGATAAAAGTGGGAGAATATCAACAATTTAAAATTTATCAATTGCTTTCTCCATTCCTTAATTTTGGCTTTGTCTGCTTGAGGGATATCCCATCTAGTATCACATACACGCTCATCCCAGTGATCCAAATAGTGAAGTAATTATGTAGTACAGCAAGCAGAGTCGTCTTCATGAGTCAGCCATCTCGTTCCTTGAGATTTTTTTTAAACTTGATGACAGTTATTTGCTATGCTTCAGCCACTCTTTTAACCCATGGTAACATTTGGGGGAGTGCTCATAAAAATAAATTATGGAAATTAGGATGTGATCAATAATTTATGGAAAGTAGGATGTGGTCAACAGTCTGTGCAAAATTGGTATTTTTAAAAACATCTTTTACAGCTAGTTCCAGCTTGTGGGAAACACAATGAATGGCAATAAGCCATGAGCAATCTTCATTTTTTAATGCCATCATTTCTTTATTACGTCCAAAGATGACAGACACACCATCTGCCCCTGCACAAATACAGGACAGTTGTTTAAGGTAAACCGTGTCTAGACCCAGAATGTGTGTGTACGCAGATATCACTGCAGACTTGAGACCACTGTCATCAGCAGACTCCACAACTATTAGTGCTAAGAATTTCATGGTTGGCTGCCCATCTTCCACAATTTTCACATAAGCCACTTTCTTCTCAGTAGTGGTCTTGTTAGTTGTCCCATCCATAAATATAAAATGATCTGTAAGGTGCTGTTTCTCCTGCCAAATGACTCACAACTGTTTTTCTCAAGTGGCCCACAATAAGTGAAATAAATATATCACAAGCAGTCTCATTTTATTTATTTATTTTATTTATTAAAGTCTTGGACTTACAAACATCTTTGAGCCAAAGGCTCTTTTGCAAAGGCACCACATCAAGAGGGAAGGAACAAGGGTATAATTTACAAGGAACAGGGGCAGTTACAGAATACAAATTTACAGTGGCGTGAAAAGTATTTCACCCCTTCCTGATTTTCTCTATTATTGCATATTTGTCACACTGATGTTTTCAGGTCTTTAGGAGAAAATGTAATATTAGATAGAGGGAAACTGAGGAACAAACAACACTTTGTTTTTTTTTTTTTTATTTCACTTATTTAATGAAAAAAGTTAACCAACACCAACTGGCACTGTGTGAAAAGTAATTGCCCCTTACACTTAATAACTGGTTATGCCACATTTAGCTGCAATGACTGCACCCAAACACTTCCTATAATTCAATATCAGTCTTTCACATCGCTGTGGAGGAATTTTAACCCACTCTTCCTCGCAGAACTGCTTTAATTCAGTAACATTTGGTAGGTTTTCGAGCATGAACTGCTCTGCTTCAGGTCCTGCCACAGCATCTCTATTGGATTTAAGTCTGGACTTTGACTAGGCCACTCCAAAAACTTTAATTTACTCTTTTTAGCCATTCTGATGTGGACTTGCTTTTTGTGTTTGGATCATTGTCTTGCTGCATGACCCAACTACGCTCTCAGCTTCAGCTGACTGGAAGGATGACTGGACATTCTCCTAAGAATTTTCCGCACAGAGCAGAATTCATGGTTCCTTTAATTATGGCAAGTCATCCAGGTCCTTAGGCAGCAAAGCATCCCAACACCATCACACTACCACCACCATGTTTGACTGTTGGTATGGTGTTCTTACTGTGGAATGCTGTGTTTGCTTTACGCGAGACATTATGGGATCCATGTTGTCAAAAAGTTCCACTTTGACTCATCTGTCCATAGAACATTTTCCCAAAAGGCTTGTGGATCATCCAGGTGCTTCTTGGCAAATGAGAGATGAGCATTTA
Source organism: Neoceratodus forsteri (assembly GCA_016271365.2). Lineage (NCBI taxonomy): Eukaryota > Metazoa > Chordata > Ceratodontiformes > Ceratodontidae > Neoceratodus > Neoceratodus forsteri. The sequence continues at coordinate 47,074,190 of CM057451.1, forward strand.
TGTTCTTCTTGGTTAGCAGTGGTTTCCGCCTTGCTACTCTCACATGAAGCCCATTTTTGCCCAGTCTCTTTCTGATTGTGGAGTCATGAACACTGACCTTAGCTGAGGCAAGAGAAGCCTGCAGTTCTTGGATGTTGTTTTAGGATCCTTTGAGACTTCTTGGATGATTTTACACTGCGCTCTTGGAGTAATTTTGGCAGGCGCCCACCCTGGGAAGGTTCACTACTGTTCCAAGTGTTCTCCATTTGAGATTATGGCTCACTGTGGTTCGGCTGGAGTCCCAGAGCCTTAGAAATAGCTTTGTAACCCTTTCCAGACTGATAGAGGGCAACAAATTTTTTCTGATCTTTTCAGGAACTTCCTTTGATCATGGCATAATGTGCTTGTTGAATCTTTGTGCTGGCAATGTGACTCTGACGGTGAGGCCAAAATAAGTGAGGTTTATATTGAGCAGGGCTGGCTGTAATCAAGCCTGGCTGTGTTCAATCAGCTGACTCTAATTATCCCTTTAATTGGGTTGATTTAACTAGGGGCAATTACTTTTCAACAGTGCCAGTTGGTGTTGGTTAACTTTTTCATTAAATAAATGAAATAAGTAAAAAAAAAAGTGTTATTTGTTCACTTAGGTTCCTTTATCTAATATTATATTTTGTCTAAAGACCTGAAAACATACAGTGTGACAAATATGCAATAATAGAGAAAATCAGGAAGGGGGCAAATACTTTTTCACGCCACTGTACATAAAGTACAATTATACATAAAATACAAAGTTAATACTGAAAAGGTTACATGAGTTACGAATTTACAGGCAAGTAAAACAGTAAGTGATAGCGATCAGCGGGAGTGTCAAGAGTCTTTGCGCTACGGGATATAGAAGGTAGGGAAGAGGGGCAGCGAGAGAGAGAGGACACGGCTAGAGTAAAGCAGAGGGCTACCCTGGTGGGAAGTGAAAAAAAAAAAGAAGGGAAAGGAGAGGTCAAAATAATGGAAAAGCAGGATGAGGAGAGGAATAGAAGTAGGCTGATGGAGGCACGAGGAAAGTAAAAAGTGTTGGGGCGAGTTCAGAAAGTAGGGGCTTAGTGGAGGAAAAGGAGCATAGGAGTGGAGGGGTTGTAAAGTGGGAGGGGTGGCAGGATTATAAATTGGGAGGGAGGACTGAGGGGTGGCAGGGTTAGAAAACTGGGGAGGGGAGGACTTTGAGAAGACAGAGGGAAGCTAAAAGATATGCGCCTGGCTTGTGTGATAAGACAGAGGAGCTAAATATGGTAGGGGAAATGTAAGGGGGTGAGGAAGAAATGGGGGATGGATGTGAAAGTGGTGAAGTAGCAAGGGTTATTAAGTAGCTAGAGATGGAAATGGTAAGGAGGAAGAAGGTAAATTAATTTGTGCAGGGTGGGGTTGGAGGGGGAAGTGCAATTTGGAATGATTAGGACCAGCAGTCGCAGTTGGTATGATCCAAAAGGTACTGCCGAAGCTTAATTTTGAAGGGACCAATATTGGTGTCAGTCAGGAGGTGGGCTATTTAGCCAGCTTGGAGCTCTATATATGAATGTTCTCTGTGTCTGCACAGTGTGGCAGAAAGGAACTTGAAAGGTGGGGCAGGACGTGCTTTTGGTGCAGTGGTGGCTAGTTGTCCTGTTAAGGAGCTGCAGAAGTGAGGGCGGTGCTAGGTTGAGGCTAATTTTCTTTGCGAACAAGCAGGTGTGGTAATGGATTCTGCCCTGGAGGTTCAACCCATTCGCTGAGGTGTAGAGGTCGCAAGTGTGGGTGTATAGTTGGGCTCCCATCACTAGGCGGCATGCCTTGTTTGGGGCGACAGTTAGTCATTTGAAAGTAGTGGTGGTGGCAGCCCCATAGATTATGAGTCCAAAATCAATAATTGTGAGGATGGAACTAGTAATAGCTAGGCGGAGTACTTCCTGGGACATACTGTGCTCGTGTCTATAAAGGAGACCTAGTCTGACGCTGGCAGCTCTAGAGATAATGTTTACATGCTCATTAAAGGATAGGTTACAGTCGAGCGGTATACCTAGATATTTGAAATTATGGACTTGTTCTAGGAGAGTGTTAAGGTTGTTGGTAATGTGTAGCTGGGCATTTTTATGTTTGTTGTGATGACTGGCAAAGAGCATCACCTTGGTTTTTTTGTAATTCAAAATAAGTTTATGTTCAGAAAACCAGTCCTCAACCGCAGCAAAGCTTTCTTGCAGACAGCTGGTGAGGGGTAGGGGATCAGGTTGGCTAGTGAAAAGCGCTGCGTCATCCGCATACAGAAGCAGGTTTGTAGGGCAGGCTTTGGGAAGGGCATTTAGAAAAAGGCTGAATAATAGAGGACCCAAGATCCAGCATTAGGGGACTCGGAGAGTACCGGGTGGCTAACTGAGAGTGTATCAAGTATTCTTACTCTTTGGGTTCTGTTTGCTAAGTAACTTTTGAACCAAAGGGTGACATCATGAGAGAGTCCAAGGGAGGGTAGAGACCTGAGTAGTAGTGCGATTAACAGTATCAAAAGCCTTTGTGAGGTCAGTATAGATTGATCCCACAAGGTGACCCCGGTCAAGTGACTTATGGATGTAGTTTGTATAGTCAAGAAGGGCAGTGGTGGTACTGTGCCCCTTTCTAAAACCGTGCTGTTGGGCACATTGTATATTATAGGAGGATAGGTAGTCAGTCAGCTGGTCGGCTACTATTCGCTCCAGGGCTTTGGAAAGGGGTGGCAGAATGGAAATAGGGTGGTAGTTAGAGTGGGAGGCCCTATCACCGCTCGTGTATAGGCGTCACTAGAGGTGCTTTCCAGACCAGGGGGAATTGGCCATGGCAGAGGGATAAATTGAGTATCTTGGTGAACAGTGTTAGAATGGAGTCACGGATAAGGCGTAGCAGTTTAATATCGAGTGTATCACTGCTAAATCTGGCATTGTTGAGGACCCGGAGTAGATATTTTCTAGCTACCTTGGAAGTTATTGCTTTGAAGTAAAAAGGGGGAGTTGGGGTGGAGCTCATGTTGCTTTTACTACTCTCACAGGAAGGATCAATGAAGAAATTCGGAGGGAGAACACCACTGATACAGGCCTTCCAAAGTTTAAACGCCATGTCTTTCCTCAAGTGCTACCAATCTCTCTAATTTCTGGAAAGGGTCCTATTCTTTTGCAAGGCAGCAGGCGAAAGTTTATAAAGTGAGTTCTTGTTCATTTTTAAAATACATTTCTCTATTTCACCGCCAGATGGTCCAAACTCAGCTAATGTAGCAGCTTGTAGCTTGTTTATGCCCTTCTAATACCGAGTGCCTCTCACAATTAGGTTGCTTAACACTCTTTGTGTCAGAGATATAAGAATCCACATTGGTCATTTTCCCTGCTTTAGTAGCCCACTTCGAAACATGTCTTGTTTTTCTTTGCAAAACTTGCACAAGATTTTAGTCACAATTCCATCTTCTGATTCAAACTGTAACCTGGACATATCTGGATTTGTCTGCTCGCATTACCACAATCTCACTGTGTATACATGACAAGAATGGGCCTGCACTGAGCCGGCCCAGTTGCGCTGAGAGTTGAGGCGCTGGATGCCACACCATGCAGGCGACCCATGGTCAGGAGCAACTTCGGGTTGCTGAGGGCGGCAGGGGAGCGAGAGGTTTGAGTGGCCGATGACAGCTTTCCTCTCCGGAGTAGGGAGGATGTCGCTTGCTCTTGAAGCGCCTCTCTGTGGAGGTCGGGGGCAGCGTTGAGGCAAGAGCATGGCTATGTGACGCTGGTGTGCCACCACACACACGGTTTACAGCCACAAAGGATGGGACCAGAAAGCGGAAAAGGAGGGGCTACCGCAGGCTGCATGAAGCTCTGCAGAACGCCCAGCATCCCGCTTCATCTCTGACTGCTACGATTGCTCCAATCTGGATTGGGCACTGGATGAAGGAGGATGTACCGCCACAGGGGGGAGAAATGGGGCCTGGGTACCAGAGGGAGTGGAGGCAGACCGAGCGCAGCCAGCGGGGGCAGAGACCCTGTCTGCAGGGGTCTCGGGGTAAACAGAAGAAAAAAAGGAATGGTTCTGCTTTTCCTTTTGCTTAGGTGTGGTTGCTGTATCTGGTATAGGAAGGTCAGAACTTGAAGATGAGGATGTTGGGGTTGATCAAGTTCAGTGTTGCTTGCACTTTTTTTGATGTTCTAAATTCAAAATTTTGAAGTGACATGGTTTGTCAGTGATTGGCAGATAGTTAAGACTGAACTAAGTATTTTGTTGCAGGCTGAACTAGTGAGTCACTGCAGTTTTGTGCTGCTAGTTGATTATGACTGTTCCAGCAATCAATCTGAATACAAAAAGTTTAATGAACTTTTGTTTCACTTGCTGAATTTTACCAAAACGAGACAGTGCAGACTTTTCTAACAAAGAAGGGTTAGTCAGCTGGTCACTTGTTTATAAATGACAATTTTTTTTAAACACTCAACACTCTGACATAAAACCAACAAAAAGGATTAGCTCATATTAGTCCCAAACACTGTGTAAAATGTTCACACACAAGTGTGCAACGCTAGGAAAAATAAATTTATAATTTCTTTTTTTTTTTACTTGAAATGTGTCACATGACAAGAAGGGATTACAGGACCCATCTGGAAATAAGCTTTTTGTAGCTCAGTATGCCTTTCCTGGTAAAACTTTTAAATAAATAATAAATAAATAAATTAGCTCTCCTTAGTTACTCCCGACTGCGATGTGCTTTTAACAGACTGGTCATTCATGGCGACAGCAATGACGTTGAGATTTACTCTACTAGGAAAAGTAAATTAGTAAATTTAAATTTTTTTCAACAAGTATCGCATGGCAACAAGGGATTATCAGGCTCCCCTCCCAGGTGTGGTACTCTCTGAGACTACCGTGACGTGCTTTTAACAGAGTGGTTAGTAACAGAGACAGATCAGGGATGTAGAAACATTGGAAGGTGCCACAAGGTAACAAGGGATTGTAGCTCCCTTACTCCCCAAGACTACTGTGCTTTTAACAGAGTAGTCAGTCAAAGACTAGGAGACACAGATTTAATTTACTGATCTACTACCGGGAAAAGCACATTTTCTATATATTTTTTAAAACAGACTGAAAAGTGTCACAGGGGCTAGCAACGCTGTAGCAACAGGTTTTATTTAGCTCTGGATCCTGAGGGACTACTACAATATACTTTTAACTGCTCTGGTCACAGAGAAAGGCAGACGTCACGTGCCACAAGGGCTAGCAATGCTGTGGCAACAGGTTTTATTTAGCTCTTGATCCTGAGGGACTACTGCGATATGCTTTTAACTGCACTGGTCACAGAGAAAGGCAGAAGTCACGTGCCACAAGGGCTAGCAATGCTGCGGCAACAGGTTTTATTTAGCTCCTGATCCTGAGGGATTTCTGAGATGTGCTTTTAACTGCACTGGTCACAGAGAAAGGCAAAAGCCACGTGCCACAAGGTCTAGTAATGCTGCTGAAACATAGAAACACAGACTTTGACGGCAGATAAGGACCGCTAGGCCCATCTAGTCTGCCCATTTCCCTACCTACAGGATAGGCCGCAGATCCTAGTTAACCAACAGCCTATTTCTTCCTACCCCCAAGAATTGCCTTATGTCTGTCCCATGCATTCTTGAATTCTCCCACAGTTTTAGACCCCACAACCTCCTCAGGAAGGCTGTTCCATGCATCCACTACCCTCTCTGTGAAATAATACTTCCTCACATTGCCCCTGAACTGCCCCCCACCTTTAAATTGTGTCCCCTTGTTCTTGCATGTCTCTTTTTCTGAAAGATGCTACCCTCTTGGACTTTGTTGATTCCACTGAGGTACTTAAAAGTTTCTATCATGTCCCCCTTCTTTCCTCAAGGGTATACATATTAAGCTCCTTTAGTCTCTCCTCATACGGCTTCTCTTGCAGACCCTGCACCATTTTAGTTGCCCTCCTCTGGACTGCCTCTATCCTGTCTATGGCCTTGCGGAGATGGAATCTCCAGAACTGGACACAGTACTCCAGATGGGGTCTCACCAACTGTCTGTACAGAGGGATAACAACTTCCTGTTTTCTGCTGCTGACGCCTCTCCCTATGCATCCCAGTATACCCCCAGTCCTCCCTACTGCCTTCTCACATTGCTTGCTAAACTTAAGGTCATTTGATATGATTACCCCCACGTCCCTTTCCTTTTTTGTTGTTACTACCTCCCCCCATTGTGTATTCTTCCCCTGGGTTCTTGTTTCCCAGGTGCATTATTTTGCACTTCTTTGCATTGAATCCTAGCTGCCATGTTTCTGACCAGTCCTCCAACCTTGCCAAGTCCCTTCTCATCCTTTCCACGCCTCCTTGTGTATCAACCCTGTTGCAGATCTTTGTGTCATCTTCAAAGAGGCATACTTTTCCTTCCAGTCCCTCTGCAATGTCACTTATGAAGACATTAAAAAGGACTGGACCCAACACTGAACCCTGCGGTACCCCACTAGTAACCCCTCTTTCTTCAGAGTGGACTCCATTTACAATTACCTTCTGTGTCCTGTTGTCCAGCCAATGTTTTACCCAGGCTATCACCCTGGGACCCACTCCCAGGCTGGTTAATTTGACTATTAATCTTTTGTGTGGGACTGTGTCAAATGCCTTGCTAAAGTCTAGGTAGGCCATGTCCACAGCCCCTCCCTGGTCTACTACTTTGGTCACCCAGTCAAAGAAATCTATTAGATTCATCTGACATGACCTTCCTGCTGTGAACCCATGCTGCCTTGGGTCCTGTGCCCCACTGGTCTCTAGGTACTCAACTATTCTTTCCTTCAGAAGTGACTCCATCACTTTTCCTACCACAGAGGTCAGACTGACAGGTCCTAGTTTCCTGCCTCTGTCTTGGTCCCACTTTTGTGAAGGGGAATCACATCCCTTCCTCCAGTCCTCAGGTACCACACCATCCTCCAATGATTTATTAAAAAGAGTTGCCAGTGGGTTCACTAGTTCCCCCCTTAATTCTTTTAGAATTCTGGGGTGAATTCCATCAGGCCCCATTGCTTTGTCCACCTTCAGTTTTAGGAGTTCTTGTAGAACCCTTTCTTCTGTGAAAGGACTGGGATCAACCCCTATCAAGAGTGCTTCTGTTAATTGATTAGGCACTTCCCCTCCTTTTGTGAATACTGAACAGAAATATTCATTCACTATCCCTGCTTTTTCACTGTCCCCCTCTGCCCACCCACCGCTCATTCTATTCAGCCTCACTATCCCTCCCTTTGTCTTTCTACGCTCGCTGATGTACCTATAAATACAGGTTACTCACCTGTAACAGGAGTTCTAGGAATGGTATATGTTGTTCATCCACACTCATTGGCAGTATCCTTGCCGCTTTAAATCTTGCCGAAGGTCTTAGCTTGCTCCTCCCACCCACCCGGTGGTATAACTCCGGCTCCGCCCCATGACGCCAGATCTGCCCGCTGGAAGCTCAGGTTGTGCGTCAAGCCGGGGAATGGAGAGTCGTAGGATGAACAATACATACCATTCCTAGAACTCCTGTTACAGGTGAGTAACCTGTACTTCTAGGGACATGGATATGTTGTTCATCCACACTCATTGGCAGACTCTCTAGCAGTTCTCCGGGAGGAGGGAGGCAAGACGCACACCCCATATACTTACTTGGGAAAGAGAGACTGGAGAACCGAGGCCCCAAAACCAGCATCCCGGCGTGACTCAAGGTCGATGTGGTAGTGGGTAATGAAGGTGTTTCGGACTTCCAGGTAGCAGCCCTGCAGATTTCCTGGATAGGGACGTCCCCTGGAAGCAGCCACCACGTTGCAGCAGTATGGCGGGTAGAATGAGCTCTTATCCCTCTGGGAGGCTCTCATGCCCTAAACTATGCAGAGATTCTGCAGGAGGTTACCCACCTGCTTATCGTCCGCTTGGCTGCAGGTCTGCCAGATGCGGCTTCAGCGTAGGTGACAAACAGCTGGCGAACCTCTCCCGAATTTCAGCCGCGCTCCTTATAATAAGCTTAGCTCTTCTAGGATCCAGAGTATGGAGCCTATATTCGGCCTCCGAGGTGTGATTGGGGTAGAACACCGCAGAGTCAACACTGGTTAAGGTGAACTCGACACCACCTTCGAAGGAATTTCGGTGGGGCGCAGGACAACCTTGTCCCTGTGGAAGACCAGGTAAGGAGACTCGATGGAAAGCGCCTGGAGCCTCCCATCCTTCTGGCTGGCGGATAGCCACCAAGAAGGCGGTCTTCCACGACAGGTGAGAGAGAGCACACTGTGCATAGGTTCGAATGGCTTGCCCATGAGCTTTGCCAGTACCAGCAGTAGATCCCACGGAGGTGGGGGTTCCCGTGACTCGAGGGGAAATGATCAAGGCCTTTGAAAAGCGCCAGACCACCTTCTCCTGGCGCCACCGACCGCTTCCCGCCCGCTGCAAGCAGAGATGGCTGCCAGGTGCACCCTTAGGGTCGCCGACCTAAGCCCTTGACTAGAAAGGGACCATAAATAGTCCAAGATGCTTGCCAAGGAACAGGAGGAAGGGTCCAAGCCCTTGTTCCTGACACCAAATGGAAAACCTTTCCATTTGAAGGCATAGCATTTTCTGGTCGACTCTCACGGGACGCCTCAACTACATTGAGGACCCCGTCGGAAAGACCCAAAGCCTGGAACTCTAGCCGCCAGGAACCAGGTCACAGGTGCAGGGATTGGAAGGTCCGGATGGAACACCTTCCCTGATTGACTGAAAGCAGGTCCGGCGAGCTGGAAGCTGCCATGAGTCCTGGAGCTGAGACTGAGGAGATCTGGTACCAGAACTGGCGAGGCCAGTCTGGGGCTATCAGAATCACCTGCGCCTTGTCCCTCCCTCTTTGAGAAGCACCTTGTGGATCAAGGGAAATGGGGAAAGGCGAAAGAGGCCCGGGGTCCATTGCCTCGAGAAGGCATCCCCTGCAGCGAGCCCTGCTGAGGGGGCGGGCATGGAACAGACTCAGCTTCGCTTCCATGGAGGCAAACAGGTCCACCTGAGGTGTGCCCCCAAAGGAGAACAGATGCTGTACTACCTCCGCAGGAGAGACCACTGGGATGCAGCCCCTATCCCGCTCAGGGCATCGGCCAGGGTGTTGGAGGCTCCTGCCACGTGAATGGCTAGGAGATCCGCCTCCAGGCTGCGCACGAGTGACCAAATGCGGAGAGCTTCCTTGCATAGAAGCATGGAGCGCCCCGCCCCGGCGGTTTAGATAGTACATGGTCGTGGTATTGTCCGCCTGACCGGACCACTTGACCCGGAGGAACGGAGCGAAGGCGGAGAGCTAGGCGGACCGCTCGGAGCTCCAGCAGGTTGATGTGGCATCGACTCCGCTGGGACCAGAGGCCATGAGCCCGGTGTTCCCCAGATGGGCACCTCAACCCATCAGAGAGGCATCGGTCGACAGAGAGACCGGCCGGCTCGGGCGGACGTAACGGGATGCCCTCCTGCAAATGATCTGGAACGGTCCACCACTGGAGAGCATTCCACATCCCCTGTGTCACCGACACAAGCTGGTCCAAGGGATCGCAGGCTATGACCACTGGCTGGCCAGTCCCTACTGAAGGGGCCGATGTTCCAGGGCCCAACGGACCACGCTGGCACAGGCCGCCATGAGACCCAGGAGGCGCAGGAAGTCCCGGCAGGGCGAATTGCCCAACCAGAAATGATCGGGCAAAGGAGGAAAGAACCTGCCCCGTCCGCCTGGAGCCGCGGCCTGGCTCAAGAGAGTCGAGCTGCGCCCGATGAATAAAATCACCTGCTTCGCTCGAGTTCACTTGGCCTCGTTGATAAGGAGGCCCAGTTGAGAGCAGACCTGAGGGCCAGATCTCGACCACTCCGCCTCCTTCCTGGAGGGAGCTGCTATCAGCCAGTCGTCCAGGTAAGGGTACACCCGACCCTCAGCGCCAGAGGGAATGCTGTCACCACTGCCATGCATTTGGTGAAGACCCTGGGAGCTGGAGACGTCAAGGGCATGGTTGAATCAAGAGAGATCCTTCCGCTGAAGCTGGAAGGAATCTCTGGTGAGACGGACGGATAGGGACGGAAAAACGCTGCCCTGCAAGTCCAGAGAGCAGAACCACGCGCTGCTCCAAGGATGGTATTATCTGAGCCAGAGTGACCATCCTGAAGGTTCGAGACCTAGAACTTGTTTAGGTCGTAGAGTCGAGAATGGGGCGCCAGCCCCCGTCTGCTTGAACCAGGAAGTACCTGGACACAAACCCTGGGTCTGAAGGAGGGTCCACCACCTCTCTTACCACCTCCTTCTGGAGGAGGAGAGTGATGTCGGCTCGACGAGCCGCCAGTGAGGCTGGGGATCCCGAGCTTCCCAGGGGCGCGGCTCTGAAGGGTGGTGCCTGCTCGAATTCCAGAGGCAGGCCTCTTCCCACCACTCCAAGACCCACCTGTCTGTGGTAACAGCGGACCAGGCGGAACGGAAGTAGTGGAGCCGCCTCTAAGGGGACCCAGGGGTAAGACGGGATGGGGGCGACACCTCTCAGCCCGTCACTGGGCAGGCTTGGAGGAGGGACCGCCGAGGACCTCCTGGGCCCTTTCCTCCCTGCCTCCTGTTAGAGGAAGCCGTGCGTTTGGGTTTGGGATGCCAGGCCGTGCCTGCTGGCCCTGACGTTGCTGGGCCGGGCTGGGGCACAGAAGGACGAAAGGGCTTAGCGTTTGCGGCCTTTGTCCTTCTGAGCGGAAGAGACCGAGTCCAAGGTGGCATTGGACTTCTCGATCCTCTGCAGGTGACCTTCCACCCCAGGGTCAAGAGGTCAGTCCTCAAAAGGGAACATCCGCCAACTTGTGCTGGGTATCCGGGTAAAGGTGGATATCCTCAGCCAAGCCCGCCGACGCATACCACCGCGTGCCGCCACCGATCTGGCACATGAGTCCCCACATCCAAAGCAGTCTGGAGCTGCTGTTTGGCCACTGCCCTGCCCTGGTCCCGCACCTGCTTAACCGTAGTCTGCAGATCGGGCGGAAGATGAGGATGACCTCATCCAGGGAGCCCAACAGGGCATGAGAAAAATGTGCCATGAGGACCGGCCGAACTGGCCTGGACGGGGGCCGAGAGAGGACGAGCGTAGACTTTTCACCGACATAGTCCAATTTCTTGGACTCTTGTCAGGAGGTTTGTCACATCCCTGGCGCTAGCCGGGCGCCGAAAACGCTTGTCGGTAACCAACCCTCAGCAGAGGGGTGTTCCGAAACCGGACAAGGAACCGTGGGACCGCATACTTCCTGGCCATCCTGGCCGCGATGCAGGGCAGGAAGCAGGGCGCCCAAAGTTCCAGTGCCGACCCACTATGGCCTCGCCAACGGAAAGGCCTCCGTCGGAGAATCCCCTGTCCAGAATCTCGAGGGGATACCTGGCCTGCTTTGGAACGGGTTCGAGCTCCATCCCGGTAGACTCCGAGATGAGCCAAGCAGTCCTAGGAAGGACTGACGGGCTATCGTCCATTGGCTGACCTCCTGAAGACTCCAAGTCCAGTCGCTTGGAGAAGAAGGAGGAATCATCTTCGACTCGGAAGAGTCCTCAAGAGCTGCCTCTGGCCTGAGCCACCCTTCACCTGCCGAGGTCGGTCGGGAGTGAGGGTAACTGACAGCCGATGGGTGAAACCCTAGCCGACCGAGAATCCTTGGTCGGAGCCCCAATTGGTGGCTGTGGAGGCGGAGGTTCCACCGCAATCGGTGGAGCAGCTGGTTTTGGCCGAACAACCGCCTGGGTATAGGCCTCGGCAAGTCGAGGGGTTGTGTCGGCCGCCCGTGACAGCCACTTAATGGCCGAGGCGCCGGAGTCGGCTTATTCCCGGCCAGGAGGAGCTGTTAGAACATAAGGTCCTGCACTCGCCGACGCATTTACGCGAAGCCTCCCTCATCCGAGGGCGGAGGACGAGGGACCAGCGGGCGACGCCACCGCTGTGCCGAGACCGAGACCGCCTATGACGGTGGGAACGGGTTGACCGCTAAGAGGTCCGAGACCGAGACCGAGAGTCCCGGAATTTCCGGTCGGTGCAGGAGGGTGTCGGCCGAACCGACACTCCTTCGGCTCGAAGGTCCATCCGAGGGCTCCGGAACCGAGGCACAGGCGAGCCCACGGATCTCAACTCCTCCCGGGGAACCGGGGAGGGGAATCTCGGCTGCTAAAGGCGACAGCCGTCAATGGGTCGAGAAAATCTCGACTTCATCAGTGGAGTCTCGGTCAACTGACCCGGCGGGACACCGTGAGGCCAGTGGCCGCCGAGTCGGCGATCGAGCCGACGGTCGACGGCCCGGGAGGGACCTTTCCCGCCTCCCAAGAGCGCCGACGGAGGGACTACCTTGTCCCTCTTGGACCGAGAAAGGTCCAGCAGACGCAGGCCCTTCTCCTTTAGTGGAGAGGGACAGACAAAGCTCCTTAAAGGAAGCCGTAGGAAGAACCCAGAGAGAGCGGGATAAATGCCGCGGCCGAGGAAGATCTGACCCCTTCGCCTCCTCTTCGAGGGCGACCATCCGCCACGAGCTGATCCGCTGAACCGCCGCGCGGACACCGCCAACCGGCCTCTTGGACTTTCACCGAGGGAAACGCTCGATGCCCAGTTGCAATCGGCAGCACGGTCTTCGAGGACGAGGTCGGAGAAAGATGAGCACAGGTCGCAAGCCTGGGCGGGTCGTGCTCAAGGCCTAGCAGTAGACACGTGGTGTGTGATCCGTCCGAGACATCTTCTGCCCGCATGGGCATCTCCAAACCGGAGTCGATTATCCATCGCAGCTCGCGAGGGATCAAGACTGAAGTCTTTTGCTAAATATTATTTTTAAACTGCAAAACGGAGAAATAGGAACCAGTCACAAACGCAGAGCGTTAAGGAGGGAACCTGAGCTTCCAAGCGGTAAGGAAGATCTGGCGTCATGGGGCGACGAGAGTTATACCACCCGGTGGGTGGGAGGAGCAAGCTTGAAGACCTTCCGCAAGATTTAAAGCGGCAAGGATACTGCCAATGAGTGTGGATGAACAAATATCCATGTCCCTAGAAAAGATTTTATCCCCTTCTTAACTGAGTTGGCTATCTTTTCCTCAATTTGGGCCTTTGCTATTCTGACTTCCCTCCCTGCTTCCTTCTGCCTTAACTGGTACAGCTCTCTGTCCTGCTCTTTCTGTGTTTCCTTATACTTCCGGAATGCTATCTTTTTCCTCCTGACTTTCACAGCCACCTCTTTTGAGAACCATAGTGGCTTTATTCTTTAGTTTTGATTTGTTTATTTGCTTCACACAAAGGCTTGTTGCCTTTGTGATGGCAGTTTTGATGATTCCCCATTGTTGCTCCACACCTCCTTCTAGCCTGTTTGCTAGTGCTTTTCTGAGGCACTCTCCCATCTTGCCAAAGTCAGCCCTCCTGAAGTCCAGTACCCTCACTTTTGTATGGCTTGACTCTGTAGCTGAGTTTAACGTGAACCACACTGTTTGATGGTCACTTGTTCCCAGATGGCAACCCACTTCTAGATCTGAGATCCTCTCACTGCCCCGTTTGAGAGTATGAGGTCTAAGATTGCTCCCTCACAAGTGGGTTCCGAAACTAGCTGTCTGAGGCCTGCCACCTGTAGGGCATCAAGAATGGCCCTGCTCTTGGATGTGGCTGCAGCAAATGTGCTCCAGTTAACATCTGGCATATTCAGGTCTCCCATCAACAGTATCTCCCCTTTCTCTGCCATTCTAAGAATGCCTTCTATCATATCCTTGTCCATTCCCTCCCCCTGACATGAGGGTCTGTACACAACCCCTGTGCGGATTGTGGTGCCCTTTCCAGTCTCCAAGGTGACCCACAGTGCCTCCACTCCTCCCTGTTTACTCTTTTGTTCAGTTGCTTTTATCCCTTCCTTTACATAGAGAGCTACTCCTTCCTCTCTTCTCCCCTGCCTGTCTCTCCTGTAGGTTATGTACCCTGGTATGTTAACATCCCAGTTAATGGTTCTCTGTGTACCATGTTTCTGTGACTGCTACGATATCCAGGCATCCCTCTTCCATCAAGGCCACCAGCTCAGGGAAACAGGTTTTATTTAGATCTCGATCCTGCATTTAACTGCACTGGTCAAAGAGAAAGGCAGAAGCCATAGAAGAGAAATATCTTATTACTTACTTTAATGTAGAAACAGAACTTTGTAATTAAATCCAATTCTTAATTTTTAAAATTTGAAAACTGCATACAGAAAGATCAAGTGATACTCTGAGACCACTTTCCTGTCAAAGTACACAAAGATCTGGGGGTATATGTATGTGCGTGTGTATGTATATGTTTATTTAAATCCAACAATACATTCAAAATATATATATTTTTTAAATCCAATACGTTCAAAAGGTAGATTTTTCCAGTTATTATAGGAACTAAGGCTCGGAACATGTACAGCAAAAGTTGTTTGAAAAGGCTCAATGCCCCCACCCCCACCAATGAAAAACACCCTCAGCTTGCTGAGTTCAGTTGGTTTGGCAAGTTTTAATTAAAATGAAAAGTCAAAAAAAAAATGCCCAGTGAGGGCAGAAGATCTTTTTTTTTTCAGCGCACACTGCAAATTTGCTTTGCTCCAAAAGCAAACTATTAAATAAACTGTTTTCCCCCAAAAGGATTTTCACACAAACTGCAATCTACAGCTCACTGCAGGATGAATCCTGCCTCCAGTGTTTTACATATCTGCTTTTCACCATCACGTACAATATTCTTCTACTCCACAAACTGACAGAGTTTCTACTCAAATCGCTCCCACTGTAGCACTATTGCCCTGTTTACACTATGAGTGTGTTGTACTTACCACACCACATTAATCGGATCCGGTATAACTGACTGCCGAATTCGTGTGTTTACACTCCCGGCGGCTGAGCACCGCAGATCACGCCGAGAGGTGTGGCCACGGTGGGACAGGTGGGCATCGATCAGATGTCACGCGCTGACTCACCAAGGGACGCATAAGGGACGAGCAGTGGATGGAGCACAGCAACTGTTTATACTGCGGGGGAAAGCACTGAAGCCAGTACACGTTCCCAGGATTTCAGCGGTGCAGAAAAGGCATCAGAGTGGCACTTACATCGCAACTGTGAGTGTCCACAATGGTAGCTTTGCAGCACATCAACTGGAATGCATCAGTTAATGCGCTGTAAAGCTGGTAGTGTAAACTGGGCTTATGAAACCACAACACTCTATACTCAGAAAACTGTTGAGCTCCTGCCCTCTAAAACACCCGATTCACTGAAAGATAGTGACTGACACAAATTTAAGCCACAACTGTTCAGTCACTGTCTTTCAGAGAAAATGAAAGGCTGGTGCACGAAGGAGGTCACCCCTGACCACTGGTGCATGCTCCAGTCCGTATTTTTTTCTGTTGCTGTTGTTGTTTAAATGACTTAAGAGTCCAGCATCTATCAGGTACCCACCATGCAAACCCAGGCAGTGATGCATTCTGATCGCCCTCTAGCCCTCCCTCCAACCCCCAGCACGCCGACCACAGCGTCCTAGCTCACCTGCCCACACCCAGTAAAATCACCAAGGTGTGTTTGAGCAACACAGTCAGTTCAAACTGACTGAACTACTGAAGTCATTGGCCAGTGTAACATTACACAAATGCTGCGGGGCAGCCAGTGTAGTTATGTTTAAGTTATGAACTCCTCAAGAATTAAAGGGTGCCACTCTGTATAAGGTCGGTGCTCCTAATATGGGTCGGCTCAGAACCAGCACAATATACAACTCCACAATTGTTAGGTGCACTCAAGAGGCAAAAAATTATTATGTTTGCAAGCTTCACTACCAATGGTAGTAATAAGCATAGAAACATAAGACTCTGATGGCAGATAAGGACCGCTTGGCTCACCCAGTCTGCCCATTTCCCTACCTATTGGATAAGCTGCAGATCCTAGTAACCCAACAGCCTACTTCTTCCTAACCCCCACCAAAACTGCCTTATGTCTGTCCCATGCATTCTTGAACTCCCCGCGTTTCTGACCCCACGACAACCTCAGGAAGGCCGTTCCATGCGTCCACCACCCTCTCCGTGAAAAAATACTTCCTCACGTTGCCCCTGAGCCATCCCCCCTCTATCTTCAAATTGTGCCCCCTTGCAAGCAAAGGCTGCTCCAGACGTATGCTCATACATGCACAATTTATTAACAGATCACCAAAATAACACGTAAAGTACTCCGTGCCCCATGGGGCAACTGCTCACCACAATGTAGAACAAGCAAAACTGCAAAAAATGCTTACAAAATATTTAAGCAGGCTGTGCCTTTACAAACTGTATTGCCACTCACCTAGCTGCCAGTTTATTACTACCACTGGTAGTGAAACTAGCATACGTAATAATTTCTTGCCTCTGAGTGCACCCAATAACTGTGGAGTTGTAGTTATGCTTACACCGCCCTCCTAGCACTACAGGACAGCGCTACATCCTGTGCCTCTGTTTCTCAATGGGCATGAAAAGGGGCCCTAATTTGAAGCTTAGAGGTGTGAAATCATCGCCCAGCATCCCTTTATCTTGATCCCTGTTATACTAACATAATTCACTACAGTTCACTGTTGCTTTGATTCTCAAAGTTTCTTTTAAGTGCATTTAATTTTGAGCTCTGTTTTATTCTGTATATTCTGAATCTTGCAACTGCTTAGTAATACATGTCAGGATGACTTACAATGCTTATTTTCAAGGGGGACACAATAAGAGGAAACACTGAAACATAAATACACATACAACAATAAATTAAGTAAAGCATGTACGCAAAGATTCAATTACAAAATGCAATTTCAAGTTAACTTTAACCAATGAGAGTTCAAATGATGAAACTGAATGGGTAATGTTTTCTATTCCTCGGTCTCTTCGTGTATGAATGAATGATGACTAGCTGAAGTTCTGTAAATAGGAAGCTTTAAATGTTCCTTATAGAAAAGTCTCATTAAATGACCAGTTGAAGCAACAGTCGAATAACTTTTAAAAGTAAGTTTAACAAGATCTTGTTTCAATCTCCAAAGAACACGGTGAGCAAAACAAAAGCAATACTAGTCAAATCCTGTTGAAAAGAAAACATTACTTACCATAGTAATCTTGTTTCTTCTAACGGAATCTTACTGTATTCTGACAATTGCAGTATGGTCTCACCATAGGGCTGCCCCGGTCCGGAGCCGAAATGGTTAATAGAACCTATACTAACAATGGAATGTTAGGCTAGAGCTTGGTTTTCAAATCACTGTCTTTGGTTGCACTTCCTGCAACCGTCAGATTCTTATGAAGCATGCAGAAGCTAAAAATACTAAGCTAACTTAACTAATCTCAATTCCCTGACTAGGAAAACACCTTCAAATAACAAAGGGCATTACTAAGACTCAAGTCGACAAATGACCAAGAAACTAATAGGTACCCACAGGTTTCCAACATGAGTAACAGGCAGTGTGCAGTGCCCTGCAGGTCCTAGCAGGGGAGGAAGGGTGGGAGCTCAGAATACAGTAAGACTTCCTTAGAAGAAACAAGATTACTATGGTAAGTAATGTTTTCTTCAAACCCAGAAAATCTTATTGTATTCTGACAATTGCAGACTACCCAAGCAGTGCCTTTAGAGGCGGGCAGAGGACCTATTTAGGAAACAAGCTCTGCAAAACTGCTATGCCAAATCTGGCATCACTCCTGGCCTGGGTATCCAAACAGTAATGCTTAATGAATCTGTGGACTGTTTTCAGGTAGCTGCTTTACAGATTTCCAATGAAGGAATATCTCTTAGAGCTGCTATAGACACAGCTGTCCCCCTTGTAGAATGGGCCCTGAACCCCTGAGGGGTCTGTTTGCCCATTTTGCCATAACAGAACTGGATACATGCCACAATCCATCTTGCTATGGATCTCTTAGTGGCAGGTTTGCCTTTTCCCACTTCTACATCAGTCAAAAAGAGTTGGGTTTTATCCCCTCTATCACTTTTTGTATGTTCCAGGTAGTAGCTGATAGCTCTTTTAACATCCAAGCTATGCAGTCTACGTTCACCTGAAGTAGAACGGTCAGTAAAGAAGACTGGACGTGTGATGGATTGATTAATGTGAAAATCTGAAACCACCTTTGGAAGGAATTTATTATTTGTCCTAAGGACCGCTTTGTCCCTATGGAATGCCACATAATCAGGCTCCATGGACAAAGCCTGGAGTTCACTTATCCTCCTGGAAGAGGTAATGGCAACCAGGAACACAGTCTTCCAAATCACATACTTGAGATCAGCTGTTGCCAAGGGTTCAAAGGGTGGTTGCTTAAGCTGTGCTATGCAAATATTAAGATCCCATACTGGAGTGGGACTTCTGTGAGGTGGGTGCAAGTGCATCAGTCCCTTAAAGAAGCTCCTGAACACAGGGTTAGATGCCAGGGACGATGTCTTACCTGCTGACAAGTAAGCAGAAACTGCAGCCAAATGCACCTTTAATGTGGATAGCATTAAGCCCAGAGAGTGAAGATGGGTAAGGTAATCAAAAACCACAGGCAATCCTGGCGGATTATGGTTCAGGTTTTTATTCTGACACCAAATAGAAAATCTTTTCCACTTGCAAGAATAAATCTTTCTGGTAGAAGGTTTTCTAGAAACCCTGAGGACTGCCATGCCACTTTCTGAAAGATGCAAGCTGACATACTCTAGGTCCTCAAGAGCCAGGCCTTGAGCCTGAGGGACCGCAGGTTCGGATACAGGATCCTGCCCTGGGATGAAGTCAATAGGTTGTGCCTCCTGGGCAGGCTGACCGACTTGGCTATTGACAGATCCAGTGCCATGGAGTACCAAGGTTGCCTGGCCCAATCTGGAGCAATTAGAATCATTGTGGCAGACTGGGATCTGAGCTTGATCAGAACCCTTAGTAACAAGGGAAACAGAGGGAAGGCATACAGAAACTTCCCTGTCCAGTCCAGAACTAGTGCATTCAGTGAACCTGTCACTGGTGGCCTGCAACAATATCTTGGAAGCTGGTGATTGTCTGGTGAGGCAAAGAGGTCTATCTCTGGAATCCCCCACCTTTTGAACACCGCCTGTAGTACCCGACTGTTCAGGGACCATTCGTGGTGGCTCTGATGTAATCTGTTCAATGCATCTGCCAAGACATTGTCTTTGCCCAGCAGATGAACAGCTGACAACTGGACATTTAGTGAATAAGCCAGGGTCCATATCTTCATGGCCTCTGTGCTTAGAGGAGTGGACCTTGTGCCTCCTTGTTTGTTGATGTAGTACATTGTGGTTGTGTTGTCTGTTCTGACCTGTACCATATTCCCCTGAAGCATGCTGGCAAATGCCTGCAATGCTAAGAAGACTGCCCTGAGTTCCAGCAGATTGATGTGAAGCAGGGACTCTGGCTTGGACCACGAACCATGGACAGTATTCTCCTCTAGGTGTGCTCCCCACCCTAGGAGGGATGTATCCGTGGTAAGCACCCTGGAGGGTTGTACTTGTAGGAAGGGAACTCCCTGCCTGAGATTCTCTTCTTCTAGCCACCACTGCAGAGCCTGCACGAAAGTTTGGGTTACCGGGACCAGCTTTGACAGTGAATCTTTCTTTTGGAGCCAGTATTGTCTTAGATGATATTGAATATCTCTCATCTGAAACCTTGCTCCTAGCACTGTAGTTGTTGATGCTGCCATGTGGCCCAACAACTGTAGGAAGTGCCTGGCAGGCCCTGAGGCCGCAAGGTTTGAAAGAGCTTGCCAACTATACCAAGTTGCTTGCCCTTCCCTTCGGAAGAAAAGCTTTTCCTTTCACTGAATCCAGTTGAGCCCCTATGAATTCTAGGAGCTGCACTGGTTGCAGCACTGACTTCTTCTGATTCATTATCAATCCCATGGACTGCAGGAGATCCTGTGCGAGTGCCGAGGACTGCCTTGACCTGTTGAGGAGTTTGTCCTATGACTAACTAGTCATCTAGGTAGGGGAATACTGCCGCTCCTTGTCTCCTTAGGTGTGCCACAACTACAACCAGACATTTTGTGAACGACTCTGGAGCAGAAGTGAGACCGAAAGGCATTGCCCAGAACTGGTAATGGCCTGAGGGCAGTTTGAACCTGAGAAATTTTCTGTGTGACTGCCTCACTGGGATGTGGAAGTATGCATCATTGAGGTCTAGGGATGCAAACGAATCCCCTTGCTTTAAAATGGGCAGAATGGTAGACAAGAGTGGCCATTTTGAATTTTAATTTCAGTAAATGCTTGTTCAGATGTCTGAGATCCAATATGGGTTGCCACTCCCATTTTCTTGATAGTGAGGAAGTACCTTGAATACAGGACTTTCCCCCTCTGCTGCAGAGTAACTGGCTCTATTTCCCCTAGGGATAGGAGATTTAATACTTCCTTCTCTAGCAACAGTCTCTCTGCTGGGGAGGAAGGTTGAAAAACTTTTGCCCTTAGCTTTGGTTTTAATTTGAAACTGAGGGCCAGAACTTGGCCCACTACCTCCAGGACCCACTAGTCTGTAGTAATGGATTTCCATTCCTGGAGGTAGTGGGCCAACCTGCCTCCTACTGGTAACGGGGAGGCAACCCAAGCAGACGTCTCAGGGTGTCTGCTTAGGTTGGGAAGCTGGCTGAGTGCTAGGTGCTATCCAGTTGCCACCCCTTCCAAAGAATGGCCTATAAGGCCTGCCTCTGGGACCCCTGGCTTGCTGCTTATGGGGTGTAGATGGCTCCTCTCTAGCAGCAGCACTTTGATAAGCTGTTTTGTACTCGTCCATTGCTTCATGTAAGCTTCTGTCTGCTCACCAAACAGAGAGAGAGGCTCACAGGGGAAGTCCATTGCTTCGCACTGGGTGTCCTGAGTCAGGTTAGCTGTCCTGAGCCAGGCAAACCTTCTTAGAGATATAGAAGAGGCCATTTGTCTGGCAGCGGTAGCATTACAGTCTACTGCCATACGAAACTGCACTTTAGATGCCTATATGCCCCTTTTTGCAGCTTCCTCCAAATAAGCTGCCATAGGGGCTGGCACTGACTTTGTGATTTCAATCACAGTGTTCCACAAAGTCCTCTGATACCCTGCAACATAGGCCATATAAGATGCCTACCTTACTGCAAGAGAAGACCCGAAATAGTGTTTTTTGGCAATGGAATCTATCCTCCTGGAGTCTTTGTCAGGATGATGTGAAGCTAAAGGAATGGTAGCCTTATCAGAGGCTGCAGCCTGCACCACTCCTTCATGGCTAGGGTGCCCAAACAAGAACTTTGCTCCACCCTTAGCCACCCAGTACTTCTTATCCACTTTTCTTTCCAGGGGTGGAATGGAAGTGGGGGTATGCAGTACTTTCAGGACCTGTTTCTTTAGGGATTTATGGATGGGCAACAAAACCCTTTTAGAGGTTGGCACATCCATCATCTCTTTGTAATCTTGTTGTTCCCCTCATCAGTGGATTCTTGAGTGGGAAGGTCCAAAGACAGAGCAACCTGCCTAATGAACTGAAAATGAGATGTATAATCCTCAGTTCCTTATCAGGGGAGATATCCAGTTCAATGGGCTCCCCATTGTCCTCTTATTCATCTTCATCCTCTTCATAACATTCCTCTGCACAAACCTCCACTTCAGGTTCCCCTGAAGCAGAGCCTGCAGTAGCCAAACGCAGTCATTTTTCAACCGGGACTGGACTGGCCTGCAAAGACTGAATTATGTGAATCGCGTTCGTTATCTCCTCAGCGGTTGGAACCGGTGCCTTCGGTTGCGGTTCAACTGCTGTGTGTTTTTCTTTCTTTTTTCTTTTGCCTGAATGCGCCGGGTCAGCGGCTGGATCGGCAGATCTCTTTTTAGTAGATGAGAAGTCACCCTCGTCAGAGAGCTGGTCCCCTGGTTCCTTATGAGTGTCTGCTACCAGTTCAGCAGTTTTCTCAGACATTTTCTCTTGCAGTCGTTTAAGTCACCTATCAAGCGTCGACTGAGGGAAAGTTTTACAAATTTCACAGTCCTCCTTGAGGTGGTCAAACCCCAAACAAATAACACAAATTAAATGAGGATCTGCTTTAGTGAACAGTTCCCCACACTTCCTGTGGGGCCCGTTAGTTTCTTAGGTTGTGACATTTATCGGTTGGGTAGAACTGAAGTGAACCAAGAATTACCTCGGTAAATTTTATCAAAAAGTTTCAAATAACTAAACCTCCTAACCAGATGGTAGCAAAATTAAAATAAATAAATTCTAACCAAATCAAAGCATTGGTTCCTTCCTGGTTAGGGAAAAAACAGAGAGGAACCAATAAAACTTACCAAACTAACACCATCTAATTCTACCTGTGAACCAAGGACAGTGCTTCAAAAATCAAGGAAAATAAAATGGACTACAATTTAACCGAGAAAAATAACTTCATCAGATGAAGTGAAGGAGAGCTCTCCAGAGACGTCTTACTGAGGCAAGCGGAGTAAAGAATCTCATAGTTGCAGGAAGTGCAACCAGGGACAGTGATCTGAAATCTCGAGCCTAACATTCCATCATTAGCATAGGTTCTATTAACCAGTTCGGCTCCGGGGCAGTCCTATGGTGAGACCATACTGCAATTGTCAGACTATAGTAAGATTTCCTGGGGTTTGAAATAAAGATTTCACCTACTAGACATTTGCATGTCCCCACTGACCACTAAGTCCCCTTTTTTTTTTTTTTTTTTTTTTTAAAACAGAGATTTTTTTTCCTACCAGCTAGTAGCTCTTTGGTGCAGGGATATGCCCTGCTCTCAGAAATGTAACCTGGTCAGGCCGAACCCGGTCATAATTAAGATGACTACTGGGTTTTCTCCCCCTTTTTAGTTTCCTCCCTTAACCCCTGTTGGGAATGAGTGCCTGTTATGCTCATGCATAGCCGCAGTGTCCCTCTTGTGCGATGAGTGCAAGCTCCCTGGCTCAGCTGCAGGGGTCACTGTGGTGACAGACTCTGCCACCAACCCTCCTCGACCAAGATGCACTGCCGTGCGGCAGCTGTCTCAGTCATAGCCTGCCCCCCGATGCGACTTCCCTGGCTCATTTCCAAACCCAGGTCGTCAGCACAGCAGTGCAACACACTGCCGATGGGCCATCAGGGCAGCGCATAAACATATGCCATTATGGTGCTCACTATAACAATCAACTGCGGTGTCACAAACAGCAAGTGGGAGGTCAGCTGGATATAGTCAGATGCTTTTTGAAAGACAGTGAAATAAGTACTGTATTATCAGACAAATTTAGTAGACTAATAACAGAAGTTACAAAAAATTTAGGAACCACATTAAAACTGTAAACATAATGGTTTAAGCAATTTATTTGAACTACTCATTTTGTAAGTTACAGCTGCAATCTAATAAGTGTACAGCGTAGATGCAGATTAAAGTCAGACTGACAACAGACCATACAAGCACCTGATAGAAACACGGAAACATAGACAATGATGGCAGAAAAAGACCAGAGGTCCATCTAGTCTGGTCAAGTTCTCTATAATCCCTGGAACCTACTGTTCTTCCAGGGTACTAACCTTCCCCCTGATGTGATGGAAACCACAAGGTACAGAACAATATAAAATCAATGAAGATTCTACAGGTTTAACCATGGGTACACTACAGAGTCCTGTATCCCAGAGACCAGCATGGAATGCATTCCACAGCTTTGGTGCAAGATATGCAGAAGATCACATGCCAGCTGGCTTGAGTCTGTGGGTAGGCAGTTGTGGTATGGAGCACCTTAAGGAGTTAGAAAGGTTGTATGGTAGTTCAGAAAGACAAGAGGGGCCTTGGCCACGCAGTAGTCCTGTGTGGATCAACAGAAGGAGTAAGTCAGTTGCCTAACAGGAAACTACTATAGGAACTGAAGAATGAGGAGAAGTAATCAGCTGAGTTGGATCATGCAATGGCTCTGGCTGCTGCATTCTGTATCTGCTGCAGCCTCCTCTGAGAGCAGTCTAGGAGGTCATCTAGTAGAGAACTGCAACTGTCAACTACAGGCAAAAAAAATACCGTAGCAATGTCTCTTCTTAAGGGATCCATCAGCAGTATTCACAAAGTGCAGTCAATCCACAGAAGTGAGCTGGAACTTTATGCTAATTATGGAACTCCGAATTAGAACCAAGTTCAAACTCTGCTTCGTGGTTACGTTCCACCCAGCCTCCTAACATCATATTTATTTCTTAAGTAGGTGGTGTCTGTGATCACTAAACTAGCTAAATGGCTGCCAACAGAATTTTTACAATTTTTCAAGCATTTGGAAAAACAGTAATTAGATTAGGCAGAACAACAAATATAAATGGAAAAAAAAATTTGTAATCAGACCACTTAGCAACAACTGTAAAGGCACTGTAACAAGTAATGCTCAAGCGAAGAGGAAATAACTGATTCTTATGTGAACCTATTTCCAGGTTCTGGAAGGGGAGGCAGGGTAAGAAATTGTGAATACTACTGTTGGATGCTTTAAAAAGGAACATTACTTCGGTAATTTTTTTCTTCTAACCCCAGGAATCCATCAGAATGTTTTCACAAAGTGCAGACTCCACAGCAGTACGATGGATAGCTGGCTCTATAACACATTTAGGGAAAAGGCTCTGCAAGACAGCAGTGCCAAAGTTGCCATTTTTTTCTGGACTGCATGTCCAGACAATAATGTTTTGTGAAGATGTGTACTGCCTTCTAGGTAGCTGCTTTACAAATTTCTTGCAGGGGGAATACCCATTGCTGCTGCCACAGAGGTGCCTCTTGCGGAGTGTTTCCTGAGGACTCTGGAGGGCAATTTGCCATCTTTCTCATAACAGAACTGTATGCAGGAGACTATCCATCGAGAGAAGGTTTTCCTGAATATTTGTTTGCCTTTCCCTACTTCACCATAAGTGACAAAAAGCTGAGTATTACTGACCTGACATCCTTTGTGAGGTCCAAGCAGTAACTTGGTGCTCTCTTGACATCCAGGCAGTGGTGCTGTGTTCCCCTATGCTGGATTCCTTAGTAAAAAACCAACAACCAAAGGGCAACAAACTGATTCAGGTGGAGTTCAGATACCACCTCTGGAAGGAATTTCCTGTTTGTCCTCAGCACTACCTTGTCCCTATGAAAAATTATGTAGTTTGGACCTATGCAGAAGGCTTGGAGTTTGCTCACCCTTCCAGCAGCTATCATGGCCACTAGGAATACCATTTTCATGTGACATACTTCAGTGCCGCAGTGCCCACAGGCTTAAATGGAGCTTCTATCAGTTTAACAATACATACATTTAGGTCAGGTACTGGGTCCCAGCTCAGTATGACTTTCTTAATAAAACTTTTTTAACTATATGTTTATTGTTTTACCAAAACACAAACAGTAAAATAAATGCAGACATAGCATTTTTAAAGGTGTAAAGAAAAATACACTGAGGGCACCACTCTTCTAAATAAAGTTATAGAGTACACTCTACGTCAAAAATAGGGGTGATACAATTATTATTGCATACGAAGGAAATTATAGTCCCAAAAATAGCCATGTAAAGTCTTTTCATCTGAACCATGTACAGCTGGATCAGCTTGTTTGAAACAACGGGCCATGTGCTTCTGCACCCACTTCATGGCATCTGAAAGGTCAGTGAACAAGAAGACTCTGCTGCCGTGGACAATCCTCAGTTGATCTCGAATCACCATCTCGTGCAGTATTATCTACCTCCCGTAGCATGGCCCGTATTCCGCTAAATCTTTTTTTCTTTTGCTGCGTGACATAACTGATATCAGGAAAAATCTGGATGTAGATCCTATCCTGTAACAATGCTTTATTTTGACAGGCAAGGGCTAGCAGACGATACCGGATGCCGACACCGTCCGTGACTGCCACAATGGCTCGAGAGGCTTATGGATCGTCTGGTTTTCCCCTCGGGGTAACACAACAGGCCTTTTGCATATTCACTGGCCTAGTAAGGATCTCGTCTCCAAACTGCTGCTGGAACCAGTCACTGATAATTTACTCCTGTTTATCACCCTCGCACCCCTCAGGAATTTCAAGTATGCACAGATCAGTCGATCAGGTCCGATTCTCTAAAGTTTCCAATCAGGTGTGCAGATGGTGATTCTCCTTGATGATGTTTTCTGCAGCTCCTATAGCCAAGGCAAATCGTTCAGTGGCTTCCTGTGTTGCAGTCTGCATGGCCTCCTGGTCGTTTCCAGAGTGGACACAGGGTTAGTCAGTGTGTCAAACGTGTCCAAAAGTCCTGCTACAGATTTGACTAAAGTACTGATTTTAGTGCCCAAAGTTTGGAACATCTCTACCTCTGAATCTTCCAAGGCAGCTGTTGCACGACCTGGGGCTGACCACATGGTCGGAGCTGCAGGAGTATTTTTACTATTGACTCCCTCTTGCAAGTGTTTTCACTTCTGAGATTTTCCCATGCTGAAACAAGGAGCTTCGGATATCTGCTAGAGCAATTTAATGTTGGCAGCTGAGGTCAAAAACTGACTTTTTAAGTGCTTTATAAAATGAGTTAGGCACAGCTTAAAACCAGAGTGGCCACTTTGCTCGGGCTCCACAGTGGGCCCCCACCCATGGTAAATCTTTTAAAATAAATAGTTCTAATTCAAAGTTCTATAACTGGCGTATAGTTCCAGCTCCAGGGCAGCTCATGCCTGTGAATTGACTGCACTGGGGGTAGAAAGTGGTTGTAACATAATCTCAAGTGGAAACTGGTCCATGTCTGGCAATACCCCAAGCTGTTCTCCTGCTGGTTCCAATCCTCCTGTGAAAGTGTACACATTATCTTGCTTAAGTTGATGAACTGCTAGTTTTTCTGTTCTGTGTGTAGTGCAGTCTATTTCAGTTTGTAAGGTATGTGGAATCCTTCAGATAAGTACCTTCATGTATTTAATTTTTTACTATGCATTCTACCTTCCTGTTTCCCAGGATGCACCTGAATGTGCAAGTATAGCGTAGTGAAAACACACCTTCAAGTATTTCTTTATACTGTCTACAGCTCCCTTTTCCCCTGAATGTACCTGGATATGTACATGTAATGTAGTGAAAATGTACCTTAATGTACTTCTCTGTATTGTACACAACTCCCTTTCCATAGGACCCACTTGGATATGTACGTATAATGTAGTGAAAACATACCTTCGTGCCACATATTTCTTTGTACTGTAACCAACTCCGTTTCCCCAGGATGCTCCTGGATATGCACTTATAATGTGATGAAAACGTACTTTGATATATTTCTCTGTATTTTATCCAACTCCCTTTCCACAGGACACACACCTAGATACGTGCATATAATGTAATGAAAACATACCTTCATACTGCATATTTCTTTGTACTGTATTTAAATGAAAATTATGTACCTATCGTAATTCTTGATCTTCTTGGACGAAGTCTCCTCCAGTCATTCACACTAGTGGGACTACGTCGGAGGCAATATGACTGATCGGGAGCCAAAAATCTTTGGGAGGGCTGGCGCCGAGGTAGGACTGCGCATGTGCAGCACTGCGAGGACGGCTCACGCCGCAAAGACTACCTCAGCATCGACCCTCCAACCACCCCAGTACCTTTTTTACCGAGGAGGTGCAGCGTAAACTAACCTAGTGAAACTAACTCATGTTGGACATAAGATAGTCCGAATGACCCGTATAAGAAGGGTTAACAAAACAGAGTCTTCACAGCCTAGCCACTGAGGGAATGAAGACCAAAAACAAGATAAGTGAGCTCGGGGGATGGTGGGTGGGAATGGGAATGAGTGGCGGAGACTTTGTCCAAGAAGATCAAGGATTATAGTAGATACGCAATTTTCATATCTTCCTGGACATAAAGTCTCCACCACTCATTCACACTAGTAGGAGAGTACCTAGCTAGAATAATCCCCCCCGAGAAGGGCGGCATGAGAGAAAGGAGCTCACTCAGGATGGAAGTTCATTAAGGATTGTCCTGCCAAAGGACAGATGCTGTCTGGCATGGACATCCAAGGTGCAGTACTTCACAAAGGTGTGCAGAGAGCTCCAAGTAGCTGCATTGCAGATGTCTGCAATGGGCACGTTCTGTATTTCTGCCAGAGATGCTGCGGCTGCTCTGGTAGAATTGGCATACACCCTGTCTTCCAGCTTGACCTGCGCCATTGAGTAGCAATGGCTAAGCCATGCTACCAGCCACGCCGAAATACACCTGATGGCAACGGGCTGACCCAGCTGGGCCACGCTGAATGAGACAAAGAGTTGCTTGGACTTGTGGATCTCTTTCGCTCCGTCAATGTAGAACCACAAAACTCATTTTACATCCAGAGAATGTAGGGTAGGTTCCCCTTCATTCTGGAAGTTTGCAAAGTAGGTTGGAAGGACCAAGGGCTGGTTCAGATGAAATTCCGAGACTACTTCTGGAAGAAATTTAGGCCGAGTTCTGAGAACCACCTTGTCCTTGTGAAATACTGTATACGGAGTGTCTGTGACCAGGGCATGTATTTCGGATACTCTGCGAGCGGAGTAATGGCTACAAGGAAGACAGCCTTCCAGGTTAGGAACTTCAACTTGCAGGTTGCTAGAGGCTCGAAAGGTTTACAAGTGAGCACGTCTAGCACAAGGCTGATATCCCAAGCAGCTACTGGTCTCCTGACTGGTGGCCTAGTGTGGAGGATACCCTTAAGGAACCTCAACCAAGGGTAGCTGAGCCACCGACATTATTGTGGATAGGCTCGTGATAAGCCGAAGTCGCACAGTGATGTACCTTCACCATCGAGTACTGTAGCCCTGTATTTGACAGGTCTAGCAGATACTCTAAGACTTTGTTTGGTGGGCAAGAAAAGGGGGTCCAGGGAGGACTTTGCACACCAGATGGAGAATCATTTGCACTTCGCCGTGTAAGTTTTCCTAGTGGATGGCTTATTCGCTGTTAGAAGGATGTCTGAGACTTTAAGAGAGACGTCAAATCTACACTTCTATCTCCTCGGAGCCAGCCGTGGAGATGAAGGAACCTCAGGCTGGGATGGACTACTGGGCCCTGGGTCAGAAGGTCCATTTAAAGTGGTAGTTGTCTCGGTGAAACTTCTGATAACCTGCTGATTAACGGAAACCAAATTCTCTGTGAAACTTCTGGCATTGAGTGGGGACGCAAAAAGGTCCAGGTCCGGTGTGCCCCACTCTTCGAAGAGCAACTGCATGACGTTTGAATCGAGAGACCACTCATGTGGATCCACCTCCGCTCTGCTGAGGTGATCCGCTAGATCGTTCTGGACTTCAGGCAGGCAGACTGCCTGAATCAGGGTTTCGTGTTCCAGGCACCATTCCCACACTCTCATCGCTTCCCTGCACAGAGGGTAAGAACGTGCTCCACCCTGCTTGTTGATGCAGCACATCACTGCTTTGCTGTCTGTCTGAAGGAGAATTACTCTGTGACAGAAGATGTCCTTCAGGGCTCGGACAGCATACAGGACAGCTCTCATTTCTAGGACATTTCTGTGTAGTTGAGACTCGTTCTGATTCCACAGACCCTGGATGTGGAGATCCTGACAGTGAGCCCCTAGCCGATTAGAGATGCATCTAGGGTGATGGTGATCTGTATCTCCAGTGGGGCAAAGGAAAGCCTTGAAGAAGGCTGTCCTCCTGAGTCCACCAGGTGAGCGACCGCCTTAGGGGTTCCATCACCTTGATGTGAAAGGACTGTGGATGTGTGGTCTGGGACCATTGAGTACTGAGCATCCACTGACTGGTTCTCATGTGAAGAAGAGCCAGAGGCACCGTGAACACTTATGACACCATGAGACCCAGCATCCGTTGCATCGAGAGAGCTCGAACCAAGTTGTTCTCTTTGACGAAGCAAGCCACCTGGAGGATATCATTTCTCCTGTCCTCCGGAAGGACGTCCCTTGCCCTGGAGGTGCCCAGGAGGGCCCCTATGAAGAGGAGTTGTTGGGAGGGCTGCAGCTGCGATTTTTCCAGATTCAACAGGACTCCCATGGATGTGAGGAACTTGGAAGCCATGGCCACCACTTCCTGTGTCCCTTGTCTGGAGGAGCTTGCTAAGAGCGAGTCGTCCAGATCACGGGAATACTTGAATTCCACACTTCCTGAGATGCGCTGTAGAGCACTGCACAGCACTTTGTAAAAACTCGACACGCAGAGGACAGCCCAAAGGACAGGACTCTTAACTGGTAGTCCTGACCCAGGGCCACAAATCGGAGATACCTGTGGTGGCTTGGGTGCACGGGAACATGTTGGTAGGCATCCTGCATGTCCAGGAAGGCCAGCCAATCATTTTGATAAATCAGAGGTAGAAGCATACCAAGCAATAACATCCTGAATTTCTCTTTGAAGAGGAATTTGTTTAACTTCCTTAGGTCTAGAACATGGCGCATACTGCCTGCTTTCTTTGGAACTAGGAAGTAATGGGAGTAGAATCCTGTGTCCCGTTCTACCTGCAGAACTACTTCTACTGCCCTGTTGTTCAGAAGGCCCTGACTCTCAGAAGCGAGGAGGTCTGACTGAGTGATGGACAGTCTGGGCTGTCATTTGGGTGGAAGATCCAGAGGGGTATCTGAAAAATTCAGAGAGTAACCCTCGCGAATTATCCTAAGGATCCATTTGTCGGAAATGACTGACTTCCACTGGTTGTAAAACTGAGTCAGACGCCCCCCTACTACCGAAGAAGGCCCCACCGACAGCTGAGGTGGGACCTGGGCGGAATTTCAGAGAGTGGCAATACATAGAAACATAGACTTTGACGGCAGATAAGGACCGCTTAGGCCCATCTAGTCTGCCCATTTCCTACCTACAGGATAGGCCGCAGATCCTAGTTAACCAACAGCCTATATCTTCCTGCCCCCACAAGAATTGCCTTATGTCTGTCCCATGCATTCTTGAATTCTCCCACAGTTTTAGACCTACAACTTCTCAGGAAGGCTGTTCCATGCATCCACTACCTCTCTGTGAAATAATACTTCCTCACATTGCCCCTGAACCGCCCTCCTTCTATCTTTAAATTGTGTCCCCTTGTTCTTGCAAGTCTCTTTTTCTGAAAGATGCTACCCTCTTGGACTTTGTTGATTCCTTGAGGTACTTGAAAGTTTCTATCATGTCCCCCTCTCCCTTCTTTCCACAAGGGTATACATATTAAGCTCCTTTAGTCTCTCCTCATACGGCTTCTCTTGCAGACCCTGCACCATTTTAGTTGCCCTCCTCTGGACTGCCTCTATCCTGTCTATGTCCTTGTGGAGATGGGGTCTCAGAACTGGACACAGTATTCCAGATGGGGTCTCACCAACTGTCTGTACAGAGGGATAACAACTTCCTGTTTTCTGCTGCTGATGCCTCTCCTATACATCCCAGTATACCCCGCCCTCCCTACTGCCTTCTCACATTGCTTGCTAACCTTAAGGTCATCTGATATGATTACCCCTAGGTCCCTTTCCTGTTTTGTTGTTGTTACTACCTCCCCACCCATTGTGTATTCTTCCCCTGGGTTCTTGTTTCCCAGGTGCATTATTTTGCACTTTTTTGCATTGAATCCTAGCTGCCATATGTCTGACCATTCCTCCAACCTTGCCAAGTCCCTTTTCATCCTTTCCACGCCTCCTTGTGTATCAACCCTGTTGCAGATCTTTGTGTCATCTGCAAAAAGGCATACTTTTCCTTCCAGTCCCTCTGCAATGTCACTGATGAAGACATTAAAAAGGACTGGACCCAATACTGAACCCTGCGGTACCCCACTGGTAACCGCCCTTTCTTCAGAGTGGACTCCATTTACAATTACCTTCTGTGTCCTGTTGTCCAGCCAATGTTTTACCCAGGCTACCACCCTGGGACCCACTCCCAGGCTGGTTAATTTGACTAATAATCTTTTGTGTGGGACTGTGTCAAATGCCTTACTAAAGTCTAGGTAGGCCATGTCCACAGCCCCTCCTGGTCTACTACTTTGGTCACCCAGTCAAAGAAATCTATTAGATTCGCCTGACATGACCTTCCCGGTCAGAACCCATGCTGCCTTGGATCCTGTGCTCCACTGACCTCTAGGTACTCAATTATTCTTTCCTTCAGAAGTGACTCCATCACTTTCCCTACCACAGAGGTCAGACTGACAGGTCTGTAGTTTCCTGCCTCTGTCTTGGTCCCACTTTTGTGAAGGGGAATCACATCCGCCTTCCTCCAGTCCTCGGGTACCACACCATCCTCCCATGATTTATTAAAAAGAGTAGCCAGTGGTTTCACTAGTTCCTTCCTTAATTCTTTTAGAATTCTGGGGTGAATTCCATCAGGACCCACTGCCTTGTCCACCTTCAGTTTTAGGAGTTCTTGCAGAACCCTTTCTTCTGTGAAAGGACTGGGATCGACCCCCCTATCAAGAGTGCTTCTGTTAATTGGATTAGGCACTTCCCCTTCCTCTTTGGGCCCTGTGCCTTCTGCAGCGTTTTCTTTTGCGGCTGGAGGGCTTGGTTCTTGTTGAAAACCCTCTGCCTTTACCACAAAAAGAATTGACAGTTATGAAACTGTTGGCGGTTTCCGCCTATGAGGGCAGCAGGGCCGGTCATATCTTAATGGCAGTCCTAGTTTTCCGAGTGGCCTCCAGTTCCTGCTCCACTTGTGGGCCAAACAGATAAACTCCATCAAACAGAAAATTCATGACTTTCTGTTGAGCATCATTTGTGAACCCCGAAGTCCATAACCACGAGTGGAGTTGGGTGCATATCCCAGCTGACGCTGCCCTCGAGGCAGTGTCAAAGGCATCCACAGCAGTCTTAAGTTGCAAATTACTGGACCCAGTGCCTCTAGTAATAGTCTGGAGAAGCTCTGAACAAACGTCTGACTCTGGAAGAGACTCCACAGAGGCTTTTAGCGAATGCCAGAGGGTACACTCGTATTGTGAGAAGTAGCCCTAGTAGCAAGCAATACGCACTCCTAGGGTATCAGCGGCTAAGACTCACTTCCCAAGGTGTCAATCTTACGGATTCTTTATTTACTGGATAAGTCAGAGACTCCTGAGTGAGAACGACTTTGTCATTTTCTGCCAAGACCACTATGGTGTCTGCAAAGGTTTGAGAGGCCAGGATTAGTCGATCCTTAGGGGGCGAGTATTTCCTGTCTATGGACTTAGCCATGGAAGGAATGCGTGCCGGACTGTCCCACAAAACCTGTGAAAGAGTCTCGAAAGAGAGGGCTGTACCAGAGGTGTCAATTCCACAGGGATTTCCGGGACATGCAGATACTGAAGGCATAACAGCTTCCCAGGATCAAACTCCGAAGTCTGGAGACAGAGGGTGGAATTCATATTCTTCAGGAGAGATTTAAAGGATATGTCCTCGACCAAAGGCTCTGCTGAAGTAGAAGGCTTACTTTCCACTCCAAAGGATGAATCTTCATCAAAATCGTCTCCTAATCGCAGATCAGGATTAGGCTCAATATCATATCCTACTAGCCCAGAAGGGCTAGTATATAAAAGAAAGGGAGGAAAGAGAGCAGGAGGAGGTGCTCCTTAAATCGGAGTCGAACATCCTGGCACCCGCAGCGGCACCAGAGTCGAAAACGGCGCTGGTCGCAATGCCAAGACTGGAGTCTCAGGTGGCGCTGCTTGAGCATTTGGGAGTCCACAACCCAAAAACCGGGGCACCCAAGGCTGAAAATACGAGTAGGAGAAGATAGTACCTGCGGTGGCCCCTGCGCTGAAGCCATCTGAGGGGGAAGGCACAAGAGCACAGCGTCAACGGCACCAAAGGTGCCACATGACTAGGCTGACCCAACTGCCCCGCCCGCGGGTCTGAAGCCCCCAGACCCAAAGGCCCCAGGGTCAGCTCCGAAGGCCCAGGAAGTCAGGACAACTGCCGAACCCACTGCTCCATAAGAGCAGCCCAATGATGAAACTGCTCACTGGATGACCCCCCCCCGGGCAAGGAAGGACTCTGGAGTCGAGGATCACAGCCGCCGGGAACCAAGGCTGCAGGTGACCCTGACAGAGCTGGTCTCCTGTCCCCTACTACCGATGATTTTTGTGCAGACATACCAGAGAGTGACCTTGAGCAGTAGCGTTTCTTCTTTGACCAATGGGATGAAGAAGAACTTGAGGCCGAGTGGTGCTGGGTCCTTGACAAGGATCGGGAATGGGCCCGCTTCTTTTTGTGCTTTCAGAAGGACTGCCCTTCCTCCCAAGCATCGGACTGCCTGTTGTCAGACCCCCTTTCCGCAGAGGGTGGCAGATCGGACCCAGCCCTGCTACTGAAATAGCTTTCTTGCGAAGTCTCCTGACCGTCACCGGCCCCATTCATGGTCGACTCCGTCGAAGGCAGGCTGAAGAAGACTTCTCTGTTATTCGTAGACAAAAAGAAAAAACTTTAAAAAAAAAAAAAAAAAAAAGAATATACTAAAACAAATCAAATACAGAATGACTATGCTGCTGTCATACAGACGTGAAGATTTGACTTCCGGCAGGCAAGTGACATCGTCACTGAAGCGCACTCAGTGGCGGGAAAAAAGGAACTGAAGCGGCTGGAGGGTCGACACCGACGTAGCCTATACGGCGCGAGCTGGCACCGTGCATGCACAGTCCTACCTCGGTGCCAACCCTCACAAAGATTTTTTGCTCCTGATCAGTCCTAGTGCCTCCGGCATAGTCGCACTAGTGTGAATGAGTAGTGAAGACTATGTCCAGGAAGATCTCCCTTTCCCCCAGGATGCAGCTGGAGTGAAAACATACCTTCACATGTTTCTCGGTATTTCATCCAATTCCATTTCCCTTTCCCTCATGATGCACCTGGATATGTATATATCATATAGTGAAAATACACCTTCATACTGTGTATTTCTTTGCAACGTGTCCAACCCTTTCACCAGGACGCCCTGGATATGTACATATCGTAGTAAAACGTATTTTCATTTATTTCTCTGTATTATACCCAACTCCCTTTCCCTAGGACATACCTGGATATGTATATTTATAATGTAGTTAAACGTATTTTCGTGGTATTTCTTTGTATTTTATCTGATATGTATGCATAGTGTAGTGAAACACATCTTTATATATTTCTTCATATTGTAACCACCCCTTTTCCCCAAGGATGCACCTGGGTATGTCCAATCTCACAGTGTGGGTGGGGAGGGGGCTGGCAAATTAAATATATACATAGTGAGAGGCCTGCCTAGTAAAAACTGGTTCATTCTATCAGCTGCTGTAGATCCCAATTACTGACTGTTTTTCATTATGTTATGGGCATACATTGCATGTATTACATGATCTTGAGTCTTGAAGGAGTTTATTCTAAAACCCAGTATCAAATATTTGATGGGGCTAAGCCTTATTAAGTGAGTACCTCAATCTCTCATTCTCTTTGTAGGCCACTGCCTCCTCCAAGTCTTTCTGTGCTTTCACGATAGTCGGATCTGTCTGTTAGCTCACTGTGCCTCTCACTCCAACCTTCTGCTTCCTTCAGGAGCTGAAACAAGCAACATACAATGCCATCATACTGTCACCTGTAGTAAAGTGACACATCTATAGTATATCCTTAAATGGGGGAAGGGGGGGGTGAAAGTAAGAAAAGAGAAGAAAACAATTACCGTAGAAATGTTTCTTCTTAAGTGAACCCTCACTATGTTTACACTTCAGCAGTCATCTCGGCTCAGAGAGATGCCCCAGAGATGGAACCTATGCCAATTTTAGAATTAGGAATCTAGGTTCAAACTCCGTATCCGTGCTCCACCCTGGCCGTTTGTCAGATTTGCTTCTATGCCAGGGTTGGGCAGTGGCTAGTGAAACTGGCTAAAAAGGCTACCAAACGTTTTTAAAGATTTTTTTATTAGATTTTGAAAAATACCAAACAAATTGAAAGCAGACTTGTGAAAAAAACATCATATAAATCATAAAAACCAACTTACAACTGTAAGAACTACAACAGTAATGCTCAATGAAAAGAACTGATTCTTGTGTGAATGTGTATACATGATCAATGTACCATATACTGTAGTACAATCAAAAGCATCGGTTTTCTTTTCCCCTCTATGTACATGTAACTAATCCTGGGTCGCCCCTGAAAAAGGGACTGTCAAAGTCTCAGTAGGCCTACCCGGTTACCACAATGTAAATAAAAATAATAATAAAATAATGTATTTTCAGGTTCTGGAGGGGAGACAGGGTTAGAGTGTGCAAACGTAATGAAGGATCCCTTGAGAAGAAACAACATTACTACAGTGAGTCATTTAAGCAATATACCATGACAGGGAGTGGGTATATTGGTGGATTTATCACGCCTGGTGTGGTATGGTCACGAGGCACAGCCGATGTGACTTAACTACCTAGAAGTGGTAAATCCACCCATATACCCACTCCCTGTCATGGTATATTGCTATTATACAATGTTCAACTTGTTTTTTTGGTTTTATAGTGATATAAAACTTTTACAGTGGATATACTGGAGGATTTATCACGGTCATGTGATGTGTTTTGACCAATGAGGTTACAGGATTTTCATACCCCATTGTATAATTTTCCTTCTAACCCCAGGAATTGCTCATTTAATATTTTCACTTTAGCAGACTTCACAGCAGTACCTTGGGAGGCTGAGTCCACAACCTAGTTAGGAAAAAGTTTCTGCAAGACAGGAGTTCCAAAGCTAGCATCCCTTCTGGACCTTGTGTCCAAACAGTAGTGTTTTGTGAAGGAGTGTACTGTTAGTTTCATTTTTATTCTATACTGAAAGGGCCTGTGAGCAAATAAAATGTCCATTTTCACAGGCATCCAGTTTAAATATAACAAAACAAATTACAGATAATTATACCAGGAAAATTATTACAAAACATTAACAACACAATTATAAATAAATATGTATAAAAATCAATTGAAACAATTACATTCAGACCTTGACATAAAATAACTTTTTAGGTACCTCTTAAATAAGGAAATACTAGCTGCATTTGTTGTATGACAAGGAAGCTCGCTGTACAGTTTTACTGTCTGATAATTCAAAGAATACCTGGCAAAGGTCATACGAAATCAAGGAATCTGAACTGTATTTTGTACTGTCTTCCAGGTAGCTGCTTTCGAATGTCCAATAACGGGATGCCTCATGTGGATGCCACAGAGGCAGAGGTACCCCTTTTGGAGTGTGTCCTTAAGCCCTCTTGGTGGCAGTTTTCCAGCTTTCACATAGCAGAACTGAATGCAAGAGACTATCCAGTGAGAGACAGATCTCTTTTCAGCTGGTATACCTTTACCAACCTCACCATAGGCAACAAAAAGTGAGGTGCTGTGAGACCTGACATCTTGCGTCCAATCAATGTAGATTACAGACTCACTTCAGGTCCAGGTTATGCAACCTTTGCTCACCTGGACTGAAGTATTCTGGGTAGAGTTACAGAAAGGGTCACTGACGGATTTAGGTGGAAGTCAGATACCACCTTAGGAAGGAATTTCCTGTTGGTTCTAAGCACTACCTTATCCCTGTGAATGAACATATTTATTCAAGCAAGCTTTTTATGGATGCTGTTTTAAAACTGGGTTTTATTATACGATAGATAGCTAAGTCTATGCCTCAGTTGTATCTTGTTGTTATTGCATTTTTTAAAATGATTTGTATGTTTATATTGTACAGCGCCCAGAGTCTACAGAGATGGCCACTATATAAATAAAGTATCTACCTGAAGTATCTAATGATTATGAAGTTTGACTGTGCAGAGGGCAAGCAATTCACTTACCCTCCTAACAGAGGTCACTGCAACCAGGAATATGGTTTTCCATGTGACATACTTTAGGACAGCAGTGTCCATAGGCTCAAAAGGAGCCCATAATGGGCAAGGCATATATTGAGATCCCAAGATGGACAGCATCCTCACCCCTGGGTACAAGTGGTCATGCATTTAAAAACCTTTGAAAATGGGTTGTGAGGCCAGACTTTCCCTTTGCTAGCTGATCTGTAGGCTGACACTGCCGCCATGTGCACCTTTAATGTGAAGGCCTTAGGCCCAGCAACTATAGGTGTACTAGATATTCCAGCATTATAGGCAGCCCTGCTTCTACTGGGGTTATTTTTCTCTGGACACACCAGTAAGAAAACATTTTCCACTTACAGGAATATGCTTTCCTGGTGTGTGGTTTCCTTGAAACCCCAAGAACCTTCAGGACTTCCTCTAGTTCCAATCTAAAAGAAATTTTTTGACTCCTCAAGAACCATGCCCTCACGCATAGTGTCCTGGGGTTTCGGAATGATATTCTGCCCTGGGATAAAGTCAGTAGATTGTGACATAATCGCAGGCTAATTGGATTCCTGCTGGGCAGGACTAGAAGCATTCCGTACCCAGGTCTATCTGGCCCAGCCTAAGGATATTAGGATCACTGTTGCAGGTTCCCTCCTGGGCTTCAGGAGTACTTTCTGTATGATTGGGTATTGTGGGAAGGCATACAGGAACCTCCTTGTCCAATCCAGTACCAGAGTGTCCTCTGGGAGGGTCCCTTTGTCTGGCGGTCTGCAAAAAAGCTGTGGGACCTGATTGTTTTCCCAAGAGGCAAACAGGTCTGTATCGGGCATGAAAATCGTGGCCAGAACCTCCTGGTTAAAGACTATTCTTGAGTTCCCTGGCTGTTTCTGCTTAAGGAGTGTACCAGGACACTGTTTCTGCCTGGCAGATGCACTGCAGGTATGTTTGCTTCAAAGGAATATGCCAGGTCCCAGATCCTCACTGTATCTGTACACAGTTCTGAGGATCTTGTTCCCCCCCGCTTGTTTATGTAGTACATTGTTGTGGCGTTGTCTGTTCTGATTTGGACAGACTGACCCTGTAGCTGGGAGAATGACTGCATTGCTAGCAGTACTGCCCTGAGATCTACGAGGCTGATGTGTTCCAGAGACTCCTGTTTGCTCCTTGTGCCAAATACTATGAGGTCCTGTAAGTGAGCACCTCACCCCAGGAGTGAAGCATCAGTAATAAGAATACTTGTTGGTGAATGCTGAAGAAAAGGAATGCCGCTCTGAGGCTGCTTTCTTCCTTCTACCACTGTAGTGACTTTACTAATGATTTAGTCACTGGCATTAGTTTTGTAAGTGGGTCCCCTCTTGGGACCACTTGTCTCTTACATAATACTGTCTCTCTCATTTGAATAGGGCCTAATGTACCACTGCTGTGATGCAGACATATGCCCTCAGTAAATTGTAGAAAGTCCCTGCAAGTCTTGGTTGGCCTGCTGTGAAAGACTGATGTAGCTATCAAAGCTGATACTCTGGCTCATGGGAGGATGGTTTTCTCTGCATGGGTGTTTAACTCTGCTCCTATGAAGTCTAGTACTTGAACAGGTTCAATCTGAGACTTCTGCAGACTGACTGATTAATTGATTTCTTCATTATCTGGTAACCAGGTAAGGCCTACTAGGCACAAGTGCCTGTTTTCAGGGGTAATGGGGAGGTTAAGTGACTTGCTCAGAGTCACAGAGTATGCAGGTGGACATTGTGGGAATCAAACCCAGGTCTGCTGGATGTACCAAGCTCATTCGTAGCTCGTTACTCTAACCTCTAGGCTATAGTGCCAGCCCCAAAGAATCCCAGATTCTCCTGTGCTTTTCGAACCTGAGCTTAGCAACTTGCCTTTTGTTCTGTTTTCCCTGAGACTAGCCATTCATCCAGGTAGGGGAACCCACCACACCTTGCCTTCTGAAGTGCTGCCACCAAAGCCAAGCACTCTGTGAAAACCCTGGAGTTGAGGTGGGCCAAACGGAGAGCTATGAACTGGTATTGGCAGTTCTCCAGCTTGAATCTGAGATACTTCCTGTGTGATGGTCTGACGAGGATATGAAAATAGGCATCTTTCAGATCAGATGATCCCAGTCAGTGACCCATCTGTAAAGATGGTATCACTGTCTTCAGTGTAACCATCTTGAATTTTTCTTTCTTCATATGTCTGTTCAGATACCAGAGATCTAAAATCGGTTGCTGCTCCCCATTTTTTCTTTTTCAGGAAGTATCTTGATAACAGGCCCATGCTCCCACTGGGAGGCAGTGACTTTTTCTTCAGCTTTTGCTATTAACAGTTTTGTTTTGTTTTTTAATTCCATTTCTAGCAGAATTCTTTCTGTTGGGGAATGAACTGGAAAGATTTAGTTTTTCTGCAGTTTTCAAAAGATTGTGAACTGCAGTGACAACCCTGGACCCACAGCATCCAGAACCCACTTGTCTGTGGTAATGTTTACCCATTCCTGGAAGTAGTGGGCCAGTCTTCCTTTTGCTGACAACGGCTGGGTGACCTGGGTAGAATCATCAGGGGGTTTCCCTTTAGCTGGGGCTTAGGCACTGGAGCTACAGCAGTGTGCACAGAGGCACTTCTGCCCCTGCCTCTACAGTAACTCTTTGTGGGTGAGATACTCATAGGGGGCATACGAGGCACAGAGTCTTGGGAAGTATCCCCTGACACTGCCTCCCTTGCCATAAGACATGAAGGAGGTAGAGGCCTTTTCCTTCTCACTGTTACTTTTGTAAGTGGTTTGCATTCATCCACTTTTTCATGTATGCCTCTGTTTTGTCGCCAAATAATGAACTGTCCTGAAAGGAGAAATCCATGGTTTTGGTTTGAGTACTCCAGAAGCAGCGTCATTAGTGCACACCACAATGTAGAAATGATATTTGGTAGCATCCAGGGCTGATCTTGCCATGGCAGTCAGGTCCTGTGCCAGTTCACAATCTGCTTTTCAGCAAGTGCCAAACTGTGTTCCAAAGTGCTTTTTGCAGTGTATTATATATGCTGAATAAGCAGCCTGCGTGAGCAAGGAAGTTGTGGTATAAACCTTTTGGCTATACCAATCCAATTTTTGAGTCCTTTTCAGGAGGCTGTGCCAATAGTGTGATTTTGCTTTCTCACACACACAAAGCCCTGCTTATCCACCTTATATTTTCTTTCAAGTTTCTTATCAATAGTTGCAGCTGAAGTAGGTGCAGACATGATTTTTGATATGGCCTTTTTAAGTGATTTATGTTATGGGAATCAGCATAGTTCTTGGTGGTGCTATTCCCATCATGTCCATAAATTCATCCTCCTCCATTTCTTGTGAGGGAAATGTTGAGGGTATTAACCATTTCTCTGAAAACAGAGGAAAAAGATGAGTAGTCCTCATTATGCCATGGAGCAGGGTTGAAACCTTGCTCAGGTGTACTCACTAATTCCATGGAGTCACCTTCCTCCATTTATACATAGCTTTCTTCGACCTCCCCCGCAGGCATACAGGCTGCAGCCTGAGCTGGTGGCACATGTTTTATTCAGATTTCCCAAGGCCTGGACAGACTGAACTGTTATATTTTTAAAATGTCCTCTGGTGAGGACATTTTCTGTGACATCTGCCTAATCCTTTCTCTGTTCAGGAGGAGTGGCAGTGACATTTTTTCTTAATATTTTTTGGCAGACATTTCCAATGTCTGCTCTGAGGCTCTTTTTATTTTTATTTTAGCCATCACTGGATCTCAGGATTCTTTCAGACCACCTATCTCAACCATCTCTATCAAGCCCTTCCGATGGCTGTGCAGCATTATCTTTTTTCTCAGCACCTTTTAGATTATTTGCTGCTGTACATGAGGATATAGAGCCTTCAGATGCGTGCTTCCACCATCACTGAGAACTCCATCAGAGCCTCTTTAATTACTTTTGGTGACACAGAAGCAGACTGAGAAGGTATACTTATTAACGATTTTATCCTTTCATGTGAGATTTTGGGGCAAAAACCATGACAGAACTTACAATTTATAAAGTCGTGGTCTGGATCTAGGCACTTTAACAAAGCTCAAGACAGTCTGCCCTTGCCAGGAGCAGGAAATAATTAACATTTTTTAAGCCTGTAGGTCCATCATATCTCTTGCGCATACTCCATTTGAGAGATCCTGCAGAACAGTACAGCAATTCCCAAAAACAATGCAGCAAGACAAGCTCGATACAAAAAGATGGCTCTCACACTTAGAAACTGTACCAAAGGTCAACTTGTAGTTCAGCAAACAGGACCGATAAATAAAGGTGAAAGAGCACAGATTGAAATGGACAGCAACACCGCTCCGTTTTATACAACTCGGGTAACAAAAATTATATAACAATTTAAAAATAAGTAGCAAAAAAGGCTTATTTAATTCTACAAGTCTAGAATTTAAAAAGGTAGCTAGTCAGGGTAGTCCCAGATCCCAAAACTCAAGGGAAACTAGAGACCAAATTACAGAAAAAAATCCCTAACTAATGCAGAGTAACTGAAAAAATGAGCTCAGAGCTCTGAAGAAGGCATTCTGAAACACCAGCTGTTTCTTGCGTCATCAGGCACATGGGCTGTCTGCCTGGCCAACCATCACAGAATTTTTGGTATAGCACCAATGAGGGTGCCTATGAATTTTGTTTTAACCTTAACCAAAGTTGTCTGTCATCTCATCCATTTACCTTTATGCGTAAGAACTGATGCATGAACACTGAAATAAAATAAAGAACTGGTAAGAATGCTCCAACTAATTCCACGTAAGCTCCATTTAACGGTCAAGTGCTGCAGTTTGAATTGAGTTCAGGCCCTCTAGTTGTTTGAGAGGGAAGGCAGACCTGATGACTGAGATCCCCTCGAAGATCTACTGTTACAGTAAGTTCTAACGTAACCGTTCTATCTACTTTGGGGTATCTCAGGCATCGGGTCACACATATGGAATGAGTACCAAGCAGTAACAGGTGCAACAGAACAGTCTGGGATGAAGGCCAATCAAAGCCCAGGACAGGAGGCCCTGCAGGACAGCCCTGCCAAATCCTGCATGGGCTCTAGGGGCAATGTCCAGACTGTAGCTCTTAGTGAAGGTACGGATGGTACTCCAGGTGGCAGCAGTGCAGATGTCAGCCGCTGAGACCCCCCCCCCCGAAACAGGCCACAGAGGTAGCCATGCCCCTTGTGGAGTGGGCTTTCACCGCCTCTGGCAACTCTTTGCTATGGTTGTTGTAGCAGAACACAATACAATGTGCCAACCATTTGGACAAACACTGTTTAGAAACCTGAACGCCCTTTCTTCCTGGTGCAAAAGAAACAAAAAGCTGCTAACTTTCTGCATTCCTTAGTTTGGAGTCGGTAATACTTCAAAATTCTGCATACGTCTAATGTATGGAGCACTGCTTCCCCTGGAGTGGCACACTTAGCAAAATAAATAGGTAGGTGGATAGACTGGTTCAGGGTAAACTCAAACACCACCTTGGGAGTGAGCTACTTTGCAGTCTATTGAGATTACCAGTGGTGCTGTGTTGGAATTTAAAACCTTTTTGCTAATAAAGGCACTGAATTAAACTGAACTTGATTCATCATTACTTGGGAAAACAAC
The DNA here is from genome assembly GCA_016271365.2 of Neoceratodus forsteri. NCBI lineage: Eukaryota > Metazoa > Chordata > Ceratodontiformes > Ceratodontidae > Neoceratodus > Neoceratodus forsteri. The sequence goes on from CM057451.1 coordinate 47,117,336, forward strand.
CACTGAGAGCAACAACTCCAAAGGAGTGCAGGTGCCTGTTTGTTTGAACTGTGTTACACTGGGGTTAGCTCCCTCATCTGCACCCATTTCATAGCCACTGAGCGCAACACTATTCTTTTTGTTTGTTAAACTCAGACAACCGCCTTTGGGATGAAACTTAGGATTTGTGCGCAAAGACCATCAGGAATTTTGAGAGCCTTTTTGCATCACCTAAGGGTGGTTTGACTGAATTTCTGGCAGAGCTCAGTCTGAGACATCGTGGTCATGCCAAAGACAGCAGACACAGGGCATATGGTCGTCTGAAGAAACAATCTTCTTTTTGCAGGGGCAGTGATGAAAGAGAGAAGTGGAAGGGTTAACTTTTGACATAAACATGGTAAAGGAATCTCTTACAAAAAAAGAGATTCTAAAAAACTAAGTAAAGAAAAGTCGTGGCGAAAATGCGGTGAAACTGCATCGAACTTGCTGAGACCCATGCGAACAGAGTCAAGGGGAAAGAATTGAGGAGGGAGTGAGGCCACTCACACTTTTACAGAGTTGGTGACATCTGCATGGGCGGCCCCAATGGTACTGCTGGAAAATCTTCCGTGTGGATCCTGCTTCACAGACTGTGAAGTTCTCTGACGGTGTGACCCAATGACTGAGATACCTGGAAGAAGATCTAGTGTTAATGGAGTTCACTATGGGGCAGCTGTTCTCTTCAGGCACAGAAACAAATTGACAAACGGCCTGGGTGGAGCACAGATGCAGAGTTTGAACCCACATTCCAAACTCTAAAACATGCACTGATTTCATCTCTGGGCACCTCTCTGAGCCGAGATGACTGCTAAAGTGTAAACTCTAAGTGAGGGATTCCTGAGGTTAGAAGCAGTATTAAAGATTTAGGCCATGGTTTGATACAAGTGCAATATTTTTATTTCCAATAATACTGTTTAAAATATATTTTAAAAAGGTAGTGCAACATGGTGAAAATCTGTTTTTATCATTTATGCAGTTTCCCCATTCCCCACCCCAATCTAATAAACAGGCCCCACAGCTAGACCCTACACAGCAGGGAGGGTAGGTGAAGGGCTACACTTACAGCGGATACAAGTGCTGTTCAGGTGGCCAGAAAAGGAATTCTGAACACTGTCTGGCTCCCACAGCCAGACCCTACCTCTAGCAGAGAGGGTAGGCGAGATGCTGTTTTCACAGTGGGAAACAATACTGCTCAGCTGGCCAGAAGGGGATACGTGAGCACTGTGCAGCCTTCACACTGCTTCCCTGAGAGCAGAGAGTCTCACCTCCACCATGCCTTTGCCCCCAACCCCCACCCCCCAAGTCTTCTCCAAAGTGGGAGTCTAGGGCTTGCATATAAACCCTAGTCTATGGTGGCTGCACAGTAATCTGTTTTAACTGAAAAAGAATGTCTGGGTCAAGCCTTTTCTCATTATCTCCAATACCCACTAGTATTTGGTGGCATTTTACCCATTCCTAGAGGTAAAAGGAAAGGGACCCCTACTAGCCAAGCTTGGGAGCGACAGCATTGACACAACCATCAGGATTAGCGCTTGCAGGAGGAGCAGAAGTAGCCTTGAGTTCTGCATTCTCCTACTCCTTTACCTCTTGTAACACCCTTGCAACAAAAGGAAAAATACTCACAGTAGTAATAATGTTTCTTCTAATGGTCCAATAGTGAGCCAATACAAAAATTGTATCATCTCCACAATAAAATGCTGCCTCAGAGGTCTGAATGATGCTGTGGAATCAGAACTCCATGCAAACATTTCTGTGTGCTGGGCTCCTCTAGTGTTCTAACATCAGATCTGTGCTGGGGAGCAGAAACTACAATGCTATAGCAAACAGCAATATTTTCTCTCCCACGATCACCTTGCCCCCTGCACGGTCACCCAAGCCCAGTCACCCCGGCGTTTACCAGGACTCACCTCCATGGCACAGAGGTGCCCAGCTGGCCGGGTGCAGAACCTACATGGGACCGGTGTCATCCTGCCAATTGACACTGTTTTTTTCCACCCCCCTCACCTCCCCCTTGCGGCGTGGGCGTGCACATGTGGAGGCATGCGCAAGTCACATACCCGCACTCCTGTGCCTTCCTAACTGTGGCACTGCCCTCCACGGCCTCCACTAGAGGGCAGCCAAGGAGCAGGACAACAACCCCTACCTCCCCAGGAGAGGAAAGCAGACTGTTGGGACGCTCTGTCCTCTCCCTTCCCTGCCGACCCTCAAGCCAAGGTCACTCTGGACCCTGAGTCACAGGTGTGGCATCCAGCGCGCTTAAAATTCTGACATTTTAAAGCAACCAGACCAAAATATTTTAAAAGACACATTTAAAAAATGTAAACATATTTAAATGCTCAGGCAGAAAGAGTATTGAAACTGTATCAGAACCTTTTTCTGATTAGGTTCTAGAAGGAGTGGTATGATATAGAATACTGATGGTAATCATGGCAACCAGTGTGTTCACACAGAGGATACGATTCCCTGTGACCTCGAGAGCAAGGCTCAAGAGGCCTGGGAATCATACCCCGAGGTGGCGCTACACACTGGTTCTGCATGGGGTTCCCATCCTGTATTTTATATAGTGTTTGGTGCACCCCTAATAATTTAACTACTATTTTCAGCTATCTAAATATATTTTTTCATGTACAAAGAAATTATCCTCTTCCATGTAGTATTTCAAGGGAAACGGCTTGCTCCTATGAAAAGTTGTGTGGTTGCTAGGGACTAAGTGCCCCTATGTTGGCAGCACACGCTCCCATTGGTTGTTGCTCTTGTGTAGAAGGGATTTACAAAGAAAAAAAGCATGGCAACCAGATGACTCTCTTAGCGAGCAAACTAACTAACCAGAGGAATAAACTACTTAGTAAGTACTTTGCTTGCCCTTGTTATAAAAAAAAAAATAAAAATACAGCAGCCATCGTCTGTGGTGTTTCAGCTAATATTACCGCGCAGTGGTTTTGTGTTTCGGATTTCAAAGCACAACTTGCTCTTTTCACTCTAAATGAATGGAATGCTGTTCTGCACATACGGTAAAGTACAGCATTCCATTCGTGTTTATAATTAATGGCTGAACAGCGTTTGGTATGGTGGAATTTCAAGTTAGAATAACATTCCACCATAAACTATAAGATTGTATTGGCTCACTACTGGACCCAAAGGAAAAGGTTCTATAAGACTGCTGTCCCAAACCTAGCATCTCCTCTAGGAAGAATATCCAGACAGAAGTGCTTTGTAAAGCGTGTATGGTTTTCCAGGTAGCTGCTTTGCAGATGTCTGCCAGAGGATGCCTCTTGAGGCTGCAGTGAACCTTGTGGAATGTGCTCTAGGCCATAAGTAGGACTGCTTACCTGCTTCTTCATAGGTATGCAACAGACCAACCACTTTGAAATGGTCTTTCTTGCAGCAGGTTTACCTTTGCCATCCTCTCCATAGTGACAAATAGCTGGCTGCTGGGGAAGTGGCGTATCTCATTTAAGATAGGTTTATTACCCTATAAAGCCTTACATGGACTTGGTCCAGTCTACCTGGCTGAGCTCCTGCACCCCGCACATCCCTGGTCATCCACTCTGATTGGCCAGGGAGGGCCTCCTGGTGGTTCCTAGGGCTAGTCTAATGACCACGGGAGATCAGGCCTTTGAGGTGGCAGACCAGACCCTCTGGAACTCTTTGCCCAGGACCTTGAGGGAGACCCCCTCAGTCAAAGCTTTTAAGAGGGGCCTTAAAACCTATTTATTCTAACAAGCATTTGGAGATGTCTTGCAACACATTTTCTCAGCACACTGTACAGTTTTAATGAGTTTTTATGTTGTTTTAGTGAAATCAATGAAGTTATTTATTGTTATTTATCTGGGGTTGGAAAGGTTAAATTGTTTGTGGTTATTCTGTTCTACTGTAATGGTACCCTGGGCCTCCAGAGAAGGGCACCATAAATAACTAAAGAGTATTACATCCACTACTACTACATCTTATATCTTTTGTTCTGTCAAGATAATGGCCGAGTGCTTTCTTGACATCCAAACAATGCAACTGTACACCTGGACTTGAATGTGAGGGAAAAAGTAAAGGGAGAGTGACTGTTTTTCTGACACTGCTTTGGGGAAAAATGTCCTGTCTGCCTTCAGAACAGCTCTGTCCCTGTTGATAATAATGTAGTTAGGTTCTGTGGGCTTAGAGCTCATGGACTCTTCTAGCAGAGGCCATAGCTATGAGGAAGTGCTTTCCATGCTACAAACTTGAGGTCCGTGAGGTGTACAGCTGTGATTTCTGTATATAGGGAGTAGGCCAGATTCCAGATTCTCATTGCCTCTGTGCATAGTTCTGTGGATTTGGTGCCATCTTGCTTGCTTATGTATTATACTGTGGTGGTACTGTCTGCTCTGACCAACTGACTGGTCTTGGACGAGGTCTGAGAAGTACAGTAGAGACAAGAGTACAACCCTGAGCTCCAACAGGTTTATGTGCTCCTGCTGTTCTAGTGGGGACCAAACCCACTTGTTGTGTGATTATACAGATGCCCTCCCATCCCAGTATAGAGGCATCTGTTGTCACAGTGAGTTATCTGGACAGTTTATGGAATGGGAGTCCTTCCTGAGATGGTCCATTTCCTTTCAGCACTCTAAAGCCCTGATCAGACTGACTGTGACTGGTACTAGCTGGTTCAGTGGGTTTAACCTTGATGCCAGTGCCTTCTTAAATGGTACTGAACATTCCTCATCTATAAGTGGGTCCATGGCATCACAGGTGCCTTGACATGTGCCCTAGCAATTGCAGAAAATCCCCTGCTGGCCTTCACTCACCCAGCTTGGGAAATCTTGCACAGATAAGTCTATTTCTGCTCCTATGAAAACCAGCACCAGGCTGGGCTACAGCTGGGACTTCTGTATACTCAGTAGAAAGCCCAGACTTTACAAGGGCTGCTCACTACTACAGTGGAGCTCCACGCCTCTTGTTCTGTCCGTCCTGTGACTAGCCAGTCATCCGGGTAGGGATACACTGAAAGCCCTATTTTTCTCAGAAGTGCACTGTTGCTAGGCACTTTGTGAACACCCATGGAACTTGGCTTAGGCCAAAAGGCAGTATAGAAAACTAATACTGCTCCTTTCCTAGGCTGAAACTTAGGTATTTTCTGTGGGAGTGTCTTACAGGGATGTGGAACATGCACCTTTCAGATTCAGTGATCCCATCCACTCTCCTGTCTGCATGGATGGTATAACTGTTCGTAGTGTTACCACTTTTAATTTTTCCTTTTTATGTGCCTGTTCAGGAATCTTAACTCAGAATGGGCTGCAAATCTCCCATTTTTCTTTCTTTTGAGAAAGTACCTTGAAAGAGCCTCTTCACCACTGTGAGGAGGGACCTTTTCTATATCCTTTATCTTTAAGCAGTTTCCTTACCTCCAGTTTTAACAGGATTTTTATCCTGCAGTAAGAGTGGAGGAAAGCCTCCTGGACTCTTTAGCTATGGAAGCCTGCAAACTGAAAGGCTAAACCCGACTCACCACTTTCAGCAATCACTTGTCTGTGGTGATGGTTTCCTACCCAGTAATGAGTCAGTCAATCTCCCTCGTAAGGGTTCTGGCAGCCTGCACAAAGTCAGGATTTTGTTTTTCTTGAGGTTTAGGAGCTGATGTTTGCTTCTGCCTTGCACCTTCCTGTTGTTGCATCTTGGAGCACCCTTCCGTGGGGAAGTAGTCATAATAGGAATAGGGCCTTTAACAGTAGACACTGCCCTTAGCTACCCTCCTACATGACTTGAAGGAAGCAGTTCTTTCGACACTCACCCTCCTATTTAAATTTATCACCTTTGATAAAGCCAGCAATTGGTGAAACGTCAGGAGTTCTGCTTCACCCCACATCGTGACTCGTGCTTTGTTTGCACTTGCACTCTGCACTTTGGATTGTACAAACGTTGAATAAACACTCTGGACTTGGAATAAATTTCCTGCTTGGACAGTGTTCTTTAAATAGGAGGGTGAGTGCATGACTTACATTTCTGTGCTTTGGTTCGTTTGTCACAGAGCACTCGGTCCCACCTGAAACCAGTACAACTGAAGCAGTTCTTTCCTTTGACTCAAGTTTTTTGTTCATCAGCCTTTCCATTGAAAGATGCTGTTTTATCCACAAAAGAGAGAGAGGGACCCTCAAATGGGAAACTCATAGCTTTTGTTTCTGTATCCTCTGACAGGATGGTTGCTCCGAGCCAAAGAAACCTCCTCTGAGATACTGCATGTGCTAGTACCCTTGAGGCTGTGTCATTTGCCACCACAGCCAAGTGGTACCGATATTTGGTGGCTTCCAGTGCATCCTTTACAGTTTCTTCTAGATCCCTGCCAATTTCACCGCTTATGTTTTCACTTAGGGCTTGCACAGTACCCCAAAGGGCTTTTTAGTACTGTGCAGAGTATTGCAGGGTGGCTGAAGTGTAAACATTCCCTGCCATATAATCCTACTTTCTGGAATCCTTTTCTGGAGGCATGAAAACTAGTGACACCTTTGATTTCTCATTATAGAGCGAGGGAGTGCTCCCGACCAATCAGAGTGCTGTTTTCCTCCTTGCGAGACACTCTTATTCTGTGAGGAGCATCTCACACGCAGGTGCCCTTGAAATTGGCATGTTCAGGGAAGGTTTTAAAAAAAATATATATATTATTAATCGCACTCAATCACGCTCGATCACTAATATATTAATATGTCCCCTGGAAGCCATTCATTGCTGTATAAGAGTGGTTTCACTTGCCTTCAGCTTGAGCCAACACTGCTCGGCTTCACTTAGCTGTTCTCACTCAAGCGGAATGCGTGTGAAACCACTCTTGTATAGCAATCAATGGCTCCTAGGGACATATTAATATATTAGTGATCGAGCGTGATTGGAGCGATCAATAATATATATATTTTAAAAAAGTTCCTGAATGTGCCAATTTCATAAGGCACCGCGCGTGAGATGCTCCTCACAGAATAAGAGTGTCCTCGCACGAGGAAAACAGCACTCTGATTGGTTGGGAGCACTCCCTCGATCTATAATATTGTGAATGTTAGTACCTACTTTGTGTTTTGTACTTAATGTTTTTAAATGTTTAGGCAACTTGTAGTAAACAGGACAATGTTGTAAACTAGGCCAACCGGCCTAAAGATTTGTTTTCCTGTATGAAAATAAAGTTTTTACTACTTTTACCACTACAAAGAGTGGCTCAGGGGAACATATTAACATTCACATTGAGCTGCTTGCAAACCTCCCTCATGATCAGGGTATGAATATAAAAATTCTCCCCCCTGCTTCTCTACTTGATACTTCTTTTCCACTTTTTTGTCAATGCCAGGAGCTCAATCTGGTTGCTCCAAAAATCTTGCTGGTGACTTTTTTGAGGGATTTGTGAATGGGTATTCTGAGCGTTTAGAAGAGGTCAGCCCAGTATACTCATAAATTCTGCCCCCTCTATATCTGCCTCAGTCTCTGGGGGGTAGGGTTACCACCTGTCCTGATTTTACATGGGACAGTCCTGATTTGGGCAGCTGTGTCCTGCAAAAAACATGAAAAATACTACATGTCCTGATTTTATAGCAGAAAACATATTTTCTAATTTTCCACTAAATGTTGCAGAAAACTACAATGCCTTAACTAAAATACCTTAAAATGATAAGAAACAATAGAAGCAACTAAGAAACTACAATATTTAGCCTTAATTCTGATTATACAGAAAACAAGTCTGTTGCATTGGTAGGGTTACATACTGTCCTGCTAAAAAATCATGCTTCAGTAAGAAATGTCCCACTTTGGGCTTCTTAAAAGGTGGTAACCCTGGGGTAGTCATATGATTTTGTTTTTCCTTGGTTGGTGTTGATGGTACCACTTCATCTGTAGCTTTTTTCTTTTGCTATCTTTAGTACTGTACCTCAGGTCCCCCTACTGGACACCTTGTGCTCTTTGCCTAAGCTGGGCAATGGCTTGGCAGCTTTATCTGCCTCTTTGATCAGAGACTGCTGCTTTTCTGTTACCTTAGATATGTTCTGAGAAGTTCTTGAAGATGCATGCTTTTCACCATCTGAGGTACCGTTTTTCTTCTAAGAGAGCTGTTAGGTGACTCAAAGGTGGACTGTGACTCTCCGAGTTCTACCCTTTTCTTTTGTGTTTTACGTCAAGAAAGTTTACAAAATCACAGTTATAACAGTCGTGGTTAGGCCCAAACAATCAACCCTCTTACTTACCCCAACTAGGACTGGTTTATGGCAGACTCAAACCTGTGATGTTGCTAGTTCAAAATCTCAAACATAACTGAATTGTCATGGCAAACATACAACAGAACTCAATACCTTCAGCAGGCCAGCCCACTATCCCCGCATCACTGGACCAGCCTTTCTGATATCACACCTTATCCTGTTTTCAATCTCAGGGGACCACCTCTTTCCCAGACTGGTCCAAACCAGATTTGTTATTTAGAGCGTGGTCCTTTAGTCATCATCTCCGTCTGCCCAGCTGGAAACGTCTGCCCTTACACAGGTCACTGTTTACATTCAAAATATGTCCTTTTATTATAAAAGGGACTCTGTCATCCCAAAACAAAAGCCTTTAGATCAAGACTTCTGCTACCCACATCCACTTGTTTGTACTGTGAGTTCAAAAGACTTCTTAAATGAAAGGTCACTCACAGCTAAGTTCCCTGCAGCCTGGACCACAGAAGAATGACATTTTCAGTTTTCACTAGACCTCCCACCTCAGCTGAACTTCTTTATAGAGGCACACATGAGAATAAAAAAACACACACAAATACATTGCAATTTGTCACAGTGGTCTAAAAAATTAAATCAAATACACGCTTACTTGATCCTTGCTCTGCTTTAATCGGGTATTCTCCTCTAGTATACCATTAAGTTCGGACTTTATCCTCTCTTCATTTATTCTGCATCCCTAAGGGCAACTTGTACCTACATCAGAAGAACAGCCATCACTGATCAAAATTCCCATCCACTTATTCTAAAGATTTTGCATAAATGTAACTTGTGTTCTTATTTTGTTACATCAACTGGTAAGTAACATTTATGAATCTAGAAATTCAGGGTTTTAAATCAGAACTACTAGCGTTGCTTTACCAAAACCATACAGCATAGTAATATAACAAAATTACATGAGAACTCCGCTCCAGAGTTTAAAGAACAGTGTGAATTTAAATTGTACATTTTTTCTACTGGTAACATACTAGCAATAGAATTCTGTTTAAGTAAAAAAAAAAATTGTTCCTTAGAGTTACCATGGGGTTTGTGACACTGTGCTCTTTTTCTTTGCTGCTACTTTACTGATGCCATAGGCCCACAATACTTTTACTGTATATTTAGCCTTTAGTCTAAAGTTTTCTTTTAAAAATAATAGTATATAAATTTATAGTGACCTTTATGCATTTTTATATACCAAGGTATTCAATTTACCTGTTTAGCATGAGGAATACGGCCAAGATTAAAATTACATCACACTGGTGTGGCCCTGAGAACTCACGGCAGAGACAACAGTGACAAAATCACACTTCAGAGGTATACTTCAACTTTTCTTTTTTTTTTTTTTTACATTAAATATACTTTTATTGATTTTATAAAATAGACATCATACAGAATATTCAACAAGTACAAACAATACATGTCCCCTGTTACAAAATACAACTGCAATTAAATTATGCAGTTGAGCAGAGTTATTGTGGATAAAATGCATAAGTTAAAGAAACACATTTAAAAATAGTATTTTAATAAGATGCATTATGTTGTTACTGGATGCAGAGTAGGTAGCAAAACAGTACAGTTACGTAAGAACTTACCATAACAGTAGATCTTGAGAGAAGCTCTTGCAGCAGGCTATTACCATTAGGACCAAATTACATGGGCACTAGGACCCAACAGAAAACTCTCTTAGCTAGCAGTACCCAGCAGGACCCCGGCGTTGGCTATGGTACAAAAAGGGGCAGTCCCCGGCTCCTCAGTTCACCCACACGAGGCAGGGAACAGGTTCCGACAGGCAGACCAGGCCAAAGAGATGTAGAACTCTCCAGGGAAAGGAGGGCAGGAAACCAGCGACTGCTGCAAAACTCCTCTCTAAGATCTACTATTACAGTGAGGTTCTTATGCTAACTATACTATCTTTACTTTGAGTGGGAGCTCTTGCAGCGGGTTATTACCATCAGGACTGAGTCCCAAGCAGTCCTACAGAAGGAGCAGAAATCAACACCGGGCGGCTGAAGATGACAGTGCTGACCAACTAGGCACACTAAGACAGCAGACCATGGGAGGACCGCTAGGTCGAAACCGACCCTGTGGCTGGAAACAATATCCAGGCTGTAGTGCCTAATGAAGGTGTGCACTGAGCTCCAAGTAGCACTGCACAGATATCTCAATTGAGGCGTTCCTCAATGATGCAAAGGAGTAGAAACCCCTCTGATAGAATGGCCTCTAACAGACCCGGAAGAGGCTTACTGTACTTGTCGTAGCAGTAAACAATGCAGCGCACTAGCCACCTGGAGATAGTCTGCTTGACACCAGTCTACCAGGTGTTGTGGTGCAAAGGCCACAAAAGCTGCTCCGACTTAAGGTGAGGAGCCATGCGTTTGAGATAATACCTCGGCGCCTGTGGGCGTCCAAAGTGTGCAGCGCCCCCATTAGAAGCCTCAGGAAAGTAAACTGGAAGGTCAACATTCTGATTCAGAGTTATCTCTGAAACCACCTTTAGAAGAAACTTAGGACTTGTAACAGGGAGACCCTTTCCCTGTGAAAAATCAAATAAGGCTCCTTACACAGCAGGGCCTGAAGCTCGGAAACTCTTCAAGCAGAAGTAACTGCAACAAAAAAAAAAAAAAAAAACTTCCAAGAAAGAAAACGCAGATGGCAGCCTATGGCAGGTTCGAAAGGAGGGAGGGTAAGCTTCTCCAGCATAAATAGGAGATCCCAGGGGGGTACTGGATCTCTAATGGGAGACTTTATGTGTAGAATACCCCTTAAGAAGGTTCGGGACACGTCCAGCTGGGCAAGGTTTTTCCTTCCACCAGAGCATGGTAGGAGGAAACTGCCAACAAATGCACTTTAATGGAGGAGTAGCTCAAGCCTTGGTTTAATAAGGAGAGGAGATGCTGCAAAACTGAGTTCACTGGACAGGTAAGGGGTTCCAAGTGACGGGAAGAAGCCCAGAGACAAAAACACTTCCACTTCATAGCACAAGTGGACCTAGTAGAAGACTTTCTTGCCGAGATGAGAACGTCCACCACCTACTGAGAGACCCTGTACCTAGACCTGACTATGTCTGCAGGAGTCTTGCGTGAAGGTGCAGGGACTTGAGATCCAGATGGATCAACGTGCCCTGATCCTGTGACAGCAAGTGCGAGCTCCAAGGCAGCAGAATTGGAGGTTCCAATGCCAGCTGCTGAAGTAGTGGGAACCAAATCTGCCGAGGCCACAGAGGGGTGACGAGAATCATTCATGCCACCTCAGCCTGGAACTTCAAAAGGACTCTCTGGATTAGTGGAAAGGGAGGGAAGGTGTACAGAAACCTCCCTGTCTAACAGTGAGACAATGCGTCTGGCCAAAAAACAGCAAGCACGTACTCTCGTGAGCAAAAAACTGGCAGTTTGGCATTGCATGGTGACGCAAAGAGGTCCAACTCTGGAAGACCCCATGCGTCAAAGAGCTGGTCCTCTACTGACTGGAGTAGCTCCCATTCGTGCGCCTTGGACCATGACCAGCTTAGACTGTCGGCCAAGATGTTTTGGACGCCTGGAACATGCACTGCGGCGAGGGATATGTGATGATCCAGAGCCCAATACCAGACTCTCATCGCCTTCCTGCACAAGGGTAGGTGAGTTCCCCTTGTTTGTTAATATGGAAGACTATCACCATATTGTCCATCTGGACCTAGAGAGCCCATTAATAGGTCCTCCTGAAATGCGAGGGCATTGAGGACCGCTCACATTCTCAGGACACTGATACAAGTCCACACTCTTCCGGAGACCAGTACCTTGGAGTGCGACTGCTTCCCAGATGAGCTCCCCAACCGAGTTCGGAGGCGTCTGTGGACAGGATCCAGCTCAGTGGCTCCTGATGAAAGAACCCCTTGTTGCAAATTTGAGGGTTCAGCCACCAAGTAAGGTCCTCCTGACTGGGTCCAAGATCCAAACCAAGCACCCTAGACCGTGGACCCTTGGTCCCACTACACCGAGCATCCACTCGGGACCCTCATGGGAGGTGGGCCAAGGGGACTGTAGAATGGCCACCACCATGTGCCCCAGTAACGGAGGAAAGTCCTGGCTTGCACTTGAGGGGTCATAGAGACCGAACAAGCTACTTCTCTTAAGATGATCCCCCCTTTCCTGAGGGAGGAAGGCCATGCCCTGTACCGTGTCCAAGACTGCTCCTATGAAGACCAGTCGCTGACTGGGCTCTGGGGACTACTTTGCAAAGCTCAGGGTGATCCCCAGCTCTTGGAATAGTGTATAGGTATCTCCGAGAGCTTGAAGCAGATGCACCCTTGAGGGAGCTAAGAGCCAATTGTCCAGGTAAGGGAAGACGTAATGGCCCATGCATCTGAGGCTGTAGCTACCACAGCTAGGCACTTGGTGAAGACTTGAGGAGTGGAGGAGGCGAGCAGGTGGGACCTGAAACTGATAATGCCTCCCTGGAAGCGGAACCTCAGAAATATCCGGTGGGAAGGGAAGACCGCTACATGCATGTACGCATCTTGCATGTTCAGGGAGCAGAGCCAGTCCCCGTGGTGCAACAGGGAAATGAGACCCGGTAGCATCACCATCCTGAACCTTTTGTATTCGATAAAGAGATTTAACAAACTGAGGTCCAGAACGGGCCGAAGGTCATTTATCTTTCTGGGAACCAAGAAGAAGTGGGACAAAAACTCCTGCCCTGCTGCCCCTGAGGCACTGGCTCTATCGCCTTTCTTGCAAGAGGGCCTGAATCTCTCCTTGTATCAAGGGAATAGAAAAAGGAGGATAGTGAGAGGACCTTGGTGGAGTTTCCGGAGGAATTTCTGTGAACTCCAGAGTATGTCCCCTCCTTATGATGTCCATGACTCAAAGGTCCGAAGTTTCTTACTCCAGCCATCCATGGAGGGAGAAGTGGCCCCCCACCACCTCCCCCTGTGCCTCCGGCAAAGGAGGGGAGCCACTGAGGAGTCATTGGGCGAGTCTGGGGGTAGGCAAAGAGGCCTGGGAGGACTTAGGGCCTCTCGAGGGGGCGCTCTGGCTTGCTGGGAAGTAGCCTTCCTCTTTGCTGTTGTTGGCCAGTGCAGGTGTTCTGCCCTGAGGACTTACGAAAGGAACGCTTCCTAGCGCGTCGCTGGTCCCTCTTATAGAGTTTTCGGATGGACCAAATCGACTTCCCAGACTCCTGGAGACGTGAGATGAATTTCTCCGTCTCCTCCCCAAGCAGAACAACCTTGAAGCGGAAGGTCCTTGATGCGGACTGCAGGTCCTGGGAGAATCCTGAGACTCTGAGCCAGGCGTGGCACCTAAGGGCAAGCGGCTGAAAGCTACAGCCCTAGAAGACATATCTGCAGCGTCGTACGAGGCACGCAGATCATGTGTGCCCACGTCCAAACCCATCTTAAGGCTATCCAGGAGCTCGGTCTTCTGAGCCGAGTCTGGCAAGGCATTGCCTACCTCTTGGCCCTTCTTCTATAACACATTTTGGAACTGCACCATGTGCGTTAGGAAGTTGAGCGATCTAATGGAGCAGGTGGAGGCAGAATAGACTTTCTTGCCCACCTGGTCCGGGTATCTGGACTCTGGATCAGGCAGCTACGAACTTAGGTGTCTCGGCTGCTTCAATTTATTGTGAGCAGCCGCAATTACTATGGAGTCGACCGGAGGGTGTTCTGCCAGAAATGGCTCCTCCCTTAGCACTCCGTACAGCCTGTCCAACTTCTTTGGAACTGCCAGAGTAGTCGCTGGATGCTTCCAGGTAAGCCTGGTCAGGTCCTGGAAGGTGTCCACCAAAGGAGAGACCACTAGGGGCTTGGGCTCCTTTTGCCTCAGGTATCTAGCCAACCTCCAGCGTTCCGGATCCAGGTCCTCCATCTCCCAACCACTGGAGGTCTGGATGTGCCTCATGATACCCATAAAAGTGGGGTCATCAGGAGGCGAGCGGGTGGGGCTTTTTGTCGACCAGGAAGACCCTTTCTCGTGAGAGAAACCAGTCTGAGGAAGAGGAGGAGGACGAGCGGCTCCCATGGGAGGAAGGCAATCTCAACCTGGATTGGCCCCTACCCTCTAGACCATTAGCACTGTGAGACCGATGTCGGCTTGGGGACAGGCGACGGTTAGAAGACCAACGTCGCTCCCAAGACCGGCAACGGCTGAGGGAGTCTCTGTGGCGGTCACCAGACCGGTGACGGCTGCGAGACTTGCTCCAGGGTGATCGACGGTGGCTGACAGACCTGGACGAATGTCGCTGGCATCGGTCCCTGGAACAGGAGTGGGACCTGACTGCCGAGGGGGAGTGGTAACTAGAAGCGATAGGCCACTCAACCAGTGGAGGTTTAGAGGGCGGTTCCAAAGGGCTATCCCCGGGTACAGGATCCCCTGCCGGGTCAGGCATTGGAGCCGGGTCCAGCTTGAGAGGAACCACGTCCCTTTTAATCTGGCTCCACCAAAATTGGAAGAGCTCTTTAAGTTCTGCTTTATTGAAAATACTCACTGCCATGCTCACTGGAGGGTCTGGCAATGCCAGGTCATGCTCAATGGCGACGCGGAAGGTCAGGAGGGTCCTGTGGAGAGGAACTCGGGAGGCGCCTTCAGGGGTGGAGGTCTGTCGCACTGAGCTGGGCCTGGGCTGGCACCTTCTGCGCTGAAGGACAGCCGACCCCAATCTCCGAGGTTAGTTTCTGGTCCAACAGCTTAGTCAGTGTCTGGTCAGACTTGGCAGGTTTAGGCGAGAATCCGATGGGAGCTTGGGCCGAGGTTGCGCTCCTTAGATGCAGGCTTACCCGGAGCCCCGGATAAAGCTGAACCTGAGGCCTTCTTTGGCGGGGCCCAGGCATGCGTCGAAGAGGAGACCTTAGGGACATTGCCTGGGGTAGAAGGAGGGCACAGGGCTGTGTCCTTCACGGGCGGCTTACTCTTGGACCCATCTGCGAAGGTTGAGGCCTTCGAAGATCCGGAAGGCCAACTCCAGTCTTGAGAGTGCTTGGAATGGTGAGAGTGGTCTGAGCCACAGAGCCAGAGGACGAGGCTTTGTCGTGGCGAGCGGGAGCGAGGACGGGACCGACCTTGGTCCTTGTCCTGGGACTTGTGATGGGACTTCTCCTTGAGATTAGTCTTCTCCTGTGAGCACGGGTGGCCAGGTATTTCACATTTGTACACCAGCCTGCCACACTGCTACCCCCTCCCCCACTGTTGTTCATGCCTGCCCCCCACCCCCACGATTAGAGTCCAAGGTTCCTGGCTCCAATCAGATGATTCCCCACTGGACCTGTTGTCTGTCTGTCTGCGCTGCTAGTGTGGTGCTTGCTGCCCACTGGTAAATGCCACTGACTGCACTCTGAGTCCAAGACCACGCAATAATTTCTTCTCTCTCCACTCAGGTAGGCAGATTCACTCACTTGCCATTCCACATGAAGTCATTATTGTTTTAGCTGGCTTGAGTCTGTTCTCTGACTGCTGCTCCTCAGTTCTTCTGCTTCTCTCACTCCCAGTACAACTGAACTAATAGTATGGCTTCTAACTGTGCTGGGGCATTTAAACTCGCTGCACAGACTTGTCCTCCGCCCATAACTAATTCGAGGCCAATACCGTATCACTCCTCACACCACCATTAGTATTTAACCCTTACCTATCCTCCACCATGCTGCTGTACTCTAATGCTGCTCTGCCCCTCCTTCCTCACGTCCTGAGAGGGCCGAGAAACAGCCAGCTTCCTGGTGCCCAAAGCTGCCACTCAAGCTGGCCCCCTCTTTTTCCAAGTGGATGTCTTCAATTTCCTCAAGTATACACTACCGCTTCTACACAATAATTCTTGGGGTATCCACAAAAGGCTCATATCCAGTTCCATATTTCATAAGCCCCAACTCCACTCTTGGCAGTACAGAGCCCCCATGCCTGTCCATTAAGCTGATATTATTTGGCAATTTATCTAACCACAGCAGGCTCAAGACCCTCTAAACACTGGACCCCAATCAAGAAGAAAAATCCTCTGGCTATTCCTTCCTCTATCACTTGAAGCCCTCATTAAATTAATTCTCTTCCTGCTGATCTGTGCTGGCACTGTTTGAAACCAATCCTGGACCCACAGAAAGCTCTAGCTCCCCAGCCGACTTGACCTCCATAAAAGGCCTGAGTTTTCTTCATATCAACGTCTGCAGCCTCTAAAAAGTTCTCATTAATACAGGCCTGGGTTTACACACCTTACCTGACTTTCTGGTAATCTCTGAAACATGGCTCAAATCTGCAACAAATGACAGAGAAATAAATCTTCCCAACTATCAACTCTTCAGATCTGATCGTCCATCCAGGGCGGTGGGTGGCCATTTATGTAAAAGCAAATATCTCTGCATCCAGCCTCAATATTACATCACAGCCAAAGGAATTCAATGCTTATCCCTTAAAATATCTCTTCTCAATATGTCAGCTTTTCAATTGATTGGTGTTATAGGCCCCCTCAGCAGGCCTTAAAACTCCTATCACACCTGGACACTATAATTAAATTAGGCCCAGAAGACACCATCATTTTAGGCGACCTGAATTTAAATTGGCTAGCCAATGCAGCCGCACCCCTAGTATCCTTTTGTGACACTCATGGCTTCACTCAATTAATTAAAGAACCAACAAGGATTAACCCTAAAAACAAAAATAACAGCACACTTCTAGACACTATGCTGGTCAATAAGCCTCACCTGTATTCTCATGCTGGAGTGCTATTTAGTGACATAAGCGATCACTGTCCCATAGCTGGTATAAGATCTTCATTCAAGCCATCCAACCCAGCAAAATTTCTCCCAAGAAGGTCTAAAAGAACCTTAATATCAGCAGATACCTCCATGATTTGTGCTCTCACCGCAGCTGGCAAGATTTCTATCTCACAGCTTCAGTAGGGATAGCTCTACAAGTCTTAAATGACATTATCACTAGTGCCCTCAACATACATGTAC
Organism: Neoceratodus forsteri; assembly: GCA_016271365.2. NCBI lineage: Eukaryota > Metazoa > Chordata > Ceratodontiformes > Ceratodontidae > Neoceratodus > Neoceratodus forsteri. Next base: position 47,134,454 of record CM057451.1, read on the forward strand.
CTCTCTCCAGTGTCAGAACCAAGCTCAAAACCTGTCGATGGTTCTCTGCTGACTATAAATCCGCATTGCTTGCTAGGACAAGCTCTGGAAAAGGCAAGAAAGACCAAAGACTCAAATGATTGGCTTCAATTCAGAAAAGCCAGAAACTCCTGCACAATAAAAGTGAGAAATGCCAAGGCTGCCTTCTATACAGCAGAACTGGATGCCTCCTACCATAACCCTGCCAGATTCTGGGGGACCATAAAGGGGATCCTAGGACAAGATTCTACCCCTGTCTTACTACCCAAAGTGCACCTAAACAATGTGGATATCACTAACAAGCAAGAAATCTTGAATGCCTTCAACAACCATTTCACTACAGCCGGCCTAGCATTCGACTCCTCTCCAGCAAATCTATTGCGGTCACAATTAAACTTCCAGACTACTGAGGCACATAAGGCCACTTCCACTTTTCCTTTAAGCCTATACTTTTAAAACAAGTAGAAAACCTACTACTCCATTTGGATACAACTAAAAGCGCAGGTGCAGACTCTCTGGACCCCTATTTTCTAAAATTGCTCTGCGCCTTAGCAGCCCCTAACTCACCTTTTCAATTTGTCACTAGCCACTGGATCTATTCCTGCAGTTTGGAAAACAGCTCAAGTGTTTCCTCTACTCAAGGCAGGTGACCCCATGGACCTCAATAACTATAGCCCATATCCATCTTACCAGTACTGTCCAAAATGCTTGAAAAACTAGTGAACAGCCAATTAAGTGCCTATCTTGACACCAATAATCTGTTAGTCCAGCTCAATCTGGTTTTAGATCCATGCACAGCACCATCTCTGCCTTAGCAAAAGTCACTAATGATTGGCAGACTGATTTAGACAAAAGAATAATATCTGTGCTGTATTTCTGGATTTAGGTAAAGCCTTTGACACTGTGGACCATGAACTACTAATCTCCTCTCTACACTCCATAGGCCTCAAACTCAGTCTCTCTTCAATGGTTCAGATGCTACCTCTCTGGTAGACTACAGCATGTAAAAATGAAGGTGACCTGTCTACCTCAAAACCACTCTAAGGGTGTACCACAAGGTTCCATCCTGGGCCCTATTCTCTTTGCCATTTATATCAATAATATTGATTCCAACCTCACCAAATCTAATATTCACCTTTTTGCAGATGATACTGTCCTATATGTCAGTAGTCCTACACCATCAAAAGCCTCTGAACTTTTACAATCTGAGTTCTCTCTGCTGCAGCAAACTACTAGAAAAGAAACTCCTACTGAATGCCAAGAAAAGCGAAAGCCATGTTCTTCTCCTCCAAGAGCTTCTCCTCCTCTCTCCAAACACCCTTCCCCAATTATCTACCATCCTTGGTGAAAGTCTGGACTATGTGGATAAATTTAAATATCTTGGGGTTTGGATTGACAATAAACTTGACTACACTAGCCACATTGAAGAACTCCTGAAGAAGCTCAGGCAGAGACTTGGCCTATTCTACAGAATAAAACATTACCTAACCAGAGATTCTAAACAAAGATTAATCCTGGCATCATTCCTATCCCTCATTGATTATGCTGATTTCCTGTATAGTCACTGCTCCCTTTCCCACTTAAACAAGCTGGATACCTTGTATCATAGAGCTCTTAGATTCATTACAGACCTTCCTTTCAGCACCCACCATTGCTCTCTCCATACTGCAGTCGGCTGGACATCCCTACATCATAGAAGAAACAAAAATGCTGCTCTATGGATCTACAAAGCTCTAACAAACAAATTACCATCCTACATTTCAGATTGTTTTACCCAGGTCATATCCAGACCATATGACCTAAGGAACAATAAACTCATCATGCTGAAGATACCTATTACCTGTACGGCATGGGAGGGCAGCAATCAGCTACTCTCTAGCACTTATTTGGAACTCTCTTCAAAAGATCCTGAAGTTGAATACACTCATTCCATTAACATCCTTCAAAAGCTATACACTAGTCTCTTTCCAGAGCCATGCAACTGTTTTTCACAAGGCCTAGTCCTACCACAACCCACTTTTTTTCTCCCACCCTTTTTTCCTCACACTTCCACCCTTACTTTGTTTTGTAGCTTTCACCACTTAACTCATACCTGACCTTATTCCCAGAATCCACCTCCCTCGCTTTAATCTTTCATTACTGTCTTATTTTGCTCCTTTTTATTATGACCAGTTTCTTGGCTCATTGCCTTGTATATATGTGAATGTTCTTGCTTTTTGTTCATTTATAATGTCCTTGTTTTTGTATTCAATCTATATCTTGTATTTGTGTAAAAATTGTACCTTTATATTGTTATGACCAATCAGGTCCATCTTGTAAATGAGCTATGCTCAATGATGCTCGCCTGAATAAATAAAGATTTTGATTGATTCATTGATTGATTGTCACACCCCCTACCAGATGCAGCAGCCAATCACTAAGCAGGTGGACCACACGTACCTAAATGAGACTTTCAGCTTCACTGTCCGCAGTCCACTCTGCCACACCCCCCAAAACAAAGCTGAAAGAGAGAAGAAAAAGCCTGCAAAGCCAAACAAAGGAATTTAAACGCGATGGACTAGAGAGGGCAGAGCAATGCTGGCCAGCTTGTTTGCTACCCCTTGTTACTAAACGTGGTACGCCATGGCTTACTTGGAGTATCAGTAGCTACACCCTTGCCCGGGAGAGCTCTGCATAACTGCCACTTGCTTTTCCCAGCAAATGGGCCTTCAGGCATCTGATCCTCGTCCTGCTGATAAAGCCCTTGCAGATGTCGCAGGTCTGGAAGTCATGGTCCAGGCCGAGGCAGAAGACACAGGCCTCGTGGGTGTCTTTGGCTGGAATTTGACAGCCACAGGAACACTTAGTCTTCTTGGGCCTGGAGAAGGACACCGACGACAAAGAAGACGACATGCCATGGAGAAAAATGAAAATTACGTACCTACCGTAATTGTTGATCTTTCTGTGTATCTTCATCATCCATCACTAATGGGTACAGCGCCGGAGCTAGGAACCCGCAGAAGACTTTTCTTTTTCTATGGGTGGAGTCGACGCAGGGCCGGCACTGCCCCGAGGCCGACATTCTACGTGGCGCTCACGGGTTGGCTGTTATCTGTCGACTCCGCCCCAACCCAATGACTGGGACATTCAAGTACTTGAAAGGGATAAATAATGTTGATAAGGAAAGTCTATTTAAGCTGAGTGACAACCATATCACGAGGGGGCACAGTCTTAAGCTGGAGGGTGGGAGGTTTAGGAGGGATGTCAGAAAGCACTTCTTCACAGAAAGGGTGGTGGACCCTTGGAATGTGCTGCCAGAAGAGGTAATCTCGTTAAAGACAGTGAGCAGCTTTAAGAGAGGCTGGGATAGGCATGGGGGGAGAAGATAAGAATCACGGGTAGGGAGTATGGTAGGAGTGGGGAGGGAGGGCAGGGACATTAGCTCAAGCTGTGGACCCTGCAATACGAGCAGACTTGATAGACCAAATGGTCTTCTTCTGCTGGCTTCTCATGTTCATATGTAACCCAGTTCTGAGACAGGAAAGGAGGTGGGATGGGGCAAGGGAGTCCAAGGATAAGCAGAAAGGTATATATATATATGTAACCCCTTGTTACCCGGGTTACTAGAATCCCAGTCAGACCTAGTGGTAGGCAGGGAAGGGCAGCTTCAGAAACTCCAGTTAAATGGGTTTCACACTGTCTCACTCTGTCCTCAGTCACAACTGAGACTGAGGGATGACATCACCAATAGAACTATCGCAGCTGCATGGGCCACATTGGAATCTGCAGCAAGGGAGTTGGCATAGAACGTTGGGAGGTTTTGAATTCAGTCAGTCAGTCAGTGTGAGTCAGTGTGCTGTGAAGTTGGGAGCTTGCTGACAAAGCAGCTCAGTGAAGGCTCTAGGAGCCTCAGCCCTGACAGGGGACTACTTTTAGTTTAAAAGGGTGTGTGTCTCCACCTTAAAGAGAGACACAGAAGATAACTGAAGTGGTGGAGACCGTTGTTTTCGGGTCTCAGTGCCCCTTCCCCCCGGGGAAGGGGGCAGGAAAGGGTTCCCTGCAGATTCCTGGGGCAACACCCTAATTCTGCTTGTGAAGGAAAAGCTGCCTGTGTGTTCCAGAGTTTATTTGGCAGAACAAGAAGATCTGTGAGTCGCCTGTGGGGCACCTGCAACGTGAGGGTGAGTGTCTGCTCTTGCTAAAGGGCCTATGTTTTTCACCCTGGGAATTTGTGTGACAATGTGGGGATTGAACTACTAAAATATTCGAAGCCTAGAGTAATGGGCTAAGCAAAGTGAAAGTAGGTTCAAGTCCAGAGCTTGTTGGGATGAAAATGATACGTAGAGGAGATGTGACAGGCGTCTACCCAGGAATCTACATTTGAAAGTTTTTAGTAAAGGAATTTTCAGTTTCAGAGAAATGGCGGGTATGGGCTGTGGGAGCTGGAGGTGGTAGCCCCCATCTTTAGTGACCAGGTCCACCTCTACGGATTTCTTCTGTGAATTCTACTTTACCTCAGGCACTTGGCCAGTGATGAGGGAAGTACCCAGACATGGGATTGTAAGGAAAATTCTCTAGGAGTCAAAGGCTCCAGTATGGTTGAGAGCCACAACAGGATAATTGTCTCATTCCTCAAATGGACTGCGGATCAAGTGGTCACGGGGAGCCGGGCCAGTGGGGAAAACCCCAGTAGTGTACAAGTCGGGCTGTACCCAAAGCTGCGAAGTCCGGGCTGTGTGCCTGAGGGTTTAGAGCCTGACGGCTGGAAATAGTGATAAAGTGTTCTGTTGTCTCTAATCTGCATTACCAGGAAATGTAGCCCCATGGGGTCTGTCTATGCTTTGTTTGTTCAGCTTGGATGTGAATAAAAGCCACACTGAAGAATCCCATTCCTGGTTCTGGACATTGTTATTGCTTCCTGTGTTCGGATTTACTTGGGTGCCCCATGCAGAGTAGCAAAACCTAGGACCCTGTGCTGAGTAACCTCATCCTCCCCAACCCAGTCCCCACCAGGTACTGCTGTCAGCTTCAACAGCATGCCACCTGTCATTTTGGCAAAAAGGCAGGGGTGAGGGGTTACGTATATATATCTGAAAGGAGAAATAAACGACAGAGGAGACAGGAAGCAGAAACTAGATATGGGAAATTGGGGAAAAGGGAAGGGCCACAATCTCTGGAAGGAGGAGAAGAAAGGAAGGGATAAGGGAGGTGGGGAGAGGACACACACCCCAGAGGACGATCCTGAACCCTAAGATTCTGACAAGAACGACAGACCATAATCTGGACTACCAAGGTTAATAGCTGCCGGAGGTCATAAAAAAAACTGGGGGCACCCAATCCTCAACTCACTCCTGAAGAAGTAAGGAGAAAAGACTAACACGAGGGAGCGGACCCCACCCCAATAATAATTTATACAGGAGAAAATTCCTCCGTGTGTCTCCAGGGTCCTCTCTCTCCTCCCAACCACTAGGAGAGGAGAGGAGGAGAAAACCAACGGGAGACACACAGGAGGGAGGAGGGAGCCAAGAGACTGAAGCCCCAGGGGTAAGGAGGGTTGTACTTAGTGATGAATGGTGAAGATACTCAGAAAGATTAACAACACGGTAGGTGCTGAATTTCAAATCTTATCTGTGTCAATCTTCACCATTCATCACTAGTGGGTGAGTACCAAACCACCCCCGCCCCAAAGGGGCCCTAAGCCACCCCAAGGGACTAGTTCTTAGCCTCCAGTGAGTGAGACACTGGAGGAGAGACCCTACATGCCTGGGGAGGCCTGAGACTGGTCCAGGTGAGACGGGAGCCCCAGTGGGGAGGGAAGGTGCCCGAAATCGCCATCTCACTCTGCAGGAGAAGATTGGGTTCTCCGGTGTCTTGGAGGAGATCACCCTACACGGGCCAGAGGTGACAACCAGGATAAGCGAAGCCATGCCCGTCCGCCTAATGCAGATCGCTGTACCTACAGCTCAGGATGCCACCTCATTGGCGCCATAAGATGTCCTTGCTTAGTGCCTGCTAGCTCCAGGCCCTGAGCAGAGAGCAATGGCTTGCCTGGTTTTCTCTCAGATCAGCATTGAGGCTAGGAGTTGTCTCAGCTCGACCACAAGAAACTATCGTAGGCAGCAAAGGGGCCTGATGGAAGCAACAGAAAGAAGTATCCGTGCTGAATAAAACCCTTCTCCCCAAAATCAAGTCCGGAGAGTCCCGAGTCTGGGGGTCGGTCATGGTGCGGGTCACGAGGCCCAGAGGGGTGTCTAGGGAGGTCAAGGCCTAAGAAGGATGAGGCAGAGAACCTGGAGATGCACGGGTGGGTGCAATACCACTGTCTAGGGCCCCTTGGGGCTGGAACAGTGGAGAAGGGACGCAAAGCCATGTGACATTTCCTGGAAAGGAACAGGCCAGACAGGAACCACCAGGTTGGCCGCACTGTACTGCTAAGAAGGCACACGCCACATGCACAGGACTGCTGACAGTGACCAGGATAAGGTGGAGCTCATCCAACATCCTCATGAGGATGCGTGATAGGATGAAAGATCAGACGCTGGGGAGATGTGGACAGATAATGCCTCCCTCAGAGGAGGAGGAAGAAGAGGCTAGCCCGAGGTTGAGGGTCTGGCTGCACAGAAGCATGGTGGAACACCTGCTGGTCCAGGGCATGGAGATATGTAGGAAATGCACAGCCGAACGCTGAACTGCTCCCAGGTGAGAGGTACCTTTGGACCGGAACACCTGGGATAGCCGGAATGGAGGCAGAGGCATCGGGGACAAGCCCTAGCAGCAGGAGAACAGCTCTGTCAGGGCAGGAGGGCCGAGAATAAACTCCCGCAAGGAGGGAGATCCAAAAGACCCAGCAGCTAACAGCCGCTTAAACGGATCAGAACGGTCAAGGCTGTGCCCATGGAAAGAAATCCCTCCGTGAGGTGACCGGGACTGTGAGTCCAGATGGACGGCCCTGACCTCTGAAGTTGAAGTCCCTCTTCTCGAGGACCGATCCAGGGAAGAGCGAGGGTCCGCACTGCAGCTCCTCCCAGAACCCGGCCGGGCTCCAGTGACGGCGCGCTGCACCACACCCTTACTCCTCAACCCTTCAAAGCCAGAGAGGGACCTCATCCTCATAGCCACCAGCTTAAGCAGCTGACAACTCCAGGCAGTCTCCGAGAAGTCCACCCAGGGGACAGTACCCTCCCTTCCCTAGCATGCCTGGGGCTGTCCCAAACTTGGACTGTCCAAACACACCAGGGAAGGGGTGCCCCAACCGGAGGAGCAGATGTGCCAGTGGCCACAGGTTGCACGGCAGTGGCCACGGGGACCAATGCTGGCTGGTCAGTACCACTAACCCCAGAGCCTACTGGCAATGACTGACCCCAGAGGAAGGCCGAGTGGGGCTAGGTGCTGAAAACTGAGGGATCGGAGGATTCAAGAATCCGGGAGCCAATCGGATCAGACCTGGAGTTTCCCTCCGAGGAGGTAGACTCCAGGTCCATGCCAGACTACCCTCGATCCCCGCCAGTTCCCGGAATGACAGCCAGGCCACCCTCCACCCCAGCACCACAGACGACAACCGAGTCAAGCACGGCACCGCACCCAACGCCACCACCTTCCCTGGCTCCGCAAACGGCACCAAAGTCGGGCACGACACCAAGCTCAGTACCACGCTCCCCCCGGCGTCGAAAGCAGCGCCTGAGCAAAGATCGGCGCCGACCCTATCCCTTCGGTGGCGGTGCCAGCTCCAGTCATGGCATCAGAAACAGAAACAGGCCCAGAAACCGCAGAAGCACAACCCCCAGAGTTGCTGACATTCGGCGCCAGGAGCAACAGCAGCACCGAGAAAAGGCCCAGCGTCAACTGCAACGCTACCCTCTGAAGCCCTTGGCACTTAACGGCACCAGACCAAGGGCGCCATCATCGGACAGTGCCGGGTCCGACGCAGAGGGCCCAGAACACGACACTGAGGGAGCCTTCCTCCAAGAGGCGACCGCCATAGCGGTACCTCCCGCTCTGTCCCGAGAGGGACAGACTGGGCCTCCTGCACCATGAAAGGAGACCGCACCTCGGCAAGGCTGAGAGATGCGGAGGCCCCCTCCTCCACGGGCCATATAGGACTGGGAGGGGACCCGGAGGAAGAGCAGAGAATCCTCACCTTGGCCTGTCGACTGCGAACCCGTCCCCGAAAGTCTACAGCACAGGTCCGACTTTAAACACGCGGATCTTAAGAATGCGACGGTCCATAGAGAAACAGGCATCGCAGTTGTCCACGTCATGGGCCGGGCTGAGGCAGGAGAGGCAACGTCATGCCGGTCCATCATGGAATAAAGGCAGCCAAAGGGGCACCGACGCATAGGAGACCGCCCAGTTCGCGATTTTTTGCCTCGACGAGACATGACCGTACGGCAAACAAACAAAACAGTACTGGTCACTTAAAAGTAATGAAACGAACTTACCGGCAGAAGCTAATTTTGAGCAGGGCAAAACAGAACAGAGACACACACACACACACACACACACAAGGCCGACAGAACTAGGCTGCACAGCAGTTTTGCTAGCAGCGCTCCATACGATCTACACTCAAGGCGGGAGAAGAAGGATAGATGAGTCGACAGATAATGGCTCAAACTCAGCGAGCGCCCACGTGAGAACATCGGCCTCGAGGGTGGTGCCGGCCCGCGCCGACTCTACCCACAGAAAGAAAAAAAGTCTCCGCAGGGTCCTAGCTCGGCGATATACCCACTAGTGATGAATGGTGAAGATTGACACAGATAGGATCTACTAGAAACGGAAAGAAAACCTGAGAAACTTTGCTGAACTGTTTTACAACGAGTTAAGGTCAACTGTTGAGAGTGGGTCTGTGGTAAGAAAGAACTGAGGTAGAGCCGGGACCGCCTCCCTTTGTACCATGGCCGACGCCGGGGCCAGCCCCTGCTGAGTACTGCTAGCTAAGAGTTTTCTGGTGGGTCCTAGTGCGCGGCATAGTCCTAATGGTAACAGCCTGCTGCAAGAGCTCCCACTCAAAATAAGATCTATTAATACTCTTGTTCTGGTTTGGTTCCAATGCTACTAAGGCATGTAGCTTTTCCTATCTTTTGTGTTAAACTTTAAACTGATTATTAGTGCCTGCAATTATTTTCTCAGTCCGCAATGCAACAAACATCTGACTGTGACATTCTTTAAATGATGGGATTTCAGCATGCAACCAATGCCTGAGGATCATTTTTTTCAGTAAACATGAAATGAGTGCTGTATATACACTCATACATAAATCTAGTTTTAGATGTTAAAAATATACACTTAAGAAAGGGACTCAATTTATCTGCAAAGTCGACCTATTTGCAGGAGTTACTATCGTTATTTTTTTCAACTGTCAACCTAGTTTTGTGTCCAGTTTTGGCCACAAAAGCACATTCTCATGACTCATGTTGGTCACAGAAATGGAAGTTACATACTTACCACAACTGTTCATCTTCCTGAATATCTTCTCAAGGTGCCAGGACCCTGTGGAGACGGAACTTTCGGAGGACTGGCAACATGAGCACATCCTGTGTGCATGTCACTGCATGTGCCTGCTGGCATACAGTGGCACCAGCCCCAACCACCTAGTACCTTTTTTTTTTTTTTTTTTAAACCATGACATGAGCAGCATTAACCTAACGTGTAACCTATGCACTTAGGGCATAAGATAGCCTTTATAGTCTGTGTATAAAAGGCCACCAAACCCAATAAAACAGTGTCTTCTACAGCAAATCAGGTACAAAGGGGTGAAAACCATAACACAACAATACTGGAGTGAGTCAGGGGATGGTGGTTGGTCACAGTAATTTATGGAGATGATATTCAAGATGATCAACAGTTAAGGTAAGAAAGCAACTTTCACATCTTCAGAGAATCCGCTCTATAGATTCCCACTAGTGAGTTAGAGTACCAAGCTCAGCTAAAGTCCCACAGACCAAGCAGTCTGGAGCTCAGGGATTACTTAGGATACTAATCCATTCAGAATTGTTCAGCCAAACATGGCACACTGTCTGCCATGGACATACAGGCCATAGTACTTGGTAAAGGTATGTACTATGCTCCAAGCTGCAGCTCTGCAAATTTCTCCAAAAAGCACGGGGAGAATTTATGCCAGGGAACTGGCAATCACTCCTGTGGAACAGGCATGTACCTTGCCCTCCAGTTTAACCTGAGCAGTAGCATGGTGGTGAAGGCAGTTTACAAGGCTGTTCTTTTCAATTAGGGTCAAAACAGACAAAAAGATATTTAAGATCTTAGTCGTTTCTGTCAATGTAAAACCTAAGGACCCTCTTAACATCAGTGAGTGGAGAGTCCTTTCTCCCTCACTCTGGAAGTTGACAAAGTAGGTAGGCAGGATAACAGCATGATGAAAATGGAACTTCAGCACCACTCACGCAGCAACTTGGGGTGTGTACAGAGAACTACCTTATCATTACGGAAAACAGTATAGGGAGGGTATGTGATCAAACCATGGATTTCAGTTCATCTGCATGCAGAGTGACAGCTACCAGAAATGCTGCTTTCAAGTTGAGAAGAGCAGCAGGAAGAATATAACCTACCTGCAACTATTACCTGTATCCTCCACTGTAAAAGTCTACCTGCACAGTGTTTTGTTTCATGTAATTTTTTTAATTTAAAATTTTATTATCAAAAGTCCAAGTTCTACAGGTGCACAATTATAAATACCAAGCATGGTACAGCGACAAAGGCAACAGAATATATAACGTCCCTCACATAACCCGCAGAAGACATCTACATTTAGCTCAATCCCAGAAGTCTATTAAAGGCCGAAGAGGAGCCACCCTAAGTCCCGTCTTCCGCAGCAGGAAGGGGCTAGATAATACCCATCGAGTGGGAAGAGGAGAGGACCTGCAAAGGAAGTTCTTACTACAACAATTATGCCTTCTTTGTAACGTCATGCTCCAGCCTGATTTGCATCCAACTGTAGAGGACAAGGGCTCCCTCCACACAGTCCCTTTCCTTGGGGCTTCCAAATTCCACATGAGGTCTGATAAAAAATTACTCCCATTGAATCCCTATTCCACAGGTAACAAGAAGTATTTCCGTGAAGAAGCCTATGCACTTTACAAGTCCTAAATCAGCATAATTTATACTGTATAGCAGATTGAATTCGACGTCCTCCAGATTTCAAGGATTCAACCTGCCTGACCTATTCACGATCCGCTAGAATTAGCCTTCTGCAGTACTAGTAAATACAGTTTACGATGATATCTGCCTTCAGTGTTAAACTGTCAATCTCAATATTAATTAGCCCATACAGTTTTCAGCTGCTGTCAATTTGCGACATTTTAACTGACACACCTGCATTCTTCATTACTTAGTTATGTGCACCACAGTCAGTAATTTGCCAGTAATTTGTCTCACTCCGGTTGTTTGTTTACTCACTCGTAAGGACTGTGCAATAGAAAGGAATTTTTTTTTTTTTCAGCCAATACTGTTTAGGTTTTATGACTGATAATGAGACTACTGTACATCCCCCCCTCCATCCTTACTCATTGTCACTTGCCAGAAATCATTCAGTGGGAATCGCCGATATTAGCGAGCGAGTGAATAAACAACTGGAATGAAACTTACTGGCGAAAACTAAAAAGCAAAACACCAATTGTGTTACAATTTCTTTGTTTTTGAGTGCTCCATCCTGCCTCCTTGGTCCTCCTGACTCCCGTTGTTTTCATCTTACTCGTCACAGTCGGTAGAGTGATATCTTTTATAACGCCATACTGATATAATCTTTATTTTGTATTGAAAGTTTTCTTTTCTTTCTGAGTGCTCTCTTCCACCTTCAACTGTCCCTCCTTCCAACTTTGTTGCTGTCCAACCTGCAAGTCTGTGTGCTATGTGTTCTTTCACCTGACCCTCCATCCCATGTGCTGCACTAAAAACTCTTGTTTTCATGCAGAATAGTAACATGAGGTTTCAGATTATCGCGTTCATGTTATTTTCGCTGATTTTTGCCAATAGTGAATATAGCGAAAATAAACAGAACGCGAAAATAACCTGCTATACAGTACCTTATTGTAACTCCCGTACAGTGTTTAACAACACAGACAAAATGTTGCCTATATGCTCAGCAACAACAAAACATAAGAACACTATTATAACACAGGTATAACAATACAAACTATTTTATTTATTTTTTTTATTTATTGAGAGATCGGAATTACAAACCTTTGAGTCAGAGACTCCTTTGCAAAGGCTCCATGTCATAGAAGTACAAAACAAGAGAAATGGACAATACAATGAAACATATTACAAATGAGTGCGGAGGGTAAAACAACCCTGAGTCAAGTATGGTATAAAGGTTTCAAGCAAATGAAGCTACTGCTTACTTCAAATTTCAAGAATGATACAATTTTTCCTAAGCCAATAAAACAGATATGTAAGATAAAGGCATAATATATCAGAAAAATCAATCAAAGTGGGGGCAGAAGGCACAGAGGTTTGGCTTGGCACACAGTAAAAGGCGAGTATGTGAATGGACAGCTCAGGGGCAGTCACAGGTACTGGCGGTGATAGTTGCTCTCGGGTTTCAGTTTGAAGCGACCAAGGTTCTGGACACATGAGGTATCTAGGGGCAGATCATTTGGCCAGAGGGAGCCCTATAATGAAGGCACGCGTTCCCAAGGACATTCTGCAGAATGGCACAAGCAATGTGGCTTTGTCTGAGCCTCTAGTATTCCGTGTGGATGGTGCATGCTGAATGAGGTTAAAGAGCCCGGTGGGGATTGACCGCTTAATCTTCCTGGCAAGGAAGCAGGTGTGTATTTCAGCCGACCCTCAAAGTTGAGCCAGTTGAGAGCCGATGAAGGTTACAGGTGCAGTCATCCTACCACACCCTGTGACAAGACGACAGGCTCTATTCAGGTGACCTTAATTCTGTGAAGTGCAGTATTGTCAGCCGCATCATAGAAGATGATCCGTAATCCAAAATGGAAAAGGACAGAAGAGGTAACCGCTAGGCGGAGGGCTGCAGGAGGCATACACAATTTGTTCCTGTAAAGGAGACCAATTCTGGCATTTGTGGCAAAAGCTAAGATGATGGATATGTTCATGACAGTTTAACGAGGAGTCAAGGGTAACACCCAGATATTTAAAGGCAATCCCTTGCTCTAGCTGTGAGTTTTGACAGTTAAGTATACACAGTGGGGTGCCCCTATATTTGTTTTGACGATAAGTGAAGACCATAGACTGTTTTTTTGAAATTTAACACCAGTTTACTAGCGGAGAACCATGTTTCAGTTTCAGAGAAAAGACTCTGGAGCGCAAGTTGAGGGGGGGAGGAGGTCTCTGTGACTGCAGAAGATAACTGCATTGTCTACGTATAGAAGCATTTGGCTAGAACATGCTTTTGGGAGAGAATTTAGAAATAGGCCAAAGAGAAGTGGCCCTAGTATGGATCCCTGGGGAACGCCAGAGCGAACCGGCAGACTGTCGGATAGAGTGGAGTTTCTTTTGACACACTGTGATTTACCACTAGGTAGCTCTCGAACCAAGAAAATGGGTTCGGAGGAAGCAAAGACCAGAAGCGGAGAAGGTGACGACCACGTCGAATGCCTTTGTCAGGTCTATGTACACAGACCCACTAGGTGTCCACGTCTAGGGCTTTGTGTAGGAAGGTGGTGTATTCCAGCAGTGCTGTTGAGGTGCTGTGCCCTTCCTGAATTCATGCTGTTCTTTGCAAAGGAGCTTATATTTAGTCAGGTAGTCAGTGAGCTGGTCTGAAAATACAGGTTACTCACCTGTAACAGGAGTTCTAGGAATGGTATATGTTGTTCATCCACACTTATTGGCAGGTTCCTTGCAGCTTTAATTCTTGCTGGAAGGTCTTCAAGCTGGCTCCTCCCACCCATCCGGGTGGTAAACTCTCGGCTCCGCTCCATGACGCCAGATCTAGCCCGCTGGAAGCCAGGTTGTGCGTCGAAGCCGGGGAGGTTGGGTGGGTCATGTGGATGAACAACATATACCATTCCTAGAACTCCTGTTACAGGTGAGTAGCCTGTATTTCTAGGGACATGGATATGTTGTTCAATCCACACTTATTGGCAGACTCCTGGCAGTTCCGGAGGAGGGAGGCAAGGCGCACACCCCACTACTTACTTGGGAAATAAGGACTGAAGAACCGAGGACCCAAAACCAGCATCCGGCATGACTCAAGGTCAATGTGGTAGTGGGTAATAAAGGTGCGTGCCAACTTCCAGGTAGCAGCCCTGCAGATATCCTGGATAGGGGCGTCCTGGAAGCAGCTACGATGCAGCGGTATGGCGGTGGAGAATGAGCTCTTACCCTCTGGGAGGCTCTATGCCGCCAACCTATAAAAGAGCTCTATGCAGGAGGTGACCCACCTGCCTATCGTCCGCTTGGCTGCAGGTCTGCCAGGTGCGGCTTCAGCGTAGGTGACAAACAGCTGAAGAACCTCTCCCCAGACTTCAGCCGTCCGCTCCTTATAATAAGCGAGCGCTCGTCTAGGGTCCAAAGTATGGAGCCTATATTGGGCCTCCGAGGTGTGATAGAACACCGGCAGAGTCAACACCTGGTTAAGGTGAAACTCTGACACCACCTTCAGAAGGAATTTCGAGTGGGGGCGCAGGACAACCTTGTCCCTGTGGAAGACCAGATAAGGAGACTTCGAGGGCGCCTGGAGCTCTCCCATCCTTCTGGCTGACATGATAGCCACCAAGAAGGTGGTCTTCCATGACAGGTGGAAATATCGCACCTGTTCATCAGTTCGAATGGGTTGCCCATAGAGCTTGGCCAATACCAGCAGCAGATCCCATGGAAGTGGAGTTCTGCAGATAATTGGTCAAGGCCTTTGAAAAAGCGCCCGACCACCTTCTCCTGCGCCACCGATTGCTTCCCGGCCCGTGCCCGGTAAGCAGAGATGGCTGCCAGGTACACCTTAAGGGTCGTCGACCGAAGCCCTTGCTGAAAAAGGGACCACAGGTAGTCCAGAATGCTTGCCAGGGACAGGCGGAAGGGTCCAAGCCCTTCCCCTGACACCAAATGGAGAATCTCTTCCATTTGAAGACGTAGCATTTCCTGGTTGACTCCTTACGGGACGCCTCAACGACGTTGAGGACCTCGTCAGAAAGACCCAAGGCCTGGAACTCTAGCCGCTCAGGAACCAGGCCATCAGGTGCAGGGATTGAAGGTCCGGATGGAATACCTTCCCCTGGTTGACTAAGATCAGGTCCGGGTGGGCTGGAAGCCGCCTCGGGAGCCTGGAGCGAGGCTGAGGAGATCTGGATATCAGAACTGGCGGGGGCCAGTCTGGGGCTACCAGAATCACCTGCGCCTTGTCCCTCCTCGCCTTGAAGCACCTTGTGGATCAAGGGAAATGGGGAAAGGCAAGAAGAGGCCCGGGTCCACGGCCTCGAGAAGGCATCCCCCTGCAGCGAGCCCTGCTGAGGGGGGCGGGCATGGAACAGACTCAGCTTCGCATTCTCCTTGGAGGCAAACAGGTCCACCTGAGGCGTGCCCCAGTGGGAGAACAGATCTTGTACTACCTCCGGCAGGAGAGACCACTCGTGAGACACAGCCCCTATCCGGCTTAGGGCATCGGCCAGGGTGTTGGAGGTTCCTGCCATGTGAATGGCTAAGAGATCCGCCTCCAGGCTGCGCATGAGGGACCATATGCGGAGAGCTTCCTTGCATAACAGCATGAAGCACGTCCCGCCCTGGCGGTTCAGACAGTACATGGTCGTGGTATTGTCCGTCTGGACCTGAACCACTTGACCCCATAGAAGCGAGGCGAAGGTGGTGAGAGCTAGGCGGACCGCTCAGAGCTACAGCAGGTTGATATGGCGTCAGGACTCCGCGGACCAGAGACCATAAGCTCTGCTTCCCCAGATGGGCACCCCAACTCATCAGAGATGCATCGGTCGATAGAGACCGATCGGCTCGGGAAGGCGAACAGGATGCCCTCCTGCAGATATGCGGAATGGTCCACCACTGGAGGCGTTCCACATCTCCTGGATCACTGTCACAGGCTGGTCCAACAGATCCTAGCGCTGTGACCATTGGCTAGCCAGTCCCCACTGAAGGGATGCATGTACCAGCAGGCCCAACGGACCACGCTGGTGCAGGCCATGAGGCCCAGGAGGCGGAAGTCCCGGGCAGAGCGCGATTGCCCAACCAGAAATGATTGGGCAAGGAGGAAAGAACCCGGCCTTGTCCGCGGGAGCGAGCTCTGCCCGATGAAGAGGTATCACCTGCTTGGCCGAAGTTCCGACTTGGCCTCGTTGATGAGGGCCAATCTGAGAGCAAACCTGGAGGGCCAGATCTCTGGACCGCTCCACCTCAGCTCTGGAGGGGCTGCAATCAGCCAGTCATCCAGGTAAGGGTACAACGGACCGCCGGCGCGCCATGAGAATGCTGTCACCACTGCCATGCATTTGGTGAGAAGACCTGGGAGCTAGAGAGAGGCCGAAGGGCATGGCCCGGAACTCGTTAAGGGATCCCTCCGCTCTGAAGTGGAGGAATCTCTGATGAGACGGACGGATCAGGACGTGAAAGAACGAGTCCTGGAGGTCCAGGGAACAGAACCACATGCCTCGTTCCAAGGATGGTATTATCTGAGCCAGAGTGACCATCCTGAAGGTCCGAGACCTAGGAACCTGTTCAGATCGTGCAGGTCGAGGGATGAGGCGCCAGCCCCGTCGTTGGGGACCAGGAAATACCTGGACACAAACCCGGGTCTGGAGGAGGATCCATCACCTTCCTGATCACCTCTTTTCGAGAGCAGGGCAATACTCGACTCGGCGGGCCGACAGCGAGGCTCGTCGGACCCGTGGCCCCTGTGGGCGACGGCTCAAAGGAAGGAGCCTGCTCGAACTCCAGAGGCAGGCCTTTTCTACCACCTCCAACACCAGCGGTCCGTGGTGATAGCGGACCAGGCGGAAAGGAAGTGGCGGGCCGTCCCCAGGGGAACCCAGGGAAGTGATGAGGCTGGGCGGCACCCTCAACCCATCACTGGGCAGGCTTGGAGGAGGAACCAGCCGAGGGACCTCCTGGGCCTTTACCTCCTTGCTTCCTGTTGGAAGAAGCCGCTGGCTGGTTTGGGATGCCAAACACGAGCCTGCTGGCACTGTTGCTGGTGCTACTGGGCGGTCGAGCTGCGGGGCGAGAGGGCCAGAAGGACTTATGCTGTTGCTGGCCCGTCCTTTGTCCCTCTGGGGCGGAGGTGACCGAGTCCACAGTGGCACTGGACTTTTCGATCCGTTGGATGTTCCCTCCACTCCAGGGCCAAGAGGTCAGTCCCCAAGAAGGGACATCTGCCAACTTGTGCTGGGTATCTGCCGTGAAGATGGATATCCTCAGCTCGAGCTGCATCCCAGTGGACTCGAGATGAGTCGAAGCAGACCCAAGAAGGATGATGGGCTATCGTCCAATGACTGGCCCCGAGGACTCCAGGTCGACCTGCCTGGAGAACAGGGAAGAGTCGTCATCGCATTCGAAGAGTCTCGAAGAGCTGCCTCGGCCTCTGAGCCACCCTCTACCTGCTGAGGATGGTCGGGAGTGAGGGTGACCAACAACCTGTGGGGCAGGCGTGACCCGACCGAGAATCCTTTGTTAGTGCCCCAGACTTCGGTTGTGGAGGCGGAGGTTCCACCACAATCGGTGGAGCAGCCGGTTTCGGCCGAACAACTGGCCCTGGAACGGGCATCTCGGCAGGGGCAAGCGATTGCTTCGGTCGTTCAGGCGACAGCCACTTGATGGTCGGGGGCTGAACCGGAGTCGGTTTAGTCCCAGACAACAGTAACTGCTGCCACATAAGCTCCTCGTAACGTCGACGTAATTTACGTCGAAGCCTCCCCTCATCCGAGGAAGACTACGAGGAGGAACGGTGTCACCGCTTACTTGGTGCGAGACCGCCGATGTCAGCGGGAACGGCTGACCGAGATGAAGTCGAGACCGGGTTGGGGAAGGCGGGGACACCCGCTCTTCCCTCGGCTCGGCACTTTATCCGGGGACCGCGGCCCCAAAGGCACAGGCAGATCCTCGGTCTCCACCGGGGGACGGTGAAGGTGGGTTGTCGGCTTCACCAGTCGACAGCCCATCCGACGGGTCGAGAAAAATCTCGACTGCGTCGACAGGAGTCTCGGCAGGCTGGCCTGATGGGGACACCGTGAAGCCAGCGGCCTGAGCCGCAATTTCGACCGAAGTCGACGGTCGGCTGTCCAGGGAAGGAGACCTCTCCTGCTCCCGACGAGCATAGCGGTGGGACTACCATTGACTCCTTCTTGGGCAGAAGAATGTCGATGGCCCCTCTGCCTTTGTGGAAAGGGACTGACAAAGCTCCTTGAGCGAAGCCAAGTACGAGGAACTCAGAGAGAGCGAGATAAATGCCGCGGCCGAGGAGGAGGAGGAAGATGCAGCCTGGGCCGCCTGCTCCTCAAGGGCGATCATCTGCTCGAGCTGCTCAGCCGAGCCAGCCGCCGCGGACACCGCCCAACGAGCCTCTTTTGATTTTACCGACAGGAAACGTTTCTCGGGGCACCTGAGCTTCAATCGGGCAGCGCGATCATCCAGGACGTTGGCCGAGAAAGAGCGGCACAACTCGCAGGCCTGCGGGTCGTGATCTCAGGCCTAGGCAGTAGACGCACGCCGTGAGTGCAGATCCGCTCCTGGACATTTTCATTCCAAGGGCACCTCCAAAAGCCAGGAATACATTTGTCCATCGCAGCCACGAGGGAAGATGAAGACGAAGTTTAGAAAACTTAAAACCAGTTTCGGACGAACCAAGAGTTAGGATCCAGTCTAAGCAGAGCGCTAAGGAGGGAACTTGAGCTTCCAAGTGGTAAGGAAGATCTGGCGCTATACAGGAGCCAAGAGTTTTACCCACCGGAAAGTGGGAGGAGCCAGCGAAGACCTTCCGCAACAATTAAAGCCCAAGGAACCTGCCAATAAGTGTGGATTGAACAACATATCCATGTACCTAGAACTATTTTTCGGGGGCCTTGGAGGGGTGGGGACAATAGAGATGGGCGGTAGTTATTTGGAGAGGTGTGGTCCCTCCTTTGAGGACAGGCATGATGACACCCACTTTCCACTGGAAGCGGAACTGGCCAAGACAGAGAGAGAGAGAGAGAGAGGTTAAGAACTTTTTTTTAAGAGGGACAAGGACTATATCCAGAGCCAAGTGAAGGAGTTTTAGGTCTAAAGTGTCCCCACTATACTGGGACTTCTCCAGGACTCTAGATAAGTAGGGATTGGTCTCTCGGGGGAAAAACAGTCCTGAATCAGAAGAGTGGTGTATCAGTAGGGGGTGGGGAGGGGAGGCGTCTTGGTTGGGGGTGGGAGTGTCAAAGAAATTAAATGGGAGGACACTGCTAAGGTCTGAGAAGGAGGAGCTTACCGCTTGTCACTGTATTTAATGAATGCTTTGTTTTGTTTCCATCCTCCTTCCTTTCATCCCTGTGTGGATGGCTACCACTAAACGTATATTTCTGTTTCCCCAACTATCCCTGCAAGGATATCAACTGGTTTTGTATTATTTGCTGCTTTGTACTTTACCATTGTCCTATTTTTTGTAAACTGTATATTGTACTCTCCCAGGTCGTGCTTGAAAATAGGCAGGGTTTTGCCTAACGGAACTACCTGGTCACAAAAGCTAATAAATAAATAAGATGATAGCTACGGTCATAGGGTCCTGTAAGGTGGTACTATTAATGTCAAGTTGTGACAGTGGAGGGGATGCCGTTTTCCATTAAGTACTTTAATGTTTTCCCCAAAACTTATGCCTAGAATCCCAGGAGGAAGAAGGGCCTCCTGAAAATGAGTTGCCTTAAGCTTTGCAAATCTCCCAAGTACATTTATTCCTGGCAACTCTATACCATTGCCTGTCAGTGGGATGGCGGATTCGAGGGCCTTATGCCATAAGTTATCACGGAGGCGCACGAGGTCAAGGGTCGGTGTTATCCAGGGGATATTGTGGCTTTTAACTGCAGTTTAGTAAAGCAGTCACAGGCGGCACTGAAACAGGTGATGAAGTGGGAGAGGGCACTGCCAACTGACCTAACTTAGGCGCTGTGTCTCCCTGTGTCGTGCCCCCCCCGCAGCCGCCACTCACTCCCGATTTGCTAATTGATCTAACAACACTATTCCCGCCATCTCCTCTATTATGTACGTGAAGAACAACCATTTCGATAGAAATTTCTCCTGTTTCAGTTGTAAATGGGCCGTAATGCTTTACATGGATTTCACTGTTTTACAGTTCTTGCAGGTTAGGACATCCAGATAGCCACAGCAGTGTAACAGATTTTAATGCTGTGGCTGTGAATATCAGAAAGAGATATCTCAAATCCCACTCTGACCTCACCTTGGAGGGACCCCAATACTCCTGCTCAACCTCCAAGGAGCTCAAATGTGCAGCGCATGTGTTATAAGTTGGTTTATCTCACTCCAAAAGTGCTGAATTTTAGGTACCTCCAGAAAATATAATATGAGGCACCCTCTGGCCACATTTCCTCCAACATTCATCAGTGTGGCTACTACCTATATTTTCTGTCCTGTTTGGAGTGAGGAAATACGTGTCACCACCGTCCATTTAAATTCCCGCCAGCAACTAGGCCCAGTGGTCTTATGAACCATTTGCCAAATCGTGTCCCATTTCTTACCCAATGGAGGCATGCCCGCCTCCCTCTCCTACTTGTTTTGTATATGCTGAACTATTTCCTTCCCCGTGTCCATGTTCAATAAGAGATAAGAGTCTAGAAATCAAGTACTTACTCTGCGGTTGATTGGCCTCTTTCCAAACCAGAGTTAAGAGAGAGGCCAGGGTTGGAAAAGTTCTTCAACACACCGAGAGGCCCCCAGGAAGGTTCTAATGTGCATGTATCTAAAAAATCCATATTCCGCAAACTGAATTTCATCTGTAATTGTGCAAAAGTTTGAAGCGTACTCCTGCTGTAAAACTGATGAAAAAAATCTAAGCTCTTTCTGCTCCCAACGCTTAAAGCTGGCATCAAGCCTCAATGCAGCAGAATCAGGGTGCCACCTAACTGGAACCCAAGACAGCTGTCTAGTAGAGGTTTGAGTTCTGGGCTTAAACCTTAGCCACTGTTACAATGTATGCCATGTCCATCTGTTTTTACATTGGCTGATCTTTGACTGTTCTATCCCCCAGGACTGAAACCTTAAACGTATGCCTAGTGCTAAAGAACTTTCAATCTGTAACCATGAGGTTTCTGGAGGATGCTGAATAAGGGCTACAATGTATGTAGTTTGAGCTGCCATGAAGTAATTTCTAAAATTTGGTAGTTCTAACCCCCCTCCTTCTGTCTCTGGAGTAACTCCTTGTTTTATGTAATACACCCTGTAGATAAACAGGAAGATTGTATTGTAACTTCAGTAACTGCACACACACTGTATGCACCTTGTATTTTGCACTGTTTCTGTATTAAAGAACTAAGTCGAGTGAATGTAGTCTTGCCTATGATCACCCATATCTCCCCCGGCACACCTGGAAATGAGCCTTCTGAACTCTGCTTGTTTCCCAGGTAAAATATGTTTAAATAAATAAACAAGTTATAAATGTGAAGTCACAAGTTTCAATGGGCTCTAAGGGCCTGCGAGTGAATTTATCCAACACAAGGAACAGCCTACCTCAGGATGTGGTGGATATGAATACAGTGCAGGGCTTCAAACAGGCATGGGATATGCATAAGGGAGCAATTCAGATGAGTATGAATAGATAGGCCATTGACAGAGCAAAGGCCTATGGCACACTCATAAGGTAGAAAAAGAAATGGGCAGACTGGATGGGCCTTGCGGTCCTTATCTGCTGTCAACTTCTATGTTTCTAAGGTTGATATCCCATGGGGCCAAAGACCTCCTGATGGGAGGCCTTGTCTGCAGAATACCCAAGGAACCTCTTAAACAGTGGCAGCTGTGCCAAAGAAAGGGTACCTACTGGTCCGCTGTATGCTGATCATAACAGTGGAATACTGCAGGCCAGCATCACAAACGTCCAGCAAACATTCCAAAACCTTTTTATGTGAACGCCTAAAAGGGTTCATGGGTTTTCCAGAACACCAGATAGAAAATCTTTTCCACTTTACTGTGTAAGTCTTCCTGGTGGAAGGTTTATATACAGCCAAATGTATTTTCAGAGACCCTCTGAGATACTTTAAACCTGTTCAATTCTATCTCTCCAGGAGCCAGGCCTGAAGGTGAAAGGAATGCAGGCTGGGGTGGACTTGCTGATTGTGGCCCCAGCTAGGAAAAAGTTTCTGAGTGGTTCTGACACCAATGACTTACAGTTCCAAAGGTGTGGCCCTAGGGAGGAAGATATTCTTGAAAATCTGAAGATCTACTGTTCGAATGCTGGGAGGCTTGGGACCAGCACAGTGATAAAGACCATCTATGGGGAACCATTCACTTCACGGAGATGATACACAAGTTTGGCTAGGCTTTTCTAATTCATTTAGTTCTTTATTCTGTATTCATTGCAAAATTGATTAAGAAACAAAAATCTGTACCTCTGAAAGTTCATCAGAATGCTGAGCCACAATTTCTTTGAGTTTTTCCATAGATCTCTGTGTTTCGAGAATCTAAAAGTGCAACAAAGACAAATTCAGCATGTCAAAGAATACCTACATTTTTTGCAATTTTTCTGTTTTTCGTGACACTGCCGCTTCGGATGGCTTGTTCTATGAAAGGGGCTCAAGCTAAGGTAGTGATTTAGGATTTCATAATCCTCAATTGGGGGCAGGGAATTTTCACTTGTGTCTTGACGCAAGGCATAAATTAGTGTTGGACAGTTGATTAGCGGCCTTTGCTAATCAAAATGAAAAAATGATTAGCAATCAGCCGATTTTGATTAGCAGTTTTATAAAATTGGTATGTTTTACTTCAAACCATGTAATTATTACTTATTATTGTATATACTGATATACATAGTTCTGAAACTGAATTTGCCATTTTGACCAAATTGTCTGCATAGCCTTCCTTATTACCCCACCTCATTTACCTGGGCGCGAAAGTTTTCCAATCCCGCCAAACTGTAATTCCTACGCATTAACGCAATGCCATTCCACGCCACTGGTACGAAAACACATTTTGGCCAGGATCTGAAAAAATGACAGCTGTGACATACATGAGGTGGGGTAATAAGAAGGCTATGTTAAAAATCTGGGGTCAAAACATTTAAAAATTTCAAAGTTATGAGGTGCATAGCGAAATTGCAACAAATGGTATAACTTTGCCATTTTTTCATATCTAAACCTCAGTTTTCAACACCTTCTTATGACCCTCCTCAAGAACACTAGGACTTCATTAAGCAACTCCTGCCCAAAAGGTGAATTCCCCAAGTGACTGCAAAATCATCTTCGGCAGGAGCTGCTTAATGACAGTTATATTGTTCATGAGGTGGGGTCCCAAAGGCTATGTTGAAAATTTGAGGTCAATATGTCAAAAAGACTGAGTTATGCACTCAAAGTTGAAACCCTCACTGAACATATAGGACCAAATTTACCTTCGCTCCCATACTGCAGTCGCAGTTCCAGCAGCAAGACACGATTCAATCGGAACATGGATCTCAACCTGGGACCTGTTCAGGTGAGTGACGGTCTATGGGGTGTGGAAGGTGGGTGCTCAGGTGGGGGCAGGGAGTGATCAGCACTGGACCTTTTTTTTTTGCAGGTTCAAATAAAAAAAAAACAGCAAGGGACAAAATTGACAGTGATTGGATGGTGGGGTGCCATTAGACACCAGGAACCTCACAAAAATGAAGGCGGTGATCGGATTGGGGTGCCACTAGACACAAGGAACGTTAAAATTACAGGGACAGCGATTGGATGGGGGGTCCACGAGACACCACGGATAAAACGCATCACGGAGATGGCGATCAGTGGAGGAGGGGCACTAGATGTCACCAGGCAAACAAAAGGCTGGCAACTGGAGAGTGGGGCACCAATACACACCAGGAAAGCAAAAAAAAAAAGAATACAGGGACAGCCAGCTTCTATGATTAGTAACCATTGCCAATCAAGCTGGAAATTGACTTATGCTTTCCGCATTCTTAGGTCACAAAGTGTGATGCTAACCTGCTTATTTTATGCTCTCTTGATGTTGCACAGCAACAGTCTTTCTTATAGCCCACTGTCCCTCCCTCAAGAGTCAGCATGCTGCACCTCTAACTTACACAGCAGGCAGATAAGTGTCTCTATGCTTTATCCATTACCACTACTAGGTCAGCCATCTGGCTGATGTACAGCTGTGGTAACAGAATGTCTCACTTCGCTGCCGCCACCACCACCACCACCACCACACCTAGTTCAAGCACATCACCTTAGTGATACTGCTCTAACTCTTCCTGCCTGAGGAACAAGCCCGGAGGTCAGTTTTAAACCCAGCTCTGGCACAATGCAGGCAATCCACTCCATCAGAAAGACCTTATTTGGGTAAGGTGCAATCTGGTTATGTTCCTTAGGTTTCTGAATGGAGGAAATATCATACATCTTACAGCAAGTAACCAGTATAATCAAATGAAAACAGCTAATGGGTATCGAATGTCCTTACCAGTTGAGAGAACCCCAACAAAAATAAATAAATAACATCTACTGTCTGGCTATTGCAACATCTGAAAACCTGTAATGCAAAATAAGTCCTAGTTGACAATGGGAACTGTAATGGGGTCAAAGTGTCACAGTCCCTGTAAATGAACAGGTATTTTATTTGTGATGTATCGACCAGGAAAGGTACACTAAGCTGTGACAACTTGTTTCAGGTGCATCATGGGGGGTTTGATGGGGAATGTTGGCCTTGAAAGCGGGGAAAATTCCCCTACTCTTCTTCGATACATGCTATAGGATCTTTAACTTCCATCTGGACAGTAACAGAGACGGAAGAAGGAACTTCAGTTTAACGTTCATCTGAAAGATGGCACCCCAACAGTGCGGCACCTCACTTGCACTGCAGAGTCGGTTATGGGTATTACACCAAGTACCTGGTGTGGGGCTAGAACTCAAGCCCTTCTGATCTTCCAGCCCCAGAGGTAAGTGTACTACCTACTGAGCTACTGACACTATGGGGTCATTATAACCCATTACTCATAAAATGAGTGCAAAAATGAATGATAAATTACAGCCTACGTGATCATGTCTGTGCCTTGACGGGACCTGTGAGGGTGAAAGGAATGTAACTGGCAGAGGCGCCCATGGTCCTCTGGAAAGAGCTGCTAAACCAATCAAATATCTGTGCTCTGGGAAAGTGGGATCCATGCAATGGCAGAACCACATTCAGCTTGTATTAAAAAGGCACTTATGCCTCAGGGCAACACTGAAAAAGCATTTTAGATATATATATTCAACTTATATTTCATGTATTTTCTTTAATTTCTATATTTAAATTTTACCCGTAAAGGTCTGAGCTGAAAACAGCTTCATCCAGAGGTGCACTGGGGAAGGGGGATGGACATGGACGCACAAGACAACAATACTGTAGAAATTTCAGGGTAGAGGTTGAAGAGCAGCAGATCAAGCGGTGAAGGCTAGACCAAAGTCAGGGGAGCCCATAGAAGAAAGCAGGCAGCCCTGCAGTGTTCTTGGCACAGGGTACAGTGAATGAACAGGGGTCAGAGTAACTCAGAGTATGAAAGGTTAACGAGAGTATGAAAGGCAGCATACGACAAAAGGAGCTAAGACAGCAGTGAAGAGATCCGAACCAGAACTTGGAGATAAGACATAGTGAAAAAGATGTCTGTCCTCGGGAGAATGGAGAAAGGCAGGAGTAGAGGGATCAGTGAGTGATGTTTCACATTTTCTTTCCTTTTTAATTTAGTACATCAACTTGAAACCAGACTTAACTGGCTGCTTGTCTACACCTGAAATCTTAATAATTTCCACAGCATTTGATTGTGATGTCAAAGTACTGTAAAGGATTGTGACGTTAGGTGTAGCCGAGTAGCCAAAACAGATTAAGTCTAGAACAGTAATCCTGGTTATGTAAGCAATAGTCCACAACAGGATATACAGTCAGACAGATCTTAACACATGCCCCAGATGAGTTGTCAAGCACAAGGTACAGCCAAGTGCTTTCCACCACCTGGGAAGTTCGGTAAGATCTGTCTTCTATCACGACACCCCAGCGTGACCACTACACTTATAAAAGGGCTGGTTTAGGTACAAAATGTTTGAAAAGACATTTTAAATTTGATTTGACAGTCTGCTGTGTGGTGAGACAAATTTTTAATGCACTAATTCACGTGATGTGACACAGTCAATTAAGGTCTTCCTTTTCTCAGTGCTGTTTTATAATGTGAACGTGACAGTGGGAAGCTATATACAGAAATTATCCATAAAAATACTGTTTTATCAAAGTTGGGATCTTTTTAAGACAACCCATGTGTTCTAATAACGGACCAACCTTCTGCTTGTTTTAGTTACAGCTGAATTCATCTTTTTGGGGTGGGTGGCAGGGTAACATTGTAAGGACATTTTTTCTCACCTGGGCCCCAGTTGGCCGAGTGTCCTTGCATCCCTCACCTCCAGCTGACATCTGACCACCGTCTCCAACTGAGGGCCATCACCCATTACCCTCATCGGCTTGCCCGCCTGCGGGCGGGCAGCAGGGGCCACCAACCCCACTAAGTCCGGATCCATACTGGTGATCCCAGCTGAGGCCGGGTGTGGTGCTCTCAGATGGCCATCAAGCTGCTATGACCGGGCCCCCTTTCCTAGTTCTGCGCCGAGGCGGAGCATGCAATGCCAGAAGGGGTGTGCCATGCACACGTCCGCACACACAACGCCCACTAGCTAGCCCACCTCTGACCCCGCTCTTACAGGGCCAGGCATGTCAACACCTAGCCTCCGCTAGGCGTCAGGCTACACAGGCCTCTGTGCCCCATCACTCCCCAGGAGAGGAGAGGACAGCTGTCTAGTGGACGCTCAATCCCCTCCCCTCCCTGATGACCCCCTGGCAACCCAAGCTCACTCCAGAACCCGGGTTGCTGGCATGGCACGAGCAGTGGTGCCCAGCGCCTCAACCCTCAGCGCCACCAGGCTGGTTGTAAGGATGGTTAAAGTTGAGTAAACTTGTAAAGTTTAAAACAGAACAGCCATTTCACCTTCAACTATCAAATGTCTGTCAGTGGCTCAGCAGATAGCACACTCGCCTCTGAGGCCAGGAGATCAGAAGGCTGTAGGTTCTATCCCCACATCAGGCACTTGGGTTAATATCCCAATACTGACACTGCAGTGCAAGCATGAGGGGGGTGCTGCACTCCTGAGGTGCCGTCTTTCGGATGAAATGCTAAACCGAGGTCCCATTTGCCTGTCCTGGTGGTAGTTCAGGTGGATATTAAAGATCCCATGGTACTTCTTGAAAAGAGTAGGGGAATTTCCCTAGTGCCCTGGCCATATTTCCCCTCATTCACTAAAATATCACCAACAGGTTAATCTGGTTCAAAGTCAGTTGGCATTCATCTGTATCCCCCTCCACCGGGTCATGCCTGAAAATAGGCAGAATTTGTCTAGTGCACTTACCCGGTCAACAAAAACTAAATAAATAAAAATAAATATGTATTGTTAGTAAATGTACCAGCACATTCTTACCAGATTTTGTTGCTGAATATTGTGCTCCTTCTCAGCTTCCAAAGCTGTCCGTAACTTTTTCACTTGGTTCTCCAGCTGCATATTCATTTGTTCCAGATCCTTACAGGTCTCCTATAAAACAAGTGCCATTTTTAGTGCACTGCATCACACTCACACACACACACACAAACACACACACACACACCAGCAGAAGTTCTTCATGCAGCTTACCTGAAGCTCTTTGGTCTCAGCTGAAATAGAAGTTTTCATTTTTCTGGGTCTCTTCCAAGACTTCCTTTGTTTCTTGTAGCTGTCACAAAAAAAAGGGTAACATTGTATGTATGTATGTATGTATGTATGTAGCATGCAACTGCCTGACTCAAAATAAGCAATTTATTTCAAGTGTGAAGTGGAAGACTGTAACTCACAAGTGGCAAGCTACCTCGCATGTGATGAGAAACTGCATATTCTGAGTTGGGCCACTGAATATTCAATTCACATAACCACAGATTACAAGTTATAGCTTTTAAATCCACTGTTTGTTTGAAGACATATTGTTTCTGCTTCAATTCAACTGCAGGATTTAGTGCTTTATTAAACGTTGTTACTGTGATGGCAACGGCACTGTGAAAGCTGTTCTCTGATAGGTTCATTATGACACTGTAATATAACTAATCTTCCAATATTCAGTTATGGCAACACAAACAACAGGATATCATAAGATCTTGAGGATAGATACAAATATATCACTTATCTTCTCATTTTATCTCCATTTGTGTCAATAATGGATATACAACGTTCTGATGCAAAATATGTTACAGTACTTATCTTCATAAGTAAGGTGGGCAGGATAATAACTCATGAGTGGTGGATCCACGGTGGTTATTTAATCTTACCTTCTCAAATGTTATAAGTGGCATATTCTGAGCTGTGTATCCCGAGTACACATAGGCATGGCTGGATGACCCAGTTCATTCAGACAGCAGTATCTGTGGTGGCCATTTAGAACCATTTTATGAACAGATTTATAAAATGGGTCAAGATGGGCACCACAAATAGTGTTCTATGGATGAACCAGGCCACCTGTGTGCCTATTCATACACTCATAAATGCATGGTACTGCACCTTCTGTGCCGATAGAGGCACTCTTTAGGTATGTGATGAGGAGCCCTCTGCCTGCGGCCTTGTGCCTCAGCACACACTCAAATAGTGCCTATACCTCTCAAGACCAAATGTCTCATCTTAAGATAGTTCCCACTTGTACATGTGTGTATTGCAAATAAAAAAAATTATAGGTTACTCACCTGTAACCATAGTTCTAGGAGTCACATCCACACTCTGGCAATTCCACTGGACTACTCGGACTGGCTAGATGTCTTTAAACTAAGCTCCTCCCACTACCCAGGCAGTATATCCCATGACTCAGCCCCATGATGTCATATCCTGCATGCTGAAGCAGAGATCCGTGTGCCACTTGTCAGAGGAGGCTGGGTGGGTTGTGTGGTTGTGAATCATATGCCACTCCTATAACTATGGCTACATATTTTATTTATTTATTTATTGAAGTCTTGATTACACCAATGAGCCGATGCTCATTTATAGGTTCCATGTCAAGTTACATAGACAATACAATCCAGATGACAGGGTTACATATGGTACAGGTAAGTTACAGGGTACAACAGCATTAAACAGCTTAGGCAGTACAGCAGCTAGCTAAGCGCCAGAGGTTAACACCCTACCTGGAAGCTCTCAGAGGTGAGAAGAAGGAGGGGTTGCAAATATGGGTGGAAGGTAAGGTACTTGGGAGTATCTGAGGGGGTAGGGAAGTGGGAGGCGATGTCATGATTGCGGGGTAGATGTAACCTAAAGTGCTGGGATTGGGATCCCTCCACCCAATGAGTTGTCAGGAGGCAAGTGCAGGTAGTTGGTTGATGCTCCGGAGGGTGCTAATGGTAGCAATCACATTTACTAGATTTTACTAGGGGCTGCCGAGTCTGCATTTGAACAATCCAATAGATGTGGAACTGATAACGCCAGGAGGTAAGGCACTGGTCCATAGTGGAACACGACAGTAAAGCTCGTTGTGCCAGGGCTGTGGCATCTGGCAATTTTGTAGGTCTGAGGAGGAGTTCCTTGTGGGTCAGGTGCTTGAGCGTGGAGTTAGGAGGCCCTGACCCTGTAGGTAGTCGGCTGAGGAAGCATTTCTTGGTGATGAGGCAGATTTGGTAGTTTATTCTGTCCTTCAGTTGTAGCCAACCTACCCGGGTGTAGAGCTCACAGGTGTACATTAGTCTTACTGCACCTGTGAGCAGTCAGCCCGCCTTTGTTTAGTGATGTGCTGATGCTGTTTAGGCTGTGTCTGTTGCCGATCCCATAGACTGCCAAGCCATAGTCAACAAGGGAGACCATCGAGCTGCTGAAGGCCAGGTTCTAAGCCTCATGTGTTAGGCAGTGTCTATGCCTGTATAGGAGCCCTATTCTTGTATTAATCGCCCTTGCTGTGTTGTCGATGTGTTGGGCGGACGAAAGTGTAGAGTCGAGTGTGATGCCCAGGTATCTGAACTGCTGGACGTGTTCCTGTGGGTCCCCACTGGCGCTCCCGATTGCAAGGGGGGAGGCCTTATGATTGCTCTGTGTGCTGGTGAACATCAGTCTTAGTTTTTTTGCAGTTCATGACTAGTCTGTGATTCATAAACCATTTTTCAGTGGCTGAGAACCCCTTTTGGGGATCCACCGCCAGTTGTTAGAGATTAGCGTTGCTGCCGAATATGACCGCGTCGTCTGCATATAGGAGCATTTGGCCCGGGCATGTGGATGGCAGTTTGTTTAGGAATAAACTGAACAGTAGGGGTCCCAGAATTGATCCTTATGGGACCCCTGAGCGGACTGGTTGTTATCAGAGGTGATCCCCCCCCATCTTGACCTTTTGTGAGTGACTGTGAAGGCAGCTGCTGAACCAGCATACTGATTCCGAGGAGTGTCCTGCAGCTGACAGTTGGACCAGCAGGAGCTCGTGATGCACCGTATCAAATGCTTTTGATACGCTGATGAAAGTTTCCCCAACCAGGAGAACCTGATCAACTGAATGGTAAATGTGTCTGGTGAATTCGAGCAAGGCCGTGACAGTACTGTAACCTGATCGGAAGCCGGTATTGGTTTAGGTGTTCAACTAACTGGTCCGCCACTATCCACTCAAGGGCTCTGGAGAGAGGGAGGAGTATAGAGATAGGTCTGTAGTTATGTAGGGTCCTATCACCACCTTTGTGCACTGGAGTTACTGTGGCTGATTTCCATCTCTTGGTTACATATGAATAACCTCTTTTCTAGGGTGTGATATGGTTCACCATCTACATTCTGGCAGACTCCTAGCAGTTCTTCGGGGAGGAGAGGTGAGGTTGCACTCCTGCTTGGTGAACTGAGACTGGAGAACCAAGGTCCCAAACCAGCACCCTGCGCATGACTCAAGGTTGATGCAGTAGTGGGAACTGAAGGTGCATGCTGACTGCCAGGTAGCAGCCCCGTGAGATTTCTGGACTGGGACATCCCTGAAGCAGTCACTGAGGCAGTGGTATGTCTGATGGAACAAGCCCTGATCCTTGCGTAAGGCTGCCTGCCAGCCAACCTATAGCAGAGGTCGATGCAGTATGAGAGTCACCTGCCAATCATCTGCTTTGCTGCCAGTCTGACAGGCATGGCTTCAGCATAAGAGACAAACAGCTGGTGAACCTCTCTCCCTGAACTCCAGCCGTGCTCTCTACACAATAAGTGTTCACTGCAGGTCCTGGGTATGAAGCCTGCAATCGATCTCCAGAGAAAGGTAAGTGAAATATACCGGTAAGTTGATCGCCTTGTTAAGGTGAAACTCTCATACCACCTTTGGGAGGAACTTCAGGTTGGAGAGATGGATGACCTTGTTCCTGTGAAAAATCAGATATGGAGACTCCACTGATAGCACCTGGAGCGCCCCAATCCTTCTGGCTGTTGTCTACAGCGGCGGTTCGTGTCGGTTAAGTGCACTGGTAAGGGAGTCAGGGGGAGGGTAGCAGACCCCACTGATCCCGTTGCCTGCACAAGAAGACCAGTGTGTATGTGGAGGAGCTGTTGAATATTCTGACAACACTGTGCCATTATATCAGGGTCTCTTGGAATTACACACCGTAAGAAAGAGCTGGTTCCGTGGTATTGTGAGTGCTAATGCCAGCTGCATTCCATCTAGCTACTCCATGTTGATGTGCACTGAACTGTAAGCTGTGAATGTTTTATTGGTACACGGTTTTTCGGACTGTGAGCAACTGCTCTACACGTCCTAAGAGTATCTTCACCTCTGGAGTTTATTTGGCATTATTTAAGGGAAGCGAATCTGCCAAAAGCCCTGTTAATATCGAACTGTGACGATTGCTGAACAGACTGACTGTTGGTTGTCCTGAAAACTGCCGTGGAAGTTTTTTATTCGTCTGCACGTTTATTGATTGTTGCTGCTTTGCTCTGTGAACTGCTGCTATTGAAGGCTGCTGACAGGTTAAGTGTGGAACTGTACTGTTCGTTTGGTTAATCTGCAGCTCTGTTGCTTAGCAACAGTATACAAGCCATTTGGTGCTTATTCAGTACACCTGCTCACTGATTACTGCAACCGCTTGAGTCACTACCCCTCCCACTGATTGGTGGTGGCAGTCCGATTTGGCAGGGAGGTGGGATTTAAAAGAACTCCTGCTTAGACATGGCGGTGTCTACAGCAGTGGTTCATGGCGGTAACCTGTAGCACAGTGCAGTTAAGTGCCTACACGAAGACCAGAGTGTGTGGAGGACCGTTGCATATTCTGACCACACTGTGCCATTACATCAGGCCTCTTGAATTACACACCGTAAGAAAGAGCTTTTTCCAGTGGTATTATGAGTGCTAATGCCAGCTGAATTCCATCTAGCTACTCCATGTTGATGTGCACTGAACTGTGAGCTGTGAATGTTTTATTGGTACACTTTGTTTTTCGGACTGTGAGCAACTGCTCTAGACATCCTAAGAGTATCTGCACCTCTGGAGTTTATTTGGCATTATTTAAGGGAAGCTAATCTGCCGAAAGCCCTGTTAATATCGAACTATAACATTTGCTGAGCAAATGGACTGTTGGTTGTCCTGACTTTTAAATTGCTGTGGAAGTTTTTTATTCGTCTGCACATGTTTAATGATTGATGCTGCTTTGCTCTGTGAACTGCTGCTATTTTTTTTTTTGTGACTTTGTTTATTCTCTCTGGGCCTCGGGCATCCTTCAGGAGTACCCACTCAGCTGCTGCCTCTAACTCCCGGCCTGAACCCCCGATTGACTGTGGTAGGTCCAGCCCCCCGAATCATCCTCCGAGGCAGGCCCCTCACCCCCGTGGCAGCTCTTTCTGAAATTAGAAGGACCTACCTCCATTGCTGGGTCGGCCGAAGGAGTCCTGGGTGCGCTGGGAAGGCATTGGGATGTGGCCGCGCCCTGGGGTCTCCATCATCTCCGGTGCTCCAGAGAGGTTTTTCTGAGTGAGCACGAGGGAGGCAACCTGTATCTTCCAGCAGAAAGGTAGATCTGGTGTCATGGGGCGGAGCCAAGGTATATACCACCGTGTGGGTGAGAGAAGCCAGCTTGAAGACTTCCGGCAAGATTTAAAGGGGAAAGGGACATGCCAGTAAGTGTAGATGAACAACATAGCCACGATCCTAGAAAGGAATGCTTCAGCAGAAAAAGTGAATTTGACATTATACTTAGCACGGCGACTTCATTTAACATTTTTACTTAAAACTGTTACCAAAACAGATGCCTACTCAACCACACTACTAAAGTGAAGGTGGAATCAAGCACAGGAGCAAGTGAACAAATCAAATGGCAGGATCAGGTCGATAAGAGAGTTATATGAGCTGTGTATGTTGGAGTTTAAGTGCACCGAGGCAGGTACATACATTTATTTATTTCAAAGGTTTTACCAGGAAAGACATACTGAGCTGGTAACAGCTTGTTTCCAGTTGTGTTCTGAGGAAGGAAGAGGAAAAGATAACAGATACAAAAATTCAGAATATGAAAATACATAAAATGGAATAAGCATAATAAAAATAGCAGACAATTATGCCTAAGAATAAATGGACAAAATAAGCTACCAAGCAATAAATTGTGGAACAGAACAAAAGAACGATTAAAAAGTTTATCAACTTAACAAAATTATAACTGCTGGAATGACTGAAACTAGAGAACTGCTGAGGGACAGAGAATTAGGTAAATTGCAGGTAAGAAGTAAACCCAACATCAAAAGCAACTGCAGGAGGAGTAGAGGACACATGGAGGAGAGCTTAAGAGCAGGAAAGGAAGGAGCAGAGCAACAGAAGGGGAAGGGGACCCCAAAGTTTCACCAGGAAGTGACTTCTCTTGAGAGAGATCAAAAGAGTGTGACTAAGCATTAAAGAAGAGAGCAGGAGGACTTAAGGGAGCATAGTGGGTGGGTGGGGGGCATAACATGCTAAAGGATTTTTAGCTTGATTATTTTTGTTACGTACAGTCTATGTGAGAGGTGGAGGATTGTCTGTTCTGGGTTGGCAGGAGCAGGATCTAGGGGCTAGAAATTTAGTGCAGGCATGCAGTCATTGTGGGATAAATGCATGGTCATGTGGTCTGTTTTGTCCAATCAAACAGCCCAATTTTCACTGATTTTTCTTCCCCATTTCTATATATACTGTATATACGCACATTATATATAACAGGCTGAGGGCAATATGATTTTTTGGAAGTGAACAGTTCATCTAGAGGGTCAATGTTTTTCCACTATATCCCAAAACAATTCCAGTCAATATCTGTTTCAATAAACATTGCCTGAGTTTATGTCCCCCCCACCCCTGACTAATCCTATCCCACTGTTTAAAAAAAAAATAAAAATCCTGAGGCTCCTCCGGGTTCTGGTACCCTAAAGATACTCCCTCCCCCAAACCCTCCGCTGGCCAACATCTCATACAAGTACAGTCCTTGCATTATATAAGAAACTTTATCCATATTGGGTAGTTGCATTTTTACAATACTGGCAAGAACTTGTATAACACATGTGACTGTACTTGCGTGAGACAACAGCGTACACCAGAGGGTAAGTGCTGGCAGCTGACTCAGGGCTGGGGAGGGTGAATGCACTAACAACAGCAGTCAATAGTGTTTTAACCTACTGCCAGTCATAACTACTGTTCATTGCTAAGAAAAAGCTGGGCAATTGTTCCTATTAAATACTGATATGTGACTTGGTTTTGACCAATCACGACTGTGTTTAAATACAAGGTTCAAAATATGTAATTTTCGATCTATGCATCAATATAAAATCTCCTTATTTAACAACCCCACACAACAAATATATATATGTATATATAGTGCAGCACATGAACTGAAAATCAAGGTGGAATTACCTTTTTTCGCATCTGATACCTTTTCTATAACTTCCGCTTTTTCTTGTATCAGTTGCCTAATTTTCTCAGAAAGCTGCTTTTCAGTCACTAATGCAAAAAAAAAGGAAGACCCTAGTTAGATGGAAGCATGGTTCAAATCTGGTTAAGCCAACTAGCACGATGACTCCTGCAATGCATTTTGTACTGTATTTTACATGGCGCTACATCATACTGAAACGGACGCCTTGTAATACTACACTGAATGAGCATGACAATGGGTTTACATTCAGTGATTCAATCCTGTTTAAACAAATAAACTCATTCAATTCATTCACAGTTCTCAGAGACTAATCGGTGGAACCTGGTTCAGGGTTTAAACGCTTGAAGACAATCTGCCCTATGGCCCCTGCCCTGCTGCCGACCTGAGTTTGAAAGCAAACCTGAGAAGCACGTTAGAGGCAGGCCAAGCTCAAGACAGCTGCCCCAAGCAGTGTGTCTCGACAGAGAGGGCTGGCAGCAGGTTTCTGCACCACAGTGACTCCTGTGGCTAGGCCAAGGAGCTTGCCTGCAGCAGGGAAACTGTGGCTGTGAGAGAAGGAAGATGCACCACCCTGCCAGCAGAGGTGGAGGGGAAGAAACACAAAGAAGACCTGATAGCCATCTGAGTAAAAGCTGGCTGGACCTGATCAGGGTACATCCCTGTGAACAGGCTGTATCCTTGAGACAAGCCAACACCTGGGAGAAAACCTATATGGAAAAGAAGTCCTCAAGGCAGTATGGTTTTGTGTTTAAAAGCACAGAACTATGAACTAGGAGCTTCCATGCTCAAATCCTTCCACAATCACTGACTGTGTGACCTTCAGCATGTATCTTAATACCCCTCACCCTGCTTACATCCTCCCAGCCTTAGAACCGGTAGCAACAAGATGTGAAGGACATCTCAGCTGAGCTGTCTTGGTGGAGAAAATCCAAGAGGACAATGTCAGGCAGCAAAGTCACTCCCTGTTACTGCCTGCCCCAGCATCAACATAAGAATTTTTTTTTTTTTAATGTCACAGTCCCTGACCATTCAAATGTTATTCCATGTATTATCCATCTGACACTAACCTAAAAACATTATACGAGGCTTATTTTTAACTATTTATTTAATCAAGACTTAGCCAACTGTTATTTAGAAAAGGTTATTTACCAGTAACTGTAGATTTTCAACAGAATCTTCTCCATAGAGCTACACATACTAAGCTGTCAGCATCAGGACCTCTAAGAAACTTTTGCCTAGCTGGGGCCGCCCACGTTGACTTATCTTGGGCGCCACCTATATAACTAAGAGACGAAGCATGTAGCGACAGGCACTACTTCCAGGGTATACCACCTGAAAATACCGAAGGTGGCACCTGGAAGAGTGAGCTGTGACTCTACGGAAGAGATTCTTTCGAAGATCTGTTGTTACTGGTAAGTAACTAACCTCTTCTTTGAGGACAACCCCTCAATAGAGCCACACCTTTGGTATGATCTCCAAGCAATACCAAACTGCAGAACAAGAAGACAGACAGATGGAGAAACATAAGCCCCAGAAGACGGCAGGCCTTGGAAGACAGCAAGACAGAGGTCAGTCCATTTAAGTACACTCAGATCCAAAGGGCAGTATTTAGGTAAAGGAGGTGGAATGGCCCATGCAGCAGTAGCTGCAGAAACAGAATGAAAACAAGTCGCTGCGCTGTCCGGTGGGAACCACTCCAGCACGCTGGCAACCCGAGTGCACACTTCAAGTCCGGGGATGTCAGGAGGGAGGCTGGCAGAAGGATTCAGATAATCCACTCACTTCTCTGGTGGTGGTGGTGGTGGTGGGGGGGGGGGGGAGACAAGGCAGCACTGCTAACAGAGTAACACCTGGCGCAGACTTGGTGGAGGCACCACTGGCAGTGTGGGTGGCCACATGCTGCCTCACACCTTCCAGGACTGCCACAAGTGTGCGCATTCACACTGAGGGAGGCTGGGGGATTGGGAAAACATCTCAATTGGTAGCTGAAAGATGATTGAGGCCCATCACATCCAATGTCCACTGTAAACCTCAAATGAACAGGCCTCTGGGGACTGTCATGGCGATCTGTGTTTGCCTGGAGTATGCCGAAAAAGGAGACAACTGGAAACAGGGCCCTGCCTCACGGGCTAAGCAAAGAGACCAGACACCATGGCTGATGGAGAACCGATCTGAGTACAAGGAGACCTCAGACTGGAGCTGGAAGCAAGGCACCACTGAAGGAAAAAGCTGGTGGGAAAACACTAGAAATCTTTAAAGGTAAACCCAGCATATGACCAGTGGTGGCATGGTATTCTGCAAACACATATCCTCAAAGATGCTCCAGTTCACAGACTACAACATTTTATGCAACTTTGCTCTAGCCTCTGGCTGGTCTCTACACCCCCTGACAAATTAATGTTTCAGGTGTAGCAGATGTAAACACTGCACTGACATAAAAAAGGCAAGGAATTTGTGAACACCCATACAGGAAATATGAACTAGATTTCAAGTTCTTCTCTTAGACATGAAAGGCACCACATAACTGGGTAGCTGCTTATGAGATCGCTTTTCACAATGGTAAACCAAGAAGGAAATTTAAAGCTGGTCTGACAGCACAGTGGTAGCACTACCGCTTACAGTGCCAACGACCCAGGTTCAAAACGAGCACAGAGCATCAGAGGGTGAGCAGGAGGACAAGGACCAAGCATCCATAGGACAGCTTTCCTCTCAGGGGGGTGGGGTACAGTGCTGGGGGATAGGGTGCTTGAGACTGCCAGACTAGGGAGTGGAGGAGCAGCGGATGTCAATGGGCTGTGTGTGGGAATGTGCACAGCAACATTCTGGATACCACAGCACGTCTGCCCCTTGTGCACATGAAAACATGCCCCATCACCCCTAAGCGTGATGTTGCTGATTAAATACGAACATAAGAATGTGCCAGCAGAAACAGACCACCCGGTCTATCTAAGTCTGCTCAAGTGTGCAGCCAATACCCCCAGTTTGCAGCTGCCCCACCCCCCCTTTTGTCATCCCACTGCCACCCCACCCTCACTCTCCCGCTCCCTGCCCCACGCCTTTGAAGCTGTTCACAGATTTACATGATACCACCCATTCTGGTAGGGCATTCCATTTTGCTACCAAATAAACTTGTACTAGAAAATAAAGAAATAGCAACATGCGACAATGCTGGTGGAAATAGTAAATTTATTCACAAACTGCCATCTGAATACACGCTAATCATTTCGTGTATTTCCTCGCTGCTGGAGGCAACCTCTAATGAAGCCTCCAGCACAAGGCGACACGTAGGGGTAGCTGGCACTGAATGCACTGTGAATAAACATACTATTTCCACCAACACTGTGGTGTGCCACTGGGACCAGAAGAAGTAAAACAATTACCAGCAGCCAACACCCTTCTCAGCCCCCCCATCGCCTGCACCAGGCCCTACCTACCCAACTGCTCCTGGATTCCTCCTGGCTCCACCTCTGCCGAGATGGTTAACCTCAAGGTGCATCATGGGCCACCTGAGCACCAGGATGAAGGAGAGCCTTAGATGGGTGACAGGAGACACTAGCAGAATGGCTGAAGGTCAAAGAAGGTCCTGGTTGGTAGATAAAGAAAATTGAAAAAAAATGAAATTTAAAACTCTAGTGGGGTAGCATTGCTGTGCTGTTGAGTACAACAATGTGGAATATGCAGTGCCCAGACATGTTACAGAATTGGGAACAGGTACAGATTACTTAATGGGTATAGAAAAGGTGAATCAAAAATAAAAGGGTGGGTACTACAATGGCCAACCACTGCACAGGAGGCATACTGGATTTGCAGCCAAAGAGCAAGACAGTGTCTGGGACTAAACACCTCTTTAAATTGGCCCCATTTTAGTAACAGCCACTCCAAGACAGTAGTGACCTTAACTATACAGCTCAATTCATAATTACTGAAGTCTGGAATGCTTAATGGTGAGTCCTTATGAAAGCAAAAGGAAATCTAGCTTGTATTCATTTTAAACAACTTATGAATCATAAACTGGTATAATTAATATAGCCTAAAGAGGGAACCTTAGTATATGAAAGATTTCAATTGTAGTTGTGGGACAATTCTGATAGTCCCTATGCAGCATTTACATTTATTAAGCAGGCTTTACCAAAGAATATTCTACATTTCTTCTACGGATAAAAAGACAGAATGGTCATATTTCTGTTTATTGTTATCAGTCAGAGTCTATATATTTTATGTAGATGTAGTAGTAGTAAAGAAGTAAAATGTTTATTCATAAATCTCTTTATGAATTGGATAAACTCAATTGAGCATTGCTCATTTATGATAAGATCCTTAAAACATAACAATAAACAAACAACACATTTCACAATACAAGTTACAAATAAATATAATATACATTTAAAAATCACAGTCTGTATAATAATAATGTCCAATCTATTTGTGTACGATGTGTTTGTTTGTTTTTATTCTGTTTTGCGCTAGGCCAGGGCATCTCTTGAGGTGCCCACTGACCATCAACTCTACTCCCGCCTGAGACCTCTCTCCCTGGGACCCCCACCAGGACCTTCCAGCCCCTGATCACCTCTCCTCCGGTAGGAGGGCCGCCCCACCTACCTGGTGGCCTTGCTGCAATTAAGAGGGTCGGTCCGTGGACAGCCAGGGGACCAGTGGAGATATGGTCCGGCACCGGGATGTGGGTGAGATCCCTGGAGCCCTCGCCCCTCCCTGATCCAGCAAGAGTTTTCTCATAATGGTTGCCCCAGGAGGCCAGCAGACGTGCAGTGACATCCGCCCTTCCCTGATCATAGCACCGCATATTCCTGACACTGCTCCCGGTCTCCACCAGGGGCCGCTAAGGAGCTGTGCAAGGCCTAAGTCCCTCCCCGGGAAGGGAGAGCAGTCCTGCAGATGCTCAATCCCTTCCCTCCACTGCCGACCCCCGGTGGCCAGAGTCCGTTCCTGAACCTGGGTCACAGGCATGGCGCGAGGTGTGGGGTCTAGCGCCTCAATCCTCAGTGCCACCAGGCTGGCCATATAATGTGTTTTTAATCGTGCAGTTGTTTACTGTTTTTATTTACTAGCATGACACTGACGTTTCGTGCATGTTGCAAGTTTGCACTACCATAAGTGATGCTTTGCAGCAAGGAATACTGTTGTAATTGAGAATACAACTTTAAGGGTACAGTATTTAAATGTCGCATACAATATGCATTGGCTGGACACTCTCAACAAAGCACTGACACATGAAATGTTGAGTGAGCCTGCCGTCTTGCTGCCTACTGGGTTGCCACTGCTTTCAGCACAAAAACTGCAATAATCACAACAACTGGTGAATAAGGGTCCATTTTTTCTGTGCTGGTCTTTTGGGGTGAGTGCTGAATCTTTCCACTCTAGCTGTGTACTTGGCTGATTTGTGCACCACCAACCAAAGGTGCTGCCCACTCTCTTGAAGGGCCTGTAATAGTAAGTCAAACAGAAACTAAGCGACTGCCTGACAAATTATTGCAGGTTACCTAAAAGAATGACAAAAAGCAATGTAAATTAGAGAGTCCATAAAGTCCCAACACAGCCAACAATAGCGTTAACATGGGGAAGCCATTGCAAGGTGGCTACAGGCTCAAAAGCAGCCCAGAGAATGGGGCCAGAAATCACAGTGTGTTGGCATGTTGAATCAAATGATGACCAGGCTAGCAAACAGCGGTCCCAGGGATGGCTAGAGCAATCTCCCACCCAGGAAACTCCCAGGCCACCTCATGCCAAAATGGCAGGAGTAGCAGTGACAAAGAAAAGGCAAGATATGGCAAGAATGATGAGGCAGTGCAGTTGTGAAGCCGACAACAGGAACGCCGAGGACAAGGCTGGCCACAATCTCTGAGTAACACAGAAAAGAGACGATAAAGTAGCAATGAAGCCAAATGATGACCTGCAAGCCAAAGTTGTGGGACAGCATAAAGGCTCAAGAAGGCGCCTGCAACTGATTGAGACATCACTGGCAGGGAATGAGACAGGGCTGTAGGAGCAAGGCATCACAATGAGAATGTCAATGGTACAGACAGTAACAGCCTTGGAATTAGAAACAGAGAACAGTAAATCAAACAGCAGCAGGAAGAATAACAAGGCAAAGCCAGGCAATGACCAGCAAGGAGAGAGCTAATGGCCAGCATGAGGACCCCAGCACAGAGCCAGAAACTGACCATGGTGTCCTAAGGGAGGCCGATTAAGAGGTAAGTGAGGACGTTTTTTCACAGAAAGGGTGATGGATGCATGGAACGGCTCACCCAGGAAGTGGTGGATATGAATACAGTGCAAGGCTTCAAAGAGGCATGGGATAGGCATAAGGAGCAACACAGATGAGTACAAGTAAATAGGCCAATGACGGAGTAAAGGCCTATGGCACATTCATAAGGCAGAAAATGGGCAGACTGGATGGGCCTTTGTGGTCCTTATCTGCCATCAACTTCTATGTTTCTATGTAAGGTCAAGGAGATCGGCAGCTGTCAATGATGAGCACAGCGATGGCAAAGAAGGCAAGGGCCTCTGGAACATTGACGGTGATAAGGCACTCAAAGGAAAGTAACAAACATAGACAGGTAAAATGCAGTCCCTGCCAGTCAGTGTCCTCCACTGTGTCTTGCAATAAAAACTGAGCACTAGCTTGCATTTACCTGGTTCATATTTGCTATTTTCCTTTGAGCGCCTTATCTCTGTCCATTGTCACTCTTAGGTTTGCCACCTATAAGCCACTGGCAGCACAGGTTTCAGCACATGTCCACATCCGTTTTCCCATACAGTCTCTGGAGTAAAACAGAACAAACCCAAACTGTAGCAAGAACATCGACAAGGCGCAGCCAAGCAATGACCAGCAAGCAGATAGCTATGAACCAGCAGAAAGACTCAGAGACCATCACTAGGAACTTTCCTTTTCAGAAAACTAACAGTGAAACTTCCTTTACAGAGCCACCCTTTGCCACATACTGCAGACCATCCAACCTTTGGTACATAGCAATCTCCATAATCCTAACTCTTCCATACTATCGGGTACCAAGGACTGTAACAGAACAGTACAATTACCTAAAACTACCGTAACACTAGACCTTCGAGAGGAGTTTTGCAGCAGGCTACTATATGACTATGCCGCCAGGCACTAAGACCCCACGGAAAAATTTTAGCTAACAGTACCCAGCGGGGACCACCCCCTGATGTCGGACCACCTCCAACATCCGCCAATGGTATAAAAGGGGCGGTCCCCAGCCACACCCCCAGTTCTCCCGCCAGAGACCCGGCTGACAAACAACAGAGAACCAAGCTGGCCCGGTGTCGCTGAGGGTTGAGGCGTTGCACTCGCCACACCTCGTGTCACGCAGATGACCTGGGTTCGGGAACACGCCCGGTCCCTAGGGGTTGGCTTGAGAGGGAACAGACTGAACGTCTGATGGACTGCTCTCCCTTCCCTGGGGAGGGTTTGGGGCGCCATCGCTCTGCAGCGGCCCCCAATGGAAATCGGGGGCACTGTAGGTGTGGCGAACTCGGGTGAAGTACGGTGGATGTTGGCACGTCCAGGCTGCAGTACTCCACAAAGGTGCGCACCAAGCCCCAAGTAGAAGCCCGGTAAGGGCTTGTTGTATTTACTGTAACAGAAGGTGATGCAATGGACCAGCCATCTGACAGAGTCTGCTTTGCCACAGGCACCCCAGGGTTCTCGGACAAAGGAACAAAAGCTGGTTGACTTTCTGAAAGTTCGGTGCAGCTAATGTAGTACCTAAGCACTTACGTAGATCCAGAGTGGAGGAAGGGCCTCCCCCGATTAGCATACTCCAGATAATAAAACGGAAGGTTGATGTTCTGATTAAGGGTAAACTGGGACATCACCTTAGGTAGGAACTTATGATTAAGTCCTCAAGGACACCCTGTCCTTGTGGAAAATTAAACACAGCTCTTTAGCCATCAGAGCCCGAAGCTTGGAAATCCTCTGAGTAGAAGTAATGGCACTAAAAACAACGCTTCCATGACAGAAAGCCGAGCTCGCAATCCACGGCTGGCTCAAGGAGGCAACGCTAAGTTTTCTAACAAAACAAAAGATCCCAAGGAGGGATGGGGTCCCAATGGAAGGTTCAAGATGAAGAATTCTCAAAACTGTTCGGCCAGATCCGCCTGGGCAACATATTTGCCATCCACCGTGCATGATAAGCAGGGATAACAGAAAGGTGCACCTTGATGGAAGAATAGCGGAGGCCTGTGTCTGACAGAGAGAGTAGGTACTCAAGGACAGCATTCAGAGGGCACAGAAGAGGGTCCAGACCCCAACTGGAGACCCACAAGCAAAAGCGTTCCCACTTCATGGCATAGGCAGCCCTAGTGGAAGGTTTCCTGCCTGCCACCAATACTTTGACCACTCTGGGAGAAACTCCAAAACGAGAAGTGGCTATGTCTGCAGGTGCCAGGTATGCAGATGTAGGGATCGGAGGTTTGGGTGAATCAGCCTGCCCTGCTCTTGCAACAGTAAGCGGGAGGACAAGGGAAGGGGAATTGGAGGTTTCAATGTCAGCTGCTGCAGTAGCGGGAACCATATCTGACAAGGCCAAAGCAGAGCTATGAGAATCATTTCCACTCCTTCTGCTTGGAGTTTGAGCAGAACTCTGCAGAAGAGGAAAGGGAGGGAAGACATACAGAAACCTCCCTGTCCGGCAGAGAGACAATGCGCCTCGCCAGAAAACACTAGGCTCGTGATCCAGCAAGCAGAAACTGGGCAGTTTTGCATTGCATGGGGACACGAACAGGTCCAGCTCTGACAACACCATCTTTAGAAGAGGTCGTCCATCACAGACTACAGGAGTTCCCATTCATGAGTCCTCAACAGAGACCAGCTTAAGATGTCTGCCAAGGTGTTTTGGACCCTGAACATGAACTGCGTGAGCAACAGGCCATGGTCTAGAGCCCAGAACTACATTCTCATAGCCTCCTGACAGAGGGGTAGGAGTGAGCTCTAGTTGTTGATGTAATAAATGACAGACATGTCCATCTGCACTAATAGGGACCTGGACGGAGGTCCAGGAGAAATGCTTGAAAGCTAACAGAACTGCCCTCATCTCCAGAATATTGATATGGAGGGTCAGTTCCAGAGAAGACCATGTACCTTAAGGCTTGACGATTTTGAAAATGAGCCCCCAACCCACGCTTGAGGCACTGGTTGTGAGAACCTGTGAAGGGCTTCTCTCTGAAAGGGACTCAGGACTCCAGATTCTGGGGAAGAGCCACCAAGAGATGTGTGTACCACTGCTCTGGAGATAATAACCGACTGGTCAAGACCAAGGGTTCTAGAATCTCATGTCACAGAATTTTATGCAGAACTTGTAACTAATCATAGAACTTCTAGCGGTGCCGCAGAATTCACTCTTCTTGGTGATTTTATTAATATTTCTTTTATCCATAGAATCTGGTTCCTTACCCTCTTTTATATACAAACTCCC
Organism: Neoceratodus forsteri; assembly: GCA_016271365.2. Classification (NCBI taxonomy): domain Eukaryota; kingdom Metazoa; phylum Chordata; order Ceratodontiformes; family Ceratodontidae; genus Neoceratodus; species Neoceratodus forsteri. Next base: position 47,178,884 of record CM057451.1, read on the forward strand.
TATATGTTCAGAATGTGATGTTATCATTGCTATAACATCATAAATTAGCTAATGAAATGGCTGCATTCTGCAACAGAAATGAACAGTCACTTATCTACCACAGCTCCCACTGCCAGAGATGGTGGCACATCACATCATGCATGGTGATATTTGCTCAACCTGCACTACAGCTTAATACAACTTTCAGTTTTACATTATTGTGCTAGGGTCAACTTAAACAAAACCTTGTCAATAGCACAGACCTGTTAAGTCCATACCTCACTTTGTACAAACCTATTTGTGCCTTTAAGGTATAGAGATGCCATCTGAAATAAGCAACTGGTAAAATGAATTTAACCGCATTTTTAAGAAAAATAAAGTAATTATGCCCAGAAAAGTGGAATATAATAATGTGTAGACCTGTTGAAAGACTCAACCTGTTTAATAAATAATTGCACTGTACACCTTTTGCCAGGTTACTGATTACATATTGTCATTGGTTGATAGAATCACCTAAAAGTTATGGAGAAATGTTGTGTGCAGGGACAGCTGTTGGGCCAGAGGAAGCATGCTGTGTTTCTGTGCCGGCAACTCAGGTTCAGAGATTAGCTCTGGGAGCTGTCTGGGCAGCACAGGGATTGGTGAAACACATCACTGCTCAGAGCCTCGGAAGGTATGGTGCAGTGTTCTGCCACATGGTGGACACATTGTGATGGGCTGGAGAGCTCTATCTCACAATCGCTTTCACGTGCATGTCATGGCCTGACAGTGTTACTCAGTGTGTCAGGGTAAGCAGGTTGGCATGAATAATTAGTTTTGCAAATCCTCTATTCCATTTCCAATGGGACCTGTATAAATGAGAATCAAGTTCATGGAAATAAAAAAATATATATATATATTATATATATATATATATATATATATATATATATATATATATATATATATATATATATATATATATATATATATATATATATATATATATATATATATATATATATACATATATATATATATATATATATATATATATATATATATATATATATATATATATATATATATATATATATATATATATATATATATATATATACATACACACACACATATATATATATATATATATATATACACATATGTACACACACACGCCCACACACATATACAGTATCTCTGTCTCTCTCACCACATGCACGCACACACACACACACACACATTTGTATGTATGTTACAGATTGTATATAAAATATAAGTGATACAGTGGGAACCTCATGAGTGGTGTAGAAAGCACATACAAACATATAAGTGATAGACAGTGGAAACCTCATTAATGGGATAGATAGCACATATAGAAATACCTTATGTATCACATAAGATCCCTCTGCATGTGTCATTTATGCAACAGACTAGACATTAAGGGAGAGACATTTGCTTTGCTTTTTAGGCATAAAATTATTTTATAAGTCTGTTATTTTTTGAACTAGTGTTACTGTGCTTCCATCATCCTGATTGCTATAACCACTGCCATGAAAGTGAAGCCAGGATGACAAGCTGACACTGTGATGTGGTAGTTTGTTAGTGCCGCAGAACTTCCACAGAAATTACAACCACCGCTGCAGAAGTTCTGATGGTAAATGGTAGTCTTGCCGCAGAACCTTGGTCCCACTGTGCCGCAGAAAAGTAGGGGGCCCCTGGTCAAGACCGTCTCCCCTCTGATTCCACTGCACCCTGAGGGCCCACTGAGGGACCTTGATAAACAGGCGTGCTGAGGGAACGGTCACTATGGCCGCAGCCATATGGCCTAGGAGCTGGAGCATGGTCTGAGCTGGGACCTGGTGAGCAGCTGAAACTTTGTAGGCCAAAGAGCAAAGGTGTACTGCCCTGTCCAGCAGGAGGAAGGCCTACCCTTGCTCCGTGTCCAGGATTGCCCCTATGTATTGTAACCTCTGACATGGCTTCGGGAATGACTTTGCCATGTTTAGGTGCTCCCAGGGAGCTGAACAGACTTAAGATATCCTCTAAAGCCACCAGAAGATGATTCTCTGGTGGTGGTCAGAAGCCAACCGAGGTAGGGATAAATGAAGTGACCCTGCCTCCTTCGGCTGCCGCCACTACCGCCAGGCACTTCGTGAACACTTGCGGTGCTAAGGAAAGGCTGAAGCGCAAGGCCTGAAACTGAAAATGCCTTCCCTGAAAGGAGAACCTCAGGAACCTCCTTTGAGCTGGAAGCACCATAATATGGAGGTAGGCATCTTGCACGTCCAGGGAGCAAAGCCATTCCCCTTGATGCGACATGGGAAGAATGCCCAGCAAGATGGCCATCCTGAACCTCTTGTACTCTATGTAATTGTTCAAGAGGCTCAGGTCCAGAATCGGGCGCAGTTCCCTGCCTTCTTGGGAACCAGGAAGAAACAAGAGTAGAACCTTTCCTCACTGTGAGGCTGGAACGGTTCTATGGCCTTCTTGTCCAGAAGGGACTGAACCGCTCCCGAATGAGCTCAGCATGGAATGGGAGTAAGTCATTTGGACCGAAGGATTGTCCGGGGCACTCTATAGGAATTCCAGCATGTGATCCTCTTTATCAACTGGAAGACCCATGCATCAGTAGTGATGGTGGCCCACCCATCAAGGTAAAATGAGAACCGACTTCTACACCTCTCCCTGGACTCGCAAGAGGTGGGAGGTCAGACAAAGAGTCAGACGTTGGAGCCAGGGTGGGCAGGGAGACCTGGGAAGGTTTAGTGTTCTGAGGTCCCTGTGCTCCACCAGGTTGAGAGGGAGCTTTATGGGCAAAGTTGCCTCTCTGTTGCTGTCCTTGGGCTTCTGCACCTCGCAACAAAAACTGTCGACGCCTGCCTGGGGTCTGATTAGATCTGTATAACTGATGCACAGACTGAATGGCCTTACCCAGAGTCTTGAGGTCCAAGATAATGTTTTCAATGTCTGGACCGAACAGCACAGACCCATGGAACGGAGCATCTATGATGGCATCCTAAAGGTCCTGCCTAATCCAGAAACCCGAGCCAACAGTAGCTCCACATACAGACCCCGTGACAGCTGCCCTGGCTGCTGTGTCTGCCAAATCACAGGAGGACCTTAAGACGTGCTTCCAAAATCTAGACCTGACCAGGGCACGCCTAGGAGCTCCGCTTTGGATCGGAATCAGGCTGTCTTTGAAAGCTCAATGGCCTTGTCCCAGAGTGACTTCTGGTATTGCACCACGGTGCCAAAAGTCGAGCAACCTAATGGTGCAGGTTGCTGAGGAATATACCTTCCTGCCGCCTCTGATCCAGACATCTGATTCCTTGTCCGGCGGTTGGGAGCTCACGTGTTGGAGCTGTTTGTCCTGCCATGGGAAGCCTTCAGCACAACAGAGTTCACCTTGGGCTGTTCACTATGGAACGGTGTGTTCGGCCAGGCACGATACAGAATGTCCGCTTTGGTATAGCGGAGACTGTCGGCGGGTGCCTCCAGGCCAGCCTGGTGGTGCCCTGAAAGGGTGTCACCAAGGGTGGTATGACTAAAGGTTTAGGCTCATTCATACCAAAGAAATGAGCCATCTTTTTCTCTCTGGGTCGAAATCCTCAGTTTCCCACTGGTTCAAAAACTGATGTGAAGCATCACATCCAAGAATGTGGGATCATCTGGAGGAGAATGGGCGACTCCCAGAGGGTCAAGGTGGTGGGGGAGAGAGAACCCACTGAGGATATGGAGGAGGCACAAGAGTCCAAGTTGGATGACCCCAAAAAGATCTGGAGCAGGAATGCCGTGCCGCCTCCTTTGATGGCTGGAGGATGATCTCTAACGATGACCACACTGTCGGTGGACCTGTCATCCAACTGAGCAGGAGATTTTCCCTTGGGAGGAGGTGACGACCACTGGGGCCACTGCGGGGAGTCTACAGGGACAGGCTGAGGCACGGGAACTGAGGGTTCCTTGGGGATACTGTCTTTCTTGACCGTGTCACACCAGGAACAAAAAAGGTAATTGACGTCGGCCACAGAGATCATGGCTGGAACCGATGGGCCTGGCATCTCCAATGTGTCAGGCTCCTCGGGTGGTGGACCTGATGGCTTGTCGGGAGCTGACAGACACTCTGGAGACATCAGGTATCTCCAGCATTTGGTCCTGGGTGGCGCCCGAGCTGATGGCAGGTCGACTGGCTGACTCAAGCGTTGGCCTTGCCTCCTGGAGTCGAAGAGTGAGGAGGCAGTCTTTGGCGGCAGTTCGCCTCTGAAGGCAGCTTGGGGTGCAGGTGGTGGGGGAGACACCAAAGGCGGGGCTGCCAAGACGTGGTCAAGCGCCGGGAGTCTGATGCCCGATGCTTCGAAGACCAGGCATCAGGCAGACTTCTGCTCAAACGCTTCCTGTCATCGGGTGCAGTCAGACGATCCGACGAGGAGGAAGCCGTACTTCTGGTGAGGGCAGCAAGGAGGCTGCTGTCCACCCCTTGACCGTCGTCAATCTTGGACTTAGACCCGGAGGCAATGGCCATAGGGCCTAAGACTAAGGGAGGGGGCGGCCTTGCCCTGAAGAAACACCGCTGACATACGCACTCAACACTGGGGGTTTCAAGGTCGGCAACCCGGAGTAAACTTGAGATGGCGGAGGGGCAGAAAACCTCTCAGGGAGAAGAACTGAACTGGCTGCTATCCTATGCGGAGACCAGGATCAGGAGTCTGAATGGGTCCTGTCCTTCTTGCAATGGTGGTGCTTCCACTAGACTTTTCTCCTTGGATTTGTGAGAAGTCCCGACCCCAAAGAAGAAGGGGATCCTAGGCCAGACGGCTGCCTTTTGAATGGCGGCCAGCTGCTGTTCTAGAAGGTAGGTCTTCAGCGCCTTTAGTCAACGGATGTGGGTCTGGTGGTTGAAACCTTGGCAGTGCAGGCGGTTGTGGGTGACCCCAGACAGATGAGGCAGGCTGAGTGATCATCTCAGTTCGGGATCCGCTTCCACACACACGCACTTGGATTTCAGTCGCTGGCCAGAGGGCGATGGGAGAAGAGATACACAGATTTGTGGTTAAAGCAACAAAGAGGCTTTTGGCAAAAAAGTTAGAGAAAATGGTGGTCAACTGGTTAGCAGTAGGTGTCCATGGAGCCGATGTGAACGGGTGGACGGCGGGAAAAGAACGGGTGTGGCTGGGTACCACCCCTTTTATACAATTGGCGGAAGCAGGAGGCGGTCCGACGTCAGGAGGCGGGCCAAGCTGGGTACTGCTAGCTAAACATTTTTCCATGGGGTTCTAATGCCTGGCGGCATAGTCCTTACAGTGTAGCCTGCTGCAAGAGCTCCCACATAAAGTAAGATCCACTGCTACACCTACAAATTTATTTCGAATGTCACTGAAATCCAAGGTTTTCAGATCACCAAAGAGTTTTCATACATTTCCCGCAATGTAATATTTTGTGTTTTTTTGCAGGAAGTTTGCAGCTATCTACACTGCACAGATTGGCAGATGCCTGGCTAATCAATTTAGGAAACATTACAGAGCAGTTAGAAATGAAGACACTGATACACACATCGTGTCCTCCAGGGACCACAATGTCAATGATCTGTCTGTCATTCACCTTGTGTTTTCTCCTAGATCCACCCACCTATTTCCCTTCCTCACACATATCTCTTATTTTTCTGTACCTTTCCACCGACTTTGCCGTATTCTTTTCAGAGATTTTAACTCTAATTTCTATTTTAAGTGTGCACTTAATATTACCTTTTTGTTTTGTTTTCAGTCCACACACTGACACATCACTGTTTTTTCTGTTCTTTTAATTTTCTACTATGACTTGTTCTTCCTGCCCATTGTCAGTCCTTTTGTACTCTACCATACTGTACATACCACTCCGTTTTGTAATTATGTTCACACCCAACACTATTTTGCAAAGCTTTATGTCTCTAAGTAATTTATGTATGCAATATTTTACATACGAACATACAACTCTGCCAGCAGAAACAGGCCTCATGGTCTATCAAGTCTGCTCAAATCTGTAGCTAGCCTCTACATTGCAGCTGCCCCCCTCGTGTTTACCGCCCTTTCTCACCCTGTCCCATCCTCTCGTAAAACTCCCCACTGTCCTACCTGATACCACCTCCTTGGCACAGCCTTCCACTTAGCCACCACTCTCTGTAAAATGTCTCCTCAGCTCTCCTATATATTTTTTTTCAATCTATTTTTATTCATCCCCAGTGGTCAGGGCATCCTTCAGGTGCTCACTGGGCTAGGGCCTCTCACTCCCTGCCTGAAACCCCATGCATGGATCTCCCCACCCGCACTGCCCAGGCCAGACCCCAGACCCCAATTAGCTGGGATCCATGCAGCCTACAGGTTGGCGCTCGGGAAGATCACGGCAAGCTGGGCGGCGGTGGGATGTGGGCGTGCTGTGGGGTCCCTTCATCCCGCAGACCTCTGGAGGGGTCTTTCCTACTATTCCCTGTGCTGTCCCCAGTCCTCCCGCCCCTTGCGTGATGCACGTCGACGTTCTGGCGCACGGCAAGCCTAGCAGCATCAGCTACGCTACTACGTGCTTGCCTGGTCTGCTGCAGTACCCCCAGTCTCCACCGGGGGCCGCTAACAGGCCAGGACATCGCACCCCCTCTTCCCCGGGGAGGAGGGCACCACAAGGGCACATGTCCTCAACCTTCCCCTGCCGACCCCCGGCACCCAAGTTCACTCCCGAACCCGGGTCGCCGGCATAGCGCCAGGTGTGGCGTCCAGCGCCTCAACCCTCAGAGCCACCTGGCCTACTCTCTCCTATATATTCTCCCCTCCAATCTGAGACCATGCCCTCTCGTGTCCCTCCCCCTCAACTTAAATACCCCTTCTGTACCTGTCTTGTTTATCCCCGTCATGTAATTTAAAGGTCTCAATCATATCCCCCCAATCCCTTCTCTCCTCTAATGAGTACATATTCAACTCCCCCAGCCAATCCTCACAGTGTCTGCCCTCCAAACCCTGGATCATCTTTGTTGCCCTCGCTGTACCCCTCCAGTAATCTGACATCCTTCTTTAGAAATGGGAGCCAGAACTGCATGCAGTACTCAGGTCACATCCATCGTGGAGTAAGCTAATGGAGACTATCCTGAAGGAGGCTGGTGGCCTCTTAAACCCAAGGACTACAGGACAGCAGACAGCATGGCTCATACGTGGCGATCCTGCCAAACCAACCTGGTGGGTTCTATGACTGGGTAACTAGGCAGCTGGACGGGACATGCAGTGGATGTCCTGTATCTGGACTTCAGTAAGGCATTCGACTCAGTGCCACATGGAAGGCTGGGAAGGAAGTTAGTAGGCACAGGGGCAGGTGCAATGCTGGTGAGATGGGTAGAAAACTGGCTGCAGGAAGGCAACAGAGGGTGGTGGTGGGTGGGAGCTCTCACACCCAAGGGCAGTGACAGTGGTGTCCCACAGGGGCTCGGTGTTGGGACCAGTGTTGTTTGGGATATTCATTGCAGACATATCATGGGACATCAAGAGCAAGATCAGTCTGTTTGCTGATGATACCAAGGTTGGCGCGGTGGTGGATGACCTAGGGGATGGCAGGGGTTGCAGGATGATCTGGCAAAGCTTGAAACCTGGTCAGACACCTGGCAACTGGGCTTTAATGCCAAAAGTGCAAGGTGATGCATTTTGGGATGAAGAACCAAGGAGGACTTACCAGCTAGGGGGTGCAGCTAGCCCAGACAGAGGAGGAGAAGGATCTGGGTGTGCTCATCACAGGGTCAATGAACAACTCGGCACAGTGTAGGAAGGCAGCTGCAAAGGCCAACAAAATGCTGGGTTGTATTGAGGGTATATCACTCAAGGAGGGAGGAGGTGATTCTGCCACTGTATAGGTTCATTAGTTAGACCACACCTGGAGTACTGCGTGCAGTTCTGGCGTCTATTCTAGCAAGGGACATTAAGTTACTGGAGGGAGTGTAAGCGTAGGGCGACAAAGATGATCAAGGGTCTGGGGACTTATCATATGAGAGGAGGTTGAAGGAGTTGAACATGTACTCACTGGAGGAGAGGAGAGACAGGGGGACATGATTGAAACCTTTAAATACATGAAAGGAATAAACAAGACAGGTACAGAGGGGCTGTTCAAAGTAAGGAGGGAGGCCACCAGGGCCATGATATGAGACTGGAGCGAGGAAGGTTCAGGAGGGAGATGAGGAGACACTTTTACACAGAGGAGGGTGGTGGCTGGGTGGAATCGTTACCTGCAGAAGTGGTATGCAGTAGAACAGTGGACTGCTTCAAGCGAGGATGGGACAGGACAAGGGGAGGGTTAATGAAGGGGAAGGGTGGAAGGAAGGGGCAGCTGCAGAATAAGGGGTGCTTGCTGCACATTCGAGCAGACTTGATAGACCTCTAGGCCTTTATCTGCTGGCAAATTTCGTATGTTCGTATGTTCGTATGTGTGGTCTGACCAGTGACCTATACAGAGGCAGGATCACCTCCCACCTTCTGAAGGAGATTCCTCTCGTAATACACTCCAACATCCTGTTGACTTTAGCTGCCACCTTCCTGCACTCAGCAGAGCTGTTCATATTCCGTTAACCACCCCTAGATCCTTTTCTCTCGGTGGAACCTAACTGAACCCCCTCCCAAATGATAGCTCCTCCCAGGTTCCTTGCTCTGATTTTCTACCTATATGATATATTAGTTTGTTATCCGCTAGCTGGTCGATGTTATTTTGCTATATGCATTAGAGTACGGAAAGAGGCGGACTAGGTGGGCCACACGTTTCTTATCTGTCTACCTTCTGTGTGTATCTATGTTTGTAATTTTTTTCCTCCTCACTGTACCCTTCCTCTGGGTCGCACCTGGAAGCGAGCCTTGGCTCAATGTGCCTTTCGGTTACCAAATTTTAAATAAATAAAAATTCAGCAGGGGTTCCGAGATGTTGATAAAAAAGCAACAACAAAAAAAACACAAAAAACAAATTTATCATCCGCCTATGGTCCCAGAAGCCCTCTGGTTTAAATGAGACTTATTTTCTACTTGCGTCTTTCAGCCCGCTTATGGTTTACCACTCAAGTCTGTCCTTTTAACCCCCCCTGCAACCCATTTGGGGCACGTGTATACATATTCACATGGGTGTCCCAGCTACACGTGTATATCCATTTTCATTTTCTCAAAATGTCCCTGTCCCCCCCTCCTTGTCTCCTTTCAGCCTTCTCACTATGCCTAAATAATTAAACCTTACTTGAGGATGCCTCGGCTCATTCACTCCTACGTTGCCTCTCCCTCCCCATAATCACCTTTTTTGTTTTCCAGCTTCTATTCTTAACTTGCCTATTATCACTTTTTCTCCTAGATTCACCCACCCATTTCCCTTACTCACATATTCTGTACTTTTCCACTGACTTTGCTGTTTTCTGTCCATAGATTCTAACTCTAATTTCTATTCTTAGTGTGCACTTACTACCTTTTTGTTTTGTTTTCAGCCCCCATATGCTGACACATCACTTTTTTTTCTTTCTTACATATCCAATCCCAGTACCAGCAACCGACAGTGTCACAAAGACGATCAGAGTGGCAATGGAAGCTGAGAACATGGCCAGAAATCACCCACAGGAGGAATCCAACAGTGTATCATTGGGACCCAGAGGAGAAATGCACTAACGGCAGACAGTCATCGAATGGCATAGCCTTGACGAATTGCACAGCGTAGGTAGCAGCACTGCCCCAAAATGGGAGACCAATGATGGGAGAAGCTACATCTAAAGAGCAGCAGGGCAGCCCAATACAGAACTATGGTTTATGACCAAAAGAGCTTGCAGAAATGCAGCACCAGAGCAGAGAAGAAAACAACAACTTCATCGACTTCAGCAATATTTAAACAGCTGTAAAAACATTGAGAAAAAAAGGAAAACACCAGCCACAGATTTTGATGAAGGCATTTGATGCAGTCGATGGCAGAAGAAAAAAACAGAGGAGGTATGGGGCCGCCCATATTATATAGGTGGTATCCAACGAACATCAACATGGACCGACCCTGGCTAGGCAAATATTTCAAAGTGGTCTTATGCGATTACTTACAGTTCCAAGGTGTGGCTTTATTGATGGAGATGTCCTTGAAGAATATACAGTAGAAGTATATAAGCTTTAACGACAGAAAAGACCCAAGTCCATCCAGTCTGCTCTGTTTCTACCTACCTAATTCCTAACAGCCTATCGCTGTGCAGGCCTGGATGTGCCCCTTATAGAGCTTGGCCCCTCAACTCATCATCCCCACTTCCTGTATCCCCACCAGCCTCATACGTCCTTTTAAACCTTCCCATTAATCTCCATTTGTAACCCCTTGTCCTAGCTTCTCTGTTCCTGGAAAACAGCTCCACAGTCAACCTTGTTAATTCCTTTCAAGAACTTAGAAGGTCTCCATCACCTCTCTTTAGCTGAGAAAATACATGTTAAGCACCTTTAGACGATCCTCATAGGATCTGCCCTCCTGGCTCTGAATCATCTTGGTCACCCTGCTTTGTACATCTCTAACCTTTTCCTGTCCTTTTTAAGCGGAGAACCAGGAACTGGGCACAGTACTCAGGTGTGGCCTCACAAACGACCAATATAGTGGTAACAGTACCTCCTGCCTTGCTGTTGAACCCTCTCCCAACGCACCTTGTCAGCCTTGCAGAAGGCTTTGTTACACTGGCTTGTTTGTTTAAGGGCCTCACTAGTGAGTACTCCTTTTCTCTGATGTGTCCAGCTTAGTCCTCCTCCCCAACCCAATACTCTGTTCTGGGGCATTTGTTCCCTAATAAATAAGTGCATAACTTGGCGCTTTATGACATTGAATTTCAGCTGCCAGACTTTGGACCAGCTTTCTAACAGTGTTCGGTCTTCAGGTAGGGGCACTTCATCTTTGCAGGAGGAGTCTGAGCTGGTGTTGGGGTGGATGTCCTGCAGATAGTTTTGGACTGCACCCAGCCTACCCACACTCACTGGACCCTGGTCTGACCAGGCTTCTTTTGAAGTGTTGGGGATCACTCAGTTCAGTATTTGTGAGGATCGTCAGGTGTTTGCTTGAGATGGGGATTTTTCCCACTGCCTTGAAATTGGTGGTAGTGAGGCCCCTAAGAAACCATTTTTGGACCCAGACATTCTCGCAACCTACAGGTCTGTATCGAACTTTCCCTTTTTGAGGAAGTTGATTGAGAAGGTAGTGGTGGTGCAGTTGCAGCAGCATCTGGAGACTTATATGACATCTATGAGCCCTTCCAGTCCAGATTCTGACCTCGTCATAGTACAGAAAATGCTCTGGTCAAGGTGCACCATGATCTACTCCTTGCAATGGACACTGGACATAGTTCCATCTTGGTTCTGTGTGACCTTTCTACAGCCTTTGACACGGTGGACCACAGAGTGTTGTTGGCCCATCTGGGGCACTATGAAGGACTAGCAGGGGCAGTGCTACTGTGATTTGAGTCCCACCTCCAGCACAGCGCCAGCAGGTACATGGTTCTTTCATCTGACAGTGCTGCACTCTGCTGTGGTGTGCTTTAGGGGTCAGTTTTGTTCCCATGTTGTTCGCTGTGTACACATTGCCAGTGGGGAGATCCATAGATGATATGGCTGTTTTCACTGTTATCAATGATACCCAGCTGTATATGTCTTGTGCCCCTAATGAGAGGACAGTTATTTTGAACGGAGTGCCTTAGGAAATTCAGGACAGGATGGTTGCCACTTGACTTAGGAGGAATCCTTTGAAGATGGAGGTGCTACTGGTGGAGCTGGGGCAGCATGTTCATTAGCTTCAAGTTGTGATACCATTTACCATCTCTGGATGTTGTTACTCTTGAAGTTATAGACAGAGTGAGGAATCTGGGGTCACTGTGGACTCCAAGTGGATATTAGAACATCAGGTGTTGGCTGTTTTCACAGTGGCTTTTAACATTTTTGGAACATCTCCTGGATCAAGTCCTTTCTTAAGCTATTTGACCTAGCAACACTGCTGCACACACTTGTCTCATCAAGACTGGATTACTGCAACGCTCTACTCCTGGGGTTATCCACAAAGCTGCTTTATCACTTGTAGCTAGTCCAGAATACAGCAGCCCGGCTGGTTGCTGGTTTTTCCCTCTTCAAGCATATCATGCCAGTTCTCCATGTTCTGCACTGGATGCCAGTGTGGTGGCGCATCAACTTCAAGGTGTGCTTGTTAACTTACAAGGCCCTGCACGGTTTGGGTCCTGGCTACCTGAAAGACCTCCTGACCCCATATGCTCCAGGCCACTCCCTTCGGAGAGTGGATGCGGGACTTCTTTCCATTCCAAAATCCTGTTTAAAATCCTCAGATAGGGCATTTGGAGTGGCAGCCCTGCTTCTCTGGAATGCCCTCCTCTGACCATTTTTAAACGTAAGCTAAAGACTTACTTGTCTACCATGTGTTTTGGGACATGATGCTGTTATTTACCCAATATTCTACTTGGCATATTTATTACCTCATTTCATTATTTTGTTTTAATTAACTTGTTTGCTTTTGTGAGGTGCCCAGAGCCCCGAACTGGGTGCCATATAAATAAACTGCCTTGCCTCCAGTCTTTGCAGGTCTCTCTGCAACTCCTTATCCCTCCACGTTGTCAACCCTACCACAGAATTTAGTGTCATCTGCAAAAAGACAACCTGCCCATGACTCCCTCTCTCATGTCGCTGATGAACATACTGAAGAGGACTCAGCCTAGAACACTAATCAGACCCCATTCACTAAAACTCGCTGCTGCCTCCCCTCCATCTAACCCCCTCCCTACCTTACTATTTCCTTAGCTGTTCCCAGATTCCCCATCTTCTTCAGCAGCCTTCGGTGGGGCACCAAGTCAAAGGCCTTACTGAAGTCAAAGTACAGTAAATCTACTGCGTGCCCTTTATCAACTACATCCTGACTGCCCAGTAAAGAATACTATAGGGCTGGTCTGACAAGACCTCCTTGCCACGAACCCATGCTGCTTACTATCCTGAAGTTTGATTTTCTCAGGTAATCCACTAGGCCCTCTTTGACTAGTATTCCATCAGTTTCCCTACCACAGAGGTAAGGCTAACAGGTCTTCAGTTTCCTGGCTACTCCTTCTACCCTCCCTGTACAGCAGAACCACATCCATCTTCTAGTCCCTGGGAACTATTCCTTGCTGCACAGTTACTGAACAGCCCACCAGGGGTTCAGCTAACACCGATGCCAGTTCCCTTGGCACCCTCAAATGCATTCCCCAGCCTTCTTAACCTTTAGGACTGCCAGCTGTTTTTCGACTCTTTTTGCCAGTAAATTCCTGCAGTTCCATTTAGGGACCCTTATATCAGCTGCCTTTATGCCGATCTCTGGCAAGGGCCCATTGTTCTCACTAGGTGACTACCATGCGGAATAGACGTTTAGTTTAGTAGACATCATCATCTACCTCGGATTACACCTGAAATCCTTTCTCCTTATAAAGCTAGAGACCATGCTTGGTCCCTCTTCAAAGTCAGTGGCTCCTCCTCAAGCCTCTAGGAATACCAATCCCTCAGGAAAAGGTGCACCAAAGAAATTCACCAAGCCAAATCTAGCCACTTCAAATCTCACCTCTCCCATAACCCCAACCCATCCTCCTTCTGGCCAACAATCAAGTTCCTCCTCAACCCCTTCCCCCACCATGCCACCTCTCCTACCCTCACTGAAAACAAGGCATTAATCTCGGACCCTTCAACAGTGGCATCCCATCTACAACAAACACTTCACATTATGCGCACTCCTGACTCGCCTCCCCCACTCCCCATACCACTCTGCAGGCTTCAAATCCTCCATCTCCTCCTCAGAGATCTATCATGCCCTAATCTCCTTAAATACCACCAAATCGAACCCTGATGGTCCCCACCCCTTACCCCTGCGCTCTGCCTCAGCTATCACCAACCCCTCACTTACATCCTCAATCTCTCCTTACCACCAACTCTGCCCCACTCCATGGAAATTTGCAAGAGTAATCCCCTCCCCAAGGATGGGATCCATCTCTTGAGCAACTGCCGCCCCATCTCCTCCCTCCCTCACTAGCCAAGCTCCAAGAGACACTGATCCTCTTCAGGTTGCCCGACTTCCTCTCCTTCTCAAATTTCTTCTCTGACTAGCAATTCAGCTTCCGCAAAAGACACTCCACCTCCTCTGTCCTCCAGTCTCTAATCCATCCTTGCTGCCATGGACTGCGGGCACATCACGCAGCTATTTTTATTGACCTCGCCAAAGCCTTCAACTCCATCTCCACCTACTTCTCCTACAAAACTCCAGAGAGCTGGTCTGTCCTCCTCCACTGTAAAGTGGTTTAACTCCTACCTCTGTGGTAGGATGCAGTCAGTTTCGGTAGACAACTCTGTATCGCTTCCCCTCCCCATCCTCTCTGGAGTACCTCAAGGATCTATTCTTGGTCTAATTCTTCTTTCATTATTTATCAATGACGTTCCAACTGTCTGCCAATACTCTAGTATCCACCTCTACGCAGACAACACAATCCTTTACACCTCCAGTCCTACACCCAACTTCGTCCACTCTACCCTTCAATCTGACTTCACCCGTGTCCTCCGTTGGTTTCAAGACAACTCTCTAAAAGTCAATACCAAGAAAACCATCTCCATGGTTTTCTGGACCCCCCACAACCTGGCTAAGCTGCCTCTGCCCTCTCCTTCACTACCCTGGACGGATCCACCTTGACTCTGTACCCTCCTATAAATACCTGGGCCTCTGGCTCGATCAGCACCTTGACTACTCCGTCCATACAGACTCCTTGTGTGCAAAACTTCGCCTCCAACTCAGAGTATTCTATCGGAAAAGGATTGTATCCCTTTCACCTCTGCCATATCCTGCTCTCCAAGACCATTCTCCCCCTGTTCGATTATGGTGATGTTATCTATGCTTTGGCCCCCACCACCACCACCACCATCTCCAGCCTAGATACCCTCCTCCACTCCTTCTGCCACTTCGCTACCAACTCCCCACTTCGGAATCATCATTGCACACTCCTCCTTAAACCTTCCCTCCCTCTCACACAGAAGACACATCCACTCCTTAACCTTCATTGCCAAGTACTGGTTCGACTTCTTCCCCCACTCACCTCCACCCTCACTCCTGGCCCATTATCCTCCTACTCCCGCGCCCTTTCACCCCCGCACCTTCTCCATCCCTCATAATCAGTCCTCTTCCTCTCATCCCATCTCCCTGCCTCTGGAACCAACTACCCCTAGCCTTCAAACTCCCCTCATTCCCATCCTCCAGCAGCAATAAACCCATCCTCCGCCACCCTGCACCTGCCTCCCCAAGAATAATTTAAAGCTGTTTCTGTCCAGTCCAGCTGTTTTGTACATAACTGTATAACTGTATTGATTCACCAATACTTTGATCTTCATTGTATACAGATCAAACTTACTATATTAGTATTGCATTAGTCCTTGCTACTGCTGTTATAGAGATGTCATTACTGTCTTCAACTTCTAATATGATGTGATTGTTATTTATTCTCCTGTACTCCACTTCCCCGAAGTCGCATCCTGGAAATGAGCCCCAGCTCAGTGTGCCTTTCCTGTTATCAACGCTTAAATAAATAAATTAGCATGGCTGCTTTCGCCAGTCCTCCTTTCCTACTCTGCACCACCATGAGCCTGACGATTCCCTCCCATCTTTCTTTTTTCCCTTATATATATTTAAAGAACTGTTCTTCCCTTCCCTTGACCCACTCTGCAATATGCCTTTGCAATCCTGACTCCCTCTTGGCCTCTGTAGTTTTTTTTTTTTCTGGTACTTGTCCCATTCTTCATCCCCCTGCTTTTCTTTGTACCTTATAAAGGCCCTCTTGGCCCTCACTGCTTCCCTGACCCTTTCAAAGAACCAAACTGGTCTCATACTTGTTTCTCTTGATAACTGTTCTTGTGCAGGTTTTTACTGCCTCTGACAACCCCTTTTGTAACCCATTTTTCTTCCACTCCCCTGATGCTGTCTACCCCAGCTAACATGGCTCACACTATTTCCCTCATGTCACTGAAATCCATCCCAATCTAAATCTGAATCTAGCACATCAGCCTTATAGAAGGGCTTACTGGTGCCCACGGCCACTTCTAACCACACAGTATTGTGGTTGCTGGACCCCACTGATTCCCCGTAACATACTCTGCTTACTCCTTCTGAATTGGTGAGTACCACATCTAGAATGGCTGATTGTCTAGTGAGATCCCTGACCTGCTGTACCAACATGCAGTCCTGCAAGTCATCAGGTCCTGGCTTCTGGTGCTCCTAGCCACTGGGAGGTCCCAGTCAATGTCTGGCAGGTTAAGATCACCCACTATTACAACCTCCCCCTTTGCCATCCCCCTCTCCATTTCAGCACCCAGTTCCTTATCTCTTCTCCCTGCCCTGGTGGCCTGTAAACCAGCCCTATGCGAGTCTTCCTGCATGACAACTCTGTGAACTAAACCTACAATAGTTCTACCTCCCCTTCCCCCCCCCCCAAAGGTAGTAACCTCTACTGCCTCAATCTCTTCTCTGATGTAGATGGCCACCACTCCACCTCTACCTGTCCCTCCATCATGCCTATATAGGTGTAGCCTGTGTCACTAGGTCCAAATATTTCTTCACAGGCCCACGCTATAATGGCCACAAGATCCAGCTCCAGGGTCTGCCACCAAAGCCTGGAACTCACTAATCTCATTACCCAGACTGCTGGCATTGAGGCATACCACCTTCAAATGTGCCTGCACCTCACTTGTTCCTGCTTGCCTTCCTTTTCACTATGCTTTTATTATCCTTGTTGTTTTGTGTCTGACCTGGCTGACTCTTGTCCACTGCCTGGGTCACTACACTGAAAAATCAATGAGAATCATCTGGCAGCATGACCACCCTTTGCAAAGCTGTGCTGCCTCATGTCTTGTATATCAGGGCATTTATATCCAGGATTTCCACCATCTGCCCCTTTTAAGATGGTCTCAAGCAGTTTGCCCACAATGGAGATCAGGTTTACTGGCCTGTAATTCCCAGGGTCAACTTGTCTCTCCCCTTCCCCCTTGGAGCGGTTATCAAATCTGCCGAGACTACTCCAGACTCTAGTGAGCAGTTGAAAACTTCCACCAGAATGGCAGCTAACACCCGCTCCACTTCTTTTAACATCCTGGGGTGCAGCCTGTCCGAGTCTAGAGACTTGCTGACTTTCACCACACCTGCTAATACTAATTTATCCCTAGTGCTAATACAGTTAGTCCCTTACATACAAACATGCCATCAAAGATAAACTTAGTAAACCGGCTCGGTGGCACTGAGGGTTGAGCTGCTGGATGCCACACTTCGCGCCACACCGGCAACCCAGGTTCAGGAACGGACTTGGGTCATTCAGGGGTCAGCCGGGGGAGGTAAGGATTGAGCATCTGGAGGACCGCTCTCCTTCCTCAGGGAGGGGAGGTTTGTGCTGTGTGCGTCAGCACAGCAAGAAGGGGTTCATCTGCGCCCAGGGTGCTTGGCTGCCTCTGCGGAGGTGGAGACAGCTGCTGCACTCATTGCACAGGTGCAGGGGAGAAAGAAATGGAGGAAAATACCAGGACCCAGCTTGATCCATGATGGCCCCAATGGGCTGGAGGACATACCCGTCGAGGGAGGGTCGTAGCCCCTGCTGGGCCCACAGTGGTGGTAAAATAATGTTGCGAATAAAAAAAAAAAAAGATACACTTAGTACATTTAGGCAGCTCCCTCCCCCATTTCTACTACAGTTCCCATAGACAGCCTGCAGCCCTGCTCCAGACCTCACATCATAATTATAATGTTTTTAGGGCGGGCTGTAGCATTCTTAGCCAGTCGTATATTGCAGTTACGTCAGTCTTCAAATCTAATATTTTAAACTACTGAATGGAAAATGTTTATTTACGGTCAAAAGCTCCATGGGCAGGCAACTACACTTCATGTTGCTCGCCAGAGCACAAAATTGTGTCAGCAGCTCTGTAATGGCATGTTTGGATATTTTTACCAGTTATTGAAACTGGCATTTTACTGGTCCGACAACTTTTCATGCTAGTTCAAGTTTGCCATCCTGAACTCCTCAACCAGTTAAAAGCAGCCACAGCATAACAGACTGAGGGAAGCTGGCTACCGACTCAAGGTTTATGGAAGTGAATTGCACCCCATTGCTTTGTTTTTTGTTTTTTAAATAATACTCACACTAAGTAACTACACTTTGGATCCACTAATTCTGTGGTGCAGCCATGGTAGGGTGGATCTACAACTCACCAAAAATGGACAGTCATGGTCAGATGGTATGCTGCCATTTGGAACCTTGCATATACACTATAGTCTTCACTGTGTATGTAGTCACAGTCTTAAAACTAGAATTATAATTGGTCACCAACCTTTCGAGAGATATGGCTTTATGTTTTTGAAAACAATAAAACTAAACAGTACTGTAAACATAGACATCATTACCTTGATACATCTTGCTTTTCACCTGGAAAAAAAGGGAAAGAGTGTGTGAGAGAGATCTTAGCAAAAATATCATACTCTATGAAAAGTTGCACCGCCCCTTTCTGAACACAAAGACTAAGTTTGGCAACACTGAACACTTACCACACAGAGGCTAAGTTTGGCAACACCCAACACTCACCGCCTCAGAAAGGCAGTTTACCTGAACCAGAAGAGGTTCCATTATGTAAGGTTTGAATAAATGAAGCATTACACTTTTAGCGGGTGGGGGCTCTCAAAGTAAGTGGCAACCTTTTCTAATTATCTTTTAAATCCCCATTTAGTGCTGTTAAAAGGAACAGTGTACTTACAACCAATAAAACTCAATTTGTAAGGCCTGAGTAAACCTTCAGTTTTTCCAAGCAGTAATCTTTGATTTATTCCAACAATTTTAATTACTGTCATCTGCTCCAACAAAAGCATCTCCCTCATTTCCCACTTTTCTGCACTTTCTCCAACTGGCACCACAGCCCATCACGTCCATGCATTCTCTGTGCGAGACCTCCTTGGCCCACAACAGGGTTTGTTGCAGGATCAGGAATGTGGTGCCTCCTCCCCTGCTAGAGCGCTGCTCACAGTAGTGCCACCACCTTGGGGCCACCAGACAGTAAGACATCCTGGCCTCAACCACCATAGGGCCATCGTGCAGCCTCTATTCTCACCTGCAGTGTTAACAGTTTACCTGCTAAGATGCACCCATCTTGTTTTTAATGGGTTCTACTTCTAATTGTTTTACAGATGAGCAGACTGGAGCAGAGAGAATAAGTCACTGCTTAGGCCAAGTGGTTGCAGTGGATATCAACCCCGGATCTCCTGGGTCACAGTTCTGTATTGTACCCACGAAACTACATAGCATCCTTTCTCATTCAAAGTTTTTCTTTCTCTCCTACAACTTCTGATCTATTTATATTAGTCAACAACCCTTTTTGGACAGTCACTTTCATTCTCTCTCTCAAGGTTCCATTAGCTCCAGAGTAAGGATTCCCAGATCCCAGTTTTTCTCACATGATTCTTCATCAGATAAACAGAGCTTCAATGGGCTTTTTTTTTTTTGGCTAAACTTTTATTTATATTACTAAACGTTATTCTTAGAAAAGTAGAATTCCCAACACTGTAGTATGACTTGAAATTTGTGAAGAGCCTCCCTCGATGAACACTGTTCAGTACATACTGTAGCTGTGCTTCCTTTAGTCCACATCTGTTCTTACAAATCACACCCATTTTCCCTTCCCCTGTTTTAAGTTTTTTTTTTTTTAATTACTGTTTATGACCATTGCCTTCTACGCCCTGATCCCAGTCCTGTCACCCACCATCTCTAGGGCTTACCCCAATCCTCCATCTTCCATGCATAACCACTCTCAGTAGGGTCACTGGGGTCCCACAAACCCCTCTGAGGTCTTCCTCATTTTTCAATGAAGGCAGGAACAGAGGCAGCAGTGAGGGGCCTGCAAGCTTGATGGCATCATCCTGTCAGGACAGGTATTCCCATTTTTCTTGGTCTCCCTCCTTCAAGATGCCGCCAGCAAGGATGAACAAGCACAAGCACACATGCCGAGTGTACTGCTGTGTGGCATCAGCCAGGGACTCCCCTGTCCAACGTGTGCCGACCTACAACTCCACCCATGGTCAACCAGGTGGCACTGCTATGGTGCTGTCCCACCCCCGCCCTTCCTGGAGAAGGAAAGTACAGTTACATAAGAACTTACCGTAACAGCAGATCTTCGAGAACAGCTCTTGCACAGGTAACACCATTAGGACTGAAGCCGGCAGGCGTCAGGAACGCGAATTCTTCTAGCTAGCTCAACTTCAGCGGGGACCCGCCCCGACGTCAGTCCCGCCTCCGACGCCAGGCTGTAGTACATATACGGTCCCGCCAGATTCCCTAGTTCTCCCGCCGAGACTCCGTCACAGGTACGACATCAGAATGGGAGACCAAGGATCCACCATCAGAAGACAAGAGGGCGTAAGCCCCTGCTCAAGGCTCGGTAAGCCATGCCTCCTCCAAGGGGGAAGGTGGGTGGGAAGGTACCTGCTGCAAGAGCTGTTCTCGAAGATCTACAGTTATGGTAAGTTCTTACGTAACTGTACTATCTTACTTCGAGATACAGCTCTTGCAGCAGGTAACACCATTAGGACTGATTTCCAAGCAATAACGCTTGTAAGCATTCTGGGAGGAGGAAACTAAGAAATCCATCCAAGTCCTGACTCTAGGACAGGAGACCCTGTAGCACGGCCAGGCCGAAACCGGCTCTTTGCCGTGAAGCAATGTCCAGGCTGTAATGCCTGATAAAAGTATGCACAGAGCTCCAAGTGGCTGCAGCACAAATGGCGGAGGAGGAAACGTTGCGAAGTGCTGCAAAGGAGGTAGCCACCCCCCTAGTGGAATGGCCCCGGACTGTACCCGGGAGGGGCTTCTGCTTAGCATCATAGCAGTATGATATACAATGGACAAGCCAGCGAGAAAGGGACTGCTTCAATACTGGTTGGCCCATCATCCTCTCAGCGAAGGAAACAAAGAGTTGCTCCGACTTGCGAAGCTGTTTAGTCCTGCTCAGGTAGTACCTAAGACAGCGGTGAACATCCAAGGTGTGGGCAGCTTCTCCTCTATTAGCATATTTGGGAAATAAACAGGCAGGTCAATGTCCTGATTGAGAGGAGTGCAGAGACCACCTTAGGCAAGAACTTAGGATTCGTCCTCAGGGACACTCTGTCCTGGTGGAAAATCCAAATAAGGTTCCTTACACATGAGAGCGTGAAGCTCAGAAATTCTCCTTGCTGACAACAGCAACTAAAATAACATTTTCCATGACAGGAAACGCAGCTTGCAATCCGCGGCAGGTTCAAAAGGGGGAAGCGTGAGTTGTTCCAGGACAAAGAGTAAATCCCATGGAGGAACAGGGTCCTTAATGGGTGGCCTAAGGTGTAACACCCCTCTCAGAAAATCTCGAGAGGCATCAAGTTGCGCCACTGTGCGCTGTCCCACCGGGAAGTGG
The DNA here is from genome assembly GCA_016271365.2 of Neoceratodus forsteri. Taxonomy (NCBI): domain Eukaryota; kingdom Metazoa; phylum Chordata; order Ceratodontiformes; family Ceratodontidae; genus Neoceratodus; species Neoceratodus forsteri. Next base: position 47,200,294 of record CM057451.1, read on the forward strand.
TAAGCAGAAATAGCGCAGAGGTGCACCTTAATAGAGGAGTAGGCGAGACCCGAATGGAAAAGGGAGAGCAGGTATTCTAGCACCGCTTTCACCGGGCAACCTAAAGGGGAAAAGCCGCGTGCTTGTGACCACAGACAAAAACGGCGCCATTTCATGGCGTACGTCGCATGCGTTGCCGGCTTTCTGGCCGCGGAAAGGACTTCCGCCACCTCTTGCGAGACCCCGTGTCGCAAAATGGCTATGTCTCTAGGAGCCAAGCATGCAGGTTCAGTGAGCGTAAGTCCGGGTGGACTAGAGAACCTTCCTCCTGAGACAAGAGGTGGGAGCTGAAAGGCAACGGAATTGGAGGTTCCCGGGACAGCTGCGTTAGCAAGGGGAACCAGATCTGTCTGGGCCAGAATGGGGCTACCAGGATCATTGTTGTATGCTCCCTGCGCAGTTTGAGAAGAACTCTCTGGATCAACGGGAAGGGAGGGAAAGCATAGAGGAATCTGTCCGCCCAGGAGAGGGACAACGCGTCTCGCCAGAAAACACCAGGCCCTGGATCTAGCGAGCAAAAATTGGGCAGTTTTTGCGCTGGATGGGGAAGCGAATAAGTCCAGTTCTGGAGTGCCCCATCGCAGAAACAGATCCTCTGCGACCCCTTGAAGAAGTTCCCACTCGTGGACTCTGGCCTGGGAGCGACTCAGGCCGTCTGCGATTGTGTTGTCCACTCCGGGAACATGAACTGCAATCATGTTCGTACCGTGTCAAATTATCCAATCCCACACTCTCATGGCTTCCCTGCAAAGGGGGTAAGAGTGTGCGCCTCCTTGCTTGTTGAGGTAATAAATCACCGCCGTGTTGTCTGTCTGAAGGAGAAGAGTGCACGACGGGATTTCTGACTGAAAGGCCTGCAGGGCGTAGAGGACCGCCCTCATCTCTAGCACGTTGATGTGGAGGTGGGCCTTGAGGGGTCCATGTTCCCTGGGACCTCACCCTGTTCAAGTGCGCTCCCAACCCTAGCCCTGAGGCGTCTGTGGAGAGGATTATCTCCGGGGACGGCGCTGTAAACGGGACACCTGCAGAAAGTGTCCCTGGGTCTAGCCACCATTGCCAGTCTCGAATCACGGCATTTGTGATTCTGACCGGATGCTGCATGTGGTCTTGCCTTTGGTCCCACTGCACCTTGAGCATCCACTGAGTTACCCGCATGTGGAGCCTTGCCAAAGGGACGGTCGGAATGGCCGCAGCCATGTGTCTGAGCAGACGAAGGACCAGCCTGGCAGGGACAGTCTTCTTCGCCGAGAGATCCCTGATGAGGGATCTGATGCGTTCCGCTCTGTCGTCTGGGAGAAAAGCTTTCCCCTGAACGGTGTCCAGAACTGCACCTATGAACTGCAGCTTCTGTGACGGTATGAGGAGAGACTTCTCGTAGTTGATTATAATGCCCAGAGACTGGAACAAGTCCTGAGTGCTCTGAATAGCCAGCAACAACGCCTCTCTGAAGGCGGCCATGAGAAGCCAATCGTCCAAGTATGGGAACACATAGTGGCCCTGTCTCCTTAAGGACGCTGCCACGACTGCCATGCATTTGGTAAAGACCCTGGGGGCCGATGACAGTCCGAACGGAAGGGCCCGGAACTGAAAATGGTAGCCGAGGAACTCGAAGCGCAGGAACCTCCTGTGCACTTGAGCCACAGGGATGTGCAAGTAGGCGTCCTGCATGTCTAGGGATGCTAAAAAGGCATCCTGCTTCAGCATGGGAATGAGGCCCGGAAGGGTCACCATGCGAAATCGTTTGTAGGCGACCAACATATTTAGGTTGCTGAGGTCCAAGATTGGACGGAGGTCCCCTGTTTTCTTGGGAACCAGAAAGAAGTGGGAATAGTATCCGGAATCTATCTGGTTCTCCGGAACATACTCCACCGCTCCCTTCTGCAGGAGTGTGAGTATTTCTTGCCTGATAAGCAATCTGTGCTGACCCGAGTAATGGGAGAGCAGAGGAGGCCTCGAGGGTGGCTTGCTGCAATTCTATAAAGTGGCCTTTTTGACCAACTGAAGAACCCACCTGTCGGGTGGTTATGGACTGCCATCCTGGCAGGTAATTCAGAATACAACCCCGACCTTGATGTCCCGCTGATCCTGAGGCGGGGGCCAGGAAGGAGTCAGGCTGTGGCGGCGGGAGGGCAGCGAGGCTGAGCCAGCTAGCTGGGCGCTGACTTCTGCCCGCAGGCTGTCTTCCCTGGGCTCTGTGGGAACGGAGCCCTCTGTTGTGGACGATCGCGGGACTGTTGTCTCTGTGTCCGTCCACAAAACGGCTTTGGTTCCTACGAAAGGAACTAAGCTTTGGTCGGTACACTGCCTGGACCGACCTCACCGCCTTCCCGGCCTCTTAGAGCTTGGTGAGAACCTTCTCAGAGGGTGCACCAAAGAGAACTTCTCCTTCGAAAGAGGTGTCCATGATGTTCTTCTGGACGTCCGGGGTAAATCCGGAGACACGAAGCCATGAGTGTCTCCAGAGGCATACGCCTGAAGCTGCCGCTCTGGCTGAGGAGTCCGCGGAGTCATATGCGGCTCGCAGCACCTGGGTTCCCACATCCGAACCCATACAGAGAAGTTGCAACATCTCCTCCTTCTGCTCACCTTCTGGCAATTTCTCCGCCAGATCCAGTCCTTGTTCCCACAAAGCATTTTGGAACTGCATCATGTGGGTTAAGTAGTTCAGGGATCTGATGGCGCAGGTAGCGGAAGCGTACGTGCGCCTGCCCACAGCATCCAGCTGTTTGGACTCCGGGTCCGGTGGCAGGGTGCTCAAATGTTGCGGTCTCTGGGACCGGTCATGAGAGGCTGTTATGACCAGAGAGTCGGCCAGAGGATGTTGAGCCAAGTACTGGTCCTCCTTAGGAGCCTTGTACAGGCGGTCAGCTTTCTTCGTCAGCTCAGGGAGCGGTGTGGACGCTTCACGCTGCCTTGGTGACGCTCCACAAAGTGTCCACCAAGGGTGGTACCACCACAGGCTTGGGGTCCTTCTGCCAAGATATCTAGCAAGGCGAATCTCGGGTCTAATTTTTCCAGATCCCAGCCCATGTTCTCTTGGATATGTCTCATGATTTGAGAACGATGGGTCATCCGGAGGAGATTTAGGAAGCTCACGTGGGTCCGGAGAGGGATCGGAAGGGAGAGAGGATCTGGAGCTTGTCGAGGACTCGATCCTGTATCCTCCGTCAAGGTGAGCAGCGGCCTTCTGGGCTCTTAGGACTGGGTGACCCTGAAGAGGATCTGGACGGAGGTCTCCCTATCTGTCTTCCTTGAGGGTCCGTGAGGCTCCGGGGGGACTCGGCCCGCCCCGGATGGGGAAGGGGCGAGGGCCGGAGGGTGTGAGGTGGCGGAGGAGGTGAGAGGTGGTGTGGGAACCACATCCTTTTAATGGTATCCCACCAGTAGGTAAAGCTCCTTTACCTCAGAGAAGAAAGGCCCGACGATGGACCAGGCGCGGTGGCCAGTCGTCGGGTTCGCGTCGGCTCCTCAGGGCCTCAGGTTCCGGGAGGGTTCCTTCGAGGCTCGACAGGACCGGGTTCGCCTGTCTGGTCCTCAGGCTGTGTCAGTTCCTCTCCGTGATAGTCTCCTGACCAACGCCGTAGGGAGGCGCCGGGGTCCTCTTCTCAACTCGTGGCGGACGTCGGCCCTCCTGCCGGCGCACGAGAGGCGAAGCCTGACCGCGACAGGCGTCTGGTCGGCGGCTCCTGGGACCTGTGATGAGTGGCCGGCGCCAGGGTCCGGCAGCTTCTTGGCTGAGGGAGCTAAGCTCCTTGGTCTTCCGCTGGGGAGGAGGAGGCAAGGAGGGTAGACCTAACGTCCGGGTTCGGAATGGCGGGAACCAACTTGCGGTGATGATGATGGCCCCCAGACCTAACCAGGGCTTTGGAAGAAGAGGACGAAGAGGGCCTGGAGGTCTTGGCCTGTGAGGAGGAAGAGGAGCCCGAAGGTTTCTTCACCGCAGTGGAGGGAGGCTGAGAGCGGGCCCGGGATGGCGAATGGTCGGACACAGAGCCAGAACTACGGGAGTCGGAGGCCCTAGACGGGGACCTGGATGGAGTCTTCGCCCTATGTTTCTCAGAATGTTTCCGGGCTTTCTCAGCAGAACTCCCCTTGGAGGTGTCCATGGCCTTAACTTTCTCCTCGAGCAGGAACGCCTGCAGAGCCTTCTGGCGGCGGATCTGGGTCCGCTGTTAAACCCTTTGGCAGAAAATGCAGGACGGGTGTCGTGGTCTGGCCTAGGCACCGGACGAGGCCGAACGCGGATCCTGAACGGGATTTGCTTCCACAGGCGCATGAGGGATGGCCTTCAATGGAGGTTGAGAGGACATCAGACAGCAACTTAGCCGAAAAATGAACTTTTTCCCGAAGGAAGAACCTGACCATGCGTCCATGGCTAAGCGATCGAGAAGGGGTGAGACATACCGTACGGGGAAAAGAACAGAGAATCTGGAGGGACTGCCCTTATGTACCACGCCTGACGTCAGAGGCAGGACTGACGCCGGGCGGTCCGCTGAAGTTAGCTAGCTAGAAGAATTGGGTCCTGACGCCCGCCGCTTCAGTCCTAATGGTGTTACCTGCTGCAAGAGCTGTATCTCAAGTAAGATCACATCCCATGGGACCTTCAATCCTGCTGGACTTTAGAAGTACAGTACACCAAATACTAATAAGCATGTGCAAGTTTATTATGAACTGTAAACAAGGAAAAACATCCCCGCGCTTTGAGGCACTGCATGTGCACTGTACTTTTCAGTGTCTAGTACGCTCAGGTTAAGCAAAGCAGCACCTGTTTTCCTGGCAGCATGCAGATTTTCTTTGTTTTGTATGCTTGATTCTGCGCCCCGCCATACCCTGACAACCCAGGCTTGTTAAACCCAAGTCAACAGCATCATGAGCAGTAGCCCAAGCAGTGCACCAATGGGCTGGTTTCTCCCTCCCACATGTAAAAATAATTAACAGCGCACAACATGGGTTAGTATCTCACAGATCCCATACTGTCCCCTGAAAACTGAAGGTTCAGCAACATTCACTTCATAAGTCACGGTGATGTAAGTGTGAGACAATCTGTTGCCTTTTACGTAAACAGCAAAGCTGCTAATATTGAAACAGGGAACTCTCTTTCAAGAAAAATTGTACTGGGTAAAGCTTCTCTATACAAACTTGCTGATTAGAAATGTCTAAGAACTGCATCACTGCTCCCATAGCATAGCTGACATACAATTTAAGAATCTGCATAAATCAAAACTACAGACATGTTTAAAAATCTGTAAACACAGTAGTAGCAGTAGCAGTCATTATTTGTTTATGGCACCCTTCCCCTGAGGCCCAGGGTGCCATTACACCACAATTTCAAACCTAGAAACAATTAGGCCGGCCCGTTGGCGCAGCGGTGGATTTCGCCATAAGCTGGCGCACCGGTTCGAACGACCCAAGTCGTCGAGGGCAGGCTGGGAGAGGGATGGAGCGCCCTATGGACTGCTCTCCTTCTCCGGGAGAGGTTAGGCAGCATCCGAGCGCCGCGGACTCCTGGCGGAGGCGGAGCTCGGCTGCTGCGCTTAGTTTCTGGGAGGCGGCGGACGCTGGCATCATTGCACGTCCCGCCTCGGGAGAAAAACTCAAGGAAAAAGAGGGAGGGGAAATCCTCCGTCTAGGTGAAGCCTCCCTGGGCTTCAATTCACCCCTGCCGCCGCACTCCCAACTAGTTACTGGTTCTGCGGCACTGGAATTAGGGGAATCAGTGCTGCGGCCCCGCCCTCCGGGGCAGTGGGTGACCGGGAGGCGGCAAATAGGCAGGTGGTGGAAGCTCCGGGCAGTGACTAGGCGGATGAGCTACGGAGGACCCCAGGAAAAAGGAAAATAAAAAAAAAAAACAGCAAACAATTAACCACATCAAACCCAAATAAATAATTATATGACTTTTATCTAAGGCAAATAAAACTGATCATCTATCTGTGATGTGCTTGGAAAAGATGTTACGAGAAATCCCCAAATGCTTGTTGGAACACTAAGTTTTTAGGCCCCTTTAAAAGCCTGGGCAGGGGCCTCCCTCAAGGTTCTGAGCAAGAGAATTCCAAAGGGTAGGGCCTGCTTCCACAAAGGCCCGATCCTCCAAGTCTTCAGCCTGGCCCTAGGAACCACTAAGAGGCCCTCCCGACTGATCGGAGCGGGTGGACAGGAATATGCGGATGCAGAAGTTCAGCCAGGTAGTCTGGGCCCAGTCCATGCAGGGCTTTGTAGGTTAACAAACCTATCTTAAATGAGATGCACCACTTCACTGGGAGCCTGTGCAGACCTCACAGTGAGAGAAATATGGCATGATCTAGGAGGCCCATAAGTACACCAGCAGCTGCAGGCATCACAGCGTACCCCATTAACCTCAAGGTACAGAGTGTTACAGTAGTCGTCCTCAGGTGGAATAAGGGATCTGATCTGGTGGATATTCCAAAGACGGAAAAAGCCATTCCAGACTACAGCAGACACCTGGGCCTCCACTGTCAAGCCCTCGTCTAGTAGGACTCCCAGATTCTTCACCCTAGGAGCAGCTAACAGCCCAGAATGACCAAGCGGAAGCCCAAACTCTCATTTGCCAGCTGCCACACACACACACACGACCTGGCTCAATCACTAAAACTTCAGTTTTCTTGGGGGTCAGTCTCAGCCAATTTGATGCCATCCAGTTCTGGATCTCAGCCAGGTACTTATTAAGCACATCAACAGCATCTTGCGTCCTAGGAGTGAAAAACATATAAAGCTGAGTATCATCTACACAGCAGTGAAACCCAAGCCCATAACATCTAATAACCTTGCCTGGGGCAGCATACAGACCGCGAACGGCATTGGAGACAGGACCGAACCCTGGGGTACACCACAAGACAGAACGACCGTGTGTGAGAAAATACTTCCCTACACTGCACTTTGGGTTCTATCCTGGAGATAGGACTCAAACCAGTAAAATAACAGTGCCGGTGAGTCCAGCGTACTCCCAGAGTCAGTCCAAAAGTAAACCAAGGTCCACGGTTAGATAGCAAATGCAGAAGAGAGATCGAGGAAGATGAGAATTGACCGTTCTCGTTTATCACTCACCCTGGTCAGGTCACTGTGCATCCTGACCAGTGCTGTCTCTGAGCTGTGCCTGGCTCTAAAACCAGACTGCAGAGGCTCGATGATCTCAAAGCTCGCCAGATGTTCCTCAAGCTGCAGAGCAACAACTTTCTCGACAACCTTTCCTAGAAAGGAAAGGTTAAGAGACTGGATAGTAGTTCGCCATGACATCCGGGTCCAAATATGGTTTTATCAGAAGGGATTTCACCATTGCACATTCAAGTGCTACTGGAAGAAGTCCCTCGACAAAGAACCCCAGATAATCCCGCAAACACAAGACCCCTGGTGACCGACACAACTCACCAGAAGTCTCGCTGGGCCTGGGTCCAGATTACAGAATGTTGGCCACTGCTCTGAGATCACCTGGTATACCTCCTCCACGTCACTGACCAAATCTCCCCCTAAATCCACCCAATGCATTCTTGACCCACAGGTTGTCCACTGCTGGGCTCACAAGGCCCAACTGGAGTAATTTTGGCCCTGATGGAGGACACCCAATCTGAGAAGAACTAAGCAAACTCCTCGCATTTCACGGGTGTAACTGCTTTTATGGGCTCCAGGCAGAATGAAGAAGCCTGTCTGCAGTCCGAAAGACAGAAGCCAGTCAGTTCCTCCCCGTACCAATCTCTCTCGACAGAAAATCTGTCTTCTTCTGAGCGACTGCCTTCTGATAGCTTCATAATGAGAAATCAGAACTAGTTTGTCCTCCCAAGCCTTGGACCTCCTCCAATGCGCACCAACCTCTGACCCCTGTTTTTAACGTTCTCAAGCTTGCCATCAAACCACAGCGAGCTGAGAGCGTGACACTTGAGGATGTACATGGACCAGCACTGGGCAGTCAACGCCCCATAACAATCCTATTATAGGCTGCTATTATGGCCTCACACACCAGCATATGCTGCCAACATTTCTGAGGTGTCCAGAACTGACATCAGTCATTCACGCCCAAGACCTCCAAAGTTAGTACTGGACCACTTCCACAGGTGATGGACTACAAAGGAGGGCCCTGAAACAGAATCTGATCACACAATGATTCACCAACTGACCAGATCAGTCTCAAGTCTATTAATCTAAAGCCCCAGTGAAATATCTGGTCTAGGCGTGACCACATAGGTGGGTCGCAGTGGTAATCATCTGGCCATGAGCCCAGGCTTCCATACTCTGGAGGAAATCTTACCAAGTGACGTCCTTTGTCATCCACCTAGCCATTGAAATCGCCCAAGATAAGCCATCTAGGTGATTCCAAAACAAGGTCAGTGACAAAGCGTTATTTCCTGCAGAACTCCCCTCACGTCCTGGAGGCCGGTACACAAGGAAGATTCTGCAACCCGACAGATATGCTACAATGGGCAGAGAAGAAAAATTACTCACTGTAGTAATGTTGTTTCTTTTAAGAGATCCATCAGTAATACTCATAAAGTACAATCATTCCCCAGGAATGAGCAGCCCGGAACTGGAATTTATGCTAATTATGGAATGTCAAATTAGAATCAAGTTCAAACTCTGCTCTGTGATCATGCTCCACCCTGCCTCCTAATGTCAGATGTATTTCTAAAGCTAGGAGTGGCTGTGACCACTAAACTAGCTAATGGCTACCAAACATATTTTTAAAAACGCCTGTCAAATTTTTGAAAAATATTAAACATACAGAGAACAACAAATCTATATTGAAATAGATTTGTAAATCAGATCACTTAGCAACAACTGTAAAGGCACTGTAACAAGTAAGGCTCAAGAGAAAAGACCGATTCTTGTGAACCTGTTTCTAGGTTCTGGAAGGAAGACAGCGTAAGGATTGTGAATACTACCAATGGGTCCTATAAGAACAACATTACCACGGTGAATATTTTTTTCTTAACCTCAGGAATCCATCAGTGTATTCATAAAGTGCAGACTATACAGCAGTACCTTGGGAGGCTGGGTCCAGAGCCTATTTAGGGAAAAGTTCTGCAAGACAGAAGTGCAAAACTGCATCTCTCTTGAACTGTATGTCCAGACAGCAGTGTTCTGCGAAGGTGTGACTGTTTTACAGGTAGCTGCTTTGCAAACTACTTGCAGGGGATACCCTGATAATGCCAGAGGCAGAGGTGCTCTTGTAGAATTTGCCCTAAGGCCTCAGGGGTGGGGTGGGCAGGGGCAGTTTACCAGCTTTTCTATAAGAGAACTGTATGTGGGAGACTACCCAATGAGAAATAGTTCTACTGGATGCTGATTTTCCTTTTCTTATTTCACCATAAGTGAAAAGCTGAGTGCTAGTGGACTTAACATCTTTGCCTGGTCAAAGTAGTAACTCCGCGTCTTTTCACATCCAGGCAGTGGAAGTGTTTGTTCTGAGCTGGATTTTCTGTAATCTAACACAAGAAGTACAACCGACTGATTCAAGTAGACACGCCACCTCGATTTCACAGCAAGGCCTCACACCGGCCCCACATAAAAGGCTGGTTAACAAGATGGGTAGTGTGGCATTTGGACACAAGGTGGTAAACTGGGTTAGGAACTGGCTAATGGAGAGGAGGCAGAGGGTGGTGGTAAATGGGATTCAATCCAGGGAGAGGGGGTGACCAGTGGGGTACAACAGGGATCAGTCCTTGGGCCAGTCCTGTTTATTGTCTTCATTGGTGACACTGCAGAAGGGCTAGAGGGAAAGGTCTGCCTGTTTACATATGACACCAAGATCTGCAACAGGGTGGACACGCTAGACATGGTGGAGAAAATAAGGAGGGACCTGGGGAGGTTTGAAAAATGGTCTGCGGTATGGCAACTGAGGTTCAACCAAAGAAGCGCAAAATATAATGCACCTGGGATGAGAGAACCCTGGGGAGAGCTTCAGGATTGGGATGGGGGTGGGAGAGTTGTTGATGATCACCAAGGAAGAAAGGGACCTGGGTTTATCATTTCAGATGACCTAAAAGTGTCTAAACAGGTACAAAGGCTGCAGGAAGAGCCAGTGGCATGCTGGGGCGCATAGTCAGAGGTATCAACTCTTGAAAGAAACTTGCAACTGTTTCCAACCACAGTACTCAAGCCCGACCTCTCCCATCCACCTTAGCTACTTTCTTCTAGCCTTTCTTGTATCATTGTTTAAGCTCATCTTCCCCTATCCTATTTAGCAGGACTTGAGGTCTCCCTTCCCCTCCTTGCTCCCTCCTCCTTCCCCAGCCCTCCCCTCTCCCAAACACCTTCTTACTCCTGTGTCCCCACCTGCCTCCTCTCCTTCATAAAATTATCTGCTCCCCTTCCTTCCTCTCTTCTCCCATTGCTTATCCACCTTCCTAGATTGTATATATATTGTACTTATTGTCCTTTGATATTGTATACAACTGTAAAATAGCATTCTAGTGTCTATTCTTTGGTTTTTAATTTCCTTTGTTATTCCTGTTGACCGTCAATGTATGTGTTTTGTCTGTCCAGGACCATCTTGCAAATAAGTTTATCTCAGCGATGTTTCTCCTGGTTAAATAAAGATCGACTGTTTGATTGATTGTATCACTAGCAGAAGGCAGGAGATAGTGATGCCATTGTATAAACCACCGGTGAGGCCTCACCTAGAGTACTGTGTGCAATTCTGGAGGCCGCACCTTCATAAAGACATTGACAAGATGGAGGCGGTCCAGAGAGGGTGACAAAGATGGTACAGGGCTTGCACTAGAAAACATATGAGGAAAGATTAAAGGACCTCAATACGTACTCACTGGAGGAAAGGAGGGATGGGGTGACATGACTGAAGCATTCAAGTACCTTAATGGCATAAATAAGATGCAGGGAGACATCTTCCAAAAATAGGAGGAGTACAAGAACAAGGGGGCATGATATGAAATTGGAAGGCGGCAGGTTGAAGGGAAATGTGAGGTTCATGGAGAGGTGGTGGGCGCATGGAATAGTCTGCCACAGGGGTGGTGGGAGCAAGCACGGTGGAGGAAGTTAAACATGCCTGGGACGAGCATAAGAGAACAGGAGGTGGGAAGGCATGGTGAACAGCCACTGACCGGGTAGGGTCAGTGGCCGCAAACAAGTGTAGGGCTTATGGGCAGACTGGATGGACCTGGCGGTCCTTATCTGCGACAATTTCTATGTTTCTATGTTACAACCACCACCTTAAGAAGGAATTTCCTGTTTGTCCTAAGGACTATGTTCCTAAGAAAAATGATGTAGAATGAATCTGTGTAAAGGGCTTGGAGCTTGCTCACCCTTCAACCAGATGTCACTGCCACTAGGAATATTGTTTTCCAAGTGACATACTTCAGTGCAGCAGTGGCCATAAGCTCAAAAGAGCCTCCATCAGTTGGGCAATACAAACATTTTAGTCCCAGGAAGAGGCAGGGTCCTCACAGGTGGGTACAGGTGATTAAGGCCTTTGAAAAACTTTTTGAAAATAGGTTGTGTATCCAATGACCGTCTTTGCCAATTGATGTGTAAGCGGATACTGCTGTCAAATGCACCTTCAGGGTATAGGTCCTCAGGCCCAGTGACTGGAGGTGAATCAGCTAATCCAGAAATACAGACATACCTGCCCATATAGGGTTCTTCTGTGTTGGAGCAAACCAGAAAGAAAACCTCTTCCATTTTGAAGCATTTGTTCTTTTTCTTGCTGTTTTCTATAAACCTTCAACACTTTCATTGCTACTTCTGAAAGACTGAGACCAGAAAAAGTACAGTTACGTAAGAACTTACCGTAACAGTAGATCTTCGAGAGAGGCTCTTGCAGTAGGTAATTACATATAGGACTGACGCCGGCCGGCAGCAGGACTCCACGGAAAAATTTCTAGCTAGCAGTCCCTGGTAGGGACAGCCCCCACGTCAGGTGACCGGCGTCATACGACGTCGGTATAAAGGGGCGGTCCCAGACGCCCGCCTTCCAGTTCTTTCCCGCCACAGGCCCGGACGAGAGAGAAGCAGATATTTCCCTCGATGGAAAAGGAGCTGAAAAAGCCTAGGGGGATGGAGGGCGGGAAGGAATTACCTACTGCAAGAGCCTCTCTCGAAGATCTACTGTTACAGTAAGTTCTTACATAACTGTACTATCTTACTTCAAGATGGCTCTTGCAGTAGGTAATTACATATAGGACAGAATCCCAAGCAGTCTGGAACAAAAGAAAAGGCACCGGGAGGAGGTACTACTCCAAGAAGTAGCAAGGAAAACCTTGCAAGCCTCAAGAAAGGAGGCCTTGCAAGACAGCTAACCCGAAGCCGCCTCGGCGAGAGGCAATGTCCAAACTGTAATGTTTAGTAAAGGTATGGACGGAAGTCCAAGTGGCGGCAGCACAGATGTCTGTCGCAGACACGTTCTTGAAACAAACCGCAGAGGCTGCTACTCCACGAGTGGAGTGACCTCTGACTTGACCCGGTAGGGTCTTGTTGTACTTGTCATAACAGAAAGTGATGCAATGGGCCAACCACTTCAACAGGCATTGCTTTGAAACAGCATTGCCTTCCCTTTTGTGAGCAAAGAGATGAACAACTGATCAGTCTTTCTGAGATCCTTTGTCCTGTTGGTGTAGTATTCAGAATCCGTGAACATCCATGGTATGGAGTAAATGTTCCCTTGGTTGGAGTACTGTGTGAAGAAGGCAGGTAATTCAATAGACTGATTTAAGGTAGATTCCGCTACCACCTTCAGGAGAAACTTAGGATTCGTAAAGAGCTACTCGCTCTTCGTGGAAAAATCAGATAAGGGATTTTGCACATCAGGGCCTGGAGCTCGGAAATTCATGCAGCAAAAGTAATGGCCACCAAGAAGAGCGCTCCTTCCACCATAAAAACTTCAAGTCTGCGGAAGCTGCAGGCTCAAAGGGGGGAAGGGTAAGTTTCTCGAGGACAAAGTTTAAGTCCCAAGGGGGTGCTGGAGTCCGGACAGGGGGCCTGAGATGAAGGACCCCTCTGAGGAAAGTTTTGGATACCTCCAGCTGGGCAAATGCCTTATCAGTGAAAGGGACATGGTAGGCTAAAATAGCCTCCATATGGACTTTCAAAGAGGAGTGACTGAGACCCAGGTCGAAAAGATGACACATGTACTCAAATAGAATGGTCACAGGACAGGAAAAAGGCTCACGCTCCTGGACGCAGCCCAGATGGAAAATCTTTTCATTTCATGGCGAGGTGGAGCTAGTGGAGGGTTTCTAGCCTCCACCAGAATCTCGCCACCTTAGAAGAAACGCCAAAACGAGATTGAGCTAGGTCTGCAGGAGCCATGCATGAAGTTGAAGGACTTGAGTCCGGATGGACCAGAGTCCCTGATCCTGGGTCAGCAATCCTGGAGATAAAGGAAGAGAAGAGGAGGAACCTCTGAGTATTGTTGTAGAAGAGAGAACCAAATTTGCCTGGGCCAGAAAGGAGCGATCAGAATAATTCGCTCCTTCCAAAGCAAGCTTCTGCAGCACACGAGGGACCAGAGGAATTGGGGGAAAAGTATAGACAAATCTGTCCTTCCAGCTTAGAGATAGAGCGTCGCTCCAGAAAGCACCTCGCTCTGGAGCGAGCGAGCAAAAGACTGGAAGCTTTGCGTTTTGGGAGGAGGCGAACAGGTCTATCTGAGGAGTCCCCCAAATCTGGAAGATGCTTTTTAGAACTTTTTCATCAATTCCCACTCGTGTGGAAGAGCCGACGAGCCACTAGTCTGTCTGCAGACATTGTCCACTCCCCGGAACATGGATCGCCGTGAGGTGAAGGTTGTGTCGCTGCCCATTCCCAAATCCTCATCGCTTCCCTGCATAGCGGGTAGGAACCGAGTCCTCCTGCTTGTTGATGTACCACACCACGCACATGTTGTCTGTTTGGACAGCTAGGTGACCGGGAAGGATGTATTGGTGAAGGGCCTGGAAAGCATACAGCACTGCTCGAAGCTCGAGCACGTTGATGTGGAGAACTAACTCCAACTTTGACCATAAGCCCTGGGTTCGGTGAGGACCCAGATGGGCTCCCCAACCTTCGCCTGAAGCGTCCGTGGTCAGAGTCTGATCGGGGGGAGGATGAAAAAAGGGGACCCCCCGGAATAGGTTCTCTCGAACCATCCACCATTGCAAGTCTCTTACCATCGGCGAGGAGATCAGAACCAGATGATCTAGGTCGTCTACCCGTTGATCCCACTGAGATCGGAGAGTCCACTGAGAGATTCTCATGTGGAGCGCGGAACCATCGGGATGGCCGCCGCCATAAGCCCCAGTAGACAGAGCACCGACCTCGCCGGAACCCTCCTGTGTTCCGATAGGAGGGAAATCTGGGACTGGAGGGAGGCCCTCTGTTCGGAGGCAGGAAGGCCTTGCACATTGTTGTGTCGAGGATTGCTCCGATGAACTGGAGCCTCTGTGAAGGATCCAGGTGAGACTTGGAATGGTTGATGGTGATACCCAGGCCACTGAAAACCTGCTGGGTGAGGGAGAGAAGATGCAGGAGTTCCTCCCTGGATGGGGCTGCCAGGAGCCAGTCGTCCAGGTAGGGAAAAACCTGAACTCCCGAAGTAAGCAGGTGGGCCGCTACCACCGCCAGGCATTTGCTAAAGACTCGGGGAGCCGAGGGAAAGACCAAAAGGGAGCGCCCGGAATTGGTAGTGGTCCCCCTGGAATGCAAACCTGAGGTACTTTCGGTGTGAAGGGCGAATGGGGATGTGCAGGTACGCATCCTGCATATCCAGTGCACAAAGCCATTGGCCCGGCCGAAGCAGGGGCAAGAGGGTTTGAAGGGAGAGCATCCTGAACCTCTTGTATTCCACATATAGGTTCAGGGAGCTGAGATCGAGAATGGGTCTGAGATCTCCCGTCTTCTTTGGTACGAGGAAGAAATGGGAATAGTAACCCGTCCCGTGGAGGTGAGGGGGAGGGCTCTATAGCCTGCTTCGCAAGGAGAGCAGAGATTTCTTCCCTGACCAAAGGAAGATGGTCCCTTGAGTAAGAGGAGTTCAGAGAGGGGTGACGTGGAGGTTTCTGCAGAAGCTCTATGGAGTGCCCCTCTGCTATGCTCTGAAGCACCCATGAATCCGATGTTATCCTCTCCCAACCCGGAAGGAGGAGGGAGAACCTCCCACCTACCAGTTCCTCCGGGACGTCCGGAGGCAGTGGGAGAGGGAAGGAGTCAGGTGGTGTGAGGCAGCGCCGCAGCTGGGGCACCCGTTGCTTTTTTGGGTGGCGGGGGCCTGGCAGCTGTGGGGGCCCGACGTTTAGTGGCCCACCTTCCCTGAGGTTTCGCTTGAGGCCGGCTGCGTCGGCGAAAGGGACGGCGCTGTGGGGGATGGGGACGGTACATTGAATCAACAGATTTAAGTGCCGTCCCCTTCTCCTGCAAGTCAGTGATGATGTCCTTGACATCACCACCGAAAAGCACAGAACCCCTGAAAGGTGCTTCTTGAATTGCTGACTGCACCTCCGGGACCAGACCTGACACACGGAGCCATGCATGACGCCGAAGACTTACGGCGAAGGCAGAGCTCCGTCCTGCGGTGTCCACTGCATCGTAGGTCATTCTCAGAATATGACGACTGGCCGAACAAGCAGAACAGACCAGGTCAGCTAATTCCTGCTTGACTTGAGAGTCAGGCAAGGAGTCAATCTTGGATTCCGCCTGGGTAAGGACAGCCTTCTGGTAATCCCCCATATGTGCTACATAATTTAGGGCCTTGATTCCCAGTGTGGAAGAAGCATAGATCTTCCTTCCATACTGATCCAGAAGGCGAGATTCCTTATCCGGGGGAGACTAGTTCAAATGTTTCGGGTGTGCTGACCGGCCGTGAGCGGCACTAATCACAACCGAGTCTGCACGGGGGGTGAGAGTCTAAAAAGTCTACACCCTCCAGAGCCTGTTACAGCCTGTTAGACTTCCGAGGAAGTGGGGCTAAAGCCGATAGTTGTTTCCAAATAGTGGAAACAAGGTGGGCGTGAGGCTCGATCTAGGGTGGCACTAGAGCAGAAGCCGTAAGGGGCAAGTCCAGATGTTTGGCGAGTTTAACCCGCTGAGGATCTGGCTCTAAGGAACGCCACTGATGGACTTCCTGGATCTTCCTGAGCAACTCCGTGAAGGAAGGATCCTCCGGAGGAGACTTCGGAGGATTCCTCGGCCGGGGCTTGGACGGAGAGCGCGGCTTGTCGTCTTTCTCGGAACACCCATCGGAGGCCTCCGAGGAGTCTGAGAGAGAAGAAGAAGAAGAAGAGGAATTTGAAGCAGAGTAAGACTCCCTAGCTCGTCTAGGGGAAGGAGGAGCCGGCGTCCGACTTCGGGGGTCCCTCGTCGGAGACGGGCTGAGGATGAGAAGAGGCCCGGTCCGATGGGAACACTGCTGTGCACCGCCCGAAGGGTCGGGTGTCTTATGACCTTCTCCAGCCGGACGTCGAAGAAGCGGCGTCCACGACATGAGGCGCCCGCACCAGTGAGCCATAAACCTGCGGCGGTACTGGGCTGGAGCCTCCTTTGCCCGAGGCACCGGCAGGCTCAAGCCTGAACCTCATCGGGCGGGCGCCTCCTCCAAAGCATTGGAGGCTGCCGTCGGGCGATCCCCAGAGGGGATGTTACCTTACCCACGACTCCGGCCGGAGTCACGGAGGAGGAGGACTTCTCTCGGTGCCTTTCCTTGTTCCACTTCTTGTGCCCTTCAGGGGAGGTCAATGCCTGCCGAAGTTTCTTCAACTCCTTCTCCATCGCGGACATCTTCTTCTTGAGGAGATGGGCCAGAGACTGTGGGCGTCGTCTGCGGGTGGCCACACTGAAATGAAGAGCAGTCGGACACTTCTCGACCGTGGGTTGGGACCCTAAACAGAAAAGGCAGAGGAATGAACCGCCTTTGTGAGGCAGTGCACGCACGCAGTCGCACTTATTTTTGAAGGGACTCACATACCGACATTCACCTGACGATAGAAAATGTAAATACAAAATACTGAAACTTTCGGAAAAACCGGCAAGTAACAGGACTGGCGATAGAACTTCCCCGCGCGGCTACGAGCTGGACGGCGAAAGAACTGGAAGGCGGCTACCGGGACCCGCCTTTACACCGACGTCATATGATGCCGTCACCTGACGTGGGGCGGCCAGGGACCGACTAGCTAGAAATTTTTCCGTGGGGTCCTGCCGCCACGCATCAGTCCTATATGTAATTACCTACTGCAAGAGCCCTCTCAAAGTAAGATCTCTAGCTCTTACTAGCCATGCCCTGAGGCATAGAGCTAGATGCATGACCCAGATACCAAGATGCCTATAGCAGTCGAGAGAGTTCCTCAGCATTTTTTTTTTTTAGAAGAGAAAGGAACAGACGTACTCTTCCTCTGCTCTGTCAAGGCAAGAATAGAGGGGGATTAGATTTCAGGGCAACTATCTGGAACACGGGATTGCAGGATCAAAACTGAATAGCCTGAGCCAGGCCAAAAACCCCAGAGGTATCTTGCCATAAGAATAGCAAGAGATAGTTGTGCAGTCTGATCGCCAATGCAATCCACGAGATGGCCCATGAATCTTAGAGTAAATAATTTTTCTGGATTTAAACCCCAGAAGATATTTTTTTTTTTTTGGAAAATGAAGCAATTTTCCTATATTTTATATAAATGCAGAGAGAGGAAGGAGACGGAGGTGGAGAAGCCACAGGAAGAGGCCACTGAGGGGATGGTGGGCGGGAGGGTAATGAATGGTGAAGATACAAGAGAAGATCAAGAATTACGGTAGGTACTGCAATTTTCCTATCTTCTTGTCAATCTTCACCATTCATTACTCCTGGGTGAGTACAAGCTCTCTTCCCGGAGGGGAAGAGGCCATACCCTGAGGGAACAAGACCCCAGCCTCTGTTGGTGAGAAACAGAAGGAGAAGACCCTGGCTTATTCAGAAAGCCTAAGTGGAGAAGAGCTAGAGGTGCCTCCCGAGGACGAGGAGACGGAGGAGCCCTGATAAAAGTCTCCTAGCTCTGGAAGAGAAAAGACGGTCCCCGGAAGGTGGAGCGAATCACCCCACGCCGGGCCAGGGTGACAACCTGGAAAGACGAGCCATGCCGTCCGCCTGATGCAGATCGCTGTCCCCGCAGCCTGGAAGCCACCTCATTGGCGCCATAAGATGCCCTTGCTTGGTGTCTTGCCAGCTCCAGGCCTCACCGCGAGAGGGCAACGGCTTGTCTGGTTTGCTCCGTATCAGGCATAGATGCCAGCAGCTGGGACATCATCGACCACAGATGCCGGTTGTAGGCAGCGTGGTGAGCCTGATGTGATGCAATACATGCACTCGCACGAGAAGAAGAGAACACTCTTCGCCCCAACGGTCGAACTGGAGAGAGTCCGAATCCGTGGGCGGTCGTCGCCAGGCAACGGCCCAGAAGGAGTATCCAGGTATACCAAACCTGAGGACGGGTTGGAAGGAACCCAGAGACCAGAGGGGCACAATACCTACGCTGGCAGTCCGCCGGGCTGGGGAAGAAGCAGGGGACTGCCATGACCGGATAGACGCCTCCTGGAAGGGATAGGCCAGGAAGGTACCACCAGATGCTGGGCACTGAATTCACGCGCTCCTGCTCGGTATTGTTCTTCAACATAGGAAATCTGAGATCCCTCACCATCCTCGAGAGGAAACGCTGATATTCTGTGAAATCAGCATCGGAGGACAGATGAGTAGGGTTCTCTCCTCGGAGGAGGGAGACGAGGATGATGGGGAACTGAATGTCCAGAGGATTCCTGCGGCGTGGGGAGAGTCGAAAGACCCGCCATGCATGTATCTAACATATGAGGAAGGCCACCGCAGAACTCTCTGAACTGCCCCCAGGATAACGGACCCAGAGGACCGACATGGCCTGGGAGCGGGGTGGTGAAGGCAGAGAGATGGGAGAGGGGCACCTCCGCGGAGGTAACTGCTCACTGCGAGGGCTCTGGAATCCGGGGAAAGGGGCCCTGGAAGAGGGATCCCGGATATCAGACCAGGCCGCAGAACGGAACTCTGGGGAAGCGGAGCCTGGAAGAGCCCTGGGGGAGAACCTCCCCTATGACGACGCCGGGACTGCATGGATCCAGAAGGGCAGTCCGCACAAACGCCGCCGGAGGACACCCTAGAACCCTGGAGGGAGGGGCGAGGCTCTGCACTGCTCCTGGCCACCCCTGGAGGGCCAAAGAAGACCGAGCAGCAGACCCCTGCCCTCAACCCCTCGGACTCCGAGAGGGCCTCCTCCCGACCACAGCGCCCCTGTCCCTAGAGAGGGCAACAGCACCCGTGAGGTAGCTGTCACCGGCCTCCAGAGGGGAGCCCCCGCGCACCCCACGCCTGCCCCGGCTCCCGCCACCCCAGCCGGGAACCTCAGGAGACGACGGAAGGGGGGAGAGGAGGCCCGCTGCGCCGCCTGGCACCTCTAGCCACCGGGGACCCAGACTCCGAAGAGTGGGGGTGCCAGGATGGGTCCACGTCTGAATCATCGCCCTCCGAGGAGGGCGAGATCAGCAGGACCTCAATGCTGGCCACCCCAGGGGTCCCTGAGGCTACGCCAGCGAACGCCCCGGTACCAGCGAGGCGCCGCCGCCTCTTCACGCCGGGTAGCAACCAGGCCTAGCTCCACTACCCAACGGCGCCGCAAGGCTGGCACCACCTGGAGGAAGGACAAGGCCCACGGCGCCGGGCGCGGCTGGAAGCGAGGGCGGCACTGGCCGACGGCGCTCGCTTTGTCCATCGGCGCCGAGGCCCAAAGCGGCATCCGCTAACGGCGCCGCTTCGATCACCAGCGCCGCGAACGGTGCTGGATCCTGCTGGCAAGAGCCAACGGCGCCGCTTGATCACCGGCGCGCTACGAACGCGCCGACTCAAAACGGCGCCAAATCGATCACCGGCACCGCGAACGGCGCCAGGATCCAAACGGTGCCGAAGGCGCGCCGAGGGGTCCACCCGAGCCAGGCCTAAAAGTCGAGGGCCTCGCCATCGGGGAGCCTGCACCTCCGGGAGGTGACTGCCGAGGCGGTGTCGGCGCCGCTGCCCCGGGAGGACTACGACGCCTCGACACCGCGGAAGGGGCCTGCCTCGGCAAGAAAAGACTAGGAGACCCCCTCCTCCTCAGACCGTATAGGCCCGAGGGGACCCGGGAAGGGCCTAGAGACCTACCTGAGAATCCCTTGAGCGACGCCGCCCCGAAGGTCGGGCGGGCTTTGCCGAGCTTGAACGCGCTGGACTTCGAGGACACGGCGTCCATGGAGAAACAGGCGTCGCATCAATCCATGTCGCGGTTGGGTCCCAGGCAACGAAGACAAACGCTATGCCGGTCCGAGACGGAGAAATGCCGCCACAGTAACACCGACGATAGGGCGCGCCCGCTTTCAAAACACGCTTTAGCTCGAACTGGACATAACGCCAAATCAACAAGAAAAACAGTAGGAAAGCACACCGCGCCGCTTAGAAATAAAAGAACGGGTCTTACCGACATGCCGAGTGTGCGGGAAAGAGGAGTCGCAGACGCAGTCAAATATGGACGCCCAAACAGGTGCTGCCTCGACGGGAGAAACAGAACTGAGTTGGAGGAGGAGTCGGTCGCTACTAACTTTTACAACTTTTAAAAAAAAAAGTTTTCGCGGATTTGCGCTACCCGCTTACACCCAGGAGTAATGAATGGTGAAGATTGACAAGGAAGATCACCTTGTGGAGCTGACGTGATGCTTCTCCTGCAATGTAAGGATGGAAGGAATTCTACTGGCATGTTTTCTAGCCAACTATTTTATTTTGTGTTTTTCCCTTATTTGACATTCAGTTCGCTTTATTTTACTGCTGCATCTTTGAGTTCCTGTAAATAAAGCCTCAGGATTCCTGCATCTACCAGATTATTTTGTCAAGTGTCCATTTGTCTGACGCTCAGCCTTCCACATTAGCCTAAAGCAGTCTTTTCCAGCTCAAAATCCATTATTTGATTACCCATCAGTTCCAGAACCCAGTGAAATCAATCCGTTGTGTTGGTTGCATAATATGAAAGATAAGAACCCCCATATTATGCGGTGGTACTTATCATTACAACCATATCGTTTCATAATAAAACACAGGAAAGGAGTAAAACACGAAAATGCTGACTTCCTTTCCAGATATGGAACGGAAAACCCCGGGGTAAAGCAGAATAGAAATATGGAAGACGTATATCTTCCACTCACTTGTTGAATAAAATAATATAACTAAGGGACCCCGGGGTGGAACCATGGAGAGGGTGGTCTGTTAAGCTGAAGCTCAACTAATGTTACTGGGTTCTGGAACAGGGTTTATGTCCCCTTTAACTCTTAACACCCATATGCACCCAAGGGTGTAGAAATGTATACACCATGTAAACAATGGCGTCTACATTTTTTTCTGAGACATTCTGTACTACCACGGAGGCATCTGCACCTGCCTTCACCTTCTCATGTTATGATTTTTGTGCTCTGTGTAAGAAAGTCACTATGCAAATGCACACAACTGTGCACCACTTCAGTTTCCCCAAGCATCAAACAGCACTGGCATACAAGAGAATGGCACCAAACAGGGTCATGTAAGCACCTGGGCACAACAAATGGGTGTGTATACAACTAGAGGGCAAAAAGAAAAAAATTCTCACCTTAGTAATCATATTTCTTCTAATGGAGTCTTGTTGTATTCTGACAATTGCAGTGATTCCAACCTTGAACTGCCCCGAGAACAAAGAGTTAACTTTCTATGCAGGCATAGAATGCTGAGCTCAGGCTCGTTGAAGTCTCTGTCCAGAGTGATTCAAA
This sequence comes from Neoceratodus forsteri, assembly GCA_016271365.2. Classification (NCBI taxonomy): domain Eukaryota; kingdom Metazoa; phylum Chordata; order Ceratodontiformes; family Ceratodontidae; genus Neoceratodus; species Neoceratodus forsteri. The sequence goes on from CM057451.1 coordinate 47,222,071, forward strand.
CCTAAACCATCAGATTCTTATAAGCCCAACTAAACTAAAAATTATATGCGGAAATTGTAAAAATTCTTACTAGCCAACTGGCTGAGAAAAGTTTTGGATTCCCAAGGAAGACTCAAGTCAGGAAACCCCCAAAACAATCTACTATAAATAACAATAATAATCAGCATCCAAACAAAAAAGGAGGAGGGTGCAAACAAAAAACACCCCTGGGGTACAACACTGCACCTGCCCACCCACTTCCAAAAACAGGTTCTGAGAGGGGAGGCAGGGAGGAAGGTCAGAATACAGCAAGACTCCATTAGAAGAAACATAATTACTAAGGTGAGTAATTTTTTCTTCAAACAACATGAAGTCTTGCTGTATTCTGACAATTCAGGACTACCAAGCTGTACCTCCAAGGAGGAGGGACAGAACCTACTTTGGGAATAGGTTCTGAAGTACTGCTGTGCCAAACCAAGCATCACTCCTAGCCTGGATATCCAGAGAGTAATGCTTGGTAAAGGTATGGACTGTTTTCTAGGTGGCTGCTTGACAAATTTCTAAAAGAGGGATATCTCTGGCAGCAGCCAGGGAAGCAGCTGTACCTCTTGTGGAATGAGCCCTCAGGCCTGAGGGTGGAGTTTTTCCCAGTTTTTCATAGCAGAATTGTATACAGGACACAAGCCACCTGGCAACAGATCTTCTGGTGGCAGGTTTGCCCTTTACCACTTCTCCATAAGTGAGGAACAACTGGAGGGAGTCAAACCTATGACCCTTGGTACGCTCTATGTAGTAACTAAGGGCTCTTTTGACATCTAAACTGTGTAGCCTCCTCTCTCCTGAGGAAGAATGATCACAGAAGAAAACAGGGAGAGACGCACACTGGTTTAAATGGAAGTCTGAAACCACTTTGAGCAAGAACTTGCTATTGGTTCTAAGGACCACTTTATCCCTGTGAAATGAGATAAAATCAGGTTCCACTGACAGGGCTTGCAATTCACTGATACGCCTAGCAGAGGTAATGGCTACCAGGAACACAGTTTTCCAAGTCAAGTACTTAAGCTCTGCTGAAGACATAGGCTCAAAGGGGGGTTGCATAAGTTGAGCAATGCAAACATTCAAATCCCAAACAGAAGCAGGGTCTCTAAAATGAGGATTGGTGTGAAGCAATCCTTTAAAACATTTACAGAACACAGGATGGGAAGATAGTGAGGAAGACTTCCCCACAGACAAGAACGCAGAAACAGCTGACAAGTGTACTTTGAGAGTAGCTAGTCTGAGGCCTAGGCCATTAAGATGGACCATAAAATCCAGAACTGTAGGCAATTTAGCAGTGTCTAGAGAAATATGCTTCCTTAGAACACCAAATGCTGAATCTTTTCGATTTGGAGTTGTATTTCTGGTGGAGGGCTTTCGAGAAGCCTTGAGGATATCCAGAACCCCTTGGGAAAGATGCAGATCTGCAGACTCTAACTCTTCAAGACCCATGCTTTAAGATTGAGAGACTGAAGACTGGGGTACCAAATCCTTCCCTGAGAGGATGTTAACAGGTTGTAATTCTTGGGAAGAGACAGGGGAAGATGGACTGCTAGGGACAGCAACAGTGGGGTACTAGGGATGTCTGGCCCAATCTGGAGCAAACAGAATCACCTTGCAAAGTTGAGACCTTATTATCACCATAACTTTGAACGGGAGTGGGAAGGGGGGAAAGGCATACAGAAACTTCCCTTCCCAATTCAAGATCAGGGCGTCCAGAGGGACTGAGCCCAAGATTGGAGATCTGCAGCAAAAGAGAGGGAGTTGGTGATTGTCTGGGGCTGCAAAGAGATCTATCTCTGGAGTGCCTCACCTTGAAAAAAATCACTTTCAACACCTGAGGGTCCAGGGACCATTCGTGATGGCCGTAAGAAATCCTGCTCAGTGCATCTGCTAGCACATTGTCCTTGCCTGGAAAATTAACTGCTACAAGCGAGGTTTGCAGGGAATAAGCCAGGGACCACAACTTCATGGCTTCTATGCACAAGGCCGTGGACCAAGTGCCTCCCTGCTTGTTGATGTACCATATGGTGGTGGGTGTTGTCTGTTCTGACTTGAACCACCTTGTTCTGTACTGACTGTGAGAAAGCTTTTAGAGCCAGAAAAACTGCTCTGAGCTCTAGAAGATTGATGTGGAGAAGGGATTCTTGGGGGGGGGACCACAGCCCCATGGCAGTAAGGGACCCCAGATGGGCTCCCCCAGCCCAGGAGAGAAGCATCCATGGTAAGGACCACTGAACAAGACTGAGTAACAAAGGGAACACCTTGTCTTAAATTGTCCTGATCCTGCCACCATTGGAGGGCTTGGATTAAGATCAGAGTCACTGGGATCAGTTTGGTAAGGGAATCCTTCCCCTGAGACCAGAAAGCTCTCAGGTGGAACTGAATATCCCTCATCTGGAATCTTGCCCCTTGGACCACTGCTGTTGAAGCTGCCATGTGGCCCAAGAGATGGAGGAAATGCCTTGCTGGTCGAGATACCCGAAGGCTGAAGGAAGAAGACAGTTCCATAAGAACCCTTGCCCTTTCTAGAGGAAGAAAGACTCTTGCTCCGAGTGTGTCCAGTTCTGCCCCTATAAAGGTTAAGAAGCTGGACTGGTTCAGGAACTGACTTGGGAAGGTTGAGAAGAAATCCTAGAGAAGTGGTCACTTGCAGGCGAGACTTGACTTGGTCTGGAGACTGACCCACTATTAGCCAATCGTCCAGATATGGAAAAATGGAAATCTTTTGCCTTCTTAGAAAGGCAACTACTACTGCCAGGCACTTTGTAAAACCCTTGGGGCTGAGGTTAGGCCAAAGGGCATTGCTCTGAACTGATAGTGGCCTGAGGGCAACTCGAACCTGAGGTACTTTCTGTGGGAGCACCCAATGGGAATGTGAAAGTAGGCATCTTTGAGGTCCAGGGAGGCTAGCCAGTCTCCTGGCCTTAGAGAGGGAAGGATTATTCCCAGAGTTATCATCCTGAACTTTGGTTTTAAAAGATGTTTGTTTAGATATCTTAGGTCTAGGATGGGTCGACACTCCCCTGTCTTTTTGGGGGTCAGGAAGTACCTGGAGTACAGTCCTTTGCCCCAGTGTAGGGTAGGTACTCTCTCTATGGCTCTTAAAGCTAGGAGAGAAGAAACCTCTGCCTCTGTGGCAAGGGTTTCCGAGAGATTTGCAGGTGGAAAAGATCTGGCTCTCATCTTTGGAAATTTTCTGAAGCTGAGAACCAGTCCCTGGCTTATTACTTCCAGGACCGACTTATCTGATGCAACAGACATCCAGTCCTGGACAAAGCAAGCTAGCCTGCCCCCTACTGGAAAAGGAACGTTGACCCAGGCAGGCCCATCAGGGTGTCTACTTGGCAGGGGCTTTAGGCTGAGGAGTGGATGCAGCCCTGCTCATCCCCCTTCTGCCTCTCCCTCTGAAGAAAGTACAGTTACTTAAGAACTTACCGTAACAGTAGATCTTAGAGGCTCTTGCAGTAGGTGGGCACATATAGACCGACCCGGCCGCCGTGCAGGACCCTAATGGAAAATTTCGTTAGCAGTCCCTGGCGAGGGACTGCCCCACTGCCAGGTGACCGCGTCATACGACGTCGGTATAAAGGGGCGGTCCCGGACGCCTGCCTTCCAGTTCTTTCCGGCCACAGGTCCGGAATGCCCGGACGAGAGAGAAGCAGATGTTTCCATTCCTGGAAAAGGAGCAGAAAAAGCCTAGGGGGATGGAGGGCAGGAAGGTATTACCTACTGCAAGAGCCTCTCTCGAAGATCTACTGTTACGGTAAGTTCTTACGTAACTGTACTATCTTACTCCGAGAGGGCTCTTGCAGTAGGTAATTACATATAGGACTGAATCCCAAGCAGTCTGGAACAAATAAGAGGTATCGGGAGAAGGAAACTACTCCAGAAAGTAGCAGTAGCCTTGAAGGCCTCAAGACAGGAGGCCTTGCAAAAAAGCTAGCCCGAAGCCTGCTCTACGGCGAAAGGCAATGTCCAAACTGGTGTGTCTCGTAAAGGTATGGACAGAGGTCCAGGTGGCAGCAGCGCAGATGTCTGCCGCAGACACATTCTTGAAACAAGCCGCAGAGGCCGCTACTCCTCGTGTGGAGTGACCTCTGACCTGACCCGGAAGGGTCTTGTTGTACTTGTCATAACAGAAAGTGATGCAATGAGCCAACCACTTCAACAGGCATTGCTTGGAAACAGCATTGCCTTCCCTTTTATGAGCAAAAGAGACGAACAACTGATCAGTCTTTCTGAGATCCTTCGTCCTGTCGGTGTAGTATCTCACAATCCGGTGAACATCCATGGTATGGAGTAAATATTCCCCCGATTAGAGTACTGCGTAAAAAAGGCAGGTAAGCTCTATGGACTGATTTAAGGTAGACTCAGCTACCACTTTGGGAAGAAACTTAGGATTCGTGCGAAGAGCAACTCGTTCTTTGTGAAAAATCAAATAGGGGATTTTACACATAAGGGTCTGGAGCTCGGAAATTCTTCGAGCTGAAGTAATGGCCACCAAGAAAAGTGTCTTCCACGAAAGAAACTTCAGATCTGCAGAAGCAGCAGGTTCAAAGGGAGGAAGAGTAAGTTTCTCGAGAACAAAATTCAAGTCCCAAGGGGGTATGGCAGGGGTACTGATGGGGGGCCTTAGATGAAGGACCCCTCTGAGAAAGATCTTAGAGACCTCCAGTTGAGCGAAAGCTTTATCTGCGAAGGGAACATGGTAGGCTGAATCAGCAGCCATGTGAACCTTCAGGGAGGAAGTGGCTGAGACCCAGGTCAAAGAGATGATGAAGTATTCCAGCAGAACAGCCACTGAACAGGAGAAAGGCTCCATGCTCCTAGAGGCTGCCCCAGTAGAGAATCTCTTCCACTTCATGGCATAAGTGGACCTGGTGGAGGGTTTTCTAGCCTCCACCAAAATCTCCGCCACTTTTGGAGAGATGCCAAAACGGGATTGGGCTAGGTCTGCAGGAGCCATGCATGAAGTTAAAGGGAATTGAGACCCGGATGGACCAGGGTCCCCTGATCCTGGGTTACCAAACCTTGAGATAAAGGAAGAGGAGGAACCTCTGAGTATTGTTGTAGAAGAGAGAACCAGATTTGCCTGGGCCAGAAAGGAGCGATCAGAATCATTCTCACTCCTTCTGTGGTTAGTTTCTGCAAAACTCTTGGGATCAGAGGAATTGGGGGAAAAGCATAAGACAAATCTGTCCTTCCAGTCTAGAGACAGAGCGTCGCTCCAAAAAGCGCCTCGCTTTGGAACGAGCGAGCAGAAGCTGGGAAGTTTTGCATTTTGGGGGAGAGGTGAAGAGGTCTACCTGCATAGTCCCCCAAAGCTGAAAGATATCGTCGAGCACCCTTTGATCCAATTCCCACTCGTGTGCCCGGGCAGAGGAGCAGCTTAGCTTGTCTGCCAGGGTGTTGTCGACTCCTGGAACATGAATCGCCGTGAGGTGAAGGTTGTGATGAGTTGCCCAATCCCAAACCCTCATTGCTTCCCTGCATAGAGGGTAGGAACGAGTTCCTCCCTGCTTGTTGATGTACCACACCACGCACATGTTGTCCGTCTGGACGGCTAGGTGGCCGGGAAGAATGTATTGGTGAAGGGCTTGGAGAGCGTATAGCACAGCTCGAAGCTCGAGCACGTTGATGTGGAGAGCTAGTTCCAGTCTGGACCATAAGCCCTGGGTCCGATGAGGGCCCAGATGGGCTCCCCAACCTTCGCCTGATGCGTCTGTGGTCAGAGTCTGGGAGGGGGGAGGATGAAAGAAGGGGACCCCCCGAAATAGGTTCTCTCGAACCATCCACCATTGCAAGTCCCGTGCCATCGGCGAGGAGATCAGAACTAGTTGATCTAGGTCGTCTACAAGTTGATCCCACTGGGAGCGAAGAGTCCACTGAGAGATCCTCATGTGGAGTCGAGCTCGGGGAACCGTCAGGAATAGCGGCCGCCATGAGCCCCAGAAGACGGAGGACCGACCTCGCCGGAACCCTCCTGCTTCTGATAGCAGGGAAATCTGGGATTGAAGAGAGGCCGCCCTGTCTGGAGGCAGGAAGGCCTTGCTCACCGTCGTATCGAGGATAGCCCCGATGAACTGTAGTCTCTGGGAGGGATCCAGATGAGACTTGGAATGGTTGATGGTAATACCCAGGCCAGTGAAAACCTGCTGGGTGAGGGAGAGAAAATGCAGGAGCTCCTCCCTGGATGAGGCCGCCAGGAGCCAGTCATCCAGGTAAGGGAACACCTGAACTCCCATGTACGCAGGTGGGCCGCCACCACAGCCAGGCATTTGGTAAATACTGCCGAGGAAAGACCAAAGGGAGCGCCTGAATTGGTAGTGGTCCCCTGAAAGCAAAACGAAGATACTTATGTGAGAAGGCGAATGGGAATGTGCAGATAGGCATCCTGCATATCCAGCGCACAAAGCCATTGACCCGGCCGAAGAAGGGGCAGAAGGCTCTGCAGAGAGAGCATCCTGAACCTTTTGTATTCCACATAAAGGTTCAAGGAACTGAGATCTAGAATGGGTCTGAGATCTCCCGTCTTCTTCGGGACCAGGAAGAAATGAGAATAGTAACCCATCCCTCAAAGATGAAGGGGGACGGTTCTATCACCTGCTTCGCGAGAAAGGCCGAGATTTCTTCCTGGACCAAGGGAAGATGGTCCCTTGAGTACGTCGACTTCGGAGGAGAGTGGCGAGGTGGTTTCTGAAGAAACTCTATGGAGTGCCCTCCCGCTATAAGCTGGAGCACCCAAGAATCTGTGGTTATCCTCTCCCAACCTGGAAGGTGGAGGGAAAATCTCCTCCACTGTCCTCCGTGATCCGGAGGCGGTGGGAGAGGAAAGGAGTCAGGTGGTGTGGGGCAGCGCCACAGCTGAGGCACCCGCTGCTTTTTGGGCGGAGGGGCCTGGCAGCTGCGGGGCCTGACGCTTAGTGGCCCGCCTTCCTTGGGGTTTCGCTTGTGGCCGAGTCTGTCTGGCGAAAAGGATGGCGCTGCTGAGGATGGGACGGTACATGGAATCCATGGATTTCAGGGCCGCCCTCTTCTGAAGTCGGTGATGATGTCCTTGACATCACCCCAAAAGCACTGACCCCTGAAAGGTGCCTCCTGAATAGCGGATTGCACCTCTGGGACCAAACCTGACACAGGAGCCAGGCATGACGCTCAGACTTACGGCGAAAGCAGAGCTCTGCCCGCAGTGTCCACTGCATCGATGTCGCCTGTGAATGTGGCGACTGGCCGAACGAGCAGAACGGACAAGATCTGCTAACTCTTGTTTGACTTGAGAGTCAGGTAAGGAGTCCAGTTTAGATTCCGCCTGGATAAGGATGGCCTTCTGGTAATCCCCCATGTGGGCGACGGAATTCAGGGCCCGAATTCCCAATGTGGAAGAGGCGTAAATCTTTCTTCCATACTGGTTCAGGAGGCGAGATTCCTTATCCAGAGGAGACGAGCTCAGATGCTTTGGATGTGCTGACCAGCCGTGAGCAGCACTAATCACAACTGAATCGGCACAAGGGTGAAAGTCAAGATAGTCTACACCCTTGGGAGCCTGGTATAGCCTGTTGGACTTCCTAGGAAGTGGAGCTAACGCTGACGGTTGTTTCCAAATCGTGGTAACAAGGTGGGCGTGAGGCTCGATCCAGGGTGGCGCTAAAGTTGGAGCTGTCACGGGCAGGTCCAGATGTTCGGCGAGTTTGAGATGCTGGGGATCTGGTTCCAAAGAGCGCCACTGGTGAACTTCCTGGATTTTTCTAAGCAACTCCGTGAAGGATGGATCCTCCGAGGAGACTTGGAGGGGTCCTCGGCCGGGCTTGACGGAGAGCGGGCTCGTTGTCTCTCTCGGAGCATCCGTTCGAAGAATCCGAGGAATCTGAGGGAAGAAGAAGCAGAAGAGAATAAGACCCCTAACACGACTAGGGGAGGAACGGGTTCCTTGGGTGATCCCTGAACGCATCCTGCCCTCTCGGATCCAGAGGGAAGAGCCCTGGAGTCTGGAGGCGGTGAGGGAGTGTGCTGCCTCGGACGACGGAGCCGGGGGTGGCACCGCCGTCGTAAGGCGGCTCTCTACCTCTTGATGAGCTGAGCCTTGGCCTCAGCCCACCAAGAGGCCAGAGTCTCCTGCAGATCCATCGCGGCCTGGGGGTGGAGGATGCAGGAGGAGGAGGGGAGTATCCGAGTACGGGTTGTACCCAGCAGTGGTATCTGTAACCCGCCAGGGAACCGCGGCTGGATGGCTGTGGTCCCGGTACAACAGCGCCGGATAAGACGGCGGGTACCTGGAGCCGGGGAGCTGTCAAGCAGATGGCCTGGTCGGGCAGCCCCATGGGGCGGATCCACGTTACTGGGCCCGGGGCAGAGGGCCACGGAAGAGGAACATGCCCTGCGGCGTCGATGTACGGTGTCGGAGGTACCGCGCCGGGGGAGCCGGCGTCAGATCGGGTTCCATCAGAGGAGGGTCTGACGGAGGTGGAAGATCCCCGCGCCGCCAGGGAAGGAGGAGAAATCCTCGGGTCAGGTGTGGGTGACTCAGGCTCTCAGACGGCAGCGAAGGCTGCAGGGAACTGGTATGACGGACGTGGGGGTCCGCGTCAGTTCCGCTACCCGCGACGTCGGAGGAGCCGACGTGGCGGCTTAGGCGATCCTCGCAGGCGCTGGAGGAGCCGGCGTCCGGCTTACGGGAGCCCTCACCGGAGGCGGGCCGAGGGGAAGGGACAGCCCAGTCCGATGGGGAAGTGGTCGTGCGCTGCCCCGAAGGGTGGAGCGTCTTATTGACCCTCTCCATGCGGATGTCAGAGGAGCCGACGTCCGACTTAGAGGAGTCGCCCATGCCAGTAGGCTCGCGAACCTGCGGCCGAACCGGGCGGAGGCCTCCATTCGCCCGGGGTGCCCGCAAGGCCCGAGCGCGAGACAGATGGGCGGGCCGATACCTCCTCCAAACCCTTGGAGGCTGCTGTCGAACGGTCCCCCGGAGGGGATGTTACCTGGGCCGCGACTCCAGCGGGAGACGCGGTAGAGGAGGACTTCTCCCGGTGCCTCTCTTTGTCCTTCTTTTTCCGATGTCCTTCCGGGGAAATGGACGCCTGCCTCAACTTTTTCAACTCTTTTTCCATAAGAGACATCTTTTTCTTGAGGAGATGGGCTTCCAGGGACTGTTGGCGCCGTTTACGGGCAGCCGCGTTGAAGCTGAAGCAATGCTGGCACTTATCGACTCAGGGTGATCGGTGCCCAGGCAGAAAAGGCACAGGAATGTCGCCCTGTGTGGCGCAGCTGGGCCACCCAGTCGCACTTGTTTTTGTGCTCGAAGCGTAGGGAATCACATACACCGACGATGTAACGACGACTGAAAAGAATAACTAATTTTCAGTAAAAACCAGCGAAGACAGGGCTGATGTAGCAAAACTTTACCGCAAGAGGCCGTACGAGCTAACAGCGGAAAGAACTGAAGGCGGGCGTCCGTGACCACCCTTTATACCGACGCTGTATGATGCCGGTCACCTGATGTGGGGCGGTCCTCAGGGACTGCTAGCTAGAAATTTTTCCGTGGGGTCCTGCCGCCGGCCAGCGTCAGTCCTATATGTAATTACCTACTGCAAGAGCCCTCTCGAAGTAAGATCCCCCTCTGAGAAAAGGAAGAAGAGGCCTGTGCTTGGTAAAAAGACATTTGAAAAGGCCTGCCCCTGCCCCTAGACTGCTGCCTCTGAGGAACTGCTTGCCGTTCCTTGGCCTGAGCACTCCTGTAAGCAGTCCAGTACTCATCCATTTTCTTCATGTAATTCTCTGTCTGCTCCCCAAACAGAGAATTACCCACTATAGGAAAATCCATGGCCTTAGCCTGGGTGTCCTACGAGAGGCTAGTACATCTGAGCCAAGCCACCCTCCCAAGAGCCACAGATGTAGCCATGACTCTTGATGGCACATCATTAGAGTCCACAGCAGCATGAAACTGAACCTTAGATGCCTCAATCCCATCTGCAGCCACCACCTCCAGCTCCTTGGCTAGCTAGGGGGAGGCCTGTTTAGCCAGTGCCAGTACAGTGTCCACCTGCACTTCTGGTACCTGGCTGTATAGGCCATGTAATTCGCCTGCCTGAGTCCCAAAGAAGATGACATGTAATGCTTCCTTGCCATGGCATCAATCCTCCTGGAGTCCTTGTCAGGGGGGTGTGAAACCAAGGGAATATTTGCCCTGTCACAGGCAGCAGCCTGCACTACCCCAACATGGCTGCACTGCTGATATAAGAACTCAGTGTCTGAGCCTGAAAATGTATACCTCTTGGCCATTCTTTTATCCACAGGAAGTATAGTGTTAGGAGACTAAGATTTTTTGTGTCTGTTTCCTAAAAGATTTATGGAGGGGAACAGACAGTCTCCTGGACTCTGGGATGTCCATCATCTCTACATAATCAGGCTCCTCTTGATCTTCCACAGCCTCCTCCATAGGAAGCTGGAGGGTTTCAGCCACCTTTCTGTAGAACATAAAATGAGAAGGGGACTCAGAAAGCCTAGGAGGGGAAACACCTGAAGGTCTGTCTGGGGAGATGTCTGGTTCCACAGGCACATCCAGACCCTCACTTACATCATAATCCTCAAATTCCCCTTCCTCTTCAAATTCAGGTTTATAAAAATCTTCAAGGGTATAATCTTGGTTCCTCCGGTTCAACAGAACCGAACCCCTGCCAGAAGGAGCCAGATCGGTCGGAACTGGATGGAGCGATTCCACAATTTGAATCGCCCTGGCTATCTCTTCGGCGGTCGGAACATGAACCTCTGGATCCGAACCGGTCGATTTATCTTTGCGCTTTCTTTTGTCTGAACCAATCCTCAGAATCAGCTCTCCTTTGCCTGAAGTATAAGCCCTGGTCAGGGGCCTCCTTCTCGATTCGGTCGGCTTGAACGGGCACAGCCATCTGGGTCAGCGGACTTCTCGGCCTCCTTTTCCCTCAGTCTACCCAATCTCTTCTCAAGGGTAGATTTGGGAAAATTTTGCATATTTGGCAGTCTGAATCGAGGTGGTCAAACCCCAGACAATAAACACAGGTGGTGTGGGGATCGGCCTTAGCAAAGACCTCCCCACACTCACTGCAGTGTTGAAACCCAGTGGGCCCGTTTTTTTTCTTGGGTTTCTCAGACATGGCCAACCTAACCAAACTTACCTTTTTGGCAACCGCCAGAAAGAACTCCCTTAAGTTCCCTAACCATGTCCGCAGATTGTTGGAAAAAAACAGTTTAAAACACTTTTTTTTTTTTTTTTAGAACCAATAAGAACCGGTAACCACGCACTAAGTAAAACACACAAATTTCACTATCAAATGGCCAGTTCAGCTGAACCGAGCCGCACTTTTACAAGTTCCACACAGAAAAAACAGAACAATTCCTATCCAGTACTCACAGCACCACAGACAGAGATTGAACAGACTATGCGGAAACTTTTTTGGTTTAAAAAAACGACGAAAACTGAAACTTTAACCGACTTTCGAACTGAGCTGAAGGAGAAATCTCCGGAGCAAACATTCAGTGAGACGGAGTAAAGAATCTGACAGTTTAGGTTTGAATCACTCCAGACAGAGACTTCAACAGAGCTCAAGCTTAGCATTCTATGCCCTGCATAGAAAGTTAACTCTTTGTTCTCCAGGGCAGTTCAAAGGTTGGGAATCACTGCAGTTGTCAAAATCCAGCAAGACTTCATATTGTTTGAAAGGCTTTTATATGCAACTGAGGCCAATAAAATGTGTTACTGTGACAAAGGACAGGGCTATGGTGTGTAAAATAATATAAAAACTATTTTCCTAACTGTATACCTGGGAGCATCTAATTCAACTGGTGTCAATATTATGCAGTCCAGGGACATGCTTCTTCATTCTACTCTACTAGCAACATTAAGGAAGTGACATAGTACAGTATTTTGACAGAAGAAGCATAGGGTACATTTTATTCACCCTAATGCTGCATGGCAGTGGCTATGCCTAATCTGAGTGTGGGCACCTATTCAAGCTTAGAAAATGGGCTTAAAAATTCCTTGGCTCCGAGTGGCTTATAGCCCTGGCAAGGTTGGCATCTATCACACAACAAGTGTCAGTCCCCAACTGACCTCCTCACTGCTATCGATGGACACTGGAATGTTCAAAACACTAACACTGCCATGATTTTTTTTCCCCTCACTTAGCGAGTGAGATAACCGCTCCCCACAACCCAATTTCAACTGCCAGTGTGAAAGTTTAAATACAAGAAAATATTTAAGCTGCCTCACACCATTCCATATAACTACTAAGTAAAATAATTGCACCAGTATTAAAAAACAACCTATAAACTATTTTTTGGTTTTTTTCTTCCTATCCAGGCCTGACTCCGGCGCTGTCCTGACATCCAACCTCTGATCCCCTGTCCGCTCTCAAGTGCTGCTACCTAGCAACGTGACTCCATTTCAGGGACCAATTTTACTGAAAATCCCCCTCTCTTCCCTTACCACAGCAAAATTTAAACTATTTCTCCTGGTGCTCACCATTCATGTCAGAGCTGCTAACTAACGGTGGCAGGGGGCCTAGGGCAGGTAGACCAGTTCACTGAATGTGTTGGTGCTCTCTCCGGACCGCACTTTAAAATTTCAGTTACCATTGCTGTGCGAAGGCACAGTACGATGATCGGCTTAAAGAAAAAATCAATTGGGGGTCCAGCAGTGGGCAGCTTGCTGAATTGATCAACAAGGTTGACATGGGTTGTGATGCAACTGATGGGGTGCATGGCACTGGCCTGGAGTGGCAATCACTCAACCTCTCCATACTGTTACCAGAGGTTGTGTGCTGAAATGTGACAGATATGCTCGACAGTCACTAAGCAACATAGAGGGCCAGGTGAAGGGTGCAGTGGAATTGCCACTGTGAGCGACTCCATCTTGGGGACAGATTTTACTGAAAGCCCTGCTCCTCGCTTCCCTGACCATGCAAGCTAGCAATGTGTCAACTATTTCTCCCTGTGTTCACCATTCATTTTACATGGCTGCCTTGAAATCAACTTATTTGGGGGTAACAACTTCTTTGAAATCGTTACTTGGTCACAGAAATATATATATATAGGCAGGCCAGTACTTTACACTATGCATTTCTAATTCTCTGAAATCGAGTACAGTCGACTCCACTTACACTGCCCGCGGCTATGGTGGGCAATCGGCTTTAGCAGGCAAATTTCATTTACCGTTTGCCAATTCCATATGCTGTAATGTTAAGAACGTTGGATGTAACCTTCCTTGCTCGCCTTCTATTGCAGGCACATTAGCTTCCAGCTAGTGTCAGTGTCAGTTCATACTTCAGTATGAAGTTCGTCGAGCTAGCCAAAGTGTGAACTGATTCACTAGCAACTAACCTGTCCTAAACACTGCTGTAGTGTCAGATCAAAATCTTGGAGGTCACGTAATTGTATTTTACCCACCTCCTGCTGCCGGTCTGAATATGTCACACTTGCAGAAGAAGAAATCAGAGGAATGTGAGCATTACGTTGTGTGAGTGAAATAAGGAATCAGGGGAATGGGACCATTATCTCGGGTGAGTACAAAAAGTAATCAAGGGAAATGGCAGCATTATCTCGGGGAGTGCAAGAAGGAATCGGGAGTGCAAGCTCATTTCATTATTCCTCCTGCCTCTGCCGCCGGTACAAATACAGTACAGTACAGTGCTGTTTGAAAGAGGGAAATTAAGTACAGTACCATACACAAATAACTGCAGAAGCTCACTCTCTATCCACAAATACGGTTTGTCCTAAGAAGGGAAGTGAAGTGTTCACTAGTTGCGCCCGATACATCTGCATTTTAATTAAAAAAAAAAAAAAAAGGCTTTTTTGTTATAGTGCCCACTCTGTATAACGGGCAAAATCATCTTGCACAGATGTGCCCGTTATAAGCGACTTGCACTGTACATGGTAATTACTATGCTATTCCATCGACTTACATTGTAAACTGTAGAAATTCTGAGTTTATATAAAAAAATAAAAAAAACAGAATGAAAACATCCTGTTTGACTTTCACTCTGTCCTGCCATTGCCTGCTGTCAACTATGCAGCCGCCCCCAGCACACGCTAACTACAACACCCATGAAACTATGGGATAGCCAGCTATAAATCTTACTAACAGTCTCCTAAACAGCAGTGCCCTCTACTGCTATCTACAAGAAAACTGTAGTTTTATTGCCCTTTTCAACATCTATCATACTTACTTCATAGAATCATAGAAACTGTCGGCAGAAAAGGATCCCACGGCCCATCCAGTCTGCCCGCAACCCCTGCCCCCCAGGAAGACCCCCTCTACTCTTCACCAGCCCGACCCCTGCCTGTTAGTCCCATGTACCTATCCCAGGCTCTTCTGAAGTGGTGTACCGTATCCACCCCCACCACCCATTCCGGCAGACTTTCCATGGCCTTACCACCCTCTCGGTAAAGAAATACAGGTTACTCACCTGTAACAGGAGTTCTAGGAATGGTATATGTTGTTCATCCACACTGCCTGGCAGGTTCCTTGTCGCTTTAAATCTTGCCGGAAGATCTTCAAGCTGGCTCTTCCCACCCACCGGGTGGTAAAACTCTCGGCTCCGCCCCATACGCCAGATCTAGCCCGCTGGAAGCCAGGTTAAAAGCGTCAAGTCAGGAGGTCAGTGGAAATGAGGGATGAACAACATATACCATTCCTAGAACTCCTGTTACAGGTGAGTAACCTGCATTTCTAGGGACATGGATATGTTGTTCATCCACACTGTCTGGCAGACTCCTAGCAGTTCTCCAGAAGGAGGGAGGGAGGCAAGGTGCACACCCCCCACTTGGGGAATAAAGACTGGAGAACCAAGGCCCCAAAACCAGCATCTCGGCATGTCTCAAGGTCAATGTGGTAGTGGGTAATGAAGGTGTGTGCTGACTTCCAGGTAGCAGCCCTGCAGATTTCCTGGATAGGGACGTCCCTGGAAGTAGCCACTGATGCAGCGTTATGGCGGGTAGAATGAGCTCTTATCCCTCTGGAAGGCTCCATGCCCGCCAACCTATAGCAGAGATCTATGCAGGAGCTGACCCACCTGCCTATCATCCGCTTGGCTGCAGGTCTGCCAGGTGCAGCTTCAGCGTAGGTGACAAACAGCTGGCGAACCTCTCCCCGAACTTCAGTCGTCCGCTACTTGTAATAAGCAAGCGCTCTTCTAGGGTCCAGAGTATGGAGCCTATGTTTGGCCTCCGAGGTGTGATTGGGGAAGAATACTGGCAGAGACAACACCTGGTTAAGGTGAAATTCCGACACCACCTTCGGAAGGAATTCCGGGTGGGGGCACAGGACAACCTTGTCCCTGTGGAAGACCAGATAAGGAGACTCGATGGAAAGCGCCTGGAGCTCTCCCATCCTTCTGGCTGACATGATAGCCACCAATAAGGCGGTCTTCCACAACAGGTGAGAGATGTCACACCTGTGCATCGGTTCGAATAGCTTGCCCATGAGCTTAGCCAATACCAGCAGTAGATCCCACGGAGGTGGAGGTTCTTGCACCGAGGGATATGTGATCAAGGCCTTTGAAAAAGCGCCCGACCACCTTCTCCTGTGCCACCGACTGCTTCCCGGCCCGCGCCCGGTAAACAGAGATGGCTGCAAGGTGCACCTTAAGGGTCGTCGACCGAAGCCCTTGCTGAGAAAGGGACCACAGGTAGTCCAGAATGCTTGCCAAGGAACAGGATGAAGGGTCCAGGCCCTTGCCCTGACACCAAATGGAGAATCTCTTCCATTTGAAGGCATAGCATTTTCTGGTTGACTCCTTACGGGACGCCTCAACCACGTTGAGGACCTCGTCAGAAAGACCCAAGGCCTGGAACTCTAGCTGCTCAGGAACCAGGCCGTCAGGTGCAGGGATTGAAGGTCCGGATGGAATACCTTCCCCTGATTGACTGAGATCAGATCTGGGCGGGCTGGAAGCTGCCTCGGGAGCCTGGAGCGGAGACTGAGGAGATCTGGATACCAGAACTGGTGGGGCCAGTCTGGGGCTACCAGAATCACCTGCGCCTTGTCCCTCCTCACCTTGAGAAGCAGCTTGTGGGTCAAAGGGAATTGGGGAAAGGCGCAGAAGAGGCCTGGGGTCTACGGACTCGAGAAGGCATCCCCCTGCAGCGGGCCCTGCTGAGGGGGCCGGGCATGAAAGAGTCTCAGCTTTGCATTCTCCCTGGAGGCAAACAGGTCCACCTGAGGCATGCCCCAGTGGGAGAACAGATCTTGTACTACCTCTGGCAGGACAGACCACTTGTGGGACGCAGCCCCTATCCGACTTAGGGCATCGGCCAGAATGTTGGAGGCTCCTGCCACATGGATGGCAAAGAGATCCGCCTCCAGGCTGGACACGAGTGACCAAATGCGGAGAGCTTCCCTGCATAGAGGCATGGAGCGCATCCTGCCCTGGCAGCTTAGGTAGTACATGGTCATGGTACTGACCGTCTGGACCTGAACCACTTGACCCCGTAGAAACGGAGTGAAGGCGGTGAGGGCTAGGCGAACCGCTCGGAGCTCCAGCAGCTTGATGTGGCATCGGGACTCCAGAGGGGACCAGAGGCCGTGCGCTCTGTGCTCCCCCAGATGAGCACCCCAACCCATCAGAGAGGCATCGGTCGATAGAGAGACCGTCAGCTCGGGGAGGACGAATGGGATACCCTCCTGCAGATGTGCTTGAACAGTCCACCACTGGAGAGCGTTCCACATCCCCTGGGTCACTGTCACTAGCTGATCCAGAGGAATGAAGTGCTGTGACCATTGGCTGGCCAGCCCCCCATTGAAGGGGACGCATGTACCAACGGGCCCAACGGACCACACTGGTGCAGGCCGCCATGAGGCCCAGGAGGCGCAGGAAGTCCCCGGCAGGGTGCAACTGCCCAACCTGAAATGATTGGGCAAAGGAGAAAAGAACCTCGGCCCTGTCCGCCAGGAGCCGTGCTCTGGCTCATAGACAGTCGAGCTCTGCCCCGATGAATTGTATCACCTGCTGTGGCACAAATTCCGACTTGGCCTTGTTGATGAGGAGGCCAACCTGAGAGCAGACCTGGAGGGCCAGATCTCTGGACCGCTCCACATCCGTTCCGGAGGAGGCTGCAATCAGCCAGTCGTCCAGGTAGGGGTACACCCGGACCCTTCAGCACCGCAGGAATGCTGTCACCACTGCCATGCATTTGGTGAAGACCCTGGGAGCAAGGGAAAGGCTGAAGGGCATGGCCCGGAACTCGTAAAGGGATCCCTCTGCCCTGAAGCAGAGGAATCTCTGGTGGGACAGACGGATTGGGACGTGAAAGAATGCGTCCTGGAGGTCCAGAGAACAGAACCACATGCCTCGTTCCAAGGATGGGATTATCCGAGCCAGAGTGACCATCCTGAAGGTCCGAGACCTTAGGAACCTGTTCAAGTTGTGCAGGTCTAGAATGGGGCGCCAGCCCCCCCAATCCGTTTTGGGACCAGGAAGTACCTGGACACAAACCCCGGGTCTGGTGGAGGATCCGCCACCTTCCTGATCACCTCTTTTTCGAGGAGCAGGTCGATGTTGGCTCAGCGGGCTGACAGAGAGGCTGCGGACCCCATAGCCCCTCGAGGGGCAACAGCTCAGAAGGGTGGGGCCTGCTCGAACTCCAGGGGCAGGCCCTTTCCTACCACCTCCAACACCCAGCGGTCCGTGGTGATAGTGGACCAGGCGGAAAGGAAGTGGCGGAGCCGTCCCCCCACGGGGGGAACCCAGGGGGAAGTGACGAGGCTAGGGGCGACACCCCTCAACCCGTCACTGGGCAGGCTTGGAGGAGGGACCGACCGAGGAACCTCCTGGTCCTTTTCCTTTCTGCTTCCTGTTGAGGAAGCCGCGGAGTTGGCTGGGGTGCCAAGTGCGCGAGCCTGCTGGCCCTGATGCTGGTGCTGTTGGGCCGGACGTGCCACAGGCGCAGGACGACAAAAGGACTTATGTTGTTGGCGATGGCCCTTGACCTTCTGGGCAGAGGTGACAGAGTCCAGAGTGGCACTGGACTTTTCGATCCGCTGGAAGTGACCTTCCACTCCAGGGCCGAAGAGGTCAGTCCTCAGGAAGAGGACATCCGCCAATTTATGCTGGGTATCCGCCGTGAAGGTGGACACCCTCAGCCATGCTCTGTGGTGCATGGCCACTGCGGCCTCAACCAATCTGGCACAGGAGTCTCCGATGTCCAGAGCCGTTTTGGAGCTGATGTTTTGCCACCGCCCTTTCCTGGTCCCGTACCTGCTTGACCGTGGTCTGCAGGTCGGCCGGGAGATGAGGGATCACCTCATCCAGGGAGCCCATGAGGGCGTGGGAGAAGTGTGCCATCAGCACGGCCGAGCTGGCCTGGTGGAGGCCAAGGGAGGACGCAGCGTACACCTTGCGCCCAGCATAATCCAGCTTTTTGGACTCCTTGTCAGGGGGCTTATCCACATCCCTAGCGTTCCCGGAGCGCCGGAAAGTGCTATCGGTGACCAACCCCTCGGCGGAAGGGTGTTCCGAAAAACCGGACAAAGAGCCGGTAGGGACCGCATACTTCCTGGCCATCCTGGCCGAAGGCGCAGGACAGGAAGCTGGCCACTGCCAAAGCTCCAAGGCTGGGCCAACAATGGTTTCAGCCACTGGAAAGGCCTCCGTGGGCAAATCCCCTCGGTCCAGTAGCTCAGTCAGGGGACACTTAGCCCGCTTGGATACGGGCTCGAGCTGCATCCCGGTGGACTCCGAGATGAGCCGAAGCAAACCCATAAAGGACGATGGGCTCTCGTCCATCGACTGCCCCCAGAGGACTCCAGGTCAAGGGGCCTGGAAAACAGGGAGGAGTCGTCGTCGGATTCCGAGGAGTCCACGAAGAGCTGCCTGGGGCCTGAGCCACCCTCCACCTGTCGAGGACAGTCGGGAGTGAGGGTGACCGACAACCTGTGGGGCAGACCCTAACCCAACCAAGAGTCCTTGGTCGGCGCCCCCGATTTCGGTTGTGAAGGCGGAGGTTCCACCACAATCAGTGCGGCAGCTGGTTTCGGCCAAATAACTGGCCCAGGCTTGGTCACCTCGACTACAGCGAGAGGCTGTTTCGGCCGTTCAGGCGACAGCCACTTGATGGCCGGGGAAGGCGACGGCATCGGCTTGTTCCCGGACAGAAGTAACTGCTGCCACATTAGGTCCTCGTAGCGTTGACGCAATTTGCACCGAAGCCTCTCCTCGTCAGAGGAGGAAGAAGACAAGGACAAGCAGCGGCACTGCTTACTTCGGTGCCGAGACCGCTGATGTCAGCGGGATCGGCTGGACCGAGACAAGGTCCGAGACGGAGACCGAGACCCTCGGTGTTTCCGAGGATGGGTCTGGGAAGGGGCGGGGGACACCCGCTCTTCCCTCGGCTCAGAAGCCTTGACCAGGGACTCTGGCACTGGAGGCGCAGGCAAGTCCTCGGTCTCCACCGGGGAACCGGTGAAGAAGGGTTGTCGGCTTCACCAGTCGACAGCTCGTCCAACGGGTCGAGAAAAATCTCGACCGCATCAATGGGTGTCTCAGCCGGCTGACCTGACGGGGACACCGTGAAGCCAGCGGCCTTAGCCGCAACCTCGACCAAAGTCGAGTGTCGACTGTCTGGGGAAGGGGACCTCTCCTGCTCCCACGAACGCGACGGTGGGACTTACCTTTCGAGTCCTTCTTTTTGGACCGAGAAGAGTGCCCCGATGGCCCCTCTCCCTTCGTGGAAAGGGACTGGCAAAGCTCCTTGAAAGAAGCTGTGTAGGAGGATCCCAGAGAGAGTGGGATAAATGCCGCGACCGAGGAAGATGAGGAGGCAGCCCAGGCCGCCTCCTCCTCGAGGGCGATCATCTGCTCGAGTTGCTCAGCCAAGTCAGCCGCCCTTTGAGCACCGCTCGACCTCCTTGACTTCACCGGCAGGTAGCACTTCTCGGGCGCCTAAGCTGTAACCGGGCAGCGCTGTCTTCCAGGACGCTAGAAAGAGAACGCATAACTCGCAGGCCTGCAGGTCATGGTCTAGGCCGAGGCAGTAGACGCACGTGGAGTGCGGATCAGTCCTGGACATTTTCTGCCCACATGGGCACCGCCGAAAACCGGGAGTCGATTTGTCCATCCAAATCTTGAAAACTTAAGAATGAGTTTCGCGCGAACCGAAGAATTAGGATCCAGGCTATACGCACAGCGTTAAGGAGGGAACCTGAGCTTCCAAGCGGTAAGGAAGATCTGGCGTCATGGGGCGGAGCCGAGAGTTTTACCACCCGGGTGGGTGGGAGGAGCCAGCTTGAAGACCTTCCAGCAAGATTTAAAGCAGCAAGGAACCTGCCAGACAGTGTGGATGAACAACATATCCATGTCCCTAGAGCCTCCCTCTGATGTCCACTCTGAACCTTCCCCCCTCCAGTTTGTAGGTGTGCCCTCTACTGGAGCTGTTCTTACTCATTCTGAAGATCTTGTCAACCATCACCTTGTTTATGCCCTTCAAATACTTGAATGTCTCCACCATATTCCTCCTCTCCTTCAGTGTGTACAGGCCCAGCTCTTCCAGCCTCTCCTCAGAAGACTTCCCCTGTAGCACCTTCACCACCCTGGTTGCTCTTCTCTGGACCCTTTCCAGTCTGTCCTTGTCCCAAGATTTGCAATATTTTATTAAAATATTACTTATAGCCCATTTTCTAAGCACCATAATATCCTCCAGAATGGGCAGTATGGGCAATACCGGACCTTCCAGGAGCTACAAGGCCCTCCGCCTGTGGCTTCAAGCCTCTTTAAGCCCCTTGTCGGTCCTGTATTGCCCAATACTGCCCACCCTGCTGGGTATTATTGCTTGAATAGCAGTCATAAAGATGCCCCTACTCATCAACCCACAATGGCACTCTACCTCAGGAATCTGACTAGGTTTGCTCTGAAACCCTGAAAAGTGCTTGTTCCCACAACCTTATTAGAAAGGTTATTCAACAAGTTATCAATTTTTTTTTTTTTTTACAATTGTGTTTACCCTGCTACAGCAGGTCCCACGATCGTCCACCACCCTACTGGAGCTCGGGGGCTTGTAGTGCCATTGCGCACCCTGGCAGATCCCCTGAACCCGGACTGGAGGCTTCATCCATAAGTGTCCCCCGTGTTATCTCCCATTTTCTCCCCTGGGAGTGCCCTAGTACAGAGACCCAAGAAGTGGTGACGCATGCGCGTGGAGGCACAAATGCGCACCTCAGCCCCAGTGCAAGTCTCTTCCGCTCTCCCTCGGCCTAGCACCGGTACTCCTCAGAGCAATGCCTCCACTCTGGCCTCCACCAGGGGGCAGCCATGCTCCGAGAAGACGTGTTACTCCTCCAGAGGTGTAGAACTGCCAGGCAGCAGCCTTTCACATACTCTCCCTCTTCCCCCCATGAACTCCGAGCGACTCAGGGCTCATTCCTGAACCTGATTGCGCCCGGTAATTACCAGGTGGCATCGGCCCTCGCCCTCTGCGATCACCGGGCGGCCCAAATTAACCATGTCGGTGTGGAAGTAATGAATGCTTCCACTTATTTTGCCCCTACCCTCAATTTGAGGGCATGCACGCTAGTTCCACTTGCATTAGAGGACAAGCCCTCTAACTAAAGAATCAATACCCTTCAATAAATATGGGTCTTGCAGTGTGGAATTACAGAGGGTCTAAGTCGGGGCTTGGCTCCCTAGCTCTGATATGAGCCCTGGTAGTTCACACATCACTATCACTAACTAATAATGGGAAGAGGAGCCCAATTTAAAGATGGGGCCAAAGCTCATGATGTATAATTCCAACACTGGTTGTTGCCAGCTATGATGCTCTATTCTGTATAAAAGTGACTCTGGACATTCATGCTACTACTTTTTTGTTCTCTTTTACATGGTTACTTAGCTTACTAGACAGGGGATACGCAGTGGCCTGAATCAGAATATGCCATTGGGAAAGCAATTCAGTCAAGAGGTTGACAGGAAGAGGAGACTGTGAGAGGTCTGATGCAGTGCAGACAGCAGTAGAGGAGTGTCAACACATTAGGCTTCAAACAGGGCCCACACATCTCCCTTTTCCACCTGTATTAGCACGTCGCTCTTCACTTACTCCTTTATAGCTTTTTCATCTGTTTCACTAATCGCTTCCACAGTTTAGGGTTATCCTTCCAGCTAGAGTAGTCCAAAAGGTGAAAGAAACAGTCAGCCCAGCTTGTGATGCTTCTGTTTTTCTGAAAGGAAATTGATAAAATACACCTTAATAACTTTTGTAGTGTAACTGTAGAGTAACATCAAAATAATAAAAAAAAAAATCATCCACTAAGATTCTGATGCCATGCCCACCTCCCACCTGTTTTGCTTTTGGTGGCACAGTGTAGTCTGTAACACCATCTGTCCTTCCCCACCTCCTCTGTTACTTCCAAACCCTCCCTATAATGCCAGCCACGTATTACTTTCAATCCTGGCAGAAGATAATATCCAGTTTTATCTGAAATGGAGCGCAACCTAAAGTTTGTTTCTCAGAGCTGCATCTTCCATGGAGCAAGGGTGGGGTTAATCTCCCTAATTTACTTTGGTTCACACAACCTTGGTGGAGGGGGTGCAGAAGACAAAACAAGGGTATGTGGAGGAGGTGCACACAGAGAGGATAATTGTGAATAGAAGAATAGAGGGGAGAAGGAAGGTCAGATTCTAGGTGGAGGGTGGTGTCTCTGAATGCATGGAGTCTTGGAAACAAGATGGAAGACCTGCAGGCACTAATAGTGGACAGTAGGGTGGACATAGCTTCAGTAATCGAGACTTAGGCAACATCATACCATGACTGGGACCTTGCGATCCCTGGATATAAACTATACAGGAGGGACAGGGTAGTCGGGAAGCGGGGAGGGGTGGCAGTTTATATCAAAGAGGGAATAACTTGCACAAGGGAGGAGTTGGAGGAAGGGGAGGTGGAGGCATTATGGACTCCATTAAGATCCAATGGAGGGAGAAAGGGGAGGCTGGGTGGTTTATAGACCACCCAGTCAGGATGAGGAAAGGGACAGGGAACTGAGTTCACAAATATCGGAAGCTGTGGGGAAAGGAGAGGTGGTAACTGTGGGGGACTTCAACCTTCCCAAAGTGAACTGGAGCATACCATCCACGACATCTGCTAGGAGTCAGGTGATCCTGAAAGGACTGCAGAGTGGGTTCCCGACTCAGGGCTTCACTGAACCAACAACAGCTGAGGAAATTCTTGATCTGGTGCTCACAAATGGGGAGCATGTACAGGAAATAATGGTCAGGGAGCCACTGGGAGGAAGTGACCATTGCACAATGTGGTTCCAGTTCGATATGGGCAGGAAAGCATCCCAACTAAGACCAAAATCTTGGATTTCAGGAGGACGGACTTCAGGAAAGTGGGCGAAGTGCTAGAAGCCATCTGGTGAGCATCAGAGCAGATATGGGGGTGGACCAAAGGTGGTCCATCATTAAGGAAGGAATACTGGTTGCCACAGATGAGTGCGTTAGGCTCAGGGTAAGAATACAAGGGCCAAAGCGCCCAGCTGGTTCAGTTCTGGGGTTCAGATGCAGTAAGGGAAAGAGGTTGGCCCATAAAAAATTCAGGAAGACCAAGAGAGAGAGAGGTGGGTAGGGAAAATTACCCAAGCTTGGCTAGTGAGGCAAGTAAGAAAGTCAGGCGAGCAAAGGCAAAGAAGGAGCTGAAGCAATTAAGAAGTGAGTGAAGGCTTTCTTTCGCTGTATAAGTGAGAAAAGGGACAAGAAGGAAGGGATCGTTAGGCTTAAGAAAGGGGTGGAGGATAATGGGGGGAAAGCAGAGATACTAAATGAATACTTCTGTTCCGTTTTCACCAGGGAGAACGATGGATCAGTGCCTTTAGGAGGGAAAAGAGGAGGTGGGGGGACACAGATGTAGTGATAGAGGAGGATCGAGTGAAGGAGGGGCTGCTGGCATTGAAGGTGGGCAAATCACCAGACCCGGATGGAGTACATCCAAGGGTACTAAAGGAACTGGCTCAGGAGTTGGCAGGGCCACTGGCAGGCCTAATTAATAGTTCACTAGAGACTGGTGAAGTACCGCAGGACTGGATAACAGCACATGTAGTGCCACTCCACAAAAGCAGTCCCCTGGATCACACAGGGAATTATAGACCAGTAAACCTGACTTCCATTGTGGGCAACCGCATGGAGAACACACTAAAGGAAAGTTTGGTGGAATATCTAGAGAAGCATGCTCTCCAGGATGCGAGGCAGCATGGGTTCATGGGGGAAGAGTCGTGTCAAACAAATCTGACTGACTTCTTTGACTGTGTCACTAAGATATTAGGCGGGCCAAGCGGTAGACATACTCTATCTTTGATTTCAGCAAGGCCTTTGACTCTGTGCCCACAAAGGTTGATTAGGAAGTTGGTGGATCTCGGGTTGGGAAAAGATGGCCAGATAGGTGGAAAACTGGCTGAAGGACAGAACCCAGAGGGTGGTTGTGGGGTTGGGGGGGTGGAGAGAACAGTTATCTGGCAGAAGACAGGTAACCAGTGGGGTACTGCAGGGTTCTGTGCTGGAGCCGGTGTTGTTCAATGTCTTCATCAATGACACTGGAGATGGCATTAAGGGTAAAATGTGCCTATTCACAGATGACACCAAGCTCTGTGGGAGAGTGGACACAGCTTAAGGGATACAAGACCTACAGGAAGATCTGGAAAAGCTAGGGAGGTGGTGCAGGATCTGGCAGCTTGGCTTCAATGCCAAGAAATGCAAAATTATGCATATTGAGCCAAGAATCCTAGGACAGAGTACTGCTTGGTGGAGTCAGAGTATCTGCATCAGAGGAGGAGAAGGACCTGGAGTGATGATCACTAGTGACCTGAAGCACTCCACACAGTGCAAGAAAGTAGCAGCAAAGGCAGACAAGATGCTGGGATGCATATCTAGGGGAATCAGTAGTAGGAGAGGTTATACTGCCCTTGTACAGGTCACTGGTAAGGCGCATCTAGAGTATGGAGTTCAGTACTGGTGCTCACACCTCAAAAGGACATTAATCTGCTGGAGATGGTCAGAGGAGGGCTACAAGATGATACCTGGTCAGCAGAGTAAGGCATACGAGGAGAGGTTGAGGGCACTGAACATGTACTCTATGGAAGACAGGAGAGAGAGAGGGGACATGACTGGGACCTTCAAGTACTTGAAAGGGATAAATAAGGTTGATAAGGAAAGTCTCTTTAAAGGAGAAGACTCCTGTATATTTATGATTTGGATATGTCTGATATATTTATTATATATTACATCAAGTACTGTACATATGTCAATAAGAGATCGGCAATTTCTTCTGTTGCAACACGTATCTAGAGTTTGAGGCTCTGACACGAGGTAGTAAAATGTCAAGCAAGCCTCCATTTACATGCAAATGAGTCACCTGTAATACAGCCCCTCCCATTCCTTGATGTCACAGCAGCAACAGTGCAGAACAAAACATAAGGGTATTAATGCTGTCTATCCTGATTTTAGTTTAAGTTTGCAATGGCTTAAGACAGTTCTGTCATGCAACTCACACAGGGAGTGGTATTTGTAGCTTTAACACTGCATATGTAGAGCAAATAATACATCTAACAGTATTTCATTCACAGGAAAGAAACGCTGTTCCTGTGTACTGCTCATTTCTCTCTGTGAGACAGCTATAAAATGCTGTGGAAATCAGTAGATTGAATCAGTTAATCAATCAATCAGTCACTCTGTAGTGAACCAGGTGAACACCCTTGAGAGGATTAATTTACAAGGTAGGCTTGAGCAGTTTCCCAAAGGATCTGAAGACTGAATTCTTCCTTTGCACAAATGATACACTCCCCTTTCAGCAGCCTGAAGTGGAGAGCTAGATCACACTTTATAAAGTGCATTGTTTTACATTTCAAATGCTCCTTACATCTGGGTTCTGACTGGAAATACCAAGATACAGAATGCATATGACATGGGAGGAATGAGTCTAAACAAATGCAGAGTAATACAAATACTGAGACTGATTTGTTTGTCTACCTACAACAGCTGAAGTGTAGCATCTGATTTGTGAGGACATCCTACTTCAAATGTTACATTACAAAGGGGGCTGCCACAGCTTGTTTCAGTACCTTCAAAGTGAAGTGCTGTAGCTCTCACATCACTGCTAATGATTTATAATGGGAATGGGGGCACTTTTTAAAGTCATGGACCTGAGGGCCGTCACAGTTCCCAAGGAGGTTAGGGAACTTGTTAAGGGTTAGAGAGTAAGGGACTTTAGTAGGATTTTAACCAGTTTCCAGTTCTTGTGCCTGTGCTTTAACCACTAGATTACTGTTCTTCCATATGCTGCAGCTGATGTCCTGGTAACCATTCCTTGTTATAGCTGAACTATTTATTGCCTTACATCAGCCATCCAATAACTGTTTGCCTAGTTACAAAGGAAAGGAGCATTTTGCAAGATTGTGTCTCACTGCTGGTGTCAATCAAAACAGAGAATGCTAACACACACACACACACACACAACATAATAAAACAGCTGTATAATACCACTTAAGACTCTTGTTGTACCCAGAGTCATTTATTGGGTAAACTGTTCTTGCTAACAGAAACTTTAACACAACCCATACAGGCACTTCCTTATAGGCATACTGTATATACATGTCAGATCAGTGCTGAATCACACTCATGTGGTCCTAGTCCCTATTAGACCTGCACTTCGGGATGTGCACAACACTTAAAGAGTTCCCCAATTACTCAAGTGGGGGACCAAACATTGTGGGTTATGTTTACTGGTGGAACAGCATTTAGTGCAGCACCATTATCTGTTGCTCTGACTACATCATCCTCCAGCAGCATTGATGGTAAAATGGAGGACAAACACATTGATAACTTCTGGGGGCTGTATATTTTTATTTATAATCTAGATTTGGACAGCAGTAGGACTGCTGGCAACTAGAAGGAGAACACAACAGTTACACATAAGGAGTTGGGAAAATATGGGTGTGAAACTACGGAAGACTTCCCTTTAAGCTGAGTGGCAACACCACACCACCACCAGGGGCAGTGTCTTAAGATGGAGGGTGGGAGGTTTAGGAGGAAGTCAGGGAGCACTTCTTTACAGAGAGGGTGGGTGGACACTTGGAATGCACTGCCAGAAGAGGTGATCTCGTTGAAGATAGCAGGCAGCTTTAAGAGAGGCTAGGACAGGTATAGGGGGAGGGTAGGGAGAGAGGGAGCAGGGACAGTAGCTCAAGCTGTAGACCCTGCAACACGAGCAGACTTGATAGACCAAATGGCCTTCTTCCGCTGACTTCTTCGTAAGCTGCACACCTCAGAAAGTTTTGCCTATTGATTTCAGAAGTCCAACAACCATACTGGAAACAGATAGAATTTCTTACAAATAACCTTTTTAATATTTATTATTTCTTCAACAACCCTTTACAGTGTAAACTGGTATCGATATTTACACCTTTCACAGTCATAACAATTAAACAATGAACAGCGATTACTAATCAATAATGCCTTACTCCTGCTCATCTCTTTAAACTTCAAACAATAGCTTATGACCAGACGTTCTGTCTTAATTCCATGGATACATCCATGCGGACAATGGAACTGACTGGGTCTGAGATTCTACTTTCAGATTATGGACCATCAGGTAGTCCTTTCCTTTGAGGCACTTTGTTCGAAGTACCATCTACTGATGTCCAACCACTTTTGGTACCTGCAACTCCACTCTTACATTCATAGTAAAGAAAAAAAAAATCACACTTGATGCTTTCAGAACCCTTATCCTTGCTGATGCAACTTGTAATTACATACAGTATGTCCAAACAGACGCAGTTCCACATTTAACCAGTCACCTGATGAAACTGTTTAAAGAACTCCATCCAGTAACGACTGAACACATTTTACAGAAAAGGAATACAAAGCTCACTGAAACGCTCACCATACAAGTTTGGCATAAATTCGCTCTCCCGGCATACAAACTGACAGCAACCATGATGTGGTGTGAATTTTCTTGGAAATGCAGGTATCTTTTTTCCAAACACCGGCAGTTATAGCCAACATATTCCTGACTAGTTGCCCAATGCTGGAGAAACTGTGAGATCTCCCCAGTGAACCACACTCACATTTTTTGGTCTTGCCCATTACTGAGGTCATTTTGGACAGCAGTGATTCAGGACTTAGAAGGAACTTTTAATGCACCTGGGTCGATCACACCCTCACTGATCCTTTTAGCTATTCCGCATCAAGCAGGCCTCTTTCGAGGTGGACCATAAAACTTCTCCTTATTTTGATCCTAGCTGCTAAAAAAAGATAATCCGCCTATGGCTAACTCCCAAAATTCCAACACTGGACAGCTGGCGAAGCCTAGTTGCGGAACTCTACGCTTTCAAGAGACTGACCTACTACCTACCTTTGAACTTTATTGGAGAATATGGGTTTTACTTCACATGCAATAGACCCTACTTTTGCACAGGTCCCAAGTTTTATCAACTGGAATGCTGATCCAGACTTTGAGTGGGGGGTGGGGGTGTGACATCGACGTCATGTCTTCAACACTGTTGGGAAGGGGCTCAATTTATATAAGACCCACAGCTCATAAAATATAATTCCAACATTGCTCTCTCTCTGTTTACCTCTTGGTCAGTCAGCTCGGGGCTCTTGGCCTCAGATCCAGAGTCACTCCGACTCATCTTCGTGCTTATCCTTCCTCTGTTAGGGCACTAGGGCTCAAGACAAATTACACCATGCAAACCAAACAGTCACTCAAGTACTCAGCACTCATTTCTGGCAATTCTTGCAGTAAGTGGATGCACACAACTAGGGACCACACATGTCTTCCATGGTCCCCAGCGTACCTGTGTATGACTATGACTTCAAATGCAGAGCATGCACTCAACTCAAGACTGATTACTGCGCAGACATGGAGGACTCAGACTTGGCAGCTGCACACTGAGGTCGCTGGGAAACAGCCAATCACAGTTAAGTAGGGGAAGTAACGGGGTTTTGTGGGTTGTCTAATAACTGTGCTGGTCTATGATTTTAGTGTCAATATGCTGACCTGACCCACGAAATGCGGGTCACGGTGGGAAGCAGGTTTGTGCTGGTAGTATGCCCTTCGTCCCTTCTTTCCTCTCCCCTGGCTATTCCTTCTCTTACTTGCTTCTTCCAGCCTCCTCCTTTCTTTTACTCTTTAGATGGCTATTCAGCTCAGGGACCTAGCCATACCTTTACTTAATATTTTTAATTTATATAAAGCTGTTTTACATACGAACATGCCTGCAGAAAAAGGCTCACAGGTCTATCAAGTCTGCCCAACTGTGCAGCTCTCAGTTTAATAACACTGCAGCTGCCAGCCCCCTCCCCAACACCCTATTCCTCCATTCATCCCTCCCAGTCCCCCCATTGTATTCTTTTTCTGTGCTAACCTGCCCCTGACTCTATCAACCCGCTTAAAGCTATCCACATCCTCAGTTTGATTTACTACTCCGGCAGTGCGTTCCATCTTGCAATCACTCTCTCTCTGAAGTAGTGCCTCACCTCCTCCTGATCCTTCCCTTCAACTTCAGACTGTGCCCTCTAATTACCTACCCCTTTAAGAGGAACAATCCTCCATGCTGACTTTGTTTATACCTTTCAAGTACTTAAAGGTCTTTTAGATATAACCAACCAATACTTTCCTATCCTACAAATGTATTTGACATTGTCCTTAGGTTTTTGATATTATAGTTTTCATGTGTCTTATACAGCCATATTTATTTAATGCTTTGAATGTATACATATAAATATCTGAATGGTTTGCTAGATTAGCTTTTATTGAAAAAAGCAATGTATATGGGGAGACAGCTGCAGCCTAATGGACTGAAGTGCTGCACACTTCAGTATACTAGAGAGTATGGTATGTATCTGCTGGCAATTTAGTATGTTTGTATATCATAGAAAAAACAAAAGGTTGATATGTTACCAAATCTGTTGGTATCTAGTTATGATTTGTACTGTCCCTCATTCTCATATACTGTACCCATGTCAACACTTCTTACTCATGGAATGGGATGAGCATTAGGGTTACTACCCCAGACACACCTCATACCTGTTGCTGCCTGCAGAGTGGGGATGATGTGTTAGGGGTTAAACCTAATGCCACATTCCTCATTTGCCGTTTAAACCCTAACTAGTGCAATAACAAAGTTTTGCAATGAATTTCTGTACTTTTCGAGATGGCACTTTTCTGTAATTAGTTTTATAAAGCATACGAGCATTTTTATAATACATTTTTAGAAGCATGACTTTGGTGCCTACTGAAGCTTACTACAGTGGTGCTACGCCTCTATAAATACCCTAAATAGTGCATTAAGAAAAATTACTCACCTTAGTAATTGTGTTTCTTCTAGTGGAGTCTTGCTGTATTCTGACAATTGCAGTTAGTCCAAGCCTTTAAACTGCCGGAGAACAGAGAGTTAACTTTTCTATGCATGGCATAGAATGTTCATCTCGAGCTCGGTTGAGCCTCTGCCTGTTGTTATTCAAACTGCAACCCTCAGATCTTCTGAGGCAAAACTTACTAGGTGTTCTGTCTGCGGAAACTGTAAATTTTAACTAGCCAACTGGCTGAAAATAATGTTTTGGGTCCTCAAAGGAAGACTCAAGTCAGGAAACCCAAAACAAAAACCAATCAAATGAAATAACATTCCACCCAAAGAGAACAAAGGTGTGAAAGGGGGCACCTCTAGGGTGCCAACACTGCGCCTGCTCACCCACGCCTCAAAAATCTAGGTTCAGAGGGGAGGCGGGAGGTCAGAATACAGCAAGACTCCACCAGAAGAAACATAATTACTAAGGTAAGTAATTTTTTCTTCTAACGGCATGAAGTGCTGTATTCTGACAATTGCAGACTACCAAGCAGTACCTCCATGGAGGAGGAGCACAGAACCTACTTTGGGAATAGGCTCTGAAGTACTGCTGTGTCAAACCGAGCATCACTCCTAGCCTGGATATCCAGAGAGTAATGCTTGGTAAAAGTATGGACTGTTTTCCAGGTGGCTGCTTGACAAATTTCTAAAGAGGGATATCCCCTGGCAGCAGCCAGGAAGCAGCTGTACCTCTTGTGGGAATGAGCCCTCAGGCCTGAGGTGGAGTTTTACCAGTTTTTCATAGCAGAATTGTATACAAGAAACAATCCACCTGGCAATAGATATCTTGGTGGCAGGTTTGCCTTCCCAACTTCTCCATAAGTGAGGAACAACTGCGAGCTCAATGTTCTATGCACTGCATAGAAAATTAACCCTATGTTCTCCAGGGCAGTTTAAAGGCTGGAGCTAACTGCAGATAGTCGGAATACAGCAAGACTCCATTAGAAGAAACACAATTACTAAGGTGAGTAATTTTTTCTTCTGGCTGACATGATAGCCACCAAGAAGGCAGTCATTCCACGACAGGTGAGAGATGTCACACCTGTACATCGGTTCACATGCCTTGTCCATGAGTTTGGCCAATATAAGCAGTAAATCCCATGGAGGTGGTGCACGCAACAGAGGGGATATGTGATCTAGGCCCTTGAAAAAGCACCAGACCACCTTCTGTACCACCGACTGCTTGCCGGCCCACACTCGGTAAGCAGATGGCTGCCAGGGTGCACCTTGAGGGTCGCTGATCAAAGCCCCTGCTGGGAAGGGATCACAGGTAGTCCAGAATGCTAGCAGCGGACAAGACAAGGGGTTCAACCCTTGCCCTGACACCAAATGAAGAATCTCTTCCATTTGAAGGCATAGCATTTTCTGGTCGACTCCTTGTGACGCCTCAACAACATGGAGGACCTCGTCGGAAAGACCCAAGGCCTGGAACTCTAGCTGCTCAGGAACCAGGCCATCAAGTGCAGGGATTGAAGGTCCAGATGGAGTATCTTCCCTCGCTGACAAACAGCAGGTCCGGTGCTGGAAGCCGCCTCGGAGCCTGGAACTGAGGCTGAGGCGATCTGGATACCAGAACTGACGAGGTCAGTCTGGGGCCAGGGATCACCTGCACCGTGTCTCTCCTGATATTGAGGAGCACCTTGTGGATCAAGGGCAAGGAGGAAGGCGAGAAGGGCCGGGATACACGGCCTGAGAAGGCATCCTGCAGCGAGCCCTGCCGAGGGGGGTGGGCATGGTACAGCCTCAGCTTGGTGTTCTCCCTGGAGGCGAACAGGTCCACCTGAGGTGTGCCCCAGTGGGAGAACAGGTCTTGTACTATCTCTGGCAGGAGAGACCACTCATGAGATGCATCGCCTATCCGGCTGAGGGCATCGGCCAGACTGTTCAAGGCTCCTGCAACATGAGCGGCTAGGAGATCCACCTCCAGGCTGAGCATGAGAGAACAAATGCGAAGAGCTTCCTTTGCACAGAGGCATGGAGGTGTCCCACCTGTCTGTTGAGATAGTACATGGTCGTGGTGTTGTCCGCCTGGACCACTTGACCCCAACAAACGGAGCAAAGATGGTCAGGTCTAGCCGACCGCCTCAGAGCTCCAGCAGGTTGATGTGGCATTGGGACTCCTGAGGGGACCAGAGTCTGTGGGCACTGTGCCCCCAGCCCATCAGAGAGGCATTGGTCATCAGGTGACCATCGGCTCAGGGGGATGAACGGGATTCCTCCGCAGATGAGCTGGGATGAGCCACCACTGCAGGCCGTCCCACATCTCCTGGGTCATAGAGGCTGGCTGGTCTAGATGACCTGAGCGCTGAGACTCACTGGTGGCCAGCCCCATTGTAGGGGCGCATATGCCAGCAGGCCCAACGGACCATGCTGGTGCAAGTCGCCATGAGACCCACAAGGCGCAGGAAGTCCCAGGCAGGGAGCAATTGCCCAACCAGAAATGACTGGGCAAAGGAGGAAAGGACCTCGTTCCTGTCTGCCGGGAGCCGGGCTCTGGCTCTGAAAGAGTCTAGCTCCACCCGATTAACTGAATCACCTGTGAGGGCACGAAGTTCCAACTTGGTCTCACTGATGAGGAGGCAGAGTTGAGAGCAAGCCTGGAGGGCCAGATCTTTGACCGCTCCACTTCAAACCTACTATCAGCCAGTTGTCCAGATAAGGGCAGACCCAGACCTCTCTGTGCCACAGGAATGCCGCCACCACTGCAGTGCATTTGGTGAAGACCCTGGGAGCTGATGAGAGGCCAAAGGGCATGGCCTGGAACTCGTAGAGGGCTCCCTCTGCCCAAAAGCAAAGGAACCGCTGATGAGACAGGTGGATTGGGATTTTAAAGAATGTGTCCTGGAGGTCCAGGGAGCAGAACCACATGCCTTGCTCCAGGGATGGTATTATTTGAGCCATGATTACCATTCGAAAAGTGCACGGCCTTAGGAACTTGTTCAGGTCGTGCAGATACAGAATGGGGTGCCAGCCCCTCCTTCCATTTTGGAACCAAGAAGTACCTGGAAACAAACCCTGGGCATGGAGGAGGATCCGCAGCCTTGCTGACTACCCCCTTGCGGAGGAGCTGGTCGATGTTGTCTCGGACAGCCGACTGGGAGGCTGAGGACTCGGTAGCCTCCACCCCCCCCCATGGGGTCAAAAGGGAGGGACCTGCTCGAACTCCAGAGGCAGGCCTCTGCCAACCACTTCCATCAGCCAGCGGTCTGTGGTGATACTGGACCAGGCGGAAAAGAACTGGTTGAGTCGACCCCCCCATGGGGGACCCAGGGGAGGTGAGACGAGGTTGGGGGCAGCACCCCACAACCAGTCACTGGGCAGGCTTGGAGGAAGAGGGACTGGCCAAGAAGCACCAGGGCCCTTCCCCCCTGGGCTTCCTGACCTAGGAAGCGACAGACTTGGCTCTAGGGTGCCAAGTTTGAGCCTGGTGCTGCTGGGCAGGTCTTGCCGCAGGAGCGTTGGGACAAAAGGGCTTACGCTGTTGTTGGCAGCATTTGTCCTCCTGTGCAGATGTGACAGAGTCTAGGGTGGCATTGGATTTTTAAATGCACCGGAGGTGGTCCCTCCACACGGGCCGAATAGGTCGGTGCCCAGAAAGGGAACATCAGGCGAGCTTGTGTTGGTGTGTGCGCATGAAGGTCAAGATCCACAACCAAGCCCTGCAGCGCATGGCCACTGTGGCCACTACCGAACGAGCACAAGAGTCTCTAATGTCCACAGCCGTCTAGAGTTGCTGCTTTGCCACCACCCTTCCCTGATCCCGGACCTGGTCTGGAGGTCAGCCGGGAGATGAAGGAGCACCTTGTCCAGGGAGCCCAACAGGACGTGAGAGAAATGAGCAATCATAACAGCCGAGCTGGCCTGGCAAAGGCCCAAAGAGGTGGCAGCGTACACCCTCCTTCCTGAGTAGTCCAATTTCTTGGACTCCTTATCCTTGGGCTTGTCCATGTCCCTTGTGTTGCTCAAGCACCTGAAGACAGAATCTGCCACCAACCCTTCGGCCGAGGGGTGCTCAGAGAAGCCAGAAAGAGAGAGCCAGTAGGGACCACGTACTTGTAGTCCATCCTGGCGATGGCACTAGACAGGCGGAGGCTGGGCGCCAGAGTTGTAACACCGGACCCACAATGGCCTTGGCTATGGAGAAGGCCTCAGTGGGGAGTCCCCTTGTCCAGAATCTCCCAAGGGGATATCTGGCCCATTTCTGCACGAGTTTGAGCAGCATCCCAGTGGACTCGAGATGAGCCGAAGGATACAAGGAATGAGGTGGTGCTCTCCTCACAGAAAGACCCCTCCCGAGGATTCCAGGTCGACTGAATGCAACAAGGAGTCTTCAGACTCAAAGAGTCGCATACAGCTGGTGACCACCTGAGCCACTCACCACAACCCGATGGGGCAAACCTTCGAAGCTGGGCAAAGTCCTTGGTTCATGCCCCATTCTTCGGCTGGGGCGTTGGTTCCACCACAATGGGCGGCAGCCAGTTCTGGCCGAGCTGTCTCACGCCAGGACCGGGTCCTCGACCAGGAACTGGCAGCAGGAGTTGGCTTTGGCGCTCGGGCCACAGCCACTTAACAGTCGGCGTGGAAGCCAGCGTTGGCTTGCTGCCGCCAAAAGGAGCTGTTGCCACATTAGATCCTCATAGCCGACTAATAACTTGCGCTGGAGCCTCCTCAACTGAGGAGAATGAGGGAAGAAGGCGGCGCTACCGCTTCCACGATGTTGTGACCTAGACCACTGATGGCAGTATTTCCCAAATCGGAGGAGGACCGAGACCAAATCTGAGATCGTTGGGTGGGTGCCGGTGGCGGGCCGAGGAAGAAGCTAGGGAAACCCACTGCCCTCCGGGTTCAGGGTCCTGGGCCAGGACTCGCTCAATGGTCTGAGACAAGTCCTCGGAAGCACCGTGTCTGAGAGAGAGAGAGAGAGTTGTTGGCCTCCTCGGTCGACAACCTGTCGATGGGCTGATGGTTGGTCTGATGGGGACATTGCAAAGCCAGCCTGGGCTGCAACATCGACCCGAAGTCGAGCCAGCCAGTCCAGAGAACGAGATACTCTTCCGCTCTCAAGAGCATCGACGGTGGGTCTTACTTTTCTTCGGATCTTTCTTCCGGACAGAGGAGTACGAGACCAAGAAGGACCCTCCCTTTAGTCAAGAGGGACTGGCACAGCTCCCAAAAGGAAGCTGTAAGAAGAGCCCAGTTGGAGCGTGAATAAAGGCCAAAGCGGAGCTTGCCCAATGGCCTCCTCGATTTGACCGACAGGTACTGCTTCTCCAGTCACCCCAGCTGGAGTCAGGTAGCGAGTCTTGAAAACTGACGGAGAAAAGGACAGACATCTGCATGAAGCCTGCAGATTGTGGTCATGCGCGAGGCAATAAATGCACGAGGCATGGGGGTCGGTGCGCAGCATCATCTACCGCGAGAGCACACCGTGGAACCCGGGACGGTCTAGTTCTCCACTGCAGCTATGAGGAAGAGGGTGAAAACTGAACTCAAAACGGCTTCCAAGAAAGTTCAGGAAAAATCGAAGTTTTAGAGCCAGGGCCTGAAAACACAAGAGCTTAAGGAGGGAAATTGATGCTTCCAAGCAGTAAGGAAGATCTGCTGCCACGGGTGGAGCCCAGAGCTCATCACTCAGGTGGGTGGGAGGAGTCAGCTTGAAGACTTTCTGACCATTTTAAAGCGGCAAGGTACTGCCAGATAGTGTGGATAGAGCAACATATCCACGCCCTAGAACTGCTCTGTTTGCTATTTACGAAAAACTTCTGTTTCTTTGCTGCTTCTTGCTTGCCTCAATTGTTTTTGGCCGCTGTGTTGTTCTGTTCATTTTAATCGTTAAATCGTTCACTTAGTTTAGATGGGACTCTTTAGTGAGTTATTTAGCCTTGCCTAGAGCGTTGTCGGGGTCGCTGTTGACCTGCTGCGAAGTGTGCACTGGGGTTGTTCGGTCAGGCTCCGCTGCCGCTCCGATCGCAAAAAGATAAGTTTTTAAGCTCATTTTAAATTTGCTTCCCCGACTTTGTTTTGGAACACTGCTGTAGCCGGAAGACAGTGGTAGAAAGAGGTGGTTTCTGTCTGGAGAGACTAGAGGAAAGCAGAGTGAGCTCCAGGGTAAGAGGGTGGATTGAGCCCTGTACGAGAGCCTTGTATGTGACGAGCACTAGGGTAAGAGGGTGGATCGAGCTCCTGCATTGACAGTGTGCGGAGTCGCTTGGTTTTGGAGCTGAGCCAGAGAGCACCATACTGTGGGCTCCAGCCTGGGATTAATTTGTGAGACTGCCTGTAAAATTTTGAGTTCATTTGGTTCTGGAGGTGGTTTCTGTCTGGAGGGATACTCAGCCTAGATTAGAGTGGACTGGATTTTCATTTGCCTGGAGTATCGAGGCTCTGCATTTGTGAGTAGCCAGCTAGCTAGAATCTGCCTTGCTCTGGAGGGTCGGGCCTGGACTGGTCGGTGAGCCGGCTAGCGGGTTTAAGGTTCTCCAAGCCCCTCGCTGAGCCAGCCGGTGGTTTGGCTTAGGTGAGGTGCCAAAGCTACAGGGCAAACATCTCTGTGGTGGCCTCACGGGTAGGGGCCTTGGCTTTAATATGTGAGCAAGATCGGACCACTGTTGGGAAATCCTATTCGAGGAATCCTGTTGAGCTAACAACTTATGGTCAGACCTCAAACTTTTATGCTTTTGGTTTATTATTTGGGCAGTGAGTGCCTTGTTTTATTCTGGTGTGCCTAGGTAGTGAGAGGACCCATGGCCCCATATTTCATCTGACATTATTTAACTTTCTGGTACACCCAGTGACAGGGGTGTACTTAAGTATTTAAGTTTAATTTTTACATTTATTGGTTTAAGTTTAGTCCACACTGTTTTAATTTTATTCCTCTGTGAGCTGAAGCTTTAAATTGGGACTTCTGGCCGACTGGTATATCATCTTTTCCTTGGACTTACACGGACCACTCAGACCAATCCTTTCATTTTTTTTTTTTTTTATTGTATTTTAATTTATTAAATTTGTAGGGTGGGTGTTTTAAGTTCGATTTATTACATTAGTTAAATCTCTCCCCCCTCTGTGAGAGAGAGTGGGGGAGTGATAAATAAGAGGGATTTAATCGGTTTAATTTCTAGTTGGTTGCTTTTCTCTTGTGTAGTTTATGTTCACTGTCCCCTCAAGTGAGAGTTGCAGGGCAGGGTACTGTATCTGTATTTTATTTCTGGATTTGTTTTAGGGGTTGTCTTTTTCTTTATATTGTCTTGGCGCTTTTTATTTATTCTAGAACCTGTAATATGTATCGTGGGCCTACACCTGGGGTTGTGTGTTATTCATCCTCCGCTCTTTGCACCCTCCTCCACCCCCCCCCCAGTGTTTTCAACCTACTAGTGCTGTAGAGCGCTGGGTACTGCCCGTAGGAGGGGGGTGGAGGGTGTGAACAGCAGAGGATGACTGAGTGGAGCCCTCACATTAGGGTAGTCAGGTCCAGAAGACGCCCTGGGGCAAAATGGAGCCTGGAACATGGTCCTCTATGCCTGGTCCCCATACCCAAGAGCGCCACCATTACTGGTGGGCATGTAGTCGGGGCGGCCCTGGAGAACTGTTCAACTCGGTGTTCTGCAATGCCAGATCCATCAAGAACAAGACTGCAATTATTGCAGATCGTGTTCGGACAGCCGATCTGGCTTGCATCACCGAGTCCTGGCTGGATGAAAATGCTGGCCCCACGTTGGAGGCTGCGATTGCAGCCGGGTACTCAGTGATACACTGCTCAAGACTGGACCATGGGGGAGGGGGGCTGCAGTCTGTTTCAAGACCGAATTGGGCCTCACGAGTGTACCGGTTGAGGAGGTTGGGTCATTTGAATGTACTGTAGTAGCAGGTGTAGGCTGTAGAATAGCCCTCATCTACCGTCCACCCAGAAATAAGAAGCGAATCCTCCAGGAGACAGCAGACTTAGGTCATCGATATGGGTTTTGGGTCACCCAAGCAGATGGTCCTGGGTAACTTCAATGCTTAGGTCGATGATGAACTCTCGCATTTGGACAACACTTTCTCCAGCTGATGGCATCACTGAGCCTTATGCAGATTGTTACCTCTGCTACTCACAAACATGGTCACTCTCTTGACCTGGTTTTCCTCTTGGGGTCGAGCCTCCGATCTGGCGGTGGAACCAGTCAGATGGTCTGACCACTAAACCGTGGGGTTCAATTTTGCACCCCTTGTAGGCCTGCCCTGTGAAGATGGTCAGATACCCGCCTTTATGGGATGTGAGCCCTGGCTGCCTAGCGGCAGTACTTGACCTATCGGATTTGCCTGTGGCACGCGGGAATCCAGAGGCTTTGGTACTGGCCTATAATAAGGTCGTGACCACGGCCCTGGATTCTATCACTCCCATCTGTGTTTGTCCTCTCTCTCTTCGTCGTCGGTCCCCTTGGTTTGATGGGACCTTGAGGGAGTTGAGACGACAAGGATGAAGGTTAGAGTGTTGCTGGCAGAAATCCGCCAAGTTGGTCAACCATCTTAGATTGTTAGAACATTATCAAATCTACCACTTAACAATCGCCCGTGAAGAAGGCAGAGTTCCTGTCCAGGAGATTGCTGCTGCTCACAAATGACCGCTCTCAGCAACCCAGCCTGTCTGCAGTCTTGAAGAGCCTTTCACAGTTGGAGTGCACAAGCTTGACTGTTTTATGGATAAGGTGGCAGACATCAAGGTGGAGATCCAATCAGCATGCTCTATGGGGATGCTGTTGATCATTTTCTTGAGTACCTCTGACTGGCCGGAGTTCACGGATTGTCCAGGGTACGCGCTCTACATGCTGTAATTTGATCCGGGCCCAACTTCCCTGATTATCGGTTGTTGTGACACCATTGCGATCCCAGCACAGACAGTCTGGTGCTCCCTTGACTTGCGTGGAGTTTCCCAGCTCCTGAAGGAGGCGTCGGTGACATCCCTCCTGAAGAAAGCTTCAGTGGACCCAGGCTCTCTTGCTAACTACAGACCAATCTCAAACCCTCTCCTTTGTGGGGTAAGGCGACAGAGAAAGTAGTGGCTGTACAACTGGAGAACCACTTGACCATCCATAATATCTACGAACCTCTCCAATCGGTTTCGAAAGAGGCACAGTACTGAGACTGCTCTGTTTCGGGTGCTCAATGATCTCCTGATGGCGAGAGATTGGAAAAGCTGTTCCATTCTGGTGTTCCTTGATCTCTCCTCAGCGCTGGACACCATGGACCATGGGTGCTGCTTGTGCTCCTGAGGTTCATCTGTGGCCTGACTAGTATGTTCCTCAGGTGGTTTAAATCTTTCTCACTGGCAGAACCCAGAGGGTGGTCTCATGGATTTATTCCTCTGATCCTCTCTCTCTGTCATGTGGGGTCCCTCAGGGCTCAGTGCTGTCCCTCCATGTTGTTCGCGGTGTACATTCTGCCCCTTGGAGACATTGTAAGATGGTATGGGCTGAGGTTTCACTGCTATGCCGATGATACCCACCTCTACCAGTCTTTTGTACCTGACCAGAATACTGCACTCTCAGTGTTTAATAACTGCCTCGCCAAAATCCAGTACTGGATGAATTCCAGCTGGCTAAAGCTGAACGTGGGAAAGACTGAGGTGATGGTCGTGGATCCAAGTTGCCGGATGGGGTGGGTCGGGGGCTTTTCAGTCCACGGGGCTCTTTCTGGGGGGGCTCCCAGCTCCTTACCTCTGAACAGGTACGGGACCTAGGGGTGATGCTTGACGATGGGCTGACTCTGCAATCTCAGGTGTCGGTGGTCATCAGTTCATTCTTTTACCATCTGAGGAACATTGCTAGGCTCAAGCACCTTGCTCTGTCCAGTGACCTTCCTACGGTGATCCACGCCTTTGTGACCTTGCGCCTTGGTTACTGCAACTCCCTTTACTTAGGGCTACTGGGGGTTGATGTCCGCCACCTGCAGCTGGTGCAGAA
Source organism: Neoceratodus forsteri (assembly GCA_016271365.2). Taxonomy (NCBI): domain Eukaryota; kingdom Metazoa; phylum Chordata; order Ceratodontiformes; family Ceratodontidae; genus Neoceratodus; species Neoceratodus forsteri. The sequence goes on from CM057451.1 coordinate 47,262,376, forward strand.
CTCTGCAGCCCAGTTGTTAACGGGGACTTCCCGGTCATGTCACATCACACCGGTACTGTGCAAACTGCAATGGCTGCCGATTCAGTGGTGGATCACCTTCAAAGTCGGATTACTGACATATAAAGTCCTACATGGACTGGGCCCAGACTGCCTGAAAGAGTTTCTGCCCCTTACTGCCTAAGCGACAGCTCCGCTCGGCTGACAGTGAGTTCCTAGAGATTCCAAGGGTATCTTTAAAATCTCTAGGCCCAGGTATCATGTACGCCGCTACAGCCCTTTTGGAATTTTCTACCCTGTCAGCTTCGGGAGTGCAACACGACTTGGGGGCTTTAAACAGGCTAATTATATTTAATAACAGATTTTACTGACTATCTTTTATATTGCTGTTTTATGTTATTGTTTTTATTAATCTTCTGAAAAGCGCTTCAACAATGTTGAAAGGCGTTTAATCAAATAAAGCTATTATTATTATTATCACTGCCTGGATCTCCCAACACAATCGGGACATACCATCGTTTGTTGAGGCGTGGCTATCCCAAAAGATCCCTGACTCCACTATTGCCATCCCTGGTTACACAGTCTTTAGGCATGGTAGGCTGACTAAGAAAGGTGGGGCTGCGCCTCTGCCTTAAAGACACACTTGTGGGTATGTCTCTGGCCCTACTTAGCACTAGAAATGACATTCAGATTCTAGCCACTGAGGTACCACCTGGTGCCCACAATAAGGCACTGACCATTGTGTCAGTATATATCCCACCTATGCTGACTAATCAGGGTCTTCCTTCCCTCCTTGACTGCATCAACTCCTGTGGGTGAAACACAGAAGTGATTCTGCTTGGTGACTTCAATATCAACTGGCTGACCCCCTGTGCTAGCACCTATGAGGATGCCTTGGCAGCTGCCAACATGGTACAAATGGTACAGTCACCCACCAGGATAAACTTACAGGATGGGGACCTCCTCTTTCCTGAACTGCGTCCTCACCAATTGACCTGAACACACCACTAAGACTGAAGTACTCCCTGACACCATAAGTGACCATTCTCCAGTCATTTCCCTCTGGTCTAACAGATTCAACAAACCCCCACCAAAATTCATTGTCAGTAGAATGCTTCTACCTGGTCGACTGAGTCCTTTTAAAGCACCTGCAATCAAGCAACTGGTCTCCAACTGATGATGCTCAGGACGTGGACTCAGCCCTAGAATACTTTATCACTACCTTTAACGCAGTGTGTATGTTCTGTCTCCTACAAGAAATGAAAATTAGGGGATCAGTAAACCCATGGGTGACTCATGAACTTCTTGAACGTATGAAATCCCATGACAAGCTATGGTATCGTGTGAAAGCATCCAACGCCCCAGGGAATACTCACGCCTACAAATCAGCATGGAACGCATGCACATCAGCTATCCGCCAGGTGAAAGCCTCCTACTATAGGAATGCCCCTGCAAACACCTGGAATGACTGAAGGAAGTTTTGGGACAACCTCTCCGAGGTAATTGGAAAAAAAATAATAAGTTTCACCCGCAATGCTCAACATTGATGGAACTATCACCCTGAATAAAGTAACCATTGCTAACGCCTTCAACTCAACATTTTCTGACCTTATTCATGTCCTCCCACCTAACTTCTTTAATCCTACACCAACAGTGACCCATCCCACCATCCATCAGGCAGCCCAGCTGCCCCCCATTTTATTTTAAGGCTATCACTGAAGGGCTAGCCAGGAAACATCTACTCAAAGTACTTGGGAGGTCTAGGCATAGTGCCGACTCGCTTGATTTGAAACTCATCACCCTCACCTTTGATGAAGTTCTGCCACCCCTTATGAAAATTCTCAACCGCTCTCCTATGTTCTCACAATCCCCAAGTAAATGGAAGCCCGCTGTGGTGACAAGACTCTGACAAGCAACTACAGGCCAATATCCATCCTACCCCCACTCTCCAAAGCTTTGGAAAGGATTGTTGCTAAACAACTTGTAGACTACCTGGAAAAATATAACCTCCAATGTTCCCAACAACACAGTTTTCGAAAAAGGTCACAACACACCACTGCACTACTAGACTTCACCTCCTTCATCCACTAGGCACTAGACCACAACCAATTGGCCGGCGCCACCTTTACTGATCTGACTAAGGTGTTTGATACAGTTAACTACTCTCTACTAACCAGACAACTATCACATCTTGACCTTTCACTGGATGCCACTCACTGGTTCCAAAGCTACCTTAGTGACTGCTCTCAGCTGGTCAGAATAGGAGACTCCATCTCGAACCCCCTCCCGGTCTGCTCGGGTGTACCACAAGGTTCCATCCTTGGCCCCCTACTCTTCAGTATCTTCAAGAATGACCTCCCTGCCACTTGCTATAACCAAATTCTACTCTATGCAGATGATGCAGTCATTTTCTCGAGCCACTCTGACCACCATCACCTCCAGCAACAGCTACAGCGTAGTTACTCAGATGTTGAAACCTGGTTCAGGTCACGTAAATTCATTCTAAACTACTCAAAAACCAAATCAATGCTGTTTCATGGTACTCACAACAAACACAAACTCCAACAACTGCTAATCTACAATAGTGGATGGCACTGTGCTGGAACGAGCAGACCAGTTCAAATGCCTGGGAGTGACCTTTGACTCCACTCTTTCATACTCCACGCATATATTATATTATATATTATATATTATATATATATATATATATAATGTTGATAACACATTATGATAGCTATCAATCAGAAATCACTCATAAGAAGGCAGAATTCCTGTCCAGAGAGATTTCTGCTGCACAAAATCGACTGGCTCAGCTTTTCCGGACCGTGGACAGATTGTGCAATCCAATCTGTCTTCAGCCCAGAGAAGCTTTTTCTCAGCTAAGATGCGAGGAGTTTGCTCGGTTTTTTGCAGATAAGGTTGCCAGCATCAGGTCCGGCATCGGTCCGACCTCTCCTATGGGGGACTGCAGTGGTCGGCGAGAAGTGGCATGTCCTCGGTCTGTCTGGTCAGATTTTCGCCGCTGGAGTTCAGGGACATTGTGAAGCTCATCCAAACAATGCGATCAACTAGTTGTAGTTTGGATCCGGGCCCTACACCTCTTTTAGTAGGATGTGTAGTTATTTGCCCAATCCTTGCTGACATTGTCTGGAAGTCTTTGGAGAGGGGGGTCTTTCCTGACCCCCTTAAGGAGGCGGTCGTTCGACCACTCCTTAAAAAATCCTCCTTGGATCTAGACTGTCTAGCCAACTACCGGCCTATCTCTAACCTGCCATTTGTTGGTAAGTTTATTGAAAAGGCAGTTGCGTTGCAATTGGATGATCATCTTATAACTCACAATGTCTATGATACTCTCCAGTCTGGCTTTAGGAAAAGGCATAGCACAGAGACTGCCCTTGTCCTGGTATTGAGCGACCTCCTAATGGCCAGAGATCGAAAGGCATGTACCATTCTGGTCCTTCTCTCAATCTCTCTGCTGCATTTGACACTGTAGACCATGGAGTGCTGTTGGAGCGCTCTTGGTTTTTGGGCTGTCTGGTACAGTCCTCAAATGGTTTTATTCTTACCTCACGGACAGGTCTGAGAGAGTTGTCACTGGAATTTATTCCTCTGGCGCTACTCCCTGCCTTGTGGGGTACCACAGGGCTCCATTTTAGCTCCCATGTTGTTTGCAGTGTATGCTGCCACTGGGAAAATCATCAGGCGATACAGTCTGGGTTTCCACTGCTATGCAGATGATACTCAGCTGTATCTGTCCTTTCTCCCTGGTCAGGGTGATGCACTCTCTGTACTGAATAACTGCCTTGCGGAGATCAGACTTTGGAGGAGTTCCAGCTGGCTGAGACTCAATCTGGATAAGACTGAGGTATTGGTAGTGGATCCAGGTCGTCCGGGGGCGGGTTTGGGAGCTGGACAACCATCAGGTTTGTTACTTGGTGGTATACCGCTCTCTACCTCTGATCAGGTCGAAATCTAGGTCATTTTTGATGATGGTCTGCCCCTAAAATCTTCAGGTGTCAGCTGTCATCAAATCCTCTTTTACCATCTGAGGAATACGCCCAGGTGAAACATCTGGTTCCTCGGGGATCTTCCAACATTGATCCACGCCTTTGTCACTGCCCGTCTGGACTACTGCAATTCCTCTACCTAGGGCTACCAGGGGTTGATATCCGCCGCCTCCAGCTGATACAGAACGCAGCAGCCAGGCTTTTGACTGGGACTTCTAGAACCAGTCACATTACGCCTGTGCTCTGCGAACTGCACTGGCTGCCTGTTTGGTGGCGGATCACCTTTAAGGTTGGTTTACTAACCTTTAATGCCCTACATGATCAGGGACCTGGTTACCTGAAAGATCTCCTGATTCCCTACTGCCCCCTCCATCCTCTCTGTTCCACCAATGAGAGATTGCTGGAGATTCCCAGGGTTTGATTAAAGACATCAGGATCTTGTGCTTTTGCTTTTCAGCACCAACCCTGTGAATTCTCTACCTCGTTGGTTGAGAGAATGCCCAACCGTCAATAGTTTTAAGGTTGCTTTAAAAACATATTTATTCAATTCAGCTTTTACTTAGCCACGGCTGACATATTTTAATGTATGGAAATTGTATTATTCTGTATATGTTTTATGTAGAGCGCCTTGGATTGGAAAGGCGCTATATAAATAAAGTTGGATTGGAGTTGGATATAAATAACCTTGCCAAAGCTGTGAATACCCACATAGGATTAATATATAGGCATAGGCACTGTTTGACAGACGAAGCATTAAAACTTGCCATCCAGAGCTCAATCACCTCTTTAACTAACTATGGCCTCGTAGTTTATGGATCAGCTACCGACACTGCCCTCCGGCATATAGTCATAGCCCTAAAAAAGGCCTGCCAGCTCCTCACCACAGCCTCTGGACTCATACACACGTGATCTCTACAAACAGGCTAACTGACTACAGCTTCAATGCAGAATTAAGTATCAGACCAGCTTACCTGCAAAGAAGACCACGCTAGGCCTCCTTCCACCAGGGGTTCAGTCTATACTTTCTCCTCACTGTGCCACCCGCCTTACCAGAAGTTCTGGAACACTAGTCTTCACAGTTCCCCGCTGCTGGACCACGCAAGGGCAGCGCTCCTACAAAGTTAGGGCCTCTAACTGGTTCAATACACTCCCAGTGGATATCACCAATGCACCGAATCTCATCTCCTTTATGCACAAGCTACGACAGCACTTGGTGGCCAGTGCCTACTGTGACTGCTACACTTAAATTCCATGCTCACCCTCCTGGCTTCTCCATTACTTATGTACTCTCCCATACCCACTCCCTCCCTATTACCTCTTTCCAATATCTCATATCAGCCACTTCTGCCTCCTCCCTTGCCCCACAAGATTTCTACCTCCCTCTCCATTCTCTCTCACATCTTTGTCCCTCCCCACCTATTGCTCCTGCACCTCCTAGCTCTCATATTTCTCTTTTCCTTTAGCCTCCTTATCCCTTCTAGTTCTCATTTCTCTCTCCTTTCTCCTCCTTGCCTGTCCTAACTCTCTCTCCTTCTCCCCACCCATCCTATTACCCTCTTACATCTCACAACCCTTCTCCCTCCCCTCCCTACTTACTTTTTCCTTCACCACCTAAATTATCCCTTCAATCCCCCCACCCCTCGGTGCTTGCCTGTCCCCTACTACCTTGTCCTCCTCACCAACTACCTCTGACCTCTCATGCTCTTGTCAGATCACTATTTCAATTGTAACTACCCCAAGCTTCTTTGTACTGTCTGCGATATTGCACCATTGCTTCCGTCCATGTTGATCCTGACAAAGCCTTTGACAGCTCATGCAATCTGTAATGTTTTACCTGTTATTAATTCTATTGTCTTGTCTTATCTGGACAAAGCCACTGACAGCTCATGTACTGCAATTGTATTAACTTATCTACCTGCCTGTTCTTGTCTATACTTGTCCACTGTCCATGACATGGAACCTTTGTAAAAGAGCACTGTTTGCTCAAAAGTGTTATCTGAAATTTTCATAAATAAAAAAATAAAAATAAATAAATAAGTCTTCCTGGTGGAGGATTTACGCACTGCCAAAAGAATCTGCGAGATTCTCTGGGAAACCTTAAACCTTCCACTTCTATCTCCTCAGGAGCCAGGCAGGAGATGAAGGAGTGCAGACTGAGATGAACAAGGGATCCCTGGGTCAGGAGGTCTGTCTAGAGAGCAGCTGCCTCAGAAGGACCTCTGACAACATGATTAATGGAACCAGATCTGTCGAGGCCAGTATAGTGCAATTAGAATAATTTTGCCCCATGCCTCTAGTCTGAGCAGCACCCTCTGAACGGAGGGGTAGCGAGGGTAATATGTACATAAAGTATCTTGTCCACCGCAGTCTAAATGCATCCTGACAAAGTGTCAGGTTCTGGATTCTGAAGCAGAATACAGGCAGTTTTGCACTGAGTGAGGATGCAAAAGGTCCACATCCGGACTTCACCACTCAACAAGAGCAATCGCACGATGTCCTGGGCAAGCTACCACTCATGAGGGTCTGCTTCTGTTCTGCTGGGGTGATCTGCCAGGTTGTTCTGAATTCCTGCGCGATAAACTGCCTGAATCAGAGCGCTGTGCTCAAGGCACCATTCCCATACCCTCATGGCTTCTCTGCACAACGGTAGATGTGTGTTCCTCCTGTTTGTTGATGTAATACATCACTGCTTTGTTGTCCATCTGAAGAAGAATTGCTTTGTGACAGAGGACATCCTTTAGGGCTTGAACAGCGTACAGGACCACTTTCATCTCTAGAACATTGATATGTAGGTGAGACTCCTCCTGGTTCCACACTCCTTAAGTGGTGGAACTCCTGGCAGTGAGCCCCCCAGCCGTTCAGAGATGCATCCATGGTGATGGTAATCTGAGACTCTGGAGAAGCAAAGGGCAAATCTTGATGAAGGTTGTCCTCCTGAATCCACCATGCAAGTGACCTCCTCAGACAATCCGTCACCTTGATGGGGTAAGACTGCAGGTGCATCACTGGGGACCACTGCATACTAAACATCCACTGAGTGGTCCTCATGCGCAATTGAGCCAGAGGCACTGTGAAAATGGACGAGGCCACGAGACCCAGCATCCGTTTCATGAAGTAAGCTAGCACAGGGCTGCTCTCTCTGATGAAGCGAGCCATCTGGAAAATGCCATTCCTCCTGTCCTCTGGGAGAAAGGCCCTCACCTTTGAAGAGCTGAGGAGAGCCCCTATGAAGAGAAGCTGCTGAGAGGCTTGCTGCGACTTCTCCAGGTTCAGCAGAACCTCCATGGCGGTGGAGGAACTGAGATGTAATGACAGCCTCCTGTCTCTCTTGCCTGGATGGGATTGCAATCAGCCAATCGTCTAGGTAGGGAAAGACTTGAATGCAGAGCTTTCAAAGGTGTGCAGTGAGAAATGCAAACACTTTTGAAGACTTGAGGCGCCGAGGAGAGCCCAAACAGCAGGACTCTGAACTGACAGTGCTGACCCAAGGCCTCAAAACAGAGGTACTTGCAGTGACTTGGGTGCACTGGGAAGTGCTTGTAGGCATCCTGAATATCCAGGGATGCCAGCCAGATGTACTGATGAAGAAGTGGAAGTAGTGTCCCCAGGGAGACCATCTTGAACTTCTCCCTAAATAAGAACTTGTTTAACTTTCTGAAGTCAAGAATGGGGCGCATGCCACCTGTCTTCTTTGGAACCAGAAAATAATGGGAGTAGAAAATTACAGTTACATAAGAACTTACCGTAACAGTAGATCTTCAAGAGGAGCTCTTGTAGCAGGTAACATAAGTAGGACTGAAGCCAGTAAGCGGCAGGACCCCACTGAAAATTTCTAGCTAGCAGTATACAGCGGGGGACAACCTCCGATGTCAGCCGCCGCCTCAATGTCCCATGTGGTATAGAGGTGGTCCCACAGCATCCCTCAGTTCTCCACTGGAGACTCCAGCACTGATGAAGGTTTTATGGAGAAACCAAGGATTCTCCTATAGCCTAGGAGGCAGATGGTCTTGATCGTATGCAGGAGAAATCCCTTGGGGGAAGGTGGGTGGGAAGCAGCACTTGCTGGAGGCTCCTCCTAAGATCTACTGTTGAGTGGTTTTATGTAACTGTAGTATCTTACTGAGATGGAGCTCTTGCAGCAGGTAACATAAGCAGGACTGAGTCCCAAGCAGCAATAGTCCCTTACGGGTAGAGTGGAGGAAATGGAGAGATACAGAACGAGTCCCTCAGGAGAGAAGGCCCAGAGGACCACAAGGCTGAAGCCAGTCCTGCGCCTAGAAGCAATGTCCAGACTGTAATGTTTAATGAATGTGGATTGAACTCAAGTGCTGCTGCATATGTCTGCTGCAGACACATTCCTGAAGGAGACAAAAGAGGCTGCTACCCTTTGTGGAGTGGTCCTGTATCAGTCGCAGTAAGGGTTTGTCGTATTTCTGGTACTAGAATGCAATGCACTCACCTACCATTTAGAACATATTTGTTTTGTAACAGATGCCCCTAACATTTGGGGGCAAAAGAGATGAATAGTTGGTCAGATTGTCCAGATCCCCGTGTTTGGGTTAAATAATACTGAAGACTCTGGTGACATCTAGGTGTGTAACAGAGCTGTTCTCGATTCAGTGCTCTGGATAATAAACAGGCAGGCTGATGTCTTGATTAAGGGTAATCCAAACACCACCTTTGGCAGAAACTTAATATTTGTTCACAGGAATACCCTGTCCCTGTGAAAAATTAAATTTGGCTCTTTACACATTAGAGCCTGAAGCTCAGAGATCCTCCAAGCAGAAGAGACTGCAACTAAAAACAGCACTTTCCAAGTGAGAAAGCGCAGCTCGCAATCTGCGGCTGATTCAAAGAGAGGTAACGTAAGTCTTTCCAGGACAAAAAGAAGGTCCCATGGAGGGACAGGATCCCTAATGGGTGGCTTCATATGAAGGATGCCACACAAGAAGGTGCGTGCAAGATCTGACTGTGCCAAGGTTTGTCCCTTCATAGGTGCATGATGAAAAAATTACTCACCATAGTAATTGTGTTTCTTCTAATGGAGTCTTGCTGTATTCTGACATTATGCAATTAGCCCCAGCACTTGAACTGCTCCGGAGAGGAAAGAGTTAACTCTATGCCAACGCATAGAACGTTGAGCTCGAGCTCGGTTCAAACCTCTGTCTGCTGCACTCTGAAGTGTAACCATCAGATTCTTATGAGCTAACACTAACTACCCCCACTATGTGGAAACTGTAAAGTCTACTAGCCCAAAAATGGAGCGCATACTAAAGGAACGATTGGGGGTGTACTTGGAGCAGGAGGAGGAGGGAGGTCTGGATAGTCGGCAACATGGGTTTGTGCCAGGTAGATCATGTCAAAATAATCTTGTGGAGTTCTACGAAAGGGTAACATCAGAACTGGACAGGGGAAAGCCTGTGGATGTATTATTCTTGGACTTCAGCAAGGCGTTCGACTCTGCCCCCCACAATGGTCTGGTGGAAAAACTGACGGGGATTGGGAGTAGGCCCTTTGATAGTCAGATGGATTGAAACCTGGCTAGCTGGACACACCCAGAGAGTAGTGGTCGGTGGGGAGCTCTCGAACCCTAGAGAGGTCGGTAGTGGGGTACCGCAGGGCTCGGTCCTGGGTCCGATCCTGTTTAATGCATACATATCGGACATCAGGAGGTGCACAGGGTGTGAAATGAGTCTCTTCGCTGATGACTCCAAGATGGGAGCAGCAGTTGAGGGGAAGAGGGAGGTTGGCCTTGCAAGGGGACCTGGACACCCTGGAAAGCTGGGCTCACACATAGAAATTAAATTTCAATATCACCAAGTGCAAGGTGTTACATCTTGGGTGCGGAAACCCTAAACACAGGTACACCCCGGGGGGGGGGGTGCTGGAGGCCTCAACAGGGGGAAAAGACCTAGGGGTCATGGTGGATGCATGTATGAATAACTCTGAGCAGTGCAGGAGAGCGGCTAGCAAGGCAAACAGGATGTTGGAATGCATAAATGAGGGGATAACCTCTAGGAGCAGGAAGTGATTCTCCCGGCTGTACAATGAACTGGTTAGACCACATGAGTACTGTGTACAGTACTGGAGACCACACTTGAAGAGATATACAGCTCCTGGAGGGTACAGAGGAAGGCAACTAAGATAATATGAGGACTAGGGATCTGATGTATGAAGACAGACTTGAGGAGCTCTGCCTGTTTTCATTAGAGGAGAGGGGGACATGACTGAGGTCTTCAGGCACCTCAAGGGAATAAATAGGTAAACATGGAGGGATCTTTAGACTAAAGCAGGGAGGTATCACCAGAGGGCATGGTTTGAAGGTGGAAAGGTGAGGGAGAAAGAGGAGGAGGTTTTCACTGAGAGGGTGGTGGACACTTGGAATGCGCTGCCTGGAGAGCTGGTTCAGAGATCCACAGTGGAGGGCTTCAAGAGAGGGTGGGACAGACACAGAAAGCCGATGTATCAGATAATGGCCTGGCTCAGTGGGTGGGGATGGATGATAGGGGTTTCTGGAACACAGAGTGGGGGCTTGACGCAACTAGGGATCTGAGGTTCGAGCAGACCGATAGACGTGAAGGCCTAATCTGCTGGCAATTAGTATGTTAGTATAAACGCAAATTAAATATTTTGATCCCAAAGACTCAAGCCGAGAAATCCAAAACAAAAACTAGGTAGTGAACAAATATAACTATCAAACATATTCATACGCTCTCTATGGCAAGCAGACGTGCGGAAAGAACTGGAAGGGGGGGGCGGAGGACCGCCCTTTATAATGACGCCGCCTGGCTGCCGTCACCTGACATGGATAAAGTCCCCGTTAGAGACTGCTTGCTGGAAATTTTTCCATGGGGTCCTGGCACCTGACGAGCTTCAGTCCTATATGTAATTACCTACTGCAAGAGCCTCTCAAGTAAGATCTCAGTATCATTTTTTAGACAATTGGTATTTTTTTGTCAGCACACTTGTCAACCCCTGCCACAGAAGTGGGAGTTTGAAGTGTTTCATGGTATTTTTCCTGAAAACATTATAGATAGGCACAACTAACTTCTTAGGGTGGAGACTTTCATCTCCCTATAATCTTTATCCTTGTCCTCATCCTGGCCAGACTCCTGAGTAGGGAGGTCCAGGGTTTCTATATTTTGGATAAACTTAAGCGTAGAGGAGGGATCCTCCTGGTCAGCAGGGAAGCTCAAAATGAGGTTCAGGAGACACATCAGGTTCAAGGCCATCTGGGCAGTATAGCACAGTGCGTTAGGGCTCTGAGCTGCAGATCTGGAGGCATGGGTTTGAATCACACAGCTACCTAAGAAGCATACTGAGTGATCTGGGCAAATCACTTAACTTCCTTGTGCTTCCAGGTCACATCTGGAAACAAGCTTCAGCTTAGTGTGCTCCTCCTGGTTAAACAACGTTCCATTTCCCTTTAAATGCATGTCAGGGCATCATAAAATGTTCATCATCTGCATCACCCTCACAGTCTCCAAAAGAGAGAGAACTGTGGAAGAGTGCTACCAGCCCCAGTAAACATAGACCCCATCTTTTGTAGGATCTGAAAGACATGCCATGCTTTTGCCATGTCTTACACAGATGGGAGTTCCTGCACAGACTGTGGCTATGTACACTTTGTTTTTTCTTTATGTTTTAAGCTTCCTGTTGTCTCACTATTGGCTTTCCCAGGAGGAGCGTTTTTGTCTTTGCAGACTCTCTTTTTAGCCACTTCATCAGTAGCTTGATCATGCTTCCTTTTTTTGTACAGACAATTCCTGAGCGCCTTTATTATTTTTTAAATTTCTGAGGAACTTCATTAGCTCCTTCGCACTTTTTTTGGCTGGGACTTGGGAGGCTTCATCAGCACCCGTTTGAATTTTTATTATTTTTAGATGGCCCTCATCCACCCTTTGATTCTTCCTCAGCCACAATTCCCCCCAAGTCTTTTTGCTCTGTTTCTCAATGTTGTTTTTTGTTTTGTTTTTTGTGTGTTTTACAACATTTGGTGCAAAAGAGAACAAGTATGATCTGGACCTAAACATCTGAGGCACAGGTTGCGAGAATCTGATGGAGCCAAACTCCTGTGACAGTGGGTACTTTTCTGAGGCAAGAAAAAAAAAATCAAGAAAAACTTTAAAATTGTTGGTTCTGTACAAAAAGGGGAACTGCGATTAAATAGTAAGAGGAACAGTCAAGAACACTCAAATCACGATTTAAAATAACATAAAATAAAGTGGAGGGAACCATGGAACCAACTGAAATACGTTCTCGGAACACATGGGAACTGCTAGAAAACACTAAAATGAACTCAACACTTAAAAGTAAGTGTGAGGAAAACTTACCAAGATAAACAGAAAAGGCTGTCAACAAGGAAAGTTGAGAGACACCTCTGGGACAATGTTGCTCAGTCAGCGGAGAAAAATTCTGAAGCCCTTCAGGCTGCTCCCCTCAGCACACTTCCCTCCTTTTTTCCTGAGTGGCTGATGCCCAAGTTCATTATGCTAATTATCTTAAAGGCATACCTTGGGGCAGTTGCACCTATCCAGCTAACTGCTATAGTTACTGATGCTAAAGGACTCCTGGGGTAAGAACCTCCCATTCCAAGAGAGGTCAAGGCATCTTGCCAAAACAAACAAGCCCTGAAGTGGTGAGTGAGTGAGCAAAACATCGTAGTTTTATGCTGTGTGGGGATCCAAAATGTCAAATTCTGGACAAACCCACCTTGCCGATAAGTCATCTGCCACTAAAGTCAACAGTCCCCATTCATGCATCTTAGACAGTGACCTGCTTAACCTGTCTGCCAAGACATTTTGGATACCTGGATGATAAACAGCTGACAGCTCTAGGCCATGTTCCAGTACCCAGAACCACACTCTCACTGCTTCCCAACACAGGGGATAGTAATGAGACCCCCCACATTGTTCATGGAATGCATGACACAGACACTTATCTGTCTCTATCAGCAGAGGACTCCAAGACAGATGCCACTGAAAAGCCTGGAGGCTGTATGATAAAAATTTCATCTCAAGGACATATATGTGCAATTTGATTTCCACCTGGGTCCAAGAACCTTCAGTTTGATAAGAGCCCAGGTGTTCTCCTGCACCAGGATCCGGATGCATCCGAGATGAGAATCTGAACTGAAACTGGTATCAGAAAAGGACTGCTCCTTAAGAGGTTGCTGCAGTCCCTCCACCATGTCAGTGTTTTGCATAAGAGGAACGTGATGAGCACCTTCTGGTCCCACTACCCTACGTAGTTGCAGCCTTTGGCAAAGGGTCAGTACTGACTGGCACATTCATTGTATCCACTAGGTCTTTACTCAGAACAGATTGTGCAAGAGCTGGTTCCTGGAGCTGGCTCTCAATAGTGAATTGTCCAGGTATGGAGACACATACAGGCCTTCCCTGCGAAGAGCTGCTGCCACTACCGCCAAGCATTTGGTGAAGACCTGTTGCAAAAGAGACGCCAAAGGGCAATACTCTGAACTGACAGTACTCCGCTTCCAGTATAATTCTTGGATATTGTCTGTGATGATGTATGATCTTGATATGAAGGTATGCATCCTTCATATACAGGGATCAAATCCAGTTCTCTATTTGTAACAGGGGAATCACAGCTTGCACCGCTTCTTTCAGTAGCGACAAATGTCTCAGAAGATAAGCTGAAAGAGGTGGAGGATGCTCTGGGAGGGTGGGGGGTGTAATAACTCCAAAGCATGTCCTTTGCATTATCTCCAGGACCCATTTGTCTGTGGTGATCTCCCTCCATTGTGTCAGATGAAGGAAGAAGCAACCCCCTAGCACCACCTCTGGAGGCATCATCCGTGGTGTGGGGGAAGTCCAAGTAGAGTCATTCTGAAGCAGTGGGGGCAGAGCCACTGGCTCTGGATGCTTTGCAATGGGCTCCTGGGGGGAGGGCAGCTGGCAAGGCTCTACCACCCTTACCGTGGCCTTGCTTATGGTAGGCTTCACGGCCACTGCTGGCAGCAGGCTGACTAAAGGATCTCCTGCCCCGACCCCTACTAGGCATGGGATACAGTGATATGACTTTAAGGTTATTTTAGAAACTTGAAGGCCTCTTAATGTCTCTTCCACATACCAGACAAACAGTTTGGTGCCTCCAAAAGGCACATTCATACTATTTGCTGTGTATCAGTTGCAAACCCAGCCACCCTGAGCCAAGAATACCAACTCATGCAAATACCAGTGGCAGCTGCATCAGAAACATCATATACTGAGCGTAACAAATGTCCGACAACCCCAGTGCCAGAATTCAGATTTTTAAGTAATTCATTCTTGGCATTTCCTTCTGGAGGACCCTGAGCTGCAGCTTTGGTAGCCTTCCACAGGCTATTCTGATGCTTGATCATGTGGGCTAGGTAGTTTGCAATACCTGGATGCAATGTTCCAGATAATGTTGGCACTTTTAAAATACAGTAAATAAAACAAAATTGAGCTGAGTAAATCTGGAAATTACTATTTATGGACTATGAAGCATTTACAAATGTTGGGTGAGTATTGCTACTCATTAAAAAAAAATTCTGAAGAGTATTTCCTAAAATAAGGCGAGTAAAATAGGTTGGTACTAACCTTATCTGGAGCCCCACCTAGATGCCTTATAAAGGGTAGAGCACTCATGTGCTTTGGTGCCATGAATCTATCATGGGCAGCCTTTATAACTACAGAATCGGTTTCAGGCTGGTTGGCATAATAAGACCTGGCAGCAGGAGCAGGGTACCTCCTGTTAGCCTTTCAGGGTACAGCTGGCATTGAATTTGGCCTGTACCATGCAGCAAATATGGCATCCTCCAATACAGCGTAAATCTGAGGAACAATGATAGAATATATCCTCCTCTGCCACAGCAAATCTCATTGCATTCTGCATTTGCTGCATCACTATTTGGAAAGTGAGGTCTTCAGGAGAGCTGGGTGTGTACACCACATAATCCACAGTGCAGCTAGAACATGAAGCATAATGTTCTTTTCCATAACCCTCCTCCCCTTCATAATCCTCCTCCATTATGAGATCTGGATTATACTCCTCATTGCTGACGACCCCCAGAGTGACGATAACTGAGGACCTCGCAGGTGATACCTGAGGCCGTTGCTCAGTGGTATCTACTGTGAACCAGCCGAGGTTGACGGAATCTGCGACGTAGGAATACCCGTCAATGGCAGGACCAGTTGCATAGGTAAGCCTGGAAGTATGTGCAGCATCGTGATCTGAAAATCCATTTGACAGCACTGCTCATGCCAGACACCCTGGCCAGGTGCTGTGACCACCTGAGTCCAACGACGGGCCTGTACCCGGACGGCGACGCATCATCCAAAGTAGGTATGATAGTGCCTGAGCCAAGCCCCAACCTTGGTGTCTGGTCAACAATGGGGGTCTGTCATCACTGTCGCCAAGGCAGACAATGATAAAAAAGGTAAAGTACCTGCACGCTGCAACCGTATCCTAGACCTTGCCAGGGAAACTGATCTGTCTTTCTTCTTATGTTTTTGCTTGCATCCTGATGATCAGCAGTCTTTTTTGTAGTCTTTCAATTTCAATGACCATGAGTTGGTCAATGGGGCTTGTGACACCGCTTTCTGACCTTGGGCTTTTTCCATGGCTGCTAGAGTTTTTTCTACTAAAAATTTCTTCAGCATCTTTCTTCTGCATCGCCTCGTCACTTGATTGAAGCCCTGGAAAATCTCACAAGTCCTGACGTCGTGAGAAAGGCCTACATGGCAGACACACACTTTGTGTGCGTCGTCCTTCTGAATCTTTTCTCCGGACTCACAGTACCACGTTGTTAGTTTCAGCGGCATGCAGAGGCAGCATTATCAATAAAAAATAATGATTACTATATATAATAAATGACAACAGCTAGTTGGTCCGTGTTTCCATGACAGGTCTGAAAAGTACGACTGACGGTGGGAAAAGAACTGAAGAGAAATGAGGCCACCCAGATTTATGTAGATGCTGACGAGTGATGTTGCCATGGGTGGCCCTGGCTAGCAAAAGTTTCCTTGTGGTCCTAGCACTGACACGAGTATAGTTCCAAAGGTATGGACTAAGGGAAGGGATATCCACGAAGAAGATCTACAACAGTCAAAGAGGCTACAGGAGGAGGGATCTTCTGGGCTCCAGGGTCACACTCTGCTGAAGCAATAGTTATCAGGTCAGCTTCAACCAGCATGAAGTTGTATCTAATTGGACTGAGCAAGACTGGCCCATTTTCAGCTAGGACACTGTTGAAAAGGGACTGTACAATGATGTCCACCTGAGGTCACTTGTGAGTGAACCTACACATTACTGTGCAGCCATTACAGAATAAACCAGATTCAAACTGCACCCTCTAGGACTTGAAAGCAGAACAGTGCTGCTCAAACCACCTGCAGACTGAGATGGGGATTGAGCTTTAGGATGACAGACCTCTTCAGTCCCTCCTCACCCTGCTTGCCATCTCCTCTCAACCATGATCCAAAGACATCCCACCAACCCCTGACCGATAGTGTGCTCTTGCCAATTCAAATACTTGTTTTGCTGGTGGGCGAGGAGTGCAGCTACACGTCTGAAAGAAAAGAAGGCACTCTACCACTCTTGGCATTCATCTGCTAGTAGAGGAGAAGGGAGGGTGCTGCCATGAGCCTGCAGGCCTCAAAGATAAAGAGTCTATAGAGTATGAAAAAAAAATTGTGTACGCATCTGTACTAAAAAAAAAAAAATGTTTCAACTAATTCCTTTTCTACAGCAATGATACCTGTAAAGCAGTATGATGTATGAGCCTGATTATGCCCCATGTACATCAGCCATGCCCCCTTCTGTTCCAGCCTCCCCAATGCCATTAACTGGCTTTGTGTGTGCATATATTCCACTCTGGATTCCCCCATGACTTCCCCTCTGGAACAGGAGACAGGGCCCTCAACTCCTGCCGCTAATCAGGATCCAGACCCGGAAGGCTACATCATTGATGCAGGGCCTGCAGGAAGCAGGCCTCTATCCCGCTACTGGCTGCGGATCTACCAAATTTTTCCAGCCACCACTGGGCCACTGGTGTGCTAAGGTATGCAAGCTATACACGTGTGCAGTGTGTCACCAGCCCAATACTTCACCTCCCCCCAGCCCCTGACAACTCAAGCTCTTTCTCAAACTCAGGTCACAAGTAGTAGTACTACTGCTGCTGTACCAACTGGCCCAGTATTATACACTTAACTGTTAACGACTATAGAAATATTATTGAAATTAATGACAACTTACTGGACCTTTCAAGTAGCTCTATAAATTCCAACATCAGCTGGTGAGATGGAACATGCCGATACAAAGTCTATTAGGAAAAAAAACATACTTTACTATAGCAAGTTTAACATGCAAACTGGCCTACCAGAGAACAAAGGATGAGAGATGGCAGTAGTGATGCAAGTAACTTTTTTTTTTTTTTATTTCTTTATTTCTGTTCTTTTTGGTACCAGGACCCTGTCGTCGAGGCACAGGTCAGAAAGCATGGAGAAAACCCAGGAACAGTTGTAAAATTCCACAAAACTGTTTATTTGTAGTTGTAGTAATATAAAATAAACCTGATCAGAATAATTATGTACAGTAGCAAAATAAAATCTCTTGTAAAACAATCTACCTTACAGCTCAGCTTTAGCTGTTTTTACATCTTTTCCAACCCCCATCCTCTGCAAGCATCCTGTTCTTTGTCAGTTTCTGGAGCTGCCAGAACATTGTGAACTTCCTGAGGTACCTCCGGCCTTTGCAAAAGGCTCAGGCATTTGAACTCAAATAACCTCTGGCTTTTTACGGTTATAATATATATACACATTTTAACATTAACACAATTCTCTAAATAAAAGTGATCTCATTATCAGTTACATTTCCACACATTGATTCCCATTTATTTTTGTATTACCAGAACTAGATATGCAAGGGAAGGAAGACAGCAAGAGAAAAAAAAGAGAGGCGCGCAAAGGACTGCAAGACTGTTCGGGTTGATCAAGTCCGAAGGCCTCGCAGGAAGATTTGGTTGTGCAACCAGACAGAAGAGACAGAAAAGGAAAGAATACAAATCCTTGCATTTACACATTTTCTCCCAAAACAAAATGGGATAGGGTCCTGTTCTACCCTTTCACAGACCCCAGTAGTTTAGCCCCGCTCCCCAACCCTCCCCAAGACTTACCTCGATGGTGGTCCTCCCAGACTTGGCCCCCACGTGTGAGGCCACAGAGCAGGTGTGTCCTCACAGAGACTGAACTAGATTCCGACAGACCCTCCAACTGCCGGTGGTCCTCCTGGCTTAAGCCCAAGGGCAGGGTCACAAGGTCAGGCCGTTACCCGATGGAGACTGTAGTCAGTCACCAACAGTGCTGCAGTGGCGCAGTGGGACTGGAAGCAGGGTGTCACCGATGGGGCCAGCCAGCATTTTGCTGAAGCCTTACCTGGGAGGCGTGGCATGCAATGACATAATGCACTGAAGCACTGACATCTGGCACGTCCCCTACCTCTTAGATTTGGCACCTGTTCTCCCTGGCTTCTGCCAGGGGTTGATCTAGTGCCGAACACTCTCCAACCCCCAGAGGAGGAGGAGGAGAGCAGTCCATGGCATGTTCAATCTTCCTCCCCCAGGCTGACCCTCCGACTCCTTGGGTCCATTCCCAAAACCCAGGGCGTCAGAGTCATAGGTGGTAATCCTACCACTGCGCCAAATTATCATCCTTCCCACGTCTACAACAACTTCAAGTAACAGTCGACAACATTTTGGTCAAGCTGTGTAAACTAATCATGGTCCATGGTAATCTGCTGGTCACATGCAGCCACTAAGCACTGTTTAATTGCCCCTCACTAACCTGGGCTAATACTAGGACTGCTGCATACAAACTAACTCAACTGCCTCAATCCACTTATATTTTTTATTTTATCTTTACTCATTTTGTACAAGTACGGCAAATTACAAGGCCAAGAGGGCAAGTCCATAGGGTGTAGAATCTGCAGAGATTATAATTGTGTATTTACTGAAGTTATTTTCCTGGTAAACAAGACAGAGACTCAGACAAGCCTCATTTACAAATGAAACCTGAGTGAAGGAACAGGGGTAAAGACAGGAGAAGAAGAATGGTGTAAATAGGAACTAATAAATTAATCACAGTGATAATTTAACGCTCATAAAATCAGGGAGCATAGAGCAGTAACGGTATACTAAATATTACAATGTGCATGATGACTGATATGATAGTATTTGAGAGAGTGCTTTTATCTTAGCCATTTGGAGAATAAGACAAAGAGATGCTTCAATTTTAGCTTGGACATATAAAGACTCAGGCAACAAGCTATCTCAGATTTTGGGCAGTCTATACATTAACTAACTGAAGCTTGACCTAACTACTTTCACTCTCTGATGACCTCAAGGTAGGGAAACAGTGTGACAAGGCATCAGGTAAAGCAAATAGGATGCTGGGATGTATAGGCAGGGGCATCACCAGCAGGAAAGGGAGGTCATAATTCCGCTATACAAGACACTAGTGAGGCCCCACCTGGAGTACAGTGTACAGTTCTGGAGACCATACCTACGTAAGGACATAGACAGGGTAGAGAAGGTTCAGAGGAGGGCAACAAAGATGGTGCATGGATTGCATCACAAGTCCTATGAAGACAGGTTGAAGGAACTGAACATGTACTCCTTGGAGGAGAGGAGGAGAGAGGGAGGATATGATGAGGCATACAAGTATCTTACAGGGAGAAACAGAGTGCAGGAAAACACTATTTTAAGTGAAAAGATGTTCCAGGACTAGAGGGCATGGGATGAAGTTGGAGGGAGGGACGATTCAGAGGAAACATGAGAAAGAATTTCTTCACAGAACGGGTGGTGGACAAGTGGAACACCCTGCCAGAGGAAGTGGTGGGGGCTGAAACAATCACGGGATTTAAGAATGCATGGGATAGACATAAAGGAATTCTGGAGGTCAGGGGGTAAGGGGAAACAGACTTCTAGGAAAACAAACTGAACTTACAAGCTCAAATGGGCAGACTGGGTGGGCCATAGGCTCTTATCTGCCGACACTGTCTATGTATCTATGTATCTATGCTGTGTTATCTGCAACCTTTTGTTCAACTGGAAGCATATATGAGGGGGTAGAATGAGGAGAGATCTGTAGGAGCTTGAGGACTGGTCAAGGGATTGGCAGTTGAGATTTAATGCAAAAAAAAGTCCCCTCTTGTAGACAGTCTGTGTGGATAACGTCTGAAGGTCTCAAAGTTAAAGGCCAGTTAACAGAACTAGCGGTTCTCTATTATCAGTGGAGGACCTTTCTCAGAAATTACTGAGTGTAATTTGAAATCTGGCCTGTTACTGTCTACAAGAGACTATATGATACTGAGACTTAGTCTGTGAGCATTTTATTTATTTAGTGATTCGGAAAAGACCTTTGAGTGCAAGCTCTTTTACTAAGGTTCCACATTATAGATTGTAAAACAAAGTACAACAGGAGAAAGCAAAGGTACATTACAATAAACGACAGAGCTTGGATTTAGAACTTACAGAATAACTCAAAACATAGGTACAAGTTAAAATAAAGAAAAATACTTAAGGGTGAGGGGGAATAAGCAGCCACAAAGTGCCTTGCCAGTAATTCAGAGGGACAGGGATAGCTGGCAGTGAAACACAGAAACATAGAATTTGACGGCAGATAAGGACCGCTTGGCCCACCCAGTCTGCCCATTTCCCTACCTAATGGATAAGCTGCAGATCCTAGTTAACCAGCAGCCTACTTCTTCCTACCCCCACCCCCAGTGGGGTGAAGAAAGGAGGTACGAGAGAGAGGTAAGTACTGCAGTGGAGGTGGAGGGGGGAAAGAAGGGCGACAAGGTAAGGAAGAAATGGGGTGGGTGAGGGGGGAGGCTGAGCGGAGAAGACATGCTAGAGTAAATGGAGGGGTGCGAGGGGGCACAGTCAGGCAGTCTGCATTACTAGTGACTGTTAGGAAACTCATGGGACTGGGAGTTGGGGGGAAGGTGGGGTGGCGGGTGCCACAGGAGCATGACACAAACTGATTGCTGAGGTAAGTCATGAGAAGGAACAGAGGAAGGGGGTACCTGAGGCCTGCCTAGTGCTTGCTGGGGGACAGAGAGAGCAGATGTGGCTGGACTTAGGGGCAAGTGCACTTAAAGAGCATTACTAGATGCTGTTTGAGGTCAGTTTTGAATTGGGCCAGACAACTGGTGGCCAAGAGGTGCCCGGGAGTTCATTCATCCACAGGGGGACCCAGTACAGGCAAACACACGTTTCCCATGCAAGGTACAACGGAAGGGATAGCCAAGGCACCTCTAGTCCTCCCTGACCTGTAATGAGTTGAAGGCTTGATCAAATTGCCTACACAAGGTGGTGTTTTTACCCAATAGAGCCTTCTTTCCTAGGATGCAAGTCTGGAATTTGACCCTGTTTCTTAGTGACAGCTAATTTGCATGTTTATACATAGTACAGGTGTGAGTGCCACACTCAGCATCCAGGGTGAGTTTGCTGGCTTTGTTGAGCACAGTCTGAACCCTCTTGAGCACTGTATCTGTTGCTGCCCCATAGACCACTAGCCCATACTCAGTAGTAATTATAATGGAACTGTGGACTGAGAGGCGGAGGACCCCGGAGAGAAGTATTGCCTGTGCCTGTACAGGACACCAATCTTGGTACTGACTGTCTTGACCAGAGAGTCAATATGGTGCGCAAACGTGAGGGTATCATTGGTTATGACCTCCAGATACTTGAACAAGTGGACTTGTTCCAGCAGCTCACTGCATGAGTTGGAGATAAAGAGGGGGTGGTGCTTATTTTTGTTGTGGGGGCTGGATATAAGCATGGCCTTGGTCTTCTTGTAGTTTAGTAGCAACTTATGACTACAGAACCAGTCCTGGAGTTTGGAGGAGTTCCACAACTCAGATTGTAGGGCAGCCCAAGTCCTGCTGCTGCTGCTCAGGAGCACAGCATCATCTGCATATAATGCGAGTTTGGTGTATGAGCTGTGGGAGGTCATTTTAGAAGCGGTTGAAGTAGGGGGCCCCAGTATTGATCCTGGGGTACCCCTAATGATACCTCTCTTGTGCTGGATACTGTCTGCCCAATTTTGACACATTGATTTCTCTGTATCAGGTAGTCTTGGAACCAGCAAAGGGCACTGGGTGACACACCCATGTTTTGCAGCTGGGTCAGTAACAGGGGGTGGTTGACACTATCGAAGGCTTTGGTGAGGTTAATAATGACAGACCCCACCAGTCTGCCTTCATCTAGGGCTTTATGTCCATAGTCTGTGTAGTCCAGCAGGGCAGTGGTGGCACTGTGATTCTGTCTGAAGCCATGCTGGTTGGGGCATAGTAGATTATACTTACTGAGGTAGTCTATGAGTTCACCCACCACAGTCTTTTCCAGTGTCTTGGGCGGGGAAGGATCGAGATGGGTCTGTAGTGGCTACCAGAGACTTGTCGCTTCCCTTATGCACTGGCGTAACTAGGGCCTGCTTCAAACTGCAGGAATTGGGCAGGGCCAGGAACTTGTGTACAGCATGGTAATGGGCACTATAAGAATGTCAGGGGTGAGGATAGAAGTTTCATGTCTATCCGTCACTGCCTAGTCTGGACTTGCCTACTACATACTTGGCCATCGTTGGGGCCTCCTTCACCATCGCCTTTAAAGTGGAAGGTCAGGTGAGAACACTCGGCAGATATGTTGTTGGAATGGTTCAAACCAGGTTGGAAACAGTCAGGTGGTAGTACTGAGGTAAGACTGGTGGCGGGCGGCCCGTCGGCGCAGCCAGTGGGATTTCCCCCTGCGGCGCCGGCGGCAGGTCGAGAACAGACCTGAATCGTCGGAGGGCTGGCGGGGAGAGAAAGGATGGGCGTCAATGGACGGCTCTCCTTCTCCAGGGGAGGTGTGGGCAACAATCAGAGCACTGAGGACTCCTGGCGGAGGCCAGGAGGATCTCGGCGCTGCCGGCGTTCAATGAGGCGGGACTGGCCTGGCGTCACTGCACGTCCCGCCTCCTCTGGGGAGAAAAAACGGAAAATGGAGGCAGGCGGACCACGAAGGAATGAAGCCCTCCCGGAGGTCCTCAATTCACCGCCGCCCGCTGCAGGGACCCAGACTAGTTACAGTTCCGTGGCCACGACCCCGCCCTCCGGGGGTAAGCCGGGGGTGACTGAGTGTCCTCAGCAGCTATAGGCGGCGGTGGAGGTCTCCAGGGGCCGTGACCAGGGCAGAAAAATAGTCGGTGGCCCAACCAAGAAAAAAGGAAAAAAAAAAAAATGATTGGTGAAGGCCTCACTGAAGGCTTCCGCAAGAGCTAGAGGGTCTGTAGTGGGGATGTTACTGATACTGAGCAGTTGAGGGTGCTTCCTGTCCTCCTTTCTAAGGACTAGACTTAACTAGAATTGAACATACTATGTACTGAAACTTCTACAAATCAATGTGCTAATGTAAGCATGATATTTGTATGCATAATCTGAATGTGATACTCCCTGTGTCATATACGCCTCACGAACCTATATACTAATAACAACTGAATAAAAAAATAAAGCACATGGGGCACAAAAACCAGGAACAAGTTATCAGCGGGAGAGTGTACAGAATGCTCCAAGCAGGAAAGGGATCTAGGGGTTATCACCTCTGATGACCTCAAGGTAGGTAGTCAGTGTGACAAGGCAGCAGGTAAAGCAAACATGATGCTGGGATGCATATGTAACCCCCTTGTTACCTGGGGTTACTAGAATCCCAGTAAGACCTAGTGGTAGGCAGGGAAGGCAGCTTGTGAAACTCCAGTTAAATGGATTTCACACTGTCTCACTCTGTTCTCAGTCTCAGCTGAGATTGAGGGATGACATCACCATAGAACTATCGCAGCTGCATGAGCCACAATGGAATCAATCAATCAATCAAAATCTTTATTTATTCAGGCGAGCATCATTGAGCATAGCTCATTTACAAGATGGACCTGATTGGTCATAACAATATAAAGGTACAATTTTTACACAAATACAAGATACAGCTTGAATACAAAAAACAAAGACATTATAAATGAACAGATGCAAGGATATTCACATATATACAAAGCAATGAACCAAAGAAACTGAGTTATAATAAAAGGAACAAAATAAGACAGTAATGAAGATTAAAAGCAAGGGTGATGGGATTTTGGGAATAAGGTCAGGTATGAGTTAAGGGGTGAAAAGCTACAAAACAAATTAAGGGTGGAAGTGCAAAAAGGGTGTGGGAGAAAGGGGGTTGTGATAGGACTAGGCCTTGTGGAAACAGTTACATGGCTCTGGAAAGAGACTAGTGTATAGTTTTTGAAGGATGCTATTGGAATGAGGTATTCAACTTCAGGATCTTGAAGAGTTCCAAATAAGTGCTAGAGAGTAGCTGATTGCAGCCCTCCCATGCCTGGTACAGGTAATAGGTATCTTCAGCATGATGAGTTTATTATTCCTTAGGGCATATGGTCTGGATATGACCTGGGTAAAACAATCTGAAATGTAGGATGGTAATTTGTTTGTTAGAGCTTTGTAGATCCATAGAGCAGCATTTTTGTTTCTTCTATGATGTAGGGATGTCCAGCCGACTGCAGTATAGAGAGAGCAATGGTGGGTGCTGAAAGGAAGGTCTGTAATGAATCTAAGAGCTCTATGATACAAGGTATCCAGTTTGTTTAAGTGGGAAAGGGAGCAGTGACTATATAGGAAATCAGCATAATCAATGAGGGATAGGAATGATGCCAGGATTAATCTTTGTTTAGAATCTCTGGTTAGGTAATGTTTTATTCTGTAAAATAGGCCAAGTCTCTGTCTGAGCTTCTTCAGGAGATCTTCAATGTGGCTAGTGTAGTCAAGTCGATTGTCAATCCAAACCCCAAGATATTTAAATTTATCCACATAGTCCAGACTTTCACCAAGGATGGTAGATAACTGGGAAAGGTGTTTGGTGTGAGAGTGGAAGAGAAGCTCTTGGAGGAGAAGAACATGCTTTCGTTTTCTTGGCATTCAGTAGGAGTTTCTTTTCTAGTAATTTGTGCTGCAGCAGAGAGAACTCAGATTGTAAAAGTTCACAGGCTTTGATGGTGTAGGATTACTGACATATAGGACAGTATCATCTGCAAAAAGGTGAATATTAGATTTGGTGAGATTAGGTCAATATTATTGATATAAAAGGCAAGAGGATAGGGCCCAAGATGGAGCCTTGTGGTACACCTCTTAGGAGTGGTTTGAGGTAGATAGGTCACCTTCATTTTTACATGCTGTAGTCACCGGAGAGGTAGCATCTGAACCACTGAAGAGAGACTGAGTCGGGGACTATGGAATGTGAGAGGAGATTAGTAGTTCATGGTCCACAGTATCAAAGGCTTTGCTTAAATCCAGAAATACAGCACAGATATTATTCTTTTTGTCTAAATCAGTCTGCCAATCATTAGTAACTTTTGCTAGGGCAGAGATGGTGCTGTGCATGGGTCTAAACCCAGATTGAGCTGGGTTGAGGAGATTATTGGTGTCAAGGTAGGCACTTAATTGGCTGTTCACTAATTTTTCAAGCATTTTGGACAATACTGGTAAGATGGATATGGGCCTATAGTTATTGAGGTCCATGGGGTCACCTGCCTTGAGTAGGGGAAACACTTGAGCTGTTTTCCATATTGTAGGAATAGATCCAGTGGCTAGGGACAAATTGAAAAGGTGAGTTAGGGGGGCTGCTAAGGCGTGCAGTGCAACTTTTAGAAAATAGGGGTCCAGAGAGTCTGCACCTGCGCTTTTAGTTGTATCCAAATGGAGTAGTAGGTCTTCTACTTGTTTTAATAGTATTGGCTTGAAGGAAAATGTGGAAGCAGCCTTTTGTCCCTCAATAGACTGGAAGTTTAATTGTGACCGCATTAGATTTGCTGGAGAGAGTCGAATGCTGGGCGGCTGTAGTGAAATGATTGTTGAAGGCATTCAAGATTTCTTGCTTGTCAGTGATATCCACATTGTTTAGGTGCACGTTGGGTGGTAAGACAGGGGTAGAATCTTGTCCTAAGATCCCTTTATGGTCCCCAGAATCTGGCAGGGTTATGGTAGGAGGCATCCAGTTCAGCTGTATAGAAGGCAGCCTTGGCATTTCTCACTTTTTTTGTGCAGGAGTTTCTGGCTTTTTCTGAATTGAAGCCAATCATTTGGGTCCTTGGTCTTTCTTGCGCTTTTTCCAGAGCTTGTCTCTAGCAAGCATCGGTTTAAGGTCAGCAGAGAACCAGCGACAAGATTTGAGCTAGGTTCTGACACTGGAGAGAGGTGCATGTATGTTGAGGGCACTTGTGATAATGTCATTTAAGACCTGTAGAGCTATCTCTACTGAAGCTGTGAGATAGAAATCTTGCCAGCGTGTGGTGTGACACAGATCATGGAGGTATCCTGTGATATTAAGGTTCTTTTTAGACCTTCTTGGGAGAAATTTGCTGGGTTGGATGGCTTGAATGATGATCTTATACCAACCATGGGACAATGATCACTTATATCACTAAATAGCACTCCAGCACGAGAATACAGATGAGGCTTATTAACCAACATAATGTCCAGAAGTGCTGTTACTTTTGTTTTTGGGTTAATCCTTGTTGGTTCTTTAATTAATTGAGTGAAACCATGAATCTGCAGCAGGGAGTTGGAGTAGAATGTTGGGAGGTTTGAACAGTAGTTTTGTGGCCAGCTGGAGTTTGGAGCTTGTAGTGAGAGGCGCACAGCAGCTCTGTGTTAGGCTTTGGAGCCTCAGCCCTGACATAGGGCTACATTCAAGGAAAAGGTGTGTGTTTCTACCTAAAGAGAGAGACAGTGAGCAATTTTAAAGTGGTGGAGACCGCTGAATCGGGTCTCAAAAAGTTTAGCCTGCATATTCCAGGGGCAACCCCCTGGCTACTGCTAATGGAGAAGCTACCTTATTTTGTCCACGAGTCTAAGAAACAAGAAGATTTTCTGAATCGCGTGTGGGGCATCTGCAACTGGAGGGTGAGTTTCTACTCTTTCTAAAGGGCCCATGTTTTGACCCTGGACTTGTGTGATAGTGGGGGATTGGACTAGTGAAGTAGTGGGAGGCCTAGAGTAATAGGCTTAGCCAAAAGTAAAAGTATGTTCAAGTCCAGCACATAGGGGAAGTCAAAACATGTAGAGGAGATGTGACATACATCTACCCAGTAATCTACAATGCCAAGCTTTCAAAAGAGTTGTTTAGTTTCCATAGAAATGGCGGGTATGGATTGTGGGAGCTGGGTGGGGACCCCCATCTTTAGTAACCAGGTTCACCTCTATGGATTTGCTCTGTGGAGTTTCTACTTTGCCTCATGCATGGCCAGTGATGAGGGAGTACTCAGGCGATGGGACTGGAAGGAAAATTCCCTCTAGGAGTCGAAGGCTCTAAGGTGGTTTGAGGGAGCCACCAATTGGAAAACTGGTTCATTCCCATAATGGACCCATGGATCAAGTGGCTGGCGGGGAGCCAGCCAGTGGGGAAAACCCAAGTAGTGTACAAGTCGGGCTGTGTACCCAAAGCTGCGTGCAAGTCTGGGCTGTGTGCCTGGTGGGTTTAGAGCCAGAGGGCTGGAAATGTGAAGAAGTGTTCTGTTGTCTCTAATCTGCATTACCAGGAATGTAGCCCCGCGGGGTTCCTTCTATGCTTTGTTTGTTCAGCTTGGATGTGAATAAAAGCCACACTGTAGAATCCCATTCCTGGTTCTGGACATTACAGTTATTGCTTCCTGTGTTCGGATTTACTTGGGTGCCTCTGTGCAGAGTAGCCAATCCTAGGCCCCCAGTGCCGACTAACCTAATCCTCCCTGAACCCAGTCCCCACCACGTACTGCTGTCAGCTTCAACGGCATGCCACCTGTCATTTTGCTAAAAGGCAGGGGTCCAGGGGTTACAAAAAATGGAGGCACCGCTTTGGATTTAATTCTTGGAAGGAAGGTGCTCGGGCAAGGGGCTAGCGTTTTGGCAGTCTGGCAGTGGGTAGCCCAAAAAGCTGAAGCAAGCTAACTAGTGTGTCGCTGTGTGCTGTGGATCTTATGCTGCTGTTTAAAATGCCAACTGTTTACCAAGGAGCAGTAAAGCTAAAAGAGTGTACCCCTGTCCTGCATCAATAGTTTACAGCGTTTTGCCTGCTCTTAAAAGAACTGTGGTAAAGAAACGTGTGGAAGACTAGGGGTAGCAACAGGAAAATTGTGCCCTGGACGTTGGAAATGCTTTTAAAAAAGAACTGTGATAAAAAAAAGTATGGAAGACTAGGGTAGCAACAGGAAAATTGTGCCTTGGACGTTGGAAATGCTTTTCGAATGAACTGAGAGACTTGCAGGTGTGAATGGCTATGTTAAATGGCTAAAATGGGCTCCCGCCGAGTGTCAGTTGAAGAAAAAAAAATGCATTCTGCAGTTTAAATTTGCCTGCTCGACAATCGCCGTGAGGAGAAGAGCACTCGCGAGGAAGAAGAGGCTCATTTGCATGGCGTCGTGTGACTGGTGAGGCTGCAATCAGTCCCGCCCCTCAGCCAGCTCTACAGTGACTGCCCCAGCATTGAGAAGTGGTGAGTGGAGTGCGTGTACTGGCTTGTGGAGGAGCATCGCGGAGTTTAAAAAGCACTGTAAAACGTTTAAAAATTGACTGTTTTGTTTAAAATCGGACTCAACCCACATATCGATCGTCTAAATTGCGAATGTGGTGGTTGAAGAGATGATCGGCAGGACTGCCCAACCGTTTCTGTTCTGAGACCTCCGAGACTGGCTGCAGGCCGTTTTTCCCATCACAGCTAACAGCTACTGATAACAGTAAGTATCAACAGTGAAATTGCTCAAACAGTGATTTTCTGCCAAAAGCCATCAAATATGTGTGCAGCAGTGTAGTCGCTTTGCAAGTAACGACTGTGTCAAGTCCTACCAGCAAGTGCAAGTCTGTTAAGCCATTGACTGTGTGCATAGTAATGAGTTCAGCATCAGTTTAAAGTTTAAAGCCAGAGACTGTGTGTTGTAGCCAAATGTGCAGCACTAGTTTACAGGCAATCCTGTACTTAAAAAACCTGAAGCTTTAAGGGACTGTGAGTTAAAGAAATGTTTCCAGCAAGTGAAAGTCCGTGGAAAAGCATGTAAATGTGTTTAGAAAAAGAACAGTGCAAGTTTGTGCAGTTTGAGCAAAAGTTATCAGTAGTGTGTTAATCGGATGCGCGGTAAGCGGCCCAGTTTCTGAATGTTGATGCATAGGAGTGCTGCCTTGTATTACAGGGGTGGGGTAGTAAAGTAAACACACAGCCAGAGGAGCCATTTTAAAAGTGAAGAAGGTGTTCAGTAAAGTGGGACTTTTAGTAACAGTGAGCTTTTGTTTGTTTTCCCTGCAGTTATGGCCTCAGGACCACCTCACTACCCAGATCATGCCTGGGTTCCAGTAACAGCAGCAGTAAATAGACTGAGGGACATCGAAAAGTGGTGCTATGGAGGACAACTGCCTCCTCATGTGGAGATTTCTGGATATCCAGTGCATGTGTGTCAAATATGTTTGAACGCAGGAAGGCACGTCTTCATGATACCTCACTATGCTGGATGCCTAGAAAAATATGGCTTGTATAAACTGCCTCAGATTCATTTGGCTCCCACATGGACAAAGGTTCAGGAATCTGCAGTTGACAGCACACAGCACCAGGCGGAGCCTGTTGAAGAAGGCCCCTCGGGGGAGTGTGGCACAAAGCTACAGGGTGCAGATTTAGAGACAGAACCAGATGTTGAAGTTTCGGATGCTGGATCTCAAAAGGAAAGTTCGGATAAAGCATCAGTTGACCCCTGGGTGGAGGGGGCCTAGCCCAAGTCTCATAGGAGAAGATGAGATGAGATGCAGGAGGCCTTTGAATGAGAGGTGTCGACCTCTGCGCCAAGTGATGAGTGGATAGTCTCAGGAGTGAGGATGACTGCTCACTCCTGGGCTCAGATCCTTAGTAAGGAAGAAGATGAGGGGGAACATATGTGGCCTTGTGAAAAAGGAACGGGTACACAGCCTCAAGCTCTTGCCCTGGAGGAATGCATGAAAGACAGTGGTGATGCCGCTGCCCTGGCTATGCAAGAAGTAGTAGTCAGGATCCGTTTCTAATCTCGTTGAGGATGCGTAGCTGGCAGAACCAGGACTGGCCGCCCCCAAGCCAGGCCAGCGGACTCAGGTTGACCAAAGCTAGTAAAGAAGAGAGAGAGACTGGTTCGTAGGAAGGCGAATGAGATCTATGGGATGACCTTTCCTCGGAAAGTCTGGGAGGAGATTGAGTACAGCAGGAAATCCTGGATCTGGGCAGAAGCAATGAAAGGTGTGCATCCTGGGGCAAACAAGCTTGTAAAGGACAGACGGTTTCATGAGAAATATACCCAGTGGAAGAGAGGCAGGACACTGTTTATGGACACAGTGCGAATAATAGACGGAGGAGAGGACGTGAAATCTCCCACTGTGTGAATTATGTGCGCCCAGATGGGGTAATAATTCAAGCTCCTGATCCACGGTACTACTGGCCTCAGGGCAAGGACCTCCCAGCAAATGTGCCCGTGCCTACTAAATGGAAAGCCGAGCAGTGGTAGTCAATACTGCCACACCAGCCTGTGAAGTGCTTTTATTGATCCGCCAGTATGGACATCAGGACTCAGGTGCCCCACATTCATCAGTTCTACAGTGTACTGGCCTTTCCAAATCCATCGACTGGCCCACCAGATGACTTCAGATCCAGAAAGGACACCAGCCCAGCTGTATCCTGCTTCATCGCCTGGTAATCGGATGACGTCAGACCAATTGTTTTCCTTTTTGTTACTGTTCTAAGGTTCCATCTCCAGAGAGGACATCAGCCCAGCAGTTCCCAGATGTGCCCTCCTGTAGTTCCCGGAAGATGTCCGCCCAGCTGTATCAGAAGAAATGCTGCCAGGGAGAGTCTTCGGCTGAGGTGCAGGTCAGTTCAGATTTTTCGTACTACAAGGGTCTGGTAAGTCCAAACTTTTCTATCTTTATGACACTGCAGTACACACCCTACACTAGCAGACTCCAGAGTGTGTGAACTGTCCTCAAAGACTCTCCCCTTCGGGACTTTGGCCTGCTAGAACTGTGCTTCACTGGGCTCCATCCCAGGAGAGACTCTTTAATGGACTAGCCTTCGGGCACTGTGGTCACTAGTTGGAACTTTTAGGGCACTCCACCCCACTCCCCCCCCCAAATGTGTATTGTAAATAATGTCATTGTTTTCTAGTGTATATACGGTTTTCCTACCTTTTCTTAAAAAAAAAAAAAAAAAATTTTGGGATTCTTCAGTGTTTTGATGGTAGGGGTTTAGGTAGACTGTGTATGCAGATTAGGAGTGTGTCAGAGGTGACAGAGGAGTGGGGGCAGAGCTGACAACAGGAATCGACTGTCCTCTGTCTGGGCAAAAGAGCGCACCTGGAGCCCCAAGGGAAGAGGGAGCTCCGGAAAACTCAACAGCCGACAGCTGATCAACCATACTGGAACTGCCTAGGCTACGCCCTGAAGATTCCCCCAGTGAGGTGACCGGGGCTGTGGAACTCCAAAAGGACAGTCCCCTACCTTCAAAGAACAGGGCCCTCTCGTGGAGACAGAGAAAGAAGGGCAGAGGTCTGCACTATGACTCCTTCCTGAACACATGTAAAGGGTCACCATGTCGAACCCTACCCCTCTACCCCTCGGAGTCCGATAGAGCCCTCCTCCTCGCAAACGCCAGCCTAGGCAGCTGACAACTCTGGTCAGTCCCAGAAGGGACTACCCAGGAAGTAGCACCCTCCCCTCCTGTAGGTGCTCTGATCGGCCCTGAAGTTGGGCGATCCAGGCACACCACCTGAGGGGTACCACCACTAAGGGGTCAGAAAACCCTCCGAGGCCAGGCTGCAGAGCAGTAGTGGCCTGCACCACTGCCTGTGGGTCAGTACCCCTGACCCTGGACCAAGGGGCAACCATCCACTCCTCAGAGGGGGCTGGTTCTGGTCAGTCGAGGAAACTACCAGGGTGTCCACGTGTGTGGCCAACTCCAAAAATTGTCCGAATCAAGAGTCCGACTCCACCTCCGAGGAGGTGGAGACGAAATCCGATGCCAGACAGCGCGGGCGCTCTGCCATCCCAACCAAAGGGGTACCAGTCGGTGACTGCACAGCAAGCCCCAACCGTGGTGGCAGCATCGGGCCGGTGCCCTGCGACGCCATCCCAACTCCGCGCCTAAGTGGCGCAAGGCCAGGCGGTGGCAATGACAGCGGCACTGACAGCTCCTCGGCACCGCAAATGGCGCGAAAGCAACACCCACCACGGCGCCATGTGCTACTTCAAATTACTTGGCGCACCAGAGTTAGAACGGCACTGTGCTCAGCCTTGGCACATGAGCAGCCCGGGGTGAGAAACAGTCAAGGACGGCGCCATAGAACTTCCCAGTGCCGTCAGCACCATCAGTGCTGACAGCGGAGGCGAGTGCACGGGCAACAGACTGGCCTTGCGCCCACGGTAGCGTGATCAGCACCCGAGCCCCAAGGCAGCACCGGCGCCTGGCGTCGAAGATGAATGCCGACTCAGGCTTCCAAGCACACGCGGAAGAGGCTTCTGCAGCAGCAAGCTACCTACTGAGCAGAAGCCCCTCCTCCATGGTCATATAGAACCGGAAGGGACCCAGGAAAGGCCGAGACCATGGCTTGGTCCGACAAGTGCGCCGCCCATCCCCGAAAGTCAGCGGAGCTCATCCAACTTTCCACACGTGTTGCTCGATGACACGATGGTCCATGGAGAAGCAGGTGTTGCATGAATCCATGTCATGAAGCAGGCCAAGACACGTGAGGCAACGGTCATGTTGGTCGGTGATGGAGTACTTGCGACCGCATGGGCACTGTCGCATGAGGGGCCGCCCCGTCTTTGACGATTTCTTGCCCCCTGAGACATGACCTACAGTAAAACAAGCTAAACAAAAGACTCAACGTCACTAATAAATAAAGAAAAGGAGCAGTCTTACCAGCGGCATCAAGTGGTGGCGACAACGGAACCAGCAGGATACAAAGACTGCGTCGAAGGGGTTTCGGCGTCAAAGGCTTTTTTCAACGAACTAGGCCTCTTGTGCAGCAGCTTCCCACGAGGTGCAACCTCTTTGGCGGGAGACAAAGAATTGGAAGGACCTCCAGCCACATTACCCAAAGGTGATGAATGGTGAAGACTGACACAGATAAAATATGATTATGTTGGAAATTTGGGGTAAAACTATAAAAAATTGCCAAAGTTGTGAGCATGCATAGAAAAATTTCAACGACTGCGCATAACTTGGTCATCTTTTGGTATTTTTGCACCAAATTTTCAACATGGGCTTTCTGGCACCCCACTTTATGAACATTGGCACTGTCATTTCATTAATCGATGCTGAAAGGTTATTTCGCACAATGACTACGCCATTCAGCTCACAGGTGTGAAACACATTTTGGGCAGGATGTCAGAAATGACAGCTGTACTGTTCATGAGGTGGTGTAAAATTAGCTATGTTGAAAATTTGGGTGAAAATACAAAAATTGCCAAAACTACGAGTGCATGAAAACTTTCAACAACTGTGCATAACTCTGGAATTTTCTAGTATTTTAGCTCGATTTTTCAACATGGGCTTTTTGAAACCCCAACTCATTAACACCTGCAGCCGACTGCCCTCCACACAAGCCAGGTACAGCCGCAGAAGGCAAAGATTTTGGTGCCAAATTTAAATAGTAGCGCCCTACAGGACAAGCCTCAGGGGCTTCAGGGGGACTTGGTATCACGGGGATTCTGTTGCTAAGCTGTGGTTTCGTTTCTGCTGTGACCCAGCTCCCTTGTTCAGCCAATTCCATGGCAGGGCTGAAAGCATAAAGAGGGCAGAATCAGCTGTTCTGCCAAGTAACTCAGAGCACTCCCACTCAATAGCGAGTGCTGAGCTGTGAACTCAATTTTGTGGACTGTATTGTGCATGCATTATAGAAGGAATCTGTTCACTGGCATAGTAGCAGGGTTGATATTATCGTGATAGTTTTTTAAGGGCATCAAGAAGGAATTTGGGGCATATCCCTGCTGGTGCATAAAACACTGATTAAATTGCCTAACTAAAGTATGTTCTCTGCACCTGAGCCTAGCTATTTGAGATGTACTGCTGTTAATATTTGTAGTTTGAGCCTAGCTATTTGAGATGTACTGCTGTTAATATCTGTAGTTAATTTTCCTCTCATTCTCTTCTGACCACTACCCTGCTCTGTATAGATTTCCTGATATCTTTATCTTTTAATCTGCAGTCGTTTCCCTCTCATCTCTACCCGATAAGAAAGCAAATGCAGTCGGTCTGATAATATTAATTCCTGGCATCTTACCTCGTCTATTTTAAATATTTTCCTGTGCTGCTTGGCCTCCGCCCTGTCCTGTCTTTATTCCCTTTCCTTTGATAAGCTAACTAACCTCTTTTATAACCTGATTCATTTGGCCATTACCCTGCCCCCTTTTAACATCTTTCTTCTTCTTTGTCCCATCTCTGTGATCGCAGACATAGCTGGCCCCGGCCACCGGTCTGGGACCCGACCCCATCGTTAGACTGCAATCTCCCATATTCTTTGTATCTAAATGTAACCTCCCTCTATAATCAGAATATAACCAGTAACCCTGTTTCTTTTTCCTCAGGTGGCAGTAGCCCGTGGGTTAAAGTAACAAGCCAGCACCTCCACGGCATGAGGAGCCTACAGCCGACCGCCCTCCACACAAGCCAGGTACAGTCGCAGAAGGCAAAGATTTCGGTGCCAAATTTATATCGTAACGCCCTACAGGACAAGCTTCAGGGGGACTTGGCACTGCTGGGATTCTGTTATGAGCTGTGGTTTCATTTCTGCTGTGACCCAGCTCCCTTGTTCAGCCAGTTCCACGGCAGGGCTGAAAACATACAAAGGGCAGAATCAGCTGTTCTGCCAAGTAACTCAGAGCGCTCCCACTCAATAGCGAGTGCTGAGCTGTGAACTTGATTTTTTATCCCGTCCCCTGGCTTTCCATTGGCACTCAGGGCTGCTTTCATTCTACTGCTCAATCCTTAAGGGATACTGCATATTGAACTGTGGCAATTACTGCACTTACTGCATGCCCTCTAAGGAAACTAAGTGAGTTACGGTGGTCAATAGGGCAAGGGACTAGCTAAGCATCCTACCCGTCCCACAGGCTTGGACTTAATCAAGTAATTAAGACTACATGTATATTCTGCTCAGTCTTAAAGTGATACTGCCATATATCTAGCATAACCCGTTCAAATCCTGCCTGACTCCTTAAATTATTCTTGCTAATCCTTAGCCTGTCTACATAGGCTGGATTTATTACAAACTCACTGTCATTAGGGCAAACGTAATATCTTGAACATTATTCTTCTCCTCTCTTTCTGAGGCTTAGACTCAAAATAACTAAAATTCTAGAGAACAGTAAAGTAGGACACAATGTGGGCTATATTGCTCATCTCCCTCTATGCCTCTTCTAGTGATCTGCCTTTGTCCCCTGATCAGGCTTGCTTATACACCGCCCAGGGAGGCCTCTGCAATTTGGCACAATGAGGCATCCCAATACCCAGTCGAGCACCTGACTCGCTACTCGTCTGCCTCCCTGTTCCACACACATGATCAGGCTCTTCAACTTCACTGGCGAGGGGGAACAGTTGCAGCTATAGGCAAGGTGGTCACACTTCCCTCTATGAATGCCCTGCATTATCCCAAGTACTTCTCAGTAAGAACCCTGATCTTTGCTGTAATAGGTCGGCTGGGTAATAGTATGTCAGCAGCAACCACTTAACTATCCGGCTAAACGAGAAAGAATAAAGGCACTGCGGTTTCTCCTGGGGGCTATCAGGAAGCTACTACTTCTTTTGTTGCTCTGTTCGGCAATGTGGAGCTCAACCCAGGACCTCCAGCCAGTACCTCTTCCCTTCTGACCTTCCCAATTTCAAGGGGTTAAGTTGCATGTTAATATGTGCAATCTCCTAAAGAAACTTACTTCATTCAGGTTTGGCACATCATACTGCCCTGATATACTAGTGGTCACTGAGACATGCCTAAGACCTGGAACGGCCGACCACAAGGTGAATATCCCCTTGTACCATCTCTATAGGACTGACAGACAGACTAGAGGCAGTGGAGTAGCTATGTATATTAAACATAAATTTCAAGCCTCCGTCATTGACTCGACCTCTGTTCAGAATGAATTTGAATGTCTAACCTTGAAAGTCAAGGTTTCTCCTATGATCTCAATGTAACCCCCCCCCCAATGAATGGGGGTTCCTAAAAGTTTCCCCGGAGCTCGGGTGAGTGCTCCGCGCCTGATTGGGGTTCGCTAAAGCTGCTCAAACGTGTCACCAGTGAGCGCTTTTGAAGCCTCCATGTCTGTTCTTTAAGGCTGCCTGTTGCAGCCGTAATTAACTAAAATGGGGGGCTGTGGGTGTATACAATCCCACCCGGACACTGGAGAATTGCCCGTTCCTGCCATCGTTAAGTTGTGCAGAGGGAGCCCTGCTGGGATGTGACTGTTGCTGGGAAACCCCGTAAAATGATAATGATAATGTAGCTGTTCTGACCTGCTTTCCTTTGCAGTGGGGACTGTTTCCTCCATTTTTGCCCAGAATTGCTGATTTGGGCCAATCAGTACCTCAGGACCCTGCAGAGTCAGCTGACCAATAGAGGGACTGTTTGTATTTTGGAAAAGGTATTATGGGCTATGGCGCTCTTTCGCACCACTGAGGGCAGGAGGAAATGACTGACATGTTCAGCCAGCCAATGGAAATGGGTAGCGCCCGATCTGTAAGGAGTGCTTAATGCTGCCAAAGGGGATTCTGTGGTGTGGCTGGTGAAGGGAGAGGAGCTGTGTGCTTCTGCGCTGGTGGAGTGCTTGCGCAGGAAGCGCGTGAAGGCCTGTAGCGGCTGTTTGGGTCTGCTGTAAGTGAGTCGGATTAAATCCGTTGCGTGCGGTCGGAGGAGGCTGATGCCAGCTCAGCTACCCACCAGGCTTGACCTGTATGGAGGATTGGAGAATCTGCTGAATTGCGCTCGGTCCTCGGGAAGGCTGAAACTGCCGCTTGCAGCACCTTAGCCATCTGAGAGTTTGTGCAGGCCTTGGAGGCTGCGGCCTGGTGTGGTACCCTCTGTCATTTGCCATATAAAGTGCGATGAGGCTGGTGAAATTCAGGCTCAGCCCTGTCAGTGGTGAAGGAATTGTTACTTTGTGGAGGCGTGAGTACTAGATCAGGGTAGCTCCCTGCCCAGTGTACCAAGATTGGTTCCAATTTGTACTGTTCTGCTGCAGACTGCATGACTGAATCTTTGCTCCTTTAGACCCTCTTGGAATCTTTAAGATTATCTGTGTAAGGGCCCCAACCAACTGCCACGTTGGACTAGACGTTAGGGCTTGGGTACCAGGACAGCAAACATAAGGGGTAGGCCTGTGCACAGAGCCCTAGTTAGATAATTATAGTGATAAGCAAATTAACTTGATTGTCCCCTTTTTTCCTTGTTAGCGCCCTTTAATAAATCAGATTGTGTGTTGCATCTACACTCTGGCTGGTCTGTGCATCCCTGGTGAACTGCTGCATAGTGACTGTGATATAATTGTACCTTACTTTACAGGGGTTCCCCGGAGTGAGCTGAAAGATATTATCCAGGGGGTAAGTGTACTGGTGAAAAGAATTGTTGGCCCCCAGTGTGAGCCACCAGTGGGACAAAAGGGGGTTGCAGTAACCCAGAGGGCTGTAGCCAAAGCAAGCTCGATTGTATTAACCCCGACCTCTGGGTGGAGGCACCCGTTACCGGATCTGGGCCCCTCACCCTGTCTCCCGGGGAGGCAGGCAGGGGTAGTAGCCCTAAGGGTAGCGCCCCCTGGGGGTTACAAATTGGAGGCACTGCTGGGATCAGCGTCCCCTAGTGGCCAAGTGGGAAGTGTATAAGAAATGGAGAAACTAGAAGGGTATAGTGGAAAAAATTAAGTTGGGGCCTATCAAGACAATGGTACATAGACTGATGGGGTGGGGGAAAGCAGAGCTGGACCTAAAAACTGTATTACTGTTAGATGTGCCCTGGGACCCCAACAGCAGACATCATTTCATGACGGCCGGAAGTGAAATGTTTAGGCAAAGTGGAGGTGAAAGGGCGTATGGTTGACCTGCTTGACCAGACGTTGCAGGTACTGCTCCTGTGTAGTGTGGCCATCGACCCCGAGAAGGTGCCTCCAGCGATTTACCCGGAGGGCGCGTCACAAGGATGGAGGTTAATTCATATTCAGAGTGGGTCCGTCACTCCTGGAGTGTCTCCTCAAACTAATGGTTTTAAAGATAAGCTGCTTAAATTGCTAGCTGTGGAGGGGAGGACTACTCAGGAATTGCTGCAAGCCTTGGATTTGTCTAGTGATGTTACCCCCCCAGGTCTCCCCAGGCAACTCCCCCGGCCCGCCCAAAAGTTCTGTTCTGGCTCCACTGCCCTTGGTGGTCCCTCCCATTCAGCCTCGATTCCTACCGCAGGCTGAAGCTTTTTTCTGGCACAGTGCCAGTGCCTCCAGGGGAGGATGATCTGGAAGCTTGGATGGACTATGCCACCCCCTTAGTTCAGGAATGGCAATGCTCTGAGGGGGAGAAAAGGAAGAGACTGATGAAGAGCCTACGGGGTCCTGCGTTAGAAGCCATTAGGATTTTGCAGGCCACCATCCCGGAAGCCACCGCCACTGAGTATCTCTCTGCTTTAGAAGGGTGTTTGGGAGTACTGAGACTGGGGAAGATTTGTTATGGAAGTTCAGATCTACCAAGCAGTGGAGAAATGAGAAGCTCTCTGCCTTTGTCACTAGGGTGGAGCGAGCTTTGCAGAAGGCTTATAGAAAGGGGGGAGTCACTGCCACGACTCTAAATCAAGTCAGGTTGGAACATGTCTTAAAGTCCGCTAGATTTTCTAGTGTAATATTGTTAAAACTTGTTACATGATCGACGGGCTACCCGTCCTGAATATTGTCAATTAATGAGGGAAATTAGAGAGGGAGACCGAGTAAGAGGGTGGAGCCTTGTGTGGGGGGCGAACCTAGTGGGACCCCAGAGCCTAGCACCCCGAGGAGACCGGGTTGTCCGGAGGGTCTGAGGGTCACCAGATTTTCCAGGTACTGTGGGAATGCAGCAGTTTCCTCCACACCCCACGAGAGAGTGAGTTGAGGGCCGAGGTTAGAATTTACGGAACTAGTGTTAGACTTGAAGCAATCCACTACGTACCCCATCAGGCCCGGGGCC
This sequence comes from Neoceratodus forsteri, assembly GCA_016271365.2. Classification (NCBI taxonomy): domain Eukaryota; kingdom Metazoa; phylum Chordata; order Ceratodontiformes; family Ceratodontidae; genus Neoceratodus; species Neoceratodus forsteri. Next base: position 47,301,622 of record CM057451.1, read on the forward strand.
CCTGAGTCATGCAGAAACCCGAACCCGCCAAAGAGAGAACCCTTCCCTCTCAGAACTCCTCACAACAAGGTGCCCACCTGCCAAATGGTGACCCCCGGACCCCAAGTTCTGTTACCATTGCGGGGAAGATGGGCATTTCCAACCCGAGTGCCAGAGGCCGGAGAATTTAAGGAAAGTCAACAGCAGACTGATTGCCCGACATCGCCAGGCCCAGTCTCTGGTCCCCAGGAAAAGTTTTGTAACTCGGGCCCATGCCCAGTCAACTATCAGTGCTGTGGCCCCTGACTGGTCTGATGTGGTCGGACCTTCAATGGAGACCCCAGTGCGGGTAAATGGAATTCCACCAGAGCTGTATTAGACAGTGGCTCTCAGGTAACCACCATGTTCCAGGACTGGTACCAGGCACACTTACCTGAGGTGCCCTGCAACCTTTGAATGGTCTACATGTATGGGGCTGAGCGACAAGGCCTATCTGTATTTGGGTACATCCAAGTCTGGTTATCTTCTCTGCATCTGTGGCTGGAATGGATGAGCAGGTGGAAACCTAGTTTTAGTTGCCCACCCACGGACTGTATGATGGGGTGCCTTTGTTGATTGGGACGAATGCGCATATGTTCGGACGGTTGGCCCAATTGTGTTCAGAAAAACAAGCATTCCAGACTGGGCAAGCTTTAATCATACCTGCTGTGATTCAACAAGCAAGTGCCACTCAAAAGAAGGTTAGTTCGGAGGAACCTGAAGGCCCGGTTGGTGTGGTGTGGAAAAAGGATCCGGCCCCATGACACTTGCCCCGAATGCCCAATGTGTCCTGCATGGGGAAGTCCGACTAAAAACAGATGTTAAGAATAAGTTGTTGATGTTGGATGCGCCTGTGGAGGGAAGATTACCTGAGGGACTGTTGGTCAGACCCAGCATCTTGCCGGCTAGAGCTCATGCTTATGTTAAGAGGGTGATGATTCAAGTGCATAATGTGTCCGACAGAGAGATTCAAATAAGAAGAGGTGCACCTTGGCAAGTGTACATTGTGCAGATACCGCAGTACTACCCAACAGCAAGGATTCCAGGACCAGTGATAAAGTTACTCCTGATATGTTTGATTTTGGTGACTCCCCGCTGCCGGCTGGGTGGAAACAAAGGGTCAGTGAGAGGCTTGCCAAGAGAGACCAGGTTTTCTCCCTGAAAGAGTGGGATGTGGAATGTGTGCAGGGGGCTGAGCATCACATTCGGCTGCATGATGAAAGGCCTTTCCGAGAGAGATCCCGGCGCCTGGCCCCCGCTGATATAGATGATGTAAGGCGGCATCTGCAAGAGATGTTGGCTGCTGGGGTAATACAAGAGTCCAGGAGCCCCTATGCCTCCCCCATAGTAGTAGTAAGGAAAAAGAATGGGGCAGTTCGGATGTGTGTAGACTATCGACTTTGAATCGGGCGGACCATTCCGGACCAGTATACTATACCACCATACAGGACGGATTGATTGTTTTAAATGATAGTAAGTGGTTTTCTGTGTTGGATCTTCGCAGTGGATACTACCAGATCCCGATGGCCCCAGACGACCGGGAGACGACTGCATTCATTTGTCCCCTAGGCTTCTACGAGTTTGTTCAGATGCCTCAAGGAATTTCGGGTGCTCCAGCCACTTTTCAGCGCCTGATGGAGCGGGCTGTGGGGGACATGAATTTACTCGAGTGTCTGGTCTATTCAGATGACGTCATAGTGTTTGGCCAATCGTTGGAAGAACACGAGCAACGATTATTCAAGGTCTTGGATCGGTTCGAGGATTTCGGCCTTAAGTTGTCTATCGACAAGTGTCAATTCTTCCAGACTTCTGTGAAATACGTGGGCCACATAGTGTCCACTGAGGGCATAGAGACTGACCCTAGCAAAGTGGAGGCTTTGACTACTTGGCCTCAGCCCAGGAATCTGAAAGAGTTGCAACGATTCTTGGGGTTTTGTGGATACTATAGGCGGTTTGTTAAGGACTATTCTCAGGTGATTCGCCCCCTCCTTAACCTCACTCAGGGGTATCCGCCTATACACAAAATGTATAGAAGGTTAGTGCGCTCTGAAATAGAAAAAGTATTTCGGCCGAATGATGTGTTTTGGACCGTTGGACTGCTGAGTGTGAGAGCTTCCTATGACATTATATATCAACTTACCCATGCCCCAGTGTTGGCCTATGCTGACCGGCCAAACCATACACTCTTCATACTGATGCCAGTCTACGAGATTGGGGCTGTGTTATATCAGGAGCACTCGAAATTGTTTGAGACCTGTAGCCTCTTGCCAGCAGAAGTCTGACTCCTTCAGACAAAATTATCCAGTGCACAAACTAGATTTCCTGGCTCTGAAGTGGGCCATTGTCGATCAGTTTCATGACTATTTGTATGGTGCCAAGATAGTGGTAAAGACTGATAACAACCCTCTGACTTATGTACAGACCTCTGCCAAGTTGGATGCCACTGGCCATAGGTGGCTCTCTGCCTTGGCCACCTACGACTATGCTGTTGAGTACAGGGCGGGCCTAAACTATGTAGATGCAGATGCTCTCTCTCGGAAGCCTATGCGGCACACTGATTGGGTCAGGTTGTCCGAACCTGACATAAGGACCCTCTGCCAGAAATCTGACAAAGAGGAACAGGTGTCTCCTGATGCGGTGGACTGTATGGTGGATTGTCTGGGGCCATCCAAAAACTGTATACCTGCTGCCTATTGCCATTTCTCTGCATTAGACACTAGCTCACTGCCCCAATTCAACAATGATAGTCTTCAACAGGCTCAATCTTGTGATCTTATAATAAAAACGGCTGTGGAGGCTTTGCAGGCCGGGAGGGACGTGTCCACATTACATTCCACTGACCTGAGGACTGCCCTGTTGTACAAAGAAGGGCCTAAATTGAAGCTGATTAACCAACTACTATATAGAGAGACTGTGAATAAGGAAGGCCGGGTAGACAAACAACAACTGGTGCTGCCCTCAGCTTTTAGAGAACTGGTCTTAAGGTCCTTGCATAATCAAATGGGGCATCTCGGCATAGACCGAACACTTGATCTAGTACGGGCCCGATTTTACTGGCTGAAAATGAGTACGGATGTAGAGCAATATGTCAAGACCTGTAGCCATTGTTTGCAAAGGAAAGCTCTACCCCAGAGAGCTGCTCCCATGGTCAACATTACCACTAGTGCCCCTATGGAACTGGTCTGTATTGATTTCTTAAGCCTAGAACCCGATCTGAAAAGTGTCAGTAACATATTGGTGGTCACTGATCATTTTACCCGGTATGCACAGGCTTTCCCTACTAAGGATCAGAATGCAACCACGGTGGCTAAGGTGCTTGTTGAAAACTTTTTCGTCCACTATGGGGCCCCGCAACGGATCCATTCCGACCAGGGAAGGGACTTCAAGAGCCGTCTGATTAAAGAGATGCTGTCGTTGTGGGGGGTGCGAAAGTCAAGAACCACCCCCTACCATCCTCAGGGAGAACCTCAGCCTGAAAGGTTTAACCGTACATTGCTTGACATGTTGGGCACATTGCAAACAAAAGACAAACTGAGATGGAGCCAGCAGATTAGCACCCTGGTTCACGCTTATAATTGTACAAGAAGTGACGCCACAGGATTTTCCCCGTACAGACTGATGTTTGGGAGAGAGGCCAGGCAGCCCGTGGATGTGTGTTTTGGGGTTTTTCCTGATGGGGTGCAAGCCGAGAACCATCTACAGTATGTACAGAAATTAAAGGCCCAATTGAACCATGCCTATCAATTGGCCCAGACCATGGCTGCTAAACGAAACCTGGCCAACAAGGAAAGATATGATAAGAAAGTGAAAACAATGGAGCTAAAAGAGGGGGATAGAGTGTTACTGAGGAATCTAGGACTGCATGGAAAACATAAAATTGCTGACAGATGGCATCACCTCTCCCACATTGTTGTGGGAAAATTGACAGACTTGCCTGTATATAAAGTGCAGCCTGAAAACAACTCCAAAAATGTGAAAACTATACACAGAAATCATCTGCTGCCAATCTGGCAAATCCTGATTGAATCTGAGCCTCCAAATGCCCCCCCCCCCCCTTTCCAGGCCTATGACTAGATCTGCTGCCAGGAAAGCACCAAACCTGTTGATTCTTCAACAGGCCCACCCAGAGGGCCTCGCTCAAAGTCTGCAGAAGAAAATGATCAACCATTGATGCCAGAACACGATGAAGATGATATTGAATACTACCCTCTTATGAACTGAGTCAGTTATTTCGGGCAACCCTGGTTAACTCTGGAGATGAGGTTGGGCCTTCTGGACTGTCTGAGCCCCAGCTTCGTCTTCGGAACCCCTGTTTCCAGAGCTTAAATTGGGTAGCAGCAACGCCTCGGGGGTGGGATCCTTGAGCATGGCTGAACTGTCTGGCCTGGCTGAATTATCTGACTTTTCAGAGGAGGAGAGTGAGATGGGGGAACAAGCCAGTGATATACCAGAACCGGAAGAATATTTTGAATGCCCTGATGGTCTCTCACCTGTACTCAGACAGCCCCCGGCTGAGCCCAGTGGGGTGGGTCCGGGGATAGAAGGTCAGGCCCCCAACAGTACCATGAGTGCTGAGCCCTTTTCCCCCGTAGAGATCCCCAATGCTACTGTCCAGGAGACTGAAGTGGAAACAGGGCCTGTTTCAGGGTCGCCCAAGACCCCTAGGCAATCCGGCCGAGAAATACGGGCAGTAATAAAGTTGAGTTATGAGTCTCTGGGTCAGCCGGTGGACCTGCCCTTAAATGTGGTCCACAAAGGGGTGTATGTGTCCCCGAGTTCCTTGCCTAAGTTAGCCTTGGGGGATAACTCCAGATTGTTAGTATTGCCTTTCGAGTGTGGTGCCTCTGCTTCAAGTGCCCCGCCAGTAACTGACAGAGAGGGATCCCCAGCCCGGGTGTCATGAGTAAGGACTAATGACCTGAGGTAAAGGAGAACTAGAGCCTATGTGTGCAACGCTGCGGTGTCATGAGTAAGGACTAATGACCTGAGGTAAAGGAGAACTAGAGCCTATGTGTGCAACGTTGCATAAACCATACTACAATGTGAATGTACTGTTCAGATATGAAATGCAAAGAGTGATATAGTGTTAACTAAGCTGTTTGTCTTAAATGTGATGTAAGGGTAACTACTTGACGCGGACGTCAAGCTTTCCCAGGCCAGGAAGGGTATAACCCCCCCTATGAATGGGGGTTCTTAAAAATTTCCCTGGAGCTCGGGTGAGTGCTCCGCGCCTGATTGGTGTTCAGTGTTAAAGCCGTTCAAACGTGTCACCAGTGAGCGCTTTTGAAGCCTCCATGTCTGTCTCTTTAAGGGCTGCTGTTGCAGCCATAATTAACTAAAATGGGGGCGGCTGTGTGGGTGTATGCCCGAGTCCCGCCCGGGACACTGGAGAATTGCCCCATTCCTGCCATCATTAAGTTGTGCAGAGGGAGCCCTGCTGGGGGATGTGACTGTTGCTGGGAAACCCCGTAAAATGATAATGATAATGTAGCTGTTCTGACCTGCCTTCCTTTGCAGTGGGGACTGTTTCGACTGTTTCATCCATTTTTGCCCAGAACTGCTGATTTGGGCCAATCAGTACCTCAGGACTCTACAGAGTCGGCTGACCAATAGAGGGACTGTTTGTATTTTGGAAAAGGTATTGTGGGCTATGGCTCTTTCGCACCACTGAGGGCGGAGGAAATGACTGATATGTTCAGCCAGCCAATGGGAAATGGGTGGCGCCCGATCTGTAAGGTGCTTAATGCTGCCAAAGGAGATTCTGCGGTGTGGCTGGTGAAGGGAGAGGAGCTGTGTGCTTCTTGCGCTGGTGGAGTGCTTGCAGGAGTGCGTGAAGGCCTGTATCGGCCGCTTGGGTCTGCCGTGAGTGAGTCGGATTAAATCCACTGCGTGCGGTCGGAGGAGGCTGGTGCCAGCTCAGCTACCTACCAGGCTTGACCTGTATGGAGGATTGGAGAATCTGCTGGTGCGCTCGGTCCTCGGGAAGGCTGAAACTGCCGTTTTGCTTTTGTAGCATCTGAGAGTTCGTGCAGGCCTTGAAGGGCGAGGTACCCTCTGTCATTTGCCATATAAATGTGCGATGAGGCTGGTGAAATTCAGGCTCAGCCCTGTCAGTGGTGAAGGAATCGTTACTTTGTGGAGGCGTGAGTACTAGATCAGGGTAGCTCCCTGCCCAATGTACCAAGATTGGTTCCAATTTGTACTGTTCTGCTGCAGACTGCCTGACTGAATCTTTGCTCCTTTAGACCCTCTTGGAATCTTTAAGATCATCTGTGTAAGGGCCCCAACCAGCTGCCACGCTTGGACTAGCCGTTAGGGCTTGGGTACCCAGGGACAGCAAACATTAGGGGTAGGCTGTGCACAGAGCCCTAGTTAGATAATTATAGTGATAAGCAAATTAACTTGATTGTCCCCTTTTTCCTTTTTTGAGCGGCCCCTTTAATAAATCAGATTGTGTGTTGCATCTACACTCTGGCTGGTCTGTGCATCCCTGGTGAACTGCTGCATAGTGACTGTGATATAATTGTACCTTACTTTACAGGGGTCCCCGAGTGAGCTGAAAGATATTATCCAGGGGTAAGTGTACTGGTGAAAAAGAATTGTTGGCCCCCAGTGTGAGCCACTAGTGGGACAAAAGGGGGGTTGCAGTAACCCAGAGGGCTGTAGCCGAAGCAAGCTCGATTGTATTAACCCCGACCTCTGGGTAGAGGCACCCGTTACCGGATCTGGGCCCCTCACCCTGTCTCCCGGGGAGACAGGCAGGGGTAGTAGCCCTAAGGGTAGTGCCCCCTGGGGGTTACATCAATATGTGTAGTTGGATGCTACAGGCCTCCGTCGGCTGGATTACAACTGCTACATCACCTAAATAAGACACTGGGTTCATTAACCTTAGAAATCATAACTTTAGGTGACTTCAACTTGAATTGACTCACCACTGCCTCTGCTCCCCTAAAAGCCTTTTGTGACTCCATGGGGCTGACTCAACTTATAAATGAACTCACAAGACTAAATACAAAGAATCCAAACAATAGCTCTCTACTGGATCTTATCTTAGTAAGTAAACTATATCTATTTACTCATGCCGACATTTTTTTTACAGATAAAAGCAACCACTGTTACATTGCTTGTGTAAGAACGTCTAAAACAGCCACACCAGCTTCAAACTTTACCACTAACAGAAGACGTCGCAATTTAAACCCCTATTCATTTAATTACCTTAATAAGAGATTCGTTACGCTGGCATGACTTTTACCTGGCAAAATCGGTGGACACAACTTATGACATCTTTCATAAAATCACTACAGAAGCTCTAGCTCATCTTGCTTCACTAAGTAAGGTCTGTAATAGGGTGAAATCCTCGTCTGGTTTAATCCAGAGCAACGATTGCCTTACAAAAAGAGATGCACTTTGGAAAATGGCACGGAAATCTAAGCTCCCAGCTGACTGGACATTGTTTAGAGAGAGAGGAATCTCTGCACCAAGCTGGTCAGAGGTCTAAAGCCACTTTTATCACAGGAACTCGATGCATCCTCAAAATGCCCCAATAAATTCTGGAAAACCCTAAAAGAATTAGAAGGTTACACTACTGGAAACACACTACCCGCTAAAATCCTAGTTAGTGGCTCCTCCATCTCTGATAAGCCCTCCATCCTGGATCACCTCAATAATCATTTTGCCACTGCAGGACTAGTCTTTGACACCTCTCCTGCAAATAATCTACAATCCCAACTTGGTGTTCAGGATCAAAGAATTCCAGTATCTAACTCATTCTCCCTGCAACCAGTCTCGCTGAAGGAGGCTGAAGACCTCCTGTTACAGCTGGATGTCAAGAAAAGCACTGGAGCTGACATTTTAGACCCCTACTACCTAAAAATAGGTTATCAGGTCCTGGCTGTCCCTCACATACGTCTTTAACCTATCACTCTCCCAGGCTGCCGTGCCACCACTATGGAAGACAGCTCATGTAATTCCCTGTTTAAATCCAGAGACCCTGCAGGCCTTAATAACTACAGGCCCATCTCCTTACTTCCGATCTTATCCAAACTCCTGGAAAAGGTTGTGAGTAGCCAGCTCAAGAAACATCTAGAATCTGAAAATCTGATTAACCCCCTGCAATCCAGTTTTAGGGCACAACATAGCACTGTCACTGCTCTCGCAAAAGTGATCAGTGACTGGCTACAAGGACTGGATGCTAAAAACTTCATATGCACAGTATTTTAGGACCTAAGCAAGGCCTTTGATACTGTGGACCACAACCTACTTCTTACATCACTCAAGAACATTGGCCTGGACCACCACTCCCTAAAGTGGTGTGCTAACTACCTTACAGACCAGCAGGTCAAGACAGAAGGGGAATTTTCTCCTTTAAAACCTTTATTGAGAGGAGTTCCACATTGGGTCCTCTACTATTCATAATATATATTAATAGAATCAATGTCAACATCAAAACTGCCAACATTCACCTCTTTGCAGATGAGTCGGTGCTCTACGCTTAAGGACCCTCTCCCACTGCCGCTAGTGATGTTCTGCAGAGTGAGTTTAACCTGCTGCAATTACAGTTGTTAAACCAGAAACTATTACTAAATGCCAAAAAGACCAAAGCAATGATATTCTCGCCTTGTGCATATGATGCCATGTCCATAACATCCCCTCAGATCACTACACTTCTGGGAGAACCCTTGAAATTCGTGGCTAAGTTCAAATACCTGGGTGTCTGGATTGACCATAGGTTATCCTTTAACAACCACACAGAAGAGTTGCTAAAAAAGCTCAGGCAGAGACTAGTTTTTTACAGGATAAATCAGTTCCTGACAAGAGAGGCCAGATGAATCTGGTTCAGTCCACCTTCATTTCCTTCTTGACTCATGAGACTTCCTGTACTGTCAGGGCCCGACCGCTGCACTCTCTAAACTTGATACCCTTTACCACAGAGCCTTAAGATTTATCACAGGACTCCCCTACTCGACTCATCATTGCTCCTGATATACAGCGGTGGGATGGTCATCTCTTAAATTTAGACGGCAGAGAAATTCAGCCATATGGAGCTTCAGAGCTATTTCCAGTAAGCTGCCCCAATATATTTCAGATTGCATGCCTTCTTGTACAGTTGGCAAGTACTCATTAAAACGCTCTGCCTTTATTTCACTGTTTGTCCCCAAGATGAGATCTTGATTTGGTATGGACTCAGTAAGTCATATGCTCCCCTTGCTATGGAATCAGATACAAAAATCCTTGAAATTAGTTCACCTTTGTCAGTAGCTGCTTTTAAAACAAGCTCGCCTTCTTTTCAAGGATTCCTGTAATTGTTATCATTAAACCAGTCTTGGTCCTGTCTTGGAAAACTGGGGCAAAATGTAGTTATTAGCACGCTCTTTTCCCCACCTACACCTCTAGTACTTACCAGTACTCATTATCTCTGCAGATTTGATCTTCATTCAACGCAGCTTACAATATGGGTTTAGAACAAGCTTACTCCATAACTTTAGTACTATCCCTCACCCCACCGGTTACCAATCAGGCAGATGCTCGGAAAATATGCTCCTCTGAACCAGCACTCTAAGTCCTCAATTTCCTCTCCATACAGTACCTCCCTAGATCATACTCTAAAATTGCCCTAGTGCCCAGCTCTTCGTGAGCTTCTACACTGCTTCAATCACTGGCACTTCCTCCCATACCCCTTTACTGCACTATCTTCTTCCACAGCCATCACCACATCATTCGGTACTGTATTTACCTGTCCTCCCTCCTCTGGTAGCTTTGGGCCTGAATTCCTTTGCTTGAGCACAGTTATCTTACCAGCTCATTGACCTTGGGAAATCTATATAATGTACGTATTAAGGCTAACCCTCCTGACTGCATCATTTAATCTAGTATGGAACAAGGAAATGTCTATATATACTGTAAATACTATGTCTAATCCTGATTATACCATTTAATCTGCTGTTGACCAATGAAATGTGTATACACTGTAAATAATGTTCTAGGCTTACTGAAGGGATCATCTAGTCTCTGTAATTCTGTACTATTTTACCCCTTGACTTTTGTTCAATTTAAGTGTGACTATATGTTTTGCCCAGGTCCATCTTGAAAATGAGCGTTGCTCAATGATGTTCGCCTGGTAAAATAAAGATCTGAGTGACTGACTGATTCAGTCCCGAAAGGTGATTTTGCACAGCATCCACGAAATCGCCTTACAGGTCCAATTAACAAAACAAGTGTGTTCATGAGGAGGGGTCCCAAAAAAAAAAAAAAACATGTTGAAAAATTTGGTGCAAAAATACCTTAAAATAGCAGAGACATCAACATAAGTTGAAACCGCCGATGACGCCATTATACAGTACCTACCTTGATTATTCAGTTTGCTGTCTGCTTGAAGAGTGCAGACATGTCCAGACGTGTCCCCGCTTTATTTATTTATTTTACTTATTGAAGAGATTCACCAGAAAAGCACACTGAGCAACAAGCTGCTCATCTCACAGTGCGTCCTGGGGGAGGGGGAAGAGGGGAACATAGGCAATGCAGTATAGATAAATTTAATGTACATTTTCAATTACAGTTTGGTATGGCACATACACTGTACTTAGCAAACCAGTGCAGATAAAGCGAATGCACATATATGAAAGTGGTTGGATAAGACGTATTCAAATGCAGAATTGAACCAAATACATTTACAAGGTTATATGTATAGTGCAACAAAGCAAAATAAGCTTGAAGTGCAATAAACATTGGGAAATACAGCAGAGTCTTCACTGACGTGTATTTTGAGGAGTAAAAGTTGTGTAGGGCCTGGGAGATGGAAGAGGAGAAAAAGGGTGTGGGCATGGGCAGTGAGTTCCAGAGTATAGGGAAGCGATAAGAGAAAGCATTTTGGCCACTTGTAGTAGTATGTCGTGGAATAGCCAGAGCGCGAGAGTCAGTGGATGTCAGAGAATGGTGTGAGGGAGGCAGAATGGAAAGGGAGGAGGACAGGGAAGATGGAAGAGAACCAAACCAGAATTTAAGAAGTAAATTTCACAGTGCAAGAGCAGTCTGCACTCCAGGGAGGGGTAGAGAGAGCAGTGGTGGGGGCGGGGGGGGTGTCAAGAGCAAAGTGACAACAAGCATTGAAAAGGAATCCAATTTGGATACAGAAGACTTAGGAGCAACACAACGGACTATGTCGCAATAATCAAAATAGGTAGAATCATTTTCTGAACAAGTTGCGTAGCTGACGAAAGGTAAGCAACTGCATTTCCTGAAGAGCCGGCACCAAGCTTGGGGCGCAGTTTCTACAGGATGGTATAGACATGTTCAGAAAAGTTTAGGTGCTGGTCAAGCAAAACACCTAAACATTTAAAAGAGGTGGTATCCTCAAGTGTGGTCTCGTCCAGGGTGTGGAAGGTGGGTAGGGAGGGAAGCCTAGAGAGTCTCTGCCTCATGCCAAAGGTCATGGAGACTGTTTTCTTGGTGTTCAGGAAAAGCTGATGTGACTTAAACCAGCGCTGAGCATTACTGAAGTCGAGCTGGAGGCTGACGGACACAATAGAGGGAGAGTGACCAGAGGTGAATAAGACCATGTCGTCAGCATACATATGGATACAGAAGGAGGAACATGATGATGACAGGTCATTAAGGAAAATAGAGAATAAAAGTGGGCCAGGTACAGAGCCTTGAGGCACACCAGTTGAGATGGGCAGTGGCGGGGACTTGGAATCAGCTATTTTAACTGACTGAGGTCTTCCTACCAGATAGGCTTTAAACCAGTTACAGGCTGACTGGGACAGGCCAGCTGAGGAGAGGGTCTCAAGAAGGAGGGTGTGGAAAACAGTGTCAAATACCTTGGCAAGGTCGGCAAAAATGGCAGATGTGATATGACCACTATCCATGGCAGAACGGATAGAGTCAGTAAGCCTAAGAAAGGAGGAGGTGGTGGAGTGGTTCTTCCGAAATCCAGACTGGAATGGAGTGAAAAGGAGAAGTCATTCAGGAGAGGATAGCTGAGACAGAAACAGGTGTTCCTGATGTTTAGCCAGGGTAGGTACAAGTGAGATGGGGTGATAGTTCCCTAGAGTAGCACGGTCACCACCTTCAGGTAACATTGCTAAGTACAGAGCTAAGGGGACTTGTGTCCATAGTGCTCGCCTGTTAGATTTTTTAGAGTCTGCCTGTTCCATGTACCCTATCCAGGTGATGCTCAAACACTTCCAATGAAGAGCTTTCTATAACCTCTGTTAGCAAGCTGTTCCAGATAGGGACAATTCTTTGGGTGTACCACATTTTTCTATGCCAAGTTTTACAATTTTCCCCTTGTAGCTGAAAAGAGTGTGCCCTGGTATCATGTACTGTATTTTATTTGAGTTTTAATCCTAGTTTTTTTCTAAAGGTCATGGTCAGTGAAAGCTCTGAATAGTAGGCACATGTCTCCTCTTAAGCCTTCTATACTCGAGCGTGAACATTTTTCAATGTATCTAATCTAGTAGTGCAATCCTTCGCATCCATCTCCTTAACCTCACGTGTAATCCTTTTCTGCATGTTCTCCAACCTGGCAATGTCTCCCTTACGGAACGGTGACCAGACCTGGGCTCCATATTCCAGCAGAGGCCTCACCAGGGCTCTAGAAAGGGGCAACAGAACCCCACCTTCTCTGTTGGAAATATTTTTGAGTATACAATTTAAGACTCCATTTGCTTTCCTGGTGACACTGGTACAGTGAGTGGCAAACTGGAGATCATCTGACATTGTGATACACAGATACCTTTCCTCTGTTACAGCTTTACGGTTAATGTTTCCTAAAGTACAGTTACGTAAGAACTTACCGTAACAGTAGATCTTCAAAAGGAGCTCTTGCAGCGGGCTATTACAATCAGGACTACACCACAGGCACTAGGACTCTCCAGTGAAACTTCTGCCAGCAATACACAGCAGGGACCGCCCCCGACGTCGGTCAGGGTACAAGAGGGGGCGGACCCAGCTCACTCAGTTCTCATGGGAGACCCAGAAGAAGGCCTGACAAGAGAAGGAGGCGAAGCCTACTATGAACAGAATTGGAGAAAAAACGAAAATAGATCTGCACACCTCGATGGGGAAGGCAGGTGGGAAGTAGCGCCTGCTGCAAGAGCTCCTCTTGAAGATCTACTTTACAGTAAGTTCTTATGTAATTGTACTATCTTACTTCGAGTGGGAGCTCTTGCAGCAGGCTATTACAATCAGGACTGAGTCCCAAGCAGTCCCACAACAAGGAGGTAGACGACCCCGGGAGGTGGAATATGCTGACTCCAGAGGCCTTAGGACAAAAGCCCTTGTAATACGGCTAGGCCGAAGCCAACTCGGCATCTGGAGATGATATCCAAGCTGTAATGCTTGTCGAAGGTATGCACCAAGTTCCAGGTTGCGGCCGCACAAATGTCCTTTATGGCAACATTTCGCAGGGCGGCGAAAAAAGCGGACACTCTTCTGGTGGAGTGACCCCTAACCAGGCCCAGTAGGGGTTTATTGTGTTTCTCGTAACAAAACAAAATACAACGAACTATCCATCTAGAGATAGTTTGCTTGGACACTGGTTGACCCAAGCAATGTGGTGCAAATGCCACAAAGAGTTGCTCCGATTGACGGTGCTGAGCCGTCCTTTTGAGGTAATACCTCAAAGTCCTGTGGACATCCAATGTGTGGAGGAGAGCCTCCCCTCTACTGGAAGGGGAAGGAAAATTAACAGGAAGGTCAACTGACTGGCTGAGGGTCAATTCTAAGACCTCTTTCGGAAGAAACTTAGGATCCGTTCTGAGGGAAACCCTTTCTCTGTGGAAAACCAAACAGGGCTCTTTACACATCAGAGCCTGAAGCTCAGAAACCCTTCGAGCTGAGGTAACAGCAACCAACAAACAAACCTTCCAGGAAAGGTAGCGCAGCTCACAATCCACTGCTGGTTCAAAAGGAGGGAGGGTGAGTTTCTCCAACACAAAAGGAGGTCCCAGGGTGGGATAGGGTCCCGAATGGGAGGTCTCATATGCAGAATTCCTCTAAGAAAGGTGCGGGCTACATCCAATTGTGCCAATGCTCTATCTCCCACGACAGCATGATAGGCGGAGATTGCTCACATGTGCACCTTGATAGAGGAGTAACTCAGACCCTTATCATACAAGGAGAGGAGGTACTGTAAAGCTGAGTTCACAGGGCAGGTGACGGGATCCAAACATTGCAGCGATGCCCAAAGACAAAAACCCTTCCACTTCATAGCGTAGGCGGAGCGAGTAGAGGGCTTTCTTGCCGACACTAGGACCGCCGCCACTTCCGGGGGAAACCCCGTATCTATGTTGAGCTACGTCTGAAGGAGCCAAGCATGTAGGTGTGAGGACTGAAGATCTGGATGGACCAGTGACCCTTGGTCCTGGGACAGCAACTGCGAGCATATGGGCAGTGGAATTGGAGGTTGCGTTGATAACCACTGCAGTAGTGGGAACCAAATCTGCCAAGGCCATTTGGGGGCCACTAGGATCATTCGGGCCCCTTCTGCCTGTAACTTGAGCAGAACCCTCTGAATGAGAGGGAAAGGTGGAAAGGCATAGAGAATCCTCCCTGCCCAGCAAAGGGATAACGCATCTGGTCAGAAAACTCCAGGCGCGTGCTCTCACAAGTAGAACGTTGGCAGTTTGGCACTGCATGGTGACACAAAGAGGTCCAGCTCTGGAAGACCCCACCTGTCGAACAGCTGGTCCGCCACGGACTGTAGTAGTTCCCACTCGTGCGCTCTGGAATGCGACTGCTGAGGCTGTCGGCCAGATCATTGAGGACGCCTGGAACGTGCACTGCGGACAGCAGAATTCCCCGCTCTAGCACCAGACTCTCATATGCCTCCCTGCAAAGAGGATACGAATGAGTGCCCCCTTGCTTGTTGATGTAAAAGATGACCGCCATGTTGTCTGTCTGAATTAGAAGACAGCCTGGCACCAGGTCCTCCTGAAAAGCCTGTAGGGTGTAGAGGACCGCTCGCATTTCCAGCACATTGATGTGAAGGGACTGCTCCTCGGGTGACCAAACCCCTTGTGTTCGACGAGCACCCAGCTCGCCCCCAGGTCCGAGGCATCTGTTGTCAGAGTTTGACCTGGTGGCTCCAGGCAAGTTGACCCCTTTCTCTAGATGGCTGGGGTCCATCCACAAAAGCAGCGTTCTCCTGACTGGCCCCGAGATCTTGACCGGGGAGTCTAGATCATCGTGGCTCTGTTCCCACTGCACCCTGAGCATTCATTGCGGGACCCTCATGTGGAGGCGGGCCAAGGGAGTGACAGGAATGGCCGCCGCCATGTGCCCCAGTAAACTGAGAAAGTTCTGAGCTGGAACTCGAGGAGTTATGGAGTTTCGTTCTGCCACCTTTCGCAGGCGAACTCCCCTGTCCTGGGGAAAGAAGGCCATGCTCTGGACGGAATCCACGATCGCTCCTATGAAGGCGAGCTTTTGGCTGGGCTCTGGGGATAATTTTCATAAGTTCAGGGTGATCCCCAGCTCTCAGAACAGAGTATAAGTGTCTTCGAGAGCTCATAGAAGGTTTACTCTTGACGGGGCCGTAAGCAGCCAATCGTCTAGGTAGGGGAACACATAGTGCCCCATGCGCCTTAGAGCCGCAGCCACCACTGTTAGGCACTTGGTGAAGACTCGCAGTGCGGAAGAAAGGCCGAGGAAGCACTGAACTGAAAGTGCTCCCTTGGAAGTGGAATCTCAGAAACTTCCTGTGGGGAGGACAGACCCCGATATGCATATATGCATCTTGCATGTCGAGAGAGCACAGCCAGTCCCCCTGGTGCAGCAAGGGAAGGAGTCCTTGAACCTTTTGTACTCGGGACTGAGGTCCAGAATGGGACGAAGGTCCTGAGTCTTTTTTGGGACCAGAAAGAAATGGGAATAGAACCCCTGCCCTTGCTGACGCAAAGGGACCCTCTTTATCGCTCTCTTCTGCAAGAGGGTCTGGATCTCTCCTTCTAACATACTAACATACTAAAATGCCAGCAGAATAGGCCTAACGGTCTTTCGTGTCTGCTCGTTTGGTCAGCCCCCACCCTGGGTGCTGACCTTGCTGTCCCCTTCGCCTTCTCTGGCTTCTCCCTTCCCAGTTCCGGATATCCTTGCTGCATTGGTTTTGCTTCCTGAACCCTTCCCCTGTACCTGTCCCACCCCCTCTTGAACCCCTCCACTGTCTCTGCCTCCACCAGCCCCTAGGTAGTGCATTCTATGGCTCCACCACCCTCCTCAGTGAAGTAGCACCTCCTCCTTTCTCCCCTGAATCTTCCCCCCTCCAGCTTCCACCCATGCCCTCTAGTGGCCCCTTCCTCCTTCCTTCGAAGCACCCTGACTGTTCCTCCCCTATTTACCCTAAAACACAATTTTTCACATTAGTGGTTATTCAGATACAGTTCAGTATGGCTCATTTTTTTTTTCCAATTGTTTAACCAGGAGAGACACATTAAGCTGAAAGCTTCTTTACAGGTGCGATCTGGGAGTTAAGTGACTTACTCAGGGTCACACAGTATACAAGTGGGGGGCTGTGGGATTCAAACCTAGGTCTCCAGATTTGCAGCTCAGAGCCTTAAACCACTGTGCTACACTGCCTTCTATTAGTGGGATGTGAGAAGGAGGATAACGGGAGAGCTTTGGTGGAGTGTGCGGTGGAAACTCTGAACTCCAGCGTGTGTCCCCTCCTGATAATATCCAAGACCCACTGGTCTGCAGTGACTGACTTCCACCCTTCGAAATGAAGAGAGAAGCGGCCCCCAACCGGCTCCCCTGGATCTTCCCGCGGAAGGGGGGGCAGAAGGGAGTCACTGGGCAGAGCCGGGAGTAGGGAGAGAGGCCTGGGAGGAATTGGGCCCACGGGCAGGAGGTCCACTAGATTGCTGGTTTCCGGATCTCCTGCAAAAGCCTTCTCTCTGCCCCTGTTGGTTGTCACGGGCTGGACCTTGACTGCCTGAGGACTTACGAAAAGGCCGTCTACGGTGTTGTGTCGCTGGTCGCCACGGTACATCTGTCGGACCGACCAGATCAACTTGCCCAACTCCTGGAGGCGGGAGATCAAGGCCTCCGTCTCCTGCCCAAACAGCACGGTACCCTGGAAGGGCAGATCCTTGATACCGG
This sequence comes from Neoceratodus forsteri, assembly GCA_016271365.2. Taxonomy (NCBI): domain Eukaryota; kingdom Metazoa; phylum Chordata; order Ceratodontiformes; family Ceratodontidae; genus Neoceratodus; species Neoceratodus forsteri. The sequence goes on from CM057451.1 coordinate 47,318,737, forward strand.
CCTGCAGATCCTGGTGAAAGCCCAAACACTCAACCAGGCATGGCGCCGAGGCACACCCCAGAAGCGGCTGTCCTGGCTGCTGTGTCTGCAGTGTCATACGAGGCTCTCAGGACATGGAAGCCTACATCTGAGCCCAACTGGAGAAGGGCCAGGAGCTCTGCCTTTTGGTCAGAGTATGGCATGGTCTTCATCAGCTCTAGTCCCCTCGCCCAAAGTGCATTCTGGTACTGTACCATATGCATCAGAAAGTTGAGGGAACGGATGGAACTGGTGGAAGCAGCATATACTTTTTTGCCCACCTGGTCCAAATAGCGAGACTCTGGGTCGGAAGGCTGAGAGCTGAGGTGCTCCGGTTGCCTGGACTTGTCATGGGCAGCCGTGGTCACCTAAGAATCTGCCTGAGGGTGTTCCACAAGAAAGGGTTCTGCCCTTTGGGCCTTATACAGCCTGTTCGACTTTTTTGGAACTACCAGGATTGAGGCTGGATGCATCCAGGTGGTTCTGGTAAGGTCCTGGAATGTATCGACCAAAGGAGGGATAACCAGAGGCTTTGGCTCCTTTTGCCTCAGGTACTTGGCCAGCCTCCGGCGTTCTGGATCCAGGTCCTCCGTGTCCCACTCGCTGGAGGCTTGGATGTGCCTCATGATGTCCATAAAAGTAGGATCGTCCGGAGGCGAGCGAGGCTGGTCCTTCTCTCCCGGGGAGCGCTTCACACTGAGAGAGGAAGAAGAGGTAGACGTCGGTGAGGAGGATCGACTGTCCGACTTGGAATAGTCTGACTCTGTCCTATGACCATGCCATCACTGACGTTGGTAACTAGGGGACCGACTCCGGTCCCTGGACCGGCGACGGAGCAGTGACCGACGCTGGGAGCATTCTCGCCTCGAGCGAGAAGGGATCCTGGAGCATGACCCAGACCGACGTCGGTCACCCAAGTCCCAGGAGCGACGTCAGTGGTCCTGAGACCCTGTGCGGGAACGAGCCCTGGAAGGAGATGTAGGCTGGTGCTCCAGCGACTTCCTCGGGGAAGACTCACCTTCTGGCTGTGGTTTTTCCGCTGGGTCCAGTACCGGTGTCTGGGCCGTCGACGGGAAGAACCGCTTATGGACCTGCCCCCACCAAAAGGAAAAAAGATCCTTGAGCTCATCCTTGGTGAATATTTCAGCTGCTCGTTTCGGGAAGGAAGTTTCCGGAACTTGGAGGAAGGAGAGCTCTCCTGAGGCCGGGTGAGGAGGAGACTGGCGGGGACGTTGTCTCTTCCGCGACCGCTCCTGCGTCCTTCGCCTCGGGCAGGCGTCGGTGCAGGTACTGGATGGGGTGCCGCGGGGGTGTGCGGAGAGTCCTTGGCCTGAGGCACGCCTTTAGCAGGCAGTGTCGGTGCCTTAGCAGGTGGGGCTGAAGCAGGCACCTCTAAGGGCTTAGCGATGACCCTTAGAGGGGTCACCTTTGGCTTGGCCGGCTTCTCCTCCAACGGGCCAGCCTTAGCCTGAGTAGTCTTCGGGAGCTCTCCAGAATCCAAGGGACATGCCTTTTTCGGAGAGGGACGCGAGTGCGAGCATGACCGGGACCGGTGTCGGGACTGACTACGGTCCTTGCTATGGTGCTTTTTCTTTCTCTTTTCGCTTCCCCTCCGAGGAGTGCAGATCCATCTTCTGCTCCAACAAGTAGGCTTTAAGGGCCTTGAGGCGGTGGATGTGGGTCCGGCTGGTAAAGGCCTGGCAATCTGCGCAGTTGGCGGTGTCATGGTCCGGGCCTAGACAAAAAACGCACCACCGATGGCCGTCCTTCGCTGGGATCTGCCTCCACACTCACACTTATTTAAGTGCTCAGAGATACCACAGCCCGAGAAGACATCCGTCGAACTCGGACGGGCAATCGACTGGCCGGTCTCGGTAACAGTGATAAAGCGAGGATAAAAGCGCTCAAAAGGCAGAAAAAATAACCGACGAGCAGCGGACTGAAGTCGGGTACCTTCAGGTGAGAAACCCGTCCAAAAGCGGTTTAAAATCTTGATTGTAGAACGAAAATCCACAAGTCTGAGCTGCAACTGCATGCAGAAGCTGTTCCTTCTTCACGTACAGGACACGGCAGGAAAGAACTGAGGTGGAGCTGAGTCCGCCCCCTCTTGTACCCTGACCGACGTCGGGGCAGGGCTGGAGTTGGGGGTGGTCCCTGCTGTGTATTGCTGGCAGAAGTTTCACCGGAGGGTCCTAGTGCCTGAGGAGTAGTCCTGATTGTAATAGCCTGCTGCAAGAGCTCCCTCTCGAAGTAAGATTTGATATTTGGCGGCTGTGTTTTTTTTAAGCCCAGATGCATCACTGTACATTTATCAGGATTTAGGTGCAGCTGAAAAGTACTGTACCAACTGTTAATGTGGTCCAACGCCTGCTGTGGTGACAGATGTTTATTTTGGTCTAACAAGTCGACCTCCAAGCAGCAATCTTCTGCAAATTTTGCAAGCCATACCCTCTCTCCTGATTTACCAATAACACTTCAACATAGATGTTAAACAGGTATGGTCCAAGGACCAATGCCTGTGGCACCCTACTGATTATATCTGTCCAATCTGGTAAAGCTCCCCCAATATTAACTCTTTGCTTCTTACTTGTCAACCATGAGGTGATCCATGATACAATGTTCTTGTGTATCCCAACTTTTTGAAGAAGTTCGATGAGCTGTAGATGGGGGAGTTTATCAAATGCTTTTGAAAAGTCCAGAAAAACCATATTCACTGACTCCCCAGAGTCAAGTCTTTTACTTAACATATCGTAGAAATCAAGCATGTTTGACATGATTGCCCCTTCCTGAAACCATGCTAAGTACTGTCCACTAACTTGTTTTCCTGTAGGATGGTAGTGATTAATTCTTTTATAATGCCCTCTAGTACCTTACATAACACACTTACTCACCAGCCTGTAGTTTGAAGGTCTTTTTTATTCCTTTTTTTTATAAAGGGGTATTACTACTGCTTCCCTCCATGCAGTTATATCTTCCCCTCTATCAAGAGACAAAAAGGTTTCGCACCGGGCAGCTGGTGCTTCAGTAAAATTCAATGTGCTTTATGTGTTTAAGTAATTCAAGTGTGCTCAATTTAGCTATTGTATGCATCATGTAATGACATCACAATGGTTTCTTGTATTTAAATGGTGGTTGATTCACAGTATTTTAACCTTTGATAAAGGATTGTTTGATCCGAAACGCGTCAGGTAAATATTAATAAACATATCTTTGCTTCAATCTCCGTTGTCCGAGTGATATGAGGTGCCGAGTGTTTGGCTGTTCTTTGTTTTTTTAATCTTCCCCTCTATCTAGAGACATCTGAAAGAGATGGCTTAATGGTGATGCCAACTCCTTGGCTAATTCCTTAAGTAGTCTAGGAAGGAAGCTATCCAGTCCTGGTGATTTGATTGGATTTAAAGGAAGCTTCTGATATAGGACAGCTACTCACATGTTGTGGTAGCTGCCCTCAGTGATAGTTATTCCAGCCTGGTTTAAAGAATAATTTTATTTTGCATACCTTAGCATTTTCACTCAAAATTTAAATTTTTATAGGCAGCCGACCAATTCACAAGCCCTGAACTGGTGAAACATCCCAGCTCAGGCACATGTGACAGTGTGACAAGGACAGTGGGCGTGTCTATTGAAATGAATGGGACTGGATTGTGATTCATTTTAAAGATCAAGAATGGCCACTAAGATTAATGAAGGACACCGCTTGACTAACATGACCCTTGTTAGTCAAGCAGTGAGTGTGTGAATGGTAGTTGCTCTCAGCTAAGTTGGAAAATCACTTTAATGCTGCTAGTCTATTTTGTATATCACTCCTGTTATTTTTATAGAGCTGGTATAGGTGTTATTTATTTATTGAAAATGTTTCACCAGGAAAGGCACACTGAGCAAAAAGATGCTCGTCTCACGGTGCAACCGGGGGTTACAGAGGAGGCAGGTATACATACAGTATTTGAACTTACAGTAGCAATACGGATAATGTACATAGATGGGAGGGATTACATATGAACTTGTTGCATAGGCAGAGCAGTACAAGACAGCACCAGATCAGCAAGTACAGGTTATACAAATCATGGTTACCCAACAAGGTAAGAACAGTACAGAACATGATCGTAAGGGCATGGAATACAAAACAAGGGTATACATCAAGGCAATACATGTAAGGATTAAGCCACAAGAAAGTATGGGTCTACTGTGGTATTAATCCATGGTTGGGGGGGGGTTGGACCACGAGGCTGAAGGCCGAGTGGGTCCAACCAACCAACCATGGATTAATTCCACTGTAGACCCATCCTTTCAAGTGACTTAATCCGCTTGTAACATGGCAATGAGTGTATGACTAATAGTCTTTGAAAAATGAGTACAATCTCACTGATTTACTCTCAGAATACTATAAATTGAGCTATTAAACATGATGTACCTATACTGAAAACAATTGGAACACACCTATTGGAAATACGTGGCTACTATTTCACTTTTGTTAAAATAACTTTCATTACAAGCTTTAAGCTTTCTAACATCAAAACATATTTTACAACTTTTCAAAAACTTGCAATTCACTTTCTCTTCTAGGTGCTTTGATTTTCCTCTCTATGTATAATTAGAAGATATGGGCTGCACTGCATGATGGGAGTGTGCTATGGTACATTTCAGTTTTCTTTCTCCAGTTCCTTTGCAGACCAATAGGTGGCTGTCACACAATCCTAGTAGCACAAGCACCTTTTCTCCAAATGTACTGAACTAAGCCAATCTGAAAAACACTTTATTGAACAACTACTATTTTGCGGAATATTATTTTCACTTTTTTTCCCTCTAAACTACCTAACTCAGCAGGATATAGAACAACATAACGTTTACTGCTTTCATCTTTCAAATACTTGTTTTGACTACTATTGTTAGTCTGTTTCTTTGATTTCTTTTTGTTTCTCTCAATTTATTTCTCTTTTCACCCACAGAAGTATCCTCTCTAATTTTGCTTTGTTTATCTCACTGTCTGTTATTTTTGCTTTGGGTTACAGAGGCTGCATGCTTATCTTTACCACTGTGTATTCACCAAGAAAAGGCTGGGCCAGATAATGTTATTCAGTCATCCACAATGCATTGCACCCACAGTTGCTCAGAAAGCAGTAGATCAGAAAGGATGGTAACAGTATGTAACTGTTCACTTCTACAGAAATATTGCTGCAGCATAATTAACAGTATATGTGGAGTTTAAATGTACAATCTTTAGTAACTCATGAACTTCTGTTGTAGTTACAATATAGAACAATCTTGAAAAAGTCAAAAACCCTGTGCCAGGAAAATTCTTAGTAAATACAACTTGGGACAACTACACACTGCAAGCTATTTGCATATTGCTTTCACTTGTATACTGCTTCTTACCTGTAGTGGATTGCCAAGGTATTACAATACAAACCATGATCTACTATGGTATTACCTTCACAAAAGTGGGACCAAGACAGAGGCAGGAAACTACAGACACGTCAGTCTGACCTCTGTGGTAGGGAAAGTGATGGAGTCACTTCTGAAGGAAAGAATAGTTGAGTACCTAGAGGCCAGTGGGCACAGGACCCAAGGCAGCATGGATTCACAGCGGAAGGTCATGTCAGATGAATCTAATAGATTTCTTTGACTGGGTGACCAAAGTAGTAGACCAGGGAGGGATGTGGACATGGCCTACCTGGACTTCAACAAGGCATTTGACACAGTCCCACACAAAGATTAATAGTAAAATTAACCAGCCTGGGAGTGGGTCCCAGGGTGGTAGCCTAGGTAAAACACTGGCTGCACAACAGGACACAGAAGGTAATTGTAAATGGAGTTCACTCTGAAGAAGAGAGGTTACTAGTGAGGGTACACCAATGTTCAGTATTGGGTCAGTCCTTTTAATGTCTTCATCAGTGACATTGCAGAGGACTGGAAGGAAAAGTATGCCTTTTGCAGATGACACAAAGATCTGCAACAGGGTTGATACAACAAGGAGGCGTGGAAAGGATGAAAAAGGACTTGGCAAGGCTGGAGGAATGGTCAGAAGTATGGCAGCTAGGATTCAATGCAAAGTGTAAAATTATGCACCTGGAAACAAGAACCCAGGGGAAGAATACACAATGGGTGGGAGGTAGTAACAACAACAAAAAAGGAAAGGGACCTGGGGGTAATCATAGCAGATGACCTTAAGGTTAGCAAGCAATGTGAGAAGGCAGTAGGGAGGGCTGGGAGTATATTGGGATGTATAGGGAGAGGCATCAGCAGCAGAAAACAGGAAGTTGTTATCCCTCTGTACAGACAGTTGGTGAGACCCCATCTGGAGTACTGTGTCCAGTTCTGGAGACCCCATCTCCGCAAGGACATAGACAGGATAGAGGCAGTCCAGAGGAGCGCAACTAAAATGGTGCAGGGTCTGCAGGAGAAGCCGTATGAGGAGACTAAGGGAGCTTAATATGTATACCCTTGAGGAAAGAGAAGGAGGGGACATGATAGAAACTTTTAAGTACCTCAGTGGAATCAACAAAGTCCAAGAGTAGCATCTTTCAGAAAAGACTTGCAAGAACAAGGGACACAATTTAAAGATAGAGGAGGGCGGTTCAGGGGCAATGTGAGGAAGTATTATTTCACAGAGAGGTAGTGGATGCATGGAACAGCCTTCCTGAGGAGGTTGGGGTCTAAAACTGTGGGAGAATTCAAGAATGCATGGGACAGACATAAGGCAATTCTTGTGGGGGGTAGGAAGAAATAGGCTGTTGATTAACTAGGATCTACGGCCTATCCTGTAGGTAGGGAAATGGGCAGACTAGATGGGCCAAGCGGTCCTTATCTGCCATCAAAGTCTATGTTTCTATGTGACCATGGTTTCTACTGTACCACATGGTGTGTTTGCACCTATCTGAGTGCTTCATTTTGTTTTTCTTTTTTATGCCATGTTACAAGAGATACATAAGTGCCAGTTTACAGAACAGGGGTGGAAGTAGCAGAACTTGAGTGCCAGTAGCAGAGGTTGAGCTTCAGGGAGATGCGTCAAGTAGAAAGAAAGGATTTGGAGAGCAAGGGGAGAGAAGCAGGGGTAGAGTGTAGGTGTATGGGGGAGGTAGGTGAGGAGGGAGGAAGGGGGCTGGGAGCTAGGTTGATTTGGAAGGGGAGGGAGAGCCTGAGCCTAAATTACCTCATTTTTGTTAAAGACTGAGGCAAAATAATCATGTTGCACATTTGCCATTTCTTTGTTTGTTGTTGCCATTTTGCCATCCAGTCTTTCTAAGGGACCTATTTTTCCCTGCCTTTTGTTTCATTAACATAAGCGTAGAATGCTTTATAATTGTCCTTTGTTTTGCTGCCAGCTTGTTCTTATGTGCCTTCTTTGCTTTTCTGATTTCCTTTTTTATACTATTTTGTAATTGTCTATTTAATCCATCCAGCACTTTTTTCATTCCCTCATGTTTTTAGAGAGTTTTTGTTTTGTTTTAATCATCTTCTTTAATTCTGTGCTTCATCCAATTTGGTGTTCTTGCTCCCCGATATACTTTTTAGTAGGAATATGATCTTTAATACATTTGTATACTACCTCTTCCATGACCTCCCACATTTCTTTAGTTGTTTTGTTTTTAAAATTGTTCTTCCAATACCATTTCACTAACCTATCCTTGACAGCACCAAAGTCTGCTTTATTCCATACTGGCGTATGTGTATCACCATCTATAGCTGGACTATCTATCTAAATCAAAGATAACCATACAATGGTCACCATTTCCCAGAGGTGCTAAAGTAGTGCAATTTTGAATACTGGATGTCATATTTGTAATAACTAAATCAAGCATATTCTGGCCCCTTGTTTGCTCATGTTCTAGCTGCTTCAAGCCCACGTCACTGAATATGTCTATATATTCCTGCTCTGTTCTACTTGTTCCTTTAAGGGAGTCCCATCTAATACCTGGAAGGTTAAAATCCCCCAGTAAAATAATTTTGTCTGCTGGGTTAAAATTTAGGATGCATTTCTGTAACAAGTACTCTTCTTCCTTGCTCATAGGTGGTGGTCTGCAGAGCACTCCCAAAAAGAATTTAGGTGAACGGCTAGGAGTAACTTTCACCCAGACTTGATCCAAATTGTTTGAAATAAACTCCACTTCCTCCACCTGAATATCGTCCTGTATATACAGAGCCATGCCCCCTCCTTTTCTATATTCCCTGGACTTGGAAAAAAGCTGATATCCCTTTATGTAATGACCCCAGTTGTTTTTCTGATCCCACCATGTGTCTGTTATACTGTAGCACATATTTTAATCTGGTTGGATTCCATAATGAATTTCAATTCCTCCACTTTTTGGGGCAGGCTCCTAGCATTTAACAGTAAACATTTCCATCCCTGTGTCACTTTTTCTGGATGGTCTGTCTGACCACTGTTCTAAATAATTTTCCCTGCCCCCAATATCTAATAGTTTAAATGGGTGATCTGCTGTTATAGGAACCTAGCTAAGTGCCTTGCCCTGATTTTAAGTGTAGCCCATCATGTGCAATAACCTGTCATCCCTAAATATTTCCTAATTTTCAATAAAACCAAACTTCCGAACAGTGCACCAATGTCTAAGCCAGCTGTTTATTTGCAGGATACCTCTGTTTTGTAGGAGTACCTCCCATTTGTTGGTAGGATTCCCGATATAATGATTAGGGATGTAAGTTTGTCATTGTAGTCATACACGTCATTGATTCCATAAAGTTTGATCTTTATTCAGAACTTCCATGACTTTCACTAGTGTCAACAGAATGTAGCAATGATGACAGTGGCACAACATTTACTACTGTTTACTAATGATTTCACGAACAAACAATGAGTCATTAAAACCTCATCCATGAGGAACTTGCATCCCTAATAATGATGTCTCCACCTACTTTCTGGATTTCATTGCCACTTCACTGAATTCAGCATACATATGGCTTTGGGTGCCTATTTCCAATGTCATTGACACCCACTTGAATGATGACCAGAGGATTTGTGAGTTTGACAGAAGACCTTTATCATTTTCCTGACATCGCCATCATAACCCCAGACAATGTACTAACAGTAGTATATTCGCTTCTGCCTTTACAAAGCAAAGTGTCCGCTCCTCTGATGATTGACTCCTTATCACTAGGATGTCCCTATTCACTCCTCCTCTTACCTCATCCTTAGGTTGGGGTTCTGTTTGTTGATCTGTTAGGGGGTTAAATTTGTTCTGGAGTTTTATATGTGGAATCATATCTATATTCCCCTTGTGAGCATTTCTTCCTCCCTCATTGCATCCTGCTTGGACTGGGGTTCAGTTGGTTGCTCCAATAAGGCCTGGGGCCTACTCTGGAACTCCTCTGATGAATCCTTGCCAATTTTCCCCCCACATTTATTGAATCTATGTGACTGTACTATGCACCATTTCTCTAGTTCCTGCTCCGGTGTAATTTGAATTTCAGGTGTGCTTGGTTGAGCACTGCACTATCCTGCTCATTTTGTTCTAGAGGAGTTGCATGGCAAAAGCTTGCAGCAGCCTGATCTATGAGCTCTTCAAGCATAGTGATCTATTCCTGTACTGTGGGTCCATATTTTAAAGCCTCTATTTCTTGTAGCAGAGTAGTTATTAACACACACTTATCACACTGAAAATCTTCTGATAGGGTACCCTTAGTATACGTGTCACAGTTTTTGCATAGCTGCCATCCTATAATGTTGCTTAGGGATATGTCAAGCATACACGTCTCACATTTAATCTTAATTTATCTTAATTTTAGGTAAAGGAAGAAAAATGGCATGCTTCCAGGCTTCAGGAATAGTGGCAGTGAGGAAAGATAAGTTGAGTAAACCAGTTGGGGGATGGAGATAGGAGGGGCAGACAGGTTGAGCAGCTTGGGGTCCAGGCCGTCAGGAAAGTTGCTTTTTTGAAGGGTTTAGAGAGAGAAGTGTATGTAGGGTGTTGTGAGGAGACATTGGAGAAAAGGAGAAACTCAAGGCTGGCAGCTGCGGAGGTGGGGGGTATCCAGGGATGCATGTGGTGAGGATAGGGAGTAAGGCACATGCTGTAAAATAGAAATTACATTTTGGCACTACAGCAGGGTGTTCAACTATGAGTTGGTTGTTCATTTTGATGACAGAAGGTCTACAGAAGATGACACCCGACGACCTCCATTGGTAAGTATAGGGCAAGGGGGTGTGTGGGGTGGTGAGTGCTCAGTGGGAGGGGGGGAGGTGGACAGGGCAGACAACGAGAAACTGTTTTCTTATTTTCAGAAAAAAAGACGTCAGGGGACTGTTTTCTTTTTTACAGGGATAACAAATGTTTGGGGGCACTGGGGGTGGGCTCCCCAATCCCAGTGTTCCACAGTGGTGGGAGGAATAACATGACTGGGGACACTGGGAGTGGGCTCCCCAGTGTCCCACACTACTGGGGAGGGGGATCCTGTATTGCCTACACAGGGATTGGGCACCCCAATGTCGGCAAATAAATACAACAGATGGGGGAGGCGGGCATCCCAGTGTCAGATATTCAAACAACAATGAATGGAAATGGGAGCATGGTAAAATGGAACTCTACGAAAATATGCCATGCTCCCTGCGACACCATGTGACCCAGTCCCGAAAGTAAGTGTTTTTGCATGTCACATCTATTTTTTCTCCACAGGAAATAATGGGAAAATTAAAAATTTAATAACTTTTTACCAAACATTCAAAAGGCACATGTGAGAGGCAAAGGTCTTCAACCCTGAAAATTTCAGACCACAACCAAAAGCACCTTACTTGATGTTATGTTAGTTAATAAGCCCCATCTATATTCACACGCTGGAGTGCTATTCAGTGATATAAGTGATCACTGCCTCATAGCTGGTATAAGATCTTCAATCAAGCCTGCTAACCCTGCAAAATTCTTCCCAAGAAGGTCTAAAAAGAACTTTAACATTGCAGAGTATCTCCAAAATCTGTGTCACTCCAAACACTGGCAAGAATTCTACCTCTCAGCTTCTGTGGAGTCAGCACTGCAGGTGCTAAATGACATAATCTTAGGGGCTCTCAATACATATGCACCAGTCACCAGTGTCAGAATTAAACGCAAATCTTGTCCCTGGTTCTCTGCTGAACTTAAATCTGCACTGCTTGCTAGAGACAAGCTCTGGAAAAAGGCAAGGAAGACCAAAGATCCAAACGACTGGGTACAATTCAGACAAGCCAGGAACAGCTGCACTAAAAAAGTGAGAGATGCTAAGGCTGCCTTCTATACAGCAGAGCTGGATGCCACCTACCACAACCCAGCCAAATTCTGGGGCACTATCAAGGGAATCCTAGGGCAAGACTCTAACACCTCTTTACCATCTCAAGTGAACCTCAACAATGTGATCATTACTGACAAGTATGAAATTTTAGATGCTTTCAATAATCATTTTACTACAGCAGGCCTAGCTTTTGACTCATCTCCAGCAAACTTGCTGCGCTCTCAACTTACTCTCCATTCCACTGAAGCTCAGAAGGCTACCTCTACATTTTCTTTCAAGCCAATTTTATTAAAACAAGTAGAAGACCTACTGCTCCGCCTGGATACAACTAAAAGCGCTGGTGCAGACTCTCTGGACCCTTTCTTTTTAAAAATTGCACTGCATGCCATTGCAGCCCCCCTAACTCACCTCTTCAACATGTCCTTATCTACTGGCTCTATTCCTTCTTTGTGGAAGACAGCACAAGTGTTTCCCCTCCTTAAAGCAGGGGACCCCATGGATCTCAACAACTACAGGCCTATTTCCATCCTTCCAGTGCTGTCCAAGATGTTAGAGAAACTGGTAAGCATCCAACTAAATGACTACCTCAATGCTAACAACCTCCTTAACCCTGCTCAATCTGGGTTCAGAGCCATGCATAGCACCATTTCTGCCTTAGCAAAAGTTACAAATGACTGGCAGACTGAACTAGATAAAAAAGTAATATCTGTGCTGTATTTCTGGATTTAAGTAAAGCATTCGATACTGTGGATCATGATCTTCTAATCTCCTCACTGCACTCCCTAGGCCTAGACCCCATCTCTCTTAAATGGTTCAAATGCTACCTCTCTGGTAGGGTGCATCAGGTAAAAAGTGAAGGCAACCTTTCTTCCTCAAAACCACTCTTAAGAGGAGTTCCTCAAGGCTCCATCTTGGGCCCTATCCTCTTTGCCATCTACATCAATAACATCGACTCAGGCCTCACAAATTCTAATGTTCACCTTTTTGCAGATGACACTGTCCTTTATGTAAGCAATCCATCACCAAAAAGGCCTATGTTCTACTACAAGCTGACTTCTCTTACTGCAACACAAATTACTTGAAAAGAAGCTTCTATTAAATGCCAAGAAGACTAAAGCTATGTTCATCTCCACCAATACCTACTCACAGAACATTCTTCCCCAACTTTCTACCGTCCTTGGTGAGAGCCTTGATTATGTAGATAAATTCAAATATCTGGGGTTTGGATTGACAACAGGCTTGATTTCACCCAGCACATTGAAGAGCTCCTGAAAAACTAAGGCAAAGGCTTGGCCTATTCTTCAGGATCAAACATTTTCTAAACAGAGAATCTAAGCAGAGATTAATCCAGGCTTCATTTATATCCCTCCTTGATTACGTAGACTTCCTATATGGCCACTGCTCCCTGTCCTACCTAAATAAACTGGATACCCTGTACCATAGAGCTCTAAGGTTCATCACCGACCTTCCTTTCAGTACCCACCACTGTTCTCTCTATGTTGCAGTTGGCTGGACATCCCTACATCACAGAAGGAACAAAAATGCTGCTCTTTGGATATACAAAGCTCTGACAAATAAACTACCATCCTACATTTCTGATTGTTTCTCTCTTGTTACTCCAAGGCCATATGCCCTAAGAAGCAATAACCTCATCTTGCTGAATCTACCTAAGGCATGTACCCGACATGGAAGGGCTGCAATCAACTACTTTCTAGCACACATCTAGAACTCTCTACAAAAGACCCTGAAGCTGAACACTTTCATTCCTGTAGTCTCCTTCAAAAAGCTGTACCTAAATCTTTTCCCAGAAATATGCAACTGCTTCCACAATTCCTAGCCTCTTCAGACCCTTTTACCCTGCCCCATTAGATTCCCCTCCCTTATCTGTTCATGCATTCATCCATTAACTTCTATATTATCTACCTCAAACCCCTACTCATTACTTTTTTTTTTTCTATATTTGCTCTGGTGCCCAATACCACTGTTTACTTGCCTTGTATATATGTGTATATTATTGCATTTGTTCATTCTTTGTTGTTTATTCTTAAAAAGTCTTTGTTACTGTACTCATTCTATATTTGTATATTTGTGAGTTTAAACCATTTTGTTGTTTATGACCAATCAGGTCCATCTTGTAAATGAGCTATGCTCAATGATGTTCGCCTGAATAAATAAAGATTTTGATTGATTGATTGATCGATTGAAAAGCATTTTCTGAGAAACAGCTGTAAATTTCCGAGAAACAGCTGTAGAGAGAAACTGAAGAAAAAAAACAAATACACATACATTTTCTGTTTTTCACCACTCTATCTCAAAACCCACAAAAGAAGGAAGTTGCACAAAAATTTGGCACGTCAAGAGACCTGCCCCGGGCAAAGCATGCCAAATTTCATGCAAATCCATCAAACGGTTGCAAAGTTATTAAAGTACAAAATCTGAGGTTTAACAATAACACTGCCCTGTCAACCCTAACTATACTGGCGCTACCACACCAGTATAAGATACATATATGCACACACTTTTTTTTTTTTTTTTTTGAGTGAAAGAAGAAAGGAAAAAGGAAATAGAAATGCCCCCATTGTCACTCTAGGGAGAAAAAGAAGGGAAACAGTTTTAACAAGAGAATTTGTCCCAGGAAATGTGCTACCCAGGCCTAGATCACCAAATTATCATCAGCAGAAAAGAAGAGACTAGGAAAATGACGGTGAACAGGGGACAGATAGCCACTGTACAGGAAATTAAGATAGTAAGCCAATATTGAAGGGTGAGGGAGAAGGGAAAATGCTCTGGCCCAGATGTTCAAAGGGGTTGCGCACTCAATGCGCCCCGGCATGATATTCAAAGGGGCAGGGTGCACAGCACAACCCCTGATGCGCCGTGGCGAATCAGTTATGTATACGGCGCAGATGCAGGGGCATCCCCATGCATATGCATTACATCTCAATATGCAGCCCGGAATGTGCGGCACATATGCTGGCACAATCCCTACATGCATCGCACACTGCTGCTCAAAGCTGAGCCAAAAATAAACGGCTCAAATGCTGGCCACTCACAGGCAGGCGGCTGTATTGCAAGGCACAACACAACAGCCGCCAGCCATGGGTGGCCACCTGCCCAGCAAGAACACAGTCCACAAGCACCCGGACCCTCCCTGATACTCCAGTGGACCCCCCCCACCCCGTATGCCCAATCACGGGCTTCTGTAATAATAAAATGTAACCTGGTGGTCCAGTGGTTCCACTCCGATGCCCAGTCGCAGGCTGTTGTGATGTCAGATATAGCCTGGTGGTCAGTGGTACCCCTCCCCACAGAGGACCCCCGGCACCCAACACCATCAACCCCGTCATCGGTGGCAGCAGCACCCGCCTGGCCACAAGCCAAAAGACGTATGGTCAGTATGATCTGTATGCCTATTGGTTCACGTGTGAACCAATGGGCTTGCAGACCATACCGACTACACAAGACCAGATATGTGAATGTACGCGGACATTCGGCAGGTGGCCAGGCGGGTGCTGCCGCCCGCCGATGATGGGGTGCTGTAGCTGGGGGTCCTCTGTGGGTGGGTGGAGAAGGAGGTACCACTGGACCACCAGGCTAATATCTGACATTACAACAGCCCGTGACCAGGCAGGGAACCACTAGACCATCAGATTACATTTTATTATTACAGAAGCCCGCGATCGGGCATCAGGGAAGGAACCACTAGACCACCAGGTTACATGTACTTTTACAGACACCTGCGATCGGGAGTACAAGAGGGGTGGGGGTTACAACAGCCCACCATGGACCCTTCCCCCATTGACAGCAGACAGGGTGCCAGGCGCAGTTCACCTGGACGCCCTGCACAATGCATGCAAATGGGGCCATAATGACATGCAAATGGCCCCATTTGAGCCTTGCTTATATTATGGCCTCATTTGCATGCCCCTGGCCTGAATATCATGAGTGATGCACCCTACTGCTTAGCTTCACTAGCAGGCGCATCTCCATGCTCCCTCTCTGTAGCTTGCGCTGGTGCAGTGCCAACTGCGCAGTAATGCGCGCCGCTTGCTATATTCAACAGTGCTGCGCCATGGCGCATCATTGCTGAATATCAACTGTCCTGGCCCCGCAGAGCCCAGTTGCACCGCGCCACTGCCCGGTGCAGTCTGAATATCTGGGCCTGTATATTTTATATTATTTTTTTAATATGCGTATATATATTTATCTGTATATATATATATATATATATATATATATATATATATATATATATGTGTGTGTGTGTGTGTATCTCTGTGAAGAGATGTATATACATTTCTATAGGGACAAGGACCAAAAGAAGCCAGACTGTGCCTTTTTTTTTTTTTTTTTTTTAAGGCTCCAGGGAGGCCATTAAAAAGAGGGCAAGGGAGCAAAAGGAGCGAGGAAAGAAGAGGAAACAGTGTAAACTGCCTAAGGTGAGCAGGGATGGTGGATGATGTGGTAATAGAAAAGGCATGGCAAAGTTTATACACTGCGAACAGCATTGGTGACAAGATCAACCCCTGAGGTACTCCACAAGGCTGGAGCCTCGGGGAGGAGGAGGAAGAGGAGAAATTCCCCATCACTACCCGCTGCTTCCTGCCAGTGAGATAGGACTCAAACTAGCTGATAGTGCCAGTGAGTCCACAATGCTCTCTGAGGCGATCAAGTACTGTAGCACAATGTGATCTACAGTGTCAAAGGCTGAGGAGAGATGGAGGAGAACAAGAACTGACTTGTCTTCTCTATCACTAGCCCTGAGGAGGTCACTGTGCACCCTAATGACGTTTTCAGTGCTGTGCCTGGCTCTGAAACCAGACTGGAGTGGCTCATAGATGTCAAAGGCCACGAGGTACTCTTCAAGCTGTTGCGCCACAATCTTAACAACCTTAGCCAAAAAGGAAAGCTGGAGATAGTATGGCAATTTGCCAAGATATCCGAGTTGACAGATGACTTCTTCAGAAGGGGTCTCACCAGAGCCTCTTTCAAGGAATCTGGAAAAAAACTACAACAACACGCTCTAGACAATCATGGCGAACATCAAACCAATGGAACAAACACATCTCATCAAAAAAACGTGTTGGAGCCGGGTCCAGCTCACAACATGTGTGCTTCAGCTTTGAGATAACCTCCATAATAATAAGTAGCAAAGATATTCTGCAAGACAAAGAATTACAGTGAATACATCATTTTCGTTTCTTCCAAGAATCAATATTCACCACTTAGTCCCACTTATGGGTCAGAGTACCAAGTTTACCACCCAAAAAAGCGGTGCTTGCTCACCCTGAGGGAAAGAACAGTAAGAACTTACCACAAAGTACAGTTACGTAAGATCTTACCGCAACAGTAGATCTTCGAGAGAAGCTGTTGCAGTAGGTAATCACATGCAGGACTGACGTCGGCAGGCGGCAGGACCCCATGGAAAATTTCTAGCTAGCAGCCCCTGGCGAGGGACTGCCCCCACGTCAGGTGACTGGCGTGAGGAGACGTCGGTATAAAGGGGCAGTCCCCAATGCCCGCCTTCCAGTTCTTTCCACAACAGGCCAGAAAGGCTGGACGAGAGAAGGCGGATATTTCCTCACTGAAAAGCCTGGGGATGGAGGCGGAAAGTATTACCTACTGCAAGAGCCTCTCCGAACCTACTGTTACAGTAAGAGCTTATGTAACTGTACTATCTTACTTTGAGAGGGCTCTTGCAGTAGGTAATTACATATAGGACTGAATTCCAAGCAGTCTGGAACAAAGAGAGGCACCGGGAGGAGGAAAACTACTCCAAGAAGCAGTTCCAGCTGTGCAAGCCTCAAGATAAGAGGCCTTTTAGAACAGCCAGCCCGAAGCCTGCTCTACGGCGAGAGGCAACATCCAAACTGTATTGTTTAGTAAAGGTATGAACGGAAGTCCAGGTGACGGCAGTGCAGATGTCTACCTCAGACACATTTTTGAAACAAGCCACTGAGGCAGCTACTTCTCTGGTGGAGTGGCCTCTTACCTGACCCGGGAGGGTCTAGTTGTATTTGTCAAAACAGAAAGTGATGCAATGAGCCAAGCACTTAGGTAGGTATTGCTTAGAAACAGCATTGCCTTCCCATCTGTGAGCAAAAGAGACAAACAATTGGTCAGTCTTTCTGAGATCCTTCGTCCTATTGGTGTAGTATCTCAGAATCCGGTGAACATCCATAGTATGGAGTAAGTACTCCCCTTGATTGGAGTACTTCATGAAAAAGGCGGGTAACTCTAAGGACTGATTTAGAGTAGACTCTGCTACTACTTTAGGGAGAAACTTAGGATTCGTGTGAAGAGCAACCCGTTCCTTGTGAAAAATCAAGTATGTAATTTTACATATCAGGGTCTGGAGCTCGGAAATTCTCCGAGCGGAAGTAATGGCCACCAGAAAGAGAGTTTTCCATGAAAGGAACTTCAAGTCCACAGAAGCTGCTGGTTGAAGGGAGGCAGAGTAAGTTTCTCGAGAACAAAGTTCAAGTCCCAAGGGGGAGCGGAGTACGGATAGGGGGTCTCAGATGGAGGACCCCTCAGAGAAAGGTCTTAGAGACCTCCAATTGAGCAAAGGTTTTGTCCACAAAGGGGACATGGTAGGCCGAGATGGCCGCTATGTGTACCTTCACAGAAGAATGACTGAGACCCAGGTCAAACAGATGATGTAGATACTCCAACAGAAGCCCTGCTGAGCAGGAGAAAGGTTCCACGTTCTTGGAAGCGGTCCAGATAGTGAATCTTTTCCACTTCATGGTGCAAGTGGATCTAGTGGAGGGTTTTCTGGCCTCCACTAAAATCTCCGCCACTTGGGGACACACGCCAAAATGGGACTGAGCTAAGTCTGCAAGAGCCATGCCTGCAGCTGAAGGGATTTGAGACCTGGATGGACCAGGTTCCCCTGATCCTGGGTCAGTAAATCTCGAGATAGAGGAAGAGGAAGAACCTTTAAGTATTGTTGTAGAAGAGAGAACCAAACTTGCCGGGGCCAGAAAAGAGCAATCAGAATCATTCGTGCTCCTTCTGAAGCTAGTTTCTGCAAGACTCCTGGGATAAATGGAATTGGGGGAAAGGCATAGACGAATCTGTCCTTCCAGTCTAGAGACACAGCGTCTCTCAAGAAAGCGCCTCGCTCTGGAACGAGTGAGCAGAAGACTGGAAGTTTTGCGTTTAGAGGGGATGCGAACAGGTCGACCTGTGGTGTTCCCCAAAGTTGGAAGATACTGTCTAGGACCCCTTGGTCCAGTTCCCACTCGTGAGTCAGAGCAGAAGAGGGACTTAGCTTGTCTGACAGGGTGCTCTCGACTCCTGGAACGTGAACTACCGTGAGGTGAAGGTCGTGTTGTGTTGCCCAATCCCAAACCCTCACTGCCTCCCTGCAAAGAGGGTAGGACCGAGTCCCTCCCTCCCTGTTTGTTGATGTACCAAACCATGCACATGTCCGTCTGGACGGCTAGGTGGCTGGGAAGGGTGTATTGGTGAAGGGCTTGAAGAGCGTACAACACTGCCCGGAGCTCAAGCACACTGATGTGGACAGCTTGTTCGAGCTTGGACCAGGAGCCCTGGGTCCAATGAGGGCCTAGATGGGCTCCCCAACCTTCGCCAGGGCGTCTGTGGTTAGAGTCTGGGGGAGGACGAAAGAACTCCAGAAACAGGTTCTCTGAACCATCCACCACTAAAAGTCTCGAAGCATCGGCGGGGAGACCAGAGTGGGTGACCTAGGTCGTCCACTAACTGATCCCATTGGGAGCGTACAGTCCACTGAGAGACTCTCATGTGGAGTCGAGCGTGAGGAACTGTCGGGATAGCAGCCACCATGAGCCCGAGAAGGCGAAGAACCGACCTTGCAGAAACCCGCCTGTGGCCGGACAGCAGACTTATTTCAGTCTGGAAGGTGGACGCCCTGTCCAGTGGCAGGAAGGCCCTGCCCATAGTCATATCGAGAATCACCCCAATAAACTGTAGTCTCTGGGATGGGATCAGGTGAGACTAGGAATGGTTGATGGTAATACCCAGGCAGGAAAAACCTGCTGGGTAAGGGAGAGGCAGCGCAGGAGTTCCCCCTGGACGAGGCCACCAGGAGCCAATCATCCAGGTACAGGAAAACCTGCACCCCCTGGGACGCAGGTGGGCTGCCACCACTGCCAGGCATTTGGTAAATATTCGGGGTGCTGAGGATAGGCCAAACGGAAGTGCATTGAATTAGTAGTGGTCCCCCTGGAACGCAAAACAAAGGTATTTGCAGTGAGACGGGCGAAAGGAAATGTGCAGATAAGCATCCTGCATATCCAGGGCACACAGCCATTGACCCGGTCAGAGGAGGGGCAGAAGGCTCTGCAAAGAGAGCATCCTGAACCTTTTGTATTCCACAAAAAGATTCAGGGAACTGAGATCCAGAATTGGTCTGAGATCTCCTGTCTTCTTTGGGACCAGGAAGAAATGAGAATAGTAACCCATCCCTTGCAGATAAAGGGGGACGGGTTCTACTGACTGTTTCAGCAGTAAAGCTGAAATTTCCTCCTGGACCAAGAGAAGATGTTCCCTTGAATACGACAACTTCAGAGGGGGGTGGCGAGGTGGTTTCTGAAGAAACTCTATCGAGTGTCCTTCTGCGATGAGCTGGAGCACCCAAGAATCTGTTGTTATCCTCTCCCAGCCCGGAAGGTGGAGGGAAAACCTCCCTCTACCCGGTTCCTCCGGGGAGTCCGGAGGCTGTGGGAGAGGGAAGGAGTCAGGTGGTGTGGGGCAGCGCCGCAGCTGAAACACCCGCTGCTTTTTTGGGCGGGGGCTTAGCAGCTGTGAGGGCCTGGCGTTTTGTGGCCCGCCTTCCCTGGGGTTTCGCCTTGGGCCGATTCCGTCTGCGAAAGGGACAGCGCTGCTGCTGATGGGGACGGTACATGGAATTGACAGACTTCAGTGTCATCCCCTTCTCCTGCAAATCGGTGATGATGTCCTTGACATCACCCCGAAGCACCAGACCCCGAAGGCGCTTCCTGGATAGCAGATCACACTTCCGGACCAACCCAACATGCAGAGCCACGCATGATGCGAAGCCTCACGGCAAAAGCTGAGCTCCGTCCAGCAGTGTCCACTGCATCATATGTCACACGAAGCATGTGTCGCCTGGATGAACGTGCAGAGCGGACAAGATCAGCCAACTCCTGCTTGACTTGGGAGTCTGGCAGGGAGTCCAATCTGGCTTCCACCTGAGTCAGAATGGCCTTCTGGTAGTCCCCCATATGGACGACATAATTCAGGGCCCTAATCCCCAGCGTGGAGGAAGCGAAGTTCTTCCCATACTGGTCCAGAAGGCGGGATTCTCTGTCAGGTGGCAATGAGCTGAGCTGTTTCGGGTTGGCCAACCGGCCATGAGCGGCACTAATCACAACCGAGTCAGCACGAGGGTGAGAATCTAGGAAATCAACGCCCTCAGGAGCCTGATATAGCCTATTCACTTCCTTGGAAGTGGGGTTAAAGCGGACGGCTGTTTCCATATGGTGGTGACAAGGTCGCCATGAGGCTCTATCCAGGGTGGCACCAAGGTAGGAGCTGTCAGGGCATATCCAGATGTTGCCGAGTTTCAAGCGCTGAGGATCTGGTTCAAAGTGCCACTGATGAACCTCCTGGATTTTCCTTAGCAACTCCGTAAAGAGGATCTTCAGGAGACTTGGAGGTCATTGGCCTGAGGCTTGACGAGGCGTGGCTCGTTGTCCCTTCGAGCAACCATTGGAAGAATCCGAGGGAGTCCGAGGTGAAGAGGAGGAGGAGGAGGAGGAAAAGACTCCCTTTCCCGACCAGGGGGAGGAATGGACCCCTTGAGTAGCCCCTGGAGAAGCGTGTCCTGCCCCTCTCTGGACCAAGATGGAAGAGTCCTGGAGTCTGGAGGTGGTGAGGGAGTGTGCCGCCTCGGACGTACGGGAACCTGAGACGGCACCATCGTCGGTAGGCGGCTCTCGACCTCCCTGGTGAGCTGAGCCTTGGCCTCAGCCCACCAGGAGGCCAGAGTCTCCTGCAAGTCCACCGGCGGCTGTGGGGGCGGTGGAGGAGGAGGAGGCGGGGCATAAGGATACGGGTTATACCCATATGGAGAGTATCCAAAACCTGGCAGCGGAAAGCTCGGCGTAGTGTATTGTGGCGTCGGGTACTGCGGCGCCGGATACTGTGGTCTCAGGTACATCGGGGTCAGATATGACAAAGAGTACCCGAGAGAGCTGCCGGAGAAGACGGCCCAGCCCGGAGGGTGGAGAGCCCAGCAGTGGGGGGACATCCAGAAGCGGGATGTCGGCTGGAGTCGGTAGAACCGGCATCGGAGGTACCGGTGTCGGGGCCGGCGTCCGGGGAGCCGACGTCCAATCTGGCGCACCTACAGGGGGACGGCCTGACGGAGAAAGGTCACCAGCGTCGCCCAGGGATGGAGGGGAAAAATCCCCGGGGTCGGGCTGAGGGGACTCTGGGTCCCCAGATGGCAGCAAGGTTGCGGAGAACCAGGAACGATGGACGTAGAGGGTCGTCGTCGGTTCCATCGCCGACTGAGCGTCAGGCGAACCAACGTGTGGCTTCTACGCGAGCTCCGGCGGTCACCGGAGGGCCAGCATCCAGCTTATGGGAGCCTTCACCGGAGGCAGACCGAGGAGAAGGATCAGCCTGGTCTAATGGAAGAGACTCCCGCAGCCGACCGAAGGGTCGTGCATCTTACCAGCCTTCTCCGCACGTAGGGGCCGACACCCGACTTATCAGTCGCCCACGAGCCTGCAGTCGAACCGGGAGTGGAGGTCTCCACTGCCCGGAGGCGCCCGAGGCCCGAGCGCCGAGCCAGACGGGCGGCGCGACCCCTCGAAAACCTCCAAGGCGGCAGAGAGTGAGCTGTCCCTAGAGGGACGTTACCTGTGTCCGCGCGGCTCCTGAGGAGATGCGGTAGAGAGCCCTTGTCCGGTGCCTCTCCTTATCATTCTTCTTCAATGGCCTTTGGAAGTGGACCCCTGCCTCAGTTTTTTGAGCTCTTCTCCATCAAACTCATCTTTTTCTTCAAAATATGGGCTTCCAGGGTTTGCTGCCGTCTTTTCCGGGTAGCCGCATTGAAGCTGAGGCAGTGCTGGCACTTCTTGACCAGGTGATGGGGCTAGGTAGAACAGGCACAGGAATGGCCGTCCTTGTCTGCAGTGGTTAGGCGCTTGCAGAATCGCACTTACTTGCTCGGAGGGGTGTGGGCGACATACACCGACGATGGTACCTGGACGTTAGTCAGAAAAAACATACTTACCAGTAAACTGACGAAAATTGGGCTGACTGAAGCACAAACTTTTCCATGACGCTGCCGCGAGCTAACGGCGGGAAAGAACTGGAAGGCGGCGTCAGGGACCGCCCGCTATACCAGCGTCTCCTGATACGGTCACCTGGCGGGCGGTCCCTCGCCAGGACTGCTAGCGAGAATTTTTCCGTGGGGTCCTGCCGCCTGCGACATCAGTCCTATATGTAATTAGCCACTGCAAGAGCCCCCTCGAAGTAAGATCAGTAGCTCTACGAGGGAATCTCGGTCATCAGGTCACACAGTAGGAACTTCACTGCTGGTGAAGCAGGATCCACATGGAAGATTTTCCAGCAGTACCACTAGGGCTGCCCACACCGACATCACCTGCTGACATCACCAACCCTATAAAGATGTGAGCAGCCCCACTCCCTCCTCAAATCTTCCCCTCCTTAGACTAAGGAAGCAAACACATGCCATGAGGGACCGAGGAGAGAGAGAGGTGCCCAGTCCAGGGCTGGATATACCAGTTAGCCAGTTCTGAGAAGAGAGCCTCATAAGAGGGGGAAGGCAGACCTGATGACTGAGATCCCCTCGATGATGTACTGTTATGGTAAGTTCTTACGTAACTGTTCTATCTTCTTCGAGGGTATCTCAATCATCAGGTGTTAGCGGCTGAAACCCCACTGAAAATGGAAATTATGTACCTAGCGTAAATACAAGTTAATCACCTGTATGAAGAGTTCTAGAAATGGTATATGTTGTTCATCCACACTGTCTGGCAGGTTCCTTGCCGCTTTATATCTTGCCGGAACGTCTTCAAGCTGGCTCCTCCCACCCACCTGGGTGGTTAAAACGCTCAGATCCACCCCATGACGCCAGAGCTAGCCCACTGGAAGCCAGGTTGTGCGTCGAAGCCGGAGAGGCTGGTTGGGTTGTGTGGATGAACAACATATACCATTCCTAGAACTCCTGTTACAAGTGAGTAACCTGTATTTCTAGGGACAAAGATATGTAGTTCATTCACACTGTCTGGCAGACTCCTGGCAGTTCTCCGGGAGGAGGGAGGCAAGGCACACACCCCTATTTAGGGAATAAGGACTGGAAAACCGAGGACCCAAAACCAGCATCCCAGCATGACTCAAGGTCGATGTGGTAATGGGTAATAAAGGTGTGAGCCGACTTCCAGGTAGCAGCCCTGCAGATTTCCTGAATAGGGATGTCCCTGGAAGCAGCCACTGAAGCAGCGGTATGGCGGGTAGAATAAGCTCTTACTCTTTGGGAGGCTCCATGCCCGCCAACCTATAGCAGAGATCTATGCAGGAGGTGACCCACCTGCCAATCATCCGCTTGGCTGCAGGTCTGCCAGGTGCGGCTTCAGCGTAGGTGACAAACAGCTGGCGAACTTCTCCCCGAACTTCAGCCATCCGCTCCTTATAATAAGAGTGTGCTCTTCTATGGTCCAAGTATGGAGCCTATATTCGGCCTCCGAGGTGTGACTGGGGTAGAACACCGGCAGAGTCAACACCTGGTTAAGGTGAAACTCCGACACCACCTTCAGAAGGAATTTCAGGTGGGGGTACAGGACAACCTTGTCCCTGTGGAAGACCAGATAAGGAGACTCGGTGGAAAGCACCTGGAGCTCTCCCATCCTTCAGGCTCACGTGATAGCCACCAAGAAGGCAGTCTCCCACGACAGGTGAGAGATGTCACACCTGTGCATCGGTTTGAATGGCTTGCCCATGAGCACAGCCAGTACCAGCAGTAGATCCCACAGAGGTGGAGGTTCTCGGACCGGAGGAGATATGTGATCAAGGCCTTTGAAAAAGTGCCCGACCATCTTCTCCTGCACCACCAACCGCTCCCGCCCGCACCCGCAAGCAGAGATGGCTGCCAGGTGCACATTAGAGGTTGTCGACTGAAGCCCTAGCTGAGAAAGGGACCACAGGTAGTCCAGAATGCTTGCCAAGAACAGGAGGAAGGGTCCAGCCCCTTGCCTGACACCAAATGGAGAATCTCTCTAATTTAAAGGCAAAGCATTTCCTGGTCAACTCCTTATGGGATGCCTCAATGACGCTTGGGGACCAAATCGGGAAAGACAAGGCCTGGAACTCCAGCCGCTCAGGAACCAGGCCATCAGGTGCAAGGCGGAGACATTCTGGAAACTGCGTTGCTGTCCTATTTGCAGGCAACAGTCTGCTCTGAGGAGGAGGTAGCCTACCTCAGGCTGAACTGGCAAGGACTAAGGAGGCCTCCCCACCCAAGAGCACCACTGCCATAGAGGCTGCCAAGTATGAAGAGCAGGTGGACCACAGTGGGTTCCGGGAGGGCAAGGGTGGTGGAACAGAGGCGAAGCCTCAGTTGTACCTCTACACAAACCATATGCCAGTCTGGCAGAGCAAGGTTCCTTATGATGGCACCTTCAGTGGAGACAAAGAAGAATGCTGAGGACACCCATGAGAGACACACAGAAGGGTGGCAAGGGACACCACAGGAAGGAAACAGCTTCTGATAGGGGACTCAACTGTTGAGGGGCAGACCTGGGGGAAGGAGGAGAGGAGAGTAGTGCCTGCCTGGTGCCATGGCTTGGAGGGACAAAAGCGAATCCTCAGGATTGCAGAAGCAGCATCACAGGAGAGAACTAGATATCATTGTCCACCTTGGGACAAATGACCTAGCTAGGCATGGGATCAGTGCAGTGCAGGATGAAATTGTGGAGTTGGGGAGGGCCTCAGAGAGGTAGCAAGCACAGTTACCTTCTCAGAGGTGCTGCCAGTACATGGCAGGGGTGAGGCTAGGGTACTACACACCATGCAGTTTAATGAATGGTTGCAAAACTGGTGCAGAGCACAGGGCTTTGGCTTCATTGGGGACAGGGCACCTGGAGAGATGAAGGTTTATACTGGCAGGATGGTCTGCATCTGTCCATGGAGGAACCAAGATCCTAAGTGGCAGGTTTAAATGCTTCCTTGGCAAGCTTTTAAACTAGCCATGGGGAGGTGCTAATAAGAGGCAGGAAATTTCAAGCCTCCCCACAAAACATGACGGGTAGTAAGGTAAACACTGAGGTACAGTGCTCAAAAAGAGGCAGGATGGGGTAAATGGAAAAATAGACAGGGCAAAAAGAGCAGGCATGGGAGGAAAAAAGGATAAAGCCAACATTAAATGGAGGGCAATGAGTACCAATGCCCGTAGTCTGGGAAACAAGCTTCCTGAGCTAGTAGCCTTGATGGAAGATGAACACTTGGATACTGTGGCAGTCACAGAAACATGGTACATGGCGAACCATGACTGGGATGTCAACATACCGGGGTAAACAGTCTACAGAAGGAACAGGGAGGCGGAGAGCGGAGGTGGAGTAGCTCTATACCTAAGGGAAGGGATCAAAGCTACAGAACTAAAAAGTAAAGGGGGAGGACAAGAGGCACTCTGGGTCACCTTGGAGACAGGGAATGGCATCACAATCCGTACAGGGGTTGTATACAGACCCCCATCTCAAGGGGAGGAAATGGACAAGAAAATGATAAGAGAACATTCTCAAAATGGCTGAAAAAAGGGAATATACTGTTAATGGGGGACCTGAATATGCCAGATGTTAACTGGATGACATGTACTGCAGCCACATCCAAGAGCAGGGTCATTCTTGATGCCCTGCAAAGGGCAGGCCTTAGACAGCTAGTGTTGGAACCCACTCGGGAGGAAGCAATACTAGACCTGGTACTCTCAAATGGAGAGAGGATCACAAATTTAGAAGTTGGTAGACATTGAGGAACAAGCGACCACTGCACAGTGTGCTTCACAACAAGCACAACCATGGAGACAAGCCATACAGAAACAAGCATACTGGACTTAAGAAGAGCTGACTTAGGCAAAATGGGTGAATACCTGAGGAATACACTGGCAAATGGGCAAAAGGAGGGTAAGAACAATGGAGAA
The DNA here is from genome assembly GCA_016271365.2 of Neoceratodus forsteri. Taxonomy (NCBI): domain Eukaryota; kingdom Metazoa; phylum Chordata; order Ceratodontiformes; family Ceratodontidae; genus Neoceratodus; species Neoceratodus forsteri. Next base: position 47,345,141 of record CM057451.1, read on the forward strand.
AATCAAAACTGCCATCATAGAGACAACAAGCCTTGTGTGAAACAGATAAAAGAAAACAAAGCACGAGTAAAAAACCACTATGGTTCTCAAAAGGGTGGCAGGAAGGTTAAGAGAAAAAGACTGCATTCAAAAAGTATAAGCAGCACGAGAAGAAGCACGACAGGAACTGTATCAATTAAAGCAGAAAGGAAGCGGGAAGGCAGGCAGAATAGCAAAAGCCCAAACTGAGGAAAAAACAGCCAAGTCAGTTAAGAAGGGGGATAAAACCTTTTATAGGTACATTGGGAAGCATAGAAAGGTTACGGGAGGAATAGTGAAGATTAATAAGGGAGAGGGGAGGTGGGCAGAGGGAGACAGTGAAAAGGCAAAGATACTGAATGAATACTTTTGCTCAGTATTCACAAAAGATGATGAGGAGGAGTTACCTAAACCAGACAATAGAAGCACTCTGGGTAGGGGGGTTGACACTAGTCCATTTACAGAAGAAAGAGCCCTGAAAGAACTCCTAAAACTCAAGGTGGACAAAGCAATGGGGCCTGATGGGAGTCAACCCAGAATCCTAAAAGAACTAAGGGAGGACCTACCTAGTGACACCACTGACCACACTTTTTAACAAATCATGGGAGGATGGGGTGGTCCCCGAGGACTGGAGGAGGGCAGATGTGATTCCCCTTCACAAAAGTGGGAGCAAGGCAGAAGCAGGAAACTACAGACCTGTAAGTTTGACCTCAGTGGTAGGGAAAATGATGGAATCACTTCTGAAAAAAAGAACTGTTGAGTACCTAGAGGCCAGCGGCTACGGACCCAAAGTCAGCATGGATTTATAGCAGGAAGGTCAAGTCAGACGAATCTAATAGATTTCTTTGACTGGGTGACCAAAGTAATAGACCAGGGAGGGGCTGTGGATATGGCCTACCTAGACTTTAGCAAGGCATCTGACACAGTCCGCACAAAGATTAATAATCAAGTTAGCCAGCTTGGGAGTGGGTCCCAGGGTGGTAGCCTGGAGTTGCAAACTGGCTGCACAACAGGACACAGAAGGTAATAGTGAGTGGCACACATTCCGAAGAAAGGGTCACTAGTGGATTACTCAGGGCTCAGTACTGGGTCCAGTCCTCTTTAACATCTTTATAGAGTGACATTGCAGAGGGTCTGGAGGAAAGGTATGCCTTTGCAGATGATACAAAGATCTGTAACAGAGTTGATACACAAGGTGGGGGTAGAAAGGATGAGAAGGGACTTGGCAAGGTTGGAGGAATGGTCAGACATATGGCAACTTAAGATTCAATGCAAAGAAATCTAAAGTAGTGCACCAGGAAACAAAACCCAGGAAAGTACACAATAGCAGGAGGTACTAACAACAACAAAAATGGAACGGACTTGGAGGTAGTCATATCGGATGATCTAAAGGTAGGTAAGCAATGTGAGAAGTCAGTGAGGAGAGCCAGGGGGATACTGGGATGCATAGAAGGCATCACAAGTGAGAAAAAGGAAGTGGTTATCCCTCTGTACAGACAGTTGGTGAGACCCCATCTGGAGTACTGTGTGCAGTTTGGAGACCTCATCTACCAAGGACATAGACAGGATGGAAGCAGTCCAGAGGAGGGCAACTAAAATGGTGCAAGGTCTGCATCAGAAATCATATGAAGAGAGACTGAGAGGCTTAATATGTATACGCTTGATGAAAGGAGGGACAGGGGACATGATAGAAACGCTCAAGTACCTCAAGGAATCAACAAAGTCCACGAGGGCAGCATCTTCAGAAAAAGAGATGTAAGAACAAGGGACCAATTTAAAGATGGGAGGACGGCTCAGGGGTAATGTGAAAATCTATTTTCACGGAGAGAGTGGTGGATGCGTGGAACTGCCTTCCTGGGGAGGTTGTTGAGGCTAAAAACAGTGGGAGAATTCAAACACGCATGGGACAGACACAAGGCAATTGTAGTGGACGTGGCAGGAAGTAGGCTGTTGGTTAACTAGAATCTGCAGCTTATCCAGTAGGTAGGGAAATGGGCAGACTGGGTGGGCCAAGTGGTCCTTATCTGCCATGAAAGTCTATGTTTCTATGATTGAAGGTCCGGATGGAATACCTTCCCCTGGTTGACTGAGATCAGGTCCAGGCAGGCTGGAAGCCGCCTCGGGTGCCTGCAGCTGAGGCTGAAGAGATTTGGATACCAGAACTGGCGGGGCCAGTCTGGGGCTACCAGAATCACCTGCGCCTTGTCCTCCTGCCTTGAGATGCACCTTGTGGATCAAGGGAAATTGGGAAAAGGCGAGAAGAGGCCCGGGGTCCACGGCCTCGGAAGGCATCCCTGCAGTGAGACCTGCTGAGAGGCAGGCATGAAACAGTCTCAGCCGCATTCTCCTGAGGCAAACAGGTCCACCACAAGGCGTGCCCCAGTGGGAGAACAGATCTTGTACTACCTCCAGCAGGACAGACCACTCGTGGGACGCAGCTCCTATCGCGCACGGCATCGGACAGAATATTTGGAGGCTCCGCCACATGGATGGCAAGGAGATCCACCTCCAGGCTGCCACGAGGGACCAAGTCTGGAGGCTTCCCTGCACAGAGGCATGGAGCGGCCGTCCGCCCCTGGCGGTTTAGGCAGTATAGGCATTGTGGTATTGTCCTTCTGGACCTGGACCACTTGACCCCATACAAATGGAGTGGAAGCGGTGAGGGCTAGATGAACCGCTCGAAGCTCCAGCAGGTTGATGTGGCATCGGGACTCCCAAGGGGACCAGAGGCCATGCGCTCTGTGCTCCCCCAGATGGGCACTCCAAACCATCAGAGAGGCGTTGGTCAATAGACCGTCGGCACAGGGTGGACAAATGGGATGCCCTCCTGCAGATCAGCTGGAACAATCCACCACTGGAGAGCATTCCACAACTCCTGGGTCACTGCCACTGGCTGATCCAGAGGACCGGAGCGCTGTGACCACTGGCTGGCCAGTCCCCACTGTAGAGCACGACATAGCCAACGGGTCCCAACAGACCACTGGTGCAGGGCTGCCATAAGGCCCAGGAGGCGAGGAAGTCCCAAGCAGGCAATTGTTCAACCTGAAATGACTGGGCAAAGGGAGGAAAGAACCTCGGCCCTGTCCGCCGAGCCATGCCTGCTCGCAGACAGTCGAGCCTGCCTCGATGAATTGGGTCACCTGCTTTGGCATTTAGTTCTGACTTGCCTCGCTGGATGAGGAGGCCAACCTGAGAACAAACCTGGAGGCCAGGTCCTGGGCAACTCCACCTCCCGGATCTGGAGGAGGCCACCACCCGGACCCTTAGCTCACAGAGGAAATGCTGTCACCACTGCCATGCATTTGGTGAGCCCTGGGAGCTAGAGAAAGGCCAAAGGTCTTGGCCCGAACTCACAGGGACCCCTCTGCTCTAAAGTGGAGGAATCGCTGGTGATTCGGATGGATTGGGACGTGAAAAAACGCGTCCTGGAAGTCCAGAGAAAAGAACCACACGCCTTGTTCCAAGGATGGCATGATTTGAGCCAGAGTGACCATCCTGAAGGTTTGAGACCTTAGGAACCTGTTCAGGTCGTGCAGGTATAGAATGGGGCGCCAGCCCCCCATCCATTTCGGGACCAGGAAATACCTGGACACAAACCCTGGGTCTGGTGGAGGATCCGCCACCTTCCTGATCACCTCCTTCTGGAGAAGCAGGGCAATGTCGGCTCGACGGGCGACAGAGGTGCCTGACACGTAGCCCCTGTGGGGCGGCGGCTGGAGGGCGGGGCCTGCTCGAACCCAGAGGCAGACCCTCTCCTACCACTTCCAACACCCAGCGGTCCGTGGTGACAACGGACCAGGAAGAAAGAGTGAGAGCATCGCCATGGAGAAAACCCAGGGGAGCGACACGCGGCCGGGAGTGACACCCTCAACCTATCACTGGGCAGGCTTGGAGGAAGGACCAGCCGAGGACCTTCTGGGCCTTTCCTCCTACTTCCTGCTGGAGAGCTGGAAAGCTGCGCTTGGGGTGCCAAGTGCGAGTCTGCTGGCCCTGATGCTGGTGTTGCTGGGCGGACGTGCCACAGGGGCAGAAGGATGAAAGAGCTTACGCTGCTGCTGGCGCCTTTGTCCTTCTGGGCAGAGGTGACTGAGTCCAAGGTGGCACTGGACTTCTCGATCCTCTGGAGATGGCCTTCAACCCCGGACCCGAACAAGTCGGTACCCAGGAAGGGGACATCTGCCAGCTTGTGCTGGGTATCCACCATGAAGGTGGAGATCTGCAGCCAAGCTCTGCGGCGCATGGCCACTGCGGCCGTACTGACTGGGTACAGGAGTCTCCAATATTGAGAGCCGTTTGGAGCTGCTGCTTCACCACTGCCCTTCCCTGATCCCGCACCTGCTTGACCATAGTCTGAGGTCAGCCAGGAGATGAGGATCACCTCATCCAGGAGCCCATAGGCGTGGGAGAAGTGCACCATCAGTACAGCCGAACTGGCCTGATGGAGGCCTAGGGAGGATGCAGCGTACACTTTACGCCCGGCATAGTCCAGCTTTTTGGACTCTCTGTCGGGAGGCTTGTCCACGTCACTGGTGTTCCCAAACACCGTAAAACTCTATCGGTAACCAGCCCCTCCACAGCGGGGTGCTCCGAGAAACCGGACAGTGACCCGGTGGGGACTGTGTACTTCCTGGCCATCCTGGCCAAAGGAGCAGGACAAGAAGCCGGCCACTGCCATAACTCCAAGGCTGGGCCACCAATGGCTTCAGCCACTGGAAAAGCCTCCGTGGGAGAATCCCCTCGGTCTAGTATCTCCGTGAGGGGATACTTGGCCCGCTTGGATATGGGCTCGAGCTGCATCCCAGTGGACTCAGAGATGAGCCAAAGCAAACCCATGAATGAGGATGGGCTCTCATCCATCGACTGTCCCCCAGAGGACTCCAGGTCAAGGGGCCTGCAGAACAGGGAAGAGACGTCATCAGACTCCAAGGAGTCTGCGAACAGCTGCCTAGGGCCTGAGCCACCCTCCACCTGCCAAGGACGGTCGGGAGTGAGTGTGACAGACAACCGGTGGGGCAGTCCCTGATCCGACTGAGAATCCTTGGTCGGAGCCCCAGATTTAGGTTGTGGAGGTGGGGGTTCCACCACAATAGGTGGCGCCGCTGGTTTTGGCCGAACAACCAGTGCCGGTTTGGGCTCCTCGACAACTGCGAGGGGTTGTTTCGGCCTTTCAGGTGACAGCCACTTAATGGCCAGGGAGGCGGCCGGGGTCGGTTTGTTCCCGGTCAGAAGGAACTGCTGCCACATTAAGTCCTCATAGCGTCGACGAATTTGTGCCGAAGTCTTTCCTCCTCCGAGGGAAAGGCGAGGATAATGACGCCGCCGCTTTCCTCAGTGCGAGACCGGGATCGGCTGGACCGAGAAGAGGTCGAGACCCTCAGTTTTCCGAGGTGGGTCTGGGAGGAGGCGGAAACCCATTCCTCCCTCGGCTTGAGAGCTTTAACTGGGGACTCCAGCACAGGAGGCGCAGGCAAGTCTCATTTACACCGGGGAACGGTGAAGAAGGGTTGTCGGCTTCTCCAGTCGACAGCCCGATCCGATGGAGTCGAGAAAGATCTCGACCCGCCGAATAGGTGTCTTAAGCCGGCTGACCAGCGGGACACCGTGAACCCAGCGGCCTTAGCCGCAACCTCCCGATCAGTCGAATGTTGACTGTCCAGGGAAGGGGACCTCTCCGCTCCCATGAATGCCGACGGTGGGACTTACCTAAGAGTCCTTCTTCATGGACTGAGAGAGTGTCGATGGACCGCACCTTTCGTGGAGAGGGACTGACAAAACTCATAAAGAAGCCATAGAGGAGGACCAAGGAGGCGGAATAAATGCAGCGACCGAGGGAGGACAAAGATGCGGCCTGGGCCGCCTCCTCCTCGAGGCGATCATCTATTCAAGCTGCTCAGCCAAGCCCGCTGCATGAGAGAGCAGTCAATGGGCCTCAGCAGCTTCACGGCAGAAGAAACATCTCTCGGGCGCCCAAGTGAAGCCTGGCAGCACGGACTTCGAGGACACTGGCCGAGAAGGACTTGCACAAATCACAGGCCTGCGGATCGTGGTCAAGCCTGAGGCAGTAGATGCACGTGGAGTACGGATCGGTCAGAGACATCTTCTGCCCGCATGGGCACCGCTGAAAACCGGGAGTCGATTTATCCATCGCAGCCGCGAAGGAAGAAACACACCTAAGTCCTGTAAACTTTCAAATTAGTTTCGGGTTAACCGAAGAGTTTTGATCCAGTCTAAACTCAGAGCGCTAAGGAGGAACCCAAGCTTCCAAGCGGTAAGGAAGATCTGGCATCATGGGGCAGAGCCTAGAGTTTTACCACCGGGTAGGTGGGAGGAGCCAGCTTGAAGACCTTCCGCAAGATTTAAAGCGGCAAGGAACCTGCCAGACAGTGTGGATGAACAACATATCCATGTCCCTAGAATTCTTCATCTTCTTGGACAAAGTCTCCACCACTCATTCACACTGATGGGACTACGCAGGAGGAGCTAGAATCCAGCAGAAACCAAAAATCTTTAGAAGGGTTAGTGCCGAGATAGGACCACGCATGCGTGGTGCTGTGAAACTGCCTCACACTGAATAGGCTATCCCAGAGTCTAACCTCCAACTGCCTCAGTACTTTTTTTTTTTTTTTTTTTTTTTTATACAAAGGAGGTGCAGCGTAAACTGACCTAAACCGGGGCATAAGATAGCCCAGATGACCGGTGTAATAAGGGTCACCCCAACAACGTCTTCACAGCCTAGGTCAACGAGGGAGTGAAGACCAGAAACAGGAAGAGTGAGCTTGGGGGATGGGTGTGTGAATGAGTGGTGAAGGCTCTGTCCAAGAAGATCAAGCATTATGGTAGGTACGTAATTTCCATATCTTTTTGAACAAAAAGTCTCCACCACTCATTCACACTGATGGGAGAGTACCAAGCTAAGAACCAATCCCCCTAGTACGGTGGTAGGAGACTGAGCTCACTCAGGACAGAAATCCATTCAGGACTGTCCTGCTGACATCCAGAGCGTAGTGCTTCACGAAGGTGTGCACCAAGCTCCAAGTCGCCGCCTTGCAGATATCTGCAATGGGAACATTATGAATCTCCGCCAGTGATACGGCAACCACTCTGGTAGCATGAGCGTAAACCCGGCCTTCCAACTTTACCTGCACCACTGAGTAGCAGTGACGGAGGCATGCCACCAACCATGCAGAGATGCACTTAATGGCAACAGGCTGACCCAGTCGGGCCAAGCTGAAAGACATGATAGTTTGGATTTATGTATCTCCCTAGTCCTGTCGTTGTAGAATCACAGAACCCTTTTAACATCTGAAGAGTGAAGGGTGCATTCCCCCTCATTCTAGAAGTTGGCAAAATAAGAAGGCAGAACCAAAGGCTGATTAAGGTGGAATTCCGAAACCCCCTTGGGAAGGAATTTGGGGTGGGTCCTAAGAACCACCTTGTCTTTGTGAAATACCATGTAAGGAGGGTCAATGACCAAGGAATTTATTTCAGAGACCCTAGGAGTGGAGGTAATGACCACCAGGAAGGCAACCTTCCAGGTCAGGAACTTCAAGTTGCAGGTGGCTACAGGCTCAAAGGGTTTATGGGTGAGCATATCTAGCACGAGGTTAATATCCCAAGCAGCTACCGGTTTCCTGACCAGGGGTATAGTGTGTAGGATGCCCTTGAGGAATCTCTTGACAAGCGGTAACTGAGCCAGTGACATGTTCTGCACTGGCTCATGGTAGGCGCAAATCGCGCAGGTGTACTTCACTGTCGTGTACTGCAGTCCTGCATTCGACAGGTCTAAAAGGTACTCCAACAATTTATCTGGCGAGCAACAAAAGGGATCCAAAATGGACTTTGCGCACCAAATGGAAAACAGCTTATACTTAGCACTGTAAGTCCTCCTAGTGGAGTGCTTATACGCTGCTAAGAGGATTTCTGAGATTCTTGGAAAGACCTTAAACCTACCCACCTCTATCTCCTCAGGAGCCAAGCGTGGAGATGGAGGGAACGTAAGATGGGGTGGACCAGGGGTCCCTGTGTCAGGAGGTCCGTTCACAGAGGAAGTTGCCTCAGAGGGACTTCTGACAACCTGTTGATCAATGGAAACCAAATCTGCCAAGGCCAGAAGGGTGCGATGAGAATCATCCTGTCCCCGAGCCACCAGTTTGAACATTACCCTCTGAATTAAGGGAAGGGGAGGAAATCTGTGCAGAACGTGTCTTGTCCACCACAGTCTGAATGCATCCTGACAGAAAATGCCAGGTTCTGGATTTCTGGAGCAGAACAGAGGCAGTCCAGGTCCAGACTTCCCCACTCGTCGAATAGCATTTGCAAATCATCTGGAGCGAGCAACCATTCGTGTGGATCCCCCTCTGTCCTGCTGAGGCAATCCGCTAAGTCGTTCTGAATTCCTGGCAGGTAGATTGCCTGGATCAAGGCATCGTGTTCGAGGCACCACTCCCACATCCTCATGGCTTCTCAGCATAGAGGATATGAATGCATTCCACCCTTCTTGTTGATGTAATACATCACCGCCTTGTTGTCTGTCTGAAGAAGAATTATTTTGCTACAGAGGACATCCTTCAGGGCTCAAGACAGCATACAGGACAGTTCTCATCTCCAAGACATTTATGTGCAGATGGGACTCCTCCTGGCTCCACACTCCCTAAGTGTGAAGCTCCTGACAGTGGGTCCCCCGACTGATCAGAGATGCATCCGTGATGATGGTGATCTGAGACTCTAGAGCAAAGGGTAGACCTTTAAGAAAATTGTCCTGCTACAACCACCAAGTTAGCGATCTTGACGGGCTCCATTATTTTTATGTGGAAGGACTGTGGATGTGTTGTAGGTGACCACTGTGTGTTGAGCATCTACTGTATGGTCCTCATGCGTAGTCAGGCTAGAGGCACCGTGAAGATGCACAATGCCATAAGGCCCAACATCTGTTGCATCAACAGTGCTTGAACAGAGCAGTTCTCCCTGATGTAGTGAGCCATCTGGAGAATGTCGGTTCTCATGTCCTCTGGGAGGAAAGCCCTTGCCCTGGAGGTGTCCAGGAGGGCTCCTATGAAGAGGAGCTAATGGGAGGGTTGAAGCTGCAATTTCTCCAGATTCAGTAGCACCCCCATGGAAGGAGGAACTGCAAAAGCTGTAGTGATTGCTTCTTACGTCTCCTGACTGGATGGGCTCACATATGGCTACACTGAACACAGAGTTTTCTGAGGTGCGCTGCAAGAGCTGCGAAGCATTTGGTAAAGATTCAAGGTGCCGAAGATCACCAAAATGGCAGGACTCTGAACTGGTAGTGTAGACCCCGAGCCACAAAACGTGGTGACTTGGGGCACTGGGATGTCCTGGTAGGCGTCCTTTTTATTTATTGTTTTATTTATTTAAATGTTTCACCAGGAGGGCACACTGAACAACAAGTTGCTCGTCTCACGGTGCGAGCTGAAGTGGTTACATAGGGTTGTGAAGGATGATCAGTTACAATAGTATGTGGGTAGTACAAACAATACAACATTGCAAGATTATGCAACAGTTGAAACACTAGGTATTGTACAATAAACAGGAGTGGAACATTGGGTAAATTACAATACATGTCCAAACTCATACAAAAGAACATATAAACAGTGTTCCCCATTCACTGTTTCAGTGCGGCAGGCCACCACCCTATATTTTTTTTTTTTTTTTTTTTTACCACTGCTCTATATTTTTTTTTACCACCACCCTATATTTTTTGCCACCACCCTGTATTTCTATCCATTACTGACTGATTTTTTTTTTTTTTTTTACAAAATCCTCCAAAATTGTCTTTTATTGACATCCTTTACTGCACTACTACCCCTGTTTTGATACCAGCACACTATATTGTACATAACATCATCTTATACACATGTACAGTGCATATAGGAGGTCCACAAAAATAACGCACATTTTGACCAGATCACCACTGCCACCGCCCTGTATTTTGAGACAGTGGGGGAACCCTGTATAAACATACAAAACAGTAATAATGCAACAGAACCATTATAGTGCATAAGTGTACCAGGAGCAGACTCGAGGTAGTACGCAAGTGCTGCTGGAGTAAAAAGGACATGACCCAGAAGGGCAAGTGGAGAAAAAAGGGGGACAGGCAAGAACTGAATATGAGGAGAAGGGGTAGTTAAAGCAGGAACAGCTGAAGGAGAGGTAACTGTGTAGGGCAGAGGTAAGGGAGTAGTTGAAGGAGGAGTGCTGCATTTGGGGGGTGGAATTCCAGATTTTAGGGAAGTGATGGGTGAAACCAGTCTGACCGATGAGGGTGGAGCGGCAAGGGACCATCAAGGTGCGGGTGTCATTAGATCTAAGAGAGTGGGTGGGGGGAGGTGGAGTGGAGAGGGAGGATGAGAGATAGGAGGGGAGCACTCCAAACCAGAATTTGGAGGTTACTTTGGCACAGTGTGAGATGCATCTGTGAGACAGTGGAAGGAAGGTTAGATAGCGATAGAGTTCACAGTGGTGGGAGCGAGAAGGGGAGTCAAAAGCAAAGTGGCAGAAAGAGTTAAAGAGTGTCCAACTTGGTCAGGGAAGATCTGGGAGCAGCACCACAGACTACGTCACAGTAGTCAAAGATGGGGAGTATCATCTTCTGTACAATTTCATGCCTTGCAATCAGCAGGATGCAACTACAAATCCTGTACAGAGCACCAAGCTTGGGGTGCAGTTTCTTCAGGGTAGCATTGATATGAACAGAGAAGTTGAGGTGCTGGTCCAGCCAAAACCCCAGATATCTAAATGAGGAGATGTCCTCTAGGATGGTCCCATCAAGGGTGTGGAAGGTGGGTAGGGCCGGGAGCCTAGAGAGTCTCTGCCTGATGCCAAAGGTCACTGAGACTGTCTTCTTGGCGTTTAGAAAAAGCTGGTGAGACGCAAACTAGAGCTGAACTTGGTTGAAGTCATGCTGTAAGCAGATTTCCACAGCAGCAGAGTTTTTGCAGGAACTGTATAAGACAGTATAGTCAGCGTACATGTGGATAGATGGGGATGAGCAGGCTGTGGGAGGATCATTAAGGAAATGGAGAAGAGTAAGGGACCAAGCACTGAGCCCTAAGGGACACCAGTGTTGATGGGGAGAGGAGGGGAGATGGAATCAAGGATTCTCACCGACTGGGTCCTGCCAATGAAGTAGGATTTAAACCAGTTGGTGGCTGACGAAGCAAGGCCAGCTGAGGATAGAGAACCAAGAAGCAGGGGATGGGAAACAGTGTCGAAAGCTTTGGCTACGTCGACAAAGATGGCCGAGGTGATCAGGCCATCATCCATCCCTGAAAGGATGGAGTCAGTAAGCCTGAGGAGGGGGTGGTTGTTAAGTGGTCCTTCCGAAAATCAGATTGGAAGAGGGTAAAGAAGGAGGAACTGGAGAGGAAGGGTGATAGTTGAGAAAGAACTAAATGTTCTTGAAGTTTGGCAAGGGTAGGAAGGATGGAAATGGGGTGATGGTTGCCAGGAGTGGATGTGTAGCTCACCTTGGGAGGGAAGGGCTACAGCATGTTTCCAGGATGAGGGTACTTGGGCAGAAATAAAGGAGAGGTTAAGGATTAGGAAGATAGGATAAGCAACTGCAGGAGCAGAAAGTTAGAGAAGTTTAGAATCAAGCACATCTGGTGAGGAGCCTTTAGAGGGGTTCAGAGACAGAAGGACACTAAGAGCTTCATCAGAGGAGATGGTAGAAAAGGAAAAAGGGGTAGGGGTAGGCACTGGCTGAGGCGAAGGGCTGAAATTAGTAGGTGGCACAGGGGAGAGGGAATTTAGAAGAGATGTGGCACACGAGGTGTAACAGGCATTAAAATAATTAGCCACAGAGCCAGGGTGGGAAACTAGGAAGTTAGTTATTTTGAGAACTGGAGGGGAGAGGGGAGAGAATAATAATTTCTACACTTCAATTCCATATTTATCTATTAGGTCAGTGACCTTCACTAATTCAGACATTGATTTAGTTTAAAACTGACTGTAGACAGGATGCACAGAGGTAGGACCTTCCCAGATGTGCATTACGCAGCCTATAATCCTCAAGTTTCAATTATGAGAAAATGAAAACTCTGACTCATAAAAAAATTAGTCATCTAATTGTTCAAGTTAGGTGGTCATTAATAAATTATGCATATGACATAGGTTTGTCAAACAGGGAAAGGCAAACAGTGGATGAATTACAATATGACAGAAATTATCAGACCTTCCACCATTATTAAATGTACTACCCTACCCCTACTATTTTATTAGCATTTTTGCATGGATCCATTTCAAGCATTCAACAGCATCCCGCACTAAAACTTCTGAAAAAGAGTTTCATAGGCCCCTTTAGGAAAACATCAGGTAAAGGGTATGTTTGGTCCAAATATGGGGCCAAACATTCATTTCTGGCTTCCCTAAATTTACAGCACTGTAAAACCATGTGAAGTAATCTCAAAATCATTGCTACCAGTGTCACATTTTAGGTTTCCCACTTCTTCCAATGAACCTCTTTTGCCACACCTCCATTTTAACAGTTTTGAAAAAAATGACTAGAGTCCAAATTTCAAGAGCATTCTACTAATTGTTCTGACAGGAATATTGAGCAGGGCTCTAAAGCATGAGTCATCTTATTCGTGGAACACCACATATAGGATGTTAAATTCCTAATTCTTTCCATATCCGCAATGTGCTTAAAAGTTCTTTCAGTCTTGATTTAATCAAAATCATAGAAGTCTGAGAAAAATTTATTTTCCTCAAGGAATCAACCTATAGATGCATTAGACCTACTGAGGCAAGGGTCTCACTTATCTATTGAAGCCATGGAGATGGTTTATCTGCCGACAGCCAGCTTATTTTTTAACACATTATTTTGCTAAATGGTTATCTTCTATATTTAGACTTCTTATCCAGAAGGCAATTTTTCTACACTTCATTGATGCTTCTATTTTGGATCTTTGTAGTTCTGCTCTATTTCTGCTAATGTCATTTTTGAAACCTATCAAACAGCTCTATAAAATCGATCAAAAGGTTGCTCCAAAGAAGATTAATTCCCTCCATTCCAGACTTCTGTCACATATAAAGCCACACTATTTATTCATCTTCACCTCAGCCACTTTATGGGAAGGGATCACAGAGTACCCCTGTATCTGGCATTAGAACATAAGACCCCATTTTAACCTGCATTAACTTTACCCTTATGTACTGCCTATGATTTACTCAAGCATTATCTGAAAAATGTAAACCAAGATAAGAATAGACTACTTACCTGTAACCATAGTTCTAAGAGTGGCATATGGTTTACATCCATACTCTGACAGTTCCACTAGAACAGTGTTATTGGCCAGATAGGATAAGCTAAGTTCCTCCCACCACCCGAGCAGTATATCCCCAACTCCACCCCATGAAGTCAGATCTTACACGCTGGAAGCAAGATCCATGTGCCACTTGTAAAGGCAGGCTGGGTGGTTGAATCCATGTGAACCATATACCACTCCTACAACTACAGTTACAGGTGAGTAACCTATTCTTCTACAGGCGTGGATATAGTTCACTTATCTGCACTCTAGCAGACTCCTAGTAGTTCTCTGGGAGGAGGGGGCAAGGCGCACACACCTACTTGGCGAACAGAAATTGGAGAACCGAGGTTCCAAAACAAACCAGCATTCTGGTATGACTCAAGGTCGATGCACTAGTGGGAAATAACGGTGTGCACTAACTTCCAGGCAGCAGCCCTACAGATCTCCTGGCTGCCCTGGAAGCAGCCAACAAAGCAGCAGTATGTCTGGTGGAATTAGTCCTAATCCCTAATGGAGACTCTATACAAGCCAACCTATAGCAGAGGTTGATGCAAGAAGTGATCCACCTTTCAGTTGTTTGCTCTGCAGCCTGTCAGCCACGTGCGGCTTCAGTGTAGGTGACAAACAACTGGCAAGTCTGTCCCCAAGTTCTAGCCATGCACTCCACATAACATGAAAGCACCCTCCGCAGGCTCAGGGTGTGCAGCCTGTGGTCAGCCTGTAAAGAAGGACTGGTAACATATACCAATAAGTTGATCACCTGCTTAAGGTGAAACTCCAATACTACCTTGAGGAGGAACATCGGGTTGGGGTGAAAGACAACTTCGTCCCTATGGAAGACAAAACAGGGAGAGTTCACCAAGATCACCTGCAGCTCCCCAATCCTGCTGGCTAATGTAATGGCCACCAGAAAGGACATCTCACACCTGTCCATCGACTTAAAAGGCTTGTCCATGAACACTGCCAAACCTGGCAGCAAGTACCACACTGGAGGTGGTACACACACCAAGTGGTCCAGGCCTTTCAAGAAGCACCTGACTACCTTCTCTTGTACCATCATCTGCCTACCAGCCTGCACCCGGTATGCAGATACTGCTGTCAGGTGCACCTTAAGGGCTGTCGCCCACACTCCTGGCTAAGAAAAAGACCAGAGGCAGTCCAAGACGCTAGCCATAGAACAAGCAAGGAGATCCAACCCCTTGTTTTCACACCAAGTGGAGAATCTCTTCCATTTAAAGGCAAATCACCTGCAAGTTGATGCCTTCCTAGAGACTTCTACTATGTGGAGAACATAAAGAGACCCAAGGCCTGGAACTCCAGCTGCTCTAGAACCAGGCCATGAGCTGAAGGGAACGAAGGTCCAGGTGGAGGACCGCCCCATGAAGTCTGGTCAGCAGGTCTAGGAGAAGAGGTAGTCACTGCAGAGACCTCCTGAGGCCGAGGAGATCTGGGTATGAGAAATGTAACTTACGTACCTACCATAATTCTTGATCTTCTTGAACGAAGTCTCCACCACTCATTTACACTAGTGGGACTATGCCGGAGGTGCTACGACTGAGTGGGTGCCAAAAATCTTTAAGAGGGCTGGTGCCGAGGTAGGACTGTGCATGCGCAGCGCCGCAAGGCTGGCTTGCACCATATAAGCTAACTTCGCGTCAACCCTCCATCCGCCTCAGTACCTTTCTGACTGAGTAGGTACAGTGTACACTAACCTAGGAAAAACTAACCTATCCCAGACATGAAACAGTCTGTGTTACCTGTGTAAGAAGGATCAACTCAACAGTGTTTTCATCCCAACCAACAAGGAGTGAAGATCAAAAACAAAATGAGTGAGCTTGGGGGAGGGTGGGTGGGCATGTGAATGAATTGTGGAGACTTGGTCAAGAAGATCAAGAATTACAGTAGGTATGTAATTTACATATCTTCCTGGACACACAGTCTCCACCACTCATTCACATTATTGGGAGAGTACAGAGCCAAAATAACCTGCCCCAAAAAAAGAATGGCACAGGAGAGAAAGGAGCTCACGCAGGACAGAAGTCCATTAGATTGTCCTGCCAAAGAATGGATGCTGTCCTGGCATGGACATCCAAGGTGCAGTGCTTCATACAGATGTGCACAGAGCTCCGGGTTGCAGCACTGTAAATGTCTGCAATGGGCACGTTTCGAATTTCTGCCAGAGATGCCACGACTGCTCTGGTAGAGTGGGCGTACACCCTGCCTTCCAGCTTGACTTGCGCCATCGAATAGCAATGGTGGAGACATGCTACCAGCCATGCCGAAATGCATCTGATGGCAACACGCTGACCCAGACAGGCTATGCTGAATGAGAAAAAGAGTTGCTTGGATTCACGGATCTCCTTTGTTCTGTCGATGTAGAACTGCAAAACCCTTTTCTACATGCAGGGAATGCAGGGTACACGCCCCTTCATTCTGAAAGTTCGCAAAGTAGGTCGGGAGGACCAATGGCTGATTCAGGTGGAATTCTGAGACTACTTTTGGAAGAAATTTAGGGTGAGTTCTGAGAACCACCTTGTCCTTATGAAACACCGTATACAGTGGGTCTGTGACTAGGGCACGTATTTCTGACACCCTCCGAGCAGAAGAAATAGCTACAAGAAAGGTAGCCTTCCAGGTCAGGAACTTTAACTCACGGTTGCTAGAGGCTTGAAAGGTTTATGGGTGAGCATGTCTAACACAAGCTTGATATCCCAAGACTGGTGGCCTAGTGTGGAGGATACCTTTAAGGAACCTCTTAACCAAGCGCAGCTCAGCCACTGACATGTGGTGGATAGGCTCGTGGTAAGCTGAAATCGCACAGAGGTGTACTTTCACCGCTGAATATTGCAGTCCTGCATTTGACAAGTCTAGCAGGTATTCTAACAGCTTACTTGGTGAGCAGGAAAAGGGGTCCAGGTAGGACTTTGTGCACCAAATGGAGAATCGTTTCCACTTTGCCGTGTAGGTTTTCCTAGAGGACGGCCAGTGCATTGCTAGAAGAATGTCTGAAATTCTACAGGAGACGCTGAATCTATCTACTTCTGTCTCATGAGGAGCCATGTCTGGAGATGAAGGGACCTCAGGCTGGGATGGACCACTGGGCCACTAGGTCCATTTGACGTGGTAGTTGTCTAGATGGAACCTCCGATAACCTGTTGATTAATGTAAACCAAATCTGTCAAGGTCAGTATGGGGTGATGAGAATCATGCTCCCCCCTGTGCCTCCAGATTGAGCAGCACTCTCTGAATTAAGGGAAGAGGAGGAAACACGTACAGAAAGCATCTTATCCACCACAGTCAATGCATCCTGATAGAAAACGCCAGGTTCAGGACCTCTGGAGCAGAACAGAGGCAGTTTTGCATTGAGTGGAGATGCAAAGGTCCAGGTCCAGAGTGCCCACTCTTCAAAGGCGACTACTGAACTATTCGAGTCGAGACCACTCATGTGGATCCACCAGATCGTTCTGGATTCCTGGCAGGTAGGCCACCTGGATCAGGGCTTCGTGCTCGAGGCACCATTCCCACACCCTCATGGCTTCTCTGCACAGAGAGTAAGAGTGTGCTCCACCCTGCTTGTTGATGTAATACATCACTGCCTTGTTGTCCATCTGAAGAGTATTACTTTACGACAGAGGATATTCTTCAGGGCTCGGACAGCACACAGACAGCTTTCATTTCTAGGACATTTATGTGTAGCTGAGACCGCCCTTACTCCACAGGCCTTGAGTGTGGAGATCCTGACAGTGAGTTCCCAACCTATCAGAGATGCATCTGTGGTGATGGTGATCTGAGTCTCCAGTGGGGCAAAGGAAAACCTTGGAGAAGGTTGTCGTCCTGAGTCAACCAAGTGAGTGACCTCATTAGGGGTTCTGTCACCTTGATGTGAAAGGACTGCAGATGTGTGCTCGGGGACCAGAGAGTACTGAGCATCCATCGTGTGTTTCTCAAGTGCAGATGAACCAGGGGCACCATGACCACCACGGCACTAATGAGACCCAGCATCCACTGCATCGAGAGAGCTCAGAGTTTTCTCCTTGATGAAGCAAGCCATCTGAAGAATATAATTTCTCCCGTCTTCTGGGAGAAAGGCTCTTGCCCCGGAGGTGTCTGAGAGAGCTCCTATGAAGAGGAGTTGTTGCGAGGGCTGAAGCTGTGATTTTTCCCCGATTCTGCAGAACTCCCATGGATGTGAGGAACTTGGAAGCTGTGGCCACTGCTTCCTGCGTTCCTTGTCTGAAGGAACTCACAAAGAGCCAGTCGTCCAGGTACGGGAACACTTGAACCCCGGTTTCCCCAACATGCGCTGCGAGTACTGCAAAGCACGTTGAAAAACTAAGGCACCAAGGACAGCCCAAAGGGCAGGACTTTTGAATTGGTAGTGCGGGTCCAGAGCCACAAAGCTTAGGTACTTGTGGTGGCTTGGGTGCACCAGGACATGTTGGTTGGTGGCCTGCATGTCCAAGGAAGCCAACCAATTGTTTTGATAAATCAGAGGTAGGAGTGTACCAAGTGATATCATCTCGAATTTCTCTCTAAAGAGGTATTTGTTTAACTTCCTTAGGTCTAAAATGGGGCGCATGCCACCTGTTTTCTTCAGAACTAGGAAATAGTGGGAGTAGAAACCTGTGTCCCATTCTGTTTGCAGAATCACTTCTACTGCCCTGTTATTCAGAAGGCCCTGAATCTCGGAAGCAAGGAGGACTGACTGAGTTACAGACAGTTTGGGCTGTCATTTGGGTGGATGATCCAGAGGGGTATCTGAAAAATGTAGAGAGTAACCCTCACAAATTATCCTGAGGACCCATTTGTCCATTGTGACGGACTTCCGCTGGTTGTAAAACGGAGTCAGGCGCCCCCCACTGCCGAAGAAGAGTTCCCCTCGGACAGCTGAAGTGGGACATGGGCCAGATCTTCAAAGGGTGACACTAGGTGCCTTCAGGCCCTGTGCCTTCTGCTGAATCTTCTTTTGCAGCTGAGGGCTTGGTTCTTGTGAAAACACCACGCCTTGCGAAAGGACTGGCGGTTATGAAACTGCCAGCAGTTTCCACCCCACTGAGGAGCAGCAGGGGCCGGTCTGGCCGTCTTAATAGCAGTTCCTAGTTTTCTGAGTGACCTCCAGTGCCTGCTCCACCTTAGGGCCAAACAGATGACTCCATCAACTAGAAAGTTCATTACTCTCTGTTGAGCTTCATTTGCGAACCCTGAAGTCTGTAGCCATGAGTGATGCTGGGTGCATATCCCGGCCACTGCTGCTCTAGAAGCAGTGTCAAAGGCATCCATAGCAACCTAAAGTTGCTGATTGTTGGACTCAATGTCAATACAGTAATGGTCTGGAGAAGCTCTGCGCTAATGTCTGACTCCGGAATACCTTCCACAGTGGCTTTGAGCGAATGCCACAGGGTATACTCATACTGAGAGAAATAACCTTGGTAGCTAGCATCGCATTCCTAGGGTAGCAACAGCAAATAAACTTACCCAGAGTGTAGATTTTACGATTCCTTCTTCACACTTTCCGAGCCGTGGATTCCTGGTAAGCGGCATTGTCATTCTCTGCCACATCACTATTGCGTCCACAGCTTCAGAGGCAAGAATTGGCCTATCCTTAGGGAGTACGTGATTCCTGACAATTGACTTAGCCACAGAAGGAATGAGTGCCGGACTGTCCTACATGATTTGTGAAAGCGTCTCGAAAGAGGGCGGTACCAGAGGTGTCAAATCCACAGGAATTTCAGGAACATGCAGATACTGAAGGCACCAAAGCTTCCCAGAATCCACCTTAGAAGTCTGGAGAGAAAGGGCGGAATTCATATTCTTCAGAAGAGACTTAAAGAAAGATCCTCGTAGGTCTCTGCTGAAGTAGAGGGTTTACTTTTCCACTCAAAGGATCTACCCTCATACAAATCGCCCCAACTGTAGATCAGCATCAGACTCAATATTATTCCTACTAGCCCAGGAAGGATAGTATAAAAGGAAAAGGAGAAAAGAGCAGAAGGAGGAACTCCCTGAATGGGAGTTGAAAACCCTGGCACCCGATGCAAGCGCCAGCAATGGCACTGGCGAGCCACCAAGACACAGAGCCAAGGGCTAGCGCCACAGTAGGTGTCGACATTGGAGACCCCAACCCCAATAATGGGGGCACCTCAGGCTGAAGACCTAAAAATAAGAGGAGGAGTAGGAGAAGGCAGTACCCATGCTGGCCCTCGGCACCGCAGCTGTGTGGGGGGGGCACAAGAGCGCTGCATCGGTGGCACCAAAGAAGGTGCCGCATGACTAGGTTGACCCAACCGCCCACCTGTGGGTCCACAGCCCTCAGCACTAAGGCCCTAGGACTGGCTCCTCAGGCCCAGGAAGTCGGGACAACTGCTGGACCCACTGCTCCATAAGTGCGGCCCAATGATGAAACTGCTCGCCGGAGGACCCCCCAGGGGTAGGGAAGGACTCCAGAGTCATGGATTGCAGCCGCTGGAAAGCCAGGCCGCAGGTAACCCTGACAAAGCCTGTGTCGGCCTCCAGTCCCCAGTTACCGACGATCTCCGTGCAAATGTACTAGAGGGCGACC
Source organism: Neoceratodus forsteri (assembly GCA_016271365.2). Lineage (NCBI taxonomy): Eukaryota > Metazoa > Chordata > Ceratodontiformes > Ceratodontidae > Neoceratodus > Neoceratodus forsteri. The sequence continues at coordinate 47,364,989 of CM057451.1, forward strand.
TCGAGCAGTATCACTTCTTCAACCAGTGGGACAAAGAAGAGCGCAAGGCTGAACGATGCCGGGTCCCGATCTCGATGGGAAACAGGCCCACTTCTGTTTGTGCTTTCGAGAGGACCGCCCTTCCTCCCAAGCACCGAACTGCCCATGATCAGACCACCCCTCCAAAGAGGGCGGCGGGCTGCACCCAGCCCTGCTGCTAAAATAGCTTTTAAGTGAAGTCTCCATACTCTCACCAACCCCGTTCATGGTCGACTCCATCCAAGGGCTGAAGAAAACGTCTTCTGTTTTGATGAAAAATAACTTTTTTTTTTAACTAAACAATAAGTAAATATACTAATCAAATACTGAACAACTATGCTGCTGTCATATATACGTGAAGATTTGCCACACAACAATGACTTCAACAATGTGATCTCCTGCTGCAAGCCATTCTGGAGTACTTCTTTTCAGTGATTGTGATGCTACTTTCACAATTGGTTGCTACAGAGCCTCCCTCTCCTCACGCACACATTACATAGAAACATAAAATTTGACGGCAGATAAGGATCACCTGGCCCACCCAGTCTGCCCATTTCCCTACCTAATGGATAAGCTGTAGACCCTAGTTAACCAGCAGTCTACTTCTTTCTACCCCAACCCTAGAATTGCCTTATGGCTGTCCCATGCCATTGCCCAGCAGTGCTATTTACAGGGATAACCCAGAGATATTGACTCGATCTGCCAGTGTGAGGTAACTGAAAGAATGCAGGCACTCCTAATCCGAATTCTCCCCACTCCATTGCCATTAACTGGACCTGGCAACACTGCTATTCCTCCTCTTTCTCTCCCCTGCTAGTCACACTGAGTGACTCATTCAAGCAGCCCATGCAGTCTTTAAAAAAAACATATCCACTCACGCTGGCTCTTGGGTTGGCTACACCACCACCTCTGCAGGCACTGACTGCAACTTACAGTGTGGCAGCATTCTGCAAATCTGTGTGATTGACCACCCCAAAAAAAAAAAAAAGGTCTCAGAGTATGGTAGGGTGTTATGTACAGGCTAGAAGGACCACTGGTCTTTTTCTGCCATCCCTGTCTATGTTTGAACTACACATATATATCATATATGATAATCAAACTGTGCTTCACGTTTCCACCATATATCACAGAGCAAGAAATACAGGTTACTCACCTGTAACAGGAGTTCTAGGAATGGTATATGTTGTTCATCCACACTGTCTGGCAGGTTCCTTGCCGCTTTAAATCTTGCCGGAAGGTCTTCAAGCTGGCTGCTCCCACCCACCAGTGGTAAAACTCTCGGCTCCGCCCCATGATGCCAGATCTAGCCCGCTGGAAGCCAGGTTGTGCGTCAAAGCCAGGGAGGTCGGGTGGGTCGTGTGGATGAACAACATATACCATTCCTAGAAATCCTGTTACAGGTGAGTAACCTGTATTTCTAGGGACATGGATATGTTGTTCATCCACACTGTCTGGCAGACTCCTAGCAGTTCTCCGGGAAAGGGAGGCAAGGCGCACACCCTACTTAGGGAATAAAGTCTGGAACCGAGGCCCCAAACCAGCATCCCGCGTGACTCAAGGTCGATGTGGTAATGGGTGAAGAGGTGTGTGCTGACTTCCAGGTAGCAACCCTGCAGATTTCCTGGATAGGGACATCCCTGGAAGCAGCCACCAATGCAGCGGTATGGCGGGTAGAATGAGCTCTTATCCTTCTGGGAGGCTCCATGCCCGCCAACCTAAACCAGAGATCTATGCAGGAGGTGACCCACCTGCCTATCGTCTGCTTGGCTGCAAGTCTGCCAGATGCGGCTTCAGCGTAGGTGACAAACAGCTGGCGAACCTCTCCCCGAACTTCAGCCGTCTGCTCCTTATAATAAGCGAGCGCTCTTCTAGGATCCAAAGTATGGAGCCTATATTCGGCCTACGAGGTGTGATTGGGGTAGAACACCGGCAGAGTCAACACCTGGTTAAGGTGAAACTCCGACACCACCTTCGGAAGGAATTTCGGGTGGGGGCACAGGACAACCTTGTCCCTGTGGAAGACCAGATAAGGAGACTCTATGGAAAACACCTGGAGTTCTCCCATCCTTTTGGCTGCTGTGACAGCCACCAAGAAGCCGGTCTTCCACGACAGACGAGAGATGTCACACCTGTGCATTGGTTCAAATGGCCTGCCCATGACCTTAGCCAATACCAGCAGTAGGTCCCACGGAGGAGGAGATTCTCACACCAGAGGGGTTATGTGATCAAGGCCTTTGAAAAAGTGCCCGACCACCTTCTCCTGCGCCACCGACTGCTTCCCGGCCCGCGCCCGGTAAGCAGAGATGGCTGCCACGTGCACCTTAAGGGTCGTCAACTGATGCCCTTGCTGAGAAAGGGACCACAGGTAGTCCAGAATGCTAGCCAAGGAACAGGAGGAAGGGTCCAGGCCCTTGCCCTGACACCAAATGGAGAATCTCTTCCATTTGAAGGCATAGCATTTTCTGGTCGACTCCTAACGGGATGCCTCAACGACGCTGAGGACCTCATCGGAAAGATCCAAGGCCTGGAACTCTAGCCGCTCAGGAACCAGGCCGTCAGGTGCAGGGATTGAAGGTCCAGATTGAATACCTTCCCCTGATTGACTGAGATCAGGTCCGGGAGGGCTGGAAGCCGCCTCGGCAGCCTGGAGCTGAGACTGAGGAGATCTGGATACCAGAACTAGCGGGGCCAGTCTGGGGCTATCAGAATCACCTGCGCCTTGTCCCTCCTCGTCTTGAGAAGCACCTTGTGGGTCAAGGGAAATGGGGGGAAGGAGTAGAAGAGGCCCGGGGTCCACGGCCTCGAGAAGGCATCCCCTGCAGCGAGCCCTGCTGAGGGAAGGGCATGAAACAGTCTCAGCTTAGCATTCTTTCTGGAGGCAAACAGGTCCACCTGAGGCGTGCCCAGTGGGAGAACAGATCTTCTACTACCGCCGGCAGGAAAGACCACTCGTGGGACGCAGCCCTTATCCAGCTTAGGGCATCGGCAAGGGTGTTGGAGGCTCCTGCCACATGAATGGCGAGGAGATCCGCCTCCAGGCTGCGCACGAGTGACCAAATGCAGAGAGCTTCCCTGCACAGAGGCATGGAGCACGTCCCGCCCTGGCGGTTTAGATAGTACATGGTCGTGGTATTGTCCGTCTGGACCTGAACCACTTGACCCCGTAGAAACGGAGCGAAGGTGGTGAGGGCTAGATGAACCACCCGAAGCTCCAGCAGGTTGATGTGGCATCGGGACTCCTGAGGGAACCAGAGGCCGTGTGCTCTGTGCTCCCCCAGATGGGCACCCCAACCCATCAGAGAGGCATCGGACGATAGAGAGACCGTCGGCTCAGGGCGGATAAACAGGATGCCCTCCTGCAGATGTGCTGGAACGGTCCACTACTGGAGAGTGTTCCACATCCCCTGGGTCACTGTCACTAGCTGATCCAGCGGATCGAAGTGCAGTGACCATTGGCTGGCCAGCCCCCATTGAAGGGGACGCATGTACCAGTGGGCCCAACGGACCACGCTGGTGCAGGCCACCATGAGGCCCAGGAGGTGCAGGAAGTCACGAGCAGGCGCGACTGCCCAACCTGAAATGATCAGGCAAAGGAGGAAAGAACCTGCCCTGTCCGGCCGAGCCGTACTGGCTCAGAGAAAGTGAGCTCTGCCGCCGATGAATAGTATCGCCTGCTTTGGCATGAGTCTCCGCCTCTGGCCTCATTGATGAGGAGGCCAACCTGAGAGCAAACCTGGAGGGCCAGATTCTGGACCGCTCCACCTCCGCTCTGGAGGGAGCTGCAATCAGCCAATCATCCAGGTAGGGGTACACCCGGACCCTTCCATGCCGAAGGAATGCTGTCACCACTGCCATGCATTTGGTGAAGACCCTGGGAGGTAGGGAAAGGCCGAAGGGCATGGCCCGGAACTGGTAAAGGGATCCCTCCGTTCTGAAGCGGAGGAATCTCTGGTGGGATGGACGGATTGGGATGTGAAAGAACGCATCCTGAAGGTCCAGGGAACAGAACCACACACCTCATTCCAAGGATGGGATTATCTGAGCCAGAGTGACCATCCTGAAGGTCCGAGACCTTAGGAACTTGTTCAGGTCGTGCAGGTCGAGAATGGGGTGCCAGCCCCCCGTCCGTTTTGGGACCAGTAAATACCTGGACACAAACCCCGGGTCCGGATAAGGATCCGCCACCTTCCTGATCACCTCTTTGTCGAGGAGCAGGGCAATACCAGCTCGGGGGGCTGACTGAGAGGCTGCGGATCCCGTTGCCCCCAGAGGGACGACAGCTCGGAAGGGTGGGGCCTGCTCAAACTCCAGAGGCAGACCCTTCCATACCACCTCAAACACCCAGCGGTTCATGGTGATAGAGGACCAGGTGGAAAGGAAGTGGCGCAGCACCACGACCCCGGGGGTACGAGGCTGGGAGCGGCGACACCTCAACCCGTCACTGGGCAGGCTGGAGGAGGGACCGCCAAGGACCTCCTCGGCCTTTACCTCCCTGCTTCCTATTGGAGGAAGCCGTGGGTTTGGGTTTGGGATGCCAAGCTGAGCCTGCTGGCCCTGGTGCTGTTGGGCCGGACGTGCTGCAGGCGCAGAAGGACGAAAGGACTTGTGCTGCTGCTGTCGGCGGCCTTTGTCCTTCTGGGCGGAGGTGACCGAGTCCAGAGTGGCACTGGACTTTTCGATCCGCTGGAGGTGACCTTCCACTCCAGGGCCAGAAAGGTCGGTCCCCAAGAAGGGGACATCCGTCAGTCTGTGCTGGGTATCCACCATGAAGGTGGATATCCTCAGCCATGCTCTGCGGCACATGGCCCCTACGGCTGCAACCGATCTGGCACAGAAGTCTCCTATGTCGAGAGCCGTTTGGAGCTGCTGCTTAGCCACTACCCTACTCTGGTCCCATACCTGCCGGACCATGGTCTGCAGGTCGGCCGGGAGATGAGGGATCACCTTATCCAGGGAGCCCATGAGGGCGTGGGAGAAATGTGCCATCAGCACGGCCGAACTAGCTTGGCGGAGGCCAAGGGAGGACACAGCGTACACCGTGTGCCCGGCGTAGTCCAGCTTTTTGGACTCCTTGTCAGGGGGCTTGTCCACGTCCCTAGTGTTCCCGGAACGCCAGAAAAAGCTGTCTGTGACCAACCCCTCGGCAGAAAACACGGGCAAAGAGCCGGTAGGGACCGCATACTTCCTGGCCATCCTGGCCGAAGGCACAGGGCAGGAAGCAGGCCGCTGCCAAAGCTCCAAGGCTGGGCCAACAATGGCTTCAGCCACTGGAAAGGCCTCCGTGGGGGAATCCCCTCGGTCCAGTATCTCCATCAGGGGATACTTGACCCGTTTGGATACGGGCTCGAGCTGCATCCTGGTGGACTCCGAGATGAGCCGAAGCAAACCCATGAAGGACGATGGGCTTTTGTCCAACGACTGGCCCCAGGAGGACTCCAGCTCAACCGGCCTGGAGAACAGAGAGGAGTCGTCGTCGGACTCGGAGGAGTCCGCGAAGAGCTGCCTGGGGCCTGAGCCACCCTCCACCTGCCGAGGACGGTCGGGAGTGAGGGTGATCGACAACCTGTGGGGCAGGCCTTAACCCGACCGAGAGTCCTTGGTGGCGCCCCCGATTTCGGTTATGGAGGCGCAGGTTCCACCACAATCGGTGGGGCAGAAAGTTTCGGCCGAACAACCGGCCCAGGCTTGGGCACCTCGCGCTGTGAGGGTTGTTTGACCGCTCAGGTAACAGCGGCTTGATGGCCAGGGAAGGCGACGGCGTCGGCTTGGTCCCGGACAGAAGTAACTGCTGCAGCATCAGGTCCTCGTAGCGTCGATGCACTCTGGGCCGAAGCCTCTCCTCTTCCGAGGAGGAAGACAAGGACGAGCAGCGACGCCGCTTACCCCGGTGCCGAGACAGACACCGCCGATGTCAGCGGGATCGGCTGGACGAGATGAAGTCTGAGACCGAGATCCTCTGTGTTTCCGAGGACGGGTCTGGGAAGGGGCGGGGGACACCCGCTCTTCCCTCAGCTAGGAAGCCTTAATCGAAGACTGCTGCACTGGAGGCGCAGGCAGATCCCCGGTCTCCACCAGGGGAACTGGTGAAGAAGGGTCGTCGTCCTTACCAATCGACAGCCCGTCCGAAGGGTCGGGAAAGATATCGACCGTGTCGACGGGTGCCTCGGCCGGCTGGCCTGACAGGGGCGCCATGAAGCCAGCGCCTTAGCCGCAACATCGATTGAAGTCGACAGTCGGCTGTCAGGGAAGGCGACCTCTCCGCCTCCCACGAATCGCCGACGATGGCCCACCTGGAGTCCTTTCTTTTGGACCGAGAGGAATGCTCCGATGACCTCTCCTTCGTGGAAAGGGACTGGCAGAGTTCCTTGAATAAAACTGAATGCAGGTACCCAGAAGGCGGGATAATACGCTGACCAAAGAAGCGGATGATGCAAACTGGGCCCCTCCTGCTGAGAGGCGATCATCTGCTCGAGTTGCTCAGCCGAGCCAGCCACCGCCAGTAACCGCCCAACGGGCCTCTTTCGACTTAACCAGCCGGTAGCGCCTCGGGCACCCAAGCTGTAACCGGGCAACACAGTCCTCCAGGACATTGGCCGATAAAGAACAGAATGACTCGCAGGCCTGCGGGTCATGTTCTAGGCCGAGGCAGTAGACGCACGTGATAAAGCGGGTCCGTCCTCGACATCATCTGCCCACAACGGCATCGCCGAAATCCAGGAGTCGATTTGTCCATCGCAGCCGCAAGGCAGAAAGATGACCAAAGTCTTGAAAATTTTAAAATGACTTTCGGGCGAACCGAAGAATTAGGATCCAGTCTATCACGCAGAGCGTTAAGGAGGGAACCTGAGCTTCCAAGCGGTAAGGAAGATCTGACGTCATGGGGCGGAGCCAAGAGTTTCACCACCAGGGTGGGTGGGAGGAGCCAGCTTGAAGACCTTCCGGCAAGATTTAAAGCGGCAAGAAACCTGCCAGACAGTGTGGATGAACAACATATCCATGTCCCTAGAATAATAATTTCTACACTTCGATTCCATATTTATCTAATAGGTCAGTGACCTTCACTAATTCAGACATCGATTTAGTTATTAAAACTGAATGTAGACAGGATGCACAGAGGTAGGACCTTCCCAGATGTGCATTATGCAGCCTATAATCCTCAAGTTTCAATTATGAGAAAATGAAAACTCTGACTCATAAAAAATTAGTCATCTAATTGTTCAAGTTATGGTGGTCATTAATAAATTATGCATATTACATAGGTTTGTCAAACAGGGAAAGGCAAGCAGTGGATGAATCACAATATGACAGAAATTATCAGGCCTTCCACCATTATTAAATGTACTACCCTACCCTTACTATTTTATTAGCATTTTTGCATGGATCCATTTCAAGCATTCAACAGTATCCTGCACTAAAACTTCTGAAAAACGAGTTTCATAGGCCCCTTTAGGAAAACATCAGGTACAGGGTATGTTTGGTCCAAATATGGGGCCAAACATTCATTTCTGGCTTCCCTAAATTTACAGCACTGTAAAACCATGTGAAGTAATCTCTCAAAATCATTGCTACCAGTGTCACATTTTAGGTCTCCCACTTCTTCCAAGGAACCTCTTTTGCCACACCTCCATTTTAACAGTTTTGAAAAAAATGACTAGAGTCCAAATTTCACGAGTATTCTACTAATTTTTCTGACAGGAATATTAAGCAGGGCTCTAAAGCATGTGTCATCTTATTTGTGGAACACCACATATAGGATTTTAAATTCCTAATTCTTTCCATATCCGCAACGTGCTGAAAAGTTCTTTCAGTCTTTATTTAATCAAAGTCATAGAAGTCCGAAAGAAATTTATTTTCTCAAGGAATCAACCTATAGATGAATTAGACCTACTAAGGCAAGGGTCTCACTTATCTATTGAGCCATGGAGATGGTTTATCTGCAGACAGCCAGCTTATTTTTTAACACATTATTTTGCTAAATGGTTATCTTCTGTATTCAAACTTCTTATCCAGAAGGCAATTTTTCTACACTTCATTAATGCTTCTATTTTGGATCTTTGTAGTTCTGCTCTATTTCTGCTAGTGTCGTTTTTGAAACCTATCAAACAGCTCTATAAAATCGATCAAAAGGTTGCTCCAAAGATGATGAATTCCCTCCATTCCAGACTTCTATCACGTATAAAGCCACACTATTTATTCATCTTCACCTCAGCCACTTTATGGGAAGGGATCACAGAGTACCCCTGTATCTGGCATTAGAACATAAGACCCCATTTTAACCTGCATTAACTTTACCCTTATGTACTGCCTATGATTTACTCAAACATTATCTGAAAAATGTAAACTAAGATAAGAATAGACTACTTACCTGTAACCATAGTTCTGAGAGTGGCATATGGTTTACATCCATACCCTGACAGTTCCACTGGAACAGTGTTATTGGCCAGACAGGATAAACTAAGCTCCTCCCACCACCCGAGCAGTATATCCCCAACTACACCCCATGAACTCAGATCTTACACGCTGGAAGCAAGATCCATGTGCCACTTGTAAAGGCAGGCTGGGTGGTTGAATCCATGTGAACCATATACCACTCCTACAACTACAGTTACAGGTGAGTACTTTCTTCTACAGGCATGGATATAGTTCACTTATCTGCACTCTAGCAGACTCCTAGTAGTTCTCTGGGAGGGGGGGCAAGGCGCACACACCTACTTGGCGAACAGAATTGGAGAACCGAGGGTTCCAAAACAAACCAGCATTCTGGTATGACTCAAGGTCGATGCACTAGTGGGAAATAACGGTGTGCACTAACTCAGGCAGCAGCCTTACAGATCTCCTGGCTGCCCTGGAAGCAGCCAACAAAGCAGCAGTATGTCTGGTGGAATTAGTCCTAATCCCTAATGGAGGCTCTATACAAGCCAATCTATAGCAGAGGTTGATGCAAGAGGTAATCCACCTTGCAGTTGTTTGCTCTGCAGCCTGTCAGCCAGGGACGGCTCCAGTGTAGGCGACAAACAACTGGCAAGTCTGTCCCCAAGTTCTAGCGTGCACTCCACATAACATGAAAGCACCCTCCGCAGGCTCAGGGTGTGCTGCCTGTGGTCAGCCTGTAAAGAAGGACTGGTAACATATACCAATAAGTTGATCACCTGCTTAAGGTGAAACTCCGATACTACCTTCAAGAGGAACATCGGGTTGGGGTGAAAGACAACTTTGTCCCTATGGAAGACAAAACAGGGAGAGTTCACCAAGATCACCTGCAGCTCCCCAATCCTGCTGGCTAATGTAATGGCCACCAGAAAGGACATCTCACACCTGTCCATCGACTTAAAATGCTTACCCATGAACACTGCCAAACCTGGCAGCAAGTACTACACCAGAGGTGGTACACACACCAAGTGGACAAGTGGTCCAGGCCTTTCAAGAAGCACCTGACTACCTTCTCTTGTGCCACCACCTGCTTACCAGCCTGCACCCGGTATGCAGATACTGCTGTCAGGTGCACCTTAAGGGCTGTTGCCCACACTCCTGGCTAAGAAAAAGACCAGAGGCAGTCCAAGACGTCAGCCACAGAACAAGCAAGGAGATCCAACTCCTTGCTTTGACACCAGGTGGAGAATCTCTTCCATTTAAAGGCACAGAACCTGCAAGTCGACTCCTTCCTAGAGACTTCCACTATGTGGAGAATAAAAAGACCCAAGGCCTGGAACTCCAGCTGCTCTAGAACTACGCCATGAGCTGAAGGGAACGGAGGTCCAGGTGGAGGACCATCCCATGAAGTCTGGTCAGCAGGTCTAGGAGAAGAGGTAGTCACTGCAGAGACCTCCTGCTGAGACCGAGGAGATCCGGGTACAAGAAATGTAACCACGTACCTACCGTAATTCTTGATCTTCTTGAACGAAGTCTCCACCACTCATTTACACTAGTGGGACTACGCTGGAGGTGCTAGGACTGAGCAGGAGCCGAAAATCTTAAGAGGCTGGTGCCGAGGTAGGACTGTGCATCAGCAGCGCCGCAAGGCTGGCTCGCACTATATAAGCTAACCTTCGCTCAACCCTCCATCCGCCTCAGTACCTTTCTGACTGAGGAGGAACAGTGTACACTAACCTAGAAAAACTAACCTATCCCAGACATGAAACAGTCTGTGTGACCTGTGTAAGAAGGATCAACTCAGTGTTTTCAAGCCCAACCAACAAGGAGTGAAGACCAAAAACAAGATGAGTGAGCTTGGGGGGAGGATGGGTGGGCGTGTGAATGAGCTGTGGAGACTTCGTCCAAGAAGATCAAGAATTACGGTAGGTAGGTAATTTACATATCTTCCTGGACACACAGTCTCCACCACTCATTCACATTATTGGGAGAGTACTGAGCCAAAATAACTCCCTCCCCAAGAAGGGCGACAGGAGAAAAGGAGCTCACGCAGGACAGAAGTCCATTAAGGATTGTCCTGCCAAAGAATGGATGCTGTCTGGCATGGACATCCAAGGTGTAGTGCTTCACAAAGATGTGCACAGAGCTCCGGGTTGCAGCACTGTAAATGTCTGCAATGGGCACGTTTCAAATTTCTGCCAGAGATGCCACGACTGCTCTGGTAGAGTGGGCGTACACCCTGCCTTCCAGCTTGACTTGCGCCATCGAATAGCAATGGTGGAGACATGCTACCAGCCATGCCGAAATGCATCTGATGGCAACACGCTGACCCAGACAGGCTATGCTGAATGAGAAAAAGAGTTGCTTGGATTCACGGATCTCCTTTGTTCTGTCGATGTAGAACTGCAAAACCCTTTTCTCATGCAGGGAATGCAGGGTACACGCCCCTTCATTCTGAAAGTTCGCAAAGTAGGTCGGGAGGACCAAAGGCTGATTCAGGTGGAATTCTGAGACTACTTTTGGAAGAAATTTAGGGTGAGTTCTGAGAACCACCTTGTCCTTATGAAACACCATATACAGTGGGTCTGTGACAAGGGCACGTATTTCTGACACCTTGCGAGCAGAAGTAATAGCTACAAGGAAGGTAGCCTTCCAGGTCAGGAACTTTAACTCACGGTTGCTAGAGGCTTGAAAGGTTTATGGGTGAGCATGTCTAACACAAGCTTGATATCCCAAGACTGGTGGCCTAGTGTGGAGGATACCTTTAAGGAACCTCTTAACCAAGCACAGCTCAGCCACTGACATGTTGTGGATAGGCTCGTGGTAAGCTGAAATCACACAGAGGTGTACTTTCACCGCTGAATATTGCAGTCCTGCATTTGACAGGTCTAGCAGGTATTCTAACAGCTTACTTGGTGAGCAGGAAAAGGGGTCCAGGGAGGACTTTGCACCAGATGGAGAATCGTTTCCACTTTGCCGTGTAGGTTCCCCACCTGCTCCTGGATCAGGTGCAGTGTCCCTGGTGCATCTGCACAGGATGCAGGCTGCAGTTTTTGCAGCTTGTGTTGCTCTGTGGCCCTTTTTGTGAATCAGGCCTGATGTGTTCTTTTATCAGGCCTTTTGTACTGCTGAGGCTCCATTGCTGTAGTTGTGATTTTTTTAACAAAGATCTGTGGTTTGAAGTTTAGCACCCCACACACATACATACACACAGCTGAATGTTTCTGTTTTAGTACATGTAAACTGCAAGAGCTGGCAGTTTCAGCATTTTTCTTTTTAATGCTGCTTTTTTGTTTGGGAGAGGACAAGGGAGCTGAAAGCCACAATGCTGTGACTTGGAAGTGGGAGTGCAAGTAAATTTCAGACATTTTTTTTTCCTTTTTCAAAGTTGCTTTTAGTTTATTAATTGTTTTTTTGCTTGAGTCAGATGGACAGAGGACGGTGCCTGGGATGGTATTTCTAGATCAGGAATGTGAGGGAGGGGGGAATCACATGCTTCAACATGAGTGCAAACTCAGAAACAGTTTGAATTTTTTTTTATAAATGTTTCAGCATCACATCCTGCAGTAGTTTTGAAAGACTAAGGACACTAGCGCTTTAATAATGTTCTGTTCAATAAATGGGACAGAGTTAAAACTGGCGCTGTTACAGAGTGGGAACAGTTTTGAAAACAGAGTAGCAAGGCAGCATGCAGACTGGAGTGGAGGGTGAACAAGTCACAGTGAGTGCGTGCTAAAAATGCTGAAACAGAAACGAAAAGAAGTGCATGTAAAAAGGCAAACTTAACCTGTCAGACAATAATTATTTGAGATTGTTATGAAGTTTATTTGGAAGAGGTGTTTTTCAAATACTTTCTGTTCCTGGATTTATGAAAACAAAATAGCAGAGGATTAAAACTTAAAAGTTCCACAGTTTGGTACAAGAATATCAAATAGGTAATGTGTCCAGATTGGCAGAACTTGTTCTTACCAGTGCATTAGACAGATCTAATGCATGGGTATCAGCCAATCAGGATGCAGGATTTTCCATATCCATTTTATAAATTCCATTAAAGGAAACATAATCCTTGTTTTTCACACTTTTTATAATAATTCGAAATTGGAGCATGTGTGATGTCTGTTTAATGACCTCAGGGTATTGTTTAGTGCTACAAAAGACATGAACCACAGAGCAAAGGATCTTTAATTTTTTTTACCTCTGTATTTTTTACTTGTTTTCCCCTATGCAGAGAAAGAAAGTTAATGACTCTTATTTTAAAATAAGGTTCATTAAATTTCTTTCTCTACCTATGGGAAACCAAGTAAAAAATATGGAGATAAAAAATTTAAAGAGACATCATCTCATAAAAGGTTGAGACAACACTCATAAAATAATGAATAGTGTTATCTAAAGTACACATAGAAGCAACCTTAAAATGAATCTCCATCTTTATTCAGTTGCAGTCATGTATGGAATTTAATTTGAAAGAACACTTTTTAGAGCAGGTACAGACGGAGGTGGGGTGTCACCCACAAGGCAAATAAATGCCAATGGTTGTTCAATGTAGCAGATATATCAACAATTCAAGTACTGTCTGTTGACTGCACGAATGCATGGGCAAAATAGTAGTTTGTATCAATTTGGTACTGACACCTTGACAAATTTTGGGATTTTCAGCTACATGTACTTAATGTAGATTTTTGGCCATTACCTGGAGAGTAAGTGAAATATACATTCAAGTGTGGTGTCAATAAATAGATTAATGTTAAAAGTTATAGTGTTAAATACCAACCTTAATTTCTTGCAAATTTTCAAAATATTCTTATATTTAATTGAGTCAGACAGGATTTATTGCAATTTATAATATAATTTTATGTTGTCTAAAAGGGTTAAGATTCTGCTTTGAAATGCCTATGTGGTTGTGAAGTTTTAAGGTAATATAAGGGGATAAACTGATAAAAGGGAAGACACCATTAATAGACAACATTTTAATTTAATTTTAATTTTTTTGATCTATTGGGAGTGTGTTTACACTGCCAAAAAATGGTATTTTTTAACACATATAGAGTAATTTAGATTTAATGAAATAAAGTTTCAATAATGGTTTTAATATGGTTGAACAGTTGTCATAATGGGACACTTTACAACCCAGTTAGCAAATTATTCATTTAAATAAATAATTTTGAAGTAATATGTGTATGGCAAGCTAGCCAACTTCCAGTCATAATTTGCAGATATATTTCTGTTATATTTCTTATGTGATTTTGTGTATGTTAAATGCCACAAAAGATGCCCATGTGTGTTTTTTTTTAAATGAGTACATAGTTTTACTAAAAGATCACAGGAATTAGAAAAGGTCTTGTTCAAAATTTATTTATTTAGCTTTTGTTTACCAGGTAAGCAAACTAGACAGTCAGGTGCCTATTTTCAGGTGTGACCTTGGAGAATTACAAGGCACAAGCAAATAACAGTACACAGACAAGGCACAGGAGAATTACAAGGCATAGGCAATAACAGCACAAAGTCAAGGCACAGCAGTCAACAAGGGACAGTCGGGTACAGGTTAAATGTTACAGAATCAGCATAGCAATCATTAAGGAACAGACAAAATAACATCAGAAACAATATCAAATAGCACCAGGGCAGGCGGAGTACCCCAGACTACTATACCTGCTGGCACACCTACCAGTACAAATTCCTCAGTAATGGTTTTGGAAAATTGACTCACTGGTGGGCATTTTTTTTATGGGAAGGGAAACCGCCATGACTTAGCAGACTGAAGCTGAGACAGCACTGGAGCAAAGGAGGATGGAGACTCCCCTGGTTCTAAAGGTATCATATGGCCTTTATATCGGCACAAGTAGTACAGCAGTTTACATCTGTTGGTCACCAAGCTCCAAACTGGCTATCCTCGAGGCAGATTTGGGAAAGGCTCTCCAGCTACAGTACTATATAGGGTAAAGCAAGATTCCACCTCCTACCACCAACTATGTAGTATCAGTTAAATACTGGAGGAAGGTACACTATATGCTGAAACATAACCCTGCACCATGGGAATATGCACCACTCTGGGGAAACCAGGCTCTTAACATGGGGAAAGAAAGTATTCCCTGGAGGTTATGGGAGGCACAGGGCATCACCCAGATCCAAGACCTGTTGATACCAGGTATGATCACAGTTGACCCCTATGACTCACTCAGAGCCAAATACCACCTACCCACCACCCACTTCTGGAGGTACCTGCAAATAAGGGGTGCTATCACTCATGTTTCTAAGAGGAAGGAACCCCTCCTCCCAGACCCACGCTGTAAATGCTTGGCTGTCCCTGCCCAAGAACAGGGCCAGCAGAATCTATGCCCTACTCTGAGACACCCATCCAGACCCAACTCAATTGTCCAGAACCCAGAGGGAACAGTAGCTTAACTCTCCGATCTCAGACCAACAATGGTCACATAGCTGGTCGAGAATCCACTCATCATGTAGATCTGGGTGTAATCATCTCATCATGAACAAGACCCTACTATGATGGTATCACACCTAGTGGTGGGCGAAGTGGGCTCAATCTGCTCCATGAAGTGATTCGCGTAACAAAGGCAGATTCGCGGAGTGCTCACAATGCGAAGCGGAGTATTTCACGGTATAATGAGGAATGTGAAGTGCATTGAAAACAGCTACTTCACATTACTCTGCCTCCACTGGTCACTTCTCTTTCAATTTTTAAGGCGGAGTACATTGGTGGCAGTTCACTTTGCCTCACTTCACCTTGTTTTTGAGCTCCGAAGGAGGATTTTGCAGTGATTCATAGGAGTTCAGGTTACATGGGCTCTTTATTGATCTGCACAGCCTCAGTTAAAGGTAGTATGAGTAGGAAGGAGTAGGAGACAGTGTGCTCTGATAGCTGTCTGTAGGAATCTTTTAAAAGCTGTTCAAAAAGCATTTTTGCTGTTTTTTTGGGGATCCAACTGTAGTTCATTGATTGTAGGATACCCTCCTGTGCTCACAACATCGAGTGTTTTTGTTTGTGTGTGGATTTGCTATCCTGTTTAGCCGATCACTAGAAACAGGGAGGTACCCAAAGACTGAGGATAGCAGATGTAGTCCCTTATACAAAAGTGGGAACAAAGAGGAAGCAGGGAACTACAGACCAGTCAGCCTCACCTTGGTAGTGGGGAAGATCATGGAAGCACTACTGAAGGAGAGATTGGTGGAACATCTGGTTGTCAATGGACTACAGGATCCAAGGCAGCATGGTTTCACCAGGGGAGGTCTTCAGACCAACCTCACTGAATTTTGACTGGGTGACTAGGGAGGTGGATCGGGAGGGCAGTGGACATGGCCTATCTGGACTTCAGCAAGGCCTTTGACACTGTGCCAAGAAGACTATTACACAAACTGGGGAATATGGGTGTGGGCAGGACAGTAGTGTGGTGGGTAGGTAACTGGCTGGGTGGCAGGACACAGAGGGTGGTGGTAAATGGCTGTCACCCACAGAGGGAAGAGTGACCAGTGGGTACCACAGGGATCAGTGCTGGGACCAGTCCTATTCAATATCTTCATCAGTGACATTGCACAGGACCTAGAAGGCAGAATTTCACTGTTTGCTGATGACACAAAGCTCTGTAACACAGTAGACACACCAGAGGGTGTAGACAGAATGAGAAGGACCTGCAGAAACTTGAAGAATGGTCAGGGTTTGGCAGTTGAAATTCAATGCAAAGAAGTGCAAGATAATACATATGGGGCACAAAAACCCTGGCACAATATATCAGTTGGGGGTAGGGATATAGCATGCACCAAGCAGGAAAGGGATCTTGGGGTTATCATCTCTGATGACCTCAAGGTAGGGAAACAGTGTGACAAGGCAGCAGGTAAAGCAAATAGGATGCTGAGATGCATAGGCAGGGGCATCACCAGCAGGAAAAGGGAGGTCATAATTCCGCTATACAAGACACTAGTGAGGCCCCACCTGGAGTACAGTGTACAGTTTTGGAGACCATACCTACGTAAGGACATAGACAGGGTAGAGAAGTTTCAGAGGAGGGCAACAAAGATGGTGCATGGATTGCATCACAAGTCCTATGAAGACAGGTTGAAGGAACTGAACATGTACTCCCTGGAGGAGAGGAGGGAGAGAGGGGATATGATAGAAACATACAAGTATCTCACAGGGAGGAACAGGGTGCAGGAATACACTATTTTAAGCGAAAAGATGTTCTAGGACTAGAGGGCATGGGATGAAGTTGAGGAGGACGATTCAGAGGAAACATGAGGAAGAATTTCTTCACAGAATGGGTGGTGGACAAGTGGAACACCCTGCCAGAGGAAGTGGTGGGGGCTGAAACAATCACGGGATTTAAGAATGCATGGGATAGACATAAAGGAATTCTGGAGGTCAGGGGTAAGGGGCAACAGACTTCTAGGAAATCATAAACTGAACTTACAAGCTCAAATGGGCAGACTGGGTGGGCCATAGGCCCTTATCTGCCGACACTGTCTATGTATCTATGTATTTTGAATGTAAATTTACAACACTGAGTGTGTGTGGTGAAAGACAGTGAAGTGTGCTGTGTGGGGGAGGGGTGTATCTGCATGTAAGTAGATTTAAGTTGGAGAACTAGTGATTTCTTTGTGTTTTGGTAATATTTTTGTTATATAACTGTGTTACTGTACACATAGTAAAATTGCCAGTGATAGCACAAATTTTCTTGCTGCTTGTTGCGTGAATGTGGTGCAACATTTCATAAGGTCAGGTTATTTTTTTTTTTTTAACATGTAATGTTTTATTGAGGTTTTCAGTTTTCATTTGGTCCGCTATACATAGCAGCATATTCACCATATGATTCAGATACTGATCCCAGGCACGGATATCTAAGACATTGCCATTTTACAGAACTTTCCTAGATACCAGTTTAACTTTATATAAAGTGTTAGTTATACAATGTCCATGCCCCCAATTACCTAAGCAGGAGACCTGTCCTATATATGTAGCATACTAATAACTCTACTCTGAAGATTGGCCCAGGTAACTACGGAACATACCGAACAACAGAATCTTGCATAGCTATGCAGACCTATCTGTTTGAACAACAGGTGATTGCTAACTATATTTTTACTCGGCTTATGCCCAACAGGCCCACAGTATTACACTTTTTCTATAGATACAGTTAGGTAACGAGAGAACAGTAAAGCAACAATTCAGCCAAATATATCGATTCAGGCAGGAAAAGAAAGAGGAGTATAACAGAGTCTACACACCATAGAGGAAAGTACATGGCATGAAGTATACCCACCTCTGTTCACTTTTACCCTTAAGTAGTAGGAGTGACAGGAGGATTCTGTGGAGAAGGAGTGGGCACTTTGCAAATTTGTGAGTGGAGATAGGCATCCCACTTTGTGTGATACTCGGCCATTTTACCTCTGACTGCAGCCGTCAGCCTTTCAAAGGTGGCAAGCCTAACTAAGGCTGCCCGCCATTGAGAAAGTGTGGGGGGCAAAGGCTGCCTCCATTTCAAAAGCAGAGCTCTTTTGCTTTAATGACAGCACATATGAGCCAGGCCTTTTAGCAGGGGTAAGTGCGATAATTGAGAATGTGTCTCCTAATAGCAAGGAGTAATGATGCCGGGACAACGGGGTACCCACTATTGCAGAGCAGTCCTTTAAAACTGCAGTCCAGAAAGTATGAATAACTGGACACTGCCAGAGTATGTGGTAAAGGTGGGCCGGGGAAGAGTGACACCTCCAACAGCTATCTTGAGGGATTATGCTACGCCTGTGTAAGACTGCAGGAGTTTGGTACCATAGAAGAAGAATTTTTAGTTGAATAAGCTGACTCCTGGAGTCTACATAGGCGCGGTGGGCCAGTCTGAGACAACCCTACCACTGTTGTAAGGAAAAGTTGTGAGGAATATCCTGCTCCCATGTGGCTCTGCTGGGAAGAGTGGCATCCGGCTGGGAATCTCTGAGAGTTCTGTAGATAATACTCACAAGGCCCTTGCCCCTATTAGGCAGTGAGATGTTATTCAAACAGCTCCAAGGGGACTGAGGGGACCAGTGTTTAAATAGAGGAGTCACAGTGCTGCGTAGTTGGAGAAACCTCCAGAAATCCTAATTTGGTACTTCATGTTTGGCTTTAAGCTGCTCAAAGGACATCACAGTGTGTGAATTAGGAATTAGCAGGTCAGCTATCGTCTGTATACCTTTAGATGCCCAAGAAGCCCAGTGAAGTGGTTTGTGGTCCACCCTTACAAGCGAGTTACCCCATATCAGGCATAACTTAGAGGGAGATAATCGGTTAAGAACAGCAGTTAGGCCCATTGCATGCTGCCACAAGGAACATGAATTTGCCATAATTGGCATAAGTTGGGGAATAGTCGGCTTCCTGTTAGATAGCAGAGAATAAAGGGGGGTTCCTTTTGCCAGCTTATCTTCCAGCACCGCCCACTGAGGAGGGAGAGCATGACGAGGAACAAACCATGTTAAGGTCTGGGCCATGTTGAAAGCCAGGTGATATCCCACAAACCAGGGAAGCCCAAGCCCTCCTTTTGACCAATGTGCCTGCAGTTTTCCTCTACCCCACCTAGGGAGGCCTCCTTCCCATAGAAACTGTGCCACCAGCCTATCTAGGGCCTGGAATAGTTTCTGGGAGAGTAGGATTGGGAGATTACTCAATACATAGGAAATCCTCAAGAAGATAAACATTCTTACCTCCTCCACTTTACCCTTTAAAGTTAACTTCAATTTCCGCTAGTGCTGAACCTCTGCTGTAAGTGTTGTTAAGAGGGGGGAAAGTTAGCTGATTCAAGATCCTTCCAGGCTGCCGTAATATTGATACCCAAGTATGGGAAGCCATGTGGTGCCCAGGAAATGTCTGAGGTCAGGTTGTTTAAATTACAAATTTACATTACGTGGCACTGAGTACACTGAACTTTTGCATTTGCATCGCACTCCTCGTTCAGCATTGTACACAAAGTGTTCTGTGTTGTGTGTGCAGTGTTGCGTGCATCAAATATAATACACCTTTTAAAATTTGTGACACAGATCAGTGTAAATACAACTAAGCGCACCAGTGTGAACCTGCTATCCACTACAGCTGCCTGATTTTGTACTGCGATCATGTTCTCTGTTCTTAGTGTTGCTGCTTGTAGTGCCATAAAAATCAGCACGGTCTGTATTCAGTGCCCGCCCCCCACGTTGAAAAGGTATTTTATACCAGACTGGATTGTTTTTCTGACCCCATCAGCACCACTGCTTACTGAAGTTGTTTTAATTCTGTGACAGTGTCACAACACAGTAGTCCCTTATCTGCTGCTGAAGCCACAGTTGTTTATTTTGCTTCACATCCAGCTAGTGAGTAGCGACCCTCCAGTCAGAAAGTGAATGTATCAAAATCTGAATTCGGTAATAATATTTGCGGTTGATCCCCCAAAATGCCTGCAAAGAGACGTGAAAGTAAAGCTGTTTCTGGCCATGGCAATGTTGGCAGTAAAAGGGTCTGTGGGCGTGGTAGTAGTAAGCAGACGGAGAAGTACATTGCTGATGTGAGGAAAGGTATTTCTCTTGCAATGTTTTTTACAGCCCAATCAGTATCTTCACTGATAGCTGGAGGAGATGATGTTTTCCCAGCCGGTGGTGTTAGTGTTACTGGTGTTAGTGGTGGTGGAGGTAGTATTAGCATTGTTGCATCAAGTTCTAATTCTGACCAGTGTACCATATCCAAACATATTGAGTGTGAAGCAGTGCAAGTGAGTGACAGCGTAGATTATGTCATACTTCCCAGTAACATCCCATTAACTGAACCTGATTCTGATGATCATGTCAACGATAGCATACAATGTGATATTCCATCCACCGTGGCACTTAACGTCACTCATTTTCCATGCAGTGATTCACAGTGTGGTGAAACAATATCAGGTGATGGTGGTGTAGATGCTGCTGATGATGAATGTGTTGCTGCTGATGATGATGAATGTGATGATGCTGATGATGATGAATGTGATGGTGCTGCTGATGATGAATGTGATGATGCTGCTGATGATGAATGTGATGATGCTGCTGATGATGAATGTGATGGTGCTGCTGATGATGAATGTGATGATGCTGCTGATGATGAATGTGATGATGCTGATGATGATGAATGTGATGATGCTGATGATGATAATGTGATGGTGCTGCTGATGATGAATGTGATGGTGCTGCTGATGATGAATGTGATGATGCTGATGATGATGAATGTGATGGTGCTGCTGATGATGAATGTGATGGTGCTGCTGATGATGAATGTGATGGTGCTGCTGATGATGAATGTGATGATGCTGCTGATGATGAATGTGATGGTGCTGCTGATGATGAATGTGGTGATGCTGCTGATGATGATGCTGCTGTTGTTGCAACATGCTGTCACATGTTAGCATCCAAGCAGGAGATGTGGATGTGTGGAGGGACATTGATGAATACGATGATGATGTAATTGACCCCAGTTTGGGAACCAGAAAAAAAGAAAATTGGCTGTGTCTGAATCTGTTTGCAGGAATCTCCTCCTGTAAAAACTTGTGATTTACTGGTTTTAGTGGATGATGATGATGGTGTCGATGACAACCCAGTAATCAATATGATAGGTAATCATGGTGGTCAGTTGCAGTCCAGGTGTGCAGTGCCAGAAACATCATGCCCCCTCAACACTTCAGTGCTTAAAATAACAGACTTAAATAAGCCACATCATCATGGACATGTTAAAAGCAGATCATCACAGTCCCTTGTTTGGGATTTTTGTTCAAGATGCAAATTATAATTCAGTTGCAATCTGTCAGCTTTGCCATGTATTTGTGAGTTGAGGTAAAGGGAGCTATCTTGGGACGGGAGGACAGCATACGCATCTTAAGAATAGGCACTTGGCTCTGTGGACCCAGTACAAGCTGGCAGCTAATACCAGACTTGGGCGTTCACCCATATCACCAGCGGGAACCATAGCCAGCATGTTATCCCCTTCCATGACTGTTAAGCCCAGTAGGAAATTAAACATGTGCAGTAGTGCGGTAATAGGAGCAGAGAATTACTACAGGCATGATGAGGTGGAGGACCATAATGACTTTGAAATGTTGTCCAGTGCTGGTGAGAGTAGCAGTTTTTGTGGTGGTGGTGGTGAATGCAGTATGTCTAGTGCAAGTGGTACATCAACCCCGTTGGCAAATCAGGAAAAATAACATCATTTCTGGGTTTGTCATCATCACCTGTGCAACCGTCTTCATCAAATGTCCACACTCCACCCCCTGCCAATGCCATTCATCACAGAGCACAACCATTTGTGACCAACAACACACACCATTAAAACGTTTAAGTCACACGCTACAGAGTGTTTTTGTGCATAAGCTGAAGTACCTCCAATCATACAGTGTCACATGAACTTAATGCTGCTGTAGTGGAAATGCTGGCAATCAATCTTTGCCCTTCTCCTTTGTGGAGAATTCTGGTTCTGAAGGTTTGCTGCCCATGCCTGTCAAAATGGAAAGTCCCATCTAGGACATACTTTTCTACCCGTAATGTTCCCGAGTTGTTCCGTTGTCTCAGACTCAGAAAGACATGCCCTTCAACATTCCTCCTCTCCATTCATCCATTTAAGTATGGATATGTGGACAAGTGGCAAAACTGCGGGTATTTCATATCTGTGTATAACTGAACACTGGGTGCAGGTGCAGGGGGTTGCTTGTGATGCAGGTAGTGTGAATAATCAGCACAGGAAGGTGGATTGTCATGGTAGCAATCTTCCTGGAATTTGCCAGCATGCAACAATTGCTATGCACAGTGTGACCTGTTCACACACTGGTGAGAACATGTTGGACATGGTACTGACTGAAACTGACAGATGGCTAAACCCTCTGTCCCTGAGAACTGGGTTCATAGCAAGTGACAATGGGTCAAATGTGGTGAAATGCATCACGAATTGTGTTTTTTTTCATGTTCCTTACATGGTCCACTGTTTAAATCTTGTGGTTCAGGAGTTTCTGCAGCACCCTGACATAAAGGAAATGCTGACATTGCATGACGTATCTGATCTCACTTTTCAAGATCTGGAAAGGCCCGTGACCTACTACGGCAGTTGCAGATACAAAACAGCCTGCCTCAGCACCGCTTGAAGCTGGAAGTTGTCACCCAATGGAACTTCACGTTATACATGGCAGAGAGGTTGTATGAACAATACAAAGCCATCACAGAATATCTTGTTATGCACACTAGCTGTGACAGTTCTGGGGCCTCCATGTCTATGACGACTGAACAGTGGTGCCTCATGGACTCTAATAACAATTTTGCAGCCTTTTGAACATGCCACACAGGCAGTGAGTGGTGAGCCTGCCTCCATTAGCCAATCAATTTCACTGCTCTGGGTGCTGAGGCAGACATTGGTGAATGTACAGCATAGCCTTGATGTTGCCAGAGACAGTGGTAGCAGTATGTTGCTGAAACACATGCTGACAGTATTCGACCAGAATCATCACATTGTGAGCATTCAGCGTAGTGACAGCTTTGCCATGGCAACAATGCTGGACCCACGACACAAATGTGGTATTGCACCAGTACTGGAGGGAGGGGTCAGAACAGGTAAAAAATATCAGTGGTCAACTGGTTCACTTGGTTCATGGGGCACAGAAGTCACGTGTCAAGGTTTGCAAACCTCAGCAGCATAAGCCAGCTGAAGGTGTAGCTGGAGGGCCAGCAAGCATAACATGCAAGGGTAAGGGGACTGTAGTTCCAGGTGGTCTGTCATCCAAAGTGGTTGGTGTCAACCCACTTTAGGAGGCTTTGTCCCAAGTGGGTATTTGTGACATCAGTGATTCCGGGGGAACAGGCTGATGCATCAACAATTGGACTTAGTGTGGCACAGAGAATGGTTGAGTCATATTTGTCTGAAAACAGGCATCTGACAATAAGTGAAGATCCTCTTTTGTACTGGAGTGGAAAGGTCAGTGAATGGCCAGAGCTGACTGCAGTGGCACTGAAGTACCTCACATGCCCACCCTCCAGTGTAAGTGTTAAGAGGGTATTCAGCTCAGCAGGTGCAATAGTCAGGGATCATCAGACAAACCTGTCTCCTGCAAATGTTAGTTTGCTAATATTCATTAAAATGAATGAGAGGTACATACCAGCACAGATTGCAACCTCGGTATTTGTACCCCGGCATAGTCATAGAGGTCTTGCTGATGTGGAAATGGAGCATCCTGGTGGCACTGGCAGTGGCTGCCTGAAATGGCCCACCACTGACGTAGATGATGACACAATGGAGAAAGAATTTCCCAGTGGTCAGACTTCAGACATCGATGACTGTGAGGGCAGTTTTCTTTATGAGGATGATGATGTGGTTAATGTTGGCAGGTTTTAACTGCAGTATTTAAAAGGCGATGTGCCCCCCACCCTGGACCACCACCACCGGGACTGATGTTATCCAAATCTGCTGCCACCATGAGTCTGTCTGCCCCCCATGGACCACCACCACCACCACCAGAACTGATGTTATCCAAGTCTGCTGCCACCATGAGTCTGTATGCCCACCACGGACCACCAGCCTACCAGTGCACCACCACCACCAGCTTCTTAATATTTAAACCATAAAGTGAGTATATGCACTCATGTTTGTTATGCTGCCTCACTTCCTTAAGTTGTCTGTTTTGTTTTCTCTAGCTTTTCAGAGCCGCAGTGGCAAAACACATACAGTACACTTATTATGTTTCTTTTACAGGAGAATGAAAACTGGCTCCATCGCTAATATTACTAGTTGGGAAAGATGCTGTAGCTATACCGTACAGACAGAGAAGAAGTGATGTAATGTCCATGTGAAATCCATTCTGGTAAGTAAGAAGATTTTAATTCATCCATTTCATTGCTTTGTAAAGACTGCTGCAAATATTGCAAACAGGTTGTCTTAGTACTTGACAAGATGTGTCTCTGAAATGTAACTTAGTTGACAATAGCGATTGAGATTTGAGAACCAGGGAGGGACACGTAACAATGAAGTTGTAACTTTTAAGAAGTCATTCACTTCTTTTTTTAGGAAAATTCACGATACTTTGTTCTGTCAAAGTGGGCTTATCCAAAGAAGTTCACCAGCATGATCAGGCACACCCCTCCCTGACCTGAGCTTGGGCACACATGCAACATGCAGAAGTCGTCTCATTCGATGACCATGACCATCATTGATAACTGGACTCCAGGGGGATGCTGATGAAATCTGTGAAGAAATAAAAGAATAAGAAACCATTACAGACAAAACTGAAAATATGACCCCCCCCAAAAAAAAGAAATACTTACCTTCATGTGCTTGAGAATTATCCATTTCCATTTAAGTGCAAAAAATTATCATTGAGCACTGGATGGTGCACAGCAACAGTTCGGAGATGGAGTCACCTGTGTGATGCAGCACAATAATATGAGTACATGTCCATGTCAAGTTCAACCCCCCTCATCATCACCTACAAAATACACAACTATATATATATCTACTCACCAAGGCTACTATTACTGTACATCCAAATGGCACCTTTCAATCCAGTTGAGATGATCACTTTTCTGCACACAAGGAGGATGCATTCTGGGCCTGCAGAAAAAATCTGGGGACTCTGTGCCACTGTTGTGCACATGACTGACTGTGCCATAAATTCTGGGGGACTTTGTACGTGCTGAAACAGTCTCATTTTACTGTGTTACTACTTGTCAACTTTCTGGATACATGGAGGATGCATTCTGGGCCTGCAGACAAAATCTGGGGACTCTGTGACACTTTTGTGTGCATGACTGACTGTGCCATAAATTCTGGGACACTTTGTATGTGCTGAAACAGTCTCATTTCACTGTGTTATCACTTGTCAATTTTCTGGACACATGGAGGATGCATTTCTGGGGCTGCAGAAAAAAATCTGGGGACTCTGTGCCACTGTTGTGCGCATGGCTGACTGTGCCATTAATTCTGGGGGACTTTGTACATGCTGAAACAGTTTCATTTCACTGTCTTATCACTTGCCAATTTTCTGAACACATGGAGGATGCATTTCTGGGGCTGCAGAAAAAATCTGGGGACTCTGTGCCACTGGTGTGCATATGACTGACTGCACCATTAATTCTGGGGGGACTTTGTATGTGCTGAAACAGTCACATTTCACTGTCTTACCACTTGTCAATTTTCTGGACACATGGAGGATGCATTCTGGGCCTGCATAAAGAATCTGGGGACTCTGTGCCACTTTTGTGTGCATGACTGAGTGCGCCATAAATTCTGAGGGACTTCGTATGTGCTGAAACTGTCTCATTTCACTGTGTTACCACTTGCCAATTTTCTGGACACATGGAGGATGCATTCTGGGCCTGCAGAAAAAAATCTGGGGACTCTGTGCCACTTTTGTGCACATGACTGAGTGCGCCATAAATTCTGGGGGACTTTTATGTGCTGAAACAGTCTCATTTCACTGTCTTACCACTTGTCAATTTTCTGGACACAAGACAGATGCCTTTTGCGGATGCAGAAAAACGAGGCACCAAAACAGTGCACACACACACACACAAATCACACAGACACTTAACAGAAGGAAGGGACCCCAGAATACAAAGTGTAATGCATACTGAAGACAACAAAAAAAGGGCATAATTGCATACAAGGGTCAGGGATGTTGAAGGAATACATTTTATGGCACAGCAAGGAAGGTGGGGGGGAGGGAACATGGTGTGAGGAAATAAAACTAATGTGGGATCCTATGGTGAACTAGCAGCAGTTCCAGCATGGACATAATCTGAAGCTGATGTCCCTCTATGTAATCCAGCCTCTGCTCCACAGCACTCATCCTCTCGCTATTCTCCTCAACAGCACTCCAGAGAACTGCCAAGTCAGACAGTGTTACATGCACTCCTCTGGTGTCCACTCCTTTGACAGGCTGACCTGCTGGTGGTGGTGGTAGGGGTGCTGGGGGAGCAACAGGTGCTGCTGTGGCCCTCCTCTTCTTAGGGATGCTGCACCCGCTATGCACAGTGACACCCTCTACCACGGAACGGCCAGCAGGTGCAGACATGGTCCATTCTGTGGCAGCCTGCCACTTCAACTGGTAGTGATTAAGCATATGGGTGTGCTAGCCCCCAGTCCCCAGGTGACTCCCCGGGGGCCATGGAGCACCTCCACTGCACATAGGTGACACTTCACCACACTGCTGTCCCCCAGACACAGTCAAAAATCTGCCAAACAATGGAGGTGCAGGGAGGACCAGGCACAGGCAGGGGAAGACCAGATGAACTGGCAGTAGGCTGCTCACACTGCTCAACAGTACTGATGGGATCCACACCTGGGCCTGGGGGAACAGGCACATCCTGCTCCAAAGGACCTTGTGCTGGACTTTGTGGTGGTGGTGGCTGAACTGCCTCAGAGTCAGGAGGCAGTGCTGGTACTGCTTCCAGGGGTTGGACACTCATAAGTTTAGAGTGGTCCAACACAAATGGGCACCCATGCCCCCCATGCATGTGCACGGTACAACGACACGTACTACCATGCTCTCCCAGAGCTGCCCCCACCCCAGACATTCCCTCACCCTGCTCCATCTCACGACACAAGCACAACACACACACAGTCACACACACACAGACAAACAACTAAGTAGGTAAGAAAAATAAAATTTACAGAAAGAACAAATTAAGTAAAAAACAGTACAGAAAAGAAAAAAAAAATGTAGCTTTTAAAAAAAGCTGTTGGGTTAAGTATCAAATTTTAACTCTCCTCCTCTGCAATCAAAACACTCCTCTCTTTAGTACACACTCCTCTCTCTCAGCCTGCACAAGAGAAAATGAAACTGTGTGACTCACTTCCTTCCTGCCTGGCTAGAGAGCATGTGACTTACAGTACTGTAAGCCATGTGATGTGTGGGGGGGGGCTGCCAAGTCTGAAACACTAAGTGGATCACTTAGAATCATAATGAGGAACGCAAAGTCCATTGAAATCAATGACTTTGCCTTACTTCGCGTTCTCATTATGCTAACGCGAAGTGGTAATGACAAGGCGAAGTGAGCACTTTGCATTGCCCACTCCGCAGAGCGCCCACTACGCGTGCACTTCACCAGTGAATATTAAATTTGCTGCATCTCTAATCACACCCCAGCCAAGCTTGAACACCTGGGACTCAACTCAGATGATCAGTGCTGGAGATGTGGGCAACCAGATGCCCACCTGTATCACATCCTCTTGGAATGCCCACTGCCACATAATTACTGGGAAGATATACAATCCATGTGCCAAGAAATCTACCAGGAAGTACCCCCAGAACCTCCTTGCTGCTGCTGGGATGTGAGAGGACAGGCCTCCACAAAGCAGCCCTGGTGCAAAGTGGGCTACAGTACTGGGAGCATCTGCTAAGAGACTGATTCTGAGGAGATGGCACACCACAGAATGCCCAACTCTCTCAGAACTTCTTCAATCCTTGGCGCAGGTGGCCACGTACAAAATACTCTCAAGTTTTGCAACAGGCACCATGTCCAAATACATAGCTTGTTGGCAGCCATTCTTGGACTCGAGGTTCTGTCACAAAGCCCAGTCAAATCCGAGATGAAGGACCCCCTTACCCTCTGGAGATCACACCCTCTAGAACTCTTTGTATCCCTTGAGGCACTTTGCATTCATCGTCCAAGCTGTTAGTATTATCCCACATAGTATTGCATTGCTGAATTGTACATAGTTGTGTTTTAGATCACTTGTAGGATAAGGCTGCACACCAAGACAGGCATATCCTACTTCAGTGCTAGACCTGCATCTGATAAAGAAATAGGAGGTCAAGATGAATGTTGCCTCAGGATCCCTCCCCACACACACACACACACGCATACATACTCCTGAGCTTGAAGGAGCACTGATAGAAGGGGGAAGGAACACTGAGGATATTCACATGCTGTTACACTGTTGCATGGTTCCACCCATCAGTTTTGCATAGATAACACTTGTACAGGTCTGAGATAAATATTGTTGCACTGTATCCCTGTAGATACCACATGTTGCAGTGTACCTCAGGGTATCTGTATGGTGTTGGTCTGCTGTAATAATAAAAATTGTTAACCAAAAAAAAAAAAGAAGTCTTGCAAAATACAGTATGTGACATTCCTATGTGACCCAGGAAAACAGTTACTAGCCAGGAAGCTGAAAATTAAATTTTCAAAGGGGATGGAAATCCCTGGTTAGCTAATTGGTGTAATAAAGTCTCAGGATGAGGGAAGCTATCCCCCTGTCATAAACCTCTAAGATCAAAAGGAGAAATGGTTTTAGACAGGAGGTGTCGGCAAGGTTACCACAATCTGATTATTTTTTTTTTAGTAGTGCCAGGAAGTGGTGATATGAGGACCCAAATAATGAAACAAATAATAATTCCTTAAAATCTGGAAAGAGCAAGAATAACTGGCTTAAAAGTTAGGACCAGAACAGACCAGGACTTTTTACAGATAGCCAGATGGACTATAAATACTCCTGTCAACAGAAGCTCATGTAATGCACTTTGGACAATCTCTTGACAAGACATAGAACAACCTGCCAGTGGCTGAAAAGGAAGAAAGGATTTTTCAGACTCTTATTCTTCCAGACTATAATTTACCACAAACTTAAGGTAGAACTTTAGATAACAGTTATAGTGCATTTTTCATGTATATTTTCCACTTTTATTTGTGTTATTCTGTGACCAAAATTTTCTAAATATTTTAGTTGTAACTGTATGATTAATAATTATTTTAGTAAAAACATTTGATTTTAAGAAACCTGACTTAGAGAGATTTTCATGTTGTGTGTGGTTGTAGGACGTCTAATAATAATGGGTGACTAAACTGTTATTGCAAAGGGGTGTCACCATAAGCTACCAATCGAACAAGGGTTTATACAGGGAAATCTAGGTAAAGGCAGAGAGAATATGAAAGTCTCAAGGAAGGGTCTGTGGGGATTTGAACCAGGTTATTGCATGCCTGTGGGAGAAGACAAAATCAGGGTTACAAGGCTAACCTGAAGAGTTTCCAATGCTTGGATCTTCCTCCTTTGTATAATGACCAAGAAAGAGTTCTCATTTGGCTACAAGACTTGAGACTGGTATTTTACCCTTATCCAGCATAAAGAGGGAGCCCTGGGGCCTTGTGATGGGTGTTCAGTCATGACCCCGGCAAGCATTCTAGAAGGACACAGGGAGGGTATCCCTGTTTTCCCCCTCCCTGTCATGGACTGCACTTAGGGATGAGCACTGTGAGCTCAGTGGACCTGACTCTCAGAGTGAGTTTGTGACAATATGCATATGGTTAAATATGGATAATATGTATTCAAGAAGATTCTTTTAGCAAAATTGATTTGAAGTATGACATGATTTATTGTAAAATATTAGTTCTACAGATCTTGAGGGAGTAGTGAGTAAACTACAAAATGTTGATCAATGTTTTTGGTGAATGAATATCATTTAAGTAAACTATTCTAAAATGTATTCCAGTGAGTGGGTCTCTTTCTCTACGTGTGCGTCATAAGCATATGCAAATTGCCATGAAGGAATTTGGACTGGCTCAGCTTTAAGCAGAATTGTATGGTGCCAAAAGATCTGACAATGCAACAAGGTAAGGCAGAGAACAGCAGACACAGACACATGTTTCATCCTTGTTAGGACTCATCAGTGTGTTATATCAGTATCTCATCCCAGATGGAGAAAGCCAGTGTTAGGAGGATCTTACTTGCTTGGGTCATGGGGAGTCCACAAACGTGAAGCACTACAAAAGGAAAAAAAAAACAGAGCAAATGCCCTGAGGCAAGTGTTACCCTGGAAGGGTATCAGCCATACAGTCAGATTTTAAAGAAAAATGCAATTGCACAGACACATATTTCATCCTTGTTAGGACTCATCAGTGTGCCATATCTGTATCTCAACCCAGAGGGAGAAAGCCAGTCTTAGGAGGGTCTTACTTGTTTAGGTCATGGGTAGTGCTGGGCTAAAGTTGCAAATTGCTGTTTAGTGGAACTTTCATGAAAGTCTGCCAACTTTCATGGAGTCTTCCAAACTTCCACCCATAGCAAAATCAGAAATCTTCCATATATGGTTTGAGAATTTGTATCCTGTTCCATGGAATTTTCTTGCTGAACTGCAGAATAATGCACATGAGCTGTGGAACTAATCCACAGTTCATGTAATTATTCTGCAATTCAGATACAAAAAAAAACATTACCTGGTGTCTCTAGTGGCACCCCCTCCCTCTGATCACTGGCCCTATAACATTTTATTTCCCTGGCATCTAGTGGCATCCCCACCCTCCGATCATTGGCACACTAACCTTTAATATTTCCCTGGTGTTTACTGGCACCCTCATGCTCCAGTCACTGGCTCCATAACATTTTATTTCCTTGCGTCTAGTGGCACCCTGCATCCTTCAATCGCTGGCACACTAACCTTTAAAGATCAAAGACAAAAGTGGAGTTATTTTAAAAAGATGTACTATAAGTCAAGGCGAATGTAAATGAAATAAAAATGATTCTTATAAAAATCTATATGTTTGGTGTATTTATTTTTAATTCAAAGTCTGATTTAAGAAGCTGTTCTTGCAATATGAGCTGATACCGTTTTTTTGTTTCTTTCAGGTGATCTGACTCTGTCTGACTGAGCCTCTGATGTCAAACATGAAGTGACGACATCTTTGGAGATGCTCATGCTTACTTCAACCAGCTGACAATACAATACATTGTGCGCTGTTCTCAATGATTTAAAATAACTGTCAGTACATCTTACAGTGGTGTATAATGTTTAAAGATTTTTTTAAAGTTTGTATTAATAAATAATATTAATGCAACAGTATAAGTTTGGTCATCTTTTTTTAAACAAGTTGTCAGTGCTTGTGGACTCTCTCATCTTAGGCAGAATGAGCAGTTTTATGTGATAAGAGCGATTCTATTATCTCATGGAACACAAACCACAAACAAAAAGCTGCCTGACATCAAAGGGGAAACCAAAATAACATCGACCGCCACAGACAGCTATGGTCACTACCCTTCTCACAGCAAAACAGTACAAAATTATTATTTATTTATTTATTTTTTGTTGACTGAGTAAGTGCACTAGACAAATCCTGCCTGTTTTCAGGCATGACCCGGGGGAGGGGGATACAGATGAATGCCAACTGACGTTGAACCAGACTAAGCTGTTGGTGGTATTTTTAGTGAATGAGGGAAATTTGGCCAGGACACTGGGGGAAATTCCCCTACTCTTGCTGCAGAGGGCACTGAAGCGCTGCAGAAGAGTGTGGAGAAGCTCAGTATGTCCTAGACCATGGATGGGGATGGTCAGGTTTCTGACGCTCCAGAGGAAACACATAGCCAGCCTGAAGAGAGTGCCATCATAGATATGAATTCACTACCAGAAGTTATATCGGAGACATGTATGGAGCAACCTTTTATGGCTGATGTTGTTGGTGACCTGAATACTGAGGAAATTAAACTTCAAGAGGAACTGGAGGTAAAGAAAACTCAATTATTGGCTCTAATTTCTACTGCAGAATGAAATATAATCTCAGCAGATCCAGACTGGAGGAAGAAAGAAAAAAAACTGAAACGGTCGGTAGCTAGTCCCATATTAGGTACTAGCAAATGTCTACCACTAAATGCTGGTTCTGCCCCAGAGGGAAATGTGGACAGTAATTATGAGGTTTTGATAAATGAAAACAGTTTATCAGGAGCTGCAGACAACTGGTCTCCGGAGGATGCTTTACAGAGAGCAGGATGGCTATATAAAGGGAATCATTGGGTTCCTGATCCATTGGTACCGATTCCAGGTTCTCCGGGTAACCCAAGTATACAACTCAGCAGTATAGCTGGACAAAACCTCAAGTGCCCAAATGCTTCTTCTACAGCTGTGCATTTTGATACAGAGGCTCTAGGTTTAGATGCTGCATCAGATGTGGTTCCCCCTTCACTGGATCTCCAGGACTCTGAGGTTCTAAGTGGTTGTTCTCAGCAAGAGAACTTTCAAGAGGATTTCCTAGCTATCACTATGGAAAAGGTAGGAGAGTAGGGGGAAGGTTTGCAGCAACAGACTGGGCAGGGAAACCACAGTAGTTTCTCTAGAGAAGCCTTGTCTGCAGTGCAAGAACGGGGGAGTTCTAAGTCATATGCTGGGCTTTTTCGTAAGCAGCCGAAAGGAGATTCTTGGTTCAGATCCAATATGTTGGGACGGCTCCAATTCCTCCTGATAGACTTTGGGTGGGAAAAACCCTTATTAAAGGCCAGATGGGCTTTACCCCTATTGATGTGTATGCATTTATACATGCGCCTGGGGATAGGACTTACAATGTTAGCTTCTGTTCGATGGTACTTTTGGATACATTTTGGAAACTATATTATGAACAGAAAGACTTAGAAGAATGGAAAGAGTTCTTGGCACTCCTCATAACTAAACCCACTATTAAAACTATAACAGTGTTGTTTAGGAATGAGGGGGTAGATGTAAACAACATTAAATTTTCATTGGAAAAATGATGTACAATCTTTGAATATCCTAGGCCAATCATGGACTGGAATGGATTTTGGAATGGAGGATGGAACTTTTGGGTTCAATTAAAATAAACTGATAGGGGGATTCAACATCTGCCAAGTTCCTTTTTTGGGGGGAGGGACAGGGGTATATTGTTTTATGCAGGACAGCCTAAAAGTTGTTACCGATGTGGAGCTTTAATGCATTTAAAAAATGACTGTGATAGCATAAAATGTTTTCATTGTGAGGTATTAGGTCACTCTGCTGCCCAATGTACAGCCCCCCCAACCTGTAATCTTTGTGGGGACGAAGACCATGGTTTTCGGGAGTGTCCATGGGCAGCCCACAATTCAGAGGAGTCTTCAGATCATGAGATATTTCTCAAGCTCAGAGGCCTTATAGGAATGGGGTAGAACATGATATGATACATCCTCCTCTGCTTCGGGGTAGAGTGAGGGGTGAAAGTAGTGTCTCCTCCTCTAGTGGTAGTAGGGAGTGGTTACATATGGGAAGACAGGGTATGGCTGTCCCCCCTTTACCTCAGGCTAATAAAGATAAAGAGAGTTCTGGTGTAGAGGTAGTGGAAACCCCCTTTGTAACCCCCCAAGGTTCTCCTAAGTGTATTTCAGTTCAGTCCAATGTACCCCTCAGGAGCACATGGAAGTAGTAGTCCTACATGACGGTACTTTTCCAGGGAGTCCAGGAGTTCCCTCCTCAAGCTTGCTAAGGGTGGAATGTTCAGACTGTGCATACAGTGTTACCTTTATCACCTTTATCCCTTTCTAATAAATTTTCTGCTTTCACTTCATGGGGGGAGCAGGTGGATAGGGAAGACCCTATGGAAGAAGATCCGCAGATTTCAAGCCAAGTTTCCCCAAATTCGAAGGTTCAGAACTTGCAAGAGGTGGTGTTACAAAAAAGGGTTACAAGATCAAGTGAAAAAACTATAAATAAACCTCCTTGAAGCTATCAGTTTACGAGTGGCATGTTTAAATGTCAATAGTATCAAATCAGAATATAAACGGAAAATAACTTTTGGAATTTTACAAAAGTTAGATTTTGATGTGTTTATGTTACAAGACACTAGACTTCATACCTTAGTTGAAACATCACAAGCAACTAGAGAATGGTGATGGGGTCCTTCCTTCTGGTCTAATGGAATGGAAACCTGTTGTGGAGTGGGTTTCTGTTTTGTTCTTCTAATGTTCAGGTATTGCGTTTAGTGTATATTGATCCTGGTAGAGCATTATTATTAGATGTAGTTATTAATTATTTTTGTAGATTGATTACAGTTTATGGTCCACAATCAAAAGCTTTAAGAATTGAATTGTTAACTAAAATTGCTTACTTGTTTACTAGCTGACAGATTTTTTTGGGGGGGGGGGTGATTTAAATATAAATTTTAAAGTTCAGAAAATTAAAGAAAAGCAATATTGCGATAAGACTTTTTGGAAAAACCTGATATTTCAGGCTAGACTGAAAGATTTTCAGGGGAGTAGTATAAGCTCTGGTAAAGCCACCTTTTTTAAAGGTAATCTTTCCTCCCACATTGATTTCTTATTTTGGAAACAAATGTTGGAAGTCTCTGAAATTTTTATTTTACCCATAGAAATGCCAGACCATATGTTGATTGTGGTAAATATTGCAATCCCCCAGTAAGGGAAACTAGTTCAGGGTTTAGGAGATTGAATGTATCTTTATTAGGAAATCTCGTAATTGTGTCTGCTTTTAAAGAATTGCTAAGGGATAAGGTTTCCACGATATTTTTATATGATGATATAGGATTATGGTGGGAAGATTTAAAAATTCTTATTGTAGAATTTTTAAGACTCATGGGAAAGTTCAAGCTCTATTGAAATACAAGGAATACTTAGTATTCAGATATGAACTAGGTGTATTAATAACAAGGCAGTGTGAGGAAGGGATGGATCTTAGAGGGGAGATTGCTGCAGTCAAACAAAATATGAGATCATATCAGTATGACCGTTTATGTTCCCTTCAGAAAGAACAAACTTTTGGTACTCAGGGGAAAGCTGAAAATATTAATCCTTTTGTCAGTTGTCAAAAGCGTAGAGAGAAGAAATTGATTAAATCTCTAAAAACATCACAAGGAACACTAGCAACAGATAATGGTACTATTATAGGGATCATTGTTCAATATGTCAAAGAAATGTTTGGCTCCCAGTTGGAATTTTCTCACTTTACTTCCCAAATTTTATAGGCAGCAGCTTTACCGAAACTGCTGAAGAATTTACAATGATTTTGAATCCCCTTTTCAAAATTAGAAATGGATAGAATAATTAAGAGTCTCCATGCAGAGATTTCACAAAGCTCCGATGGTTTGCCTAATGTCATATATAAATTATTAATGGAGATTATTCCAGTAGAAATGCTGATGGTGTATAGATTTTTTCAAGAAGAGTGTTATTTACCTCACAAAATATGTGAGGATCTGTTAATTTTTTTGTTTAAATCCGGGGATCCGACGAATTTGGTTAACTGGCATCCTTTTACTTTATTAAATATTGATTTTAAGGTCTTTGCCAAATTATTAGGAAATAGATTTGCGATGGTTATGGAAGATTTGATTAGTCCAACTCAATTTTGTTCAATACCCGGAAGGAAAATTACAGGCGCTTTGCTGTTACTTAGGGAGGTGGTAGAAGGGGATGGAGGGACTGGTATGGGGGAGAATTCTGGGTTTCTGGTTAGTCTAGATCAGGCCAAAGCATTTGATAGGGTATCTCATTCTTTTTTATGGGATTGTTTACTTGCATATGGGACTCCAAAAGAGTTTGTAGGTTGGTTAGAAGTTTGCTATGGGTTAGCCTTTGTAGTTCCTTACGATAATGGTATTATGGGTCCTAAAATTTAGGTGTCTAGAGGGTGCGTCAAGGTTGTCCTTGAGCTCTCTCCTTTACGTGTTATGATTGATCCAATTATGAGACTTCTGCAGCAATCCTCTAGAATTTTAGGTCTATCCGGGGGATATTCTTCTGCCTGTAAAGTACTGGCATATGCTGATGATATGTGTTTATTGATTCAGGACCAACAGTCTCTGATTATTGCATTGGACCTTATTCAGTTGGTAGGGAAAGCTGCAGGGGCTAATTTGAACATTAGGAAAACAAAATGTATAGACTTGAAGGGTTTTCAGGATACTCCAAAAGTGCTTGGAGGTTGTGAGGTAGCTACAAACCCACATAACATTTTAGGAGTCTATTTTGGAGGTAGTGGAATGGCGGAATATAATTGGTCTCGATTATTATCTGTGGGGAGTGAGATGGTGAGTACATGGAACAGATGGAAAGTTGGAAAAAGAAAAGGGTTTTCCTGATTAAGTCCTTTAACCCTAATTTTTACATATTAGCCCTATCTTTATGCTACCTAAAAATTGGAAGTTTCTTTATCTAGAGTTTTTTACTAGTTTTGGGGTAGCCATTTAAACCCTATTAAAAGGACCATATTATATAAAGAAGTTAAAGATGGAGGGGTGAATATGTTGAACCCTGCTTTATTTTTTTTCACGGTATTTTTTTTACGAATATAGTACCCTTGATAAAAGGTACTACTCAGTTATGGACCATATGGGGGTTTTCTCTATTCAAAGGGATTTTGTTAGAATGGGAGAAGGGTATTTTTTTTTCATAAAAATAAAAGGAGTCCTCATTTAGTAAAAATGTGGGAGGGGGTATTTGATTGGATTATTAAATGGGAAGTAAAATATAATATGGTACAAACCTTCTCTAGGAAGCTTTTGTACAAAGAATTATTGGTAGGTCAGTTTCAGGAACACTCTTTTTCAAGTTTTTCAAGCATTCAACATGAGTCAATATCTGCATATATTATGGATCCCCAGATCCCTGAACAAATGTGAGATACAGTGTGGTTGGGGTGCATCAGAAAATAAATGTTAAAGGAAACCAGAAGCATAAAGCTTTGTATAATAGGTATTGTTCTAGACAGTGTTGTAGAAGTGATAGAAACAATAGACCATTTATATTATTCTTGTCCTTATATTATTCAGTTTTGGGATATAGTAAAAACAGATGGAAAGATAGGCTGCCTATACCTCCAGATTCTACATTATTGTTTTTGGGATCCTGCTACTCGATTTAATCAGTTGTATATAGGTGCACGTTAGGGTTTTGTTTGCCCATTTTTATACTGGATATGGATTTGTAGATGTCGTTTAGTTTTGCAGCATCAAGACATTTCTGCTTTAGATCTTTATTTTATTATAATACAGGAAATTAAAAATGGAAGTCTGATGAATTATTAAAGGGAATACAAGAGAATTGGCAGAGAAATGGGCCTATTTTGATTTTTATAAAAAATAAATACATTTAAGGAGGGGTATATACTGTTTTCTGTAATATGTTTAGGGATTTTGTATGAATTAATACTTATTTAGAAGGTGTTTGTATTATTTAAAATCTTTCCCTCGGTTTGGGGTTTTGTATGAATTAATGCTGATTTATGTTAATTTCTTTCTCACAATGATTTGTATGATTTATTATGGATCTGTATATATTTGGTTATGATTTAATAAAAATTCCCTACTGTTGACCAGTAGGGGGACTGAGTGACTGTGAGCTTGGTCCATACCTCTCAACCTCTCTCGCCTCATAAATCAGGGACAAGGCTTAAAAATCAGGACAAAGACCCAAATCAGGGACACATCTTAATAATTATTAATATTCACTCAAAAAGCTGGCAGAATGAGGGGATTAGTGTAAGATGCATTGCGTGAAGAAGAACAAGTCTGTAACTGTAATATCTGGCATTATTTTGTGCTTACAATCCCCACTGTTCGATCATAAAAACACAAATTTTACGAGGGACACAGGAAAATTCTGAGGCACAATCAGGGACATCCCTGAAAATCAGGGACAGTTGAGAGGTATGGCTTGGTCACTTTCGTTAGGTCCTTGAAGGAAGATGGACATCTCTTGGGAAGGAGAGCGGCTGTTGAGCTCTGCCTTGGATTCTACGGAGATTGATGTGGATAATGCTGTATGTGATGATATGGTGCTTGAAGAGAAACAGATGTTTGCTTCTACTAAAGATTCAACTCAGCCTATGATTCAGCTGGTGAGCAGTATGGACTTTACTGATATTCCTAATCAGAACACCCTTCAAGAGCAGCTTAGGCTTCAGCTCGCTGCTTTAGCCAAAGAACAAGACCGACTTCAGCAACAGCTGTGCTCATTACAGTCCTCAACTACGCCTGTCAGTATTCAAGGCCAGGCTGTCATCTGCTGTGATGCTGATCAGGGAGATTCCCGAATTCGACCAGTCTGGTGAGTCTTTCCAAATCTCTACACTTGAGAAATCTGTTAAAAATTATCCCGTGTCGGCTGGCAGTAAAAAATCAGGAGTGATTCCATGCCTAGAGCCCTCACCAGACACAGGAGAACTTAAACATGATTTCAACTTGCCGCCTGCTGATAATGTACAAATTAAGGACCTGGATGAGCTCAACTCGGTCAGCGGCAGCTCCATTTCTGAGCTACACCCTACCACGCTTTCTAAAGCTGCAGGGTTTGTGTTCAGAACCCGATGGTAACATCCCAACTGGTTGCTCTAACCCTGAGGTTCCCTGTGTATTTCAAACTACCCCCTTCAACCAAGACGGGGTTTCGGAATTTTCTTTTGCAAAACAGCACCACTTGTTACATGAAAGTCTGGGGAAGACGGTAAAGACAAACGGGCAGCTATTATTTTTTCTAAATGAAATTTGGGGACAGTAGACACTGTGATATCCTCTACTTCTCAACGGTTTACAGAAATTAACTCGGGACCTTTCCCATCTGGTCCACACTCACAACCCCTTGCAGCAGATACATGGTCCCCACAAGAAGCTTTGAGTGAAGCAGGGTGGACCTTGCATAAAGGTACCTGGCTTCCCACACCTGGTTAGGATCCGAAATTGAACTTTTCACGGAATGAACTGACCTGGAAACCCAAGTCACCTGTTGAACCTCTGATATCTGCTGCTAGTTCTGAAGTTCTACCCTTAGTAGGGCCCTCTACTGCGGCCTCACAGATCAGTACTTCAATGACTACTGAAATTCCTGGTTCTGCTTTTATTAAAGGAACTGAACATTGCTGTAATATGTCACAAAATAAACCTGACCTTGAGAAGCCATTAATGTCAGATCTATTTTCTAAGATTAAGAAGGAAGTTGCACCTGTTAGAAATGCAGTCTGACTTCATTATAAAGGAGGGTTGGAGGTTAGGCCTGATAGGCATTATGTGGGTAAGAGTTTATTAAAGGATTCTACATTTTCACCCAGAGAGGTCTTCGCTTAATTAACATTTCGGTGAAGACAACTTTGACATTAGCTTTGTTCTGCCTATGCTTTGGATTTGTTTGGGAGAGGTACAACCAGGTAAAGTTTTCACCCATATGGACCCCCTTTTTAGTCATACCATTGTCTAAACCTTTGATAAAATATGTGATGATTATGTTTCAAAATGAGGGGGTTCTTGTGAATGATATTACCTACTGGTTGTCCCAAAAATGCAAGGTACTAAGTCCTCCTGAAGCCATTCTGGAATCTGAGCAGTTTTGGACTGGTGGCTGGAGGTTTAAAGTAAAACTTTGAGAAACTGATATTGGTATTTTTATTTTTTATTTAGTTTTTGTTGACTGGGTAAGTGCACTACACAATCATATTCCCAATTCTTTTTTGCTGGGGAGGGACAGAGGAGTTTGTTTTTATGCTGGGTAGCCTAGGGACTCTTATAAATGTGGGTCTTGCACTCATTTGTCTAGTTCTTGCGACAAGCCTCACTGTGATAATTGTGTGGAAATAGGTCAATAGCAAAAAAACTTTTCAAGTGGGGTCTTTCAAAACAGACTATAAAAGAGAGTAAGGGGCCTAAATTGTATGATACTGTAATGTTATTATTATACCCTTCAGTGCCGGCTTTTAAAAATTGTCTTTCCACATCAATCCCAGGGGTACTTTTTCAATTAAATAATCCCAGATTACCGGGCTATATGTGGGAGTTTTTATGGTTAACTGTATATGGTAGGATTGGGGTTAGGGGAAATGCCAAACATAAGGCTAAAGAGGAAAGGGTATGTCCTTTTTCTGGGTGTATAAATCAGGAAGAAACAGTTGAACATTTTTTCTTCCATTGTTTCTATGCTAGTTCCCTTTGGAAATTCCTGGCTTTTAAATGGCATATGAAATGGTTGTTGCACCTCAATTATGAGATCCTGGTCTTGGGTCATTTCCCTCAGCTCGGGAAATATTATAATATAGAAACTTTACACATTTTTTGTTGTTGTTTAAAATACTATTTATGGCAGGCTAGATGCCAATGGGTCCTCTATCAAAGAGTGATGTCTTATGATACAATCAGTTTGCTGATTCAAGGAGCTA
The DNA here is from genome assembly GCA_016271365.2 of Neoceratodus forsteri. Taxonomy (NCBI): domain Eukaryota; kingdom Metazoa; phylum Chordata; order Ceratodontiformes; family Ceratodontidae; genus Neoceratodus; species Neoceratodus forsteri. The sequence goes on from CM057451.1 coordinate 47,405,236, forward strand.
TGGAGAGGGTTTATTTAAAAGATTTACAAATTGGTACTGCATGAAAGGTGACTAACTGGTGGAAAGGGTTTACACTGTTTATAAAATATAAATAGATTATGGGTATTTACAGGTTTTTTTTTTTTGGATATTACTTCCTAAAAAAAAAACAAGAGGGGGGAAGACAGAAGGGTTTTTCTTTAATTAGGATAGGTGTGGGTGATGGGTCATGTATATATTGTATGTAATATTGCTTGTGGAGATTTGACTGATAACTCTTTATTTTTTCTGATCTGTATTATGTTTTATGTACCTTGTTATTAATCTTGTACTCCTTATGCTTCTTTTTTGATGTTGTTATAATAAAAAATTCCCTGACTCTTTTTGATAAGTGGCATGGGATCTTTAACATCCACCTGAACTACCACCAATTCAGGAGATGGGACCTTGGTTTAACATCTCATCCAAAAGACAGCACCTCAGAAGTGCAGCACCCCCTCATGCTGCACTACAGTGTCAGTACTGGGATTAACCCAAGTGCCAGATGTGGGAACTGAACCCACAGCCCTCTGATCTCCTGGCCTCTGAGGTGAGTATGCTACCTACTGAGCCACTGACACTGCTCCCCGTACCCACCATGTTCCCCCCAACTAATTATCAACTCTGGGGGGGGCTGACTTAGAAGCAATGAAAAAAATGTCAGTCAGAAATGTATCCTGTACCCGAACCCAGGTCCACTGGTTTCATAAGTGGTGGCCCTAGCCACTACACCAAATGGCCAACTCAGCGGGGCTTGGTCAAAAACCTTCCTTTCTCCTGCTATAGTGAGTGTAGCTCCCTGCTACACTTGCTATACAGGATAGCTCGATATCTTCTACCATATGCCGAATGTAGAAGTGGTATTATTGAGTTGCTCATATAGAGATGCTCAATAATACTCACTCATATAGGGTGCTACCAAATGAGTTGTTTTATTTATTGTAAAAACAGGAAGTTAATATATTGAGGTAAATGCAACCTCAATCCTACCTCTTAATATAATTCACTTATTAGTCAAGCCTGCAGGTAAGGAGAATATGTTAGTATTGTATTTCAGTTGTCTAGTCTAACATGTTAAATAATACCTGGTATGAAATGAATGAAGAGGTGGATGTTTCAGACAGGATCAGTAATTAGTTAAGATCTCTTCTCAGACACGAAGGCTTGTTCAGGGTGGGGGGACTAAGCATCTGACATCTACTTAAAAGCATTAGGGCTAACATATAATCCTTCCAAGTAGGTCAGTAGAACCATTTTTTTTCTGTCTACTCATTTATTGGTACAATTGTCTGATAATCATATGTTTGACAGTGTGCACTGGTCGGTGACAGGATAGCTGCTGATCTAAACTATCATCTGAAGCTATAGAACCAAACTTCTCTCATGTGGCAGAAACATTGATAGTAACTTAATTTTAAGGGTTGGGATGCAGCATGTAGCAAATCAACAAAATTAAATCTGTAATGCTCTCCATAAATGTTTCATGCTGTTGAGTACATAACGAACAGCATGGGACTCGAATCCAAGTCTTACAGGCTATGATGTAAAATGAATGCTAGTTTGTACAGGTCACACAAGTGTGTGTCATACTCAGCTATCATAATAGTTGTGAGTAAGATAGGATGCATTTTAACCATATTGAATAGCAGATGCATAATCTGTTGAGAAGAGATATTGCATCCAATATGATGCACCAGCAGCTGATGTTCTTACAGTTCTAAAACTGAATATTATGAGTGTACATCACTGCTGTCACCGTACACCTGCATTATATTATTGGTCTCCCGATTCAATTTATCTTAGACATAGTACTTTTACTGGTGTGACTGGACAGTAAGCAGGGTTTATATTTATTCATCTCATTGCTCAGATTAATAACAAGTACCCTTTGCACAGTTTGGAGCTGCTGTGGTGCTGTGGCAGAGATGGTTTAGAGCGTCAGGGAGTTCAACGGATACTTGGTATTAGTATGAGCAATGAGATGAATAAATAAACCCTCTCTTCCATCCAACCACACCAGCAAATGCATGGTTAGATACAGTTTCATCTGGAGATTAAGAATATAATGCAGGTGTACAATGACAGCGGCTATGTATGCCCATAATAGTTTCAGAACTGTAAGAGCAACAGCTGCCAGTGCAACTTATTGGATATAGTATTTCTTGTCAACAGAATATGCATCTGCTATCCAGTATGAGTAAAATACATGCTGTCTCACTCACAACTGTTAACGCTAGCCAAGTACAGCACACCGGGATGACCTGTACAAACTTGCATTCATTTTACAATAGAGCCTGTAGGGCTTAGGTTCAAGTCCTGCACCATCTGCTATGTGATCAGCTGCATGAAAAATTTATGGAGAGCAGCTGCATCCCAGCCCTTAAAACATAAGTTACTATCAATGCTTCTATGGTATTACATAAGTTTGATTCCAGCTTTCGATGACAGGTTAGATCAGCAGCAACTACTGTATCTTATTGCTGACCAGTGCACATTGTCAAATGTAAGATTATAGGACACTTGTACCATATAATGGCTGGATTGAAAAAATGTTATACTGCCATAACTGGCAGGATTACATGTTAGCCCTGATGCTTTTGACATAGACCTTTAGTTCTCCCAGAAACAAGCTTTCACGTCTCAGAAAAAGAGCTTAACTAACACGCTTGTCTAAAACATTCTGTCTTTTCATTCATTCATACAAGTATCATTTGACATGTTAGATAATAACTGAAATACATAAATAACATATTTTTCTTGCTTGCAGCTCAACTAAGTAAGGGAAATTAATATTAAGAGCTAGAACTGAGGTCACATTTGCCTCAGTGTATTAACTTTCTGTTTTACTGTACAGTTAACAGCTTGTTCTGCCTAAAACAAGAGTCCATGAGCACTGACATCTTCTTGTTTTAAAAAAGACAATGAAACTCATACAGTTGCATTATAATTATTCTTTATTAATACAAACTGCATTCTTAAATTAGACTTTGAGTTAAAAATAAATACACCAAACACACAGATTTTTTAGAAGGATCATGTTTTATTTAACTGACATTCATACTGACTTACAGTACATCTGGTTAAAAATAAATAAATACACTTTTGCTTTGATCTTTGAAGGTTAGTGTGTTGGCAGTCAGAGGGTGGGGGATGCCACTAGACACTAGGGAAATATTAAATGCTATGGGGTGGCAATCAGGTGTGGGGTGCCACTAGACACCAGGGATTATTTGGAAACTATAATATAGGGGCTGGTGATGCACATAAATTAATTAATACATGCATTCTGCAGCTCAGAAACTCAGTGACCTGTGTAGAATGTATGAATTGTGAATTAATGTATTAACTGCTGAAAATTCCACAGAACTGATCTCCAAAAGAGATCAGTTCTGTGGAATTGTTCTGCAGTTTAATACATAATCTGCAGTTCATACATTAATCTCACTGTTCTAAATCAGAATTTCTGCAACAGTTGTCAAAATGATTTCTGAACTTTCAGGGAAGCCAAATTCTGACTTTCCTGGATATTCTATTGGTGGACATTTTTTTTCAGACAGCTCTAGTCATGGGGAGCCCACAAAGAGAAGCACTACGAAAGACAAGAACCCCAGAGCAAAGGCTCTGGGGAAAGGGTTATCCTGGAAGGGTACTGGCTATACAGCAACATTTCAAAGGAAAAACACAACTGCACATACCCCAATAATGCAAAGCATCATGGAAAGCATGGGATGCACAGTGCAATTCCACTTAAATCTGAGCCAGTCCAAATTCCTTCATGGGGATTTGCATATGCTTCCCATGATCCTTTGAAGTATTATTTAGTGTGTTTGTTTTTAAATAGTTTTTTCTTCTTTGCAGTCCAGTGTTTATTCTGCCCTTTGCCTCACAATATTAATTTTTAATCACTTATGAATCCTGCAACTCAGTGATATCAACTGAACAGAAGGTAGTGAATGTTTCCATGCAGGACTTCTGCTCAACTGTTGTCACTGGGTTCCAGAACTGACAAGTAACTGAAAATAAACTTTTGAAGGAAAAAGAGGATCAGTAACATGGAACTCTAAATAAGGAAAAATAGAACTACTGTGCAACCTGCATACAGCGGACACAGATATTGCAGACCATTTGCCTTGCTTCCCAAGTACTGCCTACTACATATACAACTGACACATTTTTGACTCCATTGTGAAAATGTTGATTGTTATAGGGTAAAAATCCCTTATAAAATGGGTCAAAAAAATGCTGCAAACTGATTGGCTGAAAGGACCTTCCAGCCGTGTCCTTATCAGCTGATATCTATGCCAACCGGCACTTTTCTTCCTTGGGCGACCTCACAACAAGGAAATATCAGTAACCTCCCTCATGTTTAAACTGCTTTTACAGACAAGCACACACAGTGCCTGCTTGCTCCTGCCATTCCTCAACGCAATGTCCGTTACTTGTGCCACCATTTACAGTCGCATCACCACAAGAAAACAATTTCTTTTAATTGGTTTGCTTTCCCTGCTAAAAAATAACAATTACTGCCCAGCAGCAAGAAAAGTTTATCTGGTAGCGTTGCGAGTCCCACGTGGACGGCTTTCAAACTGTCATACTTGCTCCTCCAGAACTCACCAGACCAGATGCTGTACTGCTCCTCTACCATATCCCACAAAACCGTTAGTTATTTATATTAATTTATTAAATCTCCCCGCCGGACCGAGCTGCTGAAGCGCGGAAACCAGAAGTGCTATCACGCGCAGTCCAGAAGCGCTATCACGGAGTCCTAACACGACGAGTAGCAAGGGACATGCTCTTCCCAGTCTCATGGAGTCATAATTTACACTGCACATTATTACCACAAAACACTTTTAATCCTTTGCTTGCCCTCATAAAAATAACGTTTTATGCCACATTTGAATTAAAAACTGTCACCTGTCTGTTGAGAAAGCCATCCCCGATCCAGTGGGCATTCAGCATTGGCGCCGACGTAGCCTTTCAAATCATGCAGAAACCCGCTCCTCAGTCAGTTCTTATAAAATAAAACATATGTTCATGAAGAAATATTATAATGTCTAAAACACAGTACCATAGGTTTAAGTGTAGTGAGGAACCAAAACTGCGACCATCTTCTGAGTCTCTTTTTGTGTGCGGGGGAGTCAAAGACTATCACAGAACTGCTTATGCAGTAGCTGTCAGAAACATCACACTCTCCCTGTAACTGACTGGGCAATCGTTCACTCCATAAAAAATGTAGACAAAGAAAAAATGTTAATAAAAAACTAAATTAACCCTGCTATATAAGAGCTTCAGTGCATGCCTATATAGTATACCGACAGACAAGCACAAAAGCCCTGTACTTACTTTTAATGAAGTAGCTATATTCCAATACAATAAGGACTACTTTTTCTTTCTACTAATATGCTCACATGTTTTTACTCTATATTTATGCACTCTTTTCTGTGCATTTTTAATTGGTTTCTTTACTATGGGACCCATTTTATAAGCGCTAACACACTCCAAGGTGTGGTTTGTAAGCCTGATAAGAACACGCCCAGTGGCATAAGGCACTCGGCGCAAGCGCCTCGTGCCTTAGTACACCCCTGGGCGTGCTCTTATCAGGCGATAAACCACACCTCGTCATGTGTTATTGCTTACTTATGCACCTCATTGTAAACCTTGGACTAGCTGAGTAATATCTTGATTTGCTGTAAGTGTATGTCCTAGTTCTCTGCAAGCAGAAAAGCATTGCTTTATTTGTCATGAACTTGTTGTTTATGTCCTTAACCCCTATTTTTAAGATATGATGTTTATGTATCACTGTTTCTGATACCACTGTACTCGCTGTATTATATGTACCTGTTGTATGATAACTTGTGCCTATTGTCTGTGCCACTGTATGGCCCAGATCGCAACTGAAAATGGTCCTTTGGATCAGTTTGCTCACCTGGTTACCAAAAATATAAATATATAAATAAATAAATACAACAACCAACCTAATTTTCACTGAGCAGATCAACACTGAGAGAAACCAGTCTAAATATCCTGCTGGTTACAGTGAATTAGTGGTCCTGTCTACAGAGGATGGCAAAAGTGGCAGACAGTGGATGTTATTAGTGGTGAAGGTGTTAACCAGTCAGTTTTTTTTTTTCAGTTTTTGTTGACTGGAAAAGGAAGGCTAGACAATACTGCCTATTTTCAGCCTCATCCTGGGAGAGGGAGGTGTGGATACAAATGCAAACCAGCTGAAGCTGAACTAGATTAAGCTGTCAGTAGTATTTTACTGAATGGAGGAAAACTAGGAAAATTCACTACTGTTTTCGAGAAGTGCGGATCTTTAAAATTTATGAGAGCAACCACCAGAAAAGGCAAACAAGACCTTAGTTTAATATTTCATCTGAAGGACAGCATCCCTTAGTACCGCACTCAGGTACCAGTATATATGGAATGAGCCCAATTCTAGTGTGGGGCTAGAACCCATGGCCTTCCAGCCTAAAGACAGTTGTGCTACCGACTGAGCCATGCTGACACTCAGGAAGCTATTAGGTAGCAGTTTCAGGGTACAGTACTTAAACCTTCAGCTGAACCTACCCTCTAAGAATATTCACCTCTAAGCTGGCTCACTGAGTCATGGGACCCAAACACTGCATTGTCACTCTATCTGGAAAAGTGGAGCTTCTGAATGAAATCCAGTCTCTCAAAGATGATTATGCATGACCTTGCTCCATTTTTCCCATTCGTAAGTTGATTGTATTGGACATGAGAAAAGACAGGGAGAAACTGTTGGCAGAGTGGCACAGGAATCATAATCCACACCAAAGGTGCAGAAAAGAGAAGAAATATGAAAAACTTGAGTAAGTGCTGTTAAGAAAGTTCTGTAATGCCAGAGGTACTGATCAACAACCCACTTTTATTGGAGAAAGCATCTCCGCTATTTCAAAACAAAAACACAAAAAATTCCTTTGGGGTGTTAAACAGACATCACGCATGTCCGCATCTCCAGTTACATTAAAATTGTAAAAAGGCATGGTTTATAATCCCTTTAAAGAGCCACTGATGCTAAAAGATGAACTTTGAAAAGCCTCATATTTGGACACAAAGCAGCATCTATCATTAGCTCTGTATTTCTTATCCCCATTATTTATTACTGTGGTCAGATGCACAAAAACAATATAGCTGTTCCTTGATGGTTCATCAGCTCCAATTGCTTCTTCCCAACCTGATATCTTAATACTTTGCTTGTGACATCACAGTGTCTGGCAACAAAACAGATCAGCACCACCACCACCACCACCACCATCAGAGCTGAAAATGATACCCATGAAGCTATCACATACTCACTCGCAATTGCGCTGTGACTGTCAGATAGCAGCTAGCTGAGGTGGTGAGCAGAAGGTTTGCCAAGCCACTGATCTGACATGTTATAACTGGTGAGTGGTGACTGGGGTGAGGGGTGTGCGAGGAGGATCCTCAGTGGGTGGGGTGGCACACACATTGGGGTGCTTTGGTGCTTAGGGTGGTGGGCCAATAGCACAGCAAAGATTTTAATTATACAGGGAAACTAGGATGATTGGGGGTGCACTGGACACCAGGGTTCATACAGTATGTTTCTGTGGGATGACTGGGGAAGGGATCCATTAGACTAGCAGGGATCTTTAAAAACTTGGTCAGTAAGGGGCCCACTGGACAACAGGGATGTCAATCTACTTTACAACATTGCTGCTAAGTGGCTGCTACACAGCATGAAAATGAGCCCACAATGGGCATGCAAATGGCCCCTAAATGCCTTGGTGGCCAGCTGACTCATTTGCATGTTGAGGCTGAGTATGGGCCACAGAAGCCATGGTGCTTTCCTGTTTCAGGCAGCACTATCTCCTGTGAGCCATATGTAGCCTAGGTCTATGTCTGCACAGAGCATATCCACTTAGTGCTGCAATGACATTGCCTGATAGGCAGTTAGCATGCTCCATCGGTGTATGGTAAGCTGTGTGCTATTTTTGGTGTTGCACAGCAGACTGCACTGCGCTTGCAGCCAGCTCTGAACTGTGGTGGTCAGAATGTTTAATACAGTGTCAAATATATAAAACAGAGTAATAGTTACACATCCTAAAAAGTTTCACAAGAATCAGTGGTAAGTGTTTCATCTATGTCTAAACAGAATGTATAGTGAGGTAAGATTAAAAAGCAGGTCAATGATGAGGTTTAAGTGAATGAATAGCAGCATGTTTTGTAGACATAACTCACTCCCGCAGGCCACTGAGGGTTAATTTTCACAATTCAAAAGTCATCTCCAGGGAGGAATGAGTACAGAATGTTCTGTAGTATGTAACAAGTAAACAGGGTCCATCAGTCAGGAAATGGATTGCTATGTCCTAGAGAGAGTCTAAATAAGGAAGCCCAGAATGTGTTTGAGTGCTAGAGTTTCCAGCTTGGACAGGGGCAGATTAAGGTCATTAGGTTATTAGAGACCCTGTGCCCAGGTAAAATCTGAATCCTTCACACACAGGACCATGCCCTTAAGGCCCAATACATCAAAGGCTCCCTACCCTTGTGTGAATGTGTGGAGGGCCATGGAAAGCTGTGGCGTGCCCCCTTCATACATGGCACTAGCCACGTGCAGGGCTACTTGGGCTATGTGAGTGGTTGGGACAGGATGGACCAGGGGATGGGCATGTTCCCCATTCATGGACAAGATTTGCCATGCGTAGGTCTGGTGGAAGGGGTGGAGGCTTTGCTGCCCTATCAGCAGCATTAGCAACAATCTGTGCCCCTCATAGCTAGTCAATCAGACTGCCTAGACATAAGCATGCTCCCAAATAAACAAACTCTGGTCAGAGCAACTACAGCAGCTAATACATTAACTTGATAAGTGGGTTCAGGGGATTAAACATAAAGATGAACTGCTGTAGTCAACTCCTTGTGAAAATTTAATTTTTGGTAGAGTTAGATAATTTATCTGGCTGATCACATGTTTCTCATGTGCATAAAATGCAAGCAGCAAGTGCATCTTGTACTATATGGGGAAGGAGAGGGAGCTCCACACAAAGGCCTTCAAATAATGGTAGAAGGAAAAAGGCACATAATAAAATAATATTGCATACTGAAAACATTGAAATACAGTATTAATACAAACCTGAGAGTTAGATACAGAGGCAGAAACCGTGCAAGGAAAGGGACAATTCTAGGAAGTGAGGGGAAAAGGGGGCAAAAGGGGGGGGCAGGAGGAGAAAGGGGGAAATTCACATAAATATTTATTTATTTAAAAGTTTTACCAGGAAGGCATACTGAGCAGTCTACCGCTCTATTTCAGATGTGTCCTGGGGGGAGGGGAGCATGCGAGACAACAAAGAAATAATACATCAACAATGTATAGGAACAGCACACAATATACAGTGAGATGGCTGGGAGATAAATACAATACATTGTAATACAATGGCAATGCTATCAAATTCTGGGAGAATACAAACATGTAGAGTAAAGTGAATGGCCAGACCATAAATGCCTGACCAGATCTTCAAGCCAGCAGCAGGGTCTGTTGTTCCACACCTGCCAAGTTAAAGTGCCCTAGCTAAGTCCAGGACTGGGGGTTGGGGTTAGGCACATGCACAGATGGAGCAGAAGTGGGGCTTGAGGAGAGTGTTGAGCTGTTGGGTGGAGGCAGCATGCCGAATGGCTGGGGAGAGCATTCCACAGTTTAGGCATGCGATAAGAGAAGAGCTGCCTGGCCTGCTGTGGACATGCATGGGACGAGTCCAAGGAGGTGTGTCTTATTTTCTGGGGGGGTGAGAAGGGGAGGTGGAGACAGTATGGTGGAGGAGGCACGGGGCAGGGACTGTGTCCAGAATTTAACCATGAGTCTGGTGCAGTGGGACTGCCTCTATACTGCAGTGAGGGGAGGAGCAAGGTCTGGTAGAAGGTGCAGTGTTGGAGTGCTGGGAGGACAGTCTAGGGCTTAGTGAAAGAAGGAGTGGAAGAGGGTATCCAGTCTGGTTAGGGTAGTTTTGGGAGAGGCACTTAGACTCCATCCCCATAGTCAAGGATTGGGAGAATCATTTTCTGCACAATTTCACAGTCTGCTGGCAGCGGATGAATCCACGGTTCCAGTACAGGGCTCCCAGCTTGAGGTGCAGCTTCTTGTGGATAGCCTCAATGTGTACAGAAAAGTCAAGCTGTTGGTCGAAGCCACCCCGAGGTATCTAAAGGAGGTACAGTCCTCCAGGTTCGCCCCATCCAGGGTGTGGAAAATGGGAGGAGGGAGCAAGAGGGTCTCTGCCTTGTGCCAAAGATCATGTAGACAGTTTTCTTGGCATTCAGGAAGAGCTGATTTGAGCAAAACCAGAGCTGGATATCATTGAAGTCACGCTGTAGTCTGGATACCACATCTAAGGTTGAGGGGCTGGATGTATACAGGACTGTGTCATCCGCATACATGTGAATGGATGTGTGTGGGCAGGCAGAGGGCAGGTCATTGAGAAAAATGGAGAACAGCAGCAGGCCAAGGACTGAGCCTTGGGGTACCCCAGATGAGACGAGGAGGGGAGAAGAGATGGAGTTCACAATCCTGACAGACTGAGTCATGCCAACCAAGTAGCAGTGGAACCAACTGGTGGCCTTGCTGAACAGCCCATCTAGTGAAGGTTTGGTGAGGAGGAGAGGGTGAGAACAGTGTCAAAGGCCTTTGCAAGGTTGACAAAGATGGCAGAGGTAATATGTCATTAATCCATTCCGTAAGAATTGCATCACTGACCCTTAGAAGCGAAGTGGTGGTGGAGTGGGACTTCCTAAACCCAGACTGGTAAGGAGTGAAGAAGGAGAGAGTTGAGGTAGGGGGAGAGCTGGGAGAGGACTAGGTGTTCCTGGAGTTTTGCAAGGATGGGAGAAGAGAAATGGGGCAGTAATTTCAGGGAGGAAGGGTCACCACCCTTCAGAAGTGAGATGACCATGGCATGTTTCCATTCAGATAGGAGAGAAGTGAGAGTGAAGGAAAGATTGTAGAGTGAGGCCAGGGGGATAAGCAGGGGCTGGCAGAAAAAGCATATTTGAATCCAGCCCGGTGGGGCAGTTGCATTTAGATGGGTTTAGTGCAAGCAGATCATTATAAACATCGGCCATGGTAACATGGTGGAAGGAGAAAGCATGGGGAGCGGCTTGGGCAGCATGGGGTGGGGTATATTGGGTTGGTGAGGTAGGTGAGGGGGAGGATAGTAGTGATGCTGCACAGTTCATGAAGAAAGAGTTGAACTATGTGGCCACTGCTAGCGGGTCTGATACTGTAGAGCCTCCGGTATTAATGATGGAGGTGAGTGATTGTGATGGTGGGGAGAAGAGTGATTGCACCAAGTTCCAAAATTTAGAAGGGTGATTTATGTTGGTGAGGAAGGTGGATCCAAAATAGTTTGCTTTAGCCTGGTGGATTTGTCTAGTACAAGCATTACACAGTGTGCGGTACTTCTGGTAAGCCGAAATTGAGCCAGAGGCTTTATGGGCCTTCCAAGCCTGGTCCCTGGCTCTAAGGCTGGCCATGATATCAGTGGTAACCCAGGGTAGGTGAATCCTCTGCACCCTGGGTTCATCTGAGTGGGGCATAGGTGTCCCAGACCAAGAGGAACTTGGATCTGAAATAGCCCTGGGTGGAGTCAATAGAGGAGGCAAGAGAGATGAAGGACCAATCTATATTCACCAGGTCATTTAGTATGGACATTAGGTCCAAGGATTTGTAGGAATTAGCCAACAGGGTTTTGGAGGTGGGGGCCTTTGTCCTGTAAATTGTCCTTACTGAGTAAATTAGGTGGTGGTCACTGAAGGAGTTGGCTAATAGACCAGCAGATATTATCTGATGCGGGTGGGAGGTGAGAGACCAGTCTAGCAGTGAGTGGTTCTGGATTTTGGGGTTTAGACTGGAAGGTTCCATAATCAGTTGGGACAGGTTTAGTGTGGCAATGTCATTAAGAATTTTAGAGCTGGGGGAGGCAAGTCATTCCACATGAAAGTCACCCAGGACATGGGATTTGAGGACAGTTAGATGGTTCCTCATAGAGAACACAGGGGAATCGGGGGGGTGGTAGTAGCCAGCTAAAATGATGGGAATGGAGTGGGGAGGGAGATCTTCACCACCAAGGAGTTTATAGACTGTGTGGGTGTTAGTGCTAGTGGCACAGAGGTGAATTGAAGGGCAGAACTGATGTACTGTATATGGCTATGCCTCCACCACTCTTAACACTGGGCCAGTCTTGCCGAATGACCATGTAACCTGGGATTGAGATGCTAGTATCATTGGTGTGTGGTTTTAGGCATGTCTCTGTAATGACCAGAATGTCCGGTTTTAGAGATAAGACAGTCAGTTGGAGCTGAGTGATTTCTGGGAGGAGGCTACAGATGTTCAAGTGGGCCATCCTTAGACCGCATGGGAGTTGTAGTGGGGTGGCTGGACCGGGGTTGAGTTTGATGTCTCCAGCCATCAGTAGCAACATAGTTACCAGGGCTCTGGTCAGGGCTTGCTTAAACCTTCTGTTGGAGGAAGTTTGTGGGAGGAGGTAGTGTTGAGGTTGTCTTTTGAATTTTAGGGCAAGCAGACCACATGGAAACTGGTGGGTAGTAAGGAAGGGCGGATGACCAGGGGTTTGGGTGAATGACGGGTGGAAGGGGGAAGTAGCAGAGTTTGGTGGGGAGGGAGGGAGGCGCTGAGTGGATGAGTGAGTGACAGACCAGCACCTTAGGATAGGAAGAGGGTGGATGGGTCACAAAAGGCACAAGGAGGGTGAGGAGTGTAAGAGGGAACAGGGGCATTATGAGGAGAACTGTGCTATAGGAAGAGTAAAAGTGGGTGAGCCGCAGCTTGAGTGCTAGGTGCTATGTGAGAAAGGTTGATTAAAGGACTACAAGTGGAGATAATTTAGCATCATCTAGTGGAGAGCGGTGATAAGCTGCAGATGGGAAATAAGGCTTTTAACTTTTTATTTGTAGCAGCCCCTCATGCTACTGTATAGGTAAACGCTCAACAAGGGTGGTGGTGGAGGCAGTGGGGTAGCCGACGCAAAGCGTCGGCTTGGTGAAATTCCAACTAGGTGCTGAACAACCACCAAGAAGCAGGAGCCCACAGTCATACCTGGAGATGATTGCAGCAGCTCAGGGGAGGGCAGGCAGTCCTGAGTTTGGGGACCCTTGTGACCGTACTGAAAGCAGTGAAAAAAGGGAGAGGGGTCAACATTTAAACAGTTATGAGGGACAATGAAGGGGAGAGGAACAAGAATCAGCACTGGCTGAAATGGATTGGGACGCAGGGTGAAAGAAGGATGAGGTCACAATCAGATTGTGTTACAGTTTGAGAGCAGTTTACACACTCTAGCCAGCAGCAAGTCCTGTTCACTAGTTCAATAATGCACTTAAAAAACAGCAGATATACCCAGCTTAAAGGACACATTTAAGATTAAAGCAAGAGCATATAAAAGAAGTAACTGATGCAGAGAATTTAAAAGCCTGGGAAAATATCTGCCCCAGAACAAGCTGTTTACCCTCGCCCTTCTCTGTCACCAGTACTTAGAAACAGAGAATTAATTAAGGTACAGCTAGAAATGGGCAATTTAAAATGTAAAAAATTCAGAGCCCAGAATAAAACTATCTTCATTTCTCTGCCGACTAATCTGCAAGAGCACAACATAGAGACCCTTAATTCAGTATACAAGAGTGCAGTCTTCAGTCTTGGTGCCAAAATTCAAATTCCAACCAGGCACTGAATAACGGCCAAGAAGCAGGAGCCCACAGTCGTACCTGGAGATGATCGCACCAGCTTGGGGGAGGGCAGGCAGTCCTGATTTGGGGGGCTCTCGTGACCGCACCAGCAGCTGGAGATGATCGCAGCAGCTCGGGGAAGGGCAGGCAGTCCTGATTTTCGGGGCTCTCACGACTACACCAGCAGCTGGAGATGATTGCAGCAGCTCGGGGGAAGGCATGCAGTCCTGATTTCGGGGGCCCTCTTGACCGTACCGGCCATGAATATTAGATAAGGTGAAATAGGTTATGCAAAGATGTATAAATATAATAACAAAATGATGAATAACTACAAAGAAGGGAAGGAGGGATGAAAGAGGATGGGAAGGAAGGGACAAATGGGATAAGAGGGGATGAAAAAGGATGGGAAGGAGGAGGAGGAGAGGGAAGGGTAAAGCTGACCACAAAATTGTGGATCCCTTATAAAAAAGGTGAGATGCCGATGTTATCATTCAAAGCATAAGGAGAGAGATCTCTAATGTATAGATCCATTTGGATTTGCATTCCAACAACCATCTAACTCTGTCACCGCCTCGTGCATGAGATTCCACATGTTCAATACCAATGAATTGAAAATCAGATAAACGTTGGTTGTAACATGTAGCAAAGAGAATGCCAATGGGAGTGTTAGGCTCAGGTGTGAAGGTATGTGCTCCTGCATCCTTTCTTTCAGTGTTCGAGTTATACATCCTACATATATCATGGGACAAGTATATTTCATCACATACACAACAAAAGTAATGGAACAATTAATAAAATGAGTGAAGTGGACTGTTTTTATTAACAAAGGATGTACACAAACACTGACCTGAATGCCGTAGTGACAAACGCTGCATCTCCCACATCAAAAGCTACCATCTGGTTTGGGTGGCATCCATTCAGGTCAAGAATTCACCACTGGCTTAACTTGCTGTGAGTGAGCAAATCCCCAAATTTCTACTCTTCTATATGTAATTCTAGGACGGTCCCTATGACTCTAGTAAGTTCTTGATCAACTCTAAGGACATGGCAGAATTTGTTTACGATTGCTGAGATCTTTGGGGCCAAATGATTGAATTCTGTGGCAAAGTTACTGGCTGATTGTCATTGCTATTCTTGGACTTAAAGGTCCCCCGTTCAATCTGCTAGACCTATTTAATGCTGTATCCAAGAAGGTCTCTGCATAACCCATTTAAAAAACATGTTTTTAATTCCTGGGCTTCTCTGTCAAAATAACATAAGTTTGAACAGTTCTGCCTAATGTGGACAAACTGGCCATAGGAATAGCTTTTTTGGTAGGTTTGCCATAAGACACAGACTGTATCTTGTACCCATCTACACCACATAATTGTAAGTCTAAAAATGCAACGGAACGTACATCTGCAGTAAAAGTAAACAGTGGTCCTAGATCGAGTAGCTATGGTACGTTACAAAATATGCATGTGTTTCTAAAACTTTTGAATAAATTATGAGGCTGTGTAGCATAGACTCCCCACAAGGCATCATGCTTAGGCTGTGAAGCCCTGGGGTTAGTGCTATGGATCAACTTCTGTTTTTCACGTGGATGGCCTGAGTTTGTAAGTTTGTCTTACTTCTTTATCTTGTGGAATGCTGCCATTGGTTTTTCTTGTGTTGTATGTTCTAGTTCAGCACCCACTTGTTCTGTGAGTACAGATTCACGTGTGTTTCTTCCTTATACTTAAGAAACTAAGCAGCCTATGGTGGGGGAGAAAGTGACGAGCTGGATATCAAACTGGTTAAGAGATAGGAGGCAGAGGGTGGTGGTAAATGGTAGTCACTCAGGCAATAGGAGAGTGACTAGTAAGGTGCCACAGGGTTCGGTGCTGGAGTGGTCCTCTTCAGTGTCTTCAAAAGTGATATTGTGGAGGAACTTGAGGAAGTTGTGTCTCTTGCAAAGAGACACAAATTTGCAACAGGACTGACACTCAGGAAGGGTGGAGAGAATGCAAGGGATTTGAGGAAACTAGAGGAATGGTCTATGGGGTGGTAGCTGGGTTTCAATGCCAAAAGTGCAAGGTTAGGTATTTAGGGCTGCAGAACCCAGGGGCTGTGTATACAGTGGAGTGAGTGGAGCTTACAATCACTAGGCAAGAAAGAGATCATATTGATGACCTCAAGAAGTCTGGGAAGTGTAACAAAGCAGTGGTAAATGGGCAGGATACTGGGGTGCACTGGGGGGATTTCTAGCAGGAGGGAGGAGGTGTTGCTGATGTATCACTCTCTGGTGAGGCTTCACTTGGAGTACTGTGTCCAGCTTTGGAGGCCCCACCTCCACAAGGACATTGAAAGGGTAGAGGCGGTACAGAGAAGGGGAATCAAAATGGTGAGGGGTTTGCATGAGAAGCCATATGATGAAAGGCTACAGGAACTCAGCATATACTCCCTGGAAGACAGAGGACATGATTGAAACCTGCATGTGCCTCGCAGGAGTGAACAAGGTGAAAGTAACGGGTCTATTTCAAAGAAAGGAAGGCACTGTAACAAGGGAGCTTACAGTGAAGCTAACGGAGGGAAGTTTAGGAGAGATGTGTGGATTTGTCCCTGATTTTGGTAATTTGTCCTTGAGTTTTTGAAGTCTTGTTCCTGATTGCATTTTAGGAGGTTGAGAGGTATGGCGTGGGCATGTTCTTAGTGGTACCAGGTCAATATGTACGCTGCAAGAATAATGTGGCCAACCGCACTGTACAAATCCTGAAACCATTCACAGTGATGGGGTATAATAGCGTTAGGAATTACCACTACCCTGTCGCTGTCAGCACAGATGGTAGGGATGTAATAGCTGTAGGTATGGTACCTGGTCAAGCCGCTCCCATGGTTGTGTGATTAAAGCATTAGCACCTTGAGTGAAGGAGACCTGGGGACCAGGGTTTGGTTCCCCATCGCCTGGTATTGGACTTTTTTCTTTTTATTTTATAAAGAAATGTCCTTCCTCCAAAGTTTCTCCCTGTCCCTGAGGTCCACACCCCCTCAGAGTTTATTATATTAGTTCTGCAGGGTGTGGAGGGTGGAGCCCCCCTCAAAACAAAAAAGTCCTCATATTGCCATATTATTCTCTATGTTGTGCCTGCATTTTGTTCCTGTCGGTGTCTTCACCCACCCTTTATTTGCTTTCAACATTTTGCTTGTGGCATTACGCTGCACTTTTTGTATGCAGGATTATGACCCCATGCCATCCCTCAGTTCACACACAATCATTACCGGACTTGCAATGTGCATGCCTGGCACTGATCACATCCATATGTGCTACTCTGCACTGCACAGGTAGGCTGTCCAGTGTATGTATTATGTGCTTCCACACAGAAGGCCATGTGAGCAGCATATATGCTTGTTGTACTTTGTAAATCACATGCCACAGGTCTGCCCATGAGCTATGTGTGGCACAAATGATTATTATGTTTTCTTTATTGGTTCAGGTGCTTGTCCATGACTAAGGAGCAGGATGGGTGGTGAGGCATTATGGGCCATGGCGCAGCAGACTCTATTCCATGTGCAGGGTATGCATGCCCTGCTTGGTGAGGTTATGGACTTAATACATGAATCTGCAGGCCTGGTGCATGAATCTACAGGCCTGCTGTGGGACATTGCAGCACAACTCAGGCATCCTGCCATGGTCCAGGGGCGGCAGCAGCAATATCAGCCACTGGATGTCAGACACTAGCCAAATTCGAATGCAGAAGACTATATTTTGATGGGTGGGTTGCCCCAGTCTTTTTTGGCTGTATGCCTTTTTTTTTTTTTTTTTGATTGGTGGGTTGCCCCCTATTTTTTTCTTTCTTGGCTGTATACCTTTTTTCGATGGGTGGGTTGCTCATCACTTCAGTTATCCTTACAGTCTGGCATTTTTTTTTTGTTGTAATCAATGGTTTATTTATTTTAAAATCCAAATACAATACAGTATATCATAACATTACAATCAGATACAATAGAACCTGACATTGTTTGACTGGTACTAAACTAAAAACTCAAAAAAAAAAGAATTCTAATGTTTTTTTTTTCAAAATAATGAAATAAAACATTTGTGTAACATTGCATCAAACTATCCAAACTTTAAGAATTCTTATGTAGTTTTAAAACATATGACATATTTCAAAATATTTTTCACCAACTATTACAAAAGTATAAACTAAATTTATAGCCATTATAAATGTTTTACATTTTTCTAACCTGTATTTTGGAGGACAGGAAATCTATTGTTTTGTGTTGCAGTGTTAATTATAGGAAACAGAACTCAAGAATGGGGACCACATTCGTTCATACACCTAAAGCTTGTTGATCTTCTCACATGCCAATCACTCATAATTTGCTCTGGTAGACATGTATTTATTCGCTGTGATATCTGGGGGAGGGGTCTCTACTATTCCAGTGCCTTAATACAATATTTTTAGCTGTTACCAAAGCTGTGTTCAGTCCAGAGCCCTTCAAATATGAGATCTTTTTCTCCTAAGTGGAAGGCCTAGAAGAATTAATTTAGGAGACCGTGCTATTGTTCTTTTTAATATTTTTACAGCTATCAAGCACTTCTTTTGAAACGTCTGTAGGATAGGACATGACCATACTATGTTTCAGGTTACCACAACACCCACCACATCTCCAGCATTTTGAGTCGGGAGCGTTTAACTTGTGTTATTTATCTGGTGTGTAGTGCAGTCTGTGAAGAATCTTAAACAGTGTTATAACATGGGGTTGACAAAGACGGATACCTGACTGGTACAGAGCCATCAAGTGACCATTGATTTATACACAATACACGCATAGCAAGTGGTTAACCGTCCACCCTCAGAGATCAGGCAGCCGTCTCGATCTCATTATTGTGCCACAAATGCAGTGTGAGTGGCAGCCATTACTTTCCTCACTAAAAGAGCGAGAGCCAACCAAGAGCCGAAGCCTGTCATGTCTTGTAGCATAGTGCATGGACACCGGCTGCACTGTTCAGACTGTCACCACTGTTGTCTCTCCCTCTTCGCTAGATGGTTACCCACCCACCCGCCCCATGGATCATCTATTAAAGCTGAAGCCTGTCATGTCTAGTAGCACAGTGCCACGACACTGGCTGCACTGCTGAAACTGTCACCACTGTTGCATTGTGTGTGTGTGTGTCTCTCTCTCTCTCCTCACTAGATGGTTACCCACCCACCCCCACGGATCACCTATTTTCCATGCACCAGTATACCAATCCTAGCATGATCAAACTGTCATGGCTGTTGTCTTTCTCTCTGTCTGTTTGCCAGGTGCCAACTGGATGTCCAGTCCCCATTCCAGGCTGAGGTATCTTAGGTGTCTCCCCCCCCCCAGTTGCGTCTTTGTGTTAATAAGCTCACTTTCATTTATGCAGTCCAAGAGAGAAGCCCCCTCCTGACACTGTCCACTCCATTATGTATGGCACTGGACTGGTGGCCATGATCCACTGTGTTTCCCCACTCCCACCACCCCAATGACCTAGACAGATGCAGATAGAGACACCAGAACCAGGGGTTACTTTGTGGAATGACGGCGAATCCTCCATGTCGCCCAGCCTGCAGTACGGAGAGAGACAGAGAGAAAGAGAGACAGAGAGATGTAGTGGGAGAGAGATGTTGTGCAGTAAACTTGCTGCAATCTGTTGTGACAGCCACCGCGCAAGACAGACACACCTGGAGCAGGTTGGAAAAGGCAGTTTTTGCACTGTGCAGTCCGGCAACAAAGAGTGACTGGGACAGAGAGAATATGAAGCAAAGGTGCTGACATCTCATCTCTCTGAGTTTGTCTCTCTCTTTGTATCTACAGTGATCAGAGACCGGGAAGGAAAGAATATAAAGCAAAGGTACTGCCATCTCATCTCTTTCCGTCTCTCTGTATACATTCATCACAAACCAGTACTGAATAGTGATGTGGACCGAGAAACAGTTACACGGGAGTGAGCGCAAGACAAAGAGAGCAATACAGAATCCCCCATACAGCTTGCTGACTGTGCAATTGAGACATAAAATTGGGATCCAGAGAGAGTCACATGAGAGTAAGCACAACAGACAGAGGAGCAACACACAACTCCTCCACACATCTTGCTTAACCATGGGGAGTGAGAGAGAGAGAGAGAGAGAGAGAGAGAGAGAGAGAGAGAGAGAGAGGTTGAAGAAGTGTAGGCACAGAGCAACAGCAGCTTGGCAGTATTTCCATAAGAGGTACTGGCTCTGTTGCTGCCGCAGTACACATCACTCTGGATAAATGAGAGTGAGGACACTGCAGCATTTGTAAATTACACATCCTGTGTGTGTCTCTTTCTGTCTCATGTTGCACGACTTCTGGGAATTACTTTCTGAGGTGGCAGGATACACTGTACAAAACTCTCATTTTCAGCCTTAAAAACAGCATTTTTGTTTAGTATTCACCTAAAAGGGATGCCCCATGTTATAAGCGCAAAACACCACTTCGGTGTACAGTTATTGGAGATTGCTAACACCTCGGTGCCGTGAGGACACTCAGCCTGTGGCCTCGTCTCACAACGCTCCCGGGTGTTGATTACTCCCCAAAACCTGCACACCCTGTCATAGATTATTGCTTATTTAAACTCCTCTTGGATTCTCTGCTGGATTTCAAAGATAGCTTCCAGCATGACTGCCACTTCTCTGTTATATTCTCATCAGTCTGTTACCCATTCTTGAAGAATTTTCAGAGTGAAAATTTGGCATTTCTTTCATGGCTGTTTACCTTTTTTAATGTACTTTACAGATGGCTGCCTCATTTAGTTTATTTACAGGCTGTGTGCCCCATTAGTTTTAATTATGGCCATTTGCCACTTTTGTGTTTATTTTATGGCAGTTTGCCACATGTTTTTTGTTTCATGGCTGTGTGCTTCATTAGTTTTCTTCCTGGCATTGTGCTACCTAGTTTTGTTTATGGCACTTTGCCAGTTTCTATTATTTACTTTTTTCTATTACAGAATAACAATTTTCACTACATATATGTCTGTTGTCCTTCATGGTTCTGTCTGCATTTGTGGGGCATGGGTGGGGGGTGGTAGTACTACCAGAGGTATACCATTCATGTGGTATCTTTGTTTGGTGGATTCCTTTGTAATTTTAGGGAGGTTTTGTGGATCGATTTGCAGTATTTTTGTGAATGCATTTACGACCACATCTAATACCTGCTATTCTGGTATGCATTTGTGAATGTAGTGTCAGTTTACGATCATTCTGACATACCATTGTTTAGCAACTGATGCTAATTTGTGTTCAGTAATGGTGGTTTGCACCACAATTAGCAACCGTTTGAATATCCCGCCCTGATCTTTATCTATTGAGGTCCATTTCCCCTATAGCTTACTCCATATTTCAAGTTATAATCCTATGAGCATCATCACAATCTTTTGACATCGATGTAACAGTGATGTCACAAGTACAGTATGACCTCAGCTAGGGAAAATCATAGAGGAATAAATTAACTAATTCAGAGCAGAGATCCTGTTTTCATGCAAATGACATCAGCAATAAATAATGTTTAGGAAAAAGTCAAGACTTATGTTAAATATAAGCAGAAATGAGTCTGTTATATTACATCTGGTGAGCCAGGCCTCCCAGCACCAGGTGACGTAAATGCACTCCTGGGGGTGGTGTGAAATAAAGTTCAGGAATGGCAGATGAAGCTATTGCCTGACAGCCATGGTTGTTTTGTTTTGTTTTTTTAACTCTATGTTTGCACCTTTGGACCAAGGCATCTCTCAGAGGTGTCTACTCAATCCATGCCTGCTATTCCCAACCGAGACCCTTCCTTTAATGGTCCCCCCACTAGAATTTCCCAGCCTCCCAGATCACACCCAGGGGAGGTCCCCCCACTCCTACCTTGGCGGCATCTTTCTCTAATTAGAGGGTCCATCCTGTGGGTGGTGCCTGGGGACCATCAGAGTAGTGGTCTGGCATTGAGGATGTGTGGCCTGATCCCTGAGGCCCTTGTTGCCTCCCCAGTCCTCCAGGGATTTTCTTAAGTTTTCTCCCCACAGGAGCACAAACATACAGTGATGTCATGGCACTATGTGTTGACCTCCACTGATGTTCCTCCCAGCACTACAGCACTCTGCCATGCCTCTGAGTTCCCCCTGGAGCCACTAGAGAGTGATGCAAGACCCCAATCCCTCCCAAGGGAAGAGAGGGCTGTCCTCCGGATGCTCAATCCCTTCCTTCTCTTGCCATCCCCTGGTGGCCTGAGTCTGTTCCTGAACCCAGGTTGCTGGCATGGCACAAGGTGTGGCATCCAGCACCTCAACCCTCAGTGCCATTGGGCCAGAGCCATGGTTGTAGCTGGGTTTTGAAATCACCACTCACTATACACTTCAGGTCTTCACCCCACTGCAGGTGTCCAGATACACTCCGGGGTAAGAAATGCCCAAGTGGCTGAAGGCATACCTGATCCTGGTGGGTAAGCCAGCTGTTCAGCACAACAGTGAGATGTGGGTGGTCTGCAGCATCATGCACAGGTTGGAGGTTGAGCCTTGATGAGTGGGAACTGGGAATTGCCAAGGAGGTGGAATGAAATTCAAGATTATGACATTAGTGATAACATTTTTTGTGAACAGAAAGTAGATGTACTTTATTTTCTTATTGTTTTTAATTTTGGGGGTTGGAGAGTGAAATTCATGTTTTTCTTTTATTTCGCATATTACTGTTTTATTTCCTGCTCCAGCTGGTCACATATCAAGAAAATCCCTCCCAGCCCCTAACCCAGTCATCTCATGGACTTGCAGTTCAAATCCAGTCAGCCACACTATAACACCTCCATTCCTGGTGTAGTCTCTAAGAATGCAAAAAGGATCTTGCAGGCTTGTGGTCAAACTAGATGGACCTAGCGGTCCTCATCTGTCATCAATTACTATGTTTCTATGATCCTTAGATGGTAGGTGGGACATTACGCTGGGTGCAGTGCCTGCAGTGTCTGTTGTTCACCTTGTTCAGCTGGTGTTTTTTCCTGTTGCCCCCACCACACACACACACACACACACACACACACACACATATACCAAAAGTTTAGGAGGAGGGCAGTCCATCTGACATTCGATCCTCTTCCACTTGAATGATACTCTGACATCCCAAGATTGATCACCTTGTCTTGCATGGCAAACAGAAGTGCTAACGGTGCCACAGTGTGCTGCCCTTACATTCAGTGTTAATAATCCCATATCACAACTACAATCTTTTTTGGGCCAGGGAATCTTGACACCTCCTTGCCCATACTGCTACCTATTCCAGTGTCAGGCTGGAGATCATCAGTCATGTCAGGTAATGGACAATACCGACCTTTGTCACATATGGTGGCATGGAGACATAGTTGATTCTGATTTTCTCCATCCACCCTCTCATGGCATTGTGACATATTGATAACACGACATTACTTGGAAATAATTGTTACTATGTTCACAGGAGTGCACAACCTACTAAAATAATAAAACTGATCATTTAACACAGCAAAACTTTATTAATAGCAATCGATTAAAAACAGTGTTTTTGTAATTCAAGACAGTATCAGTTCAAGGCATGCAATGCATGCAAAGGATGTCACTCTCATCATACAGTAACGGTCTGGCTTCAGTCACTAGTATACGCTGCATTCTGTGACACCTGTGGGATAAAAAATAAAGCAAGAACTGTGTTTGGAAACATTATTCAGTAGCAGGACATATTACAAAAAGTGGGTTCACCGGGTTGAGGGCACGTCATGTGAGCATCAGTGACACTGACCGGTGGGCATGGTCATTCATAGGCATGTGCCCTAAGACACATGAATTGATGGTCTCTTGTTGAGACAAGCTCCAACCTCACAACAACCTACAGTACACCCATTCACCACCTAAGTGCATCAAAATCCATGACTGATTGAGATTATATCAGGCAGATAAACCTACCACCAACTGCATCCATTGCTGCACTGGTTCACAGTTCATATTGTGTTTGTAATGTCATATATACCTATATATACATATATATATATATATCTAGAGAGAGAGAGAATAAATAATGAGTAAGGGTACTATACTAAGGATGCATACCCATTGAGGGCTAATTAGTGTTATAAGGCCATGAACCAGAAGGCGAGTGGCTTTATTGCCTAAATAGCCCCCAAGATGGGTATACATTCAAATGTACTATCCTTACCCATTGTTTGTTCAATATAATACACTTGGATGGTTATTGTTCTGGCGATCACATTTGCTATCATATTATAGCACCTGAAGGTCTCTTGAAGAAAGGAGAGAATGTGTGTTGTAAATAAAGGTAGGAGTTTGTGCAATTTCTGGGTTTGGCAGGGTTTTGTGTGCCTTTTTTCCAGGTTATTTTGCAACTTGTTAATTGGTTTGGTTAGCGTCTTAATGCTGTGTTAATTTGCTATTAGTGGTATCCATAGGGTTCAATGTAGTGCTGGTGTGTACTTTTTATTAGTGCAGGTATATACTTTTAATTGATTGATTAGTGTCAGTATATAACAGTAATTGATTAGTGCAGGTATGCAGATGTAATTGATTGATTAGTGTAGGCACAGCATACAGCTTTAACTGAGAGATTCAACACAGGTATACAGGGAAATAAATGATGTCCTTTTCTATGGGGAAAAGTCCCCATCCATGTATTTTATATATAGATATAGAAATAGATATAGATATAGATATTTCCAAAAAAAAAACCTCATTTATGTTCTAATTTGTAGTTCTTTTTTTGTGATTGTTTTTCAGGCATGACATATATAGTGTACATCATGTACCCTGTGTGACATTGATTTGTTGAATGTATTGCAACTCTGCCCTATTTCTCTTGACTATTTTGAGTTGTTTCAATTTGCTGAGTTTTGCCTGCTCTTTGAATCTCAGTTATCTGACATATCAAACATTTTTATTGTCCCCCATTCATATGTAATGTATGTGACCTACTGCATTTTGTATTTCCTATTTTGTCTTTGTAATCTCTTGGGCCATGCCTGAAAATAAGCTTTTTTTTTGTCTAGTGCACCTACTTGGTCAACAAGAAAAAAATAAATATCAGGCATTACAGATATATATCATATTGGCAATTTGTCAGAAGGTTCTGGGGTTCCTAGGGAAGCATGTATGTGTGCCAATACAGTAATGTGCGGTTACCTGGATTAGGAGCACTTTCCCTTCTGCTGAGCTCTGTAGGCTTGAAAACCCAGAAATTTAACTATGTAGAAGATTGAATGTTTGAAATATGTTATCAATACATTTTTATTGTTGAATTTATGTGTTGAAAATGTTTACTTTCTAATATTCTTAATGTACTTTCAGATATGTCCAAAGCATGACATACACACTATGTTGCTTTCAGCAACTTGTTAAAGTGGACTTATCGAGTTGACAAAACATATGACAATATATTAGTTCATTGTCATTGGTTGAGGTCTAACATTAAGAATGATTAGAATTAGAACTGTAATCATTCTATATGAAAATGCAATTGATTCTTCAAGGTATTAAATAAATGTTTTATTAATTTCTTGAACAAAATAAAATGAAACATGAACAACATTTCAACTTGTGTCTTTAGGTTCATAAAACTCACAAAATCTTATTCCAGAACATTCCTGTCATCTATTGTGAAAACCTCAACAGGAACAAAATGCCTGTCACAGATACATATAAATCATATATGAGTTTTCAAGCTTTTGCGATAATTTTATAAAAAATTAATCAAAGTCTTTATTTATACAGGCGATCATCGTTGAGCAAGCTCATTTACAAGATGGACCTGTCACACAAAGTGACAAAGGAGCAAATACAATCCAAACAGTGTAATAATGCACTTTTATGAACACAGGAGGAACAAAAGTACAGTACAATTTTAACCATAAGAAAGTGCTTGAGTGTAAATCATCATGGACAAGGCTCTGGTTGGAGCTGGTCAATACAGGCATGACATAGACAAACTGAGCACACATATGCAATCAAGAGATATATATCGAGGGCCTACTTAATCTCGTGGGCCCAGGAAGGCAGGTGGTAGAGGGGGGAATAAGAAAATAGGGGCAGGATGGCAGAGATAGGGAAAGGGAACATGACCAAGACAGTGTGAGGAAGGGGTAATTAAATTAAAATTTATCTTCGGGGGAAGCAATTGCATTTGGTTTTTACATATCAGGATAATCTGAATTGTTGTTTAATTTTTTTTCCTTGTCCCCCCACCTGCCATTTTACCTTTAACTTCTCTTTGGTATGTATATAATTAAGTGATTTTAATGACAATGTATGGGGTGGCTTGAGAATATATATTTATGAGCTGAAAGACTGAATAATGAGCCACAAAATTGAGTGTGTTACATATATGATGGAGTTGCACTAATGCTCATGTGTTGTAATTTATGATGTCATTGATGTGGGTTGTTTTTAAAGTATTTAAGGGTTGGTGTTTTGTGGTATAACAGCTTTTTTAGAAAGGAACCAAGGAGTTCTGAAACGAAACAATACCACACGGTGGTTTTCTATTTTGTGTTTAATGAAAGTGTTTATTTTATCTGGTCAAGTCCATTTTTATTTGCTGGTGAGTGCCCATTTTTTTGTATTGATTTCAGTTTTATCAAGAGCACCACCTTCCTGGTGCGCACTTTTTTGGGGATTTGTACATTTAAACCATCTGTGCACATTTGATGTGATTTATTCAGTTCCCATATCTGCAGTACCTATACTGAAGCTGTGAAATGAAACAGTAATAACTTATGTAACCCCCTTGTTATCCGGGGTTACTAGAATCCCAGTAAGACCTAGTGGTAGGCAGGGAAGGCAGCTTGTGAAACTCCAGTTAAATGGGTTTCACACTGTCTTACTCCGTTCTCAGTCTCAGCTGAGACTGAGGGATGACATCACCAATAGAACTTTCGCAGCTGCATAAGCCACATTGGAATCTGCAGCAAAGGAAGTTAGATAGAACATTGGGAGTTTTCAAAGAGAGAGTCTGCAGTTTGGCTTGGGGAGTGAAGTTTGTACTCAAGTGGTGGAGACCGCTGTTTTCAGGTCTCAGTGCCCCTTCCCTCCGGGGGGGGATGTAAAGATTCCCAGCAGATACCTGGGGCAATCCCCTTAATTCTTTTTTTTTTTTTTTTTTGCCATTAAGTCTTTATTCCAGTTTTCTTTACAGAGAATACATAGAAGAAACATAATTATAAACATAAAACATAAAGGAGTACATTGATACGTATTACAATTACTGACAGGAGTCCTTCTCTGCAAAACCCCCCCAATGAAAAACAAAAAACAAAACCAAAAAGTAACTAAAATATAAACCCCCCAAAAAGAACAAAATTCCCTCGCCCCCCCATTCCACCCCACTCCCTCCCCACCCAAGACCTTTTACACTGATTTCAACCCAAGAGGGTACCTATATCTCTTACAGTGAGTAAATAGTATAAAAGGGCCCCCATATCTTATCAAACCTGGGACTCTTATTTTGGAGGACGGCTATCATCCTCTCAATTCTAAGGCTATCGAGAAGTTCCTCCAGCCATTCAGAGTAACTGATCACGCTAGAGTCCTTCCAATGTCTGAGGACCACTTTTTTCAGGGGCAATCCCCTTAATTCTGCTAGTGGAGGAAAAACTGCCTGTGTTAGTCCAGGATTTATTTTGGAAGATGGAAGATTTGTGAGTCACCTGTAGGGCACCTGCAACTTAAGGGTGAGTGTCTGCTCTGGCTAAAAGGGCATATGTTTTCTTCACCCTGGGACTTGTGTGAAAATCTAGGATTGAATTACATATTGGGAAGCCTAGAGAAATGGGCCAAGCAAGTAAAAGTAGTGTCAAATCCCAGAGTTTTGTGAGATGCAGATAATATGTAGAGGTGATATGACAGACGTCTACCCTTAATCTACATTTAGAAGTTCAGCAAAGGAATTGCTCAGTTTTCCAGAGAAATGGTCGGGTATGGGCTGTGGGAGCTGGAGTGGGTGGCCCCCATCTTTAGTAACCAGGTCCACCTCTCGATTTATTCTGTGGTTTTCTACTTTGCCTCAGGCACTTGGCCAGTGATGGGGGAAGTACCCAGACGTGGGGTTGTAAGGAAAATTCTCTCTAAGAGTCACAGACTCTAGTGAGGTGTGGGGAGCCACGACAGGATAATTGGTTCATTCCTCAAATGGACCGCGGATCAAGTGACTGGCAGGGGAGCCGGGCCAGTGGGAAAAACCCAAGTGTGTACAAGTCAGGCTGTGTACCCAAAGCTGCGTGCAAGTCCGGGCTGTGTGCCTGGTGGGTTCAGAGCCTGAGGGCTGGAAATGGTGATAAAGTGTTCTGTAGTCTCTAATCTGCATTACCAGGAAATGTAGCCCCATGGGGGTCCATCTATGCTTTGTTTGTTCAGCTTGGATGTGAATAAAAGCCACACTGAAGAATCCCATTTCTGGTTCTGGACATTACAGTTATTGCTTCCTGTGTTCGGATTTACTTGGGTGCCCCTGTGCAGAGTAGCCAAACCTAGGCTCCCCTGTGCCGAGTAACCTCATCCTCCCTGAACCCAGTCCCCACCAGGTACTGCTGTCAGCTTCAACAGCATGCCACCTGTCATTTTGCTAAAAAGGCAGGGGTGAGGGGTTACAAAAATGGAGGCACCGCTTTGGTTTTGTTCAGGCAGGAAGGTGCTTGGGCAGGGGCTAATGTGGCTATCTGGCAGTAGGTAGCCCCAAAAAAGCTGAGCAATTTCCTAGTGTGTTGCTGTGTGCTGTGGATCTTGTGCTGCTGTTTAAAATTGCCAGCTGTTTACAAGGAGCAGTAAAGCCAAGAGTGTGCCCTTGTCCTGCATCAAATAGTTTACAACGTTGGAAATGCTTTAAAATAAACTGTTGTGAAGAAAAGTGTGGAAGACTAGGGGTAGCAACAGGAAAATTGTGCCCTGGACGTTGGAAATGCTTTCTGAATGAATTGAGAGACTGCAGGTTTAATGGCTGAAATGGGCTCCCGCCATGGAGTCAGTTGGTAAAGAAAAAAAAGTTGCATTCTGTAGTTTAAATTTTTCCTGCTCGACAATCGCTGTGAGGAGAAGAGCCCTTGCAAGGAAGAAGAGACTCATTTGCATGGCGTCATGTGGTTGGTTAAGCTGCAATCAGTCCCGCCCCTTAGCCAGCTCTACAGAGACTGCCCCAGCATTCAAGAGGGAGTGTGAGTGGAGTGCATGTACTGGCAGTGGAGGAGTGTCGCGGAGTGTTAAAATCGTTGTAAACAGTTTAAAAACAGACTTTCTAGTTTAAAATCGGGCTCAACCCACTAATCGATCATTGAAATTGCAGAAGTGATGGTAAAAAAGACGATTGGTAGGACTGCCCACCCGTTTCTGTTCTGAGGCCTCCAAGAACTGGCTGCAGGCTGTTTTTTCCCCATCGCAGCAAATTGCTACTGATAACAGTAAGTAACTAATATAGAAACTGCTCAAACAGTGATTTTCAGCCCTATGCCATATAAATGTGTGTGCAGCAGTGTAGTCGCTTTGCAAATAACAACTGTGTAAAGTCCTGCCAGCAAGTGCAACTCTATTAAGCCATTGACTGTGTGCATAGTAATAAATTCAGCCTCAGTTTAAAGTTTGCAGCCAGAGAGAGACTGTGGGTTGTAGCCAAAGTACAGCACTAGTAATACAGGCAATCCTGTGCTAAAAACCTGAAGCTTTAAGGACTGTGAGTAAAATAAATGTTTCCAGCATGTAAAAGTCTGTGGAAAATCCTGTAAATGTGTTTAAAGCAAGAACAGAGCAAGTTGTGCAGTTTGAGTAAAAGTTATCAGTAGTTTGTGTAAATCAGGTCTTGATGACTTGACCCAGATTCTGAATGTTGATGCACAGGGTGCTGCCTGCATGTCATTACAGGGTGGGGTAGTAAAGTAAACACAGCAGCAGAGGAGCCATTTTACAACTAAAGAGTGTGTTCAGTAAAGTGGGACTTTCAGTTACAGTGAACTTTTGTTTATTTTTCTGCAGTTATGGCCTCAGGACCAGCTCGTTACGGATCATGCAGGTTGCAGTAACAGCTACAATGAATAGACTGAGGGATATTGAAAAGTGTTGCTATGGAGGGCAACTGCCTCCTCATGTGGCGATTCCTAATTTTCCAGCACATGTATGTCAAATATGCTTGACAGCTGGAAGGGACGTCTTCATGATTCCTCACTGTGCTGGATGCCTAGAAAAATATGGCTTGTATAAAGCACCTCAAATTCGTTTGGCTCCCACATGGACAAAGGTTCAGGAATCTGCAGTTGGCAGCACACAGCACCAGGTGGAGCCTGTGGAGGAAGACCCCTCGGGGGAGTGTGGCACAAAGCTAGAGGGTGCAGAGTTAGAGACAGAACCCGAAGTTGAAGTTTTGGATGCTGGATCCCAGAAAGAAAGTTCGGATAAAGCATCAATAGACCCCTGGGGGGGGCCTAGCCCAAGTCTCTTAGACGAAGATGAGATGCGGGAGGCCTTTGAGTGGGAGGTGTTGACCTCCACGCCCAGTGATGAGTGGATAGTCTCAGGAGTGAGAATGGCTGCTCACTCCTGGGCTCAGATCCTCAGTGAAGAGGAAGATGAGGGGGAACCTATGTGGCCTTGAGAAAAAGGACCGGGTACACAGCCTCAAGATCTTGCCTCAGAGGAATGTATGGAAGAAAGTGGTGATGCCACTGCCCTGGCTTCGCAAGAGGAAGAAGTCAGGGTTCCCTTTCTACTTTCTTTAAGGATGCTAAGCTGACAGAACCAGGACTGGCCACCCCAAAGCCAGGCCAACGGTCTTGGATTGACCAAAGCAAATAAAGAGGAAAGACTGGTTCGTAGGAAGGCAAATGAGATCTATGGTATGACCTTTCCTACCTTTCCTTGGAAAGTCTGGGAGGAGATTGAGAACTGCAGGAAATCCTGGATCTGGGCTGAAGCAATGAAAAATGTGCATCCTGGGGCCAAGAAGCATGTAAAGAACAGACTGTTCACGAAAGTATACCCAGTGGAAGAGGCAGGACACTGTTTATAGACAGAGTGAGAATAGTGGACGAGAGAGGGACATGAAATCTCCCACTGTGTGAGTATTAAGCCCAGACGGGGTAATAATTCAAGCTCCTGACCCCGGTACTATTGGCCTCAGTGCAAGGACCTCTCAGCAAATGTGCCTGTGCCTACAAAGTGGAGAGCCAAGCAGTAGTAGTCAATACTACCACACTAGACTGTGAAGTGCCTTATTGATCCACCACACAGAATATCCAGGACTCAGGTGCCCCACATTCATCAGTATACAGTGTACTGGCCTTCCAGAAACCATCAACTGGCCCACCAGATGACTTCAGATCCAGAGAGACACCAGCCCAGCTGTATCCTGTTCATTGCCTGGTAATCAGATGACGCGGACCAGCTGTTTTCTTTTGTTCCTGTTCTAAGGTTCCATCTCCAGAGATGACATCAGCCCAGCTGTTCCCAGATGTGCCCACCTGTGGTTCCCAGAACATGTCCGCCCAGCTGTATCGGAAGAAATGCTGCCAGGGAGAGTCTTCATCAGAGGTGCAGGTCGGTGCGAATTTTTCATACTACAAGTGGCTGGTAAGTCCGAACTTTTCTATCTTTATGACATTGCAGTACACACCCTACACTAACAGACTTCAAAATGTGTGAACTGTCAGCAAAGACTCTCCCCTTCGGGACTTTGGCCTGTTAGAACTGTGCTTCACCAGGCTCCGGCCCAGGAGAGACTCTTTATTGGACTAGCCTTCGGGCATTGTGGTCACTAGTTGGGACTTTTAGGGCACTCCATCCCCCCAAATGTGTATTGTAAATAATGTCATTGTTTTCTACTGTAAATACTGTTTTTCTACCTTTTTCTAAAAAATCTTTTTGGGATTATTCAGTGTTTTGATGGTAGGGGGTTAGGTAGACTGTGTATGCAGATTAGGAGCATGTGTTGTCTTTCTTTTTCTTACAGGTGTTCCTGGGAAGACAGAAGAGAAGACAAGAAGAGAAAGAGGAGGAGGGGCTCATCGGAGTTCCTCATCAGTACTTTAGTGTGTTTAGAAATTTAAAGTACTGTGGTGTTATAGTTGTTATTGCTGTATTAACCCTTTCCTTCTACAGGTGTGGTTGTGGGGGTAGGGAGGAGACAGTAAAATGGTATTTTAATGGTGTGTGGTTGCAGGTTGCCCAAGGTCGGGGAGGTCCCCGGGTTGTTTTTGTTTTGGGGGTATTAGGTTAAAGGCAGATAGGTTTTCCCCTAGAGGGTTGGGGGGGTAGACAGGCTGTGGCCCTGACCTGCAGTAGGGACCGCAGTGCTGATCTATCAGAGCTATGCTCTGGATGGTTCTACCAGAGCCACTAGGTGTCCATAGTAAATGGATAGTGTAGAGGCTGATATGTCAGCTAAAGGCCTCTAGGCTCTTAGTGTTGCCTGCCTGTGCTTGCACATGGTAGGAGGGGGCCTGATCACCCCCCTACGCAGGTAGCACATAGGGTGGGATGTCCTAAGGCCGGGTAAATAATGACTGCGGACAGTCATTTTCCTGGTCAAGGGCGAGTGTAACCCCCTTGTTATCCGGGGTTACTAGAATCCCAGTAAGACCTAGTGGTAGGCAGGGAAGGCAGCTTGTGAAACTCCAGTTAAATGGGTTTCACACTGTCTCACTCTGTTCTCAGTCTCAACTGAGACTGAGGGATGACATCACCAATAGAACTTTCGCAGCCGCATAAGCCACATTGGAATCTGCAGCAAAGGGAGTTAGATAGAACATTGGGAGTTTTCAAAGAGAGAGTCTGCAGTTTGGCATGGGGAAGTGAAGTTTGTACTCAAGTGGTGGAGACCGCTGTTTTCAGGTCTCAGTGCCTCCTCCGTCCGGGGGGGGATGTAAAGATTCCCAGCAGATACCTGGGGCAATCCCCTTAATTCTGCTAGTGGAGGAAAAACTGCCTGTGTTAGTCCAGAATTTATTTTGGAAGATGGAAGATTTGTGAGTCACCTGTGGGGCACCTGCAACTTAAGGGTGAATGTCTGCTCTGGCTAAAAGGGCATATGTTTTCTTCACCCTGGGACTTGTGTGAAAATCTAGGGATTGAACTACATATTGGGAAGCCTAGAGAAATGGGCCAAGCAAGTAAAAGTAGTGTCAAATCCCAGAGTTTTGTGAGATGCAGATAATATGTAGAGGTGATGTGACAGACGTATACCCTTAATCTACATTTAGAAGTTCAGCAAAGGAATTTGCTCAGTTTTTCCAGAGAAATGGCCGGGTATGGGCTGTGGGAGCTGGAGGTGGGTGGCCCCCCATCTTTAGTAACCAGGTCCACCTCTACAGATTTCTTCTGTGGTTTTCTACTTTGCCTCAGGCACTTGGCCAGTGATGGGGACGTACCCAGATGAGGGGTTGTAAGGAGAATTCTCTCTAAGATTCACAGACTCTAGTGTGGTGTGGGGAGCCACGACAGGATAATTGGTTCATTCCTCAAATGGACCGCGGATCAAGTGGCCGGCAGGGGAGCCGGGCCAGTGGGGAAAACCCAAGTGTGTACAAGTCGGGCTGTGTACCCAAAGCTGCGTCAAGTCTGGGCTGTGTGCCTGGTGGGTTCAGAGCCTGAGGGCTGGAAATGGTGATAAAGTGTTCTGTAGTCTCTAATCTGCATTACCAGGAAATGTAGCCCCATGGGGGTCCATCTATGCTTTGCATCTATGCTTTGTTTGTTCAGCTTAGATGTGAATAAAAGCCACACTGAAGAATCCCATTCCTGGTTCTGGACATTACAGTTATTACTTCCTGTGTTCGGATTTACTTGGGTGCCCCTGTGCAGAGTAGCCAAACCTAGGCCCCCTGTGCCGAGTAACCTCATCCTCCCCAACCCAGTCCCACCAGGTACTGCTGTCAGCTTCAACAGCATGCCACCTGTCATTTTGGCAAAAGGCAGGGGTGAGGGTTACACTTCTTCTAAAATAAATTTGTATTGCCTTTTAATTAAAGTTTATTAGACATTTTTGTTTTTGAAACAAAATAACAATTAATCTTTACTGACTACAGACAGGCATAACCAAGTGACAGAGTTTAACAAGGTACACTGAAATTTAGATATTCGTAAGATTCAGTTTACGTGATGATAAAGAAGAATAGAACTGTCTTGCCTGTTCTTCTCGACAGGTACACTCACTAAAATTATTGCTATATTATTCTGGGCATGGGGCTCTTGAAGGGAGAATCCAGTCCTTCCAAACTATTAACCTTTGTGGAGTTAGCAAATAAAAATGAATTCTTTTTACAAATCACATATTATTTTATCCTAATATTTCTAAACAAAAAACAACTCTATGATTGCAACATTAGTCTGTTCTAAAATTGTGTAAAATGGTATAACATCTTTTAATAAGCAGATAAAACTATTGCATCAGAGAAAGGAGGGAGCTAGAAAATTTCTGCTAGAACATTTCAATTAGAAGTCTAAGAGTTATCGGAAGGATCAGTATAGGTATGAGCTTTATTGCGTAGCAAGTCAGTTACAGGGACTATGGGGCACTATTCTCCAGGGTTATACTCTGGAAGGGGGGTCACTACACCTTCTGCATGACCTTTTCAGTTAGGGAAGAGATATTTCTCCTGTGGCACCAACCCAGCTGGAGCCCACAGCCCACACATCCCACTTCCCCAGAGGCCCACTGGTCCAGGGAAGGTGGAGAGTGGTAGGAGGGGGAGAGTTAAGAATGCCAGTGGCACGCTGAAGGAGGTCAACCAACCCCACACCATCCCAACAACAAATCACTTTGTCCCCTGGAGGAGACTCAGATACCACCACAGGGGGACTCTGCATCTGTCAAGGGAAATGGAAGTGACAGCCTGGTGGTGCCCAGGGGTGAGAGCAAGAAGAAAGCAGCTAGAAGAATCTTAGTATTTGGTGATTCTATGACCAGGGGAATAGAGAGGGTGGTGGCTGAGGGGAGATGGGGTGGGGGATGGCCAGGTGCCTTCCAGAGGTATCAGCCATCCAGAACACAGACAGAATAGGGAGAATAGCAGAGTGGGCAGAGGGAGCTGGGTGTGGTGGTACACTTGGGTACCAAAGATCTGGCAAACCAGCCTGTGTAGCAAGTGAAGCATAACCTTCAGAGGCTCGGGGCAGATTGCAGGCACACTTGGCCTCCCTGGCCTTTTCTGAGGTCCTCTCTGTGTGGAATAAGGGGAGGAAAGATAAAGTAAGAAAGGAAGAGATAGAGGAATTAAATGGATGGCTAAAGAGATTGTGTCAGGAGAAAGGGTACCACTTTGTGGGCGAATGTAGGGACTTCAGGGACAGGAGGCTCTTCAAAGGTGATGGCCTTCACCTGACAAGAAGGGCCAAGAGTGCTGGGGAATAAGTTTGACATCTACATGAGACAGTTAATCTGACTGTGAGGGACACTAAGGCTAGGGGAATCATGATAAATGGAGTGAGGGATGGGAACCTAGCTAGTGGTTCTCCATACTGTGGACTGGTAGCAGTTGTCACCAGCCCACTCCTGTGGGGCTGAAATTCCCTGGGATAGAGTAAATCCCCCCTGTGACAGGGATCAGGGATACCCCTTCTCTGTCCTTTTAGCATGCACGTTGTTTCACAACTGAACATATGCCAGAGAATCTTAGGGCTCCCTCTCTGCATGCAAGGGGGTACAAATAAAGTTTCAAGTCTTGTTCCTGGGATAGAACCCTCTCAGCCACTGCACAACAAACCAGAAAAGCCACAGGTGTGTATAGGCTTCAGGGGCCCTATGCACATTATTATGTGTCTTTCCCCAGAGATGCAGAGACCAGTTCAAATCCCCACAGACTCCTCTTGAGACCTTTCATATTTCTTCCCCTCTTTTCATACACAGAGTCTCTAGTGGTACTTCATTTTGGTAGTGTTTGGCCCTTAAAACAGTCATATAGGTGTAGCATATGTTTGAACAACCCTCCCCAAGACAGCGCACACAAAAGATACTGGCAGAATTATCTTAAATGTAAGCCAAAAGGCTTTACTAATTAATTAATAAATGCAGTAAATAACTTAAAGACAGATAATTTTAGACATTGGTTACAGGATATGGAAAATAAAATGGAAGTATGCAAAAAAAACTAAACTTTGAAAATTCTAGTTTGAAAGTTCTACCGCAAGTCCTTAGTTGCTGAATTTGAAGTGCAAAGTGTTCTTAAAAGTGGTAACTGAAGTCCTGGCTCTTGGTCCAGGAGAAGTCTTGAGAAGAAATTGTCTCTGCTCTCTAAGCAGACAGGGTCCTCAAATGCAAAAAGGCACAGCTACAGTCTTGCACCCTTATTTTATGAATTTTTCTCAAAGGGCAAGTCCACTGAATATTGATTTGCTCTGCAATTGGCTAGCATTCCATCTCCATGGCTACACAACCAATCAGCTTTTAGTATTTTATTACAAAACAACAAATGTGCATTTCTGAATATGAGAGAAAAAAAGGCTTAGAGGTCAGCTAGTTTAAACTGGAATTTTAGGAAACCATCAAGCCTCCCCTTCCCTTCGAAATGGTTGTAATTAAACTACACTCAGTACAACCATTTACTTGAATGGTAGCCCATGCAGCTTAACAAGATTAAGTCAGTGTAGAGCTCTCAAAACAAAAGGGGTCCAGACATCACAGCTCCTCTAGAGGCCCTGGCCTTTTCACAAGCAAACTGGGCTACCTGGCCTCCCAGCTGTGCTTAAGTATTCTTTTTGTCTCCTTCTAAATGATTTCATTAAACTCTAGGCTCTGACTAGCAGCAAAACAGATTCTCTGCCTAGTAACAAGAAATTACATCATTTTTTGGGGCCCATGGCTTTTCTTTGTACCCATGATCCCTTGCAATTTACACTGTGTCACCATGGATGATGCATTTCTCTCATAAAACACCATGAAATGTGGTTAGAACATAAGGTATGGCCTTATCTTGCCACAGCAGTAAAGTGGGTAAAAATAAGGCTGAGGTTCAAACAGGAGCAGCAGAAGCAGCAAAGGGGGGAGGCTCACAGGGTCTGCTAGCAACAGGGAAAATAAAATGGTAAGGAGAATGGGAGGAAATACAGGTGTAGATCACAAATCACCAAAAGAGGATCTGGAGCTAGTCAGAAGGGGTATCTGCATTAATGCTAGGGGGTCAGGGTAATAAAATCAGTGATCTCCAGGCATTGATGGCACACACTGAGGTAGACCTCATATCCATCACAGAAACTTGGACCACAGAGAATAATGACAAGGACTTGTCAGTCATAGGCATGTACATAATATTTGAGTATGTTAATGCACAAAAAGTCTTTGGGTTTACTCCCTAAAACAATGTCAGTATTATTTAAAACCAAATCACAATTCTGTGATTTTGTGATATTAGATCAGCCCCTTTTAGACAATATATTGTCCCCTGCTTTAAAAAATGTTATAGTCAGAGGTCTTTTTTATACAAAGCTCCATTGTATTACAACTCCCTCCCAATAGATATCAGGGACACTAGCTCTATTTCTATTTTTAAGGGATTAGTTAATGAGTATTTATGTGTAAAATCTACTTGCCAGTGTTTTGATACTGATTGAATGTATTGATTTTGTCTGCAGGTTTATGTGTAATTAACTTATGTCTTGTAATTCATCTTTGTTATATGGTTGTCTGTTAAACTTGTTGCTAATGAACATGGGCATTTGTCTTCATTGGCTTACAAGTATAAAATATAAAAATGAAATGAAATATTTAGCCAGGATAGAGGGAAAGGCAAATGGGAGCATAGCCCATATGTCTGGGGCATAGAGTCTATGGAGAATGGACACATCAGGGAAAGCAAAGGGGAAACAGTTACTGTGGGTTCACCTCACAGTGCTCTCAGGCAAGAAAATATGGATGGGGTGAGCTATAAATCAACAGGCAAGGGGGGAAGAGAGAGAGAAACAGGGTCTTGGGGAAGAGCTGGCAAGGAGATAGAGGAGAAGAAGGGGGAAGTGGTGGTGATAGGTGGGCTGAACCTGCTGGATATTGACTGGGACATTCCAGCAGCCAGGTACACCAGAAGTCTGACCCTGTTGGATACACTGCAGGACTGCATGCCAATGCTGCTGGTTAAGGAACCTACTAGACAGGCAGCCATTCTCAATTTAGTGCTTGTCAACTTGGAGATGGTGGGTAGAGTGAGGGTAGGGGAGTCACTGGGGCCCAGCAACCATAACTCCATTTGGTGCAGCTGGCCCTTGACAGCAGAATGCCCCTATCAAAAGCTGAAGTCTTAGATTTCAGAAGAGCAGACTTCAACTGGATGAGGGGAGCTGGACTGAGACAAACTGACCAGGGTGGACAGAATCCGACATGTTGGAGAAAGATGGGGGCAATCAAGGGGACCATTCTCGAGGAAGCAGTCATTCGCGAGAATTGTTACAAAATGAAACAGGTACAAGAAACCATTATGGTTCTTAGAAAGGGTAAGAGAAACAGTGAGGGCCAAGATAAAGGCTTTCATCAGGTACAAGGAAAAGCATGGGGAGGAGGAATATGGGAAAGTACAAAATAAAAACTAAGAAAGCAAAGAGGACAGTCAGGGAGTAATGGGGCAGACATGGAGCTGTGTATCGTGGAGGGGGTCAAGGGTGGAGGAAAACAATTCTTCAGATTTATTAAAGGAAAAAGGAAGCAGGGAGGGGTAGGCTACAAGGGGGGTTAATACAGGAAGAAGAACAAAAAGCAGCTGTCCTGAATGATTACGTCTGCTCTGTTTTCCTGCTTCTAGAGAATTTGCCATTAACTCCCACCTTCCGAGTCCCTCACAACCAGTTCCCTAGCCATTTGGTGAGCTTGCCCTTCGCCTCCAGGTCCTCCAGATTTTTAAGCAGCCTGCTGTGTGGCACAGAGTCAAAGCTCTTGCTGAAGTTCTTTGCAGCACTATACTGTCTGGCTCCTGTCCACAGCCTTTGTAACACATTCAGAAAAGTCAGTCATGCAAATCTGGCATGATCTGCCTGCCATCAATCAATAATAATGCCTCTTTTTTTTTTGGTCATCTTTCTTTTATGCACTCCTAATGCAGCTTGGGGTAAGCTTACCCCTATCAGGTGAAATACACTGACGCTCAACTGATCCAGGTGGAGTCAGCCTCCGCCATGACTGCCGAAGCAAGGAGGACCATGGCTTGCCCCCCACAGTGGGGCCTCTCCCAGCAAGGGGAGAACCGGGAGAGGATACCGCATCACCCTATGCCCTCGTCCCCGACTGTTGGGCTTTGTTTGGCCCACTGATCAGGTCATTGGTCGCCTTCATACTGCTGCCAGAGAGGATGTTTTTTAGTTACCCCAGAGCCGGACGTGCAATGACGCCAGCACGGAAGGCAGTAGGCATCTGCCACGCTCCTCCCATTAGCATGCCTGGCCCAGCCGATACACCCAATCACCACCAGGAGTCACCACTGCACCAAGGGAAACCCAAACTCACCCCTGGGAGAGGAGAGCCGTCCTCCAGATTCTCAATCCTCTCCCTCCCTTGCCAACCCCCGATGACCCAGGCTGGTTCCCGAATCTGGGTCGCGGTGTGGCGAGTGTGGCATCCAGCACCTCAACCTCAGCGCCACTGGGTCAGCTAATAATAATGCCTCTTGTCCTTTAGACTGGTTTTCTCCAAAGGATTCTACTGGTTTCACCTTTTGATGGTCTCCATCACCTCCCATACAATTAAGGTCAATTGACAGCCTGTAGTTTCCGGGATCACCCTTGTCTCTAATTTTGTGGAATGGCATTACATTAGTCACTCTCCAGTCCACTGGTACTACCCTTGTTAGTAGGCAGTAATTAAATAAATCAGCCATTAAGGTGCCACTACAGTCTGACTCACTTCCTTAGTACTGCTGTAGAATGCATCATTTGGTCCTCATGATTTATTCACTTTCGAGGTCTTTCGAGTCCTTTGCGTATCCTCTCCTCTGATACCAACTCCACTTCTGGCATTTGTCCAGTCACTCCTAGGGCTTGAATCCCACACCCTGGAAGTGGCCTACCTTCCTCTACTGTAAAGACTAAACAAAAATATTCATTCAAGATATCTGCTTTTTTGTTTTCCACTTCCACCCATCCCCCATGTCTCAGTCTCGCTATTCTCCCTATTTCATTTTGCTCTTTTCATTTATATAACGAATGAAGGATTTTTCTTCCTCCTAATACCCTGCCTCAATTCTCAGCAATCTATCTGCTTTAACCTTTCTAACTATCTTATGGCCTATAGATAGCTTTTCCAGATATCTTTCACTGATGATCTCATTCAGCTCACCCTTGTACTTCTGGAAAGCTACTTGTTTTGCTCTAACTGCCTCTCCTACCCCTTTGGAAAGCCATACGCTTTTTTTAATATGTCCAATTCTTTTCTACCTGCCTCATATAGGTATCCATGGCTTCTGTTATCACACTGTTAATGATATCCCAATTAGAATCTAACATTTCCACCTTACCAACTCTACTAATATATTCCTGAACAACTCCTCATTTTCCCAAAGTCTGCTGTTTAAGAAGTCTAGATTCTTGTTTTAGAGTTAAAGTGGTGGGCCTACAGGGCTATGTGAAACCACACTGAATTGTGGTCCCTGTATCCAAGAGGTTCCATCATGCTGATATCCCTGATGGTATCTCAGTTGAGGAGTATCAAATCCAGAATAATCCCCTCTCTGGTAGGTTCTTCGACCTACTGCACAAGAAGACAATTCTGTAGCACTTCTACTGTACAAATGCCTGACTCCTAGCACTCTTGGCTAGTGTTGGGCGAAGTGGGCTCAATCCGCTCAGTGAAGTGAT
This sequence comes from Neoceratodus forsteri, assembly GCA_016271365.2. NCBI lineage: Eukaryota > Metazoa > Chordata > Ceratodontiformes > Ceratodontidae > Neoceratodus > Neoceratodus forsteri. The sequence goes on from CM057451.1 coordinate 47,445,710, forward strand.
TCACGAAGTAAAGGTGAATTTGTGGAGTGCTCCGCAATGCGAAGCGGAGTAATTCACGTTCTGATGGGTAACGCAAAGCCCATTGAAAACAATGACTTTGCTTTACTCCATAACTTCCCAGACCACTTCACCAATTAAAAAGGTGAAGTGCATTGAAAACAATGCACTTCACCTCACTTCACCTTGTTTTTAAGCTCCGAAGGTGAATTCTGCAGTGATTCATGGGATTTCAGGTCACATGGGCTTTATATTGATCTGCACAGCCTCAGTTCGGGGTAGTGTGTGTAGGAAGCTATAGGAGACTGCGCTCTGAGAGCTGTCTGTGATTCAAACCTTCTAAAAGCTGTTAAAAAAAAGCCTTTTTGATTATTTTTTTTGCTCAAACATTAGTTCATCAATTGTAGGAAACCCTCTTGTGCTCATATCATCGAGCATTTTTGTTTGTGTGTGGATTTTGAATGTTAATGTACAACAAGTGTAGTAAAGACAGTGAAAGTGTACTTTGGGGAGGGAGTATCTGTGGTGTAGGTCGATTTAAGTTGGAGAAATAGAGAGTTCTTTGTTTTTGGTTATATTTTGTTATATAACTGACGTATTAATGTACACACAGTAATATTGTCAGTAATTGTTGAAATTTTCTTGCTGATTGTGTGTTGTGTGGATCTGATGCAGCGGTTCATAGTTTCAGGTTGTTTACAATACGTGGCATATTACTGAACTTTTAAATTTGCTACGCGTTACTCGTTGTAGACAAATTGTGTGTTTGAGTGTGTGTGTGTGTGTGTGCAGTGCTGTGTGACATCAAATAATACATCTTTTATTGTGCCACAGTGCAATTGCAGGTGCAGCAGTGTGAACCTGCTATCCACTGCAGCTGCATGATTTTGTACTGCCATCGTGGTATCTGTTCTTTGTTCTGCTGCTTGTACTGTCGTAAAAATCTGCAGTCAGTGCTCCCCAACCCCCACCCCCACCGGCAAAAGGAATTGTTTTCCAGATTGGATTGTTTGTGACATCAGCACCACTGGTTAGTTAAGGTGTTGTTTTCACTTGTGAATTTGGGTCTCTATCTGTTGCTGAAGCCACAGTTGTTTTTTGACTTCACACAGCATCCCCCCACCCAGAGTGAACGTTCCAAAATCTAAATTTGTTTAGAATATTGTTGTTGATCCCCCAAAATGCCCATAAAGAGATGTGCAAGCAAAGCTGGTTCTCGCCATGGCACTGCTGCCAGTGGTAAGATAGTCTGTGGTCATGGTAGTACGCAGAAGCAGAAGTGTATTGCTGATGTGAGGAAAGGTATTTCTCCTGCAATGTTTTTTACTACCCAATCAGTAGCTTCACTCATAGTTGGAGGAGATGATGTCCCAGTAGGTGGTGTTAGTGCAGTTGTTGGTGGTGGTAGTATGAGTATTGCTGCCTCAAGTTTGACTTCTGACCAGTGTACCGTGTCCAAAAATATAGTGGAGTGTGAAGCAGTGCAAGTGAGTGGCAGTGTAGATGATGTCATACTTCCCAGTAACATCCCAGTAACTGAACCTGAGGATTCTGATAATCATGTCAATGATAGCATGCAATGTGAAATTTCTTCCACCATGGTTCATGTCACACATTTTCCATGCAGTGATTCACAGTGTGGTGAAAAAATATCAGGTGATGGTGGTGTTGATGATGATGATGATGAATGTGATGATGATGATGATGATGTTGTTGTGGTTGCACCATGCAGTCCACATGCCAGCATCCAAGCAGAAGATGTGGATGTGGGTGATGTTGATGAATATGATGATGATGTAATTGACCCCAGTTGAGAACCGGAAAAAAAGAAATTGAAGGTGGCTGTGTCTGGGTCTGTTTGCATTAATCCCCCCCCCCCCGTAAAAACTTGTGATTTACCAGTTTCAGTTGATGGTGATGATGATGATGACCCAGTAATAATGATAGGTAGTCGTGGTGATCAGTTGCAGTCCTGGTTTGCACTGCCCAAAAATCACGTAGCACCCTCCCCCACTTCAGTGCTTAAAATAACAGAGTTCAATAAGCATCATGGACATGTTAAAGTAGAGCCTCACAATCCCTTGTTTGGGATATTTTGTTCAAGGTGCAAATGATGAGTCAGTTGCAATCTGCCAGGTTTGCCATGTGCGTGTGAGTCGAGGTAAAGGGGAGCCATCTGGGCACAGGAGGACAGCATACACATCTTAAGAATAGGCACATGTCACTGTGGACTCAGCACAAGATGGCAGCTAATACCACAGTGGGGCATTAACCCTCATCATCAACCATTACGAGCATGTTATCCCCTTCCATGAGTGTTAAGTCCAGTAGGAAATTAAATGTGTGCAGTAGTGAGGAAATAAAAGCAGTGGATTACTACAGGCATGATGAGGTGGAGGAGCATAATGATTTTGAAATGTTGTCCAGTGGTGGTGAGAGTAGTAGTTTTGGTGGTGGTGGTGGTGGTGAATGCTGTATGTCTAGTGCGAGTGGTACATCAACCCGTTGGCAAATCTGGTAAAGTAACTGCATTTCTGGGTTTGTCATCATCACCTGTGCAACCGTCTTCATCAAACGTCCACACTCCACCCCCTTCCATTCGCAGAGCAGAATCATTTGTCATCACACCCCATGTAAAACGTTTAAGTCAGCCCACGTTACAGAGTGTTTTTACGCATAAGCTGAAGTACCCACCCAATCATACAGTGTCACATGAACTTAATGCTGCTGTAGCTGAAATGCTGGCAATTGATCTTTTGTCCTCCTTTGTGGAGAATTCTGGGTTCTGGCAGTTTGTTGCACGTGTCTGTCCAAAATGGAAAGTCCCATCCAGGATATACTTTTGACATGTGCTGTCTCCGAGTTGTTTCCTACTGTGTCCAACTCAGTAAGACAGGCCCTTCAACATTCCTCCTCTCCATTCATCCATTTAAGTATGGATATATGGACAAGTGGCAAAACAGCAGGAGTTCATATCTGTGTATAACTGCACACTGGGTGCAGGTGCCGGGGTTGTTTTTGATGTTGGTAGTGTGAATAATCAGTGCAGTAAGGTGGAGTGTTGTGGTAGCAATCTTCCAGGAATTCAACAGTATGCAAGAATTGCTATGCACAATGTGACCTGTTCACACACTGGTGAAAACATGTTGGATGTGGTACTGACTGAGATTGACAAGTGGCTGAACCCCCTGTCCCTGAGAGCTGGGTTCATAGCAAGTGACAATGGGTCAAATGTGGTGAAATGCATCACGAATGGTGGCTTTTTTCATGTTCCATGCAAGGCCTATTGTTTAAATCTTGTGGTGCAGGAGGTTCTGCAGCACCCTGATGTAAAGGAAATGCTGACAGTCTCATGCCATATCTACTCTCACTTTTCACGATCTGCAAAGGCCTGTGACCAGCTTCAGCAGTTGCAGATGTGAAACAGCCTCCTTCAGCACCGCTTGATGCTGCAAGTTGTCACCCGGTGAAACTCCACTTTATACATGACAGAGAGGTTGTATGAACAATACAAAGCCATCTCAGAATATCTTGTGATGCACAGTAGCCATGACAGTCCCGGGGCCTCCATGTCTATGATGACTGAACAGTGGCGCCTCATGGACTCTGTAATAGCAATTTTGCATCCTTTTGAATATGCCACACAGGCAGTGAGTGGCGAGTCTGCCTCCATTAGCCAATCAATTACGCTGTTGCGGGTGCTGAGGCAGATATTGGTGAATGTACAGCATGGTCTTGATGTTGCCAGAGACAGTGCTAGCAGTATGTTGCTGAAACACGTGCTGACAGTATTCGACCAGAATCGTCACATTTTGAGCATTCAGCGTAGTGACAACTTTGCCATAGCAACAATGCTGGACCCATGATACAAACGTGGAATTGCCTCAGTACTGGACAGAGGGCCTGAACAGGTAGAAAAATGTCAGTGGGCAACTGGTGCGCTTGGTTCATGGAGCACAGAAGTCACATGCCAAGGTCAACAAACCTCAGCAGCATAATCTGTCTGAAGGTGTACCTGGAGGACCATCAAGCATATCCTGTAAGGGGAAGGGGACTGCAGTTTCAGGTGGTCTGTCATCCAAAGCAGTTGGCATCAACCTGTTTTGGGAGGCTTTGTCCCAAGTGGGGATTTGTGGAAATCAATGATTCCAGAGAACAGGATGATGCATCAACCACTGGACTTAGTGTGCACAGAGAATGGCTGAGTCATATTGTCTGAAAACAGGCATCTGTCAATAACTGATGATCCTCTTTGTACTGGAGTGGAAAGGTCAGTGAATGGCCAGAGCTGGCTGCAGTGGCACTGAAGTACCTGACATGCCCACCCTCCAGTGTAAGTGTTGAGAGGGTATTCCGCCAGCAGGTGCAATAGTCAGGGATCATCAGACAAACCTCTGTCCTGAAAATGTTGTTTGCTAACATTCATAAAAATGAATGACAGGCACATACCAGCACAGACTGTAACCTCGATATTCATACCCCAGCCTACTCATGGTGGTTTTGGAGATGTAGAAATAGACCATCCTGGTGTCACTGGCAGTGGCAGCATGAAATGGCCCACCACTGATGTAGATGATGACACAGTGGAGAAAGAATTTCCCCATGGTCAGACTTCAGACATAGATGCCTGTGAGGGCAGCTTTCTTTATGAGGATGATGATGTGGTTAATGTTGGCAGGTTTTAACTGAAGTTGTTAAAAGGCGGTGTGCCCCTTGGAGTCAGACCACCACCACCAGGACAGATGTTAACCACTGCCACCACAGAGAATGAGTTTGCCCACCCCCCAGACCACCACCACCGGGACTGACGTTAGCCACTGCCACCACAGAGAATGAGTTTGTCCACCTCCCAGACCACCACCACCACGGAGGTGTTGTAGTGCCACCACAGAGAATGAGTTTGTCCACCCAGACCACCACCACCACACGCTGGTGCACAGATGATGGAAAATGTCATAGAGTGCATGCAGCTATCACCACCAGCACCCACTACCACTGTCATTCAGACAATGCTTCCCATTACATTGACCATGCCAAGGCAGAGGAGTCGAACAGGAGACCACATCCATCAGCCACAGGCACAAAGCTTCTTAATATTAAGGAGGCAGTATAGCGCAGTGGTTTAAGGCTCTGAGCTGCAATCTGGTGACATCCCAGCAGACCAGATCTGGGTTTGAATACCACAGCTTCCACTTACATACTGTGTGACCCTGGGCAAGTCACTTAACTTCCCTGTGCTCCCAGGATGCACCTGTCAAAAAGCTTTCAGCTTAGTGTGCTCCAGTTAAACAACAAAAAAAAAAAAATTTAAACTATAAAGTGAGTATGTGTACTAATGTTTTTTATGCTATTTAACTTCCTTTAGCTGTACAGTATGTTTTGTTTTCTGTAGCGTTTCGAGCTGCAATGGTCAAACACATACAGTAAACGTATATTGTTTTTTACAGGTTAACAAAAACTCTCCTTGCTGAAAGTCGGTATGAATGGTACTGTAGCTGTACCGTACACAGGAGCCTATGGAATATTCATTTCAAATTCATAATGGTAAGTATCAAGATTTAATTTCATCTGTTCAATTTTTTTTTAAAAGACTGCAGCAAATGCGACTGAGTACAGTTCATAAACTAGGTGACATGTGTACGTCACTAAAACTATTTCTGCAAGATATCATGCACTGTATTCTGCACTTGCAGCTGTGCATCCATGACAGTGTTGAAAAAGTTGCACACAGGTTTTGGTACTTGACAAGATGTGGTTTTGAAATGTGACTTGACTTGAGATTGAGAACCAGGGACAATCAAGTTGTAAGAAGTCATTCATTTCTTTTTGGGAAACTTCCAGATGCTTTGTTGTGTCACAGTTGCTTTATCCAAAGAATTCTTCAACATCAGCCCTCCCCAGGCTGGGGCAGACATGCAACACCAGAAGTCATTTCAATTGATGACCATGACTATCATTAACAACCAGACTCGAGAAGGATGCAGATGAAATCTGTGAAGAAGTAACCAAATAAGAAACTATTAATGAGACAAACCTGCCAATATGCTTCCCCTCCCCCCCAAAAAAAGAAAACTACTTACCTTCTTTGGCTTGAGAGTTATCCATTTCAAATTTCTACACAAAAAGTTGTCATCAAGCACTGGAATGTGCACACCAACACTATCTGTGACCTGTGATACAAAACAATACAATGAGTACATGTCTATATATGTCAACCCCCACCTACAAAATACAAAATATATATATATATATATAATATATATATATATATCTCAACTCACCAAGGCTACTATTAGTGTAGACAAAGGCACCCTTCCATCCAGTTAAGATGATCACATTGCATTTGTGGAATCACAGCACACATGGACCAGCAACAATTCACTCATGGTCATGATTCCTGAGGGACTTTGCATGGGGTGTAATGTTCCCATTTCACTTTGTTACCACTTGTCAGTTTTCTGTACACCAGACAGATGCATTTGGGCATGCAGAAAAATCTGGGGACTCTGTGTGAGTACTACGTGCATGACTGTGTGCACCATTAATTCTGGGGGACTTTGTATGTGGTATAACGCTCCCATTTCACTTCGCTACCACTTGTCAATTTTCTGCACACCAGACAGATGCATTTTGTGTGTTGTGATTGTGAGCACATGATGTCATACTTAAATTATAAATTAAAGCAGCATTGCAAGAATGTGGTGACAATTATGACCTGTACTTTTTTTTGCTATTTTACATTGCCAGCCACTAGTTACCTCCGAGTCATGACTTGAATGATACCCTTCTTTTCACAATTTCTGTCTGCTTTACTACTTTTTCTCATGTCTGAAAAAAAAAGGAGCATGCCTTTCAATATTGTGCTGACCAGGTTTTTAGCACTACTTGCAGCTGTTTTTCAATAAATATTGTTCTGTGAGGTCATAAAACACTGCCTGCTGCATAACTGTTGATTTTACAGCAGAAGTGATATATAACAACTGATGAAGAAAAGCAGCAGAAAATATTGACAAAGACCTGTAACTGTATGAAAAAAGAGTGCTCCTTTTATTTTTTCAGACATGAAAAAAAGCAGTAAAGCAGACTCAAATACTGGAAATTATAGTGTCATACAAGTCAGGATGTAAGTAAAGTGGCAATGTAAAATAGCATTAAAAAGTATAGATCATTTTCAACAGATTGTTGCACTGTTGCTTTACAGAGATTCACCAAGTTACATAGTTATGATGGTGTTGCACCCAATATATGGGTGCCTTACCTCCTAGGGAATCTTTCTAGCTCCACATGTCCTTACATAGTACAATACATTTCTGTCAGAACTGCTCATAATTTCATTAAAGTGTGTCAAGTCACGGAGGAATTCCCATTCTGAAAAGCTGCCCAAATTCTGTCCCCCCCAGCAACGTTAGGACATGATGCCAGGGAGAGCATGGGTGCGTGCTCCATTATAGTGAATGTTCGGCAGCTTTCAAATGTTTCTTTATGTTATAATGGTCAGTTTGTGGTAAAACATGGACACTTTTCACTAACAAGGCTCTTGTTACTGTAAGCACTCCACAACAAAAGTCAACATTACTGAGGCACTGCATTATAACAAAAGGCAAAGTGTCTATTATTAAACAAAACAAAAAAAAATCACAAAACACTACAGCACAGCAGTGGGGGTCCTGAAAAAAACCTAAATGGGGGATTCCATAGTGTTCCAGCAGCAGGTGGAGCATTGACAATATCTGCAGCTGCTGTTGCTAGATCTAATCCACCTGCTGCTGCACAGCACCCACCCTCTCGGTTGCTTCCTCAATGGCTACCCACACAAGTGCAATGTCTGCCAGAGTTGCAGGCACTGTGATGGGGTCCACTGCAACAGGAAAGCCAGGTAGTGGTGGTGGTGGTGGTGATGGTGGTGCTGGTGGCTGTGGTGGGGTGGTGGTGGTGGTGGTGGAGCAGATGCTGATGTTGCCCTCCTGCTGTGGCAGCGAGGCGCACCCCAGAACCCTCTGCCACTGCCACAGAAGGGCCAACAGGTGGATGCCTGGTCCCTCGGTGGCAGTCTGCCCTCCACCTTGTGGTGGTTTGCCATGTGTGTGCACTATGCCACGGTCCCCAAATGTGTCCCTGGGACCACGGTTCACATGCAATCCACACAAACAGCAAACCATAATGAAGCTATCCCCACACAGTTAAAAACTGCCACACTGGGGAGCTGCGGGGGGGGGGACCAGATGTACTGCCAGAATCACCTTCATTCACCTGGGGCTCCACCTGCAGCTGTTGAGGTGGTGGAGGGGGTGCTGCTGGAGTCCCTGCAGCTGCTACTGGTGGTGGTGGTGGTGGTGGTGGTGGTAGTGACAGACTCGGTGGATGTGCCACCGCCGGTGGCACTGGTGCTGCTGCTACTGCTTCCAGATGGGGAGATGCAACACCAGTCAGGAGCAGTCCAATGACACCCGACCACCCCCATGTGTGTGCACTCCTCCCCTCTGCCCATGCCCACGGGCCACAGACTCTCCTCCCGGGTCCATCACGCAAGAGTCCCTCAGACTGTGACCTATGTCTCACAGTATTCCTTCACACACACTCTCACATTCTCACACACTTGCACACACACAGTCACACAGTCACACTCACAAAACTAAACTTATAAAAAAAAATCAGTAGCAAAAAACTGAAAAACACACTACAAAAAAACTAAAGATTTACCTTTTAAAAAGGCTGTTTTTTTTGGTCAGACCGCAAGATACCAACTACCAACTACAAACTCTCCTCTCTCTACACCCAAAAGGCTTCCTCAGTCTACCACTGCAAAGAAGAAAGTGAAACTAACTGCTTTTCTGACTCACTGCCTTCCTGCCTGACTAAAGCATGTGACTTACAGTACTGTAAGCCATGTGATGTGTGGGAAGTGCCTATATTGTTGTCACTTTACCTTACTTCGCGTTAAGGCAAAATGACAATGCAAAGTCATAATGAGAAGGCGAAGTGAGCACTTTCCAGTGACCACTTCACGTAACATTGTGCTAGGACGAAGTGGCCACTACGCATCCACTTCGTCAGCGGATTTTAAATTCACTGCATTTCTACTCTTGGTAATCAGGATCACTTAGTCAACGTCTAGCAGGTTAAGCTCTTCTATTAGCACAATGTCACCCTCTACTGATGCCTTTCTGCTTTCTTCCCCCAGAGCCTCATCATTGTCCTCATTCTGATTTGACAGTCTATATACTGTGTTGACCCTAATTTTCCTCCCTCTCACTGTTGTCAGTTGCATTCAGACTGGTTCCATGTCTCTCTCCTCATCCATTGATATATCATTGATATCCTTGGTGACCTCTATATCTTCTTTAATGTACAGGGCAACCCCTACTCTTTATGTTTCTGCCCATCCCGTCTAAAAAAACTGTATCTGGTTTCAATCACAACTGCAGAGCCCCAGTACACCAATTTCATATATCAAATAATTGGGTTATGTGCACACAGACAAGCAGCACAAGAACCCAGGCTATGGTATCAAATGCTTCCTTTTTTTTGTCCCCCCCAGTGGACAACTCTTGTCTGCCAGGACATCCCACCCCTATCACCCTCCATCCACTGGCACATATCTGCCAGCCAGTATAACCCCAGGGCTTGCCCACCCAGTAGGGATGACAGAGTCCCCCAAACCCTCTGTTGGGATCTGGATCCAGTTGCTGGTCTGGCAAGCCCAGCTGGTCAGGTGAAGGGCCTGCAGGTGTCCAGGTGCCATCCTGCTGCTGGTAGCTTTTCCCATTTTCCAGGTTCCCCAGTGGCATGGCTTGCAGTGATGCTATGATGGCTGCATGCTCCCACACACACATGGCAGCTTCTGCTTCACTCCTCCTTAACTTTCTAGGCAGTCATGGGTGCCTTACCTAAGCTTCTGCTAGAGGGCAGGCAAGCACCAGTCCCTGCAAGCACTCTCCCTGAGGAGGAAAGCAATCCTTCAGATGCTCAATCCTGCTCCCTCTGGCTCACCTTCCAACACCCCAACATCACTTCTGAATTCAGGTTGCCAGCATCATAAGCAGTAGCTCTACTGCTGCACTGATGGACCAGCCCCTCAGGGTATAAAGTGCTTTTAATCAATTTGTTTTTGCATATAGCATAAAAAGTGGATAACAATGAGTCACAAGACAAACAGCAGCAGTGACACTTCAAACGCCAACATTTTGTACTTTACTTGTACTTTTCTACGGCTTAAAAGGGTGTAGCCCAGGACAGGAGGTCCCAGTCATAGTTTTTGGATGCTCGGGTTTCTCTTTCAGCAAGTAAGTCCAGTTGGGCCTTACCCTCTACAACCTAAAGCTCCCAAGACTTCTAGCATTCAGGCAGGCAACTTTCTATGACCCTGTTTGACCACCATCATCTGCCTCCCTCTGGATCCATTTTTGCCCCCAACCCCTGGTCTTGCCTCCATTTTCTTACTGACCTGGTACCCCCCCATGTCATGCTTGCAAGAGATAGAAGACAAAATAAAAAAGATGTACCGGTAGTTTCAAATGAAGATTTTTATTTGGATTTATAAAATGGCATGAATAAATGAAGCTGTATGATTGGTTAAAACAAGTCATGTCACTGTGTAATTATTCACCATAACTATATTTATTTAGTTTTGTATTAACCAAACAAGTACACTAGACAATTAAATGCCTACTTTCAGGCACAACCTTGGAGGTACAGCAACAGACAATAACAGTATGCATACTACTTACATGGCATACAGTATTGTCATAGGTGAAACAATTATAACAGCAGCTAAGCAAAGTTAACATGAAATGGGTGGAATACAATGCCAACATAAGACCAAAAAATACAGGGAGAGTGAAACAGGATACATATCATTCAGAAACAACAGTGAGGCCTAGAACAGTAAATACACAGGCGTTTAGATGAGCAGCTAGGTACAAGACCAAATAGTTGCTTTCTGGAGGTAATTATAATACGCCATTCTGAAAAGCTTGTACTGCCTAGCACTGACAAAGCATTTATCATCAGATCAATATGCTTATTTTGGAATGGAGTTCCACAGATGTGTGGCAACACAGTAGAATGAGATCTCACCAATTTCATTTTCATTTTGGGCATGGAAAGTAGGCCATGATTGGAGGATCTTAAGGGAGAAACACAGCTAGCAGGTTGAAGGAGGAAAGCAGGTGTTAATGGGGACTTCTTATGCAGGGTATTGAAAACAACACCATGCAGGGTGAGATCTAGCAGTAATACTGGTGGAAGCTACCCACATTTGGATACAACAAAAAGTGGCAGGCAAGGCATTTTGAGGCCAGGGCAAAACAGCAAACATTGTTCATCACATCCCACTTCTAAATGATGGCTTGGCTGAGGCAGAAAAGATAGCCTTCTCATAAAGAAGCTTAGGGAGTAGGATGCCATGGACAATGGCTAAGTGGGCTTAGGAATTAGACTATGGCTGACATTATATGAAAGCCCCAGCTTGGTTTTACTGATTTACATATGCCTGTGATATGTCAGGGGAAGGCCAGGGATGGGTTCAATATTACTCCAAAATAATTAAAGGGGGATACTGATGCAGGTTGGGTTCCATCACTGCATAAGATGGAGAATGGAGATGGACTGTTTTAAGGTCTTGGAGTAAAGCCAAGAGCACCACCTGGGTTCTGGAGATGTTTAGGAGGAGCTTATTAGCAAAGATTCACTTTTGTACCTCCTGGAGTTGGATGACAGCTAATTATTGACATCAGATATGTAATTTGTGCAGGAAGAGCCAGGGAAGTCCCAAGCAGGATACTCTCAGGTTACCAAGACTTGAGCACAGAAAGTGGTGATCAACATGATCAAAGACTTTTTAGAGGTCAATTTATGCTGTGTGAGGGACAGAAAGCACATGTTAAAGTAAGTTCACTCCCTGGGGTGCATACCAGTGACATTATACCCCTCCTGGATGGTCTATTAGAAAATACCACCAACTCTATTGTTCTTTTACATGTGGGCATCAATTATTTATCCTCACACAGCATGGAAGACATCCAGGCTGATTATATAAATATTGTTAATCAGATTAAAAAGAAAAATGGGGAAATTATATTATCTGGGGTTTTACCCACTACCGGGAGACAAACATATAAAAATTCATATATCTATAAACTGAATGCCTGGCTAAAGACAATTCTGTCTTTCAGAAAACATCAGATTTATGGACAGTTCTGTAACATTCAATGATACAGCCTGTTTCAAAGGGATGGTTTACATCTAAACCATTTCAGTACTAAGATTTTGGGGAAAAAATTAACAAAGTCCTAAAATTCCATTTTAACTGGAAGACAGGGGAGGCTACCAGGGATATTAAGCACTGCAGCAAATCAAGCAACAATAGGGCATACTTCATTAACAATGACTGGAAGGGGTACTAATTAATGCTAGAAACCTGACCACAAAATGTGATGAATTTAAACCCTTGTTAGCTTTAAATGACATACAAATTACCTAGTCCCTACTCGAGACCTGGTGGGACGAGAATGAACCGTGGGAAAAAAACATACAAGGATATAATGTATTCTCAAAAAGCATGGAATACAGGAAAGGAGGTGGTGTGGCCATCTACCTTCATGAAACTATAGAATGTGAGGAGGCCATAGGAGATACTGACAATCTGGAAACACTTTGGATTACACTATCCCCTTGGGGTGGCCCCTCATTTGCCATAGGTCTAGTATACAGACCCCACTCAATGACTCCAGATAATGATATTAAATTATTGAATTACATTGAGAACCTTGATCCATCCAACAACATATTGATTTTTGGTGATATTGATTGGACCTTGACAACAGCCACTACTAAAACTGGTAGTCTATACTTACATACTTGGATACTTTTGACCAGCTTGCGTTAGAACAAACGGTCCTACAAGCTACTAGAAATGATAAAATTCTTGACATCTTCTTAACTAATACTGAAAATTGTATGACCAACATTACCACTAGTGCACCCTGGGAAACAGCGACCATAACATTGTTGATTTCCAAATCTCAGGGAACCTAAGAAAAGTGGTCACAGGTGTAACCAAAATACTAAATTTCCATAAAGCTAATTTTACATCAATAAACACCAGCTTATCTAACTGGGATTGGTCCAACGAGTTTGCCAGTCTTTTGGCTGAATTAAAATGGGGCTTACTGCTCAATAAATTAAAAAACTTGATTTAATCTAATATCCCAAGTTCCAAAAAATATGAAGATACTGAAAGATTAATACCTGCTTGGATGAATTTGTCAATCAAGAGGCTTATTAATAGGAGAAACAAAATGTTTAAGTGTATTAAACATGGGAATACTCATCATAGCATTAAGTATAGAGACCTTGTAAAACAAGTTAAATCTAAAATTAAAATAAATCACAGCATGAAATTAAATTAGCCAACCAGGTAAAGAATAATAAAAAACCTTTTTCTCTCATAGTAAACAATTAAGCCGAGAACCACTACCATAGGTCCCTTTCTAAATGATTCAGGCGAAGTTAGCAATAGCAAGGAAGCTGCTGATATACAGAACAAATACTTTGCATCAGTATTTAATAAGGTCAGCTCTAATTTACCAAAACCTGCCATAACTTCATTACCTGACCAGATCACCATCGAACCTAAAGAAGTACTCAATAGGTTAAAGCAACTGGATGCAAATAAATCACCAGGGCCTGATGAAACGTCCTAGGGTTCTAAAGGAAATAGTGGAATTAATCTATTTACCACTAACGAACATATTTCAATACTTCTTAGGCACTGGCGAAATCCCACATGAATGGAAGATTGCTACTGTTGTATCCATCCTAAAAAAGGGAACAAAATCCAACCCTGAAAACTTTAGACCCATCAGTCTGACTTCCCTAATGGGTAAAATTTTAGAAAGCATTATCAAAGACCATATACTAATATTTCTTGACCAATCCAGGCTAATAGATCCTCTGCAACATGGGTTCACTAAATCTAGGTCCTGTCAAACTAATCTACTAACCTTCCATGAAAATGTTAGCAGGGAAAAGGACCAGGGAAATGCAGTGGACATTGTGTTCCTCGATTTTTCTAAAGCCTGTGATAAGCTTCCTCACTCAGAACTTATTAACACTTTGGGAACCTACAAACTAAAGACTAATGTACTAAACTGGATTGTCAGATGGCTTGAGGGAAGAGAACAGAGGGTAACCATAAATAGAGAGTTCTCAGAATGGGCCCAGGTTACCAGTGGGGTACCTCAGGGCTCTGTCTTGGGTCCCTGCTTTTTTAATATTTATATCTCTACACTTTTTTTTTTTGTTCAGTTGTTTAACCAGGTATAGCACACTAAGCTGAAAGCTTTTTTACAGGAGCGACCTGGGAGCACAAGGAGGTTAAGTGACTTGCTTAGGGTCACACAGTAAGCAAGTGGAAGCTGTGGGATTCAAACCCAGGTCTGGTCTGCTGGATGTCACCAGATTTGCAGCTCAGAGCCTTAGACCACTGCACTATACTGCCTCCTCTTATAATCAATATGCCTAATGTATGGATCTTGAAATTTGTAGATGACTCTCAGATAGGCATAGTGGTGAACAACTCCCAAAACAATGTTGCCCTTCACCTAGCCCTTGACAGTATATTAATCTGGACCAATTACAATAAATTGGTCCTGAACACCGGTAAGTGCAAAGTTATGCACCTGGATACTCACAATAACCATCATAAGTACAAACTGGGGAACAATGACCTAGCAGTAACTTACCAAGAAAAAGATTTGGGAATAACAATCAGCCCAGACTTGAAATTTAGATCTCATTGTAGAACTCAAGTCAAAAGCAATCACATCTTAAATTGTATCCTCGGACATATTTCAAGTAGAAAAAAGGAAGTGATTCTTCCGTTGTATGTCGCTTTGGTTAGACCCCACCCGGAGTATTACATGCAGGTATGGTCACCTTACATCCATGAAGATATCTTAAAGCTTGAGGGAGTACAGCACAGAGCCACCAAGGCGACAGCCGGAATGGGTGATAGGTCCTATGAGGATAGGCTGAGGCTGCTCAACATGTACACACTCCATTATATGAGATTAAGAGGGGACATATGTCTCCTTTTTAAAGCAATAAATGACCCAACCCTCAGGGATGACTTGGGGATAGTGCTTAGAGAGAACAGAATCAGCACTAGAAGACACTCTAAACAGCTAGTCCTGGGCAAATGGAATACACTTCAAAAGAAAAATTGGTTCAGTCATAGAGTCATTTCAACATAGAACCACCTTCCAACTAAAGTAGTAAGCAGCCCTGATATGGACTCCTTTAAACTGAGCTTAGACCAAGCATTTGAAGACAAAGCCAAATTTTGCTTTAAATAACACTAACCGGCAAGCACCATGGACTTTTAGTCCATATTCGCTTGAACTTACCTATGAAACCTATGAAAGGTCATCTGCATAGAGAATGGGAGTGCTATGTGAGAGGCACTGATGTATGTCATTGATGTGGAGGAAGAAGAGGAGAGGAGATGTCCTAGTATGAGGGCTTGTGGCACTTCTACCAAGGTAGGTGCAGGGTCAGAGAAGGAGGTCCCAAACCTGACTTACTGATACCTGTTGTTGAGGTAGTTTTGAACCAGGAAGTCCCGAGCAGGATACTCTCAGGTTACCAAAATTGGAGCACAGAAAGCGGTGATCAACATGATCAAAGACTTTTGAGAGGTCAATGTATGCTGTGCCAGGAACAATTCCTCTGTCTCTAGCACTTGCAATGCTCAATGTAAGAGATAGGATGGCAGTAGTAGTATTATAGTATGCCCTTTAAAGAACTCATGTTGTGTAGTAGACATGAGGTTATAAGTATACAGATGCCTAGTAAGTTATGATGCAACAATTTTTTCTAGGATCTTGTTTTGTACTGTAAGAGTAGTTATTGGTCTATAATTACTGAGTTTGACATTTCCTTTCTTAAAAACTGGAACAATATGAGATAGCTTCCACAGATCAGATACAACCCCAGATGTCAAGGACAAGTTGATAATTGTAGTTAAAGTGATTTATGAAGATTCCCCAAATGCCCTTTTACAAAAAAAGTATGCCATTGCCAGTCATGCTTCAGATGTTGAAGCTGCAACTTGTTTTGTAAACAAATCTGTCATAGTCATTTTTTTTATGTTTTAGCACTTAGTTTATAGTTGCCCTCAGTTTCTCTGTGCAGCCACATCCCCAGAATGATGTCATACAAGGAGCTGTCAATGCTGTACATACAGCAACAAGGAATTCTGGCTAATTTATAAAGTTGACTCATGTTCCTTACTCAGAAGTACAGTTTCTTATGTTGGTAGTTGTGACTGCAGTATAGCACCTAATATTAATGTGTCCATAGCAAGGCATTGTGGGTACAATAGAAGCTGTTTTCCAGTTTCCTTACTGTGAGGTGCAGTCTCCCACTTCAGTAGTGGCTTCAACAATATAAGCTTTTGTATGTTTATTTTCAAACAAGGCATTGTGGATACAGTATAAAGTTATGGACTTCTTTACTAAGAGATGGTGTCTCCCATTTCTGTAGTGAACACAGAAATATACTGTAATAGCCTGTATACTAATTTACATAGTGAGACATTGTGGGTACAATAAATAGCTGATTTTTCTATCTCCCTAATCGAAGTGCAGTCTCCTGTTGTAGTGGTGGTTACGGCAGTAGAATCTGTAGAAAAGCTTCTGGAAAAATGTTTTTGTGATGCAGGTAGGCCAAAAAGATCTTTGCCATTCTGTGTAGATGTTGTTTCACTTTTCTGTTTGCTGGTGAAGTGACAAGTCTGAAGTAATAGCTCCTATCAGAATGTGGGAGTGTGATGATACTTTTCTATGTTTATGTTATAGGGCGTGATGGCTGTAAGTAGTCCAGGAGTGTAATAATGGTTCAATGATTACACGTCTCTGAGCTGCTTTCAGCCAATCAAAGCATTAGACTTTTCCTACGCGTTATAATGCTAGATACAGCTACTTGCAAACAATGTAAAGAGACAGCTAAAAATTGACAGTGTCCCTTTAAAAACTTTGTTTCCCTTCTATGATATCAGGGTTGAGGGTTGCAGCACTGAGAACAAAAGGGGCAGGGTTATGCAAATGAAGCAGAGCACAGAAGTAAAAGCATTTTTTTCATGGAAAACAACACTTTTTAGCTGCTTGAATGGTAGGAGACTGATTCACAACTCCTGCTGGTTACTACTCCCATTTGCTAAGGTAACCTTCCATAAATCACTTTAAAGGAAGAGCAGTTTAATAGCAGCAGCCCTCAGAAGGCTGGATTGAATTCCATCTGAGCCTAAAGATCTGTATGCAGGGATTAGTTCTAGGTGCTTAGGCTTAAAGGATGAGGCCTGGTTGGGGGGGGGGGACCAGTATATGTGGAAATGTCTGAGAATAAACTATTGAAAGTATTTTCAATTGTGATGGTATTGTTACAGTTTAGCCCGACTATGACAATATCAGTTGGTGGGAGATTGCCAGCCTGACCCAAAGCCTATTTAATACTTTTCCAAAACTGTTGAGGGTTCCCAAATGTGGAGTCAAGAAGCAATCGGCAGTGCAGACTTTTGTTATGATGAACAGATCCTTTACAAGCTTTTTTAAGAGTTCAGTACCTTGCCCAGTCTGAAATCGAATTTGAGGTCTTAAAGGTTGACCAGAACTTTTTCTCTATCTCTGATTAAAGACAAAAGGGGGTGATTGAGCCTCTTAGTGACAGGATCTCGAACTCTTCTGGTTGTGGAGGGGGAAGACTTATCCTGGAGCCCAGAAAAATGTGATTGAAATGAGATACAGCCAAGTTAACATCCACAGTAGCCCAAAGATAAAACCAATCAGTGTGAGTAAATTAACATCATGTTTGAAGAGGTAAGCATTGAAGGGTGAGTAATTGTAAAAAGTTGACTAGTTTAGGAGAGACCTTAGGAGGTTCAGCTCTCCACACACATTAAATTGGTGAATGGTCATTAATGGCATCCAGAGTACTCCACAACAGAAAATTCTGTCTTCCATAGTACTGAGTATCTAATCAATTAACAAGGCAGTACTTCCATGGTTTGACAGCCTGGTGGGCTCAGTTACACTTTGGGAGAGCTGGAGCTTACTGAGGTCAAATGCAGTATGCAAATATGTGGGTTCACATTTAAATGTATTATTGGCTTTAAAAATAACTATTTTATAAGATACTTCAGTGATGTGTAATTATGGCTAATAATTGCACCTGTCAGCTTTGTAATTATTGACCAGTAATTGCATGCACACTGTATGTATTGCTTACTTATTTAGCAAGGATTAGCCCAGCTGTGATGCAAATATCTTGTTTCCAGTGGTGCCCAGCTTCTACCCATTTCTGTAGTTGGTAGACTGAAGCACTTGAAAAGCTATGTGATGTACAAGGACACACAATAACTATTTTGGCTCCAGTTGAGTCTAAACAAGTGCCATTTTGGTTCCCTAGCCAGTGCTCTAACAATTAGACCCCAGTGATTCCCTAAAGTTGTCAAGAAAATAGCCTAATCAATTGATCCAATTATGGCAGATATTTGAAAATAAGCAACAATAATTGGTAACCAGCTTTAGACAACAGCGTTACAAAATCTATGAATACAGATTTCATCTTTGTTCACAACATCCAACAACTATGAAATTCTGCATTTCACAAAACGTAACAATTTGGGATTATTTTCCATTGACTGGGTTTTTCCTGCAGTGTGGGGTCTTGGTTCTTACCTATAGATGTAAAATCAAATTTAGATATATTAAAAATCTGCAAGCAAGGAAAAGTACTGCAGTTTGAATGTTTTTCCACAATGTAGGCATGTTGTGCAGGGAAAATTCTTCAAAACGAAATCAAACTTTGATGCAATTCCTCTCATGCTAAATATTCAAATTTCATAGGCAAACAATTTTTTTGTACAGCACTACTTTCAAACAGAACCTGCTATCTCAGCACACCGCTGTTCCTCCTCAATCCCCTTGAGCCAGTGTAACAACTATATATGGTCTGTGCAAAACAGATACAATTTGGGACAAAAACACACAAATACTGCACTTTCTACAAACACAAGCATCACGCTTAAATATTTGTATTTGTGCTAGACAACATTAAGTAAGGATTAACCCATGAAAGCGTGTGAGTTACTGGAGAATTAATCCATGCCTTGGGGTGGAGAAGTGGAGCATGAGGCCACCAGCCGATTACTTCCAACAACCCAGGTGTGGATTAATTTCCCAGTTAACCCATGCTCTGGAGTGGGTTAATTCACTTGTAATATGGCTCTCATGGGTCTGTCCTCTGACTGCTCACCTGCAGCTGCTCACCGTGGTTCAGTCACAATGCCTGGGAGCAACTGAAAGTGCTGTCAGGACTAACACAAAGGGAGCCATGTACAATGCCTGAAGTGGGAGTAACACCAACAATGAGGAGTGACACTGAGCAGCCAGCAAAGATGAGGGCTCTGCTTCATGGTGGGACCAGACACACACAAACAGTGGGATTGTAAGGGTGTTCTTTCATATGGGGATACACAGAGAGACAGACAGATGTACAACAGCAGTGGTCTACTCCCAGTTGGCTGGAGACCAGAGACACACAGTAGTGGCATTGTAGGAGTACTATTTCGGGGGGGCAGGGAACACAGAGACAGAGAGAGACACACAGATGCACAACAGCACATCTCTCCTCCAGGTTTGCTGACATTCGTGCTTGCTCTGGACTGCAACCACCCATTAAGCTGCTTCACACTCAGCATTACGGTCCCAATAGCCCTCCCCACCCCCACAGCACTCATTCCTGATACCAACCATAGATTAATGCTCCCAAGCTTAGATTATTTGGGAATTAATCCATGCTCATGTGATCTCTCTTTGCCGATCAGCAGCAAACATTGTCCGCAGCCATGTTACAGGTAGTATTAGGCTTCAGTTTAGGCTCATGTGAAACACATACCTCTGACTACTACTGGTCATTACATGAATGCATACTTTCTTGAAACCTCTCAAACCTTTGGTCTTGTGTCAAAATTAACAACATAAACAAGTCTGAAATGCAAACTAAAATATTTTGCAAGCAGTAATATGCAAACAAATACAAATACCAAAGACACAACTACAAATACCCCAAATCAGCCTTGTGACAGCCCTACACTATACATGTATTCATTCGTTTTAAAATGTGTTTCCATAAGAAGAGCTAGCACAGTTGTGTGAAATGTCTCATGAAGTGGTAATGTGGTCAGGCTGCAGTTAGCCTGGTAAATTCCATCTACTTACAGTATGGACATTTATTGATGCTGGCAGCCTTTGTTTCTAACATTGTTATGTTTTTTGAATGATTGGACCAAGGCTCTGTTTTCACAAAGCTGTGTGGATGACCTGCAAAGAGTGAGCATTTATCTGCAGTTCAAGATGCTTATTTTGGCTCCTCTGTGAACACTAGCTCACTTACTAGCATAAAAGCAAATCTTTTTTTACAATAGTGTTCTAATTTCAGTCCATTCCACAAAATTTATACTATCACATGGTAGATTCTCCAACGTAGATATTTGCCAAAATTGAGGATTATAAATTGACCGACGTCACAGTCATTTCATTTCATTTTATTTTGCTTACCAGGTAATACCACTGGCAGCACAATACCATTTACAGGATCAATGCATAGGTCACTATATCAAATATGAATGAAACAGCATACACAACACATACAAACCAATAAAATATTGAGAAAGAGTTCCATCAATATTACATTCAAATAGTTAATGAGTTAAATACTGACAAATAACAGCTTGGAAAAATGTGCCCAGAGATCCAAAATAAATCTCTTTGGTTCATCAACAGAGCTCAGTTCATGAGGGAGCTCATTCTAAGCTTTAGTCACAGGTAGGATCTGTGCTTAACAGATGCATAGAAGGTACAACCAATTTATTTGCCTTAGAAGGTCTGAGATATAAATTAAGTAAGAAGAGTCTTTTGAAAGAAATAAAACATATAAAACTTTTAAAACAAACTCAAACAGTGTTATATAAATTTTAATGAAATTGCAAATGTGGGCTTGTGATGATTAATTACCACAGTGTATTGTTTTGAAATAGTCCTATTTTTTCCTTATTTAGGGCCCCATATTAATGCAGCATTGTCCCCACTCAGTATTCATTCTTATTTACTTAACCAGACTGCAAACCACTGACATCAGTTGATCTGAAGAATACAGGGAAGCAGAAGGTACTGACATTGATTAAGCTGATGTCACTGTGTTCTGACTCATTGTAGTCTTCAGCTCAACTGATGTCACTGGGTTCTGGAATTGCTAAGTAATTCAAAAAAATGAATGGGGGGGCTGGGAGTTCTAAAAAATGAAAAAAAAAAAGACTATTTAAAAACAAACATACCGAACAATACACTAGCGTGATTATGCAGGCCTCTCACATTCCCACATTTACATTTGTACTAAAAATGTTTCCTTTAACATCTTAAAGGACTTGTAAATAATTCTTTAAAATGGTCCAGCGCTTACTGTGATCTTGCATTGTCTTGTCCTGTATTGAATCGCAATGCCTTTCTATTGATTCAGTGCCTAGTTGTTAAAAAAATAATGTTTTTAAACCCGCATCTCACAGAAGCGCTCCGTATTCATTTTTGGCGTCTGGCTGACTGGTCACATGGGAGGCTAACAGGCAATAATGTAATCTGAATGAGATGTCCTGTCAAAAGCCCCATAGTTTCACCTGTGTTCACTGTGCATTGAAAAACTGGTTGGCATCTGAGTGCTACTGTAGCCCATAGGTGAAATACAGTGTGAACTGAAAATAGAAAAAAGTTAGAATCAATGCTTTTTATCATTGCATAGTCACCAGGAATATCTCCAAATAAATGTTGAATTATCTACATTATCTACAAATAGAAATGTACTAATTAGAAATGTTGCAGTTTTCCTTTCCTTGCAGAGATGTGGCAAAGTCACAAACTTCACCCATTATGAATACACAGTGAAAGGACTCCATGCCATCAAAATTGGGGCATAGTGCACTCCACAGAACTTTGCAAGATGATTTATCAGTGATGTCAGTTTAAGTTCATGATGGGTGAGGAAGGTCACATGGTATGCAAAGGCTGATCACATGGTTACATTACTGCAGTAATTACAAGGACATAGCCATGTGACCCCCCACACACACACACACACACACACACACACACACACACACACACACACACACACAGTGTACAGTTCTAAAACTGCTTGAGGAACAGGTAGGATATAATTAATGTTTGTCCCATTTTGCTGGTATTTTCAAAGTTGTTCTTCACAAAGACATGTGCATAACACATTTTTGAGAATGTGAAAAATGATTAAGATCATGACAAATGTGTTTCTGTGGAGACTAGGGAAGCACCTGCACAGAAAATGCAATTTTTTCTAAAAGTGCTCTTCACAGCTTTACGGAAATGATTGACATCTTCCATCAAATAACAAAAGTATTCATGCTACTGAGAGGTGTCAAGCCTCCCTAAGCAGAAGCAGGGTGCCACTGGAAATAAAAGTGGCATCTCAGGTAGAGCTATGGAGTAGGGGCAATAGTCCAACAGAGGGCCATGTTGAGCAATACACTTGTATAATCACTTTTAGTTTCAAGAAGAACCATGGCAATGCAAAAGAAACCACGCTGACTGCAACCAGTTCTCAACGGCCACTGTATGATCACTCATAATAGTCTGATGTAGTATACCAGAGAAGCTTTTGAAAGATGAGCAGTATGTAGGATGTATAAATTAAAAAAGACAGATCAGTTCCAATGTTTTGCTTTATTTTTTACTTTTTCCATGTCAAGGCAAGGCAAGGCAAATGTTTTAAGAAAGTACCCTTTCCCAGAGATTTGGGCGCGATATAATCAATGGGAATATAAACTAATGGGTTGATTGCCACATTGCCAGTGCACCATATAGCCAGGAAACCTACTGTAGGCAACCCTAAGTTGTAATGCCATGAACAACCGCAGTGGCATTTATGGAAGGGGCGCACACTCCTTGAGCAAATTAGCCCCCTTGCCAATTGTGCAGCTACAAGCATGGCCAGTCCGGGGGGGGGTCTGGGGTTATGCCCACACTCTGTGCTATTCACGTAAGCATGGACTGCAAGATGGGGTAGCACAGGATGTGGTAGTTGGGACATGGAATTCCCCCACCATGCTGCCACAGCCCACTCGGAGTTGATAATCTTTAAGTTTGGGGTATGCGAGGGAATTCTAAGATGGCAGTCATACTGGGCTAGCTATCAACTGCTCTTAACAGCTCTGCAGAATTTATGATTAATTTTACTTTAATTTATTTATTTTTTCATTTTTTTTAATTCATATTTTATTAGCAATTTTTTTCTATTACAGGGGACAGAGAGTTACAACATACTATGCATATACACCGAATGTTACATGAGCTGTCCCCACCCCCTTCCGCCCACCCCATACAGCAGCAGAGTCCGTGCAGTAATAGAAAATACTATATTGTATCGCAAATCAAGGATCATTGGTTATAATGACTCATTTACCTAATCTGGCCATGATCAGCATGTGAAGGGGATCCCAAGTATTCTTGTACCACTGCAACTTATTATGGAGCCTGCGCTATCGCTTTCTCTGTATGTAGATTAGCCAAAATTTCATTAACCCATTCCTGATATGTTGGGCTTACTGTATCCTTCCAATGCCGAAGCACAATTTTTTTAACAGATAATGCAATCATGGAGATATGAAATCTCCTGATTCTCACCTTGATAGAGGATAGATCTCCCAACAAACATACGTCTGGGGTGAAGTAATCCTGCAAACCCAATATAGGATCTAGGTTAGTCTGTATGGCTACCCACATGGACTTTATCTTGGGGCATGACCAAAAGACGTGAAGAAGCATGCCTTCCTCTTGGCATCCTCTGGTACAAGCCCCCGAACTTAATAGACCCCATTTCCTCAGCTTCACAGGGGTATAATACATATTATGCATAATGTGGTATTGCATAAGGTGGAGTCTAGCCTGGGAAACGTATTTATGACAGAATTTCCATAAAGCAGACCAATTAGGAATATATTGAGGAAAAAAGGAGACCCAGAGCCTAGTGGGGCCTTCAGGTCTCCATATTTCCAATAAAATGAGATACGATATATTTTGGAAATAGCGCCTGGTGACCCCAACAGGAGGAGAGATCAGATACAAACAGAAGGCAGGTGGGCGAGGAGGGATGTTACTAAATACTGTAGAGAGGAGATGCTTTATTGGACCACCCTGAAGTGAAAAGCTAACGGAATGTCAAATTTATGAATTATATTAGAAACTGGGAGCCATTCCCTTGCGTCATCGAGAAAAGAAGAGATTACCCCATCCCCAATTATTTTTTCATTTTTATTTTTGTTCGTTTTGTTTATTTGTTAATTTGTGTTTTAGTGATAGTGAGTTAGGGTTGAAGTAGAGAAGTTTGTAATGGTAGGAGCATTTTTTTCAGGCTTTGCTGGTTGTTTTATATTTTAGCCACATTGTTTCTGTGCCCTGAACGGCTAGCATTTGCCGCTGGGCTTAAAACATAATTTGCTGCTGGGCTTAAAACCTTTGTTTTATGCTAAAATTTTTCCTTTTTATTATTGATGCTTTGATTCTGGTCCAGGTTCAGAGTAAAACTTGAAGTTGACCTATTGGCTGGATTGGGGCTCTGTTTGGGAGCCTGGAAGATTAATGCAGCTGTGGTTTCACCACAGGAGTGGAGCGAGTGGATTATTTGACCATTCGAGCTAGGTTGTGAGGGAGTTACGATTTTCCTCTGGATTACTGCTTGGACTTAGATCCTGACTGCTGTCATGGTGTGTGTAGTGGATGTGTTCCCCCAAGGATTTGGAAATTGGGGGATTCTGGTGCTTGGGCCCCTGCATTTGCTGAGTGGGCTATGTCTGAACCTGTGGTAGGTTCATCAGGGTTGTTGACTGCACGGGAGGCTGGGTCCTGTGTGTTGGAAGATGCTGCGTCGTGGTGCCTGGTTCTCCTTGGTTTCTTGAGTCAGACAGTAGAGTCTGTCCATCATTGTGGCCTAGTTGCAGCCTTCTTTCCTGGTGGTCCTCCTTGGGGGACTGGTCAGGCAGCATGAGGTAGTGGGTGGTTTATTTGACTAAAGCTGGAGCAGAAAGTTTGTTGAAGTCAGAGGATTCCTGCAAATTCAGCTACTAGAACTTGATAAGGACTGCACCAGCTGGCTGGTTTGACTTTTTTGTTTTGCTTATTTCCCAAACCTGTTGGGCGGTGAGAGTGCCCTGTTTCTTATCTGGACATTCTGTGATAATTTCTGTTTACTGTACCTGACCCAAGTGGGAGATTGGCTGGGAAATCAGTATTCTGTTTCAGTATTTTGTTTTCCAGTGGGGTGAGAGCTCCCAGAAATTATAATCACTTCTTTTGAGGAGAGCTGTGGCTACTCTTCAGTTTGTTACATTTATTATTAGTTTTTGTTTTAGTTTTATCCATATATATATATATATATATATTTTGATATTTTTTGTATTCTAAAGTTTGAGTGATGGTGGATGTTTGAGAGGTTGATTGAATAGTTGTGTGTTGGGGTGAGTGTTTGAGTGTTATTTTTGTGATTTTGTGGTTGTTTGTTTATTTTGGTGTGTCTGCAGAGTGTGATAGAGATGTGTTGGGAAGGTGTAGTGATGGTCAGGCATTATTCCCCCTCCAGGCTTAGGGATCTCCATCTTTTCTCCTATCCTTCATTGTCCCCAGAAGTTTATAGATGGTGCCGGGCTCTGAGGATTGCTAGGAGGAGGAGGGTGGGGGCTGGGCCTGGTGGGGGAGTGCAAAAGAGTGGGTGGATTGGGATAGTGGGGACGAGGAGATGCCCTGGGGTGAAATGGGTCCAGGAAAGGGGTTCTCCCAGTCTGGTTCCCATACCAAGGCTCTGCCTACAGCAGGCAGGTAACACGGTCTTCCTCGGTTACTCAATTAACTCGGGCAGTGCTATGTAATGCCAGGTTCATTAAGAACAAGAATGCTATAATAGCGGATCTTGTTGGGTCATCGGACCTGGCTTGTATCATCGAGACCTGGCTAGATGAAAATGCTGGTCCAGTTTGGCATCCGGCAATTCCAGCTGGTGCGTGATGGTACACCACCCGAGGTGGATCATGAGTCTTGAGGTGCGCCATCTGTTTTAGATCAGAACTGAACTTGGTGGAGGTACCAGTGGGGACCACCAGCTCTTTGAATGTATCATGGGCGAGGCTGTGGGATGCAGGATTCTTCTCATCTACTGTCCACCAGGAGATGGGAATGTTTTCTCGTGAAAGTCATAGTTTCATTGTCAACCTGACATTGGTATCCCCAGATGGTTGGTTCTGGGGGATTTCAATGCCTGGGTCGACGATGAACTCTCAAAATTTGGTCAAGACTTCCTGCAGTTAATGAATCCACTGGGCTTCACACAGGTTATTTCCTCCTTGACCCATATTGGTGGTCATTCATTGGACTTGGTGTTTCTCTGGGCATGGAGATATCTGACTTGGTGGTGGAACCAGTCAGGTGGTCTGACCATTATACCACTGGGTTCAGTTTCGTGGTCCCCCCCCAGGAGGCAGGCCACTACGGAGATAGTCCAGTATCGCCCTTTGAGGGGTGTTTCCACTGATGGTCTGATGGCGGCGCTGGACCTATAGAGTTTACTGAGTGAATGCATGGATCCTGGGGACCTAGTACTTCCTATAATAAGGCGGTGGTAGGGGCCCTAGATTCCATTGCTCCTGTTCGTGTTCATCCCCTCACTCTTTGTCCCAGGTCTCCCTGGTTTGATGAAGCCTTGAGGGAGTTGAGGAGAGTGGGATGAAGGCTAGAGAGGTGTTGGCGGAGGTCAGGCCTGGAGTGTGACAGGCTTAGATTAATGGATCATTATCGGGTCTATCAATCAGCAATTACCCGTAAGAAGGCAGAGTTCCTGTCCAGAAAAATTGCTGCTGTGCAGAATCGACCAGCCCAGCTCTTCTGGACTCCGGACAGATTGTGCAATCCAATCTGTCTCCAGCCTGGAAGATCTTTTTCACAAGAGTTGTGTGAGGAGTTTGTGCGATTCTTCACCGATAAGGTTGCCACAATCAGGCCCGCCTTCCCGTGACCCTCTCTAATAGGAACTGTGGTGGTCGGCAGAAGATGTCGGACACCCAGTTTGTGTGGTCTGACTTCTGCTGGCCCACAATCAATGACATTGTGATGGTCAACCAGTTGTTGTGACCAACCAACTGTAGTTTGGATCCAGGCCCTACATGCCTTTTTAGTGGGTTATGTGGATAAAATCGGCACAGTCCTTGCTGAGACAGTCTGATGTCCTTGGAGAGGGGGATCTTCCCAGATCCCCTGAAGGAGGCCATGGTATGGCACCGCCTTAAAAAGCCCTCCTTGGACCTGGACTGTCTGGCAAACTACAGGTCTGTCTCTAACCTGCCCTTTGTGGGTAAGGTTATTGAGAAGGTGGTTGTGTCACAGCTGGATGATCATTTGACCAGCCACAATGTCTATGATTCTCTCCAGTCTGGATTTATGAAGAGACATAGTACCAAGACAGCCCTTGTCCGGGGTACTAAATGACCTCCTAATAGCGAGAGATCAAAAGACTCGTTCCATCTTGGTCCTTCTAGGTCTCTCTGCAGCATTTAACACTGTGGACCATGATGTGCTGTTGGAACACCTGTGGTTCATCTGTGGACTGTCTGGTATGGTGCTCAGATGGTTTCAATCATTCCTCGAGGTAGGACTTAGAGAGTGGTTTCTGGGATTTTTCCTCTGCACCACTCCCCCAATCCCTTTGGGTGCCGCAGGGTTCCATCTTGGCGCCCATGTTGTTTGCAGTGTATATGCTACCATTGGAAGCGATTATTAGGCAGTACAGCTTGAGTTTTCACTACAATGCAGATGATACTCAGCTGTACATGTCCTTTGTGCCTGGTCAGGATGATGCTGTTTCAGTCTTTAATATCTGTCTCGCCAAGATCCGGTTTGGATGAGTGTGAGTTGGCTGCAGTTAAACCTGGAAAAAACTGAGGTGTTGGTTGTGGACCCAGGTCATCGGGAGTCAGGTTTGTCAGCAGGACTACCTTCAGGACTATGGCTTGGAGGTGTTCAGCTAACTACCTCAGACCAGATGCATAACCTGGGCATTATTTTTGATGACTGTCTGACCCTTAAATCTCAGGTGTCGGCAGTAGTCAAAAACTCTTTTTACCATCTGAGGAATATTGCCCAGATGAAGCACCTGGTTCCTTCTGATGATCTTCCAACCTTGGTCCACACCTTTGTTACCTCCCGCCTTGACTACTGCAATGCCCTTTACCTAGGGCTACCAGGGGTTGATATCAGTCACTTGCAGCTAGTGCAGAATGCGGTGGCCAGTCTGTTTACTGGTTCTTCTAGGACCAGTCATATAACACCTGTGCTCCGCGGACTGCACTGCTTGCCAGTACAGTGGCTGATCATCTTCAAGGTCTGTTTGTTGATCTGTAAGACCCTACATGACCAGGGACCTAGTTACCTGCAAGATCTCCTTTGCCCCTGTACTGCCTCCCACTTTCTCTGATCCACCAATGAGGGATTGCTAGAGATTCCCATGGTCCATTTAAAGACATCTGGGGCCAGGTAATTCAGTTTTATGGCCCGACCCTGTGGTTCTCTACCTTGTTGGGTGCGAGATTGCCTGACCATCTAAAGCTTCAAAATTGCTCTTAAAACCTTCCTATTTAATTTATCCTATTCTGATTTTTAATGCTATTATTGCATTTATTGTTTTAATTAGTTGTGTTTATTTGATGTATTGTTATTTATTCGGTTATACAAGCGCCTTGATTTTTAAAAAGGCACTGTTTATAAATAAAATTGATTTGAAACGTAGAAACATAGACTTTGACAGCAGATAAGGACCACTCTGCCTACCTAGTCTGCCCATTTCCCTACCTACAGGATAAGCTGCAGATCCTAGTTAACCAACAGCCTATTTCTTCCTACCCCCACAAAAATTGCCTTATGCCTGTCCCATGCATTCTTGAATTCTCCCACAGTTTTAGACCTCACAACCTCCTCAGGAAGGCTGTTCCATGCATCCACCACCATCTCTGTGAAAAAATACTTCCTCACATTGCCCTTGAGCCGTCCCCCCTCTATCTTCA
Source organism: Neoceratodus forsteri (assembly GCA_016271365.2). Classification (NCBI taxonomy): domain Eukaryota; kingdom Metazoa; phylum Chordata; order Ceratodontiformes; family Ceratodontidae; genus Neoceratodus; species Neoceratodus forsteri. The sequence goes on from CM057451.1 coordinate 47,474,892, forward strand.
AATTGTGTCCCTTGTTCTTGCACATCTCTTTTTCTGAAAGATGCTACCCTCTTGGACTTTGTTGATTCCACTGAGGTACTTAAACATTTCTATCATGTCCCCCTCCTCCTTTCCTCAAGGGTATACATATTAAGCTCCTTTACCTCTCCTTGTATGGCTTCTCTTGCAGACCTGCACAATTTTATTGCCCTCCTCTGAACTGCCTCCATCCTGTCTATGTCCTTGCGGAGATGGGGTCTCCAGAACTGGACGCAGAACTCCAGATGCGGTCTCACCAACTGTCTGTACAGGGGGATAACAACTTCCTGTTTTCTGCTGGTGATGCCTCTCCCTATACATCCCAGTATCCCCCCAGCCATCCCTACCACCTTCTAACATTGCTTGCCAACCTCAAGGTCATCTGATATGATTACCCCCAGGTCCCTTTCCATTTTTGTTGTTGTTACTGCCTCCCCCCCACTGTGTAATCTTCCCCTGGGTTTTTGTTTACCAGGTGCATTACTTCGCACTTCTTTGCATTGAATCCAAGCTGCCATACTTCTGACCATTCCTCCAATCTTGCCAAGTCCCTTCTCATCCTTTCCACGCCTCCTTGTGTATCAACTCTGTTGCAGATCTTTGTGTCATCTGCAAAGGCATACTTTTCCTTCCAGTCCCTCTGCAATATCACTTATAAAGACGTTAAAAGGACTGGACCCAGTACTGAACCCTCGTGTACCCACTAATAACCCTTCTTTCTTCAGAGTGGACTCCATTTACAATTACCTTCTGTGTCCTGTTGTTCAGCCAGTATTTTATCCAGGCTACCACCCTGGGACCCACTCCAAGGCTGGTTAATTTGACTACTAATCTTTTGTGTGGGACTGTGCCAAATGCCTTGCTAAAATCTAGGTAGGCCATGTCCACAGCCCCTCCCTGGTCTACTACTTTGGTCACCCAGTCAAAGAAATCAATTAGATTCATCTGACATGACCTTCCCACTGTGAATCCATGCTGTCTTGGGTCCTGTGCCCCACTGGCCTCTAGGTACTCAACAATTATTTCCTTCAGAAGTGATTCCATCACTTTCCCTACCACAGAGGTCAAACTGACAGGTCTGCAGTTTCCTGCCTCTGTCTTGCTCCCACTTTTGTGAAGGGGAATCGCATCAGCCTTCTTCCAGTCCTCAGGTACCACACCATCCTCCCATGATTTGTTATAAAGGGTAGTCAGTGGTGTCACTAGTTCACTGCTTAATTCTTTTAGAATTCTAGGGTGAATTCCATCTGGCCCCATTGCTTTGTCCACCTTCAGTTTTAGGAGTTCTTTCAAAACCCTTTCTTCTGTGAAAGAACTGGGATCGACTCCCTCTCAGAGTGCTTCTGTTAATTGGGTTGATTAATTTGATTTGATTTAATGGGTGGTTTCGGGTGAAGCCCCCACCCCTGATGGAAAAGGGACTAGTTCCCTTGCTGGATTTATGTCAACCACAACTTTCGGTCAACATAAATCCATCACTGTGATGTTAGTCGACAAAACATTTGTTGATCCAGCATCATAGATCCTTAAAAACCAACTTAGAAATGCCTGAATGAACTGATATGTTTTCAAAGAGGATTTGAAGGCTTCCACTGTGCAGGCAGAGCAAATATTATCAGTAGATGTGTTACAGAGCATGGGAGCTGCCACACCAAAGACCCTGTCCCCAAATTGTTTCAAACAAGAAGGGTGGATAATGAGTAAGAAAGTAAGTGAGTAAAATGTTATTTATATATGGTGTCCAATCCTAGGGGCTCTGAGTGCCATACAGGTAATAAAAGCAGGGTTTACAGACAGTATATAAGACATGCAAATACATAATAAATTAGTAAATAAATCAGAATATTAAAATCAGCTAAAACTTTCTGAGAACACTTTCTAAAAGGTAGGTCTTCAGGCCCCTTTTAAGTGACTCCACCGATAGGACCCTCCTCCAAGGTTTTGGAAGCAAGTTCCAGAGGGCCAGGCCAGCCCCTCAAGGTGGTCTCCTGAGGTTTTCAACCTGGCCTCGAAACTGCTAGGAGGCCCTTGGTGGTGGAGTGGAGAGCGACCTGCGGGATGGAAGGTGTAAGGAGGTCAGGCGGGTAACCAGGGCCCGAGTCATATAGGGCCATATAGGTCAGCAAGCCCACCTTGAAGTTGATCCTCCACCTGACAGGCAGCCAGCGCAGATCTCACAAACTGAGGTTACATGACAGGACCTGGGCAGGCCCATTAGCAACCTGGCACAGATTTGCACCAACTGCAGTCAGCAGAGGTTCCCTCCACTGACCCTAGTATAAAGCGCTACAGTAGTACAGCCTGGATGTCACAAAGGTGTGTACTAGTGAGGGCAGGTCTTCTGCTGGAATCAAAGGTTTAATTTGGGTGATGTTCCTTAAGTGGTAGAAGCCACTTTGAACCACAGAAGACACCTGGGCATCGTGTAAGTCTGTCATCAAGGATGCCGCCAAGATTTTTCACCTTGGATGATGCTGTCAATGGGGTAGATCCCAGGACCAAACCTGTCACCATCCCAGAGGCACCCCCATCATGCCAGTGACCTGGCTCAATCACCAGTACCTCCATCTTGTTGGGGTTCAGCTTCAGCTAGTTAGAGGACATCCAGTCCTGAATTTTGGCCAGACACTTATTCAGCACTTCAACTATGCCATTTGTTCCAGGGGCAAATGACATGTACAGCTGGGTATCATTTGCATAGCAGTGGAAACCCAGACTGTAATGTCTGATGAGCTCACCCAGAAGCAGCATCTGCACTGTGAACAGCATTGGCAAAAGGATCGAACCTTGAGGAACTCCACATAACAGGGGCTTCAAGGAGGAGGAGAAATTCCCCATCACTACTCATTGCTTCCTGTCAGAGATAGTACCCAAACCATTGGATGACAGTTCTGTGAGTCCACCATACACTCTAAGGTGATCCAAAAGCACAATATGGTCCACAGTGTTGAATGCTGATGAGAGATCGAGGAAGATGAGAATTGACCATACTCTATTTCTTGCCCTGAGGAGGTAATTTTGCACCTGTACCAGCGCTTATTAAAAGAAGCACTCAAAGGTGTTTTCCAAAATAATAATAAACCAAACTAATAAACTTTTATTATTTCAAATGTGAAAAATGTACAAAAGTAGACTCAAAACAGAGAAGGAAATGTATCATACAAGTCAGGAGATAAGGGTCAATCTAAAATAGCATAAAAAAAAGTATAGGTCAGAATTTTTACCGGATTCTTGCACGGCTACTTTAAGTAGGTCCCAAACAGTTATAGGGCCTTGAAGGTCATCAAGCATATCTTAAAGGTGACGTGCCACCACACAGGCAGTGAGTGCAGCATATGCAGAGCTGGCATGATATGGTCCCTCTGAGAAGTCCCCACAATCATCAAGACTGCAACATTCTGGACCAGCTGCAGATGTTGCATCAAACCTACAGATAACCCTAAGTATAGAGCGTTGCAGTAGTCAGAACTAGAGGTGACAAAAGCATGAGCAATTGTCACCAGATCAACTGGCACCAGATGCAGTTTAATTCTGGCAATGTTATGGAGATGGTAAAAGCCAGATCAGACCACTGCAGGCAACAGCTGTTGTATTGTCAGCTTGCAGTCAAACACTGCCCCAGAATATAGATCACATGAACACGTATACATCAAAGCCTAAAGCCCAGAGTAATGGTTCTAAATTAGGGCCTACGGTAAGGAATAATGCAGAGATCAAAAACTAAAGGAGAGAACTAAAGAGATTGGAGAAATGGGCAGAGGTGCATAGATTGAATTCAATACAGACAAGTGCAAGGTCATGCACTTAGGGAGATTTAGTAAAAGGCAAAATATACATTAAATGGGAAGGAGCTGGAAGTAACACAGGAAGAATGGGATCTGGGCATTATTATTACAGATGAGTTATCCATGAAAAGGCATTGGAGTGACACAGCAACAAGATGCTATAACATACTGGGTTGCATTAGGAGATGCATGCAGAGTAGTGACAAGAGGGTCATGATGCCTCTGTATAAGGCATTAGTGTAGCCCCATTTGGAGAACTGTAGTCAGTTTTGGGCACCATATACAAAGGAGGGGATTAGGTGTTTGGAGGGGGTGCAAAGGAGAGCAACTAAAAAGATTGTGCATATCAGGATTTGGGTTACGAAGAAGCCTGTAAAGACTAGGGGCCGGATTCACAAAAGGCAACTCAGGACCTATGAGGTGGTGTAAGTGTCCTTTGCCATCCACAGGAGGTTACCACTGTGCCCCAGCTGTATAGCCCCTGTGGGCTATAGCCCCCTAACAGCCCCAGTTCCCAGGTATGGCACACATTGTGCCAGGATGGGTGTGTGGAACACCCTCCTATGCCCAGACCCCCTACACACATGTCGAGAGCCCCCATATGCCTACTGCCCCACACACCCAGGGTCAAGATCCCCCTCCATGCCATGCCCACTATAGTCTTGGTGGTCCAGTGGCCCCCTACTCCCCCAGCTGACAATGCCAGCCCACCCCACTCCTCCGACCCCCACACACACACCCAGCTGGTGAGTCAGCGACTGGCACTGCCCTCTCACCACCATGGCCAGCCACCGAATGAGCTGTGCCAAGATCATGTACAGTAATAATAGGTGCATATTATTGCTGTATGCAATCTTGGCACAGTTCAGTCGGTGAGTGTCAGTGGCTCAGTAGGTAGCACACTCGCCTCTGAGGCCGGGAGATCAGAGGGCTGTGGGTTCAGTTCCCACATCTGGCACTTGGGTTAATATCCCAGTACTGACACTGTAATGCAGCATGAGAGGGGTGCTGCATTTCTGAGGTGCCGTCTTTCGGATGAGACGTTAAACCGAGGTCCCATCTGCCTGGATTGGTGGTAGTTCAGGTGGATGTTAAAGATCCCATGGCACTTATAGAAAAGAATAGGGGAATTTCCCCGGTGTCCTGGCCAAATTTCCCTCATTCACTAAAAATACCACCAACAGCTTAATCTGGTTCAAGGTCAGTTGGCATTCATCTGTATCCCCCTCCCCCGGGTTGTGCCTGAAAATAGGCAGGATTTGTCTAGTGCACTTACCCGGTCAACAAAATCTAAATAAATAAATAAAAAATAAATGTGTGCCTTACCTTGCCCTGGATTGGGGAGGCATGCAGGGATGCCAGCGCATGTGTCTCCCACCTTTCCCGCGGCTTGTGACATTTCAGGTTGTTGTGCCATCTGTGTGACCTATGCAGCAAGTCACAGGGCACAGACCCCTGGACCCAGTCTGATGCTGAATCAGGTGCAGAGTCCAGGTTGCAGAGATGGTCAGCATAAGCTGCCATTGTCGCAGCTTGCAGCTGACCTTTGTAAATCCAGCCCTAGAAATTTACTTGTTAGAATATGTGAGAATGAGGGGGGATCTATGTTTGGTGTATGGTGCATTTGAGAATAATGATTTCTGGGACTGCATAGGGATAGAAATAAAAGAAGGGGAGTCTACAACTAGATCTCATATTCTTGAGCTATATAAAGAAAGTAGCAGAATGAAAAAGAGGGGAATGTGGTTATCGCAGGGGTGGTGGTGAGTGTTTTGAATAGTCTGCCATTGGAGGTCGTGGGAAGTGATAGTATGCATGATTTGTAAGATAAAATTGGATAATTATTTACTAAATAGAAATTAGAAGGGTTACAATCAGTAATGAGGAATAAGCAGAAAAGGGCAAGTTGTCCATATGTGCTCAAAACAGCCAATGAATATGAAACCTAAAGTATTTATGAGTGGGTAAATTCTTGTTGTGGTGGGGGTGATGGTGGTGGTAAGCTAAACTTTAGATAGTCCACATAAAAACAAATTCTATACAATTCTACAGTCCATGCACTAACAGTATTTAATGAAAGTGTCAACAGAACTGAGAGGAACGATAGCAAACTTTCTCACTTCACAATCATATTTTCATCAATTAACTCAGCTCTTTCTTTTATTATTTCTCTGTACCTGATTTCTTGAATTATAGGACCATAGTGAGTGTCAAATTATTTGATCAGCAACAGTCCAACTGAGAGCCAATGTGAGCTTGTGCAATCAGTCAACCCAACAAACGGGCATCACAATGCAGCACAGTTCAAATATTCCTTCACTAAGCAACCAGACCACTACAAATTAATAGGCACCAAACAAGAAAAGGGTTGCACTCCCCCCCACATACAGTAGTTAGGTACTCCAACTGAGAACTAGTACAACGATTGCAAAAAATGGATAAGAGCACACACCAGAAACTGGATGCAGAACATTTATTCAGATAGCCAAAGCATAAATGACAATGGGATAACACCCAGCGTCATTCATGCTTTGACTACCTGCATTTTTTTTTTTTTTTGCTTGAGCACAGACCAATGCATGAGGCACCCATTACAGTCAAAAGTGGCATATCCAATTCTGACATCTGATACAGAGGATGAGATCAGGCCAATAAGGGTATAGTTAAGTCACTACAGAAAGAAATTGACCTCTTACAGATTAAGATGGAGAAGCTGGAGTTAAGGACCAAAAGTGTCAATCTTAGGTTTGTTGGTGTCACTGAGTGGGTAAAAGGGTTCAGACCCTCTATTTTGAACAAATTCTAACTGAGCTGCTAGGCAGAATATTTCTCCAAAATAAGGTTGAGTTGTATCAGGCCCATAGAGATCTGTTAAATCCAAATTATAATGGAAACCTGTCTAGGTTGATTGGTTGGTTGGCTGGTCGGTTGGTCGGATTGTTTGTTTGGAAGCCTCATCATTTTGCTGTGAAGATTCTATTTTTAGAAAGCCAGGTTATAAAAGGGTTTTCCTTATGGAGGCATACATATACAAGTTTTTCCGATTTTTCTACCCAGTGTCATTGCAAAGAGAAAATCCTTTTCCACAGCTAAAGAGATTCTTCTGAAACACAAGGGCATAATTCACAAAACACTTTGAAGTTGAAAAAATGCACAAGCCCACAAAATTTGTGCAATCGTGGAAAAAGGGGTACTTGCACCGCATCATATACACAAAACTTTTACAGCTGCAGAAAAAATACACTGCGGACTGAGGAAAAATGCAGCTGCTGCAATTCCTGTACAAAAATATGCCATTGAAAGCATGGCATATCCCCTTAAAGGCTATGGGCTGGATTCTCAAAACACTTGGAAGATGCAAAAAAAAAAAAAAAGATGTGCAAGTCCCCAAAATTGCACTGTTGCAGACAAAAAGTGATAATTGCCCTGAGTAGAATACACAAAACTTCCACGGCTGCAGAAAAAATACACTGTGGACTGTGGAAAAACGTGCAGCTGCGGAAGTTCCTGAGCAAAAAAAAAAAAAAGCCATTGAAAAGTATGGCATATCCCTTTAAAGGTTATTCTCTGTCACTGTTTTTCCAAAGTAAAGGAAAAATTGTTGCACACATGCTGCCCCACAGAGAGTGAGGTGTAACCCACCCTGAGCAAAAAGCAGTGTGCTAACAACTGGGGTACAATTATAGTGGGGGTTTAGGCACCAAGCAACTACAAACCTGTGGGCTGTGTAGTCCTGTCAGCTACAACAAAAGTAGCACACATTTCCACTGAAAGGCAACAAACTACTCCCTCATGACCCAGTGCAGCCCATAAAGGAGCCCCACAGGCAGTAGAGGAGAGCTGGTAACAGAATGCCACTGTGGTGCATGGTCCTGCTGGTACTAATGGTTCTGCTGTGGTCCCAGTTGTGAGACTTGCTACTGGTCTCGCTCTGAGGACTTTCTGCTACATCTATGGCAAGACTGTCAAAGTCTGCTGATCCCATTAATATGAATCACCTGTTGTCCTGGCTGCTGAGCCTTTTCCTCAGCTGCAGACCTGCATCTGTGCATTTTCTGCAGCTGCAGATTCCTTAACACCTTCTCTTTTGTGATTTCTGCAACTGCAGAACTTTCTTTGTGAATATGCCACAGCTGAATTTCCTCAGTACTGTAAGTCATTTTTCCACAACTGCAGAATTTCTGGCTCTCTGAGAATCCAGGCCTATTTTCTGCCACTGCTTTCCCGCAGGTGCAGGAAAGATGTTGCGCACATGTTGCACCAAGGAGAGTGGGGTGTATCTCACCCTGAGCAAAAGACAGTGTACTATCAAATGGGAAACAATCATAGTGAGGGGTCAGGTATCAAGCAACAGCAAACCTGTGAGCTGTACAGTAGTGTCAGTTGTTACGACAAACATAGCACACGTTGCAATTGACAGTCAACAAACCACAACCACATGACCCAATGCAGCCCATAAAGGAGCCCAACAGGCAGTACATGAAGAGGAGGTAACAGCCAGAAGTGTGTGCTACAAAGGCAGGCAAAAGAACAACTTCAGAGAGAGAGACACAACCAATGGTTAATAACTACCATCAGGTGCAAGGTCCTGCTGGTACAGGTGGTGCTACTGTGGTCACAGTTACGGGACTGGGTGCTGGTCTCACTGAGAGTGCCGGTTCTGCTGCAAGCTTTGCAAGACTGTCGTCTCCTGCTCCAGTTCATGTGGATCACCTAGTTGTTCCATCTACTATGCCGTTTATAACTGCTGCGGATCTACACTTGCAGAATCACCTGTTTTGTGATTTTTCCACACTTACAGAATGTTTGACTGTGAATACGCCACACTTTTCCACAGTTTTACAACCCCTTTTTTTCTGTATGTGTGGATTTTTGCTCTCTTTGTGAATCTAGCCTCATATCTGCTTTTCAGTTTTGCACCTGGCTAAGTTATGAGTGAAACTATCAGGAAAAATGAGAATTTTTGTTTCACTAAAGGAAGCAGAGAACAAGACTATGACAGGCATTGAAATCTAGTTTTGAAACAACCGAATCAAATCACTCTTCACAAAATGCCTATTGGCATTACCACAGCCCTAAGAAAGGCCCCACAAAAGAAATTGCCTTTGGTCGACAATACCCAAAGTAATGGAGGAGGGGGAGGTTTAGGGGGAGAAATCAGTGGCAGAAGAAAAAGCAGATGCACTGTAGCAATTTAGAGAATGAGCAAATGAGGGATTATTTACCAGAATGGGGGATTGAATAAACAAGTCAATAATTAGCATAAAGGAATATACTGTGCTTACTGGGTTGCTCTTGAGAGTCCAAATTAATATAGTGTTAAAAATAAGATAATGGCGTAGGGTAGATACAGGGATGGTATTAACTAGCCCCAGACTGGGGGGTGGTGGGGGATTTGTCCCTGGATTCATCTTGCTCTTTGAGGATGGGATGAGAAGTGCCTTTATGGGTTTTGTTTTCTCCTCTTTCTTATCTTGGCTCTGATGTTTTTTCTTTTTGACAAAGGTTCTGGGGGAGGGGAAGAGATGTAGGGTTTCTTTGTCTTTCTGTTTTTTCTTAGGATAACTCTGTTCAGAACTGCACAAAAATTGTTCAGAATAAATAGTGACCAAGTGATTAGGAGAATATGTATGTCATTCTGGGCAACAAGAGATATACAACACATTTTTAAGTGATGTGGAGTATCTTCATTGCACCCTTAGTGTAATCGTATTTGGCTATGTCTAATTTAATAAAATGTACATCTTGGAATCTAAAATAGGCTTGAGAAAGATTAAAAATAAGAAAATAATTAATGAAGCTAAAAAAAAGAATTGATTATGTTTCTTCAAGAGACAGATTTGGAAGATAATGGGCCCGATTCTAGACAGGGTTCGCCTGGCACAAAGTTACATCGCCATACAAATGTTCAAAGTAGCACTATGTCCAGGAGTTGCGACATTTGCAATTCTGCAAAGCAGCCTACGACATGTCGCAGCCTAAGTGGGCTTACACCACCAGTTACACCATAAACCCCCTGCGACATAGCACAAGGGGGGGGGTTAAGGCAGCAATTGTGCCCAGTTCAGGAAGGGCGACTGGCAGACCTCCAAATTTGCAATTCTAAAACAAGCTCTGGAGGACATCCATCAAAGTACATTTACACCAGCTAATAGCTGGTTTAGTATGCTTTGCATCCACCGGGGTTTGCATAATGTGCTGTATGCCCCAATCCCCCAAGCAGTGGAATAAACCCTGCAGGGCTTTGGAACCCCCATGCCCCTAATTCCCAAAAGATATGTGGCAAAAACTCACCTATGCCCCAAGCCCCCAAATATGCTATAACAAGCCCAACAGGGCTAGCAGGGACCCCCCAAGCCCCGATCCCCATTAATCCATAAAGAAGCCCCACAGGGATAAATATGCCCCCACAAGCCCTGATCTTCCAGTGTATGTTTCAAAGCCCAGCAGGGATAATCATGCCCCCAAGCCCCAATTGCCAGCCTGCCCACAAATGGAAAATGTTATAAAAAACTAAAATTTATAACCAGTTATCCCTGGTAGTCTAGTGGCCCCCCACCCAACAGTGCCAGTCCACCCCACTCTCCCTGACCCATAGCCAGCCAGTGATTGGCACAGCCCACCTCTCACCTCCACAGCCAGCTACCGCCTGAGCTCCTTCTGAGCGCATACTACTGTATATAGTACATGCTTTATGAATGATCTGTTTTTCATTGAGTACATACTATATACAGTAGTATCACACTCAGAAATCCATCCATTTAAATCGTAAGTGAGAGTGAAACTTCATGCCAGACCTTAACGATTAAGGGTAAAGGAGAAGAAGTAGACTAATAAAGTAAGAGGGAAATAAAAGTCACTAGACTACCAGGAAGTAATAAATTATGAATCTTTATTTTACAACATTACCATTTAATAAACAGCTTTGTGACAAATCAGAGCTTGTGGGGCATGATTAGCCAGTGGGGCTTTAAAACATACATGGGGGATCAGAGCTGGGGGCATGATTAGCTCTGCAGGACTTTAAAACATACATTGTGGGATCGGGGCTTGGGGGGGCATTTCAGACTTTGGGACTGGGGTGGGGGGGCACTTGCACCCTTCCTTTACCATGCCGCAGACTTGCGGGCAACCGTTCAGATACACCTTTTGTTTGGCATACCTGTACAGTTGGCACAAATTGCGGGTCTTAGCCACACGGACCCTTCCCGATAGAGAATCATGCAAAGTGTCCCTGATGCAACTGCATTTGGTATAAGTCACCTTTAGCGTGACTTGTGCCAACCCTACTAGAATCAGCCCCAATGACTTTAAATATTTATTGAATCTGTATAGTGGTTTGGGCACACACACACACCTCCTGTAAGAATGATTCACAAGGGGTCATGATATTATTTCATATCAAGTTCAGAGGAAACTTGTGGATAAATATATCAATGAAGGAGGTAGATAGTTAATTATAAAAATGAAGATTGCACAGCATCCTATACTATGGTTTTATGTATGCACCAAATCATGATGATGCAGGTTTCTTTACATATCTATTTTTGAATATAGCCACAGGGAATCTGAATGTACCTTCATATCACCCAGACAGGTGTTTGGGTTGGAAGAAACCAAAATTAATTAAAAGATCTAGAGATTCTTATGTAAGCAATAAGACACAACTGGGTGTGCATTGAACAGATATTACCGCGCACCCAGGTCATGGTAATGCATGAGGCCACAGGCAGAGTGCCTTCAGCCCCAGTAGGCCAGGATATCTGTTCAGTGCATACCCTGCAGTGTCTTATTGCATTTATAATATGGGCTACATTTAAAAAAAAAACTTTAACTGTTAGAAAAACATGTTTATATGTTCAAAAGACAGATTAGATTATGATAATGTATAGTAAAATAGTTTTCCTGCCTGTTATAAAATGAAGGCATTATGTATATCCATCACAAAGTTTGTCCATTCATGGCAGCAGTACTGCTAGTTTTGTTTTGTTGCCAGTGTGATGGATGAGCATACTATATTATAGGGAGAGAGAACATATTGACTATAGCAGAGAGAGAGAGAGAGAGCGTAATCAGTGAAACGGATTTTTTTTTAATTAACCACCACCAAATGAAGCACGGGACACTTCAACACAGCAGGAAAGGATGTGGGCAGGGACTTGGAGAAATGGAAGCACACTGTCAGCTGCAGTGTTTTTTGTTTGCTTACAGTAGTAACATATATGTTAATACTGTAAGCAAACAAAAACCATTGCAGCTGGTAGAGCGGTGCCGTTTCCACACGTCCCCACCCGCGTCTTCTCCTGCTGTGTTACCATGTCCCATGCTTCAGTTGGTGGTGGTTAAATAAATAAAACACAAGTCAGAATCTGACACATCCAACCTTGAGAAAAGGAGATGAAGCACATTAGTCAGCACTAGGAGGCCCCAATCCAATAAAACACTACTTAGAAAAACACAGATTGGATAAACGGCCTGCTCACCAAATTGTAATAGTGAATCAATCTTTCTTTTATTCAAAACAACATTTCTGTTTTCATCCAGCATATATCTTTCCTACATTTTTTGGGAAAATAATCACCTCTTCATCAGGGAGCTGGTTTTATTTCTATAAAAAAGCATAAACAATGTTTTTTACTTTAAAATTCATCCTGACTTGAGTTAATCGAGCTCCTTTTACAAACACAATGTGCGATGTACTCAAATACTCATAGGTTCATCTATCTTCTATATTATTCTGTTCAATTGTCTATTAAACAACAAACACCTTTATAAGATTTTTAATCCACAGTGAATGAAAGTCTTTTACTCTCATATTTTTATTTTTAAGAAGTAACGTCTAAAGGAAGTGCGCCTGTACTGATCTAATATCTACATGTTAGACAGCTCGTGACCGCTGCCTCTCTTTCATTTCGTAACATGACTTATAGTCTAAAATAAATCAAAAGTAATCCTTGTAAATAGGCAAATTACTCAATTTCTAATCAAATTGTCTTTTCCTCCTAGTTTTAAATGCTGCCTACCTCTTAGGTCCATGGTCACTTGCTTCTCTTGTGGCAGATCAACAGTTTTGATAGGGCACTTCCTAGTTGTGACTCCTAAATAGTGGGACTGGTGCTAGAATGTGGCATCATGCACTTGCTAGAAGGCATGAGAATGTTTTATATGTAAAATAGTTTCGAGACAGTGCCAATTCGTCCAGCTTCATCAGAAACTCATCTGGGGGCTTAGTTTCATTTTGTTTGTGTTCCAATGTTTCCCTTAAGCTGTTACAGCCTAGGTCATGTGGGATACAGGTATACAAGTCTTTTACATCCCAGGTGACTAAGGTTACAGTATTTGATCCAAACATTCTATACTGTCATTAAGTTCATCCAATATTTTTATGACATGTACACTGTCCCTCAGGAAGGATTTTGTATCTTCCACCAGTTCTCTTATGTGGTGGTCAATGTACACTGATAAGGGTTCCAGGATCAAACCCAACCCTGAGACAATAGGTCTGTCTGGTGGGTGAACAGGGTCTTTGTGAATTTTTGGTAATGAATAAAAAACTGGTACTCGGGGACACTGCTTTAATAATGCTCCATTTTCCCAGTCTATAATCTATCCTTCTTGTAATGCTTGGTCTAATACAGCTTTTCTCACATTTTTTAAATCATCTGTTGGGTTCTTTGCTATTTTCAAATAGTTTTTATTGTCTGCTAACATTTCTTTACATTTCTGGCAGCACTGTGTTTCCTTTTTGGGCTTCTTCCAAGGTGACGGTGGTGTGTGAGCTGCCTGAGGTCAGAGCTTGGAGTTGGAGTTTGTGTTATTTTTATTTTTTGTTAAACCGTGTTTTATTTTATTTATTTTAGTTAGCTTTAGTTACAAAGGGTTACTGAGTGAGTCATATAGCATTCGTAGTGTATTGCGAGCTTATAGTGGGATATTCAGACTGCACCAGGCAGGGGCGCAAGCCTGGGTGAAGCACAATTGAGATGAGCCAGGGCATGGACCAGGTGATATTCAATGGTGCTGCACCATGGCTCAGCACCATTGAATATGGCACTGAGGGTGCATGCACTGTGCGCGGTGCAGTGGCACTGTGCCAGCTCAAGAGGCAGAAGGGGAGCAGGGGGCTGAGCCAGCGCAAGTGCAGTTACACTAGGTGCAGCAACTGTGATATTCAGCTGAGGCCATGCAAATGAGTCCATTATGTATGCAAGGCACAAATGGGGTCATTTGCATGTCATTATGGCCCCATTTGCATGTGTTCATTCACAACTCGGGACTGTGTAGTATAGTATGGTCTGCATGCCCATTGGCCCATGCAGTGGACCAATAGGTGTACAGCCCTTCTGTACATTGTCTGTCGGTGGTTGGCTGGGCAGCTTGTAGGTGGGGAGCAGCCACCTGCCGCTGACTGGGGCAGTGCAGGGTGGTGGGGACACAATGGGTGGGTGGGGAGGGGGTACCACTGGACACCAGGGTTTTAAACCTATGCCTGCGATCGGGCACTGGGAGTGTCCACTGGACCCCCAGGGCTATACATTACACTCACAATCAGGTGATGGGGATCGGTCCACTGGACCACCAGGTAGTCATGACCTATGCCTGCGAGCAGGCGAAGGGGCATCAGTCCACCGGATCACCAGGAATATATCTATACATGCCTGCAATCGGGCAAGGGATAGTGGGCCACTGGACCACCAGGGGTTGTACCTACACATGCCCGCAATTGGGTAAAGGGGACATGTCACCCCTGAGCAGGGGGCTCATGGACTGTGTCCTGGGTGGGCGGTGGCCACCCACAGCAAGCTTCTTCTGTGTTGTGCCTTGCAATACAGCAGCTCACCTGTGGGTGGCCAGGACTTGCTCCAGGTTTTACCGGGCACAACTTTGAACCCACCTGTGCGGTGTAAGGTGGGTATGTGCCAGCATATGCACCGTACATGCTGGGCTGAATATCGGGATGTGCCACATATGCATGGGCACTCCCCCCGCACTTGCACCACATACATTACTGGTGTGCCCCGGTGCATCAGGGGTTGCGCAGTGCAACCAGCCTCTTTGAATATAGCGTCAGAGCTCAACCCCTTTGAAAATCCCACCCAGTGTTTTTTGTAAATTAGCTGTTTTGGTAGTTCACATTGTTTTTGTCAAACCTACTGCTCAGTTTTTAGAACAGCTGTTCTCCACATTTGCCTGGTTGTTTTATGATAGCTGTTCTCCCTTGTCATTTGGGAGTTCTAGCTGTTTAATCTGTTGCTTGGTGGCTCTCTTTGTTATATGTGAGTCTGTTGCTGCAAATTTTTGCTGTGGTTCCATTTTTGCTGCCAAAGCAGACTCAGACAATTTTCTGTGGTGGAGTGTGGCTTGGAATCTGTCGCTTAGCATTGTGAATCTGAGTCATCAGATCTGGATTGAATTATTGTATACCCTCGATTTGCCCCTACCACCTGCTGTGAAAGAATGTTGAATGAGTTGGGAAGTTCTGGACTGAGCAGAATTTTGCTGCTTGTGGAGATTGCTGGTTGTGGTGAGAGCACACTCAGTGGATATTTCACTGGATCTGTTACTGGAGCAGTGGCGTGGTTTGGGAATTTTGTTGGGTGGGGGGGCTCCTCCATTGTGTTTGGGGCTAAGTGGCTAGAGTGTTTCCCGTGATCAAGTGGGAGTTGCCCAAGAATTCTTTTGGGAGCCGGAGAGTTGGTTGGGTTCTTCTAGTCCTCCTGTGGGTCGTGCCTAGAGGCTTGCCCCTGGGGGTTTGTAGCTGTGGGTTGCTGGTGGCTGGATGCCAGGGCCTATGATTTATTGCACTTGGAAGGGGGGCCCCCTCTAGGTTCCTGATTTTCACATCATAGCCCGCTGCTGCACTGGGGATTCCCAGAACTGTGTTCTGAAGACTCTGCTCTCTGATTTACTCTCCTGGGTCATTGAGGTTTGCCTTCTTCTGCCAGATTGATTGAATTAACTTGGGTTCACTATGCTGGATGTGGATTGACTTTTTACAGCTTGTTTCATTCTTATAATAATTTAGGTTGCTTGTTGTTCAGACTCTGGTGAGAGCAGAACCTGGGACTGGGAAGCCTTGGCATTATTGAAGGGAGGTGGGAGCTTCCCAGGCCTATTCAATAAATATCTGGAATTAACTGTCTGATCTGCAGACTGCTGGTTACCTACTGCAAAGAACTGTTGGATTATTTACATTGATATTTATTTAAGGATTTTATTTGGGGAGTTTTGGAGGTTTTAGAAGTAAGTCTAACTATAAGTCTTAGGTCTAAATTGTTTAGACGTTTGTTTTAATTTAATTTATTTTAGTTGAATAGTTTTGGATTTATTTGTTTTAAGGAAGATTTTGTTTATTTATTGAATCTTGTGGAATATGTTGGATGCCTGCCCCTCAGTTGTATGTGCTATTCACCTTCTGCTCTTTTGACCTCCACCCATATTTCCTCCTTCCCTTCAGTTTATAACTTACCAGCGCTGTAGAGTGCTGGGTATTGTATAGGGAGATAAAAGGGAGTGGGGGACTATCAACAGTGGAGGGTGAATGAGGGGGTCATCGTATCAGGATGGTAAGATCCAGGAGACACCTGAGTGAATTGGAACCCAGAACATGGTCCTCCATGTCTGGTTTCCATACCCAAGGCACTACTTATTGTGGTGGGCAGGGTTTTGGGTGCACGGAGGTTTGTCCAGCTCGGCGGTGTTGTGCAATGCCAGGTCCATCAAGAACAAGACTGCAGTCATTGCAGATCTTGTCAAAATGGTGGACCTGGCATGCATCACCAAGACCTGGCTGGATGAGAACTCTGGCCCCATTTTGGATACACCGCCCGAGATTGGACCACGGGGGGGGTGCGGTCTGTTCAAGACTGAACTTAACCTCACGAGTGTACTAGTTGAGGAGGCTGAGTCATTCGAGTGTGCCATAGTAGCAGGTGTAGCTTATCGGATCACACTTCTCTACCATCCAACTGGTGATAAGAAGCGATTCCTGCAGGAAGTGGTGCACTTTGTTGTCGACATGGCGTTGGAGTCTCCCCAGACTGATGGTTCTGGGCAACTTCAATGCCTGGGTCAATGACAAACTTTCGCAATTTGGTCAGCACTTCCTCCAGTTGATGACATCTCTGGGCCTTACACAGGTGGTTACCACTGCTGCTCATAAACACGGACACTCCCTTGACTTAATCTTCCTCCTAGGGATCAAAACATCTGACTTGGGGGTGGAACCAGTTGGGTGGTTCGATCACTACACTGTGGGGTTTAGTTTTAGCACCCCCCTTCGAAGGCCTAGCCCTGTGGAGTTGGTTAGGTACCGTCCCTTATGAGATATAAGTTCTCATAGGCTAACGGCGGTGCTTGACCTTTCGTCCCCTCTCGTTGACAAGCAGTGGCCTAGAGACCCTCGTGATGGCCTATAATTCTGCCATCTCGGCAGCTCTGGATTCCATTGCTCCAGTCCGTGTTCATCCTCTCTCCCTTTGCCCTTGATCCCCATGGTTTGATGGGACTTTGAGGGAGATGCAGAGACTAGGATGAAAGTTAGAGCATTTCTGGCAGAAATCCACCCTTGATACCGACCGCCTTAGGTTGATGGACCATTATCAAGCCTATCAATCTGCAATCACCCATAAGAAGGTAGAATTCCTGTCGGGGAGTTTATGGCTGCTCAGAATTGACCAGCTCAGCGTTCCAAACTGTGGACAGACTGTGCATGAGAAACATAGAAACATAGACTTTGATGACAGATAAGGACCGCTGGCCCACCTAGTCTGCCCATTTCCTACCAAGAGGATAAGCTGTAGATCTTATTTAACCAACAGCCTATTTCTTCCTACCCTCCCACAAAAATTGCCTTATGTCTGTCCCATGCATTCTTGAATTCTCCCACAGTTTTAGACCTCACAACCTCCTCAGGAAGGCTGTTTCATGCATCCACCACCCTCTCTGTGAAAAAATACTTCCTCACATTGCCTCTGAGCCGTCCCCCCTCTATCTTCAAATTGTTTCCCCTTGTTCTGGCACATCTCTTTTTCTGAAAGATGATACCGTCTTGGACTTTGTTGATTCCACTGAGGTACTTAAACGTTTCTATCATGTCCCCCTGTCCCTCCTTTCCTCAAGGGTATACATATTAAGCTCCTTTAGTCTCTCCTCGTATGGCTTCTCTTGCAGACCCTGCACCATTTTAGTTGCCCTCCTCTGAACTGCCTCCATCCTGTCTATGTCCTTGTGGAGATGGGGTCTCCAGAACTGGATGCAGTACTCCAGATGGGGTCTCACCAACTGTCTGTACAGGGGATAACAACTTCTTGTTTCGCTGGTGATACCTCTCCTATACATCCCAGTTTCCCCAGCCCTCCCTACTACCTTCTCACATTGCTTGCCAACCTTAAGGTCATCTGGTATGATTACCCTAGGTCTCTTTCCATTTTTTGTTGTTACTACCTCCCCCCATTGTGTAATCTTCCCTGGGTTTTGTTTCTCAGGTGCATTACTTTGCACTTCATTGCATTGAATCCAAGCTGCCATACTCTGACCATTCCTCCCACCCTGCCAAGTTCCTTCTCATCCTTTCCACGCCTCCTTGTGTATCAACCCTGTTGCAGATCTTTGTGTCATCTGCAAAAGGCATACTTTCCTTCCATTCCCTCTGAAATGTCACTTATAAACACATTAAAGAGGACTGGACCAGTACTGAACCTGTGCCCTTCACTAGTAACCCTCTTTCTTTAGAGTGAACTCCATTTACAATTACCTTCTGTGTCCTGTTGTTCAGCCAATGTTTTACCCAGGCTACCACCTTGGGACCCACTCCCAGGCTGGTTAATTTGACTACTAATCTTTTGTGTGGACTTGTCAAATGCCTGCTAAAGTCTAGGTAGGCCATGTCCACAGCCCTCCTGGTTTACTACTTTGGTCACCCAGTCAAAGAAATCAATTAGATCCATCTGACATGACCTTCCTGCTGTGAACCCATGCTGCCTTGGGTTCTGTGCCCCACTGCAGCCCAGCTTGTCTACATGTCTGGAAAGCCTTTTTGCAATTAGAGTGTGAGGAACTTGCTTGATTCTTTGCTAATAAGGTGGCTGACATGAGGACGGTACTCCAACCGGCACACTCTATGGACATTGCCTTTAATCAGTTTGAGGTCACAGCACCTCGGCCTTCCTGAAGTACCTTTAGTCGACCGGAGTTCATGGATGTCATGCGGATCATCCAGTGTATGCACCCTACATGCTGTAGTTTGGACCCTGAACCAACTTCCCTAATTTTGGGTTGTATTGATGTCATTGGTCCAGTCCTAGCATGGATAGTCTGGTGCTCCTTGGAATCTGGAGAGTTTCCTAGCTCCTCGGAAGAGGTGGTGGTGACACCACTCTTGAAGAAAGCTACCTTAGACCCAGACTGCCATGCAAACTACAGACCAATCTCTAACCTTCCCATCTTAGGGAAGGTGATCGAGAAAGTAGTGGCAACACAACTGGAAGACCATTTGACCATCCATGACATCTATGAACCACTCCAGTCCAGTTTTTGAAAGAGACATAGTACCAAGACAGTGCTGGTTCAGGTGCTCAATGATCTTCTGATGGCTAGAGATCAGAAGAGCAGTTCCATCTTGGTTCTTCTGGATCTCTCATCAGCATTTTTCACTGTTGACCATGGGGTGCTGCTTGGTTGCCTGAGGCACATCTGTGGACTGTCGGGAACAGTTCTCAGGTGGTTTACATTGTTCCTCACAGGAAGAACACAGAGTGTGGTGTCTGTTTTTTTTTCCTCAGGCTCTATTTCTCTGTTGTGTGGGGTTCCTCAGGGTTCAGTGCTGTCACCCATGTTGTTCATGGTGTACATGCTACCACTCGGAGACATTGTAAGAAGGTATGGGCTGAGGTTTCAATGCTATGCTGATGATACCCAGCTCTACCTTTCTTGTGCACCTGACCAGGATGGAGCTCTCTCAGGCTTTAATAACTGTCTGAAAGAAATCCAGGAGTGGATGGATTCCAGCTGGCTGAAGTTAAACTCGGAAAAAACTGAGGTGCTGGTTGTGGACCCAGGTCATTGGATAGGGGGGTTGGTTCACCGGACTTTTTCTTGGTGGCGCTTCACCCTGACCTCTGAACGGGTGCATAACCTGGGGTACTTTGATGAAGGGCTGACTCTGCATTCACAGGTGTTGGCTGTCATCAAATCTTCCTTTATCATTTAGGAATATCATCAGGATTAAGCATCTGGTTCTGTCTGGTGATCTTCCTACTTTGGTCCACGCCTTTGTGTCCTTGCTGATTATTGCAACTCCCTCTACCTAGGGCTTCTTGGGGTGGATATCTGCCACCTGCAGCTGGTGCAGAGTGCAGCAGCCCAGCTTTTGAAGGGATCTGCTCGGTCCTGTCATATTTTGCCAGTGCTGCGCGAACTGCACTGGCTGCCAGTACAGTGGCAGATCACCTTCAGAGTCAGTTTGCTGACTTTTAAAGCCCTATATGGACTGGGCCCGGATTGCCTGAAAGAGCTCCTGGTTCCTTACCGCCCTGGACAATCACACTGCTTGGCTGACGAGGGGTTGCTAGAGATTCCAAGGGTGTGTTTGAACTCATCAGGGGTGAGAGCATTTATGTATGCAGCCCCTACCCTTTGAATTCTTTACCCGTTGGTTCACAGGAGTGCACAACTGTGTAGGGATTTAACAAGGCTTTTAAAAAATTGTGTGGCACCAGGCACTCAGTGACTGATTTTCCTTTTGATGAATATATACTGCTATTTTAATGTTAATGTATTGATGTCTGATTTGTTTTTAAAGTTGTTGGGCACCTTGGTTATGGATAAGGCGCCTTAAAAATAAATGTATTATTATTATTATTCATATACAGTAGGTCTCATAGTCTTCTATTACCACAGCCCCTCCCTCATCTGCCTTCTTAACTACTGTAGTACTATCATTTTTGAGAGATCGTAAAGCTGCAAATTTTGCTGAAGTTAAGTTATAATTACTGCTTTTGTCCAAATTTTTGTGTGATTAAACAATTCTCTATATCTTTATTTACTGGTGAAATATAAGTTTCTATGGCATGAGGAATGCTGCCTAGGGAATAAATTATGACTTGAGTTTCAATCTTCGATTCAGATGTTTTCTTTTCTCAGCTTCGGTTTCATTGACATTGTCCTTGGGCAAGCTATCAAAAAAATAATGCAACCTCAGTTTTCTATATAAACGGTTCAATTCTAATTTTACTTTAAAATCATTTGTCTGTTGATGTGGGCAAAAAGACAAACTCTTTCCTAGTAATTCTACCTCTGTATTTGTTGAATCTCTTTTAGACAAGTTGAATATCACACATTCTGTTGAGAACATGTTACTACTTGTGTAATCTGCACTTTTGTTTTTTTCTCTTCTCCTTCTTTGCATTTCTGTATTGTCTTCTACTTGCATTATTTCAGTGCCTGATCCTCCTGCTTCTTGTTCTGCCCTTTGTCCAGTGTATTTTATACCCATCCAAAATTCTTTGTTCTTCCACATCTGTTATTTTTTGGGGATAGACCTGTCATCCGTAATCCTATCTAATCCTTCAAAAGTACTCATAATCTCTTTAATTTTAACTGAATCTTTTTTAAAACTTTTCCACCTTTTTCTTTTTATCTGCCAAAATACCAGACTGAAGGGGAGGTGGGGCACAGGATCTTAACAGGCTACAGCTGGTATGACACAGTCTAACAAGTAACAACAGTATTCAATTATCAGGCTATTTTTCTTAATACACAATCCTGCAAGCTTTTTGATGTCTCAAATGAAAATTCTAATAAACCACAATGCATTAAACAGTTCTTCATTGAAATGTCCATAAAATATTCTTATCCAATGTTGTTTCTAATTTGAATAGTCCAAATTAGTCTCAGAAAGTCTGTCCCATAAATTCCAAGTACTTCCACTTGTGTAGCTTGACTTCAATTCCAATTCACTTTGTTATTTCACATTCAAACCCCACCATTAAATGGTGCAACAAGATGAGAAGTCGGACCTTCGGACTCAGCACTCAGATTCACAAATTAGGGAAAGCACTGCAGTTACAGTTAGGTGAGAAATATAAAACTATGTATATGATTTTCCTTATTTTTATCATCTTACACTCTCCCCCTATGAATGCTTTGGGCAGGACATTCACTCCCTCGCTTACACTCACTCACTCAAAATGCTGCTGGCCTGAAGTTCACTCCCTCGCTTGCACTGATTTACAACTAAATGTTTCTTGGGTAACTGTAAAGAAAAAAATAATGAAATGAGCTGCACCAGCAGGCTGGGACTTGGAGAATTGACAGTGGGTGGGAACAGAAACATTTCTGACTTTGTTCTACAGAAATTTTTATTTACATTTAATGGCATGAGTGGGTGCGACTGCAGCAGCTGTGGGCAGTTGTGGGCAGGGACTGGGAGAAGTGGCAGCGGGTGAGAGGAGAAACCATTTCAGTTCTATTCCATTGAAGAAAATATTTGTAGGACTGATTATTTTAGATCAGGGCTGGTTCATCTTTTTTTTTGCTGAAAAGGGGAAAAGCTGTCAATGAGCTGTGCCAATACCACATTTTCATTATTTGACCAGAAGTCCTGATGTTAGCGAGGAATAAAAAAGGGGTGACATTTAAAAAATCAATGTTCCAAAGGCACCTGGATTTTAATAACAATGCAGTTTTGCTTTTGAGCACTCTGCCCATTTTATAAAAAATAATTCAGTATGGTGGATGCTTTTTCTTTCTTTCTTTCTTTCTTTCTTTCTTTCTTTCTGAGTTTAACCAGGAAGGCATACTGAGCATAGTACTGCTCCATTCCAGATGTGACCTGGGGAAGAGGGGAGCAGGGAGAGGCATGGATAAAACAAAACAGTGCAATTAGAGTGGAGACAGGTATATTGCAGATCTAGTTGGCTACCTTGTACAGACTAGCAGTTGCAAAACATAGAGATACCAGAACAGTAATTAAAATTTACAAATTGTACATGCAGGTTTGAATTAAATATTTAAACCCAGCTCTACCTGTCTTTTGCACCTGACCAGGATAGTGCATGTTCCGTACTTAACAACTACCTCGCTGAAATCCGGGATTGGATGAACTCCAGCTGATTGAAGTTGAACTCTGGAAAGACTGAGGTGGTGGTAGTGGATCCTGGTCACTGGACAGAGGGGTTGGGGGCTGGCCAACCCACCAGACTTTGTCTAGGGGGTATCCAGCTTCCTTCCTCTGAACAGGTGCAAAACCTGGGGGTGATTCTGATGATGGGCATTCGAGGTGTTGGCAGTCATCAAGTCTCTTTTACCATCTGAGGAACACAGCCAGGGTTTAGCACCTTGTTCCATCTGGTGACCTTCCAACATTGATCCATGCCTTTGTGACCTCGCACCTTGACTACTGCAACTCCCTTTACCTAGGGCTTCTAGGGGTTGATATCTGCCACTTGCATCTAGTGCAGAATGCTGTGGTCTGCTTATTGATGGGGACCCCATGTGTGAGTCACATCACACCGGTGCTGCACGAGCTGCACTGACTGCCTATTCAGCAGTGGATCACCTTCAAGGTCGGGCTTCTGACCTACAGAGCCCTACACAGACTGGGCCTGGACTATCTGCAAGAGCTTTTGTCTCCTTACTGCCCCTGACAACGGCTCCACTCAGCTGACAAGGGGTTGTTAGAGATTCCCAGGATGAGTTTTAAGTCACCTGGGGCCTGTGCATTTATGTATGTGTCCCCAGCCCTGTGGAATTCTCTACACCTTCAGATAACCAGTGCATGACCATGGAGGGTTTTAAGAAGGCCCTGAAGACACATCTATGGCTGAAAGCATTCCCAAACTGATTATTTTATTTTTATTTATTCTGTTATCTGTATATTGTGTATTTTATTGTTTTATTTGTTTATTTATTGTTCAGCGCCTTGATACCTGAAAGGCACTTTATAAATAAAGATTACTATTATTATTATGATGAACATCCTTGAAGTCCTGCTGCAGTCTAGTTGCCACATCAGAAAGCGTGGAGCCAGATGTATACAGAACCATGTTGTCCACATACATGTGGATGGATGTGTGGGGATAGGCCATGGACAGGTCATTTAGGAAGATGGAGAACAAGAGTAGGTTGAGGACTGGCCCTTGGGGTACAACAGTGGTGACTGGGAGTGGTGAGGATGTGGAGCAGCCAGTTTTAACTGATTGGGACCTGCCTATTAGATAAGAGTAAAACCAGATAGTAGCCCTGGTGGAGAGACCAGCAAAAGAGAGCTTGTGCAGGAGGAGAGAGGAGACACAGTGTTGAAAACCTTAGCTAGAGCTAAGTTAGAACAGAGAAGTTGTGTAATATTTCTTCTTCTCATCTATACATAAATGGCAGCAGATCATAATGCTGACCACAAAAAAAGTGCAGAATCAGACGCCACAATCAAAAGTGTACCGACACAAAAAGAGTTGGAAAAAACACAGAGCATAAGAAAAGAGCACACCCATTGAAAACAATAGGATTTTCTGTTTTTATCAGGGGGCTTTGCCCCCCCCACCCCCGAACCCTCCCAGACTTTAGATTACAAACTCCGAAGGGGTGTGGATTTGAGGATGGGGTAAAACACCAAGAGAGAGAAAAGTTTAACTTAAAAAAGCAAATGGTAAATCTGTAACACTGGTTGTGGACTTCGGGAAACAAAAAAAATTGGAGCAGTGATTTTGTTTGTTCTCCCTCCCACAGAAAAAAAGCCACAGCATAGTGGGATCTGGGGAAAACTGAACCACAGCCTCAGGACCCCAGCACCGCTGGAGACAGGTGCTTTAGCCACTCCACCAAGGGAGCAGCTCATCCTGTTACAGCCCCGGCAGCATCCTTCAGCAGCAGCAATCTCACCCTACAGTGACAGGGGTAGTGGTTCTTACCACATGCTTATGCAATCCCTGTTGCTGTAAAACAATACGCACTTCCTACAGTGTGGTGTTCTATGTGTGGTGCTGTCTGCGCTATATTCACTGGTACCCTTTTTAATTAAGAGAGCTGTCAACATTCCACTAAGCTCAATGATAAAAAATTGTGATATGTATTAGACCCTTTAAAGGCAGTGCTTAGAGGAGTCACTGAGACATATGCTAGAAGGAGGAATAAAAACTAGCAAAAGAACTTACAGAAAGAACAACAATTAACTAAGGCATAAGCTGATTATATACTATCGTTGAGTGAGTTAGACCTATATAAAATGCATAAAGCCCAGAATGAATATAAAGGCAATGTTACTAGGCAATCTCAGGTAGCCTTGTTGAGATCCAGATCCAGATATTATTTTACAGGAGAGAGGCATATAAGTTGCTGGCTTTACAACTCAGGACAGAAAGGTCCATGGGTGCCATTGACTAAATAAAAATTAAAAAAGGTATAATGCAGGGTGAGTCATGGAAAATCAATGAGGTTTTTGAATCTGTCTATAATAACTATACACACTGGAAATAGTTCTGGATTTAGATGATGGAAGGACATTTTTGGATTCGATAGATCTTCCCTGCCTCTCTAAGTGGGACAGGAAAACAATTTGATAAACCAGTTGAAGAAACTGAAATACTAGAAGCCATAGGAGGTTTATTGTAAGAGGGGTTAAGTCACCAGGACCAGATAAAATCACTGCTGAGTTTTATATAAAACATTTTGTGAGTAGTTATTACCCATTTTGAAATCTCTGCTTAATCAATTTGAAGAGGTAGCAGGGGTGTCTCCATTTTACAATGAAGCCTGGATCATGTTGATTTTAAACTCAGAAAAATATCTGGTTGATTGTGAATCATACCCTGTGAGTGTTCTTTTAAATAATAATAACAAATTATTTGCAAAAATGTTGGCTAAACACCTGGAAGTAGTTGTTAAGACATTGGCACATGAAGATTACTCAGTCTTCATTGAAGGATGGAGGGTCCATCACAATGGCCCCTATCCCTGAAGGGGTGGGTTATGCATGCCTGAGGCGTGTAACCCACCTGCATACCTACAGTGAGGTTCAGACAGGTGCAGGGAGTGTGGCATGCACAAAGACATGAACCTGCACAGTGCCTGTCTGCAGCCATGCCCTCCGCACACATGGTCGCACGGATGGTTGGGGTGGAGTTGTGGACCCTGTTGGGAGTCCAACTGGATGCCTGTACTGGGTCTGACAATGGATCCCTGCACCCATGCATAAGGAGCAGGAAGAAGGTGTGCCACATAAGTGGTGAGGGACACAAAACTTCGGGCCATCATCCCAGCCACTGCCCCAGCACTCCACTGCTGCCTAGTGGGCTGGAGCAGCACACAGTTCTGTATCCCATTGCCGCCACACCTGGTGGATAGTGCACATGGGGACAGGCACCTGGATATGCCTGGTCCAAGCTGGCATACTGTGTGCCCCCTCCACCTGGCACTATGCAGCATAATGAATGCTGCATACTGCAGGCACGCCCCCTGACATGCCCTCAGTACGGTTCTGCATCAGGGGCTAGAGCGGCGGGCACACAAGTGCCTTGCGTGCCTTTGGTGAATGCCGCCGGGGGTCCACGGGACATCCTCTGTGTGGCATTCAAACATAAGGTTGTCTACATGCCTCAGATGCACAGTGCATAGACAACTTAATTATCAGTGAATGGGGCCCAATGTTAGGAAAGCTCTTAATGTAATGTACATATCAAATTAACAGGGATGCAGTGTTCATCTCACTTGATGCAGAAAAGGCCTTTGAAAGGGTCTCCTGGATATTTGGGGGAGTAGCCTGGTCAAAGGCTGGAGTAGACTGAGTATTTCAGAGCTGGACAAGACTCTTATATACACATCTAAAAGCAAGGTTAAAAATTAGCTGTCATTTTCAGTTTATTTTCCTTCGGTCATGGTATTAGACAGAGATGCCCTTTATCATGCCTGCTTTACACTATCTACAGTATATGGAATGCTTTGCACAAGTTATTAGGAATTTCAGTCTCAGTGGGGGGGTATTAAAGTAAACTCTGAAGAGCATAAGATCTTATTATACATTTTAATATTTCTAAATACTGTTTTTGAATAATTGAAACCCATGTTTGATATCTCGTCTATGTATTCTAAATTGGCAAGGTATAAAATAAATCTGAACAAATAAGAGAGTGTCTCATTAAACAAAGACCTTAATTACTTTTTAACCTAATAGAAGTATAGAAACATAGAAGTTGAAGTCATGAAAAGGACCGCAAGGCCCATTTAGTCTGCCCATTTCTTTTTCTACCTTATGAATGTGCCATCGGCCTTTGCTCTGTCAATGGCCTATCTATTCATACTCATCTGTATTGCTCCCTTATGCCTATCCCATGCCTGTTTGAAGCCCTGCACTGTATTCATATCCACCACCTCCTGAGGTAGGCTGTTCCATGCATCCATCACTCTTTCTGTGAAAAAGAACTTCCTCACATTACCCCTTAATCGGCCTCCCTCTAATCTCATGCTGTGTCCTCTTGTCCTGCTATTTTTCTTATATTGAAATATGTTAGACTCTTTCACCTTGTTAATGCCCTTAAGGTGCTTGACTGTTTCAATCATATCACCTCTCTCCTTCCTTTGCTCAAGGGTATACATATTGAGCTCCATTAATCTGTCTTCATATGTTTTCTGATGCAGTCCCTACACCATTTTGGTTGCCCTTCTCTGGACTGCCCCAATTTGATTAATGTCCTTGTGAAGGTGTGGCCTCCAGCAGTGCACGCAGTACTCTAGATGGGGCCTAACCAGTGTCTTATAAAGAGGGATTATTACCTCCTTCTTACGACTTGTGATACCCCTGCTAATATACCCTAACATCCCCCTAACCTTACCTACTGCTTTAGTGGTCTGCTGTTTCTGTATTTAGTGAATATAAAAAAGAGAAGATATTTAGGGGTTAAAATATCCCTGCAGTTTCAGATTGTTCGACTTGAATTATGTACACTTTTAGACAGGTGAGAAAAGACCCTGAAAGATAAAAATGTACCAATAGCTCTGATGGGAAGGGTAAATGTTATAAAAATGAATGTTGTTCCTAGATCCCTTGTTTGATTCAGGCCTTCCCATCATGGTTCCATGCTGTTTTAATGGCTGTGAAAAATGTTGAGACATTTCCTTTGGCAGGAAAATGGCATAAAGTCAGTCTTGATTGAGTATATCAGTCTGAACCACTAGCTGGGGAACAGATCCCAAGCTGTTATGGTTCCTCGGCATCTCAGTTGGAATCTACATATTACTGGTTCAGAGAGGAAGAGACATACCCATAATGGGTAAAAATAGAACAGTCAGTATTCTCACGTTGTCATTTTAAAGTGAGTTTATTTGTAAGTCTCTCTCCTTTTGATAATAGAAATGACATTTCCAGTTCATCAAGAATGCTACTGAAGCCGAAAGAAATTATTCCTTAAACAAACTTGCAAATTCACATTAATAATAATTATTAATGTGAATTTGTGAGTTTGTTTAAGGAAAAATCCACTATAAAGTGTGGGTTTGGCTGGGATTTACACACACCTGGCATGCTTCAGTCACAAGGCTGTAGGTCGAGTTACTAACTACAGTACATCAAGTGTGGGTAAATCCAGCCCAACCCACAACCTATTGTAGATTATTCCAATGATGCACTTAAGAAAGATGACAATTACACAAAAATGAAGGAAAGCATTGTGTTTTTATTTTGTATGCTGACTTTAATAAAAGTGCCAATAAGCTAGTGCATGGCACAGAAGATTATTTATTAATTCCTTTTCAACCTTATTTGTTACATGGGCAAGATTTGGAATTATAACATCTAGATTCAGTTATTTTAACATAAACAGAAAAAGTTATTTATCTCAAATAGATCACTGCCCCTGTCAGAAGGGATTTCAGTAAACTATTGAGCATATCGTATTTCAACGTCCTCTTTATCATGCAGAAAGAAACAACCTATAGAAAAAATTTCTCATGAAATATGCAGATCTAATTTATGACCCAACTTTTATCCTTTTACATCCTAAAACTGAAAAAGAATTAGAAATGATCGCACAATTAATCTCTGCTGTTATAATAACATTGCTGGTGTTATTATAAGTAAAAAGAAACTGAACACCTATGGCCCAATTCTGAAAGCACCTAGACTTATACAAGGTGCATATGTCACATATCAATGATGCAGTTTGCACCTTGCATCAGAAATTGCGGAATCCAGATTCCAAACGCGGTCTGCATTGGAATGGGAAGGTGCTGCGGCAAATGGGCACTCGCCACCCTTGCAACCTACATGTCAAGGTATGCCAGGTTGCAAGGGCTTACCATAAGCGGTGCTGCCATATCCCCTAATTAAGGGTTCAAAAGCCCCACCATGGTCGTATCAAGGGGCTCAACGTAGACCAGCCAGGAGGTGGTCTAAACCCATGGTAAGAGTGTGTGACCTTGTGGCAAGTTAGAGAGAGAGAGAGCAGCATGTGGAGTCAGAGGGCAGGATGGACACAGAGGGGCACAGGGTAAGATGGTGAGACAGCTGGGAGGTATGGGATTGCTTTGGCACCTAGCAGGGTGCATATGCCACTGTAATTATCATTCACTAATGTAGAAAGGAGCTGTAGGAGGCATAGGCCCATGTGTTCTGCTATGTAGGGCAATAATAGTTTATTGCTCCACCTCCAAACATCAGATTATCAAGACCCTATTTAAAGAATTCTTTCTTATTGCATAATACCAAGTTTGCTGGTAAGCTGTCCATGCATTCACCACTCTTTCAGCAAAAAACATTTCCATTTGTTTGTTCTGAAATGACCACCCTGAACTTGTAGTGAGTGCCTCCTTCTCCTTACTTACTAACGGATCCTTTATGAAGTCATAATATAACAATAGATCACCCCTCTTCTGTCTTTCTTCCAAGTAATATAGACCCAATTTATCAATTCGTTCACAATATGGTAAATATTTAACCTCAGTAATAATCTTGGTCATTCTTCACTGTATTTTTTCAATCCTTATTATGTCCTTTCTTTTATATGGATTCCACAGTTTGGCTACAGTAGTCTAACTAGGGGGTAACATATGATCTATACAGTGGTAATATAACCTCTACAGTCCTACTCTCAATATTCCTTCATGTTAATCCTGCAATACGATTTGCCTTGGAGATTGCGTTGGTGTATTGCAACCCAAAATGAAAGTTAGTGTCTACCAACACACCCAAATACTTGTCACTATATGACGGGTCTAATTTTGAATTGCTAAGAGTATATGTATTTTGTTTGTTGTTGTTCCCTAAATGTAGACTAACACACTTGTCAGTGCTGAAACTCATTCCCCATCTATATGCCCAGTCAGTTACTCGATTCAGGTCATCTTGTAATGACTTTACATGTTGATATGTTTCACAAGAACCACCAAGCTTGGTATCATCAGTGTACTTTGTTAGTTAGTTTGATATGTTTTCCCCAAAATCTGATATAAATAGCTAGAAGATTATGGGGCCCAGCACAGAACCCTGAGGCATGCCACTGGACACATGCCCTCCTGACAGAAAACCATTCACAGTTACTCTGTGTCCAGTCTTTCAACCAGTTGCTTATCCATTGTACTACAGTCAGCACTCGTTTATCTGACTCTCATTTATCCATTTCTCTCAGATATCCATCTTTGACTGCATGATTTTTTATTTCCCATTGTGTTTACACTCGTTTATCCGTCCCTCACGTTATCCATTTCCGTTGCCTATCCTGCCTGTTGTCTCCTATGCAGATCTCAATATTTACTCTCAGATAACTGACGCTTTTCATCCCCAGTAGAGTATTGTACAGAAAACCACAGACTAAAGCAGGTAAGGCAGTCACAAACCAAAGCAGCCACAGACCTAAAGCCACCAGCAGCCATAGATCCAACTGCAGACCGAGGCATCCAGCTTCCACTTCATTCTGTTTTCTCAGATATCCGCCACCTGACCTGAGAACAGAAGGCAATGGATATCTGAGTGCTGACTGTATATAGGGATTTACCTTTATTTGATTTAATTTGTGGGTAATAGCCCAGTGTGGTACCATATAAAATGCTGTAGAAAAATCCAATAATACAATGTCTGCAGGAATGCTTTTATCCAAGAATTTACTGGATGTTTCATAAAAGGACACCGAGTTAGTCAGACATGAACACCCTGTGGTAAACCCATGCTGTGATATGTCAATTTTTTTAGTAGATTCCATGTACATTTTCAATCTGTCTTTAATAACTGATTTGAATATGTTACCTGGGACTGATGTTAAGCTGATAGGTCAGAACACGTAAAGTTATGTCAAACACAGTTTAAGATGGTGCATATAGTCTATATTATACATGTAAAGTTAAGCAACTTTAACTCTTCTATCAGATTTATGTACCAGATGTAGACAAGTTTACCTTGAGGATGGAGGGAGTTGGATTTACTGTAGATGGGACTATAAGTTAAATAGTATAGACTTGGTTTGATCTAGTACTAGGATGGGGAACCAATTTAGTATGAAGTGGGCTGTCCCAAGCCAGGAACACCCCCCTGAAATCCTTATAGGAGCACTCAGTGTGGTTGGTGGTCGAGACGGCCCATGTGTCCTGCCCTCTCTCAACCCAGGAGCCCCCCCCCCGAGATCCTCATAGGAGCGCTCAGTGCACTCGGTGGTTGAGAGGGCCTATGTGTCCTGCCCTCCCCCAAGCCAGGAACCCCCCTGAAATCCTTGTAGGAGTACTCAGTGTGCTTGGTGGTTGAGAGGGCCCATGTGTTTGCCTTCCCCCCTGCCAGAAACCCTCCAAAATCCTCATAGGAGCGCACGGGTATGCCATTTGCCACGTTGCAGCTCAACTCCCCAGCATTTGAACTCTGCATTTGAGAGAAAAAAAATGGACTTTTAAACATGGTGCCTTTTCAAGGGCTCATCACAGGCAGTCGGCATAACTGTTTAGATAGTTTATTTTTGCCCTCTTTCCACCAAATTCCTCTGTGTCTGATGCATATTGGTTGGAAGCTTTAATTTATTTTAAACCAGTGTGTCTCCAAGTTAAAACTGTTTTAGCCACTGTAATTTCATTTAAGGACAACAGTACTGCCACTATGTTATTTGTAGCTGATAAATGCCACCATCTTAGTTTGAATTACAGCAGAGTTAATTATTGTATCAGCTACTGAAAGTGCTAGACCCTCAGTTCGAATCAGGAGGCTCCATTTAAACTGCTGAATTTTAATGCTGCTGTTCCTACCTACCTGGCATTATAAAAAGGCTGTTCTCTTTCTTCCTCAGTGCACTCGGTGGTCAAGAGGACCCATGTGTTCTGCCCTCCCCAAGCCAGGAACCCCCCAAAATCCTTGTCGGAGCGCTCAAGTATGCCATTTGCCATGTTGCAGCTCAACCCCCAAGCATTTGAACTCGGCATTTGAGTGTCCCCGCCGGCACTGTGTGCCGGCTGCCCCATCACCCTGGGTGAGCTCAGTGTTTTATAGTGTGGATCACGTGCCAGTTTTAGCCAATCAGTCAATTTTTTCATTAGCAGATTATCTGACTGAGCCACTAGAGGCCATCCCTAGCTCATATCACCTTCAAAACACAAAAAATCTAAAACTGAGCCACTAGAGGCCTCCCTAAACTCAGATAATCTTCAACTATAACCCAGAAACCTAAAACATGCTGCCACTTTCTCTCTTCTTACTATACCTGCTTGCACATCATTTCTCCCTCCCACCTTCCTCCTACCCAGGGCCTCAGCCTGTCCAATACACTACAGTCAGTGAAGCCACTCCTCCCCCCCATGATACCTCCTGCATCATGAAATCTCCTCCAAACCTCCTGACCAGCTGGATTACAGGGCATTCCATCCTGCCACCCTCCTTCTATGCAGGGTTGTTAGCATTAAAAACAACCACAACTTGCTTGGTTCCACAAACCACCCAGCAAGTTTATGCCCACCGCAAATCCCAATGGATCATGCTAAAAATAAGGCAGCTGTTAACTCGGTTGCTCCTACTAGCTGGGGGCGTCAAGCTAAACCCTGGAACCCCAAACCCAAACCTCTCCCAATTGCTCAAACTGCCAAGGGGCTTAAAATATTCCACCTGAACATATGTAGCATTATCAACAAGCTCACCAAACTGCAGCCAACTGCACTAATGCTACGTCCTGATATTCTGATAATCACCGAAACCTGGCTCAGGCCCCACAACCTGACACAGAAATTGCTAATCCAGGATACACCATCATTCAGCATGACACCAGGGTAAAAAAAGGGGGGGGCATTGCCATATTCATCTCAACTTCAGTTTACTCCTATCCAGCTACCCCTGCCCACGCCATCCATTGACTCCCTCCTAATCAAAATCACACTACCTCACATGACTCCAATATATATAGCAGGGTCTTACTGTACCCCAGACACCCCTATGCCCGCCATACTGAACCACCTGGGTACACTAAAGTCACCTACAGCAGGGGGCAAGCTACACATCCTAGGGGACTTCAATTTCAACTGGCTGTCCACTGCTAACTCTAGGTTACCTAGCCAGGTAAATACCCTGAACATGGCACAACAAATATCTGTACCTACATGATTAAATCACAAATCCCAAAACCACTGTTTGTTAGACTGGGCCCTCACCTCACACCCCCATAGAATACTTGTAGCTGGACTCCTCCAAGACTCTTGAAGTGACCACCACATGATCTACATGGTAAGAAAAATATTCCAGCCCAAAGCACCACCCAAACATTGCTCACCAGATCATTCAAATCACTCAGTCTTGGTGCACTCTTAAATGACCTCTCACATTGATTGGTCCTGCATCCAACAGGCTCAAACATCAACGCTGCCCTAGAACTGTTCAAGTCCAGACTTCTAGCCATCTGGGACCACAATTCCCCACTTAGAAGGTCAAGAGTAAGGGGTGGCCACCTGACCTGGGTCACTGCAAATATCACAGACCAGCTTTGTGCCAGGGATCAGGCCTGGAAATCATATAAGACTACTGGCACCCTGGCAGCTCGCCAACTTTACTGAGCACTCCATAATTCCTGCACTATGCTACTATACCAGGACAAAGCAAACTATTTCAAGGCCTCTTTCCACACCAATATAAACCACCCAGCTAATTTCTGGAAAACAATCAACTCACTTTTCTCCCCCCACCCCAGCCCTAAATGTTGAAGGCTCCATCGTCACTGATCCTGGTGCAGTAGCCACAGTTTTCAACACCTTTTTTTACCAGCAGTGAATCCTATCTCCTAATCCCCCCCCCATCCCTCTAGCTCACCCCCTACCTTCCCGCTCACCACCTCGGCCTCCAGTTTCACTTTTTTCCCAGTTACTCCCACCAAAGTCCTTAAAGCCCTGCAAGTTCTCAACCCTTCAAAAGGTAAATGCCCCTCAGGGTTGGACTCAAAAATGCTTCACCTGTCTGCCCCTGCCATGGCCACTCCACTGTCAGACCTATTCAATCTCTCCTTCTCACTTGCTGAAATCCCATCTGACTGGAAGTGAGCCACTGTCATCCCACTCCCTAAAGGTGGGGACCCTTCTGGGCCAGGTAACTACCGCCCTATATCCCTACTCCCCATCCTAGCTAAACTACAGGAGCACCTCGTACTCTCCCAACTTGCCCTCTTCCTCGACTCCTCCTCTTTCTTCACACCATACCTGCCTGGAATTAGGAAGTCGCACTCCTCCATCACCTCACTTCTAAGGCTCACTGATGCTATCCTCACTGGTATGGAACAAGGGCACACCACCTCAGCCATTTTCATTGACCTTGCCAAAGCCTTTGATACCGTCTCCCACTCCCTTTTGCTGTCCAGACTCTCCCGCTTCAGTCTGTCAGCAGCAGCCATCAGCTGGTTCCAATCCTATCTGGAAGGCAGGTCACAAGCAGTAAATATTGGCTCCTGCACATCCATCCCTCTCCTGTCACCTCCGGGGTCCCTCAAGGCTTGGTCCTTGGCTCATTACTGCTCTCAATTTTTTTAAATGACCTGCCCTCAGCTAGCACACACTCACTCATCCACATGTACGCTGATGACATGGTAATGTTTGCTTCTGGTCCCTCCACCTCTGTCACTGTGGAAAGGCTCCAGGAACATTTCAATGCTGTTCAGCTTTGGTTTCGTACAAACCAGCTTTTCCTCAATCCAAAGAAAACTATCTCACTAATCTCAGAATGAGGAAAGGCTCTCCTGCCTCTCCTCAACCCCACTTTCCACACCACTGACAGGTCCCCCGAGGATTGCACCTCTTTCAGATACTCGGTGAGGCTTGACAAGCACCTCGACTTTCTGTTCATATTGACTCAATGCACAAAACTACATCCCAAACTGGGCGCTATATATGGCAACAGGGCCTGTCTACCTTTACCGCCCAAAAACAATCATACAGAAATGATCCTCCGATATTAGACTACAGGATGTAGTCTACAGCACAGCTGCTAAGTCACTTAATGAGGCTAGATCCCCCTATCATTCCTTCTGCTGTTTTGCCTGGACTGCCCACCCTCAACACACCACTGCATCCTCTATAAGTCACGTGACCTGATGTCTTTACAGGATCACAGACAGGTCAACTGTGCCAGGGTCACAGCTAAATTCTGGGCACAATCCCTACCCTCATACCTCCAGTCGGCCCTCTCTGTCCAGCCTCCCACTGTGTACGCACTCAGGAACTCAGACACCAGGCTCTTTTTCATCCCATGCATGTCCTCATATAAAGGACAAGCTGCTTTCAGTTTCCGTATGCTCAAACTGTGGAACATCTTACCAGCCAAAATTTGGCACATAGACAGCAGCCAGCATCTAAACCATCTCCTCAAGGTGCACTTCTCTTCCACCTGTGCATGCACCTAGCTCATTCCTTTCCTACTGTGCCCATTCACCCATTCTCTTGGGGCTTCCAGGGCCTGTGAAAATAGTTAGTATATGTCTAAGTATGCTAGGCACCTTTTTGGTCTCTATTAAGCATTGTAGCATTTACTAGCCTGCTTATTACTCCGGTATCCCATCCACTGTGTGACCTTTTGGGATCTCGGCTCTGTAGCTAAATGTATTATAGCTGCCTTGAGTATCTGTTTTACTGTTCTGTATTTCCAGTGTGTTAATGTATTTGTGTATATTCCTGCTTCCCCTCCCCCAGGGTGCATCTGGAATCGAGTGGTCTCTGCTCAGCATGCCTTCCTGGTAAAACTCTTAAATAAATAAATGTCCCAAGTGTGCTATTCTCTAGTTAAAAATAATTATCACTTTCTAAATCAATTAACTAATATGGCTAGAAGCTGGGCTTTAGCCACATGGACTGGAGGGTATTGGGGCAAGGACATTCAAAAGAGATGTTCCTTTTCTTCACTGATGTGTCAGCTGGTAAAAGGAGTTTTGCCTAGGATTAGTATTCTATTATTTTTTTTTTACAATGTGGTGACATAAGCCCTAATTCAGGTCCTTTTGCCAACAATTTGAAAAGTAGAAGGGGTATTTTATTTGCCCACTGTAATGCAAAGAGTATTCTTCCTAAAATGGACTTTAATTAAGGATTTTGTTTTAGAGTATGAAGTTGAATTTATGATCTTCACTGAAACCTCGTTAAACAACAGGTGGAAGCCGCATTAGCCATTCAAGGGTTTAACTTGATAAGGTGGACTAGAGTAAAGGGGAGGGATACTAATATATTATTCAGATACATTTATACTCAAACAACATCATTTGGGAGTTGACCCTAAGTATTGTGAATATTTGGCCTTAGAAATTAAATAATATACTGCTAAACCCCTTTTACTATGGAGGTTCCAGGTCACCTACTTTTTCAATGCAGACCTAGCTGCCCCTTCTCGATATATTATTCCGTTATTCCTTCACACATGAGTTACTTATGATTGGGGATTTTAATGCTATTGGTTGAATCATGCAAAAATCTAAAACTATAAGGTCAGTTGCATTAAGCCTTGGATTAAAACAATTACCTGTGGACCAATTTCACATAAATGCCAAAAATCTTGCATATTCCTCATTAATTTACTTGGTCTTGACAAATTGTCCTTATAGCTTTCTGGAGTCAGGTGTGCTAGCTGACCTTTTCAGTGACCACAGAATGGTATATTGTATTAGAAATAAAAACAAAGCTGATGGGGAACCTAAATGTATCAGTTTTAAATCATTTAAGGTCTTTGATTTTTTGGCATTTATCTTTGACTTAGAAAACAAACTGGGAGAGGCTTAAACTGATACCAGGTACCGATGAGGAATAGGAGTATTTCATTAGTAAACTAATGAGTGTGTTTATTAATA
This sequence comes from Neoceratodus forsteri, assembly GCA_016271365.2. NCBI lineage: Eukaryota > Metazoa > Chordata > Ceratodontiformes > Ceratodontidae > Neoceratodus > Neoceratodus forsteri. Next base: position 47,511,952 of record CM057451.1, read on the forward strand.
ACTTGCCTATTAAGACCTGGACAGATAAACTTGGATCAACTCCCAGATTCTCATCTTATTTAATGCAGTTGAAATTAGATAAAAATGAGACTTGAGAGAAGGCACAGCTCTCTAGGGCTCCAGAGGACTAGAAGCACCATAGGAAACAAATAAATAAATATAGTACATGGCCAGGAATAGAGAGACAAAACATTTTTTTTATAGGGCAAGAACATCTGAGTCCATAGGAGATCCTAAAATGTTTTAGTCCATTATTAGGGACCTAAATGGTCAGACTAAATTTATTACAGTTAAACAGATTTCTCCAGATGAAGAATCTGAAAAAAGGGACTCCTACCTTACAGGTTCAACAATACTTTGTGGAATCTGGAAATTTCTTTGAGCAACTGAAGCAGTCACTAAAAAATCAACAGGACAAGAAAAATGGAGGTGCTTACTCCTTTTTGTTTAGTACAACAGAACATTTGCGGTCCAGATGGTTTGACCTCAGTGATACTCAAATATTCAGACTTTCAAATAGCTGAACATCTTACATATCTGTTTAATTGGTCAATTTGCTCTGGTACTATTCCTCAGTCTTGGAGGTTTGAGAGGGTTGTCCCAATTTTTAAGGGAAGGGGTGACTGTCCTCATCTTCTGTCCAACTATAGGCCTATTTCCTTCTTTTCTATTGTTTCAAGGTATTGAAAGGTATATTACAAACAGTTATCAGATAGTGCATGATAATTGTCTTTTGATCAGTTTCAATTGGGATTTTATAGGCACCCTGGAAGGGTGGTCTCAAGTCAAGGGTGTTGGATGATGTTGGCACAGCAATGGACTCAGGCAATTTACCAGGGCTATCTCTGTCGACATCTGTAGGCTTTCAACACAGCTGACCACCATGTTCTTCTACATTGGCTCTATGACATGGAGTTGGGCAGGGAGGTGTTGAATTGGTTTTGTTCATATCCGGGCTGTAGACATCAAATAACAGTGGTGAATGGGCATGAGTTCTCCCCGCTGCTGGTTGTTAGTTATGTGCCCCAGGGCTCTTTCCTGAGATCATTCACTTTTTGATTTATTTGAATGAGCTGAAGGTCAGTGTGGGGGATTCATTGTACCATTTATATGCTGATGATACAATAGAGTATATCTAAAGTCCTTCAGTACAGGAGATTCAACCAACATTGCAAAGTAGTTTTGATAGGCTTGGCCTTTTTACCAATTCTAAGTTAAACTGAATTCATCTGAGACTAAATGTATGTTATTTAGTGCTGCCTGAAGCTCAAAACATAGAAACATAGACTCTGATGGCAAATAAGGACCACTTGGGCCACCCAGTCTGACCATTTCCTACCTACTGGATAAGCTGCAGTTCCTAGTTAACCAACAGCCTACTTTCTCCTGTCCCCACAAGAATTGTGACATGTAAAGAAATATTGATAAAAGACCAATATGGAACTGATTTGGAATATGTGTATTCATACAAATATTTGAGCTTTTGGATGGAGCCTTCTGGGTCAGGTAACATGCATGTAAATAAATTGATCACCCAGGAGGCCAAAAAGACGAACCCTGTTATACAAAAAACAACATTGTTTAGTCTTATTAGCATGAAAAACAACAGGGCAGTTACAGTTTTTTCCATTATTTGATTATGTAGATGTTCTTTTTGATTATGCCTCAAGTGAAAAGGTTACATAAGTTAGAGGTATTGTATAATCAGCTTGCTAGAATAAATCGTAAGTGTTCTATGGAGGTTTGTCACTGTGAACTTTATTTCAGATTGGGTTGGGTCTCCTTGCTTAATAGAAGGGACTTACATAAGAGTGTACTAGTATGCAAATGTGTCTTACGTCTCATCCCAGATTACTTAAGTAAAAGGCTGTTTCATAGAAAAAATGATTCCTCACTGAGAAATACATGTTTGCAGGAAATGATGGTACCAAGCACTAAAACTTTTTCAGCCAGTTTGTGCCTCTTACTGGAGTTAACTCCCACCTGAATTTAGACTGTTAGACACCCCACACCCCAGCTGTAGATGTGAAACACTGGTTTTGTGTCATATATCTACCCAGAATACTTGTTTATATTTGAATAAATTGTCTAGTACTGTTATTATAGATATAACTTATGTATAATTTGTGTAGCTGTCTGTGCAATTGGTTGTATATTGTTCATATTGTATGTCTCTTTACCTTTTTATATATTGGATGTTTGCTTTATACTGTATAGGTCACCACTATAAATGAGCATCATAAATGAAATGAAAAGAAATTAAATGAAATAAGTTAAAGTATAATTTGTCTACAGTGACTCATGAAGACTGCCACATGTTGGACCTGGTGTTCTCACTGGGGCTTGAGATTGTTAATCTCAGGATTGATCGAGTACCTTGGTCCGATTACTGCACGGTGCAGTCATGCTTGGGGCTCCCACCGAAGCCCTTCCCTGCTGAGATGATGAGCTGTTGCCCTTATGGAGTTTGACCCTGAGGGTTTTTGGTGGCAGCTAAATTACCTAGTGTGGGTGCTGCAAGCATCGGAGGTGCTGGTGCTGGGGTTGACACCTATAATAGGGTGTTATCTGACACCATTAACTCCCTCGCACCTGTTCGTGTATGATCCAGAACTTCATACCTGAGGTCCCCGTGGTTTGACGGAGATCTCATGGTGATGAAGAGGATGGGTCAGAGGTTAGAGCACTGCTGGAGGAGGTCCAGCTTGGAGGCCGACAAACTCATCCTGCGTATGCATTATAGTGCATAACAAGAGGCAATTAACCATAAGAAGGCACCATTCCTGTCCAGGGAGATTTTCACCAGCTACGCTTTTCCAAGCAGCAGACAGGCTACTCCATCCTGCTTGTCTGCGGTCCCGGAAGGTTTTCTCTAATATAGAGTGTAAAGAGTTTGCTCAGTTCTTCTCGGACAGAGTGTTCGCAATCCAGCAGGTGTCTTCTTCAGCCAGCAATGTCATAGCTGGCAGTGGTCATCTTATGTGTTCTGAGTGCAGTCCACCTAGTTGGGGGGAGTTTAGATCAATGGAGGTTAGTGAGGTCATTGAGGTGGCAGTCAATCTGAAGCACACCTTTTGTGAGCTGAACCCGGTGCCGACACATTTCTTAATGAGATGTGTTAACTCTGTAGGCCCGGTGTTTTCCCAGATTGTTCGGTTCTCCTTATCCGAGGGGGTCTTTCCAGATGCCTTGAAGGAGGCACTAGTGAGACCCCTCTTAAAGAAACCATCTTTGGGCTTGGAGATCAGGGCAAATTACCGTCCTATATCCAACCTTCCCTTTTTGGCGAAGGTGGTGGAGAAGGTGGTGTCGCTTCAGTTAGAAGAGCACCTCGTGACTCAGGAGTTGTATGAACTCTTCCAGTCAGGATTTCAGGCTAGGCATAGTACAGAAACTGCGCTTGTTCGGGTACAGAATGACCTCTTCAGGCCAAGAGATTGTGGGATAAGACACCCCTGATCTCCTTGATCTCTTCAACATTTGACACTGTGGACCATTGTGTGTTGCTTGACCGCCTTAGGAGCTCTCATGACCACCCATACTGTCTTCCGCTGGTTTGAGTCCTTTTTCACCAACAGGAGGCAACGGGTTGTGATGGGGAATTCATCATCTGTATCAAGCCTCCTTTCTTGTGGAGTTCTTCAAGGATCGGTACTGGCCCCAATGTTGTTCACAGTGTATATGCTGCCCCTGGGGGTATCATTAGGAAGTATATCTTGGTTTTCCATTGTTATGCCAATGATACCCAGCTATATTTGTCCTTTGCCCCAGGAACATCCAACTCAGTGAATGTACTAAACATCTGCCTGGTGAAGATCAACGACTGGATGGCCTCCAGCTGGGTGTGACTGAACCCTGGTAAGACGGAGGTATTGGAAGTGGAGTCGAACAGAGTGCGTGATAGGATGGCCTCTGACACAGTAACTGGACTTGTTCTAGAAGCTGTGTCATAGAAGGTCTCCTCTTGGGTGTGAAATCTTGGAGTGATTCTGGACAGGAATTTAACTATGGAAGCACAAATATCCTCCACTGTTCGTTCCTGTTTTTTCCATCTCAGAAATATTGCTAGGATTAAGCCCCTTGTTTCACCTCTGGACCTCCCTACCTTGATACATGCCTTAGTCACATCTAGGCTTGACTACTGCAATGCGCTCTACCTTGGGGTCACAGGGGGATCTCTTCGCAGGCTGCAGCTGGTGCAAAATACAGCTGCCCGGTTACTTACTGGACAGCATAAATTTTGTCGCATAACACCGGTACTGCATGAATTTCACTGGCTGCCAGTCAGGTGGAGATTCCTCTTTAAGGTGGGTCTTCTCACCTGTAAGGCCCTACACGGGCAGAGCCCTGGTTATCTGTTGGACCTTCTGGCACCTGCTCTCTATACCCGCTCTCTCCATTCCTCTAGTGGTGGCCTCCTAGCCATTCCTAGAATGAGGCTAAAATCTGCTGGTGACAGAGCTTTTAGTGTCGCAGCTTCCCGTTCTCTGGAATTCTTTGTCAGCTGAGGTCAGGGGAGCTCTCACTGTAGATATATTTAAGGCTGGCCTGAAGGCCCTCTTATTTTCCCAAGTTTTTATGGGATAAAATCATGAACTGTAGTAAGAACCTGATATTATTTACTGAATTATTTATTTTATTCTTTGTTTTGTTTAAAAATTTGTGATGTTTTATTTTTATTTTGATGCTGTTCTCTTTATTTTGTATGGTGCCCAGAGCCTCTGGCATTGGGCGTCTTTTAAATAAATTTTGCCGTGCTTTGCCATTTTGCCATTGTACGATGTTCAAATTAATGTGGAATAAAATAGAATAGAAATTAGCTAAGATCTTGGATTGCACCTTCCCTTTCAACCCAGGGAATAAATTATTAGTAATAAGTTACAGGAATATTGAAAATATTGCTTCAGATAAAATTAAACTATTTGATAGTTTGCTAGTCAATGCAAGAAAATCTGTTTTATTAAATTGGAAGAATAGTCTAAGCCTGAGTTTTCAATATTGATTTAATTTAGTCATTGACTGTACAGGATTGGAAAATATGTTCTGTATGGCCGGGGATAAATTAAACTCATTCATAGGAATTTGGGAGCCGTGTTACAAAGCTATAGTTTAATTGATTAAAGGTCTGTTTTTGGCTCCTGGATTCCAGATTTTGCACAGTGATTGAATTAAGCAATAATGCCTGACAGGGTGTGTGTCATGCTGGGATAACGTTATGCCTCAGGTGGTTGGGCACGAGGCCGCAGGCTGAGTGCGTCCAATGACTGAGGCATGATGTTATCCCAAACGACACACACACCCTGGAGGACATTATTGGTATAATACAATGGCTCATTGTTATACAGAATAAAAAAATAATTTAAAAGATGTTTTTGTGTGGAAAAATATTTTTGTTTTTTAAGAGAAGATGAAACAATCAAGCAGAAACAAATCAAGCAAACTATCATCTACAGATTCACAGTGAGGCTGAGACTAGAGTCGGGATGTTGTACTGGGATAACATCATGGGTCCAGCCCAAGACTGACCAATCAGAGTCCAGGATTTTTTCTTGCCATTGTATAATTGCTATTATTAACTCACCCAATTTTTTTGTGCTTTAGTTCAGTGAAGATACTGTCACCTAAGTGGGTATATTAAGATGGATTCTCACTTGTTTGTTCACCCTTGGGCTCGGGAAACAATGTACAAGATATGGAGTACTCCACCCCCCAAAAAAAGAGAGAGGGAAAAAGGTCCCAAACTGTGTAGGGCCTGGAAGGTCATTAAGCACATCTTAAAGATGATGCACAGCACACACAGAACCAGCATAATATGGTCCTTCTGAGAAGTTCCCACAATCAGCTGGGCTGCAACATTCTGGATGAGCTGCAGAAAAGGCATCAAGCTTCCAGATAACCTTAAGTATAGAGCACTGCAATAGCAAAACCAAGAGGTGACAAAAGCACATAGACGGCAGAGCCAGGGGGTCAGAAGACCCTTCACTTTTGTGGCTGAAGGGTCAGACAATAAATTTTGCACCCTCTCCACATTTTGATCAGTGGAGCAGTAAAATGCAGTTGGTGGGATTTCTCTAATGACAGTAGGGAGGCTGCTTTTAAACCTTTTTGTATTCAACATACAGTACAATGAAAATCCAGGCAATCAGAATTATATTTAATGGAAAAACTCTGAAATATTTTGCTTTGCTGATGCATGAGTTGCACTGTATCACTATTTTTGGCTTCCTTTCTCATCTCAAACCTCTTCAAAAGCTACATATTCTGACCCTGTTCTGATTAGAAACATAGAAACATAGAATTTGATGGCAGATAAGGACCGCTTGACCACCTAGTCTGCCCATTTTCCTACCTAACAGATAAGCTGCAGATCCTAGTTAACCAACAGCTTACTTCCTCTTACCCGCCACTAGGACTGCCTTATGCCTGTCCCATGCATTCTTGAAGTCCCCACTGTTCTTGACTCCACGACCTCCCTCAGGGAGGCTGTTCCATGCATCCACAACCCTCTCAGTGAAAAATACTTCCTCACATTACCCCTGAGCCGTCCCCTCTATCTTCAAATTGTGCCCTTGTTCTTGCACATCTCTTTTCTGGAAGATGCTACCCTCTTGGACTTTGTTAATTCCTTGAGGTACTTGAAAGTTTCTATCATATCCCTCTCTCCTTCTTTCCTCAAGAGTATACATATAAGCTCCTTTAGTCTTTCTTCAGATGTCTTCTGGTGCAGACCCTGCACCATTTTGCTGCCTCCTCTGGACAGCCTCCACTCTGTCTATGTCCTTGCAGAGATGGGGTCTCCAGAACTGCACACAGTACTCAAGATGGGGTATCACCAACTGTCTGTACGGAGGGATAACAACTTCCTGTTTTCTACTATTGATGCCTCTTCCTATGCATCCCAGTATCCCCCCAGCCTTCCTTACTGCCTTCTCACATTGCCTGCCCACCTTTAGGTCATCTGATATAATTACCCCCAAGTCCCTTTCTATTTTTACTGTTGTCAGATTATCATGAATAACCCATGCATTTATGTTACTACATTATACATTATTCATCAAAATCTCTATATTATTAAAGGCATAATGTCTGACAGGGCAGATGTTATGCTGGGATAACATCCTACCTTGGGTGGTTGGTCCAACTCCCGAGAAGGGATGTTATTCCAGCACAACATCCACCCTGGAGGACATTATTCCTATTATGCGATGACGCATGAGCATAACAAAATGAAAAGATATTAAAAAATACATTTAAAAGTATATTTTTTGTGTTTATTTAATGCATAGGTAGAAAAATAGTGCTGATTTAGAGTTTAGAGTAGTAGGTGTGGCTAGCATTGGGGTTGCTGTTATTGTGGCTCTGCACGCCAGCATACGTGTATTGTTGTTCCTAAATGTACCCCCTCTACACACACACACACACACACACACACACACACACACTTTAAATGCCATTTTTATCTTTATTTCCCTCTCTATATTTCCTCTTTTCATGTTTTGGCATCGGCAGAGGTTGTCTCTCATTGCGTTTCAGAATGCAGCCACCTGCTGCTGTGTGGAAGTCAGAGGCTGTTCCCCGTCTTGCCAGAATGCGGCCACCAATGACAGCAGAGGCAATCTCCCATTCATGTTTGAATTCAGTGACCTGAATTCCATCTTACTGTGGACACTGTCTTTTCCCGGTGCAGCTTTTATCAGTGCCGGGAGAAAGGACTGACAGTAGAAAAAAGGCAAAATGATTAAGAATTTTAATGCATAGTTATGCTCGCACTCAGCTGTGACACTGAATTGCTGTTCAGGGAACTGTTATAAAGCCAAACACAGCTTTCAGCTCACTCCTGTTTGTCTTTTTTTTTTAAAGCAAAGTGGATACGGGTATGGGTGGGGTTTGTATCAGGTTGCGGGAGGTGCTTATTCTGATTTTGGCGGACAGCTCCAAATCTCCTGGGGGAAGCGCAAATTTTCAGCTTGGTGGAAACCACTGTATTCAAGCATAGTGGGACCATTGAAGCTGCTGGTAGGAACAGATGTGGAGGGATCATGTTTTAATGTTTAATGCGGTTAACAGTATGCTGGGACTAGAGCTGGGATATTATGCTGGGATAACATCCCAACTCCAGTCCCAGTCTTACCAATCAGGGAGCAGTATTCTTTCTTGCCATTGTATAATCAGGATTATAAAAAAGCTTGGTACAGTAGGTTGACTAAAGTATATGGAAACAGGGGAGGTACCCAAAGACTGGAGGACAGCAGATGTAGTCCCCTTATACAAAAGTGGGAACAAAGAGGAAGCAGGGAACTACAGACCAGTCAGCCTCACCTTGGTAGTGGGAAGATCATGGAAGCACTACTGAAGGAGAGATTGGTGGAACATCTGGTTGTCAGTGGACCACAGGACCCAGGGCAGCATGGTTTCACCAGGGAGGTCATGTCAGACCAACCTCGTTGAATTTTTTGACTGGGTGACTAGGGAGGTGGATCAGGGGAGGGCAGTGGACATGGCCTATCTGGACTTCAGCAAGGCCTTTGACACTGTGCCACATAGAAGACTATTACAGAAACTGGGGAATATGGGTGTGGGCAGGACAGTAGTGTGGTGGATAGGTAACTGGCTGGGTGACAGGACACAGAGGGTGGTGGTAAATGGCTGTCACTCCACAGAGGGAAGAGTGACCAGTGGGGTACCACAGGGATCAGTGTTGGGACTGGTCCTATTCAACATCTTCATCAGTGACATTGCACAGGACCTAGAAGGAAGAATTTCACTGTTCGCTGATGACACAAAGCTCTGTAAAACAGTAGACACACCAGAGGGTGTAGACAGAATGAGAAGGGACCTGCAGAAACATGAAGAATGGTCAGAGGTCTGGCAGTTGAAATTCAATGCAAAGAAGTGCAAGATAATGCATATGGAGCACAAAAACCCTGGCATAATATATCAGTTGGGGGTGAGGATATAGCATGCACCAAGCAGGAAAGGGATCTTGGGGTTATCATCTCTGATGACCTCAAGGTAGGAAACAGTGTGACAAGGCAGCAGGTAAAGCAAATAGGATGCTGGGATGTATAGGCAGGGGCATCACCAGCAGGAAAAGGGATGTCATAATTCTGCTATAAAGACACTAGTGAGGCCCCACCTGGAGTACAGTGTACAGTTCTGGAGACCATACCTACGTAAGGACATAGACAGGGTAGAGGAGGGCAACAAAGATGGTGCATGGGTTGCATCACAAGTCCTATGAAGACAGGCTGAAGGAACTGAACATGTACTCCTGGAGGAGAGGAGGAGAGAGGGATATGATAGAGACATACAAGTATCTCACAGGAGGAACAGGGTGCAGGAATACTCTATTTTAAGCAAAAAGATGTTCCAGGACTAGAGGGCATGGGATGAAGTTGGAGGAGGACGATTCAGAGGAAACATGAGGAAGAATTTCTTCACAGAACGGGTGGTGGACAAGTGGAACACCCTGCCAGAGGAAGTGGTGGGGGCTGAAACAATCAAGGGATTTAAGAATGCATGTGATAGACATAAAGGAATTCTGAAGGTCAGGGCTAAGGGGTAACAGACTTCTAGGAAAACATAAACTGAACTTAACAAGCTCAAATGGGCAGACTGGGTGGGCCATAGGCCCTTATCTGCCAACACTGTCTATGTATCTATGTATCTATGTAAAAGGCAATTGTTTTCCCAGTGTCCTGAGCTAAGGTGTTCTATGCAGTTCTGACTCCTTGCCTTTTGGTATGCTCCTCCACCACTGCAAAAACATGAACAATCATCAGCAGATCAGCTGGGAGCAGATGCAGTTTAATCTTGGCAATGCTATAAAGATGGTAAACATCAGTTTGAACAACTAATGACAACTGTTGCTCTAGTATCAGCTTGCAGTCCAAAATGATTCCAAGATATAAGTCACATGTATGCATCCAAAGCCTAAAACACAGAGTAAAGTGTTATTGGTGCATAAATCCTTGTTCTGGTGGGTGAGATGGTGTTGATAGGATAAACAGGAAATGGTTCTCCTAAACACAAATGCTATACTATTCTATAGTCCATCCACTACCAGTACATTAATGAAAGTACATATGGTACTGAGAGGTGCCATAACAAATGTTGTCACTTTGCAATTAAATTTTTATCAATCACTTCAGCTCTTTCATTCTTTCCATAAACCTAATTTCTTGAACTGTAGGGCTATAGTGAGTGCCAACTTATTTGATCAGCAACAGTCCAACTGAGGACCAAAGTGAGCACTCCACTTGTGTAAGTACCATCAGTCCCACAGAGGACCATCACAATACAGGGCAATGCAATCACTCCTTCACTAAGCTGCCAGTCCACTACAGACCTATGCATAAGGCACCCATTACAGTCAGAAGTAGCATACTAGAGAAGCAGTATAACAGATAGGCAGTTTGGAAAAAAAACAATATATAGGACACTTAAATGTCCCAAGAAGGTAGAGCTTTTCTGATTTGTTTGTTTTTGTAATTCTCTGCAAGCCACATGTATGCATTCCAAAACTTAAAACTCAATGCAAAGCATCATGGGTAGGCAAATCCTTGGAGTAAGTTTAAGGGAAATGTCTCAACTGGTACTACATTCTGCTGATCATGTTACTGCATAGACAGCAACAATTAACACATATACTAATATAACAATAATCTAGGCAATCTGCTGAAAGAGTACTCATGACAGTAATAGACTCTCAAGCCACTGCATGCTGCAGCACTCAGTTTGCTATTTTCTCTAGTGATTAAGAAGTTAATTTAGTTTTAAAAAATTAAAAATTCTTTCTATGGTGGTTTGTTATAAAATTAAGTATACAAATGTTTACAGGCATAGGTTAGTCCTTGGAAAAGTGGATTTGTTGAATATGTCATAGAAACTTATAAACACAGATAGGCAACAATAGCAGCAGATAAAGGCCCAGTGGCCCATCTGGCAGCTCAGCCTTACCTATGGTATAACACAAATGCACTAGTGGTTGCTCACTCCCCCATATCATCCTCCCCTGGTATTCTTATTATTACTATATGTCTGTTGCATCCTTACTTGTATCGCTCTACTGATTTGGTGCAGAACAACCCTTCTGGCAGCCTATTCCACTTATCAATGACGCTGTCTGTGAAAAAATACATTCTTACTGCATATCCTTCCTAAATCTTCCTTGTACTAGCTTGTTTAAGTTGCTCCTTGTGCCCTTTTTCTTCTCATTTGGACCTGTGCTCTAAGGTGGCCCGAACATGCACAAAAGGCACACACCTGGCCTGTGGAAGACAACACCTTCAGACTGGTGTGCACCGCACACTAGTCATTAAGCCAGTTCATCTGTCCCTGGCTCCTCTATACATATGCATAGCAGTGTGGAAGGTACAGGGTTGTGGTATGGGTGACAAGTGAACACTGGCAGTGCCTAATCAGATGCCATACCCTCCGGTACAATTGCCTTCCTGCTTCATGGGAAGCAGAGGATTGTGGAATAGGGCTGTTCCCGTATTTCCTTAAAGGAATCAAAAAATGTGCCATTCTTTTACAGTTTCTCCATGCCCTCACTGCAAGTTTGAGGACAGCTGTGGTCAGCAAGACAGGGTGGTCAGTTGACCTGCCATGGCCATCTGCTCATGGTTTGAGGAGGTGCAGAGTAGCTATGACAGAGTTCCTGCCTGCATAGCCTATGCCCCTTCCAATGGCACTCCACACCACAGAGCATGGTTAGTGTGTGGCATGTGGTCATGCCCCACACCTAGTCCCTCCCCTGATCTGTCTGCATATGCAGTGCTAAGAACAGACAGGTGACCTAACATGGAAGGGGCATGGATATGGGTGCCAAAAGGTTGTAAAAGGTAATGACCTGAAAATCAGAAGAGCACTTGTTATGGAATAAAGGACAGTCTTATCCAAACCAGTTTTTGATATACAGAAATTCACATTTATGATGAAGAAAGTAAATATATTACATTTATCTACTACTGTATATATCTATATCTGCATATATATATATATATGTATGTATGGAGGTACAACCTGGTCATAGAATGGGTTGGGCAACAGCTGAAAAAGAAAGGATCTCTTGGGCTCCAATTCCATCTTCCTCTGTGCCATAACCTGGCTGTACCCCAATAATTAAGCACTGCACGAAGCAGTTAGAAATCAAACTGTCAGATTTATCGTGAGTTGAGAGTGTTGTACTCATTCATTTTAGCAGGGGCTTTGGGGAGAATTAAACCCAGTTAAAGTTCAAATTTTCATTGTTTGGAGGTGGTTGTATGTATAAAGCCTTCTGTCCTTCCTGACTCCCACCCCAATGCACTTACCAAGCAGCCCTTGATGACAAGCTGTTGCTCTGCTAATCCTCATCATATGCAGTTTGAATTGTCTTATGTAAATTACTGCCCTGTTACTGGCTGTACCTGCTTGCAGCTTTTTGCACACATGTGCACATGTTGATACTTAGCTTATTGTATGTAACTTTATATCCCTCTCCCCCTTCCCCAGGTCACACCTGGAATTGAGCCTGAGCTCGGTGTGCCTTTCCTGGTTACCAAATGTTTAAATAAATAAAAAATAAATACAAAAAACTGAGTAAAGCAAGCAAGCAAGTGAAAAGACATATACATACACATTCAACATCATCTAATCGTATGTATTGATATATGCATTTTGCTTAATAAAATACTGAAATGGACAAAAATCACCAAAAGGGGGACTGTCACCAGTGCCTGGAGGAATGCTATGATCTCCCACAAACAAATCCATGTCTTCATATGCTGAATGGAGATCCACAGAACCAGTAGCTACTTTGTACCTCACTCTTAAGTGCAATGGATAAGCTAGAGGCTTTTTAATGTTTGTTTGTTTGTTTTCACTTGTTTGCTTTACTCATTTTAAATGTAAAACCAAAAAACACAAAATCTAAAACAAATATTTGTGCACTTACTAGGTCTGACATCCCCAGAGTTACTGCTGATGTTAATGACACAGTACCCTAACATATGAGGATATGGAGCTAGTCTCTACCGTAGTTATCTGGTATTCGACATTAATTAGCAGGAAACACACTTTTTTCTAGCATCAATTGGCTGGACTCTCATCTGGATAAGTCACTGTACCAACAGCAAATCTTGAAAAATTTGAAGTTTCCACAAAGTTGAGTAAGTATCTCCTAAAAAAGTCCTAACCTTGATCTTAAACATGCTGAAAGAAAATTAAAGTCTTCCGTACCTTACAATCTGGATGGTACTATAGTTCCTTTTTTAAATCTGAACAAAATGAAATAACAATATGGACAAAATTAAATAATGTGTTAAGGAATACTTAACAAGAACATAAACATTTGACACCAGTTACTTTAAAATTCTTTCTGAACATGTTGTGGGGAGAGCCACTGTTATGAGAGATAATTTTGGATTTTAAATGAGGTGAGGGAGTCTCTCTGCAACCTTGGACAGTTCAGATGTATGATGCCCTCCTCTTCAGCCACTATATCTACCACTTCAGGAACCTCATTAAACATGTAAGGCTACAATCAATGTGTAAACAAAGCAATGCTGAGAAAGGCAGAAAGACAGAATTTGATAGCAGAAGAATGAAGATCCACCGAATCTGCTCTAGTTCTTTGACCACCTCACCCCCACCAACCTACTGTGCTAGTGGCTTGGTACCCAGTTCCCCATCCCTGAAACCTGTGTGCCTGCACCCCTCCCCCAATTATATGTCCCCTTTTCCTGTCCCAGCCCTGGCTGAGTTCTTATTTTTTATATTTTGATGACGTTCCTTAAAGCAGCAGTGCACGTTACAGTGACCTATACATTTTTAAAAATATATATGCTTATTAAAAGATTGCATATTGTGAATAAAATATCAGATCAGTGTGAAGTATAAATCATTAACATTGAAGACTTATCATACTGTACACTCATTGGTGTAGAACCATGCCTCCTAGCTCCTCTTATACAGCCTTGGGGGCAGGTGTGGCACCACTGTAGCATACCAACTCCCTGAGCCTGTTCAAGATAAAGGGATGGAGAGCGTGAGTGACCTGTACTTTTTTAGTCCATTTTGATTAACTCATAGCTCCTGCCTTGTACGGTAGTCTTCTTTTTCATTTTGGAGTCAGCTTTAGCAATTTTTGTTACATATGAAACAATAAAGGAGGTCTCCCGATAATACATCTTGGACTAGGTTTTTACCAGTATTCTCAGCTGTTTTGCACAGCTATTGTCCTGTAATGTCAAGGAGCAGTGTCTGCTCAGTATTCTAAGTTGTTTTGTACTTCTATTGTCCTGTAATGTCAAGGAGCAGTGTCTGCTCAGTATTCTAAGTTGTTTTGTACTTCTATTGTCCTGTAATGTCAAGGAGCAGTGTCTGCTCAGTATTCTAAGTTGTTTTGTACTTCTATTGTCCTGTAATGTCAAGGAGAAGTGTCTGCTTGGTATTCTAAGCTGTTTTGTACACCTATTGTCCTGTAACGTCAAGGGGCAGTGTCTACTCAGTATTCTAAGCTGTTTTGCACAGCTATTGTCCTGTAATGTCAAGGAGCAGTATCTGCTCAGTATTCTAAGTTATTTTGTACACCTATTGTCCTGTAACGTCAAGGAGCAGTGTCTGCTCAGTATTCTAAGTTGTTTTGTACACCTATTGTCCTGTAATGTCAAGGAGCAGTGTCTGCTCAGTATTCTAAGCTGTTTTGTACAGCTATTGTCCTGTAATGTCAAGGAACAGTGTCTGCTTGGTATTCTAAGCTGTTTTGTACACCTATTGTCCTGTAATGTCAAGGAACAGTGTCTGCTTGGTATTCTAAGCTGTTTTGTACACCTATTGTCCTGTAACATCAAGGAGAAGTGTCTGCTTGGTATTCTAAGCTGTTTTGTACACCTATTGTCTTGTAACGTCAAGGAGAAGTGTCTGCTTGGTATTCTAAGCTGTTTTGTACACCTATTGTCCTGTAACATCAAGGGGCAGTGTCTACTCAGTATTCTAAGCTGTTTTGTACACCTATTGTCCTGTAATGTCAAGGAGTAGTGTCTGCTCAGTATTCTAAGCTGTTTTGTACAGCTATTGTCCTGTAATGTCAAGGAGCAGAGTCTGCTCAGTATTCTAAGTTGTTTTGTACTTCTATTGTCCTGTAACATCAAGGAGAAGTGTCTGCTTGGTATTCTAAGCTGTTTTGTACACCTATTGTCCTGTAATGTCAAGGAACAGTGTCTGCTTGGTATTCTAAGCTGTTTTGTACACCTATTGTCCTGTTACGTCAAGGGGCAGTGTCTACTCAGTATTCTAAGCTGTTTTGTACACCTATTGTCCTGTAATGTCAAGGAGCAGTGTCTGCTCAGTATTCTAAGCTGTTGTGTACAGCTATTGTCCTGTAATGTCAAGGAGCAGTGTCTGCTCAGTATTCTAAGTTGTTTTGTACTTCTATTGTCCTGTAACATCAAGGAGAAGTGTCTGCTTGGTATTCTAAGCTGTTTTGTACACCTATTGTCCTGTAATGTCAAGGAGAAGTGTCTGCTTGGTATTCTAAGCTGTTTCTTACGCCTATTGTCCTGTAACGTTAAGGAGCAGTGTCTGCTTGGTATTCTAAGCTGTTTTGTACACCTTTTGTCCTGTAACATCAAGGGGCAGTATCTACTCAGTATTCTAAGCTGTTTTGTACACCTATTGTCCTGTAATGTCAAGAAGCAGTGTCTGCTCAGTATTCTAAGCTGTTTTGTACAGCTATTGTCCTGTAATGTCAAGGAGCAGTGTCTGCTCAGTATTCTAAGCTGTTCTGTACAGCTATTGTCCTGTAATGTCAAGAAGCAGTGTCTGCTCAGTGTTCTAAGCATGTTTTGCACAGCTATTGTCCTGTAACGTTAAGGAGCAGTGTCTGCTTGGTATTCTAAGCTGTTTTGTACACCTATTGTCCTGTAACATCAAGGGGCAGTGTCTACTCAGTATTCTAAGCTGTTTTGTACACCTATTGTCCTGTAGTGTCAAGGAGCAGTCTCTGCTCAGTATTCTAAGCTGTTTTGTATAGCTATTGTCCTGTAATGTAAAGGAGCAGTGTCTGCTCAGTATTCTAAGCATGTTTTGCGCAGCTATTGACCTGTAATGTCAAGGAGAAGTATCTGCTCAGTATTCTAGGCTGTTTTGTGCAGCTATTGTCCTGTAATGTCAAGGAGCAGTGTCTGCTCAGTATTCTAAGCTGTTTTGTACACCTATTGTCCTGTAATGTCAAGGAGCAGTGTCTGCTCAGTATTCTAAGCTGTTTTGTACACCTATTGTCCTGTAATGTCAAGGAGCAGTGTCTGCTCTGTATTCTAAGCTGTTTTGTGCAGCTATTGTCCTGTAATGTCAAGGAGCAGTGTCTGCTCCGTATTCTAAGCTGTTTTGTGCACCTATTGTCCTGTAATGTCAAGGAGCAGTGTCTGCTCAGTATTCTAAGCTGTTTTGTATACCTATTGTCCTGTAATCTCAAGGAGCAGTGTCTGCTCTGTATTCTAAGCTGTTTTGTGCAGCTATTGTCCTGTAATCTCAATGAGCAGTGTCTGCTCAGTATTCTAATCTGTTTTGTGCAGCTATTGTCCTGTAATGTTAAGGAGCAGTGTCTGCTCAGTATTATAATCTGTTTTGCGCAGCTATTGTCCTGTAATGTCAAGGGGCAGTGTCTGCTCAGTATTCTAAGCTGTTTTGCACAGCTATTGTCCTGTAATGTCAAGGAGCAGTGTCTGCTCAGTATTCTAAGCTGTTTTGCACAGCTATTGTCCTGTAATGTCAAGGAGCAGTCTCTGCTCAGTATTCTAAGCTGTTTTGCACAGCTATTGTCCTGTAATGTCAAGCAGCAGTATCCGCTCAGTATTCTAAGCTGGTTTTGTATATCTGTTGTCCCATAAGGTCAGGTAGCAGTGCCTGCTGCAGGCTAGCCCATTTCAGTAACAAGAAAAGTGATGTTGAACAGTGGGTCTTTAAAAGCAACAGAAAATGCAAATGAGAACCTAACCAAGCCATATTTAAAAAAGTAATCTTTTAATTTTTTAAACTGCAAAACAAAGTGCAAAAGCTGACTCAAAATGAAGAAAAAAGGGTATCATACAAGAAGTAAGGAGATAAAAGGCAATATAAAATAACAAAATGTATACAGTTGGTCAACATGTTCATTGCTAAGATGCACTGCTGCTTTAGTCTAGGACTCATACTATGTATCTAGTAGGGTCTGCTGTGACAGTATAGGCAGAGACAAATGGGCAGGCCAAGCAGTCCTTATCTACCATAAAATTCTAAAGTAGGTTTCTATTTTTTTTTTTTTTAAATCAGATGTAACAGTCTAGTAAAAATATGTACAGAGCATGGCTTTTGTAAGGCACACAGTTTAACTTGTTATTGTGATTCTTAGGCATTTCAGAAGATTTATTGCTTACAGTCTCACTTGGTCTCTGATCTTACCTGGCTCTGTTCCATGACCAAAGGCTGTACAAATTAAAACTTTTTGATTGCTTTTTAGTCCTTATTTAGCTGAGCAGCCAGAAATCTAGCCAATCAACTGGTGCCTTTTTATTTGGTGGGGTTAATTGCTCATAAGTTAAGGTTGTTTTTTTTTTTTCACTTTTCCTAGCTTGGTTTCTTCCTGAGGGCAGGGCATTATTAACATTTAATTTAATGTTTGTTTTATTGCATTGCACACCCAAATTTATTACATCAAAGTGGAGCCTAGGATTAAATCACAAATTAATGTAATATCACTTAGTCCACACACAGTGTTGGGTAGTTACCTTTTTATTATTATTTTGGATTCTGTTCCAGGAAGCTCTGTCAGAGTCACTAGCAAGGATGGAGAAGTACTAGAACAAGTAACACGCCTTATAGTTACAGTTATTTTTGTCTTTTTATACAAAAGTTATACATTACTGTAACTGATTATATTTATTTGAAAGAAACTAGTAACTAACCTATTACTCTCAAAAAATGTAATCTGTTATAGTTTTTTTATTACTTTTGTATTGTTTTTGTATGGAATGAAAATATGTAACTGTAACTGTAAGGTGTATTACTTTTTCCAGTACTTTTCTATCCTTGCTAGTGATCGCACAGAGCTTCCTGGAACAAGTTTTCAAAAGAAATAGAAAGTAATAGAAAAAGTAACTTACCCAACACTCTCCACACACTTCATTTGTTACATCAATGTGGGAACAATACTGAAAAAGCATTAAACAATCTACATTCAACACGCTTTTACTATGCACAACTTCCTGGCATTGCTCCCAAGGACTATTAAGATTCTTTTCCTGTAAATATACTGCACATATTCCAGTAACCAAAATTGTGGTACCAATAAAACATGGGCTCTAGAGGCTAGATCTGTAAGCAAACAGCACATACATCAAACAACTGAGTTCTAAAGAAATCCCAGTAATACACTTTCTGCAACCACAGGCCAACTTCAAAGAAATTAAATAAAGTTGCATTTTAATAACCTTAATGTAGGAATTTTGTACTATTTTCATTTACTTAACAGCAGTGTGTGTACAAATAAATAGGCTGCCCAAGCATTGCAGCAGCCAATCATTTGTCCAGGGGGGTCTTTCCCCATCCTGGCAGAGTTATATGGGAGGATGCCTACTTGTGGGAGTGGACAGTAGGCTCTGGACACACCCTGGGGGATAGGCATCTCCTGCCTCTTGGTGAGGAGGGAGTTTGGTTGGGGAGGAGCCAGTAGGATATACTGGATTTCTGCTGGGGGTCCTGTTCTTTGTCCCCTCTGATCACCAGTACACTCACCCTCCTGGCCCTTGTGAATGGGGATAAAGGGGTAGGCAAGAGGGGGCTCCCTCGACCCAATATGGATCACTGCATTAGGGGTTTGGGAGTGACTTTTCCTGGTTTTCCCCTGCTGGAGTTTTTACAGGGTTTTTGGCCTCCTCCAAAGGGATGTTATGAGTTAGTATCAGGCACGGCATAATGTATATATATATATATATATAGAGCTAGATATAGATATGTGGATATAATATATCTGCCCGGTAGGGCAGGTATAGTTAGGGTTGAATGAACACTTTTATGTTAAACCTAAAATGTTGAACCTTAATAACTTTGCAACTATTTGCCCAATGTACTGAAATTTTCCATGTATAGGGTAGTACCACAGATCTCTGGATCTGGAAAGTTTTGTTCTGGTTGGATGTACAGTTGTGGAGCTTCCAAGTGTCAAAAACTGTGAAAAATTCTCACTTTTTTTCATTTCTTCATCATCTGTTTTATCCTCGTAGTGCTTCTGTTTGGTGTGAAATTGTGTTGGGTACATGTAGACTGTGTCAAAGGGGTGCCTTTTGAAGATTTGGTGAAAAAATATTAATCCATTCAAAAGTTACGCCATTTTTTCATGTCCCATTATAGTCTATGGAATATGGGTGTCTCGAAAACTTTCGTGGCTACATTTTTTTTTTCATTTGTGTTCTGGGAAAATTTGTTCATGCTGCCGCCATTTTGTTTTCAGTTAGCAAGAGACAAAAAAGGTATAACTCAAAAAATACTGCCCCTTTTTAAATACCACCACTTGTGTTTACCTAATCACGGCATGAGAAAGACATACCTGTCGTCTGTTTGTAACACTGTCTGAAAATATGTTTTTTTTTTCATTTTTGGTCAAGCTTCCAAGACTTCAGTCACATAAACATAATTTGTTTGCATGACAACATTTAAAAGGAAGCATGCAAACAACCATGCAAAACATTTTTGATGCACGACAACATTCTTTTAAAATGAATAGGGGTGCAGTAAAAACTTTGGCATTTGCTTGCAAAAAAGTAAATTGTGCTTTTCAGCTACAATGTACAGGGTAAGAAGCTGTTGATTCACAGTTGTGCCTTTTGCTTGTTTGGTGAAAAAATATTGAGTGGTTTTGTAGTTATGGTATTTTGAAAATTGAGGCATGTTCTATAGGATAACATTGCGGCGCCCATGGCATCTTCAAATGCCTGTATCTTGAAAAGGGTTTGAGATGTGAATTTTTCATCATAAAACTTCTTAGTCCCAAGAGGACTAAGTGCAAATGTAGGTTGGGAAGTCATGAATACCATGAATTTTGAATTTTTTCTCTACATTGTACCAGTACCTGGGTACTGAGGTATTTGGAAATTAGTATTCTAATGGCTCATTTTCATGTCCACAGGTCAGTATTACACCCTCAAAGTTAGCACCCACAGTGCTTTTCAGTGCCAATATCTTGGAAACTATGTGAAATATGGATTTAGTCAGCTTATCTTGTGTGGAAGTCTTGCTGTCATGATTGCAATGGCACTGGAATTATTTTCATAGTTGTTACGGTTGATGAGATATTGGCAAACTAGTGTTACAAGTGTTCCTTGCCCTATAGGGCTGCTGTATGGTGCTGTATTTAATTGTAAGTGAGCTCATGCTCCCACATATGCATACCATTAAGCAAAAAATGGGCAACATGAATGGAGTGCAGGGATCAGAGGGCCTGCGCTCCCACAAACACATGACACTAACCACTTACATTACATGCTCTCAAAAAGAAGGGAAATTCATTGCAAAAAATATTGTTAATAGATCAGTTATGGTTGATGTCACAGCAACAAAAGTTTGGAAATTCGACATTAGGGTTACCACCCCAACCACCCCCAACCCCACAGGCACCATCAGGCATTGGAGCATGCCATGGAGTTATCAGACCTAACTCCCACCCCATTCTCCTATGTTGTAGAGTGCCAGCTTGTTTACACATGGAATGGAGTGAGAGTTGGGCCTGATGACCCCATGGCACACCCCAGTGCCTGTTGGTGCCTGCAGGGCGGGGTGGTGGTTCGAGTGTTAACCCTAATGTCGAATTTCCAAACTTTTGTCATTGTGACATCAACGCTAACTTATGCATTAATGGAGATTTTTGCAATGAATATATATATATTATATATACACACAAAAAATAAAATAAATTATAAAAAATGTTTTATAATACTCATAAAATAAGATGCTAAGTTTGCATTAATCAAAATATGTAGGTATAAGAGTTCCTATGCAGTAGCCATACAAATAGCTAAACCAATTTAGATTGCACAGTTGTGTATAAGAGTAGAGCATGTGGTAGGATACATATGTGTTTAACAACAGGGTAATGTCGCAAACTGTCACAGCCAGGTGGCAGCATGGGAGGAGCACATAAGGAAGGTAGCAGAGATAAAGGGGATGATACCAGTGCTCCTGAAGGTGTCGTGGCCCCTGGTCTGCATGAGGATGGTGGATCACAAGATCTGTACCTGCACAGGTGATCTAGGTCCAGCCGCAGCAGTGCATACTGCAAGGTCAGCGACACCAGATGGGGGTGGCCGCCAGAACCTAGGCCATATGCCCTACTTTGCTACCACTGGGGATACTTCAGCATGCACTGGAAGGGATTTCCAAGTTGATGGGTGGTGCGGGTGCCTGAAGTATGGTGCATCTTCCTGGCAGAGCACGGTGCTCAATGGTTGTAAGATTAATAGAATATTAATATAGAAATATGAACAAAGAAGTAATAACAATAAAGATCAATATTATTATTTGATGTTAAATAAATGCATGGCTGCAGCCATTTCCTCTAGGATATATATGTGTGTGTGTGTCTTCCTTGGAAAGGGGGGGTAGGAATATGGGAGCCTACCGGACAAAAGGAAACAAATCCATGGGTGAGTGTTTGCTGTAGCAAGAGGTGGTGGACAAATGGTCTGGTGAGCAGGAAATCAAAATAAATAAAATAAAAGTATTTGGAGACACTGACAGCCACCTCACACAGCAACATCAACCAGCCCTCCAGAAGTTAAGGTTAAGAAGAAGATACAGGAGCTGTGGAGTTTAGCTTTATACCTGGCTAAGCTGACTTCTGAGACACTCCAAATTGCTTGTAGCAGACAGCACATATTCATGGAGGCAACAGTGTCAGTCACAGCTTCATCCACTACAGTTCTCCCAAAACAATGCTGTCAATAGCAAAGGAAAAGGTGTAAAATGAATCTCTTTTTTCACAAGAGGAATTTGGGAGTAAACACTTTTGGAGTCATTACTATTGTTAGGAATACTGGCTGGTGACACTTTTGTGAAAAAGTAGGCACATTGAGCTGTTTGGCACTGGGCCTAGATGGCGTGCACCCAAATGATCTTGAGGGAGCTGGAAGATGTGCTGGCTGGCCCCCTGGCAGATCTGTTTAACACCTCACTAGAGTCAGGGTGCATGCCTCAGGACTGGAGAATGACACATGTGGTGCCACTCCACAAGAGTAGTTCCAGGTATAAACCTGGCAGTTACAGGCTGATCTGCATTACCTCCACTGTAGGCAAATTAATGGAGACCATTCTAGAAGAAAGACTGGTGAACTTTCTGGAAGGAAATGGTCTCCAGAATGATAGCATGCCTTTTTCTTAGGAAGATTCTGCCAGATCAACCTAATATTTTTTTTTTAACAGGGTTACTAGATCATTGGATAAGGCCTGTCAGTGGATGTCCTGTACCTGAACTTCAGTAAGGCTTTCAACTCTGAGCCACATGGAAGGTTGCCCACCAAACTTAGTAACCTGGGAGTCAGGGACAAGCTGCTGGGGTGGGTCAAGAGCTGGCTGCAAGATAGGAACCAGAGGCTGATTGTAGGGGGGGACTATCAAAGCCTAGATCTGTAACCAGTGGGGTCCAACAGGGCTCAGTACTAGGCCCAGTGTTATTCAATATCTTTATTGGTGACATAGTGGATGGGGTCAAAAGAAAAATCTGCCTATTCGCAGATGAAACTAAGCTCTGTTGGAAAGCGAACTCAGAGGAGGAAAACAGGAGATCAGGAGGATCAGGCTAGGCTCAAGAACTGATCTGGCATCTGGCAGTTGAGGTTCAATGCCATGAAGTGCAAGGTCATGCACCTGAGAGCTAGGAACCCTGGGGTCAGCTATTGCCGGGGGGTTCTACAGGCATCCAGTTCAGAGGAAGAAAAGAACCTAGGAGAGATAGTCAGGGGAGAAATGGGACACTCTGTGCAGTGCCATAACGCTACAGCCAACGCAAATAAAATAGTGAGATGCATCACCAGAGGAATCACCTCCAGAAATGAGGAAATCATTTTGCCAATGCACAATGTCATTGGTGAGAGCCCTCTTAAAGTACCATGTGCAGTTCTGGTGCCTTATTTGAAGAAGGACTTCAAACTACTTGAGTGGGTGCAGTACAGGTCAACCAAGATGATCTGGGGCCTGGGAACAAACCATATGAGGAGAGATTACAGGAGCTCCATATGTATCCCCTGGAGGACACAAGGGAGAGAGTGGGATATGATAGAAACATTCAGGTACCTAAAAGGTATTGATAAAGTTAGAACCTAGCAACCTATTTGCCATCCCCTTTGCTCTTTTGCACTGCATGCTGAATGTTCAAGAAGAAGATCAGCTTGAGTAGTGACTGAGGGAGAGCTGTACACAACTTAGGCTCTCTTTCTGGTGCTGTAAAGTACCTACAGCAAGCTACAGAAACTGCTTAATGTTTAGGGACATTGTTGGTGTAGCTGATACACAGCTCATTCAAGGACTGTCTTAGGGCTGCCTGATTGGACCCCTGGTCACTGTGCAAGCCTATCACGAGTGCAGCAGCTGTGGGATAGGCAGGGCTACCAACTAAAGAGCAACTCAGCGGCTTCTGAATCACCACACATTTGATAGGAATTAAATTGTGGTACCTTTTGTGGTATGTGCCTCTGGCCCATCTTCCTTACACTTCCCAAGCCCACCACAGTCCATATTGTCCTCATCCTAGGCTCTCTCTAAGGTAGTAATGTCAGACTTGGTGGTCCCTGGGTGAGAAAAGAGGTTAGCCACATCTCAGCCAACTGGGACCGGAGTCTAACAACTTCCTCCCAAGTTGCGTACAGCTCTCCCTCAGTCACTACTCAAGCTGATCTTCTCGAACATTCAGCATGCAGTGCAAAAGAGCAGAGGGGAAGGCAGATAAGTTGCTCAGGTGCATAGGCAGTGGGATCAGCAGCAAAAGGAAGGAGGAGATCCTTCCATTGTACAGGTAATAATGTGGCCACATTTGGAGTTCTGTACAGTTCTGGAGTCTGCACTCCAAAGGACAGGGACAGAATTGATGCGGTGCAGAGGAGGGAAACCAAAGCTATTCAGGAGCAATAAGTGAAGTCCTTCATGGAGAGGCTTGAGGATCTCAACAAGTATACACTGGAGACTTGTGGGGGGAATGTTTGAAACATTCAGATTACGTAGAAACAACATTTGTTGGCATATAAGGGCTGCTTGGCCCACCTACAGTAGTCTTCCCGTTTTTATCCTGCCTTTACTGACACCATAGACCCTATGAGATGTCCAGCAACCCTCCCCACTTCCCTACTAAGATTCCCTTCTGTCTATCCTATGTATGCTTGAAGACTACCACTATTTTTGCCCCTCCTACCTCCAATGGTGGACTGTCCTAGGCATTCACCACTGTTTCAGTGAAGAAGTACCTCCTCACATTCCTCCTAAATGTTCCTCCTTCCAGCTTCATTGCATGCTTCCTTCGTTCTCTTGAACCTTCTCTTCTAAAAAATACTTAAGCAATACACCATGACAGGGTGTGGGATAATGCTGGATTTACCCATGCCTGGTGTGTTTTGATAATGAGGCTATAGGCTGAGTGAGTAAACCACACCAGAAGTGGATAAATTCTAGCATTACCCCACACCCTGGAGTGGCATATTGTGATTATACAATGTCCCCCCTTTTTTAGATACAAAAGGATAAATAATGTTTTTTTTATTTTATTTTTATTGTATTTGTCATTCCACTGGACAAAACAGTCCTTGGTTGCTAGGGCTGTTGCTAGGGCTGATATGTTGTTCTCTATGTATCCTAATGTAGCCCTATATGTAAAGGGTTAGATATGTGAGCTGCGACTCATGGGTTCTTCTTTTTTTTATATTGTGGGACAGTGAGTCTGCTTTAAGCTGCAGCTTTGTTTGTTTTTGAGAGAGTCTGCTGCTGATAGTCTGTGTGGAGCGAGCACTAACAGACTGCCATTTTAATTTCTGCTTCCGGGTTTAACTTTATGGTAATGAGAATGAATCGTTGTGACTCCAGGAAATTTCCTTTTTTTTTTCTGTTGATCAGGAATGACTGGAGGGTACGAGAAGATTGATCTAGTATGAAGATATGCTCTGGGTAGTTAGTGTTTACAGTGGGAACGACTGCAAATGTAAACTGTGGGACTATCCTGTGAGTGCCATAGTTTTTGGCTCTCCTGGGATTGGGAAGTGAAAAGATCATGGAGGTAAAGGTTATTTTTTTAAAGCACAGTAGCAAGGATACAGTTTTTTTCTTATAGGTAGCTGTGGGCAGGATTTTTAGACTGTTAAAGTGTTCTGACTTGACTTGCATTTGAATGCTTCTGTACTGTTAAATGTGGAGTTGTGTAAATGAGTATTTTGTAGTCTGTAGTCGTGGGTTCATCACGGTCAGAGTGATTTGAGAGGAGCTTCATGATGTGGCTGACTGGTGGCTGGCACCTTTTTCCATGGGGTAAATGTAGGATTTACAATGCTGAAAAGGAGCCATCCCACCAATCAGAATGCAGGATTCTCTGACCCATTGTATAATCATAGATTTTGCATGTAAACACTATGGAACTATTCACAATAGACTCCATTCAGTATGCCTGTGCACTGCAGAAACATGATGTGTAAGCATCATTACGTTGAAAAACCACACATTGGGGGTTATGTTAGACCTCCACAGCATTCATGAAAGTGAAGCAGCCACATAGGAGCAGGAACTGCAGGGTGAGGGGTGGTGCTCACCCCACCACACACTTTTTTGTACTCGCATATTATCCTTTAAGATGCCTACTCCTTTAAATTGCTGCGTGTGTAGTCATTAGTGACTTAAGACAAAGTTCTGTTTTCTCCTCACTCTCACAATGCAGTTAGGCAAGCATGTCAACTTTACAAACACATGAAAACATACAAAAACACCAGCAGAAACAAATCATAATGGTCTGTCAACTCTGCTTGATTGTGCAGCTCAGTCTATTCCTCTCCCACCCTCTTTCCCCCTCCTTTCAGTTATGACTCTCCTTTTTACCCTGTCCCACCCCCCTTTTAAAACTGCCCACCATTTCCAATGAGACCACCTCTTCTGGCAGTTCATTCCACTCTGACACCACCCTTTCTGTGAAAAAGTGTTTCCTCATTTCCTTCCTAAATCTACTCCCACTAGTTTCCACTAGGAGTAACCCTAGACACTTCACTGGATTTTAATCTGCATCTGGTACTTATATGTAAATCAATAAATATGAAATAGGAGCTTGCCAATAAAATCAGGAATACTGTTACGCTGCTAGACTGGTTATTGCCCAGGGGTCCTATGGTCAAGTCTAACCTATGGACTAATGACATACCTGGATGCCAACAAAGGGGTCTTACAAAAATGGAACACGTGTCACAATAGCATCTGCCGTTTTGCCCTATCTGTACCCAGACTTACCCATCACTGAATATGCTACTCGAGTCTTGGCTGGCTCTCATCCTTATCCTATTGTAGGTACACCACTGGTCATATGGTAGACAATATCATGAAAACTGGCACCCCAGCTCCTCCTCCTGGGGCTGTGTGGGTGGCTGTTTGTGCTTGTCTGTGTCTGTAGGTTAGTTTTTGTTCATTTACATGTTTTTCTGCTGGGAATACCTGTGCCATTCTTGCACACAACATTGGTGATAGTCTCCTGGACTGAATTTCTGCAAATCGCCATCATCAGGTATCAGCTTTTTAATTTTAAATCAACTTTCTTGAAGCCTCCCCAAGGAAGCATATGCCTTACAACTAGTCTTACAAACATGGTGATGCTGGGTCCTGCAACTGAATCAACATTTTCAACATTCTCATCTGACCACTCTTAAAGCAACTGCACTTGTGGACTTTAAAGAACAAAGGAATTTTAACACATTTTGTGACTGAATCAACATTTTTGTTCGACCTTTTCCAAAGTATTGTACTTGTCTCTGAGGACTTTGAAGATCGAAGGAAACATACAGACAAAAGGATTTCACACATTGCATATGCCTACTGTCTGACCTACTCCCAAGGTATTGTACTTATCTCTGAGGACTTTGAAGAACAAAGGAAACATATAGACAAAAGGATTTACACATTGCATATGCCCAGGCCACAGTTTATCACCTTTCAGGAACTTCAACATATTATGTGATCCTGGATCTCAACAGTACTATAGTACTTCTCTTAAACCCTCTGACACCAAACCCTCCCAGTCTTTTTTTTTATTTTCTCTGTACTTCACCATAGTGCTTAGCTATCCACCTTAGCCCACTAAAATCCGTACCCCACCACCCTCCTATTGCTGCCTTCGACTGCCTAGCCACACTGCTTCTCGGCTCTCTCCTGCCTCGCTAAAAAGGCTTTGGCTTAGTCCCCACCACCTGTTCCTGCTCACCCTCACCCTCCTTTTCCCTTATGCCAACCCCTCCGCCTACCCTACCTCCACCTACTCTCACCTTTCTATACTACTACCCGAAACATTGTACCATGGCTTTTACTCTGGAAGTCTTAGACAAACATCACCCAATTTAATACCTGGGTGCAAAGAGCCATATTTCCTAATTGGAAACTGCCACATCATTATAACTCACTAACGATCACCCTCTACTGGGACTCCAGAAGACAATCTAAGCATCTTAAAAAGTACAAGCAGAAACTCACTCCAACCTATTATGAACTACGAATGGCATCGCTGAAACTCCTGCTCCTCCTACTTTTAATATCTGGTGGGATACACCAAACCCTGGTCCTGTTGCACTGAAGCCGACAAAACAGGGAAAGTTGGTAGTGGTCTCTCCATTATCACTCTAAATATCTGCAGCCTCCTTCCCAAATTGGCATCTCTTCAAACTCTCGCTGGACAAAAAACCTGATATACTAGCCATTGTGGAAACCTAGCTATCTCCAGCACCCGGATCATGGTCTCGCAGAAGGCTACAATCTTTTCAGACTCGACCGGGCAAGCAAGAAAGGTGGGGGCTGTGCTATCTACATAAAGGACAACCTCTCCTGTCAAGCGCGCAGCTTCACCCCCACAAATACGCAGATGCACTCCTCCCCTATCAAACTGCTTCTTGGTGCACAAAACAAAGTTCTCACAGTGGCAGCAGTCTATATCCCTCCAAAAGACCACCATGCCAGTATTAAGTCTGTACTTGATTTTGTTAGTCTGCAGCCCTCTGAAAATGAGCTCCTCCTCCTCGGATTTCAACATAAACTGGCTCACCTCTGACACTGGCTTTTACAAAGATGACATCCTAGCAGCAAACCTGACTCAGATGGTAACCTCCCCACCGGAAAAATTACAAAACTGGTACAAGCACCCTTATTGACTGGTTCTCACAAATCACCCTGACCAGATAAAAACATTAAAGTCCTCCCTGACTCCCTCAGTGACCACTCCCCAGTGTCCTGTACCTGGTCTAATAAATTTCTCAAGCCACCCCCAAAGTTATAACAAGCAGAGTATTGCCTTATGGGAATCTTATCAAGTTGAAAACCCATCTCCTACAACAGGACTGGGCGTAATCCTTGAATCAACTGATATTAATACACTAGAATACTTCATTAAATCTTTCAACTCTGCATGCGACTTATAGCCCAGTAAAAGCGTAAAATCAAAGCGCTATCAAATCCATGGATTACTGCCAAACTACTTGCCGAGCTCAAGGTTCGGGACCACCTCTGGGCAGTTGCCAGAGACACACAGGCTCCACCTCATGAGACCCCTAAATATGAAGCAAGCATGAAATAGATGTACCTCACAAATTAGGCAAATGAAGAGCACCTATTTCAAAAATGCCCTTGAATCCACCTGGGGTGATGGAAGAGCTTTTTGGGACAACATCCAAAACATAATGGGTAAACAATCAAAATCGTCACCTACCATTATGAAAGTTGATGGATCCACCACTCTTGACCCAAAGTCTATTGCAGATGCACTTAATAAGACATTCACAGACCTTAGTGGGGTCCTCCCCCCAGATTTCTTCTCGGACTTACCTGTGCCTAGCCTAGTATCACAAAACACCCCTCGTGACAAACCACAATTTTACTTCAAGAAAATCAAAGTGCACGAAGCACACAAGTACATAAGAAAGGCCTGCTCCAAATCCAGAACAAGTAGTGACACGCTAGATCTAAAAATCCTGTCTCTCACCCTGGATGAAGTAATTCACCCCCTTGCAAAAATTCTTAATCTGTCACTTTGCCAAAGTCAATTTCCCAGCAAATGGAAATCTGCCATAGTTACGCCAGTGCACAAAGGGGGGGACAAAACCTCAACAGGAAACTATCGACCAATATCAATACTCCCTCCCCTCTCCAAAGCACTTGAATGAATAGTGGCAGACCAACTCTCTGATTACCTGGACAAATACAATCTACTCTGTAATCAACAGCACGGCTTTAGGAAAGGACATAGTACAACAGCCTTACTTGATTTCTCTGGAGAAGTCCACTCAGCCCTGGACAAAGGGTGCCAAACAGGTGCAGTCTTTATCGATCTTACAAAAGCTTTCGACACAGTCCATCATGGCCTACTTATCTCCCTACTTTCTAGCCTAGGCCTGGCCAAAGGTCCTTGTGCTTGGGTAAAAAGTTGCCTGTCCAATCGGTCACAGGCTGTAAAAATCTCTAATGAACTCTCTGACTTCAAACCAGTCCTCTCGGGTGTACCACAGGGATCAATTCTTGGACCGCTCCTCTTTAGCCTGTTCCTTAACTCCCTCCCAGATATCTGCCAGGAGAAAATAATCTTATACGCTGATGATGCTGTAATTCTCTCTTCCAACAAGGATCCAAACTCCCTATGAAAAAGCCTGCAACTTGCTTTCTCTAGTGTTGAAAGGTGGTTCCTGGATAGTAAACTTGTGCTAAACCACAATAAAACAAAAGCCATGCTCTTCTCCAATCACCAAAACAAAAATAGGCATACTCCACTCACCATACAAACCTCTGCAGGAATTACACTGGACCAAGTAAATACTTTCAAATACCTTGGCATCACTTTTGACCAAGGGCTCACCTTTGCAACCCACATTGACAACACTGCGAAAACAGTGAACCAACGCCTTGAATACTATTCCGTGAATCGTCAATTTCTAAATCAAGCCGCATTGAGAATAGCTACACAGAGTTCCATAATCTCAATCATTGACTATGGCCTTATTATTTATGGCTCAGCTACCTCCACTGCTCTAAGGCGATCTCAATCACTCTAAATAAGGCCTGCCGGCCTCATGGGGCTCAAAGACTGACTGACACGGTGATCTGTACTATGAATCAGGCTGGTTGAACCTATCAAATCGTCTTATTTATCTCACCTGCACAATGGCAAAAAATCTATCTTGGGACTGACTCCATTATGTATTCAAAACCTACTCCGACTGAATCCTGGCTCACGACCCTCCACCAGATCTGAGCACCAACCTTTCCTGGTTCGAGATGCCGGACTGCACAGGGACAAAGATCTTTCACATACAGGGCCTCGACATGGTTCAATGCGCTTAGTCCACCTACTCTATCCTCAACCTCGCTTGAAGCTTTCAAATCCATGCTCTATGCCCACCTCACCACCACTAACAACTGTGACTGTGCTAGATAAAGACTACTACTCCTCATGTCCATCCTCACATCTGAGGCCTCTTCCTCCTGACTAATGAACCCTCTGGTACCTCTACTACTTCCTGTCTCCCACCAAACTCACTTCCCCTTTTTCCTGTCCCTCTCACTTACTCTCCCGCTCACCACCTTTCCTCCCTCTCTAGCCTCCTTTACGCCTAATGATCACCCTCTCCTGGAAGTTTCTTAACCTTGAAATTGTCTACTCGCTTGAACCTGTTATAGCTTGTTTTTCTATGAAACTTAAAAACGTTACTGCCTTAAACTGTTAATAGCAAATTTATGATGTAACTTTCCTGTCTGGTTTTACCTGTAATGTGTATCGTGCTTTGTTAAATGTTTTTTGTGACGTGGAACCTTTGTAAAAGAGCCCTGTCTCAAAGGTATTAATTCCTAGACTAATAAACTAAGCTAAACTGACCAGCATGTCAAGGCAAGCCACACAGGCCTATCACTTGAGATCTGCTGCTAGGTCTCTTCTAGACAAACCAAAATGCACTACAAAATGAGTGAGCATGCTTTTGCAGCATCTGCTCCCAAACTCAGGAACTCCCTGCCACTATCTGTATGGCAATCTTGGTCACACCAGGCTTTTAAGAAGGAATGTCACACTTTACACATGTGCTCACATACGTGCACAAGTAACTAATATAAATTCCATATACTTATCATGGCTTTACCTCTCTTCCCCTAATCACTTATGCATCTATTATTGATTTGCCTTCTGAAATGCTTTGTACTCTGCATTATTTTGCGAGGTATACCGATGATACCTCAACAACTTTACTTTGCCCAACACTACAATGACAACAGCGCCAGATTTTTATTTATTTAGTTTTTGTTGACCGGGTAAGTGCACTAGACAAATCCTGCCTATTTTCAGGCATGACCCGGGGGAGGGGGA
Organism: Neoceratodus forsteri; assembly: GCA_016271365.2. Taxonomy (NCBI): domain Eukaryota; kingdom Metazoa; phylum Chordata; order Ceratodontiformes; family Ceratodontidae; genus Neoceratodus; species Neoceratodus forsteri. The sequence goes on from CM057451.1 coordinate 47,543,528, forward strand.
TACAGATGAATGCCAGCTGACTTTGAATCAGATTAAGCTGTTGGTGGCATTTATAGTGAATGAGGGAATTTGGCCAGGACACCGGGGAAATTTCCCTACTCTTTTCAATAAGTGCCATGGGATCTTTAACAACCACTTGAACTACCACCAATCCAGGCAGATGGGACCTCAGTTTAACGTCTCATCTGAAAGACGGCACCTCAGAAGTGCAGCACCCCTCTCATGCTGAACTACAGTGTCAGTACTGGGATATTAACCCAAGTGCCAGATGTGGGAACTGAACCCACAGCCCTCTGATCTCCTGGCCTCAGAGGCGAGTGTACTACCTACTGAGCCATTGACACTGCTATCACTGTAGTGTTGGTGCTGGAACCCGGCACTGCTTTCTGGGGGCGTTGCACTCCCTCCCCGAAACAACTCTGACTCGGAGTTGATTATTTAAGCCGTAGGGGGGGTGCGTGTGACTCCCTTTATGCTGACCGCAAATGCGGTTGACTTAAAGGAGTTGCTGTAATGTCGGTCGACAACAAAATTGTCGACCAACCAACTGACATAGATCCGTTTTGTGATACACAGGTTTTAACTAACCATTGTTTGACATTTTGTATTGCTGTATCACCAGTAATTGTTGTTTCTTTGTCTGTAACTCTCCCAGGGCCTGCCTGAAAATAGGCAATGCTTTTGTCTAGTGCACCTTTCCTGGTAAACAAAAACTAAATAAATTAGTGTGGCCAGCTCAATTCTGTCACTTATAGATTATGATCTCCCTATCTAAGCTGATCTGTAATTAGGCATGCCATTTTGTACTTGGTGCAAGATACTGCACTCACAGATGTACCCTTTACACAATCACTAAATGGTTACCTTTACTCAGCAGAATAAAGCTCCAGACCTGTTTGCTAACCCAAAAGGTGCTCTTGGGCCTACCACCCCTTGCTTTAACAAATTGCTTTTACACCATCCCTGACCAATACAACACCAAGCACATGGCCAGGGATGCCCTTAAGTCTCCTTTCCAGCTTACTCAGCTGGAAAATCAGTCATTTGCTGTCAGGGCCTCTAACTGCAGCAAAAGCAGTAAGGACTGCAAAAGCACAAACTGAAGTGAGGCTCACCCAAGACGTAATGAAAGAAGACAACATTTTTTTTAGGTGTACAGTGAAACTAGGAGGGATCAGAGGAGGAACTATATGATTAAAAAGGGATGGGGAACTATGCAGAAGGAGACCAGGAAAAAGCAGATATAGTAAATGATTACTTCTGTTACATGTTCACTGTTGTGGGAGAAGGGAAGGGGCCATACAAATGTAATAATGGCTGTACTTGGAGGAAAATAGATATCAGTCCTTTTTCTGTGGAGAGGATTCTAGAGGAACTCATTGCTCTGAATGTTGACAAAGCAATGTGACCAGATGGATTACATCATAGGATATTAAAAGAATTCTTGGAGATACTGGCTACACCTCTGGCAGTCCTTTTCAACTGCTCACTGGAAACAGTGTGGTTCCAGGGGGCTGGATGAGGGCAGATATAGTCCTGCTTCTGAGTAGTGGTTGCTAGAAATGATAAGCCAGCCAGTCTGACCTCAGTGGTGGGCAAGTTATTGGAATCACTGTTGAAGCACATGATAGTGGATTATCTTGAATCAAATGGGTTACGAGACCAGAGACAATGTGGTTTCATGGGACAGAGGTCATGTCAGACCAATCTGATAGATTTCTTTGAATGGGTGACTAGGGAATTAGATCAGGGTAGTGTGGTGGATGTGGCATACCTAGATTTCAATAAGGCATTTGACACAGTTTAACACAGGAGGCTAATAAACAAGCTGGGGAGCCTAGGAATGGGTCCAAATGTGAAAACTGGGTAAGCAACTGGTTAGGAGATAGGAAACAGAGTGTTAGTAAGTGCCGTTCACTCAGTGGAGTAAAACTGCTTATTGTATCTGTAAGGTTTTTGTGACTATATATTTGACATGCAACCTTTGTAAATAAAATCTCTGACATTTTCAATAAATAAAAAAAATACTAAATGAAGGTTAGAAATAGATCTGAAATGGTCTTCAAGGTACAGTTTTTGAATACTTACTGAATCATAGCTGACAATTTCAATGAGCTGCCTCTCACAGTTTTCTCTATAAGAAACTGAAACAACCATGCCCCTTCCTTCCTTTTTTAGTCCGAATCCCTTCAGGAGTTACATTTTCAAGCTACTTTCACTTTACATGCAAAAGGCATATGGATTAGTTATGTTGCCCTTGCCTTCAGTAGGTAAGTAAAACTGGAAATAGTTATATTTAGTTTATCTCCCTGACATTTTGCAGTCCCTCAACAATATTTATAACTTAGCTCTCATTTTTCTAACTGAAATGCCAAGTTCTATAGTTTTCATTTTTATCAGGTAGAGTTTTGTGCACTATATACATAGCAGAATTGAAACCATGCGCATTGAGAATTATTTTGTGACTGCATGTCTGTAAACAGGATGGGGGTGAGGAGCAGTATTCAGTGTGTAATTCAGCTATTTTTCCTACTTCATTTTTTTTTCACCAGAAGTAACAAGTTCTAGCCAGAGCCGATAGGGCTGTGAAGAGCTGCCAAATGACCAAAGTTACATGTGTGCATAGAAATCATTGAACGCCCGGGTGTAACTTGGCCATTTTTTTGAGGTGTTGCACCAGATTTTCAACATTGGCTTTTTGGGACCCCTCCTTATGAAGAGTGCCAGTGTCATTTTTTTCCCTTGTCCTGAAAGGTGATTTTAAAGAGCAACCATGCCATTCTGTGCCACAGGTGCAAAAACACATTTTGGACAGGATGTGGAAAATGACAGTTATACTGTTAAAAAAGGAGGTGTGCAAAAATGGCAATGTTGAAAATCTGGAGTGAAAATATTAAAAATTGGTGAAGTTAGAAGCATGCTTAGAAACTGTGCAATGCACACTCACAATGCAGTCATTTGTTTGAATTTTTTCACCAAATTTGCAAAATGGGTTTTTGGGACCCCACCTCGTGAACAGTGGCACTGTCATTTCATAAACTGGTCCTGAAAGGTGATTCCATGCAGTGACTGTGAAATCACCTTTCAGAACTGAGTAATGAAATTATAGTAACAGTGTTCATGATATGGGGTCCCAAGAACCCTATGTTGAAAATTTGGGGCCACAATTCCAAATAAAGGCTTCTTTATAAACATAAGTTGAACACCCCATTGAATGCCACTATAGCACACTTACTGTATCTTTGATTCTTCAGTATGCAGTTCGGCTTTGAAGAGTGCAGACGTGTCCCAGTCCAGAGAAGATGACAGTGCTGACCTCTGGAGGCAAGTATGGGATAAGGGTGGGTGTGGAGAGGTGGGTGCTCAGTGGGAGTGGGAGGGTGGGGATGGGGACTGGGGCAATGATGAGGGACAGTATTCTTCTTTACAGGTAAAAAACACACTGAGGGGTGATTTTCTTTATTTACAGGAAAACAAAAAACATACATTTGGGCACACTGGGGTGTTATAGGAAATGTTTTCATGCTGCACACAAAAAACTACCTAAGTGATATGCATGCTACAAGAATGATTTAAATGTTAAACTGGAGTTGATTGCATGCATATGGCATGCATGCACCAAGCAAGTGTGGAAACCATGATTTTTAAATTGGGAAAGACTGAATACATGTGGCATGCATGCAAAAAAGCAAGTGGTCACTGATAACTGCACATGTAAAAGTTAAGTGACTTGCTCAGGATCACACCATACACAGGTGGGGGTAGAAGAGATTCAAACCCAAGTCTTTATGCCTTCAAGTCACCTGGCTTGCAGTTCAGTGCCTTTAACCACTAAGCCATTCTGTCTGCACACATATGGCTTGCTTGTACTGCAATACATACTGTATCTGACTACCTCTGCATGCATGCATGCATGCTTGTAGTCACTGTTATGCTTTTCAGTTTACTTCTCTTACTCATCTCAGTTTCGCAGTTGAACTGCACTCATACCAATGTAAACTCATATGGTTTATCCCACCCCCAAAACACAAACTTACCCACAAAACCACTTAATTACTTCTGGTGGCCTGTGCTCCTACTATTTTCTCTCCATAGTTTTGAGTGTTTCCACAGAAACAGACTTTAAGGTGCAAACACATAATTAGCAATAACTTGGCACGCACCCACATGGCCAGTACGTCTCCCCATGCACACACACTGTAGTGGGTATGGCCATGCTGCTACAGACAACCCATCACGTATAGATATAAATAAAAAGTCTCTTACTAGAGTACTAGGGAGCCTGAGACATGAGTCTTTACAGATGATGTCCATGGGTCAGAGTGTTGGGGGCATACCCCCTTGAAATGGAGTTATTTTTTATTACTGTTTTATACATTATGATGGTGAGTTGGAGAATAATAAAGGCCACTGATTCACTAACAAGGTCCTTGTTAGTCGAGAGGTGGCCTTCATTAATCTCCAACTCCCCATCAATAATGTATAAAATAGTAATAAAAATATACCCCCTTTCATTTCAGTGATGTACACCAGTGCAGTCTCCTTTGCCCTTTGTTATAATGTGCCTGAGCATGGGGATGTGGAGGTCAGATTCCCTGGGGCAGTGGGGGCATAAGCCTGACTACAGTTGGGCTCCAATAGCCTGTGCATACCATACCGCTTAACCGTCCATGAAAGCGAGAGACAGCTCTAGAATGTCTTTAACATCGCTAAAAGGTACAACTTATTTGTTTTGACTAAAAAGTGATCTAAAAAGTGATCTGCAAATCAGGAGAAATTCAAATGTACATGATTCATCTGTGTATACCCTGGAGCAGTGCATCAGATTTGAGCTTAAACCCACCCAGTTACTAATCATTTTTTTCCTGGCTGAAGTTCTGCCCCCCACCACCACCAAAAAGAACTTTGTCCTGATTTTCCTCCTCAACTCCATTCCATTCAGTACCCATCCCCTATAGGTCATGAAGTCACCCAAAGGTGAAGAAACATGAAAAACACATCAATATTTCAGTCCTTCCTCTTTCTCCAATCCCTGTGTAGAAAAATTAATTGCTTTTACTTACCCAGCCATATGGCCAGAACCTGTAGCCTGGCACAGTGTGCCACCAGCCCAATTTTCAGTCCGCTCCCCCACTCTTCTTCCACCAGAAGCTGGGTGCTAGACCATCACAGGTCCCCAATGTGGTCCGCAACCAAGTCACCTCACTAACCAAACCCACCCAACCTGGGTTACTTGCTTCTTGCTTGGTTGCTGCTGTCACTGCTGCCAAACTGCACTGATAAAGGCCCATGAAGGCCACCAACACTGCTGTCACTACTGCTACTAAGCCTAGCTTGTTGCCGTGGGGGTCTGTGTTTTTTTTTTGCAAGGCAAGCTTAGTAGAGTAAGTAGGTAGCCTAGTCTTGAGTTAACTTCTAGCTCACCCTCTGCCCCTTCAGCCACCAGGAAAGATGGAGACTCACTAAGAGTAGACCAACAAAAATATGCTGCCACAAGACTGTTATTGAGAGTTCAGTGTTCACCAACTCCTCCAAGCTGTAGTGTGCAGTCTGTCTACTCTGTGGTGGGAAAGACAATGTCGCACATGCAGGACTCATGCGCTCTTTCTTGGCTGGAACTCATCCACATCACATGTGATTGTGCCGCTGCTAATAGGTGGAGAGAGTGGACAACACAATACAGACACATCTGAGTCTGGAGAGTACCTGCAGCATGAACACACACAGATCAGGTGGTCATTTATTGTGCAAAAGATTAAATCAAAATGTAATGCCATTATTGTCACATCATAAGAACAACCTAGGCACAAATACAGGGGGGGGGGACATTTGACCCCCTCTGCCCTACCTAAATGGCATCCCTGCTTAATGGTAGAAATTCATTCTCAGGTGCTAATTCAATGGTTTCCACTGTGTTCTGAGGTGCTGTATCTCCATGTTTCATTATGTGTCCTGATCATCATGTGGGTTAGTGTCCCATTTTGAGTGTCCATGTCCTTCATTTCAGTGACAAAATGTGAGGTATGGTGTATGCTTCCAAGACCCAACTCAACGTAAAGAGTGCTGAGCATGGCCATAGTGTATATGCTCAATACAAAATGACAAAGGGAAAGTAAGGGAGATGAAACAGTCAAGGAGAAACACATTTGAAGCACTAAATATACATAAGGGATTTGCATGGTCCAAAACAAAAAGGTCAGGCTTCACAACACAGAGGTCCCTCTTCACACATTTGGAATGGGGGATGTTGACTGTCTACATCGGAGGCATTTAATGCAGTAAGCAAACAATACTTTACAAACTATTGGTGATTTAAAGACAAAAATCAAAAGCCATTGAACAACTTGCAAAAGGATAAGAATTAATGAGTTTACCTACTTTTCATGCAAATTCAAATAAAAATGTATTTCAATGACTCTAATTGCTAGCAGTAGTATAAGAAATAAAAAACTGATGTGTTTTTTAAATGAAATTTGCACCAGCTTAGCTGCTACACACATGGCAAGTGTGTAGCATGTGAACCTGATGTGATGTTTAAATGTTGCTCACACCAGCCTAACTGCTGCACTCATGTCAAGAGTGCAACTCATGAACCTGATGTAATTTTTAAAAGATGTTCACACCAGCTTACCTGCTGTGCACATGTCAAGCTTGCAGCATGCAAACCTGATTTGCTTTTTAGACCTGGTTTGCTTAGGATCTCTTTGTGTATGCGAACTGCATGCAAACATTGCATAATTAAGCTTGTGGCATACATTCAGCATATACACAGCAAACCTATATTTCTGTAAGGGATTGGGTTGACTTACAATAGAAAACAGACAAAAACTGATCAGACACAAGGGATTTTGAAGGATGCACACATTATGTGGAGCACCAGTTGTGGTGGCTACCACAACAAAACTTATGCATGTTATCATATATTCTTTTTTGATACAGGTTGCCTACCCTTCAATTTGAAAAATGCATATACTTTGCTATCCTCATTGTCTTTTTGTTTGCGTTTTATTTTCTGTCTCTCACAGAGGATCAGTAATGACTATGTCATCCTCACCATCAGTTACTGCCCCACAGTGACATTTCGCCAGCATGGTCCCCCACAGTGACTAGAGTTCCTAGCCATGGTGGTAGACCAGCTGGAACCCAGTGCTGACTGTCTGGGGTCCTGATCCCCCAATCAGCTCTAACTGGAGTTGAGAACTTAAGTGGGAGGTGTGGGTGGAGAAGCCCCACATGTGGGGGGTCCCGGGAACGATGCCCTCCTAAGAAAACAAAGATACAAATAGCAAACTGGCAGCCAACTGTAGAATGTGGTTGACCTGCCAGTGTCACTAACGGGGCGTTCAACAACATTTTTGTTGGACTCCTGTCATGGATCCTTCCCTATCACCCTCCATTCCTTCCTCCTCCTCCTTTCACAGGTCCAATTCTTACATACGGTATTTTCATGAGAAGGTAGTGGCACACACAACTCTGCCACTGCATCATCCTCAGACTCAGGTCCAGTACCACTAACCACTGGGGAGTCTTTTGATATTTTTCAGCATGTATACTCACTTGTGTGGATGGGATTGAGGAAATTTGAGATGACAGATCTTGGTTTTGGCTGCTGCCTTCATCAGCTAAGAGAGCAGCAAAATCAAGTGCTGTAAGCATTTTTTAAAGCACCACTACCATCATCACACACTGCAGCTACACTACTGCCTCCTGCATCCACACTACACTCGTGTCCTCCTTGACCACTGTCGCCACTGCTCTCTTCCCTGCCTTTCCAACCCATCTACACTTTCTTTTCGCTGTACCACTCATTCTAATGTGGTAATTTGTATCAGTAATAGTGGTTTGATCAATAATACACATACTGCAAATAGTAAAATAGTTACAATAAAAAAAATTCAAAACTGCATGAAAGGGTATCTGTACTTATTCCCACCGATCGATTGCCCGCCGACCAAAATCCCGCAACCAAAATGCTGAAAAAGTGAAATCCCAACTGATTAAAATCCCGAGACCAAAATGCCGTTTGGATCCCGAATGCCGAAATTGCTAAATCCTGTGAATGCGTGCACAGTGAATACAATCGTAGTATACCTTTATGCCACTCTCTCTGAAATTCAAAGCCCTGGACATGCACCTGTTCATATTTCTAAGGATGTGGTTCCACCTCCTGAAATACAGAATTTAATTTTGAATGCTGCATCTACCAACGCTAGTATTGAGGAAATGCCACCCCCCCACACCCCTTTCCTGAACAATATACTGAGCAAGGTCCTGATCAGTTTATTTTGGTCACCAAAGGCTCCACAGCTAAACTACCAACAAAACCACCGGAGCAAATTTCTGAGGTGCTTAAAGTGGAAAACAGATTTGATGTATTTCAGACTTGGAGCGATGTGATGGAGGACACAGACTCAGATGTTTCTGTGCAGTCCTCACAAAGTTACCCTTCTGTTGAAACATGACTGCCAAAAAACCTTTTGTCCTCCCAGACACAGAGGAAAAGGGTTACCCGATCAAGCAGGAAAAAATCTTTAAACTCTTAAACATAATCATGTTCCTGTCTTACAGCTAGCTTGCCTTAACGTGAATAGCATAAAATCCTATGTCAAGAGAGTAACCACATTTGCACTTTTGTATCAACTGGCATATGATATTTATTTTTTACAGGATCCCAGGCTACATTATTTAACTGATGTTCACACTGCAAGAATAGGGTTGCTTAGGAAAGAGTCACACTTATCCATGGGTGAGGATCAGTGTAGTGGTTTAGAGTTTCCTCACAGTTACTACCTATATCCTATATAAAAAACATCGGGATTTACACTGACAGGAATATCGGCGTTTGGGCAATTCTTTTTTCGGGAATTAGAGGGCAGGATTTCAAACGTCGGGAAAATAGTTGGCAGGATTTAGTACCTAAATCCATGAAAGAGTTGAAGTATTAAGAAAAATAATATTCATTTAAATATCAACTACCTGCCACAGCCATTGGCAGATGTTAGTATTTTAGCAGCACTGGAACACTGGGGGCCTGATTCTCAAAGCCCTTAGACTAATGCAAGGTGCCTGTGTCAAACATTAATGATGCTATTGGCACCTTGAATCAGAAGATGCAGTGCTCCCAATTCTGAAATGTGGTCTGCATCAGAATGTGGAGCTGCTGTGCCAAAGAGGCACTGTACACCCCTTTGAGACATAAAGTAGGGTGTGGCAGGTCACAAGGGGGCTTGCGCCATTGTAGGGCTGCACAATCCCCTAATCTGGTATCCTGCAAGCTCTGCAGTGGGTGCAGCCAGGGGCTCAAGTTAAATTAGCCAGGAGGTGGTCTAAGCACCTTGTGCCTATGCTAGACAAGGTGGCAAAGTGGGGGGCTTTGAAAGTGGGATCCATGGATGGAAGGGACACAGGGGGTGCAGAAGGGTGTTGGGGAGATTGTGGGAATGCCAGGGATTGATGTGGCACTGAGTGGGAGTGCCATTAATAGAACTGTGATGCCACTGGTATGGTACCATGTTAGGGGTGGTCCAGGGATGAACATTGCCATGGCCCCAGGTGGGCACAGCCCTGGCAGTAGCCCCAGCATTGGGCACTGTTTGTCCCTGAACCCCCCCACCCATGGTAACATTCCATTGCCTTTATAGTTGTATTTACGGCACCCCACCGAGTGGTACATCACTCCCCAGAATGCCCACTATCTCCCCAACATTCCTATGGCTCTTCTGTGCCACTTTAGTCCCAGGACCCATCCTGACAGGCATGTTTCACCTCCACAACCATCCCAGTCCATCTAGCATTGTGCTGGATAAGGGGGGACCGGATCCCTGTAGCATTTCCTGCAGGTGTAGCTGTCAGATTGTATCAAACCTGGGGAGTTTGGAGCTGGGACCCTCATTTTTGTAAAATCAGGCACAGGGTCCCTGGCACACCCAGAGTTTGCCACAACCCTGGAGGGCAATGCAAGTTGCATCACTCTCAGAGCACTTTGAGAATCAAGCCGTGAGAAAGTACAGAAAGTATAGGATTTGAGAACAAATGGGAAATGAGATTTTCAGGACTTGAGAAAAATGAATTGTCTGACAGTGACAGTGAAAACTGAAAATGGAGTAAATGTTTCTCACAGTAAAGCTACTGTTGTTGTAGAAAAAAGCTGCCCCCCCCCCCCACAGCACTAGTCCAGCACAGCAGTACCACACAGAAAGAGAAGGGAAAAAGAAAAGTTAGGCTCTAGACAAAAACATTCAAAATTATGTCTACAGATACAGAAAGCCAAATAAAATGTTGTTTAGAAAAAAAAGCTTTATGCACTGAAAAACAGTACAAATCAAGTCAAAACTGAGCTCTAAGTACTGCAATACAAAAAGACGCTGGCAGAAGGGGATAGGGAGAAGTACCAAGAGAAGCAAACGGAGGTCAGTAGGTGAAGCCAAAGCTCAGACAGAAAAGCACATTGCAGAATCAGTAGGTAGAGGGAACAAAACCTTTTACAGCTACCTAAGTGAAAAAAGAAGAGCAAAGGGAGGGATAATGAGACTGAAGGGGAGGATGGGGGCCTCATGGAGGATGACAACAGTAAAGCTGACATACTGAACAACTGAACATATATTTCTGCTCAGTCTTTATTGAAGAAGAGGAGGGTAATGGTCCTGAAGGATGTAAAAGTGGTGGGAATGGTGCAGAAATGGACACAAGTCCCTTTACACAGGAAAGGGTCCTAAAGGAACTGGAAGACATAAGAGTCAATAAAGCAATGGGGCCAGATGAGGTGCACCCCAGGGTCCTAAAGGAACTAAGAGAGATAGTGGCTGAACCTCTGGCAATCCTGTTTAGTCGATCACTGGAAACAGGGGAGGTACTCAAAGACTGGAGGACAGCAGATGTAGACCCCTTATACAAAAGCTGGAACAAAGGGGATGCAGGAAACTACAGACCAGTCAGCCTGACCTCAGTAGTGGGGAACATCATGGAAGCTCTACTGAAGGAGAGATTGGTGGAACATCTGGTTGCCAGTGGACTACAGGATCCAAGGCAGCATGGTTTCACCAGGGGAAGGTCATGCCAGACCAATCTCATTGAATTTTTCGACTGGGTGACAAGAGAGGTGGATCAAGGGAGGGCAGTGGATATGGACTATCTGGACTTCAGCAAGGCCTTAGATACTGTGCCACATAGAAGGCTATTAAACAGCGGAATATGGGAGTGGGCAGGACATTAGTGCGGTAGGTGGGTAACTGACTCGGTGGCAGGACACAGAGGGTGGTGGCAAATGGCTGTCACTCCACAGAGGGAAGAGTGATCATGGGGTACCACAGAGATCAGTGCTGGGACCGGTCCTATTCAAAATCTTCATCAGTGACATTGTGCGGGACCTAGAAGGCAGAATTTCCCTGTTCGCTGATGACATGAAGCTCAGTAACAGAGTAGACACACCAGAGGGTGTAGACAGATTGAGAAGGGACCTTCAGAAGCTTGAAGAATGGTCAAGGGTTTGGCAGTTATAATTCAATGCAAAGAAGTGCAAGATAATGCATATGGGGCAGAAAAAACCTGGAACAAAATATCAGTTGGGGGGGTGAGGATATAGCATGCACCAAGCAGGAAAGGGACCATGGGGTTATCATTTCTGATGACCTCAAGGTAGGGAAACAGTGCGACAAGGCAGCAGGTAAAGCAAATAGGATTCTGGGATGAATAGTCAGGGGCATCACCGGCAGGAAAAGGGAGGTCATAATTCCACTTTACAAGACACTAATGAGGCCCCACCTGGAGTACAATGTACAGTTCTGGACACCTTACCTATGTAAGGACATAGACAGGGTAGAGAAACTTCAGAGGAGGGCAACAAAGATGGAACAGGCATCACATGTCCTATGATGACAGGTTGAAGGACTTGAATATGTACTCCCTGGAGGGGAGGAGGGAGACAGGGGATATGATATAGACATACGAGTACCTTTTTTGGAGGAACCGCTGCAGGAATACACTATTTTCCAGCTAAAAAGATTTTCCAGGACTAGAAGGCATGGGTTGAATTTGGAGGGAAGGCAATTCAGAAGAAACGTGAGGACGAATTTCTTCACAGAAAGGGTGGTGGACAAGTGGAACACCCTGCCAGAGGAAGTAGTAGTGGCTAAAATAATCATGGGATTTAAGAATGCATGGGATAGACATAAGGGAATTCTGGAGGTCGGGGTAAGGGGCAACAGACTTCTAGAAAAACATAAAGGGAACTTACAAGCTCAAATGAGAAGACTGGGTGGTCTCTAGGCCCTTATCTGCTGACAGTGTCTATGTATCTAGTACAGTACAGATCCTATTTCCTGAACACATTTCCTTTAACAACACACAGCACAAACTTTTGCAGCCCCATTTTCAGCCATTCCAGGACTAAATTCCTCACTACAGCCACCGCTGCGTTACAAGTTCTCCACAACTGTGGACATTATGTTTTCAACCCATGTTCCACATGGGCAGCAGGCACAGGTGTGGGGGATGTTACACCTGGTCCAACCAGTCAAGACATTTTGGCATAGCTGTGCCAATAAAATGCCAGAGGCTGCTGTAAATGGCAAAGCCAGTCATAAGCCACCTTCAGTTTTGAAAATCTTATGTCTGCAGAAAAACTGTGGCTCAGCAAGTGATGGCCCACTTGTGCCAGTTTTTCCCTCACCAGATTTCTGGGGGTGTTGAAAATCTGGCCACTGGTCTGTTTCCTGCTGCATAGTAACAGTGTGATTTGCAGGTCACATGGTGCGACAACAGCACTGAATGACTCAGCCGTTCTGTGAAGTCCCAGTGAACTTCACCAGTGAAGCTATAAATTCACAATTTTGGAAAGTTGTCAATACCTTGAAGTCTGACTTCATAAAGTATGAATAACTTTGCAGATTTGTGAGACTTCACAAAGTTTTTGTGGATTGAAAGTTTACACACTTCACACACCTCTAGCAGCATATTGACAAATACAAATATTTTAGTGTCTGTGCATTGATTTTGGTAGAGTTAGATCAAGACTCTTTCTCCATGAAGTGTAAATATTTTTTTTTCAAAGTCATACATGAAAATTATATTTTGAAGTTTCAGCTCCTGGAAAATAAGCCCTTATATATTTGGGTTGCCCCCCCCCCACCTCTGTCCATGAAGCCCAACACAAGGTTTGATCAGGTGTACATCTGTCCTACCCTGAACCTCAACTGGGTGGATAAACCAAGGCTTTAGGAGGACATAGAATGTGAGGTAGTGTCCGAAGAGGTGCTTCAGAAGCCTCTTGAGAGCTGGACTAGACAGTGTAGGAGTATGAAATGCATATTAAAAAAAGAACCTCCTAGGTAGGAAGAGTTCTTTCACCTATTCACAGCCTGTGTGTTTAAATGTGGTCTGGTGGACTTGATCTACCCATGTTATTTTTAACATTACAGTACTGGTGCTTCATTTAAGATAAATTTAACAAATTTTGTTTGCAGAAGCTGCCACCTTGAAGAAGAAATGGGTACGTTGTGGGAAATTGTCAATTCAATCAACCATTTTTATTTTACCAGGAATAGCACCATTGAGCAAGCTCATTTTCAAGGTGGTGAGGGACACAAGATAAATACATGGAAGAAACAATACAATTCATACATTATACAGTGACAATAACATTTACATTGCAATTGGGGAGGTATATGGTAATACCACAGTGTTGTAAACAGTACAATTGTGATCAGGAATAAAACATTCTGAAAATATATTGATTTGATGAAACAAGATACATGTCATCGTGATAATGTATACTCACTTGAAGCGCCTTGCTGTGGCACATCCACCAGTATGAGCCAGTTGTGCTATTTTGGGGTCTCTGTGTCTCATGACCCAGTGGTGTTTCAACTACTTAACAGTTCTGGACACACCTGTATCCCTTTTCATTCTCCTAGCTATCTTTCCCAAACTCTGTCCCTGTCTTTGGAGTGTAACCCTGTTGCCAGGTGAGAGAAGCACCCCTGCTTCCTCACCTGATCTAGGAGAAGTGCTGTCTCAGTATCAGAAAAGTTTGGGCTTCTAAGAGGCATTTTGTTGTGTATTGAGCTGTGAGGCACAGTGTGCTGCACAATCCACCAACAAATGTCCAGGCCTAGCATTTTTGCACACATGCGATAGTGAATCACATGTGAAAATGCATGTGCATCAAATTCAGCACGTGTTAACGCACATGCGTGAAAATGTCTACTGCCATTACATTTTATTGCGCATGTGTGTTAAAAGGTGTGTGATGGTATGATTAACATGGAATACCATGTGCTAACATTTCCCAATGTGTACATCCCTGTGAGACAATCTGTGAACTTGCACTGTGTATCAGTAGCACTGAGTTAAGCAGATATATCACATTAGGTCCCATGGATTTGTCACATGCCAGCCCATTGCAGACCTTAGTAGTCGACCTATACCAGTGCCAATACACACATGTGGCTTGCAAACATTACACATATGTCATTGTTCCACTGTAGAACCTAGTGCATGCACATCATAGGCAATATATGTTGTAATGTACAATGTAAATTATACCTTTGCCTGCTGTTGTGCATGCAATACTGTTCCATTGCTGATAACTATGCACTGATGTGCTCTATCATAACTCCCTCCAAAAGCACCATATGCCACATATGCTCATTATATGCATCCCTTATCACCCTACATGCATCGCAACTGTGGACAGACCATGGACTGTAATATTATGAGCACGTATACAGGGCACATACATAATAGGAATGTGCCTCTGCAGTATACAGTATACACATATGGTACAATGTAGTCATAGCTATGCATGTACATGTGAAATGTCCCAGCGGCAGTGCCTGTACACGCATACCCCATCATAGTCATAACCATGTCACAGAGAGCTCCATATACACGCAAACAAGTTAAAGACCATATGTGACACTGCACAAATGGGACATACGTTGGGGCTCATTCCATATGGTGATGTGTGTACAAATGGCACCCAACTAGCAGCCATGGGTATTATTTTGTGTGAATGTAGAATAATATATGTGGTACAATGGTTTCATGAATATATGGAGGTTATGGTTATATCACTTACCAAATGGATGTGCACATGTGTTTGACTGTATAATACTATGTGACATTGTATGTAACTTGTGGCTCATCATGTGTTTTACATCCCTATAGGTGACAGTAGATATCCTCTCAGGACATGTCTGATGAAACCTGTATATTCCCCACAGACACAACAGGAAGAAAGATACAACACCAGCCATTCAGCCACTAGATCAGTGATTGAAAGGACATTTTGAATACTGAAAATGCGCTTCCGACGTCTTGATAAATCTGGAGGTAAGTAAGTAAGTAAAATTTAATTTATATAAAGCGCCCTTCCCAAGCTCAGGGCACCCTTACAATAATTCAAATCACTTAACAACATGTTTCAGAATAATAAATCAAACAATCATACAATACACTTACTTATTATGTTCCAGCAAATGCTAGGGCAAAAAGGAAAGTCTTTAGTTGTTTTTCAAAACTTTCAACAGTTAGGCAATCTCGTATCTGACAAGGTAGAGAATTCCACAGGGTTGGTGCCATATAGGCAAAAGATCTACCTCCAGACATATTTAGACGTACCCTGGGAATCTCTAGCGATCCTTCATCAGAGGACCGAAGAGAACGGGCAGGACAGTATGGCACCAAGAGCTCTTTCAGGTAGTGAGGTCCTGAATCATGTAGGGCCTTAAAGGTCAATAATGCGACCTTGAAGGTGATCCACCACTGTATTGGCAGCCAGTGCAGATCACGCACCTGAGAAGGCCTGCAAAATATTTTTGGCCTGTTGCATACTACACAATATAGCTATTTTGCACAAAATGCCTATGCCTGAGAACCCAGGTCCAGAGATAGATAGGGACAATGGCAGAGGCCCACACAGGCCTCAAACACTGTCTCCACCAAGAGTGAGGTGTGAGGCAGCTGCTTGTGCACGATGTACCGCATGGTTGATACAGGACTTTTCCTAAACACACCTGGTCATACAGCATCATCATGTAATATGAACACGTGACACATGTGGTAATACCCAATGATCACACACAAGGACATGGGCATTTGAAATATACTGACACTCGTGGTCATGGTTGGATCGTGTACATCAGTGCCATGTACATGTCATGAATGTTATATAATGGCTGTGCTGTGGCAGAAATGTTGTTGGATAATCTGCATATCATTCACATCTGTGTATTTCAGGTGACAATAAATGAAGACATACACACCTGACATGTGTAATCACTTCAGCAGTCCTAGTGGCACTTACAGTCACAGTGAATACCTCTTGTGTTGCCCCTATGTATATGATGTGTGGATGCAGCTGCCTCACACCTTCATGGACATCTCTATACAGATGATACATATGCTGTACATAACTCCATTATTACAGATGGCATCTCTTAGAACATGGCAGCACTGTAGAGGCCTATGATATCACATCACATGTACAGGACCATCTGAACCACAGTTGTATGATAGTTTTGCAGCCAGGGACACTGTAGGTCGATATAGGAAACTTCGTTCTCTATTAATTGTACATATGCAGGAAACAGGTTGTATGCAGGTGCCATGCTTTGCATTTTGCATGTCTCACTGTTGTATTCACAGTGGACATGGCACTATCAACATGTAATGTGACAAAATAACAGTGTGTACCGTTATAGTGACTGTAGTTCTATACAAATGCCTTGGATAACATGCAGAGGGATTGGACACAGTACCTGACAGCACATTACAAACATTTTACAAGCAGCCATTGTGTATATAGGTCTGCATTTGCAACAACATCAATGGCATTCTGTGTCAATGCAATGCTAAGGGATCATGCTTGTAGATAGGTGACACTGTATAGATGTGAATAATAACACCCATCAGAAAGACAACTGTAGCTTTATAACACAAACCGCATGATACAACATCAACATGCTACTGTATGTGTGCAACCATTCCTTTCTAGATGTCAACATGCATGTATCGGTATACAACACACATGATGGAAAAACACCTTGGTATTAGCAACATACATGTAATAATTGTGCAGCCACTGTAGCCAAGAGCGTACAGGACAGAGCTGTGAATGTTCCTGGAACCTGTGGACATGTGCTTGATTCCCACAACCTCCACTCTCTCACTGTGTGTCTCTGAGCAAGTCACAGAACCAGCACAAAGTCCACAAGTTACCCCTGAACACAGGCACTTGTGCCTGGTAGAGCCTCACCTATTAAAACAAAACTGAATATATCAATATATAATGGATTGTACAGGCATACAGTAGTGTGATGGTTATCATGTGTGTTGTATGTTCCAGTACAGTACACATTCAGTCCTATGAAGATAGCTAGACAGAACCCACGTTATAGTATCATGTTCTGTTTCAGTACAGTACTGTATGTTACTCCACTAATGTTTATTGCAGAGGTTTATTCATACATACCTGTTTACAACTTATGCATCATGAACAAATGATGATATACACAAAGGATACAGTATCACCATTATTGTAATATATATGTCCAAGGTCAAGGAAGCAACATTGACACATAGGGCATGGGTGTATGTGAGTTCAAACGCATACATCAATCAATGCCAGAATTTGAAGACAGATAGGCATACATGTAATGACAATCTGTACCATAACAAAAACAAATTTCTTCCTACCACTGACATACGTGTAACTCCCATACAGCTGTCCCTCCTACCATAGTGTGTCCCAAAAGGAGGCATACAGGGAGTGGTTAGCAGCACACTACATATGTGTTTCCCACAGATAATGTGCCATGGGAGTCCAGCCCAAGAGAGTATCCTGACCCCATGATACACTGGCACTAGGTAGATGACTCACAACAATGAATGCGATACTCAATTAACAGCAATTGTGGGATGCTATGGGCATATTGAAGCACTATGCTGTGGTGGAGGCCATTATGGACCCTGGATAATCCAGCAGTGCTAATAATGCCCACTGTGTTGTGTGTTCCTATGCATAGAGTATAGGCCACATTATGACATCCGCATGACTACAACATGATAATCATGATACTGTGTTACATCTATATGCAGTCCTCTGATATGATGATTGCAACACATTCTTAGCCTGCAGTACAGTACGCAAACAAAGTATTGTGGAACACCATTCGTCCAGTGCAGTATAGGATCTGAGACAGCATGGATCCACATCATGATAATCAATCATGTCAGACTTCTCTAACATATGCATGTGACATGTTGAATCGGGTAGAGGATCAGGGTGGTGCTCTGGAATTGTCCTAACAGGAAAACAGTACAGCCTGCAATACATCTCCTCACAGATGACATGTCAACATGCTGGGCAGTATGGGAATGTGTCAAAGGGTGGCACACAGGTTTAGGGTACTGGCTGAGTGATGGGAGACAGAGTGTTGTGTTAAACAGTGCCCAATGTGAGGTACATAGGATGACCACTGGTGTGCCACAGTAATGAGGCAACACCTGTCCTATGTCTGAATAGCTCACAATGTGCATGTTCTGTGTGGAACGATGTTCCTCATTGCGGATGGCATTATGATCTGCAGTGGTGTGGATACTCCCGGAGGTGTGGAAATAATGAGGTGGGTCACAGGTGTACTGGAGGTGTTGTCTAATATGTTACATCTTGGATTCAATGCATATAGGTGCAATTCCATGCCTATGGTGTGCAATAACCCAGTATAGGTTTACATGGGAGGGAGGTGAGAGACGATTGTCACCTAACATTGTACGTATTTGTACTGAATCCTATGCAATGCCTGATACACTAGAAGGGGGAACACATAAGGGGAACTGACGATATTCAATGTCACTGAGAGGGTGATGGAGAGGTGGTACAGTCTCTCCCACAGAGTAGTTGAGTCTTACACAATTCAGTGCTTCAACAATGTGTGAGATAGGCACATGGGAATCATATAGGTGGGACAAAAGGGGGGGCCTTGTCTCAGCATCTTGGATGGCCTAAGCATTAGTAAGAGTGATATGTCACACAGGATGGGCCACAAGGTGCCACTACCCACAACATCAATGCAATATGAAGGTAGAGGAACATGTACCACATCTGTGGAGGACCACAGGATGCTGGGGCACAGGTAAGAGGATCTCAGGCGAACAACCAGGGTGGTGTGGTGCCTGACCAGCTTCCAGATCTGTCTTGTACAGATCACTGGTGATATCTCATCTTAAATGATGTATTGATTCCAGACTCCACAGCAATGTAAGCAAATCATACAAAGTGATGGCTATTCATAGAACAGCAGCAATGTTGTTTGTTCTGCACCAAATGTCATTAAAACTGGAATATATTGAGATTGAATGAGATACCTCAATATGTATACCTTACAGTGCATGGGCTACTGGAGATAGGAACAAAGAACATCTACAGGCATACTGAGGGCACCAGAGTGTTGGATCCTTACTAAAAGAATATGTCTCCTGAATACTACAAACCATACAGGTGGGCTTTGAGGGGGTGGATCAGAGGTCTGCAAGGACCTCTGTATTCAATAACAGGGTTGATGGGTGCATAGTAGACTCACATCACAGAGGCTGGAGTGCAAACTCAGTCAGGGACAATCAAGCATGCATCGGATGAACATTGGGAACCTGATTGTAGGAACAGGGAGGTAAGGCAAGTTTGATTAGTGTATGCATTGTTCCTAATCATGTTGTTCATGGGCTGTGGGTGGGACTAATTACATATGTGATGTTGTAATGTGTGTGTGACATGTGAATAGGATATCGATGGCACATCCATGCACTCAAGACCCACCAGGGCCACTGCCGTTGCCTCAGAGGTTGTCAAGACAGAGGAAGCGGTTGGACCACAGTGGGCTCAGGGAGGGTGAGGGTGAGGTGGAACAAGGCGAGCTCTCTCCAGTTGTACCTCCACAATTCATATGCCATTCTGGCAAAGTGTGGTTCCTCTGTGGATGCACCCCGGTGGGAGACCAAGGAGGATGCTGGAAACTCCACAAAGAGACCCACAGGAGGGTGGCATGGGACCCCAGACAGAAAGGAAACAACTCCTGGTGGGGACTCCATTGTTGAGAAGGAAAACTGGGGAGGAAGGGAGAGGGGTAAGGTGCCTGCCTGGGCCATGGCAGGAGGGACAGGGAGCAAATCCTCAGGATCAGCTGGACCAGTTGCACAGGGAAGGGAGCTGGATGTCATTGTCCACCATGGACAAAACAGCCTGGCTGAAAGGGATCAGAGCAGTGCAGGAAGAGTTTGTGGAGTTGGGAGAGGATTAGACAAGCAGCACACACGGTAACCTCTTGGAGGTGCTGCCTGTTCTATGGCATGGATGAGGCTAGGGTGCTCCACACCATGGGATTCAATCAGTGGTTGGAAACAGTGTTGCAGAGCTCAGGTTTGGTCTCATTGGGGATCAGGTCCACCTGGACTGAAGCAGGCCTATACGGTGTGATGGTCTGCATCTGTCCAGGAGGAGAACCAGGATCCTAGGGTGATAGGTTTAAATGCTTCATTGGCAAGCATTGAAAATAGCCAAGGTGGGAGGCATTGGAAAGGGCTGGAAATCTAACTCCCCCCAAAACAAATCAGGGTAGTAAAGTGAGGTCAACACTAAGATAGAGATGCTGATAGGAGAAGGCTAGGGGTAAATGGAGAAAATGGACACAAGCACAAGGACAGTGGATAGGAACTGCAAGGTAAGGTCATCAAGACATGGAGGGTAATGAGCACCAATGCCCATAGTCTGGGCACAAGCTCACAACATGTGGCCTTGATAGAAGAGGAGATGCCTGAATATCGTAGTCAATCAACAGAAACATGGTACACAGAGAACCATGACTGGGATGTAAACACACCAGGGCACACAACCTACAGGGACAGACAGAGAGGGTAGAAGAGGGGTGAGGAATAGCTCTCATGTAAGGGAAGGGATAAAAGCAATGCAACAAAAGTAAACAGGGAGGAGAGGAGGCACTGTGGGTCACCTGAGAGACTGGAAATGGCACCACAATCCGCACAAGGGTTGTGGCTACAGACCCCCATGTCAGGGAGAGGGAAATGGACAAGGATATATGATAGAAGGCATCCTTAGGATGGCAGAGAAAGGGAAGATATGCTGATGGGGACCTGAATATGCCAGATATTAACTGGAGCACCTTGCTGCAGCCACATCCAAGAGCAGGGCCATTCTTGATGCTCTACAGGGTGGCATGCCCCAGACAGCTAGTTTTGGAAACCCACTTATGAGGGCGCAATCTTAGACCCCTGTGACTTCAAATGGGGACAGTGACAACTCCTCAGATCTAGAAGTGGGTATACATCTGGAAACAAGTGACCACCAAACAGTGTGGTTCACGATAAATCAGCTACAGAGTCAAGCCATGCCAAAAGTGGGGTATTGGACTTGA
Source organism: Neoceratodus forsteri (assembly GCA_016271365.2). Taxonomy (NCBI): domain Eukaryota; kingdom Metazoa; phylum Chordata; order Ceratodontiformes; family Ceratodontidae; genus Neoceratodus; species Neoceratodus forsteri. The sequence goes on from CM057451.1 coordinate 47,564,953, forward strand.
GGATGGCTGACTTAGGCAAGATGGGAGAGTGCCTTAGAAAGCACTAGCAAACAGGCTAGAAGGAGGGTGGAACAACAATGGGAAACATCAAACTGCCATCACAGAGGCAACAAGCCTTTGTGCACAGCAAATAATAAAATCAAAACCAAAGAAAAAGCCATTATGGTTCTCAAAGAGGTGTGGGAAGTTAGGGAGAAAAGATAGCACTTAAGAATTATAAGGAAACATGAAAGGAGCAGGACAGAGAACTGTACCAGTTAAAGCAGAAGGAAGCAGGAGGAAGTCAGAATAGCAAAGGCCAAACTGAGGAAAAGACAGCCTAGCTCGGTTAAGAAGGATAAAACCTTTGATAGGTATATCAGGAGTGTTGAAAAAGACAAAGGGAGGATAAAAGTGAGAGCTGAATAGAAGGCTGAGGTTGGGCAGAGAGGGACAGTGAAAAGCAGGATACTGAACCAATCACTTCCTGCTCAATGTTCCTAAAACAGGAGAAGGGGGAGGTGCCTAATCTAATTAACAGAAGCACTCTGGATAGGGGGCCCAATCCTGTACTTTCACAGAGGACAGGTCTCTGAAAGAACTCTACAACTGAAGGTGGACAAAGTAATGGGGCCTGACAGAATTCACCCCAGAATTCTAAAAGAATTAAGGGGAGAACTAGTGACACCACTGACTACCCTTTTTAACAGATCATGGGAGGATGGTGTGGTACGTGAGGACTGGAGGAAGGCGGATGTGATTCCCCTTCACAAAAGTGGGAGGAAGACACAGGCAGGAAACTACAGACCTGTCAGTTTGACCTCTGTGGTAGGGAAAGTGATGGAATCACTTCTGAAGGAAAAAGTTGTTGAGTACCAGAGGCCAGTGGGGCTGGGACCCAGGGCAGCATGGGTTCACAAGCAGGAAGGTCATGTCAGATGAGATCTAATTGATTGCATTGATTGGGTGACCAAAAGTAGTAGACCAGGGAGGGGCTGTGGACATGGCCTACTCCAGACTTTAGCAAAGGCATTTGACACAGTCCCACACAAAAGATTAGTCCAATCAAACTAATCAGCCTGGGGGTGGGTCCCAGGGTGGTAGCCTGGGTAAAACATTGGCTGGACAACAGGACACAGAAGGTAATTGTAAATGGAGTCCTCTGAAGAAAGAGGAGTTACTAGTGTGGTACCTTAGGTCCTAGTACGGGTCCAGTCTTTGTTAATGTCTTTATAAATGAGCATTGCAGAGGGACTGGAAGGAAATGTATGCCTCTTTACAGATGATACAAAGATCTGCAGCAGGGTTGATACCTAGGAGGCGTAGAAAGGATGAGAAGTGACTTGCAAGGTTGGAGGAATGGTCAAGTATGGCAGCTTGGATTCAATGCAAAGATGTGCAAATAATGCACCTGGGAAACAAAACCTAGGAAAGATTGGCCAATGGCGGGAGGAGGTAGTAACAACAACAAATGTGGAAAGGGACCTGGGGTAATCTTATCAGATGACCTTAAGGTTAGCAAGCAATGTGGAGAAGGCAGTAGGGAGGGCTCTGGGATACTGGAATGTACAGAGAGGCATTACCAGCAGAAAACAAGAGTTGTTAACCTTCTGTACAGACAGTTGGTGAGACCCCATCTGAGTACTGTGTCCAGTTCTGGAGACCCCATCTCTGCAAGGACATAGACAGGATTGAGGCAGTCCAGAGTGAGGGCAACCAAATGGTGTAGGGTCTGCAAGAGAAGCCTACAAGGAGAGACTAAAGGAGCTTAAATGTATACCCTTGAAGAAAGGAGGAGAGGGAACATGATAGAAACTTTTAAGTACCTCAGTGGAATCAACAAAGTCCAAAGAGGTAGCATCTTTCAGAAAAGGATGTGCAAAACAAGGGACACAATGTGAAGATAGAGGTGTGACGGCTCAGGGACAATGTGAGGAAGTATTTTGTCACTGAGAGGGTGGTGGGCTTATGGAACAGCCTTCCTGAGGAGGTGTGGGTCTAAAACTGTGGAAGAATTCAAGAATGCAAAGGACAGACATGAGACAATTCTTATGGGGATAGGAAAGATTGAGGTTTGGTTAACTAGGATCTGCAGCTTATCCTGTAGGTAGGAACTGGGCAGACTAGGTGGGCCAAGTGGTCCTTATTTGTCATCAACATATATGTTTTTGTGTTTCTATGTGGACATGTGCATGGTGTTGATGGTTGACAGAATCTGTATAGGATACTGTAGAGGCAACGGAATGTGTCAGTCATACGTAGTTATGATGACCGTCATGATCCAGTGCATACATTGATATCTTCAATGCAAGTCACTGTTGTATATATCAGACCATTCTATTGTGATGTTTTCTTTGGTGGTCTTCCTCTACCAGAATATTTCCTTTTAGCTGCTGGTTGTGACACTGATTGTTGTGCCTGTATTGTCACACCCTCTGTGCTTACTTTTCTTGGTCTACCCATATGTGTCGTCTTCTGGGCCTTTTCATGTGTGACACATGTGTCTACCTGTTTCCTGCCATGTCTACTTCATGTTTGACCTTCTTCTGGACTGGTACTGTTCCACCTTCTGATGTCACCTGCTTGCCCATGTTGTGTGTCTTGCATTTCTCTTGTGGAACATTAGCATTGTCTCCTTGTGTACTCACTGATATGGCTGTGTTGGTGTCACTGTCTGGGGTACTGTCTGATGTACATGGGACCACTCATTGTGAGCTACGGGCTGAAGTACTGTAGGAATTGCTGCTGATGTACCTGTTAACTGATTGCTGTAATATGTAGTGGACATGTTTGTGGACGTGTCCTGTATCAGTGATTGTGCATGGTGCATCTGGTGTGGTGTCCATATGGTAATGTGTGTGTGTGTGGGTATGGTTTGTACCATGCTATCCATTCCAAAGTGGGCAGGTTCAGAGTGTGTTTCGATGCCTGATGTGGCATTGTGGACTACTGTCACCACATCCTGTGTCATGTGATCTATTGTCTAGTGTTGTGGGAGTTATTTGGCTACCATTTCCCACATTGCATTGTTGGCTCATGAGCATTTTCTTGATCTGCACCATTTCCTCAGACGATACAAACTACTGCATTTGTGGTACATTGTAATGCTTCTGTCTGCCTTTCTGTAGGTCTGAATTCCTCTGATTGTGTGTGTCATTCTCTGAGAGCTATAACACTGTTCTGCATGATATTGTTTTGTTGTACTGTAGCGTCTGCCATTGTCTTCACTGCATCTGTCAGTGCTGACATGCTGCTTTCATGTGCATAGCCAATAACATTGTTAGATGCAGCAACACTGCATGGCATCTACCATTAGTTGTGATTGATGGGCCATATGTCCATTGTGCTGTACCATGCTGTCATGCATGTCTTACAGTGTCAGCTATCTGACCCTCCACATCAAGCATGGCCCATGCGTACTGTATGTTCAGACTGCACATCATCCACTCCCTGGTCAGTGTGTGCCTCGCTGTGTATGAATGATGGTGTGCCTTCTGGGGTCTGATGGTCAACATGACTTGACGGTGTTTGGCCAGTGACAGGTCATATGAACTTGGTGATAGGTCTGCAGCTATGTTCTCAAGCAGGACATTCATCATCATGGTCTGTTGTGACATCATGGGCATCCACTACCTCACGATCCTGTTCTGTTGTTGTTGTATTGGTGGGTTGATCATCTGCAGTGTTTGTTTGTGGAGGTTCTGCTGTACTTGTTTCAGTGGTTTGGTTCACTGGCGGTCTTTCCATGTTCACCAGGCTGTGTTCTTGACCTCTGCTTTGTCCTGTGTGTTAGTCCTTCTTGCATTTCATCCACTTGGGCTGTAAATGAACATAACAGATTTATTAGTAGTGCTCCATACAGGTGAGCCATGAACCCCTGTATTGGCATTCATGGTGCAGGCATAGCAGAGCCATGGACATATGTTACACATTGATGTACCTAGACAAAATGTCATGACTGGCAATGCATGATTATATATTTTATAACATCCCAATGGATTTCCTGTGTTCTGATTGGCTGAGACTCTGTTGTGGCCATTGGAGGTTGATACCTGTACCAATGCATACTTAAAGGTCCATGCCAAGTGTGTTAACTCTCATAATTCAGGTACCACATAATTCCTGATCACCGTCACTATAATGGCTGCATCCTTTACAGATAGATGGTACTCATCATGTAGGGCACCAACCTGATTGACCACAATGGTATGCAATGCTTGTCATACATTTCATGTTGCGTTCACTTAATAGCACCTTTTTAAACACAGAGGCCCAGATATTCAAACTGCGCCACAAAGGTGCACAATAGCAGGAGCAAGCGCAAGTCCACTGCGCCCATGTGCAACATGCGCAATATTCAAACACTGCGCAGGTCAAGATGCTCCTGCGGCATACGACTAAATATTGCACCGACTGCACCATAGCGCAACCAGGGATGTGCAGTGGCGCAGGTCAGATGCACAATAGCAAAACCAGGGACACCTAGTGGAGCAGGGCAGCAGTGCAACAGCACAACCAGGGATGCGCAGGGACAGGATGCAGGGGCCCACCACCCATGGTAGGGATGGGCAGAGGAGCACACAGCAGAACAGACATCGCCCCCCACACCCCATGCACCGCACAACTGGAGGAGAGTAGGAAGAACCACCGGCCCAGGGACACCAGCAACAAACCCACTGCCGTGGCATGGTGCCCCAGCACACACCCTTGCAAGCTGTGACGGTCACACATGGATGCCCGTCCACCCCGCGCCGCACCATCCCACCAATGCAGAGTACACCCTGCACCACGATCCCCATACACCCTGCCCAGGAGTAGCGCCCAACAATGCAGGACATCCCAAGCATGCCACCACCCCCACTGTGACAATACCCTGTGCACCACAAAACCATGCAAGGCAGCCCCACCACGAGCATCCTACAGCAGGCAGCAGCAGACAGCGAAGCAATGTCTGCATACACAGTGCCGCCATGCACATCCCCCCCCAGGTACAGCTGTGAGACCAACCATGCGTCAGCACATGAGGTACCACGCATGTGACAGGGCATGCCCCGGACACCACCACCAGTGTTACAGCACCCTGCACCCTCCCTAAGGCACACCCCATCCCAGCACTGGCCACAACAGCCAGCGCGAACACCCCACAGTTGCATGGGCTGTCGCACACAGGATGCAACACGGTGGACGGACAAACAACCACCCATGCCAAGGGCACACCAGCACAGGGACACAGTGGCGGGATGTGCATAGCCAATAACATTGACAGATGCAGCAACAGCCTGCATGGCATCTACCATTAGTTGTGATTGATGGGCCATATGTCCATTGTGCTGTACCATGCTGTCATGCATGTCTTACAGTGTCACAGCTATCTGACCCTCCACATCAAGCATGGCCCATGCGTATTGTGCATGTTCAGACTGCACATCATCCACTCCCTGGTCAGTGTGTGCCTCGCTGTGTATGAATGATGGTGTGCCTTCTGGGGTCTGATGGTCAACATGACTTGATGGTGTTTGGCCAGGTGACAGGTCATATGAACTTGGTGATAGGTCTGCAGCTATGTTCTCAACAGGACATTCATCATCATGGTCTGTTGTGACATCATGGGCATCCACTACCTCACGATCCTGTTCTGTTGTTGTTGTATTGGTGGGTTGATCATCTGCAGTGTTTGTTTGTGGAGGTTCTGCTGTACTTGTTTCAGTGGTTTGGTTCACTGGCGGTCTTCCATGTTCACCAGGCTGTGTTCTTGACCTCTGCTTTGTCCTGTGTGTTAGTCCTTCTTGCATTTCATCCACTTGGGCTGTAAATGAACATAACAGATTTATTAGTAGTGCTCCATACAGGTGAGCCATGAACCCCCTGTATTGGCATTCATGGTGCAGGCATACAGCAGAGCCATGGACATATGTTACACATTGATGTACCTAGACAAAATGTCATGACTGGCAATGCATGATTATATATTTTATAACATCCCAATGGATTTCCCTGTGTTCTGATTGGCTGAGACTCTGTTGTGGCCATTGGAGGTTGATACCTGTACCAATGCATACTTAAAGGTCCATGCCAAGTGTGTTAACTCTCATAATTCAGGTACCACATAATTCCTGATCACCGTCACTATAATGGCTGCATCCTTTACAGATAGATGGTACTCATCATGTAGGGCACCAACCTGATTGACCACAACGGTATGCAATGCTTGTCATACATTTCATGTTGCGTTCACTTAATAGCACCTTTTTAAACACAGAGGCCCAGATATTCAAACTGCGCCACAAAGGTGCACAATAGCAGAGCAAAGCGCAAGTCCACTGCGCCCATATGCAGCAATATTCAAACACTACGCGGAGTCAAGATGCTCCTCGACATACGACTAAATATTGCACCGACTGCACCATAAGCGCAACCAGGGATGTGCAGTGGCGCAGGTCAGATGCAATAGCAAAACCAGGGACACCTGGTGGAGCAGGGCAGCAGTGCAACAGCACAACCAGGGATGCGCAGGGACGGATGCAGGGGCCCACCACCCATGGTAGGGATGGGCAGAGGAGCACACAGCAGAACAGACATCGCCCCCCACACCCCATGCACCGCACAACTGGAGGAGAGTAGGAAGAACCACCGGCCCAGGGACACCAGCAACAAACCCACTGCCGTGGCATGGTGCCCCAGCACACACCCTTGCAAGCTGTGCGGTCACACGGATGCCCGTCCACCCGTGCCGCACCATCCACCAATGCAGGTACACCCTGCACCCGATCCCATACACCCTGCCCAGGAGTGGCGCCAACAATGCAGGACATCCCAAGCATGCCACCACCCCACTGTGACAATACCCTGTGCCACAAAACCATGCAGAGCAGCCCCACCACGAGCATCCTACAGCAGGCAGCAGCAGACAGCGAAGCAATGTCTGCATACACAGTGCCGCCATGCACATCCCCAGATACAGCTGGCAGGACCAACCATGCGTCAGCACGCGGGTACCACGCGTATGTGACAGGGCATGCCGGACACCACCACCAGTGTTACAGCACCCTGCACCCTCTAAGGACACACCCCATCCAGCACTGGCCACAGCAGCCAGCGCAGACACCCACAGGGTTGCATGGAAGCATGCGCCACACAGGATGCAACACAGTGGACAGACAAACAACCACCCATACCCAAGGGCACACCAACACAGGGACACAGTAGCGGGTCAACCAAGCCTCCGGCATGTGGCCATGGCAGCCGTGTGCACACGGGCAGAACCACTCCATGGCACAGGTGTGCCAGCAATGCTGTGCAGGTAGCCACGATGCCGTACGCCACCAGCATGCGGCTGGAGCACAAGTGACAGACAGTGGAGCACATCCCCTGCAACAGACACAAGTGACAGCATCAAGGTGGGACAACAGCAGAGGCAACAGTGCCACCCGAAGCAGACGTGCATCACAGCAGTGACAGGAGGCAACCTGGCATCATGCTGGGTACAGTGGCTGTCCAGCATGGGCAGCCACCACTGACATGCCAGCAGACTGTGCAAGTCACAGACATGCAAGGGTGGCAGCTTCACAGGCCATGGGCGGTCTGACAGGTGCACCATGAACACAGTGCATGCACCGTGTACCACTGCACACAGTCATCCAGAGCACAGGGAACAACACACAAACCACAGACAGTGACTGAGAGCAACACCCACACCAAACTTGCCTCCCCATGGACACACACACACACACACACACCCATGATAGCATCACCCCCGACACCATGCACACTACTGCAGCTGAGCACCATTAGCCCGCTACAAATCAGAGACCACCACAGTAGGCATAACTAAACAAATGTATTGGAAGTATAAACAAAACTATGTACAAATTTACAGAACAAAAGGGGTGAGGGCCACAAACTGGGTGGGGGTGGGTAAGGGGCAGGGGTGAATGAATGGGAGAGGGAAGAAGGGGTGTGAGGGTGGGTTCAGGGGGTTGTTGTAGTCCATGGGTGGAATTTCTTCAGTGGAAGCCCTGCTCCCCGCTCCTATGGTGCCTCCTGCCATGCCTCCGTCTCATGCCATGCTGCTCCACCCTCTCTAGTATTGCCAGGGAGGCCCTGGCCACCTGGAGCAGCTCCTGCAGCGCCTCTCATTCCGGACCATCCGCTATCCACCTAGGACAAGGGAGCAGAGTCAATGGCAGAATGCACAGCCCCTGCAGCCCACCCATTGTGCATGGCATACAGCCATAGGACACGCCCTGTGATGGTGTCGACCACCCACAGTGATCATGTCCACAAGACCTGCCCTCCCAGGTGCACACAGCCATGCGGACCGCTGCACACACCCACCGCCCAAGTCCCACACAGCACCACTGTGGCTGTACAGTGACATGGCATTGCAGTGTGAAGGCAGTGGCACAGCCATGTACCTGGTGCACTCATGGACCACCAGTGATGCACTCCCAGACATGCAGTGCTACTGGACAGTGCTGACTGTACCATGTAGCATGCACGGCAGTAGTGTCAATGGATGGTGGCTGTGCTCTGCCACCCGCCCTGCTACACAGCATGTACAGAAAATCCTGGATGTAAGGCACTCACCATCATTGGGCTGGTCCTGGTGATGAGCCTGTATGGGACCTCCGGCATTGGGACATGCCTCACGCCTCTGCCTCTCCTCCCTCACACAGCGATGCTCCGCAGGGCCTAGGGTGCAAACATGGAGAGAGGAACATCAGTACAAACCGGTAACAAAGGCTCCCCACCCCCGGGTGTGTGCGATTCCACTCAGCCAAACCATTCAGCCCCCACCCCTATACCACCACCACCACTGCCCACACTGGACAGACCACCCCCCCATGTGGTGGACACATGCCCACCATGACACCCATGTGGATGCAACCAGTGTATGGATGGGGCACCTACCTGGCTGTGGAACAGCACCTCTCCTGGCGCATGCCCGCAGGCAGGTAAGCCTGTCTGGGTCCCTCCGCTGGAGGTCCCCGTTCTGGTGTCTGCACTGCTCAGCAGTTCTCTGGATCCCTGTTGCCTCCTCGAGGGCCACCGCCACCTCCTCCCACATGGCACTCCTGGCTCTGTCCAGGGGTGCCTCACCAAAGAGAGCACCAGCATGGGGCTCAACTAGTATGACTAGGTTTGCCAGTTCCACCTGGCTCCAGATCGGTGCTCATTGCCGTGCCATCCTTTCACCATGTCTGAATCAAAATGGTGCTCCCTAGTGCGCACGCCACATGCGGCTGCTGCATGGTACTGTGCTGCCATTCCCCATTGCGCTGTCACCAAACAGCGTGATAGGGGTGCATCCATGCAGATGCATGGCACCTAGGGGGCAAAGGTCAGGCACAGGGTCAAGGGTCCCTCGTGCATGGACCACCACAGTGCGATTGGTACTCACCGCATGTAGCACAGTAGGGTGCCTGTGTGAGACTTCCTGTAGTGGCCTACTGTGTTGTGGCACCACGGCGCCTACGGCCCTCAAGGGCAAGAGTGCTATACATGTGAACAGTGCACTAGCACCACTGGCACAGTGGCAGACGTGCCCCGCACTGCCTCCCATGCTCAGCACATCAGCAGCGTGGCAGGCATCGGTGTCAGCACCCCGGGCATGCGCTGTGCGGTGTCTACTGTGCACGTCACAGAGCTGTGCCCCTGCCTGAGCATGTTCAACACAATTGCACAAGGCGCAACAGCATGATATTCAGCCGGCATATGCAAATCAGCTCATCAGCAATTCAATGGCACAGCTACTGCATTAGCATCCACTTAAAATTGAGCCTTGCCTCATTTGCTTGCGTTGAGCTATATAAATGAGACATGGGGATGCAGAGGTCATAGTCTGGTATTGCAGTCTATTGTGGTGGGTTGCATGCTGTTTGCCAGTGTGGACTGTGGATTGTGGGAGATGCATGGGACTGCACAGTGAAAGGTAACACCTGTCATTCCCACAGGCTCTACAATGAACGAATGTGAGGAAGAGGTGGAACAGGAAAGTTGGAGGAAGAGGAGGCACAACTTCACACGGGCAGAAAAAGATGCCCTGTTCGAGGCATACCTTGACAGGGAACCACTGCTCAGTGGACAGCAGGGAACACCACAGGCCCATGCTGCAGCATGGGGTGAGGCTGCACATGCCGTGAACCAGCATGGCAGCCACCAGCATTCCATGAAGGAATGTAAGAAGAAGGTTGGCACAGACAGGAGGAGGATTAAAGACAAGGTGGCTTCCATCAGGGCTGCACGTGCTGCAATCAGTGGTGGGCAGCCAGATGTGCCTAGCCTGATGCCACAGGAGGAGAAGATAGCCGGCAGCATGCGGCGTTGTGCCATTGAGGGCGTTCCAGGTGGTGGCTTCCAGACGAGTGGCAGCCCATCACTGTATGATAGATCCTGTGCTGTCACTGTGTGGGTGGCGGGGGGAGTGCCACAGGGTATGGAGGTGACTTTAATGCTACTGTGTTCCCTTGTAGCTCCTGAGAATCTACATGGATCAGCGGTGGTGGGTGTGCCCACCATGGGCGAGACCCTGGACACGGAGGAGCACCCATCCACCTCCACAGGTGTCTATGGGTCAGTACCACCGCATACCTGCCTGTCTGTTTGGACTGAAGATGGTGGTGATGGTGCGGATGAGGCCCTGCCTGTGTCCCAGTGTGACAGCGGCCACGGAATCCAGCATGCTGTGACACAGACTGGTGCTGGATCAAGCACCGATGATGATGATGCATCACACATCCCAGACAGTGATACGTGTGGGACGCAGGATGGTTCCACAGCAGGGAATGGCACAGGCGTAGCCTTGGGTGGTGCCGCTGTGGAGGCCTGCATGACATCACAGTCCCATCCCATGCCTGTGTGCCCCAGTGGGGCAGCACTGGTGTGCGTCCAGGCCTGTGGGGCTGTTGTGGATGATGCGTCGGCACAGGTGGGCCCTTACGATCGGCGGCCGGAGGGGTAGTGCCAGCAGTTGGACGATAGAGATGGGGGAACAGTGTCAGGGGGCGGCGTCAGTGCACTGCCTGTGGACATGCCCAGGCATGGCCCTGGTGTGCAATGCCCAACCTCAAGGGGTGCTGCCCAGCATGGCCGTGAACACCATGAGGGACAGCATGCCAATCAGGTGGATGACCTCTTAGATGAGCACACCTGCATACTCCATGATTCAGTGGCTCAGCAGTTGCGGCTTGTGATGGTGGTGGATGCACTCATTGCGGTCCTGCACCAGGCAGAGGAGCAGCGCAGCAGGGACACCAGTCTGCTCCTGGCAGGGATGGACCAGCTGCGGGGGGGGGGTGACCACCGCCATTGACAGGCAGACACAGGCATTCACAGCTGTCATGGCCACAATGGGCACCCAGTTATTTGCCTATGTGCCGCAGACACCATGCAGTGCCATGTCCACCCCCATTCCGGCATCATGCGACACCTCCCATGTCGACACCAGGTTCGGCTGTGGCCATACCGATCACGCCTGGTGCAGGCATGTTCAGTGAGCTGCAGACTCCTGCATGAACACGGTCATGTTCCCACAGCATCACCCCTGGGGGCACATCTGTGCCACCCCATAGAACCAATGGTCAGCCTGGCATGGCTGGCAGGTCCGGCAGGGCTACCCACACATCCATGGAGCCGTGGCACTGCCGCATGACTGACCTGTCTCCCACCATGGCCATTGTCTGCCGCTGCCCTGTGTGCAGTGTGTTGTGCACCGTGAGAGGCACGGATGGGGTACCTGGCACTGCGCACACAGTCCATGTGCACCCTCCCAGCTGCTGTCCACTGTGGCGTGTGCATGATGATGCCTGCGTTGCGCTGTCCGCCAGTGTGCAATGGTGCCCAGCATCTGACACACGCACAGTGACAGCCACTGGGTATGCCGTGTGTGGGACTGTGTGTGGCTAGGTGTTGCAGCCATGGTTGTATGCCTTCTACCCTTGTGCATGTCTTGTGGTATGGGGTGGGGTGGGGGTGTGCGTGTGCGTGTGTGTGTGTGTGTGCATATGTGCACATGTCATATGTGGCCATGCCATCCCTGATGGCGTGTGCGGATACACGCTCATTCCCATTCCCTTGCCACCATCCACCCCTGGTGTTCATCCATGCATGTGTGTGGGTTGTGCCCTTGCCAGTGGTGGCTGCACATGGCCCTGTGACCTACCTGTGTTGGCCAAAATGCTCCTCTGTGATGGTGTCCTGGTGCAGCTGCGCCATCCTGTGCAGGTGGGGGTCCCTTCACCCAGGGGGTGGCTGCCCATCACCGTCTGGACCGGCGTCCTCATTATCCCCATCACTGTCCCCCTCTTTGACCTCCACAGTTATCCCACAGTCGTTGGCCATGTTGTGCAGGATACAACAGGCCAGGAATAGCCCACAGGCCTTCGAGAGGCTGTATTGTAGGGCACCGCCAGGTGTGTCCAGGCACCGGAATTGTGACTTCAGCATCCCAAACACATGCTTGATGATGTTACGTGTGGTGGCATGTGCCTCACTGTATCGTTGCTGCGATGGGGTGGCGGGGAGCTGGTACGGTGTGGGCAGCCAGGGATGGAGTGGGTATCCACTGTCACCTGTGTATAGAGGGTGTACATTAGTATGGTGGTCTGCATCACTCTGCCATGGGCCGTCAAGGCTGGTAACCATGGCACCTCTGGCTATGCCTCCCCCCATGGCTGCCCATGTCATCCTATGTGTTGTGCATACTCACCCACTAGGTGGCCAGTGGGGATATCCCCTCTGGAACCTGTGGCACAGTGCTGACTGGTGCCAGATGAAGGCGTCATGTGCTCCCCAGGGTGTGTGGCACAGACATTGGTTATGTGCCCCTGGCATCACACACCACCTGGCAGATGATGCTGGAGTATCCCTTGCCGTTGCGATGCAGCTATGCCTTCCTGGCCAGGAGGTGTGCAGATGGCCAAATGGGTGCAGTCAATGGCCTGAAGCACGCCCGGCATCGTGCTACCCTGTGGAACTGTTGTATGTGTGCTGTGCGCTCTGCCTGTGTGCTGGGGAAGCGGATGTACTCCGCGGTATGTGGCAGCAGTGCTCTGAGGAACTGCGTGAGTAGGCATGGCCAGCTGCTGACTGGGTTATGCCTGTTGTGTCCCCTGTTGGTCTTTGGAAGGTACCCCTGGTGAGCAGGTACATGACAGCTGTCACCTTGGTCTCCACTGACAGAGCATGTCTCCGTCATGTGGGTGCCTACATCTCATCACTGCACAGCTCACAGAGCCGCCTCAGGATTGCCCAGTTCAGGCAGTATCGGCCCACGATCTCTGTATCACTATACTGCTCGAAGGTGATGCGGGCTCTGTACTGCCTGTTGGGGGTGTACCACCGATGGGCCCTTTCATGGCCACACCCCCCTGCTGCCTGCCTTCTCACGCCCCTCATTACTGCCTCCATCTTTATGGTGGCACTGGCCATGTCCCTGGCTGTTGTTCACCCCCCTGGCAGATGTTGTCTCGGTCCACCCACTGGCCTCTATGCTGCTCCCCTGCACGGGCACACCTCCGGCTTTCTGATGTCCTGCCTCCTGCCACTGCCCTGACCACTCTGCTGCACTGTCCTGTTATCCCTGCCCTGTTTTTCTGGCTCCCCAGACCTGTCCTGTGTGGCACAAGTGTGCTCTGTCCTGCTCCACCACTGTCCCTCTCTCTGTTTGGCTCTCTCCTCTTGTTGCCAGCTCACCCCCACTGCAGGCCTTCCTGTAGCGTTCTTGTTCCTCTCTCTTGCTCCATTTTATTTTGGCTCACTTCCACTATGGCGCAACTTCCGCCACCTCCCCTATTGCGCATGGTGCATGTCGTTGAAATCGCACTGCACCATTTATTCATGGTTCCTCCCCCTCTGGTTGCCCATGCATTCATTACCATTGTACTCTTGCACATAGCAGTTTGGGCGGCGCAGCTGCCTCCCGCTGAATATTGCAGAATGGCACATTTTCAGACTTGCGCTGGTGCATCTCTATTGCGCATGGTGCAACCCTTTTGAATATCTGGGCCATACTGTACATTTATTTGCACAATCATCTACTGTTCTGTCTCCATTGCTGTTGTACATAAGTTGTCCATGTACAACACATCTCCTGTCTCTACCAGTTTGCCTGAGGAATCACTGCTCCTTACCTTTCAACAGCTATATGTCATGTTAATGCTCCATTTGAGGCCTATGTGTGTCTCAGTGTGTGTATACCACTGGAACTCTGCTGCAGATGGTATTCATGTATTCCATGCTAAACTTCAATATGTGTTTGTGTGTGCATGTATATATACTGAGAGACAGATGACTGTCATGGTAGTGACATCATGTGTATGGAATATACATTATTGAGCTACCTTTCTGTACAATACACCTGTTGAGACACTCCAATATCATGTGTGTTTTCTAATATGTAACTCTTTGCCCTTTTTGGCATGGGCACACAGGCATAGGGACATTGGTTATACAGTACTAGGTGTACCCACGCAGTCAGGAGCTCACTGAACTTGGCTTTGCACACTGCCTTACTTCAACACTGACTGTGGATAATATACAGTTTGAACAATGCCCTGTTACTCCTCATTGCTTAATACTACACATACAGATGTGGACCATCAACCCATATTGTATTCCAACAGTAGCATACATGGTATGCAGGTCAGAACATACATCATGTACATATATCATGCTACTATCATCCTTTGAATGTGGTTATGTAGCATCTTTTGTAGTTACATGTCCCAGGTAACTTACATATGTTAGTGATGTGTCTATGCTTTTATTCCCAGATACCCTTTTTGCCATGTCCTACCCCTACACTGGGGAGTGTCACTATTCATGGTCAAATGCTTTTCTATGATGCAGATGTGTTGTTCAAGGTGTGCTTGTGTTGAGATGCACATGCATTGTATGGAGGCATGCATGTACTGTACTAGCCCTGTGAGCCTTCCCGTATTATTGCTGTGTATGGACCTAGACACATAGCGACAAAGAGGCTGATGGCAGATAATAACCGCAAGGCCCATCCAGTCTGCCCATTGTTTCTAACATCTGAATGTGCCATAGGCCTTTACTCTGTCAATGGCCTGTCTATTCATACTCATCTGTATGTCTCCCTGATGCCTATCCCATGCCTGTTTGATGCCCTGCACTCTATTCATATCCAGCACCTCTAGAGGTGGGCCATTCGATGCATCCACCACCCTTTGTGTGACACTGATGTTACTCACATTACCTCTTGCTCGACATCCCTCTGATCTCATGCTGTGTCTTCTCGTCATGCTATTTCTCTCATATAGACACATGTTAGACTCTTATACCTTGTTAATGTCCTTAAGATGTTTGAATGTTTTGATCATATGTTCTCTCTCCCTCCTTTACTCTAGGGTATACATATTGAGCTCCATTTACCTGTCCTCATATGTTTTCTGATGCAGTCCTGGCACCATTTTGGTTTCCCTTCTCTAGACTTCCTACATGTTGTTCATGTCCTTGTTCCAGCAGCGGCCTCCAGTACTGCATGCAGTACTCCAGATAGGGCATGACCAGTGTCTTGTACAGAGGGATTATGCCCCCCTTCTATGACTTGTGATGCCCCAACTGATACACCGAACATCCCTCTAGACGTACCTACTGCTCAAGTGTTCTGACTGGATGTTTTCAGGTCATCGGTGATGATGGCGCCTAATTCTCTTTCTCCCTTTGTGATTGCCAGCAACTCCCCTCCCAACCTATAGGTAGCTTCAGAGTTTAGCTTCCTTATGTGCATGCTCATGTACTTCTTTGCATTACATCCCAGTTGCCACTCTTCCGACCATTCTGACAGTGTTTCCAGATCTCTTCTCATTCTGTCCACCCCATGTGGATCATGGACTCTGTTGCACATCCTGGTGTCATCTGCAAACTCGCAGTCCTTACCCCAAAGTCCATCTGCACTGTCACTGATGAAGATATTGAGAAGGACTGGTCCCAGAACTGCTCCCTAGGATACCCCACTTGTGACCTGCATCCCTTCTGATTGTATACCATTTACCACCACTCCGTTTCCTGTCCGTAACCAGTTTGACACCGAGTCGACCAACCTCTGAGCCACCCTGAGCCTACACAGCTTATTTATCAATCATCTATGTGGTACAGTATGTGATGCATTGCTGAACTCAAGGTAGGCGACATCAGGTGTGCCCCCCTTGGTCCACCACTCTGGTTACCCATTCACAGAGCTCACTGTGATTCCTTTGCCAGGACCTTCCTATTGTACACACATGTTGTCTTGGGCACTGTGCTCCTATGGATTGCAGGTGTTGCACTATCCTTTCCTTAAGGAGTGCCTCCATAATGTTGACCACTATTGTGGTTAGACTGACTGGTCTGTAGTTCCATGCCTCCTCCCTGCTGCCACTCTTGTGGAGCGGGATCACATGAGCCCTTCCCCACTCTTCTGTGACCTTTCCTATGCTCAGAGACTCATTGGACGTCTGCTCATGGCATACTGCCACATTATCCATGGTGGTGTTCCCTCAGTATAAACATTAGTTACACATGCCTGTGTCCCAGCCCTGTTCCCATTGTGCTTGTGTCTGCAGTGTGCTTTCTGTTGCATCAGATCTTTCCTATGTCCACACTGTGTCACTGTGTCAGACCCCTTGCTGTTCTCCACTGCCAAGTTGCATTATTGTGTGATATGCAACATCCCTGTGTCCCAGCCCTGTTCCCATTGTGCTTGTGTCTGCAGTGTGCTCTCTGTTGCATCAGGTCTGTCCTGTGTCCATACTGTGTCACTGTGTCAGACCCCTTGCTGTTCTTCACTTACAAGTTGCATTCTTTGATGATATGCAACATCACTGACAAATGCCAGTGTCCTGGCCCTGTTCCCATTGTGCTTGTGTCTGCAGTGTGCTCTCTGTTGCATCAGGGCTTTTCTATGTCCATACTGTGTCACTCTGTCAGCCCCCTTGCTGTTCTCCACTGCCAAGCTGCATTATTGTGTGATATGCAACATCCCTGACACATGCCTGTGTCCTGGCCCTGTTCCCATTGTGCTTGTGTCTGCAGTGTGCTCTCTGTTGCATCAGGTCTTTACTATGTTCATACTGTGTCACTGTGTCAGACACCTTGCTGTTTCCACTGCCAAGTTGCATTACTGTGTGATATGCAACATCCCAGACACATGCCTGTGTCCCGGCCCTGTTCCCATTGTGCTTGTGTCTGCAGTGTGCTCTCTGTTGCATCAGGTCTTTCCTTTATCCATACTGTGTCACTGTGTCAGACCCCTTGCTGTTCTCCACTGCCAAGTTGTATTATTGTGATTATTGTGTAATATGCAGCATCCCTGACACATGCCTGTGTCCCGGCACTGTTCCCATTTTGCTTCTGTCTGCAGTGTACTCTCTGTTGCATTAGGTCTTTACTATGTCCATACTGTGTCACTGTGTCAGCCCCCTTGCTGTTCTTCACTGCCAAGTTGCATTATTGTGTGATATGCAACATCTCTGACACACGCCTGTGTCCTGGCCCTGTTTCCATTGTGCTTGGGTCTGCAGTGTGCTCTCTGTTGCATCAGGTCTTTCCTTTATCCATACTGTGTCACTGTGTCAGACCCCTTGCTGTTCTCCACTTGCAAGTTGCATTCTTTGATGATATGCAACATCCCTGACACATACCTGTGTCCCGGCCCTGTTCCCATTGTGCTTGTGACTGCAGTGTGCTCTGTGTTGCAGCAGGTCTTTCCTATGTCCATACTGTGTCACTGCATAAGACCTCTTGCTGTTCACACATTAACGGTACCTTTGTCACCTGACATGCATCATCCACCACAAATGCCTATGTCCTGTGTTGAGGTATCATGTTGCCTGTGTTTATACACTGCCTTTGTCATGTTGTGACACAATGTGGCAATGTTGTAGTGGCCTATCATCATTAATGATGGCTACATTGTGGTTGTGTGACGCACACACATGCCGGCATATGACTGTGTGTTTAACATACAGTATTGTGAGGGTTGCAACAGTCAACCTCATGTGGTCAGTTTCTGTTTTGACTTACAGCATCTATGTATCTGCATCTGTAAAGTGTCCACTTCTCCTATGCCACTGATGGTCTCCTGCCGAATATGGGACACTACTCTCTCCTCCAGGGATGTCAATCGTGTTTCATTGGGGATTCCTCTACCTGTTATTGCTTAAGAGTGTTATATTTAAGTGTACATATCCAGTTTACTTTCTCTTCAGACAACTATCATGTTCAATTTTCTACAGACTTGCCCATCCATATCTGTTTATTACTCATTGCACATGTTGTATACCATGTTGGAATGTTTACTTCTACAGTGGCCTGCTGTTAGGAATGGCTATGGTATCTTGACTGTGGGTGGGCTTGGTCCTACCTTTGTTGTACTTCTGGTTGCCCCATTGCACCTTGCCACTGTGGCCTTATGTCACCATATGTGCTTAATTCATTTGACATGCTTTGAGGCAACATATTTGCCTGCATTGTGTAGTAATCCTCCTTTTCTCCCTGACTATTGGTGATGTACAGCTGCTGGGGTCAAGGCCCATTGTGTTCTTGGATATATTACAGTACATGTATACCACATGATGTACTGCATGACATGTGAGTCTGTATTACCTTTTGCATTGTTCTTTGGAGTTGCCTATAGTACATTTGTTAGGTTGTGTATGTGCTCTACTACATTGCTGCAGGTGTACATATACATTGTTGCTGCAGGCGATCAAGTTTGATGGGTGGACAGCATACACATACATTGTGCCTCAGACAACAACACTGACTCCTTAGCCATCTACTGTATCTTTACATATTTCTATTCTGTGTGCCCCTTAATGTCCCACAGTGGTCCCTGTCCCTCCATCAGTGGCATATGGGGTGAGGATGATTTGGGGTTGTAATGTTGCATACCACATTGCATTACACACAGTATACATTGTTACTGCTCACCTGTTTGTTGTCTTGACCGGTGCATGTTGGCAAGCTTCTCTTTGGATCGCCTTTTGATGTCATCATACCTTTTCTTGAGGGCATCAACAGTACGATTGGATGTACCCATGGCATTTATCTTTCGAGCCATCTTTTGCCATATTTCATGCTTGACAGCCTTTGTGGCTGATTCACTATACAGTACCTTATAGTGGGCATCTATCTCTTGTATGAGTACATCCGTCTCTTGGTCTGTCCAGTTGGCAGCACGTGGTGCTCAGCCACCTTCATCCCATGTGCGTTGTGCACCTCCATGGCTGGTGTCTGCTACCTGCTGGTGGGATTGTTGTTCATGTTCCCCTGGGTAGTTCCACTGTTGTTGTTGTTGTTGTTGCTGCTGCTGGGTCTGTGGTCGTTGCTGCATATGGTGGTCTTGGTGGTACTGCAGGTGCTGCTGGTTACAGCTGTTCAGGCCCTGATGTTGTGGCCCCTGCATAGTATTATGTGGATCATGTTGGCTGCTGCTCTGTGTATGCATGAGTGTTGGTTGGTGGTGCATACTGTATGAAGGCATTGTTGAGGATGTCTCACCTTGCCTGTGGTACACTGGCTGCTGATAATGCTGCACCTGTGTGTGTATTGGGTGTGCTGCTGTTGCCACATGTGTGGTGGGCCCACCTGGCTGTAGCTGCTCACCATTGCTTGTTCTTGCACCCCCATTGCTTGTAGTGGGTTTGTCTGCCCCAGTGGTTGCTGTGTGGTTACCTGCTGGTACCCAGGGAGCTGCTGTGCTCCACTGTGTGGGATTTGCTGCTGGCCACATTGCTGTGATGTATGGGCTGCATGTTATGTTTTCTGAGGCTTCCTCTACAGGGTTTGTCAAAACAGTTTCCCTACTCTAATTGACCTATTTACACTGTTCACCATTTGCAGATGTGCACATGCGGAATTCCAGCACATGCATGATTTCCACACGTGTGGCATTATATAAGTCACTCACACTTGCGTGTTTTCGCAGCTGCGGTATTTTTCTTGCTGAATATCACGCAGCTGCGTTTTCGCAGTTGGCAGGGTCCTTTTTTCTGCACCTGCACATGTTCAGCTTCCTTTTGTGAATCCTGCCCAAAGTAAACATTACTGAGGCTCCAGAAATATTTATTTTTTGAAATAGACATTAAAGCAGCATTGCAACAATCTGGTGAAATATTTTGACCTATACTTTTTCATGCTATTTTACATTGCCACTTTACTTACATCCTGACTTGTATGATACCATTCTTTCCAGTTTTTGAATCTGCTTTATTACTATTTTCATATCTGAAATAATAAAAGAAGCACTCCTTTTAATACGGTGCAGACCAGGTCTTCATCAGTATTTTCCGCTGTTTTTGTCCATCAGTTGTTTATATATCACTTCTGTTGTGAGTAAAATTAACAATTATGCAGCAGGCAGTGTTTTCTGACCTCACAGAACAATATTTGTTCAAAAACAGCTGCAAACAGTGATGAAAACCCGGTCCAAGCCATATTAAAAGGAGTGCACCTTTTATTTTTTCAGACATGAGAAAAAGTACTAAAGCAGCCACAAATTGTGAAAAGAAGGGTATCATACAAGTCAGGAGGTAACTAGTGGCTGGCAATCTAAAATAACATAAAAAAGTATAGGTCAAAATTTTCACCACACTGTTGCACTGCTGCTTTAATTTATAATTTAATTATGACATTATGTGCTCACAATCGCAAAACACAAAATGCAACTGTCCTGTGTCCAGCAAATTCCCAAGTGCTGATGCAGTGAAATGGGAGCATTACACCACATGCAACGTCCCCCAGAATTTATTGCACAGTCAATTATGCACTCAGTGGTCACACAGAGTCCCCAGAATTTTTCTGCATCCCCAAAATGCAACTATCCTGTGTTCAGAAAATTTCCAAGTGCTGATTAAGTGAAATGGAAGCATTATACCATATGCAAAGTCCCCCAGAATTTATTGTGCAGTCACTCATGTGTGCAGTGGTTACACAGAGTCCCCAGAATTTTTCTGCATCCCCAAAATGCAACAGTCTTGTGTCCAGAAAATTCTTAAATGCTGATGAAGTGAAATGGGAGCATTACACCAGATGCAAAGTCCCCCAGAATTTTTTGTGCACTCACACATGCATGCAGTGGTCACACAGAGTCCCTAGAATTTTTCTGCATCCCCCAAAATGCAACTGTCATGTGTCGTGAAAATTCCCAAGTGCTGACGAAGTGAAATGGGAGGATTACACCACATGTAAAGTCCCCCAGAATTTATTGTGCAGTGACACATGCATGCAGTGATCACACAGAGTCCCCAGAATTTGTCTGCATCCCCAAAATGCAACTGTCATGCATCGACAAAATTCCCAAGTGCTGATTAAGTGAAATGGTAGCATTACACCATGTGCAAAGTTCCCTAGAATTTATTGCACAGTCATTCATGTGCGCCGTGGTCACACAGAGTCCCAATAATTTTTCTGCATCCCAAAATGCAACTGTCTTATGCCCAGAAAATTCCCAAGTGCGGATGAAGTGAAATGGGAGCATTACACCACAAGTCCCCCAGAATTTATTGTGCAGCCACTCATGCACAAAGTGGTCACACAGATTCACAAGAATTTTTCTGCATCCCCAAAATGCAACTGTCTTGTGCCCAGAAAATTCCCAAGTGCTGACAAAGTGAAATGGGAGTGTTACATCACATGCAAAGTCCCCTTGAATTTATTATGCAGTCACTCATGTGCGTAGTGGTCACACAGAGACCACAACATTTTTCTGTATCCCCAAAATGCTACTGTCTTGTGTCCAGAAAATTCCCAAGTGTTGAGGAAGTGAAATGGGAGCATTATACCATATGCAAAGTCCACCCAAATGTATTGTGCAGTCACTCATGCGTGCAGTGGTCATACAGAGCTCCAGAATTTTTCTGCATCCCCAAAATGCAACTGTCAAGTGTCCAGAAAATTCCCAAGTGCTGATGAAGTCAAATGAGAATGTTACACCACATGCAAAGACCCCCAGAATTTATTGTGCAGTCACTCATGTGTGTAGTGGTCACACAGAGTCTCCAGAATTTTTCTGCATCCCCAAAATGCAACAGTCTTGTGTCCAGAAGATTCCTAAGTGCTGATGAAGTGAAATGGGAGCATTACACCATATGCAAAGTCCCCCAGAATTTATTGCACACTCACTCATGTGTGCAGTGGTCACACAGAGTCGCCAGAATTTTTCTGCATCCCCAAAATGCAACTGCCTTTTGTCCAGAAAATTTCCAAGTTCCCAACCCCTCCTTCTTGTTGCCCTTAGTCTCTCTGGTTTTGCTGCTGGGCCTATCTCCTGGTGCACCAGTTATCTGTCTGACCGCTCACAGCATGTAAAAATTAATGGGACCTACTCAGACATCTCTCCTATCTTTTCTGGGGTTTCCCAGGGCTCCATTCTGGGCCCCTTACTATTCTCCCTTTACCTTAACACCCTTCCACGCTCTTGCTCAGGGAACATTCTATTGTACGCTGATGATGCAGTCATCTTTGCCTCAAGTCATAACCCTATTGCCCCCCAGGAATCGCTGCAGAAGTCCTTCGCTGAAGCCAAGGGCTGGTTCAAGGAACATAGATTGGTGATAAATCTTAAAAAAACCAAAAACATGTTCTTCACTCATCCTCAAAACAAGTCCTGCAACTTCAAACTCCTCATTCACTCTGCATCCTCTTTCCCACTTGAACAAGTTTGCTCCTATAAATACCTAGGGATCCATTTTGACCCCTCCCTCTCCTTCCATGGACACATCGCTGCCCTAGCCACTGCCACTAATATCCGATTGGGCATCTTACACCGGTATAAACACTGCCTCCCCCCAGAGGCTCTTCGACTCGCAGTCACCTCCTCTATCCTGTCCCTAGTGGACTATGGACTGCCGGTGTATGGTGCTGCTGATCAGACCGCACTCCATAAAATTCGCACTACTCTGAATAAGGCCTGCAGGTTAATTACTGGGGCACCTAGGCTAACACACACCTGTCTACTGTACGCTAAAGTGCTGGTACTTGATCTTGATGAGCACCTCAAATATCTGACCTGTACCCTTACAAAAAAAGACCCTCCTTGGGCTATCCCCACCAGGATTGACCACCACCATCCGCCGCTCTGTCCCACTAGTTCATACTCTGACCTCTGGGAAAACCTCTCTTGTTATCCCTAGAGTTAGGACCTCTCACGGCCAAAGAGCCTTTAGCTTTAGGGCCCCCTCCTGGTTCAACACACTGCCCCCCTCCATCTCCGAAGCTCCAACTATATCATGCTTCAAAACTTCCTTACGTAACCACCTTATTAACACCCGAAGCTGTAATTGCCACTAGTCAAAGCCGTACTCGATACTTATGACAAAGCTTACTACTAAACTGCTAAGGACAACATAACTCCAGTATTGTTTGCATCAATCCTACCTGTACCAGCTTGCTTGTATCTATGTCTTAAGTTACTGTTATACTGTGTTGTACTGTTTTACTGTGTATTTTCATTTGTCTTACTGTGACAAGGTACCTTTGTAAATGAGCCTATGGCTCAAAGGTTTTCCAAACTGCTGTTTAAATAAATAAATAAAATAAATAAATAAAGTGCTGATGAAGGGAAATAGGAGCATTACACCACGTGTAAAGTACCTCAGAATTTATTGTGCAGTGACTCATGCGTGCAGTGATCACACAGAGTCTCCAGAATTTGTCTGCATCCCCAAAATGCAACTGTCTTGTGTAGAGAAAATTCCCAAGTGCTGACGAAGTGAAATGGGAGTATTACACCACATGCAAAGTCCCCCAGAATTTATTGTGTGGTCATTGATGTGCACAGTGGTCATGCAGAGTCCCCAGAATTTTTCTGCATCCCCAAAATGCAACTTTCTTGTGCCCAGAAAATTCCCAAGTGCTGACAAAGTGAAATGGGAGTGTTACATCACATGCAAAGTCCCCTGGAATTTATTGTGCAGTCACTCATGTGCACAGTGGTCACACAGAGACCACAAAATTTTTCTGCATCCCAAAAATGCAACTGTCTTGTGTCCAGAAAATTCCCGAGTGCTGAGGAAGTGAAATGGGAGCATTTTACCACATGCAAAGTCCACCAGAATTTATTACGCAGTCACTCATGTATGCAGTGGTCACACAGAGTCCCCAGAATCTTTCTGCATCCCCAAAATGCAACTGCCTTGTGTCCAGAAAATTCCAGAGTGCAAATTAAGTGAAATGGGAGGGTTACACCACATGCAAAGACCCCAAGAATTTATTGAGCAGTCACTCATGTGTGCAGTGGTCACACAGAGTCCCCAAAATGTTTCTGCATCCCTAGAATGCAACTGTCTTCTGTCCAGAAAATTTCCAAGTGTCAATAACGTAAAATGGGAGAGTTACACCACATGCAAAGTCCCCCAAAATTTATTGTGCAGTCACTCATGCGTGCAGTGGTCATACAGAGCCCCAGCATTTTGCTGCATCCCCAAATTGCAACTGTCTTGTGTCCAGAAAATTCCCAAGTGCTGACGAAGTGAAATGAGAATGTTACACCACATGCAAAGACCCCCAGAATTTATTGCACAGTCACTCATGCATGTAGTGGTCACACAGAGTCCCCAGAATATTTCTGCCTCCCCAAAATGCAACTGTCTTGTGTCTAGAAAAATCAGGAGTCCTGACAAAGTGAAATGGGAGAGTTACACCACATGCAAAGTCCCCAGGATTTATTGCACACTCACACATGCATGCAGTGGTCACACAGAGTCCCCAGAATATTTGTGCATCCCTAGAATGCAACTGTCTTCTGTCCCAAAAATTTTCAAGTGTGAATGAAGTGAAATGGGAGCATTACACCACATGCAAAGACCCCCAGAATTTATTGCAGAGTCACTCATGTGCACAGTGGTCACACAGAGTCCCAATAATTTTCTGCATCCCCAAAATGCAACTGTCTTGTGTACAGAAAATTCCCAAGTGCTGATGAAGTGAAATGGGAGTGTTACACCACATGCAAAGACCCCCAGAATTTATTGCACAGTCACTCATGTGCGCAGTGGTCACACAGAGTCCCCAGAATATTTCTGCATCCCCAGAATGCAACTGTTTTTTTTTTTCTGAAAGTTCCTGAATGCTGATGAAGTGAAATGGGAGCATTACACCATATTCAAAGTCCCCCAGAGTTTATTGCACAGTCACTCATGCGCAGTGGTCACACAGAATCCTCAGAATTTTTCTGCATCCCCAAAATGCAGCTGTTTTTTGTAAAGAAAGTTCCCAAGTGCTGATGAAGTGAAATGGGAACGTTATACCACATGCAAAGTCCCCCAGAACTTATTGTGCACTCACTTATGTGCACAGTGGTCACATAGAGTTCCCAGAATTTGTCTGCATCCACAAAATTCAGCTGTCTTGTGTCCAGAAAATTCCCAAGTGCGGATGAAGTGAAATGGGAGCATTACACCATGTGCAAAGTGCCCCAAAATTTATTGAGCAGTCAGTCATGTGTGCAGTGGTCACACAGAGTCCCCAGAATTTTTCTGCATCCCCGAAATGCAACTGTCTTGTGTGCAGAAAATTCCCGAGTGCTGATGAAGTGAAATGGGAACATTATACCACATGCAAAGTCACCCAGAATTTATTGCGCAGTCACTCATGCATGCAGTGGTCACACAAAGTCCCCAGAAGTTGTCTGCATTCCCAAAATGCAACTGTCTTGTCTCCAGAAATTTCCCAAGTGCAGATGAAGTGAAATGGGAGTATTACATCACATGCAAAGTCCCCCAGAATTTATTGCTCACTCACTCATTTGTGTAGTGGTCACACAGAGTCCCCAGAATTTTTCTGCATCCCCAAAATGCAACTGTCTTGTGTCCAGAAAATTCTGAAGTGCTGATGAAGTGAAATGGGAGTATTACACCACATGCAAAATCCCCCAGAATTTATTGTGCACTCACTCATGTGTGCAGTGGTCACACAGAGTCCTCAGAATGTTTCTGCATCCCCAAAATGCAACTTTCTTGTGTCCAGAAGATTAACATACTTTGATGATGATGTCATGATGCACAGTGTCTTGCCAAACCATGTGAAGGAGGGATAACATGACCGAATACATTCAATGTGCCATCAGAAATGATGACTGTGAGAGAACTGTTGCTCATCCAAAGTGTGCTGCAATTCTTGTCAATGCGATGCCATCACCTCAATTTGATGGAAGGCTGCCCTTTCTGTGTACACTAATAGCAGCCTTGGTGAGTTGATATATATATATATATATATATATTTATAAAATGGGGTGGTAAAATCATAGAAATTCCACTAACATGATTGGACAGAATGCATCACATGACCGTGCATTATTTCCCAATGACCGCACGCCTTCCAGTATGACCGCACGCCTAAACTACTTTCCACTCCTCAAAACCTTCTCACCAGCAGTGAGATCACTCCACGTCTAATGCAGTTAAGCAGTCACATACACACACACACACACAAACACAAGTGGCACCCACAGGCATAACTAAATATACCACTAGTAATCCCACACTGTACAACCTGATGTGCTTGATTGCACCATTCATTTTTAAATAAAATATCATCTAAAAATCAAATTCTGCCTGCCATTTTCACACTCTTACTACAGAGCCACTAACTTTTAGTACTGCACACTGTGTCACCAGTCTAAATCCCACAAAAAAATATAATGGCAGCCGTTTTACTTGCTACTCTTACTTTCTGTTAAAAAAATCTCCGTTTCTAGAGACAGTTGTCCGATCGTGCAGCACTTTCACTTTTTCTTGTTGAACTATATAGGCGTGACGGCGGTGCGCATTCGAGGAAGTGACAACCTGTTAGCAGTTGAAAGTAAAGTCCTTTTAAGTTTAAAAAGATAAAAGTGTTTTCCTCTGTGAGCTTCTGTTAATTTCAGTAAAACAAGCTGCAGACTCTATGTAGAATGGGCGAGACACGAGTGAGTCGGCAGCTTTAGCAGACGAGCTGCCAGGCAGTGTTGCGGCGACAACACTCGCCTGCGCCAGCCTACCTTCCTAAAGCTGCCGACTCACCTGGCGTGTCCTTGCTCTATTCTTCTACATAGAGTCTGCAGCTTGTTTTACTGAAATTAACAGAAGCTTACAGGACAAAAAACTTTTCATCTTTTTAAACACAAAACGACTTACTTTCAACTCCTAACATGTTGTCACTTCCGCATATCACCCTTCGATCACTTCATCACTCGCTCTGGCTTCCGACTAGTTTCCTAAAGCTGCCGACTCACTCACTGTAACAGAACCTAACAGGAGGGACACACTTTTCATCTTTTTTAAACACAGAAGGACTTACTTTGAACTCTGCCAGCATATCATTTACCAGCTAGGCAGAGGGATTATTTTTCCACCCACCCCCCCAAAACATGTGTGGCCATTTTATAAGATAGATATACCACTCTAGGGTGTGCGGTCGCGCTCTGATATACGCACACCTTGGGTGTAGAATGCACTCGGCCTGCGGCTGCATCACAACGCACACCAAGGCGCAAGGATATCAGGAGCGTGACCGCAAACCCTAGAGTGGTATAACTATTACATATATATATATATATATATATATATATATATATATATATATACAGTATATACATATACATATTTTCTAGGTGGGGTTTGACACATATATATATATATATATATATATATATATATATATATATATATATACATGTACTTATTGTATTGTTTTGTATCACAGGTCACATACTGTTGGTGTGCACATTGCAGTGCTAGGTGAGAAAATCTGGCATTGAAATTGGCAATGGAATGATCTCAAGCCAATGAAGGTAAGTATTTTGTTTTTGGGAGGGGGCATATTTGCCAGTAGGTCTCATTAAAGGTTTATTATTTGGTTACTTCTTCACAGATTTCATCTGCATCCTTCTCCAGTCTGGTAATGATGGTCATGGTCATCGATTGAAATGACTTCTGCGTGTTGCATGTCTGCCCCAGCCCGGGGGGGGGGGCCTGATGTTGAAGACCTTCTTTGGATAAGGCAACTATGACACAACAAAGCATCTGGAAGTTTCCTAAAAAAGAAATGAAGGACTTATTACAACTTCATTGCAGCAGTAAGACATTGGGTCAGATTTTCAAAGCCCCAGGTATACGCAAGAGACATTTGCCAAACAATAGTGGTGCAAGGGTGTCTTTCGTCAAACATTGCGCCAGACCTAATTTTCAAAGGAGCACTTATCAAAAGCAGTCTGCCCTCTGTCAAATGTGGCTGCATCAGCCTTGTGCCATAAAATCGGCAGCACCATGATGCAAGCTGTCTTGCACCACAGAAATGGTGCAAGACTGCACCTGTGGGAATTTCTAAGCTGCACCATTGACACCAAACGTGTCACAGTACCGTCAGCTGCTAGACCAGCCAGAGCTGGTTTAAGGGACACTAAACCATATAAAGAGATCCTAAGCAGGTGGTCAGACCTGACTATGCCATTATTAAGGGGCCAATATTCTCCTGCAGGACTAGTTTAGAACATTTTGAGGGCTTAGTTTAGGCCATTTCATCTGCCGTTTTGTTTATTTAGCTTGTGTCATTCTCGTCCTTTGCGTCATTTGTTTGACTCAGCTTGCACCATTTTGGTTACACAGCTTGCACCAGTTTTACTCGGTTTGTACCATTTTTCATCAGTTTGCACCATTTCTACTCAGTTTGCACCATTTGCCATCAGTTTGCACCATTTTTACTCAGTTTGCACCATTTTTGTACTCAGTTTGGGTCATTTGCGTTCCCTGCGTCATTTTTCTGATTTAACATGCACCATTTTGACTCAACTTGCACCATTTATTTGGTGTAGCTTGCGTCATTCCCATCCCTTACACCATTGTGTTGACACAATGGACCTCTTGTGTCAGTTTGTAGGACTTTGTCACTCAGACCACTTTTCTTGCAAAATATGGTACACAGTAATTGGCGCACCAAGATGTAATTCAAGCTGGTTGTTTGACACAGCTTGTGTGGATCTAAGTGCCATTTGAAAATCCGGCCCATTATGTTTAAGCCATGGCTGTTACACCATGGGTATCCAGATTAACACAGATAGCAAGCTGTCCCACTGCAATCATCATATCACAAATAAATTTAGTACCAGGCTGTGTAACAAATTCACTGTTTCAGTGTCCCTGCGTCTCAACTCAAGTTACATTTAAAAACCACTTCTTGTCAAGTAATACAACCTGGGTCCAACTTTTTCAACACTGTCATGGCTGCACAGCTACAGATTTGGAATACAGTGCATGATATGTTGCAGAAATACTTTTTGTGATGTACATGTCACCTAGTTTATGAATCATCAGTTGGATTTGTTGCACTGTTATGAAAAAAAAGGAACAGATGAAATAAAATTGATAAACTTACCAGTATGGATTGGAAATGGATATCCCATAAGTTCCTGTAGACAGTACTGCTGCTGTACCATTGATACAGACCTTCAGTGAAGGAGAGTCATTTGTTGTTAAGCTGTAAAAAAACATAATATGTTGACTGTATGTGTTTGACCATTATAGCTCAGTAAAGCAACAGAAAACAAAACATACAGCTATAGGAAGTTGAATAGCATGAAAAACATTAGTACACATGCTCACTTTATAGCTTTAATAGTAAGAAGCCTTGTGCCTGTGGCTGATGGGTGTGGTCTCCTGTTTGACTCCCTCTGCCTTCGCATGGTCAAGACATGTAATGGAAAACATTGTCACAATGGTGGTGGTGGGTGGTGGTGGTCATAGCTGAGGCACATGATGACATTCCCTCTCACATCTTCATGCATCTGGTGGTGGTGGTGGCAGTTGCAAACTGTGTTCTTATCTCTTATGGTGTTGGATGGGTGGTAGTCCAGGGACACACACGGTCACATTCCCTATGCTGGCAGTTGAGAACAGTGGTCTTATCTCTTATGGTGGTGGAAGGGTGGTAGTCCAGGGGGACACATGGTCACGTTCCCTATGCTGGCAGTGGCAAACAGCGGTCTTATCTTTTATGGTTGTGGATGGGTGGTAGTCCAGGGGGACACACAGTCACATTCCCTATGCTGGCAGTTGTGAGCAGCAGTCTTATCTCTTATGGCGGTGGACGGGTGGTAGTCCAGAGGGACACACGGTCACATTCACTATGCTGGCAGTGACGAACAGGTAACAGCGGTGTTATGGTGGTGGTAGTCCAGGGGCCAAGATATACTGTGATCTGTGTTATAAATGTGACGTGACATACGGAATTTGTGTCACTATGAGTGGGACACTGATTTAACTCTATGAAAAAGAAACATGCATCACACAAGAAATGTGACAGCTTTTTAACCACTTAAGTTAAAACCTGCCAACATTACCCCCTCATCATTCATCATCATCTCATAAAGAAAGCTGCCCTCGCAGTCTTGTATGTCTGAATTCTAACCACTGGAGAATTCTTTCTCCATGGTGTTATCATCTACATCAGTGGTAAGCCATTTCATGCTGCCACTGCCACCAGGATGGTCCCTTTCTACAGCATCAGCTAAACCATGACTATGCTGGGGTATGAATACTGAGGTTGCAGTCTGAGCTGGCATGTGCCTCTCATTGATTTTTATGAATGCCATTTGCAGGAGAGAGTTTTGTACGATGATCCCAAGCTATTGCACCTGCTGAACTGTATGCCCTCTCAATGCTCACACTGGAGGGTGGGCATGTCAGGTACTTCAGTGCCACAGTGGTCAGCTCTTGCCATTCACTGACCTTTCCACTCCAGTATAAAAAGGGATCATCAGTGATTGACAGATGCCTGTTTTCAGACACATATGACTCAACCATTCGCTGTGCTGCTCCAAGTCCGGTGTTTGATGCATCATCTGCTTCCCTGGAATCATTTATGTCACAAATCCCGACTTGGGACAAAGCCTCACAAAGTGGGTTAACGCCAACTGCTGTTGATGACAGACCACCTGGAACTGCAGTCCCCTTCCCCCTTACAGGATATGCTTGCTACTACTCCTCCAGATTCACCTTCAGCCTGATTATGCTGCTGAGGTTTGCTGACCTTGGTACATGACTTCTGTGCCTCATGAACCAAGCACACTAGTTGCCCACTGACAGTTTTTACCTTTTCAGACCCACCCTCCAGTACTGAGGCAATTCCATGTTTGTATCATGGGTCCAGCATTGTTGCTATTGCAAAGTTGTCACTACACTGAATGCTTAAGATGTGATGATTCTGGACAAATACTGTCAGCATGTGTTTCAGCAATACACTGCTAACACTGTCTCTGGCAACATCAAAGCTATGCTGTACATTCACCAATGTCTGCCTTAGGACCCGCAGCAGTGGAATTAATTGGCTAATGGAGGCAGACTCACCACTCACTGCCTGTGTGGCATGCTCAAAAAGTCTCAAGATTGTTCTTACAGAGTCCAAGAGGTGCCACTGTTCAGTCATCATAGACCTGGAGGCCCTGGAACTGTCACAGCTAGTGTGCATGTCTGGATATTCTGAGATGGCTTTGTACTGTTCATATAACCTCTCTGCCATGTATAAAGTAGAGTTCCACCGGGTGACAACTTCCAACTTCAAGTGGTGCTGCAGGAGGCTGTTTCAGATCTGCAACTACCGAATTTGGTCACGTGCCTTTGCAGAGTGTGAAAAGTGAGAACAGATATGGCATGCAAATGTCAATATTTCCTTTATATCAGGGTGCTGCATAAACTCCTGCACCACAAGATTTAAACAGTGGGCCATGCATGGAACCCAAAAAAAGCTGCCATTCGTGATGCATTTCACCACATTTAACCCATTGTCATTTGCTATAAACTCAGTTCTCAGGGACAGGGGGTTCAGCCACTTGTCAGTTTCAATCAGTACCACATCCAACGTGTTTTCACCAGTGTCTGAACAGGTCACATTGTGCATAGTAATCTTTGCATGCTGTTGAATTCCTTGAAGATTGCTACCATGACACTCCACCTTACTACACTGATTATTCACACTACCAACAGCATAAACAACACCCGGATCCTGTGCCCAGTGTGCATTTATACACAAATATGAACTCCCCGCTGTTTTGCCACTTGTCCACATATACATACTTAAATGGATGAATGGAGAGAAGGAATGTTGAAGGGCATGTCTTACTGAGTCAGATACAGTACAGTACAACTCGGGGACAGCATGGGTCAAAAAGTATGTCCTGGATGAGACTTTCCATTTTGGACAGGCACATGCAGCAAACTGCCAGAACCCAGAATTCTCCACAAAGGAGAAAGGCAAAAATCAATTGCAGCATTTCAGCTCCCTCAGCATTAAGTTCATGTGACACTGTATGATTGGGTGGGTACTTCAGCTTATGCGCAAAAACACTATGTAACATGGGCTGACTTAAACGTTTTACATGGGGTGTGATGACAAATGGTTCTGTTCTGCGAATCGCAAGGGGTGGAGTGTGGACAAGTGATGAAGACAATTGCACAGGTGATGATAAACCCAGAAATGCAGTTATTTTCCCACATTTACCAAAAGGGGTTGATGTACCACTTGCACTAGACATACTGCATTGACCACCTCCACCAACAAAACTGCTACTCTCACCACCACTGGACAAGATTTCAAAATCATTCAGGTCCTCCACCTCATCATGCCTGTAGTAATTCTCTGCTGTTATTTCATCATTACTGCACACATTTAATTTTCAACTTGATGTTACAGTCATGGAAGGAGATAACATGCTCGTTATGGTTGATGACTAGGGTGAACACCCCACTGTGGTACAGGTATTAGCTGCCATCTTGTGCTGTGTCCACAGTGCCATGTGCATGTTCTTAAGATGTGTATGCTGTCCCCCTGTGCCCAGATGGCTCCCCTTTTTACCTCAACTCACATGCACTTGGCAAAGCTGGCAGATTGCAACTGACTCATCATTTGCATCTTGCACAAAAAAATTCCAAAGTAGTTTTAATATGTCCCCACTGATGCTGCTTATTGGACTCTGTTTTTTTAAGCCATGAAGTTGGGGGGTGTGCTACATGATTTTTCAGGCAGGACACACTTGGACTGCAACTGACCATCATGACTACCTATCATTATTACTGGGTCATCTTCATCAACTGAAACTGGTAAATCACAACTTTTTATGGGGGATGCAAACAGACCCAGACACAGCCACATTGAATTTCTTTTTCTCCAGTTCCCAACAGGGGTCACCGACATCATCATCATATTCATCAACATCATCCACATTTTCTGCTTGGATGCTGGCATGTGGACTGCATGTTGCAACCACTGCAACATCATCATCATCAGCACCACCACCATCACCTGAAAATGTTTTACCACACTGTAAATCTCTGCATGGCAAATGTGTGACCTGAACTGCAGTGGAAGAAATGTGACATTGTGAGCTATCGTTGACATGATGAACAGAATCCTCATGTTCAGTTACTGGGATGTTACTGGGGAGTATGACATTATCTACACTGTCACTCACTGGCACTGCTTCACACTTCACTATATTTTTGGACATGGTAAACTGGTCAGAAGTGGAACTTGAGGGAGTAATACTCATACCACCACCAGCAACTGCACTACCACCACCAGCTGGGACATCTCCTTCAACTATGAGAGAAGCTGCTGACTGCACTGTAAAAAACATTGAAGGAGAAATACCTTTTCTCACATCAGCAATGCACTTCTGTGACTGCATACTACCACCCACAGACAATCTTACCACTGCAGCAGTGCCATGGCAAAAAATAGCTTTGCTTGTATGTCTCTTTGCGAGCATTTTGGGAGATCAACAAGACTATTCTAAAAAGTAGATTTTGGAATGTTCACTCTGGGTGGGGATGGGGTGGGGACACTGGATGTGAAGCCAAAAAAACAACTGTAGCTTCAACAAGAACTATAGACTAGAAAGTCAAAACAAGTTCAACAACACCTTAACTAACCAGTGGTGCTCTCAAGTCACAAACAATCCAATATGGAAAAGAATACCTTTTGCCAGTGGGGGGGCGGGGGGAACTGACTGCATATTACAGCAGTGCAAAACTAAGAAAAGATACCACAATGGCAGTACAAAATCATGCAGGTGCAGTGGATAGCAGGTTCACACAGCTGCATGTGCAACTACACTGTGGCACAATAAAAGGTGTATCATTTGATGTTATACACCGCACACACACTCACACAATTTGTCTTAAAGTAATACGTAACAAATTGAAAACTTCAGTAATATATAACATATTTTAAACAACCTGAAATTATGCACTGCTGCATCAGGTCCTCCAGACCACAACACACACAATCAGCAAACAAATGTCAACAATTACTGTAAATATTACTGTGTGTACATTAACACAGTCAATTATACAAGAAAAATATAACCAAAAAACAAAGAACTCCCTATTTCTCCTGCTTAAGTCTACATACACTACAGATATGCCCCTTCCCCAAAGCACACTTCCACTGTCTCTCAGTACACAGACTAAATGTTGTACATTAACATTCAAAATCCACACCCGAACAATAGACGCTCGATGATATGAGCAAAGGAGGGTTTCTTACAATTGATGAACTAAAGTTTCAGCAAATAAAAATGACTCAAAAAGGCTTTTTTAACAGCTTTTAGAAGGTTTGAATTGCAGAGAGCTCTCAGAACAGACTGTCTCCAACAGCTTCCTACACACTACCCCGAACTGATGCTGTGCAGAACAATCGAGAGCCCATGTGACCTGAAATCCCATGAATCACTGCAAAATCCACCTTTGGAGCTTAAAACAAGGTGAAGTGAGGTGAAGTACATTGTTTTCAATGTATTTTGCCTTAATTTTTGTGGAGTAGTGGTTTGGGGAAGTTGGAATAATGTGAAGTCATTGTTTTCAATGGACTTCATGTTACCCATCGCGATGCAAAGTACTCCGCTTTGTGCCATGGAACACTTCTCGAATCTGCCTTCACCTACTTAAATCACTCTGGAGGCGAATTGTGGCCACTTCGCCAATCTCTATACATTATTAATCCCTGTAAGTTATTTAAAGGTCACTATCATATCCCCCTTTTCCCCCATCTCCTTTAGGGTGTACATATTAAGCACTGTAAGCCTCTCTTCATAGGACTTTTGATGCAGACCCTGCACCATTTTGATATATTTCCTCTGGACCACCTCCACTCTGTCTGTGTCCTTCTTGAGATGTGGTCTCAGGAATTGGACACAGTTTTCAAGGTGAGGTCTTACCAACAGTCTATATAGGGGCAGCACCATTTCCCTGTTCCTGCTGGCGATACCCCTTCCTATGCATCCCAGCATCCTACTAGCCCTTCCAACTGCCTTGTCATTCTGCCTGACCACCTTTAGGTCATCCGATGTGATAAACCCTCGGTCTGTTTCCTGCTTAGTCTTTGCCAATAGCACTTCATCAATTTTGTACTCCACTCCTGGGTTTCTATGTCTCAAGTATTTAATACTAAATAAATAAATACTAAATAAGTGAATGTACTAATGTGGATGAAATTGCACTGGGATTTATGGCTCCTACTGTTAATATGTTGGCTGCTAGTGTTTGTCTGTCTGGATTGTGTATCCTATTGCAAAAATACTCAAATGCCCTTATTGTATTAACCTACTGTATGTCCTAGACTATTGCATGTTGTAATGTGATCAATTACCTTGTCAGTAATATGTCTATGTATCATTAATTGTAATTAATTCTGGATTGCCCCTGAAAAAGGGACTGTGAGCCTACCCGGTTACCAAAATTAAATAAATAAATAAAGTGCGTTATTTTGTACTTTCTTGGATAACACTTTATTTTAAGTGTCCTTAAGTACATTGTAATTACTGTATAAATACTATGTATCTGCTATGCAAGTACTGTGTAGTTACATGTAACTACAATGTAGCTGGTAATTAGTTTCACATTTGTGTATTATGTAGTTAGACACACATTTCTATGAAGTAACTACACTGTTATTGCACTGTGAATACTATATAGTTGCTAATTACTTTCAAATTTGACTGGTGTGGAGTTATACAATTTGCAAGAAGAGGTAGTTACATGTGCAACCACAACTGTTTCTCTTTTGGCACAAATTGATTTATGCTGGAAGTGTAACTACACTTGTAACAGCTGTTGCAAAGTGCAACAGAAAAATTGATTTATGCTGGAAGTGTAACTACACATGTAACAGGTGTTGCAAAGTGCACCAGAAAAATTGATTTATGCTGGAAGTGTAACTACATATGTAACAGCTGTTGCAAAGTGCAACTCACATAGTTACATTTGCCAGAAATAATTGAGTTGAGGCAGAAGGCAGGCAACAGTAATTGCAGTAACTACCACTTCATGCAAATTGTGTAACTACAGCACAGTACTACTGATCTTCCCCGTGTCAATCTTCGCCATTCATCATTGCCTGGGTGACAGCCAGATGTGCAGCACCCAGCGGGAGCTTTTTGTTTTTTGTAAGGGGAGGAACCGGCACCAGAGGTGGTGCAGTTCTCGAGGCTGATGCATTACATGGTGCTCACAGGTCAGCCAGCAGTGGTTGCTGGCTCCTCTTCTGCCCCAGTTCTGCTTCTCCCACCATAGAGAGTGCAGCACCTCACACCTGCTGCAGAAATTTAATTTGCGACATTGCGGCCTAGTCAGTTGTTTCGATGCTGTTGTCAACGCTGCTTTTGCTCCGACCCAGTTTCACCATCTGCTAGTAACTTGGTGCCGTTTTCTGAAGGAATCCAGTAAGACCTTTCCTTTTCTTTCTTGAAGCAGTGCTGAGTCTGTTTATTATTATTTTAGTTACCATGGGTCATGTTGGGTTTGATCGGGGACAAAAAGCACTCTTCTAAGGCTGGCTGGCCTCCTATGCATTGGTGTCCCTGCACCAGCAGAATTCCATCATGTACAAGCATGACCGATGCCTCACCTGCCTGGGTCTGACTCATGATATGGATAGTTGTGATGCTTGCTTCTCCATAGACTATGGAATACTGGAGCAATGTGCATGGAAAGTTGGCAGCGATCCTCTGACTTTCGGAGGGCGGCGTCATACCAGGGACTCCAAGCTTACATCTCTCTGCCCTTCCTCCAGGTCCCCTCCTGGTTCTATACAGACTGGTGAGGAGGGGGGCCTCCTCCCTTTCTAGTCTTGCCAGAGAGGAGGTCTCTTCCATGGTGCTGGAGAAATGGTCCAGCCCTCTCAGGATCTAGGCCAGGAGCTCTGCACAAGCAGTCACCTCCTCAGAGGTGCAGGCTCCCCCAGTGTCATGGCCCACACATGCTGGGCCCAGCATTGGTAGCTCCTCATTGCTGCCTGCTGCTGCTGTTCCAGATCCCAGGGCCATTTGCGGCTCTGGTGATTGGCATTGTGAGTGGTACTGGGCCCTCCCATGGTGCGCTCTTGGTGCCATGGGTGGGAAAACCTCTGGAGCTGCTTGTCTTTAGGTCTTATGGATCTCCTCCTCCTCCTTGCCAGAGCAGTTGATAGGAAGACTGAGCTGAACTGGCTCCCTGACTCCTCAGATTCAGAGGTTTCTCAGTGTTCAGTACCTCTGTACCCTCCCAGGCATCCCTTCCCTTGGCACCGGCAATTATGGTCGGTGCCAGCTACCATGCCAGCGGCAATGTTGGGAGTGGGCCTGCTGATGGTGGTCCTCTGTGTTGAAGGTGCTTTGGGTCTCAGGGGTACAGGCAGCTGCCGTCCCAGTGCCAGTGATGTTCACCCCCCGGGACCAGACCAGGGACTCCTTCTTCTGTGACCTCCATCAGGAGGGCTGCAGGATTGGAGCAGTTCCTAGCTTCAGAAGTGAGGAAGAGCTCATCCTTGGAGTTGAAAGGGTTGAGGTGGCAGGGTGTGGGGCAGTGACCTTCCCCTGGGACCCTTCAGGGTTTGAGGAGGAGTCACAGTGCTGAGTCCTTGTTCTCTCCCTCATCCCCTTCAAGTGAGGCATTATTGGGTGGGGTTGGGGTCCACCTTTCTGGTTTTATATGGCCCCAGTCTCCTCACAGGGGAGTTTCCCCTTCAGGTCTCAGTCCTGACTGCTTTGAGCTGGTTGAGCAGCCAGTAACTACACAGACCAGTGGATCCGCAGGAGGGCTGAGATCACCAGCAAGGTCCCTTATCCCTGGTAGATGTTGCTCGCATAAGGTGAAGTGTGTCTCCCCATTGCCTTTGCAGACCCCCTCATTTCCCAGGCCATGTGGGTTCTTTGGGACCCTTGACCTGGAGCAATTTAGAGCCACTACTGCCACATTTCCCAGAAATATCAGGGCTATGGATGAGCAGGTCTTTTGCCTGTCTCCACCACAGCAGCTGGACTTGGCCTTTTCATCTTCCTCCTTCAAGGAAGAGGATACTTCTGTCCATCTGTCCTCAGAAGCTGATCAGACAGAGTATCAGCACTTCCTATCGAGGCTGGTCAGCAATCTACACCTATCCCACATTGCAAGATGCAATACTGAGTGGACTGCATGTGTTTTCCTTAACAAATTCAGTGCAGACCACCTGGTGATCCCTTCCTGGCCAATTCCCTTCCAGGAGGTGTCATCCCGCACCTGGCATTACCCATTGGCCCCAACTCCAGCCCCTTTGGACTGCCAGTGCAGGTATTGTGCACCTCAGGGGTCTCCAGGGTCCTTGTCTCATCTCACTTCAGGAGTGAGGGTATTTGATACCCCTTCTTGGCATAGACACCTGGTGGGTGACCAACCCCCGGATGTGGACTCTTCGGAGTTCAACCGCTGGAGACAGAGAGTGTTCTCCTTGGTGCATATCATGTTCAGCATTGCCACTCATCAGGCACAACCATGCTGCCTACAACAGGTATCTGTGGTCAATGCTAGGCCAGGTGCTGGCATTGCTGCCTGATACAGGGGCAACCAGACAGGCCATTTCCCTCTCAGCGCAGGGTCTGTAGCTCACAAGGCACCAGGCAAGGTCATCTTATGATGCCAAGGAGGTAGCTTCAAGGCTAGCAATGACAGTGATCTGCATTAGGTGGACATCGTGGCTTCATCTATCAGAGTTGTCACCCTTGGCACCACATAGGGTGCTTGACTCCACTTTCTAGGTGACCCACCTTTTTTCCCACAGGGCGAGGTGGGAAGTACAGGAGTGACTTCTCTCTCCCAGGCAACATGAGACCCCGCCTCACCCTGACCAGTCACAGACCTAACTGGCTTATTATGGCTCCTCCTTTTGTAATCCTACCCCATGAGAGGCTGAGGGACTCAAGTCACTCAGGGAAGTGCTGGGCCGCCCCTTCGGGAGGGGCTCGGTACTCACCTAGATAGTGATGAATGGTGAAGATTCACAGAGGGAAGATATGAAAATTATGTACCTATTATAATTATTGATCTTCCTGTGTATCTTTATCATTCATCACTGGCATCCACCCACCTTCTCCTCTGGGCCTCAGTCCCTGGGTGATCCCCCTTCCTGCTTACCCTCACCCACTTTGAGGTCAGTTGTGGCCAGGGTCCCACTAATACCTCTTGGTCCTCTGTTACCTTTCTAAGTGACAGAGGGCCCACACTGGGAGGGAGGGGAAGTAGGGCTTCTTGCTCTAGCCTTAGGGATTAACTGTGGGTCCTTCCCTTCTCAGCTGGGGGATTCCTTTTGACTTGGCCTGGTCCTGTGGGCCATGACTGACTCCTGTTGATGGGGATCTCCCTTAGGTGAGGAGAGGATGAGAGGGCCCACAGGGACTCTTTTTCACCCTCCTTATATAATGTTTTATCCTCCCCTTTTATTGGGGGGGTAGGACTTGTCCTGGACAGGATTCCCCCCTGAATCCTGTGGGTTATCCCTCTCAGGACAACAGTAACCAGAAGGGGTCCTGCCCCGGGGTGGCTGTCACCACTGTGTACTGCAGTTGGGGAGGGGGAGAGATCTTCTCCACACCTTCTCTTCTGGAGGAATTGATGTCTAAGACTGTCCATCTTATACACAGCCCTCACCTTTTCATGCTGGGAAGTACTCAGTTCTGAGTCTCTGTCTGAATTGCTGTTCATCTCCTCCAGCTTGAGACTTTGGGTGCCTGGCCTAGATTTGGTTCAGTCAAATTCTGTACTCCCTGTGGAACAGCAACAGGCTCAGTGACCTCCGGGATGTCAAACAACTTCCCAGAATTCTTTCTGGGTATAAGATGTGGTGGGGTCTCTCTCTTTCTCCACCATCTTTCTTCCTCTTTACTTTACCTTTCTCTCTTTTCTCTCTGTCTGGTTAGCCGCCTAGGGGCTGGGGCCAAAGTCCACACTTTCAGGTCCTCCTACTGTGTCCTTTGGCCAGCTTAATGCTTTTTCAGTTTTACATCCTTTCCTTTAGCTATCCCTTGGGCTCCCTTGCCCCTTGTCTTTTCTCTATCCATCTGTTTTCTCTCTCTCTCTGGTGAGCAGAGTGGGGCAGAGGAGGATCTGGTGACTGTTGCTGGCTGACCCATAAGCGCCACATAATATGTTGGCCTTGAGGGCAGCACCCACACTCCTCCCCTCCCAAAAAAGGTCCTGCAGGGCTGCACCTCCAGCTGTCACCCAGATAGTGATGAATGGTGATGATACACAAGAAGATCAAGAATTACGATAGGTACATCATTTTCATTGTTTGGTAACACTTTATTTTAAGTGTCTTTACTACACTGTAATTACTGTATAACTATGCTGTAACTGCAGGTCTTGTGCACTGTTTCAACTGTCTATGTCTATCTGACATTTATTTCAAAGGTAATCACACAAAAAATTTAATGTGTAATAAGAATGGTAACTAAAATATAAATACAATGCAACTTCAGTCTGCTACAGTTATATGAACTGACTGGCAAATCTTTAGATGATGTTCTATGTCTATATTCCAGTTTTCATGAACTTACAGGTTAGTAAACATGCAGTCTAATATTGTGAATTGATATGTAACTGCACACAAAAAATATTTCATTTGCATAATTACTGATTAGCACTATAACAGTATTGTGGCTAAGAAGTAATAGTACTGTTTTCACAGTTAATGCCTAGTTAACATGTATTTGCAGTTGCACACACTTAATCAATTGTCAGTACTGTGGCTGTGATGTAAGTTCTCATTCAGAAATCAGTCCCCCATGAACCTGTTGCTTACTAAACATGCAGTCTAATATTGGACCCTGTTCACATAGGCTGCAGGCAATTTTTCAAATATGCATTCCCAGACCTGGTGATCAATAGCAGTCATCCAATCAAATGGTCTGACTAGGAGCAAACTGGATCTTGCATTGTGTGTGGAGTGGAGAATTGTGGGTTATAGGTGGTCTTCCCATTACTGCTATTTTCCAGAAGAGGAAAATAGAAGACCTACTGGTCTTCCTATTTTTATCACCTTGCCCCCAGTCCTCATGGTATAGTGAGAGTGATAGGGTAACTTTATGTGAAGGATGATGCTATGGCAGGCACACCGATCAGCCAGTGGGAAGGGAATGTAATGGCTAAGGAAGGGTCCCTACCTGTGTATCCTTTGCCACCCATCACCACTCCACACAGCAGATCGGAGATAAAGCATGGTATTTAGGAATGCCCCACCCCCAGCCACCCACCTAGGCCTTAGCAGGCAGGAGTGTGGGTGTAGAAGAGGTGTGGGTTAATGCCACAGAAGTAGCACATTTCCTAGTAACTGCAGCACTGTTACAAGTCAATAAGTAATTATGTAAATGATTTTTATTGTATAAGTAAACAATGTAGTAGTATAGTAATTAAGACTATTAGATCGCATGTTTATTAAGCAGTACGTGCATGAGGCAATGATTTCTGAAGGAAAGCATACATCAGAACTACAGCATTGACATTTAATGTAAGTGTATAGTACTTACACCCTTCTTCGTAGGCTTTATTTTAAGTGTCAGTTTCTGCATACTTTGCAAAAACATGTTAGTTAGGAATTAACTGTGGAAACAATGTCACAGAAGCAGCACATTGTTTAGTAACTACAGCACTTACACCATTCTTTTTACACTTTAAGTGTCAGTTTTTGCATACTTACTTTGTAAGTACATGTTAGTTAGGCATTAACTGTGGAAACAAAGCCACAGAAGCATCATGTTCCTTAGTAACTACAGCACTGTTAAAAGTCAATAAGTAATTATGTAAATTAATGATTTTTTTTTATTGTATAGCAATTTACAATGTTAGATTGCATGTTTATTTTTAGTCCTTTATTTTTTTTGGTCGCACAGTATACAAGTAGTGCCTCTGGGATTCAAACCCAGTTCTCCAGGTTTGCAGGTCAATGCTTTTAACCACTATGCTATACTGCAGTAACTTCATGAGTGAATGATTTCTGAAGGATATTTTTAAGTGTCACTAACTACACTGTAACTACTGTATAACTACACTGCTTCTACTATTATGTAGTTGTTAACTAGTTTCACAATGCATGTTGTGTACAATGTGCTGCTTCTGTGAGATTGACCCACAGCTCTACTGCACTCACACTCCTGTCCTGCTGATGCCCAGGTGCATGGCCGGGGGTTGGACATGGCTACCTTCTGACGAGAGTCCTAATTCTTTTTTACCTATGACTAAACTGTCATGTTGTACAATGCTGAACAGTCATAAGAGTGACAGATTGTGCATCATGTATATTGCACCCACACTTTTGCTGCTACTCTATTGTGTTTCAACTGTGTTCTTGCATTTAGTTGTACCTAGCTGTACTCAGTATATTCAATGTATTCTTTTTCCTGTATCTTTCTTTGTTAATGTAAGTGCATTGTCTGCATTACCTATGTACAATCTATATGGCCCAGGTCATGCCTGAAAATGATCCATTGGATCACTGAACCTATAAACATACTAACATACAAAATTTGCCAGCAGAAACAGGCCACATGGTCTATCAAGTCTGCTCGAATGTGTAGCTTGCACCCCTACATTGCAGCTGTCCTCCTCCCCTTCACAATAACCCCCACATCTTATCCTGTCCAATTCCCTTTTGAAACTCCCCACTGTCTTTCAGGATACCACCTCCTCTGGCAAAGAGTTCCATTCCAACACAACCCTCTCCATGAAAAAATGTCTCTTCATTTCCCTCCTATATCTTCCCCCTCCAGTCTAAGACCATGACCTATCATGTCCCTTCCCCTCCTTAACTTAAATATCCCTTCTGTTCCTCTCTTGTTAATCCCCTTTAAGTACTTGAAGGTCTCAATCATATCCCCCGATCTCTCCTCTCCTCCTGGGAGTACATATTCAACCTCTTCTTACAGCCTTTCCTCAGTCCCTGGATCACCTTAGTTGATCTGTCTGTATCCTTCCAGTAGTCTGATATCCTTCTTTAGATATTGGCACCTGCTGCTACTGCATTCAGTACTCCAGGTATGGTCTGACCAGTGATCTGTAGAGAGGCAGGATCACCTCTCTGTTCTTGGAGGAGATTCCT
This sequence comes from Neoceratodus forsteri, assembly GCA_016271365.2. Taxonomy (NCBI): domain Eukaryota; kingdom Metazoa; phylum Chordata; order Ceratodontiformes; family Ceratodontidae; genus Neoceratodus; species Neoceratodus forsteri. The sequence continues at coordinate 47,608,285 of CM057451.1, forward strand.
CTCACAATACACCCCAACAACCTGTAGGCCTTTGCTGCCACCTTCCTGCACTTCCTGAGTTGTTCATTTCCCAGTTACAACCACCCCTAGATCATTTGCCTCCTTGGATGTACCAAGCTGTATTCCTAGCTGATAGCTTCTCCTAGGTTCTTCCTCCAAAGTGCATCATCTTGCACTTTTAACATTGAACCCCAGCTGCCACTCTTCTGACCATTCCTCCAGTTTAGTCAGGTCATTCTGCAGTCCTGCCATTTCTCTATATCACTCCAAACTCGGTATCATTAATGAAGAGGCTGATCTTATTCCTGATGCCATGTGGGATGTCCACCATGACTATCACAAAACAACACCTGCCCCAGTACCAATTCCTGTGGCACTCCACTCATCACTGCCTTTGGATACGAGAACTCCCCCCACCACTACCCTTTGATGTCTTCCCTGTAGCTAATTTTTGATCCAATTAACCATCTCAGTCCCAACCTCTACATACCACAATTTCCCCCCAACCTCCCATGCAGCTCTGAATCAAAGGCCTTGCCGAAGTCCAAAATATTACATCCACAGCATTACCTTAGTCCAGTTCCCTCATTACCCATTCATAGAACTCAACTAGGTTAATCTGACAAGACCTTCCCAAGACAAACCCATATTGATGACTGTCATAGAGTCCATTATCCTCCAGAAATGTCACCAGCCTCTCCTTCAGGATTATCTCCATCAGTTTCCCCATGATGTATATCAGGTTTACAGGTATGTAATTGCCTGGTTCACTCTTAGGGCCACTTTTATGGAGGGGCACCATGTTGGCCATCCTCCAGTCCAGTGGCATGCACCTTGTGTCCAGGGAGGAATTGAATAGATCCATCAGAGGCCCTGCCAGTACCTTCACCAGTTCCCTCAGCAGCCTGGGATGTAAGCTGTCTGGTCCTGGCACCTTATCCACCCTAAGAGCCCTCAGACCATCCAATATCCTGGCCTCAGTGATTACCCTGTCTTTACACCCTCCCACCCTCTGCAGAAGCTGTCCCCCTTCTCCTCATGAATATGGAACAAAGTACCATATATACTCACGTATAAGCGAGTTTTAACCTACTTTTGCATTCTAGTTTTTAGTACCTCGACTTATCGTGAGTCAAACCAGAAATGAAAATGATCTCCTTCCAAACAGCTTCAGTAATGAATCTGTCTGTGCCTATGGGGCTTAGAGGCATTAGTAGAGGTGGAGGGATGCTGAGTGAGGGAGGAGTGGAAGAGCAGCAAGATGGCAATGAAGAGAAGCCGCACTTGTGGGCAATGTAAAATCCTGTAGCGGAGATGTAATAGTGGAGGCAGTAGCAGCAAGATCATCATGTGCTGCATATTAAGTTTGTGGAGTGAAGGAGGAAGCTCGTTCATGCCTGGCAGCAAGCTGCGAGGGAATGTGGATGATTTGTAGCCATCCAAAACACAAACAAAATAAGTGCAGCCCAGCTGTAAAGGACAGATCATCGAGGCGAGTACTGAGGTTTTGGTTGATGGCAGGGGATGGGGATCTGGGAGGGTTTGCTTCATGCACCACAGCCTGTGCAAGCCCCAAGAGGCTGTAATGTTTTACTAGGGGAGGGACAAGAAAAACAGCAAAGAGACAGTATTTGGGTTAAAAGAGCCTGCAAACAGCTGAATTCATAAATAATTTTAGTGGTCGGCTTATATGCAAGTCACTATTGTTTTAAAAATGCATCTCGGGTTTGGGGGGTCGGCTTATATGCGGATCGGCTAATACTCGGTATATCACGGTACTCATTTAGTGCTTCTGCCTGTTCTGTTCCTTTCTTTGCCCCTCCTTGATCCACACTATCTGGTCCTTGCAGCCCTTAGTTCCCTAATGTATTAAAGAAGAGTCCTTTTCCCTGTCTTTGACTCCTAGACCAGCCTCGGTTCCCTGGAGGCACTGGCCACTCTAACACCCTTGGTAACTTCTCTGGACTTCCTCATGTAGTCCTCTCTGTCTTCCCTCTCCAGGGTTTCTTGTATCTACAGACACTGCTCTTTTTTGCCCTCACCTTATCTGAAACTTACCTTCATATCCACCTTGACTTCTTAGCTCTTCCCTTCTTGCTGTGCAGTTTGGTACAGGTCTCGGTAGCCTTCACATGCCCCAATTTATTTTTTTCCAATTTCTGGTTCACATCCCAGTGTGACTGAATTCCTGCCGGGTACTCCCCTAAGATTTCACCCATCCTACTGAAATCAGCCTTTCTGAAGTTAACCACCCTGGTCCCTGTACCCACTGTCTCCCTGCCTATGTTGATCGTGAATGGTGATCACTCCCTGCCAGTGGATCCACCACCCACACATCCCTTATAGCCTCTGCAGTATTCACAGTAAACAAACAAATATATATATATATATATATATATATATACACACACACACATATGTACTGTATATATATATATATATATATATATATATATATATATAGTTCACTGAACTGCTGTGTGGAGTAATGGTGGGTGTTGCCAGATACATGCAGGGACTCTTTCTTAGCTGCTCCATGCATGTGTTCACAACCATGCAAGCCCTCATGGTATAGTCAGGGGGCTGTGGTAGCTAGGTGTAATTATGGTGCCATGGCTGCTACCTCATTTAGCTTGTGGGAAGGGCATGTAATGGCTAAGGAAGCATCCCGGCATGTGTGTCTGGCATCACCCACCATCACTCCACACAGCTGATTGATGATATTTATTTATTTATTTGTTTGAATTTTTGTTTGTTTGTTTTCTGGGTAGGTGCACTGATTAAGTGGACCATTTTCAGGCATGTCCCAGGCCATAAAGATGGTACATAGGTAATATAGGCAATACACTTACATTAACAGAGAAAGGTACAGGAAATAAAAGACATTGAACATATTGAATACAGCTAGGTACAATTAAGTGCAAAAATACAGTTGAAACACAATAGAGTAGCAACTAAAGTGTGGGTACAATACACATGGGCTGAGATATTCAAAGGGGTTGCACCTGGTGCAACTGAGTTATGCCAGTGCAACCCCAGAAATGAGCCCAGGTGCAATATTTAAAAGGGGGAATTGTGCAGCTCAATTCCTGATGCATCAGGCTGCAAGGATAATGTATACGGCACATCTCCAGGGGGCGTGCCTATGCATATGTGGCACATCCAGATATTCAGCCCAGGATGTGCATTGCATATGTTAGCACAACCCTGTGATGAGCGGCATACCGTGGCACAAAGTTAAGCCCCAAAAACTTGGCTCAAATGGTAGCCACCCACAGGTGAGCCAACCGTAATGCAAGGGACATCACAGCAGCCACCAGCTGTGGGTGGCTACCCTCAAACACTATGCACAAGCACCCAATAATGTCCCTAGGTTGTCCAGTGGTTCCCTCCTCCCTGCCCATAACCCCGATCATGGTAGAATCCTTGTGCAAAATACCCCAGTAGTCTAGTGGTATCCCCATCCCTCCTGTAGCTGATACCACAAATAATATTTTAATAATTCCCTGGTGGTCTAGTGGCACCTCCCCACCCTCTCACACACACAGGACCCCCAGCCCACCCAGCTCCCTACCCTTCATCGGTGGGCAGCAACGAACCCACCTGCATACCTCCATTGCTGCCCTCCAAATGACAGCTTAAAGTATCAGCTGCAAGCCCATTGGTCCAAACTGTGGACCAATGGGTTGCAGTACATACTGTAATAGTCTCTCACAAATATGTGAATGAGGTCAGTTCTCATTCCTGTTTGGGGGGATGTGCAAGCAGATCATATTTAGTGCACATTACCTGATATATTTGGAGGAGATGCACCATAGCTCATCTCTTTTGAATATATCTCTTAGTCACACCAGTGCAACTCAGTTGCACTGCACCACCACATGCGCCATTGCCTGGCACAATTCTGAATATCTGGGCCCTGATGTACATTCAGTCAGTCTTATGACTGTTCCACACTGTACAATGGGACAGTTTAGTCTTAGGTACAGAAGAATTAGGACTATCATCGAAGGGTAGCCATGCCCCAACCTCAGCCACCAACCCACCTATTCAGCAGCAGGACAGGACTGTTGGTGAAGTAGAGGTGTGTGTCAGTGTGTGTCAATCTCACAGAAGCAGCACATTTTAAAGTTATGTAACTACTCAACATGCACTGTGAAAAATTTAACAACTACATAGTAATTGCAGGTACAGTGTAGTCATACAGTAGTTACAGTGTAGTTTGTAACACTTAAATTGTCCTTCAGAAATCATTCCCTCATGAAGTTATTGCAGTACAGCATAGTGGTTAAAAGCACTGACCTGGAGAACTGGGTTCAAATCTCAAAGCCACAACTTGTATACTGTGTGACCAAGAAAAAAAGAACTAAAAATAAGCATGCAGTCTAACACTGTAATTTGCTATACAATAAAAAATCATTAATTTACATAATTACTTATTGACTTTTTAACAGTGCTGTAGTTACTGAGGAACATGATGCTTCTGTGGCATTGTTTCCACAGTTAATGCCTAACTAACATGTACTTACTAAGTAAATATGCAAAACGATACTTAAAGTGTAAAAAGAAGGGTGTAACAGTGTTGTAGTTACTTATGAAATGTGCTGCTTCAGTGGCATTGTTTCCACAGTTAATCTCTAACTAACATGTATTTGCAAGTAAGCATGCAGCAACTGAAACTTAAAGTGTAAGAAGAAGGGTGTAACAGTACTGCAGTTATTAAGAAATGTGCTGCTTCTGTGGCCTTGTTTTCGCAGTTAATTCCTAACAAACATGTACCTGTAAAGCAAGTACGCAGAAACTGACACTTAAAATAAAGCATACAAAGAAGGGTGTAACTACTATATACTTACACTGAATGTCAGTGCTGTAGTTCTGATGTATGCTTTCCTTCAGAAATCATTCCCTCATGCACTTACTGTTTAATAAACATGCAATCTAATAGTCTTGTATGGAGTGATGGGTGGCAAAGGATACACAGGTAGGGACCCTTCCTTGTGCGTAGTTTTACAAATTGCATGAAGTGGAAGTTACACATTCAACCACAATCATCTCTCTCTTTTGGCACAAATTGATTTATGCTGGAAGTGTAACTACACACATAACAGCAGTTGAAAAGTGCAACAGAAAAATGTATTTATGCTGAAGTGTAACTAAATATGTGATAGCTGTTTCAAAGTGTAACATACAGTTACATTTGCTAGACAGAATTTATTTGAAGCAGAAGGGAGGTATCAGTGATTGCAGTAACTACCAGTTCATGCAAACTGTGTAACTATACCAAACCACAAATGTGAAACGTGTTAACTACCGCACTGTTACATAGTAGTTACATTGTAGTTATACAGTAGTTTGTGTAGTTAAGGACACTTGAAATAAAGGGTTAACCTTTCTTGCATTAAAACCCAGCTGCCATACCCTTGACCACTCCCCTAGTTATTTCAGATCCCTACCCATACTTTCAACCCCCCCCCGGTGGGTCCACTCTGTTGCAGAGCTTGGTGTCATCAGCAAATGGAAAACCTTCCCTTCCATTCCAATTCCTCCACTATGTCACTTATAAAGACACTGAAGATTACTGGTCCCAGCACTGATCCCTGAGGCATACCACTGGTCACCCACCCTTCCACAGAGTGAACTCTGCTTACTGCTACCCTCTGTGTCCTATCCACTAACCAGTTTTGTACCCAGGTTACCACCTTATTACCCACCCCAAGTTCCCCAACTTAGTTACAAGTTTCCTATGTGGAACAGTGTCAAAGCCTTGCTGAAATCAAGTTAACCCATGTTCACCACTCTTTCCCTATCCAACTCCTCGATTACCCAATCAAAGAAATCTATCAGATTTATTTAGCATGGCATTCCCCCCTGTGAAAACATGCTGCCCTGGATCCTAACATCTGTTGGATACAGGATATTTCATAATCCTTTCATTTAGTAGTGTTTCCATTAACTTGATCACCACCAAAGACAGGCCTGTGATTGTATGCCTCTTTCCTGCTAGCACTGCCATCATTTCTGAAATGACCACTACCCACATGCCATTCATCATCCTCATCCTCCTCCTCATTCACTTTCTTATGATTATCACTTTAGGGTGTTTCTGTCTCACATCTCATTTCCTGAATCTGATCCTCATCCTCTTTTTCCATAACATCCAACAATTCACCACCTGTTTGGAGAACTGTGGAGTCTGTGGATTCCATGGCTGGAGGGTTTTCAAGGACATTTGGGGCAGACAGATTGTTATTTACCTATGGCACTGCCACATCCAGCAACATCATCAGCGTGCTCACCATCACCTTCAAGAATAATTGCTGCTAAATTGCTAACAGTGTACTGGGCTGTCTTCCTACTACCAACAAAAGAGCTGCTATGTGACAGGGTAAATCCTGTCTGGGGTGGATGCCCATGTGTGGGGTGTCCAGGGCCCCCCTTCCCATTTCTTTCTTTCTTTGTTTCTGTGGAATGGCCGCTCATGCTGGGAATGAAAATGAAATATGTTTGCTGTATGCTTGTCTGCTTTAGGGTGTCACATTTAACAATTTAAAGGAAATAAAAAGGAAAAGATATGCCGAGTTCCAAGGGTTGGCAGGAGAATGGAGAAGAGGAGCACACCTTGTTCCACCATTCTGCTTGCAAACCCAGTGGAACCCTCATGGACTTAATATCTTATTAAAACTATATTTTGAGATGAAACAGAATGGAAATGTAAAACAGTGGGATTGAACTGTACCTGCAGAATGATATTTCATGACCTGTTATAGGGCTGACAGCCTATGGATTGAGTCTATTTATGATATTTTGAACATGGTGATGTCACAGATTGGGGAGGGGCTTAGCCTCATTAAGACTAATTTTATATTCAAACTGTCATAAAACCCCCTTAACATAAAACCCCTTAACCAAGAAAAGAGGAGTTGCATCTAGGCTAGAGATGATAACATGTATGAACATGTATGTCTTTACTGTTTAATGGGGAACTGCTAAGAATAAGAAGTTTATACTGGTTTTAGTAAGGGAGGATCACCTGAGCGGTGATGTCAACCATGAAAGGTATAAAAACACCACCACTTGGAGTAACAAAGTTAGATGAGGAGTCAGTTGAATATTGACTACCTAGTGAGGAGCACCACAGAGCGTGTGCTTGTGTGTACACTGTTCTATTTGCAAGGCTGAAGCTAAGCCTCAGGCTTTTTCAAAATTAGAAAGTTTGCTGGATATTGGACAATGAAAACCTTTTAATTTCTTTATGTTTATTATTTTTATTTTTTATTTTTATTTTCTGATTTGAATAAAATAACAATGCACATTTGCATCATTATGCACATGACTTCTGGTTTGTTGTAGCTGTTTTATTCCACACTTTCACAGTGGTGTTAGAAGTGGGATTTCTGGTACATCGGAATGCCGGGAGATCTTATCAGTGGATATTGAACCAATACCTAGACAGATGCAAAAAGACCAGGGTGCTGAGGCAAAAACATATCCATTGACTCTTGCCACAGTGGTGAAGACTGGAGAGAAACCCAGACCCAAGTTGGATCTTCGAGCTAGAAGAAAGGCAAAGTATGAGCTAGAGAGTGAAACAGAGGGACATATAGAGGAGAAAGCCCTGGAGGATCCCAATGATCTCCTATGATGGCTTTGTATGAAGCAGCTGGAGATGGAGCATGAATGAGGTAGAGATTCTAGTGTGGTTAGGTGGAAGTTCCAACTCCTGCAGGGTTCTGGTGGGGGATTGTCAACAGTAAAGACTGTTGACCTCTTGGGCAGGGGTGTGTGTGACTGGGTGAGCCCTGTCTGGGGTGGATGCCCATGTGTGGGGTGTCTGAGCACCCCCATTCCTTTCACTCTCTGTTTCTGTGGAATGCCCGCTTGTGCTGAGAATGAACATGAAATACATTTGTTGTTTGCCTGTCTATTTTAGAGTGTCACATTTAATGATTTAAGGGAAATAAAAAGGAAAAGATATGATGAGTTCCATGGGTTGTCAGGAGAAGGGAGGAGAGGAGCACACCCTCATTCTCCCATTTCCCTTGCAAACCCAATGGAACCTTCATGAGCTTACTGTTTTATTAAACTATGTTTTGAGATGAAACAGAATGGAAATGTAAAACAAAGAAGGACTGAACTGTACCTGCAGAATGGTACTTCAGGGCCTGTTATAGGTCTGGCAGCCCATGGAATGAGTCTATTTATGATATTTTCAAGTGGTGATGTCACAGACTGGGGAGGGGCTTAGCCTCATTAAGACTAATTTTATATTCAGACTGTGATACAAACCCCTTAACATAACACATCTTTAACATAAAACCCCCTTATTTAAGAGAAGAGGAGTTGAGTCTAGGCTAGAAAAGATAACATGTATGAACATGTATGTCTTTACTGTTTGATAGGGAACTCCTGAGAATAAGAGTTTTAGCAAAACGGGGTGTATCACCTGACTGTGATGTCATCCATGAAAGGTATAAAATCCCACCACTTAGAGTAACAAAGTTAGATGGGGAGTCAGTTGAATACTGACTACCAAGCAAGGAGGATTTCAGAAGTGTGTGCTTGTTTCCACACTGTTCTATTTGCAAAGGCTTATGCTAAGCCTCAGGAATGTTCAGAATTAGAAAATGTGCTGGATACTGGACATTGAATAACCTTTTGTGTTCTGTAAGTTTATTATTTTTAATTTTTTATTTTCAGATTTGATTAAAATAACGCACATTTGCATTTTTACACACCTGACTTCTGGTTTGTTGTGTCTGTTTTTTCCCACACCTTCATGTGCTATAGCTCCCTTCCTTGAGCATAGTGCTGCTGCACCAGTGGCTCCTGTGGTGAGCTGCCCAGCTGCTAGCCCTTATTTGTAGATATTATTCTGTTGTATATATGTTTTTTTGTTGTAATTCTATGTACATGCCAGTGTCAGCAAAGACACAAAGAGAAAAGACTGGGTTTTTTTTTTTAAATGGGGTTTTACCTTCTTTTGACCTGACAGGCCAGCTGATTGCAGGAATCTGACATGTTCTTGTCAAAAAGCATGTGGATGCATGATCAAAGGGATATTTCCAATGGGAACTGACCAAGGGAAACAGAAGTAATAAAATCACACGTATAATCAAAAAAGTTACAGAATCTTACTTATAACTAATTAAATTAAGCCAGTTCAAAGCCCAGGATGTTTTATCCAGGAAGGATCCTTCTAACAGGCCTGTGTGAGGTGATAGAAAAAGAAACACATCGTTATAGCATACCCGTGCGAGACTGTAATATCAGGTGATAGAAAAAGTTCCCACAGTACACTGAAATTTTTTCTAAGTGCCAAGACTTTAGAAAAGCGGAAGAGTGACACTCAGTTGCCTAAAGTAGAAGGGCCAACCTTTATTCACAGAAGGGCCAGTCTTTATTCAGAGACTAGGGGATAGTGGTCTTCTATATAAACTTTCCAGCACAGACACTCTGGGCCATTTTGACATTTTGCTATGACTCTTCTGATTACAGAGAACACCTGTCAGCACAGAGACTGCCTAACAACCAAATGCTGCTATAGAAAATATGCAATATTTTGCAAACCAGTGATTCTCTGGACTTTAAATGTTCATACCTCATTTAGATTAACTAATGGTCTTAGTGTGTTTCATTGTACATTTTCCATTTTCTTTTCCTGTATACAATAACCCAAATTAATATTCTTTTTTAGTTGCACGATATTTAAGTATTTTAGTAAAACATTTGTTTTCCTAAAGAAATTCTGCTGCTTGAGAGATCCTATATTGTATGAGTGACTGTAGAAGCTTTATTAATAATTTGTGAAAACTATTATCACCACAGGGGCCACCGTAGACAACCAAATTGAGAAAAGGGTCTGTAAGATATATCTGGAAGGATAGGGAGAATGCCAGAGTCTGCAAAGATTTTGAACCAGGCTGTTGCATGTCCTGTAGGGAAAAGGCCAAATCAGCTAGTACACTGCTACCCTGAAGACAGTGTGATGCCTGGGTCTTCCTCCTTTGTGTAATAGCCAAGAAAAGGTTCATACTTGGCCACAAGACTCAAGAACTGGTATTGTGCCCTTATCCAGAGCTAGAGTGATACCTGTGAACCTTGTGGCAGAGGTGCATTTGTGACCTCAACATGCATTGTAAAGGATGAGGAGGTATCCCTGCCCCCTCGTCATGGATGCACTTAAGGATGGGCACTATGAGCTCAGTGGGCTGACCCCTAGAAGTGGGTTTGTGACAGCTCCCATCAATGATGACCTACCACCACCAGTACTTCCTCCACTCACACTGCTGCCTATGTCCTCCTGGTTCAATGAGACCACTATAGTATCAGTTACCACCCTTTCTTCTTCTAACACTTGATGACCAAAAAAAGGTGTCCTCAGAACTGGATGAATATGACTGCTATTATTCACCCTGACCTGTTCCACTCCCATCACCATGGGTTTTACGCATATCACAAGCACCAACCCTGCTACTCTTTTTTTTTTTCAATATACTTTTTTCCACACATGGAAAATGAAACTTGGAAAAATGGGAAAGCACACTGGACACAGAAAAAAAGAATACAATTTGGCTAAATTGTACATCAGAATGTAATGCCCAAAAGTACAGCAGAGCAAGCTCAGGAGGGACCCTATAAAAAGCAGACCGTGGGGGCTTCAGCTCAGGCCTGTGGGGAACACCAGGAAATGTCAGTTGATGGGAAATGGTTACCTCCCACCACCATCTATACAGCAAGTCTGCTTGCTGACCATTTCTTTCTTTCTCTCTCCACTCCCCCTTCTGAGGAGTGTTCGCATGCTGACCCTTTGTTCTTCCCCTACCATCCCTTCCCCAACTCAAGGACAATGACTAGAGGGCTCCAGCCATCTTACCTGGCTGGCTTAAGGCCCACAAATCAGCCTAGGAGAGCTGCCCCGATGCCCAGAGACCCAATCCCCTGGCCAGAAGCCAGAACCACCCCAGCCTAGAAAAGGCCTTCCCCACCAGCTACTGAGGAGTTGTTGACCAGGATGGCTGATAAAATTGGAGAATGTAGGGGCACAGATGCTGTAGGCTTACCTGAAGCTCGAGTCTGTTGCTCCTTGGTCATTGCTTCTCTTCAGTCAGTGGTCCTCTGGGTCTCCAGCAGCAACCAGTTGTCCTCTGGGTCTTTAGTTTGTCCAGCAGTCCTCCAGGCTGCCAGTAGCAGCCAGTGGTATCCCATGACTTTGGCGACCATGATTGGGCACTTACCAAAAGAGTGACTCAATCGCAGTGCCTGTCATTGGGATGATTGGGGAAGATGGGCGACCAGAGGGGGGTGAGAGAAATAGTGACATCCTGTCGCTACATGCCTAGGTGTGTGGGGGAGTGGAGCAAGCACACTGAGTGTGGAGTGGGAGGGGATGGAGAGGTTGTAGGGGGGGTGCTACAGTGAGCTTCCAATCTGCTTCCGTGGCATGGTGGTTGGGTTCATGGCTGGGGTGGGAATGGTGCTGGTTCAGGTCCAGGTGCAGGTACTTTTTGTTGCGCCCAGCCCCAATTTTTATTTTTATCTATGTTTGCACCCCCCTTCAACATGCACCCCCCTGGAGTAGAGAATCCTTAAGTGAGGGGATGTGAAACCATGACCTTGAAAGTGTGGAGGGAGAAGCCCTGCATAAAGCAGAAAATCCCAACTACCTGGCTCCATTTTACTGTGCTCTGAGGAGTACATAGCCAAAATATTTTTTGAGCAATGTGCCATTGGCCAAATTGTGATCTCCCATTGGCAATTGCCGTTATCACATAGATCCGTAGTCAGATTCATAGCGTGGGCTTCCCCATCATCTTGCTCCATCGGTTCTTTTTTCTTTTTCTTCTCCCTTTTTTTGTTGCTGTTGTCTAATGGTGCTTTCCTCTGTGTGGCTGCCCTTGCAGCCCCTTACCTCTCCTCTCTGCAGGCTAGTTTCCATGCATGTCATGTGGCTGCAAATTTCTTTTTCTGTTTTGTTTGTCCTTTTGCTGTTTCTTTTTATTTCCTTTGTTTTCAGCTCCCATCTGGCTTTTCCTCTTCTACTTGCCTTCAGGGACCTGATGGAACTTACCCCTACCTTCTGACCAAGGCATAGCATTTTGGTGGTGGTTAGTGGTATCCCTTTTTCTCCCATCCTTCCTCCCTTCCCCAAGGCACAGTAGCAACAGTTCCTGAAGGGAGCTTCTTGTCCATCGCAGCGTCAAGAGAGGAACACTTTACAATGTGGCAGTGATTTGAGTCAGACAGAAACAAGCACCTCGTGACTCAGTAGTTCCGCCCAGCAGCCTTAGAAATGTCAGACAACCTTTGCAGACACCGCAGAGACTCTACAACAGCTGTAGCAGACCTGAGCCAGGCAGTGAATAGGCCATGAGCCCAATTTTAAAGTATTTTGCACCACAGTTGCTAGCGGGGGGAAGAAGGTATAGGAGAGCTAAGACTGGGTCTAAGGCATAGCAAGGCTGCAGCTCCTCATCCATATTCAGGAGGGGCTGACCTGGGTAGCAGATCCCCCTGCAGACCAGCACAGTGAAATCCAGGCTTTGATTCAGGGAGTTAAGGGCCAGCACCCAATTTTGGGGGATCACTCAGTACTCCCAGATTGCACCAACATTTTTCCTGGGATCCCCATCCCTTCCCATAAGTCATTTCATTTTCCCTGGGCTGCTTGCAGGCAGCTAGCATGCCTGTGTACAGTGGACATGACCAGGACTTCCCTTTGTATTGCCTGCCACCAGGACCCTGGCTTTGGGTGAGCGCTGGACCCTGCACTGAATTATATTAATCTACCTCAGCCTCTGTTTCTGGGTTGCACCCTGGGATGACATCTGCCCCTGAAAGCTGAACTATTTTGCATTGGGGCCTAAACTGTTTGCCTTGCAACAATTTGCAATTGCGAAGGACAGATTCATCCTCCTAAGGACTGAACTATCTTGCATCAGGGCCTGAACTGTCTGCCCTGCAATGAACTGTGATTGCTTGTGCCAGCCCCCCACCAGATTGAACTCTTGTGCTTACGGGAACAGAGGGACTGCCAGATCCAGTGACTCACAACCTGAAGTGTTTTCCCCGTAATGAACAACAAGTGCCTGCACCATTTCTTCCCCTCAAATTGAACTGTTGTTCTGCAGACCGGATGGGCCACCAATACACTTTTGTCCATGACCCAAACTACTGCATATATCCCAACCCAGTGGACCACTAAACTGAATCAGTGCACCAGAGGACTGCAACCCCCAGTGTCAATAGTTAATCCTCCATTGTGTTTGCTGAGTTCCATTTGCTTCCCACCCATCCAGCCAATGCCTGCAGATAACCAAAAAGTGTGATCAAAACCTTTGCATTGCTCAAAATGCAATTCACATTTCTGGTGAAGGGTCCTACTGGTGTATGGCATACAGTACCCCCCCAAAAAAACATGGTACATATTCAAAATTAAACAATTTAACTGCCTATTGGTTTTTCCTACTTTAAACTCCATGAAAAAGGGGGTCCTCTTAGTTTTCAGATTGGAATTACAAGGTGAGCAAGCTATACCACCACTCCAAGGTGGGTCCCTTTTGGTATAGTCCCTACTCTAGCTTCTTAGCTCTAAAATGCCTGTAGTGGCTACTCATAAATAAGTACTGCCTAAATTGGCTTAAAATGCATTGCCTAACTGGCTCCTTTTAAATAAGGGATTCCACTCAGGAATTTGCACAAGTGGTGACAGGAGCAGACTAAAAGGGTATCACAACTATTAAAATTTTAAAGACAACCAAAAGCAGGCTCAAAACCTTTGCATTGCTGAAAATGCAATTCACATTTCTGGTGAAGGTGCTACTGATGTGTGGCATCCATTCCACCCTCCCCAAACACATGGTACATATTCAAAATTAAACAATTTAACTGCCTATTGGCTTTTCTTTACTTTAAACTCCATGAAAAGGGGTCCTCTTTGTTTCAGTTAGAACTCCAAGGTGAGCAAGCCACTACAGGCACTTGAGACTAAGAAGCTAGTGTAGGGACTATACCAAAGGGTCCCACCATAAAGAGGTGGTATAGCTTGCTCAGTTTGGAATTCCAATCTGAAAACTAAGAGAACTCCCTTTTACATGGAGTTTAAAGTATGGAAAGACAATAGGCTATTAAATTGTTTAAATACTAACATGTGTCATGTCTTTTGGGGGGTTGGGGTTTTTGCACTGGTATTCTGTTTTTTATTGTTATTTTCCATTCCCCAGTAGCACCCCCTAGCAGAAATTTTAATTACTTTTGTGAGCAATGCAGAGTGAAGCATGCTGGTGGAGAGGTGTGGCACCCCTTTCAGTATGCTCCCTTCCACCACCTGTGAATATTCCTGGGTGGAAGTACCTTATTTAAAGGAGCCAATTAGGCAATGTATTTTGGGCCAATCCAGGCAGCACTCTATATTTATGAGTAGCCACTACAGGCACTTCAGAGCTAAGAAGCTAGTGTAGGGACTATACCGGGAAGGGTCCCACCATGAAGAGGTGGCATAGCTTGCTCATGCTGGAATTCCAGTCTGAAAACTAAGAAGACCACATTTTTTACATGGAGTTTGAAGTAAGTAAAGCCAATAGGCTATTAAATTGTTTAAATACTAACATGTGCCATGTCTTTTGGGGGGTTGGGGTTTGTGCACTGATATTCTGTTTTTGTTTTTTTCAATGCCTGCAGATCCCTGCCATCCTTCACCCGAGAGTGCATTTGAAGACATCGAAGACTACAGTAGATAGAAGTAATGATAGCCAGTCCTGTGGTGTAGTCAGCCTAGGAGTTAACCAGCTTCAAGTTAGTGATTTTTCTTCAACAGTACAGTGGTTAGGCAGTTGCCACATTATTATTTTGCCTTCTTCTAGGTAGCTGTAGTGTTCCCTTCTTTGGCTGAGTGGCAACCCATCAGCAACCATGCTAATGACATTGTACAGAACCATGGCAAGGCCACACCTGGAGTATGGGGTGCAGTTCTGGAGACCACACTCTCGCAGGGATATTGAGATGTTGGAGAAGGTGCAGAGAAGAGAGACCAAGATGGTATGAGAGATGTGGGATATGCCACATGAGCAAAGATCGAGGGAGCTGAATCTGTACCAATTAAAGCCTAGGAGGGAGAGGGGGGACATGATTGAGACTTTTAAGTACATGAGGGAATAAATATGGTGAAGGAAGGAAGTTTGTTCAAAATGAAAATAGGAGCGAACATGAGAGGGCACGGGCTCAAATTAGAAGGCAGGAGATACAGAGGCAATGTCAGAGGGCAGTTCTTCACAGAGAGAGTGGTGGAAGTCTGGAACAGACTGCCAGAGAAGGTAGTGGGAGCCAAAATGGTGGAGGGCTTCAAGAGGGCATGGGACAGACATAAGGGGTTGGGAAAGGGGATGGTAGCATGATAAGTGGAGCGGGAGGGAACAGGGGAGGATATAAGGGCAGACTGGATTGGCTGTGTGATCCTTTTCTGCCAGCAAATGTCTGTGTAATCTGTGTAAAAAAAACTCCCAAGGACCATCCACAGAAGCAGAAGAACAGCTCCAAGAGCAGACTTCATTTTCTCCATCTTCAGACTCTTCAGCTCCATGTAACAACCATTGTTTTCCAACTCCTTCTGCAGGCCAATGAGACCGATTGGTCAACCAGTGCAGTACTACCCCAGGCTCCAGCACTGCTGCTCATCACTATTCCCTCATTAAAAGACTGGTTCTCATCCTAGCCTGCTAAACCATAGACTGTTCTTTATAACAGACTACTAAACTGCTAATTGTCCCTGGCCTGGGTGTCTAGTTACTGTGTTGAGTTTAGAGAGCTAGCTTCAGAACTTTCAGATGTAGGGCTTTAGGTGGCCCTCTTAGAGTATTAGTGTCATATATAACCGTTTCATGCTCTGACAATTGATGTAATTGCAATTTTATAAAACAACTGTTGATATAACTGATTATTTTCCAGCATGATACAAGTGGCTGCAGTAATAAAGCTGTCTTATTGCATCTGGAAAGTTGTGCCTGCCTCTCCTTGGAAGAAAAGGCGTACACCACTCCTTATCTGATGGCCACAAAAATACTACCAAAAAGTTAAGTTCTTTTCCAAGTAGACATAAATCACCAACAAAAAAGTCAGATTACTCTGAGAAGGCAAAAATACTACATTTTCTTCTTATGAGCAATAGTGACAAACTAAGCAACAATCCCTTCCCCATTGGCTGAAAGGACTAGGCACAGAAAGCACAGCAGCACACACACACACAGAGTTGAGCTACCGTGGCAAATATTACATAAAAAAGCCTACAAAAATGACTTTTCAGGACAAAAAGCAATCTACAGATTTTGCACGTTAGGCAACAAATCACTGGTGAGCATTTTTTTATGCAGAAAAACACTGAGGTAAATGTTAGAAAGCAAATTTTCTCTTAGGAGCTAATCTTTCATACAAAACACTCTAATAAGGATTGCCAAGAGGCAAGTAGTCACATGATATGAGAAAACTGCAATCTGAACTACGACCCTTGCTGTAATGTGATCCTCTGTGAGTTAAACATGGTAACGTCACCTGCTAAGTTACTGACTTTGTACCAACTTTGCAACTTTGTGGAACTTGTGCTGAGCTGAGAAGTTGGGAACTTCACCGCAGATGACTTTGTGGAGTTATCTATCTGTGAACACTCTGGAGCAAAGTTAGAAAACACCAGACACCTCTAGGTTTGTTGCTCTAATTATACCCTCCTTATTCTTCCCCACTGTGCCTCTACTCCTTCCAGCAATCCCGACTTCAAGGCATTTTCTGAAGCTGTTTCACATTTCTTTAAAATCTGCCCTCTGAAGCCAAGGACCCTCATTTTCAAGTACCTCTTCTCTGCTCCTTTCCTTTTGCTGAACCACAGAGTATGGTGATCACTGGCACTCAGGGGATTCCCTACCATGATGTCTGCAATGCTGCCCCTGTTTGTTAGCACCCTTTGCAACACTGCCCCATCCCTAGTATGTTCATCTACTAGCAGACTGAGAAAAGCTCCCTGTAGGGAGTCACTTTGCCATGCCCTTTTTGCTGGAGCTGCAGTCAGAAGTTTCCACACTACATTTGGCAAATTGAAATCTAAAATGGCAGCACCTCCCCCTTTCCTGCCATTCTGATGATGGCCTTTCCAGTACCTGTCCACCCCCCCCTTGTCCTTAAGGTCTGTACTCTACCCCGGTATGGATAGCGGTCCCAGAGCTCATTTCCAGAATGACCCACAGCACTTCCAGACTCTCCTCACCTTGGTGCACCTGCATATCAGTGGGCCTTATACCTTCCATCCTCCAGTCCTGACTTAGGTCCTATAATAGCAGCCACAGACACTGCCAGCTATTTCCCGACATTTCTGTGATATTTCCAGAAATATCTCTTGCTTTCTGCATTTCCACAGTAGGGGCATCAGAGAGAAACTCTTCAGAAATTTTGTGAAATATCTGGAAATATTTGGCAATGTCTGTGGCTACTACTGTATCTCCTATGAGAGATGGAACTAGCACAGATGTGTATGAAGTGCATGCAGTACTTGGTCTTCAATGTCACTGATTGACTGTCATATGTAGGTCATGTGGTTTACCAACAGCTCTGACAATGTCCTCCTTGTAAAAGTGCTGCATTATGACATTGATTCTTTTTAGTACCAAAAGGAAACCAAGTTCCTTAAGACCTGCTTTGTTGATCTTCAAAACGTCAGATTTCAGCATGTTTACTGAATTCATAATTGACATCGGCTTACCCTTACTCACCATACCAATTTCATTACATAGTTGAATATAGTAATCCTTTGAAATACCAAAAACTTTAAGGAACCCCACCCTTCACCTCTCACAACTTTCACATCTCTTACTTCTCTTTCTACAAGTTTTATTAAGACAGACAGAGTATTAATTGCATTCTCACTGGCAGCAAGCAAGCCATCAACTAGCAAGATCTCCAGCAGTCAGATTTTCCACTGTTGGTGGAAGAGAGAGGGGGAGAGAGGTAGCATTGTAAAAGATAAAAAAATGCAATTAGAACAATGTTAACTCAGCTGTACCACTGAATTACTTAAAGATAAAAGTACAGATAGTACATAGCAAGGCAAATATTAGATGATTTTCCACTGCTGAGGCCAATCAAGGAAGTAAGTTTGGTTGTTCAGAGTATGATCACAGCATCTCATCACTTTCACTGCTCTGCTCACAGACACACACAGCTATGGTAGTAGTGGCCATTTTCCTCCTATGACCAAATTTTGAAGGGGCTGAAGACCCAGGTGCTTTCATAAAGGACCAGCAGTCCTACAGGAATCTTCCCCACTATTAATGAATGACTGATGTGCCACACCTGGTTTGCCAAATTGACTATCTACCCAATGAAGAAATGATGTCGGGTTCCAACCTTATTCAATTTTTCTATTGTTTGGTTCAGCACTAAATAATATGATACATTTATCATTCACATTTTTATTTTGTTTTTGTCATATTTACCAAGTGCTGATGTATTTACATTTTCTGAATATGTAATGTACTTCAACCAAGGGTCATAAGACTGTTGTTAAGTATTTCTTAATAGTAAAATATTGTGGTTCCATGTCAATACAATTCAATGCGATAAAATACAGTGTGTCAAAATGCCACAAGACAAATCACACATCTGAAAACAGCTACAGCAATAACTGTGCTATATTCCTGAAATGTAGATTTATCTTCCAACACCATGCCACAATGGATCACGACTCCAGTGCAATTCAAGGAAGTGCAGATTTACTATTCCAACACCACTCTGCCATGGATCACCACTCAAGTGAAAAATTTGAAGTTGTGTGATTAAGGCATCTCGCTATTTTGTAAACCATGCTCTGTTGACTTTCGTGATGCTGACCATATGCTATTGACTGCACTCTTTAGTCTGTGAAGCCTTTGACATGCTACCCAATCTTGTTTGCTCATATATCACTGTGCTGTGTGATTACAACCTTTTAAACAAAATGTTACTGTTCTTTTACTCACAGTATTCTTTGTTCTGCTCTGTTTAGCTTTAAGTAATATTTGGTACATTGTACACTGTACAATGTACAATGTACAGTGTACAGTACACTGTACTGTATGGTTTTGATGGCGTCTTACATTCCTTGTTTGCTTTGTTAAAGGCTTTCCCTGTGAAACATTCTGGATGTAGCCTCCCTGGTCATGCCTAAAAATTGGCATAATATTGCCCAATGCACCTACCTGGTTAATAAAAGCTAATTAAATACAATTATAATTAAGGGTTACTGTGGTAAAGGCATAAGTCAAGAAGCATAGGCAAACCAGGAGAAGTTATAACATTTGTAAGTGGCATTTTATTATCAATAATACAATTAAAAAAATAAAATTGTACAGGATAGCTCTTCAGAAGGGAGTTCAGACAAAGTCCTATGACTGAGAGTCTCTCTTTAAAATTCTATCTCTATCACTGAACAAAAACACTACACTCTTTTTCATAAAATGTGTTTTCCTAACAGATTAAATTCTGTATCCTTTTGGTGTAAATCAATCCCCTGTTTCTCTCAAAATGTTTCAGAACTTTATCAATTTCTTTCCTGAGGCCAGCCTGCAGGTGCAACAAAATAGAACATTTTATCCCAGGACTGGTCTCCCATTGATAATTTTGTAAACAAGCTTGTTTTCCAAACTGTTATCTTTTCTAATAAACCCAAACAGCTTTCTGCAATCATTTCAATAATATAATTATATACATTTATAAACCAAGGGATCACAGTTTCACATAAAGATTCATATATAGTTTTTTTTTTAAATCACAGAGAAGCAAAGGGAGAATGAAAGAATAAAAACAGCAAGTGAAGTTAGGGAGCTAACAGGGAAGGTTGTGGGACCATCGAAGTGGTCAATTCCTAGGTGCCACAAGAACACTTGATTGTGCAATCAGACAGACAAGAGTGAGACAGGTGGCAAAATAAAAAAGGTCAGAATAGACCCTTGCTCTTATAACATAGAAACATAGAACATGACCATAGATAGGGACCAGTTGGCCTATCTAGTCTGCCTATTTAACTCTCTCTTTATCATAATAAATTGGACAGGGTTTTACCCGACTTTGTCACACACAACCCTCTTTAAGAGGGAACCTTTAAAAAAATGGGATTCCAAAACCTTATTTTATAACTAGTGGTGGGTGAAGTGGGCACAATCCACTCCATGAAGCATTTCGTGGAGCACAGGCAGATTTGCGGAGTGCCCCGCAACGCAAAGCGGAGTACTTTGCGTTATAATGAGGAACACAAAATGCACTGGGAACAGAGACTTCGCATTACTCCGCCTCCACTGGTCACTACTCTTTCAATTTTTAAGGTGAAGTGCATTGGTGGCAGTTCACTTTGCCTTGTTTTTGAGCTCTGAAGGAGGATTTTGCAGTGATTCATGGGAGTTCAGGTCACATGGGCTCTATATTAATCTGCACAGCCTCAGTTCTGGGTAGTATGAATAGGAAGGAGTAGGAGACAGTGTGCTCTGATAGCTGTCTGTAGGAATCTTTTAAAAAAGCTGTTCAAAAAGCATTTTTGCTTTTTTGGGGGGGATCCAACTGCAGTTCATCGATTGTCGGAAACCCTCCTGTGCTCACATCATCATGCGTTTTTGTTTGTGTGTGGATTTTGAATATTAATTTACAACATTGAGTGTGTGTGGTGAAAGATAGTGAAGAGTGCTGTGTGGGGGAGGGGTGTATCTGTGTGTAGGTAGGTAGATTTAAGTTGGAGAACTACTGATTTCTTTGTGTTTTGGCTATATTTTTGTTATATAACTGACTGTGTTACTGTACACATAGTAAAATTGTCAGTAATAGTACAAATTTTCTTGTTGTTCATTGTGTGAATGTGGTGTAGCATTTCATAAGGTCAGGTTGTTTAAATTACAAATTTACATTACTTGGCAGTACACTGAACTTTTTGCATTTGCATCACATTCCTCATTCAGCATTGTACACAAAGTGTTCTGTGTTGTGTGTGCAGTGTTGCGTGCATCAAATATTGTACACCTTTTAAAATTTGTGACACAGACTAGTGTAAGTGCAACTAAGCACAGCAGTGTGAACCTGCTATCCACTGCAGCTGCCTGATTTTATACTGTGATCGAGTTCTCTGTTCTTAGTTTTGCTACTTGTAGTGCCGTAAAAATCAGCACTGTCTGTATTCAGTGCTCCCCCTCCACCCCCACATTGAAAAGGTATTTTTTACCAGACTGGATTGCTTTTGTGACCCCATCAACACCACTGATTACTGAAGTTGTTTTAATTCCATGACAGTGTCACAACACAGTAGTCTCTTATCTGTTGCTGAAGCCACAGTTGTTTATTTTGCTTCACATCCAGCCAGCATCCCTCCAGTCAGAAAGTGAACGTATCAAAATCTGAATTTGGTAATAATATTTGTGGTTGATTCCCCCAAATACCTGCAAAGAGATGTGCAAGTAAAGCTGTTTCTGGCAAGGCAATGTTGGCAGTAAGAGGGTCTGTGGGCATGCTAGTAGTATGTGGATGGAGAAGTGCATTGCTGATGTGAGGAAAGGTATTTCTCCTGCAATGTTTTTTACAGCCCAATCAGTAGCTTCACTGATAGTTGGAGGAGATGATGTTTTCCCAGCCGGTGGTGTTAGTGTTACTGGTGTTAGTGGTGATGGAGGTAGCATTAGCATTGTTGCGTCAAGTTCTTTTTTTTTTTATATACCATCTTTATTCATTTTACAAAAACAGTGTCCACAGATAAACACACATACACACAGACACATACCTGGCGAGCCAGGGTGCACAGCCCCAAACTGACTGTGCAAACTATGTACAACCCCTCTATTTACAATCACAGAGGGTAGCCACCCCTAAGACAGGAAAATTTTCTCAGATATTCTGTACTTTAGCATGGTAAGCATATATATCTAATTTCCCTATTTGCAATACTCTTGAATTCCAATACGTAAATAGTCTCCAAGCAACCACAAAGCTCCTCCTGACACCTACAGCCCTCTTCCTACGGGTGGCACCCATCTGTGTCCCCCGGAAAGAGAGAGAGAGTCCTCCATCCCCCCTCTGTGATCTGCAGACCTTAACTAAGCATCTAAATCTCTTTATACCTAGATTCAATTGTCTCTACATATCTCCAATTAAAGTCAGGAAAAGGAAAAGAAAAGTAAAAGGCTTCTCCACAACCAAAATGAGTACCATCTGCACTTCACTATCCGACAGACAGCCCATGCTTACCCATTTGTTATCTGCACAGAGTAAACTGCATCTAACGCCACCCAGCGTTTAAGATACAGAACTCCTCTCCCCTCCATATACAAGTATCTCCTTATTTTATTCAACATCCCCAATAAATCTTTTACCCATTGACCGTAATGATAAATTTGTTCATCTTTCCAGTGCTTTAATAGATAGCCCTTAACCACCGCCGTTATCAAGGAGAGATGATATTTAGTTGCAACCCCCGAAATTTGGGAGTAATTGCCCAGCACACAGATCTCTGGTACTATAAATTCTGAGTAATCCAGCATTGGGTCCATACGCCTTTTAATTTCCTCCCAGAGTGGGGATATTTTACTGCAGCCCAAAATCACATGCAGTAAATCCCCTACTCCTGCCTCGCACCTAAAACAAATGACTGTCTGTCTCAGGTTTCTATCACATAGCTTCACAGGGGTAAAATACAGATTTGACACAAAGAAAAATTGCATACTTTTATACTTGGGTATAATATTATACTTGCTGCTGCCCCAGATATTATCCTAATTTAGTTGCTGAGGAGCCATCAGCTTTTCCCAATATATAACCCTCCTAACAGGACTTGGACTAAGAAAATCCAGTATCACTTTATAAATTTGCGAAAGAGGGTGGACTCTTAGATCAACCTCCCCAAGCAACCCCCAGGAAAAAAGGGTATCTGCAATACATAGAAACATAGAAACATAGAAGTTGACGGCAGATAAGGACCGCAAGGCCCATCCAGTCTGCCCATTTCCTTTTCTACCTTATAAATGTGCCATCGGCCTTTGCTCTGTCAGTGACCTATCTATTCATAGTCATTTGTATTGCTCCCTTATGCCTATCCCATGCCTGTTTGAAGCCCTGCACTGTATTCATAGCCACCACTTCTTGTGGTAAGCCATTCCATGCATCTACCACCCTTTCTGTGAAAAAATTTCCTCACATTCCCCTTAATCGGCCTCCCTCTAATCTCATGCTGTGTCCTCTTGTCCTGCTATTTTCTTATATTTAAACATGTTAGACTCTTCGCCTTGTTTATGCCCTTAAGGTGTTTAAATGTCTCGATCATATCACCTCTCTCCTCCTTTGCTCAAGGGTATACATATTGAGCTCCATTAATCTGTCCTCATATGTCTTCTGATGCAGTCCCTGCACCATTTTGGTTGCCCTTCTCTGGACTGCCTCAATTTGGTTAATGTCCTTGTGAAGGTGGCCTCAATACTGCTGCGCAGTACTCCAGATGGGGGCCTAACCAATGTCTTGTACAGAGGATTATTACCTCCCTCTTCGACTTGATACCCTACTAATACACCCTAACACCCCCTAGCCTTACCTACTGCTTTAGAGGTCTGCTTGGATGATTTAGGTCATCAGTGATGATGATGCCCAAGTCTCTTTCTTCCTTTGTGACTGCTAGCACTCCTCCCAGCCTATAAGTGGCTTCAGGGTTTCTCTTCCCTATGTGCATGATTTTGCACTTCTTTGCATTAAATCCAGTTGCCACTCTTCTGACCATTCTGCTAGTTTATCCAGATCTCTTCTCATTCTGCCCACCCCATCTGGATCATCTACTCTGTTGCAGATCTTGGTGTCATCTGCAAACAGACAAGCCTTACCCTCTAGTCCATCTGCCCCAACTTTTTTAATGCTCTCTCCACCATATGCTTGATTTGGAATCTCTGAAAAGAGGGCATTCCATCACATCATGCCGGTAAGGCCACACTGTTGCCCTGAACAACTTCCCTAAGGTACAAACCTGATATCTGAGGAGCCCACCGCTGTTTAACTACCCGATTCCCAATTACAAAATTCGGGTTGCCCAGAAGGGGCTGATCTCCAGCCCTCATTTGGGCCCTTCTCTGCACAGGGGATAGTAAGGACCACCACGCCTCCACCGTCTTCACCATTGGGTTTCCATAGCTCTTTTTAAAGATACACCCCAGGTTAGCATACAACATTGCTTCCAGATCAAGGCCTAAGTCTCTCAACTTTTGCCTCTCTAGTTGAAGCCAAGTTGGAATATAACTCCCATCTTCTAACTCTTTGACCCACCGACTCATCAAGCCCAACTGGCCCGCCACATAATACAAGTGAAGGTCAGGAAGCTGGGCCCTCCCTTTTATAGATAAACACAGACTATTATATTTCACTCTAGGAGCCTGCCTTCCACAAGCAAAAATCACCTCACATTACTGTTGAACCATTTATGGGAATGCCATAGAATGAATACAAAGTACAGCAGACAGGGCAAAATATTCATCCCAATAAAAGGCTCATTTGGGCAGGAAAGAGAAAAGACGGCAGCAACCACCCTAGCACATCCCCTCAGTGTTGATATAATTCCCCCAAATTAAATTCCCCCCTCTCAAAATCACGCCAATTCAGATGCCCAAATATTTGATTTTATCTATCCACCATTGTATTTGTAACGGTGAAAAATCATCCCTGGTAACATGGGGGGTCAGGGGGAGGATTTGAGTCTTATTTAAATTAAGTTTATAGTTGGAGACCTTAGAAAAGGACTCTGTAACCTCTGCTACTCTCTTAAAACTAGCTGCGGGCTCTCTAAATGCAACAATACATCATCCGCAAAAACCTAGAGTTTCAGTTCCCAACCCCTTAATTTAATTCCTTTAATATGGACATCTTTATTGATGGCCCTTAAGAGGGGTTCCAGGTAGATATTAAAAAGTATCGGTGAAGAGGACACCCTGTCTAGTCCCATTTTCTAATTGTATTTCCCTTGAAAGATACCCATTACATAATACCCTAGTGGTTGGCGCAGCATATAGGTTCCTAATGCCCTTAAAGAAACCCTACAGGAAACCCATCCGCTTCATAGTAGCAAAAAGGAAAGGGTGCGAGACCCTATCGAAAGCCTTCTCCGCGTCTAACGATGTCAATGCTAAGGGTAACTGGGAGTCAGGTGCATAACTCAATATGTGATGTAACTTCCTAAGGGCATCATGTGCCCCCCTCCCCGGCATAAACCCCACTTGTTCCTGACTAATTAAACTAGGGGCAACTAGCAACAACCTATTTGCTAGAATTCTTGTAAGAATCTTAATATCTTGATTCATTAAGGCTATAGGTCTATAACTACCGGGGACATCCCTAGGTTTTCCAGGTTTGGAGATCAATGTAATATATGCCTAGTACATCGGGGGGTGGAATATTCCTTCCTGCATAATAACTTGGAATAGCTCTTGAAGCATAGGAAGTATGGTTTGTAAGTGTACTTGATAAAATTTAGCTGTAAGACCGTCAGGCCCCAGTGTTTTGCCCAGAGGTAACGACTGCACTACCTCCATAATCTCAGACGCCCTAATCAGAGCCGCCAACTCCTTAGCTTGTACTAGATCCAAAGTTGGCATGGGGATCTCTTCCAAGAAGTTCTCAATCTCCCTCTCTCCCTCTCTCCCGCTAGATCACCAACCAGGTAAATTCCCTGATAATATGAGGCAAATGCCTCCGCCATCTCCTGTGACTCAGTTAAGAGCTTTCCCTCCCAGTGGATGGAGGAAATCATTCCACTAGCTTCCCACTCCCTAACTCTAGCCGCCAACAGCCGGCCCGGAACTTCTCCCTCAGGTATCTAGCATTGATTTTATTTAGCCAAAATTCTATTTTACTATTAGCAATGTCCCCTAGCTCTTCCCTTAGATCTTTAAGCTCCCTATCGATTTCTCCAGAGGACCTCTCTAAAGGTGACAATGAGTCAATTGCTCTCAGTAAAAACTCCTCCTTTGCTCTCCTCTGTCTACGTCGCTGTAACACAATACCCTGAGCCACCCCTGCATACACTACCTTACTGGCGGGCCATACTAATGCTTTATCTTGCATTGTAGGCACTTGTTGGTGCATGAATTCCAGCAGCGCCTCCTCCAACCTATCACACACCGAAGGCTCTACCAAAAAGACATCGTTTAGCCTCCACCTATATGGTCTAGGAGGAGCCGTTCTGGGTTCCCACACTATTTGAAGGGAGAATGATCCGAGTAAATTCTTCCCCCTGTTATCATTTCTTTAATCTCCCCGATCATTTCCCTATTTACTAGAAAAAAGTCAATTTGGGATTGACTCTTGTGGGCTGCCGAGTAATAAGTCATACTCATGCCCCCCTTCGAGTAGATCTTAAAGGGATCTACCAATGCCGTCACCTCCAGGAGTCTGTTCAGGGCTACCTGGGCCTTGGATATAGGACCTCTGGATGGCGGCACCCTATCCTCTCGATTATTTAATCATATATTCCAGTCCCCCACCAGGATTAGCGAGGGCAAAGGAAGAGCCGTTATATCCCCTTTAATACAGGCAAAGAACCCCGGGTCCGAAGGCGTTGGGTCATATATGGAGGCCACTGTAATAAATCTGACCATTAGTATGCCCGAAATATATATTCCTCTACTATCCTCCCTTGCATTGATTTGCACCACTTCATATGAACATGATTTCCTTATTAATATCACTACCCCTCCTGCGGCTCTATCCCTACCTACCCCATATACCTGCCCTACCCATCTTCTCTTGAGCCCATTCAGCTCCTCGGTCAACAAGTGGGTCTCTTGCAAGGCAGCAATATGAGACCCCATTAATTCAATATGTCTTAGAATCAACATTCTCTTTCTTTTACCCCTGGGTCTCTTAACATTCCAAGAGATTATTTTAATACCCGACATTAAAAGAAATTCCAAATATTTTTCTTATATCAAGTTTACCTATCTGCACTAGATCTGCTCCTAGAATGCTCTCCATAGGGGACTCTCTCTCTTTCCTGCCCCCACCCTCTCCACCCTTTCAGCCCCTGATCCAAAGATCGACCACCTACCAGATATCGAATCATGAAGTCATGGATGAACCCATTCCCGCGATGCCCCCCGGCCCTCTCTTAGCTAAGTAGCTCAGAAACCCGAACTCACCACCTCTGTGCCTATAATACCAAGAGATGCTCCTCTCTCCAGTGCCTTCATTTCTCTTTGCCTGATATTGCCCCTTCCTACCTCATGCTTTGCTCCTCCCTAATGATGACCATAGCCCTTTTTCTCCCCGTAGCCATTAGGGTAGATCACAGTTCTCACTCCCCCATCTCATAAAGTCCCGAGACCTAAGTGACCCTACTACTCTAGTTAACAAAAAAAAGGAAAAACCTCCCTGAATATCCCTTCATATCCAGCAATAGGAAATTGACTACCATCCAGCCCAAATTCCAAGCACATTTCTCTCCCCATTTCTTCATGCCTCGGGATATCAAGTGGTTGTACCTTATGCAGCTCTATTATAATGTCTCACCCCAATCAGGGCTACTGTTCCCTATCAGGAAGCCCTGACACTTGTTTAGAGGGGAGATCTCTCTCCAAGTCGACCCCTTCCCAGTAACCACCACTAGCAGGTTATCCCACCGAAATAATGATCTCTGTTCCCAATCTTGCCAAAAGGAAAAAAAACATTGGTCTCCCCTATTAGGTTAGCTAACCTATACCAACTCCCCCTCTCCCCCTCAGTGCTCACCCATAAAGCCCACCCCTCCCTACATAACTACCTCCATTGCCTAACCCCCAATACCCTATCAAAGCACCTCATCTCCACCTTTAGTAGGTAATTCCCCCTCATGTATCATCTTAATTGCACCTCTTTCCTTCCCTCCTTTCAGTATCATCTACAATTTACCCTAACATCCCTAAGCAAGTACTAATCTTTCACTTAAAGATACCGTATCCAATCATCCCATACCCCCACCCCAACTACGTCACTCCCCCAAGCTTTTAAGCACCCACTATACTCCAAAACATATTCAAATCCAATGACCCAATGCAACAAACAAGCTCACTAAGTAACAGGTTTGTTATTTTTTCCCAGTCTCATTTCTTAAGATAACACCATTTTATGTCCAGAAAAAGTAGCCTCAAGTTGCAGACTTAAACAGGTCCGGGATATTCACTCTCAACCCCTTGAGAGCATCCCTTGCAGTTAAGAACCTCTTCTCCCCGGAGTGCAACCGCACCACCAGGGTCGCTGGATATTGCAATCGAAATTTAATTCCTGCCAGATAGAGTTTCTTTTTAATTTCGGCATATTCTTTCTGCTTCTCTCTGATCGCTGGCGTTTGATCTTGAAATATCCAAAGCGATGCACCATTCCACTGTAACACCTTCTTCTGCCTAGCAGTAAGCAATACATGCGATTTCTCTTTATAGTTAAAAAAATGCATAATAATCACTCGGGGCCTGGCTCCCGGTGGTGGCATCTCCCGTAATGCCCGGTGGGCTCTCTCCAGGTTGTACGCCTCGCCAAAGGGCATAGGGCCCAGCAGCTTGAACAGAAGGTCCTGCATAAATGCCACACAGTCCTGTCCCTCCGCCCTCTCTGGTAGTCCTGCAATAATCAGGTTGTTATGCCTACTTCTTGATTCCTCCATCCTTTCTTCCAGCTTCTTTATTTGCCTTTTAGCCCCCACCAGGTCTTGCTCCAGCACCATTGTTTTCCTTTCTTGTGAGGAGATCCGAGCTTCCATCTCCATTCTCTGGGCTAGGGGTGTAAACTGGCTTCATCGCTGCAAAATCTGACACTAGCCCTGCAGCATTGCCTTAATGTCCTGGAGGTCAGTTGCGTGATCAGAACACCCTCTTTCCCAAGCTCTTCTTCTTGTTCATTTGGCATGGGAGAGTGGGGCTTAGGCCGCTTAATAGCGGGAGATCTCGCTGCCAAAGGCTCACTCACTTCTGATTCCATTCCAATGCTTTCTGGCGGCCTACAGTCTCAGCCAAGCACTCGTTTTCTAGGGGGGCTACTCCTGCTTCTTTCCACAAAACCCTTTCGATAATCCTCCTCGTGGCATACCCACCTCACTTCTCAACTCACTTACAGCTGTTTCGGTACCGAGAAAAAAGGGATTTAGGAGCTTTTTAACTTTTAATAATAGCGGGGGCTCGGAGCAGCACAGAGAATGTCCGAACGACTTCAGCTCATCACGTGATCTCTGCGTCAAGTTCTAATTCTGACCAGTGTACCATACCCAAACATACTGAGTGTGAAGCAGTGCAAGTGAGTGACAGCATAGATGATGTCATACTTCCCAGTAACATCCCATTAACTGAACCTGATTCTGATGATTATGTCAACGATAGCATACAATGTGATATTCCATCCACCGTGGCATAACGTCACTCATTTTCCATGCAGTGATTCACAGTGTGGTGAAAAAATATCAGGTGATGGTGGTGTAGATGCTGATGATGAATGTGATGATGCTCCTGATGATGAATGTGATGATGCTGCTGATGATGAATGTGATGGTGCTGCTGATGATGAATGTGATGGTGCTGCTGATGATGAATGTGATGATGCTGCTGATGATGAATGTGATGATGCTGCTGATGATGAATGTGATGGTGCTGCTGATGATGAATGTGATGATGCTGCTGATGATGAATGTGATGATGCTGATGATGATGTGATTGTTGTTGCAACATGCAGTCCACATGTTAGCATCCAAGCAGAAGATGTGGATGGTGTGACAGTGACGTTGATGAATCTGATGATGATGTAATTGATCCCAGTTGGGAACCGGAGAAAAGAAATTAAAAGTGGCTGTTCTGAATCTGTTTGCAGGAATCCCCGCCATAAAACTTGTTATTTACTGGTTTTAGTTGATGATGATGACTACCCAGTCATCAATATTATAGGTAGTTGTGGTGGTCAGTTGCAGTCCAGGAGCGGCAATGTGCCAGAACATCACATGCCCCCTTCAGTGCTTAAAATAACAGACTTAAATAAGCCACATCATCATGGACATGTTAAAAGCAGAGCATCACACTCCCTTGTTTGGGATGTTTTGTTCAAGATGCAAATGATGATTCATTTGCAATCTGCCAGGTTTGCCATGTGTGTGAGTAAAGGTAAAAGGGAGCCATCTGGACACAGGAGGACAGCATACGCATCTTAAGAATAGGCACTTGGCTCTGTGGACCAGCACAAGCTGGCAGCTAATACCAGACTGGGGCGTTCACCCGTATCACTGGTGGTAACCATAGCCAGCATGTTATCCCCTTCCATGACTGTTAAGCCCAGTAGGAAATTAAACGGTGCAGTAGTGCGGTAATAAGAGCAGAGGATTACTACAGGCATGATGAGGTGGAGGACCATAATGACTTTGAAATGTTGTCCAGTGCTGGTGAGAGTAGCAGTTTTGTGGTGGTGGTGGTGAATGCAGTATGTCTAGTGCAAGTGGTACATCAACCCGGTTGGCAAATCTGGAAAATAACATCATTTCTGGGTTTGTCATCATCACCTGTGCAACAGTCTTCATCAAATGTCCACACTCCACCCCTTGCCAATGGCATTCATCACAGAGCACAATCATTTGTGACCAACAACACACCCCGTGTAAAACATTTAAGTCAGCCCATGTTACAGAGTGTTTTTGCGCATAAGCTGAATTACCTCCCCAATCATACAGTGTCACGTGAACTTAATGCTGCTGTAGCGGAAATGCTGGCAATTGATCTTTTGCCTTTCTCCTTTGTGGAGTATTCTGGGTTCCAGCGGTTTGCTGCCCGTGCCTGTCCAAATGGAAAGTTTCATCCAGGACATACTTTTCTATCTGTGCTGTTCCCAAGTTGTTCTGCATTGTCTCAGACTCAGTAAGACATGCCCTTCAACATTCCTCCTCTCCATTCATCCATTTAAGTATGGATATGTGGACAAGTGGCAAAACAGTGGGGAGTTCATATCTGTGTATAACTGCACACTGGGTGCAGGTGCCGGGGGTTGTTTATGATGCTGGTAGTGTGAATAATAAGTGCAGGATGGTGGATTGTCGTGGTAGCAATCTTCCTGGAATTCACCAGCATGCAACAATTGCTATGTGCAGTGTGGCCTGTTCACACACTGGTGAGAACATGCTGGACATGGTACTGACTGAAATTGACAGATGGCTACACCTCTGCCCCTGAGAGCTGGGTTCATAGCAAGTGACAATGGGTCAAATGTGGTGAAATGCATCATGAATGGTGGTTTTTCATGTTCCATGCATGGCCCACTGTTTAAATCTTGTGGTTCAGGAGCTTCTGCAGCACCCTGACATAAAGGAAATGCTGACCATTGTGCAACATATCTGCTCTCGCTTTTCAAGATCTGGAAAGGCCCGTGACCAGCTGTGGCAGTTGCAGATACAAAACTGCCTGCCTCAGCACTGCTTGAAGCTGGAAGTTGTCACCTGATGGAGCTCCACGTTATACATGGCAGAGAGGTTGTATGAACAATACAAAGCCATCTCCGAATATCTTGTTATGCACAGTAGCCGTGACAGTTCTGGGGCCTCCATGTCTATGATGACTGAACAGTGGTGTCTCATGTACTTTGTAATAACAGTTTTGCGGCCTTTTGAACATGCCACACAGGTAGTGAGTGGCGAGTCTGCCTCCATTAGCCAATCAATTCCACTGCTGTGCATGCTGAGGCAGACATTAGTGAATGTACAGCATAGCCTTGATGTTGCAGGAGATGTTGGTAGCAGTATGTTGCTGCAACACATGCTGATAGTATTCAACCAGAATCATCACATTATGAGCATTCAGCATAGTGACAAACTGTGCCATGGCAAAAATGCTGGACCCATGAAACAAACATGGAATTGCATCAGTACTGGAGGGAGGGCCCAAACAAGTACAAAATATCACTGGTCAACTGGTTCGCTTGGTTCATGGGGCACAGAAGTCACGTACCAAGGTTTGCAAACCTCAGCAGCATAATCCAGCTGAAGGTGTAACTGGAGGACCAGCAAGCATATCATGTAAGGGTAAGGGGACTGTAGTTCCAGGTGGTATGTCATCCAAAGTGGTTGGTGTCAACCCGCTTTGGGATGCTTTGTCCCAAGTGGGTATTTGTGAAATCAATGATTCTGGGGAACAGGCTGATGCATCAACAATTGGACTTAGTGCAGCACAGAGAATGGTTGAGTCATATTTGTCTGAAAACAGGCATCTGACAATAAGTGAAGATCCTCTTTTGTACTGGAGTCAAAAGGTCAGTGAATGGCCAGAGCTGACTGCAGTGGCACTGAGTGCCTCACATGCTCACCCTCCAGTGTAAGTGTTGAGAGGGTATTCAGCTCAGCAGGTACAATAGTCAGGGATCGTCGGACAAACCTGTCTCCTGCAAATGTTAGTTAGCTAACATTCATTAAAATGAATGAGAGGCACATACCAGCACAGACTGCAACCTCAGTATTCATACACTGGCCTAGTCATGGTGGTCTTGCTGATGTGGAAATGGAGCATCCTGGTGGCACTGGCAGTGGCTGCCTGAAATGGCCTACCACTGACGTAGATGATGACACAATGGAGAAAGAATTTCCCAGTGGTCAGACTTCAGACATCGATGACTGTGAGGGCAGTTTTCTTTATGAGGATGATGATGTGGTTAATGTTGGCAAGTTTTAACTGCAGTATTTAAAAGGTGGTGTGCCCCCCCCAGACCACCACCACCACTGGGACTGATGTTATGCAAGTCTGCTACCATGAGGCTGTCTGCCCGCCATGGACCACCACCATCACTGGGACTGATGTTATGCAAGTGTGCCACCATAAGTCTGTCTGCCCCCCCCACGAACCACCACCACCACCGGCACTGATGTTATGCAAGTCTGCCACCATGAGTCTGTCTGCCCCCCACAGACCACCAGTACACCAGTGCACCACCACCACCAGCTTCTTAATATTTAAACCATAAAGTGAGTATGTGCACTCATGTTTGTTATGCTGCCTCACTTCCTTAAGTTGTATGTTTTGTTTTCTGTAGCTTTTCAGAGCCGCAGTGGCAAAACACATACAGTACACTTCTTTTGTTTCTTTTACAGGAGAACAAAAACAGGCTCCATCACTAATACTCATTGGGAAAGATGCTGTAGCTATACCGTACAGAGAGGAACTGATGTGATGTCCATCTGAAATCCATTCTGGTAAGTATGAAGATTTTATTTCATCTGTTTCATTGCTTTGTAAAGACTGCTGCAAATATTGCACACAACAGGTTGTCTTAGTAGTTGACAAGATGTGTCTCAGAAATGTAACTTGACAATAGGGATTGAGATTTGAGAACCAGGGAGGGACACATAACAATGAAGCTGTAACTTGTAAGAAGTCATTCATTTCTTTTTAGGAAACCATGCAATGCTTTGTTGTTCTGTCAAAGTGGCCTTATCCAAAAAAGTTCTTCAACATCAGGCACACCCCTCCCCCGACCTTGGGCACAACATGCAACATGCAGAAGTCGTTTCATTAGATGACCATGACCATCATTAACAACCGGACTCCAGAAGGATGCTGATGAAATCTGTAAAGTAAAAAAATAAGAAACCATTACAGACAAAACTGAAAATATGATTCCCCCACCCCCCAAAAAGAAAAAATACTTACCTTCATGTGCTTGAGAGTTATCTGTTTCCGTTTAAATGCAAAAAATTCTCATCGAGCACTGGAATGTGCACAGTAACAGTTTATGAGTCACCTGTGTGATGCAGAACAATAGCATGAGTACATGTCAATGTCAAGTTCAACCCCCCTCACCATCACCTACAAAATACACAACCATATATCTATATATATATCTACTCACCAAGGCTACTATTAGTGTACATCCAAGGGGCACCTTTCAGTCCAGTTGAGATGATCACATTTCATTTGGTGGAATCGTCTCACACAACACATTGGACCAGCAACACAAACCTCACAGTCATCATTTTATACTGGGATATGTGGTGAAAAGTCTCTTTTCACCGTTACCACTTATCAATTTTCCACACAAGGAGGATGCATTGTGGGCCTGCAGAAAAATCTGGGGACTCTGTGCCACCACTGAGCACATGACTGAGTGCACCATTAGTTCTGGGGACTTTGTATGTGCTGAAACAGTCTCTTTTCACTTTGTTACCACTTGTCAATTTTCTGCACCCAAGGAGGATGCATTCTGGGACTGCAGAAAAAATCTGGGGACTCTGTGCCACTACTGAGCGCATGACTGAGTGCACCATTAATTCTGGGGGACTTTGTATGTGCTGAAACAGTCTCTTTTCACTTTGTTACTACTTGTCAATTTTCTGGACACATGGAGGATGCATTGTGGGCCTGCAGAAAAAATCTGGGACTCTGTGCCACTTTTGTGGGCATGACTGAGTACGCCATTAATTCTGGGAGTTTGTATGTGCTGAAACATCTCATTTCTATGTGTTGCCACTTGTCAATTTTCTGGACACAAGATAGATGCCTTTTAGGAAGCAGAAAAATTACGCACCAAACAAGCGCAACACACACACACACATACACACACAGACACTTAACAGAAGGAAGGGGCCCAGAATACAAAATGTAAATACATATGGAAGACAACAATAAAAGGGAATAATTACATACAAGGGTCAGGGATGGTGGAGGAATACATTTTATGACACAGCAAGGAAGGTGTGGGGGTAACATGGTGTGAGGAAACAAAACTAATGTGGGATCCAATGGTGATCCAGCAGCAGTTCCATCATGGACATAACTTGAAGCTGATGTCCCTCTATGTCATCCAGCCACTGCTCCACAGCACTCATCCTCTCGCTGTTTTCCTCAACAGCACTCCAGAGAACTGCCAAGTCAGACAGTGTTACACACACTTCTCTGGTGTCCACTGATTTGACAGGCTGACCTGCTGGTGGTGGGGGTGCTGGTGGTGGAAGTGCTGGTGGAGCAACAGGTGCTGCTGTGCCCTCCTCTTCTTAGGGATGCCGCTATGCACAGCGGCACCTTCTGCCACGGAATGGCCAGCAGGTGCAGACATGGTCTGTTCTGTGGCAGCCTGCCACTCCAACTGGTGGTGATTAAGCATATGGGTGCGCTGGCCCCAGTCCCCAGGTGACTCCCCTTGGGGCCACAGCACACCTCCACCACACATAGGCGACACTTCACCACACTGCTGTCCCCCGACACAGTCAAAAAACTACCAAACAACGGAGGTGCGGGGAGGACCAGGCACAGGCAGGGGAGGTCCAGATGAACTGGCAGTAGGCTGCTTACACTGCTCAACACTGATGGGATCCACACCTGGGCCTGGGGGAACAGGCATGTCCTGCTCCAAAGGCCCTTGTGCTGGACTTGGTGGTGGTGGTGGTGGTTGAACTGCCTCAGAGTCTGGAGGCAATGCTGGTCCTGCTTCCAGGGGTTGGACACTCACAAGTTTGGAGCGGTCCAACACAAATGGGTGCCCATGCCCCCCAAGCATGCGCAAGGTATGATGCGTACTACCACACTCTCCCAGAGCTGCCCCCACCTCAGACATTCCCTTGCCCTGCTTCATCTCTCCTACTGTGCTCCCTCAGTCCGAGCAATCACTACTCTGTCACATGACACAAGCACAACACACACACAGTCACACACACACAGACAAACAACTAAGTAAGTATAGAGGTAAGAAAAAAAAATTTACAGAAAGAACAAATTAAGTAAAAAAACAGTATAGAAAAGACAAAAAAATGTAGCTTTTAAAAAAGCTGTTGGGTTATTACTATCAAACTTTAACTCTCCTCCTCACTCTGATCTCAAACTATCAACAATCAAAACACTCCTCTCTCTAGTCCACACACTCCTCTCTCTCAGTCTGCACAGGAGAAAGTGAAATTGTCTGTGTGATTCACTTCCTTCCTTCCTGCCTGGCTAGAGAGCATGTGACTTACAGTACTGTAAGCCATGTGATGTGTGGGGGGGCTGCTAAGTCTGAAACACCAAGTGGATCACTTAGAATCATAATGAGGAACACGAAGTCCATTGAAATCAGTGACTTCACCTTACTGCATTGTCATTCAGCCTCAACGAAAGTGGTAATGACAAGGCAGAGTGAGCTTGCATTGCCTCATTCACAGAGCAGAGTGGCAACGCCGGCGCCTTCCACTTCACGCTCACTTCCAGCAGATTTTAAATTCACTGCATCTCTATTTATAACCTCCCTTTCTTGCCCTCTCTCTCTCTCTGTTGTCTCTTACACCCATTAGGGATTTAAGATAAATGTTACGTAAAAATATACTTTTTTTTGTCACATCATCAGTTGTATCTAGTTTTATCATCAAAATGGTTTGTTTTCTATGCCTTGATTATGTACAATCTCACATGTGACCTATGATGCGTATAAATGGGGTTTATTCTGAATGTATGACACACACCCTGAGGAAGACCTTTACTGGTCGAAGTGCTGAGGTTACACTGAGTACTTCCATTCTGTATTAAAATGACTGCATAAGGTAAGTATTAGTCTCAGTCTTTCGCTTCACATTTCACAAACATTTTTAACACATATTTTAGGGTTTGATTAAAATGCTCAACAAGACCATCTTTTTGAGGTCGATAAGGGGAGATTCTTATGGCAGTGATACCTAGCAGTAGGTACAGTTCCTTCAGCAATGCTGCACCAAAATTACTACCCTGATCAGTGATAAACTCTTTAGGTATGTCCACCCTGCTGAAAATTTTGGCAAGCTCTGCTGCCACTTTTGGGACTGTGACAAAATACACTGGGATTGCCTCTGAGTATCGAGTAGCATAGTCACATAGGGCCAAACAAATCCTTTGCAATTCTCTCAAAAGGCACATATAATCAAGGGTAGGGGCACATGGGGCACCTTCTTTTTTTTAGTCACTGTGGCTACATTCTAACATTCAGAGCAAGAACTGCAAGAGGTAGCAACATCCTCATGAATCCTAAGTCAGTAAAATCTGTACAATAATCTGGCAAGGGTGTGATCCCTCCCCGAATAACCAGCCATAGGACTATAATGGGCTATCTCTAGTAACTCAGTTATATACTTCTTTAGTATTACCAATTTTTCTATGTGTTCCTGTGGCTGAGGATTAACCCAAACTCTGTACAATAACCCATTTCATTTTTTAAACTTGGGTGCACCCTGTTTTTGTTTCACCTGAAGCTGCTTAAAATAACCTTGGACAGAAATATTCTTAGTTTGCTCTGAGACAAGGTCATAATAAGTTTCCAGTTTTGTTTCAACATTTTCATATATCAGCCTCTTATGTCCATCAGTCTTTTGCTGTCACTGATTTTTCAGGCATCTTTTCTCCTTCCTGAACTTTTGTATCTTAGAACTAGGCTCAAACAAGTCCAGATCAAGTCACCAAAAGGAAAAGAGTCTCCAGCATCTGAGATTTTCTTGCCTGTGTTCTTGTCATCACAGCTGCAGAAACAGCAGGGTTTATTCCCTCTGTGATCAACTTAGAAATCCTCTAAAGTAATTTCCAATAATCACCGGTACAGGTAACTTTGGTACAGCCCCAGGTTTTATTTGGTGTGACACCCCATTAATGTTCAGAATCACTTGGGTGATGGGATAGTATTGAGTATCCCTGTGGATGCACATGACCACAGTACCTGGTTCTTTTGCACACTCTTTTCCCAGCACTTCAACATGCACCAGGGTCTTTCAGATTCTCACATCTATAAGTCCCTTCACAGTCTTATGCCCAACCTTGACATGTGTTAAGTACTTGCCCTATTTTCTAAGGTCAAATTTGCTCCAGTGTTGCTCTTCTTATTTTTATGGCAGTTTCTTGCAATATAGCATGGCTTATTATAGTTATAGCAAACAAAGTATTTGGGTGAAGATTTGTTGCCCATCAGAGTTTTTATTTGATCTGGAGTTGAATCAGGAAAAAGAGGTCTTACCATTCCTTGGCTATCTCTTTGCTCTGCGGTATCTGTCTTGCATCTGAAAGTCCTGAGCCAAAGTCACAGCCTCTTCATCACTTTCTGGTCAGTGTTATTTTACTCAAAGCTGCTCATCTGTAGGAAGGATGTTGATGAATTGCTAAATTACAAATATGTTGATAATCTGAGACTGTTTTGTCTTCTGGTTGGAGCCATTTAATGAGGTGTTCTGTGAGTCAGGTGAAGGGTTCTTGAGGATTGTCAACTGAGCGGTACTTTCCAGGACTGATGTCTCTGCCTGTAGGTCATTCCTGAGATGCCATATCTTTTAAGGATTTCTCTTCCCCCAAGATCATATTTCTGTGACTGTGCAGTGTCCATATTACTGTAGGCAGGTTGGGCTTTACCTGTCAGATAAGATACCATCATGATTGCCCATTGCTTTTTGGCCATTTGCAAGCTCTGAGACCCTTTCAAAAGTTGTTGGGTATGTTTCAGTATCATCCAAGGGACATGGCTTTGTAAGTTTAATGCATTTTAAGTTGTTGGTGTTTTGTTGATGTAATGGACTTGTACCAGATCCTCCATCTTTGATAGCTTGCAAGGTATCCAGCCATTGCTGATCCTGTCTCAACATCTCTTCTCTGTTTCTCAGTCTCTCTTTGTTGTATGGCCAGGGCTATTCTAGTAAAATCATTCATGGAGTCTATAATAGAGCTTAAAATACTCCCAGAGTCACTTTACTTACATCAAAACATCTAATTCAGATGAGGACATCAAGGTAAACTTTGTGATAAGGTATTCACCGCTTGCAACTTGGTTTAAAATGTAATAATGAAGATTTGGTCTGTCTTACTGACAGATGCAGCTTTGATTAATGTTCTGGGATCTAGACTCAGAGTCAAATTTTATAGAGCAGAATTTTGGTGACATCCTTACCAACAGTCACTATATTGAATCTAAAAAGACAGCAGAATGAGTTTTAAATCAATAGGCTTCTATCCTGTAAACAAATGAAAATGTTCTGCCTGTAAATTTGTAGTACAAGGAAAACAGGTCCAAATTCAGAATAATAGTAAGTCAATAGATATTAGACAGTTTGTTGCTACTTGACCATGTTGTTTACTGGGCCTGTTGTTTATGCCCAAACATATACGTGAGCAGAACCACTAGGCAATTTAAAGTTAGGTTATTAGAGCACATTAGGGCAAGCAAGAATGGTGTAGTGAAAATGCAATAAGGGCTCACTATAAGGAATGCCAACAAATGAATCCCTGTAACTTCAGATTTTTAGGTCTAGAATATGTGCCAAAGTTCTCTAGAGGTAGGGACAGGTTACAAAGATTACTGCAGAGAGAATCCCAATGGATATTCCATCTTAAAGGTTTATCTCCTGGGGGATTAAATGAGGATCTGGATTAAAAAACATTTTTGTAAACTCTGGCTGAAGTGTCATTGTTGATGATCAACATGAAATTTTTCTGTTACAATAATATTTTTTGCTAAGGAGAGTGATCCCTGTGGTTCATCTGGAACACTACATCACCTAAGGATAACCGAGGGATGTGATGAAAATATTTTAATAACTCATGATGACTCATAGGTTACATAGGTTTAATCAGAGCAGAGAAGACATAAGTCCATGATGCTCTCATAAACATTACACTCCATACTCCTGGAGCCGTCTAAAAGTTAGATGCTTATCCAATCTTGACTTAAATTTGGTCATACTTTCATTTGTCACTACCTCCTCTGGTAGGCCATTCCATACCTTGGCAACTCTAACTGAGAATCACTGCTTCCTTTTATTTGTGTGTAATCTTTCCCCCCTGCTATTTGATATTGGTGAGCTCTAGCATAGTAACCTGATTTCTTGATAACCAGTCCAAGTTGTTCCCACAATCCCTTATCCTGTAGGGTCCTATAGACCAGACATATAGCACCCCTGAGTCTCCAAAACTCCAGAAAATACATTCCTAACTCTATCAACCTTTCATCATACTTCATATCCCCTCAGTTCTGGGAACAAATGTGTGGCCTTCCTCTGTACTCTTTCTATTGCTTGTATGTGGGTCTTACAGCCTGGAGACCAGAAATGTGCAAAATACTCCAAGTGTGGCCTGGCTAGTGAGGAATACAATGGCCCGAGCATCTCTCTGCTCCTGCTCTTGATGTGATAATGATACACTGCAATATACCACTCTCTTTCTTAACCACTATGCTACTATGATTTTTAAAATTGAGATCATGTGTTACTCTAATTCCCAGGTCTCTCTCATCTGTAACTATCTTCAAAGTATTATCACTGAGCATATAGGATGCCTTCTTATTGTTTTTCCTGAAATGCATAATGGTACACTTATCTGTATTAAAGGACAAACCCTATTTTTGGACCATTCCTCCATCTCTCCTAATGCCCTTTGTAATATGGCAGCCTCGTCCAAGCTTGTCACCCTTCTACACAGTCTGGTATCTTCTGCAAATTTTGATAACCAGATAGCCTCTTTACTAGATAGTGTATAAATATAGACATTAAACAAGCACAGTCCCAGCACTGACCCCTGCAGTATGCCACACGACAACCCCTGACCAATCTGAGTAGGATCCCCTAATACAAACTCTCTGTTTCCTGTCTGAGATCCAAGATGCAATCCATTTGGTAAGGTTCCCTTGGCTGTTATACTGAATAAGTGCATCAACCAGTTCCCATGCAAGACTTTGTCAAACGCTTGAGAAGTGCAGATAAATGACATCCACAGGGTCTCCTCATTGAGTGCATTGCTGATTGTACAGTAGAATTCAAGGAGGTTCATTTGGCAAGAGTGAACCCTACTAAGCACATGTTGTGTATGGACTATGTCCCCTGACTGGTTCATACTGTTCACAATATGGTCTTTGATGACACCCTCCAAGATCTTTCCTAGTACTGCAATTAGGCTAACCAGCCTATTATTTTCCACCTCCTGCCTTGATCCCTTCTTGTGTATTGGCACCACATTTGCCTGTCACCAGACCGCCAGCACCTCTCCCTGGTCGAGAGATATTTGGAGCAGCATAGTCAGGGAGCCTGCCATTTCCACTGCTAATTCCCTAATGAGTCTAGGGTGCCAGCCATTGGGACCCAGGGCCTTATTTTGATCAAGCTTTAGAAGCCTTTTCATAATATCTTCTGTGCTGAGGACTAGCCTGTTCTCTTTTGTGGAAACTACATGTGCTTTTGTTGGAACTGATTTGTTGTTAAAAACAGATATGACGTAGTCATTATATCTTTCAGGCATCTTGTTTTCAGTCACTAACCTACCCTTCCCATTTTTCAGTGGCCCAGTAGTCTTACATACCCTCATTTTGTTATTTACATAGGCATAAAATGATTTATAATTATCCCTCACTGTATCTGCCAACTTGAGATCATGAGATCTTCTTATCAAGTATATACTTTTTTTGGTAGCCCTAAGGATTGTTTTGTAATAGTCCCAGCTTGCCTGATTTCCAAATTTTTTTGCTGCATGTAAGGTTTCTTTTTCTTCTTGATAGTTTTCCTTATTCTCTTAGTCAGCCACAGTGGTATACGGCCTGCCCCTTTATATTTCCTTTTAATAGGAATGTATGTTGTAACTAGTTTGTTTATTTTGTTGTTAAGTAAGTCCCACATACCTTGTAGTGTTTGTTGCTCCACCTGCTCCTCCCAATCCCAATGGGATAGCTCCCTCTTTATGTTAGCAAAGTCAACTCTTGCATAATTACAGATTACTGTATCCCCAGTGGATTTATTACTGTGCCCTTGTAATTGGTATATATTTGTAGCTTGTAACTAACTCATGTAACTTCTGTCTATTCTTCTTTTTTATAGTTGTCTTCTTTTTTAAGGCTGTCCTATTTTGAAAGCTTCAGTATTATAGCATTTGGAATTTATCATGCACTACTGCTTTTGTAGGTGTTTTTATTAGTATATCTAATTAGGTCCAGTATGGCATAGGTGAATAGCCTGACATTTAAATAATAACAATTAAATATGGGTAAAAAAATTAACCTGCATAGAATATGGGCAGGTTCTTCTATATTTCATAAAGGCAAATTCCCTAGTACCACATACTGGCACTCTAAATGAGTGCCATGTCTTTAAAATTCTTTAAGATCATTATGTGATGAAACTTTTTTCAATTGTATTCCTGCACTGTGATTGGTGGCATGTGTCTTTACAATAGACTTTCAGACACTGGGATCCCCAACCCCCACTCCGATGAAGGAACCAGCAACTCCAAATGCACATGGAGAACAGTTTGTGGAGAGTGATTTTGCACTGATGCCCATTGTTAATATATTTGTGTGACTATACATAAAATATTTAATTAACACTCCTGAGTGCAGTATGGTTTTTGTGTCTTCTCTTTGTTTAATGGCCCACCATCTGAAGAAGGTAGATAGGCTTTCAGGTTCTGTCCTTGCCAGTTCTTCTTTCATCACTGGTGCTGGCTGTAGAGTCTTAATTTGGGCTTTTGTTTCTGCTTCTAGTTTGGCTGCCATTCTTCTGGTAAGCACTACTGGTTGAGAAAATGAAATGAAATGACTCCTGGATTTGCTTTTGCAGGATACATACCTTTCTTCTATGCTTCGCTGGTACCATTTCTAATACCCATACACAAAACTCCTGACTGTGGTAAAGGCATCAGTCAGGAAGCATAGGCAAACCAGGAGTTATAAAATGAACAAGTAGTGTTTTATTATTATCAATAACAATAAAATAAAAAAAATGAAATTGTGCAGGATAGCTCCACATAATACAGTTCAAACAAACTCCTGCATCTGAGGTCCTCTCTTTAAAATCTCCATCTCTCTGTCACTAAACGAAAACATTGCTCTCCTTTTTATATTTCCTTGCGTGCACAGCGTACAAGAAACATATTGAGATAGAAGAACATTGCAGAGGTTTGGCAGTGTTGTGGCCAATGCAGTGGATGCTGTAATAGGTGTATCCCTCATCCACCAATTAATTCTAAAGCTGCCAATGATGGCAGTTTCAGAGCAGGAACAGCACTTGAAAGAAATCTGCTGCTGCAATCAAGGGCAGTTTTGTCATTGCATTGGCAGTCCCCCCTTCCTCCCAACCAGGCACACAGCAGGACAACAAATTTAGATGTTAGCTGCCTCCCATCGCTGCTGCCTGCACTGCACCACACCCTCCATTCTCCATCCCCTGCCCACATTGGGGTGCTCAATCCTCATGTCAGCATGTACCCCCATCCTCTCATTAATGTGGCACACTGGGAGCCCACCCCAGTGTGCCAAAAAATACTTCTTTGATGTTTCTGACATCAGGATGCACACTCCCAATGTCAGATGCACTGCCCCCCACGCCCCTATGTTCTCAGCCAACCTTGGGGTGCTGTAATCTGTTTTGTTAATATTTCACCTGTATAAAAAAACAACAGTCCCACAACATCTTTTTTTTAAAACCTAAAAAAAAAGAAAACAGTCCCTTTTCATTCCTGCTGGCTCCCCTCCCACAACCCATACTCTCCCCCTGTGCACCCCACCTCCTCGCACCACCTTTACCCATACTTACCTCCAGAGGTCAGCAGCAGTGATCTTCTGAGGACCAGAAAATTGTCTGCACTCTTCAAAGACCAACCAGGAACTGAAGAAATTACGATAAGCCCTATAATGGCAGTCAGTGGGGAAGGGTACAACTTAGCTTGACATCTCAGCCAATTTTTGGAGTTTTGGTCCCAAATTTTCAACATGGGGTTCTTGAGACCCCACCTCATGAATAATGGCACTGTCACTTCATTTCTCAGTTCCAAAAGGTGATTTCACGGTTGGTGTGCAGAATCATCTTTTGGGACTGTCTAACAAAATGACAGTGCCACTGTTCATGAGGTGTGGACCCAAAAAGCTCTGTTGCAAATTTGGTGAAAAAAATCAAAAAAATTACAATGTTACAAGCTTCAGTTGCTCAGTTTCTATGCAATTTTAAAATTTTTGTAAATTATAATCAATTTTTTATATTTTCACTCCAAATTTCCAACGATGCCTTTTCTTCACACCCCTTATGAACAGTATAACTGTCATTTTTTGCATCCTTCCTGAAATGTGTTTTTGCACCTGTGGTGCAGAACTGCACAGTCGCTGTGTAAAATCAACTTTAGGAACAGATTAACGAAATCGCAGTGCCACTGTTCATAAGAGGAGGTCCCAAAAAGGCCATGTTGAAAATTTGGAGAAAACATTCCAAAAAATGACTGCATTATGAACATGTGTTGCACAGTTTGTATGCACACTCTTAACTTCACCACTTTTTGATATTTTCACTCCAGATTTTCAACATTACCATTTCTTCACACCTCCTCATAAAGAGTACAGCTGCCATTTTTCACATCCTGCCCGAAATGTGTTTTCGCACCTGTGGCACCTAATGGCACACTCACTGTGTGAAATCACCTTTATGGATTGAGTAATGAAATGATACTACCACTGTTCATTAGGTGGGGTCCCAAAAAGGCCATGTTGAAAATTTGGAGCAAAAATACCAACAAACGACTGGGGTGTTAGGGTTTCCAACCATAACACCCACCCTCTACACACTGACAGGTGTCAGGGGTGTAACTTGGGGTCATCAGCCATAATGCTCATGTCATTCCACCCCAGTCCCACCCTCACCCCCTCCCTGCAACCCACTGACAGGCATCGAGTTGTGTGCCTTGGGGTATTGGCTCTAATGTTCA
The DNA here is from genome assembly GCA_016271365.2 of Neoceratodus forsteri. NCBI lineage: Eukaryota > Metazoa > Chordata > Ceratodontiformes > Ceratodontidae > Neoceratodus > Neoceratodus forsteri. The sequence continues at coordinate 47,652,924 of CM057451.1, forward strand.
TCCCATTCTCCTATACTGCACCAGTCTCAGCTTATTTTCTTATGGAATGAGGTGAGTGTAAGGGTCAAGACCTCAAGGCCCACTGCAACACCTGTTGTGTGTCTGCAGGATGGGGTGAGGTGGAGTGGCATGAGTGTTATGGCCGATGACTCAAAGGCACACCCCAAAACCTGTCAGTCTCTGCACAGTGTGGGTGGGGATTAGTGTTACCTCAATACTTCACTGCCATTCCTATTATGCATCTCTCTAACTCTGCACTACCAATGCTAATACCAGCAAGCAAACATTCAGCATTGACAAATGCTTGTTATAACATGCCTTTTCCTGAAAGTTTAAATTGTGCATCCTGTTGGTGTAAATCAATCTCTTGTTTCTCACAAAATGTCTCAGAACTTTGTCAATTTCTTTACTGAGGCCTTCAGGAACAACAAAATAGAACATTCTGTCCTAGCGCTGGTCTCCTGTTGAGAATTTTGTAAACACACTTGTGTTCCAGACTGATATCTTTTCTAATAAACCCAAACAACTTTCTGCAGTCATTTCAATTATATAATTATATACATTTGCAAACCATGGGATCCCAGTTTCATATAAAGATTGATGTATTATAAGGGCACGGTAGTTGGTGTAGATATGGGGTCGTCAGCCCTAACACTCACCCCATTCCTTTATGCTGTACCCATCTAAGCTTATTTAATTATGGAATGGGGTGACCTTTCTGGCTTATGACCCTGATAAAGTGATAGAAAAACAGAAAAAAAACACACTTTTTTCCCATTGATTAACATGGGATTTTTTTTGTCGTTATCAACAGCCCAGATTAAATTAAATTTTCCTCTGAAATTTTTATGGATAATGGGATCTGTGCCAAGGGTATGCCTTTGGATGGTTTGGTGAAAAAATATGCTACCGTGATTGAATGATAATGATTTTTGTGATAGCTGCTAGACAGGCAAGTAAAATCAAACAAACAAACAAACTGTCAATAGTTAAGGATTTACTGCTTGTGCTTGGAGAAATACTGTTCATGATGTTAGCCATCTTGTTTCCCCCAATTTTAAAAATGGTTTCCTAAAGAAATACTGATTGGCAAGGAATGAACAAGAACTGTATTTAGGTCTCAGTCACATACTTAGTTCCATTTTTGTCTTATAATTTACAGGACAACTATGTCTATTTGTGGTGAGAATCAGATCACCCATTACTCACTTAGGTAAGGATTGTTCAATCTGAAAATAACCATTCACAGTTCTTTACAGTTGGAACTTTACTGTTAGAATGGAAAAGACTGCAAACAGTAAAGGACAATAACAGATCGAATGTTAATAGGACCCTGGTGTCCTGGGGGCAGGTATTAACAACAACAGAAATGGAAAGGGACTGGGGGGTAGTCATATCAGATGACCTAAAGGTAAGCAAGCAATGTGAGAAAGCAGTAAGGAGGGCTGGGGGGATACTTGGATGTATAGAGAGAGGCATCACCAGTAGAAAACAAGAAGTTGTTATCCCTCCGTACAGACAGTTGGTGAGACCCCATCTGGAGTACTGCATGCAGTTCTGGAGACCTCATCTCCGTAAGGACATAGACAGGATGGAGACATTCCAGAGGAGGGCACTAAAATGGTGCAGGGTCTGCAACAGAAGCCATACGAAGAGAGACTAAAGGAGCTTAATATGTATACCATCGAGGAAAGGAGGGAGAGGGGGTGACATGATAGAAACTTTCAAGTACCTCAAGTGAATCAACAAAATCCAAGAGGGTAGCACCTTTCAGAACAGGGATGTGCAAGAACAAGGTTGCACAATCTGAAGATATGGGGGGATGGCTCAGGGACAATGTGAGGAAGTATTTTTTCACAGACAGGGTAGTGGACACATGGAACGGCCTTTCTGAGGAGGTTGGGGTCAAAACAGTGGGGAATTCAAGAATGCATGGGACAGACATAAGGCAATTCTGGTGCGGAGGTAGGAAGAAGTAGGCTGTTTGGTTAACTAGGATCTGCAGCTTATTCAATAGGTAGGAAATGGGCAGACTAGGTAGGCCAAGTGGTCCTTTTCTGCCAGCAAAATCTATGTTTCCAGTGGCACCCACCCACCGATTGCCACCCCCATCATAAATGAATATCTCGCTGGTGTCTAATGGCTCACCCACTCCTCTGATCACCATCCCCCTATTCATTTGCTGTCAATTGCAGTTGAGGGCTAGGCTAGAGAAGCTCTCTAGATTTTGAGTTTGAAGAGTCTGAAGTGGCCATTTTGATTCAGGTTTTTGGTTGTTCTGTAAAAGCAGTACCTGCTAAGCACAGAGACTGTCAATCTACAAATAAGACTGAGATCACATACAGGATTATAGCTGATTCTCCATGAATGCTGAGTGTTGCATAGAATGATCTGCATCTGAATAGGCACCACATCTGCTCATTGCACTTACTCTTGCTCCACTCCTCATTCCAGCTAGTATTTTTTAAATCAATTTTATACCATGGTGTTTGTAATCAGGAATTCCACTGCAAACTAAGCTGCAACGGCTAACAATAACATACAAACCCACCTCACCAAGTATACTTTTATTATTTCAAAAAACTGTTCAGAGTAAATGTATGCAGAACTGATACCATGAACCATAAACAAATAATTATTTGACTGTGAACATATATAAACTTTTCATTGGTGGAGGGTATACTTTAACTTTTGCATTGTTAAAGGCTGAGTTAAAAACTTTTTTTGTTTCTGAGTTTTCTTGTGCTGCGCTTTGTTTACACGAGTTACATCAAGCTTGTTGTCCAACTCTTCGGTGTCAATGGTTCTATAATTATAAGGATGATCGCCAAAAGGCGATCATCATTATGATGAGTGTACATTGCCAACATTCAATTTTGGCTATGTACACCCCTGGCGACAGAGAAAATGGTGTAAGGAAGAGTAATATTTACTTTTACGGGGACTGCACCCTCCACCCCCCTGCTATTAGATTCTCAACTCCAGGGGGGGTGCATGTTGGGAGGGGTGAAACAGTGAAAAGAAATTTACCTACTCGGGCCGAGTGCAATAAAACATATCTGCACCCAGACCCAAACCCTGCATCTCAGCCACCCCAGGTCAGCACCCACCCACCAAGTCATGGAGCCAGCTAAATGGCTGACCGTGGCACCACCCCTCACAAACCCTCCTGCCCCTCACTCAGTGTGCTTGCTCCCTTCCCACGTGTACGTGATAGCGACATCCCATCTCCATTCGTGAACCTCCCATCTGGTCACCCTCCCTACTCCTCACCATTCTAGTATGTACCGCAAGTGAGTCACCATTTCGGTAGGTGCCCACTTGCAACATGCCCAGATCACAGGATACTGTGTTCAGTCACTCTAAACCCAATAAAAACATAGCCCAGTCATGTGACTGTGTATAGAAGTTTTGCCAGATTTGGTCTGGGGTAAACCCAGATGCAGGATCATATACCACCCAATAGTTTTAAGCTTGCCTAGTGAGGTACTTACAACATTTGACAGTTTTCTGCTTAGCTAGTCTGAACTGTATAGTTAAACAGAAAAAGCCGGCACTAAACAGCTAGGGTTCCATAGTCCAAAACTTCAGAATGAGAATTAAGAAAGGTTCATGCACTCATCATATGCCCACTCATAACTTGTGTAGAAAACAAATATCCTACTGCTTCAGGATTTGAAAGTAGACTGTTTAATTAAAACACAAGTAAATAAAATCAAGGCCAGAAACTGGAGCTAACAGAGACGAGATGTTCATGGGAGACTAATGTCTCATTTCTCTGTTATCTTGCGTCTCTGACCTTGATTTTATTAGCTGGTGGTTTTGTGTTCTAGAGCAGGGTAAATTGTTTGTGTAGTGCAGTACTATTGGGCATGGTGGATGAACACCATGTATGCTCAGCGTTCAGCATGTGTTGAGCCTTTTAACTTTACTTATGAGACCAGTTACGCACTGTATGAATTATGTGAAAATTGTCAAAATGTACATAAAGCTTAGAATGTACGTACTTGTCCAAGCCACTACAGTACTTTTGTGTGAGGTCACAGTACATCCCAAAGTGATTGACCACCATGTGTGCTCAGCTTGCATTTATCTTTAGATTTCAAAATACAGGTGGTGTGTTATTGATATTTCATATCCATGCCTTCAACTACTCACTTTATGTGTGGGCTTTTTTACTGTAAAATGCATTTTAAACTGTACCATGCCACTTTAAACATCTGTTTGGCATGTGGCCATTTGTAATCTGACTGCTAAAAATTTGTTCAATACAGTATGTACTTGAGCTTTTTTTAAATTTTTTTAATGTTTATTTGTACTGAAATAATAACTATACTAGTACATGAAATAAAACGTTAATGAAGTAAAAAAGTTTTGAGACTTCCTGCCTATGACTGCCTTTAAATCATGGATTTGTGTAATGCTTCTTAAAATTATATTTTCACTGTACTTTTATTTTTCAGGTGCCTTGTGAAAATCACGAAAATAAAATGTCAGCAACATTTCCTGTTTTGCAGTATGTTTACATCATTCTTCACGTGGTGTCAGCTGTGTTTTATGTTTCTAAGATTTGCTGCAAAACAGAAGTAAAATGTATACAGTTTCATATATGACTCTAACTGCTTGATATACAGTTGTGGTGGGGTTATTATTTTATCATAAAGGAATCTGTATATTTGTATATGTACTACATCAATCATTTTCTAAAGTTGGTTAAATTACTTAGCTATTGTTGAGTGATTGCTTTTGAGATCTGGTATTATACTAATATTATTCAGAATATAGTATACATGAGTCTCTACCTCGTGAGACTTGGATTCCAAACAGAGAAATTAAAAAAAACAGCACCAGAAAAAGTATGGTGGTGCTATAAAAACACTGAAACAAAATAAAACATTAAAGCACCCACCAATAAAGGTCCACACTGAAATAGTTAACATCTTAACATATTATTTATTGCTAGAAGTGCAAACATGAACCCAGACCATGCTATGAAAATACATACATTGTGTTCAAAAAATGACATTAATAGCAAGTTGATGCTATGAGATGACGCTTCACCCAGTTGCTACTGAGCTTCATCAGATAGTTTAACAATGGAATAAACAGTGTATTAAACAGGCTCACCAATTAGATAAAACCCTTAAAGGGCAATTAAGTTAATAAATAGAAGGGTTAAAAAATGTGGAAAAGAATATGATGTGCAACAACATTTAATTAGTGCACCATCATGTGGAAGACAGGAACAACAGTTAATATCCACAATAAACCAAATACATCTAAGGAAACAATTTTAGAATGTTCAAAAATAGCAAAAATCTTTAGAAATATATAGAACACTAAGAACATATAAAGCCAAACTATGACAATCAGAAATGACCATGCTCATGGGGAGACAAATAGACCAAGTTAGAACTTCTTTAAAAAAGCAGCCAAATCAATGCTGTCATTTAGACCTTGACCACTCCTTGCACTGAGAGTATAAATCCAGTCTGTCATTACCCCACTAATTTCTCCAAGTCCCTCCCCCCCGTGACACAGGTTACTTTTTCAATCCCAATAAACTTAATTTCATGTCGTTTACCAGGGTTACTCAAGATGTGTTTTACAATTGCATATGTACTATTGTTTCTTTGTATAGTTCTTACATGTTCAGCCATCCTAGTTCTAAATGTGTGTGTGTGGTCCTACCCACATAAAAATGACCACAACTGCAGAACAACAAATAAACTACCCCAGTACTGCTACACGTGATGAATGGATGTATCTGATTTACAGTATCATTAGATGGGTTCATAAAATCATTGCACTCTTTAATGTAAGAACAATACATACACTTTCCACATTGGAATGTGATCGGGGGGTAACCATGAATGTTGCTGCTCCTTATTGTAAATTAGCATACTATGGGCTAACATCTCCTTGATCTTTTTTGGGATGTCTATATACAACATGGGGACCCTGTGAGACCAAATTGCTTAACTTAGGTTCAATTCTCAGAATTTTCCAATTATTGCATATGATGTCCAAAACTAAGGAGGCTCGAATGGAATAGGTAGTGATAAATGGACAAATGGGGGAAATGGTTCAGGAACATTGTTTTGGCACCAGAGTAGTGGCCCCGTCTATAGCATCCACCTCTGAAAGTGCTTTAATAATACATGAGTTACCATAACCTTATTACTTGAACCTGTAAACCTGATCAGTTTTTATTTTTTCATATTTTGTGTTTTCTGTACAGTTACGCAAAGTTCTGATAAGCTACGTTTTCAGTATATTATTTACCATATGTATTGGATGGCAGCTATCGGCCTGCAAAAGAATATTGCAATCTGTACCTTTGTGAAAAAGCATTGTATACACATCACCATCATTGTTTTTATAAATGTGAAGATCTAGTAAAAATATCTCCTTTTTGTTAATAGTGTACTTGAATGTTAAACAGTCACTTGAGAATTCAAGCCACCCAACAAAATTTGTAAACTGTTGTTTGGTTTAGAGGTGGGCAAAGTGGCTGAAATTCACTCTGCAGAGTGATTTGCAGAGTAACGTGGAATCCGTGAAGTGCTCCACAACGTGAAGCGAGTACTTCGATCATAATGGGGAATCAAAGTCCATTGAAACCAATGACTTCATGTTATTCCACCTTCCCAAACCACTTCTCCACTAATTTTAAGGTGAAGTACATTGAAATCAATGTATTTCACATCACTTTGCCTTGTTATTGAGCTCCAAGACAAATTTGCAGTGCTTCATGGGACTGCAGGTCACATGGGCTCTAGATTGTTCTGCACAGACTCAGTTCTATGTAGTGTGTGGTGACAGATGGAGACAGTTTCCTCTCAGAGCTCTGCAATTCAAATCTTCTAAAAGCTGTTAAAAAGCCTTTTGGGCCATTTTTTTGGCTCAAAATTTAGTGCAGCAATTTTAGGAAACCCCCTGTGCTCATATCATTGAGTGTTTATTGTTTGTGTGTGGATTTTGAATGTTAATTTAGAACAGTCAGTCTGTGTACTGTGAAGTGTGCTTTGGGGGAGGGGCGTATCTGTGGAGTAGGTAGATTAACTGGGAGAAAAAGGCAGTCTTTCTGTTTTGGCTATATTTTTCTTGTAAAACTGTGTTAATGTAAACACAGAAATATTTTCAGTAATTATTGACATTTTTTTGCTGATTATAGTGGTGCAGCAGTGTATATTTTCAGTTTGTTTAAAAAATGTGGTTATATTGCTAAAGGTTTTCAATTTGCAATGCAATACTTGTAGTGTGTGGGTGAGTGTGTGCGATGCGTACCATTAAGACTCCTGGAAACCCTACCCCATGGGGCACTCCTGGAAGTGACGGACTCTACCCCGCCTTCCTGAGGATCATCTCCCCAGCCCTGGTAAGGCCACTAACACACATCTTTAACCTTGCTCTGTCCACATCAACTGTGCCTGACACCTGGAAACACACTAAGGTGATACCCATCTTCAAGGCAGGAGATCTCCTAGCCCCAGAAAGCTACAGACCCATTTCCTGCTTCCTCATCTTAGCAAACTGCTAGAGAAGGTTGTCCATATCCAGTTATCTGAACACCTAAATAAGTTCAGCCTCCTATGTCCCCTCCAGCATGGCTTCCATAAGCATCACAGCACCTCCTCTGCCCTGGCAGTCTTCTCTAACCACATCCTCAAGAACATGGACATGGGTAAGGCTATGGGTGCGGTCTTCGTCGATTTGTCAAAGGCTTTCGACTTAGTGGACCACAATCTCCTTCTCTCCATGCTTCGACAATTTGGCTGTGCTCCTGGACCCACAGCCTGTTTCCATAACTAACCTCACAAAGAGATCCCAATCCATGGTCATAGGAAAAGCTGCCTCAGTCCCCCTTCCTACAGGCACTGGTGTACCCCAGGGATCAATTCTCGGCCCCCTTCTCTTCTCTTTGTTTGTCAATGCACTACCTGCTGAGAGTCTAAACTGCAATGTGATTCTCTGCCCAGCTGACCTAGTCCTGTACCACAGTGACAAGTCCCTGGAATCCATCTCCTCTACCCTCACAGACAACTACGGGGTGGCTGAAAGGTGGTTCACATCCAGAAAACTTCTAGTAAATGAGAAAAAGAGATGAAGGCCATGCTTTTTGTATCCAAGCCCTTCTTAAACAAGACCAGTAGATCTAACACTGCCCTGGCCATATGTACTACTGCTGGCCCCCCACTCTAGCAGATCACCTCCTTCTCATACCTTGGTGTTACCCTTGACTCCTCCCTCACATTTAATGATCATACAGCCCTGACCATTAAAAAGATTAATCAGAAACTAGGTGCAGCCTATCATGCCATTCACCTGCTTTCACCTGAAGCTCTCCTCACCATAGCGCAAGGTAACCTTCTCTCTCCTGGACTACTGCTTCCCATCTACTCCCCAATACCCACAAAGCAACACCCCCCCCGATATATGGCATATAATGCTATCTGTTACTTTATCCTCAAAGCCCCCTTGTTAACCCACCACTGCAACCTCTATCAGTCCCTAGGATGGCTCTCACTCCAAGGATGCCTGAACTATGCTGCTGGCTGCCTGGTGGATAGCGCCCTCAGAGTAACCAGCTATCCCTTATACTTCCCTACTCATAACTAGAGCAGCCCACGAGACCACATAGGGCCTCTTCCCTTCCAACCCTCGAAGTTCCTCATGTCTCTATGATGATGGGCAGCAAGGCTTTCTCTGTAACAGCCCCCTCCCTCTTGAACAGTCTTCCCATCTCCATTCGTACATCCCCATCCCATGCGTCATTCAAAACCAACCTTAAAGCCTGGCTACTGAAGGAGTCCACCTGCAAATTGTCGCTGGGCAGAGCAAAGCCCCATGTGCCACCATAAAACTACCATAATCTGTTGCCCGCTGCCACCTGCTCTCCGGAGCACTACGAACAAACATGACTCGCTCAATGACTCGCACTGCCTACCTCGCATGCTCCCACTTCTCAGCTGGCTACGGCATTAGTGAAAATTTCTAGATACTGTGTGCATATGCTTAACTAATTCTCCTCTGTATCTTGACCTGTATTCTTTGTAAAATGTTACGTTCTCTTAATGCCTGTAAACTTTATGTAAATGATGACTGTTTCTAGCTGTCCTAATGTTGTTGTAACCAGTGTACTTTCCAATGTGAATTTGTATCCACCCATGTATTTCCCTGTACTGCCACCTTTGTGGCCGGATCGTGACTGAAAATGGTTCACTGGATCAGTGCACTTACCTGGTTACCAGAAACATAAATAAATAAATAAGTAGATAAATAAATAAACTATTAAATCAGACAACTTTTATTGTGCCAGAGTAATTGCAGCAGTCTGAACCTGCTATCCACCGTACCTGCATGAATTTTTTATACTGCTTTGTGGTATCTTTACTGGTAGTGGACTGTTGCTGCCATGCACTACCCCTCAAATGGCAAAAGGTATTCTTTTGCAGATTTGAATTTGTGACTTGTGAGCACTGGTTAGGTGGTGTTGTGCCTTTGCGTCTGACTCTGCATCTCTTGAGTGTGCAGTGCAATCTTAATCTGTCTGTGCATAAGTACACCATTAATTCTGGGAGACTTTGCATTTCTTATTAAGCTCTCATTTCACTTCGTCAGCACTGGGGAATTTTCTGGACACAAGGCAGTAGCATTTTGGGGATGCACATTAATTCTGGTGACTGTGTGTGGCCACTGCTCACATGATGGAGTGCACCATTAATTCTGGGAGACTTTGCATTTCTTATTAAGCTCTCATTTCACTTCGGCAGCACTGGGGAATTTTCTGGACACAAGACAGTAGCATTTTGGGTATGCACATTAATTCTGGTGTCTGTGTGTGATGTGACCACATCCACTGCATGCATGACTTGAGTGTGCCACTAATTCTGGGAGATTCTGTATTTCTTGTTGTCCTCTCATTTCACTTCATCAGCACTTGGGGTTTTCTGGACAGAAGACAGTAGCATTTTGGGGATGCACATTAATTCTGGTGACTTGTGTGTGTGTGTGGGGGCACTGGGGCTGCAATATTGTTGCCACTCTGCCTTACTTGGCGTTAAGGTGGAATGACAGCACAAAGTAATAATTACAAGGCAAAGTGAGCCTTTCCTATTGGCCACTCCACATAGCACAGTGACAACGCGAAGTGGCCACTTTGTGTTCACTTCACCAGTGGAATTTAATTTTGCTGCATCTCTAGTTTGGTTTCCTTCCAAATGATCAATGATCAAGGACAGAGAAAGGGACTTCTTCAGATACATTAGTGAGAGAAGAAGAAGAAACAAAGACCAGATTATGAGGATTAAGAAAGATGGGGGTGGGTGGAGAAGGGGAATAACCAGGCAGAGGCACTGAATGAGTACTTCTGCTCTGTGTTCATGAAGGAAAAAGGGGGGGCAGATACCCCATGGGAAGGATGCAGTTGGCAGGGGGGTGGGGGCAACTGATATCAGAATTACAGAGGACAGAGTGCTGGAGGGACTAAGGGCACTGAGGGTAGACAAGGCACCGGGGCCGGATGGCATTCACCCTAAGATACTTAGGGAGCTCATGGAGATCCTGGCAGGACCACTGGCAGACCTTTTCAGTACATCACTGGAAGCAGGATGTGTACCACAGGACTGGAGGATGGCCCATGTGGTTCCCATTCATAAAAGTGGTCTGAAGGATGATCCAGGCAACTACAGACTCACTTCAGTCATGGTGAAACTCATGGAGTCAATCCTAAAAGAGAGGCTGGTGACCTTTCTGGAAGACAATGGGCTCCAAGATAGCCATCAGCATGGTTTTGTATCGAGCAGATCCTGCCAGACGAACCTAGTTGAGAACCATGACTGGGTTACCAGGAAACTGGACTGGGGCCATGCAGTGGATGTCCTATATTTAGACTTCAGAAAGGCCTTTGACTCAGTGCCGCATGGGATGCTGGGGAGAAATCTGGAATACATTGGGGTAGGGACAAAAATGGTCAACTGAATCACCAACTGGCTGCGGGGTAGGCAGCAAAGGGTGGTGGTGATCTCTTATCACCAAGGGACGTTATGAGTGGAGTGCCCCAGGGTTCAGTACTGGGACCGTGCTGTTTGGGATATTCATTGCCAGTATCTCAAACAGGATCTGGAGTAGGATCAGTCTGTTTGCAGATGATACTAAGATTGGTGCAGTGGTAGATGACATTGAGGGGTGGAGGGACTGTGGGAAGACCTGACTAAAGTACAGGAATGGTCAGAGACATGGCAGTTGGGGTTCAGGCCAAGAAGTGCAGGTACTGCACCTGGAGCAAGGAACCAGGGAGGAAATATCAGCTGGGAGGGTCAGCTGGAAAGCAGAGAGGAGAGGAAAGGGATCTAGGGGTATTAATAACGGGATTTATGAACCACTCAGCTCAGTGCAGGAAGGTGGCTGCAAAGGCAAACAAGATGCTGGGGTGCATTGTGAGGGGAATCTCCTCCAGGCACAGAAAAGTGATCCTACCCCTGTACAGGTCACTGGTCAGGTTGCGCCTGGAATACTGCATGCAGTACTGGCAGCCATTCCTGAAGAGGGACATCAGATTGCTGGAAGGAGTGCAACATAGGGCAACAAAGATGATACAGGGACTTGAGGGAAAATTCTATGAGGAGAGGCTGGGAGAGCTGCAAATGTATTCCCTGTAAGAGAGGAGGGATAGGTTGGATATGATAGAAACCTTTAAGTACTTAAAGGGTATTAACAGGATTAATACAGAAGGGATTCTTCAGATCAAAAGGGGGAAGGACATGAGAGGGCATCGGCTGAGATTGGAGGGGGGAGATTAAAGAGGGAAATCAGGAGACACTTTTTCATGGAAAGGATGGTTGATAAGTGGAACACTATGTCTGAGGTGGTGTTCTCGTGTAGAACAGTGGGAGGATTCAAGAGAGGGTGGGACAGAGTGAAGGGGTGGTTATGATGAGGGAGGGAGGTGGGCAGCTGCATTTTGAGGGGCTATGCACAATTGAGCAAACTCGATAGACCGTGAGGGCTGTTTCTGCTGGCATTTCAGATGTTTATATGTTCATATATTATCACTATAGCACAGTCACAAATCCAGATAAGAAATTAATGGATTTGCAGTGGCGCTTATAAAAAGTTGAGCCTCCAGTGTCCAACAAAAGATTTGCATAGCTAGGGCCATAGTGGCATCCATAGCCGTGCCTCTGATTTCTCTAAAAATCTCATCATGAAACAAAACATGTTTTGTAAGCACCATGTTAACCATTTCCAATAAATGCCACAAGGAATCTGTACTGATCAAACACTATATATTGTTCTAAATAGTATTCCTGTGCTTTTAAACCCAAAGCGTGTGGTATTACAGTGTATAGAGAATCTATATCAAGGGTTGCTAAATACCATTCATCTTCCATCACTAAATGTTCAACAAGGGTGATGACCTGCATGGAATCTTTAAAATAAGATCCTTGTTGCTGTACAAAGGTTGTAAAATATTATTCAGGAACACAGAGAACATCTCAGTGACCCATCCCTTCTGAGAAAAAAATTGGTCTTCCCAGTGGTCTAACTGGGTCTCATAAATTTTAGGGAGTATATATATAATGGGTACAACCAAATAAGCCACAGTTAATGCCCTGTATGTATCATACTAACATACTAAATTGCCAGCAGAATAGGCCTAATGGTCTTTCATGTCTGCTCGTTTGGTCAGCCCCCACCCTGGGAGCTGACCTTGCTACCCCCCTCGCCCTCTTTGGCTTCTCCCTTCCCAGTCCCAGTTATTCTCGCTGTACTGGATTTTGCTTCCAGAACCCTTCCCCTTTACCTGTCCCACCCCTCTTGAACCCCTCCACTGTCTTTGCCTCCACCAGCCCCCTGGGCAGAGCATTCCATGGCTCCACCACCCTCTCAGTGAAGTAGCACCTCCTCCTTTCTCCCCTGAATCTCCCCCATCCAGCTTCCACCCATGCCCTCTAGTTCCCCCCACTTCCTTCTAAGCACCCTGACTGCTTCTCCTCTGTTTTACCCCCTTCATGTACCTGAAGACCTCTATCATGTCCCCCCGGTCCCTTCTCTCTTCTAATGTGTACATATTTAGCTCTTTGAGCCTCTCCCTATAGATCCTGTCCCCCAAGTGCCAAATCATTTTGGTTGCCCTCCTCTGGATCCTCTCCAGGAGTTCAATGTCCCTCTTTAAGTGTGGCCTACAAAACTGCACGCAGTACTCGAGGTGCGGCCTCACCAAGCAGTTATACAGAAGGAGTATCACTTCCCTCCTTCTGGAGGTGATCCCCAGTGATGCATCCCAACATCCTGTTGGCCTTGGCCACTGCCTCCTACAAGTCTCTGAGTTGTTCATCTTGACATCCACCGCCACCCACAGGTCCTCTCAGCCATCGAGACTTGTAGCATTTCCACCCCAGGGTGTACACTTGGCCCGGGTTTCTGGCTCCCAGGTGCAGTACCTTGCATTTCCCTGCATTGAACCTCAGATTCTACTTTCTAAACCACCTTTCCAGAGCCTCCAGGTCCCCCTGTAGGGCCACCCTCCCCTCCTCCCTGTCCACCACCGCTCCCAGTTTTGAGTCATCAGCAAAGAGACTCATCTCACTCCTGATACCTGTCCTTATGTCAGAGATGTAGGCATTGAACAGGAGGGGCCCAAGGACCAATCCCTGCAGACCCCACTAATGACCCTCCTTGGGTCTCTGATAAATATCCCCTCACAAATCCAACAATATATAGCTGAATAGTTAAATTTGATCTTTTCATAAAACAAATCATCCTCTAACCGTCTGCTGATCTCATTGATATAGTATTCTGTATCTACATACAGTGCGTTAACTGTGGCTCATCCAGTCATATTCATTATATATATATATATATATATATATATATATATATATATATGTAGCTATATGTATATGGCTATATATATATATATGTATATATATATACTTATGTATATATATATACTCTTTAAAATTCATGAGGACCTGTTTAGACCACCAGGCGACCGATTATTTCAGGTGAGGGATGGGTCACCAAGATGCTCTCACGTTCCTGGATAATATTTTACAACTGTTTGTACAACAACAGTGATTCTATATTAAAGATTCTATGCAGGTCATCACCCTTGATAAAAATTAAGCGATGGAAGATGAATGCTATTTTGCAGCCCTTGATATAGATTATCTATACACTAATACCACACAATTTGGGATTAAAAGCACTGGAATACTATTTAGAACAATGTACAGAGTTTGATCAAGTTCAAATTCCCACATGGTATTTATTGGAAATGGTTAAAATAGTGCTTAACAAAAACATGTAGTTTTTTTATGATGAGGTTTTTAGACAAATCAGAGGCATGGCTATGGATGCCACTATGTCTCCTAGCTATGCAAATCTTTTTGTTGGACACTAGGAGGGTCATGTTGTGTATATCAACACCACAAATCCATTCTTTTCTTGTCTGGATTTGTGGTGGTGCTATATAGATGATCTATTGATCATCTGGAAGGGAACTGAACAACAGTTTACAAATTTTGTTTTTTGGCTTGAATCCACAAGTGACTGTTTAAAATTCAAGTACACTATTAACAAAAAGGAGCTCTTTTTTCTAGGTCATCATATTTATAAAAACAATTATGGTGATATGTGTGTACAATGCTTTTTCAGAAAAATGCAGATTGCAATAGTCTTTTGCAGGCTGATAGCTGCCATCCAATACATACAGTAACTAATATACCAAAAGGTCAGCATATCAGAACTTTGCGTAACTGTACAGAAAACACAGAATATGAAAAGAAAAAAAAACTATCAGAATTACAGGTTCAAGAAATGAGGCTATGGTAACTCATGTATTGTTAAAGCACTTTTAGAGGTGGATGCCATAGACAGAGCCACTACTCTGGTGCTGAAACAACATTCCTGAACCATTTCCCTCATTTGTCCATTTGTCACTACCTATTTTGTTCAAGCCTCCTTAGTTTTGGGTATCATACGCAATAATTGGGAAATTCTGAGAACTGAACCTAAGTTAAGCAATTTGGTCTCACAGGGTCCCTGTGTTGTATATAGTCATCCCCAAATGGCCAAGGAAATAATAGCCACAAGTGTGCTAGCTTACAATAAGGAGCAGAGACATTCATGGTTCCCCACCCCGGCACATTCCAATGTGGAAAGTGTATGTATGTATTGTTCTTACATTAAACAGTGCAATGATTTTATGAACCCATCTAATGGTACTGTTAATCAGATACATCAATACATCACGGGTAGTAGTATTGGGGTAGTTTATTTGTTGTTGTGCAGTTGTGGTAATTTCTACTCTACATAGATAGGACCCATGCACATTTGGGACTAGGATGGGTGAACATGTAAGAGTTATACAAAGAAACGATAGTACATATGCAATTGTAAAACACATCCTGAGTAACCCTGGTAAACAACATGAAATTAAGTTTACTGGGACAGAAAATGCAACTAGTGGCACCGAGGGGAAGAATTTAAGAAATTAATGAGGAAAAGAGAGAGTTTTTGGATTTATACTCTTGGTGCAGGTAGTGATCAAGGTTTAAATGACAGCATCAGTTTAGCAGCTTTTTTAAAGAAGTTCTAACTTGTTCTATTTGTCTCTATTTGACTGGGGTAATTTCTGATTTTCATAGTTTGGCTTTATATGTTCTTAATGTTCTATGTATTTTTCTCAGGAAGAAGTTTTTCAGTACAGCCAGTACCTCAAAAAAATGTTATAAAAAAATTTTTTAGAAAAGTAAACATAGGGGAGAAGGTAATTTCCAGTATAAGCTTATGCTCAATTATACAAAAATGAATACTGGACTTTCACCCCACTCACCAAATTAAACCACAAAGCTATATTTTTTTAAGATTCTCAGAATTTTTCTTTTATTTCAGTAACATCCAGTATTAACTTCTATGTTTCGGGTTAAACCCTTCTTCAGGAACTGGTTTCTTTGTTACTGGTTTCTTTTCTGTCTTTCCACCAAGAACTACTGCAAAACTTAACTACAAAAACTTGGAAATTTGCATATTTTACAAGCTGTCTGCTGGAACATTGTTAAATCTGAAAGGAATGACAAATGAAAAGGCGTGCAGAATAGTGGTGGGAGTCAAACCTGAAAACTTAAAAGGCACTGTCTGCTTTTCTCCTCGATTTGTGTTCAGTTTCCATGTGATATTCTTAAAGCTTCATAATTGCAAGTTCAGATCAGAATGCATCCAACAACATGCCCTTTTTACATGTTAAAAATTAATTATGACAAAATGACCTTCTAGCACAAAATACTTTCAAAAGCTGGTGCCCAAATCCTCTACATGCTGTCGCTGCATTATCTTGCACATGCGAGGATCTTTTTCCAAGCCACTACTGCACATGCGCCAGATTTGGTACTAGCTTTGAAAGTATTTTGTGCTAGAACGTAGTCCTCAGTTTTTAATCGCAACATACATCAAACAATTTAGATTACCCTTCTCTCGTGGATTTAATGTTTTTGGCATGCCAATGTTAAAATGTTCTGTTCGGGACCGCTGGTCCCGTAAATGCGGCTGCTCTGCACGGAACAGCTCCGGGCATAGAGGTTTCAAGTCGGACGCCAGTAATGAAAAATAATGTTTAAATCACTTAAAATTGGTAAGCTGCTTATTTTTGCTTTTATTTGTATGCATTCTACAGTCACAGACTTGCAATTACGTGCTTGTGCAATATCACATGGAAATTGAGCACAAATCGAGTGGAAAAGCAGACAGTGCCCCTTTAAAAACAAGAACAGATACTGTGAAAAGACCAAAAAAAAAAAAACAGTAACAAAGAAACCAGTTCCTGAAGAAGGGTTTAACCCAAAACATAGAAGTTAATACTAGATGTTACTGAAATAAAAGAAAAATTCTGAGAATCTTAAAAAAAATATAGCTTTGTGGTTTAAATGGGTGCGTGGGGTGAAAGTCCAGTATTCATTTTTGTTCTATGTATTTCTAAACATTATTGCTATATTTGAATGTTCTAAAATTGCCTCCTTAGACATACTGTATTGGTTTATTGTGGATGTTAAATGTTGTTCCTGGCTTCCACGTGGTGGTGCACTAATTAAATGTTGTTGCATATCATGTTAGTTTCCATGTTTTATTAACCCTTCTATTTATTAACTTAATTGCACTTTAAGGGTTTTATCTAATTGGCGAGTCTATTTAATACATTGTTTATTCACTAGTTAAACTATCTGATGAAGCTCAGTAGTAACTGAGCAAAACATCATTTCATGGCATTGGCTTGCTATTGATGTCATTTTTTTTGAACACAATGTATGTCTGTTCCTGTCATGGTCTGGGTTCATGTTTGCACTTCTAGCAATGAATAAAATGGTAAGATAGTAACTGTTTCAGTGTGGACCTACTTTATTGGTGGGTGTGTTAATGTTTTATTTTGTTCCAAAGGTCAAAGATCAAGGGCAAGCTTTTAAAAGTATTTGCACATGAATAGAATTATAATCTAAGTATGTGTTTCAATCTTAAGTCATACCCATAATGAATGGACTACTAGAAGCAGTGACTCTGTTTACCGACTCGTAAATAATTAGAGTCATCTCATATTTTTAGTCTGACAATGTGCTATGTGTCCTAAAGTTATCATTCTTGACTTGTTAAATCACCTGTTGACCTGACTTATTGCCTGAGGTGCTCAAGATGTAAGGCTGCTGCTCCAAATAGAATCCTCTCAAATTTCAAGATGGAATTTCAGCATTCCACCTACCTATCTCCAGAGTGGATGGTGCCATTAGTAAAACATAGAGTAAAAATTACATTTTAGATAGGATGTGTTTAATCTTGATTTGTTTTAACTGGGGCTGCCTGTTACACATACTTTATCTTTGTCTAAGAGCAGCAGCTGCAGCAAGATTCTAGCACAGATGTATTGCCCCCCACCACCGTAGCCCAGCCAGGTCAAAGTAGGAGAGGGGACCCAACATATGAGTAATGCCCTTCTGAGGACAGCAGTATCTGATATCCAGCATTGTGTCTGCATGCAGAGAGAGTGCAAGATGGCCAGTGGTAGAAGGCAGCATGCCTGGCTGGGCTTCTTCTTTCTGCTGGTCACTTGTGGCCAGTGCTCAGACAGAATGCAGTCGAGGCCAAACGAGGGGTAAATTCTTCTGGATCTTATTCTGCAGATCATTGAGGACAACTTGATGGCCAGCAGTGCCCTGTATTCATATAGGAGAAGAGACTGAGGGAGCTCATTATGTATTTCCTGGAGGATAGAAGGAGAGAGGGATATGACTGAGGCCTCTGGCACCGAAGGGCGCAAACAGAGTAAACACAGAGAATATGTTCAAGCTAAAAGGTAGGAGGGAAACCAGGGGACACAGTCTGAAATTGGAAGGAGGAAGTTTCAGGAGGGAAATGAGGAGGCACTATTTCACAAAAAGGGTTGTTACAGGATGGAATGCGCTGTCGAGGAGGTGGTATCATTGAGGTCAAGGAGCAGCTTCAAGAAGTGGTGATAGGATCAAAGGTAGGGTTCAAACTGAGAGTGGATGGTGTGTGTGTGTGGAAGGAAGAAGTAGGAAATACAGAGGGGGGCAAGGGACAGGGGCGGATGCAGTCTAAATGGTTGAAGTGCTGCACACTTGAGCAGACTAGATAGACCATAAAGGCTTGCATCTGCTAGTTATTTCATATGTTTGTATCTATCAAAGTGTCTGCATGGCGAGAACAAGCTGTGTTTGTTCCAAGGCAAGACATATTGAAAATATGAGGGATGGGTATGTGGAGAAAATCTGAACCTTCCCAGCCTCAACCTACACCAGTGCATTATTTGGAATGAGGTGGTGCTCAAAAATACAGCAACCCATAGCACAATGTAGGGGAGTGGGGGATTGAAAGTCAACCGGTCACTGAGATGACTGAGAGGACTGCCTATTTATTTTACAAAATTTTCTTGATTTTTGTAGCGTAAATCCTTGAAAAAGGAATCCAGGTTTTCTAATCCTGGCAAGTTTAAATACAATCTGTAAATTTCAGAGTGCTATAAATTCAAATAATAAAATAATAATCTGCATATGTGTCTCAGCCTTCAGTGGGACCAGTAATGACTGTACTGTCAGAAATAGTGACTCTGTTTACCAGCTGGTAAATAAGCTGAGTTACTCAGATTTATCTGACTAACAATAGCCTTATCTTTATTTATTTATTTATTTTTATTTATTTATTTATTAGCTCATTGGTTTACAGACCTTTGAGTCAAAGACTCATTTACAAAGGCACATAGAAACATAGAATTTGACGGCAGATAAGGACCGCTTGGCCCACCTAGTCTGCCCATTTCCCTACCTACCTAACGGATAAGCTGCCGATTCCAGTTAACCAACACCTTCAAGAGAGCAATACATCACAGCAAACAAAACAGTACAGTACAGTACATATTGCTTAGATTAAAAAAGCAACCAGTGTTACAAGCATTCACTGGTGGTACACGCTTGGTAATAGGTAGATCACAGTAGTCATAATATAGGTGCACGAGTACCACGTCAGGTAGCAAACAGAGGTATTTTATTACATTAGTCAGCAGATGTTGCCTGAAACCCCAGGTATATACAGCAAAGTAGACAGGGCAGACCCAGCCTAAGGGTGAGGTAAGGGCAGGTGGGGGATTATTTGCAGTTGCAGCAGCGAGTGCTTGTCAGATGGCTTCTGAGGGAGATCTTGTGAGACCAAGCTTAGTGGAGTCAGCTATGTTGGCTGGGAGGAATTGAACCAGAGGGAGCCCAATAGCAAAAGGATCTCTGGGCCATAGAGGTCCTTACCCTGGGGACAATAAGGAGGTTTTGACAGTGCTGCAGGTGGAGACTGAGGGGAAGGCACGCTGCAGGGAGGTTGCGACCCCGGGAGGGATAGCCCTAGCAGGGTCTTTTTACAAGAAGGCAGGTTTGGAAGTGAGTCTTTCTTCAAGGCTGAGCAAGTTGGTGATGGAGTACAGCAGGCATGTATGGGAGAGCCTAGGGCTCCCAGCATTAGCCTGCAGGCGTTGTTTATAGAGCTGGATTCTTGCAAGTGCAGTGTTGTCAGCTGCAGCATAGATGGGCAGCCCATAGTCGATTAGTGACAGGACAGAGGAGGTGATTGTCAATCTGAGGGCCTAGTTGGTGACAGTCCCTATGGTGGTGTAACAGTCCAATCCCGACATTGGTGGCAGCAGAAGGGCATTGATATGGGAATGGAAGGAGAGTGCCGATCAAAGGTAATGCCCAGATACTTGTGGAGGAAACCTGCTTAATGGGGTTTTTGTGCTGAGGCAGTATCATGAGAATGCCACCACTGGCTTTGCTTTAGTGATACGAGAAGAGCATAGCTTTGGTCTTTTTAGGTTCAGGACTACCGGCATCAGAGCAGAGTGCAGGAAGTTGGAGAATTCAAGTTGCGTGGTTGTGGAGCTGTGACCTCGTAAGCCATGCTGTTGGAGCTGGGATGTTGTGCATAATGAGTATTCAGCAAACTGGATGGCAACTACTTTCTCAAGGGCCTTAGAGAGTGGGGGAGGATGGAGATACAGTACAAGTCACATTAAGCTGTTCCTCAATGAGTTGTTTTAGCATTTCTGACTGAGTTGCATAAGTGTTGCTGGATACAGTACAAAGCCCTGCACAAACTGTTTCTTTGAGTGTGAAACTTAGTTTTGTATTGCATTGTGACTGGACTGCTGATGCATTCCAAATGGGCTGCAAACATATTTTACAAACATTGCTCTTGAGCTGGTTATGCATTGAAAACAATACAGTATGAGTTGCCAGTGCATTGCCAATTGTGATAAACAATGCTTAAACCAACTCATTGGTGGAACAGTTTAATCGATTTGTACTGTAGGTCGATAGTTACCCAGGGTCGCCGATCGCCGCTCTTTAGGATGGGAGTGATGATGGTGGTTTTTCATGTGCTGGGGAACTGCCCCAGGCACAGAGAGCGGTTGAGCAGCTTGGTAAATGGGACCAGGATAGCATCCAACGTCAGAAGAAGTAGCCTAGTGTCCAGTAGGTCGGTGCCGGGGTTGTAACTACTAACGGCTTTTTGCAGAAGGGGTCTAGCCTCTAACGGGGAGATGGAACGTAGGTAGAAAGGAGGTCTCTGGAGAGTGGGCAGGGGTGCTACTGGGATGGGGTCAAAGAAGTTACTGGGCAGGAATGAACTCAGGTCTGAGAAAGTGTGGTTTAGGCAGTCTGCAATGCCAAGGGGGTCAGAGCAGACAGTTCCATTAAAGGAGAGTTGAGAGGGGGTGGGGAGTGAGATTTCTCATTCAGCTCCTTTACATTATCCCAAAAGTTTCTAGCTGACCCCCAGGAGGAGACAAGAGCGGATTGGTAGTACTGGGCTTTGGCCTGTTGAATGGCCCAAGTACTCTTATTGTGCTCAGAGTTGTACGCTTGCCTATCAGCTGGCTTACCAGATTCCATGGCAATGTGCCAAGGGTTGTCTCTCATTTTAAGTTTGTGAAGGAGGGAGGGGGTAACCCAGGGTATGCTTTGCTTTTTGGTGCGACTTCTAGCGAAGAGGGCACAGAGGTCACAGGCAGTGTTAAAAGTGTGAGTGAAAAAATCCAGTGCCTTGTCTATGGATGGTGCAAGCCTGATTGGGGACCAATCCAGTTGTGAGAGGTACAGTTTAAGGTGATGCAGGCTGCCTGGGAGTAGGCGACATCGCTGGGTGGTTTGTGGTGCACGTTTGTTGTTGGCAGTGGACCAAGAGAATACGACCGGGGAGTGGTCACTAAGTGAGTTGGGAAGTACACTGATATTGAGCATCCTCTGGGGTGGTTGGTAATGGTGATATCCAGGAGGGTGCTGGAGCCAGTAGAGGGGTTGAATCTAGATGGGGTGGTGACAAGCTGAGACATGTCAAGGGTGGCAAAGATATCTCTGGTTTGGGAGGCCGTGGCAGAGAGCCAGTTGATATTCAGGTCACCAACAATTATCTGGACCATTTTGGGTGGTAGGTCAGAGAGGTAGTCAGCAAGTGCCTGAATGGCAAGGTCTTGCTTTCTGGGGGGAATATAGGAAACGATGAGAAAGAGTGGGCCCTTACCAGGGTTGGGGGAGATTTTTAGTGTGAGGGCTTGCACACCATTATCAAGCTTGGGTGATGGAAGTGCATGTCCAAGAAGGGAGTCACACATGTTGACAGTACAACCACCTCCACGCTTACCCACCCGATCTTCCCTGAAAAGGGTGTAACAAGGGAGGAAGGGAGATGAAGGAGTCAGGGGTAGATTTGGATAACCAGGTTTCAACGAGTGTGACAATGTCCAGTTGGTGCTGAGTAATCCAGCATTGGAATGCAGCAGACTTCTTAAGGAGGCTGCAAATATTCATAGAAGCTATGCGGAGTCCTTGAGCCTGGGCAGGCTTGTTCATAAGGTTGGGCATGGGGCCAGGGTTTGGATGAATGTTACCTGATAGAAGGAACAGGAGGGTGATGAGGCACATCAAAATGTGGTAGTGATTGTGGCATCTCCCCTGCAACTGGACATGGGGCCAGGTGCTGGGGTGCAAGGGTGGGTGATGCGAGAAGGGTGGAGAAGGCATTTGGGAGAAAGAGACCAGGTAGAGTGAAAGTAAGAGGTAGCAAGGGTGGAAGTGTGGGAGTACCGAGGGGATGTGGTGAGCGATGGGTGAGTGGTCTGGGAAAGGTGTTGTAGATAAGAGGGGGGTACTATCCATAGGGTGATGGTTCTAAGTGAGGTGAGGCTGGTGTAGGAAGAAGGAGGACCATAGTCAGTGTAAAGTGTCAATGCACTTGATCCCAGATGCATTGAGGACGATAAGCTATTTGAGCACAAGAGAGGATCGCCCCTTTAACAAGTTACAGAAAGGAGAGCCCCATTAAGGAGTTGCTGTAATTGACTAGTGTGAGGTCTCAGGGAGTGGGGATCACTGGGGAACTGTACTTAATAAAGCAGGGAGGAGGGGGTGGGCTAAAAAACTGTCCAGAAAGCAGTACAGCAAGACAGTGGCTGAGCTGTGTTTTGAAAAAGGTGCCTTGTGTGCTTTCTTTCTTAATGGGGATCTGCAGCATCAATCGGAAGCAGCCACAGTCCCCAGGAGCCAGTCCAATTATGGGGATTGAAGCCTGACAGCTCTGAGCTATAACTGAAGGCAGTGGGGTGCAAAGGTTAGACAGGAGATCCAAGTTAAAATCCTTGTTATCTTGGGGTTATTCTTAAAATCCTTGGTATCTTGGGGTTATCCTTTTTTTAAATAGATATCCTGGGGTTATTCTTATTATTAAATCACTTAATGAGCTAGCACATCAGCCGAGGTTGAGATGTAAAGCTGCCACTCAAAATCCTCTCAAAGATCATTAGTAAATGTGCTGGTGTAAGCCACAAGAAAATATCAATACTGTTGCAAAACATAATGAGGGGCTCAATTTGAGGGGATGCCTCACTTTTCCTTTCGACATGCCAGATTAAAACAGGTGAGGAACCCTTTAACAAATACCACCATGGGCAATGTGCCTTCATAAGGTAAGTTCAATCCTGCTACTGTAGCCTTAGCTGTTAATTGTGATGGGAAGGGGAAAGTGAAAGAAGAATGTGAGCTAGTTCCTGCTAATTAGTTTGACAGCTGTTATCAGATTTAGTCTTCTGTATCTGCTCTTCATAGTAACAGAACCAGTAATGCTATTGATGTCCCAGAGCACAAGAGAGGTGGTTCATAGCAGTCATTTGTCTGTCTGTCTGTCTATCTGATGCTACCTGACGCTGACAGCAATTTCAGTTTCAGCATTCAGAAAGCAAGAGTGCAGTGCTGAAGTACTGAGGTACAACCAGCTGACTGCTCAGTGAAAATTTGTACACATAGGTCCTGAAGCAGGGTTACAAATTTGCTACAGGCAGCCAGCAATGATGACAGAAAATAAACAATATCAGGTTCCTCCACCCCATCCTCCACCACCAGTGACACTCTCCATGAGGAAGATGACTACTGCTGATTAGGCAGATTCGTCCTCCCCACACTGACACAAGGAACAGAATAACCAATTTTCTACATCGCCTTGACTACTGAGTGCCCATCCTTCCCTGCTCCAAGTGGTGAAAAGGTGAGTTCCTGTACAGATGAAATGACTTGGGATGGAATAGATTTTTGAGTAGGTGCCTCCTCATTGCAACAAAGGCTTGCCCTGTATTAGGTGCTGTATTGGAAATATGGCATTATGCACTTTCGATACACTTCAAAGTCCAGCACTCCTGAAAACAGAAAGAAATAGCATGTCAGCTTCAGGAATCTTTTGTTATATTGTTTTCAAGAGTGCTGGACATTAGTTTTACTCAGGGCATTAGTACTAAAACAGTGTGGTTTTAGACCAGTGTGTGTCAGTCTGGCAGTGGCAGCAGCAGAAGGGAGAGGGTGGAGGAGAAAAATATTATTCCACTCGGGTAGTGCATTGCGGAAAAGTGCCAGTACCAGCTTATTTTTTTGCTGGTTTATCTGTTTTTGCTCCTAGCGGTAGCCTACATTCCAGGTAGGCACACCAGTCCTATCCTGACATTCACCTGCACTTCCTCAGCTTTTTTCCCCCAGGACTTACCCCCCTTGCAGGGTCAGTGGATGGAGCATTCACTCCCACAGCATACAGGATCCGGTTCTGGTTGAGGAGTCCTACTGGCCAGGGGGTGGGGCCCGTGGGTGCCCACCATCATCCAACCACCGGTTGTATTTTGCCTTTTCTCCTCCCCACAGAGGGGGTGTGCTGGGATGCCAATGTCAGTGCCACGCATGCTCCTGTATGTGACATGCCAAGCGTCTGCCCTGCCTCTGCCCCTTGGTCTTTACAGTGTTGGTGTGCCAGACCCTAGCCAGGCTAGGGGCCAGGCTAACACTGACTACTGTTCCCCACCCTCCCCAGAAGAGGACAGCTGTCTTGGGGATGCTCAATCCTCCTCCCCCAGCTGACCCCTGGGGATCCACTCACACTGTGAACATGGGTCACCGGCATGGCAGGATGTAAGGCATGGATGCTTCAGCCTCTCGCCACTGTGCCAGCCAAGTACCAGCTTAGTTAATAAAGTTCCTAACCCTCCATCTACCCTCCCCCACAAGTCCCTTCAGCATTGCATAAAAATCACAAAGGTGTTGTCGCTACAGGTCCCCTATAGTATGAGCATGAGAGTTACCGATAGTTATAACATGAAAGCACTATGGGCTACTGGTTAAAGTTCTGGCTCTAAATTAAAAGATCACAAGTTTAAGCCCGACTAAAGTAAAAAACTCCTGGCATGATCTCGAGTAAGTCACTTTACACCCCCTCCCCATGAAGTGGCATAATGCCAAGGATAGCGTTTGGACCTTATTAGTATTTTTAAGTAAAGTGGTGTGCACTTGACACTTTACAAAATCATTATTCAGTGCCATGTTCTTTTGCTGTCCTGTGTAATTAAATTGCAAAATAAAATGTTTAGTACACGGAGCTTCCACTGCTGCTCTTGAGGTGTGTTAACTGCACAAAATCGACATCTGAAAAGCAAAGTTGAACAGACAGCTCTATACAGCTTTATCCACTAGTACTGTACTGTTTTCTATATTAGTCATGAGTGCATGAGTTAGTCAAATAAACAACCTGGGTATCCCCATATTTCTTAAGTAAATGCAACCTGAGATAGAAGTTGGAGAGCTTGTCGAAAATCTAGGATGCTCTTCTATTGCAGGCTTATAAAGCACTGCATAACAAATGTAAAGCTGCTATCAGGAGGCTAGGACCCAATATTTTTAAAGGCCCAGAAGAATGCTTATAGCAATCCCAGGAAGACCTGGGGTGTGCTTAACCAGTTACTGGGTAGAAAAAGACCAAATCTTCTGTTTCTTATTGAGGATAATTCACTTATTAGTGATCCTGTCATCACCACTGAGGTTTTCAATAGTTATTTTGGGGACCTTGCTTCCTTTAGATTTCCTTTCTCTCACACTATTTTGTCTGTTCCCCCTTCACTGAGTGATAATAATTCTCCCAAATTCTACTTTAAAAGTGGTTTCCTGAACTGATCACAGATTACATTATAAATATGAACCCTCGACTGCTGTTCTGTTCTGATGGCATAGATTTTAGGTTGGTCAAACTTGGAGGAAAGTTCCTCACTTTTCTTTATGTCTCATTTTTAATGCATCCTTAATTCTGGTTCCTTTCCCATGCTTTGGAAAAATTCCCTCATTAAGCCCAATTTTAGGTCTGGGAACCCCAATCTTCCATCAGGCTATCGTCCTATTTCTCTCCTTCCCCCTCTATCTAAGATTCTTGAGAAGATAGTCTTTGATCAAACCACAGAATTTCTTAACAAATACAGTCTCAACACCACAGCAACATGGTTTCAAACAACTGCATAACACTGAGATGGCCTTGGTGGGGTTCACAAGCTGCATTCAGGGTGCCCTTGACAAAGGGCACTCTCTTGCAGCAGTATTCATGGACCTCACCAAGGCCTTTGACCAAGTTGAACATTGTTTACTACCTGGTCTATTGTCAAGTTTACATATTTCTTCAGAAGTTGTCCTTTAGTTTTCTAATTATCTTAGTAAAATTTCCACGCCACGTCTCTCAATGGTTTTCTATCCCAATCCACCCCCATTGTGTGTGGAGTCCCTCAGGGCTCAATATTGGGTCCACTGATCTTTTCATTATACATGAACACTACACCTAGTATTTGTACACAGACTTCAATCATCATGTACACAGATGGTGCTGTGTTATTTAGCACTGCCCCCAAATAAAATGATGCTATTACAAAAGTCCAAATCAATTTTACATTTTTTCAAGACTGGCTTCATCATAATCACATTACTTAATGTTCAGAAGACCAAACTTATGGTCTTCTCTAATAATCCCAGTGTTGAGGATCTTATCCCCCTTGTCGATTCAAAAGGTACCCTGATTCAGCTTGTCAACCATTTAAAATATTTGAGGCTATTTTTGGACTCAAAACTATCTTTTGAGAATCACGTTGCCCATATTAGGAAGTCCATTCATCAGTGCCTTGGTGCATTATATCGCACTAAAGCATGCCTTAATAAAGAATCCAGGACTTTGCTGGCTCATAGCTTTTTATTTAGCAAACTGGATTATGGTCTACTAGTTTATTCATCCACTTGTAAAAATATGTTGGATCCACTTAGGGTTATATACAATTCAGTTCTTAGGTTTATCTTGCAGGTTCCACATCACACGCATCACTGTTTTCTTCTTCAGGAGTCTGTCTTTCATTTGATCATTGGACACAGTTTAAATGTTTTATATTTTAGTTCAAAATAATATTTGGTCTTCTCCCCTTTTCTGTTTCTAAACTGTTTCCCAGGTTTATTAATGGTAGTGGTACCCAATCTCAGGATAAATGCACTTTTCAGATACCACTTTTTCCTAGGGCCATTGGCTGAAGATCAATCTTTATAGGGCTCCCAACTTTTAATTCCCTCCTCTGATTTTTTTCATTTTAAACCATTGGCCATTTTAAATATAAACTTTTCAGGTTTTTCCGTAGTTCTCAAAAATGTACTTGCTAATTGTTTTGTTTTATTATGCATTGTATTGTACTAGATGTATTGTAATGGTATTAAGTGTTATTTATATCTTTTTGTATTATGCTCATTTTCTGTAATTGCTTCTTGCCTGTGAAAATGGGCAGATTGTGCATCAGGCTCACAAGGGTAAAAAATAAAAAAATGAAAAAAATGAAAAAAATAAAATTAAAATTTGTTTCAAAACTTAATGTATAAAGCTTTTTGTAAAACATGACATTTTTCAACAGAATAAAGTGAGAAACTCTTTCTAAAGTATTATTTATTGTATCTACTGTAGTTTTAGAATCACAGCACCATTATTAAGTAACAATGCAATGCAAATTCAATGCTTTTCTGAATGACAAAAGTAGAACTGATCCCCTATGTGTGAACATTTGACATCACAAACAGGAAGTATGTGGTCATCAGAATTTTCTCTCATTGGTAGTTATTATTCCTTCTATTGTATTTTAAAGCATTGTATCTTAAAGTAATGTTGCCACTATCTGAGCTGCTTTTCAGGTGTGATGCTGACTGATTTGTACCTGAATATTATAGTAGAACAATACTATGTTTGAATACTCTCCTTTGGTGTTTATCACCATTACCGATTGAGATATACAGTGATAATATTCAGCACCACCTCTATTTTCTATTTTTGACTCGGTACCAAGTAACTGAATGTACAGTACAAGTCACATTAAACTGTTCCATCAACTCACTGGTGTAGCATTTTTCTTTGTGATGCTACACCAGTGGCAACTGAACTGTTGAAGCTTTCAACTATTTTCAACCATCCTTCACTGCCTATTCAACTCACTTGTAACTGTTTAGTGAAATGGCAGTAGCTGCATTTTCATGGCATTGTTTATACAGTAAATATCACAGCATTCCTTAAGAGCATTGTTTATAAATATCACAGCCTTCCTTAAGACTTATTTAGTCTGCCTTCTGAAATGAAACTCATAAGCACTCAGCTGAAAATAAAGCTCATAGTACATAACAACTAGATCAAACCAATACTAACCTTTACTAATTCATTAAATTAAACACTGCACAAATTAGGAAACTCATTGAACAATGCTACACCAGTGAGTTGAGGGAACAGTTTAATGTGACTTGTACTGTAAGTTGACGCCTTAGGAATATAACAAATTGCAAACACAGTTCTGGATGAAATAGTGATTTCACTGTCTTTCCTGGTTTTTAAGTCTTGGTTTTCAAGCTTAACTTTTAAGTTTCCTTTTATGCAGGCACTGTGATGCAATTAGCTATTTCTATTAATCAGTTCCTGACCCAGCCCATCCTACCTTTATGATCTTCACCAAGCTTCATGGTCACTCCCCACTTTTCCTGCAGGATGTTATAAATGAACTGAAAAGGTCAGTAAGAGCCTATGGTGAGCAGGGTCTGTAATAAATGCTAGAGTTGTCATTGTTGCAGTACCTGGAATGATGAAATGCCACAACCATATACTGCTGGCAGAGAAGAAGACAATGGTGCTGTGATGCAATATTAACTAGTCAATCAGCATCTATTTGGTGACTGCCACTTCTATTGATTAGAGGAAATGTTTAAACTTTACATGCAATAGCAATTAACACCATTGATATTGCCTGTTTTAGTACTGTACTGAGTCACTGTGGTTCAGTACCTGTGTACCAGTCGGGACTCTAGTAAACAGCAGATCACAAACACAGTTCTGCATTAAATGATCACTGTAATTTTTATTGTTTATGCTGTGTATCAAGTCCTGTTCCCTTATCCTATTCATACTTTAAGTATGTTATGCTATATAGGCGTCATGATGGAATTTGAGCTATTTTAATTCATTAGTCAATATTGGGTTGTCCACTTAATGGATTGCCTTTGTATTTTTATTTATTTATTGTAGTATTCAGAAAGACCTTTGAGTCAGGGACTCATTTACAAAGGTTCCACATCATACATAAAAGGTACAGGGACAGTACTTAAAAATACAGGTTACAGAAACATTACAAAATAAACAGTCAAAGAGGTTACATAGTAGTTCAGCAGTTAGCTAACAGAAGTTTTCTTTACATTACTATAGCACAGCCAGAAACTTACAGAGGCTCTGTAGAGGCTGATAGTCATATAGTTTCATAGGTGCTAGTTGGTACGGGGACTACGACAGTTGTTAGACTGAAGGAGGTATAGGACAGTCAGGTGTCAAGGGCAGTCACATTGGTTTGAGGCCTGTAGGTATGTCCTTAGCTTGGATTTATAGGGGCCAAGCCTTAATTCATTTGTTATCTGACTTGGCAGGGCGTTTGTCCAGGTAGGGGCTCTGTAATTGAAAGTATGCTGGAATTGGGAGGTCCGGCCATGGGGTACCCATAGCAGCCGCTAGTTTGAGCTACAGGTTGTTTTGCCTGGAAGTGTTGGGAGGATAATTTGGTCAAGGGTAGGAGGGGTGAGGCCTAGTAATGCCTTTTTGGTCATAAGGCAGGTGTGGTACCTAATACGGTTATCAAGGTTTAGCCAGTTTGTGCTGCTGTATAGGGAGCAGGCGTGAGTAAAATGATCACATCCAAGGATGAGGCGACAGGCTTTGTTAAGCATGAGTTGAAGTCTGTTTAGGGTTGTGGATGGTGCAGCACTATAGATTAGGATGCTGTAGTCTAGTAGGGAGAGGATCGAGGAGTTTATGGTAAGTTGTAAGGCTTCAGGGGTGAGACAGTGTTTGAAAAGGTATAGTACACCCAGTCTGGAGCTAAGGGCTGTTGAGAGGTGTAGGATATGTTGATGAAAGCTTAGGGCGGGGTCTAATGTGATCCCTAGGTATTTAAAACTGTTAACTTGTTCTAGTGGGGTCTGATTGGCAGTGAGAAGTTGGGGGCAGAGGTTCTTGAGTGGGTTCTGGGGGTGGGCTAATATCATGACTTTTGTCTTATTGTTAGATAATAAGACGCTGGATTGCATGTAACAATTATCACCTGTCACTTTAGGGTTTAAAAGGATGTTGGTTTGTGAGCACATTAGCTTCTTGACAAAGCTTTTTTTTATTGACTGGGTCAGCTTGCTTTTATTCTGTCTGCATTAACAAACAGTATGTGAACACCTTTTACCTGGCTTTGAGTGGATTTTTTTCCCTTGTTCTCAAATCCATTGTTTTTCGCTGGTGACAATAGCTGAAAGGTGAAATGTAACCTATTTCCATGGTCAAGTTACTGTTAATCAGTTAATGTTATGCCATGTAGATGCCCAGAATGTCTAATTCATATATTATTTTTTTCATCTGACAATTGAAATATGTGTGTTGAGCTGCCCTGGTATCAACAGAAACATCATTATTAATGGAAGTCAGTCAAGCCGAAAGAGACGTGCTGTCAAAAGTGATCATGTGATCAAAAATGGCACAGCTTCTGTACACAGCAAATTCTTACAGCACTAAAGCATCAGCTGTAATCTCTGTCAGATCTGATCTCCTTTTGCTCTTGTTGTGTTGGTGTCATAATTACAATTGAAATAAATATTGTGAGTGCTGGTGTGTTTTTTTTTTGAAGGGGATCTGACTGAGTTAGTTTTTGTTATTTGGTATTTCTGTTTGCTAATATGTTTTGTTGGCTGCGAGTTTGGTTTTTGGTCTGCGGATGATAGATTTGTGTCAGGACACTGTAGGATGCGATGATGAGAGGAGCTGAATGAATATTCATTTCATCATTTCTTCTGTACAGTTTGCTGTTCATCTTTTCATTCATTGATGAATTTGGCCTTTTTTTATAGACACTCAGACTCAGGGTTTAATTTATAGGCCAATACCCATACGGACGATTGTGTGTGATAGTTTCCACATTGACAGATCTGTGACCAGCAATGTGTATGAAGTATGTGTTCAAAAATCATGTGCAGTATTGGATAAAGTGGTGTGTGTGTAATTTTTTAAATATCAGGGTGGGTTGTTGATGAGGAGTGTATTTCATATATGGCATGAAGCAGTTTTACCTGTGATTCAGCATGTAAGAGAAACTCATTTCTGCTGGTAAATTCGTAATTGAAACATTTCAATGGAGAGAAGTTGCATTTTTCATCCTGGTGTGCACTAGACAGTTTGCTGTTGCCCTACCAGAATGCTTCATTAGCACTTCTTTCTAATAATTTTAATAGTGTCATTCATTAATCATTAGCTTGCAATGTTCTATGCTGTCTGTGTCTTTATTAGGATCCTTGCATAGACATAATGTAAATTAACTACTTGCTTGCTACATATTTATTTCTTGATTTATTAGGTGTCACAAATTTCTGTTTCAATCTGTCAAAAAATACAGACCCCAAATGGATCAAATTATTTGGTCCTTTAGTTTCAGTCATCTGTTTTGTCACAGTGTGTCTTCATTGTCTGAAACAAATTACCTCACCCTTGCCCCCACACACTCACCAACACATGTGATGATGATGTTGCTTGCTTGTGATCAAGCTTTTTGTCAATATTTCTACTTGAAACTTTAATTTATAGCTAGATCCATTGCATGTCCTTGGAGGTTCTAGCAACTGTAGTGTTATGTATATTTGTTTAACTATTATCATTTATTATGTGTAACTCTGATGGTAAATTCATTATGAAGTAGTGGCACGTTATTCACACCATTTATTCTTCTTACTCAAACTTGCTGTTTTACATTTATAGCTCGATATAATGCCTCCACTTGAACTATCTTGAGCACTTTCATTATGAGATTGTTTTTTCAGTGTTTGTACAGTGTTATGCGAACTTGATGAAAACTAACTGTTTTGTTCTCCTCTATTGCTATTTGCTAAGTCCCTTTATATTGTATGAATGGGTTTATATTTTAATTTTGTATGTAGTATTTAATTTTCTTCTTTATTTGGTGCACATTGGCATAAAATTGATTTAATCTTTCTGTAATTGTGTGAGAGGTTACTATATTTACTGCATCATTTTATGCACAGTTAGTTGCTCTCTCGATTCCAGACCCCATTCACAAGCTCTCACACAATATCATTTAATTATTTATACTGTCACATATAAAGTTGTGCAGTACAACTACATGGGGTTATACAGACAACTGTTACTGTGTTTGCAAGTACCATCTCATCTGACATTCAATTATCTCTCCATCTTTCCCATGAAGAACTATGTACTCACGTTGCCTCTCACCCAACCTACCCCTGCTGCATAGTTTGACACTTTGAGCTCTGCTCTGCTTTCATAAGTTAAATAAGTTCCTTTACCTTTGTTGCTTTGGAATGTTGATATCATGTTACTCATTTTATATTCTCCCCTGCTGAGAGTACACATTCAGCTAACCGTGATTATCCTTGTTTGGTATTTGATGCAGTTATGCCTTCTACTTTTTGTCTTTGTCCATCTATATACTGATACTCTGTAACAATCTAATTCTTGGCTTTGTGACTTCAGAATTCCACACAGTACTATGGGGTGTCGGGGGGGGGGGCATACCAGTGAAACCAAAGTGGGATTATCACATCATTCAAACCACTGGTGATATCACACTTTATGCTTGCCATTATCTTACTTGTTTCCTTACACTTTATTTTTAAACAATGCTGTCCCTCATTCTGAACACCAGACGAGATCACAAACTGGTCCATACCCTGTTTGATGTTTTGCTGTTCCTTTTCTGCCAATTTGTGCACTGACCACATGTTTGTCCTCAAATTTTTAACCATTACATATTTTTTTGTCTCATTTTCCATTTTAGCTGCCATGCTATAGATAAGTTAACTAAAAAAAATATAGACTTACTGTATCTATATATAACCTTCCACAACCCCCTCCCTCCCACCACCTGGTGTGACATATCCAATTTGTTAGGCACAATGAATTGCTTCTCATTCAATGCCATCAGCAATGACACCTGTATATCCCATGCTTTGGTGGTCCTGATTCATGCTCCATTTGGTTTGTCATAGAGTTGCAGCAAAAAAGGAAAAAACATTGTCTGATGTCTCCTTATATTTCGTTAAATTTATAAAGAGATTCTCTCTGCTGAACCTTCAGTGAACATGCAAATAGTAGGAGATTTATCTATAAATACCACCAAAATTCAGGAAATTCTGAGACTGTCATTTAGCTGTGACTGTAGGCCTGCTAAATTCTCACTCAGACATTTATCATTTTCATGAAATCAGAACCCTCAAGTCCACGATCCTTGTCTTCATTTAATTCTACTCTAAGCTGGTTTGTTTTTCAAACCACAATGAATAGTAATAACCAATTCCTTTTTGAACCCACTATATGGCTTCTGAGTCACTTTCACTGTTTGACATCACCAGGTTTTGTAACTCCTTCTCTTGAGTGTGTGTTCCTCAACTAGTTGACAGAGGAATGCCTTTTACAAGTAGTCATCCATAGGATCTATGTGATAATGGCGATCGCACAAAGGCAATCGCCATTAGGGCAAATGTACATTGGCAAAAATCAATTTAACAGATGTGCACTCCAGGCACACAGTAAAACAGTGCCTGAGACTCACAATTTTTTTTTTGTTTATGCGGGGGCCCACCCACCACATCACAGAGCCAGCTTGACAACTGACCACTGCAGTACCCCTCACAAACCCTCCCTCCCCTTCTGCCCATCACACAGCGTGCTCATTCACTCCCCCATGCATGTGTATATATAGCGACAGGATGTCGCTATACCCACAGTCACACACCCCCATCCAGTAGCCCTGAGAACAGGCACTGCTATTAAGTTGCCCTTTCTGTAAGCAGTCAATAGTGGTCACCCTTCTCACGGGATACCTCATGGAATGTTCCTACTCATGGCTGATGCATCAGCAGTGATGCTCCAATCCACATCCTATAATTCAAAGTACCCTACTAGCAATACCTCCCCCGACATGTGGGACATTGTTTGGATTGTTAGCAGCATTTCTTCATCTGTCCTATCCCCTTTGACTTTAGGGGCCCAATTCCAGAATGATTACGCATGTCACCTATTGACTTGCACTAAAACAAATTGGCGCAAGTAGCACATTGCACCATGCATTACACCAATTATGACCTAAAAGGCAGCCTGTGCCAAAGGTGCACTATGACACTGGTTATGCCATAAACCCCCTGCGACATGGCACAAGGGGGTTTATGACAGTGTTATCCTGATTCCAGGAGGGTGGCTGATGGAATAGCAAATGTGCCGTTCCAAGATGGACCCCAGAAGACATTGGTCTAAGTACAGGTAGACCGGCTATTAGCTAGTCTAACCATACCCTATGTCCACTGGGGGTGCACCTCTGTGCCTGGTGCCCCAACAGCCACCGCCCCACAGTCCCACATAGGCTCCCACCTATCCCCCATTGGCAGGGCAGCCATCTGTGGGCTGCTGGTACCCCCACACCCATATCCCCATGTATTGCCTCAGGGCAGTTCACTTCCACTGTTCACCAACATGTTGCTATTGGCATGCATGCCATGCTGATCACTCCTTGGTAGTTCTGTGGTCCCCCATACCCCAAGCCTGTGGGGCATTGCCATGGTGTAGGGGAGCAGGGCTTTGGGGGGCCATGCCATGCAGGACCTGTGCTCTGTTGGAGGGTAGTAATGTGGCTTGCTGCACCCTGTGTAGGTACGCCCTTCCTGTGGCACAACACTGGAAGTGCTGCAAGTCACAGGATGTGGTTGGGGAACCTGCCTGTTCTGGAATCTGGTGCATGGTCCCGGCATAGCAGCATATGTCACAACTAGCAAGCACTGGCAAGTTGTGACATACATCTTGGAATCTGGCCCCAGGTCTGTAAATCATTCATATGCAGATAGCTTCACTATACAGGGGGGAGGAACAGGGAGCAGGGATAGCAATGATAGTAAAAACTGCATTGGCATAGGGGGAGTAGAGGAGGCAGAGGGAACCGTGGAAGTGATTTGGGTCACCTTGATAACAAGGGGGGGCAAGACAGTAAAAACAGAAGTGGTGTATAGACCCCCTGCCCTGGCTGAGGAGCTGGAGGAGAGTCTGGTGGCAGATGCTGGGAGACACTGCAGACTGGGCAGAGGAACGGTGGTGGTGTTCGGGGACTTAAACATGCCAGGAACAGACTGGGAGACTATGACATCTTCTGTGACCAGGGAACAGAGGTTGTTGGATGTCTTTCAAGACGTGTTCCTAACTCAGCAGGTGGGGGAACCGACCAGGGAGGCACAGGTACTGGATGTGGTCCTGGCAGACAGTGACCAGATTAGGGGCCTGGAGGTAAGGGACCCGTTGTCGGGGAGTGACCATGCCACGGTCTGGTTCTGCCTGGACCTAGGAGGGCTAGGAAAGCTGCACAAAGACGGAGGTAACTGACTTCAGGGAATGGATTTTAAGGAAATGGGAAGGATCCTTAAGGAGTATTTGGATGGGATTGGGTCAGACATGGACGCTGGTAGTAGGTGGAAATCATCAGGACAGGGTGCAGATGCTACCAGCACCTGTGCAAGAGTAAGACAAAAATGTGGTAGGGGCCTGAAAACCCTGCTGGTGGACCAGGGAGGTCCAGGAGGTGGTGCAGGGAAAGAAGGCAGCCTATAGGCAATTCAAGTGCTCAAGGTGAAAGGGATCGAGGGGTATGAGCTGATGGCTGAAGGGCCACTAGGGTGGTGAGGGTGGCTAAGGCAAGGAAGGAGCAGAACCTGGCCAGGGAAATCAGGAGAGGCAAGGGGTCTTTTAGATACATTGAGGAAAAACGAAGGGTGAAGGGCAGATTAGCAGGATTAAATCAGGAGAGATGGGCACAAGACCCGGAGGGAGGCAGTCTGAGGTACTAAATAGGTACTTCACCTCAGTTTTCACCAAGGAAAATGGGGTGCTGCATCATACATGGGAGGAGACAGAGATGCGGGGGGGACCCTTACCGTGGTCTGGGGAGAGGGGAGGCATCACTGGCAGGAGGGGGAGGCCAAGCAGGAGGAGGTACTGGAAGTGAAAATCACAGCAGAGAGAGTGAGGAGCCCTCAGCCCCCTTAAGACGGAGAAAGCACCGGGCCGGATAAATTACACCCCAGAGTGCTGAAGGAACTTCATGAAGTCCTGGCAGAAACCCCTGGTGGAGCTTTTCACCATCTCTTGAGGACAGGTGGGTGCCCCAGGACTGGAAGGTGGCGATATAGTGCCTATCCACAAGGGGAGATCAAGGGAGGTGGCAGAGAACTACAGGCCTGTCAGCCTGACATCAGTGGTGGGCAAGGTGATGGAGGGCATTGTCAAGGAGAGGCTGGGGGGACCTGGAAAAGTCAGGGTGCCTGGACGATAGACAGCATGGATTCGTCTCAGGGAAATCGTGTCAGACAAACCTTGTGGAGTTCTATGACTGGGTGATGAGTGCCTTGGACCTTGGTAGACTAGTGGACATCCTCTTTCTAGACTTCAGCAAGGCATTTGACTCTGTTCCTCATGTGGGCCTGTTGGATAAGCTGGGAGAAATGGGGGTGGGGAACCAGATGATCAGATGGATAGGCAATTGGCTCCAGGACTGGACCCAGAGGGCATAGTTGCGGGATAGTCTCATCCCCAAAGAGGGTCATTAGTGGGTCCCAGGTCAGTCTCTGGGCCCTCCTGTTCAACGCCACGCCTCTGACATAAGGACAGAAATCAGAGTGAGATGAGTCTCTTTGCAGATGACTCAAAACTGGGGCACTGGTGGATGGGGAGGAGGGAGGTGGCCCTCACAGGGGACCTGGAGGCTCTGGAAAGATGGTCTAGAAAGTGGAAGCTGAGGTTCAATGCAGAGTAATGCAAGGTACTCCACCTGGGGCTAGAAACCCGGGCCAAGTGTACACCCTGGGGAATGCTACAAGTCTCGATGGCTGAGAGGACCTGGGGTGGTGGTGGATGTCAAAATGAACAACTCAGAGACTTGTAGGAGGGCAGCAGCCAAGGCCAACAGGATGCTGGGATGCATCGCTAGGGGATCACCTCCAGAAGGAGGGAAGTGATGCTCCTTTGTATAACTGCTTGGTGAGGCCACACCTTGAGTACTGCATGCAGTTTTGGAGGCCACACTAAAAGAGGGCATTGAACTCCGGAGAGGGTCCAGAGGAGGGCAACCAAATGATTTGGGGCTTGGGGACAGGACCTATGAGGAGAGGCTCAAGAGCTAAATATACACATTGGAAGAGAGAAGGGACGGGGGACATGATAGAGGTCTTCAGGTACATGAAGGGTAAATAGGGGAGGAACAGTCAGGGTGCTTCGAAGAAAGGAGGAGGGGGCCACTAGAGGGCATGGGTGGAAGCTGGAGGGGGGAAGATTCAGGGGAGAAAGGAGGAGGTGCTACTTCACTGAGAGGGTGGTGGAGCCATGGAATGCACTGCCTAGGGGGCTGGTGGAGGCAGAGACAGTGGAGGGGTTCAAGAGGGGCTGGGACAGGTACAGTGGAAGGGTTCTGGAAGCAAAATCCAATGCAGCAAGAATATCCGGAACTGGGAAGGGAGAAGCCAGAGAAGGCAAGGGGGACAGCCAGGTCAGCACCAGGGGTGGGGCTGACCAATTGAGCAGACTCGAAAGACCATTAGGCCTATTCTGCTGGCATTTTAGTATGTTAGTATGTATTCCCCTCTTAAGATTGACCCAGCGGTGCCTCCTATCCTCTCTTTTTACCTAGTACTCCTGTGACCTTTTTTTTGCCCCTTACAGAAAGTGCCACTCCTTCCACTTTCTATGCATATCATGTCACTCATATATAGAGTATATCCTGGAATGGAAAATTTCCAGTTCTGGTTTTCATTGCATCATGTGCATATGATTGCTACTAAGTCTATTTCTGCCACTGCTATTGTAGTCTATACATAATCAACCTTGTTGCTCATACTTCAAGCATTTGAATATGTTGGTCTCCATGTTGTGTTGTCTCAATAATTCACTTTTCCCTTATGCCCACCCCTAGTTTGCCCATTATGATTTTTAGCTCCAATTGTATCTACCACCACCTGACAACCTGTTTTGTATGCTTATTTTATTGATTTAATTTCCTCATCAGTCTTGCTATTAGCCTCATGTACTACTGTAGGTGTGACTGTGTATCTGTCTACCCACCTTTTTCATCCGTCATCCTCGTTTAGTGTAAAGCATGCCAATGCAGAATTTAAACTGTTCCCTAAGTACCTCAGATCACTCACTGGATGGATATTGGGTGGATAGAGCACTGGCTACTGGGTAGAAAACAGGGGGTAGTTGTTAGGAAGGAGGCATCCAAGTCAAGGCACTAACCAGTGGGGTACCACAGGGTTCAGTTCTTGGAACTGTTTTGTTCAATGTCTTCATCAGATTACAGAGGGAACAAGAGTAAGATCAGCTTCTTTGCAGATGACACTAAGATTTGTGCAAAAGTGAAAATGATGAAGGGAGGCAGGTGCTCATGGAGGATCATGCAAAACTCAAAAACTGGTCTAAGGTGGCAGTTGGGGTTTAATGCTAAGTGCAATGTCATGCACCTCGGGTCAGAAACCCCAGTACCAGATACTCGCTGGGGAGAGTGCAGGTAGTAGCTTCAGAAGAGGAAAAGGACCTGGGAATAATAATCACCAGTGACATAAAGGTGTCAGCACAGTGTAGGAGGGTGGCAGCAAGGGCAAATTGGATGCTGGGGTGCATTGCCAATGGGATCACCTCTAGAAATGAGGAGGTCATTATGCCCTTGTATAGCTCTCTGGTGAGGCTGCACCTTGGAGTACTGTGTGCAGTACTGGTGTACCATACTTCAAGAATGATGTGAGATTACTAGAGGGGTGTAGTGGATGGATATAAAACTGATCATGGGACTGGGGGGTTGCCTTATGAGGAAAGATTGAGGGAGCTCAACATGTACTCATTGCAGGAGGAGAAGGGAAAGGGGACATGATAGATACATTCAAGTACTTAAAAGCGTAAACAAAGTCTTATAGGTAGGATTGTTCAGCTTAAAGGGGTATGGTCAGTAGGGGCACAGTCTGAAGTTGGAAGGGGAAGGTTTTGGAGGGAAATGAGGAACTTTTCACAGAGAGAGCTGTGGTGGGATGGAACACACTGCGGAGGGTTAAATTGAACTGAGGACAGTGGATAGCTTTTAAAGAGTATTGGGACAGAGTCAGGTACAGTGTTAGTACTGGCAAGAACAGGGGAAGACAAAGAGAGAATGGAGGGAAGGGATTTGTAGGTGGAGGGGGGCAGCTTCAGTAGTATTAAACTTAGTTCTGCACAATCTGAAAACGTTATTGACCTGTGAGCCTTTATATGCCGGCAATTTTGTATGTTCATATGATATAGATCGTTGCCCCTGTACAGGCCCTAATCTATCCATATTTGTCATCAGACCCCAGTTGAAGCCAAAACACTCCTCTATGCACATGTTCCTCATCCATTTGTGAGAGTCCCTTCTTTTCTGATATCCCTAGTTTCTCTCTTTCTGTGTACAGGCAGCACCACCCAGAAGATCACGGAGCTTGCTACCTGTCCACTTCCTTGACAGACAGACTGTTCCCTCAACTGTATTTTAGTCTGTTAATGTCTATGATGACAGTATCTTTCTGTTCCCATATTCATGTTTTTTTAGTAGTTATAACAGGTGAATGTCAGAGTTGTAGTTAAGCATTTGTTATGTACTCATCCTGCTACAAACTGTTGAAGGTGAAATGTATAGAATATGGTTTATTTTGTGCAGCATGCTGTCTGAGCAAGTGTCCACCATTCTATCTGTGAATAATCGTTTCCTGTCCTCCTTCACAAACTGCTCATTGCCCATCTATTGACTGGTCTTGTTATTGTTATAACCAGACAAGTTCTTGAATGTCCAAAGCATGTACTCACTATCTATCCTGTCAATCAGGTAGTGTATGTTCAGTGCTATAAACATCTCCCGGTATGACTTGCCCTGATAACCAGTTATCATTTTCTAACCCTCCTCATGGACCTTCTCAGGCTGGTTAATGTTCCTTTTGAGGTGTGGGCAGTTGTAGCTGCACTCCATACGCTAGATGCTGCCTAGCAGTGCCTTGTACTAAGGCAATATAGCCTCCTCTGTCCTACTAATATTGGGTAAGTAAGTTATTAAAACTTTGTTTATATTTTGTTGCCCAGTCTCATAGACTCTGTGTGCCATTACAGTCACAATCTTGCTAGTACAAGAGTCAGTGGGAAGTTTGTCCTGCATCAGGATGTGGGTGTTGGCACCTGAGGCATCTGTCGCATGCAGCGCCTCACCCTCAGTGACAAGGGACCGGCTGCACTTCCTTGCTTACATCATTAGTCAAACATTGAGCAATTTTCCATACGTTCTGGCTTTTGGTATTTCTGATTTTAATATAAGCCACCTGTTTTCAATTACTGTCTGGATGAAAAAGTAATGACCCTACTATGCGATTTGCCATTGTTTTCTTCCTCCTTATCTTAGCGATATTTGAATAGACAGTATTATAGTTTGTTAGTATACTTCCTACATATTCATCTGTCATAATATTTAAAGTAAATATTTATTTAAAAATGTTAATATGTGTCATTACGAATTTTTCATTGAATTATATAATAGGTTGCTTCAGTTGAGTGCCAGCACACCTCCAGAGCAGCAGATGAAGTTTATTGTTTATGAATCTGCATTGGTTACTCTGTTTTCAACATGCAAGGCATGCTATGGAAGCACATCAGTGTACCTGAAGAGCAAGATAGGGTCATCAATCATTCTTGAGAGTGTTTGATGCATGGACACCATAACAGTTGGACTAGTCAGTCAGTTTCTGGGCGATGCCAGTGGGGAATCTTGAGTCAGCAATATTTTTAAGTGGTGTGATGCATTCAGTGAAGGCATTTATCATGTTTTCTTCCATGAATATCCCAGCAATATATTGAACATTTTGTTTGATTCAGAAATCATACATTACTCCAGCAGTAGAAAAGGTCTGGAAAAATCAACACAGCAATTTGATAAGAGAATTGTCTGAAAAGTTACATTTGGGAGGTGATGCAAGATGCTGTTCATCTGGCCACTTGATGTAATATGGTAACTATAGTCTAATGGACTTAGAAAAACAGAAAATTCTACATATTGAACTCATTCAGGTATTAAATTATAACATAAGGATGTTGGGATCCTAAAATAGTTTATCTCTGCAAAAAATAATTACTAGATTAATAACTAAATTACTTTTGCTTCTATACATCTAAATTTATTCTGTTTAAATCGTATTAGAATTTAAACGTATTAACTTTATTTGATTCATTTAGTGCAACGAAGTGAGCAGCTCCAATTAATTGGAGCTGCAGGGCCTGAAGCGAAGTCTGGAAAAACTTGAGGAAAGAGGTGTAACTATACAGTCCCTATTCACAAAAGAATTTGGCAGCTATGTGCCATGTAATTCAGGTGGGTAGCCACTGCACAGCTGCCTGAACTCACTGCACCCCCTCCACCCTATCCAGGACAGGGATACACCCCCCACCCAATCCCCAGGCCAATCACGGAGTTCCACAAAGTGGGAGGCCTAGGGTTGGTGGGGGGGGGAGGAGCCAGCACTCTGCACATTCACAAAAATGCAAAGTGCTGTGCATGGGGTGCTGCCAGCTCCATGTCCAGAAGGCAGCCATAAACCACCGGGACCAGTTACGTGCCCCTCAGGGAAGCTGCCTCTGGACACAGCGGGGGGCAATGGACCCCCTAATAGTATTGCCCCTGCCATCAGGGCACTTCAGGGGGATTGAGG
Organism: Neoceratodus forsteri; assembly: GCA_016271365.2. NCBI lineage: Eukaryota > Metazoa > Chordata > Ceratodontiformes > Ceratodontidae > Neoceratodus > Neoceratodus forsteri. The sequence goes on from CM057451.1 coordinate 47,695,115, forward strand.
TTGGGCAGAAAGGGTACCCCTCACTGCAGCACGGTTGGCACTCTGCCAACCAACAACATGGCACCGATTGCACGAAGGGATCCACTGCAGGTCCTGGCCTGGGAAGCCGATTAGCTGCTCACCCTGATCTACCACTCTGCACTCCACCTGCCCCCGCAGACCTGCACGCCAGGGCAGGGCCACATATGAGATGGGCAGGTGCTGGTGTTTGTGAATGTGGCCCCTGACTGGAAATCTTGTGGGAGTGGAGCAGCATGCCCTGATATGCACCTCCTGTGCATCTTTTTTAGTGAATAGAGGCGACTAACAACTGACCAGCAGCCTCAAGTCCATAAATTTCTCTGTGAAGAATGCCGCCAGTATTGCCATTGATATGACATGTGGCATGTTGCTAAAGGTAGTGTTTCGTCCATTCATACCTAACATGACTGATTTAACATTAGTTGTGCAATAGTACTAATCTTAGGTAGCAATATGTAAGTAATAAGATACAACAGGGTGTGCATTTAAGGATTTTAATGCATGCCGAATGTTAAGGCAAGGGCTGAAGGACAAGTGTCCTTACACCCTAGGAAGTTACATTAAAATCCTGTAATGCACACCCTGGAGTGGCTTATCACAATTATAAAATGGGTATCATTGCCATGACCAGGTGTGCGAGATGACACCGCTGCAGGTAGCATGGAGGTACATGCTGGTAATCGTGAACAGGTTGATGCCCACCCCCCAGGCACCCCCACCTGCTCCCTGCTCCTGATTGACCCATGTGTGGATGTATACTACACACATGTCCTGGATTGTCTAGTGCCACCCCACCCTGTCCCCAATCCCTGTAGGCAGCGTGATGCCCATCATGGTTCATGTTTGGGTGTAACAGAGCATGTCATGTCATCCATATGCCCTTGTGGTCTAGTAGCCCCCACTCAACTCCCCACCCACCCACTAGGAACCTTTCCCAAAACAACACCCCAGTTCCATCCTCTTATCCTGCTATGGAGCTGACCATTGGTACAGCCTTCAGCACTCCTCCACAGCCAGCAGACAACTGGGTTGTCATTGCATAATACTGCTCACTCTGCAATGATGCCATGGAGGAGTGCAGAGGATTGCAGGTGGCCCGCTCCCTAACAGGTTGGTGGGTGGGGGGTCGGGATGTAGTATTGGAGCCATACCTGGTGGTCGGGTGTCTCTAAACCACCAGGACATGTGTGTTGGGTGTGTAACACACAGTTTTTGATCAGGTGGAGGGTGGTGTTCCTCCAGGTGCTGCATTGCTGCCGCTGTAATGCCGATGCTGTATTACCCTGTAGCCTCGACTAACAACTCTTTTAAGGCCAACCATTTTCCAACACATTAACAAAGTTCTTCGGTCTTTGTGGTTTTGGGCAAATGATCTTGGTAGGAGTTTGACATGTTATACCCACCTTTATAAGTTTCAACCCGTCCAGAGTTTACTAGACAAATCTGATTAGATGAATCAGATTGAAGTGTGATGTCATTTACTGTGTGATAATGAAGAAGTGATCTGAAATTATAAATCACTGCTCTATGGTTTCTTTGTGTTGGAAGGATATGAATTGCATTTTTTATCACACTGTAGGTGTAATCAGCTGACAGTTTGTTGTTATGTGCTATTGACATCTCATGTTTTAATAACTGTAAAAATGTCACTATGGCATTCCACATTTTAGGTGTCAGGAAGAAACTAGAAATGCTGAGCAAAAGGTCAAATGTAGATCCATATCACCGTGGGTTCATTCCATTATAAACCATATGTACCAGTGTGCTGCTGTGAGTGATGGGATGGTGATATGTGCTGCTTCAAGTGGAAGAGCATCACTAACCATCTCTGCAACATTGATGATGAGTCATGATGGCAATTTCTGCATGGATGGTGAAATTGACAAACGTAACTGGTTGGTCAATGGTATGTGGATATAAATATGTACATATATATTTCTGATTTGGAAAAACTATTCAATGTGAAAATAATATTTTTTGGTTATGGTCCATGGCCTAATGTCATAGATAGTACAACACTCGTACAATCAACTTTTTTGATAACCAGTGAATGTTAGCTTTGTGATTTATGTAAGTGATGACATTATGGTGAAATAAATGCAGGAATGGTCATCACAGTGGCGATACATATGAAGCACATAAGTAAGATTCTTTAATGGAATGCCCTGGACTGAATAGTAAAATAAGCAATGAATTCAACAGTTATAACAACTCAGATGTCTTATTTTGGTAGAGAGTAGTCTGGCCAGGTGTTATGTGTGAAATGGGTGTGTGTTGGTGCAGAGCACGAGCTGCCGGTTGTTGACCAGACAGCAGAAGTCTTGTCATATTACACGAGTTTTATGCGAACTGCACTGGCTGCCAGTTAGGTGGAGAGTCCTCTTTAGGTGGGTCGCCTGCCTGTAAGGTCCTACATGGGCTGGGCCCTGGTTACCTGTCAGACCTTCTGCTATCTGCCCTCTCCTCATGCCTCTTCGTTCCTCTAGTGGTGGCTTCCTGGCCATTCCCAGAACTAGGTTGATATCCTGGCGATAGAGACGTTTAGCGCCATGACGCTCCTGTTCTGTGGAATTCTCTGTCAGTTATGGTCAGGGAAGCCCCACAGTAGACATTTCCTAAGGCCCAGTTGAAGACTTTTCTTTTTCTAAAGCATTTGAGGTTTAGATTGATATTTTGATAATATATTTGATTTTTTAGATTCTGTATTTTATTGTGTATAAACTGTATATTTATTATCTTTATATATCTGTTTTAAAATTTTTACGGCGTCCAGAGCCTCTGGGATTGGGTGTCTTTTAAATAAATTTTGCCTTGCCTTGCCTTGCCTTGCCTTAATTTCAAATGCAGACTATCATATATGATTGTTGTATATGTGTGTTCATAAGCCTGAATCATGTGTCTGAGCTGTTAGGAGATGGACTGCAGATATAGGTATAAGAGTAACTAAATACACACAAGTGTCAAGTAAAAATAACATGCATATACCATAATGTTTTAACTGATACTGCTACATCAAAAGTATTTCAAATCATCATACGATATATTTGCCTCCATACTTCAGGTAGTAAGGAATATAATGAGCTGAAACTAGTAGTGCACAACAGCCTACTTAAGGATGTGGCTAAGCTTTCACTGGCAGATCAGACATTGGGACTGGAGGCCTATCACAGGGTTAGCATACATTTCGCACTCAAAACCTGTGCACTATTTTTTAAATCAATGCATGCTTGTAAGACAAAAGCCATAGACATGACTATTAAGTGTGTTTTTATAGATCACTATCTACTTTTTATTAGGTGTTGGTCATTGAGTTGTATATGTCATACTTACTGTACTCCACATCTTATTTTCACCACCTCAATTGTAAATGTGTTAAAATCCTTGACTTTAATATGTACTAACTGAAGGAGAGGGTTAGAGGGTACATGATAGAAACATTCAAGTACCATAAAGTCATAAACAATGCTAAGGTGGGTGGGTGGGGGTTATCTTCCAGTATAGGAAAAGTACAGGAATGAGGGGTCAGGAAATGAAGTTGAAATGAAGCAGGCTGAGGATGTTTTCCTTCATGGAGTGGGTTGAGTACACATTGAAAGTCTGTCAGTGGAGGGTGGTGGTAGTGATTCATTGGTGGGATTTAAAAATACCTTAGATAGACCTAAAGGGACTTTTGCGGTTGGAAAGAGTGGAGAATGGCCTAGTCTGCTTACAATTTCTATGTTTCTATGCCTCCTTCAGAATGATTTGTTGTTTACTGTCTGCTACTGGCAGTGCTCTACTTCAATGAGAATAGTTGCACAGCTCAGGCAAGAACAAAGATGGAAACAAACAGTGGAGTGCATCATCCAAAACACCATCAAGGCACGAGTTGTGAAAGAAGTCAAGGTTCCATGCACCTTTGGTGAGAAACAAATGTTTGCTTTAATCTGATATTCTACATCCACCTTTCTTGTGTTATCCTTACTGTTTTTCATATTCCAATGTTGCTACTTTGCCAAACAGATCATGTAGATATCTCCAGGCAGCAGGTGGTGCTGTCCATCTGCTGTTACATAATTTTAATGCCTATGTCAATCCGATTATGCCTAAGGATGTAACTTGCCATGTGTAATGACTTGACATGCTCTGTGTAGACAGCTGATCTATCTGGTCGTTTCACTTTGATTTATTTTGATGTGTGAAAGTAAGGCACCTGCTGTCTGTCATAATATCGCTAACACAATAAGTATGTTTGTTTTCATTGTTTGATCAACTCATGCTACTTTTTTTTATGAATTTCTAAACACCACCATGGAGAAGTCAGCAGAAGAAGGGCATTTGGACTTTGTATTCTGCTCATACTGCAGGGTCCACAGCTTGAAATTCTGTTCCTGCCCCCCCCACCACCACTCTACCCACTCCTCCCATCCTCCCTACCCATTGTCCTTACCTTCCCCTTATGCCTATCCCAGCCTCTTATGAAGCTGCCCACTGTCTTCAATGAGACCACCTCTTCTGGCAGCACATTCCAAGTGTCCACCACACTCTTTGTGAGGAAATACTTCCTGACCTCCCTCCTAAACCTCGTCCCCTTCAGCTTAAGGGTGTGCTACCACTCGTGTTATGGTTACCACTTAGCTTAAAGAGACCGTCCTTATCCACATAATTTATCCCTTTCAAGTACTTGAAGGTCCCAATTATGTCCCCTCTCTCTCTGTCTTTCTGTCTCCTTTCCTCCAGAAAGTACGTGTTCAGTGACCTCAAGCTCTGCTCGTATGACTTACCCTGCTGACACACTGTTATCTTTGTAGCCCCTTTCTGGACCTTCTCCATCAGGTTAAGGACTTTTTCGTGTTGTGGGCACCAGTACTGAACTCCATACTCTAGATGTTGCCTCACTAGTGACTTGTACAAGGGTAGTATAACCTCATCTCCTAAAACTGGTCCCCTAGCTATGCAACCCAGCATCTTGTTTGCCTGTGCTGCTTATTTTAATGAATTTCTGAACACCACCATGGAGAAGCCAGAAGAGAAAGGGCATTTGGACTATGTATTCTGCTCATATTGCAGGGTCCACAGCTTGAGATTCTGTCCCTGCCCCCCACCCCCACTCTACCCATTCCTCTCATCCTTTCTACTCATGATCCTTGCCTTCCCCCTTATGCCTATCCCAGCCTCTCTTGAAGTTGCCCACCCTCTTCAACAAGACCAACTCTTCTGGCAGTGCATTTCAAGTGTCCACCACTCTCTGTGAAGAAGTGTTTCCTGACCTCCTCTTAAAACTCCCACCCTTCCAGCTTAAGACTGTGCCCCATGTGCTATAGTTGTTACTCAGCTTAAAGAGACCCTCCTTATCCACCTTATTTATCCCTTTCCAAGTACTTGAAGTTCCCAATTATGTCTCTCTCTCTCTCTGCTCTCTCTCCTTTCTTCCAGAAAGTACATGTTCAATGACCTCAAGCTCTGCTTCAGACTTACTCTACGGCTGACAGGTTATCATCATTGTAGCCCTCCTCTGGACCTTCTCCATCAGGTTAAAGTCCTTTCATGTTGTGGCCACCAGTACTGAACTCCATACTCTAGATGTTGCCTCACTAGTGACCTGTACAAGGGTAGTATAACCTCTTCTCACATACTAATGAAACCACAAACTATTGCATCTTGTTTGCCTCTGCTAACATAATGGGCTGGATTTTCATAGCCCTTAGAATGACACAATGTGACACTATGTCACCGGCCCTGATCTGACACTGCACATCATGTAACAGTAATAGAAGATACTCCCTGGTGATATAGTGCCCCTCTCCCCACTCCGATCCACCCCGACACTTAAATAGTTAAAGCAGATACTCCCTGGTAATCTGGTGGCCCCCCCAGCCTTACTGAAGCAAGTAGTTGCACACCCCCAGCTCCCCATCCCCATCTTAGACCATTCTCAGCGATCGACACAGCCCACCATACACCACCACAGCTGGCCACAGAATGAACAATCCGATGCAGTAATGTATACATTATGCTCTGACAGCTCATTCAGTGGCAGTGACGGTGGTGGTATGCGGAATGGCTGTGCCCGTCGCCGGATAATAGCCTATGATGGGGAGCAGAGTGGTGGGCACTACCTGACAGAGTGGGAGGGGCCACTAGATCACCAGGAAGTATCTTCTATAACTAATAAGTGTTGGGGAATATCAGGGTGGGGAGGGGGCACTAGATCACCAGGTAGTATTTCAATTTTAGTGTTCAGATGTGCTGCTTATGGGCACATCAGGTCTAGGTGTTGGGGATGGGGACAACAGCAAGAACCCTTGGAAGGTCACAGCTGCCACCTATCACCCCACAGCACTTGCAGCACTCCTTCTGGGTGTATCATCCATTTTGTGTACCCACTCAGCTGCAGCAAACAGCAGAACTTAGGATCCTGGACGCACTGGCACAGATTGCAACTGAGGTTTGAAAATCCAACCCTCTGTTATATTCTGTATACTGGTTGTCTGCCAATACAGCTTGAAAGGCCCAGTGTTGCCATGAAATGCCTACTCCTCTCCAAGCTCTGTTATTGGTTAACAATAAGAAAATGTTTATGATAGAAATAAAAAAAAATTTTTTTTGAAGAAATTGTTATTTATGTGTGTTCTACCTAATAATTATGTTGTATTGATAATATTTATGACAATTTATATTCAGAGATGTATGTTTTATTTCTTTCAATCTTTGTTTAGGGTACATGACAGAGATCAAAGGCAATGTCTTTAGACTATAGGTCGAGTATCCAGCCTACACTGCGGCTAGTCATTTTCACCAATGTAATGCACCTCAACCAGTTTGCAATGCATTTCAAAAGAAAGACAAACTTGAGTTATGAGAATGCACCAAACATGTTTTGACCAGAGTAAGGGTAAACCAGACAGTTAATCTGACTGTTGCATCATTTAGCCTACAGGGGAAACAGTGACATTGAAAGATTGTATACCATTTGGAACAAATACCATGTGGAGCATCAGTAGAGAAGTACAACCAGTGCTTCATCTACTAGTGGCATTTTAAGTTTCCCTCCCCACAGCAGCATTACAAACAAGCATTTGTCAATGCCAGATGTTGTCTTGCTGGCATTGGCATTGGTAGTGCAGGAGTTAGGGAGATGCATAATAGGAATGGCAGTGAAGTATTAAACTGACAACAACCTCACCCCCACCCTGCAGAAACTGACAGGTGTTGGGGTGTGCCTTTGGCTCATCAGCCATGAAGCTCACACCATTTTACCTCACCCTACCTTGCAGACACTGACAAGTGTTGCGGTGTGCCTTGGGGTCTTTGGGCCTTGCGCTCACTCCATTCCATAGGGAAATACACTGAAATGGGTGCAGCATAGGAGAATGGGGTGAACTATGGGGCTGAAGACTCCAAGGCACACCTCCATGCCAATCACTGGATGCAGGGTGGGGGAGGGGGTGGGATGGCATGAGCATTACAGCTGACAATCCCAAGTCCACCACTGATGCTTGTCAGTCTCTACAGGATGGGGCATTACAGTCGGGAAACCCTAATACTGCTGGTGTTTGTTGGTATTTTCACTCCAAATTTTCAACATGCGCTTTTTGTGACCCCACCTCTTGAAGAGTGGCACTATCAGTTCGTTAGCTGAAAGGTGATTTTGCACAGTGACTGTGCCATTTGGTGCCACAGGTGTGAAAACACATTTTGGGCAGGATGTGAAAAATGGCAACTGTACTGTTCATGAAGAGATGTAAAAAAATGGCAATGCTGAAAATGTGGAGTGAAAATATGAAACATTGGTGAAGTCAATGAAAGCATGCATAGAGGTGCAATGCACGCCTGTAACCCAATTATTTTGGGACTTTTAAACCACATTTTCAACATACTGAAGGCATTTTGGGACCTCCCCTCATGAACAGTGGGACTGTGTTTTTGTTAATCTGTTCCAAAAGTTGATTTCCCACAGCAACTGTGCCATTGTACACCACGGGTGCCAAAAACACATTTTGGGCAGGATGTGAAAAATAACAGCTGTACTGTTCATAAGGAGGTGTGAAAAAATGGCAATGTTGAAAATCTGGAGTGAAAGTATAAAAAATTATCAAAGTTACAAGCGTGTGTGGAAACTGCGCAACACATGCTCATAATGCAGTCATTTTGTGGAATTGTTTCACCAGATTTGCAACATGGGCTTTTGGGACCTCATCTCCTGAACAGTGGCACTGTTACTTTGTTAATCAGTCCCAAAGGTCATTCTGCGCAGTGACCCATAAATCACCTTTCAGGACTGAGTAACAAGATGACAGTGCATTGTTCATGAGGTGGGGTCCCAAGAACCCCATATTGAAAATCTGGTACCAAAATTCCAAAAATGTCTGAGATATCCACCTAAGTTGAAACCCCACATTGCCTGCTGTTATAAAGCTTACCGATTTTGTTCAGTTCCTGGTCAGCTTTTGAAGAGTTCAGACCTGTTCCCGCTCCACTGAAGATCACAGTGCTGGCCCTCTGGAGGTTAGTATGGGGTGGGGGGGTGCGGTGAGGTGGGGTGTGCAGAGGGTAGGTGCGGGTTGGGGGGCACTGCAGAACAATGAGGGACCGTTTTTTTCCCCCCACAGGTAAAAAAAAAAAGAAACCGGACTTCAGACCGTTTGCTTTATTTACAGGTGAAAAAAAAAAGATTTCGGGCACACTGGGGTGGGCTCCCAGTGTGCCATGAGTTTTGGGGGGGCATGATGCCGATGGGAATTGGGCAGCTCCTTTGGCAAAGAAAGTGTGTGTGAATGTGTGTGTGTGTGTGTGACATGATGCCGACGTGGATTGCCCCCCCACCCCATCGCAAACAAATTGAACTGGGGGAACATGCCGACACAGGGATTAGGCATTCCCAATGTCAGCTTTGTGGGGATTGTATGGCAGGTGGCAGGAACCACCATATTTATTGGAATGTTTCACCAGGAAAGGCACATAATAGAGCCTTATCATCTGACACGCCAATGAGGAAACTGCACCTCACTGGAACAGCAGATTTCTTTCAACTCCGTGGCTCTCTCTGAAACTGCTCTCATTGCAGCATGCTCGCTAATTGGTGGCTGAGGGACGCACCCACTAAAGTGTTCCCTGCATTCACCACAACAGTGACACACCTCTGAATGTGCTACTACAGCAAGATGTTGCTTGGGCGTGTGTGCAAGACAACATAAAAATGTAGTTTAAATTGCGACCTGTATTGATGAATCCATCGGTTTACACATACATACGTGCATGCAAAGCTGCATGTAGAGTATACCCAAAGGTCTGTCTCATCTGCACAAGATGCAGCTAGCAACTTAAGCTTCTACTGCAGCCTACCATCCCCCTTTATGACCATTTCCCATTACACCCCAAGCACCCTGCTGCAAACCTTCCAAACTAACTGTACTATACCATATACCTGTCCCACCCAATCTTGAAACCATCCTATGTTTCCTTTGCCATAAGCTCTCCCAGTAGTGCATTACATGGTTACACTACTCATATTTACTTTACTATAATTACAGTTTACAATTCAAAATAAACTGAGTCTCAATGTATAGTACTTAACCTGTACTTTGGTAAAGAGAACTACTGCAATAATGAGATTGTTAATATTTGTTTTAATGACTGCTATGTTATAATTGATTGTTCACTTCCCCTCTTTCCCTGAAGCACCTGGTTATGAGTAATATATTCTCAGTGTGTTTTATTGTCTGACTTCGTAATTGGGTGCAGCATAGGAGAATGGGGTGAACTATGGGGCTGAAGACTCCAAGGTATCCCTCCATGGAGGCAGTATAGTGCAGTGGTCTAAGGCTCTGAGCTGCAAATTTGGTGATATCCAGCAGACAAGACCTGGGTTTGAATCCCACAGCTTCCACTTGCATACTGTGTGACCCTAAGCAAGTCACTTAACCTCCTGTTGCTCCTGTAAAAAAGCTTTCAGCTTAGTGTGCTATACCTGGTTAAACAACTAAAAAAAAAAAATATTGAAATAAAAAATCAGTATGAAAAGATACTAACTGATTTTTGAAAGATTCAGGTTGCCAAAATAATGTGCTAAAGGCAAACATTAGTAGATAACCCTTTAAACCAATATGTACTATGAGAATGTGTGCATCAAACGTACATGTCAACTGTATCAAATAACAACACATGAATTATGTCATGTGACATGTATTGACCAATGAGATATCAGGTTGTATAGATCAAATCCACAACACGTTAAAGTGGAATAGGTAATACTGAATATGAAATAATGCACAGTCAGTTTGTTCTGTCATGGAGGGGTTCTGATTCCCATCTGACCTTGAGAACGAAGCTCAAGTGGTAAGGGAGAATCAGAACCCCAATGTGACAGAACACTCCTATTATGCATAATTACTCAACCTGTATTTTAATAGTAAACAGTATTATGTGAAACATGCACATTTTGGCTGTTACTCTATCAGAATGAAATGTACATGTGCAGTCTCTATAGGTTCAAGAATGCTGTTGTACTGCATAAGGGTACAATCATATTCCATGACATTTGAACTGTGGCACAACAGCATTTTGAAAAAGATGTACTTCGATAAAGAACAATACTCTTCCATACAGTATACTCTTGATACATATATGGGTCTGTTACCTACTATAGACAACACATTTTGATATTCAGTTCCATAGATGGAAATACTGTAGTAACTTTACAGACTACACAATTTAATTTGAGGAGTCTATTCTTTCTTTGATTGACTTTTATAATGTTATCATCATGTGAAATCAAATGACATAATATTTATTCATCAGTTATTTATGATTAGAGCTGTATTACATTATTTGGTACAATAGCTAATTATAACTGGTCAAAATTCCATGTTTATCTGAATTTTTGATATATTTTATCACACAAAAAAGAATGTTACTATTATCAAAACCAAAACAACCTAACTAGCATACTTACATCCCTGTAGTAAACCTATACAGTCTCAAAGTATCACATATTGATAGTAAGTTCATATTTATATCCCAAAAATAAATTGATGTGGGTGATGGTGGGGGGTGGGGTGGTCATTAATACATTTACAAAGCTAAAAGAGAAGAACAGAGTTCAAGGAGAGCTAAACATTTTTTCCAGTTAAATTAGACTCACAATTGGTAGTAATAAACTAGAAGGTTAATAAATGATAGACATACATTTAAGTGGACATTGTGGTACATTATGCCTAAACAGTTATGTACCTTGAGTAGTGTGCATGCCATCACAATAAACAATTCAAAAAAATTATGCTGGATAAGAATATGGTACTAAAGGTAAAAGAAGAGGTGTACAACAGACTACTTGGTGTGATGAAGTACACTATATTGGGGCATCCATGAGTTCTCATCCATAATTCCAGTGTAAGTATCACTGAACTAAAGATGGTAAGCAGACCATTACCAATGACACAGATACATAATTAAGGATGATAGAGCAAACCTGCACTGATCTGCAGATGTGTTTTGTATCAATACCTGTTTAGGCTCTGCCACTATAGCAGTGTTGGACTGGCCCACCTAGATACCCGGAAATTTCCAGGTGGACCCCCCTCACTTGTGCTCTTACCCAACTCCCAGACTCTGAAAATCCTTAAATGTATCAACTATTTTATGTTTAAATGGGATGTTCTGATCAGTGCAGAAAAATCTAAAGTGCAAAATAGTCTTTGTACAGTACCAAACTGAAGTGTAAAGCTGATATGACTAAGACCCTCGGGTCCATTATTCATTCCAGGTGGGCCCCTTGCATCCCAGTCTGACCCTGCACTATAGGTGGCATCTACATGCAATCATGGGAAAAGTATAGTGCCAGGAATGACACTCTATTAGACTGAACCGTCCTCACCCCAATATGTTAGTGTCATCACCAATGCTGTTATCAACCCCTCATCACAACCACATGTATCATTGACAAGGTAAGGAAAGGGGATCTGACTGTGTACAATTTCAAACCATAGCTGAATAAAATAATGCTTACCAACATCCACCAGATCCTGTTATTTACTTTTTTGTGGTAATATTGAAGCATATGAGCATACATTGATGTCTAACAGAAATGTTGCATGGTATAATTTTAAACTTCCATATAACTGGCAACTTAAACTATCCATTGGAAGTAAATTTGAAATTGATAGAGCCTGATAGACCAAATTTCACTAACCAGGTGATGTACAATTAAATGGTACTTCATAACATCGTCTACAAAATTGCCTTTCTGACAAAATATATTAAGTTTGACAAAATATATGACTACTACAGTTATACTAATTTTAATACTGTAGTTTTTATAGTCTTTGATGGTCATGTTAACAGTACTCAATTAAAGGCTAAATCTTACACATAGTATAATTTGAAATATTATTGCATACATCAACAGCACATCAAACCATTTTATTAACATATGACTGTAACAAATGGTTACATAGCTTTAGAAATGTAATCAAGATAACAAATCAGAAACTGTTAGCTGGGGATATTTAAACCCACAGTATTCAGCAGAAGGAAATATTTCATGTATTTTGTTCACAGCACACGAAGAAAGGATTTTTTGAACATTCTTCCCCAATCACTTGAAAACTCATCTCGCAAACCATCTGTATGAAAGGTAATGATATAACCTGAAAATGACACCAAACAAAATAAGAAATGTTAAGTATTTATTTTCAAACAAAAATCATGGTAACAGTTGAATGGACAAAAACTTGTGATGGTTTATAACTGATTAAGACAGTTAGACAGAGTTCTGGTTTCTGATTTGCCAAAGTTCTTTCATATAGGTAGTTATATCAGAACAACAGCACAGCTGAAAGTAACTCAGCAAAAATATGTTTAAAACAACATCCCATACACCTAATAAGTAACCATCACATACGCTCGATAAGACACTCCAACCAGCCAGTGGCACTGATGGTTGATGCACCAGATGCATCACCTAGCTCCAAGATTGTGACCCGTGTTCAGGAGCTAACTCATGTTGCCAGGGGTCAGTCGGGGATGAGAGGATCAAGCATCTGAAGGACTGCTCTCCTTTCCTGAGGAGGGAGGGTGGTGCACTTTTCAGTTCTGGCAGATCCCAGTGGAGTCTGGGGGAATCACAGCTAACAGGGGCATTTACAATGGGTAGAGGGGTGTCAGCAGATGTCCTGCACATGGGTGTGGGATCTCACCCATCACACTCTACATGTCAAGGCACATCTGGGCTTCATGGGCTACAGAAAGCAAAAAACACCTGGAAACTGGGAAGGTGAATGCAGGACACCAAGGATGGCACACATGCTTAAAGTTGGATCCTTCAGGCCAGCCTCTGGCTCTCAACCTCACACCATCTGCCATCTTGTTTCTAGGCAGGGTGTCAGAACAGTGGAGGTCCCACCTTGGTGAACTCAGAGCTGGGGGGATGGTCGTTTGGGATAAGGCAAGAGATCACCCCAGGATGGATGCTCGATTTGTAGTGCACTTCATTCAAACTGCCAAGAATACTCGTCTCCAACAATGTAAAAATATCACTACATGAAACATTCCCAACTCACCACAAACAGCGCTGTATTTGTTATGGGCTATTACTGTGTCTATCTTGCTCCTTTTTTTAAAATCATCATCCCATGACTAGCTGGGCAGGAGGTGATGGCAGACAGAGAGTGAAGGAGCGTGACGTTAGAGATTGACAGGCATCCAGCAACAAGGCAACTTTCAATGTCCTAGTATGGGGGTGGGGAGGGTGGGGGAGGGTGAGATGATTGGTGAAGGGAGAAAAACTTTGCTGTCAAAAGTCATCTAATGCAGCAAGAATCTCACAGAGAAGGGGTACAAAAATGTAAAGGAAGTGACTGTGATCTGGCTGATTACAGACCCCAAGGAAAATCCTCTGCAGACAAATAAAATGAAACCTTTTGGACTTGTGTCCCTTGTTCTATATAGAAAAGTGTATGGAGCCCATGTACAATATGAATCTTCAACCCTTGTAGTTAGTGTAATGACTGAGGCATCTCTCAAGCTTCCATCTCAAGGTACTGAGTCATCACAGGAACCACTCGGGTGAAGAATAGCTATGTTATGTATGGTGTCCCATACAATATCCTGTCTATATATAATAGCAACAGGGCTCTTCCAGGAGTTAGTTTAAATGTCAGTAATCATAACCAATGGGCAACATGGCACTGTTATGCACCTCATGCCACATAACACCCACTTGGGGGTGATTAAAATACTATTAATTGAGCCCCTGGTCAGACCTTAATGTTTACCAACAATCACCATCTAAAATTCACATGTGGTTTTGACTCCAACATCATAAATTTATTATATCTTGACATTTGTGTGAGTCAGAACAGCAACGTGAACAGTACTGTTTTCCATGTACCAATGGACAGGATGGCCCTTCACCTGTCTTTTAGCCATCATCCATGACACATGATCACCAACATCCCTAAGAGTCCATACCTCCGTATATGGATAAACTGCAGTAAAGATGAATTGTCAACTGCAAACAATGGAAATCTACAGCTGATAATATCTTCTAGAAGAATTTCTATATCACTTCCCTAACTGGCTGGTTTCACTGTACTAAGGGTGCATTGATGTCAATCCAGCATGTAATATGTTTGATAACAAAAAATATTCCCATACTACTCATATCATTCTGACTATCAAACTGCAATATTTAATTGTAAAAACAAAACAAAGGCACTCGTCAGCAAAATAAAATGGTTATATTAAATGCAGCTGAAAATAGAAAATAGAGTTAAAAATCTACGTTTGACCTTAGGTCTTCTTCAGAAAATATCTAAAAGAAAAAACAAAGTTTGCATAGAGGAAGGTAAAATAAGGAAATATATATATATATATATATATATATATATATATATATATATATCTATATATATGTGTGGGGAAAGAAAAGGAGGCTCAGGAGAAGAACTGATAAATGGCAAGATTAAGAGAGAATCTGTGAAACAAAAAGGTGATGATGGGAAAGATACAGCATAATAGGAGGAAAGAGCTAGAGAAATCCTGGGGGACTAATTAACAGGGCCTAGTAAGAAGGGTAGAAAGGTGACAAACACGGGGAAGGAGACAGAGATGGAGGCTTATGGTGAAAATGAAAAGAAATTAAATGTGTACAGATACAAACAGACTTAAGGGAATTAAGTGGTGGCTGAAAGATGTTATTGGAAAATAAGTCTATCATTGAAACCAGAGGGCTGCTGGGAGCCAAGGAGGATGATCAGCTTACGTCCATGTTTTTTCTATGGTCAAAATCCCAGAAGCCCTGCTGAAAGACACAAAACAAAATCCACAAAACAGGTAACCCTGGTCGTCCTATTGTGTCTGCCTGCTACTGCCTCACATCCCACATCTCTGCATTTTTGGACAGCCTCATGAGACCCCTTGTTGAGTCCCTGCCCTTCTATGTTAAAGACACCAGCCATGCTCTCAAGTTATTTGGCAGGTTCAAATTCAGTGACTCTCATCAGCTCATCTTCACCATGGACATCAAATCTCTTTACACAGTGTTCCTCCATGATGATGATCTGACAGCTTTGCAGCATTTCTTGAATAAGCGGGAAGTCCAGCAGCCACCCTCACACACACATTAACTCATCTGGAAGAACTTGTTCTTACACTCAGTGCTTTTTCTTTTAATAACAGTTTATTTCAGCAGGTCAGTGGAGTTGCCATGGGTACCAAGATGGGTCCCAGCTTTGCTAATATGTTTGTGGGTTGGGTGGAGGAATGTTTTTTTCTCTCATTCACAGAGACTGTGCCTGAGCTCAACAAACGCTACACAGATGACTGTTTGGGGGCCACCCCCTGCTCCAGGGAGAGCCTCCAAGTCTTCCTCAACAAGTTTACCATGGCTCATCCTTCCCTTCAATACACTGTTGAAGTATTCTCCTCTACACTGCCTTTTCTGGATACCCAACTGTCAGTACAGAACATTGGTCTGAAGACATCAGTCTATTACAAACCCACTGACTCTCACAGTTTCCTCCTCCACAGCTCCTTCCATCCTAAACATGTCAAGAATGGCCTGCCTTATTCACAGCTTCTTAGACTTCACAGGTTATGCAGTGAAGAGGATGATTTTGCTGAGCAGACCCAAATAATGCAGTTTTTTTTATCAACAGGGATACCCTAAAAGCACAGTGGACAGAGCACTCTCCCAGGCCAGTAACATGCCCGTGAACCTTGAACCCCACAGGAAGGATACAGCCACGCTAAGAACAACAACGATTCCACTAGTGCTTTTCCATCAGTTTCTCTTCACAGGATCATCACCAATAACTTTCCCATTTTGCAGACTGACCCTAACATTGGTGCTTCCTTTACAGTACCACCAGTTGCCTCCTACCACCTGCCACCTAACCTCACGGAATCTCTGGTTAAAAGCAGTCTACCTACTCCTCTAACAGTTCCTCCCTAACAGGTACCAAACCTTGCAACAGGACTCGCTGCTACACCTGCAAATTTATTTCCAGTGTGACTGAAATTCAGGGGCCTACAGGTGTTTTTCACATCATCAAGGAGTTCTCATGCACCTCCACTAATGTGGTGTATTGTATTCTTTGCAGAAAGTGTACAGCTATTTACATCGAGAGACTGGTAGGTGCCTTGTTGACCGTTTCAGGAACATTGTAGAGCAGTCAGGAATGGTGAAACTGCTAAACCCATTGTATCCCACTTTATCTCCAGGGACCACAGTGTCAATGACCTTTCTGTCTGTGTCCTTCAGCAGAGCTTCTGGGATCCTGACCATAGAAAAAACATGGAAGCCAAGCTAATCATCTGCCTTGGCTTCCAGCAGCCTCTAGTTTAAATGATAGACTTATTTTCCACTAACATCTTTCAGCCACCACTTAATTTCCCTTAAGTCTGTTTGTATCTGTACACATTTAAATTATTTTTCATTTTCACCATAAGCCTCCATCTCTGTCTCCTTCCCACACATTCTTCACCTTTCAGCCTTCTTACTAGGCCCTGTTAATTAGTCCCCACCTGGGGACTTCTCTAGCTCTTTCACTCCAATTATGCTGTATCTTTCCCATCATCACCTTTTTGTTTCACAGATTCTCTCTTCATCTTGCCATTTATCATTTCTTCTCCCTGATCCTCCCCTTTTTTCTTTCTCCACGTATATATATATCCCCCATTTTACATCCCCTCTATGCTAACTTTGTATTTTTCTCTTTTAGATATTTCCTGAAGAGACCTAAGGTCAAAACATAGATTTTAACTCTATTTTCTATTTTCAGCGTGCATTTAATATAACTATTTTGTTTTGCAATATTAATTGCTTGGTAAGATATGACATTTACTTGTGGATTGGCTCAAACCACTCTGAGGACCATCCTTGTATATGAACTCATAGTATAATATCTCCAGAACACATATATATATAGATATATATATATATCTATATATATATATGTATGTATATATATATCTATATATCTATATATATATATATATATATATATATATATATATTATGGTAGCACGATAGTGCTACTAATTAAGATTGAGGCCATTTCTATTTAAACCCCAAAACTTTGCACCTTAATAACATTGCAACCTTATGACAGATTTGGCTGAAATTTGGCATACACAATCAAAAGCCATAGACCTTGGAATCTGCCAAGTTTCGTAGTGGTCAGATATACGGCTGCAGAGTTATTAAGCGAATGTCTAAGCGCTTACGCTTTTTCTGAATTTCACGGTTTCACAAGTCAGACGGTTTAGTGTATAGTCCAAAATCTTCAGTGAACGTGCGGCCAGTGTCCCCAATGTGCCTTTCAAAGATTTCATGAAAAAATATTAAACGGTTCAAAAGTTATTCAAAATACAGTTTCTCATTATAAGTCAATGGGAAAAGTTAACAAAAAGTTCAACACTTTCGCAAATGCATTTTTACTTTCACAAATGGGCCTGTTACTTTTGCAAATCGGCCATTTTGTTTTCAGTTGGTGATCAGAAAAATGGTTGGCATTTAAATTTGGGACCTCTAGCAACCTAATTCTTTTGTATTCACCTAGTCGGACCCTGAGGATGCTTGCCATGTCTTTATTTTGTGGTAAACACCCCAGAAATATGTTTTTAAATTTCTGGAAAAAGTACTCATAAATTACTTTCATGCTCACGAAAGTGTCGAACTTTTTGCTAAAGCTTTACTTAAGTGCGACAGTAATTTTCCATCTGTGGAGACAGAACAGATTCTTTGGCACTGCGCTGCAAAAGAACCGTTGGGAGTTGTGGGCTGAAATGTGGAGGGAACGGAGCTGACATCTCACAGATGTGCCTTTCAGTGTTGTATTGAAAAAATATTAAATGGCGGCAAAGTTACAGCACTCCAAAGTTGACGGTTTTTCCCCATAGGATAACATTACGGCGCCCGACGTATTACAGAAATCCTTTGGCACTCTGCTGCAAAATAACGGTTTGGTCTTTTTTCCTGAAATGTGGAGGGAAGACAGCCAACAGCCCACAGATGTGCCTTTCAGTAGTTTGGTGAAAAAATATCACATGGCTGCAAAGTTACGGCACTCCAAAGTTGATGGTTTTTCCCATAGGATAACATTACGGCGCCCGACGCATTACAGAAATCCTTTGGCACTCTGCTGCAAAATAACGGTTTGGTCTTTTTTCCCGAAATTTGGAAGGAAGACAGCTAACAGCCCACAGATGTGCCTTTCAGTGGTTTGGTGAAAAACATTACAGGAGGCAAAGTTATGGCGCTCCAAACTTTTCTTTTTCCCATAGGATAACATTACGGCGTTCGCGCTTTCAGGGCCCGTATCTCGGAAGCGGTGCGAGATATGGACTTTTAAGTATAATGGAGCTAAGATGCAAATTAGCCAGGACAGTTGTAAATAATATGACTTTTAAATTTTTTTTCCACGTCGTACGGTTCCTGAGATATAATGTATTTAGTATTCTAAGATCTCATTTTCTGCGCCGATACTCATTATTATGCATACATTATTTGTACTCACTGTCTTTCTCTATGCAGGTTTTGGGGAAAACCAGCCTGTGCGCTTACATTACTGTTACTGTTGCCCTTTCCGCTTGCGGTTCCATACCCGTTTCACTTACCGTTGACATCTGCACCACCATGTGCGTTATCCTTTGCGTTTTCATTTGCGCTTGTGTTTCTGTTATTTTTTGCCATTTCTGTCTACAGTACTGTTTATCTTTCTGTTTCACTTTACGTCACCATGCCCATTGACATTTCTGTTTACAGGCACCATGTTACTATGTGACAAGACATCACGTGGCAGACCATTCCGTCTATGCCACCATCATGCGTTACCCTTTCTGTTCTCATTAGGCGCTTGTGTTACCATATCGCCACTGTTAACATTTCTGTTTGCGTTGCTGTCCCTGTTAGTATGCCACAACACATCATGAGGGAGCGCGGGCCCGCCCCGGCCGCTGCATTACATCTACTATTTCTCGTTATCATTCTCAAAAGAAGGGAAATTAGAGGCAAAACTCCATTTAATGCATCAGTTAGGGTTGTTCCACAGCGACAAAAGTGAAGAAATTCACTGTTAGGGTTGAAAACCCCTTGCACCCACCCCCAACCGGCATTGGGTGTGCATTGGGATCGTGGGTCCTAACTCTCACCCCATTTTCCTATACTTCTGCTGCTTTACACATGTCATAGGATGAGAGTTAGGGCTGATGATCCCAATGCACACCCCAATGCTCACCACATGCCATCCTTTGCGTTTTCATTTGCGCTTGCTTTCTGTTACTTTTTGCCATTTTGTGTACTGTACTGTTTCTCTTTCTGTTTCACTTGTCACCATGCCCATTGACATTTCTATTTACAGGCACCATGTTACTATGTGACAAGACATCATGTGGCACACCGTTCCGTCTCGCATCACCGTGTCACGTTACCCTTTCTGTTCTCATTAGTGCTTGTGTTACATGCTGTGCCACTTTTAGCATTTCTGTTTGCATTGCTGCTCCTGTTACTATGCCACAAGACATCATGTGGCGGGAGCGCGGGACCCCCCGCCACCGCATTACATTCACTATTTCTCGTTATCATTCTCAAAAAGAAGGAAAATTAGAGGCAAAAACTCCATTTAATGCATTAGTTAGGGTTATTCCACAGCTGACAAAGTGAGGAAATTCGCTGTTAGGGTTGAAAACCCTAACCAATTCACCCCCAGCACACACACACACACACACACATTCAAGTATGGGGGAGGACCAAGTCAACACAACCAATGACAGACATCCAGCAGCAGTTGACAGAAATAACAAACAATTGTCTAAATGTACTACGAGACATCCCCACCCACCTGACCAGGCACTGCATGCTCAGTGGAGATCAACAGCAAAACTGAGGCCATGTACACCAAACGTACACATCCCTGATTGCAGCTGCACACAATGTACCACACTTAGTAGTTGCATGGCCTTACCTACCGATGCCCCACACCACACCACAACTGGTACTGTGCCGTTATTCAATATAAATGCTGAAGGTGCATGATGACAGTTGTATAAA
This sequence comes from Neoceratodus forsteri, assembly GCA_016271365.2. Classification (NCBI taxonomy): domain Eukaryota; kingdom Metazoa; phylum Chordata; order Ceratodontiformes; family Ceratodontidae; genus Neoceratodus; species Neoceratodus forsteri. The sequence goes on from CM057451.1 coordinate 47,715,666, forward strand.
GGTTTTAACACTAGTGAGTATACATTAATTAAGAGAAGCACATAAATTAACTACAAGACACTAGCATGCTCAAGATAAAAGTAGTGATACATTTAGTAGGTGATTTACATAGTAGTACATTTACTGCAACGGTTTACTCAACATGAGAGGCTGATGTAAGCGTATGGAAAAGCATTGCCTGTTCAACGCTGTGAAATTGCATCTGCCAGTATCACATGCATTCTTACTGATGAAGGTGTACTGCTGATGTACATACATAGACCTTCAGTGTGTTTCAATACTAAAGATGCAGTAAGTATTCTTTGTAAGAAACATTGTAATTGCATGGATCAGGCCAAGCAACTTATAAATATCATAGCACTACTGAGCCAACAATGATGTACCTGTATCGGAGATGTATATAGGATAGATTTTCCTGTAGGCACTTACTGAGTATGTTGTACCTGATAAAGACAATGTCATTGCATCTGTGATGACTAACTTATTCAAATAGTAATACATTTACTATTGTTGCAATGAGTGATCTATGCCACTTATGGACACAGTGTGATTTTTTTAACAGTTGTTTCATACTCAGGCTGTATGTCTACTGTTTGGGTTTGCCACACTTCTGTCACTGATGCTATCAAAGGGATAACTATGTTAATTGTGGTACAACAGGAATCAAGTAGGTATGGTGTAGATATAAACAGAATGTCTTTTAGTATTGATTTAACTCACAAAGGGGTAAGTGTACTAGGACAGCAGTGGTTATCCGCTATCACTGACTCTGTCAGTTATAATCACACTAGGGTTTTGATGACTGTAATGATCAAGTTACACTGTTCATCTTCATGAGTTCATATTCACAGCCATTCTCCAGTAACTAGACAGTGTATGGTGTAACTGGGTGGGACACTGTGTTGCAAAGCTGCTGCAGTGCCTAGCAGAGGGAGAGTATCTACTCATAAAGACAATTAAGCAATAAGGCATGACCAACAGTTATGTTAAATGGTCTGTTAATCACCCTGTAGGGGTTTAATGTTGAATGAGGCATAGCTGAGTGTCACATGTCGCTAGACAGTGATAAACTGACCATTAACATAATACCTGGGAGTGGATTATTGCTATCATAATAAAACTGTTTTTTAAACAACATTAAACCATGTTCATCATATGGTTAGGCTCTACATGCATGTTAATAAAAACTAAACATAAGGCTGTTACAATGTTTACAGTCAATTAGAAAGCTGCATTTCTCAAACCCTTGTTATAATCAGAGATATTATACCTGTACAACTCCTTGGTTTTGCTGAACTCTATTGCTCAGGTGGCCCACCACAAGTGGTGTGGTCTGGTGTGGGGCATCGGTAGGTAAGGCCATGCAACTACTAAGTGTGGTACGTTGTGTGCAGCTGCAATCAGGGATGTGTACGTTTGGTGTGCATGGCCTCAGTTTTGCTGTTGATCTCCACTGAGCATCCAGTACCTGGTCAGGTGGGTGGGGATGTCTCGTAGTACATTTAGACAATTGTTTGTTATTTCTGTCACCTGCTACTGGATGTCTGTCACTGGTTGTGTTGACTTGGTCATCCCCCGTACTTGAATGTGTGTGTGTGTCTGTGTGTGTGTGGTGCTGGGGGGTGGATTCGGAGTTAGGGTTTTCAACCCTAACAGCGAATTCCTCACTTTGTCACTGTGGAACAACCCTAACTAATGCATTAAACAGAGTTTTTGCCTCTAATATATATATATATATATATATATATATATATATATATATATATATATATATATATATATATATATATATCGAGGCAATTAGATTGAAAGCCAGGCAGTTGAGTTATGCAGTTGAATTTTGTTGTATGGAGCTGTTCCTGAATTTTAGAATAATAATGACAACATACATTTTCATGACCAGTAGGTATATTGGTACAATTTCCACAATTGTACCTGTCATAAGAAATAACAAATAGTTAAAAGAGAAGTGAGGGATGTGATAATCAAATATAGAGCAGCATCACAAACAATATATATTTCAGATTTCTTTTTCACATAGGATATTGCATGTGTGCACATACAGCACACAAAACTAATGGTCAGTATTCACTGACTATAGGGAGGGTCAGGGACCACATATGGGCTGCAGAGCCAAAGGAGGTGGGGGTGGGGAATAAGAGATGGACACCATAACACTCAAAGTGGAGATAGATCAGTAAGTGCTCGTAACACTGAAGCTGGACAATACTATGGTGCCAGATGACATATATTTGAGGATATTATATGAACTTTGAAGGGAACTAGCATCGACTCTGGCAGTCATGTTCACTGAGTCACTAAACACAGGAGTGGTTCCTGAAAACTGGAAGAGGGCACATGTATCCACTCTTTACAACAGATGTACAGTAGTAGGAAGTAGACAGGTAACCACAGGTGGTACTGCCTTACTGCACTGCACTGGTGGTTACAAATGTGGAGGAATCTCATGAAGACTTGATATTGGCACACCTGGAATTAAACAGTGCCAATGATCATAAGCGAAAAAGGATTTACGGCAGAATGATTGAGTAAGATGAATGTTATGATTTTTTTGGGGGGGTGTAACTACGAAAGTAAATCATGGAGGGATGGTGGACGTCTAATGTCATTATTTCAGCAAAGACTTTGACACTGTCCCACATAGAATGTTTAGTGCCAAGATGGGTAGTCAGGGGAATAGAACACAAAGAGATAAACCGGGTTAATAACTGGCTGACGAACAGGAGGCAGAGGGTGATGGTAAATGGTATCCAATCAGTGGAGCAGGGTGTGAAAAAAGGTGCACAACAGGGATCAGCCATGGGACAGTCCTGTTTAATGTCTTCACTGGCGACATTGCATAAGGGGTGGAAGGAAGGTCTGCATGTTTGCATATCACACCAAGATCTGCAACAGGGTGACTACTCCAAAAGTGGTAGGAGAGACATAGAGAAGTTTGAGAAATGGTCAGAGGATTGGCAACTAATGCTCAATACCAAGAACGGCAAAATAATGCTCTTGAGAAAAGGGAACACAGTGGAGAGCTACAGGTTGGGTGTGTGTGTGTGTGTGGGGGTGTGACTATCCCCAAGTAAGCAAGGATCCTGATGGTAATCATGTCTGATTACATAAAGATGTATAAGCAGATCACAAATAATGCCGGGAGGGCAAGATTCATGCTAGGGTGAACAGGCAATGGTATCACTAGGACAAGGTGGGAGATGACGGTGTCATTGTATAAAACACTATAGAGAATCTGTCTCTGTGGCGTCTAGCAAAGGGGTTCGCTTGTCACATTGACAGCCCCAAACTAGTGCCCCATACCTGAGTGTCAGTACCAGAGACCAACAGGGAGAAAGTTCAGAGCATCCATTGGATGATTCCCTTTTGAGGGGCATATTCACCAGGAGGTGGATTGTGCAATGTACTTGGCAGAGTGAAGCCTCAACACGTCACCACACATGTCACTGCCTCAGGTTGTCATCATCAGACTAAGTGATGGTGGAGGGAGTGGGGATGGCAGTAAATGAAATAATCGTCCACCAATCGATCGAATGACAGTGACAGGGGACGGAGTAGTGGTGGGTGCTCCTTGGCATTCCAAAAGGAGTAGCTGGTCAGTGATGCCCATAAAGCAGAAAGGAAAGAAAAAAGTACAGTGTGCAATTCTGGAGGTCAGACCTGATAGTTGTTAATGTTCTGTAAGGAATTGCTTTGGGCAAGTGGAACAGCTATCTGAAGTCAATGGTTAAAACAAAGCCTCAGCCAATCAGGATGCAAGGATTTCATTGCCCACTTAATATTCTAATTGATAAATTAAAACAGCTGAGTTATATAAGATGAGCATGAAAATCCATGCTTCCTAACTGAGTGAGACTTGGTTCTGGCCATGACAGCTAGGCAAGGCAAGGTAATTTTATTTGTAGGGCGCCCAATCCCGGAGGCTCTGGGTGCCTAACAATAGTTAAAACAAGACATAATAAAAACAGCATAAACAAATAATACAATAAAAATGCTAAGTATAAATATAACATTTTAAAATTAAATTAAAAGGGGATCAGAATATTGCAGCAGGGACTAGCACAAGATGTGCTCAGAAAGCTGGAAACGCCAGGGCAAAGAGGTGGGCCTTTAGCCTCCACTTGAACACCTCAACTGATGGAGCCTTCAGGACAGAAGGTGGTAATGAGTTCCACAGGGTTGGCCCAGAGACACTAAATGCCTGATCTCTTGAGATCTTGAGCTGATCCCTGGGAATGTCCAGGAGGCCCCTTGAAGAGGAGCAGAGAAAGCAAGCAGAGGTCACCAGAGTCAGGAGTTCTGACAGGTAACCAGGACCCAGTCTGTATAGGGCCTTGAAGGTGAGAAGACCTACCTTGAAAAGGACCCTCCACCTGACCGGCAGCCAATGTGGAGTCACATGACTGGACTTTGAAAGGCCCAGGAGCAACCAGGCCGGCGCATTCTGCACGAACTGAAGTCTGAGCAGGGTCCCTCCTAGAAAGCAACACCAATGGTTAAAAACAATTCACTGCAGACCATAGCAACTCACAGAATTAAAATCACACTTACTTCCTAGTTAACATAACAAACATGGTAGCAAACCTCACTCATATATAAAAGCATTAGACTAGGCCCCAAAAAAGTGAAATTCAATAAAGTAAGTACTGTAATGTTCTGTATAATTAATTACCCATCCTTTACATATTCATACAAACATTTATGAAATCTGATAATTTCCCCGAGATTCCAATACTGGTATTTCTTTCCTAATCATGAGAAAGTGCCCCACTTATTGTAACCAGTCTGTCTGAGAAGTCTTGTGTGGGTAGAGAAACACTAACAGAGTAATGAAGAGTTTAGAATATTTATATTCTAATTTCGAATTTTCGAGAATTCCATGTTACCTTTAAGTGAGTGTGTGTGTGTGTGTGTGTGTGTGGTGGGGGGTTGAGTGTATGTATGTATGTACTGTATGAATGAGCTTTATACTACATATAAAATACAACAGATTGAAGTCTGTTTCACAGGAAAATAATCACACTGTGTTCTGTTTATGAGGAGAATTAGATGTCTGTAAATTTAGAAACATTTGTCACTAGACCACTGTACATTACTAGTGTCTCATAATTATAATTGTTTTGATTCATCTGCATCCATTTTATGTGGTAGTATCCAATTCCTGGTTACAGCTGGCCAATGTCTCTGTTATGGCAGCTACTGTATACCTATTTCCCCTTCTGCCATCAATGATTGGAGCTCTGGTATGCTATTCCCTAAGCTCATAGCATTCAGGGATACTACCCACGAGCCACACCCAACACATATCTTGCTCTTCTGTAGTCCACTAACCTTTCACTTGGTCAAACTATTCCCTAATTCCCTGTCACCATCATGGGGGGTGGAGGTGGGATGGATGGATGGGTGGGTGGGGGTTGGTGGAGGACCTCCCATATCTTTTGTCACATTAAGTCTACTTTGCCCTAACCACACCTCCCCCCATGGCTTCAGTTTCCTTTTTACAACTGCTGACCACTCCTTACTGAGGTGCAGTCAGACTGTGGCATAAAGGATATTGTCCTCCCACATTGGCCTCTAGCCTCCAAGCAGACAAAACACCATATCCTTACGTAAAACTGTCAGCCATTGCTTGAATCCCTCTCTTCTCTGTTTCCAGAATGTGGTTGCTTTTGGCACAAGACAGCTCCGACAAGGCAATAGATTAAAACTCCTCAATACATAGCCTGGCTGACTCCTTGAATACTGCCTGCACTTCCTTCAGGCTGTTCCTATCCAGGTTATTGGTGCGCAGATGCAGCACCAAATGAGTCACCCCACCTTCACTTAATAATTGAGTCCCCTAATAGCAGTACCCTTTAACCACTGTCCCTCTGCTGGTACATTTTGGTTGTCCTTTTTCCACCACTTACCATTCATCATGCTATCATCCTTGGTGCCCCCATCCCAACTGAATGCTCCATCTTCCTGTATTCTATTTTCCATCCTGGTATACATCCAGCTTGGGAAGAAAGTGTCACTCCAGTCACCTCTCACAGAAGTTTTTACAGCCACTGAATGTAATAAAGCAAGTGTTGTTTTATTTTCATTAACAAAACAAAGTTTCAGTTAAGCAATGCAAATGGAAAACACCTATTCAGCCATATGCTCTAGCCACAACCTTTCAGCCTTCCTCAGGGGGCATCTGGTATCCATCCCCATTCCCTGTACTACTGATGTCTCCCCTGCTCCTCACATCCAGAAAACCAGACTCCCAAATTCTGACCCTATCTGCTTCTTCTGTGTTTGCCTTACCTAACATAACATTCTGTGGTGATTTGCATATGCAGCCCATGATGCTTTGCATTGTGGGGGCATGTATGACTTTGTATTACCTATTTACTGTCCCCTTTACCTGGAGTACAGGTTATCCTCCACCACAACCCTCCACTCTGCCTTCCAGTCACTAATGTTTTTACAGGTTCCCTCTCCATCACTTTTGTGAAGTGCAATCCAACTATGTGTGTGTGTGTTTCCTCACATCCCTCTTGTTCTGTTGTCTCTAACCTCAAGACTCCACCCCACTGCTGCATCCCTCTTACCTCTTCCTCCAGTCCAGTCCTTATTATTAACTGTTCCTTTGACCACAGTGGTCTCCCAACAAAAATGCCAGCCAAAGACGCAATGGAGTGCATTTAATTTGTATATGTTACTGGATCTTGATCCAGTTAGGTTGTGCTTGGATAGCTGCATGAGGTTTCTAACTCCACAGTCCATCATCTGATTTTTTTTTTTTAAAGACAGTTTTACAGTTATGTATATAGTCAGACAGTGAAACGTTATCAGCTACTGACAGTGACATCGGCTGTCTCCATGTCCGATTCTGTCAATGATTCAGATGATGAACTTGCATGATGGACAGGGGCTATTTGATTTATGAGTGGCTCAAAACTGTAAGATTCTATGATGTGCCTCCCAAAACAGCTTAAATCTCCATAGTTACTGTTTTCATCATTAGAATGTACTGCAGCAGCTATAACATTGTGCACACTCTTTAGTTAAGGTATACAAACAAACAAAAAAAATAATATCAAACAATTGAGTTCATAATTTTTTAAATGACCTGTCTAATAATTAGAGATGATAATTCACTTAAAAAATGGGTTGAAGAGATAAGAGTTTTGTAGTCATAGCAGAATGAAATTTGTAGTCAAGTGAGTACAAAAGCCATATGAATTAAAGAAAATTAATACAAAACAGGTGATGGCCACAAGTTGAATACACTACAATAACCATGGGGGCAGCTAGAAGCATGCCACAGCAATTTAAGACACATGGATTACCTTGTCCAGTATATATATATATATATATTATAGAGGCATGGTCGCACCCCTATAGTTAGGGTTGAGTAGGCACTTGCATGTTAAAACTAATATTGTGCACGTTAATAACTTTGCAACCGTTCAATAGATTTGCACAAAATTTGGAATGTACTGTCTGGTATGGTAAATCTCTTCGTTTACCAAGTTGTGTTTTGGTTGGACGTATAGTTTCTGCGCAGCAAAACACCAAAAAATGCACGTTTCGCCAGTTTTGATGCATTTTTTGACCGTGGTGCTGTGACCACACTGTGTGGTATTTTGGTCTGAATCTTGGAACATAAAAAGAGGTTGGGACATGGAACAATTGAGCATTGGTTTGGTTAAAAAATATTTATCCCTTCCAAAGTTATTACATTTTTAATTTGTGAGTTCTGAGCATGCTCGGTTCACTCAAAAATGTATATGTATATTTTGCGAAAGATAAATGGTCTCATGGTCAAAGATTTTGTCATCTCGAGAAAGAAAAATCGTAGCCGTCAGAAAAATTCTTTGTTCATGAGCCACCATTTTGTTTTTAGATTTCCAGTCAAACAAAATGCCGTAGCTTTCTCCACTGGTGACTTTTGGGCCAAATGAGGGATGGTTTTTTTTCAGGGTGACTCCCTCTACAAAGCCATGCTCTGGTTTGCTTCATTTCTGTCAAAAAATAGGTTTTTAAAAATTAAAAATTCTTATTTCACGACTTGCTAATGATCTTCCTTCATGAGCCTGCAAAATCCTGGTGACCAGATAGCAGGAATTTCACTACCAGATGTCCCTGGGGATGACCAGATGGTCCTGGGGATGTCCAGATGGCCTAGACTGGTGTGACCAGATGTCCGCTCATGGACTAGGATTTTGTTAGATCACGGACGAGGATTTATCTCGTGGGCAAGGATTTTGCTGTCTCACGACTGAAATATTTTTAAAGGTGTAAAAACTTTAGAACTGCATAGCTCATTAATGATTTGGTCTTTTACTTGAAATTTGCAGGGTGTTGAGGGGATGCCCCACAGGTTGGAACACCCTGCCAGAGGAAGTGGTGGGGGCTGAAACAATCACAGGATTTAAGAATGCATGGGATAGACATAAAGGAATTCTGGAGGTCAGGGGTAAGGGGCAACAGACTTCCTGGAAAACATAAACTGAACTTACAAACTTAAATGGGCAGACTGGGTGGGCCATAGGCCCTTATCTGCCGACACTGTCTATGTATCTATGTATCTATGTGTGAATTATGCTGTTTACATGTTGGGGAATTAAGTGGTTGCAGAGATATGCCATGACGAAGTTGACATTTTTCCCATAGGATTACATTGCGGTGTCTGTCACGCCTTTCAGCATAGTTATCTAGAAAACAAAGCGAGATACAGAGTTTTCACAAGATTTTAAACTATACAGTAAGCCTGCAGTGGAATTTTTTCTTAGGTTGCATGGTTAATGAGATATTGTCAAATTTGTGTTACAAGGGTTCCTTGCCGTATAGGGCTACTGTATAGCTATGAGTAAGTGGGGCTCACGCTCCCACAGATGCATTTTGTTATGCAATAATGGGCAACTTGGTGGAAGCATGGGGCCCTGGGCCCTGTGTTCCCATAAATACATGCTTTTTACTAGTTATATTACACTTTTTTAAAAAGTAAGGACATTCATGGAAACAACTGCATTTAATGCATCAGTTAGGGTTAAAGTGACAAAAGTGAGGAAATGAAACATTATGGTTCAGCACCTAACCCCCCCCACTACCCACACATCCGTCCTCCACAGACTGACAGATGCCAGAGTGTGCCATTGGGTCATAAGACCTAACTATCACCTCATTCTCCTTTACTGTAGCATGTAAACCTGCTTACAAGTGGAATGGGGTGAGAGTTGGGTCTGTTGACCCCATGGCACACCCTGGCATCTGTCGCTCTGTGGAGAGGATGGTGTGTGTTGTGAGGTGGGTTAGGTGCTCAACCCTAACATTTCATTCTCACTTTTGTCACTTAACAAAGTGATCATTAAATCAATTTTATATATATATATATATATATATATATATATATATATATACATATATAGTTGAAGAGCCTATCAATTTAATTTTTTTTTTATTTTTGTGGTAGATTTGGGTTCAGGTAGAAGGGTTGTACTGGATATTGTGGAATGTGTGGGGTAGGGCATGTTTCAACATCCATAGGTTGAATAGGAAAGGGCCACTGCGAAGAAAGTATAGCTTCAAATAACAAGTATTGTCATTAATACATCTGGCCAGTAATTTAGCCTTATCCACAGCTATTCAGGGCACTGTTGACAAGACTTTGCTTACCCTAGATTATGGAACAGTTACTATAACTGGAATCCCCATAATTTACTAATCATCCTTCTCACTGATACCTCACATCGTCAAAGACAACCACACAATCAGATGGCAACACCACTGATATCCTAAACACTAAAACACGTTTTTGAAACTTCACCAGCATGTGCCACTCTGTTTGACACAGGCACAAGTACCTACAAACATCGTACCACTAGCTGCCACAAAGGGGAGATGTAAATATTCAAATAAAATAAATTAATCAGTTCACATGGTGGCACAGTTTAGCTTGTCAATGCATACTATTGCAGCAAAGTGTGTGCAGTAAATGATGAACAAAGACCATATCATTTTCAAATCAAAAGGCCTTAAAACTACATCCATTCAACATTGTTTAATGCAAGGTCACACTTTCTTCAAGCTCATTTGACTCATGAACAATGCCACGGACTTTACAATTGAAAATTCATTTGAAGGGACCAAGAATCAACAGGTATTCACAACAACTAAAGAACAACTTGGCTTGCTTTTATATTATGGATCTAAGGGGCAATAGCAAAATAAAAATTGAGTGGTGCAGTTATTCATAGGAGAGACACTATGCACTACATAAAATACAACATCTAGTAAAATTATACTTTTTTCCATTTTAGGGGTGCCAGTGTAATTTAAATGTAACTGTGGGCATACACTCAAAGTTAATTACACAGGACAACATACTGTATGCAGTAATGGCCAAATCTTACAGGTGGATGCTTGGGTGTGTATATGTGACAAGTTAACAAACATGGGATAGGATAAAAATATAACAGTTAGACCAACATACACATATGCAATACGCACCAGGGGCCAGATATTCAAACTGCGCCCAAAAAGTGCGCAATAGCAGGAGCAAGCGCAAGTCTATTGCGCACATGTGCAACAGATGCTATATTCAAAAAAGGAGCAGGCCAAATTGCACCTACAGTCAACGTCTGAATATCGCACAACCTGTGCCATAGCTAATCCAGGGAGGGGAGGCTGAGCAGATATGATGCACTATGGCGCAACAAGGGATCGTTCAGCTGAGTAGTCCAGAGGCGCCATAGCAAACAGGAGCCCCAGCTGCAGAGCAATGTAACAGCACAATCAGGAGGTAGGGGCCTACCACCCATGCCACAGATGGGCACAGGAACACACAGCAGAACAGACATTGCCCTCCCACACCCCAAGCACTGCACAACCAGGGGAAGGCTGGAATAACCACTGGTCCATGGAGACAAGCAACCAACCCACAGCCTGACCATGGTGCCCCATCACACCTACCGGCAAGCTGTGACTTGACTGGCACACAAGGAGGGCAGACCACACTGTGCCACACTATCCCCCAGTGCACAGCACACCCTGCACCGTGACCCCAGACACCCCCCCATGAGCAGTGACCACCACTGCAGGAATCCCCATGCATGCCACCACCCCCACAGTGTCAATGCAACCCTGTGCACCACAGAACCATACAGGCCAGCCCCACCATGAGCACCCATCAGCAGGTTGCAGCACATGGCAATGCAACAATGGCAGACAAAGTGCCACCATGCACAGTCCCCCGAGGTACTGCTGAGAGACCGACCATGCGTTGGCACAAGAGTGACTCCATATTGGACGGTCGTGTAGTTGACACCTCCCCCAGTGGTACAGCGCTCCGCACAGTATTCCAGTAACACACCCTGGCCCACCACTGGCCACAACAGCCAGCACAGACACCCACAGTGGTGCGTGGAAGCATGCACCACACCAGATGCCACACAGGGTCTGGACAGACACTCACCCATACCCAAGGGCACAACAACACAGGGACAGAGTGGTGGGGCAACCAAGCCCCCATTGTGGGCCCATGTAAGCTGTGTACACACAACCTGCAGTCCACCATGGCACTGGAGTGCCAACCACCCTGTGCAGGCACCATGGACCAATACCCCACTATGTGTCATCTGGAGAACAAGCCACAGACAGTGGGGCACATCCCCTGCAACACACACAAGCCACAGCATGGAGGTGGGATAATGACCGTGTTGCCCACAGTGCCACCTGAGCCAGGCATGCACCACACCAGTGACATGGGCAACCCAGCAAAGCGACAGGTATGGTGTCCACCCTGCAGGGAATGCCACCACTGACTTGCCAACAGATCATGCAGGTCATAGACAGGCATGTGTGTTGGCTGCACAGGCCATGGATGGGCAGATGGGTGCACCATGGACACAGAGCACGTGCCATGGACCACTGCACACAGTCATCCAGTGCACGGGGAACAACACACACAACACAGACACTGACTGATATCTACACCCACACCATAGACACCTCCACACAGACACACACACATACCCATGACTGCACCACCCCGATGCCATGCACACCACTGCAGCTGAGCACCTATAGCATGCTGCAAATCAGAGACCACCACGGTATTCATAGAAATGTAATATGTATTATAAAAATAAAGAAATCGACTATTTACATGAACAAGAACTATATACATTTTTGGGGAACACAAAAAGGTGGGGAGTGGGCAGGGGAAGGGGTGGACAAATGGGATGGGATAGGAGGGGTGTGAGGGTGGGTCCAGGGGGGATGGGAGGTCAGGGATCAATAGACTATTGTCACCCATGCTGGTCCAGGCTCTGGCTCCCCCTTCACTCTGCACCACCGTAGGACCCCCGATTCATCAAGCCATCTAAGGATGGTCACCGTCTCCTGTTCCAGGGTGAGGAGCTCCCGCAGGGTGTCCCTGATCTCCCTCAGATGTCTCACACCTAGGACAAGGGAGCACAGTCAACAGGTGAGAATGCACAACCCCATACAGCCCACCCACTGTGCATGGCATACAGCCATGGGACATACCACTGTGATGGTGTGTGACCAGCTGCAGTGATCACGTCCACAGGACCTGCCCACCCAGGCACACACAGCCATGCAGAATGCTGCACACACCCACCCACCAGCCAAGTCACGCACAGCACCACCGTGGCTGTCTAGTGACATGGCTATGTGGTGCAAAGGCAGTGGCACAGCCAAGCAACCGGTGCATGCATGCACCACCAGTGACACACACCCAGACATGCATTGCCACTGGACAGTGTTGACTGTAACCAGTGGCGTGCATGGCAGTGATGTCAATGAATGGTGGCCATGCCCCGCTGCCCACCTTGCCACACAGCATGCAATATTAATCATGGATGTCTGTCACTCACCCTCATCGGGCTGGTCAGGTGGCCGTTGTGGACCCTCGGCCTGCCTAGCTGTGGCTTCCACCACCCTCCGCTCTGCACGCATGCGGCGTACTTCATCCGGGCCTGTGGGGACAAAAAGGTGAGAAGAACATCAGTGCAGTCCCGAAGCAAAGTCCCCCTGCCCCAAGGAGTGTGCCCCCCCACCCAGCCAGACCCACCCACCCCACACCCTGTGAACACCGGGCCACGGCCAACCCCATACGGTCCTCCCTATGTGCTGTACACAAACAAAATTGTGACTAATATGGACGATAACAGTGTGTTGAGGGAACCCCTACCTGGACGTGGTACTATGCCCCTCCTGGCACGTGACCTTAGTCTGGCCAGTAGCTCTGGCTCCCTCCTCTGCAGGTCACCATATCGGTGCCTGCACTGCTCCGCTGTCCTGCCCCTGCCTGTCACCGCCTCGAGGGCTGTGGCCACCTCTTGCCACACCTGGGACCTTGCCCTATCCAGGGGCCTCCCCAAAGAGGGGCCCATGGTGTGGCTTGACTGTGGCCACCAGATTGGCCAATTCAATGGCAGACCAGGGAGCAGCCCTTCTCCGCGCCATTGCGTTTGCCATAGTAGGCAATATGGCGCTCTGCAGCACGGTACCCCACGTGCAGATGCTGCGCGGTACAGCGCTGCCATTCCCTATCGCACTGTTACCAAACAGCATGATAGAGGTGCACCTATGCCTGATGCATGGCGCCAAGGGGGCAAAGGTCAGGCACAGGGTCAAGAGTCCCTGGTGCAAGGCCATGCACAGTGCCATCAGACGACAATGTGTGTAGTGCGATTGGCTGCCTGCGTGCCAGAGCCACAGTGGACTATCAGGCAGTTGGGCCATTGCGCCTATGGCGGCCCATTGCCACAGCGCTATGTAGTAACCTTCGCTATAGCGCCACTGGCACAATGGTGGCCGTGCCCTGCATTGCCTACCGTGCACAGCACGTCATCAGCATGGCAGATGCCTGCATCAGAAACCTGGGCATGCACAGTGAGGTGTACTACGCATGCCAAAGAACTGCACCATTGGCTCAGCACGTTCAAAACAATTGCGCAAAGTGCAACAGCATGATATTCAGCCATCATATGCAAATCATTCGATCAGCCATTCAATGGCGCAGCACTGCAATTTGCATCTAATTAAAGTTGCTCCTCACCTCATTTGCATGGATGTGCTATAAAGGTGTGACAATGTGCTGCAGTGGCCATAGTCGGTTACTGCAGTTTATTGGTGAGTTGCATGCTGTGTGGGAGTGTGGACTGTGGATTCAGGGACATGCATGGGACTGCACAGTCACAGGTGACAGCTACCATTCTTACAGGCTACATAATGACCGAGCATGTTCTTGGAGAGGAGGACAACAGTGGTGGGAGGAGGAGGAGGCTGAATTTCACTAAGACCGAAACCGAGGCCCTTTTTGAGGCCAACCTGGCTCAGGAGCCACTGCTCAGTGGACAGCGGGGCACCACTCAGGCCTGTGCTGCTGCATGGGAGGAGGTGGCACGTGCTGTGAACCTGCATGGCAGCCACCAGTGCTTCATGCAGGAGTGTAAGAAGAAGATGGGTAAGGACAGGAGGAGGGTAAAGGAGAAGGTGGCTGCTATCAGGGCGGCATGTGCTGCAACAGGTGGGGGACAGCCGGAGGTGGTACAGCTCACTCCAGCAGAGGACAGGCTTGCTGCAAGCATCCACTGAAGTGGTATAGAGGGAGTTCCGGGTGGTGGCCCATCTCTGCATGGTAAGTCATGGTCTGTCAGGGGGGCCCAGGTAGGTCACACGCAGTAACGTGACTTTGCTTTCCCTTACAGATCCTGAGCATCTGAATGGGTCCGCGGTGGTGGGCCTGTCCACTGCGGACAGTTGGATGGAGTCAGAGGTGGGACCATCCACCTCCACAGGTATTTGTGGATCTGTACGACAGTGGGGCCGCCTGGCTGTCCACACTGATGTCATTGAGACAGGTGTGGAGGAAGCCCTGCCTGTGTCCCAGCGTGCTGGCATCCATGGATGCCAGCACACTGTGGCTGTGGCTTGGGCAGAGTCCGGCACCAGTGATGATGACACGACCGTCATGGGCAGTGACACGTGTGTACCACAGGATGGACACACAGCAGGGCAATTCACCCCATGTCTGTGGCTGGTGCCGCCGTTGGGGCCTGCATGTCAGCACAGTCCCAGGCTGCGCCTGTCAGCACCAGTGGGGCAGCACTGGTGTCTGATCAGGACAGTGGGACTGTTGTGGCCACTGCAGTGGCACCACTGAGCCCTGGGGTGCGGCAGCTGGAGGGGCAGCATCAGCAGTCACCCACCGGGCCTGGGGGTACAGCGTTCAGTGGCAGCATCTGTGCACCACCTGTGGACATGCCCATACCTGGTCCTGGTGCACAGCACCCACCCTCAAGGGGTGCTGAACATCAGGCCCTTGCACACCCTGAGGGACAGGATGCCAAGGAGGCTGATGTCCTCTTGGACGAGCACACCCACCTACTGCGAGCATCGGTCCAGCAGCATATGTGGCTTGCAACATCCGTGGAAGCACTGTGTGTGGCTCTGGAGTGGGCAGAGGAGCATTGCAGCAGGGACACCGAACGGATCCTGGCACGGATGGACCATTTGCAGGAGGATGTGACTGCTGCCATTGACAGGCATGCACAGGCGTTCATTGCTGTCATGGCCACAATGGGCACACAGTCAGGTGCCCATGCATCGCGGACACCATGCAGTGCACTCTCCACCCCCCGTTCCCGGCGTCGTGTGACTCCCATCCTGTCGATGCCGGGTTCAGCTGTGGGCATCCCGAGCACTCCTGGTGCAAGCCTGTTCAGTGTGCTGCAGACCCCTGTGCGGGCACGGTCACGTTCACGCAGTGGAACCCCTGGGGGACCATCGGTGCCACCCCATGAGGCCAGTGGTCAGCCTGCCAGTGCTGGCTGGTCTCGGCGGGGCCTCCACACATCCTTGGTGGCCGTGGCACTGTGTCACGAGACTGACCTGTCTGCCAGCGTGGCTACTGTCTGGTGCTGCCCTGTGTGCATTGTGTGTTTCAGTGGGCAGTGCACAGGTGAGTACCCGGCCCTGCACGCAGACCCACAGTCCACCTGCACACCCTCCTGGCTGCTGTCCACAGTTACATGTTCATGATGATGCCTGCATTGTGCTGTACACCAAAGTGCATTGGTGCCCAGCATCTGACACACTCACATGGACAGGCAGTGGGCATGGTGGCCTGTGGACACGTGTGTTGCTAGGGTGTGCGTTCAGGGTCGGTGTACCTTCTGGCCTCTGTGCATGTTTGTTGCGTTGTGTGTGCATGTGTGTGTGTGTCCTTTGACGTGGCATATTCATCCTCACCTATCCCTGGCTGTGTGTGTGCCTCTGTGCCCTGCCCCTTCTCTCGATGGCATGCACCCACAGTGTGGGTTCCTGTGTGTTTGTGGGTTGTGCCTTGGCCAATGGTGGTTGCGCATGGCCCCATTACTTACCTGGGTTGGCTGAAGTGCTCCTCCGTGATGGTGTCCCGGTGCAGCTGTGCCAGCCGGAGCAGTCCGGGATCCCGTCGGCCAAGGGGGGGCTGCCCATCACCATCATCACCGCATCCCCATATCCCTATCACTGTCCTCTTCAACCTGTATGGCTATCCCACATTCGCTGGCCATGTTGTGCAGGATGCAACAGGCCAGGAATATCCCACAGGCCTTTGAGGGGCTGTACTGTAGGGCACCGCCAGAGGTGTCCAGGCAACGGAAACATGCCTTCAGCATCCCGAACACCCACTCGATGACATTGTGTGTGGTGGCGAACCTCATTGTAGCATTGCTGCAATGGGTCATGCGGCTGCCGGTATGGTGAGCAGCCAGGGACGGAGTGGGTATCCACTGTCACCTATGTGTAGAGGGTGGAGGTTAGTTTGGTGATCAGCATCACCCTGCCCCAAGCCATGTAGGCTACTACCCATGGCACCTCTGGCCATGCCCCCCCAGGCCCTAGCTTTGTCCATTTGGTTTGCATACTAACCCACTAGGTGTCCAGTGGGGATGTCCCTACTCTCAGATCTGTGGCACAGTGGTGACTGGTGCCAGATGAATGAATCATGTGCTCCCCCAGGGTGCGTGGCACAGACATTGATGATGCACCCCCTGGCATCACACACCACCTGGCAGTTGATGCTGGAATAGCCCTTGTGATTCATGTATGCGGCCCCCTCGTGGCCAGGTGGTGTGCGTATGGCCACATGGGTGCAGTCTATTGCCCCTAGCATGCCAGACATACGTGCTACCCTGTGGAACTCCTGTATGTTTGCTGTGTGCTCCGCCACTGTGCTGGGGAAATGGATGTACTCCTCAGCATGTGGCAGCAGTGTGCTGAGGAATTGGGTGAGGTGGCATGATGTGGCCAACTGAGTTATGCCTGTGGTGTCCCCACTTGGTCTCTGGAAGGTACCCGTGGCGAGCAAGCACCTGCAGCCTGTTACCTTGGTCTCCACTGACAGGGCATGGCTCAGTCGTGTGGGTGCCTGCATCACATCACTGCACAGCTCACAGAGTCGCCTCAGTATTGCCCTGTTCAGGTGGTACTAGCCGACAATCTCAGTATCTGTGTACAGCTCAAAGCTGGTGCGGGCTCGGTACTGCCTGTTGGGGGCATACGCCGACCAGAGCCCTTCCACGGCCACGTCCCCCTGCCACCCACCTTCTCACCCCCTCATTATGGCCTCCATGTGGAAGGTGACACTGGCCATGTCCCTGGCTTGCGTTCACCCCCCCGGCAACTGTTACTTTATTCCCCCTGCTGTCCTGGCTGCTACCTCCCCTGCATCGGGTACACCTGTCTGTGCTGGCCTCTGAGCTGTGTGGCTCCCCACACCTTCCCTGTGCCTGTCTGTTGCTGTGGCCTTTCCCTGGCCTTCCCTGTTCCTGCCACTTGCCCTGTCTGCCTGCATCCGACACATGGTTTCCTGTAGCTCTTGCGCCTTCCTGCTCCTTTTTATTTTGGCTCATTTCGCCTATGGCACAACTTCCACTTTGTTCCACTGTTGCGCAAGATTGCGCAAGTCTTGAATATCACACTGTGCCATTTATGCATGGTTCCTCCCCTTCGGGTTGCGCATGCCTTTATTATCATTGCGCCTGTTGCTCAGCATGATTTCAGGGCGCAACTGCCTCCTGCTGAATATCGCAGAATGGCGCAAATTTGGACTTGTGCAGGCGCAACCCTATTGCGCATGGCTCAACTCTTTTGAATATCTGGCCCAGATATATTTGCAAAATAAATAAATAAACCAATACACAAATAAAGGGAGATAAAATTGCAAAGGCTAATTACAATTATGTTACCAACAAATCAGATTTTACAACTATAACCTCCCCACCCCAAAAAAAGAAAAACACCACCACAACAAAACAAAATTGTATTCAGGATATATAGTAATTTTTAATTGTACACGCATATTACTAACTTTAATTTTGGGTTTTTAAAAATCAAGCACTCAGACATCATCAACAATATAACAGACCTGTGATTGTTCAATCCAGACACTGAAAGTCAAAGATAATAGAATGTGTAGCATTGCCTTATCAACTTTAACTGATGAAGGTGCATTCCTGATTTTCAAACAGAGACAAAGATTATAAAAAAGGTGGGAAGGGGCAAAAACAAGATGTCAGGTCAGGTGGACAGCTTAATTAAAAATACAACCGTGCAAAAAATGAAAATGCTAGCTGGCCCGGTGGTGCTGAGGGTTGAGGCGCTGGACGCTACACTTCACGAGACGCCGATGACCCGGGTTTGGGAGCAAGCCTGGGCTGTCAGGGGTCAGCAGAGGAGGGAGAGGATTGAGTGTCCAGAGCACAGCTGTCCTCTCCTGAGAGGGAGGGGGGTTTGTGCTTGGCGCTTGACTGGCCTCTGGTGGAGGCCAGCAGCACAGCAAGAGCAGAGCAGATGCAGAGGGATGGGGAAGTGGCGATGCCGGAGGTGATGCCTTGGTGTAGGGTGCGTGCCACTTCCCCACACACAGAAAAGGGAAAAAACACCTGCAGATCCCGGGAAGAAGGAGCACCTGGAGCGTGCCTCCAATGTGCCCTCGCCTGCCTGACTACCTCCGGTCCGACGAGATATAAGTTTCGGGGTGCTTGCCCGTCCTAACTCAGTCCCACTTGAGGGGAAGCCACAGCTACATGGGGACAGTGAGGTAAGTCTGGGTAGGGCTAGTGAGGCAGGAGGATGACTCCTTGGTGGTCCCGAAGGGTCGGGTCTGCAGGTCGTAGGAGGGGGTTAAAAAGTAATTAAAAAAAAATGAAAATGTTTGATACCAATAACCATTGCCTAAGCTAACATCTGCAATGTCTGACAAAAATGAACATAACATTACAACTTATGACTGTGTGATTTGCAGGCAACGCTGACATGACAGCCAAAGCTAGCAGCATGTTTCTTTACATACTGGTGTTACATCTGACATACATCACAGCTCACACACACATTTAATTAAATATTAAATACATAAAATGTCATGCTTATGGCAAAATCCTGAAAGTAGAAGATAAAATACCAGTAACATTTGGTATATTTAGATTACCGACACTGCAATATCTCCCTTTTTCTGCCATTCTAAGTATTCTTTTCTATCATTTTTTGTCTATTTCTCCTTGAGAAGGGGTCTGTATACAACCCTGTGTGGATTGTGGTGCCATGCTGCCGTCTCCAATTCTACCTACAGTGCTTCTTCTCTCTCTGTTTTCTTTGTTCTGTTGCTTTGATTCCTTCCCTTATGTAAGAGGCTACTCCTCCTCCCTTTTACCTCCCCTGTCCCTCCTGTAGATAGTGTATCCTGGTATGTTTACGCCCAGCCATGGTTTTGTGTGTACCATGTTTCTGTGACTGCCATGATATCCAGATGTTCCTCCTCCATCAAGGCCACTAATTCAGGAAGCTTGTTACTCAGACTACGGGCATTGGTACTCATTATCTCCATTTTTGATGGCTTTACCTTCTTCTGCAGCATCCCCACTGACCTTTCTACCTCAGTCTTTTCTCATTTAGTACCCTGTTTTGTAGGGAGTACACTGCAGAATACCTGAGGCAGCTGTAGCAGAACAGAGGATTCCATTGGGAGGGGTGAAACAAGCATCACCGCATGGAGGCTCTTGTGGCAACCAATGCCCAAGACCTTGAGTCACAGTTGGTGACTGAAAGGGACCAGACCTTGGGTGGGAGGGCCAGAGTCCATCGTGAGTGTCCAGACCCAGGGAGGAGGACAGCAGGACCAGTGTGAACTGAGAACCACAGCCACAGGGGAGGATCACCACCATGCTGGAGCCAGAAAGGATCAGGCTGCAGATAGAGTTGTGGAGAATGGAGCTGGAATTCAAGCAAAAGAAGTTCCAGATGGAGATGAAGAGAGAGCAGCAAAAGGCTGAGCGAGAGGAGAGAGAGCATCACAGGAAATTTGAACTGGAGAAGCTACAACTCCAACGACCAGTGCCAGAGCAGGTAAGTGGCATGGGTGAACCTGGGACTCCAGGACTGGGTTACAAATTAAAATTCTAAATTGATAGCTGAATTTAAAGGGGGGAAGATATGGATGCATTTTTAAATTCATTTGAAAAGGTATGCATTCAGGCAAAAATTCCCAGAGAGTCCTGGAGCTTCCAGCTATCCTTGCTGCATACCAGGAAAGGTTGTGACTCATTGGGTTAAATGGACAATCAAGACAGTAATGATTATGGCAAACTTAAAGCTGCATTGTTAAAAAAGTATGACTTGATGGCTGAAGCATACAGAGCTAAGTTCCGTAAACTCAAGAGAAGCCCTGACATGAGCTACGAGGAGCTAGCTACCAAACAATTTCAGTTTTTAAAACGTTGGTGGGAAGGGATACAAGTAGACTCTGTAGAGAAAATTGAGAATGTTGTACTTTTGGAGCAGTTCTTTGGGCTGCCCAGCAGAGATGAAAACCTGGCTAGAGGACCGAGATCCAAAACAGTGCAGGAGGCTGCTGAGCTCTCAGACCGCTATGCCAGGAGCAGACCTGCTCTGAGAGGGAGTGGCGGTGTGGCAGTGCAGAATGAAAAAGCGCATCTGACCGCTGCAGTGTGTTTGTAAATGCATTTGTGACAACCAATAACCCGCCATGCAGCCAGCCAGCCCTCTTCTTATACCTCCTGCCTCACTCAATAAAACACAATTACAATAACAGTAACAATTTATCAACAAAACCAAGAGAAAATCAAGAGACTCCAGATACTGTGCCACCAAGGAGGAAAGTCACTGTGCAACAAGTACTCAGTTCTCTGTATATGCTTTATGTATAATTCAGCTCTGCTGCTGCCAGAGCAAGTCCAAATCTAGTATGATTAGAAACGTCCACCCCCCAGCACCCTCACCACTGCTTTGTGGATTAAATAACACAAGCAAAAGAGAAAAGAAGAGAGTTTACAAGTGCTCTCACCCTTGTTCCTTCCATGGCATTGGCACATCAGGACTCAGATATTAGTCTGAGTTTGCTTTCACTGCTGTCAGGACAACAGTTACCAACCACAGTTCTCCAACACCATAAACTGCAGAGACAGTTGGACAAGTCATGCTGTCTGATCCTAATCCTGCAGCTGCAGGATCTAAAGGGGCCTGTAGGGCTTCCTGGCACTCTGTTTGCTCCTCACATGACTCCAACCTGAACTCCTGACCTTTCATGGACTGGCTGAAACATGCCAGTCTCTGCATTCAGTCCACTGTCTACAATCTCAGTTCTGATGTCAGCAGACCCAAAACCGTGGCTGCTCACACTGTTCAACACCAAGGGTCTTCTCTCCTCAGCGTCTATAGCCCATGCTGTCAGTGCAGAGTAGGGTCAAATGATATATATGACACAGATGCTTAAAATGTTATTATGGTGTAGACTGCCTGATGTATTGCACATTATATGATTCTAGCTAAAATGAAAAAGCTAAACTCCTATGACTGTCTCACTACCCAATCCTGGCTACTGTCAGTCCCTAAGCCTTCACTCTGACTAAATATACTACTAGTGTGAACAGACACTAGCCAATGCAAACAGTCTCACTTAATTAATAATCTGAAAAGACTGGAAGAGTGGTCAAGGGCATGGCAGCTGGGTTTTAATGCAAAAAAGTGCAAAATAATGTACTTGGGCCTTAGAAACCCAGAAGCAGAGTACAAAATTGGCAGAGTGATACCAACAAAGGCCAAGCAGGAAAGAGACCTAGATGTAATAATATCAGATAATCTGAAGGTGGCCAGGCAGTGTGACAAGGCAGTTGGCAGGCCTAGTGGGATGCTGAGGTGCACAGGAAGGGATATTGCCAGCAAGAAGAAGGAGGTGGTGCTGCCCCTATACAGATCAATGGTAAGACACCACCTTCAGTACTGTGTCCAGTTCCGGAGGCCACATCTCAGGAAGGATGTAGACAAAGTGGAGGTGGTCCAGAGGAGGGGTACCAAAATGGTGCAGGGTCTGCATCAAAAGCCCTATGAATAGAGGCTAAAGGAGCTAAATATGCATACCCTGGAGGAGAGGAGGGAAAGGGAGGATATGACACAGACCTTTAAATATCTCATAGGAATTAATAAGGTACAGGAGTGGGGTATTGTTCTGAGAAACATATGCTCTACAAGAAGGGGGCATGCTATGAAGCTGCAGTGGGATAAAGTCAGGATGTGAGGTAGTACTTCACAAAAAGGGTGGTCAATACCTGGAACAGCCTTCCAGCAGAGGTAGTTGGGGGCCAAAACAGTGCTGAGGTTCATAAACACCTGGAACAGACACAAGGGAATGATAAGGGTAAGGAAGGAGGGGGAAAGTTTGCGCCATTGATCAAGCAGGGTCTGCAGCAAAAAAATGAAGGGTAAAAAATTGGCAGATTGGGTAGGCCCAGTGCCTCTTATCTGCTGTTACTTTCTGTGTTTCTATGTTAAAACTTTAAATCTAAAATGTATTTACACTGAAAGATTAGAGGCAGCATGATTCATGTTGGGCAAACCATACCAGACAAACTGGATGGACTTCTTTGATTGGGTTGCAAAGGCAGTCAATAAGGGCCAAGCAGTAGATATACATACTACAGATGCATGCTAATATCACCACTGAGACCATTTACAGCTGTAAGAGTGGTCTAACACATTCGTAGGGTATGAGAACCATAAACCAAAGAATGTAAGTGGGAACACTCTTACAATTGTTTTCTTTTAAACTTTTTATTGATTTTCAAAATCAAGAAAACAGTAGAGAAGAATAAGCATGCAGTTATGTTACATATTCATACAGGTTTAAATCCTGCCCTGTGCATCTTCACCCATAGACAGTTATGGAGATTGTCAGGTGTGTGTGTGTGTGTGTGTGTGTGTGTGTCTGTGTGTGTGTGAGATCAGCAATCAACATAAACATGTATATGATGTAGAACACTAGACAGGAGCCTACCAGCAAGTTTCTTCCCATTCCCTCACTGGGTGGCAGTCACACCTTGCATGGCCTGCTTCCCGGTGACATGTGTTATTTTTATTCTTCTGCTCTGGAAAAGAGAAAGAGGGGACCACAGAGCATCATGGTAACCACAACACTGTGATGCCTATACAGTGATTATGTGTGGCAGCCTTAATTCTAAGTTGGATGCTAGTGCTCCTCCTAAGGGACGAGAACATTCAAGGGTGTGTAGCAAGGGAGAGGACTGGGAGGTCAGCCAATACCTTTCTTCCGATCCACATATGCCATATGGGGGGGGGCAGCACTTGTAGTAAGCAGCCATAGTATCACCTACTTTCTGGGAGATTCTATCTAAGGAGGCAATCCCTGTAAGGGAGTTGAGTAATTCAAACATAGTAGGTATATCTGTGGTTCTCCATTTACTGAGTGGGAGTCTTTTGTCCTGCATCCCCAGCAAGGTCAGCTATCTCTTCTCAGGGGGTGCGCTGATGGGGGCTTCTGTGGGGATCCCCAGTATCTAAATTTCTGCAGTGAGTGGGATATGTTAATGCAGGACCTCTTCCGTTAGTGCTCAGACATGGGCACAAAGGTGTTGTACAGTATGTTGGGGCAGGACCAGAATATGTGGTGGAGATCTTCAGATACCACCGAGCATCTCCAACAGCAATCACTAGGAAAGAGCCTGGCTATGTACAGTACCCTAGGGGTTTGATACCAAGAATGTAGAATTTTATTCTGTGTCAGCTGGCTTCTGGGGTCCAGGAATAACTTGTGTGCCGCATTCCCGTAAACTTTCCATTGCTAGTCAGTAATCTCCTTACCCAAGGCTTTCTCCCACTTCACCTTGGAGTCCTGTAACTGGCTGAGGATGTTACCCCAATCACAGAGTATATTCAGCTGGCCACCTCGATTTTGGCTGCCAGACACCCTTTGTAGGCTACTAAGTTTAGGGGCCCTCTGGTACTTGTGGAGATATGCCTGAACTGCACTCTCAGCTGCAGATATCTCCAAAAGTCAGACTGTGTGATGTCATACTGGGTCTTAAGGTTTGGAACTAGGCAACTTGTCCTTTCTTGGGGTCCAGCACTTGATGGACATGAGACAAACCTTTCCTTAACAATTGCTATCAAAAGATCAGCCCATTCCCTACCTGAAGGAACTGATTACCCCACAGATGGGCATTTTTTCAGGGGAGCAGGGTTGTTTTCTAGCTTGTTGTGGGTTTTTGTCCAGTATCTGATGGATGCTCCTATGGTTGGGTGCCCTCTTAAAGGCCCCCCTGGATTCCCATAGAGTAGAGAGGACAATATTGGTAGGCCTGCCTGTTCCTCCTCCATCCGGAGTCATTGTGGAGAGGTGTGGGTGTGGGACAGATCTATCAAAGGGTCCGTGCTGTGCAGTAGGCCATTGTATATCCCTCAAACCAGAGGAGATTCCACCCCCCTGACTTCTAGTGTGCCCACAGCTTGCTATGGCTGTACATGGGCTTCTTCCCTTCCCAGATAAAATTACTGATGAGTTTGTCTATTTGGCTAGACCACCTAGGAGGGAGGTGTAGTGCCAAATGGGAGATGATATACAAGAGTTTGGGGGATGTTACCATCTTTATGGCAGCAATTTTCCCTGCCATGGTAAGATGAAGCAACTTCCACCTTGCAAATTCAATGCTGATTCCGGTAAGGAGGGTTTACGTTAAGGTCCCATAGGTGAGAGATTTCTTGACAAATGGATGCCTAATCATGTAATGCCAGCTGGTGCCCACCTGAAGTTATAAGTGGTAACACTGTCTCTTTACAGATCCCATTTAAGGGCAGCACCTCTGTCTTGCTCTGGTTGACCTTAAGCCCCGACAGGTGGGCATACCGGCCCATCAGATATAGCAGGGGGCTGATGGATACGCTAATGTCAGCTAGGGGGTACAGCAGGTCATCTGCATACATTAGGGTGAAGTAGCTATTCTCCCCTATGGTGACAACTTGGATTTGTGGGTGTTGTCTGATGGCTGCAGTCAAGGGCTCAACTGTGAGCACAAAGAGAAGCAGGGATAAGGGCAACCTTACCTGGTACCTCTACCCAAAGGGGAAGGTGTCTGATATAAGGAGTTTGTGAGGATCTTTGCAATAAGGGTTGTACAGAGCCTGTATCCAAGCTAGAACTTCTCTCCAAACCCCATATATGTCAGCACTGACTGCAGATAATCCCATTCTAGGGAGTCAAAAGCTTTCTCAAAGTCTATAGACAGTGCCGCTGCTGGTGATAGGAGGGACTTGGCTACTGTGGCAATGTTAATTAAGGATCTGATGTGAGCCATGCTGTACCTCCCAGGGACAAAACCCACCTGCGATGGGTGTATTAGCTGGGGTAGGAGGGGGCTGAGCCTAAGGGTGGAGATTTTATCAAAAATGTTGCTGTCCACATTGATCAGGGGTATAGGTCTCTAGCTGGCTGGGGGGGTTGGGTCTCTCCCTTTCTTAGGAAGGATAGTTATCACTGCTTCCCTGAGTGTGGGTGGGAATTCACCTACTTCCAGAGCCTCAGCGTACACCAAACTCAGTTGGGAGGCAATTACTGAGGAATGATGTTTCCATAGTTCGACTGTGAACCCATTCCCCCCAGGGACTTTACCTGCCCTGAGTGTGCCTATGGCCTCAGTCACCTCTTGCTCAGTTATGGGTACATCCAGCTGAGTCGCCTGCTGAGCTGTGAGGTGGGGATAGCAAATGGGGACAGGAAGTCATCCACCTCAGGAGGTTGGGGGTGCAAGAGAGGAGTACAGGGCACCATAAAACTTCTTCATTATATCATTAATCTTCCTGGTTTTAAGTTTGATATGTCCCCTGGTGTCCTGCAGGCCTGCTATAAATCTCTACTTGCTGCTCTTTAATCTATAAGCCAAGAATTTCCTCTTTTCACCAGCCTCCCAGTACTTATGTCTCAATCTTAAAATGGAGCTCATAAACTTACGGGTAAGTATATCATTGTTGTCCATTCTTAGCCCCAGTATCTCACAGCCACGGGGTGATTGTACACCAGCTTTGGGGGTGGCTTTGAAGGATTGTTCAGCTGTCTTGAGTTTAAATTCCAGGTTGGACAGCTGCTTCTCTTTCGCTCAACTTTTGGCGGCTGCATACCCCATTATGCCTGCCCTGAGGATGGCCTTAAATGCCTCCCACGTGTTCCAAGCAGTGGTGTCAGCTATGTTTTTTGTTTTTGGAAAAATGGGCGGTGGCATTTTGTACCCATCCCATGAAGTCCAGGTCCCTGAGAAGGAGTGGATCCACCCTCCAGGATGAGTAGACTTGTGGTGGGGGGCCCCACACAAGGTGTATTTTTACTGGGGCATGGTCAGATATCACCATAGGGGCTATCTCCGATCCCAGAGATGCTTGGGTCACCTGTGGAGATGTTAGCCAGTAGTCCAGACAGCTGTAAGAGCCATGCACAGGGGAATAGAAAGAGGAGTCACAGTCTCGGGGGTGGAAAGTCCGCCATATGTCTACTGACCCCGCATCTTTCATCATCTGCAGGAGAGCGGATGCACCTCTGTTATGTGGCTCTATCCGGCTTGCACTCCTGTAAAGTAGGGGGTCCAGACTGAGGTTAAAGTCTCCACCTATAAGGATCAGGGTGGGTGATGGGGTCAAAGAGTCTTTTTTATGAGTCAGGATATGGAAGACATCTATGTTAGGGCCATACACATTCCCCAGCAGCATAGGCCCTTGTGGTGTGTCCATCAGGGCCAAAACCCAGTGGCTCAGTGGTTCAATCTCTGTACTTGTGAGGGTCCACTGTAATCTTTTATTGATCAGGATGGCCATCCCTTTTTTTATGTGTTGGAGCCAAGGAGTGGAACACCTGTTCCACCGTTTCCCTTGCTAATCTTGTATGGTCTGTTTGATTTAATTTGGTCTCCTGAAGAAAGGCCAGGTATGACTTCAACTTTTTGAGGTCAGAGAGCCTTGTTTCCTTTTGATGTGGGTATTAAGCCCTCTCACATTCCAGGTAATGCACAAAAAGTCACCCATTTCCAGTTCAAGGGAGCTAATGTACGCAGGGGGTGAGCAACAAAAGGGGACCTAAAGTCAGACCTAGCCCTCCTGCTTCAGTCAGTGACATATCCATACAATTCAAACCTTGAGAGCACTATTACACCTGCTTTATCAAACAGACAGAATCACCATGTGATCAGGTTACACAACGCCATGGTAAACAAAACATTAACAACACTACACACTACAAAACTAGAACTATATACACAGGTTATAGCCTGAAACCATAGGGAGTAGAGGAATTTGTGGCCCAGCAACCTTCGTTGCCCAGGGCCCATTGTCTCTCTCTGTGGGGGTGGAATATAGCTGTTGCTTTCTTCATTTCCCTCCTGGACATATTCCTCAGCAAACCCCACTTGGTGTATATAAATCAGGGGTGGTAAGAGAGGAAGGAGACTTTCGTTCATGGCTCACACCCACCGTGTTGACAGCTGTTACTGGGGTGTCTAAACCCAAACCAAAGGGACCAGTTTACCATTATCTGGGGGGTGCACAATAAGGGGGAGTACCAGGGAGCTTAGAAGATGGGAGGGTGCATGGGGGAGTGCCACGGCTTACCCGATACATTATTCTCATATCTGATTGTTGTTCTGTGTGGGAGAAGTAGAGAGGGAAAGCAGGGAGTAGGAGAGGGACTACAGCTGTGGGGGGGGTGAGCTCCTCTGATCCACTGGATAAACATGGGGGGCAAAGAGGCTTGGGAGTAACTCGAGTTGTACCCTATATCCCCCCCCCCGATATCTGCAGTGCGGTATGTGCACAATATGGGGGCATTCCAATTGTCTGCTGTAGAGAGCCCTCAGAGGTCGGGACTGCCTTCTTGTAACTCCTATAGTCTGGCACTAGGGCTAACTGCACCAGATCATAGCAGCATCTCCCACACACCTACTCACTTTAAAAACCCAATTCTATACATAAAATTATTTAGCCACATCACTCCTACCCTGTCCTCTATGTACCCTGTGGGGTTCAACTGAAATCCTGAGGGGGGGATGTGAGCGTGGGGCAATGGGAGGATACCTGAAGGGGGGACTCATTGGGCCTGAAACCGGGTCTTGTGAGTATATAACCCCTCTTTCCCTTACTTCAGAGAAGAGAGTTCTCTAGGTTATAGAACAGGTGCATGCACAGGCCCATTTCTCCTGTGATCCAGAGCCTGCATGGCCCCTACCATAATTAAACATTTCACTTAACAGTTCAGTCAACATAACTTCTGGGGTCAGAAAAATTGTGACTCTGCATTCCTGTGCCACTTAACTTACCATTTGGCCATAAACATTAAACCTTGAAGCCAAGATGAAGAAAGAAATATGAGTGTGGTGGAGGTGAGAAGGATGGAGGTGCAGCCTACCTCCACCCCATGCTGGGAGCATGCGGAGATGGCCTATGCAGCATCGTGAATCTGTTCCCAGTTCACCACAAAACCTCCCCCCTGATCCCAAAAGGACTAAAGTTACAGCCCCATCAAGGCACTTATCTGATTGCAGTCACCTCCTTACTTGGGTCTGCTTGGTTGTACACATCTTCACTGGCTACTTCAACAGGTTTAGGTGGGGGGATGTTGGAGCTGGCTCTGGTCCATAGGCCTCATCCAGGGAAGATTCCTGCACTGGGGAGCCCATGATCGATGTAGTCTTTAGGGCCCTCTCTCCCCATTCAGTGGGATCCTGCTTTTTGCCTTTCATTTCTGGAGGTGTAGTGTCCATATTCATCCAGTCTGTAGCTCTGGAGTCTGGAGATGGGGATTGGAGTGCCGCATACCTATTGTTCCCCAGCCATACATAATCATCATCTGTGGATCTCCAGCAGGGGTCATCTCTCTGTGGCTCCTCAGTCCAGATCTATCAGCTGGGTGGTCTCTACATAGATGCTGCCTGGGAATCTGCCGCTTGCTGTTTGTAGGGGGAAGTGTCCAGACCTCCGCCACTTCTGCCGGGTTTTGGGCTTCTCTCATCCATTCTGCATTGGCCTCCCCAATGATACTGGCTCCTCTGTGACTGAGTCTCTTGTGGTTTTGAGGACCAGGGTACCTCATCTCCTGTGGCCAGGTCTTTTGCAAAAAGTCCATGAGGTGCTCGAGGGTGTTAAAGTTCTACGAGGTGCCATTGTGCATCACCAGCATGACAGCCCGGTACCTCAGTGAGAAAGTCACCCCCAGTCTGTGTAGATGTTTCCAGGCCTCTGTGTAGGTCTTGCATCTCTCTGCCGGGTCTTATGAGTAGTCATGGATTCTGCAGTTCTGCCAGATCATCGATCCTCCGGTCCTTGCTGCCACTAGTATAGTGTATTTCTGTCTGTAGTCCAAAAATGTGGCTAGCAGAGGCTTGGACTCACTCTATTTGCAGTGGAGCCTGGCCTTGCATATGAAGCAGTTGGGGTAAGATGTTTTGAAGGAAGTCCACCATGTTGTTTCTCTGTGACTTCCGGGAAGCCTAGGAACTTGAGGTTATTCCATCTACTCTGGTTCTCTAGGTCATCCACCTTGTTAAGGAGCACTTGGATCATTCGGTGCTGTTCCTTTGCTCCTGCATTCTGCTCCTGTATGGCAGTCTCGTGGGCTTCAACCCTCCATTCCATGTGGAAGAGCCGGGTTTCAATATTTTGGATGGCCGCAGTCATTTGGTTGGAGGCTGCAGTAACCTGGTACATTTTTAACATCAGTTGTGTGAACATGGCCTAGATGCTGTTAAGGTACATGCCAGATGGAGTCCCAGTCACCATGCTTCCATGAGGGGACGGCCCAGAAAAAGTAGACCTTGCTGCTGCAGTGCGGATTTTCCAAACAGTGCCAAAATTGCACAGATATGTCTCTGGTACTTAATTTTTCATATCGGTATTCCGTACTGCTCTTGGTTTTGCCGATGTTGGATTAATTAGAATAAAGTCCCTGGTGAGTATAAGAGCTCACGGACTACACGCCCACCTTGGTTAGCAGCTAAGCCATGCCCTCACTCTTTACAATTGTAAGAGTCGTCTCAGTGGTGGTATTAATATATTACTGATCGAGCTTGATCAATAATATATGATTTTTTAAACCTTACCCATATGTTCCCCAAGTTCCAGGGCAACTGCATTTGAGACATTCTTCACAGAATAAAAGTGCCTCATGCACAGAGTAAAGGAGGGCTCTGACTGGTCAGGAGAGCTCCCTCCATTTATAATGAACATTAACAAGGCAATAAACTCCATGCCCCATAGGAGAGTTATATAAAGGCTTGGGGATAAGGGAATAAGAGACAAATTATCTAGGTGAAAATGAAACTGGCTAGGGGAACTCAGAGGGTAGTTGTTAATGAGAAATACTCAGGGTTAGAAAGTTACCAGTGATGTGCTACAGGTTGGTCCTAGGCTGGTCCTTTTCAGCATAGTCATCTGTGATGCAGGAGGGCAACTCAAAATTAAACAGTGTAGTGATGCACATTGGCATAACATTCTAAAATCAGAGTACTGATTAGGGGAGTGAGGGTGGAGCAGATGTAGAAGGAAAAGGACATGGGGATCATTATTAATGAGTATAAAATCCCATGTCCAATACAACAGGTTACAGATAAAGCAAATAGGATGCTGGGGTACATAAGGAGGTGATACTGCCTTTTAAAGACTCTTGGTTAGACCTCACCTGGAGTACTATGCAAGGTTCTGGAGCAAGCATCCACGGAAGGATGAAGGCCTCTCAGAGACTGTTCAAAAAAGGGACATGAAGATGATTTAGGAGCAGCATGGAAAGACATGAGGAGAGGCTGAGAGACCATATGAATATGCTGGAGGTCGGGGAGATGTGATATAGACTTTTAAGCTTCTCAGTGGTATTATTAAAGTGGGCAGCACTGTACTGATCCCATGGATGGAGGACAAGGTAACAAGAGACCTTGGATGGAAGCTGCTTGGTAGAAATTCAGGAAGGATGTAAAGAATATCTTCTGGAGGAGAGGTGGAATCAATTGCCTGAAGAAGTGGTTGATGCAGAGTCCACTGCCAGCTTCAAACAAAAGTTGGATAGGCAGAGGAGAATATGAACCAGAGGAGGGAGTGAGGTCAAAGGAAAGAGATGGGAGGACTGGGAGAGGTATCAAAGCATAGTCAGTGCTATTGGTAGACTATCTCTGGTCCAGCATTGTCTGGAGCATATGCAGACAGGTAAGGGACAGGCTTGATGGGCAATTGGGTCCTTTTCTGCCATTAAAATCTACAGGATGTTTTTCTGTTTCCTCTGTTGTCTCTGTTTATTTTTCTTTTACAGCATATAAAGCATAACAGCATTTTTATAGTTTGCTTGTTCCGTTATTTCTGGTGGTCACTGGGTCTGAATCTCCTTGTCCCTCTTGTGCAACTGGAACATAATCCTACACCTTTCGAATAGGAGTGTATAAAACCAAAGCTGCCCCCCCCCACACATACTGTAAACACACACATAAACTGTTAGTGGCTCAAAAGTAGATCTGAGCCATGCTACAGTGGCACCATATAAAATATATAATTACACACATGCTATTCTTGCTCCTTCTTGTTCATCTATGACTTTTCCCATTAGGAAAGTGTCAATGAGAGTAATAACCAAGGAGTAAGAATAATTGGCTTTGCTGCAACCAGAGCTCCGAGGATTTCATTTGGTTGTGCTTTGCTGATTTTGGTGGTGATTTTAGCACCGTGCATTTTCAAAGCCATCCATACTATACATGTATTTCAAATAAAATTCTCATTGTGTATCAGCCATACAGTAGCTCCCTTTTTTCCTAAGAAGAGGGGTTCAAATATTGAAGCTCTTTCTTACTAAATTTACTAATGCTTGCCTATCTGTACCTACAGTAACCAGTGCAATCCTGATGAAGTCAGGTTAACTAGGCTGGTAAATACAGCCATATTCAAATGCCAGCTATCAGTTTTGCTTGTACATTAAATGAATTTTCAGATGAGGCACTTGAAAACTGTGATATAAACCAAGACGCCTTCTCAGTTAGGTTTTAAATTTCAGCAATTTCTCCCTCTGAGGGGAGGTTTATATGGCACACTTATTTCTATACATTCTATGTAAAGTTACAACATTTCCAGTTTAGTTAGAAAACAATATATCAAGATGCATTTTACAGTTATCTTTTATCAAAAATGTCACTGTAATTATCACAAATCTTTTCATGGCATGAGTAAGATGCAGCCAGACAAGCGATGTGCCTGACTAGTTTAGGGGAAAAGCTACAATGTGAAATTAGACGTACAGTACTCAAATGATTAAGCCTAGAGAAGAAAATTCTGAGATGGTACATGGTCATGGTGTTCCAAATATTAAAGGTAAGGACATGTGGAATATTCAGAGACATTTAAACTGGTGAGTGCAAGCAGAAATGAGGACATGCAGTCAAACTGAGTTGAGGGGATAGGATAAGAGGCAAATTCAAAAGCATTACTTCATGCAAAGGTGATTAATGTGTGGAATAGTGTATATGGTAAAGTTACAGAATTTAGTACTGTTCAGGCTTTCAGATCAGGACTAGACAACTTCCTAGGGAGAATAGCACCGAGGGTTATAAATTACAAGTAGGGATAAAATTCTGTCTGAATAGTTTGGATGTGTGTCCAAAGTAAAATCTGGACCCTAAGTTCTTTCTGTCACCACAATATTATGTTGCGCTGCTTGGCAAAAGATATCTTTTTTACCAATCTGATTGAAAATAGAGTTTTGTCCTCTATGACCTGTGATGCAACCTAATATAAACAGAAGGCAGAATAAAGTCACTAGTTCATGGTCTGCAGCCCATAGTAAAAAATATAAAGTAGCACTTGGCTGCCAGGTCTCAGGGGTGGAACTATTATCACTTGCGGATGGTATAAGTTTTGTCCAAATATAGAAGATTGTGCATGAGCAACTGTACACAACAAGGCTGTGTTTGAATCCAAGAGGTTTCCATGCTAACTACAGAGCTCTCAAGGTCTCTTGTTACCATGGAAACCTCTCTTTCAAACACAGACTTGTAGGTGTATGTTCTTATACCCAATTTTATAGTTTATAGGCCACCATAGAATGACAACCTTAATGACATAAACTTGAAACATATTTCAGTGGTGCCATCATTTTTCCAGCCTCATACTCTTAATTAGCCCTCCCATGCACTATAGGAACATACTTACTCCATAAAACTGCTGCTGCTACTGCCTGGGGTTTGGGATATGATGCCTCTTCCTGCATCAAGAAGACAAATCTGCCACTCAGAGCTTCCCACTGAAGGTCATTACAGTGCCCAGTATCCTGCAGCCATGGTGCATCTGTTCCAGAGTTAGAAGGTTTTGATATTTGGCTTCTGAGCATGCTCAGTATGGTATCTGAGATAACTCTCTGATATGAATTTTACTTTCACAGGCTGTTTTACTTTCAAAAGAAAATGGGTTTTACTTTTGTGAGAAAAAATTTTAGGGTAGCAAGTTTGGCCTTAATAACTTTGATTGAAAAAGTTTGATGAAATTGCATGAAATTGTGCATGTACAGTCAAATTGCCAGTTTCTTAAGATGCGGCAAGTTCTGAGACCTTCGCTTTTCTGGATTCTAAGACCCAGGGGGGCCTGATTCACAAAGCCAAAATTGTGATGCAAGGTGTCTTCATCAATCGGACATGACGCAAGGGACACCTTTGCAAAAATTGCACTGACTGCAATTCCTGAAAGCAGATGGCAGCAACCTTGGACCCTTTATGACCAATAGGTCCAGTATCAGTCTGTGCCCAATTAGGGGGTGCACCATGGTGCTGGGGGGGTTGTGGCAAATGCAAACTCCAGTATCCCTTATGGCAGGATTCAGGATTCCCCCCCACCAGGGCACACAGTCCATGACAGTTAGACCAGCCCAGAACTGGTCTAACAGCCCATGCACCTCCCCTGGAGCCAATGATGGGTGGAAGGGAACCTGTGCTGTCACCTGCCTATGGTATCCCATGCACCCCCTGCACCTGGAGAAGTCAGTGGTGCATCGCAGACAGGGTTCCCCCTATGGTGACAGGCATGTAGTGGCTGCCCTCCCCACAAACAGCACAGGCACAGTAGTGGCTGTCCAATGTCCCTGCTGGGAATCTGATGCCACCCCCCTGCCACCCATCTGTGCCCTATCTGCCCTCCTCAATGCTCATCCTGTCTTGCATGACACTACCAGCCTCTAAGCAGGTCTCCAGCAATGGACGCTGATGCCACCTGTTGATGAGGTGCAGGCAAAGCATAGGAAAGCCAGGAGCAGTTATAAAATTCACAAGTAGCATTTATTATCATCAATAACAATAGAATAAAAAATGAAAGTGTGCAGGATAGCTCATATACAGGCAGTTCTAACAAAGCAAAGTCCTTCATCTGAGAATATCTCTGATTCTAAATTTCAATCTCTCTCTCCCCAACAAAATATTGCTCTCTCTCTCTCTCATATGAGGTTACCCAAGGTCAAACTGCTCTTGTGCAGATCAATCATTTGTTGCACTTGCTTCCATTGCATATTCCATTTATGCAATTCTTTTGTTTTTGCTTTTGAAAGGCATTTGTTAGTCAAAAAGTAAACAAAAATTGAATTTTCTGCCATTTTTGGCTGATTATAGAAAATCTAAAATGAATCTAGAAATGAAACACATCTCATTTTCTAGATATTTTTAAGCTGAACAACTTTTGTGCTCAAAGTATCATACTATCTTTTTTTGGTTTTAAGTTATTTGCATTTGTTTGATGATGAAAAAGGGCACAAAAATGGAGTTTTCTGCTTTTTTTCGCTAATTTTGGAAAAAATTAAAATGTATCTATAAATGAGACACCACTCATTTTGTAGCTCTTTCTGTGCTGAATAAACTTTGTGCTCACAGTACCATGCTATCATTTTTCATTTTAAAGTTATTTACATTTGTTTGTGGATGAAATGATAAAAAAATATGAATTTTCTGCTGTGTTTTTGATAATTATCAAAAAATCTAAAAGGTATCAATAAATGAAACACCACTCATTTTGTAGATATTTCTGTGATGAACAACTTTCATGCTCACAGTATCATGCTATCATTTTTCGTTTTAAAGTTATTCACATTTGAATATGGTTAATACTGCTACTGAAGCCAAACATTCTAAATGACTTAAGCACTGTATAGATAAATAGCTGATGACATAAGCCAGAAGGGGAAGGAAACATATTCAATTCAGTGCTTTACAGTAACTGGCAATAGCTATTTTTCTTTTAAACTTAGATTGTGGGCTTTTAGTGACACTGTAATTTATTTGCTGTCTTTACTTAGAATTGTTTTTGGGCTGTTGAAAATTTAAAACATAGTGGTGGTGTATTTCTTTGCTGTCTTTAATTGGTGCAAATGTTTGCCCCCTTCCCCCAACTCTTAATTATATGCCCTGTTCAATCTGATTGACAGGAGCTAAACACAGGGGATAGAAAGGGGTGTGGAGTAGGAGGGGCATAACGGGGAAGAAGCCCACCCTCAGCACGACATGTGTTTTGACTCATTTATTTATTTATTGGTTTGTTTTCCTTTTTTAAAAAGAAAAGTATCTGAGGATCAGTGGCAGGATTTTTAGGACAGTAAATTAATAAAAAGGGAACTAGGAGAGCTTCAGTAGCAGACAAGTAGTGGACTAGCAGTATAATTGCAGTATAATGTGGGGAGTGGTGCAAGGCAGTGGCTGTGGGGCAGCCATATTCAGGGAGACCTTCTGGACACTGAGGTGCTGCCCTATCTGCATACATTTCTCTGGACTGCAGGATGAGGTAGCCAGACTCAGAGCGGAAGTAAACTGGATCAGGAGTACCATCACCCCTATCCAGAGACCACCCACTCCAATGCAACTGCCCCCAAAGGATGCCGAGAACGAGGAGCACTTGGATGACAGTGGGCTCAGGGAGGGTTAGAGTGGTCAGCAGAGGCACATCCCATATCCTATTCCACTCAAGAACTCGTATGCCACACTGGCAAATGGGGACAACCAAATAGAGGTACCCAGAGAAGTGGAAGGAAAGGATGTGGAGGTTAGCCAAGGAGGTGACCTCAGCTGGGAGAGCAGAGGACCCCAGAGGAGGAGGAAGTGAATCCTGGTGGAGGAATCCATCATAAGAGGGATCCAGCTAGGAACACAGGAGGGGGAGGACAGGGAGGTGAGGTGCCTACCAGGTGCCACGGCATGGAGGGATGGAAGTGAGATCCTGGGGATCACTGGGAAGGCAAGACAGGAGGGTGAGCTGGATGTCATTATCCACCTAGGTACTAATGACCTGGAAAATGGGGAGCCAAAGGAAGTTCAGGAAGAGTTTAGGAAATTGGGGAGGGGTCTCAAGCAAGTAGCTACTTCTGTCACTTTCTTAGAAGTACTACCTGCAAGAGGCAAGGGAGAGCATAGGGGTGCATGCACCAGGAACTTTAACTCATGGTTAAAGAACTGGTGCTGTGAGGAAGGGTTTGGGATTCATTGGTGACTGGGGACCCACCTGGAGGGATGAAGATTTGTTCAAGCCTGACGGCTTGCATCCATCCTGGAGGGGAATCCAAGCACTCAATGATAAGTTTAAATGCAACATTGACAAGCATTTAAACTAGCAAAGGGGGGTGGCAGGCCAGCAAGGAGGGTACCTACTTGCTCACCCCCCACAGCTAGCAGTGGAAACAGTAAACTGGAGGAGTGGCTATCTCTACAAAGCAGTGTGCAAAAGATGGAGATTAGTGCCCAAGAGGTGGATAGGCAGAAAAGGGGCAAAATTCAGCAGAAGGGTGGACAGCAAGGAGAACCAGGCATAAAAGACAACCAAGGAAGGGGCTGGAGTAGAACAGTGAAACAGTCTAGGGGAGGTCAAATTATAGAAAGCCGTGTGTACCAATGCCAGGAGCCTTAGCAACAAGATGGAAGATTTGGAGGCTGTCATGGTACAGTCAGACCTGGACATTGTGGCCATCACTGAAACCTGGTATAATGATAACCACGACTGGGAGATGGCCATAGTTGGCTGCAACATATTCAGAAGAGACAGGGCAGGTAGGACGGGAGGAGGAGGAGTGGCACTGTTTGTGAAAAATGACATAAGGGCCACAGAGATCCAGGAGGAACAAAATTGGGGAGAGATACTGTGTGTTAAGCCGGAAAGGAAAATGGGGCCAGCCAACCATGCAGGAGTGGTCTATAGACCATCAGCCCAGGAGGAAGAAACAGATAGGGAGCTGATGCTAGCCATCCAAAGGATGGAAGACAAGGGTGAGGTAGTACTGGTTGGAGACTTCAATATTCCAGATGTGGACTGGAGCATCCCAGCAGCAGCATCAACTAGGAGCAGATTTATCCTGGACTCCCTTCTGGGTGCCTTCCTCAAGCAACTGGTCATGGAACCAACTCGGCAGAAGGCAATACTGGACCTTGTGCTCACAGACAGGGACAGTGTGATGGGGTAACAGTGGGGAGCACCTGGGGAACAGTGACCACTCAGTCACAGTGGTTTGAAACCACAGAAAGAGCAGAGCCAAACCACACAAAACATGTATCCTGTATTTTAGGGGAGACTTTGGGAAAATGGGAGATACTTGAAAGAGGCATTAAGGGAATGGGGCAGGAATCAGGGTTGAGGAACAGTGGAAGTATTTGAAATGGGGATTACAAGAGCAACAGATTATGCATTAAGCAGGTTAGCAAGAGGAAACGGAAGAGGAGACCATTATGGTTTTCCAAAGAGGTAGCAAAGAAAGTGAAAGCCAAAAGATTGCATTCAGGCAATACAAAAGATGCAGGCAGAAGGGATAGGAGAAGTACCAGGAGAAGCAAAGGCAGGCAGGGAGGTCAGTAAGGGAAGCCAAAGCTCAGACAGAAGAACACATTGCAAAATCAGTGGGTAAAGGGAACAAAACCTTTATAGGTACATAAGTGAAAAAAGAAAGGCAAAGGAGGATAGTGAGACTGAAGGGGAGGATGGGGCCATGGAGGATGACAACAGTAAACTGACATATTGAACACGTATTTCTGCTCAGTCTTTACTGGAGGAAGAGGAGGGTAATGGGTCTGAAGGGGGCACAAGGGTGAGAATGGTGCAGAAATGGACACAAGTCCCTTTACACGAGAAAGGGTCCTGAAGAAACTAGAGGTAATAAGAGCTGATAAAGAATGGGGTCAGATGGTGCACCCCAGGATCCTTAAAGAACTAAGAGAGGTGGTGGCTGAACCTGGCTATCCTGTTTAGCCGATCACTGGAAACAGGGGAGGTACCCAAAGACTAGAGGACAGCAGATGTAGTCCCCTTATACAAAAGTGGGAACAAAGAGGAAGTGGGGAACTAGAGACCAGTCAGCCTCACCTCGGTAGTGGGGAAGATCATGGAAGCACAACTGAAGGAGAGATTGGTGGAACATCTGGTTGTCAATGGACTACAGGACCCAAGGCAGCATGGTTTCACCAGGGGGAGGTCATGTCAGACCAACCTCGTTGAATTTTGACTGGGTGACTAGGGAGGTGGATCATTGAAGGGCAGTGGACATGGCCTATCTGGACTTCAGCAAGACTTTGACACTGTGCCACACAGAAGACTATTACACAAACTGGGGAATATGGGTGTGGGCAGGACAGTAGTGTGGTGGGTAGGTAACTGGTTAGGTGGCAGGACACAGAGGGTGGTGGTAAATGGCTGTCACTCCAAAGAGGAAGAGTGACCAGTGGGGTACCACAGGGATCAGTGCTGGGACCGTCCTATTCAATATCTTCATCAGTGACATTGCGCAGGACCTAGAAGGCAGAATTTCACTGTTTGCTGATGACACAAAGTTCTGTAACAGAGTAGACACACCAGAGGGTGTAGACAGAATGAGAAGAGACCTGCAGAAACTTGAAGAATGGTCAGGGTTTGGCAGTTGAAATTCAATGCAAAGAAATGCAAGATAATGCATATGGGGCACAAAACCCTGGCACAATATATCAGTTGGGGGCGAGGATATAGTTGCGCCTAAGCAGGAAAGGGATCTTGGGGTTATCATCTCTGATGACCCTCAAGGTAGGGAAACAGCATGACAAGGCAGCAGGTAAAGCAAATAGGATGCTGGGATGCATAGGCAGGGCATCACCAGCAGGAAAAGGGAGGTCATAATTCCACCATACAAGACACTAGTGAGGCCCCACCTGGAGTACAGTGTACAGTTCTGGAGACCTTACCCACGTAAGGACATAGACAGGGTAGAGAAGGTTCAGAGGAGGGCAACAAAGATGGTACATGGATTGCATCACAAGTCCTATGAGGACAGGTTGAAGGAACTGAACATGTACTCCTGCAGGAGAGGAGGAGAGAGGGATATGATAGAGACATACAAGTATCTAACGGGAGGAACAGGGTGCAGGAATACACTATTTTAAGCGAAAAGATGTTCCAGGACTAGAGGGCATGGGATGAAGTTGGGGAGGACGATTCAGAGGAAACGTGAGGAAGAATTTCTTCACAGAACGAGTGGTGGACAAGTGGAACACCCTGCCAGAGAAAGTGGTGGGGCTGAAACAATCACGGATTTAAGAATGCATGGGATAGACATAAAGGAATTCTGGAGGTCAGGGATAAGGGCAACAGACTTCTAGGAAACATAAACTGAATTTAAGCTCAAATGGTAGACTGGGTGGTCCATAGGCCCTTATTTACTGACACTGTCTATGTATCTATGTATCTATGTGTGGATAAATGGTTGATGACATAAGCACTTGTGTATATACTGTAAATGAAATTTATGTAACAGTTACTCAGATAAACAGATTTATCACACTCTATTTATCTCCAATTCTATTGCATATATATATATATATATATATATATATATATATATATATATATATATATATATAATGTCTTTCCTGACAATTAATTTCTGCATCCCAAGCTTGTTAAGATATGTATCTTGTTTTCACACACTGTCCCAAAAAGTTGTAATTTTATTTCCTTGCATGTGCAACAAAATAGAACATTATGTTCCAGAACTGATCTCCTGTTGACAACTCTACAAATCAGCTTGTGTAGGTCAAACTGCATGTCAGGGTTAACCCCCTGATTTCCAAATAGCTTTATGCAATTATTTCAACAATGTAACTACATACATTTTCAAATCAGAGAACCCAGTTTCACAGAAGAAGAAGAAGAAGCATTTATATAGTGTTTTTCATACACAATGTATCCCAAGGTGCCTTACAAGCAATGCTAGACTGGTAGTGAAGTAACTGAATGTGTAGTGGCAGCCATAACACACATCAGCACCTCCACATAGGCTGGACAGTTGCATGAACCGGTTTTATGGGAAAGGGAAATTGCAGGACACTGTGGAAATTCCCTACTCTGTGACTGGGGGTACATTTCCTGTGATGGGATGGAGGACTCATTGTGGATCCTGAGGTCTTTGATGGAGAAGGAGGAGGTGGAAGT
This sequence comes from Neoceratodus forsteri, assembly GCA_016271365.2. Lineage (NCBI taxonomy): Eukaryota > Metazoa > Chordata > Ceratodontiformes > Ceratodontidae > Neoceratodus > Neoceratodus forsteri. The sequence goes on from CM057451.1 coordinate 47,756,454, forward strand.
GTGGGGCAGCCTGCTGCTGCAATGCCTGCCAGCGAGGAGAATTGTGAGATAGTTTTACAGCAGGATACTCAGTCTAACAAGGATGTGGGGAACCAGAATTGATGGATGATGGGGAGTTGGAACAGTCCCTGCAGCAGAAACAAGCTCTATTGGCTGTGCAACTACCTTCGATTGAGAAAAGACTTGTGCAAGTAAAAACACAGTCTGAGGAAGAATGTAAATGGAAAAGACCAGAGAACTCACCATCTAGTAAGGAACCAGCTAAACTTTTTACATTTGGCAGTACACCCAATGTCCCAGATCAGTATAACTCGACTGCACCCTTGGAAAATGACTCTGTGAAAGCCACAGACTGGACACCTGGAGACGCACTCAGAAAGGATGCCTGGACACAGGACACAACTGGAATTTGGGTCCCAGATCCGAATATTCCTCTACCAAGAACTGAACCCAGTTCACTATCTGACATGGAACTTGAAGTGTTTTGCAAGGCACCCGAAATGCTGATGTAGTCAGTTACAGGTACTGTGTCTATGGGGAGGGGGGTATGAGCTGAATGTGTAGAAAAATCAAAGAAATGTAAATGACGAAAATAACCCTGGTCAGTCAGGCCCCAATGAAAATGCTGGAGCTACTAATGACTCTAGTAACACTGAAGGAACCAGACCAACATATCAAGGGTTGTTCCATAAACAGGTGGACTTAGCTAAAAGACAGAATGCTGTCAGAATTAGATATATGGGTAGTCTAGAAGAAATGCAGGTTCAGTTTTACATGGGCAAAGCTTTAATAAAGCAGTCCTTGGGATTTTCATCAGTGGAGGTTTACACCTTAATGCATGCCACTGGAGAATCAACATATGATATAAGCTTCAGGACACAAGAACTGTTAGAGCTTTTCTGGTGTAAATATTCAAATCTTAAAACTAACCCACTGTGGGTTCCTTTCACAGTGATACTCCTTACAAAACAACCTTTTCAAGTTATTACTATTCTTTTCCATAATGAAGGGGTCAATATCATTGATGTATTATTCTGGTTGAAGAAAATATGTATCATCCAAGGCAATCCTAATCCTATAATAGATGAAGAAGGTTTTTGGAATGGGGGTGGAAACTAAAAGTGAAGCTGCAACAATCTCTGAATGAGATAACCCATTTACCAAATTGCTTCTTAATTGGAAGGGACAAAGGCTTTATTTTTCTCCCCGGTCAGCAACAAATGTGCTTCAAATGTGGCTCAAAAAGACACTTAAGCACTGACTGTGAAGTGTTTAAATGTAATCATCGTGGAGAGCTGGGTCACGTTAGTGCACACTGTTTTGGTACACCCCATTGTAACCTATGTGAGGAGACCAGTCATGTCTTCACAGACTGTCCATGGGCATCAAAAAAATAATGAAAACACTGATTTCGGCATACAGGACTTTTATATTCATAAAGCCTCAAAACCCACTACCACGGGTCCTAGGCGAACAGAGCCCTGAAATGACCCTAGGCATCCAGGTCATACCAGTCCACAGCATTCCCCCCACCCCCAGGCTGAACACTCTGAATTAAATCCCCAGACTGAATCTGTGCACTCAGAAGAAACCATACCTCCCCCACCCCCGTAGAAGCAGATAATGAATTCACAGAAGTAGTAAAAAAAAAAGTTGCAAAGAAAAAGACTGAAATAAAACTGCACCAGCAAGGAACAGCCTCAGCAGTTGATACAAACAGATATACAGTTTTACAGTGGGGGAGGGGGGTCAGAAGCAGAAGGAAAATCAGATAATGTGTCTGTGGTTTCTTCTGTACTTTCTGATGCTAAAAATTCATCAGAAAATCAGTCAAACAGCAGGAGGAAAAGGATGGGTACCAGAGCAGCAGTAAGAAAGAAACCACCATGAGGAGCAGACAGGAACTGAACTGGTGGAGGCCCAATATGTGTTGAAAGTGGCATTGCTTAATGCCGCCAATAGTTTACAGTCTGATAGAAAGAGACTGAGCACTTATGCAATGTTCTACAATACTGATTATGATTTTTTTCCAGGATGTACAATTACATTCGGAATTTGAAATGGAAAGAGCAAAGAATGGATGGATACATAGATACATAGACAGTGTCGGCAGATAAGGGCCTATGGCCCACCCAGTCTGCCCATTTGAGCTTGTAAGTTCAGTTTGTTTTCCTAGAAGTCTGCTGCCCCTTACCCCTGACCTCCAGAATTCCTTTATGTCTATCCCATGCATTCTTAAATCCTGTGATTGTTTCAGCCCCCACCACTTCCTCTGGCAGGGTGTTCCACTTGTCCACCACCCGTTCTGTGAAGAAATTCTTTCTCATGTTTCCTCTGAATCGTCCTCCCTCCAACTTCATCCCATGCCCTCTAGTCCTGGAACATCTTTTTCACTTAAAAATAGTGTTTTCCTGCACCCTGTTCCTCCCTGTAAGATACTTGTATGTCTCTATCATATCCCCTCTCCTCCTCTCCTCCAGGAGTACATGTTCAGTTCCTTCAACCTGCCTTCATAGGACTTGTGATGCAATCCATGCACCATCTTTGTTGCCCTCCTCTGAACCTTCTCTACCCTGTCTATGTCCTTACGTAGGTATGGTCTCCAGAACTGTACACTGTATTCCAGGTGGGGCCTCACTAGTGTCTTGTATAGCGGAATTATGACCTCCCTTTTCCTGCTGGTGATGCCCCTGCCTATACATTCCAGCATCCTATTTGCTTTTTATTTGCCTATTTGGATGGATGTGGGGTCCCAGTTTGTGGTCAATGGGGGAGGAGGTGTGTACAGAGGTTTTTTTCCCCCCAACATAAAATACACATTTTAAACATAGTAGATATAGTCCCAGATAATGCATTTTTGTTGGATATAAAATTTTGAGAATAGAATTTAGGTTAATTGATGTATATGCTCCTCAGCTCAAACCAGACAGGGTGACTCTTTTTAAACTAATCAGGCATTATCTATTTTCTGCTAAACACATTATTTTGGGAGGGGACTTTAATCATAGTATGGCAGTATCTGACAGAGGTTCAAAAACCTTAAATGTATTTTGTGATGCTGATATTTTGAAACAATTATTGGAGCAAGCTAATTTAGTAGATGTTTTTCAACAAAGATATGATGTACCACCAAGAACATATTGTTGTAAGTGCTAGGTTGACCAGAATAGACTATGGCCCAGATATTCAAAAGGGTTGCGATGGCGCAACAGTGTTGCGCCATGCACAACCCACTGATGCGCTCTGGTGTGATATTTAAAAGGGAAAAGTGCACCTGCACAAATCCTGATGTGCCGGGGTGCATCAGTAATGTATGCAGGCACAGGTGGGGGCGTGCCCATGCATAAACTGCACAGCCCGATATTCAGCCCGGGCCATGCAGAGTTATGCAGATGCAACCCCTACCTGCGCCTGCACAAAGTTAAGCCAAAAAAAAGGAACAAGTCGAGGGCCACCCACAGGTGAGCTGCCACATTGCAGGGCGCAACACAGCAGCTGCCACCTGTGGGTGGCCCTCCGCTTGTTCCTGCCACACCTGGCGGCGCCCTCCCATGCCCCGATCGCAGGCTGAAGTGTCCCCCAGTAGCCCGATCGTGGGCATAACAGAAACTTTCCTGCCCCCCCAGTAGCCCGATCATGTGCAGCACAGTATTCTCCCCCCCTAGCAGCCCAATCACGGGCATAACGGTAGTCCACCCTCCCCAGAAGTCCGATCACGGGCATAATGGTCTCCTACCCCCATTAGCTCTGATCGTAGGCATAAATGACTCCCCACCCCTAAGTAGCCTGACTATGGGCATCGAGACATCCCCTCCCAAAGTCCAATATCCCTGGTGGTCCAGTGGACCAGGAGTAGCTAGATCACGGGCAGCATTCTACTCCCCCTGCTATTCTGGAGATTAGTGCTCCCACTTACCACCATGGAGCCTCACCACCTCGCCTTCTTCGGCCAGCCAGCAGTAGCACCTCACTCCGCCTGCCGCCTCACACCCCACTCGACTGACATAGACAGAGCTCTATTGGTGTCAGAGCATGAGCCAATGGTGCAGTAGCTCATGTCAGAAAGTCGTTCAGATATGTGAATGAATTCAATATCTGACTGACTTGTACAGTATGGCTGCACGCCTACTGGCCTATGCTCTGAACCCATGAGCCAATGGTTGTAGCTCCATATCAGACAGTCATGTCCAGATATGTGATGAATTCACATATCTGGACTGACTTGTACGGTATGAGCAGCACGCCCATTGGCTCATTCTCTGAACCAATGGGCGTGCAGCCCTACCATGCTGTCAGTCAGAGGGCGGCAGGGCGGCAGGTGGGTGGGGTGCTGCCACCCACTGGCTGACAGGGGGGAATGGGGTAGTGGGGCTCCCTGGGCAGGTGAGGAGGGGGGCCACTAGATCACCAGGGATATTATACTTGGGGGGTAAAGATGCCACCCCGATCGGGCTACTCTCGGTCCACTGGACCACCAGGGATATTGGACATTGGGAGGTCTGATGCCCATGATCGGCTACTGGGGTGGGGTATTTCATTTATGCCCTACGATTGGGCTACTGGGGGTAGGAGACTGCTATGCCCATGATCGGGCTGCTGGGGAGAATACTGTGCTGCCCACGATCGGCTACTCGGGCGGAGGACAGTTTCTGTGTGCCCATGATCAGGCTGCTTGGGGAATACTATTATGCCTGTGATCGGGCTGCGAGGGGGTGCCGGTCCCTCAGTGGCTGCTGCTCTGGCAGGGCGCCAGGCACAAGTCATCAAAGATTGGTGCACCTGCATAAATGGCATGCAAATGGGGCCGTAATTAGATGCAAATGGCCCCCATGCGCCTTGCATAAATTATGGCCCCATTTGCATGTCACCCTTTGAATATCGCAGGTGCTGTGCATGGCTCAATGGAACTTATGCCACCACATCTCAATGCTCCACTCTGACCATTTGCGCTGGTGCAGTTCCACTGTGCCATGCACAGTGGGTGTGGCCAGGGGGCGATATTCAAAGAAGCTGTGCCATAGTGCAACTCCATTGAATATCACCCTGGCCACACCCCTACGTAACTATTTTGTGCAGCGCAGGCGCTTGCCTACAGAATGGCACAGTTTGAATATCTGGCCAATTTGTTTATTTCCCAAATTTAAACATTTCAGAGGCAGAAGTGGGTCCAATAGCTATATGTCAGACTATGGCTTATTCATGGTTATGGACCAGAACAGCCCGGAACAAAGTAGGGGTCCAGGTATCTACAGATTGAATTCAAGCCTATTAGAAAATGACATCATAACCCAAGTTTTTTGAAACTTTTTGGAAGCCAGAAAGTTCAGATTTTTGTATAATGCTAAGAATGACTGCTGGAAGGACATGAAAAAAGACATTTCAGACTATTTTAAAACTATGGGGAAATTAAATGGAAAATTAAAACAGATAGATATGCAGGCAGTGTAAAAAATATAAATACTATTCATTACAGAAGGAAAACATGGGAAATATTTCAACACAAATACAGGAAATAAAAGCAGAAATGGCACAGGTGCAATATGATTGACATAAAAACATTGGAAAAAGAACATCAATTTGGCACGCACGGAAAAAGAACTTAAACAAACTCCTTTGATATTTGCATCCAATTAAGAGAAAATAAAATCATATCATATGTTATTACTGCTTCTGGTAACACAGTTACTCAGGCAAATTAAATATCACATGAATTAGAGCAGTATGTACAGCAAATGTTTACTGGGAACCAGTTTTGTGAGACATATATGAGGGAATGGTTAACGACTTGTCAGCTACCTACAGTACCAGTAGAGTTCCATAATTTATTGATAGCCAAAATTACAAGACAGAAACTACAGTCTGTTATTCTTTCACTAAATAAAGGGGTAGCACTAGGTGTTGATGGTCTCTAGTGAACTTCAAAATTTATTTTGAAGTTTTAGCAGAGGAATTAGTAATAGTATATAACATGGCATTGGAGGAAGGTAAACTGCTGGTTAGTATGTATACTAAAGGAATAATACCTGACTGGGTGGATGTTATGCTAGGATAACATCCACCTCGGTGGTTGGGCTCGAGGGCCACTGGGCCGAGGTGTCCAATACTGGAGAAGGATGTTATCCTCAGCATAACACCACACCCTCCTGGAGGGCATTATTCCTATTATACAATGGCTTATTGTTTTATACACAAACAATAATTTTAAATAACATTTGTTAGTGTTTAAAATATTTTTAAGAGAAGATGCAAACAATCATCAATCTCATCCCATCATCAGCAGGGATGTTATGCCAGGATAACATCTCTGCTGTGATGGCCAACTGACCAATCAGAAGCCAGAATTCTTTCTTGTCATTATATAATGATTTATTTCTACTGCTGTTTAAAATGGGAATGAGGATTGTTGAGAAATTGAGACCAATCACACTTTTAAATACTGATTGCAAAATTTTAACTAAGTTATTGTGCAACACATTATCTTTAGTGTGAGACAATATTATTCACCCATTACAATTTTGTGGGATTCCTCACAGAAAATTTCAGATGGTGATATTACTACAGGAAATATTTACAAAGGGCATGAGGAAGAATTGATGGGTTATTTATTAAGTATTGACTAGAATAAGGCTTTTGATAGGATTGAGCATTTATATTTATGGTCTGTCCCATAAGTTTACCAATTTCCCACTAAATGTATTTCCTGGCTTAAAACATGTTATGCAAAAGCTACCATCATATCCTATGTCAAAGGCTGGATGGGAAGGAGTGCCAGATTTTTAGAGGAATAAGAAAGGTGCCTCTTAACCCCTATTATATATTTTAACAGTGGACCTTTAATACATAAATTGAATCACTCCCCAGACATAATAGGATTATCACCAGCAGTGATGACCTCCTCTTGTACAATAGCATATGCAAATGATTTATGTCTGTTAATTTCAAATGATAACCTGGCAAAGAAACTGGGAAAATACTGGAAGAAGTCACAACAATGTCTGGCTCTGAAACAAATGTTGGGAAAAGCAGCTGCTTACCAATCGGTTTACCAGGAAATCATGGAAAAGAGATTTTGAGATACCTATCCAAAATGGATATAATAAAATACTGGAATATTTTTGGACCACAGGATATGCAATTTTATAACTGGGAAATTAAATTATAAGAAACACTCAGTAAAGTTGCTCAATGGAATAAGTGTTGTGTGTCAAAGCAGAAGATAGTTTTTTTTTAATCAAGACTTTTTTAATTCCAATGTTTTTGCATTTAAGTATAATTTTCCTACCCTGAAGAATTTAGAAACATTATCGTTTAGTGTGTTTTCCAATGTTTGAGGGAAACAGGCTCAATCCTATAAAAAGAGGAAACATGTATTTACCAAATGCTAAAGGAGGTTTAGGGATGATAAATCCTTTAGTTATTTTTCATTGTAGTTTTTCTATCATAACATTAGTCCTCTGTTAAAACCATACTGCAAAATATGGGCATCTTGGGTATTGGATTCTATCAATCCCATACTGTCAGCGTGGGAAATGCAGCAACCTCCGTATAAACAAAAATCATTGGCAGGGTTATTCCAAGTGTTTCAGTGTTCCTTTAAAAAAATTAAGACATGGAAAATTATGAAATTACATCTGCAAACAATATCTAGGAAAGACTTGTATACCTGAATTTTAGAGGAGTATTATTATGACTCACTCCATTATGGGTTTCGGCCAAAATTGGAAATTAATTTGATTATACTAATAGGTTCATAGGTAATTTTCAAAGTTCTGAAGACAATTTGTCCTTAATGAACTTGTCACCTGTTTGCTCTATTGGTGGTACATAAATTTGTTATTTCCATATATTCATCCAACTTATATGCCAAATAGTCCAATAACTGCTACTCACATGTGGGACATTTTATGCCTGGTTGTACATGGCAAGCTTGGAGTAAAACTAACTTAAAACACAAAGAAATATCAGAACATAATTGTCCTTGGGCAAACACTTGTGCTAATGTTCCAGAAACTATGGAGCATCTTTTTTAGAATGCCTTTGTTCTGTCATTTTGGTTATATTTACAGAAACAATGGCCATTTTCCCGCTTAAGAATATATTTCCCAGAACATTATTTTTGAGACTGTTGCCAATTCAGTGGTTGAAATTTGACCAAATTACAGTTCAATTGATACTTTTATGCATTAAATATAAATCATGGCAGGCAAGATGTGCCCTAACAATTAGGGAACAGTTTCTGACAATTGAACAAGTTTTCTATGCATTATTGCAAAATATTACAAGACTCCAAAACACAGATAAAAGAAGAGTCCAACTACACGCTGTAATAAATGCTGGAAGTATATTGACTGGTTAGAGACAGGCTAAAAAGAGAAAAAGACTATATGATACATAGCAAACATTTGCTTTTAGGGTACTGTCTGCTCATATGTGACAATATGTGATTTTTTGAATCCTGGGTTTAGTTTTCTTTTACAGTATGAGTATATTTTTATTTCATTTGAAGGTGACTTGAAAACTTATTTGCTTTTCTCATTTGGAAAACATTTGTAAGGGGCAGGTATGAATTACTACATGATTTTGCATTTAGTTTTTCTTTCCTTTTCAGATATTTTGGGTATTTTTTATGTTTTAAATAGTATCACTGAAATACTTTTTGATTCTTCTCTTTATTTAATTTTAATAGAATTCAACATGGTTTAATATTAATTGTTTGAAGTTGCAAGAAAACTTTCTCATACTCCTTTGGTGGGAGGGGTGGTGAGTATGTGAAAATACTTAATTTGCTTTAGTGTTTCTGTTTACATGTCTGTTTTCCCACAACATTCATATTACAGTTTTACAGTAGGGAATAGTATGCATTACTACTTATTGATTTTCTATTTTTCCATTTGTTTTCCCATTAATGGACGCATTATTTTATGTTTTACAAAAATGATATATGATGAAACATAAAACATAGAACACAGAAACATAGAATTTGAGGCAGATAAGGACCACTTGGCCCACCCAGTCTGCCCATTTCCTACCTGATGAATAAGCTGCAGATCCTAGTTAACCAGCAGCCTACTTCTTCCTACCCCCACCCCCTAGAATTGCCTTATGACTGTCCCATGCATGCTTGAATTCCACCACTGTTTTTGACTCCACAACCTCCTCTGGAAGGCCGTTCCATGCATCCACAACCCTCTCTGTGAAAAAATACTTCCTTAAATTACCTCTGAGCTGCCCCCCATCTTCAAGTTGTGCCCTCTTGTTCTTGCACACCTCTTTTTTTGAAAGATGCTACCCTCTTGGACTTTGTTGATTCCCTTGAGGTACTTGAAAGTTTCTATCATGTCCCCCCTCTCCCTCCTTTCCTCGAGGCTATACATATTAAGCTCCTTAAGTCTCTCTTCATATGTCTTCTGGTGCAGACCCTGCACCATTTTAGTTGCCCTCCTCTGGACAGCTTCCATCCTGTCTATGTCTTTGCAGAGATTGGGTCTCCAGAACTGCACGCAGTACTCCAGATGGGGTCTGACCAGCTGTCTGTACAGAGGGATGATAACTTCCTGTTTTCTACTAGTGATGCCTCTTCCTATGCATCCCAGTATCCCCTCAGCCCTCCTTGCTGCCCTCTCACATTGTTCGCCCACCTTTAGGTCATGTCTGATACTACTCACCCCAGGTCCCTTCCATTTTTGTTGTTGTTAGTATCTCACCCCTATTGTGTACTCTTCCCAGTGTTTTTGTTTCCCAGGTACATTACCTTGCACTTCTTAGCACTGAATCTAAGCTGCCATACATTTGACCATTCCTCTAACCTTGCCAAGTCCCTTCTCATCCTTTCCACCCCACCTTGTGCATCAACTCTGTTGCAGATCTTTGTGTCATCTGCAAAGAGACATACTTTTCCTTCCAGTCCCTCTGCAATGTCACTTATAAAGACATTAAAGAGGACTGGTCCTAATACTTAACCCTGCGGTACCCCACTAGTAACCCCCCTTTCTTCAGAGTGGACTCCATTTAATATTACTCTCTGTGTCCTATTCTCCAGCCAATTCTTTACCCAGGCTATCATCTTGGGACCCACTCCCAGGCTGGCTAACTTGTATATTAATCTTTTGTGTGGGACAAAATACTTATTTTATTTTTTTAGGATTTTTGATTTACTTACCATGTGCCATTTAACATGTTTTGTAATATTATTTTAAAGTAACAATAAAAAATTCCCCTACTGATGTGTAGGGGAACCTCTGACCAAGGATGACTGACTTAGTGCCTGGGCAGATGGAAAAAGAGTGGATGTGTGGTTGATTGGAAAGCTGGTCTCCTCTCCAACTGTGGTGGTAAAAGAAACTGAAGTTGTGGGAGCTATTTCAGAAAAAGCTATTACACATGAGGTTTTACATTCAGAAAAATATAATACTGTTTAGAATGCTTTAATGGATATTTCTTCTGCCATATCAGCTGAAATGGAGAACGGATTCACAAGTCTACAAATGTTTTGTCTGCGCTGAGATTCAAGCACTATTAGTGACAGAGGAAGAATCCTTTCATCAGAGAAGATGGGAGCTTTCAAATGCTTTGCAGGATGCAGCAGCTAGTGACAGCAAGGCATGTTTGGCCCTGCCTAGCAATGCAAGCCCTCAGTTTATTTTCTCCAAGAAAACCAGTGGTGCGGTGACAGAACATTTGGCGGATGGGACAATGTTCCAAACTGCTTATAATTAACAATCCATGGTGACAGTGCTTTTGTTTGCCACTCACTCAGAAGACAGGATGGTGAAAACAACAGTAACACCTTTGGATAAACAACAACATTCTTAGGTGGACAGGTCTGCCTCTGCAGAAACCCTCTAGTCAGTCGAGCATTCAATACAAGTGGCAGGATGGGTATGCCTGGCAGACACAGGCAAATGGTTTTCTGGATTTTCTCCAATTAAAATACAGGGGGTGAACATGACTACACCTATTAATAATATCTTGGAGCAGGAAACTAAAGGGATTGTAATGCCACTGACAGTAACAGTAGTACAGTTTTAAATATAGGAAAACATTTAGAGTATATGGGCAGTGGCATGACTTCTGTTTCTGACTCTCCTTTGGCATTACCATAGAACTTTCTCTAACGCAGAATCCTATTTTGCAGATACCAAATGTTGCAGCAACCTCCCCATTCCCTTTACTATTAATACTGAACAAAGGGCTGATTATTTGAGTGATTATCACTTTCCACTGAACATTTGCCTGAAACTAATACTACTGAACAACAAGAAGGCCCTCCACCTGTACCTACTCAAGAACAATGAGGGAATAACTCTAGGTCTTATGCATCTTTTCTCAGACTCCTATCTATGCAGCAAAAAGACACAATGTAGTATGCATATTGTTTAAAGGGGGATTACAGACATTCCCAGATAGGAAATTTGTGGCAAGGACTTTGTTGAAAGACAATTTGCATTTTTTATTCCTCAGAAATGTATGCACTTATTTATATTTCAGGGGAGTCAACCTTTGACGTGAGTGGATTGGAAAAGTTTAGGGAAAGATATAATAGTGTTGAAACCTTGCCCATCTGGACTTCATTTGAAGTCATTCCTTTATCTCAACCTGCACATAAAACTATAACAGTCCTGTTTAGGAATGAGGGAGTTAGCATGATCTGATATTCTGGCTCAAACAGAGATGTACAGTTACAGGCCACCTAGAAGTCATCTTTGATACAGAGGATATCTGGACTGGGGGTTGGTGCACCAGGGTCATTTTGAGATCCACTGATGCAGGGTTACAACACCTACCCATCCCTTTTCTTAGGCAGGGACAGGGGTGTCCTGTTTTATGCAGGACAACCAGAAAGTTGTTATAAATGCAGGATGCCAGGCCACATTAGCAGTGTTTGTGACAAGTTACGATGTATTCTCTGCAACAGTATAGGCCATATTAGTGCACACTGTAGGAATACTGTAATGTGTAATTAGTGTTGGATGAAGGGGCACTCTTATGCTACATGTCCCAAAGCTGCACACAGACAAACAGCTAACAGTGATTTCAATGAGCAGAGGCTTTTGATAGTGGTAGCACAGAGAACACATTCTACTACTGCCTCTTCATGCCCTGTTCCAGCCCTAGAGCAAACCCAGACTTTACGACAAGAGATGGGTAGCAGAGAGGGAGATGGAGATTGCTGACCCCCCTTCCTAAACAAAGACAGTGGTGTGAGTACATATCAGGAGATGATTTCAGAAGTGGCAATCACTACCCTTACACACACCCAAACTGACAAATGGCAATGCCTCACTCCCCCCTCTGGAGGCTGCAGAGGTAAGACAAGAGTAGCAGCAGCAGAGGTAACCAGAAAGAGATAGCCATGGAGTCAACCAGCTTCAAAGGTTCCTAAAATTAATGCTACTCCCATGCAGAACAGATTTCAGGTTTTGCAAAAGCTACTGACCTCTGATAATGAATCAGAAGACTTTCAGGTGAGCATGGATAAAACTGAAGGGTACTCTGAAACTTAGACAAGTGACAATGAGGAAGGGACACAATCAAAACCTAAACTGAAAGGAGGCAAAACAAAGCAGGAAAATAAAAAAGATCTACAAAATGGAAACCCCATAATGATTTTTTTCCACTCCTTAAATATTTGCACCTCTAACATACTGTTCTATTAATGTGAATAACATCAAAAATAAACAGAAACAACTCTGTTTTTCACATTTAAGGAATAAGAGCAATGATGTCATTTTTACACAAGATAGTAGGCTCCATACTGTGCAAGAAATAACACACACAACCAAATGGTGGTGTTCTGGGGTCTCCTAATGGTCCATAGGGTTGAAATCTTGTTCAGGGGTGGCCATACTTTTCAATAATGTTTATGTGAAAGTCCTGAAATTAATTGACTCAGTACTAGGTAGAGCATTGATTCTGCACATTGTATATCAGAATACATATTTTCATTTAATTAATATTTGTGCTTCACAGACAAAATCAGAGTACAGTTATTCCAACAAATCCAACCTTATTTGCATATTTCTCATAATATACTTTGGGCTGGGGATTTTAATTTCCACCTCTCCATTAAAGATAGAGGACCCGATTCCAAGTTGAATGTCACAACTCTCTGGCATATGTGAGTTGCAACAGTTGCTGCTACACCAGGGACCCTGCACCACATTCCAAAAGTGGCAGGGTCCTGGAACTTGCAACATGTGGGTTATGCCATGCGGAGGCTAATGTTACGGGCATGGCATAGAAGCCCCGCATGTCACAAGTCATGGCCCACTACTGGCAGCCCCCTCACCAAGGAACACCATGGCACACTCCAGGGGGCATGGGGGGCAGGACAGGTGGCACAGGTGTCTGGGGGATGAACTGGAGATTGGACCAACCCCAGGGTCCCCAGTATTTGGGGGAGTGGGGGGCAGGAGTGTTCTTGTGGGGGCATGGGGAGCACACCAGCACCATTACCACAGTGCTGCAGAGTGGGCATCTGACAGATGGCACTGTCGGATGCCCCTTAGAGCAGCTCTGAGCTGCTCTAACATCACTCCTCCAGTGCGGATCCTAGAATCGCAGCAACAGTTTACAGCAGCTGCCCTCTTGGAATTGGGTGCTGTTGCTGCCAGAACCTGCACTTGCGCCATGTCGTTGTGGGCTGCAGTGTAGTGGGTGGTGTAACCCATGATTAGTGTAGCCCGCGAGCCAACATGGCACAGGTCACCTCCTAAAATCAGGACTGGTGTAACACTTGGCATAAGTAGCTAGATACCTCAAGGGTTTGGTGTATCTCGGCTTACGACCGGCATATGCGGATTCTGGAATTGGGTCCTGAGGCCTGCTACAACAACTAAAAAGGTGTGCTGTGACATGTCTTACCTAAAGAATATTCTCCAAACAGCTGGTTTAATAGATGCTTGTTATCGAACAACATCAAACTAGATCCCACCTTTCAAAAAGAAACTCAGCTACAAGGATTGATTTCTTTTTACTAACAAAACACTACCATTTCAAAAGCCTTTATAGCTCCAGTTGCATATTCGATCATAATGAATGACACATAGTTGTCAGATCTCAGTCTATCTACATACATGGGCCCGCCTCAGAAACTGAACTCTTCCTCTTAATACATGAAGAGGTTAAACAACACTTGCAATATTTCATTATAACTAGGAAATCTGTTTATGACATGTATGATGACCCCATGCTATGGTGGTTTGACACAAAACTTGGCATTACTAACCTGTTAAAATCCATAGGTAGGGCCTTTGGAATAATTATTATTTACAATATTTCAAACATCATAACACTGCAGCACTTGATGTCTTTAGCATGAAACATGATTTTTCAAATCAAATTAGAGTAGTTAAAGAATCCATGAATTCATTTTGTAATAAACACAAATCTTAACAAGCATTTGTCAATGCCGAATGTGTGCTTGCTGGTATTGGCATTGGTACCTGGAGTTAGAGAGATGCATAATAGGAATGGCAGTATAGCACTGAACTAATGCCAACTCTCACCCTCACCCTGCAGAGACTGACAGGTGTTGGGTGTGCCTTTGGGTCATCAGCCATAATGCTAATGCCATCCCACCTCACCCCAACCTGCAGGCACTGACAGGTGTCAAGGTGTGCCTTGGGGTCTTTGGCCCTTATGCTCATGCCATTCCATAAGGAAATAAGCTGAGATGGATGCAGTATAGGAGAATGGGGTAAACCTTTTGGTCAAAGACCTGAAGGCACACCTCAATGCCAGTCAGTGGCTGTAGGGTGGGAGTGGGGGTGGAATTGCATAAGCATTATGGCTGAAGACCCCAAGCCACACCCCAATGCCTGTCAGTCTCTACAGGGTGGGGCATTATGGTTGGAAACCCTAATGCCCCAGGCATTTGTTGGTATTTTCACTATAAATTTTCATCATGGGCTTTTTGGCACCCCACCTCATGAACAGTGGCACTATCATTTTGTTACTGAATCCTGAAAGGTGATTTTGCACAGCAAATGCAAAATTTGGCACAACAGGTGCGAAAAGACATTTTGGGCACATCTGTACTGTTCATGAGGAGGTGTGAAAAAATGGCAATGTTGAAAACCTGGCATGCAAATATGAAAAATTGGTGAAGTTATGAGCATGTATAGAAATTGTATAATGCACACTTGTAACGCAGTCATTTTTTGGAATTTATTCACCTAATTTTCAACATGGCATTTTTGGGACCTCCTCTCATGAACAGTGGCACTGTGATTTCATGAATCTGTCCCAAAAGTTGATTTCACACAGTGCCACAGGTGCAAAAACACGTTTTGGGCAGGATGCAAAAAATGACAGCTGTACCGTTCATAAGGAGGTGTGACAAAATGGCAATGTTGGAAATTTGGAGTGAAAACATAAAAAATTGGTGATGTTATTAGCACGCATACAGACTGCGTAACTCATGCTTGTAACACAGTCATTTTTTTGAATTTTTTAATCATACTTGCAAAATGGGCTTTTTGGACCCCACCTCATGAACAATGGCACTGTCATTTCATGACTCAGTCCCAAAAGGTGATTCCAGTCAACAACCATGAAATCACATTTCAGGTCCAAGAAACAAAATGACAGTGCCGGTGTTCATGAGGTGGGGTCCCAAGAACCCCATGTTGAAAATTTGGGACTAAAACTCCCCCAAATGGCTGACATATCAACCTAAGTTAGTTCAACCCCCCCATTGACTGCCATTATAGCACTTACATTGATTTTCTTCAGTTTGTGGTCGGCTTTTTGAAGAGTACAGATGTGTTCCTGGTCCACAGAAGACTGCAGCACTCGACCTCCAGAGGTAAGTATGGGGTGGGGGGTAGTGCAGGGAGGTGGGGTGCTCAGAGGTAGGGTTGGGATGGTGGAGGGGCGGCAATGATGATGATGGACCATTTTCTTTTTCTTTAGTTTAAAAAAAGAGACCTTGAGGGATGGTTTTCTTTTTTACATGTGAAATAGTATGAAAAATAAATTTTAGCATACTGGGGTGGGCTCCCAGTGTGCCAGACTAGTGGGGGGAATCAATGCCAACCTAGGGATTGGGCACCCCGAGGGTGGCTGAAAAAAAGGGGGTTGGGGGGCACATCTGACACTGGATGTGGGCATCCTGGTACTGGAAAAACATAAAGAAATTACTTTGGCACACTGGGAGGGCTCCCTATGTGCTACAATAGTGGGGGTGGGGGCATGCCATCACAAGGATTGGGAACCCCGCTGTCAGCAAAAGATATGTTCGGGCTGTGGGGGAGTCATCCAACACCGGGAGTGGGCATCCCAGTGTCAGAAATATAATTAGTTTGGCACACTGGGGTGGGCTCCCAGTGTGCCACTTTAATGGGGGGAGGGGGGATACATGCTGACACTGGGACTGGACACCCTGATGTTTGCTCTCAGTGGAGTGTGTGGT
Organism: Neoceratodus forsteri; assembly: GCA_016271365.2. NCBI lineage: Eukaryota > Metazoa > Chordata > Ceratodontiformes > Ceratodontidae > Neoceratodus > Neoceratodus forsteri. Next base: position 47,772,868 of record CM057451.1, read on the forward strand.
GGGCAGCAGGAGCCACCATTTATGCAAAGACATGGCATGGCTCATTTATTTATTAACATGTTTCATTGGGAAAGGCATACTGAGCAAATGAGTTGCTCATAACTCCAGCCATGTCCATTACTGTGCACTGTAGTGCATGTGGCTGGAATGTGCCTGGTTGCCAGGAAGAGGGGGGTGAATAAATCTTCTACTACAGTGATGAAACTGCCCTTGATTGGAGCCACATATTTCTTTCAGGTGCGGCACTCGCTCTGAAACTGCCATCATCAGCAGCTTCCCTGTTGATTGGTGGCTGATGGATGCACCGATTAAAGTATCCCCTGCATTGGCCACAACACTGCCACACCTCTGCAATGCTATACTACCTCAATATGTTTCTTGTGCACTGCGTGCACAAATAAAGATAAAAATGCAGCAAGAATTTGGAATGCAAGGCAAGCTTGCAAATATCTACCCCTTTATGAGTTGCAAAGACAGAGTAAATAAGAAAGTGTTTGAAGTAGTGCAAGGATCGGATAAGGTATTAAAAACTACTCCCCAGGACGTTTTGATGGAAGTCAGTAATTATACAAGGGATTTATTCAAAACTAAACAGGTAGATCAGAGGGAAATTTCTTTATTTTTAGATTCAGTTGAAGTCCCATATTGCCCTCCCAACATATTACAGAACCTGTCCAGACCTATAGAACCCTGTGAAATAGAACTAGCAATAACATCATTAAGTATAGAAAAGGCTCCAGGAAAAATGGCTACCAGCCAAGTTGTATAAGCTCATTGGTAAAGACACTGCTGATGAATTAGCTGCAATGTACAACTATATGTTGAATCACTCAGAAATGTCTTTAGAATTTGTGGGGGTAATTCTTATATTCCTTGATAAAAAAGGGGATAAACAGATTTTAAAAAATTGGAGACCTATATGTCTGTTAAGCATTGATTTCAAAACAGTGACAAAAATCTTAAACAAAGGCTACTTACTGCAGCACCCCATCTTATCTCTCCAGCATAATCCTGTGTGGTGCCGGGGCACTCTATAATTGACCAGTTAATTCTTCTTAGAGAACTTTTTAAAAGGAAATCAGGGTTGAGGGAAGCTGGTTAAATTTTGTCCCTGGATCAGCAAGGGGCTTTTGACTCTGTAAACCATATATTCTTATGGCTGACTTTGAGAAAAATATGGTATTCTAGACATATTTATTTCCTAGCTACAATAGCTTTATAAACATGCCACTGTCACATCATATGTGAATGCACAATGTGGACCTTTGGTACCCCTAGGGAAAGGAGTTCGTCAAAGCTGTCCAATCAGCTTGCTGTTGTATGTTTTCAGCATAGATCCTTTATTACGGAAATGAAATGCAGAATTTCCCATTCATAACACAATAACAGAGCAAATCCCCTATTCTGCTATGACTAACGTGCATGACATCTGTATAATGGCACCGGGTTTGGTGGCAGAAAAACAAGCTATTACTGTATGATATGTACGGATTTTGGACTCATATCAGGGCTACATTAAATAAACAAAAATGCAAGGGATATGTATTGAGGGCCCAGACTCAAGTAGGGCAATCAGTGGCTGATATATGTCTATCAGAGGAACCAATCAACATTTTGGGTGTAGAATTTGGAGCTGCTGCACAAGATCTACATAACTGGGATCAAACACTGGAAAAAGAGAAAGTAATGGTGCAGAGATGGAATCAAAGCTAAAAGAACATATTTAATAAAAACGTATTTACTGCTGATATTTATCTTTCTTAGTCAAATTTTTCCTCCACCTAAATCCAGGGAAACAATACTTCTGAATATATTCTTTCAAGCAGTGTAGCGCAGCTGCTTGAATCCACTGAAAAGGAATATATTACATTTACTAGTGAAACAGGGTTGCCTTAACATGGTAAATCCAGTTTTATTCTTATATTGCCAGTTTTTTTACAAATGTTCAACCCTTACTTCAACATACTGGGAAGGTCCCGCACAGATTTATTTTTTCATTTATACAGTTATGATTTTCTAATTGGGAAACAGGGATGCAAAAGCTTATTAAATCCATCCCAGTCTATTTCTTATTTAAGAGACATATTTGTGAAATTAAAAATATGTAGAATATCTAGTCACATGGTACTAACTAATACAAAAAAAACAAGTTTATTCTAAGGTTTTAGAAACCTACTTTACAGAACTCCTAACTTTTCCAAAATGCCCATTACATTATACTTCTCAGTTACAAAAATGAATCATTTGAATCACATCTTCCTCCACAAATTAGACATCCATTGGCTATGCTGTCACAAAAAGATCAATATAAAAGCTTACCAAAAACATAAACAGGTGGAGGACAGAATATGCTCAAGACCAGGTTGTATTCAAGAACATGAAACAATGCAGCATCTCTTTTTTTCCTGTACCTATATAGGGACATTTTGGTTATACAGGATGTAGCAAAAATATAGGGAGAGCCTTGTTTCACCACAGTTACCCATGACATTCTTATCTATGGGATATACCCACATAGTTGAAAGAAATGGGATCACAGTACTCTGAATATAATTTCTGCAGTTTTTAAATGGTACATTTGGAACAGTAGAAGCCTTTTTACTCTGCAACAGAAGCAAATTTCACATATTGAACTATTACAGAAGGTTGTGACTGAATTAAAAAATGTGTATGTATTTGAATCAATGAAATATGCACAGAGACTTATTACAGAAGTGGAGAAACTTACCATGGGTTGCAAATAATGATGTTCCAGTTACATGAATCTTAGAAATTCTGATACTGTTACTGCAAACTGATAAAGTTTCCTTCATCTAAATGTTTTCATTTCTTTTAATATATTTATGATTTGTTATACTTCTTTTGAATTTTGTGGATGTTTGTTTTACTTTTAATTTTTTGTATTGCTTTGTTTTGTAAATAAGCTTTCCTTGTTCCTGAAAAAAAAATTTTTCTATCATTATGTTGTATTATTTTCCAATAAACAAATTCCCCTACTCTTGTGGTATGGGGCACTGCTTGTGGCTTGTATGTCATAGCAGACGAGTGTCTGGATAGAGAAGAGGTGGCTGGTGTACCTGCAGAGGAGCAGATCTTCCTCCCTGCAGGTCCAGCACAGATCAGTCTTCACAGCCAAAATGAGGATATTCAGGATTGTGAGATGGAGGAGGCTGGCAGTAGCCATGAGAATTTGGAATGACAAGCAGAGGATGATTTATTACAAAGTCTGAGTGCAAACCAGAAGCAGTGGCTACTGACCTTATTGCAGGAAAAAGTATGAAATGAACAGACCAACAGCATGGAACAACAACAGAAGCGACAGAATTATCAGCACCTGAGAGAACTCTATCTGGCAGGCCTGTCAGCACTGCCACCAGTGACGCAGTAGCATCAAAGATGCTGCCGGAGTCCTGACCAATGCCCAGTTCAGACAGCGGCAAGGAAAGTGCTATGGACTTGACAGCTGAGTCGGCAACATCAACTGGACAGCAAACTGTGAGTGTTACTAAAGAACAGCCAATTCTTGATAAATCTAAAAAGGAAACACAGCAAACTGAAACAAAATTAAGACAAGGGAGTGCGAGTGGCTCAGCCCCACAAGGCAACATAGAGAAAACACCTTGGTCTGTGGGTAAGGCTCAGTCTGAGGCTGAATGGAAGCAAATGGAGTCAGGGGAATGGATACCTGATCTCGCATATGCACCGATACTAAGTACTTCTTTCACAGTAAGCATAGTAGAAATGGGAAAAACACTACAGGGGCATCCCAGACAAATAAAATACGTAGACCTATACAGTTTGCCACTGATTTTGACAACAATTTGCTTGCTGAGGATGTTCTAGATGGAACAAGCCAGTCAAACCCAGATATGGTTGAGGGAACTCTTAATAGGACACATCAAAATTGGGGAGATAGAGTGGATGATGCTATGGAAAATAATGCAGGTCCCACAGCAGTACAAGCACCCCAATTATGGGCAGGGCTTCATCAGAGGGATCAGCCCTTTCACAACATTGCTCCTGAACAACACAGGAATGTTTCTTGATTACAATATCTAGGTCATCTGCCCAACGTGCCTGATCAAATATATGTGGGACGGACTCTTATTAAAAAATCAATGAGATTCTTTTCAAATGAAATGTATGCATTGATCCATGCTTCTGGGGATAATATCTTTGATGTAAGCTTTAAAACCATGATGATCCTAGACAGATTCTGGGCTACATATGAAAAAAAAATACTCTGCTCTGTGGCTCCCATTCAAAGCAATCCCACTAATGAATCCCTATATAAAAATGCAACTATATTATTTCATAATGAGGGCTCATGTCCATGATATCACACACTAGCTCACACAGTGATGTGATCTGCTAGGGCAGCCACAGCCAATACTGGATAAGGAGCACATCTGGATGGGGGTGGAAATGTAAGATGAAACTTTGTGTTACAAACCAAGGGACAAAACACTTACCAAGCTCCTTATTTTTGGGTAGGGATAGGGGTTATTGATTCTACCCAGGCCAGCCCAAAATGTGTTTCAAATGTGGCTCCTTGATGCACCTGACTAATGCATGCGACAGAGTAAAATGTAACCTGTGCCTGAAATATGGCCATCATAGTGCAGCATGCATTAATGACCTTAAATGCAGTCTATGTGAAGAAATCAGGCATGCATATCATATGTGCCCATGGGCAACACACAACAGGTATGACAGGCCAGACTAAGACACTATTTTGACATCCTCCCAGAAAAACAGTATTGAGAAACATAGGAAAGCAAGAGAAACTCAAGACAAGCTGAATCAAATCTGCCTGAGCAATCCCAACCTGATCTTAATCAAGAGAATGATAACCCCCCCCCCAAGACATGGACATTGAGACAGCAGGCCCTTCTAGTGAGGCTGGAACAGAACAGTCACTCACAAAACCTGGTGGGGATGTATAACAGAAACAGCCAGGAGGAAATGGTGATGGATGACAGAAAAACAGATACCCTAATTATGCCACCTCCTGACATCACTGTCGTTGTCTAAAAAGAAGGGCACTCCAAAAGAACACCCCCCAAAGCTAAACTTTCAAAGTTATCAGCATTACAGCATGACATTTCCTTAGAAATCAAATATGAGGTGTTACAATCCCAAGAGTCAGACCAGGATGGGGAATCTGAAACATCATCCACAGTTTCTTCACAGCAGGGTTTGACATCAGACTCAGAAGATGAGCAACTGGCTGTTAAAGTTCAAGCAGTCAGGCAGAAACAAAAGAACTTGAGTGTACAACCACGTAGCAGTAGAAGATTAGGGAAGTCAATGTAGGATGGTATAATAGAACATCCCACCCACACCTTAAACTTCCATGGCCTAGGGATAGGTATGTGATGTTGCCACATTGAATGTCAACAGTATTAAGAACAATGGAGTTTGCCCTTTAAGAGACAGACCAAGTTGTCCAGGTGGACCCCTCCCTTGATACAGAAGGTTTGCTCAGAAGCGGGGGCGTAAGGGGAGGGACCAAGGCAGACAGGAAAGGGGAGATCTAAGAAGGGAAAGAGACAGGGATAGGAAAAAGGGAAAACAGGAGGGGCCAAATTGCAGGGTACATAAGGTCCAGCACAGAGGTTTTCAGCCTCTTTTGCTGAAGTTTTGTTTCCTCCCAGCCACCCGTCAAAAGGAGAATGGGGAGAGGAGTGTGGGAGGGCTTGGGATGGTCTGTCAGAGGTAGATGACAGAAGTTGTCTTGTCAGACATTGGTGGACTGCCAGAGGTGGAAGGCAGCAGAGGGGAAAAAAGGGGGGAGGGAGGGGGAATGAAAAGGAATATAAGGAGAAGAAGAAGCAACAGAAGGGCAGAAAAGCAGTCTGAGTTGTCACCGATACTACAAGAAAAAGAGAGAAGAAGAAAGCACCAGGTTTTCACCTGGGTGGTGTGACAAGAAGAGAAAGAAGAAGATGGGGTGATCAGAGATTGATACTTTAATGCAATATAAACACAGAATTGTGAAAAGAAATAATGATAAACGGTGATGGTATTTGTAAATATAAATGTGAAATATAACAGATTAATTGCCAATCTGAGCACAACAACACATCCGGGACAACAGAAGAAGACTGGTGACCTTTTCTATTCTAAAGGATTTGCATTTGGACATTTGTCTCTTAAAAGACACACAATTAAGTACTAACTCTGAAGTTGCCTCAGCAACTAGACTCTGATGCAGGAGCCCATCTTTTTATTCTTTTAGAACTGAGAGATGTGGAGGGGCTAGGATTTTATTCAAAGGATACAACTATATGATCACCAAAATTGTGGATATTATCCCAGGGAGGGCATTGTTGATAGATTTTAACCACAACAGTATGGTTTGGAGAGTACTGAATATATATGCACCCCAGACTAAGAAAGAGAGCCTACCGGGTCATAATGTCATATGCTTAATAGCGTACAACATTGTAGCTTACCCGAAAGAGCACTGTCCAGGACAGTGAACAGTGCAATACTGCATATACTGCTGTACGCAGTATTGCACCATTCACACACTCCCAGGCAGAGGATAAGACCTCAGCTGGGAGTGGGTTCCACCGAGCAGCTGCTGTGGCTCACTGGACTGAGCCACAGCAGCAGGAACCCAGGCGCTGTGTCTGGGACCGGGTTTGATTCCTGGTCCCAGACATTTTATTTTTATTCACATTTTGTGCACTCCCCGAGTTGGACCCCCCCTGGAGTTGAGAATCTTTAGTGGGGGGGTCCAGGGGTGCAGCCTCCTGTAATGGGGGGTGTGGGGGCGGAGCATCCCACAGAAAAAGAATTATGACATGGCAATAATCTCACTGTATTGGCAGCACGATTTTTGTTATAAAGAAGGGGCTGTCTTGTGACATTATGACCCAGTGCCGAAAGAGAGGGTGGATTTATTTAATTTGGTAAAATGATGCCTAGTGACTACTAGGAATCTAATCTGTGCTGGCTACTTTAATTGTATATGTAACATTGCAGATAGAGGGGCCTAAACAACTAAACAATATTGCGATTCCAATGCACTAAACAAAATTGTTGAGAATCTAGAGCTGGTAGATACGTACAGGAGTGTACCCCCCACAGGGGGATATACATTTTATAAAAGCACCCTTGCTACAGGGACTGACTATATATTTTTCTTTAAGCCACTTAAAGTCCATAGAGCTCATGTGGTTCCAGTTGAAAACTCAGATCACTTACTGGTACTGGTACACGTTAGTCCCTCAGCAAACACACCAATAGGTAAAAGGTACTGGAAGCTTAATGCTACTTTAATGGAGAATCATGATATTCTAACACATATACAAGACTTACTAAATGTCAGAAAGTCTGTAGCTTGTCTAGAAGATGACTTGAGCAGAAGTGGGTAACTATCAAATATGACATAAAGAAACTGATACAAAAACTAGCCCATGAACATATGTGGAACAATATAAAAATACCTCACTTTAACAGCTCAATTTTTAAAATACTTACACTTGTTAATGAAGGTTTTGATACATATACTGACAAATACATATACTTAAACTGAAATGGAGCAGTTACAATACTCCAGGGCTACCTCATGACTTCATGAACATCAGATTAGTACCCTGGGAAAACGAATGCAGAGACGATGAAAGTTGTAGGGAAAGGATTCAACTGATAGTTATGCATGAATTATATAATCAAGCAGGAATAGAGATGCACACAAAGGAAGACATTCTGGCAACAGTAACACAACATATGCAGTCATTATGTTCAGACCCTGAAATACCAAAAGAGCATATTCAGCAAGTCTTACAAGATGTGGCCCTACCAGATTTACCACCAGAAATAAAACAAAATTTAACCATCCCAATTACATTACAGTAGGTAGAATCTGCCATTAAATCTTTAAAAAATAGCATGTCACCTGGTCCTGATGTCCTGACGCCAGAAGTTTTATAAGATACTAGGAAAAGACCTAGCTGAGATTCTACTGGTAGTGTTCAACAGTATGTTGCAAGATGAGAAAATAGCACCCCAGTTGGGAGTGTCTATCCAAATATTTATACACAAGAAGCATGACTGGGCTGACATTAAAAACTGAAGACCCTTAAGTTTAATGAATACTGACATGAAACTTTTAATGAAAATCCTTACAAATAGATTAGCCTTAGCTGTGCCCTATTTGATAGATGCAGAACAAACATATACTGTTAAAGGGAGAAGTATTCAGGATAACCTGTTGCTTCTCTGGAAAATAATTGAAATGGGGACCCAGAATAAGGTGAAGGGATATGTATTAAGCTTGGACCAGGAGCAAGCATTTGATAAAGTGTCTCTTAGGTACTTAGGGGCCGTCCTACAGAAATACACACAAACCCGTCCCATTTTATACCTGGATTTTGAATATACTATATATAGGATTGCAGCAGCTAAACCTTTGGTTAATGGACATCTAGGACCTCTGGTAAAGATTAATAGGAGTGCCCAGGGTGTCCTATGAGTCAATTGCTTTATGTATTCTGTATTGACCAATTGCACAGGACAATTCAACAGGATTTAGGTATAGCAGGTATACTGGTACCTCCCTTAGGTAGACTACAAAAAATTATAGCCTATGCAGATGACATGTGTCTCATACTGTACTACCTGATAAAATAACAACAGAGATGGCACTAACTAGAATTGCAAATGTTACTGAAACTGTCAGACTCTGTATTAACCCTACTAAAAGTAAAAGCTATATACTGAGTGAAAATACAGAAAAAGTCCTGCACATTCAAGAAATCAGGCTATCTGATTCTACTATTACTTCCTAGGAATAAAATTTGGAAAAGGAGACATGGCTAAAGAAAACTGTCAGGATAAAATAGATATTAGCTCAGAAAAGTGCAGAGATGGAAATTATGGCAACGGACAAAAGAAAAAGGTGGCCTTGGTGAAAACTTTCATTGCTTATTTTTACGTACATAAGTGTTGTCTACCCCATCAAGCAGTTACGATGTCACCTTATTGAGTTTAGTGTTCCAGATTATATGGGAGAGTCAATTAAGCCCTAGTAAAGGAATGTTTTATACCGCCTACAGATATGGGGATTGTGTTTAATTAATTACGTTATTTTTCAGTATTTTTATACAGGCCAATATTGCTAAGTTTACAGCTCCTGGTAATGCAGACTGGGAAAAGGTGGCTGCACAAGGGTTAAACACAGTTAAACAGACATGGAGCTAATTTATAAGGGACTTAGGAAAACTTCTCAGCTTCCAGGATATGCAGTACCTCTGAAAGAAAAAATTAAAAAAATGGCAACAATCATTAACACAGGCAACTGTATCAAATAGATGTACATTATATTATATAATTCAGGAACATGCCTTTATGACTCCAATTGAATACAAAGGAGTGATTCCAGCAAGTTACTCTCAGATAGAATCATACTTACTGAATAAAAGAACACCCCCTAGAATGTGGGATATGATCTGGTTAAGCTGCCGTGGATGATTAGGTAATAAAGGTAATGCCAAACACAAGAGTCAGGTAGAGAGAATGTACCCGAGAATACAATGGGGGGCAGCAGGATAAGAGTCTACTACATTTCTTTATAGACTGTTTGTTTACAGAACACATCTGTAAGTTAATGGCAAATTATTGGAATAATGTGCATTGGAGAATGTTAACTTATGAGAATATTGTTACAAGATATGTGAGAACCATACAGAATATTGAAGAAGGCACAATGAGACTTATTTTTACGTGTTAAATTTTTTCTATGGCAAGTCAGGTATCAATATGTTTTACAGCAAGTGCATATTTCACTTTCAGCAGTCATATTACAAATAGAAAAAGAACTAAGGAAACAAAGTGTTTATGACTGTTCTACCCTCCCTTTGACAATGTGGAAAAAAGATGGAAACGTGTACCACACATTATTCATATACAAGAATAGTAATGTACTGACAAAAAAGAAACTGTAAGGAGGACTGAGTTATGATTGAGGATTTAGACTCTCATTTTTGAAAGAGGGGGTTATTTTCTCATTAAATAATACTTGAGTGAGGTAAATGGGAAAGGAGCTAATCGATGAGGACAATGCTTGGATTAATGGAGTGGAGCAGAAGTTACAAGAAGTAACATTACCTGTCACAGGGCAACTGCATACTGACAAGTCTGATCAGCTGAACTGGGCGATGAAGCAGCAGCATCAAAGCAAGCCACTGCCTTACACAATGCTGAACCATGCCTGGAACTGACATCTCCTCTGGAGGATCCTCTACAATCCACAATTATGACAGGTAAGACTTGTTGAAAATGCTCAGCACAAACTTGATCACGGAGGGATCTGTTAGGTATGGTACACACCAGTAGGTTATGGCTTGGCCTACAGCAGCCCCCAACACCAGTGCACAGAGTAAAACCTGCAAACTGATTCATCAAATGAATTAACTAAAAAGCTAAAATTACAAAAGCTTTAATTGACTCTTAGCAGGTAAACACTGCAGCCAGGACATTTTCTAGCACTGAGCAAAGGATGAAAAATAACCTTTCCAAACAAACAGTTACTTCTCACACAGGAAACTGGTCACCAGAACATGCCCTGGAAAATGCAGGGTGGATTCAGTCATCTGATGGTAAATGGGTCCCTGCCCTGAATGACAGTAAGGTTCAGCAATATACGGCAGAACTGGATAATGGAATAATAGTTACTGGAAAAACAGGCACCTATGAAACCCTCCAAAAGCATGCTTCCTATACAGAACTCAATATAAATGTGCCACATACTAAGCAGAATCTTGAAGCAAATACTGAAATAAACTCCACAACCAGGGTACAAGAACAGGCTGCTCCTCCAAATGTAACCACAGGACAAAGTATAGACAATCCTCCTTCAGGACATGATACACACAATCCTATGAGATTGAGGCCCACAAAACTACAATGCAGGATCCTTCAAGAAGAGCCTGGTTGGAACCTATGTTCAGACTATCAGATTTATTCCAAAATAAGGAGAACCAGCTGCCAGATGTAATGCTGTATACCTGATATTTAAGGAGGGCTTGAAACCCCTCCGGACAGACTATATAGCTAAAAGCTTATGAAAGGGTAACTAGAGTAGAGGAAAATTCACAGATTGATATACAAGTCAAAGACAAAAGCCTTGCATATGAAATACTAAAAATGTAGTAATCTGGATACATTGGGCTTATATATGGTAGACCCAGAAGAAATATTTGGGTGTTCAAATAGTGGAGACTGCCATGGAATGGATGCAGGAACCCAAGATGTTTCCTGACTTTCTACGGCAGATACTACTATGAGATAGTTTAAGGTTGTTGCAGGGAGAATGAATATAATCATTACATGGAACATAGCTGGAATGAATAACAAATGGTCTGATAATGACTGCCTATCTTTTATCAAATCTGCAGACATAATATGACTGCAGGAGATATGGCATGAAAAAGAAGAATGTATTATACTTAATGGGTATGATTTATTCCGCTCTCTGGCAATTAAAGGAAACAAATTGGGTAGGACCCTCGGGTGGATTAGCAATCTATGTTTAGTTTGGCCTGTTTACTAACCATCTACTTCTATATAGGGAAAACAACTTTGTAGCTTTGCTACTAACAAAATAAGATAAGAAAGTGGCAATATTTAATGTCCGTTCCCCCAAAACAATCTAGGTATTATACAGAAGATCTGTGGCTAACTTTAGAAAATGCACCTATGGAGGTCCAATTAAGGCATCCAAATGTAGAAATATTAATGATGGGAGACTTAAGTGCTAGAACTGGATTATATGATGGTCTTCTAGATAATTCATGTTTGGACTATTTACAAATGTCTTCTATACCCTGTAGAACCTCAATGGATACAACAATTAATAGGGCTGGAATTAAATTGACAGTGATATTAAAATTAACCAATCTATATCCATTGAATGAAAGGGTTATTGGTGATCTACATATTGCTGTCCTATATAACACCAATGGGTACATCCCTGCTGGATATAATTTACTTGTCTGGTGACATAGGATTTTGGAACTATTTGTGTGTCCCTTTTAGAACTGTGAGCAGCCATGTGCCTGTCCTTTTGTCAGGGAAACTATGCTAGGTGGACAGACTGGTAGATGACTACCTTAATGGAGAAGCACTAGTAGAAATTAAGTATAACAAGAGACTTAAATAGAATATTCAATTAGAGACTGAGCTGTCAGTGCAAGTTGAGAGCCTAATTGCCAAAATCTTTGAAAATGGACAGCATGATTTTACTGTTGTTGATCTTGGAATTTTGTATTGGATACATTTAAGTTTGTAAAACCAAATTATACAAGCAGACTACAATAAGATCTAATGTCAAACAATTACTACATGGCTTGACAATGATCGCATTATCCATAGATTGCTATTAAATATAAGGATTAGGAGACTAGACATTTGAGCGATGTTAATAGATTTAAAATTCTGAAACATCAGTTAAAGTCATATAATAAATTTCTAAAGGACAAGAAACAGCAGTATCAATGGAATAAATGGCAAGAAATGCTTCAAAGCATATATGAGGGAGATAGCAAGAAATTTTGAAACTTAGTATCTAAAGGCAAAAGTAATAACAAAACTAAAATTGATATTTATAAAAAAGAACAGGAGTGGGTAACCTATTTTGAAGGCATATTTGGTGAAAGTGTGAAAATAAAACAATTGGTTCTTCTGAGTAGTTATGAACCGCACATAATGATCACCAGACAAGAAATCTATATCACACTTAAATCAATGAAAACTAATAAAGCTCCAGGACCTGATTCAGTTCCTTTTCAGGTATTCCTGGCAAATGCCTGGGCTTGGATTGATTTATTGCTTACTCTATTTAACCAATTACTAAAGGAACTTTTCTCCTACCATCTTGAGAGAGGCAATTATTGTCCTATCCGTAAGAAAGAAGCTATCATGATCTGGCAATATACAGACCAATAAGTCTGCTGGATGTATCCTGAATTATTCTCTAAAATTATATTAGACAAATTATTGTTAGATCTAGATGGAAAGGGAGGTATTAGTAAGTTCTAAGGATTTAGAGCAAATTACAACACAGCTGATAACTGTTTTGTACTTTCATTTAATTAAAAAGTATGTATATTTACAAAAGCAAAAATACATGTAGTATATGTAGATTTTAAATCACCTTTCAATACTGTAAATAGGAGTATCCTATGGAATATTATGGCTGACAAGGGTATTGATAAACAACTTATACACGTACTGTAGTATCAAACAAAAAAATACACATGCACCTTCAAAAATCACTCTGAGCAAGCTGCTTGCTTGATTCTTAAAGTTTTATTTGCAGCGCCAGCCTCATGCCAAATGCTGCTTCCAGAAAAAGTTCTTACGTTTCACACCCTCCGGTGCTTCAACAGAGAATACATTTCACATACAAATCGATCCTTTTATACATATATACTTAATAATTGCACCAATGAAATACAAGGAATAAATTTTAACTAGATCACATGTTACTATCACTGAATTACTCTTCATTCACAAAATTGATTCAAACAATTGATCAGTGACCTGTTATTGTCACATGATAACTACTATGATTTGTTAGTATTCATTAATAAAAAAAAACATTGTTTACAAACTTGTCCAATTCTTAATCACAAAGTAATAACATTTTATAAAAAAACAAACATTTTTAAAAGTATTGAAATCACACATACATGTACTATTATTTGTTCAGCTCAAATCTTTTTAAGAAATAGATTACTTTGAACATTCATCATAATGCAGTATACATAAATCTATACCACACCATTAGTGCAATAAATCAATATCTTGATGGGTGTTGAATTAACAAACCATCAGCATCCATAACTTACAGTATCTTCATATTCTGTATGTGATATTGACTCTTATATGTCTGTGGATGTAGCACCTAGAAAATATACACAATTAATTAATATATTGGTACCTTGTTCATGCATAAAACAGAATTATCAAGTGTAAGGTACTAAGGTTTTGTGTCATGAAATTATATTTTAACATGGGCGATATACTGAAGGTGCTAGATTTTATGGTGATATGAATACCTACTTTTTAAGATGAGGGAGGTGAGTTCAAAAAAATCTCATTTGTACCTGGATAACTGAGCACTAGTGTTAAAAACTTGTTCATACATAAAGCAGAGTTATGAGCTAGAGGGTGCCAAAATGTTCGGGCAATAACATTGAATCAACTATATGCTATCACCTTCTCTTTAACAGGAAGGGGAAGGTTCAAACTTGTTGTTTAGACCTGGATTGCTGAGTGCTCCCAGTTTAAAAATCCATTCCTGCTCTTTACGATTTAACAGGTTATTCATATCCCCTCTTCTGATGTTTTTCAAATGCATTCAATACCCATAACACCAACATTATGTATTGACATAGTGTCTTGTGTATTAACATATACAGCCATCGCATAATGTATTATTATTCCTAATGGCTGACATGTGTTAATTACGTCATTCTTAATTTTCTTTTCATTCTACTTATGTAGAACTTGCCACAGCTACATTCCAGGAGGTAAATAACTGCTTCAGTATTGCAGTCTATCCAGCCAATAATCTTTTCCATACCCTCAGACTTGTTATTTGAAATTATTTTCGATTGGTCATAACCTACAGATTTGACACCTACCACAAGGTTTAGAGCCCCACTTTGTCTTATCATGATTTGTGTCTACTTCTAATTTGGGTAAATAACTCTGTACAAATGTGTCCCTGAGGTTCATACCTTGCTTATACGATATATGTAATGGTTTTCAAATAAGAAGTGTAGCTGTGAAATTCTCAAAATCTGTAGATTTTTCTGTACAATGTCAACAACTTGCTTAGACCCTCCATATGTAGTCACAAACGCCATGGGTAAATCATCTTTTTCTTAGTTTTTGGTCTAAATAGTGTTTCTCTCATCATAGCATCAGTGGTCCCTTCCTTCCTTAATAACATGCTCACTATAACCTCTTTGTACAAGTCCATTTGTTAACTCATCAGCTCTATTTTGATAACGTTGTTCATTTCCACAGTTCCTTCATACTTTAATGAACTAGCCTTTTGGTAAGTTGTTAATAGTGTGTCCTGGATGGCAACTGTGGGCATGCAATAGACTGTTTCTGTCTGGGTTTTTTTTTGTATATAAATCAGTCAGTATGGTATCATCTGTGTTTTTAGTAATTGTAAGATCTAAAAAATTAACACTTTGCTTGTCAGCTTGCATTTTAAACTACAAATTTTTATTGGTTTTCTCCAGGAACACCACAAATTCCACAAGTTCATCATAGCTGCCCTTTCAGACAATAAACACATCATCTATAAACATTTTATACAGTAGATGTCTATTTTGTCGAGAAAGGGATTTTTATTACTGAACACATACTCCTCTTCCCACACCCCAAAGTGCAACTTGGACAAACTAGGTGCTAAAGTAGCTCCCATTGCAGTGCCTTTAAGTTGTTGGTAGTTCTTACCTTCAAACACAAATACATTATTTTAAGCACAAAATCAGATAGATCCAGTAGGAAATTAATCTTGGTTTGGGGCATCTCAGTGAGGACATGCAGGTAATGTTCAATGGCAGTAATACTACCCTCATGGGGGATATTTGTGTATAAAGAATCAACATCAGGGTTACCAAAAACCACTTGTCTCCCACCTGCATCTCATTTAAAATTTCAAGCATATGACCAGTATCTCTTATATGGCTTCTCAATTTTGGAACCAGAGTACAAATATAACTGTCCATGAACTGTGATAATGGCTCTGTCAGCCATCCAACCCCAGAGATAATAGGATGCCCAGGAGGAATAGTGGGATTTTTATGAATTTTGACAGTATATTGCTGTTTTTGGAGGCAATCAACAGACAAAAAAATGTAGTTCTTCCTGTGTTATAATCCCATATAGTATGCTTCTAAAATACATTGCAATACTATTTTGCATTTTATAAGTAGGGTCATAAGTTAATGCTTTATAAAATTATTTGTCAGAAAGCTGTCTCTTGATTTCTTTGACATATTTTGCCCTATCCTGCATTACAATGCTTCCCCCCTTATCAGCAGCCTTTATTACAATATCTGTATCCTGTGATAAAGTTTTTAAGGCCTCATGTTATAGGGAATTAAAGCTGCAGTAAGGCATACCTGTGTGTGTGTGTGTGTTTTAAATAGCAGTATAGGGAAGTGGTTTAAGGCTCTGAGCTGCAAATCTGGCGACATTCAGCAGGCCAGACCTGGGTTTGAATCAACAGCTTCCACTTGCATACTGTGTGGCCCTGAGCAAGTCCTTAACTTCCTGTGCTCCCAGGTTGCACCTGTAAAAAGCTTTCAGCTTAGTGTGCTACTCCTGGTTAAACAACTAAAAAAAAAAAAAAATCCGAAAGATCTTTTATACAGCATTCTAAGTAAGTGCTGACACTAGGGTGGGGGGTGGGGGGAGTAGATGAGGGCTTAAAATGGATATTGCTTTCTTCATCATTATTATCATTTTGATTAACATTAGTACTATTTAAATCATCTTCTGTAGTATGAGTAGCTTCTGAGAAAAACATTTTCAAATTTATCTTCCTAACAAATTTATTAATGTCCACATATGCATCAAACTCTTTAATTTTAAAAGAAAGGATAAATGAAAGCCCTTTTGACAGCACTTGTAGTTGTATATCACTAAGGTTTTACTTGATATATTTATTACAGTCAATATCTACTGGTCATTGTTGATTTCTGCCATGCTCTCGTCTTCTTATTGTTCTTCCTCTTCCCTCTGCATCTCCTCCTTGCTCTCTTTGTTCTTCTATTCCTGCAGATGGAAACTGAAAACAGGTATGCCTGTTGCTCCTCTTGGGCATTGTTCCAGGAGGAGTAGCCACTAAAAAGGACCCTCATTCTCACTTTCATCCATTTCACCAGTAATGTCACCCATACTATAATCCAAATGTTCAGTTCTTTTTAGAATGGATTGAATCATTTTTTCAGTTGTACCAGCTGCCCCCGATTCAGTATTGGTGTCAATTTAATTAGTCCCTGCATTACCTGTTGTGGAACCATTCTTCACTACGGTATGCTTCTTTTTCCAATTAAAGACCAAATTATTTTGATAGTCATTAAGGTCTCTCAGAAAGTTTTTCTTTTTTTGGGTTTGAATTTTGGAATCATATTTCTGTAGGTATTCTTTAAATTGTTGCTGGCAACGTTCATAATCTGAATGTTCTTTAAAAGTAGCCACAGCTGATTCTTGTGCATGCAATCCCTCTTTAACTTCATTTTGCATATTAGCACTTTCCCTCTTAAACAGATCCATAAGTTTATCCGATGCTTCAGCTAATCTTGCTTCCCATTCTGTTATAAAGGTTTTTCTATTTTCTCCAAAGGTGGGCCGTTTTAAAATTCTCAGACCTTGTGGCACCCTATGGACAGATAAATATGCAGCAATAGTCTGTTCCTGCCAGTACAGATGCCTCACCTTTGTAGCCAGTGTCTCTATCATAAAACATGCATCTGTAATGGTTCTATTAGTTTCACCAAGTCCAGTACTCACATTGATTTCTGATTCCATGTTTGTAAGTAAGCAGTTCACTGCATCATCCGAAAATAAGGAGTCATACAAACTTTCTCGTGAAGTGGTTCCTTGGTGCAGATTCCTCCATTCAAATTCTCCATTTTGAATCAAGTTATAGGGCTGGCAGCAGTGAATATAGAAGGTTTTCAAATAAACCAGAGCCTGGTCAAAAACCTCATGTTAAAAGAAGTATTCATATTGCCATAAAACTCTAGTACCTTCCAGTATATAGCTCTGTGTTAAATATAATTTCATGACTGCAAAACCTTAATACCTTACACTTGATAATTCTGTTTTATGCATGCGAGGTACCAATACATTAATTAATTGTGTATGTTTTTCTAGATGCTGCATCCACAGACATATAAGAGTCATATCACATACAGAATGTGAAGATACTTTAAGTTATGGATACTGATGGTTTGTTAATTCAACACCCATCAAGATATTGATTAATTGCACAAATGATGTGGCAAAGATTTATGTATACTGCATTATGATGAATGTTCAAAGTAATCTATTTCTTAAAAAAAGATTTGAGCTGAACAAATAATGCTAGTACATGTATGTGTGATTTCAGTACTTTAAAAATATTTTATTTTTTATAAAATGTTATTACTTTGTGATTAAGAATTGGACAAGTTTGTAAACAATGTTTTTTATGAATGAATACTAACAAATTGTAGTAGTAATCATGTGACAATAACATACGTCACTGATCAATAGTTTGAATTGATTTTGTGAATGAAGAGTAATTAGATGATAGTAACATGTGCGCTAGTAAAAATGTATTCCTTGTATTTTATTGGTGCAACTATTAAGTATATATGTATTAAAGGATGGATTTGTATGTGAAATGTATTCTCTGTTGAAGCACTGGAGGGTGCAAAATGTAAACACTTTTTTCTGGAAGCAGCATTTGGCATGAGGCTGGTGCTGCAAATAAAACTTTAAGAATCAAGTAAGCAGCTTGTTTGGAGTGATTTTTGAAAGAGTGTGTGCTTTTTTGTTTGATACTATTAAGGATTTTTAGCTGCACCACCATCCCTGAGGCAATCTTCAGCTTTATAAACTTGTACACATAATTAGAAGATTATATGAAAATACCTGGGCTAAAGTTAGAGAAGGCATAAATGGCCAACTAACTCAACCAATAAGAATTTACAGAGGGGTGAGGCAAGGCTGTGTTCTAGCACCCACTCTGTTCTCGATATACATTGATACTTTGATAAGAAAGCATGAGATAATTGATGCAGATTGTTCAAAAATCTTAGAACAAAAGTGTTCTAGCTTAGCTTTTGCAGATTACATCATACCATTCCTTTTAACTAGAAAGGGATTACAAAGGCAGATTGATAACTTAGATAATATAGCAAAAGAACTGGATTTACAGATAAATAGGTCCAAAACACAAATAACTGTTTTTGGAAAGGGCAAATCTAAAGGCACCTGGAGACTGGGAACAGAAAAGTCAGATATAGTTCCATCATATGTCTGTCTGGGTATCACAGTGACTCCAACTGGTACATGGAATAAGCACGAGGTAAGAATACTTTCTCAAGTGAAGAAACGAGCTTTGGCATTAGGAAAATTTAACACGCATATGGAGTCTGTCCATAAAACCTATGATGGTAGCAATCATGGCAAAATGCCTAGCCCAAATTACATATGGTGCTGAGATATGGGATCTGAAAAAAGAGAGCAATGTATGGTTCCTATCCATAAGATCTTAAGTAAAATACTATCAGTACCAAGATCATTCCCTTTGCCATTAGGGTTACCACCTGTCCCTATTTTCGCAAGACAGTCCTGATTTAGGCAGCTGTGTCCTGCAGAAAAACATGAAAAATACTAAATGTCCTGACATTATAGTAGAAAAAAATAGCTTTTGATTTTCCTCTAAATGTTGCAAAAGACTATAATACCTTAACTAAACTACCTTAAAATAAAAAAAAACACAATAAACAACTAAAAACTACAACACTTACTCTTAATTCTCATTATTTAGCGAAAACATGTCTGTTGCATTGGTTGAGATGACATACTGTCCTGCAAAAAATCCAATTTCAGTAAGAAATGTCCCACTTTGGGCTTCTTAAAAGGTGGTAACCCTATTTGCCATATATTAGGTGGAACTTGGACTGGATAATATAGAAGCTGTCCTGGATATTTAAAAAATAATTATTGGTTTAGGCTGATGAGAGCGGTCTCAGACAGATTTTCAAAATTATGTTTAACAGAAAAGAGAATTGGTTTAATTGGAACTGCTATAGATCAACATGGCTTGATGCAGTTTACAAAATATTAGATATACATAAACTAAATGCTTTAAAAATATGTGGCATCAATATTACTTTAAGTGTACAATATAAAACATAATAAAAAGTTAAAAAGTATTGGAATGACATGGACAGAGAAAAAATTAAGGTATCTAGATTTTCCCCATGGTTTGGAAACAATAATAGGAATAATTTTAAGCTACAATTTTATATAAATACCCTGACTGACCCCAAATTAAGAGCTGGTTTCACAATCTATAAATCTGAAACTTTTTTTTATTTTTAGCTTTTGTTGACCGGGTAAGTGCACTAGACAAATCCTGCCTATTTTCAGGCACGACCCGGGGGAGGGGGATACAGATAAATGCCCACTGACCTTGAACCAGATTAAGCTGTTGGTGGTATTTATAGTGAATGAGGGAAATTTGGCCAGGACACCGGGGAAATTACCCTACTCTTTTCGATAAGTGCCATGGGATCTTTAACATCCACCTGAACTACCACCAATCCAGGTAGATGGAACCTCAGTTTAACGTCTCATCCGAAAGATGGATAGCAACATTCAGCAGATAAAATACAAAAGGATAAAAACTTATCAAGTGAGTGTGACTGTAAACAGGAGGTCCTGAAAATCTCATATACGTATGTGTCTATGTACTTGGCATAGTACACCAAGAACAACTTTTTTAAAACCATTTTCCTATGGATACCATTGATCAACCAGAAATTGATAATTTTGCACTTTTGAGAATTCTGATTTATAATGAGGATCCTGTGGCAATCAGGAGCTCTAGCTATCTTTTGTAATATGTGGTTGGAATTAGAAAAAAGATGGTAGCTGGTATGAGAGTGTGACAGACTATTGTATGAAATGTTGGTTTTCACATTATGTGCAATCTAAATTGACCTCAATGTCATAGCAACTACAATTATGCCGCTACTTTTAAACAATGTGCGATATGTTGTTATGAAATGCTGTAAAATGTGTCCTTAACCTTGTCCAATATTTAAAATGTTTTTAAAGATTTTTTTTTATTTGTAATGACAATATTGTCAAACAATAAAGTATTTACTTACTTATTGAAAGGGTCTATGAAATGTTTTTCTTCAGAGATTTTTGCACTTATACACATTGGAAGTGCAAACTATGATACTATTTTTAAGAAAGTCACTGGCTTAGACAGATTTTGGTCACAGTATCACATTCTTAAGAACTCTCCTTTATGGATCCCCTTTTTAGAGGCCCCCTCACAAAACCAGTGGTGCAAAATATAACAGTTATATTTTGTAATGAGGGGGTAAACATGGAGGATATCCTGTTCTGCTTGAGACAGCGATGTGAGGTACTTGATAGGCCCTCCACCATTTTAGATAGTGAACAAATATGGAATGGGGAATGGAAGATTAAGGTTACATTTTTTCTACTAATAACAGCACAGTACGTCTTTCTAACAGTCTTTTTGTTGGGTAAAGATAGAGGGATGCTATTCTATACAGGGCAGCCTAGATCTTGCTTTACATGTGGGGTCCACCTGAGCTCCACATGTAACATCCCGAAGTGCACCCATTGCTTAGATTATGGACATGTTTCTGACAATTGTGTTAATCTGTTTAAATGTAATCTCTGTGAGAAAACAAGCTATGCATATGGGAGATGTCCCTGGGCCTCCCACAATAGAGATGATTGTCTTTCACATGAAGGCCTCATAAATAGAGCCCAGCAGATGCAGGCCAAATGGGTAGCAAAGCAGCCCAGTACCTCCACAAGACAGACCCCAGGAACAGATTGTACTTCAAGAGAATGAAGAAACTCCTCTGCAGACAGATCCTGACCCCAGCCAGCAAATACAGATAGAGGAGGACATCCTAGATGGACTCCCAGCACCACTATTTCACATGGCCCCTTCCATGTCAGAGCCCACTAGGTCAGAGGACATGCCTCCCTCCCCAACACATGGCAAGGCATTCACAGTAGTTGGTCCAAAGAAGAGAAATAGACAAGGGAAGTCCCTACTGTTCCCTACTTTAAGGAATAAAAAAAGGTAAAGATAAGGCCCAACCTACCTGGAATGCAGAGAACAAATATGCAGCTTTGGCAAAAGAGAAACAGTGGGGGGACTCAGGAGAAGAGGAGTCAGATACCTCCTCAATAGCATCCACCATGACTGACATTGCTTCCGACACAAAGGGGAAGAACATGATTGCCAAATGAACACGATGTAGGAGATTATCTAAGACCCCTAGTTATTAGTAGGAGGATATTTTGCTCTCTATGAATTAACCAAATGGGCTCTCTTACTGGCAATGTTAATAACATAAAGAGTTATAAAAAGCGAATAGTGACATTACACACTTTACTAGAAGAGATTAGTGATATCCATTGCCTTCAAGACACCGGACTTAAACTCAGAATTACATCACACTGCACAGGTCTGGACTAAAGGTTCTACCTTTTGGTCCTTGGAGAGCGATCTTTGTGTTGGTATCGGAATACTATTTACAAACCCCACTTTAAAAGTGTCTAGACTGGTTAACATTCACCCAGGAGAGTACTATTGCTGGATATAACCTTTTTACAACAGAAATTCTGATTTATTTCAATTTACACCCCTCAAACCAAAGCACAGAGGGTTGCACTCTTCAAGGAGGTGCAACCTTACTTAAATACATCACGGGTGATCATGTGGGCAGGGGATTATAATTGTGGCCTAAAACAAAATGATAGAGAATTAAAACAGACAAACTATTTCATGATTCTTGGGCTTTATAAAATATAATCTTGACAGCTGAACTGGTTGATGCCTATAGGACTAAATTCCCAACAGGTGGAAACACATACTTCAGAGGCCCATTTCCACCAGAATAGATTTTGTATTTCTATCTCCTATCTTGCACATACAGGGTCTGTATATGCAGGCCTAGTAATTACTGACCATAAGTCCATTATGGTTCAACTCAACTAGGAAAACTCACCCAGATGCAAAAAATAGCTGGCGGTTGAACAATACAGTGCTTGAACAAGAATCAATGAAAA
Organism: Neoceratodus forsteri; assembly: GCA_016271365.2. Lineage (NCBI taxonomy): Eukaryota > Metazoa > Chordata > Ceratodontiformes > Ceratodontidae > Neoceratodus > Neoceratodus forsteri. The sequence continues at coordinate 47,795,755 of CM057451.1, forward strand.
AAGCATGGAAACGGAAATGGAAAGCCAGACTGTCAGTACTAGAATTATATGAAGGCTTAACAGCATGGTAGGAGGACACAACAAATCCTGGAAGACATTCTTTCAGATTTTGTCAAGGAATACTGATAATAATGAGTATTTAACTCACAGGCTGCAGACAGAATTAGAACATGTAGGAATTCTCGACTGATACATCAGTCCATGGCACAGCAAGGGCTAACATATCTTAGACTTAGGGGATAGCTATAAAAACTGATTTCACAGTCTGAAACAGACAAATCAGACTACAGTGCTCAAATAAAAATCATAAAAAAATAAATGACAGACTTATAGTATGACAGGGCTAAATCACTTGAACAAGACTTATGCTTTGGTACCCATAAAAAAGGCTCTTTGGATCCTTTCAAGGAATGTAATAACCATATGCGGCATAGGATTTTGACTGAACTGACTTCAGAACAAGGTCAGTCAGTTACCACCACCTGCTGATAGTTTGCAGTAGTTGAGTAACATATTCAGACTAATTTTGGAACAATTCTTCAGATGGAGGATAATCCCCAGTTTTTAGGAATTTGCAACTCCCACAAGTCTCACCACAAGACTCATTTGAATTAATACAGGACATTACATTAGAAGAGGTAAAACTGGCAATAACATGCTCAAAAGGACAGCGACCAGGCACCGACAGCACAGGCTCAGAGCAAAAAGAAAGGGTCCTAAAAGAGCTCATAAGCTCAGGGTGGACAAGGCAATGGGAGCTGATGGCATACATCCCAGGGTACTAAAGGAGCTAAGGGTGTAACTAGCAGAGCAATTATCAGAACTGTTTAGTGAGTCTCTGAGCACAGTGGAGGTCCCAGAAGACTGGAGAAGGGCTCATGTGATCCCACTCCACAAGAGTGGTAGCAGAGATGAGGCAGGGAACTACAGACCAGTCAGTCTTACCTCAGTAGTGGGCAAGATTATGGAGACACTCCTCAAGGAAAGGATAGTGAAACACCTGGAATCCATAGGATCACAGGATCCAAGACAGCATGGGTTTACAAACGGAAGGTACTGTCAAACTAATCTCATAGATTTCTTTGAATGGGTAACCAAAGTGGTGACGAAGCGGGAGCAGTTGACATCGCCTACCTTGACTTCAGCAAAGCTTTTGATCCTGTTCCACATAGAAGATTGATTAATAAGCTGGGTAGGCTTGGGGGGGGGGTCAAAAGTTGGTCAACTGAGTAGCAAACTGGCTGACAGACAGAAAACAGAGAGTGGTGGTAACTGATATACAGCCAGAAGAGATGCAAATCACAAGTGGGGGTACCTCAGGGATCAGTCCTGGGGCCAGTCCTCTTCAATATCTTCATCAGTGGCATTGCAGATGGACTGGAGGGTAAGGTTTGTCTGTTTGCTGATGATACCAAGATCTGAAACAGAGTAGATGATCCAGATGGAGTGGGCAGAATGAGAAGAGATCTGGATAAACTGGCAAATCTGTTTCTAGTATTAAAAGCTTATGGTCTTCCTGACATATTTGTTGATTGGATTGAAAGTAAGTAACAATGCAACCCTGATTCCTAATGTTAATGGATGGTATGGGCACCAGATTGTAATATATCGAGGTGTACAGCAGTGCTGTCCATTAAGTCCAATGTTGTATGCATTTAGTTTGGATATTTTTCTAAGGACTGTGGCAGCCAATGAACAAATATGGGGCATACCACCGGTCACTGGGCAAAGTCCAGTGAAAATACTGGCATAAGCGGACAATGTAGCAGAAACACTAGCTCCAGATACATGTGATCTTGCTTTTTCAAGTACATTAAGCAAGTTCTCCAGGATATCAGGGTCTCAGCTTAATTATAGCAAAAGCAAAGGGGTTCCATTAGGCACCACCCATTGCCCCCAAGAAACACACTGGCGCATATTAAGGTAGAAAAAGAGCCAATGAAAATATTAGACATGGAATTCAGTTCAGGAGATATGGCTGGGTATAAGAAACTGGGAAATAGGAATACAGAGGGCTAATAGGTTAGTTGCATCTTGAAAAGAACAGCAAATATATAAGATAAAAAGAGTATTGTTAATCAAAACTCTTTTGATACCTGTATTTTTATATATAAGTTACAATTTTCCCCCTTCCCAGGCACTGGCTACCACCTTATTTAGCATTTTTTTCAAAGCCTTCTAGGGTAAATGACTTAATCCCATTAAACAGAATTTACATATAGAAATTTTCAGGAAGGTGGTGTAAATATGATTTACCCAGTGTTTTTCTGCTGTATTTTTATTTCATTTAATTTTGGGATTGCTTTAAAACCAAGTTTAAACTTTGGAACCCTTTTTATTAGAATGGCTAACACCTGGGACAGACCCTCGGACCCACAGGAAGAGTAGGCTACTTAATAATATACCCTCTCTCCCAAATATCGATTAGAACAATTAAATAATGTTATTAGATGGAACCTCACAATTTCACAGATACAGACAATGGATCAGAAAGCTCTGTATAACTTTATAATACAGACAGAAAGGAGTGAAGAAGATACTTTCCCACAATGTCCACCTAATAAACAACACTTTGTATAATGACAATTAACAAACCCGAGACTGCCAGTTTTTGTTCAGGATACAGTATAGTTGGGAAACCATGGAAGATTAAGAGTGAAAAACAATAACAAGCACAAACAGCTTATGGACAGATTCTGCCCTAGAGATACCTGTGCTCAACTGTTAGAAACCCAGGAAAATCTCTTTTTAGACTGTGAGCCATATTGGTCTTTTTTAGCTTCAGAATGAGAAGAGCCAATATACTCTTCTCTGACCTATGAAGGGCTTCTATATGGTGCCTTACCAAATGGGTGGGGTATATATAACTTAGACACTCTCTATGTGGTCTTTGCAGTTGTCAGATACCATATTTGGCATGCCAGGTGTTTTGGGGGTAACACAACAAAGATAGGTTACTCATATAGACTTGTATAAGAATCTACAGTTTTTTTTACAAACTATTTCAGAATGATAGTAGAAAACATCAGTACGAGAAGGTTAAGACATTATGGGTACACTGTGATGCCTGGATAAACTGTTAAATGTCTAATAATTACTTATGTTCTTTATCTATTGTTCATCTGATGATTTGAATTTGTCACTTTCTTTTGGTTGATTTTTACTTTAAATTTTATGTACCTGTTGTGAATTGTAGCCCTCTTTTCAATAAAAATTCCCCTACTCTTTTTGCGAAGAGTGCCTTGGGTTCTTTTACTTCCGCCTGGACACCCACCAAGAAGGGTAGAAGGGACCTGGGTTTAACTTCTCATCTGAAGGGTGGCGCACTTAACAGTACAGCACCCTAATACTGCACTCAGAAGCCAGTGTTTAGGTATGAGTCCAATCCTTGGGTGGGGCGAACCCACGACCTTCTGGCCCAGAGGTGGATATGCTACCAACTGGGCCATGCTGACACCTTTGACACTACATAAAGATCTATTTATAATTTCACTACCACAGATAAGCAAAGGGTAAAAAGATAGAAACAGCAAGAAACAGCAATTGAAAGCATTGAGCTAGCAGGAGGGAAGAATTGTGAGACTGTCAAAGTGATCAGTTCCTAGGTCTCAAGAAATTTGATTATACAATCAGACAGACAAGAGATAGAAAGGGGAGGATAGAACAGATCCTTGCTTTGAACTCTTTCTGCATAACAAATGGGACATGGTCTTATTCAAGCTTGTCACACCACCCAACTGCCTATGGCTTGTGGCAAACCTCTCCTATGCACCTTGACTTTGGCACACAGCAATGCTGCAAGCTGCAGGATTTTGGTGATGGGACCCTCCCAATAGCAATTGGGCAAAGCATCCCTGGCATCAAGGTTCAATGCAAACTGTGGTTTGCTGCACCTTATGTTGATCTTCATGGGGCTTTGAATTGGGCCCAGGGTGTAAAATAAGAAAACAAATTATCTTTTTCACTCATGTCCACAGCAAAAACAGTTTGGAATTTTGTTCCAGCATTTTGGGGTAGAAGTGACTTACAGTTTGAAATTTTGTTCAGGCTTTTCAGGGTAGAATTGACTTGGACCAAGAAGGTGCATTTGAAAGATTTTGTGAATACATTTTATCAGCTTTTGATCTATAAGCTTTGAAAAGTTTGGTTTCTGACCAATGGTTGAGTAGGCACTTTATTGTTAAACCCCAATTTTCACACCATAATAAGTTTTGTAGCATTCAATTAAATTGTGGAAATTTGACATGCCTGGTCTGGGTGCGAGTTCTTGAGAAGTGGGACATTTTGTATTGAGTGCTTAACTGGATTCTGAGATCTGGAAATGTCAAAAATAGATAAGAGCAACATTTTTGACCATTTTGTTGCTCTCACTGTCAAGATGGTATGAATTTTTGTTCTGAAATTTTCAGGGCTAGAGGGGTTTGTACCAAAGGTGTGCCTCTCAAGGTTTCAGGAAAAATATTAGTCTGTCCAGAGTTATAAGGTTTTGTAATTTGTCTTTTGAATATACTCAGAAGGTCTGATACAATCCAAAATTCTTCTTTCATAAACAATTTGTAAGTTGCAAATAATTGTGTTTTGAGTTGTGAGAAATAAGTTTTAGGTTGTGACAGCTGCCATCTTGTTTTATTGGCAAAGAAAATTTGAAAACACATAAACATGAGTTATTAAAAAACATGAATCTTGCTAAATGGGAGTCTTAAGCTCAGTTCTAGTGTTGGATTTTTAAAAATGGGCCAGAAATACCTTTTTGGACTTTGTTTAGTTCTTGGTTGTCATCTTACTGAGATGGTCAGTTCTTGTGTCACAAGATGGGAATTCTTGTGTGGCACATTTAATTCTGCTTAAAATTTACTAACTAGAAATTTTTGATGCACCTAAACTTAAATATGTACAACTCAAGAATTCCATTTTTTTGTCACATATGAAAAATTATTGTCTCACTCTTCAATGTGTGACATAAGAATTCCATTTTGGTGAGCACGAAGAATTGTTTGTGTCTCACATACTTTACTCATACCTTGGGCATTTTACAATATTTTAGTATCAATTGTTGAATATACTGTTTGCATGGCCCTACCTCATGAACAAGGATGGTGGGAATGTTCAAATACAGGTTCAAAGGTGATTTCACAGTCACTCTGAAAAGTTACCTTGGCAGAAGACACCAGGAGAAAGGACTGCTGTGTGGCTGGACTTCTCTGCTGGGACTATATTGCCCTCCTTCCCTCCCCTCCACCCCCCACCCAAAGCTAGTTCTATTTTTATAGGTACAGAATTTGACTGACAACAGGAACTTCCTGTTTAGGGGCAGGAAGTGAGTGATCACAGAACCACCAAGGACCCACCATCCTAGAAGGGCAAGAGTAGCTCTCTGGCCCCCTCTAGCTGCTGGAGGTCTGCCTCTGAGCAAGTAAATGGTCTACTGCGAAATATAGGATATTCTTGTCTCAGAACAGGACAATCAGGAGCTTAAAGGGCACACAGGCAGAAAGTAAGGAGAGAGAGAGAGAAAAAACAGAGGAAAGGTAAGGATTGCAAACAGTTAGGGGCCAGATAGAAGACATGATTGGAGTGGTGCAGTGCAGTGGCTGTGGGCAGCAGTCTTCTGGGAGATGTTCTGGAGGATGCAGTGTTGTCTCATCTGCAGGCACCTCTCTGGGCTGAGGGGAGGTTGCTCATCTCAGGCTGAGTTGGCCAGGATTTGTGGGACCTCCTCTTCCATCCAGGGACCACCAGTGCCACTGCCGTTGCCTCAGAGGTTGCCAAGAGAGGAGCGGTTGGACCACAGTGGGCTCAGGGAGGGTAAGGGTGGTGGAACAGAGGTGCATCCCTTCCATTGTACCTCTCCACAATTCTTATGCCATTCTGGCAAAGTGTTGTTCCTCTATGGAGGCACCCACAGTGGAGACCAGGGAGAATGCTGGGAACCTCCACAAAGGAGACTCACAGAAGGGTGGCAGGGAACCCTGCAGGGGAAGGAAACAACTCCTGGTGGGGGACTCCATTGTTAGGAAGGTAGAACTGGGGAGGAAGGGAGAGGAGGGTAGGTGCCTGCCTGGTGCCATGGCTTGCAGGGACAGGAAGCAAATCCTCAGGATCACCAGAGCAGCTGCACAGGAGGAGTTGGATGTCATTGTCCACCTAGGGACAAATGACCTGGCTAAGAAAGGGATTAGAGAGTGCAGGAAGAGTTTTTTGGAATTGGGGAGGGGCCTTGGTCAAGTAGCAGGCAGTAACCTTCTCAGAGGTGCTACCTATCTATGGCATAAGAGGCTAAGGGTGTTCCGCACCATGGGATTCAATCAGTGATTGAAAAACTGGTGTGGAGCTCAAGGATTTGGCTTCATTGGGGACTGGGGGTCCACCTGGAGTGATGCAAGCCTATACTGGCATGATGGGCTGCATCTGTCAGGAGGAACCAGGATCCTAGGTGGTAGGTTTAAATGCTTCATTGGCAAGCTTTTTAAACTAAAGGGGGGAGGCACTGGAAAGAAGCAGGAAAATCCTAGTCCCCCCAAATAATCACGGTAGTAAGTGCGGCAAACACCAACAAAGAGGTGTCGACAGGGAGAAGGGCAGGGGTAAATGAAGAAAAGTGACAAAGGCAAGAAGGACAGGGATGGGGTAAAAGGGAGTAAGGCCATCAGGAAATTGAGGGTAATGAGTACCAATGCCCGTAGTCTGGGCAACAAGCTCCCTGAGCTGATGGCCTTAATTGAAGAGGATGTCTGGATATCGTAGCAGTCACAGAAACATGGTACACAGAGGAACCATGACTGGGATGTTAACATACCAGATTACATAACCTACAGGAGAGACAAGCAGGGGAGAAGAGGGAAGTGGCTCTCTATGTAAAGGAAGGGATAAAAGCAACTGAACAAAGAGTAAACAGGAGGAGAGGAGGCACTGTGGGTCACCTTGGAGACTGGAAGGGCACCACAATCCACACAGGGGTTGTGTACAGACCCCCATGTCAGGGGGAAGGAATGGACAAGGATATGATAGAAGGCATTCTTAGAATGGCAGAGAAAAGGGAGATACTGTTGATGGGAGACCTGAATATGCCAGATGTTGACTGGAGAACATTTGCCTCAGCCACATCCAAGAGCAGGGCCATTCTTGATGCCCTACAGGTGGCAGGCATTAGACAGTTAGTTTCGGAACCCACTCATGAGGGAGCAGTCTTAGACCTCGTACTCTCAAACGGGGGCAGTGAGAGGATCTCAGATCTAGAAGTGGGTTGCCATAGGGGGACAAGTGACCATCAAACAGTGTGGTTCACGTTAAACTCAGCTACAGAGTCAAGCCATACAAAAGTGAGGGTACTGGACTTTAGGAGGGCTGACTTTGGCAAAATGGGAGAGTGCCTCAGAAAAGCACTAGCAAACAGGCTAGAAGGAGGTGTGGAGCAACAATGGGGAATTATCAAAACTGCCATCACAGAGGCAACAAGCCTGTGTGTGAAGCAAATGAACAAATCAAAATGAAAGAAAAAGCCACTATGGTTCTCAAAAGAGGTGGCTGTGAAAGTCAGGAAGAAAAAGATAGCATTCCAGAAGTATAAGGAAACACAGAAGGAGCAGGACAGACAGCTGTACCAGTTAAGGCAGAAGGAAGCAGGAGGGAAGTCAGAATAGCAAAGGCCCAAACTGAGGAAAAGATAGCCAACTCAGTTAAGAAGGATAAAACCTTTTATAGGTACATCAGCGGCGTAGAAAGACAAAGGAGGGATCGTGAGGCTGAATAGAATGAACAGTGGGTTGGCAGAGGGACAGTGAAAAGCAGGAATACTGAACGAATATTTCTGCTCAGTATTCCTAAAGAGGAGGGGAAGTGCCTAATCCAATTAACAGAAGCACTCTTTGATAGGGGGTCGATCCCAGTCCTTTCACAGAAGAAAGGGTTCTGCAAGAACTCCTAAAACTGAAGGTGGACAAAGCAATGGGTCCTGATGGAATTCACCCCAGAATTCTAAAAGAATTAAGGGAGGAACTAGTGAAACCACTGGCTACTCTTTTAATAAATCATGGGAGGATGGTGTGGTACCCGAGGACTGGAGGAAGGCGGATGTGATTCCCTTCACAAAAGTGGTTCCAAGACAGAGGCAGGAAACTACAGACCTGTCAGTCTGACCTCTGTGGTGGGAAAGTGATGGAGTCACTTCTGAAGGAAAGAATAGTCGAGTACCCTAGAGGCCAGTGGAGCCTAGGACCTAGGCAGCATGGGTTCACAGGAAGGTCATGTCAGGCAGATCTAATAGATTTCTTTGACTGGGTGACCAAAGTAGTAGACCAGGGAGGGCTGTGGACATAGCCTACCTAGACTTTAGCAAGGCATTTGACACAGTCCCACACAAAGATTAATAGTCAAATTAACCAGCCTGGGAGTGGGACCCAGGTGGTAGCCTAGGTAAAACATTGGCTGGACAACAGGACACAGAAGGTAATTGTAAATGGAGTCCATTCTGAAGAAAGGGGGTTACTAGTGGGGTACCGCGGGGTTCAGTATTGGGTCCAGTCCTTTTAATGTCTTCATCAGTGACATTGCAGAGGACTGGAAGAAAAGTATGCCTTTTGCAGATGACACAAAAATCTGCAACAGGGTTGATACACAGGAGGCGTGGAAAGGATGAAAAGGACTTGGCAAGGTTGGAGGAATGGTCAGAAGTATGGCAGCTAGGATTCAATGCAAAGAAGTGAAAATAATGCACCTGGGAAACAAGAACCCAGGGAAGAATACACAATGGGTGGGGAGGTAGTAACAACAACAAAAGGAAAGGGACCTGGGGTAATCATATCAGATGACCTTAAGGTTAGCAAGCAATGTGAGAAGGCAGTAGGGAGGGCTGGGGGTATACTAGGATGTATAGGAGAGGCATCAGCAGCAGAAAACAGGAAGTTGTTATCCCTCTGTACAGACAGTTGGTGAGACCTCATCTGGAGTACTGTGTCCAGTTCTGGAGACCCCATCTCCGAAGAACATAGACAGGATAGAGGCAGTCCAAAGAGGGCAACTAAAATGGTGCAGGGTCTGCAAGAGAAGCCGTATGAGGAGAGACTAAAGGAGCTTAATATGTATACCCTTGAGGAAAGAAGGAGAGGGGACATGATAGAAACTTTAAGTACCTCAGTGGAATCAACAAAGTCCAAGGCGGTAGCATTTTTCAGAAAAAGAGACTTGCAAGAACAAGGGGACACAATTTAAAGATAGAAGGAGGGGCGGTTCAGGGGCAATGTGAAGAAGTATTTCACAGAGAGGGTAGTGGATGCATGGAACAGCCTTCCTGAGAAAGGTTGTGGGTCTAAAACTGTGGGAGAATTCAAAATGCATGGGACAGACATAAGGCAATTCTTGTGGGGGTAGGAAGAAATAGGCTGTTGGTTAACTAGGATCTCGCGGCCTATCCTGTGGGTAGGAAATGGGCAGACTAGATGGGCCTAGCGGTCCTTATCTGCCGTCAAAGTTTATGTTTCTATGTTCTATGTTTATCTTTTTTCTTACATTCATACCCTCCTAAATTTCCTGCTAAGTTCATTTTATAACTTTCTTTTCCTATAGTTTTAAATATTTATATCTTACTCTATGAACACTTCATTAATCATTTAACCTCCATTCAAAATTCCTGCATAACTGTCTCCTCTATCTTCTCCATATTTTCTGCTTTCATCCAGAAATAACATATCTATTTCACTTTGTAGTTTAAACAATAGATCTTCCATTGTCATTTCCTTGTTCTGAATAAACCTTTGACACCTTACTTGCCATATGGACCATTTAATTATGGCAAAACTACATACACTGCACTCTTTTTAAAAGAAACAAAAACATTCATCTGGTAATTGTCGTAGACCAATATTTCATATGTCATATTTTAAATATTTCCATTCCCCATATTTGCTAACAATTCCCACAACAGTTTATAAAGGACATTCAAACAACATCGTTATATACGTTTCTTCTTTCTCCACACATAGCATTTCTCGATAGGTTGTTTCCTCAGACTTTTTATGTTTTAAATTTCCCTTTACATTTATTTTCCATTGACTAAACACCCATATTACTTTCTTCATTTTCTTTGGTATTCTATTTTCTAACATTGCTTCAATCAACACATTTATATTTACCTCTTCTCTTACCTTAAATATTGGCACCTCATAGTATTTTCTTTCTATAATTTTACTATATAACACTTTCCTTGTTTTTTATTCATATTTCATCCTTAGATACTTCCCATTGAGTCAAATATTTTCTATATTCATTCATATAACACGGTAGCTTCTTTTGCTCCAACACATTTCCCTTTTCCCACAACTACATAAGATTCTTTCCACTTTTCTATCAAGAAACACCATGGGCTGGATATTCAAAAGGGTTGCGCCATACACAATAGGGCTGTGCCTGTGCAAGTCGAAATTGCGCCCATCCTGCCATATTCAGCAGGGGCAGCTGCGCCCCCAAGTCAAGCTGAGCAACAGCACAATGCTAATGAAGGCATGCTGAACTGGAGGAGGAACCATGCATAAACTGCACAGCCGATATTCAGTGGGCTGTGCAGGTCGTCTGAGCACAACCCCAACCTGCACCTGCACCTTTGAGCCAAAAAAGGAGTAAGTTGAGGGCCACCCACAGGTGAGCTGCCGCATTGCAGGGTGCAACACAGCAGCTGCCACCCATGGAGTGACCTCAACCTACTCCTTGTGCTCCCCTGCAGCCCAATCGTGAGCATATAGTAACCCCCCACTCCCAGGCTAGGCCCAATCGCGGGCATATGTTTAAAACACCCTCCCCGACTGGCCTGATCGCGGGCATGTATTGAAACAACTCACCCCGACTGGCCCAATCGCGGGCAAAGTGAAAAATAAAACCCACCCCTCCCACCAACCCGATCGCGGCACCAAAGTGTCCAACCCCAGAACATATCCCTGGTGGTCCAGTGGATCGCTAAGCCTGATCGCAGCACCAAAGTGTTCAAACCCCCAAGACCATATCCCTGGTGATCTAGTGTCCCCCCACCCACGAAGCCCACCACCCGCTCCCCTGGCGGCGGCGGCAGCAGCATCCACCACCTGCGCCCCACCACCCACCCGACTGACTGCCGGTGAGGCTGCACGCCCATTGGTGCAGAGCAAGAGCCAATGGGTGCAGCCCATAACGATAAGGCAGTCCAGATATGTGAATGAATTCATTCATTAGGAACAGAAAATTCAAATAGCAGAAAAAAATAGGTGGAAAGGAATTCATTCATTCACATATCTGGACTGCCTTATGCGGTATCGGCTGCATGCCCATTGGCTCTTGCTCTGCGACATGCAGCCCTACTAAATGATCAGTCAGCCAGGTAAGCGGGCGGCAGGCGGGGGATGCTGCCCCCTGCCCGGCTGCCAGGGGGAGTGGGGTGGTGGGGCACCGATGGAGTAAATGGTGAGGGGACACTAGATCACCAGGGATATGGTCTTGGGGGAGCGTTGAACACTTTGGTACGCGTCATGCTTCGAGTCCACTGGACCACCAGGGAGTATGGTCTTGGGGGTTGGACACTTTGGTGCCGCAATCAGGCTGAGTGGGGGTGGGTTTTATTTCCCTTTGCCCATGATTGGGCCAGTCGAGATGAGCTGTTTTCAACATGAAGCCGATCGGGCCAGTCAGGGGAGAGGGTGTTTTCAACATATGCCTGCGATCAGGCCAGTCGGGGTTGGGATTTTTAACTTATGCCCGTGATCGGGCTGCAGCAGTGTCGGTCCCGATGGCTGCTGCCTGGCAAGGCGCCAGGCACAAGTCCTCGGGGATCGGTGCACCTGCATGCTAATGGCATGCAAATGGGGTCATAAATATATGCAAATGGCCCCCTGCGCCTGCATGAATTCTGACCCCATTTGCATGTCACCTTTTTGAACATGGGAAATTTGCACATGGCGCAATGGTACTTGCACCACCGCAACTTGAATTCTTCACTCTGACCACTTGCAGTGGTGCAAGTTCCACTGCGCCATGCACAGTGGCTGTGGCCGGGGCGTGATATTCAAATGAGTTGCTCAGTAGCGCAACTCCTTTGAATATCGCCCCAGACACACCCCAATGCAACTATTTTGTGCAGCGCAAGGGCTTGTGCCACAGAATAGTGCAGTTTGAATATCCAGCCCCATATGTTTTTCCCCTTGTAACATTGGTCTCACATTTGAATACACAAATATTAATATGAAAAAACAATAGGGTGCAACATGTTTCATCCCCCTTCTTTTTCTGGTCTATATGTGTGTGCTCTCAACAAGATTCAACCTAGTCCCCCAGAACAATGAAAAAATAAACCTAAAAGTTTAACTTGCAAACCCTGTGGCACTGGAAATATATATACATTTTGCAAGAAAATCAGTACTATAAAAGTTTTTAACATACAAAATATTTTCCCCTTGTCATATTCCATCCTTTCCACCTATTTTTTTTCTGCCATTTGAATTTTCTGTTCCCAATTTTCCCTCATTGGGTCCTTCCCACCAAAAATTACACCTAATACTTCTATCTTGTCTTCTACAATTCCAATGCTACCTAACCTTTCTTTTCCTACCTTCCCCAATGGAAAGATCTTGTTTTATTGATTTCTATTCCTGTGTACATTTTTTGTCCATCTATTTTATGAACCCGCTGCTTTCCCTACTTCCTGATTCTCTACTATAATTATACAGTCATCTGCATACGCACATGTTTTGGGAATAATTTTATCTCCCCATTGTATTCCTTTTATGTACGGATCAATTTCTATTAATCTCAATAAGGGATCCAAACACATAATTTACAAAAGGGGTCACAAAGGGCAGCCCTGTCTTACCCCATTCTGAACATACATTGGTATGCCTAGGTGGCCATTAAACGTTGGACAAGCCTGAGCCTCATTATATAAAGCCTCATTATATAAAGCTTTAACTAATCTTATTAGTTCTTCAGGAAAATTATATTTCTCCCAATATAGCCCATATGTAGCTATGTTTAATGGAATCAAATGCTGTTGCTTGATCTAAAGCATACACATATCCTTCTAACTCTCCTTTGTTCCCTTTATCTGTTATTTCTCTCACTAAAATCAGATTTTCTCTTATGTTCCTCCTGGGCTCTGCACATATCTGAGTTTCTATTATTAGTTCTGGTACACACGCTACTAAACTCCTATGTATAATTTTGGCTAAAATGTTATAATCAGTTGCAAAGTAAGGTGATCGGTCTCCAATTTTTTATTTATTTTATTTTATTTATTTAGCTTTTGTTGACGGGTAAGTGCACTAGACAAATCCTGCCTATTTTCAGGCACGACCGGGGAGGGATACAGATGAATGCCAACTGACCTTGAACCAGATTAAGCTGTTGGTGGTATTTTTAGTGAATGAGGAAATTTGGCAGGACACCGGGAAATTCCCCTACTCTTTCGATAAGTGCCTTGGGATCTTTAACATCCACCTGAACTACCACCAATCCAGGCAGATGGGACCTCGGTTTAACATCTCATCCGAAGAGCGGCACCTCAAAATACAGCACCCCTCTCATTGCTGCATTACAGTGTCAGTACTGGGATATTAACCCAAGTGCCAGATGTGGGAACTGAACCCACAGCCCTCTAATCTCGGCCTCAGAGGCAGAGTGTGCTACCTACTGAGCCACTGACACTGACAAATTTTTAATCTCAGCTCTATCTCCTTTTTAAAATAAACACGTAACCACTGCTTCATAGGTTCTGACAATTCCCAAATTTTTGGATTTCATTGTATATCGATGTCAGTATTGGGGCTAATATGTTTTCAAATTTTTTATAAAAGGTGTTCAGGATCCCATCTAACCCTGGGGTCATATTATTGGTTAAGGATTTGATAGCTTCTTTCACCTCATTTTCTGTAATTAGTTCTTTTAAAATATGTTTCTCATTTTCTTTAATCTTAGGAACACTCAGTCTGTCTAAAAAGTTTTCTCCCTCTTTCTCCTTACCCTGACCCTGAAATTTCTGCCTTAAAAAATCCTGTACAATTACCTTCATTTACCTTATATCTGATGTTTTTTCCCCTTTTCTATCCACTAATTTGTATATGACTCTCTTCTCTACCCTATCATTATTATCATCTAACGGATTTGTTTGAGCATTGGTCCCTTGCATCCCACTTTTTTGCTCCAGTAATAATGATTTAGGTCTGCTGTATTGATAGTCCCAAATTGATTTTTTTAGATCTTCCATTTTCTCCATATGATTCTTCCCATCTGTATGTTGTCTTGTTAATTCTTTATATAATTTGGTCCTGAATCCTAAGTATGTATGATGCCTTGATCTTTCTGTTTTGAGAATTTTTAATCATAGTATCTTTAATATCATATTTAGTGTCATCCCCACTTCATTAAATCTTCATATAACTCCAAACTGATCCTCTTGCTGCAAACATATCCTTTAAATCATTCTGCACCTCTTCATCTTCCAATAATTCCACATTCATTTTCCAATAACCTTTCTCACAAATCATAGTTTCTTTGGTATTTATTTTAACACTTACAGCTACATGATCAGTTCTTTCCTCTGGTGTTATATATGCTTCTAAAACAGCTGTATTTTTGGGTACAAGGAAAAAGTCTATCCTAGATGATAGTTTACCTTTCAAAAGAGTGTGCTCCACATTTTCCCCCACTAATTTTATACACATCTTCCATCATTGCCCGGTTCAAAGCATTCATTAGATAAAGGAGTCACAAAAAACTTTTTTGATTTTCTTCTGAGTCTTATTTTGAAATTCCACAGTTAAATCTCTCCCACATATGGTCATTTGGCCATATACAAATAAAACTCTACTAATCCCATAAGTGAAATTCTTTCTCCTATCATTTGTGGATTATACATATTTATAATTCTTACTTCTTTCCCTTTTACTACTGTATCTATCATTAAAGTCCTCCCTGAGGCTATATCTATTATTTTTGAATGTGTACCTCATTTGTACCAAGATAATACCCAGACCAGAACACTTATCTACTCCTATTGACCATAAAGAAGGCCCCATCTCCAGTCTTTCTGGTTTTAGTCAATTCCTCTAAAGTATATAATCAGGTATCTTGTAGTAGCTTTTCATCCCTTTCAAACCTCCAGTATTTCAAAAGTAACTAGTCTCCTACTTCTGCTTCTTATACTATTTATATTTGCATGTAATACAATGAATTGTGCCATAGGTAAACATTTCTACTGCCCTATCTGATTTCTTTTCCTTTTTTGATGCTTGGGTGTCAACTGGTCACATTCTGACATTTATGACATTTCTTGCTCCTCCTCACCCTCTTCTCCCCACTCTGACAGTGATTCACTCAGCTCATTATACTCTCCACCCTCCTTCTTTGTTTTGTAGTATTTCAAATTTATTTTTAGAGACACAAGTCCTTTTTCCTGCACAACCACTTTTGGTTTCCTGCACCCTTCAATCCTTTATTTCTAGACCTTGTCACCATAGTGAATTCCTCTTGCTTTTTCCTTTTTCAGGCTCTCTTCTTCCTTCTGTTCTTTATTTACTTCTACAATAGTCCCACTTTTTCTGCTTGCACTATTTCTGGGTTTGATGTAGTTGGCTTTGGATCAATGTCTACCCTTTCTATTTCTTTTTCCTCTTCATCTCTTTTCTGGGCTTCCGCTACTAATTTCTCTTGTCTTATTTTCTCTTTTTTTGCTAGTGCAAGATACACATCCTGCTTCCTTTGTTCTCCTGGGTCTGGGCTATTGTGGGTAGCCCAAGGACAGTTGTTGAAAGAATGCCCAGACTCTTCACATAAACTACATCTCATCCAGTTTTGACATGCTGCTCCACATAAGCCATATTTTATCCTTTCACAGGCATTACTTAAGTGCCTTCTGTCCCTACAACAGTAACATGCCCTTGGCTGGCCTGCATAAAAGACAATTCCTCTGTCTCTTCCTAAAAAAAAAAAAAAAAAAACAGTTAAGGAGGTGTCAAAATCTCCATCTTGTTGTTTCAGCACCACCTTAAACCTTCATCCTTCAGTCCATAAGTTTTTCTTGTCTAGTATTGGTTCAAGTGGTCCTTTTAAATTGCATTTCTGTTTCAACCAGAAGGAAATATTGGCAGCATTCACCTCTTCATTTCTAAATAGCACCACTACTATTTTAAAGGTATGTTTAGTCAATGGTATTGCTGTAACATTTTTTCAAAGTGAGGTATTTTTCAGCTGGTAATATAGTTTCCAGAACCTTTCAAGGCCCTTAGGGTGCTTAAAACTAACATAATGATAACATCCCTGAGTACATGTATCAAAGTGTAAATTTCTGATAGTAGAGAATCTCATGCTGTTCTTAATCAATAGCCTTCCCAAGAATAATCTATCTGGGACATCATCTCTAGCCCTTAAACTTTAAATGCACTGCACTGCATTTCTCCTCTTAATAGGCTCATTTAGTCTATTTATTTTATTTTATTTTATTTCATTTTGCTTACCAGGTAGGTGCTAGCCAAAAATGACTATTTTCATGCAAGACCGAGAGAGTACAGAGACAAACTTCAAGAGAACATTATGGAACAAAATACAGGTTATATATAGTTGTTTGAGGCGTTAACAGCAGAACATGACAAAAATTGAAGTTAGAACAATACAGCAGTAGAATTTAACATGTGACAATTACAATCAGGTCAAATAAAGTGATCAAGCAAAGTTCAACCAAGTTACATGTAGATGTATGAGGCATTAGCAGCAGAACATGACTAAGATTGAAGTAATAAGAACCATTAAAATTTACAAGTGACAATACATCCAGGTCAAATAAAGTGACTAAGCAATGTTCAGTCAGCAAGGGATAAAGTGCTGTGAGAGCAGTAGCAGCGAGGCAGTAATAGGTGAAGAGAACTGAGAGAAGTGTAGGGAGTAGGAAGGCAATAGGTGGGGAGCATAGATTAGGTATAGAATAAGTGCAAGTTACTCATTAGGGTACAGCAGGTGACAGAAGAATGAAGCTGTGTTGATTAAGAAAAGAAAGCAAACAAGTTTTCCAGAAAGGTATAGTATCAAATGATAGATGAATGCTAGAAGTTTAGGAAGTGAAAGTGAGAGGAAGTGCTGCATGGTGGAGTGGACCCCAGGTGCCCAGGAGACGACAGAGGGAAGAGAGGAGTTAGAGAGTAAAGAACTAGGATGGTTTGAAACAGGAGCATTTGCAGGAGGAGAAGAGATAGTGGCATAGCTCTCTCTTAAAAGAGATGTGGGATGCAGTTCGGTGAAGCATTAGAGGGAGTGAGTTCCAGAAATTGGGCACATGACAGGCAAAGGCACTACCACCTTTTGAAGTGCGGTGTCTCGGGATGTGAACTGAGACATTTTCAGCAGAGCGAAGGCCATAGCTGGTTTTCTGGTACTGAAAGAGACAGGCCAGGGATTTAGGTATTTGGGATCTGATAATGTTATCAGCAATGGACCTGAGTGCATAAGACTTTAGTTCTTGGGGCTAAAGTCATCCTAGATCTATGTAGAGAAGACAGTGATGTTTCAGCCATGGGGAGCAAGATGCAAAGCCACAGTTGTTATTATAGGTGACATCCCACTTTTGAAGACTTGAATTGCAAGCAGAAACATATGTAACAACCCCATAGGTGAGAGAGGGAAGTAATATCCCACTGGCAATGGCAAGCCTAGCAGAAGGGGTGAGTGCATAACTAGTACAGTAGGCAATGCCAAGTTTGCTTACAGGTAGTTTGGATGTGGAGATTGAAGCTCAGAGATGGGTCAAGAGTGACACCCAGATATTTAAAGGAGTTTACCAACCCTACAGATGTGCCATCAAGGAGGAGACATTAAAGTGTGTCCGGAATGTTTGAGACTGGAGCCAAATAACATAGTTTGGGTCTTGATTTATTTAAACAAGTTTGTGATTGGTGAGCCACTGCTAAATAAGTTGAAAGTCAGTGGAACATGGAAGGTTAATGTCCTCAATACTACTGGAACTGGTGTACAGTACAATGTCATCCACATATAATAGGGAGGAGCTACTGTGAAGGTTTGTGGTGATGTTATTGATGAAAATTGAGAAAAGCAGAAGACCTAGGATAGACCCTTGCAGAACACCAATGTTGATCATGACCTTGTCAGAGAGGGTGGAGTTAAATTTCAGATATTGAGACCTATCCACCAGATAGTTATCAAACCAGTTCACAGCATTTGGTGAGAAACCTAGAGAATTTAAGGTGGCAGTGAGGATGGAATGGTCAACTAGATCAAATGCCTTAGTCATGTCAATGAAAATGGCCCCAGTGAGCCTGCCAGAGTTGATGGCCACTAGGGTGTCAGACATGAGTTTGAGTAGTGCAGTAGTGGTACTATGTCCCTTACGGAAACCATGTTGGGCAACAGTTAATAGGTCGTGTTTCAGTAGAAAGTCAGTTGTTTGGGTGGCAACTAGTTTCTCAAGGATTTTACTGAGAACTGATAGGATGGCGATGGGTCTGTAGTTTAATGGGTCAAGAGGAGCACCTTTTTTAAATACAGAGGTAATTCTGGACATCTTCCAGATATCCAGGACAGAGCTTTGACCCAGGGAGAGAGTAAAAATTTTGGCTAGGGGAGCAGCTATGTGAGGGGCAGCTAGTTTCAGGAGCTTGGGTTCCAAGTTATCAGGCCCAATGGCAGCATACTTTGAGGTGTTTCATAGCAGTCTAAGAACCTCACTTTTTAAGACAGATTTGAAGTGGAAAGTGGACCCGGTGGGCTTGGGCTGGCTGGTGTGACAGGATTTGATGAGGTAGAGAAAATGGAGGTGTAGTGAGTCAAATTATACATTAAAAGATTAGCAATAGTGAGGATTGTTGCAATGGATGCCATTTAGAGACCTGTCATTAAGTGCAGGGATTGATTGGATCCCATGAAGAACTTAACATGAGATCAGAATTTTTAGGGTCCCCAGAGTCTATTAATAGGTCCTTGCAGTATGAGCTTTTGCTTGTTTGATTTCTATTTACAGGAGTTTCTTAGAACTCTGTAGATATTAAAATTTGCTAGAAGACCAGATGTCTTGTAATGAAACCAGCTTTTGTCCCTCTGTCGTAATTTAGAGAGAAGGTCAGATTTTAGCCATTGAGTCTGCCTATTTCTTGCCTGTCTGGTAGCGAGATGACAGTGGTTTTCTTGTAGTGCTAGGAATTTGGCCAAAAAGAGATTTAGAGCAGTTTGAGCATCCGATGCACTATAAAGAGTGGACCTGTCAGTGCGGGCAACATCAAGCAAGAAGGCCTGTGGATCAAAGTTTGTGTAATTATGGTAGATAATAAGGTGGGGCTTCATTGGTTCAGGCTTGCCTTTACCCCAGATGCAGAAAGTGGGGGAGTGGTCAGTGATGACATCAGGTAGGACGCCTGCATCAACGATGTTCTTGGGACAATTCATCATAATCCAGTCCAGCAGGGTGCTGGTGTTGGATTGAGGAGCGGTCATAGTGGGAAAAGAGATAAGCTGGTGCAGGTTGAAACTTTGTAGTCTGGTCAGAGCTGTTGTTTGTGTGTTTCCCAGCCAGTTAATATTAAAGACACCTAGTAAAAGAACTTAATTATTCCCTGAGTGAAAATCAGTTTGGTCGAGTAGCTCATCCAATCTTTTTAGGCCATAAGTAGGAGGATTGTAAGCACAGATAATATGCAACTTCTTTGTGCCAAGGGTAAGGAGGACACGAAGAGCCCTGCAGAGGTTTAAGGAAGATGAGCTGATGACCGAAAGCTGAAGGTGTGATTTGAAATATATGGCTGTGCCTACCCCCCTTTTAGGGGCACGTCTATCATACCTCAGAAGATTATAGGATGGTAAGGAGAACCCGGAGTCAGAGGTGGATGGCTTCAGCCATGTTTCAGTAAGGCACTGTGTATCTGGCTTATAGAGTGCTATCCAGGATTCAAGTTCCCTCAAAGTTCTGCTCGAGGCTCCTAATATTATGGTGGGTTATTAGTAGGCCTTTGGCATTTGTATTAGGAGTGGCTGTGGGAGTTAAGGCCCAGGGTTTGGCTGTATATCCCCAGAGAGCAGAAAGGCCAGTAAGAGAAGGTACCAGAGCTTACGGTGCAGGAAAGGTGACTGGGCACGAGTTACCAGGAGCAGCATTTATGGGCATGGGCAACCAAATGGATTCAGGCTTTGTTTAGAAGTAATGGTGTGGGATCACAACGTAATGTAAATCCCACTAGAAGATTAGAAAATGTAAATTCATAATGTTGAGAGTGAGAAAGAGCAGCTCCAGCATGGGGGGCCGCTATTATTGATAGGTGTAACAGATGCAGCATGGGTATGAGTAGAAGCAGCAGCAACTGTTTAAACATTCTTAAGCCACGAGACAAGGAGATCAGTGGAGTAAGAGACTACTGGGGGTTCAGTGATGGATCCAATGTGGCAAGAGCAAAGCGTGATGAGAATAGAACCAAAGAAGGCCCCAGTTAAGAAATAAGTCTCACAGAGGCACAGAGGCTTAAAGAGTAGCGTGTTGTAGATGGACGGAGAGACACTTTTAGAATAGGCGGGAGACCATATTGGCTTAACAGGGAGGCAGGTTTAGGACACTTTGTGTGAGCAGTACTGGGTGAGAACAGCAGACCAGTGAGGAAGCTTTAAGAGAGAGGGAGAGGGAGATCAACAAGGGGTGGGGAGACAGAAAGCTTTAAGCTCCAGGGCACTAGTACTGGGAGCCAATGGGGGCAGGATGGGGTAGGGGAAGGAGGAGCTTAAGTGTATTTAAGGGTGGCCTGGGAAGGGGAGGGGGAAGGGTGGGTGAAAATTTTGGCAGCAGGAGCAGCAGCCGTGGAGGCCAGGGCTGTGTATAGGCTGTACCTGATGCTTGATTCCAGGGGGGTGGTGGCAGCAGGGTCCTTGGAGCTGAGAGAGGTGCAGAGTGGTGTCCAGGCATGCTGAGGCAAACCACAGGTGGGAATAGTTTTCCCTTACATTTCTCCCCATACATTCTTTTTTCTGGTGTTCTCCTGGTCGCTGTTCTTTTTCAGTCTGTATGATATTTTCTTCTACTTCCATAGAAGTTTCAGGATCAGTTTGAACCATGTTTGGGGCCTCCCCTGATGTTCTATCTTCCTCTGCTTTTTTCCCTCCTATGGTTTCATTTTCTATCTGTTTTATACTCTCTTGCTCCTTCTATCTCTTCATCCTTTTTTTCTATGTGTTGCTCATTATTTTTTGATGGTGTTTCTCTGTTTGGATCCTACCCCTTCCCATCTAGGTGTTTTTTCAGCCCGCACCTATGAAGACCTGTGCTATCCATTTCGGTGTATAAGGAAATTCAATCGTTTCATCACTTGTTTCATTATTTGGTTTTCAGCCTTTGTTTCATTCGTGTGTTTTTCTTTTGTGGCTTTTTTCCTAGGAACATTTTTCTTACTATTTTCCCCTGCTTTATTTTTCACACTTTGGCTTTTTCCTTTTACCCTTCTTAAACTGAGCCATTTCTGACTCCTGGTGGTTTTACCTTTCAGGGTCTGTTTAGTTTCTATGCCAGAAGGCTCTTCGTCAGTTTCATCTGACAGACCCGATACTGCCACATCATCCTGCTGCTTTGGATTTTGACAGGCCTCCACCCTTCTGTCATCCGGCTTTGCAGGCCAGTTTTTACTCCTACTGTTTCCTTTTCCCACATTCTTATCTTTACTTTGGGTCAATTTTACAGAATTAATATTTTTAAATGTATCTCCTTCCTCCGTCTCCATGGAAGAAGTTGCTGTTTTTCCTCTCACATTCTCTGATTGCTCCAGTTCTTCTCCATCTTCAGGATCAATTCATTTTCATAAACACACATCTTGTTCCTCCATTTCCTTCATTCTCTTGGCCTCTTGCTTCATAAAGGCTGAGGAAGAGACCAGATCCTCAGCCTCCAGCTCCTTACTGTCACAAGTCCACACCACTGCCACATCAGCACTTCCTCCTCTTCTGTTGTCCAGCTCCAAACTGAGCACCTTCACTCTGCTTGCAGGAAGTCAAGCCCCCTGCTGGCAGAGTAGGGGAATTTCCCCGGTGTCCTGGCCAAATTTTCCCCATTTACTAGAAATACCACCACCAGCTTAATCTGGTTACATTTCAGTTGGTTGCCATCTGTATCCCCCTTCCCCTGGTCACCCCTGAAATAGGGACTTCTAGTCTCAGCGGGCCTACCGGGTCAACAAAATTCAATAAATAAATATGCATATCAAAATGCTTGTTTTGCTGCCTGATTTATTCTTTAGTTGTACATTTAAGTCAGATCAAGGAATACTTTGCATGTACCAAAATTGCTTAGTTTTTCTGCCAGATTAATTCTTTGGTCACACATTTAAGTGTGACCCTTGAATTTTTTGGGGCCAACTAAAAGAAAAGAAGGTTTTCAGGCTAGGTGGAGATTTTGCTATGCGGATAAAGTATTCTTTTACACACAGTAAGTATGACCCAAGAATGTTTAGTGCAAACTAAATAAAAATAATAAAAATTGGGGGGGCCAGACAGAGATTTTGATTTGAGGACAAAGTATTCTTTGGTTGCACTTTAAGTGAGAACCAAGAATTTTTGTACGAGACTTTAAAATTCTTGTTTTTTTAATTGTTGAAGATTTTTGTATGAAATCTAAGAATGTTTTGGTTGCATATTTAATAAAGTGGTGCAATTCCACTTTGCTACATAAAAATTAGATGTTTTTGTCTCATGTACTTTTACTCATAACTTCTACATTTTACAATATTTTAGTCCCAAATATTAAACATGCTGTTTACATGATGCTACATCATGTACAAGGATAATTAAAATTCTAAATATGGGTAAAAGGTGATTTCCTTACAGAAATATAAGTGTGCTGTGTACATGCAGAATGCATGTCACATGTAATTAGTGCAATGTTTGCATGCGGTTGAAAACATAGAAACATAGAAACATAGAATTTGACAGCAGATAAGGACCGCTTGGCCCACCCAGTCTGCCCATTTCCCTACCTGGATAAGCTGCAGATCCTAGTTAACCAGCAGCCTACTTCTTCTTACTCCACACCTAGAATTGCCTTATGACTGTCCCATGCATGCTTAAATTCCACCACTGATTTTGACTCCACAATCTCCTCCGGAAGGCCGTTCCATGCATCCACAACCCTCTCTGTGAAAAAATACTTCCTTAAATTACCTCTGAGCCGCCCCCTCTATCTTCAAATTGTGCCCTCTTGTTCTTGCACACCTCTTTTTTTGAAAGATGCTACCCTCTTGGACTTTGTTGATTCCCTTGAGGTACTTGAAAGTTTCTATCATGTCCCCCTCTCCTCCTTTCCTCGAGGCTATACATATTAAGCTCCTTAAGTCTCTCTTCATATGTCTTCCAGTGCAGACCCTGCACCATTTTAGTTGCCCTCCTCTGGACAGCTTCCATCCTGTCTATGTCTTTGCGGAGATTGAGTCTCCAGAACTGCACACAGTACTCCAGATGGGGTCTCACCAGCTGTCTGTACAGAGGGATAATAACTTCCTGTTTTCTACTGGTGATGCCTCTCCCTATGCATCCCAGTATCACCCCAGCCCTCCTTGCTGCCCTCTCACATTGCTTGCCCACCTTTAGGTCATCTGATATGACTACCCCAGGTCCCTTTCCATTTTGTTGTTGTTAGTATCTCACCCCCATTGTGTACTCTTCCCTGGGTTTTGTTTCCCAGGTGCATTACCTTGCACTTCTTAGCATTGAATCTAAGCTGCCATACATTTGACCATTCCTCTAACCTTGCCAAGTCCTTCTCATCCTTTCCACCCACCCTGTGCATCAACTCTGTTGCAGATCTTAGTGTCATCTGCAAAGAGACATATTTTTCCTTCCAGTCCTTCTGCAATGTCGCTTATAAAGACATTGAAGAGGACCGGTCCTAATACTGAACCCCAGGGTACCCCACTAGTAACCCTCCTTTCTTCTGAGTGG
The DNA here is from genome assembly GCA_016271365.2 of Neoceratodus forsteri. Classification (NCBI taxonomy): domain Eukaryota; kingdom Metazoa; phylum Chordata; order Ceratodontiformes; family Ceratodontidae; genus Neoceratodus; species Neoceratodus forsteri. Next base: position 47,819,668 of record CM057451.1, read on the forward strand.
ACTCCATTTACTATTACTCTTTGTGTCTACTCAGCCAATTCTTTACCCAGGCTGTCATCTTGGGACCCACTCCCAGGCTGGCTAACTTGTATATTAATCTTTTGTGTGGGACTGTGTCAAATGCCTTGCTAAAGTCTAGGCCATGTCCACAGCCCCTCCCGGATCTACTACTTTGGTCACCCAGTCAAAGAAATCTATCAGATTTGTCTGGCATGACCTTCCCGCTGTGAATCCATGCTGCCTAGGGTCCTGTGCCCCTCTGGCTTCTAGATAATCGACAATTCTTTCCTTCAGAAGTGATTCCATCATTTTCCCTGTCACTGAGGTTAAACTAACAGGTCTGTAGTTTCCTGCTTCTGCCTTGCTCCCACTTTTGTGAAGGGAATCACATCTGCCCTCCTCCAGTCCTCGGGTACCACCCCATCCTCCCATGATTTGTTAAAAGGGTAGTCAGTGGTGTCACTAGTTCTACCCTTAGTTCTTTTAGAATTCTGGGATGAATCCCATCAGGCCCCATTGCTTTGTCCACCTTCAGTTTTAAGAGTTCTTTCAGAACCCTTTCTTCTGTAAATGGCTGGTATCAACTTCTGTATCCAGAGTGTTACTACTGTTTGTTTTATGTACCTCCCTCTTCCTTTGTAAATACTGAGCAAAATACTTGTTTAGTATCTCTGCCTTTCACAGTCTCCCTCTGCCCACCCTCCCTACTCTTTATTAAGCCTCACTATCCCTCTCTTGGTCTTCCTTTGCTCCCTGATGTACCTATAAAAGGTTTTATCCCCCTTCTTAACTGAGTTGGCTATCTTTTCCTCGGTTTGGGCCTTTGCTGTTCTGACTGCCTTCCCAGCCTACTTTTGCTTTAACTGATACAGTTCTCTGTCCTGCTCCTTCTGCGATTCCTTGTACTTCCTGAATGCTTTCTTTTTCTCTTGAACCTTCACTGCCACTTCCTTTGAGAACCATAGTGGTTTCTTACATCATCTTGTTTTGTTTATTTGCTTCACACAAAGGCTCGTTACCTCTGTGATGGCAGTTTTTATTATTCCCCATTGTTCTTCCACCCCTCCTTCCTGCCCATTTAGTGCATTCCTTAGGCACTCACCCATTTTGGCAAAGTCAGCCTCCCTAAAGTCCAGTACTTTTGTCTTTGTATGGCTTGACTCTATTGCTGTGTTTATTGTAACCATACTGTTCGATGGTCGCTAGTTCCCAGATGGCTACCCACTTCTACATCTGTAATCCTCTCCATCTCCATTTGAGAGAATCAAGTCTAATATTGCTCCCTCTCGAGTGGGCTCCAGTACTAGTTGTCTAAGGCATGCCCCTGTAGGGCATCTAGAATAACTGCACTCTTCAAGTGGCAGCTGCAACTGCACTCCAGTTAACAACTGTATTCAGATCACCCATCAGCAATATCTCCTTATTCTGCCATTCTAAGTATACTTTCTATCATTTCCCTGTCCATTTCCTCCCCCTGAGTAGGGGGTCTGTATACATCCCGGTTCTCATACACAAAATGAACCTAAGGTAACCATGTCTAAAAAGAAATCCGGTTCACATATTGCATGCTTGACATGACTGCAACAGTTAAGTTGGTGAGAACATCATTTAAAAATCACCTCAGGTTCACATGCTGCATGCTTGCCATGTGTGCAACAACTAAGCTGGTGCAAATCTCATCTAAAAAACACATCAGTTTATATTTCTCATATTAACAATTAGAGCCATTAAAATAATTTTTCATTGATTTCCTTTTAAAATTAAACTCATTAATTCTGATTCTTTTGCAAGTTGTTTAATGGCTTTTGACTTTTGTCATTAAATTGACATTTATTTGTAAAGTATTGTTTGCTTACTGCATTAAATGCCTAGGATATAGTCAGCCAACATCTCCCATTCCAGATGTGCTAAGAGGGGCCTCTGTGTTGTGAAGCCTGGCCTTTTTTGGGGGGGCATGTAAATCCCCTTATGCATATTTAGTACTATAGATGTGTTTCTGTATGACTGTTTCAACTCATGTACTTTCCCTTTGTCATTCTGTATGGCGCGTATACACTATGGCCATGCTCAGCACTCTTTGTACTGAGTAGGGTCTTGGAAGCATGCACCATACGTCAGATTTTGTCACTGAAATATGGGACATGGACACTCAAAATGAGGGACAATGAAGGACAGTAACCCTCAAGATGATCAGGACACATCCTGAAATGTAGAGATATAGTACCTCAGAACACAGTGGAAACTATTGTATTCACATGTACTGATATCAGCACCTGACAAGGATTTCTTCCATAAAGCAAAAGTCCCATTTAAGTAGGGCAGAGGTAGGTGGTTGCTCCCCAATATTTGTACCTAGGTTGTTCTTATGTAGCAATAATAGCATTAAATTTGGATTTAATCTTTTGCACAAGAAGTGCCCCAGCCTCTGTGAGCTCACATGCATGTGTGCTCCTGACTTGACTGTGTCTGTATTGTGTTGTCTACTCTCTCCACCTATTAGAGATGGCACCATCACATATGATGTGGAGGAGCTCCAGCCAAGCAACAGCACGTGACTTATGCGAGTGTGACACTGTCTTTCCCACAACAGAGTAGACAGGCTACACACTACAGCTTGGAGGAGTGGGTGAGAACTGCACTCTCAATAGCAGTGTTGTGGCAGAATATTTATGTTGGTCTACTCTTAGTGAGTCTCTATCTCCCTTGGTGGTTGAAGGGGCAGAGAGTGAGCTTGAAGCTAATTTGAGACTAGGCTGCCTACTTACTCTACTAGGCTCATCTCACAAAAAAACAGCATAAGGCCCCCAAGGCAGCAAGCTGGGCCTAGCAGCAGCAGTGTCAGTGGTGTGGGTGGGCTTCACAGGCCTTGATCAGTGCAGTGTGGAAACAGCCATGGCAGCAGCCAAGCAAGAAGCAAGCAGCACAGGTTGTGTGGGTTCAGCTGGTGAGGTGTCTTGGTCGTGGAGCATGTTGATGACCTGGCATGGTCAATTCTAGCATCCAGCTTCTTGTAGCAATATGGAGGAGGAGCAGACTGAAAACTGGGCTTGTGGCACACTGGGCCAGGCCACAGGTTCTGGCCAGATGGCTGGGTCAATAAAAGTAAATATTTGTTTTACTGGGGTATTGGGGAAGGAGAAAGGACTGAAATATGTATGTGTTGTTGACATTTCTGTGCCTTTGGGTGGCTTCCCGACCAATATGGGATGAGTATTGAATGGAATGGAGTCAGGGTCAGAAATCGGGGCACATATTTTTGGGGGGAAGGGTTCAGAACTTCAGCCAGGAAAAACTTGGTTAGTAACTGAGTGGGGTTTAAGCCCAAATCTGATGCATTGTTCCAGGGTATATACAGATGAATCTTATACATTTGAATGTTTTTGATTGCATATCACTTTTCAGTCTCAACAAATAAGTTTTACCTTTTAGAGATGTTCCAGACATTTTAGAGCTTGCCACCTAGAGGCTAACTAGCACCTGGCCTTCACTGGTTGTTGGCTCTCCCCTGCTGAAATATGAAATGGCACCCCTGCCATAAAGTCTAAATTTACAGGACATCCTCTGTGTGAGCAGCATGTTTTCCATGAGGGATGGATGAGGAGCAGAGCAGTTTCCAGGAGTAAAATGAGGGCTGTCCCTTGCATTCAGGGACAGTTGATTGGTATGGTATGCACAAACTATTGGAGCCCCACTATAGTCAGGCTTATGCCCCTCCCAGTGAAGCTGACCTCCACATCCCCACACTCAGGCACATTATGACATAGGGCAAAAGAGACTGCAGGGGCATGCATCACTGAAATGAATGGGGGTATTTTTTATTACTATTTTATACATTATTGATGGAAAGTTGCAGATTAATGAAGGTCACTGCTTGACTAACAAGGGCCTTGTTAGTTGGACATTGGCCTTCATTATTCTCCAACTCACCATCATAATGTAAAAAATAGTAATAAAAAATGACTCCATTCATTTCAAGGGTGTACACCCCAGCACTCTGACCCATGGACATCATCTCTTAAAGACTCCTACATCTGACTCCCTAGTACTCAGTTAAGAGACTCTCAGCTTATATCTATAATTGGTGGGTTGCCTCTAGCACCATGGATGCACCCGCTACAGTGTGTGCATGGGGGTAGGGACTGACCATGTTGGTGGGGGTGTCAAGTTATTGCTACTTTTGTGTTTGCCCTTCAAAGTCTGTTTGTATGGAAGCATTCGGAACTATGGAGAAAAAATAGTAGGAGTACAGGCCAGACAGAACTAATTGAGTAGTTGTATGGGTAAGTGTGTGTATTGGGGTGGGAAGAACCACACTTGTTTCCACTGGTATGTGTGCTACAGTTCGGCTATTCAGCTGAGGTGAGGGGGACAAGAAAACTAAAAGGTATAACAGTGGCTATAAGCATGCTGCATACATGCAAATGTAAGCAGATTTGTATTGAAGTACAAGTGAGCCTTATGTGTGCAGGCAGTGTGGCTTAGTGGTTAAACACACTGAACTGCAAACCAGTAGACGTGAAGACCTGGGTTTGAATCTCATCAACTCTCACTTGTATATGGTGTAAGTCTGAGCAAGTCACTGCACTTTTATGTGTGCAGTTATCAGTGACTACTTGCTTTTTGCATGCATACCACATACATGCAGTCTGTTTCAATTCAACATAAAAAACATACTTTCCACACTTGCTTGCTGCATGCATGCCACATGCATACAATCAGTTCCAATTTAACATTTAAATCATGCTTGCAGTACACATATAACATAGGTAGTTTTATGTGTGCAGCATGAAAACATTTCATATAATTATTTTTGTAAGGGTTTGCAATAACTTTGTGAAGCCATCTTTCAAGAGGGAGTTAACGTATTCTAGCAACCAAGTTCACAATGTGTTAAAATGTAAAAAAAAAGTTCTTGATTATCATCTATCCAGATGGCCAAATTTTCTGTCATGGTGACAAATTCTTGGGTAGCACATTTAAGTGTGACTGAAGAATTTGTCATGCATACTAAAAATGCTTGTTTTTGGCATGATTATTTGGTTGCACATTTAGTTATGACCCAGGAATGTGTTGTGTAGTAAAATTGCTTATTTTTCTGCCAGATTACTTGTTTGGTTGCACTTTTAAGTGTGACCCTAAAATGTATTTATTTTTTAACACACTAAAAAAAAAATCAGTTTTGAAGCCAGTAGGAGATTTTGATATGCGGATAAAGAATTCTTTGGCCACACATTAAATGTGACACAAGAATGTTTCATGCAAACTGAAAAAAAATTTGGGGGGGCAGACAGAGATTTTGATATAAGGACAAAGAATTCTTTAGTTGCACTTTAAGTGCGACCCAATAATTTTTTTCATGAGAACTTAAAATTCTGTTTTCAATGAAAAGTTGAAGATGTTTATGTTCAATTTAAGACTTTTCAGGCCACACGTTTAATACAGTGGTGCAATATTACCTTGTGACATAAAAAATTTGATTATTTTTGTCTCATATACTTTTATTCACAACTTTGACATTTCACAACATTTTAGTCCTAGTTATTAAGTATTCTCTTTTAGATGACCTCATGAACAAGGATGGTGAGAATTTTCAAATACAGGTCAAAAGTTGATTTTGCAGTGACTCTGCAAAGCCACCTTTTGGGTGGGATTTAACACATTCCAGCAACCAAGTTCATGAAGTGGGGTCAAAATTAAAAAAAAAAAAAAAAGTTATTTGGCCGTGAGCTTAGCCAGATGGCTGATTTTTTTTGTCATGAGCTGCAAATTCTTAGGTTGCACATTCAAGTGGAAACCAAGAATTTTTCCTGCACACCAAAAATGCTCTTTTTTGCACCAACTAATTCTTTGATCACACCTTTAAGTATGACCTAAGAATATATATGTGCACCAAAAATGGTTATACCTCAGCTGGGACTTGACTTGAATCTAGTCCACCCTGAATACCATTTGGGTTGCACTATCAGCTTGCCACCAAGGCAACTGGAAACTGGGCACATTACTCTTTCTCCAATGCACAAGCTGGTGGTGATTTTCAATCACAGGACTACAGTGTGCATATTTATGGAATACATACAGAGAGAGAAAGAAGTAAGTGCCTCAGCTGTGACCTGATCCCAGTCCACCCAGAATGCTGTTCTGGTTGCACTACTGGCTGTGCCCTCAAGGCAACTGGAGACTGGGCAATCACGGAGCACACTACTTTTCCTCCAGTGGACAACCTGGTGCTGTACAGATAATTACATTTTAAATCACAAGATGTATGTGCTTCATAAATATGCACACCACACTCTTGTGATGAAAAAAATAAAAATGCTTGTTTTTCTGCCAGATCACTTCTTTGATAACAAATTAATGTGTGACCCAAGAATATTTTGTGTCAACTAAAAAAAAAATAGTTTTTGACAGGGTGGAGATTTTGATACATGGATGAAGAATTATTTGGTCACACATTATGTGCATCCCAGAAACGTTTTGTGCAAGTTAAACATTCTTGGAGGGGTGGAGATTTTGATATGATGATGAAGAATTCTTTGGTGGGACATTAAGTGAGGCCCGATAAATTTTCCATGGGAACTTAAAATTTTTTTTTTTCCTTCCAAAAAGGTTTTTACTCCTTGGGCAGCTCATCTAGCATTCTGACCCCACCTCCCATTGGCCAGCACCTACCTCCTCCAGGCTTACCAGGAGTTCATCTACCACAGATTCCCCCCATGGCAGGGCCCAAAGGGTAAAGCCATCCTCCCCCCCAGAAAACGTATCCAGAAGATACAGACATTCAGGAAGTGGTGTGTATCCAGGGAGATGTGCAGGAGCATCAGCCAGTCCTTGGATCTTGTTTTCTGTTCTCATCCCTGTACTCCTGATGAAGCATCACATCAGTATGTGAACATGGTAGGAAGCATGCCCTGCAGATCCATGGCCCCACCTGTCTGAGCACTCGCATCTGCACTTCTACTGCATCTTTACTCAGTGGTAGTCATGGATTAAGATTGCTGGTAACCCCTCCCCAGTAGAGGAGAGCAGTCTCCATGAAGCTCAGTCCTCTTCCACTCCACTGACCCCAAGCAACCTGTGCTTTTTCCTGAACTTGGGTTGCTACTATGGCAGGAGGTAAGGCATTCAATGCCTTAGCCTTCCATGCCACCAAGCTAGCTCACATATCTTGTTTTTTTCAATGGTTGAAGATGTTTAGCAGTGTCAGTGGCTCAGTAGGTAGCACACTCGCCTCTGAGGCGGGGAGATCAGAGGGCTGTGGGTTCAGTTCCCACATCTGGCACTTGGGTTAATATCCCAGTACTGACACTGTAGTGCAGCATGAGAGGGGTGCTGCACTTCTGAGGTGCCGTCTTTCAGATGAGATGTTAAACTGAGGTCACATCTGCCTGGATTGGTGGTAGTTCAGGTGGATGTTAAAGATCCCATGACACTTATCGAAAAGAGTAGGAGAATTTCCCCAGTGTCCTGGCCAAATTTCCCTCATTCACTCAAAATACCACCAACAGATTAATCTGGTTCAAGGTCTGTTGGCATTCATCTGTATCCCCGTCCCTTGGGTCATGTCTGACAATACGCAGGATTTGTCTAGTGCACTTACCCGGTTAACAAACTAAATAAAATGTTTATATGTGATTTAAAAACTTTTAGGCTGCATATTTAATACTTTGGTGCAATTCCACTTAACAACATAAAAATTTGATGATTTTTTGTCTGTGTGTCCCATACTTTTACTCATAACTTGGTCATTTTGCAATATTTTACTCCCTAGTTTTGAATATATGTTTTACATGGCACTACCTTATGAAAAAGGACAGTAGGAATTTTCTAAAATAGTTTCAAAGTTGATTTCACAGTCACTTTATGAAGCTACTGTACCTCTTGGGTGGGATTTAACACATTCTAGCAACCAAGTTCATGACATGGGTGCAAAATATAAAAAAAAGTCATGAAAAAACATTGTGTGCAGGGCCTGCTTTTGGTCCAGTGGGTAGTGTGATGTGATCCCATGCTGGTGAGCTGAGTTTGGGGGCAAGCACAGTGAGTCAGCTGGCTGGGCCAAGACTGGGGGGATGGTGCTGCTATGTTACCATTCCCAGCCTGGGGATGGAAAGCACAATGTTTGTCTCACAGGTAATCCTGTAGTGAATATAAGACTTATCTTGGCATAGAATCCAGAGAAACCTATACCTCTTCACTCATAGCTGCATGAAAGCAAAGAGCTCAAAGGGCCTTGCACTTCTAGAGTCATATGGGCTCTTCGCCTTGTGTGTTTGAATCTGTAGTCATATGGATGCACAGGGCTCAGAGTGCACTGCCCTTTTGCGGTCCACCAAAACAGTCTCATAAATTCTTTGCATTCAAAGCCACATAGACTTGCAGGGCCTGAAGGGCCCTGCAATTCTGCAAGCAGATGGATGGACTTTTCCCTTGGTGGAGGGCATGGAGGGCCATGGACACCTGCATCTATTTATGCAGGTCCCTTCAAGATCAATGTAAATGAGGATATGATTCCACAATCTCAGAAAGAAAGGAAACTCATTGTAAACAATTTAATTAATGTACCAGTTAGGGATTAACGTATCCCCATAAAAGTAGGGAAATGTGAGGTTAGAGTTTCAAGCACTAACTGTTTACCCTCTAATCAGCAAAACACAATACCACACAAGCAACACAGACAACCATCATCAAATAAGACAAACATAAAAATATTTCAAGATGACACAAATGCAGTAGCACTGATGTCCTGCCTTCATAGATTTATATCTGCAGCCAGTAGTTTGTGTATGTTTTATGGTGTGCATGAGTATCTGTGGTTGTAGAAGATCTGGCTCCACAGGGACCTGTGCTTCTGTAAACAGAAGCAGTGTTGTAATTTGGGTATGGTGGTTTTCTATATGTGGCTGCAGAATTGCATGCCTCACAGGTACCTGCACAGGATCTGCACTTCTGCAACCAGAGGTTAGTGTATATATCTTACACCTGCAGCTGTAGAACTGCAGGCTTCTCACGAGTCTGTGCTACTGCAGCCTAAGTGTGTATATGTCTTACAGTGTGAATGAGTACCTGTGGCTAGAGAAGTTTTGGCCCCACAGTGGTCTACACTTCCAGTAGACTGAAGTAGTGTTGCAATTTACGTAACATGGATTTCTATCTATGGCTACAAGTTCAGACCCCACAGGGGCCTGCTCTTCTGCAGCCAGACGTCAGTTTATATGTCTTATAACTGCAGCTGCAGAGAGCAGGCTTCCTAGGGCCTGCACTTCTGCAACCAAAAGTGTGTGTATGAATTACAGTGTGCATGAGTCCCTGTGACTACAGAAGCACTGGCTCTGTAGGGTTTATACTTCTGCAGACAGAAACAAAATGTTGCAGTTTGGGTATTGTGGAATTGTGTCTGTGGCTGCAGCGGTCTGTGCTTCTTCAGAAAGAAGTGTTTGGGTTTGAGTATTGTGGATTTCTAGTCATAGCCAGAGTGACTGTGTATGGTATATCTTGAAATGTGCATGCTGCAGATACAAATCCATGAAGGAAGCATATCATTGCTCCTGCATTTGTGTCATTTGGAAACAGTTGTATGTTGTTTGTTTTAACTGATAATGGCAATCTGTGGTTGCTTGTGTAGTGTTGTCCTTTTCTACTTGGGAGTTTGGGAGTTAGGGTTTAAAACCCGAACACCACTTTTCCTACTTTTGTGGGGTTAGGTTGAACTCTACATGGTGCATTAATGCCATTGCTTGCAATGAATACATCTATATCTTACATGGATTGATATTGGTCTCATAGAAAAGTCCATCCATCATTTATTTCCTGTATACCTCTAAGAAGAACTTCACAGCAATTAAAACCATAAACTACACAATAGAAAAAGTATACACCATACCCCAAACAAATAAAAACATGTATATAGTTAACCTAACAATGCAAAATGAATAAAACTAATTTAAAAAGTCATTTTCAATATAACAATAAAACAATTAAATTAATAAACATAACTATGACTTCAATTAACTAATATAAAAGTGCACCTCACCTCATCCATCTTAGATCTTATCAAAACCAAATCCAAGATGGGGGAATACAGCAAAACACAAGGAATACTAAAATTTATGAAACAAAAGGAAAACAAAAATACCACCAAGAAAACAAACCTTTAAATAAAGGTTATAAAATCATATCTTGCCAGTGTTGGAGAAAGCCAGGACATTCTTGACATACCCACACCTGAACTAGGTAAAAATGTTGTAAATTTAATTTCTACTCACAAAAAACCTGATGGTTTGGAATATAAATCTGAAACAATGCATGTCATCTTTGGAAGTTTGGCTCTCTTTTTTGAAAGGGAGAACTGCACTTATTTAATCTACAGAAAAAAAGCAAAGTAGTTAAAGAAACCATAACCACAAAGACAGCCAAATTAAATTCCTCAAACAAGAAGGACAAGCAAATCACCCAAACCAGGCAGAACCATTAAATGACAGTGAAACTGACCTACCATATGAAGTTGAAACCATGGGCCTACATAACCACCACAGCTCTACTAAATATGTTGTTCTTCAACATAGGAGCACACTATGCTTTAAGAACAATGGAACAATACAATTTAAAATGGGAAGACTTGAAACTTTTGACACACACAGATGGCAACAAATGTACTGAATATAAAGAAAGACAAACCAAAACCAGAACAGGTGCACATCCAGCAGACAGACAAACCCTGAAACCAAATATGTTCCAAAACACTACAGAGAAAGAGAACAATTACAACATATGAACTTTATGCTCAACATAGACCTGAAACAGCGAATAATGATAATTAAGCCCTTCCACATAGCACAAATATTAACAATAAGCCAGGCTCCTTATGGTTTCAAAATATAAAAATAAGTGAGAACAAAATAAGAGGACTTATGAAAATAATCAAAGAAACTGCAGGAATTTCCCTCACAAACGGATCACAAACCACAGCACCAGAAAAAATGTTCTATCCAGTTTCTGATAAACTACAATCTTCCACTTACTGAAATAGCCCAAAGTTTAGGACACACAAACATTCAGTCCATAAACAATTACTCAGCACTGTCTCATTGAAAACAAACAAAAAATATCTAACATACTAGCAAGACAACCCACATTCCAGAAAACAGCATGCAACCCACCAAACTGGGAAGAACTATGGAATCCTGAACTAGACCTACCACAAGAAACCACAGAAACACTATACAATACTAAAAAAAACATCAGAAGAGACCTCACATGTAGCAGCTGAAGCACTCCTATAGCACAAAACATCAACCAAGAATTCAACTGCCAGATCTGCAAAACCTCTAGAGCAGAAAGCCATTGCAGAGCACAGCAAATTCACCAGTCAGCTGACCAGAGTAAAGGGAAGACTACACCTTTCCTGCTCCTCTTAAATCAGAATACACATTCAAACTACTTGTTCCACCAGTCCCATGATGGAACTATAGTTGACTGCATCCTCTGGCAGTGTCAGTGTCCACTGCCAGTACTGCAACGCACATGAGCACATCGGAGACAGACACCAACATAGTGTGATGACATTCAACACACTGATGTCACATGCAAAAACACCCCAGAGCACAACTTCAAACTACTAGGAGGCTCATCCTGGAAGTGTGATATCAAGCAATGCAGCAACACACTGCTCACAGAGCATGAGAGAAAGCCCTGTTAGCTCAAACCAGGCTATATATGTGGAAACTGAACTAAGTGACAAATAAAGCCCTCTCCCTCCAAAAGCCATACAAATACCACAGTGGAGTGTAGTTCTCTCAGCAGCACAGGCAAAGCAGCCCCAAGATTAAATTCAGCAGACACACAACAGTCTCAAAGCCCTCAGCAACCTACAAGCACCCCACACGATTAATATATACCTCAACCAACAAAATAGCAAATATACTGTAGATGTCACAACAGAAGAGAGTAACAATGTCATAGTATTTGGAAGCACCTGCAACATAAATGCACCTGTATGAATCAAAATCTGCAACATTCAACTCAGCAAAAAGAAAAGAAAAACAAAACACATAATGTACTAGATTCTTAAACAGATTCAGAATGCTAAGAATGAACTGAACAGTAACAACATTGCTAAAACAGGGAAGCAGCTGTATACCACCACACAAAATATGGTAAATTAACTGTATTACATAACAGATATAATACTTTATTATGTAACTGTACCTCATAATGTACCTCATAATGACATAACTACTGGATATTCATAATAAATATTACACTGTGTTATATAAAAGTAGTGAAGTAACTACTACTAAAAAATAAAAATTATGAAACCAATACCAGACTATAATTTATTGTCTACCTACTAGACAACATCTCTATGTATTATATAAAATAAATAATGGGTAAGCATGGTATACTAAAAATTTATACCATCAGCCTGTGGCCTCATGACCTTTATAATTGCCCTCAATGGAAATATTTCCTTGTATAGTTAAGTCAAGTCTTGTAAACCACACTTACCCATTATTTATTCTCTCTATATATATATATATATTAAACTGGCAAGGTGGAAAGTTTTCTGATGGCAGCTTGTGCAGTTGTTGATATCTGCATGTCATTTTCCTGTAGACATTTTTTTTATACTTAACATGGGTTTTTGGTTTTGCTCCCACATACAGCCTAGACTGTATTGATTTTTTTCTCCCAAAACCTTTGATAGCACACCGCCACAGTGTCAATATGACAGCAAACACCACCACAGTGACAAATCTCGCCAGGTCGCAGTGGTGGTCCACTGTCTGTTGATGCAGTGATTACTAGTGTTGTACCCCCACCCTGAACCAACTCTGACTCAGAGTTGGTTAATTAGAGATGGGGAGGGTGTGGGAGGCACAACCCCCACAGAAAAACACTTCTTTCTGATGGGAACACTGCCTACAGTTGGCATTGTTCCCATCGTTGTTGGGGGTTTCAACAATGACGTTTTCATTGTATTGACATGGAACCAAAACCCTCAGGGTAGAAATGTGCTATGCCAACTTAGTACATCTGAAGGTTTTATGACAAAAATATTAAACCATTCCAGAATTACAAGGATTAGAAGTTCTGGTTTTAGCTCTTCTGAGCATGCTCAGTATGTTTTTTTGGATAGTGTAATGTTATGATGAGAAAAATTCCCTGTTGTAAAACCATTTCTGGTTTCTCACCACTTCCTTCTCACAAAAGGAAAAAATGGGCCTCAAGGGCTGCCATCTTTTTTCTTTGAACTAAAAAAACATGGAACATACATAAAAATTGTGTATTTTTAAAAAACAAACACCTGAACAAAGCTCAACAAAACACGTTTAGTTAGATTCTGGTGTTTTTTTTTAAACTTCTAAATAACTTTTCTGTGTCCCCAAAATCCAGGGTGCTCAGCTTAGCAAGATGACCCATTTGCCTACATTCTTTGTATGAATACAGCAGCACCTTCTTTATTCCTGTAGCTGTAGCAGGAGAGCTGCTGCCAACTTGAATGCCAACACCGAACTAGGAATCACACAACCTCTGTTTCAATCTGCCTGTATGCATACCACATGTACGTTGGACTGTTGTTGTGATAGTGTAGCACTGAGCATGACTTTTGGAAAAGGGAATTCCCAAATCAAAACTGACCACAAGCAAGCCCTCTGAACTGAGTTCACTAGCAGAAGATTTCAGGCAAGAGGAGGGTCTCAAGTACTGGGACAGATAGGGGCGGCAGTCCTCCCTCTCTTCACAGGAGTTACTATTGGCATAATGTGCATGAAGTTGTGAAATACTGTGGCAAAAATATATTTTGCCAGCCTGTACAAGTCATCTGCATTTGCAGCAACTATAACTCCATAGGATCCCTCTATCCATTTGTTGCACATCAACATTGGTTTGCTATGAAATGTTAAACAGAAGTGAGCAATGTGGTGTTGATGATTTCTCTTCTGAGTCCTATATGAGTTGCTGAAATACTTGCATCTTTGGGCTGGAAATGGGCTGCAGTGTTTTTTATTTATTTATTTAAACTTTTGTTAACCAGGTAAATATAATGAGCCACTGCTCACTTGCAGGAGTGGACTGCTGAGACTAGCTGTGGGAGTTGAGGCTTTTATTTATTTATTTATTTAAAATATCGGATTTACAGACCTTTGAATCAAGGACTCATTCAATGATTGTAGCAGGTTCCTTTGTTTGCTGGGATACTGCTGTAGATTGCAGTTCTCTGATCAGGCATGCAAGCATGCAGCTCCAGTACCAATGAGCACACACTGAGCTGTTGCCAAGGGTAGTGTAGAGATCTCACACTGTTGGTCTTAAGGAGAGAGGAGCTCAAAGGCTGGAAGTTGGTTAAAAGAACTCCAGCAGTGTGGGCAATAACTGTGCAGGTTTTTGCTGCAAGTACATTCCAAGAATGCAAGAAAGCAGCAATAAACATCAATGCAGTTTTAACTGTCCTTTTCTGACACCTTGTCATGATTAATAGGGAGCGATCCTGTTCTCATGTGGAGAGAGTGAAAGTTGGGTAGCCAAGCATGTCCAGATCTGGCGACAGGACAGCTATCTTCAATCCTATGCACAGTGACAACCTGCTGTGGAGAAAGCAACTCTTTTGTGATGTGACCCTGACAGCCCAGGACCAGCAGTTACACTGGCCACAAGGCTACGCTGGCCTCCTGCTCCCAGTACCTTCAATTCCTCTTCTCTAACTACCCCATAAGCAAGGACAGAATTGGTGCCAAGGACCAGTATGGCAGTGGGAGAAGGGGTGGGGGTACCCCTTCTTCCTTTCCAGATGAGAAGATGCTGGCCAGTCCCACTCCATCAACAACCTGTTGTTGCAGGGATACTCATCTACTGGCTTCATCCTGATCCTGAGTACCTCTACATCACCAATGTGATGGCTCCCTTGGATATAGTGGAGGAGATGCTGTCCATCAGCATAAACTGCAACATTCCCAGATCACCAAGCTCTGTGTGCAGTTCCTTAATTACCAGTGCTCCATGTAGAACTACAGACTTCCAAAATTGCTGCCCTTGTACAAGTAGATCAAGAAGTTGGGAAACAGGTACTCAGTGGAAGACATGCTGCTTCTCAACTGCTAGGGAGGTGTGAGTCATGTTGGACTTGCCGAATGTCCCTGTCATCTCTGGGCTTGTGCTCTTTCTCATGTTGGTGCTCTGGCTCAAGCACAACTGTAAGACCCACATGTAGTATGAACCTCATGAAACAGCTATCGCCTTCATACCAGTACCTGAGCTCCTGGAGCATGTGCAGTCAGTTAACTTCTTGTGCAGAGACTCCATGTGCCAGAAGCTGCTGATTAATGCCATGAACTGCCACCTGCTTCCCTTCCACCAGCACCGCAGGGAGAACCTGGCCATCCTTGGCATACTGCCTCCAATGGGATGAAATGGAGTGGGAGTGGGGGGCTTGGTAGTGGTAACTTTATAATCAGTGCTTAAACTAAAAATGTTTAGAAGTGGGAATCTTGTCTACAGATGTGTATGTTGGTGGGGTCAGGCCTCTCTAGACTGTCATATAGTATTCAGTGGAGAAAAGTAACAGAGCGACAACTGCACTATTTTGAAAGAAGGGGACCATACCTGTCAACCTTTTGTCACTGGAATGAAGGACACAATAGGGCTGGATTTTCAAAGATCAGAGAAAGATACACAGTGCTTGCATTAAAAATGATGCAAGGGGCAAGCTGCATCAAAAACATGATACAATCAGCTAGCTGTGTCAAAACTTGCATCAATTCCAATTTTATAATGGTGCTTGTGTCAAAAGCAGGTCTGCATGCCCCATGTTGACTTGTACCATGCTTGCATTAAAGCAGTGGCAGTGCCATGATGAAAAGGGGGCCTGCATCCAAAAAATGACACACACCATACCCTTATTTGGGAATTTCAAAGCATGACGGTCCTGTCAGTGATTAGACCAGCCAGAGGTGGTCTAAATGACATAGGAGCATATAAAGTGGTCCCTCAGCAGATTGGCAGACCTGACTATGTTACTATGAATGGCATTCTGCTGCAAGAGTCTTGCACTGTATGCATCATAATGCTTCTCTCATGTACCATAGCATGTAAAATATTGCTTCCAGAGATAAGCCCATATAGTACCCATCAGCACTGACATGTGAGTGTTATCATTGGAATGCATAGGGTAAATTACATAAAGGTTTAGTCAGAGAGCCAATATTCTCTGTGGGACTTGTTTAGAGCATTTAGGGCTTAAATGCCCTTGTCAAGGCCATTTCATCCACTGTATTTTTTTGACTGAACATCCTTCATTCTCATCCAATGTATTAGAAACATAGAAACATAGAGTTTGACGGCAGATAAGGACCACTTGGCCCACCCAGTCTGCCCATTTCCCTACCTATTGGATAAGTTGCAGATTCTAGTTAACCAACAGCCTACTTCCTGCAACCCCCCACTATAATTGCCTTATGTCTGTCCCATGTATGTTTGAATTCCCCCACTGTTTTAGACCCCACAACCTCTCCAGGAAGGCAGTCCCATGTGTCCACCACTCTCTCCGTAAAAAAAGAATTTCGTCACATTACCCCTGAGCCGTCCCCCCCTCTAACTTTAAATTGTGTCCCCTTGTTCTTACACATCTCTTTTTCTGAAAGATGCTACCCTCCTGGACTTGGTTGATTCCCTTGAGGTACTTAAAAGTTTCTATCATGTCACCCCTGTCCCTCCTTTCATCAAGGGTATACATATTAAGCTCTCTGTCTCTCTTCATATGGTTTCTGATGTAGACCCTGCACCATTTAGTTGCCCTCCTCTGGACTGCTTCCATCCTGTCATGTCCTTGCGTAGATGAGGTCTCCAAACTGCACGCAGTACTCAGATGGGGTCTCACCAACTGTCTGTACAGAGGATAACCACTTCTTTTTTCTACTTGTGATGCCCCTTCCTATGCATCCCAGTATCCCCTGGCTCTCCTTACTGACTTCTCACATTGCTTACCCACCTTTAGGTCATCTGATATGACTACACCCAGATCCCTTTCCATTATTGTTGTCGTTAGTACCTCCCCTGCTATTGTGTACTCTTCTCCTGGATTTTTATTTCACAGGTGCACTACTTTGCACTTCTTTGCATTGAATCTAAGTTGCCATATGTCTGACCATTCCTCCAACCTTGCCAAGTCCCTTCTCATCCTTTCTACCCCCCCCTGTGTATTAACTCTGTTACAGATCTTTGTGTTATCTGCAAAGAGGCATATCTTTCCTTCCAGACCCTCTGCAATGTCACCTATAAAGACGTTAAAGAGGACTGGACCCAGTACTGAGCCCTGAGGTACTCCGCTAGTAACCCCCCTTTCTTCAGAATGTGTTCCATTCACTATTACCTTCTGTGTCCTGTTGTGAAGCCAGTTTGCTACCAGCTACCACCCTGGGACCCACTCCAGGCTGGCTAACTTGATTATTAATCTTTGTGGGGACTGTGCAAATGCCTTGCTAAAAGTCTAGGTAGGCCATATCCACAGCCCTCCTGGTCTATTACTTTGGTCACCCAGTCAAAGAAATTGATTAAATTCATCTGACATGACCTTCCTGTTGTGAATCCATGCTGCTTTGTGTCCTGTGCCCTCTTGGCCTCTAAGTACTGAACAATTCCTTCTTTCAGAAGTGATTCCATCATTTTCCCACCACTGAGGTCAAACTAACAGGTCTGCAGTTTCCTGCTTCTGCCTTGCTCCCACTTTTTGTGAAGAGGAATCACATCTGCACTCCTCCAGTCCTCAGGTACCACCCCATCTTCCCATTACTTGTTAAAAGTGTGGTTAGTGGTGTCACTAGGTTCTCCCTTAGCTCTTTTAGGATTCTAGGTGAACTCCGTCAGGCCCATTGCTGTCCACCTTGAGTTGTAGGAGTTCTTTCAGGACTCTTTCTTCTGTAAATGGACTGAAATCAACCCCCTACCCAGAGTGCTTCTACTGTTTGGTTTAGGTAACTCCTCCTCTTCTTCTTCTGTTAATACTGAGCAAAAGTATTCATTCAGTATCTCTGCCTTTTCACTGTCTCCTCTGCCCACCTCACCTCTCCTTTATTAATCTTCACTATCCTCCCTTAACCTTTCTATTCATTCAGTATCCCTGCTTCACCGCCCATTCTATTCAGCCTCACTATCCCTCCTTTGTCTTTCTATGCTCCCTAATGTACCTATAAAGGTTTTATCCCCCTTCTTTACTGAGTTGGCTATCTTTTCCAGCGTTTGGGCCTTTGCTTTCTGACTGCCTTCCCACTTCTTTCTGCTTTAATTGATACAGTTCCCTGTTGTGCTCCATCTGTGATTCCTTATACTTTTGAATGCTGCCTTTTTCTTAACCTTCCTGACACCTCTTTTGAGAACCATAGGGGTTCTTTATTCTGCTTTGTTTTCTTTATTTGTTTCACACAAAGGCTTGTTGCCTCCATGATGGCAGTTTTGATTTTTCTCCATTGTTCTTCCACCCCTCCTTTCTGGCCATTTGCTAATGCATTCCTCAGGTATTCACCCATTATGCCAAAGTCAGCCCTTCTAAAGTCCAGTATCCTTGTCTTTGTCTCCATGGTTGTGTTTATTGTGAAGCACACTGTGCAGTGGTCGCCTTGTTCCCAGATGTCTACTGACTTCTAAATTTGTGATCCTCTTTCCATTTGAGAGTACCAGGTTTAATATTGCTCCCTTCCGAGTGGGTTCCACCACTAGCTGTCTAAGGCATGCCCCCTGTAGGGCATCGAGAATGACACTGCTCTTGGATGTGGCTGCAGTCCATGTAGCCCAGTTAGCATCTGGCATATTCAGGTCCCCTATCAACAGTATCTCCTCTTTTTCAGCCATTTTGAGAATGCCCTCTATCATTTTCTTGTCCATTTCCTCCCCTTGAGACGGGGGTCTGTATACAACCCCTGTGTGGATTGTGATGCCATTCCCTGTCTCCAAGGTGACCCAGAGTTCCTCTTGTCCTCCCCCTTTACTTTTTAGTTCTGTAGCTTTGATCCCTTCCCTTATGTAGAGAGCTACTCCACCTCCTCTTTTACCCTCCCTGTCCCTTCTGTAGATTGTGTACCCTGGTATGTTGACATCCCAGTCATGGTTCTCCATGTACCATGTTTCTGTGACTGCCACAATATCCAAGTGTTCCTATTCCATCAGGGCTACTAGCTCTGGAAGCTTGTTTCCAAGACTACAGGCATTGGTACTCATTGCCCTCCTTTTAATGTTGGCTTTATCCTTTTTTACCCCATCCCTGCTCTTATTGCCCTTGTCCATTTTTCCATTTACCCCTGTCCTGCCCTCTGTCAAGCTCTGTACCTCAGTATTTACCCTACTACTTGCCATGTTTTGTGGGGGGAGGCTTGAACTTTCCTGTTTCCTATCAGCACCTCCCCCCCTTGGCTAGTACTGAAATTTTGGTGCATCTCCCATCATTCTTGTCCCATGCATCATATTGTTGATGCAGTGGACCTCTTGTGCCATTTTGGGGGGCTTTTTACAGTATTTGGCACACCTGGATTTGACACAAGGTGGATGATTAACTCATTGCCTCCATGGGAGCACTCTGAGATTGCACCACTTGTCTCCTGAATCTCCTGTATACTTTTAACAGTGAATCCTTGGCATTTCTAAGCAAAATCAAGCCATAGTCAGCATGTTGCAAAATAAAATGCTAATAGCTCAATAACCGTACATGCTAGACACAAAGTATGAGTGGCAGAGTTATTCAGCACAAAATTGCCTTTCCCAATGGTAGCATGCATGTAATAATAAGTAATTTCGTTATTTTTCTATGCTGGTTGAAACAGCAAAAAAAAAACATTTTTTTCACTAAAAAAAGGCAACATAAGCCATTTTTTGTTGGAAAATATGTGAAATATCAACACCAAATTAAGCATCCAAACATCAGATGGTGTTTTAATATTATGTTTGTTAAAAAAAAGATATCTTTTTACTATAAAACATACTTTTTCCCCATTCTAGTCAAGGTGCTTTGGTGAGATTTGAGGGATGAATCTCAACCACACACACCATATCATAAACAAATAAGTATAACTCCAAAAGTATACATGGATACACACAAAGTATCAGCATGAAAGTTGATCAGCACAAAATTGCCTTTCCAATGGTGCTATGCAACCAAAAGGCGTAACCCATTCCACCTCACCCCACCCACCCTGGAAATAGTTCCTTTATACCTGGGGTTCTGACATCATTTCCTCAAGAGTGCAAGGTGCATATCAATGTCATATCCTCTCTAGCACACAGCACTGAAAATATAAGCATACACATTGTATAATATATATATTGCTATATAACAAACCAATCATACACACAAACAAAAAACCAAACAAAACAAAAAAAAATACATAATCATGTGGGGAGTAATGCAATGTAATGGCTGTGGGGCAGCAGTCTTCCGGGAGACTTTCTGGAGGCTGAGATGCTGCCCTATTTGCAGACAGTTCTCTGCCCTGAGGGAGGAATTTGCCCATCTTCAGGCCACACTGGACAGCAGTAAGGGAACCTTCCCCCAGGCCAGACTGGATGGTAAGAAGGGAACCTCCCCCATCCAGGGAGCACCAGAGCCACTACCACTGCCTCAGAGGTTGCAAAGAAAGCACAGCAGTTGGACCACAGTGGGCTCAGGGAGGGTGAGGATGGTGGAACAGAGGCACACCCAGTCAGTTGTTCCACTCCACAATCCATACACCATTCTGGGGGAGCACAGCTCCCCTATGGATGCACCCACAGAGGAGATTAAGGAGGCTGAGGACACCTGTCACAAGGGAGGTGCACAGGAAGGAGGCAGAGGACACCACAAGGAAAGGAAGCAGCTCCTGGTGGGGGACTCAATTATTAGGGGGATAGAACTGGGAGGAGCAGGGAAAACTGAAGTAAGGTGCCTGCCTGGTGCCATGGCTTGAAGGGACAGGAAGCGCATCCTCAGGATCATGAGAACAGCTGCACGGGAGTCTGAGCTGGACATCATTGTCCACCTAGGGACAAATGACTTGGCTCAACATGAGATTAGAGCAGTGCAGAAGGACTTTGTAGAACTGGGGAAGGGCCTAAGACAAGTAGACACACAGTATCCTTCTCAGAGGTGCTGCCTGTCAATGGCATGAATGAGGCGAGGGTACTTTGCACCATGCAGTTTAATGAATGGTTGAAAAATAGTGTGGAACACAGGGGTTTGGCTTCATTGGTGACTGGGGTTCCACCTGGAGGACACCAGCCTATACTGGCTGGATGGTCTGCATCTATCCAGGAAGGGAACAAGTCTTTTGAGCAATTGGTTTAAATGCTTCATTGGCAAGCTTTTAAACTAGTCAAAGGAAGAGCACTGATAAGCAGCAGGAAAATCCCAGCCTCTTCCTACAAAACAGTAATAGAGGAGGAGGGTAGCTCTTTACATAAGGGAAGGAATCAAAGCAGCAGAACAAAAGGGAAAACAGGGAGGAGAAGAAGCACTGTGGGTAAATTTGGAGACCAACAATGGCACCACAATCCGCACAGGGTTGTATACAGACTCCTTCAGGGGAGGAAATGGACAAGGAAAAGATAGAAAGTATACTTAGTAAGGCAGAAAAGGGAGATATTGCTGATGGGTGATCTGAATATGCCAGATATTAACTGGAGTGCAGTTGCAGCAGCCACTGAAGAGTGGGTTATTCTAGATGCCCTACAGGGGCATGCCTTAGACAACTAGTATTGGAGCCCACTCGAGAGGGAGCAATCTTAGACCTGGTTCTCTCAAATGGAGATGAAGAAAGGATCACAGATGTAGAAGTGGGTAGCCATCTGGGAACTAGCGACCATCGAACAGTATGGTTCACAATAAACACAGCAATAGAGTCAAGCCATACAAAGGTAAAGGTACTGGACTTTAGGAGGGCTGACTTTGCCAAAATGGTGAGTGCCTATGAATGCACTCAGCAAATGGGCAGGAAGGCGGGTGGGAAGAACAATGGGGAATAATAAAACTGCCATCACAGAGGTAACTAGCCTTTGTGTGTGAAGCGAATAAACAAAACTAACGATGTAAGAAACCACTATGGTTCTCAAAGGAAGTGGCAGTGAAGGTTCAAGAAAAAGCTTTCAGGAAGTACAAGGAATCACAGAAGGAGCAGGACAGAGAACTGTATCAGTTAAAGCAAAGGAAGCTGGGAAGGCAGTCAGAACAGCAAAGGCCCAAACTGACGAAAAATAGCCAACTCAGTTAAGAAGGGGATAAAACCTTTATAGGTACATCAGGAGCGAAGGAAGACCAAGGAGGGGCAGTGAGGCTTAATAAAGGGGAGGGGGCAGAGGGTGACTGTGAAAAGGCAGAGATACTAAACAAATATTTTGCTCTGTATTTACAAAGGAAGAGGGGGAGGTACCTAAAACAAACAGTAGAAACATTCTGGATACAGAAGTTGATACCAGCCCATTTACAGAAGAAAGGGTTCTGAAAGAACTCTTAAAACTGAATGTGGACAAAGCAATGGGGCCTGATGGGATTCATCCCAGAATTCTAAAAGAACTAAGGGTGGAATTAGTGACACCACTGACTAACACAACAATCATGGGAGGAGGGGGTACCAGGAGACCGGAGGAGGCAGATGTGACTACAGTGGGAGCAGGCAACAGGCTCAGTTAACCTCAGTGGGGAAAATGTGAATCTCTGGGATCCCAAGCATCTAGAGGCCAGAGAGCACACAACAAACATGGATTCACAGGAGGTCATGCGACAAATCTGATAGATTTCTTTGACTGGGTGACTAAAGTAGTAGATCAGGGAGGGCTGTGGACATGGCCTACCTAGACTTTAGCAAGGCATTTGACACAGTCCCACACAAAAGATTAATATACAAGTTAGCTAGTCTGGGAGTGGGTCCCAAGATGACAGCCTGGGTAAAAAATTGGCTGGAGAATAGGACACAGAGAGTAATAGTAAATGGAGTCCACTCTGAAGAAAGGGGGGTTACTAGTGGGGTACCACAGGGTTCAGTATTAGGACCGGTCCTCTTCAATGTCTTTATAAGCGACATTGCAGAGGGACTGGAAGGAAAAGTATGTCTCTTTGCAGATGACACAAAGATCTGCAACAGAGTTGATGCACAAGGTGGGGTGGAAAGGATGAAAAGGATCTTGGCAAGGTTAGAGGAATGGTCAAATGTATGGCAGCTTAGATTCAATGCTAAGAAGTGAAGGTAATGCACCTGGGAAACAAAAACCCAGGGAAGAGTACACAATGGGGGGTGAGATACTAACAACAACAAAAATGGAAAGGGACCTGGGGGTAGTCATATCAGATGACCTAAAGGTGGGCAAGCAATGTGAGAGGGCAGCAAGGAGGGCTGGGGGATACTGGGATGCATAGGGAGAGGCATCACCAGGAGAAAACAGGAAGTTATTATCCCTCTGTACAGACAGCTGGTCAGACCCCATCTGAAGTCACTGTGCAGTTCTGGAGACCCAGTCTTCACAAAGACATAGACAGGATGGAAGCTGTCCAGAAGAGGGCAACTAAAATGGTGCAGGGTCTGCACGGAAAACATGAAGAGACTTAAGGAGCTTAATATGTATAGCCTCGAGGAAAGAAGGAGAGGGGGACATGATAGAAACTTTCAAGTACCTCAAGGAATCAACAAAGTCCAAGAGGTAGCATCTTTCAAAAAAGGTGTGCAAGAACAAGGGGCACAATTTGAAGATAGAGGAGGCGGCTCAGAGGTAATTTAAGGAAGTATTTTTCACAGAGAGGTTGTGGATGCATGGAACGGCCTTCGGAGGAGAGTTGTGGAGTCAAAAACAGTGGTGGAATTCAAGCATGCATGGGACAGTCATAAGAGCAATTCTAGGGGTGGGGGTAGAAAGAAGTAGGCTGCTGGTTAACTAGGATCTGCAGCTTATCCAGTAGGACGAAATGGGCAGAATGGGTGGGCCAAGCAGTCCTTATCTGCCATCAACTTATGTTTCTATGTTTCTATAATCAATATGTTTTTTTTTAACACCTGCTGAAGTGCCGAAAAAGTGCATTTAATTCAAGCTGCTTAAGTGAGTCTTGATGGAAAAAATGTCAGCCATACACACACCATACCATAAACAAATGTGAATACTGTAGCTCCTAAAATATACTTGATACACACAAAATATCCCAATCAAAGTTGATCTGCACAAAATTGCCTTTCCAACGGTGCTATGCATTCAATTGTAATCAATGTAGGTTTTTCTTTATACCTGCTGAAGTGTCAGAAAAGTGCATTTTACTCAAGCTACTTAGGTGAGTGTTGACAGACAAATGTCAGACACACACACAGACACACACACTCATGCGTTCCACAATGCACCACACACACACACACACACACACACACCACCACAAAACAAATGTGCCTAACTTTAAGGTATATGCGAAAGACAAAGTGTCAGCAGGTAACTTCTTCAGCACAATATAATCAAATTTTTGTTGTACTACCTGAAAGATACCAAGTTCAGTTTTCTGAAACTAAAAGCAGTTATTATACAATAGGAGTGAGCAGACAAAGTATTCTCACTGCAGTCTGAAAACTCCAGATGTCACAATGTCTCCAGATATCTCTGCATATCACAGTAATTCTCCATATATTACTGATTACAGCACACAAGAAAAAAACAGCACAAAGCAGTCCTATTGTACAAAATCACTCTAACGGCCAGGTGTGTGATACAAAATAGATCTGAACTCATGGCAAGTGAACTCAGGCAACTCACACAACCATCATTCATGGCAATGCTACGCTCCATCATTCGTTTGAGATATTCCACCAGCTCACTTGCCAATCATTCAGACATATTCTGCATCACACACCTAGCCATCATGTATCCCCTTAGTACTTTCGTACTAAAGACCAATCTGTCATGCCTTTCTATCACACCAACATATGCAATGACATTCAACACAGAATAGTCCCAAATATCAGATGGTGCATGGCAGCACACTCTTTCCTACACCCACATGTAAGAATGAGCATAAGGGCACAACATACATCACACAACAAGCATGTGCCGGCGTCAACCATGGTATTTGGCACAGTACCCACAAGTCGCAACACAGAAAACAGAATATCAACAAATGTCACAAATGTAAAAAATTATTACAATCACCACAATTACATTTTTCTTACTTTTTCAGATGGCGCCCCATGATGACCTCACGGCACTGAAGCATTTCAACATCCTTACTTGGTGTGGTTCCAACATCTCTGTTGATTGTCATCCTTCTGTAAATAAAGTAGTTCCAACCTCTCATCTGTGTCATCCTTCTGTAAATAAAGTAGTTCCATCCTCTCCACTGTTGTCTGGCATTTTATAAAGAAAAATGAAACAAAAGGTCCAACGTCTCCCCTACTGTCTTTGGCATTCTGTGATGAGAAAAAAATAGTTCCAACCTCTTGTCCATAGTCTGAGTCAGATACTTGCCATTACAAAGTCCTCCAGTTGTGCTCCTGTAGTCCTCCATGGCAAATTTGTCATCTTCTGTGGTCCTCTGCTGTTCCCTCGTCGTGTTTCTGTCAACTGCCACCTTCATATAGTTGTGGAACCACCACCTCTGCATGTCTCTCCACTCCATGCACTGCAGC
The DNA here is from genome assembly GCA_016271365.2 of Neoceratodus forsteri. Taxonomy (NCBI): domain Eukaryota; kingdom Metazoa; phylum Chordata; order Ceratodontiformes; family Ceratodontidae; genus Neoceratodus; species Neoceratodus forsteri. The sequence continues at coordinate 47,845,272 of CM057451.1, forward strand.
AGCTGTAGCTGAAGGTGATACTCCATCTTGCATGTCTTCGTATTTTCTTCTATTCTTCTTTCTTCCCCGGGCAGGACTTGACTTCAACCAAACAGTTTATGCCATGCATAACGGGTAGTGCAAAGGACAGTGCAAAACACAGAATAGCCCATGCGGCAGCCAAATGAAAATACAAAATACTGAGCTAAAACCTCCACTCCACATAAATTATATTGAAAGAGGTACTGGAGACAAACAGGCACACTGGCATAGTCACTCATCACTCTTATTGCAGATGACAGCAATTCTGGACTGCCGAAAGGAAAAGAAACTACTTCAGATACAACAAGGTGATGTCTGACTTCCAGAGTAATGCAAGTTTCAGCCCTCCATTAGCACTTTCAGTTGGCCCCCTTGGTCTGGTGAGTGAAATAAGCCTCACACCGTCATCTGCTGTGTGAAGCCACGCTCGCAATTTTTTCTGAACACCCCCATCTTTCTCTCACCACTCAGGAACTCCAAAGTAACGTTTCCGTCACTTTTCCCTTTACTTTCACTCACCAGACCTCTTTTAGCTCAGTATATTGCATTTTCATTTGGTGCAGCCCATTCAATGACTGGCATGTCACTGCATTGCGTCTGAAACACCAACGGGAATAACCTTGTTTCACCAACAATGTGTGACAATCAGTTTCATGCCTATGACACTGCATCTCAGTGACTGACTTTGGCGCATTACCCAATGTTTATTCCACAAATCAGTAACTATATCAACAACTTTTACATTACACATGCTGTATCTTCATGGCCACCTCCCTTCCTACAAACCATTTTATCTAGTTTCTCGCTTCCACCATGGTGTCCATCAACTCAAGTGCTCTTTCTCCACTGCTGTTTCCCCATCCTGCTCCACTATGCATTTTCCACCACCTCTGTGTGCATCTCCACTCCATCCATGGCAGCTGCTCTAGCCACAGGTGATTGGGAACATGGTCTATTTGGTGCCTTCCGGTTTTCATCCTCCCCTGGCAGGACTTTGCTTCAACCAAATATTCAGTGCCACGCACAATGGAGAAGAAGAATCAGCATTTATATAGTGCTTTTCATACACAGTGTATCCCAAAGCGCTTTACAAGCAATGCTAGACTGGTAGTGAAGTGACTGAATGTGTAGTGGTGGCCATATAGCACGTCACCCATACACAGCCTGGACATTTGCATGAACCGGCTTTATGGGAAGGGGAATGTTGGCCAGGACACTGAATGTTCCCTACTATTTGAGAAGAGTAGGCTGGGTTCTTTTACTTCCACCTGGACACCCACCAGGACAGCACTAGGATGGGTAGAAGGGACCTCGGTTTAACGTCTCATGCAAAGGATGGCACACCCCAGCAACAGCACTCCCAATAGTGCACTCGGACAGCAACCTTTTTTAGGTGCAGGTCCAATCCCAGTGTGGGACAAGAACCTATGACCATCTGGTCCAGAGGTGGATGTGCTACCAGCTGAGCCACATTTACACCTCCTGGTGTCTCAATGGACAGCGCGAAACACAGAACAGCCAAGGTGGCAGCCAAATGAAAATAAAAAATACTGAGATAAAACCTCTACTCCACATAAATTATACCAAAAGAGGTACTGGAGACAAACAGGCACACTGGCATAGTCACTCGTCACTCTTATTGCAGGTGACAGCAATTCTGGACTGCCCGAAAGGAAAAGAAACTACTTCAGATACAACAAGGTGATGTCTGACTTCCAGAGTAATGCAAGTTTCAGCCCTCCATTAGCACTTTCAGTTGGCCCCCTTGGTCTGGTGAGTAAAATAAGCCTCACACCGTCATCTGCTGTGTGAAGCCACGTTCGCAATTCTTTCCGAACACCCCCACCTTTCTCTCACCACCCCGGAACTCCAAAGTAATGTTTCCACCACTTTTCCTTTACTTTCACTCACCAGACCTCTTTTAGCTCAGTATTTTGCATTTTCATTTGGAGCAGCCCATTCAATGACTGGCATGTCACTGCATTGCCTGTGAAACACCAACAGGCCTAACTTCATTTCACCAAAAACGCGAGACAATCTGTTTCACACCTATGACACTGCATCTCTGTGACTGACTTTGGCGCATTACACAATGTTTATTCCACAAATCAGTAACTATATCAACAACTTTTACATTTCACATGCTGTATCTTCATGGCCACCTCCCTTCCTACAAACCATTTTATCTAGTTTCTCGCTTCCACCATGGTGTCCATCAACTCAAGTGCCCTTTCTCCTCTGCCATTTCCCCATCCTGCTCCACTATGTATTTTCCACCACCTCTGTGTGCATCTCCACTCCATCCATGGCAGCTGCTCTAGCCACAGGTGATTGGGAACATGGTCTATTTGGTGCTTTCTGGTTTCATCCTCCCTGGCAGGACTTTCGTCAACCAAATATTCAGCGCCACGCACAATGAAGAAGAAGAATCAGCATTTCTATAGTGCTTTTCATACACAGTGTATCCCAAAGCACTTTACAAGCAATGCTAGACTGGTAGTGAAGTGATTGAATGTGTAGTGGTGGCCATATCGCACATCACCCACACACAGCCTGGACAATTGCATGAACCAATTTTATGGGAAGGGGAATGTTGGCCAGGACACAGTGAATGTTCCCTACTATTTGCGAAGAGTAGGCTGGGTTCTTTTACTTCCACTTGGTCATCCACCAGGACAGCACTAGGATGGGTAGAAGGGACCTCGGTTTAACGTCTCATGAGAAGGACGGCACACCCCAGCAGTACAGAACCCCTCCCCAATACTGCACTTGGACAGCAACTTTTTTTAGGTGCAGATCCAATCCCAGTGTGGGACGAGAACCCATAACCTTCTGGTCCAGAGGTGGATGTGCTACCAACTGAGCCATGCTTACACCTCCTGGTGTCACAGTGGACAGTGCAAAACACAGAACAGCCAAGGTGGCAGCCAAATGAAAATAAAAAATACTGAGATAAAACCTCCACTCCACATAAATTAGACTGAAAAAGGTACTGAAGACAAACAGGCACACTGACATAGTCACTCGTCACTCTTATTGCAGGTGACAGCTGCAGGTGACAGCAATTCCGGACTGCCCGAAAGGAAAATAAACTACTTCAGATAAAACAAGATGATGTCTGACTCCCAAAGTAATGCAAGTTTCAGCCCTCCATTAGCACTTTCAGTTGGCCCCCTTGGTCTGGTGAGTGAAATAAGCCTCACACTGTCATCTGCTGTGTGAAGCCACGCTTGCAATTCTTTCCGAACACCCCCACTTTTCTCTCAACACCCTGGAACTCTAAAGTAACGTTTCCACCACTTTTTCCTTTACTTTCACTCACCAGACCTCTTTTAGCTCAGTATTTTGCATTTTCATTTGTCGCAGCCTGTTCAATAACTGGCATGTCACTGCATTGCGTCTGAAACACCAACAGTCTAACCTCGTTTCACCAACAACGTCGACAATCTGTTTCACGCCCTATGACACCGTGTCGGCATTTCAGCATCACACAACGCGCCAAACTCTGTCTCTCACAAACTCTGGTCTCTGTTCTCTCTCACCGTCTCTCTCTCACTCATGGCTGTCTCTCTCGAAACTGCAGTCTCTCCCATCTCCCGCAGACCGGGTCTCCTCTCGAACTCAATCACCGGTCTCTCTCACAAAGTCAGTCACCAGGCTTTCTATCAATTGCTGGTCTGTCTTGCAAAGTCACTCACTGGTCTCTCTGTCAATCGCCGGTCTCTCTCTCACACTCTCAATCGCCAGTCTGTCTCTCGAACTCTCAATCGCTGGTCTCTCTCGAACTCTAAATCGCCGGTCTCTCTCGAACACTCAATCGCCGGTCTCTCTTGAACTCTCAATCGCCAGTCTCTCTCTCTCAAACTCTCAATCGCCGGTCTCTCTCTTGAACTCTCAATCGCCGGTCTCTCTCTCAAACTCTCAATCGCTGGTCTCTCTCAAACTCTCAAACGCTGGTCTCTCGTGAACTCTCAATCGTCAGTCTCTCTCGCAAACTCCTCCTGGTACCATTGTCTCCTTCTCCTGCAGCTCCTCATCATGTACACTTAGAGAAGCTGCAGAGGAACTATTAGGGGCAAGTTTTTTGTGTCGCTAGTGTGAGCACCATTATCTGTAGTTGTGATACTCTGGAAAACAATCAACACAGAGGTGTACATTGCATGTGCAGCATGTATATGATGGTTCAGCACGTTTCTTTTTCAGTGCACAATTTCTGCACCTACCCTTCTTCCCTTTCACTGGGTAGTGTGGTCCAGCAGAAGTAGGATCCTCCTCAATTACAGCAACTGGGGCACTTTGTCTCCCTATTGGTGTACCCTTCCAGCAGATGCTCTGGAGAGGGCAATGCGAAAAATTTAGCTGCCTGTATTGTTCACCCTCCCAGTCTTGGATTGTTGAACATGATGCACACTCTCTTGAACAAAGTAAAGCATTTGCCAATGCCATGTCCCACAAAACGAGAAAAGATATATCCACCACTTCTTTGATTTTCTGCTGCTGCTGTGGTACTGGCCCCAGCTGGTCAGCGTACATCCATGCCATTCATCGCATGTTACACTGCTTCAGCACTTCAGAACAGGGAACAGATACTTCATAGAAACATAGAAACATAGAATTTGACGGCAGATAAGGACCGCTCGGCCCACCCAGTCTGCCCATTTCCCTACCTGATGGATAAGCTGCAGATCCTAGTTAACCAGCAGCCTACTTCTTCCTACCCCACCCCTAGAATTGCCTTATGACTGTCCCATGCAGGCTTGAATTCCACCACTGTTTTTGACTCCACAACCTCCTCTGGAAGGCTGTTCCATACATCCACAACCCTCTCTGTGAAAAAATACTTCCTTAGAATTACCTCTGAGCCCCCCTTCTATCTTCAAATTGTGCCCCTTGTTCTTGCACACCTCTTTTTTGAAAGATGCTACCCTCTTGACTTGTTGATTCCTCGAGGTGCCCTGGAAAGTTTCTATCATGTCCCCCCTCTCCCTCCTTTCCTCAAGGGTATACATATTAAGCTCCTTAAGTCTCTTTTCATATGTTTTCCGGTGTAGACCCTGCACCATTTTAGTTGCCCTCCTCTGGACAGCTTCCATCCTGTCTATGTCTTTGCGGAGATTGGGTCTCCAGAACTGCACGCAGTGCTCCAGATGGGGTCTCACCAGCTGTCTGTACAGAGGAATAATAACTTCTTGTTTTCTACTGGTGATGCCTCTCCCTGTGCATCCCAGTATCCCCCACCCTCCTTGCTGCCCTTTCAAATTGCTTGCCCACCTTTAGGTCATCTGATATGACTACCCCAGGTCCCTTTCCATTTTGTTGTTGTTAGTATCTCACCCCCATTGTGTACTCTTCCCTGGGTTTTGTTTCCCAGGTGCATTACTGCACTTCTTAGCATTGAATCTAAGCTGCCATACATTTGACCATTCCTCTAACCTTGCCAAGTCCCTTTCATCCTTTCCACCCCACCTTGTGCATCAACTCTGTTGCAGATCTTTGTGTCATCTGCAAAGAGACATCTCTTTCCTTCCAGTCCTCTGCAATGTAAGCATAAAGACATTGAAGAGGACGTCTAATACTGAACCCCGCGGTACCCACTACTAACCCCCTTTTTTCAGAGAGGACTCCCATTTACTATTACTCTCTGTGTCCTATTCTCCAGCCAATTCTTTACCCAGGCTGTCATCTTGGGACCCACTCCCAGGCTGGCTAACTTGTATATTAATCTTTTGTGTGCGACTGTGTCAATTGACTTGCTAAAGTCTAGGTAGGCCATGTCCACAGCCCCTCCCTGATCTACTACTTTGGTCACCCAGTCAAAGAAATCTATCAGATTTGTCTGGCATGATCTTCCCGCTGTGAATCCATGCTGCCTTGGGTCCTGTGCCCTCTGGCCTCTAGATACTCAACAATTCTTTCCTTCAAGTGATTCCATCATTTTCCCTACCACTGAGGTTAAACAAACAGGTCTGTGGTTTCCTGCTTCTGCCTTGCTCCCACTTTTGTGAGAGGAATCACATCTGCCCTCCTCCAGTCCTCGGTACCACCCCATCCTCCCATGATTTGTTAAAGAGGGTAGTCAGTGGTGTCACTAGTTCTACCCTTAGTTCTTTTAGAATTCTGGGATGAATCCCATCAGGCCCCATTGCTTTGTCCACCTTCAGTTTTAAAAGTTCTTTCAGAACTCTTTCTTCTGTAAATGGGCTGGTATCATCTCTGTATCAGAGAGTGCTTCTACTGTTTGTTTTAGGTACCTCCCCTCTTCCTTTGTAAATACTGAGCAAAAATATTTGTTTAGTATCTCTGCTTTTCACAGTCACCCTCTGCCCTCCCTCCCTTTATTAAGCCTCACTATCCCTCCTTAGTCTTCCTTACTCCCTGATGTACCTATAAAGGTTTATCCCTTCTTAACTCAGTTGGCTATCTTTTCTTGGTTTGGGCCTTTGCTGTTCTGACTGCCTTCCCAGCTTCTTTTGCTTTAACTGATACAGTTCTCTGTCCTGTTCCTTCTGTGATTCCTTGTACCTTCCTGAATGGTTTCTTTTCTCTTGAACCTCACTGCCACTTCCTTTGAGAACCATAGTGGTTTCTTACCTCATTTCATTTTGTTTATTTGCTTTACACAAAGGCTTGTTACCTCTGTGATGGCAGTTTTATTATTCCCCATTGTTCTTCCACCCTCCTTCCTGCCCATTTGCTAGTGCATTCCTTAGGCACTCACCCATTTTGGCAAAATCAGCCCTCCTGAAATCCAGTACCTTTGTCTTTGTATGGCATGACTCTATTGCTGTGTTTATTGTGAACCATACTGTTCGATGGTCGCTAGTTCCCAAATGGCTACCCACTTCTACTTCTACTTCAGTGCCATTTCTTTGTCACCTGGTCACAGATGTTGCTGGGAAGGTCAGGTCATGTTGAGTTGAGAGAAGGAAAACAGGATTGTTGTCTTTCCAAGCTGTGGCAATGAGTGATCCATCCTGAAGCTCTTCATAATGACCATGGACTTTCTTCTTCATTGCTACTTTGTTAAGTTCTGCAGGCCATCCAACCCTGTTGGTATGCATTGTGCCACACACATACAAGCCAACATTGAAAAGTTCTTTTGCCAGGTGAACCGATGTGAAATAATTAGCCTAATGCACATGGTGTCTTTTGCCATGCAGATCTTTAGTCAGGTCCGTCACCACCCTCTCTCTAAGGCCCACTTCCACAGTGCCAGCAACCTTTCCTGTGTAGACTTGGAAGTCTGACACATAACCATTGTGGGGATCTGCAAAAACCCACACCTTTATTCCATACCATTGCGGCTTGCTTCGCATGTACTGCTTGAATGAGAGCCGTCCTCTGAATCCTACCATGGCCTCATCGATAGACACTTCTCAGTGTAGGTGGTACTCTGTCTTGCAGGCCATCTGAATGCACTCCATGATAGGATGCACATGATGAAGTTTGTCTTGATTTTCGGATCCTCTGGGTGGATTTAATGTGCTATCATTGGCGTGTAGATACTGTATAATCTTCTCATAATGCTCGTGGGTCATTACCTTTGAAATCGGAAAATGTCCATAGAGATGGTGCTTCCCCCAGTACATATGGTAGTGTGGAATCTTAATAATAGACACATATAGCCACATTACAAAAAAAACATTTTATATTGCATGCCATCACCGGAGTCCATTAGGGGTCCAGTTTATTTGCTTCTTCCTGCTTACGGGCACTGTACCAATTTGTTTCCTCAGCAATCAGTTCATAGAGTATCAGTGGAAATGTAAGATTCATGAAATCCATGGGAGTCTTCTCTGCGCCCATCACTGGACCCACAGGCTCCTTGAAGTCTTCAACATGCACCGGCTGTAGCAGACATGTCCAGCCATCATTGTGAACTGCATCCAAATGTGTTGAAAGTTACTCATGTTGTTCAGCAGCATCCACTTCAACAGGGCTATTTGCATGCTGTCTAGCCAAAGGGAGATCATCTTCACCGTCTGTGTAGTTGCTCTGGTGCCGTAGATTGGCTAGTGGAACATCATCCTCTTCGCTCTCCTAGGAGTGCCTCTTCCAGCGCAACACGGCCTGGGCAGATCATCTTCTTCACTGAATTCACTATCTGGTGTAATCAAAGGCATCATATGTATCAAGTCCATCTGGATGTCAGAATCATCAGAACTGTCAAAACCCGAAATTCCTCTGCCTCATCACTAGCGCTATCAAACAGGCACAGCAGGTCATTATTGTAGACACACTTCATATTCTCCAGTTTGATTGCTCTGTGCTCCTTAGCACATTCTGAGACGGTCTCAGAATGATCTCTCTGTAGGTTCTAACAATCTTGAGGTTCTAACAATCTCTGGCATTCTAACGATCTCTGGGATGTTCATGCACTGTCTCTATAATAGAAAAATACAGGTTTATCTTTGCACTGTGAGCCACTCAAACTTGCTGCATCCCACATCAGTTCATTCTACAATGCTCCGTTACCCAGCACAATAAAAGACAAACTGCAGGGTGTTTTACAGTTGGGAGAACCACAAGCCAAGGAATCCATTTTATGTAATGTTGTTGTATGTTTGAAGGTGGAAGTCAGGACATTCGCACCATGGAATCCATTCTGTGCAATGGTGCCAGGCATCCTGGGGTGAGGGGGCACACAGACAACATGTAATGCTGTTTGCTGGATGGTTTGGGGTGTTGAAACACCAGGCACCAGGCACCATCCCACCAACAGCAGTCTCAGTTGTTGGGAGGCTCCCACCACCGTCCAAGACCCATTACCATCACAAAAAATGGATTCCCTGGTGTCAGGAGCTTCCCGCCAACCAGCAAACACACAGCGCCATCACAAGAAAAGGATTTCCAGGTGTCTGGGTTCTCCCACCCCAATGTAACCCCCCATCACCATCCCACAAAATGGTTTCCGGGTATACAGTGGTTCCTCACAGTCTCCGTTACCAGGCACAATAAAAGACAAACCTTCCTAGTGTTCAGTGGTCCAACCACCACCCACCGTGACCTAGCAAAATCAACAAAAACAAATTTTTCTTGCTGGGCTACCATCACACAAAATGTATTCCCTGGTGGCCTGTGGTCTCCACACCCTACGGTATCCACCAACAAATCAGACAGCATTCCCCACGATGTTCAGTGGTCCCTCCCCCCACACCCCAATGCCCGGCAACAACACAAAATGGCATTCAGTTCATATCACATCTCTTTTATAAGCAGCTAGCCACAGGTGGGAGACTGCGAGACTCCAGGGAATCCATTTTTTTTGTAATGGTGCCTGGTGTTTGAAGGTGGGATGAGGACCCTGACAGTAGGGCAACCATTGTGCATGCCGGCATCAGATCTAGGAGGGAGGAGGGTCACCCAGACAACAGGTACTGCTCTTTGTTGGATGGTGCCAGGCCTTGCATCACTCACCAGAATCCCACAAACAGCAATGCCTGTTGTCTGGGTGACCCCCACTCAGAGACATGACATCACCACACAAAATGGTTGCCATGCTGTAAGTGTCCTCCATCCAACTTTCAAACATAGCTACCATCCCAAAATGGATTCCCTGGTGGCCTGGTCTCCACACCCTATAGTATCCACCAACAAATCAGACGGGGGGACCATTGGACACAAGGGAATTCATTTATTTAGATGATACGCCGGTGTTTGAGGGGAGGGGGGTGCCACCCAGGAATCCATTTTGTGTCATGATGCTGTGTATTTGATGGTGGGAGCAAGGACATTGTCACCACAGGAACCATTTTGTGTGATGGTGACAGGCCTCATAGGGTGTGGGGGCACACAGACACCAGGTGCCACTGTCTGTTGGATAGTGCCGGGTGTTGGAAGACGGGGCATCATTCCACCAACAGCATTCCTTGTTGTTGGGGGGACTCCCACCCCCGTCTGTGGCCCATTACCATCACACAAAATGGATTCCCTGGTGTCACGGGCTTTCATCTGACCAGCCAACACACGGAGCAATCACACAACATGGATGCCCAGGTGTCTGGGTTCTCCCACCCCAATGTCAAAACACCAGTCACCATGCCACAATGGATTTCCTGGGATTCAGTGATTCTCCATACCTGGCAACATACAAAAGAACATTTGCTGCTGTTCAGTGGTACCACTCCACACTCGCACCAAGCACAATAAATGAAAGGAACAGTTTTTCTTTTGCACACTCCATCCACTAGCCCTCTAAAAGCAGTATCGTAGTAAAACGGCATTGTCTTTGGTACATTCTCCTCCACCATCAAACACCCTCAACAAAACACTCTGTGCTGGGGGGGGTGGAGCCACTGGACACCAGGGAATTCATTTTGCAAGATAATACCGGGTGTTTGATGGGGGGGGGGGGTTGCAGAACCCATGGAATCCATTTTGTGTAATGATGCTGTGTGTGTTTGATGGTGGGGGCAAGGACATTGACACAGCAGAAAACTTTTTGTGTGATGGTGGCAGGCCTCATAGTGTGTGAGGGCACACAGACACCAGGTGCCGCTGTCTGTTGGATGCTGCTGGGTGTTGGAAGACTGGTCACCATTCCACCAACAGCGTTCCCTGTTGTCGTGGAGGCTCTCCCCACCATCTGCGGCCCATTACCATCACACAAAATGATTCCCTAGTGTCACTGGTCTCCCTCCAACTAGCAAACACACAATGTCATCCCACAAAATGGATTCCCGGTGCCTGGGTTCTTCCACCCCAATGTGAAACACCCATCACCATCCCACAGAATGCTTTCCTGGTATCCAGTGGTTCTCCACACTCAATGATACCCAGCACCATACACAGAAATCTTCACTGTTGTTCAGTGGTCCCACTCCCACCCTCCCACACCCAGCACAATAAACGAAAGGAACATTCCTTTTGCGAGATGATGCCGGGTGTTTGATGATGTCAGGCCTCATAGGGTGTGGGGGCACACAGCGCCAGGCGCCGCTGTCTGTTGGATGGACCGGGCACCATTCCACCAACAGCATTCCCTGTTGTCGGGGGGGCTCCCACCACCATCTGCGGCCCATTGCCATCACACAAAATGGATTCCCTGGTGTCACGGGCCTCCCTCCAACCAGTAAACACACTGCACAATACACAAAATGTATGCCCAGGTGTCCGGTTTCTTCCACCCTAACGTCAAAACACCAGTCCCCATTCCACACAATGGATTTCCTGGGATCCAGTGGTTCTCCATACCCGGCAACATACAAAACAACATTTGCTGCTGTTCAGTCCATCCCCCAGCCCCCAAAAAGCAGTACCATAATAAAATGGCATTGTGTTTGGTACAGTCTCCACCCCGGTCAAACACCCGCCACAAAACACTCCCTCCAACCAGCCATCCCATAAACTGCATACTGAGGTGTCTCCCTTCCCAGTACACCCAATAAACCTTCCCTGGTGTTCTCACCACCCCCCTCCACCCTCTGAAGACACCACATCAGCACAGATTATGCAGTGATCCAGTCCCCCACCCCTAGCTGATCCTTGGTACCCTTCTTCCACTCCACCTGTAACTCAAAGTAAAAAACAAAAGGGAAGGACACCCATGGGCAGTAAATGAAGAAGAATCAGGATTTATATAGTGCTTTTCATACATCCAAAGCACTTTACAAGCAGTGCTAGACTGGTAGTGAAGTGACTGAATGTGTGGTGGCAGCCATATCACACATCATCACCCACACACAGCCTGGATAATTGCATGAACCAGTTTTATGGGAAGGGGAATATTGGCCAGGACACCGGGAATGTTCCCTACTCTTTGCGAAGAGTGCCCTGGGTTCTTTTACTTCCATCTGGACACCCACCAGGACAACACCAGGATGGGCAGAAGGGACCTCAGTTTAACATCTCATCCGAAGGACGGCACACCCCGGCAGTACAGCACCCCCCAATACTGCACTCAGATGCCAGCGATTTTCAGGTGCAAGTCCAATCCCGGTGTGGGACGAGAACCCACAACCTTCTGGTCCAGAGGTGGATGTGCTACCAACTGAGCCACGCTGACACCTATGAATGCAATGCAAATACTGTTACCTGCAGGTTTGGCCTGGGCATGCAGACGAAGGTGAATGCTGAATAATCTTGTAAAAAAGGCTGTACTTCAGTTTTTTCGGCTTCACAGATATGTGGCTCTAAAGAAAAATAAGCTTGTAGTTTACCCCACAAATACAATACTGTTGTTGTTGTTGCTGATGTATTCGGCATTCTCGGCATGCTGACTTTCTGCCTACAATGCCATGCCACAAAGACGCCTGCCCCACAAACACTCAGCACTATGCCCAGATAATCGCTACACAAAAGACAAGAAACTGGCAAGACAAATAAAAAATAAAGAACAAGAAGCCTGAATCGAGAGCTGCTGTGACCGAGAAGCAATACTTTCAGTTTTCCAGCTTCTCAGTGACACGGCTCTATGAAAACAAAGTAAATACAGCACTGTACCTTGAAGTTCTCGGTGTTCTCGGCATGATGACTTTCTCACTACCTGCCCCAAAGACGCATGCCACACAAACAGTCAACGTTTGTCCCACAGGACAAGAAACAGGCAAGAAAGTAATAAAATAAAAAAATAAACAGCAAGGAGCCTGGATTGAGAGCTGCTTTGACCGAGAAGCCGTACTTCCGGTTTCCTGCTTCTCTCTGAAAACAGCCTAAATACACAGAAAATCAGCACTAACCCAATAAATGTAAGAAAAAACATAAAATACCTTAAATCAGAGTAGTAACTGTGAGGCGATATAGGGCGTTCATTATGGATCAAATGCTTTTGAATGATTCGTAGCTCAGCTCCTACACTCCCTGAATGCAACAGCACTAAAAACATGGTTTTCTAATGATTTTCAAATGGGACCCCTATACTTGCCAGCCAATTCCAAGAGGATTAAAATGTGAAGAATCACCCAGAGAGAATATTTTAATTTTACTGACGTCTCCAAACATCGCAAGGGCACACAGGGACTCTACAGCTGACTTCTGTATTCGTCCTCAGACACACTGGAGCATTTGATCTGCTGACTCCAGGCGGCAGCTAGGACACAATGAGTTAACACACCTTACGTTGTCTAAGGGCCCTTTGGAAATCCAGCCCAGGCACTCAAAATGAGGGGCAATGAAGGACACTGACCCTCACAATAATGACACATCTTCAAATATGAAGATAAATGCTCAGAACACTGTGGAAACCATTATGTACTTGAATAAAGTATATTTTTACTTAGCATCTTACAATATTTTGAAATGCTGCCTTACAGTCTGAATTTACAGAACCTTCTGTGTGTAGGCAGCATTTTATATCAGGGAATGGGTGAATGACATGAAGAACAAAACAATTTTGAGGGAGAAATGAGGATGTCCCTTTATAATCAGGAACTGCTTAGATCTATGCTATCCACTGTCACAGATTATGAGGGGCGCTCATTTTACCCATCAAAAGTGGTCTGTTCCACATGAAACAGTGCTACCCACACTGAAAAGTTGATGCTGTATGCTGGGATCCCTGTCTCAACCTATTGCCAGTGAAATGCTGGACACTGAGGCCTGATTCTTAAAGCCCCTTAGACTGATGCAAAGTACTGCCATCAAACATACATGATGCAAGTGGCACCATGCACCAAAAGATGCGCCATGAACTACTTTGAAAAGCAGCCTGTGTCAAATGCAGGCTGCATGCACTAAAGGGGTTTGCACTAGCCTTGTGCCAAAAAATTGGCTGCGGCCAGACACTAGGGGGCTTGCAGCAGATGCAGGCTGCCATTTTCCCTACTTTGGCATTCAAAAAAATCATCCCAGAGGACAACGGTCAACGTCTCATCTAACAGTACTTAGAAATCCTATGGGAGGGTTGTGTACCTGCGCCAATGTATGGCACCCCCCAGCCCCAATCTCCCTATTATTAAACTATTAAACTACTACTAAATACTGAATACAGTACAGCACTCACTGAGAGATCAGCCAGTGGCTGGCCATGGTGGTGAGCAGTGGGCTGTGCCAGTCACTGGCTTGGTTTGGGGATGGGGTGTGGAGTGGTGGGACACTGCCTGCTGGGGTAGAGGTTCACTAGACCACCAGTGATGTGTTATTATTTCATAATGGAGGATTCAGGCTTTGGGAGGAGGTGCTAGATGACAAGGGAATATAAATATAAATATTTATTAGGGACAACAGGGAGGTGGGTCTACTAGACCACCAGGCAATTATAATCATAACTATTTATTGGGGACATCAGGGATCAGGGAGGAGGCAGCTAGATCACCAGGGATAATTTTTTATGACAACAGAGGATTGGGCAGGGAAGGAGGGTCCATTAGACTACCAGGAATTATAATTATAACTATTTATTGGGGACATTGAGGATCAGGGAAGGGGTCCACTAGACCACCAGGGATGTTTCATTATTACTAACAAGGGATTGGGGCTGCAGCTGTCTGCTAGACCACCAGGGAATGCTTGGGGTTATTGCTGCATGGCTACCCACAGCTTGTGAACCCCTGTCCAGGCTTATCCTCTGTTTAGTGCACCGCTATGGTTGCTGCAAGCAGTGGGACTTTGCTGCTGGGACCCTACCCAATCGAGAATGGGGCGCAGGGTCTCTGGCGCACTGGTAATCAGTGTAAGCCACCTTTGGTGTGACTTGAGCCGACTTTTGAGAATCAGGTCCTGAAACTCAAAATGTGGGACACTGGTTCTTAAAACAACATGAAGAGTCAAGATCTCAACAGAGTGCTGTGAATTTCTGTTCTTATGTCTGAGTTTACTGTACAGTACCTTCCCTGTGAAGGTAGAACTGTTTCATTACTGGAGAGAACAATCTTGAGCAGTAAAATGAGGCAGATCTTCAAAATGTAGGACTGCTGAGAGGCACAGTAAGCATCAGGCTATAAAGCAGACATTCTTCATACTATGTGTTGTTAAAACAAAATTAGTCATAATGCAAACAAATGCTCTGTATTGTTTCCACAGTTTTACGAGCTTGTATCTACTGTTTTGTCCCACTTCATGAAGGCCAGTGTACAACATTCTACTACATTTGGAGTTTTGGTGTCCCAAACATTTGTTTCTTTGAAATTTCTCAAACTGAAAGACCATACTATACATATTGTGGCAAATTATTTATTTAGAGTTTTCTGCACTAGAATAGTATTATTTAGGTGTAGTATCTTGGTTACAAAAAGGTCCCAGGGGACTCCCATAGCAGCAGCAAAAATACATGCTACAACATTTCACAATACATTTATTGTATTAAAATGTTTTCTGGTATTCAGGAAAACCTTTTTGTACTTAGGGATGAGTAGGCACTTCCCTTTTGCAAGGAAGCACCACAGTATGGTAATGTAAGAATACCAACATCCCCACAAAGACACAAGAGCAGCTGCAGATGAACCCGATGCATCCCAACCCGGTCACCATGAACCGACACGATCACAATGGACACCCTGTGGACTGTGAGGCACAGCACAGACACGATGCACCAGCACATACTGCACATGACACTGACACTACAGCAATGGACCAGTCACCGTGCCCCCCCAAGCCTCAACAGACACGAAGGACAGCAGAGAGACACTGCGGGTCATGGGAAGGGGCACCGGTAGGCACTACAGGGGCAGCAGATTTGTGGCATGACAGCAATGACAGGACCAGGAACGCCTGAGAGCAGCAGACACAGGGGGAATGGGCACCCCTACAGTTCACACAGGCCACTTGGAGCACCACAGGTGGGCATGGGCCAGGTGCATGGTGCACAGTGGCCATGATGGTGGTGGTGTTGATGCTGTGGGGGTCTTGTCGGCTGCTGTGGCAGGTTGCTCTTGTGGTGATCGGGTTCTGACTGTTGCTGTGTAGATTGTGGGACTGTGGTGTCGCTCTGATACCATGCTTCCTTGACATACTGTACTCTTGCTAGGCAGACTCTAAATATTCTAAATTTGTTCGAGAAGTTTTAAAGTTACCTGTGCTCAAAAACGTGAACATTATCAGTTTTAAGATGCTTTTCTCACAAAAATCAGAAATGACAAAGATTTAAAATATGTAACTTTCAGGTTCATTAGATATTGTCCCAAAGGTGGTACTTTGTAGCTTTAGAAACAAAGATAATGAGAATGCTGAAGTTTAAAGCAAATGCAGCCAGCCATACTGTACACGTGATGTATATTTTCTAGCCTTTTGCATACGTGTTGTTTTGCATGCCTGTGCAACAAGGTTTATGGGTAAAGTATCTTTTTATGCATTTTTATTTGGGAGTAATATCAAATTGTAAATTAATCTTTTGTATGAGCAAGATGCCAAACCTCTTTGATATTTCAGTAGCCTGTCTGAATCCAATTCATGGTTTTGATCTGCTGTTTGTTACCTTGTAAGGCACACTGAGCTATTTTGGTGGTACACGCTACTGTCATTTGTCACAGTGACTTGCTACAGTTGTCATTATTCCCAGTGTTGGACATGGGAACAGTGCTGTAAACAGTTTAGCACTGTGTACATCTCCGTGACATAGGGGTACATTGTGACTTCTGATCAACACCAAATTTAGCTCATTTCCCTTTCATGTTTCATATATGGCAGCTTTGGTTATCTTGTTATGGTGGTTTTAGTAAGAGGACTGAGGATCCCATGGTCAAAACAATATGTAGATATACAGTCTTGTCCTTTAAAAGCCTGGTTCATAGTTTTGGAATCCACTGTATCACTGACCAGAAGGCTGTGTAGAAAGTTATGATACTGTACTACTATTGTTAGTAGACAGACTAACTTTGTTCTGGAAGATGGTACATAAATTTACTGTAACTTTAAACATAATGGCATCACACTGAATTCATCACTAACAACTACAGTGTTTATCATGATTCACCATTTATAACAATTCTTTTATTAATACATAGTCAAGTCACAGTTTGTACAAATCTAGCAGCCATTGTTTCACAGCAGACACTTTATACATTGCATGGTCTGTGGAATATTTGCTGTTGTAGTGTCCAACTTAGTGAAAGTATTGGAACCAGATTTGTGGCTGGTAACTGTTGAATATTTGGTGTAAAAATATGTTACAATGACTAAGTTATGAGTGAACAGTGAAATATTTCAATTATCACTCATAACTTCACTAATTTGTAACATTTTTACACCAAACTTTCAACATGGTCTTTTTGGTACCCCACTTAATGAACAAGGCATGTGACATTTTTCAAATTCAGCCTGAAATGTGATTCTACAGTCACTGTGTGAAATCACATTTGGCAGTATTCAAAAGTTTCATCAACTGGGTTCATGAGGTAGTGTCATTAAGAAGATTATATTGAAAATGTGGTGTACAATACAGTAAGTGACTAAGTTATGAGTGAGCATTGAACTATTTCAACATTCACTCATAACTGCTAATTTTCAATATTTTATCTCCAAACTTTCAACATAGCCAGTTTTTCACACTGCCTCGTAAATGTGATAGGTGTCATTTTTCAGATCCTGGACAAGACGTGCATTTGTACATGTGCAAAATGATGTTTTGGCCAGTGTTCTACAAATAACACATGTAATGGTTATATTGGGGAGTCATAAAATGACTATCTTGAAAAAGTAGGAATAAAAATAAAAAAAAGATTATTAAGAAATGTTTTGTGTACTACTAGCCTTTACCCCATCAGGTGGTGCTTTGTGATCCTGTGCTGGTGAGCGAGTTCAAGGGTGAATTCAGTGGCCCAGCTGGATGGGCTGAGGTTGGAGGGCGCTATCTTGCAACCTGTACAGCCCAGCCTGGGAGGAAGGTGCAGAGTTGTCAGTATGGGCCCAAGAATCATATAGTGAAGAGAACTCTTCTCTTGGCATAAGGTTCTGCACCTCTGCACCTGTGGGTGCCAGAGGTCCCTGTGATTCAGCTGAGACATGGATTCTTAGTCCTTTGTGCCTGTGTTTGTGGCCACATTGAAGCATGGGACACAAACAGCCCTGCATTTCCGGAGTTAACCACACAGCCCCATGAATTCTTGACATCCATTTCTGCACCTCCATAGGCAGATGGACTCTTCCCTTGGTGCAAGGCGCAGAGGGTCCTGCGAGTCTGCATCTGTTCATTCAGGTCTCAGGATACAATTCCACTATCTCAAACAGAAAGGAAGTTCTTTGCAAAATACTGAATTAATGCAGTAGTTAGGGTTCAATTTGATGTCACAAAAGTAGGGAAATGTGACATCAGGGTTTCCAATTCTATCTCTTCACCCCCCCCCCAGCAACAAAAGGACAAGATCACACAAGCAACCACAGACAGACACCAAAACATAACTGTTGTGTTTGCTGTAGTCTTGAGTGTTCCACAACAGAAATAAAGTTTACTTCACCACTTTTAAACTGTAACACTGTTTTTCAGCCTCTCACTTGGAGCATGGTTTTGTTTGTTCTTTGCTGCCCGGGGGAACTGAGGTAAGTGGCAATGAGGGGCTCAGGTTACAGTGAAGGAAGGGGCATAAATGGAATGTAAAAATATGAGGTGAAAAAGGCAAAGTCAATGCCACTCACATTATTTAAAATTAGATGAGAAAGGAAAGTCAAGACCAGTGACATTTTTTCAAATAACGTTTTCTAGAATTGTATTTTTTGGAATAGTGTTTTCTTGTATCTCATATAGCCACTTCATGCAAAATTATGTGAGAAAGGCAAAGTCCAGACCAGTCATGACGCACAAAATTAGCTGAGAAAAGCATAGACCAATCATGTAACTCAAAGTGAGGTGAGGAAGGCATAGTGAACACCAGTCACGCTTTCTCTAATCACTTTTTTTTAATTATGTTTTCTTGAATCACATTTTCTTGGAGTGTTCCTCACACCATGTGTGATACAGGATAACTACAGATGATGCTATATCTAAAGAAGACATGGGGGGTCTGAATTTAGAGCTGAATCAGCAACCCTTAGCATGCCCATTTCCATGGCGTGTACTTGAATGCCACACATGGCATCATTTTCAATCTTCTACAGCAACCCAACCCAATTTAGCAAGGCAGGTGATGGTGGTAGCTGTGGCAGCCATGTCACTAGTGGCAGAGGTATAGAACTACAGCAGGGATGGAGGTGGAGTAGCGGATGGTGACACCGCCACTACTACTTCAAATGAGCCATGGCAGCACCTAAATGATTAATAATAAAAATAAATAAATAAATATCAAAGAAAAAATGTATCCAATGATGGTCAATATTGTGAAGGGTAATGTAATGGCCTACATTTAATGTTTAATTATTAATTTTTTTATTGATTGATTTATTTGTGACATATAGCTTGTTTTCTTTGAGGAAAGTGGGGATATTATTATATATTTCAAAAATCAATGGAGCCAGAGGAACTATAGTAATTGGTATGCAGGTACAGCAGAGACTACAGGTGGGTATTTGCCTCGAGGTGAGAAAACAGTAGTAACTACTGTATTACTTTAGCTCCCACTGGGCCATCGTGATCTTAGTGGGTTTCACAGACTTTGTCACCATGCCCAAATAATAATCCACAGCAGATGCATTCTAACAGCACCTGCCACAAGTAAGTAATAATGACTGAAAGGCTGGTCATTTCCTGCGGATTAACAACTGGCTTGGGGGGGGGACAAGGTGGCCCTGCGTCTCAGGCCAACCCCAACCAGCCGCTCGTTAATCCCCAGGAGATGGATGGCTGTGAGGTCATAATTGAGATTATAAGTCTAATCACAGTAATGCCATTTTTGGGGGGCCTTTTTTTATTTAATTTGCTGTTTTTTTTTTTCTGAAGTGCACGCTCACTCTGCGGCATGCTGCCAGCTGTTGGTTGTAATATTGTACATTTTTGGTACTCAGGATTGTATCTCAAGGCAGTTTAAACTGGCTATTCTGAAGTTGTTTAAATAACAACGATCAGGACTGTGAAAATATTCCTTTTTTTTCATTTTATTTGAAAAACTTTACACAGCAAAGTGGTTTGGCATGAAGACTCTTGCCACCGTAATGAATATGTAATGGCAACACTTATTAAACTGACCTATCACTAGTGACATTCTGAGAAGCGTCATGAATTATTCAACAAGAACATCACTAGTGATTGATCAGTTTACTAAGGGTTGTCATTGCTTATTCATTACGGTGACAAGAGTCTCCTTAACCAACCAGTTTATTGTGTAAAATTTGTCGAAATAAAGGAACACTTTCACAGTCCTGACCACTATTACTTAAACAGTTTCAGCGCAGTCACTTTAAACTGCCTCACGACCCAATCTCGAGTACCTAGAAGTATGTTTTGTTTTGAGGCTGTGTGGCTGCCATGCCAGGCACTTGTAAGAGATTTCAGACCTGCACGGTAGTCAGTCAGTGAGCAGCTTTAGTCATGAATACTTAGACTTATAATAATTCATATAAATTACTGACCTCAAGGCTCCTCCCCAACACATTTGTAGTCTGTTTTACCCTACTGCATTGGGAGCCAAAATTGTTCATTCAGATTGGCAAAGCTCACCCTTAACCACTAGGGATGCCTGCAGGATCCACTAAAAACTGAATTTTGCTCTGGTTAGGGATGCCTGTGGGATCCACTAAAAACTGAATCATGTTCTGGTCTGGAAGAGGCCCTTAACTTATGGGTTGGATGTGTGGGGGTCAGAGTACAGCTATAGCAGAGTATACAAGGGGCATTAAACATGGCATAGTGCCATGTGACTGGTACTCTGCCATGTACAGTCATGTGTGGGTGTCACAGATTAGGTATTAGGAATAAGGAAACCTGTTTGCAACCACAAACAGTGGTGATCTTCATTTGCATTGTAACTCCCCCCAACAACTAAATCTTACTTTTGTGTATTACAGTGTTTGTTGCCACCACCAACCGTGGCTGCCCATTGGGTCCCTGAATGTATAATGTCCTGCAAAAGAATGCAATGCCACCCATGGTTAATTATGACTTCAGCTCTTAAATTAAATCACAGATGTTAACAAGGCCCAGTGTTCATATACTGCATATGTCCTTAATTATGAAATGCATTATTACTTCAGATTCAATTTTTTTAAATGTTGAATTGCTGAACGTTGCTGTTGTTAGATGCGATTTGACAAGTGATCAACCCCCTCTTTAACAGATTCATCAGAAGTCCAAATGGCCTTGAAGTATACATTGATGCTATTACTGTGATGGTATAACATTTACTTACCCATGAGAACCCAGTTGAGAACCACATCTCTTACTTTCTGTGGATTCCAGCTTCTATCAAATTTTATGGTTGAAGGACCGAACCACTGGCCATTTATATGACTTGCACAAGGCTGCACAAGTAGTAAGTGTTAAATCCTGAGTCTTTTAGTTTCCATTCCTGTGCTACTGTATATCCACTAGATCACACTGCCTTCCAAGATAGGATATATTGTATGCAATTTGGCTATAAAACCATTGTTAAACATGTAATAGAAATGACATTTCACACTATAAAAGTGATGTTGCCGCAAAACCATTTACATTAACTGTAATAATGGAATTACTGTTTATGCTTAGCAGGAATAAAATAGGATGTTATTACTCATTTGGAATTGGCAGGACAAGGCTGACTCAGTTGCTCTGAGGTCTCAACAGATATGGTAGAGATCATTTTAATTATAATGCAAATGTAGCCTGCTGTTTGAGCAAAATGCATATACAACAAAACAAAAAAAAAATGCATTCAGTAACATGTTGACCTAATTAGTTGAATTAAGTGGTAAGTGTGCTTCACAATCACTGTACTGTAACATACATAACAACACGCATGCCCTAAGAGTAAAAGTGGATACAACACTAGCTACATACATTATCTGCAGGTCTCATGTGTGTTTGTATCCTATTTTGGATAGTGTCCTGCTAGTTTATTGTAGTTTTAGAACTCTCACTCCAGAAAAAGGGTACAGAGGTTTAATTCTTGAACTTTTCTAAATGGTGTGTAGGAAGCGTTGCTGATGAAGTGATGCTGCTTCACCAGGGCCTGAATACACTTCATCTACCTCAGTGTACATTGATAGATACACAGAAACATAGACACTGTCAGCAGATAAGGGCATATGGCCCACCCAGTCTGCCCATTTGAGCCTGTAAGTTCACTTTATGTTTTCCTAGAAGTCTGTTGCCCCTTACCCCTGACTTCCAGAATTCCCTTATGTCTATCCCATGCATTCTTGAATCCCATGATTGTTTTGGCCCCTACTATTTCCTCTGGCATGGTGTTCCACTTGTCCCCACCAGTTCTGTGAAGAAATTCTTCCTCACGCTTCCTTTGAATCACCATCCCTCCAACTTCTTCCCATGCCCCTCTCGTCCTGGAACATCTTTTTGCTGAAAACAGTGTATTCATGCACCCTGTTCCTCCCTATAAGATACTTGTATGTCTCTATCATATCCTCCTCTCCTCTCCTCCAGGGAGTACATATTCAAGTCCTTCAACCTGTCCTCATAGGACTGGTGATGCAATCCATGTACCATCTTTGTTGCCCTCCTCCAAACCTTCTCTACCCTGTCTATGTCCTTATGTAGGTAAGGTCTCCAGAATTGTACACTGTTCTCCAGGTGGGGCCTCACTAGTGTATTGTATAGTGGAATTATGACCTCCCTTTTCCTGCTGGTGATGCCCCTGCCTATGCATCCCAGCATCCTATTTGCTTTACCTGCTGTAGTGTCGCACTGTTTCCCTATCTTGAGGTCATCAGAGATGTTAAACCCAAGATCCCTTTCCTGCTTGGTGCTTGCTATATCCTCAATCCCCAACTGATATATTGTTCCAGGGTTTTTGTGCCCCATATGCATTATCTTGCACTTCTTTGCATTGAATTTCATCTGCCAAACCTCTGACCATTCTTAAAGTTTCTGCAGGTCCCTCCTCATTCTGTCTACACCCGCTGGAGTGTCCACTCTGTTACAGAGCTTTGTGTCATCAGCGGACAGGGAAATTCTGCCTTCTAGGTCCTGTGCAATGTCACCGATGAAGATGTTGAATAGAACTGGTCCTAGCACTGATCCCTGTGGTACCCCACTGGTCACTCTTCCCTCTGTGGAGTGACAGTCATTTACCACCACCGTCGGTGTCCTGCCACCCAGCCAGTTACCTACCCACTGCACTACTGTTCTGCCCACTCCCATATTCCCCAATTTGTTTAATAGCCTTCTATGTGGCACAGTGCCAAAGGCCTTGCTGAAGTCCAGATAGGCCACATCCACTGCACTCCCTGATCCACTTCCCTTGTCACCCAGTCAAAAAATTCAATGAGGTTGGTTTAACATAACCTCCCCCTGATCAAACCATGCTGCCTTGGGTCCTGTAGTCCATTGGCAACCAGATGTTCCACCAATCTCTCCCTCAGTAATGCTTCCATGATCTTCCCCACTACTGAGGTGAGGCTGACTGGTCTGTAGTTAACCATTTCCTCTTTGTTCCCACTTTTGTATAAGGGGACTACATCTACTGTCCTCCAGTCTTTGGGTACCTCCCCTGTTTCCGGTGATCGGCTAAACAGGATTGGCAGAGGTTCAGCCACCACCACTCTTAGTTCTTTTAGGACCCTGGGGTGCACACCATCTGGTCCCATTTCTTTATCAACTTTTATTCCTTCCAGTTCCTTCAGGACCCTTTCTTGTGTAAAGGAAATTGTGTCCATTTTTACTCCATTCCCACCCCTTGTACTCCCTTCAGGCCCATTACCCTCCTCTTCCTCAGTAAACACTGAGCAGAAATACCTGTTCAATATGTCAGCTTTACTGTTGTCATCCTCCAGGTGGCCCCCATCCTCCTCCTTCAGCCTCACTATCCCTCCCTTTGCCTTTCGTTTTTCACTTATGTACCTGTAAAAGGTTTTGTCCCCTCTACCCACTGATTTTGCAATGTGCCCATCTGTCTGAGCTTTGGCTTCCCTTGCTGACCTCCCTGCCTCCCTTTGCTTCTCCTGGTACTTCTCCCTATCCACTACTGCCTGCGTCTTCTTTTATTGCCTGAATGCAGTCTTATTTGCTTTCACTTTCTCCGCAACCTCCTTGGAAAACCATAATGGCCTCCTCTTCCTTTTCTCCTTGCTAACCTGCTTAATTCAAAATTCTTTTGCTCTTGTAATCCCCATTTTAAATATTACCCACTGTTCCTCAACCCCTGATTCCTGCCTCATTCCCATTAATACCTCTTTCAAGCATCTTGCCATTTTCCCAAAGTCTTCCCCCCCCTAATATTCAGTATACGTGTTTTTGTGCGGTTTGGTTCTGTTCCTTCTGTGATTTCAAACCACAGTGACTGGTGATCACTATTCCCCAGGTGCTTCTCCACTGTTACCCCATCACACTGTCCCCATTTGTGAGCACAAGGTCCAGTATTGCCTTCTGCCGAGTTGGTTCCATGACCAGTTGTTGAGGAAGGCACCTTGAAGGGAGTCCAGGATAAATCTGCTCCTGGCTGCTGCTGCTGCTGCTGGGATGCTCCAATCCACATCTGGAATATTGAGGTCACCAAACAGCACCACCTCACTCTTGTCTGCCATCCTTTGGATGGCTAGCATCAGCTCCCTATCTGTTTCTTCCTCCTGTGTGGATGACTGACCCCAGTTTCCTTTCCAGCTTAACCCACAGTATCTCTCCCCCATTTTGTTCCTCCTGGATCTATGTGGCCTTTATCCTATCCTTCACATAAAGTGCCACTCCTCCTCACTTCCTACCTGTCCTGTCTCTTCTGAATATGTTGTAGCCAGGTATGGCCATCTCCGAGTCATGGTTATCATTACACCAGGTCTCTGTGATGGTCACAATGTCCAGGTCAGACTGCACCATGACAGCCTCCAGATCCTACATCTTGTTGATAAGTCTCCTGGCATTGACACACATGGCTTTCCATGATTTGAACTCTCTGAACTGTTTAGCTGTTCTACTCCAGCCCCCGGTTGTCCTTTATCCTGGTTCTCCCTGCTGTCTGCTCTTCTGTTGAATTTTGCCCTTTCTGCCTGTCCACCTCTTGGGTGCTTATCTTCATCTTTTGCACACTGCTTTGTAGAGATATCCACCTCCTGTTCACTGGTTCTACTGCTATATGTCGGGGTGGGGTGGGCAATTAGGTACACTCCTTGCTGGTCTGCCACCCCTTGGCTTGTTTAAATGCTTGTCCATGTAGCATTTAAATTTATCATTGAGTGCTTTGATTCCCTCCATGATGGATGCAGTCCATCAGACTTGAACAAGCCTCAATCCTCCAGGTGGGTCCCCGGTCACCAATGAATCCAAACCCTTCCTCACAGTACCAGTTCTTCAACCATGAGTTAAAGTTCCTGGTGCATGCACCCCTACGCTCTCCCATGCTTCTCACAGGTAGTACTTCTGAGAAGGTGACAGAAGTAGCTACTTGCTTGATACCCCTCCCCAATTTCCTAAACTCTTCCTGAACTTCCTTGGGCTCCCCATTTGCCAGTTCATTAGTACCTAGGTGGATAATGACATCCAGCTCACCCTCCCATCTTGCCTTCCTCGTGATCCCCAGGATCTTCATCCCATCCTCCATGCTGTGGCACCTGGTAGGTACCTCACCTCCCTGTCCTGCCTCCTATGTTCCTAGCTGGATCCCTCTTATGATAGAGTCCCCACCAGGATTTGCTTCCTCCTCCTCTGGAGTCCACTGCTGTCCCCACTGAGGTCACCTCCTTCTTTGACCTCCACATCCTTCCCTTCCACTTCTCCAGGTACCTCTGTTTGGTTGTCCCCATTTTCCAGAGCGGCATATGAGTTCTGGAGTGGAATAGGATCTGGGATGTGCCTCTGCCTGACCGCCCTGACCCTTCCCGAGCCCACCATCATCCAAGTGCTCCTCGTTCTTGGCATCCTTTGAGGCAGTGACATTGGACTGGGTCATCTCTGGATAGGAGTGAAGGTACTCCTGACCCAGTTTACTTCCACTCTGAGTCTGGCTACCTCATCCTGCAGTCCAGAGAGATGCCTGCAGACAGGGCAGCACCTCCACGTCCAGAAGGTTCACCTGAATATGGCTGCCCTGCAGCCACTGCATTACACCACTCCCCACATTATACTGCACTTATACTGCTATTCCAGTACTTTTCTGTTACTGAAGCTCTCCTAGTTCCCAGTATTTATATTCTAAACACATGCTTGTCTATTATCCCTGGTCTTTTCTGATGAAAGCAATAATTCCTGGCCCGATTACCTCATCAAAGAGCACACAGTGTTAATTAAATATGCCACCTTTGATAAGGTAAGCTGAAAAGCTTTTACTACTAATGCTTTATGCCTGAGAGGCCCTCACCCCTTCCCCACTTTCCCTTTTGTGATGGAGCCCAGCTTTTAGAAGGCAGCTCATCAATCTCCTTAAAACTAAAGCTCTAGGGTGCTGTAAATGTTTAATATCAGCCCAGTTTGGAGTACTTAATCCCAAGCTGGATGGAAATTTCAGGATTGTGCAAGCAAGATATTTTTAAAAAGTGTTTGGCAGAGGTTGAATGGGCCTTATACTCAGTTTTGATCCAGTTACACCCAATTGAAATATAATAGTACTGCAGTTTGGATGCTGGCATATTATTCTTACAGGATCATGCAACTTCTGTAATTGACTGTTTTTTAAGGGAAGCAGATCTAGATCAGATAACATTGTATTTAGTGACTGATTAATTTGAGATCTGTCACAAGGAATATCTCTATGTACTGTAGCTGTTTTTAATTTCTTATCTTAAGGATTTGATCTGATTTGTATATTAACCTGCTTGGTTTGTATGCATTACTGACCATTGTTATGGGTGAACAGAAACAGAAATATAGCAGATAAACAAAAATATACAAAAGTGTACAGTGAATAATGATTACTCATTCATTTTAATTTGGTGAATTTGGTTGTAATTTTTTTTCAAACATTCCTCAGTTGTTTTGCTGGGATTTCTGACTGCTAAAATAAAGTGTGAGTCTCTTGTGTTCTGCATGACTGTTAGGTATTCTGAAGTATTCATATTAGGAAGGGTGCAGAAATACATTAAGTATAGTATTCATTGAAAATTCTTCAAATACAGCTTGAGGTATTGGACAGTATTTAGATATTCAGCCATAATGTAGACCATTTATAAAAAATGTTGCAGACTTGCAAAAAATCTACCAAGCAGACAAATTAGATATTTGTTCTTCAGCATGGGTTGACAACGTTAGTAGAGTTTGAAAACAGGGTCTATTGAAACTGAATTGCACAGCGAAGTAAGTAACACTGGATTGTTAAGCATGTTTCTTGTCACTATTCAGTTTGATAGGCCATAACCAAGCCCCCACCAAAAAAAAAATTAAAAATGAAAGGAACATCTTGTAACATTTGTAGGGTGGTGGAGGGACTAGCACTTATCCACAGTACTAATAGTAGTAGATTGGGCAACTATATTACTTGGGGTCCCAGCAGCAACCATCCCAGCAGTAGTAGTGTAGGTGGTGACTGTGCCAGATGGCAAAGCAACAGCAGCAGATTTAGAGGTTGACGCTTAAGTAAACACCATGGTGGTGGCATTGGAACTTGTAGTGCTACAACTAGCAGCAAGAGGTCATCTGGAAGTATTGGAGTAGGCAGGAGGGTAAACACATGTTAAATGTAGGCCATGGTCCACATCACTTTTGGATGGGCTTGATGACATATGTTTTTGAGTGATGAATCTGATATTTTCACTCATCAGATAAATTGTCAAATATTATCTTTATTTATTCTAGCATACAAAAGGTGAAAGCTTCAACAGTTAGCCACTAGGGCCTCAAACTCAACTTCAGATAGGTAGGGCTGGAAGACGTTGGCTGCAGGAACCTTTTCTGCTGAAAACCTTTATGCTTCAATGACTTGTAAACAAATCAATCACTCAGTCACAGTATGCTAAATTGATAGTACTATGTATCATTAAGACTACAAGATTCAGGAGAAGAATAACTTAAAAGATTTAGTTTTTGAATTTATGCAAAAGCAATAGAACAAGTGGTACAACAACAAAACAGCCAGGTAGCGGGTACTGCAGATGCCCACATTAAAAGATACACTGAAACAATAGTGGATGCCACTCGGACTGTACAAGCACTGCCACAAAAACAGCCAACGCTGCCAAAACCACTAAAGAAGGAGGAGGTTCTGCAGCAAATTCAGGAGCCCTCTCTCCCTTCTTTCTCAGGTGCTACAGTTTACTTGGGGCTTGGATTTAGGAGTGTTTCAGTGAGTGCCAATTGGTGTCATAGACATGCCCCCCCCCTATTCTCTAACAAAACCAATCAGGGTGATTTGTTGAAGAAGCAGGAAGCCACTCTGGGGCTTTAAACCCCCCACTCACCCCCAGATCACCACCACCACTTGTAGCATTCCAGCGAGCACCAACTGGCATCGTAGACACTTCCATACCCTGTAACAAAGCCAGTCAGGACACTCCTCGAGAGCACCCATCATCCTTAGGGTGGAATAAAAGGAAGTGAATATCTAGTGGACCTCTGTAATGTGGACCTCCATGCAAAGGACAAAGATGACAAGGACAGAACAGAGGCAGCAGGCAGCCGCCACTCTGCTCAACTACAGACTAATTCAAGGATAACAATTCAGCCTAAAATCAGACTAAGCACAGCAGCTTGAAAGTACCCACTATTAATTTACTAGATGCTAGGTTTACTAGGCTGGCAGTATAGCCTAGAGGTTAGCATAATGAGCTGTGAATAAGCTTGGTTCAGCAGACCTGGGTTTGATTCCCCCAACCTCCACTTGCATACTGTGTGACTTTGAGCAAGTCACTTAACCAGCCTAAAGCTCCCGGGTCACCTCTGAAAACAGGAAGTTGTGCCTAGTGGGCCTTAACAGTTAACAAACAATATCAAAGAATTTAAAAAAGTCAATATGTGGACTGTAAACTGCAATGGTTGTGGGGCAGTCATCTCCAGGGAGTGCCTCTTGAGGGTGGGACGCTGCCCCATCTGCAAGAATCTTTCCAAGCTCAGGGTTCAGCTGGAGGCAGCTTAGGTGGAAATATCCAGGCTGCATCATATGCTTAACAGTAGCTCACTGCACACTTCCACTCCCACAGAGGCCCACTGGCCCAGGGTGATGGACAGTGGTGGTGGGGGGGGGGGGGA
The DNA here is from genome assembly GCA_016271365.2 of Neoceratodus forsteri. NCBI lineage: Eukaryota > Metazoa > Chordata > Ceratodontiformes > Ceratodontidae > Neoceratodus > Neoceratodus forsteri. Next base: position 47,874,352 of record CM057451.1, read on the forward strand.
ATGTAAGGATTGACCACAAGGGCATAGTTCATGCCAATGCCATGTCAACCACAAACCATTTTTCACCCCTTTCAGGGGTGCAGGAACCTGACCTGTGAAGGGAGGACCTCATGTCAGTCAGTGGGCCTAGGTAGAACTGTGTAGTGGCATCCTATGGTAAGATGAAAAACAAAAAAAAAGGTAAAACAAATTCTAGTGATGGAGGACTCTATGATCAGAGGCACAGAGTCACATTTGTATGGGGTACATACAAAGAGGTGATAGTAAGGTGCCTCTCCAGTGCCTCAGCTATATAGGATGAGGAACACATATGGAGGATGGTGGACAGAGTGAGGTAAGGCCTGGGAGTGCTGGTTGACCTAGGAACCAATGAGATGGCAAACAAGGTAGTGGAAACAGCCAAACAGAGCCTTGAAAAAACTGGCAGAATTATTGGCGGCATGCTCAGCATCCCTAGCCTTCTCTGAGGTCCTCCCTGTGTGGAATTGGGAAAGAGAGAGGAGAAAATTAGAAAAGCTGAAACAGTCGAATTTAACAGGTGGCTACTGGGATGTGTCAAACAAAGGATTTCCACTTTAAAAGCAACTGGGAAGACTTCTGGGAACAGAGGCATTTCAAGAATGATGGACTCCATTTAACATGGGAGGGGGTAAGAGCACTAGGGCAGAAGTTTGAAGTCTATATTGGACATTTAAACTCAGGGGGAGCCAGATGCTAGGAAGACTACCAGGATCAAAGGGAAGGGAGGGGAACCTAGCTGATGCTCTCTCCAAAACAGGGGCTGGAAATAAAAACACTGGACCAGAGCATATGGCTAAAACCAATGCAGGAATTAAGCAGGTAAAGAAAGGTAGGGGGTACAAGGAGGATGTTGCAGTTAGGACAAGGCAGGGATGGTCAAGGCAGAGGGAGGGAAGACCACAGACTGCCAAAAAAAACATACAGGTGGTTCCTGGAAAGAAGTCTGCCTAAACACCGGGAGGTTAGGCAATACAATTAGTGAGTTACAGGTGTTAGCCACAGATACTAGGATGAACCTTGCTGCAGTCATGGAAACCTGGGCCATTGGCAAAAATTATTGGGACCTCACAATACTGAGTTATGTACTTTTCAGAAAAGATAGAAGAGTTGGCAAGGGAGGGGAAGTGGCTATCAATTTTAGAGAGGGTATCAACATTGTAGAAGATGTAAGTGCCAAGAGTTATATGGGGGAAGTCAAATCATTGTTGGTTCACCTCACAGTGGCATCAGGTAAGACAATACACATGGGGGTGATTTATCATCCACCTGGGTAAGGAGAGGTGAGGGACAAAAAACTTACAGAGGAAATAAAAAGGAAGACAGGAAGATGGGAAGCAGTTATAGTCAGGGATTTAAACATACCGGATATAGATTGGAGTGTTCCAGTAGCTGATAGCTCTAGAAGCCAAGCTATGTTGGATGCCCTCCAAAACTGCCTGATGACCCAGCTGGTGAAGGATCCTATCAGACAGGGATCCATTCTGGGTGTGATACTTATGAACTCAGAAGCAGCTGAGGAGGTAAGGGTAGGGGAGCCATTAGCTAACAGTGACCATAACTCCATCTGGTTTGAGTTGTCCCTAAGGATGAAATAATACACCACAGATGGAGGTCCTAAACTTTAAAGGGTGGGACTTTGATAAAATGAGACTGTTAGTAAGGGACAAATTTACCAATATTAGGGCTACAACAGGTGTGGAAGACATATGGGGGTTTAAAGGAGACCATCCTCAAGGCTACAAAACTTTGTATTGAATCAGTTGTAAACAGGAATAAATACATGAAACCTATATAGTTCTCGTCTAAGGTCAAAGCAGCAGAGAGAGCCAAGAAGGAGGCATTGCACAGGTTTAAAAGGAGCCAGGGAAAGGAGAAGGAGTGGGGAGGAATACATTCAAAAAACAAGAAGAGCTAAAAGAGCAGTGAGGGAGGTGAAGGCAGCAATGGAGCCATAGATTGCCAAGGGGATTAAATCAGGGAAAACACTCTTCCAATTACAAATAGGGAAAAAGAAGGGGGGTTCTGGCTTACAAGATGATGGTAAGGTGATTGAGGATGATGGACAGAAGGCTGCAGTCCTAATCAAATACTTTTGTTCCATATTCAGCATTGAGGGAGTGGGCACCCTACTTGAAAGTGGCACCAATGCAGCTGCTAGAGGAATCTGAAGGATGGAAAGCCCAGTATTCACCAAGGACAGGGTCTGGAAAGGCCTGGTGGCCTTCAAGCCAGATAAAGCTCCAGGCCTTGATGGGATACATTTAAGAGTACTAAAGGAGTTAGTGCAATACTAGGAGGCCCCTGGCACATCTGTTCAGTAGCTCACTACAGAGGATGGTACTTCCCAATGACTGGAGAATGGCTATGTGGTGCCACTCCACAAAGGAGGTGACAAGTATGAGGAAGGAAATTATATGCTGGTTAGTCTCACATCTATCATGAGAAAACTGATGGAGACCCTTATCAGCAGGACCTCATGGAATACCTGGAATCAAATGGTTGTCAGGACAGTAAGCAACATGGGTTCATGGCAGAGATCATGCCAGACCAACCATTTAGTCTTTTTCGATTGAGTGACTAGGGAGCTAGAAAAGGGCCATGCAGTGGACCTCCTCTAATTTTATTTCAGTAAAGCATCTGACTCAGTGCTATGTAGGTGCTTGTTGAAGAAGTTGGAGGACTTTGGAATGGCAAAGGACATTGTTAAGTGGTGGGAAATTGGCTGAGGAGCAGGAAAAAGATGGTTGTTGTAAATTGGAAGAGATCAACGGAAGGGGATGTTACAAGTGGGGTATCTCAAAGATTGGTCCTGGGCCCAGTCCTCTTCAACATGTTCATTAGTGCCATAGGTGAGGGAATTCAGGGCAATCTTGTCCTTTTTGTCAATGACACTAAGCTTACCAGTAGGGTAGACAGTGCAGAGGGATTTAGGGAGCTAAAGGAAGACCTCCAAAGGCTTAAAAGACGGTCAAATGTATGGCAGCTAAATTTTAATATGAAGAGTGAGAAATAATACATCTAGGGAGAGATCCAGAAGCAAATGACTTGATATCTTTTAATGGACCAACATAGATGTAACAAGCAGAACCAAGTGCTCTAGCTTTCGGACCAACCAGTCCTTCTTCAGAATCCTAATGGCAGTTATTTAGAAAAAAACAATACTTTTAACAGCTAGATCATGCAGAAAAAACAGAAACATCCCCACTGGTTTAAAATACTCATTTAAAAAATACAGATGATCATGTCAGAAGTTTAACAGTACCATATTACCTTCAGCTGGAAGGGTCCCAGGGTAAAAGGTGCTTTGTGCCAAACACATACAAAGAATCCTACTGCATATAAATTAAATTAAAATAGGATAACACTTCTGGAGAAGATGACTTAAATCAAGGTATGAGTGTCACAGTGTGTATAAGAATGTGATTACTGAAAACAGCCTCCACCCAGATTAAAAGACATACTAAGATTGTCTAGGACTCCAAGAAGTTTCAATGTATGCATTATAGACAAGAAGTTATCAGTAAAGCTGTCTTAAAACCATCAGTGCACACTGTATGATGTGTACAACTTAGCTGGACCTATCACCCAGCTATACTTTCCACCTAGATATCATGCCCCATAAACTTCAAAAACCTCTAGTGTATTGACAGGACTTTATAAATGATAATTAAATATACATTGGCAGTGTCAAACAAAAAACTCTTGTCAAGGACCACCAAGGAATTAAGACCATGTAGCCTGATATGTACGGATGTCAATACATTCTCAGTCTATAACAACTTGGTGTACCAGAAGTGTCTAAGGAATCTGAAAAAGAGATAAATATTACATTTCTCTCCTCCTTTTCACACAAACACTACACCCTACCCCACCCACATCCCCATAATGTGGGTGGGGGGATAACTAGCTTTAAAGAGATACACACACACACACACACACACACACACACACACACACTCTCCTAATGAACTTTCATTCACATCATTCCCTGCAATAGTTCCCCAAAGGAATTCAACTTGTCATGAAATCTCATGCAAAAAGGATCATGTATCCTAATACCTAAAGAGCAAAAATGTGGCACTATTTAACTTTAATCCTATCTGTGTAGTAACATTTCCAAGGATTCTGGATAGAACCACAATGAAATAAAAATACTGCCCTCCCCAGGGTTGGGTAACTCGAAGTAAATATTAAGTATGTGTGGTAAGACCAGAGGTCTAACATACCTGCATTTCCACAACTCACTACAATATTAGCCTAATGTAAAAAGATCTGTCCAGAACCCCCATGCAAATGAGATATCGCACCACAATATGTTCAGATTTAAAAAAAAATGTGACAGTCTATGATTACACTCCTGTATGTACAGTAACAGGCTAGGTAATCTGAATATGGCACAATGGAATAAACCCCACTCCTGGCTGAAGGTAACATGTGAGGAGGAATTAATATTTATTATGTGTGTGAAGTAAGAGTAGTAACACACTATAACTCCATGTATCTAAATAAAACCTACCTCAGTGTGACAGCAAGCCCCACACCTGCTATAGTCACATTCCTCACAACGCATACCCACACACACATACCCATACACACACACCCACACCCCACACATGCTGAAGTCCTATAATATGCCAGTCTGAAGAAGAAGAGATCCATGGATGTCAGTTTCTGTAATGTCCAATGAAACCCAGATCAATGTTCATTCCATCTGCTACCATATTGAGATGTAAAATAAGTTTAGTCTCAAAAGCTCGTCTCTGTTGTGCTTTTGAAATTTCCTTTAAGACCATTACTGACATATCGAAATTGGTGGTCAGGCTGGGAGAAGTGGTTCCCCACTTGTTTTTAGTCTTCTTTGTTTAATAGTATGTCTGTGAGAATTCATTCTAGTGTGGAGCTGTTGCCTTGTCTCTCCAACATAACCTGTTTGTGGACATCTCTTGCACTGGATGAATAAACAACATGTTGTGATGTGCATGTATAACTCCCATGCACCTTGAAATGTCTGTTTTGTGATGTAACCACACAGTCCGAGGTGAAATGAGCTCAACGTCTTGCAGGTGTGTTGACTGCAGAGTCGTGTGCCATTGTGTGACATGGTAGTCTGTTCTAGCTTGCTTCTAATAATTAGGCTGGCTAAATTTGGTGGTTGTTTAAAAGATAGTAGTGGTAGTTCCTTAAAAATACAATTAAGGGTCTCACCCTCACTAAATATTGGGTGGAGGTCTTTAATAATCTTACGCAGAAGTTCAAGGTCTGGATGATATGTGGCTACTAAGGGTATTCTGCCTGTAGCTGTCTTTTCTTTATATTGAAATGGTTGTTGTCTTGGTACTTGCATTGCGCATTCTGTTATTCTGTCAATTTCTCTGGAAGAGTGTCCCTGTTCAATAGAGGTGTTTTTCAACATAGCCAAATGTGTATCTCTGTCATCCTCATTTGAAAAAATATGGTGACATCGGAGTGCTTGACTGTACATGACAGATTTTTTTAGGTGGTTTGGGTGATTACTTTTCTTGTGTAGGTATCTCTGTCTGTCTGTTGGCTTCCTGTAAATACATGTATGTAAGTTCCATCCTTAATGGTGACTGTGGTGTCCAGAAAATTAACATTGGTGGTGGAATACTCCAGGGTAAGCTTTATGTTAGGGTGGAGGTTATTAAGTTCTTGATGAAAATCTTGAAATGCATCCGTGCCCTCCATCCAGATAATAAATAAATCATCCATGTAATGGAAATAAGCTAGTGGTTTATGGGGACAGTGCCTTAAAAAATCCTCCTCCAAGTCTGCCATAAAAAGGTTAGCACACTGTGGGGCCATGTTTCTGCCCATTGCTGTTCCCATAGTTTGAACATAATGTTTACCATTGAAGGTGAAGTTATTTGTCAAAATGAATTCCATAAGTTCTCCCATCACTTCAGGGTTGATGTTTTGTTCCTGTCCTTTCTACAGTACGTATTTAAGGCATGCTGTAATGCCATCAGTGTGTGGAATATTAGTGTAGAGGGATGTTACATCCATTGTCACTAAAATGGTATCAGGTGGTAAATCCTTATAACTAGAAAGTACACCAAATGCAAACGTATTGTTCTGGATATACTGTAACTGTCTCTTTCCATAACCAGCGGTTTCAAAATGGTCTCTATGAACCCTGAGATCCCCTCAGTCAAGGTACCATTACCAGAGACTATGGGTCTTCCCGGATTGCCAGGTTTATATATTTTAGGCAGCATGTAGAATGTCCCTGGCCTGTGTTCAGCAGGTATGAGGTCAGTTAGTTTTTTTTTTGTAGCACATGGTCTGGAAAAATTCTAATTAAGTCATGCAGTTCATCTTTATATCTTGTAGTAGGGTCACTCTCCAGTTCTCTGTAGTAGGTAAGATCTTTTAGCTGTCTGTTAGCTTCATTAATATAATCCTCTCTGTTTAAAATCACCACTGCAGAGCCATTATCAGCTTTTCTGATGACAATGTTGTGGCTTGATTTCAATGTCCTTATAGTTATCCTTTCCGTGGAGAAAGGTTATAATGGGCCTACTTTTTGCCTAGTAAGGATCTGACCACTGAATTTTGGCGGAAACAATGAATGTAATTGTCTATATTTTTGTTACGCCCACTTGAGGGGGTAAATTCAGCTTTTTTTCTTAGCCATTAAATTATTACTGATTGCGATGTCTTCACTACCAGTGAGTTCTTCCTTGCCATGAAACAATTCTTTAAGTCTCAATCTCGGAAGTATTCCTCCAGTTCACCACAAAACTGTATTATATCCAGTGGTTTTGTAGGCAGAAAGTGAGGCCCATTGAAACACATTTAGTTCTCCAGTAGTCAGTGTGTGGTTGGACAAATTAACAACTGAAAGGTGTCCATCTATGTTGTGTTGTTGTTCAGTGATTCCATTATGTTCTTCATGGTTGTTAGGACATATGGTATGTTGAAGGGAATCCAATTTCTTATTTTTCATAAGCATGGTTTTTCTTAAGGTCCTTTGGTAATTAATGCGCATCTCTCACAAGATGTCCTGAATAGGTTCCCCAGACATCCTTTCCAATGTGGTAACAATTTCAGCAAACTCTTTGCTCAGAACCACTTTTTTGGCATATGATACGTGAATCCTGTGATTTCTCAATTTCTCAGAGGTCCTACGACAGAGTTGTTCTGCATATATAGAATTGCCTGTGTTTTTTAATGGATTCCAAATAGTAAGACCTTTAGGGATTAAGTTTCTTATCTTGCAGTGGGTTAGAAAATAGATGTCACAGTCTAGCTGTGCCAATTTCTTCTTGATGTTATGTAGCTGCCATATTCTACGGCGAATTCTGGTATCTTCCATGTTGAAATCTAGATTTAGTATTAGCCGTATTGGTCCTTGCAAGAACAGATCCAGAAGCAAATGATTTGATACCTTTTAATGGACCAACGTAGCTGTAACAACCAGAACCAAGTGCTCTAGCTTTTCGGACCAACCAGTCCTTCTTCAGAATCCTAATGGCAGTTATTTAGAAAAGACAATACTTTTAACAGCTAGATCATGCAGAAAAAACAGAAACAATCCCCACTGGTTTAAAATACTCATTTAAAAAATACAGATGATGATGTCAGAGAAGTTTAACAATACCATATTAACTTCAGCTGGAAGGGTCCCAGGGGTAAAAGGTGCTTTGTGCAAAACACATAAAAAGAATCCGACTGCATATAAATTAAATTAAAATAGGCTAACACTGCTGGAGAAGATGACTCTTAAATCAAGGTATGAGTGTCACAGTGTGTATAAGAATGTGATTACTGAAAAACAACCCCCCACTCAGATTAAAAACATACTAAGATTGTCTAGGACTCTAAGAAGTTTCAATGTATGCATTATAGACAAGAAGTTATCAGTAAAGCTGTCTTAAAACCATCAGTGCACACTGTATGATGTGTACAACTTAGCTGGACCTATCACCCAGCTATGATCTCCACCTAGATATCATGCCCCATAAACTTCAAAAACCTCTAGTGTATTGACAGGACTTTATAAATGATAATTAAATATACATTGGCAGTGTCAAACAAAACACTCTTGTTGAGGACCATCAAGGAATTAAAACCATGCAGCCCGATATGTACTGATGCCAAATCATCCTCAATCTATAACAACTTGGTGTACTAGAATAGTCTAAGGAATCTGAAAAGAGGTACAAATTACATTTCTCTCCTCCTTTAATCTTTAATCTGGATGGGGGTTGTTTTTCAGTAATGTAAGGACACAGGCTGGTTTTCCTTAAAAGCTGCATAGAGAAAGACAGTGAGTACAAAGAATGTATGCATAATAATGGGTCTTGGAGCAGAAAATGAGGAGTTGGAATACTAAATTGCTTATATCTCAGGAACTGTATGACGTAGAAAAAAAAATTAAAAGTCATATTATGTATGACTTTCATGGCTAGTTTTATGCTTAGCCCCCACTAGGAGGCTAAGCATTTTTCTTATGAAAAGTCAGAATCTACTTTCCATTTCCTAGATACAGGCCCTGAGAAGTGCAGCACGCGCTGTAATGTTATCCTATGGGAAAAAAGAAGTTCGGAGTGTGATAACTTTGGCTCCCTGTAATACTTTTTTCACCAAATCATTGAAAGGCACATCTGTAGGATGTTGGCTTTCTTCTCTCCAAATTTCAGCCCAGAAGACTAAACCGTTATTTTGCAGCAGGGCAGCAAAGCATTCCTGTAATGCAGAGGACGACGTAATGTTGTCCTATGGGAAAAAGCGTCAACTTTGGAGTACAATCACTTTGCCGTCCTATAATATTTTTTCACCGACACACTGAAAGGCACATTTGAGTGATGTTGCTCATGCTTCTCCAAATTTCAGCCCAAAAGACTAAATTGTTCTTTTGCAGCAGGGTGGCAAAGAATTGCTGTCATTTTCTCACAGCCTGAAAAGTACTGTCGAACTTCATAAAGCTTTTGCAAATTCATGACACTGTTGCAAATGTGAAAGTACTTTAGAAAGTACTTTTCACAGAAATCTGAAAAACATATTTCTGGGGTGTTTTACCCCAAAATAAAGACATGCCTAGCATCCTCAGGGTCTGACTAGGTGAATAAAAAAAATAATTAGGTTGCTACAGGGTCCCAAATTTAAATGCCAAGCATTTTTCTGATGACCAACTGAAAACAAAATAGCTGATTTACGACAGTAAAAGGGTCATTTGCGAAAGTAAACACTGCATTTGCAACACTGTCGAACTTTTAAACTTTTCCCATTGACTTATAATGGGAAATTGTTTTTTGAATAACTTTTGAACTGTTTAATATTTTTTCATGAAATCTCCAAAAGGCACATTGGGGACACTAGCCACATGTTCTCTGAAGATTTTGGACCAGTCACGTAAACTGTGCGACCTGTAGAGACGACTAAAGAATTGCAAAAAAGCGTGAATGCGCACAGATCATGCTTAATAACTCCGCAGCCGTATATCTGAACAATACAAAAGTTGACAGATCCCAAGATGTATGGTTGTTGATCATGTATTCCAAATTTTAGGCAAATCCATTGAGCAGTTGCAAAGTTATTAAGGTGCAAAATTTTAGGTTTAACATGTAAATGGCTCCTCAACCCTAGCTATGGTAGTACTACCGTGCTACAATAATATATAGATATATGTAATAGATAAACCACTCTGAGGCATTTGGTAACATGCTGATACATGCACACCATGATACATTGTTACACACGATGCCACAAGCCAAGTCCATCAACCACCCAAGGCGTGCGTATATCAGAGCGCGACCGCACATCTCAGAGTAGTTTATCTATCTTATAAAATGTCAAAATTGTTTTGGAGGGGGGTAAAAGTACAGGTGTGCAGTTGCGCTCTGATATACGAATGGTCATGTGATGTGTTTCAACCAACCACTACATGTAGATTTCTTTACCCATTTTATAAATATATATATATCTATATATATATATATATGTATGTATCTCTCTGTCTCTCTCTCTCTCGCTAGATATAAATATATTGTGTATATATATATATATATATATATATATATATATATATATAATTACTGGATAGAAAAACTTACTTTTTCATTTTTACAGATATTTTGAGACTGGATGAAAGTATTAAATTTCATGCAAAAAGCATAGAGCTTTTAACTCTGCTATAATCCCAAAATTGACAGTGAGGAGTAATTGTATTAGATGAAAATGCCTGGCAGAATTTTTAAAAGGCTGGATGCAGCACTTGCATCTGTATTTTGGATGCATGCTGCATCCATGCCAATGTGTCCAGATGTTGGCATCCTATTCACAGACATCTGGATGTACCTGTGACATTTCCCTCAGTTTACAGAAATTTCTGCTGCAGCTGTAGGGCTCACATCCATTTTTCCAACTCAAGTGCAGAAATTTGTCCAGAAAGTCAGACCAACTTTTTGTGGTTTAATTTGCAGGATGGATTTCTGCATTTGCATCAGAGAAATGGAAGCAGGACACTGTAAATCTTTTGCCCACTATGTTTAGCTGTACATACTCTAAGCAGCTTCCAGTTATGTATTTGTTGATCATTTGTCTCATGTACTTATGTCTGAACGGATATTGTATTATGGATTTTTGCCGTAACTTGTCTTAATTCATGAATTCAGGTGCACCTTGAAAGCTGGCCATTATTGTCCTAATGGTGTATCTTTGGAATTTCCTGACTAAAAATAAAAATTCTACTACTAATATAGAATGGTCCCTGTCATGTATGCCACTGATGCCAGTACTGCCCTGGACTTCTTTCTCTCAAAATTCAACTCCACTGCTAACTTCCATGCCCCACATACCGGGAGGAGGCTCAAAGGGCTTAACTACCACTGGTTGTCTGGGTTCCATTTTTGCCCTAATCAAAACAAAGGGATAATATCTGGGCCCACTTTAAAAATAACATCAACATATTTGAATGGAATAAATAGAGACACATGAGAAATACACACAAAAAGGCACATTCTTAACATCAAAGCTGCAAGAAACAATAATTTGACAACCTGAGTTGCCCTGGTACATTCTTGAATGGGATCAATAAACTACTTAATAACTCCAATAAGGTTACCTTTCTCATGGTTTGTATTCAGGATATCCCACACTCTTATCCTCAATTTACTGGCAACTTATTTAACAAGGACTTCACTATCCTTAATAATAATAATAATAATAATAAACTTTACTTCTAAAGAGCAATTCCAAAACCAAAGCACTATACAGGATAAAAACATGCTAAAACAGATATGATAATAAAATAATCCAAGTTCAGATTACATCAGAAGTATAAAAACAGAATTATTATGTAAAATCCCCATTGGCCAGATAGAATAAGTGGGTCTTTAAGGCCATCTTAAAGCTCTCCACGGTCTGGCGCTCTCGAATCTGACCTTCAGAATTACTTTCATGGCTCCCCCATCAACTTCTCTGTCATCCCAAATAGGCATTGCCCTTTCAGCAGTGTTGGGCAAGTTACTTTTTCTATTACTTTCTATTACTTTTGGAAACTTGTTCCAGAAAACTCTGTGCAGTCACTAGCAATGATGGAGAAGTACTGGAAAATGTAATACACCTTACAGTTACAATTACTTATGTCTTTTTATACAAAATAAATATGTAACTGTAATTGATTACATTTATTTGAAAGTAACTAGTAATTAACCCATTACTTTCAAAAAATGTAATCTTTTATATTTATTTATTATTTTTGTATTGTTTTTGTATACAAAGAAATAAGTAACTATAATTATAAGGTGTATTACTTTTCTAGTACTTATCCATCCTTGCTAGTGACTGCACAGAGCTTCCTGGAACAAGTTTCCAAACATGATAGAAAGTAATAGAAAAAGTAACTTACCCAACATTGCCTTTCAGACCTCCTTTGTAAAAGTGGCCACTACTAACAAAGTATTCATATTCCTGTCTAAGATTGATGGGACAAACTCTGAGGGGAATGAGGATCTCCCACCTAGGCTGCTAAAAGCAGCTAAACTGGTGATACAAAAATCGATTGCTCCATTGTTTAACCCCTCTCTTACCACTGGACAAGTACCTTGAATCCAGAAAAAAAAAATATTATCTCCCATCCATAAGAGAGGCTCTTTTCTGCCTCTCTATGATTGAAAAACTGCTGGAAAAGCTAGTACACTACCAAACCATTCACTGCTGTACATAATCTCTTAATGTCTCCACTCCACTAACTGACATGGCTTCAGGAATCACCATGGTAACTCTACTGCCCTAGTTACCTTTATTAATGATCTATGCCAGGCCATGGACAATGGCTTGCTGACTGGTGCCCTACTCCTAGACATGTCTATGCTTTTGATGTGGCTAACCATCAACCCATACTCAACAAACTTGCCATGGGACTACTACTCTGATTGTGCCCAGATTGTTAAATTCCAAGGTTGTATTTCCTCACCCCCATAGTTATCAAACACAATGTCCCTTAGGGGGGTATCATGTCAATACCATGCAAGCAAAACCACGTATGTAAGCACAAGTAAAATGGTGCACAGCAAAAACAGAGAAAGGCACATTATGGGGTCCATATCAGAACTGTGTATCAGGCTGGCAAAGGCACACATGACATGCTACCTGCTGCAAACCCATGCTTTTCCCCTAAGCAAAAAGCAACCCCATGACATGCAACTTTCAGTAACTGTTACATACCCTCACTCAAAAGCACAAAAGATGGGTACAAACCCCATGACATATGAAGGTATGTAACAGAGCCCTGGCAACTGTCCAACAGCTTGAGTGACTACATCTTGGGGAGCAGTTCTCAACCTCTGTCAAACCACTCTCCAACAACTATGACAATCCCCCTGATGATCAAGAACAACATCTGTCAGTGACCCAAAAAAGGATGCCCTCCCACAGAACACCCCACTGCTTTCAGTGTCTCCTCTGACTGCAGAACCCTCTGCCCTTTGGTCATGCACTGCAGCTCCCTTGAAGGCCCATACAAGAGCAGCACAGAAATAAGAACTGCACCAATTTTTTGCTGACCATCTGCATCTCCCTATGTGGTATGCTGCATGCTTAATGGGTGTGTGTCAGCTTTATTTAGTTTTTATTAGCGAGCAATGAGATGACATTTAATGAAAATGTCAAGCGCGCTATTTACGAACAGCGATTTGACCATGAGTTTATTTACCAGGGCAGTATTGTACGCGCCCAGTTGACATTGAATCCCCTTAGGGCTCTATCATTGGCCCTATTTATTTCTCCATATACATCAATGCCTTGCCTATTAGTTGCAGATATTCCATTTTCCTATTGTATGCTGACGGTGTTGTGGTGATATTAGGCAAAGCCCAGCAACATTGATGGAATCAGCATAGGACTCTTTTCTGACCTACACTGTTCATAGACCCGACTTCAGACAAATAGTCTTCTGCTTTAGAAAAGTAAAACTAAAACCATGCTTTTTCTAAGCCTAGAGTTCTCAAAAACATAAATAATATTTCCCTAACCACTGCTGATAACACCTGTAATGAATGTATGAATGGTTTAAAACACCTATAATGAACGTATGAAGAGTTTGAAATATCATGGTGTACCTGCCCTTCTCTTGTTCTGTACAGAACACTTTAAGTTCACAACAAAAAGGTTCATGAGAAACCTTGGAAAGTATATTGATTTAAGCCCTGGTTATTTCCTCTGTATACACAAGTGCTGTCTGGATCACGCTAAATATGCATCCATTATTTGTGATCAGGCCTCAGCCTCTGAACATCATAAGAATACTTTGCTATACAGCTGTATTGTTAGGGTTTGCTCTCTTGACTGATCAGCATACAAACCACTACCTACTATACTCCAGGATAAAGTGGCTGTCACTTGACAATAAGAATATTCTCAATATTGGGTCTCTGGTCTACAAGACAATCTTGACTGAATACCTTTCTCAGCATGCCCCTCACTCATTTCTCCACTAAAACTGTGCATCTCTGCTCCTCAGACATGGGTCTGCTAAGTGTTCCTCTCATGAAAACTGGCATGGGTCAAAAGACTTTTGCTACAGGGACACAAACATCTGAATCCTCCTTCCTCCTCATATCTGTGCTAGCAAATCTCATTGCCTTTAAAGGTAACCTCAAAAAGATCTATAGGTGAACAGTATCCATAATTGTCACTGATGTTGTGTTGTTCCCTCTCTAGCAACTGTTTTGTTGTTTATGCCTTGTTCAATGTATGTTTAATCTAAGCTCGGGTCATTTCCATAAAAGTGACTTTGTCCCATTTGACTAACCCAGTCAGCAAAATCAAATACACAAATTAATAAAACAATGAATTAAATAAATAATATGGACAAATAAATGTCTTATGGATCCCACCAAACAATGAAGCTACTGTGCTTAACAAAGCACCTGTTCAGAGAATCCTTGCTGCAGTAGCAACACCAGGAAAGGAGACTCGGGGAATCAGTCTCAAGTACTCACATTTAGAGGCATATAATGTCTCCTGTTGTGGAAATCCAGAAACGTTTAAAATCAAAACTTAAGGTACTAGATGTTACTTTTTTTGTGCTGTGAAGGGGTGGGGTGGGCGAGGAATAATGAACATTTTAGCAGCCCTTCTTCATATTGCTCTTGGATCTGAATCAGACTATAATTTTTACTCAGACTTTTAATTTCACCCCCACCGCATTTCCACTGCTGAAAGCACAGTACTGTACTATGTTACTATACACAATAATATATAACTGCATAATAAAAATAAAACAAAATCAATAACTGTATAATACAAACAACACTGAACTGTAACATTCATTACATGTTTGTTCTTTGCTTAGTGCAAGTTACAGGACATTGAAGAATCTTACCTCAGTGAGGAGGAGGACACTAGAACCAATGCTACCACCACCACCTCAAGCACCTCTCACAGTGCCAGCTTACCTTGTGCCAGGTTAAAGTTGCAGAGGCACATTATGATCCATGCACTGCATAAAACAGTGAACAATCTCAACACACGCACATGCCAGCTTCTTGAAGAATATCATATCCATCAATTAAAATATACTGAACAGAGTGTGATCCAGGAATAGTAGGGTGCCAATCTGGAAATTAGTTTGTACCCCCATCCCACTATCTATTCCGTATCAGTAACTGCAACTGTTTCTACCACTCTAGTACTGCCAACCCCCTGTGGGCAAAGTTAAGTGCACTACCAAATGTTGAACTCCTTAGAGTTCCTGACATGAAAGTGAGAGAGCTTGTGCAGATAAGCAGTGGTACAGTAGGCAAGAACATCCCCCTGCTCTCATATTCTGGAAACTGCTCTGCCCCAGACCATTCCCAGTCATAGGCAAACACAGTAAACTGAGATGGGAGCAGAGGGAAAGAGCTGTTTCAGTTATCCTCTTTACATGCAGAGGTATTGTGGGTGGTTGGCATGCATTTTGAAATTGGGCCAGGTCAGCTACAAAATATAAAAAAAAAAACAGAATACATGAAAAGCCATGAAATCCCCATAAAAGTGAAATCCTTGTAAAACTGAAAATATCACACATGCACAAAAATAACCATTCTAATATCTGTTGCTTCCTTGTCCTCAATAAAAAGAATTTTCACCCACAGAATTGTGGATGTTGTGTTGAACAGTGTGCTTTACAAAACGTAGGATTATTGCTACTCTTTCTGGTGGGTATTACTCAGTGTTTTAAGACAGAAGGGACACTATGCCCATCAAGACTGCCTCCCCCACGCAATGTGGGGGTATTAACCATCAGTACTCAGAAAATGGTTATCCAATTCTAGTTTAAATTTACAAAAGTCAATGATATCTACTGAGGAAGTAGATTCCACAATTTACAAGCCCTAATAGAAAAGTATTTTTTTCTTTTATTTGCTGATGCCCTTGGAATAAGAAGTTGTTTATTGTGGCATCTTTTGTCTCCAGCTTGGATGCTTTAATTATTTTGCATTCTTTAACAAAACTTGGGTCCCCCAGGATGTTAAATAGCATACGTATATTCCCTCTATCTCTTCTTAGTTGTAAGTTATGAAGAGATAAAGAGAATATGCTCTGCTCTCGCTAGTTAACATTCTGGGGACCCAAGTCTTCTAAAGAATGCAATATAATTAAAGCATCTAAGATGGAGAACTTAAAGAGATACTAACACCGCCAAGAAAACTTTGAAAACATAATAATTAGGTAAAATTCAGCTTGTATTCCATATATATTCTAGATTTCTGCCCCATTATTTATTACTGAGAAAATGTACATGAATACATGATTTGTATCCTTTGCAGTTACTTTAAAGTTAATCTGCCACTATAGCATACTCCTACTTCAAATCATAATGCTCTGCTGTGACATCACAATCTGTTGCCATGAGAGTAACTGTGATGTCACGAGCAGTGCATTAGGACCTCAGGTAGGGAGACAGCAACAGAAATAAACAAACTCTTCAAGAGCAAAAATCCTGTTTTCATGCAACTGACCTCAACAATAAATAATGAGGAGGAGGAATAAAGAACTAATGTGAAATACAAGCTGAACTTTATCTAAATATTATGTTTTGTTAATGTTCTCTTGAAGGAGTCAGCTGCTCTTTAAGATGCCACAATAAAAAAAAAGTCTTATTCCAAGGGCATCAACAAATAAAAGAAAGTGTCCAATACATAATTACTATTGTTGTCCATCTGTGAAAATTATAAAAACCAAAAACTATAAATGCAAAACAAAATGCATTTTAGTTGATTTGATTGTTTTACAAGGGTGCTTACATAAATATGTAAACAAATTAAAAAACATATGTAAATAAACTAAAATAGTATTATTGGAAAGGACCTGGTGTGAGCAAGTTACAATCTCCATCTAACATGTCCACCAAATGGTTTCCAGAAGTGCCTCATGATCTAAACAATATAAATTTAAGACAAAATCCAGCTTCAGGAGTTGTTTCAATCAATCAAATCTTTATTTATCCAGGTGAACATCGTTGAGCAGTGCTCATTTACAAGATGGACCTGGTTAAGTCAAGGTCAGTTACATAAAACATGGTACAATGCAAAGAACAAAATACAATGATAGATCAGGTTATACAAGTCATTAAGGATGCCAACACATAACATATGTGTGAACAGGCATGATACATTGACAATAATTCACATATTTACATTTTACATATATATATATATATATATATATATATGTATATATATATATATATATATATATATATATATTAGAGAGCAAAAACTCTGTTTAATGCATTAGTTAGGGTTGTTCCACAGTGACAAAGTGAGGAAATTCGCTGTTGGGGTTGAAAACCCTAACTCCAGTCACCCCCCAGCACCACACACACACAGACACACACACATTCAAGTATGGGGAGGACCAAGTCAACACAACCAATGACAGACATCCAGCAGCATGTGACAGAAATAACAAACAATTGTCTAAATGTACTCACGAGACATCCCCACCCACCTGACCAGGTACTGCATGCTCAGTGGAGATCAACAGCAAAACTGAGGCCATGTACACCAAACGTACACATCCCTGATTGCAGCTGCACACAACGTACCACACTTAGTAGTTGCATGGCCTTACCTACAGATGCCCCACACCACACCACACCACTTGTGGTGGGCCACCTGAGCAATAGAGTTAAGCAAAACCAAGGAGTTGTACAGGTATAATATCTCTGATTATAACAAGGGTTTGAGAAATGCAGCTTTAATTGACTGTAAACATTGTAACAGCCTTATGTTTAGTTTTATTAACATACATGTAGAGCCTAATCATATGATGAACATGGTTTAATGTTGTTTAAAAACAGTTTTATTATGATAGCAATAAGCCACTCCAGGTATTATGTTAATGGTCAGTTTATCACTGTCTAGCAACATGTGGCACTCGGATATGCCTCATTCAACATTAAACCCCTACAAGGTGATTAACAGACCATTTAACATAACTGTTGGTCATGCCTTATTGCTTAATTGTCTTTATGAGTAGATACTCTCCTCTGCTAGGCACTGCAGCAGCTTTGCAACACAGTGTCCCACCCAGTTACACCATACACTGTCTAGTTGCTGGAGAATGGCTGTGACTATGAACTCATGAAGATGAACAGTAACTTGATCATTACAGTCATTGAAACCCTAGTGTGATTATAACTGACAGACTCAGTGATAGAGGATAACCCCTGCTGTCCTAGTACATTTACCCCATTATGAGTTAAATCAATACTAAAAGACATTCTGTTTATTTCTACACCATACCTACTTGATTCCTGTTGTAGCAGAATTAGCATAGTTATCACTTTGATAGCATCAGTGGCAGAAGTGTGGCAAACCCAAACAGTAGGCATACAGCCTGAGTATGAAACAACTGTTAAAAAAATCACACTGTGTCCATAAGTGGCATAGATCACTCATTGCAACAATAGCAAATGTATTACTATTTGAATAAGTTAGTCATCACAGATGCAATGAGATTGTCTTTATCAGGTACAATATACTCAGTAAGTGCCTCAGGAAAATCTATCCTATATACATGTCCGATACAGGTACATCATTGCTGGCTCAGTAGTGCTATGATATTTAGAAGTTGCTTGGCCTGATCCATGCAATTACAATCTTCTTACAAAGAATACTTACTGCATCTTTAATATTGAAACACACTGAAGGTCTATGTATGTACATCAGCAGTACACCTTCATCAGTAAGAATGCATGTGATACTGGCAGTACCAATTTCACAGCGTTGAACAGGCAATGCTTTTCCATACGTTTACATCAGCCTCTCTAGCTTGAGTAAACCATTGCAGTAAATGTACTGCTATGTAAATCACCTACTAAATGTATCACTACTTTTATCTTAAGCATGCTAGTGTCTTGTAGTTAATTTATGTGCTTCTCTTAATTAATGTATACTCACTAGTGTTAAAACCTTTCTACAACTGTCATCATGCACCTTCAGCATTTATATTGAATAACGGCACAGTACCAGTTGTGGTTGGTGGGGGCATCGGTAGGTAAGGCCATGCAACTACTAAGTGTGGTATGTTGTGTGCAGCTGCAATCAGGGATGTACGCTTGGTGTACATGGCCTCAGTTTTGCTGTTGATCTCCACTGAGCATGCAGTACCTGGTCAGGTGGGTGGGGATGTCTCGTGATACATTTAGACAATTGTTTGTTATTTCTGTCACCTGCTGCTGGATGTCTGTCATTGGTTGTGTTGACTTGGTCCTCCCCCATACTTGAATGTGTGTGTGTCTGTGTGTGTGTGTGGTGCTGGGGGGTGAGTCGAGTTAGGGTTTTCAACCCTAGCGCCCATTCTCACTCTCATCGCTGTGGAACAACCCTAACTAATGCTTTAAATGGAGTTTTTGCCTCTAATTTCCTTTTTTGAGAATGATATTGAGAAATAGTGAATGTAATGGTGGTGGCGGGCGGTGGCTTTTGGGTCGCAGCTCCTCTCCATGATGTCTTGTGGCATAGTAACAGGAGCAGCAATGCAAACAGAAATGCTAACAGTGGCACACATGGTAACACAAACACTAATGATAACAGAAAGGTAACGCACATGGTGGCGACAGGAACGGTAGCCACGTGATGTATGGTCACATAGCAACATGGTGCCTTAAATGGAAATGTCAATGGGCATGGTGACGCAAAGTGAAACAGAAGAGAAACAGTGTGGTACACACAAATGGCAAAAAGTAACAGAAGCATAGCGCCAAGTGAAACGCAAAAGGATGGACCGTGAGGGGTGGCTGGGGTGTGTGCATTGGGATTATCAGTTCTAACTCTCACCCCATGACCTGTGTAAAGCAGCAGAAGTATAGGAGAATGAGGTGAGAGTTAGGACTCATGATCGCAATGCACACCCCAGTGCCGGTTGGGGCGGTGGGTGGGGGTACAAGGGGGTTTTTCAACCCTAACAGCAAATTTCCTCACTTTTGTCACTGTGGAACAACTCTAACTAATGCATTAAACTGAGTTTTTTGCCTCTAATTTCTCTTCTTCTTGAGAATGATAACAAGAAATAGTGAATGTAATGCAGCAGCGGAGCTGGTGTGCCTTTTGGTCTCGCTCCCACCGCATAATGCGTGGCGGGAGCGCGGCACATGATGTCTTGTGGCATACTAACAGGGACAGCAACGCAAACAGAAATGCTAACAGTGGTGCACATGGTAACACAAGCATGAATGAGAACAGAAAGGTAACGACATGGTGGCGAGACGGAATGGTCTGCCACGTGATGTGTTGTCACATAGTAACATGGTGCCTGCAAACAGAAATGTCAATGGGCATGGTGATGTAAAGTGAAACAGAAAGATAAACAGTACTGTAGACAGAAATGACAAAAATAACAGAAAGCAGCGCAAATTAAAATGCAAAGGATAACGCAATGGTGGTGCAGACGTCAACGGTAAGGTGAAACGTGGTATGGAACGCAAGGAAAGGGCAACAGTAACAGTAATGTAAGCACAGGCTGGTTTTCCCCAAAACCTGCATTGAGAAAGACAGTGAGTAGAATAATGTATGCAAAATAATGAGTATCGGGCGCAGAAAATGAGATCTTGGAATACTAAATACATTATATCTCAGGAACCGACGACGAGAAAAAAATGTAAAAGTCATATTATTTACAACTGTCCTGGCTAATTTGAATCTTAGCCCCATCATGGGGTAGAAGTTTCTCTAAAAGTCCGTATCTTGCACCGCTTTCTAGATACGAGCTCCTGAAAGCAGCTGCTAAAGTCATGATGTTATCCTATGGGAAAAAAAGAAAAGTTCGAGCGCCATAACGCTGTTTCCTGTAATGTTTTTCACCAAACCACTGAAAGGCACATCTGTGGGCTGTTGGCTGTCTTCCTCAAATTTCAGGAAAAAGACCAAACTGTTGTTTTGCAGCAGGGATCAAAGGATTTCTGTTATCGTTAGGCGCCGTAATGTTATCCTATGGGAAAAATGTCAACTTTGGAGTGCAGTAACTTTGCCGCGGTGATATTTTTCACCAAACTACTGAAAGGCACATCTGTGGGCTGTTGGCTGTCTTCCTCCAAATGTCAGGAAAAAGACCAAACCGTTATTTTGCAGCAGGGTGCCAAAGGATTTCTGTAATGCGTTGGGTGCCGTAATGTTATCCTATGGGAAAAACCATCAACTTTGGAGTGCCGTAACTTTGCCGCCATGTAATATTTTTTCAATACAACACTGAAAGGCACATCTGTGAGATGTTGGCTCCATTCCCTCCAAATTTCAGCTCAAAACTCCCAACGGTTCTTTTGCAGCGCAGTGCCAAAGAATTGCTGTCATTTTCCCACAGACTAGAAAACTACTGTCGCAATTTGCGAAAGCTTTCGCAAAAATTTGCTACACTTTCGTGAACATGAAAGTAATTTACTAGTACTTTTCCAGAAATTTGAAAACATATTTCTGGGGTGTTTTACCACAAAATAAAGACATGGCAAGCATCCTCAGGGCCCGACTAGGTGAATACAAAAAAATTAGGTTGCTAGAGGGTCCCAAATTTAAATGCCAACCATTTTCTGATCACCAACTGAAAACAAAATGGCCCATTTGTGAAAGTAACAGGCCCATTTATAAAGTAAAAATGCATTTATGAAACTATGTTGCACTTTTTGTTAACTTTTCCCATTGACTTATAATGGGAAACTGTTTTTTGAATAACTTTTGAACCGTTTAATATTTTTTCACGAAATCTTTGAAAGGCACATTGGGGACCCTGGCTGCATGTTTCCTGAAGATTTCGGGCCAGTCACAACCGTACGACCTGTAGGTGCGACCACAGAATTCCAGAAAAGCGTAAACGTGTGCACAGATCACACTTAATAACTCCACAGCCGTATATCCGACCAGTACAAAAC
Organism: Neoceratodus forsteri; assembly: GCA_016271365.2. Classification (NCBI taxonomy): domain Eukaryota; kingdom Metazoa; phylum Chordata; order Ceratodontiformes; family Ceratodontidae; genus Neoceratodus; species Neoceratodus forsteri. The sequence continues at coordinate 47,896,247 of CM057451.1, forward strand.
TTGGCAGATCCCAAGGCCTATGGTTCTTGATCATAAATTCCAAATTTCAGGCAAATCCATCAAACGGTTGCAAAGTTATTAAGGTGCAATGTTTTGGGGTTTAACATAGAAATGGCTCCTCAATTCCTAATTCATGGTAGCACTATCTGCTACTATATATATATATATATATATATATATATATATATATATATATATATATATATATATATATATATATATATATATATAAGATAAAGAAGGATTATGAATTGGGAGTGCAGGTGACTAACATACATAATTGTATAGGAGTTGTCAGGTGGGAGGAAGTAGATGACAAGAGGTCTGGGCAGATAATGGGTGGTGGAGCTTTAGAAGGAGAGGAGTAAAATGAGGAGAGGAGGGACGTGAATAGGCAGGGAGGAGGGAGAAAATAGACAGTGTTGAGGTTGAGAAATATAAAGGAGGATGGACAAAGCACAATTTACTATTGTGGGCAAACTAGGACAGTAAGTAGGCTTGCAGAAGATGTGGAGAGTTAGAGGAAGGACAGGTTTGAGATGATAGAGAGGAATACATTCATCCTAATGATGTCAAAAACAATTGCATTGTTCCTTAATAAGCCTTGAGTAGAGGGATTTAAAGGATGTAATGGAGATAGTATACTCAGTTTTAGAGTTTTCTGCAATTTTTTCCATAGGGAGGGCAACACAAAACTAATGGCTGTCCTTCCAAAGCAAGAATTGACTTTGGGCACTTTGAATAGGATGGAAGAGTAGCTTCTTAGGGCATATTTACTTATAGTGATTTGCATGAAGCAGTCTGAGACATATTGTGGTAATTGCTTGGATATAGCTCTGAATATCCATGATGCAGCATTTCTGTCCCTTCTGAACTGAAACGAAGTCCATCCAACTGCTGCAAATAGGGAGCAATGATGAGTGTCGAATGGTAGTACTGTGATAAACCTCAGTGTCCTATGATAGAGTGTATCCAATTTTCCAAGGCAGGAGGTGGGTAACGACTGTGTAAGAAATCAGCATAGTCAATTACAGAAAGAAATGTAGCCTGGACCAGCCTTAACTTAGCATTACTTGTGAGAAAGTGTTTGATTCAAAAGTAAAGACCAAGTCTCTGACAAAGTTTTTTTAGTAGTTCTTCCATGTGTTCTATGAAGGAAAGCCTACTGTTGAGCCAGACTCCCAGATACTTGAATTTTGAGACAAATTCAAGGTTCTCACCAAGGATAGTGGATATATGTGGAAACATACTTGAAACTGGATATCCCACATGCATGTGAGGAGAGAAAAACATTGCCTTTTTTTCTTTGCATTGAGCAGGAGTTTTTTGCTCAGGAGTTGATGTTGGAGTAGATTGAACTCTGTTTGTAACTCTTTGCAGGCTACCTCTGGTGAAGGGCAGCTGACATAGAGCAGTGTATCATTTTCAAATAGGTGTACAGTGGCCTTGGTGATGTTATCATCAATGTTGTTGATATAGAGGGTGAAAAGAATAGGACTGAGGAAAGATCCCTGGGGTATGCCTCTTTGCAGTGGTTTAAGGGGGGGGAAAGTTCACCTTCAGCCTTAACCTGCTGGAGCCATCCAGTAAGGTAGTTGTTGAACTATCGCAAGGAGAGTGAGTCCAGTCCTGTAGATTTCAGGGGATGAGAGGAGCAGTTCATGGTCAACTGTGTCGAATGTCTTACTTAGATCCAGGAACACAGCATATATACAATTCCTGTTATCCAATTCCGATTGCCAATCATTGGTTACTTGTGCTAGGGCCGTAATGGTGCTATGTTTGGCTCTGAAGTCAGATTGTACAGGTTTTAGGAGATTAGTTGATTCTAGGTAAGCTCTCAGTTGTGTACGTACAATCTTTTCAGCAGTTTAGATAGTACAGGGAGGATGGAGACTGGTCTGTAGTTGTTGAGGTCACAAGGGTCCCTTGATTTAAATAGCAGAATGACATGTGCAGTTTTCCAAATCGAAGGGATTGTCCCTAGTACTAATGAAAGGTTGAATAAGTGTGTTATTGGTACCACTAGCACATGAATGGCAACTTTCAGGAAGTAGGGGTCGAGAGAGTCTGCACCTGTGCTTTTCTTTATGTCCAGATGGCATAGCAAGTCTTCCACCTGTTTCAGCGTAGCTGGTTGTAGTGAGAATATAGTCTGTCACCGGGTTTTGGTAGTTGTATGCCTAACTGGGATCGGCATTGAGTTTGCAGGAGAGTTGTCAAATGCTAATCCTGTGGTCGTAAATGATTGCCGAATGACTGTAGGACTTCCAGCCTGTCATTGATGATAGTATTCTCAGAAATTATCTTGGCTGGGAGCGAATTACTTGGTGCTTGGCCAGATATGTCATTGATGGAGTTGCAGAATTTAGTGGGGTTATGGATAAAGGAGTCCAACTTAGTACGATAGTAAGCAGCCTTTGCTTCTCTGATCTTCCTGGTACATATGTTCCTAGCCTTTTTAAACTGATCCCAATCTGACGGTGTCTTTGTTTCATGTGCTTTTTTTACATAGATTGTCTCTCTGTAGGAGTGTAGTTTTAAGGTCTGGATTGAACCAATGTCAAGTTTTATATCTTATTCACACTTTAGGTAACAGTGCATATTTGTTTAGGGCTGCTATGATTATGTCATTAAGAACATCATAGACTGCATCCACCATTTTTGCCAGGTAGAATTCTTGCCAGCACTTGGAGTACTTCATATCTTCCAAATATGCATGGATGTCAAAATTCTGCTTTGATCTTCTAGCTGAGAACTTCGAGGGGGATGTGGGTTTATTGGTTGTTCTTATACTGGCAATGAAACAGTGGTCGCTGATATCATTGAAGAGAACTCCAGCATGGGACACTAGATGAGGCTTGCTCACAAGGATAATGTCCAGAAGTGTACTATTACTTGGGGTCTTATTATTAATTCTGGTAGGCTCATTGATGAGCTGTGCTAAGCCATGTGCATCACAGAATGATAGAAGTGGAGTAGCAGCCTTGGAAAGCCAATTTAGATTAATGTCTCCTATTATAATAGTTTCTAGGGACCCCTTTTCGATTGTATCACCTAGATGTGATAACAATTTGAGACCAGCGGAAGCAGGTCTGTAACAACCTATTACATGCAATGATGTGGTATGTGAAATTACCACTTTAAGGGATAGACATTCAAACTCGTGCCCCACAGATGTTGAGGTGAGGCAGGTTGCAGCGAGGTTGTCCTTCACATATATCGCTACCACCCCCCCTCTAGATTGTCGATCAGCTCTGAATAGCTGGTAATTGGGTAAGTTGATATCCTTGTCTGCTGTGGTAGGCCTAATCCAGGTCTCGGAGATCACCAAGATATCTGGTAAGGTATGGTTAACCCTTGCTTGGATCATAGTGATCGTTTTTAGTAGGCTTCACACGTTAACGTGGAGGAATCTTAATCCTTTGAGCCTGACTAGGTCAGATGGTGCTGCGATAGCCTCTGAAGGCCCTGGATTAAGTTCAACATTGCCTGAGCATAGTAATAACAGGAGCAGAAGCTTCATGATTGCAACAAGGGATAGTTTGTAGATTCTTGCTTTTGCCGCTTCCTCAGGCTCTCAGTGTTCTATCATTTTCCAGGTGAGATGCTTTGTCCTCCTAGAACAGCAAAGGCTAAAACTCTGACCAAAAAGAGCAGTGGGGGTTCTATGGCAGGGGAAGGGGCTGTGCTTCTGGTTGGAATGACTCCATTTGCGTCCTGCCATAATAAGTTAGCCAAAAGCGTAGCTGTAGCTGGGGGAGGTTATAAGCACATGCAAAATCTTCTGCTGCCATGTTGGTATCACAGCAAGGCAAAGTCAACCTCCAGTCCCCCTGCAAGGTATCATGTGGTTGGTGGCATTGTCCACAAGGATCTGGATAAAGGAGGAACACAAGGAGAAGCCACAGCTTCCTCCCCATTCTAACTCCTGTGGAGAAGGTAATGTTCAGTCTTATAGATTTGGACCTGGTCTGACAGGTGCACAGAGATATAAATATTGATATACATTTAACGTTGCAGCAGTGTGTATCCTAGCTATGTTGAGGCAATGAGAATAATTCTCTCGGAAGAGTGAGGACTATTCCTGGTGTGTCTACAGGAAGGCAATTGCACTTAAGGAAAATGGATGAATTTTTAACTAGTGTGTGCCACTAGGTATTGAAGAGCAACTGAGTTTCTGAAACTAGGAACAAACTGACAGCATGTCAGAGATACCACCTTAGAAGGGGTTATAGGCTGATGGATGGATTGGAATTAATGCCATAAGGTAGTGAGTTACCATGGGGCATGACGTTAGAAGGAGGTGGGGAGAGGGTCTATATAATAAGGACTGGAGGAGGGAAGGGCGGGTGGGCGTAAAAGTTGCGGTTTTGCCGTACCTTTCAGCGCCAAGTGTCCGGGCTGGTGGGTTTGAGGGACGGCAGATGAGGCCAACAGCCCGCTGGCTGAGTTTTGCCCCTGCGCTAGGCTGGGTGGGGGGCCCTTCCTCAAGCGGTCCTCAGCTGGGAAGAAAGAGAGAGGCACTCGAGTTAAATGCTGCACAGAGACAAAGCATCTGCAGAATCAGCAGGGGGTCACAATTTGCAAATGAAAGCCTGTGGAATGGTTTTGCACTTAAGCGCCTGGGCAATTTTATAATTACACTGGAGGTGCTGAGATCACTTAATATAGTAGCAATTAACCAACAGTCAGCATCTCCAATCCCACAGTTTCAGTGAAACAACTTTTTTGGACAAATTATACACACATTTCCTTAAAAACAAGAATTACAGGTTTAAAAGATGCTAGTGAAGGGGACCAATCGGAGACAAAGCCATAGAAGGTGCTCAAGTTCTGATTGCTGCGGCTTTGCTGCACCTTTCAGCGCCAAGTGTCCGGGCTGGTGGTTTTGAGTGGTGGCAGAGGAGGCCGACCACCACTGGCTGAGTCTTGCCCCGGCACTAGGCTGGGGGGCCCTTCCTGAAGTGGTCCTTGGCTTTCAGCGCCAAGTGTCCGGGCTGGTGGGTTCGAGTGGCGGCAGAGGAGGCCGACTGCCCACTGGCCGAGTCTTGCCCCAGTGCTAGGCTGGGGGGCCCTTCCTGAAGTGGTCCTCGGCTTTCAGCGCCAAGTGTCTGGGCTGGTGGGTTCGAGCAGTGGCAGAGGAGGCTGACTGCCCGCTGGCAGTCTTGCCCGGGCTAGGCTGGGGGCCTTCCTGAAGCAGTCCTGTTTGGAGAGTTATTTGGCATTAGAAACACAGAGAGGACAGCCACATTTCAGCTCAATACAGCAGTAGAATGCAGCCTCACTTCAGCTCAGTATAGCAGGTTTGAAAAGTATCATATTGTTGGGCTTGACTCACCGTGAGGACTGTGATGTATAGGTACACATGCCAAAACTTCAGTGTGAAATATGGAAACTAAGTCTTGACTTGATGAGGAGTGCTGAATTCTGATTTTATTAAGTTTTGAAGGCAACAATCTTTTGTACTATGTCACAGTCTATAGAGGTCTCTTACAGCATGTATGTAGAGTCCTTATTTCATATATTCATCCACAGTATGCTATAATTGCTTTACAGTCTCCCTTTTTTTATCTCTGCAGCATTTTGATGGATGCCCAGTATGCTTTTTTGTCCAACTGTTGCACAGATACAGTACCAGGGAAGCAACCAAGCTGAAGAAGGGTGCAGGATGGAGATCCCAGGCTGGTTGGAGCTAAAGCACTAGGCTTTCAGGGTACACTTATGTATTGCTGAGGCTCACTGTCCCATCACTGACCTGTCTGGGCAGTATCACCCAACAGGTTCAGTATCCAGGCAGTGAGCAGCTTGACAGTGAGGAAACCTGAAGGACATTACAAGGGTAAGATAGTGGACGTGATGGCTTGCTACCTTACCCCTGTACATGGCAGTGAAATGGTGGAGGAATTAGATGGCTGGCTGAGCTGCCTGGTGGTGTTGAGGGGTAAGGCATTGTCAGCTCGGCCAGCATGCTCGGGAGGCACAGGTTCTATCCAGCCTTGTGTCCTGCAACTTTTGCACTGTTATACCCCTGTAACTGTTTTTTCTAACTCTGAGGGCTGCCCCCTCAGAACAGAGTGTATTTACAATCAGATGCCTGAAATAGTATTTTGGGCATCTGATTGTTTTGGCACGGTGCATTTCAACAATGGGGTTGGCATCCCAAGACTCAGGAAATTGAGTTTAGGATACCATAGTATCTTATTTATTTTATTTATCAAGTCTAGGATTACAAATACCTTTGAGCCATGGCTCTTTTACAAATGTTCCATGTCAGAGAAATACAAATTATGGGGAACATCAAGACAGGTATTACAACAATGTGGACATTGCAAACAGAGTACATATTAATACAGTTCAAAGGTAGCATTGTAACTAGGCAGCCAGCGGCATTTGTCAGAGAAAACAGACAACAGATAAGAAGTGCCAGAGTCATAGGGAGAGGGAAGAGGGTAGGGTGGGAGAAGGAATGTAGGAAGGGTGGCAAGAGGGTGAAAAGTGCAGCATTGGGTATACCAAGATGTGAGGGTAGAATCCAGTGCGGAGGGGAGGAGGGGGGAGTATATCCGCTTTCAGTATGTTGAACAATATGGGGCTGTATGCTGTTTTATTATAGCACAACAATTACAAGGTGAAATTTTCTGACAAATAATGTAGTCTACTCCTACTGTGACTGGTCCAAGATATTGCAAAAAGGAAAGCCAACTCTCACCCTTGTATTGCTGATCAAAGTTAGAAAAGAAAACTTTCCCCCAACCTCATACAGTACAGTACTTTGGATGAACAAAGTTAGAAAGAAACCCTTTCCCCACCCTTGTACTAACAGAAGCACCAAGTTAGGTCAACAGTAAATCTGTCGATCACCCACACAGCAACACCACAATACCGATGCAGGTATTGTGCTGCCCAAGCCCCCAGTGTTTTCTGTAGGAGGCTGTGCCCCCCACACCCCTGGACTTTAGGATTCTCAACTCCAGGTGGGAGATGGTCTGGGAGGGGCAGGACACTGGGGAAAGCGGGGTATGGAATGGACCATTTCAGCGACTGTTGCTGTAGTGGTCATTTTCCATGTTTCGCCGTCAGGGTGTCGGGCAAAAGGTGGCCACCCTGTACTAACATAGAAACAAAGAAACATAGACTTTGACGGCAGATAAGGACCGCTTGGCCCACCTAGTCTGCTCATTTCCCTACCTACAGGATAAGATGCAGGTCCTATTTAACCAATAGCCTATTTCTTCGTACTCCCCACAAAAATTGCCTTATGTCTGTCCCATGCATTCTTGAATTCTCCCACAGTTTTATAGTCCACAACCTCCTCAGAAAGGCTGTTCCATGTGTCCACCACCCTCTCTGTGTAAAAATACTTCCTCAAATTGCCCCTGAGCTGTCCCTCTCTATCTTCAAATTGTGTCCCCTTGTTCTTGCACATCTCTTTTTCTGAAAGATGCTACCCTCTTGGACTTTGTTGATTCCACTGAGGTACTTAAAAGTTTCTATCATATCCCCCTCTCCCTCCTTTCCTCAGGGGTATACATATTAAGCTCCTTTAGTCTCTCCTCGTATGGCTTCTCTTGCAGACCCTGCACCATTTTAGTTGCCCTCATCTGGACTGACTCCATCCTGTCTATGTCCTTACAGAGATGGGATCTCCAGAACTGGACGTAGTACTCCAGATGGGATCTCACCAACTGTCTGTACAGAGGGATAACAACTTCCTGTTTTCTGCTGGTGATGCCTCTCCCTATGCATCCCAGTATCCCCAGCCCTCCCTACTGCCTTCTCACATTGCTTGCTAACCTTCAGGTTATCTGATATGATTACCCCCAGGTCCCTTTCCATTTTTGTTGTTGTTACTACCTCTCCCCATTGTGTAATCTTTCCCTGGGTTTTTGTTTCCCAGGTGCATTATTTTGCACTTCTTTGCATTGAATCCAAGTTGCCATACTTCTGACCATTCCTCCAACCTTGCCAAGTCACTTCTCATCCTTTCCAAACCTCCTTGTGTATCAACCCTGTTGCAGATCTTTGTGTCATCTGCAAAGAGGCATACTTTTCCTTCCAGTCCCTCTGCAATGTCACTTATAAAGACGTTAAAAAGGAATGAACCCAGTACTGAACCTTGCGGTACCCCTCTAGTAACCCTTCTTTCTTCAGAGTGGACTTCATTTACAATTAACTTCTGTGTCCAGTTGTCCAGCCAATTTTTTGTTCAGGCTACCACCCTGGGACCCACTCCCAGGCTGGTTAATTTGACTATTAATCTTTTGTGTGGGACTGTGTCAAATGCCTTGTTAAAGTGTAGGTAGGCCATGTCCACAACCCTCTCTGGTCTATTACTTTGGTCACCCAGTCAAAGAAATCAATTAGATTTGTCTGACATGACCTTCCCGCTGTGAACCCATGCTGCCTTGGGTCCTGTGCCCCACTGGCCTCTAGGTACTCAACAACTATTTCCTTCAGAAGTGATTCCATCACTTTCCCTACCACAGAGGTCAAACTGACAGGTCTATAGTTTCCTGCCTGTGTCTTGCTCCCACTTTTGTGAAGGGGAATCACATTCGCCTTCCTCCAGTCCTCAGGTTCCACACCATATTCCCATGATTTATTAAAAAGGGTAGTCAGTGGTGTCACTAGTTATCTCCTTAATTCTTTTAGAATTCTTGGGTGAATTCCATCAGGCCTCATTGCTTTGTCCACCTTCAATTTTAGGAGTTCTTTCAGAACCCTTTCTTCTGTGAAAGGACTGGGATTGACCCCCCTATCCATAGTGCTTCTGTTAATTGGATTAGGCACCTCCCCTCCTCCTCTTTTGTGAATACTGAGCAGAAGTATTCATTCAGTATCCCTGTTTCACCGCCTATTCTATTCAGCCTCACTATCCCTCCATTTGTCTTTCTATTCTCCCTGATATACCTATAAAAGGTTTTATCCCCCTTCTTAACTGAGTTGGCTATCTTTTCCTCAGTTTTGGCCTTTGCTATTCTGACTACCCTCCCTGCTTCCTTCTGCTTTAACTGTTACAATTCTCTGTCCTGCTTCTTCTGTGTTTCCTTATACTTCCTAAATGCTATCTTTTTCTCCCTAACCTTCACCGTCACCTCTTTTGAGAACCGTAATGGCTTTTTCTTTTGTTTTGATTTTTTTATTTTCTTCACACAAAGGCTTGTTGCCTCTGTGATGGCAGTTTTGATGTTTCCCCATTGTTGCTCCATCCCTCTTTCTAGCCTGTTTGCTAGTGCTTTTCTAAGGCACTCTCCCATCTTGCCAAAGTCAGCCCTCCTGAAGTCCAGAACCCTCACTTTTGTATAGCATGACTCTGTAGCTGAATTTATCCTGAACCACACTGTTTGATGGTCACTTGTTCCCAGATGGCTACCCACTTCTAGATCTGAGATCCTCTCACTGTCACCGTTTGAGAGTATGAGGTCTAAGATTGCTCTCTCATGGGTGGGTTCCAAAACTAGCTGTCTGAGTCATGCCACCTGAAGGGCATCGAAAATGGCCCTGCTTTTGGATATGGCTGCAGCAAAGGTGCTCCAGTTAACATCTGGCATATTAAAGTCCCCATCAACAGTATCTCCCCTTTCTCTGCCATCCTAAGGATGCCTTCTATCATATCCTTGTCCATTCCCTCCCTCTGACATGGAGGTCTGTATACAACTCCTCTGTGGATTGTGGTGTCATTTCCAGTCTCTAAGGTGACCCACAGTGCCTCCTATCCTCCCAGTTTACTCTTTTGTTCAGTTGCTTTTATCCCTTCCCTTACATAGAGAGCTACTCCACCCCCTCTTCTCCCCTCCCTGTCTCTCTCCTGTAGGTTGTGTACCCTGGTATGTTAACATCCCAGTTATGACTCTCTGTGTACCATGTTTCTGTGGACTGCTATGATATCCAGGCATCCCTCTTCCATCAACGCCACCAGTTCAGGGAGCTTGTTGCCCAGACTATGGGCATTGGTACTCATTACCCTCCATTTCCTGATGGCCTTACCCCTTTTTGCCCCATCCCTGTTCTTATTGTGTTTGTCATTTTCTCCATTTACCCCTGCCCTCCTCCCTATTGACATCTCTATCTTGGTGTTTACCCCACTTAGTACCCTGATTTTTTGGGGGGGGGGCTAGGGTTTCCCTGCTTCTCTTCAGTGCCAGTACTGGGGCTGATCATACGGTAAACTGACTTATGTTGTTGTTATTCATAGAGGTGGGCAAAATTGACAAAAGAAATAAATATCTCTGAGCCACTGGAACTGTAACAAAAGGACCACAACTTGGTCATAGGATAAGGATAGCAGATGTGTTATTACAATGCCTTGAGAAAGCACACTGTGCTTGTGTGAAAACATTCAGTGGTGGTCCGTGGTGGTGAGGGCTACTTTGGGTATTTTGTAATAAAATATCTTAAAATATTTGTTTATGCGAGCATCACTCATTGATTCCCACTGGACTCTCATGCAGCACTTTGGTGCATCAAGCTGCTTTCAGTAACTTCAAGAGCCTCTCAGTTGAGACCAGATGGAGCACCACATCACATGCTTGACCATGATGACACAAGGACATCCATGACACTCAGCATCATGTGACCTCAACAGTTGCCTGGCAGCACAAGTGAACACCTCCTGTAAAGGAGGAAGGTGAGGGAGATTTAACCCCCCTAACAAAGATTGCAAAACATCCACATGGAGAATGCCGAAAGTGAGCATTTAATTTCCAAGTGAGTAACAGTATCTACAGTGAAATACACAAGTGAATGATTGATATTTATGATAGCACTGCTAAGAATGTGTGCTTTGCTTTGTTTTGCAAACAGATACACCAGAGTAGGAAGTAGTGACTCCAGGTGAGGAGCTTTAATGAAATACTGTTGTCTCCTTCATGTGACCTAAAAGTAACTGAATTCTGCAATATGTGCATCTTACAAAAATATATTAGAAGACTCAAAAGTTTTGAGAGCTACCAGTGCATGTTAAAGGGAGCAAGCATGGGAGAAACATTGCTTTTGAAGTATTGCTATAGTATATAGATTTTTTAAACAAAACTAGAAAATATATTAAATAATTATCTATGTTTCGAGTCCATTTAACAGACACCCCAGTGATTTGAATATAAATGCAAGATTCATCTTAAATGTGAGAGAAACAAAGAGCAAATGATTTACCAAAGTAGTTAAATTTATTCATGTAGACAACAGAATTGATATACATTTGTAAACTGAGGGTCTAAAAAAACTGTACATTTAATTAACTGAAAAACTCTGATATGAGAGAAACTACTGTGCATTCTCAGCTGGAATAATAACTAAGGTTAAATATATGGGGTATTGCTCCATTCTACATCTTCTGTTTGCTCTTCCTGCTGCCTTGTCACACTTATGTCCTACCTTGAGGTCTTCAGAGATGACAGCCCCTAGGTACCTTTGCAGCTTGGAGCATTCTTGATCCCCCCAGCTGATATGTTGTTCCTGGGTTTTTATGCCCCATGTGCATTAACCTACACTTTTTTGCATTAACTCTCAACTGTTAATCCTTTGACCAAAAGCCTCTGCTGATCTCTCCTCATTCTATCCACACCTTCTGGCACATCCAGCATAGGCAGGGGTATCACCAGCAGGAAAAGGAAGGTCATAATCCCACTATACAGGACATTAGTGAAACAACTCCTCGGGAAGGCAGACAGAACAGCAAAGGCCCGAAATGAGGAAAAGATAGCCAACTCAGTTAAGAAGGGGGATAAAACCTTTTTTAGGTACATCAGGGAGAGAAGGAAGACTATGGGAGGGATAGTGAGGCTTAATAAATGGGAGGGGGTGGGCAGAGGGTGACTGTGAAAAGGCAGAGATACTAAACAAATATTTTTGCTCAGTATTTACAAATGAAGAGGGGGAGGTATTTAAAACAAACAATAGAAACTCTCTGGATACAGAAGGTGATACCAGCCCATTTACAGAAGAAAGGGTTCTGAAAGAACTCTTAAAACTGAAGGTGGACAAAGCAATGGGGTCTGACGGGATTCATCCCAGAATTCTAAAAGAACTAAGGGTAGAACTAGTGACACCACTGACTACCCTCTTTAACAAATCATGGGAGGATGGGGTGGTACCTGAGGACTGGAGGAGGGCAGATGTGATTCCCCTTCATAAAACTGGGAGCAGGGCAGAAGCGGGAAACTACAGACCTGTTAGTTTAACCTCAGTGATAGGGAAAATGATGGAATCACTTCTGAAGTAAAGAATTGTCGAGTACCTAGAGGCCAGAGGGGCACAGGACCCAAGGCAGGATGGATTCACAGCAGGAAGGTCATGCCAGATTAATCTAATAGATTTCTTTGACTGGGTGACCAAAGTAGGGGATCAGGGAGGGCCTGTGGACATGGCCTACCTGGACTTTAGCAAGGCATTTGACACAGTCCCACACAAAAGATTAATATACTATTTAGCCAGCCTGGGAGTGGGTCCCAAGATAATAGCCTGGGTAAAGAATTGGCTGGAGAATAGGACACAGAGGGTAATAGTAAATGGAGTCCACTCTGAAGAAAGGGGGGTTACTAGTGGGGTGCTGCAGGGTTCAGTATTAGGACCGGTCCTCTTCAATGTGTTTGTAAGTGACATTGCAGAGGGACTGGAAGGAAAAGTATGTCTCTTTGCAGATGACACGAAGATCTGCAACAGAGTTGATGCACAAGGTGGGGTAGAAAGGATGAGCAGGGACTTGGCAAGGTTAGAGGAATGGTCAAATCTATGGCAGCTTAGATTTAATGCTAAGAAGTGCAAGGTAATGCACCTGGGAAACAAAAACTCAGAGGAAGAGTACACAATGGGGGATGAGATACTAACAACAACAAAAATGGAAAGGGACCTGGGGGTAGTCATATCAGATGACTTAAAGGTGGGCAAGCAATGTGAGGACAGTAAGGAGGGTTGGGGGATACTGGGATGCATAGGGAGAGGCATCACCAGTAGAAAACAGGAAGTTATCCCTCTGTACAGACAGCTGGTGAGGCCCCATCTGTAGTACTGTGTGCAGTTCTGGAGACACAATCTCCACAAGGACATAGACAAGATGGAAGCTGTCCAGAGGAGGGCAACTAAATGGTGCAGGGTCTGCACCGGAAGACATATCAACAGAGACTAAAGGAGCTTAATATGTATAGCCTCGAGGAAAGGATGTAGAGGGGGGACACGATAGAAACGTTCAAGTACCTCAAGGGAATCAACAAAGTCCAAGAGGGTAGCATCTTTCAAAAAGAGAGGTATGTAAGAACAAGGGGGCACAATTTGAAGATAGAGGGGTGGGCAGCTCAGAGGTAATGTAAGGAAGTATTTTTTCACAGATAGGGTTGTGGATGCATGGAACGGCCTTCCGGAGGAGGTTGTGGAGTCAAAAACAGTGGTTGAATTCAAGCATGCATGGGACAGCCACAAGGCAATTCTAGGGGATGGGGGTAAAAAGAAGTAGGCTGCTGGTTAACTAGGATCTGCAGCTTATCCATTAGGTAGGAAAATGGGCAGACTGGATGGGCCAAGCGGTCCTTATCTGCTGTCAAATTCTATGTTTCTATGTTTCACCATGTTACAGAGCTTTGTGTCATCAGCAAACAGGCAAATGTTCACTTCTATGTCCTCTGTAATGTCACCGTTAAAGATATTGAAGTGGTCTGGACCTAGCACTGATCCCTAAGGTACCCCACTGGTCACTTTTCCTTCTTCTGAGTGACTACCATTTACCACCACTCTCTGTGTCCTGTTATCCAGTCAGTTCTCCATCCACTTTATTACCCTCTTACCCACTCTCATGTTCCCCAGCTTGTTTAACAGCCTTCTATGTGGTTCTTGTTTAACAGCCTTCTAGTGTCAAAGGCCTAGCTGAAGTCTGGGTAGGCCACATCCACTGACCCCCCCCATCCACCTCCCCTGTCACTCAGTCGAAGAACTCAATGAGGTTAGTCTGACATGACCTCCCTCCAGTAAAAACATGTTGCCTTGGATCCTGTATACTGTTGGCAACCAGGTATTCCACTATTCTTTCCTTCAGTAGTGTTTTCATGATCTTCCCCACTACTGAGGTCTGGCTGACTGGTCTGTAGTTTCCCGCTTCCTCTCTGTTTATGCTTTTGTATAGAGGGACTACATCAGCTCCCCTCTAGTCTTTGGGTACCTACCCTGTTTCCAATGACAGGCTGAACAGGGTTGCCAGAGGTTCCGCCCCCCCACCTCCCTTAGCTCCCTCAGCACCCAGGGTTGTACCCCATCTGGTCCATAGCCTCATCAACTCTTATTGCTTCTAGTTCCCTTAAGACCATTTCCCTTGGAAAAGGACTTGTATCCATTTTCATGCCCTTCCTACCTTTTTTACACATTTCTGGCACATATCCTACCCCCTCCTCTGTAATGACTGAGCAGAAGTTTCTGTTCAGTATATCTGCTTTGTGGTTGTCACCCTCTGCTCTACACCTGTCCTCCCCTTTCTGCCTCACTATCTCTCCTTTTGCCTTCCTTTTTTCCCTGATTTACCTGTAAAAGGTTTTGTCCCCCCTCATCACTGATTTTGCAATGCATTCCTCCATTTGTGCCTTGGATTCCCCTATTGCCCTCCCTTCCTCCCTTTGTTTCTCCTGGTACCTCTCCTTGTCCCCTTCCACCTGTGTCTTTTTGTGCTGTTTGAATGCTATTTTTTTGCTTTCACTTTCTCAGCTACCTCCTTTGAAAAACTTAATGATCTTCTGCTTCTCTCTTCCTCTTGCTAACCTTGATTTATACAGAGTTTTGACACCATTGTTATCCTGGATTTCATCACCACCCACTGTTCCTCCACCCCAATTTTCTCCCTTATACCAGTCAATGCCTTTTCTAAGCATTTCCCCATTTTTCCAAAATCTACCCTCCTAAAGCCAAGGATTCTTTTTTGTGTGGCTGGATTCTTCTTCAGTTATCTCAAACCCCACTGACTGGTGATAACTATTTCCCAGGTGCTCCCCTACTGTGATCCCGTTCACACTGTTCCCATTTGTGAGCACCAGGTCCAGTATTGCCATCACCCGTGTGGGTTCTACGACCAGTTGCTCAAGGAAAGCTCCCTGTAGAGAGTCCAGGATAAACCTGATCCAGGTTGTTGCTGCTACAGGGAAGCTTTGTCTACATCCAGTATATTGAAGTCACCAACCAGCAATATCTCCCCCCCCTGTGTGCCATTCTTTGGATAGCTAGCATCATCTTCCTATCTATCTCCCCCCTTGAACTGGAGGTCTGTATATTCCCCTTGAGCAGATAGCTGACCCTGTTCTTTTTTATAGCTTAATCCACAGTATCTCCCCCTCCCTGTTCCCCTTGAATCTCTGTGGGCTTTATATTATCCTTCATATAAAGTGCCACTCCTCCCCCCTTTCTGCTAACCCTGTCCCTCATGAATAGATTGTAGCCTGGTACGGGCATTTCCCAGTTGTGGTTATCATTACAACAGGTCTCTGTGATGGCTACAATGTCCAGGTCTGACTCCATCATGGCCACCTCAGGGTCTTCCATCATGTTGTTCATACTCCAGGCATTAGCACACTTGGCTCTTCAGGATGTGACTTCCCACCCCTGCATTGTTGACATATGCATCCCCCTTCCTGGACATCCTTCTTCCCTGGTCCTCCCTGTCCCTGCCCTAATGTTGAATAGTGCCCTGTCCTGATCTATCTTCACCCTGAGTACCTGTGTAGAGCATGTGCTCATGGGGAAGGGGATATTAAACCTCCTAACCTTCCTGGATACCCCCTTGGTCAGTTTAAATGCTTGCTGTTGAAGCACTCAAACTTCTTACTTAGAACTAAGGTCCTCTTCACAAATGGATGTAGGTTGTCCTCCTTATACTGGCTTACATCCCTCCAGATGGAGACCCAGTCTCCCATGAAGCCAAAACCCTCCTTTCTACACCATTCCTTCAACTAGGATTTGAAGTTCTGGGTGCAGAGTGTCCTAGCATCCCCCTTGCTGTGTACAGATAGCACCTCAGAGAAGGAGATGGAGCATGCTATCTGGTTTAGGCCCCCCCCAACTTCCTGAAATCCTCCTGAATTCTGGCTATCTCCACCTTGTGCCTTGCTAGGTTATTTATTCCCAGGTGGACAATGACATCCAGTTCCTCCCTCCTTTCTATGGTCCTTGTGATCCTATGGATCTGCTTCCCATCTCTTTATGCTGTGCCTTCTGGAAGGCACTTGACCACCCACTCTCCCCTGCTAGTAGCCCCCAACGCTACTCCCTGGACTACTGAGTCCCCTACCAGGAGTAGCTTCCTTTTCCTCTAGGGTCCTCTACCCTCTTTCCCTTGGGGTCCATCTTGGAGAACCCACCCATCCTCCTTTGTCCCAACTTTGGGTGCCCTTGTGGGGCTTTCCTGCTCCTCCAGACAGTGTAGGAGTTTCTTAGCTGGACTGGTTGGGGGATGTGCTTCAGATCCACCTCCCATAATCTCCCTGAGCCCACTGTGGTCCAGCCACTCCTCCTCCTGGGCATCATTTGAGGTTCTGGTTGTGGACATGGTGGCCTGTGGGTGGGAGTGAAGATCTCCTGAATCCTGGCCAACTTGGCTTGGAGACAGGCAACCTCCTCCCTCAACCCAGAGAGGTGCCTGTAGATGGGGCAGCACTACATGATCCAGAATGTTCTTCTGTACAATGCAGCCCCACACCCACTACACTGCACCACTCCCTGTATCTTCTCTGAGTGTATTAACTATGCCCCTAGCTGGCCTGGTGGTGCTGAGAGCTGAGGCACTGGACACCTTACCTCAGAGCATGCTGGTGATCTGGGTTCAGGAACAAGCCTGGGCTGTTGGAGGTCAACAATGGGGGGAGGGTGGAGCTGGATGGAGCTGCCAATAGGCAAGCTCTCCTCTCCAGGGAGGTGTTAGGGCTTTCTCCAGCTGATGGTTGCCACCTGGTGAAGGCTGGGGACAGCATGGTCCAGAGGAGCCAGGTGCTAGGCCTGGGATGGGAGGAAAGGGGGCCATTACCAGGGTTGTGGGACTAATGCATGCCTCCACATGCACACTCCTGGGGCCCCTGGGGTAAAAAAAATGGAGGAAAAAAATGACGGCAGGATGGCGACCGACTCCCCGCAGGTTACACTCCTGGGCTGGGTGTAAGGTAAGCCCCAGTAATTCTGGGTGACAGGGCTAGGGGGGTTGGTCAGATGGGGGCTGTCAGGGTGGGTTGGTGAAAAAACTGTTAAATGATAAAAAAAACTATGCCCCCTACTACCAGTGACACTCTCCTGTACTCTTTGTACCCCTTACCATATTTTGGCTTCCTTTAGGCTCCCTCTGTTCTGCTGATTTTCCCCTCTTCTCTGTACTGTACTCCTTTTCTGTTGCTTTAATCTCCCCTTATTTGTACTTTGCCACTATGAAATATTACAATCCCAAACCTGACTCTTATGTTGTTATATGATATGGCTTTAGTCCCTCCTGCACTGACCTAAATCAGGAAGTAGTAATCTGTAGCCTGACTGCCTGCCTATAAAGGTGGCCTAGCCTGGGGTGGGTGGGATGGGGAGGTTAGGTGGGCATAATCCCCACACCACTGTCGAATAAAACAATCAGTACAAATGCAGTTTATATGTTTCCTGGTACTTAAATCCGTCCATGACAAAATGCAAAGTAGTTAATACTTCTAAGATTCCAACCAAAACACTACCCCTCCAAACAGCACTTTGATGCAGAGAAAAATATTGTGAAATTTTGTAGTTTGTGACTTTTTTTACAAGCCAGTCATGACCTTACAAATTCCATGAAAACCACTGCAAGTTCACCCAAAACTTCTGCAATGTAAGAAAATAGTAATTTGCAGAATTCATTTCCTTAAGTTCTAACAGGAAATAGAGGAGGGAGCGGTTAAAATTCAACTTACAATTGAACTATAATGTGACACTCTGTTTTGAGATTTACCATGCAGTACCACAGTTGTCTATTTAGATGCAGCCTGTCTTTAAGACAGAGAGAGGTTGTGTCTTAGGCTCTGAGTGTATTCAGCATAAACAAATTATGACAAATATGCACAAATTGTACAGAGTACCCATGAATTAAACTTAGTTTCTGGGGAACTTATTTTTGGAGAGTTTGTGTTTTTTGGAACTTGAGTTTTTTGGGAGTTGACAAGTTGAAGGGACGGGTGTATGGGACATGCTGCCTTTTGTAATATGGATGTTTTCCTGGCTGGCATGGAACAGTTCAACTGGAATAGACTGGCTTTGATTCCAATGATAGAGGAGGCCTGGAAATATTTCAAAGAGGAGTTTTCAAAATCTGTAACAGACATGTGGCATTATGAGAAGAAGGATCTGAGTACAAAATGCCACTTGGTTCATTGTTCAATTGTTCAAATGACAGAAGATAAGGGACAGGGCCTGGGAAAAGGCAAAACACGTCAATTTTCTGGTAGACTGGCAATGTTATAAAGGCTATGCAGTACCTACCTGAAATAAATCAGGAAAGCCAAATGAACATTTTTCAAGCAGAAACTCCTTCACTCTCATGTTAAGAACCCTGGTCTATTTTGGACATTAATTAAAACTCTGGGCTGTGCAACCACTTAAGCCTTACCTGACCCTTTCATAATATAAAATTCTCAGGTGAGTATGGTTCTTACTGTAGTTGATGCCTAATAATTACATCACATAGTTAGGACATATTTCTAACTCTACAACTGGGAAATCACCTCCCACTAATGACATACAGTAGAAAACTCTCAAACTATGTATTAAAAAAATGCCACCCTTTTGTTTGCTACAATCACAGCTGAGGTGTCTAGATGGGTAACAGTAAACTGCTACAATATGCAACCCCATCATCTGACACCCTTAGCTGTACTCTTCAACCTCTCATTGTCAACTGGAGTGTACCCACTGGAATGGAAATCAGGCAAGGTTATTCCAATCCATAAAGATGACAAAACTGTGATATTTCCAGTTAGCAGCTCATATCCTTCTTCCTGTGGTGCCTATGATTCTGGGAATACACACAATCAAGTGCACCCCCCACCACCACCACCAGCAGTGCTGCTCAATGAAACCTACAAATGGATTCACAAATTGGCTGAGTTGTGATCTGCTAGGTCCCCAATTATAAGGTAACCCCCTTCATAGGTCAGGTACTGTACCTTCACTTTCAGTTTTAACTTGCCAATATGAGTTGTAATCCCACTGCTTTGTCTAGCTGACTTATGTTAAGACCACTCTTTGGCTTCACTTTTTAAACAGAGTGCTGGCCCATAAGGGGCCTAAAAGTGGCCAGAGAGGAGCATGCTAAATAGGAGATGTCCACACATATGATTTTGTAGATGCTAGTTATCAGCCCATGTTATTAGGTATCTGATTGAAAACAGTTTGCTAATAAATGTCAGTCTGGATTTTGACCTGCACACCACTCTAAGACTGCACTAATCAAAGTATGCAATGGCTTACAAATGTGAGTAGATAAAAAGTTATTTGCAGATCCAACATATATTTAGCCATCCTAGACTATTGACACAGTAGACTATGGGCTACTGATATGGAAGCTTGATCATTTTGGTTTTAATCCCACCTCCCAGAAATTGGAGAAGCAATACCTGTCAGGTAACAATTGGTAGTAGTGAGGGATGCACAATCCAGACTTTGGAAGGAGGGTAGGGGCATTGCCAAAAGTTCAGTGCTGGGACCACTCTTCTTCTCCTTGTTGGTGAATGACCAGCACAGGGGCATACACAGACTTTTGTGTGTTTGTGTGTGTGTTATTTCTTATGCTCCCCAAGCCCCTAGCTGACCACTTCTTCAGGTGGCCTAGGGCCCCACCACCAGTCCCCATTGCCATCCTGCCACCCCACATGACTGCTGCAGTCTGGTTGACCTGATATATCCCTTTCATGGTGGGACCTCCCATGATAGGGGAGCCCTCCCATGGTAGGGGAACTGGGAGAGAAGAATCACCCAATGGCTTCCTTCTATGGTGGACACACAGCATGGGATTGTGCAGACACTTCCAGACTTCGTGGTGAGTGAGGATTGATCATCATCATCCAGTTGAATAAGCAGCTGTATTTTCATGCTTTTCTCCCTACCAACCCCCATGTATTTTTCCAACCATGGCAGCATCCTGGGCAGCGTTCAGTGACATGTCAAGGCTCATGCCACCATGAATACCAGACACAAGCCACCACCAGGAGCTGCCTAAAAAGTGGGCCTGGACTGTCCTAACCCCCAGGATGGAAGCATCCATAGAATGCTTATTACTCCTCCTGATGAACTGCTCTCCTGGCATCTGAGCTCAGGGCATGAACCTGGGTCACCAGCATGCTGAGCAAACATCCATTCCTTGCCACCATGGAGCCAGCTTACATTGTCCTTTTGATGCACGTGTATGTGAATGACACAGTTTTTCTATGGATGGAATAAGGATGTAGTGTCTTTGAAGTCAACCCTGCATGGATGGTTTAGCAAAATCTAACTATATTTTAGAACTAACTGAGTGGTTCTAGATTCAGCTCAAACTCAAATAATAATTTGGAAACTGAAGGGAGCAGCAGGAGCAGTGAACAGCATTATGTTATGCACAATGGAGTAAAACACCACAGAGGAAAGCTGGTGGCTATAAAAGGTTTTTAAATGCTGAAGAGTTTTGCACCACTGAAATAGCAGAATGCAGGATGCAAAAAGCATCACGCCTCATATGGCTTCGGCACTAAGGTGAGCGAACAGTAGAACCACAGTAACTGTTTTTAAGGCAAAATACACCAACACACTAAAGGATTAGCAGATTGAGCCAAAAAATGGAGGTGAGTCATCGGCCTGAGTAAGCCGCCTGAATTGGGTAAAGTAGCTTTGTGATTTGGTTCTTGCAGTTGACTTTGCATTCACAGAATGGGACAGAACTTAACTAATAAATTAATTCTGTGGAATAGTTTTGACCAAAAAGTTTATGGCTTAAATAATAGAAAAATGAAAGATTTTATGTACCATCAAAACAAGGATTGGTTTGTGAAATAAAGGTACATACAGAAATGCTGTTGCATAGCTAACTTGAAAAAGAGAGCCCACTTGATATTTATTTGCCCTGGCAGTTAGCACCTGGAGACCACTATAGCCCAACTAGGGAATGAGTAGAGCTAACAACAGTTTTTTTAATGTTACATAATAATGTTCGGTACCCCCACATGTTAAAATCAAGTCACTCACCATTAGAGACACAGTAACAGCATGTGACAAACACCTCTAGAAAAAGGTAACCCTGTATAGTTATCTGGGAGTCTGAAGGCACTAGGTCAAAATACAGAAAACAATTACAGTGCAGTCAAAAACTGACAGTAGAAAACATGGAAAGCAGTGGTAGCACTCGGCAAAAACACAGAGCACTGCCATAGTGCCACATTAATACAAATGGTTACCCTGTGTTTTTGCCTTCCCCAAAACCCCGATCAAATAGTACTCACCTCTGGGGGAGGCAACTCGGGGATGGGGATGAACCTGGGAGGGAGGCAACTTGGGGGGAATGGTTAAGGAGGGGAGGAGGAATCTAGCAGGAAAACCAGGGGTGGGGGAAGTGCAGGGTGTGGTGGCAGACACAGACATGACATAATCAGGAAGGGGAAAAAAACAAAAGAAATCACATGGAGAAAGTAAAAAGGAAAGCTCCTGGACTCGAACCCCAGTCCAAAGAGGTTTCACTGACCTTCGGTGCCTATGGCTCTACCCTCTATGCCACTGCAGCTGCTCAGCAGCACATCTTCTGGCACAGGCTTTCTCCTACTCCACCCAACAGCCAACAGCTACAGGGACAGTGCTAACATTACCTGTGCTATACTATCACTGTAGCTGTTTTATATGTCACTATTTTTACAGTGCAGTTTTCCCCACACTGTAATTACAGTGACATTATGACCTGGTACAGAGTCTGAATGGGCTCACATTTGAAATGTGAAATTCATATAGAACAGATACTTAAGAAGGTGGGGCCCAAAATATAATTTCTGTACACACAGGCATTTGATGTACTTTTCAGGGTCTGGATAAAGCAGATAAATTCTATGTTACTCCCCTTCCTGGACAATGGGATATTTTATATGGTAGCACCAATAAAACCATTCTAAGAAAGCTAGACCCCATACACCATGGCCTGGCCTGATTTATTCTAAATTCCCCAAGGGAAACCCACCACTGTGATCTATTGAATAGTCTGAAAGGGATCATTGGAGACTAGGTGTAAGACCCATATGACTGAGTTCATGTTAAATGTACCACCTACAAAATTATAGTGTATATTACTCAGCTTATGCCTAGCTGTACTATAAAGTCTGGCCTTAGGTCTATAAGTGTACTTGAATTTGAGCCCCCCCCTCCAAAATCAAAACAGGCAGAGCCAAAATGCTTTTCCATATGCCAGTCCACACATATGGAACTCCCTACTAGTCCAGTGGAGACCCAGTCCTAGTCCTATAATGGCACCGGCAAAGTTACAGTGTATATTATTCAGCTTCTGCATAGCAGTCCTATAAAGTCTGGCCTTAGGTCTATAAGTGTGCTTAAATTTAAGCTCCCAAAATCAAAACAGGAAGAGCCAAAATGCTTTTTCATATGCCATTCCACATATACGGACCTCCCTACTAGTCCAGTGGAGACCCTGTCTTGGTCCTATAATGGCCATGGCTTAAAAGAATATAAGAACATAAAAAAAATGTGGATGGTAGAAGGCCATGACCCATGTAATATTCCTCCATTATTCAATGGCCATATCCACTTATATTAGCCATTTTCAAATGTATTTATTTGTTATTGTTACTAGGAAAAGCTTTTAAGCACAAGTTCTCCTTTACAAAACTTCTACATCAGGAATGTTTACGATAGTGACAGTACAAGCTGACAATGAGATAATACAGTGGACATTGAAGTGCAGAGCAACTTACAATGAGTAAATTTAGAGGTCAACAAAGAATGCAATGACAGAAATACAGGTTGATAATGAATACAGAGATGCAAGGGTACATCTAGAGTGTGAGTTGATCATCTAGTAAAAGCTAACTCAGTCTATCTTGTGCGCCATATTGGGTAGGGTTAAGCAATGGATGGTTTTGACGTCATAGGTACTACCGGTAAGAATGGGCAAAGGTACATGGTCACAACCATTTAGGTACAGGAACATTGACCCTGCTCAGTTAGATGTACACATAGATAGTTTTAAATTTGCCTACTTAATCATGTTATAGCATGTGCTAGGAAGGTCATTCAGCCAGTCTGTTGCCCTAGCCATAAAGGAACATTGTCCATGACTTGTTTTGCAGAATGGTTTCAACAGTCTGCGGTTGGTTATACCTTGGTGAGGCAGAGGTATCAACAAACTTCAAACAGTTTTTTAAGCTTGGAGGGTAAGTCCCAGAAAAGCCTTTTTACCCAGAGTACAGGTCTCATATTTGATTCTGCTTGCAAGTGGTAGCCATTATGTTAGAGAGTACAGATCACAAATGTGGGTGTTTTTATCATCAGTAATACCACAAAGAGGTAATGAGGCCAACCCAGTATCGAGGGGGTCCATTAATAAAAAGAAATTAAGTGGAGATCTGAACACAAAAAACTTAATTAGTAAATATGAGAACCTTAAACAAAAAGAATTAAGACTGGAGTGGCATAGTGTAGCTCTTGCTGAGTACTATAAACAAAAAGAATTCTGAGGACTTAGGGTCCCAACGGAACCCAATTTAGGATTTACTACCACAGAGCTTGAAAAGAATTGGGATGGTATTTGAAATAAATGCTCTAGGTTTCCTATTACTAACACTAAATGTAGAATTAGTTAATATTAGTGGGAAATTAAAGTTATATATGATCAATATAGCAAAAAAAAAAACAGACCTGAAAGATTTTTTCAGACTTCCTGATAAAATCCAGAAAACTCTTGATGACTATGAAAATAAACTAATTGACCAGAAGCTTAAAAAATATAGAAGAGATCTCAATGATTACAAAGAATGGAAAGTGTATACTTGGAACAAATTTACACCATATAAACAACAATAGTTATAATCCTGATTCTAATAGTAACCTTTACAGCTCAGATAGCAGCTTGAAGAGTGGTAATAAAGAACACAGTTATAGACCTTTTTTGGGAGGTGCCATGTCAGAAGATGAGGCAATCGATGGAACAGAGCCAAGGCAGGGGATGAGGACAGAGGGGTGGAGACATAACAAGAGAATACACAGACTAAACAGCCCAAAGAGGAGGAGGAGGTATAGACATAGAAAATGAACCAGAAGCCAGAAAAGACTCAGACACTACAGGTGACAGAAAGGCATTATGGGGCCAAAAAGAAGGACAAGTATAATTTTTAACATTCAAAAAAAAAATAATGAAACAGAAGTAAATGAATTAAATTTAGGACTAACATGCCACCTGCATGCAAAATTGAATTTCTTTCATCCTAAAATGGACTTACAGATGTTCTACAGAAAACTAAAGAAACTAAACCAAACTGAAGAACATCTTTGGTACCATTGAAGATAATAATGATCCTAAAGAAACAAAAAAAAGAAAGACTTTATCTTTGAACTTAGACTATAAATCAAAATTCCTACCCTGGCCCAATTCCACTAATATAACCACATATATAGAACTAGTCGAATAGACATAGAATGATTTTAAAAATCAAGAGCTGTTGAAGAAAAACTATATCCTATCAGCCAATGAGTATGAAGCTCCAAGAAATCTGGAAAACAACAAATATAATTGTAATAAAAAGGCAGACAAAGGAGGTGGTATTGTAATAATGGATACTGACAAATATAAAAATGAATGCTTAAGACAGTTGAAAAATACTGACTACTATAAAAATGGGAACAACCCAACCCCAAATGGTCAGTAAAATGGTAAAGATTTACTAGATGGAGGAGTAGGGAATAATTATCTAACAGACTGTGAACACAGAGTTTTGTTTAGACAATACCCAATAATGCCAGTCTTTTATATCCTACTGAAAATCCACAAGGACATATTCGCCTCCCCCCCCCCAGTAGACCTATTGTTCTGGGATGTGTTCTACATTAGAAGCCCTATCAGTGTATATAGATTACTATCTAGAACCATTAGTCAAAAATACCACTGCATATCTGAAAGATGGCAGAAACACTATACAGCTACTGAATGAAATAGAGAAAATCTTATCAATGAAGACTGCATACTGGTAACACTTGATGTCAAAGATTTGTATATGAGCTTATCTCACAAGGAAGGTTTAGAAGGTCTGGCAGAAAAACTAAATGAAAGAAGTACAATAGAAAAACCACCAAATGAGTACCTTTTGCAAATGGTAGAATTGGTACTGACTAAAAACCTTTTCAGATTTGAAATCACCTATTTTGACAGTGTAAAGGAACAGCCATGGGGTCCTCTATGGCCCCAAGCCATGCAAATATATTCATGGATCAATTTGAATTGAAATACATATTTATTGACAACAATATTTGCCTTAAAAAATATCATATGTTGGAAAAGATTAATAGACGACTGTCTATGTATATGGAAAGGAATAGTAACTGAACTAGAACAGTTCTATGTGTATTTTAATGAATGTACGAATACCTGAAATTTGTTATGACTTATGACAAGACAACAGTTAATTTTTTTGATTTACTATAAAGACAGGAAGTGAGCTAGAAACCGAAGTGTATATGAACCTATTGATAGAAATGTATGTTTACATGCCAAAAGCTTTATAAACAAAGTGTGATAGATAATATCTCATATGGCAAGCTAGCAAGAATAAAAAGAAACTGTACTACACAGGATGATTATGTTCAGGTTGTAGATGACCTGGAGGCTAGATTCAGAGACAGGGGTTATGAAGAGTCAGTACTGGAGGCAGCTTGTCAGATAAGTGACTCGGTAACCTGAGATAATTTACGAACCAAATCTAAAGGTGAGATTACAAAAGACAGAATAACTACAGTATACTGATTGATTACTCAGATCATTTTGGAACAATAAAAACCTGCATAAATAAAACTGGGATGTTTTGAAGTCAAAACAAATAGGGAAGAAACCTGTGAAAATATCATTGTAATATTTATTCACAAATATGTGAATGAATGATTTCATTCACATATTTGTGAATGAGTATTATATGCACTGCAAGCCCATTGATCCACGGTGTTGACCAACGGGCTTGCAGTTGCTACTGTAAGCTCTCATTCAGCAGCTGGCTGCAGAGGTATGAGGGTGGGTTTTCTGTCCACTGATGGTTGGGGTGTTCTGTGTGGGTGGGGCTGTCACTGGATCACCAGAGAATTGTTTTAGGTAGCATTAAGAGTGATCGGGTTACTGGCGAGGTTGGAGGTAACAGTAGACTACCAGGGAAATCTGATTTGGATTTATGAGTGATCAGAGGTAATGGATAGAGAAGGTGGAACCACTGGACCACCAGGTTATTAAATAAATATGTCTACAGAGGATTGGTGTTATGGGGGTACTACTGTGGTTCCTGGTACAGGGACCACATGCTGTGCAGGGTGCCAGGCACATTTCACATGCTAGCCCTGCACAACACATGCATGTATGGGGCTGAGCATGACATGCAAGTGGTCCCATTTGTGCCTTGCATGCATTATGGCCCCATTTGCATATTGATTTCTGAATATCAGGACTTTGCACATGGCATATCTGTGATGCTCTGGCACATTTCCCTTCCTGGTATTCAGACCTGTATGGGATGCACTAGTGCATTGTATTTGTGCAGTGTGCATTATTTTATATAATTCAGAAGAGATGAGCCACGGCACATCTCTTTGAATGTATCCTTAGCTGCTCCAGTGCAACTCAGTTACAAGAGTGCAACCACTTGCAGTGATTGCCAGGCACAGTTCTGAATATTGGGCCCAAAATGTAAATTAAAACTGATTGTTTGCTATACACAGATCCCAAAGAAATAGTTAGAAAGCTATGAAATGTAGATGATGGAAACCTAACTAGTGTGTAACTATCAATAAAAAGTTAATAAAACTTAATTCAGTTAGTGGGTCACACTGTTTCCAGTTGTGGTTGATTGTTTTATCCTTACCCATGACCAGTCTGCTGGCTTTGTTGCATATAACTCTGACTTTCTGCATGACTAATTCATTAGCTGTAGAGCAATAATTAGCCATAATCAGCTAGAGATAGAACAGAGCTACTACAATTAGGCATCTAGTACCTTAATTGAATGCTTTTGTTTGGTCACACATCAGGTGCACCCCACAGGTCTTATAAAGATACATTCTAAACATGATGGGTGGAGCTTGCCAACCCTTTTATGTTGAATTGCATGCAGGAGAATTGTGGCCTTCTCTAATCAGCTCAGAATAGCGAGGTAAAATATAATGTGTTTTTCCTGACCGATGAGATGGTCAGTTTGTTATGGTGATCAGGCTTGATCATAATTTAGCTGAAAGTAGAGACCAGGAATGCCTCTAACAATCTAAAACAGTAAAAATTCTGGAGTTATTTGACTAAATTACAGGCCTTTAAGCAGCAGAGCTAGGAGGTGGGGGTGGGAGAGCACTGGTGCTTTAATTGCATGCTTTTGTTTGGTCACACACCAGGTGCACCCCTATAAATCTTATAAAGATGTATTGTAAATGTGTTGGATAGAGTTTGTCAAACCCTTTATGCCGAATTGAATTTAGTACAGCGCTCCCACCCTTTCGTTGGTTGTTTTTACCAGGCTATCCTCATGGAGGACAAATGACTGGGGTGGATTTTCAAATGGTGACACACGGCTTGCATCAAGCACTGTGTCAATCCCATTTTTGGTACTGCTGTGCCAAACACATTTGTCACAACTGTGCCCAATTTTAATACATTGGGTGCAGTTGTGACGGTTTCCTTACTTTACAGCAGCTTGCGCCAAATATTTGACACAAGCCCCATAAAAATGGTCCCCTGATTGCCACACGCTAGACCAAGGGGAGCTGGTCTAACTTGTAGCACTTGGGGCATGGGAGTGAAAATCCTGATTGCTGGCTGACAGAATGCTCAAACCCCATTTGCCATATGATCAGTGCATCATGGGCTTGTGGCATGCTTGGGGCATTGAAAATCTGGCCCAGGGTATCCTCTATGTAGAGCCCACAGTATTTGAAGATCTCAACCTCTTCTAGCCTAGAACCAACACACTGAAAAGATCTAGTGGGGAGAATTTTTTCTTCATGTATGTGCTATTGAACAGCGTGGTCTTTGTTTTTTTGTAATTGAGCACAAGGCTATTTTTGGAGAACCAAGTTTCAACAGCTGCAAACTGGCTTTGCTGGGCGCAGGCATGCGTTGTTGTGGTGCATAGTGTAAAGAACTGCACCATCTGCCTATAGAAGAATTTTGGCAATATGGCAGGCTTCATACAGCTGGTTTATGAAGAAACCAAATGGTAGTGGGCTCAAGATGGAGACATGCATGCACCTCAACTTTAACTGCCCTGTCTACAGAGATTGTACCTCAGTTTTGACTTTTGGGTTTGGTTGATGAGATAATATTTGAACCAATAAACAATGTCCAATGATAGGCCTAGGCTTATTATTTTTGTAGCAATAGCTTGTGATTAACTAGATCAAAGGCTTTAGTAAGGTCTATATAGATTTTTCCGACCATGTCACCACCATCCAAAGACTCGTGGAGTAAATTAGTATATTCCACTCATGCAGTACTAGTGCTATGGAATTTCCTGAAACCATGCTGTCCTTCTTAGCTGGACTTGAACTGTTTGACATAACTTGATGAAAGCAATGTGTTTAGAGGCTATACAGTGTTAAGATGCACAGTTCCCTGTTCCCTTTCATTCCTTTTTATATGTATTACAGGTGAAGCTCCCCATATCCCACCTACTAGCCACAGCTGGTTGGCCTTCCTAGCATTCAGGCAAGAGGCTCATCCTATGCCAGTGGCTGCTACTGAACTCCCATCTTGGAGGTAATGGCAGGACTAGCCCAAACTGCTTCTGCTGACTGCTTAACACATCTGACTAACAGTAACATGAAGAGATAGTATGATTGTTAGCAACCCTATCTCCAATGCCAGTCCCCAAGTCTGGAATGGCTGCTAGTACATGGTAAGTAGCCTCTATCCTTACCTGTATGTGGACAGGAGGTACCCCATCAGTATGCAAACACTACCGCTGATTGCCTCCGAGTATGTTGTGTTATAGTTGACTGTCTAATAGCTACTCTGTTTTGGCTTTCTTTTAGGAAAGGCTCTGTCACATAATGTTTACCTGCATATCCTCAGGTACTATAAAACTGAGTACAGATAACTATGTCATGCAACTATGACATTGCCATATTTCTTGTAGTATAAACTGATATATATATATATATATATATATATATATATATATATATATATACTTTATTATACTGCTGCTTATTCTAAACTTAAAATTGTTGTTAATAACAGCATGCATGTAAAAAGATACCTTGATAAGCATCTTCAGAAATGACATTTAAACTTGCATTTGTTTCTGAGGTGGACTACAGGTCCAATATTCTAGACTTGACTGTTGTTAAAACTGAGGGACAAAATTTGAACAAAGCTAATTCTTACTTAGAGCACTTAAACAGTTTTAGAGTGGCTCACCCAGTAACAGTTCATTGGAGCAGTATAGCATGGCAGTTAGAGCACCAAGTTGTGAACCTTGCGACTCTGCAGACCTAGGCTTGAATACCACAACTGCCCTTTGTATACTGTGTGACCAGAGCAAGTCACTTAATCTTCATGTGCTTCTGGTAATCATGTGCTTTGCTTCAGTGTGCCTTTGCTAACCAAACATTCTAAAATAAATAAGAACTGAATAGATACTTCATTTTGTTTGGGTTTAGCAAATTGATTCATGGTTTACATAATAAGGCCTCTAAGATAGAGGCCTTCCTCTCAAAACGTAGGCTTTGGTTGGTTAATGTTAGACTACATTTACAAAAAAACACTGCTTTTCTAGCAGGAAGGGAGATGACTATATTTGAAGTGTTTTCCTGTATCAGGTGGAAGTGGGATGATGCAGCCATAACTATTCACAGACTGTACATGGAATGTCATGCCAATATCAACTATTTCTGGCAACATAGCAAACTTATCATCTTCATCCAGAGTGCTGGTGATAACCTTCTGAAAGGAGGATTAGCTCTACTGGAAAAAGGTTTTATTTTGACGCTGTGGTGTGCATATTACTGTGACAGAGGAATCTGTTAATCCTCTAAATCACTGCAGAGCAGAGTATTTGCATTTTAAAGCAAGCTGTAGATATTTCTCTTAAAAATGCATCAACTCATGTACTGCTCTGTGCTCAATCTTGTCAATGATCCAAAACTTAGATTTCATTGAGCCAGATATCTGAGATGTTGAGCTACCATACAAGTCAACTTATGTCTCTTTCTGCTTTTGTCACGTGTTTCTGGAGTGTAGTGGTGAGACTGTTAACATCTGCATTTTGATAAAACCTTTTTATGGAGTCAGACAGTATACTACACCAGCACTGTACCAAGCATCATTTTTAATATCAATCTTTATCCCCCACTGCAGTCCACTTTTTTAGATTCAGAATTTGAAACCTCTTTACTTCAACAAGCTGCACAGATCTATTGTGGATTGTGAATGTGGCACAGCAGGGCCCATGAGTACTGGAGTTGTGACAGAAGATGGATGTGGGAATGAACACATATTTAAACTAGGAGGGGGAGCAGTATTAGCAGGCAGGTGTTGAACCACAAAAACACACATAGTCGCAATGGTTCTCTCCCTACACACAAAAATGATATCTCTCCTCAAGCAGTGATAGACATGGAGGGAAGTTAATAGGGGATATAAAGATAGAGGAAGTCAGAAAAAGGGGGGGATGAGAAGGGGCATCACTCAAGGGGAGAAGGACAAACTTAATTTGTGGAAGGTGGCTTATTTTATGCTTGGAGCCTTGGGAAGAAAAAAGGAGTCCTTCCAGGCAGCAGGATCAGAAGTTCAGCAGAATTGTTTGCACTCATGGAAACAGGTATACCATTCCCACAGTAATGGGAACAAAGTGAAGGCTATCACAGTGACAATTTCGACAGTTTGGTGTGATGGTCTGCTGGTTTCCCGACACTGCTGTCTCTGGGGAGTTTGCCCCTTCCCCAAACGAACTCCAACTCAAAGTTGGTTATCTAAAGTGCAGTTGGTGTGGGGACAGAGCCCCCAGCATGGGGGTGCGGAGGGCAAAGCCCCCCTGCAAAAAACACACTTTTCTACAGCAACAGCACAATGCCAATTGGCAGCATTGTGCCATCTCTGTAGTGATGGTAGGTGAATTTCCTGTCTCTGCGGTGACATGGAAACATGGGCTATTGAGAACCACAACTGGAACCTTACTCTCCTGGGATGTACTCTATTCAGAAGGAACTGGGGTATGGGCAAGGTGGAGGGTGGCACTTTACATTAAGGAAGAGCACTAGGGAATGAATGCAAGGACCTGGGAGGGCATACAAAGTGGGTGCAGCTTGTTGTTGAAAAGGAAAAACCCCAGAGTGGGAGTGGCCTACCAGTTATGTAAAACCATGATAGAGTGGAAGAGGTTAGGGTACCCTCGATCACAACTCAGTTTGGTTCACCTTAGCCCGGAAGACTGGAGGACTAAGTTTAAGACTGGTATATTTAGACTTCAGGAGCACAGATTTTTGGAGAATGGAGAGTGTCACTGGGCTTGGGTTCTCAAGGAAGTTGCAGACAAGCCAAGTTACAATTTTGCATTTTATTTTATTTGTTAAAGTTATATGTTTAAAATAATAGTTCAGACACAGTCATTATTTATGCATTTAAGGTTTTGATAACCTGGTAAACAGACTAGGCTGAGGTCCTATTTTCAGGTGCAATCTGGGATTTAATACAAAAACCTAATAAGATCCCAATGCATACATCATAACTTTGCACCTTAATAACTTTTCCCTGTTCAATGGAATTGCATGAAAGTTTGCATGTACAATCCAGTGAGCAAGGTCTCTTGATCTGTAAGTTTGTGATGGTCAGATGTCCTGATTCCGAAATCCGGATAGTGCAAAATGTTGAAAAATCAGGGGCTTCAGTTTTTTTATTGCTCTCAGCTAGAGTCCAGACAGTTTGGAATTTTGTTCTGAAATTCTCAGGGTAGGAGGAACTTGCCTTAGAAAGAGGCATTTTTTTAATTTGGTGAACAAATATTAATCAGTTTCTGAGTCATAAGGATTTGAAATTTCAGTTCCGAGCATGCTAGGTAGGGTCTTTCTTTTATATGGTCACTACAAAAGAAGAATTACTAGCTCAAGAAAGAAGAATCTTCTTTTGTGAGCCAAAATTCTTCTTTCTTGACAAAAACATTTTCTTTCATATGGCCTCCATCTTGCTTTTCATTTTATCAATAAAAATAAAAATAGAAACTGAAAACCCATCAAAATGATGCCTCGAAGAAAAATAAAGACATAAATCTAGCTAAATAGATACATTTATCTCAATTCTGGAGTTTCTTTTTCAAAAACAACCCAGAAATATGGTTTTGGGACATCCATAAAATCCTTGTTGGAAGGTCTAGTGAGGGCTCCCAATTCTTGTTTCGTGAGCCAAAATTTTTCTTTTGAGTCTCACAAAAGAAGAATCTCAACTCATGAAAGAAGAACAGGATCTCACAAAAGAAGACATTTCTTGTTTCATGATCTTCTTTCATATCAAAAAAAGAGGGGGTTGTGATAGGGTTGGTGGGGTCCTGGGAGGGTACATATATTTAATTGGGAAAGAGGTAAGTTAGAGAAGGCATGTGTGTATAAGGAGAGGTCTGAGACATGAGAGTTAAATGTATTGGCTATGGTGGTGTGGTTATTGTACCTACTCCATTCAGAAGCACGTCAGAGGAAAAATGATTCCCAAGCTGACCTAGCATTTGTTTGAGTTGCATCCGAAACAGCCTAGGGGTTTGGGCAGTGAATTAAATAGTATTTTGCAGTAGGAGCTTTTATTTCCCTTGACAGCTATTGTACAGATGTTGTTTAGACCCATGTGAGTTTGTTGTGTGTAGTACTTTGTGCAAGAACATCCCTGTTGCAGAACTTGAATGTGTGTTGACTACGAAACATATCCAAAAAGGTTCCTGGTCATGACAGCTTGGAAAGAACAGTGTGGTGAAACCGCATGGGCAACTGATTGCAAGCAAGCGTAAACAGCGGTGCACAACAGTGCCCAGTTGGAACAGCATGGTGTGGTGTGGATCTGCATTGACAGAGAGAACAGGGGATAACAAGTAATGACCAGCAGGTGCAGCAATGAACACTTGGGGAAGGAAGGTGTTGGCAGCGTAGAAAGGGGAGCCAGGGGAGCATGCACATGTAGAGGTATAAATCAGTTGAGAGGGTAATAAAAGGCTGCAACCAGGAGGCGTACACCTCTGTCCCACATTGAGTCCCACCGTGGTAGTGTGCAGTGTGAGTGTTGGGGCAGTTCCTCTGTGACAATGTGTTGTGAGTGAGTTGGTACCTTCCCATCTGTTACCTCAGACCAGAGTGCTGGAGCCATGCAGCTGTGTTACATACACAGCCAAAAGGGTGCTATCCTGCTGACAGATGGCAGCTACCTGTACCACAAGGAGCACGTGTATAAAGACAAAACATTCTGGAAGTGCTTCTCATATGACAGGGGCAGATGCCTAGCCCGGCTGCACACCTATGGGGATGACATCGTCAATCACATAAGGGAGCACAACCATGTGCCTGAGGTGGGTCACATTGTAGCCAAGGAGGTGATGTGGTCAATGAGGGAGAGGGCCATGACCACCAGCAAGACCTCCAACCAGATCATTGCATCCTGTACTGGGTCCATGAATTATTGTATTGGGGGTAGGCTGCCACCTGTCCCGTCCCTGAAGCACATGATTCAGCAGGCCTGTGCCTCCACCTCCCATCCACTGCCAAAGCATGACACCATGCTTGACCTGCTGATCCTCGATGAGGCAGCAGTGATGGACACAGAAGAGGCGGTTCCTGCTGTATGACAGCAGCTGTGAAGAGCAGCAGTTTCTGATTTTCTCCACTGCCAGGAACCTCGTGTGCTGGGAGTGCAGCAAGACGTGGTACTGTGATGGGATCTTCAAGACCTGTCCTGCACTGTTCTCACAGCTGTACACCATCCACACCATGCAACAGTCCACATCTGTGCCTGCAGAGTTTTTTGCTGATGGGCTCAAAAAAAGGTGTCGCTTACACCAGGATGTTGCATCAGCTGTGAGCCCTGAGTCCATATTTGGCCCCCACCACTGTGACCCTGGACCTGGAGCAGGCAGCCTGGAAGGCATTCAAATCTGTGTTTTCCACCATCTTTATCCATGGCTGCTTCTTCCACTTCTGCCAGGCTGAGTGGTGGCAGGTGCAGCAGCTGTCAGAGGTGTGCCAGTGTCACAGCAGAGAGGAGGACTTTGCACTACACATCAGATTGCTGCCAGCCATGGCTTATCTGCCACCAGCAGATGTTGCCTCTGTGTTGGAGGAGCTTAGATCCTGGGACATCTCCGTAGCATGAGGACCTGCTGCAGCCATTATTTGATTATTTTGAAGACACCTGGTCGGTCATCCCCTTGACTGGGGTGGGGCATGGAGGCCACTGTTCATGATGCAGCAGTGGAACTGTTATGACTGTGCCCTGAATGAGATGCCCCAGACCAATAATGCCATGGAAGAGTGGCATGACCGCTTTAACTGCTTTGTCAGTGCCTGCCATCCCTCCCTGTGGCATTTCATACAGTGTCTGCAGACCAAGCAGCATCTCAGTGACACAGTCCTGGAGCAGGTCCTTGCTGGAATGTCTGTGGCCCCTTTAAAACACAATATAGGGACACCGGGAGGCATTTGCACTCCCTTGTGCATGGGTATAAGTTGTGGGGTAACTATGAATACCTGCATGGAATAGCCTATAACTTCCAGCTACAGGTGTGACCCTGATACCTGTGTGCCATACCCCTTCCCCTTCCCTCAGACTGGGTGGCTGCCTGCCTGCTGTTCCTACACTCTGTACTATTGCAGCTGTGTCCTGGCTGTGGCCTGACTTCCTGATGTCCTGACAGTGCTTGTAATTGTGTATCCTATGGCAGCTTGTGAATAGTAAAACATGTTCAGCACTGCATCCCTCAGTGTACTGTATGGTTCTTCCTGTGTTTGCTTCTAATCTGATCCCCTTGTTCTTTTCACAGGTGACATTACCGTGCCACACTGTTTGGTGGGTTAGCTCTTTTTACACTGTGCTATTCTGTGCTGCGTTGTTTTGTATATGCTATTTTTGTGCACGCTGTTTTGTTTTAGCTGACTTCACCTAGAGCCTCTAGAAAATGGCACAAGCTGTAGGGATAGTTTTCAGTTGTCACTAGGCAACATCAGGAGTGGCTATGTGGTGTAGTTCCCTAGTGTGTGAGAGGGGACTACACTTGCAAACCAACTGTGGCTGGAACATTTTAATTTTGATGTTCTGCCATCTGCAGACCTGTCTATTAGTCACATAGGCTTGTGTGTACTGTATTTATTATTTTATTTTTGTTCGTGAACAATTCCAGCACAGTTAGGAATGTGACCTGCTGGAACCACTTCCAGGTCCCATAGCACATAAACTTGACCTGTAGGGAGCAGGTGTCAGTGACTTGCATGAGAGGCAAACATGTCTGCATGTGTCTGTCATGTCAACTGGGGCAGATGGAAGAGCGATCCCAGTAACTTTGAATATCAACAACAAAGAAATATAGGTCAGTAGTTACTATCATTGTCTGGCCATAATTGTTACTGACCAGCCTAACTTCATCACACAGGTAAATAATACTCAGTATTCCAAATTAAAGTATCTTTGGTAGTCAGCAAAAGGGTTGATCTTAAAATCCCAAGTTTTGTTGGGAAACCTGATCCAGAGTTACAAGTGTCAGGAATACAAGAGTTTAACCATAACACAGTTCCAGTGTGTGCTATACCTATACTAGTGCAGCGTGGGAGCAGCTTTGTGGATAAGTGGCTGTTCCTGTGCTGAATTTTGCATCGCTGTGATATAAATTGAAAAAAATAATTGTTAGCCTTTATTTGTCTGTTCAGTATTTAGAGGGACAAGTGGTACTTTAGTATGTTGTTTGCCAACAGGATCACTCCACTTAGGTAGTAAAATGGATCCAGCAACTGGTTCAGTAACCCTTCTATTACAGGAAATTGGCATAGCTTATGTCATGCAACAAATTTAGTTTATGTGCTAATTCAAAGTTTGAGATTTTCATCTGTCACCAGTGCAAGGAAATTCAGCAAATAAAAATAAAAATCCTGGAACCTGAAATAGAATTAAGTAAAGTCTCAAATGATAATCTGTTAAAATAGTTGCATTGAAACAGGGATAAACACGGACCTACAGTGTATACTCATACGGACACCATTAATGAAAACATCCTAGACCAAAATGAGCAGCCCAGAAAAGGCAAAGAGAGGAGGAGGAGGATAAAGGGGTCAAAGAGGAATGGGTATCAGTGCAGAAAAAAAGGAGGCTAAAAAGGGGAGAAGGGCTATGAGCTTTCAAATATCTCCAACTAATCAGTATGAACCACTACCATCATTAGAAGGAGAAGCACCTTCTGACCTTATTAGCATTGAACAACCTGCTCATGAAGGTATTACACAAGGAAAGGTTCTAGCCCAAAGACAAATGTATGTCCTGGGAGACTGTATCCTAAAATGTTATGTCATGTACTGTATATCTGTAATCCGGATGAGCAAAACTGAACATGTAGCAGCTTTCAAGGAGCAAAGATTTCAGACATCATGCACATGTCTAATGGGTAACCCGTGAAGTGGGTGCATGAGGAAGGGCACTGTCCGTTATGGTGACACCTTCCTCGTGTAATCCACTCACGGCGACTGATGGGTAGGGTGACCGGATGAAGGGTGGGCGAACTAGGGCGACAGGCTGTCACATAATGTATATACGCAGAGGGGGTGGGAGCGAGCACAGCGAGCATGGGCTGGGGTGGAGAGGCTGTAGTGGGTGGCACTGTGGTTGTCAGTCGAGCTGCAGCGTGGCGGCCGGGATTGGGCAATGGCGGGGTGGCTGAGGTACTGGAGTTCGGGTCTACAGGGCTGGTGCGATTTTGTGCATGGCCCGAACTTTTATATTTTACTACTTTCACCCCCAACCTGCACCCCCTAGAGTTGAGAATACTAAAGTAGTGCGGTGCTGGGGTTGCCCCACCACAAAAAATAGTAAAAATATGTCCTGGCACTGTTGTGCTGGTGCGCCAGGGTTGTCAGAGTGCCGAAAATGTGTTCAGCACTCTGACTGAGTGATAATGGCGATCGCCTTTAGGCGTTCGCCGTTATCACATAGACCCTGTCTAATGACATCTTAAAAAGTGCAGGGAATAATCCCCTAGTAGTAGTGCATATGGGAACTACCAATGTGGCAGCTCAGACATTGGAGAGATCAAAAATGATTTTATCACCCTAACAAAAACACTGGAACAAAAAAGATGTGAAATTTGTTATTCTGAGCTGCTATCGGTTCCAAGAGCTAGTCAGGAAAAGCAACACAAGATAAAAGTTATAAACAAATGGCTGCGTAAATGGACTTTGAAGAAAGGGATAAAGTGCATGACATGCTGGGAAACCTTTGAAAACAACTATGGACTGTACAGTTGGGATGGGCTTCACTTAAACAGAAGAGGAGTGCATTACTGGGAAAGCAAATAGAGGAATACATAACATGATCTTTAAACTAAATTCGGGGTGGGGGCTTAGTGAATTAATGTCAAGCAAGAGTGACCAGGGAACACACAACAAACCCATTCAACAATATAAATTACTATTAGTAAATGCAAGAAGTCTGAATTTACCAAAATATCGGAACTGGAAATCTTACTGCTTAGAGATAAAATTGATATAGCAGCCATAACTGAAACCTGGTGCAACATAACATGTGACTGGTCATGCAAAATTTCAGAATATAAACTCTTCTATAAAAATAGAGTGTACAAAAAAGGTGGAGGTGTATGTACAAACAGAAAAATTGAACATGAATGCATAGAACTAAACAGGGGTGTAGCTAGCTTTTTTTACAGGGTGGGCAAAGCCTGCTAAAGTCCTGTTTTCCTAGTAAATCACAAATTAACATGTTGGGGTCTGGGGGCTGCCTAGGCCACCAGAAGCTATCAGGTTGTTGATGCATTCTGGTGCATTTGAAGGTCATGTTGACACTATTTGGCTGCTGTTAAAGCCTTCTTTGACTTGTTACAAAACAACCAATACCCCATCAAAATAACTAGGGCCAGATATTCAAACAACTGTACCTAGCGCAAGTCCATAGTGCTGGAATAGCTGATTTATGGAGGGCTGCATTGAAAAAGCTCTTTTATTAGTGCCGGCGCTTGTGTGGTAGCACCGACGCTAACAGGTAATGGCATGCAGGGACATTGACAGGAGAGTGCCCATGAATGCCAGCAGCACGGCATATTCAAATGTAGCGCCATGCTACAGGCATTAGTGTGACCTGTAGCATGATGCTAGATACTGCCGGGAAAAAGCTGGCGGTAATGCGGTGGTGCCACCCCATGATTCCCGACCCCGTTCCATGTAAAATATAGGACCTATCCCTGGTAGTCAGTGGTCCCCCACCCCCCTGCATGAATCCTGACCCATTTCCTTATGATTTCTGTGTTATTTCCATGGTAGTCTAGTGGTCCCCCACCCCCTGCATGAATCGACCTGTTTCCTTATGAGTTCTGTGTTATGTCCACGGTAGTCTAGTGATCCCCACCCCCTGCATGAATCCTGATGCCTGGGGTCAAAGAATACATTTCACGGTGGTCAGTGGTCCCCACTCAGATGTGCACTTGGTACCCCCCTGAACATGGCATCCCTCTGGAGCGGTGACCAGCTCAGCCTCCTCTCTCCACCACGGCCAGCCACCGACTGCGGTATTTGGAGTGCTACTGTATTGAATAGGCATGCCTATTCAATACAATGGCACTCCTGAATACCGCAGTCGGTCGAGCTGGTGAGAAAGGAAGACTGACGATCGCGGCTCCAGAAGGATGCGTGTTCGGGACGGAGGTGCACGGCTAGTGGGGCCGAGGCCACTGGACTACCAGGGAAATATATTCTTTGACTGCGGCCGGGTCGGATTCATGCGGGGTGGGGGACCACTAGAATTCCATGGAATAACACAGAAATTAATAGAAATGGGTCGGGATTTGTGCAGGTGGGGTGGAGGATCACTAGACTACCATTGAAATAACACATATATTACTAGGAAATGGGTCTGGAGTCATGTAGGTGGGGGACCACTAGACTACCAGGGACATTACTCTTCAATCTATTGTGAATGGGTCAGGATGCACCGACTGTGCCTGGCAGCACAGAGTTCTATCTGCTTCTGGCCTGCACTTCTATTCCAACCAACAGGAGATGCTGTGGGTATGTCTTGGCCTGCAGCGTCCAGCCTGTACTTCCATTCCGACCAAAAGGGGGGGCTTTGTGCTCCATGCAGTAGCACCGGGCAAACTGCATGGTAATGTATGCTGAGCAGCACTTAATGAGATGCAAATGTACTTGTTTGCCCACGGATTACCTAAGTAGGCTCATTTGCATGGGAGCTTTGAGTATAGCTCCCGTTTGCCCAGGCTAACCAATTTGCACCGAGCTAATGTGTTAGCACTGTGCAATCAGAGTTAGCCCAGGCAAACCTCACTTCAGCATAGCACAGTTCTGCAGAGTGTGGCTTACATTGTTGTTTGCAGTCATACCTCTCAACTGTCCCTGATTTTACCTCAAAATTTTACTCTGTTCCTCCTAAAAATTGTGTTTCTGTGACCAAACAGTGGGGGTTATAAGCATAAAATAATGTCAAACATTAATGTTACTGACGTGTTCTTCCTTAGAAAATGCATTTTACACTAAACCACTTATTCTACCAGCTTCCTGAGTGGATATCACCAATTTTTAAGGTGTGTCCCTGATTTTAAACCTTTGACCCTGATTGTGTTAAGCCTTGTCCCTGATTTATGAGGCAGGAGGTTGAAGGGTGTGTTTGCAGTAGGCGTGAGACATCTCTGTGCAATCACACAATGTTCTCCACCTACAACACTGGCTTGCTACAGAGTCTAATGAGCTGCAGTTGCAGTTTGCACTTCCCTGTCACTATATTCATTGCTGTCTTATTCCCAGGCTATTTTGCCCTGTACTCCCAGATCAGTTTGCCTGGCTCTAGACTGCTATATTCAGCAGGATTAGCACCAGGCTATTTCCTTTTCAATATAACTGGCTTTGTGCTTGGGGCTAAGTTTGCCTGCCAGGCAGTGCTAATTTAGCCCCGGGGCAAAGTTTTGAATATCTGGCCCTTAGTGTTTTATTTTCTTTAAAAAATTGTCAAATCTAAAGCAACTTCTTAATCAGTATCAAGGAGCAGAAACCACACACGTCTCTTATCCAGAATATTCAGCCATAAAATGTTCACACTGGGAACCATATTGCACATAGGGGGTGGGATATTCAGAAGGGTTGTGCATGACGCGATACAGTTGCACCATGCACAACCCACTGATACGTCCCGGCGCGATATTCAAAAGGGAAAGTGCATGGCACAAATTCCGATGCACCGGGGCGCATCTGTAATGTATGCGGCGCAAGTAGGAGGCGTGCCATGCATACCCGCACATCCGATATTCAGCCTGGGATGTCACGAAGCCCATGAGCATAACCCCTACATGCGCCGCATACAGTTGTTCCAAAAATAAAGGAGCAACAAGCCGCCACCCACAGGTGAGCTGTCGTAATACAGGGCCGAACACAGCAGCTGCCAGCTGTGGGTAGCCACCAGCTCTGGCGGCACCCTCCATCAGGTAGCACCCCCATGCCTGATCATGGGCAGAAGTAGGAAATTAAACAGTCCTATATCCCTGGTGGTCCAGTGGACCACTCGCAGCCGATCATGGGCATAAGTATAAAATAATAAACTCCTATATCCCTGGTGGTCCAGTGGACGCTCCGCAGCCGATCATGGGCAGAAGTATAAAATAAGATTAGATCCATCCTGGTGGTCCAGCGGTACCCCCCCCACTCTCCACTGAGCCCGGCACTCTGCTCCCCAGTCAGTGGCAGGCAGCAGCTCCCCACCTGCAAGCCGCCCGGCCGCCACCGACTGACTGCGTACAGTACAGCTGTGCCCATTGGTCCCACAGCATGGGCCAATAGCGTGCAGATTCATACTGTACTACACAGTCGATATGTGAATGGATTCATTCACATATCTGGACTAATAACAATACAATACGACTCTGCATGCCCATCCGCCCCGCCAGACCATTGGGCATACAGCTGTACTATACGCAGTCAATCGACAGGCAGCCGGGTGGCTTGTGGGTGGAGAGGCCACCGCTGCTGACCTGGGGGTGAGATGTGAGGGCAAATGGGAGGGTGGGGAGAGTACCGCAAGACCACAGATGGATCTAATCTTTTAGACTTCTGCGCGGATCGGGCTGAGGCGCAATCCACTGGACTACCAGGGTATAGTAGTTTATTATTTTTAGACTTATGCCCGCGATTGGACTGGCAGTGGTCCACTGGACCACCAGAGGTATAGTAGTTTATTATTTTTATGCTTATGTCCATGATCGGGCTGCGAGCAGTCCACTGGACCACCAGGGATATAGGAGTTTATTATCTTTATACTTATGCCCGTGATCGGGCTGTGGGGCACTTTGCCGCTTGTGCAGGGGGTGTCAGTCCCCAACGGCTGCAGCCTGGCAGCAGGGGCAGGGCGCAGGGCACCAGAGAGGGCGATCTGCATGCAAATGGGGCTGGCACGACATGCAATTGGCCCTATTTGCTCTTTTGCAGACATTATGACCCATTTGTATGTGCACCTTTGAATATCGAGGTTGATGCGCCTAGCACAATGGCACTTGCACTAGTGCATCCCCCTGACC
The DNA here is from genome assembly GCA_016271365.2 of Neoceratodus forsteri. NCBI lineage: Eukaryota > Metazoa > Chordata > Ceratodontiformes > Ceratodontidae > Neoceratodus > Neoceratodus forsteri. Next base: position 47,938,177 of record CM057451.1, read on the forward strand.
CTCTCTGGCCACTTGCACTGGTGCAGTGCCACTGCACCATGCACAATGTGGGTGGCCACAGAGCGATATTCAATGGTGCTGAGCCATGGCGCAGCACTGTTGAATATCACCCTGTCAGCACCCTGGCACATTCCAGTTGCTCTGTACCCAGGCTTGTGCCACAGCCTGATGCAGTCTGACTATCCCACCCAGGGTTTACAAATGCTATTAAAACAAAATACAGTACAAGGGAAGTGACCATTTTGGAGATGAGATACGCTACCACCATTTACAAATTTTTTTGTCCATCGCTGTCTCTCTTGTCTCAAGTAAAATTATGGCTACTGGCTAGCCAGAGTAAAAGAGAGCCCTATGTAGCAGCAACCAAACAGTCCCTGATCACTGACCACAGCTGCTATTTGGCTAAAAATAAATCTTGCAAAACAAATAATACATATTCATAATGAAGGTCAGAGGCCACTCCAGGTAAAGGCAATCATTGATCTTTTGCCTTTATTATGATTATATATTTATCATTACTGTGTTATACAGATCAGACTGGTACAGTAACTGCTACACCCAGTGCTTATGCCATCCAGACCCATTCAAACAACTGGGAAGACAAGGTTTGTTTATACTGTAATGTCTTTTAGGGTAAAACTAAATAGAATACAAAAACCTCATAGCACCTTGCCCACTGGGATTATCAAATAAACACACATGAACTTTAAAACAAAATGCAAATCCCTCACAAAGTACACATTCCAACATTTATTCGGTGCGATGCAACCCAGTTCCATTTATTTTCCTGTTTGTTTTTAAAACCATTAATGATCTCCAACATTGAAGGCTGCATAGTGCATACCTATGCGCGGGGGGGGGGGGTAACTCGATGACCATAGGTCATAGGTTTGAATAACTCAACGGCCACAAGGGCCATAATAGATCACCACTGTTCAGTGGTAAAACTCCCAGCCCTGTCCCCATATATAGTCCAACCTTGCTTTTAATGTACCTAGCGTGGTACATTTACCACTTCCTCTGGCAGCGCATTCCACTCATTCACCACTCTCTGATTAAACCATATTCCTCTCCTATATGTTCTAAAGAATTGCCTTTAATTGCTTACAGTGACCTCTAATAGACCTGCCTGTCTGTATTTTATTACACAGGCCAGCAGATTCTAACAGGCTAGCATCTTTAAATGCCCTAAATACATAGACTAAGTCATCTCTCACCCTCCTATATGTTATAGAGAAAAGATGGAGCATCTGTAACCTCTCTGCATAACACTTATCCTTAGTCAGAACAATTTGCTTTGTTAAGCTCCTCTGTACTCGTCCATAAGACTTTATAATACCAACACTCTGGGATGTCAAAAGCGGGCTCTATACTCCAGAATAGGTCTAGCCAATGTTTTACCTAGGGCAACAGAACCTCCTCTTTCTACTGCATATGTTTCTAAATATATTACCCATAATTCGATTAGCTTTCTTAATTGACTCCTATTGTGGTGTTCAAAACCCAGGTCATTGGAGATAATTACCCTACATCTTTCTCACTAGTGGTGACACATAAAACTCTATTGTTTAATACATATTCTGCTGTGAGGTTGTGTCAAAGTGTATTACACTACACTTATTTTCACTTGAAGGATAATCTATGCTTGATTGCAACTGTTGTATGGATTCAACGTTAACTATGGCTCCCACCTTTGTAACATCTGCATATTTACGTATCCACACTCCATCTGAACCCCGCATACCTGAGGCAAAGATGGAAAACAGAGTTGGCCCCAAGATCAATCCCTGCGGCACACCACTAGTCACAACACCCCACTCAGAGAAGAACCCTCTTATTCACACTCTTTGTAACCTGTTTGAAAACCATGATTGAATCTATTTCATTAGGCCAGATCTACCCCCATGTCTCTTAACCCTTAGGCTGCCAGAAGATTTAGAACGCATAGGTTTTTAGGACAAGATATCTTGTCGGCGGCAGCCTAAGTTAATACCTCCAATAACTTGAGATGTGATACAGAGTCAAAAGCCCTTCTATAATACAAGTACATCACATCCACTTTGAACCCCTGATCCAGTGCTCTACTAACAGGCTCAAAAAATCCTGGAGATTTGTGACACATGACCGCCCCTGATAAAATCCATGCCGGGTTACATCCAAGATATTCAGACTTTGTAAGACATCAATTAAAATATGTTTAATGAAACCCCCAAGTATTTTACCAACCTGGGATGTTATACTTATAGCTGGTAATTCCCAACTTGTGATTTATTCCCTTTTCTTTTAAACACTGGAGAAATATGTGTTATTTTCCAATCACGTATGACCTCCCCAGAAGTCAGTGATCTATTGATCAACAGGGTGATGGACCAGATAGTTCCTCTGCCAGTTTACTCAAGAACATTGGGTGAATTTCATCAGGCCACACGTTTACTCACATCCAAGCTTCTCAACCTCTTATAAACTTCTACCCTAGTGATTACAAATTCCTTGCCTTCCTTATCACTATTACTATTTATTAAATCCTCTCCATCTTGTTTATGGTATACTGATAAGAAATAATCATTACATTTATTTGCCATATCCACCGCATTGTCAATAATGGACTCTCCATCAATAATACTACTAGTACATATTTCCTGTCCTGAGACTCCACTATAATTATAAAACTGCTTCCCATTATCTTGTGCACTTGCTACTACTTGTTCTACCTTTGATTTTCCCTTTTATAGCCAACTTACATTTTTGACTAATGTAGTATATTTCCCAGATTTTACAGTAGTAGGACATTTTTAAATTTCTTATATGCCTTATTCCCTTTTTTTTTTTTTTTTTTAGTTAGACTATGTGCCTGTTCCTTCCAGCTGGGGTTGTACCTATGGTTCCCTCCATCTATCCAGCTGACACCCTCTCCAATGCCCCAACTTCAGCTGGAGCTCTGATCCCTATATCCTGCTCCTCCTCACCACATCGTGGTGGATACTCACCCCACATGCCACGGAAGACCAGTTGGCAGGCACACCAGGGAGTGACGTGGGTGCACTTATCGCAGTGATGCAGATCCCCACCTTCCTCCTGCACATAGGACTTGCACAGATTGTTTTCCTTTTTTGCCCACAACATAGGCATGCAGTGATGCCAAGGGCTCTCCGTACTTGTGTCCACGCCCAGAGCCTCCAGCATCAGCCTACGCCAAACCCTCACTACTGATCATGTCCTGTACTAGCCCCCAGCCACTGCCAGGAACCAGTACTACTGCAGTCATCCTCCCACCCTCCTCAGAGAAGGAGAGTGGTCCTTGGGATGCTCGATCCTCCTCCTGCCTGGCTGACCCCTAGCACCCGAGGTTGCTCCTGACCCCGGTCACTGGTGTGGTGCAGGTGTGGCATCCAGTGCCTCAACCCTCAGATCCACCGGACCAGCCCTTATTCCTTTTTTTTAATTAGTTTCTGAATTCTGTGAGAAAACCACATAGGAATCCTACCTCGTTTATTATATTTTTTTTGTCACAGGGACATAATTGTCCATGCACCAACGGATTTTATTCTTAAACCTCTTCCAAGCATTCTCCATATTTATACCTTGTAACTCATTTTCCCAATACTATGTCCCCAAGAGTTGTTTCATACCAATCAGATCCATCCTATTATCATTTCTAATTTCTGTACAACCAGAAATAGTTATTACTATTTATTAAACCCTTTCCATCTTGTTTATGGTATACTGAGAAGAAATAACCATTACACTTATTTGCCATATTCACCTCATTGTCAATAATGGACTCCCCATCAATAATACTACATAAGTACTTATTTCCTGTCCTGAGACCCCCATGGGGTTGAAATTTCCAACAGTGGTTGAGGTGTCACACGTTCTCAGAGAGCACTGTATTATTGTGTCCTACTCCTTGTGATAGAATATGTGTATTTGTAAAACTTTGATCACACACATTTTACACATTATATCACGAGGTCATACTAATACAGTCCATCTGTCCCTTGGCTCAGCCTCAGACATAAAGTGTGCCCCTGTCACTTTCTCTTTATCAATTTGATTGAACCTGGGCAGGCTGGTGGCTAATCAATGCTTCCCTCCCAGTCCCCTCATCCACAAACAGAAGCAGAACCCACAACAGACAAACCTTGCTGCTGCTGCTGTCTCCTTGATCCAACTACTACTGCTGTGTCTGTTACAACATGTAGCTGTTTCATTTCTGCTCCATCATGCTCCCTCTCTTAACCGATAGTGCTGAGTGTTTTTGCCTTGCTTGCCTTACCATGCCACTTGCCAGACGGTATCAGACAATGGATGCTGGACCATTGCTCATTTGCCCTTCTCTTTGCCAGCCCTGTACTGCCACCAACAGTTCCAGCATCAAAATTGACATCTGAACAGCACCCAAACATCAGCAAGCACTAATACAGGCTGCCATGCCATTTACATTTTACCACATGTGGCAGGAGGGAGAGCTAGCAGTCCTGTACATGCACTAATGTGCATGCACCTGCCAGGTCACATGCAAGGAGGAGTGGATGGATACCTCACTCAGATGCTCAGAGGCAACCAATAGATAGAGATGCTGTAGACAGCCTGAAGCTGGCTTAGACCAGACAGCCAGTTCAGGAGTCAACTCGGGACAATCTTCAGGCATGGGCAGCAGGACTCTGTTTCTGATGGTGTTTTGTATGTTTGTATGAGGAGGGAGGGCTGGGTGATGCAGCTACAGAATTGAGGGCTAGCTGCATAATTGAGCAGACTCGATAGACCCTGAGACCTGTTTCTGCTGGCATTTTATAATATGCCATAAAAACTCGGAGGTTCAAAGTCCCACTCTGAGTGCTCATAACAGCTGGGGGGCAGCCTGCCCCCCATAATCTATGCCACTGAGCTAAATATTGGTAATCACTCAAATAATGATACAGAAACCATATGGCTCCATCATCACTTTAAAAATGGCAAAAAACTGACAACTATTGTTTATTTATTTATCAGGTAAGTGTACTGGATTACAATTCCTTTTACAGGTGTGACATGAGGTCTCAGAACATATATCACAGTACATTTTACATTATACAATAGACATTGCACATCACAAGTAGGAATACAAATTCCACATCATGTCAAATACAAAATTATTCATACAAATGTTCACAATTAAACAATTCTTTAAAATAGGATATTAATGTACATGAAAAGGTACTATAGCTTGATAGGCACTGAATCTGTGGTGGAAAATGAAAATTGTTATTGCCCACCATCCAGTACCCAGGAGTACAATGAATACCTGAATTAGTTCCTGCATTTAATTTATTAGATGTGATAATACTGATGGACTTCAAAGAGCTAGTAGATCTGACAAGCAGTTGAAACCTTATTTTTTTTCTGATAATTACCAACCTGTGAGCAAATTTATGATAGCCCTTCATGGTAAAGCAGTGATTATTATTTTCTTTTTTAAAAATTTTGTCTGACAGTATTTCCTCCTGTTCTGCTGGTCACTATCCCTAGCCACAAAAACCAGAAATGATGCTGTGGGGGAACAGGATTGTAGCTAGTACCCCTCAAATTAATGTAGTCTACCTTAGTTTTCACCTCACCACCCTGCCTGATTCCCACAAGGTAGACAGAAGAGATGCATGGGATGCCCGGGTGGGATGATCCAGAAATATGGTAGGAAAATAAGACTGTGATCTCAGACAGAAAGTTTTACTAGAAAAGACTCCCACCCTGCTCCACTTTAATTATTCTGGTCATGTACTGACAGGTGAGCTGGGTGATACAGGATATGAGCAGGCAGGCATGCAGTGGTCGGGTAATTGTGGTGCCATAAACTTTAAATTGAAACCCCTGCTTTATCTTTTGTCCATCGACTTAGCCCTAGGTTAATAAATCAAATTAACTCTCCTTTCTGTTTTTGCGCTTTAGTGTGTATCTCTCCCTCCCTCCATCTCTCTCTCTCTCTAATCGATGGATATGGGAGGTGTCGATTAAGAATGCCTTACACATAAATGCGGTGGGAATCAGTGGCTCTTTGTCTACAGTGCTGTATTGGAAAGGTAAAATACGGAAGCCCTCATGTAGTCTGATAGAATTTAATCTAACTTATTTTTTGTTAAAGTTTCAAGATGAGCAGCATGACAACGCACTGTCAAGTTACTGATTGAAAAAGTTACATTTTGCATTACATGGTTTGAATAAGTATGATTAACTGTGTTTGCTGTTGGATGTTTCTTAATGACAGTCCCCATGCGTGTTCTATGTTTCAGTTCTTTAAACTTCTTTAAAGTGTAAATGTATTTTTTTTTCACTCTTCCAGTTCTGCAGGAGTGAGCTGTCAGATGTGTGAGATGGGATTCCTGGCTTTATTCTAAAAATTTGCCTGTCTGCATTCAAAGGTTAACCTCAACAAAAAACAACCAGACATTGGCAGTTTAAAGAAACACACGTCAGCACAGAACAAGCAGAGCAACTGCTATTAGGAAAGGATCGGCATCATGCACAATCTGTTTATAGCACATAATGCAAACACGTCTTTTTCAGTCAATAACTTTCCAGTGTGTGCTGTGCTGCTGGTCTTCAGAAAAGTTAGTAACATTACAATCAGTCTTAATAAAGTACATGAGAAACAAAAACATATTGTAGGGCACAGAATTTCAAAGCTTTGTGATCTGATCCTACAGTGTAGTACCTGCACCAGTCCTGCTTGATTCAAGTGCCAGTGCTGGAAAGCTTCCCCCACAGCGTGACTTTGATGATGTCAAACCTGTGCATGCAGCTCCCATCACAAAGCCATTTCTAGTAAGAGGACTCTCTCAGTGCTGGTTGGTAGACATAATACCTTCACAATTTTAAGGAATTTAGCTATACAAATACTGAGTAATTACACTAACCCAGCACTCTGGTGAGCAAAATGACGTAAAAACATACAGATACACTAGTTCTTTAACCTACAGTACCTGAAACTGACTGGGAACAACTCACAAGCAGTACCACCTTAGACGCACATTTTTTAAACTCCTTATTAATGGCAGGATTACAACAGAAAACTATAGAACACACAAGGGAAAAATATCCTACATCTAATCATCGCCAATTTAGAGACTATTATATGCAACATAAACGTTAAGGAACACTGGGAACAGTGATCATAATATGCTAACATTGAGACTCTTGGCAGGACCTTCATCGACAACCAAAACATCTTTGTATGGAATTATGCAAATGAACACTATAACATGATCAGGAAACTCTCAACTGTATTCATTGCAAATTAATTAAAGGACCTATCAGTAGAAGATAATTGGGAGGTCATAAGAACTATAATAAAGGGGTTGAAGATAAATTCAACCCAATTAAAAATAAATAATAAAAAGGGAAAATTCCAAAGCAGTTGACAAATAACCTACAAAAACAAATGAGGAGAGTGGAACATGCCTTTAATACCTTTTAGAAAAACCCTTCTGAACTAAGTCTAAATATAAATTAGAGTTAAAAGAGATGAAGTGTTTAATAAGCAAAGAGCTGAAGGAACCTAGAACCTAGGATCACTTACACAAAAGACAATCAGAAGTCCTTTTCCTCCTATGTCAATAATATGAGAAGTGGCAACAGAACAATAGGTCCTTTAATTGAAAATGGAGATACACTAAATAACCCAATTCAAATAGCAGATACTCTAAACAATAATGTTTGCACAGTCTTTAGTGCCAAGAACAACTGTAAAGTTATAGATGAGATCCCTCAGATGAACATACAGGGATTTACTAAGGAGGATGTTTTGACGGTCTTAAAGACCATTAAACCCAATTCATCACCAGGACCAGGTGGTATTCACCCTAAATTTATTAAGGAATTCGCATCATCTCTGTGCATTACATTTCAGATATTATTTAACAAGTCTTATGAAAAAGGGGAGTGTCTGTCTGACTTGAAAAAGACCATAATTACCTCAATGCGTAAGAAGGGTAGTAAAGCATTAACAATGAATTATAGACATATAAGCCTTATGTCAGTCCCATGTAAGTTAATGGAGAAACTAATAAAATCATAATTTGACAGTGAAACAATAGAAGGGGTTGCAGGACTCTACTCAGCATGGTTTTACCCTGGCAGGTCATGTACCACAAATTTTTGATGCTAAAATGTTTATTAATTTATAGAATATGCACCACATATATGCATAAGTACATACATGAACTGAGACCATACTGATATATGGTATGTCTGGATCTCAGAGAAATACATTGAGATCTGAAGCATTGACTTAGATAAATAAAGGTTAGTCAGGGTAAAGTAATAGGCATATTCGAAAAAACAAAGTAATGCATGAGGCTGACAAATTATGACATGACTCGCTTTATGTATATGCATTCAGATAGAGACCATGGTATACTAAACCTTGACATTCCAAAGTAACCAGAAGAGGCTTAAAAATAAAGTAGTTAGTCTCAAAGTAGAACTAGATGCGGTGCAACCTAATATTTAAGTTTGTACTAATATCAACTATATACAAAAACAAGGCAATCAGATTTAAAAAGTGAGTCAGTTATTTAACAAATTCTATGACATCAGAGGGGCAGCATTTGCTGGTGAGGAAGCTGAAGAGCCTCTTCCAGAGCAAGGTGGGGAGTCGTGCAAGGTGGCCTTTGGGTGGACGTCATGGCAGTACTGTGAGTTGAGGAAGGGCTGCCAGCATAACTCGAACTGAGAAGTTTGGCCTGCAGCAAAGCTGGAGAGTCTCTCCAGCATGGCACCTTGGGCTACTGCCAGAAGGAATTCCTGGAAGGTAGGAATATCAGGGTATCTCCATCTCATCAGGATTAGCCTTTTGGCAATAGCCCCTATTCTAGTAATGCATTTAGCCCTGGGGCAATATTTAGGTGTGGACGGACCTCCACACCCCAATAAAAGGAGAGAAGGATCAGGGTTGACCATAGGGAGTATTTGCTTACACATAACCTGGACTGATAGCCAGAAGGAATGAAAAGAGGGGCAGGCCCAGAGAATGAGAAAAAGATTAGCCCCTAGATTACCACATCTCCAGCAGTTATCGGCCTTAATGAGACCCATGCACTTAAGTTTGGCGGGGTCTCGATACCATCTATGTAGGGTCTTATTCATTATAAGGCAGGTGCACTCATCTCTGCAAGCAGTGAATCCTTGCCCAGCTATGAGCCCATTGGCTCAGAATAGGGTCTGTAAATCTGACTGCCATTACACTCTAGCTACTCAGGTAAGGTCCTAGTGGCATCCCTGAGAGCTGCATAGATCACACTCACCGGTTTTAGAGGCGCTTCCCAAGCACCAATGGGGTGGGAATCTGAGAGAGCTCCTTGTGGAGTGGGGCCTTGAGGGTGGGTGATGGCATCCCTAATTTGGAGATATCTCCAAAATGGGTCCTGGGGTGATGAAATCGAGTTTTCAGGGCTTCAAAGGAGTCAAGAGAGCAGGTGCTTGTGGGAGTAACAAGTCATGTACAAGGAGATACCTTGGGCTTCCCACAGCTTCCATGGAGCATGTGGTTCCCTATTTGTATAACAGGGTTGTTCCAAAGAGGAGTAAATTCACAAGGCATCAGTTCTTGGCCTAAGAGGGCCAGTGTTTTCTTTCAGTATTTAGCTGAAATCAATTGGAGGGAGGGAGCCCAGAGGGTGGGGACTTACCATATAGAACCATTGCTGCGGAGGGAGCATGTACCAGAAGTGCTTCCAGCAGGAGCCAGGAGGGAGAAGCCTGACCTGTCTTGTAGAACCATCTAGTAGTCTGAGCTGAGACATAGGCCATGTGGTACCCTTGTAGCCAGGGGAGTCCCGACCCACCTCTACTCCAATGCTGCCTCAATTTGAGTTTGCTGAATCTGGGGTGGGACCTCAATTTGAGTTTGCTGAATCTGGGGTGGGACCCCTCCCATAAAAAATTGCCCATTAGGGTCGCCATTTTTTTAAACCATTTCTGGGGGATGTGCACTGGTAGATGAGCCAGAATGTATAGTATCTTGGGGTGGGCATTAATTAATGGAGTCAATTTTCCCAGCTACCAAAAGGTTGGTAAAGTTAATTGAGGCATTTTGTCTAGATTCAGATGGAGGATAATGCCCTAGTATTTGATACTGTTTGGTGACCATTTTAGCCCTAAAGTATTAAAAACTTCCCCTGAGGATACTGAGTTTAGTGGAAGGACCTCAGTTTTAGATTGGTTCAGCTTAAGCCCAGATACCTGGGAAAACTCTGCCAAAATATTGAAGATATCTTTGATCACTTGAGGAGTATACTCTGTAGTGATGAGGAGATCATCTGCATAGAAGAATGTTTTGAAAATGGAGTCCCCTCCTCGTATCCCAGGAATCTGGGAGGATTCCCGAAGAGCAATGGCCAGAGGTTCTATAGCTAGGATGAATAGGAGTTGGGAAAGGGGGCAGCCTTGCCTTGTGCCTTTCTGTACATGAAAGGGTTTAGTAAGGTTACCATTGGTCAAGACTGATGCCATGGGCGAGGAATATAGGAGCTTCATCCACGATGTGAAGGTTGGTCCCATTCCCATTGTAGAAAGGGTGTAGAATAGAAAGGGCCATTCTACCGAGTCGAACGCCTTTCAAAATTGATGGCCAGAACTACAGAGGGCGTTTGGACAGTTTGGTAAGGTGTATTAATGAGACCAAAGTTCTATGGTGGTCTGACCCTAAACATCCTTTAATGAAACTGGCCTGTGAGGGATGAATTAGGCCTGGGAGGAGGTGCTTAAGTCTGGTATCCAGGACTTTTGCCAGAATTTTGGCATCAGCATTGATGAGCGATATGGGGTGGCAACTGCTCAGGGAGAGCGGGTCTTTCCCCTTCTTTGAGAGAACTGTAATAGTAGCTTCTCTCAATCAAGGAGGAAGGCAATTTTTCAATAAGGAATGGCAAAATGCTCGGACCAAATATTGAGCCAGATTGAGACCTGGGAATCGGTAGAGGTCTATAGGCAACCAATCCCTACCCAGGGACTTGCGAAGGTTTATGGATTTAATAGCCTCTGTCACCTCTTCTTCTGTTATTGGGGATTCCAAAACTTGGGAATCACTCTCTGGAATTCAAGGGATAGGGAAACGAGGTTAGAAAGCCTTGGATTTTAAGTGGGTCAGGAGGTTGAGGAGATGCATATAGTTGTTCATAAAACTGTGCCATGATCCCTTTTTTTGGAGTAGCATTTAACTTCATGTTTGTCAATTAAGGCGTGTATATTGCGAGAGGCATGTTGATGCTTCAACCTATAGGCAAGGAGTTTGCCAGCCTTTTCCCCCCTTTCCAGTATGCATGATGTAGCCTCCTAGGATTCAGTTCGGCCTGGTGGGTTAGGTGGGCATTGAGGGAGATTCTAGTACTAGTCAGCTGGGCTAGTAAGGTCTAGGATGGAGTTTGATTGTTAAGAGCCTTATATTGGGATTCTAATTGATGTAGTTGTTTCTCTAAGGCTCATTGATCAGCCTCTCGTTGGCACCTCCTAGCAGAGGCAAAGGCAATTATTCTGCCTTGGATAGTTGCCTTGAATGCCTCCCAGAGGGTGGAGTCGGAGACCTCGCATTATCATTGCTTCCCCAGTAGTCCGCCACTTCAGGGCCAAGCCACTTCTGGAAGGCAACATTGTCTAACAGGAGGGGGTCAAGGCACCAAGCAGAGGATGGAGGGGTGGCTGAGCACTGCCTAATCAGAAGTTATATGGGTGCATGATCTGAAACAATGATTGGGTGTTTATGAGAGTGTACAACCGTTTCATATATCCCAGAGGAGATGAGCCAAAGGTCTATTCTGCTGGAGGATCCGTGAGCTGGGGAAAAGCAAGTAAAGTCTTGGTCACCTGGATGCTGTGCTCTCCAGGCATCCATCAATACTTGCTCATTAATCTCTGTACAGCTAGCTTAGCTTGTCGATGTGGTTCGGGGTCTTGTTACTCCTATCTCTTATATGATCCAGTGTCAAATTAAACCCCCCCCCGATTAGTACTGGAGCTTGTTTTAAGTTGAAGTCAGAAAGAGCCTGATTGATAGTATGGAAGTACTGAGGACAGTCTTGATTAGGAGCATAAATATTGGCCAGGATCAATGAGCCCATGGGGGTTTCTATCTCTGCTAAAACCCATCGTCCTTCCTTGTCATGGGTGTGTCTGAGAAATTTCCAACCCAGCGCTTTATGTAAAAGTATGGAAACTCCTTGTTTGTGGGAGGTAGCCACACTATGTATCTCTTCGCCCACCCACCCTTGTTTGAGTTTCTTTGCTTCTATAGAGGAAAGTTTCGTCTCTTGTAAAAACGCTATGAGAGGGCCTAATATTTTAAGATGAATCAGCACTTTTTTCTTTTAACTGGGGAATTCAGCCCCCTGACATTCCAGGATATCAACTTAGTTTCCATCATTCCTGGGGTATATCATGATTGAAAAGGATGGAACATAAAAGAGAAACAAACCCCTTAGGACAACACTATAACTCGCACCCAAGACTAGCCCTCATCTATTTCTTTTGTACCAGTAATAAAACCGACCCTCTTCTAACAGATTGCCATACTCAGAAACATAGCTGTGTGGCTCAAACTGGCCGCCAAATAACAGGAACATCTGAAGCATAAAAATTGGAAATAACAGTGCAATACAGATAACACAGCATTTGACATAACCCTTCCCCAGCCTTCCCAAACCCTCGTAAACATTTTTGTAATAGACCAGCATCCACTGTAAGTATCAGCTAATACACAGCCCAGATACCAGCGGAGGTCACTGGTAGGTGAAAGAGTACTAGAGAACATCAGGGAAATAGGACCCCCGAGTGCTGAGATCTCCCTTCACTCCCCCAATTCTCAGTATTATGAGCCTTCCATCAGGTACGACATAATGAGCTATTGCTCAGGTAGATAACTCATGTAAATGCAGGTAGAACCCTTATCCCTGTACCCAGCCTTGCCCAGGGAGAGGGATAAATCGGGAGTAAGGGAGGGGAACCTGCATACCACATCCTCATAAGAGTAAATCCGGTGGGCGAAAACAATAAAACAGAAAACAAGCCTGAGTATGGAGTACAGGCCTCACGATAGGAGGAAATAAAATCTAGCCACAGATAGATAAGTAACCTATCAAACCCCCATATAATTTAACTGCTATCATATACCCATATACTTACTGCCCCAAATTGAGGTGTGAGGGGAAGTAAGCAGAATGGTGTACTGGCTGTGAATTAGCCAAAGGGGGAATCTTCATGGAGAAAAAAAAAGGAAGAAAAGGAAGTAGGGTTAGGATCAGCCCACAGAGTCCATGGTATGGTTTGGCTCACACAATGTGCTGTCCGACAGAGGCTTAGTGGACAAAGTGTCAGTGGTCATAGAGCCCCCAGGAGAGGTGGGACTTGCTAATTTGGCACGCGAAAGACTTCTTGCTCACTGGGGTTTGCAGTTTTCTGTGGGCTTACTCCTGGGGGCTTAGGCAGGTCTTACAGAGGGTCATCAGTCGGTAGATCCATCAAGGCAGCGAACTGGTTGTTGCTCAGGTCTGGTGTGCTGAGTGAGACAATCAAGTCAGGGCTCTCACTGCAGCTTCTAGAGCAGAGCTGGGGAGTTTTATCAACATGAGGCCCCTCTATTCTCGCCTTTCGCATATTCTTCCGCATACTGCCAGGAGTTTTCTTGGAAGGGGTGCGGGTTGAAGAAGGTATGTTAGAGGGACTTGGAGTTGCTGGGCCAAGCTCCTGCTGGCCTGTTTCCATCAGTGCTGACCTGGATGAGATGGCCTCTGGGTTATTAAACTCTCTCAATCTGCCCCAGTTCAATTTAGGAGCTTGTGCCACCAGAAAAGTCTCAGCTGCTGTGGGGTTGTCAAACAGTCACGGGGATTGGTTGAAAATAACTCTGAGGGAGGCAGGGTATCTAAGAGAGTACTCGATCCCCAGTTCAGCATAGGCTGTATGTGCTATAGTGAAGGTCTTCCATCTCACGGTCACCTCTTGTGAATAGTCGGCGAAGATCTGTATTCTGTGGCCTTGCCAGGAGAGCTCTTTCTTCTCATGGGCCAGTTTAGTGATGGTCTCCCTATCCTGGAATCAGAGAAAATGGGCTAGGATCGTATGTGGGCAGGCCCCATGTGTAGGCCGAGGGGCAAGCAATCTGTGGGCCCTGTCAATTTCAGGTGGGGCCCCGCCTCGTCAGTCCAGTAAGGGAGATAGTTCCTTCTGCAAAAACAAGATGGTGTCAGATCCATCGCAACCGTCAGGAAACCCAACAAACCAGAGATTATTCCGGTGGCTTAAATTTTCAAGGTCCTCCACTCTGGACCAAAGCATGTTGATCGCCTGTCTTGTTCTTGGAGCCTAGCCCCATTTTTTGCCAATCATCCTCCATTTTGGCCAGTCTGTGTTCGGTAATGCAGGCTCTCTGAGAAAGCTCTATGATATCAGAAGCATTTTTCTTCATAGCCAAGTCTAGATTATTCATCCATTGTAGGATATTGGCAAACATCTGTTGGATTTTGGTGATGCTCCCCTCCTACTGATTTGGGAGTACAGCAGGCTCCATTCCGAAGAGCGAGCAGGCTTGCAAGGCCTCACTGCTGCGCTGGTGCAACAATTGAAATTATTTTGTTTTACTTGCAGACCGAGCGTCGAACTGCAGATCACTAGACAGGCAAATAGCTATAACTTCAGTATCAGGTATTACTGTCACACCGTACAGTGAAGGGATCTGGATATTTAAGGATTTTAAGGGGGTTTGCAGGGAGCTCAGAGCTCAAGCGTCCATTCCGGTAGGCTGCTGGGCATGCACCCCCCCCATGTACCACAAATTTAATTGCATTTTATGAAAAAGTTAGTGCCAGTCTAAACAACAATAAACCAGTAGATGTGATCTTCTTGGAATTGAGAAAGGTGTTCTTCACTGTGCCTCACTTTGAATTCATAAATAAACTGAAAGACATGGCATTTAGTCCATATCTGGCTAAATGGGTGAAATCCTGGCTGACTGGGAGAATGCAACAAGTGAGAGTTAGTTGAAAACTGTCAATGGGTAGGCTGTTTAGCAGTGGTATCCCCCAGGGCTCCATCCTGGGACCAACTTTGTTTGGACTCTTTATAAGAGGTATGCATGATGGAGTAGAAAATAGCATTTTAAATTTGCAGATGATACCGAAATAAGTGATGTTGTTGACACTGATATAAAACATTAGTCCCTAGTGAATGATCTCAAGCTTATTGAATCATGGGCTATAAAAAGTAAAATGGAGTTTAATACTGAAAAAAAGACACGCAGCTACACCTAGGTAGACAAAATCAAAGGAAGTTGTATGCCTAAATGGGACCCCTTTGAAACCGTGCAGAGTGAACATGGTTTAGAGTAGTAGTAAATAATACATTTACTCACATAATCATTGCAGGAAAGTTATGCTGACTGCCAATAGACTAATTAATTCCATCAAAAATCATTTATATCTAGGAATGAGTATTGTCTAGTCCCACTATACAGATATTACATAAGGCCACATTTGCATTACGGGTCTCCTTTTTGGTCCCCATACATGAGACAAGACATTAACTTGTTGGAGATCATCCAAAGCAGACAACAAAACTGATACCAAGGTTAAACGATAAATCATATACAGATTGGCTGTCTGAATTGGAGTTATACATCGTAGAACAAAGCAGGAAGAGAAGTGACATTTTATTATTATTTAAAATATTGAATAACCCAGATGTTGCCAGTCAATGTGACATAAGTACTAATGAAAGAACAGCTAATTTACGATCCCACAACATGCAATTAAAATTTGTAGGGTCAATACACAAACAAATGACACAATTATTTTACAGTTTGGGCCCCAAGAATGTGGAATAACTTACCACAACAACTTGTTGACCTCACGGTATTTGACAACTTTAAGACTGAACTTGACAAATACATAACAAATCTTTAAGTATGAAGCCCCACATGGTATGGGAGACAGTCTCAATGGGCAAATGCCTTCTTCTGTCTATTTTACTGATTAACCAAGTTAGGGCTCGATAAGCAAACCAGTCCGAGAGGGATGAAGAGACCTTAAAATCCTCCCATGTTTTATCATGTTCAGTAAATTTGGTTAATAGCGCTTGATCCAGCCATTTAATAATAGGCAAGCACCCTTCTTGGTGAATGGGGCAAATTTGTCCTGTAATGTAGTGAACAGTGAAGTAAAAAGCAATCAGTGTTAGATACTGCCAGTCTAAGGCCCTGTCCACACTAGCGTGACATTTTTTAAAATGTTATCAAAAATGTTTTTAAGCCTCCCGTGCCACAGCGTCCACACTTGAAGTAGTACTGTGCTGAAAAATAGTTTCTGCAATGGTATTCTGGCCACATTTGCAATAGTTAGTCCGTGTTTGTTGACCTGTGTCATGCGAGATGAATACCTGTATCCCAGAATTCTTGGATTACCCATAATGCATGGCTTTGTTTACAATTGCCCTGCGAGCTCCCTGTCATTATCGGTGTCATTTTTGAGTTGTGAAACATGGGAGTTTGTTCGATGAGGTAATAAGAAGCTACTTACCCAAGCATGTGGTGGCACAAACCGCACAGGGATACTTGGTTAAGGCTATTGTGGTTGCTTTTCATTGTTTAATGTCGTGTCATACATCTGTATTACTCCCTCTGACATGTTTGCAGACTGGGAACACCCCTATTGCCTCCCTGCACTCGTAGTATTAGCCAGAGTATCAGTAATCTCAAGTGACCATGATTAGCATGTTTTGTATATGGCATTGTGTGCAACTTCCATCCTGATTCTTGTTTTACTCCCTACACGGTCACAGCTGAGTTTGTTGCTATTTATAAAGGCTAATGGCACAAACGTAGATGTGACAGTAAGCAGTTGTTGTTGCAACTATGTAGGGGTGATCACTAGTGTCCACATAAAATTGGTCACCTTTGCATTAGTTTTTTTATTACTGATATAAATTGGTCACACAATGGCCTGGCTTGTAGTCTGTCGCCTGACTTTGTTGTAAGACAGATTTTCCATCACAGTTTCATAGAGGCAGTTCCTTCTCTCTCTTTTTCTGGAGTTAGTTGGCATGTTCTCATTCTGTCCAAGACCCTCCAATCCCAAATTCGCTGGATCAGCATAGTCTTTTTTTCAGCTACAGGTCTGGGGTCTATCTGTCTGGATTTTCCATGCTAACTTGATAGTATTATGATGGCAAACAGTACTGGAGAATCTCCGACAGCTTGTTATGTACTTCGATGCATAGCTTACCAATATTTCAATAATACTGAACACCATTCATTTAAGTGTGTGTTGCACATCTTTTTAAGCCAACTAATTTATTGTTACAGATCAAGAACATACAACACAAGCTTCATATCTGATGATCTGCGCACCAACAGTGCAGCACAGCTTGTATTGGAGGACATCTACGTAGGTGTTGCAGTAGGAATAATGTTGAGCAGCACTATGAGGCTGGCCTTAATCCTTGCTGCGTTTCATTTCATTGTGTCCCAAAGAATTGTCCGAAACAAGATTTGCATGATTCGTCTAGCCAGGTTAAGGAGACAAAGTTAATTTGCACTGCTGACAGTAACCTTGCTGCAAAGCTTGTGCTATGTTCAGAATCTGATTGCAGCTGCAGACAAGGCAAGTTCATTGACTCATTCAGTGTGGGCCGTGGATAGAAATGACAAGTGGTGGGAAGAAACTGTTATTACTACATGGAGCCCTAAGCACTGGCTATCAAATTTCAGTATGTCAAAAGCAACATTCCATTCCATCTGTAATGAAATAGGCCCTATGATTGAATACAGAAATACCAGGCTTCATCAAGCAACCAAGGTAGAGAAAAGGGTGGCCATTGCATTGTGACAGCTAGCTACAAACATAGAATATCGTACTCTAAGCCATCTGTTTGGAGTTGGCAGATCCACCGTGGGCCTAATTGTGCTTGAAGTATGTACAGCGATAGTAAAAGTACTAATGCTCAGAATAATAACCATGCAACATATTGAAGATGTAATCTCTGGCTTTGGCCAGGACTGGGGTTTTAATTGTGGTGGTGCAGTGGATGGTATGCATTTTCCTATAATCTGCCCACCATTCAATGTCACGGAATATTACAACAGAAAATGTTTTACCGATTGTCATGCAGGCTTTGGTGGACCATAAATATCAATTTATGGACATCAATGTTGGATGGCCAGGAAAGGTCCACGATGCACGATATTTAAAACAGTGCATTGTTTGACAGTGGGCAGAAAGGTGTCCTGTTTCCTGCAATAACAAGAGTTATTCAAAATGTTCACATTCCGGTTGTAATATTTGGTGACCCAGTATACCCTCTTTTACCCTGACTCATGAAACCATACCCTGACTATGACGACACTATGAAACGTCAATTTAACTACTGACTTAGTAAGGCTCGCATAGTGGTGGAGTGTGCCTTTGGAAGGTTAAAGGGGAGATGGCGTTGCCTTCTAAAATAAAATGACTTCCAAATTGACAATGTGCCACTAGTGATATCAGCCTGCTGTGTTCCCACAATATATAGAAACATACAAACATAGACTTTGATGGTAGATATGTGAGAGAAAGAGTGAGCAATTTAATGAAACATGGATGGAGTTGTACGAGCGTGACAACAACCATCAAGCAGACCAAAAAGTACTGTTCGCTGATGACATGACTGTTGCAGCACAAAATAGGCAAGCAACACTGATCTGAGATGCACTTGCACAATATTTCACGTCACAGAACTGATGTTATGACATATGTGTTTTTGTAATGCTGCATACATGGCAGTACCCATGTCATGATGTCAGAATATGATGTGAGGCTTAGCAGCAGCTGTAAGCAAATTTGTTAACCATGCTGCTAACAGCAGTTCATGCTGCCTAATGATCATTCACAAATATTTCGTTCAAGGTGCCAGAGCTTGCCTTTGTGTATATGTATGTATATAATATATATATATACTGTATATATATATATATACTGTATATACAGTATGTGTGTGTGTGTGTGTATACATACATATATATATATATATATATATATATATATACACACACATATGCATTGTACATTAACCTTGTACTGCATCTTTATGAGAATGTTTTCATAAACAAGCAGAGACACGCAATGCATTCACAATATTTATTGATTGCCAAACTGATACAGCACTGTACTGTTGAGTTGTCTGATAAATAGCAAGAAATATGCTCGCCACAGAAATCTGTGGTAATCCAGCAACCATAACTTTGCCTATGATTATTTCTATGTTCAAAACATCTATGAACTGTTAAAAACTTAAAAAACAAGTTCAAAAACCATTTCATGTTGTTCAGAATATGTACATAACATGTAACTTGTTAGTCTGCAGTACTGTTTTGCAGGTCTAAACATTCAATTTAAAAAGTATTACACTTGCAGTTAACCATTCTGCATGTTACGTTAATAAACAGTTAACATAGAACTATTGAAAATGTCTGTACATTTCCATGTTTCAATAAAATCATGACATTCTGTCTACAGCTCAGTCCAAGTCATATTTTCAGACAGAAGTTCTTCAGTAATTCTTCTAGCTTGGCCTGAAACCATGTAACCAGTGTATTGTGTTGAGTTCCCACTCAGAACATTCATGATTGGTTGTTGCATGTCAACAGGGGATGACTGCTGATAAACTGTTTGCTGATTATGATGTTGAGTTGGTATGGCACATTGCTGACTCATCATCTGATGTGGCATTGGGGATACAGCATGCTGGACATTGGACTGAGGACCAAGAATTTGAAGCAGGGTTTGGAAGAATGCAACATTTTGTTCTGCCTCATGCTTACACATTCTTTCCTCCATTTCCCTATCAGCAGCTGCTCTCTCTCTCTCTCTAGCTGCAACAGCTTTTCATACTGCTCAAGAATAATCTTTTGATGGGTTCAAATGCACATTCGATTATTTCTTGCATCCTCAACCCTTTCTTTTTCTTTCGAAGATTTGTCAGGGGCTCTGTAGTGGTTCTTTTCTGTGTATGTTGCTGTTCATTACCAGAAGGCTGTGAAGTAGATGGGCCAAGCTCCTCAACCTCAACATTATCCTATGGTACTGGTTCTGCAGAATCATTCTGTGGCTGGTCAATACTGGCACTTGTATTTGAGGTGTAATTCTCTGTAAAGGCAAAAGTCCAGCTCACTGTCAATTTCAACAATATTGATTACAGATGCATTTATTACTGGTGTGAATTGATTAGAGCGTTAATGACATGGGACTGCATGCTTCAATGCATATAAGCCTTACACCAGAAACTGGACTCAGGCATGCCGCACTGCATGCAGTAATATTTATAACAGTGTCATAGATTCTGTATACATGTTGTTATTCGGACAGCCATGTAAGCTGCCAATGTCTGCATTACACTGCGTGCAGTGTGGTTCTTATGTTCAGAATTTATGTGACCATGCTTCTAAAGCCTCAAGTATCCTATGACACATGGCAATGGGCAAATGCATTCGGTTACCAATTACTACAGACCCTGTTGTCTGAGTCACAATATTGCAGACAGATGTGCACTACTAAAATGCAAAGTGAAATGAATTGACAAATGCATTACATTTATTTTTAAAAACTACAACAGTTGTTGATAAATGAGCAGTATAATATTATCAGTGAGGAAGGAAAATGTGCACATTATTTAATACAGAAATTAGTCATCATGTGCAGTGGAATGTCAGCAAAGCAGTCTGTGCATGCAGAGGCAGTACACAGATAAATAGGGAAACAGGGCAAGCAGGGTAATGAGGGAACATTGTTAAAACAAGAAAGGAGCATTGGAATTCAACAGATGTCTCCATGGTTGCACTTCATTGCCACGATCACATCACTACATTGCCCACGGTAGAATGAATACCACAATGTAATGCAGTGCATCTGATAGTGGTATGTTGAAGGTGGAGGGGAGGGGAGCACATAGCAGGCTGCTGCACAGTGATGCTGAAGCATGCATGTATGGTAAACAATAATGCTGCAATGCTGATTATCTTGGGATGAGGTGAGCATTACATTTTGTGCTGCTTATGCATACATTTCATATAACAATTACCATCATTTTATAGAACCTCATATGTGACGTCCTCATTTGCAACAGCATCAGTATCATCTGCTTCTTCACATTTCCCGCTCTGAATGATGACTGGTGGGGCAGATGTCAGCCTAATACCAAGAATACAATCTAATTCATAAAAAAATGGTCAAGTAACTCGTCCACCACCCGAACGACGATTTCTCTCTTTAACGTTGTGATATTGGACTTTAAGCTGCTTAATTTTCTTGCGGCATTGTTTAGCCGTCCAGTCGTGACCCTTGGCCACCAGATGTGCAGATATTTGTTCATAAATTCTGCTATTCCAGCAATAGCTGTTCAATTCCTCTTGAACAGCCTCCATCGACCAGTTCTCAATAAGTATTCTAGTCGCATCTTTAGACCAGCTCACTGCACTGTCTGTCATCTGGCAGCACTTGATGACAGCTGCACGAGATTGCTACTTTCTTACTTCTGCATTATGAACTGCAGTAGTGTTCCGGGATATCAGAGGACCAAACACAACTGGGCTATAACATGCTTTGCATCCACACCTACAAATAAACCATGCTTATCAAAATACTTTTTAAAACAGGTTCAAGACTACCTTGTCAGCAGGGTTATAGCATGGTTTTAAAAACATTTTAAAATCAACATAAATGTGGCTTACAAGCATGTTAAGTGACTTTAATACAGTTTAACCAGGTTAATCCATTTTAAGCACCCAAAATTTGCGAGTGTGGATAGGGTCTAAAGACTCAGGATCCAGATTAGAGTATTTCCTGAATTGTATAATTCTAGGAGGGACTTTGGCAGTTTGGCATCCCATATGTAAAAGATGGGTGAGTGGGCTCAGAGATGACCTGTGTAAGGCTGAGCATACTAAGGGCCTGTTGCAGTTACTGAGCTAATTAATACTGAAGTCTCTAAATATAATGAATTGGTTGTTTTTGACTAACGAACTTATGGACTTGGTGAGGGAGAAGAGTAAAGTCCAGTTCCCAGTTGGAGGGGTATAAATGCAGAAAAGATGAAACTTTTTTGTACCACCCAGTATGAGCTCACCATAACAGCATTCCATAGGCGATTCGAGAGAGAGAGAGAGTTCGAGAGAGAGAGAGAGAGAGAGAGAGAGAGAGAGAGAGATCGAGAGAGAGAGAGAGAGAGAGAGAGTTATTGGGCCACTATCTGGAAGTAGAATCTGTAATGTATTAGCAGGACACCTCCTTTCTTAAGGCCAGGGTGATCAAAACAGATAAAACTATATCCCAGAAGCACACACAACTCATCTGGTATGGTGGGTTATAGCCATGTTTTGATATTCCAAGGTATCAGGTTGGTAGTGTGTGATCAATGCTGTGAGCTCATCTTTTTTTTTAACTATGCTTTATTGCGCTGCCTATTGCTAGTACCTCAGCCCAGTCATGGACCCCTCACTCCTATTCCCACATTGACCGTGACTCCCCAATGCTCGGCTTACCCACCAGGGGTGGGGTTCGCTTTCAACACTAAGTACCGTAATCAGCGGGATAGGTCGAGAGCCTGTCTGGGAGCTAATTAGCCAGAGGGGCAGGCTTCATCTAGGCAGCAGGCAGCTGTATTTTTCCAGGTGTACGGGGTTGGGGACATGCAATGATGGCCAACATCCGCCCCTCCACCAGATGTATTGGCGTTGGCGCATGCGGTACACCCAGCCTCTGCTAGGTGTCCATATAGTGCTGAACACTCTACCACCCTCCCCCCCGGAGAAGGAGAGCAGTCACTGGATGCTTGATCCTTCTCCCCCAGGCCGACCCTCAATGTCCTGAACTGTCCCAAACCCGGTCACTAGCTTCACAGGTCAGCACGCTGTCCCTGTACCAGCAGGCCAGCCTTTGATGTGAGTTCATCTTGTCTGGGGCTAGACTTCTTATGCTGAGGTGAACAATTTTGAGACCTTTAGCATTTTGCCATGGCATAGGATGTAAAGAAGGCATGGCAGAGGTAGGACATGTATTTAGCTCAACATCACCAGTTGATAGGAGGTCAATGAGAGCAAGATAAACTAGGGGACTGCCGCTTCTTAAGGAAGTTTCCCATCTTAAAGAAACAGTGCAGCAGTAATAGGAATCTGGTCGACACAGTGAGATAATAGTGGGTTACAAGGTTGGGCATGGTAAAATCCATGTGTTCCAGGGGTTCAGCATTGAGTATAACCAGTAAGGAAGTGAGTCAGAGATATGAAGTGCACTACATAGGAATTACAGCAATCATACATAACAAATAAGCAGCCCTGTATTTGTAGAGATTTGTAGTAGCAATGATACCTGAGAAACAGTGACTCCAAAGAGCACAGGGAAAAACAGTTACCGGTTGCAGAGAAATCAGGACAAAGCACAAGCGATAAGTTAAAGGTGTGTCACCAGTTAGGGACTGTTGAATAATACGGGTTGCTGCGGCGTGACAAAAAGATTGCGACTGGCATTACAGTGACAGACTCCATGTCGACCACGAGTTGCAACTGGTATGGAGCCACTCTGTTCAGAGTATGTTTACACTGGGGGTTACGCCTAACCCCTCACATGGGGCTTCGCCCCTGCACCCCGAACAAAAGGATTCTAACTCCATGACAGAGTTAGTTCAGAGAGGGGTGCAAGTCGAAGGAAGTGGTTGTCCCCTTCCAGCAGCACATTCAGGTGACATGGTGCTGTAGTCGATGCTCGGCGCATGTACGTCAGTAGAAATGTCACTGTTAGGGTGGCATACTGAATAATACAATGTGTTTACAGGAGGTAGGCTCTGGAAAGAAACAGCAGTATTATTATCACCCACAATGGGGAAATGGGAAACATAGAAACATCAAATTTGACAGCAGATAAGGACGCTTGGCCCACCAGTCTGTCCATTTCCTACCTAATGGATAAGCTGCAGATCCTAGTTAACCAGCAGCCTACTTCTTCCTACCCCACCCCTAGAATTGCCTTATGACTGTCCCATGCATGCTTGAATTCCACCACTGTTTTTGACTCCACAACCTCCTCCGGAAGGCCGTTCCATGCATCCACAACCCTCTCTGTGAAAAAATACTTCCTTAAATTACCTCTGAGCTGCCTCCCCTCTATCTTCAAATTGTGCCCCCTTGTTCTTGCACACCTCTTTTTTTGAAAGATGCTACCCTCTTGGACTTTGTTGATTCCCTTGAGGTACTTGAAAGTTTCTATCATGTCCCCGTCTACCTCCTTTCCTCGAGGCTATACATATTAAGCTCCTTAAGTCTCTCTTCATACAGTATGTCTTCCGGTGCAGACCCTGCACCATTTTAGTTGCCCTCCTCTGGACAGCTTCCATCCCGTCTATGTCTTTGCGGAGATTGGGTTTCCAGAACTGCACGCAGTACTCCAGATGGGGTCTCACCAACTGTCTGTACAGAGGGATAATAACTTTTGTTTTCTACTGGTGATGCCTCTCCCTATGCATCCCAGTATCCCCCAGCCTTCCTTGCCGCCTCTCACATTGCTTGCCCACCTTTAGGTCATCTGATATGACTACCCCAGGTCCCTTTCCATTTTGTTGTTGTTAGTATCTCACCCATTGTGTACTCTTCCCTGGGTTTTGTTTCCCAGGTGCATTACCTTGCACTTCTTAGCATTGAATCTAAGCTGCCATACATTTGACCATTCCTTGCCAAGTCCCTTCTCATCCTTTCCACCCCACCTTGTGCATCAACTCTGTTGCAGATCTTTGTGTCATCTGCAAAGAGACATACTTTTCCTTCCAGTCACTCTGCAATGCCGCTTATAAAGACATTGAAGAGGACCGGTCCTAATACTGAACCCTGCGGTATCCCACTAATAACTCCTTTTTCTTCAGAGTGGACTCCATTTACTATTACTGTCTGTGTCCTATTCTCCAGCCAATTCTTTACCCAGGCTGTCATCTTGGGACCCACTCCCAGGCTGGCTAACTTGTATATTAATCTTTTGTGTGGGACTGTGTCAAATGCCTTGCTAAAGTCTAGGTAGGCCATGTCACAGCCCCTCCTGATCTACTACTTTGGTCACCCAGTCAAAGAAATCTATCAGACCTTCCACTGTGAATCCATGCTACCTTGGGTTCTGTGCCCTCTGGCCTCTAGATACTCTACAATTCTTTCCTTCAGAAATGATTCCATCATTTTCCTACCACTGGAGGTTAAACTAACAGGTCTGTAGTTTCTCTGCCTTGCTCCCACTTTTGTGAGGGAATCACATCTGCCCTCCTCCAGTCCTCGGGTACCACCCCATCCTCCCATGATTTGTTAAAGAGGGTA
Source organism: Neoceratodus forsteri (assembly GCA_016271365.2). Taxonomy (NCBI): domain Eukaryota; kingdom Metazoa; phylum Chordata; order Ceratodontiformes; family Ceratodontidae; genus Neoceratodus; species Neoceratodus forsteri. Next base: position 47,963,513 of record CM057451.1, read on the forward strand.
GTCAGTGGTGTCACTAGTTCTACCCTTAGTTCTTTTAGAATTCTGGATGAATCCCATCAGGCCCCATTGCTTTGTCCACCTTCAGTTTTGAGGTTCTTTCAGAACCTTTCTTCTGTAAATGGGCTGGTATCAGCTTCTGTATCCAGAGTGTTTCTACTGTTTGTTTTAGGTACCTCCCCCTCTTCCTTTGTAAATACTGAGCAAAAACATTTGTTTAGTATCTCTGCCTTTTCACAGTCACCCTCTGCCCACCCTCCCTCTCCTTTATTAAGCCTCACAATCCCTCCCTTGGTCTTCCTTTGCTCCCTGATGTACCTATAAAAGGTTTTATCCCCCTTCTTAAATGAGTTGGCTATCTTTTCCTCAGTTTGGGCCTTTGCTGTTCTGACTGCCTTCCCAGGTTCCTTTTGCTTTAACTGATACAGTTCCCTGTCCTGCTCCTTCTGTGATTCCTTGTACTTCCTGAATGCTTTCTTTTTCTTTTGAACCTTCACTTCCATTTCCTTTGAGAACCATAGTGGTTTCTTACATCGTTTCGGTTTGTTTATTTGCTTCACACAAAGGCTTGTTACCTCTGTGATGGCAGTTTTTATTATTCCCATTGTTCTTCCACCCTCCTTCCTGCCCATTTGCTAGTGCATTCCTTAGGCACTCACCCATTTTAGCAAAGTCAGCCCTCCTAAAGTCCAGTACTTTTGCCTTTGTATGGCTTGACTCTATTGCTGTGTTTATTGTGAACCATACTGTTCGATGGTTGCTAGTTCCCAGATGGCTACCCACTTCTACATCTGTGATCCTCTTTTCATCCCAATTCGAGAGAACCAGGTCTAAGATTACTCCCTCTTGAGTGGGCTCCAATACTAGTTGTCTAAGGCATGCCCCTGTAGGGCATCTAGAATAATCCCACTCTTTGAAGTGGCTGCTGCAACTGCACTCCAGTTAACATCTGGCATATTCAGATCACCCATCAGCAATATCTCCCTTTTTCTGCCATTCTAAGTATACTTTCTATCATTTCCTTGTCCATTTCCTCCCCTGAGAAGAGTCTGTATCTAACCCTGTGCAGATTGTGGTGCCATTGCCGGTCTCCAAATTTACCACAGTGCTTCTTCTCCTCCCTGTTTTCCCTTTTGTTCTGTTGCTTTGATTCCTTCCTTTGTGTAAAGAGCTACTCCTCCTCCTCTTTTACCCTCCCTGTCCCTCCTGTAGATAGTGTATCCTAGTATGTTTACATCCTAGTCATGGTTTTGTGTGTACCATGTTTCTGTGACTGCCACGATATCCAGATGTTCCTCCTCCATCAAGGCCACTAATTCAGGATGCTTGTTACTCAGACTACAGGCATTGGTACTCATTGCTCTCCATTTTTTGATGGCTTTACCTTCTGTTGCAGCATCCCCCACTGACCTTTCTACCTCGGTCTTTTTCTCATTTAGTACCCTGTTTTGTAGGGAGATGCTGGGATTTTCCTGCTGCTTATCAGTGCCTCCCCCCTTGACTAGTTTAAAAGCTTGCCAATGAAGCATTTAAACCGATTACTCAAAAGACTTTTTCCCTTCCTGGACAGATGCAGACTATCCTGGCAGTATAGGCTGGTGTCCCTCCAGGTGGAGCCCCAGTCCCCAATGAAGCCAAACCCCTGTGCTCCACACCATTTTTCAACCATTCATTAAACTGCATGGTGCAAAGTACCCTCGCCTCACTCATGCCATTGACAGGCAGCACCTCTGAGAAGGATACTGTGTGTGCTACTTGTCTTAGGGGAAATATATTAGTGCAATACAACATGCAGTGGTACAGCCTAGAAACTAGGACAGTAAGGCTATAGCCCCATTGGCATACAGCAACACTATAGTGGAGAAGGCATCTCATGTTTCAGCCCTTGCCCACTGAGAAATCAGTTGCTGTGCTTCATAGTACCCTGTAGGGATAACACTATATACAGTAAATACTATAAACTGCACTAGTCTACAGTCCAGGCAGCGATGTACAATTTGGTGAGGGAAATTACCGTGTTTTACTGGTTGGAGCAATACTCACGTCCTTGTGATAGAGGCTTAGCATGTACTGCACACCAGCAATTGGACAGCATGGTTGGCTCTCAGCTTCCTCCATGGCTGACTCCCAGGCAGATTCCTGATGTCCTTTGCATTTGTGTTTTGTGAGAGGACTGCAGTGCAGAAGGACCACTTGGGGGAACTGAAGAAGTACATGTAGCTGTCCTCTGATTGGTCCTTTTGTGCAGGAGGAGAGTCAGCAGAGCTGGGCTCAGAAAGAGAGACAATTTCAAGTTGTCACATGGCAACGGGAGGGGCACAGCAGAGAGAGCCTTCACATGACCCCTATGACTCACAGTTCTGGCAGCATCTGCTGCGTGGCAACTGCTGCTGAGATTTGTAAGCCCAAAGAACAAGGGCTTCCTAGTTTCACCTGCCACCCTCCAATTGGTCCTTTTGTGCAGGAGGAAGGTCAGCAGAGCGGGGCTTGGAATAAGAGCTGATTTCAAGTTGGCCAGCGGGGATTGGTGGGGGGGAGGGGGGAGGCACGGCAAAGAAAGACCCCTCATGACCCATATAGCTCCCAGTTCTGGTGGCATCAACATACTGTAACACGCACACAGCCTCTACTGAGTGCAGAACTGCAGACCCCTGGGGGTCCTTCACTTCTGCAGTTACATATTTACAAATCCAGAATACTCAGATCACAACAGTATACTACTTCTATCTGCAAAAGTGCCTCTGCAGCCACAGATACAGTGCATTTCCACAGTGTGAGACATACATACCTACTTATGTCTGCAGTAGTGCAGCCTCCTGTGTAGCCTGCAGTTCTGTACACACGGATACATTTGTATAATCTAAGACATACCCACTCACTTCTGGCTGGAGAAACATAGGTAAATGTGGGGCCTGCACTTCTGTAGTCACATATGCAAATCCAAAATAACCAAATTAAAAAAGAACTTCTATTTTCTGGAGTGCAGGCCCTTGTGGATCTGTATCTTCAAGCCTGTGGATGGATCCTGAGTGAGATCAGTGGACGATCGTTTATAACCCGCCTGTGGATTCAAAATCAGTAACTATGGCACCTTATTTTTTTAATCTATGATGGATTGTTATATGTGATTTAAGCTCCTGAATTACATTGTCCAGCTTCTTTATGACACTGCTTATTTTGGTGGGGTGGTGAGTGTACCCTATATTCTTCATCTATCATATATTAGATCAGGAAGGGACTGTGGACATGGCCTACCTAGTCTTTAGCAAGGCATTTGACACAGTCTCACACAAAAGATGAATATACAAGTTAGCCAGCCTGGGAGGGTCCCAAGATGGTAGCCTAGGTAAACAATTGGCTGGAAAACAGGACACAGAGGGTAATAGTAAACGGAGTCCACTCTGAAGAAAGGGGGGTTACTAGTGGGGTGCCGCATGGTTCAGTACTAGGACTGATCCTCTTCAATGTCTTTATAAGTGACATTGCAGAGGGACTGGAAGGAAAAGTATGTATCTTTGCAGATGACACAAAGATCTGCAACAGAGTTGATACACAAGGTTGGGTGGAAAGGATGAGAAGGGACTTGGCAGGGTTGGAGGAATGGTCAAATGTATGGCAGCTTAGATTCAATGCTAAGAAGTGCAAAGTAATACACCTGGGAAACAAAACCCAGGGAAGAGAACACAATGGGGGTGAGATACTAACAACATGAAAAATGGAAAGGGACCTGGGGCTAGTCATATCAGGTGACCTAAAGGTGGGCAAGCAATGTGAGAGGGCAGAAAGGAGGGCTAGGGGGATACTGGGATGCATAGGGAGAAGTATCACCAGTAGAAAACATGAAGTTGTTATCCCTCTGTACAGACAGCCGATGAGACCCCATCTGGAGTACTGCATGCAGTTCTGGAGACCCAATCTCCACAAAGACATATACAGGATGGAGGCAGTTCAGAGGAGGGCAACTAAAATGGTGTAGGGTCTGCACCAGTAGACATGATGAAGAGACTTAATGGGCTTAACATGTAGCCTCGAGGAAAGGAGGGAGAGGAGAACATGATAAAACTTATAAGTACCTCAAGGGACTCAACAAAGTCCAAGAGGGTAGCATCTTTCAGAAAAGGAGCTGTACAAGAACAAGGGGGCACAATTTGAAGATAGAGGGGGGACGGCTCAGAAGTAATGTGTGGAAGTATTTTTTCACAAAGAGGGTTGTGGATGCATGGAACGGACTTCCTGAGGAGGTTGTGGCATCAAAAACAGTGGCTGAATTCAAGAATGCATGGGACAGTCATAAGGCAATTCTAGGGGGTAGGAGTAGGAGGAAGTAGGCTGTTGATTAACTAGGATCTGCAGCTTATTCATTAGGTAGAGAAATGGACAGACTGGGTGGGCCAAGTGGACCTTATCTGCCATCAAAATCTATGTTTCTATGTTTGTATTACTGTTTTTTTTTTGGCTTCTACCATGTGAGAGGTAGTACTGGGACTGAATATTTTTTTCTGACTACCTGGACTGGTGGGAGCTTTCCAGGTGTTGATTCTACATTATTTTGCAGCATTCTATAATATCTGATTTGCTTCTTCTTTGACTCATGACCACAAAGCATTATGTAGTTTTCAAATAGTATATTTTATTTTATTTTATTTTTTGGCTTGTTAATTATAATTTGTAATTGATCGTTATTTGATTTGGGAGTAAGTTAGTTGGGTGTTTAGATATTTTTAAGAATGTGCTGGGGAGGCCAAAAGATGGTCAGGCAGTATTCCCCCACCAGGCTCAGGGAATTGCGCCCTTTTGACTGCCCTTATTTATCAGCGGAGACTTACAAATGTTGCTAATCCCTTGGGATCGCTAGACGGTGCAGGAAAGGGGTGAGAACTGGGCCTGGTGGTGGAATGGAAAGAGGAGGATGCATTGGGGTGGTAGGGATCAGGCGACACCCTAGGGTGAAATGGTGCCAAGACTGGGGTAATCCCTGTCTTGTCCCCACGCCCAAGTGTCCAGCAATTGATGCTGGACAGGAGCTGAGGTCTTCCTCAACATCTTATCCAACCAGGGCGGCATTATGTAATGCCAGATCCATCAAAACAAGACAACTATTATATCTGATCTTGTTAGAATGGTGGATCTGGCATGCGTCATTGAGACATGGCTGGATGAAAATGCAGGCCCAGTATTGGCTCCTGCAGTTCCAGCTGTGTTCTTGGTGATTCACCGCCGAGATTGGATCATTGGGGGTAGCCATCTTTTAAGACCAAACTGTGCCTTGTGGATGTTCAGTAGGGACCACCAGATCCTCTGAGTGCATCATGGGAGAAGGTGTAGGTTGTGGGATGCTCATTATCGTCCACCAGGTGATCGGGTTTATTCCTGCAGGTGATTGTGGACTTCATCATCTACATGGTATTGGAGTCTGCCAGATGGATAATTCTGGGGATTTCAATGCATGGGTTGACGATAAACTCTCACTATTTGGTCACAATCTCCTCCAGCTAATGACAATGCTGGGCCTCAGACAGGTGGTTACCTCATCTACCCATATAGGGGGTCACTCATTGGATATACTGTGCCTCCTGGGGATGGAGATCTCTGACTTGGGGGTGGAACCAGTCAGTTGGTCTGATCATCACACCATAGGGTTCAGTTTCAGGGCCCTCCCAAGTGGGCCTACCCCTTCGGAGATGATCAGGTATTGCCCCTTTAAGGGGAGTTACCCCAGATGGTCTATCGGTGGTGCTGGACCTATCGGGATTGCTGGATGAAAGCACAAGTCCAGGGGACCTAGTACTAGCCTATAATAAGGCAGTGGAGATGCCCTGGATTTGATTGCTCCTGTTCATGTTCGACCACTCACTCTTCGCCCAAGGACCTCTTGGTATGATGGGTCCTGAAGGAGTTGTGGTGAGTTGGATTGAAGCTGAGAGAAAGCATGGCTGAAGTCCGCCTGGTTGCTGACAGGCTTAGATTGATGGAACATTATACTGTAGCCTATCAATCAGAAATCACCTGTAAGAAGGCAGAGTTCTTATCTAGGGAGATTTCTGCTGCACAGATCGACCGACTCAACTTTTCTGAACTGTTGACAGATTGTGCAATCCAATCTGTCTCCAGTCCAGAAGAGTTTTTTCACAAATTAAGTGTGATGAACTAGCTTGGTTCTTTGCAGATAAGGTTGCCAGTATCAGGTCCGGAATCGGCCCGGCTCTCTCTACGAGGGGTTGTGGAGGTTGATGGGAGGTGGTGAGCACCCAGTCTGTCCAGAAGGATTTCAGCTGACTGGGCAATACTGGATCATCGAAGAAGCCAGAAGGGGAAGGAAGGAAACATATTCAATTCAGTGCTTTAGAGTAACTGGTAATTGCTATTTTTCTTTTAAACTTAGATTGTGGGCTTTTAGTGACACTGTACTTTCTTTGCTGTCTTTACTTAGAATTGTTTTGGGCTGCTGAAAATTTAAAACATAGTGGTGGGTGTAATTCTGTGCTGTCTTTAATTGCTGCAATTTTCCTCCTCCCCTTCCCCCAACTCTTAATTATATGCCCTGTTAAATCTGATTGACAGGAGCTAAACACAGGGTATAGTAAGGGGTGTGAAGTAGGAGGGGCATAAGGGGGAAGAAGCCCACCCTCAGCACAAGTGTTTTGACTCATTTATTTATTTATTGGTTTCTTTTTTTTAAAGAAAATTATCTGAGGATCAGTGGCAGGATTTTTAGGACAGTAAATTAATAAAAAGGGAACTAGGAGAGCTTCAGTAGCAGACAAGTAGTGGAATAGCAGTATAATTGCAGTATAATGTAGGGAGTGGTGCAATGCAGTGGCTGTGGGGCAGCCATATTCAGGCAGACCTTCTGGACACTGAGGTGCTGCCCTATCTGCATGCATCTCTCTGGACTGCTGGATGAGGTAGCCAGACTCAGAGTGGAAGTAAACTGGGTCAGGAGTACCATCACCCCTATCCAGAGACCACCCAGTTCAATGCAACTGCCTCTAAGGATGCCGAGAACGAGGAGCACTTGGATGACAGTGGGCTCAGGGAGGGTTAGAGTGGTCAGGCAGAGGCACATCCTAGATCCTATTCCACTCAAGAACTCATATGCCACACTGGCAAACAAGGACAACCAAATAGAGGTACCCAGAGAAGTGGAAGGAAAGGATGTGGAGGTTAGCCAAGGAGGTGACCTCAGCGGGGGAAAGCAGTGGACCCCAGAGGAGGAGGAGGAAGTGAATCCTGGTGGGGGACTCCATCATAAGAGGGATCCAGCTAGGAACACAGGAGGGGGGGAGGACAGGGAGGTGAGGTGCCTACCAGGTGCCATGGCATGGAGGGATGGAAGGAAGATCCTGGGGATCACTGGGAAAGCAAGACGGGAGGGTGAGCTGGATGTCATTATCCACCTAGGTACTAATGACCTGGCAAATGGGGAGCCAAAGGAAGTTCAGGAAGAGTTTAGGAAATTGGGGAAGGGTCTCAAGCAAGTAGCTACTTCTGTCACTTTCTCTGAAGTACTACCTGCGAGAGGCAAGGAGATAGAGTGCATGCACCAGGAACTTTAACTCATGGTTGAAGAACTGGTGCTGTGAGGAAGGGTTTGGATTCATTGGTGACTGGGACCCACCTGGAGGGATGGAGGTTTGTTCAAGCCTGACGGCCTGCATTCATCCTGGAGGGACTCAAGCACTCAATGATAGTTTAAATGCTACATTGACAAGCATTTAAACAGCAAATGAGGTGGCATGCCAGCAAGGAGAGGTACCTGCTTGCTTACCCCCACAGCTAGCAGTGGAACCAGTGAACCCGAGGAGTGGCTATCTCTGCAAAGCAGTGTGCAAAGATGAGATTAGTGCCCAAGAGATGGATAGGCAGAAAAGGGCAAAATTCAGCAGAAGGGCAGACAGCAAGGAGAACCAGGGATAAAGGACAACCAAGGAAGGGGCTGGAGAACAGTGAAACAGTCTAGGGAGGTCAAATCATGGAAAGCCATGTGCAAATGCCAAGAGCCTTAGCAACAAGATGGAAGATCTGAGGCTGTCATGATGCAGTCAGGTTTGGACATTGTGGCCATCACTGAAACCCAGTGTAATGATAACCACAACTGGGAGATGGCCATACCTGGCTACAACATATTCAGAAGAGACAGAGCAGGCAGGAAGGGAGGAGGAGTGGCACCAGTGTGAAAAATGACATAAGGGCCACAGAGATCCAGGAGGAACAAAATGGGGAGAGATACTGTGGGTTAAGCTGGAAAGGAAAATGGGAGAGCCATCCACACAGGTGTGGTTTATAGACCACCAGCCCAGGAGGAAGAAACAGATAGGAGGTTGATGCTAGCCATCCAAAGGATGGCAGACAAAGCAGGAGGTAGTACTGGTTGGAGACTTCAATATTCCAGATGTGGACTGGAGCATCCCAGCAGCAGCATCAACTAGGAGCAGATTTATCCTGGACTCTCTCAGGGTGCCTTCGAAGCAACTGGTCATGGAACCAACTCGGAAGAAGGCAATACTGGACCTTGTGCTCACAAACAGGGACAGTGTGATGGGGTAACAATGAGGGAGCACCTGGGGAACAGTGACCACCAGTCATTGTGGTTTGAAATCACAGAAAGAGCAGAACCAAACCACACAAAAACACGTATCCTGGATTTCAGGGGGGCAGACTTTGGGAAAATGGGGAGATACTTGAAAGAGGCATTGAGGGGAATGGGACAGGAATCAGGGGTTGAGGAACAGTGGGCAGTATTTAAAATGGGGATTGCAAGAACAACAGAATTATGCATTAAGCAGGTTAGCAAAAGGAAAAGGAAGAGGAGACCATTATGGTTTTCCAAAGAGGTAGCAAAGAAAGTGACAGCCAAAAAGATTGCATTCAGGCAATACAAAAGACACAGGCAGAAGGGGATAGGAGAAGTACCAGAAGAAGCAAAGGGAGGCAGGGAGGTCAGTAAGGGAAGCCAAAGCTCAGACAGAAGAACACATTGCAAAATCAGTGGGTAGAGGGACAAAACCTTTACAGGTACATAAGTGAAAAAAGAAAGACAAAGGAGGATAGTGAGACTGAAGGGGAGGATGTGGCCGTGGGAGGATGACAACAGTAAAGCTGACATATGGAACAGGTATTTCTGCTCAGTCTTTACTGAGGAAGAGGAGGTAATGGGTCTGAAGGGAGTACAAGGGGTGAGAATGGTGCAGAATGGACACAAGTCCCTTTACACGAGAAAGGGTCCTGAAGGAACTGGAAGTAATAAGAGTTGATAAAGCAATGGGGCCAGATGGGGTGCACCCCTGGGTCCTTAAAGAACTAAGAGAGGTGGTGGCTGAACCTCTGGCTATCCTGTTTAGCCGATCACTGGAAACAGGGGAGGTACCCAAAGACTGGAGGACAGCAGATGTAGTCCCCTTATACAAAAGTGGGAACAAAGAGGAAACAGGGAACTACAGACCAGTCAGCCTCACCTCAGTAGTGGGGAAGATCATGGAAGCACTACTGAAGGAGAGATTGGTGGAACATCTGGTTGTCAACGGACTACAGGACCCAAGGCAGCATGGTTTCACCAGGGGGAGGTCATGTCAGACCAACCTCATTGAATTTTTGACTGGGTGACTAGGGAGGTGGATCAGGGAGGGCAGTGGACATGGCCTATCTGGACTTCAGCAAGGCCTTTGACACTGTGCCACATAGAAGACTATTACACAAAACTGGGGAATATGGGTGTGGGCAGGACAGTAGTGTGGTGGGTAGGTAACTGGCTGGGTGGCAGGACACAGAGGGTGGTGGTAAATGGCTGTCACTCCACAGAGGGAAGAGTGACCAGTGGGGTACCACAGGGATCAGTGCTGGGACCGGTCCTATTCAACATCTTCATCAGTGACATTGCACAGGACCTAGAAGGCAGAATTTCACTGTTCGCTGATGACACAAAGCTCTGTAACAGAGTAGACACACCAAAGGGTGTAGACAGAATGAGAAGGGACCTGCAGAAACTTGAAGAATGGTCAGGGTTTGGCAGTTGAAATTCAATGCAAAGAAGTGCAAGATAATGCATATGGGGCACAAAACCCTGGCACAATATATCAGTTGGGGGTGAGGATATAGCATGCACCAAGCAGGAAAGGGATCTTGGGGTTATCATCTCTGATGACCTCAAGGTAGGGAAACAGTGTGACAAGGCAGCAGGTAAAGCAAATAGGATGCTGGGATGTATAGGCAGGGGCATCACCAGCAGGAAAAGGGAGGTCATAATTCCGCTATACAAGACACTAGTGAGGCCCCACCTGGAGTACAGTGTACAGTTTTGGAGATCTTACCTACATAAGGACATAGACAGGGTAGAGAAGGTTCAGAGGAGGTCAACAAAGGTAGTGCATGGATTGCATCACAAGTCCTATGAAGACAGGTTGAAGGAACTGAACATGTACTCCCTGGAGGAGAGGAGGGAGAGAGGGGATATGATAGACATACAAGTATCTCACAGGGAGGGACAGGGTGCAGGAATACACTATTTTTAAGCAAAAAAGATGTTCCAGGACTAGAAGGCATGGGATGAAGTTGGAGGGAGGATGATTCAGAGGAAACATGAGGAAGAATTTCTTCACAGAACGGGTGGTGGACAAGTGGAACAACCTGCCAGAGGTGGTGGGGGCTGAAACAATCACAGGATTTAAGAATGCATGGGATAGACATAAAGGAATTCTGTAGGTCAAGCTCAAATGGGCAGACTGGGTGGGCCATAGGCCCTTATCTGTCGACACTGTCTATGTATCTATGTATCTATGTATCTAGGTCAGGGGTAAGAGGCAACAGACTTCTAGGAAAACATAAACTGAACTTACAAGCTCAAATGGGCAGACTGGGTGGGCCATAGGCCCTTATCTGCCGACACTGTCTATGTATCTATGTATCTATGAATTCATGGACATTGTGAAGATTGTCCAGATTTTGCCCCCCAACTTGTAGTTTGGATCCGGGCCCTTCCTCTCTTTTAGTGAGGTGTGTAGATGCTATCTGCGTGATCCTAGCTGAAATTGTATGGAGATCCTTGGGGGGGGGTCTTTCCAGACCCCCTAAAGGAGGCGGTCATTTGACCACTCCTTAAAAAAGCCTCCTTGGATCCCGATGATCCAGCTAAGTACTGACCTGTCTCTAACCTTCCCTTTGTGAGGAATGTTATTGAGAAGGTAGTTGCGTTGCAACTGGATGATCACTTTGTAACTCACAGTGTCTATGAAGCTCTTCAGTCTGGTTTCAGGAAGAGGCATAGCATGGAGACTGCCCCTGTTTGGGTACTAAATGATCTCCTAATGGTGAGAGATCGAAGGCTTGTACCATCTTGGTCCTTCTTGATCTCTCAGCAGCTTTTGACACTGTGGACCATGAGGTGTTTTGGAGACCCTGCTGCTTCTTTGTGGATTGTTGGGTACAGTCCTCGAATGGTTTTGATCATTCCTCGTAGGCAGGGGTCAGAGGGTGATCACTGGAATTTATTCTCTGATGCCCTCCCCCTGTCCTGTGAGGTGCCACAGGGCTCCATATTGGTGCCCACATTGTTTGCAGTGTATATGCTGCCATTGGGAGATATTATTAGGTGATACAGCTTGAGTTTTCACTACTATGCAAATGACACTGTGGTGATTTGCATATGCAGCCCATGATGCTTTGCATTGTGTGGGCATGTGTGATTTTGTATTTTCTTGAAACTTGGCTTCCCAGCCAAATGCCGTTTGGGGTAACCCTTGCCTCAGTGTTTGCGAACAGAGTTTCTTTGTCTTTTAAATTTTTTTTATTTTAATGGGTTTACCACAACATATCCAAGACACACTGTCTTAGGGTAGCTGGTCCATTCCCCTGGGGTGTCAAGCAGACGAGGCATACTGATGAGTCCTGGTAGGACGAAACATGTGTCTATGTCATCTGTTAGCACCCTTTGCAAACTGTGTGAGAGGCCTTTCGGCACCATGCAATTCTGCTTAAAGTTGGACCAGCATAACATTCTGTGGTGATTTGCATATGCAGCCCATGATGCTTTGCATTGTGTGGGCATGTGTGATTTTGTATTTTCTTGAAACTTGGTTTCCCAGCCAAATGCCCTTTGGGGTAACCCTTGCCTCAGTGTTTGCGCACAGAGGTTCTTTGTCTTTTAAATGTTTTTTATTTTAATGGGTTCACCACAACATATCCAAGACACACTGTCTTAGGGTAGCTGGTCCATTCCACTGGGGTGTAAAACAGATGAGGCATACTGATGAGTCCTGGTAGGACGAAACACGTGTCTATGTCATCTGTTAGCACCCTTTGCAAACTGTGTGAGAGGCCTTTTCGGCACCATGCAATTCTGCTTAAAGTTGGACCAGCATAACATTCTGTGGTGATTTGCATGTGCAGCCCATGATACTTTGCATTGTGTGGGCATGTGTGATTTTGTATTTTCTTGAAACTTGGCTTTCCAGCCAAATGCCCTTTGGGGTAACCCTTGCCTCAGTGTTTGTGCACAGAGGTTCTTTGTCTTTTAAATGACACTCAACTGTATATGTCCTTTGTGCCCAGACAGGTTGATGTGGTCTCTGTGCTAAACAACTGCCCCTCCGAGATCAAAGACTGGATGAGCTCCAGTTGGCTGAGACTTAATCCGGATAAGACTGAGGTGTTGGTTGTGGACCCAGGTCACCCGGGGGTGGGTTTGGGCGCTGGGCATGCATTTGGCCTGTGGCTTCATGGTGTCCAGCTCACTACCTCAGATTGGGTATGGAACCGGGGCATTACTTTTGATGATGGCTTGACACTGAAATTTCAGGTGTCAGCTGTAGTGAAATCCTCATTTTACCATCTAAGGAATATTAACCGGGTGAAACACCTGGTTCCGTCAGGTGACCTTCCAACATTGGTCCATGCCTTCATTACTACCCATCTTGACTACTGCAATGCCCTCTACCAGGGGCTGTCTGGCGGTTGATATCCATCGCTTGCAGCTGGTACAGAACGCTGCAGCCAGGCTGTTGACAAGTACTTCTAAGTCCAGTCACATTGTGCCTAAAGGCATGGACTGCACTTGCTGACGGTTCAGTGGCGAATCACCCACAAGGTAGGCTTGCTTACCTTCAAAGCCCTACATGAACAGGGACCTGACTACTTGAAAGCTCTCCTGACTCCCTACTCCCCCAGTTGTCCCCTCCAATCTGCTGACAAGGGATTGATAGAGATTCCCAGTGTTCATCTAAAAACATATGGAGCTTGTGCTTTCTCATTTGCAGCACCAACCCTCTGGAATTCTCTACCTTGTCGGTTAAGAGAATGCCTGACCGTCAGTAGTTTTAAATTTTTGTTAAAAACGTATTTAGTTTCACTGGCTTTCCCAGACTGATTTTCACATAACTTATATTGATGTTTTGCTTTTATATTTATGGTTTATACTTTGTACAGCACCTTGACATTGAAAGGTGCTATAAAAATAAAGATTTGCTTGCTTGCTTGCTAGACACACATACAACTGTACTTAGTAAGACATGCACACTTAACACTGTCTGCAAGAGCTCATGCAGCTGTGGAGCCTATACTTCTGTTTTCATAGATACAGTGCCCAAATTTCACCTGTACCTATGAAGCCTGTAGTTCTGCAGCCACATACAGAGTTGTTTACTGTAAAACATACACACCCACGTCTGTTGTCGTTTTTGGGTATTGTGCACTTTTATCCACAGCCAGAAGTGGGTGTGTATGTGCTGAAGTGTGCATGTATATTCATGGCTGCACAAGTGCTGGACCATGATAATGGATGTCTTTTGTGTCATCTGGAAACAGTTCTATGTTGTTTGTTTTATCAGATGATGGCTATCTGTGGTTGCTTGTGTAGTCTTGTCCTTTTTCTGCATGGGGGGTGGTGTGTTAGGGTTGGAAATGCTAACACCACATTTCCCTGTATTACAGTTGAACAATAACTGATGCATTGATGCAGTTTTTTGCAAAGAATATTAAAGGGTCACTATAATTAAAGAGAGTTTGTTGTCAAATTGCTCCATTACTTACTAAACTTTTTAATTTTTCATGGTGTCACATTGTATTTCCCAATAAGTGGAAGTGAGCTGTAGTGAAGCCTATATTTAAAACTGGAAGTAAAACAATTTTATATTTATTTATTTTTATTTATTGAAATTTTGGATAACACTTTTGAGAACAAGCTAATTTCATAGGTTCCACGTCAGACGAACAATACATATTGGGAAAGTATGAGACAGAGCACAAACAAAACAAGGAATTATACAAGACATTACAAGAGTGTATAATTAGAGAAGTTCCAATATATGTGGAATTGTACAAAGAATGCCATGGTGCACATTTGATTAAAACCTGAAATTCAAAGGGTCATATTTGGGGGCGGGTGGGATCTTATAAAATGATCCTTTACAGGAAAATGAAAATAGATTCAGCCTAATATCTAATAATCAACAAGGTAAGGGATGGCATTAGTTCAGGGCCTCATCAGAGGTGAGAAGGTATGGCACAAAGCATTTTAAAGTGAGCAAGGGAGCTCAGGAGATATAACGGGGAGGGGCATGAGGGAACACCACAGAGGGGAGGGAAGAGTGGAGGGATCAAGAGGAAATGTGAAGGAGAATGATTAGCAACTTAGAACAGTTATTTACATGCTAAGAACAGTTATGCATAAGGTCAGGATAGCATAGGTTAGAACAAGTGCTGTTCACAAGAAGGAAGTTTATTGGAAGCAGTCACAACTGGCATCAGCAACTAGCTGTTGCTTTAGTTTAACCTGAAGGAGCCCAAGCTGGATGCTGAAGTGATGTCATGGTGCAGCGAGTTCAGCCATAGCGGGACATGGTAGGCAAAGGACCTTTGTCCCAGTGAAGTGTGACAGTGGGGTATATTAAAAATCTGGCTATTGGAGGTCATGTGATGGTGGCTTGAAGAGCAGCAGCAACCCTCCATAGTTCTATGCCCTGCTCCACAAATTAGCCTTTTTCAATTTGCATTTCTGGTAAATAGCGAACCAAAACTTAGCATCTGAAAAGGAGAGATCTCTAGAATCTTGTGGCAACAAAACTAATAGATATCTATATGAAAAAGGCACCACCACTGCATTCCCCGCCTCCAACTCCGGAGAAGGAGAAACATCAGCAGCCTGACTCGAGTAAATCTCCTCCCACATTGTCAGTGCTCTCGGAAGAGAAATTCCAGGAGATCATGCAACCACTGCAAGAGAAAATCACAGACATGTCAGAGGATATACAACAAATCAAATCATCACTTCAATCGCTCACTCTCAGGGTAGGAGATACAGAAGTTAAACCGAGTTCATTACAGAAAAAGCACGACACAAGAGAATTAACCATGACACAGTTTGGCTGGAGACTCAAGAGACTGGAAGAAAAAATAGAGGATCTGGAAGGGAGGAGTAGGAGAAACAATCTCCTTATTATTGGAGTTCCTGAGAGAGAAGTGGGATCTGCTCCTAATACCTTCATACAAAAACTCTATGAGAAAGTTGCAGTTCCTTCACCGAATGGGCCCACATACATAACCGAGCCTACACATCGGGCTCTTCATCCTTCTCCACCCCCTAACTCTCCTCCTCGACCACTCATCTTTAAATTGCTGAACTTTTTAGACAAACAGCATATATTGGCCAAAGTCTGAGAGGTACAAGATGTTCTTTGGGATGAGAGGAGAATAAGGATCACCCAGGATCTCCCACAGTCAGTTAGAGCCAAGAGGCAAGAAATGCACCCAACTGTGTTGAAGCTAATTGCCGCAGGCACACCATTCTTGATGAAATATCCAACGGTGCTTCAAGTAAAGTCCAGGGATCAGTGGATATCTTTCAAAACTCAGGAGCAGGCGTTACAGAAGCTGAGAGGTCTTTTTCCTGATCTGTTCAAATGAATGCAATATTGAGGGTAGGTGGAAATTTTTCTATGTTTAGAGTTATCTGTTGAATATCTTCGAGGGATCAACTGGCCACCGAGTGATTGTGGCCTACTCCTTTTGCTGATGGATCCTCAAGATTGGGACAGATGCATGGAGCCCTGATGGGGTAAAATGTTTGTTGCTAACCAGGATCTCAATCTGGGTATTTACACTTTATTTGAGCACCTTTATTTGGGCCCCTACGGTGAATCGGTATCTGGTCACTACCGTGTAACTGAAATAGCTGCATAATAAAGGCGATAGAAATCAGTGTCAAATATATTAGTGTGAACACACTAACGCGCACGTCCCAAAGAGCGCATGTCAGCACTAATCCATAAAAACTGTGATACCAGTCCTATCCTAGATTGGCGTTTTTGAGAATGGAACTTCAGTTTGTCCCCAGTCAGAAGGGTGGCAGTCTTGCATGCCTTGAAGGGTTTCTTTTCAGAAAGGACGATTGCTGCTAGCAAAACCTACTGGAAATGCTTGCAATATGATAAGGACATTGTACTGCACGGATACACCTTGAAGGGAACATTATCTTAAAACACACTGGGGAACATAATCAAGTCCCTGACCCTGCAACTGTTGCAACTAAGGTGGCTATTGCTGGCATGAAAGACCGAGCTGCAACCACTTGCAAGTCAACTCATCAAATTGTTGCAACGGCGATATCTGAGTTAACATCATCTGTGGCTTGCCAGCTTCCTGCTATACCACTGCTAAAATGTATAGTCAGGAGAAACAGGCATGCCACAGCCCAGCCACCCCCAGAGCCTTCAGATGTGCTGTCATTAGTACTGCCACCAGAATATGCCATCACTGAAGAAAATGAGCAATTTCTAATATTTGATTCTGGCGCTAGTGCTGACTGATTCTTAATTTTCTCTACAAGAAAGGATTTACAGCACTTAAAATCATCGGACCATTGGTTTTCCGATGGTACCTTTAAATGTTGCCCTTCAATCTTCTCACAGTTATGCACCTTTCATGCTGTGAAATATAGCTCTGTCATCCCTCTTGTGTACATCCTTATGGCCAAGCACTCTGCTGCATCTTACAATAAAGTATTTGCTGAGTTGAATCGCCCTATGTGGGACACTGCAGCCTGAAACAATAGTAATTGATTTCAAGCAGGCTGCCATAAAGGGATTCAAGATAGCCTTTCTGACTGCTAAAATGCGTGGTTGTTTTTTTCACCTATGTCAAGCGTTGTAGGAGAAAAATACAGGATATACCCACATTATGCTAACAATATACTACAGACCCTGATTTTGCATTACATGTACGATATATACCTGCCCTTGCATACGTCCCACTTCAAGATGTCATATCAACATTTGATGAACATTTGCAATATGACTTTTACACCTCAAATGCAGAACTCATTTCACCCTTGATTGACTATTTTGAGGACACCTGGTTAGGTAGGCCACTTGCCAGGGGTGGAAGACGTCGACAAATGTTTGCAACTGACATGTGGAACTGCAATGATGCTGTGCAACAGGATTTGCCCCAAACAATTAATTCTGTTGAGGCTTGGCATCAGAAATTTAACCACTTCATGGGGGCTCACCATCCTTCGATTTGGAGGTTTATGGACTTTCTAAAATCAGAGCAGCATTTCAATACAATCGTCATGGAGCAGATGGTAGCACGTACAGCAGTGTCTGAAACATGCAAGAAGTACAAAGATACAGCTCACAGAATCACAGACATCGTGGCACAGTATGAATCAAGACCCAGACAGGAGTTCTTGAGGGGAGTTGCTTTTAACTTCCAATTGCAGGCCTAAGAAAATGTAATACAGTTTGTATGAGTACTAACTCGATTAATTTTACCCAAACGCTCCCCTAGCCCCAGTTTGAATGATTAATAAAGTTTTGGCAAATATAAGTTACCTTTTATTCATTTTGCTTGGATTTGGGATTGGTGTGGGTCTGGGAAAGGATGGACTAGGCAGGGTTCACATGAAGATTGAAGGTAGGAACTAAATGTTGCATTCCCAGGGACAACTATAGATGAAACACTGACATGGTACGACTATGCAATCACTCCCTCAGTTCACCAATTCATTAGCACTCCACTCCACTCAGAATAAGAATAAGGTATGAGACACCATACGACATTGTGCGACATTATGTAGCAACGCTATTAATGCGTAGCGCTGTTTAGTATGCGCTTACATTTACCACGCTAATAATACCACGCTATTTTGACATTGAACCAGTGAATCAGTATTTGCTTTTGTTTTGCATTTGAGTTCATATCTACTGTTTAAATAACCAATACTACATTGCCCTCTATGGGCGAATGATGGTTTACAGCGTACTTTAATCTATCGATGGCGACTAACCTACAGAACTGTAAGAGACTAAGCGCTAACTTTTTACTTTCCATGTTTTTGGGTTGGAAGCAGATGTACTCCTGATCATGCTGATGAACCAGGATAACGGATACATATGGAATCTATCTGGACTTATTTTCTTTATGCTCATCAGGGACAGTTACTGCTCACTGCATTTCCACTAAGGTCTTTTTATGTTTATAGGTGTGTAGTTAAAATGATAGCACACAAGATGACTTATGGCTCAAACCTTTAGCTCTTTATTTCCTATTAATCATTCCATCACTAGTTGTTGGCGTTAAGGGTTCAACTGTTTAAATTTGCTTCGAATTTAGTAGTGCTCGCTATTGATATAGTAGGGGAGGGATCAGAGTGAGGGAGTGGAGTAGTAGGTCTGGTGCGATTCAATCCTGCGCAGCAACATCACTTGCCAGGATAAGTAAGTGGTGCGGTTGGCAGAACTCAGGGTAGGTTTGTAATATAGATTGGGAAACTTTGTTTCTAATGATATAGGGTGTAAATGTTTCTTTCAAACAATGTGAGGGTTTATGGGACTGTAATTTCCTGAGCAGCATGAAAAGCATTTGCCATCTTCGGAATGAAGGAGGGGATGGGTCGTAGTATGACTCTGGGAAATGGTCAGAAATGCCTCTCTGAATGGGAGAGCCTGAAGTTCAGTAGTTCTCTTTACTGATGAGATTGCTGTCAAAAAACACAGTTTTCATGGTTAAGACTGATAGAGTAACTGAATCTAGGGGCTTGAAGGGCTTACTGGCCAAGGTGTCTAACACCAGATTGAGTGGTAAATGTGTGATATTAGCTGCTACTGCCTTTAAGAAGGATTGCACTAATGGATGGGCCTCAGGTGAATGTCCATCTGTTTCGCCCCTTATTGCCCCAATAGCAGCCATCTGCACCCATAAGGATATTGCCATTAACCCTTTATCTAATCCCTTTTGAAGAAAGTCTAAAATATGTAATCTGATGCCTCGCACCAAGACGCAAATACCCACCAGTGTCTGTTATAAATTCTGTTAGTGAACTCCCTCCTGGCTTGGACTATTGTGTCTGCCACCCTACTGGATACCCCTAAGTTCAACCGTGTAGCCCTCTGAGTGGTTATACCATCAGTTTCAGTGGGTGGGGGACTTTGTGCTAGATCGGCCCCTGTCTGAGCAAGGTCTTGATCGTTGTTGTCTACAGAAGAGTATTGAACTGTGGTCACTGTTAAGACAGTTGTATATAATTAGTGTAGCTGCTGCAATAGGGGCTGAACTGAGATGCTTACTGAACAGGACTGAAGTGCATAAGTCTAATGAACTGTAGCCTCTGGGGAAACATGGCTGTGTTAACATTGTAGCCGCTGTAACAGGGGCTGAGCTAAGTGGTATAAGGTAGAATGCAGCCTCTGTAAACTGATATAGCATTGCCTGTGTTAGATGATTACATCCCTGCCAGGATCAGAGCCAGTGATCCCTGCCCACTAGGAAAAGAGCTGTGAACTGACACTAAGCTGTGGGAAGATGTTGTATTATAGTTCTCTTGACCGCTGCTTTGCAGGCACTTGATAGTCATAAGCAGGGAATTATGAGGATGTGTGATTATGAATAGCTGTACTTGGCCTGTGTGTCATACCTGGTGAATTATAGTTTCTTGACCACTACTGTGCAGACATTGTGACAAACATAAGCAGGGAGATATGAGGATATGGGATTATAAGATATGCTGTACTTGGTCTGCATGTCAAATATTATGAAGGTCCCCTGTTCCTTCTCTATGATTTGGATTAATTAAGTGATATGGAGGAGGGTTGGTGTCACTGCCAGAGCAGCTGCAGTGGGGGCTCGAGGTCACTGGCTATGGTTGACTGTGGGTTTTCCAGTGGTTGGTCCTCTATACACCCTGTTGAAGGTACTAAAAGTACACATTTTGTGTTTTGGTCATTAGTGGTGTGTATGTACGTCATATGGTGCTGATACTCAATGCATGACAGCTGGCTGGTCATATTGCCGTGGTTTCTGTGTTACCCTGAATAACCTTTTGAACCCAGTGCTGCACCCTGGTGTAAAGGGTGGGGGTAATGGTTCCCATAAATATGGCAATACATCTAGGTAGATAGAAGGATTGATTGACCTATATATGGGTAGGTGTCTTTATCTATAAATACAGTATGTATGCATGGGTAGGAGTCTATCTACCAGCACATATTGCAAGCCAATAGAGGTTGAATACACCCCACATTTCTTTCTTGAGAATGTCTGTGGGTCCATGAAGTAGAATTTCAGCCCCTTCTACATTAGGAGATCTATACTGTAATAAAACACACCAAGCACCTGCTTTCCCCGTAAAGTGAAGTGACTTGCTCAGAATCACACCATTTACAAGTAGGGACTGATGAGATTCAAACCCAGGTCTTCATGCCTTCAAGTCTATCATTTGTTTGTGAAGCTGAGATGGCTGCAAAAGTACTGTTAACAATAGTTCCTGGGGTCATGCATTTTAGGTGGCATGAGCAAAAATACAACTATCATTTGGGTTTTCACCCCCTTATGGCTTCTGCACTGTCACCTGTTTATTTGATGAGTGTAATTGTGTCCATATGCTGCATGTGGCATGGTTGTATTGGGAAAGGGTTGCCGTGTAGGGATGTATCATACATGTGCCCCTTTAGTCTTCTTTTGTCATAACTGTTGCCCAACCCCATGGTGTTAAATATGGGGGGATGTTGTGTCTCCCCTAATAGGACTGTTCCTCTTGCTTCCTTCTGTTCTTCCTTGGCCTACCCCTGAATACCTGTTGGACCTCTGATACAGGTGAGGGGGGTTGGGAGGGGCAACATGGATTGGAATTGCCAGCTTCTGTCCCTAAACTCACTGGCTCTAAATAGTAACCAGTGATTTTAATGTGACTCATGCTTCTGAGTGTCCCCCTCGTCTGAGGGCGAGCTTAGGACCACACCCCTTTGTTGCTGTAGTCTGTAAGGGATGTCAACTGCTAGAGCAGTCACGGGGGGGGGATAGCACCCCTATGTGTAAAATGGCTAGAATAAAATGGCCATGGATGTGCTGGGGTTATGACCTGTTGAACAGAGCAGGGACAGACATAGCCAACCGGGGAGGGGGATGTAAACTAGCCAAGACACAGCCCTGCCAGCTGACAAAGTGATGGGTGCTGACAGATAGTCAGTGATTACACTGGAGCAGTGGTGATGCCAGTGTTATTTATCTGGAGGAGGACAGCTGCATAGCAGTAACATTTAGTGATCACGGTGGAAACAATGTCACGATCTGCTGGGTTGCCACAACCTGAGCATAGCTGGTTCCTGGGAACCACTGGTCATATTAATTCTGTGGCCCTTGTCTTATGGATAACCATGACAAGATGGCCATTTGCCCCACAGCATAGCCTACTAAAGAAAATATGACCTCCTAGAGTGGACTGTAAGCAGCCAACACCCCTGCTTCTAGATGCCATTGTTATTTTCTGAGAAAATTTAAGCAGCATTGGACATTGTTTGAGTCAGATTGTGGCTTACTGGGTGAACATAGTTCCGTAACAATCACTATATTCAAAAGGCACCCTGAGGATATCCATCAGGCTTCAGTGTTGGAAAAAAAACTGGCTTATTGCTGCAACAGGATTTGAATGCAGTGTAAAATTAATAGCCCTTAAGATACCACTGCATAGCCAGCCTTTCTTATTAAGGGTACTATCGCTTCAAAAAACACTGATTGGGCGCGGCTTTAATTGTCCCCTACCAACATGGCTGTGGTTGAGTAAAACATGCACAACATGCATGCATTTGTCCTTCCTTAGTCTCATGGCATGCATTGTTCTTTAATTATGATTAACTATATAGCTCTGTACTAATTATATAGTTCTGTACTTAGAGTTCACACAAACTATTTTTCCCTAAGTATACAGGATGACCCATTATATCATGCTCTGAAAATTTGCCAAAACACTAGGGACTACTTAGCTCTGTACTTGTAATGAAAGATGGTTAAGCCCATAGAAGGCAGCCTCTCGAAGAGGGTCTGAAGCTGGTGAACCACCATGTCCAGATCACCAGTAACACAATTCCTCCTGAGGCATTCAGATGGCATGCTAGTATTTGGAGCAAAGGAGCATTCTGTGAGTGCTCTGATTGCAGCTGCTCAGTGGGGGCTGCCTAGGCACTAACACTGCTTCCAGTCAGAGTTGAGCATGACTGAAGTGTAAAAGAGTTGTGTGGGGTGCCTATATTGAGCAACATTTGTTATAACTGTACTGCATGTGGGGATAGAGGACCCGTTCTGTCTCACTAAGAGATGGTGCTCATTCTTGCTAAGCCAAGTGTTTAAGCCTACACCAGCTGAGCCACTGGAGTAATGCTTAAGCCACAAGTTTTTGAAACTAAGTACATACAATGAAATGGGGCTCAAAAAGCTCTTGAGGAGAGTCAAGGCCTGGAGGATATACATCTGGCTTCTCTTCTTTTAAAAGGCAGGCTTATAACTTGTTGCTCTTTAATGTGATATTTTATCATATTAATTTACGTTTTTATATCTGCTCCATTTCCCCTTTAAAAAGAATGAGGAGTTATGGCCCCTTTAAGGAGTGCCCTCTTGTGTCCACCATCTTAGGTGGGGTTCCCATTGACTGCCACCATATTAGAGGTGGATTTGCCTGTAGAGAACACTGGAGCTGCCTGTGAGGCCAGAAGCCTTGCGAGAAGCACGATGTAGCTCCAACAGATGGCAGCGCCACTCCTAACTGATGTGTCTCCTCATGGCGCAAAATGCAAGCACTGGGTGTTCCACAGTACTGTACCGGGAGGCTCTAGTGTGGGAGCTTAGGATATGCTTGCCAGCATCGGAAGTATCAGAGACTCAGAGACTCAGGCGGAGTGTCCCTTCACACGGGGTGCGCTCTCGGTGATGGAAGGGAGAGAGGAACTCACAGTCCTGGTTGCAGAATCCTGCTTGATGTGGGTAAGACTTTTAAAGAACTGGGTTGAAGAGGGGAAGGGAGAGATTCAATCCCCAACAGCAGGCTCATCCTCGCAGTTGAACAAGGTGAACTGCGAGGCAGTTGGAGGAGCGCCACACTCCACCTGGGGACATACACTGTACTGAACTCACTATCCCCGGTTGAACAGGGTAAACTGGGGGGTTGAAAAAGGTGCTGGTAGTGAGTAACAAAGTGTTCTGGAGCAACTGATCCAGGCACCTGTTTCCCTCCATCAGTAGAGCGAGGTAAGGGGGGGTGCGGATTCTATTGGAAATTGCGCAATAACCCAAAACAAGTACCTTTAACACACCATTCTAACTGGCCCTAATGCCACGTTGGCTAGGCTATCTTAATGCATAAACTAGACTTATAGCACCAGTCGAGGCTATCATAGGTGCTTCAAAAAACAGCAAACTAAAGACAAAAGGAGACTATTCAAAACATATTCACTCTTGAGGGGGGAATTGTAACCTAAAAACTTCTTACCTTAAGATTTTGGCACAGAGCCAAACAATCTGTGACCAGCCTGGGTGAGATGCACAAAAGAACTGAGGAATTTGGGAGCTACAGGGGAGGACACAGATGCAGAGGGGAGGAGACATGTCAGATTTCGATTCTGGAATTTCTTTTGTGCATCAGCATGAGAGGAGAGCACTGATTACCCATGTTTTGAGACTCAGAGTGCTGTAAAAGATGCTATAGATAATTGCACTGACAAATCTATTTTATAACAATGCAGTAAAATCCTGAAATAATATCTTGGACAAATCTTTTGATTTCACTTACAGTTTCAGTTGTATGATGAGAGAAATCAGCTTCCCTGGACTGTCATATACAGTATGCCACTTTACTTTGTTATCTCTATTTATATTTATGGTGATTTAGACATAATTTTAACTCTACTTCATTATATGACACCTAACAAGTACAATCAGTAAAGCCTTTTGGGATCCTCAGATCTTAAAACAAGCAAATAATCATATTGTACTGTTTTGTAAATGTAAATATTTATATTGTATTGTACTGTTACATCTCATTCTCTGTACTGAACATTCTGCAAATTTATTATTCGAACAGTAGTAAAAAATTGATATTTTCAAGCAATTTTAAGACTCAGTCATTTTTTTCAGATTGACAAAATAATAAGAAAGTAATAATTTATTTATATTTTTGGAATATTGTCTGTTAAGGTGCTGCATTGCATTATAATTGAGGGCTTCCTTTCTTGAAGCACACATAAGGTCATTAGTGAAGACACAGCAAAGAATGAGTTTTCACTTATTTTTATAATTGTAAACATGTTATGCAATGTTTAAAGTAGCAGTAGTGCAATGAAAAGTAATTTTGCAGTCACCTGTGATTTTAGTTTAGTCACATGCTGCTTGATGTCTGTTTTAAGTTATTCTAAGGATTTCCTTTGGTTCTTTACTATTTTATTACTTCAATAAAAACTATAATTAATTTCTGCAGATTAATGTACTGCCCGACAAGTCACACAAAGAAAACAAACATGTTGCACAAATTATTTTAATTACTAAATAATAAAGAACCAAAAGAAACCTATAGAATATGTTAAAATGGACATCAAGCAGCATGTTACTAAACTGAAATCACATGACTGCAAAATCACAACTTTCTATTGCACTGCTGCTTTAAGATTTTTGTCATTTCTTCCAGTAGCCCTTTTAGAAGTCTTAACATTGCATTGCTTATCCTTGACACAAAATGTCCTCCTCAGTGAAATTAGGCTACCTTAGGTAGTCTCTTTCCTAGCTGGATAATGTATTTATGTTTATGTTGGTTGAAGATACATAACATTATATAAGAAGCTTATTATCTTATTGTTGTTTCATGAACTGATATCAGTTGTGCTTTTCATACACAGCATGCGCTAGTCTCTTCATATAAATCTGTATCATTTATTATTATGTAAAAAGATGTCTTGGGCTAAGTCAGCTTCATTTATTTTTTTTTTATCATTTAAAGTTTATTGTTTTCTCAAAAAACAAGACACAGTTATCAAAACTTAGTTATATAAACCTTACAGGGAAATCATTGACATCTTGTAGTTATCTTTCCAAAAAAATAATTGAAATCACTCACTTTCCCCGGATGTAACTACAGACAATAGCAAATAGCCTATAAACTATAACCCCTCCCATCCCCCACCTTCTACCATTAAATATAAGAGATCAGAAATAGTGAATTAACAATTCAAAGGTACTAGCATAATAAACCAAGAGATTTTTAATTTAGCAGCCTCCAGGTAGAAAGAAAATGCTCCAGGAGCCCCATAACTTACAAAGACTCTCTTCTACCCTTATACCTGCAATATGTTTTCAAGTTGTATAGCTAGAGTACATTCCTGTGCCATTCCACCAATGTTGGGACCTTGTCTAATGCCCAGTATCTGAGGATTAATAACCGTTACCTACGGCAGCCAGCATGACACGTGCTCTCAGGCTTTGGGGTGGTCGAGGGAAAAGCGCCTAAGATACAGACCTCGGGGTATCCATTTTGTGAGAGCCAAGGATAGGGCCGAGCAGGGTACCCACGGATTTCCAAAAGCTCTGGACCAGGGGGCACAACCATAAAAGGTGGTATAGAGTTCCATCTTCCTTTTTACATTTCCCACAAGAAGGTACTCCCCTTCTGAAGAGATGGGAAGGAGTCAAGTACAAGTAATGCATTATTTTAAACTGTATCAATCTTAGCCTATCTTGCTTCATGAATCTATACACTGTAGCCCAGAGTGTGGCCCAAACTTTCGGGGAGGCGCTGATATCCATCACCTCAACCCAATAATAGCAGATTCCAGAAGGAAGTGTGTGATCCCATTCTTGGAGGAGATTACGAACCTTGGCCACTGCATGTGGCTGCTGAGCGGTCCTTAGAAGAGTGTGAATATCTTTATCTCCCTTATCCGCTTTATAATTTGGGGAGAAGACCTGAGTCAGAGCTTTACTCAGCTGCAACCATTTGTAAAAATCAAGGTCCGTGAAACACACATTTTTTTTCAGAGCCTCAAATGTACATGGCCTGTCCCGATCCCAAAAGTCCGCAACCGTTAATTTACTTATCTGAGGCCAAAATGCAACTGGAATGGGGGCGCCATCAATTTTAATTTGTGGATTGTCTACATGGGTTGAGAGCCGGATAACCACCATTGAACCCCTAAATAACTTTGTAACTAATGAAATGCCCTGATAGACCATCCCATAGGATTATTTTTGAGCGGCTTGGGAAGACTGGCTAAAGGGATATAAAGGAGCGCAGATAGGGAGCATTTGGCCCTCTTCGAAGACCCTGTTCAATGTCCATCCAGAGAGGTATATAAGTAACTTTAGTGTGATCACCATCCCAGAAAGCCAATTTCCTACATGTTGGGCCAAATAATAAACAAATAAGGAGGGGCTGCTAGGCCATCCTTAAGTTTAGGAGCGAAGTTTGAAATAGGATTGACGGTTGTTTTAGTTTGCCATAAAAGGAATTGAATAACTTCTGCAATTTAATAAACCAACTCTTTGGCAGGAAGGCTCCTAGCATATCAAGCAGGTAAAGAAGCCTAGGAAGAGCCATCATTTTATAAGGTTCAGTCTGACCATAGAGATAAGGAGACCGTCCCATCTCTAAAAATCTTCCGAAATCTCTTGCACTATAGAACCAAATTATCCTGATCATCTGAGCAAAACTTCGCATTTATGTTTATACCCAGAAAAGTGATGGATTTGGTTTCCATGCAACACCTAGACCCTGCACATCTGCTTTTCTCATAAATGGTTTAAAGGAAAACTAGTTTTAGCACAGTTTAATTTATATGAGGATACTGCAGAAAAATTATTAATCTCCTTAAGTATAGCTGAGATCAAAGTTTCTGGGTTTTCTATATGCAGAAGCACGTCATCCGCATATGCAGAACAGGCATAACTAGAATCCCCTATTTGTATACCTTTGATAGCCGAATTCTTTATGATCCTACGCAATAGTGGTTCCAAATATAAGTTAAAAAATAAAGGGGATAAAGGACAGCCCTGCCTAGTACCCCGCTCCAACTTGAAGACTTGTGACAGGAATCCATTACATTTCACCTTGGCTGATGGGCAAGAGTATAATAATCTAACCCAACATAAAAAGTTGTGGGGTATGCCGAAGGCTGAAAGAGCAGCAACAAGGAAGGGCCATGAGACCCGATCAAAGGCCTTTTCGGCATCAAGTGATAGGAGAGTGCTGCTGGGATTTTAGAATCTTTCGCTATTGCAATAAGATGCATAAGTTTCCTCATGTGATCGTGGATAATCTCCTCATAAAGCCCACTTGTTCCTGCAAATTAGTCGATCCATAACTGCCTAGTCTATTAGCTAAAATTTTTGAGTATTTTAATATCAGTATTGAGCAGAGATATTGGCCGGTAACTATCCAGACTGGTTGGATCTTTACGGGTTTTAGGATTAAGGAGATAGTGGCCTCCAGGAAAGCTGGATCAGAAATTCCATGATCATACCAGTACTTAAAAGTGTCTAGTAGGATTGGTGAGATCTCTGGGAGAAAGCCTTATAAAATTACTCGGAAACCGTCAGGGCCTGGAGATTTGTCTAGAGGCAACTGCCAGATAACTTGATATATCTCAGAGATAGCAATTGGGGCTTCTAAGATGTTGGACTCGGCTTCTGATAATTTTGGCAATTCGCTTCATTTAAATATTCTGAAATTTCAGGGCTGAAGATCTCAGATCAGGTTCTTGTGCATATAATTCTGGAAGTACTCTCCAAATAGTTTTGAGATTTCCCTCGGATCAGTACAGATCCGATCTCCTTAGCCTCCACGAACCCCTACTATGTATTGCACTGAGTCCATTTGTTTCCCCAAGCAAGGAGTTTGCTTTCGCTTTCACCTAAGTCTAAATACTGCATTTTGGTTCGAGTAAGGGCAAGTTCTGCTTAATGAAATATTATTTCGAATACTGGGCTTGTAATTGGTGCAACTTGAGCCCAGTCTGACTCAGGTGAGATACGGGATAGAGTGTTCTCGATTGATTGGATTTCCGATAACACTGTTCTCAGCCTTTCGCCCTGCTCCCGTTTCTTCCTGGACGCGATCTTAATCAACTCCTCTCTTAGAAAGCATTTTAAGGCAGCCCATATTAGGTCTTTTTGATATATAGAATCATTATTATCCATCATAAATTGTACAATAAGCTCCCTAATGCTCCTTAGGGAGCTTTCTTCTTTTATAATTTGGGTATTTAACCTTCATTGCGTAAATCTCCGCATCTCCAGAAAAGGCATGTATCTTACACTCACCGGAGCGTGGTCTGAGATTACCCTTGCCGAAATCTCTGCATGGGACATGTTGGGAACCATAAATGAGCTAATTAAGATATAATCTATTCTCGAATAAGTATGATGAACTGGGGAGAAAAAAGAGTAATGTCTCCTTTCTGGGAAAAATAGACGCCAAATGTCAACTAAGGCTGTTTTGTTAATAAACTCCTTCAGGGCCCTTTGTGATGGTGAAAGGCCTCTGTGCCTTTAGTGAGATCTATCTAGATCATTAGAGAGTACTAAGTTCCAGTCTTCTCCAAGAATGGTGATATTGTGTGCATCTAGACCCATTTTAAGGAAAGGTCCCTGAAGAATGAAGAGATTCACAATTGGGACCATAAACCGAGCCTAATACTATGGATTGAGATGCTAATATTGCTTTCACAACTACAAAGCGCCCTTCTGGGTCCCAACATTCCTGTACCAATTTGAAAGGCACCCTCTTGCAATCAGGATGGCCACTCCAGCTCTCTTAGATGACGCCCGGCACCAAACACTTGAGCTACCCACAGTCTTTTAAAATAGTGCAGGTCAGCTCTCTTTAAATGCTTTGAAGGAGAGCAATTTGCTCCTAAGTGAGAGAGGTGTTTAAGGACCACCTGCCTCTTGACCCTATCCTTGGCTCCTTTTATGTTCCAACTGACAATATTATATGGTAATGTCATATACCTGGTAAATGGAGTAAAATGAAAATCTCTGACAAATCGTGATAGGAATTACACTGTCGGCCCTGGTAAAGTAATGCTAGCACCCCAACTGACAAATGCCCTCCTATTTGAATATTCAAGTCCCTGAAATTCCTCACCTCCCTCCCTCCCTCTAGCGTTGCCCCAGCCTTCCTCCCTCACCCCTTATAGCAAATTTTCCTAATCCCCTCCCTTCCCTTAAAAGCACGCAACCCCCAGTTCCCAACAACTGCAGTCCTAAAGCTATACTGCCACGTGATATACATCCAGGAACAGCCTAGAGCTAATTATCACCCGAATCCCCACCTAGAGCCCACCTACTCCGATTACTAAGATACAATCCCATAAAAGGCCAGTAGAAACCAAATATATGCCCCATAAAAAAAAAGGGGGGGGAACCCCCCCCCCCGGGACTTCATTCCTCTTTAACGACCATCCTTCTTCTCTTCACTCCTTGTTCTTCTTCTTAAAGCTCTTATGCTGACACTTTGACTGCTCAGGGTAAATAACCAGAAAGATAACAACCCCATAAATAAGCTCGAATCTTGCTAGTGTTGCAGTTAGTAAATCCGCCATGTTCCAATAGGAGTAGACTAGACCAAAAGAAGTTTTTCTTTTAAATGTCCAACATTCCTCCCGTCATAAATCCTTCATAATTAAATGGATGAAAGTCTCACTCAAACATATGAATAGGATGAAGGTTCACTTGAACAGATCTGGAAATATCCGCTGCAGCTCCTGTTGGGCCTGCTGTTGTGACTCGAAGGACAACCATTTCCCCTCATGAGAAACCATTAGAATGGCAGGGTATTTCACCCTGAAAGGTTTTGATGCAGCAATAAGTTTGGAGACTAATGGATGTAGTTCTTGTCTTCTGATACTTACAGAATGAGGCAAATCCTGCACAATTCGGATTCTCTTGCCCTCCCATAGAAGCTCCTTTATTCCTCTAACTTTCTCCAGAACGTGTTGTTTATCCAGATAATTGAGAAAACAGAGAATCAGAGGCCTGGGGTTGACCCTGTAAAGGGGAGGGCGAGAGCTCTATGTGCCCTTTCTATTACATAATATCCTTTCCAGGAGGAGAACCTGTGATTTAAGGCAGAATTTTGCATGAATGTAATAGGAGCACTACCTTCTCTTTCTGGTATCCCAATAACTACCAAATTGTTCCTTCTACTGCGCCTCCAGATCTTCTAATTTATCTTCCAGTTTTTAATTCTTCTCTTGCCAGTACAATCTCTGTATCTGCTTCATTTTGTCTGCTTTCTATGGAGGAGATGTTGCTCTCTGCATCCCCAATCCTCCTGGATAGCGAATCCACTGCTTGCTTGATGTTCTGAATATCCCCAGCTAAAATAGAGATGGAGGCTTGAAGGAGCTTCATCGTCTCGAGGAACTTGGCTTCCGTGAGCAGGGAGTCCATAATGGGGAGCTGGGACAGGCTAGTGGCCTGCTGCTTGGCCCTCTTTGCGGCCTGTAGTTTCTCCGGCGTCTGTGGAGGCGACGGTTTCAAACATTTTTTTATATGGTTATGCTGGGTTCCTTGAATAAGCCGTCATTTATAAGGTATACTGCCAGTTGAAAATAACCGCTGTTTGCCGGTAAAGACGCCGCAAAATAAAGAAAATAAGTAATCGATCGGGAGCTCCGAAGTAGTGCAACTGGCTTGCTGCCATCACGTGACCTCTCGCCAGCTTCATTTATTATATTGAGGGGTAATTATTTGAGACCCCTTGGTCTCTGTCTGGAAACCATATGAAACTGTTTAAAATACAAATCATAAATGTTATATGAGGCAACCCACATAGCTTGATGCTTGACTTTAATTTAAATTCTAGTATTCCCACAATGATGGAGTCCCTTATGGAGTGAAGAAACGTTATATTCACAGGAAATGCTTGTTTTGTTTTCAAAAAAAATATTTTTGAATACATACTAGTCATTATGATTTGGGTCTTCTTCCTATATTCTAAGGTAACAAGAATATATCTTCCTTGAATGGAGTTCTGTTTTTAATTTCTTATTGTTTCACAGTATAGAGGTCACAGAGGAGATATTACAGGTAAAACACAAGGCCACATTTCAAAGTGCATTTAGGCTGTTTGTGTTTCTGTGTACATCCTTAACCAAAAATGGGGAGAGGGTGCATAAATAATTCAAATTTTTTGCATTATCCATGTACAGACATTTGTCATAGTGCATACGCATGGCATGGAGATGCACTGCTTGGCAGGAGGGCAGGGAACTAATTTGAATAGCCATGGAAGCCATTTCTTAAAATGTTGAACTAGGAGAATGAAGGGGGTTTACCCCACCCCCTGCAATAAATCTGAGGGGAGCACACACAAGACAAATAGGAGTAGCTCTCAAAAACAAAAGGGGGTTCCTAAGGGTGGGGGTGGACCTTAAGCATAAATGCTGGACAGTCTAGACATTATGTCAGAAACTAAAACTATAAGTAAACATACAGGAACATAACATACAAAGCTTACCTCAAAAAGCAAATCTAGAAGTCCTTTCAGAAGGTCTTTGGCCCCATGAATTCAGATTAATTCAAATGATTAAGCTCAGTGCTGCCCACATTATGGCATTTCCAGCTGCTGAAACATAACTATCTTTGTCTGTAATCCTTGTGCTCAAACAAAACAATGGAGGATCACATGGAACGTGTGCATTTGAGTGTGTGTGTGTGTTTGTGTATTGTGGCTTATATACAGAAGGATCTGAGGTATTGCTTGCTTTCAGCTGCTAGAGCTGCCTTGATGAAGCATTGAGCTTAAACATTTCATTCAGACCACCCAACGTCCAAGCAACAATGTGCTGTGCAGATGGTCTGGATCCAGGAGTGAAGAGGGGAACTTTAATCAGGTTGCCAGGTGTATGGCAGCACCTCTTAGCTAGGGGTGGCATGGTGTTATGTTCCATTACCACACTGTCCCTGCAGTAGTGTGCTCTGAAAGTACTAGGACACTAGAGGCTTTGTCTATGCCACTGAATATATGGGAGGGTAAAAAGCATGGGCAAAAATGAGTGTGAAACCACATGGCCATTGGGATGATAGTGGATGGTAGTCTCTGGCCCTGTACAATGTTATCCTCCACCCGAGTGGTCAGTGGATGTAGGAACTGATGGGGCTGGGAGGATGATATGCATAGTCCAGCCCAAAGACAGGATGAACATACAT
The DNA here is from genome assembly GCA_016271365.2 of Neoceratodus forsteri. Lineage (NCBI taxonomy): Eukaryota > Metazoa > Chordata > Ceratodontiformes > Ceratodontidae > Neoceratodus > Neoceratodus forsteri. The sequence goes on from CM057451.1 coordinate 47,995,961, forward strand.
GGAGGATAATAAGGTACAGTATATGGAAAAAAAAACTAACTTTATTTTTCAGTTTGTACTTTTTCCTTTCTTTCTCTCTCTACTGGGATTCAGCTCTTGATTACCACCCATCTCCGTTACATCTGACAGTGGCTCCCAGCTGTCAATCACTTGGGTGCCGACAAATGAAGATAGGGGAGAGATCCCCTTCTGGAGACCCTATGGTTGCTGGGGAATGTTGCAGGCTAAACAGGTTTTGAGTGTACCGGACATCATAGAGGTGGTGTAGAGAATTCTTCCTTTAAGCCCACCCCTCAGGGGATCACTCACATTCATGGGCTTGAATGCATGCTTACATAATTGTGTGGTCTCACAAAGAGCAAGTGAGCATCCACCCTTCCTGTTACTACTTCAAACTTGTGCCCATGCCTGTGGACACCTTGACAGCAGTGCATGCTTGGAGCAAGGCAGTCTCTCACCCTGGAGAGTGAAAGTGTTTGCTGGGACACTTACTCCTCTTTCTTGGCAGTTCCTCCAATAATCCAGGCATGTTTCCAAACCATGGCCATTGACATTGTGATCAGTGGCCTTATGGCTGTGATGGTGGTAATTTGTTTTATTTCATTCCAGGGCCTGATTCCAAGTCAGGTTACGCCTGGTGCAAGGCAATTTATACCAAGCCCTATGGCACAAATTTCACCTTGCACCAGGGATAATGCAAGTTGGAATTCCAAGATGCAGGTTGCACCAAAGGTGGGATATGCCACCCACTATGTCCACAACCCGCTGTGGCATGGTGCAAGGGTGGGTTATGGCAGCACCTGTACCCTATTCTGGAAGGGCAGCTGCCATAACCTAGTTCTGCAGTTCCAAGTCCCTGCATTGGCGCAGTGGGTTAGACCAGCATGGAAGTGGTCTAAGGGGCATCCATTATGGCAAAATGATGGATGCCCCCCCGCTGCTCCAAGGAATGCACTGTAACCTGCCCCTCAGACCCCCCAAGCACAGTCATGCCACCACCCCCCAAATATTGGGGACCTCCCGGGTCTGCAATTTTCCATTCCTCTCCATGCACCCTTGCCAGCCGGTTACGACCTGGCCAGACCCCCCCAAGACCCCCAGGTGATTGTGGCAGTGATACGGAGCAGGGGGCTCGGGGGAAGTAAACTGTTGGCCACAACTTGCAGCTCCCAGGTCTGTTAAACCATTCCAGTTGTGCAACCCTGCAGCTGCTGCAAGTTGTGGGGCATAGGTGCCGGGGACCCTGCCTGTCTCAGAATAGGCACAGGGTCTCCGGTGTAGTGGTGCATGACACAACCCGCGTACACCTGTGAGTTGCACCATGGGACTTGGAATCATTCACCATGAGTCCAAATACTGTAAAACAAAAGGTTCTTGACATTGTTCTTAAGGTGTGACAGCACTAGCTAGCGATGATATACTACTGGGACACAGGATCTCCCCCGCCCATCACACCAATTCCTCAGTCCAGACCAGAATTTCACTCTATTGGGGATGGACCAGCCATCCCAGTATCCTCTCTTTCTCCATTTGACTCCTCCATGTTGTCTCAACACATTTAATCATCCTTCCCTTTCCCCACACATTGGCAGCCAGCAGCAGAAACTAGAATAGTGGCTTCTAGATCTCTGTGCAACACAAATCAACATTGACTGAGTCTGAACATTTCCATTTCAAGACAACTGGTTCCCTCCTGTTGTCTGCTGGGAAATCGGGGGGGGGGGGCTACCAGCAACAAACCCTGAGTAGCCCAGAGCAGGCACTTTGCTCATCTAGACTGAGTCTCACAGAGAGTGGGGTTATTATAAGTTTGTGCACTGTATACAATTGTGTTTATTTTTTTGTATATTGCTTGTATATTATATCTTTTGTTCTGTATCTTTATTTTCAGCACTTTATTTGAATTATTTGGATTTATTTCATATTAGTTCTTGTGTGGTTTATACTTTTTTAAGTTTATTTCTCAATGAATATTGTATTATTTTCTGTTTAATGAAAATACCCCTGCTCTTCTTCTATAAGTGACATGAGATCTTTTACTTCCCCCGGACAGTGACCAGACATAATTTAACATCTCATCCAAAGGATAGCACCTCCAATATAGCAGCACCCTTGTACTGCACTACAGAGTCAGTTATAAATATTAACCCAAGTACCTAGAGCCGGGAACCTTAAGTATGTTAAGAGTGTGTTAAACTAGGTCCAGATGACCCCCAACCCCACAAGATATGTAAATGTCTTGACCTGATCAGCAGAGACCTTATAAGAATCTCAGATCAGTAATGTTGTTTTTTTTTTTTTTACTTTGATTGAGACAGCATGTTTTTTTTTCTTATTCACTGTTTAACAAAACCCTGTTACTGGGCATCCACGGATTGACCTTGTAGAAATCCTCACTAACAAATACCTAAATAGCTAAATAATATTTCTGCATTTCAATATATTTATGAACAGAACCGCATGATAGCTTCACACCCTCTTATTTATCTTTACTTGGGTGTGGTTTACCTTTTAAGTTCTGAAGTTTACTGTTTAAAACTATAAGCAGCACAGTGCTTGTAAAAGTGTTTTACATGAAAGTGATGTTTAGACTGCATTTATTCTTTTGTTATATTCAAATGTTCAGTGCTGTTTTAGCACTGAACAATAATTCAGCCACAAAATGCTGTAGTTTATATAGTAATTGTAGTTCACTTCACATTAAGGCTGTAATGTAACAGTACATTCCTAAGTCACTGCTTGCCACACGCATCACCTGACACCAAATGTTAGAAGTACAATGGGACAGACTCTTGTAAATGCAGGTGGAATGGTAATTAAAAAAGATAACAAAATATGTGAGCAAAGTGTCTGATGTTTGAGCATGATTTGTTACATAGTAATGTAAGGTCGGAAGGACTCTGGGTCCACAATGTCTGCCCCCCCTTACTAGCAGGGATGAAGTAAGTATGCATTAAAAAACTTAAACACAAAACTTTGTCAAATTATCAATGATGGAAACCATATAACTAGCAGGAGGAAGATTCAAAAAAGATGTCTGCATGCACTTTTTGATAGAAAGAGTGGTTTACAGGTGGAACAATGTACCAGAAAAAGTGATAAAGGCCAGATCAGTATGCAGTTTCAAACAGGGATGGGATAGGCTTATGGGCTTAGTTAGAAGAGGGAGTTACTGTAGCAATTGAGGAGCGCGATGTCCATAAGGACTAGTGCTGAATAGTTGGTTGTGGTAGGCAGACTAAATTTCACAGTCTCACTTTTACTTGCAGATGTGTACTGCTGTCCTGTCACTTGCTTTAATCACTGAACTTCTCACATCCATCTACTCCCACTCCTCATCTGGTGAGTTGCTGATACTTGAGGATTTTAACTCTGTTTGGCTCAACTTTGTCAGATAGTTACATCCCTACTGCTATCCCAACAAATTTCAGACCCCCCCCCTCTTTAATCACAAATCCTTGAACCACACACTACTGGACTGGAACTCTCTTCTCAACTCACTGTATTGTTGATACAGGTATCCTCCCAGATGCACTCGGTGATAATCTCCACCTACCATGTATGCAAGATCCTTCGCTCTAAATTCCCCCTGAAATCATTCTCCTGTTCTCCTTCAGATTGTTGAAATTATCCTCTCTCCACACAGACCTGTCAACCACTGACTGGTCCCACATCTCTACAGCTTCCAACACTAACTCTGCCCTCAACTTCTGAAACAAATTTATGGCTCTCAGGACAATGAGATGCAGGGACCTCTAGCCCAAAAGCATTACCTGTAGCCCATCAGGACTACTACTTAAATCTGCATGCCACTAGCAGGCCACCTAGGGGTGCCAAAGGGGTTTTGCTGAGCCCCCAATATCACTTTATTTGCTTTTTAGCTGTTTGTATTTTTATTGTCTGTCTCTGTATCTCTGTTTTCCTTACTTTGAACTTAAGTTTATCCTTTCCTGTAAAACTCCCTTTCCTTTACTCCTATGCTGTACTGTACCCTTTTTCTATCTCTCAGCTCTCTGTCTCTTACTCTTGCTACTATAAGTTCCCCATACTAATCTAATCTACTTTCTCTTTATTTCTACAGATCTGACCTGACTGTATACCAATCAGATAAGTATCTTTGTTTAATTCTAACTCGAATGTCTCCTCTAGGACCTCTGACCTTTTGTGTTTTCTCAACTTTCTCTGTTCTTCCCTTTCAGGTCCTACGAATACCTCCAAGTCATAACACCCCAAGTCTAGACTCCCTAATTATGATGGAGCATGTCTAACACCTAACTGCCCTGTAGGATAAGTAGCATATAACAAGGTGCCCACACCATTGTAATGTGTAACAACTTGAGTTATTTATTTAGTTTTGGGGCCTAGAAATGAGAGCTGTTTTTAGACTTGCCCCCACCTGCTATTTGTTGGTCTCCACTGACCAGTTCTAACCTTGCTTACTTATGAGATTTCATAGAAGGCTCCAAGGTGGTAAGGCTGCAGGCACATATAGAGAATAATGACCCCCCTCTCCATCTATGTCTTTTGTGGCCGTTAGGCTCCTCCCACCCAACCCTCCCACCCAGCAACACCCCCAGCCCTTACTTACATTGATCAGGGTCCAATGTCAGAATCCTCTCTGGACTGCAGACATGTCTTCACTCTTCAAAGCTGGACCATAAACTAAGGAATCAGATACGTGGATCAATGTATTTCAATGCAGTTTTGAACTTAGTGCCATAGCTTGGTCATGTTTGCATATTTTGCCCCAAATGTTCAACATGTCTTCTTTAGGATCCCACTTCATGAACAATGGCACTGTCAATAGGCAGATCCATCTCAAAAGGTGATTTTGCAGTCCCTGTGCAAAACCACCTTTCAGACAAGAGTTGAAAATTTTCTCTGCCCTTCTTCATGAGGTGGGGCAATTCACCAGTGCATCCTTCAAGGCGTTGTTGAAGACCCCTCTCTGAAAGTGAACACCCAACTATCCAGGTGAATACTGGACCGAAAAGCTCAATACAGCTCACTAGGAGACACATCGGGACAGGATTCAGTTCACAATAAGTGAGCCGCAGCTTCAAAATCACCTTAGAGACCTCAGCCACTTCCACTGGCCAAAACTGTTCCTGGACAATAGAAGTGCCCCTGTTTGACCTGGACCTCACCCTGTGGGTCTGGTCCAAACCCTATGGTGAGATTCCCAACTGAATAGAGGATATCCTGTCAGAAGATAACACAGCAAACTCTTTGCAAAGTCCTACTGAAAGAGCTCTTTTTGTCTGTAGACAGACAGGAAGAAGAAGAAGCCTGTCCACAATCCAAATAGCTGAACTGGTCTGTTCCACCCTGCCGCAATCTCCCTGGACAGGAACTCTGCCTTCTTATGGTTAATTGCCATTTGATAATCTCTGTAGTGATTCCTTAAATCCAGTCTATCCTCCTCTAGCTGAGTCATATGCCAGCAATGCTCCAACCTCTAATCCATGGTCTTCATTGCCATGAGAGCCCCTTCAAACCATGGGAGTCTCAGGAGGGAGGAGCTGGGTCATATATGGACCAGTGTGATGACATCCAGCACCTCAGAAACAGCCCTGCTATAGGCTGCAACTGACTCATCCAAATCAACCACACTGACAGCACTAACACCAGAAAAAAACAAAAACAAATTTATGACCCTGTGTTACATTTTGCGAATGCAGACTCATACCTTTGGTAATTTTCACTATTTTTATTGCAAATTCCTCACTTGCAGCCCTATCAGCTCTGGCCAGAGTTTGTTTTTAGCTTGCTGTGTTTATCTTTGACTTTGCATGGGTGTTGCTTATGGAGCAAGACTTGTTTTGTGTTGGTGACCTGAGAAGACATCTAGTTCAAGTCCTAGTTCCTAGTGATAAAGTTTACTTCAATAATCATAGAGGGACTGTATTTACAAAAAAAAAATACATAAAAAAAAAAACTGTGAAAAGAACCAGAGTTGGTTCTTTTCACAATGAAAATATATTTTTTACTATAATTAGAGTGTATTAGGCACACTAGCTTCTTTAGTTTTCCTGCTGTCACAGTCTGATATCAAAAAGGTTTAAAATAAAAATGTATTTGTGAAAAAAAATGGATTTGTGATTAAGCATTTCTATGTGAGTTTTGTTACTTAATGCTGCTGCAGTGCCAAAGTAGTCAACCTACTAAAACAGGACATGTAGGGGGCTGCTGAAAGTGTGTATGATTTTGTTTCACTATCAGATGGCAGTAGGACTGACTCTAGTCCTACTGCCATCTAACTACTTGCTTTTTTTTCCTTATACTGCACATCACTCTTGGGAACCAAATAAAGTTACTTGATTTAGCACTAAACAAAGGACTGTGGATCTGAATGTTTTAGCTTCATTTCCCATAACATGCATCTACAGTCCTACACCGATCAAGCTAAAAACCAGGACAGATGACTGCAGTTTAATCTAACAGGATTTTATTTGCTTAACTGGGAACTGTCTAGACCTGCTAAAACAACATGCTATGACTGGAGAGAGGGAGGCCAAACTTTGTCTAAAGCTCAGAGCTGTGAACGTGGAAACAAGGTTTGAGTCCCATCACCCGAGCAACCTAATAAAAGCCATTTATTTACTGTGTGACTCTCAGCAAGTAGTTCAATCTCTCTAAATTCTTTTCAATCTATCTCTGTACTGTTTTAATCTTCCAATTTGCTAAAATAGCATCAATATTCTCTTTTTTGAGGGTACAGTATGTACAAAAGTTACCAAAGAATACAAAGCTCCTCCTCCTTTCTCAAACATTCATCCCTAAAATGCGGGATTCTACTGGCACAAGCAATGTGGAGATGTCAGGCCTGATAATGAGGGGCAAAGACATCATCAGTGTGGAGCCATTATCACAGCTTGGTTTTTAAAGAGCTGGAACTGGGAGCTGTAATGAAAACTGGACCCAGAGCTAGCAATGTCCAGAAGGTGGAGATTTCTTTAGTGAGACCTCAGAGAAATGCTTTAGCCGTTGTCTTATCCAACACAGAATTATGTTCATAGCTTGGGAATGTTCCCTACACAGAATTTCTTACTATTTTCCTGTCTTAAGATTTTGGTAATCAGTTTGTAAAGTTAGAGTGATAAGATGTTGTATAGTATTGCTACAACTAACATTGGGATCTATTTAGATTACCGTTTATTATGAATGCATCTTCCCATAAATGTTTGTATTTACTATCCTCCTGTAATAAGACTTCTGTAATCCGTTGGTAAGATTAGAGTGATAAGATTTTTACAATGTTGCTGCAACTGTCCATTAGGATCTAATTAGATTATTATGTTTATTATGTATGCACTGTCCCTCAAAATGTTTATATTTTGATGTGCACATATGTGTATCCAATGTGAAAAAAAAAAAACAAAAAAAAAACTTTATGGAAAAGCCAAGAGAGTGTGGGAGAGTTACCATTCTAGGTGGAATCTTGTAGCTTTTTATAGCACCTGGGGTAGGACCTACATATTGTAACAAATGTGAAACTTTTTTGGGACAGAGACCTTGTATTGAAATACTAAGTGGAAAAGCCGCTATGGTACAGCCTTGCCCATTACCCTGAATCAGTTTTCACTTTTTAAATGTGAACACTGGGAGTTCATCTCTGGTGTTGGCTTTCACTTTTCTTGTTAAATGCCAACTGATAAGACACTGGTAACTGATGGAGGACTGAGAAAATAAATACCAAAGAGTTGTGTTAATATGATCAACATCCTATGGGAACATAAATCTGTGTTGTCAATGTCAGATGGACTGTTTCGGGGATCAAATAAAGGATTTTCAATGCGACAAATGCTTGTTGATGGTCACATTACAGGAGGAAATTACAAGACTCCTGAATAGGAATACCTAAAACACTGAAAATGAATAACTAGAAAGCTTTATAGACCAGATGGCAAACCAGCTAGAAACTGCTCCTGCACTGACAGACCCAAAACCAGAAACAAAACTTTCTGAAGCAAAGATAGTTAAACCCCATATAGAACTAGCTGAGGATAGCTGGGCAAAGGTGACTAGGAATACTAGGAAGTGTAGGGGGAGGGCAAATTTATAACAATGCCCCTATATTACTACATAATAATTATGAAGTATTAGGTAATGCAATTGAAGAAACTTCTATTACTGACACAAGGCCGAACATAGTGGCAAAAATCACACCAATTACAGCCAGAGTAGAATTTAACCAAGCTCAAGCAGAACCGTCAATAAAAAAGAAAAACAATGATGGGAACATTTCTAAATGAGTGCTCAGGTGAACATACAATCAAAGAAAGAGATTTACTAGTAATTGGTGACTCTGTCATCTGAGGAATAGACATGGCTTCTGCAAAGGGAGAAATCACCATACCCCAGTCAGCATGTTGCCCGGGGTAAAGATCAGAGACATAAAAAAAAAACTTCTAAAGGGCTTAATGGAGAATACTAGTGAACCTCTGGTCCTACTACATGAAGGAATAAATGACATACAAGGAAGAAGCCTATAGGATATTTATACAGACTTTAAAGATTTAAGTTCAGAAATCAAAAGGCAAGGAGGGGGGGATGTTATTATATCTGACTTATTACCAGTATACGGGCATCAGGGTACTAAAACTAGAAACATAAACATTCTCAATAATTGGCTCAGGGAATTCTATGAAAAGGAAGAGTATAAATATTTGGATACTATGGATGTATTCAGGGACCACAAATTGTATAGACCCAATGGACTCCATCTAAACAAAATGGACTCATGCTATCTGGCTATATGATTTAAGGAAGAAACCCAGAAAATTTTAAACTAACTGTGGGGGGCAAGGTTAGGTAAGGAACTAGCAACGGAGTGTTGACAATACTTGATAAAAGCCAAATACTGAAGAATGGAATTGTATGCCTAAATGCCAGAAGCGTAACCAATAAATTAGACAATCTTAGCCGCCCGCCAACGCAGCTGTTGGATTTCCACTTAGCACTGGTGATCCAGTTTTGGTAATGGACTCAGGTCATCAGAGGGCCTGCCGGAGGGATAAGGATTGAGCATCCCATGACTGCTCTTCTTCTCCGGGAGGGCGGGGTGTCGCTAGGCACGTGGACTCCTGACAGGGGCCAGGAGCACCACAGCATCCTCCGTCAACAAGGTTCCAGGGAGCAGGTTGGACACTGGCATCATTGCACATTCCCACCACCCTACAGGGGGAAAAAACCTAAGCCTGCCACCACTGCCAATGTGATGCCAGCCCCTTGGCTGCAATCAGCACCCCAGACCAACTCCCACCCTATCCTGTTGTTCATGGCACATTAGGGCCAGGTGCCACATCTCTGCCCTGGGGGGTAATCCAGGAGGTCCCAGGAGAGTGGCTCATGTGGGGATGCTGCAGCCAAGGGGTCCATGACCAGGCGGATGTCACGGCAAGTGGAAGGCAAGGCACAAAAAGACTAAATAGAAAAAATATATTTGACGATCTTAAAGATACAATGATTACACAAAACATACACATATGCACAGTTACAGAAACATGGTGGGATGCACAAGACTCTTGGGACCAAACCATACAAGGGTACACCCTATATAAAAAATCCAGAACACACAGAAAGGGAGGAGGAGTGGAGATTTATGTTTCAGATAGCATAAATTCTGAAGCCTTAGAGGTAGAAACAGAAGAACCAGACCAAATCTGGGTTCAGTTATTTCCACTTAAATCTCCCAAAATCATACTGGGAACCATATACAGGCCACCTTCAGTCACAGTAGAAATGAATCATACACTTCTAAATAGAATTGACTCCTTAGTCCCTACTGATAGACTATTAGTAATGGGTGACTTTAATCTGCAAGTTATAGACTGGAAAAGCTCAAGGTAGTAAATAAAATAGAATATAAATTTCTGGAGTCATTCGATAATATCAGACAAACACAAATAGTAGATGAACCAACCAGAGACCAGAATATACTTGATTTAGTATTAACTAACATGGGGATACTATTTTGGATTATAAAACATCTATTCCTCTAGGCACCAGTGATCATTTAAAAGTAGAATTTAAAATCAGAGAATCCCTATATAACAATATAGGATTAACCACAGCAATGGATTTCAGTAAAGCTGACTTTGATCTTATAAAGACAAACATTAAAAATGGAATTGGCAACACGATTCAGGAGACAAACCACTTACACTATATGGGACACATTTGTAACAGAATAAACAAGGAAGTACAATAATATACCCTTGAAATGTAAATATAACAAAATTAGATCCAGACCACAGTGGTTAACCCTAGCAATAAAGAAACTCACAAACAGGAAAGACAAGTTATACAAAAAGTGGAGGACTAGTGGCACTGAAACAAATAGGCTTAATTATAGACACATCCATAAAATTTTAAAAAACAAAGTTAAAATTGTAAAAGCAAACTATGTGCTTAAACTAGCATCATCAGTTAAACAAAACTACAAAACATTGTATTCATTTATTAACAGCAAAAAAGGAAACATACATAAAGTAGGACCACTAAAAAAACATAATGGGGAATTAATGTCCGAAAATAGCACCATGTCTAACCTACTTAATTCATACTTTACATCTGTATTCAACAAAAAAGTTGGTGGCACCCAGACCTTACACATACTTGTAACTTGTACACCCAGTCTGGATGGCTCCTCTCTTCAGCAGGATCAAATAGCAGGCCTGCCTCTTAACAAAAATGTTCTCCTTGGCTCATGCCACCTGGGGTTGAAAAGCTCTGACTTCTCACTGCAGCACCCACCATACCCGAAGTATGCTAAGTCAAACCTTCCAGGTTCCCAGATGCCGGACCATTATCGGCCAGAGATCATTTGCCCACAGGGCCCCCCAGTGGTTTAATTCACTCAACAAGGAATCCCTTTTAGCTACTACGCTCGGTCCATTTAAAAGGCAACTATGACTTCACCTCTCTACTACCGGCCAATGTGACTGCTTCTCCTAATTGATCAACCTCTTCAGTCACACCTGGCATTGTGTGGCCCTAAACTCCCTCTGGTCAATTATCCTTGTCCTCCATTTTCCTCCCTCTCACCTTACCCCTCTCCCCATTCCTCCCCTACCTCACCCACACCCTCCCATCTTTTAACACCTCAGACCTCTGTCCCCTCTACCTTGCACTTCTCATACCAACCACCCCCCAGACAATGGCCCTTCAGCCTGCTCTCTCCTTCCTGACCCCACCCACCCACCCACTACTGGGTGCTCATCTGCCTTACTACCCTTTGCTGTCTCTCTGCTTGAAATACAGTATTTTGTTTTTGAGACTCTGTATTAATGTTTACATTTGTTTGTGTGTTAACCTTCCATCCTTTGACATGGAACCTTTGTAAATGAGCAGTTCTTGCTCAAAGGTATTTCTAATCTTAGAGTTTAATAAATAAAAAAAAATAATAAAATCAGTAACAGCCATAACATAACACAAAAAGATTACTTATTAATCGTAGGGATGTAGAAACCAAACTAAATAAAATAGATCCTTACAAATCACCTGGACCTGATGGCCTACATCCAAGAGTTCTTAAAGAACTGAGTAACCAAATTGCAGCATCCCTAACATACATCTTTCAGGCTTCACTAGACAGAGGAGAGGTGGTAGAGGACTGGAGAAGGGCTACTGTGATCCCCTTATTTAAAAATGGGACAGGATCTGACCCATCCAACTATCGTCCAGTAAGTCTGACTTCCATCCCATCAAAAATATTGGAAAGTATTCTGAAGGATAACATTCTACAATTTATTAATCAAGAAGATCTGTTGGATGGCACTCAGCAAGGATTCACTAATGGGAGAGTGTATTAGATTAACATGTTGAGATTTTACAATAGAGTGATTAGGGAACTTGACGATGGGAGGGCAGTGGATGTACCATACCTGGATTTCCCCAAGGCCTTTGACAAGCTACCACATGCTGACTTGTTGTCAGCTATGATTAACATACAGGTAGGTATCCAAAACTCTATAATATTGTGGGTGCAGGATTGACTAAATAACAGAAGTAGTGTTGTGTGAAATTGAAATATTTCACCAGGTGAAATATTTCACGTAATTCCGCAATTATGCAAAATATTTTGCATATGCGAAATTAAATTTTACCTGTTTCCTTGATTTTGCATAATGGCGAAATTTCGCTTAACATGTCTTGGCAAAACTTTTCGTCTATGTAAAGCAAAATTTCACTTGGTTCCATGATTTCCTGTAAATGGCAAAATTTCGTATAAATTCGTTGGTTTGCCAATTTCACCCATTGATGCTGCAAATTTCACCTTGTGGCATAATTTCGCTGATGTATCATTCGATTTTGCCAGCAAAATTTTGGTCCAAAGGGGAAATTTGCAATGAATTGTGGGTAAATAGGTCAAAAGTCATGTGTAGCTTGTTTACAGCTCATTCTGCTGCGTGTTGCATTGGAGTGCAGTCTGTTGTGGTGCATCAGAGCCAATAAAACCTTTGAAAACATAGCTGGAAACTTGTTTTTGAGAGTGAATTGCTGCAAAATATAACATTTTTTCCTAGTGCTACTGTGCTGCTAGGGAACATTTTCTAATTTTGTGGATTTTTGTATAATACTTAGTTTAAAAAGCAACTGATGCCAAAAGTGCTACATTGCAGAATCCAAATAAGCATATTCCCAGTAAATCTCATACCAAAAACTAGATTTTTACGTTGCTTGGTTTTAAAGTTATTAGCCAGTTTGTAACTTTGATTGCACTACCTGTGCAATAAAAGCAGGGGTCAGTAAAGAGCTGCTGATGATGTCATGTAGGGTGCTCAAAGTCTAGTAATGATTGTCAGCAAGCTTATGAGACACATTTCTCCAAAGTTGTAAAGATCATGTGCAATGGTTTTCACAAGTAAAACAGACAGCACCTTTCAGTGAACATTGCTATAAATACTATATATGTTCCAGGTTTTGTAACAAAATTGATAAAATTGTATTATTCAATGCTGTTTTGTGTGGTCAATTTCACCAGGGTTGCTGGATACTAAGTCAGCATGCCTCCAGACTGCTGAAGCCAGTTAGAGTGTTACTAATTTTACTGCTGTTTGTCATTGTCTGCTTTACAATATGTTTTAATAGGGCCTTATATGTATTAATTCCTACTAAGAGGTGGAAGTGTTAACTCTGATAAAATAATTATTGTAAGTTAGAGTAGAACATAGATGAGTCTGCCCCACCCCATTAACAAGGAGATGGGATGATTGTTTAAATTGCCATTCTTAGAAGTTGCCTCAATTGACTGATAGGTGTGAGTGAGCTCAACCAGAAACATTGAAGGCCAGATATTCAAAAGGGTTGTGCATGGTGCAACAGTGTTTGCACCATCGCTCTAACTAATCTTATGTAGCGATATTCAAATGGGAATTGCACCTGGTACAAATCCCGATGCACCGGAGCTCATCAGTAATGTATGCAGGTGCAAGTGGGGGGTGTGTGCCCATGCATACTCTGCACAGCCCAATATTCAGCCTGGGATGTGCTGATCCATGCATGCGCAACTCCTACCTGCGCTGCACAAAGCTGAGCAAAAAGAAAAGGAGCAACGGCCGGCCACCCACAGGTGAGCTGCCATATTGCAGGGCACAACACGGCAGCTGCCACCTGTGGGTGGCCACCTGAGCTCCGGCCGCACCTCTGTGGTGGCGCCCACCTCCATGCCTGATTGCAGGCATTAGTAACATAAATAAAAACTCCTGCATCCCTGGTGGTCCAGTGGACTGCTGTCTGCCCGATCGCGGGCTTCAGTAAAATGAAAAAGTGATATCCTATATCCCTGGTGGTCCAGTGGACTGCTGTCTGCCCGATTGCGGGCTTAGGTAAATAAAAAGTGATATCCTATATCCCTGGTGGTCCAATGGACCGCTGTCTGCCTGATCGTGGGCTTAGGTAAATAAAAAATGATATCCTATATCCCTGGTGGTCCAATGGACCGCTGTTTGCCAGATCATGGGCATTAGTAATAGAAATATACTCTCCTACATCCCCGGTGGTCCAGTGGACCGCTGTCTTCCTGATCGTGGGCTTAAGTACACTAGTACTGACCCCCATATCCCTGGTGGTCCAGCGGACCCCCCTCCCCACCCGCCAACTGATCCCCACCTTCCCACGGTCAGTGGAGAGGCAGCCTCACCACCTGCAGCCCCCATGCCGACTGACTAACGCCGTCAGTGGGCTGTACACCCATTGGTCCACTGGCGTGAGCCAATGGGTGTGCAGCTTACCGTACTACACATTCCAGATATGAGAATGGATCCATTCACATATCTGGAATGTGTGAGCCACAATATAGGCTACATGCTATTAGCTCACGCTGTGGACCAATGGGCGTATAGCCCTACTGATGGTGTCGGTCAGTGGGCAGCAGGGCAACAGGCAGGCAGGTGGGTGCTGCCACCCACAGCTGACCGGGGAGCAGGGCGGTTGGGATCAGTGGGTGGGTGGGGAGGGGGTCCGCTGGACCCACCAGGGATATGGTGGTCAATACTAGTTTACCTAAGCCCACGATTGGGCAGACATCCGTCCACTGGACCACCAGGGATATAGGAGAGTATATTTCTATTACTAATGCCCACGATTGGGCAGACAGCGGTCCACTGGACCACCAGAGATATAGGATATCACCTTTTCATTTTACTGAAGCCCGCGATCGGGCAGACTGCTGTCCACTGGACCACCAGGGATATAGGATATCACTTTTTCATTTTACTGAAGCCCACAATCGGGATGTGGGGCACAATGGCGTGCTTCAGGGGGCGTCAGTCCCCAATGGCTGCTGCCTGGCAGGGCGCTAGGCACAAGTCATCGGGGATCGGCACACCTGCATGCAAATGGGGCCATAATGACATGCAAATGGCCCCATTTGTGCCTTACATACATTATGGCCCCATTTGCATGTCAACTTTTGAATATCACGGTAGTTGCGCCTAGGGCAATGGAACTTGTGCTAGCGCATCCCCATGCTCCACTCTGGCCACTGGCGCTGGCGCAGTGCCACTGCACCATGTGCACTACGGGTGGCCAGGGTGCAATATTCAATGATGCTGAGCCATGGCGCACCTCTGTTGAATATCACCCAGTCCATTCCCCTGCGCAGCTAAGTTGAGGTGCGCCCAGGCTTGCGCCACAGCCTGGCGCAGTTTGAATATCTGGGCCTCAGTCTGCAAACTTCACAGTGTGCTGTGATCCAACATTCAGCAAAAGTACCTGAATAAAAAGGCATCCAGACAAAATGTCAGTTTTGTTACAAAGCCTGAAACACAAAGTTTTTAAAGCAATGTTTACCAACTCATGCTGCCTGTTTTACTTATGAAAACCATTGCACATAGTCTTTACAGCTTTATAGAAACAGGTTCTATAAGCTTGCTGACATGGAAGAATAAACTGTAAGGTCCCTAGATGACATCAGCAGCAGTTCTTCACTGGAACAGGCTTTCTTTGAACAGATGGTGAAGTCAGGGTTACAAAATGGCTAATAACTTTAAGATGAAGTAACATAGAAATCTACTTTTTGGTATGAGATTTACTGTGGATATGCTTATTCCAATTCTGCAAGGTAGCACTTTTGGCCAGATGGCTTCAGCAGCTCTTTAAATTAGGTTTTACTTTTCTCTCTGTCTTTGAAAGAGTTGTGTGGGGTAGGGTAGGAGTGTAAAGCAGTGCAGGCTATTTCTAGCCAAGCAGATTGGTATTTACTCACAATTGTGAGTTATTTATTTACTGTTATTTCTTATTAATTTTGTTATATCTTGTCATTTATTTTTCTCTGAAAAGTTTCTCCATCCTGTTTGAGAGAGTTCCTGTCGCTGTTAGATGTGTTATATATACCATTCTTCTGCTTTAAGTTGTGAATTGATTATGAATTCTAAAGTTTTAAACACACGGAGCTGATCCTTTATTTTATTTGTTTGTGGTTAGTTATGTTTGCTGGAGTGTTAACTTGTGTTACTAAAACTGTGAAAATCAACAGTTCTATATTTTTTTGTATCTTTACTTAAGTACTTCTACTTGATCACTTGAACTGGTCCATTTACAGTTGCACTGCATTGTTGAATTGTTCCACTGTATGTGTGCTGGAGCTTGACTTTGCACACTACCCAGTGTTCCTGTTTTAGTTAACTTACCTCAACCTTTCTCTGTTATAGCATTGTTTGTGTAACACCTAAGGCGCACATTATAAAAGAGTATATATTAAAATAATCATTTTCAAGAGATTTCTTGGTGATCCCTCCCATCCAGACCATTACTATATTGTGTGGTACCTGCCTTTGTTGCAGTTTTATGGTTGTCTCTGCCTGAATATATACAAAAAATTGTGGTACTAAGTAATAACACATCACAGTACTTTATTTGTCCAGAGACACAGGTGATCTGTATTTAAAGTTGGCCACTTGTGCCCTTTTTCCTTGTGTGTGTTTCTTTAATTCCTATCCTGTTTGGGGGGAAAAGTTACCTTTTTGGTTTTTTACTAGAATAGGCTACCTACCATATATGGTATTAGTTGTACTCTAAGTCCTTGTACCTGTCCCAATTGTGTTTGGACTTGTAAGGAAGCCCTGTACTGTAGGTGTGTGATGTCGTCATTCATGTGTGAGGTGTTATTCACACAGTTAGTAGTAATAATACATCCTTTCTTCAAATACTCACAGAGGAAGGCAAAGCTTTGAAGCAGCAATCAGCAAAATGCCTGCTAATAAGCAACCAAGTACAGGGGACAACGTGGCAGGGGGATGAGGGGCTAAGAAGTCTGCTGAAAAAAAGTACAATTTCAGTTCAGTTCCCACAGCAGTGAAGACACATATGTCTGCATCAGTGTCTTCTGATGTGGGCCCTGGTGGTACGGTAGGAACCAGCAAAGGAGTTGGTGGCCGAACTGGGTCAGGCATATCTGTGTTTTACTTTTTTAAAGCTTAAACTGTTGCAGCCATGCTATTGGGGGTGCTGACAATGAGAAGAAGGGAGGCACTGACACCAGCACAGGAACAGTGGTCCAGGACTCAGAGGAAGGTGAGAATAAGTCTGTCAGTGTGGCTGTCTATGTTCTGGCAGGAGTGAGTTGGTGATGATAGTGTTCAATAAGAGTCTGATAATCCTGGAGATAAGGATAGTCAGCCCCCTGAGATGGTTGTAAAGAAAGAAAAGATGCCATCCTCCAAGAAGACAGTGATGGGGGGAGGAGGAGGAAGAAGACAAGGACATAATCACTATTGGTGGTGATGATGATGGCTGGGATGATCCCACATGGGAGCCTGAGTTAAAAAAGGTCAAGAATGATGTAGGCCATTTACATGTATAGCCCCTGGGTCAGTCTATCACCAATCCTATAAGCAAACCTCCAAGCAGTCAAGTAACCCCACCTCTCAAATGTAGTTTTACTGAAGTGATGAGAGCAGCCCACAAAACACACACCTCCACACCTGTTTCTGAACTATCCCAGTCCCAAAAGCATCTGAATTTCAGAGGTCAAAAGTCCCTAGTTTGGGACTTTATGTGCTAGATACTACTGATGAGACCATAGCAATATGCCAACTTTGTCAAGCCCATGTTAGTTGGAGAAAAAGGGAAGCCACATAGCTACCGGTGGCCAACACGCCCACCTGAAAAACAAGCACCAACTGAGATGGCAGCAACACCAGAAGGATGCCAGAGCTGTTGGTAGCAAGTTGCATGTAGTAGAGCAAGAGCAGGAGTAGGGATGGCAGAGTGGGTCAGTGGTGGAGGAGGAGGGTGAGTAATCCTTTGATCTCTCGAGTAGTGGGCATAGCACTGGCGGTGCAAGTCCCAGTCCCATGAGTCTGAAAAGTACACCACCACACCCACAAGCAACCAAAATAACTGGCTTCATGTAGTCTACACAGCCCCAAGAGTCAAGTGTTACCCCTAAAAGAAAATCATTGCTGCCACAAGTACAGCATTCTGGTCGGACAGCCCCAAAGATGCAGCCCACTCTGAAGACCATCCTTGAGCGGAAGACAAAGTACAGTACCCCCCCAATCATGCTGCTGCTGCATGAGAGTTAAATGCTGCCACTGCAGAAATGCTGGCCATCAATCTGTTGCCATTCTCCTTCATAGAGAATGCTGGTTTCCACAGGTTGATGGCCATGCCTGTCCCAAATGGCAAGTTCCATCACAAACCTCTTTTACTAAGCGTGCCATGCCAGAGCTGAACAGTAGAGTTGTTGATTACATTAGACATGCATTGAAGCATAATGCATCACACTATATCCATCTTAGCATGGATATGTGGACCAGTGGACAAACAGCAGCAAGCTCATATCTGTGCATAACAGCACATTGGGCAAGTTGCCTGGGGTGGTACTTGATTTTGGGCCCGGCAAAACATGCTTGAAGCAAGACTCTGGTGGCAGCAACCCACCTGGTATTCGGCAGCATGCAACCCTGAGTATGACAAGTGTCACAGGTTCTCACACGGATGCAAAAATGCTTATTGTTCTGCTGGATGAGATTGATGGGTGGGTATACACACACTCACTCATAGCAGTATTCATCACAAGTGATAATGGCTCCAATGTACTGAGATGCATTAATGATGGTGGTTTCTTCAGAGTGCCCTGCCTGACACACTGTCTTAATCTTGTTGTTCAGCAGTTTCTCAGCCATGTGGACATTAAGGAAATAGTTACTGCTGCTCGTCACATCTGTGTCCACATCACCAGTTCTGCAAAGGCCTGTGACCATCTACGTCAGCAACAGCACAATAACCATTTGCCTCAGCACCAGATAAAGCTTGACGTTGTCACCAGGTGAAACTCCACACTGTATATGCTTGATCAGCTGTATGAACAGTATAAGGCTGTGTCAGAATATCTGTTGCTGCACAGCACCCGTGACAGTGCTGGAGTGTCCATCGCTCTACCAACAGAGCAGTGGCACCAAACTGATGGGCTAATATGCATTCTCCATCCATTAGAGCATGCTACACAGGCAGTGAGTGCGGACACTGCTTCTATCAGTTCATACCCTTCATATGTGTGCTGAGGCAGACACTAGTGAATGTGTGACACCAGACAGAGGCAAGTGGGGATCATGGCAGTTGTGATCTAATGGATCACGTGCTCCATGTGCTGGACACAAATACCCATATATCTGGCATTTTACAGTTGGCTGACTTTGCAATCGCCACCATGCTGGATCCATGCTACAAACGTGGCCTGCCTTCTATAATTGAAGGAGGTCATCAGTGAGTACAACAGCTGACAGACAATCTCATTAGATTGGTACATGCTGCACAAATGAAAATGCATGCACTGCAACAAAATGGGTGTTGCTACCACCACCAGTGGCTCACAGGCAACCCAGTCAGAGAAAATGGGCAAGATAGAGCAGAAAACAGCAAGCAGTCCCATCTGGGATGTTCTCTTTCAGGTAAGTGTGGAAGTTAAGGAGGAAAAGGAGGAGGAGAAGGAGACAGATGAGGCAGCTGGACTCCGGGCAGCAGAATGAATGGTAGAGGCCTACATGGGGCACCAAAAGCACCTTTCCATTACAGATGAGCCGCAGCTGTACTGGAGCAGTAAAATGACTAACTGGTCAGCACTAACATTGGTTACTGTGAAATACCTGAGCTGCCCACCATCCAGTGTCACTGTGGAATGAGTGTTTAGTGTGGCTGGAGCAATTGTGAGTGGCCGTCAGACCAATTTGTCACCCAAGAATGTGTCCATGCTAACATTCATCAAAATGAATGAAATGCATATTCCACACAACACAACTGTGTCGGTGACGAGGATGATGATGATCTCTGACTAAGGCATCCACGGCAGGCGAGGTGGATGAGGCAGCAATGTTGAGAGACTTCTCATCTGATGAGAACTCCAGTCTTGAAGACTGTGAGGGTGCTTCTTGGATGATGTGGAATTGGAAGTTGAAAAAGGCTGAGTTTACTCCAAGGCCCCCCCAACAACTTTCAACTCAGTATGGTGGCTGGGGTGCATATGTTATACCTTATTTTAAGCTATGTACCATTGGATTGGTTATGGTCCCGGGGTTATGGTAATGTGTTGTTATGTGCTGCAGTGTGTATAAGTTTCATTTGATCACCCTTTACCATAACCCATTGATTGGTCACCTCACCACCAGTCCCCAAGCCTATATAAAGCAGCAGCAATGTAATTACCATAACTGTAAAGATGTTGCAATTGCATGATTACAGTTATGTTTTTCTTCCAAAAATATCTTACTTTTCATGTTAACTATATCAACCCCATCTTACAGCAAGATATGTTGGCTGGATGTCCTTAAAAGTGCCCATCATGGCAAATTCTACACTGCCCCACCGCTCTCTCTCATCACCTGATCTGACCTGACACACCCATGCACTTCATGCAACTGAAAAAAAAGGTTTCTGCCACTTAGTAATGGTGACATGTACAAGAACCCTGGCTCTTAGGCTGGTACAAGTAGCATATGAATGTAGCATGTTATTCAACAGTTAACATCACAAGTTGTACACATTTTGAAAAATGGTGAATGGTGGCCATCTTTAAAGGTGTGAGTCATTAATTACAAAATAATCATGAAGAGGCTTAACAACTCACAACATCAAATCCCCCCAAAAAGGTTACTTACGCTACAGTACCAGGTTAAGGTACACCAAATTTGCAGTGGTTCCTGGGGGAGGGAGGATCAGGGCAGGGGGAGGGTCCTGCTGTCCTCACTTTGGAATGGATTCAAAATATTCATGACTACTGCAGCTATGCAATCTCCATTGATCAGACAAGACATTAACCCCCTCCACTTAATTATTTACTAAACACCTTCTCAACCATCTGTTTTAGCATATAGTTCCTCCCTGTATGTGGGTGGCAGTGGTGATTACTCATTAATGGTAATAGTATGAACACCAGTCCAGTGGCCAACATTGCAGTTCAAGCAACACCCCTGTCTTCTACAAACACAGCTCCTGCAGGCCTCGATGGATGTAGTCATCAAGATATGATGAAACCTCAACAGAGAAAATGACCTAAGCAAGACCAAAGATAAGAAAAAATGATGCATACTCATCAGTCTGCATACCTGGTTTTACCTAACAAGTTGGAAGAAGAAGCAGAGAAAAAGGTATACTTACCATCCCCGTGATGTCATGAAACTGTGGACATTCCCACAGGAACATACTGAGTGGTGCACATGATTCCAGACCAAGGTCCATGATGAAGCACAGTAGCACTAGCAGTAATAGCAGACATTCCCCTTCCCTATCAGCACTGTGTACTTACCTTGAAATAAGAAAAAACAAGAACAAATGTTGAGGATTGTTAAAATGTCCCCCCACCACCCGTGACCATCCACCAACCCTCCCCACCACAAAGACCATAAAAATGAAGAAATACTTACCTCAAGGACTGTGAAAGTGGAACCATCGCACAATTAAATAAATCCCCAGATCAGGTTGAGCAGCCGGCAGCAGCAGGAAGCAGGATGGAACAAGACTTAACTTCACCAGAATTCCTGATGTTGACAAAAGCAAAAATAACACAATTACTATCTAGCTCAGACAACCAGATGGCAGTAACATACATACCACACTAGTATGAAAATTCCAATCCTTGCCGTCTGTGTTGGGAAATTGGAAATACGGTGCATTTAAAGATCCATAGATCTCCTCCCTCCTGGCCTGGCATGATGTCATCCACAGCACACTGAAGAATACTATAAGAGCAGTACAAGCATATTAGAACTCAAGATGCCATAATACCAATGCACCAACACCCTTACCTTGCACAGGAAAAAATGAAGACAGATACTTACATGTTCAGCAGCAGCAGTGTGGACTGTGTGATGATAATCCACCAGGCATCAACCATCCAGAACAGTAGTTCTTGTGGCAACTTAGCAAGTAGTAGTCAGAGACAGCAGCAGGCAGCAAGCTACAGTGCCCCAAAATGTCCTTCACTCCCCACTGCCAGGCAAGCTACTACCACAGAGTCAGTCAGTCAAGACAGCTAGACAATCAGTACAGCAGCATATGGCTAGGGAAATGATAATTGTACATTTCTGTCTCAATCAATTGAAACAGCAGCAGCAGGAGGAAATAATTGCAAGTAGCAGCAGCATTTTGCAGGAGGAATTCATTTTCTCTGCATGGTTGCACCCTTTGCAGGACCCTGAGGTTGTGCACACCATAAAACATCAGGACTGATGCCACATTTCAGTCTCAATTTGATGTAACATTTTTCTGTAACATTTCTGAACTTGTAGGCCCTGTTTGGCACCAGCAGCAGAGAGTTTCAGGCGAAATATTTGCAAACAGCCCTAAAACAGCATTTTAATGTCTGAGTGGTGGTGGTGGTGGGGGCACCATAAAACATCATGGATGAGACCAGATTTCTGTCTGAATTTAATGTACATTTTTAGGAAACATTTCTAGACATGTACTGCCTGTGCTGCAATCGTAGAACCAAGATGTGTCCTAAAAACAAAATTATAAACAGTGGACCAAAAACCATCATTTGGCTGGGTGGTGGTTTGGGTGCCATAAAACATCATGGCTGAGACCAGATTTCTGTCTGACTTTAATGTAATATTTTTTTGCCTGAATTTAATGTACCATTTTTTAGGAAACATTTCTGGACATGTACTGCCTGTACTGCACTCGCAGAAGCAAGATGTGGCCTAAAAGCAGTTGTAAGCAGTGGCCAGAACAGCATTTTAATTACTGGGTGGTGGTTTGGGCACCTAAAACATCATGGCTGAGACCAGATTTCTGTCTGAATTTAATGTACCATTTTTTAGGAAACATTTCTGCACATTTACTGCCTGTGCTGCACTCACAGAAGCAAGATGTGGCCCCAAAGCAATTGTAAACAGTGGACTAAAGGCCATCATTTGGTCCAGGTGGTGGTTTGGGCACCATAAAACATCATGGCTAAGACCAGATTTTTGTCTGAATTTAATGTACCATTTTTTAGGAAACATTTCTGGACATGTACTGCCTGTGCTGCATTCATAGAAGCAAGATGTGGCCTAAAGCATAATAAACAGTGGCCAAAACAACATTTTAATGTCTGGGTGCTGGGAGGGGGCACCATAAAACATCTTGGCTGAGACCAGATTTCTGTCTGACTTTAATGTAATATTTTTGGGAAGCATTTCATTACCTGATGGCCCTGTTTTACATTAGCAGAGCCAAGATTCACTCTCACATAGGTTTGGAAAATATGTTTGTTCTTAGAAAAGTTCTTATACTTGACATTTGTGGATAGGATAGGAAGGAGCAAGGAGGAAACATATAAAGAAAAATGGAGTGAGATAAAGTAGAAAGTTATCACGGTTTATGGGCATGGTACTACAACAGGTGGACGGGGATGGGGAGGTGGGAACCTGGAGATGCATGGTCAGGAGGACAAAGTTATTCATGTTCATATATGAGAGGGATGGGAAAGGGAGGGAGCATAAACAACTGGAAAAGATAAAATAAACAAGAGGCTATAGATTGGAAGACAAAGAGGACAGAAAATATATATATATATATATTTTTTTTTTTGTTTTCTTTTTTAAGGGATGGGTACAGAACAAGAAGAGTGACAATAACAAAGAAAAGAGAGAAAAAAACAACACTGGCCCACCATGACAGCCACAGCCCATTCATTGGGCACTGCCATCTGTGCCACCACCACCACAAAGCTCAAACAGGAGGTCCAAGACCTTCTTCTGGTCAGCCATTATTTTTTGGAGTCCCCCCTGACCTCCTGGCAGAGCTGGTCAATGTCCTGATGGACAATTTGGACCTCGGTGCACACAGCATCCAGGTCTGCCCTGGTGACTACCACCTGCAGGATGCTCAGGTGGGGGTGACACTGCCAGGTCCTCCATCATGCATCGTGGGTGGGGGACACTTCTGTATCTTCTGGGTCCAGGTGCGTCCTGCTGCTAGACCTCTTCCTCCCCCTGGTATGGTGCCCCTGAGCCTCAGTGCTGCCTCTCGCTATTTTGAGAGCCACTGTATAGCATGGTGGTGCTGCAGGTGGCTCCTTTGACCAAAAGTCCCAAAGTGGGACTCTGGTTTTCTCTTTTTTACCACAAAGGCTGGAGACAACCCCACTTATATCCTGCCTTTGTGGTAAAAATCCAAACTTATGATCTTTAGGTTGGGGGTGCAAGCTGATGTCCTGGGGGCCTCTCCTCTACATCACCATGCTGGGGGCTGGCAGCCACAGGAGCCACATGATCCTCTGGGGAGGCAATGGGCTTTGAGCCTGAGTGCTGCTGCTGGGTGGCTGTGGCAGGGTCCACATCCTGCTGCTGGGTGGCTGTGGCAGGGTCCACATCCTGCTGCTGGGTGGCTGTGGCAGGTCCACATCCTGCTGCTGGGAGGCTGTGGCAGGGTCCACATCCTGCTACTGGATGGCTGTGGCAGGGTTCACATCCTGCTGCTGGGTGGCTGTGGCAGGGTCCACATCCTGCTGCTGGGAGGCTGTGGCAGGGTCCACATCCTGCTGCTGGGAGACTGTGATAGGGTCCACATCCTGCTGCTGGGAGGGGGAAGCTGTTCCTGCTGACAGTGCTGTGGACTGGGGTGGGGGGAACCTGCTGGTTTGGGGCCAACGATCAGTGTCTGCTGCTGCTGGGGGGCAGAGGCCAGGGCCAACTGCTCCTGCTACTGGTGTAGAGCTTACTTATAAATACACACCTGTTAAGGCAAACGTGTCATCCTCCCCTTCCACTCTGTCCAGCTCCAGAGTCAGACCCACTCCTTTACATCATTATTAAAAAAAGGAAAGTTTTATTAAACTCCTAAAGAAAAAATGAAAAAAGGGGGCAGTGAAACACACACACACACACACACACACACACACACACACACACACACATGATAAAGAGAGAAAACAGAATACAAGAAAAAGATAAACTTTTGTTAAATAAAGAAATAGGGGATAAACAGAAGTTCAACACACACAACACAAACTCTCACTCTCTCACTCACAATACACCAAATTACATGTTTTTTCAGTCTCTGTCTCTCTCACAGTCTTTTCTACTGTCTCTATTCTACAACTACAAACTGCAGGAAAAGGATGTAGATTCAGTGGCTTCCTGTCTGAGTACAGGCACACATGTAACCTGCAGTCTGCTTCAGACAGCAAGTCATGTGACATGCCTTTCTTCCTAATTTTGCCTTCTTAGTTTAATGCTAAGGTGAAACTTACCAGTGGAAGTGAAATGTACAGGCGAAATTTTGCTGTACAATACAGGTGAAATTTCGCCTCACTATTCAGCTGAAATTCTGCCCCAAGGTTGTAATTTCATGAAATGTTCTATGAGGTGAACTTGGTGATTTCACCAGAATTTCGCAGGTGAAATTAAATTTCGCTGCATCCGTAAACAGAAGCCAAAGAGTCTGCATCAAGGGGTCATTCTCCACATGGACAGAGGTAACAAGTGGTGTCCCACAGGGCTCAGTATTGGGCTCTTGTCTTTTCAACTTATATATAGCTTCACTACAGTATGACAGAAAGGATGTTTGGCTATGTAAATTTGCAGACAACTGTAGGATGGGAGCAGTAGTAAACCATAAGACTACTAGCTCCCCGCTACAAACAGCACTCGATCATGTCTCAGGATGGACCAAGAATGCAAGCTTATCATTGAATCAGACACATGTACTATCATGCACTTATGGAGAAATAACCCAGCGTACAGATAAACTCTTAAGGACTACAGTAGAGGACAGAGACTCGGGGATCCTGGTTTCAAATGACATAAAGTTTACATCACATTGTAGAAAAGTAACACAAAATGGAATGATACCTTAAACTGCATTTTTAGGCACACTGAGGCAAGAAGTAGGGGCGTTATCTTACCTCTGTATACACAATTGGTGAGACCAATACTGGAGTATGGAGCTCAGATCTGGTCACCATTCAAAAAGGGGGACGTGGCTATGTTAGAGAGAATCCAAAAAAGGGCTACTAGAGGAATAACAAATATGAAAGACAAAACTTATGAGGAGAGACTGGATGAATGAAAACTTTTTTCCTTGGAATACTGGAGGAAAAGGGGAGACATGTGCTTAGTATACAAAGCATGGACAGACAATGACTTGTAGATACAGTCCAGAGGAGGTTTGAGGAACTAACACAATTATGTGAGGGGGCAGGAAGATCAGTAACTTTTTCAGAGATACTTCCCGTGCCAAAGGCAAGCACAACAAGAAAGCTGAGAATAGAGGAATTTAATGGATGGCTAAGAACCTGTGTTGTGCTAAAGGGTATGGGCTGTTGGGGGAGGGACCTGGGAGGACAGTAGTCTCTATGCCAAGGACAGACTACACTTGAGTGAGGAGGGAAAGAATGTGTGGAAACAGAGGATGGAGGAGTACATAGAGGAAGTTGAGAATTTAAACTAGGAGTGGGGTGGCAGTTGGAGAGAGATATGCAGAGACCACAGGTTGGGAAACCATATGAGCTTACCCCCATAACAGTGACAAAGGACAAATGGCAAGTACTGTTGGTGATGCTAGGAAAGGAGGGCAGGATAGGAGGGGGGGAAAGGGTGGAAGGTGGTTACCATAATGCTAGGGAGCCTTGGGAGGAAAACTGCAGAGTTACAGGTTCTCATGGCAGAGAGGTGAACATTGCAGTCATCACGAAACATGGGCCACCCAATACAATGACTGGGACTTGTCTGTACCAGGGTACAGGTTATTTTGTAGGGACAGGGTGATTGGGAAAGGAGGGTGGGTGGCACTATATGTGAAGGAAGGACTGAAGTGTGTAAGGGAGGAAGGGGAGGAGGGTAGTACGGAGTCACTTTGGATGCAAATCCAGGATTCCAAGAATAGGATTCTTAGAATGGGAGTGGTGTACAGGCCACCATCTCAGACGGAGGAGTTAGACAGGGAACTAGCGAGACAGATCAGGAGGACCTGTGAGAAGGGTCGTGTGGTGATTGTGGGGGACTTCAACATGCCAGGAGTGGACTGAAGCACCCCAACAACTAGGAACAAAAGGGAGCAGGTACTGCTGGATGCCTTCCAGGACAGCTTCCTGCTGCAAATGGTCATGAACCAACCAAGTTAGGAAATACCCTTGACCTTGTGCTGGCAAATGGGGACTCTGTGAGAAGAACTTACAGTGGAGGAACGCTGTCAGGGTGACCACTGCTCAGTATGGCTCACATTGGATATGGGCAAGGAAGGAGTGGAATCTGGCATAATAGTGCTGGACTTCAGGAGGGCCGACTTTGGGAGGATGGGGGAAGTGGTAAAAGGGTACCTGGCCAGAATTCAATCTAGTATGGACACTAACCAGAGGTGGGAGCTCATAAAGCTGGGGATAGTGGAGGCAACCAAAAACCTGCTGCAAAGCCCAGAGCAAGAAGGCTAGGGCTAAGAAACCGATCTGGTTGAGCAAGGAGGTCATGGAAAAGGTAAGGAGAAAAGAGCTGCCTTTAGGAAGTACAAGAAAACAGGGAGAGGGGAGGACAGGGAGGAGTACTTGACAGAATCGAAGGAGGTGACAAGGGCAGTAAGGGGAGCCAAAGCATCTACAGAACTCAGGCTGGCACAAGGCATTAAGAAGGGGGAGAAGGACTTCTTTAAGTACATCAGGGAGAAAAGGAGCTGTAAGGACCACATAGTAAGGATTAGGAAGGAGGGGTTGGGTGGAAGCAGGGTGAGATAAGGTGGAAGCACTAAATGAGTACTTCTGCTCAGTATTTACTAAAGAGAAGAGGGGGGTGACACCCAAGGTGGGAGAAATGACAGAAGCAGGGGGAAGTGGTGACAGATGGGGAAATCATGGAGATCAGAGTTCGAGAGGGTTTGAAGGCACTGAGGGTGGACAAGGCGCCAGGCCCAGATGGCATCCACCCCAGGGTACTGAAGGAGCTGGCAGAGGTCCTTGCAGGACCTTTGGCAGACCTATTTAATGCCTCACTACATTCAGGGTGTGTACCTCAGGACTGGAGGATGGCTCATGTGGTGCTCCTCCACAAGAGTGGCCCAAAGGATGAACCGGGAAACTACAGACCAGTGAGCCTCACATCCATCGTGGGTAAGCTAATGGAGACTATCCTGAAGGAGAGGCTGGTGGCCCTCCTGGAGGCCAGGGGACTACAGGACAGCAGACAGCATGGCTTCATATGTGGCAGATCCTGCCAAACCAACCTGGTCGAGTTCTATGACTGGGTAACTAGGCAACTGGACAGGGGCCATGCAGTGGATGTCCTGTATCTGGACTTCAGTAAGGCATTTGACTCAGTGCCACATGGAAGGCTGGGAAGAAAGTTAGTAGGCACAGGGGCAGGTGCAAAGCTGGTGAGATGGGTAGGAAACTGGCTGCAGGGAAGGCAACAGAGGGTGGTGGTGGGTGGGGAGCTCTCACACCCAAGGACAGTGACGAGCAGTGTTCCACAGGGCTCAGTGTTGGGACCAGTGTTGTTTGGGATATTCATTGCAGACATATCATGGGACATCAAGAGCAAGATCAGTCTGTTTGCTGATGATACCAAGGTAGGCGTGGTGGTGGATGACCTAGGGGATGGCAGGGTTGCAGGATGATCTGGCAAAGCTTGAAACCTGGTCAGACACCTGGCAACTGGGCTTTAATGCCAAAAAGTGCAAGGTGCTGCATTTTGGGATGAAGAACCCAAGGAGGAGTTACCAGCTAGGGGGAGTGCAGCTAGCCCAGACAGAGGAGGAGAAGGATCTGGGTGTGCTCATTACAGGGTCAATGAACAACTCGGCACAATGTAGGAAGGCAGCTGCAAAGGCCAACAAAATGCTGGGTTGTATTGCAAGGGGTATATCCTCAAGGAGGGAGGAGGTGATTCTGCCACTGTATAGGTCATTAGTTAGACCACACCTGGAGTACTGCGTGCAGTACTGGCGTCCGTATCTGAAGAGGGACATTAAGTTACTGGAGGGGGTGCAGCACAGAGCGACAAAGATGATCAAGGGGCTGGGGCACTTATCATACGAGAGGAGGTTGAAGGAGTTGAACATGTACTCACTGGAGGAGAGGAGAGGAGAGACAGGGGTGACATGATTGAAACCTTTAAATACATGAAAGGAATAAACAAGACAAGGTACAGAGGGCTGTTCAAGTAAGGGAGGAAGAGCCACCAGGGGCCATGATATGAGACTGGGCGAGGAAGGTTCAGGAGGAGATGAGGAGACACTTTTTTACAGAGAGGGTGGTGGCTGGGTGGAATGCGTTACCTGCTGAAGTGGTATGCAGTAGAACAGTGGACTGCTTCAAACGAGGATGGGACAGGACAAGGGGGAGGGTTAATGAAGGGGAAGGGTAGAAGGGAGGGGGCAGCTGCAGAATAAGGGGTGCTAGCTGCACATTCGAGCAGACTTGATAGACCTCTAGGCCTTTTTCTGCTGGCAAATTTCGTATGTTCGTATGTTCATACATTTTGGGCCTAGAAGCATCCGATAAGGTGTATAACACCATGTCCCACCCAATGCAGTTGAGTGCAAGACAAACAAAGCTGGTGAGATCCAGCAAATGGTTTAATCAAAGAGTGATGTTTGGGTGGAACAGATTGCCAATAGAGGTAGTGGCCAGTAACACCACACAGTCTTTTAAACATAAATTTGATACATTTTATGAAGCCTAATTTATTATCCTTAGCAAGCACAATGGAAGCAAGTCTGCTGGCTCTGTAGAATTCCTATGATTTCTATGAATGTTAGAATTTTGCAATGACTGATTTTTTTGTTTGTGATTTGAAAGTATTGTTGGTCTGTGTCTCAGTATCAAATCTAAAGGAATCCTGGTTATGCTATCTGTAGTTCAGACTGCAGATAGAAGTAGGATACCGCTGGAAATGGCACATTGCGACTCAGCTGATCTGTCCTGGATGAGCACATTGTAAAACTTTGGTAAAAAGCAGATCCCAGTGGACAAAAGATGTTGAATCTTTGCTGGCCTGTCTTGGATTAAACTGTAAATACAACAATTTCTGGCAGCTATTTGCCTATTTCAGACCCCAATTAGGCAGCATGGTCTAGTGGTTAGAGCACCATTTGGAACTGGGAGAATGCAGGTTCAAAGCCTGCTTGAGTCAAATACTGTATGACACAGGGCAAGTAACTTATCACAGTGCTACAGTCCACCCAGCTGCAAAGTCAGTAGAAACAGGCTCGTACTGGAAAGGGCTTGTTGCATCTCCACTGGACTATTCTAGGTTAGAGCCACCGTAAGTGAGTTTGAGCTGCTGAAGTGTGTGTCACTCAACAGGGCCTTTGTTGGTTCCCCTCAGGACAGAGAGTGAAGCTTCTTTGAGCTCACCACAGCTGTATCGGCTCTGGCTAGAGTTTGTTCCTTCAGCATTTGACTTAAATTGGTGGTTGTTAGGTATAGCTATAGCTCAAACTCAGCCTAGCTGCATTTTCGTCTACTGTGGGAGATAGGCACAGCGTGTGTGTGAGTGTATGTGTGTGTGTGTCTACACATACTGTACTGCACAGTAGTTCTTGTGAATCAAAGGACAGGAAATAGAGAGAGACAGACAGACAGACAGACAGACAGACATACAATCACACACAGCAGGCATTTTTTTTGCCATTTTAGTTATTTAAATATTATGAGGTATGTTGTGTATTTTTTAAATCTTACTTTCAGGTCTGGTGTCAGTGAATGATATTTTTATTACTTTAAAGCCTACTGTTGCTTTACTTTGCACACTACATTTGGAAATCTTTTTTTACTGTTGTTTATTTGTTAATTTGGCACTGGAGAGATGTAGAAGAAGTGTTCAGGCAGTGGGAGTGGAACTGGGATTGCATAGTAACATATTTTTCAAAAAGGGCAGAGCAAGGGTGGCCCATGCAGCTAATGCTGCAGCAGCAGTATTTCCTTCTGTGTGTGCAGCACAGTTCCTGTGGCTGAGATTTGGTAGTTGTATCAGTGGTCTCACCTGGGGCTGGAGGAAGGATCCTCACTGGTGAGAGGAGTGGTCTTCAGGAAAGCTGACTTAAGAAATCAGCTAGTGAGGTAGCAGCAATGTTAATGGAGCAGTCACAGGGTGGGTCATCCATAGGGAAGGAGTCACATGAGACAGTGTAAACTGAAATGAAGTGCTACAAAGTATGAACATCCTGGGGCCCTACAGAAAAAATGTATATTAGAAACCCCAGGGATGCAAGGAGGGTACAGCATGGTTTGCAGGACCCCTAAGGATAATGGAGCTTTCCAGAGCCAAGGGAAGTGACAGCATGATGTGAGGACAAAGGGGCACACATAAATATAAATTAGGGGATTTGCCCACTTCAGCAGTAGCCCCAGCCAATGTCTTGCTGTCCAGCTTGTTTGTATTTTGTTTGTATTTGTCCTTGGAGCCTAGCTTTTGCACTGTATAGACCTCTGTACTGCTATTGTAAACTGTAACTCTTATCTGGGTACTGGATGGCTCGGGATTCTATGTTGTTTGTTCTGACACCTGCAAATATATGAATACTGTTTGCTATTCACTGTTTGGTATGTAACAGAAAACTTCTGTAACCTCCTGTCTATCATATTGCATTTGTGTTGCTGTGTGTTTAATCCACTGGAACTGACGTGGAGCCTTTGGAAATTAGTTCTTGACTCAAAGGGTTGTAATTCCAATGTATATAATAAATAAAAAAAAAAAATACTTTGTATTATTAGTCATCCTACCTTTCAGCACCCCAGAACCTCCTCCCTTTGCAGGTGGACAGCTTGAGGAATGATGCCTTGCACTACGAACTGCAGCACTAGTCCCCAGCATTTGGGCTTTGAAATTTAAAAATCCAGTCATTTGTGGCTGTGGAGCTTGGGTCATTTTGGAATGGATCCCATGCCTGCTGGATTCTCAATTAGCCATGAGGCTAAATCATGAAACTCATGATTTATTATGTGTAATTACGGAGAATGCTCTCTAACATTCTGATGAGTTTGGTGAAAGCAGAATTGCAGTTCTACCTGAATTTCACCACCACTCTGCCCAGCACTAATGGAGAAAAATGCCACTGACAGGACTATATCCTGAGGAACACACGTTTCCTATAACATCAGCGACAAATGAAATACTGTATCCCCCTTGCTAATGACAGTTTCTGATCAGCTAGAAGAGACTGAAAGTGTGCTAACATAGTCCCAGAAATTCATGTGTATTCCTTAAGTCAGCCAACCATCTCCTGGTTGTCTTCTATGTTAGTCACCAATGAAATACTGAGGAGGATCACAATAGACTTTCTTATATCCAATATAGTAAAAGATCAGTGCACATCTTAACCAGTTCTATCTCCAAATTGTGCATGTAAGGACACCCCCTGTGTCTAGGGGTATATGGTGGTCTTTTCACCAGAGGAGCACCCACCTTACATCATAGAACCTGTACTTGCACCATACCTTTGCTACCACAGAACTGGGTTACTAGAGCAAGGGCACCTTTAACAAACACTGGGGCACTAATAAACATGAGACTACACACAAACTGAATATCCATACTTGGAGCTGGGATCAAGTTGGGTGCATTTACTTGGCTATTCAGGTGGTACACAGCATGAGGACATTTCTCTTGCAAATAACTCTTCACTTCCACACACACACACACACACACACACACACACACAATATAGTACTAGCTGCATCACACTGTACGCTTCTCATTACATCACACACAAGGGCTCTGATTTCCATCTCCTCTATTCCCAGGGTCTATCTTTCCTGAAGTACTCCCAAAATTACTATTGCCAGGTTCATCCCTGAACAAAGGGCATCTTTATTACAGTTTCAATGGATTTGGTCCAAATACATTTGCAGTTTCATAACAGTCCCTTACCTTCCTATGGGGTCCCTGGAGCCCTCGTAATCCCAAGCCCATTGGTGCAGTTGCACACTCATAGGTAGGGCAAGCACTATCCCTGGGCAATTTTGTGTCTGTGCCTGTCTTACAGTGCCCATTTCAGACAACAATGAATAAACTGCATGGCAGCATTATGACAGTACTGATAGCCCTAAGAAACAGACTCCCATGCCTGGCTCCTCACATGGTGACTTAAGGACTCTAACTCTTGTCAGGCCCCCTTCTCCTGACATCCAATTATTCAGCTACTTGCCAGGGATAAATATGCAGGGGCTTTCTAATACATTACAGGATGTTTATTTATTTAAAAGTTTCACCAGGATAGGCATACTGAGCAATCTGCTCATTTCCAGATGTGTCCTGGGGGAAGGGGGTGGTGGATAACAATAACAAAGACATGGTAGATAGGTAATAATAGATACATTCTCAATATAACACAGATAATACATGGCAAGCATTACAAAGTTGTAAGTGCTTAGTTCATTGGCAAAGTACAACTGAAATAGCAGAGAAGTTAATACAAGGGATTCAGGAGTCAGGCTATGACTAGTACTTGGTAAGGCACTTGGATGGAGAGAATGAGAGATCGGATGAGAAAGGGGGAAGGGGGTATTGGGAAGGGGAAGGTGGGGGAATTGGGTGGGCAGTGGGGAGAGAGGTGTATTGTTACTTTAGGTTTACGCTGTCTGTACTAGACTGTCATCCATCCATAGGTTACTCTGTTCTTGTTGGAAGAAAATCAGTAAACTAAAGTGAATTTTTTTTGAGAAAGGGGAAAAGGAGAGGAGTTGGTGGGGGAGGCCCAAGATTAAGAGAAGTTACAGGTGGGGAGGTGATATCATGAAGGAGGGTGAAGAGGACTCAAGAGGAGTAGGCATTATGACAGTATGGGAGGGTTCTCCAGAGTTTGCGGAAATGGTGGCAGAAAGCAGTTTGTCCAGCGGACGTCGAATTGGAGTGTACTGGGAGGGATAGTGAGGTTTAATAAAGGGGAGGGGTAGGCTGGGTGACAGTGAAAAGGCAGAGATACTGAATGAATACTTTTGTTCAGTATTCACAAAAGAAGAGGAAGAGGATATACCTGTACCAAATAATAGAGGCACTCTGGATAGGGGGTTGATACCAGTCCATTCACTGAAGAAATGATCCTGAATGAACTCTTAAAACTCAAGGTGCACAAGGCAATGGGACCTGATGGATTCACCCCAGAATTCTAAAAAGAATTAAGGGAGAACTAGTGTCACCACTGACTACTTTTTAACAAATCCTGTGAGGATAGTGTGGTACCTGAGGACTGGAGGAAGGCCGATATGATTCCCCTTCAAAAAAGTGGGAACAAGGCAGAGGCAGGAAATTATAGACCTGTTAGTTTGACCTCAGTGGTAGAGAAAATTATGGAATCACTTTTGAAAAGAAAACATTGTTGAGTACCTAGAGGCCAGTGGGGCACAGAACCCAAGGCAGCATGGATTCACAGCAGAAAGGTCATGTCAGATGAATCTAATAGACTTCTCTGACTGGGTGACCAAAGTAGTAGACCAGGGAGGGGCTGTGGACATGGCCTACCTAAACGTTAGCAAGGCATTTGATACAGTCCCACACAAAACATAGAAATATAGAAACATAGACTTTGACAGCAGATAAGGACCGCTTGGCCCACCTAGTCTGCCCATTTCCCTACCTACAGGATAAGCAGCAGATCCTATTTAACCAACAGCCTATTTCTTCCTACTCCCCACAAAAATTGCCTTATGTCTGTCTCATGTATTCTTGAATTCTCCCACAGTTTTAGACCCCACAACCTCCTCAGGAAGGCTGTTCCATGTGTCCACCACCCTCTCTGTGAAAAAATACTTCCTCACATTGCTCCTGAGCCATCCCCGCTCTATCTTCAAATTCTGACGCAGTACTCCAGATGGGGTCTCACAAACTGTCTGTACAGAGGGATAACAACTTCCTGTTTTCTGCTGGTGATGCCTCTCCCTATACATCCCAGTATTCACCCAGCCCTCCTTACTGCCTTCTCACATTGCTTGCTAACGTTAAGGTCATCTGATATGATTACCCCCAGGTCCCTTTCCATTTTTGCTGTTGTTACTACCTCCCCCCCCACTGTGTAATCTACCCCTAGGTTTTTGGTTCCCAGGTGCTTTATTTTGCACTTCTTTGCATTGAATCCAAGCTGCCATACTTCTGACCATTCCTTCAACCTTGCCAAGTCCCTTCTCATCCTTTCCATGCCTCCTTGTGTATCAACCCTGTTGCCGATCTTTGTGTCATCTGCAAAGAGGCACACTTTTCCTTCCATTCCCTCTGCAATGTCACTTATAAAGACATTAAAATGGACTGGATCCAGCAGTACCCACTAGTAACTCCTCTTTACTCAGTGGACTCCATTTACAATTACCTTCTGAGTCCTGTTGTCCAGCCAATGTTTTACCAGGCTACCACCCTGGGACCCACTCCCAGGCTGGTTAATTTGACTATTAATCTTTTGTGTGGGACTGTGTCAAATGCCTTGCTAAAGTCTAGGTAGGCATGTCCACAGCCCCTCCCTACTCTACTACTTTGGTCACCCAGTCAAAGAAATCAATTAGATTCGTCTGACATGACCTTCCCACTGTGAACCCATTCTGCCTTGGGTCTTGTGCCCCACTGGTCTCTAGGTACTCAACAATTATTTCCTTCAGAAGTGATTCCATCACTTTCCCTACCACAGAGGTCAAACTGACAGGTCTGTAGTTTCCTGCCTCTGTCTTGCTCCCACTTTTGTGAAGGAGAATCACATCCACCTTCCTCCAGTCCTCAGGTACCACACCATCCTCTCATGATTTGTTAAAAGGGGTAGTCAGTGGTGTCACTAGTTCTCTCCTTAATTATTTTAGAATTCTAGGGTGAATTCTATCAGGCGCATTGCTTTGTCCACCTTCAGTTTTAGGAGTTCTTTCAGAACCCTTTCTTCTGTGAAAGGACTGGGATCGACCCCCCCATCCAGAGTGCTTCTGTTAATTGGATTAGGCACCTCCCCCTCCTCCTCTTTTGTGAATACTGAGCAGAAGTATTCATTCAATATCCCTGCTTTTTCACTGTCCCTCTCTGCCCACCCATAGTCCATTCTATTCAGCCTCTCTATCCCTCCCTTTGTCTTTCTATGCTCCATGACATACCTATAAAGATTTTACCCCCTTCTTAACTGAGTTGACTATCTTTCCACAGTTTGGGCCTTTGCTATTCTAACTACCCTCCTGCTTCCTTCTGCCTTAACTGGTACAGTTCTCTGTCCTGCTCCTTCTGTGTTTCTTATACTTCCTAAATAATTAATAAACATATTAGCCAGCCTGGGAGTGGGTCCCCAGGTCATAGCTTGGGTAAACAATTGGCTGGACAACAGGACACAGAGGGTAATAATAACTGAGTCCACTCTGAAGAAGGTGGGTTCAGTACTGGGGCTGGTCCTCTTAAATGTCTTTATAAGTGACACTGCTGAGGACTGGAAGGAAAAGTATGCCTCTGTGCAGATAACAAAGTTCTGCAACAAGGTAGATACAAAAGGGGGGTGGAAAGGATGAAAAGGGGCTTGGCAAGGTTGGAGGAATGGTCAAAAGTATAGCAGCTTAGATTCAATGTGAAGAAGTGCAAAGTAATGCACCTGGGAAACAAAAACCTAGGGGAAGAGTACATAATGGGGAGGGGGGGTACTAACAATAACAAAAATCGAAAGGGACCTGGGGATAGTCATATCAAATGACCTAAAGGTAGGCAGGCAATGTGAGAAGGTAGTAAGGAGGGCTTGGGTTATACTGGGATGCATAGGGAGAGGCATCAGCAGTATAAAACAAGAAATTGTTATCCCTCTGCACAGGCAGTCAGTGAGACTCCATCTGGAGTACTGCGTACAATTCTGGACACCTCATCTCTGCAAGGACATAGACATGATGGAAGCGGTCCAGAGGATGGCAACTAAAATGGTGCAGGGTCTGCACCAGAAACCATACTGAGAGAGAGACTAAAGAAGCTTAATATGTATACCCTCGAGGAAAGGAGGGAGAGGTGGGACATGATAGAAACTTTCAAGTACCTCAAGGGAATCAACAAAGTCCAAGAGGGTAGCATCTTTCAGAAAAAGAGATGTGCAAGAACAAGGGGGCATAATTTGAAGACAGAGAGGGATGGCTCAAGGGCAATCCAAAAAAGTATTTTTTCATGGAGAGGGTGGTGGACACATAGAATGGCCTTTCTGAGGAGTTATGGGGTCAAAGCAGTGGGGAATTCAAGAATGCATAGGACAGACATAAGGCAATTATAGTGGGGGTAGGAGGAAGTAGGCTGTTGGTTAACTAGGATCTGCAGCTTATCTAATAGATATGGAAATGGGCAGACTGGGTGGTCCAAGTGGTCCTTTACTGCCATCAAAGTCTATGTTTCTATGTAGCCAGGGTATGAGCATTTGTGCTCCTAAGGGAGTAGGAGGTAGGGAAAGAGAGGGTGCGGGGGGCCAAACCAGAATTTACTACGTTGACCACCGATATCCTTAATGCAAGAGCTTACTTATACATGTACCCTTTCAATATGGTGCTCTATGTCAAGTCTGAGTTGTAATGGCAGGCACAGATTCTCACAGATCCTGACAACCTCCTTGAGGGGTGGCCCTCCTTACTCCTATCATACCATTCTGGTTCTTGACCTGTTGGGGTCCTCAAAGCCCTGCTGGGTGCCCATACTCCTGGCAGCACCTACCAGTGTTGCTCCAGAAACATCAACAGGGATGAGTGCCTCCCATATCTATGGACCCTGCCACTATCCCTTGGTCCTGTAGGCCACCTGCCTTGGTCACATCCAGAAGATGGAATTCCTTCTGATTTCTCTGCCTGCTTTAAGATCCTGCCCTTGTTGCTTGTCTCCCTGTCTTATAGATTCATAGGAAGAGGATAGGACATGACTGGATATCCTTACCATGTCTTAATGGATGGGGAGTCCCCAGGTCTCCATTTTGGGTTCCCTACTTTTTAACATCTACATAAATCACTTACCAGAAATATTATATGATAGTGAGATATGACTTTATGCTGATGACACAATTCTGTTAACCTCTGCTGATAATTATATAAATTTGAAGACCAAATTGCAGAGGGATTTTTAGGGTTTAGAGACGTGGTTCACCAGATCAGGGCTGCAAATGAATGGTAAAAAAACACAATTTTTTTTTTTACTGAGGACATTTTCCAAAAAATCTCAAAATAAAGAAAATAAAGAACATTTGGAACCAACAGTAGATTTTAAATTGTTCCAGCCAATTGTTTAACTCTAGTATCTAGAACTAAACTTGCACAGCAGGTTTTGATCCCAGTTCTTCAATATGGATTACAGGTGTATAGAAATTCAACTCAATTAGCATTGCAAACAATAGATAAAATGTATAATAAGACAGCCAGATACGCATTGTCTTACAAATTTGAAACTCATCACTATGAGATGTTTGTTCAATTAGATTGGCTGCTTCCATCAGCTAAAGGGCTCTGATTTTGTCTTTATGGATTTATAAATTGCAAAAACAAATCTCAAAACATCTTCTTAGGGACTTTATAGAAACTAAGAGTAAACATAATCTACATTGCGATTTAGACAAACAGAAATTCGAGGCTTTCTGTGTCCAAGAACCAACATAAGGTTTGGAGACATTAGCCTCTAGTCATGTGTGTCAAAACTTGGAATCATATTCCTTTCAATATTCGAACTATAAATTATATACTTGATTTCAAGAAAGCCTTAATGAATAATTTAATCAAACCATGTACAGTACATGTAACTTGTAAACTGTGATATAGTGTTGTATCTTGTAAACTGTGTTGTTTTCATGTTTTAATTATTTGTGTTGCTTTACACATGTGTACTTCACACAGGTCTGCAGCTGAAAACAGGATTTTGTATCCTAACAGTATGTACTTGTATAAAAATAAAGTTTTATGAATGAATATTCGTGACATGGACTTCCTACTTCTTGCTGAGTAAGAATACTGTATCACAAACATCCAGACATCCTTTCTCCAAGCATTAGCCCCTAGAGGATATCCTCAGGGTTAGAAATAACCCATTCCAGAGTCCCTTAGTAAACAGCCTCGACCTGAGTGAAGAGAGAGACTGGTTACACTCTCCTCTCCCAAAAAACATACTAGTCCCCTGTAAGGATAACCCAAACCAGTGCCATCTCCTTTTTCTAGTGGTACTGCCCTCCTGCCTCCCTGATGAGTGTGAGGTTCCTTTCCTCCATCTAAAGTACCTGCAAGCATTGCATACCAGAACATAAAAGAGACCTTGCAACTGTACCATTTTGGGCTACACTAAAAAGTCCTATCCTATGGGAGAGGTGGGCTGTATAGTAACTACACGCATTTAACTAGCTATCTAATACTCTTAACCTTAATCATATTACTATACTTTCAACATTTCCTAATTATTAGGACACCTAAAACCAACAATTAGGAGCCTAAGATCCAAGACAAACACAGACACCATGCAGCAGTCTTCACATTCTTGATGCCTTCAGCTTCTCTTCCTAATGCCCTTTCCTCTTTCTTCTGCTTCCTCCAGTGACATGATGGTGAGGCCCACGTCCACCTGCAAGAAAACAGAAAAACACACACCACCACCACCACACCACACCACCACACCAGAGTACCAAAAATATTTTTGTTCTTATGTTCTTTTTAATCAAAAACACATTTGAAATCGACATTAAAATGATATTTTATTTTAAATATTTTATTTAAAATCACTACTGAAAGAAAGGCATTTGAAATATCTTGAATCCAGTGATTTACAAGATCCAGGCAGCATAGATTCATCAGGAGGTCATGTCAAACTAATCTGGTAGATGTCTTTGACTGGTTAACCAGGGAAGTAGATTAGGATGGAGCGGTGGATGTGGCCTACCTAGATTTCAATAAGGCCTTTAACACTGGTCCACATAGGAGACTCATAAACAAACTGGGCAGCCTAGGAGTGGGACTAAAAGTGGAAAACTGGGTGAAAAATTGGCTGGAGGATAGGCGACAGAGGGTAGTGGTAAAAGGAGTTCACTCCAAGGAAGGGGAAAGTGACTAGTGGGGTGCCACAAGGATCAGAACTGGGACAAGTCCTCTTTAATATCTTTATAAGCGACATTGCAGCGGGACCATGAAGGAAGATTTGTCTTTTTACAGATGATATAAAAATCTGCAAAAGATTGGACATTCTGGGAGAGGTGGTGGAAAAAATAAATAGAGATCTAAGTAAGCTTGAGGAGTGGTCTAGAAAGTGGTAAGTAGGTTTCAATGCAAAAAAAAATGCAAAATCATGCACTTAGGGTGTAGAAACCCAGGGACAGAGTATAAAATGGGAAAAGTGGTACTGGTGACCACTAAATAGGAAAGAGACCTGGGTGTTATATCTGACAACCTAAAGGTGGACAAACAGTGTGACAAGGCAGTGGGGAGAGCCATTGGGATCCTATGGTGCATAGGGAAGGGTATCACCAGCAGAAAGAGGGAGGTAGTGATTCCTCTGTAGCAATCTCTGATGAGACCCCACCTACTTAGAGTACTGTATGCAATTCTGGAGTCCTCATCTCTGAAAGGACATAGAGTTGAGGATGTCTGGAGGAGGCCAACTAAAATGGTGTGGGACCTGCATCAAAAGCCCTATGAGGAGAGACTAAAGGACTTCAATATGTACAAACTGGAGGAAAAGAAGGAGGGGTATATGATAGAGATGTTCAATACCTCAAGGGTATACATAAGATTCAACAGGGAAGCCTTTTTCAGAGAAAAGGATGAACAAGAACAAGGGGTCATGTGATGAAGCTGAAGGGGGTAAAATCAGAGGAAATGTAAGGAAACACATCTTCACATAAAGAGTAGTGGATACCTGGAACAGCCTCCCTGAGGAGGTGGTGGGAGAAAAACTGTAATGGGAAGAAGGCATAGAATACATGTAAGGAACCTCAGAAGCAAGGAAAGGAGGGAATAAGCCGGAGATCAAGTAGAGTCTGTGGTGTGACTGTAGATAGGGAACATGGGCACACTAGATGGGCCAAGCGGTCCTTATTTACCATCAAATTCTATGTTTCTATATTACATAGGTGAATATGGAAGTCCCTTACTTCACAATCTTTGTACAGGCAGCAGCTCACTTCCTCGGGGGTCTCTCTGGTGAGAACCTGAAATGCTTTCAAAAACTTTTAAACTGTGAGGTAGTTCTGTGACCCCTACAATGTTTATTTACCAGGCCAGCTGTAACCTCCCCCCCCCCAACCTGAGGTCACCCACCACTCCCTTTGAGGAGTATCTCAGTTTCATCCTATCTTTACTTAGGGAAGAAGGCATACACTTTCATTTTTGAGAATGTTGTAATAACTGTGGTGTTCCTTGGCGCAAACTGTTGCCCCTTTGATCCTACTGAAATTTGTTTTTTAAAAACAGAAGTCTAACATAATTTTACACTTTATAATTCAAGTAGAGTCTTACAAATAGTGCATTGAGTGGGCTTTACTCTCTCTTACCTCATCAAGCCTGGTAGTCCAAACAAAATACCTAAGTTGTTAGCCTTTTAAGTCTGTGTACAGTACTTTGTGCATCCATATGCTTCTACCCATTTCCCAAGTGGTGATTTTCAATTGAGAAATTTAGTCAATCTGTTGTTTATGCTGCAAATATAGTACTTTTCATGCTGACTTCTGGTCATGTTATTTTTAGCTATAGTTTGGAGGATTTTCTTGAGGTTGTTTTCTACAATTTCCCTTAAGGTGTGAAGAAAGACCATGGGAGGGATAGTGAGGCTTAATAAAGGGGAGGGTGAGTGGGCAGACAGTGAAAAAGCAGGGATACTGAATGAATACTTCTGCTTAGTATTCACAAAAGAAGAGGAGGGGGAGGTACTTTTTTTTGCAGTTGATCTTTTTATTGAAGTATTTAAAAGATAAACAAACAACAAGTATATCCTATAACAATACTATATAAGGTTATATAAATGATAAACTAAGTAGCATAACATCTAACAAGGAGGAAAAAAAGACCATTCAATGGTAATATAATAATTATGGGTTAACTACCTAAACTAGAACAGTTACAATATTATAATGAAAAAAAAAAGGCTTAGCACTACATAATATACAGTAAAAATAGAAGAACAGAGGGGGAGGTACTTAATCCAATCAATAGAAGCACTCTGGATAGGGGTGTTGATACCAGTCCATTCACAGAAGAAAGGGTCCTGAAAGAACTCCTAAAACTGAAGATGGACAAAGCAATGTGGCCTGATGGGATTCACCTCAGAATTCTAAAAGAACTAAGAGGAGAACTAGTGATACCACTGACTACCCTTTTTACCAAATCATGAGAGGATGGTGTGGTACATGAGGACTGGAGGAGGGTGGATGGCATTCCCAGTCACAAAAGTGGACGCACAGCAGAGGCAGAAAACTACAGACCTGTTAGTTTGACCTCAGTGGTAGGGCAAATGATGGAATCACTTCTGAAAGAAAAAATTGTTGAGTACCTAGAGGCCAGCGGGGCACAGGACCCAATGCAGCATGGATTCACAGTGGGACGGTCATGTCAGATGAATCTAATAGATTTCTTTGACTGGGTGACCAAAGTAGTAGACCAGGGAGGAGCTGTGGATATGGCATACCTAGACTTTAGCAAGGCATTTGACAAAGTCCCACACAAAAGATTAATTAACAAGGTAGCCAGCCTAGGAGTGGGTTCCAGTGAGGTAGCCTGGGTAAACAATTGGCTGGACAACAGGACACAGAAGGTAATAGTAAACAGAGTCCACTCTGAAGAAAGGGAGGTTACTAGTGGGGTACTGCAGGATTCAGTACTGGGACTAGTCCTTTTTAATGTCTTTGTAAGTGACATTGTGGAGGGACTGAAAGGAAAAGTATGCCTGTTTG
Source organism: Neoceratodus forsteri (assembly GCA_016271365.2). NCBI lineage: Eukaryota > Metazoa > Chordata > Ceratodontiformes > Ceratodontidae > Neoceratodus > Neoceratodus forsteri. The sequence continues at coordinate 48,038,705 of CM057451.1, forward strand.
CAGATGACACAAAGATCTGCAACAGGTTTGATACATGGGAGGGGGGTGGAAAGGATGAGAAGGGACTTGGCAAGGTTGGAAGAATGGTCAAATGTATGGCAGCTTAGATTCAGTGCAAAGAAGTGCAAAGTAATGCACCTGGGAAACAAAAACTGAGGGGAAGAGTACACAATGGTGGGGGGGGGTAATTAACAACAACATAAATGAAAAAGGACCTCGGGGTAGTCATATCAGATAACCTAAAGGGAAGCAAGCAACGTGAGAAGGCAATAAGGAGGGCTGAGGGGATACTGGGATGCATAGGGGTAGGCATCAGCAGTAGAAAACAAGAAGTTGTTATCCCTCTGTACAGACAGTTGGTGAGACCCCATCTGGAGTACTGCGTGCAGTTCTGGAGACCCCATCTCCGCAAGGACATAGACAGGATGGAGGCAGTCCAGCAGAGGGCAACTAAAACTGTGCAGGGTCTGCAACAAAAGCCATACAAAGAGAGACTAAAAGAGATAATTATATATACCTTTGAGGAAAGGAGGGAGAGGGGGGCATGATAGAAACTTTCAAGTACCTCAAGAGAATCAACAAAGTCCAAGAGGGTAGCATCTTTCAGAAAAAGAGATGTGCAAGAATGAGGAGGCACAATTTGAAGATAGAGGGGCGACAGCTCAGGGGCAATGTGAAGAAGTATTTTTTCACAAAGAGGGTGGTGGACACATGGAATGGCCTTCCTGAGGAGGTTGTGGGTCAAAAAGAGTGGGGGAATTCAAGAATGCATGGGACAGACATAAGACAATTCTAGTGGGGTATAGGAGGAAGTAGGCTGTTGGTTAACTAGGATCTGCAGCTTATCCAATAGATAGGAAAATGGGCAGACTGGGTGGACCAAGCAATCCTTATCTTGCTGTCAAAGTCTAGGTTTCTATGTTTCAGTACTGGAGATGAATCCTCAGAGGGCAGATTCATGGTGGGAGTCCTTAGTTGTGATCATACCTTGAAAAATGGGCAGGTTTTGTAGTCTGCAGTTTCCTCTTGTAAGTAACTGTAATCAGGTGTAAAGAGCAATCCAGATGGTCAATGATTACTGCAGCACTGGTGTGCTGCAGCTACAGCCAATAACAAGATGCTAGTATCTGCAAGAATTTGTCAAAAGGGTCATCATCACTTTGGTTGCAGTGGGGCTGCCTCCCCTGATCTCAGTTTAACTTCCTGAATCTTTATGCTGCATCCTCTCCATGTAAGCTGCCTCTCAAACACCAGCTGAAAGTGCAGACCTTCTGGCCCTACTCATTTGTATATCAGGGTGGGCTTGCAGGATTTTAATGCCAATCATACAATGCCATGATGATTTTTTTGGTTACATGAACCAACTGCTCCTCTACCAAATAGTCCATGTGAAGTCCAATTAGCTGTAAAAAAATGCAGCCACAGGATACATTTTTTTCCAAAAGGCAGACAACATTTGAGGCTCATATCTCAGTGGTTCCTAAACCGATTTGCACCAAATAAAGTTTGGTCAATGTGAGAGGTTTTGGGATACCCAATGCATGGTACACTCCAAAACCACTCCAGAGAAGCAGCAGCAAGGAGGAGGCTAGCACTATAGGCTGGTCAGTCTCACATCAGTGATGGGGGAAATTAATGGAAACACTGTTAAAGGAATGGTTGGTAGAGTATCTTGAAACCAATGGGCCAAAGGTAGCATGGATGCAACGTGGGAAGAGGGTCATGCCAGATGAATCTGATTGATTTCTTTGATTGGGTAACCAGGGAAATAGATTAGGAAAGGACAGTGGATGTGGACTATTGGACTTTCACAAGCTCTAGAACAATGTGCCACACAGGAGACTGACAGTACCTCAACAAAGTCCAAGAGGGTAGCATCTTTCAGTTTGAAGTGTCTACTTTTCCATTTGCAGATTATACTGTAAAGCCACTAGAGGGCAACAAGACATGTAGGTTGCAATCCTCTTCCCACTACTCCCCCCCCTAACGCTTCTGTCCTGCATCATTCATACCTAAATTCTCTGCCTTTCGCCCATCTCTGTAGTGTCCCTTGCACAGTCTCCCAGGCTATCACTAGGCATACAACATGCATCCAAAGCGGGTTTGAACCAGGTACCTTTGCTCCCAAAGGCAGCAACCCTACCACTGTGCCACTGTGTCTGCCATTATGTTAGGTGTCAGCAAGACCCACTCATACCTGCCCATGGTCGCCTCTACCACCACTGTACTCCCTCACAACACCCACCCACACAAACTAACTATACCACTGTTGCTAACCATGTTTACCCTGCTCAGTAACAAACCCCTAGTTGTCTCTGGTATGTACACACCTTTGCTGCTGGGGGAGTTCCTCACCCCTCATAGCCTCTCCATCACTCTGTCTCTCCCCATAACCCCTCCGCACCCCTTCCCCATCTCTCTGTGCCTTGAGCCCTCCATGTCTGTTTCTCCACCTGGCCATCCCAGACCTCACGCAGCTGCCCATTCAATGCTCATCACCTTCTAAGCTTGCCAGCCACCGCTACCCGGCAAAACGCCACCAATTCATAGCCCTTGTCAGGATCTTCCACTTGCTCTAATCCTGGCTACTGTCTCATTAGGCTTGATCGTAATGGGAAGAGAGAGTGCACGACTGTCTTCTATGTAAATGACTTACTGCATTACCAAGCCCTTCATGCGCCCTCCCTAGACCATGGTGCCCAAGTCCTGTCAATAAAACTCTCCCTGACCCAAACTGTGCTCCTCTTACTCTCACCGTTGTCTACATCCCACCCCAAGCCAATCCCTGCCTGTAAAGCACTCTCTGACTACCTAGCCAGCCACCCCACAAAATGGAATAAATCCTAGTTAGGAATCTCAACATAAACTGGCTGGCCAAAGATACCTTTGCTGCATTAGATATGACCCAACTGGTATCCAAGCCTACCAGGGCCAACCCCACTAATGGAACCCTACTAGATATCCTGTTCAGTAATGCGTTCCCACCATATTACCGACCTGGGTGTCCTACCCAACGCCTTAAGTGACCACTCCCCAATCATCTTCAGCTGGTCCTGTCAGCTACCTAAACCACCACCAAATATCACCTTTGATCATTGACTACACCCAGGAGGCATAGCCAAACTCAAACAATATCTAATTAACTGGGATTGGTCCCCTATTTCCCAAGCCCAGCACATAGATGATGCATTGTGCTACTTCACCACCACCTTTAATACTGCCTGTGATGCTTTTGCACCGACTATCAAAGTGACCACTAAAACGTAGTGCCCCTGGATCACCCCAGAACTCCTACAACAGTTCAAAATGTGTGACAACCTCTGGCATCATGCCACTGCCTCCAGTTTGCTAAGCGATAGGCAGGCCTATAATGCTGCCCGCAATATGTGTACCTGGGAAATCCGCAAGGCCAAGGTGGAGCATTACAGAACCGCCTTAGCCACCTCTTGGGGTAGCACAAGAAAATTCTGGGATAACATCAAGGAGCTTAATGGTAAATTCTGCTCTCCCCCCTCACAACTTAGAGTTAACGGTACTACCACCACAGACACAATTCACATAGCTAACTGCCTCAACTCCACCTTCTCAGACCTCAGCTCAGTCCTCCCTAGCAACTTTTTTGATCCAGTTCAGTCTACCTCACTGCCTGAGCTCCTCCATCTCCCCTTCAAACTCAGAGTCATTACCCCTACAGAAGTGAAAGCCTACCTGTTCAAAGCCCTCCAGAGCTCCAATTACTGCAAAGACACCTTCAATATGCATATCCTATACCTTGCGCTAGACTCAGTTATCTCCCCACTCATGGACCTTCTAAATCTGTCCCTGCACCTGGGCCAGTTCCCAACCTCATGGAAAATGTCAGAGATGACACTAATATTGAAATGTGGTGACAGCTCCCTCCCAAACAACTACCAGCCCATCTCAGTTCTCCCCCCACTCTCTAAAGCCCTTGAAAAGATCTTGGCCAATCAGATCACTGACTACCTCCTTGCACACAACCTCTTATGTAGGGAGCAGCATGGTTTCAGAGCTGGTCATAGCACTATGACCACCCTCACAGAGTCGCTAACTCCCTGCATTCCACGCTTGAGGAGGGCACCTCACAGGGGCCATTTTATAGACCTCTCAAAGGCCTTTGACATGGTTTCTCACCACCTCCTTCTTAACACATTACAACAAATTGGGGTCTCTCATTTTCTACTCTCATGGTTCTCCAGCTGTCTTCATCTAGAACCCAATGTGTTAAAATTAATAATACCATATTTACTATGCTGCCTGTGCGCTCAGGAGTTCCCCAGGGATCTATCCTGGGTCCCCTGCTATTCAGCATCTACCTCAATGCCTGCCTAAATCCTGCACTGGCAGCCTTCTCCTCTCGTGGATGACACTTTTCTTTATGCCTGGCAGTTGAGATCCTTACTATTTCTAGCCTACAGGCTCCTCACCTCCTTTGGTTATGATATAGTTGCACTGTACTATGAAAGCATTGTATTATATATAAGACAAGGCCTCCTGAGGCAGCTTACTACCAACTCATATCATGCATTGCTTTAGCTACCAATTGTATAGGTCTTAACCACTCATTAGGCAAATATGTTGATACAGTAGCTCTGCCCTGTTTTAGCTGCCAAATGTATAGGCATTAACCAGTGCTCATTGTACTTACATTCTGTATGATTGCTCACCCACATTTATTCTATGTATGTACTTTATGAATGTCTATGTTTTATTCTGATGTGGAGCCTATGGAAATGAGTCTATGACTCAAAGGGTTATAATTCTGATTTCCTAAATAAATAAATAAATACATTGAGCAGCCTAGGGGTGGGATTCAAAGTGATGATTCTAGCTACGAACTAATTACTGGATAGGTGACAGAGGATGGTGAGTCATGGCACTCACTCTAATGAGGGCAGATTGACTGGCAGGATACCACAGGGCACAGTAGATGGACTGGTCCTTTTTAATGCCTTCATCAGTGACATTGCAGAAGAACTGGAAGGGAAGGTATGCCTTTTTTGCAGATGACACCAAAATTTGCGATAGGATGGATACTCAGGATGGGGTGGAGAGAATACATTGGGACATTAGGGAAACTCAAGGAGTGGTTAAGAGCATGGCAGTTGGGATTCAATGCCAAAATGTGCAAAATTATGCACCTAGGGCACAGAAACTCAGAAGCTGAGTATCGGATGGGTGGAGATACTGACAGCCATTAAACAGGAAACAGACCTTGGGGTTATCATATCTGATGACCTCAAAGTGGCAGAGCAGTGAGACAAAACAGCAGGTAGGGCCAGTGGGATGCTGCGATGCATAGGGAGAGGGATCTCCAAAAGGAGAAGGAGAGAGGTGGTGTTGCCACTGTATTGCTAACTTGTGAGACTCCACCTGGAGTATTGTGTCCTGTTCTGGAAGCTGCATCTCAGAAAGAATGTAGACAGGGTGAAGTCTGTCCAGAAGAGGGCAACTAAAAGGGTGCAGGTGTTACATTAAAAGCCCTAAAAGAAGATAGTAAGGGATCTCAACATGTACACCCTGGATCCACCAACGAGGGATTGCTAGAGATTCCCAGGGTCTGTTTGAAGACATCTGGGGCCAGGTCATTTAGTTTTATGGCCCGACCCTGTGGAATTCTCTACCTCGTCATGTGCGAGATTGCCTGACCGTCCAAAGTTTTAAAGCTGCTCTTAAAATGTATTTATTTAGTATAGCCTATTCTGATTTTTAATGCTGTTTTGTATTGGTTTTAATTTGTCATATTTCCCATTCATGTATTTTGTTTATTTATAGTATTGCGCAAGTGCCTTGGTTTTAGAAAGGTGCTTTTTATAAATTAAGTTTGATTGATTGATTGACTGATTGATAGATACCTACAAGTACTTCACAGGGTGACACAGGACCAGGGATGAGGGAGGGTCACTAGAGAATAGTTAAGGTCTGCAGAGACAATGCAGGGAACATCTGGGCAGACTGGGTGGGCCAAGTGATCCTTTTCTGTCAACAGATTCTGCTTCTAAGTTTGCACTGAACTTCAGCTGCTGAAGTTCAAAACATCCTTGCTCCATACCCTGCATCAATTTTCATGTTGCCAATTTGCTCCTCACTATCTACCCTTCCTCAGAAAGTCATGTTATCCCTGAACAGACACACATGAACATGTAACTTCTTTTGAAGTTGAAGAATACAGTACATGTGGAAAACTGCTTTTCCCCAGGACAGACCTGTGACACCCCACTAGTCACTCCACCAACATCAAATCATTTTCTGTTTAGACTAGTCTCTGTGTCCTATCTGTCAACCAGTTTTCAATCCACCTAGTTAACCCTTTGCTTAGCTCTGTCGCCTACCTTTTTTAATAGCCTGCAAAGCATCTCTGAGTCAAATGCTTGCTGAAGTCCAGATATAAGATATTGACTGTACGGCCCTACCCACCATCTGTATCATCAAATTGCAAAAATTGGCTCCTTTCTTTAAGAATGTTTTGCTTTAGGAATTGAACTATCTGTTCATTTTTTATTATAGTTTCCAGTAGCTTGCCCAATATTGATGTGAGGCTCACTGGTCTGTAATTTCTAAAGTTCAATTGTCCCCTCCTTACATGGGGCCGGCACATTCACCACCTTCCAGTTCAGTTGCACTTTTCCTGTTGCCAGTGACTCATTAACTAAGTTTTCCAAGGCTACAGGGAGGGTCTATCTCATTACCTTCAACACCCTTCAGTGAAGCTTTTTTGGCTCTGGGGACATGCTTAAGTTCTGGTCCTGCAGACCCTTTAGCATGTTTTACTTAGGTCTAATCTGGGGAGATTAGTAACCTTGAATTTGTCTTGCTGTCTAGGATTGTTCTTGTAGCTTCCCCTGTAAATACAGAACTGAAGTACCCATTTAGTATGTTTACTTTCCCTTCATCTTTACCCATGCTTTTGCTGTCTCTCCCTTGTTTGATGTTTCCCATTATGTACCATAAGACAGTTTGACATTCTGTTTGACCCCTCATTATCCTTAGTTCTATGTTTGCCTTCACCCTTTTAATAATCTCCTTGCTTTTCTCTAGATTTTCCTTATACTTTACCTGTTGATATCATTCTGCTCCCTTGTATACTCTGAAAGCTTTCATTTAGCGGGACCACCCCTGAGTTTAGTGACTCTCTGAACAGGGCTGCCAAAAGTGCTGCCACTTCCATCCTCAGTTCCTTTAGGATCCTTGGGTGTACTCCATCTGGCCCCATTGCTTTGTCCACCTTTAATTTTGTAAGTTCCTCTAGGACCCTCTGTTCTGTAAATGTTGTGAAGCTTAGTTCTTCCTCCTCTGCACATCTGTTTTCCAGTTAGGTCCCTGCCCTGCTCCCTCACTAGTAAAGACTGAGCAGACCTGTTAAGGATTGTGGCCTTCTCTAGATCCCTTTCTACCCTCCCTTCATTGCGCCTTTGAGTCTGACTATACTCCTCTGGACTTCCTCCTCTCACTGATGTACCTGAAGAATGTCTTGTGTCCTTTTCCTCACTGGTTGTGCTAGCTTTTCTTCTGTCTGTGCAGCAGCACTTCTACCACCGCCCTGCCTCTCACTGACATTTTGGTACTCTTCTCTGTCCCCATCCTCTTATGTCCCCTTGTATTTTCAGAAGGCTACCCTCTTGACCCTGATTTTATCTTACCACCTTAGAAAGTCAGAGTGGCTTTCTTTGTCTCTTGCCCTTATTCTTCACCTCACATATTGATTGGTTACCCTGACAATGGACTCTTTAATGTGTGCCCATTGCTCCTGCATGCCCCCTCCTGTTGCCTCCCCCTTAGCCAACTCCATTTTAACCCTCCTTCCCATCCCTATAAAGTCAGCTCCTTTGAATTCTAGGATTTTAGATTATGGATGTGTGGCCTGAATTCCTTAATCTGATTCAAGGTCAGTTGGCATTTATCTGTATCTCCCTCCCCCAGGTCATGCCTGAAAATAGTCAGGATTTGTCTAGTGCACTTACTCGGTCAACAAAAACTAAATAAATAAAAAATAAAATAAAAAATAAATTCCTGTGTCCAACTTGAACCAAACCATATGATGGTTGCTGGACCCCAGGTCTCCTCCAACTGGAGATCTGTGATCCTGTCTCCACTGGTGGGCACTAGATCCAGGATTTTCCTGTCCCTGGTGGGCTCCTGTGCCAAATATCTTAGGCCTGCTCCCTGTAGGGACTTCACAATGTCCCTGGTCCTGCTTAAGGCCCCTGTTGGGATGGATCAGTCTGCATCAGGCATATTGAAATCACCCATAAGCAGAACCTCCCCCTTATCTGTCCTGTTGTATATTGACTCCAGCATTAACTTGACTGCCCCTTCCCCTGAGCTGTTCATTTTCCTGCTCTGGCCTTGGGCTGTTCACTGAGTACTTCTTGTTTCCCTGACCCACCACCTGTCATGGGGCTAGGAAAGACTTTCTTGCTTCAAGATCTTTGAAGTTCATCATCAGTTCTGCTGCTGCCCTGGAGTTCAGGGCCCAATTATGCTGCAGGCAGCATTCTTGCTTCATCTGTGGTTCCAGTTTTGTCAGTTGCGGTCAGCTGTCCCACATTCATCATTGTAACTGTCCCATTATAATGGCAAATTACACCATGGTCATGCAGGTGTAATCAAGGCAAGTCAGTAATTATGAAGCCTTTATCAGTAATTTCTGACTTTAGAGTATGTTTTTATGAACTAAATGTCCACCATGGCACTAGTCTGTGACTTTCACAAACAAATGCATTTGTGAAGTCAGCTTGGGAACGTAAGATGTTGTTGAAGCAGACAGTTGAAAATTAATTTTAATGAAAACATTTACAAGACTAATAATGAGATGAAGCCTGCAACCTAACAACAAATATTATAAATGCTTAATAATTACATTGCTATAAACAAATCATTTTAACTATTTTATTTTAGTAGAAACTTGCTTTTTATGTTCCTGTTCTCTTTCAGGGAATGTGTTTCATTACATCTGAGCACAAAAACACCATAGTAGGGATAACTTGGTTTCCTAGTTTGAAAAAGAATCCACACAGAGTGTGCCTAATTTAAAAATTCTAGTAAGGAATCCAACTGTACAAGCATTTATTTCACATCTAGTTATAAACTGCCTTGTACCTAAAGAAATAGGTTCCATTTACATACATTGTTCTCCTGACATTCATAAGTTTCACAGGCAAATTACATGCTGCTATGCAGTGTGTCTCTTCCATGAAACCAAGGCCGATATGATCTTTATTGCTTCTCAATTGTCTGCAGAAACTTACCAACAATGGGTGAAAATGATTCTAGCATCTGTCAGCAGAGTAGACAAATGACACCCATCATGAGTTTAAATGAAGCAGTGCACTTTCATCTCTCGTCTGTTACTGGGCCATGTAGCTCTTTGTTCCCAGCTTTGATGCAGTGTGCTTTAAGTCATTACACAAGGACAAACTGATAACCCACCTGGATATTACTGACTGTGTCAGTATTAGTAGATGATGTAATCCCTTTCATTTTCAGCAACCCTTAAAAAAAGATGGGCATGCAATGTGTGTAAAGTCACACTGATATACACTAGAGACAAACATGCATTATGTTCTTAATATCCTTTAGCACTCAACAGAGTATAATGACATGATAAATGAGATATACTATTTACAATTTTTCACTGAAATAAACAATGATTTGGACTGCTCAGTGGCTTGGTACAGTAGTAAGTGGTTCTGTTTGCTATGCAGAGGACCCACACCTCAGCAGGAAGCTGGTGCAGCCTCTGAACAAATAACACCTGATAGAAAATTCATAGAGCAGTGCAGAATGTGGAATTCTACCAGTGAAATTCAGGCAAAAGGCAGTTCCCTTCCAAAATGTTACTTGGAATCTTTGATAAATTATGCAGAATGCTGAATATGTATTAATTTGTATAGACACTGTCAAGAGAAGATGTCTTGCCTATTCAGTCTGCATGTTTACCCTATCCTGCCCTGCCCTGTGACTTCTGGTTAAACTGGGCTTTTGCCTCACCTCCCTCTTACTCCCTGCCTCTCTGCTACCTCAAGTATATTTTTAGCCCCTTACTCTGTCCCAGCCATGCCTGAACCCCGTTATGGTTTTTTGCTCTCACCATGTCAGTTGGTAGGCCTTCCACAGCTCAGTCACTCTCCATAAAGTAAACTGTTTTTACATCCTGCTGAATCTATCCCCCAGCATCCACCCATGACCCTTGTTTTTGAAATACAATTCCTGATAAATAGTTTCTTAGAGCTTACCTTGTTTATTCCTTTCAGGAACTTGTAGGTCTACATTATTTCGTTCCTCTCCCTTCTGGCCTCCAGAGGGTACCTATTTTCTTTTTACCTTGTATGTGCCATCTTTCTGGCCTGAGTCATACCTGAAAATGGTCCCTGGGATCAGTGTGCCCACTCAGCTAACAAATAAATAAAGAAAACAAAAATGTTCAGTGGCCTAAGCCAGTCCTTATTAGATTTACCTTTTGACCCTGAATCATTTTGATTACCCAGTGCTGCACTATCTCCAGTCTGCCTGTCTTTCCTCAGGTGGGAGTCCAGAACTGGGCATAGTATTTCAGATGGGGTATAATCAGAGATCTATAGAGAGGTTGTATTACCTCATTCCTCCTGTGCATGAAACCCCTCCCAGTACACCTCAACATTCTTGTTGCCTGGCTGTAGGCCTTGTTGCATTGATCAATTTGTTTTAGGAAATTGCTTATGATGATCCCCAAATCCCTTTCCTCTGAAGTAGTACCCTGCTTAACAACTCCAATCCAGTATTCCATCCTTGGGTACTAGTTCCATATGTGCATCACTTTGCATGTTTGGCATTGAATGTCAGCTGCCAAACTTTGAACAACCTTTCCAAATCTTGCAGGTCCCTCTGCAACTCCCTTAACACCTCTTCATTGTCAGCAGTGCCAAAGAGTTTAATGTAATCTGCAAAGAGATGCATCTTGCCCTGTATTACTTCGCCTATGCCGCAGATGAATATATTGAAAATAACTGGTCCCATGACTGACCCCTGCAGTACCCAACTTATCACCTACCACTCCTGATTTGATCGCATTAACCACCACCACCATCTGCTGTCTCTTCTCCCTAGCCAACTTCCCACCCTATATAACTAGGCACTTCGCTGCTCCCAGATCTTCTAACATTTTAGCAACCTTTTCTGTGACATCAAAGTTGAATGCCTTGCTGAAGTCAAAGTAGAGTAAATCCACTGCTTGTCCCTTGAGCCTTACCCACCCCTCTTGTTACTCAGTCAAAGAGTACTATCAGCTTGATCTGACAAGACCTCCCTGCCATGAACCCATGCTGCATAGCATACTGGAGCCCATTTATCTCCTGGTAGTTCACTAGATCCTCTTTGATTAATGTCTCCATCAGTTTAGCCATAATGGAGGTGAGACGGATGGACCTGTATTTTCCCAATTCCTCCTTGTCTACCATTGGGGAATGGGAGGAGATGTGCTAATCTGCAGAAATTCACAATTTGGGAAATTCACAAATTCCATGGCAAATGGACTAACTTCTCCAGTTGACATTTTTAAATGCTTCAACTTTAAAAACCTCCCACATGCACTGTGCTGTAACCCTTCCACCCAAAATCTATAGCTTACTTGACACCACCCTCCTGTCATGGCAGCTTCCTCCCCCTTTTGCCCCAGTAAATAGCAGTGATGCATAAGTATGATCTGATTTGAACAGCGTTCATCTAAAAAATGTAATTCCTTCCCCCACCCATGTGCCAAACACACTTCCACCACCTCCTCCATACCGTCCACTGTTTTATCAAGCACACCCAGTCCCCAACCCAACCCCCAGCCCCCACCACCCTCCTCACCCAACCAACACCCATAAAATCAACTTGCAAGGCTGCAATAAAGAAAATGGTTCCTCAGTGTAGAACGTCTACTCTGTTCAGTGTCCGTCTTGCAAATGATGTGAAGGAATGAATGATGACAGTTTTGTTCCTAGTAAAACCTGATTGGTTGAAATTTCAGCCAGTCTGATTTTGCAAGGAGTGATAGAGCCTTCCTGTTCCCCTGGAAAATTCTAAAACTGTTGACTTCCCTTTCCAGTGGACTGTGATAGGGGGCACATGCATCTTGCCTTCTAGAGAGGTAGACATGTATTTTACTTTTTGAGGGACATTATGACTCAGTATTACAAACTCCTTACTATCATTAATAATGAACTTTCACATCCCTCAGTGTAGAATAGTATAGCCTTGGACTGTAGTCTGCCCATATCCCAGCATGGCACCTGCTGCTGGTTGGAAGAAGTCTAGTACCTCAAACACGGAGATGATTGGGGTGTGAAAGCCAAGCAGGGTGGCTTATATATGAAGTGGAGGCTGGTGCTCAGGACTGTGGACATTTTGGTCAGACTAATGTTCTCCTGACTTACAGAATACTTACTGGAACATTGACGGGGGATGTCAATCAGTTTGCAATGTTTACCATTATTTATAATCTTCTAAGGGCAATAGAGGGAGATTTGTCATACAGCATAAGGCCTATTTGCATGTGCTATTGGTTTCCCCATCTTGCTTGTTTTCCCTAGTCAGTGGCCACCTGGGCTTCCTCTTTCTAATGGCTCAGACTGACTGGACAAAAAGCTGGTGGCAAAGCTTGATGTCTTCCCAACTTCGACCTTTCCAACAATTATTTATTGCTGAGGCCATTGCTGTGAAGGATTCCCTCATGACTAGCCACTGCTGTTTGCTAGTGCAGACTTCTCACCTGAGTCTCTGTCTTGGAGGCCCATGTTGTCTGCCATTAGCATTGATTACCCAGTGGGTACAGTTTTTAGCTAATCTTTATATACATTTTAGGGCATACCATTGGCACCCACCTTCCCATCTATCCTATCTGGGTATTTTTTTTCTGGTTGTTCTCTTGAAAAATTCTGAACAACACTGAAATGTAGTAGGAATATGTTGTTATGGGGCTTGTATGGGGGTCGGGGTGGGGCAACAAAATCCATTGTTGTCATCTCACCTCACTAATGTAAATGGTACATCCAGGAATGGCTAAGAGACAGGACATAGTGTATCTATATAAATGGTTTTCTCTCAACATCCAGGAGTGTGATGAGCATTATACCCCAAGGGTCTGTGCTGGGGCCTGTACTCTTCTAGATGCTTGTATAACATGTCCAATGAAATAACAAACTGGAACAGTAAATATGCAGAAGATACCTAACTGGCTGGCGTGGTGGATGCTGGAGAGGCAAGAAAGGGTATGCAGACCAATCTAGATAAAATACATAGATGGGCAACTGATAGAGGGATGAAATTTGATACTGCCAGGTGCTGTGTAATGCACCTAGGTAATCAGCATAATTTTCACTGTTATGTAATTGGGGAGATTGTTATAAGAGGAGTCAATGAAGAAAAGGACTTGGGTGTGTTAGTAAATAATAGGCTATCCTCAACTTCACACTGTAATGCACAATTAGCCAAGGTAAAAAAGTTATCACGGACAATAAAGAAACATTTCAGAAGTAGAAGTGAGGATATCATATTGCCTTTGTATAGGGGCCTTAGTAGGCCAATTTTTGACTATGGGAGCCAGGTGTGGTGTCCTATAAATAAATGAGATATCATCAAACTTGAGAGGGTAAAAAACAGGCCACTAGATTAGTATATAACATCAAATATGTAACATATGATGAACAACTAAAAAAAACTGAACCTGATGTCCCTGGAGATGAGATGATTTAGAGGTGATATTTTACTGTTATGACATCATGCAAGATACTTACTTAACAAGTTAGGACTGGAATTTAATAATGATGGTAAGGGAACTCAAGGCCATCCATTATAACTAAGTGCCAAAAAATTCCAGTTGAATATAAGAAAAGTGTTTTACACACAGCGCATAATAAATCCTGGAACAAACTCCCTCTAGAGATTGTAATTAATTTGAATAAAAAAGAATTTAAAGATCATATGAACCAGTTTCTCCATATTTTTAATAAAAGCTTGAATTCACACAAATTCAGGTCCCTGTGTCATGATTAGTGTTTCCTGAAAATATCATGCTGTTTGGTTTGTGGTTTTTATTAAATCAGCATCTATTAATGTGCTCTGCAGTAACTGAAAACTGAAGATATTTCTGTCCCTATCAGTGAAGCCTGCAGGCGATGACATCATTTTGGTCTAGCCTGATGTAGCGAGCAGATAAGTCCATGATTGATTGAAGAAGCTGTTGCACTTCCCAGTCAGAAAAGTCTGTAGAGCTTATTGTTTTCACTCCAAGGTTGTAACTAGCCAATCTGGTTTGTGTTTAGATAGATTAGCTTAAAATCTATCATTCTGTTCTCATAAAAAGTTTATCATTTGATTTCAGTGCTGAACTGAAGTGGTATGAATGTTTTTGAGAAATCACCTTCTCTGTATCCCAGCTGCCAGTTCTTTCCCATCAAAACTCTTCATTGTTTTCTGGCTATATAACACAGGGTTGTTTAATGGTTATAAAATAAATCTAAATTTTGTTAATTCATAGAAGTAGTTTGTCTGTGATGTAGCCTACAAAAATAGGCTCATTTGAGAAGAAGTTTTTTTTGTTAGATTGACGGACAGGTGTTTGCCACACTGCTATTTCAGGAACATGTACTGTTTGAACTCACAAAATTTAGTTCTTTGATGGTTTCTGTGTGAAAATACATCAGGTATGTGTATAACTAGAAATACTATATGGCATCCTGATGCCCCTGTCTCCTGCCCAACAGTTGAGGCACCATCACTCTGCTGCCCCCTTTCCCTGGCCTCACAAGCCCTCTGTCACCTGCCCCATATGAGGCTGCTGCACCCCACTGCCCACTGTCTTGTCCACACAGTTGGGGCTGCTGCTCCCTGCTGCCTCCTGTACAAACAGCTGATGCTGCTACACCTGCTTCCCTCTGTCCCCCACCCCATTCAGGGCCAATGCACCCTGCTGCCCCTATTCCTGTCTCCACAGTTGGGGCTGCTGCACCATACTGTCCCAGGCCACCAGAGGTGGGGTATTTGTTGTACCTGCTACCCACTTCTGTTGCCTCAACTGGGCAAGGCTGCTACACCACACACACTCTGTCCCACAGTCAAGGCTGCTATTCCCTGATGTCCCCTGTCCCCACCCTATAACACAATATGAAAATATTGTTAGTTTTTTCTTTTGAGCAGTTTGGGCAGTGTACCAAAGGATCTAACTCTGGTGGCAAGCAGCAGCATGGTGCAACAATCCTAACTGTGGAGGCAAAAGGCTGCATGGTGCAGCAGGGCATAGTGGTGGCAGGGGGTGAGGACAGCATGGTACAAAAGCCTTGACTGTGGGAAAGGACACAGGTGGGAATTGGGGTACAGCAGCCATGACTGTGGGACAGAGTGCACATGGTGCAGCAGACCTGACCATTTGGGGCAATGGAAGTGCATAACAAGATGCAGCAGCCCCAACTGTGGAGACAGTGGGCATAGACTGTAGGATGTAGCACAGCAGCCCTGACTGTGGTGACAGCAATAGGGGACAACAGGGTACAGTGACACCGATTGTGGGAGTGTGGGACAGAGTGAAGCAGAGTGCAGCAGTCTCAACTGAGAAGCAGGAGACAGGGGCATCAGGATGCCATATAGTATTGCTTGTTATACACATACTGTACATGATGTATTTTCACACAGAAACCCTCAAAGAACTGAATTTTATGAGTTCATACAGTACATGTTCATGAAATAGCAGAGTGTGGCAGACACCTGTTTGTCAATCTGACATAAATCAAACTTGTTCTCACAAGAACCTATTTATGGAGGCTACATCAAAGACAAACTACTTTTATGAATTAACAAAATCTAGTTTTATTTTATATCTGTTGAACAACCCAGTATTATATAGCAAGAAAACAATGTGGAGTTTTGATGAGAAAGAACTGACAGCTGTGATACAGACATGGTGGCGTCTCACAAACATTCATACCACTTCAGTTGAGCACTGACACGCAAATGATTAACTTTTTATGAGAACAGAATGATAGATTTTAAGCTAATCTATCTAAACACAAACCAGATGTATTAGTAAAACACTTGGAGTAAAAACAATTAGCTCTACAGACTGCTCTGACTGGGAAGTGCAAGTTTCTTCAGTCAATCAAGGACTTAACTGCTGAAACAGCAGTCTAGGCCAAATGATGTCAGTACATCGTTATAATGGAGACGGAAAGTGAGCAACTCAAATATGAGTGACTCACTTTCAGTGCCTGTTATGTGGGCTATACTGCAAGGGTATCAATGTCTGATTGCTCTCCTCCAACTTCATTCTGCCCTCTAGTCCTGGAACATCTTTTTGCTGGAAAATTGTGTATTCCTGCACCTGTTCCTCCTGTAAGTACTTGCATGTCTCTATCATAGCCCTTCTCCCTCCTCTCCTCCAGGGAAACATATTCAAGTCCTTCAGCCTGTCTTTCACTGTTTTCATTTACTGCATAGCACATTAATAAATGCTGATTTAAAAGAAAACCACAAAACCAAACAGCATGAAATTTTCAGGAAACACTAATCATGACACAGGAACTTGAATTCATGTGAATTCAAGCTTTGGAAAAAGGTTCATTTGATCTTTAAGAAAAATTGGACACCTATCTCCTAGATGGAAATAAGGTACCTTATTATGGATAATAGAAAGGAGAAAATATGGGCTAACTGCCTTCTTGCTCCTAGACACCTTAGTATGCACCCTTAGTATGCTGTGAACCGTAACAGTATCCCGTGTATTCGTGACTGTGACTGAACACTTTAAAGGGTGACTCAATCACTGTGCTTTTACACATGACTACCGGGCAGGAGGGTGAACTGATTGGGGATAGTGACTATAGTGACATTCCTGTCACTATGTATACCTACGCACAGGGGTGGAGAGGGACCACACCGTGTGCGGATGGAAGGAGGAGGGTTTGTGGAGCATTTGATGGTGGTGGGCTGCCAATCTGTCCATGTGGTGTGGTGTGTTGGTGGCAGGCTGGGGTTGGAAGGGTGCCAGGTTAGGCTTTAGGCGTGCTCATTTTTTGTCCCGGGTCGTGTTTTTTTTAATTAGTTTTCACCCCATCCCAGAATTGAGAATCCTTTAGTGGGGGTGCAGGTGGTAAAGCCTGGTGGTGCATAAAACATTAAAATCTAAGTGTCCGCACTGTCTTGCTGTGTTGCAAGTCTACATCATCAAAATTCATTTTCAGTGATGTAGAGTCTCCCAAATGATGATCGCTATTACACAGTCACCGTTATCACATGGAAGCATTGTAACTGTTTGCTATTTAAATATGAATGGCCAAACAAAATCCCATTAATAGATCAAAAGCTTTCTCTCAAATTAAAAGTCAGAAACCCGACTTATTATACCTCCAAGAGACCCATTCAGATCCCTCTGAACATGATAAACTGGTGAAATATGGTTGCCTGGAGGTATATGCATCCTCCATGCCCTGTGGGTAAATGGAGGGTGTAGCCATCCTCATTCCTGGAACTACTACAGCAGATTCAGGATGCCTAAGGTGATACAAGATAAGGAGAGCTGTTTAATAGTGGTGCAGGATTTGCTCAACGAAACTGAGGTAACCTTATCCAGTGTATACCTATAGTTAGATAGGTGGATAGATAGATAGATAGACAGACAGACAGACAGATAGATAGATAGACATGGTGCTGCCACTGTATCACTCACTTGTGATATGTCACCTCGACTAATGTGTTCAGTTCTGGAGGCCACACCTCAGAAAGGACATGGATAGGGTGGAGGCAGTCCAGAGAAGGACACCTAAAATGGTGCAGTGGTTGTATCAAAAGCTTTAAGAAGTGAGACTAAGGAACCTCAATATGTACAGCCTGAAAGGGATAGGAATGAGAGAGGACATGATAGAGACCTACAAATGCCTTATGAGGGTGAACAGGGTGCAGGTGGGGGTCTCTTTCAAATGAGAAGTACAGTAGTAGCAGGATCAAAGGCAAAAGGCATATGATAAAGCTGGTGGATGAGGTTTTAGAGGGATGTCAGAAGTACTACTTCACTGAAAGAGTGGTGGATGCCTGGAACAGACTGCCAGTGGAAGTGCTGGAGGTGAAAACAGTAGGAAGCTTCAAACATGCATGGAATATACATAGGAGAATATTAGTAAATAGGCAGGGAGGACAGAGGATGCAGAGAGACCAGATATAACAGTGGAGGCAGATTAGGCACGCCATCTGGGCAGACTGTGTGGGCCAAATGGTCCTTTTTGGACAACATACTCTATGTTTCTATGTTTGTACTTCCCCAGTTCCATTGTCCATACCTCCTTAAATGTATTTACCTTTTCCCTCCCCCTTCCCTTTTTTGTGTCATACAAAATATTTGTGGCACCTCCCATCCCACCATTTTATACACCTCCAGTAGTACAAGTTATTACATTCTCTACCCTGCATAATTTTCTAATTTTAAATGTGGTGTTTATGATGTAAATCACTATATATTACCATACTGGTTTCTGAATTTATAAACTTTGCATTCTTCCAGGTAATGATATTCCCCTCACTCAGGGCTTCCAAATGGACTTCTGTTATTTGCATGTGTTTTATATTCCTAGGACAGGAGGTTCTTCTGTACCAAAATTTTAACTTTTTCCTCTTTCTTCTGCTTTATCCCTTTATCTGGCCCCTTCTTACCCTCACCAGAAAAAAAGAACAAAACCAGCCACACCAAATGTAAACAATTAAGCAAAACAGAGCAACACATTATCTTATTAATGCATCATTCTGTCCATTGTTTCTTTTCAGAAGGAAACATAGAAACATAGAAGCATAGATTTTGATGGCAGATAAGGACCGCTTGGCCCACCCAGTCTGCCCATTCCCCTACCTATTGGATAAGCTGCAGATCCTAGTTAACCAGCAGCCTACTTCTTCCTACCCCCAACCCCTAGAATTGCGTTATGACTGTCCCATGCATGCTTGATTCCACCACTGTTTTTGACTCCACAACCTCCTCCGGAAGGCCATTCCATGCATCACAACCCTCTCTGTGAAAAAATACTTCCCTTAAATTACCTCTGAGCCGCCCCTTCTATCTTCACATTGTGCCCCTTGTTCTTGCACACCTCTTTTTTGAAAGATGCTGCCCTCTTGGACTTTGTTGATTCCTTGAGATACTTGAAAGTTTCTATCATGTCCCCTCTCTCTCCTTTCCTCGAGGCTATACATATTCAGCTCCTTAAGTCTCTCTTCATATGTCTTCCGTGCAGGCCCTGCACCATTTTAGATGCCCTCCTCTGGACAGCCTCCATCCTGTCTATATCCTTGCAGAGATTGGGTCTCCAGAACTGCCGCATGATGACTCCAGATGGGGTCTCACCAACTGTCTGTACAGAGGGATAATAACTTCCTGTTTTCTGCTGGTGATGCCTCTCCCTATGCATCCCAGTATCCCCCAGCCCTCCTTGCTGCCCTCTCACATTGCTTTCCACCTTTAGGTCATCTGATATGACTACCCCTAGGTCCCTTTCCATTTTGTTGTTGTTAGTATCTCACCCCCATTGTGTACTCTTCCCTGGGTTTTTGTTTCCCAGGTGCATTACCTTGCACTTCTTAGCATTGAATCTAAGCTGCCATACATTTGACCATTCCTCTAACCTTGCCAAGTCCCTTCTCATCCTTTCCACCCCACCTTGTGCATCAACTCTGTTGCAGATCTTTGTGTCATCTGCAAAGAGACATACTTTCCTTCCAGTCCTCTGCAATAAAGCTTATAAAGACATTGAAGAGGACGGTCCTAATACAGAACCCTGGGTGCCCCACTAGTAACCCCCTTTCTTCAGAGTGGACTCCATTTACTATTACTCTCTGTGTCCTATTCTCCAGCCAATTCTTTACCCAGGCTGTCATCTTGGGACCCACTCCCAGGCTGGCTAACTTGTGTATTAATCTTTTGTGTGGGACTGTGTCAAATGCCTTGCAGAAGTCTAGGTAGGTCATGTCCACAGCCCCTCCCTGATCTACTACTTTGGTCACCCAGTCAAAGAAATCTATCAGATTTGTCTGGCATGACCTTCCCGCTGTGAATCCATGCTGCCTTGGGTCCTGAGCCCCTCTGGCCTCTAGATACTCAACAATTCTTTCCTTAAAAGTGATTCCATCATTTTCCCTACCACTGAGGTTAAACTAACAGGTCTGTAGTTTTCTGCTTCTGCCTTACTCCCACTTTTGTGAAGGGGAATCACATCTGCCCTTCTCCAGTCCTCAGGTACCACCCCATCCTCCCATGATTTGTTAAAGAGGGTAGTCAGTGGTGTCACTAGTTCTACCCTTAGTTCTTTTAAATTCTGGGATGAATCCCATCAGCCCCTTTGCTTTGTCCACCTTCAGTTTAAGGTTCTTTCAGAACCCTTTCTTCTGTAAATGGGCTGGTATCAACTTCTGTATCCAGAGTGTTTCTACTGTTTGTTTTAGGTACCTCCCCCACTTCCTTTGTAAATACTGAGCAAAAATATTTGTTTAGTATCTCTGCCTTTTCACAGTCACCCTCTGCCCACCCTTCCTCGTCTTTATTAAGCCTCACTAGCCCTCCCTTGGTCTTCCTTCGCTCCCTGATGAACAAAACACATTTGGAAAACAGATTTTCCGATCCTGAAGACATAGAATAACATTAGGTGATTCAAAAGGCACTTTAATCTTCCTAGAAATGTAATATGTGCCTTCATTCCTTCTTTCCGCAAGGTTTGTAGAATTTGGCTGTACTGTTTCCTTAATAACCAGAGGTCTTTGAGAAATCTTGTCTGATGCTTATTAGTTTGTCTCTGAATGTAATCTTTTTTTGTTTTCTTGTAGGGCCCTTAAAAGTTTTAGTTTGTTGTCAGTTTTAAGCAGCTTGATGATGGCAGGTTAAGTAATGTCTTTGTCTCCTTCTTATTTCTCCCAACCAGTGGGCTCTGTCAATTATTGGCAATTATACAATGGCAAGAAAGAATGCTGGTCTCTGATTGGTCAGTCTGGGACTGGACCTTTGATGTTATCCCAGTACAACATCATGGGTCTAGTCTCAGTATAACATCACTGTATTGATTTATTGCAACTTTGACTACAACTCACCACTTACTTCTTTCACAAACAAAGATGCACTGCCTCACTAAAAATCTACTAAAACAGTCTTTTTAAATATTTTTTTTTATTTTGTATAACAATGAGCCATTGTATATAACAATATTGCACTCCAGGGTGTGTGTTTGTGCTGAGATAACATCACTTCTGGGTCATTGGGTTCTTGGCCTGTGACCTTGTGCCCAACCACCCAGGCGTGATGTTTTCCCAGCGCATAACACACACCTGTTTGCATATTATTTAAATCTTCACTTTTAGTAGTTCTTTAAAAATTCCATTAAAATGTTTTGCAATAAGGAATCTTTTTTCCCCATCTTGGGAGTAATTCCAAAGTCATAATTTTCTTCCTTTGTGATATATTTTTGTTACACTTTAAATGGTACTTAATCTTTACTGAGTTATAGTATAACTACACTGTAATTGCAATGTAGTTGCATGCTCAAGTATGTAACTACAGTATAGTTATCCTGTTGCAGTTTCTTGATCATATATTTTGTCTTTAAACAGTTCTTGTTGTTTTTAATCTGTTTTATTGCAAAAGTCATGGGGTTTATTATGTTTTCCAAACTGGATTGCCATTTCTCCAACTCATTCAATCTTTTACTTTCTATCTCCAACTTACTCTCCAAATTTCCCAAAGTAGATCTGACGTCTAAGCTTTCTGGCATATTTTTAACTTTTCCATATTTTCTTGGATGCAAGGAAAATGTGCCATCAGTTTCAAGTCCCATTCTGGTTATTCTTCATCTCCTTTATCTGACTTCGGTCTCATTCCTTCTGTTTGTAAAACAGTATTCTGTCCTAGCATTTGCAAAGATTCAAAATATCATTTCTTTTATATTTCATTGCATTAGTTTCTTTATTAGTCTCTGTCTGTTCTTTCTATTCATTTGAATAGTGGATTAGGTCCGAAGCCAAGACATAGTCAGTTGTATCTGATTCATTGTCTCTGGCCTCTGAAGTACCTGCGCTATTCTCTGTATGAGATGCATGCTGTGCCACCATTGTTTCTCTTCCTTCTTCCTTCTATCAGCTTTGTTTTGTGACTTTGGAGCCATTATTAGATGAGCCTGTGGATCAATTTCCTTAAACATTAGTTGTGTTTGTGTTAATTGACAAAGAACCTCAGTCTTGCCATCTCGACAGCAAGGGATTACTCAAAGGGCACAGGGCAAAATGTCACATGGTAGAATGCCATGCGACTTAACCGCATTGGGAGATTTCTTTATATTTTATGTTCTGTGGGGGGCTCAAACTCAAGGCTGAGCCCCTGGACCCTCCCACTTAGGATTCTAACTCCCAGGGGGTCCAACACAGAGAGCACACAGGTCTGGGGTTCATGCATAATGCTATACGCTATTAGGCATATGACATTATGACCTGGTAGGATCCCAAAGAGCTCTGGCTGGGAAGCCAAGTACAAAGAAATACAAAATACACATACCCCATAATGCAAAGCATCATGGGCTGTATATATTAATCACCACAGAATATTATGCTGGTTCAACTTTAAGCAGAAATGCATGGTGCCAAAAGGCCTCTCACACAGTCTGCAAAGGGTGCCAACAGAAGACACAGACACATGTTTCATCCTACCAAGGCTCATTGTGTGCCTCATCTGTATGACTCCCCAGTGGAATGAACCAGCTACCCTAAGATGGTCTATCTGGGTTATGTTGTGGTGAGCCAATAAAAACAAAGAGACTGGACACAAATAATTTGTAAATGCCATTTTAAGTTTTTTGCCATGTTTTTAATGCCAACATATTATCTTGCAATTATATATTGCACTGTATGGTCTTGTAGTGTGGACTTTGGGCTTGTTTCTAATGTTATTTCTGTCCCTTTAATTACCACTGTTAATTACAAACAGAAACAACAATGTGGCAGCTTCTTTTTTCCATATAGGTTTCTAATCACTCTTTTGGCAGGCTGGGCAGCTGCATCAGCCCTATCCCATAGCCGTTCTGAGTTTCCATCCATCTCCAGAGGCCAGGCAGGCTGCTGGTGCTAGTGGGGAGGACTTTATTAAGCCCATCCTCTATTTTTCCTCCTGATTTTCTCCTCGGGGCTCAGTGTTATGTGCAATGAGTGCACAAGTGCACTCCACCTCTGAAGAGGTGCTCCAGCACTCTGTACACTGGCCCTTCCCCCTAACTATGAGACTCACACATGCCAGCACTTGGCTTCTGCTAGGTGGCAGTCGAGTAAAGGGTCACGAGATCCCCCCCTTCCCCAAGGGAAGAGAGAAGTCCTATGGATGCTCAAACTTTCCTCTCCCAGCCGAGTCTACTCCTGAACCCGGGTCACTGGCATGGCAGCAGAGAGTCATGGATGCCTCAACCTGCTGAGCCATTGGGCCAGCAAAGTGACAGCTTCTTCACAAAGTGCATGCACTCACAATGTTGAAGTGTCATTGCACTCCATTTCTGTACATGGTTGCCAGTTGCAGTGCTACCCATGACAATAAAGTTGATGCACTCAGAGCTGCTGGTGTTGTGTCTTCTGTCTGCATCTGGTGAGTAGCGCCAGCTTAGTTTTCCTCTGTACTGTGATATTACTGAACTGCACCACCTTCACCCACTGTGCCTGTAAATCCCAGCTGGGGTATGCTTAAATTATCTACCTATAAGTTTTATTCATGAGTTTATTCAGTGTGTATTGTATCTGTTCAATCATTTGTTTTCTATTTCTGTAGTATACTGTATTCCCCTAGTTTTAGAGTGTATAATTCTGTAACGCATGTAAATATTGTGGAGTATTAAATATTATCTATGCAGTATATACTTCATGCTGTTTGTGACTGTGCTTTTAAAGGTTTAGATAACCTGGGTAATTGGTAAGTCTGTGATCCTTTTCTGAAGAGATAGGGTACAAAACTGTCCAAAGAAACGTGTTCTCAATTGGGACTCAAGGGGGTTCTTTGCCCTTTGGGAATGGTCACTGTACTGTGTGAGCAGTGACTGTGGTGAGATTCTGACTTAAAGATACCCCTAGTGAGAATCAAGCTGGGTGATGGTGGCAGCATTTTGAGGTGACCATTCAGGTATCTGACAGGTTGTGAGAACTGGTAGCAGCTTGTACTGAGTTCAGGGAGGATCAGTCTGTGAAAAATTGGTTGGCAGCAGTAGGATCTTAAATGAATTCCCAATAGAATGATTTTCTGTCCAGTCTCAAAACTGGTTGTACGAAAGGGGATACTGTACATATTACCAGTTTATTTTGTTGTAAGGAAGAGCAGGTAGCTAGATGATACCATGTCTGAACAACTTGATAGACACACATTGCCAAACCTTGAGACACTGTGCAAATGAAGGGCTTGTCTTTGAGGAATGCCAGACATGGGCAGACCTCAGAGACCTCCTTGAGAAAAAGTGACCTGGTAAGTGGTGCAAAAGTGGTCACTGCTGGCCAAAGTCATGAGATGTAGGCCAGTGAGAGTGCAAGTGAGCCAGACCCTATAACTGGGGCAACTGCGTAAGCAGATCAGATAGAAATGATGTGGCTGGAGCATGTCCTGGTAAAGGTGAAGGCAGATACTGAGTAGCAAAAGGCAGATGTTGATCTGCAGAGGGGCGAAAGTGGAGGAACAGCTGAAGAAAGTGAGGCTGGAGACAGAGGCACAAGAAAAGAATCACCAGCATGAGATCCAGATAAGATAGGATTGAGAAAGGCAGTGCCAGCACAAGATCCAGTTGAGACAGCCCAAGATCAGTTGACAGACTGCAAGATCCAGATGAGACAGGAGTGAGAACAAAGAAAGAGTGAGGAGTAAGAAAGGCAATACCAACATGAGAAGATGAAGATTCTGCACCAGAAAAAAATGCCACAGACCAAACTACTGACATCAGGAGGTTGACCCAAGAAACAATAATTAATTTCAAAATGTTTCCCAAGTATCAGAAGGGGAATTATCTTTATTTAATCTGATTTGGATAGGGGTCATTGGCAACTCACCTTTTGCCACTCTTTATGGGCTGGGAATTAGGATCCTTCCCCAGGATGGCCAATGAGGACAGCACAGGGTGTATTAAAGTGAAATTGTTTTGTTAATAATGCATTTTTAATTGACTCCTGAGGCCTTTATACACCAAGTTAAAAAGTTAAGGAAGGCACTGGGAGACAGCTACTCAGAATATATATTCAGCTAGGTAATCTATTAGACCAATGGTTCAAAGATGCAAAGGCTAACTATGTGGCACAGTTTAAGGATTTGTTCCTCATGGAACAGTTTCTCAAGACTTTACCAGAGGAGTCCAGAATATGGTTGTTTGGTTTGGATTCCTAGCTCCATGAAGTAGGCAGCCAAGATGGTAGATTAATCTGTGTCCAGCTGACCATACACCCAGTGCAAAAACAATGGGGGAGAGACATCAGGTGGTTTTAAGAGAACCACAGGGGCAATCTAAGGGAAGCCAGCCTGTAGCTATACAAAAAGGGAAGCCAAATGGTTTCAAGATTAAGTAGTTAGGGGAAAGCAGTTGTTATATCTTCCAAAAGCTGGGGGCATCTATCATATGACTGTCTAAACATCATAACTAATGAGGTGAGTGCAGATATGGGTGGGGTGTGGGGGGGGGGAGGTAGCTCGGAAAGCACCCAACAGCTAATGGCCTGTACCCATAGTGCAATTCCCACTAACTGCTCTGCAAATGTGCACCCTGTGTTAGTAAAAGGAATAGTAACCTAGGGACTGAGGGACACTAGTGCCTCCATTTAAATGGTAAAGCAGGATTTAGTTAACTAGGACCCAATCCTGCCAGGACAGTTTGCCAGAATTAGAGGAGTGATGGGTCTTGTGGTCTCAGTGCCAAAGACCCAGATTTTTCTAAGTTAGGAAAGAGGCCAGAGTACAATGGGAGGAGGGTATTGCAGCAGACCATCCCATGGATATAATTATAGGTAATGACTTTGGCAGTTGGGCTGACATTGCTGGATCATAGGACAGTAGGATTATAGGATGGAATGGACAAAAGAAGGCTAAAACCCACCTGGAGGATTGCCTGCCACTTAACAGCCTTTATAACCTGTAATTCCCATGTCTCCAACATACCTGTGGATATCTAATCCCTTTTTAAATGATGGACTGATGTATCTTTCACCACTGAGGTTGACAAGCTATTCCATGCAAATACCACTCTCCATGTGTATAAAACCTCATATTCAGGCAAAGGAACAAGTTCCCGAGGACACAGAGGGCAGTTCAGCTGGAAACAACCCTTCCCTCAGCAGCAGGAAAGTAGTGACTGAAGAATAGGCTGGAAGCAGCTGTTCTAAGCCACAGCTATAGACTGGGGAGAGCCCAGCTGGGGGCTGCTGTCCTACAGGAAAGTGTGTCTTAGGGACAGTCAGGTGTGTGGGGGACTAGGGAGAGCTCAGCATACTGACCCATCCCTGCAGAAACCAAGGGAGTTGGCCACCAGGGTAGAATATGACTCTCAGGGTTCAGAGAAAAGGGAGGTATACTGGGAGAATGAGCTCCTATATTGAGAGTGGGTTCTGAATAGAGGACTGGAGGAAGGGATACTCCAGCAGATAGCAATTCCTAAGGAGTACAGGAAGCAACTTCAGGCCCTAACCCATACCATAGTCTGGATATTTAGGAATCAACTGTACAAAAAGGTTGCTGAGTAACCTTTTATACTTGCCCATTATCTTTAAGGATATGGCAAACTACTGCCAGGCTTGTCTGCAGTGCCAGAGGGTGGCAAAGGTTGGGGAAAAGGTAAGGGCTTCGATTCCTCTGTCTATAATCAAAGGAACATTTTGGCAAGTGGCTGTGGACATTTTTGGGTCACTAAGCACCCAAGTCATACAGGAAAGATGTACATTCTAGTTGTCATGGACTATGCCACCAGGTACCTGGAAACATAGAAACATAGACTTTGACGGCAGATAAGGACTGCTTAGCCCATCTAGTCTGCCCATTTCCCTACCTACAGGATAGGCTGCAGATCCAAGTTAACCAACAGCCTATTTCTTCCTACCCCCCACAAGAATTGCCTTATGTCTGTCCCATGCATTCTTGAATTCTCCCACAGTTTTAGACCCCACAACCTCCTCAGAAAGGCTTTTCCATGCACCTACTACCCTCTCTGTGAAATAATACTTCCTCACATTGCCCCTGAACCGCCCCCCCATCTTTAAATTGCGTCCCCTTGTTCTTGCATGTCTCTTTTTCTGAAAGATGCTACCCTCTTGGACTTTGTTGATTCCACTGAGGTACTTAAAAGTTTCTATCATGTTCCCCCCCTTCTTTCCTCAAGAGTATACATATTAAGCTCTTTTAGTCTCTCCTCATACAGCTTCTCTTGCAGACCCTGCACCATTTTAGTTGCTCTCCTCTAGACTGCCTCTATCCTGTCTATGTCCTTGCGGAGATGGGGTCTCAGAACTGGTTGCAGTACTCCAGATGGGGTCTCACCAACTGTCTGTACAGAGGATAACAACATCCTGTTTTCTGCTGGTGATGCTCTCCCTATGCATTCCAGTATACCAGCCCCCACTGCCTTCTCACATTGCTTGCTAACCTTAAGGTCATCTGATATGATTACCCCAGGTACCTTTCCTTTTTGTTGTTGTTACTACCCCCTCCCCCATTGTGTATTCTTCCCCTGGGTTCTTGTTTCCCAGGTGCATTATTTTGCACTTCTTTGCATTGAGTCCTAGCTACCATACTTCTGAGCATTCATCCAACCTTGCCAAGTCCCTTCTCATCCTTTCCACGCCTCCTTGTGTATCAGCCCTGTTGCAGATCTTTGTGTCATCTGCAAAGAGGCATACTTTTCCTTCCAATCCCTCTGCAATGTCACTTATGAAGACATTAAAAAAGGACTGGACCCAATACTGAACCCTGCGGTACCCCACTAGTAACCCATCTTTCTTCAGAGTGGACTCCATTTACAATTATCTTTTGTGTCCTGTTGTAAAGCCAATGTTTTACCCAGGCTACCACCCAGGGACCCACTCCCAGGCTGGTTAATTTCACTATTAATCTTTTGTGTGGGACTGTGCCAAATGCCTTGCTAAAGTCTAGGTAGGCCATGTCCACAGCCCCTCCCTGGTCTACTACTTTGGTCACCCAGTCAAAGAAATCTATTAGATTTGTCTGACATGACCTTCCCACTGTGAACCCATGCTGCCTTGGGTCCTGTGCCCCACTGGCCTCTAGGTACTCAACTATTCTTTCCTTCAGAAGTGACTCCATCACTTTCCCTACCACAGAGGTCAAACTGACAGGTCTGTAGTTTCCTGCCTCTGTCTTGGTCCCACTTTTGTGAAGGGGAATCACATCAACCTTCCTCCAGTCCTTGGGTACCACACCATCCTCCCATGATTTATTAAAAAGAGTAGCCAGTGGTTTCACTAGTTCCCCCCTTAATTCTTTTAGAATTCTGGGGTGAATTCCATCAGTCCCCATTGCTTTGTCCACCTTCAGTTTTAGGAGTTCTTGCAGAACCCTTTCTTCTGTGAAAGGACTGGGATCGAGCCCCCTATCAAGAATGCTTCTGTTAATTGGATTAGGCACTTCCCCTCCTCTTTTGTGAATACTGAGCAGAAATATTAATTCAGTATTCCTGCTTTTTCACTGTCCCCCTCTGTCCACCCACTGTTCATTCTATTCAGCCTCACTATCCCTCCCTTTGTCTTTCTACACTCTCTGATGTACCTATAAAAGGTTTTATCCCCCTTCTTAACCGAGTTGGCCATCTTTTCCTCAGTTTGGGCCTTTGCTATTCTGACTTCCCTGCCTGCTTCCTTCTGCCTTAACTGGTACAGCTCTCTATCCTGCTCCTTCTGTGTTTCCTTATACCAGTTGTGGCCAAAAATATTGGCACCCTTGCATTTTTTTCTAATAATGCACCATTCCTTCCAGAAAATTGTTGAAATTAAAAAATATTTTGGTATCCACATATGTATTTCTTTGGTTTGCAGTGGAATAAAACACAAAAAGCGGAAACATTTACCAAGTCTTAGCTTATTCCACACAGAAATCATTAAATGGCCCGGACAAAATTATTGGCACCTTTTAGAAGTAGTTAGAAATAATTAGATTTCAAGCAGGTGATTCTCCTTCTCTTTGGAATTGAACTCACCTGTGTGGAGTTGCAGGTGCCTGCAATATAAAAATCACTCATTCAACCAGTTTGAATAGAGAAAAGGACTCATTCTCCTGTTTTGTGTCACTGTGTGTACCGCAATGAGCATGGAGAAAAGAAAGACAGCCAGAGAATTGTCTGAGGAGGTCAGACAGAAGATTGTTGCCAAGCATAGACAATCTCAAGGCTACAAATCAATCTCCAGAGACCTTGATGTTCCTGTTTCCACCATATGTAATGTTATCAGGATGTTTAAGGCCCATGGCACTGTAGCCAAACTCCCTGCACGTGGCCGCAAGAGAAAACTTCATCGAAGATTGCAGCGCAGAATTGTTCGAATGGTGGAGAAAGCACCTCGATCAACTGCCAAACAGATTCATTCTGACCTTCAGACACAAGATATGACAGTTTCAACTCACACCATCCATCGCCAACTCAATGAAAGGGGGTTATATGGTAGGAGGCCCAGGAGGACCCCACTGCTGAGAGAGACATAAGAAAGCCCAACTGGGGTTTGCCAAAACACACCTGAACAAGCCAAAATCCTTCTGGGAGAATGTCCTGTGGACAGATGAGACCAAATTAGAGCTTTTTGTTAAAGCACATCATCTCTATGTTTACAGAAAACAAAATGAAGCCTTCAAAGAAAAGAACACCTTCCCTACAGTCAAACATGGAGGAGGTTCAGCGATGTTTTGGGGTTGCTGTGCTGCCTCTGGCACTGGGTGCCTTGAACGTGTGCATGGCATCATGAAATCTGGAGATTACCAGGCCATTTTGGAGCGCAATGTTGAACCTAGTGTCGGAAAGCTGGGTCTCCATTGAAGGTCACGGGTCTTCCAACAGGACAATGACCCCAAACACACTTCAAAAAGCACCCAGGAATGGTGCAAGACAAGACGTTGGACTGTTCTGAAGTGGCCAGTAATGAGTCCAGATCTAAATCCCATTGAAAACCTGTGGAGAGATCTGAAAACAGCAGATGGGAGAAGGCACCCTTCAAATCTGGGAGAACTGGAGCAGTATTTGCACAAGAAGAGTGGGCCAAACTGTCAGTAGAGAGGTGCGGGAAGCTCATCCATGGCTATAGGAAGTGGTTGATTGCAGTTATTTTGACCAAAGGCTGTGCTACCAAATACAGTATTAAGTCTAGGGTGTCAATAATTTTGTCAATGCCATTTCTTTTCATTTTCTGATTTAAAATGATATATTGAATTCTGAATCAAAAACAAAGGTTCTGTAATATTAGCAGAGAAATAAAGAATTGTGGAGACCAAATACTGTACTGTTAATTTCAACTTATGTTTAGAGGAAATTGTGAGTTATTTGAAAAAGTGCAAGGGCGCCAATATTTTTGGCCATGACTGTACTTCCTGAATGCTATGTTTTTCTCCCTGGCTTTCCCAGCCACCTCTTTTGAGAACCATAGTGGCTTTTGCTTTCATTTTGATTTGCTTATTTGCTTCACACAGAGGCTTGTTGCCTCTGTGATGGCAGTTTTGATGATTCCCCATTGTTGCTCCACCCCTCCTTCTAGCCTGTTTGCTAGTGCTTTTCTGAGGTACTCTCCCATCTTGTGAAAGTCAGCCCTCCTGAAGTCCAGTACCCTCACTTTTGAATGGCTTGATTCTGTAGCTGAGTTTAACATGAACCACACTGTTTGATGGTCACTTGTTCCCAGATGGCAACCCACTTCTAGATCTGAGATCCTCTCACTGCCCCTGTTTGAGAGTATGAGGTCTAAGATTGCTCCCTCATGAGTGGGTTCCGATACTAGCTGTCTGAGGCCTGCCACCTGTAGGGCATCAAGAATGGCCCTGCTCTTGGATGTGGCTGCAGCAAATGTGTTCCAGTTAACATCTGGCATATTCAGGTCTCCCATCAACAGTATCTCCCCTTTCTCTGCCATTCTAAGAACGCCTTCTATCATATTCTTGACTATTCCCTCCCCCTGACATGGGGGTCTGTACACAACCCCTGTGTGGATTGTGGTGCTCTTTCCAGTCTCCAAGGTGACCCACAGTGCCTCCTCTCCTCCCTGTTTACTCTTTTGTTCAGTTGCTTTTATTCCTTCCTTTACATAGAGAGCTACTCCTCCCCCCGCCTGTCTCTCCTGTAGGTTATGTACCCTGGTATGTTAACATCCCAGTCATGGTTCTCTGTGTACCATGTTTCTGAGACTGCTATGATATCCAGGCGTCCCTCTTCCATCAAGGCCACCAGCTCAGGGAGCTTGTTGCCCAGACTACAGGCATTGGTACTCATTACCCTCCATTTCCTTATGGCCTTACTCCTTTTTTCTCCATCCCTGTCCTTCTTGCCTTTGTCACTTTCTCCATTTACCCCTGCCTTTCCCCCTATCGACACCTCTATGTTGGTGTTTACCGCACTTACTACCGTGATTTTTTGGGGGGCTGGGATTTCCCTGCTCCTTTCCAGTGCCTCCCCCCTTGGCTAGTTTAAATGCTTGTGAATGAAGCATTTAAACCTATCACCTAGGATCCTGGTTCCCCTCCTGGACAGATGCAACCCATCATGCCAGTAGGCTTGCATCACTCCAGGTGGATCTCATCCCCAATGAAGCCAAATCCTGGCTCCACACAGTTTTCAACCACTGATTGAGTCCCATGGTGCGGGCACCTAACTCTCCTACACCATAGATGGGCAGCACCTCCGAGGAAGGTTACCGTGCGTGCTACTTGTCTAAGGCCCTCCCAATTCTACAAACTCTTCCTGCACTTCTCTAATCCCTTTCTTAGCCAGGTCATTTGTCCCTGGGTGGACAATGACATCCAGCTCCCTCCTGTGCAGATGCTCTGGCAATCCTGAGGATTCGCTCCTGTCCTCCAAGCTATGGTGCCAGGCAGGCACCATACCTCCATCCCCTTCTTCCCCAGTTTTACCTTCCTAACAATGGGTCCCCACCAGGAGTTGTTTTCTTCCCCTCGGAGTCCCCTGCCACCCTTCTGTGGGTCTTCTTTGTGGAGGTTCCCAGCATCCTCCTTGGTCTCCACTGTGGGTGCCTCCATAGAGGAACCACACTTTGCCAGAATGGCATAGGAATAGTGGAGAGGTACAACCAGAGGGATGCACCTCTGTTCCACCACCCTCACCCTCCCTGAGCCCACTGTGGTCCAACCGCTCCTCTTTCTTGGCAACCTCTGAGGCAACGCCAGTGGCACTGGTGGTCCCTGGATGGAAGAGGAGGTTCCACAAATCCTGGCCAACTCAGCCTGGAGATGAGCAACCTCCTCCCTCAGCCCAGATAGGTGTCTGCAGATAGGACAACACTGCATCCTCCAGAACATCTCCCGGAAGACTGCTCCACCACAGCCACTGCACTGCACCACTTCCATCATGTCTTATTTCTGGCCCCTTAACTGTTTGCAATCCTTACTCTTTCCTCTGTTTTTTTCTCTCTCTCTCTCCTTACTTTCTGCCTGTGTGCCCTTAAAGCTCCTGATTGTCCTGTTCTAAGACAAGAATATCCTATATTTCTTAGTAGACCCCTTACTTGCTCAGAGGCAGACCTCCAGGAGCTAGAGGGGGCCGGAGAGCTACTCTTGCCCTTCTAGGATGGTGGGTCTTTGGTGGCTCTGTGATCACTCACTTCCTGCTCCCAAACAGGAAGTTCCTGTTGTCAGTCAAATCCTGTGCCTATAGCAGTAGAACTAGCTTTGGGTGGGAGGGTGGAGGGGAGGGAAGGAGGGCAATATAGTCCCAGCAGAGAAGTCCAGTCACACAGCAGTCCTTTCTCCTGGTGTCTTCTGCCAAGTTACTAGCAGAATCTTTCTAAGGCAGTCTTTAAATGTAGCTTCCTTCTAGCTAAGCCACTCCCCCTACTTACTAGATCTTTCTACAAGTAATTTAAACCTCACAGCTATCAAGTCCTTTCAGTCACCTACGATTTACACCTGGATAACTGTTCAGATAACCATTCAGTTCAGTTAACTCAGACAAACACACACTTTTTTTTGTTTTGTTTGTTAGTTTTTTTTTACCCTAAATTAAAGGTCCAAGTACAAGAGTTCTACTACTTTAGTCCCAGCAGAGAAGTCCAGTCATACAGAAGTCCTTTCTCTTGGTGTCTTCTGCCAAGCTACTAGCAGAATCTTTCTAAGGCAGTCTTTAAATATAGCTTCCTTCTAGTTAAGCCACTCACCCTACTTACTAGATCATTCTACAAGTAATTTAAACCTCACAGCTATCAAGTCCTTTCAATCGCCTGAGATTTACACCTAGATAACTGTTCAGATAACCATTCAGTTCAGTTAACTCAGACAAACACATGCTTTTTGTTTTGTTAGTTTTTTTTTACCCTAAATTAAAGGTCCAAGTACAAGAGTTCTACTTCTTTAGTCCCAGCAGAGAAGTCTAGTCATACAGCAGTCCTTTCTCCTGGTGTCTTCTGCCAAGTTACTAGCAGAATCTTTCTAAGGCAGTCTTTAAATGTAGCTTTCTTCTAGCTAAGCCACTCTCCCTACTTACTAGATCATTCTACAAGTAATTTAAACCTCACAGCTATCAAGTCCTTTCAATCACCTGAGATTTACACCTAGATAACTGTTCAGATAACCATTCAGTTCAGTTAACTCAGACAAACACAAACTTTTTGTTTTGTTTTGTTTGTTAGTTTTTTTTACCCTAAATTAAAGGTCCAAGTACAAGAGTTCTACTTCTTTAGTTCCAGCAGAGAAGTCCAGTCATACAGCAGTCCTTTCTCCTGGTGTCTTCTGCCAAGCTACTAGCAGAATCTTTCTAAGGCAGTCTTTAAATGTAGCTTTCTTCTAGCTTTCTTCTAGCTTAGCCACTCCCCTACCAAGAAGACTTGGTTTGCTGGCCAAGGCACCTAGCTTCACCTGAGCTCTTTCCTTCCAAGACTGCTTGAAAGGCAGAGTAGAGAACCTTACCAGAGCAAGGGAAAAGGATTAAGACTTCTTTTGGCTAAGCAGATTTACTGTGTGGTATTGTTTTTATTTTTTACTCATAGGGATTGCTACTGTTTGTTGCTAACATTTCATTGCTTTATTTTTCTCTGATTCAAATTGTTGTTGCTGGTATACCTTCTTCTGCATTATTACAAGATGTGCCTACAGGTGTGTGCTAACAGATTACTGCTGTAATCTTCTGATTCAAATTGTCTTTTGCAAGGTATTTCTTCTGTTACTGCTTTATTTTTCTCTGTAGCAAAGTGTTTCTTACAGGGTATATCTTCTCTGAAATTATTACAGGTGGAGCTTACATTTTATGACTTTTTTATCATTGGGCTAAGCAAAATTACTGTTTGACACTGTTTTATTTTATTCTTGTTTTTTTTTTGTTAAAAAGGTTTGTTGTCGAGAGGTGTTTTCAGTCTCCTTCTCACATTGAAGGAGCTAATTGATTTCCTCCCACAGCTCTTCCAAAGGATTAGGTGTGTATGTGGGGGTGGAGCTGGCAAACTGTCAGTAATTTCCAACAGAAAGAAGGGTTAAAAGGTCAGGTTAGTTGATACCTTGAAGGTAGAAGACTTGGTTTGCTGGCCAAGGCACCGAGCTTCACTTGAGCTCTTTCCTTCCAAGACTGCTTGAAAGGCAGAATAGAGAACCTTACCAGAGCAAGGGAAAAGGATTAAGACTTATTTTGGCTATGCAGATTTACTGTGTGGTGTTGTTTTTATTTTTTACTCACAGGGATTGCTACTGTTTGTTGCTAACATTTCATTGCTTTATTTTTCTCTGTAGCAAAGTGTTTCTTACAGCGTATGTCTTCTCTGAAATTATTACAGGTGGTGCTTTACAGGTTTTACAGTTTTATCTAACATTAGGATAAGCTTTCAGGGTTACTGCATTTGTTATTGACTGATTGTTTCTGCTCTTACCTCCTTGTTCTTTGCCCATGGTTCTTCTTTTGGCAGGGAAGGCCCAGCCACCCACCCCATCCCCAACCACCCTACACTCCTTTTATAGTGTACCACAGTTGTGACATTTCCTGTGGCAGAGCAGGAAGGGGTGGATCAGTGGGGCATCCACAAGGTGAGCTCATTTACAGGGGCACTAGTAATTTAACTTGTTATAACAAGTTAAACAAAAACAAAACACAATCAAACCTTTACTTGCATTTTTTTTCCTTCTAATTACTCTGACTAGGTTATAAACCCAGCAACTTATCTGGAATGGATATCATTAACTGCAGGTACTGTGGCACAATTTTCAGAAGGACAATCTTACAGGATTTAGGACACTGTCCTACATGCTGGGCCATTGGAGATCTTAGGGCTCAGCTCCGGGCATCATGGGCAGAGATTGCACGCCTCAAATTTCATATTCAAGAGGAAATACATTATAAGAATCACCCGCCATTTCCCCAGCATCCAACAGAAAAACCTCGACAGCAGAGGGTAGTTGGACTAGAAGGTTGGCAGGTGGTTAGGAGGGGCAAATTGGGTGCCCCATCACTCTCTGCTCTCCAACATATTACCCCCAAAAACCATATAAACACTACAAACAGGTATCTGCCTCTATCTCTGAAATCAAACAAAGAGGCAGAAGACACTGCAGAGCAGGACACTGCGCACAGGAGCTAGCACAACAAAACTCACCCAAATCAGGAACCAAAACAAAAAATGCAAAAAGGAAATCCAAAAAACTTCTGATCATAGGAGACTCCATGATTCGGGGAGTTGATACCCATCTCCAGTCAGGGGTAATGGTCAGATGTCTCCCAGGTACATCAGCATGGAGAGACACTGACCGCATTGCTCAAATTGTTCACAAAGCAGGAGAAAACATTGATGTCCTAGTACACATAGGGACTAATGATCTCACCAGCCGGTCAGTTGTGGAGACCAAGGAACACCTGACCAGGCTGGGTGACAAACTATCATCCATTTTGTCCAGCATCTCCTTCTCTGAGATCCTGCCAGTCTGGGAGAGGGGGGCAGATGGACGGAAGGTCAGAGAAGGGGAGATAGGGGAGCTAAACACGTGGCTCAAGGGCTGGTGCCAGGAAAAAGGATGCAGATTTGTAGGGAACTGCCAACAGTTCTGGGAG
Organism: Neoceratodus forsteri; assembly: GCA_016271365.2. Taxonomy (NCBI): domain Eukaryota; kingdom Metazoa; phylum Chordata; order Ceratodontiformes; family Ceratodontidae; genus Neoceratodus; species Neoceratodus forsteri. Next base: position 48,074,935 of record CM057451.1, read on the forward strand.
CGAAAGTTCTTTAAATTTGATGGACTGCATCTGACTAAGGAGGGAGTCAGTGCATTGGGGCAGAAGTTTGACATCTTTGCAGAATATTTAAACTAGCAAATGGGGAGAGGGGTGCAGCACCCCATACGTCGAATGGGAAGAACACCCTTCCCCCCTCAGCTAGTGGTCAAACAGGGATTCAGCATGTTTGCAGTTCATTTGCATCACCGGGTAAGAAAAAAGGTTTGTCTCCCCATACAATGCACAGGGGTAATGCCAAACCTCACCCAACAACTAACACACCAAAATCTCGCCAATGGAAAATCATGTACACAAATGCTCACAGCCTGGGAAATAAGATCCCAGACCTGCAGGCAATAATGAGACATGGTTTATCAGTAACCACACTTGGGAGACTTCAGTACCTGGCTATGTATTGTTCAGAAGAGACCAAGGTGTAAAAAGGGGGGGGAGGAGTGGCCCTGTATGTCAATGAAAATATCAAAGCTACAGAAATTCAGAATACACATAAGGAGCCAGAAGAACTGTGGGTCACCCTGGAAACAGGAAATGGGACAGCCATAAGAACTGGGGTTGTCTACAGGCCCCAGACCAGGAGGAAGACATAGACACATTACTGTTAGAAGATATACAAAATGTGACAGCTAAAGGTGAGGTTCTGATAATGGGAGACTTCAACATGCCAGATACAGATTGGTCAATACCAGCAGGAACATCTGCCAGAACTAGACACATAGTGGATTCCCTGCAGGGGGGCCTCAAACAACTGGTACAACAACCCACAAGAGACAGGGCTATCCTAGATCTAGTACTGACTAACAGGGAAGGGATCACAGATCTCCAGGTAGAAGGTCACCTGGGGGCCAGTGACCATCACATGGTATGGTTCAATTTGGCTACTACATCTAAATCATCCCATTCCAAGGCAAAAATATGGGACTTCAGAGGAGCTGACTTTGATAAGATGGCCAACAGAGTTAAGCTAGCTCTGGCAAAAAGAAACATAGGTGAGGGGGTACAGGCAAAGTGGGCAAGCATTAAGGATGCAATACTTAAAGCAACATCCCAATGTGTTAGACAGAAAAGGAAGTGCAAAAGAAGAAGGAAACCACTTTGGTTCTCAAATACAGTAGCAGAAAAGGTCAGAGCCAAAGGCTGGCCTTCAGGAAATATAAGGAACACAGCGGGATGAAGATAGGGAGGCATACAAAACTGCCCTAAGGGAAGCAGGGAAGTCAGTAAGGCAGGCAAAGTCCAAACTGAGAGAACACTAGCACGAACAGTAAAAGAAGGTGACAAGACTTTCTATAGATACATTAGTGAAAGGAGAAAGTCCAGAGGGGTATTGCTAAGCTTAATGGAGAAAGGGAGCATTTGAGGAGGAGGACCATGTAAAGCATCTATCCTAAATAGATACTTTTGCTCAGTATTTACTGAAGAAGAAGGTAGGGCAGGGCCCACAGCTCAGCACCATGGACACAGGGGAAGGGAGGTGAGCACTACTCCCTTCACAAAAGAAAGGGTCCTACAAGAGCTTGCTAAGCTCAGGGTGGACAAGGCAATGGGACCTGATGGCATACATCCCAGGGTACTTAAGGAGCTAAAGGTGAAACTAGCAGAGCCATTAGCAGAACTGTTTAGTGAGTCTCTGAGCACAGGAGAGGTCCCAGAAGACTGGAGAAGGGCTCATGTGATCCCGCTCCACAAGAGTGGTAGCAGGGAGGAGGCAGGGAACTACAGACCAGTCAATCTTACCTCAGTAGTGGACAAGATCATGGAGGCACTCCTTAAGGAAAGGATAGTGCAACACCTGGAATCCATAGGAGCACAGGATCCAAGACAGCATGGGTTTACAAAAGGAAGGTTCTGTCAAACTAATCTCATAGATTTCTTTGACTGGGTAACCAGAGTGGTGGACCCAGGGGGAGCAGTTGATGTTGTCTACCTTGACTTCAGCAAAGCTTTTGACACTGTTCCACATAGAAGATTGATAAATAAGCTGGGTAGGCTTGGGGTGGGTCAGACATTGGTCAACTGGGTGGCAAACTGGTTGACGGGCAGAAAACAGAGAGTGGTGGTAAATGGTATACAGTCAGAAGAGATGCAAGTCACAAGTGGGGTACCTCAGGGATCAGTCCTGGGGCCAGTCCTCTTCAACATCTTCATTAGTGACCTTGCAGATGGACTAGAGGGTAAGGCTTGTCTGATTGCAGATGACACCAAGATCTGCAACAGATGAGATGATCCAGATGGGGTGGGCAGAATGAGACGAGATCTGGATAAACTAACAAAATGGTCAGAAGAGTGGAAACTGGGATTTAATGCAAAGAAGTGCAAGATCATGCACATAGGGAGAAACCCTGAAGCCACCTATAGGCTGGGAGGAGTTGCTAGCAGTCACAAAGGAAGAAAGAGACTTGGGCATCATCATCACTGATGACCTGAAATCATCAAGCAGACCTCTAAAGCAGTAGGTAAGGCTAGGGGGGTGTTAGGGTGTGATAGTAGGGGTATCACAAGTCATAAGAGGAGGTAATAATCCCTCTTTACAAGACACTAGTTAGGTCCCCATCTGGAGTACTGCATGCAGTACTGGAGGCCACACCTTCACAAGGACATTAACCAAATTGAGGCAGTCCAGAGAAGGCAACTAAAATGGTGCAGGGACTGCATCAGAAGACATATGAGGACAGATTAACAGAGCTCAATATGTATACCCTTGAGCAAAGGAGGGAGAGGTGATATGATTGAGGCATTCAAACACCTTAAGGGCATTAACAAGGTGAAGGAGTCTAACATGTTTAAATATAAGAAAATAGCAGGACAAGAGGACACAGCATGAGATTAGAGGGGCCGATTAAGGGGAATGTGAGAAATTCTTTTTCACAGAAAGGGTGGTGGATGCATGGAATGGCCTACCTCAAGAAGTGGTGGCTATGAATACAGTGCAGGGCTTCAAACAGGCATGGGATAGGCATAAGAGTGCAATACAAATGAGTATGAATAGATAGGCCACTGACAGAGCAAAGGCCAATGGCACATTTATAAGGTAGAAAAAGAAATGGGCAGACTGGATGGGCCTTGTGGTCCTTATCTGTCATCAACTTCTATGTTTCTATGTTACTTACTAGATCATTCTACAAGTAATTTAAACCTCACAGCTATCAAGTCCCTTCAATCACCTGAGATTTACACCTAGATAACTGTTCAGATAACCATTCAGTTCAGTTAACTCAGACGAACACACGCTTTTTGTTTTGTTTTGTTTGTTAGCTTTTTTTACCCTAAATTAAAGGTCCAAGTACAAGAGTTTTACTTCTTTAGTCCCAGCAGAGAAGTCCAGTCATACAGCAGTCCTTTCTCTTGGTGTCTTATGCCAAGCTACTAGCAGAATCTTTCTAAGGCAAGTCTTAAATGTAGCTTCCTTCTAGCTAAGCCACTCCCCCTACTTACTAGATTTTTCTACAAGTAATTTAAACCTCACAGCTATCAAGTCCTTTCAATCACCTGATATTTACACATAGATAACTGTTCAGATAACCATTCAGTTCAGTTAACTCAGACAAACACACACTTTTTTTGTTTTGTTTGTTAGTTTTTTTTACCCTAAATTAAAGGTCTAAGTACAAGAGTTCTACTTCTTTAGTCCCAGCAGAGAAGTTCAGTCACACAGCAGTCCTTTCTCCTGGTGTCTTCTGCCATGCTTTTTGGTTTTGTCCTCCATTGAGGCAGAATAAGTGTCTTACTAACTTCTTGGGATATTCAGCTAGGTTGGGTTTCCCCTGGAGATTCTTTGGGACCAGGGTATCAAGTTTATGTCTGCCCTAATAACTAATCTGTGAGAAAAGTGTGGGGTGTAGCAGTTCATGGACTCCCCATGCCTCCTTAAGACTAATGGTCTGGTTGAGTGTTTTAATGCATCATTTAAAAACATGTTAAGGCATTTACTGGCCAGCATGTTAGAGAGTGGGAAAAGTACTTACCTCATCTCTTATTCTCATATGGGGAAGTTCCCTAGCAGTCCACAAAGTTCTCACTCTTTGAGCTCCTGTTTGGCCACAAGGTAAGGGATTCCCTGGATTTGGTAAGGGATGAATGGGATGGTGGGTTTGCTCCCAAAAATGAATCTGTTATGGAGAACATCCTGAATTTCATGTTGTGGTCAGGTAGTTAATGGGGCTCACCCAGGAGCATCTAGCCACTGCACAACAGAGGCAAAAAACATGGGTCCCAATTCACAAAGCTCCCTAAATAGCGAAAGGGGCTTGCACCAAAACATATGCTGGGAGCAATTCACAAAAGCAGCCTGCTTCAAACACAGGCTGTGAGCACCAAAGGGGGCTTGCATCATTGTTGTGGCACAAAATGGGCTGTGGCACAGTGCTAGGGGGCTTGTGGCAGATGCAGGCTGCCATATCCTCTAATTTAGGATGCTTGAAACCCTCCCAGAGTGCACATTTCTAAGTACCCTTAAAACTGCCAGGGCTGGTTACTGCCCATGGTATGACCATGTGGTATGACCATGGGGTCAGAGTTTGAGAGTACAAAGTTGGGCAACAGGTGATGGTACCCATCCCTGTTTGACAGAATACATTGTAGGCTGCTTGGGGGACTCCTTTCTCAGTGCTCAGAAGTGTAAATTATGTTAATTATTTGGTGGAGCTACCCAACAGGAAGCACAAGTAGCAAATCTACCAAGTAAACATGACTAAGCCTTACCATGACTGGGAGGAGTTGGTCCTGGCTGTGTTCAGCTATCCAGAGGAGAAGGAGGAGGAGGCAAGAGCACATCCAATGGTGGATCTCCTGGGATAGGTTGAGGGGAATCCTCAGTGGATGCTGTCACCCTCTTGAAGTGGCTGACACTGGCCCAAGCTGCTGATATGCATGGGGTGTTACAGATATTTATGGAAATGTTCGCAGTGAAACCAGGGTGTACCAGGTTGGCTGAGCACCTCATGGATACAGGGTCCCAAGCCTCACTGAGGCAGCCATCCTAGAGAGTCCCTAAGGAAGTGAAACATGCCACTGAAAGGGAGAGCCAGGAAATGCTGGCTCTTAGGGTAATCCAGGAGTCCAGTAGTCCCTAGGCCTCCCCAGTGGTACTGAGCCCCAAGAAGAATGGTACCATGTGGTTTTGCACTGACCACCATAGGCTCAACAGCTGTACAGAGTAGGATACATATCCCATGTCCAGATTGGATGAGGTCCCAGAGGGGTAAGGGGGAGCCATACACATGACCACTGTAGACCTGACAAAGGGCTATTGGCAGGTACCCATGATCCATGAAGCCAGAGAGAGAGGGGGGCAGCCTTCATTGCTCTGTTTCATCTGTCTGAGTTTTGAGTAATGTCACTCAGGATGAAGAATGCAGCAGTAACCTTTTAACGACTTGTGGACCACATTCTGTTTAGGGCAGGAGACTTTGCATTAGCGTACATGAATGATATCACTGTCTACAGCCATACATGGGAGAATCATGTCAGGCACATGACAGAAGTGTACTGTCTACTTATTTATTTATTTATTATTCTTTCTGTTTTTGCACCCTACTGCGGCGCACTGGTGGGGACATCCAGCTGCTGCGCCCCCAACCTCAGAGGACCACAGACTCACTCAATACGAGGGGGTCCAGTATGGCTGTTCCAACCTGCCAGAGGGGTCTCCCCTTACCTCTCCATCACAGGCTGGCCCAGACCCCCACAACGCAATTCCATGAACAAGCCTCCTAGGCCGGTGGGGGACAGCTATCAAACTTCATGGTTGCACCCAGCCATTTTTCCTCCAATTAGTGCCCCTGGAGCTGGTAGTGCAATGACACCCACCGCATGCATGAGGCATCTTACCGTGCTCCACCCCTTGCTGGCATTGTGATTTGTGCTGCCCCTAGTCATCACCTGGGGCTGCTCAAGCATGGTGCAACCCCGCAGACCCACCCCAGAGGGAGAAGAGCAGCCTTGGGGTGCTCAATCCACCCTCTCCCCTGTCAACCCCCAGTGGCCGGAATCCATTCTCGAACCTGGGTTGCCCGGTGTAGAGCGAGGTGTGGTGCCCAGTGCCTCAATCCTCAGTGCCACTGAGCTGGCTGTACTGTCTACTTAAAGCTGTAGAACTGACAGTCACGGTGGAGATGTGCCAAATAGGGATGTCAGAGGTGTCATATCTTGAGCACAGGGTACAATACAAATTGAGGCTATACAGGGATGGGCCACACTCACCACAAAGAGAAAGACACAGGCTTTCCTAGGGATGGCAAGGTACTATGAATGTCTGTGCCAAACTTTAGTGGTATGGCCAAACCTCTGTCAGATCTCACTGGAAAGAAAATGCCAGAAAAAGTTTGGTGGATGGATCACTGTGACACCCGCATTCCACTAACTGAAAGAGGCACTGTATCAGTTACCTGTGCACATAAGCACTGATTATTCTCTAAAGATCATTGTGCATTTGGATGCATCTGATCATAGGCTACAGTTGGTTCTGGCTCAGGTCATGCATATGGAGTAGGAACATCCAGTGGTGTACCACAGCAGAAAGTTGCTGCCCAGAGAGGAGGCCTACACCATAATTGAGAAAGTGGGCCCAGTTCATGAGGGTTGATGCAAGACTTGTATCAAGCCCTGAGCCATCTGCCATGTTTGGCGCAACTGCACCACAGCCCTGTGGCACAACACAGTCTGATTCATGAAGGGTTGGTGCAGTTGCAAGTTTCCCCCCACTTTACAGCAGCTTGCACCAAACCTTTGGCACAAGTCCCGTAATATCGGTCTTATAATGGTGCAAAGTTAGACCAGTGGGGATCTGGTCTAATTTGTTGTGTTCAGCATAAGAAACTTGCATCAGCAGTTTATGGAAAGTATCATTCCTTCTTTTTTTTTAAACACATCTTTATTCAATTTCCAATCAACAACCAGACGAACATAGACCCGGTTACCCCGGGGTACACAATCCAAAACTGACTGTGTAAACTATGTACAGCTTAACTGTTTACATACACAGAGGAAACATCACCCCTCCCAATCTACTCTAAGCTTACTGCCTCAACAACTTAAGTTAAGATCCTCAGGCTGCTTATAAATCGACCTCTTTCCCCTTACTCCCTGAAAGTTATCTGCAGCCCGGTGAATGCTTCCTAACCTTCTTTCATGCTAAGTTCCCCCCTAGTTAAGGGTGGTGCCCCTCTGTGTCCCCTGGAAAGAGAAAGAGTCCCCATCCCTCCAGTTTATCTAGCAGGCCCCTGACTATTATTTACCTTCTAAGTCCCAACCACTTCCCATACCATCCTCCATCAAGTCCTCCAACCTTTACTAGTATTTCTAGTACTCTTTGAAAGTTCTATCCCAGATTCCTCCAGCTAGTCACAGCCCAACAGACAGACCTGCATCCGGGCATCTACCTCTTGCTGGGAGTATAACGCCTCTAGTACCGCCCATCTTTTAGCATATAACCCTTTCCTCCCCTCTGAATGTAAGTGCCTCTTAATTCTGTCTAAAGCCCCGATGAGATCTCTCACCCCATGTTTATACCCATAAGGCTGGCCATCCTTCCAGTGTTGTACCACATATGACTTAATTACTGCCGCCATCAAGGATATGTGGTACCTAGGTGTAGCCCCAACAATTTGTGATAGGTCCCCTAGCACGCATATCTCCGGTTTTATAATTTCCGAGTAGTCCAGCATTGGGTCCATTCGTCTCTTAATTTCACCCCATAAGCGTGATATTTTGCTACAGTTCCACAGCACATGTAACAGGTCTCCTCTCTCTGAGCCACACCTAAAACACAGGTCTGTCTGTCTTAGGCCTCTTTCACACAGTTTTACAGGGGTACAGTATAGATTTGAGACAATAAAAAAGTGTATGCTCTTAAATTTAGGTATTACAATGTATTTGCTACTTTTCCACACATTAGCCCAATCAATATTTCCTGTCGCCAGCATTCTGTCCCAGTATGGCACTACTATAGGAGAGCTCAGACCAAAAAAATTAAGAAGAACTTTACATACTTGCGATAGGGCCCTAGATTTCGGATCTATCTCCCTCAGCTCATCCCATTTAAATGAACAGTCTGACAGGCCTCCTAACCTCCTCAACTCCCCCTCCAGCATGCACCTAAGCTGTATCCTGTGGAAAAAGGGCATTCCATTGCACTGTACCGGGAGGACCACCTTATTATCCTGAATAACATCCTCTAGCTTCAAACCTAAGACCCACCTAGACCACTTCCCTTTAAGTATCTGATTCCTATAACTAAATTAGGGTTACCCAACACTGGTTGTCTCGAGCCTTCATTTGGTCCTTCCTCTGAACCCGAGTCAAAGCGACCCTGCCTTCCGCCGCCTTCACAACCAGGTTTCCCAGCCCTTGTTTGAACCATTTAGCTATATTGGCATACAGGGGCACCTCCAGAGAGAGCCTACCTCCTTCATCATTTGGGTCTCCAGGTGCAACCATTCCGGATATAGGCATCTCCTCCTTATTTCTACCCGTCGGAACATAAGGCCCAACTGCCCACTAACATAATATAAATGGAGATCTGGCAGCTTAACCCCTCCAAAGGGGAAAGGCAGGCGTAGATCATTGTACTTTTTCCTAGGAGGTTTACAATTCCATAAGAAATCTAAGAGTAATTTTTAATCCTACTGAACCAATTTTTGGGGATACTACATGGGGCTAAGTACACCGGGTATAACAACCTTGGCAGCAGATTCATCTTTATAAGCCCAAGTCTAGCCATAAAATTCAAGGGTGGCTTATTCCATCTTATTAAATCACCCGTAATAGCTGACAGGGTCCCTTCCATATTTGTTTCAGCCCCAATCTCAAAATTCCCTGTGATCCAGATGCCCAGATATTTGATCTTATCGGTCATCCATTGGATCCGCAGCTGAGCAAAATCTGCCTTGTATACATGGGGCGTCAGGGGGAGGATTTGGGTTTTGGTCAAATTCAGTTTATAATTAGAGACTTTAGCAAAACACCCAATCAGTTCTCTAGTCCTCTCAAACCCAACCACCGGGTCCCACAAATGCAAAAGCACATCATCTGCAAAACCGACAATTTTAGGTCTCGTCCCATTATCTCAACCTCCCTTATGTTTCCATCGCTATTGACTGCTCTCAACAGAGGCTCTAGGTTGATATTGAATAGTATCGGGGAAAGAGGACATCCTTGGTGGGTCCCATTTTCTAGCTGTATTTCTTGTGAAATATAACCATTACATAGGACTCTAGCCGTCGGAGCAGCATACAGGTTTTTAATGCCTCTAATCAGGCCTTCGGGGAAGCGCATCGTTTCCATTGTAGCGAAAATAAAGAATGGGAGACCCTGTCGAAGGCCTTCTCAGCATCTAATGATATCAAGGCTAAGGGTAGTTGAGAGTCTGTTGCATAGTTCAGAATATGGTGTAACTTCCTCAGAGCGTCCTGTGCCCCCCTCCCTGGCATAAATCCCACTTGCTCCTGGCTTATTACCACTGGTGCTATCCGCCAAATTCTATTGGCCAAAATGTTAGTTAGAATCTTGATGTCCTGATTCAATAATGCTATAGGCCTATAATTACCTGGCAAATCCCAAGGCTTATCTGGTTTGGGGATTAATGTAATGTACGCCTGGTATGGGGGGGATGTGTCACTCCCTCCTGCATTATAATATTAAAGAATTCCTGAAGCATAGGCAGAAGAATGTGGATATAAGTCTGATAAAACTTTGCCCTGAGACCATCTGGCCCCGGTGTTTTGCCAACCGGTAAAGACCTGACTACCTCCACAATCTCTGCAGCGCCAATAGGAGCCACTAGATCATTAGCTTGAGTGGAGTCAAGCATAGGTAAAGATACTCCATCCAAAAAAGCTTTGATTTCTTTCTCCCCCACCACATTCCCAATCTGATATAAGTCTTTTAAATACAGTGCAAAAGCATCTGCTAGCTCCTGGGGGTCCGTTATAAGCTTCCCTTCATGCCAAATAGATGTCACTGTTCTGCTTGCCTCCCATTCCCTAACTCTAGCCGCCAGCAAACGTCCAGGGACATCTCCCATCAAAAGATATTTAGCTTTAATCTTTTCTAGCCAAAAATCCACCTTACCATAGACAACACCCTCTAATTCCCATCTCAGGCTTTTAAGTTCCCCATCTATTTCCTCTGAAGACCCCTCCAGTGGAGCCAACGAGTTGATGGCCCCTAAGATAAATTCCTCCTTCGCCCTCCTCAGTTTATTTTTCTGAGCTGCCAGCTCCTGAGCCACTCCCTCAAAAAGTACTTTGCAAGTTGGCCATGTCAACCTCCTGTCGAGCAACGTAGGTAATTGATGTTGTATAATTTCTAGAAGAGCTCCCTCAAGCTTATCCCTGGTTGCTGTTTCCGTCAAAAGAGAGTCATTCAGTCTCCATCGGGGTGGTCTAGGTGGGCCTGGCTTCAGTTCCCTGACTAATATAATCAGAGAGTGATCAGAAAAAGTTCTGCCCTCCGTTATCAATTCCCTAATTCCTATAAGAACCTCCTTACTCACTAGAAAGAAATCAATTCGGGATTGGGTCTTATGCGCTGCCGAGTAGAAAGTCATATTATTTCCCCCCAAAGCATGGGTCCGAGTCAGATCCACCAAGGCCATAACCTCTAGCAGTTTGTTTAAAGCAATTTGAGTCTTCGTTAGGGGTCCTCTGGAAGGCGGGATCCTATCTGCTACATTGTCAGCACATACGTTCCAATCTCCCGCTAAAATAAGAGAATGCCCAGAAAAACCCGCTATATCCCTCTCTATTGAGGCAAAGAATTCTGGGTTAGAGGGCGTTAGTCCATATATGGAAGCCACTGAAGTAACCCTACCATACAGTAAACCCAAAATATAGATCCCTCTACCATCTTCTCTTGTAGTCACCTGCTCCACGCTGAATAAGCAAGTTTTCCTAATTAAAATCACTACTCCTCCTGAGGCCCTTTCCTTGCCTATCCCATAGACCTGCCCCATCCAGAGTCGCTTAAGGCTATTCAGCTCCTCCGTCAATAGGTGTGTCTCCTGCAGAGCTGCAATGTGGGCCCCCATTTGATCCAACTGTCTCATGATTACCATTCTCTTACGTCCACCCCTGAGTCCTTTAACATTCCACGAGATTACTCTAAGATCCATCTTAAACCATGCCAAAAACTTATTCTGGGACTATCAACCTTTAAAACTTTGACCGAGCCTGTCTTTTTTGCTCCTATCATAGTGGACTCTCTCTCTTGCCAGAGCCCCAGCCCCTTCCCCCTTCCCCTCTGCCCCTGATCCTTAGATACCCCGTCTTCCATATCTCGGATCCTCGATGAACTCCCTCTTGTGCTGCTTCCCTGCCTCCCCATAATCTCAACCAACTCCGGTAGATATTCTTAACCCCATAGAGGATCTTACCCTAGTAATTATGATATTTCCTTCCAATTCCCTCACCCGATCCTCTCAGTCTATCTAGCCTTCCATCCTATCCCTACTTAAAACCTCATTGTGCTGTTCAGGGAAAGTCTCCTAGTCGTCGCCAAAGGAAATCAGTTAATACTAATCTAAATTTCCATTAGTATGTAACAACAGGGATTAGCCCCCCTTCCCAATCAAAGATCCCCATCCTATAGTCTCTCCCTGTCCCCGTCCCGGCACCCAGAAGTCCCGCCCTCTCCCCCCGTACCGTTCTATGACCCTTAGATACCCATTTAGTACGCTGATCTTAATAATAAACCGTTTCCTAGTATGCTCACAATCTCTCACCCGAGGGTTATGACTCCTCCCTCAGTATTGTTAACCAGGCTCTGTTGCTTATATTTTGTCCAACACCCTCACCAACTCCCTTTCCTTTTCTCCTAAGCCATCTGGGTAGTAAGGGGCCAGGCAATTTTTCTAGGAACCCTGGTCAGGAGAGCCAAATAAAAAGGAATATTCCCCTTGAACACACCGTCCTGGGATTCCGAAATTGGGAAGAGGGCATTACATTTCTGAGCTCCCTTCAGGTATACCATCCGTAACCACTCATTACGCTGCTGGCCAGTTTACACCAGGCCCCCTATACATATAGCCCCTTTAAACTCTTGACTTTTCCAAAACCTCTTTCTTTGTCCCTCTATATTTAACTTCGAGCCCTCTCTTGATCTATACCTCCTCTCACTCCATCCACTGAATGGGCTCCCACATCCCATTGCAAGTATTTGGTCGAAACCCGGTCTCCATCTTATTCGGTGCTTTACCCCCGCTACTTTTGCTACTCTTTTATCTTTTTCTCCTCCCCCCCCTATATTAGGCTCTTTCAGATCTTCTTCCTCCACGAAGAACTCTTTTAGCCCCATGTGTGTCAAGGAAGCTCTTCCTCCCCCACTTTGATATCCTTCAATTAGATCATCTAAACAAAGATTAGGTTCAGCAAATTAAGTATAACAAACTTTAGAGTCCCAATTATTCCAGTCCAGTCATTACCATAACTTTCCATTGCCTCTGAAACATCTCAGCTCAGTGCTCTAAACAGATCGGGGAGCTCCACTCGAGTCCCTCCAACGCATCCTTAGCAGTAAGAAAACGCTTCTCCCCTGCTTGAAGTCGCACCACTAGTGTGGCAGGATACTGCAACCGAAACTTAATTCCAGCCAAGTATAGCTTCTTTTTAATTTCCAGGTATTCTTTCTGTTTTCCTCTCACTGCAGGTGTAAGATCCTGAAATAACCACAGGGTGGCACCATTCCACTGCATTGACTTCTTTTGCCGTGCTGCAGACAGGACATGAATTTTTTCCTTATAATTAAGAAAGCGCATAATGATTTTCGAGGTCTTGCTCCCAGTGGTGGCACCTATCTCAGCGCCCTATGCGCTCTCTCTAAGTTGTAAGCTTCTCCATATGGAGTGGGGCCAAACAATTTGAGCAACATATCTTGTATATAGGAAACACAGTCTGTCCCTTCGGCCCTCTCAGGCAACCCTGCCAGGATTAGGTTATTCCTTCTGCTTCTTGATTCTTGATCTTCCAATCTCTCTTCCAGCTTCTTGACTTGCCTTCTAACCACCACCAGCTCCTGTTCCACTGCCGACATTTTCCTTTCCTGAGATGCGATCCGAACTTCCGCATCCCCCATTTTCTGAGCGAGTGATTGCAGCACCGGTTTAACAGCTGCAAAATCCAATACCAGACCCTGCAAAAGCTGTTTTATTTCCTGGATATCATCATTATTCGAATTAACTCTCCCTTCTTTTCCTGCCACCTCCTCCTGTTCACTGGGGTTGGGGGATTGGGGTTTTGGCCTTTTGGGTAGGCGATCTCCCATGAAAGGCTCACCACCTCAGTTCCATTTTACTTTAATAGCACAGCCTGGTATTACTCCCAACCGCCACCGCGTACACAGAGACTGGCCCGCTGAAACACCAACTCGTGGCTCACTGTGCCACCGATCTGGCCTCGGACACCTTGCCAGACCAAAATAGCTTTTTTAGTGCAGCTCCTGTTGTTTTAAAGCTTTATAAAGAAGCTATGGGCCTCGGAGCAGCACAGAGGATGTCTTGCTAGACCTAACTCATCACGTGATCAATACTGGCAAGTATCATTCCTGAATTGCCCTTGCTGCAAAGCTTGATGTAAGTGGCCCTTTGCGTCAAACCTTCTCCTGCAAGTCCATTGTACCAATCCAAAATGAAACATAGAAACATAGAACATAGAAACATAGACTTTTACGGCAGATAAGGACCACTTGGCCCACCCAGTCTGCCCATTTCCCTACTTACTGGATAAGCTGCAGATTCTAGTTAACCAACAGCCTACTTCCTGCCACCCCCCACTACAGTTGTCTTGTGTCTGTCCCATGCATGTTTGAATTCCCCCACTGTTTTAGCCCCAACAACCTCCCCAGGAAGGCAGTTCCACACATCCACCACTCTCTCTGTGAAAAATATTTCTCACATTACCCCTGAGCCATCCCCTCTATCTTTAAATTGTGTCTCCTTGTTCTTACACATCTCTTTTCTGAAAGATGCTACCCTCTTGGACTTTGTTGATTCCTTGAGGTACTTGAACATTTCTATCATGTCCCCTGTCCCTCCTTTCATCAAGGGTATACATATTAAGCTCTCTCAGTCTCTCTTCATATGATTTCTGATGCAGACCCTGCACCATTTTAGTTGTCCTCCTCTGGACTGCTTCCATTCTGTCTATGTCCTTGCGTAGATGAGGTCTCCAAAACTGCACACAGTACTCCAGATGGGGTCTCACCAACTGTCTGTACAGAGGGATAACCACTTCCCTTTTTTTACTTGTGATGCCCCTTCCTATGCATCCCAGTATCCCCCTGGCTCTCCTCACTGACTTCTCATTGCTTACCCACCTTCAGATCATCGAAGTAGACTACCCCAAATCCCGTTCCATTTTTGTTGTTGTTAGTACCTCCCCTGCTATTGTGTACTCTTCTCCTGGGTTTTTGTTTCCCAGGTGCATTACTTTGCACTTCTTTGCATTGAATCTAAGTTGCCATATGTCTGACCATTCCTCCAACCTTGCCAAGTCCCTTCTCATCCTTTCTACCCCCCCTTGTGTATCAACTCTGTTACAGATCTTTGTATCATCTGCAAAGAGGCATACGTTTCCCTCCAGACCCTCTGCAATGTCACCTATAAAGATGTTAAAGAGGACTGTACCCAGTACTGAGCCCTGAGGTACTCCACTAGTGACCCCCCCTTTCTTCAGAATGTGTGCCACTCACTATTACTTTCTGTGTCCTGTTGTGCAGCCAGTTTGCAACACAGGCTACCACCCTGGGACCCACTCCCAAGTTTGCTTACTTGATTATTAATCTTTTGTGCGGGACTGTGTCAAATGCCTTGCTAAAGTCTAGGTAGGCCATATCCACAGCCCCTCCCTGGTCTATTACTTTGGTCACCCAGTCAAAGAAATCTATTAGATTTGTCTGACATGACCTTCCTGCTGTAAATCCATGTTGCTTTGGGTCATGTGCCCCTCTGGCCTCTAGGTACTCAACAATTCTTTCTTTCAGAAGTGATTCCATCATTTTCCCTACCACTGAGGTCAAACTTACAGGTCTGTAGTTTCCTGCTTCTGCCTTGCTCCCACTTTTGTGAAGGGGAATCACATCTGCCCTCCTCCAGTCCTCAGGTACCACCCCATCCTCCCATGATTTGTTAAAAAGTGTGGTCAGTGGTGTCACTAGGTCCTCCCTTAGTTCTTTTAGGATTCTGGGGTGAATCCCATCAGGCCCCATTGCTTTGTCCACCTTGAGTTTTAGGAGTTCTTTCAGGACTCTTTCTTCTGTAAATGGACTGGTGTCAACCCCCCTACCAGAGTGCTTCTATTGTCTGGTTTAGGTAACTCCTCCTCATCTTCTTTTGTGAATACTGAGCAAAAGTATTCATTCAGTATCTCTGCCTTTTCACTGTCTCCCTCTGCCCACCTCCCCTCTCCCTTATTAATCTTCACTATTCCTCCCTTAACCTTTCTATGCTCCTAATGTACCTATAAAGGTTTTATCCCCTTCTTAACTGACTTGGCTGTTTTTCCTTAGTTTGGGCTTTTTGCTATTCTGACTGCCTTCCCACTTCTTTCTGCTTTAATTGATACAGTTCCCTGTCGTGCTCCTTCTGTGATGCCTTATACTTTTGAATGCAGCCTTTTTCTCCTTAACCTTCCCTGCCACCTCTTTTGAGAACCATAGTGTTTTTTTACTCCGCTTTGTTTTCTTTATCTGTTTCACACAAAGGCTTGTTGCCTCTATGATGGCAGTTTTGATTTTTCTCCATTGTTCTTCCACCCCTCCTTTTTGCCCATTTGTTAGTGTATTCCTCAGGTATTCACCCATTTTGCCAAAGCCAGCCCTTCTAAAGTCAAGTATGCTTGGTTTTGTATGGCTTGTCTCCATGGTTGTGCTTATTGTGAGGCACACTGTGCAGTGGTCGCTTGTTCCCAGATGTCTACTGACTTCTAAATTTGTGATCCTCTCTCTATTTGACAGAACCAGGTCTAGTATTGCTTCCTCCTGAGTGGGTTCCAACACTAGCTGTCCAAGGCCTGACCCCTGCAGGGCATCGAGAATGACCCTGCTCTTCGATGTGGCTGCAGTACATGTCATCCAGTTAACATCTGGCATATTCAGGTCCCCCATCAACAGTATCTCCCCTTTTTCAGTCATTTTGAGAATGTCCTCTATCATTTTCTTGTCCATTTCCTCCCCTTGAGATGGGGGTCTGTATAGAACCCCTGTGCGGATTGTGATGCCATTCCCTGTCTCCAAGGTGACCCAGAGTGCCTCTTGTCCTCACCCTTTACTTTTTTTAGCTCTGTAGCTTTGATCCCTTCCCTTATGTATAGAGCTACTCCACCTCCTCTTTTCCCTTCCCTGTCCCTTCTGTAGACTATGTACCCTGGTATGTTGACATTCCAGTCATGGTTCCCCGTGTACTATGTTTCGGTGACTGCCACAATATCCAAGTGTTCATCTTCCATCAAGGCTACTAGCTCAGGAAGCTTGTTTCCCAGACTACGGGCATTGGTACTCATTGCCCTCCATTTAATGTTGGCTTTATCCTTTTTTCCCCCATGCCTGCTCTTTTTGCCCTTGTCTATTTTTCCATTTACCCCGTCCTGCCCTCTGACTGTACCTCAGTGTTTACCTTACTACCCGTCATGTTTTGTGTTTGTGAATCAAGCCCAGAGTGTCTAGATATTGTCTGGGCTCTACAGAAGCTGCAACCATATTTGTATGGGAGGGCATTCATGCCAGTCACTAACCACAGCCCCATCACATGGTCCCACAGGACCAATGAGCAAAATCCCAAATTGTTAAGATGAAGTCTAACGATACATTCCTATAACTTGGAAGTTAGACACTGCAGTGGAATACAGCATGGAAATGCAGATAGTTTGTCCAGGCAGTAACCAGTGGTGCAGAAAAAAAGTGTGGTGCCTTAAAGAATTAAATAATTAAACAAGTGGAAAAACTGTGACATAGCAGGTACTGTAGATCAAACCTTCCAACATGAAAAGCACATTTTTGGGACACCAAAAGATGCCCTTTTGTTTTTCTGAAACATGGAGATGTGAAAACGTATTTTTTTACTATCTGTTTTTTGTCAGACATTTTAGTTGACGTTGGAGGTAAGTGTGAAACTAGAATTTCACTTTCTTTCAAATTTGCTGTTAGAGACTGGAGGTCAATCACCTGGGTGGGAATTGCTGAGCCACTTTGATCTAAAAGACTCCGGGCTTGATTTTCAAAGACCTGTGAATGCCTTAAGCCACTGGTGTACAGATCATTTGTCACACGGGCCTTGCGGCATTCACCCAGCTGGCAATTGGGACTTTGGATCCTGAGAGCCAAATGCTGCACCTTAAACTTGGTTTCCTGGTCTAACTTGCAGCATTTGACGAATCCGCATGTTTAAGCAATTCAAATACTTGGTGCAAGCTGCCATAAATCGTGGAAAGTGTCACAACTACTTCAAGGACCAGATATTCAAAACTTTGCATGGGGCAAAAAACGTTTGTGGAGGTTTAGCATGGGATTAGCACAGGTTTGCTATATTCAAAAGGCCAAATAGCGCACGCAAACTGCATTAGCGCCTGGCAAAATCATAATGTATACAAGGGGCAAACTGAGGGTGTGTGTACATGAATACAGGCACAATGCTATATTCAACGACTAGCACTGTGCAAAGTGGTTTTGCATGACTTAGCATGACACTTAGTGTGGTGCACATTACTGCCCAGGAAAAGGTAGTCTTAACCCTAGGCAATCGGTTTTGCATGACATTTTGTGCGGCTTTTGCGCGGCTTTGCACAACCCTAATAAACACATATGTCACATAGACAAAGCCAGACATAGAGGAAACATGCTGCTTACTGATGGCATCACAATGATGCCATCATCTGCCACCAGTCCCAGTCATGCCAGGCAGTAAGTGGTGACCCTGCCACCAGTGGACAGCATGGCAGTGTGGCCATACAGCACACACCTGTGTGGACCACTGTTCTGTGGACACCAACAGATGCCAGTACACATGTGCAGCACTGTGGGCATGGAGGATGTTGAGGGGAAAGTTTACGGGTGGCCAGACTGTGCCACAGACCAGGTGTGGCCACAATGCTGGGACACATCACGCAGTGCACATGGGCCAGTATTGGGAATACCCTAATGCCAGTGTGCCTTTCTGATAATATATGCTGGATATGTCTATGTCGCTGTGAGCATCCCATGCCAGAGGTGCAGCATCTGTGGGTCACACAACAGCGTAACAGTAATGTCCACTGTCAGTAAACACCTGCATGTTGGGCCTGTCACTGTGTATAGTGCAGTCATCAGCACTGCCCTACACACCATAGGCAGTGCTGTGTCCACACACTACTGGCCCCCTTGCTACTGTAGTGTCTGCTGTGTACCGTAGCATGCCCTACAGTGTGACAGTTGCATGCAGCACCACCACCATCTGCGCCTATGCTGTGTTGTCCCCTGGGTTAGAATATTCTATGCTATGCTGTACTTTTTACATGTAGCCTACAGCGATTATCATGCACTGCCAGACTGACCTACAGGTGGAGCTGCGGTCAGACCTGGCCAGCCCCTGTACTTCCAGACTGACCTACAGATGGCGCTATGGGACCCTGCAGTAATGCTGGTCAAACTGAATACAAATCAGGGCATAATGAGATGCTAATATGGATGTTTGCCCAGAGACTACCTAAGTATGTTCATTTGCATGTCACTTTTGAATATGGAAAGTTTAGCGCCTGGCAAACGTGTTTGCACCGGGCTAACGGTTTAGCCCTGCGCTAAACCCATGCAAATGTGTTTGCGCTGCGCAAACAGTTCGGGGAATATTATACAGTTTTGAACACTGTACTTTCACATGCACTGCTTCTTGCAGCTGTACTGGGTCCACACCTTTGCTGGCACACACATTGGCCACATAGTTCACCTCTACCTACCTTCACGCCACTGTGCACTGTGTTACTGTTGTGGTTTGCACTTCCTGATTGCTATATTCAGAGCTGTCTTATTCCAGGGCTAAGTTTGCCTTGCACTCCCAGCCCAGTTTGCCTGGCCTCATTCCCATGCTATATTCAGAAGCTGTTTGCCATGGGCTATTCCTTTTGAATATAGCTTGCTTTGTGCCCTGGGCTAAGTTTTCCCGCTGGGCAGTGTTAATTTAGCTCCGGGGCAAAGTTTTAAATATCTGGTCCCAAATGTACTAAAATCGGGAGCAGTTGCATCAAAGTAGTAGTAGTTTAGTTTAATGTTCAACAAATTGTCATTACACAAGTAAAATTGAATAGAGTCATTACACTAACTAGTTAAACACACTAATTTCAATCAATATACACACTTCATAATATGAATACATAGTTTAAATACAGATATAAATAATCTATTATCCAATAAATACATCTATTGCACCTTATGTAAACATTGAAAGGACTCCTGACCAATTGAGGGGAGTACAGAATTATATTCAATCATTGTTCACAGGTCTTATATATTTCTTTCTATGTTTTATTATTTCTGTCAGGAATATTGCTAGGTGATTCAGGAAAACATCACTTTCCAAGTTAAATAATAAATCCAAGATATACCTATGAGGAAAAGTCATGCCCTCTAGATAATGTCCTAAGTATCTTTGTCTCAGTCTGGAATACCATGGCCAGTGGAGAGTAACATGTGCTAAATCTTCCTCCTCATTCAGTGCACAATAACAAAAGGTCCTGTTGGTAGTTACTATATTATATCTACTTTCCAAAATGTTACTAGAGAATACACCAAATCTGAATTTGGTTATTATAAAGCTGAATGTCCCTGGCACTGCTACCTGCTGGCAGCCGGATCTCTACATCCAGCCCACCACCCCTGGCCAGGGAAAGCAGCAACAAGCCCAAACCAGGCTCTCCACTTCAGCCGAGTGTCCCTGCCGCTGCTACCTGCTGGAAGCCGGACCTCTGCATCCAGCCCGCCACCCCCTTACCAAGGAAAGCAGCCACAAGCCCAAACCAGGCTCTCCACTTCAGCCAAGTGGCCCTGGCACTTCTACCTGCTGTCGGCCGGACCTCTGCATCCAGCCTGCCACCCCCAACCAAGGAAAGCAGCCACAAGCCCAAACCAGGCTCTCCACTTCAGCCAACTGGCCCTGGCAATTCTACCTGCTGTCGGCCGGACCTCTGCATCCAGCCTACCACCCCCGACCAAGGAAAGCAGGTACGCTTGGTCAGCTCCTAGCTTGGAGCTGTCAGGCTTCAGTCCCCGTAATTGGACTGGCTCCTGGGGACTGTGGCTGCTTCCCAATTGGGTGCTGCAGATCCCCATTGAGAAAGAAAGCACAGAAGGCACCTTTTTCAAAACACAGCTTGGCCACTGCCTTGCTGTACTGCTCTCTGGACATTTTTTTCTGCTGAATTTACTGCTAATGTGGAAATACCTTTTTTCTCCCTTCTTGGGCTTTTCTGCTGTTTAGCCTGCTGTATTAGCTAGGCCTGACTTCTGTATAGCTGATGGCTTGCACTGCTGAATATTTTTACTGCTTAAACATTTTACCTTTAAACTATTGCACTGTATATGTAGGAATTGCCTAGCAGAGTATAGCAGAGTTGTAGCGAACTTTAACTGACTGCCTGATGTCTATGTAGCTTACTGCTTGCACTACTGAATTTTTTCTGCTAATTGCCCAATATTGTAGAATAGCTATAACTGACTACTGCCTGCTGTTTTTTTCTGCCACACTCTTTTCCCATCCCAGTTCTTCTCATTCATCCTCAGACTGCCTTCTTTGCTTCCCTCTTTCTCTTGCTTTTTTCCCTCTTGTATTTCTTTCTCTCTATTCCCCTCAATGTTTCCCTGCCATCTACTGGACCCTGATTCCCTCTCCTGGCACCCCCAAACCAGCACATCCTGGAAATATTGCCTGGCATTTCGGGCCATCTTCTGTGCCCATTCCAGACTACCCTGAGTCCTCTGCACCATGCACCTCCTTCCCAGTTCTTCCTGGTTTTATTCAAGAAGCCTCCCCCCAACCTCCTGAATCAGTCTTTTGTTTTGCTAAATTCCCACCTGGCACCTTTGACCAGACCTCTCTGCAAGAACCTTTTCTCTCCCACTATTTGCACCTACTTCTGCCCTGAGCACTAAATTGCCCAGGGCCCTCCCACTAATTTACTTGACCTTTGTCTTTGACTTTTTAACTAATGGCCCACCTTTTTTTCTGCTCTGTTTTAGCCACAAGCCCAAACCAGGCTCTCCACTTCAGTTGAGTGGCCCTGATGCTGCTACCTGCTGGCTGCCGGACCTCTACATTCAGCCCGCCACCCCCTGACTAAGGAAAGCAGGTACGTTTGGTCAGCTCCTAGCCCGGAGCTGGCAAGCTTCAATCCCCATAATTGGACTGGCTCCTGAGGACTGTGGCTGCTTCCTGATTGGATGCTGCAGATCCCTATTGAGAAAGAAAGCACAGAAGCACCTTTTTCAAAACACAGCTTGGCCACTGCCTTGCAGTACTGCTCTCTGGACAGTTTTTTCACCCATTCCCCCACTCACTCCTCCCTCCTTTGTTAAATACACTTCCCCAGTTATCCCCGTCCGCTGAGGCCTCACACTAGTTACAGCAACTCCTTAAAGGGGCTCTTCTTTCTGTAACTTCTTAAAAGGGTGATCCTATCTCGTGCTCAAATAATTTATCATCCTCAATTCATCCGGGATCAAGTGCATTAACACTGACTATGGTCCTCCTCCTCCTCCTACTTCCTACACCAGCCCCACCTCACTTAGGACCATCATCCTCTATGCATAGTACCCCCCCTCTTATCTACAACACTTCTACCAGATCCCCCGATGCTCGACCACCTCCCCTCTTGGTACTCCCCCACACTTCCACCCCTGATACCTCTTACTTCCCACTCATACCTTGTTCTCTTCTCCTCAATGCCTTTCCCACCCTTCATACTATACCCACCCCTTGCACCCCAGCACCTGGCCCTGTGTCCAGTTACAAGGGGAGATACCACAATCACTACCATGCTTTGGTGTGCCTAATCACCCTCCTGTTGCTTCTGTCAGGTAACATTCATCCAAACTCTGGCCCCATGCCCAACTTTATGAACAAGCCTACCCAGTCTCAAGGACTCCGCGTAGCTTCTATAAATATTTGCAGCCTCCTTAAGAAGGCTGCTGCATTCCAATGCTGGGTTACTCAGCACCAACTGGACATTGTCGCACTCATTGAAACCAGGTTATCCAAATCCACCCCGACTCCTTCGTCTCCCTTCCTGGCTACACCCTTTCCAGGGAAGATCGGGTGGGTAAGCATGGAGGTGGTTGTGCGGTCTACATGTGTGACTCCCTCCTTGGATATGCACTTCCACCACCCAATCTTGATAACAGGGTGCAAGCCCTCATGCTAAAAATCTCCCCCAACTCTGGTAAGGGCCCACTCTTTCTCACAATTGCCTATATTCCCCCCAGAGAGCAAGACCTTGCCATTTAGGTACTTTCTGACTACCTCTCTGGCCTACCGTGCAAAATGGCCCAGATAATTGTTGGTGACCTGAATATCAACTGGCTGTCTGCCACGGCCTCCCAAACCAGAGATATCTTTGCCGCCCTGGACATGTCTCAGCTTGTCACCAGCCCAACTAGATTCAACCCCTCTACTGGCTCCAGTAATCCCCTGGATATCACCATTACCAACCACCCCTAGGGGGTGCTCAATATCAGTGTACTTCCCAACTCACTTAGTGACCACTCCCCAGTTGCATTCTCTCGGTCTTCTGCCAACATCAAACCTGCACCACAAACCACCCAGCAACGTCACCTACTCCCAGGCGGCCTGCGTCACGTTAAACTGTACCTCTCATAGCTGAATTGGTCCCCAATCAGGTTTGCACAGTCCATAGATGAGGCATTGGATTTTTTCACTCGCACTTTTAACACTGCCTGTGACCTCTATGCCCCCTTCACTAGAAATCTCACCAAAAAGCAAAACACACCCTGGAATACCCCCTCCCACCTTCACAAACTTAAAATGAGAGACAATCTATGGCACATTGCCATGGAATCTGGCAAGCCAGCTGATAGGCAAATGTACAACGCTGAGCGCAATAAGTGTACATGGGCCATTCTACAGGCCACGGCCCAGTGCTATCAATCCGCTCTTGTCTCCTCCTGGGGGTTGGCTGGAAACTTTTGGGATAATGTAAAGGAGTTGAATGAGAAATCCCACTCCCAACCCCCCTCTCAACTCTCCTTTAATGGAACTGTCTGCTCTTACCCCCTTGGCATTGCAGACTACCTAAACCACACATTCTCAGACCTGAATTCAGTCCTGCCCAGTAACTTCTTTGACCCCATCCCAGTAGCACCCCTACCCACTCTCCAGAGACCGCCTTTCTACCTATGTACCATCTCCCCATTGGAGGCTAGACCCCTTCTGCAAAAAGCCGTTAGTAGTAACAACCCAGGCACTGATCTACTGGTCACTAGGCTACTTCATCTGACGTTGGATGTTATCCTGGTCCCACTTACCGAGCTGCTCAACCGCTCTCTGTGCCTGAGGCAGTTCCCCAGCACACGGAAAACCACCATCATCACTCCCATCCTAAAGAGTGGTGATCAAGCAACCCCGAGTAACTATTGACCTATCTCCATCCTCCCCCTACTCTCTAAGACCCTTGAAAAAGTAGTTGCCAACCAGCTTGCTGAATACTTGGCCATGCACAATATCCTGTGCCCTGAACAGCATGGATTTTGTGCAGGTCACAGCACCACAACCGTGCTACTTGAATTCTCCAACTTTCTGCACTCTGCTCTTGGTGCTGGAAGTCCTGCCAGTGCCATGTTCATTGACCTCTCCAAGGCCTTTGACATGGTTTGCCATTCCCTCCTGCTTGACTCCCTCAGGTGCCTTGGTTTCTCCCCCGGCCCCCTTGCATGGTTCACCAGCTACCTCTCTGCCCAAACTCAGTGTGTAAAAATCAGTAGCACCCTACCTGGCACACGACCTGTCCGCTCTGGGGTTCCCCGGGGCTCCATTTTAGGCCCTCTCCTTTTCAGTCTCTACCTCAACTCCTTCCCCTTGGCCTGCCTGAGTAAGATCCTCCTCTACACAGATGACGCTGTACTCTTTGCCTCTGACCCCAACCCCAACACATTCCAGGCCACCCTCCAACAAGCTTTTGATAGAGCTCAGCACTGGTTCACATCACAAAAGCTAGTCCTGAACCTCAAAAAGACCAAAGCTATGCTCTTCTCGCATCACCAAAGCAAAGCCAGTGGTGCCTCTCTCATGATACTGCCTAGCACACTAAGCCCCATTGAGCAGGTTTCCTCCTACAAGTATGTGGACATTACCTTTGATTCAGCACTCTCCTTCCATTCCATATCAATGCCCTTTCTGCTGCCAACAATGTCAGGACTCGACTGTTATACCACCATAGGGACTGCCTACCACAACAGGCCCTTAGATTGGCAATCACCTCCTCTGTCCAGTTGCTAATCGACTATGGGATGCCCATCTGTGCTGCAGCCAACACTGCGCTTGCAAGAATCCAGCTCTCTATAAACAAAGCCTGTAGGTTAATGCTGGGAGCCCCTAGACACACCCATACATGCCTGCTGTACTCCACCACCAACTTGCTCAACCTTGAAGAAAAATTCCACTTCCAAACCTGCCTTCTTGTAAAAAAGACCCTGCAAGTCTCTCCCCGCATAGGGTCACCACCTCCCTGCAGTGTGCCTCCCCCTCAGTCTCCACCTGCAGCACTGCCAAAACCTCCCTTATTGTCCCCCAGGGTAAGGACCTCTATGGCCCAGAGATCCTTTTGCTATTGGGCTCCCTCCTGGTTCAGTTCCCTCCCAGCCAACATAGCTGACTCCACTGAGCTTGGTCCTTTCAAGGTCTCCCTCAGAAGCCATCTGACAAGTACTTGCTGCTGCAACTGCACATAATCCCCCACCTGCCCCTTATCCTCACCCCTAGGCTGGGTCTGTCCTGTCTACTTTTGCTGTATATACCTGGAGTCTCAGGCAACATCTGCTGACTAATGTAATAAAATATCTTTGGTTGCTACCTGACGTGGTACTCATCTACCTATATTATGACTACTGTGTTCTACCAGACTATTACCAAGCATGTACCACCAGTGAATGCCTGTAACACTGATTGCTTTTTTAATCTAAGCATTGTGTACTGTACTGTTTTGTTTGCTGTGATGTATTGCTCTCTTGATGAGGTGCCTTTGTAAATTAGTCTTTGACTCAAAGGTCTGTAAACTGGTGATCTAATAAATAAATACAATAAAATAAATTCAGGAAAATGAATAGAATCTAGATAATACTTTAAATTGTGTTCCCTAGTAGTTTTTACAAGCCGGAGGGCCACTTTTAATTTTTGAATTTCTGTTATATCCATTCCCTTAGAAATAGTTTGGACATGTTTCAAGACACATCTGCAAAAAGTCGTACTTAGTCATATACTTTTACCAACCCATAATTTTAATTAAGATCATATTTTTTTAACAAAACATAGATAGCATTTAACCACCCTTTCTTATACAAGGAAAGGAAGTTTTCTTTATTCTTTAAGATTTTCCCAAGAAGTGATTTTTTGTTTTCAGCAGTTATTTTGACCCAAAAATTACTCATTCTAATATGAGCCATACGCTCAACTTTTATTTGACCAAGTTCTGATCTCACAAGCATATTAGAAATACTCAATGGTAATCTTAAAATTTATTTATATGTTTTATGTAATATGGTATAAATTTTCCTGACTCTTTCCACAAGATAAAGTTGCTTGCCTAATAATTTTTCCATTTATTGCTTTAATCATGGGTGTAAGAGCAAGACCGACCGCCATATATATTATTAAATCTCTTTAAGGCTTTTACTGCATACTGAAGCTTAGTTTTTGTCAAGGTTACATGTCGTTGCATCAAAGGAATTTGGTGCAGCTGCACCAAAGAACGGGGTTAAGGCAGGGCTCGATACAAGCCCTGTGTCAACCTTTGAAAATCGAGCCTTTATGTTTTGGGTATCAACAAACAACTGAGCCCCTTTGGTCTAAAAGAGGCTAATTTACTATAAACAAATGGCTGGTCCAGTCAAATGTGACCTGCCAACCTGTGAGCAAAGAAGACAATAGAAACCTGTCCGAATCTACATGGCCAGTTCAGACCAATTCTGGTTTGGAGGTGTGCTCAAAGATGAAATAACTGTCCAAGGTGTGATATATGACAACAATCACATAAAAAATGGCACCAGATCACTAAAAGTAATGCACTTATAATTTATTACAGCTAAGAAGTGCAGAGTGCAAAAACAAAGGGCAAAGGTGACTCAGAAGGCATTATATTGAACTGAAATATCCCAGCAACAGAGCCTGATCAGTTTCATTATTCAAGTGTCTTCAGGAAGGCCTGAATGTAGCTTATCAATGTCTCTTTATGGAAACAGCATTTAAAGTGCCAGTACAGATTTAAATGCAGTACAATGTGACTAGTGATAATGTGGTAACAGTGCACCTGAGATGCTACTTAAAAAACATTTAAAAATGTTTATTAAGCACAGGGTGTGGTAGATATATTGTGATATCAAATTCCATCTGAAGTTTACTAAAATCTATACTGAAGTTCCTTTTCAAAGAGCCATGGACATTATCATTTTATGTGCAAATATGCAATGCATTATATCCTTTTATAACCATTATTAACTGATCATCCCTTTATGGTTGCAGGTTACAACTAAGAGAGGAGAAAAAAACGCACAATAAAAAAAAATTCCCAGTAAATCATCCTTAGGATGGCTAAGATTTTCATTTACAAATGTCCTATATATTATCTCAGCTCAAATCTGGAAGCAGATCAAATCTTTCATTTAGTCCAAGGGGTATAATGCCCATGGTTGCATTATCCACAATTTTTTTCTTTTGGGTATTAAAGTGTCCAAATCGTCCCCCTCCTTCATAACTTAACTCTCTCCATGGTCACCACTACCCCAACTCCAGTCATTTGCCACTATCCCCATCCTCCCAGACATTGATTGCAGTGTAAATAAAAATTCTGACAACTCCTACATTGTGTGCTAGAAGGCTCTTTTCAGAACACCCAGCCCCCAACGCCACCAAATATCTTTTACGAAGTAGTCCCCCTCTTGACCCCCAAACCCCCAATTTTATGGGAGTTCATGGTTATCCAAAATCCAGGCTTGCTAGTCAGGTGACCCTTGACTGACCCAAAATACACCAAGCAACAGATGATACAGCTGTCATGTGACTGTGGTTAGCATGTGCTACCAGAAGACAGACGTGATGTATTGGCCTGCATCATTTGTGATACTTGGCAGACTGATTGACCAATGAGAAAAATAAATCCACCCCTCCTTCCCAGCCATGCACATCTTGCACTTAAACAGCAGCAGCATAACTATATTAGCCAGTGTAATGCATTTTGTGCTTAGGGAGGGGGAAGCTGACTAACTAGCCTCAGTTTTGGACTATCATGCTTCTCACCTAAAATTGTGGATTGAAGTCAAGAGGGGGACTTCTTCAAAAGGATGATATTTTGGGGCCTGGAGTTGGCAAGGGTAGGGAGGGGACTGTCTAAAAACATGTGTCAGCTCCTGTCATAGTGCATGAAGTTAGCAGTTATTTTTATCACCAAGATCGGAGTCTGGGAGGGTTGAGGTGTAGGTTGGAAAATGACTGGGGTTGGGAGGTTATCCAACCAAACCCTGGGTACTAGGATAATTATTTCTAGATAGATACAGAACTATCCTGAAAATCTCTCTTTTCATTGACCTAGCTGACCAAAAGTACTTGAAACAGCATAAGTAGTGCACATTTTGCACTATCAGTGCACTGTGATCAGAACACATAAAAATCTATTTAGTCTGGCTTCTAGTATCTCTTAATCAGTGCAATTTTTCTCTCATTTTGTTGGACAGCCATCAGATGAAAATCATGCACCACGTGCATACACAACAGTCAAAGGTAAATGACATGATGGCTTAATCAGAGCTGTTCACCTGTGGGTTAGAGTACCTTAACATGTAAAGGAGGCATAATGGGTAACATCCCTGAAACAGGGCACAGTTATAATAAATGCTATAACCTCATTATGTTACGACTGTTAGGGGTAAGTGAATACATTCATTTGAATATTTGGCTAAGTAGCTGTATTTGAGGGGTCATTTATTCGGGTATTCATTCATGTTAAAAAGATATTAAATAAGGCTTTAGAAGTCATTCACCTCCTCAGTTGACCTGTGCTAGCCCCATGGCTACCCAACCCCTGAGTAATCCATTGCTCTCCACCCCTACTTCCTCATCTTCTTCAAACCAAAATTTTCCACAACAACAGTTGCAAAGTAGAGCAGGCAGAGTGCCAGCTCCCATATATGTTTTTTTTTTTGTACTAGTCTCCCTCTCCCTATACTACGTCCCCTACCCCAAAATACACCCTGCTTATCTTAAGTAGCCTTCCTCTCCTGACACTTGATCTATGACTAGGGCTGCAAGAGGAGGCTAGTAAGCACTCCTCCCACCCTAATCCACAGCACACTGATGTGATAACTGTTTCTTTTTTTTTTCATTCAAACTTTATTAACAGCTTTTCCACAATACAGGAGGTAGACATGAAAAGATTTCACAACAAAGGAAGCCTATACAGTATATACTATCTCCTCCCACCCCACCCCTGTACAGCAGCAACCTGAAGTACAATTAAGTCTAGGTTTATTACATGTGCTATGGTTGGTCTAGAGACATACAATTGCCTACAACGTTCTTGTTCAAGCCAACAGTAATTAGAGTGGGAAAGGGATCCCAGAGTACGCTTATAAGCTGCTGTCTATTAAAGAGACTCGCTATAGCTTTTTCAGTACGAAGATTAGGAAGGATCTCATGAACCCATTCTTGACAGGATGGTGCGATGTTATCTTTCCAATGTCTAAGTATGACTTTTTTAGCTGATAATGTTATCATAGCCATGTGAAACCTCCAAACTTTAGTATCAATAAGGGACAAATCTCCCAACAGGCAGATTTCTGGGATGAAACTATCCTGCAGCCCTAGCAAGGGATATAATTTAGCTTTGATTGTACTCCATAATGGGACAATTTTGGGACATGACCAGAATATATATAAAAGTGTACCCTCCTCCTGAGAACATCTGGTGCACCCCCCAGATTCCAGAAGCCCCCATTTCGCTAACTTAACTGGAGTGTGATACAGGTTGTGTAAAATGTGATATTGCATCAGACGTAGTCTGTCTTGTGACATGTACTTATGACAATATCACCATAATGCAGACCAGTCCAAGTTATGTTGAGGAAAGGTAGAGGCCCAAAAGTCTACCCTGGAGGATCCTAGTAGGGAGGAGAACTCAGTTATAAAAGAAAAGCCCAAAAGTCTAGGAGGTATACCACCCAGTGAGGTAGCAAGAAGATGTCTTAGTTGTAGTACCTTGAAATAATGGGCCTCCGGAATATTAAATTTCAGGATAATGTTACTTATCTGGAGCCACGCACCCTTATCATCCATGAAAGTAGATACTTTTCCTTCCCCTAGTTGGGGGAGCCACGTAGGAGGAATCTGCTGCTTGTTAATAATGAAGGATGGGGAGTTCCATATAGATTGGGACAAATCTAGGTGTGGGTTGTATCGCAAGAAGGAACACAGTTGTGCATGCACCTTTAGGGAGTTCCTAAGGACTACACATTTATGGGTATCTCGCAAGGAGGAAAGCTTGACGTAAAACTGAGTTAAGGGGTCCAATTTCATAGACTGGATAAAGTCTAGTTCTATGTTAAGCCAAGCTGGCCTCAAGTCCTCTTGCCCTGGGTGCACCCACTTAAGGCATTTTGATAAATGGCTAGCCCAATAATAGATAGCCAGATGAGGAGTACGCAACCCTCCTTCCAGTTTTTGGGCAGCCAGCTTGTGATATGCCAATCTGGAGCACTTTTTAGACCAGATAAACTTAGAAAAATGTCTGTGCACTTTCTGGAACCAGGATAGTGAAATGAATGAGTTTAAATGTCAGTGTCAGTGGCTCAGTAGGTAGCACACTTGCCTCTGAGGCCGGGAGATCAGAGGGCTGTGGGTTCAGTTCCCACATCTGGCACTTGGGTTAATATCCCAGTACTGACACTGTAGTGCAGCATGAGAGGGGTGCTGCACTTCTGAGGTGCCGTCTTTCGGATGAGATGTTAAACTGAGGTCCCATCTGCCTGGACTGGTGGTAGTTCAGGTGGATGTTAAAGATCCCATGGCACTTATTGAAAAGAGTAGGGGAATTTCCCCGGTGTCCTGGCCAAATTTCCCTCATTCACTAAAAATACCACCAACAGCTCAATCTGGTTCAAGGTCAGTTAGCATTCATCTGTATTCCCTTCCCCCGGGTCGTGCCTGAAAATAGGCAGGATTTGTCTAGTGCACTTACCCGGTCAACAAAAACTAAATAAATAAATAAAAATAAATGAGATAAAGGATAAAAAAGACGAGGAAATACGTTCATTTTAATTATATTGATCTGGCCCCATAATGAAATAGGGAGCTTCGACCATCTATCAAGATCTTGGACAATTACCTGGAGAAGAGGCTCCAGGTTATCCTTGAACCACATAGATGGATTACGGGTGAGTCTAATGGCCAAGTATTTAAGAGACCCATGTGGCCATAGCAGCCCAAAAGAGGAAAGCTCTTGTTTAAAAACTTTATGATTGGGGGGAAAATAGACGATTTGTTAGCATTCAATTTATAATTCGAAAGGGAACAAAATTTCGTAATCTCATTTAGCATAGCCGGAATCGATGTAACAGGGTGGGACAAATGAAGAAGGAGGTCATCAGCATATGCCATGACCTTCACCACACTGTTAAGTATCGGTATCCCTTGTATTTCTGGGTTGTCTAAAATATTTCGAAATAGTGGTTCCAGATATATGTTAAATAACAAGGGGGAGAGGGGGCAGCCCTGTCTTGTCCCTGACTGTAGGTGGAAAGGTTTTGAGAATGCCCCATTACCAGAGACCCTGGCTGAGGGAGTCTGATAAAGGGCCCGTATCCAGTCTATGAATATGGAGGGAAATGCAAATGCTTTAAGTGTCTGAAATAGAAAATTCCAGTTCACTCTGTCAAATACCTTCTCGGCATCCAAGGACACCAGAACAGCTGGAAAGTTGGCATCTCTGGACTCCGAGAAGACATGCGAAAGAGTGCATAGGTGGTCCGACGATAATCATCCCTTCATGAATCCCACCTGCGAGATACCCACCAAGTCCGGGAGAACTAAAGTAATCCTATCCACCAGTATCTTTGATAATATTTTGATATCTTCATTCAAAAGAGATATGGGCCTATAGCTCTGTACTAACTCAGGATCTTTATCAGGCTTAGGGAGAACTATCAAAGCTTCGAACATGTGAGAGTCTGCTACCGCACCAGAGAGAATATGAAGGAATACCCAGTGTAATACCAGAGCCAGTTGTTCTAGGAATACCTTGTAGAATGAAGAGGAAAATCCATTCGGCCCGGAGCTCTATCCAAGGGTAAAGCTCTAATAACCTTAGTTATTTCCTCTAAAGTTATAGGGGAGGACAAAGATTTCCTCTGTGAATTGGAAAGGAAAGGTAGATGAGACTCCCTGAGATAAGATTCTAATGCTTCCAGAGAGGGAGGGTTCTCCATGTCCCTGTATAACTGTTCATAGTATCCCGCAAATTCTTGTACAATCCCTGAAGAGGATGATCTCAGGGATCCATCCTCTTGGGCCCTTATAGGTGGAATAAATCTTGCTGATTCCTGCTGTTTTATCCTTAAGGCTAACAAACGGGCAGCTTTTTCACCCTGGTCAGTATAACTCGCTCTGGTGTGAATAATAGCCAGCTCAGCCTTTTTCTTTAAAAAACCAAGGTACCTATCCCTAGCAACTAGAAGTCTCTGTTTGTGCTCCTCTGATGAGTTAGGGGATAAAGTAACCTCTAAAGACCTGACTTGAGATAGTAATGCTGATAGTTCAGCATTCCGGGACTTTTTTCTCTTTGTTGCCAGACTAATTAGGATTCCCCTCATCTAGGCCTTGAGAGCGCCCCATAGAATATCTGGTGCCATACCCCCTGTTGAACTGATGGAAAAGAACAAGTCTATCTGCTCCTTAATTTGCTTGAAAAGTTGTGGATCCTTCAACAGTTGCTCATTCAATTTCCACCGGGTCTCTTTTTTGGGTATATTGATGAAGGCCAAACCACACATAACTAAGGAATAATCAGATGTAGGTCCTGGTTGAATTGAGGTGGACATAACCCTTGGTAAGAGAGACTGGGATACTAATAGATATTCAATACAGGAATGTGTCCCGTACGCTGATGAAACAAAAGTATACTCCCTGCTATTGGGATGCAACACACGCCGTATATCACATAACCCACATTGATCCAGTAGGTCTCGAAAAGCTCTCTGCCCAGGGAAGAAACCTCTCAAAGCAGCTCCCAACCTGTCCATATTAGGGTCCATAACGAGATTGAAATCTCCTCCCATTATTATCGTTGTAGGGAGCAAGGGAAGTATAAGGGTAATAAGCTTCATTAAGAAACTGGGGCTGTCTGTGTTAGGCCCATAAATGCTACATACTAAGAGTGGCATAGACCAGAGAGTGCCTTGCACTAAGATGTAGCTACCCTCTGCATCCCTGATTATGTGTGTAGATATAAAGGGAATGGATCTACTGAGAATTAGTATGACCCCACAGCTATTGGTAGAGCCCTGAGCAGCAAAAACTTGCCCCACCTGTTGCCTCCTAAGTTGTAAAGCTTCAGAGTCTAATAAGTGGGATTCTTGCAAAAACATGACCTGAGAACTCAACAGGTTCAGATGTTTCAACACTTGATATTGTTTAATTTTTTCCTTATCCCTTTCACATTCCAAGTTACAAAATTAAGACTGTTAGCCATCTAAATCAGTGATATAAGAATATGTGTAGGCCCTCCATTTATCAATGCAATAGAAATCCAGGACCATAGCCCCTGGTAGACTGCTGTACCAAACCGCACCCATCCCCCACATTAACCCATATACACGCCCCTCTCCCCTACCCCTCCCTCCATCCCCTTGAACCCCCCAAGACTTAGCCAGGTAACCGTTCTGCTACTACTTTAAATCCCACCTCTCCCTTCCGACCCTATTGAGATGAAAAAATTCCCTAGAGTCAGATAACATTATGCCCAAGTATGAGAAGAACACGATCTATGTCGCATAAAAACTAAGAAAGACAAGGATCGCTCTTCATCCTTGTCCATAGCTAGCAAAAGTCAAACCTTTGCCCTGAACGAGAACTCCCAAAATTTAAAATGGGTTCAGAAATAAAATTAGGGGAGATCTCTCCGCGATATCAAGAGTACTGCTCCCCTCTAGTGGGCAAATTGAGAAATAAACCTGAAGTGAGATACGAGATTAGAGACAAGATAAAACCAAGAACATCATCCTCCATGTCCCCACATAAGGATCAGAACATGATCACTACACTATTGTCACCCTCGCAAATAAAAGAAACTTGTAGGCACATTGACTGAAAAACAGAAAATCCAAACAAATTGTCTGCATATGGACGGGAGGGCTCTTAGTTGAACAAGGCTCCAAAACAAAATGCTAACATTCCCCATTGAAGCCAAGAGCCCAAACACAGAACAGGGCTCTAACACAAGATGCTAGGGTGGTAAACAAAATTAGATCAGCTCCACATTTAATAGTATAGTCTTTGCGAGACAGTCCACATTAGAACTTTCAGCAAATCTGCACTTCTCCGGAGGGATCGTTACGAAGATCGGAAGCATCAGGTGCCTCGAAACAAATTTGGCAGGGCAACTTTAAGCTCTTCTTTGGCCACCTCTACATCCTCAAATGACATCCAGGAACTGGAGACCATAACACGTAGTTTCGCTGGGTAGATCATCTGAAAACGAATACCCAGGCAATAATCTTGGCAACTAGAGGGTGAAAGGCTGCCTGCGTGTGGCGGATGGTTAATGGCAGATCCTCATGCACTCAAACCTTTTCCTTCCCACAGCAAGTCCTGTATCTCTCTGACCTTGGCCAAAAATGCTGTCTCTAGGTAATTCAAGCGTAATATAAGTGGTCTGGGAGGGGATCTGGGTCGAGGCATAGGGCGCAGGGCTCTGTGCGCCCTCTCAATAATGTAGTTGGGGCCATAAGGTGAGGGACCTGCCACTTTGCACACCAGCGTTTGAGCAAACAATACTGCATCAGGGCCTTCTTCTAGCTCCGGGAGCCCTATAATGACAATATTTTTTCACCGGCTGGGCCCCTCCAGATCTTCTAGCTTCATCTCCACTTTGGCAAGCTTTTGACGCAGATTGAGAACCTCAGTATCCCTTTTCTCCATTTGCCTCTCTAGCGAGATCATTCTGGCCTCATTATCTGAGATTCTCCACCCTGTTTCCTCCACTGCAGTGGACAGGGCCTTAATTTCTGCTGCCATGCTTCTCAACTCATCCTGAAAAGGGCAAAATTCTGCCAGAAAATCCGCCAGGGTAAGGGGCTCTTGATCTGCTTTGGCGAGGGGTTGCTGAGCTGAGGATAGAGAAGCGAGAGCTCTCTGCTTCTTTGGGGCCTTCTCCAGTGTTATGGGGGTGTATGCCGGGGAACCATTTTCTTAATTTCTGCTTCCATATTTCTGACTTCAAACACTGTCTCTCAATCTCCCGAAATGCCCGAAACTCTAGCAATGAAGCCGCACTGGACTATCTCCAAAAAGGGGGGGGGGATTAATTAAAAAATTAGACTTGATGGGTCAGAGCACTGGAGGAAGCATCCTCTCAGGCAGCCAGCATCACATGACTCTCCGTGATAACTGTTTATTAGCTGACAACTTGAAGTTCACTGCAGGGGAGAGGGAGGGTGGTGGTCTGCACATCACTGGTAATTCTAGGCAGACTAATTAGTCTTGGTGGCATCCCATAAAAATATTTTTGTTCTTTTTGTGGCAGTTGTCAAATTGATACTCTTTGTCTTCATGTTCCCCCAAGAAGCAGTAGTTCCTTCCTTCTGAGTCTTAGAACAGCCTGTGTGTGTCTGTCATCCTGAGCTGTGCCGTTGCAGGGTTTGTTGTATGGGCAGTGAGCAGCAGGTGTGTGCCAGCTGACAGCGAGTCGATGCCTAGCCCCTGGTACTTTGCACCTTTGTGGCATCCTTTTCAAAATATTTTTTTCTTTTTGTGACAGTTTTCTAATTGAAAGTCTTAGACTTCATGTTCCCTCAAATTGCAGTGGTTCTTTCCTACTGAGTCCTGAAGCAGCCCGCTGGTACTTGGCTTCTTGGTGGCATCCCATTAATAAAAGTAAAAATAAGTGCTTATAAACACATACATAAAGTGCTATGCATTTCTTCAAGCTGCTGAATTTCCTTCTTCCTCCTCCTCTTTCTCCTGAATCCTGAAGCAGAGAGAGTGTGTGTGTGTGTGTGTGTGTGTGTGTGTGTGTGTGTGTGTGTGTGTGTCATCCTGAGCATGCTGTCGCAGTGTGATCTTGGCCATGGGCAGCAAGTGTGTGTCAGCTGGCAGTGTATTGGTGCTTGGCCCCTGGTGGTTGTCCCCTTGCATGCATTCCATAACATACATGCTTTTTCCTTTTTGTGGCAGTTGTCAAATCCCTCAAGTTGCAGTGGTTCCTTTCTCCTGAGTTGTGAAGCAGCCTGTGTGCGTGTCGTCCTGAGCTTTACTTTTGCAGTGACCTGAGCAGCGGGCAGCAAGTCTGTGACAGCTAGCAGTGGGTTGGTGCCTGGCCTATGATAATCCATGATGGGATCCCACTAACAACATAAACAATAAAAAAACTAATAATAAAACAATAAATAAAAAAGTTAAACGAAAAATAAAAAAGCTAAAAGTACTGTAAAATAAAAAGGTGAAAACGTAAAACGTGCATAACAATAACTAACATACACAAATTAAAGTCTTACTCTTCATCATTCATCACCCAAGTGGCTGAGTAGCGTTGCAAGCATTAGGAAATGGAGCAACAGAGAGGCCAATGAGATGGTGGCATGGGATTGCCCATTCTCAAAGAAAAACAAAACATACTGGGCTTGCTTACAGACCCTCTGCTTCACTGGGAAGTAAAAGTGTAGAGGAAGATGACAGTACTGGTCAGTCTATAAAGTATCCCACATTGTATGAACCCCTTGCAGTGGCACTGCAAGGACTGCAACATGAGCAATCATTGCAGATAAAAAAAAGAAAAAAGGAGTGTATCAGGTAGTGACACAGGCAGAGGAGAAGGAGCAAAGTAATTTGGTGGAGTTTGGGGACAGAGAGACAGATTGTGATTATACACCTTATAAAAGTGATAACAGTAGCAGTCAAGGGGAGGAGGTGGAACAGGTGGGAGGTCATCTTGGGGCAGGCATAAATAAGAGATTCAAGAGGACCAAAACTGGTGGTACAACAACAACAACAAAAGGCCACAAAACAACAGAGAAACACAGCAACAAGCATCTGAGATGATAGACAATAAAGAAGGCACTGACAAAACCGGTGGCTCAGGACACCTAGTGGAGGAAGAAGAATCATTCCCTGACCCTGGAGAACTGGTAGAGGAAGAGGAGGGGGTGATGATGTGGAAGCAGCCCATAATAGCCTGCCCATTAGGCAACAGCTGAGAATGCTAGTAGGAAAGACCAAATCAGTGATGTCAGTAGTGTGGGATTTCTTTAGTGTGGACAAAGAATCATTGACACATGTAGTTTGTCTTCTATGTAAAGACAGGCTGAGTTGAGATAAGGAGGGAACAAAGCTGGGAACATCTACCATGAGAAGGAATTTGCTGAAGTCCCAGAGATGTCAATACAAGAAGGCATGCCAATGCACCGCTTCAGCAGCAGCACCACCAGGCAGTGAAGCTGCTGCTAATGATAATGATGACAAACCATGGGAGAGGATAATATTAGCAGAACTGGTAGAAAGGAGGAGGAGGAGGAAGAAAGTCTTTCAAGTGGTGGCTGATGCACAGCCCCAACATCTTCCATTCATCAGTTCTTTATCCCATTGTGCTCCATTCCTCTGGTGGGAGGGGCTACAAATCCCCAGCCACTTTAGCCCCTGAGGTGGCAAAAATTGTAGCTAACTCTCTCATCCATGGGAAAAAAGCACTCAGCTCTCATTGCTACCGTCCCTAGAAATGGACTAGGAATGTAAAGCAAACAGACCCGAGGCAAAAAAGTTAACAAGAGCTAGCCACTGACTTGCTGCCATTCTCATTTATCAGCAGGATTGGTTTTCTACCCCAATGCAAGTTGCTGTGCCAAAATATCAAGTGCCTAGCTATATCTAGTTTTACACAGTGGCACTTCCTTATTTGTATCGGAGTGTCTACATGATTGTGTCACATGCCTTGAAAGCATGAAAGCATCATTTGTTCCAGTCATTCCCATCACCACTGACATGTGGACCAGAGGTCAGCCGGGGCGTTGCTAGACTCAGGCCTAAGAGTCTTGAGGCTAGGATGCTTTTATATAGGCTATGGGCCTCTTCTTACTAGAACTTCTGAAATAAGACCATTAGTAACATTTCTGTAGCCTACCCCCAGCCTTTCAGGGTTTGGGCCTGGGATTTCTTGTTACCCTAACACCTCCAGTGGTCAGACTATTGATTACATGTCAGTGACTGCCATTGGGTCAGTTTTCCCTCTTTGTTCCCCTCCTTTTCCTTCTCTTCCTCTGGGTTAAGATACAATAGCAGCAGCAGTTGCCACAAGTCACAGGTGTCCACAAAACCTCTGCAAGCAGGCTGCTTGATGTTTTGCTGGTTTTGACAATGACCATCATGTAGAAAACTTGCTACACTTTCTTCAACAGAAGTTTGATGACTGTCTGACATCACACTCTTTAACATCAGGTTTTATAGTATCAGATAATGCAATTAACATTGTAAAGGCAGCTGAGGATGTGGCTTACACACATGTTCCACATTTTGCTCACTGTATAAATCTGGTAGGTCAGGGTTTCCTGGATGAGGAAGACACTACTGTACAGATGTGTAGGTCTGGCTAAAACAGTTTGTGTTAATTTTAGCCATTCTGTAAAGGCATGAAAGCTATTAAAAACATTCATCTGCAGGACCACTTACCCCATTACCATCTAAAAAAGGATGTGGTAACCAGATGTAATTCCTCCTGCTACCTGATTGAACAGCTGCTAGAACAACAGAAGGCTATCTACCAGTATGCAATAAGTATGGTTTTGGTAAGGAAGATGTAGACATTGGACTCAAATCAGTGGCACCTGATGGAGAGACTGTCCACTGTGCTGAAGGCCACAAGAGTGGTTGGTGCTGATGCAGCTGGTCTAAGCTGGCACTCCATCTCAATGCCTTCATTAACCTGTGACTTTTTTGTATGAAAACTCAGTGGGGCATATGCACTAAGGTGCAGCGGATATGAGCGATTAACGCTTACCTGGCCCATGTAGCTATGCACCCAGGGACAGGTACAGGGTGCATTGTTTGCATAATCACACACAGCTGAAGGGTACCTGTCTGTAGTTCTGAACTCTTGGTGCATAGTTATGTGGGGAGCAGTACGAGGGACAAAGGCAGGTGTCCAGTCAGAACCAAATCTGTCCTGGGTCCTGAAGTGGATCCCCTTCTGCACAGGAGCAGGGTGATTCTCTGGAAAGTTGCAGGAATAGAATCTGTACAATGTTTGAGTGAGTGCCTGAATGGCTGCCCCCAGCCTTCCCTATCAGCCTGGTGGGCTGTGTCAGCACAGTGGAGGGAGTTCCTGTCCTACCGCAGCTGGCAAATGTACTTTAAAGGGTACAAAAAAGATGCAGCAGGGTCCACACTGCCATATTCTGCAGCCCTGCTTTACCAGCACCTCACACCTTAGTGAATGGCATAGAGTGCAGGCACACTCACTGGCATGCCCCAGATCACCCACGTCACGTAGCTGCATGATCAGCCAGGGGGATCATTAAACAAGGGGCTTGCACCATGACTGTGAATGCTACTGGAGGCCCACTGGACCCTCGCTGTGTGACCTTCTGCTTAAGATTGTCTTCCCATTGCTGATACACAGTGCGTAGACAATCCAAACCTTTGTGCACAGACCCCAGTATTAGGAAAAGGAGAATACCACTGCTCTCTGTCTCATAGAAAGGATACAATCATGTTTCTGGAATGACACATGCATTTCTCTAATGCCGTACAGATGACCACTACATCCTGGCCACTCTCTTGGACCCTCAGTTCAAAGACACATTTTAGAAGACTATCCATCCCTACCCAAGGTTGCCTACAAGGGTGGGATGTAGCCAGCAAAGCATAGCCTTCACTTATACATCTAAGCTCATATGATCATATCTGACTGTAAAACACTGCAAAATACTATGTGACTGCTTGAGATCCGATATGACACAATGTAATATGCTATTAAGCAATAAGACATGACCAGGGGTTATGTTAATGGTATGTTAATCACCCTGTAGGGGTGTAATGTTGCACAAGGTGTAGCCAAATGTCACATGCCCCTAGAGGGTGACTAACTGATCATTAACATAACCCCTGGGAGTGCCTTTTTGCTTTTATAATAAAAAATATTTTTTAAACAGTGTTAAACCTTGCTCAGTATATGATCAGTTTCAACATGTATGTTAATAAAAGATTAACATAAGGTTGATAGAATGCTTACAGCCAATCAGAAAGCTCTATTTCTCAGAATCATTTTATAATGATTATTAACCAGTCACCTCTGATTCCATCTAAGCAATGCTGTGTACCTTACCTCCTGTAGACATTCAATTGCCAATGCTTACCACTGCCCTTCCCTTCCCTTCCCCTCCTCCTCTTCCTCCCCATCCATCCTGAGGTTTGCTAACCTGCCTTCTATCATTACTCACTACCAACTTGCAAGGCAGACCCCTAGGTGGAACGCTTGCCTGCTGTGTTTCCTAAGACACCTCTTCCCCATTTGTTTTCCCTCTTCACCCCCTCCTTATTGTTTCCATCTTCTTTGGTCTTTGTAAATGTCTGCTTGGCTTTCCATAGCAGACCTAGTGGCATTTTTGAGCAGTAATGTGTTTAACTCTGCTCATGAGTAGTTTCTGATGTACAACATGTTCAGGTAGGGGCTGTGTGGTGCAAGTGGGCAGATTGGCACCCATTCTTTGGATTCTGTGATACTGGAAGACCCTAGCTACTGCCACATGATTTTCTATCCCCTTCTATGGTGGCTTTAAACTTTGTTTCATGGAACATGAGGGACTTAACTCACTGGTAAACAGGAAAAGGGTACTGACCTGACTTGGAACTCTGAAGGTGGCAGTTGCCTTCCTAGAAGAAATGAAACTCACTATAGCAGATTCTGCTAAACTTCATTGGGAGTGGGTAAGTGTGGAGGGCCATTGTAATGCCCCTTCTGCCACAGCCGAGGTGCCTGTCTTACTCCACAAGAAGTTCTGCTGGAATATAGTCCTGTCTAAATGTGATCAGATGGGCAGATGGGTTACAATTAAAGTTGACACTCCTAAATGCCCTTTGATCTTCACCAATGTTTGTGGCCATAACCAAGAGTTCCATGATATTCTTAGCAATTTAGGCAGATCCCTTTTGCGCATGGGTGATGCCTCCACCACCCTAGTATTTCTAGGTGGTGACTTTAATATCACCTTAGAGGCTCTCCTTGACAGGAGCTCAGATAGGCCAGAGCCCCATGTGAGAACACTAGCTGTCCTGCAAGATATGATGGGAGTTCTCTCCCTGTTGGACATCTGTCACCTTCAACATCCATCAGACTTAGACTTCTCCTGTCTCTCAGTCACCTATAATTCCTCCAGTAGAATTGCTTCTGGCTAACCTCCCCCTCAGCAAAACAGATGCTATTAGCATTAACATGGGTTTAGGGAAGGGAAATTGCATCAAATGAATCTGATGGACTTCTTTGACTGGGTTGTTGCAAGAGTGGTCAGGGGTCAAGCGGTGGACATCCTTTCCTGGGACTTCAGCAAGGCTTTTGACTTGGTACAGTATAAGAGATTGATCAGGGAGCTGGTGGATCTTGGAGCTGGTGAGAAATTGATGGCGTGGGTGAAAAACTGGCTATGGGGCAGAATGGGGCAGAACCCAGAGTGTGGTGGTGGAAGGTGAGCTCTCTAGCACCAGAGGTCACCAGTGGGGTCCCACAGAGCTTGTCATTCGGCCTGGTGCTTTTCAATGTTTTCATCAGTGATACTGAAGATGGCATTAAGGGCACAATTTGCCTCTTTATGGATGACACCAAGCTCTGTGGGAACATGGACACAGCAGAAGGGGTTCAGGACCTAAGGGAAGATCTGGAAAAGCTGGAGAAGTGGTCCAGGATTTGGCAACTTGGCTTCAATATAAAGAAGTAAAAGGTTACGCATATTGGAGCCAGGAGTCCAAGAAATGAGTACAGCCTGGGGGGCCTGGGTAGCTCCAAGGAGGAGAAGGACCCGGGGGGTGATGATCACTGCTAGCTTGAAGCACTCCACACAATGTAGGAAAGTGGCAGCAAAGGCAAATAAAATGTTGGGTCACATTACAAGGGCGATCAGCAGTAGGTTGGAAGAGGTGATACTGCCCTTGTACAGGTCATTGATGAGGTGACACCTAGAGTACAGCATGCAATACTGGTGCCCATACCTTAAAAAGGACATAAATGTGCTGGAGACAATACAGAGGAGGGAGCAAGATGATCAGGGCCAGCAGGGTAGGACATACAATGAGAGGTTGGAGGCACTGAACATGTAATCCCTATAGGAGAGGAGAGATGGGACATGATTGAGACCTTCAAGTATTTGAAAGGAATAAATACAGCAAACAAGGAGGGTCTCTTCAAGTTCAGTGGGAATCAAAACATGAGGGGTCATGGTCACAAGCTGCAGGAAGGACATTAAGGAGAGAGGCTAGGAGGTGCTTATTCTTGGAGAGGGTGGTGGCGGGCTGGAATGGCCTTCATGAGGAGGTGGTTTCATTGAAAATGGTAGGCAGTTTCAAGACGGTCTGGGACAGAGTTAAATAGAAAATAAGGATCAAGAGGGTGGATGAAGGATTGGAGGGGGTGGTTGGCATGGGGGACAGCATCTGTAGCTGGACCCTGTAATGCAAGCAAACTCGATAGACCTAATGGTCTTATTTTTCTGCCTTCGTCATACGTTTATATGTTCAGTGCTAGCCCCACTGTATCTGTCCGACCATGCTCCAGCAGCAATCAATGTGGTGTGTGGTTCCCCGTTCAGCCACCTGGCGGATTGATTCCTCCTACAGCAAAGTGCAGATTTCCATAAGCGACTTAGAGAGGATGTCAATGCCTATTTCTGCCTGAATGATACTGGTGAGACTAGTAAGGCTGCTGTCTAGGAAGCCTTTAAGGTGATCATTCGGGGTCATATAATGAGTTATGCTGTAGTACGGAGGCAGAAGTGGGAGACAGAGCAGAAGGACTTGGAGGTGCAGCAAGCAGCAAAGGAAAAGATATAGAAAGAATCCTCATCCAAACATGCCCAATGCTATGCTGCTCAAAGAAATTCAGCATTGTGTAGGAAACTGAGTGTTCTGACAACTAGTAATGTGCAACTTGCCATTCTTCATCCGAAGTGAAACTATTGGGATGGTGGTGACAAGGCAGGTAAACTGGCTTTGTATGGGCTCCAGAAGCAGCAGACTGAATGGTATATTTAAAGACTGTGTCATAGACATACTGCAGGTCCAGTCGATTTCATTAACAAGTTGATGAAACAGTTCTATCAGGTCCTTAATGCCTCAACTGGCCCACTGGATGAAGGCAAATTTGATACCTTTCTCACCAACCTTTCTTACAAATATCCACATTTTTGAGAGTTTTCAAAAAATTTTGCAAATATTTACATTGAATCCCTGTAACTTACAAATCTCTAATCCAATTCGCTTGTGGGAGCTCTTGTGGGAGCACTCCCTTCTTTAACACACGTACAGTGGAGATCCCTGGAAGAGCCTGTTATGGTGATGGAGACGCAGAAGGTCATTACCTCCCTCTCTCCTCATAAAGTTCCAGGGGGAGACAGGCTACCTGTAGACTTCTACCAGCTTATCCCTGGCACGATGACCCCAGTGTTACATGAAGTCTCCATGGAGGCACACCAGACATCCCAATACCCCACAACTATGAGAGAAGCTGTAGTTACAGTCCTCCTCAAAGAGGGGAAGTATCTCTCCTCTTTGGCAAGCTGTAGGCTGATTTCATTCACCAATGCCAACACTAAAGTCATGGTAAAAGCTTTAGTCTCCAGACTTGAATCCCTGCTCCAACCTCTTATACATCCCTCACAGGTGGGCTTTATGAAAGAGTAACTGAGCTTCAATCACCATAGAACTCTTCTGTCTCTGATGTCAGTGACACTGTTTCTTTGTTTCTTAGAAGGCCCCCAATCTTACCACTGTAGTGGCCATTGACTTTGAAAAGATGAGTGGCTCAGTGGAGTGGGGGTATCTGCATGGTGTACTGGGATGATTTGAGTCTGGCTCTCAGTTCAGAAGGTGTGTGCAGACCCTCTATACCTTGCCCAAGGCTAGTATTCTGACAAATTCAGTCCTTTCTTCTCCTTCCTTTCTCCATAGGCATACCCATCAGGGATACCCCCTATGCTCTCTGCTTTTCATCAAGGCAATTGAGCGCTTGGTAGCCACTACAAGTTCTGACCCTGCATTGGATGGTATAGCAGTGTGTCAAAAAACTACCATACTCTGCTGTATACGGTCAACTGTATGGTTTTGCTTAGGAATGCATTACGGAGTGTTCCTGTATTCCTCTGTTTGCTATCCACATTCCACAGCATCTCTGAGTTGAAAGTCAATATGAACAAGACAAAAGTTCTTCCACTGAACCCTTCTTGCACATAAGTTTTCTGGGGTCTCCATGGCTTGAAGTAATTCCCCAAAGACATTAAATATTTGGGCATTTGTGTACCTACAGACCCAGCAGGCATGATCATGAATAAATTTTCCTCATTGCTCAAAAAGCTTCAGGATGAATGTGACAGGTGGTGTTCTCTGCACATTTCCCTAGTGGGGTAATTTTCTGCCCTAAAAATTGTCATAACCCCCAAAATATTGCATTGTCTGGTGAACTTAGTGATTGAGATACCCTCAGCATGGTTAACTAAGATGGCAAGCTGGTTGGCAAATTTGTCTGGGAAGGAAAACCTCACTTTACAACAGGATGAAACTCAGGGCACATTGAAGTAAAGGTGACTGGGGCTTTCCACAGTATCAGGCCTATTTTGTGGCATTTTGAAACACACACTGTGCAGTAGTCCACACCCCCCTTCCTCCTCTTTGCACAGAGGTTGGAGATTGAGAGGGGGCTGCTCTGTGGGGCCCACCCTCCGACCCTCTTATGCTCGTCCTCCTCTCAGTACTCAAAGATTAGCCCCATGATATGCTCTTCTGTCACACTGTGGAAGAAAAGTGAGTCCTGGCTGCACATGCCTCTGACCCCATGAAGTCATCCACCTCTGGCAAAATCCATTGATATGCATTGGAAAGAACACAGTACATTAGGAATCATTGAAGGGAAGAGATATGCACAGTCTAAAAGATCTGCTGCAGTCCACTAACAAGTACCTAGACACAGTTTAAACTTTAAAGTCCCACTGTGACCTTCCAGGTGCTGACTTCTGGAGATACCTCCAGATCCACAGTGCACTGTCTGCCATCTCCAATCAGCTGCCTACTTGTATCACACCTGCCATGGCTTCTATGGTTAATACCTGGTTAGCTTTATGTAGAGGGAAGGCAGGAAGGATTTATAAGACTAT
The DNA here is from genome assembly GCA_016271365.2 of Neoceratodus forsteri. Taxonomy (NCBI): domain Eukaryota; kingdom Metazoa; phylum Chordata; order Ceratodontiformes; family Ceratodontidae; genus Neoceratodus; species Neoceratodus forsteri. The sequence goes on from CM057451.1 coordinate 48,119,734, forward strand.
TTTGTACTCTCTCTCCCTGCTCCCTCAGATAACCCTCCCCGAGAAAGGCTTTCTAGCCAAAGTGCTGGGGTAGGGCTGTTTGGCTTGAACACAATAAACTTGCATTTGTTTGTTAATTCTCTGGTGGAAATAATTTCTGTTGCCATAAGTACTGATTGTGTGACTTTGTCCCTCAGATAAGGCTAGATGCACATGGGAACAAGCTCTGAATTGCATGATAACTGAGACACACAGGGGTCAACTATGAACGCTGGCCCACAAGACTAACCCAGACACCAAGGGTTAAGTTATCAAGAACAAGGTCATGCACCATTGGTATCATACACCTACCCAACTAAAGTGGTTTGGTCTCCTCTCCCAAAATGCATGCTGGAGATGCCAACAACATGGGGCAGATCTCCTTCATGTCCTATGGTCATGTAATGAAATATAGCCCTTCTGGCACCAAGTTCAAGGTTCTGTACCACTAAGTTCTCTTCTTGGCTCCCCCAGATCACCACCCTTCAGCTGCACTGGGTTTTAGGGGTGGGTCTGGAGGACAAGAGGCTGTTCTTACAGTGATGGAGGATGGCAGATGTCCCTACCAGTTATCAATGGCTCTCAGCAATCAGGGGACTGGTGAACATGGCCAGGTTGTCTCACTTTGCAAGGAAAACTTTCTGATCTCCACATATCTCATCCAGTGCCATTCTTCCCAATAGGCAGAGAGATTGTCTCCCAGTCCACCCCCTTGTCATAATCCAGGTTTTCTCTAATACTGACTTGCCACCCATGATCTACCTTCTGGTTGATACACCGATTGTGGAATTTCCTGCCTCCCTACCTTTGATGTTGTCATTTTGCACATACAATGCTTATCATTGCTGTATCAATACAAAACTGTAGTGGTTGTGTACTTGAATGATAGTGACGTTGTTGTCATATGCTGTTTTTTCTTTGAAAGAAAAATTAATAAAAAGAATTAATTGCAAAAAAGTAATAGGCCCTATAGACCCTTTGCTACTGAAGGTTTTAACATTATCCTTGGTAGAGCTTTTTTGAACTCAAGTTTCCTTCTCTCCCGTTTAATCATATATTTTGATTTTCTAAGTTGATGTTCGTACTTTCCTACATTATATTCATTTCCCTTCTTCTGTATAACCTCACAGGCACTCTTTTTCTTTTTTAATTGCTTCATTTTGTTTTCTAGTGCATCACATTGGGATTTTACCTTTTTGTTATAGAGATTTTGGGTGGGTATGAATTTATTTTCTAACTCAGTTACTTTGTTCTTCTAGAAATCCACACAATGTTCTCTTCCAGCAGTTGCTTCCATTTCCATTTTTCAAATGCAATTATCATCTTTCTGCAATTTGCATTGTTATAATTTCTATGTTTTGTGTTACCCATCCGTCTTTGCATTTTGGTTGATAGGTGAAAGTCTGTCATGTTATGATCTATCTATTATGTTATGATCTCTGCTATCCAGTGTTTCTTCAGTTTTAATGTTCTTGAATGTATCCAGTATGTCTGTACTATTTAGGTCCAGTACACTATTATCTCCAGTTGGAGTATTAACCAATTGGTTTAACCTCTATCTGAGCGAAATGAGAAAATTACAAATTCATGGAATTTTTGTTGAAATGTTGTGAAATTCCAGTAAATCTTGCATAATTTCATTGCAATTCCATGGTATTTTTAAAATTTATTGATTTTGTCATACCTTGACCATCAATTGAGCTAGATCTCTGAAATTTGGCATAATGTCTGGGAGGTGTTCTAATGACTTGCCAAATAACATGAAATTAGGATGGATTATCTCAAAACTATAGGTGCTCAAAGTCTGTCATTTTATTTTTTGAGGGAAAATTAATGAAACTTTTTTCTGTATATACCTCAGCCATCTGTTAGGCCAGAGATCTCAGATTTGGCATTATTACTTGCTGATAGGAGTTCAAACAATGTGCCAAATCTCATAACATTAGGATAGATTGTCTCAAAAGTATAGGTGCTCATAAATTTGTAATTTTATTTTTGTTGGAAATGTCTTGAAAATTTGTATCTGTATATACCACAGTTATCTGTTTGGCCAGACATCTTAAATTTGGCATGATTACATGATGATAATTGTTCTGAAAAATGTGCTGCATTTCATGACATTAGGATGCATCATCTCAAAATCATGTGTGCTTACAATCTGTCTTTTTATTTTTTGCGGGAAATTTAATGAAAAATTTTATCTGCATATAACCTGGTCACCTTTAGAGCTAGATATGTGTATATTAGCACAAATAACCTTTTGGAATGGTTATAGAATCATTTAAATAAAGAGAAAATTGGATTAGAGATTTGTAAGTTACAGGGGTTCAATGTAAATATTTGCAAAATTTTGTGAAAACTCTCAAAAATGTGGATGTTTGTAACTTTTCTGCTCTTACAGACATAGGCTTAACATTTGACATGCATATCCAATGTCAGCTTTTCCTGATGTCTAACAGAACTGGATAAAATGGTTTAGCAGTTTTAAATTTTTAAAGTGGCCCCCCCAAAAAATATTGGTAGCGTTTTCTCAGATATTTACTGTAGCTTATAGAAGAAGCATCCAGAATTCTTTTTGTGGAATTTAACATTCACAAGGCACATATCACTACTTCATTTGATAAGCTGGGCTGAGCTTGTTGCAGTCTAGCTGTTCCTCTTTGGGTTACTATTTTGCCCCACCTTCTCTCTTAGGATAGCTAGACTGACTCAGTAGAACTACTGATCCCACTGATGCCCTCTTTGTTCTTTACAGTGACAAAATCCCTTAAAAAAGGTGTTACCTGCTCTTTTTCCTGTCAGTTTATCCTGTTGGAATAGCCAGAAGTTTCTTTCCTTATGACCCAGACATTGCCTTCACCCACTATATGTTTTAAGTACCTCTAAGTCTCAGATTTGCATGTACATCAGGCTCCCTTGATAGTTAGTTTACTGAGTGTGATTCTGATATATGCTGCATTCAGTCTGGAATTGTTTACAATCTGTGCTTTCTTGCTGCAACTTGGGGGGAGGGGTCTACATTGGAGTGCTACCTAGCTCAGCTGTCCATTCCTATGTATCTTACTCCTGTAACTGGTGACCCTCTGCACTACCTGCCTCTCATACCCCTATCCATTAACTTAAATCCCCAGCAAAATTAGCAAATTCCAAGTTTATGGAATTTTCATATAATTTTACAATTTTCATAAAGACTCGTGGAATCTGACTTTAAGTACAGATGTTATTTTGCAATTTATGGCAGCAATCAATTAATAATATCCACACAGTCTTGTTTTAAGGTCTAAGAACCTACCCAAATTAATGACATTGCATTCTCTAGTTTAAAAGTTTCAGGGGTTTATTAATTTGCTGTTTGCATTCTTGCAAAATTTAATTTTACAATTTTGTGAAAGTTTGACTACTTTTAATTCAGTCCCATTTAAAGCTGTAAATAAAAATTATGTCAGAAATGACCACATGGTATAGTAGTTTAAATGTTTCAAATCTGGTTAAATTTGGATATGACAGAGACAAACTAGTCACAGCAATCACCTAAAGCACTGTGTACAAACAGCGTGTCCACACTAAGTTTCAACTTCCAGAATCTATTTAAAAAAAGCCAAACAAATACAAATGGCCCTCCTAGGTCAGGGAGAAAGATGTGATGAGCAAATGTGGATATGTTGTTTTAAAATTAGAGGGACATAACTGAAATTTAAACTTTGACAACATTTTTGGCAGGCTATAACTCAGTACCATTTGATGCTACAAATCTGGAACTGTGTACATGCATAAATGTAGTGATAACCCATGTACCTGAAAATGTAATAACATTTCAACAAATACAATAAAAAAAATAAATAAATAACAAAAGCTAAATGTAGGCAAAATGTTTGGCTACCTATAACTCAGTCCCCCTTGAAGTCTGAGGCTCATACCATTGAGCTCTTACCCATGTTATGCATCTCTATAAATCTTGAAACTGTGGATAAATTTGCATAAGAAATTTTAAGATTAGATAGAAATGACTGAAAATTTAATTGTGACTAAATGTTTGGCCACTCATAACTCTGCCTCCTTTCAACCTATGATTTTGACATTTGGTACAATTATGTAAGCTGCCTGTAGCTGTCAATTTACCACATGTGGTGTCAGTTAGATGTGTGGTTTTAAAAGTAGGGTGGAATAACTGAAAAATAAAATTTTGTAAAATTCTGCAGAATCTTTTTCACAAATTCTATGAAATTCCACAGAGTCAGAATGATAATTCCGCAGGCATTCTGTGGGCAACATTTTATGTTCTGCACCATTCTAGTTTACTCCATTCTGCATTAGCATATTTATGAATAATTAATCCAAAATCACACATGCCCACACAATGCAAAGCATCATGGGCTGCATATGCAAATCACCACAGAATGTTATGCTGGTTCAACTTTAAGCAGAATTGCATGGTGCTGAAAGGCCTCTCACACAGTTTGCAAGGGGTGCTAACAGATGACATAGACACGTGTTTCATCCTACCAGGACTCATCAGTATGGCTCGTCTGTCTGACACCCCAGTGGGATGAACCAGCTACTCTAAGACAGTCTGTCTGGATTATATTGTGGTGAACCCATTAAAATAAAAAACTATTAAAAAGACTAAGAACCTCTGTGTGCAAACACTGAGGCAAGGTTTACCCCGAAGGGCATTTGGCTAGGAAGCCAAGTTTCAAGAAAATACAAAATCACTCATGCCCACACAATGCAAAGCATCATGGGCTGCATATGCAAATCACCACAGAATGTTACACTGGTTCAACTTTAAGCAGAATTGCATGGTGCCGAAAGGCCTCTCACACAGTTTGCAAAGGGTCCTACCAGGACTCATCAGTATGCCTCATCTCTTTGACACCCCAGTGGAATGAACCAGCTACCCTAAGACAGTCTGTCTGGGTTATATTGTGGTGAACCCATTAAAATAAAAAAACTATTTAAAAGACAAAGAACCTCTGTGCTCAAACACTGAGGCAAGGGTTACCCCGAAGAGCATTTGGCTGGGAAGCTAAGTTTCAAGAAAATACAAAATCACACATGCCCGCACAATGCATAGCATCATGGGCTGCATATGCAAATCACCACAAAATGTTATGCTGGTTCAACTTTAAGCAGAATTGCATGGTGCCAAAAGGCCTCTCACACAGTTTGCAAAGGGTGCTAACAGGTGACATAGACATGTGTTTCATCCTACCAGGACTCATCAGTATGCCTCGTCTCTTTGACACCCCAGTGGAATGAACCAGCTACCCTAAGACAGTCTGTTTGGGTTATATTGTGGTGAACCCATTAAAATAAAAAGCTGTTTAAAAGACAAAGAACCTCTTTGCACAAACACTGAGGCAAGGGTTACCCTGAAGGGCATTTGGCTGGCAAGCCAAGTTTCAAGAAAATACAAAATCACACATGCCCACACAATGCAAAGCATCATGGGCTGCATATGCAAATCACCACAGAATGTTATGCAGGTTCAACTTTAAGCAGAATTGCATGGTGCCGAAAGGCCTCTCACACAGTTTGCAAAGGGTGCTAACAGATGATATAGACACGTGTTTCGTCCTACCAGGACTCATCAGTATGCCTCATCTGTTTGACACCCTAGTGGAATGAATAGTGGAATGAAACGTATGAATAGTTGTTCATTTGGCCCACTCATTGATGCTTTTCCCAGGTTTATATGAGGGAGAATGAAATCTCCCAGGATCACTATGTTGTCTTTATCTGCTGTTCTTTCTGTCCCTTGTAGCATAGGTATGGTTTCATTATCAGTTCTGTTTGGAGGTCTGTAGTAGGCTCCGAGGTGCATTTTTGAATTTCTCAGTCAAGTAGCTTGGACACATATTGATATTGATCTTCTATCTGCTCAGATATTGATGTATTCAGTACTTATATATTTTCTTTAACACATACTGCCACTCGACCACCCTTATTTCTTATTCTGCTCCAGTGAGAGAGTTTATATCCTCTTCTATTTTATCCCACAGTGAGTGTTCATTACACCATGTTTCTGTTAATGCACACATTTCAGTTTTATTATTTTCCATTATGGTTGCTAATTCTGATTTTTTTTATTATGGTAAAGTTTCTTGCATTAATTTAGTGATAGCCCTTCATTTATTATATGTGTGGTTTGCCTTCTTTTTTATCATCCATGCTACATTAATTCCATTTGTCCTGATTCCTCTAGCCTACTCAGACTCTAGTTTAAAAGATGCTCAAGGAACTTTTTATAAGCATTGCCTAGCACCCTGCTGCCTCTTCTACACAGATATGGGCTGTCTTGACTATATAAATCTGTGCTACTCTTAAATGGTTCGCATTGAGTTAGGCAATTTCTTGTTTCGGATTCCATTTTCGCAGCCAGGCTTTTGTTTTCATTATTTTAATGTTTCTTTCTCTCACAGCTCTAGGAACTGGCAAGCTTTTCTAAAAAACTGTTTCACAATTTCTATCCTGAAATACCTTGAGGATATCCATTAAATCCATAATAATATATTTTTCTTCCTGCCTGCCTTTATTGTTGGTGCTGTCGGAACAAAGGCTTATAATATCACTTTTTATAAGAATGCACTTGGATTTACCTTGGGCCTTACCCAAAAATAATTTTATAAATTACCAATAATAAATATTTACATGTGATTATCCTATGCTTTCCAGATTTAAAAATTACTGTGAAAAACACTGTTGCCACACTTTGGATTATATAAGAGATAAATATATTTTATTCACACATGTACAAGTCCTAAATATTCATAACTAGCATAAATATCAAGTATAATAAAAGTAATGCAAACAAACTATAATGTAAACAAAACAGATTTTAGAAAATCAAGTAAATCATATAAAACAAATGAAACAAATTTTAGTAATAAGCAATGTAAATGAATAAGTACTATTCAACATAATAAATGACAGTTTATTCTATTTTTTTAGCATACTTATAAATAGCAAGACCTTTTCTTTTTACTATGAGAACTTGCAACTTATTACACTAGTGTTTTAGATTATCTTGGTAGGATACTTGCTTAAACTTTATAGTATGAAAAAGGTTTTATTTTAGATTTAAATTCAAACTTCGCCCTCGGGGTTTATGTAGCATCCCACAACTTGGGTGTGCAATAAATTCTCATGTGAAACACCCTCCCCATCTTTTATTTTTTATAACAAGAGGCCAGCAATTTTTCTCCAGCAGTTTGTGAGACTGTTTGGCCTGCCCACACACAGAATGTTGGCCAATGAGACAGCATCATAGTTTGACTGGCATGGCTCATGAAAGTCATAACAACCAGCTGGTTGTTATGGAAAATATCAACCCGGTCAGTACATTGAGAGAAATTGCTGACCAGTTATTATAAGCAGAATAAAGGAATACTTATGTTTTAGTTATCTGTAGACGTGGGCTTCTGCATTTTAGCTTTCAAAGTCTTGGTGAGGACTTCTGGTTTTGGATGACAAATGTCCTTGATGGTGTTTGGATTTAGTCTGCTGTCTTTTTCTCTTGAACCTGGAACTGTAGAGTCTTTTGACATTAATGAAGCAATGCAGGCTGGATCCTTCTTGCTTGACATCACAAATCATCAAAAGTCACTTTAGGATTTAGTAGGAAAAATCAGACATGATTTTAGCAGTTCAGCACAGTCTGCAGAAAGATCTCTCCCTGTGGACAGCAATGATGCTTTGGGTAACTGGACTCTGAGGCCCAGATATTCAAACTGCACCCAAAAAGTGCGCAATTGCAGTAGCAAGCACAAGTCCATTGCGCCCATGTGCAAGAGGCATGATATTCAAAAACTGAGCCGGCCAATATGCGCCTACAGCTGACGACTGAATATCACACCACCTGCGCCATAGTGCAACTAGGGAGGGGAAGCTGAGCATATCTGATGCACCATAACGCAAAAAGGGATGTTCAGCTGAGCAGTTCAGAGGTGCCATAGTGCAACCAGGGATGCCCCCCAGCAGCAGGGCAGCAATGCAACTGCACAACCATGGATGCAGGGGCCCACCACCCATGCCACAGATGGGCAGAGGAACACACAGCAGAACAGACATCGTCCCCCCACATCCCATGCACTGCACAACTGGGGGAGGACTGGAATAACCACTGGCCCATGGAGATGAGCAACCAACCCACAGCTGGGCCATGGTGCCCCATCACACCCCCTGGTAAACTGTGACTGGCACACAAGGAGGGCCGACCACCCCGTGCCACACCATCCCCCCAATGCAGAGCACACCCTGCACCATGACCCCCAGACACCCTGCCCAGGAGCAGCGTCCACCACTGCAGGATATCCCACGCATGCCACTACCCCCACTGTGACAATGCAACCCTGTGCACCACAGAACCATGCAAGGCAGTCCCACCATGAGCACCCATCAGTGGGTGGCAGCACACAGCGATGCAATGACGGCATACACAGTGCCACCATGCACAGCCCACTCGAGGTACAGCTGAGAGACTGACCATGTGTCTGCACACGAGGTACCCCACATGTGACAGGGCATGCCCCGGACCCCACCACCCGTGGTACAGCACCTTGCACACCCTCCCAAGGACACACCCCAACCCAGCACTGGCCACAACAGCCAGGGCAGACACCCACAGTGGTGCATGGAAGCATGTACCACACCGGATGCAACACAGTGCATGGACAAACACCCACCCATACCCAAGGGCACAACAACACAGGGACGCAGTAGCAGGTCAATCAAGACCCCAGCATGGGCCCATGGAAACCGTGTACACACGGCCAGCAGTCCTCCATGGCACAGGAGTGCCAGCCACTCTGCGCAGGCACTGTGGACCTATACGCCACCATCATTTGCCTGGGGCACAAGTCAAAGACAGTGGTGCACATCCCCTGCAACACACACAAGCCACAGCATGGAGGTGGGACAACAACCGTGGAGGCCACAGTGTCACCCGAGGCAGACATGCACCACACCAGTGACAGGAGGCAACCCAGCATTGTGATAGGTACAGTGGCTGTCCTGCATGGACAGTCACCACTGACATGCCAGCAGACCGTGCAGGTCACAGACATGCAAGGGTGTAAGCTGCACAGGCCGTGGATGGGCTGACAGGTGCACCATGGACACAGAGCATGCACCATGGACCACTGCACACAGTCATCCAGTGCACAGGGAACAACACACACACCACAGACACTGACTGATAGCTACTCCCACACCATAGTCACTTCCCCACAGACACACACACATACCCATGACTGCACCACCCCTGACGCCATGCACACCACTGCAGCTGAGCACCTATAGCCCACTGCAAATCAGAGACCACCACAATATTCATATCAAAAGATTTGTAATCAAAAATATCAAACAAAACTATTTACAACTATGTACAAATGTGTGGGGGGAGGGCCACAAACAAGGTGGGGGTGGGTAAGGGGCAGGGGGTGAACAAATGGGACAGGAAAGGAGGGGTGTGAGGGTGGGTCCAGGGGGGTAGGGGAAATCAGGGGCATAGAGATGTTCAGTGGGAGCCCCACTCCGGCTGCTTCACCTCCCATGTCTCCTCCGGACCCCCAGCCGCTCAATCCTTCGCAGGATGTCCAATGATGCCCTCGCCATGGTTAGTATCTCCTGCAGTGCCTCCCTGATTGCCTGCAGCTGGCGGACACCTAGGACAAGGGAGCTCAGTCAATAGGTGTGAATGCACAGCCCCATACAGCCCACCCACTGTGCATGACATACAGCCGTGGGACATGCCTCTGTGATACTGTGTGGCTACCCACAGTGATCACGTCCACAAGACCTGCCCACCCAGGCACATACAGCCATGCAGACTGCTGCACACACCCACTGGCCAAGTCCTGCACAGCACCACCATGGCTGTTTAGTGACATGGCTATGTGGTGTGAAGGCAGTGGCACAGCCATGTACCCGATGCACGCATGGACCACCATTGACACACTCCCAGACATGCAGTGCCACTGGACAGTGCTGACTATAACAAGTTGCGTGCATGGCAGCGGTGTCAGTGGATGGTGGCCATGCCCTGCTGCCCACCCTGTTACACAGCATGCAATAGTAATCATGGAGGTATGGCACTCACCATCATCAGGCCGGTTCCTCTGGCACTGTGGACCTTCGCCCCTCCTAATGGCCCTGTATTCCTGCTGGCGCCTCTGCTCCCTGGCCAGCCATCTCTCTTCTGGCCCTGTGGTGCAAACATAGAGAGAGAACATCAGTACAATCCTGTAGCAGTCCCCTGCCCCCATGTGTGTGCAATCCCACCCAGCCAGACCCACTCACCCCACACCCGATAACACCACCACAGCCAATACCAGACAGTCCTTCCCCCATGTTCCGGACACATGCAGTCGTGATACCCATATGGAAGATAAAAATGTGTGGACATTACACCTACCTGGCTGTGTCACCGTGCCCCTCCTGACACATGCCTGCAGGCGGGCAAGCAGCTCTGGGTCCCTCCGCCTCAGGTCCCCATACCTGTGGTGGCACTGCTTCACCATCCACCCCATTCCTGTGGCCTCCTCTAGGGCGTTGGCCACCTCCTGCCACACCTGGCTCCTGGACCTGTCCGGGGTGCCTTCCCAAACAGTGGGTCATAAAGTGGCTCAACAATGGCAACTAGGTTTGTCATTTCGATCTGGCTCCACTGGGCAGCTCTCCTCTGTGCCATCACTGTTGCTCAGTAGGTTCAAAATGGCACTCTTCAGCACGGTTCCACCACGTGCAGATGCTGTACGGTACAGCGCTGCCATTCCCTATCACGCTGTCACCGAGCAGTGCAATAGTGGTGCACCCATGCCTGAAGCATGGTGCCTAGGGGGCAAAGGTCAAGCACAGGGTCAAGGGTCTCTGGTGCATGGACAGGCACAGCGCGATTTGAACCCAATGCATGTAGTGTGATTGAGTGCCTGTGTGCTACCTCCAGGAGCGGCCTACCGTGCTGTTGCCCCAGTGTACCTACGATGCCCCAGTGCCACAGCGCCATATAGGTGAACATCGCTGTAGTGCCACTGGCACAGTGGTGGCTGTGCCCTGCATTGCCTCCCATGCACAGCACGTCAGCAGCACGGCAGGCACCTGTGTCAGAAACCCGGGCATGCGCAGTTAGGTGTGTACTGTGCATGTCAAGAACTATGCCCCGGCTCCAGCATGTTCAACACAATTGCGCAAAGCGCAACAGCACGATATTCAGCCATCATATGCAAATCAGCTAATCAGCATTCAATGGCGCAGCACTGCACTTATATCCACTTAAAGGTAGCCTTGCCTCATTTGCATGGGTTGCGCCATAAAAGCGTGACATTGGGCCACACTGCCATAGCCAGTTACTGCAGTCTATTGGTGAGTTGCACGCTGTTTGGGAGTGTGGACTGTGGATTTTGGGACATGCATGGGACTGCACAGTCACAGATAACAACTTTCATTCTCACAGGCTAAATCATGACAGAGCGAGTTGTGGGTGAGGAGGAACAGAGTGGTGGGAGGAGGAGGAGACCTAATTTCACCAAGGTTGAGATGGATGCCCTGTTTGAGGCCTACCTGGATCAAGAGCCGCTTCACAGCGGACGGCAGGGAACACCACAGGCCCATGCTGCTGCATGGGAGGATGTGGCATGTGCAGTGAACCTGCATGGCAGCCAGCAGTGCTCCATGCAGGAGTGCAAGAAGAAGATGGGCACAGACAGGAGGAGGATAAAGGAGAAGGTGGCTGCCATCAGGGCAGCACGAGCTGTGACAGGTGGGGGACAGCCGGAGGTGCTACGCCTGACCTCACAGGAGGAGAGGGTTGCTGGCAGCATGCTGCGTTGTGCCATTGAGGGTGTTCTGGGTGGTAGATTCCAGACGGGTGGCAGCCCGTCACTGCATGGTAGGTCATGGTCTGTATATTGGGGGGCAGGGTAGGTCACATGCAGTGACGCAACTTTGTTTTCCCTTACAGATTCTGGAGCATCTGCATGGGTCAGCAGTGGTGGGCCTGTCCACTGAGGCCAGTTAGATGGAGATGGAGGGCCCATCCACCTCCACAGGTATACGTGGGCTCAGTGCGACAGTGGGCCCGCCTGGCTGTCAACACCTGATGTTGTTGGAACAGGTGTGGAGGAGGCCTGTTCATGTCCAGCATGCGGCATCCATGGATGCCGGCATGTGCGACTGACGGCTGGTGCCGGTCTGTCACCGCTAATGATGTCACTAACACTATGGGCAGTGACCGTGTGTGCCACGGGATGGCCACACAGCAGGTAATATTGCGGCCATGGCTGTGGGTGGTGCCACCATGGAGGCTGCGTGTCATCACAGTCCCGGCCTGTGCCTGTCAGCACCAGTGGGGCAGCACTGGTGTGTACAGACAGTGGGACTGTTGCGGTCACTGCGGTGGCACCAGTGAGCCTGGGGAGCTGCAGCCAGAGGGCAGCATCAGCAGTCGGCCAATGGGCTTGGAGGTACAGTGCCAGGGGCAGCGCCTGTGCACCGCCTGTGGACATGCCCAGATCTGGTCCTGATGTGCAGCGCCCACCCTCAAGGAGTGCTGAGCATCAGGACTGCACACACCCTGAGGGACAGGATGTGACATCGGTGGATGCACTGTGTGCGACTCTGGAGGGGGCAGAGGAGCGTCGCAGCAGAGACACCTCTCTGATCCTGGCAGGGATGGACCGGTTGCGGAAGGATGTGACCGCTGCCATTGACAGGCAGACACAGGCATTCACTGCTGTCATGGCCACAATGGGCACACAGTTATTTGTCAATGTTCGCAGACACCATGCAGTGCACTGTCCACCCCCCCCATTTCCGGCATTGTGTGACACCATCCTTGTCGACACCAGGTTCAGCTGTGGGCATCCCAAGCATGCCTGGCGCAGGCATGTTTGGTGTGCTGCAGACCCCTGCGTGAGCACGGTCGCGTTCACGCAGTGGAACCCCTGGGGAACCATCGGTGCCACCCCATGAGGCCAGTGGTCAGCCTATCAGTGCTGGCGTGTCTCGGCGGTGCTGCCCAATCATCTGTGGTGGCTGGGGCACTGTGGCACATGACTGACCTGTCTCCTAATGTGGCTACTGTCTGGTGCTGCCCTATGTGCATTGTGTCATTCAGCGGGCAATGCACGGGTGGGTACCCAGCCCTGCACGCGGACACACAGTCTATCTGCATACCCTTCCGGCTGTTGTCCACAGTTGCGTGTGCATGATGATGTCTGCATTGCACTGTACACCAATGTGCAATGGTGCTCAGCATCTAACACACGCACAATGACAGACAGTGGGTGTGGTGGTCTGTGGACATGTGTGTGGCTAGGGCTGGCATTCTGGGTCAGTGTGTCTGCTACCCTTTGTGCATGTCTGGTGTGGTGTGGTGTGTGTGTGTGTGTTTGTCCACGTGGCATGTTAGACCTCACCAATCCCTGCTTGTGTGTGTGGTTCCATGCCCAGCCAGTTCCCTTGATGGCATGCACCCCTGGTGTGTGTCCATGCATGTTTGTGGGTTGTGCCTTAGCCACTGGTAGTTGCACATGGCCCCATAACTTACCTGGGCTGGCTGGAGTGCTCCTCCATGATGGTGTCCCGTGCAGCTGTGCCAGCCGGATCAGGCGGGGGTCCCATCATCCAAGGGGGGCTGCCCATCACCATTGTCACTGGTGTCCTCATCGTCCCCATCGCTGTCCCCCTCTTCGACCTGTACAGCTATCCCACATTCGTTGGCCATGTTGTGCAGGATGCAAAAGGCCAGGAATAGCCTGCAGGCCTTTGAGGGGCTGTACTGTAGGGCACCGCTGGAGGTGTCCAGGCAATGGAAATGTGCCTTCAGCATCCTGAACACCAGCCGATGACATTACATGTGGTGGTGCAGCCTCATTTTAGCATTGCTGCAATGGGGTCACAGACCACCAGTAGGGTGTGAGCAGCCAGGGATAGAGTGGGTATCCACTGTCACCTGTGTGTAGAGGGTGGAGGTTAGTTTGGTGATCAGCATCGCCCCTGCCCCAGGCCATGTAGGCCACTATCCATGTCACCTGACCATGCCCCCAGGCCCTATGATTGTCCATTGGTTTACATACTCACCCACTAGGTGGCTGGTGGGGATATCCCCACTCTGAATCTGTGGAACAATGCTGACTGGTGCCAGATGAAGGCATCATGTGCTCCCCAGGGTGCATTGCACAGACATTGATTATACCACCAACTGGCACAGACCACCTGGCAGTTGATGCTGGCATAGCACTTGCGATTTATATATGTGGCCTCGGGGCCAGGTGGTGTGTGGATGGCAACATGGGTGCAGTCTATTGCCCTAGCATGCCAGACATCGTGCTACCCTGTGGAACTCCTGTATGTTTGCTGTGCACTCCGCGGTGTGCTGGGTAAATGGATGTACTCCGCGGCTCGGCAGCAGTGCACTGAGGAATTGGGTGAGGTGGCATGATGTGGCCGACTGGGCTATGCCTGTGGTGTCCCAGTTGGTCTCTGGAAGGTACTCGTGATGAGCAAGCACATGCAAGCTGTCACTTTCGTCTCCACTGACTGAGCATGGCTCTGTCGTGTGGCTGCCTGCATCACATCACTGCACAGCTCACAGAGCTGCCTCAGAATTACCCAATTCAGGTGGTACTGGCCCACGATCTCTGTATCACTATGCAGCTCGAAGCTGGTGCCGGCTTGGTACTGCCCGTTGGGGGCATACTGCTGACGGGCCCTTCCACGGCCATGTCCCCCTGCTGCCCGCCTTCTCACCCCCTCATTACTGCCTCCATCTGGATGGTGGCACTGGCCATGTCCCTGGCTTGTGTTCACCCCCCCTGGAAGCTGTTTTTATTTCCCATTATCTTGGCTGTTACTCCTGCACCAGGAACACCTGACTGTGCTGGCCTCACTGCTGTGGACAAGTACTTCCCCCTTCTGCCTGTGGCTCCCCACACCTTCCCCTGAGCCTGTGGGTTCCAGGTGCTCTTTCCAGGCCTGCTCTGTGTGTCCCTGCCCAGTTTGTCTTGCTAGAGTTCAGCCTCATGCCTTCCTGTCGTTCTTGCGGCTCTCCTTGCTCCCTTTTATTTTGGCACATTTCCGCTATGGCGCAACCTTCGCTGGCTCCCTATTGTGCATGGGGCATGTTGTTGAATATCGCATAGCACCATTTATGCATTGTTCCTCCCCTTCAGTTCGCGCATACATTCATTATCATTGCACTGTTGCTCAGTGTGATTTGGGGGCTAACTGCCTCCTGCTGAATATTGCAGAATAGCGCGCTGTTGGACTTGCGCAGGCACAACCCTATTGTGCATGGCTCAACTCTTTGAATATCTGGCCCTGTGACTTTTTCCTGTTTTAGTTATTTTCTGCTTTTGAACCTGCAACTCTGGACTCACTGCTATTTAACAGCACTGCAGACTTGCTGGCTGGTAAATTTAGTCAGTCTTTTGTTCAGGCTTTTTAACAGAAATTCCAAAACATTACTTGTAGTCCAAATTCTCAGTATGCAAAACATAGGTCTTGCTTGATCCAATGCTGGAAAAGTCCTTTTGTAATAGTCAGTTGCAGCTGGACCTGGTAGAGTTAATGCAGGTTTCAGGCTGGTTTAGCACTCCTTGCGGTGGCAATGTTAAAGCCCAAGTAATGTTTTCAGCAGGTGTGGCTTTGGGCTTTGAGCGTAGTATAAGTCAAGCTTATCCAAAATTGTCAGCACATTGAACACAGGTCTTCACACACCAACGAATTAAACAGTTTTGGGCTGGCTTTGCCAGCATCCCATTTATGTCCCCCTTACTGGGCGACATCACCATCAAGTTATGATTGGTCTCAGCACTCTTTGAGGGTGGTACTTTAGCCCTTGCTAAGCCTTTTTTTTCAATATGACCTCATCCTGAAAACTATTTTTGATATGAAGCAATTCTTCTTTCTTGCATCTATGTGCACCTTTGTACATATATAAGACTCACATTATTAAATGCAACTAAAGGAGAGGATTCATTTGAAACCAAACATGATGGTGTCAATTTTAATATAAAATCTATAATTTATAAAAGTATTATAAAACGTTTTCCTTTATAGATATCTAAAAGTATTTACAGATTTCAAGTACATTTTCCTGTTTAAAATGATGTTACTTTGGCATACCTGCTACCATTAGAAATGTAAATTTAATAAAATTTCTTTAAGACAGGGATCTCCGTTGTTCAAAATAAATGAACTGTAACCTCATGTAGCTATCCAGAGGCTGATAACCCACCTGACTAGTTGTTTCTATTAAACACTTTACCCTCATTCCACTGAAAAGGTGTCAAGGTCAGCTTACTACAGACACCAAATTTGTCAATATATTTTTAAACAGTTTTGAGGCTACAGATTTTTGTAAATAGCTCATAAAACACTTTGTTGATGGGTTAAAAACTTACTCCCTGGGCAGGTACATGTATTTTCAATAACCTGTATAATTTTGAAATGTATCAGAGTTTTTGTATATTTTCTATAAATAAAAGTCTTAATTTCTTAAAGCCAGTCTAAATCTATGTTAGCCTCTGAGATGTGCTCTGGCTGGTACTGAAAAACAAGGTTGTAAATTATGTCAAGTTTCAAGTTCTTCTGCTACTAATTGGAAGAGGCCATTCAATTTAAACAGACTATCCTAGAAACATTTTTTTCTGAAGTTGACCATATGCTCTATCCCTTTTCATGGCATCATTATTCTATATTAGTATTCTAGCCTTAAACAGCATTGCCCTTGTTTTAAAGATTCATTTAGACATTAATTTGATTAGAAACGTATAGGACTTAGTAATTAAGCCAATATAAGGACATAGGATAACAATTAAGAATATAATAATATTATAATAAAATATTTAACTCAGATTAGTTCTGTTCTACATTTCCTTTTTGAATCAAAATGCACCTTAAAATGCATTTTGTAATTTAACATGATAGTTTTACTATACATGGGTATATAGGTTTAAGCTTTGCAGGGAAAACAAAACATAAAAGACAGAGTTGTATCATCATGCAGTAACTTATGACATCATCAGAACACTACATCATCACATGTGACATCAGAGATGTGAAATCACTAGATGACATCAGTGGAGACATACTATCTTGCATAGATAGGTGTACAGTACTACATGAACTAACATGAGTAAACATGATTACAACTATGCACACTTTTAAAATAACATTTTTTACATTGTTAAACATTTTAATACAACAAATTTTGTTTATTAACTTTAGAAAAATCAGCATTACAATTGACATTTTGGCTAGACACTAATTCCTTATCACCACTCACTGATTTATTTAGAACATTTTCCCATGTTTTATTGCAGTCACGATATTGCCTCAACTGATTAATATGAACCCATTTAGGTACTACCTCTCCAGTGATTTTATGCTTTAGTTTAATTTGGTAGAC
This sequence comes from Neoceratodus forsteri, assembly GCA_016271365.2. NCBI lineage: Eukaryota > Metazoa > Chordata > Ceratodontiformes > Ceratodontidae > Neoceratodus > Neoceratodus forsteri. Next base: position 48,137,162 of record CM057451.1, read on the forward strand.
TGCAGGTGAGATTTTGTCAGTTATCACAAAGGATCCTTGCCAACTCAGAAGAAACTTTTTGATCTTGGCTTTATCTCTACTGTAGTAAAAGTAAAACACTTTATCACCAATTTGATACTCTTTTGGACTAGTTTTCCTTCATAATATGACTTTAGAAGCTTCAACACTTTCTCTAATTTTTTGAGCAAATGCAAATATTTCTCACAAATGCTGTTTTAAATGGGTTACATATTTATGTGTTGTAGTAGCACATGCTGAATTTACATTTCCTATGGTATACAGGAGATGTAAAGGTAACACTTTCTGTTTTTCTGTCATCATTTTAAAAGGAGGAAAACCTGTAGACTTATTAGGAGTAGCCCTGATGGCCATTAATACCAGTGGTAACTTTATATCCCAATTTTTCCTGAAGAACTGATATATTTCTTCAGTGTATACACAATTGTTTGATTAGTGCATTTCACCTGTCCAGATGACTGTGGATGGTGGGACACATGTAGTTCCTCTGTACTCCTTGAATTTTCCACACGTTTCTATTACTTTTCTTGTGAAATGAGGACCTCAATCAGACTCTGCTCTTAATGGTAATCTCCATCGACTAAACACATGGTTTATTAATAAGAAGGCGTGGTTTCAGCAGTGTTATTTGGAACAGGTATACACCTGACCCATTTGTGAACAGACAAGTAACTGTCAAAAGGTATTGATTATCCCTTGAAGATCTGGTAACAGGACCAATCCAGTCAATCTGGATGTTTGACCAAGCATAGCAATGCCCTTGACTGTAGTAGTGCTCTATGTCTAGGAGTAGCTAGTTGGAACTTGCAACAGGTTATGCACCTTTTTGTACATACCCTGCAACATCATCATACATGAAATAGTAGGCTATCTCTTTCAAGGTTTCATAAGTTCTTCTATCCCCCTATGTGCTCCTGATGGTTTATTATGGGCATGTTGTAACATAATTCCCCTGTGGCCTAAAGGAACTACCCATTGGACCTCATGTGGGTTTTTACCAGTCCTTACCAAGAGATTATTCCTTAATTGGAATTTGTCCTTCTGGTTATACATGGCTGTCAGGTCCTGGCTATCCTGTAGGTCATTGTCAGAAATCATGCTTTTAGTGGGATCCTTAATGAAACGATAACATTTACCTACCACTTTATCCTCTTGTTGCATTTTTACTAAATCAGAGTCAGGTTTTTTACTATACAAGTGTAGAATCTTATTTTCCTGTTTTTGCTGCTTTTGCCTGTGGGTAACCACATCCACCTTAGCCTGAACAGGAGGGATAAAGTTCCATTCTTCTCCACTTAAAGCTCCCTCCCTAGCCAGAGCATCTGCTAGGTCATTTCCTGTTTTGTCTGGTCCCTGCATTTTGGAGTGTCCTTTACCTTTTTCAATAAACAACCAGCTTATGTTCCTGAACCAACTTATCTATGGCTGTTGAGATCTGCATGTATTACCTTACTGCCTCTTGAATTGATCATATCATTCACCTTTACCCTGGTAAATGTGTAGAAGTCCTGCCTAACATAATCAGAGTCATTAAAAATTACAATGTCTCGTAACTTGTGTTGTACTGCAGTCTGTACGACTATATAGGTGGCTGCCAATTTTGCATATTGGTTAGACTTAGGACCAAGCTTGTACTTGATAGGAGTACATGGTACATTATCTTGCCATAACATCCTAAACCAGAACATTGGTCTTCACCTTGCCTGAATGAACAACCATAAACATAGTCTCTAGGTAAATTTTCACACACTTTTATCATAGTGGTGGTGCCTGTTATGGTGGTACACCATATCCAACTCAAAAGATAGGTCAGGGTCTTGTACTGGAAGTTCATCTACAGCACAATTATGCATGTTCAGGTCTGCTAACCCTTGAGCTACTGTATTCTTTTGTTCTTTGTATACTTAACCTCTAGGGTAGGCCCTGGAGTGTTAAGTTCCAGGCCACATTTGCTGCTAGACACATTACCATCCTTAAGTTTCTGGCTCCTCAGAAGGATAAGAGGCTGGTGACCAGTCTCTACAACAATTTTTTACCACAAAATAAAGTTTTGAACCATTGTACTGCCCATACAGTGGAAAAACAATGTCTTTTCACAATCTGAAAGCTTTTCTCAACATCATCAAGGTTTTACTCGCATAAGCAATAACACATTTGTCTGAATCATGTTTCTGATATAACACTGCACTGATGCTGCTACTAGTATGTCCTACCTCTAGATAAAAAGCCTTATCCATTTGTGGGTAAGCAAGACATGGTGCTTGACTCAGACTATCTTTTAGAGCTTGCATGGCTGTCTCTTACTCCTCCCCCCACACGGAGGGTTTTGACTTTTTTAGCAGCCTGGTGACAGGATAGGCAATTTCTGCATAGTTCTGGATAAACTCTCTTGAGTAGTTACAGATCCCTAGAAAACTGTGTAACTCTTGTAACGTTTTAATTTTGGACTGCCTCAACTTTGGTATGCTGAGGATGAAGCCCATCAGGACTAACTTCATGCCCAAGATAGTTTACCCAATCTCTGAACCATTGCCCCTTGGTAAGGACAACTTGCACCAGCGGCTTTTGGCTGGTTTAACATGTAGGTGACCTCAGCTAGGTGCTCCTTAAAAGTGTTGCTTTTGATCATACATTATCCACATAAACCACATTTCCTCTGCTTTCCACATCAGGCATGGCCTTGTGCAGAAAGATATTGAACCGCTGGTGAATTTAAGTACCCAAAGGACACCTATTTCATATGTACTGTCTCCTTTCAAAGGTAAAAGTCAGTTTATATTGATTTTTTGGGTCTACTTTTAAAGTCCAGAATCCATTTGCTATATCTAGTGTAGTGAAATATTTGGCACCTTCAACTTTGGCCAAACTTTGGTCCAAATGTGGTATGGGCCAGCGAGATAAAGACACCTGTTGGTTTAATTTTCTATAGTCAATAGTGAGTCTCCACTTTCCTGTGGGTTTTAGTACAGGCCAAATGGAGGAATTATATATAGAGTTTACCTGTCTTATAATTCCTCACTCCATTAAGGTATCCAGTATCTCTTGTATATGTTCACAAGATGCTAATGGTATTCTGTACTGGCGTACATAAACTGGACCCTTTAGTAGGGTTGGTAGGTACCCTGGTAATATGGAGGTCAGTTACCCCACAATTATCAGCAGTTTTTGCAAACATGTCCTTAAACTGAAGGAACATTTCACAAACTTTTTTTTTCTTCCATTTCACAATTACAATTTTGTATAGCTTGCTCAATTTGTTCTTTAAAATCTGGGAAAGGTAAATTTTTACCTATTTCTACCTCATCTTCTATTATCTCAGAAACATTTTCAGCATTAATCACATGATACTCTTTAAATAGTTTTGTTTTATTAACCATAGTGGACAGCACAAGGTAATCATTTTCAGCTTTACATGCCTAGATGTTTTCCTTATCTACTGGGCAAATCTCTTGTAAAGCAATTAAACCATTTGGTAGGGACCTGATTTCTTCATCTATGTCATCCTGAACGATGTCTTCTGGTTGCTCCCCAATAACTGGAACAGTTAACTCCAAATCATAAAAGGAGTCCCCCTATCGCTACCCCTAACTCACAGTTAGCTGCTATAGTGATAGGCTCTATTGTTGGGTTATGTACCCAGAGGTGCATTACTCTGCTGCTCATGGTCAAGCAAGGTATGGAGTGGATTTTTAAACCCATTTCACTAAGTTGCTTGTTAAGCACAAACAGTGCAGTCTTGTCAGGCATTTCTTGGCCTTTTTTTACATTGACCCTAAGAGAAAAATCTCTGACATTACTTGGAATTTTTGTAGTGAACTCATTTACCACCTGGCACACTTGAGGAATAGTTTGTCCAAACCTCAAGGCCTGTGGTGTCACTTTTATTGGGTAAGGGTTCCCCCTTATTTGTGACCAAAGAACATCATTGGCTAGGTCAATATACACACCCAATCATATGAGGATGTTTAACCCCAGGTACATGGGAGATTTTAGGCCTTGTACTACCTTTACACAGTGTTGTATTTTTTTTTTGCCCTATTTTGAGGTTTAAAGCACAGATACCTATGCTTTTCACATTAGTGGTCTGATATGGGACATTTTCCAACTACTTCTGTTTCTTTACACATGTTAAACTAGGCCTCTGCCTTTTTAGTTGTTTAACCAGGAGTAGCACACTAAGCTGAAAGTTTTTTTACAGGAGTGACCTGGGAGCACAGGGAAGTTAAGTGACTTGCTCAGAGTCACACAGTATGCAAGTGGAAGCTGTGGGATTCAAACCCAGGTCTGGTCTGCTGGATGTCACCAGATTTGCAGCTCAGAGCCTTAAACCACTGCGCCATACTGCCTCCCAACATCTTGTAAAACAGTTTATTAATTAAACAGTGCTCATAACTAAACATAACACAGAATTCACTATTTGCAAATTCTCTGCTTTGATGGGCACCTTTAACCTGCCTTTCTCTGACCTTATATCGCAGAGTAAGGACTTGTGACTTAGTGGCTGTGTTTCATTTTCACCATCCCCAGAGGGTGTTGGGTACTCTGAATTCGATGTCTCTGTCAACTGCAGGGTGTGCATCTGAGACAGCAGGGTCCACTTCCTTGCTGAAGAAAGTGAGGCCTCTTGCATTAATCTCAGACTTTACCACATTATGCTTTGACAGACAAACCACATGAGCTTTGCTTTTCCATGGAGCCACATTTTAGGATCACCTAGTATAGACAGATTAGGAGTATCACAACATGCAAAATTAAATTTAATTGTTGCATCCTTTTTCTCAAGGTAACATGATTCTGATTGTTTAGCAACCTTAAGACTCTTCCCAAATGGAATGGGCTGATTTACCTGTGCCACAGAATTTCATGGAAATAGTTAATGATAGGCCAACATCTTTTTAGGAGGTCATTTTTAATTAAGAAATCATCCCCAGTTCTATCAGTGATATACACCGGGTGGTTGACATCCATCTTGCCAAACCTCAGTTTCAGCCACACTTTACCCAGGGTCTGTTGAGCCCCCCCCCACATAACCTGCTACTTGTAAGCCATCAGAGAGGGTTCTTAACACCTTAGAGTCACCTACTACATTAACCAGTTTGTCATAAAAGCTTCTGGACATCAAGGTAACTTCTGCTTTAGAGTCAACTAACACTTCATGACTTAGGCTGTTTTTAATATTGATGTCAAAGTAAAACCTATCTGCTCCCCCCTTTAGGGATTAAGTTACCCAGGTAGAATTTGCTTTTCTTAACTCCTGGCAATATGGCAGGTTTACTGTGACACTCTAAACTGCCTGCAGCAGTAACTATGGATACCTCTAGGGTAAGGTCCGGTTTTGCATTAACACTCTCATTTTCCAATTTCATATCAGTTTATTACCATTGTTAGCAATGCAATTTTATTAAACTGGGCAGCATTAGGAAGAACAGAAGGCTCTAGTCATTGGCCATTATTATTGGTTCCACTGTTGCTTGAAGTTGCAGATGGGTTCTGCACAGGTGTGGGAGGGAGACCAAATGCTGGATCAGCAATTTAAATTTTCCCATCTCCTCCTCATTTATTCCCTGTATTTCCTCCATGACTGGGAACCAGGTTGAGGTCTGTCTTGGAACCTGTAACCATCTTGCTTATTGTTATAGTTTTGGTGCCCCTATGAACACCTCTACCACCCCTATAGTCATTGTTGTATCCTCTGTAGTATCTTCTCCCATACTCTTTGCTGTGTCCTCTACCAGGATCATAACCTCAATAGGAGATTCCTTGGTTTTGATTTGGCTGAGGTTGTGGGACTTGCTGAGGGGTTTGATAGAACCATGACTTACGGCCAGGTGGTGGAACCACCACAGGTGAAGCTTGGGCAGGGTTGGTAGGTTGGATTACTACTGTGGGGTCAGGCACAGCCTTAGACTGCTCTACAGCTTTTCCTGGTTGAGTGTTGTTACCTCTTTTCTTCTTTTGTCTCCTATTTTTGGGGGTGGATAGCTCACCCCCTTTTATAGCCAAAGTATCTGAAGTAATTACTTCAGACATTTGGACCTGAGATTGGGGCCCCTCCTTTTCTATGGAGGAGAGTCATCACCTCTTCCAAAGTCCCAGATGTGTTCTGCCTGTCTGGCAATCTAGTGGATGTCCCTGGACCTTTTGATAAGCTCAAGTGCCAATTGTGTCCTGATAGCATGGGGTAAACCTTGGTAATATGCATCTCGGAAGTCATCTGAATCACTGTCTGAGTGATCTTCTGCTCCAAAGTACACATCGTTTAGCCTGCAATAATATTCCCTAGGACTTTGATCAGCCCCACACTGCATTTGGTAGGCTGTACGTTTAGCGGGTCCTCAGTGCGGTATTTACCAAACTCCTTTTTTAGGAATTTATACAGTTTGTCAGGTTTGTTCCTACTTTCTCTAGACATTCTTGACCACTCTGCTCAAGGGTCATCAACAGACCACCTAATCACAAAACTCTGTTCTCCCTCATCAGTTATGCACACAGATTCAAAACACTTTTTCAGTCTTTGAATATGCTGCTCAATGCCCTCTTCCACAGATTTAGAATTATATCTCTCACCTACCAATTTCAAAGCTTGAGTAACTTTTTTTTATTTTAAATACCCCTGTTTCTTTTCAGAAATCTTTTTATTTTTCCTGGACCCATCAGATGAGTCACCTTCAGAATCAGAGCTTTCTTTTTGCCTAATTTTGTATATCTTTTTATGCTTATCACTTGGTTCCTCGTCTAAAATGGAATATTCCTTTTCAGGGGAGGAGACATCTGGTCCAGATTTCTCAGATGCATTTATTTTTACATGATTTTTACTTTTGCTTTAGGTATCACCATTTTGGGCCTGTAAATCTCTGACTTTTTCTTGGTTTACAGAGGTGTTGCTCCAAAAGGGTACACCACTCTTTCCATTGTTTTTTGTCACTTTCACATTGCTCCCTTACATTATTATACATTTGTACCATGAGATCATGTGATGAGCTGATTGGGGAAGGACGTGCTGAGTGGAGCTCCCGGGCCCTACCGAAACAGTTTTAATATAAAGTTATATTTGACCCTGCAGGGTGATGGAAATAGGGTGGCTAGCCTGCTAGAGTCTCCTGTTCTCCCTTAAAAAATCTCTTGGCTCCAATTTTGAGTCTTTTATTCGCTGAAGCGCAGAGGCTCACGGGGCCGACTATGACACCCGAGATGGAATAAGAAACTCCTGAGAGCCTGGACACATGAGCACCGGCAATGAAGCATCCAAAACCCCCATCGCCTGTGCTGGAGGACCAAGGGCCTAGTTCGGAGATGGCAGGAGGGGGTCAGGCATCCCCCGAAGACATTACAGAAATTAAGAACTTACTTTAGGGGCTTGTGGCTGACTTCTCTACAGTAAAGCCAACACTGAATGCTTTGGCACAAAGAATCGGAGATGTGGAGGCGTGTATGGCCTCTCAGGAATGCAAAACCCTCTCGCATGTTCAGGATCTGGTGGCTCTTCGAAAGCAAGTACGAAAGTTGGAGGATCGAGTTGAGGACCAGGAATCTCGTAGTCGGAGAAATAATTTAATCCTGGTCGGTCTCCTGGAGAGATCGGAGGGTGCAGATTGCATTACATTTATTCAGGATTTGCTAATGAAGCTTTTAGGCCCAACACCATATGGGGACTCATACAACCTGGAGAGAGCTCATCGGTCGGTCAGAGAGGTACTCCTGCCAGGGGCCAGACCGAGAGTCATCATTATGCGGTTTGTAAACTTTAAGGAGAAGTCACATGTTTTAAACAAAGCCAGAGCATTAAAAAATCTACAGTGGAATGGTGCGTCCCTGTTGGTATTCCAGGATCAAACCCTGGCAATCTGGGAGAAGCAGAAGGAGTATGGGAAATAAAGAAAAGCTCTATCTGGCTGGAGTGAAGTTCAGAATTCAGCACCCTGCCACTCTGGTGGTGAAATTACAGTCCAGGGACCGGAGGTATCTAACGGCGAAGGATGCGGCAGAGGGACTGCGACTGGAGCTCCCGGACCTGTTTAAATCTATGACCTGAAAATGGCCCATGAGGGAAGGCTCTGACCAGACATGGTACTTTCTAGGGATCTGGGCATATTAATGAAAGCTGGACAATAAGGAAGAAATGAACTGAAGAACTTTATAAAAGAGGGGGAAGTGGGGACAAGGAAGAAAGAAGAAGAGAAGAAGAGTAAAAGGAAGACAAGGAGAGAGAGACAAGAAGGAAAAGGAACAGAAGAAAATATTTATTTATTTATTTTCCTCTCTCTTTCTTGTTTTTTTGCAGCATCTCCCTCCAGGATTGGGGGGGGGTCGGGGCTGTTTTGTTTTTCATAGTTCCTTTATTATTCTAATATGGGCCAGAACTATTTGGTGGGATGGATTAATCTCACTCTGAACCGAGGACTCATTAAATATAGTTTGGTGGGGTTGTTATTTAATCCAGGTGTAAACATAGGCTTATAATATGTACTTGATCTCTACTTCAGATCTAAAGTGATTAGATTTTAATTTAGGAACCCACTGTGACAAGAATCTGAGATTTCATGAGGGGACGTTCTATTCATTTTTTGCCATGTTTGGCCATTGCTATTTGCCTCAGCCCAGATACTATTGCTAATTTATTTATTTTTTCTCTCTGCATAACATAATAGGGCATACTCAAAGTTATAGTTACGAGTGAAAACTAAGGGGGGCGAGAGGGGGGATGGGCATACAGTTAAGGGAATTAAGAAGATATAGAGGTGATAGTAATGATTTGGGGGGTCTGGGGGTCCGCTCAGTAGATGGTTCATCTACGTATCTATCTGGCTAGGAGGACGATCGAAGGATCAGGGAGTGGGGGGGGATTATTGGGAGAGGGAAAAGAGAGTCCACGACCTACATATATGAAAAGGCAGATTTTGTTGGAACGAGAAGCAGGGGTGTAAACAAGATTGCATGATCAATATTAAAATTATTACTTGGAATGTTAAAGGCCTCAGAGGGAGAAGGAAAAGAATTGTGATATTAAAACATATCCATCAGCTGGAGCTCAGATCGTGCTTGCAGGAGACCCATCTACTAAAGGAGGAGCTGGGTCTCTTAAAGAAACTGTGGGTAGGACAGGTTTTTGGAGACAGAAATGCTAAAGCCTCGGGGGGTAGCGATTTTGATTGGGAAAGAATGTCCGTTTACAGTCCTACAGGTTAAAACTAGAGAAGACTATAGGGGGATCTATGTTACGGAGACTATTATGGGTAAACTACTATCGATTGCCTCTATATATGCTCCCACACCACCTAACCCGGACTTTTTTGCTTCGGCAGAAGTGGATATATTTTCACCCCATCCCCTAATCTTAGCAGGAGACTGGAACCTTTGCTTTAATAATAGGGTGGACAAAAGGCCCCCTTCAATGCGGCCACCTTCTATAGCACAGGCAGCTACGGCTAAACTCCTGGAGGTAGCAGCGCTGGTTGATCCAATCATGGTTTGTAGCAAAGGGGGCCATACCATGACTTTCTATTCGGGGGCACACAAAACTCATTCAAGAATCGATTTTTTTTTGGTTAATAAAGAAGCAATCCAGGGTGTGAGGGAGCTGATCACTCATACTAGAATATTATCTGACCACTCTCCAGTCCAACTGATCTGGATGATGGAAACTCTCCCAATGAAGCCATACAGATGGAGACTTGATGACTCTTTACTAGTAGATGAAAATATGTTACCAAGATTAGAGCAGGCATTAGTGGAAATCATACAGACCCAAATTCCAACACTTTCAGACATGAGATTAAGATGGCCAACCTGTAAAGTTTTATATTCTGGTTTAGCTCAGAGGTTCACAGCTAGAAGAAATAGTATGAGAAGGGCGAGAGAAGAGTTTATTCTGGGTGCTATCAACTCACTGGCTCCCCCTAGAGGGTACCTCTGAGGGGCTAGACCTAGAGCTTAAGGAATTAAGAGATGAGATGGCAAGCATTCTCTATGGTAAGTTAGATCAGTGGTCTGAAAAGATTCAGGCAAATTATCTAATGCAGGGAGATACCCCGGGTAGGCTTCTTGCAAATAGAATAAAAGAATGGGAGGCGGCTCGTGTGATTCCAATGATAAGCTTCCGGGGGAAATAATAACAGAGCCCCAGAAAATGGCTGATGCCTTTGCGGCCTACTTTGTGGAGATTTATCAGGGGAGTGTTTCAGTCAGGGGAGGAAGATATTATGGGGTTCTTGGAAGGCATGCCTCTTCCAAAATTGGATCAAGAACAAGCTCAGTGGTTAGCCGCCCCTATTTTGGATTTGGAAATATTAGAGGTGATCAATTCACTCCCGAATGGTAAGACACCGGGACCAGATGGTCTAACAGCTCAATTTCACCAAGGTTGATATGGATGCCCTGTTTGAGGCCTACCTGGATCAAGAGCCGCTTCACAGCGGACGGCAGGGAACACCACAGGCCCATGCTGCTGCATGGGAGGATGTGGCATGTGCAGTGAACCTGCATGGCAGCCAGCAGTGCTCCATGCAGGAGTGCAAGAAGAAGATGGGCACAGACAGGAGGAGGATAAAGGAGAAGGTGGCTGCCATCAGGGCAGCACGAGCTGTGACAGGTGGGGGACAGCCGGAGGTGCTACGCCTCACCTCACAGGAGGAGAGGGTTGCTGGCAGCATGCTGCGTTGTGCCATTGAGGGTGTTCTGGGTGGTAGATTCCAGACGGGTGGCAGCCCGTCACTGCATGGTAGGTCATGGTCTGTATATTGGGGGGCAGGGTAGGTCACATGCAGTGACGCAACTTTGTTTTCCCTTACAGATTCTGAGCATCTGCATGGGTCAGCAGTGGTGGGCCTGTCCACTGAGGCCAGTTAGATGGAGATGGAGGAGGGCCCATCCACCTCCACAGGTATACGTGGCTCAGTGCGACAGTGGGCCCGCCTGGCTGTCAACACTGATGTTGTTGGAACAGGTGTGGAGGAGGCCCTGTCCATGTCCCAGCATGCCGGCTGGTGCCGGGTCTGTCACCGTTAATGATGTCACTAACACTATGGGCAGTGACACGTGTGTGCCACGGGATGGCCACACAGCAGGTAATATTGCGGCCATGGCTGTGGGTGGTGCCACCATGGAGGCCTGCGTGTCATCACAGTCCCGGCCTGTGCCTGTCAGCACCAGTGGGGCAGCACTGGTGTGTGTACAGACAGTGGGACTGTTGCGGTCACTGCGGTGGCACCAGTGAGCCCTGGGGAGCTGCAGCCAGAGGGGCAGCATCAGCAGTCGGCCAATGGGCTTGGAGGTACAGTGCCAGGGGGCAGCGTCTGTGCACCGCCTGTGGACATGCCCAGATCTGGTCCTGATGTGCAGCGCCCACCCTCAAGGAGTGCTGAGCATCAGGACTGCACACACCCTGAGGGACAGGATGTGACATCGGTGGATGCACTGTGTGCGACTCTGGAGGGGGCAGAGGAGCGTCGCAGCAGAGACACCTCTCTGATCCTGGCAGGGATGGACCGGTTTCGGAAGGATGTGACCGCTGCCATTGACAGGCAGACACAGGCATTCACTGCTGTCATGGCCACAATGGGCACACAGTTATTTGTCAATGTGTCGCAGACACCATGCAGTGCACTGTCCACCCCCCCCATTTCCGGCATTGTGTGACACCATCCTTGTCGACACCAGGTTCAGCTGTGGGCATCCCAAGCATGCCTGGCGCAGGCATGTTTGGTGTGCTGCAGACCCCTGCATGAGCACGGTTGCGTTCACGCAGTGGAACCCCTGGGGAACCATCGGTGCCACCCCATGAGGCCAGTGGTCAGCCTATCAGTGCTGGCGTGTCTCGGCGGTGCTGCCCAATCATCTGTGGTGGCTGGGGCACTGTGGCACATGACTGACCTGTCTCCTAATGTGGCTACTGTCTGGTGCTGCCCTATGTGCATTGTGTCATTCAGCGGGCAATGCGGGTTGAATTCCAGCCCTGCCGGACACGAGATCTATCTGCATACCCTTCCGGCTGTTGTCCGCGTTGCGTGTGCATGATGATGTCTGCATTGCACTGTACACCAATGTGCAATGGTGCTCAGCATCTAACACACGCACAATGACAGACAGTGGGTGTGGTGGTCTGTGGACATGTGTGTGGCTAGGGCTGGCATTCTGGGTCAGTGTGTCTGCTACCCTTTGTGCATGTCTGGTGTGGTGTGGTGTGTGTGTGTGTGTTTGTCCACGTGGCATGTTAGACCTCACCAATCCCTGCTTGTGTGTGTGGTTCCATGCCCAGCCAGTTCCCTTGATGGCATGCACCCCTGGTGTGTGTCCATGCATGTTTGTGGGTTGTGCCTTAGCCACTGGTAGTTGCACATGGCCCCATAACCTACCTGGGTTGGCTGGAGTGCTCCTCCATGATGGTGTCCCGGTGCAGCTGTGCCAGCCGGATCAGGCGGGGGTCCCATCATCCAAGGGGGGCTGCCCATCACCATTGTCACTGGTGTCCTCATCGTCCCCATCGCTGTCCCCCTCTTCGACCTGTACAGCTATCCCACATTCGTTGGCCATGTTGTGCAGGATGCAAAAGGCCAGGAATAGCCTGCAGGCCTTTGAGGGGCTGTACTGTAGGGCACCGCTGGAGGTGTCCAGGCAATGGAAATGTGCCTTCAGCATCCTGAACACCCGCTCGATGACATTACATGTGGTGGCGTGTGCCTCATTTTAGCATTGCTGCAATGGGGTCACAGACCACCAGTAGGGTGTGAGCAGCCAGGGATAGAGTGGGTATCCACTGTCACCTGTGTGTAGAGGGTGGAGGTTAGTTTGGTGATCAGCATCGCCCTGCCCCAGGCCATGTAGGCCACTATCCATGTCACCTCTGACCATGCCCCCCCCAGGCCCTATGATTGTCCATGTGGTTTACATACTCACCCACTAGGTGGCTAGTGGGGATATCCCCACTCTCGAATCTGTGGAACAATGCTGACTGGTGCCAGATGAAGGCATCATGTGCTCCCCAGGGTGCATTGCACAGACATTGATTATGCACCCCCTGGCGTCACAGACCACCTGGCAGTTGATGCTGGCATAGCACTTGCGATTTATATATGTGGCCCCTCGGGGCCAGGTGGTGTGTGGATGGCAACATGGGTGCAGTCTATTGCCCCTAGCATGCCAGACATACGTGCTACCCTGTGGAACTCCTGTATGTTTGCTGTGCACTCCGCCGGTGTGCTGGGTAAATGGATGTACTCCGCAGCATGCGGCAGCAGTGCACTGAGGAATTGGGTGAGGTGGCATGATGTGGCCGACTGGGCTATGCCTGTGGTGTCCCCAGTTGGTCTCTGGAAGGTACTCGTGATGAGCAAGCACATGCAAGCTGTCACTTTCGTCTCCACTGACTGAGCATGGCTCTGTCGTGTGGCTGCCTGCATCACATCACTGCACAGCTCACAGAGCTGCCTCAGAATTACCCAATTCAGGTGGTACTGGCCCACGATCTCTGTATCACTATGCAGCTCGAAGCTGGTGCCGGCTTGGTACTGCCCGTTGGGGGCATACTGCTGACGGGCCCTTCCACGGCCATGTCCCCCTGCTGCCCGCCTTCTCACCCCCTCATTACTGCCTCCATCTGGATGGTGGCACTGGCCATGTCCCTGGCTTGTGTTCACCCCCCCTGGAAGCTGTTTTTGTATTCCCCCATTATCTTGGCTGCTACTTCCCCTGCACCAGGAACACCTGACTGTGCTGGCCTCACTGCTGTGTGACAAGTACTTCCCCCTTCTGCACTGTGGCTCCCCACACCTTCCCCTGAGCCTGTGGGTTCCAGGTGCTCTTTCCAGGCCTGCTCTGTGTGTCCCTGCTGCCCAGTTTGTCTTGCTAGAGTTCAGCCTCATGTGCCTTCCCTGTAGCGTTCTTGCGGCTCTCCCTTGCTCCCTTTTATTTTGGCACATTTCCGCTATGGCGCAACTTCCGCTGGCTCCCCTATTGTGCATGGGGCATGTTGTTGAATATCGCACAGCACCATTTATGCATTGTTCCTCCCCCTTCAGTTGCGCATACATTCATTATCATTGCACTGTTGCTCAGTGTGATTTGGGGGGGCGCAACTGCCTCCTGCTGAATATTGCAGAATGGCACGTTTTCGGACTTGCGCAGGCACAACCCTATTGTGCATGGCTCAACTCTTTTGAATATCTGGCCCTGTGACTTTTTTCCTGTTTTAGTTATTTTCTGCTTTTGAACCTGCAACTCTGGACTCACTGCTATTTAACAGCACTGCAGACTTGCTGGCTGGTAAATTTTAGTCAGTCTTTTGTTCAGGCTTTTAACAGAAATTCCAAAACATTACTTTTAGTCCAAATTCTCAGTATGCAAAACATAGGTCTTGCTTGATCCAATGCTGGAAAAAGTCCTTTTTGTAATAGTCAGTTGCAGCTGGACCTGTGGCAGAGTTATGCAGGTTTCAGGCTGGTTTAGCACTCCTTGCGGTGGCAATGTTAAAGCCCAAGTAATGTTTTCAGCAGGTGTGGCTTTGGGCTTTGAGCGTAGTATAAGTCCAAGCTTATCCAAAATTGTCAGCACATTGAACACAGGTCTTCACACACCAACGAATTAAACAGTTTTGGGCTGGCTTTGCCAGCATCCCATTTATGTCCCCCTTACTGGGCGACATCACCATCAAGTTATGATTGGTCTCAGCACTCTTTGAGGGTGGTACTTTAGCCCCTGCAAAGCCTTTTTTTTCAATATGACCTCATCCTGAAAACTATTTTTGATATGAAGCAATTCTTCTTTCTTGCATCTATGTGCACCTTTGTACATATATAAGACTCACATTATTAAATGCAACTAAAGGAGAGGATTCATTTGAAACCAAACATGATGGTGTCAATTTTAATATAAAATCTATAATTTATAAAAGTATTATAAAACGTTTTCCTTTATAGATATCTAAAAAAGTATTTACAGATTTCAGAAGTACATTTTTTCCTGTTTAAAATGATGTTACTTTGGCATACCTGCTACCATTAGAAATGTGTAAATTTAATAAAACTTCTTTAAGACAGGGATCTCCGTTGTTCAAAATAAATGAACTGTAACCTCATGTAGCTATCCAGAGGCTGATAACCCACCTGACTAGTTGTTTCCTATTAAACACTTTACCCTCATTCCACTGAAAAGGTGTCAAGGTCAGCTTACTACAGACACCAAATTTGTCAATATATTTTAAACAGTTTTGAGGCTACAGATTTTTGTAAATAGCTCATAAAACACTTTGTTGATGGGTTAAAAACTTACTTCCTGGGCAGGTACATGTATTTTCAATAACCTGTATAATTTTGAAATGTATCAGAGTTTTTGTATATTTTCTATAAATAAAAGTCTTAATTTCTTAAAGCCAGTCTAAATCTATGTTAGCCTCTGAGATGTGCTCTGGCTGGTACTGAAAAACAAGGTTGTAAATTATGTCAAGTTTCAAGTTCTTCTGCTACTAATTGGAAGAGGCCATTCAATTTAAACAGACTATCCTAGAAACATTTTTTTTCTGAAGTTGACCATATATGCTCTATCCCCTTTTCATGGCATCATTATTCTATATTAGTATTCTAGCCTTAAACAGCATTGCCCTTGTTTTAAAGATTCATTTAGACATTAATTTGATTAGAAACATGTATAGGACTTAGTAATTAAGCCAATATAAGGACATAGGATAACAATTAAGAATATAATAATATTATAATAAAATATTTAACTCAGATTAGTTCTGTTCCTACATTTCCCCCTTTTGAATCAAAATGCACCTTAAAAATGCATTTTGTAATTTAACATGATAGTTTTACTATACATGGGTATATAGGTTTAAGCTTTGCAGGGAAAACAAAACATAAAAGACAGAGTTGTATCATCATGCAGTAACTTATGACATCATCAGAACACTACATCATCACATGTGACATCAGAGATGTGAAATCACTAGATGACATCAGTGGAGACATACTATCTTGCATAGATAGGTGTACAGTACTACATGAACTAACATGAGTAAACATGATTACAACTATGCACACTTTTAAAATAACATTTTTTACATTGTTAAACATTTTAATACAACAAATTTTGTTTATTAACTTTAGAAAAATCAGCATTACAATTGACATTTTGGCTAGACACTAATTCCTTATCACCACTCACTGATTTATTTAGAACATTTTCCCATGTTTTATTGCAGTCACGATATTGCCTCAACTGATTAATATGAACCCATTTAGGTACTACCTCTCCAGTGATTTTATGCTTTAGTTTAATTTGGTAGACTGCAGGTGAGATTTTGTCAGTTATCACAAAGGGTCCTTGCCAACTCAGAAGAAACTTTTTGATCTTGGCTTTATCTCTACTGTAGTAAAAGTAAAACACTTTATCACCAATTTGATACTCTTTTGGACTAGTTTTCCTTCATAATATGACTTAGAAGCTTCAACACTTTTCTCTAAGTTTTTTTGAGCAAATGCAAATATTTCTCACAAATGCTGTTTTAAATGGGTTACATATTTATGTGTTGTAGTGGCACATGCTGAATTTACATTTCCTATGGTATACAGGAGATGTAAAGGTAACACTTTCTGTTTTTCTGTCATCATTTTAAAAGGAGGAAAACCTGTAGACTTATTAGGAGTAGCCCGCATGGCCATTAATACCAGTGGTAACTTTACATCCCAATTTTTTCCTGAAGAACTGATATATTTCTTCAGTGTATACACAATTGTTTGATTAGTGCATTTCACCTGTCCAGATGACTGTGGATGGTGGGACACATGTAGTTCCCTCTGTACTCCTTGAATTTTCCACACGTTCTCTATTACTTTTCTTGTGAAATGAGGACCTCAATCAGACTCTGCTCTTAATGGTAATCTCCATCGACTAAACACATGGTTTATTAATAAGAAGGCGGTGGTTTCAGCAGTGTTATTTGGAACAGGTATACACTCGACCCATTTTGTGAACAGACAAGTAACTGTCAAAAGGTATTGATTATCCCTTGAAGATCTGGTAACAGGACCAATCCAGTCAATCTGGATGTTTGACCAAGGCATAGCAATGCCCTTTGACTGTAGTAGTGCTCTATGTCTAGGAGTAGCTAGTTGGAACTTGCAACAGGTTATGCACCCTTGTACATACCCTGCAACATCATCATACATGTAGGGCCAGTAGGCTATCTCTTTCAAGGTTTCATAAGTTCTTCTATCCCCCTATGTGCTCCTGATGGTTTATTATGGGCATGTTGTAACATAATTCCCCTGTGGCCTAAAGGAACTACCCATTGGACCTCATGTGGGTTTTTACCAGTCCTTACCAAGAGATTATTCCTTAATTGGAATTTGTCCTTCTGGTTATACATGGCTGTCAGGTCCTGGCTATCCTGTAGGTCATTGTCAGAAATCATGCTTTTAGTGGGATCCTTAATGAAACGATAACATTTACCTACCACTTTATCCTCTTGTTGCATTTTTACTAAATCAGAGTCAGGTTTTTTACTATACAAGTGTAGAATCTTATTTTCCTGTTTTTGCTGCTTTTGCCTGTGGGTAACCACATCCACCTTAGCCTGAACAGGAGGGATAAAGTTCCATTCTTCTCCACTTAAAGCTCCTTCCCTAGCCAGAGCATCTGCTAGGTCATTTCCTGTTTTGTCTGGTCCCTGCATTTTGGAGTGTCCTTTTACCTTTTTTCAATAAACAACCAGCTTATGTTCCTGAACCAACTTATCTATGGCTAAGTTGAGATCTGCATGTATTACCTTACTGCCTCTTGAATTGATCATATCATTCACCTTTTACCCTGGTAAATGTGTAAGGAAGTCCTGCCTAACATAATCAGAGTCATTAAAAATTACAATGTCTCGTAACTTGTGTTGTACTGCAGTCTGTACGACTATATAGGTGGCTTCCAATTTTGCATATTGGTTAGACTTAGGACCAAGCTTGTACTTGATAGGAGTACATGGTACATTATCTTGCCATAACACTCCTAAACCAGAACATTGGTCTTCACCTTGCCTGAATGAACAACCATAAACATAGTCTCTAGGTAAATTTTCACACACATTTTTATCATAGTGGTGGTGCCTGTTATGGTGGTACACCATATCCAACTCAAAAGATAGGTCAGGGTCTTGTACTGGAAGTTCATCTACAGCACAATTATGCATGTTCAGGTCTGCTAACCCTTGAGCTACTGTATTCCTTTTGTTCTTTGTATACTTAACCTCTAGGGGTAGGCCCTGGAGTGTTAAGTTCCAGGCCACAATTTTGCTGCTAGACACATTACCATCCTTAAGTTTCTGGCTCCCCAGAAGGATAAGAGGCTGGTGACCAGTCTCTACAACAATTTTTTTACCACAAAATAAAGTTTTGAACCATTGTACTGCCCATACAGTGGAAAACAATGTCTTTTCACAATCTGAAAGCTTTTTCTCAACATCACTCAAGGTTTTACTCGCATAAGCAATAACACATTTGTCTGAATCATGTTTCTGATATAACACTGCACTGATGCTGCTACTAGTATGTCCTACCTCTAGATAAAAAGCCTTATCCATTTGTGGGTAAGCAAGACATGGTGCTTGACTCAGACTATCTTTTAGAGCTTGCATGGCTGTCTCTTACTCCTCCCCCCACACGGAGGGTTTTGACTTTTTTAGCAGCCTGGTGACAGGATAGGCAATTTCTGCATAGTTCTGGATAAACTCTCTTGAGTAGTTACAGATCCCTAGAAAACTGTGTAACTCTTGTAACGTTTTAATTTTGGACTGCCTCAACTTTGGTATGCTGAGGATGAAGCCCATCAGGACTAACTTCATGCCCAAGATAGTTTACCCAATCTCTGAACCATTGCCCCTTTGGTAAGGACAACTTGGCACCAGCGGCTTTTAGCTGGTTTAACATGTAGGTGACCTCAGCTAGGTGCTCCTTAAAAGTGTTGCTTTTGATCATACATTATCCACATAAACCACATTTCCTCTGCTTTCCACATCAGGCATGGCCTTGTGCAGAAAGATATTGAAATCCGCTGGTGAATTTAAGTACCCAAAAGGACACCTATTTCATATGTACTGTCTCCTTTCAAAGGTAAAAGTCAGTTTATATTGATTTTTTGGGTCTACTTTTAAAGTCCAGAATCCATTTGCTATATCTAGTGTAGTGAAATATTTGGCACCTTCAACTTTGGCCAAACTTTGGTCCAAATGTGGTATGGGCCAGCGAGATAAAGACACCTGTTGGTTTAATTTTCTATAGTCAATAGTGAGTCTCCACTTTCCTGTGGGTTTTAGTACAGGCCAAATGGAGGAATTATATATAGAGTTTACCTGTCTTATAATTCCTCACTCCATTAAGGTATCCAGTATCTCTTGTATATGTTCACAAGATGCTAATGGTATTCTGTACTGGCGTACATAAACTGGACCTTTAGTAGGGTTGGTAGGTACCCTGGTAATATGGAGGTCAGTTACCCCACAATTATCAGCAGTTTTTGCAAACATGTCCTTAAACTGAAGGAACATTTCACAAACTTTTTTTTCTTCCATTTCACAATTACAATTTTGTATAGCTTGCTCAATTTGTTCTTTAAAATCTGGGAAAGGTAAATTTTACCTATTTCTACCTCATCTTCTATTATCTCAGAAACATTTTCAGCATTAATCACATGATACTCTTTAAATAGTTTTGTTTTATTAACCATAGTGGACAGCACAAGGTAATCATTTTCAGCTTTACATGCCTAGATGTTTTCCTTATCTACTGGGCAAATCTCTTGTAAAGCAATTAAACCATTTGGTAGGGACCTGATTTCTTCATCTATGTCATCCTGAACGATGTCTTCTGGTTGCTCCCCAATAACTGGAACAGTTAACTCCAAATCATAAAAGGAGTCCCCTATCGCTACCCCTAACTCACAGTTAGCTGCTATAGTGATAGGCTCTATTGTTGGGTTATGTACCCAGAGGTGCATTACTCTGCTGCTCATGGTCAAGCAAGGTATGGAGTGGATTTTTAAACCCATTTCACTAAGTTGCTTGTTAAGCACAAACAGTGCAGTCTTGTCAGGCATTTCTTGGCCTTTTTTTACATTGACCCTAAGAGAAAAATCTCTGACATTACTTGGAATTTTTGTAGTGAACTCTATTTACCACCTGGCACACTTGAGGAATAGTTTGTCCAAACCTCAAGGCCTGTGGTGTCACTTTATTGGGTAAGGGTTCCCCTTATTTGTGACCAAAGAACATCATTGGCTAGGTCAATATACACACCCAATCATATGAGGATGTTTAACCCCAGGTACATGGGAGATTTTAGGCCTTGTACTACCTTTACACAGTGTTGTATTTTTTTTTGTCTCTATTTTGAGGTTTAAAGCACAGATACCTATGCTTTTCACATTAGTGGTCTGATATGGACATTTTCCAACTACTCTGTTTCTTTACACATGTTAAACTAGGCCTCTGCCTTTTTAGTTGTTTAACCAGGAGTAGCACACTAAGCTGAAAGTTTTTTTACAGGAGTGACCTGGGAGCACAGGGAAGTTAAGTGACTTGCTCAGAGTCACACAGTATGCAAGTGGAAGCTGTGGGATTCAAACCCAGGTCTGGTCTGCTGGATGTCACCAGATTTGCAGCTCAGAGCCTTAAACCACTGCGCCATACTGCCTCCCAACATCTTGTAAAACAGTTTATTAATTAAACAGTGCTCATAACCTAAACATAACACAGAATTCACTATTTGCAAATTCTCTGCTTTGATGGGCACCTTTAACCTGCCTTTCTCTGACCTTATATCGCAGAGTAAGGACTTGTGACTTAGTGGCTGTGTTTCATTTTCACCATCCCCAGAGGGTGTTGGGTACTCTGAATTCGATGTCTCTGTCAACTGCAGGGTGTGCATCTGAGACAGCAGGGTCCACTTCCTTGCTGAAGAAAGTGAGGCCTCTTGCATTAATCTCAGACTTTACCACATTATGCTTT
Source organism: Neoceratodus forsteri (assembly GCA_016271365.2). NCBI lineage: Eukaryota > Metazoa > Chordata > Ceratodontiformes > Ceratodontidae > Neoceratodus > Neoceratodus forsteri. Next base: position 48,158,160 of record CM057451.1, read on the forward strand.
GACAGACAAACCACATGAGCTTTGCTTTTCCATGGAGCCACATTTTTAGGATCACCTAGTATAGACAGATTAGGTATATCACAACATGCAAAATTAAATTTAATTGTTGCATCCTTTTTCTCAAGGTAACATGATTCTGATTGTTTAGCAACCTTAAGACTCTTCCCAAATGGAATGGGCTGATTTACCTGTGCCACAGAATTTCATGGAAATAGTTAATGATAGGCCAACATCTTTTTAGGAGGTCATTTTTAATTAAGAAATCATCCCCAGTTCTATCAGTGATATACACCGGGTGGTTGACATCCATCTTGCCAAACCTCAGTTTCAGCCACACTTTACCCAGGGTCTGTTGAGCCCCCCCCCACATAACCTGCTACTTGTAAGCCATCAGAGAGGGTTCTTAACACCTTAGAGTCACCTACTACATTAACCAGTTTGTCATAAAAGCTTCTGGACATCAAGGTAACTTCTGCTTTAGAGTCAACTAACACTTCATGACTTAGGCTGTTTTTAATATTGATGTCAAAGTAAAACCTATCTGCTCCCCCCTTTAGGGATTAAGTTACCCAGGTAGAATTTGCTTTTCTTAACTCCTGGCAATATGGCAGGTTTACTGTGACACTCTAAACTGCCTGCAGCAGTAACTATGGATACCTCTAGGGTAAGGTCCGGTTTTGCATTAACACTCTCATTTTCCAATTTCATATCAGTTTATTACCATTGTTAGCAATGCAATTTTATTAAACTGGGCAGCATTAGGAAGAACAGAAGGCTCTAGTCATTGGCCATTATTATTGGTTCCACTGTTGCTTGAAGTTGCAGATGGGTTCTGCACAGGTGTAGGGAGGGGAGACCAAATGCTGGATCAGCAATTTAAATTTTCCCATCTCCTCCTCATTTATTCCCTGTATTTCCTCCATGACTGGGGAACCAGGTTGAGGTCTGTCTTGGAACCTGTAACCATCTTGCTTATTGTTATAGTTTTGGTGCCCCCTATGAACACCTCTACCACCCCTATAGTCATTGTTGTATCCTCTGTAGTATCTTCTCCCATACTCTTTGCTGTGTCCTCTACCAGGATCATAACCTCAATAGGAGATTCCTTGGTTTTGATTTGGCTGAGGTTGTGGGACTTGCTGAGGGGTTTGATAGAACCATGACTTACGGCCAGGTGGTGGAACCACCACAGGTGAAGCTTGGGCAGGGTTGGTAGGTTGGATTACTACTGTGGGGTCAGGCACAGCCTTAGACTGCTCTACAGCTTTTCCTGGTTGAGTGTTGTTACCTCTTTTCTTCTTTTGTCTCCTATTTTTGGGGGTGGATAGCTCACCCCCTTTTATAGCCAAAGTATCTGAAGTAATTACTTCAGACATTTGGACCTTGAGATTGGGGCCCCCTCCCTTTTTCTATGGAGGAGAGTCATCACCTCTTCCAAAGTCCCAGATGTGTTCTGCCTGTCTGGCAATCTAGTGGATGTCCCTGGACCTTTTGATAAGCTCAAGTGCCAATTGTGTCCTGATAGCATGGGGTAAACCTTGGTAATATGCATCTCGGAAGTCATCTGAATCACTGTCTGAGTGATCTTCTGCTCCAAAGTACACATCGTTTAGCCTGCAATAATATTCCCTAGGACTTTGATCAGCCCCACACTGCATTTGGTAGGCTGTACGTTTGCCGGGTCCTCAGTGCGGTATTTACCAAACTCCTTTTTTAGGAATTTATACAGTTTGTCAGGTTTGTTCCTACTTTCTCTAGACATTCTTGACCACTCTGCTCAAGGGTCATCAACAGACCACCTAATCACAAAACTCTGTTCTCCCTCATCAGTTATGCACACAGATTCAAAACACTTTTTCAGTCTTTGAATATGCTGCTCAATGCCCTCTTCCACAGATTTAGAATTATATCTCTCACCTACCAATTTCAAAGCTTGAGTAACTTTTTTTTATTTTAAATACCCTGTTTCTTTTCAGAAATCTTTTATTTTCCTGGACCCATCAGATGAGTCACCTTCAGAATCAGAGCTTTCTTTTGCCTAATTTTGTATATCTTTTATGCTTATCACTTGGTTCCTCGTCTAAAATGGAATATTCCTTTTCAGGGAGGAGACATCTGGTCCAGATTTCTCAGATGCATTTATTTTACATGATTTTTACTTTTGCTTTAGGTATCACCATTTTGGGCCTGTAAATCTTGACTTTTCTTGGTTTACAGAGGTGTTGCTCAAAGGGTACACCACTCTTTCCATTGTTTTTGTCACTTTCACATTGCTCCCTTACATTATACATTTGTACCATGAGATCATGTGATGAGCTGATCGGGGAAGGACGTGTTGAGTGGAGCTCCCGGCCCTACCAAACAGTTTTAATATAAAGTTATATTTGACCCTGCGGTGATGGAAATAGGGTGGCTAGCCTGCTAGAGTCTCCTGTTCTCCCTAAAAATCTCTTGGCTCCAATTTTGAGTCTTTTATTCGCTGAAGCGCAGAGGCTCACAACTATGACACCCGAGATGGAATAAGAAACTCCTGAGAGCCTGGACACATGAGCACCGCAATGAAGCATCCAAAACCCCCATCGCCTGTGCTGGAGGACCAAGGGCCTAGTTCGGAGATGGCAGGAGGGGGTCAGGCATCCCTGAAGACATTACAGAAATTAAGAACTTACTTTAGGGGCTTGTGGCTGACTTCTCTACAGTAAAGCCAACACTGAATGCTTTGGCACAAAGAATCGGAGATGTGGAGGCGTGTATGGCCTCTCAGGAATGCAAAACCCTCTCGCATGTTCAGGATCTGGTGGCTCTTCGAAAGCAAGTACGAAAGTTGGAGGATCGAGTTGAGGACCAGGAATCTCGTAGTCGGAGAAATAATTTAATCCTGGTCGGTCTCCTGGAGAGATCGGAGGGTGCAGATTGCATTACATTTATTCAGGATTTGCTAATGAAGCTTTTAGGCCCAACACCATATGGGGACTCATACAACCTGGAGAGAGCTCATCGGTCGGTCAGAGAGGTACTCCTGCCAGGGGCCAGACCGAGAGTCATCATTATGCGGTTTGTAAACTTTAAGGAGAAGTCACATGTTTTAAACAAAGCCAGAGCATTAAAAAATCTACAGTGGAATGGTGCGTCCCTGTTGGTATTCCAGGATCAAACCCTGGCAATCTGGGAGAAGCAGAAGGAGTATGGGGAAATAAAGAAAAAGCTCTATCTGGCTGGAGTGAAGTTCAGAATTCAGCACCCTGCCACTCTGGTGGTGAAATTACAGTCCAGGGACCGGAGGTATCTAACGGCGAAGGATGCGGCAGAGGGACTGCGACTGGAGCTCCCGGACCTGTTTAAATCTATGACCTGAAAATGGCCCATGAGGGAAGGCTCTGACCAGACATGGTACTTTCTAGGGATCTGGGCATATTAATGAAAGCTGGACAATAAGGAAGAAATGAACTGAAGAACTTTATAAAAGAGGGGGAAGTGGGGACAAGGAAGAAAGAAGAAGAGAAGAAGAGTAAAAGGAAGACAAGGAGAGAGAGACAAGAAGGAAAAGGAACAGAAGAAAATATTTATTTATTTATTTTCCTCTCTCTTTCTTGTTTTTTTGCAGCATCTCCCTCCAGGATTGGGGGGGGGGTCGGGGCTGTTTTGTTTTTCATAGTTCCTTTATTATTCTAATATGGGCCAGAACTATTTGGTGGGATGGATTAATCTCACTCTGAACCGAGGACTCATTAAATATAGTTTGGTGGGGTTGTTATTTAATCCAGGTGTAAACATAGGCTTATAATATGTACTTGATCTCTACTTCAGATCTAAAGTGATTAGATTTTAATTTAGGAACCCACTGTGACAAGAATCTGAGATTTCATGAGGGGACGTTCTATTCATTTTTTGCCATGTTTGGCCATTGCTATTTGCCTCAGCCCAGATACTATTGTTAATTTATTTATTTTTCTCTCTGCATAACATAATAGGGCATACTCAAAGTTATAGTTACGAGGAAAACTATAAAGGAGGAGGGGATGGGCATACAGTTAAGGGAATTAAGAAGATATAGAGGTGATAGTAATGATTTGGGGGTCTGGGGTCCGCCTAGTAGATGGTTCATCTACGTATCTATCTGGCTAGGAGGACGATCGAAGGATCAGGGAGTGGGGGGGGGATTATTGGGAGAGGGAAAAGAGAGTCCACGACCTACATATATGAAAAGGCAGATTTTGTTGGAACGAGAAGCAGGGGTGTAAACAAGATTGCATGATCAATATTAAAATTATTACTTGGAATGTTAAAGGCCTCAGAGGGAGAAGGAAAAGAATTGTGATATTAAAACATATCCATCAGCTGGGAGCTCAGATCGTCGCTTTGCAGGAGACCCATCTACTAAAGGAGGAGCTGGGTCTCTTAAAGAAACTGTGGGTAGGACAGGTTTTTGGAGACAGAAATGCTAAAGCCTCGGGGGGTAGCGATTTTGATTGGGAAAGAATGTCCGTTTACAGTCCTACAGGTTAAAACTAGAGAAGACTATAGGGGGATCTATGTTACGGAGACTATTATGGGTAAACTACTATCGATTGCCTCTATATATGCTCCCACACCACCTAACCCGGACTTTTTGCTCACGCAGAAGTGGATATATTTTCACCCCATCCCCAATCTTAGCAGGAGACTGGAACCTTTGCTTTAATAATAGGTGGACAAAAGCCCCTTCAATGCGGCCACCTCTATAGCACAGGCAGCTACGGCTAAACTCCTGGAGGTAGCAGCGCTGGTTGATCCAATCATGGTTTGTAGCAAAGGGGGCCATACCATGACTTTCTATTCGGGGGCACACAAAACTCATTCAAGAATCGATTTTTTTTTGGTTAATAAAGAAGCAATCCAGGGTGTGAGGGAGCTGATCACTCATACTAGAATATTATCTGACCACTCTCCAGTCCAACTGATCTGGATGATGGAAACTCTCCCAATGAAGCCATACAGATGGAGACTTGATGACTCTTTACTAGTAGATGAAAATATGTTACCAAGATTAGAGCAGGCATTAGTGGAAATCATACAGACCCAAATTCCAACACTTTCAGACATGAGATTAAGATGGCCAACCTGTAAAGTTTTATATTCTGGTTTAGCTCAGAGGTTCACAGCTAGAAGAAATAGTATGAGAAGGGCGAGAGAAGAGTTTATTCTGGGTGCTATCAACTCACTGGCTCCCCTAGAGGGTACCTCTGAGGGGCTAGACCTAGAGCTTAAGGAATTAAGAGATGAGATGGCAAGCATTCTCTATGGTAAGTTAGATCAGTGGTCTGAAAAGATTCAGGCAAATTATCTAATGCAGGGAGATACCCCGGGTAGGCTTCTTGCAAATAGAATAAAAGAATGGGAGGCGGCTCATGTGATTCCAATGATAAGCTTCCGGGGGAAATAATAACAGAGCCCCAGAAAATGGCTGATGCCTTTGCGGCCTACTTTGTGGAGATTTATCAGGGGAGTGTTTCAGTCAGGGAGGAAGATATTATGGGGTTCTTGGAAGGCATGCCTCTTCCAAAATTGGATCAAGAACAAGCTCAGTGGTTAGCCGCCCCTATTTTGGATTTGGAAATATTAGAGGTGATCAATTCACTCCCGAATGGTAAGACACCGGGACCAGATGGTCTAACAGCTCAATTTTATAAAACTCATGCTACAACTATATTGCCTCTGTTGAAGGAATTATTTTCAAACATTACTCAGGAAGGGGTTCCACACCCACCACTATGTCAGGCCTATATCACACTCATCCCAAAGCCGGACAAACCCAAAGAATCCCCTGAGAGTTATAGACTTATTGCCCTGATGAATCAGGACTTGACATTGCTGATGAAGATATTGGCCAATAGAATTTTGAAAATTGCCTCTAGGCTAATTAATCAAGAACAAGTAGGGTTTATGTCAGGTAGAGGGGCTCATGATACACTTAGGAAACTTCACCATATATTACATAAGGCTTCTAACTCTAAGTTACCTATGGCATTAATCACATTAGATGCCGAGAAGGCCTTCAATAGGGTTTATCATGATTTCCTATTTGCAACTATGAGAAGTATGGGATTCCTGGAGGGCCTTCTTAGAGGCATACAAAAATTATATGCTGCTCCTATGGCTAGGCTTCTATGTAATGGCTATTTGTCGAAAGAAATTTGTCTTGATAACGGGACCAGACAGGGATGCCCCCTATCACCAATTCTGTTTAACATTTACTTGGAGCCTCTTCTAAGGCGATCCAGATGGACTCGGCAATACAGGGGATTGTCATTGGAGAGACGGAAATGAAAATTTCTGTCTTTACAGATGATATTTTGCTACACCTTCCGGAACCAGCAAAGAGCTTCAAGAGGTCATTGGAAATAATTGAGAGATTTTCTAGGGTGTTGAATTACAAGCTAAATTTGAGTAAGACACAGGTTCTCCCCCTCACTGTATACACCTACAAAGCGGACTTCAAACCTCTGTATTTGAAGTGGTCCCCAAAAAAGATCAAGTATCTCGTCATTTGGATCACAACTAATGAGGACGAGGGCCTCGGAGCAAACCTCGGTGAGATATTGTCGGTAATCAAAACAGATATGATTAGATGGAATAAACTCCCTCTAAACTGGACAGCGAGACTAGGTTTGATTAAAATGAACCTATTACCTAGACTTTTTTTCAAGTATAAAGTTTCAAAAAGTTGGAACAGGCTTCCCGCCCCCCTTAGGGACACAAACCTGTCATTATCAGAATATAAGACTGCAGTGAAACAAGAGTTGCGTTTTAAATGTTTGTGTAACAGGTGAAGTTTGACTGCTATGAATATATGATGTTTGGTTGTTTAGAACAAATGAAATGACTGTATGTACCTAATTGTATGATAATTGTATCTATATGTTGTGTATTTGTTTATTGTGTTTATTTATTTTGTACTAAACAGGGATGCCTTGTAAATAGGGATTCTCGAACCCCTAATGGCATAATTTTCTGTATAAATAAAATTTTACTACTACTACTTTTGTACCCAATACATTTATCCCCATATAATGTTCCAAAATGTTGGTTTATTAAAGTGCAAAAGCTTATTTCTAATTTTTTATGGAATGCTAAACCCCCCCAGGAGAAAGTATAATATCTTATGGCTACCCTATAATATGGGAGGTCTTAAAGTTCCGGACTTATATTTATATTATGTAGCTGGACAATTAGGGATAATGGGGCAATGGGCCAGACTGGCAGAAGAGGGGGGATATATCCAAACTTGACTCCAGGTCGAGAGACAGATCTTCAAAGACTTGGACATTTCCCCGGAAGCAGTATTGTTTTTTAATCCAGTAGATTTACCAGATGGGGGAAAGCAAACCCCAATCTATAAGTCACTGTCAGTCTGGTGGACTTTCTTGTCCCCAAACCAAAGGAAAGCCCAAAAGGGCTCTAGGGAGCAACCTGTTTTGGGTAACCTAAATATGCTCATTGGGGGCAGATAATTAGGAGGCAATGGGCCACTTAATTGCTTAACTTAAAATGGGCAGACTTTTTAAGAGGGGATAAGGTGGTCTTTCCAGATCATTGCAAGAAAATGAACTTCTTTAAGAAAATACAGGTTACTAATATGGTGTACAGAATGGAGAAAGGGAGGGTCGGATCACAGGACTCCCCGTTTACCTGAGATAGCGTTAAAGATGTTAACTATTCCAAAAAAACCCTGTCTAGGATCTATAAGCTACTATTAGATTTTCTGGGTGGAGATGCTTTTGTAAAAGTTTCATATTGGGAAAAAAAAGGACATTATCCCCCAGGGGCCTGACTGGAAAGAAGTTTGGAGGAGTAGTAGGTATATTCATATTCCTAAGTATAAGATCATGCATTTCTTTGTAGTTTCTAATATATGCTATACCCCTGCTAAGCTATGTGCTAGGGGCCTCAGACAGACAGACCTATGTTTTAGGTGTGGTGCAAACCCAGGGGACTTATTCCATGCCATGTGGCACTGTTCCAAAATCTATCCAGTTTGGGAGCAAATTAGACACAATATGGACCCTGTGGTGAATTATAAGGATTTTATTGTTCCAAAGATCTGTGTGTTGGGGGACATGACCGATATTCCTAGTACACTTGTTAAAGGTCACATTTCTTTACTGTCCTCCTTAGTTAAAGCATTTGTCTTGAGGCACTGGAAAAATGATCTGATCTATACATATGACCAGTGGGTGGGAGAGTTGCTGAAAACGCTGAGTAGGCTTAGAAGACAAATGCTTTGAAACGGATGAAAAGAAATCTATGATAAGAGATGGAGGACTTTGGAGGCGGTCTATACATTGCAGTCTAAACTCTCCCAAACAGGGGCCTGTCTGTCTGACGGTACGTAGTTAAAGATCTATAGATAGGGAGTAGATGCTATAATCGTAGTGGGCCTTATTTGATTACTCCTAGTATATACACTGACCGAATATTATTCGGATTTGTTACTGGAACACACAGAATCTGCCAAGTGTTTGTGGGGGGGGACTATCTCTTTTCCCTAGGGACGCAGCTGTAGGGCACTACCCTAAGGGCTACTGCTTGGGGAAACACGGTTTTATAGCCATGCAGAGACAACTTGGGGTATAAATTCTGAAATATAAATGTACTATTGTAGGCAGAGGATGTCCTACATATTGTTAATGAGTATAGGTATGGAGAGGGTGATTGAGGGCTGTGCAAGGCAGCTGTGTATGTATATAGTTAATGACTGTACATAGTTACCACACTCAGTTTTGGGGTGTGGGCCCAGGCATATCCTGGGCATTTGTGTATGTTTGTCTAATGACCAGTGGAAGAAAAATGACAATAAAGAAGTTTAAAAAAAAAATTATACATTTGTACCATTTCATTTAGCTCCTTGGTAACCTGTTCATTAGCATGCTCTAATGTTGCTTTTTCCCTTTCCAAAGCTGTGCCCCACTCTTTGAGCTTCTCATTAGTCTTTAATATTTTGGTCTTCTCTGCCCTTGCAGCTGAGCACTGCTCTTTTAACTGTTCATTCAAGTTTTTCAAGACAGCAATGTCAGTCTTTAAGTTGATGAGGAAACAGTCTCCATCAGATAGTTTCATATTACTTACATCTAACCATTTTTCTAATAGCTCAACTTGGCCTGTGAATTTACTACATTGCAGTGATTTTTCTTGTAGTTATTCCATTAACTGTCGTGCTTTCCTTGCTAAACATCGTTGATCATGACTTAGCTGGTCAATTAGCTCTAAATATTTTTCATTCATTCTTTCAAGATCTTTTATTCTTTCCTCCTTACTTATAACTGAAGAATGGGAAAATACTGGAGAATGTATCACTGTTTCAGATTTTATAACTTTTGCACATAAACCATGCACTGACATGGTTTTTGTAACAATAGTCACTACTTTAACAATAATATCCTTTAAACAACAATGGTAATCACAATGCTTTATAATACAATTTTAAACAAAGAACCAAATCTTTTCCTTGAGATACTTCAAAAGTCCTTTTCCTTGCAGCTTTCCTGCTAGATTACTTCTTTCTGTCTTTTCTTGCTGTCTAAGTATAATTCTATCTTTAAATCTTTGAGAAATAAGAACAGAACAGTATTACTTATTCCATTTAGTAACTTGCAAACAATAACTGTAATAATTTTTATTCCTTATACAACCTAAGTGTGGGCTGTTATTCACTAACAATTATCCCGGATGAGCCCCCAAAGATGTCAGTTTATAGTATCACTTTTTATAAGAATGCACTTGGAGTCACCTTGGGCCTTACCCAAAAATAATTTCATAAATTACCAATAATAATAAATATTTACATGTGGTATTATCCTATTCTCTCCAGATTCAAAAATGACTGTGAAAAACACTGTTGCTACACTTTGGAGTATATAAGAGATAAATATATTTTATTCACATAAGTACAAGTCCTAAATATTCATAACTAGCATAAATATCAAGCATAATAAAAGTAATGTAAACAAACTATAATGTAAACAAAACAGATTTTTAGAAAATCAAGTAAATCATATAAAACAAATTTCAGCAATAAGCAATGGAAATGAGTAAGCACTATTCAGCATAATAAATGACAGTTTATACTATTTTTTTAGCATACTTATAAATAGAATGACCTTTTCTTTTTACTATGAGAACTTGCAACTCATTACACTAGTGTTTTAGATTATCTTGGCAGGATACTTGCTTAAACTTTATTATATGAAAATAGGTATTTTCTTTATATTTAAATTCAAGCTTAACCATGCACCTAAGGTTTGAAGGTAAAATGCACTGTTATCACCCCAGACAGCCAAAAAAAAAGTACTAAAAGTAGAATAAAGGAATACTTATGTTTTAATTATCTGTAGATGTGGTCTTCTACTTTTTAGCTTTTAAAGTCTTGGTGAGGACTTTTGGTTTTGGATGACAAATGTCCTTGATGGTGAGATTGGCTTTAGTCTGCTGTATTTTTCCCTTGAACCTAGAACTGTAGAGTCTTTTGACATCAATGAAGCAATGCAGGCTGGATCCTTCTTGCTTGATGTCACAAATCTTCAAAAGTCACATCAGGATTTAGTAGGAAAAATCAGACATGGTTTTAGCAGTTCAGCACAGTCTGTAGAAAGACCTCTCCCCATGGACAGCAATGTTGTTTTGGGTAACTGAATTCTGTGACTCTTTTCTGTTTCAGTTAATTTCTGCTTTTGAACCTGCAACTCTGAACTCACTGCTATTTAACAGCACTGCAGACTTGCTGGCTAGTAAATTTTAAAGTCAGTCTCTTGTACATTTTTTTAACAGAAATTCCAAAACAGTACTTTTAGTCCAAATTCTCAGTATGCAAAACATAGGCCTTGCTTGATCCAATACTGGAAGAAAGTCCTTTCTGTAACAGTCAGTTGCAGCTGGACCTGTGGCAGAGTTGTGCAGGCTTTCAGGCTAGTTTAGCACTCCTTGCGGTGGCAATGTTAAAGCCCAAGTAACGTTCCCAGCAGGTGTGGCTTTAGGCTTGGGCCTAGTATAAGTCCAAGCTCATCCAAAATTGTCAGCACATTGAACACAGGTCTTCACACACCAAAGAATTAAGCAGTTTTGGGCTAGCTTTGCCAGCATCCCATTTATGTCCCCCTTACTGGGCGATATCACCATCAAGTTATGATTGGACTGAGCACTCTTTGAAGGTGGTACTGTTTGCCCCTCCTAAGCCATTTTTTTCAATATGACCTGAAAGCTATTTTTGATATGAAACAATTTTTCTTTCTTGCATCTACATACACCTTTATACATATATAAGATTCACATTTTTAAATACAACTAAAGGAGAGGATTCATTTGAGACCAAACATGATGGTGGTGTCAATTTTAATATAAAATCTATAATTTATAAAAGTATTATAAAACTTTTTCCTTTATAGATATCTAAAAAGTATTTACAGATTTCAGAAGTACATTTTTTCCTGTTTAAAATGATGTTACTTTGGCATATCTGCTATCATTAGAACTGTGTAAATTTAATAAAACTTCTTTAAGACAGGGATCTCCTTTGTTCAAAATAAATGAACCATGCCCTCATGTAGCTATCCAGAGGCTTATAATCCACCCAACTAGTTGTTTCTTCTTAAATAAACACTTTACCCTCATTCCACTGAAAAGGTGGCAAGGTCAGCTTACTACAGACACCAAATTTGTCAATATATTTTAAACAGTTTTGAGGCTACAGATTTTTGTAAATAGCTCATAATACACTTTGTTGATGGGTTCAGAACTTACTCACTGGGCAGATCCATGCATTTTCAATAACCTGTATAATTTTGAAATGTATCAGAGTTTTTGTATATTTTCTATAAATAAAAGTCTTAATTTCTTAAAGCCAGTCTAAATCTGTGTTAACCTCTGAGATGTACTCTGGCTGGTACTGAAAAACACGGTTGTAAATTATGTCAAGTTTCAAGTTCTTCTACTAATTGGAAGAGGCCATTCAATTTAAACAGACTACACTACAAACATTTTTTCCTGAAGTTGACCATGTATGCTCTATCCCCTTATAATAACTGGTCAGCACTTTCTCTCAATGTACTGACCAGGTTGATATTTTCCATAACAACTGGCTGGTTGTTATGACATTCATGAGCCATGCCAGTCAATCTATGCTGCTGCCTCATTGGCCAACATTCTGTATGTGGGCGGGGCCAAACAGTCTCACAAACTGCTGGAGAAAAATTGCTTGTCTGTTATAAAAAATAAAAGATGGGGAGGGTGTTTCATATGAGAATTTAATGCACAGCTTCGTTGTGGGATGCTTTGATAAACCCCTCGGGCTTCGCCCTCGGGGTTTATGTAGCATCCCACAACTCGGGTGTGCATTAAATTCTCATATCAAACCCTTCCCCATCCATTATTCTCTATTTCATGGCATCAATATTCTATTTTAGTATTCTAGCCTTAAGCAGCATTGCCCTTGTTTTAAAGATTCATTTAGACATTAATTTGATCAGAAGCATGTATAGGACTTAATAATTAAGCCAATACAAGGACATAGAATAACAATTAAGAATATAATTATTATAATAAAATATTTAACTCAAATTAGTTCTGTTCCTACAGTGCCTACTGTTATACCACTGTAGGTTTAACATCTTCTATCTTAATTATGTTTATCATTTCTTTGTCATTTATTTTGGCCCCAGGAAAATAACGTGTTGTTGTATTCTTCTTATTCCCTCTCATTGTGTACCTATCTGTATACTGTACTTATGTATTGAATCTCCGAGGACAAACATTTATGTATGTGTTTCCTTGAATACTGCACTGTCTTCCTCTTCTCTTCATTTCTCAGTAGATACTGTAGTCTGGCTCCCACTAACTGTTAGCGCTACCAATTGCTGGAAGCTTTTTGTTATTATTAATTCAAATTTCCTAGCTCTTTTACCCTTTTTCCTCCTCCCATTGTTTTTTACTGTGCACCACTTATTCCCTTCCTTGCTGTGGGACTTGCTTAGACTTTTTTAATTTCTACTATCTAGATACTCATTATTTGCATTTAATATTCCCACTCTCTCCCTATTTGTAACCTGTTCCATTCTGTTGAGCAGATCAAACTTGTATCCCTATGTATTTCAACTTAAAATACATGTTCATTCTTCTGAAATATTGTAATTTCTATGCAATTTACACTGTAGTTGTATAAACATACATCTTTTTTATATTTCTGACCATGGACACCTTTGAAAATGGGCAATATTTGTCCTAAGGCCTTTGTTTAAATAAAATGAATGAATACGTGAAATGAAATATTTTTATTTCATGTCCCAATTTCCATTTCCAGATTCATTATCTTCAATTTAAGCTCCTTGATTTCTTGACATTGACTACATGAAAAAGCTGTAGCCTGCATGTGTTTCCATAGCAACATACGTAGACGCTTCCTTCTCCTGTTCTGAACCTGCCGACTCGCTCGCTGTCTGGTCAGAAAAGTGAGGACCTTATTTACAAGACAGACACCAAAAGTGTACAAATGTACACCCTTTTCTAGGATTTTTGACAAAGACTAACACAATGCAGAGCCCTATAAGCGAGTAATGTGCCTGTCTTCATACTGCTTGGTCACGCTACATTTTGAGCAGAAACTGAAAGTACTCTAGGCTTTGTAAAAGACACAGTGGCAGTATCAACCAGATATGTTTTTAAATGACTACTGAAATAAAAATAATTTAAAAATAATGTCAGGATCAGCCAGATAACATCACTGTCGGCAACGGAGGTTACGGTGCTTGGTCAGGAACTAACGGGCCAGGTAATAGCAGCTTTGAAGCCATGATTGATTAAGTTAGAGGGGAAACTGGACTCAAAGCTGCAAGAAGTCCAGGAGCAGCAAACGGCACAGGCCAACCTTATAGTGGAGGTGGAGGATCATCTCTCCTGGCTGAAGGACGAGATGACGATAGTCCCTGGGCAAGTACTGGCACTCCAAAAAGAACTGGCTGAGTTTAAAGAGGCATTTGACTACCAGGAGAATTATCACTGATGCCTCAATCTGCTTCTAAGAGGACTACCCAAGGGGAGAGAAGGGGCTAGTCCGCTGGATTTCTGCACTCGGATACCGCCAGAGATACTGGGCCTACAGTTAACAAAAGGGCGCCTAAAGGTGGAGTGAGATAACTGAGCAGTGATGCCCCGACTGCCTGCAGACCAACCCCCGAGGCAAGTAATTATGCGTTTCCATAATTTTCAAGATCAGGAAGAGGTTTTGAAAGCATATAGAGAGAAGGGGAGTTTAATATATGAAGGGCATCAATTATTTCTATCACAAGACTACTCTGCACACCTTCTAAAGAGAAAGAAAATGTTCAACGGAATGATGCAATAGCTGAGAGAGTAAAAAATAGAGAACTTCCGAGTGTACACTGCCACATTGAAAATAAAGCATGAAGGGGTGACTTTCTTGTTTTGGGACTTCAAAAAGGCAGAGCAATTTGTCTGTGGCTTGAAGCAGAAGATGAGCTGAATGGGGTAATAGGAGCATCGTGTATACTTAAAAGTGGAGAGGAGGGACTGATTGTAGTCATATGTTTTTTTCTACTTCTTCTAAACTGTTCTCTCATTTGCCACTACTGTGTGCTGTCTGTTTTGTCTTTTGGGTCAAGATATTAAAGTTCTAGCAGAAACACCTGCACTACTTGCATATTTTTGAGTGTTACAAGCAAGGCGATCTCTGTTTTTTGTTTCTTTTTTTTCTTCTGGGCTGAACGAAGAAAGTGCTGGACTATGCATAGACTGGAGGGGTTCAAAATTTGTGGGATGCATAACGAGGCCTAATGGAAGTAGGACTCTTTCATGCCACTGGATTTTCTTGTGCCACTGAATATGTGATAGGGACTGGATGTATGGAGTGAAGATGATCTGTTAGAATGAGTGGAGAAATTATGGGCTATATACGGAGTAAGGCAACAACGATAGAAGGGGGTAAAGGAGAGGCTGATGGCTGGGAGAAGGGCTCTGGGCATGAGTTTGATGGTGTGGCCCATTGTCCTATGCACTCATTTCTGATGGAGGGCTCCAATCATGATTTGAAATGTGGGGCACAGGAAAGGGTGAAAACTATGCATATTTACCTTGCCACATTGAAAATAAAGCATGAGGGGTGACCTTCTCATTTTGGGACTCCAAAAAAGCAGAGCAATTTGTATGTGGCTTGAAGTAGAGCATAAGCTGAATGGGGTAACAGGAGCATCGTGGACACTTAGAAGTGGAGAGGAGGGACTGATTGTACTCGTATTTTTTTTTTTACTAAACTGTTCTCTCATTTGCCTCTCCTGTGTGCCCTTTGTTTTATCTTTTGGGTCAAGACATTAAAATTCCAACAGGAATACCTGCAATTCATACGTGCTTCTGGATGTTACAAGCAAGGCAATCTCTGTTTTCTGTTTCTTTCTTTTCTTCTAGGCTAAACAAAGAAAGTGCTTTACTATGCATGGACTGGAGGGGTTCAAAATGTGTGGGATGCATAATGGGGCCTAAAGGAAGCAGGACTCTCTTGTGCCACTGGATATTCTTGTGCCATTGAATATGTGATAGGGAGTGGATGGATAGAGTGAAGACAATCTGTTAGACTGAGAAAAGAAACTATGGGCTATATAAGGAGCAAGACAACAGTGATCAAAAGGAGTAAAGGGGAGGCTGATGACTGGGAGAAGGGCTCTGCACGTGAGTTTGATGGCGTGGCCCATTGTCCCTTGCACTCACTTCCAATAGAGGGATCCACTCATGATTTGAAATGGGGGGCACAGGCAAGGGTGAAAATATTGCATATAGTATATGTTTATGTCTGGTACTGGGAAACATTTAGGAACAAGGGAATAGAACATGATGGGCCAGCATGAAATAAACCATGGATGCAATCGAGGGAGGTAGGGGCTGGTCCTGCATTAGAACATGCAAGGAAAGGGTGGAAAAGGAAATGGAGAATACTTCAACCCATGAAGAATATTGGGCATCTGGGGAGAAAGCCTGTGTAATAAGGGAGAGAAGTATGCACTGTCTAGCAGGGCACAAGAAACAGGAGTGGGATGACTTTCTCTCTCTAGCTGGTGTTTGGGGAGGAGAAAGGGGGTGATGGGAGTGGTACAGAGGAGGAGATGTGAGGAGAAGGGGAGGTTGAGAATGGTGAAGGTAAAAGACAAAACAAAGCATCAGAAAGGGGATTATCTTGGACACTCGAGCTGAAGAAGCAATTAGTGTCACAAAAGGGAGTAAATAAAAGGGAAAGCAAGGGGGGACCGTGGCAAGGGTGCTATGGGAGCTACGGGAACAAAAAGGGAAATGTATCTACATAGTGGAAGAAGGAAAAGGAAAAGGAGAGGGAGGGATACAGGGGGAAATAAGGGGATGAAGAGAACTGGGGAGGATGGGGGAAGGAATCATTATTAAAGATAGTAGGAAAGAAAAAGGACAGGGGGATAGGTAAAATAGATGCTATACTTGTTACTGTTACTGTTGTTACCTTTTTTATGTGTGTTGGTGCAATCATTTTGTTGTGCGCAATGACAGATTTTACATGTGAGGAGAATAAGGAGAGGTATGGTGATACTCTAAAGCAAATAATCGGGTCAAGTGAACTTAACTCTATTAATGGTAGGGAGTTGACAGAAACATATGTATATATAAATGGATAATATACAAAATCTCAATGTAGTCTCATGGAATGTATGAGGCATCACAAATCCAGTCAAAAGGACATCGTTATTGACGGCTCTGAAAAGGGTAGGGGCACAGGTAGCTGTGATACAGGAGACCCATTTAACAGACACTGAGCATGCCAAAATGACATGGAACTGGGTGGGGAAATGCTATGCAGTGTCCTTTTCAGTACATAAAAGGGGAGTGACCATATCGGTGCATAAGGCTGTCCCTCTGGAAATCACTAAAGTAGTTAAAGATCCTAAAGAGGGGAGATATATATTTATCTCAGGAGAACTTAAAGGGGAAAAAGTAACATTTGGGTGTATTTATGCCAGGAGGTATACGATCCACAATTCTACATGTCCTTCCTGGATTTGCTAACAAGGGAACAATTTCCAGGGCTTATCCTGGGTGGTGATTTTAATTGGATAATGGACCCAGTAATGGATCATTCAGAAGGGAAGGGGAGGAGACAAGAGATAATGAGACAGTGGGAGATGGATATGGTGGACTTGGACCTCGTAGATAGTTGGTGCACAGCCAATTCAGGAGCAAAAGAATATACCTTTTTCTGTAACCCGCATAAAACGTAGTCCAGGATTGGCTATATTTATCTACCCAGGAGATGGTATGCCAGAGTGCAAGATGTAATATACAGCCCTATACACGTGTCTGACCATGCGATGGTTATTCTGAAAATAAAAGGAGGGGAGAGGCAGAGAGGCCCTACTCAATGGAAATTTCCAACATATATGGCAAAAAATAGAGTTTAAGTAACACCTGACAACCCAGTGGCAGGGATATATGAAGAATAATGATACTGGGGAGGTATCTAAGACAACGCTGTGGGAGGCGGGTAAGGCATGTATGAGAGGGGTAATCATAGAATATATGGCCAGATTGAAAAAACAGAAAAAGGAGATGTGGATGGAGTTAGAGGGGAAGTTGAAGGAATTGGAAAAAAGAGTGGCAGGTGGAGAAAAGGGAGAAGCAATTAAGTTGTTGGAGACAGAGAGGGAAACCCTGAATGCGCACCTCAAGGCAGAGGCGGAGAAGACAGGGCTCTACTGGAAACACCATGTGTTTGAATGGGGGAACAAACCTAGCCCCTTACTAACTAAACTGTTGAAAGGGGGCAGGGCTGCGGCACATATCATAGCGGTAAAGGATGGAAAGGGGAACCTTCAGAAAGATATGAAAGGCATAAAGGAAAGTTTTAGGGCATTCTACCAGCAATTATACCAAGCAGAGCATGTGGGTAGCTATGGGGAAATGTAAAGATTCTTGAATAAAGTAAAATTACCAGAGGCTACACAAGCCCAGAGAGAGAGAGAGAGATGTTCAGTCAACCGATTACAAAAACAGAAATAATGAATCCGATACAGAAGCTGCAGAGTGGTAAAGCTAGCGGCCCAGACAGATTCCCCGCAGAATATTATAAAATGATGGGAGGTCAGGTAGAGGAACTGCTAGGAGAAGTGTTTCACCAGAACAAGGAGACAGGGGAGATTAATCTGCCCAAAACATGTTATGATGCCACTATATACCTAAGGTGGAAAAGGATGTGGAGGAACGTGCCTCCTACAGGCCAATTTCTTTGCTTAACTGTGACTTGAAAATCTTGGCTAAGGTTCTGGCACTGAGGTTGGAGCAAATACTCCCGGAGTTGGTTCACCCGGACCAAACCAGATTCATTAAAGGGCGACAGTCATATCATAATATGCGTCATCTTCTCAATGTTACATGGAGAGCGAATCAGGGAAAGGAAGCAGTGGGAGTTTTCTCTATGGATGCCGAAAAAGCATTCGATAGAGTGGAATGGGAATACTTATTTGAAGTGATGTCCCGGTTTGGTCTGGGTGAACCACTCATTAGATGGGTAAAGGCTATGTATGCGGCACCTAGAGCACAGGTTTTGGTAAATGGAGAACTATCAGAGGGAATCAGATTGAAGAGAGGTATGAGACAGGGCTGCCCTCTCTCCCCCCTGTTATTTGCAATTGCAATTGATTCATTGGCACTAGCCATAAGGAGTTGCACAGAGATTTTGGGAATTGAAGGGGCAAAGGGGTTACAGCAGAAGCTTGCTCTTTATGCGGATGACAAGTTAGTGTCTGTGAAAAATCCAAAACAGTCGGTGCCTCCCCTGCTGGCTTTGGTAAAGGAGTTTGGGGCCTTCTCAGGGTATAGGATTAATTTTGGGAAGTCGGAAATAATGTGTTTTCCTGGGACAGAGAAAGAAATAGAATAGTCAGGACTGAAACAGGTAGGGAAGAGTTTTATCTATCCTGGTATCCGAGTGGGCGGGTCATTAGATTCCCTTTATAGCTTAAATTACATGGAACTGTTGAAAGTGATAGGGGCAAATCTTAGGAGATGGGAATAGTTACCGATTTCATGGATGGGCAGATTAAATACTCTTCAAAATAAAAGTGTTTCCCAGGATATTGCACCCGTTACAGATGTTGCTTATAGGGCTTACAAAAGGAGACATAAGTAAGATAGAGAAGGTTATCTTGAGTTTTATTTGGAGGGGTAAATGCCCATGGGGTTGCTTACAAAAATTAAAAATGGAAAAGGGGAAGGGAAGTCTAGCTTTAACCGATATACCTAATTATAGCCTGGCAGCGCAGCTAAGATACATAGCGGATTGGGTGCATCAGCCCAGTGAGGCCAGCTGGGTAGAGCTAGAGCAAGTGGGAGCATCAGGATGACTCACAGCATACCTGCACTCCAGGGGTGTAAGAGCATACCAAATTAGAGGCAATAATAATCCACTAGTGGAACAAGTCTTAATAGCCTGGGGACAGATTAGAAAACAGGGATGGACGTGGCAAGGGGAAACCATATTATTACCTATGGCAAACAACCCCTTTTTCTTGCCAAGGTTAGAGGATAAAGGCTTTTACAAGTGGGAACAGAGGGGAATCAGGAGCTTAGGGAATCTCCTGGTACAAGGAAACCTCTGTACTTTTGAAACCATGCAGAGGGAGTTGGGGGTGGAGAGGCAGCACCTGTTTCGATACTTGCAGGTAAGGACATTTATGCACAGGTTGGCAAGGGAAGAGGAAAGGGGACTTAAACCAGATGAGGTAGAAAGCCTAATATACCAGGCCAAGGTGGACCCCAAAGGTTTTATTAGGAAAGCGGTCAAGAGAGGAAATCAGAGACTCTCAGATAGAACAGGGAGAACAAGAATGTTGTGGGAAAGGGATCTAGAGAGACCTATTACTGAAGAGAATTGGAATATAGTACTCCCAATGCATTCAGGGATCATGGTGTGTAATAAATATAAGGAGGCATACTATAAGTTTCTTCATCGATTGTATTACCCGTCAGTGATAGTCCATAAAGCACATCCTTCAATATCACCAGTATGTGGGAGGTGGGGAGTGGGAAGAGGCACATACATACATTGTTTTTGGACCTGCTCCATTCTACAACTCTTCTGGGGGGAGGTAGTGGGGGAAGTGGCTGCAGTAGCAGGAAGGGAGTTGGAAAAGGATTCCTTGCTGTGTCTATTTGGAATGGAGGTGGGAAAGGGAGAGGGAGAGGAAGAGGAATGGAACCCGCTTCCTAGATGGATGAGAGTCTTATTCATCCTGGTCCGCCATTGTATACAGAACATATAGGTGTCCCATGTAAGGCCGAATCTTAAACAATGGAAGCAGATGATATTACGAACATTGGCATTGGAGTGGCTGGCCTATGTATTGTGGGATCAGGAGGAGGTTTTTATAAGAACCTGGTTACCCTATATGTCCTCACGAAATCCAGAGGAGGAAATGATATTAATGGCAGGGCTAGGCTGCTGAGAATGGTAGTAGGACCTCAATTCCTACCAATAAATTAAAAGGTTGAGCTCAAGAAGCTGTACTAGAACCATAAGTCTATACACCTCAATATTCATGATGTATTAAATGGGTGGAAAAAATACTAATGGAATGACAAATGATTGCACCTGTTGATGTTGTTTTTAATGTGTAATGTGACTTTCATGTTTGAAGGTCAGCATGTTTGTATGTTACGTGCTTGATGTCACTATGTGTGAAAATCAATAAAAAATATTATACAAAAAAAAATTTATGAACAACTCTTATGGTGGTGGGGTATATGTGGGGTTATCTTGGGGTGGTTGTGTTTCGAGACGCCCAAAACATATGTTGTATAAACAGAACATGACATGGCCTGCGTGAAGATATCATATTTATCTTCACTCGAGGCCAATGACATCAAGATATCTCACTCGTGGCTTCGCCACTCGCGAGATATCATGATATCATTGGCCTCTTGTGAAGACAAATATGATATCTTCAGTCAGGCCATGTCATATCCCACACACATATATATACATATATATATATATATATATATATATATTTATATATATGGGACACATGGATCGTGGAATATGGAAAATATTTAGATGAGTGCAGAGTGAACTGTAATAATATCATGAGTGCCAAAGGCATGAGTGATATTATTGCAGTTCACTCTGCACAAGGGCAAATGTTTGCCATATTCCGCAAGTCGCACATCATGTGTGCAATTTATACAATAGGGCTAGCAGCCTTTAGGAAAAAATGTTTCTGTGTTCTCTCCCTGTTTACTTTATTTTGGTAATTGGGTAAGTTTTTAGGTGGGATCTGGGAGCACTGGGAAGTTAAGTGATTTATTCAGTCACACAGTATTGAAATGGAAGTTGTGAGAATCAAAAACTGGTCTGGGCTATTGGATGCAGGAAATTTATTCATTGCTTGTTATTCTAAACTCTAGACTATACTGACAGAGACTGTTTTTGTGTGGTCTGAGGGTGTGTAAGTGTTTCTGAATGGGCTGAGACTGTTAGACACTATGAGAAACAGGAGAATGTGATTTGCAATGATAATTGTGTTACCTGCAACTAGGAGTGAGAAACAGACTGTTTATTCAGTAAGTTGCAGGCTTCACTGAGACAGAGAAATTGTTGCAGTCAGCACTCAAAAAGAGAAACTGGTTTATGAAGGAGGCTGGTTTGAAGATTAGAGCAGCACAGCAGTGTGCTAGGATTGTCAGAATAACTATGGGACACAGGTGATTGTCTTTTACAATGCTAATTGAGTTAGTTGTAGGATTCAGTGAGAAAGAGAAACTGTTAAGCTATTAAATGCAGGCTGCAGTGTAGATAGTCACACTCTGGTAACGTCACCACTTTGAGTATATTTACTGGTGATGTAGACACTGTGGGTTTATCAGTAAATAAACCCACAGGCCCAGATATTCAAAAGAGTTGAGCCATGTGCAATAGGGTTACGCCTGCTCAAGTCCGAAATTGCACCATTCTACGATATTCAGCAGGAGGCAGTTGCACCCCCGAAATCATGCTGAGCAACAGTGCAATGATAATTAAGGCATGCGCAACCGAAGGGGGAGGAATCATGCATAAATGGTGCAGTGCAATATTCAAAGACTTGGGCCATGCGCAATAGTGGAGCAAGCAGAAGTTGCGCCATAGCAGAAATGAGCCAAAATAAAAAGGAGCAAGGAAGAGGCGCAAGAACGCTACAGGGAAGCCACATGTGTCAGAGGTAGAGGCAGAGGCAGACAGACAGGGCAGGAGGCACAAACAGGGCAGGCCAGGAAAAGGTCACTCTGAACAGCCAGGCACAGGGAAGGTATGGGGAGCCACACAGCACAGAGGCCAGCACAGGCAGGTGTAACCAGTGCAGGGGAGGTAGCAGCCAGGACAGCGGGGGAATACAGCAACAGCTGCTGGGGGGGTGAACACAAGCCAGGGACATGGCCAGTGCCACCTTCCATATGGAGGCCATAATGAGGGGGGTGAGAAGGCGGGCGGCAGGGGGTCGTGGCTGTGGAAGGGCCCATCGGCGGTATGACCCCAACAGGCAGTACCAAGCCCACACCAGTTTTGAGCTGTTCACTGATACTGAGACTGTGGGCTGGTACTGCCTGAAAAGGGCAATTCTGAGGCGGCTCTGTGAGCTGTGCAGTGATGTGATGCAGGCACCCACACGACGGAGCCATGCCCTGTCAGTGGAGACCAAGGTAACAGCCTGCATGTGCTTGCTCACCATGGGTACCTTCCAGAGACCAACTGGGGACACCACAGGCATAACCCAGTTGGTCACGTCATGCCACCTCACCCAGTTCCTCAGCGCACTGCTGCCACATGCTGAGGAGTACATCCATTTCCAGCACAGCGCGGAGCGCACAGCAAACATACAGGAGTTCCACAGGTAGCACATATGCCTGGTGTGCTAGGGGCAATAGACTGCACCCATGTGGCCATATGCACACCACCTGGCCCCAAGGGGGCTGCATACATAAATCGCAAGGGCTATGCCAGCATCAACTGCCAGGTGGTGTGCGATGCCAGGGGGCGCATCATCAATGTCTGTGCCATGCACCCTGGGGGAGCACATGATTCTTTCATCTGGCACCAGTCAGCACTGTGCCACAGATTTGACAGTGGAGACATCCCCACTGGACACCTAGTGGGTGAGTATGCAAACCACATGGACAATCATAGGGTCTGGGGGGGCATGGCAGAGGTGGCATGGGTAGTGGTCTACAGGCCTTGGGCAGGGTGATGCTGATCACCATACTAACCTCCGCCCTCTACACACAGGTGACAGTGGATACCCACTCTGTCCCTGGCTGCTCACACCCTACCAGTGGCCCACGACCCCATCGCAGCAATGCTACCATGAGGCACATGCCACTAATCGTAATGTCATCAAGCAGGTGTTCGGGATGCTGAAGGCACGTTTCCATTGCCTGGACACCTCTGGCAGTGCCCTACAGTATGGCCCCTCAAAGGCCTGTGGACTATTCCTGGCCTGTTGCATCCTGCACAACATGGCCAACAAATGTGGGATAGCCATACAGGTCAAAGAGGGGGACAGCAATGGGGACAATGGGGGCACAGGTGACGATGGTGATGGGCAGCCCCCCCTTGGCCGATGGGATCCCTGACTGCTCCGGCTGGCACAGCTGCACCGGGACACCATCATGGAGGAGCACTTCAGCCAACCCAGGTAAGTCATGGGGCCATGCGCAACCACCAGTAGCCAAGGCACAACCCACAAACATGCATGGACACACACCAGGGGTGCATGCCATCAAGGGAAGTGGCAGGGCACAGAGACACACACACACACACAACCAGGGATTGGTGAGGATTAACATGCCACGCTGAAGGACACACACACACGTACACACACAACGCAAAAAACGTGCACAGAGGGCAGAAGGCACACCGACCCAGAATGCACACCCTAGCAACACACATGTCCACTGGCCACCACGCCCACTGCCTGTCCATGTGCATGTGTTAGATGCTGAGCACCATTGCACATTGGTGTACAGTGCAATGCAGGCATTATCATGCACATGCAACTGCAGACAGCAGCCAGGAGGGTGTGCAGGAGTACTGTGTGTCCGTGTGCAGGGCCGGGTACCCACCCTTTGCACTGTCCACTGACACACACACAATGCACACAGGGCAGCACCAGACAGTAGCCATGCTGGGAGACAGGTCAGTCATGTGACACAGTGCCACGGCTGCCACTGAAGCATGGGTGGCCCTGCCGAGACCCGCCAGCACTGGCAGGCTGACCACTGGCCTCATGGGGTGGCACCGATGGTCCCCCAGGGATTCCACTGCGTGAACGCGACCGTGCTCGCGCTGGGGTCTGCAGCACACCGAACATGCCTGCACCAGGAGTGCTTGGGATATCCACAGCTGAACCCGGTGTCGACAGGGTGGGAGTCGCACGACCCCGGGAACGGGGGGTGAATAGTGCATTGTGTGGTGTCTGTGATGCATGGGCTCCTGACTGTATGCCCATTGTAGCCATGACAGCAATGAGTGCCTGTGCATGCCTGTCAATGGCAGCGGTCACATCCTCCCGCAAACAGTCCATCCCTGCCAGGATCAGTGCAGTGTCCCTGCTGCGATGCTCCTCTGCCCGCTCCAGAGCCACACATAGTGCATCCACAGATATCACAAGCTGTATCTGCTGCTGGACTGATACTCACAGTAGGCGGGTGTGCTCGTCCAAGAGGTCATCAGCCTCCTCGGCATCCTGTCCCTCAGGGTATGCAAGGCCCTGATGTTCAGCACCCCTTGAGGGTGGGTGCTGCGCACCAGGACAAGGTCTGGGCATGTCCACAGGTGGTACACAGATGCCACTGCTGAACCCTGTACCCCCAAGCCCAGTGGGTGACTGCTGATGCCGCCCCTCTGGCTGCCACACCCCAGGGCTCAGTGGTACTGCCACAGTGGCAGCAACAGTCCCACTGTCCTGAACAGATACCAGTGCTGCCCCACTGGTGCTGACAGGTACAGCCTGGGACTGTGCTGACATGCAGGCCTCCATGGCGGCACCACCTACAGCCATGGGCGTGAATTGCCCTGCTGTGTGTCCATCCTGTGGCACACACGTGTCACTGCCCATGACAGTCGTGTCATCATCACTGGTGCCAGACTCTGCCCTGGCCACAGCCACAGTGTGCTGGCATCCATGGATGCCAGCATGCTGGGACACAGGCAGGGCTTCTTCCACATCTGTTACAATGACATCAGTGTGGACAGCCAGGCGGCCTCACTGTTGCAATGATCTACATATACCTGTGGAGGTGGATGGTCCCACCTCCGACTCCATCCGACTGTCCACAGTGGACAGGCCCACCACCGCTGACCTATGCAGATGCTCAGGATCGCTAAGGGAAAGCAAAGTCGCGTTACTGCATGTGACCTACCCTGCCCCCCCATAGACAGACCATGACTTACCATGCAGTGATGGGCCACCACCCATCTGGAAGCCACCACCTAGAACACCCTCAATGGCACTACACTGCATGCTTCCAGCAAGCCTGTCCTCCGCTGGGGTCAGCTGTACCACCTCTGGCTGTCCCCCACCGGTTGCAGCATGTGCTGCCCTGATGGCAGCCATCTTCTCCTTTACCCTCCTCCTGTCCACGCCCATCTTCTTCTTACACTCCTGCACGGAGCGCTAGTGGCTGCCATGCAGGTTCACGGCACGTGCCACCTCCTCCCATGCAGCAGCACGGGCCTGAGGGGTTCCCCGCCATCCACTGAGCAGTGGCTCCTGATCCAGGTAGGCCTCGAACAGGGCCTCAGTTTCAGCCTTTGTAAAGTTCAGCCTCCTCCCACCACTGTTTTCCTCCTCTCCAACAACCTGCTCGGTCATTATGTAGCCTGTAAGAATGGCAGTTGTTACCTGTGACTGTGCAGTCCCATGCATGTCCCTGAATCCACAGTCCACACTCCCAAACAGCATGCAACTCACCAATAAACTGCAGTAACCGACTATGGCCACTGCAACACATTGTCGCACCTTTATAGTGCAATCCATGCAAATGAGGCAAGGAGCAACTTTAAGTAGATGCATATTGCAGTGCTGCACTATTGAATGGCTGATTAGATGATTTGCATATGACGGCTGAATATCATGCTGTTGTGCTTTGCGCAATTGTGTTGAAAGTGCTGAGCCAATGATGCAGTCCTGTGACATGCATAGTACACCTCATTGCACATGCCTGGGTTGCTGACGCAGGCATCTGCCACACTGATGATGTGCTGTGCATGGTAGGCAATGCAGGGCATGGCCACCATTGTGCCAGTGGTGCTATAGCGATGGTCACTACATGGCGCTGTGGCACTGGACCATCATAGGCGCAATGACCCAACTGCTCAGTAGTCTGCTATGGCGCTGGCACACAGGCAGCCAATCGCACTACACGCATTGTCATCCGAAGGCACTGTGCGTGGCCTTGCACCAGAGACCCTTGACCCTGTGCCCAACCTTTCCCCCCTTGGCACCATGCGGCAGACATAGGTGCACCTCTATCGCACTGCTCAGTAACAGTGCGATAGGGAATGGTAGCGCTGTACCGCGCAGCATCTGCACATGGGGAGCCACACTGCAGAGCACCATATTGCCTACTATAACTGCTAGGATGGTGTGCAGATGGACAGCACAGTGGACAGCAATTAAGCTGGCCAATCTGGTGACCATTGTGAAGCCACATCATGGACCTCTCTTCAGGGAGGCTCCCCTGGACAGGGCCAGGATCCAGCTGTGGCAGGAGGTGGCCACTGCCCTGGAAGAGGCCACCAGATGGGGGCATAGTGCAGAGCAGTGCAGGCACCACTATGGTGACCTGCGGAGGAGGGAGCCGGAGCTACTGGCCCGACTGTGGGCACGTGCCAGGAGGGGCATGGTGCCACGTCCAGGTAGGGGTTCCATCAACACACTTTTATCATCCGTATGGGTCACAGTGTTGTATGTGTCCAGCACATAGGGGAGGGACTATATGGGTTGGCCGTGGTGGTGTTCATAGAGGGTGGGTGGGAGGGCACACACTTGAGGCAGGGGACTTTGCTTCGGGAATGTACTGATGTTCTTCTCTCCTTTTTTTCCCCACAGGCCCGGACGAACTCCACAGATTGTGGGCAGAGTGGCGGGGGGGAAGTACAATGCAGCCAGGTGGGCCGAGGGCCATCACCGCCCACCTGACCGGCCCGATGAGGTTAAGTGCCATACATCCATGATTAGTATTGCATGCTGTGTGACAAAGTGGGCAGCGGGGCATGGCCACCATTCATCGACACCACTGCCATGCACGCAACTTGTTGCAGTCAACACTGTCCAGTGGCAATGCATGTCTGGGTGTGCATCACTGGTGGTCCACGTGTACACCAGGTGCATGGCTGTGCTACTGCCTTTGTACCACATAGCCATGTCACTAAACGACCATGGTGGTGCTGTGCATGACTTGGCCGGTGGGTGTGTGCAGCGTTCCGCATGGCTGTATGCACCTGGGTGGGCAGGTCCTGTGGATGTGATCACTGCGGATGGTCACACGCATCCCATGGCAGTATGCCATGCACAGGTGCAGGCTGTATGGGGTTGTGCATTCACACCTATTGACTGTGCTCCCTTGTCCTAGGTACATGCCATCTCAGGAACATTTGGGACACCTTACAGGAGCTCCTACAGCTGGCCCGCGAGTCCCTCGACATCCTAAGAAGGCTGGACACAACGGGGGTGCTGTGGAGGCACAGAGGCCGAAGGTTCCGGAGTCAGGAACAGCATCCCAATAGGAGTCCTTTGGTCCATTACTTCCCCTACCCCCCTGGACCCACCCTCACACCCCTCCTATCCCATCCCATTTGTCCACCCCTCCCTACCCACCCCCACCTTGTTTGTGTCCCCTAGCTTGTATATAGTTTTATTCTTGTACATAGTTCACTTTTATATTTTCAATACATTTGATTTTGATATGAATACTATGGTAATCTCTGATTTGCAGCAGGCTATAGGTGCTCAGCTGCAGTGGTGTGCATGGCATCAGGGGTGGTGCAGTCTTGGGTATGTGTGTGTGTCCATGTGGAGGTGACTATGGTGTGGGGGTAGATATCAGTCAGAGTCTGCGTTGTGTGTGTCATTCCCTGTGCACTGGATGACTGTGTGCAGTGGTCCATGGTGCTTGCTCTGTGTTCATGGCATACCCATCGGCCTGTCCATGGCCTGTGCAGCCGACACAAGTGCCTGTCTTTGACCTGCATGGTCCACTGGCATGTCAGTGGTGGCAGTCCCTGCAGGGCAGACACTGTACCCATCACTTTGCTGGGTTGTCCCTGTCACTGGTGTGGTGCATACCTGGCTTGGGTGGCACTGTGGGCACCACAGTCGTTGTCCCACCTCCATGCTGTGCCTTGTGTGTGTGTTGTAGGGGATGTGCCCCACTGTCTGTGGCTTGTGTTCTGGGCAACTACTGGTGGTGTACGGGTCCACAGTGCCTGCACAGGATGTCTGGCACTCCAGTGCCATGGTGGACTGTGGGTTGTGTGTACACAGCCTACATGGGCCCACAATGGGGGCTTGGTTGCCCCACCGCTGCATCCCTGTGTTGGTGTGCCCTTGGCTATGGGTGGGTGTCTGTCCATACCCTGTGTGGCATCCAGTGTGGTGCATGCTTCCATGCACCACTGTGGGTGTCTGTGCTGGCTGTTGTGGCCAGTGGTGGGTTGGGGTGTGTCACTGGAATACTGTGCAGGGTGCTGTACCACTGGTGGTGGTGTCAAGGGCACGGTCTGTCCCATGTGGGGTACCTCTTGTGCCGACGCATGGTCGGTCTCTCAGCAGTACCTCAGGGGGACTGTGCATGGTGGCACTGTGTCTGCCATTGTTGCATTGCTGTGTGCTGCAACCCACTGATGGGTGCTCATGGTGGGGCTGGCTTGCATGGTTCTGTGGTGCACAGAGTTGCATTGACACAGTGGGGGTAGTGGCATGCATGGGGTTTCCTGCAGTGGTGTTCACTGCTCATGGGGGGGTGTCTGGGGGTCACGGTGCAGGGTGTGCTCTGCATTGGCGGGGATGGTGTGGCACAGGGTGGTCTGCCCTCCTTGTGTGCCAGTCACAGCTTGCCGGTAGGTGTGATGGGGCACCATGGCCAGGCTGTGGGATGTTGGCTTGTCTCCATGGGCCAGTGGTTATTCCAGCCCTCCCCAGTTGTTCTGTGCTTGGGGTGTGGGGGGAAGATGTCTGTTCTGCTGTGTGTTCCTGTGCCCATCTGTGGCATGGGTGGTGGGCCCCTACCTCCCTGATTGTGCAGTTACATTGCTCTGCAGCTGGTGGGCTCCTTGGTTGCGCTATGGTGCCTCTGGACTGCTCAGCTGAACATCCGTTGTTGCGCTATGGCGCATCTGATCTGCTCAACTTCCCCTCCCTAGTTGTGCTATGGCGCAGGTGTTGCGATATTCAGTCCTCAGCTGTAGGCTCAATTTGGTCTGCTCTGTTTTTGAATATCGCATCTCTTGCACATGGGCACATTAGACTTGCGCTTACTCCTGCTATTGTGCACTTTTTGGGTGCAGTTTGAATATCTGGCCCACAGTGTCTATATCATCACAGAGTTATTCCACTGCAGTGAGAATATGTGTTTTTATTGTCAATGTTACATGCTCACCCCTATTGTATAAATATATATATATATATATATATATATATATGGTCTGTCCACTCTTTTCTCTTCCTTCTTCCTCTAGCCTGCTTGTGTACTCCACCTCCACAAACAAAATGGGTAACCACTGCATCCAATGCATGCATCCAGAGTCTCCAGCATGAGAAAATTGGACTCTTTATCCAATGTAAATGCCATTGCCAGTCAAACTGACCATTCCTCCACCAGCAAGCAAGACACCACCTCCTCTGGCCTGCTTGTATCCTCCACATCTACAAACATGGGCCACTACAATCTCCTAGGCATGCATCCAAACTGAGAAACTCAAACTCTTACACCAACATAAGTGACATTGCCAGGCAGACCTCCATTCAGTCAGCCACCCCCAAATTAAACCTCCAGTCAGCTAGCCCATCTAGGCAGCAAGACCTAAGGTCCATCAAGGTCTACCCTTTTCTGCTATGTTGGTAAGTTAGTTTCACTGTTGTTCACACTTCTCATCCTCAGTGTTGGTGATGACTCTGTCCTCACACAGGAGAGGGTCCCATCTTACTGCTCAAAATTCATTAAAAGAGTTTTTTTTTCTTTTTGTCTCCCTCTTGCAGCAGGTTTGACCATATAGAGGGCTGACTGCCAAGCCAATCATAAAGCCAGACTGCCCTCAAGGCACAAAGACTTAATTTGCCTCTTCCTCCATCACACTTCTCTGTGTCACCATAATGCCAGTACACATCATTGTCCTCACTTACTTGACGGTAATTATCATTACATGATTGTTTTCATTTTGTTTTACTTTTTATTTTACATTTTTCTTTCTCAGGTACATGGCAACACAGTGGCTAA
This sequence comes from Neoceratodus forsteri, assembly GCA_016271365.2. NCBI lineage: Eukaryota > Metazoa > Chordata > Ceratodontiformes > Ceratodontidae > Neoceratodus > Neoceratodus forsteri. Next base: position 48,188,679 of record CM057451.1, read on the forward strand.
GTGATGCTAAATAATTTGTCTTCTTTATTAACAGGTGACGTGTAGTAAGACTGGTACTGGAAATGGCAACAGATATATCATGTAGTCACCCACAGTGGCTAATTGAGTATAGTCTAAATAATTTTCTCTTGTCTGCAGGCCTCCTGCCCTGCTGCTTCCTCATCCAGAAAGCTAGACTTTTTCTTTCCTGCCTCCTCTGTCTGGGGCACCTTTGTACCATTTCACAGCATGGCCATCACAAATGTGACAGTAGGTATCCTTTCCAAAAGTTATATTTTCTTCTACTTTTTAATTTTTTGTTTCTTTTTACAGGTGCAACACAGCTGGGAGTGTACTTGAATCTAAATTTCTATCTTGTATTCACAGGTCTCTAGAGCGGTGCAGAATGAGAACACTTTGAATTAATGGAATTTTGACAAAATTTCACAAACTTCGGTGAAATTCCATAGAATTTCATCGGGATTTTGTGAAATCATTAAAATTTAGCAATTTGGTTAAAACCCAGCTGCTGTTTAAGGTAGAGCTCCTGAATTTGGAATATGTAGTCTTTGGATCAGTGGTCACTAACAACCAAAATATCATGACATTAGAATGGATAGTGTCAAACATATAGGTGCTTAAATGTTGTTATTTTATTGTTTGTGCAAAATTTCATGAAAATTTTTATCTGCATATATCTTAACCATCTATTGGATAAGGGATCTTAAACTTGGCATGATTTCTTGATGACAGATGTTTTAGCAAACTGCCAGATTTCATGACAATATGATCCATTGTCTCAAAATTATACGTGCTCAAAATCTGTAATTTTATTTTGTTCAGGAAATTTCATGAAACAATTTCATTTGCATGTAGCTCAGGCACCTTTGGAGCTAGGCATGTGTACATTAGTATGAATAACCTTTTCATAATGCTTATAAAATGATCTAACTATGGAGAGAACTGGATAAGGGATGTTTAAGTTACGGGGTTCAAAACTTTACTATGAAAATATTTGCAAAACTTTATGAAAACTATCAAAAATGTTGATGTTTGTAACTTCTCTTCTCTTGTATGCATAGAGTTAACATTTGACATGCATATCCATAGTCAGTGTATCCTGATGTCTAACACAACTGGATAAATTGGTTAAGCAGTTTTAATTTTGCAGAAGAAAAAAATTATTAGTAATATTTTCTCACATATTTATGATAGCATATACTGTATTTGAAGCATCCAGAATGTTTTTATGGAATTTAAAAATAACAATGCACATGTCACTACTTCATTTGATAAGCTGGGTTGAGCTTTTTGCAGTCCTTCTGTGTTGTTCCTTTCTGGGTGACTACCCCCCCTCTCTTTAGGCATACCCAGACTGACTCAGCAGAACTTCTGCTCTCACTGATATCCTCTTTGTCCTTTACAGTGACAAACTCCCTTAAATATGTCACCTACTTCTTTTTCTATCAACATACCCTGTTGGAATAGCCAGAATTCTTTCTTCTTGCTGCCCAAGACATATTCTTCCCCAACTACATCTTTTTGAGTACTTCTAAGTCCTAGACTTGCATGTACACCAGGCTCCCCAGATCATAAATTTACTGTATGCGATCCTTAAATATCCTGCATTTAGGTTGGAATTGTTGACACTCTGTGCTTTCTTGCTCCAACCTGGAAGTCTACCACTGTTGTGCTACCCAGCTAAGCTGTCCATTTCTTGGTGAAACTGTGCATCTAACTCCAGAACCTGGTGACCCCCTGCACTATGTGCCTCATATCCCTATTCTTTAATTAAAACCCCCCAGATAAGGCTGAGTGAAATTGCCAAATTTTAGTTTTATGGAATTGTTCATGAAATTCTACAATTTTCACAAAGGTTCATGGTATTTCACTTTAAGTGCAGATGTTATTTTGCAATTTCTCACAGCAAGCAATTAATAAAATCAGCACAATTGGTTCTTGTAAGGTCTAAGAACCTGTCAAATTTAATGACATTGCATTCTCTAGTTTTAACGTTTCAGGGGTTTATAAATTTGTAGTTTACATTCTTGCAAAATTAATTTTTTAAATTTTGTGAAAGTTTGACTACTTTTAATTCAATCCCATTTAAAGCTGCAAATATGAACTTTTTTTTCCAGAAATGACCATGTGGTATAGTAGTTTAAATGTTTCAACTTTGGTTAAATTTGGATATACAGTTTTAAAATTAGTGGGAACCAACCAACATTTAAATTTTGGCAACATGTTTGGCAGGCTCTATCTCAGTCCCATTTAAAGCTAGACATCTAACATCTATGCATATATAAATGTAGTGATAACTTGTATACCTGTCAAGTTTTGTAACATTTCAATGAATACTATCACAATTATACTAAAATTATAGAAATCCAAATGTTGTCAAAATTTCTAGCTACCTATAACTCAGCTCCCATTGAAATTTGAGACTTAAAACAGGGTGCATATACAAATTCTAGGCATTGCTCTAAATCCTGATATTGTGGAGAAATTTGAATAAGAAATTTTAAAATGATCTCAGAATAACTGAAAATTTAATTTGATTAAATATATGGCCACTCATAACTCTGCCCCTTTCAGTTTACAACTCTGAAATTTGATAGACTCCTGTAACATATTGGGTACTGTTTACATTCCAATTGTGGTGGTATTTGGGTACATACTTTTAAAATTATAGAAAAATAACTGAAATTTAAAATCTTGTGAAATTCCTTGAAATTCTGTGGAATCAGAACTGTCATTCCACGGGCATTCTGGAGGTGGACTTTTATATTCCACACTGCTCTACAAGTCTCTTTTCATCCTCTCATGAATGCCTTCTCCTCCTCCAGCATGCAAGCCATTACCATCTCCACCAGACTGTGGATATGGTTAGCCTCATGCTTGGACCTCCTACAGCCTCTCCAGCACTGTGAGTGGTCTTATCAAAGCCAACCTATTCCATGTATCCAGTATAAATTCCAGTCATTAACCTGATGCTGCTACCTGATTCTCCATTGTGACCCAGCTGAAAAAAAAACTGAAACAAGAAAAACAGGAGCAGAAAACAATTAGTGAGTGGCATACAAATAACATTTAGGAATTCAAAAACAAAAAAGGAAAATAATGAAATGTTTATCTTCCCTGGTAGGACACACTGCTCAGTGTTCATCATTCAATATTGGTTTGGCCATATAACTGTTCTTCTAGTATCTTAGCATGTCAACTAAATAACCAGATCCAGACCAGACCCACACAGCAACACAATTTGTTTTTTGCCTGAGTGATAAATACCAGAAAGGAGAGAAACAGGAACAAATGACTGTTAGCAAGACACTATTCCCTTCCCTCACACCTACAGCTAAAAAGGATAGGTTCAACACACAGTGATACTCAGAGCACATCATCCAGATCTGCACTCTAAACAGGCCATATCATTTAGGAAGAAAATTTCCACAGTTTTAAAATTCTGGGCACTACAGTTCATTGGGACAGGTGCTGTGGTGGGAGACGCATACAATGCAGAAGCAGCATATCAGTTCAGGGAGCCCATCTCATTTAGTTTACTCATGCAAAAATTTCCAGGCAAGAGAATTTATTATACTGAGAATTTCTGGGCACTAAAGTCCATCAGGACAGATGCTGGTTGTGGAAAGACTGACACACAGTATAGCAGCATGTAACAGCATGCAGATTGCAGCAGCCTGACATATTTTTCTGGTTGTTGAGATATATTCTGGGAGCACAGAATTGATAAACGGTGCGCTTTCCTCACAATTATGCCTGAAGTGCATTATAAGAACTGTGGTGGAGGGGCTGACACATAGTGTTGCATTATGTAGCAGCGTGTGGCAGTCTGACATATTTATTCTGGTAGATGAGAAAAATGCTGAGAGTACTGAATTTGTGTATGCTGTGCTTTTCTCACAATTTCCCACAAAGTGGGTTTCAAGAACTGTGGTGGGGGACTTACACATAGCACTGCACACATCATTGCATCATGTAGGAGCAGGCAGAAGCCTACATATTTATTTTGGTAGTTAAGAAAAATTCTGAGTGTAGAGAATTTATGTTTGTTGTGCTTTTCTCATAATTTACCATAAACTATGTTAAAAAGACTGTATCGGGTGGAGGGGGGATGGCACACAGCTCAGCACCATGCAGCAGCATGACATTTATTCTGGTAGTTTAGAAAAACTATGGGGGCTCAATACACAAAGCCCTAAGACTGATGCAAAGTGCCTGCACCAAACATAAATGGCACAAGTGGCACCTTGCATCAAATACTGCCCCCTGAGCAATTCATAAAGACAGCCTACATCAACCACAGGCTACCTTCCCCAAACAGGGCTTGCACCACCCGTGCATCCAGACCTGAGCTGCAACATGGGACTAGAGGCTTGTGGCAGACACAGGCTGCCGTAGCTCCACAACTAGGATTCACAAATCTCACCCAGAGGGTGAATTTCTAAGTAACATTTGACCAGCCAGGGCTGGTCTATGGGTACTTAGACATTCACCCTCTGGGTAAGATGAGCACTGAGTGGCAATCTGCTACAGTCCCCTGCCCTTTTTCTAATCCCCCCCCCATTTATATAAATCCCTGGTAGTCTAGTGGCCTCCCTCCCGGATATCACTTGGTGTTATAATTATTAATAATTTGCTCTGTCCTGGTGGTCTAATTACCCCCCTCCATGTTCCCTGATATCACCCAGTTTTATAGTAATAATCAAGTCGCCCTATCCTGGTGCTCTAGTGGCCCCTATCCTCAATCCCCAATATCACCTGGTTTTCTAATTATTATTAAAGAGGACAGGAAATTAAATGAATAACTCAGACCTACATAAAGTTTACTGTTTTTATTTCTAATAAAGCCTATTTGATTGTTTCTTTATCAGATGTGAAAGAGTGTGATTTTATTTTTTGAATCTGAGAATACTTGGTAAATATAAAAATGGTTGTTACTGGAGCTGCCCATTTTACTTTTTCTGTTTTCAAACCAGGAGTATGAATGTGCCAGCTAAATGCTGACATTGTTATTCATGCATTCAATGGCATCTGCCTGACACGCGGATGGTGTGACACATTCTCTTGAAGTTGTTAGACACTGGCAGCAAAAATGAAGTAAAGTACTTTGTTGTGGGTAGTGTTATTTTGATTATAACAATCAACAAGCTATACTGCCTGCTGTTTTTCAGGCTTGTGGTTAAAAGAGCTCTCCCTCTCTTTCTCTCCCACCCCTATCTCCATATCTGCAGATGGTATTGCAGAACGGGTGTTATGGGGAATGGCCCAACTCATACAGTGGCGACTGACACGCAGTGGGGGAAAAAGGCAGTAGGCAATGGTATATTCCCAATATATCCTGTATTTCCTGAAGCAAAAAAAAAAGTGAATCTAATAAACTGTGAGCAGTTAAAATGGCTTTTAGCATGGAAGAGAGTAGAAGGGCTGCTTTACAAGTTCAGGGTTTACATATGAGATCTGTATCTAACCTAATTTCATTTCTGCTAGTAGTAAGATGACTGTGATGAAGATTTAAAATGCTGTTAGTCATAAAATCTTTACTATGCCAGTGATGGCAAAGAGTGGGTATAGCTTCTACCAGGTCTGTATTGACGGGTGCTAGGAAAATGAAAAAAAAAGATCCCAGTGTGGACAGGATCTCCACGACAGAGACAGCTCTGTTAACTTATCACTAGCTAACCTGACAGAGAAAGCAAAGGGATCTAACCTGAGGAATGTGATGAAGGTGAATAAAATGATTTGCAGTTTACAGTACTTTGTAAGGGGAACTAGTACCTGCCTAAGACATACGGAGTAAATGAACAGTCAGTTTGAAATTCCACAAAGGAGACTCACCAAAGCTTGTGCAGCATCAAAATGTGCTCTTCTTTATTTCAAAGTGTGGCCATAAATAGGTAAAAAGGCCAAAGAGTGGTGGCCAGTTTTAACAATCTCGCTCATAGCATGAAGTGAAGACTATAGAGTTATAAGCTTTTAAAATCTTAATTCGTGGCTCGCTAATGATCTTTGATCATGAGCCTGCAAATTCTTTGATCGTGAGATTCTTTAATCGCGATCTTGCTTCGCAACCTAAAAACACTAATATCTCAGCTCTGGGTTGGGCTAGGGACACAAATGAGGGTGGATTTTGCTCAAGAGGCTTCATTCTATTGAGGCATTGCATTGGTTCACTTCAAATTGGTGAAAAAATTGCATTTCACCATTTTTTATTCTTTGATCATGAACATGCAAGTTCTTCGATCGCGAGCCTGCAAATTCTTTGATTGTGAGATTCTTTGATCACGATCATGCATCTTGAGCGAGGGACGAGATGGTCGGATTAAAAAATCTATTTTCTCAGCCATGGGGTAGATCTCTTGATTTGCAAATTGGATTTCGGTTGGACTTACAGTCTTTGCATATGAAAACACTGAAAAATGCTAAATTATCCATTTTTGGAGGCAGCTTTTGGATCTGGGATGTGGCCCTGCATGGCCATTGTGTGGCATGCTGCTCTGTGAGATGGCTCATTTGAAAGAGCTTTCATGGTTGAACATGCAGCTTTTTGTTTAGTGAAAAAAAATTAAAGCATTCAAAAGTTATGCCACTTTCAAGTTCCCATTATAAGTCAATAGGAACATTTATATGTATGTTTTGCGAACAAAGAATGGGGTTCTGGCCATCTCGTCCCACCTGGCGATGAAAGAATTTTCAGCCTCACGGTTCAAGAATCTTTGTCCATGAGAATTTTCAAAAATTTTTGATCGCGAGGTCCGCCATCTTGTTTTTTAATTTCCGATTCGAAAAACACAAATATCTCGGCTCAGGGATCACTTCTGAAGTAAAACTTGGATGGGTTTTACTCGGGGGCTCCAATCTATTGAGCCATGCCTTTGATTTCATCCAAATTGATCAAAAAATAGAGTTAAATGCTTTTAAATCTTAATTTGCGGCTCATTAACGATCTTTGATTGCGAGCCTGCAAATTCTTTGATCGTGAGATTCTTTGATAGCGATCTTGCACTGTGACCTAAAAACACTAATATCTCAGCTCAGGGGTGGGCTAGGGATGCAAATGAGGGTGGGTTTTACTCAGGAGGTGTCGTTCTAGAGAGGCATGGCAGTAGTTCTCTTCAAATCAGTGAAAAAATTGCATTTCACCATTTTTTATTCTTTGATCATGAGCATGCAATTTCTTTGATTGCAAGCCTTCAAATTCTTTAATCATGAGATTCTTTGATCGTTCATGCATTGTGAGCAAGGGACGAGATGGCTGGATTAAAAAATCTATTTTCTCAGCTCAGGGGCGCCCTAGGAAGTCAAATGAGGATTGATTTTACTCAGGGGGCTTCGTTCTGTCAAACCTTGGTGGTGGTTTACTGCAATTCCTTCAATTTTTTGATTTATAACATTTTTAATTCTTTGGCCATGAGCCTGCAAATTCTTTGATCGTGAGATTCTTTGATCGCGATCGTGCATCATGAGTTAGGGGCGAGATGACCCAATTTAAAAATCTATTTTCTCAGCCCAAGGGTGTCCTAGGAAATCAAATGAGGGTGGGTTTTACTCAGGGGGCTTCATTCTGCCGAACCATGGTAGTGGTTTACCACAATCCCTTCAAGTTTTTGATTTATAAGATTTTTAATTCTTTGTTCGTGAGCCTGCAAATTCTTTGATCGTGAGCCTGCAAATTCTTTGATCGTAAGATTCTTTGATCAAATCAAATCAAATCAAATTTTTTTTTATAGTGCCTTTCAAATATCAAGGCACTGCACATAAAACCAAATATAAATATAACATTAAAATAAGAAGATAAACTACAATAGTCATTAGGGAAGGCCAATTTAAATAATTAAGTTTTTAGCTCAATCTTAAATCTGTCAATGGTCAGGCATTCTCTTAACCAATGAGGTAGAGAATTCCACAGGGTTGGAGCCGAAAAAGCAAAAGCACAGGTGCCTGATGTTTTTAATCGTACCCTGGGAATCTCTAACAATCCCTCATCGGTGGATCGGAGAGGACGGAAGGGGCAGTAGGGTATCAAGAGGTCTTGCAGGTAACCGGGTCCCTGATCATGTAGGGCTTTTAAGGTTAGCAAACCCACCTTAAAGGTGATCCACCACTGAATAGGCAGCCAGTGCAGTTCACGGAGCACAGGGGTAATATGCCTGGCTGCCGTGTTCTGCACTAGCTGCAAGCAGCGGATATCAACCCCTGGAAGCCCGAGGTAGAGAGAATTGCAGTAATCAAGGTGGGTAGCGATGAAAGCTTGTACCAGTGTTGGAAGATCTTCTGGAGAAACCAAGTGTTTCACCCGGGCGATATTACTCAGATGATAGAAAGATGATTTGACAACAGCTGACACCTGAGATCTTGGTGTCAGGCCGTCGTCAAAAATAACACCAAGGTTATGCACTCGGTCTGTGGTAGTGAGCTATATGCCATCAATCAAAACATCTGATGCCTGACCAGCTCCCATACCCACCCCTGGATGACCAGGGTCCACAACCAGCACTTCAGTCATATCCAGATTCAGTCTCAGCCAACTAGTACTTATCCAGGTTCTGATCTCGGTAAGGCAGTTGTTTAGTGCAGAGAGTGCAGCATCCTGTCCTGGCAGAAAGGACATATACAGTTGAGTATCATCTGCATAGCAGTGAAAACTCAAACTGTATCACTTGATGATATCTCCCAATGGCAGCATATACACTGCAAACAGCATGGGGGCCAAATTGGAGCCCTGTGGCACCCCGCAAGACAGGGAGTAAGTGCCAGAGGAGTAAATTCTGGTGGTAATTCTCTGAAGCCTGTCTGCGAGGAAAGAATGGAACCATTTGAGGACTGTACCAGACAGATCACAAAGCAGCCACAGGTGCTCCAACAGGACACCATGATCTACAGTATCAAATGCTGTGGAGAGATTAAGAAGGGGCAAGACGGTACATGCCTTTTGATCTCTAGCCATCAGGAGGTCATTCAGTACTCGGACAAGTGCAGTCTCCGTGTTATGCTTCTTCCTAAATCCAGACGGGAAAGTATCATAGATCTTGTGAGTTGTAAGGTGGTCATCCAGTTGCAACACAACCACCTTTTCAATAACCTCACCAACAAATGGCAGGTTAGCGATAGGTTGGTAGTTAGCTGGACAGTCTGGGTCCAAGGAGGATTTTTTAAGGAGTTGTCAAATGACTGTCTCCTTTAGGGGTTCTGGAAAGACCCCTGTCTCCAAGGACCTCCAGACAATTTCAGCAAGGATTGGGCAGATAACATCAATGCATCCCAATAAAAGGGGTGTTGGGCCCGGATCCAAACTACAACTGGTTGGGCACTTTGACTGGATGATCATCACGATATCTGTGAATTCTGGCTGGCAGAAATCTGACCAGAGAGACCGAGTGCACACCACATCCTGCTGATCTCCACAACTACTCATAGGAGAGGCTATGCCAATGCTAGACCTGATGCTGGCAACCTTATCTGTGAAGAACTGAGCAAACTCCATGCATTTCAGCTGAGAAAAAGCTTCTCTGGGCTGAAGACAGATTGGATTGCACAATCTGTCAACGGTCCAGAAAAGCTGAGCTGGTCGATTCTTAGTGGCAAAAATCTCGATGGACAAGAACTCTGCCTTCTTACGGGTGATTTCTAGCTGATAGCCATCATAATGTGCCATCAGCTTAAGCCTGTCAGAATCAAGGCAAGACTTTCGCCAAGCTCTCTCCATCCTTCGACCAACTTGCCTCAACTCCTTCAAGGAACCATCAAACCAAGGATTCCTTGGGTGAAGGGTGAGGGGTCCACAACAAACAGGAGCAATCTTGTCCAGGGCATCTCCTACCACCTTATTATAGGCTGATACTAGATCACCTGGACTCATGCATTAATCTGACAAACCTGATAGGTCCAGTGCCGCCGATAGGTCATTGGGGTAACTCCCCTCAAAGGGCTGTACTGGACCATCTCCATAAGGGCAGACCTATTGGGGGGACCCTGAAGCTGAACCTTATGGTGTGATGGTCAGATCAGCTGATTGGTTTCACCCCCAAATCAGCTATCTCCATACCCAAGAGAAAGATCAGATCCAATGAGTGACCCCCTACATGGGTTGAGGAGGTAACTACCTGTGTAAAGCCCAGCATTATCATAAGCTGGAGGAGATTTTGACCAAAGTGCAAGAGTTCATCATTGACCCAGGCATTGAAGACCCCCAGAACTATCAATCTGGGGGACCTCAACACCATGTCGACGATGAAGTCCGCTATCTCCTGCAGGAATGCTCCACCATCTCCTGGTGGACGGTAGATGAGGAGTATCCCACAGCCTATACCCTCACCCAGGATATACTCAAAGGATCTGGTACTTCCTAATGGCACATCCACAAGGCCCAGCTCAGATTTAAATATAATGACCACACCCCCGCCGCTACGATCCAACCTTGGGTGATGTATCACCGAGAACCTGGCCAGAACTGCAGAAGCCAAAACAGGGCCTGCATTATCATCCAACCAGGTCTCAGTGATGCAAGCCAGATCGGGGGTTTCAACAAGATCAGCTATAATAGCTGTCTTGTTCTTAATAGATCTGGCATTGCACAACACCTCCCAAGTAGGATGAGTTGTCGGGGAAGACCGCGGCACCTTCCCGCTAACATTGGAGCCCTTGGGTATGGGGACAAGAGAGGGAGGACCTCTGTCCTGACTCCATTTTGCCCCAGGGCACCTCTCGGACCTCACAACTCCTATCCACCTTCCCCTTTCCCCTCCCCCACCATGCCCAGTTCTCCCCTTTCTTATGAGCCTTCTAACTATCCCCAAAGTGTGGCACCTAGAATAGGTGTCAAATGTTAATGTGGGACAGTCAAAAGGACGTAATTCCCTGAGTCTGGTGGGGGAGTACTGCTCAACCGTCGCTAAGCCTCCCTGGCACATAATACTTCAAATAAAATAAAAAACAAAATAGTAAAAGCTAATAACCCACCCCAAACAATAAACATAAAAACTAATCTTAGTGACAAACCTCTAATCTTAATAACAAATCTCCTATACTCTAAACTACAAAAAATATAATAAAGTAATAGAAAGACTCCCAAACCAAAATATAACCCCCAAAATAACAATATAAAACAATTTTGATAGCTACAACGCCAACTTAGGTCATTCGTTATTGTCCAATAAAGTTCACTCTCCAATGTCTTCAAAGGTTACTAAATCCTTTAAAGATTTGTAAAACAACGGGTAGCTCTCACCCAATCCTTATCAGGATAATGAGTCCAAACAGAGAGGTGTGGCACTCTCACTGCCACAAAGACTGAAATTAAATTTAGCATAAATCTTTGTCAGCGTCGAAGCTCTCTCACTGCTTCTAGTATATAAAATGTGGTTACAGTACCTGATGAAGGTATAAAACTGGACAAAATGAAGAAAAATTGAACAGCAAGCATTTGATGATCAAATCATTTGCTGAGCAGAGGGAAAACAATGCATATATTACTGGCCAGAAAGGGCCCCGGAATCAGAGATACCCCACTTAGCCCACTGGTGTCGCCCAATAAAAACTAGGAGCCATAGAGAGCAAAGAAGGAAGATTTTCCACCAGCCCTCTGACTGGTAGCCTCTATCCCCACAGGGAGTCCCAAGAACCAGGTGCCCGATCACCATTACCTATCAGGCCAGTACGCAGTCCACCAGTTCTCGACCAGTTAATTAGACCGGGAGTCCATATAGCCAAGGTCACAGCTCCAGCACACTCCCTCCAAGCAGATATCAAACAAGGCTCAAAGTGGCAGCCAACCAGTCAATATCAGATCTTCTGACACAGCAATTCAGGGAAGCCAGCATCCGGAGAGCCACCAACTGTTCCGAGGATCCAAGTCCACAATGGGATAAGTGCGAAAAGCCAGCGACGGCCACAGAACAAATGCAAGGCTGTCCAGATCCAGAATAGAAAGTCCCAACATCAGGCAAGTGTCCCAAAATGCAGGTACAGCAGATTTAAGTGCAGCAAAATCGCAGAGCTGCTCCAAGAGCTATAGGTCCACAAGTCCACAGCAAAAACACAGATATCGGTACAACAAGCTTACATACAGTCGAGTAAATCTCGAACTACCAAACTGTTGTAGCAATCATACAAATAAAAATAAATTAATAAAACAGTAACGTAAACTTTAAAACATTAAAATACAAGAGGTCAGTCAAAGCTAGCATGACTGCAGACCCAGTGTGGTCGCCATCTTCTGATCATTGATTGCAAAATAGGGACAAGATGGCCAGATTTTTTGGGAATGGAATAGATAGGAAAATTTTACTAATCTTTGACATGTGTTGAAAAATATTTTTGGGCGGAGATATGGTGTGGCACAGTTTACATTCTGCGGTCAGCATTTTGAGTGTGGTGGTGGCTTGGAATTGATAAAAGTCAATAGGTTTGGAACTGTGTCACTCTGAAGGAATGAAAATTTCAAACTTTGACATGTTATATCTCTGACACGGTTTGGTCTTTTTACTTGAAATTTGGATGGTGTTTACGGCATGTCCTGTGGATGTAAATTACAGTGTTTACATGTCAGAAAACATTTTTTGGTGGAGATATGGCATGGCACAGTTTACGTTCTGCGGACAGCAGTTTGCTTGTGGTGGTGGCTTGAAATTGATAGGATACCTAGCCTTAGTGTCATGGATGTAGTTTTCAGTTGTTGTGTGTGTTAAATGTCAACAGGTTCTGAACTGTGCCACTCTAACGAATGAAAATTTCAAACTTTGACATGTTGCGGTGCTTACGTGATGGACAATATATTTTTTTGGGAGATATTGTGTGGCGTAGTTTACATTTTGCAGACAGTGTTTTCTATTGTTCTACTACATTAACATTTGTTTGGTGGCTGACCGTGGTGTTGACAATGTACTTTTTAGTCATTAGGTGTGTAATGTGGCCCGACACTTACAAGTTGGTAGGGCCCCGTGCTCCCACCAACTTGTGCAACTTTCTACTTTTCTATTCTTTCTTAAAAAGTAAGGAAATTCTATGCAAAAAACTTTGTTAATGCATCAGTTAGGGTTATTCTACAGTGACAAAAGCAAGGAAATTCAACATTAGGGTTACCACCCCTTGCACCCCACCCCCATCAACAGGCATTGGGGTGTGCATTGGGGTCATCGGTCCTAACTCTCACCCCATTCTCTTGCACTGCAGCACCTCAGCTTGTTTACACATGGGATGGGATGAGAGTTAGGGCTGATAGACCAATACACACCCTGATGCCTGTGAGTGAGGGGCATGGTGGGGTGGGGTGCTAGGGGTGGGACCCCTAATGTCAAATTTCCTCGCTTTTGTCACTGTAGAATAACCTAACTGATGCATTAACAAAGATTTTTGATAGAATATATATATATATATATATATATGCATATATATATATATATATATATATGTACTGTATATATATATATATATATATATATATATATATATATATATACCATCCTCATTAATTCACTGACCCAAATTAGTAGAACTGAAGTTCCCATCTGCAGGTGTCAGCCTCTGATCTGGTCAGCTTGCTGTCAGGGCACTGCACAAGTGATCTTCTGGGGCAAAGAGCACTTCATCACGTGACTGCTCCTACCAACCAGACGGTGTGTGATTGGTAGACTTTTTTTGTTAAAAATGTACTGCAGACTTGTAAATAAAAAAAATGAGTACTCTAATGGTCACTGTAGTGGCTGGTTTTACATTAACAACAACCCGTTCTAGCTCAAAAAAAAAAATCAATACAGTAAGTGAGAAAAGAGCAGCAACAGGGAGCCGGTGCTCATGGTTAGAACTAGAGACCATAACTAAACTGGGCACTGACCTCCAATGACTTTGCCGAGTCCTTGGCATCTTGTGCAATGTTTTATTAGATCCAAGCAGTACCAGAGTATTTACAAAATGTAAAAAAATCTGTGGAGTATAAGCAAGCCTAACATGTTTCACAATCTCTCATTGCTTTCTCAAAGGGAATGGTGCATAGACACGATGCTCCTTAAATAGAAAGACATGTAAAGGTATACTGTCTAATTATGCATGTTTACATGTCCACAGCAGTCACACCACAAATACATACATACTGTTGCAGTTTCTAAACTTCTCACCTGAACAAGTGATAATGACATTGCCCCACAAAATTATCCCTAACCAACCTTCTTAAAAATGCTCCTATTCTTTGATGACCGGCAAGATCAATTGCACACGATGTTGGGGATAGAACATAAATTGGACTGCTCACATTATTTACTATTGGTCTCAATGGAGTGGACTTTGTGAATTTTTGGGACACAGTAAAAATGAGGAGCATAGACACAATGTGGGTATACTGTTTTATACATAGCATCATCCAATTGTCCTTGTATCCCGCAGTACTGCTTTTACTTTAGCCACATGATCTTCTATCTCACTGCCAGTTACTTTGTTCACACTCAAAAAAGCCACTGTCCGACTCATGTCAAAGACCAGTATCTGATCAGGATAGGTTTTAGAGGATAGACTGATATCTAATCAGATTCAGATATCAGGTTGGGTATCCATGCATCTCTAATCATATGCAACAAGAAAAAAAGACTTGCTTCCTCTTTTTAACTTTTGTGTAAATGAACATGCAGAACCATTTGACACATCACCTAAAACTACCTCCCATGCTGAGAGATGAAAAAAAAAGCAACCACACTCAGGAACAATTTAACATCATACTTTATATACCACAAAAATTGTACAAGTGACTAATTATTTACCAAAAAATAACAATGTTATCTAAAGTATAAATGAATGACTTTGTCAAACTTAAATTTTTACCGTGCTTCAAGTTCAGACTGCAACCAGATGGAATGCATAAATGGAGACATAACCCTTTCTCTCTATATCCTTTCAGGCTATCTTGTGCATGTTTTGAATGTTATTTCTTGTAACAGTACTAGCTGTTAAGAATATACCGAAAAGTAAAACAAAGTGTACAAATGACACAGTTTTTGACTGAAGATGTATTTATTGATGTAATACAGGGTAGAACTCAAACAAAACAGTACATAATCAAATTCCTGTCCCCTTTAAGCTACCCTGTCCTGGTGGTCTAGTGGCCATACCTCTCAACTGTACCACATTATGAGAAACGTTCCTCATTTTACTTCACAAAAACTCCCTTTTCCACATTGTGAGGACTTGTTCCACATTCAGTGTTAACGTTTTAAAGCAAAAATCTATAGTAAATGATGCAAAAAATATATTATTCAATTAATAACGGACTTTCTGAATATAAATGCAAACATTTTAACGGTGTTCTGAGCTTCTTAGGTAAAGATTTGATTAAGTGTTCTACATTTTGCTCAATTGTTTCACATTTTGAGAGGCAGTGTTCCACATTTGGGGGACAAAAGGTTGAGAGGTATGCTAGTGGCCCCCCCACTTCCCCCCCTAGCAGGTAGTGCCCACTACCCTGTTCACCCCCTATCTTGAAATGCAGCCAGCAACCAGCACAGCCGACCAATCACCTCCTCGGCTGGCCACCAGACTAAACTGTCAGTGAGCACCTTGTGTATAGTGTATGCCTCATGATTTTTCATGAGCATATACACTATACAGTTGGCTCTCACTGACAGTTGAGTCCAACAGCTGGCAGCGGAGGTGAGAGGTGGACTGTGCTGGTCATCGGCTGCATTTTGGGATTGGGGAAGCAGGGTAGTGGGCACTACCTGCTAGGGTTGGGGGAGAGGGCCACTAGACCACCAGGACAGGGCAATTTAACAATAATTTTAAAACTAGGCGATATCGGGGATTGGGGAGGGGAGCCACTAGACCACCAGGATAGGGCAACTTGATTATTACTATAAAACTGGGTGATATTGGGGATCACAGAGGGGGGCCACTAGACCACCAGGACAGGGGAAAATTAATAAGCATTATACAAATGGGTGATACTGGGGATTGGGAAGGGAGGGCCACTAGACCACCAAGGGAGGGGGAAAGGCTGCTTGCCTTTGCCACAGGTGCTTGTGGTATACCCCTCCCATGCACCAGGTGTTCGTCACACAGGGGTGGTTGCCACAGGTGTGGGGATTTAGTCACCAGGACCCCTCCTGTACCTGAATCTGGTGCAGGATTCCTGATGCACTGGGCTTTGGCACAAGCTACTGTTTGCTGCAGCTTGTGCTGATCTATGCCCCTTTTGTGAATCATGCCCTTGGATTACAGAATTTATGTATCTTGTACTTTTCTCACAATTTCCAGTAAAGTGTGTTACAAGAACTGTGGCACAGGGAATGACACAGCACAGCTCCATGTAGCTGCATGACACATTTATAAAATAAATACAAAAATAGTGAGAGAAGACAGTGGTGGTGTAAGGACTACCCTCACTGATGTCTGAATACTACTTTTTGTCTTTATTTTGTCTTCATTACTAGTATTGAAATAATAATATTCTGTCATTCTGACATAGTATTCACTAGTATTAAAGCAGTATGCCAATATGTGTTACAAGAACTGTGGCACAGGGAATAACACAGCACAGCTCCATGTAGCTGCATGACACATTTATTCTGGTAGCAGAGAAAAATAATGAGAGAAGACAGTGGTAGTATAAGGACTACCCTCACTGAAGTCTGAGCACTACTTTTTGTCTTTATTTTGTCTTCGTTACTAGTACTGAAATAACAATATTCTGTCATTCTGACATAGTATTCACTAGTATTGAAGCAGAATGCCAATAAGCTGAAATAGCTAAATGAGTGAAATATTGGAAAAGTAAATTAACAATAAGGCAGTATTTTTACTATTAAGTTTGTCTTTGCCTCATGAATGTGCAACTTAAGGTACTACTTTCTAAAAATCAAATGACTACTTCTGAATTTTACAAAAGAATGCTGATGAAAACCAAGGATACTGGCTGAATGCTTTTAATAGTACTAAATTAGTATTAATTTAGTGTTCATATAAAGCCTCATGTACAATGATGCATGCTTAATATACTTGACATGAAGGTGGCATTATGTTGAAAAGCTGTGCTCAGTCCCGTAGCTGTGGGTGGCACTACACGCCAGCCAGTAGGAGGAGTGCCTGAGGTTGGGGCTTGACTAAATACTATGCATGGCAGTGCATGGTACCAGTTGAGGGGGTGCATACTTTGCCTACAGGTACTGTGCCATATCTGCTACATACACCCTATTATTTGTAGATGGCATCCCAATGGGGCATGCAGCCACCCCATCCCATAATCCCCAGCCTTTCTGATGTGTAACAAGGGATGGGGCTACTGGATGGCACCTTCCCATAGTGCATTGATCCTTAAAGGTACTGCAGTACACTGCTACTCACAATCCTCTGCTTCACTCAAAGTAGAGGATTCAGTCCAGGAATATACTACATAAGACTGAAATACAAAATCCCGAGTGGCTGGAGCCAGAAACTGATTGCCCAACACTCGATATCCCAACACTCTGAATTTGCCCATGGCATTGTTATTTTTCTATATTTTAGGGGGGCTTTGCCCCCACATCTTGCTTATTTTGGATCACAAACTCCACCATGGGTAAATCCTGAGTGTCGGGATATCGAGTGTTGGGCAGTCAGTTTCAGGCTCCAAACACTCAGGATTTTGCATTTCAGGCTTTTGTAATACTCCCCAATCCATTGGTAGAACAGGCCTCTCATTGGATGCCTGCCTGTGTCCTCCACATCACCCACATCCCATCCCCTGTATCCACCGTGCTCTGATGCACATGTGGGGAGAGGTCATAGATAGGCTGACAGGGGATAGTAAATAGCAGAATGTGCCTGTTTGTAGGTATGGTTTGACACATACTGGGTAGATGCTTTCAGGATGCACTAGTCTTTACCCACAGCATAGAAATCATGAGTAACTAATCAGTTTAGTACATGAACACTAATTATTTATTTATTCATGTATTTTTCTTTATTTATTCAATTTTGGTAACCGGGTAGGCCCACTGAGACCCGAAGGTCCCTTTTTCAGGAGCAACCCAGAATTAGTTTCAGAGGATACAGGTACAAAAATGGACAGAACATAGTACATCAGCACAACAGGAAGAAATTCAAGTACAGAAATCATGAAGACATTGCAGCAAAATTAGTTACAGGTGAAGACAGTTGCATAGTGTAATAGGTAGCAGTACAACACTCTGGAGAGGACTATTACAGGAAGAGTCAAGGGTAGCAGTACAGGGGAGAAAGGTGATACTTAATATGGTAGTCATAACTTAGGCTGGCAGGGACCTAGCATTTGAGATAGGGTACACCCGTTTATTGACAAGAGCAGATGCTCACTTCTAGTAAGTGAGCATGAAGTCCCTTGCAGAAAGTTCCAAGGGAGGAGGCTTCCTGAAGGAGGGGAGGAAGCTTGTTCCATAAGGCAGGGCAGACATGGCAAAGGACTTGCTGCCAGTAGTGGTTAGAACCTTAGGTTTCTCTAGTAGGTTACGCTCAGAGGTTCAAAGGGTACACACTGAGCACTTGGGGACCAGGAGACTGGACAGACTATCTAGGGATTTGCAGTGTAGGAGCTTGTAGGCATGACAAAGCAGGGGGTACTGAAGGTGACCCAGATAGGGACAGCCATTGTAGAGAAGCAAGGGCATCGCAGTGGTGCCTTTGTTTGTGAGACTGAGATGTGAACCAAGCTACTTTGTTGTAAAGAACCTGTAGCCTGCTCATTTCCTGTTTGGCCAACCCCTGAAGTATAGGGGCAGCATAGGTCAGGGTAGGAAGGAGGAGACTGTTGGCTATGGTGATTCTTGACTCAGGGATTAGCTGGTCATTCAGGTGGTACAAGAGGCCCAGTTTGCAGTGCACCATTTTGGTTACCTGGTCTAAGTGAGTCTTTAGAGCGAACCTCTGATCAAGGGTTAGCCCCAGGTTTTTGAGGGAACTCACTACTTCAATACGGCTGCCTGAGGCTGAGGTCAGAGAGAGTAAGGCACTCCAGTCTGGGCCAAGGTTTCTCTGTCCAAATAGCATAGCCTTGGTTTTTGAGGTGTTTAAAACCAGTTTATTTTCTGTAACCCAGGTCTCTAACTTAGAAAAGTCAGCTTGTAGATGGGGTCCCAGATCAGAGAGATTGCACGGGGACCGGTAGATAACAGCGTCATCTACATATTGAACAACCAGGCTGCCACCACAGTGGGAGTTAAGGTCATTAACGAATAGTGAGAAGAGGAGGGGGCCAAGTATAGAACCCTGAGGCACCCCTTCGTTTAGGTGGAGTGGATCTGAGGTCGCGATCATCCACCTTAACTGCAATATAAATTAAACGCAATGCACCCATATTTAGAGCTGAAAGTGTACACTTCCTAGACAGTAGCACTGCATAGCAAATAGTGCACTGCCAGTCGGTACAGTATTCAGACAGATAGCATGCTCTGAGAGAGCAGGTGTATGGTCTGAAAATAGGGCTATGCCAACACAGCAAATAGTGACTTAGTGCTGCACCAACACAGCCCATGGCTAAATATGGCCCACAGGAGAGCCCACTGCAGATAGAACTGACCACATGGGATAGTGCTAGGGCTCTTGTGGACCATGTTCAGCCCTATTTTGCAAATGAGCCCATTAGACTTGCAAGGCACTAAGGAGCTATTAGTATGCCCTACATGAGCTTGTTAGCATGCAGTGCAGCCCCATAGTCCCCATATTGGGCTTGTGAAACATGTATTCACTGGTGTCTAGTGGTCCCACCTGACTGCCAGTTTTGGACTTTTGAAACATGTATGCCCTGGTGTCTAGTGGTCCCCCTAATCTCCCATGTTAGGCTTGTGCAGCATTTATTCCCTGGTATCTAGTGGTCCCTCTAACCACCGATCACTCATTTCCCATTGAAAAGTGCATCTCCCCAGTAGTTTAGTGAACTCCTCACCTCTTGAATGGTTGCTGAACCTCCACCTGACCCACCTACTCAGGACTCATGACCCCAAACCCCCTTCAGCCTGGACATCAGTCAGTAACACATTGATGGCTACCAGCACAGCCCTCCACGCACTTCCTTAACTGGCCACTATCTGACTGTCAGTGGTCAGTTGTGAGACTGTGCTTGTGATCGTTCAATGACAGTCAGATGGTGGTCAGCCAAGAAGGTGAGCAGATTGTTCTGCTGATTGCCATTGATGCTGTATTAAATGGTATCCTGGGTGAGGGGATGGGGGTTTGGAGAAGGGGGAAGGGGTAGGGATTCAGCAACCATTCAAGGACTCCACTATACTACCAGGGGGATTGCATTTTTTAGTCAGAAGTGGGAAATTCGGGGTGAGGGGGGACCACTTGATATCTTGGAATAAATTTTGCACAAGCCCAGCATGGACAATTGAGGTGGCAACTAGACACCAGGGCATACATGTTTCAAAAGCCTATTATCAGTGATTGGATGGGCACCACTAGACATCAAGGCATGTTTCAAAATCCCAGCATCAGTGATGGGGGTGCCACTAGACACCTGGGCATACATGTTTTAAAAGCCTTGCATGGGCGAATAGGGGAACCACTGGACAGTAGGTAATACATGTCTCAACAGCCCAGCATGGACAATCGGGGGAGCACAGTTGGTGTGCCACATTAAGGACTGTATTTTGTCAATGTTAAACAGCATTGTTGAGTTTGTGTGGTGCATTGGGACCTTTTAATTTTCCCTCTGACTGCTGATGCTATTCATGGTTAGCACGGTGCTAACCTGGTTAGTGCCATGCTAACAGTTTGAATATGGGGGCCAATGAAGACTAAATAATAGGCATTTATGCAAATTATCTGGACATTTCATATGTAATCCCCTTTTACATGTCACTTAAACATGATCATTGTCAAACAGACAATGCTGTGATATCTACACAGTGTAATGGGCATGGGGGCCAATTCTAGAAGGAGGGTGCAGAGCTTGCGCCAAGTGCTGCATCCATCACAAAATTTGTCCAAGCTGCACCAAAACCCTCAGATGCAACTCAGTCTGATTCCAAAGGGGCTGGTTTAATTGTGAAAGTTTTCCCACTTTATGTTAGCTTGTGCCAAAGGTTTGGCACAAGCCCCTTACAAAGTATATCCCCACAGACGCAACATTAGACCAAGGGGGAGCTGGACTAACTTTGCTGTAGCAGGAACCTGCAACAGTCAGCTTCCAGAATAGCAAATTTCCCTGTGTTTGATGCAGGTACTTGTGTCAAACACTGTACTGCAAGTCCTCTGCGGTGATCGCAGCTGATTCCAGAATTGGTCCCAAGATGTTTTTATATAGTCTCAAACACATAATGTTGATTTTTTTTTAGTGCATAGATAAATGCAGCTTTGAAACTGGGCACTGTTAAAATAACTGTAGATTTCTTTCATGAAACAACTGACATTACAGTCATTTACCATTTTTAAGTACATAAACAGCAACGGTAGTACCACTCCACAAGAGTGGAAGCAAGGAATAGCCAGGTAACTACCATCCGGTTAGTCTAACATCAGTCATGGGAAAACTGATGGCATCCCTGCTGAGGGAAAGAATCATAGCTTTTTTGGAACATACTGGTCAGCTCAACAAGAATCAACACGGTTTCATGGCAGGGAGCTCCTGCCAGACAAACCTGGCTGATTTTTTCAATTGGGTCACCAAAACAGTGGATCAGGGTGGGGCAGTAGATGTGGTTTACCTGGACTTCAGCAAAGCTTTTGACTCTGTTCCGCACAGACTAGTCAGAAAACTGGAGAACATGGGAATTGGGCCCGAGGTTACAAACCGGGTCAGAAACTGGTTACATGGGAGAACTCAAAGAGTATTAGTAAATGACACTCTGTCTATGGAGGGGGAGAGTGACTAGCGGGGTCATGCAAGGCTCAATTCTGGGGCAAATCCTCTTCAACATATTCATCAGCAACACTGTGGATGAGCTGGAGGGAAAGGTGTGCCTGTTTGCAGATGATACCAAAATCAGCCATAGGGTAGACACAACAGAGGGATAGCAAAGCATGGAAGCTGATCTCTGAAAACTGGAGGAGTGTTCCAAGACCTGGCAATTGAAATTCAATGCCAAAAAATGCAAGGTCATGCACCTGAGAAAGCATAACCCAGGAAAACTGTACTCAATGAGAAGAGAGCAGCTGGTGACTACCAGGCAGGAGTGAGACATAGAGGTGATCATATCAGATGACTTCAAGGTCAGTAGATAATGTGAAAAGGCAGCACTAAAGGCTAGTGTTATCCTGGGATGCATAGGGAGGGGCATCATGAGCAGAAGGCATGAAGTAGACATGCCTCTGTATCAGTCCCTGGTCAAGCCTCACCTAGATTACTGTGTCCAGTTCTAGAGGCCACACCTCAGGAAGGATATAGATGGGCTGGAGATGGTACAGAGATAAGCAACAAAGATGATGCAGGGCTTGCATCAGAAACTGTACAAGGCAAGACTGGATGACCTCAAATTATACTCCCTAGAATAATGCAGGAATAGTGGGGACATGATAGAAACATTCAAATACCTTAAAGGCAACAACAGGGTGCACGTGCAGAACCTCTTTCAGGAAAAGGACTATAGCAGGACTAGAGGGCACAACCTTCGACTTAAAGAAGGAAAGTTCAGAAGCAATACGAGGAAATTTTCTTCACAGAGTGTGTTATTGGAACCATGGAATAACCTGCGGAGTGGGAGCCAAGACAGTGGGGGAATTCAAGTGGGCAAGGGACAGACACTGTGGGATAACACAAGCACACAGCTAAGTAGGGGGGTAGGAAGCCAAGGGCAGACTTGATGGATCATACAGTCCTGATCTGTCGACAACTTCTATGTTTCTATAAAAATACATTTGTCCAGCATCCTTAGTCCCCCAAATCAAATCTTCGTAAATTAAAATGAACTTATCTTTGTTGACATTCAGCCAATTTGAAGATTACAAGCAGTGTGCAGCAACTGTAGGAGGGCTGGCAAATGTTATTATGCACCATAATCGGGGGTTATCACCAGCAGGGAATTAATCCTGGTAAGGCCCTACTGGGAGTACTCCATGCAGATCTGGGATCCTTAATACAAATCTTGAAATGAAGGCAGCCAAGTAAGTCTAGTCGTGGGTTCAGGATTGGACGTGGATCACTCTGGAGTTAGCCAGGGGAGGGAAGGAGAATTGTGTATCCCTTGAAAGCTCTAGTCCCTTGGAGAGGGAGATTCACATGTCCCACTGGTCAGCTGCCACCTGGTGGAATCTGTGTGGCAGCAAAGAGGGACAGGAGGGGAAGAGGGGTCCCATGCTTACAATGTGGGGGCCTCTCCATGGAGGCAGAGTATGCTCATCATGTCATTGCTTGTGCATGGGTCCCAGAGGATAAAATGGAGGAATAAATCTTCCAGCCACAGCTGGGTGGAAGCCTGGTCCCTTACAGGTCTTATACTGATGACTAGGCCCTTCCAAACAAGTTATGTGGCTGAGGATGCACTGAAATGGATAAGTCTCAAAGGAGTTGGGAGATGGGGCTAGGGGTACCAGTACAGCTAGGTGCCAGCTTGAGGGTGAATAAGCAGGATACATTCAGGATAAAAAAGTAGTCCTTGGTGTCCAGTGGCACCCACCCTTTCCAGGGCACCCCACTCCAGTCCCCCCACAAAGGTAGTCAGCATAAACTCTCCTCTCATCTCCTTGGCTGGCTGCCATCTGAATCATGCAACTACAATATTTATAGCAAATCAAAATGGTTATATTAAATGCATGCTGAAAATAGAAAATAGTGTTAAAAATTGACGTTTCAACCATACAGAAGGTCTTCTTCAGGAAATATCTAAAAGAAAAAGCAAAGTTAGTGTAGAGGAAAGGTAAAATAATTACCTGTCCTCTACACTAACTTTGTTTTTTCTGTTTTGATATTTCCTGAAGAAGACCTATGGTTGAAACATCGATTTTTAACTCTATTTTCTATTTTCAGCGTGCATTTAATATAACCATTTTGTTTTGCTTTCAGACCATATGTTGATGCAGCACCTTGTTTTTGTTTTTACAATATTTATATACAAGTATTTTGATATAGTAGCTGCCAGATGTCTCTGAACATCACAGAAATGCATTCTTAATAAAACCCTTTTGTGACTTTTAGAGATGTCTCATAATTACTAAATCAATATACCTGCTAATATAATGATACCGATATTGTATGAGCCAGTCATACAGGTTATGTAGGGTTTGTGCTGGCCACCACTGCAGGAATGGGGTGCCACAGGACACCAGGGATAACATTTATGGGGCCAGGGAGAAGAAGGTGGTGTCACTGGATAGCAAGTAAAACTTAAATGGGGAGAGGAGATGGAGTAGATGTCACTGGACACCTCAGAGAATTTATGGAGACAAGAAAAGAAAGGGTTCCATGGATACTTCATATTTTCCTACTATTCAATATAGATAAATTTAGAAAATGGCAGATTGAGAGACAGGTCAGCCTGTGAAGATCTCTTGACCAGTTTTATATATGCAGTCACTCCTGAAAGTGGCAATGGCTTGACAGGGCCTGGTCAGGATGTATAGTACATAATTTGTGGGGTGCCTTAGTCAGCAGACAGCAGGCCTGAAGGTGAGTTCAGAAAAGCATACAGAGCACTTGGGCAGTGGCCAGCAAGGGTCAAAAAAAGAGTACTGGAGTAGTGACTGTAACAGGGTAGCTGAGGGATAAGGAAAATATCAAAATAAGTATATGTATGCATCCTTTGGCATACAGCCCACAGTCATCTGGAACCTTCCCAAGCCCTGTTTGTAGCACCGGCTTCCCCCACAAGGCAATCAAGGACATAGCATGACAACAAATCCCTCATGGCCCTCTGACTTAAAAAATAAATAAAAAAACAGCAAAGCTCCTGGACCCAGCAAGACCCATAGAAACTGTATCTCCAAATGGTTGGATAATTGGACTCTGATCAGCCAAGATACAGTATAATTCACAGTTTACTAAATAATAAAAGAAATAGTCAGACCTTCCACTTTAGTGTAACATACTAGAGTGTGCAAATACCTTATTTTGAATATTCAGGATGAATATTATATTTGTGCCCCCAAACATTTGCACATTTGAGAGATATGATTTAAAAAATAAAAAGGAAAAGAAGATTCCCCTCCTCCCCAGCTCAAATCCCTAAACTCAAGCTCCCATCTTCCCATTCTCTTAGAAAGCCAAGCCCATCCTCCCCCAGCACCCACAATTTATATTTAAATAGTTACAACTCCCACAATGGGTGACCAGCACAACCTGTATGCCTCCATGGTCAGCCACCATCTAAGCACTGGTTTGTCCCAAAAGAAAAGTAATTCTTCCCCACGCTTTCAGCACCCTCTGACCACCCTCCTCCCACCATTAATTGGCTGATGGGCCATTTCCAGATGACAAGAAGCCAACCAGCACAAATCTGCCTTCCTCTATGGTTGGCTGCTTTTTTCAGAATGAAAGGACTCACCATTGCTCACTCTGTACAGTGAAACCAGCTAACCACATGGTATGCTGGTTTCACTATACAGAGCGAGCATGCCTGGGAGCACTTTCATTCTTCAGATGGCAGTTGGCCATGGAGGTGGATAGGTGTGCACCAGCTGGTTTCACTTAATTAAGAATTTGGTGCTGGGGGAGGAGGGTAGTCAAAGGGTTCTGCAAGGGTGGAGGGATGGGGAAATGGTTTACTTTTTAATGCAAATGCATAAATGGCAGCTGGCTGTGGAGACAGGTGCATTGTACCAGTTGCCCATCAAGGGAGTTGTAACTACTTTAGTAGAAAATGTTATTATTATACAGGTAAAAGTTGGTACAAAACATCATTAGGACTAGAGAGCCCTGTTTACTAGGTGGTCCTGTTTTAACATACATTATCAATCTCAAAAGAATAATTATAAAATGGGTAAGAGAAATACTGTACTGTGATTGATGGAATCCAGTCACAGGACTGTGCTGTTATCTCAGCACAACAACACAGGTCAGAAATGCTTAACTTTCTGAACCTCATTACTTGGTCCTACAAACAAAAATGTCAGGGAAGCCATTTTATAAATGCAATAAGGCATTTCAGGGTGTGTGTAATTAGGGGATAATGGCACTTCTTGGGTGTGTAAAACCCTTGTCTTCACCTCGGGCTTCTCTTTCTGAGGTGTGCCATTATCTCACACCCTGTCATACTTTATTGTTTACTTGACATATATTACAATCAAAATATTTAAAACAATTATAACCCAGGTGAATTGGTAAATCATCAATCATGTTTTTTGAAGGTCAGTAATGCCAGATCATTGTTAATCATCAAATGGTACCATATGATCATCAAGACAGATTGTGATGTATAATCATCATCTAGCTCATGAGTCAATCATCAAGCATGCAACTTTCAAATCACCAGCTGATGATTATTCTTTTTGTAAGCTTAAAATATCATGATGGTTTTTGATGATCTGTGGATGATCAAATGATGATTGTTGATCATTGATGATTGTATTAGTTCTCTATTATAAGACTGTAAGCCACATGAATAATACTTATCAAAAAACTTTGCTCCTAATATGAACATGTGGATATCAAATATCAGAAAAAGCAAATAAATTGTAATGTAAATCATGTGAAGTCAAACCCCTTTAGGAAGAGGAAATGCAATGTTCAATATAGTATATACATTTAAATAACACATTTGCATATTTCAATAGCATAGTTTATGCATCAAAACAATGGTAATGTCTATATTTGACTATAACTTTGCCTTGACTGTAGTATTTTGCCAGCTTTTATGAAAGGTTTTGAACAGAAACCAGAAACTAGCCTTAATATCTGTTGATATTCACCAGTTTTCACCTGAGGGAAGCTTAAGTAGGACATTTAAATTCTCCCATGCTCTTACCTACAGGTCTGCTAAATGAAGCGCTGCAAGCAGAACTTGCAGCAGCATAGCCCCATCCTGGTTCCATCTCACTGGCAGCTTCTACTTTCATCAGCAGCTTCTGCTGCAGCAGTTCCCTGGGCACTCCAGCATTTGAGAAAGGTGGATATTGTCCTGCAGCCAGTGGGTCAGTCTCCTCTCCCTCACAGCAGCAGGGAGCTGGGACACAAGGACCATAGGTGGTCTTTTTTAACTGCAAGCAGCAAGGACTCCACAAAGCTGTTCCAAGTCAAATGGCAGAACAACTGAGCAAGTAACCAGATTCCTTCTTACCTTGCAGGAGTACAAGCTACATAGAAACATAGAAACATAGACTTTGATGGCAGATAATGACCACTTGGCCCATCTAGTCTGCCCACAGCTAGACCTCATCTGTTCAACAGCTACCTGATTGTGTTCTACAGCACACAGGGAACAATCAGATATACTCACCCACCCTCTCCAGAGTGCTCTTGCTTTATAGGCATGTACTGTAGCACCACCCACAACACCTGATAGGAGGTAGTTAGGTACAAAAAAAAGGCACAAAACAAAACAAACAAAAAAACTCACTGTTCTGCTTTCTTTTCCATCCACACTTCCTGACAAGAAACAGGAATCAGATTATCTCTCAACTAAAACAAAACAAAACATGGACCTTGTCAGTTGTGAAAACTGTGGTGCACTGTACAATAGGGTCTACAAACGACAACTAAAACCCTGCCTTGTGCGTTGCGCCATAGCAGATCTTGCAGTCCAACTACAGGATGCTTGAACTGTAATATATGACCTTCAATACACGGAATTCTATAACACACCTCCTAAACCCCACCACCACCAGTACTAGCATGTCAGCCAGGGCACAGGACTCAAGGCAGGGCCCAGAGACTGGCAGGTGGTAAGAAAAAAGAGGCATCATAGGAGGCCCAGGAAGGGAGCCAAAAACCAGGAGCATTTCTCAACCATCCAAACAAAAAACAGGTTCTCTCCACTGCTACCAACCACAGACAAAGTAATACAAGGTAAAATAATCAAATCACCAAAACAGGCTAACACGCCAATTAAAAACAATACAAACTACAATAAAAATAAAAATATTAATACTTAAAATATAACCAACAACAATACCAAAACCAAATGCAATAACAACAAAAATACTAAAACTCAAAATAAAATTGACACAAATATAAACAAAAGCAACATTTTCATAATCAGGGATTCCATGATCCGAGGAGTAGAACACCACCTAACACAAAATGTTAAAAGTGACATTGTGACAAAGTGTCTACCAAGAGCCTCTGCAAGCAGGGACACTAATCACATAAAGATAATTGTGCAGGAATTAGGGGATGTTACACATATAATAATGCACCTTGGTACCAATGACTTAGCAAATCACACAGTTCAGGAGGCCAAGAAACACTTCGAGGACCTGGCCAACAAACTTTCTTCCCTTCCATCCAAATTAGCCTTCTCAGAAGTGCTGCCAGTGTGGGACAAAGTAAAAAGCACCAAGTGAGTCAGAGATTGAAGTAGGCAAATTCAACTCATGGCTGCATGATTGGTGCCAAGACAAGGGATACCACTACATAGGGAACAGGCACAACTTTTGGGAAAAGAGCTCTTTTAAATACAACAGATTGCACCTAAACAGAGAAGATATGTGAGCACTCAGACAAAAATGCGATGTCTGTACAAGCAGTTTAAACTAAATAAAGGGGAGTATGATGCAGCTCATGCCCCTGCCTTCAGTGGGCTGGTCATCACTCCCCAAAATGCCAAAGGCTGCATACATCCTCAGAAAACAAATCAAAGCCAACATCCACCCAAACCAGCAACCTCCATAATCTCTTGGCTAGAAAGAGCAAACTGGAATAGTCCAGGAAGAGGGTACAACCTTGTGCCAAAGAGAATGTACATTTCTTGAAGGCAATGGTTGCAAATAGTAGGAGCCTAACCAACAAACATCCCGAACTAACAGCCATTTTTATTTATTTATTTAGTTTTTGTTAACCAGGTAGGTGCACTAGCCATAAAATGACTATTTTCAGGCACGACTCAGGAGAGTACAACAAAAGGAGAACAGTTGAACAACAGCAACATGGGAACAATAATACAAATAGAGGAACAGTACAGCAGTGCTACAAAAATACAATGGGTAGAAACAACAAAAAATAATGGCAAGCATTATACAGATAATGGCAGTAAGATATATAATAAGTAGAGAAACCATGGACCCGACCTGTGGAGTGAAAGGGTTAATAAGATAGCAAGGTTATATAGAAATGTGAGGAATGTTTAAACATAACAAGAAAGACTGACAGAAGGAAGGTCAGGGGTGGTAACTGGCAAAACAACAGTGGATGGTCAGCAACAAGGTTCGAGAAGGAAGAGAGCTAGTAGTCAAGAAGTTATTTACAAAGAGAAGGAAAAATATGGGAAGGGGAAGAAGAGACAGTCTTGGAGCTGGATTAGAGCAGGGGTGACATTACTGGTAAGTCTCTGGCGCTTCAGGTTGGGTCAAAGCATGTACAAGCATCAGCTAAGGGTAGATAACTACGATATTCACTTTTAAATCTAAAGTGAGATTGAGATAGCTGGAGGTTGAGTGGAAGAGCATTCCATAGCCTGGGAGCACAGAATTGGAAGGCCTCTGTGCCTTTAGTAGTCCGACATCTTGGAACATAGAGCAAGGATTTGTCAGCTGATCGCAGGCCATGGGAGGATGGTTGAGGGACCAGCAACGCAGCCAGCTGGGATGTTTTTTTTCCAGATGATCAAGTCCATTAGTAATCCAAGGTAGTATTGTCTACTGGCAAAGGGTGAGAGCCAATTCAGATCCTTATAAAGAAGGCAGTGATGTTTGAGTTGAGGCAACGAAGAGGCAAATCGGCATATATTGTTATAAGTTACATGCCATTTTAGTAGGGAGGTTTTATGGGCAGAGGTAAGAATACAGGCACCATAAGTAAGGGTTGGGAGCAGAATACCTCAGGCAATTGCTAATTTGGCCGAGGATGTAAGCATGTAGCTCGTTTTGTAAGCTACTCCTAGTTTTGAGTTTACAGCTTTGCATGAGGACTGAATGTGAAGATTAAAATCCAGGGACTGGTCCAGGAGGATCCCAAGGTACTTGAAGGAAGTAACATTTTCAAATGGAAATCCTCCTGGGTGAAGAACCTCCAGAAAACTAGAACAGGTCTTAATCTTCGGTGCAGAACCTAGGAGCATGGCTTTCGTTTTCTTTTCATTTAGTCCAAGCTTACGGTCTAATAGCCAGTCTAAGACCTTATTGAAGTCTGAAGTAAGTGATGTGTTTATGCAGGCAATACTAGAAGAACTAGTGTAGATGATCAGGTCATCAGTGTACAGAATAGCTGAGCAGGATTCCAGGACCTCAGCTGCATTGTTGATAAAAATTGAGAACAGAAGGGGCCCAAGGATAGAGCCATGGGGGACCCCAAGGTTGATAGTAGACGTGTTGGACAAGGAGGAGTTAAATTTGACAGCTTGCGACCTGTTTGACAGCCTCATTATGATTTACAGTCTGGGAGGTGATGTCAAGGAGTTCTTGAAGACCTACTATTCCCCCAGCAGGGGGATTATAGGCACAGATAATATGAAGCTTCTTTTCCCCCAATACAATAGTTGTCTGTATGAATTTGCACACTTCGGGAGAGGCATATGCCGGGACAATAGAGATGTTGAGGTGGTTTTTGAAGAATAGGACAACTCCACCTCCATGCTTGGATGAGGATCTATCCTGCCAGAACAGGGAATAGTTAGGCAAGGAGCATACGTCATCAGGTATTCTGGGTTTTAGCCAAGTTTCTGTGAGACAGAGTACATCAGGATTGTAGAGCTTCACCCAGGCCTCGAGTTCCGCATGGTGACAAGTAAGACTTCTGATACGGATATGGGCAATTAATAATCCTTTCTTGCACATACCAGATAACTCATTTGGGGAAAAGTAACAGGTAGGTGGACCTGGATTTAGTTTGACATCCCCAGATAGCAGAATAATGATCATGGCTAGGAACCAAAGCCTTGCACAGTGGCAGGTTAGGGTGAAAGCACATCTCCATGGCAGCTTTCTCCTGGCATGTAGAGGGGAATAGATGCTGTCTCTAACAAGGAGTATAGGGTTAGGTTGCAGATCAGGCTTTGTCTTTGCAATCAAGTTAGAGAAAATATAGTTGCAGTAAGCCTCTGAGGAGTTTTTTGCCATTTGGTTACATGGGAGAGCCCATGTGGCAGTGTCCAGGCTGAGTAAAAAGACAAATGACAAGAGTGCCCATAGCAGACTATACTTCACCATAGTGTTACTATTTGACTTGGGTAGGAAGGCTAGTGGTATACTGAGACAGAGGATTAGTTGTTAGTGATAAAGAGATAGTGTGTGTAAAATTAAGACTGCCAAGGGTGACCGTGTTCCACCGTTTTAACCCTTGGCCAAAGTTAGAGATAGAGCAAAAACAACAAAGTGTTTCCTGCTAGTGTAGCAATTATTTAGAAGAAGTGGATCAGAGAAGCAGAAAGTAAAGCCCCACAAAGGTTAATTAGGAAAGCAGACCAGCCGGAGGCTCTACTTGTGGTAAAGATTACAGTGAGGAAATGAAAACCTATTCAAGATATGTTAGACGGCACCCCTAGTGGCAGAATTTTATAAGGAACCAATGGGAGACTAGACAGACAGCAGTAGTGTTCAGCAAGAGTCAATGCAAAGCAGAGGGCGCCGAAGCCCAGAGACTGATAATCTGACAAAGAAAAGGCAGGGCCAAACAGTGGCCGAGCAGAGAGCAGCAGTCCAATTAGAGGAGGGTGGCAGCAGGTGGCCGCCTATCAAACCCGAACAGTGCTAGCCAGGACACTTAACTGGATTTGAAGGTGTCCTGTTTGTCAGGAGGATAGAGGTATGGGCAGCTGGCAGGATTAGCCGCGCCGCTCACTGGGAGCACGATCAGACACAATGGATCTATTTTAAGATATAAAATGTAGGTTAAGATAGGATGTTATTAGCTAGGGCAGGGGGTACCAAGGCAACTTGAAAAATAATCTGGGTAGCAAGAGAGGAAGCCCAGGTATGAAACTGCACAGTAGATAGCAGAGCAGGCACTAAGCAAAGCTGATAGGCAAGCAGATGGTGAAAATAGGAAGATGTCTTTAAAGGGAAGACAGGCCAAGTGTTAGGCCTAATAGCTGCACTCTGTGTCTTTAAGAGGAGTTGCAATATTAGTGAGAGGGGAGGATGAACATTGCTAGGGGTGGTGCTGAGGGGGGGAGAATATTTAATAAAGGATGGAGGTAGGGATGGGAGGGTGGCACAAAAATTCAAGCAGCAAGGAGACAGAAGGACAGAAAGTGAAAGAGAAATTGAATTATTTGCAGGGCAAAGCTTACAACTGTGACCCAGATGGAATCTGGTCTAAACAGAAAAAATGGTATCACTTTAAACTTAGTTTCTGATCCAGGGTAGCTTACAACTGGACCTTAAAACAAAGAGAACTGTAATATTTTACAATCTACAAACCTGCAGCCTAAATGAACTTGCACTTCAAACTACCCTTGGAGTGCAAAATTGCTGTAAACAGGCTTAGGTTCACGTTTAAGTTAGGATTTACAAGACAATTTGGAGAGACTTAACAAGTACCACAATCAGAATATAACATTAGCTTAAGGTCCAGAGAGGAAACAGCAGTAGCAAAGAATTAAAGAACTGCAGCAGCCCGTCAGCAGGCAGAGTCGATGGTTCTGGACAGTCCAGTTTCTGCAGCATACCTTCGGTCTGGTGATCAATGGGCAGTGCAGCGAGGAAGGCAGCTGGTGGACAGAAGGGGTCTGCCCGGCTGCTTGAAGCAGCAGAGGCACCCGTGTCAAGGGTGAAGCTAAGGGGAGAAATCAGAAACAGCCAAAGGTTATAAAGTTGTAAGAGAAGGAGTGTTTACAGCCAGGGAGGGGAGGAGGAGTTATTTACTTTCAGAGCAGAAAATAAACAGACTGGAGCTATGGTACCAGTAGCTGGTCAATGAGATCAAAGAACAGTGGCAGGGGCACAGGTAAGAAAGGATGTAGATATCTAGGCCCTTGGAAACTGAAAGGTTGGACTGGGTGACTATAACAGAAACATGGTTCACAGAAAACCACGGATGGGATATGGCCATTCACAGTTATAATCTGTTTAGGAAAGATAGGCAGGGCAAAAAAAGAGGGGGGGCATAGCCATTTACGTTTGGAAGGAAATAAAAGCCACAAAAGTAAAAGGGCAACCTGGGAACTTCAGGTCACTGTGGCTAACAGTAGACATGGGCAAGGTAAAACCTTTCAGAATTGGAGTCATGTTCAGGCCCCCAAATCAAGGAGATAACGGAGACAGAGACCTAACAGAGGAAATCCACAAAATATCTGATAAAGGTGATGTAATACTGGTGGGGGACTTCAACCTACCAAATATTAACTGGAGCACACTAACAGCAGCAACAACAAGAAGTAGGGACTTCTTATTTTCACTACGAGGTGCGGGACTGTGCCAACTTGTTAACAATCCAACAAGGGGAGATGCCATGCTCGATCTTGTCTTCACAAACTTGGAAAGGATAAAGGACATCAAAGTGGGATATCATATGGGCAACAGCAACAATCACATGGCAAGCTTTAAGGTAAACATAACACAGGACACCAGCCACTCAAAGATAAAGGTGATAGATTTCAGAAAGGCTGACTTTCAAAAAATGAGGAACAATATAAGTAGCCAGTTAATGTATATAGAGGTTGAGGAGCTGGAGGTCATGTTGGGGAGATTCAAGAGCACAGTAAAGACTGCCACAGATCAATGTGCCAGATAGGTCAGCAAAGCAAAAGGAAATCCTCTATGTTTTTCCAAGGAAGTGGCTACCATAGTCAAAGAAAAAAAGAAGGCATACAGCATATACCAGGAAACCAAAACAGAGAAAGACTGGGAGTCATACAAGGAAAAAATGAGAGTCAAACAAACAAATTAGAAAGGTAAAAGCCCAGACAGAGGAAAAGATAGCAGAAGGGGCAAAGAGAGGAGACAAATCATTTTTTAGATACATTAGGGAATGTAGGAACACAAAAGGGGGAATAGTAAAGACTGTTACTGAAGAAGGGAAATGCACCAAACATGGCCCAGAGAAAGCCAAAATCCTCAACAAATACTTCTACTCGGTGTTTACCAAAGAGGACCCAGGGGATGGCCCAGCCCTGAAAAAACACAACACCCCAGGACCAGGTGTAGACATGAGTCCTTTTACAGAAGCTGAAGTATGGGAGGAGCTAAAAAAACTAAAAGCAGACAAAGCCATGGGGTGAGACGAGATGCACCCAGAATCCTTAAGGAGCTGGGGGCAGAATTAGCAGCATATCTGGCACTTCTATTCCTGAAATCCATGAAGAGCGGTGTGGTACCCAAATATTGGAAAAAGGCAATAGTGGTTCCACTTCACAAATCAGGCAGTTGCGAAGAGGTTAGTAATTATAGACCAGTGAGCCTCCCGTCTTAGTAGGGAAACCAATGGAGACACTACTCAAACAGAGGATTATAGCATTCCTCAAAACTAGCAGCCAACAAGACCCTAAACAGCATGGTTTTACAGCAGGTAGGTCATGCCAGACAAATCTGCTCAGGTTTTTTGACTATGCTATAAAAATAGTGAATGATGGTGGGGCAGTAGATGTGGTCTTCCTAGACTTTAGTAAGGCCATCGACTTGGTTCCACAAAGAAGGCTGGTAAAAAAACCTTGACCACACAGGGGTTGGACCAGAAGTAGTCAGATGGATAAAAAACTGGTTACAAGGCAGAACCCAGAGGGTACAGGTTAATGGAGCGCAATCAATGGAAGGCAGGATGACCAGCGGGGTGCCCCAGGGCTCAGTACTAGGGTCTATGCTCTTCCATGTTTTTATAGCAGACATCACTGATAGACTGGAAGGGAAGGTGTGTATGTTCGCAGATGACACCAAGATATGTAGCAGAGTGGACACCTCAGAAGGAGTGAGCAACATGGAATCTGACCTCAAGAAACTAAGAATGGTCTGGAGTGTGGCAGCTGAGATTTAATGCCAAAAAGTGCAGGGTCATGCACATAGAAAAGAAAAATCCAAGAAAAGAGTATTACCTAGGAGGTGAAAGACTGGCAGCCTCAAACCAGGAACAAGATCTGGGAATCACAGTCTCAGATGACTTGAAGGTTAGTAAGCAGTGTGAGAAGGCAACAATGAAGGCCAACAGAATGCTAGGATGCATTGGGAGGGGACTCACAAGCAGGAAGAGAGAGGTGGTACTACCACTGTATAGATCGCTGGTCAGGCCTCACTTGCAATATGGAGTCTAATTCTGGAGGCCTCACCTCATGAAGGACATTGACCAGGTGGAAACAGTACAGAGAAAGGTGACAAAAATGATTCAGGGTCTGCAGTACATGTCCTATGAGGAAAGACTTAGGGAATTGAATATGCAGTCCCTGGAGCAGAGAAGAGAGAGAGACGAGACTTGACTGAAACATGTAAGTACATAAAAAGCATTAACAAGGTACAGGCACAGGAACTTTTATGCTTCAAGAAGAGCTCCAGAACCAGGAGACATGACTTCCGGCTGCAAGGAGGGATGTTCTCTACCAGCACCAGGAGGTTTTTCTTCACAGAAAGAGTGGTGGATGCTTGGAACAGCCTTCCCCAAGAGGTTGTGGAGGTCAACACTGTGTGGGGATTCAAGAGTGCAGGGGACAGACACAAGGAAGTCCTGACTACAAAGAGCAACTACAGTGTCAAACTAGGTCTAAAACAAATGGACAGAATAGATGGACCGAGCAGTCTTCTTCTGCTGTCAACTTCTGTTTCTATGTTTCAGGTACTTGTTGAAGCTCACCATAACCATAAAAGGAATCATTTAAAGGTGATATATGAACCAATTTGAGCCAGGAATCAGAGTAAGCTAATTGAAGGCAATGTTTTTGAATGGAACATGTATCATAGCTGATGACACCAGAAAAAGATATCTAAATAGAAGACACAATACATTTCAGAAGTACAGAAAGAAGATAAATTTATTTTTTTAATGTGTTACAGTACTCTTGGCCATGGGAAATAATGACACAATACATTTCAGAAGTACAGAAAGAAGATAAATTTATTTTTTTAATGTGTTACAGTACTCTTGGCCATGGGAAATAATGATGATATGTGATCATCATTAATCACGATCACCATTTCCACATCATGATGTTTTTTGATCGGCAGCCATTTAATGTCCATCTTTAATCATTGTTAGTCATTATCACAATGATGGTTTTTGAAGCTTGATCATGATATTTGCACATAATTGATAATAATTATTAATGATATATCATAAAATCATCATCTTTCAGCTGGGTGGTTTTAGGAAAAACATGCAGTTGCAAATTTTTGATGAGTCATATTATACAGTTACAGCATTTTTTCAGTCCCTGTTTCATCAGAGTATTAAGTGCCTTTGGCTTAAAATAGCATTGTTTTATATTTGGGTCTATGGCATTCTAAAGCTTTGCTACTGCTTGGGAGAATGTTACATTCCTGTATCTATTTTTTGGAATGGCTGTTTTGTAATCTCTGTATTAGTAAAATCTAAAATCATATTCATGTTCAGATTTTTGCAATCAGTCTATTAAATTTACTGGCTTGGTTTGATTTATTATGTTATTTACCAAGCCTGCCAAAATCAGGTTTTGTCTGTTTTGTATTATAAGCCAACCCAATTTCTCACACATTGCACAATGATATGTCTTAAAATCACAATGTAACACAAATTTAGCCAAATTATTATATCAAAGTCAAGCTAAGGCAACACAGGAAAAATGCTAACCACACTGGCTTTTCTGATTCCAAGTAATTATGTTATTACATGGGTCACTGATATTGCAGCACTCCCCTCACACACTTGTCGAGTGCTTTCAAACACAATTGTGCTCTTTCTCAAGGCCTTAACAAGGAGCACAGTGGTGTTCAAAAGTGCTTGGCATGTGGGCGAGGGGAGTGCTGCAATATCAGTGACCCATGCAATAAAATAATTCTTTGGAATCAGACAAGACATTGTGGTTTGCATATTTTATCCTGTGTTGCCTTAGTATGACTTTACTGTATTTGGAAGTAAATTCATTTTGATCTGGAGCTTGACTGTCCATCCTGGTAGCCAACTTCCCATTGGCATTACCAGATTATTATAAGTAACTTATATTTTTTTTAAAACTAGTTGCATTTGCATGGCCATAAATATGACGTCCATAATATAAAATCGGTAATAAGAGCTGGATTGCAATTGTATGCCTCATGTTTTTTGTTGTGCAAAATGTTATACATCTGAAAGCTCCAAGTTAACAATTTACCTTTTTTTGTTACATTACTGTTATAAAGATCAAATTTTACATTTTTAACTAACCAGATGCCCAACTGTCTACATTTAGATACCTGTTCTAATTCAGTGCCATCTTTTGTTAAAATTTGTAATCCTGGATTATTTCCCCTCATGCCAGTGGTGAAAGTAGAAAAAGCCATGACTTGAGATTTTTTACTATCTAGTTGCAAATCAGAATGTTCAAACAAGTAGTGCAAACCCAAAAAACCTATGAGTAATTTTCCTTCTACATGTTTATAGTCTTTATCAGATGTAACTATTACTGAGTCATTTGCTTAAAGGTGGATTTCTGAATTTCTTTTAAAATTTGGTATTCTATTCATGTATTTTAAAAGCAACAATGGGCCAGGTATAGAGATCCCTGTGGTACATCTGTAATCACTCCATTTAAATTTGATAGCTTGCCCTTAATATTCATTCTTTGGATTCTATTTGTGATATACGATGTAAACCATGTTTAGGGCTGCCTCAGAAATATTTAATTGTCCCAATCTATCTATCAAAATCTGGCAATTTACTAAATCAAAAGCCTTTGACAACTCCAAGAACATTACACACACCACTTCTCCTCTATTTAAAGGAGTAGAAACTAAATCTAAAGGGCCAGTGAGCATGGTGCTCATAGAATGCCCCTTTCTAAAGCCTATTTAATGTTTAATGATGAGATTATACTTTTCCAAATATTCTTTTGAAGACCTTTGAATCCACTGGCAGAAGGGCAACTGGTTGATAGTTTGATGGTGCTGTTTGTTCACCATTCTCAAAAATAGGTACTGTTTTTGCAATTTTCCAACATTCTGTATATACACCCTCAGTCAGACTCTGGTTGTACAGTTTTGCAAGGATAGGTGTAATAACATCTGCTGCATCTTTTAAGAACCTAGTCTCTGTGCCATCTATTTCACTAGATTTTTTGGGGGGGTTGTCATTGTCTTAATTTTATGCACATTTCCAGAGACAACTTTAAATCTAAATTTTGGAATATTGTTATTTATTTTGTAGTTTAAGCTGTATTCAACTCTTTAAGGTTTGTATCCTGTTTCTCCAGATTTATATTTGGGAGTTCAGTGTCGGGTAAGTACATAAAAAAATTATTTTGTATATCTACAAAAATACTTTTTAACTGTTTTTTTCAAAGGATTTAATAAGATCCCAATACTGTCTTGGTTCTGTCAGTTCTTTAATCTTTGCACAACATTTTCTTTTGATTTTTCTTAAATTTTTCATTTAGTTTATTGTGTGCTATTTTAAAATTTACCCTGTCATGAGTTTTTAATGCTCTGTTTACTTTTTTCACAATCTATTTTTTACTCTTATATCCTTCTTAATTTTTTACATTATCCAGGCTGCACCTGCAAAAGGATACTGACATGGTGGAAACAGTGCAGAGGAGGGCAACTAAGATGGTGCATGGTCTGCATGACAAGGCATATGGTGATAGATTTAGAGACCTCAATATGTACACATTGGAACAGAGACAGGAGAGGGGGGATATGATTGAGACTTTCAAATATCTTAAGGGAATAAACAAGGAGAAAGGGAATAGTATCTTCCAGTAAAAAAAATACAATAGAACTAGAGGGCATGACATGAAACTGGAGGGAGGTCGCATCAGGGGTAATGTAAGAATGTTATTTTTTTTTTTACAGAGAGAGGGTGGTGGATGTGTGGAATGCCCTGACTCAGTAGGTGGTGACAGCATGTACAGTAGAGGGATTCAAGAGGGCATGGGATAGGCACAAGGGAATCATACAATTGGGGGGGGGGTCATAGCTAAGGCTGCTGACCTAGTAGAGGCACTGGGAGAAAATTGGTAAAATGGGCAGACTGGATGGGTCTTGGG
This sequence comes from Neoceratodus forsteri, assembly GCA_016271365.2. Taxonomy (NCBI): domain Eukaryota; kingdom Metazoa; phylum Chordata; order Ceratodontiformes; family Ceratodontidae; genus Neoceratodus; species Neoceratodus forsteri. The sequence goes on from CM057451.1 coordinate 48,227,771, forward strand.
GTCTTTTTCCATCATCAACTTCTATGTTTCTCTGGCAAAGCTGCAGCCAGCCATGCTTTCCCAACTTTGTGGCATATGCTTCAGTGCTCCCAAAAACTCACTAAAATCCTAGGGTTACAGACTTTTAAATCCCGACCAGCCTGTGTTCTGCAGGAAACCTGTAAAGGCTTTTCCTAAGCTGAATACTGCTTATCTGTCCTGTGTTGCCGTGCTTATACTGCACTTATACCTTTGTACTTAGATGTTGTTGCTTATGTTGTACTTGCTTTTATCCCTTCTTGTTTCATCAAATCAATATATTTTCAGAATGTTTTATTCCTGATCACAATTGTACTGTTTACAACACTGTGGTATTACCATATACCTCCCCAATTGCAATGTAAATGTTATTGTCACTGTATAATGTATGAATTGTATTGTTTCTTCCATGTATTTATCTTGTGTCCCTCACCACCTTGAAAATGAGCTTGCTCAATGGTGCTATTCCTGGTAAAATAAAAATGGTTGATTGAATTGACAATTTCCCACAACGTACCCATTTCTTCTTCAAGGTGGCAGCTTCTGCAAACAAAATTTGTTAAATTTATCTTAAATGAAGCACCAGTACTGTAATGTTAAAAATAACATGGGTAGATCAAGTCCACCAGACCACATTTAAACACACAGGCTGTGAATAGGTGAAAGAACTCTTCCTACCTAGGAGGTTCTTTTTTTAATATGCATTTCATACTCCTACACTGTCTAGTCCAGCTCTCAAGAGGCTTCTGAAGCACCTCTTCGGACACTACCTCACATTCTATGTCCTCCTAAAGCCTTGGTTTATCCACCCAGTTGAGGTTCAGGGTAGGACAGATGTACACCTGATCAAACCTTGTGTTGGGCTTCATGGACAGAGGTGGGGGGGGGGCAACCCAAATATATAAGGGCTTATTTTCCAGGAGCTGAAACTTCAAAATATAATTTTCATGTATGACTTTGAAAAAAAAATATTTACACTTCATGGAGAAAGAGTCTTGATCTAACTCTACCAAAATCAATGCACAGACACTAAAATATTTGTATTTGTCAATATGCTGCTAGAGGTGTGTGAAGTGTGTAAACTTTCAATCCACAAAAACTTTGTGAAGTCTCACAAATCTGCAAAGTTATTCATACTTTATGAAGTCAGACTTCAAGGTATTGACAACTTTCCAAAATTGTGAATTTATAGCTTCACTGGTGAAGTTCACTGGGACTTCACAGAACGGCTGAGTCATTCAGTGCTGTTGTCGCACCATGTGACCTGCAAATCACACTGTTACTATGCAGCAGGAAACAGACCAGTGGCCAGATTTTCAACACCCCCAGAAATCTGGTGAGGGAAAAACTGGCACAAGTGGGCCATCACTTGCTGAGCCACAGTTTTTCTGCAGACATAAGATTTTCAAAACTGAAGGTGGCTTATGACTGGCTTTGCCATTTACAGCAGCCTCTGGCATTTTATTGGCACAGCTATGCCAAAATGTCTTGACTGGTTGGACCAGGTGTAACATCCCCCACACCTGTGCCTGCTGCCCATGTGGAACATGGGTTGAAAACTCAATGTCCACAGTTGTGGAGAACTTGTAACGCAGCGGTGGCTGTAGTGAGGAATTTAGTCCTGGAATGGCTGAAAATGGGGCTGCAAAAGTTTGTGCTGTGTGTTGTTAAAGGAAATGTGTTCAGGAAATAGGATCTGTACTGTACTAGATACATAGACACTGTCAGCAGATAAGGGCCTAGAGACCACCCAGTCTTCTCATTTGAGCTTGTAAGTTCCCTTTATGTTTTTCTAGAAGTCTGTTGCCCCTTACCCCGACCTCCAGAATTCCCTTATGTCTATCCCATGCATTCTTAAATCCCATGATTATTTTAGCCACTACTACTTCCTCTGGCAGGGTGTTCCACTTGTCCACCACCCTTTCTGTGAAGAAATTCGTCCTCACGTTTCTTCTGAATTGCCTTCCCTCCAAATTCAACCCATGCCTTCTAGTCCTGGAAAATCTTTTTAGCTGGAAAATAGTGTATTCCTGCAGCGGTTCCTCCAAAAAAGGTACTCGTATGTCTATATCATATCCCCTGTCTCCCTCCTCCCCTCCAGGGAGTACATATTCAAGTCCTTCAACCTGTCATCATAGGACATGTGATGCCTGTTCCATCTTTGTTGCCCTCCTCTGAAGTTTCTCTACCCTGTCTATGTCCTTACATAGGTAAGGTGTCCAGAACTGTACATTGTACTCCAGGTGGGGCCTCATTAGTGTCTTGTAAAGTGGAATTATGACCTCCCTTTTCCTGCCGGTGATGCCCCTGACTATTCATCCCAGAATCCTATTTGCTTTACCTGCTGCCTTGTCGCACTGTTTCCCTACCTTGAGGTCATCAGAAATGATAACCCCATGGTCCCTTTCCTGCTTGGTGCATGCTATATCCTCACCCCCCCAACTGATATTTTGTTCCAGGTTTTTTCTGCCCCATATGCATTATCTTGCACTTCTTTGCATTGAATTATAACTGCCAAACCCTTGACCATTCTTCAAGCTTCTGAAGGTCCCTTCTCAATCTGTCTACACCCTCTGGTGTGTCTACTCTGTTACTGAGCTTCATGTCATCAGCGAACAGGGAAATTCTGCCTTCTAGGTCCCGCACAATGTCACTGATGAAGATTTTGAATAGGACCGGTCCCAGCACTGATCTCTGTGGTACCCCATGATCACTCTTCCCTCTGTGGAGTGACAGCCATTTGCCACCACCCTCTGTGTCCTGCCACCGAGTCAGTTACCCACCTACCGCACTAATGTCCTGCCCACTCCCATATTCCGCTGTTTAATAGCCTTCTATGTGGCACAGTATCTAAGGCCTTGCTGAAGTCCAGATAGTCCATATCCACTGCCCTCCCTTGATCCACCTCTCTTGTCACCCAGTCGAAAAATTCAATGAGATTGGTCTGGCATGACCTTCCCCTGGTGAAACCATGCTGCCTTGGATCCTGTAGTCCACTGGCAACCAGATGTTCCACCAATCTCTCCTTCAGTAGAGCTTCCATGATGTTCCCCACTACTGAGGTCAGGCTGACTGGTCTGTAGTTTCCTGCATCCCCTTTGTTCCAGCTTTTGTATAAGGGGTCTACATCTGCTGTCCTCCAGTCTTTGAGTACCTCCCCTGTTTCCAGTGATCGACTAAACAGGATTGCCAGAGGTTCAGCCACTATCTCTCTTAGTTCCTTTAGGACCCTGGGGTGCACCTCATCTGGCCCCATTGCTTTATTGACTCTTATGTCTTCCAGTTCCTTTAGGACCCTTTCCTGTGTAAAGGGACTTGTGTCCATTTCTGCACCATTCCCACCACTTTTACATCCTTCAGGACCATTACCCTCCTCTTCTTCAATAAAGACTGAGCAGAAATATATGTTCAGTTGTTCAGTATGTCAGCTTTACTGTTGTCATCCTCCATGAGGCCCCCATCCTCCCCTTCAGTCTCATTATCCCTCCCTTTGCTCTTCTTTTTTCACTTAGGTAGCTGTAAAAGGTTTTGTTCCCTCTACCTACTGATTCTGCAATGTGCTTTTCTGTCTGAGCTTTGGCTTCACCTACTGACCTCCGTTTGCTTCTCTTGGTACTTCTCCCTATCCCCTTCTGCCAGCGTCTTTTTGTATTGCAGTACTTAGAGCTCAGTTTTGACTTGATTTGTACTGTTTTTCAGTGCATAAAGCTTTTTTTTCTAAACAACATTTTATTTGGCTTTCTGTATCTGTAGACATAATTTTGAATGTTTTTGTCTAGAGCCTAACTTTTCTTTTTCCCTTCTCTTTCTGTGTGGTACTGCTGTGCTGGACTAGTGCTGTGGGGGGCAGCTTTTTTCTACAACAACAGTAGCTTTACTGTGAGAAACATTTACTCCATTTTCAGTTTTCACTGTCACTGTCAGACAATTCATTTTTCTCAAGTCCTGAAAATCTCATTTCCCATTTGTTCTCAAATCCTATACTTTCTGTACTTTCTCACGGCTTGATTCTCAAAGTGCTCTGAGAGTGATGCAACTTGCATTGCCCTCCAGGGTTGTGGCAAACTCTGGGTGTGCCAGGGACCCTGTGCCTGATTTTACAAAAATGAGGGTCCCAGCTCCAAACTCCCCAGGTTTGATACAATCTGACAGCTACACCTGCAGGAAATGCTACAGGGATCCGGTCCCCCCTTATCCAGCACAATGCTAGATGGACTGGGATGGTTGTGGAGGTGAAACATGCCTGTCAGGATGGGTCCTGGGACTAAAGTGGCACAGAAGAGCCATAGGAATGTTGGGGAGATAGTGGGCATTCTGGGGAGTGATGTACCACTCGGTGGGGTGCCGTAAATACAACTATAAAGGCAATGGAATGTTACCATGGGTGGGGGGGTTCAGGGACAAACAGTGCCCAATGCTGGGGCTACTGCCAGGGCTGTGCCCACCTGGGGCCATGGCAATGTTCATCCCTGGACCACCCCTAACATGGTACCATACCAGTGGCATCACAGTTCTATTAATGGCACTCCCACTCAGTGCCACATCAATCCCTGGCATTCCCACAATCTCCCCAACACCCTTCTGCACCCCCTGTGTCCCTTCCATCCATGGATCCCACTTTCAAAGCCCCCCACTTTGCCACCTTGTCTAGCATAGGCACAAGGTGCTTAGACCACCTCCTGGCTAATTTAACTTGAGCCCCTGGCTGCACCCACTGCAGAGCTTGCAGGATACCAGATTAGGGGATTGTGCAGCCCTACAATGGCGCAAGCCCCCTTGTGACCTGCCACACCCTACTTTATGTCTCAAAGGGGTGTACAGTGCCTCTTTGGCACAGCAGCTCCACATTCTGATGCAGACCACATTTCAGAATTGGGAGCACTGCATCTTCTGATTCAAGGTGCCAATAGCATCATTAATGTTTGACACAGGCACCTTGCATTAGTCTAAGGGCTTTGAGAATCAGGCCCCCAGTGTTCCAGTGCTGCTAAAATACTAACATCTGCCAATGGCTGTGGCAGGTAGTTGATATTTAAATGAATATTATTTTTCTTAATACTTCAACTCTTTCATGGATTTAGGTACTAAATCCTGCCAACTATTTTCCCGACGTTTGAAATCCTGCCCTCTAATTCCCGAAAAAAGAATTGCCCAAACGCCGATATTCCTGTCAGTGTAAATCCCGATGTTTTTTATATAGGATATAGGTAGTAACTGTGAGGAAACTCTAAACCACTACACTGATCCTCACCCATGGATAAGTGTGACTCTTTCCTAAGCAACCCTATTCTTGCAGTGTGAACATCAGTTAAATAATGTAGCCTGGGATCCTGTAAAAAATAAATATCATATGCCAGTTGATACAAAAGTGCAAATGTGGTTACTCTCTTGACATAGGATTTTATGCTATTCACGTTAAGGCAAGCTAGCTGTAAGACAGGAACATGATTATGTTTAAGAGTTTAAAGATTTTTTCCTGCTTGATCGGGTAACCCTTTTCCTCTGTGTCTGGGAGGACAAAAGGTTTTTTGGCAGTCATGTTTCAACAGAAGGGTAACTTTGTGAGGACTGCACAGAAACATCTGAGTCTGTGTCCTCCATCACATCGCTCCAAGTCTGAAATACATCAAATCTGTTTTCCACTTTAAGCACCTCAGAAATTTGCTCCGGTGGTTTTGTTGGTAGTTTAGCTGTGGAGCCTTTGGTGACCAAAATAAACTGATCAGGACCTTGCTCAGTATATTGTTCAGGAAAGGGGTGTGGGGGGGTGGCATTTCCTCAATACTAGCGTTGGTAGATGCAGCATTCAAAATTAAATTCTGTATTTCAGGAGGTGGAACCACATCCTTAGAAATATGAACAGGTGCATGTCCAGGGCTTTGAATTTCAGAGAGAGTGGCATAAAGGTATACTACGATTGTATTCACTGTGCACGCATTCACAGGATTTAGCAATTTCGGCATTCGGGATCCAAACGGCATTTTGGTCTCGGATTTTAATCAGTTGGGATTTCACTTTTTCAGCATTTTGGTTGCGGGATTTTGGTCGGCGGGCAATCGATCGGTGGGAATAAGTACAGATACCCTTTCATGCAGTTTTGAATTTTTTTTATTGTAACTATTTTACTATTTGCAGTATGTGTATTATTGATCAAACCACTATTACTGATACAAATTACCACATTAGAATGAGTGGTACAGCGAAAAGAAAGTGTAGATGGGTTGGAAAGGCAGGGAAGAGAGCAGTGGCGACAGTGGTCAAGGAGGACACGAGTGTAGTGTGGATGCAGGAGGCAGTAGTGTAGCTGCAGTGTGTGATGATGGTAGTGGTGCTTTAAAAAATGCTTACAGCACTTGATTTTGCTGCTCTCTTAGCTGATGAAGGCAGCAGCCAAAACCAAGATCTGTCATCTCAAATTTCCTCAATCCCATCCACACAAGTGAGTATACATGCTGAAAAATATCAAAAGACTCCCCAGTGGTTAGTGGTACTGGACCTGAGTCTGAGGATGATGCAGTGGCAGAGTTGTGTGTGCCACTACCTTCTCATGAAAATACCGTATGTAAGAATTGGACCTGTGAAAGGAGGAGGAGGAAGGAATGGAGGGTGATAGGGAAGGATCCATGACAGGAGTCCAACAAAATGTTGTTGAACGCCCGTTAGTGACACTGGCAGGTCAACCACATTCTACAGTTGGCTGCCAGTTTGCTATTTGTATCTTTGTTTTCTTAGGAGGGCATCGTTCGGGACCCCCACATGTGGGGCTTCTCCACCCACACCTCCCACTTAAGGATTCTCAACTCCAGTTAGAGCTGATTGGGGGATCAGGACCCCAGACAGTCAGCACTGGGTTCCAGCTGGTCTACCACCATGGCTAGGAACTCTAGTCACTGTGGGGGACCATGCTGGCGAAATGTCACTGTGGGGCAGTAACTGATGGTGAGGATGACATAGTCATTACTGATCCTCTGTGAGAGACAGAAAATAAAACGCAAACAAAAAGACAATGAGGATAGCAAAGTATATGCATTTTTCAAATTGAAGGGTAGGCAACCTGTATCAAAAAAGAATATATGATAACATGCATAAGTTTTGTTGTGGTAGCCACCACAACTGGTGCTCCACATAATGTGTGCATCCTTCAAAATCCCTTGTGTCTGATCAGTTTTTGTCTGTTTTCTATTGTAAGTCAACCCAATCCCTTACAGAAATATAGGTTTGCTGTGTATATGCTGAATGTATGCCACAAGCTTAATTATGCAATGTTTGCATGCAGTTCGCATACACAAAGAGATCCTAAGCAAACCAGGTCTAAAAAGCAAATCAGGTTTGCATGCTGCAAGCTTGACATGTGCACAGCAGGTAAGCTGGTGTGAACATCTTTTAAAAATTACATCAGGTTCATGAGTTGCACTCTTGACATGAGTGCAGCAGTTAGGCTGGTGTGAGCAACATTTAAACATCACATCAGGTTCACATGCTACACACTTGCCATGTGTGTAGCAGCTAAGCTGGTGCAAATTTCATTTAAAAAACACATCAGTTTTTTATTTCTTATACTACTGCTAGCAATTAGAGTCATTGAAATACATTTTTATTTGAATTTGCATGAAAAGTAGGTAAACTCATTAATTCTTATCCTTTTGCAAGTTGTTCAATGGCTTTTGATTTTTGTCTTTAAATCACCAATAGTTTGTAAAGTATTGTTTGCTTACTGCATTAAATGCCTCCGATGTAGACAGTCAACATCCCCCATTCCAAATGTGTGAAGAGGGACCTCTGTGTTGTGAAGCCTGACCTTTTTGTTTTGGACCATGCAAATCCCTTATGTATATTTAGTGCTTCAAATGTGTTTCTCCTTGACTGTTTCATCTCCCTTACTTTCCCTTTGTCATTTTGTATTGAGCATATACACTATGGCCATGCTCAGCACTCTTTACGTTGAGTTGGGTCTTGGAAGCATACACCATACCTCACATTTTGTCACTGAAATGAAGGACATGGACACTCAAAATGGGACACTAACCCACATGATGATCAGGACACATAATGAAACATGGAGATACAGCACCTCAGAACACAGTGGAAACCATTGAATTAGCACCTGAGAATGAATTTCTACCATTAAGCAGGGATGCCATTTAGGTAGGGCAGAGGGGGTCAAATGTCCCCCCCCCCTGTATTTGTGCCTAGGTTGTTCTTATGATGTGACAATAATGGCATTACATTTTGATTTAATCTTTTGCACAATAAATGACCACCTGATCTGTGTGTGTTCATGCTGCAGGTACTCTCCAGACTCAGATGTGTCTGTATTGTGTTGTCCACTCTCTCCACCTATTAGCAGCGGCACAATCACATGTGATGTGGATGAGTTCCAGCCAAGAAAGAGCGCATGAGTCCTGCATGTGCGACATTGTCTTTCCCACCACAGAGTAGACAGACTGCACACTACAGCTTGGAGGAGTTGGTGAACACTGAACTCTCAATAACAGTCTTGTGGCAGCATATTTTTGTTGGTCTACTCTTAGTGAGTCTCCATCTTTCCTGGTGGCTGAAGGGGCAGAGGGTGAGCTAGAAGTTAACTCAAGACTAGGCTACCTACTTACTCTACTAAGCTTGCCTTGCAAAAAAAAAAAAAAACACAGACCCCCACGGCAACAAGCTAGGCTTAGTAGCAGTAGTGACAGCAGTGTTGGTGGCCTTCATGGGCCTTTATCAGTGCAGTTTGGCAGCAGTGACAGCAGCAACCAAGCAAGAAGCAAGTAACCCAGGTTGGGTGGGTTTGGTTAGTGAGGTGACTTGGTTGCGGACCACATTGGGGACCTGTGATGGTCTAGCACCCAGCTTCTGGTGGAAGAAGAGTGGGGGAGCGGACTGAAAATTGGGCTGGTGGCACACTGTGCCAGGCTACAGGTTCTGGCCATATGGCTGGGTAAGTAAAAGCAATTAATTTTTCTACACAGGGATTGGAGAAAGAGGAAGGACTGAAATATTGATGTGTTTTTCATGTTTCTTCACCTTTGGGTGACTTCATGACCTATAGGGGATGGGTACTGAATGGAATGGAGTTGAGGAGGAAAATCAGGACAAAGTTCTTTTTGGTGGTGGTGGGGGGCAGAACTTCAGCCAGGAAAAAAATGATTAGTAACTGGGTGGGTTTAAGCTCAAATCTGATGCACTGCTCCAGGGTATACACAGATGAATCATGTACATTTGAATTTCTCCTGATTTGCAGATCACTTTTTAGATCACTTTTTAGTCAAAACAAATAAGTTGTACCTTTTAGCGATGTTAAAGACATTCTAGAGCTGTCTCTCGCTTTCATGGACGGTTAAGCGGTATGGTATGCACAGGCTATTGGAGCCCAACTGTAGTCAGGCTTATGCCCCCACTGCCCCAGGGAATCTGACCTCCACATCCCCATGCTCAGGCACATTATAACAAAGGGCAAAGGAGACTGCACTGGTGTACATCACTGAAATGAAAGGGGGTATATTTTTATTACTATTTTATACATTATTGATGGGGAGTTGGAGATTAATGAAGGCCACCTCTCGACTAACAAGGACCTTGTTAGTGAATCAGTGGCCTTTATTATTCTCCAACTCACCATCATAATGTATAAAACAGTAATAAAAAATAACTCCATTTCAAGGGGGTATGCCCCCAACACTCTGACCCATGGACATCATCTGTAAAGACTCATGTCTCAGGCTCCCTAGTACTCTAGTAAGAGACTTTTTATTTATATCTATACGTGATGGGTTGTCTGTAGCAGCATGGCCATACCCACTACAGTGTGTGTGCATGGGGAGACGTACTGGCCATGTGGGTGCGTGCCAAGTTATTGCTAATTATGTGTTTGCACCTTAAAGTCTGTTTCTGTGGAAACACTCAAAACTATGGAGAGAAAATAGTAGGAGCACAGGCCACCAGAAGTAATTAAGTGGTTTTGTGGGTAAGTTTGTGTTTTGGGGGTGGGATAAACCATATGAGTTTACATTGGTATGAGTGCAGTTCAACTGCGAAACTGAGATGAGTAAGAGAAGTAAACTGAAAAGCATAACAGTGACTACAAGCATGCATGCATGCATGCAGAGGTAGTCAGATACAGTATGTATTGCAGTACAAGCAAGCCATATGTGTGCAGACAGAATGGCTTAGTGGTTAAAGGCACTGAACTGCAAGCCAGGTGACTTGAAGGCATAAAGACTTGGGTTTGAATCTCTTCTACCCCCACCTGTGTATGGTGTGATCCTGAGCAAGTCACTTAACTTTTACATGTGCAGTTATCAGTGACCACTTGCTTTTTTGCATGCATGCCACATGTATTCAGTCTTTCCCAATTTAAAAATCATGGTTTCCACACTTGCTTGGTGCATGCATGCCATATGCATGCAATCAACTCCAGTTTAACATTTAAATCATTCTTGTAGCATGCATATCACTTAGGTAGTTTTTTGTGTGCAGCATGAAAACATTTCCTATAACACCCCAGTGTGCCCAAATGTATGTTTTTTGTTTTCCTGTAAATAAAGAAAATCACCCCTCAACGTGTGTTTTTTACCTGTAAAGAAGAATACTGTCCCTCATCATTGCCCCAGTCCCCATCCCCACCCTCCCACTCCCACTGAGCACCCACCTCTCCACACCCACCCTTATCCCATACTTGCCTCCAGAGGTCAGCACTGTCATCTTCTCTGGACTGGGACACGTCTGCACTCTTCAAAGCCGAACTGCATACTGAAGAATCAAAGATACAGTAAGTGTGCTATAGTGGCATTCAATGGGGTGTTCAACTTATGTTTATAAAGAAGCCTTTATTTGGAATTGTGGCCCCAAATTTTCAACATAGGGTTCTTGGGACCTCATATCATGAACACTGTTACTATAATTTCATTACTCAGTTCTGAAAGGTGATTTCACAGTCACTGCATGGAATCACCTTTCAGGACCAGTTTATGAAATGACAGTGCCACTGTTCACGAGGTGGGGTCCCAAAAACCCATTTTGCAAATTTGGTGAAAAAATTCAAACAAATGACTGCATTGTGAGTGTGCATTGCACAGTTTCTAAGCATGCTTCTAACTTCACCAATTTTTAATATTTTCACTCCAGATTTTCAACATTGCCATTTTTGCACACCTCCTTTTTTAACAGTATAACTGTCATTTTCCACATCCTGTCCAAAATGTGTTTTTGCACCTGTGGCACAGAATGGCATGGTTGCTCTTTAAAATCACCTTTCAGGACAAGGGAAAAAAATGACACTGGCACTCTTCATAAGGAGGGGTCCCAAAAAGCCAATGTTGAAAATCTGGTGCAACACCTCAAAAAAATGGCCAAGTTACACCCGGGCGTTCAATGATTTCTATGCACACATGTAACTTTGGTCATTTGGCAGCTCTTCACAGCCCTATCGGCTCTGGCTAGAACTTGTTACTTCTGGTGAAAAAAAAATGAAGTAGGAAAAATAGCTGAATTACACACTGAATACTGCTCCTCACCCCCATCCTGTTTACAGACATGCAGTCACAAAATAATTCTCAATGCGCATGGTTTCAATTCTGCTATGTATATAGTGCACAAAACTCTACCTGATAAAAATGAAAACTATAGAACTTGGCATTTCAGTTAGAAAAATGAGAGCTAAGTTATAAATATTGTTGAGGGACTGCAAAATGTCAGGGAGATAAACTAAATATAACTATTTCCAGTTTTACTTACCTACTGAAGGCAAGGGCAACATAACTAATCCATATGCCTTTTGCATGTAAAGTGAAAGTAGCTTGAAAATGTAACTCCTGAAGGGATTCGGACTAAAAAAGGAAGGAAGGGGCATGGTTGTTTCAGTTTCTTATAGAGAAAACTGTGAGAGGCAGCTCATTGAAATTGTCAGCTATGATTCAGTAAGTATTCAAAAACTGTACCTTGAAGACCATTTCAGATCTATTTCTAACCTTCATTTAGTATTTTTTTTATTTATTGAAAATGTCAGAGATTTTATTTACAAAGGTTGCATGTCAAATATATAGTCACAAAAACCTTACAGATACAATAAGCAGTTTTACTCCACTGAGTGAACGGCACTTACTAACACTCTGTTTCCTATCTCCTAACCAGTTGCTTACCCAGTTTTCACATTTGGACCCATTCCTAGGCTCCCCAGCTTGTTTATTAGCCTCCTGTGTTAAACTGTGTCAAATGCCTTATTGAAATCTAGGTATGCCACATCCACCACACTACCCTGATCTAATTCCCTAGTCACCCATTCAAAGAAATCTATCAGATTGGTCTGACATGACCTCTGTCCCATGAAACCACATTGTCTCTGGTCTCGTAACCCATTTGATTCAAGATAATCCACTATCATGTGCTTCAACAGTGATTCCAATAACTTGCCCACCACTGAGGTCAGACTGGCTGGCTTATCATTTCTAGCAACCACTACTCAGAAGCAGGACTATATCTGCCCTCATCCAGCCCCCTGGAACCACACTGTTTCCAGTGAGCAGTTGAAAAGGACTGCCAGAGGTGTAGCCAGTATCTCCAAGAATTCTTTTAATATCCTATGATGTAATCCATCTGGTCACATTGCTTTGTCAACATTCAGAGCAATGAGTTCCTCTAGAATCCTCTCCACAGAAAAAGGACTGATATCTATTTTCCTCCAAGTACAGCCATTATTACATTTGTATGGCCCCTCCCCTTCTCCCACAACAGTGAACATGTAACAGAAGTAATCATTTACTATATCTGCTTTTTCCTGGTCTCCTTCTGCATAGTTCCCCATCCCTTTTTAATCATATAGTTCCTCCTCTGATCCCTCCTAGTTTCACTGTACACCTAAAAAAAATGTTGTCTTCTTTCATTACGTCTTGGGTGAGCCTCACTTCAGTTTGTGCTTTTGCAGTCCTTACTGCTTTTGCTGCAGTTAGAGGCCCTGACAGCAAATGACTGATTTTCCAGCTGAGTAAGCTGGAAAGGAGACTTAAGGGCATCCCTGGCCATGTGCTTGGTGTTGTATTGGTCAGGGATGGTGTAAAAGCAATTTGTTAAAGCAAGGGGTGGTAGGCCCAAGAGCACCTTTTGGGTTAGCAAACAGGTCTGGAGCTTTATTCTGCTGAGTAAAGGTAACCATTTAGTGATTGTGTAAAGGGTACATCTGTGAGTGCAGTATCTTGCACCAAGTACAAAATGGCATGCCTAATTACAGATCAGCTTAGATAGGGAGATCATAATCTATAAGTGACAGAATTGAGCTGGCCACACTAATTTATTTAGTTTTTGTTTACCAGGAAAGGTGCACTAGACAAAAGCATTGCCTATTTTCAGGCAGGCCCTGGGAGAGTTACAGACAAAGAAACAACAATTACTGGTGATACAGCAATACAAAATGTCAAACAATGGTTAGTTAAAACCTGTGTATCACAAAACGGATCTATGTCAGTTGGTTGGTCGACAATTTTGTTGTCGACCGACATTACAGCAACTCCTTTAAGTCAACCGCATTTGCGGTCAGCATAAAGGGAGTCACACGCACCCCCCCTACGGCTTAAATAATCAACTCCGAGTCAGAGTTGTTTCGGGGAGGGAGTGCAACGCCCCCAGAAAGCAGTGCCGGGTTCCAGCACCAACACTACAGTGATAGCAGTGTCAATGGCTCAGTAGGTAGTACACTCGCCTCTGAGGCCAGGAGATCAGAGGGCTGTGGGTTCAGTTCCCACATCTGGCACTTGGGTTAATATCCCAGTACTGACACTGTAGTTCAGCATGAGAGGGGTGCTGCACTTCTGAGGTGCCGTCTTTCAGATGAGACGTTAAACTGAGGTCCCATCTGCCTGGATTGGTGGTAGTTCAAGTGGTTGTTAAAGATCCCATGGCACTTATTGAAAAGAGTAGGGAAATTTCCCCGGTGTCCTGGCCAAATTCCCTCATTCACTATAAATGCCACCAACAGCTTAATCTGATTCAAAGTCAGCTGGCATTCATCTGTATCCCCTTCCCCCGGGTCATGCCTGAAAATAGGCAGGATTTGTCTAGTGCACTTACCCGGTCAACAAAAACTAAATAAATAAAAATCTGGCGCTGTTGTCATTGTAGTGTTGGGCAAAGTAAAGTTGTTGAGGTATCATCGGTATACCTCGCAAAATAATGCAGAGTACAAAGCATTTCAGAAGGCAAATCAATAATAGATGCATAAGTGATTAGGGGAAGAGAGGTAAAGCCATGATAAGTATATGGAATTTATATTAGTTACTTGTGCACGTATGTGAGCACATGTGTAAAGTGTGACATTCCTTCTTAAAAGCCTGGTGTGACCAAGATTGCCATACAGATAGTGGCAGGGAGTTCCTGAGTTTGGGAGCAGATGCTGCAAAAGCATGCTCACTCATTTTGTAGTGCATTTTGGTTTGTCTAGAAGAGACCTAGCAGCAGATCTCAAGTGATAGGCCTGTGTGGCTTGCCTTGACATGCTGGTCAGTTTAGCTTAGTTTATTAGTCTAGGAATTAATACCTTTGAGACAGGGCTCTTTTACAAAGGTTCCACGTCACAAAAAACATTTAACAAAGCACGATACACATTACAGGTAAAACCAGACAGGAAAGTTACATCATAAATTTGCTATTAACAGTTTAAGGCAGTAACGTTTTTAAGTTTCATAGAAAAAACAAGCTATAACAGGTTCAAGCGAGTAGACAATTTCAAGGTTAAGAAACTTCCAGGAGAGGGTGATCATTAGGCGTAAAGGAGGCTAGAGAGGGAGGAAAGGTGGTGAGCGGGAGAGTAAGTGAGAGGGACAGGAAAAAGGGGAAGTGAGTTTGGTGGGAGACAGGAAGTAGTAGAGGTACCAGAGGGTTCATTAGTCAGGGAGGAAGAGGCCTCAGATGTGAGGATGGACATGAGGAGTAGTAGTCTTTATCTAGCACAGTCACAGTTGTTAGTGGTGGTGAGGTGGGCATAGAGCATGGATTTGAAAGCTTCAAGCGAGGTTGAGGATAGAGTAGGTGGACTAAGCGCATTGAACCATGTCGAGGCCCTGTATGTGAAAGATCTTTGTCCCTGTGCAGTCCGGCATCTCGAACCAGGAAAGGTTGGTGCTCAGATCTGGTGGAGGGTCGTGAGCCAGGATTCAGTCGGAGTAGGTTTTGAATACATAATGGAGTCAGTCCCAAGATAGATTTTTTGCCATTGTGCAGGTGAGATAAATAAGACGATTTGATAGGTTCAACCAGCCTGATTCATAGTACAGATCACCGTGTCAGTCAGTCTTTGAGCCCCATGAGGCCGGCAGGCCTTATTTAGAGTGATTGAGATCGCCTTAGAGCAGTGGAGGTAGCTGAGCCATAAATAATAAGGCCATAGTCAATGATTGAGATTATGGAACTCTGTGTAGCTATTCTCAATGCGGCTTGATTTAGAAATTGACGATTCACGGAATAGTATTCAAGGCGTTGGTTCACTGTTTTCGCAGTGTTGTCAATGTGGGTTGCAAAGGTGAGCCCTTGGTCAAAAGTGATGCCAAGGTATTTGAAAGTATTTACTTGGTCCAGTGTAATTCCTGCAGAGGTTTGTATGGTGAGTGGAGTATGCCTATTTTTGTTTTGGTGATTGGAGAAGAGCATGGCTTTTGTTTTATTGTGGTTTAGCACAAGTTTACTATCCAGGAACCACCTTTCAACACTAGAGAAAGCAAGTTGCAGGCTTTTTCATAGGGAGTTTGGATCCTTGTTGGAAGAGAGAATTACAGCATCATCAGCGTATAAGATTATTTTCTCCTGGCAGATATCTGGGAGGGAGTTAAGGAACAGGCTAAAGAGGAGCGGTCCAAGAATTGATCCCTGTGGTACACCCGAGAGGACTGGTTTGAAGTCAGAGAGTTCATTAGAGATTTTTACAGCCTGTGACCGATTGGACAGGCAACTTTTTACCCAAGCACAAGGACCTTTGGCCAGGCCTAGGCTAGAAAGTAGGGAGATAAGTAGGCCATGATGGACTGTGTCGAAAGCTTTTGTAAGATCGATAAAGACTGCACCTGTTTGGTACCCTTTGTCCAGGGCTGAGTGGACTTCTCCAGAGAAATCAAGTAAGGCTGTTGTACTATGTCCTTTCCTAAAGCCGTGCTGTTGATTACAGAGTAGATTGTATTTGTCCAGGTAATCAGAGAGTTGGTCTGCCACTATTCATTCAAGTGCTTTGGAGAGGGGAGGGAGTATTGATATTGGTCGATAGTTTCCTGTTGAGGTTTTGTCCCCCCCTTTGTGCACTGGCGTAACTATGGCAGATTTCCATTTGCTGGGAAATTGACTTTGGCAAAGTGACAGATTAAGAATTTTTGCAAGGGGGTGAATTACTTCATCCAGGGTGAGAGACAGGATTTTTAGATCTAGCGTGTCACTACTTGTTCTGGATTTGGAGCAGGCCTTTCTTATGTACTTGTGTGCTTCGTGCACTTTGATTTTCTTGAAGTAAAATTGTGGTTTGTCACGAGGGGTGTTTTGTGATACTAGGCTAGGCACAGGTAAGTCCGAGAAGAAATCTGGGGGGAGGACCCCACTAAGGTCTGTGAATGTCTTATTAAGTGCATCTGCAATAGACTTTGGGTCAAGAGTGGTGGATCCATCAACTTTCATAATGGTAGGTGACGATTTTGATTGTTTACCCATTATGTTTTGGATGTTGTCCCAAAAAGCTCTTCCATCACCCCAGGTGGATTCAAGGGCATTTTTGAAATAGGTGCTCTTCATTTGCCTAATTTGTGAGGTACATCTATTTCATGCTTGCTTCATATTTAGGGGTCTCATGAGGTGGAGCCTGTGTGTCTCTGGCAACTGCCCAGAGGTGGTCCCGAACCTTGAGCTCGGCAAGTAGTTTGGCAGTAATCCATGGATTTGATAGCGCTTTGATTTTACGCTTTTACTGGGCTATAAGTCGCATGCAGAGTTGAAAGATTTAATGAAGTATTCTAGTGTATTAATATCAGTTGATTCAAGGATTACGCCCAGTCCTGTTGTAGGAGATGGGTTTTCAACTTGATAAGATTCCCATAAGGCAATACTCTGCTTGTTATAACTTTGGGGGTGGCTTGAGAAATTTATTAGACCAGGTACAGGACACTGGGGAGTGGTCACTGAGGGAGTCAGGGAGGACTTTAATGTTTTTATCTGGTCAGGGTGATTTGTGAGAACCAGTCAATAAGGGTGCTTGTACCAGTTTTGTAATTTTTCCGGTGGGGAGGTTACCATCTGAGTCAGGTTTGCTGCTAGGATGTCATCTTTGTAAAAGCCAGTGTCAGAGGTGAGCCAGTTTATGTTGAAATCCGAGGAGGAGGAGCTCATTTTCAGAGGGCTGCAGACTAACAAAATCAAGTACAGACTTAATACTGGCATGGTGGTCTTTTGGAGGGATATAGACTGCTGCCACTGTGAGAACTTTGTTTTGTGCACCAAGAAGCAGTTTGATAGGGGAGGAGTGCATCTGCGTATTTGTGGGGGTGAAGCTGCGCGCTTGACAGGAGAGGTTGTCCTTTATGTAGATAGCACAGCCCCCACCTTTCTTGCTTGCCCGGTCGAGTCTGAAAAGATTGTAGCCTTCTGCGAGACCATGATCCGGGTGCTGGAGATAGCTAGGTTTCCACAATGGCTAGTATATCAGGTTTTTTGTCCAGCGAGAGTTTGAAGAGATGCCAATTTGGGAAGGAGGCTGCAGATATTTAGAGTGATAATGGAGAGACCACTACCAACTTTCCCTGTTTTGTCGGCTTCAGTGCAACAGGACCAGGGTTTGGTGTATCCCACCAGATATTAAAAGTAGGAGGAGCAGGAGTTTCAGCGATGCCATTCGTAGTTCATAATAGGTTGGAGTGAGTTTCTGCTTGTACTTTTAAGATGCTTAGATTGTCTTCTGGAGTCCCAGTAGAGGGTGATCGTTAGTGAGTTATAATGATGTGGCAGTTTCCAATTAGGAAATATGGCTCTTTGCACCCAGGTATTAAATTGGGTGATGTTTGTCTAAGACTTCCAGAGTAAAAGCCATGGTACAATGTTTCGGGTAGTAGTATAGAAAGGTGAGAGTAGGTGGAGGTAGGGTAGGCGGAGGGGTTGGCATAAGGGAAAAGGAGGGTGAGGGTGAGCAGGAACAGGTGGTGGGGACTAAGCCAAAGCCTTTTTAGCGAGGCAGGAGAGAGCCGAGAAGCAGTGTGGCTAGGCAGTCGAAGGCAGCAATAGGAGGGTGGTGGGGTACGGATTTTAGT
Source organism: Neoceratodus forsteri (assembly GCA_016271365.2). Classification (NCBI taxonomy): domain Eukaryota; kingdom Metazoa; phylum Chordata; order Ceratodontiformes; family Ceratodontidae; genus Neoceratodus; species Neoceratodus forsteri. The sequence continues at coordinate 48,246,046 of CM057451.1, forward strand.
GGGCTAAGGTGGATAGCTAAGCACTATGGTGAAGTACAGAGAAAATTAAAAAAAAAAGACTGGGAGGGTTTGGTGTCAGAGGGTTTAAGAGAAGTACTATAGTACTGTTGAGATCCAGGATCACATAATATGTTGAAGTTCCTGAAAGGTGATAAACTGTGGCCTGGGCATATGCAATGTGTAAAATCCTTTTGTCTATATGTTTCCTTTGTTCTTCAAAGTCCTCAGAGATAAGTACAATACCTTGGGAGTAGGTCAGACAGTAGGCATATGCAATGTGTGAAATCCTTTTGTCTGTATGTTTCCTTCGATCTTCAAAGTCCTCAGAGACAAGTACAATACTTTGGAAAAGGTCGAACAAAAATGTTGATTCAGTCACAAAATGTGTTAAAATTCCTTTGTTCTTTAAAGTCCACAAGTGCAGTTGCTTTAAGAGTGGTCAGATGAGAATGTTGAAAATGTTGATTCAGTTGCAGGACCCAGCATCACCATGTTTGTAAGACTAGTTGTAAGGCATATGCTTCCTTGGGGAGGCTTCAAGAAAGTTGATTTAAAATTAAAAAGCTGATACCTGATGATGGCGATTTGCAGAAATTCAGTCCAGGAGACTATCACCAATGTTGTGTGCAAGAATGGCACAGGTATTCCCAGCAGAAAAACATGTAAATGAACAAAAACTAACCTACAGACACAGACAAGCACAAACAGCCACCCACACAGCCCCAGGAGGAGGAGCTGGGGTGCCAGTTTTCATGATATTGTCTACCATATGACCAGTGGTGTACCTACAATAGGATAAGGATGAGAGCCAGCCAAGACTCGAGTAGCATATTCAGTGATGGGTAAGTCTGGGTACAGATAGGGCAAAACGGCAGATGCTATTGTGACACGTGTTCCATTTTTGTAAGACCCCTTTGTTGGCATCCAGGTATGTCATTAGTCCATAGGTTAGACTTGACCATAGGACCCCTGGGCAATAACCAGTCTAGCAGCGTAACAGTATTCCTGATTTTATTGGCAAGCTCCTATTTCATATTTATTGATTTACATATAAGTACCAGATGCAGATTAAAATCCAGTGAAGTGTCTAGGGTTACTCCTAGTGGAAACTAGTGGGAGTAGATTTAGGAAGGAAATGAGGAAACACTTTTTCACAGAAAGGGTGGTGTCAGAGTGGAATGAACTGCCAGAAGAGGTGGTCTCATTGGAAATGGTGGGCAGTTTTAAAAGGGGGGTGGGACAGGGTAAAAAGGAGAGTCATAACTGAAAGGAGGGGGAAAGAGGGTGGGAGAGGAATAGACTGAGCTGCACAATCAAGCAGAGTTGACAGACCATTATGATTTGTTTCTGCTGGTGTTTTTGTATGTTTTCATGTGTTTGTAAAGTTGACATGCTTGCCTAACTGCATTGTGAGAGTGAGGAGAAAACAGAACTTTGTCTTAAGTCACTAATGACTACACACGCAGCAATTTAAAGGAGTAGGCATCTTAAAGGATAATATGCGAGTACAAAAAAGTGTGTGGTGGGGTGAGCACCACCCCTCACCCTGCAGTTCCTGCTCCTATGTGGCTGCTTCACTTTCATGAATGCTGTGGAGGTCTAACATAACCCCCAATGTGTGGTTTTTCAACGTAATGATGCTTACACATCATGTTTCTGCAGTGCACAGGCATACTGAATGGAGTCTATTGTGAATAGTTCCATAGTGTTTACATGCAAAATCTATGATTATACAATGGGTCAGAGAATCCTGCATTCTGATTGGTGGGATGGCTCCTTTTCAGCATTGTAAATCCTACATTTACCCCATGGAAAAAGGTGCCAGCCACCAGTCAGCCACATCATGAAGCTCCTCTCAAATCACTCTGACCGTGATGAACCCACGACTACAGACTACAAAATACTCATTTACACAACTCCACATTTAACAGTACAGAAGCATTCAAATGCAAGTCAAGTCAGAACACTTTAACAGTCTAAAAATCCTGCCCACAGCTACCTATAAGAAAAAAACTGTATCCTTGCTACTGTGCTTTAAAAAAATAACCTTTACCTCCATGATCTTTTCACTTCCCAATCCCAGGAGAGCCAAAAACTATGGCACTCACAGGATAGTCCCACAGTTTACATTTGCAGTCGTTCCCACTGTAAACACTAACTACCCAGAGCATATCTTCATACTAGATCAATCTTCTCGTACCCTCCAGTCATTCCTGATCAACAGAAAAAAAAAAGGAAATTTCCTGGAGTCACAACGATTCATTCTCATTACCATAAAGTTAAACCCGGAAGCAGAAATTAAAATGGCAGTCTGTTAGTGCTCGCTCCACACAGACTATCAGCAGCAGACTCTCTCAAAAACAAACAAAGCTGCAGCTTAAAGCAGACTCACTGTCCCACAATATAAAAAAAAGAAGAACCCATGAGTCGCAGCTCACATATCTAACCCTTTACATATAGGGCTACATTAGGATACATAGAGAACAACATATCAGCCCTAGCAACAGCCCTAGCAACCAAGGACTGTTTTGTCCAGTGGAATGACAAATACAATAAAAATAAAATAAAAAAAACATTATTTATCCTTTTGTATCTAAAAAAGGGGGAACATTGTATAATCACAATATGCCACTCCAGGGTGTGGGGTAATGCTAGAATTTATCCACTTCTGGTGTGGTTTACTCACTCAGCCTATAGCCTCATTATCAAAACACACCAGGCATGGGTAAATCCAGCATTATCCCACACCCTGTCATGGTGTATTGCTTAAGTATTTTTTAGAAGAGAAGGTTCAAGAGAACGAAGGAAGCATGCAATGAAGCTGGAAGGAGGAACATTTAGGAGGAATGTGAGGAGGTACTTCTTCACTGAAACAGTGGTGAATGCCTAGGACAGTCCACCATTGGAGGTAGGAGGGGCAAAAATAGTGGTAGTCTTCAAGCATACATAGGATAGACAGAAGGGAATCTTAGTAGGGAAGTGGGGAGGGTTGCTGGACATCTCATAGGGTCTATGGTGTCAGTAAAGGCAGGATAAAAACGGGAAGACTACTGTAGGTGGGCCAAGCAGCCCTTATATGCCAACAAATGTTGTTTCTACGTAATCTGAATGTTTCAAACATTCCCCCCACAAGTCTCCAGTGTATACTTGTTGAGATCCTCAAGCCTCTCCATGAAGGACTTCACTTATTGCTCCTGAATAGCTTTGGTTTCCCTCCTCTGCACCGCATCAATTCTGTCCCTGTCCTTTGGAGTGCAGACTCCAGAACTGTACAGAACTCCAAATGTGGCCACATTATTACCTGTACAATGGAAGGATCTCCTCCTTCCTTTTGCTGCTGATCCCACTGCCTATGCACCTGAGCAACTTATCTGCCTTCCCCTCTGCTCTTTTGCACTGCATGCTGAATGTTCGAGAAGATCAGCTTGAGTAGTGACTGAGGGAGAGCTGTACGCAACTTGGGAGGAAGTTGTTAGACTCCGGTCCCAGTTGGCTGAGATGTGGCTAACCTCTTTTCTCACCCAGGGACCACCAAGTCTGACATTACTACCTTAGAGAGAGCCTAGGATGAGGACAATATGGACTGTGGTGGGCTTGGGAAGTGTAAGGAAGATGGGCCAGAGGCACATACCACAAAAGGTACCACAATTTAATTCCTATCAAATGTGTGGTGATTCAGAAGCCGCTGAGTTGCTCTTTAGTTGGTAGCCCTGCCTATCCCACAGCTGCTGCACTCGTGATAGGCTTGCACAGTGACCAGGGGTCCAATCAGGCAGCCCTAAGACAGTCCTTGAATGAGCTGTGTATCAGCTACACCAACAATGTCCCTAAACATTAAGCAGTTTCTGTAGCTTGCTGTAGGTACTTTACAGCACCAGAAAGAGAGCCTAAGTTGTGTACAGCTCTCCCTCAGTCACTACTCAAGCTGATCTTCTTCTTGAACATTCAGCATGCAGTGCAAAAGAGCAAAGGGGATGGCAAATAGGTTGCTAGGTTCTAACTTTATCAATACCTTTTAGGTACCTGAATGTTTCTATCATATCCCACTCTCTCCCTTGTGTCCTCCAGGGGATACATATGGAGCTCCTGTAATCTCTCCTCATATGGTTTGTTCCCAGGCCCCAGATCATCTTGGTTGACCTGTACTGCACCCACTCAAGTAGTTTGAAGTCCTTCTTCAAATAAGGCACCAGAACTGCACATGGTACTTTAAGAGGGCTCTCACCAATGACATTGTGCATTGGCAAAATGATTTCCTCATTTCTGGAGGTGATTCCTCTGGTGATGCATCTCACTATTTTATTTGCGTTGGCTGTAGCGTTATGGCACTGCACAGAGTGTCCCATTTCTCCCCTGACTATCTCTCCTAGGTTCTTTTCTTCCTCTGAACTGGATGCCTGTAGAACCCCCTCCCCCCGGCAATAGCTGACCCCAGGGTTCCTAGCTCTCAGGTGCATGACCTTGCACTTCATGGCATTGAACCTCAACTGCCAGATGCCAGATCAGTTCTTGAGCCTAGCCTGATCCTCCCTGATCTCCTGTTTTCCTCCTCTGAGTTCGTGCTTTCCAACAGAGCTTAGTTTCATCTGCGAATAGGCAGATTTTTCTTTTGACCCCATCCACTATGTCACCAATAAAGATATTGAATAACACTGGGCCTAGTACTGAGCCCTGTTGGACCCCACTGGTTACAGATCTAGGCTTTGATAGTCCCCCCCTACAATCAGCCTCTGGTTCCTATCTTGCAGCCAGCTCTTGACCCACCCCAGCAGCTTGTCCCTGACTCCCAGGTTACTAAGTTTGGTGGGCAACCTTCCATGTGGCTCAGAGTTGAAAGCCTTACTGAAGTTCAGGTACAGGACATCCACTGACAGGCCTTATCCAATGATCTAGTAACCCTGTTAAAAAAAAAATATTAGGTTGATCTGGCAGAATCTTCCTAAGAAAAGGCCATGCTATCATTCTGGAGACCATTTCCTTCCAGAAAGTTCACCAGTCTTTCTTCTAGAATGGTCTCCATTAATTTGCCTACAGTGGAGGTAATGCAGATCAGCCTGTAACTGCCAGGTTTATACCTGGAACTACTCTTGTGGAGTGGCACCACATGTGTCATTCTCCAGTCCTGAGGCATGCACCCTGACTCTAGTGAGGTGTTAAACAGATCTGCCAGGGGGCCAGCCAGCACATCTTCCAGCTCCCTCAAGATCATTTGGGTGCACGCCATCTAGGCCCAGTGCCAAACAGCTCAATGTGCCTACTTTTTCACAAAAGTGTCACCAGCCAGTATTCCTAACAATAGTAATGACTCCAAAAGTGTTTACTCCCAAATTCCTCTTGTGAAAAAAGAGATTCATTTTACACCTTTTCCTTTGCTATTGACAGCATTGTTTTGGGAGAACTGTAGTGGATGAAGCTGTGACTGACACTGTTGCCTCCATGAATATGTGCTGTCTGCTACAAGCAATTTGGAGTGTCTCAGAAGTCAGCTTAGCCAGGTATAAAGCTAAACTCCACAGCTCCTGTATCTTCTTCTTAACCTTAACTTCTGGAGGGCTGGTTGATGTTGCTGTGTGAGGTGGCTGTCAGTGTCTCCAAATACTTTTATTTTATTTATTTTGATTTCCTGCTCACCAGACCATTTGTCCACCACCTCTTGCTACAGCAAACACTCACCCATGGATTTGTTTCCTTTTGTCCGGTAGGCTCCCATATTCCTACCCCCCCTTTCCAAGGAAGACACACACACACATATATATCCTAGAGGAAATGGCTGCAGCCATGCATTTATTTAACATCAAATAATAATATTGATCTTTATTGTTATTACTTCTTTGTTCATATTTCTATATTAATATTCTATTAATCTTACAACCATTGAGCACCGTGCTCTGCCAGGAAGATGCACCATACTTCAGGCACCCGCACCACCCATCAACTTGGAAATCCCTTCCAGTGCATGCTGAAGTATCCCCAGTGGTAGCAAAGTAGGGCATATGGGCAAGGTTCTGGCGGCCACCCCCATCTGGTGTCGCTGACCTTGCAGTATGCACTGCTGCGGCTGGACCTAGATCACCTGTGCAGGTACAGATCTTGTGATCCACCATCCTCATGCAGACCAGGGGCCACGACACCTTCAGGAGCACTGGTATCATCCCCTTTATCTCTGCTACCTTCCTTATGTGCTCCTCCCATGCTGCCACCTGGCTGTGACAGTTTGCGACATTACCCTGTTGTTAAACACATATGTATCCTACCACATGCTCTACTCTTATACACAACTGTGCAATCTAAATTGGTTTAGCTATTTGTAGGCCTACTGCATAGGAACTCTTATACCTACATATTTTGATTAATGCAAACTTAGCATCTTATTTTATGAGTATTATAAAACATTTTTTATAATTTATTTTATTTTTTGTGTGTATATATAATATATATATATTCATTGCAAAAATCTCCATTAATGCATAAGTTAGCGTTGATGTCACAATGACAAAAGTTTGGAAATTCGACATTAGGGTTAACACTCGAACCACCACCCCGCCCTGCAGGCACCAACAGGCACTGGGGTGTGCCATGGGGTCATCAGGCCCAACTCTCACTCCATTCCATGTGTAAACAAGCTGGCACTCTACAACATAGGAGAATGGGGTGGGAGTTAGGTCTGATAACTCCATGGCATGCTCCAATGCCTGATGGTGCCTGTGGGTTGGGGGGTGGTTGGGGTGGTAACCCTAATGTCGAATTTCCAAACTTTTGTTGCTGTGACATCAACCATAACTGATCTATTAACAATATTTTTTGCAATGAATTTCCCTTCTTTTTGAGAGCATGTAATGTAAGTGGTTAGTGTCATGTGTTTGTGGGAGCGCAGGCCCTCTGATCCCTGCACTCCATTCATGTTGCCCATTTTTTGCTTAATGGTATGCATATGTGGGAGCATGAGCTCACTTACAATTAAATACAGCACCATACAGCAGCCCTATAGGGCAAGGAACACTTGTAACACTAGTTTGCCAATATCTCATCAACCGTAACAACTATGAAAATAATTCCAGTGCCATTGCAATCATGACAGCAAGACTTCCACACAAGATAAGCTGACTAAATCCATATTTCACATAGTTTCCAAGATATTGGCACTGAAAAGCACTGTGGGTGCTAACTTTGAGGGTGTAATACTGACCTGTGGACATGAAAATGAGCCATTAGAATACTAATTTCCAAATACCTCAGTACCCAGGTACTGGTACAATGTAGAGAAAAAATTCAAAATTCATGGTATTCATGACTTCCCAACCTACATTTGCACTTAGTCCTCTTGGGACTAAGAAGTTTTATGATGAAAAATTCACATCTCAAACCCTTTTCAAGATACAGGCATTTGAAGATGCCATGGGCGCCGCAATGTTATCCTATAGAACATGCCTCAATTTTCAAAATACCATAACTACAAAACCACTCAATATTTTTTCACCAAACAAGCAAAAGGCACAACTGTGAATCAACAGCTTCTTACCCTGTACATTGTAGCTGAAAAGCACAATTTACTTTTTTGCAAGCAAATGCCAAAGTTTTTACTGCACCCCTATTCATTTTAAAAGAATGTTGTCGTGCATCAAAAATGTTTTGCATGGTTGTTTGCATGCTTCCTTTTAAATGTTGTCATGCAAACAAATTATGTTTATGTGACTGAAGTCTTGGAAGCTTGACCAAAAATGAAAAAAAAAACATATTTTCAGACAGTGTTACAAACAGACGACAGGTATGTCTTTCTCATGCCGTGATTAGGTAAACACAAGTGGTGGTATTTAAAAAGGGGCAGTATTTTTTGAGTTATACCTTTTTTGTCTCTTGCTAACTGAAAACAAAATGGCGGCAGCATGAACAAATTTTCCCAGAACACAAATGAAAAAAAAAATGTAGCCACGAAAGTTTTCGAGACACCCATATTCCATAGACTATAATGGGACATGAAAAAATGGCGTAACTTTTGAATGGATTAATATTTTTTCACCAAATCTTCAAAAGGCACCCCTTTGACACAGTCTACATGTACCCAACACAATTTCACACCAAACAGAAGCACTACTTGGATAAAACAGATGATGAAGAAATGAAAAAAAGTGAGAATTTTTCACAGTTTTTGACACTTGGAAGCTCCACAACTGTACATCCAACCAGAACAAAACTTTCCAGATCCAGAGATCTGTGGTACTACCCTATACATGGAAAATTTCAGTACATTGGGCAAATAGTTGCAAAGTTATTAAGGTTCAACATTTTAGGTTTAACATAAAAGTGTTCATTCAACCCTAACTATACCTGCCCTACCGGGCAGATATATTATATCCACATATCTATATCTAGCTCTATATATATATATATATATATACATTATGCCGTGCCTGATACTAACTCATAACATCCCTTTGGAGGCGGCAAAAAACCCTGTAAAAACTCCAGCAGGGGAAAACCAGGAAAAGTCACTCCCAAACCCCTAATGCAGTGATCCATATTGGGTCGAGGCAGCCCTCTCTTGCCTACCCCTTTATCCCCATTCACAAGGGCCAGGAGGGTGAGTGTACTGGTGATCAGAGGGGACAAAGAACAGGACCCCCAGCAGAAATCCAGTATATCCTACTGGCTCCTCCCAACCCAAACTCCCTCCTCACCAAGAGGCAGGGAGATGCCTATCCCCCAGGGTGTGTCCAGAGCCTACTGTCCACTCCCACAAGTAGGCATCCTCCCATATAACTCTGCCAGGATGGGGAAAGACCCCCCTGGACAAATGATTGGCTGCTGCAATGCTTGGGCAGCCTATTTATTTGTACACACACTGCTGTTAAGTAAATGAAAATAGTACAAAATTCCTACATTAAGGTTATTAAAATGCAACTTTATTTAATTTCTTTGAAGTTGGCCTGTGGTTGCAGAAAGTGTATTACTGGGATTTCTTTAGAACTCAGTTGTTTGATGTATGTGCTGTTTGCTTACAGATCTAGCCTCTAGAGCCCATGTTTTATTGGTACCACAATTTTGGTTACTGGAATATGTGCAGTATATTTACAGGAAAAGAATCTTAATAGTCCTTGGGAGCAATGCCAGGAAGTTGTGCATAGTAAAAGCGTGTTGAATGTAGATTGTTTAATGCTTTTTCAGTATTGTTCCCACATTGATGTAACAAATGAAGTGTGTGGAGAGTGTTGGGTAAGTTACTTTTTCTATTACTTTCTATTTCTTTTGAAAACTTGTTCCAGGAAGCTCTGTGCGATCACTAGCAAGGATAGAAAAGTACTGGAAAAAGTAATACACCTTACAGTTACAGTTACATATTTTCATTCCATACAAAAACAATACAAAAGTAATAAAAAAACTATAACAGATTACATTTTTTGAGAGTAATAGGTTAGTTACTAGTTTCTTTCAAATAAATATAATCAGTTACAGTAATGTATAACTTTTGTATAAAAAGACAAAAATAACTGTAACTATAAGGCGTGTTACTTGTTCTAGTACTTCTCCATCCTTGCTAGTGACTCTGACAGAGCTTCCTGGAACAGAATCCAAAAGTAATAGAAAGTAATAGAAAAGGTAACTTACCCAACACTGTGTGTGGACTAAGTGATATTACATTAATTTGTGATTTAATCCTAGGCTCCACTTTGATGTAACAATTTGGGTGTGCAATGCAATAAAACAAACATTAAATTAAATGTTAATAATGCCCTGCCCTCAGGAAGAAACCAAGCTAGGAAAAGTGAAAAAAAAAAAACAACCTTAACTTATGAGCAATTAACCCCACCAAATAAAAAGGCACCAGTTGATTGGCTAGATTTCTGGCTGCTCAGCTAAATAAGGACTAAAAAGCAATCAAAAGTTTTAATTTGTACAGCCTTTGGTCATGGAACAGAGCCAGGTAAGATCAGAGACCAAGTGAGACTGTAAGCAATAAATCTTCTGAAATGCCTAAGAATCACAATAACAAGTTAAACTGTGTGCCTTACAAAAGCCATGCTCTGTACATATTTTTACTAGACTGTTACATCTGATTTAAAAAAAAAAAAAATAGAAACCTACTTTAGAATTTTATGGTAGATAAGGACTGCTTGGCCTGCCCATTTGTCTCTGCCTATACTGTCACAGCAGACCCTACTAGATACATAGTATGAGTCCTAGACTAAAGCAGCAGTGCATCTTAGCAATGAACATGTTGACCAACTGTATACATTTTGTTATTTTATATTGCCTTTTATCTCCTTACTTCTTGTATGATACCCTTTTTTCTTCATTTTGAGTCAGCTTTTGCACTTTGTTTTGCAGTTTAAAAATTAAAAAGATTACTTTTTTAAATATGGCTTGGTTAGGTTCTCATTTGCATTTTCTGTTGCTTTTAAAGACCCACTGTTCAACATCACTTTTCTTGTTACTGAAATGGGCTAGCCTGCAGCAGGCACTGCTACCTGACCTTATGGGACAACAGATATACAAAACCAGCTTAGAATACTGAGCGGATACTGCTGCTTGACATTACAGGACAATAGCTGTGCAAAACAGCTTAGAATACTGAGCAGAGACTGCTCCTTGACATTACAGGACAATAGCTGTGCAAAACAGCTTAGAATACTGAGCAGACACTGCTCCTTGACATTACAGGACAATAGCTGTGCAAAACAGCTTAGAATACTGAGCAGACACTGCCCCTTGACATTACAGGACAATAGCTGCGCAAAACAGATTATAATACTGAGCAGACACTGCTCCTTAACATTACAGGACAATAGCTGCACAAAACAGATTAGAATACTGAGCAGACACTGCTCATTGAGATTACAGGACAATAGCTGCACAAAACAGCTTAGAATACAGAGCAGACACTGCTCCTTGAGATTACAGGACAATAGGTATACAAAACAGCTTAGAATACTGAGCAGACACTGCTCCTTGACATTACAGGACAATAGGTGCACAAAACAGCTTAGAATACGGAGCAGACACTGCTCCTTGACATTACAGGACAATAGCTGCACAAAACAGCTTAGAATACAGAGCAGACACTGCTCCTTGACATTACAGGACAATAGGTGTACAAAACAGCTTAGAATACTGAGCAGACACTGCTCCTTGACATTACAGGACAATAGGTGTACAAAACAGCTTAGAATACTGAGCAGACACTGCTCCTTGACATTACAGGACAATAGCTGCACAAAACAGCCTAGAATACTGAGCAGATACTTCTCCTTGACATTACAGGTCAATAGCTGCGCAAAACATGCTTAGAATACTGAGCAGACACTGCTCCTTTACATTACAGGACAATAGCTATACAAAACAGCTTAGAATACTGAGCAGAGACTGCTCCTTGACACTACAGGACAATAGGTGTACAAAACAGCTTAGAATACTGAGTAGACACTGCCCCTTGATGTTACAGGACAATAGGTGTACAAAACAGCTTAGAATACCAAGCAGACACTGCTCCTTAACGTTACAGGACAATAGCTGTGCAAAACATGCTTAGAACACTGAGCAGACACTGCTTCTTGACATTACAGGACAATAGCTGTACAGAACAGCTTAGAATACTGAGCAGACACTGCTCCTTGACATTACAGGACAATAGCTGTACAAAACAGCTTAGAATACTGAGCAGACACTGCTTCTTGACATTACAGGACAATAGGTGTACAAAACAGCTTAGAATACTGAGTAGATACTGCCCCTTGATGTTACAGGACAAAAGGTGTACAAAACAGCTTAGAATACCAAGCAGACACTGCTCCTTAACGTTACAGGACAATAGGCGAACGAAACAGCTTAGAATACCAAGCAGACACTTCTCCTTGACATTACAGGACAATAGGTGTACAAAACAGCTTAGAATACCAAGCAGACACTTCTCCTTGATGTTACAGGACAATAGAAGTACAAAACAACTTAGAATACTGAGCAGACACTGCTCCTTGACATTACAGGACAATAGCTGTACACAACAGCTTAGAATACTGAGCAGACACTGCTCCTTGACATTACAGGACAATAGGTGTACAAAACAGCTTAGAATACTGAGTAGACACTGCCCCTTGACGTAACAGGACAATAGGTGTACAAAACAGCTTAGAATACCAAGCAGACACTGTTCCTTGACATTACAGGACAATAGGTGTACAAAACAGCTTAGAATACCAAGCAGACACTTCTCCTTGATGTTACAGGACAATAGAAGTACAAAACAACTTAGAATACTGAGCAGACTCTGCTCCTTGACATTACAGGACAATAGCTGTACAAAACAGCTTAGAATACTGAGCAGACACTACTCCTTGACATTACAGGACAATAGGTGTACAAAACAGCTTAGAATACTGAGTAGACACTGCCCCTTGATGTTACAGGACAATAGGTGTACAAAACAGCTTAGAATACCAAGCAGACACTTCTCCTTGACGTTACAAGACAATAGGTGTACAAAACAGCTTAGAATACCAAGCAGACACTTCTCCTTGATGTTACAGGACAATAGGTGTACAAAACAGCTTAGAATACCAAGCAGACACTGTTCCTTGACATTACAGGACAATAGGTGTACAAAACAGCTTAGAATACCAAGCAGACACTGTTCCTTGACATTACAGGACAATAGCTGTACAAAACAGCTTAGAATACTGAGCAGACACTGCTCCTTGACATTACAGGACAATAGGTGTACAAAACAACTTAGAATACTGAGCAGACACTGCTCCTTGACGTTACAGGACAATAGGTGTACAAAATAACTTAGAATACTGAGCAGATACTGCTCCTTGACATTACAGGACAATAGCTGTGCAAAACAGCTTAGAATACTGAGTAGACACTGCCCCTTGACGTTACAGGACAATAGGTGTACAAAACAGCTTAGAATACCAAGCAGACACTTCTCCTTGACATTACAGGACAATAGAAGTACAAAACAACTTAGAATACTGAGCAGACACTGCTCCTTGACATTACAGGACAATAGAAGTACAAAACAACTTAGAATACTGAGCAGACACTGCTCCTTGACATTACAGGACAATAGAAGTACAAAACAACTTAGAATACTGAGCAGACACTGCTCCTTGACATTACAGGACAATAGCTGTGCAAAACAGCTGAGAATACTGGTAAAAACCTAGTCCAAGATGTATTATCGGGAGACCTCCTTTATTGTTTCATATGTAACAAAAATTGCTAAAGCTGACTCCAAAATGAAAAAGAAGACTACCGTACAAGGCAGGAGCTATGAGTTAATCAAAATGGACTAAAAAAGTACAGGTCACTCACGCTCTCCATCCCTTTATCTTGAACAGGCTCAGGGAGTTGGTATGCTACAGTGGTGCCACACCTGCCCCCAAGGCTGTATAAGAGGAGCTAGGAGGCATGGTTCTACACCAATGAGTGTACAGTATGATAAGTCTTCAATGTTAATGATTTATACTTCACACTGATCTGATATTTTATTCACAATATGCAATCTTTTAATAAGCATATATATTTTTAAAAATGTATAGGTCACTGTAACGTGCACTGCTGCTTTAAGGAACGTCATCAAAATATAAAAAATAAGAACTCAGCCAGGGCTGGGACAGGAAAAGGGGACATATAATTGGGGGAGGGGTGCAGGCACACAGGTTTCAGGGATGGGGAACTGGGTACCAAGCCACTAGCACCAATAGGTTGGTGGGGGTGAGGTGGTCAAAGAACTAGAGCAGATTCGGTGGATCTTCATTCTTCTGCTATCAAATTCTGTCTTTCTGCCTTTCTCAGCATTGCTTTGTTTACACATTGATTGTAGCCTTACATGTTTAATGAGGTTCCTGAAGTGGTAGATATAGTGGCTGAAGAGGAGGGCATCATACATCTGAACTGTCCAAGGTTGCAGAGAGACTCCCTCACCTCATTTAAAATCCAAAATTATCTCTCATAACAGTGGCTCTCCCCACAACATGTTCAGAAAGAATTTTAAAGTAACTGGTGTCAAATGTTTATGTTCTTGTTAAGTATTCTTAACACATTATTTAATTTTGTCCATATTGTTATTTCATTTTGTTCAGATTTAAAAAAGGAACTATAGTACCATCCAGATTGTAAGGTACGGAAGACTTTAATTTTCTTTCAGCATGTTTAAGATCAAGGTTAGGACTTTTTTAGGAGATACTTACTCAACTTTGTGGAAACTTCAAATTTTTCAAGATTTGCTGTTGGTACAGTGACTTATCCAGATGAGAGTCCAGCCAATTGATGCTAGAAAAAAGTGTGTTTCCTGCTAATTAATGTCGAATACCAGATAACTACGGTAGAGACTAGCTCCATATCCTCATATGTTAGGGTACTGTGTCATTAACATCAGCAGTAACTCTGGGGATGTCAGACCTAGTAAGTGCACAAATATTTGTTTTAGATTTTGTGTTTTTGGTTTTTACATTTAAAATGAGTAAAGCAAACAAGTGAAAACAAACAAACAAACATTAAAAAGCCTCTAGCTTATCCATTGCACTTAAGAGTGAGGTACAAAGTAGCTACTGGTTCTGTGGATCTCCATTCAGCATATGAAGACATGGATTTGTTTGTGGGAGATCATAGCATTCCTCCAGGCACTGGTGACAGTCCCCCTTTTGGTGATTTTTGTCCATTTCAGTATTTTATTAAGCAAAATGCATATATCAATACATACGATTAGATGATGTTGAATGTGTATGTATATGTCTTTTCACTTGCTTGCTTGCTTTACTCAGTTTTTTGTATTTATTTTTTATTTATTTAAACATTTGGTAACCAGGAAAGGCACACCGAGCTCAGGCTCAATTCCAGGTGTGACCTGGGGAAGGGGGAGAGGGATATAAAGTTACATACAATAAGCTAAGTATCAACATGTGCACATGTGTGCAAAAAGCTGCACGTAGGTACAGCCAGTAACAGGGCAGTAATTTACATAAGACAATTCAAACTGCATATGATGAGGATTAGCAGAGCAACAGCTTGTCATCAAGGGCTGCTTGGTAAGTGCATTGGGGTGGGAGTCAGGAAGGACAGAAGGCTTTATACATACAACCACCTCCAAACAATGAAAATTTGAACTTTAACTGGGTTTAATTCTCCCCAAAGCCCCTGCTAAAATGAATGAGTACAACACTCTCAACTCACGATAAATCTGACAGTTTGATTTCTAACTGCTTCGTGCAGTGCTTAATTATTGGGGTACAGCCAGGTTATGGCACAGAGGAAGATGGAATTGGAGCCCAAGAGATCCTTTCTTTTTCAGCTGTTGCCCAACCCATTCTATGACCAGGTTGTACCTCCATACATACATATATATATATATATGCAGATATAGATATATACAGTAGTAGATAAATGTAATATATTTACTTTCTTCATCATAAATGTGAATTTCTGTATATCAAAAACTGGTTTGGATAAGACTGTCCTTTATTCCATAACAAGTGCTCTTCTGATTTTCAGGTCATTACCTTTTACAACCTTTTGGCACCCATATCCATGCCCCTTCCATGTTAGGTCACCTGTCTGTTCTTAGCACTGCATATGCAGACAGATCAGGGGAGGGACTAGGTGTGGGGCATGACCACATGCCACACACTAACCATGCTCTGTGGTGTGGAGTGCCATTGGAAGGGGCATAGGCTATGCAGGCAGGAACTCTGTCATAGCTACTCTGCACCTCCTCAAACCATGAGCAGATGGCCATGGCAGGTCAACTGACCACCCTGTCTTGCTGACCACAGCTGTCCTCAAACTTGCAGTGAGGGCATGGAGAAACTGTAAAAGAATGGCACATTTTTTGATTCCTTTAAGGAAATACGGGAACAGCCCTATTCCACAATCCTCTGCTTCCCATGAAGCAGGAAGGCAATTGTACCGGAGGGTATGGCATCTGATTAGGCACTGCCAGTGTTCACTTGTCACCCATACCACAACCCTGTACCTTCCACACTGCTATGCATATGTATAGAGGAGCCAGGGACAGATGAACTGTCTTAATGACTAGTGTGCGGTGCACACCAGTCTGAAGGTGTTGTCTTCCACAGGCCAGGTGTGTGCCTTTTGTGCATGTTCGGGCCACCTTAGAGCACAGGTCCAAATGAGAAGAAAAAGGGCACAAGGAGCAACTTAAACAAGCTAGTACAAGGAAGATTTAGGAAGGATATGCAGTAAGAATGTATTTTTTCACAGACAGCGTCATTGATAAGTGGAATAGGCTGCCAGAAGGGTTGTTCTGCACCAAATCAGTAGAGCGATACAAGTAAGGATGCAACAGACATATAGTAATAATAAGAATACCAGGGGAGGATGATATGGGGGAGTGAGCAACCACTAGTGCATTTGTGTTATACCATAGGTAAGGCTGAGCTGCCAGATGGGCCACTGGGCCTTTATCTGCTGCTATTGTTGCCTATCTGTGTTTATAAGTTTCTATGACATATTCAACAAATCCACTTTTCCAAGGACTAACCTATGCCTGTAAACATTTGTATACTTAATTTTATAACAAACCACCATAGAAAGAATTTTTAATTTTTTAAAACTAAATTAACTTCTTAATCACTAGAGAAAATAGCAAACTGAGTGCTGCAGCATGCAGTGGCTTGAGAGTCTATTACTGTCATGAGTACTCTTTCAGCAGATTGCCTAGATTATTGTTATATTAGTATATGTGTTAATTGTTGCTGTCTATGCAGTAACATGATCAGCAGAATGTAGTACCAGTTGAGACATTTCCCTTAAACTTACTCCAAGGATTTGCCTACCCATGATGCTTTGCATTGAGTTTTAAGTTTTGGAATGCATACATGTGGCTTGCAGAGAATTACAAAAACAAACAAATCAGAAAAGCTCTACCTTCTTGGGACATTTAAGTGTCCTATATATTGTTTTTTTTCCAAACTGCCTATCTGTTATACTGCTTCTCTAGTATGCTACTTCTGACTGTAATGGGTGCCTTATGCATAGGTCTGTAGTGGACTGGCAGCTTAGTGAAGGAGTGATTGCATTGCCCTGTATTGTGATGGTCCTCTGTGGGACTGATGGTACTTACACAAGTGGAGTGCTCACTTTGGTCCTCAGTTGGACTGTTGCTGATCAAATAAGTTGGCACTCACTATAGCCCTACAGTTCAAGAAATTAGGTTTATGGAAAGAATGAAAGAGCTGAAGTGATTGATAAAAATTTAATTGCAAAGTGACAACATTTGTTATGGCACCTCTCAGTACCATATGTACTTTCATTAATGTACTGGTAGTGGATGGACTATAGAATAGTATAGCATTTGTGTTTAGGAGAACCATTTCCTGTTTATCCTATCAACACCATCTCACCCACCAGAACAAGGATTTATGCACCAATAACACTTTACTCTGTGTTTTAGGCTTTGGATGCATACATGTGACTTATATCTTGGAATCATTTTGGACTGCAAGCTGATACTAGAGCAACAGTTGTCATTAGTTGTTCAAACTGATGTTTACCATCTTTATAGCATTGCCAAGATTAAACTGCATCTGCTCCCAGCTGATCTGCTGATGATTGTTCATGTTTTTGCAGTGGTGGAGGAGCATACCAAAAGGCAAGGAGTCAGAACTGCATAGAACACCTTAGCTCAGGACACTGGGAAAACAATTGCCTTTTACATAGATACATAGATACATAGACAGTGTTGGCAGATAAGGGCCTATGGCCCACCCAGTCTGCCCATTTGAGCTTGTTAAGTTCAGTTTATGTTTTCCTAGAAGTCTGTTACCCCTTAGCCCTGACCTTCAGAATTCCTTTATGTCTATCACATGCATTCTTAAATCCCTTGATTGTTTCAGCCCCCACCACTTCCTCTGGCAGGGTGTTCCACTTGTCCACCACCCGTTCTGTGAAGAAATTCTTCCTCATGTTTCCTCTGAATCGTCCTCCTCCAACTTCATCCCATGCCCTCTAGTCCTGGAACATCTTTTTGCTTAAAATAGAGTATTCCTGCACCCTGTTCCTCCCTGTGAGATACTTGTATGTCTCTATCATATCCCCTCTCTCCCTCCTCTCCTCCAGGGAGTACATGTTCAGTTCCTTCAGCCTGTCTTCATAGGACTTGTGATGCAACCCATGCACCATCTTTGTTGCCCTCCTCTACCCTGTCTATGTCCTTACGTAGGTATGGTCTCCAGAACTGTACACTGTACTCCAGGTGGGGCCTCACTAGTGTCTTGTATAGCAGAATTATGACATCCCTTTTCCTGCTGGTGATGCCCCTGCCTATACATCCCAGCATCCTATTTGCTTTACCTGCTGCCTTGTCACACTGTTTCCCTACCTTGAGGTCATCAGAGATGATAACCCCAAGATCCCTTTCCTGCTTGGTGCATGCTATATCCTCACCCCCAACTGATATATTATGCCAGGGTTTTTGTGCTCCATATGCATTATCTTGCACTTCTTTGCATTGAATTTCAACTGCCAAACCTCTGACCATTCTTCATGTTTCTGCAGGTCCCTTCTCATTCTGTCTACACCCTCTGGTGTGTCTACTGTTTTACAGAGCTTTGTGTCATCAGCGAACAGTGAAATTCTTCCTTCTAGGTCCTGTGCAATGTCACTGATGAAGATGTTGAATAGGACCAGTCCCAACACTGATCCCTGTGGTACCCCACTGGTCACTCTTCCCTCTGTGGAGTGACAGCCATTTACCACCACCCTCTGTGTCCTGTCACCCAGCCAGTTACCTATCCACCACACTACTGTCCTGCCCACACCCATATTCCCCAGTTTCTGTAATAGTCTTCTATGTGGCACAGTGTCAAAGGCCTTGCTGAAGTCCAGATAGGCCATGTCCACTGCCCTCCCCTGATCCACCTCCCTAGTCACCCAGTCAAAAAATTCAACGAGGTTGGTCTGACATGACCTCCCCCTGGTGAAACCATGCTGCCCTGGGTCCTGTAGTCCACTGACAACCAGATGTTCCACCAATCTCTCCTTCAGTAGTGCTTCCATGATCTTCCCCACTACCAAGGTGAGGCTGACTGGTCTGTAGTTCCCTGCTTCCTCTTTGTTCCCACTTTTGTATAAGGGGACTACATCTGCTGTCCTCCAGTCTTTGGGTACCTCCCCTGTTTCCATATACTTTAGTCAACCTACTGTACCAAGCTTTTTTATAATCCTGATTATACAATGGCAAGAAAGAATACTGCTCCCTGATTGGTAAGACTGGGACTGGAGTTGGGATGTTATCCCAGCATAATATCCCAGCTCTAGTCCCAGCATACTGTTAACCGCATTAAACATTAAAACATGATCCCTCCACATCTGTTCCTACCAGCAGCTTCAATGGTCCCACTATGCTTGAATACAGTGGTTTCCACCAAGCTGAAAATTTGCGCTTCCCCCAGGAGATTTGGAGCTGTCCGCCAAAATCAGAATAAGCACCTCCCGCAACCTGATACAAACCCCACCCATACCCGTATCCACTTTGCTTTAAAAAAAAAAGACAAACAGGAGTGAGCTGAAAGCTGTGTTTGGCTTTATAACAGTTCCCTGAACAGCAATTCAGTGTCACAGCTGAGTGCGAGCATAACTATGCATTAAAATTCTTAATCATTTTGCCTTTTTTCTACTGTCAGTCCTTTCTCCCGGCACTGATAAAAGCTGCACCGGGAAAAGACAGTGTCCACAGTAAGATGGAATTCAGGTCACTGAATTCAAACATGAATGGGAGATTGCCTCTGCTGTCATTGGTGGCCGCATTCTGGCAAGACGGGGAACAGCCTCTGACTTCCACACAGCAGCAGGTGGCTGCATTCTGAAACGCAATGAGAGACAACCTCTGCCGATGCCAAAACATGAAAAGAGGAAATATAGAGAGGGAAATAAAGATAAAAATGGCATTTAAAGTGTGTGTGTGTGTGTGTGTGTGTGTGTGTGTGTGGGGGGTACATTTAGGAACAACAATACACGTATGCTGGCGTGCAGAGCCACAATAACAGCAACCCCAATGCTAGCCACACCTACTACTCTAAACTCTAAATCAGCACTATTTTTCTACCTATGCATTAAATAAACACAAAAAAATATACTTTTAAATGTATTTTTTAATATCTTTTCATTTTGTTATGCTCATGCGTCATCGCATAATAGGAATAATGTCCTCCAGGGTGGATGTTGTGCTGGAATAACATCCCTTCTCGGGAGTTGGACCAACCACCCAAGGTAGGATGTTATCCCAGCATAACATCTGCCCTGTCAGACATTATGCCTTTAATAATATAGAGATTTTGATGAATAATGTATAATGTAGTAACATAAATGCATGGGTTATTCATGATAATCTGACAACAGTAAAAATAGAAAGGGACTTGGGGGTAATTATATCAGATGACCTAAAGGTGGGCAGGCAATGTGAGAAGGCAGTAAGGAAGGCTGGGGGGGGATACTGGGATGCATAGGAAGAGGCATCAATAGTAGAAAACAGGAAGTTGTTATCCCTCCGTACAGACAGTTGGTGATACCCCATCTTGAGTACTGTGTGCAGTTCTGGAGACCCCATCTCTGCAAGGACATAGACAGAGTGGAGGCTGTCCAGAGGAGGCAGCAAAATGGTGCAGGGTCTGCACCAGAAGACATCTGAAGAAAGACTAAAGGAGCTTATATGTATACTCTTGAGGAAAGAAGGAGAGAGGGATATGATAGAAACTTTCAAGTACCTCAAGGAATTAACAAAGTCCAAGAGGGTAGCATCTTCCAGAAAAGAGATGTGCAAGAACAAGGGCACAATTTGAAGATAGAGGGGACGGCTCAGGGGTAATGTGAGGAAGTATTTTTTCACTGAGAGGGTTGTGGATGCATGGAACAGCCTCCCTGAGGAGGTCGTGGAGTCAAGAACAGTGGGGGACTTCAAGAATGCATGGGACAGGCATAAGGCAGTCCTAGTGGCGGGTAAGAGGAAGTAAGCTGTTGGTTAACTAGGATCTGCAGCTTATCTGTTAGGTAGGAAAATGGGCAGACTAGGTGGGTCAAGCGGTCCTTATCTGCCATCAAATTCTATGTTTCTATGTTTCTAATCAGAACAGGGTCAGAATATGTAGCTTTTGAAGAGGTTTGAGATGAGAAAGGAAGCCAAAAATAGTGATACAGTGCAACTCATGCATCAGCAAAGCAAAATATTTCAGAGTTTTTCCATTAAATATAATTCTGATTGCCTGGATTTTCATTGTACTGTATGTTGAATACAAAAAGGTTTAAAAGCAGCCTCCCTACTGTCATTAGAGAAATCCCACCAACTGCATTTTACTGCTCCACTGATCAAAATGTGGAGGGGGTGCAAAATTTATTGTCTGACCCTTCAGCCACAAAAGTGAAGGGTCTTCTGACCCCCTGGCTCTGCCGTCTATGTGCTTTTGTCACCTCTTGGTTTTGCTATTGCAGTGCTCTATACTTAAGGTTATCTGGAAGCTTGATGCCTTTTCTGCAGCTCATCCAGAATGTTGCAGCCCAGCTGATTGTGGGAACTTCTCAGAAGGACCATATTATGCTGGTTCTGTGTGTGCTGTGCATCATCTTTAAGATGTGCTTAATGACCTTCCAGGCCCTACACAGTTTGGGACCTTTTTTCCCCTCTCTCTTTTTTTGGGGGGTGGAGTACTCCATATCTTGTACATTGTTTCCCGAGCCCAAGGGTGAACAAACAAGTGAGAATCCATCTTAATATACCCACTTAGGTGACA
Source organism: Neoceratodus forsteri (assembly GCA_016271365.2). Lineage (NCBI taxonomy): Eukaryota > Metazoa > Chordata > Ceratodontiformes > Ceratodontidae > Neoceratodus > Neoceratodus forsteri. The sequence goes on from CM057451.1 coordinate 48,267,786, forward strand.
GTATCTTCACTGAACTAAAGCACAAAAAAATTGGGTGAGTTAATAATAGCAATTATACAATGGCAAGAAAAAATCCTGGACTCTGATTGGTCAGTCTTGGGCTGGACCCATGATGTTATCCCAGTACAACATCCCGACTCTAGTCTCAGCCTCACTGTGAATCTGTAGATGATAGTTTGCTTGATTTGTTTCTGCTTGATTGTTTCATCTTCTCTTAAAAAACAAAAATATTTTTCCACACAAAAACATCTTTTAAATTATTTTTTTATTCTGTATAACAATGAGCCATTGTATTATACCAATAATGTCCTCCAGGGTGTGTGTGTCGTTTGGGATAACATCATGCCTCAGTCATTGGACGCACTCAGCCTGCGGCCTCGTGCCCAACCACCTGAGGCATAACGTTATCCCAGCATGACACACACCCTGTCAGGCATTATTGCTTAATTCAATCACTGTGCAAAATCTGGAATCCAGGAGCCAAAAACAGACCTTTAATCAATTAAACTATAGCTTTGTAACACGGCTCCCAAATTCCTATGAATGAGTTTAATTTATCCCCGGCCATACAGAACATATTTTCCAATCCTGTACAGTCAATGACTAAATTAAATCAATATTGAAAACTCAGGCTTAGACTATTCTTCCAATTTAATAAAACAGATTTTCTTGCATTGACTAGCAAACTATCAAATAGTTTAATTTTATCTGAAGCAATATTTTCAATATTCCTGTAACTTATTACTAATAATTTATTCCCTGGGTTGAAAGGGAAGGTGCAATCCAAGATCTTAGCTAATTTCTATTCTATTTTATTCCACATTAATTTGAACATCGTACAATGGCAAAATGGCAAAGCACGGCAAAATTTATTTAAAAGACGCCCAATGCCAGAGGCTCTGGGCACCATACAAAATAAAGAGAACAGCATCAAAATAAAAATAAAACATCACAAATTTTTAAACAAAACAAAGAATAAAATAAATAATTCAGTAAATAATATCAGGTTCTTACTACAGTTCATGATTTTATCCCATAAAAACTTGGGAAAATAAGAGGGCCTTCAGGCCAGCCTTAAATATATCTACAGTGAGAGCTCCCCTGACCTCAGCTGACAAAGAATTCCAGAGAACGGGAAGCTGCGACACTAAAAGCTCTGTCACCAGCAGATTTTAGCCTCATTCTAGGAATGGCTAGGAGGCCACCACTAGAGGAATGGAGAGAGCGGTTAGAGAGAGCAGGTGCCAGAAGGTCCAACAGATAACCAGGGCTCTGCCCGTGTAGGGCCTTACAGGTGAGAAGACCCACCTTAAAGAGGAATCTCCACCTGACTGGCAGCCAGTGAAATTCATGCAGTACCGGTGTTATGCGACAAAATTTATGCTGTCCAGTAAGTAACCGGGCAGCTGTATTTTGCACCAGCTGCAGCCTGCGAAGAGATCCCCCTGTGACCCCAAGGTAGAGCGCATTGCAGTAGTCAAGCCTAGATGTGACTAAGGCATGTATCAAGGTAGGGAGGTCCAGAGGTGAAACAAGGGGCTTAATCCTAGCAATATTTCTGAGATGGAAAAAACAGGAACGAACAGTGGAGGATATTTGTGCTTCCATAGTTAAATTCCTGTCCAGAATCACTCCAAGATTTCACACCCAAGAGGAGACCTTCTATGACACAGCTTCTAGAACAAGTCCAGTTACTGTGTCAGAGGCCATCCTATCACGCACTCTGTTCGACTCCACTTCCAATACCTCCGTCTTACCAGGGTTCAGTCACACCCAGCTGGAGGCCATCCAGTCGTTGATCTTCACCAGGCAGATGTTTAGTACATTCACTGAGTTGGATGTTCCTGGGGCAAAGGACAAATATAGCTGGGTATCATTGGCATAACAATGGAAAACCAAGATATACTTCCTAATGATACCCCCAGGGGCAGCATATACACTGTGAACAACATTGGGGCCAGTACCGATCCTTGAAGAACTCCACAAGAAAGGAGGCTTGATACAGATGATGAATTCCCCATCACAACCCGTTGCCTCCTGTTGGTGAAAAAGGACTCAAACCAGCGGAAGACAGTATGGGTGAGTCCGCAGAGCTCCCTAAGGCGGTCAAGCAACACACAATGGTCCACAGTGTCAAATGTTGAAGAGATCAAGGAGATCAGGGGTGTCTTATCCCACAATCTCTTGGCCTGAAGAGTCCATTCTGTACCCGAACAGCGCAGTTTCTGTACTATGCCTAGCCTGAAATCCTGACTGGAAGAGTTCATACAACTCCTGAGTCACGAGGTGCTCTTCTAACTGAAGCGACACCACCTTCTCCACCACCTACGCCAAAAAGGGAAGGTTGGATATAGGACGGTAATTTGCCCTGATCTCCAAGCCCAAAGATGGTTTCTTTAAGAGGGGTCTCACTAGTGCCTCCTTCAAGGCATCTGGAAAGACCCCCTCGGATAAGGAGAACCGAACAATCTGGGAAAACACCGGGCCTACAGAGTTAACACATCTCATTAAGAAATGTGTCGGCACCGGGTTCAGCTCACAAAAGGTGTGCTTCAGATTGACTGCCACCTCAATGACCTCACTAACCTCCATTGATCTAAACTCCCCCCAACTAGGTGGACTGCACTCAGAACACATAAGATGACCACTGCCAGCTATGACATTGCTGGCTGAAGAAGACACCTGCTGGATTGCGAACACTCTGTCCGAGAAGAACTGAGCAAACTCTTTACACTCTATATTAGAGAAACCTTCCGGGACCGCAGACAAGCAGGATGGAGTAGCCTGTCTGCTGCTTGGAAAAGCGTAGCTGGTGAAAATCTCCCTGGACAGGAATGGTGCCTTCTTATGGTTAGTGCCTCTTGTTATGCACTATAATGCATCATAGGATAGGTTGTGGCCTCAAGCTGGACCTCCTCCAGCAGTGCTCTAACCTCTGACCCATCCTCTTCATCACCATGAGATCTCCGTCAAACCACGGGGACCTCAGGTATGAAGTTCTGGATCATACACGAACAGGTGCGAGGGAGTTAATGGTGTCAGATAACACCCTATTATAGGTGTCAACCCCAGCACCAGCACCTCCGATGCTTGCAGCACCCACACTAGGTAATTTAGCTGCCACCAAAAAACCCTCAGGGGTCAAACTCCATAAAGGGCAACAGCTCATCATCTCAGCAGGGGAAGGGCTTCTGGTGGGAGCCCCAAGCATGAGCTGCACCGTGCAGTAATCGGACCAAGGTACTCGATCAATCCTGAGATTAACAATCTCAAGCCCCAGTGAGAACACCAGGTCCAACATGTGGCAGTCTTCATGAGTCACTGTAGTAACAGACAAATTATACTTTAACTTATTTCATTTAATTTCTTTTCATTTCATTTATGATGCTCATTTATAGTGGTGACCTATACAGTATAAAGCAAACATCCAATATATAAAAAGGTAAAAGAGACATACAATATGAACAATATACAACCAATTGCACAGACAGCTACACAAATTATACATAAGTTATATCTATAATAACAGTACTAGACAATTTATTCAAAATATAAACAAGTATTCTGGGTAGATATATGACACAAAAACCAGTGTTTCACATCTACAGCTGGGGTGTGTGGGGTGTCTAACAGTCTAAATTCAGGTGGGAGTTAACTCCAGTAAGGAGGCACAAACTGGCTGAAAAAGTTTTAGTGCTTGGTACCATCATTTCCTGCAAACATGTATTTCTCAGTGAGGAATCATTTTTTCTATGAAACAGCCTTTTACTTAAGTAATCTGGGATGAGACGTAAGACACATTTGCATACTAGTACACTCTTATGTAAGTCCCTTCTATTAAGCAAGGAGACCAAACCAATCTGGAAATAAAGTTCACAGTGACAAACCTCCATAGAACACTTACGATTTATTCTAGCAAGCTGATTATACAATACCTCTAACTTATGTAACCTTTTCATGAGGCATAATCAAAAGAACATCTACATAATCAAATAATGGAAAAAACTGTAACTGCCCTGTTGTTTTTCATGCTAATAAGACTAAACAATGTTGTTTTTTGTATAACAGGGTTCGTCTTTTTGCCCTCCTGGGTGATCAATTTATTTACATGCATGTTACCTGACCCAGAAGGCTCCATCCAAAAGCTCAAATATTTGTATGAATACACATATTCCAAATCAGTTCCATATTGGTCTTTTATCAATATTTCTTTACATGTCACAATTCTTGTGGGGGACAGGAGAAAGTAGGCTGTTGGTTAACTAGGAACTGCAGCTTATCCAGTAGGTAGGGAAATGGTCAGACTGGGTGGCCCAAGTGGTCCTTATTTGCCATCAGAGTCTATGTTTCTATGTTTTGAGCTTCAAGGCAGCACTAAATAACATACATTTAGTCTCAGATGAATTCAGTTTTAACTTAGAATTGGTAAAAAAGGCCCGAAGCCTATCAAAACTACTTTGCAATGTTGGTTGAATCTCCTGTACTGAAGGACTTTAGATATACTCTATTGTATCATCAGCATATAAATGGTACAATGAATCCCCCACACTGACCTTCAGCTCATTCAAATAAATCAAAAAGTGAATGATCTCAGGAAAGAGCCCTGGGGCACATAACTAACAACCAGCAGCGGGGAGAACTCATGCCCATTCACCACTGTTATTTGATGTCTACAGCCCGGATATGAACAAAACCAATTCAACACCTCCCTGCCCAACTCCATGTCATAGAGCCAATGTAGAAGAACATGGTGGTCAGCTGTGTTGAAAGCCTAGCAGATGTCGACAGAGATAGCCCTGGTAAATTGCCCGGAGTCCATTGCTGTGCCAACATCATCCAACACCCTTGACTTGGAGACCACCCTTCCAGGGTGCCTATAAAATCCCAATTGAAACTGATCAAAAAGACAATTATCATGCACATATCTGATAACTGTTTAGCCAATAACCTTTCCAATACCTTGGAAACAATAGAAAGAAGGGAAATAGGCCTATAGTTGGACAGAAGATGAGGACAGTCACCCCTCCCCTTAAAAATTGGGACAACCCTCTCAAACCTCCAAGACTGAGGAATAGTACCAGAGCAAATTGACCAATTAAACAGATATGTAAGATGTTCAGCTATTTGAAAGTCTGAATATTTGAGTATCACTGAGGTCAAACCATCTGGACCGCAAATGTTCTGTTGTACTAAACAAAAAGGAGTAAGCACCTCCATTTTTCTTGTCCTGTTGATTTTTTAGTGACTGCTTCAGTTGCTCAAAGAAATTTCCAGATTCCACAAAGTATTGTTGAACCTGTAAGGTAGGGGAGTCCCTTTTTTCAGATTCTTCATCTGGAGAAATCTGTTTAACTGTAATAAATTTAGTCTGACCATTTAGGTCCCTAATAATGGACTAAAACATTTTAGGATCTCCTATGGACTCAGATGTTCTTGCCCTATAAAAAAAATGTTTTGTCTCTCTATTCCTGGCCATGTACTATATTTATTTATTTGTTTCCTATGGTGCTTCTAGTCCTCTGGAGCCCTAGAGAGCTGTGCCTTCTCTCAAGTCTCATTTTTATCTAATTTCAACTGCATTAAATAAGATGAGAATCTGGGAGTTGATCCAAGTTTATCTGTCCAGGTCTTAATAGGCAAGTTATTAATAAACACACTCATTAGTTTACTAATGAAATACTCCTATTCCTCATCGGTACCTGGTATCAGTTTAAGCCTCTCCCAGTTTGTTTTCTAAGTCAAAGATAAATGCCAAAAAATCAAAGACCTTAAATGATTTAAAACTGATACATTTAGGTTCCCCATCAGCTTTGTTTTTATTTCTAATACAATATACCATTCTGTGGTCACTGAAAAGGTCAGCTAGCACACTGACTCAGAAAGCTATAAGGACAATTTGTCAAGACCAAGTAAATTAATGAGGAATATGCAAGATTTTTGGCATTTATGTGAAATTGGTCCACAGGTAATTGTTTTAATCCAAGGCTTAATGCAACTGACCTTATAGTTTTAGATTTTTGCATGATTCAACCAATAGCATTAAAATCCCCAATCATAAGTAACTCATGTGTGAAGGAATAACGGAATAATATATCGAGAAGGGGCAGCTAGGTCTGCATTGAAAAAGTAGGTGACCTGGAACCTCCACATAGTAAAAGGGGTTTAGCAGTATATTATTTAATTTCTAAGGCCAAATATTCACAATACTTAGGGTCAACTCCCAAATGATGTTGTTTGAGTATAAATGTATCTGAATAATATATTAGTATCCCTCCCCCCCTTTACTCTAGTCCACCCTTATCAAGTTAAACCCTTGAATGGCTAATGCGGCTTCCACCTGTTGTTTAACGAGGTTTCAGTGAAGATCATAAATTCAACTTCATACTCTAAAACAAAATCCTTAATTAAAGTCCATTTTAGGAAGAATACTCTTTGCATTACAGTGGGCAAATAAAATACCCTTCTACTTTTCAAATTGTTGGCAAAAGGACCTGAATTAGGGCTTATGTCACCACATTGTAAAAAATAATAGAATACTAATCCTAGGCAAAACTCCTTTTACCAGCTGACACATCAGTGAAGAAAAGGAACATCTCTTTTGAATGTCCTTGCCCCAATACCCTCCAGTCCATGTGGCTAAAGCCCAGCTTCTAGCCATATTAGTTAATTGATTTAGAAAGTGATAATTATTTTTAACTAGAGAATAGCACACTTGGGACATTTATTTATTTAAGAGTTTTACCAGGAAGGCATGCTGAGCAGAGACCACTCGATTCCAGATGCACCCTGGGGAAGGGGAAGCAGGAATATACACAAATACATTAACACACTGGAAATACAGAACAGTAAAACAGATACTCAAGGCAGCTATAATACATTTAGCTACAGAGCCGAGATCCCAAAAGGTCACACAGTGGATGGGATAAGTGGAGTAATAAGCAGGCTAGTAAATGCCACAATGCTTAATAGAGACCAAAAAGGTGCTCAGCATACTTAGACATATACTAACTATTTCACAGGCCCTGAAGCCCCAAGAGAATGGGTGAATGGGCACAGTAGGAAAGGAATGAGCTAGGTGCATGCACAGGTGGAAGAAAGTGCACCTTGAGGAGATGGTTTAGATGCTGGCTGCTGTCTATGTGCCAAATTTTGGCTGGTAAGATGTTCCACAGTTTGAGCATACGGAAACTGAAAGCAGCTTGTCCTTTATATGAGGACATGCATGGGATGAAAAAGAGCCTGGTGTCTGAGTTCTGAGTGCGTACACAGTGGGAGGCTGGACAGAGAGGGCCGACTGGAGGTATGAGGGTAGGGATTGTGCCCAGAATTTAGCTGTGACCCTGGCACAGTTGACCTGTCTGTGATCCTGTAAAGACATCAGGTCACGTGACTTATAGAGGATGCAGTGGTGTGTTGAGGGTGGGCAGTCCAGGCAAAACAGCAGAAGGAATGATAGAGGGGATCTAGCCTCATTAAGGCTGACTTAGCAGCTGTGCTGTAGACTACATCCCTGTAGTCTAATATCGGGAGGATCATTTTCTGTATGATTGTTTTTTGGGCCGGTAAAGGTAGACAGGCCCTGTTGCCATATATAGCGCCCAGTTTGGGATGTAGTTTTTTGTGCATTGAGTCAATATGAACAGAAAAGTCGAGGTGCTTGTCAAGCCCTACCTCGAGGTATCTGAAAGAGGTGCAATCCTCCGGGGGGACCTGTCAGTGGTGTGGAAAGTGGGGGTTGAGGAGAGGCAGGAGAGCCTTTTCCTCATTCTGAAAGTTAGTGAGATAGTTTTCTTTGGATTGAGGAAAAGCTGGTTTGTACGAAACCAAAGCTGAACAGCATTGAAATGTTCCTGGAGCCTTTCCACAGTGACAGAGGTGGAGGGACCAGAAGCAAACATTACCATGTCATCAGCGTACATGTGGATGAGTGAGTGTGTGCTAGCTGAGGGCAGGTCATTTAAAAAAATTGAGAGCAGTAATGAGCCAAGGACCAAGCCTTGAGGGACCCCGGAGGTGACAGGAGAGGATGGATGTGCAGGAGCCAATATTTACTGCTTGTGACCTGCCTTCCAGATAGGATTGGAACCAGCTGATGGCTGCTGCTGACAGACTGAAGCGGGAGAGTCTGGACAGCAAAAGGAAGTGGGAGACGGTATCAAAGGCTTTGGCAAGGTCAATGAAAATGGCTGAGGTGGTGTGCCCTTGTTCCATACCAGTGAGGATAGCATCAGTGAGCCTTAGAAGTGAGGTGATGGAGGAGTGCGACTTCCTAATTCCAGGCAGGTATGGTGTGAAGAAAGAGGAGGAGTCGAGGAAGAGGGCAAGTTGGGAGAGTACGAGGTGCTCCTGTAGTTTAGCTAGGATGGGGAGTAGGGATATAGGGCGGTAGTTACCTGGCCCAGAAGGGTCCCCACCTTTAGGGAGTGGGATGACAGTGGCTCACTTCCAGTCAGATGGGATTTCAGCAAGTGAGAAGGAGAGATTGAATAGGTCTGACAGTGGAGTGGCCATGGCAGGGGCAGACAGGTGAAGCATTTTTGAGTCCAACCCTGAGGGGCATTTACCTTTGAAGGGTTGAGAACTTGCAGGGCTTTAAGGACTTTGGTGGGAGTAACTGGGAAAAAAGTGAAACTGGAGGCCGAGGTGGTGGCGGGAAGGTGGGGTGAGCTAGAGGGATGGGGGATTAGGAGATAGGATTCACTGCTGGTAAAAAAGGTGTTGAAAACTGTGGCTACTGCACCAGGATCAGTGACGATGGAGCCTTCAACATTTAGGGCTGGGGTGGGGAGAAAAGTGAGTTGATTGTTTTCCAGAAATTAGCTGGGTGGTTTATATTGGTGTGGAAAGAGGCCTTGAAATAGTTTGCTTTGTCCTGGTATAGTAGCATAGTGCAGGAATTATGGGTGCTCAGTAAGTTGGCGAGCTGCCAGGGTGCCAGTAGTCTTATATGATTTCCAGGCCTGATCCTGGCACAAAGCTGGTCTGTGATATTTGCAGTGACCCAGGTCAGGTGGCCACCCCTTACTCTTGACCTTCTAAGTGGGGAATTGTGGTCCCAGATGGCTAGAAGTCTGGACTTGAACAGTTCTAGGGCAGCGTTGATGTTTGGAGCCTGTTGGATGCAGGACCAATCAATGTATGAGAGGTCATTTAAGAGTGCACCAAGACTGAGTGATTTGAATGATCTGGTGAGCAATGTTTGGGTGGTGCTTTGGGCTGGAATATTTTTCTTACCATGTAGATCATGTGGTGGTCACTTCAAGAGTCTTGGAGGAGTCCAGCTACAAGTATTCTATGGGGGTGTGAGGTGAGGGCCCAGTCTAACAAACAGTGGTTTTGGGATTTGTGATTTAATCATGTAGGTACAGATATTTGTTGTGCCATGTTCAGGGTATTTACCTGGCTAGGTAACCTAGAGTTAGCAGTGGACAGCCAGTTGAAATTGAAGTCCCCTAGGATGTGTAGCTTGCCCCCTGCTGTAGGTGACTTTAGTGTACCCAGGTGGTTCAGTATGGCGGGCATAGGGGTGTCTGGGGTACAGTAAGACCCTGCTATATATATTGGAGTCATGTGAGGTAGTGTGATTTTGATTAGGAGGGAGTCAATGGATGGCGTGGGCAGGGGTAGCTGGATAGGAGTAAACTGAAGTTGAGATGAATATGGCAATGCCCCCCCCTTTTTTTACCCTGGTGTCATGCTGAATGATGGTGTATCCTGGATTAGCAATTTCTGTGTCCAGGTTGTGGGGCCTGAGCCAGGTTTCGGTGATTATCAGAATATCAGGACGTAGCATTAGTGCAGTTGGCTGCAGTTTGGTGAGCTTGTTGATAATGCTACATATGTTCAGGTGGAATATTTTAAGCCCCTTGGCAGTTTGAGCAATTGGGAGAGGTTTGGGTTTGGGGTTCCAGGGTTTAGCTTGCGCCCCAGCTAGTAGGAGCAACCGAGTTAACAGCTGCCTTATTTTAGCATGATCCATTGGGATTTGCGGTGGGCATAAACTTGCTGGGTGGTTTGTGGAACCAAGCAAGTTGTGGTTGTTTTTAATGCTAACAACCCTGCATAGAAGGAGGGTGGCAGGATGGAATGCCCTGTAATCCAGCTGGTCAGGAGGTTTGGAGGAGATTTCATGATGCAGGAGGTATCATGGGGGAGGTGGCTTCACTGACTGTAGTGTATTGGACAGGCTGAGGCCCTGGGTAGGAGGAAGGTGGGAGGAGAAATGATGTGCAAGCAGGTATAGTAAGAAAGAGAAAGTGGCAGCATGTTTTAGGTTTCTGGGTTATAGTTGAAGATTATCTGAGTTTAGGGAGGCCTCTAGTGGCTCAGTTTTAGATTTTGTGTTTTGAAGGTGATATGAGCTAGGGATGGCCTCTAGTGGCTCAGTCAGATAATCTGCTAATGAAAAAATTGACTGATTGCTAAAACTGGCAGTGATCCACACTATAAAACACTGAGCTCACCCAGGGTGATGGGGCAGCGGCACACAGTGCCGGCGGACACTCAAATGCGAGTTCAAATGCTTGGGGTTGAGCTGCAACATGGCCAAATGGCATACTTGAGCTCCGACAAGGATTTGGGGGTTCCTGGCTTGGGAGGGCAGAACACATGGGTCCTCTTGACCACCGAGTGCACTGAGGAAGAAAGAGACAGCCTTTATAATGCCAGGTAGGTAGGAACAGCAGCATTAAAATTCAGCAGTTTAAATGGAGCCTCCTGATTCGAACTGAGGGTCTAGCACTTTCAGTAGCTGATACAATAATTAACTCTGCTGTAATTCAAACTAAGATGGTGGCATTTATCAGCTACAAATAACATAGTGGCAGTACTGTTGTCCTTAAATGAAATTACAGTGGCTAAAACAGTTTTAACTTGGAGACACACTGGTTTAAAATAAATTAAAGCTTCCAACCATATGCATCAGACACAGAGGAATTTGGTGGAAAGAGGCAAAATAAACTATCTAAACAGTTATGCCGACTGCCTGTGATGAGCCCTTGAAAAGGCACCATGTTTAAAGTCCATTTTTTTCTCTCAAATGCAGAGTTCAAATGCTGGGGAGTTGAGCTGCAGCGTGGCAAATGGCATACCCGATGCGCTCTAGAGGATTTTGGAGGGTTTCTGGCAGGGGAGGCAAACACATGGGCCCTCTCAACCACCAAGCACACTGAGTACTCCTAGGATTTCAGGGGTTCCTGGCTTGGGAGGGCAGGACACATAGAGCCCTCTCAACCACCGAGTGCACTGAGGCTCCTGAGGGATCTCGGGGGCTCCTGGGTTGAGAGGGCAGGACACATGGGCCGTCTCGACCACCAACCACACTGAGTGCTCCTATAAGGATTTCAGGGGTGTTCCTGGCTTGGGACAGCCCACTTCATACTAAATTGGTTCCCCATCCTAGTACTAGATCAAACCAAGTCTATACTATTTAACTTATAGTCCCATCTACAGTAAATCCAACTCCCTCCATCCTCAAGGTAAACTTGTCTACATCTGGTACATAAATCTGATAAAGAAGAGTTAAAGTTGCTTAACTTTACATGTATAATATAGACTATATGCACCATCTTAAACTGTGTTTGACATAACTTTACGTGTTCTGACCTATCAGCTTAACATCAGTCCCAGGTAACATATTCAAATCAGTTATTAAAGACAGATTGAAAATGTACATGGAATCTACTAAAAAAATTGACATATCACAGCATGGGTTTACCACAGGGTGTTCATGTCTGACTAACTCGGTGTCCTTTTATGAAACATCCAGTAAATTCTTGGATAAAAGCATTCCTGCAGACATTGTATTATTGGATTTTTCTACAGCATTTTATATGGTACCACACTGGGCTATTACCCACAAATTAAATCAAATAAAGGTAAATCCCTATATACAGTCAGCACTCAGATATCCATTGCCTTCTGTTCTCAGGTCAGGTGACGGATATCTGAGAGAAACGGTTAAGTGGAAGCTGGATGCCTCGGTCTGCAGTTGGATCTATGGCTGCTGTGGCTGTTTAGGTCTGTGGCTGCTTTGGTTTGTGACTGCCTTACCTGCTTTAGTCTGTGGTTTTCTGTACAATACTCTACTGGGGATGAAAAGCGTCAGTTATCTGAGAGTAAATATTGAGATCTGCATAGGAGACAACAGGCAGGATAGGCAACGGAAATGGATAACGTGAGGGACGGATAAACGAGTGTAAACACAATGGGAAATAAAAAATCATGCAGTCAAAGATGGATATCTGAGAGAAATGGATAAATGAGAGTCAGATAAACGAGTGCTGACTGTAGTACAATGGATAAGCAACTGGTTGAAAGACTGGACACAGAGAGTAACTGTGAATGGTTTTCTGTCAGGAGAGGGGCATGTGTCCAGTGGCATGCCTCAGGGTTCTGTGCTGGGCCCCATAATCTTCTAGCTATTTATATCAGATTTTGGGGAAAACATATCAAACTAACTAACAAAGTACACTGATGATACCAAGCTTGGTGGTTCTTGTGAAACATATCAACATGTAAAGTCATTACAAGATGACCTGAATCGAGTAACTGACTGGGCATATAGATGGGAATGAGTTTCAGCACTGACAAGTGTGTTAGTCTACATTTAGGGAACAACAACAAACAAAATACATATACTCTTAGCAATTCAAAATTAGACCCGTCATATAGTGACAAGTATTTGGGTGTGTTGGTAGACACTAACTTTCATTTGGGTTGCAAACCAACGCATTCTCCAAGGCAAATCAGTATTGCAGGATTAACATGAAGGAATATTGAGAGTAGGACTGTAGAGGTTATATTACCACTGTATAGATCATATGTTACCCCTAGTTAGACTACTGTAGCCAAACTGTGGAATCCATATAAAAGAAAGGACATAATAAGGATTGAAAAAATACAGTGAAGAATGACCAAGATTATTACTGAGGTTAAATATTTACCATATTGTGAACGAATTGATAAATTGGGTCTATATTACTTGGAAGAAAGACAGAAGAGGGGTGATCTATTGTTATATTATGACTTCATAAAGGATCCGTTAGTAAGTAAGGAGAAGGAGGCACTCACTACAAGTTCAGGGTGGTCATTTCAGAACAAACAAATGGAAATGTTTTTTTCGCTGAAAGAGTGGTGAATGCATGGAACAGCTTACCAGCAAACTTGGTATTATGCAATAAGAAAGAATTCTTTAAATAGGGTCTTGATAATCTGATGTTTGGAGGTGGAGCAATAAACTATTATTGCCCTACATAGCAGAACACATGGGCCTATGCCTCCTACAGCTCCTTTCTACATTAGTGAATGATAATTACAGTGGCATATGCACCCTGCTAGGTGCCAAAGCAATCCCATACCTCCCAGCTGTCTCACCATCTTACCCTGTGCCCCTCTGTGTCCATCCTGCCCTCTGACTCCACATGCTGCTCTCTCTCTCTCTAACTTGCCACAAGGTCACACACTCTTACCATGGGTTTAGACCACCTCCTGGCTGGTCTACGTTGAGCCCCTTGATACGGCCATGGTGGGGCTTTTTGAATCCCCAATTAGGGGATATGGCAGCACCGCCATGGTGCAAGCCCCCTTGCAACCTGGCATACCTTGATGTAGGTTGCAAGGGTGGCGCAGTGCCCATTTGCTGCAGCACCTTCCCATTCCAATGCAGACCGCGTTTTGGAATCTGGATTTCCGCAATTTCTGATGCAAGGTGCAAACTGCATCATTGATATGTGACGTATGCACCTTGTATAAGTCTAGGTGCTTTCAGAATTGGGCCATAGGTGTTCAGTTTCTTTTTACTTATAATAACACCAGCAATGTTATTATAACAGCAGAGATTAATTGTGCGATCATTTCTAATTCTTTTTCAGTTTTAGGATGTAAAAGGATAAAAGTTGGGTCATAAATTAGATCTGCATATTTCATGAGAAATTTTTTCTATAGGTTGTTTCTTTCTGCATGATAAAGAGGACGTTGAAATACGATATGCTCAATAGTTTACTGAAATCCCTTCTGACAGGGGCAGTGATCTATTTGAGATAAATAACTTTTTCTGTTTATGTTAAAATAACTGAATCTAGATGTTATAATTCCAAATCTTGCCCATGTAACAAATAAGGTTGAAAAGGAATTAATAAATAATCTTCTGTGCCATGCACTAGCTTATTGGCACTTTTTATTAAAGTCAGCATACAAAATAAAAAACACAATGCTTTCCTTCATTTTTTTGTGTAATTGTCATCTTTCTTAAGTGCATCATTGGAATAATCTACAATAGGTTGTGGGTTGGGCTGGATTTACCCACACTTGATGTACTGTAGTTAGTAACTCGACCTACAGCCTTGTGACTGAAGCATGCCAGGTGTGTGTAAATCCCAGCCAAACCCACACTTTATAGTGGATTTTTCCTTAAACAAACTCACAAATTCACATTAATAATTATTATTAATGTGAATTTGCAAGTTTGTTTAAGGAATAATTTCTTTCGGCTTCAGTAGCATTCTTGATGAACTGGAAATGTCATTTCTATTATCAAAAGGAGAGAGACTTACAAATAAACTCACTTTAAAATGACAACGTGAGAATACTGACTGTTCTATTTTTACCCATTATGGGTATGTCTCTTCCTCTCTGAACCAGTAATATGTAGATTCCAACTGAGATGCCGTATAGTACCATAACAGCTTGGGATCTGTTCCCCAGCTAGTGGTTCAGACTGATATACTCAATCAAGACTGACTTTATGCCATTTTCCCTGCCAAAGGAAATGTCTCAACATTTTTTCACAGCCATTAAAAACAGCATGGAACCATGATGGGAAGGGCCTGAATCAAACAAGGGATCTAGGAACAACATTCATTTTTATAACATTTACCCTTCCCATCAGAGCTATTGGTAGCAATTTTTATCTTTCAGGGTCTTTTCTCACCTGTCTAAAAGGTGTACATAATTCAAGTCGAACAATCTGAAACTGCAGGGATATTTTAACCCCTAAATATCTTCTCTTTTTTATATTCACTAAATACAGAAACAGCAGACCACTAAAGCAGTAGGTAAGGTTAGGGGGATGTTAGGGGTATAAAGCAGGGGTATCACAAGTCGTAGAAGAGGTAATAATCCCTCTTTATAAGACACTGGTTAGGCCCCATCTAGAGTACTGTGCACTGCTGGAGGCCACACCTTCACAAGGACATTAATCAAATTGGGGCAGTCCAGAGAAGGGCAACCAAAATGGTGTAGGGACTGCATCAGAAAACATATGAAGACAGATTAATGGAGCTCAATATGTATACCCTTGAGCAAAGGAAGGAGAGAGGTGATATGATTGAAACAGTCAAGCACCTTAAGGGCATTAACAAGGTGAAAGAGTCTAACATATTTCAATATAAGAAAAATAGCAGGACAAGAGGACACAGCATGAGATTAGAGGGAGGCCGATTAAGGGGTAATGTGAGGAAGTTCTTTTTCACAGAAAGAGTGATGGATGCATGGAACAGCCTACCTCAGGAGGTGGTGGATATGAATACAGTGCAGGGCTTCAAACAGGCATGGGATAGGCATAAGGGAGCAATACAGATGAGTATGAATAGATAGGCCATTGACAGAGCAAAGGCCGATGGCACATTCATAAGGTAGAAAAAGAAATGGGCAGACTAAATGGGCCTTGCAGGTCCTTTTCATGACTTCAACTTCTATGTTTCTATACTCTATTAGGTTAAAAAGTAATTAAGGTCTTTGTTTAATGAGACACTCTCTTATTTGTTCAGATTTATTTTATACCTTGCCAATTTAGAATACATAGACGAGATATCAAACATGGGTTTCAATTATTCAAAAACAGTATTTTAGAAATATTAAAATGTATAATAAGATCTTATGCTCTTCAGAGTTTACTTTAATACCCCCCCACTGAGACTGAAATTCCTAATAACTTGTGCAAAGCATTCCATATACTGTAGATAGTGTAAAGCAGGCATGATAAAGGGCATCTCTGTCTAATACCATGACCGAAGGAAAATAAACTGAAAATGACAGCTAATTTTTAACCTTGCTTTTAGATGTGTATATAAGAGTCTTGTCCAGCTCTGAAATACTAGTCTACTCCAGCCTTGACCAGGCTACTCCCCCAAATATCCAGGAGACCCTTTCAAAGGCCTTTTCTGCATCAAGTGAGATGAACACTGCATCCCTGTTAATTTGATATGTACATTACATTAAGAGCTTTCCTAACATTGGGCCCCATTCACTGATAATTAAGTTGTCTATGCACTGTGCATCTGAGGCATGTAGACAACCTTATGTTTGAATGCCACACAGAGGATGTCCCGTGGACCCCCGGCGGCATTCACCAAAGGCACGCAAGGCACTTGTGTGCCCGCCGCTCTAGCCCCTGATGCAGAACCGTACTGAGGGCATGTCAGGGCGTGCCTGCAGTATGCAGCATTCATTATGCTGCATAGTGCCAGATGGAGGGCACACAGTATGCCAGCTTGGACCAGGCATATCAGGTGCCTGTCCCCATGTGCACTATCCACCAGGTGTGGCGGCAATGGGATACAGAACTGTGTGCTGCTCCAGCCCACTAGGCAGCAGTGGAGTGCTGGGGCAGTGGCTGGGATGATGGCCCGAAGTTTTGTGTCCCCTCACCACTTTATGTGGCACACCCCTTCTTCCTGCTCCTTATGCATGGGTGCAGGGGATCCATTGTCAGACCCAGTACAGGCATCCAGTTGGACTCCCAACAGGGTCCACAACTCCACCCCCAACCATCCGTGCGACCATGTGTGCGGAGGGGGCATGGCTACAGACAGGCACTGTGCAGGTTCATGTCTTTGTGCATGCCACACTCCCTGCACCTGTCTGAACCTCGCAGGTATGCAGGTGGGTTACACGCCTCAGGCATGCATAACCCACCCCTTCAGGGATAGGGGCCATTGTGATGGACCCTCCATCCTTCAATGAAGACTGAGTAATCTTCATGTGCCAATGTCTTAACAACTACTTCCAGGTGTTTAGCCAACATTTTTGCAAATAATTTGTTATTATTATTTAAAAGAACACTCACAGGGTATGATTCACAATCAACCAGATATTTTTCTGAGTTTAAAATCAACATGATCCAGGCTTCATTGTAAAATGGAGACACCCCTGCTACCTCTTCAAATTGATTAAGCAGAGATTTCAAAATGGGTAATAACTACTCACAAAATGTTTTATATAAAACTCAGCAGTGATTTTATCTGGTCCTGGTGACTTAACCCCTCTTACAATAAACCTCCTATGGCTTCTAGTATTTCAGTTTCTTCAACTGGTTTATCAAATTGTTTTCCTGTCCCACTTAGAGAGGCAGGAAGATCTATCGAATCCAAAAATGTCCTTCCATCATCTAAATCCAGAACTATTTCCAGTGTGTATAGTTATTATAGACAGATTCAAAAACCTCATTGATTTTCCATGACTCACCCTGCATTATACCTTTTTAATTTTTTATTTAGTCAATGGCACCCATGGACCTTTCTGTCCTGAGTTGTAAAGCCAGCAACTTATATGCCTCTCTCCTGTAAAATAATATCTGGATCTGGATCTCAACAAGGCTACCTGAGATTGCCTAGTAACATTGCCTTTATATTCATTCTGGGCTTTATGCATTTTATATAGGTCTAACTCACTCAACGATAGTATATAATCAGCTTATGCCTTAGTTAATTGTTGTTCTTTCTGTAAGTTCTTTTGCTAGGTTTTTATTCCTCCTTCTAGCATATGTCTCAGTGACTCCTCTAAGCACTGCCTTTAAAGGGTCACAATACATATCACAATTTTTTTTATCATTGAGCTTAGTGGAATGTTGACAGCTCTCTTAATTAAAAAGGGTACCAGTGAATATAGCGCAGACAGCACCACACATAGAACACCACACTGTAGGAAGTGCGTATTGTTTTACAGCAACAGGGATTGCATAAGCATGTGGTAAGAACCACTACCCCTGTCACTGTAGGGTGAGATTGCTGCTGCTGAAGGATGCTGCCGGGGCTGTAACAGGATGAGCTGCTCCCTTGGTGGAGTGGCTAAAGCACCTGTCTCCAGCGGTGCTGGGGTCCTGAGGCTGTGGTTCAGTTTTCCCCAGATCCCACTATGCTGTGGCTTTTTTTCTGTGGGAGGGAGAACAAACAAAATCACTGCTCCAATTTTTTTTGTTTCCCCGAAGTCCACAACCAGTGTTACAGATTTACCATTTGCTTTTTTTTTAAGTTAAACTTTTCTCTCTCTTGGTGTTTTACCCCATCCTCAAATCCACCCCTTGAGTTTGTAATCTAAAGTCTGGGAGGGTTCGGGGTGAGGCAAAGCCCCCTGATAAAAACAGAAAATCCTATTGTTTTCAATGGGTGTGCTCTTTTCTTATGCTCTGTGTTTTTTCCAACTCTTTTTGTGTCGGTACACTTTTGATTGTGGCGTCTGATTCTGCACTTTTTTTGTGGTCAGCATTATGATCTGCTGCCATTTATGTATAGATGAGAAGAAGAAATATTACACAACTTCTCTGTTCTAACTTAGCTCTAGCTAAGGTTTTCAACACTGTGTCTCACTCTCTCCTCCTGCACAAGCTCTCTTTTGCTGGTCTCTCCACCAGGGCTACTATCTGGTTTTACTCTTATCTAATAGGCAGGTCCCAATCAGTTAAAACTGGCTGCTCCACATCCTCACCACTCCCAGTCACCACTGTTGTACCCCAAGGGCCAGTCCTCAACCTACTCTTGTTCTCCATCTTCCTAAATGACCTGTCCATGGCCTATCCCCACACATCCATCCACATGTATGTGGACAACATGGTTCTGTATACATCTGGCTCCACGCTTTCTGATGTGGCAACTAGACTGCAGCAGGACTTCAAGGATGTTCATCATAATAATAATAGTAATCTTTATTTATAAAGTGCCTTTCAGGTATCAAGGCGCTGAACAATAAATAAACAAATAAAACAATAAAATACACAATATACAGATAACAGAATAAATAAAAATAAAATAATCAGTTTGGGAATGCTTTCAGCCATAGATGTGTCTTCAGGGCCTTCTAAACCCTCCATGGTCATGCACTGGTTATCTGAAGGTGTAGAGAATTCCACAGGGCTGGGGACACATACATAAATGCACAGGCCCCAGGTGACTTAAAACTCATCCTGGGAATCTCTAACAACCCCTTGTCAGCTGAGTGGAGCCGTTGTCAGGGGCAGTAAGGAGACAAAAGCTCTTGCAGATAGTCCAGGCCCAGTCTGTGTAGGGCTCTGTAGGTCAGAAGCCCGACCTTGAAGGTGATCCACTGCTGAATAGGCAGTCAGTGCAGCTCGTGCAGCACCGGTGTGATGTGACTCACACATGGGGTCCCCATCAATAAGCAGACCACAGCATTCTGCACTAGATGCAAGTGGCAGATATCAACCCCTAGAAGCCCTAGGTAAAGGGAGTTGCAGTAGTCAAGGTGCGAGGTCACAAAGGCATGGATCAATGTTGGAAGGTCACCAGATGGAACAAGGTGCTAAACCCTGGCTGTGTTCCTCAGATGGTAAAAAGAGGACTTGATGACTGCCAACACCTGCGAATGCCCATCATCAAGAATCACCCCCAGGTTTTGCACCTGTTCAGAGGAAGGAAGCTGGATACCCCCCTAGACAAAGTCTGGTGGGTTGGCCAGCCCCCAACCCCTCTGTCCAGTGACCAGGATCCACTACCACCACCTCAGTCTTTCCAGAGTTCAACTTCAATCAGCTGGAGTTCATCCAATCCCGGATTTCAGCGAGGTAGTTGTTAAGTACGGAACATGCACTATCCTGGTCAGGTGCAAAAGACAGGTAGAGCTGGGTTTAAATATTTAATTCAAACCTGCATGTACAATTTGTAAATTTTAATTACTGTTCTGGTATCTCTATGTTTTGCAACTGCTAGTCTGTACAAGGTAGCCAACTAGATCTGCAATATACCTGTCTCCACTCTAATTGCACTGTTTTGTTTTATCCATACCTCTCCCTGCTCCCCTCTTCCCCAGGTCACATCTGGAATGGGCAGTACTATACTCAATATGCCTTCCTGGTTAAACTCAGAAAGAAAGAAAGAAAGAAAGAAAGAAAGAAAGAAAAAGCATCCACCATACTGAATTATTTTTTATAAAATGGGCAGAGTGCTCAAAAGCAAAACTGCATTGTTATTAAAATCCAGGTGCCTTTGGAACATTGATTTTTTAAATGTCACCCCTTTTTTATTCCTCGCTAACATCAGGACTTCTGGTCAAATAATGAAAATGTGGTATTGGCACAGCTCATTGACAGCTTTTCCCCCCTTTTCAGCAAAAAAAAAAAATGAGAAGCCAGCCCTGATCTAAAATAATCAGTCCTACAAATATTTTCTTCAATGGAATAGAACTGAAATGGTTTCTCCTCTCACCCCGCTGCCACTTCTCCCAGTCCCTGCCCACAACTGCCCACAGCTGCTGCAGTCCGCACCCACTCCATGCCATTAAATGTAAATAAAGAATTTCTGTAGAACAAAGTCAGAAATGTTTCTGTTCCCACCCCACTGTCAATTCTCCAAGTCCCAGCCTGCTGGTGCAGCTCATTTCATTATTTTTTTCTTTACAGTTACCCAAGAAACATTTAGTTGTAAATCAGTGCAAGCGAGGAGTGAACTTCAGGCCAGCAGCATTTTGAGTGAGTGAGTGTAAGCGAGGGAGTGAATGTCCTGCCCAAAGCATTCATAGGGGGAGAGTGTAAGATGATAAAAATAAGGAAAATCATATACATAGTTTTATATTTCTCACCTAACTGTAACTGCAGTGCTTTCCCTAATTTGTGAATCTGAGTGCTGAGTCCGAAGGTCCGACTTCTCATCTTGTTGCACCATTTAATGGTGGGGTTTGAATTGTGAAATAACAAAAGTGAATTGGAATTGAAAGTCAAGCTACACAAGTGGAAGTACTTGGAATTTATGGGACAGACTTTCTGAGACTAATTTGGACTATTCAAATTAGAAACAACATTGGATAAGAATATTTTATGGACATTTCAATGAAGAACTGTTTAATGCATTGTGGTTTATTAGAATTTTCATTTGAGACATCAAAAAGCTTGCAGGATTGTGTATTAAGAAAAATAGCCTGATAATTGAATACTGTTGTTACTTGTTAGACTGTGTCATACCAGCTGTAGCCTGTTAAGATCCTGTGCCCCCCACCTCCCACCTTCAGTCTGGTATTTTGGCAGATAAAAAAGAAAAAGGTGGAGAAAGGTTTTTTCAAAAAAGATTCAGTTAAAATTAAAGAGATTATGAGTACTTTTGAAGGATTAGATAGGATTACGGATGACAGGTCTATCCCCAAAAAATAACAGATGTGGAAGAACAAAGAATTTTGGATGGGTATAAAATACACTGGACAAAGGGCAGAACAAAAGCAGGAGGATCAGGCACTGAAATAATGCAAGTAGAAGACAATACAGAAATGCAAAGAAGGAGAGAGAGAAAAAACAAAAGTGCAGATTACACAAGTAGTAACATGTTCTCAACAGAATGTGTGATATTCAACTTGTCTAAAGAGATTCAACAAATACAGAGGTAGAATTACTAGGAAAGAGTTTGTCTTTTTGCCCACATCAACAGACAAATGATTTTAAAGTAAAATTAGAATTGAACCGTTTATATAGAAAACTGAGGTTGCATTATTTTTTTGATAGCTTGCCCAAGGACAATGTCAATGAAACCGAAGCTGAGAAAAGAAAACATCTGAATCGAAGATTGAAACTCAAGTCATAATTTATTCCCCTGGGCAGCATTCCTCATGCCATAGAAACTTATATTTCACCAGTAAATAAAGATATAGAGAAATTGTTTAATCACACAAAAAATTTGGACAAAAGCAGTAATTATAACTTAACTTCAGCAAAATTTGCAGCTTTACGATCTCTCAAAAATGATAGTACTACAGTAGTTAAGAAGGCAGATGAGGGAGGGGCTGTGGTAATAGAAGACTATGAGACCTACTGTATATGAATAATAATAATAATACATTTATTTTTAAGGCGCCTTATCCATAACCAAGGTGCCCAACAACTTTAAAAACAAATCAGACATCAATACATTAACATTAAAATAGCAGTATATATTCATCAAAAGGAAAATCAGTCACTGAGTGCCTGGTGCCACACAATTTTTTATAAAGCTTGCTTAAATCCCTACACAGTTGTGCACTCCTGTAACCAACGGGGTAAAGAATTCCAAAGGGTAGGGGCTGCATACATAAATGCTCTCACCCCTGATGAGTTCAAACACACCCTTGGAATCTCTAGCAACCCCTCGTCAGCCAAGCAGTGTGATTGTCCAGGGCGGTAAGGAACCAGGAGCTCTTTCAGGCAATCCGGGCCCAGTCCATATAGGGCTTTAAAGTCAGCAAACTGACTCTGAAGGTGATCTGCCACTGTACTGGCAGCCAGTGCAGTTCGCGCAGCACTGGCAAAATATGACAGGACCGAGCAGATCCCTTCAAAAGCTGGGCTGCTGCACTCTGCACCAGCTGCAGGTGGCAGATATCCACCCCAAGAAGCCCTAGGTAGAGGGAGTTGCAATAATCTAAGCGCAAGGACACAAAGGCGTGGACCAAAGTAGGAAGATCACCAGACAGAACCAGATGCTTAATCCTGATGATATTCCTAAAATGATAAAAGGAAGATTTGATGACAGCCAACACCTGTGAATGCAGAGTCAGCCCTTCATCAAAAATTACCCCCAGGTTATGCACCCGTTCAGAGGTCAGGAGTGAAACGCCACCAAGAAAAAGTCCCGAGGGTGAACCAACCCCCCTATCCAATGACCTGGGTCCACAACCAGCACCTCAGTTTTTTCCGAGTTTAACTTCAGCCAGCTGGAATCCATCCACTCCTGGATTTCTTTCAGACAGTTATTAAAGCCTGAGAGAGCTCCATCCTGGTCAGGTGCACAAGAAAGGTAGAGCTGGGTATCATCAGCATAGCATTGAAACCTCAGCCCATACCTTCTTACAATGTCTCCGAGTGGTAGCATGTACACCATGAACAACATGGGTGACAGCACTGAACCCTGAGGAACCCCACACAACAGAGAAATAGAGCCTGAGGAAAAAAAAACAGACACCACACTCTGTGTTCTTCCTGTGAGGAACAATGTAAACCACCTGAGAACTGTTCCCGACAGTCCACAGATGTGCCTCAGGCAACCAAGCAGCACCCCATGGTCAACAGTGAAAAATGCTGATGAGAGATCCAGAAGAACCAAGATGGAACTGCTCTTCTGATCTCTAGCCATCAGAAGATCATTGAGCACCTGAACCAGCACTGTCTTGGTACTATGTCTCTTTCAAAAACTGGACTGGAGTGGTTCATAGATGTCATGGATGGTCAAATGGTCTTCCAGTTGTGTTGCCACTACTTTCTCGATCACCTTCCCTAAGATGGGAAGGTTAGAGATTGGTCTGTAGTTTGCATGGCAGTCTGGGTCTAAGGTAGCTTTCTTCAAGAGTGGTGTCACCACCACCTCTTTCGGGGAGCTAGGAAACTCTCCAGATTCCAAGGAGCACCAGACTATCCATGCTAGGACTGGACCAATGACATCAATACAACCCAAAATTAGGGAAGTTGGTTCAGGGTCCAAACTACAGCATGTAGGGTGCATACACTGGATGATCCGCATGACATCCATGAACTCCGGTCGACTAAAGGTACTTCAGGAAGGCCGAGGTGCTGTGACCTCAAACTGATTAAAGGCAATGTCCATAGAGTGTGCCGGTTGGAGTACCGTCCTCATGTCAGCCACCTTATTAGCAAAGAATCAAGCAAGTTCCTCACACTCTAATTGCAAAAAGGCTTTCCAGACATGTAGACAAGCTGGGCTGCAGTGGGGCACAGAACCCAAGGCAGCATGGGTTCACAGCAGGAAGGTCATGTCAGATGGATCTAATTGATTTCTTTGACTGGGTGACCAAAGTAGTAAACCAGGGAGGGGCTGTGGACATGGCCTACCTAGACTTTAGCAAGGCATTTGACACAGTCCCACACAAAAGATTAGTAGTCAAATTAACCAGCCTGGGAGTGGGTCCCAAGGTGGTAGCCTGGGTAAAACATTGGCTGAACAACAGGACACAGAAGGTAATTGTAAATGGAGTTCACTCTAAAGAAAGAGGGGTTACTAGTGGGGTACCGCAGGGTTCAGTACTGGGTCCAGTCCTCTTTAATGTGTTTATAAGTGACATTTCAGAGGGAATGGAAGGGAAAGTATGCCTTTTTGCAGATGACACAAAGATCTGCAACAGGGTTGATACACAAGGAGGCGTGGAAAGGATGAGAAGGAACTTGGCAGGGTGGGAGGAATGGTCAGAAGTATGGCAGCTTGGATTCAATGCAATGAAGTGCAAAGTAATGCACCTGAGAAACAAAAACCCAGGGGAAGATTACACAATGGGGGGGGGAGGTAGTAACAACAACAAAAATGGAAAGAGACCTAGGGGTAATCATACCAGATGACCTTAAGGTTGGCAAGCAATGTGAGAAGGTAGTAGGGAGGGCTGGGGGGAAACTGGGATGTATAGGGAGAGGTATCACCAGCAGAAAACAAGAAGTTGTTATCCCCTGTACAGACAGTTGGTGAGACCCCATCTGGAGTACTGCATCCAGTTCTGGAGACCCCATCTCCGCAAGGACATAGACAGGATGGAGGCAGTTCAGAGGAGGGCAACTAAAATGGTGCAGGGTCTGCAAGAGAAGCCATACGAGGAGAGACTAAAGGAGCTTAATATGTATACCCTTGAGGAAAGGAGGGACAGGGGACATGATAGAAACGTTTAAGTACCTCAGTGGAATCAACAAAGTCCAAGACGGTATCATCTTTCAGAAAAAGAGATGTGCCAGAACAAGGGGAAACAATTTGAAGATAGAGGGGGGACGGCTCAGAGGCAATGTGAGGAAGTATTTTTTCACAGAGAGGGTGGTGGATGCATGAAACAGCCTTCCTGAGGAGGTTGTGAGGTCTAAAACTGTGGGAGAATTCAAGAATGCATGGGACAGACATAAGGCAATTTTTGTGGGAGGGTAGGAAGAAATAGGCTGTTGGTTAAATAAGATCTACAGCTTATCCTCTTGGTAGGGAAATGGGCAGACTAGGTGGGCCAAGCGGTCCTTATCTGTCATCAAAGTCTATGTTTCTATGTTTCTATGCACAGTCTGTCCACAGTTTGGAAACGCTGAGCTGGTCAATTCTGAGCAGCCTCAAACTCCCCCGACAGGAATTCTACCTTCTTATGGGTGATTGCAGATTGATAGGCTTGATAATGGTCCATCAACCTAAGGCGGTCGGTATCAAGGGTGGATTTCTGCCAGAAATGCTCTAACTTTCATCCTAGTCTCTGCATCTCCCTCAAAGTCCCATCAAACCATGGGGATCAAGGGCAAAGGGAGAGAGGATGAACACGGACTGGAGCAATGGAATCCAGAGCTGCCGAGATGGCAGAATTATAGGCCATCACGAGGGTCTCTAGGCCACTGCTTGTCAACGAGAGGGACGAAAGGTCAAGCACCGCCGTTAGCCTATGAGAACTTATATCTCATAAGGGACGGTACCTAACCAACTCCACAGGGCTAGGCCTTCGAAGGGGGGTGCTAAAACTAAACCCCACAGTGTAGTGATCGAACCACCCAACTGGTTCCACCCCCAAGTCAGATGTTTTGATCCCTAGGAGGAAGATTAAGTCAAGGGAGTGTCCGTGTTTATGAGCAGCAGTGGTAACCACCTGTGTAAGGCCCAGAGATGTCATCAACTGGAGGAAGTGCTGACCAAATTGCGAAAGTTTGTCATTGACCCAGGCATTGAAGTTGCCCAGAACCATCAGTCTGGAGACTCCACGCCATGTCGACAACAAAGTGCACCACTTCCTGCAGGAATCGCTTCTTATCACCAGTTGGATGGTAGAGAAGTGATCCGATAAGCTACACCTGCTACTATGGCACACTCGAATGACTCAGCCTCCTCAACTAGTACACCCGTGAGGTTAAGTTCAGTCTTGAACAGACCGCACCCCCCCCGTGGTCCAATCTCGGGCGGTGTATCCAAAATGGGGCCAGAGTTCTCATCCAGCCAGGTCTTGGTGATGCATGCCAGGTCCACCATTTTGACAAGATCTGCAATGACTGCAGTCTTGTTCTTGATGGACCTGGCATTGCACAACACCGCCCGAGCTGGACAAACCTCCCGTGCCGCCCAAAACCCCTGCCCACCACAATAAGTAGTGCCCTTGGGTATGGAAACCAGACATGGAGGACCATGTTCTGGGTTCCAATTCACCCCAGGGTGTCTCCTGGATCTTACCATCCTGATACGATGACCCCCCTCATTCACCCTCCACTGTTGATAGTCCCCCACTCCCTTTTATCTCCTATGCACAATACCCAGCACTCTACAGCGCTGGTAAGTTATAAACTGAAGGGAAGGAGTGAAATATGGGTGGAGGTCAAAAAGAGCAGAAGGTGAATAGCGCACAACTGAGGGGCAGGCATCCAACATATTCCACAAGATTCAATAAATAAACAAAATCTTCCTTAAAACAAATAAATCCAAAACTATTCAACTAAAATAAATTAAATTAAAACAAACGTCTAAACAATTTAGACCTAAGACTTATAGTTAGACTTACTTCTAAAACCTCCCAAAACTCCCCAAATAAAATCCTTAAATAAATATCAATGTAAATAATCCAACAGTTCTTTGCAGTAGGTAACCAGCAGTCTGCAGATCAGACAGTTAATTCCAGATATTTATTGAATAGGCCTGGGAAGCTCCCACCTCCCCTGGTCAATAATGCCAAGGCTTCCCAGTCCCAGGTTCTGCTCTCACCAGAGTCTGAACAACAAGCAACCTAAATTATTATAAGAATGAAACAAGCTGTAAAAAGTCAATCCACATCCAGCATAGTGAACCCAAGTTAATTCAATCAATCTGGCAGAAGAAGGCAAACCTCAATGACCCAGGAGAGTAAATCAGAGAGCAGAGTCTTCAGAACACAGTTCTGGGAATCCCCAGTGCAGCAGCGGGCTATGATGTGAAAATCAGGAACCTAGAGGGGGCCCCCCTTCCAAGTGCAATAAATCATAGGCCCTGGCATCCAGCCACCAGCAACCCACAGCTACAAACCCCCAGGGGCAAGCCTCTAGGCACGACCCACAGGAGGACTAGAAGAACCCAACAACTCTCCGGCTCCAAAAGAATTCTGTGGGCAACTCCCACTTGATCACGGGAAACACTCTAGCCACTTAGCCCCAAACACAATGGAGGAGCCCCCCCACCCAACAAAATTCCCAAACCACGCCACTGCTCCAGTAACAGATCCAGTGAAATATCCACTGAGTGTGCTCTCACCACAACCAGCAATCTCCACAAGCAGCAAAATTCTGCTCAGTCCAGAACTTCCCAACTCATTCAACATTCTTCACAGCAGGTGGTAGGGGCAAATCGAGGGTATACAATAATTCAATCCAGATCTTCTCGACTCAGATTCACAATGCTAAGCGACAGATTCCAAGCCACACTCCACCACAGAAAATTGTCTGAGTCTGCTTTGGCAGCAAAAATGGAACCACAGCAAAAATTTGCAGCAACAGACTCACATATAACAAAGAGAGCCACCAAGCAACAGATTAAACAGCTAGAACTCCCAAATGACAAGGGAGAACAGCTATCATAAAACAACCAGGCAAATGTGGAGAACAGCTGTTCTAAAAACTGAGCAGTAGGTTTGACAAAACAATGTGAACTACCAAAACAGCTAATTTACAAAAACACTGGGTGGGATTTTCAAGGGTTAGCTCTGCTATATTCAAAGAGGCTGGTTGCACTGCGCAGCCCCTGATGCACCGGGCACACCGTAGTATGTGGGCGAGGGGGAGTGCCCATGCATATGGCACATCCCGATATTCAGCCCAGCATGTACGGTGCATATGCTGGCACATACCCACCTTACACCGCACAGGTGGGTTCAAAGTTGTGCCCGGTAAAACCTGGAGCAAGTCCTGGCCACCCACAGGTGAGCTGCTGTATTGCAAGGCACAACACAGAAGCAGCTTGCTGTGGGTGGCCACCCGACCACCCAGGACACAGTCCATGAGCCCCCTGCTCAGGGGGTGACATGTCCCCCTTTACCCAATTGCGGGCATGTGTAGGTACAACCCCTGGTGGTCCAGTGGCCCACTATCCCTTGCCCGATTGCAGGCATGTATAGATATATTCCCTGGTGATCCGGTGGACTGATGCCCTTCGCCTGCTCGCAGGCATAGGTCATGACTACCTGGTGGTCCAGTGGACCGATCCCCATCACCTGATTGTGAGTGTAATGTACATAGCCCTGGGGGTCCAGTGGACACTCCCCAGTGCCCGATCGCAGGCATAGGTTTAAAACCCTGGTGGTCCAGTGGTACCCCCTCCCCACCCACCCATTGTGTCCCCCCACCCTGCACTGCCCCAGTCAGCGGCAGGTGGCTGCTCCCCACCTACAAGCTGCCCAGCCAACCACCGACAGACAATGTACAGAAGGGCTGTACACCTATTGGTCCACTGCATGGGCCAATGGGCATGCAGACCATACTATACTACACAGTCCCGAGTTGTGAATGAACACATGCAAATGGGGCCATAATGACATGCAAATGACCCCATTTGTGCCTTGCATACATAATGGACTCATTTGCATGGCCTCAGCTGAATATCACAGTTGCTGCACCTAGTGTAACTGCACTTGCGCTGGCTCAGCCCCCTGCTCCCCTTCTGCCTCTTGAGCTGGCACAGTGCCACTGCACCGCGCACAGTGCATGCACCCTCAGTGCCATATTCAATGGTGCTGAGCCATGGTGCAGCACCATTGAATATCACCTGGTCCATGCCCTGGCTCATCTCAATTGTGCTTCACCCAGGCTTGCGCCCCTGCCTGGTGCAGTCTGAATATCCCACTATAAGCTCGCAATACACTACGAATGCTATATGACTCACTCAGTAACCCTTTGTAACTAAAGCTAACTAAAATAAATAAAATAAAACACGGTTTAACAAAAATAAAAAATAACACAAACTCCAACTCCAAGCTCTGACCTCAGGCAGCTCACACACCACCGTCACCTTGGAAGAAGCCCAAAAAGGAAACACAGTGCTGCCAGAAATGTAAAGAAATGTTAGCAGACAATAAAAACTATTTGAAAATAGCAAAGAACCCAACAGATGATTTAAAAAATGTGAGAAAAGCTGTATTAGACCAAGCATTACAAGAAGGATAGATTATAGACTGGGAAAATGGAGCATTATTAAAGCAGTGTCCCCGAGTACCAGTTTTTTATTCATTACCAAAAATTCACAAAGACCCTGTTCACCCACCAGACAGACCTATTGTCTCAGGGTTGGGTTTGATCCTGGAACCCTTATCAGTGTACATTGACCACCACATAAGAGAACTGGTGGAAGATACAAAATCCTTCCTGAGGACAGTGTACATGTCATAAAAATATTGGATGAACTTAATGACAGTATAGAATGTTTGGATCAAATACTGTAACCTTAGTCACCTGGGATGTAAAGACTTGTATACCTGTATCCCACATGACCTAGGCTGTAACAGCTAAGGAAACATTGGAACACAAACAAAATGAAACTAAGCCTCCAGATGAGTTTCTGATGAAGCTGGACAATTGGCACTGTCTCAAACTATTTTACATATAAAACATTCTCATGCCTTCTAGCAAGTGCATGATGCCACATTCTAGCACCAGTCCCACTATTTAGGAGTCACAACTAGGAAGTGCCCTATCAAAACTGTTGATCTGCCACAAGAGAAGCAAGTGACCATGGACCTAAGAGGTAGGCAGCATTTAAAACTAGGAGGAAAAGACAATTTGATTAGAAATTGAGTAATTTGCCTATTTACAAGGATTACTTTTGATTTATTTTAGACTATAAGTCATGTTACGAAATGAAAGAGAGAGCAGCGGGTCACGAGCTGTCTAACATGTAGATATTAGATCAGTACAGGCGCACTTCCTTTAGACGTTACTTCTTAAAAATAAAAATATGAGAGTAAAAGACTTTCATTCACTGTGGATTAAAAATCTTATAAAGGTGTTTGTTGTTTAATAGACAATTGAACAGAATAATATAGAAGATAGATGAACCTATGAGTATTTGAGTACATCGCACATTGTGTTTGTAAAAGGAGCTCGATTAACTCAAGTCAGGATGAATTTTAAAGTAAAAAACATTGTTTATGCTTTTTTATAGAAATAAAACCAGCTCCCTGATGAAGAGGTGATTATTTTCCCAAAAAATGTAGGAAAGATATATGCTGGATGAAAACAGAAATGTTGTTTTGAATAAAAGAAAGATTGATTCACTATTACAATTTGGTGAGCAGGCCCGTTTATCCAATCTGTGTTTTTTCTAAGTAGTGTTTTATTGGATTGGGGCCTCTCCTAGTGCTGACTAATGTGCTTCATCTCCTTTTCTCAAGGTTGGATGTGTCAGATTCTGACTTGTGTTTTATTTATTTAACCACCACCAACTGAAGCATGGGACATGGTAACACAGCAGGAGAGAGAAGGCAGCGGGTGGGGCGTGTGGAAACGGCACGCTCTACCAGCTGCAATGGTTTTGTTTGCTTACAGTATTAACATATATGTTACTACTGTAAGCAAACAAAAAACACTGCAGCTGACAGTGTCCTTCCATTTCTCCAAGTCCCTGCCCACATCCTTTCCTGCTGTGTTGAAGTGTCCCGTGCTTCATTTGGTGGTGGTTAATTAAAAAAAAATCCGTTTCACTGATTACGTTCTCTCTCTCTCTCTCTCTGCTATAGTCAATATGTCTCTCTCTCCCCTATAATAAACAGTGCTCATCCATCACACTGGCAACAAAACAAAACTAGCAGTACTGCTGCCATGAATGGACAAACTTTGTGATGGATATACATAATGCCTTCATTTTATAACAGGCAGGAAAACTATTTTACTATACATTATCATAATCTAATCTGTCTTTTGAACATATAAACATGTTTTTTCTAACAGTTAAAGTTTTTTTTTTAAATGTAGCCCATATTATAAATGCAATAAGACACTGCAGGGTATGCACTGAACAGATATCACAGCGCGCCTGAGGCTGAAGGCACTCTGCCTGTGGCCTCATGCATTACCATGACCTGGGTGCGCGGTAATATCTGTTCAATGCACACCCCAGTTGTGTCTTATTGCTTACATAAGAATCTCTAGATCTTTTAATTAATTTTGGTTTCTTCCGAACCCAAACACCTGTCTGGGTGATATGAAGGTACATTCAGATTCCCCTGTGGCTATATTCAAAAATAGATATGTAAAGAAACCTGCATCATCATGATTTGGTGCATACACATAAAACCATAGTATAGGATGCTGTGCAATCTTCATTTTTATAATTAACTATCTACCTCCTTCATTGATATATTTATCCACAAGTTTCCTCTGAACTTGATATGAAATAATATCATGACCCCTTGTGAATCATTCTTACAGGAGGTGTGTGTGTGTGCCCAAACCACTATACAGATTCAATAAATATTTAAAGTCATTGGGGCTGATTCTAGTAGGGTTGGCACAAGTCACGCTAAAGGTGACTTATACAAATGCAGTTGCATCAGGGACACTTTGCATGATTCTCTATCGGAAGGGTCCGTGTGGCTAAGACCATAATTTGTGCCAACTGTACAGGTATGCCAAACAAAAGTGTATCTGAGCAGTTTGCCCGACAAGTCTCGGCATGGTAAAGGAAGGGTGCAAGTGCCCCCACCCCAGTCCCAAAGTCTGAAATGCCCCCCAAGCCCGATCCCACAATGTATGTTTTAAAGTCCTGCAGAGCTAATCATGCCCCCAGCTCTGATCCCCAATGTATGTTTTAAAGCCCCACTGGGCTAATCATGCCCCCACAAGCCCTGATTTCCAATAGCAAGCCTGCCCACAAATGGCAAATGTTGTAAAAAACAAAGATTCATAACCCATTACCCCTGGTAGTCTAGTGACTCTTTACCCCCCCACCCGACAGTGCCAGTCCACCCCTCTCCCCCGACCCTTAATCAGCTGGCAACTGGCACAGCCCACTTCTCACCTCCATGACCAGCTGCCGACTGAGCTCCTTCTGAGTGCATACTACTGTATATAGTATGTACTCAATGAAAAACAGATCATTCATAAAGCATGTACTATATACAGTAGTATGCGCTCAGAAGGAGCTCAGGCGGTAGCTGGCTGTGGAGGTGAGAGGTGGGCTATACTATGATCACTAACTGGCTATGGGTCAGGGAGAGTAAGGAGTGAACTGTACTGTTAGGTGAAAAGTAGACTTACCAGGGATAATTGGTTATAAATTTTAGTTTTTTATAACATTTTCCATTTGTGGGCAGGCTGGCAATTGGGGCTTGGGGCATGATTATCTCCTGCTGGGCTTTGAAACATACACTGGAAGATCAGGGCTTGTGGGGGCATATTTATCCCTGTGGGGCTTCTTTATGGATTAATGGGGATCGGGGCTTGGGGGGTTCCTGCTAGCCCTGTTGGGCTTGTTATAGCATATTTGGGGGCTTGGGGCATAGGTGAGTTTTTGCCACATATCTTTTGGGAATTAGGGGCATGGGGGTTCCAAAGCCCTGCAGGGTTTATTCCACTGCTTGGGGGATTGGGGCATACAGCACATTATGCAAACCCCGGTGGATGCAAAGCATACTAAACCAGCTATTAGCTGGTGTAAATGTACTTTGATGGATGTCCTCCAGAGCTTGTTTTAGAATTGCAAATTTGGAGGTCTGCCAGTCGCCCTTCCTGAACTGGGCACAATTGCTGCCTTAACCCCCCCCCTTGTGCTATGTCGCAGGGGGTTTATGGTGTAACTGGTGGTGTAAGCCCACTTAGGCTGCGACATGTCGTAGGCTGCTTTGCAGAATTGCAAATGTCGCAACTCCTGGCATAAAGTGCTACTTGCACCATTTGTATGGCGCAAGTAACTTTGTGCCAGGCGTAACCCTGTCTAGAATCGGGCCCATTATCTTCCAAATCTGTCTCTTGAAGAAACATACAATCAATTCTTTGTTTTTTAGCTTCATTAATTATTTTCTTATTTTTAATCTTTCTCAAGCCTATTTTAGATTCCAAGATGTACATTTTATTAAATTAGACATAGCCAAATACGATTACACTAAGGGTGCAATGAAGATACTCCACATCACTTAAAAATGTGTTGTATATCTCTTGTTGCCCAGAATGACATACATATTCTCCTAATCACTTGGTCACTATTTATTCTGAACAATTTTTGTGCAGTTCTGAACAGAGTTATCCTAAGAAAAAACAGAAAGACAAAGAAACCCTACATCTCTTCCCTTCCCCCAGAACCTTTGTCAAAAAAGAAAAAAACATCAGAGCCAAGATAAGAAAGAGGAGAAAACAAAACCCATAAAGGCACTTCTCATCCCATCCTCAAAGAGCAAGATGAATCCAGGGACAAATCCCCCACCACCCCCCAGTCTGGGGCTAGTTAATACCATCCCTGTATCTACCCTACGCCATTATCTTATTTTTAACACTATATTAATTTGGACTCTCAAGAGCAACCCAGTAAGCACAGTATATTCCTTTATGCTAATTATTGACTTGTTTATTCAATCCCCCATTCTGGTAAATAATCCCTCATTTGCTCATTCTCTAAATTGCTACAGTGCATCTGCTTTTCTTCTGCCACTGATTTCTCCCTAAACCTCCCCTCCTCCATTACTTTGGGTATTGTCGACCAAAAGGCAATTTCTTTTATGAGGGCCTTTCTTGGGGCTGTGTGTAATGCCAATAGGCATTTTGTGAAGAGTGATTTGATTCGGTTGTTTCAAAACTAGATTTCAATGCCTGTCATAGTCTTGTTCTCTGCTTCCTTTAGTGAAACAAAATTCTCATTTTCCTGATAGTTTCACTCATAACTTAGCCAGGTGCAAAACTGAAAAGCAGATATGAGGCTAGATTCACAAAGAGAGCAAAATCCACACATACAGAAAAAGGGGTTGTAAAACTGTGGAAAAGTGTGGCGTATTCACAGTCAAACATTCTGTAAGTGTGGAAAAATCACAAAACAGGTGATTCTGCAAGTGTAGATCCGCAGCAGTTATAAGCGGCATAGTAGATGGAACAACTAGGTGATCCACATGAACTGGAGCAGGGCGACAGTCTTGCAAAGCTTGCAGCAGAACCGGCACTCTCAGTGAGACCAGCACCCAGTCCCGTAACTGTGACCACGTAGCACCACCTGTTTCCAGCAGGACCTTGCACCTGATGGTAGTTATTAACTCATTGGTTGTCTCTCTCTCTGAAGTTGTTCTTTTTGCCTGCCTTTGTAGCACCACTTCTGGCTGTTACCTCCTCTTCATGTACTGCCTGTTGGGCTCCTTTATGGGCTGCATTGGGTCATGTGGTTGTGGTTTGTTGACTGTCAATTGCAACGTGTGCTATGTTTGTCGTAACAACTGACACTACTGTACAGCTCACAGGTTTGCTGTTGCTTGATACCTGACCCCTCACTATGATTGTTTCCCATTTGATAGTACACTGTCTTTTGCTCAGGGTGAGATACACCCCACTCTCCTTGGTGCAACATGTGCGCAACATCTTTCCTGCACCTGCGGGAAAGCAGTGGCAGAAAATAGGCCTGGATTCTCAGAGAGCCAGAAATTCTGCAGTTGTGGAAAAATGACTTACAGTACTGAGGAAATTCAGCTGTGGCATATTCACAAAGAAAGTTCTGCAGTTGCAGAAATCACAAAAGAGAAGGGCAAGTTAAGGAATTCTGCAGCTGCAGAAAATGCACAGATGCAGGTCTGCAGCTGAGGAAAAGGCTCAGCAGCCAGGACAACAGGTGATTCATATTAATGGGATCAGCAGACTTTGACAGTCTTGCCATAGATGTAGCAGAAAGTCCTCAGAGCGAGACCAGTAGCAAGTCTCACAACTGGGACCACAGCAGAACCATTAGTACCAGCAGGACCATGCACCACAGTGGCATTCTGTTACCAGCTCTCCTCTACTGCCTGTGGGGCTCCTTTATGGGCTGCACTGGGTCATGAGGGAGTAGTTTGTTGCCTTTCAGTGGAAATGTGCTACTTTTGTTGTAGCTGACAGGACTACACAGCCCACAGGTTTGTAGTTGCTTGTTGCCTAAACCCCACTATAATTGTACCCCAATTGTTAGCACACTGCTTTTTGCTCAGGGTGGGTTCACCTACCTCTGTGGGCAGCATGTGTGCAACAATTTTTCCTTACTTTGGAAAACAGTGACAGAGAATAACCTTTAAAGGGATATGCCATACTTTTCAATGGCTTTTTTTTTTTGCTCAGAACTTCCGACTGCACGTTTTCCACAGTCCACAGTGTATTTTTTCTGCAGCCGTGGAAGTTTTGTGTATTCTACTCAGGGCAATTATCACTTTTTGTCTGCAACAGTGCAATTTTGGGGACTTGCACATCTTTTTTTTGCATCTTCCAAGTGTTTTGAGAATCCAGCCCATAGCCTTTAAGGGATATGCCATGCTTTCAATGGCATATTTTGTACAGGAATTGCAGCAGCTGCATTTTCCTCAGTCCGCAGTGTATTTTTTCTGCAGCTGTAAAGTTTGTGTATATGATGCGGTGCAAGTACCCCTTTTTCCACGATTGCACAAATTTTGTGGGCTTGTGCATTTTTTCAACTTCAAAGTGTTTTGTGAATTATGCCCTTGTGTTTCAGAAGAATCTCTTTAGCTGTGGAAAAGGATTTTCTCTTTGCAATGACACTGGGTAGAAAAATCGGAAAAACTTGTATATGTATGCCTCCATAAGGAAAACCCTTTTATAACCTGGCTTTTCTAAAAATAGAATCTTCGTCAGCAAAATGATGAGGCTTCCAAACAAACAATCCGACCAACCGACCAGCCAACCAACCAATCAACCTAGACAGGTTTCCATTATAATTTGGATTTAACAGATCTCTATGGGCCTGATACAACTCAACCTTATTTTGGAGAAATATTCTGCCTAGCAGCTCAGTTAGAATTTGTTCAAAATAGAGGTCTGAACCCTTACCCACTCAGTGACACCAACAAACCTAAGATTGACACTTTTGGTCCTTAACTCCAGCTTCTCCATCTTAATCTGTAAGAGGTCAATTTCTTTCTGTAGTGACTTAACTATACCCTTATTGGCCTGATCTCATCCTCTGTATCAGATGTCCAGAATTGGATATGCCACTTTTGACTGTAATAGGTGCCTCATGCATTGGTCTGTGCTCAAGCAAAAAAAAAAAAAAATGCAGGTAGTCAAAGCATGAATGCTGGGTGTTATCCCATTGTCATTTATGCTTTGGCTATCTGAATAAATGTTCTGCATCCAGTTTCTGTGTGCTCTTATCCATTTTTTGCAATCGCTGTACTAGTTCTCAGTTTGGAGTACCTAACTACTGTATGTGGGAGTGCAACCCTTTTCTTGTTTGGTGCCTATTAATTTGTAGTGGTCTGGTTGCTTAGTGAAGGAATATTTGAACTGTGCTGCATTGTGATGCCCGTTTGTTGGGTTGACTGATTGCACAAGCTCACATTGGCTCTCAGTTGGACTGTTGCTGATCAAATAATTTGACACTCACTATGGTCCTATAATTCAAGAAATCAGGTACAGAGAAATAAAAAAGAAAGAGCTGAGTTAATTGATGAAAATATGATTGTGAAGTGAGAAAGTTTGCTATCGTTCCTCTCAGTTCTGTTGACACTTTCATTAAATACTGTTAGTGCATGGACTGTAGAATTGTATAGAATTTGTTTTATGTGGACTATCTAAAGTTTAGCTACCACCACCATCACCCCCACCACAACAAAAATTTACCCACTCATAAATACTTTAGGTTTCATATTCATTGGCTGTTTTGAGCACATATGGACAACTTGCCCTTTTCTGCTTATTCCTCATTACTGATTGTAACCCTTCTAATTTCTATTTAGTAAATAATTATCCAATTTTATCTTACAAATCATGCATACTATCACTTCCCGACCTCCAATGGCAGACTATTCAAAACACTCACCACCACCCCTCGATAACCACTTTCCCTCTTTTTCATTCTGCTACTTTCTTTATATAGCTCAAGAATATGAGATCTAGTTGTAGACTCCTTCTTTTATTTCTATCCCTATGCAGTCCCAGAAATCATTATTCTCAAATGCACCATACACCAAACATAGATCCCCCCTCATTCTCACATATTCTAACAAGTAAATTTCTAGGGCTGGATTTACAAAGGTCAGCTGCAAGCTGCGACAATGGCAGCTTATGCTGACCATCTCTGCAACCTGGACTCTGCACCTGATTCAGCATCAGACTGGGTCCAGGGGTCTGTGCCCTGTGACTTGCTGCATAGGTCACACAGATGGCACAACAACCTGAAATGTCACTGTGCGGAAAGGTGGGAGACACATGCGCTGGCATCCCTGCATGCCTCCCAATCCAGGGCAAGGTAAGGCACACATTTATTTTTATTTATTTATTTAGATTTGTTGACCGGGTAAGTGCACTAGACAAATCCTGCCTATTTTCAGGCACAACCCGGGAGGGGATACAGATGAATGCCAACTGACCTTGAACCAGATTAAGCTGTTGGTGGTATTTTTAGTGAATGAGGAAATTTGGCCAGGACACGGGAAATTCCCTATTCTTTCTATAAGTGCCATGGGATCTTTAACATCCACCTGAACTACCACCAATCCAGGCAGATGGGACCTCGGTTTAACGCCTCATCCGAACGGCATCCTCAGAAATGCAGCACCCTCTCATGCTGCATTACAGTGTCAGTACTGGGATATTAACCCAAGTGCCAGATGTGGAACTGAACCCACAGCCCTCTGATCTCCAGCCTCAGGCGAGTGTGCTGCCTACTGGGCCACTGACACTCACCGACTGAACTGTGCCAAGATTGCATGCAGCAACAATATGCACCTATTATTACTGTACATGATCTGGCACAGCTCATTCGGTGGCTGGCCATGGTGGTGAGAGGTGGCAGTGCCAGTCGCTGACTCACCAGCTGGGTGTGTGTGTGGGGGTCGGAGGGGGGTGGGCTGGCATTGTCAGCTGGGGGAGTAGGGGCCACTGGACCACCAAGACTATAGTGGGCATGCGATGGAGGGGGATCTTGACCCTGGGTGTGTGGGGCAGTAGGCATATGGGGGCTCTCGACATGTGTGTAGGGGGTCTGGGCATAGGAGGGTGTTCCACACACCCATCCTGGCACAATGTGTGCCATACCTGGGAACTGGGGCTGTTAGGGGGCTAGACTCACAGGGCTATACAGCTGGGGCACAGTGGTAACCTCCTGTGGATGGCAAAGGACACTTACACCACCTCATAGGTCCTGAGTTGCCTTTGTGAACTCCCCCTAGTCTTTACAGGCTTCTTCAGAACTCCAAATCCTGATATGCACAATCTTTTAGTTGCTCTCCTTTGCACCCCTCAAACACCTAATCCCTCCTTTGTATATGGTGCCCAAAACTGACTACAGTTCTCCAAATGGGGCTACACTAATGCCTTATACAGAGGCATCATGACCCTCTTGTCACTACTCTGCATGCATCTCCTAATGCAACCCAGTATGTTATAGCATCTTGTTGCTGTGTCACTCCAATGCCTTTTCATGGATAACTCATCTGTAATAATAATGCCCAGATCCCATTCTTCCTGTGTTACTTCCAGCTCCTTCCCATTTAATGTATATTTTGCCTTTTTACTAAATCTCCCTAAGTGCATGACCTTGCACTTGTCTGTATTGAATTCCAATCTATGCACCTCTGCCCATTTCTCCAATCTCTTTAGTTCTCTCCTTTAGTTTTTGATCTCTGCATTATTCCTTACCGTAGGCCCTAATTTAGAACCATTACTCTGGGCTTTAGGCTTTTGATGTATACGTGTTCATGTGATCTATATTCTGGGGCAGTGTTTGACTGCAAGCTGACAATACAACAGCTGTTGCCTGCAGTGGTCTGATCTGGCTTTTACCATCTCCATAACATTGCCAGAATTAAACTGCATCTGGTGCCAGTTGATCTGGTGACAATTGCTCATGCTTTTGTCACCTCTAGTTCTGACTACTGCAACGCTCTATACTTAGGGTTATCTGTAGGTTTGATGCAACATCTGCAGCTGGTCCAGAATGTTGCAGTCTTGATGATTGTGGGGACTTCTCAGAGGGACCATATCATGCCAGCTCTGCATATGCTGCACTCACTGCCTGTGTGGTGGACGTCACCTTTAAGATATGCTTGATGACCTTCAAGGCCCTATAACTGTTTGGGACCTACTTAAAGTAGCCGTGCAAGAATCCGTAAAATTCTGACCTATACTTTTTTTATGCTATTTTAGATTGACCTTATCTCCTGACTTGTATGATACATTTCCTTCTCTGTTTTGAGTCTACTTTTGTACATTTTCACATTTGAAATAATAAAAGTTTATTAGTTTGGTTTATTATTATTTTGGAAAACACCTTTGAGTGCTTCTTTTAATAGCGCTGGTACAGGTGCAAAATTACCTCCTCAGGGCAAGAAATAGAGTATGGTCAATTCTCATCTTCCTCGATCTCTCATCAGCATTCAACACTGTGGACCATATTGTGCTTTTGGATCACCTTAGAGTGTATGGTGGACTCACAGAACTGTCATCCAATGGTTTGGGTACTATCTCTGACAGGAAGCAATGAGTAGTGATGGGAATTTCTCCTCCTCCTTGAAGCCCTGTTATGTGGAGTTCCTCAAGGTTCGATCCTTTTGCCAATGCTGTTCACAGTGCAGATGCTGCTTCTGGGTGAGCTCATCAGACATTACAGTCTGGGTTTCCACTGCTATGCAAATGATACCAGCTGTCATGTCATTGCCCCTGGAACAAATGGCATAGTTGAAGTGCTGAATAAGTGTCTGGCCAAAATTCAGGACTGGATGTCCTCTAACTAGCTGAAGCTGAACCCCAACAAGATGGAGGTACTGGTGATTGAGCCAGGTCACTGGCATGATGGGGGTGCCTCTGGGATGGTGACAGGTTTGGTCCTGGGATCTACCCCATTGACAGCATCATCCAAGGTGAAAAATCTTGGCGGCATCCTTGATGACAGACTTACACACGATGCCCAGGTGTCTTCTGTGGTTCAAAGTGGCTTCTACCACTTAAGGAACATCACCCAAATTAAACCTTTGATTCCAGCAGAAGACCTGCCCTCACTAGTACACACCTTTGTGACATCCAGGCTGTACTACTGTAGCGCTCTATACTTCAGGGTCAGTGGAGGGAACCTCTGCTGACTGCAGTTGGTGCAGAATGCGGTGGCCAGGTTGCTAATGGGCCTGCCCAGGTCCTGTCATGTAACCTCAGTTTGTGAGATCTGCGCTGGCTGCCTGTCAGGTGGAGGATCAACTTCAAGGTGGGCTTGCTGACCTATATGGCCCTATATGACTCGGGCCCTGGTTACCCGTCTGACCTCCTTACACCTTCCATCCCGCTACGTTCCCTCCACTCCACCACCAAGGGCCTCCTAGCAGTTTCGAGGGCCAGGTTGAAAACCTCAGGAGACCACCCCTTTGAGGGGGCTGGCCTGGCCCTCTGGAACTTGCTTCCTAAAACCTTGGAGGGAGGTCCTATCGGTGGAGTCACTTAAAAGGGGCCTGAAGACCTACCTTTTTAGAAAGTGTTCTCAGAAAGTTTTAGCTGATTTTAATATTCTGATTTATTTACTAATTTATTATGTATTTGCATGTCTTATATACTGTCTGTAAACCCTGCTTTTATTACCTGTATGGCACTCAGAGCCCCTAGGATTGGACACCATATATAAATAACATTTTACTCACTTACTTTCTTACTCATTATCCACCCTTCTTGTTTGAAACAATTTGGGGACAGGGTCTTTGTGTGGCAGCCCATGCTCTGTAACACATCTACTGATAATATTTGCTCTGCCTGCACAGTGGAAGCCTTCAAATCCTCTTTGAAAACATATCAGTTCATTCAGGCATTTCTAAGTTGGTTTTTAAGGATCTATGATGCTGGATCAACAAATGTTTTGTCGATCAACATCACAGTGATGGATTTATGTTGACCGCAAGTTGTGGTTGACATAAATCCAGCAAGGGAACTAGTCCCTTTTCCATCAGGGGGTGGGGGCTTCACCCCCCGAACCACCCATTAAATCAAATCAAATTAATCAACCCAATTAACAGAAGCACTCTGGAGAGGGGAGTCGATCCCAGTTCTTTCACAGAAGAAAGGGTTTTGAAAGAACTCCTAAAACTGAAGGTGGACAAAGCAATGGGGCCAGATGGAATTCACCCTAGAATTCTAAAAGAATTAAGCAGTGAACTAGTGACACCACTGACTACCCTTATTAACAAATCATGGGAGGATGGTGTGGTACCTGAGGACTGGAAGAAGGCTGATGCGATTCCCTTCACAAAGTGGGAGCAAGACAGAGGCAGGAAACTGCAGACCTGTCAGTTTGACCTCTGTGGTAGGGAAAGTGATGGAATCACTTGAAGGAAATAATTGTTGAGTACCTAGAGGCCAGTGGGGCACAGGACCCAAGACAGCATGGATTCACAGTGGGAAGGTCATGTCAGATGAATCTAATTGATTTCTTTGACTGGGTGACCAAAGTAGTAGACCAGGGAGGGGCTGTGGACATGGCCTACCTAGATTTTAGCAAGGCATTTGGCACAGTCCCACACAAAAGATTAGTAGTCAAATTAACCAGCCTTGGAGTGGGTCCCAGGGTGGTAGCCTGGATAAAATACTGGCTGAACAACAGGACACAGAAGGTAATTGTAAATGGAGTCCACTCTGAAGAAAGAAGGGTTATTAGTGGGGTACCGCAGGGTTCAGTACTGGGTCCAGTCCTTTTTAACGTCTTTATAAGTGATATTGCAGAGGGACTGGAAGGAAAAGTATGCCTCTTTGCAGATGACACAAAGATCTGCAACAGAGTTGATACACAGGAGCGTGGAAAGGATGAGAAGGACTTGGCAAGATTGGAGGAATGGTCAAGTATGGCAGCTTGGATTCAATGCAAAAGTGCGATAATGCACCTGGTAAACAAAAACCCAGGGGAAGATTACACAGTGGGGGGGAGGCAGTAACAACAACAAAAATGGAAAGGGACCTGGGGGTAATCATATCAGATGACCTTGAGGTTGGCAAGCAATGTTAGAAGGTGGTAGGGATGGCTGGGGGGATACTGGGATGTATAGGGAGAGGCATCACCAGCAGAAAACAGGAAGTTGTTATCCCCCTGTACAGACAGTTGGTGAGACCGCATCTGGAGTTCTGCGTCCAGTTCTGGAGACCCCATCTCCGCAAGGACATAGACAGGATGGAGGCAGTTCAGAGGAGGGCAAATAAAATTGTGCAGGGTCTGCAAGAGAAGCCATACAAGGAGAGGCTAAAGAGCTTAATATGTATACCCTTGAGGAAAGGAGGAGGGGGACATGATAGAAATGTTTAAGTACCTCAGTGGAATCAACAAAGTCCAAGAGGGTAGCATCTTTCAGAAAAAGAGATGTGCAAGAACAAGGGACACAATTTGAAGATAGAGGGGGGCTCCAGGGCAATGTGAGAGTATTTTTCACAGAGATGGTGGTGGATGCATGGAACAGCCTTCCTGAGGAGGTTGTGAGGTCTAAAACTGTGGGAGAATTCAAGAATGCATGGGACAGGCATAAGGCAATTTTGTGGGTAGGAAGAAATAGGCTGTTGGTTAACTAGGATCTGCAGCTTATCCTGTAGGTAGAGAAATGGGCAGACTAGGTAGGCAGAGTGGTCCTTATCTGCTGTCAAAGTCTATGTTTCACGTTTCAAATCAATTTTATTTATAAACAGTGCCTTTTAAAAATCAAGGCGCTGGTATAACCGAATAAATAACAATACATCAAATAAACACAACTAATTAAAACAATAAATGCAATAATAGCATTAAAAATCAGAATAGGATAAATTAAATAGGAAGGTTTTAAGAGCAATTTTGAAGCTTTAGATGGTCAGGCAATCTCGCACCCAACAAGGTAGAGAATTCCACAGGGTCGGGGCCATAAAACTGAATTACCTGGCCCCAGATGTCTTTAAATGGACCATGGGAATCTCTAGCAATCCCTCATTGGTGGATCAGAGAAAGTGGGAGGGACAGTAGGGGCAAAGGAGATCTTGCAGGTAACTAGGTCCCTGGTCATGTAGGGTCTTACAGATCAACAAACAGACCTTGAAGATGATCAGCCACTGTACTGGCAAGCAGTGCAGTCCGCGGAGCACAGGTGTTATATGACTGGTCCTAGAAGAACCAGTAAACAGACTGGCCACCGCATTCTGCACTAGCTGCAAGTGACTGATATCAACCCCTGGTAGCCCTAGGTAAAGGGCATTGCAGTAGTCAAGGCGGGAGGTAACAAAGGTGTGGACCAAGGTTGGAAGATCATCAGAAGGAACCAGGTGCTTCATCTGGGCAATATTCCTCAGATGGTAAAAAGAGTTTTTGACTACTGCCGACACCTGAGATTTAAGGGTCAGACAGTCATCAAAAATAATGCCCAGGTTATGCATCTGGTCTGAGGTAGTTAGCTGAACACCTCCAAGCCATAGTCCTGAAGGTAGTCCTGCTGACAAACCTGACTCCCGATGACCTGGGTCCACAACCAACACCTCAGTTTTTTCCAGGTTTAACTGCAGCCAACTCACACTCATCCAAACCGGATCTTGGCGAGACAGATATTAAAGACTGAAACAGCATCATCCTGACCAGGCACAAAGGACATGTACAGCTGAGTATCATCTGCATTGTAGTGAAAACTCAAGCTGTACTGCCTAATAATCGCTTCCAATGGTAGCATATACACTGCAAACAACATGGGCGCCAAGATGGAACCCTGCGGCACCCAAAGGGATTGGGGGAGTGGTGCAGAGGAAAAAATCCCAGAAACCACTCTCTAAGTCCTACCCTCGAGGAATGATTGAAACCATCTGAGCACCATACCAGACAGTCCACAGATGAACCACAGGTGTTCCAACAGCACATCATGGTCCACAGTGTTAAATGCTGCAGAGAGACCTAGAAGGACCAAGATGGAACGAGTCTTTTGATCTCTCGCTATTAGGAGGTCATTTAGTACCCGGACAAGGGCTGTCTTGGTACTATGTCTCTTCATAAATCCAGACTGGAGAGAATCATAGACATTGTGGCTGGTCAAATGATCATCCAGCTGTGACACAACCACCTTCAATAACCTTACCCACAAAGGGCAGGTTAGAGACAGACCTGTAGTTGCCAGACAGTCCAGGTCCAAGGAGGGCTTTTAAGGCGGTGCCATACCATGGCCTCCTTCAGGGGATCTGGGAAGATCCCCTCTCAAGGACATCAGACTGTCTCAGCAAGGACTGTGCCGATTTTATCCACATAACCCACTAAAAGGCATGTAGGGCCTGGATCCAAACTCAGTTGGTTGGTCACAACAACTGGTTGACCATCACAATGTCATTGATTGTGGGCCAGCAGAAGTCAGACCACAAAACTGGGTGTCCGACATCTTCTGCCGACCACCACAGTTCCTA
The DNA here is from genome assembly GCA_016271365.2 of Neoceratodus forsteri. Classification (NCBI taxonomy): domain Eukaryota; kingdom Metazoa; phylum Chordata; order Ceratodontiformes; family Ceratodontidae; genus Neoceratodus; species Neoceratodus forsteri. The sequence goes on from CM057451.1 coordinate 48,312,478, forward strand.
CTAGAGAGGGTCCGAAGGCGGCCTGATTGTGGCAACCTTATCGTGAAGAATCGCACAAACCTCTACACAACTCTTGTGAAAAGATCTTCCAGGCTGGAGACAGATTGATTGCACAATCTGTCCGGAGTCCAGAAGAGCTGGGCTGGTCGATTCTGCACAGCAGCAATTTTCTGGACAGAACTCTGCCTTCTTACGGGTAATTGCTGATTGATAGACCCGATAATGATCCATTAATCTAAGCCTGTCACACTCCAGGCCTGACCTCCGCCAACACCTCTCTAGCCTTCATCCCACTCTCCTCAACTCCCTCAAGGCTTCATCAAACCAGGAGACCTGGGACAAGAGTGAGGGATGAACACGAACAGGAGCAATGGAATCTAGGCCCCTACCACCGCCTTATTATAGGAAGTACTAGGTCCCCAGGATCCATGCATTCACTCAGTAAACTCTATAGGTCCAGCGCCGCCATCAGACCATCAGTGGAAACACCCTCAAAGGGCGATACTGGACTATCTCGTGAGTGGCCTGCCTCCTGGGGACCACGAACTGAACCCAGTGGTATAATGGTCAGACCACCTGACTGGTTCCACCACCAAGTCAGATATCTCCATGCCCAGAGAAACACCAAGTCCAATGAATGACCACCAATATGGGTCAAGGAGGAAATAACCTGTGTGAAGCCCAGTGGATTCATTAACTGCAGGAAGTCTTGACCAAATTATGAGAGTTCATCGTCGACCCAGGCATTGAAATCCCCCAGAACCAACCATCTGGGGGATACCAATGTCAGGTTGACAATGAAATCCATGACTTTCCGCAGGAAAACATTCCCATCTCCTGGTGGACAGTAGATGAGAAGAATCCTGCATCCCACAGCCTCGCCCATGATACATTCAAAGGAGCTGGTGGTCCCCACTGGTACCTCCACCAAGTTCAGTTCTGATCTAAAACAGATGGCGACCCCCCCCCGCACCTATGATCCACCCTCGGGTGGTGTACCATCACGTACCCAGCTGGAATTGCCGATGCCAAAACTGGACCAGCATTTTCATCTAGCCAGGTCTCGATGATACAAGCCAGGTCCGATGACCCAACAAGATCCGCTATTATAGCATTCTTGTTCTTAATGAACCTGGCATTACATAACACTGCCCGAGTTAATTGAGTAACCGAGGAAGACCGTGTTACCTGCCTGCTGTAGGCAGAGCCCTTGGGTATGGGAACCAGACTGGGAGAACCCCTTTCCTGGACCCATTTCACCCCAGGGCATCTCCTCGTCCCCACTATCCCAATCCACCCACTCTTTTGCACTCCCCCACCAGGCCCAGCCCCCACCCTCCTCCTCCTAGCAATCCTCAGAGCCCGGCACCATCTATAAACTTCTGGGGACAATGAAGGATAGGAGAAAGATGGAGATCCCTAAGCCTGAGGGGGAATAATGCCTGACCATCACTACACCTTCCCAACACATCTCTATCACACTCTGCAGACACACCAAAATAAACAAACAACCACAAAATCACAAAATAACACTCAAACACTCACCCCAACACACAACTATTCAATCAACCTCTCAAACATCCACCATCACTCAAACTTTAGAATACAAAAAATATCAAAATATATATATATATATATATATGAGATAAAAACTAAAACAAAAAACTAATAATAAATGTAACAAACTGAAGAGTAGCCACAGCTCTCCTCAAAAGAAGTGATTATAATTTCTGGGAGCTCTCACCCCACTGGAAAACAAAATACTGAAACAGAATACTGATTTCCCAGCCAATCTCCCACTTGGGTCAGGTACAGTAAACAGAAATTATCACAGAATGTCCAGATAAGAAACAGGGCACTCTCACCGCCCAACAGGTTTGGGAAATAAGCAAAACAAAAAAGTCAAACCAGCCAGCTGGTGCAGTCCTTATCAAGTTCTAGTAGCTGAATTTGCAGGAATCCTCTGACTTCAACAAACTTTCTGCTCCAGCTTTAGTCAAATAAACCACCCACTACCTCATGCTGCCTGACCAGTCCCCCAAGGAGGACCACCAGGAAAGAAGGCTGCAACTAGGCCACAATGATGGACAGACTCTACTGTCTGACTCCCGAAGAAACCAAGGAGAACCAGGCACCACGACGTGCATCTTCCAACACACAGGACCCAGCCTCCCGTGCAGTCAACAACCCTGGATGAACCTACCACAGGTTCAGACATAGCCCACTCAGCAAATGCAGGGGCCCAAGCACCAGAATCCCCCAATTTCCAAATCCTTGGGGGAACACATCCACTACACACACCATGACAGCAGTCAGGATCTAAGTCCAAGCAGTAATCCAGAGGAAAATCGAATCCCTCACAACCTAGCCCGAATGGTCAAATAATCCACTCGCTCCACTCCTGTGGTGAAACCACAGCTGCATTAATCTTCCAGGCTCCCAAACAGAGCCCCAATCCAGCCAATAGGTCAACTTCAAGTTTTACTCTGAACCTGGACCAGAATCAAAGCATCAATAATAAAAGGAAAAAATTTTAGCATAAAACAAAGGTTTTAAGCCCAGCAGCAAATTATGTTTTAAGCCCAGCGGCAAATGCTAGCCGTTCAGGGCACAGAAACAATGTGGCTAAAATATAAAACAACCAGCAAAGCCTGAAAAAAATGCTCCTACCATTACAAACTTCTCTACTTCAACCCTAACTCACTATCACTAAAACACAAATTAACAAATAAACAAAACGAACAAAAATAAAAATGAAAAAATAATTGGGGATGGGGTAATCTCTTCTTTTCTCGATGACGCAGGGGAATGGCTCCCAGTTTCTAATATAATTCATAAATTTGACATTCCGTTAGCTTTTCACTTCAGGGTGGTCCAATTAAAGCATCTCCTCTCTACAGTATTTAGTAACATCCTTCCTCGCCCACCTGCCTTTCTGTTTGTATCTGATCTCTCCTCCTTGTTGGGGTCACCAGGCGCTATTTCCAAAATATATCGTATCCTATTTTATTGGAAATATGGGAGACCTGAAGGCCCCACTAGGCTCTGGGTCTCCTTTTTTCCTCAATATATTCCTAATTGGTCTGCTTTATGGAAATTCTGTCATAAATACGTTTCCCAGGCTAGACTCCACCTTATGCAATACCACATTATGCATAATATGTATTATACCCCTGTGAAGCTGAGGAAATGGGGTCTATTAAGTTCGGGGGCTTGTACCAGAGGATGCCAAGAGGAAGGCATGCTTCTTCACGTCTTTTGGTCATGCCCCAAGATAAAGTCCATGTGGGTAGCCATACAGACTAACCTAGATCCTATATTGGGTTTGCAGGATTACTTCACCCCAGACGTATGTTTGTTGGGAGATCTATCCTCTATCAAGGTGAGAATCAGGAGATTTCATATCTCCATGATTGCATTATCTGTTAAAAAAATTGTGCTTCGGCATTGAAGGGATACAGTAAGCCCAACATATCAGGAATGGGTTAATGAAATTTTGGCTAATCTACATACAGAGAAAGCGATAGCGAGGCTCCATAATAAGTTGCAGTGGTACAAGAATACTTGGGATCCCCTTCACATGCTGATCATGGCCAGATTAGGTAAATGAGTCATTATAACCAATGATCCTTGATTTGCGATACAATATAGTATTTTTCTATTACTGCACGGACTCTGCTGCTGTATGGGGTGGGCGGAAGGGGGTGGGGACAGCTCATGTAACATTCGTGTATATGCATAGTATGTTGTAACTCTCTGTCCCCTGTAATAAAAAAATTGCTAATAAAATATGAATTAAAAAAATGAAAAAATAAATAAATTAAAGTAAAATTAATCATAAATTCTGCAGAGCTGTTAAGAGCAGTTGATAGCTAGCCCAGTATGACTGCCATCTTAGAATTCCTCGCATACCCCAAACTTAAAGATTATCAACTCCGAGTGGGCTGTGGCAGCATGGTGGGGGAATTCCATGTCCCAACTACCACATCCTGTGCTACCCCATCTTGCAGTCCATGCTTACGTGAATAGCACAGAGTGTGGGCATAACCCCAGACCCCCCCCCGGACTGGCCATGCTTGTAGCTGCACAATTGGCAAGGGGGCTAATTTGCTCAAGGAGTGTGCGCCCCTTCCATAAATGCCACTGCGGTTGTTCATGGCATTACAACTTAGGGTTGCCTACAGTAGGTTTCCTGGCTATATGGTGCACTGGCAATGTGGCAATCAACCCATTAGTTTATATTCCCCATTGATTATATCGTGCCCCAAATCTCTGGGAAAGGGTACTTTCTTAAAACATTTGCCTTGCCTTGCCTTGACATGGAAAAAGTAAAAAATAAAGCAAAACATTGGAACTGATCTGTCTTCTTTTTTAATTTATACATCCTACATACTGCTCATCTTTCAAAAGCTTCTCTGGTATACTACATCAGACTATTATGAGTGATCATACAGTGGCCCGTTGAGAACTGGTTGCAGTCAGCGAGTGGTTTCTTTTGCATTGCCATGGTTCTTCTTGAAACTAAAAGTGATTATACAAGTGTATTGCTCAACATGGCCCTCTGTTGGACTATTGCCCCTACTCCATAGCCTACCTGAGATGCCACTTTTTATTTCCAGTGGCACCCTGCTTCTGCTTAGGGAGGCTTGACACCTCTCAGTAGCATGAATACTTTTGTTATTTGATGGAAGATGTCAATCATTTCCGTAAAGCTGTGAAGAGCACTTTTAGAAAAAATTGCATTTTCTGTGCAGGTGCTTCCCTAGTCTCCACAGAAACACATTTGTCATGATCTTAATCATTTTTCACATTCTCAAAAATGTGTTATGCACATGTCTTTGTGAAGAACAACTTTGAAAATACCAGCAAAATGGGACAAACATTAATTATATCCTACCTGTTCCTCAAGCAGTTTTAGAACTGTACACTGTGTGTGTGTGTGTGTGTGTGTGTATGTGTGTGTGTGTGTGTGTGTGTGTGTGTGGGGGGTCACATGGCTATGTCCTTGTAATTACTGCAGTAATGTAACCATGTGATCAGCCTTTTGCATACCATGTGACCTTCCTCACCCATCATGAACTTAAACTGACATCACTGATAAATCATCTTGCAAAGTTCTGTGGAGTGCACTATGCCCCAATTTTGATGGCATGGAGTCCTTTCACTGTGTATTCATAATGGGTGAAGTTTGTGACTTTGCCACATCTCTGCAAGGAAAGGAAAACTGCAACATTTCTAATTAGTACATTTCTATTTGTAGATAATGTAGATAATTCAACATTTATTTGGAGATATTCCTGGTGACTATGCAATGATAAAAGCATTGATTCTAACTTTTCTATTTTCCAGTTCACACTGTATTTCACCTATAGGCTACAGTAGCACTCAGATGCCAACCAGTTTTTCAATGCACAGTGAACACAGGTGAAACTATGGGGCTTTTGACAGGACATCTCATTCAGATTACATTATTGCCTGTTAGCCTCCCATGTGACCAGTCAGCCAGACGCCAAAAATGAATACGGAGCGCTTCTGTGAGATGCGGGTTTAAAAACATTATTTTTTTAACAACTAGGCACTGAATCAATAGAAAGGCATTGCGATTCAATACAGGACAAGACAATGCAAGATCACAGTAAGCGCTGGACCATTTTAAAGAATTATTTACAAGTCCTTTAAGATGTTAAAGGAAACATTTTTAGTACAAATGTAAATGTGGGAATGTGAGAGGCCTGCATAATCACGCTTAGTGTATTGTTCGGTATGTTTGTTTTAAATAGTCTTTTTTTTCATTTTTAGAACTCCCAGCCCCCATTCATTTTTGAATTACTTAGCAATTCAGAACCCAGTGACATCAGTTGAGCTGAAGACTACAATGAGTCAGAACACAGTGACATCAGCTTAATCAATGTCAGTACCTTCTGCTTCCCTGTATTCTTCAGATCAACTGATGTCAGTGGTTTGCAGTCTGGTTAAGTAAATAAGAATGAATACTGAGTGGGGACAATGCTGCATTAATATGGGGCCCTAAATAAGGAAAAAATAGGACTATTTCAAAACAATACACTGTGGTAATTAATCATCACAAGCCCACATTTGCAATTTCATTAAAAATTTATATAACACTGTTTGAGTTTGTTTTAAAAGTTTTATATGTTTTATTTCTTTCAAAAGACTCTTCTTACTTAATTTATATCTCAGACCTTCTAAGGCAAATAAATTGGTTGTACCTTCTATGCATCTGTTAAGCACAGATCCTACCTGTGACTAAAGCTTAGAATGAGCTCCCTCATGAACTGAGCTCTGTTGATGAACCAAAGAGATTTATTTTGGATCTCTGGGCACATTTTTCCAAGCTGTTATTTCAGTATTTAACTCATTAACTATTTGAATGTAATATTGATGGAACTCTTTCTCAATATTTTATTGGTTTGTATGTGTTGTGTATGCTGTTTCATTCATATTTGATATAGTGACCTATGCATTGATCCTGTAAATGGTATTGTGCTGCCAGTGGTATTACCTGGTAAGCAAAATAAAATGAAATGAAATGACTGTGACGTCGGTCAATTTATAATCCTCAATTTTGGCAAATATCTACGTTGGAGAATCTACCATGTGATAGTATAAATTTTGTGGAATGGACTGAAATTAGAACACTATTGTAAAAAAGATTTGCTTTTATGCTAGTAAGTGAGCTAGTGTTCACAGAGGAGCCAAAATAAGCATCTTGAACTGCAGATAAATGCTCACTCTTTGCAGGTCATCCACACAGCTTTGTGAAAACAGAGCCTTGGTCCAATCATTCAAAAACATAACAATGTTAGAAACAAAGGCTGCCAGCATCAATAAATGTCCATACTGTAAGTAGATGGAATTTACCAGGCTAACTGCAGCCTGACCACATTACCACTTCATGAGACATTTCACACAACTGTGCTAGCTCTTCTTATGGAAACACATTTTAAACGAATGAATACATGTATAGTGTAGGGCTGTCACAAGGCTGATTTGGGTATTTGTAGTTGTGTCTTTGGTATTTGTATTTGTTTGCATATTACTGCTTGCAAAATATTTTAGTTTGCATTTCAGACTTGTTTATGTTGTTAATTTTGACACAAGACCAAAGGTTTGAGAGGTTTCAAGAAAGTATGCATTCATGTAATGACCAGTAGTAGTCAGAGGTATGTGTTTCACATGAGCCTAAACTGAAGCCTAATACTACCTGTAACATGGCTGCGGACAATGTTTGCTGCTGATCGGCAAAGAGAGATCACATGAGCATGGATTAATTCCCAAATAATCTAAGCTTGGGAGCATTAATCTATGGTTGGTATCAGGAATGAGTGCTGTGGGGGTGGGGAGGGCTATTGGGACCGTAATGCTGAGTGTGAAGCAGCTTAAGTGGTGGTTGCAGTCCAGAGCAAGCACGAATGTCAGCAAACCTGGAGGAGAGATGTGCTGTTGTGCATCTGTGTGTCTCTCTCTGTCTCTGTGTTCCCTGCCCCCCCGAAATAGTACTCCTACAATGCCACTACTGTGTGTCTCTGGTCTCCAGCCAACTGGGAGTAGACCACTGCTGTTGTACATCTGTCTGTCTCTCTGTGTATCCCCATATGAAAGAACACCCTTACAATCCCACTGTTGTGTGTGTGTCTGGTCCCACCATGAAGCAGAGCCCTCATCTTTGCTGGCTGCTCAGTGGGTCACTCCTCATTGTTGGTGTTACTCCCACTTCAGGCATTGTACATGGCTCCCTTTGTGTTAGTCCTGACAGCACTTTCAGTTGCTCCCAGGCATTGTGACTGAACCACGGTGAGCAGCTGCAGGTGACAGTCAGAGGGACAGACCCATGGAGAGCCATATTACAAGTGAATTAACCCACTCCAGAGCATGGGTTAACTGGGAAATTAATCCACACCTGGGTTGTTGGAAGTAATCGGCTGGTGGCCTCATGCTCCACTTCTCCACCCCAAGGCATGGATTAATTCTCCAGTAACTCACACGCTTTCATGGGTTAATCCTTACTTAATGTTGTCTAGCACAAATACAAATATTTAAGCGTGATGCTTGTGTTTGTAGAAAGTGCAGTATTTGTGTGTTTTTGTCCCAAATTGTATCTGTTTTGCACAGACCAAGTATAGTTGTTACACTGGCTCAAGGGGATTGAGGAGGAACAGCGGGTGTGCTGAGATAGCAGGTTCTGTTTGAAAGTAGTGCTGTACAAAAAAAAATTGTTTGCCTATGAAATTTGAATATTTAGCATGAGAGGAATTGCATCAAAGTTTGATTTCAGTTTTGAAGAATTTTTCCCTGCACAACATGCCTACATTGTGGGAAAAACATTCAAACTGCAGTACTTTTCCTTGCTTGCAGATTTTTTAATATATCTAAATTTGATTTTACATCTATAGGTAAGAACCAAGACCCCACACTGCAGGAAAAACCCAGTCAATGGAAAATAATCCCAAATTGTTACGTTTTGTGAAATGCAGAATTTCATAGTTGTTGGATGTTGTGAACAAAGATGAAATCTGTATTCATAGATTTTGTAACGCTGTTGTCTAAAGCTGGTTACCAATTATTGTTGCTTATTTTCAAATATCTGCCATAATTGGATCAATTGATTAGGCTATTTTCTTGACAACTTTAGGGAATCACTGGGGTCTAATTGTTAGAGCACTGGCTAGGGAACCAAAATGGCACTTGTTTAGACTCAACTGGAGCCAAAATAGTTATTGTGTGTCCTTGGGCATCTCACATAGCTTTTCAGTGCTTCAGTCTACCGAACTACAGAAATGGGTAGAAGCTGGGCACCACTGGAAACAAGATATTGCATCACAGCTGGGCTAACCTTGCTAAATAAGTAAGCAATACATACAGTGTGCATGTGCAATTACTGGTCAATAATTACAAAAGCTGACAGGTGCAATTATTAGCCATAATTACACATCACTGAAGTATCTTATAAAATAGTTATTTTTAAAGCCAATAATACATTTAAATGTGAACCCACATATTTGCATACTGCATTTGACCCTCAGTAAGCTCCAGCTCTCCCAAAGTGTAACTGAGCCCACCAGGCTGTCAAACCATGGAAGTACTGCCTTGTTAATTGATTAGATACTCAGTACTATGGAAGACAGAATTTTCTGTTGTGGAGTACTCCTGGATGCCATTAATGACCATTCACCAATTTAATGTGTGTGGAGAGCTGAACCTCCTAAGGTCTCTCCTAAACTAGTCAACTTTTTACAATTACTCACCCTTCAATGCTTACCTCTTCAAACATGATGTTAATTTACTCACACTGATTGGTTTTATCTTTGGGCTACTGTGGATGTTAACTTGGCTGTATCTCATTTCAATCACATTTTTCTGGGCTCCAGGATAAGTCTTCCCCTCCACAACCAGAAGAGTTCGAGATCCTGTCACTAAGAGGCTCAATCACCCCTTTTGTCTTTAATCAGAGATAGAGAAAAAGTTCTGGTCAACCTTTAAGACCTCAAATTCGATTTCAGACTGGGCAAGGTACTGAACTCTTAAAAAAGCTTGTAAAGGATCTGTTCATCATAACAAAAGTCTGCACTGCCGATTGCTTCTTGACTCCACATTTGGGAACCCTCAACAGTTTTGGAAAAGTATTAAATAGGCTTTGGGTCAGGCTGGCAATCTCCCACCAACTGATATTGTCATAGTCGGGCTAAACTGTAACAATACCATCACAATTGAAAATACTTTCAATAGTTTATTCTCAGACATTTCCACATATACTGGTCCCCCCAACCAGGCCTCATCCTTTAAGCCTAAGCACCTAGAACTAATCCTGCATACAGATCTTTAGGCTCAGATGGAATTCAATCCAGCCTTCTGAGGGCTGCTGCTATTAAACTGCTCTTCCTTTAAAGTGATTTATGGAAGGTTACCTTAGCAAATGGGAGTAGTAACCAGCAGGAGTTGTGAATCAGTCTCCTACCATTCAAGCAGCTAAAAGTGTTGTTTTCCATGAAAAAATGCTTTTACTTCTGTGCTCTGCTTCATTTGCATAACCCTGCCCTTTTGTTCTCAGTGCTGCAACCCTCAACCTGATATCATAGAAGGAAACAAAGTTTTAAAGGGACACTGTCAATTTTAAGCTGTCTCTTTACATTGTTTGCAAGTAGCTGTATCTAGCATTATACACGTGAAAAAGTCTAATGCTTTGATTGGCTGAAAGCAGCTCAGAGACGTGTAATCATTGAACCATTATTACACTCCTGGACTACTTACAGCCATCACGCCTATAACATAAACATAGAAAAGTATCATCACACTCCCACATTCTGATAGGAGCTATTACTTCAGACTTGTCACTTCACCAGCAAACAGAAAAAGTGAAACAACATCTACACAGAATGGCAAAGATCTTTTTGGCCTACCTGCATCACAAAAACATTTTCCAGAAGCTTTTCTACAGATTCTACTGCCGTAACCACCACTACAACAGGAGACTGCACTTCGATTAGGGAGATAGAAAAATCAGCTATTTATTGTACCCACAATGTCTCACTATGTAAATTAGTATACAGGCTATTACAGTATATTTCTGTGTTCACTACAGAAATGGGAGACACCATCTCTTAGTAAAGAAGTCCCATAACTTTATACTGTATCCACAATGCCTTGTTTGAAAATAAACATACAAAAGCTTATATTGTTGAAGCCACTACTGAAGTGGGAGACTGCACCTCACAGTAAGGAAACTGGAAAACAGCTTCTATTGTACCCACAATGCCTTGCTATGGACACATTAATATTAGGTGCTATACTGCAGTCACAACTACCAACATAAGAAACTGTACTTCTGAGTAAGGAACATGAGTCAACTTTATAAATTAGCCAGAATTCCTTGTTGCTGTATGTACAGCATTGACAGCTCCCTTGTATGACATCATTCTGGGGATGTGGCTGCACAGAGAAACTGAGGGGCAACTATAAACTAAGTGCTGCTAAAACATAAAAAAAAATGACTATGACAGATTTGTTTACAAAACAAGTTGCAGCTTCAACATCTGAAGCATGACTGGCAATGGCATACTTTTTTTGTAAAAAGGGCATTTGGGGAATCTTCATAAATCACTTTAACTACAATTATCAACTTGTCCTTGACATCTGGGGTTGTATCTGATCTGTGGAAGCTATCTCATATTGTTCCAGTTTTTAAGAAAGGAAATGTCAAACTCAGTAATTATAGACCAATAACTACTCTTACAGTACAAAACAAGATCCTAGAAAAATTGTTGCATCATAACTACTAGGCATCTGTATACTTATAACCTCATGTCTACTACACAACATGAGTTCTTTAAAGAGCATACTATAATACTACTACTGCCATCCTATCTCTTACATTGAGCATTGCAAGTGCTAGAGACAGAGGAATTGTTCCTGGCACAGCATACATTGACCTCTCAAAAGTCTTTGATCATGTTGATCACCGCTTTCTGTGCTCCAATTTTGGTAACCTGAGAGTATCCTGCTCGGGACTTCCCTGGTTCAAAAACTACCTCAACAACAGGTATCAGTAAGTCAGGTTTGGGACCTCCTTCTCTGACCCTGCACCTACCTTGGTAGAAGTGCCACAAGCCCTCATACTAGGACATCTCCTCTCCTCTTCTTCCTCCACATCAATGACATACATCAGTGCCTCTCACATAGCACTCCCATTCTCTATGCAGATGACCTTTCATAGGTTTCATAGGTAAGTTCAAGCGAATATGGACTAAAAGTCCATGGTGCTTGCCGGTTAGTGTTATTTAAAGCAAAATTTGGCTTTGTCTTCAAATGCTTGGTCTAAGCTCAGTTTAAAGGAGTCCATATCAGGGCTGCTTACTACTTTAGTTGGAAGGTGGTTCTATGTTGAAATGACTCTATGACTGAACCAATTTTTCTTTTGAAGTGTATTCCATTTGCCCAGGACTAGCTGTTTAGAGTGTCTTCTAGTGCTGATTCTGTTCTCTCTAAGCACTATCCCCAAGTCATCCCTGAGGGTTGGGTCATTTATTGCTTTAAAAAGGAGACATATGTCCCCTCTTAATCTCATATAATGGAGTGTGTACATGTTGAGCAGCCTCAGCCTATCCTCATAGGACCTATCACCCATTCCGGCTGTCGCCTTGGTGGCTCTGTGCTGTACTCCCTCAAGCTTTAAGATATCTTCATGGATGTAAGGTGACCATACCTGCATGTAATACTCCGGGTGGGGTCTAACCAAAGCGACATACAACGGAAGAATCACTTCCTTTTTTCTACTTGAAATATGTCCGAGGATACAATTTAAGATGTGATTTGCTTTTTTGACTTGAGTTCTACAATGAGATCTAAATTTCAAGTCTGGGCTGATTGTTATTCCCAAATCTTTTTCTTGGTAAGTTACTGCTAGGTCATTGTTCCCCAGTTTGTACTTATGATGGTTATTGTGAGTATCCAGGTGCATAACTTTGCACTTACCGGTGTTCAGGACCAATTTATTGTAATTGGTCCAGATTAATATACTGTCAAGGGCTAGGTGAAGGCAACATTGTTTTGGGAGTTGTTCACCACTATGCCTATCTGAGAGTCATCTACAAATTTCAAGATCCATACATTAGGCATATTGATTATAAGAGGAGGCAGTATAGTGCAGTGGTCTAAGGCTCTGAGCTGCAAATCTGGTGACATCCAGCAGACCAGACCTGGGTTTGAATCCCACAGCTTCCACTTGCCTGTGTGACCTAAGCAAGTCACTTAACCTCCTTGTGCTCCCAGGTCGCTCCTGTAAAAAAGCTTTCAGCTTAGTGTGCTATACCTGGTTAAACAACTGAACAAAAAAAAAAAGTGTAGAGATATAAATATTAAAAAAGCAGGGACCCAAGACAGAGCCCTGAGGTACCCCACTGGTAACCTGGGCCCATTCTGAGAACTCTCTATTTATGGTTACCCTCTGTTCTCTTCCCTCAAGCCATCTGACAATCCAGTTTAGTACATTAGTCTTTAGTTTGTAGGTTCCCAAAGTGTTAATAAGTTCTGAGTGAGGAAGCTTATCACAGGCTTTAGAAAATCGAGGAACACAATGTCCACTGCATTCCCTGGTCCTTTCCTGCTAACATTTTCATGGAAGGTTAGTAGATTAGTTTGACAGGACCTAGATTTAGTGAACCCATGTTGCAGAGGATCTATTAGCCTGGATTGGTCAAGAAATATTAGTATATGGTCTTTGATAATGCTTTCTAAAATTTTACCCATTAGGGAAGTCAGACTGATGGGTCTAAAGTTTTCAGGGTTGGATTTTGTTCCCTTTTTTAGGATGGATACAACAGTAGCAATCTTCCATTCATGTGGGATTTCGCCAGTGCCTAAGAAGTATTGAAATATGTTCGTTAGTGGTAAATAGATTAATTCCACTATTTCCTTTAGAACCCTAGGACGGATTTCATCAGGCCCTGGTGATTTATTTGCATCCAGTTGCTTTAACCTATTGAGTACTTCTTTAGGTTCGATAGTGATCTGGTCAGGTAATGAAGTTATGGCAGGTTTTGGTAAATTAGAGCTGACCTTATTAAATACAGTGCAAAAGTATTTGTTCTGTATATCAGCAGCTTCCTTGTTACTGGCTAACTGGCCTGAATCATTTAAGAAGGGACCTATGGTAGTGGTTCTGCCGCTTAATTGTTTACTATGAGAGAAAAAGGTTTTTTTATTATTCTTTACCTGGTTGGCTAATTTAATTTCATGCTGTGATTTAGCTATTTTAATTTTAGATTTAACTTGTTTTACAAGGTCTCTATACTTAATGCTATGATGAGTATTCCCATGTTTAATACACTTAAACATTTTGTTTCTCCTATTAATAAGCCTCTTGATTGACAAATTCATCCAAGCAGGTATTAATCTTTCAGTATCTTCATATTTTTTGGAACTTGGGATATTAGATTAAATCAAGTTTTTTAATTTATTGAGCAGTAAGCCCCATTTTAATTCAGCCAAAAGACTGGCAAACTCGTTGGACCAATCCCAGTTAGATAAGCTGGTGTTTATTGATGTAAAATTAGCTTTATGGAAATTTAGTATTTGGTTACACCTGTGACCACTTTTCTTAGGTTCCTGAGATTTGGAAATCAACAATGTTATGGTCGCTGTTTCCAGGGTGCACTAGTGGTAATGTTGGTCATACAATTTTCAGTATTAGTTAAGAAGATGTCAAGAATTTTATCATTTCTAGTAGCTTGTAGGACCGTTTGTTCTAACTAAGCTGGTCAAAAGTATCCAAGTATGTAAGTATAGACTACCAGTTTTAGTAGTGGCTGTTGTCAAGGTCCAATCAATATCACCAAAATCAATATGTTGTTGGATGGATCAAGGTTCTCAATGTAATTCAATAATTTAATATCATTATCTGGAGTCATTGAGTGGGGTCTGTATACTAGACCTATGGCAAATGAGGGGCCACCCCAAGGGGATAGTGTAATCCAAAGTGTTTCCAGATTGTCAGTATCTCCTATGGCCTCCTCACATTCTATAGTTTCATGAAGGTAGATGGCCACACCACCTCCTTTCCTGTATTCCATGCTTTTTGAGAATACATTATATCCTTGTATGTTTTTTTCCCACGGTTCATTCTCGTCCCACCAGGTCTCGGTGACCAGGGCAATTTGTATGTCATTTAAAGCTAACAAGGGTTTAAATTCATCACATTTTGTGGTCAGGCTTCTAGCATTAATTAGTACCCCCTTCCAGTCATTGTTAATGAAGTATGCCCTATTGTTGCTTGATTTGCTGCAGTGCTTAATATCCCTGGTAGCCCTCCCCCTGTCTTCCAGTTAAAATGGAATTTTAGGACTTTGTTAATTTTTTCCCCCAAAATCTTAGTACTGAAATGGTTTAGATGTAAACCATCCCCTTTGAAACAGGCTGTATTACTGAATGTTACAGAACTGTCCATAAATCTGATGTTTTCTGAAAGACAGAATTGTCTTAGCCAGGCATTCAGTTTATAGATATATGAATTTTTATATGTTTGTCTCCCGGTAGTGGGTAAAACCCCAGATAATATAATTTCCCCATTTTTCTTTTTAATCTGATTAACAATATTTATATAATCAGCCTGGATGTCTTCCATGCTGTGTGAGGATAAATAATTGATGCCCACATGTAAAAGAACAATAGAGTTGGTGGTATTTTCTAATAGACCATCCAGGAGGGGTATAATGTCACTGGTATGCACCCCAGGGAGTGAACTTACTTTAACATGTGCTTTCTGTCCCTCACACAGCATAAATTGACCTCTAAAAAGTCTTTGATCATGTTGATCACCACTTTCTGTGCTCAAGTCTTGGTAACCTGAGAGTATCCTGCTTGGGACTTCCCTGGCTCACTTCCTGCGTACAAATTACATATCTGATGTCAATAATTAGCTGTCATCCAAACTCCAGGAGGTACAAAAGTGAATCTTTGCTAATAAGCTCCTCCTAAACATCTCCAGAACCCAGGTGGTGCTCTTTGGCTTTACTCCAAGACCTTAAAACAGTCCATCTCCATTCTCCATCTTATGCAGTGATGGAACCCAACCTGCATCAGTATCCCCCTTTAATTATTTTGGAGTAATATTGAACCCATCCCTGGCCTTCCCCTGACATATCACAGGCATATGTAAATCAGTAAAAACCAAGCTGGGGCTTTCATATAATGTCAGCCATAGTCTAATTCCCAAGCCCACTTAGCCATTGTCCATGGCATCCTACTCCCTAAGCTTCTTTATGAGAAGGCTATCTTTTCTGCCTCAGCCAAAGCCATCATTTAGAAGTGGGATGTGATGAACAATGTTTGCTGTTTTGCCCTGGCCTCAAAATGCCTTGCCTGCCACTTTTTTGTTGTATCCAAATGTGGGTAGCTTCCACCAGTATTACTGCTAGATCTCACCCTGCATGGTGTTGTTTTCAATACCCTGCATAAGAAGTCCCCATTAACACCTGCTTTCCTCCTTCAACCTGCTAGCTGTGTTTCTCCCTTAAGATCCTCCAATCATGGCCTACTTTCCATGCCCAAAATGAAAATGAAATTGGGTGAGATCTCATTCTACTGTGTTGCCACACATCTGTGGAACTCCATTCCAAAATAAGCATATTGATCTGATGATAAATGCTTTGTCAGTGCCAGGCAGTACAAGCTTTTCAGAATGGCGTACTATAATTACCTCCAGAAAGCAACTATTTGGTCTTGTACCTAGCTGCTCATCTAAACGCCTGTGTATTTACTGTTCTAGGCCTCACTGTTGTTTCTGAATGATATGTATCCTGTTTCACCTCCCTGTATTTTTGGTCTTATGTTGGCATTGTATTCCACCCATTTCATGTTAACTTTGCTTAGCTGCTGTTATAATTGTTTCACCTATGACAATACTGTATGCCATTTGTAAAGTATGCATACTGTTATTGTCTGTTGCTGTACCCTCCAAGGTTGTGCCTGAAAGTAGGCATTTAATTGTCTAGTGTACTTGTTTGGTTAATACAAAACTAAATAAATATAGTTATGGTGAATAATTACACAGTGACATGACTTGTTTTAACCAATCATACAGCTTCATTTATTCATGCCATTTTATAAATCCAAATAAAAATCTTCATTTGAAACTACCGGTACATCTTTTTATTTTGTCTTCTATCTCTTGCAAGCATGACATGGGGGTACCAGGTCAGTAAGAAAATGGAGGCAAGACCAGGGGTTGGGGCAAAATGGATCCAGAGGGAGGCAGATGATGGTGGTCAAACAGGGTCATAGAAAGTTGCCTGCCTGAATGCTAGAAGTCTTGGGAGCTTTAGGTTGTAGAGGTGAGCCCAACTGGACTTACTTGCTGAAAGAAAACCGAGCATCCAAAACTATGACTGGGACCTCCTGTCCTGGGCTACACCCTTTAAGCCGTAGAAAAGTACAAGTAAAGTACAAAATGTTGGCGTTTGAAGTGTCACTGCTGCTGTTTGTCTTGTGACTCATTGTTATCCACTTTTATGCTATAAGAAAAACAAATTGATTAAAAGCACTTTATACCCTGAGGGGCTGGTCCATCAGTGCAGCAGTAGAGCTACTGCTTATGATGCTGGCAACCTGAATTCAGAAGTGATGTTGGGGTGTTGGAAGGTGAGCCAGAGGGAGCAGGATTGAGCATCTGAAGGATTGCTTTCCTCCTCAGGGAGAGTGCTTGCAGGGACTGGTGCTTGCCTGCCCTCTAGCAGAAGCTTAGGGGTAAGGCACCCATGACTGCCTAGAAAGTTAAGGAGGAGTGAAGCAGAAGCTGCCATGTGGTGTGTGGGAGCATGCAGTACACATCATAGCATCACTGCAAGCCATGCCACTCGGGGGAACCTGGAAAATGGGAAAAAGCTACCAGCAGCAGGATGGCACCTGGACACCTGCAGGCCCTTCACCTGACCAGCTGGGCTTGCCAGACCAGCAACTGGATCCAGATCCCAACAGAGGGTTTGGGGGACTCTGTCATCCCTACTGGGTGGGCAAGCCCTGGGGTTATACTGGCTGGCAGATATGTGCCAGTGGATGGAGGGTGATAGGGGTGGGATGTCCTGGCAGACAAGAGTTGTCCACTGGGGGGACAAAAAAGGAAGCATTTGATACCATAGCCTGGGTTCTTGTGCTGTTTGTCTGTGTGCACATAACCCAATTATTTGATATATGAAATTGGTGTACTGGGCTCTGCAGTTGTGATTGAAACCAGATACAGTTTTTAGACGGATGGGCAGAAACATAAAGAGTAGGGTTGCCCTGTACATTAAAGAAGATATAGAGGTCACCAAGGATATCAATGATATATCAATGGATGAGGAGAGAGATGGAACCAGTCTGAATGCAACTGACAACAGTGAGAGGGAGGAAAATTAGGTCAACACAGTATATAGACTGTCAAATCAGAATGAGGACAATGATGAGGCTCTGGGGAAGAAAGCAGAAAGGCATCAGTAGAGGGTGACATTGTGCTAATAGAAGAGCTTAACCTGCTAGACGTTGACTAAGTGATCCTGATTACCAAGAGTAGAAATGCAGTGAATTTAAAACTGCTGGAAAGTGGATGCTGGCGGCCACTTCGCATAGCACAATGTTACGTGGAAGTGGTCACTGAAAGTGCTCACTTCGCCTTCTCATTATGACTTTGCATTGTCATTTTGCCTTAACGCTGTAAGGTAAAGTGACAACAATATAGGCACTTCCCACACATCACATGGCTTACAGTACTGTAAGTCACATGCTTTAGTCAGGCAGGAAGGCAGTGAGTCAGAAAAGCAGTTAGTTTCACTTTCTTCTTTGCAGTGGTAGACTGAGGAAGCCTTTTGGGTGTAGAGAGAGGAGAGTTTGTAGTTGGTAGTTGGTATCTTGCGGTCTGACCAAAAAAAACAGCCTTTTTAAAAGGTAAATCTTTAGTTTTTTTTGTAGTGTGTTTTTTCAGTTCTTTTTTGCTACTGATTTTTTTTATAAGTTTAGTTTTGTGAGTGTGACTGTGTGACTGTGTGTGTGCAAGTGTGTGAGAATGTGAGAGTGTGTGTGAAGGAATACTGTGAGACATAGGTCACAGTCTGAGGGACTTGTGCGTGATGGACCCGGGAGGAGAGTCTGTGGCCCGTGGGCATGGGCAGAGGGAGGAGGTGCACACACATGGGGGTGGTCGGGTGTCATTGGACTGCTCCTGACTGGTGTTGCATCTCCCCATCTGGAAGCAGTAGCAGCACCAGTGCCACCGGGCGGTGGCACATCCACCGAGTCTGTCACTACCACCACCACCACCACCACCACCACCAGTAGCAGCTGCAGGGACTCCAGCAGCACCCCCTCCACCACCTCAACAGCTGCAGGTGGAGCCCCAGGTGAATGAAGGTGATTCTGGCAGTACATCTGGTCCCCCCCCCCGCAGCTCCCCAGTGTGGCAGTTTTTTAACTGTGTGGGGGGGGATAGCACCATTGTGGTTTGCTGTTTGTGTGGATTGCATGTGAACCGTGGTCCCAAGGGGACACATTTGGGGACCGGTAGCCAGTGCACACACATGGCAAACCACCACAAGGTGGAGTGGCAGACTGCCACCGAAGGGACCAGGCATCCACCTGCTGGCCCTTCTGTAGCAGTGGCAGAGGGTTCTGGGGGTGTTGTGCCTCGCTGCCACAGCAGGAGGGCAACATCAGCATCTGCTCCACCACCACCACCACCACCCCCACCACAGCCACCAGCACCACCATCACCACCACCACCACCACTACCTGGCTTTCCTGCTGCAGTGGACCCCATCACAGTGCCTGCAACTCTGGCAGACATTGCACTTGTGTGGGTAGCCATTGAGGAAAGCAACGAGAGGGTGGGTGCTGTGCAGCAGCAGGTGGATTAGATCTAGCAACAGCAGCTGCAGATATTGTCAATGCTCCACCTGCTGCTGGAACACTATGGAATCCCCCATTTAGGATTTTTTCAGGGACCTCCACTGCTGTGCTGCTGTAGTGTTTTGTGATTTTTTGTTTTGTTTAATAATAGACACTTGCCTTTTGTTATAATGCAGTGCCTCAGTAATGTTGACTTTTTGTTGTGGAGTGCTTACAGTAACAAGAGCCTTGTTAGTGGAAAAGTGCCCATGTTTTACCACAAACTGACCATTATAACATAAAGAAACATTTGGAAAGCTGCCGAACATTCACTATAATGGAGCACGCACCCATGCTCTCCCTGGCATCATGTCCTAACGTTGCTGGGGGGGACAGAATTTGGGCAGCTTTTCAGAATGGGAATTCCTCCGTGACTTGACACACTTTAATGAAATTATGAGCAGTTCTGACAGAAATGTATTGTACTATGTAAGGACATGTGGAGCTAGAAAGATTCCCTAGGAGGTAAGGCACCCATATATTGGGTGCAACACCATAATAACTATGTAACTTGGTGAATCTCTGTAAAGCAACAGTGCAACAATCTGTTGAAAATGATCTATACTTTTTAATGCTATTTTACATTGCCACTTTACTTACATCCTGACTTGTATGACACTATAATTTCCAGTATTTGAGTCTGCTTTACTGCTTTTTTTCATGTCTGAAAAAATAAAAGGAGCACTCTTTTTTCATACAGTTACAGGTCTTTGTCAATATTTTCTGCTGCTTTTCTTCATCAGTTGTTATATATCACTTCTGCTGTAAAATCAACAGTTATGCAGCAGGCAGTGTTTTATGACCTCACAGAACAATATTTATTGAAAACAGCTGCAAGTAGTGCTAAAAACCTGGTCAGCACAATATTGAAAGGCATGCTCTTTTTTTCAGACAATGAGAAAGTAGTAAAGCAGACAGAAATTGTGAAAAGAAGGGTATCATTCAAGTCATGACTGGAGGTAACTAGTGGCTGGCAATGTAAAATAGCAAAAAAGTACAGGTCATAATTGTCACCACATTCTTGCAATGCTGCTTTAATTTATAATTTAAGTATGACATCATGTGCTCACAATCACAACACACAAAATGCATCTGTCTGGTGTGCAGAAAATTGACAAGTGGTAGCGAAGTGAAATGGGAGCGTTATACCACATACAAAGTCCCCCAGAATTAATGGTGCACACAGTCATGCACGTAGTACTCACACAGAGTCCCCAGATTTTTTCTGCATGCCCAAAATGCATCTGTCTGGTGTACAGAAAACTGACAAGTGGTAACAAAGTGAAATGGGAACATTACACCCCATGCAAAGTCCCCTCAGGAATCATGACCATGAGTGAATTGTTGCTGGTCCAATGTGTGCTGTGATTCCCACAAATGCAATGTGATCATCTTAACTGGATGGAAGGGTGCCCTTTGTCGCTACACTAATAGTAGCCTTGGTGAGTTGAGATATATATATATATATATATATATATATATATATATTTTGTATTTTGTAGGTGGGGGGTTGACATATATAGACATGTACTCATTGTATTGTTTTGTATCACAGGTCACAGATAGTGTTGGTGTGCACATTCCAGTGCTTGATGACAACTTTTTGTGTAGAAATTTGAAATGGATAACTCTCAAGCCAAAGAAGGTAAGTAGTTTTCTTTTTTTGGGGGGGAGGGGAAGCATATTGGCAGGTTTGTCTCATTAATAGTTTCTTATTTGGTTACTTCTTCACAGATTTCATCTGCATCCTTCTCGAGTCTGGTTGTTAATGATAGTCATGGTCATCAATTGAAATGACTTCTGCGTGTTGCATGTCTGCCCCAGCCTGGGGGGGAGGGGCTGATGTTGAAGAACTTCTTTGGATAAAGCAACTGTGACACAACAAAGCATCTGGAAGTTTCCCAAAAAAAGAAATGAATGACTTCTTACAACTTGATTGTCCCTGGTTCTCAATCTCAAGTCAAGTCACATTTCAAAACCACATCTTGTCAAGTACCAAAACCTGTGTGCAACTTTTTCAACACTGTCATGGATGCACAGCTGCAAGTGCAGAATACAGTGCATGATATCTTGCAGAAATAGTTTTAGTGACGTACACATGTCACCTAGTTTATGAACTGTACTCAGTCGCATTTGCTGCAGTCTTTTAAAAAAAAATTGAACAGATGAAATTAAATCTTGATACTTACCATTATGAATTTGAAATGAATATTCCATAGGCTCCTGTGTACGGTACAGCTACAGTACCATTCATACCGACTTTCAGCAAAGGAGAGTTTTTTTGTTAACCTGTAAAAAAAACAATATACGTTTACTGTATGTGTTTGACCATTGCAGCTCGGAAACGCTACAGAAAACAAAACATACTGTACAGCTAAAGGAAGTTAAATAGCATAAAAAACATTAGTACACATACTCACTTTATAGTTTAAATTTTTTTTTTTTAGTTGTTTAACTAGGAGAAGCACACTAAGCTGAAAGCTTTTTGACAGGTGCATCCTGGGAGCACAGGGAAGTTAAGTGACTTGCCCAGGGTCACACAGTATGTAAGTGGAAGCTGTGGTATTCAAACCCAGATCTGGTCTGCTGGATGTCACCAGATTTGCAGCTCAGAGCCTTAAACCACTGCGCTATACTGCCTCCCTTAATATTAAGAAGCTTTGTGCCTGTGGCTGATGGATGTGGTCTCCTGTTCGACTCCCTCTGCCTTGGCATGGTCAATGTAATGGGGAAGCATTGTCTGAATGACAGTGGTAGTGGGTGCTGGTGGTGATAGCTGCAGCACATGAACACATTCCCTGTGACATTTTCCTTCATCTGGTGGTGGTGGCAGTGGCTAACACCAGTACTAGTGGTGGTGGTGGTGGTCCGGGGGGGTGGACAAACTCATTCTCTGTGGTGGCACTGGCTAACATCACTCCCAGTGGTGGTGGTCTGGGGAGGTGGACAAACTCATTCTCTGTGGTGGCAGTGGCTAACGTCAGTCCCGGTGGTGGTGGTCTGGGGGGGTGGGCAAACTCATTCTCTGTGGTGGCAGTGGTTAACATCTGTCCTGGTGGTGGTGGTCTGACTCCAAGGGGCACACCGCCTTTTAACAACTTCAGTTAAAACCTGCCAACATTAACCACATCATCATCCCTCATAAAGAAAGCTGCCCCACAGGCATCTATGTGAGTCCTGACCATGGGGAAATTCTTTCTCCACTGTGTCATCATCTACATCAGTGGTGGGCCATTTCATGCTGCCACTGCCAGTGACACCAGGATGGTCTATTTCTACATCTCCAAAACCACCATGAGTAGGCTGGGGTATGAATATCGAGGTTACAGTCTGTGCTGGTATGTGCCTGTCATTCATTTTTATGAATGTTAGCAAACTAACATTTTCAGGACAGAGGTTTGTCTGATGATCCCTGACTATTGCACCTGCTGAGCGGAATACCCTCTCAACACTTACACTGGAGGGTGGGCATGTCAGGTACTTCAGTGCCACTGCAGCCAGCTCTGGCCATTCACTGACCTTTCCACTCCAGTACAAAAGAGGATCATCAGTTATTGACAGATGCCTGTTTTCAGACAAATATGACTCAGCCATTCTCTGTGCCACACTAAGTCCAGTGGTTGATGCATCATCCTGTTCTCTGGAATCATTGATTTCACAAATCCCCACTTGGGACAAAGCCTCCCAAAACAGGTTGATGCCAACTGCTTTGGATGACAGACCACCTGAAACTGCAGTCCCTTTCCCCTTACAGGATATGCTTGATGGTCCTCCAGGTACACCTTCAGACAGATTATGCTGCTGAGGTTTGTTGACCTTGGCATGTGACTTCTGTGCTCCATGAACCAAGGCACTTCAGTTGCCCACTGACATTTTCTACCTGTTCAGGCCCTCGTCCAGTACTGAGGCAATTCCACGTTTGTATCATGGGTCCAGCATTGTTGCTATGGCAAAGTTGTCACCACGCTGAATGCTCAAAATGGACGATTCTGGTCAATACTGTCAGCACGTGTTTCAGCAACATACTGCTAGCACTGTCTCTGGCAACATCAAGACCATGCTGTACATTCACCAATATCTGCCTCAGCACCCGCAACAGCGAATTGATTGGCTAATGGAGGCAGACTCGCACTCACCGCCTGTGTGGATATTCAAAAGGATGCAAAATTGCTATTACAGAGTCCATGAGGCGCCACTGTTCAGTCATCATAGACATGGAGGCCCCGGGACTGTCATGGCTACTGTGCATCACAAGATATTCTGAGATGGCTTTGTATTGTTCATACAACCTCTCTGTCATGTATAAAGTGGAGTTTCACCGGGTGACAACTTGCAGCATCAAGCGGTGCTGAAGGAGGCTGTTTCACATCTGCAACTGCTGAAGCTGGTCACAGGCCTTTGCAGATCGTGAAAAGTGAGAGTAGATATGGCATGAGACTGTCAGCATTTCCTTTACATCAGGGTGCTGCAGAACCTCCTGCACCACAAGATTTAAACAATAGGCCTTGCATGGAACATGAAAAAAGCCACCATCGTGATGCATTTCACCACATTTGACCCATTGTCACTTGCTATGAACCCAGCTCTCAGGGACAGGGGGTTCAGCCACTTGTCAATCTCAGTCAGTACCACATCCAACATGTTTTCACCAGTGTGTGAACAGGTCACATTGTGCATAGCAATTCTTGCATACTGTTGAATTCCTGGAAGATTGCTACCACAACACTCCACCTTACTGCACTGATTATTCACACTACCAACATCAAAAACAACCCCCCGGCACCTGCACCCAGTGTGCAGTTATACACAGATATGAACTCCCTGCTGTTTTGCCACTTGTCCATATATCCATACTTAAATGGATGAATGGAGAGGAGGAATGTTGAAGGGCCTGTCTTACTGAGTTGGACACAGTAGGAAACAACTCGGAGACAGCACATGTCAAAAAGTATATCCTGGATGGGACTTTCCATTTTGGACAGACACGTGCAACAAACTGCCAGAACCCAGAATTCTCCACAAAGGAGGACAAAAGATCAATTGCCAGCATTTCAGCTACAGCAGCATTAAGTTCATGTGACACTGTATGATTGGGTGGGTACTTCAGCTTATGCTCAAAAACACTCTGTAACGTGGGCTGACTTAAACGTTTTACATGGGGTGTGATGACAAATGATTCTGCTCTGCGAATGGAAGGGGGTGGAGTGTGGACGTTTGATGAAGACGGTTGCACAGGTGATGATGACAAACCCAGAAATGCAGTTACTTTACCAGATTTGCCAACCGGGGTTGATGTACCACTCGCACTAGACATACAGCATTCACCACCACCACCACCACCAAAACTACTACTCTCACCACCACTGGACAACATTTCAAAATCATTATGCTCCTCCACCTCATCATGCCTGTAGTAATCCACTGCTTTTATTTCCTCACTACTGCACACATTTAATTTCCTACTGGACTTAACACTCATGGAAGGGGATAACATGCTCGTAATGGTTGATGATGAGGGTTAATGCCCCACTGTGGTATTAGCTGCCATCTTGTGCTGAGTCCACAGTGACATGTGCCTATTCTTAAGATGTGTATGCTGTCCTCCTGTGCCCAGATGGCTCCCCCTTTTTACCTCGACTCACACGCACATGGCAAACCTGGCAGATTGCAACTGACTCATCATTTGCACCTTGAACAAAAATATCCCAAACAAGGGATTGTGAGGCTCTACTTTTAACATGTCCATGATGCTGCTTATTGAACTCTGTTATTTTAAGCACTGAAGTGGGGGGAGGGTGCTACGTGATTTTTTGGGCAGTGCAAACCAGGACTGCAACTGATCACCACGACTACCTATCATTATTACTGGGTCATCATCATCATCACCATCAACTGAAACTGGTAAATCACAAGTTTTACGGGGGATTAATGCAAACAGACCCAGACACAGCCACCTTCAATTTCTTTCCGGTTCTCAACTGGGGTCAATTACATCATCATCATATTCATCAACATCACCCACATCCACATCTTCTGCTTGATGCTGGCATGTGGACTGCATGGTGCAACCACAACAACATCATCATCATCATCATCACATTCATCATCATCATCATCAACACCACCATCACCTGATATTTTTTCACCACACTGTGAATCACTGCATGGAAAATTGTGACATGAACCATGGTGGAAGAAATTTACATTGCATGCTATCATTGACATGATTATCAGAATCCTCAGGTTCAGTTACTGGGATGTTACTGGGAAGTATGACATCATCTACACTGCCACTCACTTGCACTGCTTCACACTCCACTATATTTTTGGACACGGTACACTGGTCAGAAGTCAAACTTGAGGCAGCAATACTCATACTACCACCACCAACAACTGCACTAACACCACCTACTGGGACATCATCTCCTCCAACTATGAGTGAAGCTACTGATTGGGTAGTAAAAACATTGCAGGAGAAATACCTTTCTCACATCAGCAATACACTTCTGCTTCTGCGTACTACCATGACCACAGACTATCTTACCACTGGCAGCAGTGCCATGGCGAGAACCAGCTTTGCTTGCACATCTCTTTATGGGCATTTTGGGGGATCAACAACAATATTCTAAACAAATTTAGATTTTGGAACGTTCACTCTGGGTGGGGGGATGCTGTATGTGAAGTCAAAAAAACAACTGTGGCTTCAGCAACAGATAGAGACCCAAATTCACAAGTGAAAACAACACCTTAACTAACCAGTGGTGCTGATGTCACAAACAATCCAATCTGGAAAACAATTCCTTTTGCCGGTGGGGGTGGGGGTGGGGAGCACTGACTGCAGATTTTTACGACAGTACAAGCAGCAGAACAAAGAACAGATACCACGATGGCAGTACAAAATCATGCAGCTGCAGTGGATAGCAGGTTCACACTGCTGCACCTGCAATTGCACTGTGGCACAATAAAAGATGTATTATTTGATGTCACACAGCACTGCACACACACACACACACACTCACACACACAATTTGTCTACAACGAGTAACGCGTAGCAAATTTAAAAGTTCAGTAATATGCCACGTATTGTAAACAACCTGAAACTATGAACTGCTGCATCAGATCCACACAACACACAATCAGCAAGAAAATTTCAACAATTACTGACAATATTACTGTGTGTACATTAACACAGTCAGTTATATAACAAAAATATAACCAAAAAACAAAGAACTCTCTATTTCTCCAACTTAAATCGACCTACACCACAGATACTCCCCTCCCCAAAGTACACTTTCACTGTCTTTTACTACACTTGTTGTACATTAACATTCAAAATCCACACACAAACAAAAATGCTCGATGATATGAGCACAAGAGGGTTTCCTACAATTGATGAACTAATGTTTGAGCAAAAAAAATAATCAAAAAGGCTTTTTTTTAACAGCTTTTAGAAGGTTTGAATCACAGACAGCTCTCAGAGCGCAGTCTCCTATAGCTTCCACACACTACCCGAACTGAGGCTGTGCAGATCAATATAAAGCCCATGTGACCTGAAATCCCATGAATCACTGCAGAATTCACCTTCGGAGCTTAAAAACAAGGTGAAGTGAGGTGAAGTGCATTGTTTTCAATGCACTTCACCTTTTTAATTGGTGAAGTAGTGGTCTGGGAAGGCGGAGTAAAGCAAAGTCATTGTTTTCAATGGGCTTTGCGTTACCCATCAGAACGTGAATTACTCCGCTTCGCATTGCGGAGCACTCCACAAATTCACCTTTACTTCGTGAATCACTTCACTGAGCGGATTGAGCCCACTTAGCCCAACACTAGCCAAGAGTGCTAGGGAGTCAGGCATTTGTACAGTAGAAGTGCTACAGAATTGTCTTCTTGTGCAGTAGGTCAAGAACCTACCAGAGAGGGATTATTCTGGATTTGATACTCCTCAACTGAGATACCATCAGGGATATCAGCATGATGGAACCTCTTGGATACAGGGACCACAATTCAGTGTGGTTTCACATAGCCCTGTAGGCCCACCACTTTAACTCTAAAACAAGAATCCTAGACTTCTTAAACAGCAGACTTTGGGAAAATGAGGGAGTTGTTCAGGAATATATTAGTAGAGTTGGTAAGGGTGGAAATGTTAGATTCTAATTGGGATATCATTAACAGTGTGATAACAGAAGCCATGGATACCTATATGAGGCAGGTAGAAAAGAATTGGACATATTAAAAAAAGCGTATGGCTTTCCAAAGGGGTAGGAGAGGCAGTTAGAGCAAAACAAGTAGCTTTCCAGAAGTACAAGGGTGAGCTGAATGAGATCATCAGTGAAAGATATCTGGAAAAGCTATCTATAGGCCATAAGATAGTTAGAAAGGTTAAAGCAGATAGATTGCTGAGAATTGAGGCAGGTATTAGGAGGAAGAAAAATCCTTCATTAGATTATATAAATGAAAAGAGCAAAATGAAATAGGGAGAATAGCGAGACTGAGACATGGGGATGGGTGGAAGTGGAAAACAAAAAGCAGATATCTTGAATGAATATTTTTGTTTAGTCTTTACAGTAGAGGAAGGTAGGCCACTTCCAGGGTGTGGGATTCAAGCCCTAGGAGTGACTGGACAAATGCCAGAAGTGGAGTTGGTATCAGAGGAGAGGATACGCAAAGGACTCGAAAGACCTCGAAAGTGAATAAATCATGAGGACCAAATGGCATGCATTCTACAGTACTAAGGGAAGTGAGTCAGACTGTAGTGGCACCTTAATGGCTGATTTATTTAATTACTGCCTACTAACAAGGGTAGTACCAGTGGACTGGAGAGTGACTAATGTAATGCCATTCCACAAAATTAGAGACAAGGGTGATCCCGGAAACTACAGGCTGTCAATTGACCTTAATTGTATGGGAGGTGATGGAGACCATCAAAAAGGTGAAACCAGTAGAATCCTTGGAGAAAACCAGTCTAAAGGACAAGAGGCATTATTATTAGCTGACCCAGTGGCGCTGAGGGTTGAGGTGCTGGATGCCACACCTCGCGCCACACCGGCGACCCAGATTCGGGAACCAGCCTGGGTCATCGGGGGTTGGCAAGGAAGGGAGAGGATTGAGAATCTGGAGGACGGCTCTCCTCTCCCAGGGGTGAGTTTGGGTTTCCCTTGGTGCAGTGGTGACTCCTGGTGGTGATTGGGTGTATCGGCTGGGCCAGGCATGCTAATGGGAGGAGCGTGGCAGATGCCTACTGCCTTCCGTGCTGGCGTCATTGCACGTCCGGCTCCTGGGGGTAACTACAAAAAAAAATCCTCTCCTGGCAGCAGTATGAAGGCACCGACCAATGACCTGATCAGTGGGCCAAACAAAGCCCAACAGTCGGGGACGAGGGCATAGGGTGATGCGGTATCCTCTCCCGGTTCTCCCCTTGCTGGGAGAGGCCCCACTGTGGGGGGCAAGCCATGGTCCTCCTTGCTTCGGCAGTCATGGCGGAGGCTGACTCCACCTGGATCAGTTGAGCGTCAGTGTATTTCACCTGATAGGGGTAAGCTTACCCCAAGCTGCATTAGGAGTGCATAAAAGAAAGATGACCAAAAAAAAAAGAGGCATTATTATTGATTGATGGCAGGCAGATCATGCCAGATTTGCATGACTGACTTTTCTGAATGTGTTACAAAGGCTGTGGACAGGAGCCAGACAGTATACGTGCTGCAAAAGAACTTCAGCAAGAGCTTTGACTCTGTGCCACACAGCAGGCTGCTTAAAAATCTGGAGGACCTGGAGGCGAAGGGCAAGCTCACCAAATGGCTAGGGAACTGGTTGTGAGGGACTCGGAAGGTGGGAGCTAATGGCAAATTCTCTAGAAGCAGGAAAACAGAGCAGACGTAATCATTCAGGACAGCTGCTTTTTGTTCTTCTTCCTGTATTAACCCCCTTGTAGCCTACCCTCCCTGCTTCCTTTTCCTTTAATAAATCTGAAGAATTGTTTTCTCCACCCTTGACCCTCCACGATACACAGCTCCATGTCTGCCCCATTACTCCTGACTGTCCTCTTTGCTTTCTTAGTTTTATTTTGTACTTTCCCATATTCCTCCTCCCCATGCTTTTCCTTGTACCTGATGAAAGCCTTTATCTTGGCCCTCACTGTTTCTCTTACCCTTTCTAAGAACCATAATGGTTTCTTGTACCTGTTTCATTTGTAACAATTTCGCGAATGACTGCTTCCTCGAGAATGGTCCCTTGATTGCCCCCATCTTTCTCCAACATGTCGGATTCTGTCCACCCTGGTCAGTTTGTCTCAGTCCAGCTCCCTATCCAGTTGAAGTCTGCTCTTCTGAAATCTAAGACTTCAGCTTTTGATAGGGCATTCTGCTGTCAAGGGCCAGCTGCACCAATGGAGTTATGGTTGCTGGGCCCAGTGACTCCCTACCCTCACTCTACCCACCATCTCCAAGTTGACAAGCACTAAATTGAGAATGGCTGCCTGTCTAGTAGGTTCCTTAACCAGCAGCATTGGCATGCAGTCCTGCAGTGTATCCAACAGGGTCAGACTTCTGGTGTACCTGGCTGCTGGAATGTCCCAGTCATATCCAGCAGGTTCAGCCCACCTATCACCACCACTTCCCCTTCTTCTCTCTATCTCCTTGCCAGCTCTTCCCCAAGACCCTGTTTCTCTCTCTCTTCCCTTGCCTGTTGATTTATAGCTCACCCCATCCATATTTTCTTGCCTGAGAGCACTGTGAGGTGAACCCACAGTAACTGTTTCCCCTTTGCTTTCCCTGATGTGTCCATTCTCCATAGACTCTATGCCCCAGACATATGGGCTATGCTCCCATTTGCCTTTCCCTCTATCCTGGCTAAATATTTCATTTCATTTTTATATTTTATACTTGTAAGCCAATGAAGACAAATGCCCATGTTCATTAGCAACAAGTTTAACAGACAACCATATAACAAAGATGAATTACAAGACATAAGTTAATTACACATAAACCTGCAGACAAAATCAATACATTCAATCAGTATCAAAACACTGGCAAGTAGATTTTACACATAAATACTCATTAACTAATCCCTTAAAAATAGAAATAGAGCTAGTGTCCCTGATATCTATTGGGAGGGAGTTGTAATACAATGGAGCTTTGTATAAAAAAGACCTCTGACTATAACATTTTTTAAAGCAGGGGACAATATATTGTCTAAAAGGGGCTGATCTAATATCACAAAATCACAGAATTGTGATTTGGTTTTAAATAATACTGACATTGTTTTAGGGAGTAAACCCAAAGACTTTTTGTGCATTAACATACTCAAATATTATGTACATGCCTATGACTGACAAGTCCTTGTCATTATTCTCTGTGGTCCAAGTTTCTGTGATGGATATGAGGTCTACCTCAGTGGTGTGCCATCAATGCCTGGAGATCACTGATTTTATTACCCTGACCCTAGCATTAATGCAGATACCCCTTCTGACTAGCTCCAGATCCTCTTTTGGTGATTTGTGATCTACACCTGTATTTCCTCCCATTCTCCTTACCATTTTATTTTTCCCTGTTGCTAGCAGACCCTGTGAGCCTCCCCTTTGCTGCTTCTGCTGCTCTGTTTGAACCTCAGCCTTATTTTTACCCACTTTACTGCTGTGGCAAGATAAGGCCATACCTTATGTTCTAACCACATTTCATGGTGTTTTATGAGAGAAATGCATCATCCATGGTGACACAGTGTAAATTGCAAGGGATCATGGTACAAAGAAAAGCATGGGCCCCAAAAATGATGTAATTTCTTGTTACTAGGCAGAGAATCTGTTTTGCTGCTAGTCAGAGCCTAGAGTTTAATGAAATCATTTAGAAGGAGACAAAAAGAATACTTAAGCACAGCTGGGAGGCCAGGTAGCCCAGTTTGCTTGTGAAAAGCCAGGGCCTCTAGAGGAGCTGTGATGTCTGGACCCCTTTTGTTTTGAGAGCTCTACACTGACTTAATCTTGTTAAGCTGCATGGGCTACCATTCAAGTAAATGGTTGTACTGAGTGTAGTTTAATTACAACCATTTCGAAGGAGGGAGGCTTGATGGTTTCCTAAATTCCAGTTTAAACTAGCTGACCTCTAAGCCTTTTTTTCTCATATTCAGAAATGCACATTTGTTGTTTTGTAATAAAATACAAAAGCTGATTGGTTGTGTAGCCATGGAGATGGAATGCTAGCCAATTGCAGAGCAAATCAATATTCAGTGGACTTGCCCTTTGAGAAAATTCATAAAATAAGGGTGCAAGACTGTAGCTGTGCCTTTTGCATTTGAGGACCCTGTCTGCTTAGAGAGCAGAGACAATTTCTTCTCAAGACTTCTCCTGGACCAAGAGCCAGGACTTCAGTTACCACTTTTAAGAACACTTTGCACTTCAAATTCAGCAACTAAGGACTTGCGGTAGAACTTTCAAACTAGAATTTTCAAAGTTTAGTTTTTTTTGCATACTTCCATTTTATTTTCCATATCCTGTAACCAATGTCTAAAATTATCTGTCTTTAAGTTATTTACTGCATTTATTAATTAATTAGTAAAGCCTTTTGGCTTACATTTAAGATAATTCTGCCAGTATCTTTTGTGCGCTGTCTTGGGAGGGTTGTTCAAACATATGCTACACCTATATGACTGTTTTAAGGGCCAAACACTACCAAAATGAAGTACCACTAGAGACTCTGTGTATGAAAAGAGGGAAGAAATATGAAAGGTCTCAAGAGGAGTCTGTGGGATTTGAACTGGTCTCTGCATCTCTGGGGAAGACACATAATAATGTGCATAGGGCCCTAGCCTATACACACCTGTGGCTTTTCTGGTTTGTTGTGCAGTGGCTGAGAGGGTTCTATCCAGGAACAAGACTTGAAACTTTATTTGTACCCCCTTGCATGCAGAGAGGGAGCCCTAAGATTCTCTGGCATATGTTCAGTTGTGAAACAACGTGCATGCTAAAAGGACAGAGAA
The DNA here is from genome assembly GCA_016271365.2 of Neoceratodus forsteri. Classification (NCBI taxonomy): domain Eukaryota; kingdom Metazoa; phylum Chordata; order Ceratodontiformes; family Ceratodontidae; genus Neoceratodus; species Neoceratodus forsteri. Next base: position 48,344,869 of record CM057451.1, read on the forward strand.
GGGGTATCCCTGATCCCTGTCACAGGGGGGATTTACTCTATCCCAGGGAATTTCAGCCCCACAGGAGTGGGCTGGTGACAACTGCTACCAGTCCACAGTATGGAGAACCACTAGCTAGGTTCCCATCCCTCACTCCATTTATCATGATTCCCCTAGCCTTAGTGTCCCTCACAGTCAGATTAACTGTCTCATGTAGATGTCAAACTTATTCCCCAGCACTCTTGGCCCTTCTTGTCAGGTGAAGGCCATCACCTTTGAAGAGCCTCCTGTCCCTGAAGTCCCTACATTCGCCCACAAAGTGGTACCCTTTCTCCTGACACAATCTCTTTAGCCATCCATTTAATTCTCTATCTCTTCCTTCTTACTTTATCTTTCCTCCCTTATTCCACACAGAGAGGACCTCAGAAAAGGCCAGGAGGCCAAGTGTGCCTGCAATCTGCCCCGAGCCTCTGAAGGTTATGCTTCACTTGCTACACAGGCTGGTTTGCCAGATCTTTGGTACCCAAGTGTACCACCACACCCAGCTCCTTCTGCCCACTCTGCTATTCTCCTATTCTGTCTGTGTTCTGGATGGCTGATACCTCTGGAAGGCACCTGGCCATCCCCACCCCATCTCCCTCAGCCACCACCCTATTCCCTGGTCATGAATCACCAAATACTAAGATTCTTCTAGCTGCTTTCTTCTTGCTCTCACCCCTGGGCACCACCAGGCTGTCACTTCCATTTCCCTTGACAGATGCAGAGTCCCCTGTGGTGGTATCTGAGTCTCCTCCAGGGACAAAGTGATTTGTTGTTGGGATGGTGTGGGGTTGGTTGACCTCCTTCAGCGTGCCACTGGCATTCTTAACTCTCCCCTCCTACCACTCTCCACCTTCCCTGGACCAGTGGGCCTCTGGGAAGTGGGATGTGTGGGCTGTGGGCTCAGCTGGGTTGGTGCCACAGGAGAAATATCTCTTCCTAACTGAAAAGGTCATGCAGAAGGTGTAGTGACCCCTTCCAGAGTATAACCCTGGAGAATAGTGCCCATAGTCCCTGTAACTGACTTGCTACTAATAAAGCTCATACCTATACTGATCCTTCCGATAACTCTTAGACTTCTAATTGAAATGTTCTAGCAGAAATTTTCTAGCTCCCTCCTTTCTCTGATGCATAGTTTTATCTGCTTATTAAAGATGTTATACCATTTACACAATTTTAGAACAGACTAATGTTGCAATCATAGAGTTGTTTTTGTTTAGAAATATTAGGATAAAATAATATGTGATTTGTAAAAGAATTCATTTTTATTTGCTAACTCCACAAAGGTTAATAGTTTGAAGGACTGGATTCTCCTTCAAGAGCCCCATGCCCAGAATAATATAGCAATAATTTTAGTGAGTGTACCTGTCGAGAAGAACAGGCAAGACAGTTCTATTCTTCTTTATCATCACGTAAACTGAATCTTACGAATATCTAAATTTCAGTGTACCTTGTTAAACTCTGTCACTTGGTTATGCCTGTCTGTAGTCAGTAAAGATTAATTGTTATTTTGTTTCAAAAACAAAAATGTCTAATAAACTTTAATTAAAAAGGCAATACAAATTTATTTTAGAAGTAAGTGTAACCCTCACCCCTGCCTTTTTGCCAAAATGACAGGTGGCATGCTGTTGAAGCTGACAGCAGTACCTGGTGGGGACTGGGTTGGGGGAGGATGAGGTTACTCGGCACAGGGGGGCCTAGGTTTGGCTACTCTGCACAGGGGCACCCAAGTAAATCCGAACACAGGAAGCAATAACTGTAATGTCCAGAACCAGGAATGGGATTCTTCAGTGTGGCTTTTATTCACATCTAAGCTGAACAAACAAAGCATAGATGCAAAGCATAGATGGACCCCCATGGGGCTACATTTCCTGGTAATGCAGATTAGAGACTACAGAACACTTTATCACCATTTCCAGCCCTCAGGCTCTGAACCCACCAGGCACACAGCCCAGACTTGCACGCAGCTTTGGGTACACAGCCCGACTTGTACACACTTGGTTTTCCCCACTGGCCCGGCTCCCCTGCCACCTTGATCCATGAGGTCCATTTGAGGAATGAACCAATTATCCTGTCGTGGCTCCCCCACACCACACTCAGAGTCTGTGAATCTTAGAGAGAATTCTCCTTACAACCCCTCATCTGGGTACGTCCCCATCACTGGCCAAGTGCCTGAGGCAAAGTAGAAAACCACAGAAGAAATCTGTAGAGGTGGACCTGGTTACTAAAGATGGGGGGCCACCCACCTCCAGCTCCCACAGCCCATACCCGGCCATTTCTCTGGAAAAACTGAGCAATTCCTTTGCTGAACTTCTAAATGTAGATTAAGGGTATACGTCTGTCACATCACCTCTACATATTATCTGCATCTCACAAAACTCTGGGATTTGACACATACTTTTACTTGCTTGGCCCATTTCTCTAGGCTTCCCAATATGTAGTTCAATCCCTAGATTTTCACACAAGTCCCAGGGTGAAGAAAACATATGCCCTTTTAGCCAGAGCAGACATTCACCCTTGTTGCAGGTGCCCCACAGGTGACTCACAAATCTTCCATCTTCCAAAATAAATTCTGGACTAACACAGGCAGTTTTTCCTCCACTAGCAGAATTAAGGGGATTGCCCCAGGTATCTGCTGGGAATCTTTACATCCCCCCCCGGACGGAGGAGGCACTGAGACCTGAAAACAGCGGTCTCCACCACTTGAGTACAAACTTCACTTCCCCAAGCCAAACTGCAGACTCTCTCTTTGAAAACTCCCAATGTTCTATCTAACTCCCTTTGCTGCAGATTCCAATGTGGCTTATGCGGCTGTGAAAGTTCTATTGGTGATGTCATCCCTCAGTCTCAGTTGAGACTGAGAACAGAGTGAGACAGTGTGAAACCCATTTAACTGGAGTTTCACAAGCTGCCTTCCCTGCCTACCACTAGGTCTTACTGGGATTCTAGTAACCCCGGATAACAAGGGGGTTACACTCGCCCTTGACCAGGAAAATGACTGTCCGCAGTCATTATTTACCCGGCCTTAGGACATCCCACCCTATGTGCTACCTGCGTAGGGGGGTGATCAGGCCCCCTCCTACCATGTGCAAGCACAGGCAGGCAACACTAAGAGCCTAGAGGCCTTTAGCTGACATATCAGCCTCTACACTATCCATTTACTATGGACACCTAGTGGCTCTGGTAGAACCATCCAGAGCATAGCTCTGATAGATCAGCACTGCGGTCCCTACTGCAGGTCAGGGCCACAGCCTGTCTACCCCCCCAACCCTCTAGGGGAAAACCTATCTGCCTTTAACCTAATACCCCCAAACAAAACAACCCGGGACCTCCCGACCTTGGGCAACCTGCAACCACACACCATTAAAATACCATTTTACTGTCTCCTCCCTACCCCACAACCACACCTGTAGAAGGAAAGGGTTAATACAGCAATAACAACTATAACACCACAGTACTTTAAATTTCTAAACACACTAAAGTACTGATGAGGAACTCCGATGAGCCCCTCCTCCTCTTTCTCTTCTTGTCTTCTCTTCTGTCTTCCCAGGAACACCTGTAAGAAAAAGAAAGACAACACATGCTCCTAATCTGCATACACAGTCTACCTAACCCCCTACCATCAAAACACTGAATAATCCCAAAAAGATTTTTTAGAAAAAGGTAGAAAAACAGTATTTACAGTAGAAAACAATGACATTATTTACAATACACATTTGGGGGGATGGAGTGCCCTAAAAGTCCCAACTAGTGACCACAATGCCCGAAGGCTAGTCCAATAAAGAGTCTCTCCTGGGCCGGAGCCTGGTGAAGCACAGTTCTAACAGGCCAAAGTCCCGAAGGGGAGAGTCTTTGCTGACAGTTCACACATTTTGAAGTCTGTTAGTGTAGGGTGTGCACTGCAATGTCATAAAGATAGAAAAGTTCGGACTTACCAGCCACTTGTAGTATGAAAAATTCGGCACCGACCTGCACCTCTGATGAAGACTCTCCCTGGCAGCATTTCTTCCGATGCAGCTGGGCGGACATGTTCTGGGAACCACAGGTGGGCACATCTGGGAACAGCTGGGCTGATGTCATCTCTGGAGATGGAACCTTAGAACAGGAACAAAAAGAAAACAGCTGGTCCGACGTCATCTGATTACCAGGCAATGAACAGGATACAGCTGGGCTGGTGTCCTCTCTGGATCTGAAGTCATCTGGTGGGCCAGTTGATGGTTTCTGGGAAGGCCAGTACACTGTATACTGATGAATGTGGGGCACCTGAGTCCTGGATATTCGTATTGGTGGATCAATAAGGCACTTCACAGTCTAGTGTGGTAGTATTGACTACTACTGCTTGGCTCTCCACTTTGTAGGCACAGGCACATTTGCTGAGAGGTCCTTGCACTGAGGCCAATAGTACCGGGGGTCAGGAGCTTGAATTATTACCCCGTCTGGGCGCACATAATTCACACAGTGGGAGATTTCATGTCCCTCTCCGTCCACTATTCTCACTCTGTCTATAAACAGTGTCCTGCCTCTCTTCCACTGGGTATACTTTTCGTGGAACAGTCTGTTCTTTACATGCTTCTTGGCCCCAGGATGCACATTTTTCATTGCTTCAGCCCAGATCCAGGATTTCCTGCAGTTCTCAATCTCCTCCCAGACTTTCCAAGGAAAGGTAGGAAAGGTCATACCATAGATCTCATTTGCCTTCCTACGAACCAGTCTTTCCTCTTTATTTGCTTTGGTCAATCCAAGACCGTTGGCCTGGCTTTGGGGTGGCCAGTCCTGGTTCTGTCAGCTAGCATCCTTAAAGAAAGTAGAAAGGGAACCCTGACTTCTTCCTCTTCGAAGCCAGGCAGTGGCATCACCACTTTCTTCCATACATTCCTCTGAGGCAAGATCTTGAGGCTGTGTACCCGGTCCTTTTTCTCAAGGCCACATAGGTTCCCCCTCATCTTCCTCTTCACTGAGGATCTGAGCCCAGGAGTGAGCAGCCATTCTCACTCCTGAGACTATCCACTCATCACTGGGCGTGGAGGTCAACACCTCCCACTCAAAGGCCTCCCGCATCTCATCTTCGTCTAAGAGACTTGGGCTAGGCCCACCCCAGGGATCTATTGATGCTTTATCCGAACTTTCTTTCTGGGATCCAGCATCCAAAACTTCAACTTGGGTTCTGTCTCTAACTCTGCACCCTCTAGCTTTGTGCCACACTCCCCGAGGGGTCTTCCTCCACAGGCTCCACCTGGTGCTGTGTGCTGCCAACTGCAGATTCCTGAACCTTTGTCCATGTGGGAGCCAAACGAATTTGAGGTGCTTTATACAAGCCATATTTTTCTAGGCATCCAGCACAGTGAGGAATCATGAAGACGTCCCTTCCAGCTGTCAAGCATATTTGACATACATGTGCTGGAAAATTAGGAATCGCCACATGAGGAGGCAGTTGCCCTCCATAGCAACACTTTTCAATATCCCTCAGTCTATTCATTGTAGCTGTTACTGCAACCTGGGCATGATCCGGGTAACGAGCTGGTCCTGAGGCCATAACTGCAGAAAAATAAACAAAAGTTCACTGTAACTGAAAGTCCCACTTTACTGAACACACTCTTTAGTTGTAAAATGGCTCCTCTGCTGCTGTGTTTACTTTACTACCCCACCCTGTAATGATGCGGCAGCACTCTGTGCATCAACATTCAGAATCTGGGTCAAGTCATCAAGACCTGATTTACACAAACTACTGATAACTTTTACCAAACTGCACAACTTGCTCTGTTCTTGCTTTAAACACATTTACAGGATTTTCCACAGACTTTTACATGCTGGAAACATTTATTTTACTCACAGTCCTTAAAGCTTCAGGTTTTAGCACAGGATTGCCTGTATACTAGTGCTGTACTTTGCTACAACCCACAGTCTCTCTCTGGCTGCAAACTTTAAACTGAGGCTGAATTTATTACTATGCACACAGTCAATGGCTTAATAGAGTTGCACTTGCTGGCAGGACTTTACACAGTTGTTATTTGCAAAGCGACTACACTGCTGCACACACATTTATATGGCATAGGGCTGAAAATCACTGTTTGAGCAGTTTCTATATTAGTTACTTACTGTTATCAGTAGCAATTTGCTGCGATGGGGAAAAAACAGCCTGCAGCCAGTTCTTGGAGGCCTCAGAACAGAAACGGGTGGGCAGTCCTACCAATCGTCTTTTTTACCATCACTTCTGCAATTTCAATGATCGATTAGTGGGTTGAGCCCGATTTTAAACTAGAAAGTCTGTTTTTAAACTGTTTACAACGATTTTAACACTCCTCGACACTCCTCCACTGCCAGTACATGCACTCCACTCACACTCCCTCTTGAATGCTGGGGCAGTCTCTGTAGAGCTGGCTAAGGGGCGGGACTGATTGCAGCTTAACCAACCACATGACGCCATGCAAATGAGTCTCTTCTTCCTTGCAAGGGCTCTTCTCCTCACAGCGATTGTCGAGCAGGAAAAATTTAAACTACAGAATGCAACTTTTTTTTCTTTACCAACTGACTCCATGGCGGGAGCCCATTTCAGCCATTAAACCTGCAGTCTCTCAATTCATTCAGAAAGCATTTCCAACGTCCAGGGCACAATTTTCCTGTTGCTACCCCTAGTCTTCCACACTTTTCTTCACAACAGTTTATTTTAAAGCATTTCCAACGTTGTAAACTATTTGATGCAGGACAAGGGCACACTCTTTGGCTTTACTGCTCCTTGGTAAACAGCTGGCAATTTTAAACAGCAGCACAAGATCCACAGCACACAGCAACACACTAGGGAAATTGCTTCAGCTTTTTTGGGGGGGGCTACCCACTGCCAGATAGCCAAAACGCTAGCCCCCTTGCCCAAGCACCTTCCTGCCTGAACAAAATCCAAAGCGGTGCCTCCATTTTTGTAACCCCTCACCCCTGCCTTTTTACCAAAATGACAGGTGGCATGCTGTTGAAGCTGACAGCAGTACCTGGTGGGGACTGGGTTCAGGGAGGATGAGGTTACTCGGCACAGGGGAGCCTAGGTTTGGCTACTCTGCACAGGGGCACCCAAGTAAATCCGAACACAGGAAGCAATAACTGTAATGTCCAGAACCAGAAATGGGATTTTCAGTGGCTTTATTCTTCATCCAAGCTGAACAAACAAAGCATAGATGGACCCCCATGGGGCTACATTTCCTGGTAATGCAGATTAGAGACTACACAGAACACTTTATCACCATTTCCAGCCCTCAGGCTCTGAACCCACCAGGCACACAGCCCGGACTTGCACGCAGCTTTGGGTACACAGCCTGACTTGTACACACTTGGGTTTTCCCCACTGGCCCGGCTCCCCTGCCAGTCACTTGATCCGCGGTCCATTTGAGGAATGAACCAATTATCCTGTCGTGGCTCCCCACACCTCACTAGAGTCTGTGACTCTTAGAGAGAATTTTCCTTACAACCCTACGTCTGGGTACTTCCCCCATCACTGGCCAAGTGCCTGAGGCAAAGTAGAAAACCACAGAATAAATCCGTAGAGGTGGACCTGGTTACTAAAGATGGGGGGCCACCCACCTCCAGCTCCCACAGCCCATACCCGACCATTTCTCTGGAAAAACTGAGCAATTCCTTTGCTGAACTTCTAAATGTAGATTAAGGGTAGACGTCTGTCATATCACCTCTACATATTATCTGCATCTCACAAAACTCTGGGATTTGACACTACTTTTACTTGCTTGGCCCATTTCTCTAGGCTTCCCAATATGTAATTCAATCCCTAGATTTTCACACAAGTCCCAGGGTGAAGAAAACATATGCCCTTTTAGCCAGAGCAGACACTCACCCTTAAGTTGCAGGTGCCCTACAGGTGACTCACAAATCTTCCATCTTCCAAAATAAATCCTGGACTAACACAGGCAGTTTTTCCTCCACTAGCAGAATTAAGGGGATTGCCCCTGAAAAAAGTGGTCCTCAGACATTGAAGGACTTCTAGCGTGATCAGTTACTCTGAATGGCTGGAGGAACTTCTGATAGCCTTAGAATTGAGAGGATGATAGCCGCCCTCCAAAATAAGAGTCCCAGGTTTGATAAGATATGGGGCCTTTTATACTATTTACTCACTGTAAGAGATATAGGTACCTCTTGGGTTGAAATCAGTGTAAAAGGTCTTGGGTGGGAGGGAGGTGGAATGGGGGGAGGGAATTTTGTTCTTTTGGGGTTTATATTTTAGTTACTTTTGGTTTTGTTTTTTGTTTTTCATTGGGGGTTTTGCAGAGAAGGACTCCTGTCAGTAATTGTAATACGTATCAATGTACTCTTTATGTTTTATGTTTATAATTATGTTTCTTCTATGTATTCTCTGTAAAGAAAACTGGAATAAAGACTTAATGGCAAAAAAAAAAAAAAAAAAGAATTAAGGGGATTGCCCCAGGTATCTGCTGGGAATCTTTACATCCCCTCCCGGAGGAAGGGGGCACTGAGACCTGAAAACAGCGGTCTCCACCACTTGAGTACAAACTTCACTCCCCCAAGCCAAACTGCAGACTCTCTCTTTGAAAACTCCCAATGTTCTATCTAACTTCCTTTGCTGCAGATTCCAATGTGGCTTATGCAGCTGCGAAAGTTCTATTGGTGATGTCATCCTCAGTCTCAGCTGAGACTGAGAACGGAGTAAGACAGTGTAAACCCATTTAACTGGAGTTTCACAAGCTGCCTTCCCTGCCTACCACTAGGTCTTACTGAGATTCTAGTAACCCTGATAACAAGGGGTTACATAAGTTATTACTGTTTCATTTCACAGCTTCAGTATAGGTACTGCAGATATGGGAACTGAATAAATCACATCAAATGTGCACAGATGGTTTAAATGTACAAATCCCCAAAAAAGTGCGCACCAGGAAGGTGGTGCTCTTGATAAAACTGAAATCAATACAAAAAAATGGGCACTCACCAGCAAATAAAAATGGACTTGACCAGATAAAATAAACACTTTCATTAAACACAAAATAGAAAACCACCGTGTGGTATTGCTTTTCGCGTTTCAGAACTCCTTGGTTCCTTTCTAAAAAGCTGTTATACCACAAAACACCAACCCTTAAATACTTTAAAAACAACCCACATCAATGACATCATAAATTACAACACATGAGCATTAGTGCAACTCCATCATATATGTAACACACTCAATTTTGTGGCTCATTATTCAGTCTTTCAGCTCATAAATATATATTCTCAAGCCACCCCATACATTGTCATTAAAATCACTTAATTATATACATACCAAAGAGAAGTTAAAGGTAAAATGGCAGGTGGGGGGACAAGGAAAAAAAATTAAACAACAATTCAGATTATCCTGATATGTAAAAACAAAATGCAATTGCTTCCCCCGAAGATAAATTTTAATTTAATTACCCCTTCCTCACACTGTCTTGGTCATGTTCCCTTTCCCTATCTCTGCCATCCTGCCCCTATTTTCTTATTCCCCCTCTACCACCTGCCTTCCTGGGCCCACAGAGATTAAGTAGGCCCTCGATATATCTCTTGATTGCATATGTGTGCTCAGTTTGTCTATGTCATGCCTGTATTGACCAGCTCCAACCAGAGCCTTGTCCATGATGATTTACACTCAAGCACTTTCTTATGGTTAAAATTGTACTGTACTTTTGTTCCTCCTGTGTTCATAAAAGTGCATTATTACACTGTTTGGATTGTATTGCTCCTTTGTCACTTTGTGTGACAGGTCCATCTTGTAAATGAGCTTGCTCAACGATGATCGCCTGTATAAATAAAGACTTTGATTAATTTTTTATAAAATTATCGCAAAAGCTTGAAAACTCATATATGATTTATATGTATCTGTGACAGGCATTTTGTTCCTGTTGAGGTTTTCACAATAGATGACAGGAATGTTCTGGAATAAGATTTTGTGAGTTTTATGAACCTAAAGACACAAGTTGAAATGTTGTTCATGTTTCATTTTATTTTGTTCAAGAAATTAATAAAACATTTATTTAATACCTTGAAGAATCAATTGCATTTTCATATAGAATGATTACAGTTCTAATTCTAATCATTCTTAATGTTAGACCTCAACCAATGACAATGAACTAATATATTGTCATATGTTTTGTCAACTCGATAAGTCCACTTTAACAAGTTGCTGAAAGCAACATAGTGTGTATGTCATGCTTTGGACATATCTGAAAGTACATTAAGAATATTAGAAAGTAAACATTTTCAACACATAAATTCAACAATAAAAATGTATTGATAACATATTTCAAACATTCAATCTTCTACATAGTTAAATTTCTGGGTTTTCAAGCCTACAGAGCTCAGCAGAAGGGAAAGTGCTCCTAATCCAGGTAACCGCACATTACTGTATTGGCACACATACATGCTTCCCTAGGAACCCCAGAACCTTCTGACAAATTGCCAATATGATATATATCTGTAATGCCTGATATTTATTTTTCTTGTTGACCAAGTAGGTGCACTAGACAAAAAAAACTATTTTCAGGCATGGCCCAAGAGATTACAAAGACAAAATAGGAAATACAAAATGCAGTAGGTCACATACATTACATATGAATGGGGACAATAAAAATGTTTGATATGTCAGATAACTGAGATTCAAAGAGCAGGCAAAACTCAGCAAATTGAAACAACTCAAAATAGTCAAGAGAAATAGGGCAGAGTTGCAATACATTCAACAAATCAATGTCACACAGGGTACATGATGTACACTATATATGTCATGCCTGAAAAACAATCACAAAAAAGAACTACAAATTAGAACATAAATGAGGTTTTTTTTTTTGGAAATATCTATATCTATATCTATTTCTATATCTATATATAAATACATGGATGGGGACTTTTCCCCATAGAAAAGGACATCATTTATTTCCGTATACCTGTGTTGAATCTCTCAGTTAAAGCTGTATGCTGTGCCTACACTAATCAATCAATTACATCTGCATACCTGCACTAATCAATTACTGTTATATACTGACACTAATCAATCAATTAAAAGTATATACCTGCACTAATAAAAAGTACACACCAGCACTACATTGAACCCTATGGATACCACTAATAGCAAATTAACACAGCATTAAGACGCTAACCAAACCAATTAACAAGTTGCAAAATAACCTGGAAAAAAGGCACACAAAACCCTGCCAAACCCAGAAATTGCACAAACTCCTACCTTTATTTACAACACACCATTCTCTCCTTTCTTCAAGAGACCTTCAGGTGCTATAATATGATAGCAAATGTGATCGCCAGAACAATAACCATCCAAGTGTATTATATTGAACAAACAATGGGTAAGGATAGTACATTTGAATGTATACCCATCTTGGGGGCTATTTAGGGCAATAAAGCCACTCGCCCTTCTGGTTCATGGCCTTATAACACTAATTAGCCCCCTCAATGGGTATGCATCCTTGTATAGTACCCTTACTCATTATTTATTCTCTCTCTCTCTCTAGATATATATATATATATATGTATATATAGGTATATATGACATTACAAACACAATATGAACTGTGAACCAGTGCAGCAATGGATGCAGTTGGTGGTAGGTTTATCTGCCTGATATAATCTCAATCAGTCATGGATTTTGATGCACTTAGGTGGTGAATGGGTGTACTGTAGGTTGTTGTGAGGTTGGAGCTTGTCTCAACAAGAGACCATCAATTCATGTGTCTTAGGGCACATGCCTATGAATGACCATGCCCACCGAAGTCAGTGTCACTGATGCTCACATGACGTGCCTCAACCCGGTGAACCCACTTTTTGTAATATGTCCTGCTACTGAATAATGTTTCCAAACACAGTTCTTGCTTTATTTTTTATCCCACAGGTGTCACAGAATGCAGCGTATACTAGTGACTGAAGCCAGACCGTTACTGTATGATGAGAGTGACATCCTTTGCATGCATTGCATGCCTTGAACTGATACTGTCTTGAATTACAAAAACACTGTTTTTAATCGATTGCTATTAATAAAGTTTTGCTGTGTTAAATGATCAGTTTTATTATTTTAGTAGGTTGTGCACTCCTGTGAACATAGTAACAATTATTTCAAGTAATGTCGTGTTATCAATATGTCACAATGCCATGAGAGGTGGATGGAGAAAATCAGAATCAACTATGTCTCCATGCCACCATATGTGACAAAGGTCGGTATTGTCCATTACCTGACATGACTGATGATCTCCAGCCTGACACTGGAATAGGTAGCAGTATGGGCAAGGAGGTGTCAAGATTCCCTGGCCCAAAAAAGATTGTAGTTGTGATATGGGATTATTAACACTGAATGTAAGGGCAGCACACTGTGGCACCGTTAGCACTTCTGTTTGCCATGCAAGACAAGGTGATCAATCTTGGGATGTCAGAGTATCATTCAAGTGGAAGAGGATCGAATGTCAGATGGACTGCCCTCCTCCTAAACTTTTGGTATATGTGTGTGTATGGTGTGTGTGTGTGTGTGTGTGTGTGTGTGTGTGGTGGGGGGGGGCAACAGGAAAAAACACCAGCTGAACAAGGTGAACAACAGACACTGCAGGCACTGCACCCAGCGTAATGTCCCACCTACCATCTAAGGATCATAGAAACATAGTAATTGATGACAGATGAGGACCGCTAGGTCCATCTAGTTTGACCACAAGCCTGCAAGATCCTTTTTGCATTCTTAGAGACTACACCAGGAATGGAGGTGTTATAGTGTGGCTGACTGGATTTGAACTGCAAGTCCATGAGATGACTGGGTTAGGGGCTGGGAGGGATTTTCTTGATATGTGACCAGCTGGAGCAGGAAATAAAACAGTAATATGCAAATAAAAGAAAACATGAATTTCACTCTCCAACCCCCAAAATTAAAAACAATAAGAAAATAAAGTACATCTACTTTCTGTTCACAAAAAATGTTATCACTAATGTCATAATCTTGAATTTCATTCCACCTCCTTGGCAATTCCCAGTTCCCACTCATCAAGGCTCAACCTCCAACCTGTGCATGATGCTGCAGACCACCCACATCTCACTGTTGTGCTGAACAGCTGGCTTACCCCACCAGGATCAGGTATGCCTTCAGCCACTTGGGCATTTCTTACCCCGGAGTGTATCTGGACACCTGCAGTGGGGGTGAAGACCTGAAGTGTATAGTGAGTGGTGATTTCAAAACCCAGCTACAACCATGGCTCTGGCCCAATGGCACTGAGGGTTGAGGTGCTGGATGCCACACCTTGTGCCATGCCAGCAACCTGGGTTCAGGAACAGACTCAGGCCACCAGGGGATGGCAAGAGAAGGAAGGGATTGAGCATCCGGAGGACAGCCCTCTCTTCCTGGGAGGGATTGGGGCCTTGCATCACTCTCTAGTGGCTCCAGGGGAACTCAGAGGCATGGCAGAGTGCTGTAGTGCTGGGAGGAACATCAGTGGAGGTCAACACATAGTGCCATGACATCACTGTATGTTTGTGCTCCTGTGGGGAGAAAACTTAAGAAAATCCCTGGAGGACTGGGGAGGCAACAAGGGCCTCAGGGATCAGGCCACACATCCTCAATGCCAGACCACTACTCTGATGGTCCCCAGGCACCACCCACAGGATGGACCCTCTAATTAGAGAAAGATGCCGCCAAGGTAGGAGTGGGGGGACCTCCCCTGGGTGTGATCTGGGAGGCTGGGAAATCCTAGTGGGGGGACCATTAAAGGAAGGGTCTCGGTGGGGAATAGCAGGCATGGATTGAGTAGACACCTCTGAGAGATGCCTTGGTCCAAAGGTGCAAACATAGAGTTAAAAAAACAAAACAAAACAACCATGGCTGTCAGGCAATAGCTTCATCTGCCATTCCTGAACTTTATTTCACACCACCCCCAGGAGTGCATTTACGTCACCTGGTGCTGGGAGGCCTGGCTCACCAGATGTAATATAACAGACTCATTTCTGCTTATATTTAACATAAGTCTTGACTTTTTCCTAAACATTATTTATTGCTGATGTCATTTGCATGAAAACAGGATCTCTGCTCTGAATTAGTTAATTTATTCCTCTATGATTTTCCCTAGCTGAGGTCATACTGTACTTGTGACATCACTGTTACATCGATGTCAAAGATTGTGATGATGCTCATAGGATTATAACTTGAAATATGGAGTAAGCTATAGGGGAAATGGACCTCAATAGATAAAGATCAGGGCGGGATATTCAAACGGTTGCTAATTGTGGTGCAAACCACCATTACTGAACACAAATTAGCATCAGTTGCTAAACAATGGTATGTCAGAATGATCGTAAACTGACACTACATTCACAAAATGCATACCAGAATAGCAGGTATTAGCTGTGGTCGTAAATGCATTCACAAAAAAATACTGCAAATCGATCCACAAAACCTCCCCTAAAATTACAAAGGGAATCCACCAAACAAAGATACCACATGAATGGTATACCTCTGGTAGTACTACCACCCCCCACCCATGCCCCACAAATGCAGACAGAACCATGAAGGACAACAGACATATATGTAGTGAAAATTGTTATTCTGTAATAGAAAAAAGTAAATAATAGAAACTGGCAAAGTGCCATAAACAAAACTAGGTAGCACAATGCCAGGAAGAAAACTAATGAAGCACACAGCCATGAAACAAAAAACATGTGGCAAACTGCCATAAAATAAACACAAAAGTGGCAAATGGCCATAATTAAAACTAATGGGGCACACAGCCTGTAAATAAACTAAATGAGGCAGCCATCTGTAAAGTACATTAAAAAAGGTAAACAGCCATGAAAGAAATGCCAAATTTTCACTCTGAAAATTCTTCAAGAATGGGTAACAGACTGATGAGAATATAACAGAGAAGTGGCAGTCATGCTGGAAGCTATCTTTGAAATCCAGCAGAGAATCCAAGAGGAGTTTAAATAAGCAATAATCTATGACAGGGTGTGCAGTTTTTGGGGAGTAATCAACACCCGGGAGCGTTGTGAGACACGAGGCCACAGGCTGAGTGTCCTCACAGCACCCGGGGTGTTGCTTAATCTCCAATAACTGTACACCCCGAAGTGGGTGTTTTCGCTTATAACATGGGGCATCCCTTTTAGGTGAATACTAAACAAAAATGCTGTTTTTAAGGCTGAAAATGAGAGTTTTGTACAGTGTATCCTGCCACCTCAGAAAGTAATTCCCAGAAGTCGTGCAACATGAGACAGAAAGAGACACACACAGGATGTGTAATTTACAAATGCTGCAGTGTCCTCACTCTCATTTATCCAGAGTGATGTGTACTGCGGCAGCAACAGAGCCAGTACCTCTTTATGGAAATACTGCCAAGCTGCTGTTGCTCTGTGCCTACACTTCTTCAACCTCTCTCTCTCTCTCTCTCTCTCTCTCTCTCTCTCTCTCTCTCTCTCCTCACTCCCCCATGGTTAAGCAAGATGTGTGAGAGGAGTTGTGTGTTGCTCCCTCTGTCTGTTGTGCTTACTCTCATGTGACTCTCTCTGGATCCCAATTTTATGTCTCAATTGCACAGTCAGCAAGCTGTATGGGGGATTCTGTATTGCTCTCTTTGTCTTGCGCTCACTCCCGTGTAACTGTTTCTCGGTCCACATCACTATTCAGTACTGGTTTGTGATGAATGTATACAGAGAGACGGAAAGAGATGAGATGGCAGTACCTTTGCTTTATATTCTTTCTTTCCCGGTCTCTGATCACTGTAGATACAAAGAGAGAGACAAACTCAGAGAGATGAGATGTCAGCACCTTTGCTTCATATTCTCTCTGTCCCAGTCACTCTTTGTTGCCGGACTGCACAGTGCAAAAACTGCCTTTTCCAACCTGCTCCAGGTGTGTCTGTCTTGCGCGGTGGCTGTCACAACAGATTGCAGCAAGTTTACTGCACAACATCTCTCTCCCACTACATCTCTCTGTCTCTCTTTCTCTCTGTCTCTCTCCGTACTGCAGGCTGGGCGTACATGGAGGATTCGCCGTCATTCCACAAAGTAACCCCTGGTTCTGGTGTCTCTATCTGCATCTGTCTAGGTCATTGGGGTGGGTGGAGTGGGGAAACACAGTGATCATGGCCACCAGTCCAGTGCCATACATAATGGAGTGGACAGTGTCAGGAGGCTTCTTCTTGGACTGCATAAATGAAAGTGAGCTTATTAACACAAAGACGCAACTGGGGGAGACACCTAAGATACCTCAGCCTGGAATGGGGACTGGACATCCAGTTGGCACCTGGCAAACAGACAGAGAGAAAGACAACAGCCATGACAGTTTGATCATGCTAGGATTGGTATACTGGTGCATGGAAAATAGGTGATCCGTGGGGTGGGTGGGTGGGTAACCATCTAGTGAGGGAGAGAGAGAGACACACACACACACATGCAACAGTGGTGACAGTTTCAGCAGTGCAGCCAGTGTCGTGGCACTGTGCTACTAGACATGACAGGCTTCAGCTTTAATAGATGATCCATGGGGCGGGTGGGTGGGTAACCATCTAGCGAAGAGAGGGAGAGACAACAGTGGTGACAGTCTGAACAGTGCAGCCGGTGTCCATGCACTATGCTACAAGACATGACAGGCTTCGGCTCTTGGTTGGCTCGCTCTTTTAGTGAGGAAAGTAATGGCTGCCACTCACACTGCATTTGTGGCACAATAATGAGATCGAGACGGCTGCCTGATCTCTGAGGGTGGACGGTTAACCACTTGCTATGCGTGTATTGTGTATAAATCAATGGTCACTTGATGGCTCTGTACCAGTCAGGTATCCGTCTTTGTCAACCCCATGTTATAACACTGTTTAAGATTCTTCACAGACTGCACTACACACCAGATAAATAACACAAGTTAAACGTCTCCCCGACTCAAAATGCTGGAGATGTGGTGGGTGTTGTGGTAACCTGAAACATAGTATGGTCATGTCCTATCCTACAGACGTTTTCAAAAGAAGTGCTTGATAGCTGTAAAAAATATTAAAAAGAACAATAGCACGGTCTCCTAAATTAATTCTTCTAGGCCTTTCCACTTAGGAGAAAAAGATCTCATATTTGAAGGGTCTCTGACTGAACACAGCTTTGGTAACAGCTAAAAATATTGTATTAAGGCACTGGAATAGTAGAGACCCTCCCCCCAGATATCACAGCGAATAAATACATGTCTACCAGAGCAAATTATGAGTGATTGGCATGTGAGAAGATCAACAAGCTTTAGGTGTATGGAACGAATGTGGTCCCCATTCTTGAGTTCTGTTTCCTATAATTAACACTGCAACACAAAACAATAGATTTCTGTCCTCCAAAATACAGGTTAGAAAATGTAAAACATTTATAATGGCTATAAATTTAGTTTATACTTTTGTAATAGTTGGTGAAAAATATTTTGAAATATGTCATATGTTTTAAAACTACATAAGAATTCTTAAAGTTTGGATAGTTTGATGCAATGTTACACAAATGTTTTATTTCATTATTTTGAAAAAAAACATTAGAATTTTTTTTTTTTGAGTTTTTAGTTTAGTACCAGTCAAACAATGTCAGGTTCTATTGTATCTGATTGTAATGTTATGATATACTGTATTGTATTTGGATTTTAAAATAAATAAACCATTGATTACAACAAAAAAAAAATGCCAGACTGTAAGGATAACTGAAGTGATGAGCAACCCACCCATCGAAAAAAGGTATACAGCCAAGAAAGAAAAAAATAGGGGGCAACCCACCAATCAAAAAAAAAAAAAAGGCATACAGCCAAAAAAGACTGGGGCAACCCACCCATCAAAATATAGTCTTCTGCATTCGAATTTGGCTAGTGTCTGACATCCAGTGGCTGATATTGCTGCTGCCGCCCCTGGACCATGGCAGGATGCCTGAGTTGTGCTGCAATGTCCCACAGCAGGCCTGTAGATTCATGCACCAGGCCTGCAGATTCATGTATTAAGTCCATAACCTCACCAAGCAGGGCATGCATACCCTGCACATGGAATAGAGTCTGCTGCGCCATGGCCCATAATGCCTCACCACCCATCCTGCTCCTTAGTCATGGACAAGCACCTGAACCAATAAAGAAAACATAATAATCATTTGTGCCACACATAGCTCATGGGCAGACCTGTGGCATGTGATTTACAAAGTACAACAAGCATATATGCTGCTCACATGGCCTTCTGTGTGGAAGCACATAATACATACACTGGACAGCCTACCTGTGCAGTGCAGAGTAGCACATATGGATGTGATCAGTGCCAGGCATGCACATTGCAAGTCCCGGTAATGATTGTGTGTGAACTGAGGGATGGCATGGGGTCATAATCCTGCATACAAAAAAAGTGCAGCGTGCAATGCCACAAGCAAAATGTTGAAAGCAAATAAAGGGTGGGTGAAGACACCGACAGGAACAAAATGCAGGCACAACATAGAGAATAATATGGCAATATGAGGACTTTTTTGTTTTGAGGGGGGCTCCACCCTCCACACCCTGCAGAACTAATATAATAAACTCTGAGGGGGTGTGGACCTCAGGGACAGGGAGAAACTTTGGAGGAAGGACATTTCTTTATAAAATAAAAAGAAAAAGTCCAATACCAGGCGATGGGGAACCAAACCCTGGTCCCCAGGTCTCCTTCACTCAAGGTGCTAATGCTTTAATCACACAACCATGGGAGCGGCTTGACCAGGTACCATACCTACAGCTATTACATCCCTACCCATCTGTGCTGACAGCGACAGGGGTAGTGGTAATTCCCTAACGCTATTATACCCCATCACTGTGAATGGTTTCAGGATTTGTACAGTGCGGTTTTTGCCACATTATTCTTGCAGCGACATATTGACCTGGTACCACTAAGAACATGCCCACGTCATACCTCTCAACCTCCTAAAATGCAATCAGGAACAAGACTTCAAAAACTCAAGGACAAATTACCAAAATCAGGGACAAATCCACACATCTCTCCTAAACTTCCCTCCGTTAGCTTCACTGTAAGCTCCCGTTACAGTGCCTTCCTTTCTTTGAAATAGACCTGCTATTTTCACCTTGTTCTACCTCCTGCGAGGCACATGCGGTTTTAATCATGTCCTCTGTCTTCCAGGGAGTATATGCTGAGTTCCTGTAGCCTTTCATCATATGGCTTCTCATGCAAACCCCTCACCATTTTGATTCCCCTTCTCTGTACCGCCTCTACCCTTTCAATGTCCTTGTGGAGGTGGGGCCTCCAAAGCTGGACACAGTACTCCAAGTGAAGCCTCACCAGAGAGTGATACATCAGCAACACCTCCTCCCTCCTGCTAGAAATCCCCCCCCCCAGTGCACCCCAGTATCCTGCCCATTTACCACTGCTTTGTTACACTTCCCAGACTTCTTGAGGTCATCAAATATGATCTCTTTCTTGCCTAGTGATTGTAAGCTCCACTCACTCCACTGTATACACAGCCCCTGGGTTCTGCAGCCCTAAATACCTAACCTTGCACTTTTTTGGCATTGAAACCCAGCTACCACCCCATAGACCATTCCTCTAGTTTCCTCAAATCCCCTTGCATTCTCTCCACCCCTTCCTGAGTGTCAGTCCTGTTGCAAATTTGTGTCTCTTTTGCAAAGAGACACAACTTCCCCTCAAGTTCCTCCACAATATCACTTTTGAAGACACTGAAGAGGACCACTCCCCAGCACCGAACCCTGTGGCACCTTACTAGTCACTCTCCTATTGCCTGAGTGACTACCATTTACCACCACCCTCTGCCTCCTATCTCTTAACCAGTTTGATATCCAGCTCGTCACTTTCTCCCCCACCATAGGCTGCTTAGTTTCTTAAGTATAAGGAAGAAACACACGTGAATCTGTACTCACAGAACAAGTGGGTGCTGAACTAGAACATACAACACAAGAAAAACCAATGGCAGCATTCCACAAGATAAAGAAGTAAGACAAACTTACAAACTCAGGCCATCCACGTGAAAAACAGAAGTTGATCCATAGCACTAACCCCAGGGCTTCACAGCCTAAGCATGATGCCTTGTGGGGGAGTCTATGCTACACAGCCTCATAATTTATTCAAAAGTTTTAGAAACACATGCATATTTTGTAACGTACCATAGCTACTCGATCTAGGACCACTGTTTACTTTTACTGCAGATGTACGTTCCGTTGCATTTTTAGACTTACAATTATGTGGTGTAGATGGGTACAAGATACAGTCTGTGTCTTATGGCAAACCTACCTCAAAAAAAAGCTATTCCCTATGGCCAGTTTGTCCACATTAGGCAGAACTGTTCAAACTTATGTTATTTTGACAGAGAAGCCCAGGAATTAAAAACATGTTTTTTAAAATGGGTTATGCAGAGACCTTCTTGGATACAGCATTAAATAGGTCTAGCAGATTGAACGGGGGGACCTTTTAAGTCCAAGAATAGCAATGACAATCAGCCAGTAACTTTTGCCACAGAATTCAATCATTTGGCCCCAAAGATCTCAGCAATCGTAAACAAATTCTGCCATGTCCTTAGAGTTGATCAAGAACTTACTAGAGTCATAGGGGACCGTCCTAGAATTACATATAGAAGAGGTAGAAATTTGGGGGATTTGCTCACTCACAGCAAGTTAAGCCAGTGGTGAATTCTTGACCTGAATGGATGCCACCCAAACCAGATGGTAGCTTTTGATGTGGGAGATGCAGCGTTTGTCACTACGGCATTCAGGTCAGTGTTTGTGTACATCCTTTGTTAATAAAAACAGTCCACTTCACTCATTTTATTAATTGTTCCATTACTTTTGTTGTGTATGTGATGAAATATACTTGTCCCATGATATATGTAGGATGTATAACTCGAACACTGAAAGAAAGGATGCAGGAGCACATACCTTCACACCTGAGCCTAACACTCCCATTGGCATTCTCTTTGCTACATGTTACAACCAACGTTTATCTGATTTTCAATTCATTGGTATTGAACATGTGGAATCTCATGCACGAGGCGGTGACAGAGTTAGATGGTTGTTGGAATGCAAATCCAAATGGATCTATACACTTAGAGATCTCTCTCCTTATGCTTTGAATGATAACATCGGCATCTCACCTTTTTTATAAGGGATCCACAATTTTGTGGTCAGCTTTACCTTCCCCTCTCCTCCTCCTCCTTCCCATCCTTTTTCATCCCCTCTTATCCCATTTGTCCCTTCCTTCCCATCCTCTTTCATCCTCCTTCCCTTCTTTGTAGTTATTCATCATTTGTTATTATATTTATACATCTTTGCATAACCTATTTCACCTTATCTAATATTCATGGCAGTACGGGTCAAGAGGGCCCAATCAGGACTGCATGCCTTCCCGAGCTGCTGCAATCATCTCCAGCTGCTGGTGTAGTCGTGAGAGCCCGGAAAATCAGGACTGCCTGCCTTCCCCCGAGCTGCTGCGATCATCTCCAGCTGCTGGTGCGGTCACGAGAGCCCCCCAAATCAGGACTGCCTGCCCTCCCCCAAGCTGGTGCGATCATCTCCAGGTACGACTGTGGGCTCCTGCTTCTTGGCGGTTATTCAGTGCCTGGTTGGAATTTGAATTTTGGCACCAAGACTGAAGACTGCACTCTTGTATACTGAATTAAGGGTCTTTAAGTTGTGCTCTCTGCAGATTAGTCGGCAGAGAAATGAAGATAGTTTTATTCTGGGCTCTGAATTTTTTACATTTTAAATTGCCCATTTCTAGCTGTACCTTAATTAATTCTCTGTTTCTAAGTACTGGTGACAGAGAAGGCGAGGTAAACAGCTTGTTCTGGGGCAGATATTTTCCCAGGCTTTTAAATTCTCTGCATCAGTTACTTCTTTTATATGCTCTTGCTTTAATCTTAAATGTGTCCTTTAAGCTGGGTATATCTGCTGTTTTTTAAGTGCATTATTGAACTAGTGAACAGGACTTGCTGCTGGCTAGAGTGTGTAAACTGCTCTCAAACTGTAACACAATCTGATTGTGACCTCATCCTTCTTTCACCCTGCGTCCCAATCCATTTCAGCCAGTGCTGATTCTTGTTCCTCTCCCCTTCATTGTCCCTCATAACTGTTTAAATGTTGACCCCTCTCCCTTTTTTCACTGCTTTCAGTACGGTCACAAGGGTCCCCAAACTCAGGACTGCCTGCCCTCCCCTGAGCTGCTGCAATCATCTCCAGGTATGACTGTGGGCTCCTGCTTCTTGGTGGTTGTTCAGCACCTAGTTGGAATTTCACCAAGCGGCGCTTTGTCGGCTACCCCACGCCTCCACCACCACCCTTGTTGGCGTTTACCTATACAGTAGCATGAGGGGCTGCTACAAATAAAAGTTAAAGCCTTATTTCCCATCTGCAGCTTATCACCGCTCTCCACTAGATGATGCTAAATTATCTCCACTTGTAGTCCTTTAATCAACCTTTCTCACATAGCACCTAGCACTCAAGCTGCGGCTCACCCACTTTTACTCTTCCTATAGCACAGTTCTCCTCATAATGCCCCTGTTCCCTCTTACACTCCTCACCCTCCTTGTGCCTTTTGTGACCCATCCACCCTCTTCCTATCCTAAGGTGCTGGTCTGTCACTCACTCATCCACTCAGCGCCTCCCTCCCTCCCCACCAAACTCTGCTACTTCCCCCTTCCACCCGTCATTCACCCAAACCCCTGGTCATCCGGCCCTTCCTTACTACCCACCAGTTTCCATGTGGTCTGCTTGCCCTAAAATTCAAAAAGACAACCTCAACACTACCTCCTCACAATACTTCCTCCAACAGAAGGTTTAAGCAAGCCCTGACCAGAGCCCTGGTAACTATGCTGCTACTGATGGCTGGAGACATCAAACTCAACCCCGGTCCAGCCACCCCACTACAACTCCCATGCGGTCTAAGGATGGCCCACTTGAACATCTGTAGCCTCCTCCCAGAAATCACTCAGCTCCAACTGACTGTCTTATCTCTAAAACCGGACATTCTGGTCATTACAGAGACATGCCTAAACCACACACCAATGATACTAGCATCTCAATCCCAGGTTACATGGTCATTCGGCAAGACTGGCCCAGTGTTAAGAGTGGTGGAGGTGTAGCCATATACAGTACATCAGTTCTGCCCTTCAATTCACCTCTGTGCCACTAGCACTAACACCCACACAGTCTATAAACTCCTTGGTGGTGAAGATCTCCCTCCCACTCCATTCCCATCATTTTAGCTGGCTACTACCACCCCCGATTCCCCTGTGTTCTCTATGAGGAACCATCTAACTGTCTCAAATCCCATGTCCTGGGTGACTTTCATGTGGAATGACTTGCCTCCCCAGCTCTAAAATTCTTAATGACATTGCCACACTAAACCTGTCCCAACTGATTATGGAACCTTCCAGTCTAAACCCCAAAATCCAGAACCACTCACTGCTAGACTGGTCTCTCACTCCCACCCGCATCAGATAATATCTGCTGGTCTATTAGCCAACTCCTTCAGTGACCACCACCTAATTTACTCAGTAAGGACAATTTACAGGACAAAGGCCCCACCTCCAAAACCCTGTTGGCTAATTCCTACAAATCCTTGGACCTAATGTCCATACTAAATGACCTGGTGAATATAGATTGGTCCTTCATCTCTCTTGCCTCCTCTATTGACTCCACCCAGGGCTATTTCAGATCCAAGTTCCTCTTGGTCTGGGACACCTATGCCCCACTCAGATGAACCCAGGGTGCAGAGGATTCACCTACCCTGGGTTACCACTGATATCATGGCCAGCCTTAGAGCCAGGGACCAGGCTTGGAAGACCCATAAAGCCTCTGGCTCAATTTCGGCTTACCAGAAGTACCGCACACTGTGTAATGCTTGTACTAGACAAATCCGCCAGGCTAAAGCAAACTATTTTGGATCCACCTTCCTCACCAACATAAATCACCCTTCTAAATTTTGGAACTTGGTGCAATCACTCTTCTCCCCACCATCACAATCACTCACCTCCATCATTAATACCGGAGGCTCTACAGTATCAGACCCGCTAGCAGTGGCCACATAGTTCAACTCTTTCTTCATGAACTGTGCAGCATCACTACTATCCTCCCCCTCACCTACCTCACCAACCCAATATACCCCACCCCATGCTGCCCAAGCCGCTCCCCATGCTTTCTCCTTCCACCATGTTACCATGGCCGATGTTTATAATGATCTGCTTGCACTAAACCCATCTAAATGCAACTGCCCCACCGGGCTGGATTCAAATATGCTTTTTCTGCCAGCCCCTGCTATCGCATCCCCCCTGGCCTCACTCTACAATCTTTCCTTCACTCTCACTTCTCTCCTATCTGAATGGAAACATGCCATGGTCATCTCACTTCTGAAGGGTGGTGACCCTTCCTCCCCTGAAAATTACTGCCCCATTTCTCTTCTCCCCATCCTTGCAAAACTCCAGGAACACCTAGTCCTCTCCCAGCTCTCCCCCTACCTCAACTCTGTCTCCTTCTTCACTCCTTACCAGTCTGGGTTTAGGAAGTCCCACTCCACCACCACTTCGCTTCTAAGGGTCAGTGATGCAATTCTTACCGGAATGGATTAATGACATATTACCTCTGCCATCTTTGTCAACCTTGCAAAGGCCTTTGACACTGTTTCACACCCTCTCCTCCTCACCAAACCTTCACTAGATGGGCTGTTCAGCAAGGCCACCAGTTGGTTCCACTGCTACTTGGTTGGCATGACTCAGTCTGTCAGGATTGTGAACTCCATCTCTTCTCCCCTCCTCGTCTCATCTGGGGTACCCCAAGGCTCAGTCCTTGGCCTGCTGCTGTTCTCCATTTTTCTCAATGACCTGCCCTCTGCCTGCCCACACACATCCATTCACATGTATGCGGATGACACAGTCCTGTATACATCCAGCCCCTCAACCTTAGATGTGGTATCCAGACTACAGCGTGACTTCAATGATATCCAGCTCTGGTTTTGCTCAAATCAGCTCTTCCTGAATGCCAAGAAAACTGTCTACATGATCTTTGGCACAAGGCAGAGACCCTCTTGGCTCCCTTCCCTCCCCATTTTCCACACCCTGGATGGGACGAACCTGGAGGACTGTACCTCCTTTAGATACCTCGGGGTCTGGCTTGACCAACAGCTTGACTTTTCTGTACACATTGAGGCTATCCACAAGAAGCTGCACCTCAAGCTGGGAGCCCTGTACTGGAACCGTGGATTCATCCCGCTGCCAGCAGACTGTGAAATTGTGCAGAAAATGATTCTCCCAATCCTTGACTATGGGGATGGAGTCTATAGTGCCTCTCCCAAAACTACCCTAACCAGACTGGATACCCTCTTCCACTCCTTCTTTCACTAAGCCCTAGACTGTCCTCCCAGCACTCAACACTGCACCTTCTACCAGACCTTGCTCCTCCCCTCACTGCAGTATAGGAGGCAGTCCCACTGCACCAGACTCATGGTTAAATTCTGGACACAGTCCCTGCCCCCGTACCTCTCCACCATACTGTCTCCACCTCCCCTTCTCACCCCCCCAGAAAATAAGACACCCGTTCCTTGACTGTCCCATGCATGTCCACGTCAGCAGGCCAGGCAGCCTTCTCTTATCGCATGCCTAAACTGTGGAATGCTCTCCCCCCAGCCATTCGGCATGCTGCCTCCACCCAACAGCTCAACACTCTCCTCAAGCCCCACTTCTGCTCCATCTGTGCATGTGCCTAACCCCACCCCCCAGTCCTGGACTTAGCTAGGGCACTTTAACTTGGCAGGTGTGGAACAACAGACCCTGCTGCTGGCTTGAAGATCTGGTCAGGCATTTATGGTCTGGCCATTCACTTTACTCTACATGTTTGTATTCTCCCAGAATTTGATAGCATTGCCATTGTATTACAATGTATTGTATTTATCTCCCAGCCATCTCACTGTATATTGTGTGCTGTTCCTATACATTGTTGATGTATTATTTCTTTGTTGTCTCATGCTCCTCCCCAGGACACATCTGAAATAGAGCTGTAGACTGCTCAGTATGCCTTCCTGGTAAAACTTTAAATAAATAAATATTTATGTAATTTCCCCTTTCCTCCTGCCCCCTTTGCCCCTTTCCCTCACTTCCTAGAATTGTCCCTTTCCTTGCACGGTTTCTGCCTGTATCTAACTCTCAGGTTTGTATTAATACTGTATTTCAATGTTTTCAGTATGCAATATTATTTTATTATGTGCCTTTTTCCTTCTACCATTATTTGAAGGCCTTTGGAGCTCCTCTCCTTCCCCATATAGTACAAGATGCACTTGCTGCTTGCATTTTATGCACATGAGAAACATGTGATCAGCCAGATAAATTATCTAACTCTACCAAAATTAAATTTTCACAAGGAGTTGACTACAGCAGTTCATCTTTATGTTTAATCCCCTGAACCCACTTATCAAGTTAATGTATTAGCTGCTGTAGTTGCTCTGACCAGAGTTTGTTTATTTGGGAGCATGCTTATGTCTGAGCAGTCTGATTGACTAGCTATGAGGGGCACAGATTGTTGCTAATGCTGCTGATAGGGCATCAAAGCCTCCACCCCTTCCACCAGACCTACGCATGGCAAATCTTGTCCATGAATGGGGAACATGCCCATCCCCTGGTCCATCCTGTCCCAACCACTCACATAGCCCAAGTAGCCCTGCACGTGGCTAGTGCCATGTATGAAGGGGGCACGCCACAGCTTTCCATGGCCCTCCACACATTCACACAAGGGTAGGGAGCCTTTGATGTATTGGGCCTTAAGGGCATGGTCCTGTGTGTGAAGGATTCAGATTTTACCTGGGCACAGGGTCTCTAATAACCTAATGACCTTAATCTGCCCCTGTCCAAGCTGGAAACTCTAGCACTCAAACACATTCTGGGCTTCCTTATTTAGACTCTCTCTAGGACATAGCAATCCATTTCCTGACTGATGGACCCTGTTTACTTGTTACATACTACAGAACATTCTGTACTCATTCCTCCCTGGAGATGACTTTTGAATTGTGAAAACATTAACCCTCAGTGGCCTGCGGG
Source organism: Neoceratodus forsteri (assembly GCA_016271365.2). NCBI lineage: Eukaryota > Metazoa > Chordata > Ceratodontiformes > Ceratodontidae > Neoceratodus > Neoceratodus forsteri. The sequence continues at coordinate 48,371,887 of CM057451.1, forward strand.
AGTGAGTTATGTCTACAAAACATGCTGCTATTCATTCACTTAAACCTCATCATTGACCTGCTTTTAATCTTACCCCACTATACATTCTGTTTAGACATAGATGAAACACTTACCACTGATTCTTGTGAAACTTTTTAGGATGTGTAACTATTACTCTGTTTTACATATTTGACACTGTATTAAACATTCTGACCACCACAGTTCAGAGCTGGCTGCAAGCGCAGTGCAGTCTGCTGTGCAACACCAAAATAGCACACAGCTTACCATACACGATGGAGCATGCTAACTGCCTATCAGGCAATGTCATTGCAGCACTAAGTGGATATGCTCTGTGCAGACATAGACCTAGGCTACATATGGCTCACAGGAGATAGTGCTGCCTGAACAGGAAAGCACCATGGCTTCTGTGGCCATACTCAGCCTCAACATGCAAATGAGTCAGCTGGCCACCAAGGCATTTAGGGGCCATTTGCATGCCCATTGTGGGCTCATTTTCATGCTGTGTAGCAGCCACTTAGCAGCAATGTTGTAAAAGTAGATTGACATCCCTGTTGTCCAGTGGGCCCCCTTACTGACCAAGTTTTTAAAGATCCCTGCTAGTCTAATGGATCCCCTTCCCCAGTCATCCCCACAGGAAACATACTGTATGAACCCTGGTGTCCAGTGCACCCCCCCAATCATCCTAGTTTCCCTGTATAATTAAAATCTTTGCTGTGCTATTGGCCCACCACCCTAAGCACCAAAGCACCCCAATGTGTGTGCCACCCCCACCCACTGAGGATCCCCTCCCCCGCACACCCCTCACCCCAGTCACCACTCACCAGTTATAACATGTCAGATCAGTGGCTGGCAAACCTCTCTGCTCACCACCTCAGCTAGCTGCTATCTGACAGTCACAGCGCAATTGCGAGTGAGTATGTGATAGCTTCATGGGTATCATTTTCAGCTCTGATGGTGGTGGTGGTGGTGGTGGTGCTGATCTGTTTTGTTGCCAGACACTGTGATGTCACAAGCAAAGTATTAAGATATCAGGTTGGGAAGAAGCAATTGGAGCTGATGAACCATCAAGGAACAGCTATATTGTTTTTGTGCATCTGACCACAGTAATAAATAATGGGGATAAGAAATACAGAGCTAATGATAGATGCTGCTTTGTGTCCAAATATGAGGCTTTCAAAGTTCATCTTTTAGCATCAGTGGCTCTTTAAAGGGATTATAAACCATGCCTTTTACAATTTTAATGTAACTGGAGATGCGGACATGCGTGATGTCTGTTTAACACCCCAAAGGAATTTTTGTGTTTTGTTTTGAAATAGTGGAGATGCTTTCTCCAATAAAAGTGGGTTGTTGATCAGTACCTCTGGCATTACAGAACTTTCTTAACAGCACTTACTCAAGTTTTTCATATTTCTTCTCTTTTCTGCACCTTTGGTGTGGATTATGATTCCTGTGCCACTCTGCCAACAGTTTCTCCCTGTCTTTTCTCATGTCCAATACAATCAACTTACGAATGGGAAAAATGGAGCAAGGTCATGCATAATCATCTTTGAGAGACTGGATTTCATTCAGAAGCTCCACTTTTCCAGATAGAGTGACAATGCAGTGTTTGGGTCCCATGACTCAGTGAGCCAGCTTAGAGGTGAATATTCTTAGAGGGTAGGTTCAGCTGAAGGTTTAAGTACTGTACCCTGAAACTGCTACCTAATAGCTTCCTGAGTGTCAGCATGGCTCAGTCGGTAGCACAACTGTCTTTAGGCTGGAAGGCCATGGGTTCTAGCCCCACACTAGAATTGGGCTCATTCCATATATACTGGTACCTGAGTGCGGTACTAAGGGGATGCTGTCCTTCAGATGAAATATTAAACTAAGGTCTTGTTTGCCTTTTCTGGTGGTTGCTCTCATAAATTTTAAAGATCCCATGGCACTTCTCGAAAACAGTAGTGAATTTTCCTAGTTTTCCTCCATTCAGTAAAATACTACTGACAGCTTAATCTAGTTCAGCTTCAGCTGGTTTGCATTTGTATCCACACCTCCCTCTCCCAGGATGAGGCTGAAAATAGGCAGTATTGTCTAGCCTTCCTTTCCAGTCAACAAAACTGAAAAACTGACTGGTTAACACCTTCACCACTAATAACATCCACTGTCTGCCACTTTTGCCATCCTCTGTAGACAGACCACTAATTCACTGTAAACTGGCAGGATATTTAGACTGGTTTCTCTCAGTGTTGATCTGCTCAGTGAAAATTAGGTTGGTTGTTGTATTTATTTATTTATATATTTATATTTTTGGTAACCAGGTGAGCAAACTGATCCAAGGACCATTTTCAGTTGCGATCTGGGCCACTGATGGCACAGACAATAGGCACAAGTTATCATACAACAGGTACATATAATGGCGAGTACAGTGGTATCAGAAAACAGTGATACATAACATCATATCTTAAAAATAGAGGTTAAGGACATAAACAACAAGTTCATGACAAATAAAGCAATGCTTTTCTGCTTGCAGAGAACTAGGACATACACTTACAGCAAATCAAGATATTACTCAGCTAGTCCAAGGTTTACAATGAGGTGCATAAGTAAGCAATAACACATGACGAGGTGTGGTTTATCGCCTGATAAGAGCACGCCCAGGGGTGTACTAAGGCACGAGGCGCTTGCGCCGAGTGCCTTATGCCACTGGGCGTGCTCTTATCAGGCGATAAACCACACCTCGGAGTGTGTTATTGCGCTTATAAAATGGGTCCCATAGTAAAGAAACCAATTAAAAATGCACAGAAAAAGAGTGCATAAATATAGAGTAAAAAACATGTGAGCATATTAGTAGAAAGAGAAAAAGTAGTCCTTATTGTATTGGAATATAGCTACTTCATTAAAAGTAAGTACAGGGCTTTTGTGCTTGTCTGTCGGTATACTATATAGGCATGCACTGAAGCTCTTGTATAGCAGGGTTAATTTAGTTTTTTATTAACGTTTTTTTTCTTTGTCTACATTTTTATGGAGTGAACGATTGCCCAGTCAGTTACAGGGAGAGTGTGATGTTTCTCGACAGCTACTGCATAAGCAGTTCTGTGATAGTCTTTGACTCCCCCGCACACAAAACAGAGACTCAGAAGATGGTCGTAGTTTTGGTTCCTCACTACACTTAAACCTATGGTACTGTGTTTTAGACATTATAATATTTCTTCATGAACATATGTTTTATTTTATAAGAACTGACTGAGGAGCCGGTTTCTGCATTGATTTAAAGCGCTTTGGCGGCATACTGCTGAATGCCCACTGGATCGGGGATGGCTTTCTCAACAGACAGGTGACAGTTTTTAATTCAAATGTGTATAAAACGTTATTTTTATGAGGGCAAGCAAAGGATTAAAAGTGTTTTGTGGTAATAATGTGCAGTGTAAATTATGACTCCATGAGACTGGGAAGAGCATGTCCCTTGCTACTCGTCGTGTTGGACTACCCGTGATAGCGCTTCTGGGACTGCCGTGATAGCACTTCTGGTTTCCGCTTCAGCAGCTCGGTCCGAAGTGGGAGATTTAATAAATTAATATAAATAACTAACGGTTTTGTGGGATATGGTAGAGGAGCAGTACAGCATCTGGTCTGGTGAGTTCTGAGGAGCAAGTATGACAGTTTGAAAGCCGTACACGTGGGACTCGTAACGCTACCAGATAAACTTTTCTTGCTGCTGGGGTCAGTAATTGTTATTTTTTAGCAGGAAAGCAAACCAATTAAAAGAAATTGTTTTCTTGTGGTGATGCACTGTAAATGGTGGCACAAGTAACGGACATTGCGTTGAGGAATGGCAGGAGCAAGCAGGCACTGTGTGTGCTTGTCTGTAAAAGCAGTTTAAACATGAGGGAGGTTACTGATATTTCCTTGTTGTGAGGATTAAGCCCAGGGAAGAAAAGTGCCGGTTGGCATAGATATCAGCTGATAAGGACACGGCTGGAAGGTCCTTTCAGCCAATCAGTTTGCAGCATTTTTTTGACCCATTTTATAAGGGATTTTAACCCTATAACAATCAACATTTTCACAATGGAGTCAAAAATGTGTCAGTTGTATATGTAGTAGGCAGTACTTGGGAAGCAAGGCAAATGGTCTGCAATATCTGTGTCCGCTGTATGCAGGTTGCACAGTAGTTCTATTTTTCCTTATTTAGAGTTCCATGTTACTGATCCTCTTTTTCCTTCAAAAGTTTATTTTCAGTTACTTGTCAGTTCTGGAACCCAGTGACAACAGTTGAGCAGAAGTCCTGCATGGAAACATTCACTACCTTCTGTTCAGTTGATATCACTGAGTTGCAGGATTCATAAGTGATTAAAAATTAATATTGTGAGGCAAAGGGGCAGAATAAACACTGGACTGCAAAGAAGAAAAAAAACTATTTAAAAACAAACACACTAAATAATACTTCAAAGGATCATGGGAAGCATATGCAAATCCCCATGAAGGAATTTGGACTGGCTCAGATTTAAGTGGAATTGCACTGTGCATCCCATGCTTTCCATGATGCTTTGCATTATTGGGGTATGTGCAGTTGTGTTTTTCCTTTGAAATGTTGCTGTATAGCCAGTACCCTTCCAGGATAACTCTTTCCCAGAGCCTTTGCTCTTGGGGTTCTCGTTTCGTAGTGCTTCTCTTTGTGGGTCCTCATGACTAGAGCTGTCTGAAAAAAATGTCCACTAATAGAATATCCAGGAAAGTCAGAATTTGGCTTCCTGAAAGTTCAGAAATCATTTTGACAACTGTTGCAGAAATTCTGATTTAGAACAGTGAGATTAATGTATGAACTGCAGATTAATGTATTAAACTGCAGAACAAAATTCCACAGAACTGATCTCTTTTGGAGATCAGTTCTGTGGAATTTTTTTCAGCAGTTTAATACATTAATTCACAATTCATACATTCATTACACAGGTCACTGAGTTTCTGAGCTGCAGAATGCATGTATTAATTAATTTAATGTGCATCACCAGCTCCCTATATTATAGTTTCCAAATAATCCCTGGTGTCTAGTGGCACCCCCACACTCTGATTGCCACCCCATAGCATTTAATATTTCCCTAGTGTCTAGTGGCATCCCCCCCACCCTCTGACTGCCAACACACTAACCTTCAAAGATCAAAGGCAAAAGTGTATTTATTTATTTTTTAACCAGATGTACTGTAAGTCAGTATGAATGTCAGTTAAATAAAACATGATCCTTCTAAAAAAATCTGTGTGTTTGGTGTATTTATTTTTAACTCAAAGTCTAATTTAAGAATGCAGTTTGTATTAATAAAGAATAATTATAATGCAACTGTATGAGTTTCATTGTCTTTTTTAAAACAAGAAGATGTCAGTGCTCATGGACTCTTGTTTTAGGCAGAACAAGCTGTTAACTGTACAGTAAAACAGAAAGTTAATACACTGAGGCAAATGTGACCTCAGTTCTAGCTCTTAATATTAATTTCCCTTACTAGTTGAGCTGCAAGCAAGAAAAATATATTATTTATGTATTTCAGTTAGTTATCTAACATGTCAAATGATACTTGTATGAATGAATGAAAAGACAGAATGTTTTGACAAAGCGTGTTAGTTAAGCTCTTTTTCTGAGACGTGAAAGCTTGTTTCGGGGAGAACTAAAGGTCTATGTCAAAAGCATCAGGGCTAACATGTAATCCTGCCAGTTATGGCAGTATAACATTTTTTCAATCCAGCCATTATATGGTACAAGTGTCCTATAATCTTACATTTGACAATGTGCACTGGTCAGCAATAAGATACAGTAGTTGCTGCTGATCTAACCTGTCATCGAAAGCTGGAATCAAACTTATGTAATACCATAGAAGCATTGATAGTAACTTATGTTTTAAGGGCTGGGATGCAGCTGCTCTCCATAAATTTTTCATGCAGCTGATCACATAGCAGATGGTGCAGGACTTGAACCTAAGCCCTACAGGCTCTATTGTAAAATGAATGCAAGTTTGTACAGGTCATCCCGGTGTGCTGTACTTGGCTAGCGTTAACAGTTGTGAGTGAGACAGCATGTATTTTACTCATACTGGATAGCAGATGCATATTCTGTTGACAAGAAATACTATATCCAATAAGTTGCACTGGCAGCTGTTGCTCTTACAGTTCTGAAACTATTATGGGCATACATAGCCGCTGTCATTGTACACCTGCATTATATTCTTAATCTCCAGATGAAACTGTATCTTAACCATGCATTTGCTGGTGTGGTTGGACAGGAAGAGAGGGTTTATTTATTCATCTCATTGCTCATACTAATACCAAGTATCCGTTGAACTCCCTGACGCTCTAAACCATCTCTGCCACAGCACCACAGCAGCTCCAAACTGTGCAAAGGGTACTTGTTATTAATCTGAGCAATGAGATGAATAAATATAAACCCTTGCTTACTGTCCAGTCACACCAGTAAAAGTACTATGTCTAAGATAAATTGAATCAGGAGACCAATAATATAATGCAGGTGTACGGTGACAGCAGTGATGTACACTCATAATATTCAGTTTTAGAACTGTAAGAACATCAGCTGCTGGTGCATCATATTGGATGCAATATCTCTTCTCAACAGATTATGCATCTGCTATTCAATATGGTTAAAATGCATCCTATCTTACTCACAACTATTATGATAGCTGAGTATGACACACTATGTGACCTCTGTACAAACTAGTATTCATTTTACATCACAGCCTGTAAGACTTGGATTGAGTCCCATGCTGTTCGTTATGTACCAACAGCATGAAACATTTATGGAGAGCATTACAGATTTAATTTTGTTGATTTGCTACATGCTGCATCCCAACCCTTAAAATTAAGTTACTATCAATGTTTCTGCCACATGAGAGAAGTTTGGTTCTATAGCTTCAGATGATAGTTTAGATCAGCAGCTATCCTGTCACCGACCAGTGCACACTGTCAAACATATGATTATCAGACAATTGTACCAATAAATGAGTAGACAGAAAAAATGGTTCTACTGACCTACTTGGAAGGATTATATGTTAGCCCTAATGCTTTTAAGTAGATGTCAGATGCTTAGTCCCCCCACCCTGAACAAGCCTTCGTGTCTGAGAAGAGATCTTAACTAATTACTGATCCTGTCTGAAACATCCACCTCTTCATTCATTCATACAGGTATTATTTAACATGTTAGACTAGACAACTGAAATACAATACTAACATATTCTCCTTACCTGCAGGCTTGACTAAATAAGTGAAATTAATATTAAGAGGTAGGATTGAGGTTGCATTTACCTCAATATATTAACTTCCTGTTTTTTACAATAAATAAAACAACTCATTTGGTAGCACCCTATATGAGTGAGTATTATTGAGCATCTCTATATGAGCAACTCAATAATACCACTTCTACATTCGGCATATGGTAGAAGATATCGAGCTATCCTGTATAGCAAGTGTAGCAGGGAGCTACACTCACTATAGCAGGAGAAAGGAAGGTTTTTGACCAAGCCCCGCTGAGTTGGCCATTTGGTGTAGTGGCTAGGGCCACCACTTATGAAACCAGTGGACCTGGGTTCGCACAGGATACATTTCTGACTGACATTTTTTCATTGCTTTAAGTCAGCCCCCCAGAGTTGATAATTAGTTGGGGGAACATGGTGGACGGGAGCAGTGTCAGTGGCTCAGTAGGTAGCATACTCACCTCAGAGGCCAGGAGATCAGAGGGCTGTGGGTTCAGTTCCCACATCTGGCACTTGGGTTAATCCCAGTACTGACACTGTAGTGCAGCATGAGGGGGTGCTGCACTTCTGAGGTGCTGTCTTTTGGATGAGATGTTAAACCAAGGTCCCATCTCCTGAATTGGTGGTAGTTCAGGTGGATGTTAAAGATCCCATGCCACTTATCAAAAAGAGTCAGGGAATTTTTTATTATAACAACATCAAAAAAGAAGCATAAGGAGTACAAGATTAATAACAAGGTACATAAAACATAATACAGATCAGAAAAAATAAAGAGTTATCAGTCAAATCTCCACAAGCAATATTACATACAATATATACATGACCCATCACCACCTATCCTAATTTAAAGAAAACCCTTCTGTCTTCCTCTTGTTTTTTTTTTAGGAAGTAATATCCAAAAAAAAAAAACCTGTAAATACCCATAATCTATTTATATTTTATAAACAGTGTAAACCCTTTCCACCAGTTAGTCACCTTTCATGCAGTACCAATTTGTAAATCTTTTAAATAAACCCTCTCCATAGCTCCTTGAATCAGCAAACTGATTGTATCATAAGACATCACTCTTTGATAGAGGACCCATTGGCATCTAGCCTGCCATAAATAGTATTTTAAACAACAACAAAAAATGTGTAAAGTTTCTATATTATAATATTTCCGAGCTGAGGGAAATGACCCAAGACCAGGATCTCAATTGAGGTGCAACAACCATTTCATATGCCATTTAAAAGCCAGGAATTTCCAAAGGGAACTAGCATAGAAACAATGGAAGAAAAATGTTCAACTGTTTCTTCCTGATTTATACACCAGAAAAGGACATACCCTTTCCTCTTTAGCCTTATGTTTGGCATTTCCTAACCCCAATCCTACCATATACAGTTAACATAAAAACTCCCACATATAGCCGGTAATCTGGGATTATTTAATTGAAAAAGTACCCTGGGATTGATGTGGAAAGACAATTTTTAAAAGCCGGCACTGAAGGGTATAATAATAACATTACAGTATCATACAATTTAGGCCCTTACTTTTATAGTCTGTTTTGAAAGACCCCACTTGAAAAGTTTTTGCTATTGACCTATTTCCACACAATTATCACAGTGAGGCTTGTCGCAAGAACTAGACAAATGAGTGCAAGACCCACATTTATAAGAGTCCTAGGCTACCCAGCATAAAACAAACTCTCTGTCCCTCCCCAGCAAAAAGAATTGGGAATATGATTGTGTAGTGCACTTACCCAGTCAACAAAAACTAAATAAAAAATAAAAATACCAATATCAGTTTCTCAAAGTTTTACTTTAAACCTCCAGCCACCAGTCCAAAACTGCTCAGATTCCAGAATGGCTTCAGGAGGACTTAGTACCTTGCATTTTTGGGACAACCAGTAGGTAATATCATTCACAAGAACCCCCTCATTTTGAAACATAATCATCACATATTTTATCAAAGGTTTAGACAATGGTATGACTAAAAAGGGGGTCCATATGGGTGAAAACTTTACCTGGTTGTACCTCTCCCAAAACAAATCCAAAGCATAGGCAGAACAAAAGCTAATGTCAAAGTTGTCTTCACCCGAAATGTTAATTAAAGCGAAGACCTCTCTGGGTGAAAAATGTAGAGAATCCTTTAATAAACTCTTACCCACATAATGCCTATCAGGCCTAACCTCCAACCCTCCTTTATAATGAAGCCGTACTGCATTTCTACGAGGTGCAACTTCCTTCTTAATCTTAGAAAATAGATCTGACATTAATGGCTTCTCAAGGTCAGGTTTATTTTGTGACATATTACAGCAATGTTCAGTTCCTTTAATAAAAGCAGAACCAGGAATTTCAGTAGTCATTGAAGTACTGATCTGTGAGGCCGCAGTAGAGGGCCCTACTAAGGGTAGAACTTCAGAACTAGCAGCAGATATCAGAGGTTCAACAGGTGACTTGGGTTTCCAGGTCAGTTCATTCCGTGAAAAGTTCAATTTCGGATCCTAACCAGGTGTGGGAAGCCAGGTACCTTTATGCAAGGTCCACCCTGCTTCCACTCAAAGCTTCTTGTGGGGACCATGTATCTGCTGCAAGGGGTTGTGAGTGTGGACCAGATGGGAAAGGTCCGAGTTAATTTCTGTAAACCGTTGAGAAGTAGAGATATCACAGTGTCTACTGTCCCCAAATTTCATTTAGAAAAATAATAGCTGCCGTTTGTCTTTACCGTCTTCCCAGACTTTCATGTAACAAGTGGTGCTGTTTTGCAAAAGAAAATTCCGAAACCCCGTCTTGGTTGAAGGGGGTAGTTTGAAATACACAGGGAACCTCAGGGTTAGAGCAACCAGTTGGGGATGTTACCATCGGGTTCTGAAACACAAACCCTGCAGCTTTAGAAAGCGTGGTAGGGTGTAGCTCAGAAATGGAGCTGCCGCTGACCGAGTTGAGCTCATCCAGGTCCTTAATTTGTACATTATCAGCAGGCGGCAAGTTGAAATCATGTTTAAGTTCTCCTGTGTCTGGTGAGGGCTCTAGGCATGGAATCACTCCTGATTTTTTACTGCCAGCCGACACGGGATAATTTTTAACAGATTTCTCAAGTGTAGAGATTTGGAAAGACTCACCAGACTGGTCGAATTCGAATCTCCTGATCAACATCACAGCAGATGACAGCCTGGCCTTGAATACTGACAGGCGTGAGTTGAGGACTAGAATGAGCACAGCTGTTGCTGAAGTCGGTCTTGTTCTTTGGCTAAAGCAGCGAGCTGAAGCCTAAGCTGCTCTTGAAGGGTGTTCTGATTAGGAATATCAGTAAAGTCCATACTGCTCACCAGCTGAATCATAGGCTGAGTTGAATCTTTAGTAGAAGCAAACATCTGTTTCTCTTCAAGCACCATATCATCACATACAGCATTATCCACATCAATCTCCGTGAGAATCCAAGGCAGAGCTCCAGCCGCTCTCCTTCCCAAGAGATGTCCATCTTCCTTCAAGGACCTAACGAAGTGACCAAGCCATACCTCTCAACTGTCCCTGATTTTCAGGGATGTCCCTGATTGTGCCTCAGAATTTTCCTGTGTCCTCGTAAAATTTGTGTTTTTATGATCGAACAGTGGGGATTGTAAGCACAAAATAATGCCAGATATTACAGTTACAGACTTGTTCTTCTTCACGCAATGCATCTTACACTAATCCCCTCATTCTGCCAGCTTTTTGAGTGAATATTAATAATTATTAAGATGTGTCCCTGATTTGGGTCTTTGTCCCTGATTTTTTTAAGCCTTGTCCCTGATTTATGAGGCGAGAGGTTGAGAGGTATGGACCAAGCTCACAGTCACTCAGTCCCCCTACTGGTCAACAGTAGGGGAATTTTTTATTAAATCATAACCAAATATATACAGATCCATAATAAATCATACAAATCATTGTGAGAAAGAAATTAACATAAATCAGCATTAATTCATACAAAACCCCAAACCGAAGGGAAAGATTTTAAATAATACAAACACCTTCTAAATAAGTATTAATTCATACAAAATCCCTAAACATATTACAGAAAACAGTATATACCCCCTCCCCTTAAATGTATTTATTTTTTTATAAAAAATCAAAATAGGCCCATTTCTCTGCCAATTCTCTTGTATTCCCCTTTAATAATTCATCAGACTTCCATTTTTTAATTTCCTGTATTATAATAAAATAAAGATCTAAAGCAGAAATGTCTTGATGCTGCAAAACTAAACGACATCTACAAATCCATATCCAGTATAAAAAATGGGCAAACAAAACCCTAACCGTACCTATATACAACTGATTAAATCGAGTAGCAGGGATCCCAAAAAACAATAATGTAGAATCTGGAGGTATAGGCAGCCTATCTTTCCATCTGTTTTTTACTATATCCCAAAACTGAATAATATAAGGACAAGAATAATATAAATGGTCTATTGTTTCTATCACTTCTACACAACACTGTCTAGAACAATACCTATTATACAAAGCTTTATGCTTCTGGTTTCCTTTAACATTTATTTTCTGATGCACCCCCAACCACACTGTATCTCACATTTGTTCAGGGATCTGGGGATCCATAATATATGCAGATATTGACTCATGTTGAATGCTTGAAAAACTTGAAAAAGAGTGTTCCTGAAACTGACCTACCAATAATTCTTTGTACAAAAGCTTCCTAGAGAAGGTTTGTACCATATTATATTTTACTTCCCATTTAATAATCCAATCAAATACCCCCTCCCACATTTTTACTAAATGAGGACTCCTTTTATTTTTATGAAAAAAAAATACCCTTCTCCCATTCTAACAAAATCCCTTTGAATAGAGAAAACCCCCATATGGTCCATAACTGAGTAGTACCTTTTATCAAGGGTACTATATTCGTAAAAAAAATACCGTGAAAAAAAATAAAGCAGGGTTCAACATATTCACCCCTCCATCTTTAACTTCTTTATATAATATGGTCCTTTTAATAGGGTTTAAATGGCTACCCCAAAAACTAGTAAAAAAAACTCTAGATAAAGAAACTTCCAATTTTTTAGGTAGCATAAAGATAGGGCTAATATGTAGAAAAATTAGGGTTAAAAAGGACTTAATCAGGAAAACCCTTTTCTTTTTCCCAACTTTCCATCTGTTCCATGTACTCACCATCTCACTCCCCACAGATAATAATCGAGACCAATTATATTCCGCCATTCCACTACCTCCAAAATAGACTCCTAAAATGTTATGTGGGTTTGTAGCTACCTCACAACCTCCAAGCACTTTTGGAGTATCCTGAAAACCCTTCAAGTCTATACATTTTGTTTCCTAATGTTCAAATTAGCCCCTGCAGCTTTCCCTACCAACTGAATAAGGTCCAATGCAATAATCAGAGACTGTTGGTCCTGAATCAATAAACACATATCATCAGCATATGCCAGTACTTTACAGGCAGAAGAATATCCCCCGGATAGACCTAAAATTCTAGGGGATTGCTGCAGAAGTCTCATAATTGGATCAATCATAACTACGTAAAGGAGAGAGCTCAAGGGACAACCTTGACGCACCCCTCTAGACACCTAAATTTTAGGACCCATAATACCATTATCGTAAGGAACTACAAAGGCTAACCCATAGCAAACTTCTAACCAACCTACAAACTCTTTTGGAGTCCCATATGCAAGTAAACAATCCCATAAAAAAGAATGAGATACCCTATCAAATGCTTTGGCCTGATCTAGACTAACCAGAAACCCAGAATTCTCCCCCATACCAGTCCCTCCATCCCCTTCTACCACCTCCCTAAGTAACAGCAAAGCGTCTGTAATTTTCCTTCCGGGTATTGAACAAAATTGAGTTGGACTAATCAAATCTTCCATAACCATCGCAAATCTATTTCCTAATAATTTGGCAAAGACCTTAAAATCAATATTTAATAAAGTAAAAGGATGCCAGTTAACCAAATTCGTCGGATCCCCGGATTTAAACAAAAAAATTAACAGATCCTCACATATTTTGTGAGGTAAATAACACTCTTCTTGAAAAAATCTATACACCATCAGCATTTCTACTGGAATAATCTCCATTAATAATTTATATATGACATTAGGCAAACCATCGGAGCCTGGTGAAATCCCCGTGCGGAGACTCTTAATTACTCTATCCATTTCTAATTTTGAAAAAGGGGATTCAAAATCTCGCAAAATTCTTCAGCAGTTTCGGTAAAGCTGCTGCCTATAAAATTTGGGAAGTAAAGTGAGAAAATTCCAACTGGGAGCCAAACATTTCTTTGACATATTGAACAATGATCCCTATAATAGTACCATTATCTGTTGCTAGTGTTCCTTGTGATGTTTTTAGAGATTTAATCAATTTCTTCTCTCTACGCTTTTGACAACTGACAAAAGGATTAATATTTTCAGCTTTCCCCTGAGTACCAAAAGTTTGTTCTTTCTGAAGGGAACATAAACGGTCATACTGATATGATCTCATATTTTGTTTGACTGCAGCAATCTCCCCTCTAAGATCCATCCCTTCCTCACACTGCCTTGTTATTAATACACCTAGTTCATATCTGAATACTAAGTATTCCTTGTATTTCAATAGAGCTTGAACTTTCCCATGAGTCTTAAAAAATTCTACAATAAGAATTTTTAAATCTTCCCACCATAATCCTATATCATCATATAAAAATATCGTGGAAACCTTATCCCTTAGCAATTCTTTAAAAGCAGACACAATTACGAGATTTCCTAATAAAGATACATTCAATCTCCTAAACCCTGAACTAGTTTCCCTTACTGGGGGATTGCAATATTTACCACAATCAACATATGGTCTGGCATTTCTATGGGTAAAATAAAAATTTCAGAGACTTCCAACATTTGTTTCCAAAATAAGAAATCAATGTGGGAGGAAAGATTACCTTTAAAAGGTGGCTTTACCAGAGCTTATACTACTCCCCTGAAAATCTTTCAGTCTAGCCTGAAATATCAGGTTTTCCAAAAAAGTCTTATCGCAATATTGCTTTTCTTTAATTTTCTGAACTTTAAAATTTATATTTAAATCACCCCCAAAAATCTGTCAGCTAGTAAACAAGTAAGGCTAAATTTTAGTTAACAATTCAATTCTTAAAGCTTTTGATTGTGGACCATAAACTGTAATCAATCTACACAAAAAATAATTAATAACTACATCTAATAATAATGCTCTACCAGGATCAATATACACTAAACGCAATACCTGAACATTAGAAGAACGAAAACAGAAACCCACTCCACAACAGGTTTCCATTCCATTAGACCAGAAGGAAGGACCCCATCACCATTCTCTAGTTGCTTGTGATGTTTCAACTAAGGTATGAAGTCTAGTGTCTTGTAACATAAACACATCAAAATCTAACTTTTGTAAAATTCCAAAAGTTATTTTCCGTTTATATTCTGATTTGATACTATTGACATTTAAACATGCCACTCGTAAACTGATAGCTTCAAGGAGGTTTATTTATAGTTTTTTCACTTGATCTTGTAACCCTTTTTTGTAACACCACCTCTTGCAAGTTCTGAACCTTCGAATTTGGGGAAACTTGGCTTGAAATCTGCGGATCTTCTTCCATAGGGTCTTCCCTATCCACCTGCTCCCCCCGAAGTGAAAGCAGAAAATTTATTAGAAAGGGATAAAGGTGATAAAGGTAACACTGTATGCACAGTCTGAACATTCCACCCTTAGCAAGCTTGAGGAGGGAACTCCTGGACTCCCTGGAAAAGTACCGTCATGTAGGACTACTACTTCCATGTGCTCCTGAGGGGTACATTGGACTGAACTGAAATACACTTAGGAGAACCTTGGGGGGTTACAAAGGGGGTTTCCACTACCTCTACACCAGAACTCTCTTTATCTTTATTAGCCTGAGGTAAAGGGGGGACAGCCATACCCTGTCTTCCCATATGTAACCACTCCCTACTACCACTAGAGGAGGAGACACTACTTTCACCCCTCACTCTACGTCGAAGCAGAGGAGGATGTATCATATCATGTTCTACCCCATTCCTATAAGGCCTCTGAGCTTGAGAAATATCTCATGATCTGAAGACTCCTCTGAATTGTGGGCTGCCCATGGACACTCCCGAAAACCATGGTCTTCGTCCCCACAAAGATTACAGGTTGGGGGGGCTGTACATTGGGCAGCAGAGTGACCTAATACCTCACAATGAAAACATTTTATGCTATCACAGTCATTTTTTAAATGCATTAAAGCTCCACATCGGTAACAACTTTTAGGCTGTCCTGCATAAAACAATATACCCCTGTCCCTCCCCCCAAAAAAGGAACTTGGCAGATGTTGAATCCCCCTATCAGTTTATTTTAATTGAACCCAAAAGTTCCATCCTCCATTCCAAAATCCATTCCAGTCCATGATTGGCCTAGGATATTCAAAGATTGTACATCATTTTTCCAATGAAAATTTAATGTTGTTTACATCTACCCCCTCATTCCTAAACAACACTGTTATAGTTTTAATAGTGGGTTTAGTTATGGGGAGTGCCAAGAACTCTTTCCATTCTTCTAAGTCTTTCTGTTCATAATATAGTTTCCAAAATGTATCCAAAAGTACCATCGAACAGAAGCTAACATTGTAAGTCCTATCCCCAGGCGCATGTATAAATGCATACACATCAATAGGGGTAAAGCCCATCTGGCCTTTAATAAGGGTTTTTCCCACCCAAAGTCTATCAGGAGGAATTGGAGCCGTCCCAACATATTGGATCTGAACCAAGAATCTCCTTTCGGCTGCTTACGAAAAAGCCCAGCATATGACTTAGAACTCCCCCGTTCTTGCACTGCAGACAAGGCTTCTCTAGAGAAACTACTGTGGTTTCCCTGCCCAGTCTGTTGCTGCAAACCTTCCCCCTACTCTCCTACCTTTTCCATAGTGATAGCTAGGAAATCCTCTTGAAAGTTCTCTTGCTGAGAACAACCACTTAGAACCTCAGAGTCCTGGAGATCCAGTGAAGGGGGAACCACATCTGATGCAGCATCTAAACCTAGAGCCTCTGTATCAAAATGCACAGCTGTAGAAGAAGCATTTGGGCACTTGAGGTTTTGTCCAGCTATACTGCTGAGTTGTATACTTGGGTTACCCGGAGAACCTGGAATCGGTACCAATGGATCAGGAACCCAATGATTCCCTTTATATAGCCATCCTGCTCTCTGTAAAGCATCCTCCGGAGACCAGTTGTCTGCAGCTCCTGATAAACTGTTTTCATTTATCAAAACCTCATAATTACTGTCCACATTTCCCTCTGGGGCAGAACCAGCATTTAGTGGTAGACATTTGCTAGTACCTAATATGGGACTAGCTACCGACCGTTTCAGTTTTTTTTCTTTCTTCCTCCAGTCTGGATCTGCTGAGATTATATTTCATTCTGCAGTAGAAATTAGAGCCAATAATTGAGTTTTCTTTACCTCCAGTTCCTCTTGAAGTTTAATTTCCTCAGTATTCAGGTCACCAACAACATCAGCCATAAAAGGTTGCTCCATACATGTCTCCGATATAACTTCTGGTAGTGAATTCATATCTATGATGGCACTCTCTTCAGGCTGGCTATGTGTTTCCTCTGGAGCGTCAGAAACCTGACCATCCCCATCCATGGTCTAGGACATACTGAGCTTCTCCACACTCTTCTGCAGCGCTTCAGTGCCCTCTGCAGCAAGAGTAGGGGAATTTCCCCCAGTGTCCTGGCCAAATTTCCCTCATTCACTAAAAATACCACCAACAGCTTAGTCTGGTTCAACGTCAGTTGGCATTCATCTGTATCCCCCCGGGTCATGCCTGAAAACAGGCAGGATTTGTCTAGTGCACTTACTCAGTCAACAAAAAATAAATAAATAAATAATAATTTTGTACTGTTTTGCTGTGAGAAGGGTAGTGACCATAGCTGTCTGTGGCGGTCGATGTTATTTTGGTTTCCCCTTTGATGTCAGGCAGCTTTTTGTTTGTGGTTTGTGTTCCATGAGATAATAGAATCGCTCTTATCACATAAAACTGCTCATTCTGCCTAAGATGAGAGAGTCCACAAGCACTGACAACTTGTTTAAAAAAAGATGACCAAACTTATACTGTTGCATTAATATTATTTATTAATACAAACTTTAAAAAAATCTTTAAACATTATACACCACTGTAAGATGTACTGACAGTTATTTTAAATCATTGAGAACAGCGCACAATGTATTGTATTGTCAGCTGGTTGAAGTAAGCATGAGCATCTCCAAAGATGTCGTCACTTCATGTTTGACATCAGAGGCTCAGTCAGACAGAGTCAGATCACCTGAAAGAAACAAAAAAACGGTATCAGCTCATATTGCAAGAACAGCTTCTTAAATCAGACTTTGAATTAAAAATAAATACACCAAACATATAGATTTTTATAAGAATCATTTTTATTTCATTTACATTCGCCTTGACTTATAGTACATCTTTTTAAAATAACTCCACTTTTGTCTTTGATCTTTAAAGGTTAGTGTGCCAGCGATTGAAGGATGCAGGGTGCCACTAGACACCAAGGAAATAAAATGTTATGGAGCCAGTGACTGGAGCATGAGGGTGCCAGTAAACACCAGGGAAATATTAAAGGTTAGTGTGCCAATGATCGGAGGGTGGGGATGCCACTAGATGCCAGGGAAATAAAATGTTATAGGGCCAGTGATCAGAGGGAGGGGGTGCCACTAGAGACACCAGGTAATGTTTTTTTTTGTATCTGAATTGCAGAATAATTACATGAACTGTGGATTAGTTCCACAGCTCATGTGCATTATTCTGCAGTTCAGCAAGAAAATTCCATGGAACAGGATACAAATTCTCAAACCATATATGGAAGATTTCTGATTTTGCTATGGGTGGAAGTTTGGAAGACTCCATGAAAGTTGGCAGACTTTCATGAAAGTTCCACTAAACAGCAATTTGCAACTTTAGCCCAGCACTACCCATGACCTAAACAAGTAAGACCCTCCTAAGACTGGCTTTCTCCCTCTGGGTTGAGATACAGATATGGCACACTGATGAGTCCTAACAAGGATGAAATATGTGTCTGTGCAATTGCATTTTTCTTTAAAATCTGACTGTATGGCTGATACCCTTCCAGGGTAACACTTGCCTCAGGGCATTTGCTCTGTTTTTTTTTTCCTTTTGTAGTGCTTCACGTTTGTGGACTCCCCATGACCCAAGCAAGTAAGATCCTCCTAACACTGGCTTTCTCCATCTGGGATGAGATACTGATATAACACACTGATGAGTCCTAACAAGGATGAAACATGTGTCTGTGTCTGCTGTTCTCTGCCTTACCTTGTTGCATTGTCAGATCTTTTGGCACCATACAATTCTGCTTAAAGCTGAGCCAGTCCAAATTCCTTCATGGCAATTTGCATATGCTTATGACGCACACGTAGAGAAAGAGACCCACTCACTGGAATACATTTTAGAATAGTTTACTTAAATGATATTCATTCACCAAAAACATTGATCAACATTTTGTAGTTTACTCACTACTCCCTCAAGATCTGTAGAACTAATATTTTACAATAAATCATGTCATACTTCAAATCAATTTTGCTAAAAGAATCTTCTTGAATACATATTATCCATATTTAACCATATGCATATTGTCACAAACTCACTCTGAGAGTCAGGTCCACTGAGCTCACAGTGCTCATCCCTAAGTGCAGTCCATGACAGGGAGGGGGAAAACAGGGATACCCTCCCTGTGTCCTTCTAGAATGCTTGCCGGGGTCATGACTGAACACCCATCACAAGGCCCCAGGGCTCCCTCTTTATGCTGGATAAGGGTAAAATACCAGTCTCAAGTCTTGTAGCCAAATGAGAACTCTTTCTTGGTCATTATACAAAGGAGGAAGATCCAAGCATTGGAAACTCTTCAGGTTAGCCTTGTAACCCTGATTTTGTCTTCTCCCACAGGCATGCAATAACCTGGTTCAAATCCCCACAGACCCTTCCTTGAGACTTTCATATTCTCTCTGCCTTTACCTAGATTTCCCTGTATAAACCCTTGTTCGATTGGTAGCTTATGGTGACACCCCTTTGCAATAACAGTTTAGTCACCGATTATTATTAGACGTCCTACAACCACACACAACATGAAAAATCTCTCTAAGTCAGGTTTCTTAAAATCAAATGTTTTTACTAAAATAATTATTAATCATACAGTTACAACTAAAATATTTAGAAAATTTTGGTCACAGAATAACACAAATAAAAGTGGAAAATATACATGAAAAATGCACTATAACTGTTATCTAAAGTTCTACCTTAAGTTTGTGGTAAATTATAGTCTGGAAGAATAAGAAGTCTGAAAAATCCTTTCTTCCTTTTCAGCCACTGGCAGGTTGTTCTATGTCTTGTCAAGAGATTGTCCAAAGTGCATTACAATGAGCTTCTGTTGACAGGAGTATTTATAGTCCATCTGGCTATCTGTAAAAAGTCCTGGTCTGTTCTGGTCCTAACTTTTAAGCCAGTTATTCTTGCTCTTTCCAGATTTTAAGGAATTATTATTTGTTTCATTATTTGGGTCCTCATATCACCACTTCCTGGCACTACTAAAAAAAAAATAATCAGATTGTGGTAACCTTGCCGACACCTCCTGTCTAAAACCATTTCTCCTTTTGATCTTAGAGGTTTATGACAGGGGGATAGCTTCCCTCATCCTGAGACTTTATTACACCAATTAGCTAACCAGGGATTTCCATCCCCTTTGAAAATTTAATTTTCAGCTTCCTGGCTAGTAACTGTTTTCCTGGGTCACATAGGAATGTCACATACTGTATTTTGCAAGACTTCTTTTTTTTTGGTTAATAATTTTTATTATTACAGCAGACCAACACCATACAGATACCCTGAGGTACACTGCAACATGTGGTATCTACAGGGATACAGTGCAACAATATTTATCTCAGACCTGTACAAGTGTTATCTATGCAAAACTGATGGGTGGAACCATGCAACAGTGTAACAGCATGTGAATATCCTCAGTGTTCCTTCCCCCTTCTATCAGTGCTCCTTCAAGCTCAGGAGTATGTATGCGTGTGTGTGTGTGTGTGGGGAGGGATCCTGAGGCAACATTCATCTTGACCTCCTATTTCTTTATCAGATGCAGGTCTAGCACTGAAGTAGGATATGCCTGTCTTGGTGTGCAGCCTTATCCTACAAGTGATCTAAAACACAACTATGTACAATTCAGCAATGCAATACTATGTGGGATAATACTAACAGCTTGGACGATGAATGCAAAGTGCCTCAAGGGATACAAAGAGTTCTAGAGGGTGTGATCTCCAGAGGGTAAGGGGGTCCTTCATCTCGGATTTGACTGGGCTTTGTGACAGAACCTCGAGTCCAAGAATGGCTGCCAACAAGCTATGTATTTGGACATGGTGCCTGTTGCAAAACTTGAGAGTATTTTGGTACGTGGCCACCTGCGCCAAGGATTGAAGAAGTTCTGAGAGAGTTGGGCATTCTGTGGTGTGCCATCTCCTCAGAATCAGTCTCTTAGCAGATGCTCCCAGTACTGTAGCCCACTTTGCACCAGGGCTGCTTTGTGGGAGGCCTGTCCTCTCACATCCCAGCAGCAGCAAGGAGGTTCTGGGGGTACTTCCTGGTAGATTTCTTGGCACATGGATTGTATATCTTCCCAGTAATTATGTGGCAGTGGGCATTCCAAGAGGATGTGATACAGGTGGGCATCTGGTTGCCCACATCTCCAGCACTGATCATCTGAGTTGAGTCCCAGGTGTTCAAGCTTGGCTGGGGTGTGATTAGAGATGCAGCAAATTTAATATTCACTGGTGAAGTGCACGCGAAGTGGGCGCTCTGCGGCGGAGTGGGCAATGCAAAGTGCTCACTTCGCCTTGTCATTACCACTTCGCGTTAGCATAATGAGAACGCGAAGTAAGGCAAAGTCATTGATTTCAATGGACTTTGCGTTCCTCATTATGATTCTAAGTGATCCACTTAGTGTTTCAGACTTGGCAGCCCCCCCCCACACATCACATGGCTTACAGTACTGTAAGTCACATGCTCTCTAGCCAGGCAGGAAGGAAGTGAGTCACACAGTTTCATTTTCTCTTGTGCAGGCTGAGAGAGAGGAGTGTGTACTAAAGAGAGGAGTGTTTTGATTGCAGAGGAGGAGAGTTAAAATTTGATACTTAACCCAACAGCTTTTTTTAAAAGCTACATTTTTTTTTTCTTTTCTGTACTGTTTTTTACTTAATTTGTTCTTTCTGTAAATTTTATTTTTCTTACCTACTTAGTTGTTTGTCTGTGTGTGTGTGACTGTGTGTGTGTTGTGCTTGTGTCGTGAGATGGAGCAGGGTGAGGGAATGTCTGGGGTGGGGGCAGCTCTGGGAGGAGCATGGTAGTACGTGTCGTTGTACCGTGCACATGCATGGGGGGCATGGGTGCCCATTTGTGTTGGACCACTCTAAACTTATGAGTGTCCAACCCCTGGAAGCAGTACCAGCACTGCCTCCTGACTCTGAGGCAGTTCAGCCACCACCACCACAAAGTCCAGCACAAGGTCCTTTGGAGCAGGATGTGCCTGTTCCCCCAGGCCCAGGTGTGGATCCCATCAGTACTGTTGAGCAGTGTGAGCAGCCTACTGCCAGTTCATCTGGTCTTCCCCTGCCTGTGCCTGGTCCTCCCTGCACCTCCATTGTTTGGCAATTTTTTGACTGTGTCTGGGGGACAGCAGTGTGGTGAAGTGTCACCTATGTGCAGTGGAGGTGCTCCATGGCCCCCGGGGAGTCACCTGGGGACTGGGGGCTAGCACACCCATATGCTTAATCACTACCAGTTGAAGTGGCAGGCTGCCACAGAATGGACCATGTCTGCACCTGCTGGCCGTTCCGTGGTAGAGGGTGTCACTGTGCATAGCGGGTGCAGCATCCCTAAGAAGAGGAGGGCCACAGCAGCACCTGTTGCTCCCCCAGCACCCCTACCACCACCACCAGCAGGTCAGCCTGTCAAAGGAGTGGACACCAGAGGAGTGCATGTAACACTGTCTGACTTGGCAGTTCTCTGGAGTGCTGTTGAGGAGAATAGCGAGAGGATGAGTGCTGTGGAGCAGAGGCTGGATTACATAGAGGGACATCAGCTTCAGATTATGTCCATGCTGGAACTGCTGCTAGTTCACCATAGGATCCCACATTAGTTTTATTTCCTCACACCATGTTCCCTCCCCCCCACCTTCCTTGCTGTGCCATAAAATGTATTCCTTCAACATCCCTGACCCTTGTATGCAATTATGCCCTTTTTTTGTTGTCTTCAGTATGCATTACACTTTGTATTCTGGGGTCCCTTCCTTCTGTTAAGTGTCTGTGTGATTTGTGTGTGTGTGTGTGCACTGTTTTGGTGCCTCGTTTTTCTGCATCCGCAAAAGGCATCTGTCTTGTGTCCAGAAAATTGACAAGTGGTAAGACAGTGAAATGAGACTGTTTCAGCACATAAAAGTCCCCCAGAATTTATGGCGCACTCAGTCATGTGCACAAAAGTGGCACAGAGTCCCCAGATTTTTTTCTGCAGGCCCAGAATGCATCCTCCATGTGTCCAGAAAATTGGCAAGTGGTAACACAGTGAAATGAGACAGTTTCAGCACATACGAAGTCCCTCAGAATTTATGGCGCACTCAGTCATGCACACAAAAGTGGCACAGAGTCCCCAGATTCTTTATGCAGGCCCAGAATGCATCCTCCATGTGTCCAGAAAATTGACAAGTGGTAAGACAGTGAAATGTGACTGTTTCAGCACATACAAAGTCCCCCCAGAATTAATGGTGCAGTCAGTCATATGCACACCAGTGGCACAGAGTCCCCAGATTTTTTCTGCAGCCCCAGAAATGCATCCTCCATGTGTTCAGAAAATTGGCAAGTGATAAGACAGTGAAATGAAACTGTTTCAGCATGTACAAAGTCCCCCAGAATTAATGGCACAGTCAGCCATGCGCACAACAGTGGCACAGAGTCCCCAGATTTTTTTCTGCAGCCCCAGAAATGCATCCTCCATGTGTCCAGAAAATTGACAAGTGATAACACAGTGAAATGAGACTGTTTCAGCACATACAAAGTGTCCCAGAATTTATGGCACAGTCAGTCATGCACACAAAAGTGTCACAGAGTCCCCAGATTTTGTCTGCAGGCCCAGAATGCATCCTCCATGTATCCAGAAAGTTGACAAGTAGTAACACAGTAAAATGAGACTGTTTCAGCACGTACAAAGTCCCCCAGAATTTATGGCACAGTCAGTCATGTGCACAACAGTGGCACAGAGTCCCCAGATTTTTTCTGCAGGCCCAGAATGCATCCTCCTTGTGTGCAGAAAAGTGATCATCTCAACTGGATTGAAAGGTGCCATTTGGATGTACAGTAATAGTAGCCTTGGTGAGTAGATATATATATAGTTGTGTATTTTGTAGGTGATGATGAGGGGGGTTGAACTTGACATGGACATGTACTCATATTATTGTGCTGCATCACACAGGTGACTCCATCTCCGAACTGTTGCTGTGCACCATCCAGTGCTCAATGATAATTTTTTGCACTTAAATGGAAATGGATAATTCTCAAGCACATGAAGGTAAGTATTTCTTTTTTTTGGGGGGGGTCATATTTTCAGTTTTGTCTGTAATGGTTTCTTATTCTTTTATTTCTTCACAGATTTCATCAGCATCCCCCTGGAGTCCAGTTATCAATGATGGTCATGGTCATCGAATGAGACGACTTCTGCATGTTGCATGTGTGCCCAAGCTCAGGTCAGGGAGGGGTGTGCCTGATCATGCTGGTGAACTTCTTTGGATAAGCCCACTTTGACAGAACAAAGTATCGTGAATTTTCCTAAAAAAAGAAGTGAATGACTTCTTAAAAGTTACAACTTCATTGTTACGTGTCCCTCCCTGGTTCTCAAATCTCAATCGCTATTGTCAACTAAGTTACATTTCAGAGACACATCTTGTCAAGTACTAAGACAACCTGTTTGCAATATTTGCAGCAGTCTTTACAAAGCAATGAAATGGATGAATTAAAATCTTCTTACTTACCAGAATGGATTTCACATGGACATTACATCACTTCTTCTCTGTCTGTACGGTATAGCTACAGCATCTTTCCCAACTAGTAATATTAGCGATGGAGCCAGTTTTCATTCTCCTGTAAAAGAAACATAATAAGTGTACTGTATGTGTTTTGCCACTGCGGCTCTGAAAAGCTAGAGAAAACAAAACAGACAACTTAAGGAAGTGAGGCAGCATAACAAACATGAGTGCATATACTCACTTTATGGTTTAAATATTAAGAAGCTGGTGGTGGTGGTGCACTGGTAGGCTGGTGGTCCGTGGTGGGCATACAGACTCATGGTGGCAGCAGACTTGGATAACATCAGTTCTGGTGGTGGTGGTGGTGGTCCATGGGGGGCAGACAGACTCATGGTGGCAGCAGATTTGGATAACATCAGTCCCGGTGGTGGTGGTCCAGGGTGGGGGGCACATCGCCTTTTAAATACTGCAGTTAAAACCTGCCAACATTAACCACATCATCATCCTCATAAAGAAAACTGCCCTCACAGTCATCGATGTCTGAAGTCTGACCACTGGGAAATTCTTTCTCCATTGTGTCATCATCTACGTCAGTGGTGGGCCATTTCAGGCAGCCACTGCCAGTGCCACCAGGATGCTCCATTTCCACATCAGCAAGACCTCTATGACTATGCCGGGGTACAAATACCGAGGTTGCAATCTGTGCTGGTATGTACCTCTCATTCATTTTAATGAATATTAGCAAACTAACATTTGCAGGAGACAGGTTTGTCTGATGATCCCTGACTATTGCACCTGCTGAGCTGAATACCCTCTTAACACTTACACTGGAGGGTGGGCATGTGAGGTACTTCAGTGCCACTGCAGTCAGCTCTGGCCATTCACTGACCTTTCCACTCCAGTACAAAAGAGGATCTTCACTTATTGTCAGATGCCTGTTTTCAGACAAATATGACTCAACCATTCTCTGTGCCACACTAAGTCCAATTGTTGATGCATCAGCCTGTTCCCCGGAATCACTGATGTCACAAATACCCACTTGGGACAAAGCCTCCTAAAGTGGGTTGACACCAACCACTTTGGATGACAGACCACCTGGAACTACAGTCCCCTTACCCTTGCATGTTATGCTTGCTGGCCCTCCAGCTACACCTTCAGCTGGCTTATGCTGCTGAGGTTTGCAAACCTTGACACGTGACTTCTGTGCCCCATGAACCAAGTGAACCAGTTGACCACTGATATTTTTTACCTGTTCTGACCCTCCCTCCAGTACTGGTGCAATACCACATTTGTGTCGTGGGTCCAGCATTGTTGCCATGGCAAAGCTGTCACTACGCTGAATGCTCACAATGTGATGATTCTGGTCGAATACTGTCAGCATGTGTTTCAGCAACATACTGCTACCACTGTCTCTGGCAACATCAAGGCTATGCTGTACATTCACCAATGTCTGCCTCAGCACCCAGAGCAGTGAAATTGATTGGCTAATGGAGGCAGGCTCACCACTCACTGCCTGTGTGGCATGTTCAAAAGGCTGCAAAATTGTTATTAGAGTCCATGAGGCACCACTGTTCAGTCGTCATAGACATGGAGGCCCCAGAACTGTCACAGCTAGTGTGCATAACAAGATATTCTGTGATGGCTTTGTATTGTTCATACAACCTCTCTGCCATGTATAACGTGAAGTTCCATTGGGTGACAACTTCCAGCTTCAAGCGGTGCTGAGGCAGGCTGTTTTGTATCTGCAACTGCCGTAGTAGGTCACGGGCCTTTCCAGATCTTGAAAAGTGAGATCAGATACGTCATGCAATGTCAGCATTTCCTTTATGTCAGGGTGCTGCAGAAACTCCTGAACCACAAGATTTAAACAGTGGACCATGAATGGAACATGAAAAAAAACACAGTTCGTGATGCATTTCACCACATTTGACCCATTGTCACTTGCTATGAACCCAGTTCTCAGGGACAGAGGGTTTAGCCATCTGTCAGTTTCAGTCAGTACCATGTCCAACATGTTCTCACCAGTGTGTGAACAGGTCACACTGTGCATAGCAATTGTTGCATGCTGGCAAATTCCAGGAAGATTGCTACCATGACAATCCACCTTCCTGTGCTGATTATTCACACTACCTGCATCACAAGCAACCCCCTGCACCTGCACCCAGTGTTCAGTTATACACAGATATGAAATACCCGCAGTTTTGCCACTTGTCCACATATCCATACTTAAATGGATGAATGGAGAGGAGGAATGTTGAAGGGCATGTCTTTCTGAGTCTGAGACAACGGAACAACTCGGGAACATTACGGGTAGAAAAGTATGTCCTAGATGGGACTTTCCATTTTTGACAGGCATGGGCAGCAAACCTTCAGAACCCAGAATTCTCCACAAAGGAGAAGGGCAAAAGATTGATTGCCAGCATTTCCACTACAGCAGCATTAAGTTCATGTGACACTGTATGATTGGGGGGTACTTCAGCTTATGCACAAAAACACTCTGTAACGTGGGCTGACTTAAACGTTTTACATGGTGTGTGTTGTTGGTCACAAATGGTTGTGCTCTGTGATGAATGGCATTGGCAGGGGGTGGAGTGTGGACATTTGATGAAGACGGTTGCACAGGTGATGATGACAAACCCAGAAATGATGTTATTTTTCCTGATTTGCCAACGGGGTTGATGTACCACTTGCACTAGACATACTGCATTCACCACCACCACCACAAAACTGCTACTCACCAGCACTGGACAACATTTCAAAGTCATTATGGTCCTCCACCTCATCATGCCTGTAGTAATTCTCTGCTCCTATTACGCACTACTGCACATGTTTAATTTCCTACTGGGCTTAACAGTCATGGAAGGGGATAACATGCTGGCTATGGTTCCCGCTGGTGATATGGGTGAACGCCCAAGTCTGGTATTAGCTGCCAGCTTGTACTGGGTCCACAGAGCCAAGTGCCTATTCTTAAGATGCGTATGCTGTCCTCCCGTCCCAAGATAGCTCCCCTTTTTACCTCAACTCACACACACATGGCAAAGCTGACAGATTGCAACTGAATTATAATTTGCATCTTGAACAAAAAATCCCAAACAAGGGACTGTGATGATCTGCTTTTAACATGTCCATGATGATGTGGCTTATTTAAGTCTGTTATTTTAAGCACTGAAGTGTTGAGGGGGGCATGTGATGTTTCTGGCACTGCACACCTGGACTGCAACTGACCACCATGATTACCTATCATATTGATTACTGGGTTGTCATCGACACCATCATCATCATCCACTAAAACCAGTAAATCACAAGTTTTTACAGGAGGAGATTCCTGCAAACAGATTCAGACACAGCCAATTTTCTTTTTTTTTCTGGTTCCCAAACTGGGGTCAATTACATCATCATCGTATTCATCAATGTCCCTCTCACACACATCCACATCTCCTGCTTGGATGCTAACATGTGGACAGCATGTTGCAACAACAGCAGCATCATCATCAGCAGCATCACCACATTCATCATCAGCAGCACCATCACATTCATCATCAGCAGCATCATCACATTCATCATCAGCAGCACCATCACATTCATCATCAGCAGCACCATCACATTCATCATCAGCAGCACCATCACATTCATCATCATCAGCATCATCACATTCATCATCAGCAGCACCATCACATTCATCATCAGCAGCACCATCACATTATCATCATCAGCATCATCACATTCATCATCATCAGCATCATCACATTCATCATCAGCAGCATCATCACATTCATCATCAGCAGCACCATCACATTCATCATCAGCAGCATCATCACATTCATCATCAGCAGCATCATCACATTCATCATCAGCAGCACCATCACATTCATCATCATCAGCATCATCACATTCATCATCATCAGCAGCAACACATTCATCATCAGCAGCATCTACACCACCATCACCTGATATTGTTTCACCACACTGTGAATCACTGCATGGAAAATGAGTGACGTTAAGTGCCACGGTGGATGGAATATCACATTGTATGCTATCGTTGACATGATCATCAGAATCAGGTTCAGTTAATGGGATGTTACTGGGAAGTATGACATAATCTACGCTGTCACTCACTTGCCTTCACCTCAATATGTTTGGATATGGTACACTGGTCAGAATTAGAACTTGATGCAACAATGCTAATACTACCTCCACCACCACTAACACCAGTAACACTAACACCACCGGCTGGGAAAACATCATCTCCTCCAGCTATCAGTGAAGATACTGATTGGGCTGTAAAAAACATTACAAGAAATACCTTTCCTCACATCAGCAATGTACTTCTCCGTCTGCTTACTACTACCACACAGACCCTTTTACTGCCAACATTGCCATGGCCAGAAACAGCTTTACTTTCACGTCTCTTTGCAGGCATTTTGGGGATCAACCGCAAATATTATTACCGAATTCAGATTTTGATACATTCACTTTCTGACTGGAGGTCGCTACTCACTAGCTGGATGTGAAGCAAAATAAACAACTGTGGCTTCAGCAGCAGATAAGGGACTACTGTGTTGTGACACTGTCACAGAATTAAAACAACTTCAGTAAGCAGTGGTGCTGATGGGGTCAGAAAAACAATCCAGTCTGGTATAAAATACCTTTTCAACGTGGGGGGCGGGCACTGAATACAGACCGTGCTGATTTTTATGGCACTACAAGCAGCAACACTAAGAACAGAGAACATGATCGCAGTACAAAATCAGGCAGCTGTAGTGGATAGCAGGTTCACACTGGTGCGCTTAGTTGTATTTACACTGATCTGTGTCACAAATTTTAAAAGGTGTATTATATTTGATGCACGCAACACTGCACACACAACACAGAACACTTTGTGTACAATGCTGAACGAGGAGTGCGATGCAAATGCAAAAGTTCAGTGTACTCAGTGCCACGTAATGTAAATTTGTAATTTAAACAACCTGACCTCAGACATTTCCTGGGCACCACATGGCTTCCCATACTTGGGTATCAATATTACGGCAGCCTGGAAGGATCTTGAATCAGCTAACTTTCCCCCCTCTTAACAACACTTACAGCAGAGGTTCAGCACTAGCGGAAATTGAAGTTAACTTTAAAGGGTAAAGTGGAGGAGGTAAGAATGTTTATCTTCTTGAGGATTTCCTATGTAGAGTAATCTCCCAATCCTACTCTCCCAGAAACTATTCCAGGCCCTAGATAGGCTGGTGGCACAGTTTCTATGGGAAGGAGGCCTCCTAGGTGGGGTAGAGGAAAACTGCAGGCACATTGGTCAAAAGGAGGGCTTGGGCTTCCCTGGTTTGTGGGATATCACCTGGCTTTCAACATGGCCCAGACCTTAACATGGTTTGTTCCTCGTCATGCTCCCCCTCCTCAGTGGGCGGTGCTGGAAGATAAGCTGGCAAAAGGAACCCCCCTTTATTCTCTGCTATCTAACAGGAAGCCGACTATTCCCCAACTTATGCCAATTATGGCAAATTCATGTTCCTTGTGGCAGCATGCAATGGGCCTAACCGTTGTTCCTAAATCCGATTATCTCCCCCCTCTAAGTTATGCTCTGATATGGGGTAACTCGCTTGTAAGGGTGGACCACAAACCACTTCACTGGGCTTCTTGGGCATCTAAAAGGTATACAGACGATAGCTGACCTGCTAATTCCTAATTCACACACTGTGATGTCCTTTGAGCAGCTTAAAGCCAAACATGAAGTACCAAATTAGGATTTCTGGAGGTTTCTCCAACTACGCAGCACTGTGACTCCTCTATTTAAACACTGGTCCCCTCAGTCCCCTTGGAGCTGTTTGAATAACATCTCACTGCCTAATAGGGGCAAGGGCCTTGTGAGTATTATCTACAGAACTCTCAGAGATTCCCAGCCCGGATGCCACTCTTCCCAGCAGAGCCACATGGGAGCAGGATATTCCTCACAACTTTTCCTTACAACAGTGGGCGGGTTGTCTCAGACTGGCCCACACGGCCTATGTAGACTCCAGGAGTCAGCTTATTCAACTAAAAATTCTTCTTCTATGGTACCAAACTCCTGCAGTCTTACACAGGCGTAGCATAATCCCTCAAGATAGCTGTTGGAGGTGTCACTCTTCCCCGGCCCACCTTTACCACATACTCTGGCAGTGTCCAGTTATTCATACTTTCTGGACTGCAGTTTTAAAGGACTGCTCTGCAATAGTGGGTACCCCGTTGTCCCGGCATCATTACTCCTTGCTATTAGGAGACACATTCTCAATTATCGCACTTACCCCTGCTAAAAAGGCCTGGCTCCTTGTCGCTGTCATTAAAGCAAAAAGAGCTCTGCTTTTGAAATGGAGGCAGCCTTTGCCCCCCACACTTTCTCAATGGCGGGCAGCCTTAGTTAGGCTTGCCACCTTTGAAAACCAGACGGCTGCAGTCAGAGGTAAAATGGCCGAGTATCACACAAAGTGGGATGCCTATCTCCACTCACAAATTTGCAAAGTGCCCACTCCTTCTCCACAGAATCCTCCTGTCACTCCTACTACTTAAGGGTAAAAGTGAACAGAGGTGGGTATACTTCATGCCATGTACTTTCCTCTATGGTGTGTAGACTCTGTTATACTCCTCTCTTTCTCTTTTCCTGCCTGAATCGATATATTTGGCTGAATTGTTGCTTTACTGTTCTCTACGTTACCCTAACTGTATCTATAGAAAAAGTGTAATACTGTGGGCCTGTTGGGCATAAGCCGAGTAAAAATATAGTTAGCAATCACCTGTTGTTCAAACAGATAGGTCTGCATAGCTATGCAAGATTCTGTTGTTCGGTATGTTCCGTAGTTACCTGGGCCAATCTTCAGAGTAGAGTTATTAGTATGCTACATATATAGGACAGGTCTCCTGCTTAGGTAATTGGGGGCATGGACATTGTATAACTAACACTTTATATAAAGTTAAACTGGTATCTAGGAAAAGTTCTGTAAAATGGCAATGTCTTAGATATCCCGTGCCTGGGATCAGTATCTGAATCATATGGTGAATATGCTGCTATGTATTAAGCGGACCAAATGAAAACTGAAAACCTCAATAAAACATTACATGTTAAAAAAAAAAAAATAACCTGACCTTATGAAATGTTGCACCACATTCACGCAACAAGCAGCAAGAAAATTTGTGCTATCACTGGCAATTTTACTATGTGTACAGTAACACAGTTATATAACAAAAATATTACCAAAACACAAAGAAATCACTAGTTCTCCAACTTAAATCTACTTACATGCAGATACACCCCTCCCCACAGCACACTTCACTGTCTTTCACCACACACACTCAGTGTTGTAAATTTACATTCAAAATACATAGATACATAGACAGTGTCGGCAGATAAGGGCCTATGGCCCACCCAGTCTGCCCATTTGAGCTTGTAAGTTCAGTTTATGATTTCCTAGAAGTCTGTTGCCCCTTACCCCTGACCTCCAGAATTCCTTTATGTCTATCCCATGCATTCTTAAATCCCGTGATTGTTTCAGCCCCCACCACTTCCTCTGGCAGGGTGTTCCACTTGTCCACCACCCATTCTGTGAAGAAATTCTTCCTCATGTTTCCTCTGAATCGTCCTCCCTCCAACTTCATCCCATGCCTCTAGTCCTAGAACATCTTTTCGCTTAAAATAGTGTATTCCTGCACCCTGTTCCTCCCTGTGAGATACTTGTATGTTTCTATCATATCCCCTCTCTCCCTCCTCTCCTCCAGGGAGTACATGTTCAGTTCCTTCAACCTGTCTTCATAGGACTTGTGATGCAATCCATGCACCATCTTTGTTGCCCTCCTCTGAAACTTCTCTACCCTGTCTATGTCCTTACGTAGGTATGGTCTCCAAACGTACACTGTACTCCAGGTGGGGCCTCACTAGTGTCTTGTATAGTGGAATTATGACCTCCCTTTTCCTGCTGGTGATGCCCCTGCCTATGCATCTCAGCATCCTATTTGCTTTACCTGCTGCCTTGTCACACTGTTTCCCTACATTGAGGTCATCAGAGATGATAACCCCAAGATCCCTTTCCTGCTTGGTGCATGCTATATCCTCACCCCAACTGATATATTGTGCCAGGGTTTTTGTGCCCCATATGCATTATCTTGCACTTCTTTGCATTGAATTTCAACTGCCAAACCCTGACCATTCTTCAAGTTTCTGCAGGTCCCTTCTCATTCTGTCTACACCCTCTGGTGTGTCTACTGTGTTACAGAGCTTTGTGTCATCAGCAAACAGTGAAATTCTGCCTTCTAGGTCCTGTGCAATGTCACTGATGAAGATATTGAATAGGACTGGTCCCAGCACTGATCCCTGTGGTACCCCACTGGTCACTCTTCCCTCTGTGGAGTGACAGCCATTTACCACCACCCTCTGTGTCCTGCCACCCAGCCAGTTACCTACCCACCACACTACTGTCCTGCCCCACACCCATATTCCCCAGTTTGTGTAATAGTCTTCTATGTGGCACAGTGTCAAAGGCCTTGCTGAAGTCCAGATAGGCCATGTCCACTGCCCTCCCCGATCCACCTCCCTAGTCACCCAGTCAAAAAATTCAGTGAGGTTGGTCTGACAAGACCTCCCCCCTGGTGAAACCATGCTGCCTTGGATCCTGTAGTCCATTGACAACCAGATGTTCCACCAATCTCTCCTTCAGTAGTGCTTCCATGATCTTCCCCACTACCAAGGTGAGGCTGACTGGTCTGTAGTTCCCTGCTTCCTCTTTGTTCCCACTTTTGTATAAAGGGACTACATCTGCTATCCTCCAGTCTTTGGGTACCTCCCCTGTTTCTAGTGATCGGCTAAACAGGATAGCAAATCCACACACAAACAAAAACACTCGATGTTGTGAGCACAGGAGGGTATCCTACAATCAATGAACTACAGTTGGATCCCCAAAAAAACAGCAAAAATGCTTTTTGAACAGCTTTTAAAAGATTCCTACAGACAGCTATCAGAGCACACTGTCTCCTACTCCTTCCTACTCATACTACCTTTAACTGAGGCTGTGCAGATCAATAAAGACCCATGTAACCTGAACTCCTATGAATCACTGCAAAATCCTCCTTCAGACTCAAAAACAAGGTGAAGTGAGGCAAAGTGAACTGCCACCAATGTACTTCGCCTTAAAAATTGAAAGAGAAGTGACCAGTGGAGGCAGAGTAATGTGAAGTAGCTGTTTTCAATGCACTTCACATTCCTCATTATACCGTGAAATACTCCGCTTCGCATTGTGAGCACTCCGCGAATCTGCCTTTGCTACGCGAATCACTTCATGGAGCAGATTGAGCCCCCTTCGCCCACCACTAGGTGTGATACCATCATAGTAGGGTCTTGTTCATGATGAGATGATTACACCCAGATCTACATGATGAGTGGATTCTCGACCAGCTATGTGACCATTGTTGGTCTGAGATCGGAGGAGTTAAGCTACTGTTCCTCTGGGTTCTGGACAATTGAGTTGGGTCTGGATGGGTGTCTCAGAGTAGGGCATAGATTCTGCTGGCCCTGTTCTTGGGCAGGGACAATGCATTACAGCGTGGGTCTGGGAGGAGGGTCCTTCCTCTTAGAAACATGAGTGATAGCACCCCTTATTTGCAGGTACCTCCAGAAGTGGGTGGTGGGTAGGTGGTATTTGGCTCTGAGTGAGTCATAGGGGTCAACTGTGATCATACCTGGTATCAACAGGTCTTGGATCTGGGTGATGCCCTGTGCCTCCCATAACCTCCAGGGAATACTTTCTTTCCCCATGTTAAGAGCCTGGTTTCCCCAGAGTGGTGCATATTCCCATGGTGCAGGGTTATGTTTCAGCATATAGTGTACCTTCCTCCAGTATTTAACTGATACTACATAGTTGGTGGTAGGAGGTGGAGATCTTGCTTTACCCTATATAGTACTGTAGCTAGAGAGGGAGCCTTTCCCAAATCTGCCTCGAGGGATAGCCAGTTTGGAGCTTGGTGACCAACAGATGTAAACTGCTGTACTACTTGTGCCGATATAAAGGCCATATGATACCTTTAGAACCAGGGGAGTCTCCATCCTCCTTTGCTCCAGTGCTGTCTCAGCTTCAGTCTGCTAAGTCATGGCGGTTTCCCTTCCCATAAAAAAAATGCCCACCAGTGAGTCAATTTTCCAAAACCATTACTGAGGAATTTGTACTGGTAGGTGTGCCAGCAGGTATAGTAGTCTGGGGGTACTCCCGCCTGCCCTGGTGCTATTTGATATTGTTTCTGATGTTATTTCTTGTCTGTTCCTTAATGATTGCTATGCTGATTCTGTAACATTTAACCTGTACCCGACTGTCCCTTGTTGACTGCTGTGCCTTGACTTTGTGCTGTTATTGCCTATGCCTTGTAATTCTCCTGTGCCTTGTCTGTGTACTGTTATTTGCTTGTGCCTTGTAATTCTCCAAGGTCACACCTGAAAATAGGCACCTGACTGTCTAGTTTGCTTACCTGGTAAACAAAAGCTAAATAAATAAATTTTGAACAAGACCTTTTCTAATTCCTGTGATCTTTTAGTAAAACTATGTACTCATTTAAAAAAAAACACACATGGGCATCTTTTGTGGCATTTAACATACACAAAATCACATAAGAAATATAACAGAAATATATCTGCAAATTATGACTGGAAGTTGGCTAGCTTGCCATACACATATTACTTCAAAATTATTTATTTAAATGAATAATTTGCCAACTTTGGGTTGTAAAGTGTCCCATTATGACAACTGTTCAACCATATTAAAACCATTATTGAAACTTTATTTCATTAAATCTAAATTACTCTATATGTGTTAAAAAAATACCACCTTTTTTGGCAGTGTAAACACACTCCCAATAGATCAAAAAATTAAAAATTAAATTAAAATGTTGTCTATTAATGGTGTCTTCCCTTTTATCAGTTTATCCCCTTATATTACCTTAAAACTTCACAACCACATAGGCATTTCAAAGCAGAATCTTAACCCTTTTAGACAACATAAAATTATATTATAAATTGCAATAAATCCTGTCTGACTCAATTAAATATAAGAATATTTTGAAAATTTACGAAATTAAGGTTGGTATTTAACACTATAACTTTTAACATTAATCTATTTATTGACACCACAATTGTATGTATATTTCACTTACTCTCAGGTAATGGCCAAAATCTACATTAAGTACATGTAGCTAAAATCCAAAATTTGTCAAGGTGTCAGTACCAAATTGATACAAACTACTATTTGCCCATGCATTCGTGCAGTCAACAGACAGTACTTGAATTGTTGATATATCTGCTACATTGAACAACCATTGGCATTTATTTGCCTTGTGGGTGACACCCCACCTCCGTCTGTACCTGCTCTAAAAAGTG
Organism: Neoceratodus forsteri; assembly: GCA_016271365.2. Classification (NCBI taxonomy): domain Eukaryota; kingdom Metazoa; phylum Chordata; order Ceratodontiformes; family Ceratodontidae; genus Neoceratodus; species Neoceratodus forsteri. Next base: position 48,407,558 of record CM057451.1, read on the forward strand.
TTCTTTCAAATTAAATTCCATAATGACTGCAACTGAATAAAGATGGAGATTCATTTTAAGGTTGCTTCTATGTGTACTTTAGATAACACTATTCATTATTTTATGAGTGTTGTCTCAACCTTTTATGAGATGATGTCTCTTTAAATTTTTATCTCCATATTTTTTACTTGGTTTCCATAGGTAGAAAGAAATTTAATGAACCTTATTTAAAATAAAGAGTCATTAACTTTCTTTCTCTGCATAAGGAAAACAAATAAAAACTCTGAAATAAAAAAATTAAAGATCCTTTGCTCTGTGGTTCATGTCTTTTGTAGCACTAAACAATACCCTGAGGTCATTAAACAGACATCACACATGCTCAATTTGAATTATTATAAAAGTGTGAAAAACAAGGATTATGTTTCCTTTAATGGAATTTATAAAATGGATATGGAAAATCCTGCATCCTGATTGGCTGATACCCATGCATTAGATCTGTCTAATGCACTGGTAAGAACAAGTTCTGCCAATCTGGACACATACTATTTGATATTCTTGTACCAAACTGTGGAACTTTTAAGTTTAATCCTCTGCTATTTTGTTTCTATAAATCCAGGAACAGAAAGTATTTGAAAAACACCTCTCCAAATAAACTTCATAACAATCTCAAATAATTATTGTCTGACAGGTTAAGTTTGCCTTTTACATGCACTTCTTTTCGTTTCTGTTTCAGCATTTTTAGCACTCACTGTGACTGTTCACCCTCCACTCCAGTCTGCATGCTGCCTTGCTACTCTGTTTTCAAAACTGTTCCCACTCTGTAACAGCGCCAGTTTTAACTCTGTCCCATTTATTGAACAGAACATTATTAAAGCGCTAGTGTCCTTAGTCTTTCAAAACTACTGCAGGATGTGATGCTGAAACATTTATAAAAAAAAATTCAAACTGTTTCTGAGTTTGCACTCATGTTGAAGCATGTGATTCCCCCCTCCCTCACATTCCTGATCTAGAAATACCATCCCAGGCACCGTCCTCTGTCCATCTGACTCAAGCAAAAAAACAATTAATAAACTAAAAGCAACTTTGAAAAAGGAAAAAAAAATGTCTGAAATTTACTTGCACTCCCACTTCCAAGTCACAGCATTGTGGCTTTCAGCTCCCTTGTCCTCTCCCAAACAAAAAAGCAGCATTAAAAAGAAAAATGCTGAAACTGCCAGCTCTTGCAGTTTACATGTACTAAAACAGAAACATTCAGCTGTGTGTATGTATGTGTGTGGGGGTGCTAAACTTCAAACCACAGATCTTTGTTAAAAAAAATCACAACTACAGCAATGGAGGCCTCAGCAGTACAAAAGGCCTGATAAAAAAAGAACACATCAGGCCTGATTCACAAAAGGGGCCACAGAGCAACACAAGCTGCAAAAAACTGCAGCCTGCATCCTGTGCAGATGCACCAGGGACACTGCACCTGATCCAGGAGCAGGTGGGGTCCTGGTGTCAAACTCCCACAGTTTGTCCCAACTGCTCCTGTGCGGCAAAGAAAAGGTGCTTGGCCGGGGATTGCCGCAAGCTGTGGGAGGGCTGTACAGGGTTTGACATCTTTGGGCTCACTGAGGCTGTCATCAGAAATTGGGCACCTGGCATAGTGGGTGTCCACTGCAGCACAACACTGTCTGGTAGCATAACCCAGTAGTCGATGGCAACTATGGGGTACCTCTGCTGGAGCCATGACATGCCGGTGACTGTACAACTGTATACCATGTGCAGGGGTATACTAGCCTGATACATCTCACTGACAAATGTACTGTAGCCAAAGCCACCAAACTCCATTGGGGTATTTCAGGATATTACCCACACAATGGTAGGCATGTGCTAGTAAGCCATCTGTCTGGCCTCCTCCTACAGTCAGTGGATTGGTGCCATTGCTGTTGTCTTCAGCAGTCCACCTCACTGACAGGACACCTAAAGCACGGTGCCATATAGGCCATAGCCAGTTGGCTTCCCTGTCCTCCATTCAATGTCAGTTGCAGCACTGTCCACTGAAACTGTCAGCATGGTACAGTGAACTTGCTCTGTTGTCTCTCCTCTCTATAACTGGCTAGCTTGGACATAAGCTTGGGGACAGTACCTTGGAGTTGGTTGTGAGCAGCATGCTGTACCAACCTGGGATTGCACACATGCTGTTAGACCAGCTCCGGGCTGGTCTACAGCCTGGCAAACCCTGCACCCATTGTGGGTCTCCTTGGAATCCCAAAAAAGGGGATGTTGCAGCACCCCCATGGCACAAGCCCCTATCTGACAGGGCATAGCTATGTGCCCACTGCAACAATGGCGTAAGCATGGCTGGTGCAGGTGGCTTCAGGTGGCACAGCCTGCATCTGTGAATTGGGAATGGTGCATGATGTGGTGCAACTTGCCCCTTGTACAATTCCTGGTTGGCACAGGCAACATGCACCATTCCTGATTGTTTGTGAATCAGGCCCATAATGTTTATGTTGGTGGAGGGATTCTTTTATCAAAATCTTAGCTAAACTTTTAATATTAACAACACAAAACATTTTTTTTTTATTCTTGATGACAAAGAAAAAAATTCATAAGCACAATAAGACACTCCGGAGAGGTGCATTAGACAGTTATAATGCACTGCCAGGGCCTTAAAACACTCTGCCTGTGACTTCGTGTCTTAGTATGCCCCAGGCTATGTGCTAGAACTGTCTAATGCACTCCTTTCATGTCTTATTACTTACTTATTCTGCCCTATGGTATTTTGTCTTCACCAGAACAGATGCTTTAAGGAGCATTCACACTCATACCTTTCACATGATATGCATTATACACAGTGCCACACATTTTACAACAAAAGGTACCCTTGCTACTCAGGGATACGCTAATATTTTACATAATGTTGGAGTTATTTCTGCACATACAGACTTTAAAAACTTACTAGAAGCCCTTTTTAACGCTAAACATAACATGGTACCTTTTTTATTCTTATTATTCTATAAATAAAGAAATGTGCTACACACCGGCCATTTGCTCTGCACTTCCAAGGCCACTGCTGCACATTTTAACACTCACATGTACGGTATGTCCAAATCTGCCTCTGCAATCAGGAATATTGTTGTCTAGTAAGAAGTCAATCATTTCCCTCTGCTTTGAAGTGTCACAATTTATGCTCACAACAATATACAGTATCTGCCATCAGGGCTGTGAAGAAAGTGTAATTCCGCCTTTAGAATTACTGCAGAATGGCAATTTCGCTTCTGAAATGCTTTTTTGGAATTTCTTTTTAAATTCAGCAGAATTTCGAAAAGCATTTCAAACCACATGAAGTCTTGCTGTATTCTATTGCAGTTAGCCCCAGCACTCAAATTGCCCTGGAGAGAAGAGGGTTAATTTTCTATGAAGAGCATAGAACGCTGAGCTCGAGCTCGGTTCAAACCTCTGTCTGCTGCACTTAGAAGCACAACCATCAGATTCTTTACTCCACCTAACTGAACGGTCACTCCGGAGATTTCTCTTTTGCTCGCAGTTCGATAGTCGGTTAAAGCCTTTGGTTTTACCGATTATTTTTTCGCAAGTTTCGATTCAGATCTCTGTCTGTGGTACAGTAAGTACTAGGTAGTGAACTAGGCGTAGTAAACTTGTGAAAACTGTAAAAATTGATTTTTGACCAGTTTGGCTAAACCACCCGTTTAGTGTATTACATATTCTGTCATTGTTTCTAAACTTAGAGTGTGGTTACCGGTCCTTATCGGTTTAAAAAAAAAAAACGCATTTTCTTGTGATTTTTTCCAATACTCATGACACGGTTCAAAACCGATAAGGGCGTCTTGCCTGGTTGTTTGCCATAAAAAGGGTAAGTTTGTGGTTAGGATGGCTATGTCTGAGAAACCCAAAAGAAAAACTGGGCCCACTGGGTTTCAACACTGCAGTGTGTGTGGGAAGGCCTTTGCTAAGGTTGATCCCCACACCACCTGTTTTGATTGTCTGGGGTTTGACCACCTCGATTCAGGCTGCCAAATCTGTAAAAATTTCCCTAAGTCTACCCTGAAAAAAAGATTAGATAGGCTTAGGGATAAGGAGGCCGTGAAGTCCGCTGACCCGGATGGCCAGCCCAGTTCGGTTCCGACCGAACCTGAGGGAGTGCCCTCTGACCAGGGTGATACTTCTTTGGGCAAGAGGAGAGCCGATCCTGAGGGATCGGTTCCTACAAAAAGACAAAGAAAAGAAAAATCAGCTGGTTTGGATCCAGAGACCCATTTTCCGACCGCCGAAGAGATTGCCAAAGCGATAAGGATTGTATAATTGCTTCACCCGGTTCCATCTGATCTGGCGCCTTCTGAGAGGTGCTCAGTTCGGTCGGTTCCTCCGGTTCAAGGTTATGCCTCTGAAGATTTTGATGAACCAGATTTGGAGGGGGATGAAGATTATGATGATGATGATGACGGCGATGGTGGGGAAGGTCTGGATGAGCCTATTGAACTGGACATCTCCCCAGACAGGCCTTCTGGTGTTTCCCCCCTAGGCTTTCTGAGTCCCCTTCCCACTACATGTTTTACAGGAAACTGGCAGAAACCCTCCAGCTCCCTATGGAGGAAGCCATGGAGGAACAAGAGGAACCTGATTATGTGGAGATGATGGACATCCCAGAGTCCAAGAGACTGTCTATTCCCCTTCATAAGTCTTTTGGGAAACAGACACAAAAGATTTTAAAAATTCCAAATTCTGTACCTCCTGTCAACAGAAGGATGGACAAAAGGTACACCTTATCAGGTTCAGGTACAGAGTACTTGTATCAACAATGCAGCCATGTTGGGGTTGTGCAGGCTGCAGCCTGTGATAAGGCTAATATACCCTTGGCTTCACACCCCACAGATAAAGACTCTAGGAAGCTGGATGCCATAGCTAAGAAACAGTACATGGCATCCACCTTGGGACTCAGGCAGGCTAATTATATGGCCTATGCAGCCAGGTACCAGAAGTTCAGGGCCCAGGTGGGACACTGTACTGGCACTGGCTAAGCAGGCCTCCCCCCAGCTAGCCTCGGAGCTGGAGAGGGTGGCTGCTGATGGGATTGAGGCATTTAAGGTACAGTTCCATGCTGCTGTGGACTCCAATGATGTGTCATCTAGAGTTATGGCTACATCTGTGGCTCTTCTGAGAATGGCTTGGCTCACATGTACTAGTCTCTCACAGGACACCCAGGCTAAGGCCATGGATTTCCCTGTGGTGGGTAATTCTGTTTGGGGAGCAGACAGAGAATTACATGAAAGAGATGGATGAGTATAGGATCACCTATAAGCGTGCACAGGCCAAGGAAAAGCAGGCAACTCCTCAAAGGCAGCAAGCTAGGGGCAGGGGCAGGCCTTTTCATAGTCCTTTCTACCAAGCACAGGCCTCTTCTCCTTTTCCTCAGAGGGGGTTCTTCAGAGGGAGAGGCAGAAGGGGGATGAGCAGGGCTGCATCCACCCCTCAACCTAGGGCTCCTGCCAAGCAGACACCCTGATGTGTCAGCCCGGGTCGACTCCCCCATTCCTGTAGGAGGCAGGCTGGCTTACTTCGTCCAGGACTGGATGTCTGTTACCTAAGACAAGTGGGTCCTGGAGGTGGTAAGCCAGGGGCTGGTTCTCAGTTTCAAGAAATTTCCAAAGCTGAGGGCCAGATCTTTTCCATCTGCAAGCATCTCCGAAACCATTGCCTTAGAGGCAGATGTTTCATCTCTACTGGCTCTAAAGGCTGTAGAGAGAGAGTTCCTACATTGCACAGGGGCAAAGGTCTGTACTCCAGGTACTTCCTTACCCCAACAAAAGACAGGGGAGTGGTGACTGATCCTAGACTTAAGATACCTGAACAAACATCTTTTAAAACCAAAATTCCAAATGGTGACTCTGGGAATAATCCTTCCCTCTCTAAGGCCAGGAGACTGGCTAGCCTCCCTGGACTTAAAAGATGCCTACTTTCAAATTCCCATCAGGTGCTTCCACAGAAAGTACCTCAGGTTCGAATCCATTATCAGTTCAAAGTTATGCCCTTCAGCCTGACATCAGCTCCAAGGGTATTCACAAAATGCCTAGCAGTAGTAGTGGCCTTTTTAAGAAGGAAGAATATTTCCATATTTCCATACCTGGACGACTGGCTCATTGTGGGTCAGTCTCCAGACCAAGTCAAGTCAGACCTGCTAGTGACTCAGCAAGTACTCACTTCCCTAGGATTCCTTCTCAATCTTCCCAAGTCAGTTCTCGAGCCTGTACAGCTCCTCACCTTCATAGGTGTAGAGTTGGATACAGTCAAAGCAAGAGTTTTTCTTCCCCTGGAAAGGGCAAGGGCTATTGTAGAGCTGGCTTCTACATTCCACCTTCTGGTCTCTTGGCCAGCAAAGCACTTCCTTCAGCTTCTGGGCCACATGGCAGCTTCTGCAGCAGTGGTCCAAGGGGCCAGATTTCAGATGCGGGACACTCAGTTTCACCTGAGGGCCTTTTGGTCTCAGAAGAAAGATTGTCTATCAAAACTAGTTCCAGTGACTCAGACTCTGATCCAGGCTCTCCAATGGTGGCAGGATCAGGGCAACCTCAGACAAGGAGTCCCATTCATCACTCAGTCTCACTCTGTGGTCTTAACCACGGATGCTTCTCTATTGGGGTGAGAAGCCCATCTAGGGGCTCTCACAGCCCAGGGACTGTGGTCCCCTCAGGAATCCTTTCTTCATATCAATCTCTTGTAACTCAGGACAGTCTTTCTGGCCTTGCAAGCTTTCTCTCAGTCAGTGCAGAACAAGGTGGTTCAGGTCAGGACAGACAACACCACCACCATGTGGTGCATCGACAAGCAGGGAGGCGCTCAGTCCATGGCCTTGTGCACAGAAGCCATTAAACTGTGGTCCCTAGCTTATTCTCTGCAGACCTCTCTGATAGCAGTCCACGTTCCAGGGAAGGACAATGTGCTAGCAGATGCACTAAGCAGGATCTCCCAGAGCCATCATAAATGGTCCCTGGACCCTCCGGTGTTGAAAATGATGTTTTCAAGGTGGAGCACTCCAGAGATAGATCTCTTTGCAGCCCCAGCCAACTTCATCTGTTTTGTTGCAGACCCCCAGTCTTGGGCTCAGTCCCTCTGGATGCTCTGATCTTGAACTGGGAGGGGAAATTTCTATATGCCTTCCCTCCTTTTCCTCTACTGTTTAAGGTTCTGGTGAAGATAAGGTCACAACCATGCAAAGTGATTCTGATTGCTCCAGACTGGGCCAGGCAGCCTTGGTACCCCCTGTTACTGTCCCTAGCAGTCCATCTTCCCCTGTCTCTTCCCAGGAATTACAACATGTTAACCGTCTCTCAGGGAAGGATTTGGTACCACAATCTTTGGTCTTTCAATCTCAAGGTATGGCTCTTGAAGAGTTAGAGTATGCAAATTTGCATCTGTCCCAAGGGGTTCTGGATATTTTCAAAGCCTCTCAAAAGCCTGCACCAGAAAAACTTTTAACTCCAAATGGAAAAGATTTGGCATTTGGTGTTCCAAGAAGCATATGTCCCCAGACACTGCTGAATTGTCTACAGTTCTGGATTATATGGTTCATCTTAATGGCCTAGGCCTCAGACCAGCTACTCTCAAAGTACATTTGTCAGCTGTTTCTGCTTTTCTGTCAGTGGGAAAGCCTTCCTCACTGTCATCTCACCCTGTATTCTGTAAAATTTTCAAGGGATTGCTTCATACCAATCCACCTTTAGGGATACTACCTCTGCTTGGGATCTTAATGTTTGCATTGCTCAACTTATGCAACCCACTTTTGAGCCTTTGTCATCAGCAGAGCTTAAGTACCTGACTTGGAAAACTGTTCCTGGTAGCTATTACCTCTGCCAGGCGTATCAGTGGATTGTAAACGCTGTCAGTGGAGCCTGATTTTATCTCATTCCATAGAGATAAGGTGGTCCTTAGAACTAACAGGAGGTTTTTACCTAAAGTGGTTTCAGATTTTCATCTGAACCAATCTATGTCTCTCTCTGTGTCCTTCACCGATCATTCTTCTTCAGGAGAAAGAAATTTACACAGTTTGAATGTTAAAAGAGCCCTTAGTTACTACATTGAGTGTACTAAGGCTCACAGGTTTGACTCCTTCCAGTTGTTTCTCACTTATGGGGAAGTGGGGAAGGGCAAACCTGCCACTAAGAGAACTATTGCCAGGCGGATTCTCTCTTGTATTCAATTCTGCTATGAGAAGCTAGGCAAAATACCTCCCTCAGGTCTTAGGGCTCATTCGAATAGAGGTACAGCTGCTTCCCTGGCTGTGGCCAGGGATATTCCTTTGGTAGAGATATGTAAAGCAGCCACCTGGAAAACAGTCCATACATTTACCAAACATTACTCCCTGGACATCCAGGCTAGGAGCGATGCTCAGTTTGGTACAGCAGTACTGCAGAGCCTATTCCCAAGGTAGGTTCAATTCCCTCCTTCGTGGAGGTACTGCTTGGTAGTCTGCAATAGTCAGAATACAGCAAGACTTCATGTGGCTTGAAGAAAAAATTACTCACCTTAGTAATTATGTTTCCTCTAATGGAGTATTTCTGTATTCTGACCTCCTTCCCTGCCTCCCCTCTCAGAACCTGTTTTTGGGAAGTGGGCTGGCAGGTGCAGTGTTGCACCACGGGGTGCATTTGGGCACACCCTCCTTTTAGAGATAGGGAGTGGGTTATATTATTAATTTAACAGTCTTAGGTTGTTCACTACCTGGTTTTTGATTTTGGATTTCTTGACTTGAGTCTTTTGGAGATCCAAAATATGTGGTTGCCATTTGGCTAGTAAACATTTTACAATTTTCACATAGTAGTTAGAATTAGCTCATAAGAATCTGATGATTGTGCTTCTAAGTGCAGCAGACAGAAGTTTAAACCAAGTTCGAGCTCAGTGTTCTATGCTCTGCATAGAAAATTAACCCTCTTCTCTCTGGGGCAGTTTGAGTGTTGGACTAACTGCAATAGTCAGAATACAGCAAGACTCCATTAGAAGAAACATAATTACTAAGGTGAATAATTTTTTCTTTTGTGCAAACTGTGGCATTTTTCCATGAATCATGTAAAGCATGGAATAATTTTCCACAGATTGTGGAAAAATAATCTGCAGTTTATGTGAACTGCGGATTATTATTCTGCAAAACAACATTTCACATGCAGAATGTCAAAGTTCTGCAAATGATGGAAATAGTGGAATTTTTTAAAATTCCATGGAATTCTGTTCTTTCAGAAATTCAGCAATCCGCTCAACCCTTCTACTGTCTGATGATATTTACCTTTCATCCTGTGAGCTGCATGTGTACCATTGCTATGTATACTGCAATCCAAGCTGTGTCCCAGAGTCAGTGTTAAGATTAGAATTGTCTCATAATGGAGCAAATACTATTTCTACTTAAATTACAGATTACTCAGTTGCACAGGTTAACTAGATTAGCAGTAGAACAACACATACAATACTCGTCTAGAGGGTTTCAGTTCTCTTATATTGAATTTATAAAGTCATATATACATCCCAGCAGCCTAGAGGCAATATTTATGGTTGTATTTCGAATACTTCATGATTGGATAATTGATTCCTTCAAAAATAGATTCAGGAATCTAGCAATGCAGCAGGGTTGGGGAAGATTCAAACACTGAAACTTCATATCTCATCTATATTTTTGAAAACAGATATTTATAGGAAAAATATTTATTTGTGCTTACTGATAAAGTCTTAGACTATTAAATACATGTCTTAGGCTGGCGTTATTTAGTTCTAAGATTCTTTCATACAAATAGTCATGTAATGAAACACGATCACGTTTTTGTGACTGTGGAATGGACAAAGTTGATGACGTGGCCCATGTTATTTTTTGATGTCCAAAATATAAAACAAAAGAAAAAAATACATAAAGTATTTCCTATTCCTTCTGGACAGTTTTGATATGATCCCAAATGAGATTATAACCTTACTTTTTAATAATTCAGACATACAAAGGTTATAAATTCTTGTTCAGTTCCTGCGGTCCTTGCACTTACAATGATGGACATTTAATAATATTATAGCTCCTTGAAGGGAATGTGGTTGACTAATATAATGAATGTCTGGCGTTACCATGGAAACAAAATGGGAATTATGAATTTTATTGAGAAATTGAGAAATTTACTACTTGTTTCATGACCAGATTGGTCCATTTTCAATATCGATTGGGAAATAGAGGTAACAAAACACTTAATTAGGGGAGGTAGGTAGCCAGACCCGAAATCTGGCTGCTTTGTTTACATTCTGGGTTAGGATATTATCCTAAAACCAGAATTAGCTAGGGAGTGACAGATTTCTCAAGCTTCCTAAGTCTTCATTTTCTATATGACATACATGGATAAAAAATTATTTTAATGAGGAAATGTCTTAATTGCCAAGAAATCACATTCCTGATAATTCAAATTGTCTCTGTATGTTTCCAAATCAAATTCAATGATTGCAGAATAATGCATTGAATTCTTTTTTAGATAATTCCTAGAAAGGTATGTTGGTGAACACCTGTCAAGACCTTTTGTGAAAGCACTTACTGTTTTTAGATATGGCTGTTAAAGCTGTAGTCTAATTTATTTCTAACATATTTATTACAATTGTAATGACTATTTAAGTTGAACAACAAAATGTTGTTTGATTAAAAAAAGTATACTACTAGCTGAGGAACTGCTGTATCTGATGAAACCATACTACAAATACTGGTAAACATGAATGTAAATTCTGATTTTCAGATTGGAGAACTGCAAAGAAGCTTTTCAAGCTGACAGAACCACTTTTGAAGTGGAACATTGCCATCAAGTGGCAAAAATCAGAAATTAATCAGTTGAACAAGTGAAGGTACAGCACCACTGAAAGACACAACATAGTAACATAGTCATTTAAGGTCGGAAGGGACTCTAGGCCCAGCACATCCAGTCTCATTTCATAAGCAGGGATTAATAAATATGCTGTGCAAAAATAACAACTTTATAGTGATGTCCCACCCACTCTACTACCCAGAGTACCTTGCAATTCCCTTAGTAATCAGACATTTATCAAGCTAACACTGTATTCCTGTATGTTCTTCATGTCTACTGTTTCCACTGGTATGCTGTTCCATAAATTTACTACCCTCTGGGACATGCTATCCCTCTTAAATTTACTCTTGTATTTTAGTTACCTAATCTAAGTTTAAAGCATGTCACTGTAGCACATCAGACTGAATATCTCCATCTGTTCACTCTTGCTGATACTCTTGAGTATTTGTAAAACTTGAGATCATGTCCCCCCTCAGCCTCCTTTTTCCAGGGTAAACAACAGGTCAAGAATTTAGGCTTTCTGTTCCATCCCTACCTTTCTTCCCAGTGATTGCTGACAGGGTCTGGATTTTAGCAAATGTGAGAGAGAGTGCTCTGAATCTCCTGCACCTTCTCCAGATTTGAATCTCCTCCCATCAGGCAGAAGGAGTGGGCTGGTGGGTGATTTCTGAACATACTAACATACTAAAAGCCAACAGATTAGGCCTGATAGTCTTTCGTGTCTGCTCAGTAGCCAGCCCCTATTGGGCGCTCTCTCTCATCCCCTCTAGCCCCTGAGAGGGTCATCTTCGGCTTCAGTATACCAGTGCACCTGTCCTACCCCTCTTGAAGCCCTCCACTTTTGCCTCATCCACTAGCCTCCCAGGCAGTGCATTCCATGGCCCAACCACCCTCATAGTGAAGTAATGCCTTCTACGTTCTCCCATGTAATAGCTCCCCTCCAGCTTCCACTCATGCCACCTGGTTATGCCCCCTTTCTTTAGCCCGAACATTTCTTTGGCTCCACCCCTGTTAATCCCTTTCACATATTTAAAGACCCCTATCATGTCCCCCCTGTCTCTCCTCTCCTCTCCTCCAGTGAATGCAGCCCAAGGGCTTCCAGCCTTTCCTCATAGGTCCTTTCTCTCATGCCCTGAATCATCCTGGTTGCCCTCCTCTGAACCCTCTCCAGCAGTGCTATGTCCTTCTTAAGGTGAGGCCTCCAGAACTGCACACAGTACTCAAGATGCAGCCTGACCAAGGCATTATACAGAGGGAGGATTACCTACCTCCTCCTGGATGTAATTTCCTGGGCTATGCAGCCCAGAATCTTGTTTGCCTTTGCTGCAGATCTCCTGCAGTTTTCAGTGTTATTCATTTTGGTGTCTACCACCACCCCAAGGTCCCTTTCACTTTTTGTGGCTTGCAATGAGACACCTCCCCCGGGTGTATACATGACCTAGGTTTCTGACCCCCAGATGCAGCACCCTACACTTCCCTGGATTAAACCTCAGTCCCCACCTCCCTGACCACCCCTCCAGGGTATCCAGATCCCTCTGGACTGTCTCTTTCGCTTCATCATCGTCTGTCAGTGCTCCCAATTTTGAGTCATCCACAAAGAGGCTCTTCCTACTCCTAACCCCTCTCCCTATATCGAAGAAATAGGCATTGAACAGGAGTGGCTCCAGTATCAAGCCTTGGGGAACCCCACTGAAGACTCTCCTAGGAGAGGAGACTATCCCACCAACCATTACCCACTGTGTTTTCCCATTAGCCAATTTCAGGAACTGTTACTGAGGGTGCTCCAAATCTCCTGCACCTTCTTCAGATTTGAATCTCTGCCAAACTGTGAACCCACTAAAAAGAATGATTTCCTCTTGGTCTTCATTGCCACACAGTCACTAGGAATGCCACAGGTGCAACAAGTGGTTGATAAGGTAGGATTTCTTCGCTATCCCTACCTTCCCCCAGTAATCACCATCAGGGACTGAACTTCAGGAATTGAGAGGGAGGGCACTCCAACTCTCCCTTGCCTTCTTGTGGGATATTCATTGACAGCATCATCCTAGGTTGGGTAATACATGTTGTTGCAATATATTTTCTGCCACACTACTGGCAATCCATGTTCCTGCACCGTGATACATTTCCTCCATTAACAGGTTTTATTATGTGTATGGCATGCACCTACCCATGCCTGTGGATATTGTTTCATGTGAAGACATTTTTCTCCTGTAGTGTCCTGTTTGCAGTTCAGGTGTGCTGTGTAGGGAGGGCTCTGATTCCCTTTAAATAGCCTTGCCAATTTACACATGTAAATATATGCATATTTGGCTATAATGACATGCTAATGTGTTGTTTTGCCTGCTGATGGCCCAGTGAGGCTTATTTGCATAGCCTGGCTGAATATAGCAAGTTGGCCCACCGTGCTAAATGGTTTTGCACTTGCACATCATGCAATGCACAGCACAATTGCACCACACAATGCAGTGTGTGTACATTTGCATGGCACAAAACGTGCAATTATGTCATAATGTAGCTGTTTACACTACCTGTTTGCTATATTCAGAGCTATATTCAGTGCTGGGTGGTCTTTGCACTGCACTCTGGGCTATGCTTCGCACACCTCTGTTTGCATGCTATATTCAGCAGTGTTTGCCCGTGGGCTAATCCTTTGAATATCGCATGCAATGGGATGTGAGTGTATGGTAAACTGCTGGGCAGTGCAAAAGTTGCCTCCAGACAATTGTTTGAACATCTGGCCCCAAAAATCATAGTTTGTAGTCAAGGGGCTAGATTTTCAAAAGACATGAAAACTAAGTCCCCTGCCACAGCTACTGTACAAAACCTCTGCACCTACAGAGGTTTATTTTCAGTCGGCACAGCTGCAGGGGTTGTGAGGCCTGGTCCCACCAGGTGTAACTTTTTGCTGCAGCTTCGCAAAAAAAAAAACAGCTGCAAGCTGCGTTAATCATGGAGCCACTTTTAAACCAGCTCCACCTTTGAGAATGCTGCAGCTGCGGAACAAACTGTGGCTCCTCAAGTGGAGACCTACTTGTGCCAGTTCTTTCCCAATAGCTGCAGCAATTCCAAGAGCTTTGAAACTCTAGTCCAAGGTGTTGGGCCTTCTGTCAGTAGCCAGTAAAAAGGAAAATAAATATTTACAAGTAACTCTTTTCAATATGGTAAACAGTCCTGTGGTACCTAAAGAAGTACTGTTCTTGAGGTAAGGGACCCATTGGCGGGGAGCGACCATGCCATGGTCTGGTTCTGCTTGAACCTAGGAGGGGTAGAAGGCTGCACAAAGATGGAGGTAACTGACTTCACGGGGGTGGATTTCAAGGAAATGGGAAGGATCCTTAAGGAGCACTTGGATGGGATTGGGCCAGACATGAACACTGACAGTAGGTGGGAAATCATTAGAAGGGGGGTGCAGGATGCTACCAGCACCTGCACAAGAGTAAGACAAAAATGCAGTAGGGCCCAAAAACCCTGCTGGTGGATCAGGGAGGTTCAGGAGGTGGGAGGGAAGAAGGCAGCCTATAGGCAATTCAAGTGCTCAAGGAGGAAGGGACCGAGGAGTGCAGCTGATGGCCAGAAGGGCCACTAGGGTGGTGAGGGCAGCTAAGGCAGGAAGGAGCAGAACCTGGCCAGGGAAATTGGAGGAACAAGGGTTCTTTAGACACATTGAGGAAAATGAAGGGTGAAGGGCAGATTTGGAGATTAAAACAGGGAGGATGGGCACAAGACCCAGGGAGCAGGCTGAGGTACTAAATGAGTACTTCACCTCAGTTTCACCAAGAAAAATGGGGTGCTGCATCATACATGGGAGAAGATGGTGAAACTGAGGAGGGTACCCTTACCGATCGCGGGTCTGGGGAGGGGGGGCATCACTGGCAGGTGGGGGGAAGTAAAGCAGGGGGACGAGGTAGCCGAAGTGGAAATCATGGCAGAGACAGTGAGGGAAGCCCTCAGGTCCCTTAAGATGGAGAAAGCACCAGGGCCAGATAAAGTACGTCCCAGAGTGCTGAAGGAACTGGCGGATGTCTTAGCGAAACCCCTGGCGTAGCTCTTCAGCATCTCTCTGAGAACAGGGTGGGTGCCCCAGGATTGTAAGGTGGTGCATATTGTGCCTATCCACAAGGGTGAGATCAAGGGAGGTGGCAGGGAAATACAGGCCCATCAGCCTGACATTGGTGGTGGGCAAGGTGATGGAGGGCATTGTCAAGGAGAGGCTAAGGGGGACCTGGAAAACTTGGGGTGCCTGGACGATAGACAGCATGGATTCATCCCAGGGAAATCATGTCAGACAAACCTTGTGGAGTGCTATGACTGGATGATGAGTGCCTTGGACCTGGGTAGACCAGTGGACATCCTCTTTCTTGACTTCAGCAAGGCACTTGACTCTGTTCCTCACGGGGGCCTGTTGGATAATCTGGGAGAAATGGGGGTGGGAAACCAGATGATCAGATGGATAGGCAATTGGCTCCAGAACCAGTCCTAGAGGGTTGTGGTTGGCGGGATAGTCTCATCCCCAAGGAGGGTCATTAGTGGAGTCCCTCAGGGATCAGTCCTTGGGGCCCCTCCTGTTCAATGCCTACATCTCTGATAGAAGGAAGGGTATCAGGAGTGAGATGAGTCTGTTTGCGGATGACTCAAAACTGGGGGCAGTGGTGGATAGGGAGGAGGGGAGGGTGGCCCTACAGGGGGACCTGGAGACTCTGGAAAGGTGGTCTAGAAAGTGGAAGCTGAGGTTCAATGCAGGAAATGCAAGGTACTGCATCTGGGAGTCAGAAATCTAGGCCAAGTGTACACCCGGGGGGGGAATGCTACAAGTCTCAATGGCAGAAAGGGACCTGGGGGTGGTGGTGGATGTCAAGATGGACAACTCAGAGGCTTGTAGGAGGGCAATGGCAAAGGTGAACAGGATGCTTGGATGCATCACTAGGGGGCTCACCTCCAGATGGAGGGAAGTGATACTCCCACTGTATAACTGCTTGGTGAGGCCGCACCTCGAGTACTGCGTGCAGTTTTGGAGGCCACATTTAAAGAGGGACATTGAACTTCTGGAGAGGGTCCAGAGGAGGGCAACCAAAATGATTTGGGGCTTGGGGGATAGGACCTATGGGGATAGGCTCACAGAGCTAAATATGTACACATTGGAAGAGAGAAGGGACTGGGGGGACATGATAGAGGTCTTCAGGTGCATGAAGGGATAAATAGGGGAGGAGCAGTCAGGGTGCTCCGAAGGAAAGGGGGGCATCTAGAGGGCATGGGTGGAAGCTGGAGGGGGGGAGATTCAGGGGAGAAAAGAGGAGGTACTACTTCACTGAGAGGGTGATGGAGCCACGGAATGCACTGCCCAGGGAGCTGGTGGAGGCAGAAATGATGGAGGCGTTCAAGAGAGGGTGGGACAGGTACAGAGGAAGGGTTCTGGAAGCAAAAACCAGTGCAGTGAGAATATCTGGGACTGGGAAGGGAGAAGCCAGAGAGGGAGAGGGGGCAGCAAGGTCAGCTCCCATGGTGGGGGCTGACAAACGAGCAGACACAAAAGACCATTAGGCCTATTTTGCTGGTATGTATGTAGTTAGTATGTTAGTATAAGTTCAGAAAGTACTACCTGTAAAAAAAAAATGTTTCTTTTTACTGTCTGCACACTGTTTTGACAGTAAATGCAAGGTGAACTACAAAATTGATGAAGTCTGTAGCTCTTGGGTTGGCAAGAAAGCAGGTTGTTTACCTCTTGACAAGTAAGACATGATATGAATACTTAATTATTCCCACATATGAAAGGGGATCTGTTTCCACTTTGGCAGCAAAGTGGGCTGGAGCACAGGGAGGCCATATAATTTGCTCAAAGCTGTTAAGAAGATCTAACAGCTGTACTGTGTGTTCATTGTACCTCAATAAATGTAGTTTATTTGCTTTTTCAAATTATTTACACATGTTTACAATTAAGACATGAATTTTTTCAGTATGGCAATGGTGACCAACTAGCATAACAGATAAATAAAAGTTTACATACCAGGACTAAATAAATCACCAAATAAATGTTCAAAATGGCAACAGTAATATTCCTTATGGTTTTCTTTTTCTTTACATTTTCCTGCTATTGTGATGTAAATGTGGGAATTTTACATCACAATAATACAACTGAATCACACACTATTTCTATATCTCTTATTACAATAATGCATTAGCAGCTGATTGTATCTGTAGTACCGGGACCACCAATATAGGGTATCAACAAAGATCAAGGGAAACTCGAAGTACTTTATTACTTTTTTTACAAGAATAACAGCACACCATTTGGAGCTATAATATCAGGACCACAAATATGGAGTTTCAGAAAAGGTTAAAAGAAACACCAAGTATTACACTTTTTACAATAAGAGCAGCATACCATTTGGATCTGTAATATCAGTACCCCAAATGTAGGGTATTAAAAAAGAGCATGAGAAACACTATAAGTGACCTTATAGTAATAAAGCACCACTTTGGTCAAATAAGTAATGGCCTCCTATATAGGGTAAATGAGAATTAAACTACAAACTGGACAAGACAGCAAGGTGAGTCACTTCGAAGTAGGCAGTCATGGAGCCGTTAATAAAGCATTGTACCAGCATTAGATCAATAGATAGAATAAATAATGGGCAGCATGGCCACTTGCCAGTAGCCTCCATGGCTGATGCCCGCAGCAGATGCCAGTAACATCGCCATTTGAATGGAGGACCCTAGAACGAAAGCCCACAATGCAGAGAACCACTCGATATGATACCCTTTTAGGAGAATGGTGGGCTCAAAAGTCCTGCCCAACAGCTCATTTCTGCTGCCTGTTTGGCAGAGATTCAAATCTGGAGAAGGTGCAGGAGATTTGGAGCACCCTCAGTAACAGTCCCTGAAGTCCTATCCCTGGTGGAGATCTTTGGGGAGGAAGGTAGGAGTAAAGCAGAGATCCTACCCTTCTCGGCCCATAGTTGCACCAACAGCATACCGGGAGAGTGAGCAGTGATGGAGGAGAGTAATAGGGAAAAAGCCATTCATTTTGGTGGGCTCAGCAACCCTGCACACCAGCCCTGCCCTGCTGTCCAATTGGCAGAGATTCAAATCTGTCAGCTGTCAGATGTGTCCCAACAGTGTGCATCATTGTCACACTGTCTGTCCATATACACCCATGTGCCCGCAGCTTGGAGTTCAACTGACAGTACACATAATGCCAGATGTAGACAAGGTCCATGTACATGTATGATGTATGTGATCATATTTGGTGGGGGGAATCACGTTAATGCCATACATGCTTGCATGGCACAACCAGCACTCATAGGTACCATGGTGTCAGGTATTGTCCCTGCATTGGTCTTTCTATCCATCTTATATGTGCAGTGCAGGACATCATCCACACCAGTGGGCTGCAACTGAACATCAACATGGGGAGAGTGATGGTAGGGGAGGTGGCAGTGGGATGACAAAGGAGAGGGGGGGGTGGGGCAGCTGCAAACTAGGGGTGTTGGCTGCACACTCGAGCAGACTTAGATAGACCGGGTGGTCTGTTTCCGCTGGCACATTTGTATGTTCATATGTTCATAACACCACAGGCCTGTACAACACACACGTGTTGCTCCCACATCTATGAGGGTAGCTTATGTGCTTCTGGCATGTTGCTGCCTGTTCACTGCATGATGTTGGTTGGGTCATATATGCCACAAACACACCATTTGTGTGATGCTTCAAGTTGGTCATGCAGAAAACAATGGTGGCCTATGACAGGCTGGCAGTGGACATTGTCTGACCCCATCAACATAGGTACATATTACACAACAATGTTGCAATGGTGGTTCACACTGGGGAAGTGTACAGACAGACAGAGACACACACACACACACACACACACACACACACACATATGCACACACACACACACACACACCCATCCTACTCACATACCAAGCACTGACCACTGTCTCATAACCTTCCCCAACAGGTGCCTCTGGTCGAGGAGAGAGACTGCAGGCACACAAATTCTCTTGAGAGGCACTCAAAGCCCTGGCTCAGGCGTACAAAGCCAGGGAGTCCTTGCTGAGACAAAGCTGTGCCACAGATGCCACTGTCAGGCAAGTGTGGGAGGAGATCACTGCAGCAAATGCTGTCAGTGGCTGGGGTTGACCACTGGATGTAGTGCGCACCATGTCAAAGAACATATGGCTGCATGATGCCATTTGCAACATGCAATTGGTGGTGGATACCAGCCATCAGCAGTTGCAAGACCATGTTACCCTGCAGATGAGGTGGTGGCTTCCACGATGCAGCTGCAGGGGTGTAGCTACAAGGGTGCAGGGGGTGCAGTGGTACCTGGGCCCATGAGGTTTGAGGGGTCCAAATCATAATTTTGAAGTTTATACAAAACTGGGGAGGGGCACTGTAACATTGTCTTGCACCCAGGCCCTCTGGGAATTTGCTACGCTACTGTGCAGCTGGTGGAGATGGAAGGGGTCCCTGGGGGTGGCTTTGAGTCCCAGGTTATGTCCTTCCAGGCCTGGAAGTACATGGCTGGGGCACATCCTTGTGTGCATGGGTACACATGTAGATCCTGCAAATGCCAGAGCATGCAGCAGCCATGGCGATAGCACTCATGTTGTGTGCTTTTTTTGGCCCTGTACGTTCTGTGACATGGGCTTCTGCTGTGTTTATATGGTGCCTCACGCAACAGCGTCTGCAACAGACAATCCACCGATACTTCTCTGCACCCAGATATGCTGGCATTAGCCCATGCACATAGGGTGTGTGTCACATCTGCAAAGGTGATTGCCACGTGTGTTGGTGCATGCTACTACATGTGCTGTGTGTGTGTGTGTGTGTCACTGTTTGGGGAGTTTTGGCATTCACTGTGGGTAGTGTGTACATGTGTGTGGTGTGTGTGGGATACATTGAGTGTGGGTACTGTTATGCATGCAAGAGTCAACATCCACACGTAGCTGTGTGGCAGTATAGGTGCAGTGTGGTTTGTGCTTTAGTCACCAGTTGCATGATGACCATGGGCAACAGAGACTGAACTGCTGGGGCATGCATATTACATCACTGGGACATGACTAATGTGTAATGAGTTACACACTGACAGTACATTCCTATCTCTATGGTGCAGGATATATCATCCTGGGAGGAGGAGGAGGAGACTGGGCAATCCACTGAGGTGCACCACCTAGAGACAACACCAGAGGAGGAAAAGGAGGACCTACTGGACTTGTTTGTGGAGGAAATGGAGGACAGAAATGAGGACACATATGTGCCAACACATCAATACCTGGAGGCCATATCTGCCCTGGGGGGAGGCACTCACCAACCCTAAGCCCACTCACTTCCCTGTTCAGCTGGTGGTACCCTACAGTACAGACACACCTGCTGACAACCACACCACTGGAGCAAGACTGTTTTGCTGGGGACAGCAATGTCCCAGGGGACAACCACTGTCACCACTGGGGTGGTTGCCACATCCTCCACCTCCAACACCACTGGCTCTGTGCAACGGGTGGCTGTAGAAAACCATCAGGATCCCCACTATCTTACACCCACCCTGTGCATGCCACCATGTCTGCTGAGGCCCTGCCACTTCTGCCATCCACCATGGATATTGGGCAAGCACTCCCCACCCATGTCAAACAGCATGTGCTGTCCCACAAGATTGTGTACCCAGAGGCAGATTCCTTCTGACTCCTGGCAGCTGCTGCAGTCAGCTGCAGAGTTGCAGTCAGCTGCACAACATGAGCGCTGGCAACCCCACAGCATTCACCAACTCCACAGAGTGGCAGGTCAGGATCTGGCAGCACACCAGCAACCCATCATTCATGGGTACCCCCTGAACCCCTGGGCATGGCCTGGACAGTCCATCATCCAGCCAGAGGTGTAGACATGCACGGGTCAGGGTGACCCCATCCTTACAGACATCACCTTTCCCCTTTTTTTCAAAAGCTGTGGCACACACTCATCCCATCAATGATATCAAACATGGAGCTACTAAAAATTTCCCTTAATTATACTGATACCAAAACCACTTATGGAACTAATTGTCAAATACTGTACAGCAAAGAATGAGAAATATTATTAATAGAAGAACTAAAAAAGAAAGAGACAGAGATTTTAAAGTATAGAAATTTGGAAGATTTTGACTTTTTAAATAAGAAGTTACAAGAGCCCATCAGTAAATTAGATAGAGATTGGAAGAGTGTGAAACAGACTAAGTTTGTTCACGATAAAGGAGACTACAAAAATAATCGAGTTTATACCTGGAAGAAAGAAACCAGAAAAGGACATTTGAAATGACCACAATGGGCCTCCTTTAGTTATAGTACTGAAAAGAGTGGATCAGAGGGGGAGGTGAGGAATCAAATTCAAAATCTTTTTTTTTCACAGGGGAAAAGTAGAAACCAAACAGACAGTGGAACAGCAGTCACAAGAATTACGGCAGAGCCCCAGATTGGTCAATTATGGCCAAAGAGTAAAAGATGTCAATGAATATGCAGGGGTGAAGGGGAAGAGGCAATGAGGTGTATCACGTGCAGAGAGGCCGCTGTTACAGAAGGAACAATGGCGGCAGATGGAATGCCAGGAATCAGAGGAGGCGAGTGAGGAAATTCAAGTTATTAACAACTCACAACATGTTTTGACAGACTCTGAAAGAAATTTCCTTAAAGAGGGACTTAGCTTCTCTCCAACGATTTCATTGAATCCAGTACAAACGATTGTAGATATACATTTGATGTGTAGAAAGTTGAATTTGAAAGCATTTTTTAACAGAACAACAGGATCTGAGTTAAAGCAAGATTTAACCCCCCCCACCGTGCAAACTTTAAACCAAAGTCTGTTTTCAACCCACCGCTATGTCATGCAGTGAGCATCTTTAGAGATTTCTGTGAAAGAGACTTAGAACATTTATTCCAACATTTACCATGCTCTGGTTTTAATAATCTGTGTGGAGAAGAACGAGAGGCAATAAAGACACTGCAAGAAGACAGAGGGATTATTATTAAACAAATAGACAAAGGTGGGTGTATTGTGATTTGGGACTTTGAAAAATATAAAAAGGAAGTGATGAAACAGTTGGACAATGTGACTTTTTATGAAAGACTGAATTATGATCCTATATGGGAATACAAAACTTGCATAGATGATACGATAGATAGAGCTTTTGATCAAGGTTTTATCACAGAAAATGTCAAAAGATTTTTAAAAGTTGACCACCCTGTAAAATAGACCTTTTATGTGTTGCCAAAGGGTCATAAAGATCGTGAAAATCTACCAGACGCCTGATATTTAGTGGTATTGGTAGCTTGACTGAACCTTTATCACAATACGTGGATTCATTTTTATGTGAACATGTTAAAAATTTGAAATCATACATAAAGGATACAAAAGAGGACTTAAAAGTGTTACAGGAAGTAGTAGTAGGAAATGACTGTTTGTTAGCAACATTAGACATAGAAGTATTATACACAAATGTTCCCCATGAGGGGTATTGGATGCCATGGCGTACCTTTTCAATCAGAATAGAGAAAGGGCAGATGTACCCACAGAAGTTCTTTTGAAATGTTTGGAACATGTATGGACAAAGAATGTTTTTACTTTTAATGGGGATTTATTCCATCAGATAAAAGGAATGGCTATGGGAGCAACATGCACCCCATCAGTAGCAAGCCTGTATGTAGGCAAGTGGGAAACTGATGTCGTCTTTAACCACCACAGCAACACATATTTTTATAATGTGCTGCTGTGGAAACGGTTTATTGATGACGTCATAGTTATATGGAAAGGTACCCCAAAGATGTTACAGGAATTCATAGATTATTTACACAGATCTAATGAAAATTTGAGGTTCACATTTGTGGCTAGTGATGAACATGTAAACTATCTGGATGTAACAATTCATAAAGAAAATGAGGGACAGATAAGTACAGATCTGTATAGAAAAGAAACTGATGGCAACACACTGTTGTATGCTACAAGCTGTCATCCAAAACATATGGTAGATAATATCCCTAAGGGACAATTTGTAAGGATTAAACGCAATTGTAGCAAGGAGGGAGATTATGAAAAGGGAGCATGAGATTTAAAAAAAAAGACTTTTGAATCGGGGCTATGCTCATAAGAATATTGAGACAGCATATGACACAGTTGCAGCCCAGGATAGAGGAACTTTTACAGAATAGAGAAAGAAGGGAGAATAGTAACAATTGGTTACATTTTGTTACACCATTTAGCACTTATAGTAAAGAAGTGGAAACAATAATTTGGAAACATTGGAATGTTCTAGCTTGTGAAGAGGGTTTACAGCGGTATACTTTCTCTAGTCCATTAATGTATTACAGACATCCCCCTACTTTGAAAGATACACTTGCCAGAAGTTATTTTCCAGTACAAATGGGACATACCAACAACTGGTTAAACAAAAGTAAAGAATGTGTGCAATGTAAAAATTGTGTAGCATGTAAACATGTGACTCAAGGAAAAGAGTTCTTCACTAATGATAAGAAATGTTTTAAAAAAGGCAGTTGATAACATGTAACACTCAAGGAGTCATTTAGCTAGCAAAATGCAACTGTGGAGCATTTTATGTGGGGAAGACAGAATGGGCCTTTAAAGCGAGAGTATTGGAACATATTCGAGCAATAGAGAGACTAGATATTACATATGCAACAGCTGCACACATTCAAGAAAACAAAAATGAGACACGTGTTCAGATTTATGGGAATTGAAAATGTTTTTTCTGATCAAAGGGGTGGTAACTATCACAATAAGATCCTGAAGAGAGAAAATGGGTGGATCCTTAGATTAAGAGCACATAAAAAAACAGGTACAAATGCAAGTTTGGAACTTAAACCATATTTAGAACAGAGATAGATGAATTAATGTGGTTTTATAAATTTTGGTTGCTAGATTTTTATATGATTAATCACGTATAGAATTCTGTATTGTGACACTTATTTAAAAATGTATTTAACATGTTGGTATATTTAAATTTGTGAAAAACTAATGATGACCAATGAACTGTGAGCATGTCATTATGATGTCATGTCTAAATAAGTATTTAACTAGCGTTTTTGTATGTATGTTTCACTTTTGATAAAGGACTTGGTGTCTGAAACGCGTCAAGTGGTTTTGGTATCGGTGTAATAAAGGAACATTTTTTAGTAGCTCCATGCTTGATATCATTGATTGGATGAGTGTGTGCCACAGCCTTTGAAAAATAGTGATTTTGGAGCTGAAAGCACCAATTTTACCTAGTGCATAATTTTTTGGAAGTAATCACCCTTCCCCTCTTCATTGCCTGTAATACCTACGTACAGGGGTCACAGATGCCAGTACCTGAGCACCTGTGTTGCATGGAGAGCTTGAGTTTGAAGCCCACTCCTGCCTTTTCCACTCATCTTCTGCCCCCTTACCATGTCCCAGTTTTGTTGTCACAGGCATCCCCACCACCTCTAGCCCTGTACCGCCTGTTGCACACAGATCCCATGTCAACAAATCAACAACGACGTTATCAACATACCCAACAGTGATGGGAACAATGCTGACTGTTGGCATTGTTCCCGTCGGCACAGAGTGTTTTTTATAGGGGGGGCTTTGCCCCCACTCCTCCCCATCTCTAAATAACCAACTCTGAGTCAGAGTTGGTTCAGGTGGGCGGCGAAACACCGGGAGTCAGAGTGTCGGTGAACAGCGGACCATCACAGTGACCTGGCGAGATTTGTCGCTGTGATGGTCTTCATTGTTAAAATGTCATTATACTGATGTGCTACTGTACCTTACACAAACTGTCATTTTCCTTCTCTATTTTGCACTTTTTATGCACTATTACTTTGCATTTTGTGTTTACATTACAATTTTTAAAATCCACAACAGTGTCCTTTTAGTTTGGCACACACCTGCTCCTCTCTGTGAGTCCTCTTGTGATGTGGACTCTGATTTCCTGGGCCTTCTGGCCATGCAGGGTCACACCTGTATGCTGCTCTGAAACTCATGCTCTGTGTCACTGTCAATGTGTTCCTTAGGTACCAGCATGCCTTTTGCACAGGTGTGCACCTTGTTGTGTAACATGCAACAGGCTAGATTCCTAGAATATGCCACATTCCTTGTAAGATGTATACTGCAGGGCACCACCTAAATGGTCCAGGCACTAGAATTGTATTTTCAGCATGCTAAAGATGCACTCAATAATGTTGTGTGTGGTGATGTGTGCCACATTGTATCTGTCCTTTGCCACATTTGAGAGCTGGAGGACTGGTGTGAGGAGCTAGGGGTGCAAGAGATAGGCACTGTCCCCTGTAAGGTAGAAAACATATGTTGGCACCTGTTCACAGTATAACTGCCAACATCCGCAACACTGCCCATGGTCTGTGGTGCATCCAGTGCACCTGTTGGCCCTTGTCTACTCACCCACCCTTCCCTCAGGTAAGCATGACTGTGCTGTGTTATGGCAGTGTACCCAATATGGGGGGTTGGGGGGCATGTCTCATGTACTCATGTACAGGAGGCAGTATAGCGCAGTGGTTTAAGGCTCTGAGCTGCAAACCTGGAGACTGGGGTTTGAATCCCACAGTCCCCTCTTGCATACTGTGTGGCCCTGAGCAAGTCACATAACTTCCTTGTGCTCCCAGGTCGCACCTGGAAACAAGCTTCGGCTTAGTGTGCCTTTCCTGGTTAAACAATTTCCCCTTTCCTTACTCACTGACAAGGTGTCCACTGGGTATTTGGCTGCCTTCAAATGCCTGACATAGTCTTGAATTGCACCATATGATGGCAACATGAACACTGCTGGGGTACCGTGCCAGTACATTGGTGATGCGCTTAGTAAATAAAGTAAAACTTGATTTTTATAGCGCCTTTCCAGAGCCAAGGCACTGAACATATTTAAAATACACAATCACAGCATAAATCAGCAATAAAACAATAAAAAAATTAATTGAGCACAATCAGGGAATGCAAAAGTGAATAAATATGTTTTTAACATAGATTTAAAACTATTGACGGTCAGGCATTCTCTTAACTGATGAGGTAGAGAATTCCACAGCGTTGGTGCTGCAAAAGAAAAAGTATGAGCACTGGAGGTTTTTAAACAAACCCTGGGAATTTCTAGCAATCCCTTATTGGTGGATCAGAGAGGATGAAGAGTGGAGTAGGGAATCAGGAGATCTTTCAGGTAGTCGGGTCCCTGTTCAAGTAGGGCTTTAAAGTTAGCAAGCCAACCTTGTAGGTGATCTGCCACTGAACAGGCAACCAGTGCAGTCCATGCAGCACAAGTGTAATATAACTGGTCCTTGATGTACCAGTCAATAACCTGGCCACAGCATTCTCCACTAGCTGCAAGCGGTGGATATCAACCTCAGGAAGCCTTAGGTAGAGGGCATTGCAGTAGTCAAGATGGGTGGTAATGAAGGCATAGACCAATGTTGGAAGGTCATCCAGTGGAACCAGGTATTTCACCCTGGCGATATTCCTCAGACGGTAAAATGAGGATTTTAATGATGAATGACACCTGAGATTTCAGGGTCAAGCCATCGTCAAAAATAACACCCAGGTTACACACCCGGTCTGAGGTAATGAGCTGAACACCATCAAGCCATAGGCCCGACACCTGTCCATCCCCCAGAACCACACCTGGATGACCAGGGTCCACCACCAACACTTCAGTCTTGTCCAGATTCAGTCTCAGCCAGCTAGCGCTCATCCAATCTTTGATTTCAGTGAGACAGTTGTTAAGCACTGAGATCGCATCAACCTGGATGGGTAAAAAGGACATATACAGCTGAGTATCATCTGCATAGCAGTGAAAACTCAAGCTGTATTGCCTAAGTTGCATTGCATGACACCTGGCAATTCATGGAGTGATATCACTTCCTATTGAGTTAGGGATCCATCCCATAACAAGTAGGTGCCAGGATGGCAACATGGGTGCAGTCAATGGCACTGAGTACTGCAGATAGGTGCACAACTCAATGGAACTGCTGCATGGTTTCTGTGCTTTCCACTGCTGCGTTGGGGAATATGATGACCTTGCATGAGGTGGAGGACTGTGACACCAATGGTATCACCCACCGATGTCTGAAATGACCCAGTGGTTAGGAAGCACATCATAGCTGTCACCTTCTGTTCGAGTGTCATGGCATGCCTGCATTGGGTGACACTGGACAGCTGATCATGCAGGAGCGTGTACAGTTGCCATAACATGGCCCTATTGAGATGGTACCAGCCCATCAGATGGTCCTCAGTGAGGGTCTCGAAGGAGAATCATGGCCGGTACCATCTGTTTGCAGAATATCACCTCCATGGCATACAGAGTGGCCCACCGTGGCCTTCTGCCCTCTCCTTCTCCCCCCATGGCCTGTTTCATTAGGAACAGCATGTGAGTGTTGAATACAGCCATTTCTGTTCTGGCTGCAGTGTCACTGCCTGCCTCTAGTGTTTACCCAGAGTAAGTCAGCCTTTTTATAGGCGGTATTTGTGCCATGCAATGATGTCACACAAGCTCACTTTGCACAGTGCTAACATGCTGAATATAGCATAGTGCCTGTATTCATGCCCATGGCCAGCTCTTTGTCGGAGCATATATTATCTGTTTGCATGGTATCTAGTCTATTTTGCCTAGACTAATTGGGTTTTGAATATGCCACAAGCACACAAACGGAGCACAAAGTGCACACAGTCTGTTTGCCCACTGGGCAAAGTTTTTAATATTGGGCCCCTAGTGTCAGTGCATACCTCAAGGACCCAGTACTTTAGTGGACGTGTGCTTTGGAGCTGGACACCAGCACAGGAAAAAAACAGCATTTGTCAATGCTTGATGTTTGCCACTGGTACAGAAGCCTTGGAGTACTAGATGCATTGTGGTGCACTGTGTGGGTTATATATTACCAAAGTTAGGAGCCTGCATTTGTACATTCACTAAAATACCACCAACAGCTTAATCTGGTTCTGTAAATCAGTCTATATCTGTACACTTATGCCCCTTCCCCTGCTCTTGTGCGGGTCGCACCTGGAAACAAGCCATGGCTTAGTATGCCTCTCCCGGTCACAAACGTTCAAATAAAAAAAAAATTATTTCAACGCAGGGTCATAACTTTGTTATGTTTTAATACTTTTGCCCCAGACTGTCAACATAGCCTTTTAATGACCCCCCACCTCATGAAAAAGAAATGGCTATGTTGAAAATTTGGGGTGAAAATATAAAAAATTACCAAAGTTATAAGCTTGCATTCGCAAAATTCAGTGTAGGGTTATAACTTTTTTTTAAATATATTTTTATGCCAGCTTTTCAACATAACCTTCTTAAGACCCACCTCATGAACAAGGGAACAGAAAATTTTGAACTGCTGCACAAAACGTGATTTTGCACAGGAACCGCAAAATCACCTTCCGGCATGTAAAATCACATTTTGGCCAGGATTTGAAAAGTGACGGCTGTCACAATCATTAGGTGATGTAAAGAAATGACTATGTTGCAAACGTGGAGTAAAATATTGAAAATTACCAAAGTTATGAGCCTGCATTTGCAGAATTCAATGTAGGCTTATAACTTTGTTGTTGTTTAATATATTTACACCAAATTTTCAACATAGGCTTCTTATGACCCCATCTCATGAACAAGGACAGAGAAAATGTTCAACTCCTGTCTGAAAGGTGATTTCACGTGACAACCATGAAATCACTTTTTGGAACAGATTTGCTAAATGTCAATCAAATTGCTCATGAGGTGGGGTTGCAAAGAAGTCATGTTGAAAATCTGGGGCAAAAATATGCAAAAATGGTCAAGTTATGCAACGAAGTTCAAAACCCCTTTGAAATACATTGGACCGCATACCTGTTTCCTCAGTTTGTGGTCCGACTTTGAATAGTGAAGACATGTCTGTGGTCACAGAAGATTATGGTGCTTGACCTCCGGTGGGTAAGTAAGGACTTGGGGGTGTAGGGTGGTGGGTGCTGAGTGGGAAGGTCAGGTGGGGGGGCAGTAAAGGCCGCAACAAACATCGATGGACTTTTTTTTACAGGACTTATTTAAAAAAAACTGCAAGAGGAAGATTTTCTGTATTTCAGGTTGTGACACTGGGGTGGGCACCTCCAGTGTCTGTGTTAAAGTCTGTGTGGCGGGGGGGTGTTGACAGGGAGGGTTGGGTGGGTGGGACAGTTACAGGGGTGGCAACAGCAGACAGCAACAGTGACATGGGGATTGGGCAACCCCTGTGTCAGTGTAAAAACCTGTGAGGGAAGGTTTTCTTTATTTCAGATTATGACACTGGGGGATTGAGCACCCCCCAGTGTCAGTGTTATGTTTCTGGAGGTGGGGTGGTGAGTGCTGAGAGAGAGGGTTGGGTGGGCAGGACAGCTGCATGATGTGACTGTGCATTGAGTGCTGTATGGTAGTGGATTGATGTTTTGCTTATGAGGTGGTGACACTGGGGGATTGGGGGCCCCCAGTGTCACTGTTATGTTTGGGGAGAGGTGCTGAGAGGGAGGGTTGGGCGTGGGGGACAGTCGTGGGGGCAGCAGCACCAGTAACAGACATCAATGGATGGTTTCCTGTTATCGCTGCTGTGAACCCCTGAATGTTTCACATTCTAGCCATTCCAGGCTGAGAGATGACAGATCAGCTTGCTTGGCAGCGAAGATGAAATGGGAAGAGCTGACCCATGATTGAGTCAGCTGTTTCTTTTCAAGTTTGTGCCACCTATGCTAAGCAAGCCAAAAGTACATCCTACTTAGCCTTCCAGTTGATTGGTGTGGCACTGCCATGCCCCTAAAACACTGCCCTGCATTGGATGACAGTGCCACACTTATCAACACCCAGTTACTATATGAAAATGTTCACTGCACATGCATGAGTATGGAGAACATACAAAGGGCGATGGACATTAACATGATGAAACCCAAACAAAAGAGCACAGTTCAGCCATGGAGAAGAAGCTGGCAGTATAGCCTAGAGGTTACAGTAATGAGCTGTGAGTGAGATTGGTACATCCATATGACTTGGGTTTGATTCCCACAGCCTCCACTTGTGTACTGTGTGACTCTAAGCAAGCCACGTAACCCCCAAGTGCTCCCAGGTCACCCCTGAAAACAGACACTTGTACCTAGTGGGCCTTTCCCAGTTACCAAAGACTAACTAATAAAAGAATACAGCAGGTAAAACACTATGACAGATTTCTCATACTTTTTCTTGCCATGTGTTCCCACCACAGATTTTGTGAAAGAGTTGTGATAGATACAGTTCAGAAACAAGCATTTGTCAATGCCAAATGTTTACTTGCATGCTATATGTGGCAGGGGTGCAATGTGTTAGTTGAAATAAACAGAATGGTTAGGGGTATATTATATGTTTTTTTTTCTACACATAGCAGGGATGCGTAAAAAAAAAAAATGAACTGTGATGTCCCTTACCATATTTTATTTTTGTAAGAATATTGTAAAGAAACTTATACTGAGCTGCTCAGCCAGTGTCATGCAAATGAAAGTACTGAAGCACTTTCTCATTGGTGCGCTTCAGTCCTTTCAAGTACATAAAGTTTCCACCCATAAAACTGAGACCACCATCATACCTGGCTTGCTTGGTCATTGATCTGTCAGGGACGAGCCCAGTGTAGATTGCTCCGCATTGGGCTAATCAGTGACACACCTCTGAAATGCCGTTCTCTGTAACAAAATGTTTCTTGTGCACGTGCAAGAAAACATAACAAATGAGTAACAATTACTTGTTTTTTTTTTTTAAATCGAGGTTTTCTTTTTGCTGGCTGCATGTCAGATACCTTTTTACAGCCAGGCAACTACCCTGCCTCATCTGTCACTAACCTCTCTGCTGCCATAATCCTGCAGCTTGTGCCCTATGGGGAGGTCTGAGGGGAGGTCCACTTCTGTCGGTATCAAGGACCCATGTGTGGAAAAAGGGTTTCATGGTATCAGGCTTGAGTGTGCCAGCCATCATGGGGACAAATGCCAGATTTCTGGTGACTTCACCTGGGTAATGGCAGCCTAGTTCTTCAGTTCCATCTTCCCCCACCTCACCACCACCAACTACATCTGCAGCCATTTGCAGTGGTGGATCTAGAGGGGAACAAAGGGGATGTCTGCAACCCCATTGTAACTTGCTTGCTTGGTTCTACTGCATTTACTTTGTTGAAGAAGTCTGGTTTAGTGTGCTTTTCCTGGTTAAGCAATTCCCTCTTTCCCTTCCCTTTCCCTGGAGACTGTATAGCATAGTGGTTTTGAGCTACAAAGCTGAAGACCTGGGTTTGAATCCCATCAGCCCTTACTTGCATACTGTGTAACCCTGAGCAAGTCACTTAACCTTCTTGTGCTTAGGGGTTGCATCTGGAAACAAGCTCTGGCCTACTGTGTTATATTTTATTTTATTTTTGCTGACTGGGAAAGAACGACTAGACAATTCTGCTTATTTCCAGCCTCGTTCTGGGGAAGGGGGATACAGATGAATGTCAACTGACATTGAACCAGATTAAACTGTTGGTTGTAGAACCTGGGAGAAATTTGGCCAGGACACTGGAGAAAGTCCCCTACCCTTTCTGCAGAGGGCTCTGTAGCTTCCTGTTACTTAGAGAGATGGAGACACCAAGGATGATGGAGGAAGGAGGAGGTCATGGAACGGAGACCTGAATAGGTCTGGCAAAGAATCAAACCATTCAGAAGAAATTAAGGAAAGTACTGCAGAAAACCAACCCAGCAATTTCCAAGTAGAATTCTAGAAGAAGAAATTGGACCAGCAAGCACAGTTAATGGAAGTTGAATGACTCTTTCTAGCTGGAAATCCAAACTAAAGGAAGATAAAAAGCAAAATGTCAAACAAACAGCCCTTCAGGAGCACAAGAAAAAAAAACATTTCCACCAGCAGTTTTTAAGTTTGGTGCCATTAAAAAATATCCGTATCCTACCGGGAGTATTGACGGACATGAAGCTAACCAACAACAAATGCAACCAACACACTGGACACCCAAAGCTGTGTTACATCAAGCAGGCTGGATTAAAACTCTAGTCAGAGTCTGAATATATGACCCAGCACTAGCGTTACTGGGCACATCAAAAGACTTGTTGCCAGCATTGCCTGACATTTCTGGGAATCTGTCAAATCAGTTGAAGGAGCAGCCACTCCCATAAACTACATTTCATGTGTACTTATAGAGGGGGAAGCCTATATAGTATGTTCTCTTTAATGACTACTGGAGGAACATATTCCGTTTTGCAAAAACATTTTGAAAGGCTAAAGTTTTCCTCAATTTTATTCTAATTTCCTAGGAACAATATTCAAATTAACACTGGTCATGTAAGGAAAAAGCAATAAGTAGTAGCCATTCCCATTTAAATATCATTACTGGAGAGCAACATATTTTCTGATTCTATTCAAAGGAAAATAACCCATCCCATTCAGTACTTGAGGGTTCCATCAGTCCAGACCATCAACCCTTAATTTAGCCACAATATCAGAAGTATGTCTCCTAGTTCCTCACTAATTGCAAAAACAGATCCATTTTCTAGCTCCCTCAATGGGAGAAGCCTTCCTTTTGGGCTACAAAGGCAAGTTAGGTTCCATTGCCTTGGAAGGTTAATTAGAGATTTCAGCCTTTCGTTCAAATGACAAATAATCACAAATTGTCTCATGATCCTGCCCTTGTTTATGCAAGCATGTATTAGTTATATTCTGCACCTCCTGAATTCTATCATACTTGATATCGCTTAAATAGCAACCTGAATATCAGCACTGTGGTCCCAGTGCTCAATTGGCCATTCACCGAAGAACTCTGTGCTATATTTCCATTAATCCTGTCAGTCAAAGAAGTCAATTTTCTTCAAACAAACCTCTATTCATGCAAATAAAGGGCTCACAATGTGTCTCCCAATCTCCTATTCACCCTCCAATGGGCCTGTGGAATCTAGTTTGCTTTTGGTTATTACATTTATCATAAAAAGGGTGTTCTAGGAGCTACATAATACTAAAATGTCCCACTGACCAAAATTTTCCTTCAATATCTACATGCTTTAAACCAGACTTCCAATAACATAGTAACAATCTCAAATACATGAGCAATTCATACAACAAATTAATAAATACAATTAAATTGGGCACTAATTTAGCAGCTCCAGTACAGCTAGGGGTCCCTCCATTTTTGGCAAAGTTAAACAGATTCCATAGGTTTATGAATGAGGGCTGAAATGCTCCATTTAAATTCTGGAGTCCATGCCAGCCATACAATATCCTTTGACATTAATTGTCCTATCTATTTTTTGGAGTTTTTTTATTTCAAGGAATCACCTCACCCTTCAAAACATTAGGTCCGTAGAAAACTGATGCCAATGATAATGCTGTTTCCTAATTCTTGTTCTCGAAGCAGCTCAAAGCAGCAGGGTAATGTATATAGGCCATTCATGAGCCTATCTTTCTTACGTTTAGGCAGCAGCAGAGTTTTTAACTCTTTTTAATCATCATGGAAGACCAAGTTCTCTCAAATTCAGTGATATATGTACTCCAGTATTCCAGTCATCTGGGCATGGAAATCCACCTAGAAAATAAAAGTAAAGCATTTCACTGAGCGTAATAAGTTTTTTAGCATAGAAGCAGAGACCCTCCAAACCCTGGCAAAGTTATCATACCTGTTATAATGAAAAGAAGCACCTACACACACTTATAATGCAGTCAACATTTCAAATAGTCGGGTCTCTGTCTTCCGGTTTATCCGTCTCTCCGCACTACAAAGCTTCTTTCCACAGCTTTCATTGCCATTTCCAGTCAATCCCCAGCTACTCCAGCTCATTCAGGAAACACAAAGAGGGGCCAATTAATCACTTGACTTCAACTTGTCCTGCGGGCTCTGGGCAAATGGTACTCCTTCAGGATAAACATGGATAAGTTTCCCGACACTCTGTCTTATATTCATTATTGTACCACAAGAAAATGTTGCCACTTTTACAGTATTTCAAGCACATGCATTTATAGTGGCACTGACAGAATCAGCACACTGCAACAGTCATTTCTTTGGAACTGTCTGACTCATAAACCAGAGGACACCAAAAAAAATTGTCAGTTGGTCAACATGCCCATTTAACCATGGGCTCAGTTCTGTCTCTTCAGCAGTGGGTTTTTACCACAAAAGACTAATTTCAAGCTATCAAAAGCCAAAATAAAATGACTTTAAGTCAGCAAATTCAAAACTGAATGAGAAATAAAACAGTTTTAAAATACCCAGAGTGCAGCAGCGAGCAGAACAGCACAGTAGCCATCCTGCTGCTCCACCCACATAAAACAGAACAGGGAATACAGCACCTCCCAAACTGCTTTTACCTTGGCAGAGACAAAGGAATACTGTTCTATCAAGGGCAGCCCCATTCCTGCAAAAAATGTAGTTCTTCTAGACACAAATGTACCAATTGTGAAAAATTCAAATGCACAAGATGTGATACTATGGGTCACTATAGTTCACAATGCACCAACACCCCTAAGTGCAATCTTTGCAAGGAGGAAGGGCATATTTTCCCTACTTCCTTAGGGCTGCCTGTAATACCAACAATGCTGCTTTTATGGAACAAGACACTTATATCACCAAAGTAGCTAAAGAGTATGGCATGCCGGGACAAAGAGACACTGTGCATCAACCGTCATACAAACAAAACAAACTCAACAAAACAGAAACTCACCAGAAAAAGACAACACAATACCAGCAGAAATAGACCTAACAGCTACCAAAGCCCAATATAACCCCATTATTATGGAAGTTGACCTCAATAAAGAACCTGAACCTATAACCCCTCTCCCCACCCACTTCTGAGTAGGATGACTTTCAAGTTGTACAAAACGGGGAACTTAAGCAGAAAACTGAACAAAACACACACATTTTGTTGCAAAACAAATTTTCTTCCTTACAATGGGGGACTAAAGAAATGGTGGAAGAACTGGACTCTGCCTCAGTTCATTCTTCCCGAAAGGATACCATTTCAGATGAAGAAGAACACAATATACCTGTCAAAAACAAATCTAAGTGAAAAAGATATGATACAAGATCAGGGTAAAAAAAGTAACTTGAAGGCAAATAACTATTCATGGGGGATACTAAATTTCTGGAATTGACCTGTGCCTCTCTAAATGTTAATAGTATAAGGTCTGAGAGGAAATGAAAGCCAACTGATGCACTATTTAACAACTGTTTTTTTGACATTGTATTCTTTCAGGACACGATATTAAGTTTTCTACAGGAAATTCAAGCTGCTAGTGAAAAATGGGTTTGGGGTGCCACCTACTGAATAGTAGGGGAGGACATTTATAGTGGGTTGGGAATATGCATAAACAATTCTTTGATTAAAATATTGCATATTGTTGATGTTAGTCCAGTGAGGGCATTACTGCTAGACATATCAATAGACTTGTATGAATTCAGATGAATTTACATATACACCCTACAGACAAAAGCAGGTAGAGCAGACCTTCTAAAATTAATCCACCCATATTTATTCACCTCAAAAAACATACTATCTGGAGGACAGTTTAACAGTAGCAGATTGAGGTCAGACAGAGGTAAAAAAAAAAAAAAGAATATTTTGCTATGTGTCTTTCCTGAATAACTTATTTCAACAAACTGGACTTGTAGACAGTTTTGCACAAAATTAAACAACTCCATCATCTACATATTTTAGAGGACAACTGGCTACCAGAATAGACTACTGGTTTACACTATGTAACTATATAATTATTGTATCATGCTGTATCAACTGTGGCTACCTACTGATTTCACAACCCTCTATTGTCTAGTCAACAGGACCAAATGTTAGTGATCTCCCTACTATGTAATTTCACTTGTTTTATGCTGTCTTCAACTGCTATTTATGTTCCCCCCACCCCGAGGACGCATCTGGTATCGAGCAGTAGACTGCTCAGTATGCCTTCCTGGTAAAACATTTAAATAAATAAATATGCATTACCTATTTAACAAACTACAGTTTATCCAGTAGCAATGTCAGACCACGGGTTACTCTGTCTCAAAGTTGGGAAATATCAAAACACCTCAGCAGGGAGAGGCTACTGGAAATTGAATGACAGTTTATTAGACAATGAAAAAATTCAGACTGGGTTGAAGAACATCATAGAAGCCAAAAATCTGTTTTCTTTCTGTATGAACCCTTATGAATGGTGGGAAGACAGTAAAGCTGGCCTAAGAGACTACTTCATGGAGGTGGAAAAACTTGTAGGCAACAGAAAACACAAAAAAGGCCAGCCTGGTGGTGTTGAGGGTTGAGGCACTGGGCACCACACCTCATGCTATGCCGGCGACCCTGGTTCGGGAACAGACTCGGGTCGGTGGGGGTCAGCCAGGAGAGGGAGGGTCAAGCGTCCCAACGGATGCTCTCCTCCCTCTGGGGTGGGTTACCAGGGGTGCAACATGCACCCAACATCCTGAAAGGGCCAGTGGGAACACAGACTCTCGAAGGGCTTGGTGGCTCTGTTCACGGAGTCAGGGAGTAGAGACACTGTTAGGTGCTTGAGAGAGACATGCATCCACACATCACCTCTCTGGACATACATCCTTGTGCCGGTATCTTGGGGCTGGGAAGGGGAACACAGAAAAATGAAAAAAAAAAACTCGGCGGTCCTATCTCTGGGACAGACCCTGCTGTGCAGAAGTGAGAAAAAGAGAGGTAGAGGCACTCTAGGGGCAGATCTTAAAGTTCGGGGGACTGGATTAGAATGCATGGTCAGAAGGAGTGAACACCAAGGTAGGAAGGAGGGGATAAAAAGAAAGTAAAAGAAAAAAAGAAAACACAAAAATATATGGAACTTTGGCAAACTCTATATAATTTAATGGCATTACAAAATGAAGGAAAGCAAGATTACTCCACTGATATTTCAAAAATAAAACAAAAAAATGATAGACTACCAACACAATAGGTACAAAACATTAGAACAAGAGCAAAACTTTGGAATGCAATGAAATTAATTTCAAATTAACCCTTTTGAAAGCTGTAATATAAGAACAAAAATAATAAAACAACTGCAAACCCATACAGGTGAAAAAGTAAGAGACAAGGAACACATTCTGGCAGAATTAGAAAGACATTTTTCACATATGTTCCAAAGTCCACACTTAGATTCACTAAAATACCACCAACAGCTTAATCTAGTTAGATTTCAGTTGGTTACCATCTGTATCTCCCCCCACACGTGTCACCCCTGAAAAAGGGACTTCTAGTCTCAATGGGCCTACCCGGTCAACAACATTCAATAAATAAATAAATAAGATAAATTCAAAGTGGATGAATGGTGTCGGGGCTACAAAGTTCCAAAAGTACCACAGGACATAAAACACAGACTAACTCAGTCTATAACAATAACAGAATTGTCAGCGGTCATTAAATCCTTAAAACCAACCTTAATTCCAGGGATAGATGGTTTATCAAATGAATTATATGTGGCAATATTTCCAGATTTGGCTACAGTATTAACAAAAATGTATAACTCCATGTTACAAAACCAAAAATTGCCTGATGAAGTATACCAAGGCCTAATAATTTTTCTCTCCATCAAAGGGAATAAAGAATTACTTAATAACTGGAGGCCAGTAACATTGCTGAACACGTATTTTAAAATATTAACAAAACTTTTAAGCACAAGACTGGCAGACATTTTAAATGACATAATTCATCCAACACACATTTGTTCAGTCCCTAGCCATAAAATCACAGACATCCTTATTTTGTTAAAGTAAAGTTGCAAGATTCCCCAAATGCCTTTTACACATAGTATGCCATTGCCAGGCATGCTTCAGACGCTGAAACTGCATTTGTTTTGTAAAAATATTGTCATAGTCATTTTTTTTATGTTTTGTCAGCGTTTTGTCTTCCAGTTTTCTGTGTGTGTCCACACCCCCAAAATGATGTAATACCAGGGAGCTGTCAATGATTTACATACAGCAACAAAGAAATCTGAGTAATTTATAATGTTGACTTAAATGTGCTTTACTCAGAAGTACAGTCCTGTATGTTGGCTGTGGTGAGCACTAATATGTAAATGTCCATAGCAAGCCATTGTAGGTAAAACAAGAACCTGTTTTCAAATTTCCTTAGTGTGAGATGTTGTCCCATATTTCTGTAGTGGTGTCAACAATATAAGCTTTTCCATGTTTATCTTCACAATAATACATTGTGCATACCATATCTAGCTACAAGACTTCTATACTGAGAGATGTTGTCTCCTATTTCTGCAGCAGGCACAGAAATATAATAGCTTTTATACGAATTTACTTAGTGAGGCAATGTGGGTATGGTACTTAGCTGATTTGTCTATATAAAACTAAAAACTGACAATGTCCCTTTAATAACTTTGTTTCCTGGGTATGATATCACAGTTGGCTGTTGCAGCACTGAGAAAAAAGGGGTGGGTTATGCAAATGAAGCAAAGCACCAAAATAAAATGATTTCTTTTCATGGAAAACAGCACTATTTGGCAGTTTGAATGGTAAGAGTCTGATTCACAACACCAACAGATTAATACTCCCATTTGCTATGACAAACTTGCACCTTTACTTTAAGGGAAGTACTAGAAAAAGGGAATGAGGATCTCTCATAGGATACATTATCAGTTTAGATCAAAAGAAAGCATTTGATACAGTGGCTGA
This sequence comes from Neoceratodus forsteri, assembly GCA_016271365.2. NCBI lineage: Eukaryota > Metazoa > Chordata > Ceratodontiformes > Ceratodontidae > Neoceratodus > Neoceratodus forsteri. The sequence goes on from CM057451.1 coordinate 48,445,971, forward strand.
TACTTATCTTTAGGAACGTATGTCCCAATATGGGATTCCAGATACAGTATGTTCATATTGTGGGTTAAACTGCACTACCTCAAATCAGTAGTGTCCCCTATATGAATGGGTGGATAAAGAAGAACTGTTACATTCAAAAAGGGGTTAGACAGGGGTGTCCTTTGAGCCCTCTGTTATACATCATAGTAATAGACCCCCTAATCCAGAAAATCATCTCTTTATCACATATTACGGGAGTGTCAATATCTAGTCAAGATAGAGAAATTAAAACACAGGCCTATGCTGATGACCTGTGTTTAACTATAGCAGACAGGTAATCAGCAGGATACGCTAAAATGACAGTATATTATAGAACATTTCAGTAACTACAGGAATGTCAATCAATTATCAGAAAAATGCAAGCTTGCCCATGGGCCCCCAACAACCAGATGTACAGGAAATAGAAGGAGTGTCAATTGTATCAGAATATACAGGAGTAATAGATTTGGTGAATTGGGACCACACTTTAAACAAAGCTTTAGACAGCGAAAAAAAAAGGGAACTGGTGGTTCATGAGTAAGAAAAACACATTCTGATGGTAAAAATGTACCTAATTCCAATGTTCCTCCATTTATGTTATATATCCTCCCCACAAAAAACATATAGTTACTTTTTCCAGAGTATATGGGGCAGTAGATTAAATCCAATAAAAAACGGACAACATACAGTACTTAACAATAGCCCTAGGAGGTTTAGGAATTGTCAATCCTGTGGTGTTTTTCCACAACAATCTTCTCTTTGCTAACACACAGTGAAGCCCGCCAGGATGAAGTGCAGTGTTACAGGTTTCCTGCATGACAAAAGGGATTAGCTGTCAATGAAATTGCATTGTTTGCTACTGTACTGTAACTCTACTGCAGAATTCTGCAGAGTTGGGCTTCATCTAGATCACAGCAGGTAAAAGCTGAAGGTGACCTATCCCCATTAAGACCACTGTCAAGAGGAGTCCCCCAAGGTTCTATTCTGGGTCCTATCCTTTTTGCCATTTATATAAATAAAATTGATTCAACCCTTACCAAGTCCTCAGTACATCTCTTTGCTGATGACACTATACTGTATGTTAGCAACCCTTCGCCTAAAGTTGCTCATGAAATCCTACAAACAGAATTCTCCCTGTTACAACATCAGCTTCTCAAGAAAAAGCTTCTGCTAAATGCAAAGAAAACCAAAGCAATGATGTTCAGAACCCAAAACTCCACCAACACATCCTTTTCAATCAATCTCCCCCAGCTATGCACTATACTTGGAGAAAATCTGGAGTATGTTGAAAATTTCAAATACCTAGGTGTGTGGATTGACAACAGACTTGACTTTACTCAGCATCTAGAACAACTGTTAAAAAAGCTTGGCCTAAGGCTTAGCCTCCTCTACAGATTAAAACCCTTCCTTAATAGAGATTCAAAGATGAGATTAGTCTAGGCCATCTTTCTATCAGTCATTGACTATGCAGACTTCCTCTATAGTCACTGCCCCACTCCCTACCTTCAAAAGTTGGATACCTTATATCATAGAGCAATAAGGTTCATTACAGACCTGCCATATAATACTCACCATTGTTCTCTCTATGACGCAACTGGATGGGTTTCCCTTCATGTCAGGAGGAGCAGAAATGCAGCTCTATGGATCTACAGAGCTTTATCAAAAAAACTCCCAAGCTATATCCTGGACTGCTTCAACCTGACCACTCCTAGCTCCTATGCCATAAGAAGCAACAATATCATCCTGCTCAAATTGCCCAAAGTCAACACCAAAATAGGGAGGCAGCAATCAGCTATTCTCTAGCCATGGCATGGAACACCTACAAAAATCCCTTAAACTGTCCATTATCATTCCATTTACATCCTTCAAGCAGCACTGTACAGCCTTCTTCACAGAGAAATGCAGTGCTATCGCTAGAGATAGAATAGTCATCCCACAAAACCATATTCCAATCACATGTGGCATATTCCTTCCAGTCAGACACCGCCAGTATATGGCACCCAATATTCCCTTCAGCATCCTTGTACTCATTATGTGAGTGACTGTCATGATCCTCATTGAGATATATATGTACTGTACATATTGTAGATGTTAGTTTAACTTTCTCTTAGCCAAGCTTTAACATGTGAGTTCTCTGTATATTATTGTGTTATAAATAACATTTTCCTTTCTTCTGTGTGTATAACTGTCTCATAAGTATGTGATGTAATTGTTGTGCATCAACTCAAACTTTGACCTTATCAGGTCCATCTTGTAAATGAGCCTTGCTCAATGAAGATCGCCTGAATAAATAAAGATTTGATTGATTGATTGATTGATTGATCATGGTGTGCTTCACTGAACAACCTATATTAACAGGAGAAAAAACAAACTGTGGCACATATGGGTAGAGGACCAAATCGGAGTTTTGGTTCAAACATGGGGATTGCATGTCCCAGTACCTAAACATAGAAAACTGCTACCTTCCTAAACATTTTCAAAATTTTTTTGTGAAACTTAAACAGTAGCAAGTTATTAAAAAAACAGGCAATTACAGGGGACAGAAGGAAGTTTTATGATGAGATTCAGTGAGCCCAGTTTCTTGAAAAAACACACTTTGCAGACCAATCCCTATCTGATCAAAACCAAATCAATCAAATGCTGACTGATAACAGGACTCTCGCACACATGTAGGATGTCTTATGGCCATGCTCACATAAGAAATTAAATGTAAAAAACAACCTGAAGAACACAGATAGAAGTGAGAGATACTGCCCAAGGAAGTCTTGTGAACAACTTGAAACAATGGAACATTTTATTTTGAATGTCCTTATTTGAAAGAAGTGTGGAAATGTTTCAGAATAAATGGAAAGATACCTTATTTCATAATATAACTCCAGATGTATTTTTGCTATGTATGCTCCCTCAGCAGTGGAAATATCTTAACTTCAGTACTATTTCAATTATATTTACATGCATGAAATATTGGATTTGGCAAATTACAGTAGATGCCGGCTAACCTTACAACAAATAGAAAGTCAGCCAGAACAAATATTGTTTACTATTCTCCATTGTATTCAAGAGATCCAAGCTGCAGAAAAAAAAAAACAAGGCCTGTGAAGCTATACAATGCATGGTGAAAAATCTTCCATTGGCTTAAATAAAAACAAAAAAGGGGGGAAGGAGAGTATGGATAGATTTTAATTGCCTGATAACACAAAGCAGACATCCAGGACTAGAACCCCCAGAATTAGAGGGAAAGGTTACAGTATCAGAAGGAATTGTAACATATTTAAGAATAGAACAGAAAATAGATAACAGGAAAATATGTATATAGAACATAATATAAAAACAAAACTAAAGGCAGACTATATGCTTGATTTTTATGTAATACTTAGAGTGAATAGATTGTTTCTTTTTTTCTCATTTCTGTAAGTTTGTTTTCAATGTCTATGTTACAAAATGATGATGAATGAAATGAATTCCAATATTTGTATGTATAATTGTTCAGACTATCAAATAAAAAATTCCCCTGCTCTTTTCGAGAAGTGCCATGTTATCTTTAACGTCCACCTGAACAACCACCAGAACAGGCAGATGGGACCTCGGTTTAACATCTTACCTGAGAGACGGCACCTCAGGAGTGCAACACCCCCCTCATGCTGCACTACAGTGTCAGTATTGGGATTAACCCAAGTGCCTGGTGGGGATAGAACCCATAGCCTTCTGATCTTCCATCCTCAGAGGCGAGTGTGCAACCTGCTGAGCCACTGACACTGTGGCTCAGCAGGTTGCTGTGGCTCAGCAAGTTGCAGCAGGAAACCAATTAGAGCTGCAAGTTTAGTGTGCCTTTCCAGGTGAAACAATTTCCCCTTATTGACTCTAAGGACATATACATTCACAACTATAAATTACATTAGTATTTTCTGTCAAAAATATAGTAAAAAAATAAAGAAGGCAAAGAAAGAATTTAGAAAAAACAAACAAAAAATTGCATATCAAGTATGCACACCACCTCAGCACCTCCCATTGTAAAATCCTGGATCTGACACTGGCCATCTGTCTGAAAAAACAATGGACTACCCTGTCAAAAACATGAGGCTAACTGCAGCAAACTCAAAGCGACCACTGACACCTGCACAAAAGCTCAAGGATTTGATCCAGGCTGAAAAATAAAATCAACCTACCTCCTGCCAGGGACTGGACATGGGAGCTGCGGTCTTTTCCAAGGAAGATCAACCAGTTGACAACATGGAGGAAGCCAAGGACATCATTAAGGCCATAAGACAAATGGCCTGCACAATTACTAAAATAGATAAAACACTCACCCAACTACAGGCCAATACCCACAAGGTTGAAAAGCGGATGGAGGAGGTGAAGGAGTGGGTCACAGATCTAGGAACCACCTCTGATAGGAATGATAGACTCTTCTTCTATACCTAATGGCCAGAGAGGGAGAACTTGGTTAAAAGTGGATGATTTGTGGTGTTGTAGTCAAAGGTAAAACCTCCTCATCTATGGTATGCCAGAAGGTGCTAAACAGTCTGATCCTAACATTAGTGTCTTCCTACAAACTTTTAAAAACTTCACTAAACCTCCCAGATGACTTAGATATGAGCATGGACTGAACACAATATGTATTGGATACTAAACCCACCAGCCCTGGAGCCTGACCTCAATAGTTCCTCACAAAATTGACCTCATACACTAGCACAGAGATTTTAAGATGATCATGGCAATATAAAAATCTCAGATACAAAGCTATATGGCAATGGTGCAAGATAAGAGGTGCACCATGTGGGGGTGATAAAACAACTCTGGGCAAAGAACTTGAAATCACAGCTACTATACCCAGCCAGATGGCTGCCCTATGATTCTAAATTGAGATACTCTACCCTGTGTTTTATGCACAAGCTTGTCCACAAGTTTACCCTTCCCCTTGCCTCAAAGACATTATCTGCCAAAGGTAAGCCCCATGAGCCCTCAGATCAGCTTCCCTCCCTCTTCTCTTAAGACCCAATCTACGGCTCACTGTTGCGCGTAAGTCCTTCTCTTATGCTGCAGTGACTGACTGGAACTCCCTAACCCCCTCCATACTGTCCTGCTCCACTCTTCCCTTATTCCAACATGCTCTATTTACCTCCCTCTCCACCTCAGCAATTTGCACCTGCTTCCATTGATTCTCCTACACTCTCCCCTTTCCCTTCTCCCTAGCCCTGCCTCCCTATACCTGCATTCCTCTTCCTCCTCCTCTCTCCCCTCTCCCAACTCTACTGTACTTCCCCCATCTATACCTCCCAAATGCTTAGATTCTAATGGGAACACTCAACCTTCCCTGCTTGCATACTAACCTAATAGTGCATACGGTATTTTTAGCTTACTACTTGTCATATGTTGTTCTGTAATTAAACAGGAACTGTAATATTGTTTTCTAATAGGTCATCGCATAATGTTAGTGACCTCCTGCTTTTTTATTATAGGCTCTCTTAATTTATTCTTGTCCTCAATTCATGCAATTGCCTTCTGTCTGCATTGAATTGCTGTATTGCTCTGTATTTTTTTCTTTTGCACTGTGTTGTCCCAGGTCGACCCTGAAAAAGGGATTGCAATTGTCTTAGTGGTCTTATCCGGTTGCCAAAATTCAAATAAATAAATAGATTGCATCTAGAGACTTTGAATGACACTAAATTGTTTACAGACCTGCTGAACATTGCACATTACCTGGAGGATCTTGGGGTACATTTTCTGATCCCAAAGAAAGAACACCTGGAAAGGGAGCTCCTCTAATCTGCCTGGCAGGTACTGTCGCTAGAGGGCGGACCAGCAGGAATCAGGATCTGAAACAACCTCCTCTGTGCACCAACATCAGAGCCCTCCTAGGCCCCTATGTGACTGCAAGAGACAACTGGAGACTGGATACATAAGAGTCATTGCATATACATGTGCCTAGTGTTACCAGGTAACTGGTGTGGTAGTGTAGATCTCTGCTCATTACCTGGTAACACTAGTTGTATGTATAGGCACCACTAGAAGTTACCGAATAAATCTGTTGTTAGCCGGCAACCATTTACCCAGTAATGTCAGCGTGCATGTTTAGGCAGTGAGGAGAAAAAGAGAGAAATGGATATTCGAGCAGCAGACAACCAGGCTCAGCTTCTCCACTAAGTAAGGCACTATATCAAATGAATGGCTTTGAACAACTGACCACCTCTAAACCAACATGAACCTGTACTAGGTACCGTTTTAGAAACGTAATACCGCATGCTGAGCAATGAACTGAACTGCTACAAAGGCAGGACAACAGCTCAAACAGTTAACCACACTGTATTTCTTGATTCTCATGAGTGGAGATCTCCACTACTACACCAGTTACCCAGTAACACTAGACTCATGAGCTTAGTGTTACCGGGTAACAGGTGCAGTAGCAGAGATCTCTGCTCATTATCTGATAACTACAGTAGTCATGTACATGTTGAAATGTAAATTATGTTTTGAATGCCAAGCACTGCAATTCCTGGTTTCTGCAGGCTCTCTGAATTTGGTCAGAATTCAGTTTTCCTGCTAGTATGAGCCAATTGTGTAGAAAAGATACGTCCCCAGGGTGGTGACACTATTACAGCAAAAACGTTGATGCCCACAACATCGATGTTTCTCTGTAACAGTCTGCCCAAGACCCCAGCACTCTCTCTCCCAGTTCTGCACCCCCTCCCCGATCCAACTCTGACTAGGAGTTAGAATACTTTAGATCAGGGGGTTTGGGGGGCACAGCCCCCCAGTGAGAAAAGAGCCAGGGTCTCCAGTCAGATTTATGTTAACCACAAGTTGTGGTTGACATAAATCCATTGCTGTGATGGCAGTCAACAACTTATTTGTCAAACCAGTATCATAGAGCCTGTAGAAAACCATCTTGCAGCTACAACATAACTTGGATTTAATATTATCTCCTGATATAAGAAGGGAATAGGAACCAAGGTTTTGTCATTGTTTCTGCTGGAACTGCAATATATCAGGACACGGTTGCTAGGTTATGTCTATTTAGCTCCAGCTAACACCCAAATACAGGAATGATGCTGCAGTAATAGGTTAGGAATCAGTAATACAGTGAAGCTCACCAGTATCAAGCCCAACTCTGTAGAATTCTGCAGTAGAGTTCAGTAGAGTTACTGCAAGGAACAATGCAGTTTCAATGGGAGTTAATCCCTTTTGTCATGCAGGGAATCTGTGACACTGCACTTGATCCCAGCGGGCTTCTCTGTATGTGAGAATAAATAATATGCAGGATGACAAGATGGAATTGTCTTTAACTATAGTACAGGTTGTACAAAAAACTGCAAGGATCCCATTTGCATTCTCAGCTGGAACGATAATCCAGGGTGAGTAGCTCATACAACGCACAGGTGAACTGTGAGTGTATCATTTTCTGTCCCAATCAATAAGTTAGCTCCTGGAACACCTCAGATAGAGCAAGTATTAAGACCTAGAGGACTAAGAATAGATATAAACAGAAAAGCAAGGAGTGTATTGAAAGTAGTTTTTTCAACACACAGTAGGGATGTGTATGTACAGAAATTTATACTGAGCTCCTCAGCTGCTTGTCAACCAGCGTTATGCAAATGAAAGTACTGAAGCACTCTCTCATTAGAGTGCTTCAGTCCTTTCAAGTACATAAAGTTTACGCTCATGAAACTGTGGCCACCATCACACTTGGCTTGCGGGGTCACTGGTCTGTCAGGGATGAGCCCAATGTAGATTGTTCTGCATTGGGCTAGTCCCTGGCACACCTCTTAAATGCCATTCTCTGTAACAAAATGTTTCTTGAGCACACACAAGGAAACATAAAAAGAGTGTACCTATTGAAATGCCCGACTGACTTTAGTCACGGAGCCCCTCAGCAAAAGGGGATGATTAAAGCAATTTTTCAGCAGTTAGGAAAACTTAAGGGTAAATAAACCATGTTTTTTTGTGATTAGTATTTTCACTTAGAACATGTTATTTCACTTATAACACTTTGTTACACATAGAATGCATGTTACTTAGAACACAAGTTATTAAACACTTAGGCCAACATATTCAATGGGGATGCATGGCAAAAAAAGGAGATGCATGGTGCTTCTTGGAAAATGTGCAAAAGCGCAATATTCAAAAGGGAGAAATGTGTCACGCACGTTGGAAAGCGCAATCGCAAAGAGATAATGTATACGGCACAGAATAAGGGGTTGGGCCCCAGAATATGTCATGCATATGTATATTCAGCCAAAATGTGTGGCACATGTGCTGCGCATCCCACATTTGTGCCGCTCAAAGTTAGGCAAGTAAAGGGCTGTCCTAAATTGGCCAGCCACCCAGAGACAGGCTGCAGAACTGCAGACATGGGATCCCGAGACAGCCCTTAGAGGTACATCAAGATGTGCTCCACACACCCACACACAGCAGTCATGGCAGGACAGTAGTACCCAAAGCCACAGCTGCTGAGACACCACCAGCACTGCCCAGACAGCCAGCCCCCTCACCACACCCAGGTCTTAGATGCCCAGCTGGCACATGCTAGTGTGGTCATGTGCTCCCCCAGCACACCAGTGGAGCAGACAGCCACAATGCAGCACATGTTCTGGGGGCCATGGACAGCACCCATGTGACCATCATAGCACCACCTGGTGTTGGCATGCACCCATGGTAACATCTGGGACACTGGTGCTCAGGATGCATGGCGGTAATGGTGTCAGTATGGCATGGATCAGGGACTGACGAGTGGCACACACCCATGGTGCTACACCATAGGTGCACACAGCATTCCTGTGCCAGCCCACACCAGTAGGAACCACATACATGCCACTGATTACTTCCATGCATTGTGACAATGCCACAGGGCTATGCGGTAAGTTGGTGTGGTGTTCTGGTGGTGGACATTGCACAACTGTAGGCAGCATGGGGCAGGGTTGGCACCACCTGCAGCCTGGAAGCAGCATGGGCATGCCTTACAAACACCAGACCCTTCTGGTGTTGTGCGTGCAGCCACTATGGGCATGTACATGTCCATGGGTAATAGCACTCCACTTAGGCCAGTGCAGTCCACCCACACACAAACATGCCTTCTCACCTGCCCGTTAGGCTGCAGTACCTTCTGATCACCTTTGTGGAGTGGTGGAGCTGCCCTGCAATATTGGAACTGCACATGCCAATGGTACGCAAAAGGCCTGAATACATTCCAATAATTAGATGCAAATGTGCTGTTTGGGTGCTGACTGTGCAGTGAGGCCATTTGCATATCCTGTCTGAATATTGCAACTCTGCATGCCTCGCAAGTGGCTTCACACCGCAGTTTTGGATGCTCCACACTGATCTCAGGTCACCTGCCACGCTGTTTATCTCCCACTGTGTGATCGCGCATGTTCAGGATATTCAGCCGAACATGTGCGATCGCATTTTATGGTGCATCCTCTGAATATCCAATTGTTTTGTGCTAGTGCAGTTGAGATGTGCAATGCATGCACTTGCGTGATGCAGCCTTCCACTTTTGAATATGGGGCCCTTAGAATCTAGAAAAAGAAGACAGAACAAAGGGGCAGATAGAGAGTTTACTATGAACAGAGAGACAGTCTTAAGGAAAAACATGGCAAAACATTAATACACGCATTGTAACTAGTACAATATATATCAAATACATAATGTGTTGCAGTGAAATAACACATTCCTGTGAACACAAGTGACAAGACCTTCATAAGTCTCCTGTGGCCTCACCACCCATGAGTTATGAGTCTTTTTATTCACTAGTGGAGGAAATGTTATTCCACTGTTATGCATTCCCAAAATATTTCATTAATTTTCTACATTTATGTCTGCTTATTCTTTTTTTTACCAAATATACTTTCATGAAACCAGGATCCATGTCTCAAACTTCATCGCATCATCAACCCCTTCCCCTCCAAGTCAGCATAATTCTCCATTTGTGACATTGCAATCTTTTTGTTTTGTCTCCCCACCTACCCCCCCTTCAGGCCAATTGCCCCCAAGGACCTGCACCATTTCTTGGTTCTGCCACCAATCCCAACTGCATATTGCAGCTATCTCAGAGTAACCCAACATTACCCTTCGTCAGGTGGGTCCTCCTCTTCTGAGGAGAAGTGGCCTGGCAGCCTAGGCATTGGCCCTGGGTGCTACTGCAGTCGGGTAAGTTGTAGCGGAGTTCTGAGGAGGCAATGATCCAGGGCGGCCATCATCCTGGTGGGTGGAGTTGCCATGTTCTTTTTTCCTCCTGCTTTCCCCAAGTTGCGCTGCATCTGTGCTTCCCCCAGTCTCCACCAGGGGCCACTACAGAGTGACGCCTTCCCACAGCCCACCCAGGAGAGGAGAGCAGTCCTCCAGATGCTTGATCCGTCTCCTACCCCTACCGACCCTCTGGCGCCTGAGTCCGTTCCGACCGGGGCGCCGGTGTGACGTGAGGTAAGGCACCAGCGCCTCAACCCTCTGTGCCACCAGGCCGGCCAATTGCAATCTTTTAATGAGGAAATAACCATGGTCTCAAATCAGAGAAGTATGAGTTTGGGTGGTGGGGTGAGGTGGGAGAAGGATGATCCTGTGTTAATGCAAAGCTGTTCAGTAAAAGAATAATGAGTCTAAATATAGAAAATGTAATGAAATAAACTGAATTGTGTCTGGAAATTACACTTCATTGTTTTCCTAGATATTGGAAAATGACTAACTTTCAAAAACATCCCCAGATGTTTGAATGTATCCAAAATGGAAGATCTTCACAGTTTGGTGCATATCTAGGGGAATCTTCCAGTGCAACAGGTGGGTTAGGAGAGGCTTGGGTTACAGTTAATTTCTACATGGCACTATGAACACATGTAGGGTATGTATGTCTATGACTCCATCTAAGTGGATTAACCAATTCAATATATGAACAGTAACAAGCTGTTTTAATTAAAATGCACTCACAGATATCTAAAGGTTGTGTTTTTATTCACAGTGCAGTCAGTCTTGAAGGTTTTGTGGTAAAGTGCTCTAATTTTTTTTAAATTACATTAAAGGTAATAGGTAATCACTTAAAGTATTTGTACATTCAAATGATTCCTTTATTTATTCATTTGTTTGTTTGTTTACCGTGTAGGGGCTCAGTACCTAGGGTCTTTTTTCAGGCTTGACCCAGGCAAAGAGTTTGCAGTGCAAGAAAGAAACATACAGCAATATGAATACAGATTACAATGCAAAATTAGACAAAGTTACAGTTACCTAAACATTGATTACACAGATATTGTTTAAAATTAGTTGTAGAAATGTAAAATGAAGAAGGTAATCACAATAGAGTAAGTAAGCTATTCCAAAAGTGACATGCAGCAGCAGAAAAATCACAAGACCGGATTTTAGACTTACAAAACTTTTCAACCAAAACAATTCCATTAGCAGACTTCAAACTGGGCAGTAAATACTTAATAGAAACTAAATTTGACAGAGCTCTGGGAACAAGTGAACATACAGTTTTACAAACCAAACTGCCAAAAAAATACTCAATACATAAGAACGGTGATAACCAACCAAGCTGAGAATATAGAATACAATGATGAGTACGTGATGAAGCCAACAAAACAAAATGACACGTATTAATGTAAACAATGGAAAGATTGTGATATTCTTTCATGTTAAAACCAAAAAAGACTAGCAACATAGTCAAAATGAGGTAACAAAGAACTGATAGCTATTGCTTGTCCAAGGGAAAAAAATGTTTTAACTTGTATAAAGCTCCTATTTTCTGAAAGTGGGATCCAACAACACCCCTATGCACGTAACCTAATAAACATTCTTGATTTGATTTCCAAAAGAATCTTGTAGTCTAAGAGGTGAGGCACTACCAATCAAACCACAAGTACCAAAAAGCATACATGTTGTCTTTTTAGAATTTAAGATCAAAGAATTATCTAAGAACCAAGACCAAGCAGAAGAAAAATCATATTCTAAAGTCCTTGATACAGCACCTAGATCCCTATCAGAAAAAAAAAATTATGAGATCATCTGCATATAATGAAGACTCACAAAAATTGACAACAGAAGAAAGAGAATTAACAAGCAAACTAAACATAAGTGGACCCACAACTGACCCCTGCAGTACCCTTTACGTATTTTACAATGGTTGGAGGACACAGAATCAACCCCAGGTACTATGTTCGATTTGATAAGTTGTCCTGCACCCAAAGAAACTACATTTCCCCCAAAATCCTAAGAGCTGCAAAGTTTTATTATGATCAATATGGTTAGATGCCTTGGTCAGGTCAACAAACATGGCCCCCATCATACATCCAGTGTCCATAACACAAAGGACAGCATCCGTGAACCTGATCAAGGCCACCCCAGTGCCATAACCTTTTTGAGATCCATGTTTTTGTGTACATAAAATATTGTATTTCTCCAAATATCTATTTATTTTTTATTTATTTCATTTTTGTTGACCGGGTAAGGTACACTAGCCATAGAAATGACTATTTTCAGGCACGACCCGGGAGAATACAGGAACAAAACATTTTTACGAAAGACATAGACAGATCATATAGACAGTAGGTGCAAACAATTATGTCAATACAGTGTAAGTAGTGGGAACAGTTTGATACAAAATAGAATAGCTGAAATATTGCATGAACAAAATATTGCAATAGTAAAAAAAAGTATTTGTTGTGCTACAATTTTCTGAAGTAATTTATTAACTGGATTCAGCATTGAAATTGGTCTAAAATCGTCAACTGCAACCACCTAAGATCCCTTTGGTATGAATACAACCCAGGCACATTTTTTACTTAAAGGGAATTGTTGAGAAATTAAAGAAAAATTGAAACTAGAACATAAAGGAGACAGAACAAAAGGGGCAACAAGTTTTAAAAAAAATGACTATCCAGGTCATCACCACAATCACTTTGCTTATCAGGTAACTGGTAGACAGTTTTACAAACTCAGTGTTACTAACCCATCTAAAATAAAAAGCTGGCCAAGCTACAGGAGAAGTATTTTCAAATGGAGAAGTAAGACAAGTATCTGACAGAACAGTCAAAACAAGAAAGATTAATACATTTGGAATTCAAGGAGTTTGCAATTTCAAATGGATCAGTTATCTCTTTATCATTTACAATTAAAGTTTTAATTGAATCTCTTACTTGTTTCTGTTTGAAGTCTTCCAATATACCTTGGCTGTTTTTCTTTCGAAAATAAATTGTTTTATTACTTTATGTACTGCTGCTGAGCATGAGAAATTGTTTATCTCGATGTAGTGTATTGTACTATCGTTGCTGTTTTCCCCAGGTAGTGGCTGAACTTACTCAGTTATTCAATAAATAAATAAAGATTTGCAATTTGCTTCCTCAGTGTTTATTGTTGATTTATGTTTCCTAGGAAATTTATGCCAGTTTATGGTGTCCCCTAATCAGCACAGAAAAGTGGTTACACTGTAGGAAACACTGAAAACATTACAACACAGTAATGGTGTGTGTCTATCAGGTGCATTGCAGTATTAAACAAACATTTCTCAATGCAGAATGTTCACTTGCCACACCATGGCTGTTATGGAAGGTGGGGGGAATTTAAGAGAAGCGAGAATCGGGAAGAGAGAGTGCAGCAGGCAGCACGAGCTGCCAATAAGTAAAGCTGCATGGCAGCTAATGCTGAAGGGGGGGCCCTCAAAACCACTCTGTCCATAACTATCAGTTGCCCCACATTAGGAGGGACATACACAAAAACTGTAGATCACAGAGACAGTATACATTTTCAAAATGGATGACACTTTAATCTAGAGTGTTAGTTTACCTGTTATGTTATAGGTAACTTATAAAACTGTTTATTGTACTTATTTTTAGCGATATTGATTATATTTCTTAGTTGTGTTTCTCTTTTTTAATGTGTATTGCTCTATTGAAAATAATTAAAATTTTATTGAAAAAAAGGGGGTCATCCCCATTTTACACCCGCAGCACCCCTCTGTCCATGCCTCTAAACTGTTCCACATTAGGAGGGATGTCCCTCATTTTACCCCTCTGAACCCTTCTGTTCATACCTCTCAATTACCCCACATTAGAAGGAGCAGCCTTCATTTTATCCCTCAAAACCCCTCTGTTCATACATCCCAACAGTATTTCTTATATAACCCCCACTCCCACCACAAGACTGAAAACAGGAACATATTACCTAGCCCTTCTTTTCCTGTCAACAAAAACAAACAAGTTTCTTTCTTTAATCTCCCCCCTACAGCCAAAGGATTTATAATCAATTTCAATATGTCACTTTTAACATCTCACTCGTTATTTTGATGTTCGGACCTTGATACTTCTGCAGCCACTGACTCACTGTCACTGTGTGACCCTGAATCTATTATTTGACTCCCTGTGCTCTGGGGCACCACAGATAGGAGCCGTTTCCTCTCAGCTGGCAATTCATTCAGAAGATGAGAGGTGGGATGGGCTGCAGAAGTACGAGTCCCATTTTCCCGCTTCATCCAACTGCACTTGGGGCCTCATGCTAGAGGTGTGCTGAGGGCAGCTGGAAAGGCCATCACCATGGTAATGCACAGGAGCCAAGTATGCATTGCATTTAGTTTCCCCAGCAACAGGTCCCTGGAGTTTCCATGGAGATCGGAAGTTGGTACCTGGAGAGGGGCCTTGTATGCAATAGCAGACGGGAGGGCAGTGGTACACAGTGGGGAATCATAGTCTCAGAGATAAAGTTAGTGGCAACCAGGGGTCACAGTCCTGGGGCTGCAGTGGGTCCTAGGAAAAACTGTAAGGGGAGACTGGTTTAGGAATCCAGTAAGATCAGCCTGACATTTCCAGCTGGAGGGATGGGAGGGCTGTGCCTGTGGAATATGTTCTTATAGGGAGACAGGGAGTGTGGGCAACTCTTCCCACCCAGGACACTGGGGATCCCCGTCAGACACCAGAGGGAGAGCAAATGTGCCAAGAGTACTGGTGATCTGCTAGAGAAGGGAGTCCCGAACTACAACTTATGGACACCTGGAAGGGCAGAATTCAAACGGAAAAGCTTGAGGAGGCTGGAGAGTTGAAGCCAGTGTGTCCCAAATTGAACCTCTTTTTACTGGACTACTGGATAGTTCTGCCTCATGGATGCTGCCCTGATGCCAGGTGACTTCAACGGCATGGACCACTCTTGGTTGGAGAAGGTATGGGGATGCGGCAGGTAATGAAGGATTTTAGCCTCTGACCCTAACCAAATCCCTGGGATGGAAAAGGCATCAAAGGATTTTAGTCCCTGTACGTAACCCAATACACCGGGGTTGAGTAGCACTGTGGCTAATGTTGAGGCCTGGGGGAGGCAAAGGAGTGAGGACTGGGGAGGGAGAGAGAGAGGGTGCGGAGGGTGGCAGGAGCCATCAATAACTAGAGCCACACTGTGGCTAATGTTGAAGCTTGGGATAGGTGGTAAGAGGAGCAAGAACAGGGTGAGAGAGTGCAGCTGGTGGCAGGAGCTGTGTATGTAAAAGCTGTAGACATAACTCTGGCCATGCGCATTAGTGTCAACCCTAATGCGCATGGCCAGAGTTACGGCTACAGAAAGAAATGAAGTGCTCTCTCATTGGAGCGGTTCATTTCTTTCGACTACAGAACATGCCACATCAGCAAGCAGAACTACTGTCATGACCAGAGTGCCTGGTCATTGGTGTACACTGCCAAGTCCATTGCAGTTTCAGCTGTAATTGGCTCGGCAGTGACACACTTCTCAAATGCTGTTAGTAACAATACGTACCTTGTGCAAGTGCAAATGAACATAAAAAGCACTAACTCATCTTCTGACTGAAATAATGGCCACAACTTGTCTGAAGTGTGGATTTCATTGAATTAAAGGTACAAAAAGGTGTATTAAATATTTGAAATGGTTTCCCATCACATTTAATGTGACTTTTAACAGAACAAAATCTAAAAACTCAAGAAGGCCTGCTGAACAGGGTCTGCCCTCCCCTCTCTCTTCCTGCCTGAAGCTGCATAAAGGCAAGTCTGAAACTATTTATAGCCACAAACAACATGTGCTCCCCAACCATACTCAGGGGGATGTTCCAAGTGGTAAGCCCAGCTGAACGTCTCCATCACAGAGGATCAGCAGGCTGGCTGCTGGCACCAGGTCCATTCTGCCTGTGATGAGGCCTGATCTCAATTCATCCAAAAGAAGATTCTCCAACTGTGGTATAGGTCTCTGGAGATCCTGTGTGTGAAGTACAGCTGCTGCCAAATGACCACTGCTGGAGATGTGATGCCATGGGGCGGGGGGTTCTGGCACATATTTTGTGTCACTGTCTAGCTACAGGAGGCTTCTGGACACATTTGGTGGAAACATGCTCTGAAGTCCTCCAAAACCCTCTTCCCAATTCACCCTTGCTGTGGTTAGGGCTCCATCCACAGATACACATGTAACAAGCACCCATCTGGACCACTTTATTTCAGCCTCCATGAAAGCCAAGAGGCTACTGCTAAAGAAATGGAGGACTCAGGGGGTCCCATCCCTGAAGAATGGTACAACTTCCTCAGTAACCTAGTCAACTTTGATAATCTCTCCCACCTATCCCATTGTACTATGAATTAATACAGGCAACTCTGAACCTCCTATCTATTGTCCTGCCTGTATCGCCTCTCTCTCCTGAAAGAGATGCAGGGGTGGGCCTAGGCCCCTAGTGCAGGACCAAGGCCCCATGAGCTGTATTATACTCTCCAGCACTGCTGCAGCCCCCCCCCCCCACTTCCTGGAAGGTGATCCCATAGTTTTACAGTTGTTTTCTGGTCCATCAGTGGGTAACAGTCTCCCATCACGCTGCCCATTGGCTCAGTACGGTACTGTTATTCACACCCCACCTACGCTTGGCTGCCCTTGATTAGTGGAGTGGGGTGGTGATCCCCCCCCCACACACACACACACTTCATTTGATCAGTTAATCACTGTTAGCATTTTTAGTGATGCCAACATTTTGAGGAACCATCACTGAGACCATTTCTACACAAGACATTCCATGTCAACAAACAACCCATTCTTCACATTGTACTACCCACCATACATACTACAAAATCTACCATCTCTGATCTTTATAGGAAATCAACACTTTTTCTTGAATAAAACACATGCTTTTGCTATGGTAGTTTTGGAGTTGAAATCAAATTGTAAAAACTCACTGTCTAACTTTAAAAACAGGCATAAAAATCAGTATTTACACAGAAACAGAAGAATAAGGGCAAGAAAGCAGAACTTTGCCAGACACGCAAGTTTGAGTTTAACAACAATATGTGGAATAGCTTAAGAGTATCATAGCTTTTAACACTCACAGGGTGGGGATGGGGAGTCCAATACCAGTTCTGTTAGGTAGCTTTTTGTTGCTATATTTTGTTGTTGTCCCTAACAGAAATACAGCTTTTTCTCTTTAAACACAGTCCCCTATTGTGTTTCAAAGAAGCAGTCCTCCCCTCCAAAAAGAATGGAGCCAGGCAAACAGGCACAGACTTGCACAAATAGATGAAGAGGAAAAGGTCTACAAACAACCACCTCAACTTTTATGTTAATAATTGTGAGTCCCCAGAAGAGCAGCATCACTCCTTAAAAAAATGTCTGTAGCCCTCGCCACCATCCCCATGGAAACTGACCTGAAACTGAAGCTCATCACCTCTCTCTGACCAACTACACAGCAGCACGCTGTCTGCCTTTAACAAAAACTTCTGCCCAGTTTCTCTTCATAGTTCCAACAATGTTGCAAATTTTTCCATCTCCATCCATCAAGACATTATTAAAGATTAAAAATCCACCAAATTTAACCCCCAAGATAGAGAGTAGTCCATAGTTTATGAAAGATATATGATTTTTGTTTTACTTACAGAGTATCTCAGATGCAACATTTTGTTTCTACCTCTCGCTTGCTGAAGTGAGATGTGTGTGAGTAATATTTTTAAGGGATAAATCCAGTTGGGAGGAGATTCAAGTCAATTAGCTCTGTAAATGGCCCTTACAAAGTTGTTTTTTCAGGTTCATGGTCAGCCAAGCTGTGGTTGCTGCTGCTGAGTCATTTTGTTCATGGAGGCTTACCCTCTTGTATGCAAGAAGCTCTTTGTTCCTAGTTAATTGTAGTCACTCAGCCAAACAGATTATTGCAGCAGCAGCAGTGGCACTGGATATGTTTCAGTTGAGCATTGTTCCAACTCTGCTCTCCACTGCACCATGACGAGGCACCTTGGAGATGTGGGTTTCTTGATTGCTATTGGGGGAGGGGCTGCTAGAAGCCATGGAATTTTTATGATCAGAAATGGGTCAGGGGGCTGCTAGAACCACAGAATCATAGAATATGACAGCAGAAAAGGACCTCCCGGCCCATCCAGTCTGCCTCTTACCCCCTAGTCCAACCTACCATATCTTGAGACACCCCCCTTCCCCTTAGACCCATGTGTCTTTCCCAAGTGGACTTAAATCCCTCTACAGTCTCTGAATTCACCACCACCTTCTCCAGAAGCCCATTCCAGTTCTCCACCACCCTCTCCATGAAAAATTAACCTCTCACACTGCTCATGAAGTGCCCCTCCTGGAGTCTCAGTCCTTGCCCCCTTGTTATGTTTCCTTCCTTCCTGCGGAATAACTTTGCTGGGCCTCCCTTGTTCATCCCTTTGATATATTTAAAGGTCTCGATCTTGTCATCCTCCCCCTCCTGGTCTCCATTGTATATTGCCCCAACTCCTTGCATCTCTGTTCATATGGTTTGCCCTCCATCCCCTGCACCATCTTGGTTGCCCTTCACTGAACCCTTTTGATCAAGTCTATTTCCTTGTGCAGGTAAGGCCTGCAAAACTGGACACCGTACTCTAGGTGTGGCCTCACCAGGACTTGATATAAGGGTACCAGAACCTCCCTACACCTGCTGGTGATCCTCCTGCTGATACTTGCCAGCATCCCATATACCATGCCTGCTGTCCTTGAGCACTGCTTCCCTACCTTGAGGTTGCTGGAGACTTACCCCCAGATCCCTCTCATCCTCTGTCACCCTGACTCTCTCCCCTCCCAGCATGTACTCAGCCCTTTGGTTCCTGTGTCCCAGGTGCATAACATCCCACTTGTTGATGTTGAATTTTAGCTGCCAGGTCTCCTCCCACTCTTCTAGTACTCTCATGTCCCTTCTCATGTCCTCCACCCCCCCAGGGCATCAACTCTGTTATAGAAGTTTGTGTTATCTGCAAAGAGGGTCACCCTCCCTTTTAGTCCATCTGCAATGTCTTGTATATAGATATTGAACAGGAGGGGTCCCAGCACTTATCCCTGGGGAATGCCACTCCTCATCTTCCTGATTCCTGAGTACACCCCATTCACCACCACCCTCTGATCCCTATCTGCCAACCAGTTTTCTACCCATCTTGTTATTTTGACTCCAACCCCCATGCTAACCAATTTGTTGACCAGCCTCCTATGCAGTACAGTATCAAAGGCATTACTGAAATCCAGATAGGCTACATCCACCACACACACCCTGGTCCACTATCTGCTTCACCCAGTCAAAAAATTAGATCAGATTGGACTGGCATGACTTGCCCCTAGTGAACCCATCCTATCTGTGATCCAGCAGTCTGTTCACCTCCAGATACTTCATTACCCTTTCACCGATGAGTGCCTCCATGACCTTCCCCACCACAGTTGTTAGGCTGATGGGGCGGTAGTTTTCCCTCAGTTCATGCTTACCTCTTTGTGGATCAGCACCACCATCACCTTTTTCCAATCCTCTGGCACTCTGCCGGTGTCCAGGGACAGGTTGAACAGCCTCGCCAGTGGGGAAGCCAGCTTCTCTCTTAGTTTCCAAATCACCCTTGGATGCAGCCCATCCAGCCCCATGGCCTTGTCTACCTTCACCATGGCTAATTCATCCCTATCCCATCCTGTTAATTAGTCTCCACCTGGGAACTTCCTCAGCTCTTTCACTCCCATTATGCTTTATCTTTCCCATCATCACCTTTTTGTTTCACAGATTCTCTCTCTTAATCTTACCATTTATCACTTCTTCTCCCTGAGCCTCCCCTTTCTCCTTTCTCCACATATATATCTCTCTCTCATTTTACCTCTCCTCTACACTAACTTGTTTTTTTTTTCTCTTTTAGATATTTCCTGAAGAAGACCTAAGGTCGAAATGTAGATTTTTAACTCTATTTTCTATTTTCAGCGAGCATTTAATATAACCATTTTGTTTTGCTTTTAGACCACATGCTGATGCAGTGCCTTGTTTTTGTTTTTTATAATTCATCCTTAACTATCTCCATGGTGAATGCTGGGGATTTCCTTGATTGAGACTGGGGAGAGGGAGGGGGCTGCTAGACTGCAGGGATTTTTCATGATTGGGAATGGGGGAGAGGGAGCACTAGGAATTTTCTTGACCTGGACTGGGGAGAGGGTGGCAGGAGGGACCAATAGATGCCAGATATTTTTCATGATCAGGACTGAGGGGAAGGGGGTACTGCTAGATACCTGGGTTTTTATCATTCAAACCAGGGACAAGGAAGGGGAGCCGCTAGACATCAGGAATTTTTGTGACCAATAATAGAGGACGGGCACTATACACCAGGGATTTCAGAGTGTGGGTAGGTTAAGAAAAAAGTAGATCTGGGGAAGTCAGGCATGGATATGTGCGAAATATGCAAATTAAAATTGTTGATTACATGAGATTTGAAAAAGAATGGTTTGTATTCATTTTTGAGGGAAGAGCACCTTACAATCACAATTCACTAAATAAGCAAACCATAAATAATAAATGCATATATGAGAAGTTGTACTTACAATTTAAAAATAGCAACACTAGGGTAACTAGGATTAGCTCAGATTTGCAAGCTGACAGTCATGTTACTGCTGGTCAGTATCAAGCTCTCAGACTGCGCAGAAATAAACAAACCTTCTCCAGCTGCAACACCCAGGAGTAGTGACCCAGTTGGTGCCGGCTGGTAGCCTGTATCACAGAGATGGTTTCTCAGTTCACAGACTGATTTATATTTGGCTTTCACTTGGGAAGGAACAGATTTAGTCTGCACCAACAAATGTAAAATGAATGGATGCATCCTGGTTGCTGATGGAAGACACTATTGCTCACAATGACTGCAAGCTATGTGTTTGCAAAAGTCATGCCATGCCTAGCCTGAGAAGGTAGGTCCCTAAGGTCAGGAGAGTACAGAGTGGGCAGACATTGTGAAACTCAGAATTATATTGTTTCCCCAAACGTGCCTTATAGAATGACCTACAGACTACCCCATTCCTAATGATATTCCTCACTTCATCAGACAAGATGACCTGACTGATATAGCTGATAATATAAAATTATGATATCCCATGTTATTGTAATAACAACAAATGGACTGAGAGTCATATTAGGATAGAAACATAAATTTATCTGGCAATCACAGCCCTGCCACCTACTACTAGGGTGCTTAGCTACTAACACCCCTCTCGCCTTCCACCAAACCTGGGACTCTGCAACAGACACCCCATTGCCATTTGCCCAAGTGGGCTCAACAATTGTCCCCACTACCCACACCCTTTGCCTGTCAGCCAGTGATTTACCTGCCAGGATCTGGAAGGTTCTTAGTGAACCTGCCGAGTGGGTGGAAAGAGGAGCAGCTGTTGGTCAAGTCACATACATGTCATCCCTGTTCAGATTCCAGTCCAAGGGTTCAGTGGTACAGGAGCAGCACAACTACAGTCTGAAGCTTACAGGCTCCCCGCTCTTGTCAGGCATGATCCAGGCCAGTGAGAGGAAGCTGAAGATGCAGACAGTGAGCAGCACCCAGCAGTATCCGATGCTGCTGCACATGGTGAGGGTCAGTGACAAGGCTGCTGCTACAAGCCCTCAAAATCCCTACTGTAGCTCCCCTCCTTTATATAGTAGGTGTATGTGCTATAGTAGCATTTGTAAAACATGTTTGTCTGCAAATAGCCAATTGGGCAAATCTGATTTTCAGTGGCTTGCAAATAATATGTAGCAAGAAAGAAAAAACTTTACAGGATCTGCTGCCTTCCCCCCCACTTACAGGATGACCTACAGACCCATGGGGTGCTTAGCCATTGACACACCCTGCCCTGTCACCAAAGCTGAAACTAAGCTAGTGACACCCCCTTGTCACCAGCTAATGCAGAGGACTCACTTAGTTGCACACCAGTCAGTGACTCAGCTGCCAGGAACTGGAAGGGATCTCAATGAACCTGCCGAGTGGGAGGAATGAGGAGCAGAGCTGTTTGCTCATGCTGGATGCACAATGTCTCTATTCAGATACTGGTCTGGGGTCTTAGCAGCAGTGGAGCAGCACCATAGCAGTATGAAGCTCACGAGATCCCCAGTCTTGTCAGGAACTATCAAGGTTGGTGAGACTGAGCAGGGAATGCACTGGGGGGCAAGACACCAAGGTGGACTCAGGGACACCATAGACCCACTGCTGTAATTTGGTAGTGGAGGTCTAACAAGAGGGAACTGGATTTACAAACTGAAATCTTCCCATTAAATTTTATGGGGCTATAGATTGTCCCAGGAGGGAGCAATCAGAACATTTCTTTTCCATACCATGATACCTGTGGAGTGAGTGCAATCGCATGGCTTGCAAATTATACTGCCCATGTAACAGGGTGACAGGGGCCAAGGAGAGAGTGAACATGGGGTGTGGGACTGACATGGAGAGTGGGTGGGGATGAACACAGATGGAGTGTGTGAGGCAGAGATGGAGAACAGGTGGAGATGCCATGCTCTGGAGAGTGAGTGGTGGGGAGAGGCAACAGGTGGAGAGGGGGAGCTGGTTGAGTCAGTGGTGACAGCGTGAGTAACAGATCCCTGGGGGTAGAAAGTAACTGCCTTCATGCAAGTGACCCTAAGTGAGCCACCAGGATGGCTGCAGGAGGTGGGCAGTACTGGGTTGACAGGACAGCACACTGAGGAGCAACTGGCAGGTTTTTATGCCAACTATAATTTTAAATGCGGTGGCATCATTGGCTCACTTTAATAAAAGGTTTACATATTGTGGTTTTCATACTTGTGAAGCTGTTTTTCTCCCAGACATTTTCTCCTTTGTGCCTTTTAGTCTTCGGTAAAACCAAGAGTGGACTGGAGTGAATCAAGTGAAGGAAAGTGGAGAAAAAAGAAGTGAAAGTACAGGAGTAGGAGAAGGAGATGGAACTGAGGCAGTCTGTAGGGTGCTTGAACCAGAACTGGAAAATGAATGGGACTGGGAGATGGAAAGCTGAAACTATAGCCATAGCTGAAGTCGTAATTGGAAAGAGAGCAGGTTCTGGTTGCTGGAAAGATTGGAGAACTGGGAATCAGAATCAAAGAATTATGCAGTGAAGACAGAGACAAGAGCAATCAAGAATAAGTGGGAATTTAAAACTGGAAAATAGCAAAGTATAAGAACAACAGTATAAGAACAGTATAAGAACAGTATAAGAACAACAGTATAAGAACAGTATAAGAATAGTATAAGAACAGTATAAGAACAGTATAAGAATAGTATAAGAACAACAGTATAAGAATAGTATAAGAACAGTATAAGAACAACAGTATAAGAATAGTATAAGAACAGTATAAGAACAACAGTATAAGAACAGTATAAGAATAGTATAAGAACAGTATATGAACAACAGTATAAGAACAGTATGAGAATAGTATAAGAACAGTATAAGAACAGTATAAGAATAGTATAAGAACAACAGTATAAGAATAGTATAAGAACGGTATAAGAACAACAGTATAAGAATAGTATAAGAATAGTACAAGAACAGTATAAGAATAACAGTATAAGAATAGTATAAGAACAACGGTATAAGAATAGTATAAGAACAGTATAAGAACAACAGTATAAGAATAGTATAAGAACAGCATACATTTTGGAAGTCACTGGAAAGCAGAACAAACATCAAAGTGCATAAACTGTCATAGATATTAATCATGAAGAAGATTACATGGAACAAAGTATTATAAAGGGTCATATGTTACCAACAATATATATTAGATGCATTTCCAAAACCAAAAAGGAGAACTTGTTTACTGTAAAATTGGCAGTATACAATATGATTAAGGGAACCCTGGGAAATACCTGTACAGTTGCTTGGGCAGACATTAAAACAACATACAGATACAGAGCTGTGCCAAATCAGGGATGGATCTGTGTGGTATTAGCAACAGGTGGTAAAAGGCAGAGCTATTAAACAAAAGGGAGGCTTTTTTTAATTTAACAATTAGTCCATCACAGAAGCAGTCTGAATCAGAGAAAATTGCAAGAGCACAAACAATGGTTCCCAGTAAGTCCAAGATTTTAGGAACCAAACAATATCAAATAACACATTTTAAAACCAGCTGAATAACAGCATGAACTAGTGGGAGAAAAAGGATATACAGACCTAATTAGAGGGAGGATGCAAAAGGGCCAATGAATAAACAGAAGTTTTATTTTATCAGTAAGTGATACCATGTTGTCAGATTCTACTACAGTATAAGCAGCTCTGAGACAGAATTAGAGACAAATGATGCACTAGAACTGTTAGACTCAGATGTCTAACTAAGGAGGGATGTCTCTAACTCTAAGAATGCTTTTAACATTTCATAAGAAGATGGAATATCACAGGCTTAAAAACAGATTACTTGACAAAGACCAGACTAATGATGTTATAAAATATGACATAATCATTTTGCAAGAAATTTGGGATTGTTCAAATGGTAAACAAATATTTGATGGTTTCATGACATGGGGAATCCTAGCCCTCAGTGAAAGAAAATCTGGACAAGCTAAAGGCTCTTAATTTCTGCTAATAACAGGTTAAACATGAAATGCTTAGCTTTAAGTTATTATAATGCCTATATGTTTGTGGTTGTCAGTATTAGGATGACTGACACTTGTAAATATTTTGACATCTATATTCTGTCCCAAGTTAGGTTAAGTGAATCTGATAAACTATGAAAAAATATAGAAGCAAGCATTGTTTCACTAAGAATGTTGTTCCTAGGTCTAATGCTGATTGTTGCTAGAGACTTTAATTCCAGTCTAGATGAGGAAACGGAAGAAAGAACATATGACTGTAATCTTGATGATGCCCTGAGAATTCCAAACAGAAAATCAAATGATTAAAAAATATATAAAGGTTGCAAGAAATATTGCAGTTTGCTTCAGGACAAGTTCTCAGAGTTTTGAATGTAAGAACCAAGGGTGATTGGCATGATAAAATACCATTTCCAAACCCAGCAAGTAATAGTCAAATACATTTATGCTTTATTGATGCTTATTCATATTCAGACTTTTCACTTGAAGTCATTAAGATACAGTATGGGAAAGTGTCCAGCCTGGTGGCGCTGAGGGTTGAGGCATCTGCCTTACCTCGCACTACGCCGGTGACCAGGATTCGGGAACAAGCCCAGGATGCTGGGGGTCAGCCGGGGAGTAGAAGATTGAGCATCCAGTGGAGTGCCCTCTTCTCCTGGGAGGGAGTTTTCCATCCCACACCATTAGTGACACCCGGTTGAGACCGAGTGCACTACAACCATGGGACCAGCATGGAGGGGAACATTGGGCAGCCATCTCATGGACATATGCGAGAGCACTTACATCATGTGCTGGATGGTACTTCACATCAAGTGTTCGGGGAAGGGGGGACAGAAAAATGAGGAAAATGGCCCTGGACTCTGGAAGTCAAAGGAGGGTCCAATGGCCAGCCCCCCATGCCCAATGTCAGGTCTTCCAGACAGCTCCGGTACTCCCTCCCTGCCCTGGTCACTCAATTAGATTGTAGATAGAGCACCAGGTGGAGTTGGTGGTCCTGCCCTGGGGTACTCAGAACCAGGGGGTCGGGTGGCCAGGTGCAGCAGGAGCAGAGATGGGCCCTTACCGGAGCTGGTCTGGAGGCTTCAGGTGGGCAGGTAGAGGGCCAGGACTGAGCGACCACTCTGGAGAGGATCCAGGATGCCAGTGTGAAAAGGGGCATAAAGACAGTTTTAAAAAAAAAAAGATATGGGAAAGTGATCACTTCCCCTTGAAATATTTGATACAATGTAATCACAATTACACTTGGTGGATCTAGAGGCTCTAGCAAAGAAAACAGAACATGATGAGAACATGTGTATAATACAGTATATGTGAAAAAAAAGTATTTGGAATGATTTCACTCCAAAGATACAAGAAGAGATAATCAAAAGTGATCATGCTAATAATTTACAGTTATTAGCTGAGGGGTTCATTGAGAATGGGAACTTAGCAAATTCAAATGATATACTTACAACAGTTGCAACTACTATGA
Source organism: Neoceratodus forsteri (assembly GCA_016271365.2). Taxonomy (NCBI): domain Eukaryota; kingdom Metazoa; phylum Chordata; order Ceratodontiformes; family Ceratodontidae; genus Neoceratodus; species Neoceratodus forsteri. The sequence goes on from CM057451.1 coordinate 48,472,218, forward strand.
ACAGCATTGCACTCTGTTGCCAGCAGATAAGAAACCAAGTAAATGTAACACTGAAAAAGATAAACTATAGTTACTATGAACATACGAAAAAAGCCTACAGGAAAAGGTTTATTGGCCTATTGCATCTGCTCAGTAACTTAGTTTGACAGTGAATGTTGACAAAACAGGTGGTAAAGTAGGCTGGCAGATAGTATTAAATAGAACTGGTTTAACAATAGTGTTGGCTTTGAAAAATATGAAAAAAAAGAATATAGAGCATTTTTAACATCAAAATGAAACCAATATAGGCAATATTGTAGCAAGATTTGCAAGAAGCAAAATAAAAATAAAAATGTACAGATATTATGGCCCTATTTAACTTATGTTACATCTGAAAACAACAGAAGGGGCCAGATATTCAGAAATGCGCCAATGGCTGGCGCAAGTCCAGCGCAGCACAAATCCGATGCACCATTGTGCAATGAGTGCCATATTCAGAGGTTGTGCATGGTGAAATGCACCAGTGCAACATGGCTGAATATGGAAGGGATGCAACATGGCACAACCAGACTTGTGCCATGGTGCAACCAGACCTGCACCATGGCGCAACCAGACATGCGCCACGGCACAACCGGACATGCACCATGGCACACAAAGACAAGCACCAGGCAATGGTGGGAGCACAGCAGCAGAATAAAAGCGTGGGGCATGGCAGAGGAGTACACTCAGGGACAGTGCGAGGGATGCACAGTGGCAGGCCACAGGTGGCCATCACCAGCAGAGCACACACAGGCACCCAGACACCCCAACCCCTGAACACAACAGTGGCACAGAAAGCAGGCAACAGGTGGCAGCAATGGCCAACAGAGGGCCACCAATGGAGTCCCCCCAGCCACATACTGTGCCCCCACCCACCCAGACCCCAGCAAGCCACACCCAGGACCATGCTGCCAAGCACACACATGCCACACATCCTGGACAGCTGCTCCATGGCCACCCCAAGGTACAGCCACCAACCAAGGGGCAGGACAGCACGATGCATGACCTGCACACCGACACATGCACACCACATAGACACACACCAGGCCACTGCAGCATGGTTCCTCACACCAGCTGCAAAGCAGACACCTACATAGGCAGGCAAGTCAAAATATCTGTAATCAACAAAACTATTTACAAGTGCAAGGGGTGGGAAAGGGTAGGAAAGTGAGGGAAGGGGACAGGGAACAGGGACTGTACAGTGGGAAGGGGGACAGATGTGGGAGGGACAGCAGGAAAAGGCTGGTGCTGAACTAAGGGCATCCACGCCCTGCCACCGCCTGGCACCTCTGTCACTGCCAGTCTGTCAGGATGAGCGGGCGCACCTGCTGGGCTGCCTTCATAGCTGTGGATGTGATTAAAATTATTTGTTGCAGCAGCCTGCAGTACAGGGGCAGCCTTGACCTCTGCCGGATACCTAAGACAAAGGACAGGACAGGTGATCAGTGCAAGGTTCCAGGGTACCATGCCCACCCACTGTGTGCAATGGGCAGTGGGAACACACACCCCTGGAGTGGTGCCCCAGCCACCCACAGGGGGTGGGCCAACGCCTGCCAGCAACCCAGCATGCCATGACAGTGCACAGAGGTGGACACCACTGCCCAAAGGCCACCAGACTGCACAGCGACAATCACACAGCACAGGGTACCAGCAGTGCCACTGCAACACCAGTGGCAGCTGGGCGTACACCTACCCCACCAACAGCTGGTACACATTTGCAATGGCTGCCCCACAGTGGCATGCACCACGCACAATGCGCAACACACAGCTGCCATGGCACATGGCACAGGTGGCCATGGTCACACCCACTCCCCTGCTGACCACCCTGCAATGTGCACAGGAACAGTACAGTGCCTACCTGCCCCCTACGGGCCCAATGACCCCTGTGCTGCCACTGCACCACCACTGCTGGGTCCTGCTGCGTCCTGCAGGGCTGGCTCAGGTGCTCCTGCTGCTCGAGCTCAGCACTGGTCTTCAGGGCCTGGGAATGGAAAAAAGACAGGTACACATCAGAGTACACCCACAGCATGTGCCCACCACCCCCACCCCTGTGCACAGTGCGTGCCCATGCTCGACATGGCCCACAAAGCTGTATTGCAACGCAAGCTGCGGCTGGCAATGCCACACCACAGTGCACATGATGACAGTGTACCCCACTGCAGGGCATGCCAGGCAGCCAAGCCAACACAACAGTACAGCACTAGGGCACATGCACAGCATGGGAAGACTTACCTGGCCATGGCATGGCCCCTCTGCGGACGTGAGCCTGCAGCTGCCTCAGGCATTCTGGATCCTGCCTCATAAGGTCCCCATACCAGTGGTGGCATTGCTCACCATTCCTGGCCACCCCAGTGTTCCACACTAGGCTGGCAGTGATGCCCTGCCAGACCTCCATCCAGGGCTCTTGCAGGGGCACCTGCCTGAACAGCCCTGGTGCATGTGGCTGCACACAGACCACCAGATTTACAAGTTTGATGTCCGACCAATTACGGGCCTGGCAAACTCCCAGATGCGCCATTACACTGGCAAAGATATGTGGAGACAAAATGGTGGCCAGAGGTGCATGTGTGCACAACGTGAGCGGGATGCGTGCCTTGTGGAGGCATGCACTGTGGCCACCAATTGCACAATGCCAGAGATGCACGACATGGGCGTGGCATGACAAGCACGTGGTGGAGTAGTCCCAAGGGGTCAGAGGGTCACAGTAGGGGTCACAGTCACCTGGCTCACTGTGCGCTGGTGCACAACAGAAGCCACTGCGCACAGTGCACCATGGCCCCTATTGCACAGTGGGCGCACAGTGCACAATAGGTGGTAGAACACCACCTGATGCAGGTGCACTGTGGTCCTGTGCACTGCGCATGCATGTACATTGTGCTGTGACTTGCTCTGGAGCAATTCCATTGTGCATGGAGCAAGTACACGATATTCAGCCACCACATGCAAATGAGCTCATCAACCAATGCACAGTGCACTGGTTCAATTAGCATGTCATTACCATTGCGCCAATGCTCATTTGCATGTGTTGCGCTATAAAAGTGCTTTGGAACAGCACAGGCCATGGACTGGCATTGCAACCATCTGAGGTAAATTGTGCTTGCTGCTGAGCCCAGCCAGCACAGCAGGGTGGACTGGGTAGGCTGCTGCTGACACTGGCACACATGTCCAAGTCCACAGATAGCACTATGTCTGAGCACAAAGAGAGTGAGGAGCATAGGCCTGCTCGCAAACACAGGCCCAACTTTACCAAGGCAGAGGCATAGAAACATAGGAACATAGAATTTGACAGCAGATAAGGACCGCTTGGCCCACCCAGTCTGCCCATTTCCCTACCTGATGGATAAGCTGCAGATTCTAGTTAATCAACAGCTTACTTCCTCCTGCCCCCCACTTACTTCCTCCTGCCCTGTTCGAGGCCTACCTCGACAGGGAGACACTGCTGAGTGGTGCCACAGGCACACCACAGGCCAAGGCTGTGGTCTGGGTGAAGGTGGCGGCGAGTGTCAACCAGCAGGCAGCCACCAGTGGTCTGTGCAAGAGTGCAGGAAGAAGGTGGGCACCAATACGCTGCATCAAGGAGAAGGTGGCAGCCATTCATGCAGCCCAGACAGCCACCGGAGGGGGGCCTGCTGATGTGCCACAGCTACCGGCACAGGAGGAGCTGTTAGTGGCCACCATGCACCACAGCACTGTCGATGGTGTGCCAGGTAGCAGTTTTCAGACAGGTGGAAGCCCATCACAGCATGGTACATATGATGGGAACACACAGCAAACTGTGGCCGGGGGGGTGGTTGGGGGTGCTGGGGGCCATGCATCACTGACACATCTGTTTTATCTTGCAGCATCAGCATGCCTGCATGCGGTGGGTGGGGTGCTAGCAGCAGCAGTGGAGGCAGACCCAGCCCTGGAGGACCAGCCATCCACCTCCACAGGCATCCAGGGGCCTGATTGGCTGCAGCACACCACCGCTGTCCAGCTGGATGTCCTGGGCATGGGGTTGGATGAGGCCTTGGCTGTGTTTCAGCTGGATGCTAGCCATGGCATCCTCTGTGTGGAGACGCAGATCAGGGCAGGGTCCGACACTGATGATGACCTGACCATGATCCTGGACAGCATGGGTGGTGTTGTGGGGGAGACGCCCATACCATGTACCAACACAGGCAGCACGCCCAGTGGCCTATCAGTGGTGGGACAGCTGCCTGCTACCACTGAAGGTGCCACAATGTGCACCGCCATGGCAGTGTCATGTGGTGATGATGGTGTGGGCGCGAAGGTGCTGGGCAGTGTACAAAGGCTGGAGGGGCAGCAGCAACAGGGAGCAGGGGACATAGGGCAGCCAGATGTGGGGTCCACTGCCGGGGTGCCTGATAGTGACCTACCCCATGGGGACCCCACTGTGCATCATCCACCTGAGCAGAGGGCTGTGCAGCACGGTCGTACACCACTGGAGGGTCAGCTCCCCACCCAGGTTCCCCCGGGCGCTGACCCATTGGCAGAGCACACCCGATTGCTGTGGGCCTCTGTGGATTAACAGGTGCTGCTAGTAGCTGGGGTGCATGCACTGCACTCGGAGGTGCATCAAGCAGCCGAGTAGCATGAGAGAGGCACTGCTCAGCTCCTGGAGGCTATTCAGCACTTGCGAGAGGACATGACCGCATCCAAAGATCTCATTGCCAATGTGATCATGGATGGCCTTGTACTGCTGGCTGCCAAGGGGCATGGCCGGCCACCTCAAACACCATGTAGCGCACTGTCCACCCCATGATCCCGTCATCGAGTGACACCCTCCCTGTTGATGATGGGCTCTGCTATTGGCATCCCAGGCATGCCTGGGGTGGGCCTGTTTGGGTGCCTACACACCCCTGCGTGGACCTGATCATGGTCCTGCAGTTCAACACCTGGGGGGCTGTTGCATACACCCCCTGTGGTCAATGTGCAGCCTGTGGCTGCTGATCAGCACTGGCGCAGCCACCCACATGGCTGTGGTGGCCATGATTCCGCTCGGTGGAACTGAGTGTGTGCCTCCTGGCTGCAGTCTGCTGCTGCTGCCCTGTGCATGCATGGGTGTGTGTGTGTGTGTGTGTGTGTGTGTGTGTGTGTGTGTGTGTGTGTGTGCATACCACAGGAGTGGCACCTGTGTGTCACGCTGCATGCTGCCTGTGTGCATGCCAGCTCAGCCGCTGGCCCATGTGGCGTGGGTGTGATGAGAGCAGATCTGCACCAGCTGCACCCACTGCATCTGATCCCCGCCACATGCCAGTGCCTGGGGCCATGTGTTTGTGTGTTGCTGTTCCCTGATGTGTTCAGTTGTGTGTGGCTGTATGGCACCGTCACCCCCACCCCTGCCCACACCTCTGTGTGTGCATGCCCATTGCCATGCACACCCCTGCCTGTGTGCTGTACCTGTGTGTGTAGCCAGTGTGTGGGTGTGGCACCACCTACCTGCGTGCACCATAGTGCTCCTGTGCGATGGTGTCCCTGTGCTTGCATGCCATACTCTGCAGCCGGGGATCCCTCCACCTGGGGGTGGGCTGTCCACCACCCTCTGGCCCATTGTCCTCATCATCCCCACTACTGTCTCCCTCATCAGCCTCGACAGCTATCCCATGGTCAATTGCCATGTTGTGCAGTATGCAGCAGGCCAGGAATAGGCCACAGGTTTTCGAGGGCCTGTGCTGTAGGGCACCGCCAGACCTGTCTAGGCAATGGAACCATGCCTTCAGCATCCCAAATAAATGCTCAATGATGTTCCACGTGCTGGCGTGTGCCTCACTGTACCATTCCTCTGCTGAGGATGACAGGTGCCGGTAGGGGGTGAGCAGCCAGGGCCTGAGTGGATAGCCACTGTCACCTGTGTGGCTAATAACATGGTTAGACCTGTGTCCTCTGTTACTGTGGACCTTGTCTATCCCTTGCGCCCTTGCTAGTGCAACCACCCTACCCGCCCCCATCACATGCCCTGCTCTGCCCAGAACCCCTTGGCCATCCAATACTCACCCATTAGGTGGCCCGTGGGGATGTCCCCACACTCGAACCTGTGGTGCAGTGCAGAGCTGTGCCAGATGAGTGCATTATGTGCACACCCAGGGTGTGTGGCACAAATATTGTTTCTGCTGACACTGACTCTAATTTTTCCTGGCTGCCCTCCCTGGGTTGTTCTGCCACATACTGAACTGCACTAAAATTGTTCTCTGCCTGTTACCTGACTGTAGTTGTTTGCTTATACCTGTCTGTACCTTGCCTGACAGTTGGACCCAAGCCTTTGTACTTTGTTTCAGCTGGTCTTTCTTGCTTGTATTCCGACTGTACCTTTGTGTAACTTGATGCTAGCCTCTGTACTGTTATTGCTTGTATCTCTGTAACTCTCCCGGGTCGCACCTGAAAATAGGCACGTGACTGTCTAGTGTGCTTACCTGGTAAACAAAAGCTAAATAAATAAATAAATAAATAATCAGACATTGGTTATGCACCCCTTGGCATTGCACATCACCTGGCAGTTCACACTGGGGAACCCTTTCCTCGTCATGTACACAACACCCTCAGGGCCAGGTGGCATGCAGATGCCCACATGGGTGCAGTCAATGGCCGCAAGCATGCCAGGCATACGTGCTACCCTGTGGAAGTCCTGCATGGTTGATGTACGCTCTGCCTGTGTGCTGGGGAAATGGATGTATTCTGAAGCTTGTGGCAGCAGGGCATTGAGGAATTGTGTGAGGAGGTGGGATGTGGCCGACTGGGTTATGCCTGTTGTGTTCTCTTTTGGTCTCTGGAAGGTGCCCGTGGTGAGCAGGCACATGACAACTGTTACCTTTGTCTCCACAGACATTGCACGGCTCTGTCTTGTGGGTGCCTGCATCTCCTCACTGCACAGCTCACAGAGCTTCCTCAGAATGTCCCTGTTCAGGCGATACCAGCCCACAATCTCCATATCGGCGTAATTCTCGAAGGTGGTGAGGGCACGGTACTACCTGTTCCGGGCATACTGCCGATGGGCCCTTCCACGGCCACATCACTGCTCCTCCTGCCTCCTCACACCCCTCATTACAGCCTCCATTAGGAAGGGTGCACTGGCAATGGCCCCTGATGTCCTGTCCCCCCCGGGCAGTTGGCTGCTGTGGGCTGTATGCCACCCTGGTGCAGTGCATGGCACTTTGCCTGCCTCTCCCTCTCACTCCCTCTGGCTCACTCTCCACTGCCACCTCTGTCCCATGCCCCTGTGGCTGCCTGTGCCTGTCACTGTTCCTCACAGGCTCTGTCTCCCTTGCTCTGTCTGTTTCTGTCCCTCTACCTTCTCTTTCCACTGTCTCTCTCTCTCTCTCCCTTGCCCCTGGCACAAGTGCTGTCTGTGTGCTTGCACCCTGTATTTATAGGCTGAAGTCTGTGCGGCGCATCCAGGAGTTGCTCCACACTTGCGCCATGCTTCCACAGTTGAATATCGCACTGCACCGCATATTCATGGGCATGCCCCCTGCTCTTGCGCATGCATTTATTATAGTTGCACACTGGTGCACTGGGACTTGCGCCATGCAATGGCTCCCGCTGAATATCGCTCCTTGGCGCAAGTCCGCACTTGCGCCAGTGGAACTCAGTTGCGCCATACGCAACTGCTTTGACTATCCCAGCCAAGGTATAATACATGTACTACAATTACAGTAACTGAATGAATAAATCACTTTCAAACAGTTTATAAAGTGACAGATGACACGTGTTTATAATATCCACAAAGAAAATTAGAAAATGGAATTTTTAAATATTGCTTCATGGGACCCCGTCTGAACAGCAGAAGTTAAATCTGCAATACTTGTGTAGAAACATAATAAAGTGACTGGAAATTATGCACTTCCACCAGAAATGTTTTATTTTGATCCAGATTTTTGGGGCAAAAATTGTGGCTTTTATAGTTACAATAATTAATGAGTCTGTAAGTATACCACCTGACTGGAGCTGTGGTATAATAGTTTCTTTGAACATAGAAACATAGAATTTGATGGCAGATAAGGACCGCTTGGCCCACCCAGTTTGCTCATTTCCCTACCTAATGGATAAGCTGCAGATCCTAGTTAACCAGCAGCCTACTTCTTTCTACCCCCACCCCCTAGAATTGCCTTATGACTGCCCCATGCATGCTTGAATTCAACCACTGTTATTGACTCCACAACCTCCTCTGGAAGGCTGTTCCATGCATCCACAACCCTCTCTGTGAAAAAATACTTCCTTACATTACCTCTGAGCTGCCCACCCTCTATCTTCAAATTGTGCCCTCTTGTTCTTGCACACCTCTTTTTTTGAAAGATGCTACTCTCTTGGACTTTGTTGATTCCCTTGAGGTACTTGAAAGTTTCTATCATGTCCCCCCTCTCCCTCCTTTCCTCAAGGCTATACATATTAAGCTCCTTTAGTCTCTCTCCATATGTCTTCTGGTGCAGACCCTGCTCCATTTAGTTACCCTCCTCTGGACAGCTTCCATCTTGTCTATGTCCTTGGGAGATTGGGTCTCCAGAACTGCATACAGTACTCAGACGGGTCTCACCAGCTGTCTGTACAGAGGGCCAACAACTTCCTGTTTTCTGCTGGTGATGCCTCTTCCTATGCATACCAGTATCCCCCAGCCCTCCTTACTGCCCTCTCACATTGCTTGCCCACCTTTAAGTCATCTGACATGACTACCCCCAGGTCCCTTTCCATTTTTGTTGTTGTTAGTATCTCACCCCCCGTTGTGTACTCTTCCCCTGGGTTTTTGTTTCCCATGTGCATTACCTTGCACTTCTTAGCATTGAATCTAAGCTGCCATACATTTGACCATTTCTTTAACCTTGCCAAGTCCCTTCTCATCCTTTCTACCCCACCTTGTGCATCAACTCTGTTGCAGATCTTTGTGTCATCTGCAAAGAGACATACTTTTCCTTCAGTCCCTCTGCAATGTCACTTATAAAGACATTGAAGAGGACCATTCCTAATACTGAACCCTGCAGTACCTCACTAGTAACCCCCCTTTCTTCAGAGTGGATTCCATTTACTTTTTCCTCTGTGTCCTATTCTCCAGCCAATTCTTTACCCTGGCTATCATCTTGGGACCCACTCCCAGGCTGGCTAACTTGTATATTAATCTATTGTGTGGGACTGTGTCAAATGCCTTGCTAAAGTCTAGGTAGGCCATGCCCACAGCCCCTCCCTGACCTACTACTTTGGTCACCCAGTCAAAGAAATCTATTAGATTCGTCTGGCATGACCTTCCTGCTGTGAATCCATGCTGCCTTGGGTCCTGTGCCCCTCTGGCCTCTAGGTACTTGACAATTCTTTCCTTTAGAAGTGATTTCATCATTTTCCCTATCACTGAGGTTAAACTAACAGATCTGTAGTTTCCTGCTTCTGCCCTGCTCCCACTTTTGTGAAGGGGAATCACATCTGCCCTCCTCCAGTCCTCAGGTGCCACCCCATCCTCCCATGATTTGTTAAAGAGGGTAGTCAGTGGTGTCACTAGTTCTACCCTTTAGTTCTTTTAGAATTCTGGGATGAATCCCATCAGGCACACTGCTTTGTCCACCTTCAGTTTTAAGAGTTCTTTCAGAACCTTTTCTTCTGTAAATGGACTGGTATCAACTTCTGTATCCAGAGTGTTTCTATTGTTTGTTTTAGGTACCTCCCTCTTCATTTGTAAATACTGAGCAAAATATTTGTTTAGTATCTCTGCCTTTTCACTCACCCTCTGCCCACCCACCTCCCCTTTATTAAGCCTCACTATCCCTTCCTTAGTCTTCCTTTGCTCCCTGATGTACCTAAAAAAGGTTTTATCCCCCTTCTTAACTGAGTTGGCTACCTTTTCCTCGGTTCGGGCCTTTGCTGTTCTGACTGCCTTCCCAGCTTCCTTTTGTTTTAACTGATACAATTCCCTGTCTTGCTCTTTCTGTGATTCCTTGTACTTTCTGAATGCTTTCTTTTTCTCTTGAACCTTTACTGCTACCTCCTTTGAGAACCATAGTGGTTTCTTACATCGTTTTGTTTTGTTTATTTGCTTCACACAAAGGCGTGTTACCTCTGTGATGGCAGTTTTTATTATTCCCCATTGTTCTTCCACCCCTCCTTCCTGCCCATTTGCTAGTGCATTCCTTAGGCACTCACCCATTTTGGCAAAGTCAGCCTCCTGAAGTCCAGTACTTTTGCCTTTGTATGGCTTGACTCTATTGCTGTGTTTATTGTGAACCATACTGTTGGATGGTTGCTAGTTCCCAGATGGCTACCCACTTCTACATCTGTGATCATCTCTCCACCTCCATTTGAGAGAACCAGGTCTAGGATTGCTCCCTCTCGAGTGGGTTCCAGTACTAGTTGTCTAAGGCATGCCCCCTGTAGAGCATCTAGAATAACCCCACTCTTAGAAGTGGCTGCTGCAACTGCACTCCAGTTAACATCTGGCATATTCAGATCACCCATCAGCAGTATCTCCCCTTTATCTGTCATTATAAGTATACTTTCTTTCATTTCCTTGTCCATTTCCTCCACCTGAGAGGGGGGGGGGTCTGTATACAACCCCTGTGTGGATTGTGGTGCCATTGCCTGCCTCCAAATTGACCCACAGTGCTTTTTCTTCTCCCTGTTTACCCTTTTGTTCTGTTGCTTTGATTCTTTCCCTTATGCAGAGAGCTACTCCTCCTCTTCTTTTACCCTCCCTGTCCCTCCTGTAGATAGTGTATCCTGGTATGTTTACATCCCAGTCATGGTTCTGTGTGTACCATGTTTCTGTGACTGCCACGATATCCAGATGTTCCTCCTCCATCAAGGCCACTAATTCAAGAAGCTTGTTACCCAGACTATGGGCATTGGTACTCATTGCTCTCCATTTTTTGATGGCTTTACCTTCTGTAGCAGCATCCCCCACTGACCTTTCTACCTTGGTCTTTTTTTCATTTAGTACCCTGTTTTGTCGGGGGAGGCTGGGATTTTCCTGCTGCTTATCAGTGCCTCCCCCCTTGACTGGTTTAAAAGCCTGCCAATGAAGCATTTAAACCGATTGCCCAAAAGACTTGTTCCCTTCCTGGACAGATGCAGACCATCCTGCCAGTATAGGCTGGTGTCCTTCCAGGTGGAACCCCAGTCCCCAATGAAGCCAACCCCCTGTGCTCCAACCATTTTTTCAACCATTCATTAAACTGCATGGTGCAAAGTACCCTCGCCTCACCCATGCCACTAACAGGCAGCACTTGTGAGAAGGATACTGTGTGTGCTACTTGTCTTAGGTCCCTCCTCAACTCTACAAAGTCCTTCTGCACTGCTCTAATCTCATGATGAGCCAAGTCATTTGTCCCTAGGTGGACAATGACGTCCAGCTCAGACTCCCTTGCAACTGTTCTCGTGATCCTAAGGATGCGCTTCCTGTCTCTCCAAGCCATGGCACCAGGCAGGCACCTTACTTCAGTTTTCCCTGCTCCCTCCAGTTCTATCCCCCTAATAATTGAGTCCCCCACCAGGAGTTGCTTCCTTTCTCTGTGGTACCCTCTGCCTCTTTCCTGAGGGAGAGGGCACCACTTTATTTAAAAAAGGAGTGAGAAAGGACTCTACCTGTCATAGACCAATTACTTTACTCTACATTATGCACGCAATATGTTTAAGAACAATTGTAAACCCCTTTGAGGAGTGGGTTTATGAAAATGAACTAATCTCTCAAGTTTCAGTGTGGCTTTAGGAGATATCAGAGCACAATAGATCTTGTTTATATACTGAACTGTATACTGGAGATGTATGTGCTAACAAAAAAAGGCAAATATATGCCTGTTTCATTGATATAAAGGCTGCGTTTGTTTCTATAAATAGGGAACTCTTATGGGAAACACTAACTGACAAGAACATAGAATGCTTACCTAGTCAAAGGAGGAGGCACTGGAAAGGAGCAGGGAAATCCTAGCCCCACCCCAAAACGAATCAGGGTAGTAAGTGATGTAAACACCAAGATAGAGACATCAATATGGAGAAGGGCAGGGGTAAATGGAGAAAACGACAAAGGCAATAAGGACAGAGATGGGGCAAAAAGGGGTAAGGCCATCAAGAAATGAAGGGTAATGAGTACCAATGCCCGTAGTCTGGGCAACAAGCTCCCTGAACTGGTGGCCCTGATGGAAGAGGGAAGCCTGGAAATCATGGCAGTCACAGAAACATGGTACACAGAGAACCATGACTGGGATGTTTACATACCAGGGTATACAACCTACAGGAGAGACAGGAAGGGTAGAAGAGGGGGAGGAGTAGCTCTCTATGTAAGGGAAGGGATAAAAGCAATGGAACCAAAGAGTAAACAGGGAGGAGAGGAGGCACTGTGGATCACCTTAGAGACTGGAAATGGCACCACAATCCGCACAGGGGTTGTATACAGACCCTCGTCTCGGGGGGGGGGGATGGACAAGGATATGATTGAAGGCATCCTTAGGATGGCAGAGAAAGGGGAGATACTGTTGATGGGGGACCTGAATATGACAGATGTTAACTGAAGCATCTTTGCTGCAGCCACATCCAAGAGCAGGGCCGTTCTTGATACCCTACAGGGGGCATACCTCAGATAGCTAGTGCTGGAACTCACTCCAGAGGGAGCAATCTTAGACATTTTATAGGTACATTAGGGAGCATAGAAAGACAAAGGAAGGGATAGTGAGGCTGAATAGAATGGACAATGGGTGGGCAGAGAAGGACAGTGAAAAAGCAGTGATACTGAATGTATACTTCTGCTCAGTATTCACAAAAGAAGAGTAGGGGGAGGTACCTAATCCAATTAACAGAAGCACTCTGGATAGGGGGGTCAATCCCAGTCCTTTCACAGAAGAAAGGGTTCTGAAAGAACTCCTAAAACTGAAGATGAACAAAGCAATGGGGCTTGATGGGATTCACACCAGAATTCTAAAAGAATTAAGGGGAGAACTAGTGACACCACTGACTACCCTTTTAACAAATTATGGGAGGATGGTGTGGTACCTGATGACTGGAGGAGGGCAGATATGATTCCCTTCCCAAAAGTGGGAGCAAGACAAAGGCAGGAAACTACAGACCTGTCAGTTTGATCTCTGTTGTAAGGAAAGTGATGGAATCACTTCTGAAGGAAAGAATTGTTGAGTACCTAGATGCCAGTGGGGCACAGGACCCAAGGCAGCATGGGTTCACAGTGAGAAGGTCATGTCAGATGAATCTAATTGATTTCTTTGACTGGGTGACCAAAGTAGTAGGCCAAGGAGGGACTGTGGACATGGCCTACCTAGACTTTAACAAGGCATTTGACACAGTTCCACACAATACATTAATGCAGGACGGTGGGGTGTTTCAAGCAGGCTCTCAAGACTTTTCTGTGGGGGAAAGCTTATTCTTTATTTTCTTGATTTTATTGTATTTATTTTATGCTGTTTTTATTTTGATTGTACAGTGCTTTGATAAGCGAAAGGTGCTATAACAAATACATTTTTATTATTATTATTATTATTATTAAACAAATTAGCCAGTCTGGGAGTAGGTCCCAGGGTGGTAGCCTGGGTAAAACATTGGCTGGACAACAGGACACAGAAGGTACTAGTAAAGGGAGTCCACTCTAAAGAAAGGGGGATTACTAGTGGGGTACCAAAGGGTTCAGTACTGGGTCCAGTCCTTTTTAATGTCTTTATAAGTGACATTGCAGAGCGACTGGAAGGAAAAGTATGCATCTTTGCAGATGACACAAAGATCTGCAACAGGGTTGATACACAAGGAGGTGTGGAAAGGATGAGGAGGGATTTGGCAAGGTTGGAAGAATGGTCAGAAGTATGGCAGCTTGGATTCAATGCAAAGAAATGCAAAATAATGCACCTGGGAAACAAAAACCCAGGGGAAGAGTACACAATGGGGGAAGGGGGGAGGCAGTAACAACAACAACAAGCATTTGTCAATGCAAATGTTTGCTTGCTGGTATTAGCATTGGAAATGCAGGAGTTAGACAGATGCAGAGTAGGAATGGCAGTGAAGTACTGAACTTCATGCCAACCCCACCTCCACCCTGCAGAGATGGACAGGCATTGGGGCATGCGTTTGGATTGTTGCCCATAACGTTAATGCCATTTCACCTCACCCTATCCTGAAGACACTGACAAGTATAGAGGTGTGCCTTGGGGTGTTGGGCTTTACAGTCACCCCATAGGGACATACACTGAAATGGGTGCAATACAGAATGGGGTGAACTGTGGGGCCGAAGATTCCAAGGCACAGCTCGATGCCTGTCAGTGGCTGCAGGGTGGAGTTGGAATGGCATGAGCATTACAGTCGGCAATCCAAAGGCACACCCCGATGCCTGTCAGTCTGTGCAGGGTGGAACATTATAGTTAGAAACCGTAATGTGCCTGCCTGGTGGTGCAGAGGGCTGAGGCGCTGGACGTCTCACCTCGTGGCACGCCAGCGACCCGGGTTCGGGAGCGAGTCTGGGTCGTCGGAGATCGGCACGGGGGAGTGGACGGAGCTGGATGGAGCAGCCGTCAAGGCAGCTCTCCTCTCTGGGGAGGTTGGTGGCATCCCTCACTCACGGCTACCCCCTGCTGGAGGTCAAGGGGCTGCACAAGCAAGGGTGCTGGTGATAGGCCAGTGGGGTGGGCAGAGGAGGGCTATTACTGGGGCTGTAAGGCACATGCATGCCTCCACACGTATGCATACTTCTCCTGGGGCCCCGGGCTAAAATGGGGAGAAAAACGTAAAAAACATCGGTGGCAGGATGGCGACCAACTCTCCACAGGCACTGCCCCTGGACCGGGCATAAGGTAAGCCCCGGTAATTCTGGGGGATGGAGCTGGGGAGTTGGTCAGATGGGGGCCGTACGGGGACAGGAGAAAGATAGATGCGATAAAAAAAAAAGAAACCGTAATGCCCCGGGCATGTGTTGGCATTTGCAGTACAAATTTTCAGCATGGGCATTTTGTGGCCCCCACCCCATGAAAGCATTTGGGACCTCTTCTCATGAACAGTGGCACTCTGATTTTGTCAATCTGTCCCGAAATTTGAGTTTCCACAGTGACCGTGCCACTGTGCGCCAGATGTATGAAAACACAGATTGGGCAGGATGTGAAGAATGACAGCTGTACCATTCATAGGGAGGTGTGAAGAGATGGCAATGTTGAAAATCTGTAGTGAAAGTATTAAAAATGCTCAAACCTCTGAGCGTATGTGGAAACTGCGCAATGCATTTGTGTAACACAGTCATTTAGTGGAATTATTTCACCAAATTTTCAACATATTCATTTTGTGACCTCCGCTCATGAAAACTGTCACTATGATTTGCTTAATCTGTCCCGAACATTGATTTCCCACAGCAACCGAGGTATTCTGTGCCAGATGTATAAATGCATATTTTGGGCAGGATGTGAAAAATGAGGAGGTCTTAAAAATAGCAATGTTGAAAATCTGGAGTGAAAATGCTACAAATTTGCAGAGTTATGATGGTGCGTGGAAACTGCATCACGCATGCTTGTAACACAGTCATTTTATGGATATTTGTCACCAAATATTCAACATAGGCATTTTAGGACCTCTGCTCATGAACAGAGTCACTGTGATTTTACATACGAACAAACTAATTGGTCTATGTAAGTCTGCCCGATTGAGCAGCTAGCACCCAAGATTGCAGCTGCCCTAGCCTCCTCTCCCTCAGTTCCTCTCCTGCTCGTCCCAGCCCCTGCCCCCCCAACTCTTCCTCTTGCTTTATCCCACTCCTCCTTAAAGCTATTTACTGTCCAAGATGTTACCACACCCTCTGGCAGTGCATTCCAACTAGACACCACCCTCTCAGAGAAGCAGTGCCTCCTCATTTCCCTCTTGAAACATCCCCTTTTCAACCTTAGTCCATGCCTGCTCGTCTCTCTTCCACTCCTCAGTTTAAACACCCCCTCAGTGTTAGGTTTAGTTACCACCTCAGGTATTTAAATGCTTCAATCATATCCCCCCTATCCCTCCTCTCCTCCAGTGTGTACATGTTCAGGTCCTTCAGCCTAACTTCATATTTCTTTCCTTCCATCCACTTTAACATTTTTGTTGCCCTCTTTTGCATCCCCTGCAGTAACTTTATATCTCTCCTCAGGTATGGCCTCCAGTATTGCACATAGTACTACTCTAGGTGCGGTCTGACCAATGATCTGTAGAGAGGTAGGATCACATCCCTGTGTCTGGATGAGAACCCCCTTCCGATGCACCCCAGCACCCTGTTTGCCTTCACTGCTGCTCTCGTGCAGTGGGCTGACTTGTTCATGTTTCCAGTTACCAAGACCCCTAGGTCCTTCTCCTCCTCCTCTCTGATCCCCAACCAATAGTCCCTCTTCTGGTTCTTAGCCCTGAAGTGCATCACCTTACACTTCTTTGCATTGAATCCTAGCTGCCACTCCACTGACCATGTCTCTAGTTTGGTTAGGTCCCCCTGCAGTTTTTCCCATCCATCCTCTTCATCCACCACCACCCCCAAGCTGGTATAATGTGTGAACAGACTAACCCTGCTCTCCACTATGTGTGCTATATCGGAGATAAAGGCCCAAATAGCACCGGTCCCAGCACTGACCCCTGCGGCACCCCGCTTGTCACTGCTCTGGGTGCCGAGAGCTCTACCACCACCACCACCCTTTGCACCCTGCACAGTAACCAGTTCTCTATCCATTTAGTCAGCTTTTCCCCCTCCCCCACTGCCATCAGCTTCCCCCCTAGTCTCCCATGAGGCACTGTATCAAAGGCCTTACTGAAGTCTAAGTACAGGACAAGTACCGCATGGCCCCTGTCCAACTCCCTTGTCACCCAGTCACAATACTCTGTTAGGTTGGTTTGACAAGACCTCCCTGAGATGAACCCATGTTGCCACCCATCTTGGAGGCCATTACTGCCTAGGAATGCCACCAGCCTCCCCTTCGGTATCAGCTCCATAAGCTTACCCACTATGGACGTGAGAATTACTGGCCAATAATCTCCTGGCTCCTTCCTAGGCCCACTCTTGTGTATGGGCACCACATGGGCCATCCTTCAGTCCTGGGGCACACACCCCATTTCCAGGGAGGTGTTGAACAGATCTGCCAGTGGCTCAGCCAACAGCTCTGTCATCTCCCTCAGCACCCTGGGGTGGATGGCATTGGGACTTGGTGCCTTGTCCACCCTTACTGCCCTCAGCCCCTCTATCACCCTACTTCCTGTGATCACTTTGTCCGTCACCTCCTCCCCCCTTTTCCCACTGCACCAGCCCATTCTGCTAGTGAGCCATCCCTCTCATTTAGAATTTTCACTTGCTCCTCCCCCTTTTCCAGACAATCCCTTCCCTGCTTTATTCTCACAATATGTTCCTTGCACTTGATCTTTTCCCTGACATACCTAAAAAAGTCCTTTCCCCCTCCTTTTATGCACTGGGCGGAACTTAATTGCCTGGAGGCCTTAGCATTTTTCACCCTCCTGGCAACCACCTTTGACCAACTCCTGAAAGCCTCCTTATCTTCTGCCTGCTCTGTTCTCCTGTACTTCTGGTATGCAGCCATCTTTGCCCTCACCCCTTGCAGCACTTCCTTGTTCAGCCAGCATGGTTTCTTGCTTTTGTTCTTCTTAGTCCTGGCCCTGGTGCAGGCTAATGTGGCCTCTGTTAGCCCAGTCTTAATGACTCCCCACTTTTGTTCTGCATCCATCCTGGAGTCTTCCTTGCAGTATTGCTCCCATCCCCCCAAAGTCCACCCTAATAAAATTCACCACCTTAGTGCCAGTGCCTCCTGTCTCCCTGCCCAGTGCGACAACAAGTCACACTGTTTGGTGGTTGCTACCTGCTAGTGGGTCCTCCACCCTTACCTCCCTCACCACCTCCCCATTTGCCAGTACTAGGTCCAAAGTGCTACCAAGCCTTGTAGGCCCACTTACCAATTGCGTGAGAAGGCCATCCTGGAATGCATCAAGGAGCACCTGCTGCCTGGTACTGCTAGTGACGGGGTGCTCCAGTCAACCCGTGGTAGGTTAAAATCCCCTACTATCATCACACTCCCTCTTCCACACACCCTCCTTATCTGCTCTGCCAACTCCCCATCCAGTTCCCCGGATTGGGCTGGTGGTCTGTACACCACTCCCAGTCTCAGCTTTCTGCCCTTGGAGTGCAGGAGCTGCACCCAAAGCGCCTCTGTCCTCTCCTCTTCTCCCTCATCCCTTATGCATTTAATCCCTTCCCTCACATAGAGTGCACCCCCCCTTCCAAACCCCCAGTCCCTCCAGTATATCCTGTATTCTGGGATTGCCAAGCCCCAATCATGGTACTCTGTGGCCTAAGTCTGTCACTGTAGCAATGTCCACCTTCCCCTCTGAAAGGAGCACCTGAAGCTCTGCAGTTTTGTTCCCAAGGCTTCTTAAACAGAGAGATCACCTTCCACCCGTACCCCTTTTTCTCCTCACTCTTCTCCTCCTTGGCCTGTGTCCCTCCTCCCAGTAGTCTGCACCCTTTCTCCTCCTTATTCTTACCGGGTGGTGGTGCCTTCTGTATTGCACTCAGACCACCGCCCCCTCCCAGGGTTACTACGCCTCTGCCTTTACCTATATCTAGGGGGGTGAGCTCATTAGGCTCCCCTGTCTGGACCTTTCTACTAACTTCAGTCTTTTGGCCACCCCCCTCACTAGTTTAAATCCACCTTAGTAGAGATATACCCCTCTAATCCTGCCTTTAATACTCCCCTTCCCTTTCTGTTCAAGTGTACCCTGTCCCCCGCATACAAGTCACTATTTCCCTGGACCCTACCCCAGTCAGTCACTAACCCATAATTTTTGGTGAGGCACCAATCCCTCTGCCCCTTGTTGAACTCCTCAATCCTACCCTTCCTCCCCATGCTTGCACACGGTATGGGGAGTAACTACGAGAATGCCACCAATTCCCCCATCCCCCTCACACTGCTTGCCCAGCTACTTGAACCTCCCCCTCACTACTTCCACAGTCTCCCCCGCCAAGTCGTTTGTACCCACATGCAACAGTAAATGAGGTTTCTTCCTTCCCCTCACTGCACACTTGAGCAGTGCCTGCCCTGCCCCTCCTCTTGTCAACCTTGGGATATCTTCAACCCAAATACGGCTATGCCTTCCCCCCTTCCACTCCATCTCACCCCTTTCAGTATACAATCCCCTAGGATGAGTACCCCCCCATCCTTTGGCCCCTTTCCCTTCTAATGCCCCTTCCACCACCCCAGTATTCGATCTTCTCTGTCCCTTATCCCTGCCAGCTGCACCCTCTGTGACTTCTGCATCTGTACCCCCTACTTCCACCTCACCCCTTTTCTCTGCCTTATTCCTCCCATCCCCCTTGAACCCCTACCCAGCCTGACTACTTCCTACTGGGCTTCCCATGTCGACCTCCCCTTCTCCCCTGCTGATTTCCAACCCCTCTCCTATCCCAGCTGTTGTCGATTGAGAACTCCCATTCCCTTCAACCCCGATAGTGATGCCCCTCCCATCCTGCCCCTTCCTGTAGCCTTCTCTCCTCCAGTCACCACCCACTCCTTCCTTACTAGCCCACCTTCTACCCTTTCGTCCTTGCTATCTCTTCTGCTAGCTGTTGCCATCCCTCTCATTCCCCACTTGTCCTCCCCCCTTCAGTATGTTCCTGCTCCCCCTCTCTCTCTCTCTCTCTCCCATAGCAGAGGCTCGAATCTATTCCTAGTTGATACTCCTCCTACATCTCTTCCCCTATCCATTCCCCCCTCCTACCTGTTCCCATCTGTGCCACCCCTGGTCCCACCCCTGGTCCCTCTGTACCCGCAGCCACCTGCTCTCTCCCCTGGTACTCCTCAAGGTCTCTTCACCCAACAGGAGGCCCCCACCCTTTCATTCTCGCTATCTCTTCCCTTAGCTGTTGCCATCCCTCTTATGCCACGCTTTGTCCTCCCTTCAGTATGTTCCTGCTCCCCTCTCTCTCCCAAAGCAGAGGTTCAAATCTATTCATAGTCAATACTCTCCTACATCTCTTCCCCATCGGTCCCCCCATTTGTTCCCTCCATGCCACCCCTGGTCCCACCCTGCTCCTTCCCTACCTGCAGCCATCTGCTCTCCCTGTACCCTCGTGGTCTCTTCCTCCCCAACAGGAGGCCCCTTGCCTTGTGCACCCTCCCTTGTCCTCTCTTTTCTGCTAGTGCCTTTGATACTGGAGCTGTTTCAGTCCCTAGTTGATCTTCCCCTTCCCCCCTGCCAATCCCTATCTCCCCAGCCAGGATGCCTACCACACTCATCTGCCCTGCCACTTAGACTCCTCCCTAACCTCCACAGTTCCTCCCTCAAACTAGCCAGTCGTCTACAGACCATACACCACCCCATCCTCCAAGCCCAGTCCAGGATCATGGCGGACCCACACCCTATACACCCCATCACCCTTCCAAAGATGCCCGCCCTATTGACATGAGGCACCTGCCCCATTTTTGCCCCATCTTATGTTACAGGCTCTTACTCCCAGGTTCTGTACTCTACTACAACTGTTAGGCCCCTATTTACTCAAATTCATGTTCCCCCTCATGCTAGTCCCCCTACTGGCCCCATGCCGACTGGGGCAATTCAGTCTCAAATCTCATCAATTAGATACTGTATTACTGTAGCAATCCTAAAGTCTCCTTGCTCATTTTTCACCCCTCAGCTACCATAATTTTTGTTCCCAGCTCTCATATAGTTTCACTTAGCTCAGTTAGAAATCCTATTGCACTCCAAGTATTACTCAGCTCAGTCAGAGAAATAAACAGAACAAATAAGTATGTATTATTACAGCAGTCATAACAGTATAGCTCAGTACTTAGCTCAGTCAGAGAAATAAACAGAACAACTAAATCTGTATTATTACAGCACACCTCAAAGTATTCAGTCATGCTTTGTCTCCACCCCAGAGACCCTGCGGTAATATAGGACCACAGAGGACACTTGGTGGGAGGGTGGGCAACTCTAAAGTCCCAGCAGAGCTCCATTGAGCGCGCTCACTCCTCCACCTCTCACTTGCTTGTTCTGTTTCTCCCGGTGCTGCAGGCTGCCCTTTTGCACTGGGTTCCTGCCTGCATTGGCGACTTTTTCTGCCCACAAAGAAATCTGCAGCAGTCTCGACAGAGCTCAGATGAGCTTGCTCACTCCTTCTCTCTCACTTGCTTGTTCTGTTTCTCCCGGCGCTGTAGGCTGCCCTTTTGTACTGGGCTCCTGTCTGCATTGGCACATTTTTCTGCCCACAAAGAAATCTGCAGCAGTCACGATAGAGCTTCACTGAGCTTGCTTACTCCCCCTCTCTCACTTGCTCATTCTGTTTCTCCCAGCACTGTAGGCTGCCCTTTTGTACTGGGCTCCTGCCTGCATTGGCATCTTTTTCTGCCCACAAAGAAGTTCACAGCTGTCCTGACAGAGCTCCGTTGAGCTCGCTCACTCCCCCTCTCTCACTCACTCCTTCTATTTCTCCAGGCACTGCAGGCTGCCCTTCTGTACTGGGCTTCTGCCTGCATTGGTACCTTTTTCTGCCCACAAAGAAATTCACAACAGTCCTGACAGAGCTCAGATGAGCTTGTTCTCTCCCCCTCTCTCACTCGCTCGATCTTAATCTATCCCAAATACTGATTTCCCACAGTGACTGTGCTATTCTGCCCCAGAAGTGAAAAAACACATTTCAGCCAGGATGTGAAAAATGACAGCTGTACTGTTCATAAGGAGGTGGGAAAAAATGCCAGTGTTGAAACTCTGGCATGAAAATATTACAAATTTGCGAAGTTGCAAAGGTGCATGGAAACAGTGCAATGTACGCTTGTAACACAGTCATTTTATGGACTTTCTTCACCAAATTTTCAACATAGGCATTTTAGGACCTCTGCTCATAAATGGGGCAGTAATTTTATCATGATATTCACAGACTTCACAGATACCGTGAAATAGTTTACTTGCCATGAAAACATTAACTGTCAGTATGCGGTGCTGAATTATACCATTTTAGCGTGCGATGCTATCTTAAAAACTGTTTTTTTACTTTTTAACTGCTCTCTCTTAGTGAACACAGTGGCATGTTAATTTATTTATTTAATTACGAGTTTAACTAGGGAGGCATACTGAGCAGTGTTGCTCTATTCCAGATGCTACCTGGGGGACAAGACCCAAGATAATTGCACAAATCACAAGGTACAGTAGTTAAACAACATCCGCCAAACAGACAATTGGCAGATTGATACAGGAAACATTACAGAGAAACACATCTGAGAATACAAAAATACAATTACATAGTTGGCACTAGCTAAAACAAGAACAGCTGGAGGAGAAGTGGGTGCTGAGTAGGAGATTGAGGTGGCTGGGGTTGGGTGAGTGTCTTATATCAGCTGGCAGGGCGTTCCATAGCTGGGGGATATGGAATTTGAAAGGTTGCCTGTCCTTTGGTTGTGCGCATGAAGGGGACATGGAGGGGCCTGGGATCCGTGCTTCTAAGGGAGTAAGCAGGGGGAGGTTGTGGGGAGAGGATATAGACCAGGTAGGGGGGAAGGGAATGGGACCAAAATTTGGCTGCGGACCTAGCACAGTGGGTTAGTCTGTGGTCTTGGAGGGATGACAGGGCTAGGGAGCTATATAAGGTGTAGTGGTGGGTTGCTTGTGGGCAGTCAAGGATAAAGTGACAGAAAGAGTGGAAAAGGCTGTCAATGCTGGCTAAGGTGGAGGAGGGAGTGATAGAATAGACTATCACTGTAGTCAAGTATTGGGAGGATCATCTTTTGAACAATAGCTTACCTGGCAGGAGAGGGGAGGCAGCTTTTGTTCCTGTATAGGGTGCCGAGTTTAGGAAGTAGTTTCCTGTGTATGGAATCAATATGAGTGGCGAAATCAAGGTGCAGATCGAGCCAGACACCTAAGTATCTGAAGCTGGTGCATTGTTCCAGTAAGGTCCCATCCAGGGTTTTGAAAGAGGGGCAGGGGGCTTGACGGGAGAGTCTTTGCTGTGAGCCGAAGGTTAGTGACATAGTTTTCTTAGGGTTTAGGAATAGTTGCTTTGACTGGAACCATTCCTGGATGGTGCTGAAATCCTGCTGTAGTAGATTTGCCACCTCACTTGTGGAGGGGCCCGTGGCATACAGTACTGTGTCATCCACATACATTTGTATGGATGAGTAATGACAGGCTGATGGGAGGTCATTTAAGAATATGGAGAAGAGCAGTGGGCCCAAGACTGATCCTTGGGTAATGGCAATGAGGTTTAATGAGGTTTAATTAGCAGCTGAATTGACAGCTAGTTTTGTTCACGATTGCGGTTAAGTTCAGTGTGTCAGATTTCCATGAGTAACACTTTTGAATCAATTACTTAATGGCCCTAATTCATTAGATCAATTACCAAATACTTTAAAAACCGTTAGTAACTCACAGCTCATTCATACGAGTTAGTTTCTTCTCCAGCTAAGAAAGAGAGCATGTCTGTTAAAACTAATGGGTCGGCCATATCGAAAACATATAATATTTATGCTCTGCAACGGTGCCGACAGTACGAATCGGGAACTTTCCATGTATCAGATAATGTTTTATTCTGCACAGTTTGTAATGTGGCAGTAGATCATAAAAGAAAGGCGACCTGCGACTGTCATCTAGACGCAGCTTCACATTAACCTGTTCCTCTGCCAAAGAGAAGCAAGTTACAGTTGCCGAGCTGTTCTCTATTAAATCTGTGCAACAGAACAGTAAAAAAATCGCTTTCTTCAACTTGGTAGAAGCCTTTATTGCTGCAAACATTCCCCTTCATGTGCTGGACAACCCCACTCTTCACTCGTTCCTAGAAGAAAACCTTAAATCCATCGGTGTACTTCCAACATCACAGTGTCTGAGAAGCGAGTATCTACCTAAGGTATTTAACTACCACTTGAGAGAAGTAAAAAACAAAATACAGAATGCTTTTTCTGTCTCACTTGTCTGTTAGACTGTGTCATTTTAGAAGCAACACATTTAAGACAGTATCCCAAGCAATGCTTAAATGTTTACAAGACTTGGACATCCCTTACACAAAGGTTTATTCATTCGCATGTATTGCTGAAAGCTGTTCATGTAACTTGTTCTACTCATTTACTGAACCTTTTGGGTGACTTAAGGAGGAGAAATTATCCCAGTGTAAACGAGATCATAGTAGCAATTAAAAAGTCATTCACCACTTGCCCAGCGAGAAAAGCTCGATTTAAGCAGTTTCTCAGTGGTGGAACGCTGCCTGTGATGAAGTAATTAAATTGGCAACCCAGACTCAATTGTGGTTGACTTGAGGCATGTTGCTTGTAGTGCCCCCCCCCCCCCCTGTGCAAATGCTGGAGAAATATGAGTGAGATGAGATAAAGGCACACCTTGTTTTCGATGATCTGACCGACTTTGCTTGTTTTTTGCAGCTAAAATCTGAAGACACACAGCACCCAGCCACTAAAAGAGCCCTGTCAGAATGCTCACTTAAAATTAAAGATCACATGACAGGACATGGGAGATTTAACCGGTCGGCATCACAATTCTTTCAAACTGCAAGAGTTTTCAACCCAGTGAGGCTGGCTACTTTGGAGATATCAGAGAAGGGGATTTTCAGTGGTATTCCTGCATTTGAGGAGAACATCAGAGCATTATCTAAACTGAGAATTTATATTGCCGAAATTCAGGCCCAGAAACTCAAAATGAATGACCGTACTGTTGAGCAGTTCTGGGGTGACTGTCAAGAACGTTTCCAATTCCTCGCAACAATTGCACTTAGCTGTCTTAGCATTCCGGTACATAGTGCTAGTGTAGTATGATCTTTCTCTAAGTATACAGCACTGCTAAGCAACAATCGATGCTGCATCAAGCCTGAGAATTTGAAAGTATACTCAATGTTGCAACAAAATCAGTTTAAAGAAACTGCACAGCACTGTATCTAGTCGATATGTACTGTATTGTGACTGAGATGCATTTTATGTTTTTAACTGAATACCCATGTTTGTCATATATTATTTATGTATTAAAACTTCATTTTGAAGCATAATCTCACTGTTATGTAGAGTTCACGTGCATTTCCGTGAAATCTCCTGTTTTTAATCATTTCTTTACCGTGAAAAATGGCAAAATTTGCCATGAAATAATTACTGCCCTACTCATAAACAGTGTCACTGTCATTTTCTTAATCTGTCCTGAACACTGATTTCCCACAGCAACTGCGCTATTCTGCGCCAGAAGTGTGAAAACACATTTTGGCCAGGATGCGAATAATGACAGCTGTACTGTTCATACAGTAAGGAGGTGTGAAGAAATACCAGTGTTGAAAATCTGGCGTGAAAAATTACAAATTTATGGAGTTACAGGTGTGTGCAATGTACACTTGTACTACAGTTATTTTACGGATTTCTCACAAATTTTCAACATAGGCATTTTAGGACCTCTGCTCATGAACAGTGTCACTGTCATTTTCTCAATCTATCTTGAAAACTGATTTCCCACAGCGAATGTGCTATTCTGCACCGGAAGTGCAAAAACACATTTTGGCCAGGATGTGTAAAATGACAGCTATACTGTTCATAAGGAGGTGTGGAAAAATGCTAATGTTGAAAATCTGGACTGAAAATATTGCAAATTTGCAAAGTTATGAGCATGCGTGGAAACTGCGTAATGCACGCTTGTAAAACAATCATTTTTTAGATTATTTTCACCAAATTTGCAACATAGGTCTTTTGAGAGCCCACCTCATAAAAAGTGGCACTGTCATTTTGTTAATCGGTCCCAAAAGGTGATTCCACGCAGTGACCACAAAGTCACCTTTCGGGATCGAATAATGCAATGACAGTGACTGAATTCATGAGGAGGGGTCCCAAGAACCCCATGTTGAAAATTTGGTGTCAAAATTCCCAAAAATGCCCGAGATATGCACCAAAGTTGAAAAAACCCTAGTTATGCCATTATACAGCTTATCGGCATTTCTTCAGTTTGCGGTCAGCTTTGAAACGTGTAGACATGTTCCTGATCCACCGGAGATCATCACGCTGGGCTCCAGAGGTAAGTATGGGGTGAGGTAGGGGTGTGAGGAGGCAGGGTGTCCAGAGGTGGGCTTAGGTTGGGGAGGGGCCAGTGGACTCTCCGAGAGACCGTTTTCTGTTTTATAGGTTAAAGAAAAAAAAAAACATTGTGGGACATTTGTTTTTTTTCAGGGACATTTGGCATGCTGGAATGGGCTCCCAGCATGCCACCTGAGTGGGGGATGTAGCCAACGGGGATTGGACACCCCCTCAGCACACAACAAATGGGGAAGGGAGTCACAGTATGCTGACGGGGAGTGAGTTCCCTCATCGGCAAATGAACTAGCGGGGGCACCACGGCAAGGTACCACCCTGCAATGAGGGGTTGCTCCCTCATTGCAGTGGAATGTCTGACACTGCAATGATGAGGGGGCCCCTGATTGCAGTGGTGAAAATGTTTCAACTTGGTGGCACTTTTGCAGAACCAGTGTCATCAAGACACTGGGCTTGCATTGGTCCACCAGTGCCAAGCCCTCACATGCAGTGCCCCCATTGGCTGCCAGAGTGTCACACCTCCACAACCCGCATCTCTCCTAAGCTGCTGCATAATGTTTCTTGCACGTGTGCACAAGCAAACATAAAAATGGAAAGGGGCCTTGGGGTAACCATATGTGATGACCTTAAGGTTGGCAAGCAATGTGAGAAGACAGTAGGGAGGACTGGGGGGATACTGGGATATATAGGCAGAGGCATCACCAGCAAAAAATGGGATGTTTTTATCCCTCTGTCCAGACAGTTGGCGAGACCCCATCTGGAGTACTGCATCCAGTTCTGGAGACCCCATCTCTGCAAGGACATAGACAGGATGGAGGCAGTCCAGATGAGGGCAACTAAAATGGTGCAGGATCTGCAAGAGAAGCCATATGAGGAGAGACTAAAGGAGCTTAATATGTATTCCATTGAGGAAAGGAGGGAGAGGAGGGATATGGTAGAAACCTTTAAGTACCTCAATGGAATCAACAAAGTCCAAGAGGGTAGCATCTTTCTGAAAAAGAGATGTGCAAGAACAAGGGGATGCAATTTGAAGATGGGGGGGATGGCTCAGGAGTAATGTAGGGAAGTATTTTTTCACAGAGAGGGTGATGGATGCAAGGAACAGCCTTCCTGAGGAGGTTGTGGGGTCTAAAACTGTGGGAGAATTCAAGAATGCATGAGACAGACATAAGGCAATTCTTGTAGGGGGGTAGGAAAAAATAGGCTGTTGGTTAACTAGGATCTGCAGCTTATCTAGTAGGTCAGGAAATGGGCAGACTAGGTGGGCCAAGCGGTCCTTATCTGCCGTCAAAGTCTATGTTTCTATGTTTCTATTGTTGCTGAAAATGTTATATACTGATGCAAGTGCCAGAGTCAAATATTCCAAAGTAACTAATGGAGTTAAGCAAGGCTGTGTACTTGTGTCATTGCCTTTTAATCTCTGTACATAATGCCTTGTTGAATGCTTACATGATTTAGATAATGCTCTATATGGATGATGCCATTCTGTTTGTTCAGACTCTGTTAGGCCTCAAAAGAGGCTCAACAGCTGTAATGTAAAATTAAAAAGTGTAGATTTAGAATCTAAAATTAAAAAGTGTAGATTTAGAATCAATTGTCTCCAAAACTAAGATCTTGGTCAGAAACCTAGTAAAATCCTAGAATTTTGACTGCCTGCTCACCAGTAAAAACAAAGAATTTCATGGAATTTGGTGTTTTATACCAGATCAAAAAATCTACAGAACTGTATTTTTCTTATATTTGCTTCCTGTATGATTTTCGATTTGCTTCATTTAATGCTCTGCATATTTAGACTCCTTTTATTCTGATTGTTTATATTAAAAGAATAACAGTAGACTCCTGGCAAAATCTAGAAATTAGACAATCACCATTGCAGTTCCCAGAATTTCAAGTCTTGAAAATGGAATTTCATTACTTTAATCATTATAAATCAGTAACATTGATCATGGTATTTGGAAAGAAGAATGTCAAAAAGTTACAATGGATAATGAATGGTCACACATTTAATGTAGTAAAAGAATTTAGGTACCTTGGAGTTCTTTTTGATCCTGGATATTACTCTTTGAGTATGTGAGGGATTCCTCATGAAAATCCTCATCTGCAGTATCAAGATTTGCCCATAAATTTGCTAGTAATTTATTTAAGGCATTTGAAACAGCATTTGAGGTTAAAGTTTTATGATATGCATTATATGGCAGCAAAGTATGGGGTATTGCAGCAAATTAAATAAACTAGAAATATTGCAAAATAATTTCTTACAAAATACATTAGGAGTTTCAAGAGACACACCCACGTCTTTCATGAGGTTAGAGTTTGGTATGTTGGCTTTAGAAGCAAAAAATCATTAATGTACTTAGATTGTGGAATGCAACACAACATGTGGAAGATATAGGATGCCTAAATTGTGCTGGAACAATGATAGTAATATTTTGGTTAAAAAGAATACTATGAGATGTTGGTTTACTTCCTTAAACTCTATTGTTAAAAAATCTAGCCTATATAAGATATGGTCAGAAGGGCATATATATATATATATATATATATATATATATACATACATACATACGGCTGCCTTTATGTCAGAGTTGGTTCAAAGAATAAAAGATACCTGCATTCAAAAAGATATGGCCAAGGTGCACGGAATTGATAGAAGTAATGTTTATAGTACTGTAAAATGATACTATTCGACAGAACAATATCCATTATATCGTTAAAAACAGCTCATAGAAATGTGTTATGCATCTTTAGATTATGAGCATTGTTGGGTTATTTACCAAATATTGTTACCAACAATGTTATCAGAAATCAAGTCCTATCACGTGCATATAGGCATAAGCAATTGATAACAATACAACACTTACTACATTGCAGAGAATTTGTAAAGGAACACCAGACCTGGATAGAGGGCGTATCTTATAAGAGATTAAGCACATAAAAATGCAAAATGTGCAAATTTAATGTTGTTAATAGACAAAAACATTATGTATGGAGTTGTGCAGTTTGTGCAGGAAGTGATGGATGTCTGCTGGATAGAAAACTGCAAAATTGTATGATTAGAATAGTATGTAATTTTACTTTTAGGTCAATTGTTCTGCTTGTATAAAATCATATATATGTTTAATGGAATAGAAGAAAAGAAATGCTCTTTCTAAATGTCACAATTCTTTGGCAATTTACACATTTAACAAATAAAATTAATTCTAAGTCTGATTCTGGCTGACAGGAGAGTAGGGTGGCACACCAGGCTGCGAGTAGGAGCTGATCGAGTTGGTTGGTGATGGTGCTGGTAATGGATTCCTGAGGGGAAGAAATTAACTTCTCTCACACAACTGAACTGGAATGAGCCTATGGGGTGGCTGCAGGTGGCAGGTGGTACCACTGCCAGTCCCAGAGATGACTAATTAGAGTCTCATGCCACTCAGTGACAATAAACCGGCCAGATAAATGGCAGAAAAAAGTGTCAGGACCTTTGATAGTGAATAATGTACATAAAAGAGGGTGTTGGGGATATAACAGCTTGCAGATGGTGGGAGCCAGTGAGAAGAAGGAAATAAGGGTTTGTGGCTGGGAAACAGGTACAGATAATGGGAGTAAAAGTGCCAGAAAGGGGGAGCGTTGGAGGGACAATGAAAGAGTGAGACAGACAGAGAAAGAGCCAGGATCTCATGCATCGATGATGTGATGAATCTCCACTGCATGTGCCGTTTTTCAGCTGTTGTGTGTCTCACTGTCTCTCTGTCTCTCTCTCTCTCCCTCCTCTCTGTTAGAGGTATGTCAATATAGCTCTGCTATGCAGTCATAAAAACTATAATACTTAGAGTTTGCCTTGACCTTTGCTGATACCCCATATTGGTGGTCCTGATATTATAGATCCAAATGGTATGGTGTTCTTATTGTAAAAAGTGTAATACTCAGTGTTCCCCATTACCTTGACCTAACACTACATTCATTGTCAGCATACTATTGTCTTAAAGCAGTCAGTTCATATTCATTGTCAAAAACACCAGCAAGCTATAATGTATTTTGCCCCTGTCTAACTGGTGATTTACCTATATTTCTATAATCCTCTGAGACACCCTGCCTAGGTTGCCCTCATATTTGTTGTTAGAACCTCCATTGGTTGTCCTTGTACAGCTTAGCATCCTTGTCATAAACTGTTGAGACTGCATTTGTTCAATAGGCCTGTTACTAACTACTGTATGTTCATCCTCTTCTCCCACTTCTTTTATTCGGGTGTCTATGATTAGTATAAATCAGACTACATTCATAAGTCATTTTGCTCCTTGTCCTATGAAGACACAAGTTATGATGTTTCAAAACAAGCAATCTAAAAATAGTTTGATAGATGTATGTGATGTAGAGAGTGTTACGTTGGAGGTTTTAAAATTAACATTATGAACTGGGGCTTGTAAATGTGCAACGCTGATTGGCGGAGACATTTTTGAAACCATGATGATATCGTACTACATCATCAAGGCTTCAGAAAACCTCCAGCCACCAGCCTCCTCACTCTCCCCAATCACATCCGCACCTGTTCCTTCAGTTCCCACCCCGTGACCCTGCCAGTACCAAGGATTCAAGGAATGTACCCCGGAAAGTACATTTTATAGCAGCCTCAGTCTCAGTTAGCTGAAATGTACTGCCACACTGCAACCCGCTACTTTTTTTTAAATGAAGCACTTCTACATGCGACTTTGCCATCTTCCGCTCTCTCCCCAGAGGCACGCGCTCACTCGACCGACCGACTGTTTTCCACACACAGTAGCACTTGGAAAAACATTTTCTGTTTTTCTTTTACTTCAATAAATAAATTCCTTTATGTGCCCTATCAGTTGCCAAGCCAAGCTAAACATTGACAATGAGCAACTTACTGATCAGTTTCCCTGGCTCCTGCCCACAGTAGAGACTTACTTCACAGCTGCACCTCCTTCACAAACTTTAGTTACAGTTATTGCAGTGCCACCTGCTGCCCAGACACTTCCAGGAACTATTTTCTTGAAAGGTAGTCATCCAACACCCCAAAAATGTCATTTTCACAAGGTTATGAATATTTTTTTAATTTGTTTAAGAAAATAAACTTTTGAGCCAGTTCATAATAGCAATAAGGCACCCCAGGGTGTGGTATACCATGGGATATCATCACTTCTCAGGTGGTTGGATGCACTCGGCCTGTGGCCTCTTGCCCAACCACCCAAGGCATGGTGATATCCCATGATATACCACACCCTGTCATGCCTTATTGCTTAATTATGCAATGGCAAGAAAATTTGCTGGACTATGATTGATCAGTGTCTGCCTGAGACAGTGATGATATTACATAATAACATCACTGAGTGGATTTGTTGGAGGATGATATTCTTTTTTCAGAAACAAAGATATATTGCTACACTAAAAATCTACTAAAACCTTTTTTAAATATGTTTTCAAATTTTGTATAACATCAAGTCATTATATAATTGCTATAAGGCACTCCAAGGTGTGTGTTATTGTGCAATGACGTCACTCCTGAGGTGGTGGAAGCACTCGGCTTCACCTCGTGCTTCAACCCACCCCAGGAGTGATGTTATTATGTGATAACACACACCTTGTCATGCCTTATTGTTTAAGTAACCAATCAGTACAAGTATTAGTGAGTTATATTAGATAACTCCTTGACATCTGAAACCCATATAAACACCATGGCCCAGATATTCAAAAGGGTTACGCATGGTGCAACAGTGTTGCACCTTGCACAACCCACTGATGTGCCCCAGTGTGATATTTAAAAGGGAAAAGTGCGCCTGCACAAATCCCGATGCGCCGGGGCGCATCAGTAATGTATGCAGGCACAGGTGGGGGTGCATGCCCATGCATAAACTGCACAGCCCGATATTCAGCCCGGCCATGCAGAGTTATGCAGGTGCAACCCCACCTCGCCTGCACAAAGTTGAGCTGAAAAAAGGAACAAGTCGGGGCCACCCACAGGTGAGCTGCCGCATTGCAGGGCACAACACAGCAGCTGCCACCTGTGGGTGGCCCTCCACTTGTTCCCGCCCGCACTTGACGGCGCCCCATGCCCGATCGCGGGCAGAACCCGATTGTGGGCAGAACAGTATTCCCCACCCCCGAGTAGCCCTATTACGGGCATCAGACCCCCAAGTCCATTATCCCTGGTGGTCCAGTGGACTTCAGGTAGCCCGATCGTGGGTGGCATTCCTCACCCCACATCTAGAAATCCCTGGTGATCTGGTGGCCCCCACCCCACCCACCACAGGCCACCACTCTGCTACCCCCATCAGCCAGCAGGTGGCAGCACCTCCACCAGCCTGCCGCCCCGCCCGCCGACTGACAGCTCAGTAGGGCTGCCGCCCATTAGTTCAGAGCATGAGCCAATGGGTGTACACTGTATTTAGTCAGTCCCAGATATGTGAATGAATTCATTCATTCACATATCTGGACTGATTTTAGTGGTATGGGCTGCATGCCCATTGGCTCATGCTCTGATCCAGTGGGTGTGCAGCCCTACCGAGCTGTCAGTCAGTGGGTGGCGGGGCGGCAGGCGGGTGGGGTGCTGCCGCCCACCGGCTGACTGGGGGAAAGAGGGTGGTGGGGCCCGTGGCAGGCGGGTGGGGCCACCATAGAGCACCAGGATTTGGACTTGGGGTGAGGAAATGTCACCCACGATCGGGCTACTCATGGTCCACTGGACCACCAGGGATATTGGACTTGGGGAGGTCTGATGTGGTCCACTGGACCACCAGGGATACTAGACTTTGGGGAGGTCTGATGCCCGTGATCAGGCTACTCAGGGGTGGGGGAATACTGTTCTGCCTGCGATCGGGCTACTTGGGGGTGGTGGGAATACTGTTCTTCCCGCGATCGGGCTACTCGGGGGAGTGGGGGGAATACTGTTCTGCCCACAATCGGGCTACCCAGGGGGGTGGGGTACACTTCTGCCTGCGATCAGGCTACTCGGGGGGGGAATACTGCTATGCCCACGATTAGGCTACTCGCGGTCC
This sequence comes from Neoceratodus forsteri, assembly GCA_016271365.2. Lineage (NCBI taxonomy): Eukaryota > Metazoa > Chordata > Ceratodontiformes > Ceratodontidae > Neoceratodus > Neoceratodus forsteri. The sequence continues at coordinate 48,505,198 of CM057451.1, forward strand.
ACTGGACCACCAGGGATTGGAGACATGCATTGTCCCTTATGGGATGTAATGCGATCGGGCTGCAGGGGGCGTTGGTCACGACGGCTGCTGCCTGGCAGGGCACCAGGTGCAAGACGTTGGGGATCAGTGCACCTGCATGCTAATGGCATGCAAATGGGGCCATAATCAGATGCAAATGGCCTCCCATGCGCCTTGCATAAATTATGGCCCCATTTGCACGTCACCCTTTGAATATCGCAGGTGCTGTGCATGGCACAATGGAACTTGCGCCACTGCATCTCAATGCTCCATTCTGACCACTTGAGTTCCACTGCACCATGCACAGTGGGTGTGGCCAGGGGGTGATATTCAAAGAAGTTGCGCCATAGCGCAACTTTATTGAATCTCCGCCCTGCCACACCCTGCACAACTGTTTGCTGGAGTGCTGCAGGGGCTTGCGCCACAAAATGGCGCAGTTTGAATATCTGGGCCCATAACTACGAAAGTAAATTCAAGAATCAGGGCTTTGTGAAGGTCAGCCTCCATGATTACATATAAAATGTGAAACACCATTATGATACAGCTAATCTTCCGTGTTCTAGAAATGGGAACTCAGTGTATGGATATGCAAATCAAAAGTCACTTGACGGAGTGAACTTAGCAAACAAGAGAGTGGCAAGATTTGTCTCACAGTGTTCTTATGCAACCCATCACTGTCTCATATATCAAAAATGAAAATGGGTAGTTTGATAGTGCAATGTAAACAAGTACAGTTAGTGTTGATCTTTAAGGTTAAAAATTGATTGATCAAGGGAAATTTACATTTTGGAAATAAAAAAAATGATTATGGACACCCCTTAAGTGATGTTATTCATCAAGGAATGACTATTTCAAAAATACGTACTGTGGTAAATCTGGACAAATGACACCAAATTACAATACTGTTAAACTGTGGAATAAAGTACCTAGAAAATTTAGAAATACTCCTAAATCAAGCACTTTCATTCAAGCTGTAAATGTGGATCTTCTGACACTTGTATGTGTACGGGATGATTGAACGAGCTTATCTGTCCACACTTTATGAACTATGAGATGCAACTGATTGCTTGTTTTGTTCTTGGGAATAGTTAAGAGATTTTTTTCCCACATGTTTGTATTACATTGTAATATTCCATGCAGTGTTTTGATTTGATGGGTGGAGAAATTGTGAACTAGTGACAGTTTGTCTCTAATGTGTGTTTGCTGCATTTTAGGATTACTATATGTAATTATTTTGTTAAACTTTGGAACTCATATGTTTTATGTCAAAGCAGGACAACTTTGTAAAATAGGTCACTCAGCCTAAAGTTTATATCCTGTTGAAAAATAAAATGTTACTACTACTACTACTTGTCCCACTAAGATAGTTTACAGTATCTGTATTGTTCTTTTATCCTTGTCCCTCTTTATCAGTTGCAGTCGCTCACTTGGGGCTAGTTCTAGCACTAGTGTGTATTACCTTTTTTATTTGCCTTCATTTTCTGGTGGGTGGTTTACCTGCTGTTCCTCTTGGGCAGTGGGATGGGTGTTATAAGCCCTATGTCTTTGTAGTGATTACAATAGCAACTCCCCAAAGACTGCTGGGACAGTTTGGCATTTATCATGAAGGAAACTGATCTATGCTTTCTCGCCACTTGTTGAATTCACTGTGTAGGATTTATTTATTTATTTATTTAAGAGAGATATATCGGGAAAGACATACTGAGCTGCGAAGCTCATTTTCAGATGCGTCCTGGGGGAGGGGGTAAGGGATAAGTGCAAACAAGTAGAAGCACAGTAATAACAACACAACAATACACAGTATGTACAATAATACACATTACCAGTAATAACAACACAACAATACACAGTATGTACAGTAATATACATTACCAGTAATAACAATACACAGTATGTACAATAATATACATTACCAGTAATAACAATACAACAGTACACAGTATGTACAATAATATACATTAACAGAGCAAATAATAATGTAGGTTTAACATCAGAAGTGTGAAGTACTTGGCACAAACAAGAAAGTAATGTCACAAATATAGGAAAGGATCAGAGAGAGAGTAAGTAGAGGAGAGTGAGAAAGAGAGGCGGGGGTGAAAAGGTAAAGTAGTGGTTGGAGTAAAAGAGAGGAGAGAAGAGAACAGATTATAATGGGTAGTATGGGAAAATAGAGTGCTGAGGATTAAGAAAGAGTAGAAAGGGTGACTACTGGGGTTGGGAGTTAGTGAGAAAGAAGTAAGGGAGTGGGAGGAAGTGCTAGAGGGGAAAGGGGAGAGGAAGGGGGATGAGGTGGGGTGCCAAGAAGTATAGAGGTTGGAATAGATAAGGAGAAGTGTAGGGCAATGGGGCTAAGGGCATTTATAGGAGGGGGCAGTGTGACCTTGAAGAAGAGATGAAAGAGAGCATTTGGAGGTGGTAAAGCAAAGTGTTAGTGGAAGGGAGTTCCAAAGATGAGGGAGACAGGAGAAATCAAACTGGCAAGCTAGGGATTTACGAGAGGTGAGCAAAAGAGAATGATAACCTGAGTTACGGAGGATGCTAGTGCTCATTCTTTTGCTCTCAGGTGGTAACATTGAACTCAGTCCTGGCCCATGCCCCACCAACTCCTGCATCTCATCCTCTACAGATCCTATCAGACTAATAACAAGGGCCTAAAGCTGGTTCATATTAATGTCAATAGTCATAGCCCAAAGCTATTTGAGCTGGAGGCCTGGGTAACACTGCATACTCTAGATGTTTTTGCTATCACTGAAACCCAGCTGAAACCTCATGTTCTCATACATGAAACTGAGATTTCTGATTATAATGCAATTAGAAAGGCTTGGTCAGTAAGAAAGGGGGAGGTGTCATTTTGTATATTTAGGAAATCTCACTATCAGCTCTGTCCAACTCAACCAGTGAATGCATCTTAGTTAAACATCTTCTGGGTAACATTAAGCCCTCATTTGTGGGCTCTGTTTATAATCCTCCTTCTTTGGCTAAGCCTGCTTTTGATAGCCTAGTGGTTTGTCAAAGAGAACTTCCCCTGGTGAACTCAATTCAATGAAATGTTATTAGGGAATTTACTACTGAGATAATCTCATTTTCAGTGGTGTCCCTGCAGGCAATCATATACAGTCACAAGTTACAATAAGACTTATAATCGAGCTAAACATACAACACTCAAATAATCATAAGAAAATATCAGTGGCCCACTCTACAGTGACACTCCGACAGCAAAACCTGAAAACAGGCCATTACAGTGACAGTCACTGTAATGGTCTGTTTGCACCAATGCTTTTCTCCTGGTGTTCTGCCCCCTCCCTGGAACAACTCTGACCTGAAACTGATTATATTGATATCTGGGGTGTGTGGGGGGTATTGCTCCCCCAAAACACTTCCTTTTGTGATGACACAATGCCGGTGTCGGTATTGTTCCATCACTGTGTGGGAAGTCAGCAAATTTACTGTTGACCACAAGTGGTGCTTCCAGAAAATATATATCACATAAAAATTCATTTTGCTAGGTGACATTTACAGTACCTAAACTGGTCTACTGGGGAGGGGGGGTCCTTGTAGTTATAAAACTGCTCTTCTTGATGCCTAGGGACTCTTTGTTTAACGCTGTGGGTATGCAGTGTCCAAATGCCACAACTGCACTTGATTTTGCATTCCTGGATGCAGTTACAGTATCTGGACCTGCTTTATGGCAGCTGTTAGCTAAGGCTGGTCACAAGCTACTAAAAGATGCATGCAAGAGGCCCCAGCTTGGACACACAAAGTAGATCATGTGAATGTAGTCTAGCAGGCATTTAAAGCAGCAGAATTTGATAGCTGGAAAACACTTCATCATGTACAGTGGCGTGAAAAATGATTTGCCCCCTTCCTGATTTTCTCTATTATTGCATATTTGTCACACTGGATGTTTTCAGGTCTTTAGACAAAATATAATATTAGATAAAGGGAACCTGAGTGAACAAATAACACTTTTTTTTTTTACTTATTTCATTTATTTAATGAAAAAAGTTAACCAACACCAACTGGCACTGTGTGAAAAAGTAATTGCCCCCTAGTTAAATCAACCCAATTAAAGGGATAATTAGAGTCAGCTGATTGAACACAGCCAGGCTTGATTACAGCCAGCCCTGCTCAATATAAACCTCACTTATTTTGGCCTTACCATCAGAGTCACGTTGCCAGCACAAAGATTCAACAAGCACATTATGCCATGATCAAAGGAAGTTCCTGAAAAGATCAGAAAAAAATTAGTTGCCCTCTATCAGTCTGGAAAGGGTTACAAAGCTATTTCTAAGGCTCTGGGACTCCATCGAACCACAATGAGAGCCATAATCTCCAAATGGAGAACACTTGGAACAGTAATGAACCTTCCCAGGAGTGGGCAGCCTGCCAAAATTACTCCAAGGGCGCAGTGTAAAATCATCCAAGAAGTCTCAAAGGATCCTAAAACAACATCCAAAGAACTGCAGGCTTCTCTTGCCTCAGCTAAGGTCAGTGTTCATGACTCCACAATCAGAAAGAGACTGGGCAAAATGGGCTTCATGTGAGTAGCAAGGTGGAACCACTGCTAACCAAGAAGAACATAAATGCTCGTCTCTCATTTGCCAAGAAGCACCTGGATGATCCACAAGCCTTTTGGGAAAATGTTCTATGGACAGATGAGTCCAAAGTGGAACTTTTTGGACAACATGGATCCCATAATGTCTCGCGTAAAGCAAACACAGCATTCCACAGTAAGAACACCATACCAACAGTCAAACATGGTGGTGGTATTGTGATGGTGTGGGGATGCTTTGCTGCCTAAGGACCTGGATGACTTGCCATAATTAAAGGAACCATGAATTCTGCTCTGTACCAGAAAATTCTTAAGGAGAATGTCCAGTCATTCCTTCAGCTGGCTGAAGCTGAGCGTAGTTTGGGTCATGCAGCAAGACAATGATCCAAAACACAAAGCAAGTCCACATCAGAATGGCTAAAAGAAGTAAAATTAAAGTTTTGGAGTGGCCTAGTCAAAGTCCAGACTTAAACCCAATAGAGATGCTGTGTAGACCTAAACGAGCAGTTCATGCTCGAAACCTACCAAATGTTACTGAATTAAAGCAGTTCTGCGAGGAAGAGTGGGTTAAAATTCCTCCACAGCGATGTGAAAGACTGATATTGAATTATAGGAAGTGTTTGGTTGCAGTCATTGCAGCTAAATGTGGCATAACCAGTTATTAAGTGTAAGGGGGCAATTACTTTTTCACACAGTGCCAGTTGGTGTTGGTTAACTTTTTTTCATTAAATAAGTGAAATAAAAAAAAAACAAGTGTTATTTGTTTACTCAGATTCCCTTTATCTAATATTACATTTTCTCTAAAGACCTGAAAACATCCAGTGTGACAAATATGCAATACTAGATAAAATCAGGAAGGGGGCAAATACTTTTTCACGCCACTGTAGTTGTTTAGCAAAAATGTATTTCTGGCATCCTAAGATTAATGTTTAGTGTATTTGTAGTTTTCTCAGATATTTCTAAAACAGCTTTTAGAGCTAATTCTGTAATTAATGACCCACATCATTAAAAGTGGCCATCACTCACAATTTTTAAATATCTCTTCCACTGAGGCTATTAGTTAAATGTACATGCTAGATTCATAATGATTTGGATGGTGCTACCAGATGTTTTTGATGGTGAAAAGCACAGCACTGTACCAATATATTTAATTTTTTCATGGTCGGCACAGCACCTGAGTGGGAACTTTCAAAAATGTCAAAATCCCATATCTTGGTTCAAGAATGAAAGAAAAGAGATTGAAAGAGTCTAGAGAGATTGCTGCTGCACAGAATTGACCAGCTCAGCTTTTCCGGACTGTGGACAGATTGTGCACTCCAATCTGTCTTCAGCTCAGAAGAGCCTTTTCTCAAGAATGGTGTGAGGAGTTTGCTCAATTCTTTTCAGATAAGGTTGCCACAATTAGGACTGACGTCCGCTTGACCCTCCCTAATGGGAGCTGTGATGGTCAACAGGAGATGTCGGACACCCAATTTGTGTGGTCTGACTTCAGCCTTTCCACAATCAGTGACATTGTGATGGTCATCCAGTCATTGTGTCCGACCAACTGTGGTTTGGACCCGGGCCCCACACATCTCTTAGTGGACTGTGTGGATAAAATCAGTCCGGTCCTTGCTGAGATAGTCTGGAGGTCTTTGGAGAGGGGAATTTTTCCAAATCCTCTGAAGAAGGCTGTGGTTCTGCCCCTTCTTAAGAAGTCCTCCTTGGACCCGGATTGTCTGGCCAACTACAGGCCTGTCTCTAACCTGCCCTTTGTGGGTAAGGTTATTGAGAAGGTGGTCGCGTTGCAGCTGGATGATCATTTGACCAGCCACAATGTCTATGATTCTCTCCAGTCCGGATTTAGGAAGAGACATAGTACTGAGACAGCTCTTGTCCGGGTACTAAATGACCTCCTAATAGCGAGAGATCGAAAGACCAGTTCCATCTTGGTCCTTCTTGATCTCTCTGCAGCATTTGACACTGTGGACCATGGTGTGCTATTGGGGTGCTTGTAGTTTTTCTGTGGGCTATCTGGTACAGTCCTCGGTTGGTTTCGATCTTTCCTCGAGGATAGGACTCAGAGGGTGGTCTGGGATTTTTTCCTTGACATCATTCCCCTGTGGGGTGCTGCAGAGCTCCATTATGGTGCCCATGTTGTTTGCGGTGTATATGCTGCCGTTGGGAGCGATTATTAGGCAGTATGGTTTGAGTTTTCACTGCTATGCCGATGATACTCCACTGTACATGTCCTTTGTGCCCGGCCAAGATGCTGCCATTTCGGTCTTTAACAACTGTCTAGCCGAAATCCAGGGCTGGATGAATGTGAGTTGGCTGCAGTTGAAACCAGAGAAAACTGAGGTGTTGGTTGTGGACCCAGGTCACCAGGAGGTGGGTTTGTTGCCGGGATCACCCTTGGGATTATGGCTTGGGGGTGTTCAGCTAACTACCTCAGACCGGGTGCGAACCTGGGCGCCAGGTTTGATGACTGTTTGACACTTAACTCTCAGGTGTCGCAGCTGTCAAAGTCTCTTTTACCATTTGAGAAACACCGCCGGGTGAAGCACCTGGTTCCTCCTGACGATCTTCCTACTTTGGTCCACGTGTTCATTACCTCCCGCCTTGACTACTGCAACGCCCTTTATCTTGGGCTACCGGGGGTTGATATTCGCCCCCATGCTGCTAGTGCAGAATGTGGCAGCCAGGCTATTGACTGGTTCTTCTAGGGCCAGTCATATAACGCCTGTGCTCTGCGGACTGCACTGGCTGCCAGTATGCTGGCGAATCACCTTCAAGGTCGGTTTGCTGACCTATAAGGCCCTACACGATCAGGGACTCGGTTACCTGAAAGATCTTCTTTGTCTCTACTGTCCCTCCTACTCTCTCCGATCCACTGATGAGGGATTGCTGGAGATTCCCAGGGTTCGTTTAAAGACATCTGGGGCCAGATCTTTTAGTTTTGTGGCCCCAACCCTGTGGAATTCTCTACCTCATCAGGTGCGAGATTGCCCGACTCTCCAAAGTTTTAAGGGGGCGTTAAAAACATTTCTTTTTAGCCATGCATACAATGATTTTTAATGCTGCCACCTTGGATACATTTTTAACATTGTTTTAATTATTTATTGATTTTTATTATGTTATGTACAGGCGCCTTGGTTTTGGAAAGATGCCTTTTACAAATAAAGTTCGATTTGATTTGATTTGAAAATGAAAAGAAAAAGTGGTATCTTGATATTTTGGCCAGACAAGCATTATTGTAGAACAAAAACTATATGGTTAACTAACAAATACTACTGCTTTAAATGGTGCAGGGGATGGAAAATCCTGTTTATTTATTGCACGTCCAGTTCAGTATATCTCAGATGTACACAAAACTTGCAGTAAACAATGCGGGCTGAAAATTGGGCTCAAGAAGCAAAGCACAGTTTACTTAAAACGAAAGTAGTTTGCTCCACACAAACTCTTCCAATAGGCTGCCCTGTATCTTGTACAAACTAAAATGTAAAATTCCCAAGGTACATTGGAGCTAGGGGTAATCAGAATCAGCAAAATTCCAGACGTGGACTGGAGCATCCCAGCAGCAGCATCAACTAGGAGCAGATTTATCCTGGACTCCCTTCAGGGTGCCTTCCTCAAGCAACTGGTCATGGAACCAACTCGGCAGAAGGCAATATTGGACCTTCTGCTCACGAACAGGGACAGTGTGATGGGGGTAACAGTGGGGAGCACCTGGGCTACCAGTGACCACCAGTCATTGTGGTTTGAAATCACAGAAAGAGCAGAACCAAACCCACAAAACACGTATCCTGGATTTTAGGGGCAGACTTTGGGAAAATGGGAAATACTTGAAAGAGGCATTAAGGGAATGGGACAGGAATCAGGGTTGAGGAACAGTGGGCAGTATTTAAAATGGGGATTATAAGAACAACAGAATTATGCATTAAGCAGGTTAGCAAGAGGAAAAGGAAGAGGAGACCATTATGGTTTTCCAAAGAGGTAGCAAAGAAAGTGAAAGCCAAAAGATAGCTTCAGGCAATACAAAAAGACACAGGCAGAAGGGGATAGGGAGAAGTACCAGGAGAAACAAAGGGAGGCAGGGAAGTCAGTAAGGAAGCCAAAGCTCAGACAGAAGAACACATTGCAAAATCAGTGGTTAAAGGGACAAAACCTTTTACAGGTACATAAGTGAAAAAAAAGAAAGGAAAGGAGGATAGTGAGACTGAAGGGGAGGATGGGAGTCGGCTGGAGGATGACAACAGTAAAGCTGACATATTGAACAGGTATTTCTGCTCAGTCTTTACTGAGGAAGAGGGGGGTAATGGGTCTGAAGGGAGTACAAGGGGTGAGAATGGTGCAGAAATGGACACAAGTCCCTTTACATGAGAAAGGGTCCTGAAGGAACTGGAAGTAATAAGAGTTGACAAAGCAATGGGGCCAGATGGGTTGCACCCCAGGGTCCTTAAAGAACTAAGAGAGGTGGTGGCTGAACCTCTGGCTATCCTGTTTAGCCAATCACTGGAAACAGGGAGGTACCCAAAGACTGGAGGACAGCAGATGTAGTCCCTTTATACAAAAGCGGGAACAAAGAGGAAGCAGGGAACTACAGACCAGTCAGCCTCACCTCGGTAGTGGGAAAGATCATGGAAGCACTACTGAAGGAGAGATTAGTGGAACATCTGGTTGTCAATGGACTACAGGACCCAAGGCAGCATGGTTTCACCAGGGGAGGTCATGTCAGACCAACCTCATTGAATTTTTGACTGGGTGACTAGGAGGTGGATCAGGGAGGGCAGTGGACATGGCCTATCTGGACTTCAGCAAGGCCTTTGACACTGTGCCACATAGAAGACTATTACACAAACTGTGGAATATAGGGTGTGGGCAGGACAGTAGTGTGGTGGGTAGGTAACTGGCTGGGTGGCAGGACACAGAGGGTGGTGGTAAATGGCTGTCCACTCACAGAGGAAGAGTGACCAGTGGGGTACCACAGGGATCAGTGCTGGGACCGGTCCTATTCAACATCTTCATCAGTGACATTGCAGCAGGATCTAGAAGGCAGAATTTCACTGTTCGCTGATGACACAAAGCTCTGTAACAGAGTAGACACACCAGAGGGTGTAGACAGAATGAGAAGGACCTGCAGAAACTTGAAGAATGGTCAAGGGTTTGGAGTTGAAATTCAATGCAAAGAAGTGCAAGATAATGCATATGGGGCACAAAACCCTGGCATAATATATCAGTTGGGGGTGAGGATATAGCATCCACCAAGCAGGAAAGGGATCTTGGGGTTGTCATCTCTGATGACCTCAAGGTAGGGAAACAGTGACAAGGCATCAGGTAAAGCAAATAGGATGCTGGGATGTATAGGCAGGGCATCACCAGCAGGAAAAGGGAGGTCATAATTCTGCTATACAAGACACTAGTGAGGCCCCACCTGGAGTACAGTGTACAGTTCTGGAGACCATACCTACACGTAAGGACATAGACAGGGTAGAGAAGGTTCAGAGGAGGGCAACAAAGATGGTGCATGGATTGCATCACAAGTCCTATGAAGACAGGTTGAAGGAACTGAAACATGTACTCCTGGAGGAGAGGAGGGAGAGAGGGATATGATAGAGACATACAAGTATCTTACAGGGAGGAACAGGTGCAGGAAAACACTATTTTTAAGCGAAAAAAGATGTTCCAGGACTAGAGGCATGGGATGAAGTTGAGGGAGGACGATTCAGAGGAAACGTGAGAAAGAATTTCTTCACAGAACGGGTGGTGGACAAGTGGAACACCCTGCCAGAGGAAGTGGTGGGGGCTGAAACAATCACAGGATTTAAGAATGCATGGGATAGACATAACAGAATTCTAGAGGTCAGGGGTAAGGGGAAACGGACTTCTAGGAAAACAAACTGAACTTACAAGCTCAAATGGGCAGACTGGGTGGGCCATAGGCCCTTATCTGCCGACACTGTCTATGTATCTATGTATCTATGTATAAAATCCAGTCTGTCATCAGATTAGGATTTCAGAATAATCTGGTTCTGATTCTGGTTCCGAGTCGGAACCAGAATCAGAATAGGAAATCTGATTCTAAGAAGGGTCCCACTTGGGCATGTTATATTGAACAGGAATGGGAACATTGTTTAACCAAGAGTAGCACACTAAGCCGAAGCTTATTTCCAGATGTGACCTGGTAGCACAAGGAAGTTAAGTGACTTGCTCAGGATCACACAGTATGCACCTAGGCAGCTGTGGGATTCAAACCCAGGTCTCCAAATCTGCAGCTCAGAGCCTTAACCCACTGCATGATATTGCCTCCTAGTCCATGTAGAGGGTGCTACCAGTGGTAACTGACAGAGACCACTGGCAACTATGATGGGAGGATGGGCAGTGGGTGGGAAGTGTCCTTGCCTGCAGGATGAAAACTGGGACCAGAATTGAAATCAGATTGTGATCCTGATTCCAGAACCACAAATTTCAGAATTTGGATTTTTGGATTTAGAATCCAAAAATCTTAATTTCTGATTTTGGACTGTAATATGGTTAAATTAAATTCCAGATTCTAAATTCTGATCACCCATACATGGAACTGATGTTGTTGAGAAGATAGTATACTGTCTGTATAAACTAAGTACTGCTGTCACCAGTGTTAACTTTTTCTTACACTCTTCTAGCATGAACTTTGTTCTGCAGAAAAACTATTGAAATGATTAGTACCATTTTCTTGCAGAAGAAGCATAACAGGAGCATAACATATTGGAGGGTGTTTTCTAGTGTTCACTGGGTGTTTGTTAAATGGTTGCTGCCTGTATATGTTTTTGAAATAAATAAATAGATTTAACACATTCCAAAGTACACCATTAGTTGTGAAGTTTCTCCTGTTATGGCTGCAGCTTGTCTGTGATACAAGGTAACGTACAATGACATGATGTTCCACTTTTAGGACATTTAGACTGACCAGTCAGTCTGCATAGCACCACTGAATGGCAAGGATCATTCCTGCCACTCGAGTGCATAATGCATATTAGGTAGGATGAGGATCACTGATCTAGTCAAAATCTTTGCATATTCCCTCCCATCCATTCATGGATTGGGGATCAGGAGAGGGCCTTTTTGAGAAAGTTATCTATGTGGCCTTCAACAGGTTGGACTATGGAGGGGGTGTGCCATAAAAAGTAAAGACCAGGGTTGGGATTTTCACAAGGCATAACATGGGAAAATCATTTAGTTATATCAAATGGAATTTTCAGAAGTCATTAAATGGATGTAACTCCTAGTTATGTCGTGTGATATTTTCAAAGGTCATAACATGGTGCTATTTTCAGATGTTTTACCAGCAGAATGTTTAGCTATTTTATGTTACTTTACATCTGTTTTTTTTTTTTAAATAGAGAAATGCTAGACATAGATGTAAATGATAGACTACATTACATTAAGTCTGAAAACTGTGTCCAGGCACATTTGTACCTGGTCTTTACAAAACTGGGCGTGATTAAGTCAGAGTTTTGAAAATTGGACATAATTATGTCATGGCTTTGCAAATTGGACATAGGGACAATTTTGCTTATGTCCAAATTTGTGCAATAGAAAACTGCATCTAGACATAAGCTTTGACCACCCCCTTCCCATATCTGGAACTGGTCAGGACCAGCAGCTCTTTAAAATGTCTTTACAGTATATGAGCCACAGAGGGAAGGGGTGGGGTGGAGGGTGGGCAACCATTGGGGGTGGCCTTGGGACTATCTCAGGCCACCTGTACAGGGGGACAGGTGGTTTTATGATTTTTTTTTAAATATTCTTTTTTTCTGAATACAAATACATAAAGTGGACACTATTTGTTATTTTGTGCTGAAAAATGAGTTTCCTGGTATTAACCAATCCATTGTACATCCCTAGTGCCAGGTGCCATGACTATCTTCATAGGTGGAACTTCCTGACATTATGGTTCAAGACAGAGTTTTATCCAAGTCTTCTGCATAGTCAGGGCATCAGCAAGACTAAACAGACAGATATGGATTATCTGACATCTCTACCAGGATATGGGGGCGTACGCTGAGGCTCTGAGGTGGTACCCTTTGGAATAAAATTAGGAGGTATATTTTTTTCCAGAGAGAGGTGAACCTGTGGAACAGCCTACCAGCAAAACCAAAGGATATAAAGACAGTAGCGGCCTTCAAGATATATAAGTCTGGATAAATTTCTGCTTACCAAGGGAGTCAAAGGGTACCCTGCATAACAGAGAGGGTGGGAAAACTCAGTTAATATGTTTGCATAATCTGCATTTTCATCTCTGCTAATAAAGCTGAGGGGATGAACATAGACCTACTACAGTGTCTCCTCTGACCTTAAATTACTACTATATGTTAGTTGTTACTATGCATAATTGCATTTAATAGCAAAGGACATTATTACAGTATGGAAAATGAATATAGGGACTGGGAGTGGGGCGGGGAATTGATTTTCAGTGAGAGTGAAGCCAAGATTATTTCCAAAGTCTACCTCCTCAACTTCATGAAATGCAGACATTTAAAAATAAAGTCTATAATTTGTGAAGTTTGGTTGAAGCAAATCTCAGAAAACATGCACAGCTCTGTTAATATGTACTGTACAACATGCAATGGTGACTGGAACAAACCCTTATAATCCTAGAAGTACAGTTTATGTAGTTTTTATGTACAACATATATATGGCATTTAAGGAACCATTGCTCTAGAGATACTATTTATTTAACTCATCAAGGGAATAAAGTTTAAAGAAGTAGCATATGAAATATACAGTATATACATTAAGCAACCAAAAATTGTATACCACCAGACAAGAAACGTGTGGATTGGCAGTCTCTCTTTAAGGCAGTTCAGTTTAAGAAGCAATCAATATTGATTATGCTTTATGATTCTTGTACCAAGAACTCCCTAACTGTTAGATACTGTATCTTTTGATTTACATTGATGTGTCGAATTTCTGTTGCTGGGCTGTATTGTACTGCACGCATATTAAGTTCATTTTATATAACTCTAAAGGGGCAGGATTACTTCTACTAATCAGAAGAGGGATTTCTTCAGTAGTTGGATTGTTTGCAGATTATTTTACAGCCCTCTAAATGTTTTACAGTGCTGTGTGGAATTTCAGATTTTGAAATGAATGGAATTTAGAGGGATTTTGGAAAATTGTGCCTATCTCCTCAGAATTCTGTTGGTAACAGAGTTCTGAAATTTTTAAAGCAGAATGGTTTTCAAGGATTAGTAGCCTGCAGTTTCAATAAACCGCAGATTCCTTTTCTGCAATCCATGGAAAGTTATTTCACAGCTTCCACAGAAATGTTTTTCAGAATTTGAAAAGAAGTTCTGAAAAGCAATTCAGAAGAAGAACTGCCATTCCCCACTAATTCAACCAGTAAAATTTGGCATTCCACACAGCTCTAATATTTTGTTTACAATTTTTTTTCATGTGTGTTTATTGTATAAAATGAGTTGCTTATGGTAGAGTATGCTTGCAAAGGTTAGACATATTGGACTTTGTAGCATGTAAAACATATACATACAGTAGCTGGTGTAGTATGGACTCTCACAGCTGCACACCCCACTACATTATTTATGAACTGAATTATTTCATGTATGCATGATATAAACTTTTTTTTATCAAAAACATGAGAAGTGTAATATATTGCCATTGCAGCCAGAACCATCCATTGTGGATAAGACAATTTCAACTAAATGAGTACACTTAGACATTTGGGGTACGTATTAGAACTCCTCATTACAGCATACTAGTTTCTGTTGATTTTGCCTCTGACAGAACTAGTAAGATGAATATTCTACAAATTTTATATTGATCATATAGTCAAGTTGGGATGGTGGTTTGCTGCTTTAGTATTCCAGTACAAGTTCATTAGACCATAATTATTTTATTAATTTATGTATTTATACACAGTATGTACGTACAGTAGGCATGTATTTGGTAACAGGTTGATTCTTCTTGCAGAAACTGCACATTTACAGGAGTGACCCACAGGTCAAACATATACATACAAAATAGGATACATAGCAGCAATATAGTAACAGAATATATTGCATCAGTGTAGTATCCAGGGTGATGCATAATAAAATAAATGCTTTGTGATTTAGTACTGAAGCACAGGTCTCTAATAGTTGACCTCAAATGCAGTTTATTTGCAATGCCTCATAAAAGTACATATATTTCAGCACCCTTATGACAAGAAAATTGTTCTTCTATGATGTCTCTGCTTTCAGATTTTATTAGTCCCCATAGCCCTTTCCCTGAAAGTATACACACTACACAGGTCTTGGAGAAATTTCTGCAGCTATGTTTATTAAATGACTTATACACAATAATTGGAGTGGTATGCACAGCTGGGAGAACTTGTCAGTCACCTCAGAGTCTCCACACACCTTATCATGAAGGTGAATATCCCTGTGCGGACAGAGGGAATGATATATCTCTCTGGGTTGGCTGAACTGCAGAGAGTGAGTAAGTAAGTCATGTGGTAGGGTGATAAGCGACCACCCCCAGTGTGGTGGCACTGCTCCCATAGGCAAGTCCAATGTTGTAGGACTGTGACTTCCCCCCAAATGGGGTCTATGTCTTGTGGCCCTACAACCTCATGCTGACCAGGGAAGAAGAGTACTTTGGAAACATTTGACTCTTCCCTCTTTTCCCCTTTTCCCATCACTCTGTGAGACTCCCAAGCTGCCACAGGATACACACAGTTAAATGCCCCAAGCAGCTCACTTCAGATACTCCTCCTAGACCTGACAGAATGACCCAAGTAACAAGACCCAACCATTGTCCCATAAATGAACACAATTCTTAGCATAAAGTTCCCAGCAGGAGTGTTGATATTACTGTGCCGTACAATGGCTCTCCCAATGGATTCAATGAAAAGCCGCATCTAGCTGTTGATGCATATGCATGCTTTATTAATAGCCTGAAATTTCTCTGCATGCTGCCAGTCATGCCACTGGATAATGTGGGTCCAAAGAATTCTGATCTCTGCCCACCATTCATGAATGGCTCATATGTCCTCCTTCATCCTGACAAGGAAGTCAATCTTCTGGCGTCCGAGGTTGTTTATGCCCAGATGAACCAGTAGAATATCAAGTGAACTCCCATGCTGGGCATCCACTGTCAGCCTAGGAAGAAGTTCCTCTCATCACATGCTTCTCTGTCCCAACCAATTCATTCTTGCTTTCTGTGGTGGAGTCACCATGCTCCTCCCCGAGGCTGACGTCCTGCTCTTTCCACAGCCCAGTGAATGAAGAAGTGTCTGCAGATCCAAACTCACATTGGACCATCAAGGGAACCTGGAAAAAAGCAAGACATTGTTAAAGCAAGTGTGGTCTCATATAACAAAAACACTTGTGACCTCCACTGGTGCTGGGGCCCATATTTGCCAGGCCATAAGGCCCTGGGCCTTGGCATTCATTGCCATCCAAATCTTGAAAGAATGGGTATTGTATTCCTTGAAATTCAACCCCACAGAGTGTACTGCAAGGTTAAGACATGCCTAAACTGGTAGCCATTATGGGTGTGCTATCTGCATACCGCAGAAAGGCCAACCACTCCTGAGAGTGAAAGGACATGTAATCTGTCACTATGGTCTTTATGTCCCACATTGACCCTGCTGGAGTCCACATGATGCATCAGCAACCTATTCCTCCTTGGTTGATCTAATTCTTGTGGTGCCAGATGTTTACACAGCAGATACGGGCCTATGGCCCACCCAGTTTGCCCATTTGAGCTCGTAAGATCACTTTAAGTTTTTCTAGAAGTCTGTTTTGTTTGTTGCACTACACAGAGACCCTAAACATCCTGCAGAATTTCAATAAAATACAGTCTTGAGTACCCAACATCAAATGGGGACCAGCAGACTTCTAGAAGGGCATTCCAAATTTTATCTCTTTTTTTTCCTTCTATTTTATCTCCTTTCTGGTCAGCCCCCTTCAAATGAATGCCCCAGCCCCATCACCCTGAACTCCACTGGGAATTACCACCAGTTGTCTTCACTCAGGGCTTTCTCACCCAGCAGGGTCAGTGGGGTTCCCCAAGCCCCATAGTGGTCCAGATCCAGTTTGGGCCAGTGTGCCCAGCTAGTTGGGTGCTGGTCTATGAGCACTCATCAGCATCCTGCCACCTGCATTTTCTATTTTCATTCCCCCAGGTGATATGGCATGCAATGACATCAAGGGTGCATATCACGTGATCCCATGTGACATGCACAGATGTCTGTCATGCCTCACAGCATTCTGTCCCAGGCTGACTTCCTCCCAGCATCTGCCTGGGGCCAAGCAAGCACCAGACTCTGCCCCCCTCCCCCTCCAGAACAGGAGAGCAGTCCTATGGATGCTCAGTTCTCAGGTCATCAGCATCGCAAGAGGTAGTACTACTGCTGCAACGGTGGGCTGGCTAGCATCCACACTTTCTCAAGAATTGCCAGGCTAATTGGGTGCTGTTGGTCAACCCACAGTGGGATCTCTTTGCTCCAACCCTCAAAGGTTTTCCAACCCTTGAAAGTTTGTGTCATGTCAGTGAAGCCCCACACCCAAGAGAACCAGGACAAACCAGCCAGGTGCTGGCCCACAACTTTGGGTGTCAGCTGCTGACACTTAGCTTCCATAATGTTACTGCACATCTGCTCTGCAGGAATAGACCAGCTGTTAGGCCAACCCCCCTCTGCATGGACAGCATTGTAGTGTTCATCCAATGGAGATATGCTGCTCTGGTTGGGGGGGGCATTAGTGTTACCTATACACTCCCAGGCCTCAGGTTCACCACCTTCCACAGAAAAGACAGGACTGGATATGGATGCCAGTCCACTGCTGTAGACAAGTTCCTGAACTTCTGCCACTGTGAATGAAATGAAGCATCAGCAATACCTTTCTCAATGCCGGGAACATGTACAGCCTTAAAGTGGATATTCAAAAGCATACATTTGAGGACAAAAATCCTCATGAGATCACCCCATGTACCTTTTGCCCCAAGTTTCACATTGATAGTGTGGACTACTCCCATATTGTCAGATGAAAATGTACCCTTCTATTCTATAGCTAGGGGGCCCCACAAGCAGAGTGCCACCACTACTGGAAAAATAAATTCCAGCAGGATAATCCACTCCATGTGTCCCACTACTGCCCAACTTGGGGGTCATTTGGCAGCACACCACTCACCCTTTAAATATACCCTGAATCTCAGTCTCCCTGATGCATCCATAAACAGTTCCAGCTCCTGGCTGGTGATTGTCACTGGCCATACTGAGAATCTGTTAAACTGGGAAATTAAGGGAGACCACACTTCCAGATCTTCCCTGAAGCCCTCTGTCACCAGAATCAAGTGCTGGGGCTTCTGTGCAGCAGCTTCCAACTTAGTCATTCGCTGTAAAAATGTCCTTCCCATGACCCAGCAGGCAAAGATTAAGTGACCCCCAACTGTCAAAACTCCTTCAGGTAACCTTCTTGACCACTATTGCATGGCTTGGAAGGATCTTTACAGCCTCAATCTTATCATGTGGTAAGAGGCATTCCTTCACCCCTGCATCTGTTTTGATGCCCAAAAATGTCATGACTGAGTTTGGAGGCTTAAAGAGTTAGTGTACTGCCTGGAATTAACAGTAACTTTCAGATGTAGTCAGCCATCACTTCTTATGTCGAAAGTATTTTTTATTTTCTGTTTGCTAATTAGAAGATTTGTCACCTGACAGTACTGGGATGATGTGTGGAACAGCACTCTGTCTGGAGGCTAAAAAAAGTCATTTCTGTTCCTGCCACTACATCATGAACACTGAGACCACACTGACTGTGACACCATAATGTGAAAGGTCATGCACATAGGAAACAGAAATCCAAAAAAGGAGTATTACCTAGGAGGTGACCGTCTGGCTGCTTCAAACCAGGAGCAGAACCTGGGAATCACAATCTCAGATGACTTGAAAGTTGGAAAGCAGTGCAAGAAGGCAGCAGTAAAAGCCAACAGAATGCTGTGTTGCATCGGGAGGAGTATTACGAGCAGGAGAAGAAGGTGGTTCTGCCACTGTAAAGATCACTGGTCAGGCCTCACCTGGAGTATGGAGTCCAGTTCTGGAGGCCTCACCTCAGAAAGGATATAGACCAGGTGGAAACAGTGCAAAGAAGGGCGACAAAGATGATTCGGGGCTGCAGAACAAGTCCTACGGGGAGAGACTGAGGGAACTGAATATTTACTCCCTGGAACAGAGAAGAGAGAGAGAGAGAGAGAGAAAGAGAGAGAGAAGGGACATGATCAAGACTCTAAAGTACATTAAAGGCATAAACAAGGTACAGACTCAGGAACTATGTCACGTCAAAAGGGGCAGGGGGGGCATGATCTCAGGCTGCAAGTAGGGGAGTTCTCTACTAACTCAGATAACCGAAAACAAGGATGAACTCCATTGCAAGTCACATGATAATTAACAAACAATAGCTGCTTTTATTGTATTAAACACACATAAATGGGGCAACAGTTTTGTGGCTTTCACCACTTCTTCAGGCCCATACAACAGTGTTGATCTGTCTACTAAAACTATATTCCTTCATCTCACATCTTGTAAGTTTATTCCATCTCTTTCTTTTCATCTCCCAATTTTACTCATAGAAACTTGCTGTCTCCCCTATCTCGGGACTTGACCTAATTCGCCAGACAACGTGGCTGCAGAGGTCTCAGTGTCTCCCTGGATATAGGAGCTCCTGTATCCAGGGAGACACTTACAAGATGTGAGATGAAGGAATATAGTTTTAGTAGACAGATCAACAGTTTCCCCATTTATAAGTGTGTTTAATACAACAAAAGCAGCTATTGTTTGCTAATTATCATGTAACTTGCAGTGGAGTTCATCCTTGTTTTCGGTTATCTGAGTTTTTGTGTTGCCAGTATAAGATGACCCAAGTACAGAACTGGCATATGAAAATTAGGGCATCCTAATCACCCATACCTTTTGCAAAGCTCTCTACTAACTCCAGAAAGTTTTTCTTCACAGAAAGAGTGGTGGACACCTGGAATAGCCTGCCCCCAGATGTTATAGAGGTGAATACTATGGTGGGATTCAAGAATGCATGGGATAGACACAAGGGAGCCCTTATACCAAAAGGCAACTAAGGGAATCTTATAGAAGAACTAAAATAGGCCACAAAATGGGCAAATTAGATGGACCTGGTGGTCTCTTTCTGCCATCAACTTCTATGTTTCTGTGTTTCTATAGTTCTATGTTTCTATCACCAGTAACCAAGGAGAACCATTTCTCATTGCCAGATTATTCTCTTCCACAAGAATCAGCAGGGACTGGCTCTTCTTGGCTACTAGTGATGTGTTACAGTGTGGGCATAAAACAGATACGTTAGGCAGGAGGTAAAATGCATTAAAAAAACGCACACATGCGTTTTTGATTTTTATTCCAAAATCAAAAAAATCAATATATACAAAAATCAAAAGAAACAGGGTGTTAGACAGCACACCAAAAACAAACTTAGAAGACGACTCTTCCCTAGGCACTTCTCCAACTTAGAGATCAAGAGAAGCTACGCCCAGTGCTTTATGTACAAGATGGGGTCAAAGAAAACAGGGGACAGAAAGGGTAAGAAATGTCAAGTTGGCCACCCTGACATCAAGAAAAAGGACAGAAGAAAAAGAAAAAGAGGATAGGACAGTGTGAGCGAAATGTGAGGGGGGCTTGCACATAGTTTAATAAAAGGGGGGACCTTTCATGGAACAGGGGCACCCTGTTACATGATGCCACAATTTCCTGAATTTTGACTGGTAACTTGTGAAAGTCACTGCTCAGGCTGCACGAAACATAGAAACATACTATTTGACAGCAGATAAACATCGTTTGGCCCACCCAGTCTGCCCCTTTTCCCTACCTATTGTAATACTGTAGATCTTACTTGATCTCCGGTTTAGCCCTCCCTTCCCTAATGAATAAGGTTCCCTTATGCTTATCCCATGCATTCTTGAATCCGGCCACAGCTTTTTCCCCCCACCACCTCCACTGGAAGGCTGTTCCAGGCATCCACTACTCTCTCTATGAAGAAGTACTTCCTTCTGTTTCCCCTGAGTCTCGCCCCACCTCCAGTTTCATAGTGTCTCCCCTTGTTCTTAAGCATCTTTTTTTCTGAAAAATACTTCCCTCTTGTACCTTATTTATACCTGTGAAGCATTCGAAAGTCTCTATTATATATCTCCTTTCCCTTCTTTCCTCCAGGGTGTACATATTGAGGTCCTTTAGTCTCTCCTCACATGGTCTCTGGTGCAGATCCCGCAACATTTTTTGTTGCCCTTCTCTGAACCGCCTGAACTCTGTTTATGTCCTTCCAGAGATGTGGTCTCCAGAATTGGACACAGTACTTCAGGTGAGGTCTCACTAATGATTAATAGAGTGGTATCACTACCTCCCTCTTTCTGCTGGTGATACCTCCCCTATACACCCTAACATCCCACTGGCTTTCCCCACCACCTTGTCACACTGCAAGGGTTGTGGTACCTCAGTGTGTTTGGTCACATTTCTGATGACATATTGGGAGGAACAGAACTGACCTTTTTTAGCCTCCAGACAGAGTGCTGCTCCACACATCAGCCCAGTATGGCAAGGTGAAAAATCTTCTAATTGGCAAACAGAAGAGCAAACAGAAAAGAAAAAAATACTTCAGATATAAGAAGTGATAGCTAACTGCATATGAAAATTACTATTAACTCGAGGCAGTACACTAGGTCTTTCATTTTGCCCTGGGTTGAAAGTTGTGGCACAGGTGTAAGAAACTGTCCAGAGTCTGCTCACAGACTGGGATGTGGGCTGGGCCCACAAACAGAAAATCACCCAGACAGTGAACGATCGACTGTCTCTCCACCTACTGTGCAGTTGCTTAGTGCAAGAAGGTGCTGAAGCACTTAATGAATGCGCAGGCTACTAACCAACCCATGGGCATGGAATTATCCATTTAATATTGCCCCTCGGACCTCATTCCTAATGAACCTCAGTCAGCTGGGTGGACCCATGTAAGACTTCCTTTTCTTTTTCCGCAAGAGCCGGTTCTCACCCTATGGGGGCCTGTTATGTCTGCCTTGGTTAAAGAGGTGTCACTGACCACAAAAAGCACTGGTGATGAAACCTGCAGAAGCTCTTGTTGCAACTGCCCTTCTTGAAATTAAAGCAGACCTGGTCTGAGGGCCCTGTGGACTCCTTTATTGGCACCCAACTGTCCAAATAGAGAATCCTACCCCTGTGCATCATTTCAGCAAGTACGGGCATGCCCAGGACATCCCAGTCTGGACACAGGTCACACTGCATATGGCCCCAGAGCACATTGTCATATCCCAGCCAGCCCTCCCCCCCCACACCTTTGGGCTAACATGATCCTGTTCAGGTAACTGAACAGATCAACCCCTTTTTTGGGGCAATCTGATGTATTATACTGACAAAGACTATAAAGCCTGTCAGCCAATTGTCCAATATCTTTCCCCCCCTCGGCCTTTTTGCCGGGGTACTCTTTTTGTCCTTTCTTTCTTCCTGTTCTTTTGGGTGGTTTAGCAAGGAAAACATACCGACATATTGACTCCAGTGAATCCACTGTCAGACCATGTTTGTCAGGTGGGAGCCCACTGCCTTTGCCACACTGACATAATGCCCTGGGGCCAGTGGTGCTGCTGCCTGTGCAGCACCACTGCCTTCTTCCCCCAGTTGGTCACCTGCTCCCCACCCTGCTGAGCCGGGACTGGTGCCATGAGGCCCACCATCACCTCCTTGAGACTATCCAGCTTCTCATCAAAGGTTGGAGGCTTTTTGGGGTCTGGTTGCTTCTAGGTTGAGGATGGCAGGACCAGGTCCTCTGGTGCCAGCTCTGGCATGGGTGGTTTTAATACTCCACCACCTCCATATCCAGTTCTGCATCCTTATAGCTGGAAGATTTATTGGCTGTAGTACTGGGCCTAGCTGGAGGAGGCACCCCTTGGGATGCTCTGCCAAAGACCTGTACTGTATTACATCTGTTTAAATACATCAACTGACAACTCGGTAAGCCCTGAATTGGTCTTATCTCCTCCTTGGGTTTTTTATTTTTTACTACCTTGCTCAGAGGGGCTATCTGCTACTTTTGGCTGCCTCTGCTTCTCCAGTACCTGGTTTACCTTTGGAGTGATGGTCCCATTCAGGTAGGCATCCAGTCTTGGGTAACCTTTCTTGGCATACATGGCTCTTAGCTTTGAGTGCCATAGTTGCAGCTGCCTTACTGGATGTGGCCTTGCTCTTTTTTTCTGGACATTTTGCACTAGAACTATTAAAAAGACAAAACTACTGCCACAACAGGAAAATAATGTTAATAGCATTGTTACAACCAGCAATCTGGGCAAGTGTGGGAAGGTAACACAGAAACATAGAAATTGTCGGAGGATAAGGAATGCCAGGCTCATACAGTCTGCCAGTATACCCTACCTTTATTAGTGGCCTATCTGGTCATATAATTTAGCCACTCCTTTCCATGTCTAGTGTTCCGTTATGTCTATCCCATGCACAAATTAAGTGTGTAATGTCTTTTAAGTACCTGGGAGTCCTTCTTGACCAATCCCTGGATTTCAATCTTCATATACAGTCCTCAAGCAAAGCTGTGAGTACTAAACTGGATGTTGCTTACAAGACCAGCTACAGTATATGCTGACCCCCTCTGCTAAGCTGGCTATTGCCAGAGGTATCCTGCTTCCCGTCCTCACATATGGTGCTCCCATTTTTGCTACTGCTCATAAAACTACCCTCCACAAATGAGACATGATTTACAATAATATAGGTCAGTACGCCTTCTCGTCTCCTCATCTCAAGCACATTTCTCAACTTTACAGAGATCTTAAATGCCTCTTTCCCTCTACCAGCTGGTAATACTCACTAGGCTCCCTTATTGATTCTGTTATCAGACAACAAACTCCCTCCTCACTTGCAATGCTGTTGGTTCCCCAAACCACCTTCCATGAGCTGCGATCAGCTGATAAGTCTTTAATCAATGTACAGAGTTGTTGCACATCCAAAGGAACTGGGGCTTTCCATCATGCTGCACCCCTGCTATGGAACTCCCTTGCTATGGCACTTTGGCAGTCAAGATCCCATCTCAGCCTCAAAAGGGAGCTGCATCGTTATCTATCTCTTGTAGACCCATGTACTTGTTTTGACCCCACCTGATTCCATCATGCTTTTACTTATGTCCAATCCTACTATACACCACCTTACTCCTATCACCACAGTCACTCACTCTACTCTCCCTCCCAATCCTATCATTCCTTCAGACTACTCTTTGCCCCCCCATTTTCCTTTGTAAGCCCTTACTTGCTCTTATCAATCTGAATTTACTTACCCTGTTGTCATTGTTTTACCTTCACTGAAACATAGAAACATAGAATTTGACGGCAGATAAGGACCCCTTGGCCCACCCAGTCTGCCCATTTCCCTACCTGATGGATAAGCTGCAGATCCTAGTTAACCAGCAGCCTACTTCTTCCTACCCCCACCTCCTAGAATTGCCTTATGACTGTCCCATGCATGCTTGAATTCCACCACTGTTTTTGACTCCACAACCTCCTCTTGAAGGCCGTTCTATAAATCCACAACCCTCTGTGAAAAAAATACTTTAAATTACCTCTGAGCTGCACCCCTTCTATCTTCAAATTATGCCCCTTGTTCTTGCACACCTCTTTTTTGAAAGATGCTACCCTCTTGGACTTTGTTGATTCTCTTGAGGTACTTGAAAGTTTCTATCATGTCCCCTCTCCTCCTTTCCTCGAGGCTATCGTAATTAAGCTCCTTAAGTCTCTTCTTCATATGTCTTCCAGTGCAGACCCTGCACCGTTTTAGTTGCCCTCCTCTGGACAGCTTCCATCCTGTCTATGTCTTTGTGGAGATTGGGTCTCAGAACTGCCACGAGTACTCCAGATGGGGTTTCACCAGCTGTCTGTACAGAGGGATAATAACTTCCTGTTTTCTACTGGTGATGCCTCTCCCTATGCATCCCAGTATCCCCCAACCCTCCTTGCTGCCCTCTCACATTGCTTGCCCACCTTTAGGTCATCTGATATGACTACCCCCAGATCTCTTTCCATTTTTGTTGTTGTTAGTATCTCACCCCCCATTGTGTACTCTTCCCCTGGGTTTTTGTTTCCCAGGTGCATTACCTTGCACTTCTTAGCATTGAATCTAAGCTGCCATACATGTGACCATTCCACTAACCTTGTCAAGTCCCTTCTCATCCTTTCCACCCCACCTTTGCTCTGTTGCAGATCTTTGTGTCATCTGCAAAGAGACATACTTTCCTTTCCAGTCTCTCTGCAATGTCGCTTATAAAGACATTGAAGAGGACCGTTCCTAATACTGAACCCTGTGGTACCCCACTACTAACCCCCCTTTTTTCAGAGTGGACTCCATTTACTATTATTCTCTGAGTCTTATTCTCCAGCCAATTCTTTACCCAGGCTGTCATCTTGGGATCCACTCCCAGGCTGGCTAATTTGTATATTAATCTTTTGTGAGGGACTGTGTCAAATGCCTTGCTAAAGTCTAGGTAGGCCATGTCCACAGCCCCTCCCTGATCAACTACTTTGGTCACTCAGTCAAAGAAATCTATCAGATTTGTCTGGCATGACCTTCCCGCTGTGAATCCATGCTGCCTTGGATCCTGTGTCCCTCTGGCCTCTAGATACTCAACAGTTCTTTCCTTCAGAAGTGATTCCATCATTTTCCCTACCACTGAGGTTAAACTAACCGGTCTGTAGTTTCCTGCTTCTGCCTTGCTCCCACTTTTGTGAAGGGGAATCACATCTGCCCTCCTCCAGTCCTCGGGTACCACCCCATCCTCCCATGATTTGTTAAAGAGGGTAGTCAGTGGTGTCACTAGTTCTACCCTTAGTTCTTTAGAATTCTGGGATGAATCCCATCAGGCCCCATTGCTTTGTCCACCTTCAGTTTTAAGAGTTCTTTCAGAACCTTTCTTCTGTAAATGGCTGGTATCAACTTCTGTATCCAGAGTGTTTCTACTGTTTGTTTTAGGTACCTCCCCCTCTTCCTTTGTAAATACTGAGCAAAAATATTTGTTTAGTATCTCTGCCTTTTCACAATCACCCTCTGCCCACCATCCCTCCCCTTTATTAAGCCTCACTATCCCTCCCTTGGTCTTCCTTCACTCCCTGATGTACCTATAAAAGGTTTTATCCCCCTTCTTAACTGAGTTGGCTATCTTTTCCTCGGTTTGGGCCTTTGCTGTTCTGACTGCCTTCCCAGCTTCCTTTTGCTTTAACTGATACAGTTCTCTGTCCTGGCCCTTCTCTGATTCCTTGTAATTCCTGAATGCTTTCTTTTTCTCTTGAACCTTCACTGCCACTTCCTTTGAGAACCATAGTGGTTTCTTACATCATTTCGTTTTGTTTATTTGCTTTACACAAAGGCTTGTTACCTCTGTGATGGCAGTTTTTATTATTCCCCATTGTTCTTCCACCCCTCCTTCCTGCCCATTTGCTAGTGCATTCCTTAGGCACTCACCCATTTTGGCAAAGTCAGCCCTCCTAAAATCCAGTACCTTTGTCTTTGTATGGCTTGACTCTATTGCTGTGTTTATTGTGAACCATACTGTTCGATGGTCGCTAGTTCCCAGATGGCTACCCACTTCTACATCTGTGATCCTCTTTTCATCTCCATTTGAGAGAACCAGATCTAAGATTGCTCCCTCTTGAGTGGGCTCCAGTACTAGTTGTCTAAGGCATGCCCCCTGTAGGGCATCTAGAATAACCCCACTCTTAGAAGTGGCTGCTGCAACTGCACTCCAGTTAACATCTGGCATATTCAGATCACCCATCAGCAATATCTCCCCTTTTTCTGCCATTCTAAGTATACTTTCTATCATTTCCTTGTCCATTTCCTCCCCCTGAGAAGGGGGTCTGTATACAACCCCTGTGCAGATTGTGGTGCCATTGCCGGTCTCCAAATTTACCCACAGTGCTTCTTCTCCTCCCTGTTTACCCTTTTGTTCTGTTGCTTTGATTCCTTCCCTTATGTAAAGAGCTACTCCTCCTCCTCCTCCTCCTCTTTTACCCTCCCTGTCCCTCCTGTAGATAGTGTATCCTGGTAGGTTTACGTCCCAGTCATAGTTTTGTGTGTACCATGTTTCTGTGACTGCCACAATATCCAGATGTTCTTCCTCCATCAAGGCCACTAATTCAGGAAGCTTGTTACTCAGACTACAGCCATTGGTACTCATTGCTCTCCATTTTTTGATGGCTTTACCTTCTGTTGCAGCATCCCCCACTGACCTTTCTACCTTGGTCTTTTTCTCATTTAGTACCCTGTTTTGTAGGTGGAGGCTGGGATTTTCCTGCTGCGTATCAGTGCCTCCCCCCTTGACTAGTTTAAAAGCTTGCCAATGAAGCTTTTAAACCGATTGCTCAAAAGACTTGTTCTCTTCCTTGACAGATGCAGACCATCCTGCCAGTATAGGCTGGTGTCCTTCCAGGTGGAACCCCAGTCCTCAATGAAGCCAAACCCCTGTGCTCCACACCATTTTTTCAACCATTCATTAAATTGCATGGTGCAAAGTAACCTCGCCTCACTCATGCCATTGACAGGCAGCACCTCTGAGAAGGATACTGTGTGTGCTACTTGTCTTAGGCCCCTCCCCAATTCTACAAAGTCCTTCTTCACTGCTCTAATCTCATGATGAGCCAAGTCATTTGTCCCTAGGTGGACAATAACGTCCAGCTCAGACTCCCGTGCAGCTGTTCTCATGATCCTGAGGATGTGCTTCCTGTCCCTCCAAGCCATGGCACCAGGCAGGCACCTTACTTCAGTTTTCCCTGCTCCCCAGTTCTATCTCCTAATAGTGGAGTCCCCCACCAGGAGCTGCTTCCTTTCCTTGTGGTGTCCTCTGTCTCCTTCCTGTGGGCCTCCCTTGGTAGCTGTCCTCAGCCTCCTTAGTCTCCTCTTCGGGTGCATCCATAGGGGAGCTATGCTCCCCCAGAATGGTGTATGGATTGTAGAGTGGAACAACTGACTGGGTGTGCCTCTGTTCCACCATCCTCACCCTTCCTGAGCCCACTGTGGTCCAACTGCTGTGCTTTCTTCGCAACCTCTGAGGTAGTGGTGGTGGCTCTGGTGCTCCCTGGATGGGGGAGGTTCTCTTCCTACCATTCACTGTGGCCTGGGGGAAGGTTCCCTTACTACTGTCCAGCATGGCCTGAAGATGGGCAACTTCCTCCCTCAGGGCAGAGAGTTGTCTGCAAATAGGGCAGCATCTTAGCCTCCAGAAACACTCCCGGAAGACTGCTGCCCCACAGCCATTACATTGTACTACTCCCCACATGTTTATCTACTTTTTTCTTTTTGTGTGTGTGTGATTGGTTTGTTATGTAGAAATATATATATTATACAATGTATATGCTTACATTGTCAGTGCAGTGTGCTAGAGAGGATATGACAGTGATATGCACCTTGCACTCTTGAGAAATGATGTCAGAACCCCAGGTCTAAGGTACTATTTCCAGGGGTGGGTGGGGTGAGGGGTGGGAAGGGTTGGGCTAAACTGTGCCCTCACAAAACAATCAGCTAAAAGCTCTGACCCAGTGCTGCGATGAGTGCCTTCCTATCAGCAAGATGCCCTACACAACAATTTGGCAGAGAAAATACCCTGCTAATCAAACAGAGAAAAATCCAGACATCCAAGTCAGACACAGGTAAACCTCCCCAGCCCCAAAACAGCCTGGTGGTTTGTGCTCTGAAAGCAGTCAGCCCCAAAATAAGTCAGCTGTGCTTTACACTCTTCCTGCACTGAAAATCTTAAGAATGAAACCAATTGATTGACTAGTGACACCTGTGATGTAAGCAGGCCTTTCAATGTAGGCAGTCTGCTATGTCTGATTCCAATACACAAAATCTTTCAGTAAAACCAGGGAAAAAAACTTAACTTCTCAGCCAGCAGGACACTTTTAAAATGTTGCAAAAATATCCTTCCAAATCCTAGGTCTCAACCCCAACAATCAATCAAATTCAGTTGTATCTCACTCCCTCTGGTTATAAAATTACTACACTTTTAATGGAATCCTGCAATTCTCTGCTTAATGCCAATAAGGAAAAAAAAATGAAACTCTTTGTAAAAAGCGTAGCTCCCCTGCTTTACAATATTATGCCTTACCAAGTTTCCAGCTCCTAAATGGAGTTATAGTTTGTTCTTTGCAGTGTAGCAAGGTTCTCAGCTTCAGACAAATCAAAGTCAGACTGACTGTCTCCCTCTTTACATTATTACATCAGGAAATTTACTTCTAGCTGAATGGTATTTCTTCAACAAACTGGTTTTGCTACTCTACATGTAACCTTATATGATTCATTGTCTTATGTAGTGTTGTTTTTGACTGCTTGTATCATCTCTCATGAACTGTTTTTGACTTGCCCCATATGTAATTGTCCTGTACTTATGAAATATTGCCTGTCTATATTTTTTTGTTGTACTGTCCCGGGTCATGCCTGAAAATAGTCAATTTATGGCTAGTGCACTTACCCGGTAAACAAAAACTAAATAAAATAAATAAATGTTTGAATCCCCCCCACACTGTGCTCGCTCCCATCACCTCCTGGGGTAGACTATTCCATGCATCCGCTACCCTTTCCATGTAAAAAAGCCTTCCTCACATTTCCACTTATCCTGTCCCCCCTTCCAATCTCATGTTGTGCCCCCGTGTTCTTGTACATCTCCTATAGTGAAATGTGTGGCCCTCTTGCACCTTGTTTATGCCCTTGAGATACTTGAGTTTGTATCATATCCCCCCATTTTCTCCTGTCTTCCAGAGTATACATATTGTGGTCTCTTAATCTCTCCTCATACGTTTTCTGGTGTATGCTCTGTACCATCTTAATTGACCTTCTTTGAATTGCCTCCACCCTGTCTATGTCCTTACAAAGATATGGCCTCCAGAACTGCACACAGTATTCCAGATGAAGCCTCACTATTGTTTTGTATAGTGGTATCATCACCTCCTTTCTTCGACTAGTTATACCCCTTTCTATGCACTTCAATGTGCCACTGGCTCTTCCTACAGCCCTTGTACTCTGCTTAGCCACCATTAGGTCATCTGAGATAATAATCTCCAAGTCCCTTTCTTTCCCAGTGACTGTCAACAACTCCCCCCACCCCATCTTGCAGTTCTCCCCAGGGATTCTGTGCCCTAGGTGCATGATTTTGCACTTCCTCGAATTGAACCTCAGTTGCCAGACGCTGGACCATTTTTCCAGCTTTCCTAGTTTCTTCCTCATTTTCTCCACCCCATTTGGAGTGTCTGCACTATTGCAGATCTTGGTGTCATCTGCAAACAGCCAAATCTTCCCTTCCAGCCCTTTGGCAATGTCACTAATATAGACATTAAAAATGGCTAGCGCCTGGACTGATCCTTGAGGTACCCCACTGGTCACCCGCTTTCCTTGGATTGGATCCCATTTACCATCACCCTCTGTTTCCTGTCACCGAACCAATTTCTAACCCCATTTACTACCGTGTGGTCCATGTCCAGGCTACCTAGCTTGTTAACCAGTCTTCTATGTAGAACAGTGTTGAAGGCTTTTGCTGAAATCAAGGTAGGTGACATGTACCACTCCCCCTTGATCCATCTCCTTCATTACCCAGTCATAAAAAAAATCCATCAGATATGTTTGACATGACCTTCCTGCTGTGAATCCATGCTGCCTCAAATCTTGTGCTCTGCTGGATTCCAAATGTTCCACAATCCTTTCTTTAAGCAGTGCCTCCATCATCTTACCTACTACTGAGGTGAGGCTGACCGGCCTATAGTTTTCTGCCTCCTCCCTGCTACCATTCTTGTCAAGATGGTCTATATGTACCCTCCTCCAGTCCTCTGGAACCACACCTGTGTTGGGTGACTCACTGAACATGGCTACCAGTGGTGCTGCTAGATCCATCCATAGTTCTTTTAATATACTAGGATGTATGCCATCTGGCTCCATTGCCTTGTTGACCTTCAGCTTTATGAGTTCCTCTAGGACTCTCTCTTCTGTAAATGGACTGCTGTTCACCACTCTCTCCCCTTTGTTTCTGTTGTCCAGCTGTGGTAATTGCTCCTCCCCTTCTTCAGTGAATACTGAACAGATATATTTGTTCAGTAGTGATGCCTTTCCAGGTCTTCCTCCACACACTCCCCTTTATCCCCTCTGAGCCATACAATCTCCCCTGGACTTCCTTCTTTCACTGATGTAATTATGGAATGTCTTATTCCCTTGCTTTACTGTCCGTGCTAATCTTTCCTCTGTTTGTGCCTTTGCACTCCTAACAGCTTACCCTGCTTCCTTCAGATGCTTTATGTACACCACCCTACTCCCCTCCTTCTGAGTCCCCTTATATTTTCTGAAAGCCAGTCTTTTGGCCCTTATCTTCTCTGCTACATCTTTTGAGAACCATAGTGGTTTACTCCTTCTCTTGCTGTATTTCTAAGCCTAATGCACTGGTTAGTCACCTCCACCATGGCTCCTTTTACATGTGACCACTGCTCCTCAACCCCCACTCCTGCCTCCATCCTCACCAGGGCTTCTTTGATGCATATCCCCATCCTAGCAAAGTCTGCCATCCTGAAATCCAAGACCCTCACCTTTGTTTGGCTTGACTGTGACCCTGTACCCATGGTAAACCACACTGTGTGGTGGTCACTGGACCCCACGTGACCTTCTACCTGGACTTCTGTGATTCTGTCTCCATTGGTCAGTACAAGATGCAGAATCTCCCTGTCCCTGGTGGGTTCTTGTACTAGCTGCCTCAAGCCTTCCCCCTGCAGGGAGTCCAACATGTCTCAGCTCTTTGTAGAAGCAGCCGATGGGATGGTCCAATCCACATTTGGCATATTAAAATCACCTAGAAGCAGTACCTCCCCTTTTGTTGCCATCTTATGTACTTCCTCCACTAGCACTCTATCCACCTCCTCTCCCTGAGTCAGAGACTTGTAGATCACCCCTGTGCGAATTGCTGTGCCATTGCCTGACTCAAGGGTGACCCACAGTGCCTCTGTCTCCCCATCTTCCCTGTACCACAGTTGCTTTTATATCTTTCCTGACATACATCCTTCCCCCTTCATCCTCCCTATCCCTTCTGAAGACAGCATAACCTGGTACACTTATCTCCCAGTTGTAGTTTATGGTGTACCACATCTCAGTTATTGCCACTATGTCCAGGCTAGTCTCTGCCATCAAGGCAACCAGGTCTGAGATTTTATTTCCCAGGCTGTGGCCATTTTGTATACATGGCCATCCTTGTGTTACTGACAGCCCCCCTTCTATTCCCTTGTTTGCCCTCTTGTTTCTTCCTTCCAACTCTGGTTTCCTTTTTTTGCTGCCTCCCTTCCTCTGCCATACCTTTTATAACTGGTTCAGATGTATCTGACAACATCTTACCTTCCTGATCATCTTTGCTGACTGCTCTAACCTGTGGGGGTGTGCTGCTTGATATTCCCTTCTCCCATTGTCCCTCTCCCTTGACTAGTTTAAATGTTGCCAAGGAAGCATTTAAACCTGTCATTGAGGACCACCATCCCCTTCCTGGACAGATATAGGCTGTTGCCCTTGTACAGGCCCACATCATTCCAGGTGGGTCCACAATGAAGCCAAAATCCTTTTCCCTGCACTAGCCCTCCAACCAAGTGTTGAAGCTCCTTTTTTTAATGCATATTTTATTATGTAAAATCAAAATGCATAATTCAAACAGAAACAATCATCAAATCAGAATAATGAACAACAACTACCAAAGTAAAGAAAAACAGACCATCAGAACAATTCAGAATGTGACACAATGGGTAAGACAGAAATAAACCACAAAAGTACAAATTCCTACAAACTCTGAAAATATATCATAACAGAAAAAGAAGGGGCTCCACCTGCCCGGGATACGATGTCTGGGCCCAGGTGGATCTATGTTGCTGAATGCTCCAAATAGGCATCCCATTTGGTCCATCTAGTAAATAAAGTCACACTCCTCCCTTCATAATGGGAATGTAAATTCACAGACATATCCTCCATAATATGAATTTCTTTTACAATGTTAATCCAATCAGCTAGGGTAGGGAAGGATGCTGTCAGTCATTTTCTTGTTATAGGTTTAAAAACTGCAACCATAAATATGTAATGAAGTTATCTATGAATATTTAACAACTCCTCAGGAAGGAAGCCAAGACCGAAAAATTCAAAAGTTAAGGGTATCTGAAAGTCAAAAATAGTTGAAATGGCTGCAGCAACTTAACTTCCAAAAGGGAATAACTTGGGACAGTACCAAAAGATATAAAAATGATCACTTCTTGCCCCACATCACTGCCAGCACAGGTCAGACCCCACCTCAACATAATGAGCAATTACCAATGGGGTTTTAACAAAAATTACTAGAATTTTCCAATGAAACTCTCGCCAAGAGAATGAGGCATACATCTAGACTCTCAAGAATAGGTTAGAGTAGATTCCCATTTGTTCCAAGTCAGATGGGGGAGGACATGAAATTTCTGTTGCAAGAAACCATAGAAAAAAGAAGACTGAATGAGATTCAGTCAGTGTCTTCCTTTTCTGATAGAAATTTTACCAAGTTAAATGGTCCATTCAGAGGAGAAGGTTCCCCAACATCTGCTAAAGCAAAATGCTGTACCTGGAAGTAACGAAACATTTCAGCTCATGAGAGACCAAATTTGGACTGTAATTGTGCAAAGCTCAGTAGGGAGCCCCCCCTCCACTACATCCTCAAGTAGAAATAACCCCAATTGGTTCCATAATTGAAAACCCAGATCCTGTAACCTGGGTAAAAACTCACTATTACCTACAATAGGAGAAAGGTAGCCCAAAGTCTCTGTTCCTCCAATTAAAGTACAACATTCTGATACAGTATGCCCTGTCCAGGGATTAACCAACTTCAGTCACCAGAGTTGAGAAAGAGGGAGAAAAGGCACAACCTTCACAGGGATAGAAGGGAGCTGTTCTTCCTTAATTTCAAGCAAACCAGTAGTAGAGGGAGGCTTTAAAAAAGATAGTATTGGAGTGGCCTGAGCCTCTAAATAATAGTATTTAAAATTAGGCAAAGCCAAGCCTCCTTCAGCCTTACTCTGATACAAAACAGAATGACAGATACAAGGATAGTTTCCATTCCCTATGAATCTTAAAATAAATGTATCCAACAAACACCAAAAAGATTCTGGTGGCTGAACCGGCAACATCATGGAAACATAAAAATTGTGGCAGTTCATTCATTCGAATGGCCTCCACTCTGGCACCCAACAACAAAGAAAGCATCATCCATCTTTCCAAACCCTTCTTAACTTCCATAAGAATATGCTTATGATTTTTATCATACAAATACCCCAAATTAGTAGTACTGTAATTATTAAACCAAGATAGTAGAAACCCATATTAGCCCATTGAAAAGGAACAAATGATTTCTGTTGAAATGTAAGAGATCCACTCAACAAAGTTGCCACCATCTTATCTACTGTAGCTTCACCTTAAAATTGGAGATATAACCACAATCAGATAAGACCTGTAAAAGAATTGGAAGAGAGTTAACTGGATCGTCCCAAAAAATAAAGTGTCATCAACATAAAGGGCAATCACATGAACATAAGATCCAACTGAAATGCCCTTAATATTAGGATGTTGCTGAATATAGGCCACCAGGGGTTCCATTTCCTAAGCAAACAATAAAGGGGACATTGGATATCCCTAATGAGTCCCACATTTTAAAGAAAAGGGAGCCAAAAAACACCATTAATAGCCACTTTAGTGGTGGATCCGGTATATAGTGGCAACAAATTAGTGATAAAATTATCAGTAAAACCAAAGGTTATTAACACCTTAGCTAAATAATGCCAAATAAGTCTATCAAAGGCTTTCTCAGCATCTACCAAGAGAACCACTGTAGTCCTTTTAGAGTTCTTAACATGGGAAATGATATTCAACACTTGATGCACATTATTATATGAATTCCCAAAAGGAATGAAACCAGTTTGATTGGAATGAATAAGTCTAGGTAGGGATAAATGACTGCAAACATAAAGTAAGAATTTTTGGGAGAATTTTCACATCAAAATTAATTAAAAAGATAAGGTGATATGATGAACATGCCTCTAGATTTTCCCACTGTTTAGGAATTACTGAAATTAAAGAAGATATCCATTCCAATGGAAAATGATGGTGTTGCACAGAGTAGGAGAAGGCAGACTGGAGAGGGCCGATCAGAAAATCAGCAAAACATTTATAATATTCTGCAGGAAACCCATCTTCCCCAGCTGCCTTCCCATTTTTTAAACTCTTTATGACTACAGAAATGTCCTCCTTTGAAATTGGGTGGTCAATTAAAGCTTTCTCTGCCAGTGTCAAAGTTGGCAGTTGTAAATGGCAAAAAAAGGCTTCCAGCTTGGCTTCATCTGGGACAGGATGATCAGGAGTATATAACTGAGTATAAAAATGCCCGATTCATCAGTGATCTCCTTTGATTTGATCAAAATTTTAGAAGATGAAGCCAGGGAGCAAAGGTGGCACACAACTCTGGAGGCTTGCTCCTTCTGAAGTTGCAAAGCCAATAGATATCCAGCCCTATGCCCCTGAGAATAATAAATAAATTTAGTTCGACGTAGAGAATTCTCTGGCTGCTCTAGTAAAAGTTTAATCAAATAAGAGCATACCTCCTGTATTTGTCAAAGGAGATCAGTTCCACGTTCTCTTTTATGCTGAGTCTCTAATGAGACCAATTGATTCTCAAGCTCAAGCCATCTATGAACTTTCTCCTTTTTTAAATGAGATAAACAGGCAATAATTCTGCCATGAATAACCAATTTCATGGCATTCCAAAGGACAGGCATGGATTTGTCAGGGTCACTATTCAAAGAAAAAATATTCTTCAAGAGCTTGCTGGACCATCTCATGAAATGGTTGAGAAGGCAACACTCCAACATTCAATTGCCATAAGTTCTGCCTACATGAAGGAGCAAGATCAAGTCACTATGTAACCAGGGATGGTCAGAAAAATGAATAGAATGGAGTTCAGCTAACAAAACTTAATGTAAATAAGCAGGCGGAACATACCAACGGTCAACATGAGAGTAGGAATTATGGACATGAGAATAAAATTTAAAATCTCTGGCACCAAGATAAAGCCAATGCCATGCATCATGGAAGCTAGATTCAGTTACCAAGGACTCCAGTTCCTTAGCAGCCTTGGTCTTCCTATAGGTAGGGCCTTGCGATCTTTAGGAATCTACATCTGGGTCTAAAATGCTACTAAAATTTCCCCCAATAAACAAAACCCACGAACATGATCTGCCAATGCTAGAAACAACTCTTGGAAAAATGTATGAGATGGGGAGTTGGGAACGAAAATGTGAAAAATAGATGTAAGGCAGTCTAGGTATGTCCCATTAACTAACACCCATCTCCCCTGAGAATCCACCCAGTGCTGGGAGGGTAGAAATAAAGAGTTTGTTTTAATTAAAATAGCAACACCATTTTTTTGCCTTGGAGTGAGATGAAGCAAACACTGTCCCCACCCATTAACAACACAACTTTGCATGCTCCAAAGGGGTAAGGTGTGTTTCTTGTAAAAGAGCAATTTCAGGGTCAAATTTTTTAAGATAAGACAGGGCCTGAGCCCATTTAATAGAGTTATTCAGACTGTTAACATTCAAAGTAACAAGATTGAAATGTGCCATAAGATTAAAATAACCAACCAATAAAGAGAAAAGCTAAGACACCAGTACACAATAATGATCCAGCTAAGCCCCCCCACCCCTGTATAAGGGCTGCCTAATAGTCATCCTAAGGAAAAAGTCTATAGTCCAAATATCACCACCACACCACACAAAACTATCTCTGCAAAACCCAGAGAGAGTAAATGAAACCCTCCTTATTATAAAATGAAACAAACAGTAACTAATAGAAATTACAATCAACATCAAAATATACGCAACCAGCTTAAGAAAAAAAACGTTGTGCCAAAAAAACAGATATTAAAGCCAATAAAGGCAGATCTTGTGATATCATGAACAAGGAATAATTACACAGAAGCCTATGGAAAAGATATAATCCAGGAGTAATAAACCAACCCCTTGTAACTACCCGACCCAATCCCCAAAACCATTTATTAATCCAGGAACCAATAACCCCAACACAATCCCAACCCCAGGCCTCATGGGGCCAATACAACTCGATATACAAACAGATCAAGAAAATGTAGCAAAAACCCTTAAGAACCCTTATGGTTCATCCCAGAGGAAATACTCCTCTGACCCTTGGGAAGTCACAGCAATAAGAGAGGGTATGTAAAATCTCATACATACTCTCTGATATGTTGCCCTATGAGAATGTAACTTCTTATTGACCCTATTAGCTCAAAGTCCCCCAAAATGAAAAGAAAAACAGTATAAAGAAAATGGGCAAATCGCTCCTTAATAATATAGAGACCTCCAGTGTTACAAAAATAGATTACACAGTACACTCCATTATAAAGACAACATACAGAATAAAATACAATATGACACTATTGTCTATAATCCCTGCTGTTATAACTGCAGCAATGAGTATTAAAAATTTAACATGATAATAAACATAACTACCTACACTATTTAAACTAAACCAATATGTGTTATCTTTCCCATTTTTAATTTAATCTAGAAAGACATCATTCAATACTTTGTTAACCAAAATTAAAAACTGCATTCTAGAGCTAAAGATACCAAGCACCAAATTTTGCAAAATCTGGTACTTTCTTATGAACATACTGAAAAAGGAAAAAACAAAAAACAGGAACCTCTAGCATATTAGTATTTGTCCCAAATCATATGAAACCAAATTGAAATTAACATTATTACCACTGGAAAAAAAATTTAATGCTACAGAAGGCCCTATGTATATAACAAACAGTCCGGTAACCTTTCTCATAAATCAAGGGAGTCCTCGCATCCTTCGGCAGAAGCAGTCCAGAACATTAAAGCAGTCTTGGTCCCATAATAACTTATAGTATCCTGTAGACTCAAAATTAACAGTACACATTAAGCATTAAACAAGGGACCAAGAAACAAGGAAAAGAAAACAAATTACTTCTAGTCCAACATTGTAAGTCCCACATCAGACTAATGTCCCAAATGAGCAGGATTTTCAACTAAAGTCATGGACTGGAGAACAAGAGGTATTTTTTACTGGCAATCCAATGGACAGGAGAGAAGAGACCAAAAAAATCATAGTATTTAACATGGTTGAAAAAATCATCATGCTGGTTCCTCTCTTTGAAACGCCTCCAGAAGTACCTTTACATTTGCCATTGCATTCTCTGAGTGCCATTTTTTCCTTGATGGGGACACTTTCACCAAAGCATCTCTCTGTGGTTCCCATTTCTTTCTCTACTCTCAAGATAGTCCATCTCCTCCATTGAATCCCACATGTTTCGAGCCTGTACCTCCTGCATTGCCAACTCTGGATCCCCTGAAGATGTTATTCCATCTGGAAAGTGAATTTTGAGGCCCACAGGATATGGAGTGGAAAACATCAGTTGCCGAGCTTTCAGCACTTTTAATACCAGGGCATAGGCTCTGCATCTGGTTACAATCTTGGGGGAATAGTCATTATCAAATTGAATCCTTTGGCCCTTGTAGAATATCTGCCCCTTCCTCCACAATCTGACTAAAAGCTCCTGTTTAGCAGCAAAGTTGAGAAATCTGCACACAATGGAAAGCGGCTTCTGAGCGGGACTAATGGGCAGAGGGGCTAGTGAATTGTGAGCCCACTCTACAAGTAAGGGGCATGAGTTCTCCAAGTCGGCAAGATCAGGCAGCCAATTCTGCAAAAAAGTAATTAGGTCTTCCTTGCCCCCTGCACCTTCTGGAAGCCCATAAATGCACAAATTCTTGTGATGAGAGCAGTTCTCCAAATCGATACATTTTTCAGCCAATCGCTCCATCTCCTGCACCAGCTCTATCAATACATGCATCAGTGGAGGTCTGGTGCAGTTCTTAATCCTTACATTTAGAATCCAAAGTCACCAAATTCATCCGTAATTCTTCCAACATGTCCCTTGTCTGGAACCTAAATGCTCGTAATTCCTCCTGCAAAGCTGCACTAGAGGGACACCCTACATCTACAGATGGAGCAGACAGCACTGAGGACACCAACCCAGCTGCTGGAATCTTTGGAGTGGAATAAGCAACAGAAGAGGTCTGTAACCCATTATCTATTGTTTTTTCGATTTACCCATGCACTCTGCAGTTCTCCCACAACAGAATAAATGATTAACAGTGCTAAGAAAAAGCAATTGTTGGGAGAAAATATAGGATTGATGGGCAGAGCAATCACTCTAAGCAGTCATGAGGTAGGTGATGTCACAGGAAGTCCGTTTTAAAGCTTCTGATGTGGAGATTCCCAACCTGTCCCTGCAATGGACTGGCAGAACTTCTGAGAATGTAATGGAGCTCGCTACCTCCCCAAGGCATCTTCCAAGCTCTCTGAAGTCCACCTGCACCTGCTCTATACTCGCCTCATCCCTGGCTAGGTCATTTGTCACCAGGTGGACAATGTCCTCCAGCCCCCCTCTCTTTGCTACTGCCTTAGCAAACCTATGGATCCTCTCCCTCTCCTTCCAAGCTGTGCCTCCTGGAAGGCACTTAACTTCCCTCTCCACCCCTCAACCTGTGCCCAAATCCATTCCCCAGACAATTAAGTCCCCCACCAGGAGTAGCTTCCTCTTTCCCTGGTCGCAACCTTGGGTTCCCTTATGGGTCTCTCCCACTCCTTGAGGATAGCATAGGAGTATCTGAGTTGGATTGGATGGGGGATGTGCCTCTGTCTCACCTCTCTCAACCTTCCTGAACCCACTGTGGTCCATCCAGCCCCCTGCCTGAGTAACTGTTGTGGCAGTGGCTGGGGACATGGTGGCCTCTAGGTGGAAGCAAAGGTCCCCAGCTCTCCTGCCAGCTCAGCCTGGAGTCTGACCACCTCTGCCCTCAGCCCAGAGAGGTGCCTGCATATGGAGCAGAACTACAGTACCCAGAATGTTCTCCTGAAGATTGCTGTCCCACATCCACTGCACTGCACCACTCCCTGCATCTTCCCCTTCTTCTCTATGTCACCTTCTTTTCAGCTGTCTAAACCCTCTATCTGCTATAGTGACACCCCAGTTTAATTTTTTTTACCCTGTGCACTGTGCTTAGCCTTCTAGCCCAAGTATGGTCTCTGGTAGTTTCTTTTCTTTTCTCTCTCTTTCTCTCCTCTCTACTCCTTCTCGCTCTCTCTGCTCTCATTGTATGTACTTGCCTTTGAAAGGGGTTACCCTTAAATTGCTATCCATGCTTAATCTGTTCCTGTGTAGTAGCAAGATGTTGCACTCTATTGGATGCCTAGTAAGGTGGATGAGCCCAGGGTTGGTGGGATGGGGAAGGTGGGTGGTTGCTACCCTCCGGTCTCCCCCACAAAATATCCCAACTGTGGCTGCTAGAAGGGCTAAAAAAATCAATTTTAATTCCCTTTGTCTTTGTTTCTGTTGGAACCTTTTTTCCTCCCTCACCGACTGGTTCCAACTGCACTTGGCTTGACTGGCTTCTTTTTGGTCACTGTGTACCCCTGCTGGAAAAAAAAACAACCAGTACACTTCCCTACAAATCAAAATGTTGCTCTTTACTCCCTCCGCAACTCAGCTCAGACTGTGGTAAGAATCGCCAGCTCAGTCTAACCGCAGCAAGTTAAAATTCCCCCAAGATTAATAAAAAAAAACCGCTGAAAATAACACTGACTTAGCCCTCCAAGTCCTTCTCTGTACTTCATGGTGGGAGGGCCCTGTCATGGCAGCTTAGCATCCTGGTAACATTCCCTACAATTTCCCAGTATGCCTTTTATTCATTTACATTTTTATATAGTGTACCCACTGAGCTGGTGGATGTGCTGCACTGTTAGCAGCTTTACATTTGGCAGTTTATACCTTATCCCAGTAACTGCAGCTGCAGGGGAGGGGTTGTTGGTGTCTCCCTGTTGTCATGCTACAGGGACCATGTTAGGATTGAACCCAGTGCCTATCAAGAGCTGCCATTGCCTCAATTATCCTGCCCAGCTTCTGGTCAGAGGAGGAAGGCCCTACAGGTTCTGGAAGCTTTTTGAATAGAGGGCAGCTTTAGGGATCCATCCTTGTGAGGTTGGTCATGAGCATTGGGAATCCCATACCAACACCACATCTGGCAGAGACTCCTTCTATTTGCTTTTGTGTTGGCTGAGGGTCAAGCCGGAAGGGAATTTTCTGGGGACTGCTCCTCCATACACTGTTATTACCTTCTGACTGAATTCCTCATCAGACACCATATTAACCACTATGTTTGCCTTACCTGTCTCTTAGGGTTTTAAGGCTAGCTTTTTCTGTGGTTCCATGTGATGATGATGACTGCCTAAAGGCGATCACCATTATCGTGAAGTCAGAGAGGCGAAAACCTTTTCGGCACTCTAACACCTTCGGCGCATGGAAGAACGGCACCGGGGACTTAGAATTTCATTCTTTCTGAGGGAGGGCTTCAACCCCCACACCCCCCCACGTGGAGTGCTTTGCCCCCCCGCACCCAGCTACTAAAGAATTCTCAACTCAATGGGGGTGCATGTCGGGAGGGGGGGTGAAAGCATGAAAAATAAAGGTTTGGCCAAGCACAATAAAATCACACCAATGCCCTGACTGGAACCCAGTACATCTCCCACCCCAGTCGTAGGCCAACCCCCGACACCACGGCGCAGCTCAGCAACCCACCACATGCCACCCCCTACATTTTTTTTAAATTTCTTTTGTTAACCGGGTAAACATATGAGCCAAGGCCCTTTTTCATATGCAACCCCTCCGCCCGCTCCCAGCCCACACTCGCCATGCTCGCTTCCCCCCCATGCGTGTGTGTATGTATAGTGACATCCTGTTGCTCAATTCACCCATCCCCACATCTGGGTGCCCTACCTTCCCCATCACCATTCGTGATTTCGCCCTGAAGGCGTTGCCATTTCAGATGGCGCCCTTGTACATACGCCCACATCACAGGCTACCTTTTTCTGCTGAGTGGGACTGCCAGTGCTAGCTAAGTGAGGGGGGAGCCAATTAGCCAGAAAAACCTGTAGGGGGAATAACACTGTATAAATCTCCACAGAAGAACTTACCCCTTTATTATATCTTACATTCTGTCATCCTTTGTTTTATGTTATCCAAAGGGCACTGAGAGGCAAATATGTATTTCAAAATCTAATTGCCTTCAAAAATATTTTTTTTGTCCATTGTGGCCAGGAGGAAACTTATCTTAAAGTCTGTGTGACTGTTCTGGTCTACAAGGCCACTGACAGAAATAGAACATGAATGAGTTTCAGGGCCAAGGGATAAACAAACATATAATAAACTACTTTAAAGGGAATGTATATGATTCCAAAATCAATTATTGTATAAGTTACTACAGTAACAAATGCACTGAGCTTCTAGGTTGTATTTAAATAAATGAACTGAGGAAACCAGTTAGAACTGTCCTTTGACTACCAACCAGAGACCATCCATTTTTTAGACAGTATATAGTGAAGCTGCAGAGAACACATCACTCATTCTGGCATGAACCCTGCTGTACTGTTTGGGAAACTGTGGATTCTGTTTTTCTCAAAGTTTATAAACAAACTCAGGATTTCTTCACAACTTAAAAATACCTCATTAGCTGTTAAGACTGACAGAGACCATGACACTATCACAGCTGCCTATTCCACAGGGCTCCCACATCACCTTTTAAAGACAGAATAGTGTATGGGGTGTTGTACATTATGAGTTTTTTTACATGTTTGAGGTATTTTGTAACAATCACGGAACAACTGTTTCACTAACAAGTAGTTTGGGTACCTTAGTTTCTAGAGGTCACCTGGTGGGAGGGCCAGAGCTATAGGGATCTTGCCCATTTGAGAGGTTAAACCCTGCATGAATAAAATAGAAAAAGGCTGTGAGCATATCATTAATTGCACCAGTAGGTGAAAGCTAAGGGGGGGGGGAGTGATTGCCTACACCCCTTACACACAGCACACATATGCACTGCCAATAATAAATATTGCTTGTCACCCTATGTAAATAAAACGAGTGTGTGCAGCAAATTGTGGTAGCCAAGGGCTTGTATCTGTGTGCCCTGGTTAGTATCTCTATGACTATTTGTTAAGTTATGTAGCCCTGGTGGTCCAATGGTATTTAGGACCTTTGGTGTGCTATTAAAACAGCATGTATTAAAAACATTTTGCCTTTTTGAAGTAAAATACTGTGTCTTGTTATAAATAATTCCCCAGTTGCTACTTAGTTTATTTTGTGCAGAGTTGTAGCTGCATGGTGCTGAGGAGAGGAGTACAGAGAGAGAGAGGAGCACTTGTGGAGAACTGAGCATGACTCCATAGCGTATAGCACATCATGCTTAGGGGAATTCCCTTTGTGAATTGAGGGAGCAGCTCAGCATGTACAGTACCATGAGTGTGGTCATGGAGCAGGCTAGGGCCTGCCAGAGCAATGTTCGTTCGAGAGGGAAGCGTGGAGAGAAGTGCGCTCCTCTCGATGACAGGAGGCCAGATCTTAAAATAAATTTGTTTGACAGGCAGCAAGCACCAGGATAAAGATATAGGGACTGACTCTCATGTATTTTAAATAAAATAAAAGGGGGCACATTATGAAATATGGATGGACTTCCAAACTTAAGGCACAGCATATCAGACACCATTTGAATGAGCAGCAAGCAGACTGCTAATGTATAGAAGTCAAGCACAAAACCTTTAGCTTAAATAAGCACAAAACTTGATTCATTGATTAAAATAAAGCCACAGAGGGCTAGATTAGAGATACATGTACGCACACACACCTCTTATGCTACATATGTGTTTCGTTTATAAAACAGAGTTGTTTAAAGCACAGAGTTACAGTACGAGTCAGCATAATTTAAAAGGCAAAAGATGTGCAGCTTTTTTTCTAAGGCCCTGTCTACACTAGTGCTCCTGTAACATTACGGGCATACAAAACTATTACAGGAGCCCCCAAAAATGG
The DNA here is from genome assembly GCA_016271365.2 of Neoceratodus forsteri. Taxonomy (NCBI): domain Eukaryota; kingdom Metazoa; phylum Chordata; order Ceratodontiformes; family Ceratodontidae; genus Neoceratodus; species Neoceratodus forsteri. The sequence continues at coordinate 48,548,788 of CM057451.1, forward strand.
TACGCATCCACACTGGTAAAATTTTAAAACCGTGTTAGAAAACCATTTTTAAACCCTGATTGTAACAGGTCTTTAGCATGGTTTTCTAAACGGTTTGAAAATGAACACGGTTACCTGACCAGTGTGGAAGGAAGTCAGTACTGTGTTCACTGGCTACAGCCATTGTTGGTCCTTTGACATGGTTCAGAAACTATGTTTCCCTGACATGGAATCTCCCTCCAGTGTGGACGGACTTCAACTATTTTTAAAAGCGGTTCAGCTGCAGTGCAGGTGAGATAGCACTGTAAGCCCTGAACTGTTTTTAAAACCATTATAAGAAAACCATGCTCAGTGTGGACAGGGCCTAAAAGGCACTGCAAAGCCATTTTGAGTTGGATTAAAACCAGATTTGGCAGATTTATAGATTAAAGGGTGGGCTATCAGGTAAAAATAATCAGATGCTGAAAAGTTTAAGAAGTACGGGTCACTGACCTGTGAGTGAACACGGCCTTTTTTTGTCTTTGGATGGCCAAAAAGGCTTATTTGCCCACTCTTGATATCCAGTCTCACTTGTTGCATGATTTGGATGTAACTGAATTCAGGAGGCAGTTTTCTGCCATTAATTGGTCTTATTTGATGGACACACCTGACATTGATTCAATGTCACATTTTATCTTAACAGGATGTTTGGCATGCTTTGCTTGCTTAGGAAATTAAGGATTAAAAAAAAATCTAAATTGGATAACAACTGATTTAATAAAACTGATATAAGAACACGACAGGATATGGAGACAGTACAAAACAGAAACATTTCCAATAGTGATTACAAAAGGGTGTGTAACCTATGTAAGAAGCAGGTTAAAAAAAGCCAAGGTTGGTTATCATTTGACCAAATAATTTGATGGAAGTAAAGGGGTCACTGAAAACTGGAAAGTTTTAAAGGAATTGATGGGTGCAGTATGACTAAATCTACAGTGATTTCATCACTGACAACTTCCAGTGGTGCATTATTACACAGAAACAGAAATTGTTTGAGATAAGAACCACTTGACCCACCAAGTCTGCTTAGTTTGTCCCTGATCCTCTATACTATCACTGCAGACCAAACCCGATTTCCAGTTACCCCCCTTTCCTACTAAGATTCCTTTGTGCCGATCCCATGCATGCTTGAAACTCTCCACTGTTTCACTTCAGCCACACCTGCTGGGAGACTGTTACAGGCGTCCACCACTCTTTCAGTGAAGAAGTACTTTCTCACATCCTTCCTAAATTTCCCCCTTTCAAACTTCGTTTCATGCCCTCTTGTCCTGATGCACCTTCTTTCCTGAAAAATACTTCCATCCTACCCCTTGTTCACCCCCATGAGGTACATTTATGTCACCCCTCTCCCTTCTCTCTTCCAGGTTGTACATACTGAGATCACTCAGTCTCTCCTCATAGAGCTTAAGATGCAACCCCTGCAACATTTTAGTTACCTTCCTCTAGATTGCCTCTACACAATTTATGTCCTTTCTAAGAAGTGATCTCCAAAACTGGACACAGTACTCCAGGTGGGATCTCACCAATGATCGATACAGTGGTATTACCATGTCTCTCCTGCTGATGATTCCCCTCCCTATGCACCCAGTATCCCACTGGCCTTCCCTATTGCCTTGTCGCACTGCCCCCCCACCTTGAGATTATCATATATTATAACACCAAGATCTCTTTCCTACTTTTGCTGTTCAGTATCCCCCCCATTTTATACAACACCCTGGATTTCTGTGTCCTAGGTGCATGATTTTGCACTGTCTTGCACCGAACTCAGCTGCCATTCCCTTGACCACTCCTCGAGTTTTCTCAGGTCCCTACTTATTCTCTCCACCCTTTCCGGAGTATTTACCCTACTGCAGATCTTGTTGTCATCATCTGCAAAAAGGCATACCTTCCCTTCTAGCTGTTCTGAAATGTTGCTTAGGAAGACATTGAAGAGGACTGGTCCCATCACTGAGCCCGAGATACCCTGCTGGTCACTCTCCCCCCATTAAAGTGAATGCCATTTACCATTGCCCTTGTCATCTATCCATCAACCAGTTCTGTACCCAACTTGCCACAATGGGTCCTACCCCCAAACCTCCCAGTTTCCTTATAAGCCTCCTTATGTGGTATGGTGTTGCTGGCCTTGCTGTAGTCTAAGTAGGCCATGTCCACCACCCAACCCTGATCTATTTCCATGGTCACCCAGTGGAAGAAATCATTCAGGTTCATTTGGCATGACTTCCTCCCCATGAATCCATGCTGCCTCGGGTCTTGCAACCTGCTGGATGCAACATAATCCACTAGCCTTTCTTTCAATAGTGTTTCCATTAACTTCCCTACTACTGATGTTAGACTAAACAGCCTATAGCTGCCAGCCTCCTCCCTCCTGCCACTTTTATGAAGCAGGACTATATCTGCCCTCCTCCAGTCCTCTGGAACCACTCCTGTTTCCAGTGAATTGTTGAATGGGGCTTTCAGAGGTACACCCAGTACCTCGCAGAGCTTGCTCAGCACCCTTCAATGTACCCCTTTCTGGCACCATAGCCTTATCCACTTTCAGATCTGCAAATCCTCTTAGGACTCTTTTCTCTGCATATGGACTTGTGCCACCTCCCTTTCCCCAGTGTTCCTGCTGCTTCTAAGTTGCTGGTCCCCCTCTCCCTCCACTGTGAAGACTGAGCAGAAGCATCTGTTCAGGATATCTACTTTTTCCTAATCCTCACCTATACAATTGCCACCTGATGTTCTTAAGCTCACAGTTTCTCCCCTTGTCTTCCTCTTTTTGCTTATGAATCTAGAAAAGTCTTGTCCCCTTTAGCTATCCCTTTGGCTATCCTTTCATCTGCATGTGCCTTTGCGCCCCTTACTAGCATCCCTGCTTCCTTCTACTTCTCCTGGTACATCTCCCTATTCTTTTCCCTCTGCATCTCCTTGCGCCTCCTAAATGCCACCCCTTTAGCCTTCACCATTACAGCCAATTCCCTCGAGAAGCATAGTGATCTTTTTCCTATTGCTTTTGCCCACTTCTTTCATGCCGAGGTTTGTTGCCCTCACTGTGTCATCTCTTAATTTGACCCACTGTTCCTCCACCCTACCAGGCAATCCCCCATTGGGTCATCTCTTAAGAATTCACCTATTTTTATGTTTACTTTGTTACACGAGGTCCCTGAACCCTTATTGGTATCCCCAGAGGTACACCGTAGATGTCTAGTGCTTAGACGTATGTTATACTAACATATAGGGATAAGGGCATCTACTGTATAAGAGTAGATGTCAGGACACATATGCATATTATTGTTATACACTTTGCTTTCCAATACATATATATTTTCTATGTATTTTCTGTGTATTTCTCACTTACAAGATGTTAGGATATCTGTGTCCTTGTAATGATTATGATATATAAGTCAGCATTGCCACCTTTTGGTGATTTGTATTACTACATTGATTTGTGTAAGATCTGTACTCTTTTGTTTCACAAAGTGATGACTACTACAAAATTATATAATGTTATCTTGGACTGTGGAGCCACCTCTAATTTAGTCAATAGGGCTCATCTCTGTAACTAGAAATGTTTCTATCTTACAGTAACCATAGTAATTATCATAGGTATATAATGTGAGACACTGAGTCTTATACCTCAGAGACCCCAAGAGACATGAAGAAACCTCATGGTATAGGGAAAGCTTAGCATTGGCTCCCAGTTCGTATTGGTAAGAACTGCTTGGGGCAACTGTGATTTATCCTTTTGGTAGTAATAAACATGTTTATTACTCTCATGCAATGTGTCTGTGATTCTTTGCATTCCCAATATTGCCAAGAACCTGAGATTGAGGTTTAGATGGCCTGACAATTGACGACTGCGTGCAGGCAATATTTGGTGTTTTTAAGCTTTCACTTGTTGCTTAACACTTTTCCCTTCCCCACGGGGACTGTAGGTGTGCATTTCCACATCACCTCTCCCATTTTCTGACCACTTTGTAGTCACTTGCAAAGTCTGACTGCTTTTCTTGGTTGTGGTCGATGCCGACTCGACCCACTCCACAGCTGCTTTGAATTGCAAGCCTACGAAGCCTACAGTAGCCTGACTGTTTGTAAAGTGTTCCTGTTGTGGATTGATACATAGCATGGCGCCTTTTTCACAGTTTGATTTTTCGCTCCCTCCCACACAATGGCCACCATATCCAATATCTGTGCAGAACTGAGACTCGATGTCTCTAACTTCCTTGCCTCCCATGGAGGATGGGCTGACTTCGCGTGGGACGTAAGTCAATCTGAAAACCCTATACTAGGGATTTCAACCCAGTACTGTGAGATGAGACAAACAGCCAATAAGTGTCATGCCAAAGGGCTGTAGGTTGCAGCTCTCTATGCTGCTCTGGAAGCCTCCGAGGTGAGGTTTTGAACCCTTGATCTGCAGATTTCATCTCTTAAGCAAGAGATGGGTTTGCAGGAAACAGAGTGTGTTAGACTGCAGCAGAATTTGGAGTCTGAACTTCAAACCCTGCGCAATGAAAAGGATTCACTTTTGCATCATTCTGCACAGGCTGGAGAGCAAGAAATTTGTATGTTGAAGCAGGAGTGTGAAAGTTTGAGACAAGATAAAGGGTAGGCTTTGAATATGAATGACTTATTAAGTAGAGTGAATGAACAGCTGAGTGAGGATATGGGCGAGCTATAGGACAAGATAAACCAGGTACGTAATGACTTAGAAGTGGCTACTAGGGACAATCGCGAATTGGGTGCCGTGTATAGAGTGTGGCAGAAACAACTGCAAGATGAGGTTGTTATGGATGTTGCAAATGTGAGTCATGCAAAATGTGAATCTAAGATGGCAAAACTGCACCATCAGTGAGAGGTTCTGGCTGGACATGTTAAGGCATAGCCCCTGCCTTACACATGTCATCTGAAGGGGAGGTCTCAGATGATGACATCTCTCAATACAACGCCCAGTCACACCCCTACTATGGCTCAGAAACCCCACCCAGCCATCCACAACATGGCGGGTCTCTACTCCACCCACACCTTGTCATACGTCGTCGACGTTGTGATGCACATCATGGGTGACGTCAACATGGCAGCCCCCATGATGGGGGAGGAGCAGGTCCAGGGCTGGTTCCGATGGCACCATCGGTAGCTGTTATTAATGTGGAAGACAGGCAGGAGATAGAAACAATGATTGAGAATGCAATAGGTAACATGCCTATCTCTGAGAGAAATAAGTGGGTCCTTAAAGCCCAAATAATGCAACTTCTGCAAAAGGCTGGTACTCAGGAAGGCATGGCTCGTACTGCGGCTGAGGCTGCAGCTCAGGCAGCCCTGGATGGTGCCCGAGGCAACCTACCCCCGCCTGATCAGCTCAATAATCCCCTACAAATGGCCTACTCTGTTCAGCAAATAGCTGACAGCATTGGTCAGATGATCCTGTCCGACAACCTCAGCTGCCACTTGGAGAAGGTGCATTCCAAATGTGAGATGCTTAGTCTCACTGCAGACTATCAGGTCCTAATACTATGCCAAACCATCGAGCCTGGATTGTGGTCCAAAATCCCCGATGCCAGCCACCAGGCCGGTAATGCCACCTTTGAAGAGGTTGCAGCTGAACTCATTTCTGCACACAGCCCAGGTGTAGTAGGAGTGATGCTTGCATACCCTGTGAAACAGAATGCAAAGGAAAGTCCAGCGACTTACCTCCAGAGACTCTGGATGGCCTACCGAGTGGGAAAACAACTTGCACAAGAAGCTGCAGATGTGGATCTTATTGAATATAAGACCCTGTTCCTTAGGAACATGATCCCTGCAGTGAGAGAGAAGGTACAGCCAACCACCTATCCCACCACGGACAGGTTTGCCGACATCCTTCTGAAAACCGAGAGAGTTTATCAGCTCTATATCCATGATCTGGGCTCTGGTTCCAAGAAAGCAGCTGCCGTGTAGCCTGCTCAAGAGGCTGTGATGCACTACATGGTGGAAGGGCAGGCCCAACACAAACAGCCCCTCCCCGCGGATAACCAACACTCCCAGCAGGCCCAACAACAACAACAGCAGCAATCTGGTGGGAACTGGAACTATCACAAGAATAAAAAGCACCATAAGAATCAAAAGGGTAAACAACAGCAAAGACCAGACCCTTCATATAGGGAGATAGCCAAAGAAAATCGGAAGTTTAGAGAACTCCTGGGGCAACTGCGCTCTGTAGTGGATGCTGTTCCTGCTCAGTCCCCTGCAGCCATACAGCCGGGAGCCCAGGCCCAAATGGGCCATGGTGATACTGGAAGTACAGGCCCTCAGGCCCATCCAGGCCTGAACCCAGAAGCACCTCCCTATATAGCATCAGTGCAGCATGGTGAAGTGGTTCAAAGAAGCCAGGCCCAACTTCTCTATGCTTCCTCCAGCACAGATTGACAATTACAGACCCCAGTCTAGATTGTAAACAAGCTGGTCTTGGATACAAACGGAAGGCCCTGCACTGAGGCCGAGGTCGGGGGCCACCTACTTACAGTGTTATTGAATACAGATGCGGCTGTGTCTGTATTACGTGATGACCACCCGGGTACATCTCCTTGGTCCACCGGATGGAGGACCAACATGTCAGGAGTAGATGGTACTAGGTTACCTGCATACTGCTCCCTACCTCTACCTGTAGAGTTGGGCCACCTGAAGGCCTCACACACCTTCCAACTGATGGTATTGTATGATTATCCTAGTATCATTGGAACTGACTTCCTTGCACCACACGGCTGTGTGGTAGATCTAGCTAACATGCTACTGATACAGATTCAGGGCCAATATCATACCATTCTGATCCCTGATTCACATGCTGTGGCAACGATATCTGCCGACAACAAGGAGTATGACGCCATAGATTTGTTCAAGAACCATGAGCTTTTTCCAAAGCTCCTTCCCATCCTACAAAGACATTTGGAAGCATTTACTATCAACAAGCATGACAGTGGCAGAATGCACACTGTCATCAAAGTGCCAGGCCCAGCACATGAAAGGCAAAGACAATATCCTTTCCCATCTGAGGCCTTGCCTTCTATTAGGGAAACAATAAAATCACTCCTCAACCAAGGGGTAATCAGAACATGTGTTTCTACTGCCAACTCCCCAGTGTGGCCTGTGGAAAAAAACTACAGGTGCCTGGAGACTTACTATTGACTACAGGAACCTGAACCAGGTCACCCCCAGTTCTGCTCCAACTGTGGCCTCTGCACCTGATGTGCTACGACTTTTGACCCCTGACCTAAAATGGTTCTGTGCCCTGGATATTTCCAATGGTTTCTGGTCACTGCCATTGGCCCCTAAAAGTCAATACAAGTTCACCTTCACCTTTGAAGGTAGACAGTACTCGTGGACCTGCTTACCACAGGGATTCCATAACAGCCCGTCCCTGTTCCATCTGCACATGATGGAAGCCCTTGAGGGTTTCTCTACTCCCCAGTGTCTCTTGCAGTATGTGGATGACCTGCTGTTGGAAACAGCCATGCAGGAACAACACTTGGATCTCTTGGATGAACTACTGACTCTCATCCAGAGAGCAGGCCTCAAATGTAATCCAGCAAAAGCACAACTAAATCAGAAAGAGGTACTCTTTCTGGGCCTGAGAATAACTGACCAAGGCCACAGCCCTTCATGGAAAAAGATACAAGGATTGCAAGACCTGCCATTGCCTAACAGCGTGGCAACTCTTAGAAGATTTCTAGGTATGGTAAACTATTCCAAAGATTTCATTTGTGATTTTGCTCAGAAGGCTGCTCCTCTGTATGAGCTACTGAAAAAGGACATTCCCTGGACTTGGGGTCCCATACACACCTAGGCTGTGACGTCACTGAAGCAGGCCTTGTCCTTGATTCCAGCTCTGGTCAACCCCAATCCAGCACTACCATTCCATCTGGAATGTGCCACCTCTGACATTGCCATGTCTGCAGTGCTGGCCCAGAAGGTTCACGGTACTGTGAGACCCATTGTATATGCATCACAGCTCTTGACTCCAGTGGAACAGAAGTACAGCCTTTGTGAAAGGAACCTTCTGTCCACCTACTGGGCTGTCAAGCACTTTCTGTATATCATTGGGTACTCCCCACTGATTATTAACATCAACCACACCCCAACTACCTTTCTGCTATCAGACAGAGTGAAGGATGGGTCACTCTATAATACCAGACTGACACACTGGTTACTTCTTCTCCAGGATAGAGACATACAGGTACACCCAACCAAAATTCCATCCATGCTGGCACATGGACTCCTTTTCCAAGGAGAACCAGATGACTGTACACTGCAACCACCTGATCTTCCAGATCCAGGTCCTTTCCTCCCTGCCACACCACAAATACTTGAGAGCACCTCTTTGTGTCATATTTTTACAGATGGTTCAACTTCCTACTATCAGGAAGAACAAATTGCAGGGATGGGTACTTTAATGATTTACCCCTGTGGTAACACTGTTAAAATCTCTAAACGTTGCAGTGTAGCATCATTACAGTATGCAGAGATGGCAGCGGTGGCCTGTGCACTTGAGTTCATCTGGCGTGGAACCGAGGATACCATAATTTTTACAGACTCTAATTGGGTTTGTTGTTCTCTTACAGATTTTCTTCCCTTCTGACAGAAAAACTCCTTCCTGTCTTCTGATATCAGTCCAGTGAAGTACAAAGAAATGGTAATATACATACACTCACTGGCACAAAGGTTTGCACACAAACTCTATGTACACAAAGTTAAAGCACGTTCCCTACATGACCCCTACCATGCCTTCAATGACACAGCAGACACCCTTGCTAAGGAAGGGGCCTGAGGGGGGACACCTGGATGATGGATCATCTAGAGGCCAATGCGGCTGTACACATTGCAGCAGTCAGAAAGAAACCTGAACCCTTTTCCCCCTTGGACCTTTCAGCAGCCCAACATGTTGATACTGAGCTCAAAGAAGTGTTCAGATTCCTTGACAAGGGTACCAAAGAAAAACTTCCCACACATAACCCCTACCAGAGGCATGAAGGTAAGTTACACTTGTCACCAGATGACAAGCTCATCTGGTACCAACCAGATGATTCCACCACCAAGTTGTGGGTGGTCCCCAGACATGTTAGGTCTGAATTTTTGCACCAACTGCATGATACACCCACTGGTGGGCACCAGGGAGTGGAAAACACCCACCAGAGGCTTAAGACCACCACCTGGTGGCCTGGTGTCACCAAAGATGTTAAACATTACATAGATAACTGCCTTGTTTGTGCACAAAACAATCCCATTCCCACCAAACAAAATGCCAAACTCTACCACAAAGACACTCTGGCCCTTGGCATGCCATACAGATTGATTTTATTGGCCCCCTGACCAATACTAGCAGAAACAACAAGTATGCTCTTGTGTTAACTGATCTCTTCTCTAATTGAGTTGAAGCTTTCCCCACTAAGACATGTACTGCTAAAACCACTGCCAAACTTCTGGTGGAACAAATTTTCTCCAGGTGGAACCTACCTCTTAGACTCTGACAAAGGAACCAGTTTTACAGGTGAGTGGATGAAAGAATCCCTTGAGCTCCTCGGAGTTCAACAGAAGTTCCACATACCTTACCACCCTCAATCTTCAGGTCAAGTAGAGAGAGCCAACAGATGGATTAAGTAAATGCTTTCCAAATTCATTGAGGACAATCCCAAAACTGGGGATTCCCTATTGCCATTACTCCTTATGGCAATCAGGGGCACACCCTCAGCCTCCACCCAATTGACACCCTTTGAGGTGATGACTGGAAGACAGATGAGATTACCTGAACACCTGTTGTTTGACCTGCATACCCCAACTGCAGACTGAGTGTCTGTAGACCAATATGTGGAAAAACTCAGAAAAGACCTCATACACAAACACTTGTATGCTGCCAATTGCATGGGCAAGGCCCAGCAACAGTCCAAGATACAGTTTGACAAGCATGCATAAGAAGTGGATTGGCAGGTTGGAGATCAGGTAATGGTCCTCCGATTTGCACATCCCACACATTCCTTCTCCAGTAAGTGGGAAAGCCCTTACCACATTGTCAACAAGCTCAGTCCGGCAGTCTATCAAGTTAGACTCCTGCCCAACAATAAACTGACTGACAAATGGTTACATGCAAAATAACTGAAATTGTTAAGGAGTATAATTACTTTTCCACACCTCATTGGGTGGAATAGTACTAACCTACTAATGTTTGATTTTGCTTTTCAGATATACTGACAAGATGGCTATTATGTTCCACTTTCTTCTCATCTCAGGAGTTATCCCCTGCATCCAAGGCACGGTACCGAACCTACTACCTCACCTTGATCATCCAGCATCTGCTCCAGAGGGACTATCCATCAAAATACCCGATAGTTTGATTACTGTCCAGGAAGGTTCTGATGCTTACCTCACTGCCTCAGTTGTTGCTCCTGATAAATCTACCCTACAAATTGAGTGGCAAACCACATCACAAGGATAAATTCTTCCTGTGGCCAAACTCTTCAAGGAAACTTTCCAGGGTTGGCCTAATGCTAAATTATCCTCAAATTATTCTGTGTCCTTGCTACAAACTGCTCTTAGACATTCTGGTTTATACAATATCACTGCTCTAATTGATCCCTCATATTGTAATTCTTTGTCTAAGGACTCTGCTCAAAAATTTTGTGCTGTACACAACATGGCCTCTGCCACCACGTACCTTTCTGTGCTACCACCCACTGACAAACAGCTTTTGGAATGTCCAAAGCACACCCCTGGCCCCCACAGTGGTCTAACTGCCACTGCCCTACATGGTACACTGATTAACAATTTACAATTTATGCATATACCTATGTTGTTTAATTTAACCTACTGGAATATGAAAGAATGGGGTATGTGTCACAGTACTAACACTTCAGCATTTTATAGTACGTTATTGCTTGATAGTTTAGCAGCATTTCAGATTCGTACTCAAGACCCTGTTGCCAGGGCACATACCACTGAGCATAGAGGCAACTTCAGGAGAAAACCAAATCCTGATGATCAAAATCTTAAACGTGATACACGTGAAGCTGACAGTTCTGATGTCACAGATGGAACAGGCACTGTCACAGGTCTCTTTGGTACAGCTATGTCTATCTGGAACAAAGCAGACATTGCTGCTATCAAATCTCATTCTGCCAAATTTCAGACTGGTTTGGTGAATAATATACTACCCCCATTATTGCATGGTGTGGATGGCCTTAGTCAGGAAGAAAGATACATTGTTTACAATATGCATGACATTGCTAAGGCATTTACTGATTCTAAAGAGAAGATTAATGCACTCATTGCACAAAACAACAAAGAAGCAGATAAGCAATATATTGCCCATGAGATTTTATGCTCAGCCTATGGCTCACACATTATTACTACCATCAATAATCTCTTCCGTGATCTAGAATCTGGAAGAATCCCTGATATCATACATGACAGACGTATTTCCAAATGGTATTGTCCACGATGTAAACCCCCTGGCTGTATTGCTATGTGCATGCAACAATCTCTAACTATTCCTCTTTCTACAGCTAGAAATTTGGGTTTTGTGACCAGACACCCTAATACTGGTCCCTGTTTCACTTCTAAGAAATGTTCTATCAAAGATACAATGTTTGTTTCTTTTACTGTCTCTTTACCACACTTTGATCTCACTACAGCTTTACTCGACAAACTGGCCTCCGTTCACTCCGTTGGGCACCTTTATGACAACATCTACAGAGAATGCTTGGACTTGCCTCCTCTATTGGTCTTCCATCCTTTCCTGGATGCCTGGGTTGCTCTGCACAGAGACTGCTGTGTGAAGAAACAATATATCTATTTGTGTCGATGTGATGTATTTGATGTTATTAAACCTGTATGTGGTTATTCTCCTGACAGTATTGATTGGTTCTTTTCCATGGACGATGACATCAGCACTAATGGCACAGATTTCTCGGACTCAGCATTGGCTCCAGATAAACTTTACCAGTCTTATCGAGAGGAGGTTCAACACCTGTCAACACGGATTTCCAAGACAACCTACACCTGCTCAGTACAGTTGCAAAAATGGCGACTGCCCACTGTTAAAATGCAGTACAATTCTGACGGGGAGTATTGTGTGGTAATTAATTATAAGTCATACACATACGGCACTGAGACGTGTTATTTATTTCCCCAACGTCTGCTTTGTTCCACATCAAAAAGCTGTTATTGGACATACCATTATTACCCCAGTCCCCCTTATGGATGCGGACATCATTGATGGTAACCCCGATTATCTGCTAACCCTTTCTGAATATTTACCATATTTTAATGTACACATAGATCCACTGTCACTTACATTAAAATCACCTTTAGAGAGGAAAGACACCCACCTCATCCACATCAGCAATAATACTACTAAGGCTAATGAGGCTATTCTTTCATTGATTAATTATGGTGATATGAATGATGCATTAACTAACACATGGTTAGAGATCACTTTTAAAGATTTTGTTATTATACAAGCGTTTTTGATATTTTTCTTGGTTATTATGCTATGCTGCCTGTGGCACACACTGCGCCAACACTGTGAGCAGCTGGAGTTCCTTTACAAAGCTAGCGCGTCGGGTTTGTAGACGACCCCTGCTCTCTGACCTTTCCCTAGATTTGCCTGTGTTGCCCTTGGAGACGACAAGGGGGGGAATGTTACACTAGGTCCCTGAACCCTTATTGGTACCCCCAGAGGTACATCATAGATGGCTAGTGCTTAGGCATATGTTATACTAACATATAGGGCTAAGGGCATCTACCATATAAGAGTAAACGTCAGGACATGTATGCATATTCTTGTTATACACTTTGCTTTCCAATACGTATATATTTTCTATGTATTTTCTGTGTATTTCTCACTTACAAGATGTTAGGACATCTGTGTCCTTGTAATGATTATGATATATGAGTCAGCATTGCCACCTTTTGGTGATTTGTATTACTACACTGATTTGTGTAAGAACTGTACTCTTTTGTTTCACAAAATTGCATAATGTTATCTTGGACTGTGGAGCCACCTCTAATTTAGCCAATAGGGCTCATCTCTGTAACTAGAAATGTTTCTATCTTACAGTAACCATAGTAATTATCATAGGTATATAATGTGAGATACTGAGTCTTATACCTTGGAGACCCCAAGAGACACGAAGAAACCTCACGGTATAGGGAACCCTTAGCATTGGCTCCTGGTTCATATTGGTAAGAACTGCTTAGGGCAACTGTGATTTATACTTTTGGTAGTAATAAACAAGTTTATTACTCTTATGCAACATGTCTGTGATTTCTTGCATTCCCAATATTGCCAAGAACCTGAGAGTGAGGTTAAGACCTCCTGACAACTTGCATGCATGCAGGCCGCACATGTGCAAGAAACATCTTGGGACAATATGACCTTTTAGAGGTGTGTGAGTTTATGCTTAATACAGTTGATGCTTTATGGGGCTCATCCCTCAGTCACCAATTAATTGGCAAGCTGTCTATTACAGCAGTTTGAGAGAAGTGGTTTTCACTTGAAAGAAAAGTGCCACTTCAATCTGGGATAGTTCCGAGTTGACACTTTATGGAGCTCATCCCTCAGGCACCAATGAGTCGTTGAGTTGTCTATGACAGCAGTTTGAGAGAGAGGACCGCACATGAAAGAAATCTGCCACTGCAATGAGGGACAGTTTCCTCATTGCACTCGGACCTTCCCCTTCCCTCGCAACCAGGCACATAGACATACCTTCTCTCTGTTGGCAGCAGGTGACAAGATTCCGGCCATGCACATTACAGTGCACAGTAATGCACATGGCTGGAGTTATTTTATTTAGCTTTTGTTGACTGGGTAGGTACACCAGACAAGTATTATGCCTATTTTCAGGAACGACCCGGGAGAATACAACATAGGGATATAGAGTGGTACAGAAAAATACAAGTACATCACGACAGCACAACAACATGAGGAAGTACATTGAGTAACATTATCCAAGGTGTAACAGAGTGGATGGTTCTTATCGGCATGTATCCTCCAACCCCCCATTAATGTGACACACTGGGATCCCACCCCAGTGTGCCAAAATATTTTTTTATTTATGTTTCTGACACTGGGATGCCAACTCCCAGTGTCAGATGACCCCCCCACCTGCCTGAATATTTTAAGTGCTGACATTGGGGTGCCCAATCCTCATGTCAGCATGCTTCCCCACACACACACACACACACACACACACACACATGCATACATTATTGTAGTACACTGGGAGCCCACTCCAGTGTGCCTAAATATTTTTGGTAACCTGTAAAAATAAAGAAAACCATCCCAAAATCTTTTTTTCCCCTGTAAAAAAGAAAACAGTCCCTCATCGTCTCCCATTCCCCTCCCCACCCTCCCTCTGCAGACCCAGCTCTTTGCACCCCCCTTACCCCATACTTACCTCCAGAGGTTGGGAGCAGTGATCTTCTATGAACCGGGACACATCTGCACTCTTCAAAGTCAACTGGCAAACTGAAGAAATGATGGAAAGCTGTATAATGGGAGTCAATAGGGGGCTTCAACTTAGGTTGCTATCTCAGCTGTTTTTAGGAATTTTGGCCCTGAATATTCAACATGGGGTTCTTGGGATCCCACCTCGTGAACACTGTCGCTGTCAGTTGGTTACTTGGTCCCAAAAGGTGATTTTGCAGTTGCTGCACAGAATCACCTTTTGGGACTGATTAACAAAATGACAGTACCACTGTTCATGAGGTGGGGTCTCAAAAAACCCATGTTACAAATTTGGTGAAAAAATTCCAAGAAATGACTGCATTATGAGCACGTGTTGCACAGTTTCTAGGCATGCTTGTAACTTTGCCAATTTGCAATATTTTCTTTCCAGATTTTCAACATTGCTATTTTTTCACACCTCCTTATGAACAGTACAGCTACCATTTTTCACATCCTGCCTGAAATGTGTTTTCACACCTATGGCACAGAATAGTGCAGTTGCTGTGCAAAATCACCTTTCAGGATTGAGTAACAAAATGATAGTACCACTATTCATGAGGTGGGATCCCAAAAAGCCCATGATGAAAATTTGGAGCAAAAATACCAATAAACGCCCAGGGCGTTAGGGTTTCCAACCATAACTCCCCACCCTGTAGAACTGACAGGCATCGAGGATGTGACTTGGTGTCATCTGCCGTAATGCTCATGCCATTACACCCCCCCACCCTGCAGCCAGTGGCAAGCATTGAGGTGTGCCTTGGCGTCTTCTACAGCACCCATCTCAGCTTATTTCCTTATAGAATGGAGTGAGCGTACAGGCTGAAGACCCCAAGGCACACTGCAACACCTGTCTGTGTCTGTAGGGTGGGGTGAAGTGGAATGGCATGAGCGTTACGGCTGACAACCCAAAAGCATGCCCCCAAATGCCTGTCAGTCTTTGCAGGGTGGGGGTGGAGGTTGGAGTTAGTTTAATACTTCACTGCCATTCCTATTATGCAACTCTCTAACTCCTGCACTACCAATGCCAATACCAGCAATAAAACATTCGGCATTGACAAATGCTTGTTCAAATCTGCCCCACCTGAAGTCCAGGTCCCTTGTGTTTGTGTGGTTTGTCTCTGCCGCTGCCTTTATGTTACTGCATAATTATCACTGGTGCCGAGGTGGTATCCCACCTTGAATTCTGCAGTAATGTCTCTGTTTGTGAGCACCGGGTCCTGTATTGCCCCATCTCAAGTGGGCTGTCTAACTAACCCACTGGAGATTGCCACTTCATTGAATAATACATTTTATAGTGCTATTAAAGTGGCTCCTTTAGCTACTGAGATTAATAATGTTTGGGGATTAATTATCCAATTAAAGTAAAATCCCACATAGTAGTGGATGGAACTAACTGTAAAATTGTTTTCTTTGGTGTCAGATTTAATGGCTGTTCCTTTGAATATTTTATTTAATTTTTCATTAAATTCTGGTGCTGTTCTTTGTACTTTCTTACAGAAAAAGTATGTAAGACTGCTACTTCCTCTTTTCATTTCCAAACATATGTAAAACTAAAATCTTCAATAAAATTCTACATGCTAAAAAAAAATCTGGTGCTGTTCCAGGATCCTGGAAACAGGAAACTATGGTGCCTATCTTCAAGAATGGAGATCGGTCCCAGGTCAAGAGCTAAAGCTCTATTTTCATGCTTTATTCCCTGTCCAAGGACTTGAAGAGGGTTATTTATGATTAGATTAAGGACCATCTGGATGCATTCTCCAATCCTTTTCCTTATCAACATGGATTTAGGAAGGATTATAGAACCTTAATTGCATTGACTGAATTGATATATTCTCTCCACAGGGCCTTGGACAGGGGCAAGACAGCAGCGGGCTATTTTGTTAGATCTCTCAAAGGCCCCCAACCTGGTTCACCATAGTTGGCTGCTTTCTAGGCTCAGAAACCAAGAGTTTTCAAATGAGTTATCATTTAAAATTTATTTGCTTAATCCACAGCAAAGAGTTGTGTTGCAGAAGGCCATGTCTTCAATTTCAGACGTTAATACTGGAGTGCCACAGGGCAGTTCCATATCATAATGGCGATCACCAAAAGACGATCGTCATTATGGTGAGTGTACATCGCCAAAATTCAATGTTGGTGATGAACACCCCAGGCGACAAACAAAATGGAGCAAAGGACTCTATTTTTTAATGTTATGTAGAGGGCTACACCCCCCCTTCACCTCCAACCCCCCCTGCTATAAGATTCTCAACTCCAAAGGGGGGTGCATGTCGGGGGGGTGCAACATGTAAAAAAAAAAAAAACTACTCAGGCCAGGCGCAACAAAACATACCTGCATCCAGACCTAAACCCAGAATCCTAGCCACCCGAGCCCAGCACCCACCCACCATACCGTGGAGGCAGCTCACCATGGCACCACCTCTCACAAACCCTTCCACCCTCTCACTCAGCATACTCTTCCCCCCACACACATGTACATATAGTGACATCCTGTCGCTGTTCGCAAACCCCCCCATCCAGTCACCTTCCCTACTCCCTTGCCCTGTCGACATGCGCTGCAAGTGGGCCGCCATTTTGGTAGGTGCCCATTGTAAGTAACGCATGTCATAGGATACTCCGCAGAGCTCAGTCTTGTGTCATCTTTTATTTAGTAATTTGTTTTTAATTATTTACATTTCTGTGTTAATTTTTCATGGGTTTTGCTTTATGTAGATAAATATTGTTTTATATTCTTGTGGATTAAATGTTGATAAATTATTTTCTGAGGAACTACTGTGATTTTCTTTTGGTTAATGAATGGTTCTGGGAATCAGGTTTATTGTTAAATTCCCTGTAAGACAAAGGTTATGCATTTTGGTTCAAAATGGAAATTAAACTAATTTGAAAGAACTCTGGAAATTAAAACTGCAGCTGGAAATGTCATTGAAAGGGTTAATTGTTTTAAATATTTAGGTTTTTATCTGGATTATAATTTGCTGTGTAATTTTCATATTGATTTTGTTGTAAGGACTGTCAATATTCATATTGGTTTATTATATCGAATTTGAGAATGCCTAACTTTTGTTTCTAAAAATGTTTTAGTTCAGTCTTTGCTTTTGTCTGTTACTGATTATGATTTACCCATATATTCTACAGGTCCAGTGGCCTCACTTTCTAGATTCAGGACATTGTGTAATAATGCTTGTTTATTTATATTGTCTTGTCAACTTTATTCTTCTTTGTACTGGTTTTCATTTAAGGGACGTTGTCCTTACTTTAGATTCATTTCCTTTTGGTGTTTTTGTTGAAGTGTTCCAGGTGAGCTTCAAGGTGTGCCACCACCACCTTCTCAGTTATCTGCACCAAAAAGGGAAAGTTCAAGACCTATCTATAATTGACCAGATTGTTAGGACCAACAGATTTTGTTTTTCAAGAGGTGCTTAACCACCACCCTTTTCAAGGCAGCAGGAAAGACACCCTCCATCTGGGACACCTGACAATTCCAGTGAATATTGACTCCAGGGATTGCAGGCAACCAAGCAGCAGCCACGTTGGCTTGGGGTCCAACATACAGCAAGTAGGGTGCAGGCCTGAAATCAACCAGAATACCTCCTGTTCAACAACTGGATGAAACTTAGCCTAGGTTGGCAGACTGACAATGCCACTATTAGGCTGGTTATTTACCAGCCCAAGGCAGATCGTTTATAGAATTTCAAGTCTGAATAGAGAACACCTTTACCAGAAAGAATTTGCTGAATTCCTCAAATTTCTCAGCAGAAAAGGCTCAAACAGATCACAGAAGGGGTAGTTGGGGTTGCTCAACCTATCCATGGTGCTGAAGAGCTAAGCTGGCCAATTTTTCCTAGAAATAATTGTGCTTGACAGGAACTCTAATACTTTGAAGGATGTTGCCACTGGTACTCAACATAGTGAGTCTGCAGTGACAATTTGTCCTTCACAAAGTTTGTTTCCCCAAGCATGCTCCAGTTTCCATCTGTCTGTCTTCCACTGCCTCAGCATATCAGAGTACCATGGTGAACAATTGTAGGATGTCAAGGGATTGACATGGCTCGGTGCTAGGGAGTACATGGCAGCTGTGAGAACCATATTATAGTGTTCCACAGCTTTCTTGGCTCCATGAGCACAGGACTTCACTATGCTGTCTGAGTCCAGTACCTCCTGGAGTTTTTGAGTCTCCAAGTTGCATTTCAGACATTACAAGATCACTTTCACTAGGGGTGTTATTAATACGGGGGGGGGGGCACCACAGAAGAATGACATGGCATGATAATTCAATCAAATGACCAGATCAGGCTGACTGCATTAATGTCCAGACCCAAAGACCAGGTCCAAAGTAGTAGTAGTAGTAGTAGTAGTTTATTTATACCACACCCTTTTTTAGGGGCTCAGGGAGCCTTACACAAAGATTAAACATTGCATAAATAAAAGGATGACACAATAAAGTGCTCAATCCTATCCATAAAACCAAAATAAATATCGATAAAAAGAAAACCGCATCAGCAGGTATAAACACAGAAGTGACAGAGGCCCTTAAGAATATCAAAAGGCCTCATTAAATAAAAAGGTCTTTAGACCCCTCGTGAGGACCTTCACTGAGGGGGCTCCCTTCAGAGATCTTGGTAGTGAGTTCCAGGGGTCAGGATTGGCTACTTCTAATGCCCAGTCCCCCAAAGATGCAAGCCTTGCAAAGATGCCTAGCTTGGAAGAGTGCAGGGGGCATGTGGACTGATAAGGAGGTCATAGGTCAAGATGCCACATTCAATAACAGTGTGGTCAAGAACCGCATGGGGAAAATGGTGCTGACAATTACAGGGCCCAGGAAAAACATGATATTGAACAATAGCACCAATGGTAGCAGTTCAAAAACACATGGAGGACTGCTGCCATTGCAAAGTGAGAAAACAAAATGTGTGTTTTTGCAGGGGGTATTCTGCCCCTTCCCCGATTTTTATATAATCAACTCCACGGGGGTGGAACTTAGGGATGGGGGGAAGCACTGGGGGGAGGAATCAAGCAAAAAAAATGTCGGGGAACATAAAATAACACTTGGAGGATGAGCAAAATCAACAATTTAATATCAGAGTAAAGAAAAAATAGAAAATCTACTACTCAGGAGACCAGGATCAGAACCTGGGTCTCCGGGTCTCCTCTGCTCTGGATATGAGTGCCTTAGCCTCTCCACCATGGGAGCGGCTCAGACAGGCATCTCGCTTCCAGCTACTTGACTCCTTCTCCTTTGCTTTGACAGTGACAGTGACAGGGGTAGCAGTAATTGACTTTCCTATACTGCCCACCTTCCGTTGTCACTCATGACATAATGTTGAAGCACTGTTTGACAACTAGTATTGAAACAACATTTTAACCGGATCCAGATGAGGAGTCAGGAGTTCCAACAGGCATCCTGGGCCCAATCCATGTAGGGCCTTGTAGATTAGTAAACTGCCATTGAAGGAAATATGCCATGTCATTGGCAGCTACAGTAGTACAGTTTACACAGGGCCAGGGTCATGTGGCAGTAGGCCTGTAAACAACCTGGCCACTGCATTCTGCACTAGCTGCAAGCATCATAGGACACCTCCATTTACCCCGAGTTACAGGTTGTTACAGTATACAAGCCTGGACATCACAATGCATGCATTATTGACAACAGGTCTTTGGGGGGGCAGGGGCTTAATCCAGGTGACATTTCTGAGATGGTAAAATCCACTGTAGTCTACTGCTGACACCTGAGCCTCAATTGTCAACCTGTTGTCCAGAATGATCCCCAGGTTTTTCACCTCAGTGGAGGTGTAGTGCCCCAAAGTTGTGGGCACCCCAAAGAAATGGGGGACCCTTCCCCGTGCCAAAAAATTTACTTTTTTCTTGGTCCCAGTTCTCTCCCCCCACCTGCTATGCCCACAGACCCCTTCCCATCCTTTGTTGCATTTCGTGCCTTTCAGCGCAGCAAGGGGGCCAAGGACAGGACTCATCCCCGGCCAGAGACCCTCCCCTTAGAGCTCGTGAGGCCCAATCCCATAGCTACTCACCAGTACCTCCCTGTCCTACAAAAGGGTCTGGGGAGTGGCTTAGGGGCAGTTTTCTGTGGCATGGCTGGCAAGGTAGAGGACATTGGGAGCACATATACCTAAAACATAACTTTGTTGGGCCCATGGCTCCTCTGGTGTCACTCCCCTCCAGCTCAAGACTGGCAGCATCAGCAGCTGTTGGGTGGGAGCAGCGGCTCCCCAACATTAGCAGTGTTAGTGGCTCAGTAGGTAGCACACTTGCCTCTGAGGCCTGGAGATCAGAGGGCTGTGGGTTCAGTTCCCACATCTGGCACTTTGGTTAATATCCAAGTACTGACACTGTAGTGCAGCATGAGAGGGGTGCTGCACTTCTGAGGTGCCGGTTTCAGATGAGACGTTAAACCAAGGTCCCATCTGCCTGGATTGGTGGTAGTTCAGGTGGATGTTAAAGATCCCATGTCACTTATCGAAAAGAGTAGGGGAATTTCCCCAGTGTCCTGGCCAAATTTCCCTCATTCACTAAAAATACCACCAACAGCTTAATCTGGTTCAAGGTCAGTTGGCATTCATCTGTATCCCCCTCCTCCCGGTCATGCCTGAAAATAGGCAGGATTTGTCTAGTGCACTTACCCGGTCAACAAAAACTAAATAAATAAGTGAGTGGTTCCTGGACCATCCTCTCGCAAGTCCTGAATCGTGGCAGGAAGTACAGCTTTTCAGTGATCGACTCAGGCATGCAACGGTGATTTTGGTCTGGGCAGAAACGTGCACCCCAGACCTTCTAGTTACACTGCCCAGCCACAGCAGCAGTACAGAAAACCTGGGGGGTGGGGCACAATTCTCCAACCACCTCTCCAACCCCCCCAGCAGCAGTAACAGTCCCAGCCTGTGTTGGTGAGTGGGTCATGTGCTCGAATTTGTCTCAATCTGATGCCACAGGCACTGGTGGGGGGGGTTGGGAAAGAAGAGAAGGGGCCTGAGCTCAAAAAGGAAAAGGGGCATAGTGGGCTCTAGGAGTGGGCTAGATGCCTCATTGGGCTGAATTTGCACCGATCAGTGCAAGGGGAAAGGGCAGGGCATAGTGGGCTAGAAGCCCTGTATTCCAATTGTGTCCCTTTGGTGCCAGAGGATTTCCTTTGGCCGGCAGCAGAGGGCTGAGTGCCTTAACCAACAATGAAAAGGGAGAAGTCTCCCTGCTGGTGGTGTTGCACAAGGAGGGAAGGGCACTGGGCTAGCAGCCCTTTGTTGAGTTTTCCACCTTTTGGTGCCATTGGTCAGGGCCCAGCACCAGAGGTCATTATTAATATGCATATGGAAGGTGTGACTTGGGCATAGAGGCCCAAAGGGAAAAGGGCAGGGTCAGAAACCGAGACCCTATTAATATTTATGAGGGAGGTGGGACCAGGGCAGAGAGCCCCATAGTACCAGGCACAGTGGTGGTTATTAATATTAATGAAGGGGTGGCTCTGCAGAAACAGCCTGAGGAGGGAAACCTTCTTGGGATAGGAGAGATAATTGTCTGATGACCCTAGCTTGCCCATAAAGTTATGTGGATGTGTCCTGATCCCACCACCATGAAAGGAACTGTGCTGTAGCCTGCCTGGTGCACCCTAGAGACTGAACCCATTTACTTAAGAAATGACCTGCATTGCTTGCAACCTGAACTGTGTCATTGGACTGCTTCCTTGGTGTACCTGATGTCCAGCTTCCCCTCCATTGCCCGGACCAGTTTCTTCAACGCTTGATGTTGACCTAGGGAGGTTCCTGGCCACTCCTCCATCTTCAGCAGACCTGTCTCCAGTGAGGCTGACCCACTTTGAATCTCTGCCAGTTTTCCAGCATTAGTTCCATGACAGTAAGTTGTAGGGATCCGCTAGTTAGGTATGCAGAAATGAGTCAGCTTAGGAGCTGCCTCGGCTCAAGAGGGAAGGACTACAGTTAGCATCATTCATGGCCTTTTATTTTTATTTTGTCAGTTTTCTACAAGTGTGCATGTACAAGTACTGCTCCATAGAGTCTGCACCTAGGACTGCATCACCAGTAGTCTTCTTGTTGGGAGGTGGCCTAGGTGCTGGGGACCTACCAGTGGTCATTGCTGTGGATCATCCAGAGAACCATCTGCTTGACCAGGAGACTTCAGCTTCTCACCAAGAGTTGCAGAGGGTTGCCAAGTTCCACATCGTCCAGATAGCAGTGTTCTTTTTTTTTCTGTTCATCCAGGGAATGCCCTGTTATGGCCTGTTTACAAGAAGCACTTTGTGAGGTCAATTCTCACTTGCTGATCAGCCAGTGTACTGCAACGATCAAGCTTGGTTCTTCAGTCATCTTGTCATCTCGGCAAAGTGCATACATGACATGGTCTGAAAGGGGCTAACCCCCTGTTATTGGTTCAAACAATTGCTGGTCCTGACTGTATTATTTTGTTGCTTGTTCTATTATCTTGTAGCATTGTAGAACAAACATTATCTTGTTTTTCTTTTTGTCTCATGTAAACAAACCTTTTGAATCTTGGTCCCTGAGTAAGCTTCCTGCCAGTCCTTCCAGATTTGTCTGGCCTATCCTGAATTTTTTGGGAGTCACACACCCCATCCTGCTGGAACTTCAGACCCCCACAACAACTTGGCATAGTCAGCAGGATAAGAAACATCAAGGAATCAAAAGCTTGATGCTACCCATACCAAGATGTCTGCAAGAGGAGAGAACTGCCCTGTAAGAAAAGAAGGATCATCAGAAATCTGTAACATGCCATTGATGATGATCCCTTACCATTACAGAGCACCATGGCTCCCATGCTTTACAGGAGAAGAAATGGATCCAAACACCGACAGGCTGCACAAGATTACTGATGAGCTGAAATCTTTCTTCCAATTGCACGACCTGCCTGAAGCTCAGAGAGTCAAGGTCCTGATGGGGAAATTTCAAGGTCAGGTGAAGAGAAAGCAACTACAGCACAGATTTTTTGAAAGTTGAATTGTATCTTCAACCCCAAGAGTCTGTCAATGCTGATGGTTTGATTATTCTTGAGGGTACAGTGAGAGGATGAGATCCTCTGTGACTATGCCCTCAGCCTGTAGGAAGACCTCAATTCAGTTCAGTGGGTCAATCCTGAAGTGTTCCCCAATCAAGATGGGATCCTGTTGGATAGTCATCAATGAAGTTAGAGGTGGCTCCATCCAAAACAAACTCCATATATTACAAGAGCAACAACCTGAGGTAGCGCTCCCAGATTTTAAAGAGAACGCCATCAGGGTAATTGAGCCTCAGTGTATTTGGAACAGCAGTCCAACATGGCAGCTAAGCATGTCAGTAAGAGGCAACTGGTGGTCCAATCTCTACGTGGAAGTCTCCAGGTGCAGTCAGAGTGCTGGTTGTCCCCAACAGGAATGGGATTCCCACCATGAAGTGCAAGAATAGCTGATATAGTTGGTGTGTCAGGTGCTGGATCTGGCGACACCCTTGGCAGAGATGAAGAAAGAGGCCCAGCTCCAGGTTATGCTGTGTCCACGCTGGTCCAGTAAGAGAGGGAACAGAGGTTGAAGACATACTGGTAGACAGGAGGAACAAAAAAGACCCATGTGCCAAAGTGAAGGAATCATTGGGCCCATTCAGCAGCCATGTCAGTGGCGTGATACCAGAAGAAGCAAGATCAAAAGAGCTGAGTGCCAGCTATATGAAGACACCAAGAAGGAGATCTAGAAGTTTAAACAGAGCAACCAGGTAGTCGTGGCCACTTCAAAAAGTTCATCAAGAGTTTGGGATGCCAGAGCTGAAGGGCATGCATATGTGGTGAGTGCTGTCGCCCATGATGTGAGATGCCAGGTTCCAGATCAGACAGCCTGAAGGGAGGCCCAATATCAAGAGCTTATACAGCAGGTTGTAGAGTACTCAAAGCAGAAGACCAGGTTACAGAAAAATTGTGAATACCTTAGGAAGTGTCTCCAACAGCAGGCTCAGAAGATTGAGGAGCAATCTGAGCAAGCACTCTGCTATTAAGAGGTGGCACCATGGCACACAAAGAGGATCCAAGAGTATGAGGTTATGGCAAAAGACCTGAGCCATGGGCTGCTTACAGTGATGCAGGAGAACAAAGAGCTCAGCAGATGCTTGGTGGAGTTGCAATCACCCCCACGGGAGGAGGAGTGCATCTAGCTAAATGCTGTATGTCCCCAGGAACTGCCAAGACCCCCAGAATCCAACACCCTAGTAGTGTTGGATGGGAGAACCAACCAGCATTTACATCCAGAGGATCCTGAATCCTGCCCAGCATCAAAGAACTAACCAG
This sequence comes from Neoceratodus forsteri, assembly GCA_016271365.2. Classification (NCBI taxonomy): domain Eukaryota; kingdom Metazoa; phylum Chordata; order Ceratodontiformes; family Ceratodontidae; genus Neoceratodus; species Neoceratodus forsteri. The sequence goes on from CM057451.1 coordinate 48,573,545, forward strand.
AGAGAGAACTGGATCCAGTCGACCACACCCCACCATGACTGATATCAGTTGGCAGATCATGCAGACCACCCCTCTCATTTCAGTGTCAGCCAAGGCAGTAGAAACACAATGCTGGGAGGAGAGAAGAACCCATCCTGGAGCAGAACCCAAGCTAACAGCCAGTCAAAAGGTGTGTATAGACCAAGGAAATGGAAGAGGGTCAGGTGATGCTCAAAATTGGGAAAAGCCCTTACTCATAAGAAAATGATTGTGGGTGAAGGCATGGTGTGGTAGGAAGTCATCTCTGAAGTGGGAGCCCAACCCATATGTCATCATGGACAACCCATGCCCAGGACTGCACGCCTACCAGATCCAAGCTTTGGACGAAGTGCAACAGCTAGTTCACAAAACTAATCTGATGTCCTGCATGGTTTCTGTCAAGTCGAATGTATGGATCTACAAGGAGAGGCAGGATCTACTCCTGGAAAGTACTGTGAGTCCAGCCCTTCTGACTACTCATGGCTAGTTAACCATAAAAAAAAAGGTCATGAGCATGTCCGCGTGTGTCTGCTGTGTCCACTGGGTCTACGGGGATACGGGCACAGAGTACTGACCACATAGGATTGTAGGAGTTTACATCTAAGCAGCCTTCAAACATTCAAGAACATAGTTGAGATAAGCAGACTGCAGATAATTAAACATCACAGGGTAGCAAAATGTTACTGAAATGACAGCTAAAAATAAAACGTGAACCAAATGAGCATCTACTCGATACCCTTTGTGCTACAGGATCAGTAGTAAAGTGTGACACCTGTAACATGTATGCCTCAGAGGAGGTGGAAAATGTTTCTCCTAAATTTAAATGCAGGATATGTAATGAATTTGAACAACTAAGGACAGAATTGATAGCCCTGAAATCACTTTTAGCAGTAAAAGAGCGACCAAACATAGTCCAGAGGGATAAAAGGAAATCTACTAGAGAGGATGTCAGCATTACAGCACCTAGTACAAGTAATGACATACATGAAGAAGGGCTTCATGGGTCCAAAACAAAAAAAGTAGGAGGGAGGGCCCTTAGAATACTCAACTAGATACTACAAATAGATTTTCTGTCCTAACTACTGAACAGGATGATACAACCATTAATAAAAACAGTAGTGGAAATGATATACACATGGATACAAATGAAGTTAGTGAGCCAAGAACACAGCTGGAGGTAGCTGGATTGTTGGGGAATTCTGGGATTTGTGCTGTGCCAGGCTGTACACTATTGCGCCGAGGAGAAGCGTGAGGAGCAGGCTCTTTTCAAGGTTTTTTTCTACTTACTTAAGGACAGGTAGGCTATCTATGTTGTGAAACAGCTTACCAGTCTTTCCTGTGCAAGGCACTGCTGCCTCCCCAGTTAAGGTGTTCTCTGCTTCTTCCAGGAAGAAGACAGAAGGTGGCGATCGGATTGGGGGAATCCAAGGAGCCCTTCGGAAAGGCTCAAGTCTTGACTGGCTGGTGATAAAAATTTCAACCCAGAAAGAAAACCAGTGACAGCAGGGGATTTCAGAAGAATCCTTTAAGGAAGTCTCTTTTAGAGCTACAGAATTACTTTTTAAAACATTGACAAGTTTTATAACTGTTGAAATTTTAACTCTAATATTTCCTGGTCCCTTTCGATTGTATATGGTTGCACATTATCTATGTTTAGTAGATTTCATATTCAGGTTTATTTTGGTTTATTTGGTGGTTACATCTTTTAAAGATTTAGTATTTAACATTTAGTACATTTTAATGTACATTCCTCAGTCTGAAAATTCCCCTAATTGATAGATTAGGTGCGGTATGATAATATTCTAGAGCCATGTGCAATAAAGTTAATTAACCAGGTGTTAGCTTTTGGATCCTTATCCTGGGCTATTGAATAGGCTAATTGAACTAACTGACTGTCTTTTTATTGAGCATACGTGGCATTTCAGCACTCAGAATTACATCTTAGCCGTTACTTTAAACACACCCTTGGTCAGGCTTAGCTGTTTTATCATTTCATTCCAAACGTAGAAGGGACTAAAGCTATTGTTAAAGTAATGAAGTGTTTCTTCTATTGCCACTTTCTGGGGTGGTTTATGAACAGCTTGCAGAGCACCAGTACATTTGTTTGTGGTGCAGTGGCCTGCTAAATAAATTTTATTCCGTAATCACTTCACTGGTATTCATCTACATTGTGTCCTAAACGCAGATGGTGGAATTTGATATCAGTTTACTTTGTTCTCCTTGTGGCTATCTAAGTAAGTATTATTATAATTTTTATTTTTCAGCTGCTAGCTGAAAATTTTTGTTTGTAAATTGTATCTTTATTCAACACAAGCACGGCACCTTATAGTAATAATAATAGGTGTCTGTGCTGGTTTAATAACTAATCAGACCCACAAACCTGCTCTGTCTAGATCAGATAATTTAATGTTTAAAGAATCTTTCTCTTTTAGCCTGCAAGTGTAAATTTGTTATTTGGCTATGGTCTGGGTTGCATTGTGACTATTTATTTGGTTATTTTCAGTGGAAAAAAGCATCACCCATATTTTTAGAGGACCATACCAGAATCACTGGAATTTTCTTTTGCTGTGGCCAAAAACAAGCTTCTTGCCTCTTGAATTTTTCCCGTATTTATGCTGGTGGGACTGTCATGCAGATTTTTGTCAGAAAAGTGCACGATAGAGTGTGCGGAATTAGTGCAGAGCTGCTTTCCGCACTGAAGTTATTCCGGAGCCCAATTTGGAACTTTAACTGTCTGGAGGACATCACGACAAAGTAAAGAAAAAGGAAAAGGACTAACTCTGGCAAAGGGGCTTAGTGGAACCTTTTTTTTGCCTTGGAAAAGTTGGATTGGATTTTATTTTAGAGAGTTTGACATTCTACTACAAATCCAACTATAAGGAAAGAGGAGGCAAATTCCAAAATGTTGGTCTTCAGATTATGAGTAGACATAAATAAGATTAAAATAGTAGGTTCCTGAAGATTTCTGAAGTGCATGTAATTAACAATTAATTATTATTGGATTATTTAATTCTAGACCATATTTTTCTTACTTGCCTCTCAGATCTTTGGTTGGTCACAGATTGGTTCTATATGAAGTTTGAATGTACTTTATTATGTATTGTTAATAACAGTCATAATTGTTCTCAGCTATTTTTAGTTAACTCTGTAGCCTTTTTGCCCTATCATATTTATATTGTGGGCTCAGTTTGAGATGGTAGTCACTAGAAATGGTAAGGGCAGCTCTCCATTAAATGCCACAGCAAGAGAGGTTTGTTCCTCAGTGATTTGAGTAATTGAAACCCAGGAAGAGCTTATGGAATCTGTCCCATTAACATATACATTTAAAACTAAAAGGGTTAAGCAGAAGAAATTCATCCCCAAACAAAAGGAGACAATTTGAGGGGGAAATATTTCATATGGGGAGAAAAAAATGTAGCCCCCCAGATGATTTAGTAAAAAAGAAACAACTTAAGATAACTGATCTTTGGGTTAAAAAAGGGGCATGGAAAGTTCCAAATAATATCTCAACCCCTGTCCTGTCCTCGGCAAAGATCTCAGATCATTTAATTAGTACTGGGGATTATTCTGATGTTCTTTTGAATAATTTTGATAACCCTGATCCAGATATTTTCACATACTCAATAGACTGTATCTCCTATGATCAATATGTGTGTTATACATATGGGTCAAGTATTGAGCAAGAGTCAGAATGTCCTGACTTGGGGTTTTCTCCAACTTTACCTCTTGAATATTCCCACCAGGAGGCTTTTACCTCCCCGAGGCTTGCTCCAGGACAAAAAGGACAGCCCTCAGGACAAGGGCTATTTAAGACTGACTTTAGCCATAAAAATCCAGATCTGGAACCTCACGAAAACTCAGGAGAAAACCCAGATCTTAGGTCCATAATTAGGGAGATGAGTGTTACCATTGAAGACTTAAACAGAAAGATTTAACCCACAAGGAAGTTGGGGATTTAGTAAGCAACCCTGGGATACAGAAGGTTAGGTTTCCTTTGGAAACAAGTATTATTATAGATGAAACACAACATCTAGACAGGATAAATGTAGTGGCTAGTTCATTTATTTCTAAGCATTCTCTGGAAATTTTAAAGGATAGATATTCTGCTGACATAGTTTTGTTGGAAAATATTTCCATACTTAAAGATGAGATCTGTAATTTAAGAGCAGATGTATTTCATAATAAAGTACTTTTAGATGGAATTTTGAGTAACAGCAAGCATCAATCTTCAGGTTCTGCTGGAAACGAATCACTGGCAGTGGACAAAACCACTAAAGGCATACAGGTTCAGCTCCCCCTACATTTTGATAAGGATAGGGTATGTCCATGTTACAGTATATGTGGAATTCAGATTTAGAGAACCCTAATATAAGAGGATCAATAATAAATAGGCAACCTAAAGTAAGGAGAATCAAAACTAAAAAAAAAACTAAAAAGATTGCACGTAAGTCCACTGCCAGTGATAAAGACAAACAAACAGTTTTCAATGTTTGGGAGTTGTCGTTGGCTCAGGAGACTGGAGAAGTACAGGAGAAATACAAGGCTCCAAATCCTGAAATACAAACGTCTGCCCAGGAGGTGATGCTTTGTTTACATAGTAATAAATGTATTGAAATCTCCTACGATGAAATTGTGAGTAGAGAGTCATTGACTGTTTCCCTGGGGGAGACTGAGAACTCCAGCAGCCCCCTTACTAGAAATTCACCTATTAGTGAGTCTCAGGTGGCAAACACAGGGAACTTTATTGTTACACAGAATTTAGATAATGTGGAATTCACGGTCCAGGTTTCAGATGTCCCAATTATGGAGAATGAAACAGAAGAATTACTCCAGCTTAGGATATTATAGGTTTTTGGACAACATCATACTAATTTAGAAAATGAGATAACAGCTTTTAGACCACCGAAGCCAGATTAAAAGAATACAGTATTACTTTATTTTTCTTCTTTGACTACAGCTCATCTTATCTTAAAGAAAATACTGTCCATGGGTGGGAATGGTCAGGGTATCTCATTTCCCATGCTGATTCCAAAATTGGCCTTGGAGGCATCTAACCATGGGGGAAAAAGTGAACAATCCAGTTTATTGTCTGTAGCTAAGGAGGATGAATCAGTTAGGGAATCCCAGAGGAAAATTATAGGGGTAATTAATAAACATCTTGAAAACCAGAATAAATCGTGGTTAGGCAGAACCATTGTTGTGTTTGGATGGAAATTAATGGAAAATTACTCTAAAAGGAAGGTGAGGGGAGACTTTCTCTACTTCCTGGAAAAAGCATTAGGGATACATATTTCCCAGAATATGGTTGATTCCATAAAAATCTATGATGATTTAGGTCTTTCATCACAGATTGATATTACATTCAAAAATTCTAATCTGGCTAGAAGAGTATTGTCATTAGCTGGCAAATTGGATCTTTTGGAATTCATATTGTTGACCCACTAGAGTTGGGGGCAGATTTTATCAGTCGGAACCAAGTAAGAGCTGTACAAGAATTACCATTAGAGGCAGATTTTCTACTAATTGATTTTGAAAGTCTTACAGATCCAAATACCTTTTTGCCACTATTAATTGTTGATTCGGCTTGACAATTGCAGCCATAGCAGGAATTTGGGGAAGAAGCCTCTGAATCTCGTACCACAGTAAATAGAAGGGAAAAAATGACTGATATGGATGCTCTCGCCATCCTTTCTTGGAATATGGAGGGCATCCACCTTAAAATAACAGACCCTGAGGTCCTGAGATTCTTGGAGTTCTTTGATATTATCAGTATACAGGAAACATGGTGTACAGAAGACACTACTCCCAGATTGGCGGAGTATTCAGCTATAACCCTCTCTGCAACTAGAGATAAAAAATTTGGCAGATTTAAAGGGGGACTTACTTTTTTTGTTAAAACTCAGTTGGATCTTGAGATAACTAGAATACCACCTAATGCAGAGAGCATTCTGATTCTAGTGATCAATAAAGGCTCAGAGAAAATGATTCTTTGTAACATTTACTTTCCACCTAGAGCCAAAACTTCTGAGACCATGGACCTTTTTATTCAAAACCTGAAAATTTTGCTTGATGATTTGTCTGATAGTTATGCAGCTTGCCCCATATTTATTCTGGGGGATTTTAACTCCAGAATTCCCTCTCGATTTTCGGAAGATGCTTATACTGATTTGATATGTACTCTCCCATTAGTCAATGAAAATGTTTCCCATAAGAGATGCTCCCAGGACCTAGTGCTTAATGCTAGAGGCAAGGAACTCTTGGAGGCTCTTGCATCTTGGAATTATTGTCTCCTGAATGGGAGAACTCGAGGAGACAGCCCGGGGGTTTTTACCTTTAGAGGGAATTTGGGTGCATCAATGCTGGATTTGTTCTGGACTAATTTGGAGGCAATACAACTGGTACAGAACTTGGAGGTTAAAGATAGGCTCGAGTCTGCTCATTGTCCCATAGTCCTTACTCTGAAATGTCCATTTGGAGTATCTAGGAGGCTGGAACAATTGGCAGAAAATCTGGAGATTGTTAAGGAGAGAAGAATAATCTGGGGACCAATACATCTCACAAATTGTGAAGCTATTCTGAGCACAGGAGAATTGAGTAACATTCATGATACCATCACTAACCAAAATGGACTGTTTAATACCATAGAAAGCTGGGAAAGGATACATATGTTATTAAAACCATGGTGTAAAAAACATCTCACTGTAATCATGCATCTAAAAAGTCTTGTTTTAATGCGGAATGTTTGTGGGAAAAAAAGTCATTTGGAAAAATTCTAAGACTCCACAAGAATAAAATAAATAAATCAGCAGCAGATTTTAAACTGCTGAAAAAAGAGAGAGAAAAGTATAAGCTAACCCTTGAAAATACAAGGAATAAGTATACTCAGGGCCTTTGGGAAAAACTAAGACAACAGCTGTGGATAGAGATGGTAGATGCTTTTGGAAAATGGTGTTTCAAGGATACAACAGGTATTCTAATAAGCTTGAAGCATATATTACACCTGAAGTATGGATTTCACATTTTTCAGAGCTATACTATTCACAGGTAGAGATGGAAATGCCTGATTCCTACAAATCTCAGGGAGAGAGATTTTTTCCAAGTCCCATTTTTATTACAGAAGATGAAATTCGCTGGGCCCTGTGCTTGCTTTAAACTAATAAAGCTCTGGGCCTTGATGGAATTTTAGGCAATTTATATAAAGCATTCCCTAGTTGGTGGTCTCCCCTTTTCTTTTTCTTATTTAATGGATTGGCTCAAGGACTTCAGTGTCCCTCCAACTGAACAGGAAGTACTATATACCCTTGCTATAAAAAAGAGGACCCCAATAATCCTAAAATGTATAGGCCCATCAGCCTAATAGATGTTTCTCAGAAAGTTTTCTCCAGAATAATTTTGGGTAGAATGCTTGATTGGGCTGAGGAAAATTCAGTGTTGAATGAGTCACAAAATGGGTTACAGAAGAACCATTCTACAGTTCAACACTGTTATGTTCTCCAGCATTTGATCTGGAAGTATGTCAAAGTTAGAAAATCTAACTTACATTGCTGTTTTGTAGATTTGTCCTCAGCCTTTGACAGCATCAGTAGAAAAATCCTTTGGGGAATGCTTAAAGATCTGAAGCTGGAGAACTCCCTGCTTAATATTATTATTGGGCTCCATGAGAACACCTCGGCCAGAGTTCAATACAATCATTATGGTCATGTAATTGAGAAATTACCCACAAATTTGGGGGTTAGGCAGGGGTGTATTCTGGCACCTACCTTATTTAATATATACATTAACTTAATTCTGGACCAGATTAATAATCTTGAATTTCGTGCTCCTAAGGTAAATGATTGCAGGACTGACAGTCTTGCATATGCAGATGATCTAGTTCTGCTTTCTACTTCAGCTCTTGGACTGAAAATGAAACTGTTGTTGGTTGAATCCCTTTGTGTTCCACAAAAGCTGAAGATTAATTCTAGCAAGACAAATATAGTTATATTTGGAAACCAAAGTAGAAACCAGTCAAGCTTTAAAATCAATGGTATATGTATAGATAGGGTCAAGCACTATGACTATTTGGGGTTACGGTTTACCCATAGTTTAAGCTGGACAAAACACTTGGAGATGATTCAAAATAAAATGAGATCTTTGGGAAATGCTTTAAAAATCTTTAATAATAAAACGGCAAATCATTAGTAAAAGGAATTATGAAAGTATTAAATGCTAAAATAAGAATAAGCATGTTACATGCCTCTGAGATTCGGGGATATATAGAGGTTAGAAGGCTACAAATAATACTAAATAAGCTTTATAGATATATTCTTACATTACCACAAGGAACCCCTAATTGTATCTTAGCATTGGAGTTAGGTCAGCGCTCTTTATCCTCTCTCATGCAAGAACAACAAACTATATTTTTGTTGAAATTTTTCCTTTTACCAGAAAATAGATATCCCAGAATGTTCCTAGAAGAGAGTATCAGATTAACCAGTCTGGGATATGTACATCTCAGTATTCGACTTATCAAGGAAATAATAATGCCAGCAGGCCTGGGACATGTTCTTCATGAAATTTGTCTTAGACCTCTTGCAGAAATTAAGCAGGCCATTAAATTGAGATTTGGTGATCTGGACAAAGGTTGTTTGCTTTCAAAGCTTTCTATGCTTAAGCTCCATGATTACTACAAAATACTTAAGAATTCATGTAGTTTTGAACTATTTCTCTCATTTTTAACATGTCCCAAACTTAGGAGAATCTACACAAGATTCAGAACTGAAAGTTATATGGCTAATTATGTACTTTTTAGACACAAGAGAAAGGGTGTCCTTTCCCCATTCTGTAAATGTGGATTGTGTCTCATAGATGACCTAAAACACCTGATTTTATTATGTCCCCTTCATGAACCTGCCAGGAAAAAATGGTTGAGTGGGTTGCTTGGGTGTCACAGTCTCCCCCCTCCTGATCTCTTGGATTTCTTGTTTAAAACTAATGATAAGAATATAATTTAAAGGTTGGCAAAATTTCTACTGACAACTCATCTGTAAATTATGGATCTGTGCTATCACGATTTGAGTACGATTTTAACAATGGTATTATACAGGTCCAAATATTACCATTGCTGCATTATTGAACTGGACTAGAGTAATATTTATGAAATGTGTTCGTTAGCTGTTTTTTTAACTATTTATGCATTTTTGTAAAAAGTTTTTATATTGTATACTGCTTTATGCTGATCAATAAAATGTGTTACTAGTGAGTCAAGAATGCAGGATCTAGTTACAGGAGACTCTATTAAAAGAGGTTGTGATACATTGATTTATCACAAGGATAAAATCAATAGAGAGGTGAACTGCCATCTGGGGGCCAGAATAAAAGACATAAAATAAATATTGGGTACACTATTAAATAGGGGGGTTAACTACAAAACAGTAGTAATCCATAATGGAATAAATGATGTTGGTAAAGAGCATGAAAAGGACCTAGCCGAAGAAATAATTTCAGTAGGGAAAATGATCAGTGATACTAGTGTAAAAGCTGTGATTTCAGGAATACTGCCCTTAATCAAATGCCACCCAGAAAAGAATTCCACCGTACAAAGAATTAATGCTAGGTTGCAATATAAATGCACACAGTCTGATATAACATTCCTAAACATGTGGGATCACTTTTTTTGGTAAAACACATAACTATGCAAATGATGGCATACACCTTAACAAATCAGCTAAATATATTCTGGGACGGAGTATTGCGAGGGCTCTATTTTGAAACACTCAAGAAAAAACTAGTGGGGGGGGTGGGGACAAATAACAGACACCAAAATTTTAAAATGCTTCTACTTAACACAAGAAGTTTAAAGGACAAAAAGGACGAGTTACAAAATAGATTAATGACTGAAAATATTCAGTTGTGCAGGATGAGTGAGACTTGGTGGAGCATTGATGACTGGGATATAAATATAGCAGGCTACAAGGCTTATCATGTTCATAGACATGATAGACGTGGTGAGGAGTGTTGTTATATGTCTCAAATGACCTGGATTCGAGCAAAGCCACAAATGTAATGGCAAAAAAAAAACAAGTGGAGCAACTCTGGGTGTTCATATTTCCCAAAAATAGGAATAAACTACTGGTGGGCATGGTATATAGAGCATCAAACCTAAATGCTGATGAAAACAATACCTTCCTTGAGATATTAGAAAATATTGATTTAAGATCAGACATCATAGTTGTGGGTGATATCAACTTCCCCGATATAGACTAGGAAATCAATACAGCTACAACCTCAAGTAGTAAGAGACTCTTGGACTACATAGAACTAAATAACATGAAGTAACTAGTCAGTGAAGCAACAAGAGGTCTAAATATTTTGGACCTAATACTTAGTAATTTTGACAACAGTACAACTGACTGCAAAGTGAGGGAACCACTTTGCAATAGTGACCATAACATGGTGCAGCTAGTAACTGATATAAACTAGGAGCCTTTGCTTGGTACCGCTAAAACAAGATGTTGAGTAAAAGCAATTTATGACCAGATATGTGACTATTGTGAGAACTGGAATTGGAAGGAGGAGTTTCAAGGTCAAACCTTAGAAGCCAAGTGGCAGAAATTTACAGATAAACTAGATGACTGCTTAGATAGGTTTATTCTGCTTAAGAAGAAATATAACAAAAAGGGTAGAAAACCTAACTGGTTTAATGGTAACATCATGAAACTTATTAAACAAGCATTTGTCAATGCCGAATGTTTGCTTGCTGGCATTGGCATTGGTAGTGTAGGAGTTACAGAGCTGCATACTAGGAATGGCAGTGAAGTACTGAACTGAAGCCAAGCCCGTCACCACCCTGCAGAGAGTGACAGGCATTGGGGTGTGCCTTTGGGTCATCAGGCATAAGGGCCATGCCATTTCACCACACCCTACTCTGCAGACACCAAGTGTCACGGTGTGCCTTGAGGTCTTTGGCCCTTATACACACCCCATTCCATCAGGAAATATGGTGAGATGGGTGCAGTATAGGAGAATGGGGTGAACTTTGGGGCTGAAGAGTCCAAGGAACATCTCGATGCCTCTCACTGGCTGCAGGGTGTGGGTGGGGGTGGAATGGTATGAGCATTGCAGGCAACATTCCCAAGTCACAGCCCTGATGCCTGTCATTCTGTACAGGGTGGGGCATTATGGTCAGAAACCCTAACGCCTCAGGCATTTGTTGGTATTTTCACTTCCAAATTTTCAACATGGGTTTCTTGTGACCCCCACCTCATGAACAGTGGCAATATCAGTTTGTTAGCTGAAAGCTGCTTTTGCACAGTGACTATGGCATTTGGCACAACAGGTGCAAAAACACATTCCGAACAGGATGTGAAAAATGACAGCGGTACTGTTCATGGGGAGGTGTAAAAAATGGCAATGTTGAAAATCTGCAGTGAAAATATTAAAAAAACTGGTGGTCATGAGCGTGAGTAGAAACTGTGCAACGCACACCTGTAATGTAACTAGTTTGAGGATTTTTTACAGCAGATTGTTAACACAGGCATTTTGGGACCTCCGATCATGAACAGTGTCACTGTGATTTTCTTTATCTGTACTGAACAATGATTTCCCACAGCGACCACGCATTTCTGCGCTGAAAGTGTGAAAACACATTTTAGCCATGTTGTGAAAAATGACAGCTGTACTGTTCATAAGGAAGTGTGGAAAATGCCACTGGTAAAAATCTGGACTGAAAATATCACAAATTCATGAACTTACGAGGGTGCGTGGAAACTGCACAATGCTCACTCTAACACAGTCATTTTACGGAGTTTTGACACCAAATTTTCAACATAGCCATTTTAAGACCTCTGCTCGTGACCAGTGTCACTGTGATTTTCTTAATCTGTCCCAAACATTGTTTTCGCATACCGACTGCACCATTGTGCGCTACATGTGCGGAAACACATTTTGGGCGAGATGTGAAAAATGGCAGCTGTACTGCTCATAAGGAAGTGTGGTAAAATGGCAATGTTGAAAATCTGGAGTGCAAATATTAAAATTTTAACTCGAAAAGGAAGTACACAACGACGCTTGTAAAACAGTCATTTTATGGAATTTTTTCACCAAATTTTCAACATAGCCATTTTAAGACCTCTGCTCATGAACACTGTCACTGTGATTTTCTTAATGTGTCCCATACATTGATTGCACACACCGACTGTGCCATTGTGCGCTACATGCGTGGAAACACATTTTGGGCTAGATGTGAAAAATGACAGCTGTACTGCTTATAAGGAGATGTGCTAAAATGGTAATGCTGAAAATCTGGAGTGTGAATATTAAAAATTTGCGAACTTACGAGCGTGCGTAGGAACTGCGCAACGCATGCTTGTAAAACAGTCATTTTAGGAATTTTAATTAATTAACATAGGCTTTTTGAGAGCCCACCTCATGAACACTGGCACTGTTGTTCCATTAATCAGTCCCAAAAGATGATTCTGCACAGTGACCGTGAAATCACCGTTTGGGCCCGAATAATGCCATGACAGTGACAGAATTCATGAGGAGGGGTCCCAAAAACCCCCATGTTGAAAATTTGGTGCAAAAATTCCAAAAAATGGCTGAGATATGCATCGAAGTTGAAAAAACCCTATCTATTACATTATACAGCTTACCGGCATTTCCTCAGTTCGCGTGTTGATTTGAAGAGTGCAGACATGTTCCCGGTCCACCAAAGATCGCCGCACCAGAGTCCGGAGTGCATGGGGTGAGGGGGGTGGTGAGGCAGGGTGCGAGTGGTGAGCGTGGGTGGGGGGGGCCAACAGACTGCGAGGACCATTTTTTCTTTCAGGGACTTTTATTTTAAGGAGGATGACACGGGATGTTTGCCATGCTGGTGCGCTCCCAGTGTGGCATTGGGAAGGCTGCTTGGGAGGGCTGGAGCTGACAGGATTGGGCCTCACGGGCTATTAAATTGTTTCACGCCGCTGGGGTGGGCTCCCCAGCGTGGCATTGGAAGCTTGTTTTTTTTGGGTGGGGCCTGGAGTTGACGGGGATTGGGCACCCCATTGGCCATACAGTGTGTGCATCAGGGGGGAGCACGCGATGAGCAAAAGCATGCAAAATGCAATGCTTGCGTGCCTGCTTGCGTTGGGGGGGAGAGCTCTGCTCACTGAAGCGGAGCTCTCTCTTTCAACTGTATGCCACTACATCCAGTGTCTCGGATGATGGCACCATGTTTCTTGCACATGTGTGCAAGCAAACATAAAAATGAAGAAAAGCCTTCCGTAAATTCAAGAACAATCTTTCCACCAAAAATGCAGAAGATTACAAAAAAAATGCAAAGCATGCAAGTTAGCCATAAAAATTCAAAAAGAGACTTTGAGCTGAGGTTAGCAACAACAGCAAAAGACAACAAAAAGAACTTCTACAGCTAAATAAATAGTATGAGAAAAGACCAGTTAGTAGTCAAACTACTGATAGTTGACAATCAAGAAATAAGAGAAGAACAAAACAAAGCAACAGTATTTAACACATACTTTGCTAGTGTTTATACACCAAAAACAGACTTTACAACTGATGAATGGCTAGAATTGTGTGCAGGAGTACCAACTAGAGTTCATACAGTTGAAGAAAATGTTGTGGCTAGTAAACCACTAAATCTAAATATACATAAATCACCTGGACTGGATTACTTACAGCCAATTTTTTTAAACAGGTTATCAAATGTCTTAGCAGGACCCTTGACTGATATTATAAATACCTGTACATCACTCGCAGAAGGCCTGGTAGTACAGGTTTGGAAAAATGCCGTCATAACTCCAATACAAAAAAAAGGGTCAAAACACAACTGTAGTAAACTTCCGGTGATGCCAGAATCTAAATGGCCACTTAGTTTTGGAGCTCTTCACCACCCGATCAACATCTATCATCATCCTGGCACTTGGGCGCTGATTTCGGAGACAAAAACATAAAGGAGCAGCTCTTCACATGGCTACCAGACAGCGTCTTAAAGAATTTACAGTCCCAGTAGTTTCAAAAACAGTTAAACAACAAACATTGGATTGGCAGCGCTCAGCAGCGGGGCCCAATAATGTCACTCTACCCGACCTCACAACCACACCAATATCCGAAGAGGAGCCAGAGTTTACCATTACATCAAAACAGTCATATGAACAACTACATAAAATTGGTGATACTCTGTATTGGATGGAGGAAATAGTGGCTGACATGAGGCAGGACTTGCAAGTGGTAGAAAAACGTACAGGGGCAGTGGAAGCATGCTTAACGGAGTACTTGCAGCTTACAGACGTCCACAATACAATACAATACAAAAAATGGGCAAGACTTTCTATAGATACATTAGTGAAAGAAGAAAGTCCAGAGGGGATATTGCTAAGATCAAAGGGGATAAGGAGGAGTGTGTGGAAGAGGACCAAGGAAAAGCATCTCTCCTAAATAGATACTTCTGCTCAGTGTTTACTGAGGAGAAGGTAGGGCAGGGCCCACATCTCAGCACCATGGACACAGGAGGAAGGGAGGTGTGCACAAGTCCCTTCACAAAAGAAAGGGACCTACAAGAGCTCGCTAAGCTCAGGGTGAACAAGGCAATGGGACTTGATGGCATATATCCCAGGGTACTAAAGGAGCTAAGGATGGAGCTAACAGAGCCATTAGCAGAACTGTTTCATGAGTCTCTGAGCACAGGAGAGGACCCAGAAGACTGGAGAAAGGTTCATGTCATCCCGCTGTACAAGAGTAGCAGCAGGGAGGAGGCAGAGAACTACAGGCTAGTCAGTCTTACCTCAGTAGTGGGCAAAATTATGGAGGCACTCCTTAAGGAAAGGATAGTGCAACACCTGGAATCCACAGGCTCACAGGATCCAAGACAGCATGGGTTTACAAAAGGAAGGTCCTGTCAAGCTAATCTCATAGATTTCTTTGACTGAGTAACCAGAGTGGTGGACCAAAGGGGTGCAGTTGATGTCACCTACCTTGACTTCAGCAAAGCTTTCGATACTGTTCCACATAGAAGATTGATTAATAAGCTTGGTAGGCTTGGAATGGGTCAGAAGTTGGTCAACTGGGTGGCAAACTGGTTGGCAGGCAGAAAACAGAGAGTGCTGGTAAACGGTATACAGTCAGAAGAGATGCAAGTCACAGGTTGGGTACCTCAGGGATCAAGTCCTGGGCCCAGTCCTCATCAGTACCTTCATAAGTGACATTACAGATGGACTGCAGGGTAAGGTTTGCCTGTTTGCAGATGACACTAAGATCTGCAACAGAGTAGATGATTCAGATGGGGTGGGCAGAATGAGAAGAGATCTGGAAAAACTGGCAAAATGGTCTGAAGAGTGGCATCTGGGGTTTTAACACAAAGTGCAAGATCATGACTTCTTTGACTGTGCCATTAAGACAGTAGACAGGGGCCAAGCAGTAGACATCCTCTATCTTGATTTCAGCAAGGCCTTTGACTCTGTGCCCCCACAAAAGGCTTATCAGGAAATTGGTGGATCTCGGGGTTTGGGGAAAAGATAACCAGATGGGTGGAAAACTGGCTGAAGGACAGAACCCAGAGGGTAGTTGTGGGGAGAGAGTTATCTGGCCCAGGACAGGTAACCAGTGGGGTCCTGCAGGGCTCAGTGCTGGGGCCCGTGTTGTTCAATGTCTTCATCAATGACATTGGAGATGGCATTAAGGGTAAAATGTGCCTATTCACAGATGACACCAAGCTCTGTGGGAGAACGGACACAGCTGAAGGGATACAGGACCTACAGAAAGATCTGGAAAAGCTAGGGAGGTAGTCCAGGATTTGGCAGCTTGGCTTCAATGCCAAGAAATGTAAAGTTATGCATATTGGAGCCAAGAATCCTAGGACAGAGTACTACCTGGGTGGAATCCGGAGTATCTGCATCAGAGGAGGAGGAGAAGGGAATGGGAGTGATGTTCACTAGTGACCTGAAGCACTTCACGCAGTGCAAGAAAGCAGCAGCAAAGGCAAACAAGATGCTGGGATGCATATTCAGGGGGAACAGTAGTAGGAGAGAGGAGGTTATACTGCCCTTGTACAGGTAACTGGTAAGGCCACGTCTAGAGTATGGAGTTCAGTACTGGTGCCCACACCTCAAAAAAGGACATTAACCTGCTGCAGAAGGTCCAGAGGAGGGCTACAAAGATGATAGCTGGTCAGCAGGGTAAGGCATACAAGGAGAGGTTGAGGGCACTGAACATGTACTCCCTGGAAGACGGGGGCATGACTGGAACCTTCAAGTACTTGAAAGGGATAAATAAGGTTGATAAGGAGAGTCTCTTTAAGCTGAGCGGCAACCATAACATGAGGGGACACAGTCTTAAGCTGGAGAGGGTGGGAGGTTTAGGAGGAAGGTCAGGAAGCATTTCTTCACAGAGAGGGTGGTGGACTCTTTGAATGCTCTGCCAGAAAAGGTAATCTCATTGAAGACAGTGGGCAGCTTTAAGAGAGGCTGGGACAGGTATAGGGGGATGGTAAGGGTCATGGGTAGGGAGGATGGGAGGAGTGGGGAGAGGGGCAGGGACAGTAGCTTAAGCTGTGGACCCTGCAACACGAGCAGACTTGATAGACCCAATGGCCTTGTTCTGCTGGCTTCTTCATATGTTCATATGTTCATATAAGGAAGAGAAATCCTGAAGCTATCTATAGGTTGGGAGAGGAGCTGTGGCAATCACAAGGGAAGAAAGAGATTTGGTCATCATCATCATATATTACCTGAAATCATCCAAGCAGACCACTGAAGAAGTAGGTAAGGCTAGAGGAATGTTAAAGTGTATTAGTAGGGGTATCACAAGTCGTAAGAGGGAGGTAATAATCCCTCTTTACAAGACACTGGTTAGGCCCCATCTGGAATACTGTGTGCAGTACTGGAGGCTGCACCTGCACAAGGACATTAACAAAATGGAGGCAGATCAGAGAAGGGCAACCAAAATGGTGCAGGAACTGCATCAGAAAACATATGAGAGATTAATGGAGTGCAATATGTATACCCTAGTGCAAAGGAGGGAGAGAGGTGATATGATTGAAACATTCAAATATCTTAAGGACATTAAACAAGGTGAAAGAGTCTAATATGTTTCAATATAAGAAAAATAGCAGGACAAGAGGACACTGCATGAGATTAGAGGGAAGCCGATTAAGGAGTAATGTGAGGAAGTTCTTTTTCACAGAAAGGGTGGTGGATGCATGGAATGGCCTATTTCAGGAGGTGGTGGATATGAATACAGTACAGGGCTTCAGACAGGCATGGGATAGGCGTATGGGAACAATACAGATGAGTATGAATAAATAGGCCATTGACAGAGTAAAGGCCTATGGCACATTCATAAGGTAGAAAAAATGGGCAGACTGGATGGGCCTTGTGGTCCTTATCTGCCATCAGCTAATGTTTCTATGTTTCTTCTGGATCTGCATTACTGGGAGCAAGAACTCACCAGAAAGCTTGAGGAATTGGAAAATAGACATCGTAGAAATAACAACCGTGTGCACAGTCTCTCTGAAAAGACAGAGATCAGCAACAGGATAACATACATGGAAAAACTCATAAAAGAACTACTGGATTTGCCAGCGGACTCACCCTTGGACTTTATTAGGACACACAGAGCCCTGGTTGCCCCTCCAAAAGACTCTAACAGCAGGCCAAGATCCATTATACTTGCTTTCTTAGACTTTCAAACAAAGGAAAGGATCCGACAAGCCGCTTGGCCTAAAAAGGTAGTGTTTAGAGACCGACTGCTCTTTTTCAAGCACAATTTTGCGCCCTCTACCATGCAACAACATAGACAGGTTTTGGCCATTATCAATTTATTAGAGCAAGCAGGGATGAAAGCATTTCTAGAATATCTGGCACATCTTCAAGTAATTTCCCCAGAGGGCACCAAACGATTCAAGGAGCTTGGGGATGCCCGAGAGTTTTTGGAAGAGCACATCTGGTTGGATGAAATCCTCTCAAAATTTCCGGTTCAGGAGCTTTGATATCAAGCTTGGCAACCTGCACCTTGATTGAGATCCTCAGCTAAATGACCTGTGGATTTCTGGAGCAAAATACATCAGGCATCCAGAGTAGCTGCTCTGGCCAAACTGTCGACCAGCACAGGCAAAACAGGTTGCAACACTCCAGTTCCCACATCAGCAGTGAGAGTGAGTTGATTTATGATCCACTGGAAGTCTACCAGACTTATTTGGCTTTCTGTTGGTAATGAGGCTCCATCTCCTGTACCAGGTGTCGTTTAGGCACCTTCTCTTCATGTGTCAGGATGGACACATTTGCCTACCTTAAATGTCCAGATTCAGAACGTTGTTTCCTTCAGGGGACTGACAGTTTGTCAAGGTTGTTGGGCGATGTTTCCCTATGGAGTGGCTTGTTCTTAAATGTTTCATAGTTCTCTTTTAGTCTGTTCTAAGCCACGATTTCCAGGGGGTTATTACATCATCTATAACCAAAAAATCTGCATGTTTATATAAGCGGGCATTCTATATACATCCTTTAGCCTGGAGATATGATTTGACCTCACTTATTGTAGGATGTAACGGCTACAAGCTATACAGTATCATTCATTACCTGAAGCGAGGGTTGGGTTTAAGAGAGCAGGGAGGGGTCCTCTGTTTTTCGGGAACTGGGGTAGAAAATATGGATTAGATCTCTGATGGAATGGTATCCTGGAGGTTCCAGGAATACTGGGCACACCAGGGGTACTACAAGTTTACAGATTGTTTTTCCCCAAGCTTAGAGGGGCAAAGGTACAGATCCTATGACTACAGGAGTTCCCAGCCCTCAGTCCCAGCTCTGGACATTTATGCCCAGCCATCCCCCTTATTTACTTCTCTATTAAGATGGGCAGAGCTGTTCTGACTTCTACTTTAAAACAGGTCAGTTGTGGCCTGAGTTCTTCACTTAGTGCGGCCTGTGATGTCGGCCTTGAGGTTTCTAATTCTCAGGGTGACCCATAGTAGCACTGATTGTTACACTCCCATCTGACTGCAACCCTATAGTGGTCAGTAAAGATTACTTGGAATGAGTGATCCTCCACACTCCTACTTCTTTCACCTGACCTTCACAGGAGGGGATATGGGAAGTTACCACCGTGAAGTGGGTTTCTCTTTTTCACAAAAACATAGTGTTGAAAACTGCACTGTTTACTGTTATGATTCAAATCTGCTGTTATTGAGGTTCTTTGTTAATACATGTTTGCAATTGTTACCAGTTATGAGATTAATTAATTTTATAATCTGGGATACCGGTTATGTGGTGTGGTTTCCGACCTCTCAGAGTAGCCTAATGTATCTGACATTATGTTTACATCATGGCTGAGATCCATTTTACTTCATGTAATGTAAAGGGCTTAAACAGCCCAATTAAGAGGGCTAGACTGCTTAGGGAACTGTGGGACTTAAATACAGGTATAACTCTCCTTCAAGAGACCCACTTGACCCCTGCCGAGCATACCAAATTAAGGAGATCTTGGGTGGGGGATGTCTACGTCTCACATTGCCATGCCTTAATCAAGAGGAATTTAAGGCCCTAGTTAAGGAAGAGGGAAACGCCTTCCAACAGCTAAGCCCTCTAGGGGATACATCTTCTACAATATACTGAGACACCCTTAAGGCATTTCTCAGAGGCAAAATAATTGCACATGCCTCCAAGGTGCATAACGACAAATTTATACAACAACATACTCTAGAAAAGGAAATATTTGAATTAGAGAATCTACATAAATCTACTGTAACTGACCCTATTAAACAGAAACTGGACAAAGCTAGACAGGCCCTAACTAAATTATTGAATTATAGAATAGAAGTCCTCTTGTGCACTGCTAAACAGAGGTTTTATGGGCACGGTAATCATGCCAGTAAGTTGCTGGCTGCACAATTACGCAAAAAGGCCACAAGTCGGGCAGTCCTCAAATTAAGGCAGGGTCCTGATGGCCATCTACTCACCTCGCCTAAAGAGACAGCTCAGAGTTTTGCTGATTTCTATCAGCAACTTTATAGCCCTGAGAGAGGCCCATCACATGCAGACAATATCCAATGGTATCTAGATAATACCACCTTCCCCTCCCTTCCCCTCCCTGAGTCGGGCCCAGGCTGAGGTCTCAGGGGATACAATCACCCTCCAAGAGTTAGAAACCCAAGTCCACCATTTAAAACTAGCTAAAACCCTGGATCTGGATGACTATCTGGCTGGATTTTATAAAGCTTTCCAGGCAGAGCTGCTTCCCGTACTGCTTGGAGATATAAATGATATTCTTCGAGGCTCCCATCCCATCCCTCCATCATGGAAACAGGCACCGATTTCTATCTTGCTAAAACCTGAAAAAGACCCACTAGATCAGTGTTCCTACCATCCTATTTCCTTACTAAATGTAGATTTTAAACTTTTTGCCGGTATCCTTGCTAACAGTCTTCAATTAGTTGTCCAGAGCCTTGTCCACCTGAATCAAACAGGATTTATTAGATGCAGACTCCTATAAGATAACATTAGGCAGTTTCTTAACATTATAACAGCTCAGAGGGGGCTTAATAAGTTTCAATTGGCAATAAGTGTCAAAGCTGAAAAGGCCTTCGACAGGGTCAACTGGTGCTTCCTGTCGGGGGATTTAGTTAGGTTCAGTCTGGGTGAGAATTTCATCAAGGCAGTGTCTGTCCTCTATTTACATCCTGAGGCATTGGTGAGGGTGAATGGATACACATCGGAGAGGTTTGCCTTAGGTAAGGGAACGCACCAGGGATGCCCTTTGTCCACTTTATGTTTTGCCCTCTCCTTGGAACCATTGTCCATTCACATCAGAAATCATCTGGATGATCGGGGGCGAAGGTGGGAAATCATGAACATAAGATTGCCCTTTATGCAGATAGCACCCTTCTTTTCCTGGGAGACCGGCCCCTTTTCTTGTACCCCTCCTGGACACCCTACAGAAATTTCATCAACTGGCAGGATATAAAATGAATTTAACTAAGCCGGAGGCCATGATACTTAGTGGAACCCCCCCACCCCCACCTGATTTGCATGCCCAGTTTCCATTTACATGGGCTTCCCATAATACTTTTTGATATTTTGGGATTCGAATTTCAGCGGACATTTCTAAACTCTTCTCCGATAATTATCACAAATGACTACAAAACATTAAACAGGACCCCGCTAGGTGGCAGCTGCTTCCATTAACTTTATTTGGCAGGGTTCACTCTATAAAAATGAACATACTTCCCCACCTGCTGTTCCTTTTTTAGATGCTCCCCATCGCCTTCCCGTAGCCTTTCTGGAAAGACGTGCAAGCCACTCTATCTAGATTTATATGGCAAGGCAGGAGCCTGAGGCGTTCTCATGCCCTGCTCTGTATGCCTCGGACAAATGTGGATTTGGGACTTCCAGACCTGAAAAAATATTACTTGGCATCATAGGGTCCTTGGTTGTATTCCTGGTTTAAGCAGAGAGTAGATTCGGGGTGGTATCAGATAGAATTGGAGCAGCTTCCAACATACCCTTTATGGACTCTGCTAATGATCGAGATATCCCACAGATGCTTCACAAAGTACAGAATCCTTGGACCAGACATACGCTGGTCACTTTGATTCAGCTTTGAGGACTTTCTGGTGTTCCTAAAGACCTAGACCCAGTAGCCTTGATAAGACACCATGAGCAATTCGCCCCCCTCTCCCACATTTAGACCCAGCTTATGGATTTTGGGAAGCTAGAGGCCTCACCAGATTTACAGATTTCTTACACAGAGAAATATGTATGACATTTCAGCAGCTGCAACAAAAATATGGACTAAGAAGGGAAGACCACTTTGCTTCCTGCAAGTTAAGCATTTTATACAGAGCCCCCCCCCACACACACACACACACACACACACACACACACACACACACACACACACACACACACACATCTCAATCAGTTGCAAAAACCTTTAGCGACCTTGGAGGAACTTTTTTACAGTTGAGTCACATTGAGAGCTAAAATGAGACCCCTTTCACAAATTTATAAACTCCTCACTGCCCTGTCCCTGAATCATACAGAACATATCCGCTTGAAATGGGCCCATTAGTCTGAATTTGTTATTGATGAAATTGACTGGCTGAGAGCTATCAAGCAGGGATACAAGATAACTGCTTCCCCATCATGGGGTGAATATCATTGTAAAATGATAATACGATTTTTCAGGACCCCAGTTATCACACAGCATTTCTCTTCTGCCAATACAGCACTCTGCTGGTGGGCATTCAGCTCTGAGGGCTCTCATAGTCACATGTTTTGGGATTGCCCCCTTCTACAACCCTTTTGGAAACAGATACATGCTTACTTACAGACACTTTTCAATACCCATCTCTCATTCTCTTTTCTAACTTTGGTGTTTGGTATCTTGGGGTCAGATAATTATATCAAAACTAAACAATCCAAACGACTGTATCCTATACTATGAATAGCAGCATTGCAATGTGTAATTTGAAAGTGGCTATCCCCAGAACCCCCCAGCCTGGAGATGTGAAAAAAGAAGGCGGCGGAATTGGAGGCTATGGAAAGAATTACTGCCATGCTCAGGTTGGGCCTAAAGGGTTTTCTAAACATTTGGAGGTCCTGGCATGGGGGGGGGGAGGGGTAGTGGAAGGGTTGGGGGAGGGCTGACCTGATATTGTAATTTGAAAGCCCAGAATAGCTTAGCTCATACTTATAAGTCCCACACTGATTTATAGTTAATGGCATGGACCTCTTCTAGGGTCCTGAAAACATGGATCTAGACAAAGAGATATAGATAGAGGCTTAGGAAGAACACCACACATAAGAATGGGTTTTAAAGTTTATTTATTGTTTGTATCCCAGAGAATGAGTTAATCAGTTTATTTACCTATTTATCTATTGAATGGTTTGTATTTTTCTTTTAAAAACAGAGATTTTAGATTGTAGTAGAAAGGTCTTGTACTCTGTCTATTGAAGCTGGAAGCCGTAGAACTTAACAATACCACTAGCAACATTCATTACACAGACTTTCTCTTCTTTGAAACCACAAAGACCTTTGGACTTGCTTGTCAGAACTAAATTGCTTTTTGTGGCTGGCTTCCCAAATCCCTGTAAAAGGAAAAACAAGGGTCAAGGTATTTATCTGTATGAGACTGGTTTCTGTTTCTTATCAAGCAGCTTGATGAGCTTTGTTTGTGATGTCAGTTTTCATACATTAATAAAAACTAAGTTACAAAAAAAAAAAAAAAACACAACTGTAGTCATTTTTGTCCAATTAGTCTGAATTCGATTATTAGTAAACTAATAGAAGGTATAATGAAAGATGAAATATGTTAACATATGACTAGCACAGGAATTATGGATATAAGCCAGCATGGTTTTCAAACTGGACAGTCTTGTCAGACCAATTTGTTGCACTTTTTTTAAGACAGTGAGTAGTGCTCTAGATGTGGGTTTGCCTGTTGATATCTTATATTTATACTTGTCCAAGGCATTCAACACCCTACCATATAAACAACTTATTGTCAGACTGATGGATATAAGACTTGATAACAACATAGTGAACTGGGTTAAATCCTGGCTAGAGGGAAGAAAGCAGAGAGTAAGTCTAGCCGCCCATTTATCTCCATGGGCTGACATTTCTAGTGGTGTCCTGCAGGGATCGCTACTGGGACCCACATTGTTCAGCATTTCTGTGGCACCCCTTCAGACGACATCTAGCTGCTGGACCAAAAAGTTTGTTGACGATGTCAAAATCGGCTGCATAGTAAATGACACCCAGTCTATAAACCAGTCCCAATCTGAAATTAATCAGATAGGTGACTGGGCACTACAAAATCAACTAATTCTAAACTTAGAGAAATGCAAAGTTATGCATATGGGCCATAATAACAAAAAGGCCAAGTACAACCTCTATGGTAACCCAATTCCTGAATCCAGTATGGAAAGGGACTTGGGAGTGCTGATTACTGATAATTTGTCATCGTCAGAGCAATGTAACAGCATCTAGTAAGACAAACAGAATGATGAAATATATTTACAGGAATGTAAAGAGCAGAGACAATAGGGCTGTGGTCCCCTTGTATAAGTCCCTTGTGTGGCCGCACTTGGAGTACTGTGTTCGAATGTGGGCTCCATACAAAATCAGGGATAATAAGATGATAGAGGGCATGCAGAGAAGAGCAACCAAAAGAATAAGGCACCTGAAAGATGTACACTGTGAGGATAGATTGAGACACCTTGGGCTGTATAGTATGGAGTATAGGAGGTTAAGGGGAGACTTGTGTCTGATACATAGAGCACTAACAGATAAAGGCCTCTGGGAAGCCATTGGCCTATCAAAAAACATAGAGAGATGTAGCAGATTCCACCATTTTCAGCTCAAGGTAAATTTTATAAAACAAACCTAAGGGGTCAGTGGATAAATCAAAGAGTTATTAACTCATGGAACAAATTACCTAGCAACAAGGTAACCAGTACTACCCGACATGGCTATGAGAAATCCCTGGATAACTTTATGAATAATAAAAAATACTCTACCCTAAGGTAGAAACTGGTTGAGTCCATATTGACTATTGGCAGCCTGAGAAACCTTAGCTCTTGATTTTCTCAGGCGGGCTATTTTGCCTGCTCTGTCTCTAACAGCTTAACTGCAAATTTTTCCCACCCACCTGCCCCAAACCCAACCGTTATTAAATACACCCAAGCCCTGCCCAGACCTCTTCCTTTGGCTGTCCTGCCCTCCTCCCCTACCTGCTGTACACTTTGCTGCCCTCGTGGGAATAGCTCACATTTTCCTCCCTGCTTAAACCCTCCTGCAGTCATTATGCTACAGTGGCTTTTGTCCCTCATGCGATCTTGCATGCAAGTTGCTGTTCCCTACTTTCTTTTACTCTCTTATCATAAGCTACACAAATGACCTGCACACAAATAGTGCTCAATATACCCACAATGATCTGGTCAGTAACCCATGCTACACAATTGGCTGTACAACAGGACATTTTTTCACTCTCAACTATGGGCCATTGTCCTCATTTTTTACGCTACCTCAACTCGGTGATCGGCATAACAACAACAAGCCTGTATGCCTCAATATTTGCCTGGATCTCTACCTCCTCATCTTTTCAAGGAAAAAAAGATAAAATGCCTCCACCACAGAAAGCACACCAGGCACTCCACCAAACCACTATGAGTGTACCTCAGTAGGATATCCCTCTTGCTACTGATGCAGTCAGGAAATATACACCCCAATCCTGGACCCAAGGGCAGAACCCAAAACAACAGTCTCCCCAAACAGTGTTCCATTATGCTGGCCACTATCAATGTCTGTAGTCTACTCAACAAAATTGATATCCTCAAAGTCTGGGTGTCAGTGCACAACCCAGACATACTCTCAATTGTTGAAACCTGGCTGTTACCCAAAATTCCAGATACAGCTGTTGCCCTGCCAGGATCTACAATCTTCAGACTGGATACATCATCCAAGCACGGTGGCAGCTGAGCCATATACCTAAAAATCTCCATTAGAGGGCTGGCACTGCCTCAGTTGGACCTCAGATGCCCTGCCCAGGCACTAGCTGTCAAAGTGCTACTGGGGGCACACAACAAAACCCTCACTGTACTCTCTGTCTACATACCTCCTAAGGACCAAACCCCTGGCCTCCACAGTATTCCGGACTATCTTCGGGAGCATAAGCACCTTTTTGAGACAATACTAATGGGTGACTTCAATATAAACTGGCTGTCATCAGCTAATGGGGCTATAAGGGACACCTTAGCATCCTTACACCTCACTCAACTTGTCAGCTTACCAACTAGGATAAACTATAAAACAGGTACCAGCACCTCCATTGACTGGATCATATCAAACCACCCTGATCACACATCTAATGTTAGAGTTCACCCTGACTCCATCAGTGACCACTCCCCTATCACATGTAGCTAGTCAAACAAATTCTGCACCCCCCGCCTCTAACCATCTATAACCAAATGCTAAAGCGTGGGCACCTGGATCTCCCAAAACATCAACTCTGGTCCCACAACTGGTCCTTTCTGGACTCTGTCGAAGACGTCAATACTGCTCTTGACCACTTCATCAAGGTTTTCAATTCAGCCTGTGATATCCACGCTCCATTTAGAAAAATGAAGGTCCATGGAACAATTAACTCCTGGATCATACCAGAACTCATAAGCAAAATGAAACAATGGGACCATCTATAGCAAATTGCCAAATCAACAGGAAGGTAGCAAGATCTGCAGGCATACAAAGTGGCCAGAAATGCCTGTACAAGAGCGATTCAGCAGGCTAAATGAAACCACAATAGAAAGCTCCTATCTAACTCATGGGGTGACAGTAGGAAATTCTGGGCAAACATATAAGACATTACTGGCAAAGAACAGAAGGTCTCTCCAACGATGCTAAACCTAGATGGCAACCCCATTACCGACCCACTCTCAATCGCAAATACTTTTAATACTGCCTTCAAGGATGTATAGGCAGGGACATCACCAGCAGGAAAAGGGAGGTCATAATTCCACTATACAAGACACTAGTGAGGCCCCACCTGGAGTACAGTGTACAGTTCTGGAGACCATACCTACGTAAGGACATAGACAGGGTAGAGAAGGTTCAGAGGAGGGCAACAAAGATGGTGCATGGATTGCATCACAAGTCCTATGAAGACAGGTTGAAGGAACTGAACATGTACTCCCTGGAGGAGAGGAGGGAGAGAGGGGATATGATAGAGACATACAAGTATCTTACAGGGAGGAACAGGGTGCAGGAAAACACTATTTTTAGCGAAAAGATGTTCCAGGACTAGAGGCATGGGATGAAGTTGGAGGGAGGACGATTCAGAGGAAACATGAGAAAGAATTTCTTCACAGAACGGGTGGTGGACAAGTGGAACACCCTGCCAGAGGAAGTGGTGGGGGCTGAAACAATCACGGGATTTAAGAATGCATGGGATAGACATAAAGGAATTCTGGAGGTCAGGGGTAAGGGACAACAGACTTCTAGGAAAACAAACTGAACTTACAAGCTCAAATGGGCAGACTGGGTGGGCCATAGGCCCTTATCTGCTGACACTGTCTATGTATCTATGTATCTATGTATCTATGTAATCTATCAGGTGTCTTTCCCAAAAATATCTTTGACAATGTTCCCTCATCGACTGCCTGGAGCTTGGATGACAATAAGGCAGATCACCCATCATTCTACTTCAAACGGGTTTCCACCACCCAGGTCAAAAAACTTCTATCTAATGTATTGGGGAAAACCAGGCATAGTGGGGATTCCTTTGACCTCAAACTTATTGCACTTACCCTAGAAGAAGTTCTCCTGCCAATAATCAAAATACTCAACCTATCCCTCACTCTATCCCAGTTCCCCAAAGTCTGGAAAACTGCGCTGGTCATGCCTGTGCATAAGTCGGGTGATCGCACTCAACATAGCAGCTACAGGCCAATATCCATCCTGCCCCCACTATCAAAGGTACTGGAACGCATAGTCACCGACCAGCTTGTGGACTATCTTGATAACTACTCCCTTCAATGCCCTCAACAGCATGGCTTCAGGAAAAAAACATAGCACGACCACAGCTCTGCTAGAATTTATCTGCTTCATCCAACAGTCATTTGATAAAAACAACCTGGTAGGAGTGGTGTTCATAGACCTCATGAAGGCCTTTGACACCGTGAATCACAAACTCCTCCTTGATCAACTTGCAACAACTGGTCTCTCGCCAAATGCACTGAAGTGGTTCAGAAGCTACCTCACTGACAGGTCACAGAGGGTTAAGATATCAAATACCATCTTGGAGCTGCACTCTATCAGATCAGGTGTACCCCAAGGGTCCATTCTAGGCCCCTTAATGTTTAGTATCTTCCTTAACAACTTACCAACTGCATATCAATTAAGGACCCTCCTATACGCAGATGACGCTGTCATCTTTGCAAGCCACTCAGATCCTACGGTGCTTGAAGACAACCTACAGCACGGATTCCTGAAAATTGAACAATGATTCCAATTGCACAAACTTGTACTAAACTGCAAAAAACAAAACTTCTGCTGTTCTCATTCTCTCGCCACAAACACAGGTCACATGCCCTGACAGTCAAAAATAACCAAGGAGCCCCCCTTGACAAAATTCAACATTTCAAATACCTTGAAGTTACCCTGGACAGTCACCTCACCCACGTACCACACATTGAAAATGTTGCCAAGAAAGTTAATGCAAAGCGAGGTCTGCTGTTCAGACACAGAAGGAGTCTGACCCCAGAAGCACTTAAACTCGCCATTCATAGCTTGGTACTATCCACTATTGACTATGGCCTAGTAATATATGGTGCTGCTTCACCCACATCTCTGAAAAGGCTAAATACTACCCTAAACAAAGCCTGTAGACTTATCACTGGTGCTGATCCCCACACCCACACATGTGACCTATACACCCAAACCGGGTGGCTCAAACTACAAGACCGGATCAAGTACCAATCATGCATGCTTGCCAAGCAAGCGTTGCTTGGAGTTCTTCCATCAGGCACCGCCAATCTCTTATCGAAATCTCTCAAGTCACACCACACTCGGACCTCTGACACTGAACTGTTTCTAGTGCCAAGGGCTCAGACCACCCAGTGCCAGTGATCCTTCCTCTACAGAGCCCCTAACTGGATAAATGGTCTATGCTGCGAACTGATTAACATGCCTCATCTTACCCAGTTTAAGCATCACCTGCGTCAGCACTTCATGAATGAAAGCGCATGTGACTGCCTCAAATAATCATGCTACTTGCCCTCCATCAGCCCCTCAGCTGTTACGTGCATCTATGACAAGGCCCCTGGCTGCCTTTCTCCTCCCCATCACTACCCCTCTCCGGTCCACTCTCCCATCCTTCACGCCCTACACCCTCTCAGTCTGTCCTTAATACTCACCTTTGATGCCCCTATCTGCCTCGTTTGCCCTGCCACTCTTCCTCCCTCCTTCCTACTCCTTACCTACCCCCACCAACACACCCTACCTACCCACCGGACACCCTATCCTGGTGTCTGCCTCCCTTTTCCCCCTTACCCCTTCTATCCCTTCCTACCTCTCCATACATGTTGACAATGCCTCCTGGCTGCAATCCATTTTCCCCTTTTACTGACCTACCGCTAATTTCAACATTGAACCTCTACCTGCCTTTGCTATCTCCTGCTCATATGTCTCTCCTGTGTGTCCACTACTGTACTCAGAATGCCAACGATGTAACCTATGTATTATAACTTTATTGCTGTACACTGTACATTAAGTTGTTTTTTTCTCCTTTGTCTGTATTGTAACCCCCTTCCAAAATGATGTGAAGCCTTTGTAAATGAGCTGCTCTGTGCTTGAAGGTATTTTCTAATCCAAGAACAAAATAAATAAAAAAAAAATAACAATAAATATGGCTTCTGGCTGCTGACTCGTACTTTCTGTGGTTCTGCGATTCTGAAAAGTTGACTTCAGTGTAAATATGTTGAACAATCATTCATGACTCTGTCTTAGTTATTCTAGTACTCAATGTATAGGACCAAGAAAAGCCACAGAGGTAAAAGAAGGGTGAAATGAAAAATATGCTTAAAGGTCAAGAGAAGTTTAGAATGGTGTGAAGTAACAAAGATGTTAAGACTGTTAGATATGCTAAAAACGTTAGAGTAGATGAGTTAAGATGTAATGTTTTCCAGTAAACTAGTTAAATAGTTTTATAGCAGTAAAATGTTTGCTTGTGTTTTGAAACTCTAAATGGTAACTAAACCCCATACATGGGGGGCACCACAAAGAAACGGGGACCTGTCCCCATGCCAAAAATGTAACTTTTTTTCTCATTCCCTGTTCTCTCCCCCCCGCCTGCCATGCCCATGTACCCCTGCCCATTCTTTGTTCCATTTTGCGCCTTTTGGCACAGTGGGATGACCAAGGGCAGAACACAGCCCTAGCCAGAGACCTTCCCTTTAGGACTCATATGTCCCAATCACCTGGCTACTCACCAGGACCTCCTCTGCCCTACCTGGGGAGTGACTTCAGGGGGAAGTTTTCTGTGGCTTGGCTATCAAGGTAGAGCACACGGGGAGCACAGACACCTAAGACATACCTTGGGTGGTCCCATGGTTCCTCTTGCATTACTCCCCTCCAGCTCAAGACCGATGGAAGCAGCAGCAGTCAGGTGGGAGCAGTGGCTCCGCGAAGTGAGCGGTTCCCAGCCCTTCCTCTCACAAGTCCCGAGCAGTAGAAGTGGGGATGGCTTTTCAGCAATGGACCCAGGTTTGTAGTGGTGATTTTAGTCCAGGTAGCTACACACGCCTCAGACCTTCTAGTTCCACTGCCTAGCTGCAGCAGCAGTACAGGAAGGCTGGGAGAAGAAGTGCAGCTCCCCAGTCACCTCTACACCCTCCCAGCAGCAGTAGCAGTCCCAGGTCCTGGTGATGAGTGGGTCATAGGCCCGATTTTCTCTCAATCTCACACCACAGGTGTTGGTGGGGGAAAGGGGGACAGAGCCCAAAAAGGAAAAGGGGGCATAATCGGCTCCAGGAGTGGGCTAGACACCCCTCATTGTGCTGCTTTCACACCAGTCAGTATAAGGGAAAGGGCAGGGGCACCATGGGCTACAGACCCTGTGTTCCAACTGTGCCCCTTTTGCACCCGGGGATTACCTGTGGCCAAGGGCAGTGGGCTGAGTGCCTTAACCAACAAAAAAAAAAGAGAGCTCTCCGCACTGGTGACGTTAGGTAAGGAGGGGAGAGCGCTGGGATAGCAGCCCTTGGTTGAGGTCCATGCCCTTTTGGTGCCATTGATTGGAGCCCAGCAACTGAGGCCATTATTAATATGCATGTGGAAGGTGGAACCAGGGCATAGAGGCCCAAAGGGAAAAGCATACCTCTCAAGTGTCCCTCATTATGAGGGACATCCCTCATTTTACCCCTCAAAATTTCCCTGCCCCTCCTCTGTCCCTCATGGAAAAGGTGCTGCACACACAGAGAATGTGCTGTAAATTCAGACTTTAAAGCATAAATTAATATTCTAAGATGCTACATAAAAAATCAACTTTGTACAAATAAAAGCAATGGTTTCCACAGTGTTCTGAGCTTATATCTCCATGTTTGAGGATCTGTCCCACATTATAAGAGTCAGTGTCCCTCATCGTCTCTCATTTTGAGTGTCTATGTCCCTCATTTCAGTGACAAAAGTTTGAGAGGTAAGGGGAAAAGTGCAGGGTCAGCAACCGAGGCCCTATTAATATTCATGAGGGGGGAGGGACCAGGGCAGAGAGCCCCAAAGAATCAAGCACAGAGGTGGTTATTAATATTAATGAAAGGGGGTGCTCTGCAGAAATCACCTGAGGTGGGAAAATCCTTAAAGGCACAGCAGCCTCTTGGGAGAGAAGGGGAATTGTATGAAGGCCCCAGGTTGCCTATGAAGTTACATGGATGTGTCCTGATCCCCACCCCATGAATGGACCTGTGCTGTAACCTGCTTGGTGCCCCATGGAAACAGAACCCATTTGCTTAAGAACTGACCTGCATTGCCTGCAACCCAAACTGTGTTATTGGACTGTGTCCCTGGTGTACTTGATGTCCAGTTTTACTTCTGTTGCCTGGACCAGTTTCTTCAGTGCCTGATGTCAACTTAGGGAGGTCCTTGGCCATTCATCCATCTTCAGCAGACCTGTCTCCATTGATGCTGACCCACTTCAAATCTCTGCCACATGTTCCAGCATCGGTTCCATGATGTTAAGTTGTAGAGGGCTACTAGTTAGGTATCCATAAATGAGTCAGATTAAGAGCTGCCCCAGCTCAAGAGTGAGGGACCACAGTTAGCATTGTGTATGACCTTTTTCTTACTTTGTTGGCCATCCAAAGGGCGTGCGTACCAGTACCGCTCTGTAGAAGCCACACAGAGGATCGCATCACCTTCTTGTTCGAAGCAGCCTGGGTGCTGGGGATCTACAAGAGGTCATTGCTGCAGATCATCCAGACAACCATCTGCTTGACCAGGAGACTTCAGTTTCTCACCAAGAGTCACAGAGGGTCACCAAGTTCTTCATTGTACAGGTAGCAGTGTTCTACTTTGTTTTCTGTTCATCCAGGGGATGCCCTGTTATGGCCTGTTTATAAATAGCACTTTGTGGGGTCAGTTTCATCTTGTTTATCAGCCAACACATTACAATCCCCAAGCTTGATTCGTCAGTTGTCTTGTCATCTTGGCAAAGTACATACAGGACTTGAACTGAAAGGAGTTAACCCCCTGTTACTGGTTTGACCAATTGCTTGTGTCAATTACTGTATATTGTTTTGTTGCCTGTTCTATTATCTTGTATCATTGTAGAGAAATATTTATCTTGTGGTTCTTCTTGTCCCTTGTAAATAAACCTTTTGCATCTTGGTCCCTGAGTAAGCTTCCTGTCTCTCCTTACAGATTCATCCAGCCTATCCTGAATATTTTGGGAGTCATGAACTCCATTCCACCAGAGCTTCAGTCCCCTACAGAGACCACAAGCCCAGAGGACCCAAGCATCAGCTTCATCACTTCTTCAACTACCACTGCACCTCTCCACTGCCCCAGTTCAATCACCAGTACCTCCATCTTATCAGGTAAGTCCCATCTAGCTAGATGCCATCCAATACTGGATCTCAGCCAAACATAAATAAGGCACCTTAACTACTTCAGGCATCCTGGGTGCAAATGACAGATACAGATGGATACCATCTGGGTAGCAGTGAAAACCCGGCCTGTAATGTCTAATGGTCTTTGCCAGGGATAGCATGTAAATTCTCAACGTCATGAGAGAGAGGACTGACCCCTGGGGTATATCACAGAGAAAGAGCTTCAGGAGTGAGGAGAACATCCCCATCACTACCCTGTGCATCTTATTTCTGAGGTACAGTAGTACTCAAACCTGCAGATGACAGTGTGATTGAGTCCACATTACTCCTTTAGGCATTTCCACCACAGCCCATGGTCCACAGTGCCAAATACTGAGGAGAGATCATTCTTCTCTACCCATCAGATACAAGGAGGGGAAAATTAGTCCACAAAAACAAATAAACTGAAAATCAGAAAGCAGTGTGCAGAGAAATAGATTTATTGAGCCAATGAAGGAGAACAGACAAGATCTCTGGTGCTTCGAATTTCACAGACTCTTCATCAGGGGGTACCCCCTATAAAGAATCTGTGAGATTCAAAGCACTGAGGATTTTGTTTGTTCTCCTTTGTTGGCTCAACAAATCTGATTTCTCAGCACACTACTTTCTGATTTTCAATTTAGTTGTTTTTGCTTATCACTTTCCCCTCCTTGTAGTGGTAGGTGAAGTTAGAAAACTTTGCATCATGGAGAAATTCACAAATTTGCCAAAATTTACTAATTTAATCTGCGAGGTGAAGTTCAGCTTTGCCTTACAACTAGACCTTTACAAATGATGAATTTGGTAACTTTGCAAGTTGATTGTACCCTTAAGAAAAGTTTGCAATGGTCCATGGAATTGAAGGTCACATGGTGCTGCAATGAGCTAAACTGACATTTGTAGGCTGAGTTCAGTGCAGTCGTATGAAGAGAGAGAGTTGGTGTTAAAGTCTACTCTGAATATCTGTGCCTAAAAACATTTGAAAAGCATTTAAAACATGCAGTTTTGTCAACTAAATCACTCCCTAAAGAGTCTAGTGTGCATTGTGCCTCTAGATTACAAATTATTTGTGGTATTTTTTTTCCGATTTAGTATATTTAAAGTTGCAGTTTCATTTTCTGTACTGTGTGCAGTGAGGCTGTGGGAGGAGGAGGGAAGCTGTGCCAGTAGGTAGCAGCAGCAGCAGCATGCGAAAGACATTCTTTTCTGTCTGAGTTGCACCAGTGCTGTTGTA
Source organism: Neoceratodus forsteri (assembly GCA_016271365.2). NCBI lineage: Eukaryota > Metazoa > Chordata > Ceratodontiformes > Ceratodontidae > Neoceratodus > Neoceratodus forsteri. Next base: position 48,607,379 of record CM057451.1, read on the forward strand.
GTCAATATTTTGTGTGAATTATTTTTCCTGTTTTCTGTGGTTTGTAATTTTAGTTCTGTAACAGTTAGATGAGTTGTACTGGTTATTTTTTGTCATTATGGTTTCACTATAGTATACTGATTTCATTTGTGTTCATTGAAGTTAGAGTTTCAATGTTGTTATAACTTACTGAGTTGTTGCATCTTGCACGTGTCTCCTTAGTCCCTGAAATCCCTGCTGTGTATGTTTGTGTAAAAAAAGGAAAAAAACAACAAAAGAATTGTGTTGTTGTTTACTGTCTGTGTACCTCGAAAAAGTCTTGTAAAGTGTTGTGTAGTATTCCTAAATCTACACATATAACAAAATGCCCATAAAGAAACAATCCACTAATGTAGGAGTTACTTGCAGTGGCAATGCTGCCAAGAGAAGCGTAGTTTCCATGGTTCAGAAGGGTACCTTAGCTACTTCTGATGCAGATTCACTGGGGACTGGTACTGCTGGTAGTACTCTAAATGGAGTAGTTGGTGCAAGTGGGGGCATTAGTGCGGCCAACTTTTTCTCAGCAACATCTGTGGCATCAATACTGGTGGGTGCTAGTGCTGGCACTGCTGGTTGCGGAGGTAATGACAACAGGAGCAGTCCAAGAACACCCAAAAATGTCTTGATATGGGAATGTGGTTGAGGATGATGAGTTGGTTGATGTTCCCACACCTGGTGTTGATGAGCCTGAGCATGATTCATAATCTGATATGGCATATCTGACTGTTTTCATCATGCAGGAAATCAGATGCTAAGAAGGAAATACAGAGTGGAGAAAGTGAGGATGAGGAGAAGGATCTCAAGAGGTTAGCATCCTAGTTGGGGAAGGGGATGATGATCTGGACCCTCAATGGGAACCTCAGAAAAAGAAAAGTAAGGGCCAGGGAATTATTAAAGTCCCTCCCCCCAATTCTTCCAGCTGTTGGCACTGTTGAGCTAATAATAGTAATAGAGGATTGGTCACCTGTCACAGCAGGTGAAGTTACAAGATGAAACTGACCTTCACGAATTTCTGCTGAAAATTGCCATAGTATTACATTGTAACATTAACAAGCCGTAACTCTGTCAGCCTTTGGAGTTAAAGGACAATCCATTTATCAAAGAAAAGGTCTCAGTTAGTACTACAAGACTGCGTCCCTAACGAATACCAATGGAAAACAGACTTGTAATAAACATAAACATTAAAAAATGAAAATTCCAATAAGATAACATTGCAACTTTAACAAGCAGTAACTCCATCAGTCTTTGCAGTTAAGAGACAATCTATATATATATGTAAAAATGTCTCAAGGAGTCTTACAAGACTAAGTCCCTAAGAAATACCAACTGAAAATAGACATATAAAAAACATAAAAATTACAAAATGAAAATTCCCATAGGATAACACTTTAACTTTAACAAGCCATTAACTCCATCAGTTTTTGGAGTTTAGGGACAATCTATATATCAAAAAATGGCCTCAACAAGTACAGTAAGACTAATACATAATGCCACTGGACAAATTCATGGGGTACACATCATACCCCAAAATTAACTCCCAACTCCACAATAGTGCCAAATCCACAATTTAAGTCCAATAATGATCAAACATGTACCAGATTTGTATATCCTCCTGCCCTAGGGCTGTGCAAATACCTTTTTCCAAATATTTGGCCGAATATTCGGTATTTGGGCATGAGGTATTCATTATTTTGCCGTATATGCAATATTTGGCTATGAATGAAAAGGGCAAGAAACAGCCGATCATCCTCTTTAGATCCCAAAGATCTTGTCAATATAGATGCCCCCTATCCCCCTACCCTCAGGCAGCACCCAGATACACTCTCCCCGCCCCCCGCAGCAGACACAAAATCTGTACAAAGAATGAGTTTTAATATAATGTAGTCAAAACGAGTGACTGGCACAACCTGCCTGCCCCTATGGCCAGCTGACAACTTGTCGTCCATGGTCTTCTTTCTTCACCTACAGGCAAGTACCCTCATAGTGAATCAAATTCAACATAGTACCCCCATTGCTAAAAAGTGAGTGCACTCACAGAGATTTCTGTTTCCATGTACTATAAAAGGGATCTCAGTTTTATTCTAATACATTTCTACTGAATAAAAGGATCAGAAGAACTGGGAATAGAAGAAGGTGACGACACAGGAGCCCACCCTCCTCGTTCCATAGTCAGACACCTTCTGAATGAAGATAGTACTGTACTTGGTTGCATGGTAAAACCAGATGATCACATGATCTTCAGGTCTTACTCTGCAACCAATGGCAAACACGGTACTATCTTCATTCAGAAGGCGGCCGAGCATGAAACAAGGAGGGTGTACTGCTCTGTCGGTCGCCTTCTTCTGTTGTATAGAATGAAGCAGATAAATCACTTTTCAGATTGCTCTAACTCTCTAAACCCTGCTCAGAGCAGGGGCAGTTGCCTTATACTGTGTTAACAGCAGTGTGGATGTGAGCCGTGCTGTAACACAGTTTAAGGTAACCACCACCACATCACAGTCTCTGGTTCCTGGGCAGCCAAGAAAGGAAACAAGGCTGCTAATCCTTTTACTGAGGTGTTGTCTGCTGCTGCTGGTATTTAGTTTTACTGCACTGTTTGTTTTTTTGTTTGCAATTATCACATCTACTTTAGCTACCAACTGTATAGGATCTCTTAACTGTTTTTGCTGTTACTCTCTCTACACTTGTATGTTTCTCTAATGTAGAACCTTTGTAAATGAGTTTCTGACTCAAAGGTTTGTAAATCCGATACCATTAATAAAAATATTAATTAATTAAATATAGAAAATGATGGGAAAAGAAGCTCCAGTAAAGGGAGAGGTACTCTCAAGGTGGCCAAAAAGTGCATAGGTTCTGTGGGGAAAAACGTTGTTGCACTTACAAAAGTGCATCTGCAGCAGCAGCAGCAGCTTCATCTATTGGCTCTGGGTAGTAGTAGAAGTAGCAAAACAGTAGTTGCTGGAAGTGGTGCGGTGGCATTCATGTTGCCATATTATTCTATGCCACATCTGTGGCATCCATGCTGGTAGGTACTGGGGGAGGTGGTAATAAGAGAATCTGTCCAACAGGTAGCAAAATCTCTGGCTCACGATTAGGAACAGTGGTCTAGGAGGAGGTTACTGGTGTCCCCTTGATTGCTGCTGGTGGTGGCACTGAGCTGATCTAGGGAATTGGTCCCCAGTTTGGATACATGGACAAGTGACCAAACAGCTAAAGTATCCTTTCTGTGCATTACAGCAAGGGATGGGAGAACCTCATAAGGTTCTGAGGTTCTAAAAGGTTCTGATAGGCAAAAAAAGGTTTGGATCCTTATCCAAACCTTCTATGACCTTTATTGTTTTATGGTAACCGTATGTTAAAAAATCATTTTAAACTGCTTTTAATTAACATATCTGTAGAAAAAGACAATTAACCCACTGTTTAGTAGTAGAGAATGCTCTCTAGTCACTCATCTGTTTCTGACATTTAAGAAAGTAATACTAATACTAATACTGTGTATACATTATATTATTAACAGTAGTGATTTCTATTTCTCAGCAGGTATAGGCAGGCACCCGATGTGTTTTAGACAGTTAAGTGATGAAGAAGAAGCCAGGAACACAAAAACAGCACCAGGCCAGAGCAGAGGGCAGCCAGTCAGAGACAGCCAGTCAGCCAGTTACCAGTTCAAGACTGCAGTCTGCTACTACATCCACCTACTACAATCAGGGGAAAACCAGTCTACCAGCACTGAAATCAATATGGTTAAGGCACATTTACCAAAAATGACTGCTTAGAAAAGAATGAGAAAGTGACTGCGATGACAAGAAAGTCCCAGACCAGATCTCTAGTTTGTAAATAAATGGTCTCCTCCTGAGTCAGATTTTTTAGAAGGTGCTACATCTACCACTACTACCAGGGGAAATAAAAAAAAAGAGCTAGCAGCATTTATAAATGTGATTATTTGTTTACAGTTAGGTAAATGATCTCCTTAGAATGACAAAGCAACTGTGTGTGTGTGAGAACAGAGATTTGTCTACCACAGTTGCTACCAGGTACGTGATGATGTGAAGGTGCTGTACTGGCTGCACCTCCCACCCACCCCCAGGATGACAATGATGTGGTCGAAAGGAAGGCAATTCCCAGATCTCTATTTGCTTTAAACCAGTCTCCTGAGTCTGACTTTTTGTAGCAACAAGTCTCGGTAAGAAACGCAACAGTGTGAGACAATGTGAGAAGGCAGTAGGGAGGGCTGAGGGTATACTGGGATGCATAGGGAGAGGCATCAGCAGCAGAAAACAGGAAGTTGTTATCCCTCTGTACAGACAGTTGGTGAGACCCCATCTGTGTCCAGTTCTGGAGACCCCATCTCCGCAAGGACATAGACAGGATAGAGGCAGTCCAGAGGAGGGCAACTAAAATGGTGCAGGGTCTGCAAGAGAAGCCGTATGATGAGAGACTAAAGGAGCTTAACATGTATACCCTTGAGGAAAGAAGGGAGAGAGGGAATATGATAGAAACTTTTAAGTACCTCAGTGGAATCAACAAAGTCCAAGAGGGTAGCATCTTTCAGAAAAAGAGATGTGCAAGAACAAGGGGACACAATTTAAAGATGGGGGGGCAGTTCTGGGGCAATGTGAGGAAGTATTATTTCACAGAGAGGGTAGTAGATGCATTGAACAGCCTTTCTGAGGAGGTTGTGGGGTCTAAAACTGTGGGAGAATTCAAGAATGCATGGGACAGACATAAGGCAATTCTTGTGGGGGGTAGGAAGAAATGGACTGTTGGTTAACTAGGATCTGCGGCCTATCCTGTTAGGTAGGGAAATGGGCAGACTAGATGGGCCAAGTGGTCCTTATCTGCCATCAAAGTCTATGTTTCTATGTTTCAACATGAAGCAATGTAAAAGAATAAGAGCACCAGGCAGTCCAAAGTGACCACTTCACCACTGCTACTACCACCAATATGATCAGGGTGAAAAAACAGAGCTATGGTTATATAAGAAATAATTATTCTTAGGCACATTAGGTAATAAAATAAATGATCTCGTCAGAATGAGAAAGCAGTGTGTGAGATCAGGGACTTGTCTGCCATAGTTGCTACCAGTACGTGATGACATGGATGTGATGAACTGGCTGCACCTACCACCCACTCCCAGGACTACGATGATGGGGTCAAAAGGCAGGCAAATCTCAGATCTCTACTTTTAAGCAGTCCAGCGAGTCTCAAAATTGAAAGCTGAGGACTTTCTGTGACATCAGCATCGGTATGGCTGCTTAGTCCGGGAGCTCAACACCTGACCTAAATCTCAATCCATCCTGGCACTAAAAAGGCACTCTCATAAGAAAAAAAGCAAAGCAATAACAATCCACATGTCCACCAGCCAGTGGCTCAAGGAATTTGCTGTGACCCTGGTCTCCAAGACCATGAAACAACAATTGCTGGACTGGCAGTGCTCACCTGCTGGGCCTAGCCAAACCGCCATGGAAGACCACACAAACGCTACATTCTCCACAGCTGAACCAGAGTTCACAATTACATCCAGGCAACTATGTGAGCAATTGCAAAAAATCAGTGAGACACTTCAAGGACTGGAAACTATTGCAGCTGATACTAGAAGGGACCTTCGGGTAGTGGAGAAGCGTACCGGGGCGGTGGAGGCATGCCTCATTGAATACACCCAGGCTACAGACACCCATAACTCCTCACTGCTTGATCTCCATTACAGAGAGCAGGACTTGGCTAGGAGGGTCAAGGAGCTCAAAAACAAATACCACAGAAACAATATTTGGGTGTATGGCTTGCCCAAAAAAATAGAAACGGGGAACATGATTGAATATATGGAGGGGCTTCTGAGAAAGTTCTTGGATTGGCCAAAAGATTTACCTTTCAACATCATATGTGCACATCGGGCTCTGGTAGCTCCTTCAAGGGATCCCAAGGCTTGTCCCAGAACAATTGTCATGGCCTTCCTAGATTTTCGTACAAAGGAGAAGGTGTTGCAAACAGCTTGGGCTAAAAAACAGGCGATATTTGGAGACCAGCAACTCTTCTTCAAACATGACTTTTACCCCAATACCATGACAATGCAGAAAGATATTGGTGATTACTAAGATTCTTGGACAAAAGGGCTTAAAAGCCTTCCTACAGTAGAGTATCCAGCTCATCTTTGGGTGGTATCTCCAGAAGGAACTAAATGTTTCAAGGAGCTGGGTCTGGCACAAGGCTTTTTGGCTACACACAATATCAATCTGGAGGAAGTGATTTCTCGTTTCCCAATGCAGGAGCTTCGGGACCACTTATGGCAGATTCAGTCCATCTCCAGACAGCAATTCAAGAGATCCTCCAACTGCTGGGCTAAGGTTCACCAAGCATAAAAAAATGGGAACTCTTTTGATGATCGCGATGGGGCAGCTGCGACCGGCCCACACATTTTACCATCTGGATCAACAGAAGAAGGCAGCTGAACTTTTCATCTACACCTTGAATGAGGATATGATCTCTTTGAACTTTTCATCTACACCTCGACTGGAGGTAAGATCTTTCTTCCACTATGTGCCAGAACTGTTCTATGTACTGCCCCTCGGGGGGGGGGCTTTCCTGTCTCTGAAGGATTGACACAATGGGTCAATTCCCACTAGATCTGGACAAAATGCCTGCCAAAAAGTTGATATTGACTGTGGCCTAGGCATTCAAGGGTTTCGATTTGGAGCGGCACATTGCAAGGGGGCATGTTACTACAAAAATTACCTGAGCTGTGATTTCCAATGTGGGACCCTAAAGATCACTCTTCTAAAAAAAAAAATTTCCTGCCTGCGTAATTGGTGGGTCCGGTGGAGCATAGGCCTCTAAGCATTGCAGCCACTGGGCTGCCTCCCCACCATGAATCTTTGAGGACTTATGACATTCATCAGGTCTGGCTTCTTTTTTTTTCTGCTTTCTCCAAATGTTTCAAATAATCAACCTTTCAGCAGTTACATGATGAAGGGTTATTGAATGTTGGATGCAGAATAAATCTTTTTAATTTTTTTTTAATTTTTTTCTATAACAGTAACAAGATCTATAGTGATTTAATAGGGATTTTGCCCAGCATTTACTTCTAAACTTAAGCTACCAAATAGGTCGGGTGACGGCTGAGGTGCCAAGTGATCTAGAGTTTATTGTCCTAGTGACTTTTCCACTAGGAGGAGCATTGGGAGTAAGGCTGACCACACACCGACGCTGACACTATATACCCCACCTGGCTGCATACCTAATTTGGCAGTCAGACAAGGATTACCTCTAGCATGTAATCCAACATCCTCCAACTTTCTAACACCCCTACCGTAGAGGGTGCTTTATGGGCAACCACCTTGAAGTGATTATATATGTAATATAGTTTTCTCCTCCCACCTTGCCCTGACAAGGAGGGAGGGGGAGCATAAAATGAACATTATAACAGCTTGCTGATATTTAACATAAAAGTTGTTTGTTTCTTTTTGAAATCATGTTTCTATGTTTAACAGTTAAGCTTGTTCTTTGTTTAGACTTTTTTATGTACCTGTACTTGTTTTGTGCAGCAGTGTCAAGGAGCAGGGGGATCAGACCAAACAGGACAGATACTATGTATACAATATGGCGGATCTACGAACAACTACTTATGATGTAAAGGGTATAAATAACCCTATCAAATGGGCTAGATTACTACAGGGACTGCAACAACTGAAAACAGATGTGGCTCTGTTACAGGAGACGTGTCTAAATGATGCTGAGCATGCTAAGTTGAAGAGGTCATGGGTTGGGGAGGTATATGCATCACATTATCAACACCCAGATAAAAGAGGGGTGGCAATTTTGGTGAGGAAAAACCTCCCCCTGCAAGTTTCAGAGGTTCAGTCTGATTCTGAGGGTCACTTTATTTTAATAAGGAGGGAAGTGGGAGCACACCAATGTACCATTCTTAATTTGTACGCCCCAAACAAGGAGCATCTGTATATCCCCTTTCTTACAAAAATCTTAACAGAAGCAGCTATGCCCACCTCAGGGTTAGTGGTTATAGGAGGAGATTTTAACACAGCACTCTCACTACAGCTGGACAAATCAGAAATACACCTAGGGAAGCGATCTAGGGTATTCACAGCCCTAACTAGAGTGGTACTAGAATATGGTCTTATAGACATTTGAAGACATCTACACCCAACGATATGGGATTACACATATTACTCTCCAAGACATAACATCTACTCTAGATTAGACTTTTTTGTGCTCTCTACCAACTGGGTGTGGGTAGCGGAGTCAGTCAATATAGGCCAGATCACTCTTTCAGACCATGTCCCAGTATCCTTGAGACTGATATTGGGCACACCCTGTAATAACCCGATATGGCACTTGAATGTGCGTCTCCTTAACAAGGAGGAATTTAAATCTTTAGTCAAAGAAGAAATAAAGTTCTTTCAGCAAGTTAATCACCAAGAAGACACATTTCCCACCATATAGTGGGATACTCTTAAGGCCATTCTTAGGGGTAAAATTATTGCATTTGCCACTAAAGTAAATAAGGAAAGGCTGCAACATCAGCAAGAATTGGAGAAAGAAAATTTGGAGCTAGAGGGCCAACACAAGTCTAAATTATTCAACACACAAACAGAAACTAGAGCAAGCAAGGCAGGCCCCCATCAAGTTGTTAAATTTTAAAATAGAAGGTACCTTGAGATATGCCAAACATAAATTTTATGAACAGGGTAATAAGGCCAGAAAATTGCTGTTGGCTCAACTGCAAAAAGAGGCAGCAAATAGAGCAGTTCTTAAAATAAAGCAAACTGCCACAGGACAGCTCCTAACAACACCTGGGGAAATCTCCCGATGCTTTGCAGACTTCTATAAACTTTTGTATAGTACAGAGCAGGGAACACATCATAAGCATAAGGTACAGGCATATCTGAAGAACTTATCACTCCCATCCTTGACTAGGACACAGGCAGATTCCATGGGTACCCTGATTATGACTCAAGGACTTAGGAAGCAGATCCACCATTTAAGGAATATGGAGGCCCTGGGCCATGATGGGTACCCGTCAGAATTTTGTAAAGACTTCCAGGAGGACTTGCTTTCCCTACTGCTTAATGCAGCAAATTCCATTTTACAGAATGGGGACCCAGTTCCCCCTTCATGGAACCAAGCCCAAATGTCTATATTGTTAAAACTGGGCAAGGATCCACAAGACTGTGGTTCCTATTGTCCAATTTCATTATTGAATACGGACTTAAATTTATTTAGAGGAATACCAGCTAATAGACTCCAGCAAGTCATCCAACACGTAGTCCACCATAACCAAACCAGCTTTATTAAGGGAAGACTCTTGCAAGATAATATTAGGCATTTTGTAAACATGATATCTTCCCAAAGGGGTCAGAAGGCTTTCCAAATGGCTATTGGTGTCAACACAGAGAAGACATTTGACAGAGTAGATTGGTGCTTTTTAGCACAGGCCCTATCCAAATTTAATTTAGGGAATCATTTCATTAATGTAGTTCAGGCATTGTATTCCCACCCTGAAGCAACATTAAGAGTAAATGGGTGGGCTTCTAACAGATTCTTTCTCAACAAATTGACACATCAGGGTTGTCCCCTTTTGCCCTTGTTGTTCACCCTTTCTCTAAAGCCACTAGCAGTTCAGAGCAGACAACACCTGAACATTCTAGGGGTTAAAGTGGGACAACAGGAACACAAAACCGCCCTCTACGCTGATGATACCCTTCTCTTTCTGGGGGACCCAGAACACTCCCTGATGCCCCTGCTGAATAACCTGCAGCAATTCTAGGATCTAGCAGGATATAAAATTAACTTAGCTAAGTCAGAGGCCATGGTTCTAAGTGGCACTATTCCACCATACTTCTGTACTGCATTTTCTTTTGCCTGGGTAACTCGTAACACTTTTTGATACTTGGGAATCCAGATTTCAGCAGACATCTCCAGGTTATTTTAAGACAATTACCAAAAACTACTGCAAGCTATAAGGCAGGATACCGCGAGATGGCAAATTTTACCTCTAACATTGTATGGGAGAGTCCACACTATCAAAATGAACATACTACCCAGGTTACTGTTTTTATTTCAGACCCTCCAATATCACTCCCCAGACCCTTTTGGAGAGATCTCATTGCAACTCTAACTAAGTTTACCTAGCAGGTGAAAATACCTAGAATAGTGCAATTGCTCTTAAGCTTAGCCAGACGGGGGGGAGGTCTTGATCTTGGTCCTGCATGAGTACTACTGGGCTGCCCAAGGCACTTTGTTGTACTCATGGATGAAACCACGAGTTGAGGCAGGTTGGTACACAATGGAGTTGGATCAGCTTCCTACACATCCAATCTGGACTTTGCCTACTGACTATGTCCTCCCAGAACGACTCCATAAGGTAGTGAACCCCTGGACTAGACATACCATATACACCCTACTTCAGCTCTGCAAATTCACAGGCACCCCAATGGTCTAGGTCCTCTATCATTAATAAGATATCATGAACCTTTTATCCACCTGAATCTAGACCCAGGTTATAAATTTTGGGAGACTCAGGGTCTCGCCAGATTCACTCATCTCCTCTGTAACAGAATTTGCACAACATTCTATAATTTTCAGCAAAGATACCATCTCAGAAAGGAAGACCATTTCTGATTCCTACAGGTCAGGCATTTTATTTAGGAAACTACATACCTGCAGCAGTTGCAGAGGCCTCAGACAGCTTTAGAGGAATTTTTCTATGGCTGGATTGCATTACATGGTAGGATGAGACCACTCTCACAGCTCTATCAGCTTTTAACCGCACAGCCTTCATCTGACACAAATTGTATTTGTCTCAGGTGGGAACAAGAATCCCTTCTTCCCATTGCAGAATCAGATTGGAGTGCGGCCCTCTGCTTGGGATGGAAGATAACATCCTCCACAACTTGGGGTGAGTTCCACTGGAACGTGTTGGTGCGATTTTTTAGAACAGTCACGAGACATTATCAGACCACTATTAATGACTTATGTTGGTGGGCATATGGAGCAAGTGGCTCACATTTTCACATTTTCTGGGATTGTCCAGTGCTTTCGCCTTTTTGGCAACTAATACATATACAAGTGTAATCACTTCTGGAGGCACAGATACCTTTCTCATTCTCCAGTTTGATTTTGGGTATACTAGGGAAGCCCAACCCTCTTAAGTCTAGGCAAGGGAGGTGATTGTTTCACTATTTGAAATTAGTTGCTCTCAAATCCATCACTTTAAAGTGGTTCTCTCCAGACCCACCTAATCTACAGCTGTGGGAGGGGAATGTGGAGGAATTGGAGGGTATGGAGAGAATAACAGCCACCCTTCAAACCAACCTGCCTGACTTCCTGGAAATTTGGAAGCTATGGCACCTGAGGGGGTGAGTTCCGACTCAGAAGTGTGGTAGTACGATATTGGTAAAGGCTGTGTGGTGGGTATGCGGCAATAATAAATCCTGTGCCTTTGTCGTATCCCATGCACAATTCATAATAAATAATATATACTATGTATCATACATTAAACTCCATATGCCAGCCGCTAATGCCCTGAATCTTCTGACTAGGTTCCATACTATTCTACCTTCTTTATATGACTTTTTCTGTATGACTGGCTATAACCATTAGAGATGCAGCAAATTTAAATTCCACCAGCGAAGTAAACGCGAAGTGGGCACTTCACATTGCCACTCCACTCCGCGGAGTGGGCAATGAAGTGCTCTACTCCCTTTCATTACTACTGCTAAGGCAGAATGGCAATGCGGAAGGCAAGTCATTGTTTTTAATGGACTTTATGCTCTCATTATGATTCTAAGTGATCCACTTGGTGTTTCAGATTTGGCAGCCCTCCCCCACACATCACATGGCTTACAGTACTGTAAGTCACATGCTCTTTAGCTAGGCAGGAAGAAAGTGAGTCATACAAGCAGACACTTTTACTTTCTCCTGTGCAGACGGAGAGAGAGTAGTGTGTTTTGTGACTGCTGATACTTTTAGATCAGAGCGAGGAGGAGATTTAAACTTTGATTTAGACCCAACAGCTTTTTTAAAAGCTACATTTTTTGTCTTTTCTGTACTCCTTTTTACTTAATTTGTTCTTTCTGTAAATTGTATTTTTCTTACCTTTATAAGTAGTTAGTTGTTTGTTTGTCTGTGTCTGTGTGACTGTGTGTGTGTGTGTTGTGTGACAGGGTGAGTAGTGATTGCTCAGACTGAGGGAGCTCATTAGGAGAGATGGACCAGAGTGAGGGAATTACTGGGATGGGGCAGCTCTGGGAGAGAGTGGTACTGGTAAGCATCATACCGTGTGCATGTGTGGAGGGCATGGGTGCCCATTCCTGTTGGACCGCTCAAAACTTGTGAGTGCCCCCCCGAAGCATAGAAACATAGAAACATAGATTTTGATGGCAGATAAGGACCGCTTGGCCCACCCAGTCTGCCCATTTCCCTACCTAATGGATAAGCTGCAGATCCTAGTTAACCAGCAACCTACTTCTTCCTACCCCAACCCCCTAGAATTGCCTTATGACTGTCCCATGCATGCTTGGATTCCACCACTGTTTTTGACTCCACAACCTCCTCCGGAAGGCCGTTCCATGCATCCACAACCCTCTCTGTGAAAAAATACTTCCTTAAATTACCTCTGAGCCGCCCCCTCTATCTTCAAATTGTGCCCCCTTGTTCTTGCACACCTCTTTTTTTGAAAGATGCTACCCTCTTGGACTTTGTTGATTCTCTTGAGGTACTTGAAAGTTTCTATCATGTCCCCCCTCTCCCTCCTTTCCTCGAAACTATACATATTCAGCTCCTTAAGTCTCTCTTCATATGTCTTCCGGTGCAGACCCTGCACCATTTTAGTTGCCCTCCTCTGGACAGCCTCCATCCTGTCTATGTCTTTGCGGAGATTGGGTCTCCAGCACTGGACCAGCACTGCCTCCTGTCCTGACTCTGAGGCAGTTGAACCACCACCACCACCACGAAGTCCAGCACCAGGTCCTCTGGAGCAGGATGTGCCTGATCCCCCCGGGCCAAGGTGTGGATCCCATCCCTGTTCAGCACCATGACCAGCAGGCCTACAATACATCCAAGTAACTATTAAAAAAAATGAATGTTGTGATTCATGATGTGATTGTAAATCGTGATTTGTGACTGCATTTGTGACCGTGATGATGAAGAAACGTGAATGCCTATGGCTGTACTTCCCCGTGCCCCAATGAGCTGTAGCTTAAAATTCCCAGACCTAAAAAAACGTATCAATGAGTACAATGGTGGGGTGGTGAAGCCTGGAAAGATACTACAAAACAGGCTTACAATACATCCAAGTAACTAGAAAAAAAAATAATGTTGTGATTTGTAACGTAAATGATCATGATTTGTGACTACATTTGTGACCGTGATGATGAAGAACGTGATTTGTATTACAAGAGACTTGTGATGATGGTCCTGACTTAAAAACGCATATTAATGAGTACAATGTTCATGCAGAATTAAGCACTACACCTGTCCAGTACTCTGAAGGGAAGCCAAAGAAACAACTGTGACTTAAGTTACAGATGGAGATTAGGCCCTAAAGAGATGCAAATGCACAGACAGATCAAGATTGCACTGTGTACTGCAGAGATTCAGACACAAAGGCACAACACCTAACCAGTGCTCACCATCAGAAATTCAAATCTGGAAAAGAATACCTTTGCCGGTTGGGGCGGGCCGCGTGGGGGGGGGCAGTAACAGTCACTAGTACTAGTACCAGTAAAGATACCACAAAGAAGTACAAAAATCATACAACTGCAGTGGATAGCAGCTTCACATTGCTGAAATTATTATGTGGCACAATAAAAGGTGTCTGATTTGATGACACGCATCATGCACATCCTCACACACACACACACACACACTAAGTAATGCATAGCAAATTGAACACTTCAGCAATATAACCACATATTTTAAACAAACTAAAATTATGCACTGCTGCACCACAACAATCAGCAAAAAAATGGCAAGAAATATTGAAAATATTACTGTGTGTACATTAACACAGTTAAACAAGAAAAATATCACCAAAACAGAAATCACTGTCTTTTTCTCCAAGTTAATCTACCTACACCACAAATACACCCTTCCCCCAAAGCACACTTCCACTGTCTCTCAGTACACAGGCTGAATATTGTACATTAACATTCAAAATCCATACACAAACAATAAATGTTCGATGATATGAGCAAAGGATGGTTACCTATAATCGATGAACTAAAGTTTCAGCAAAAACAAAAAAAAAAGACTCAAAAAGGCTTTTTTAACAGCTTTTTGAAGGTTTGAATCACAGAGAGCTCTCAGAGCAGATTGCCTCCTACAGCTTCCTACACACACTACCCCAAACTGAGGCTGTGCAGAACAATCTAGAGCCCATGTGACCTGAAATCCCATGAATCACTGCAAAATTCACTTTTGGAGCTTAAAAACAAGGTGAAGTGAGGTGAAGTGGAACATGAAGTCATTGTTTTCAATGGACTTCGCGTTACCCATTATAATGCAAAGTACTCTGCTTCGCGTTGCGGAGCACTCTGCGAATTCGCCTTTACTCTGCGAATCACTTCGTGGAGCAAATTGGGGCCACTTCGCCCATCACTAATAACCATTAACTGTAAATGGATTACTGACTCCCTAGTAATTAGACTCAGACACATTGTACATTTAATGCTTTAATACTTTAATACAATAATACAGTATAATACAGTTGAGTGAAGTAACTCAACAAAATGTTCATTTTATAAATAGTCACGAAGTACAAAGTTTGTTAAGTTTGCTGTCTAGATATTGAATTTTTAACACAGTATGTGAGAGAGATGCCCAATTTCGATCTCAATGGAGACAAGCGGTTATCGATTTCATCTTCAACCACTCCTCTATGGATGATATGGACTTTAATTCAGAAACTTTAAACTTGCTTTTGGAGGGATACTCCCATCAGTGGGGGTTAGAATTAAATTCTCTGTGAAGATAGCAACACATGTATTAGTTCTTTCTTTCGCTATAACAGTGGACATCAGTTTATGGATATGTATTAAGCAATGTCAAATATAGCTTGTTTATGGATGTTATACTTACATTTCAATATAGAGTAAGTTACACAATTGAAAGCTGATGTGTCACTCAACAGCTGCAGTGCAGGTACTGGTGTCAGTGTCATCTTCAAGATCAGCATCACATATGTAGCCAAAGTTTGGCAAGTTAACCTTCAAGAACATTAATTTCTCCACATTGTTTGGAGTTAATCTTGTTCATTTATCAGTCACAACATCCCCAGCAGAGCTAAATAAATGCTCAGAACAGACACTGGAGGAAGACATCCAATATACTTACAAGCCAGGGTCACCAGTTTTGGCCAGCATGATTTTTTCTCTTGCCAGTAAGCAAAAAGGTCATCCTTAATAGTAATGCTGGCCTCAGACAGATATGCATCTAACATGCTTATTACTGAGCATGCATTTTCTCCTTGTGGAATTTCTATGTCCTGCAACTGGCCCCAAATATCATCCTCTTCATTGTCTGCTTCTGTACTGGTTTTTGGAGCAGTCTTTTGAATCTGAGGTGGTGTCATTAAAGTACTGCTTGCTAGTCCTCCTAATGAAACCTCATCTACTGCATCAATCAAAAGTTGCATGTAGTTCAACTCCTCCATATCGTCATCAGAAACCACATCAGGAAGGTGTCATGTTCTGGAAATGTGGATCTAGCAATGTTGCTAAGAGATACTCATTGCTCTGTGTCATGGCTGATAATTTATCATCATTGCTAAGTCTAGTAAGCATTTTATTGACTAGAGATTGGTTCATATCTAAGTTGCTCCTAATTTTCTCCAACCTTTTTCTGAGAAGTAGAATGAGTGAAATAACTTGACTAAGGGATACGTTTTCTGCACTGACTTCTTTTGTAGCACTCATGAATGGTTTCAGAATGTGACACAAATGTTCCAACAGAGACCACTGAGTAGAATGGAGAACAATGCCCACCCCGGTATCATTGTACATGATATACTAAATGATAGCTACCTTTTGTTCAAGGATGCATTCAGTCATAAAGTAAGTTGAATTCTACCTTGTTGCTATATCCTGAACAAGCTGGAGATGAGGAAGACCTTTGTCCTTCTGGATATCAGCAAGGATTTCACGGGCTTTTACTAAATGGTTGAAGTGGCCACACACCTTGTGCACTGTACCCACAGTGGTTGATACTTGCCAGTCATTGTCCAGGGAACTTCGAATGATTACTGTAGGTTAAGACTATGGGCAAAACAGAGTATAGGTACATAGTTGCCATCATGAAGTGCTTTTTTTAATATTTGAACCATTGTCGGCAACAAAAAAACAACAACTATCAAACTCTGTGAAGTGACTCAAGTAGTAAGTAATCTTTCCAGTTCTTGATGAATGTGTTATGTGTGTGTGTATCGTTAAAGTGACATACATGGAGAACTGCTATTTTCTGAAACGACTGTTTTTTGAGCTCCGAGAGATAGTAGTTGTAGTAGTAGTAGTACTGGTTGAAGTGGTAGTCAACAGACTAGTAGTACATGAGAATGATGATGACTTGCCCGCAGAACTGACCCAGTATGCACACTGTTGGGCTGGCAGTATAGCCTAGAGGTTAGAGGAATGAGGTGTGAACAAGCTTGATACATCCAGCAGACCAGACCTGAGTTTGATTCTCACAACCTCCACTTGCATACTGTGTGACTCTGAGCAAGTCACTTAACCACCCCAGTGCTCCCAGGTTGCCCCTGAAAACAGGCATTTGTGCCTAGTGGGCCTTACCTGGTTATCAAAGACTAAAATAAAAAAGTAATAAAAAAAAAAAGAGAGAAAGATAGGCAATGGTTTGGCTGCTGGTCCACATATCAGTAGTGAAGTGATCTACCTTGTCCTCAGTCTCTCGCAGAGCATGCCTTACTTGACATACTAAGCTGTCATACATCCTGGGGACTGCGGTTACTGAGAAGTATTTTCTACTTGGCATTAAATATAGTGGCTCTAAGTATTCCATAAGCCTTTTGAAATTCACATCTTCCACAACAGAGTATGGCTGCAAATCAAGTACAATCATTTCTTCTATTTTACAATTCATTGCCAGTACTCTGGGATGGTTTTGTGAATATTTAGACTTTCTTTCAAAATCGTCTTTTAACCTCAACTGCCTCTTATCGGGGGGGGAGGGGTAAAGTTACATTTGACAGGGGGTGCTGTATGACTACATGATGTGCCTGGTAAAACAGAGGACCTTATAAAATTATCATAACCGTGACTTTTGGATCTTGCCTGGTGCTCATTTCCCAGTGTTTCAGTGGAATGCTTCTGTTCACTGAGAGCCCTGCTAGATTTCCAGCCACCAATGTTAGACTTTTTTTTTTAAACCATATACAACGATAGGGGGAATTCGTGAAAGATGTCTCATCATTGTTGTGGTTCAAAGATGCCCTTTATTTTTTCCTGTACTAACACACGTGTTGCAGTGCACACATATAGCTTGGCAAGCATCCTTGGGGTTTACATAAAATGATTCCAAAAAGTAGAAGTGGACTGTCTTTGTCTAGTAGTAGTAACAACCTCAGTAGGACTAGGAGTCGAGTGGCTGGGTTTACGTGGGGAAGACATATCAGCAGAGGATTCAGGTTCATCAGGTGAGAGTCGTGAGACAATCATAGACCCCCTCTGCAGCACCATTGCCATCATCATCATAATCATCACTACTGTCAGATGTTGTTTCACTTTGTGTGGCTTGTGCCTCTGACTTTTCCTTTTTCCCTTTTGAGACTCCACTATTGTCATCATTTTTATCCACATTGTCACTGTCAGAAACAGAATGAGACATGGCTAACGGTAAAGTCACAAACTCACCATCATCATCAGTCTCACCATGACCGTTGTCATCGCCGTCATCATTGTCAGACTCAGTAGAGCTAATATTTGCAGTCACAGATTGAGTTGTTCAATATGCATATGTTGAAAATCGAGCAACTCCACTGTGAGTTGTACCTGTAAGTGCTTTAACTTCATGTACAATTGCGTTACTCTTTGTTTTTGCACTTTTTTTCTCAGACGACTTGCTATTGCCACAGTCTTTCAACACTTTGTTGGCTGTACTGCTGAGCCCTTCTGACATAGACAGTCTCATAACCCTTGCTGGGTTTTCAGTATTTTGAGAGTTAGCCTGCACATGGATAGTAGTAGCATTTAGTCCGGTCCCTTCAACAGACTGTGGTGCTTGTTGTTGTACTTTACTTTTTGGGCCACTTCTTTCTGGGCTCTTGAATAAACTTTTTTTATGTTTATTACTTTCTTTGCCCCCGGCTTATTTTTTCGTATAGAGTTTTACCTCCTTCGCCCCTTGCTGCCCCCATCTTACTGCACCTCCTAGCCCCGTTACCCCAGTATCACTGGGACTTACCTTCCAGAGTTCTGCCTGGTTGCCGGGTGCGGATCCTGCAGAGGGTCAGTTGTCATCTGCAGCCAGGAGATTTTCATCCATTTTCTCGCTTCCCCATTGTTTGGAATCACATGGCAAGCATGTGTATGTGAAGGTGTGTGCACATTCATGGACGTCCCGCAGCACCCTCCCTTGCTTGGCACCCAGCAGACTTGCACTACCCTCAGGCCTCCACCTGGGGGCAGTCATTCATCGGGAGCACCAGTCCTCCCTCCCTGGATGAGGAGAGCAGTCCTTTGGATGCTCAATCCTCTCCCTCCCCAGCTGAACCCCAGTGGCCCACTTGTGCCATGAATATGGGTCACCAGCGTGGCAGGAGGGGAGACACATATGCCTCAGCCCTCCATGCCACTGGGATGACGTGCTCCCAGATTTTGCTTTACTATTTTCTGGAGTACTCATAATGCCGGTCTGTCACTTGTTCAGGGTCAAAAAGAGGTTATTATTTTTGTTTTGCTTATTCCACATAATGTGACAGGATGCAAGAAGTGGCACTGGTGCATTGATGACTGGCTAGCAGATTTTATTACACACACACAAACACAGAATTTATTTCACACACCACCTACGCTAAGGGTGATGCTGCAGGCAATGCTGCTACCCACACAGATTCAGGGACCCCGCCTAGCCTAACCCTCTCTGATACAGTACTTTTTTCCTTTCAAGAATTTAATTTTTTTTTTATTTAGCCAGACCTCAGCAGTGGGGAAGATCGTGGAAGCACTACTGAGGGAGAGATTTGTGGAACATCTGGTTGCTAACGGACTACAGGACCCAAGGCAGTATGGTTTCACTGGGGGGGGAGATCATGCTAGACCAACCTCATTGAATTTTTCAACTGGGTGACAAGGGAGATGGATCAGGGGAGGGCAGTGGATATGGCCTATCTGGACTTCAGCAAGGCCTTTGACACTGTGCCACATAGAAGGCTATTAAACAAACTGGGCAATATGGGAGTGGACAGGACAGTAGTGTGGTGGGTAGGTAACTGGCTGGGTGGCAGGACACAGAGGGTGGTGGTAAATGGCTGTCACTCCACTGAGGGAAGAGTGACCAGTGTGGTACCACATGGATCAGTGTTGGGACCAGTCCTATTCAACATTTTCATCAGTGACATTGCACAGGACCGAGAAGGCAGAATTTCCCTGTTCACTGATGATATGAAGCTCAGTAACAGAGTGGACATGCCAGAAAGTGTAGACAGAATGAGGAGGGACCTGCAGAAGCTTGAAGAATGGTCAGGGGTTTGGCAGTTGAAATTCAATGCAAAGAAGTGCAAGATAATGCATATGGGGCACAAAACCCCTGGAACAACATATCAGTTGGGGGGATGAGGATATAGAATGCACCATGTAGGAAAGGGACCTTGGGCATTATCTCTGATGACCTCAAGGTAGGGAAACAGTGTGACAAGGCAGCAGGTAAAGCAAAGAGGATGCTAGGATGCATAGGCAGGGGCATCACCAGCAGGAAAAGGGATGTCATAATTCCACTATACAAAACACTAGTGAGGCCCTACCTTGAGTACAGTGTACAGTTCTGGAGACCTTTCCTACATAAGGACATCGACAGGGTAGAGAAGGTTCAGAGGAGGGCAACAAAAATGGTACAGGGACTGCATCACAAGTCCTATGAAGACAGGCTGAAGGACTTGAATATGTACTCCCTGGAGGAGAGAAGGGAGAGATGGGATATGATAGAGACATACATGTACCTTACAGGGAGTACCAGGGTGCAGGAATACACTATTTTCCAGCAAAAATGATGTTCCAGGACAAGAGGGCATGGGATGAAGTTGGAGGGAGGGTGATTTAAAGGAAACATGAGGAAGAATTTCTTCACAGAAAGTGTGGTGGACAAATGGAACACCCTGCCAGAGGAAGTGGTAGGGGCTGAAACAATCATGGGATTTAAGAATGCATGGGATAGACATAAGGGAATTCTGGAGGTCAGGGGTAAGGGGTAACAGACTTCTAGAAAAACAAAGTGAACTTACAAGCTCAAATGGGCAAAATGGGTGGGCCAGAGGCCCTTAACTGCTGACACTGTTTATGTATCTGTGTATTCCACATGATGTGACAGTATGCAAGAAGTGGCACTGGTGCACTGACGACTGGCTGGCAGATTTTATGACAAACACACACGCACACACAGAATTTATTTCACACACCACCTACACTAAGGGTGATGCTACAGGGACTGCTGCTACCCACACAGATTCAGCAACCCTGCCTGGCCTAACCCTCTCTGACGCAATATGTTTTTCCTTCAAGTATTTTATTTTTTATTTATTCCATGTGATGTGACGGTATGCAAGAAGTGGCACTGGTGCACTGATAACTGGCTGGCAGATTTTCTATTTCACACACACACACACACACACACACACACACACACACACACACACAGTCTTGTTCACACACCACCTACACTAAGGGCAATGCTGCAGACACTACTGCTGCCTATACAGATTCATGGATCTTGCCTGGCCTAACCCTCTCTGACATACTGTAATACTTTTTCCCTTCAAAGATTTTTTTTTTTATTTATTCCACGTGATGTGATGGAATGCTCTGTCCACTGAGCCAAAGCTTATACTCCACTGAGCAAGCACAGGGAGGAAGATGACAGATGACTGACTTCTTTGGGGGGTGTCACACAGTATGCAAAAAGTGGCACTGGTGCACTGATGACTGTCTGGCAGATTTTATTACACACACACACACACACACAGACACACACACAAAATTAATTTCACACAGAATTTATTTCACACACCACCTATGCTAAAGGTGATGCTGCAGTTACTGCTGCTACCCACACAGGTTCAGGGGCCCTGCCTGGCCTAATCCTCTCTGACATAGTACTTTTTCCCTTCAAGGATTTTTTTATTTTTATTTAATCCTCATGATGTGACAATATGCAAGAAGTGGCACTGGTGCACTGATGACTGGTTGGCAGAATTTATATTTCACACACACATAATTATTTCACACACCACCTATGCTAAGGGTGATGCTGCAGGCACTGCTGCTACCCACACAGATTCAGGGACCCTGCCTGGCCTAACCCTCTCTGACACAGCACTTTTTCCCTTCAAGTTTTTTTTTTTTATTTAATCCACATGATGTGACAGCATGCAAGAAGTGCCACTGGTGCACTGATGACTGGCTGGCAGATTTTATATTTCACACACACACACATATGCATACATACACACACACACACACACACACACACACACACACACACACGCGTGTATTTCACACACCACCTATGCTAAGGGCAATGCTGCAAGCACTGCTTCTGCCCACACAGATTCAGGGACCCTGCCTAGCCTAACCCTCTCTGATACAGTACTTTTTCCCCTTCAAGAATTCTATTTTTTTATTCCACATGATGTGACGGAATGCCCTGCCCACTGAGCCAAAGCGCATAACCCCACTGAGTGAGCACAGGAAGGAAGATGGCAGATTACTGACTTCCTGGTGGTGGGGTGGTCACAAAGTATACAAGAAATGGCACTGGTGCACTGACAACTGGCTGGCAGATTTTATTACACACACACACTTTATTTCACACACCACCTACACTAAGGATAATGCTGCAAGCACTGCTGAAACCCACACAGATTCATGGACCCCTCTCTGAGACAGTACTTTTTCCCTTCAAAGATTTTTTTTATTTATTCCACTTGATTTGATGGAATGCCCTTCCCACTGAGCTAAAGTTTATACCCCACTGAGTGAGCACAAGGAGGAAGATGACAGATGTCTGACTTTTTGAGGGTGTCATACAGTATGCAAGAAGTGTCACTGGTGCACTGGCAACTGGCTGGCAGATTTTATTACACACACACACACACAATTTATTTCACACATCACCAAGGATTTTTTTTTAATTATTTAATCTACATGATGTGACGGTATGGAAGAAGTGGTACTGGTGCACTGATGACTGGCTGGCAGATTTTATATTTCACACACACACACACAGAGTGAACACAGGGAGGAAGATGACAGATGACTGACTTCTTGAGGGGGGTCACGCAGTATGCAAGAAGTGCAACTGGTACAAATGATGACTGGCTGGCAGATTTTCTTTCACACACACAAACATAATTTATTTCATGCACCACCTATGCTAAGGGCGATGCTGTAGGCACTGCTGCTACCACACAGATTCAGGGACTCTGCTTGGCCTAACCTTCTCTGACACAGTACTGTTTCCCTTCAAGGATTTTTTTTTATTTATCCCACATGATGTGATGGCATGCCCTGCCCACTGAGCCAATGCTTATACCCCACTAAGCAAGCACAGGGAGGAAGATAACAGATGACTGACTTCTTGGGTGGGGTCACACAGTAAGCAAGAAGTGGCACTAGTGCACTGATGGTGATGGATGGATGGCCTAGCAGATTTTTTTTTTAACACACACACACATGCACACTGTATACTATAAAAAGTAAATGGAATCCCCATTTAAGTGACTGAGCACAGGCAGGAGAACAGAGAGAGCTGACTTGTTGCTGTTGGGGGGGCAATTGGGCAAACATCAGGAAGGCTAACTGGGAGTGGTGTGGTATTGGGTGGCACATAGGCACAGGTCAACAGACTTCACCCCATCTGTTAGACTGCTAGCCCCGCTCCAAAAAAATGGTCAGTCTGGCTTTGGCACATAATATGAAGTCTCTTTTCTATCTCTTGTTCTCTTCTTTCTTGTCTGCAGCACTCTGTCTTCAAGTTCTTTCTCACAAGTTGCCCCCAGTCTCTTCCAAGTTCCTCTTCCCCTCACCAAGTCTCCTGTCCCAACAATAACTACTCCCCACCCCACCCCAATCCCAGACTCACACACCAAGTTCTCAGCTCAATCCCTTTCTGAGACCCTGACTCCCAGTCCCCTACTCCCCATCTTCCCCATACTTGTTTTCTTTTAGTTTGGTACTATATATATATATATATATATATATATACACACACACACACACACACACACACACACACATATATCTATATCTATTACTGCGCCAGTATAGTTAAGGTTTGTGTGAGCATGTAATGTTAAAGGCCAATTTTATCATGGTAATAACTTTGGGCAAGTTCAACAGATCTGCTTGAAATTTTGCATGCTTCTTTGGAAGGGACATATCTATTGATGTACCAGATTTGGTTTGAAGCCCTTGTGTGGTTTCTGAGGTATAGAGTGTTGAAATTGAAGAGATTTTTATGAGTTTTGCTGTGTTTTTGTCAACCTGTATGTCAGAAATGGCTGCAGCAACAGGGCTGAAATTTTCAGGGTGGAAAACTTTGGCCTCACAGACATGCCTTTTGAAGGTCTGGTGAAAAAATATGAATCCATTCAAAAGTTATTAATCTTTGTTTTTCCCCATTATTTTCTATGGGCAAAAAACAAATGTCCCTGGGGGCATAGGATTCTAAGTCGGAGCAGTTCTCGACATAGAATTTTATGCTGAAGTTTAGTAATGGGCATATGATTCTATGTTGGAGCAACTGTCCAGCATAGGATGGTATGCTGAAGGGTACAGGTGCAGGTCAGCACCCCAACCTCCACAAATGACTGTGGAACACTAGGGAGACCACTCCCAGTGTCCCCAAATCTGTCTTGTGCCCCTAAAAAACAAGAAAATAGTCCCTAACGTACTTTTTTAACTTCAATGCAGAATCCTGCATCCTGCCATTTTCGATGCAGAATCCTGCATCAAAGTCCTAGCTTTTGCCGATGTCGGGGTGCCCAATCCCCTAGTCAGCATTTATACTGCCCTCCACTACTGTGGCACCCATCCTCAGTGTGCCAAACTAATAATTATTATTTTTCTGACACTGTGATGTAGACTCTCGATGTTGGACGTCTCCTCGAGCCAACTTCCATTACCAACGGGGATGCCCAACCCCCATGTCAGCATTATGTATCCCCCCTCCAACTGATGTGGCACACTGGGGGCCCACCCCAGTGTGCCCACATTTACTTTAGATACTCCTGTAAATAAAGAAAACTGTCCATGATGTCTTTATTTAAACCTGTAATAAAGAAAATGGTCCTCGTCATCTCCCCAGTCCCCTTCCCCATCCCCACCCTCCCACTGATCACCCACCTCCCCTCACATACCCTTACCCATACTTACCTCTGGAAGTTGGGAGCAGCGATCCTTTCTAGACTGGGACACATCTGAACTCTTCAAAGACAGACTACAAACTGTGGAATCAAGGTAAGTTTGTTATACAGCTTTCAGTGGGGTTTTCAACTTAGGTAGATATCCAAGTCATTTTTAGGAATTTGTACCCCAAATTTTCAACATGGGGTTCTTGGGACCCCACCTCATGAATACTGTCATTTCATTATTCGGTCCCAAAAGATGATTTCATGGTCGCTCTATGGAAACATCTTTCTGGACCAATTAATGAAATGACAGTGCCAGTGTTCATGAGGGGAGCTCCCAAAAAGCCCATCTTGAAAATATAGTGCAAGAATTCCCAAAAATGACTGCATTACGAGTGTGTGTTGTGTGGTTTCTAATCATATTCATAATTTCACCAATTTTTAATATTTTCACTCCAGATTTTTGACATTGAGATTTTGTCACATCTCCTCATGAACAGTGCAGTTGTCATTTTTGACATCCTGCTCCAAATGTGTTTTCACAGCTCTGGGGCAGAATGGCGCAGTTGCTGTGTGAAATCAACTTATGGGATGTACTAACAAAATCACAGTGCCACTGTTCATTAGGTGGGGTACCAAAAAGGCAATGTTGAAAATTTGGTGCAAACATTCCCAAAACTGACTGCGTTACAAGTGTGCATTGCGCAGTTTCTACGCATATTCATAACTTCACCGGTTTTTAATGTTTTCACTCCAGATTTTCAGCATTTAGATTTTTCCACACCTCCTCATGAACAGTGTAGCTGTCATTTTTGACATCCTGCCCAAAACGTGTTTTCAGAGCTCTGGTGCAGAATGGTGCAGTCGCTGTGTGAAATCAACTTTTGGGATGTACTAATGAAATCACAGTGCCACTGTTCATTAGGTGGGGTTTCAAAAATGCCATGTTGAAAATTTGCAGCAAAAATACCAAAATAACCCTCACAAAACTGGGATACTATTATACTATGTCAAAAAGTAAGGAAATTAATTAACAAAAACTTTGTTTAAAAGACAGTTGCGGTAGAGTTCTAGACATAGGTCTTCAACCAAAGTGATACAGGTCAGAAAATTGGATGTTAGGATTTACAACTGTTATACTCTTCCCCCACCAAATCCTACCATTGAAACCACACAACCCCACCCTCCACACACCAACAAGCATCGGGGTGTGACTTAGGGCAGTGAGTCCAACCCCACCCCCCTCACAACCCTACCATTGTAACACCACCCTCCACCCTCCACACACCAACAGGCGTTGGGGTGTGCCTTAAGTCATGGGCCCCACCCAACCCTCCCCACCTAACCCTACCCTGCAACACCACCCCACCCTCCACACACCAAATGTCAGGGTGTGCCTTAGGATCATGTGCCTAACTCTCACCCCATTCTCCTATACTGTACTATGACAGGCTTCTTACAGATGGAATGGGGTGAATGTTAGGGACCCACAACCCTAAGTCACACCCTGATGCTTGTTGGTGTGTGGAGGACGGGGGTTGCAGTTTCAATGGTAGGATTTGGTGGGGGAGGAGTATAACAGTTGTAAACCCTAACATTCAATTTCCAGACTTGTATCACTTTGGTTGAAGACCAATGTCTAGAACTCTAACTGTCTTTTAAACAACACTTTTGTTTATACATATATATATATATATATATATATACACATGTTATATATATATATACTATATATATATACACACATATACATATACATATACGTGTATATATATATATATACATACATATATATATATATATACTTTGTTTTTTTTAGAGTTGTCTTCTTCCTCTGTTGCCCTAGGGCCAAAAAAAAAAAAAACAAGCAGCACAAGTCAAGCACACAGAATCCGATGGAGCAGCCTACAGAAGCTGCTGCTCCTTCTCTGTCCCCATTCCTCTGCATAGCTCTAAGGTGGACCACGTTGGTTGCTAGAGCAGCAAATCAGTCAGGTGCCATCTTAGAAAGACAGACAGCTCAGCCATCCAGTGAGGAACCAGAGTCTTGTCTCTGGTCCCTCCTGTGGGTTCCTCCTGCTCTGGTGCTTCTCATGCTGCATTTCCCACAATACAACAGCTGTCCAAAGCCAATCTGAACAGCCAAAAGTGTTCAGAAGCCATTCGTTTATCAACACTTCAGCATGTTCAGGTCGGTTCGTATTTTGGATGAACTGGTTCATCCATCCTTAATTACAGCACACTGGGCTTAGGTACCAGGAGTAGTATTTGACTCTGGCCAAGGAAAAAAATTGTACTAAGTCCAGTTGCAATGGTAGCAAAACTCTGGGTATTTGCCAGCTTGTCACACTACCAGTGAAGAGTATAACTGGTGAACACACAGGTCAGAAAATGTCAGAATTTCTCCTGGCTAAGACTGATGAGAGCATGCAGCCTGTGATGGTGGTACCATGGGGGGTTGAGGGTGGCATAGGGTCTTCAGGTTGTTATGGAGTGGGGGGGCAGGGTACTGCTGACCTTGAGACTTTCATAACATTAGCTTCTTTCTGACACAACTTCACTCTGGTGTACCTCAAGGAGGAAGTTACAGTTCAGGTGAAGTTACCAATGGCAAATATCCTATCAAACAGGAAAACTTTGTAAAATTATCCACAGAGGTGGGTTTGACGACTTAGCCTTAACTTCACCTGTGAATTAAAACATCTCTACCTCCTTGTATCTCGTATTAGATTTTTTTGTGGTTGCAGCATTACCCCATTCATGAGCACTATTCATTTTTGCGGGTTGTCATCTATCCATCATCCTGAGGAAATTGGCATGGGGTCATGTTGCTGCACACAAAAACTATGCAGCAATAAATGCTGCAGGCAAAACGTTGCCAGTTCCAAACAGAGTTGGGTAAAACAGTGACCCCAAAACAACAGTGCAGCCCTGTTACAAATAATGGGATTTCTTAATTTTTGCAGGGGAGCTTTGCCCCCCACACACCCTAGGACTTAAGATAATCAACTCCGAGGGGTTGCAGACTTTGGGAATGGGGAGAAACTTGGGGGGGGTATTCTTTTTTAAAACAAAGAAAAAGTTGCAGCAGGAGGAGACCTGCTGGGAACTGAACCATGGTCCCAGGTTTCCTGTCTCACCGTGTGCTGGTGCCCTAGACACTCCACCATGGGAGTGGCTCAATCAGGCACCCCAGCACATGGCAACTTGATCCCATTACAGGTTATGTGTAAAGTGACAGGGGTAGTGGTAATTCCCTACTGCTGTTATGCCCCTGTCACTCTAAATCCTTTCACGCATTATACAGTGCAGTTGTTGCAATCCTCTTCTTAGTGTGCTGTTTTGATCCAATACGGAGGAAATCATTGTGCACCCTGACCAACATGGTCTCAGTACTATGCCCGGATCTAAATCCAAACCAGAGGGGCTTATATATGTCATAGGCAGTGAGGTGTGTCTCAAACTGCAGCACCGCAATCCTCTCAATAACCTTCCCCAAGAATGGGAGGCTAGAGACAGGGCTATAATTTGCTAGGCAGTCCCAGTCCAAAGAAGTTTTCCTCACAAGGTGTCTCACCAATGCATCTTTCAATGCCCTAGGAAAGACTCCCTCTAAGAGGGAACACCTGACAATCACGGCAAACACCAGACCCAGTAACCCCACAAAGATCACTACTAGACATGTCAGGACTGAATCCAGTTCACAGAAGGTAGGCTGCAGGTCTGAGATCACCTCACAGACCTCCTCCACCATAAGTGACCTAAACTCTCCACAGGACAGAGGAGTGTGTTCAAGAAATGCAGGCTTGACCATACCAGGTTGTGACATCCCAGTTGGTGAAGGTGTGATCATCTTCATGCATGACAGAGGAAACCATGTGTGTTTGTCCCAGTGATGCCGTCAAGTGGAGGAGCTGCTGACCAAGGGGAAAGGTTTCATTATTGACATAGGCATTGAGGTCCTCAGCACCAAATGACTGGGAACATTCAGCAGCTGGTAGACCATGAAGTCTGCCAGCTCCTGCAAAAAATCACCTCCATACCCAAGAGGCTAGATATCACAATAATATTGCACCTACCTAACCTGCATCTAACTGCAACACATTTAAAGGTCCTGGAAGTTCCTGTAGGGTATGGTGCAAGTCCCAGGGAAGATCTAAAACAGATGGCCCCCACTCTTTACAATCCCATCTTGGGCAATGCACCACCAAGTAAACAGTATTAACTGAGGCCTCCAACACAAGGCTGAAGCATTGCTCTGCCAGGTCTCAGTGATGCAAACTAAGTCAGTCAAGGAATCAGTGATGAAACCCTCCAACAGTGCCATTTTATTTCTTATTGACCTTGCATTGCAAAGAATGGCCCAAAGAGGAGTAGCAGAATCTACTGGTCTGACTGCCTCCTGCCTGATAAGAGATGCAAAGTCCTGAGTAGGGGAAAAAGACAGGGGGTCCAATCCTAGTTATGTTACCTGCCCAGGTGCCTCACAGACCTTACTGCCCCAGTACTGACCCCCCATCATAACACTGGGCATCATGTGCAAGCATTGCCCAGACCTTTGGGGATCCTCAAACCCATACAGTGAAAAGTCACTACAGAACAAGATATTAGCAATCCCCAAAATAGTGTAGCTGCCTCAGGAAGTCTGCAGAGTAAGCCAGCCTTGATAACACAAGACCTTTACAAATTTTGTCTACCCAGAGATAATATCTAACACCTATAAGACAATACTCGCAACCACCTACCCCACACTAAAAAAAAAAAAAAAATCAGTAGCATAAACAGTCTTAACCTCCAAACACCCAGCCCGCCCAACTGGATAACCCCCTCCCTCACTCACACCACAGGCACACAAATAGGGCTAACAATTTTGTAGCTTTTCTTGGGGTGCTCAGGACCACTCCGTCAGTCCTCACAAGGAAGAAGTCCTCAAAGTATGCATACAAACTGGAACTGCGGCACTCGGTTTCAGAAGTAAAAACAGATGCTCCAATATTAACAAAAATGCAGGAAGTTTATTAAGCCAAATGAACGCTGACAAACAGTAGCCCCAGTGCTTCAACCACGTGGATCTTCCTCAGGGGGCGCTAATTTGTTAATTTGGGAGCCTCTGGTTTTACTTTTGAAATCGAGTGCTGCAGTTCCAGTTTACACACAAGTACTACTGCCTTTCAGATCCAGGGTCCCAGGTTTTTTCCCCAATAAAGTTTGAAAGTGCATCTGCATGTGAAGAGTGGACAGATACAATACTTGCAAAGAAGAGTACTTTATGTAGTTACTAACAGTATACTGTAAAGAAAAGTCCTGTATGTACTTACTGATAGTATACTGTAACTCAGTCTTGTGGAAATAAAACAGGGCATGGTGCAGTCCAGATGCATATTTTATGTAGCTTGTCCAGTTTGAGTTTGGAGACATTTTTACTTAAGAACATGTTATGAATCAGATTTTGTGTGAAGAATTTTTTTAAGTCCATCTGCTATAAAGTTCCTAACTGAAAGTGGTTTTACAAAATAATGTGCTTGCATTTCTATCCCCGAGAATCCTCAGACTTGTGAGAGTGGGAATAAATGCTGGTTCCTCCAACACTGCTGTGACAGAACTGATGTTGGGTCGCTTTGGCAGTATTGTGGGACAGAGGGAGAGAGAAAATTAATTTGAAACAAAAAAAAGCCTCAGAATCTGAATCTTTATAAGAGACTTGCCACGCTTCAGCTCCTGAAGAATGATACTCATTCCTTCTTGCCTCATAGCTGAAGATCATCTGTCTCATTCTTTCAGGAAATAAAGCACTGTTGTGGTTAGGCCACTTAGGTTATACACAGAGCTTACCTTTTTTCTTCACTTTGTAGCTTTATACAAGATATTCTTTACGCTTAGACAAACCTACCCATTGCAATATGTTTATCCATCATATACAA
Source organism: Neoceratodus forsteri (assembly GCA_016271365.2). Classification (NCBI taxonomy): domain Eukaryota; kingdom Metazoa; phylum Chordata; order Ceratodontiformes; family Ceratodontidae; genus Neoceratodus; species Neoceratodus forsteri. The sequence goes on from CM057451.1 coordinate 48,637,901, forward strand.
TATTGTTATTCCCATGTATTATGTAGATGATGGGTGAAATCATTCCGTGTTTCCCTAAAGCATCACTATAGTGACGTAAATTTAGCTCTGTTGACAGTAACAGAAATAATATTCATATTGGGTTGCATCTATGCAGACCTTTTTTTGTCATAATAAGCTTTCAGTCGACCAGTCTGTCCCAGTACAGCAGGCAACAGTGCCACAACACCATTATTATTGTTTTTGTGAAAAAATATCTTTCCATGAAAGTGCTGCCCATGACACCACCACTACGGTAGTTTTCTTACAGTAAGGTAAGGCAAGTCAAAGTAATTTATTCAGTTCTGCCTCCAAAAGGCAGTTAAATGAACATATAACACATAACATTCTTAAAAATAATTCAATGCCACAAAAATGTCACATAAAATCTAATGCAACTTAAAAAATATAATAAACTCAAAACCCTCACAGTGGGCGTTGATATGCTTCTCTCACACTTAACTGATTATAGGTGCAGTAGTTATTAGGGTTATTATAATATATGGAAGTAGGATGACAAGACTACACCTCATTTGTATTAAACAATAAATTATTCTTGAGCATAATATACAAATGAAAGCGTTTAACTACCACTATCAATTTATGTGAAAGTCCCTATACTGCATAAATATTACAAGTTGTTTTCCATGCATGACAGATCATTTTTTCACTGGTTAAACATGCATATTAATTTACATCCAAACAAAAAAGCATTTTTGGAATGAAACATTAATCTGATTTTAGACAAACTGTGTCTGTCATGAATAAACATTAGGAAAAGCTAATAAATCCACACAATTTATGAACTGGGCTGCAGTAACACTGAATTATTATATTTCTGTAGCTCAAAAAATATTAGTGACCAGATTACAGATAAGACAAAGTAGGATTTATCGGCTGAAACATATAATTTAGAAATCTAGGGCTACTGTTTAAAGCCAGTTGGAGTAATGCTATAATCAGCAGTTCAGCTTGATGAAATTGTAAAGTTGTACTTGTTTTAATATTTTGTAATACAGTACTACCAAATTTATTGTTAAAATCTTATAAAATGGGCAAAGGATTTCAAGCAATCTGATTGGTTGTTAGCCATGCATTAGATGTGTCTAATGCACAGCTAAAACTAGAACCCCCATTTAGAATACACAGGCCCATTTTATAAGCACAATAAGCCACTCTGGGGATGTGCATTAGACAGTTCTAATGCACGGCTAGAGGACTGGATGCACCCGGCCTATGGCCTCGTGCCTCACTACATCCCCCTAGCTGTGCATTAGAACTGTTTAATGCACACCCCATCGTGTCTTATTGCTTACATAATGAATACTGCCGGTCTTGTGCAAAGTTGTATAGTATGGACATTCAAAGACCCTGGAGACATTTAAGTTTAACAAGTTTTATGTGGTTAGGTACAGTTTTATTAGCATATCAGCATAATATTGTGTGATGATAGAAGCGACTTGTTAGGGCCCCATATTCAGAGCCATCTGGTAGCACACACGTATGGGGGCAACACATGAAAAAATAAGGCCAGCCAGCTCTGGTGCCATATTCAAATGGATAGCACATTCTGAACTGACCACACTTACCATTTGAAAATCAAGCCATGGTAGCATGTCATACAACCAGCAATTGCCATGCTTTGTTCCCCGCTACCAGGGCACTGGCCAAAGATGGCCAATAGAGGTAAAGTGTGGCACACACTAGCTAGCACCGTGACCGCTGTGGGCGATATTCAGCCCAGACATGCAGATGAGCCCATTGGGCATGCACAGCACTAGCAGGCCATTTGCATGCTCATTATGGGCTCATCTGCATGCTACTGTGGCTGTCCAGTGCACCAAGCAAGGTCCTCTTCCCTAGCCCTGATCCCGGTATAAAAAAGGTTAACCCTGGTGTTCCAGTGATCCTTCCCTAGCCCTGATCCCTGTCTCTGTATAAAAAAAAGTTAACCCTGGTGGTCCAGTGGTCCCTCCCTAGCCCTGATCCCTGTTCCCATAAAAAACAAGAATGCAGTGGTGGTGCAGCGGTTCCTCCCTAGCCCTGATCCTCCCTAGCCCTGATTGCTGTCCCCATAGTAAACAAGAATGCAGTGGTGGCCTGGCGGTCCCTCCCCAGCCCCAATCCCCATCCATTGTAAATTAAAAAAGAATGCAACGGTGGTCCGGCATGTCCCCCTGAACCCTGACCTGCCCTCTCAGACAACCCCTCCCCTGGTGGTGTAGTGGTCCCCCCCCACCCTGGCAGGTAGTGTCCCACCACCCCACTCTTCCCCAACCTAACAATGACAGCCAGCAACTGGCAGAGCCCTCTTCTCACCTCCATGGCCAGCCACAGACTGAGCTCTCCTGGTGCACGTACTGTACAAATTGTACCGTATGCTGTTCCGTAAAGCTCAGTCTGTGGTCAGCTAATAAGGTGAGCAAAGGGCAGTGCTGGACACTGACTCTCAGTGTTTGGTCAGGGGACAGCAGGGTGGTGGGACAATACTTGCCGGGTGGGGGTTGTCTGATAGGGCAGGTCAGGGTTTGGGGGGTATGCTAAACCACCATTGTATTCTTTTCTATTTCACAATGTATTGGAACTGGGGCTGGGAAGAGACCACCAGACTACCACTGCATTCTTGTTTTCTACAGGGATTGGGGATAAGGAGGAACTGCTGGGCCACCATGGTTAACTTTTTTTATACAGGGACAGGGATCAGGGCAAGGGAGGGACCACTGCACCACCACTGCATTGTTGTTTTCTAGGGAGACAGGGATCAGGACTAGGGAGGGACAACTGGACCACCAGGGTTAGCTTTTTTTTTATACAGGGACAGGGATTGGGGGTAGGGACGGACTGTTGGACCACCACTGCATTCTTGTTTTCTACTGGGACAGGGATCTGGGCTAGCGAGGGACTGCTGGACCATCAAGGTTATCTTTTTTTTTTGTACAGGGAGAGGGATCGGGGCTAGGGAGGGACCACTGGACCACCAGGGTACTCAGCTCTTCACATTGCATGGAAGGTGTTTGGGGCACCCACCCCTTCTGAGTACTGTTAAGGGCTGGGTTTCAGAAATGTTAAACTGTGCCATACTTATAGCCATTTGGTGCTTCTGAAAACGTTCTGATATTGTGCTGCACTGCATATGCATGGGGGCTCCCTCATTTGCATACACACAGCACGATATAGTGCGTCACGGTGCTGTTGGTTGTGCATCATATATAGGTGGCCTTCGAATATGGCCACACCCAAGATGGCCAGCGCTATTCCTGGTTTGCGCAGCACAAACCCGGTTTGTGCCATGCATACCTTTTGAAAATGGGGGCCTTGGGGTCCATTTTATCTGCTTCTTCTACCACATGGCAGTAACTACAATATACCAAATTTGACTACTGACACATCCAAATGTATTTTATCAAAACTTTTACTTATTTTTTTAAAGGGAATTGATCACTTTTGAGAATACTGTGAGAAACGTAACAAATAGACACAATTCATCTTATGCATTTTAGATGTCCTGTTTCTATTCTTTTTATTCATCGTTACTAGGTTCATTTACATGGAAACATGCATCCTTTTCACCTCCCCTACAGCTGATTTGCTACTGCTGTTTTATCCCTTAATGACATCACAGTCCTCTGCCTGTGAGATCATAATTATTTCCACAGAAACAAATGATGATGCCACAAACAGAAGATTATGATTTTAGCAAAGCATTAAGATGCACAAGCAAATGAACTCTAGAGGACAAGTATCTGGATTCCATACAAATTAACCCAGCTATGAAGCACAAAGGGAATGGAAATGCACATACTACTGTATATAAACTAGAGGTTAAACTATGTCAAAATATTTTTTTCAAAGTTTTCTCCAAATTGCAAGCTCACATTAAGGCCCTGTCCAGACTACAATATGGCAAGTTATATCGTTTTATAAAACGTTTTATCTCTTACCACGTTGCTGTGTCCCAACTTGAGTTCAGCAGTGTTTTGGCATGGATAAAACATCAGTGCTGCAGGGTCCACATTTGCTGCTGTGATCATACTCAGAGGGCTTGCCAAACATTCTTTCTGGGAGTTGAAGCAGAGATGGAACCGTAGCTGCATTTCCAGACTTGCAGGTAACATGGTTCTATATTGTAATCCATTTCAAGAATGGTGTTAAAGTCTATGTCCTATCAAGGCTTTAGCAGAGTTTTTGAACCTATGGATTAAGCCAGTTTGTTGTGCAGACATGAGCTATGTTAGATGGACTTACAGTAAATTGGTTTAAACAACTTAAACCATTTTAAGCCCTTTAATCTGGACAGGGCTAAATGTTTCCTCAGCCAGATAGACTAATTTAAGTGTAGCATCTACGGTAGTGTGAAAAAGGATCTCAGAGCAGGGGGAAAGTAAACTGCTATCACCTGATGAGGGACCCGTGTAGACAAAATAGCTTGTTTACTGCACCCTCACACTGATCCTAACACTACATACTGTACTTCGTCTGTCAAATAAGCATGGTTCTGTAATGTCTAACTTAGCCAACTGGCATAATCTTTAAGAGCCCTGTTGGTCATGTAAAACGGCAGCCTGTGAGAATGGCTATTTAGATGTGAGATGAAAGAATGGGAGAGTCCTCTTTCTCAGATGATAGGTATTGAACAATAGACCATGAGTCCTGAAGGCATTGATAAATAGAAATATAGCTATTGTCAGTAGATAAAGGTCTTGTCGCCCATCCAGTCTGGCCAGAACATATTTATTAATATGAAATGTCCCCAATGGTCATTTCTCCCTCCCTCCCTCTCTCCAGCTGACCCACCCCCGTTTTGAATCCCCTAAATGTTTTAGCGCATTCATCCCCCTCTAGAAGCCTGTTCCATTTCCCGCTACTCTTTCCATGAAGTAGTACTTCCTGATGTCCTTTCTAAACCTCCTTCCCCCACCACCATCATGGAGTTCCTCTGGCGCCCTTGTTCCAGCTCCCTGCTGCCCACCTTGTTTATCCCATGGATGCATCTGAGTGTCTCTATCATGTCCTCCTCTTCTGTCTTTCAGTGTGTACATACTGAAATCATCAAACCTCACCCTGTGTGACCTTCCCTGTTGTTCCTATATCATTTTGGTTACCCTCCTTTGTGCCTTCTCTAGCCTCTCTCTCTCTCTCTCTCTCTTGCCTCTCCTTCTTCAAGAGTGGGCTGCAAAACTGCACATACTGTAGTTCAAGTGCGATCTAACCAGCCATCCAGTGCATGAACAGTATCACCTCCCTTCTCACGTTACTGATCCCCCTCTCTATGCATCCCATTTTCTCTGCCCACTGCCCTCATATACTGTGCTGATGCTTTCAAGTTCTTCATTATTAACACCCCCAGGTTCCTTTCTTCCATTATTCTTAATTCCACCCCCATCCTGTATTCTCCTCTCAGGTTCTGGCTTCTGTGTGCATTCCTTTGCATTTTTGGTGTCAAATTTCAGTTAACAAACGGGTACACAGAAACCTCCTTGCTGACTGTCTAAGGTCACCAACCAGATGGTATGGTATCAGAAAATAGTAAATAATGAATCCCAGTGTCTGTACCCATAGGATTTTCAGTTTGAACTACCTGCCACGTTTTTCTGTTACTTAGTGAGCAGCGGCAGTTGCAGAGTACCCCACAGAGGCCTGACCCTCACCCCACTCCTCCTGCCACTCAGCAATAGAAAAAGAAAGAGAAGGAAATCATCTGTTTCTTCTTCTTTAACTGACAGCGCTATCCCAGTGTCACATCCCTGTTGCAGCCTTCTTCTGACTGAGTGCACTGTAGTCCGCAAACTCCTTGCCGTTTTTTTCTTGCATAGTGAGGAAATGACGCCATCCAATGTCACTACAAGAAGAACTAAATAATGTCCCAGTAATGCCAGTCATATCCAAAGCACCCCAAACAACATTGCTCACAATGTAAAATACATTTTTTTCTTGCTGTTCTGTTTATTTAAATTTGAAACAAGCTACTGTACTTGTAGCACTGGGGTGGATCGCGTGCTAACCTCAGCACTGAAACAGCCTTTCTGCTCTCTCAGCTCCTACTTCGTTTCTCCCACTCATCACACACTTCCCCGATCATAAACATATTAAAAAAAAAAAAAAAAAAACAACAGAAGGTTGATGTCTGTTCATTTAGAGGCTTAATGCTGAATGCTCTCATACTCTGCTATCCCTCACACTGTTCTGCATCTGCGCTCATCTTTCCATCTTTCCAAGCCTGTTATGCTGAACGGACTGCTGCTGGAGGTATCACACTGCACTCTTAATTGGGGGGGCATGCAAAATAGCAAGCAACAGAGATGCTATAAAAGTAAATAGGTAATTAAAACAGGCTGTGAAACACAGCAGTGCCCTCTACTGGCAATTATACCTGTAGAGGGACTACTTTACAAGAAAATGGATCTTCCATTAATTTTTACTTATTTGTAAAGTTGTGTTTTTTTTACTTTGTAATATTTTATTAAAAGGTTACCAGTAACCCAATTTGTAAGCACAGTAATACACTCTAAGATGGATGGTATTGTGCTATACTGAACCTTTCAGGGGCTATAAGGCCATCCGCCTGTGGCATTGGGTCTCATTATGCCCCTGGGGTGGTCCTGTATAGCCCAATACCACCCACCCTGTCCAGTATTATTGCTTACTTATCACACCCTTACTCACCTCTTCAGCCTTCCAGGGCATCCCTTATGGCTCTTTTTCCCTTTTCACTGTCAACCATTCCACAGATCTTACTATTGTCTGTGAAGAGGCATATCTTTCCCTGGACTAACTCCTCTATTACAGATATACAATAAATACATTAAAGAGGACAAGTCTCAAAAATTTTCCTTGTGGCACTCTGTGACATATTTCACCTCTGAATGCTCCCCATTCTGGAACACCCTCTGGGTCCTCCGACTCAGCTAGTTTCTTGCCTAACAAATGTTTTTGTCTCTCACCCCTAAGTCGCCTAGTGTTTTGAACAACCACCTATGTGCGACAGAGTCAAAGGCTTACTGAAGTCTAAACACTGAACATCCACTCATTGATCCTTATCCACAGCCCTTGTCACCAAATCATTCAATTGGGTTCATTCATCAAGCCCTCCCATTGGTAAATCCATGCTGTCGGGTGTCCTGCAGATTATTTGCCTCCAGAAGCTCTACCAGCCTCTGCTTTATTATTGATTCCAATGAGTTACCCATGAGAGGCATCAGACTGACCAGTCTGTAGTTGCTTGGCTCATCTTGCCTGCCAGTTTTGTGTATGCCTTGCAGACCATATCTGATGTCCTCCAGTCCCCCAGCACTTCTCAAGTTTCCAAAGAACAGCTGAACAGATCTGCCAGCAATCTGGCCGGGACCTGCCCTGTCTCCCTTAAAACCCTTGGGTACATTCATAGAAACACTGAAACATAGACTTTGACAGCAGATAAGGACCACTTGGCCCACCCAGTCTGCCATTTCCCTACCTATTAAATAGGCTACAGACCCTAGGTAAACAGCAGCCTACGTCCTCCTATCCCCCACTAGAACTGACTTATGTCCGTCCCATGCATTCTTAAATTCACCCACTATTTTTGACCCCCAACCTCCTCAGGAAGGCCAGTCCATGCATCCACCACCCTCTCTGTGAAAAAATACTTCCTCATGTTGCCTCTGAGCCGTCCCCCCCATCTTTGAACTGTGCCCCCTTGTTCTTGCACATCTCTTTTTCTGAAGGATGCTACCCTCTTGAACTTCGTTGATTCCCTTGAGGTATCCCATCAGGGCCCATAGATTTATAGTATCTGCTTCAATCCACCTTCAGTGACTGTCGGCCCATTAACATCCTCTCCTATATGACTGACTCCATGTTAATACTTGCTAATGACCCCTTACTAGTTTTAAAGCTGCATTCAGGCAGTGGGCCCCAGGGCTGCCTCCACCTGTCTCTGTGCCAGCTAGTTGCTGGGAGACTCCCCCTCTCCCCTTACACCTCTCCCACAAACTGAATATCGTCCTCTGACTATCACCTCCTTAGCATCTCCCACCCTCCTCTACTAGGGGCCCCCTTACCCTATTCACCCATTAGCTCCCTCCTCTACGTGGCACCCCCTTACCCAATTACCCATTAGCTCTCTCCCCGTAGCACTTAGGCTAACCCACAACCCCCACCCTCCTCTGCGAGGTGCCCCCTCACCCAAATTACCCATTAGCTCCTCCTTGTAGCTCTTGACGAACCCTCATCTTTCTTGCCCCGCCTTCTGGGGTTCGCAACTGTAGGGCTGCTCTCTCCCTGCAGGCATAGCCAGTCCTGTCGTGGTGGTCCTCCTGACATCTCCTACCCCTCTCTGTACCCACTAGCTCCCTGCTGGCCTACTTCTCTGCCTACTCTCCCCCTTGCCTACTTACCTGACTATCACCTGGACTGTACTCTGCCTACCCCCTCCCCTGGTTACCTGTTAATCTCCCCTTGTTCCCATCTGCGGATTACCGCCTTTCCATTTGTATAGACTAGATGCACTAGATGCAATATACTCTCTACTTTTTTCAATTCTAGTCGTAGTGGTATACATGTTTGCTATCTTGCCTATACTGTCTTTATTTTGTACCCCGGCTCCTCCCTGCATGAGGGCTCGCATGCCACCTTGACAATGTACCATGTTCTCTGTATTGTAATTTCTCCGGCTCACCTGTATTATGGGCTTGTATGCTACCATGACTATGTACCACGTTTTCTGTATTGTAACCTCCCGGGTCGCACCTGAAAATAGGCATTTGTTGTCTAGTGTGCCTACCTGGTTAACAAAAACAAATAAATAAATAAATAAATAAACACTGAACAGATACAGTATATCCATTTAGTAAGTTTGCCCTTCTCTTCTCTTGCTCCTCCCACTTCTCTCTCTTCCAGAGCCTGACAATTTCTTCTCTAGTTTTGCACTGGTCTCATATTTATCAAAACAACGTTGTGTCACCTTTTTAAGCCCCTCCAGTAATCTCAGCTCTGTATCTGCTTTTGCCTATTTTTTTGTTTTATTGGCCCCCCTCAACATTCCTCCCCCTATCTACTTCTGTCTGATTTACTTTGTACTCAATGAATGTCCTTCCTTTTGCCTTCACTGCACCTGCCACCCCCTTGGTCACGTGCTTCCACATTGCTCTTCTAGAGACATGATAATGGCATGACATCTGCAGAGCTCAGCCCAGGCAGCTATAATAAACAAACAGAAAAGAGCATAGTGGAAGAATCCAGAGCAGGAGATGCCAGTGCCCTTACAAAAAGTGTTTTTTTGCTTGGGAACACCTAGGAAGATTTAGCACTAACATTGCCATGAAGTCTCCTGCATAAACAAATCAAACTTATAGTAGGTGGCAACACTCCTATTGTATATTTTGGATCCCTCTGTTGATAGGAGGCAGTATAGTGTAGTGGTTAAAGGCACTGAGCTGCAAACATGGAGACCTGCGTTTGAATCACATCTGCCCCCACTTCCATACTGTGTAACCCTGAGCAAGTCACTTAACTTCCTTGTGCTCTTGGGTTGCATCTGGAAACAAGCTCCAGCTTAGTGTGTCTTTCCAGGTTAAACAATTTCCATATTCCCCCTTTCCCTTATGCTCAAGGAATCCTGACCCTAAGGCCCCTGCGAAGTACTTATTGAAATACATGGACGTCTTCTGATTTTCTGGGACATTACGGGATTTCCTCCAGACATTGCATGATTTTGTTTACTTAAGCAAAGATTTAGTATTTGTGAGGTGGGCTGAAGTATGATAGTCATAAGGCATAAAGATGCATAAGGTTATTTTGCAAGAAATTTCTTTCATTTATTTAGAAATTTTGGCCAGGTTAGCAGACTGAGCTAGCACTTGTTTCTTGATGTGACCTGTGAGAATTGGAGCAAAGGGGTTCATTTATAATAAAAATCCAATAAACCATGAACAGCAGTACTGCAGTGAGGGGCAGCATAACATCAGTAGCAGTGCAAAGAGCAGTACAGATGTAATCAATGAAGCAGAGGATGATAGAAATAGTATTATAGTGTATATTACGGTCTAATGTGTCTAGAAATGCTCAAAACTCCTGCTGTATCACAGTAGTTATTTCACAACTATGGCACAACAACTTTACAAAGTTGATGTACCACACTGTCGTTCTGACATAGTTCTAACATTACTAATGTGGTACAGTGACTTTCTGCCATCCAAACCCTCATGCCAGCTGTGCTCTTGCTAAGCTTTTACTTGACAATGCACTTTCAGAGGAAGAGACTATTAAATATAATAAAGCTGACTGCAAGATACCTAATTGCAGGAAATGTTTTAAAAGTATAGCAGTTTATGCCTCCCCTCCTACTCACTGTTCCGAACTGACAGACCATGGGGGGGTGGCTATTTATGTTAAGGACAAGTACTCTGTCTCCATTCTGGACTCAACTTCGGTCCCCAATGAATTTGAATCTCTATCCCTCCAAGTGGTGATTGCTGCTGGAGTCTCGGTCAGTGTTACTGGCTGTTACAGGCCGCCATCAGCAGGTTTGCAACTACTAAACCACTTAAGCAACCTTCTGGTGCACAACTCTTCGGAAACAATAATACTCGGGGACTTAAACTTAGACTGGCATTCCAATGCCACCACTCCCCTCAAATCCCTTTGTGACTCCCTGGGGCTGTCCCAGCTCATCACTGAGGCTACCCGACCAAACAAGAGTAACCCAGCCAAAAGTACTCTGCTGGACCTCATCATAGTTCGTAAGCCTCATCTATACTCCCACTCTGGAGTCTTCTCCGACATCAGTGACCACTGTATTGTTGCTTGTGTCAGGTCTTGCCATTCCCCCACTCTCCCACCTAAATTCATTACAAAAAGAAGCAGGCGCAGTTTTGATTCTTGGTCATTCATGGCTGAACTAAGTCTCTCCCCTCGGTGGCAGGATTTCTACCTAGCAGAATCCGTGGCTTCCGCCTACGACATTTTTCATGACATCGTGTTAAGTGCTATAAACAAGCATGCCCCACTAGTTACATCCCAAGTTAGAAGCAAGCACTGCCGGTGGTTCTCAACTGACCTAAAGAGTGTACTGTGGAATAGGGACAGGCTATGGAAAGCTGCTCGCAAAACAAAACTACCTAACGACTGGAACCTGTTCAGGAGAGCTAGAAACCTCTGTACCAAACTGGTCAGAGATACAAAGGTCAGCTATTACCTCTCTCAACTTGAAGCTTCCTCCACATGTCCGTCAAAATTCTGTACGATTATCAGAGACATCAAAGGCCATTCCTCTGGCAATCCCCTGTGTGCCAAAATCCAGATTGGTAATTCCACAATGACTGATAAACCTACTATTTTGGACTCCTTCAATAATCATTTTGCCATTGCAGGTCTAGCTTTTGATTCCTCCCCAGCTAGTACTCTTCGGGCAAGGCTGGGGCTCAACTCCCCTGACCCCCCTGCATTCATCCCATCCTTCTCTCTCCAAGCCACATCCTTGAAGGAAGTGGAGGATCTCCTGCTCCAGCTGGATGAAAGGAAAAGCCCTGGGGCTGACCTGATCAACCCATTCTTTCTAAAAGCAGGCTTCCATGCTCTCGCCATGCCTATCACTCACCTGTTCAACCTATCCATCTCCCAAGGTGTCCTTCCTACTGTTTGGAAGACTGCCCATATTGTTCCTCTACTCAAGAATGGGGACACTAGCGACCTGAATAATTATAGGCCCATCTCTCTCCTCCCGGTATTATCAAAAATGCTAGAGAAAATCGTCAATGCCCAACTCAGGACCTACCTGGAATCAGTGAACCTCCTCAATCCCCTTCAGTCCAGATAGATTCAGGGCCCAACATAGTATGACTACCGCCCTAGCCAAAGTTAGTAATGACTGGCTGAGGGAACTGAATAATAAGAAATTTGTCAGAGCAGTCTTCCTGGACCTCAGTAAGGCTTTCAACACTGTTGACCACCCCGTGCTGCTATCATCCCTACAGAACATTGGCCTGGACGCTCCCTCTCTTAGGTGGTTCAACAATTATCTAACTGACCGCACCCAGCAAGTCAAGGCTGACGGTGAGGTCTTGCTCCCCCAAACCTCTTACCCGGGGAGTGCCGCAAGGCTCTAATTTGGGACCCTTGCTTTTCGCAATATACATCAATAGAATGAACTTCTCCATTAATAAGGCCAAAATTCATCTCTTTGCAGATGACACTGTGCTGTACACCAGTGGCCCATCTCCTGACACCGTACTCACATCTCTCCAGAGTGAATTTGATCTGCTACAACTCCAACTCCTAAAACAGAAATTGCTCCTGAATGCAAAAAAAAACAAAAGCCATGCTCTTCTCCCCTGTGTCAAACAATAGTGCCCCTCCCTCTCACGGCTCTCTATCCCATATCACTACCATACTGGGGGATCAACTGGAATATGTATCTTCTTTCAAATACCTTGGGGCCTGGATTTACAGTTCCCTCTCCTTCCAGGGTCATATTGAAGAGGTTATAAAGAAGCTCAGGCAGAGACTAGGACTATTCTTCAGGATAAAGAACTTTCTACCAAGGGAGGCTAAAAAACGGCTAGTCCAAACTACATTTCTCCCCCTGCTAGACTATGCTGACTTCCTTTACAGCCAAGGTCCTGCTGGTTATCTTGCAAAACTTGATATACTCTACCACAGAGCATTAAGGTTTATAACAGAGCTCCCCTACTCCACCCATCACTGTCTCCTATACAGTGCTGTGGCCTGGCCTTCTCTTACCTTTAGGTGCCAGAGAAATGTGGTACTATGGACCTTCAGTGCCATTACCAACAACCTGCCCCGCTATATCACTGACTGCCTACCTCTAACCCCCCCACCTAACTATGCCCTAAGAAGAGCTTCTTACGTAACCCTGCAAATCCCGAAGGTGAGATCCCGCTTTGGCAGGGTGGCATTAAGCCATACACTTCCTTCGCTGTGGAATAAGTTGCAAAAGTCCCTGAAATTAAACCTCCCTTGTATGCTTGCGTCTTTTAAAAAACTTTAATTACCCACAAACTCAAGGAATCCTGCGACTGCTTCCATTAATACTATGGATTATATGGATAATACTACCAGCCCTCGGCCCATATCCCTGCCCTCTCCTCTCCCCTCCCTCACTATCTCATGCATTCCCTTACCTGCCACCCTCTGGAGGGGAAGAAGAAGAAGAAGAAAAGAAAGAAAAAAAAAATAATAACAAAAAAAATTTGCGATCAACTTGTACTTTCTCTTACATTGCCGTAGCTTGTATACTTAGTATTTTTTGTGTACGTTAGATCTGTGTAAATCCTGCTCACATCTGTCCTAATGCACACTGCCATGTTGGTAGCACTTGCAATTCTGTTGAATCATTCTGTAGTTTTCCCTTACCCCAGGTTCACCTCGAAAATGAGCTCTGCTCAACGGTGCCCGCCTGGTTAAATAAAGATTTTGATTGATTATGTTACTGTATGCTAATGTTAAATGCTGCCTGTTTGTGACACTGATGATTTGCTGTTTGATAAGTGACTGTTACCAACTAAATACTGGGCGCTATGCATGCAGGTACACATGAAAAGCATGTACCCCACCTGCATAGCTGTGCACCCATGGACAGGTGCGCCCATACTGGCATTCACCAACCTGTTCACATCCCAACCCCCCAGCTCACAGGTGCATGGAGGAGTGTGCCGTGGACTGGGTGCCCATCCAATGAGATGCCCGGACATGGCCCACTAGTGGATCCCTTGCACCCATGGGGTGTGGATGTCGACTGATGGCACGCTGAGCACCAGTGGCACAAGGGTAATGGGTGCCCATTCATCTGACCCCGGTCCTCCTTGTGGTCCCCATGGGCTGAGGTGGCACTTTGAGGGGGTCTGTTGTACCCTGACATACTTGCTGCAACCTGCAGTGGCATTTGGGGGGGTGTAACCCTTACAGCAGGGGGCTTTTTGGCATAAGGTGCACCCCCGCGCCCAGCACTTTGCATCTTTGTGAATGGCATGGAGTGCGAGCACACCCCCAACACGGCCCCTGCCTGCCCCCAGTGTGTAGCTGTTCATGCGGCTGGGGGGGTAAGGCGCATACATGTCCTGCACCCCTGTTGTGAATGCCGCATGGGGTCTACGGGACCCCACTCAATGGCATTCAGTCGTAGCTATGCCAACACACCCGGCTTATACAGCACATTGGCATAGTGCATAGGGCCCAAAGAGAATAAACTTGTCACGTGTAACCCTATATCTTGTGACCTGGTCACCATATAACCTTTGGTTACTACCCTGCATTGCAAGCCCAACAAGGTTGAGGGGCCTGGGCTCTGTTTTGGATGGAAACTTTTTTTTTTCCCAGTTATGAAATAAATATGTCCAAACATATGAACATATGAAATTGCCAGCAGCAATAGGCCTTATTGGTCTATCAAGTCTGCTCTGAGTGTGCAGCATGGTCTAGTTCTCTGTAACTGCCCCCCACCCTTTCCCTCTTGGAGTAATTCTCCCCACCCATTCTAATTTTCTTTTTTACCCTATCCCACACCCCTTGAAACTGCCCATCATATTTGCTGATATCACCTCCTTTGGCACCTCATTGCACCCTGACACCACCCTATCAGTCAAAAAGTGCATCCTCAATTATTTCTTAAATCTACCTCCCACTAGTTTCAGTCTATGCCCCCTAGTTGTATCCTCCTTAAATTGAAGATTCTGTTCCAACCCTGTTTATATCCTTCAGGTATCTGAAGGTTTCCATCACATCCCCCTTTCCCTTCTGTCCTCTAGGGAATACATGTTAAGCTACCATAGCCTCTCTTCATATGGTTTGTCCCCCATGCCCTGGGTCATTCTGGTTGCCCTCCACTGAGCCCCCTCCAGTAGCTTGATGTCCTTCTTCAGATAATGGTGCTAGAACTATATACAGTACTTCAGGTGTGATCTCACACTTCAGGTGTGATCACAAAGCACATTTTCTGGAGCTGGAAGGACACTACTTTATTCAACTGCGAGCTGTGTGAGAAATTCTATATTGCACTTGATATCTGCAACAAACGTGCACTTTTGCTTTAATTCTGTGGGAGGTGAAACCTTGGTAATTGCTTTTTATTCACATTTATTTAGTGTTTAACCAAGAAGGGGCTTGTAAACTCTGTTTATCTTGTTAGTAACTTCAGAAGGATTTAAATACTGCATTTGGGTAGGTCCTTGGAGGTAGCTAGATTGTCTACTAGGATTTGCTGACAGTTAAACTATTTTTAAATGAATTACAGTTGGCTGAGGAGTTGAAAAGAAACTTGCAAACTCTGCTTATCTTGGAAGTAACCTCATAAGTGTTTGAATACTGCATTCTGGTTGTCCCTTGAGGTAGCTGGATTGACTACTAGGATTTTGGGACAGAAACTATTTTAAATAATTTAATGGTGCGTAGGAGTTTGTGATAGTTAAACTCTTTTTAACAGAGTTACTGGGGTTAAGGAGTGGTCACAGAAAAACCTGCAGTGTGAAACAGGAAAAGACAGTCTTTCAAGCAACAGAGGGTGGTGGATTTGGGTTTACGTTTGTTTGTTACAATTCTTAAGATTTTCAGTGCAGGAAGAGTTTAAAGCACAGCTGACTTATTTTGGGTCTGACAGCTCTCAGAGCACAAACCACCAGGCCTGTTTTGGGGCTGGGAAGGTTTACCTGTGTCTGACTTGGATGTGTGGATTTTTCTTTGATTGATTAGCAGGTTATTTCTCTATCAAATTGTTGTGTAGGGCATCTTGCTGACAGAAAGGCACTCATTGCAGCAGTGGGTCAGAGCTTTTAGCTGATTGTTTTGCGAGGGCACAGTTTAGGCCCAACCCCTTCCAACCCCTCACCCTACCCACCCCTGTAAATAGTTCCTTTATACCTGGGGTTGTGACATCATTTCCTCAAGAGTGCAAGGTGCATGTCACTGTCATATCCTCTCTAGCACACTGCACTGACAATATAAGCATACACATTGTATATTATAAATATATATTTCTATATTACAAACCAATCACACAAAAAAAAAATGTGGGGAGTAGTGCAATGTAATGGCTGTGGGGCAGCAGTCTTCCGGGAGTCTTTCTGGAGGCTTAGATGCTGCCCTATTTGCAGGCAACTCTCTGCCCTGAGGGAGGAAGTTGCCCATCTTCAGGCCACACTGGACAGTAGTACGGGGACCTTCCCCCAGGCCACACTGGACAGTAGAAAGGGAACCTCCCCCATCCAGGGAGCACCACAGCCACCACCACTACCTCAGAGGTTGCGAAGAAAACACAGCAGTTGGACCACAGTGGGCTCAGGAAGGGTGAGGATGGTGGAACGGAGGCACACCCAGTCAGTTGTTCCACTCCACAATCCATACACCATTCTGGGGGGGAGCATAGCTCCCCTATGGATGCACCCACAGAGGAGACTAAGGAGGCTGAGGACAGCTGTCACAAGGGAGGCCCACAGGAAGGAGGCAGAGGACACCACAAGGAAAGGAAGCAGCTCCTGGTGGGGGACTCAATTATTAGGGGGATAGAACTGGGAGGAGCTGGGAAAACTGAAGTAAGGTGCCTGCCTGGTGCCATGGCTTGGAGGGACAGGAAGTGCATCCTCAGGATCATGACAACAGCTGCAAGGGATTCTGAGCTGGATGTAATTGTCCACCTAGGGACAAATGACTTGGCTCATCATGAGGTTAGAGCAGTGCAGGAGGACATTGCAGAGTGGGGAGGGGCCTAAGACAAGTAGCACACACAGTATCCTTCTCAGAGGTGCTGCCTGTCAAAGGCATGGGTGAGGTGAGGGTAATTGGCACCATGCATTTTAATGAATGGTTGAAAAAATGGTGCGGAGCACAGGGGTTTGGCTTCATTGGGGACTGGGGTTCCACCTGGAGGAACACCAGCCTATACTGGCAGGATGGTCTGCATCTGTCCAGGAAGGGAACAAGTCTTTTGAGCAATCAGTTTAAATGCTTCATTGGCAAGCTTTTAAACTAGTCAAAGGGGGAGGCACTGACAAGCAGCAGAAAAATCCCAGCCTCTCCCTACAAAACAGGGTACTAAATGAGAAAAAGACCAAGGTAGAATGGTCAGTGGGGGATGCTGCAACAGAAGGTAAAGCCATCAAAAAATGGAGAGCAATGAGTACCAATGCCCATAGTCTAGGTAACAAGCTTCCTGAATTAGTGGCCTTGATGGAGGAGGAAAATCTGGATATTGTGGCATTCACAGAAACATGGTACACACAAAACCATGACTGGGACGTAAACATACCAGGATACACTATCTACAGGAGGGACAGAGAGGGTAAAAGAGGAGGAGGAGTAGTTCTTTACATAAGGGAAGGAATAAAAGCAACAGAACAAAAGGGTAAACAGGGAGGAGAAGAAGCACTGTGGGTAAATTTGGAGACAGGCAATGGCACCACACTACGCACAGGGTTAGACAGACTCTTCTCAGGGGAGGAAATGGACAAGAAAATGATAGAAAGTATACTTAGAATGGCAGTAAAAGGGGAGATATTGCTGATGGGTGATCTGAATATGCCAGATGTTAACTGGAGTGCAGTTGCAGCTGCCACTTCGAAGAGTGCAGTTATTCTAGATGCCCTACAGGGGGCGTGCCTTAGACAACTAGAACTGGAGCCCACTCAAGAGGGAGCAATATTAGACTTGATACTCTCAAATGGAGATGGAGAGAGGATCACAGATGTAGAAGTGGGTAGCCATCTGGGAACTGGAGACCATCGAACAGTATGGTTCACAATAAACACAGCAATAGAGTCAAGCCATACAAAGACAAAAGTACTGGACTTTAGGAGGGCTGACTTTGCCAAAATGGGTGAGTGCCTAAGGAACGCACTAGCAAATGGGCAGAAGGAGGGTGGAAGAACAATGGGAATAATAAAAACTGCCATCACAGAGGTAACGAGCCTTTGTGTGAAGCAAATAAACAAAACAAGACGATGTAAGAAACCACTATGGTTCTCAAAGGAAGTGGCAGGAAGGTTCAAGAAAAAGAAAGCATTCAGGAAGTACAAGGAATCGCAGAAGGAGCAGGACAGAGAACTGTATCAGTTAAAGCAAAAGGAGGCTGGGAAGGTAGTCAGAACAGCAAAGGCCCAAACCGAGGAAAAGATAGCCAACTCAGTTAAGAAGGGGATAAAACCTTTATAGGTACACCAGGGAGCAAAGGAAGACCAAGGAAGGGATAGTGAGGCTTAATAAAGGGAGGAGGGTGGGCAGAGGAGACTGTGAAAAGGCAGAGATACTAAACAAATATTTTGCTCAGTATTTACAAAGGAAGAGGGGAGGTAGATAAAACAAACAGTAGTAACACTCTGGATACAGAAGTTGATACCGCCCATTTACAGAAGAAAGGGTTCTGAAAGAACTCTTAAAACTGAAGGTGGACAAAGCAATGGGACCTGATGGGATTCATCCCAGAATTCTAAAAGAACTAAGGGTAGAACTAGTGACACCACTGACTGCCCTTTTAACAAATCATGGGAGGATGGGGTGGTACCCGAGGACTGGAGGAGGACAGATGTGATTCCCTTCACAAAAGTGGGAGCAAGGCAGAAGCAGGAAACTATAGACCTGTTAGTTTAACCTCAGTGATAGGGAAAATGATGGAATCACTTCTAAAGGAAAGAATTGTCGAGTATCTAGAGGCCAGAGGGGCACAGGACCCTAGGCAGCATGGATTCACAGCGGGAAGGTCATGCCAGACGAATCTGATAGATTTCTTTGACTGGGTGACCAAAGTAGTAGATCAGGGAGGGGCTGTGGACATGGCCTAGCTAGACTTTAGCAAGGCATTTGACACAGTCCCACACAAAAGATTAATATACAAGTTAGCCAGCCTGGGAGTGGGTCCCAAGATGACAGCCTGGGTAAGGAATTGGCTGAGAATAGGACACAGAGAGTAATAGTAAAATGGAGTCCACTCAGAAGAAAGGAGGGTTACTAGTGGGGTACCGCAGGGTTCAGTATTAGGACTGGTCCTCTTCAATGTCTTTATAAGCGACATTGCAGAAGGACTGGAAGGAAAAGTATGTCTCTTTGCAGATGACACTAAGATCTGCAACAGAGTTGATGCACAGGGTGGGGTGGAAAGGATGAGAAGGGACTTGGCAAGGTTAGAGGAATGGTCAAATGTATGGCAGCTTAGATTCAATGCTAAGAAGTGCAAGGTAATGCACATGGAAACAAAACCCAGGGAAGAGTACACAATGGGGGTGAGATACTAACAACAAAAAATGGAAAGGGACCAGGGGTAGTCATATCAGATGACCTAAAGATGGGCAAGCAATGTGAGAGGGCATCAAGGAGGGCTGGGGGATACTGGGATGCATAGGGAGGCATCAGCAGTAGAAAACAGGAAGTTATTATCCCTCTGTACAGACAGCTGGTGAGACCCCATCTGGAGTACTGTGTGCAGTTCTGGAGACCCAATCTCCAGAAAGACATAGACAGGATGGAAGCTGTCCAGAGGGAGAGCAACTAAAATGGTGCAGGGTCTGCACCGGAAGACATATGAAGAGAGACTTAAGGAGCTTAATATGTATAGCCTCGAGGAAAGGAGGAGAGGGGGACATGATAGAAACTTTCAAGTACCTCAAGGGAATCAACAAAGTCCAAGAGGGTAGCATCTTTCAAAAAAAGAGGTGTGCAAGAACAAGGGGGCACAATTTGAAGATAGAGGGGGCGGCTCAGAGGTAATTTAAGGAAGTATTTTTTCACAGAGAGGGTTGTGGATGCATGGAACGGCCTTCGGAGGAGGTTGTGGAGTCAAAATCAGTGGTGGAATTCAAGCATGCATGGGATAGTCATAAGGCAATTCTGGGGGTTGGGGGTAGGAAGAAGTAGGCTGCTGGTTAACTAGGATCTGCAGCTTATCCAGTAGATAGGGAAATGGGCAGACTGGGTGGGCCAAGCGGTCCTTATCTGCCATCAAATTCTATGTTTCTATATGTTTCTATCTCACCAGTGTCCTGTATAGTAGCAGTATAACTTCTTCCAACTTAGATGCGAGTCCTCTGGTGATGTGATGCAGTCCAGCATTTTATTTGCTTTGGCTGCTGCCTTATGGCTCTGTGCAGAATGTTTCATGTCCCCCCTGACCAGCATGCCTAGATCCTTTTCCTCCTCTGAGATGGTCACCTGTACACCCCCCAGCCAGTAGCTGGCCCCTGGGTTCCTAGCTCCCAGGTACATAATTTTGCATTTCTTAGCGTTGAATCCCAACTGCCAGAAGCCCATTTCTCTAGCCTAGCTAGATCTTCCCTAAGCTCCTGCCTCCCTTCCTCTGTGTCTGCCCTCCCACACATGGTGGCTCCACCCAGCGTAAATCATCGTGGTCCAGATGTTTGTGTGGTAAAACCCTTGGAATGTTGTACCTACCCACCTCCCCTCACGGTCATCCCACACATAGAATACCACTTTAAATCATAGCACTTCACAGTGCATGCACTTTCAGACTCTCGCTAATATTATGCTCATGAACAGTACTGAACAATAACAGTAGCAGATTTATTAAATAGGGAGGGGAAGAAAAGGGATGAGAATTAAATAACAGCCTGACAGATTTGATGCAACATGCAAAACACAACAATGGTAATAACCATGCCCACCCCCCAACACACATCAGTTACCCCACCTCCCCATTGGTACCAGTGCCCCCTAATGTCAGTCTGGGTAGCCAGGTAGTGGTGTTGCAGGTCTAAGTGGTGCTGCTGGGTGGCCAGCATTGGTGCACTTTTAGAATTGGAATAAGAAACTTGGAAACTTGATAATTCCCCAGGTCAGGGCAGGCCCTGTGTTTACTCATGGTTCTGTAGACAGTCTCACAGGGTCAGACAAAAATGTCAACTGCAGTCAGTCGAGCAGTGGAGCAGGTCTGCAATCAGCTTGGCTGGAGCAGGATTGTGGCAGCTTGTCACCTTCTGAGCTGCTTGCAGAGTCTGGCAGCTTATGTTCTTCTAGTCCACTTCTTCTTGCGGGCTGGATCAGGCCAGTACTGGGGACCAGGACCACACACTTACCCCATGCATCCAGGCATCTAACTCCCAGGGCAGCAATGGGTAATGCCCAGCTATGGCTCTACCTGGTCGATTCCCCAGACGGTCCTCGGTGGATAGTGACTCCTATATGGGGCTCAGGAATCATACAGTATTTTTCCTTCCTGCTGGCAGTAGACACAGACACCCCTGAAGACAGGTCTGGCTCACCCCAGGCTGGAGGGGCAAACAGTATCTCAGGTTGGTTTCTGAATTTCAGGTGGCAAACCAGAAACAGCTTTCTGGCTAATCCAAGAAAAGACAAGCTCTGTGGGCTCCTCCTGATTCTGGTTTCAGAAACCCAGTCAGCACTTCAGGCTCTTGAAAACGACAGTCCAAACCTCTTCACAAGCTTAGGGCTTTCTCAGGAAATTGGGGGGTGGGGTGGGGATGGTTACTCCCAAACATTCTACATACTTTAACTCTGACTTTTACCTGATGATGGAAATATTCAGACAAACCTCCAAAACTCGGCTGTGGAAGGCTTGGGCTGACCTCCAAACTTTCTTTCTCGTTCATTCTCTGCTCCCCTGCTTTACTCAGAGAGCCTCAGGCTAAACTGCTGTGAGCTGTGTTCTCCCACAATGTCTGAGGAGTAAAAATTGCAGCATCTACTGGCTGGCACAGCTGTCCATCTGTAAAATTAATATGCATAGGTTCCATTTTTAACTTGATTGGGTGAAGCTAAAGGCTTCAAGAACATTGTCCAATCCCCCTACCCAGAAGACATAGCAGCAGTCCTTGGAGCTCCTCGAGTACAGATTGGGCAAAGGAAGGTAAGGGATTATCAAAATGGTGTCCATGTAAACAGTTTATACTTCTCCCCAACTTTAATGTCCTTTTTCTAAGGGCTTCTGTATAGTTTCAAAAGTTAATGAGCACATTCCATGATAGCAGTCCATCTGCCCATTATACAGTTGTGGAATGAACCCATAAAATGTCTTTCTCTGTCTGTCGCTAGCACCGTAACACTAAGTCCCCAGGTGACAGGCAGAGAGACATATTCACTGGGCAGTCTGGGTGTTTTTTTTAAAGTAATCATATACACATAAGCACTTACAAATTTTTACAAAGTTTACTTTCCCTTTTTCTCCCCAAGGTGTGTCTCCAGACCCCCACTTATGTACTGGGATCCCCAAGGTCAGAATACACAGGAGACGCTTGTTCTGAGCTGCAACTGCAGATTAAACAGCAGCACCATAGCACTAAAAGGGATATGTGAGCAGTCTGCCAGCTTGCACTTTCAAGCAGGTGCCAGCTCGAACATGTGCACTCTGAGCTGTGCAGCAATTCACTGCTTGCACAGTACTAACTGCACTGTACTGCCAGATGGCAAATTTAACTATTTACACACACTCCTCCAACCCCACAGCAAAATAGGCACGCTGGGGCTGGCAGGAGCAATAAAAGGACACCAGGGACCCAGGACTGGCAAGACCAGATGGCTGGGAGGCAGACCAGGTAAGCCTCACCTGATGGGGGTGGGGAGTGTTACATCATTATTACCAAATGATACTGAGATTAAAAAACAAATCACATTTAATCTTGATTCTATGTGAATTTGTGAAGTTACCACACACTATAAAGAAATAGTGCATGGTCAACCATCACAGCTCAGTTGTGTTCTCATCTTAGGGTTGTTAAGACATCATAGAACCTCTGAGTTTTGCTCTCAAGGTCACTATGATGCCATAACAGCACCTCAGTGGGAACACAGCCTTGTTTTGTATGGTTGTCCATACACTATTCTCTATTCTAGGGGTGCGATAGCGCCCCAAAAGTTAGGGTTGAGCAGCCTGTTTAATATTAAACTGCAAATCTTTCACATTATTATCTTTGGCTCTTTTTGAAGGAATGAGCTGAAACCTTGCTTGTGTTGTCTAGGAGGTAAAGTCTTGATGTGTGGAATTTTTTGTGAGGGCAGCTTGTGTGGTGTCTGAGATCTGCATGTGTCATTTTTAGAAAAAAACTAATTGTTTTCCTATACTTAACATTGTTTTTTTTTTTTGCTCTTACCTACAGCCTACATGGAAAGAATTATTGCCCCAAACTTGCAGGGGACGTGTCATGTCCCAAAGTAGTGCATTTGACAGGTCTGGTGAAAAAATATCAAAGGGGTTCCAGAGTTATAAGGCTTTAAATGTTAATGTTTTCTGCGCATGAGTAGTAGAGGTGTTGAGATAATGTTCTGCTGCAAATGTAAAATTGTGATGCCGCAAATACCCATTTTGCTTTTGGGCCACTTGTTTGGCACAGCACCAAACAACCGCCATCTTGTTGACCTTTTCCACAAACCAACAAATGTGGAAAAAAACACAAAAATGCTGTGATTTTAATAAACAAACGTCAGAACCTTGCTAAACAGAACCTGTTGAGCTAGATTCTGATGTATGTTTGTTTTTAAATATTGTGCCCACATATGTTTTCTGGGCACTCAAAATCCCAGGTGCCCAGTTTAGTAAAAGAAGCACTTCCCCACATTCTCTGTATGAGAACAATGGAATTTTCTTGATTTCTGCAGCCACAGCTGGAACTCATGCTACTGTTTCCCTGGTGTCTAGTGGCACCCCCCACCCTCCAATCCCCATACTTCATTTTGTAATAACAATTCATCCGTTGGTATTAGTGGTATCCCCCTACCCTTCTTTATGTATCCCTGGTGTCCAGTGGCACCACCCACCTTCCGATCACCGTATTGAATATTTTCCAATCTCTCCCTTGGTGTTAGTAGTACTCCCACACCCTCCTGTATGTTTCCCATGTGCCTACTGGCACCCCCCACCTTCCGATCCCTGTATTTATTTTTTTTTCATTGGTGGTTAGTGGATCCCCCCCTTGTATGTTTCAATTCCTGAAAAAAAATGAAAACAGTTCCTCGACATCTTTTTTTAACCTGAAAAAAAGAAAACAGTCCCTCATCATCCCTGCTGTCCACCTCCCCCATCCCGACCCTCCCACTGAGCACCCACCACCCCACACCCCTCCCTTACTCAATAATTACCATCAGCGGTTGAAGGCTGTCATCTTCTGTGGACTGAGACATATCTACACTCTTCAAAGCTGAACCATGTACTGAGGAATAAAAGTAAGTGACGTATAATGTATTACAATGGCATTTTGAACTTATGTTCATAACTTTGCCATTGTTTGGAATTTTTTCACCAGATTTTGAACATGGTCTTTGGGACCCTACCTCATGAACACTGCAACTGTCATTTCTTTAATCAGGCCTAGAAGGTGATCTCACGGTCACTGTGCAAAATCACCTTTCTGGACCAAATAATGAAATTTTACCACCAGTGTTCATGATGTGGGCTCCAAAAAAGGCCCTCTTGAAAATTTGGTGAAAATGGCCGACTTATGCACGTTTGTTAAAATGTTTCTATGCATGCACATAACTTTGGTAATTTTCAATATTTTGTCTCCTCCTCATGAAGAGTATAGCTGTCATTTTTCACATACTGTCCAAAATGTGTTTTCGTACCTGCGGCATTGAATGGTGCTTTGGCATAGATTTGAAAATTTTCACCTACAGGTTTTATGAGGTGAGGTTACAAGAAGACTATCTTGAAAATTTGGGGTTAAAATATGAAAAAATGCCAGAGTTATGATCATTTGTTGCAATTTCGCTATGCCTGCTTGTAACTTTGGAAATTTTAAATATTTTGACCACAGACTATCAACATAGCCTTTTTACTACCTCACATTATGTATGTCACTGCTGTCATTTTTCAACTCCTGCCCAAAATGTGTTTTTGCACCTGTGACGTGGAATGGCATTGCAGTTGTGCAGAATTACGTTTTGGCGGGGATTTGAAAATTTTATGTACTGGGTACATGAGGTGGGGTAATAAGATGGCTATGCTGACAATTCAATCACTATTACATATACACATCCATGGGTCCTGTACTCTCATAGACAAATAAGGATATGATTATACTCTCTCAAAAAGTAAGGAAATAAATTGCAAAACACTGTGTTAATGCTCTAGTTAGGGATAAGGCCACAAAAGTAGGGAAATGTGGCATTAGGGTTTTCAAAGCTAACACCCCACACCCACCCTGCACACACCAACAGGCATCGGGTGTGCCTAGTCATCAGTTCTAATGCTCACCCCAGTCTCCTTTATTGCACCCATCTCAGTTTATTTTCCTCTGGAACGGGGTGAGCGTTAGGCCGTTGACCCCAAGGCACACCCCTGACGCCTGTTGATGTGTGCAGGGTGGGTGTGGGGTGTTAGCTTCGAAAACCCTAATGCCACATTTTCCTACTTTTGTGGCTTTATCCATAACTAGAGCATTAATGCAGTGTTTTGCAATTTTATAGTATATAGACAGCATCTGTTGTCTATGGATTTCTGCCATATTGTAAACCTTGTTGTACCATCAATCTGACGTGACACAGTTGTTGTACCATCGATGTGACGTCAGGTTGATGGTACAACACCAAGCTGACATCACAAGCACGTGGCACTGGCTAGTCACAAATCTGAAAAACAGATTGCTATTTTTAAATTGTATTCCTTGAACTGTCAAAATTACCAACCCAACAGTCGTTGCAAGTGCTGACATCCATGCTGAAAGGGAACAATTTTATCGCCAACCAGGAGAATATGCAACCAAAAAAAACTCCCAACGGTTTCCCAAGGCACCCTTTAAACTGTAGGTATGTAATCGTTGTTTACAAAATATGCCATCTTTATACTATAGAGAACAGTAGATGGGAGACCATCTACAACAAGGCTGAGTTTCCATCTCAGTAGCCGATGACCTTATGGATTCGCTCTCGAGGGCTCTATGAGGTCATCAACTACCTCAATGGAAACACAGCCTTGTTGCAGATGGTCTCCCATCTACTACTATATTGTAGCATATGGCTCAGTTTTGTTGTGTATGGAAATCCATATACTTCCAGACATTATTGTACCCCATTAGCAATGTCAGAAAGCTGTTGCACCACAGTAGCTATGCCACAGTTGTGTTACAACAGCATAGAATTTCATTTCTATTAAGATTCCTCATACTTAGCTGCAGTTGTGCTGAGCATCATGTTGTGTTCTACCATTTAACATGTCACATGTTATTGCAACATTTTGTGGCAGAGAATGACGTGTTGACAGATTTATGCTACAGAAGTGCCACTACTCAGATGGTAATTTACCACCGGTAGGTGGCCCTAGCAGTGTGTTCACATTTTCAAAGAGATGTGTCACTATTAAAGTTGCTGGATCCTGAATCCTGGCAGTCATCGCATAAACCCCCAAAAAAAAAAAAACAACCTTTGCCATTTTGTACCAACATATGCTTTTGGGGGTATTTGGGGACACCTGGGGAACAAGTATCAGAAATTGCTGGTTAATACAAACAGAAATGCAAAAGTTATGAGCAATTTTGTATGATGTCTACCAAGTGAAGCCAGACTCTCGGATCAGAAAACTCACCCTGGATCTTGCAATTCATCATACAACTCCCCCCTCCCCGATAACCACATTTCCCTTTTGTACCAACATGTGCTTTTGGGGTGTTTAGGGGACACCTTGGGGAACATGTGTCTGGAATTTCATGTTAATATCAGCAGAAATGGTAGTTTGAGCAATATTGTGTGATGTCTGCCAAGTGAAGACAGGCTCTCAGACCAGAAATCTCACCTTGGATCTTGGCAGACATCATAGAGAATGAAACCCCCAAACCACCTTTCCCTTTTTGTACTACTGTAGCAGGTACTTTGGTGGGTATGTAGGTGAAAACCTTGGGGAACATGTATCTGCAATTGCAGGTTAGTGTAAGCAGAAATTCAAAACGTTATAAACAATTTTATATGATGTCTGCTAAGCAAAACCAGGCCCTTTGAGCAGAAAACTCACCCTGGATCTTGACAGTCATCAGATAAAGCAACCCCCCCCCCCAAAATAACACCTTTCCTTTTGTACCAGCTTGTGCTTTGGAGGTATTTAGGGGACAACTTGGGGAATATGAGGAGGACATTGACATGGAGGAGGGAGTATCACGGAAGACTGAAATGCACAAGCCCAAGTGTCAGGAACCCAAAACCAATTGCCCAACACTTGGGATTTGCCTGCAGCAGAGTTTGTAATCCTAAATAAGGGGGGTGCAGGGGGCAAAGCCCCCCCCAAAACATGAAAATAAACCTATGCCATGGGTAAGTCCCGCGTGTCGGGATACCGAGTGTCAGGCAATCAGTTTTGGCCTCCCGACACTCGGGCTTGTGCATTTCAGTCTGTCGCATTATATCTGTGGAGGATTAGCAAGGAGCAGAAAATTGATGAATGGGGACAGCTAGTGCTGTATTTTTTTTGTGCTGTTCCCCAGAGCATCATGGATGGATTTCTGATTTTTAAACTCTGTGTAGGTGGTTAGTACAAAGGAGCACACACATTCCTCTCCCTCCCTTTTTCCCCATCAACTACATTTGCAGCTCATCAGCTCAGTCACACAACAAGGCAGTCACTGCTCCCCCTTAAAAAAGTTCTCCTTTCAGCTCCTTTTGTACAGCATCCTCTGCCCATGGACATCCCCGATCCACTGAGAACCTCCCTACCTCAGACAAATCCCTTTCAAACCGAACAAAGAAATCTTAAAAAGTATCCCACAGCCATAAAGAAAGAAGGAAACCATCTACTCACAGCAGCACTAGAAGAGCCCAAGAGATTAGCTGAGCCACACGTTATGATGAGTTATATGAATTCACTCATAGCTGAATTAAATACATTGCAAAAAGCAGCCATTGTCTTCTCTCTCTCTCTCCACCCCCCAGCACGCTGGGCTGCCCTGTCTGTTCAGAGCTTCTCTGATGAATCCTCCAGTGGGAGGTGAAACGTAGGGCTTCACCCTCTATTCTGCTGTTACTGTTTGGATACCTTCATATATGGCTGCAATAAATTAGGTGCTAACATAAAAGAGATTGCTTCTTGAGTCCTTTATACAGGGGTGAGTGCACGTTTTCCACTTGTGTGCAAATACATCTTAATATCTGTGTTTGCTTTTGTAGAATATGTATAATTACTAAGCTTAAAACACATTTTGAGAAGAAATACTTCTGTTGTTATGTTTAGTGCTGCAAATGCGCTTTGTATGTTTGTGATATCATTGCCATAGTGCAGACCTGGCTCTCTGCATCTATCCCTGACTCTGCCGTCTCCCTCCCTGGTTTCACCATCTTCAGGGAAGATAGAGTTGGCAAGCGTGGGGGAGGATGTGCAGTCTACCTCCGTGACTCTCTCCTTAGCCATGGTCTCCCGACCCCCAAGCTCGATCATGGGGCCCAAGCTATCACTATTAAAATCTCCCCCGACCCAGGCAGAGGCCCTCTCTATCTCACTACTGCATACATACCCCCGCAGAACCAGGGACCAGCAGTCCACTCCCTCACCGACTACCTATCCACCCTGCCCCACAAAGCTGAGCAGTTCATTCTCGGTGACCTTAATATCAACTGGCTTAGCTACACCACTGTACATATAAAGGACACCTTCTTTGCACTTGACCTCTCTCAATTAGTCACATTTCCTACCAGACTCAGTCAGTTAAGTGGCACCAACTCCCTCCTTGATATAATTCTCTCCAACCGCCCCCACAAAATAAAGGATGTTAATATCTTAGCCAACTCACTCAGCAACCACTCCCCCATCCTCTGCCACTGGTACTCATCCACACAAAAACCCATGCCCCAAGTCGCCTCCCACCACCGTTTTCACCCAGGGGGCCTTAGTAAGCTGAAGCAGCACCTATCCCAAACAGACTGGACCCCAATCTCTCTCTCAACCGATATAGACACCGCGCTAGCCCATCTCACCAGTGCTTTCTGCAAGGCCTGTGACCTCTATGCCCCATTTACCAGCACCCTCCCCAGATGACAAAATGCCCTTTGGATCTCCCCCACTCTCATTAAACAACTGAGACAAAGAGACAACCTATGGCATATCGCGGTGGAGTCGGGCAGGCCTGCAGACAGACAGGCCTATAATGCTGCTCGTAACAAGTGTACCTGGGCCATATGACAAGCAAAAGCCAAATACTACCAAACCACCCTGGCCTCCTCCTGGTGCTCTGCACGTGCATTCTGGGACAATATTAAGGAGCTCAATGGAAAAACCTGCCCCCCATCCAAGATAGCAGTCAATGGCAGTGTCACCGCTGACCCCCTTCATATTGCTGAATGCCTCAACATGACTCTCAGATCTCAGCTCTGTCCTACCTACCCACTTCTTTGACCCAATTATTCCTTCAATCCCTCCCGGACCGGAGCAACCTCCATTTCACTTCCGTACCATATCCCCCCCATATAGCCAAACCTCTCCTACTAAAAGCCCTCTCCAGCCACAATCCCAAATGTGACCCAATCGACTTCAGGATTCTCCGACTAACACTGGATGTCATGCTAGCCCCTCTTACTGACTTGCTAAACTGGTCCCTTTGTCTTGGTCAGTTCCAGAGTGCCTAGAAATCAGCTGAAATCACCCCAACTCATAAGAATGGAGATCGCACAATACCAAATAACTACAGGCCAATCTCCACCCCCCCTTCTCTCTAAAGCCCTGGAAAAAAAATAGTCTCCACCCAACTCATGGAATACCTCACCAAATACAACCTACTGTGTCCAGAGCAGCATGGCTTCCACCCTGGACACAGCACTATGTCGGCCCTACTGGAGTTCTCACAACACATACACTCTGCACTTGACTCTGGTGACATTATCGGAGCAGTGTTCATAGACCTGTCTGAGGCCTTTGACACTGTGTGTCACCCCGTCCTGCTCGACTTCCTCCATAGTTTGGGGTTCTCATCGGGCCCCCTTGCCTGGTTCTCTAGTTACCTCCGTGATAGATCCAAACGGGTCAAGATAAATGGTACCCTATCAACCGCGCTACCTGTTCACTCCAGTGTCCCCCAGGGGTCCATCCTGGCCCTACTCTGTTCAGTCTCGTTCTCAACACTCTTCCCAGTACCTGCTCAGGCAAAATGCTCTTATATGTCGATGATGCAGTCCTTGTCACCTCCCACCCTGAACCTACCGCTGTCCAGGACTCCCTTCAGATCATTTTCAGTAAAGCTGAAAAATGGTTCCATGACCACCACCTGGTCCTGAATCTCAAAAAAACTAAATCCATGCTTTTTGCCCATTGTCAGAGCACCACCAGTAACGCCCCCCATTCACATCCTTCCCAGCCTCAAACACCCCATCTAACAAGTTACAGCATACAAATACCTGGGCATCACCTTCGACTCACCACTCACCTTCCACGCCCACCTCAAAACCCTGTCCACTGCAGTAAACACCCGGATTGGCCTCCTATACCGCCACAGGACTGTCTCCCTCTGGCTGTCCTGGCTATCACCTTCTCTATCCTGTCCTTGGTGGACTATAGGCTTCCTATCTATGCTGTTGCTGACAACACTGCCCTCTCCAATGTACAGACCTCAATAAAACAAGGCCTGTGGACTCCTGACAGATGCCCATAGCAGAACTCACACGTGCCAACTCTACTTGTCCTCAAATCTACTTTCCTTTGAGGAGCGCCTGCGCTACCACACCTGCATACTGGCCAAAAAAACACTTCTTGGGCTCTCCCCTCCTGGGGTTACCTCGTTCCTAAAACCAGCCTCCCAGACGGTTGCCACCCGAAGCGGAGCCAAGACCACCAACCAGTTTCTGAGAGCTAGGACCTCACTCGCCCAAAGGTTCTTTTATTATAGAGCACCCTCCTGGTTTAACTCTCTCCCCCCTCATATCACCAGCATCCCCAAAATAGGCTCTTTCAAAACTGCCCTCCAGAAACACCTCACGGACACTGGGATCTGTAGGTGCCCCTGACTGTTCTAGAGACAGCACTCTTTCCGGCTCTCTGTATATGACAATGTCCTGTTGGACTGCCCTCCCCCCCCAAGGCCATGGTCCTCACCCTCCCCAGGTACCTGCTACATAGTTACACCAGAGCAGACCTATTATACTGCCTTGAGAATGTTTGTCTATTCTGTAATTAATTGCAAACCAATTTTCTTCAATGTATTATCTGAAACGACTGTGTATATTTCTTTTGCTGTACCACACCTGTATCATCCTCCTTGTCTCTCACTGAAATGAGTTACAAGGCCACTACCCCTTTATAAAGCTGGCACGGGTTAGCAAAAACATTTGGGGCAGAAGTTTGGTGGCCAGAGCAATTTAGTGAAAACTGTTATGATATTTTTTAAGAAGATAGTGTTCACTGGTGATTCATTCATCTGCAGTTTGGAGTGACTGTTCCGTTTTCAGTTATCTTGGTGGACTTACAAAGCCTGGTTTGGAACTGCAAATTGTTCTCACATAGTTAGGATTCAGTCTAAGCTGCCACATCCTGGAACACTTTCCAAGTGCTTCAAGCTCCTTCTTCATTGCTCTGATCCCATGCTCGCTGTCCACCTCCTCCCCCGCCCCTATTCACAGATCTTAGTGTCATCCACAAAGGGGCCAGTCTTTCACTGAACATATACCCCATGTCAGAATCAATATGTTAATGAAGATGGGTACCAGGACTGAGCCTTGTGATACCCACTTACTGCCTCCTGAACCTCAGAGTACACCCAGTTCACTACCATCCTCTGTGCCCACCCCTTGAGACAGACTTCCATCCATGTTGCTGTCCTCTCCTTCACCTCTAGATCCCTCAGATTCTTGACCAGTCTCCTGAAGGGAACATAGTCAAAGGCCTTTCTGAAGTCCAGATAAAGTAAATCTACTACATGATCTTTGTCCACTTCTCCAGTAGCTCAGTCAAAAATCTCAATCAGGTTCATTTGGCATGACCTGCCCATGTGAACCTGCATTGCCTACTGTCCTGTAGACTGTTTAACTTGACAAACTCTGCCATTTGCCTACTTAGTATAGCCTCTAGTAATTTCCTCACTATAGATGGCAGTTTGGCAGGTCTATAGCCTCCTTGCCCTGTGTGGTTGGCTGTTAGTATTGGCATTCTCATTATAAATCAACTTTTTTGGAAGCCATCACAAGCAAAAGTAAGTCCAGCAAGTAAGTTTTACAAGCTCTGAGTTGTGGCATCCTGAACTGAATCCACATTTCTATCTGACCTGTTCCTAAAGGATCTGAGCCTGTCTTTGAGATCTATTTGCAACCATTTTGGAGAATAAAAGGAAGACACTAACATAGGATTTTTACATCCTTCATATGACCCGGGCCAATGTTCATCACCTTCAGGAATTTAACACATTCTGGGTCTTTGATCTACAGTAACAGTTTACTGGTCCCAGTAGTTTACCATTTTCTGTGGATTTGATTATTTTTCATCATTTGACTCCTGGTGCCTTAGATAAGATTATTATATTACATATCCCTGAATGTAACTATCTGCATGATCTAATATTACTACATCAAGAATGCAACCTAACCTGTTCCTGCGGCACATGCTCCTTCTGACCCTACTGGCATTCCACACTACCAATATATTTAAATGCCCACTGCAACCAACCTCGGATCGCCTGGTTGATAGCCCCTTGCACAGAAGTGGAATGGTTACCAGTAGTCTCAGCTGCAACAGCATTCATCTCTTCCCCCAAATACTAGGATACACGATAATGCTACTGTGCCCACAGTCGATCCTACCATCAAACTATTTCAACCTGGTCATTCTATCAGGAGTCAGGTCACTACAGACAACAACTAAGAATAAGTATAAGGGAAAAAGTGCACGTAGCAGTCACTGCAGATATCTTAAGGAACTCCTAAAAAGACTAATACTGCTAATCCTGCTAATATCAGGCAATGGTCACCCCAACCCTAGACCACCCCTAGCTACCCCTGGGGAGCAACACAGAACAGGGTCTTGATAGCTAGCAAAAAATTAGATGCCCTCACAGCCTGGACAGCACAGCACAGATGTACTATCTGTAGT
The DNA here is from genome assembly GCA_016271365.2 of Neoceratodus forsteri. Taxonomy (NCBI): domain Eukaryota; kingdom Metazoa; phylum Chordata; order Ceratodontiformes; family Ceratodontidae; genus Neoceratodus; species Neoceratodus forsteri. The sequence goes on from CM057451.1 coordinate 48,670,845, forward strand.
TGAAACTTGGTTGTCTCCAATTATCCCTGACACTTCTGTGGCAATATCTGGTTATACTATCTTTGGCAGGATTGACTATGCAAAAAAGAGGTCAGCTGTGCTCTTTACCTAAAATATTCTCTGACAGGACATGCCCTGATCCTACCCATTAATGGTGATGAGCTTCAGGCCCTTGCTATTAAAGTCATTCTTGGGGCCCACAACAAAGCTCTGATGATAGTCTCTGTATATATCCCACCCAAACTGATGTAAACAACAAGCCTGAACCCATTCCTTAACTGCATCAGTAGTCGAAAGCTTAACTCGGAAGTTATATTGTTATGGGACTTTAATGTCAACTGGCTTGCTACCAGTGCAAGCAACTACAAGGATGCCTTGGCAGCTACACATTTTACACAGCTAGTTACCTCACCCACTAGGATCAACTATAGAACAGGGACCAGTACCTTACTGGACTGGGTACTCTCAAATCGCCCTGACCATATTAGCTACACTATAGTTCTCCCTGATGCCATTAGTGACCATTCCCCAGTCCAGTGCATATGGTCAAATAAATTCAATAAACCCCCCGTAAAAACTATCAACAGTCAGGTGCTAATTAGGGGAAACCTTGCACCACTAAAGGCACTCCTGCGACAACAAGACTAGTCCCAACTGACACCGCTCCGGATGTTGATGCTGTACTTCAGTACTTTATCTCAAAGTTCAATGCAGCATGTGATATCCATGCCCCCTTTAAGAAATGCTAAATTAAAGGCCTTGACAACCCTTGGATCTCAGGCAAACTCCTAGACCAACTAAAAGCATGGGACCTTCTGTGAGCTTGTGCTACAGCCTCTGGCAAGCAGGCAGAATTTCAGACATACAGGACTGCCAGGAATGCCTGTACCAGAGCTATGCACACACTGAAAAAGCCAGCTGCTACAGGAGCACCCTATCAAACTCATGCTCGGATGGAAGGAAATTCTAGCAAAGCCTCTCTGAAGTTATAGGGAAAGAGTCCAAAGCAACTCCTAATATGCTAAAAGTTGACGGCAGCAACACCCTGGACCCCACCACAATTGCCAATACTTTCAATCTGACATTCACTGACCTCAGCCATGTGCTTCCCTCTAACTTCTTTGACACCAATCAAACCATGGACTCCCAATATCAACAGACAGGATACAAATTATCCACATTTCTATTTCAAGGCAGTCACTGAAAGGGATGCCAAAAATACCTCCTCAAGGTGCTTGGAAAATCCAGATCAAGTGGGGACACACTTGACTTGAAGCTCATCACCCTCACCCTTGACAATGTCCTGCACCCTCTTACCAAGATTATTAACTGGTCCCTCATGCTCTCCAAGTTCCTACTCAAGTGGAAGTCCACCCTGGTGACCCCAATACACATGTCTGGGGATAGGGAATTACACTGTAACTACAGACCCATCTCCATCCTACCCCTTTATCCAAAGCTCTTAAAAAAATATTTGTAGACCAACTGGTGGAGAACTTGGAGAAATACAACTTGCAATGCCCACAGCAACACAGTTTTCGCAAAGGACATAGCACCACCTCTGCCCTCCTTGAATTTGCAGGCCACATTCATCTAGCACTAGAACAAGGACAACTTTCCGGTACCACCTTTATTTATTTTTTTTCTGATCTCAGATTAACCATTTGAGCTCAGAGCTCTTTACATAGGTTCCACATTAGTACATTTAGAACAAGTAGGTGATCATACAGAGGATTGAGACAAACAAGGCAATAGAATTAGAATGAGAACATTTAGGTACATTTGATCTTTAAACAAAGGAATGCAAAAAGTATAGCGAGAACTAAAACTGGAATAAGTAGACACAGTCAGATACATACAGGAACAGACTAAATAACTGTGCACAACAGGGAGCCTGTTAGTTGTCAGCAAGACAAGGGGGTTAGTGCACAGAAGTGCTGGAGAGAAGGGGTGGGGGGTTGAGCCTCAAGTGCAGGGTGTCCAAGTGCAGGATGTCCGAGAGAGAGAGAAGAGAGAGAAAGAGAGAGAGATCTGTTTGGCAGAAGGGAAGATGGTAGGAGATGCCTTTGCTAGGTGCTAGTGATGGCAGACACATTGAGATTCCTGTATTAAATGGTTCTTTAGGTTCTTTTTGAAGGTCCACAAAGTGGGCAGGCTAATAATGTTCTCATGGAGGGAGCTGAACCACAACAGTGCCCGATAGGCAAAGGACTTTATAGACCTCTCGAAGGCCTTCGATACAGTCAGCCATCCATTACTACTGGAACAACATGGCAACTTAGGGCTTTCTCATAACACTCTACAATGGTTCAACAGTTATCTCTTCAACAAGCTAAGATTGAGGACTCCCTCTCCTCCAAACTACCTGTCTGGGCTGGTGTTCCCCAAGTGTCAATACTGGGACCCCTTCTTTTCAGCACCTTCCTGAACAATCTCCCTTCTGTCTGTGATAAAAACATTACCCTGTATGCTAACGATGCAGTGATTTTCTCTAAGAATTCTGACTCCGCCCTCTTGGAGGAACAACTGCAGGAAAGTTTCACGCAAGTTGAGGCCTGGTTTATCTCACAGAAACTAGTGCTGAATTACAAAAAAACAAAGACTATGATATTCCACGGCACACATAACAAACATAAACACCAACAGTTGGCTATCAAAAACAACTCGGGAGTGACCCTGGACCAAACACAGACTTTCAAATACCTTGGTGTAACCCTGTACCCTACTCTGTCCTTCTCCAGCCATGTCAATTCAGTTGTGAAATCTGTAAATATCAGTATAGGCCTTCTCTATAAACAGACACTGCCTGACACCTGATGCCCTTAAACTAGCAGTACGCAGCTCCAATGCCTCCATCATTGATTATGGGCTTGTTATCTATGGAGCAACCACAGTTACAGCACTATAGAAAATCATTACAGTGCTGAATAGGGCCTGCAGACTCCTTACTGGTGTTGCCCACTACACACATACCTGTGACCTCTATGAACAGTCAAACTGGCTGCAACTTCAGGGAAGGATTACTTTCCAAACCTCCATACTAGCAAAAAAGTCAATGATGGGACTCATGCCACTTGGGGTTCAGTCTCTCTTAAGCCCATCCAACTGCTCCTGTTACACAAGAAGCTCTGACAACTATTCTCTATCTGTTCCCCGCTGTTGCACTGCCCAAGGCTAGCGGTCTTTTGAAGGTAGAGCCCCAAAGATGTTTAACTCCCTGGGCAGTGAACTCGCCAACTTAGGCACCCTCTGTTCATTCAAACACAAGCTATGTCAAACGCTTGTGTCCAGAGCCACCTGTGACTGTTTCTCCTAACCTCCCTGGAATTTGCTCCTGTTCTTCACACCTCTCTACTATCCCCACCACTGCCTGCCACCACCCTCCTCCCCCCCTCTATACTCCTGCCTCTCTCCCTAGCCCTGGTCCACCACCTTCCTTTTACCCTCCTTCAACTCCCTTCCCCTCTCCCTTTTCTAATCTGCTCACCCCACCCACTGTTGCACAAGTTCCCAGATCCTTGCCTCCCACCCACCTCTCCATCTACCTCCCTCCCAGTTACCCCTCTATGCCCACTCTCTCTTCCCACTTTCCTACGCTACCTGGCACAACTGGCAGCAACTCAATTTTTCCACTCCACCTTTCCCTTTGACAATGCCCTTCTGGCAGCTTTAATTCATGTAAATATTGTTTGCTGTGACTCATCATTCTTAAATGTATGCTTGGTTGTGTTGTTCTAACTGTTAATTATATTACCTGTAGCTTTTAGACCACGTATACCCTGTATTGAAATTTGTATTGCAGCTGCTTGCCTGCTAATCTCACACAAATTGTACTTCTATTCTTTGTATACTGAAGTGGAACCTTTGTAAAAGAGCCATTGGCTCAAGTGTATTTATCCTTCTAATAAATAAATAAATAGCTACTGGGATTGTCCTTATTGCCACTCTGTGTATAGGCCACAACATTAGCTGTCCTCCAAACCCTTGGGGCCTATACTACAGTGTTGAGCGAGCAGTTGAAACATGTCCTCTAGCAGTGCTGCAAGCACCTGCACCTTTTCCTTTAGTATTCTTTGGTGCATCCCATCTGGACCCATTAATTTGCCCACTCTTGGTACTCTTAGCTGCTCCAGCACCCTTTCCTCTGTGATGTGAATTTGCCTCCTGATAAGCATGGACACAGAGTTGACTCAAGGGTCTGGGAAAGGCTGTCTGGAAAGTTACAAACAAATGACCACATGTTTGAATAATATAAAATGGGTTGGAGGTTTCCTGCTTCTAGACTGGCTAAATGAGTTTTGAGAACCATCTGTTAATCCCCCACAAATGCATAGTTGGAATAAGTTCAGGCAGTGGGATTTGACACTTGGGCAAACTGCATGCAGAATTTATGAGCCGCTTCACTCATCCCTAGTTACCATCATAAATATGGACACCACCTTTACTCACTGAAAACCTTCAACTAGGCCCTAAAAAGCAAAACTTCCTTCTTTTTTAAAGAAATTAATTTATGTTCCTTCCTCTCATGATCCCCTCCTTACACACATAATTATATTAAAACAAACATTGCCAATTCCTATCATGTTCTCTTGTTTGTATTTGTTGAGTAGTTGCTGTTCATCAGTAGTGCAGTAGTTAAAATTAACAAATTAATAACATGAGTTATAATAATGAAATTGATATGATTAGGAAATTAAGAGGTTTAATGTTATTTTCTTAGCTTGTGACCTCGAATTTTCAAGGTAGTATTTTTATTACCCCAACGTGGAACATGATAGATGTCATTTATCAAATGGCACCAGAAATGTGATTTTTCTTATATTTATGATGCTTTAGGGGCTCTGCACCCAACTGGCTCTCATTAGTCTGAGCCCCAATGCTGAGACAAGTCACCTACCTGCTTCAACTGACCTCAACTCCTCTGGCATCCTGGCTTACCCCCCCCCCCCAAGAAGGGGCTGCGGAATGACAATGACAACAGGTTTGGGGGTTGAAACTAAAACCTGCCATGTTCATGAGATGGGATAAAAAGTGACTATGTTAAAAATGTGAGATCAAAATATTTTCAAAAAGTAAACATTATTTAAAATGTTAACATATGTTCATAACTTTATTTTATTTTTAATTTTGACCCCACATTTTCAACATAGTTTTTTTCTGAACCCACCTAATGATGATGATAGGTGTCATTTATGAAATCACAGCCAATGTATCATTTTGTGGCACAAGTATGATAAGACATTTTGGGCATGATTTGAAAAATGACACCTGATACAGTATCTTCATGAGGTGGAGCAAAAAAGAAATAAGTTGAACATTTAGGGTCAAAATCTTCAAAAGTAGCAGAGTTACAAGCAAGCATTGAAAAATGTCAACATTTCTACATAACTTTGTTGTGTTTTGAGATTTTGTCACCACATTTTCATTGTAGTCTTTTTATGGTCCCAACTTATGAAGGTGGCAGTGGTTGGTTTTGGGATCTGCCAGTGCGTGATATCAGAAGGATACGGGGTGACTGAACACAACAGGAGAGCCAGACAAACAGCTCCTGCACAACCACAGCCTCCTGCAAAACTTTGCACAGTTTGTTCACCTCTCTAGACCTCAATCTAACAGAGACTCACCCCCCCCGACCCAAGACATGGCACCGTCCCAGACTGACCTGGTGGCAGTGGTCATTTCTAGGGTCTGCTGGCAGGTGACATCAGAAGGAAGTGGGGTGACTGGAATCAAAAGGAGAGCAAATCAAGAGGCTTTCTGTGGAGGGGTTCTCTGTGTGACAGGCTCCCACAGATGATAGGTGATAGAAGTTCAAAAAGGTGGAGGGGTATCAATTTATTTTGTAACATGGCAATAAATTTCTCATGAAACAGAGAAGTTTAATTGGGTGAAACAGTACATGTGACTGGAAAGCAAGTGTGCATTAATCCTCTAAGATATGCCTGCTGATGTAATACCCAAAACAGCCACATACTGAAGCAGCAGATTGTGTTTCCCACCCACTCAACCGGTTGACACTCTTGCTATTGGTGCGATTCTGGGAACAACAAAATGACAAGCATGAAATATAATACATCAGTAAACAAAGAAAAGTGGTGTATTCCCACATGCCCTAAGCTGACTACTGAGACAGTGAAAGTAGTCAGTGCGGAGAGCAGGGAACAGAAAGTTAGCACTGCACAAGGCAATGTAGAAGCAGCAGATCTCCATGCAATCAGAACCACAGACAGTTACCCTGAGACCGAATACACATGGCCTGAACAAATCTTCCAGATCAGTGACACTATTCCCAATGTGATGCCCAATGCATGTGCGAGCAAGACAAGTCCTTTTAATATTTGACGCTTTACAGTGCACAGCCCTGTAAACCTAAATTGCTATGGAGTTTTGGTCAATTTTTCCAGTGAGCAGTTGATTGTTCAGCAGTTCGGGGTCATTCAGTAGTGTTGTGCCGTGTCACACTGTCGTGCAAACCTGTTTATATAAATTACATGTTGTAGAGCATTCTTAGTTTAAGTAAAATGTCAGAAAAATGTTATAGAATTGAGTGTGTACTTGCAAATGGAAAGTGAAAATCACTGGCATGTAAGTAATATATGCAAATTAGCTATATACAGCCCAGAAATCATTGCACAGGTGTAGAAAATATTAGCGAGTGTTTGAACAAGTGAAATATAGTTTGTTTACAGCAAGATTTTAGTACTGTAGTCATAGAACAACATGATTGTTATATTTCCAGTGTTATTTGCCAGGCAATATTTCAGCAGTCACAATGTTAATGCAGACTTCATGCTTTTCACGTTACTTACTTTTTACTCCTTCAAAAAAAAATGTTTATAAAAACATTAAATATGCAAAAGTCTCATTGATTTATTTCTTATAACTAATACTTGCAACACTTACCATGTTACAAGCACATTCATCCCCTTGAAAGGAGGCAATTCTTAGGAATTAATGCATGGTTGGGTGGTGAGAGCAGTTGGCCTTCAACCTCGTGCACCCCTCCAACCATGCATTAATTCCTAGGAAATGCCTCCTTTCTTGGGGATTAATGTTTACATAAAGAACATTATACGATAGGAAATGAGAATTATCCAACTGAAGATAGTCTATCATGTGAGTTGGTGTCACTTGCATTAACATTAGGGGATGCAAAATAATTTAATTTGTGTTGTCTATCATTTCCCCACAATATGGTACGGCAAGCCTAGAAGACTTCATTAGGATGCTCCCAAAATCTTTTAATCAAACTGAGACTGTTGTAATAGATGACACCAATCAGAATTGTTTAAACCATTAAAAAGGGTACAAAACTGTTATTAGTAAATATAACATTTTGCAAACAATCAAAGACTCCACAAGGTGAACACTAAAATGAAAACATTACACTGTACTCGACTGGTGTCTTACAAACAGACCAGATCACATTATTGGTTCAGGGAGTTTGGCAAACAGTATCAGTGACCACTGTCCAGTTCATGCTATTTGGAGGACAAAAGCAGTCCAGTCAGGTCACAGAATAGTAATTTTTTTTTAAATCTATGTCAAATTTAATGAGGAATCTTTTAAATGATCTCATGGAAGTTGACTGGTCACCTATGTATAGAATAGAGTGTGCTGAGCAAATCTTTAATTTATTTTATTTTTATTCTTTAGTAACTGGGTAAGGCCCACTAGGCACAAGTGCCTGTTTTTAAGGGTGACCCAGAAGCACTGGGGTGGTTAAGTAACTTGCTCAAAGTCACTCAGTATGCTAGTGGAGGTTGTGGGAATCAAATGCAAGTCTGCTGGATGTACCAAGCTTATTCACAACTCATTACTTTAACCTCTAGGTTATATTGCCAGCCAAATGGTGTTACCAAATGTACTTTTTCTGCAAGATAAGCATGTGCCCATAACTAGGCATGGAATGAGGAGCACCTGCACTGACTGGGGCCTTACTAAAGCTAATGAAAATTAAGGAAAAATATTGGGACATGTTCAAAGTAATCAATGATATTTTTCATCTTAAAAAATATAATGAAATGAGTAATATTTGCAAGGAGGGAGTGAGGAAAAATGAAAGTAATAAGTGTAAACAAAACTTTAAAACAAATGTGACTGATCCAAAATGATTCTGGAGTTCACTGAAAAATATACCGAGAACCAAAAGGAGGACAGAAATTGGGGTGAGTTTAATTAATGGTAAACTGGATTTGATAATGAAAAAGAAAACAGTGGCATTCACCACCAATAAATGGCTGTAGGAATCAGAAACTTATTGTGCAAATTTTGTTGTGTACATAGGCGGCTACAAACGCCGCAAGAACTTTGTTGTGTAGCCATAGCAAAACATCACCGACAAAAGCCTGACACATTTCACACACCCCTGTGTTCTTTATCAAAGGCAAGGCAACACATTGATGATGCAATTTATATTCACCTGTTTAAAGTAACAGTATGATTTACATTTTCATTAATCACTGGTGCCAGTACCAAAGTGACATACAACATACTTAATTTAGAATAAATAACAAAATAACTAACAACACTCTATTAAAAACAAGCAATCCAGCTATATAACAAATGGTAGGATATTTATTAATTTTGCCTGCTCCCTATTGCAGATTTAGCATGAATGAGTCCAGGTTTACACGCTGCTACTGATTTTCAAGTCACTTTGGCATTATTAATATTCTGTTCAAAAGCATCTTCGGGTTCAAAATTGAGATACACTTGCACAAAAGGCCTTGATGTGTGCATAAAGATTAAACCTCAGTGTACATATCCTGCAAAATACCAGATACAAAAAAGAAAGAAAAGACACAGACATCATTAATTTAAGATAACAGTCTTCCTAACTTTGAGAAAAGGTGCCAGATCAAATCCTTAGTTTAGACCTGGCCACTCATATGGTCCTGAAGTATAAATTAAGTGTGACTCCCTTTGAAGTACTTTCCTGTTGAAATACCCCTTCCCTTCACATAAGGCCAAACCTTTTCTATTCCAATGAATTTAAAGCCATGTTCCTCAGGAATGTTCACTGACTGTATACAGTATGTTGTGTAGTAGCATAAGTAAGGTTGCCCTGTCTTATGGATCTACGGTACAATGTTCTAACACACACCTGTGATCTTTATAAGCAAGCTGGATGGCTACAGCTTAATAGCAGAATACACTGCCAGACCTGCCTAACAGCCAAAAAAACACTACTTGGCCTGGAACCTCCTGGAGTCACAAACCTGCTAAGCCTATTCACAGGCTCACACCATACCAGGAACTCTGACCATCAGCTTCTCACTGTCCCACAATGCAGAACCTCCCAAGGACAGAGGTCATATGCCTACCGGGCTCCACTTTGGCTCAATAACCTCAGCACTGATCTTGCCGCCACTCCAAGATTGGGTCCTTTCAAGACCCAGCTAAGACAACACCTACTGAAGAAAAGCTCCTGTGACTGCACTTGTTAATTGATCCTTAACCCCCTAACTGTTTATTGCTCTGTATCCACCCAACTACTGACCATGGTCTGATTCCTCCTACCTGTGTCCTTCTACCCACCAGTTCCCTGCGGCCCTGAACTAATTAGCACTTTCCTTCCCCCATTCTCCCCCCCGACTAGACATCATGTCCTACCTCTACCCCTCTCACTGCCCCCCCCCACTCTCCTTTCTGGATGCCTGTATACCATCTTTTACCCGACAATGCCATCTAGGCAGCTCCTGTTACTTGAATAATTCTTGTGTAAAAATCCTCTTTGTTACCAATTCACAGTGTATTTTGTCTATGTATAATTCACCTAGCTAGATACGTCTAAACTCACAATGTATGTAGTCCCACCCTTACGATGTGGAACTTTTGTAAAAGAGCTGTCTTCTGCTCAAAGGTATTGTAATCCAAGAATGAATAAATGAATAAATAAATAAATGCAAAGTTTCCTATTTGAATCCAATGTCAAAATAAACATGTGAAATCAGAAGTTTAATTACATGTCAGAGTGCAAACCCAGAACCTACTATGTAGGAAAAACTGTATGAAATCTTGCATTTGGAGGATCTTAACAGGAAAGTACTTTAAAGGTAGTCCTACTGAATTTATACTATGGGAGCATATGAGTGGCCAGGTCTAAACTATAGATTTGATCTGGCACCCTTTCTCAAAGTTAGATTGCTTTTAATAGAGAATTAATTACAATTTTGATTAAATTAATGATATCTCTATCTTTCTCTCCCTTTTTATGTTCACCATGCATGCACATGCAGTGAACATCTCGCTATAAGAGTGGCTTTTGAGGGATGTGACACTGTCAGTCCAATGTACAGTGGTCTGCAAGGGTGTCGTCAGTGCCACACGAATCATCAGTCAGGCTGGTAATGACAGTATTCTGGCTAGTTGGGCCGAAACTTTGTGTATTTCAAAGAACCGAGCTGACCTGATCATAGGGTGGCTCTTTCCTTTGATCTACATAATGCTACCCATGAAGCACAGCTGCTCCATCATGATCAGTATGCTTAAAACTGTCCTACACCCGTAAAAGAGAAAAATGTCCATCGATATCTGTTGCTGTCACCACCCTAACTGCCCCCCAGCCCAACACATATTAGTATTTCAGCATGAGGTGCCCAATCCCCTGTGCCAGCTGCTACACCCCCACCCTGCCTCTTACTTCTGTAGCACCAGGGAGTCCACCCCCGGTGCTGCCAAACAAAACGCTGACACTGGGGTTGCCCAATCACCCAGTGCCATCACCTGAAATAAAGAAAACCATCCGTTGTAGATTTTTTTCCCAAATACATCCTGCAAAAGAGAAAAATGTCCATCAACATCTGTTGCTGCCACCTCTGTAATTGCCCTCCCAGAGAAACACATGTTAATATTACGACATGGGGTGCCCAATTCCCCATGCTGATTGCTACCACCCCACCCATTCTGTTTTACTTCTGCAGCACTGGGGAGCCCTCCTCCAATGCTGATAAACATACCACCAACTCTGGGGGTACCCAATCCCTCAGTGTCACCACCTGAAATGAAGAAAACTGTGGTGGCAGGACCAGATAAAAGGGGGATGGAAGGGAGACAGGGGTGTAAGGAGGGAGATGATCAAATGTAGAGCACAATATGTACAAATGCCAGCAGCCTGGGAAACAAAATCCCAAACCTAGTGGCATTGATGGTGGAAGTGGACCTTAACATAGTGGCTGTTACAGAAACTTGGTACACAGATAACCATGAATGGGATATAGCCATACCAGGATACACATTTTTCAGGAAAGACAGGGAAGGAAGAAAGGGAAGGTGGGAGGCCATGTACATGAGAGAGGAAATCAAAGCAACTGAGGTTCAGGTCCGGCAGGAGGAAGCTGAGGCACTGTGGGTCACCACAGAGACGGGAAATGGTACCAGCATTAGAACAGGAGTGATCTACAGATCTCTGGCGCAGAGGGAAGAGACAGACAAAACACTAGTGGAAGCCATCCACAAAATGGCAACCAACGGTGAACTACTACTACTAGAGAACTTCAATCTACCAGATGCAGTTTGGAGCACCCAGACTGTGAGTAGAGTCAAAAGCAGAGACATCCAGACCGCACTGCAGGGGGTGTGCCTGAGACAGCTTGTGGATAAACCCACCTGCGAGAGGACTATCCTAGACCTGGTGCTCACCAATAAGGACAGGGTCAAGAATGTTAAGGTAGGCAGCCACATAGGAACCAGTGACCACAGGATGGTATGGTTCAGTGTAACCACAATAGAAGAGGCAGACCACACAAAAGTAAAGGTCCTGGATTTCAGAAGGACCAACTTTGACAAAATGGAGAAATATCTCAGGGGAGCCCTGGCAAAAGAGGATAAAAGGGGGGAAATGGAGAAGCAGTGGTCTGTTCTCAAGGGGGCCACATCAGAAGTAATGAACCTCTGTGTTAAACAGCAAAGCAAGAGTAAGAGTAAGAGAAAGAAGCGACCACTTTGGTTCTCGAAGGAAGTGGGTGGGAAAGTGAGAGAAAAAAGGGGGGGCCTTCAGGAGATTCAAAGAAACACAAATGGAAGAGGATAGGGAGCAGTATCTAGAGAAGCAGAGGGAGGCAGGGAAGGCAGTCAGGAGTGCAAAGGTGAGAAGGGAAGAACATATAGCACAGGCTATAATGAAAGATGACAAGATCTTTTTCAGATACATCAGCAAGAGGAAGATGACCAGGTGTGGGATTATCAGGATAAAGAAGGAGGGAGGATGGTGTGCAGAGGAGGACATAGAAAGAGCAGCAATACTGAACCAATACCTTTGTTCAGTTTTCACAAAGGAAGGGAAAGGTGAAGGTCCACAACTCATCAAATAAAGCTATCAGAGAAGAGAGGTAGACACCACTTCATTCACATTAGAGAGAGCCCTAGAGGAACTTGGGAAACTGAAACTAGATAAGGCAATGGGTCCAGAAGGAATTCACTCCAGAATGGAGGAGAGCTAATGTGGTTACTCTCCACAAAAGTGGGAGCCGAGAAGAGGCAGGCAACTACAGACCAGTCAGATTGACCTTGTTGGTGTGAAAATTAATGGAGGCACTGCTAAAGGAGAGGACGGTGTCATTCCTTGAATCTAGCAGAGCACAGGATCCAAGGCAGCATGGATTCACAGCTGGAAAGTCATATCAAACAAATCTAATAGATTTCTTTGACTGGGTGACCAGGGAGGTAGATCAGGGGACGGCAGTGGATATGGTCTACTTAGATTTCAGCAAAGTCTTTGATGCTGTCCCACATAGAAGGTTGGCAAACAGGTTAGGCAGCATGGGGGTGGGCCCCACGGTAGTAACCTGGGTCAGAAATTGGTTGAGGGGCAGGACACAGAGGGTGCTGTTGAATGGTGTTCAATCAGAAGGGAAGGAGCTGACCAGCAGGTTGCCACAGGGATCAGTCCTGGCACCAGTCTTCTTCAATGGCTTCATAGGTGACATTGGGGAGGGGCTGGAGGGAAAAGTACGTCTTTTGCCAGACAACACAAAAATCTGCAACAGGGTAGACACTCCAGAAGGGATAGAAAAAAATGAGAAAACATCTAAGCACATTGGCGGGGTGGTCAGAAGTGTGTCAGCTAAGATTCAATGCAAAAAACTGCAAAGTCATGCACCTGGGGAGTAGAAATCCACGCGAAGTGTACAAGATGTAGGGGGGTTACTGGTGTCCACCTAGCAGGAACAGGACTAGGGGCACTCATACTGGATGACCTAAAGACAACCAAACAATGTGAGAAGGCTGTGGGGAAGGCCAGTGAGATGCTTTGGTGCACAGGGAGAGGTATCATCAACAGAAAGAAGGAGGTGGTTATGCCACTGTACAGATCGGTAGTGAGATCTCAGCTAGAGTACTGTGTCCAGTTCTGGTGGCCACATCTCCAAAAAAACAGACAGACTGGAGGCAGTCCAGAGGAGGGCTACAAAGATGGTGCAGGGCCTACATGAAAAGCCCTGGAGGAGAGGCTAGGGGAACTCAATATGTATTCCCTAGAGGAGAGGAGGAAGGGGGGGACATGATAGAAATGTTCACGTACCTCAGGGGTATAAACAAGGTACAGGAGGGTAGTATCTTTCAAAAAAAGAAGATATGCAAGAACAACGAGGCATGAAATGAAGTTGGGTGGGGAGGTTCAAGGGCAACATGAGGAAGTACTTTATCACTGAAAGGGTAGTGGATGCCTGGAATGGCCTCCCACAGGAGGTGGTAGGGGCAAAAACAGTTAGGGAATTCAAGAATGCATGGGATAGACATAAGGGTAACCTAGGGACAGGAAAGAAAGGGTGAACTGCAGATCAACTAGGATCTGTTGTTTATAATAGGTAGGCAAAATGGGCAGACTGGGTGGGCCACATGGTCCTTATCTGCCGTCAACTTCTATGTTTCTATGTCCCCCACAGTTTTTTTTTTAAATGAACATGTGAAAAAGAAAACTGTCCATCTATGTCTGTTGCTGCTGTTACTGTCCCCCACCCGACCCTCCCATATTTACTTCAGCAGCACCAGGTAGCCTATACCCGGTGCTGCCAAACATAAGGTCTGTTGCCACCATTACTCTTCCCCACCAGACCCTCCCACTCAGCACCAACCACGCCACCCCCCAAGCCCTTACTTACGCACTGGGGGTTCAATGCCATAATCTTCTCAGGACCACAGACACATCTTCACTCTTCAACGCCAGACCACAAAGTGAGGAAATCAGGTATGTGGTTTAATGTACCGTATTTCAATGAGGTTCTGAACATACTAGCATAACTCAATCATTTTTGAATATTTTTGCCCCAAATTTTCAACATGTCATTTTTGGGACCCCACCTCATGAACAATGGCAGTGAAATTAGACAACTCTGGCCAAAAGGTGATTTCATGTCGCTGCAAGAAATCACCTTTCATCCAGGAGTTGAAAATGTTCTCCAACCTTGTTCATGAGGTGGGCTCATAAGAAGGCTGTGCTGAAAATCTAAGGTAAAAATATTTAAAAAAAAAATAACAAAGTTATGAGCCTGCATTGAAATTATGAACACAGGCTCATAACTGGTAATTTTCAATAGTTTGACCCCTAATTTTTAACATAGCCATTTCTTCACAGCACCTCATGAATGTGAAAGCTATAATTTTTCAAATCCTTACCAAAATGTGTTTTCACAATTGAGGAGCAAAATCACCTTTTGGGCAGGATTTACATTTTTTCTCTGCCCTTGGTCATGAGGTGGGCTCACAAGAAGGCTATGTGGGGTCATAAGAAGACTATGTTGAAAGTTTTGGATAAAAATATGAGAAAATAACAAAGCTGTGAGTATGTGTTGCAATTTTTCAATGCATGCTCATGACTGTGGTAATTTTCAATAATTTGACCTTAACTTTTCAACATACAGTAGCCATTTTTCTACACCACCTCATGAATGTGAAAGCTGCCATTTTAAAAATTACATTTTAACATTGTTTTATAAATGACACCTGTCATGCTCAGAAAGAGTGGTGGAAAAAAAAAATGATGTTGAAAATGTGGAGTAAAAATGTGAAAAACCAAAAACCAACTAAGTTACGAGGAAACAAATTGTTCCAACATTTACTCATAACTTTATTTGTTGCAGATTTTAACCCCTAATGTTCAACATATCCCTTGTGTTACCCTACCTCCTGAACATGGCAGGTGTCATTTTTCAAATCCTCTCTGAAACTTGTTTCCACATTCGCACAGCGAAATCACCTTTTAGATGGGATTTTTAAAATGTCACCTGTTTTGATCATAATGTCAGGTCATAAAGACTGTTGGACATTTTAGGTCAAAATGTGTGAGCCCACTTAAAAGGACATATTGCCTCTCAGCTACCTTATCCTGAGCAAAAAGCAGAACACCACTGAAAAGGAGACATTGGGCCAGATATTCAAAACTTTGCTCCGGGGCTAAATTAGCACTGCCTGGCAGGCAACGTTAGCCCAGAGCAGAAAGCAAGCTGTATTCAAAAGGCATAGCCCAGGGCAAATAGCCTCTGAATATAGCATGGGAATGAGGCTGGGCAAACTGGGCTGGGAGTGCAGGGCAAACATAGCCCTGTAATGTGACAGCTCTGAATATAGCAACCAGGAAGTGCAGACCACAACAGCAACACAGTGCACAGCGATGTGAAGGTAGGTAGAGGTGACCTATGTAGCCAACATGTGTTCCAGCAGATGCGTGGACCCAGTAAAGCTGCAGGGAGCAGCCTATGGGACAGTACAGTGTGCAAAACAGTATAATATTCCCCAAACCGTTTGCGCAGAGCTAACGTGTTTGTGCAGGATTAGCATGGAGCTAAGCTGTTTGCCCGGTGCAAACACCTTTGCCTGGTGCTATACTTTGCCATATTCAAAACTGACATGCAAATGAGCCTACTTAGGTAGTTTCTGGGCAAACAGTCACATTAGCATCTCATCATGCCCTGATTTGCATGCAGTTTGGCCAGCGTTACTGCAGGGTCCCACAGCTCCACCTGTAGGTCAGTCTGGAAGTACAGGGGCTGGCCAGGTCTGACTGCAGCTCCACCTATAGGTCAGTCAGGCAGTGCATGATGATAGCTGCGGGATACATGTAAACAGTACAGCATAGCATAGCATATCGTACCCAAGGGGACAACACAGCATAGGTACAGGTGATGGTGGTGCTGCATGCAACCGTCACACTGTAGGTCATGCTACAGTGCACAACAGACACTACTGTAGCAATGGGGCCAGTAGTGTGAGGGACACGGCAATGCCTATGGTATGTAGGGTAGTGATGACTACTGCACTGTACACAGTGATGGGCCCAGCTTGCAGGTGATTACTGACAGTGGACAGTATTGTTACGCTGTTGTGTGATCCACAGATGCTGCACCTGTGATGGGGGATGCTCACAGTGACATACACATGGCTGGCTGTGTGTGCTGTGGCATCTGTACAGTTGTGCGGTATATGGCTGGGAGGGCACATAAGATCAGACAGGCACACAGGTGGTGGGGTATTCCACTACTGGCCCATGTGCACAGCATGATGTGTCCCAGCCTTGTGGCCACACCTGGGCTATGGTGAGGTCTGGCCACCCATACACCCTCCCCTCAATGGCCACCATGCCTACAGTGCTGCATGTGTGTGCTGGCATCTGTTGGTCACCACAGATGTATGGTCTGCAGGTGTGTGCTGTATGGCCATGCCACCATGCTGTCCCCTGTAGCCCAGATCACCCCTTACTTCCTGGCATGGCTGGGACTGGTGGCAGCTGTTGGCATCATGGTGGTGCCATCAGTGAGCAGCATGTGTCCTCCATGTCTGGCATTTTCTAAGTGTCATACTCATATATTAGGATCGTGCAAGCAGTGCAAATCCCATGCAAACACCATGCAAAGCACCAATGTCATGCAAAGCTGTTTGCCCGGGGTTAAGACCAGTTTTTCCTGGGTGGTAATTTGTACCATGCTAAGGGTCACGCTAAGTCACGCTAAACACCTTAGCATGGTGCTAGCCGATGAATATCCCATAGCACCTGTATTCATGTTCAGTGTGCCCCTTGTGTGTAATTATGGTTTGCCTGGCGCTAATGTGATTTGCACGTGCTGTTTGGCCTTTTAAATATAGCAGACCCATGCTAATCCCATGCTAAACCCGCACAAACAGTTTGCGCACCACGCAAAGCTTTGAATATCTGGGCCTCTGCATCTTATCTGCTCTGTCCTGGGTAAATATATAGTACAAATCTGTATGAGCAAGACCCAGTACAATAGTAATACCAGCAACAAACATTCAGCATTGATAAATGTTTGTTTATATCTGGTATTTTGCAGGATATGCACCTCAAGATTTAATTTTTATGCATATCAAGGCCTTTTGTGCAAGTGAATCTTAATTTGGAACCCAAATATGTTCTGGAACAGCATATTAATACTGTCAAAGTGAGTTAAAAATCAGTAACAGTGTGTAAACCTGGACTTATTCATGTTAAATCTGCAATAGGGAGCAGGCATAATTAATACAGTGCCATTGATTATATAGATGGATTACCTGTTTTAATTATATTTTTATTAGTTATTTTGTACAAGTAATTTGTTCTAAATTAGGCATGTTGTGCATCACTTTGGTATTGGCATCACTGTTTAAAAAACCGTAAATCGTACTGTCACTTTAATGGGACACTGTCAATCTCCTTAGGCCTCAAAGTGTTCCTTGTTTAAAAAGCACATTTTATGATTGCTAACATTCTGTAAAGACTGCTGATATAGTAGTAGTAGTAAGTAGTAGTAGTAGTAGCAGTAAAAGTTTTATTTTTATACAGGAAAGATCTTACATAAACATCATGTAGTTAGTTACTTGATTCTAATTTTTTTTTCTTTTAAAAAGTGAAAAACAGACTGCCCACCATACTTGTTTTAAGTCATACAAAAGTGAAGGTACTGGACTTCAGGAGGGCTGCTTTTATCAAAATGGGAGAGTGCCTCAGAAAAGCACTAGCAAACAGGGTTGGAGCAACAATGGGGAAACATCAAAACTGCCATCACAGAGGCAACAAGCCTTTGTGTGAAGCAAATAAATCAAAACTAAAGAAAGATCCACTGTGGTTCTTAAAAGAGGTGGCAGGGAAGGTTAAGGAGAAAAATATAGCATTCAGGAAGTATAAGGACACACAGAAGGAGCAGGACAGAGACCTGTACCAGTTAAAGCAGAAGGAAGTGAGGAAGGCAGTCAGAATAGCAAAGGCCCAAACTGAGGAAAAGATAGCCAATTCAGTTAAGAAGGGGGATAAAACCTTTTATGGGCACATTAGGGAGTGAAGAAAGACAAAGGGAGGGATACTGAGGCTGAATAAAGAGGACGGTGGTTGGGCAGAGAGGGACAGTGAAAGAGCAGGGATACCGAACAAATTCTTCTGCTCAGTATTCACAAAAGAAGAGTCTAATCCAGTCAATAGAAGCACTCTGGATGGGGGGTGTCGAAATCAGTCCTTTCACAGAAGAAAGGGTTCTGAAAGAACTCCTAAAACTGAAGGTGAACAAAGCAATGGGGCTTGATGGGATTCACCCAAGAATTCTAAAAGAACTAAGAGGAGAACTAGTAACACCACTGACTACCATTTTAATAAATCACGGGAGAATGGTGTGGTACCTGAGAATTGGAGGAGGGTGAATGTGATTCCCCTTCACAAAAGTGAGAGAAAAACAGAGGCAGGAAACTACAGACCTGTCAGTTTGACCTCAGTGGTAGGGAAAATTGGAATCATATTTGAAGGAAAGAATTGTTGAGTATCTAGAAGACAGTGGGGCACAGAACCCAAGGCAGCATGGATTCACAGTGGGAAGGTCATGTCAGATGAATCTAATTGACTTCTTTGACTGGGTAACCAAAGTAGTAGACCAGGGAGGAACTGTGGACACGGCCTACCTAGACTTTAGCAAGGCATTTGACACAGTCCCACGTAAAAGGTTAATAAACAAATTAGCCAGCCTGGGAGTGGGTCCCAGGGTGGTAGCCTGGATAAAACATTGGCTGGACTACAAGATGCAGAGGGCAATAGTAAACGGAGTCCAGACTGAAGAAAGGGGGGTTACTACTGGGGTACCGCAGGGTTCAGTACTGGGATTCGTCATTTTTAATGTCTTTATAAGTGATGTTGCAGAGGGACTGGAAGGAAAAGTATGTCTCTTTGCAGACAACACAAAGATCAGCAACAGGATTGATACACAGGGTGAGGTGGAAAGGATAAGGGATTTGGCAAGGTTGAAGGAATGGTCAAATGTATGGCAGCGTAGACTCAATGCAAAGAAGTGCAAAGTAATGCACCTGGGAAACAAAAGCCCTGTGGAGGTGTACACAATGGGGGGGTGAGGTACTGGCAACAAAAATGGAAAGGGACTTGGGGGTAGTTATATCAGATGACCTAAAGATGGGCAAGCAATGTGACAAAGCAGTAAGGAGGGATGGGGGATACTGGGATGCATAGGGAGAGGCATCACCAGTAGAAGAAGTTATTATCCCTCTGTACAGACAGTTGGTGAGACCCCATCTGGAGTACTGTGTGCAGTTCTGAAGACCCCATTTCCACAAAGACATAGACAGGGTGGAAGCTGTCCAGAGGAGGGCAACCAAAATGGTGCAGGGTCTGCACCAGAAGACATACAAAGAGAGACTAAAGGACCTTAATATGTATACCCTTGAGGAAAGGAGGGAGAGAGGGGACATGATAGAAACTTTCAAGTACCTCAAGGGAATCAACAAAGTCCAAGAGGGTAGCATATTTCAGAAAAAGAGATGTGCAAGAACAAGGGGGCACAATTTGAAGATAGAGGAGGGATGGCTTAGAGGTAATACAAGGAAGTATTTTTTCTTGGAGAGGGCTGTGGATGCATGGAAGAGCCTTCCTGAGGAGGTCGTGGAGTCAAAAACAGTGGGAGAATTCAAGAATGCATGGGACAGACATAAGGCAAGTCTAGTGGGGGTAGGAGGAAGTAGGCTGTTGGTTAACTAGGATCTGCAGCTTATCCATTAGGTAGGGAAATGGGCAGTCTAGGTGGGCCAAGCAGTCCCTATCAGCCATCAAATTCTTTGTTTCTGTGTTGTTACCACACAAAAACAGGTTTGTTTACATTTCTTGATCAACTCACACTGCATCTTTCCTGGACTTAGGACCCCCCAACATAGTCTAGTCACTCATGGTGCAATGGGAGTTTAGGCGGCTACTGCCTCATGAGTGACTGCACTGTTTGTGGGTGCTTCTAATGTTCCTAGTTTCAAGTTTATTGTTCGGTTGAAGACCTTTAAAAGCTTAAAATGTACAAAAATATCTCAGAAAATGTATATTCCATATTTAAAAACACAGACTTATAAACTTAAAATATAGTGGTTTATGAGTACACTTAAATGGACATTCTTGCAGTTTGAACACATAGTTAGCGTATGTTTTAGGCAAGTTAAATGACTCAGTTTCTCGTTATAATCCTTTCTTCATGCGAATTCTGTAGACAGCTTCTAAGTAAGAGGCAGTGGTTTTAATGATTAGTTAATCATTAGTTATGAATAGTATATTTAAAATAAGATTGTAGTCCTTTGACTGTATATTGTGAAGAACTGGTACTAGCCACTTTAATATTAGTTTTACATACCAACCACAGTTAAACATGACATGTTTCAGATCCTCAACATCTGCATTGTTACAGGAGCAATACCTTGTGTGCAGGTCAGTACACTTATTGAATCTAGCATTTGTTACTTTACTAGGCAATAATTCTAAACAATATTTTGTATACAATTTTCAGTGGTTGCAGTCTATCAACACATCTAAGTAGTGTCTATAGTTGTGATTCACATCATTCTGGACTAACCAATGAGAGATACAGTATGTAATGACTGGATACCCCTTATATATTTTTCTTTGGAGTTCTCTATGACTTTTTTGGTGACTAATTTCTGGTACTTAAAGCCAATGCCTATTCCCTTGGTAGCACAGTTTACCAAGAAGTTCACATTATTTTCTTTTAAGATAACAAGTATTCTTCTCAACCAGGTTGACTGGAAGATGTTACCTTCTCTCCAATATTAGAAAATGGGCACATGGAATTCTGTATCCTGATTGGGTGAAAGCTTCAATTAGCTGGGCAGGTATGAGGCAACAGAGACTGGGAAATAACGAGTCCCCGTCTCTGTCGCCTCATTTCATTCTGAAAAAAATGGGCCAGTAGAATTTTGCAAAAGGCAAATGCCTCCATGTTGCTTTTGAGGTTTAGCGAGCCATAAACTAGCAGCTCAGCCATCACCCCTTTAATGTGACATGCTGCTTCACTTTGCTGTATGTTTGTAATAAATAAAAATCAATGTAGTTTAACAAAAGTGCAGCAGGGCTAGTTGTGCATGTGCTGGTGTTCGAGCAGCGAGATGGATACACTGGGGCTGCAGGTCGATCGCATAGCGCGATCGTGCTCCAAGGAAAGTGGCTGTGGGCACTTATAACTCCCACCCCCTACGGAGCTCAGGCTGCGGCCTACTCCATGTACGCGGAAGACTGAGAAAAAGGGAGACAGCAGGAGGTGGAAGAGGCAATGGTGGAAGCGCCACCCCACCCGAACCACTGCTCCTGCAGTAAAGCTCACTGTTTATGCCGTAAGGTGCTTGAGAGGCAGCAGGAGCTGCTACTGAAGAAAGCCGCTTCTGCGGCAGTGCTAAAGCAGGCAGAGGAGTGAGAAAAAGCATAATTACAGGACTAGAAAGCAGTCTCAGTGTCTCGCTCATTCATGTAGCCATTATGCATTCAATAAAATTCTTTAGCAAGCAAGCTTCTTCTTCTCCTGCATAGATTATGTTGTGTGAAAATAAAAAAATAAAACACAGCACCTCAGTCTACTGATCCCAATTCTCTACTGTACAATCTACACATCCAGTACTGGTTACTGTGACCACACTACAAAAGCTACCAAAAACCTAGTAATATGCAAATATTGTTAAGCCCTGTGTGTGTGTATGGGGGAGAGTAAACATGACAACCAGCTCCAAAGGCACAACTACAGAGACTCAAGCAAGACAAAAGTCCCTAACTCAAAAAAACAACACAGCATTCTAATACAGACGGAGGAACTATTTTATCATTTTGACATATAAATTAACATCAAAATTATTTATTTTGAAACATATACATATCTTATACAGTGGCCCATTTTCTAAGAGCAATAATACTCTCCAGGGTGGGCGGTATTGTGCTATACCGGACCTTCCAGGGGCTATGAGGCCCTCCGCCTGCGTCGGGCCTCATTAGCCAGAGGCGGTCGGTGATAGCCCGCCACTATTAGTAATGTGCTTATACATACTTTCCTCAAGCACAATTGTGGAATACGACTTTTATGTAGATGTGGCAATTTAATCCAATAGTTGACTTTCCTTGCATGAACAAGTGCTGTAACTCTTGTTACACATAGTTCTGCCCTAACCAAGGGTGCTGGTACAGATTGCCCCAGCCCCAGTCCCAGTCCCAGTCCAGATCTTAGTAACTTTGTAAATGGAACTTCCAAAGGTTCATATTTGTTAACATCCCAGATCTCAGAGTTGTATCAAGTTTGTGAGTTATATTTTGCTTTTGCTGCTATTAAAAGTGGTCTAATTGTGTTACCTCCATATTTTTTGTTAAATTTAAAGAGCTGGTGGTTTGTTTTAATTTAATCATCAGCTTGTTGATGTGTTTTGTCCATGTGCCATTTGATGAGAAATTTAGTTCCAAGTAGTTGTATTGATTTATTGTTTTAAATTTTTTACACCTATATGCCAAACTTTTGTTTGGTTATTTAGAGCCACAGATCATTATCTGGCTCTTTGCCTCATGCAGTTTAAGTCCAAAGTTGGTGGCCTGCTCATATGTTTAGTTTTTTAGTCAAACCTGCTTGAGTTAGAGAAATAAGTGCCAAATCATCAGCAAAAGTGAGGACTGGACATTCTCTTGCTAATATTTTTGGAGAATCTGTACTCGAGCTTTCTAGAAGGATTAGAAGTTTGTTTATGTGAAGACAAAATAGTATGGGGGCTAAGACATAGCCTTGTCTTATCCCTGATTAATGGGGAAAACAGATGAAATCTGGCCACTAGAGCCCATCCTGACTTGAGCCCAAGTGTTTGAATACAGTTCTCTGATGATATGCACTAATTATGGTGTTATACCCCAAGAGACCATTTCTTTCCCAGAGAATTTGCCGCAAAATTGTATCGATGGCTAAACTAAAGACTATGTAAGCCTCACAGACTTTCTGCTTTCTAATTTTACATAATTTTTCGTAGACGTAATTCAATATAAAGCAGTTATCATAAGTGCAGTACCCGCCATGGAAGCCAGCCTGGAATTCTGAGAGTCCACCCAGTTGTGAGATTTCTTCATTTAACCTTGTGAGAATGATTTTAGTAAAAATCTTGCCCATAGTATCTAGTAAAGATATCCGTCTATACATTAGTGGACAGTTTTTTTTACCATTTTTAAATATTGAGATGATAATCACTCTCTTCCAGGATGAAGGAAAATCCAACTTTTTGCAGCAAGTGTTAAAATATCCAGTGGGTATATTTGCCCCAAAAGAAGAGGTTATCAGATGTACTTCAGGGATATAGTATCAGGACCTGGTGACTTACTTGGTTTTAATTGGACAATTGCAATGTATGTTTCTTTATATGTTATAGGTTTTAATGCAAACGTATTAGTATTGACATTTAATGAAGATTCACTGATATTTGGATCATAAAAAAATGCTTGTATAGTGTTTCAACCATTTTTCAATTGGGAAGAAGGTATCAATCTCATATTTTAATTTATTCGTCCCACAGGCTACTAGGAGCCAACAGGATTGTTGATCATTGTTGTTTGTGATAGTAAGCATTTTATCCCACTGTTTATCTTGGTACTTTTTTTTTTTTTTTGACTAAATATAGTTTATATTTCTGCCTTTCTGCATTTAAGAACTTGGTTTTGGTTTTTAGCTCAGAATTCTTTACTGATCTTATGATCCAATTCAAATTCTTTGCATTGCGACAGTCTTGGTCAAACCAGGTGGTTTTATATTTTTTGGCTATTGCAGTGTAGCAGCAACCAATATTTCCCTAATATTATGCAGACAGAGAGCTATTTCTTCATGCAAATTAACCTCAGAGTTATCACTGAAGGTTGAATAAGTCAGAGCCTGTATTATTTCTATTACTGTTTTTTCACACACTTTCTGCCCTCTTACCTTGTTATACCTTAATTCGTATATAGTCCCTGGGTGACTACTACTGTTCTTGTAATTATTGTGAGTTTTAAGATTACAGGAAAGTGGTCACTGTCTCAACATTTAACTATTTACTTCACAGTGGTCCCAGAGGTCCATTTCTCCATTCCAACAGATGAAATCTAGTACTGTGGGACCATGGAGACCAGCATGTGTATGCATACCATTTTTATCCCCTTTGATTCTCCCATTTAAAAGAGCTAGGAAGTTAAAACTTAGAATGTCTGTCAGTTTAGACCTGGCTTTATTTGTTTTTCGGTCCGCTGATGCCCTACCATATCTAAAAGCTTTCTCATGGCACCAGCTGTGGTATTTGCTATCCGTGTACCCATCGAATCTACCAATCCTGGCATTGAGATCACCACACAAAAGTATGTGATCACAGCCAGTGGTTGCTCAAGTTACAGTAAGTGAATTACTTCTTCCAATGTCTTCCATAAACCTTCTGAGTGATATTTTGATGACATAGGCGGAATGTAGGTATTAATAATGTTAAATTTTATTTGACCATAGTGGATATGGAACACTTGCATGTTATTATTAGCCATGATCAGGTCTGCTTTTACATTTTTATCAGTCTTAAACCAGGTAACTAACCCTCCAACAAACCTACCTACTTTTGTTGATCTTATGCCAGGGGCCTCGGATGTTTGATAGCCATTTAGGGATATGTCTCTTCTAATGTTTAGGAAGTATTCAAGAAGAAAAAATTCAGGATTTGAAACAAAACAAAGTTGTTTATAAACATACATTACCATACATTTCAGTTCTAATAAACAAGGAGACAGACAAAGCAAACAGTAACATTAATTTTATAAAAGGTAAGCAATCATAAAATGTGTAATTTTAACTAGAAATATTATATTGCAGAGCAGGTTGACAGTGTCCCTTTAAACCGGTGACTATAAATTACATCATTACTATGTTACCTCTCCTTTGATAAAGCACACAGGGGTGTATGAAATGCGTCAGACAATTTATCAGTAATATTTTTTGCTATGGCTACACACCAAAGTTTGCTGAAAAAGTATCTGACTTCTACAGTCACTTATTGGTGGTGAGTGCCACAGTTTTTCTTTCTTTTGCCAGTACATTTTGTTACTGGTGACCCCCATTTCCTGGTGCATCTCTTATTCTTTTATACAAGGCCTTGGTAATATAGTCAATGCCTTTAACAAAAAAATCATTGATTTGTCCCTCTATAGGGATTTATGTCAACCTGATGCAGGTATATCTCCAAACCAAGACACCCTTGATGCACCACCATTTTGTGGTGACATTGCCAGGTAGTATTTTCATTTTCACTGTTTTTTTTTGTATTATCTATTTCCTCCCCTACTTGCTTCATGACCTGCCACTCCTTCAAGCCTCCAAGGTCCCCAACTTGTCTCCTACTACCCCTCTCGAGCCTCTAACCTCATATGGCAGCTGTTCCCGGGGTAACCCGGCATAACACTTTGCCAGATGGGTCCCTCTCTTCCAAGGGGGAAGGTGCCAGTGGTGGAGGCCAGCACAGTCTACTTGGCCCCGGGGTGCTGCTGAGGTGGACATGGCTCCTTCAGGGGCTTTGGTGGTGTCAGAGTCTGGCAGCCATCATCTGGCCAGTTGTGAGGCTATTTTCCACTTGTTCTGGTGGTTTCCAATTGTGCCACTCATGCAGGCTTCCTATTCTCCACTGGGGGCCACTGCCAAGCGAGGCTACCCCACTACCCACCCCAGGATAGGAGAGCAGTCCCACGGATGGTCAACCTTCTCCTTCCCCACCAGCCCCTGGCATCCTGAGTCCATTCCCAAACTCAGGTTGCCAGCATGGTGCGAGGTGTGGCATCCAGCGCTTCAACCCTCAGTGCCACCGGGCCGGTTTCACTATTTTAATGTTTCTCAGGTACGTAAGCATTTGGGAGGACTAGATCCATGCAAAAGTAGTGGTTTTGATAAACTGGAGCCCAGACTGATAAAGCTGGAAGCAGAATGTATTTCTGCTCATTCTACCCTTTTCAGATCACTTACAATGACATGGTACCCCAAAAATGGAAGGTGGTAAGGATGGCACTAGTGTATATAAAGGGTGATATAAGTAAAATGGACAACAATCAGATGCTCTGCATTCTGTCCATTCTCAACAAATATTGGGGAGGTTGGTCTATGAGCAACTTAACGACTGCCTTGGAGGCAATGGTTTGATTTGTGCTGAGTGTCATGGTTTTAGAATCCATCATGACACTATCATGGCCTTGGTCAGGTGCACGAATGATATGTAACATGGTCATGAATAATGGGGAATTAACTAGTGCCATCTTTGTGGACCTGATTAAGGCCTTCCATTTGGTTGATCATGACCTATTGTTAGAAAGAGTACTAAATTTTGAGATTTACTAGGATGCCCTGATATGGTTCCAGAATTAGTTACACTATCAAACACAAATGGTTAAATTACACAATACTAAATCAGAACTTTCTTTACAAACCATAGGTGATAGAACACCATAGGGCTCTATCTTGGGCCCTGTATTGTTTTCTGTTTTTGTCAATGCATTACCTTCTTTAAAACTGAACAGTAAACTTTTACTTTATGTGATATTATCATTTTCAAGCACACCAGTAATATCACTGAATTTAACCAAGTCCTAAATTCAGATTTTGCTGCCATCTCAAACTGGCTGAAAGAAAGTAAGCTTACTGTGAACATTAGAAAATGCTGCTCGGCTTAAAACTCAAACTTGCAAGTGTTCAGAAAAGATTTTACACATGCATAGTTGTGATGTGATGGCATGGTACTGGAGAATGTATCCACATTTAAGTATCTTGGAGTTTTGTTAGATCCTTCACTTACATTTGTTGCCAAATTGATGGTGTTTGTTCAACCTTGAACTGTATGTTAGACACTGCCTTTAGAGCATAGCATACCTCTCAACCTCCTGCCTCATAAATCAGGGACAAGGCTTAAAAAAATCAGGGACAAAGGACCAAAATCAGGGACATGTCTTCAAAATTGATGATATCCACTCAGAAAGCTGGTACAATAATGGGCTTAGTGTAAAATGCATTTTCTAAGGAAGAACAAGTCTCTAACTTTAACGTTTGGACATTATTTTGTGCTTACAACGCACACTGTTTGGTCATGGAAATGCAAATTTTAGGAAGGACGAGCAAAATTTTGAGGCAAAATCAGGGACTTCCCTGAAAACTAGGGACAGTTGAGAGGTATGGAGCATAGCAGCAGTTAACTATGGAGGCTAGACTAATAATTTCAAGAAGACTTTAGTTATCCACATTAGCATGCTGTTGTTTTTCATTCAAATACCTGTAAGGCACACCTGCAAAGGGGAGAACACAACGTACAGTATAATAATGTTTGTAGGTCTGCCTTATAGTCAAGCCAAATGCCCCATCATTGTGATCTACTGTATTTGGTGGTCTCAATTGGTTATACACAAGAAACAGAAGACTATATGATCTTGGTGTAATACCTTTTACTACAATGCATAGTAAACAACAACAATGCCTTAAGGAATTTCACTCATTCAATCTCAGTAAGACCTATGTTCCTTTGATCTAGTGATTCTGAACTTATAATGGTACTTTTCACCAAAACTGAACCAGGTCAGAAGACTTTCTCATATATTGGACCTAATACCTCGAACTCCATTCCTAGAGATGTGAGAAGTTCCAAAACAAATTTCCAGTTCAAGAAAAGGTTGAAAGAATACTTGGTGATCCTAGAATGTTGTAACTGTTTTGATTAAATATATTGTGGTTGCATATATATTTATTCTATTTTAATATGTACATCAAAAAAACTGTCAAAAGTAAGGAAATGTGGCATTAGCGTTTCCAACCCTAACACCCCATTCCCACCCTGTACACAACAACAGGCATGGGGAAGGGAGGGTGCCTTGGCATTGTCAGCCCTAAAACCTCATTTCATAAGTAAATAAGCTAAGATGGGTATAGTAAAGCAGAAGGTGTGAGCGTTAGGGCTGATGACCCAAGGCATACCACTGATGCCTGCCAGTGTGTACAGGGTGGGATGTTAGGGTAGGAAACCCTAATGCCACACTTCCCTACTTTTTACACTTTAACCCTAACTAGAGCATTAACAAAATTTTTTTGCAATTTATTAACCTACTTTTTGAGATAGTATAATTGTATCCTTTCCCATCCCTCCATAAATGGATATATGCATGTAGCTGTGGAAGCACAGGGATGTCCAGGCCCTGCATTTCCATTTATAGGACAACAGTGATGACAATGTCAGTATAACCATATTATTACTGTACCTGATACAGAAAATTGTCAAATCCCTGCCAAAATGTAATTCTGTGCAACTGCAACACCATTCCTCGCCACAGGTGCAAAAACATATTTTGGCCAGGATTTGAAAAATGACAGCTGTGACATACATGAGATGGGGTAATAAGAAGGCTATGTTGAAAATCCGGGGATGAAAATATTTAAAATTTCCAAACTTACGAGCATGTATAGCAAAATTGCAATGAGTGGTCATAACTTTGACATTTTTACACATTTTAAAATAGCTTTGAAAACCTTTCTTTTTAGTCTGGCATTTATTGATTGAGGTTTAGTTCGATTTTCTATGCTGCTATTATATTGCTGCCTGTTGGAATTATATATTTGTTAGAATAATTTATTTTGCTTTATGTATTTATTGTGCAGGTGCCTTGGTACTCAGAAAGGTACCTTTTTATAAATAAAATTGATTTGATTTGGACCCCAAATTTTCAACATAGCCTTCTTATGACCAAGGGCAGACAAAATTTCCAAAGAAAATTTTGAAAACCTGCCCAAAAGGTGAATTTTCCAAACAACCACAAAATCACCTTTTGGGCAGGAGTTGCATAATGACAGTTCAATTGTTCATAAGGTGGGGTCCCCAAGAGGCCATGTTGAAAATTTGGGGTCCAAATCTCAAAAAATGGCTAAGTTATGCATAAAGTTGAAACACCCATTGAAATACTTTGAACTGCATTTTACCTTAGTTTCTCATATTGTAGTCACTGGTTCCAGCAGCAAGAAGTGTCTTTGATTGGACAGTGGGTCTTGAACCTGCGACCTGTTCAGGTGAGTGAGGGCGTGTGAGGGTGTACTGGGTGTGTGTGTGTGAGGAGGCGAGTTCTGAGTAGGAGATGGGAGTTGGGGGGCTGATCGGCAAAGGACTGTTTTTTTTACAGGTTTAAAAGAACGACATCGAGGGACCATTTTCTTTATTTTAGGTTTTGACTATAATGGGAGGGTGGGGGTGCCATTAAACACCAGGGAATAAAAAACTTGCAAACAGGCATGGCAATCAGTGGGTGTGGGGGCTGCCACTAGACCAGTTTTGTTGTCTTTCCCTTTTTGTTCGTTTGGTTTTGTTTACACAACAGAGTTTCTTAACTCAGTTTACAGTACAAGTCACTTATAATGGACTGGACTGTGTGGAGCACTTTTTGTCCATTATAAGCAGCTATCTGAGGTATTGAAAAGAGGCTTTTTTTTTACTTGCAGTCACTCATATACCCCTTGCCCAGAGCCCTTGATATGCAGCACACACTTATTTTTTGCTACCCGCCAGCCTACCCAATGTAGCTCTTTAAAAAAGAAATAAACTTACTTCAGATGCTACGCAATGACACAGGGTTGAAGAGGTGCTAAAACTAGAAACACAAACAGATGTCTATGCTGACTCAGTGTGCATTCACCTGCCCCCACTCCCCCCAGCAGCAAAAGGTGTCTGGTTTCTACTTTTGCTGACTCGGACTCCTCCCCCCAACACTGAAAGGCATCTGGTTTTTACTTTTACTCACATATTAGCTCAGTTTGCATTCAGCTTGCACTCACCTGCCACACACTGCACCACAACTCATATCTGTCCGTTTAGCTCCAGCATTCTACATCTATATCTTTAGAAGGTCCTGACTAAGCAAATCTTCACCTCATTGAAAGCTGCAGAAAATCCAAAGAATCTGTCTACTGAAATCTGACTTTTCAAAAGAGTATTCAAAAGAAGCTTTTTTTTTTACTTGCAGTCACCCATATACTCCTTGCCCAGAGCCCTTGTTATGCAGTACAAACTTATTTTTTAATACCCTCCAGATTATCCAATGTATTTCTTTAAATAAAAAAAATAAACTTACTGTGGATGCTATACGTTGACACAGGGTTGAAGAGGTGCCACAACTAAAAACACCAACAGAAATCTTTGCTGACTCAGTATGCATTCAACTGCCCCCCAGCAGAAAAAGGCATCTGGTTTCTACTTTTGCTGACTCGGGCTCCCACCCCCCTCCAAAATTTGAAATGTACCTGGTTTTTACTATCACTTACATTCTGGATCAGTTTGCATTGCACTCACCTGCTACACACTGCAACACAACTTGTATCTGTTTGTTTCACTCAAGAGCTCTACACCTATAGCTTTAGATGGACATGACTAAACAAATCATCACCTCATTGAAAGCTACAGAAAATCCAAAGAATCTGTCTACTGAAATCTGACTTTTCACTTGCATGTTAGAGCAGTCGGTTTTCAAGCAATGGGGGAAGTAAAAGGGCAGGAGGCATGGTCTCAGGTGCGGTTGAAAATTTAGCTGTTTTCCGGTATGGCACAGTTAAATCTTTTTTCATGAGACAGTTTCCTTTTTCGCGATGATGAAAAAAGATTAGCGAAAAAGGAACCTAGCGAGTCATGAAAAAAGATTTAAATAGTTTTCAAAATAAATGTTCAGAGGCCATGGGAGCTGAAAAAAATACACAGTGAAGCTCACCAACTCTCGATGAGCAAGATAAATGTTTGGATGTCTGTATAAGACATCCTTGAGCAGAGTTATGACAGTTTGTTGTGTGGGAAAATGAAAACAAAATGCTGGCTCACGAAAAAGGAATTTTTTCTCACAGAAAAAGATGGCCCCTCACAAAAAAGAATCCTTTTTCATGAGACCAAATTCCTTTTTCATTCCATTCTGCTATCCTGGAGAATGAATTTGCATTGAAAATAATGGGAACTTAAAAATTGAATAACTTTGGAACGGATTAATATTTTTACACAACACAAATGCAGGACAGTTCTATGATCCAAGCTCTATCTACCATATAATTTTCACACCAACATTCCACACCATCTGCACGCAGGGCAATGAGGAAAAACAGTGCAAAAAAGGGTGACTTTTAAGGTTTTTACACCATCCGGATCTCAGAATCATACATTCAACTGGAACAAAACTCGGCTCATCTAGAGATCTACCCCATGAGACAGCACATGCCAAAGTTTGTGCAAATCCGTTAAATTGTTGCAAAGTTATTAAAATGCAAAATTTGAGGTTTAACATTAAACTACCTACGCAGCCATAACTATAGGGGCATGACTGTGCCCCTATAATATATATGTATATACACATTATTTTATTTTATTTTTTTAGTTTACAACTCCTTTGAAGTGATATGTACTGAATGTCAGTTTATGAGTTTTTGTACTCTATGAAACTTGAGTTGCACCTGAAACTAGGCCCTCGGTCTAGCATGCTTGCCTGGTAATCAAAAACTTAAATAAATAAAGACAGGAGGAATTTTTAAAATCCCATCTGAAAGGTGATCTTGCAGAATGACTGCAAAAAAAATGTTTTAAAAGGGATTTGAAAAATTACACCTACCTTGTTCTTGAGGTGGGGTAAAAAAAAGAGTAAGCTGAAAATTTGGGGAAAAATGTTAAACAACAAAGTTGTGAGTAAAAGTTCCAAATGCATTAAAAAGCCATTAACTATACTTATGTTGTTTTTAATCAGTTTGAGGTCGGGCACTTTATGGAGAGGAGCTTCACCTTTACAGATTGGATTAAATCATTGTACCTAGTAGAGATGTAAGCAAGTGATGGGAATGGTAGGTATTGATATGGGTGTCGGGTGGGGGGAGGGACTAAACATCAGTGGATATTCTTCTTCTTTTCAGATTCAGGGAAAAAAAAGGAATGCTGATGGATGGTTTCCTTTTTTTCATGTACCCAACACCGGGGATTGAGTAGTCCGGTGTCAGTGGATTGTTTGGCGACACTGAGGGTGGACACCTTTGTGTGGCATACTGAGTGTGTGTGTGTTGCAGGTGTTGTTTGCTGGCACTGGGGGGTTGGACACCCTGATGTTGAATGTTTAAATAAGAGATGGGTTGAGCGGGGGGTGGGAGAAAATGGCAGTGGGATTGAGCATCCTTCACTGTTTTAATTTTTTATATTCACTCGGTAGGGTAGGTGGGAGGGGGTAATACTAAGGGAAGGAAGGACTGAGTACCTGCCACTGTTTTATTGGATTCTCTTGGGTGAATACCCACAGTGGGATAAAGCACCCTTTGCCTTTGTTCTTATTGAATGTTTAAATAAGAGAGATGGGTTGGATAGAGGGTAGGATATAGCAGTGACAGGACTGAGAATCCTCCAATGTTTGTTTTTTTTTAATATATTTGCTGGGTCATGCAGGCAGGAGGGTGTGATACTGGTGGTGGAATTGAGCACCCACTACCAGGTTTCTTGTAATTGCTGGGGCAGGAAGGAGTGATACTACCAGCAGCAGTATTGACCACCTGACACTGGCTTTACTTAACTGCTTAGTGGGTGGATGTTGATATGGTGGCCACAGACAGGAAAATGCTGTGGTCATAATGCAAAATCTCTGCTCTCCGCATGACAGCAGAAAACAAAACACTGGGCAGCACCAATAAAGTGGAATAAATTGCTCAGGGAACATTGCTGTTAGGATCTACAAGCTGCTCAAGAAAAAAACAACACTTCCATCTTGCATTTTCCAGCCTTGTTATTGGCCATGATCTTCCAAGGAAAAAAAGGCAGAGAAAGGTGGAGAGTGGGACAAACTGGGGAGAAGATCAGGTATTCCAAAACTGTGATAAGTTTACCTTCTCTTAAAGGTGTTGGGAACAGACCCACCCAACTGCTTGCCCACCCTTCTGGAGGGAACTGTGCCATCTAGTGGGCCTTCCACAAGCCATTTCCAAGACTTGTGGGATCCTATTTGACTGGATCAACCCGGGTTGCTTTGGCCCTATGGCTTACTGGACTACCTTTTTTCTGGAACTCACTATAGACTGGCCTGCCCTGTGGCACAATTGCCACAAATTTGTTACTCAGGACATGCTGAGGCTTATGTAGGTACATTTACTCCATAATTTGTATTATTCCCCACAAAAGCTGGCCAGACTTGGTTTAATATCCTCACCATTATGTATTCGTTGTCACCAGGGGATGGCACATTATACAGTACTATATTTTCTTGACTTGTTCTAAGGTGGCTTTATTATGGGCCAATATCCAACATGGAGTAGACCCTCTTCTAGGTCTAGCAGATTTGTTTACTCCCAAAATATGTTTGCTAGGTGACTATTCTGGGATCTTAGTCCTCAATCGTAAATACTACATGGCCCTTATCTCTATGTCCATCAAATAAATTGGTACTCAGGCATTGGAAGGATAATGATGAAATCTCTTACACTGAATAGCTTAATGAGATGTTAGCCAACCTCAGAAAAGAGAAGGTGATTGCAAGCCTTACCAACAGGCTAGAAAGGTACAGGAAAAGCTGGGACCCTTACATACCTTATATTCCTTATAATCCATACGTATTGGTACATTTCAGTACATTCAAGCCATTAAGATTGTTTTTTTCTGTGCTGGGGAGGTTAGGGAGGATGGGGAAGGGGGGACGGGAGATGGGGTGGACAGCTTTATCATGACAATACATCTCTGTTCATTATCTCATGTCAATTTTATACCTGTCCTCTGTATGGTAAACTTTTCAATAAACTTTGAACTGGAAAAAAAAGCTGTGATAGGCTGAGGAGAAGCAAGTCTCCCAAAATCCTCTCACAGCTCAGATTGATCACAATATGTTTGCCAGCAAAGCAAGCAAACATACAAATGAAATATTATTCACAGTTATAATGTATGGTGTTTCTATAGCGACCATGAAAATTCTCCCTCCTATCCCTACTAGCTTGCCATGGAAATACATGCTTCTTATCCTGTCACAGATAAAACAGGGTTCATGACTCCATCTAAGGATTTCTGTTGTGTGTCTTCTGTGTGTATTTGAGCAAGCATTCTACCAGTCTAGTTGAGCAGAATGTTGAATTATTGCATTTCATGCAATCCATACATTCCGGATACATTGCATTTATACAATAGGTGTGAAAATAAATTTATTAAAGTAAACATGTTATTTTGGGCAACAGGACCAAGATAAACGAAGTTGGTCACTGAACACACTCACAGATGTATCTCAATCATTCTGGTCACACTGAGCAAGCACAGACATTTATTCTGTCTTGTGATGATAAATTTCTGAGCATGCTGTATGATCAACTTCACTTATTTTTTCCCCCCAGACTGCCTATAAAAGCAAGCTATTATGACTGACTATTTAAGCCTTTCCTGGTAAAACTCTTTCAATAAATAAACAAAATATGAGATTTCATTTTTTTATTGAATATACAGTTGTCTATGGAGTTTGCATTTTTTACTTTTGCAGCTTTTAAGTACTTCCATGACAAACTACCTAAAAACCTGTTGCATAAATTAGATATGCCATGGTTGACTTAAGATATTATTTTTCTCATTATTTGCAGGTAATGGTCTATTGCTAACTCGCTCATGGTTTTGCCACTCATGAGAAATCAGACTAATACCCTGCCCTCATGAAGATAAAAATGATATCTTTACTCAGCCCATGTGAAATTCTCTAGTTAAAAAATGCTAGAAGGACTGCTTTCTCTGTGGTGTAAGGATATATTTTAAAATAACAGTAAAAACTAGTTTTGAACCAAAAACCTTTGTTTTACATATTGTTAAATTTGGACCCATTTTTAAAAAATCCCAATAAGGCACTCCAATATGTACTATATGTTATGGGATAGAGACACTTTGAGCAATTAAAGACACTTGGTGATACCGTGGGCCTCACAATGCACACAAAGCATACAGTTATTCCACATCACTGCACATCATGTCATGCCTTATCGCTTAATGCATATAGTTCCAAGCAACCTCTGCCAGACCGTAAGCAAGACCACTGGTTTTCAGCTTTTACTGGAAACCCCCAATAAAATTCTGGAATTTGGGCTGCCTGAACACCTGTAAAAACAAAGATTTCATGGAATTTGGAATTTTATGCCAGATCAGTAAATTTACAAAACTTGTATTTTTCTTATAACTGCCTCCTGTTCTACTTTTAATTTGCTTTATGTAATGCTGTGTACAATATACTAAGCTTTCTTTTATTCTGTTTATTTATACACATATTAAAGAATGACAGCAGAATCAGGGTAAAATCCAGAAATTAGAGTAACAATCACCGGTGCAATTTCTGGAATTCAAAGTCTTGAAAACAGAATTTAATTGTTTTAATCACCGTAAATCAGTGGCCTTGACCGTAAGTCTATGGGTTGATGAACTTTAGTCTAAATCTGTTTCCAGAGTTGTTAGTATGGTCTTACATCTCTGGATATAGTAAGAAAATATGCTCAATTATATTGTGGAAATTGCTCAAGAGATTCTAGTGTACAAAAAAATGACCACATATTATAATTTGTGTATGCAGTAATAAGATGAGATGCTACTGGGAGTGCTGGGTAAGAGGAGTAATCTTCGTAGGCAACACCAGTGGGGTCCTGCAGGGCTCAGTGCTGGGGCTGGTGTTGTTCAATGTCTTCATCAATGACATTGGAGATGGCATTATGACAAAATGTGTCTATTCACAGATGACACCAAGCTCTGTGGGAGTGGACACAGCTGAAGGGATACAGGACCTACAGGAAGATCTGAAAAAGCTAGGGAGGTGGTCCAGGATCTGGCAGCTTGGCTTCAATGCCAATAAATGCAGAGTTATGCATATGGGAGCCAAGAATCCTAGGACAGAGTACTACCTGGGTGGAGTCGAGTATCTGCATCAGAGGAGGAGAAGTACCTGGGAGTGATGATCACTAGTGACCTGAAGCACTCCATGCAGTGCAAGAAAGCAGCTACAAAGGCAAACAAGATGCTGGGATGCATATCTAGGTGGATCAGTAGTAGAAGAGAGGTTATACTACCCTTGTACAGGTCACTGGTAAGGCCGCATCTAGAGTATGGAGTTCAGTACTGGTGTCCATACCTCAAAAAGGACATTAACTTGCTGGAGAAGGTCCAGAGGAGGGCTACAAAGATGATAGCTGGTCAGCAGGGTAAGGCATATGTGGAGAGGTTTATGGCACTGAACATGTACTCCCTGGAAGACAGGAGAGAGAGAGAGAGAGAGGACATGATTGGGACCTCCAAATATTTGAAAGGGATAAATTAGGTTGATAAGAGAGTCTCTTTAAGCTGAGTGGCAACCATAACATGAGGGGGCAAGTCTTAAGCTGGAGGGTGGGAGGTTTAGGAGGGAGGTCAGGAAGCACTTCTTCACAGAGAGGGTGGTGGACACTTGGAATGCTCTGCCAGAAGAGGTAATCTCATTGAAGACAGTGGGCAGCTTTAAGAGAGGCTGCGACAGGTATAGGGGGAGAGTAAGGTTCATGGGTTGGGAGGATGGGTGGAGTGGGGAGAGGGGCAGGGACAGTTGCTCAAGCCGTGGACCCTGCAGCACAAGCAGATTTGATAGACCAGATGGTCTTCTTCTGCTGGCTTCTTTGCATGTTCGTATGAAACACATGGCTTACCTCAGCAAGTTCAAGTCAGGGCCTTCTCAACCTGATGGCTACTTATCAGTTTTAAAGCAGCCCTTCTGGAATGGAATCCTTTTTTGTATCATTGTTATTGATTTTAATGTTTATACATTGTGCTTGTTATTTATGTAACTTGATGTAAAATATTTCTATATACAGGACGGCCCTGAAAACAGGCATTGCCTAGTGCATTATTCTGTTTAAAAATAAACTACAACCCTATGTGCCCAGATCTCAAAATAGGGATCTGCTTCATTAACTCAGAGGATGCAAAGCCATTTGGAATGAAGGCCTTTGTGGTAGCTGCTCTTACTACCGGGAGAGAACCACCAAGGGATCCTTATGGTGTGTGAGATTGTATGTCTGCACTTGTGTATGAGATTTTGGCCCTGTCCAGACTAGCAATGAGCTATAAAAACATTTTTTAAAACGTTACCGTTCAACCCATGCGTCCACATTAAATAGCTGAATCGGTTTTTAAACCGTTACTCTGCATCCGCATTGGTGTTCTTTCTCCATTTTCTGGTAACATTTTGAAAAGTGTTACAGTCCTCTGGAGGCCGCCCCTACCCACCCATTTCCCAGCAATCAGTGCTGCACTTCACGCTGCTACACATGGTCCCATAAGGCATTGCAGCATCTCCATGTAAACAGACCACTGACATGCAGGCGCCTGATTTAAACACTGCTGTTTTGCTCTGCCTGAATCGCTGGTTCATGAAGCGGCTGGTACTGATAAGGGAGAGACAACATCGCCGGGTAGCACGCCACTTGCAGGCACATAGATTTCAACAGATGCAGCAGCATACTGTTGCTGCTGTGAGGGATCTGCTTCTCTCAATAACACTGAACACTGTGACAGTTGACAGAGTAGTGTGGAAACATCCAAGGTCCACTGACTGGTGGGAGCAGATAGTGCTTTCTTCTTTGACTGATGAGCAATGGCTCAGTAATTTCCACATGCCTAAACAGACTTTTACAGCTTTGTGCACAGAACTGAGCCCACATAAAGCGGTCCAACACAGTACTGCAAGGCTTTTTGAAGTGCAGTGACGGGTTGCCATTACCTTGTGGTGCCTTGCCACCAATGTGGAATATCGAACCCTTAGGCACCTGTTCAGGGTTGGCAGATCTACTGTTGGTGAGATTGTAATTGATGTGTGCAAGGCCATTGTCTGTGTCATACTACCCAAGGTGATCCGAATACATAATGTGCCAGACATCATACAGGGGTTCGAGAGTGAGTGGGGTTTCCCCAATTGTGGGGGGCAATTGATGGAACCCACTTCCCAATTCTGTCACCTCCTGGTAATGCCTGTGAATTCTACAACAGGAAATCCTACTATTCTGTAGTGATGCAGGCTCTGGTTGACCATAAATTTTGTTTTCTGGACATTAACGTTGGATGGCCTGGCAAGGTTCACGATGCTCGGGTCCTCAGGAATAGTAAATTATACAAGCTGGAACAGAGTGGTCAGCTGTTCCCTTCTATGCCTCGAGACATCAGCAGGGTCAGTGTACCAGTTGTGATATTGGGAGACCCAGCCTATCCTCTTCTGCCTTGGCTCAAAGTCTATTCTGATTTTGGAAATGACCTTCGCCATAATTTTAACTACCATCTGAGCAAGGCCGAATGGTAGTGGAATGGCTCGACAGATTGAAAGACCATTGCAGACGTCTACTCAAGAGAAATGAATATGCCATTCAGAAAGTCCCTTATGTGATAGGAGCCTGCTGTGCATTGCACAACCTCTGTGAGGAAAAGTCAGAGGCCTTTCTGGCAAGTTGGGTCTCAGACGCCGAGAGCTGCCAGTTCCCTCAACCAGCTGATCAAGACTGTCCTCCCCCAGGTGAATTATCTGTGGCAGCCATGAATCGCCAGGCCACTAATATACGGGATGCACTAGCAGAATATGTCAAAAACCATTAATGTGTAAGACAGTACTGGCAGTTGTATCTGTGAGCCACTAAGCAGCTCAGCATAGAAGTGGTACATGATATATATTTGTGAAGTTAAAGCAGAACAAGCCATAGATGTTAACATGCTTCTTTATTGCAACTGTCATGAGAAACTACTCAGATAGAAACAGAAAAGGAAGCACTTGTAATAACATATACATAGTTAGTTAAAACTTCTGAAGTTAATTGTAAAAATAATTGTTTCAGCAGTTAATATTGAAACGGGTATGTTGTTGCATGACTTTTAAAAATGCATTTGAAATGTATGTAACCTTAATACAACAACTATGCCCTAAAACTGTAGTGTTTTTAACACTGGAATTGCTAATTAAGCATTTTAATAACCTGTACTGTACAACAGCATAACTGTTAAAATATAGTTTAAACGTTAAACTTTTGAATACGAAACTCGTGGTTCTGTGAATGTGCACTGCACAATATGTATTAAAACCATAGATAACACCTATAAATGTGTGTCGTCATTATTACTGCAGTGCTGCAATGACAACACCTCACAGCAGTAACACAGTAACTAGCATTAACAGTAGAAAGTTAGCCATGTATTCTGACTGATTGCTCAAAAGCAGTACTTGTCAGTAGTGCCAGAACAAGAAGGTGATGTATATCACTCATCATGCAGTCAGAGGCACACATGTGGTCAGAACCTTATTAATGTACTGACAGATACCCATACATACAAGGTTGTCCAAGTATCATCATCACCCATTAAGGCCTGTGTGAAACCGCCATGGAAAAAAGTACCAGTATGATCAAGGTTACTGCTGTAATGTTGTCCCATGTCACTGTGTGTGTAGATTGTGACATAGCATCACATATATTGGCAGCTTGTCCAACACGTGAAGCCACTACACCAGCAGCATTCATGTTGTTCACTGATGCAGTACTGACCACCTGCATGGGAGCAGTACTCAGTGATGCCTGTGCTGACGATAATGGGGTGGGGTTACCAAACGTGGGTACTGGTGCAGTACTGACCACCCGCATGGGAGCAGTACTCAGTGATGCCTGTGCTGACGATAATGGGGTGGGATTACCAAAAGTGGGTACTGGTGCAGTCGCTGCATAAGGAAAGGACAATGCACTGCCACCACACTGTGAAGCGGGAGCAATACCACCTGATATTTCAGGTTCATGGTTATAACTTGCAGTAGTTTCAACCAGTGAAGGAGTACATGTTTGTGCATTTTGTGCTGCCACAATAGGAGGATGATAATGGCCAGACAGTAGCACTAACATATTTCTGAAAAACTCTGCATTCTGCTCTGCCTCCTGCCTACGTAACCTTTCTTCCATCTCCCTCTGCTCCCTGACCCTCTCCCTCTCCATGGCCATCAACTCCTTATGTTGCTCCATCAGCATTTTCCTAGTGGGCTCGAAGACTACTTCAGCAAGCTCCTGCATCCGACTGACCCTCTTCTTCTTTCTGAGGTTGCATAGTGGCTCACTGTTGGATGTATGCTTGTGCCGAGCGGCATTCACATCAGAGGATGCAGTGCGGCTGCCAGATGTTCCACATGGGCTTGATGTGCCCTCACCAGAAACTCACTATCTAAGCTGATGGATGACTCGGCAGCCTGACCAACATATGCAATAAATAAGGTTAGCACATGCTGAGTTGGTATGCTGTTTTGGGGTGTGGGCGGTGGAAGGCATACATAATGGAGCAAATGGCAACACACCTGATTCTAGAAGCTCAGTGACAGGGTAGTCATCTACATCAAGTTCAGGGTCAGGAGGGTCAACCTCTGTTTCAAGTTCACTGCTTTCAAGGACATGCAGTGGATCAGATGTGGGTTTGTGCCCAATATTACGATCAAGCTGGTCAAAAATGGACATACAACCCGACGACCGCCAGATCAGCGATTGCTGTCCTTCACCTTATGATACCTGACCTTTAGCTGCTTTATTTTATCTCGACACTGTTTGGCTGACCGCTCAATTCCATTTTCAAATAAATACTCAGCCACCTTCTGGGATACTACAGTATTTCTCCTGAAACTATTTAACTCCTCTTGTACACACTCCTGTGACCAAAAATCAAGCAGGAGTTTAGTGGCCTCTTCAGGCCAACTTGCGCTACAATCACTCATGATGCAGTGTATAGTGCTACTGAACTGCACAGAGGAGGGTATTTAAACATTCCTGCTCAGCGCTGTTGACACTGTGGCCCAGATATTCAAACTGCACCAGGCTGTGGCGCGAAGCACAAGTAGCTCAACTTTGTTGCGGGTGTGTGCGGGGGCGATATTCAACAGGCTGGCTATGGCACAACTGCTGAATATTGCACCTTGGCCACCCCATTGTGCATGATGCAGTGGCACTGCGCCAGCGCAAGTGGTCAGAGTGGAGCCATGCACAACACCTGCTATATTCAAGTGAGACATGCAAATGGGGCCATAATTATGCAAGGCACACAGGGCCATTGCATCTCTCATTATGCTTCATTGCATACCATTAGCATGCAGGGCGCCGATCCCCTGATGACTTGTGCCTGGCGCCGCCACAGCAGCCATCGGGGACCAATGCCCCTGCAGCCCGATCGTGGAAGTCCCATAAGTGAAAGAAAAGGCCAATATCCTGGTGGTCCAGTGGACCTCTATGTGCCCGATTGTGGGCATCATTGAATTCCCCAAGTCCGATATCCGTGGTGGTCCAGTGGACCACACAGAGCCGATGCGGGCATCGTTCATCACCCCAAGTCCGATATCCCTGGTGATCTAGTGTACCCCACCCACCCACCCACTGAGCCCCACCCACCACTCTCCCTCCCCATCAGCCAGACTGGCAGCAGCACTCCACCTGCCTGCCACCCGCCACCCGCCGACTGACAGCTCAGTAGGGCTGCATGCCCATTGGTGCAGAGCATGAGCCAATGGGCATGCAGCCATCGATAGTCAGTCCAGATATGTGAATGAATTCATTCACATATCTGGACTGAAGTATCTGACATAAACTATACCATAGCTCATGCTCCGAACCAATGGGTGCAGCTCTACTGAGCTGTCAGTCGGCGGTTGGCGGCGGGCAGGCGAGTGGTGCTGCTGCCCACGCTGATGGGGGGAGCGGGTGGTCGGGTAAGGCGGGTGGCAGGCGGGTGGTGCTGCCACCCACTGGCTGACGGGGGAGCGGGTGGTGGGGCTCTGTGGGCGGGTGGGGTGTGGGGTACACTAGATCACCAGGGATATCGGACTTGGAGGGTGATAAATGATGCTGCAATCAGGCTCTGTGCGGTCCACTGGACCACCAGGATATCAGACTGGGTGGGGTGATGAATGATGCCCGCGATTGGGCTTCATGTGGTCCACTGGACCACCAGGGATATTGGACTTGGGGGGGTGATGAATGATGCCCGCGATCAGGCTCCGTGCGGTCCACTGGACCACCAGGGATATCAGACTTGGGGAGGGATTCAGCGATGCTCGCGATTGGGGCATGGGGGTGCGCCACCAGGTGCAGCAGGAACAAGTGATGGCCACCCACAGGTAGCAGCTGCTGTGTTGTGCCCTGCAATGCAGCAGCTCACCTGTGGTGGTCTCCTGTTCCTTTGTTGAGGCGTAACTTTGTGCAAGCGAGGTAGGGTTGCGCGTACATGACTCTGCACAGCCCAGGCTGAATATCGGGCTGTGCAGGTTTTGCATGGGCACACCCCCCCACCTGTGCCTGCATACATTACTGATGCGCTCCGGCACATCGGGATTTGTGCGGCGCACTTTTCTCTTTTAAATATTGCACCGGGGCGCATCAGTGGATTGTGCATGGTGCAACACTGTTGCGCCATGTGCAACCCTTTTGAATATCTGGGCCTGTGTGTACTTCCTGGTAGGCACCATTCGCACATGCCACAATACCGCACTATGCTCTGGGAAGGAAAGCAGTGCATTGTGGATCGCTGGAGGACACATTTCAGAAAAACACTTCGTTCACCCGTCCGCACTACTCATTTGAATGAAGAAAAATCAGGTAACGTTTCAGCAACGGGGCTAAAGACCTGCTTTTTGGTGGTTTTAAAAACGGTTTACAGAACGCTTTTTAAAACATTACAGGTTTGGACGCAACCGTTTTTAGAGCAAGCGGTAACATTACAGGACACCAGTAACATTATCAAAGCACTAATCTGGACAGGGCCATTATCTCAATAAATTCTGCCAGTCAATTTTGCAATAGATTGCTTCAGTTGTGTGTGTTTCCTAAAGAGTGCATCTCTTTTTGTTATCAGTCATATTCTCTGGGATATCCATTCCTCATGGTAACACCATTCACTGGTACCATGAGTGCCAGCCATTTGCTGCTTTTCCTTATTACCTGGAATTCCCTCTCTGGAAATGTTAAGAAAGTCATCAGTATTGCTGCTTTCAAATGAGCCATGTTTGCATACCTCAATACCCCATGCAACTGGTCCCTCATCTGTTTTTCTGATCCATCAATCTACTAGCCATCTGTCCTTGACATGTACATACTCTTCCTTGTCTGTCTTATACAGTAGTAAATGTGTGCTGTATATATTTATAGTAAATTTTGCAACTGTTTACCTTCTGTTTATTAACTTCATGGTATGCTTATCCCTAATTATGCTCTCTTCCGGGCAGATAGGCACAGCAAGAGAGGTGGGGGCTGTGCAATGTATGTCAAATCCTCTCTCAATGCCACTGAAGTCCATACACCAGCGTCACAATACGGTGCCCAGGTTCTCACAATAAAGCTCAGCCTGGGTAACAAAACACTCCACATCATCTCGGCCTACATCCCCCCGAGAAATCAAAAACTCGCATTCGACTCTATTCTTCAAGTCATCTCCCATCTACCCAACACTAGCGAAGTCATCGTGATGGGGGATTTCAATGTAAACTGGTTATCCCTGGCCTCTTCCAGCTACAAAGATGCCGCCCGGGCCTTTGATCTCACCCAACTAGTCACCTCCCACACCAGAAGGGACCCCAGATCCGGGACCTCCACCCTCCTGGACCTCATCTTCACCAACCGGCCAGGTAACCTCT
Source organism: Neoceratodus forsteri (assembly GCA_016271365.2). Classification (NCBI taxonomy): domain Eukaryota; kingdom Metazoa; phylum Chordata; order Ceratodontiformes; family Ceratodontidae; genus Neoceratodus; species Neoceratodus forsteri. Next base: position 48,714,742 of record CM057451.1, read on the forward strand.
CATGACTACAGTCTCCCGATGCTATCAGCGACCACTCCCCAGTAACTTGCTGGTGGTCGTGCAAGTTGCCCCCTACACTCCCTAAAATCTCCTGGCAACGTAGACTTAAAAAGGGCGGTCTAAAGAACCTTAAAGCCCACCTAACCAACAGAAACTGGCTACCCATTTACACTGCCCAGTCAGTTGACTTCGCTCTGGCTTACTTCATAACCACCTTCAACAAAGCCTGTGACTTATACGCCCCCTTTTCTAAGCAAGTTGCGAAATCCAGATCCACCCCTTGGATCACACCCCCACTACTTAGCCTGCTTCAGCAAAGAGATAACCTCTGGCACAAAGCCTTAGACTCCCAAAGCACCCTGGATAGAACAACTTTACGGAGGCTCGTAATAAATGTGCTTGGGCTGCGGCGGGCAAAAGCCCTCTACTACCAACACACTAACCTCTACCTGGGGTGCTGGGAAAAATTTCTGGGACAACATAAAGGAGCTCAGTGGCAAATCTGCCCCCCCCACCCCACGCAACTCACTATTAATGGTGAGGTCACTCAGGATCATCCCACTATCGCTGAAGCCCTTAGCTCGGCCTTCTCTGATCTCTCCACACCCTCCTCCTCACTCCCCCAACTCGAGTTCTTCCAACACCCCCTTCCGGCCGGTCATCACCTACCACGAGGCAAAATGCTATATTACCAGGGCTATCTCTAATACCCGCTATAAGCAATGACACCTTGATCTTAAACTCCTGAGGCTCTCCCTTGATGCCACGCTACCCCACCTCACTAAAATTCTTAACCTCTCACTCTGCCTAGGCCAGTTCCCTCTACCTGAAGAGAGCCATAATCACTCCCATCCTGAAGGGCGGGGACCCCACTGACACCAGTAACTACAGACCCATCTCTATACTGCCACCTCTCCAAAGCCCTAGAAAGAATAGTCTCTGACCAGCTAACCGAACACCTAACTAACATATGCTCCTCAGCCAGGAGCAGCATGGCTTCGCTCAGGTCATAGTACCATCACCGCTCTCACAGAGCTCACCTCGTTCCTACATGAAGCCCTCGACACTATGGCTCAATTGCCGGGGCCATATCGTGGACCTAACCAAGGCCTTCGACACGGTCAATCACGAGCTTCTGCTTCAGGTCCTCCCTACACTAAATGTGGTCCCGAGACATTGACCTGGTTCAAGGATTACCTCGCAGGGCCGTGCGCAACAAGTCAGGATATGCTCTACCCTCTCCACCCTAAAACAGTTTCCTCTGGGGTCCCTCAGGGGTCTATCCTAAGCCACTGCTGTTCACCCTCTTCCAAAACTCCCTCCCTAAGGCTTGCAGCGGTCAGTTGCTCCTCTATGCCGATGATGCGGTTCTGTTCGGAAACACGCCCACCCTACCGCCTCCAGCAGACCCTTCAAAGGCAATTCCGGGAACTAGAGACCTGGTTCTCTGAACACCGCCTAATTATCAACTATAAAAAAACTAAGTCCATGATTTTTGCCCACCGCCAAAGTCCTTATAGTCAGTCTGCTCTCCTCATCAACAACGCAATAGGTGCCCCTCTGGAACAAGTTTCCGATTTCAAATATCTAGGTGTCACTTTAGACACCTCCCTCTCTTACCAGAGGCATACCCAAATTCTCTCCTCCTCTATCAGCTCTAGGGTAGGCCTCCTGTACCGGCTCAAGCACTGCTTACCCCCCAAGGCTATGCAGCTCGCAGTCACCTCCTCCATCCTCTCCCTGGTGGACTATGGGATCACTATATACGGCTCAGCTGAACCCACCTCCCTGAATAGGATAAACATTGTCCTGAACAAAGCCTGCCGCCTAGTCACTGGTTGTAGAGGCTAACCCACACCTGTGATCTTTATGCTTTATCTGGCTGGCTAAACTTCCAACATCGATTACAGTTCCACACCTGCATCCTCTCAAAAAAAATACACCTTCACCTAGCCCCCGTCGGACTTTTCCCCTTAATCAGTTCTGCACCTCACGGATGCAATACGAGACTCTCCGCAAGCTCCCCTTTCCTTGTACCTCAATGTAGAACCTCTCTAGGGCAAAGATCCTTCCGATACCGAGCGCCTCTCTGGCTCAATGCGTTACCTCACTCACTTGCACAGACCCACAGCATCTCTCAATTTAAAACAGACCTCAAAGCTCACCTCCTTGAAAGAGCCATATGTGACTGCGGCTAACTCTGCTCACCCAGATGAACGCCTTCCCTCCCCCTACTCTTGACTCAGGGTCTCACAAGGCCCCACGTAACTCACCAATTCCCTGCCTGGGTAACCCAAGATTGCAGCCTAACTTCCTTATCAGTCATTAAGTTTTGCCTGGAATACTCCTGTGATTTTGTTATGTATATTCTATCTGTTTCAAGTATGTTCTCTACTGTATCTGTCTTCCCTCCACCCTTTGTAACCGACGTGGAGCCTTTGCAAAAGAGTCTGTGACTCAAAGGTTTGTAATTCCGATTGTTTCCAATAAATAAATAAATAAATAAATCTTGTAACTGTTGTGAATACAGGGTACCTATTGCTGTGTCTGTCCCCCCGTGACTCTCTTGAAAACTAGACAGCTTAAATGGGGGATATGCTGGCATACACGATTCTTTTTTTTTTGCATTATTTGTTTATCCCCCTCTGTGCTCCTGGTGATCCCCACTCCTTCAGGCTCCTTCCAAGTCCTCAACGATCCCCACTGGCCTTACCCAAGCTCCTTCACCTCACAATGCAGCTGGTCCCTGGGATATCCCGGACGTAACCTTTCACCGGGTGGGTCCCCCTCCTCCAGGGGGGAAGGCACCGGTGGGGAGTCCAGTGCACTCTCGATACGGCCCAGGGATGCTGCTGAGGGAAGGAAGCTCATTGAAGGCACCAGAGGAATTGGGGGATGGAAAGCAATCATCCAGCGGCCACCACCGAGTGGTATTTCCAGTTTTCTAGGTTCCCTCATCGCACTGCTCATGCAGTGCCTCCAGTCTCCACTGGGGGCCGCTGCTTAGTGAGGCAGTCCCCAACCCCACGCCAGGATAGGAGAGCAGTCCTTCAGATGCTCAATCCTATCCTCCCCCTGCCGATCTGGCGTCCCGAGTCTGTTCCCAAACCTGGGTCACCGGCATGTTTTGAGGTAAGGCACCAGCGCCTCAGCCCTCTGCGCCACCGGGCCGGCCTTACACACAATTCTAATTAAATAAATTAAAGGAACTGTGTAATGTTTTAGGAATAAAAAAATATATAGAATAGTGGATGGGCAACTATGCGCAACCAGTGGGTTGTGCCACCGAGGGGATCCGATTCCCTGTGACCTCGAGAGCGACGCTTGAGAGGTCTATGGGAATCAGATCTCCGAGGTGGCACAACATACAGGTTGGGCATAAAGTTGACCATCCACTATTTTTTATAGTGTATGGTACACAATATTATTCTTTTTGTATTACTGGACTAAAAAATAATCAAATTTTCAGTTTCCTCCTGGTGTGCTGGCAGTTAGGGTGGTTGCTAGGGTGGGGATATGAAGTTGCTAGGGAGCAGATATCCATCACTGGATAGTGTAACCTTTGATTGGTTGCTAATCAGGTCTGGGCTGGATTTTCAAAAAAAAAACAAACATGGCAGCTGAATTCCTCGCTTAGCGAGAGGTGACAGCAAGGAGACTCCAGGAATACGGATTGTAAATTAAATTTATATATCTGGCTGATCCTGCATTTTCATTTAATTCTAAATATCTGGCTGATCCTGAAGTACTCAATTTGTGTTGCTCTGTGCAAGTACGGCATACAGGAGATTGAGCTGCCACCAGCTGCCATCATGCCTGGCCTCTTATCTGGTTGAGCCTGCCACTTCTGTGATGATCGGTTCTGTGTGATGTCCATAGTGCAGCAGAATGTAAGTCGTTCTGCTGCACTACGGACATCACTACTGCAGCAGAACAACATTCTTGAGCCAATTTAATTTGGTAGCCATGACACGGGCATCGGCAATTGGGCTCATGCAATAATGGTGACCCAATCCCTGGCGCATGTCATCATGGCTACCGACAGGTTAGGGCAACCGGATTGGGGGTCAATGAATACACCAACGGGATGTCGCTATACGTATGAGCTGAGGGGCGAGCACACACAGTGAGGAGCAGGAGGGATTGTGAGAGGTGGTGCTGCGGTGGGTTGCCGAGCTGGCCCCATGGTGTGGTGGGTGGGTTGGCAGCTTCAATGGGCAGGGTGCTGGGTTTGGGTCCAGGCGTTGATGTGTTTTTGTTGTGCCTGGCCCCAATTTTTATTTTACATGGTTTAGCAACCCCCCCCCAACATGCACCCCCCCTGGAGTTGAGAATCCTTATGTAGGGGGTGCAGGGGGGGGCCAAACCTCCTGCATAAAACATGTAAAACACATGTCCCTGGTGACATTTTGCTGTGCTTGAGGAGTCAGCATGCAAAATTGATTTTCAGCACTCTGGCCGTGATGACTGCGATCACCTTTAGACTTTCGCCATTATCACATAAATCCCTTAATACGGTGGATAACAATGTTTCACCATACACTAAAAATAAATAATCTTTGCCAGGTGAGCTTTCACAAAATTAACTTTCTAAACTACAAACAACATCATTTTTATTCTTTGCTATTACAGAAAAAAATGCTGTCAGTAGAAATAGTCAAAACTCATTCTAAACATAATGAAACATGGGAATACAGAATGAAATTTATCAAATGGATAAGCTGACATGCATTGTGAGTCTGAAGAAGGATTTTTCTGACAATAAGTGGGCACTGTAGACTGTGGGCCCCATATTCAGAGCTGGCTGGGAGCACACACAGGAGCACCATGTGAAAAACTAGTACTGGCCAGCCTTGGCACCTTATTCAGATAGTGCAATCTGAACTGACCACGCTCTCTGTTTGAATAGCTGATCATGGTAGCACTGTGCACAGCAAGCAGTCACCTTGTTTGGCACAGTGTTACCAGAGCACTGGGCCGAAGAACACCCCATAGGGGTAAAGCACAGTGCACAGTGATTAGTGCAGCATCCCCCATGGGCGATATTCAGCCAACACATGCAGATGTGCTCATTGGACATGCATGGCACTAAGGGCCATTTACACGCCCATTATGGACTCATTTGCACGCTAATGCCAGGGCAGAGTGTGCTGGGCCAGGCCTCCAACTAAGTCCTGATTCCTGTCCAAGTAATACAAACATTAATCCTGTTACAGTAGTCTAGTGTCCCTTCCCAGCTCCGATCCCCACCCAAGTAAAAGCATAACATCAACCCTGGTGGTCCAATGTCCCTCCCCAGCCCTGATCCCTGTCCATGTAATGCAAACATCAACCCTCATAGTCTAGTGTCCTTCCCCAGCCCTGATTCCCATCCAAGTAAAAGCATACTGCACATCAACCCTGGTGGTCCAGTGTCCCTTCCCAGCCCCAATCCACTGGTATTAGACGAATGCATGAAATCCTGGTGGTCTAGTTGTCCCTCCCCCCTCCTCCAGTCTCTGATCACCATCCTGACTAGAAATAAATATCGCTGGTAGTCTAGTGGCACCCCATCCTGTCAGGTAGTGACCCACCACCCGCCTTCCCCAAACCAAGCCGAGCCGGCGACTGCCACAGCCCTCCTCATACTGCCACGGCTGGTCATTGACTGAACTGTCACTGAGTCTGAGTACACAGTACACTCTCATTGTTTGATTGGTCAGCCAATGAGTGCAAACTGTATATTGTACATGCTCAGTGACAGTTCAGTCAGTGGCCAGTCATGGCAGTGTGAGCAGGACTGTGCCAGATCCAGCTTGAGTTGGTTTGAGAGGGGGAGGGGTGATGGGTCACCATCTGCCATGGTGAGGGGGCCACTAGACTACCAGTGATATTTATTTCTAGTTGAATGGTGACCGAAACTGGTGGAGTGGGGAGGACACTGACCACCAGATGTTCATGTATTTGTCTAATATCAGGGATCCGGGATGGAAGGGACACTAGACTACCAGAGATTATTACTTTTTACATGGGTGATCAGGGCTAGCAGCCCTTGACAGTGCCTGGACAGGGATGTGGAGCACGCCCTCTGTGCACTGGGTTAGTGAGCTGGGTTTCAAGCATTAAAATGTGCTGGTGCTAGAGCCTTAGTGCTTCTGAAACCTTCAATATGTCACATATGCAGGAGGATCCTCATTTGCATCGACACAGCACAATACTGTGTGTGATGGCACTGTTGGGGGTACACCATGCATATGTGTCCTTTGAATATAGACATGTGCCTGACAGCTGGTGCTGCTCCAGGTTAGTGCGGCATAAACTCACTTTGTACCATGCTAACCTTTTGAAAATAGGGGCCTGTATTTATAATCTCAAGAGTTTTAAAACAATATTCTTAGAGGAAAGAAGAAAATACAGAACAAATCTAAGAAAATATGGAGAGCTGGAGGAGAACCAATAAAGAGATTTAAAATAAGGCCTAATGATTTCACATCAAGGGCAGACTGGCACATGATCATATTTAAACAGTCATGCTGAAGGTGGAACTGGGACAGAACCACAACGTTCAGGTGTAAACATTATAACTGATGAAACATGCCAAAAAAGTACAGCAGTCAAAAAATGATGTGGAAACATCATTTAATATGAATAGAATGTAGCTATAGCTAGATAATAATTTGTGCAATACAGCACTGTTTTATCAAAACTGACAAGGAATGCACCGTCACTCATAGAAACATAGAAGCTGATGACAGAAAAAGACCACTTGGCCCACCCAGTCTGCCCTATTTTCCCTGCCTATATTACCTTTAATGTCCCTACTCGACCTGAGATTACCCCCTCTCTTGCCTTCTTTCTACAATTCCCTTATACCCTATCCCATGTGTTCTCAAACCCCTCAACTGTCTTTGCCCTCACCACCTCCTCCGGGAGGCTGTTCCAGGCATCCACCACCATCTCAGAGAAGAAGAACTTACTTAGATGGCACGAAGATCTGCAACAGGGTTGACACTCCAGGAGGGGTAGAGAAAATGAGAAGGGACCTAAGCAAGCGTGAGGAGTGGCCAAGTGTCTGGTAGCTAAGATTTAATGCAAAGAAGTGCAAGATAATGTACTTGGGGCATAGAAATGCAGGGGGGAGGAGTACATTAAGGAGGATGTACTGATGGCCACCAAACAGGAAGGGAACCTGGGAGTAATCATATCTAATTATCTAAAGGCTACCAAACAAGTTGCCAAAGTGTGAGGAGAGCCAGTGGAATGCTGGGGTGCATAGGGAGAGGTATCATCAGCAGAAGGAATGAGGAGGTGATGCCACTGTATACAACACTGATGAGACCTCATCTAGAGTACTGTATCCAGTTCTGGAAGCGGGACCTCTGGGCCCAGTTAGCTCATCCGGTCAACAAAATGAAATTAAAAAATAAATCTCAATATGTATGCCCGGAAGGAGAGGAAAGGGGGAGATATGATAGAGACTTTCAAATACCTCGGGTGTAATTAAAGAACAAGAGGGTAGCATCTTTAAAAAAAAAAAAAAAAGATGTTCAAGAACAAAGGGCCATGATATGAAAATAGAGTGGGGTATACTTAGGGGTAATGTGAGAAAGTATTTTTTCACAGAAAGGATGGTGGATCCATGGAACAGCCTCCCAGCAGAGGTTGTAGAGGCAAAAATGGTAGGGGAATTCAAAAATGCATGGGACAGACATAAAAGAACTCTAGTAATAGGAAAGAAAGGGTAAGATGCATATCATTTAGGATATGCGGTATATGAAACGAAGGAAAATGGGCAGACTAGGTGGGCCAAGCGGTCCTTACATGCTGTCAAATTCTATCTTTCTACTTTCTCATATTTCTCCTAAGCCTCCAACCCTCCAGCCTCATAGAATGATCCTTTGTCTTCGAGCATCTTTTTCAATGGAAGATGTTTCCCTCCTGCACTTTGTTTATACCTGTGAGATATCTGAAAGTCTCTATCATGCCACCTCTCTCTCTCTCTTCTCCTCCAGTGGTGGAACAGAGGCACATCCCTCCAGTTGTGCCTCTCCACAATTCATTCACCACTTTGGTGGAGCATGGTTCGTCTATGGAGGCACCCGCAGTGGAGACCAAGGAGTATGCTGGGAACCTTCACAATAAAGACCCACAGGAGGGTGGCACAAGACCCCGCTGGAGAAGGAAGCAACTCCTGGTGGGGGATTCAATTGTTAGGGGGTAGAACTGTGGGCGGGAGAGAGGAAGGGAGTGAGGGAGTGAGGGAGGGGAAAGGGAGGAAAGGTGCCTGCCAGGTACCATGGCTTGAAGGGACAAGAATCGAATCCTCAAGATTGTGGGAGCAGCTGCAAGGGGGAGTAAGCTGGATGTCATTATCTATCTAGGGATGAATGACCTGGCTGACAATGGGATCAGAGCAGTGCAACAGGAGTTTGTGGACTTGGGAAGGGGCCTTAGACAAGTAGCATACACAGTAATTTTCTCGGAATTGCTACCTGTATATGGCATGGATGAGGCTAGAATACTCTGCACCGTGGGATTCCATGACTGCTTCAAAAACTGAAGCAGAGCTCAGGGATTTGGCCTCATTGGGGACTGGGGCTCCACCTGGATGAATGCAGGCCTATACAGGCATGATTTTCTGCATCTATCAAGGAGGGGAACCAGGATCCTAGGTGATAGGTTTAAATGCTTTACTGGCAAGCATTTAAACTAGCAAAGGGTGGAGGCACTGAAAAGGAGAAGGGAAATCCTAGCCCCCCAAAAAATCAGGGTACTTAATGAGGTGAACACCAAGATAGAGCAAGTCGATAGAGAGAAGGGCAGAGGTACATGGAGAAAAAGACAAAGGCAGTAAGGACAGCAATGGGGCAAAAAGAAATAAAGCCATAAAAAATGGAGGGTAATGAGTGCAAATGCCGTAGTCTAGGTAAAAAGCTCCCCGAAATGGTGTCCTTGATGGAAGAGGGATGCCTGGATATCGTGCCAGTCACAGAAACATGGTACAGAGAACCATGACTGGGATGTCAACATACCAGGGCACACAATTTACAGGAGGGACAGGGAGGAAAGAAGAGGAGGAGGAGTAGCTCTCTATGTAAGGGAAGGGATCAAAGCAACAGAACTAAAGGGTTAACAGGGAGGAGAAGAGGCACTGTGGGTCACCCTGGAGACTGGAAATGGCTCCACAATCCACATAGGGGTTATATACAGACTCCTGTCTCAGGAGGAGGAAAATGGACAAGGAAATGATAGAAGGCATCCTTGGGATGGCAGAGAAAGGGGAGATATTGATGATGGGGGACCTGAATATGTCGGATGTTAACTGGAGCACCTTTGCTGCAGTCACATCCAAGAGCAGGGCCATTCTGAATGCCCTACAGGGGGCATGCCTCAGACAACTAGTTTTGGAACCCACTTGGGAGGGAGCAATCTTAGACCTGGTTGTCTCAAATGGGGATGAAGAGATGATCTCTGATCTTGAAGTGGGTAGCCATCTGGGAACAAGCAACCACCAAACAGTGTGGTTCACGATAATCTTAACCGTAGAGTCAAGCCATACAAAAGTGAAGGTACTGGACTTCAGGAGGGCTGATTTTGTCAAAATAGGAGAGTGCCTCAGAAAAGCACTAACAAACAGGCAAGAAGGTGAGGTGGAGCAAAAATAGGGAAAGATCAAAACCGTCATCACAGACGCAACAAGCCTTTGTGTGAAGCAAATAAATCAAAAAGAAAGAAAAAAACACTATGGTTCTCAAAGAAGTGGCGGGGAAGGTAAGGGAGAAAAAAATAGCATTCGGGAAGTATAAGGAAACACAAACGGAACAGGCCAGAGAACTGTACCAGTTAAAGCAGAAGGAAGCAGGGAATACAATCAAAATAGCAAAGGCCCAAACTGAGGAAAAGATGCTTGGTTAAGAAGGGGGATAAAACCTTTGATAGGTACATTAGGGAGCAAAGACAGACTAAGGCAGGGATATTGAGGCTGAATAAAGAGGAAGGTGGTTGGGCAGAGAGTGACAGTAAAAGCAGGATACTGAACAAATACTTCTGCTCAGTATTCATAAAGGAAAAGTGGGAGGATACCTAATCCAGTCAATAGATGCACTCTGGATAGGGGGGGGTCGATATTAGTCCTTGCACAGAAGAAAGGGTTCTGAAAGAACTCTTAAAACTGAAGGTGGATAAAGCGATGGGGCCTGACGGGATTCACCCTAGAATTCTAAAAGATCTAAGGGAAGAACTAGTAACACCACTGACTACCCTTTTTAATAAATCATGGGAGGATGGGGTGGTACCTGAGGACTGGAGGAGGATAGATGTGATTCCCCTTCACAAAAGTGGGAGCAAGACAGAGGCAGGAAACTACAGACCTGTAAGTTTGACCTCAGTGGTAGGTAAAATGATGGAATCACCTCTGAAGAAAAGAACTGTTGAGTACCTAGAGGCCAGCGGGGCACAGGACCCAAGGCAGCATGGATTCACAGCGGGAAGGTCATGTCAGACAAATCTAATTGATTTCTTTGACTGGGTGACCAAAGCAGTAGACCAGGGAGGGGCTGTGGACATGGCCTACCTAGGCTTCAGCAAGGCATTTTACACAGTCCTGCACAAAAGATTAATAAACAAATTAGCCGGCCTGGGAGTTGGTCCCAGGATGGTAGCTTGGGTAAAACACTGGCTGGACAACAGGATACAGTGGGTAATAGTAAATGGATTCCACAGTGAAGAAAGGGGGGTTACTAATGGGGTACCGCAGGGTTTAGTACTGGGGCCAGTCGTTTTTAATGTCTTTATAAGTGACTTTGCAGAGGGACTGGAAAGGAAAGTATGTCTCTTTGCAGATGACACAAAGATCTGCAACAGGTCTGATATGCAAGGTGGGTTGAAAAGGATGAAAAGGGACTTGGCAAGTTTGGAGAAATGGTTAAATGTATGGCAGCTTAGATTCAATGCAAAGAAGCGCAAAGTAATGCACTTGGGAAACAAAAACCCAGGGGAAGAGTACACAATGGAGGGTGAGATACTGACAGAAAAATGGAAAGGGACCTGAGGGTAGTCATATCAGACAACCTAAAGGTGGGCCAGCAATGTGAGAAGGCAGTAAGGAGGACTGGGGGGATACTGGGATGCATAGGGAGAGGCATCACCAGTAGAAAACAGGAAGTTGTTGGCCCTCTGTACAGACAGTTGGTAAGACTACATCTGGAGTACTGTGTGCAGTTTTGGAGACCCCATCTGGGCAAAGACATAGACAGGGTGGAGGCTGTCCAGAGGAGGGCAACCAAAATGGTGCAGGGTCTGCACCAGAAGACATATGAAGAAAGACCAAAGGAGCTTAAGATATATAGCCTTGAGGAAAGGAGGGAGTGGGGGGACATAATAGAAACTTTCAAATTCCTCAAGAGAATCAACAAAGTCCAAGAGGGTAGCATCTTTCAGAAAAAGAGATATGCAAGAACGGATCCATGAAGGGGAGCTTGACAAAAGTTTTGTTGAACGCCCCGTCAGCCACACCAGCAGGTCGACTGCATTCTGCAGTTGGCTGCTGGTTTCCACTGTAATACCTTGTTTTCTTTGGGGGGCTTCACCCCCCCCGAAACCCCCACAGCCCTCCACTTATGGATTCTCAACTCCAGTTGGAGCTGACTGGGGGGGTGCAGGACCCCAGACAGACAGCACCATGTTCCAGCAGGTCTCCCACAGCGGCATGGCACTGTAGTCGCTGTGTGGGACCTCACTGGTGAAATGTCACTGTCAGGGGGGGTAACCGTGCAAGAACAAGGGGGCCCAATTTGAAGATAGAGGGGAGTTGGCTCAGAGGTAATGTGAGGAAGTATTTCTTCACACAGTGAGTTGTAGATGCCCGCCCTCATGAAGATAAAAATGATATCTTTACTCAGCCCATGTGAAATTCTCTAGTTAAAAAATGCTAGAAGGACTGCTTTCTCTGTGGTGTAAGGATATATTTTAAAATAACAGTAAAAACTAGTTTTGAACCAAAAACCTTTGTTTTACATATTGTTAAATTTGGACCCATTTTAAAAATCCCAATAAGGCACTCCAATATGTACTATATGTTATGGGATAGAGACACTTTGAGCAATTAAAGACACTTGGTGATACCTGGGCCTCACAATGCACACAAAGCATACAGTTATTCCACATCACTGCACATCATGTCATGCCTTATCCTAATGCATATAGTTCCAAGCAACCTCTGCCAGACCGTAAGCAAGACCACTGGTTTTCAGCTTTACTGAAACCCCAATAAAATTCTGGAATTTGGGCTGCCTGAACACCTGTAAAACAAAGATTTCATGGAATTTGGAATTTTATGCCAGATCAGTAAATTTACAAACTTGTATTTTCTTATAACTGCCTCCTGTTCTACTTTTAATTTGCTTTATGTAATGCTGTGTACAATATACTAAGCATTCTTTTATTCTGTTTATTTATACATATTAAAGAATGACAGCAGAATCAGGGTAAAATCCAGAAATTAGAGTAACAATCACGGTGCAATTTCTGGAATTCAAAGTCTTGAAAACAGAATTTAATTGTTTTAATCACCGTAAATCAGTGGCCTTGACCGTAAGTCTATGGGTTGATGAACTTTAGTCTAAATCTGCTTCCAGAGTTGTTAGTATGGTCTTACATCTCTGGATATAGTAGAAAATATGCTCAATTATATTGTGGAAATTGCTCAAGAGATTCTAGTGTACAAAAAAATGACCACATATTATAATTTGTGTATGCAGTAATAAGATGAGATGCTACTGGGAGTGCTGGGTAAGAGGAGTAATCTTCGTAGGCAACACCAGTGGGGTCCTGCAGGGCTCAGTGCTGGGGCTGGTGTTGTTCAATGTCTTCATCAATGACATTGGAGATGGCATTAACGGCAAAATGTGTCTATTCACAGATGACACCAAGCTCTGTGGGAGAGTGGACACAGCTGAAGGGATACAGGACCTACAGGAAGATCTGAAAAAGCTAGGGAGGTGGTCCAGGATCTGGCAGCTTGGCTTCAATGCCAATAAATGCAGAGTTATGCATATGGGAGCCAAGAATCCTAGGACAGAGTACTACCTGGGTGGAGTCGAGTATCTGCATCAGAGGAGGAGAAGTACCTGGGAGTGATGATCACTAGTGACCTGAAGCACTCCATGCAGTGCAAGAAAGCAGCTACAAAGGCAAACAAGATGCTGGGATGCATATCTAGGTGGATCAGTAGTAGAAGAGAGGTTATACTACCCTTGTACAGGTCACTGGTAAGGCCGCATCTAGAGTATGGAGTTCAGTACTGGTGTCCATACCTCAAAAGGACATTAACTTGCTGGAGAAGGTCCAGAGGAGGGCTACAAAGATGATAGCTGGTCAGCAGGGTAAGGCATATGAGGAGGGTTTATGGCACTGAACATGTACTCCTGGAAGATAGGAGAGAGAGAGAGAGAGAGAGAGAGGACATGATTGGGGCCTCCAAATATTTGAAAGGGATAAATTAGGTTGATAAGAGAGTCTCTTTAAGCTGAGTGGCAACCATAACATGAGGGGGCAAGTCTTAAGCTGGAGGGTGGAAGGTTTAGGAGGGAGGTCAGGAAGCACTTCTTCACAGAGAGGGTGGTGGACACTTGGAATGCTCTGCCAGAAGAGGTAATCTCATTGAAGACAGTGGGCAGCTTTAAGAGAGGCTGCGACAGGTATAGGGGGAGAGTAAGGTTCATGGGTTGGGAGGATGGGAGGAGTGGGGAGAGGGGCAGGGACAGTTGCTCAAGCCGTGGACCCTGCAGCACAAGCAGATTTGATAGACCAGATGGTCTTCTTCTGCTGGCTTCTTTGCATGTTCGTATGAAACACATGGCTTACCTCAGCAAGTTCAAGTCAGGGCCTTCTCAACCTGATGGCTACTTATCAGTTTTAAAGCAGCCCTTCTGGAATGGAATCCTTTTTTGTATCATTGTTATTGATTTTAATGTTTATACATTGTGCTTGTTATTTATGTAACTTGATGTAAAATATTTCTATATACAGGACTGCCCTGAAAACAGGCATTGCGTGCATTATTCTGTTTAAAAATAAACTACAACCCTATGTGCCCAGATCGCAAAATAGGGATCTGCTTCATTAACTCAGAGGATGCAAAGCCATTTGGAATGAAGGCCTTTGTGGTAGCTGCTCTTACTACCGGGAGAGAACCACCAAGGGATCCTTATGGTGTGTGAGATTGTATGTCTGCACTTGTGTATGAGATTTTGGCCCTGTCCAGACTAGCAATGAGCTATAAAAACGTTTTTTAAAACGTTACCGTTCAACCCATGCGTCCACATTAAATAGCTGAATCGGTTTTTAAGCTGTTACTCTGCATCCGCATTGGTGTTCTTTCTCCATTTTCTGGTAACATTTTGAAAAGTGTTACAGTCCTCTGGAGGCTGCCCCTACCCACCCATTTCCCAGCAATCAGTGCTGCACTTCACGCTGCTACACATGGTCCCATAAGGCATTGCAGCATCTCCATGTAAACAGACCACTGACATGCAGGCGCCTGATTTAAACACTGCTGTTTTGCTCTGCCTTAATCACTGGTTCATGAAGCGGCTGGTACTGATAAGGGAGAGACAACATCGCCGGGTAGCACGCCACTTGCAGGCACATAGATTTCAACAGATGCAGCAGCATACTGTTGCTGCTGTGAGGGATCTGCTTCTCTCAATAACACTGAACACTGTGACAGTTGACAGAGTAGTGTGGAAACATCCAAGGTCCACTGACTGGTGGGAGCAGATAGTGCTTTCTTCTTTGACTGATGAGCAATGGCTCAGTAATTTCCACATGCCTAAACAGACTTTTACAGCTTTGTGCACAGAACTGAGCCCACACATAAAGCGGTCCAACACAGTACTGCACAAGGCTTTTGAAGTGCAGTGACGGGTTGCCATTACCTTGTGGTGCCTTGCCACCAATGTGGAATATCGAACCCTTAGGCACCTGTTCAGGGTTGGCAGATCTACTGTTGGTGAGATTGTAATTGATGTGTGCAAGGCCATTGTCTGTGTCATACTACCCAAGGTGATCCGAATACATAATGTTCCAGACATCATACAGGGGTTCGAGAGTGAGTGGGGTTTCCCAATTGTGAGGGAATTGATGGAACCCACTTCCCAATTCTGTCACCTCCTGGTAATGCCTGTGAATTCTACAACAGGAAATCCTACTATTCTGTAGTGATGCAGGCTCTGGTTGACCATAAATTTTGTTTTCTGGACATTAACGTTGGATGACCTGGCAAGGTTCACGATGCTCGGGTCCTCAGGAATAGTAAATTATACAAGCTGGAACAGAGTGGTCAGCTGTTCCCTTCTATGCCTTGAGACATCAGCAGGGTCAGTGTACCAGTTGTGATATTGGGAGACCCAGCCTATCCTCTTCTGCCTTGGCTTATGAAGTCCTATTCTGATTTTGGAAATGACCTTCGCCGTAATTTTAACTACCATCTGAGCAGGGCCCGAATGGTAGTGGAATGTGCCTTTGGCAGATTGAAAGACCATTGGAGATGTCTACTCAAGAGAAATGAATATGCCATTCAGAAAGTCCCTTATGTGATAGGAGCCTGCTGTGCATTGCACAACCTCTGTGAGGAAAAGTCAGAGGCCTTTCTGGCATGTTGGGTCTCAGAGGCCGAGAGCTGCCAGTTCCCTCAACCAGCTGACCAAGACTGTCCTCCCCCAGGTGAATTATCTGTGGCAGCCATGAATCGCCAGGCCACTAATATACGGGATGCACTAGCAGAATATGTCAAAAACCATTAATGTGTGTGACAGTACTGGCAGTTGTATCTGTGAGCCACTAAGCAGCTCAGCATAGAAGTGGTACATGATATATATATTTGTGAAGTTAAAGCAGAACAAGCCATAGATGTTAACGTGCTTCTTTATTGCAACTGTCATGAGAAACTACTCAGATAGAAACAGAAAAGGAAGCACTTGTAATAACATATACATAGTTAGTTAAAACTTCTAAAGTTAATTGTAAAAATAATTGTTTCAGCAGGTAATATTGAAACGGGTATGTTGTTGCATGACTTTTAAAAATGCATTTGAAATGTATGTAACCTTAATACAACAACTATGCCCTAAAACTGTAGTGTTTTAACACTGGAATTGCTAATTAAGCATTTTAATAACCTGTACTGTACAACAGCATAACTGTTAAAATATAGTTTAAGCGTTAAACTTTTGAATCTAAACTCGTGGTTCTGTGAATGTGCACTGCACAATATGTATTAAAACCATAGATAACACCTATAAATGTGTGTCGTCATTATTACTGCAGTGCTGCAATGACAACACCTCACAGCAGTAACACAGTAACTAGCATTAACAGTAGAAAGTTAGCCATGTATTCTGACTGATTGCTCAAAAGCAGTACTTGTCAGTAGTGCCAGAACAAGAAGGTGATGTATATCACTCATCATGCAGTCAGAGGCACACATGTGGTCAGAACCTTATTAATGTACTGACAGATACCCATACATACAAGGTTGTCCAAGTATCATCATCACCCATTAAGGCCTGTGTGAAACCGTCATGGAAAAAAGTACCAGTATGATCAAGGTTACTGCTGTAATGTTGTCCCATGTCACTGTGTGTAGATTGTGACATAGCATCACATATATGGGCAGCTTGTCCAACACATGAAGCCACTACACCAGCAGCATTCATGTTGTTCACTGATGCAGTACTGACCACCTACATGGGAGCAGTACTCAGTGATGCCTGTGCTGACGATAATGGGGTGGGGATTACCAAAAGTGGGTACTGGTACAGTCGCTGCATAAGGAAAGGACAATGCACTGCCACCGCACTGTGAAGCGGGAGCAATACCACCTGTTATTCCGGGTTCATGGCCATGACTTGCAGTAGTTTCAATCTGTGAAGGTGCACGTTTGTGTATTTTGTGCTGCCACAATAGGAGGATGATAATGGCCAGACAGCAGCACTAACATATTTCTGAAAAACTCTGCATTCTGCTCTGCCTCCTGCCTACGTAACATTTCTTCCATCTCCCTCTGCTCCCTGACCCGCTCCCTCTCCATGGCCATCAACTCCTTATGTTGCTCCATCAGCATTTTCCCAGTGGGCTCGAAGACTACTTCAGCAAGCTCCTGCATCCCACTGACCCTCTTCTTCTTTCTGAGGTTGCATAGTGGCTCACTGTTGGATGTCCGCTTGTGCCGAGCGGCATTCACATCAGAGGATGCAGTGCTGCTGCCAGATGTTCCACATGGGCTTGATGTGCCCTCACCAGAAAACTCACTATCTAAGCTGATGGATGACTCGGCAGCCTGACCAACATATGCAATAAATAAGGTTAGCACATGCTGAGTTGGTATGCTGTTTTGGGGGTGTGGGCGGTGGAAGGCATACATAATGGAGCAAATGGCAACACACCTGATTCTAGAAGCTCAGTGACAGGGTAGTCATCTACATCAAGTTCAGGGTCAGGAGGGTCAACCTCTGTTTCAAGTTCACTGCTTTCAAGGACATGCAGTGGATCAGATGTGGGTTTTGTGCCCAATATACGATCAAGCTGGTCAAAAAATGGACATACAACCCGACGACCGCCAGATCAGTGATTGCTGTCCTTCACCTAATGATACCTGACCTTTAGCTGCTTTATTTTATCTTGACACTGTTTGGCTGACCGCTCAATTCCATTTTCAAATAAATACTCAGCCACCTTCTGGGATACTACAGTATTTCTCCTGAAACTATTAACTCCTCTTGTACACACTCCTGTGACCAAAAATCAAGCAGGAGTTTAGTGGCCTCTTCAGGCCAACTTGCGCTACGATCACTCATGATGCAGTGTATAGTGCTACTGAACTGCACAGAGGAGGGTATTTAAACATTCCTGCTCAGCGCTGTTGACACTGCGGCCCAGATATTCAAACTGCACCAGGCTGTGGCGCAAGCCTGGGTGCAGCTCAACTTTGTTGCGCACGGGTGTGGCCAGGGCGATATTCAACAGAGCTGCGCTATGGCACAACTGCTTTGAATATTGCACCTTGGCCACCCCCACTGTGCATGATGCAGTGGCACTGCGCCAGCGCAAGTGGTCAGAGTGGAGCCATGCACAACACCTGCTATATTCAAATGGGAGACATGCAAATGGGGCCATAATTTATGCAAGGCACACAGGGGGCCATTTGCATCTCATTATGGCCCCATTTGCATGCCATTAGCATGCAGGCGCGCCGATCCCTGACGACTTGTGCCTGGCACCCTGCCAGGCAGCAGCCATTGGGGACCAACGCCCCCTGCAGCCCGATCGTGGGAAGTCCTGTAAGTGAAAAAAAAAGGCCAATATCCCTGGTGGTCCAGTGGACCTCTATGTGCCCCGATTGTGGGCATCATTGAATTCCCCCCCCAAGTCCGATATCCCTGGTGGTCCAGTGGACCACACAGAGCCGATGCGGGCATCGTTCATCACCCCAAGCCGATATCCCTGGTGATCTATGTGTGCCCCACCCCACCCACCCACTGAGCCCCACCCCCACTCTCCCTCCCCATCAGCCGAGCTGGCAGCAGCACTCACCCGCCTGCCCCGCCACCCACCGACTGACAGCTCAGTAGGGCTGCATGCCCTTTGGTTGCAGAGCATGAGCCAATGGGCATGCAGCACTACCGATCTAGTCAGTCCAGATATGTGAATGAATTCATTCACATATCTGGAAGTAATCTTGATATGAACTACACCCATTGGCTCATGCTCCAAACCAATGGGCGTGCAGCTCTACTGAGCCTGTCAGTCGGTGGTGGCGGGCGGCGACGGCGAGTGGTGCTGCTGCCCGCCAGCTGACGGGGAGCGGGTGGTCGGTGGGTGGCGGTGGCAGGCGGTGGTGCTGCCACCCACCGCTGGCAGGGGAGCGGGTGGTGGGGCTCAGTGGGTGGGTGGGGTGTGGGTACACTAGATCACCAGGGATATCGGACTTGGAGGGTGACAAATGATGCTGCAATCGGGCTCTGTGCGGTCCACTGGACCACCAGGGATATCGGACTTGGGGGGTGATGAATGATGCCTACGATCAGGCTTCATGCGGTCCACTGGACCACCAGGGATATCGGACTTGGGGGGGGGGATTCAGCGATGCTCGCGATTGGGGCATGGGGGTGCACCGCCAGGTGCAGCAGGAACAAGTGATGGCCACCCACAGGTAGCAGCTGCTGTGTTGTGCCCTGCAATGCAGCAGCTCACCTGTGGGTGGCCTTCACTTGTTCTATTGTTTTGGGGGGTAACTTTGTGCAAACGCAGGTAGGGGTTGCGCATGCATGACTCTGCACAGCCCAGGCTGAATATCGGGCTGTGCAGGTTATGCATGGGCACACCCCCCCACCTGTGCCTGCATACATTACTGATGCACTCCGGCACATCGGGATTTGTGCGGCGCACTTTTCTCTTTAAATATTGCACTGGGCTTATCAGTGTGGATTGTGCATGGTGCAACACTGTTGCGCCTACAAAACCCTTTGAATATCTGGGGCCTGTGTGTACTCCTGGTAGGCACCATTCGCACATGCTACAATACCGCACTATGCTCTGGGAAGGAAAGCAGTGCATTGTGGATCGCTGAGGACACATTTCAGAAAACACTTCGCTCAATTCGTCCGACTACTTCATTTGAATGAAGAAAATCAGGTAACGCTTGAAAGCAACGGTGCTAAAGACCTGCTTTTGGTGGTTTTAAAAACGGTTTACAGAACGCTTTTTAAAACATTACAGGTTTGGACGCAACCGTTTTTAGAGCAAGCGGTAGCGTTACAGGACACCAGTAACATTATCAAAGCACTAATCTGGACAGGGCCATAATCTCAATAAATTCTGCCAGTCAATTTTGCAATAGATTACTTCAGTTGTGTGTGTTTCCTAAAGAGTGCATCTCTTTTTGTTATCAGTCATATTCTCTGGGATATCCAATCCTCATGGTAATACCATTCACTGGCACCATGAGTGCCAGCCATTTGCTGCTTTTCCTTATTACCTGGAATTCCCTCTCTGGAAATGTTAAGAAAGTCATCAGTATTGCTGCTTTCAAATGAGCCATGTTTGCATACCTCAATACCCCATGCAACTGGTCCCTCATCTGTTTTTCTGATCCATCAATCTACTAGTCATCTGTCCTTGACATGTACATACTCTTCCTTGTCTGTCTTATACAGTAGTAAATGTGTGCTGTATATATATATATATATATAGTAAATTTTGCAACTGTTTACCTTCTGTTTATTAACTTCATGGTATGCTTATCTTGTAACTGTTGTGAATACAGGGTACCTATTGCTGTGTCTGTCCCCTCGTGACTCTCTTGAAAACTAGACAGCTTAAATGGGGGATATGCTGGCATACACGATTCTTTTTTTTTTGCATTATTTGTTTATCCCCCTCTGTGCTCTTGGTGACCCCCACTCCTTCAGGCTCCTTCCAAGTCCTCACCGATCCCCACTGGCCTTACCCGAGCTCCTTCACCTCACAACACAGCTGGTCCCTGGGATATCCCGGACGTAACCCTTCACCAGGCGGGTCCCCCTCCTCCAGGGGGGAAGACACCGGTGGGGAGTCCAGTGCACTCTCGATAGGGCCCAGGGATGCTGCTGAGGGAAGAAAGCTCATCGAAGGCACCAGAGGAATTGGGGGATGGAGAGCAATCATCCAGCGGCCACCACCGAGTGGTATTTCCAGTTTTCTAGGTTCCCTCATCGCACTGCTCATGCAGTGCCTCCAGTCTCCACTGGGGGCCGCTGCTTAGTGAGGCAGTCCCCAACCCCACGCCAGGATAGGAGAGCAGTCCTTCAGATGCTCAATCCTATCCTCCCCATGCCGATCCCTGGCGTCCCGAGTCTGTTCCCAAACCTGGGTCACCGGCATGTTTTGAGGTAAGGCACCAGCGCCTCAGCCCTCTGCGCCACCGGGCCGGCCTTACACACAATTCTAATTAAATAAATTAAAGGAACTGTGTAATGTTTTAGGAATAAAAATATATAGAATAGTGGATGGGCAACTATCGCAACCAGTGGGTTGTGCCACGAGGATCCGATTCCTGTGACCTCGAGGCGGCGGCAGAGGTCTATGGGAATCAGATCTCTGAGGTGGCACAACACACAGGTTGTGCATAAAGTTGACCATCCACTATTTTTTATAGTGTATGGTACACAATATTATTCTTTTTCTATTACTGGACTAAAAAATAATCAAATTGTCAGTTTCCTCCTGGTGTGCTGGCAGTTAGGGTGGTTGCTAGGGTGGGGATACGAAGTTGCTAGGGAGCAGATATCCATCACTGGATAGTGTAATCTTTGATTGGTTGCTAATCAGGTCTGGGCTGGATTTTCAAAAAAAAAAACATGGCAGCTGAATTCCTCGCTTAGCGAGAGGTGACAGCAAGGAGACTCCAGGAATACGGATTGTAAATTAAATTTATATATCTGGCTGATCCTGCATTTTCATTTAATTCTAAATATCTGGCTGATCCTGAAGTACTCAATTTGTGTTGCTCTGTGCAAGTACGGCATACAGGAGATTGAGCTGCCACCAGCTGCCATCATGCCTGGCCTCTTATCTGGATGAGCCTGCCACTTCTGTGATGATCGGTTCTGTGTGATGTCCATAGTGCAGCAGAATGTAAGTCGTTCTGCTGCACTACGGACATCACTACTGCAGCAGAACAACATTCTTGAGCCAATTTAATTTGGTAGCCATGACACGGGCATCGGCAATTGGGCTCATGCAATAATGGTGACCCAATCCCTGGCGCATGTCATCATGGCTACCGACAGAATAGGGCAACGGATTGGGGTCAATGAATACAACCAGCAGGATGTCGCTATACGTATGAGCTGGAGGGCGAGCACACACAGTGAGGAGCGGAGGATTGTGAGAGGTGGTGCTGCGGTGGGTTGCCGAGCTGGCCCCATGGTGTGGTGGGTGGGTTGGCAGCTTCAATGGGCAGGGTGCTGGGTTTGGGTCCAGGCGTTGATGTGTTTTTGTTGTGCCTGGCCCCAATTTCTTTTTTACATGGCTTTGCAACCCCCCCAACATGCACCCCCCCTGGAGTTGAGAATCCTTACGAAGGGGGTGCGGGGGGGGGCCAAACCTCCTGCATAAAACATGTAAAACACAAGTCCCTGGTGACATTTTGCTGTGCGCCGGGGAGTCAGCATGCCAAAATTGATTTTCAGCACTCTGGCTTCGTGATGACTGCGATCACCTTTAGACTTTCGCCATTATCACATAAATCCCTTAATACAGTGGATAACAATGTTTCACCATACACTAAAAATAAATAATCTTTGCCAGGTGAGCTTTCACAAAATTAACTTTCTAAACTACAAACAATATCATTTTTTTATTCTTTGCTATTACAGAAAAAAAATGCTGTCAGTAGAAAATGGTCAAAAACTCATTCTAAACATAATGAAACATGGGGAATACAGAATGAAATTTATCAAATGGATAAGCTGACATGCATTGTGAGTCTGAAGAAGGATTTTTCTGACAATAAGTGGGCACTGTAGACTGTGGGCCCCATATTCAGAGCTGGCTGGGAGCACACACAGGAGCACCATGTGAAAAACTAGTACTGGCCAGCCTTGGCACCTTATTCAGATAGTGCAATCTGAACTGACCACGCTCTCTGTTTGAATAGCTGATCATGGTAGCACTAGCAAGCAGTCACCTTGCTTGGCACAGTGTTACCAGAGCACTGGGCCGAGGAACACCCCATAGGGGTAAAGCACAGTGCACAGTGATTAGTGCAGCATCCCCCATGGGCGATATTCAGCCAACACATGCAGATGTGCTCATTGGACATGCATGGCACTAAGGGCCATTTGCATGCTCATTATGGACTCATTTGCATGCTAATGCCAGGGCAGAGTGTGCTGGGCCAGGCATCCAACTAAGTCCTGATTCCTGTCCAAGTAATACAATCATTAATCCTGCTACAGTAGTCTAGTGTCCCTTCCCAGCTTCGATCCCCACCCAAGTAAAAGCATAACATCAACCCTGGTGGTCCAATGTCCCTCCCCAGCCCTGATCCCTGTCCATGTAATGCAAACATCAACCCTCATAGTCTAGTGTCCTTCCCCAGCCCTGATTCCCATCCAAGTAAAAGCATACTGCACATCAACCCTGGTGGTCCAGTGTCGCTTCCCAGCCCCAAGCCACTGGTATTAGACGAATGCATGAACTCTTGGTGGTCTAGTTGTCCATCCTCCCCTCCTCCAGTCTCTGATCACGATCCTGACTAGAAATAAATATCGCTGGTAGTCTAGTGGCACCCCATCCTGTCAGGTAGTGACCCACCACCCGCCTTCCCCAAACCAAGCTGAGCCAGCGACTGCCACAGCCCTCCTCATACTGCCACGGCTGGTCATTGACTGAACTGTCACTGAGTCTGTACAGTACACAGTACACTCTCATTGTTTGATTGGTCAGCTAATGAGTGCAAACTGTATATTGTACATGCTCAGTGACAGTTCAGTCAGTGGCCAGTCATGGCAGTGTGAGCAGGACTGTGCCAGATCCAGCTTGAGTTGGTTTGAGAGGGGGAAGGGGGTGATGGGTCACTATCTGCCATGGTGAGGGGGGCCACTAGACTACCAGTGATATTTATTTCTAGTTGGAATGGTGACTAGAAACTGGTGGAGTGGGGAGGGACACTAGACCACCAGATGTTCATGTATTTGTCTAATATCAGGGGATCCGGGATGGGAAGGGACACTAGACTACCAGAGATTATTACTTTTTTACATGTAAGGGGATCAGGGCTAGCAGCCCTTGACAGTGCCTGGACAGGATGTGGAGCACGCCCCTCTGTGCACTGCTAAGGGCTGGGTTTCAGAAGCATTAAAATGTGCTGGTGCTAGGGGCCCTTTAGTGCTTCTGAAACCTTTCAATATAGTGCTATGCACATATGCAGGAGGGATCCCTCATTTGCATCGACACAGCACAATACTGTGTGTGATGGCATTGTTGGGGGTACACCATGCATATGTGTCCTTTGAATATAGACATGTGCCTGACAGCTGGTGCTATTCCAGGTTAGTGCGGCACAAACCCACTTTGTACCATGCTAACCTTTTGAAAATAGGGGCCTGTATTTATAATCTCAAGAGTTTTAAAACAATATTCTTTGAGGAAAGAAGAAAATACAGAACAAATCTAAGAAAATATGGAGAGCTGGAGGAGAACCAATAAAGAGATCTAAAATAAGGACTAATGATTTCACATCAAGGGCAGAATGGCACATGATCATATTTAAACAGTCATGTTGAAGGTGGAACTGGGATAGAACCACAACGTTCAGGTGTAAACATTATAACTGATGAAATATGCCAAAAAAGTACAGTAGTCAAAAAATGATGTGGAAACATCATTTAATATGAATAGAATGTAGCTATAGCTAGATAATAATTTGTGCAACACAGCACTGTTTTATCAAAACTGACAAGGAATGCACCCTCACTCATAGAAACATAGAAGCTAATGACAGAAAAAGACCACTTGGCCCACCCAGTCTGCCCTATTTTCCCTGCCTATATTACCTTTAATGTCCCTACTTGACCTGAGATTACCCCCTCTCTTGCCTTCTTTCTACAATTCCCTTATACCCTATCCCATGTGTTCTCAAACCCCTCAACTGTCTTTGCCCTCACCACCTCCTCCGGGAGGCTGTTCCAGGCATCCACCACCATCTCAGAGAAGAAGAACTTACTCAGATGGCACGAAGATCTGCAACAGGGTTGACACTCCAGGAGGGGTAGAGAAAATGAGAAGGGACCTAAGCAAGTGTGAGGAGTGGCCAAGTGTCTGGCAGCTAAGATTTAATGCAAAGAAGTGCAAGATTATGTACTTGGGGCACAGAAATGCAGGGGGGAGGAGTACATTAAGGAGGATGTACTGATGGCCACCAAACAGGAAGGGAACCTGGGAGTAATCATATCTAATTATCTAAAGGCTACCAAACAAGGTGCCAAAGTGTGAGGAGAGCCAGTGGAATGCTGGGGTGCATAGGGAGAGGTATCATCAGCAGAAGGAATGAGGAGGTGATGCCACTGTATACAACACTGATGAGACCTCATCTAGAGTACTGTATCCAGTTCTGAAGGGACCTCTGGGCCCAGTTGGCTCATCCGGTCAACAAAATGAAATTAAAAAATAAATCTCAATATGTATGCCCGGAAGGAGAGGAAAGGGGGAGATATGATAGAGACTTTCAAATACCTCGGGTGTAATTAAAGAACAAGAGGGTAGCATCTTTAAAAAAAAAAAAAGATGTTCAAGAACAAAGGGCCATGATATGAAAATAGAGTGGGGTATACTTAGGGGTAATGTGAGAAAGTATTTTTTCACAGAAAGGATGGTGGATCCATGGAACAGCCTCCCAGCAGAGGTTGTAGAGGCAAAAATGGTAGGGGAATTCAAAAATGCATGGGACAGACATAAAAGAACTCTAGTAATAGGAAAGAAAGGGTAAGATGCATATCATTTAGGATATGCGGTATATGAAACGAAGGAAAATGGGCAGACTAGGTGGGCCAAGCGGTCCTTACATGCTGTCAAATTCTATCTTTCTACTTTCTCATATTTCTCCCTAAGCCTCCAACCCTCCAGCCTCATAGAATGATCCTTTGTCTTCGAGCATCTTTTTCAATGGAAGATTCTCCCCTCCTGCACTTTGTTTATACCTGTGAGATATCTGAAAGTCTCTATCATGCCACCTCTCTCTCTCTCTCTCTTCTCCTCCAGTGGTGGAACAGAGGCACATCCCTCCAGTTGTGCCTCTCCACAATTCATTCGCCACTTTGATGGAGCATGGTTCCTCTATGGAGGCACCCGCAGTGGAGACCAAGGAGTATGCTGGGAACCTTCACAGTAATGACCCACAGGAGGGTGGCACAAGACCCCACTGGAGAAGGAAGCAACTCCTGGTGGGGGATTCAATTGTTAGGGGGTAGAACTGGGGGAGGGAGAGAGGAAGGGAGTGAGGGAGTGAGGGAGGGGAAAGGGAGGAAAGGTGCCTGCCTGGTACCATGGCTTGGAGGGAAAAGAATCGAATCCTCAGGATTGTGGGAGCAGCTGCAAGGGGGAGTAAGCTGGATGTCATTATCCAACTAGAGATGAATGACCTGGCTGACAATGGGATCAGAGCAGTGCAACAGGAGTTTTTGGACTTGGGGAGGGGCCTTAGACAAGTAGCACACACAGTAATTTTCTCGGAAGTGCTACCTGTATATGGCATGGATGAGGCTAGAATACTCTGCACCGTGGGATTCCATGACTGCTTCAAAAACTGAAGCAGAGCTCAGGGATTTGGCCTCATTGGGGACTGGGGCTCCACCTGGATGAATGCAGGCCTATACAGGCATGATTTTCTGCATCTATCAGGAGGGGAACCAGGATCCTAGGCGATAGGTTTAAATGCTTTACTGGCAAGCATTTTAGCTAAACTAAGGAGGCACGAAAGGAGAAGAGAACTTAGCCCCCCAAAAAATCAGGGTACTTAATGAGGTAAACACCAAGATAGAGCAAGTCGATAGAGAGAAGGGCAGGGGTACATGGAGAAAAAGACAAAGGCAGTAAGGACAGCAATGGGGCAAAAAGAAATAAAGCCATAAAAAATGGAGGGTAATGAGTGCAAATGCCGTAGTCTAGGTAAAAAGCTCCCCGAAATGGTGTCCTTGATGGAAGAGGGATGCCTGGATATCGTGCCAGTCACAGAAACATGGTACAGAGAACCATGACTGGGATGTCAACATACCAGGGCACACAATTTACAGGAGGGACAGGGAGGAAAGAAGAGGAGGAGGAGTAGCTCTCTATGTAAGGGAAGGGATCAAAGCAACAGAACTAAAGGGTAAACAGGGAGGAGAAGAGGCACTGTGGGTCACCCTGGAGACTGGAAATGGCTCCACAATCCACATAGGGGTTGTATACAGACTCCAGTCTCAGGAGGAGGAAAATGTACAAGGAAATGATAGAAGGCATCCTTGGGATGGCAGAGAAAGGGGAGATATTGATGATGGGGGACCTGAATATGTCGGATGTTAACTGGAGCACCTTTGCTGCAGTCACATCCAAGAGCAGGGCCATTCTGAATGCCCTACAGGGGGCATGCCTCAGACAACTAGTTTTGGAACCCACTTGGGAGGAGCAATCTTAGACCTGGTTGTCTCAAATGGGGATGAAGATGATCTCTGATCTTGAAGTGGGTAGCCATCTGGGAACAAGCAACCACCAAACAGTGTGGTTCACGATAATCTTAACCGTAGAGTCAAGCCATACAAAAATGAAGGTACTGGACTTCAGGAGGGCTGATTTTGTCAAAATAGGAGAGTGCCTCAGAAAAGCACTAACAAACAGGCAAGAAGGTGAGGTGGAGAAAAAATAGGGAAAGATCAAAACCATCATCACAGACGCAACAAGCCTTTGCGTGAAGCAAATAAATCAAAAAGAAAGAAAAAAACACTATGGTTCTCAAAAGAAGTGGCGGGGAAGGTAAGGGAGAAATAAATAGCATTTGGGAAGTATAAGGAAACACAAACGGAACAGGCCAGAGAACTGTACCAGTTAAAGCAGAAGGAAGCAGGGAATGCAATCAAAATAGCAAAGGCCCAAACTGAGGAAAAGATACTTGGTTAAGAAGGGGGATAAAACCTTTTATAGGTACATTAGGGAGCAAAGACAGACTAAGGCAGGGATATTAAGGCTGAATAAAGAGGAAGGTGGTTGGGCAGAGAGTGACAGTGAAAAAGTAGGGATACTGAACAAATACTTCTGCTCAGTATTCATAAAGGAAAAGTGGGGGGAGGATACCTAATCCAGTCAATAGATGCACTCTGGATGGGGGGGGGTCGATATTAGTCCTTGCACAGAAGAAAGGGTTCTGAAAGAACTCTTAAAACTGAAGGTGGATAAAGTGATGGGGCCTGATGGGATTCACCCTAGAATTCTAAAAGATCTAAGGGAAGAACTAGTAACACCACTGACTACCCTTTTCAATAAATCATGGGAGGATGGGGTGGTACCTGAGGACTGGAGGAGGATAGATGTGATTCCCCTTCACAAAAGTGGGAGCAAGACAGAGGCAGGAAACTACAGACCTGTAAGTTTGACCTCAGTGGTAGGTAAAATGATGGAATCACCTCTGAAGGAAAGAACTGTTGAGTACCTAGAGGCCAGCGGGGCACAGGACCCAAGGCAGCATGGATTCACAGCGGGAAGGTCATGTCAGACAAATCTAATTGATTTCTTTGACTGGGTGACCAAAGCAGTAGACCAGGGAGGGGCTGTGGACATGGCCTACCTAGGCTTCAGCAAGGCATTTGACACAGTCCTGCACAAAAGATTAATAAACAAATTAGCTGGCCTGGGAGTTGGTCCCAGGATGGTAGCTTGGGTAAAACACTGGCTGGACAACAGGATACAGTGGGTAATAGTAAATGGATTCCACAGTGAAGAAAGGGAGGTTACTAATGGGGTACCGCAGGGTTCAGTACTGGGGCCAGTCGTTTTTAATGTCTTTATAAGTGACTTTGCAGAGGGACTGGAAAGGAAAGTATGTCTCTTTGCAGATGACACAAAGATCTGCAACAGATCTGATATGCAAGGTGGGTTGAAAAGGATGAAAAGGGACTTGGCAAGTTTGGAGAAATGGTTAAATGTATGGCAGCTTAGATTCAATGCAAAGAAGCGCAAAGTAATGCACTTAGGAAACAAAACCCAGGGAAGAGTACAATGGAGTGTGAGATACTGACAGAAAATGGAAAGGGACCTGAGGGTAGTCATATCAGACAACCTAAAGGTGGGCCAGCAATGTGAGAAGGCAGTAAGGAGGACTGGGGGGATACTGGGATGCATAGGGAGAGGCATCACCAGTAGAAAACAGGAAGTTGTTGGCCCTCTGTACAGACAGTTGGTAAGACTACATCTGGAGTACTGTGTGCAGTTCTGGAGACCCCATCTGGGCAAAGACATAGACAGGGTGGAGGCTGTCCAGAGGAGGGCAACCAAAATGGTGCAGTATCTGCACCAGAAGACATATGAAGAAAGACCAAAGGAGCTTAAGATATATAGCCTTGAGGAAAGGAGGAGTGGGGGACATAATAGAAACTTTCAAATTCCTCAAGGGAATCAACAAAGTCCAAGAGGGTAGCATCTTTCAGAAAAAGAGATATGCAAGAACGGATCCATGAAGGGGAGCTTGACAAAAGTTTTGTTGAACGCCCCGTCAGCCACACCAGCAGGTCGACTGCATTCTGCAGTTGGCTGCTGGTTTCCACTGTAATACCTTGTTTTCTTTGGGGGGCTTCACCCCCCCGAAACCCCCACAGCCCTCCACTTATGGATTCTCAACTCCAGTTGAAGCTGACTGGGGGGGGTGCAGGACCCCCGACAGACAGCACCATGTTCCAGCAGGTCTCCCACAGCGGCATGGCACTGTAGTCGCTGTGGGGGACCTCACTGGTGAAATGTCACTGTCAGGGGGGGTAACCATGCAAGAACAAGGGGGCCCAATTTGAAGATAGAGGGGGGATGTCTCAGAGGTAATGTGAGGAAGTATTTCTTCACACAGTGAGTTGTAGATGCATGGAATGGCCTTCCTGAGGTTGTAGAGTCAAAAACAGTGAGGGAATTCAAGATTGCATGGGACAGACATAAGGCAATTCTAGTGGGGGGTAGGAGGAAGTATGCTGTTGATTAACTAGGATCTGCAGCTTATCCATTAGGCAGGGAAATGGGCAGACTAGTTGGGCCAAGCAGTCCTTATCTGCCATCAAATTCCTATGTTTCTATGTAGTGAGTACATGTTTAATTCCCTGAGCCTCTCCTTGTAGGGTCTCTGAAGCAGGCCTTGCACTATTTTGGGTGCCCTCCTTTGCACCGCCTCTACCCTGCCTATGTCCCTTCTAAGATTTAGCCTCCAGAACTGGTCGCAGAGCTCCAGATGAGGTCTCACCAATGATTTATACAGGGGTATAATAACCTCCCTCTTTCTGCTGGTGATACATGCCCCTGCCTATGCATCCAAGCATCCTGTTTGTCTTAACCACTGCCTTGTCACACTGCCTGAAAAGCTAATATTCTTCAGGTGAAGCTACCTCTGGCTGAAAGCTGCAATACTGAACTTTTATCTGCAAGAAAGCAAGTCATGCTCACAGCAGAGGGAGGTGAACCTTACTTTACAATTTACAATTGTTATTTGGTTTGTAGCAGATTCTTCAGAAAAGCTAATATTCTTCAGGTGGAGGCTACTTCTAACTGAAAGGTGAAATAAGGAACTTAGAATTATCAGGAAAGACAGTCTTGCTGTCAGCAGAGGGAGGTGTACCTTACTTTACTTGTTACAACTGTTATTATTGTTTTCAGCGCAGGGACTTGCAATACTGCTTTGCAGATTGGGAGTTTAAACCCAGAGGGATTTAAATACTGTTTACTGTGTCTGTCCTTGTGCACAGCAGACTTGTTTTGGGGCTGATTGCTTTCAGAGCACAAATCACCAGGCTGTATTGGGGCTGGGGAGGTTACCTGTATCTGACTCAGATGTTTGGATTTTTCTCTGTTTGATTAGCACTCATTCAAGTGGTAGGTCAGAGCATTCAGCTGATTGTTTTGTGAGGGCACAGTTTAGGCTCTAACCCCACCCACCCATCACTCCTGATAACATTTCCTTTATACCTGGTGTTCTGACATCAGTTCCTCAAGAGGGTGAGGTGCATAACACTGTCATATCCTTTCTAGCACACTGCACTGACAATATAAGCATACACACTGTGTAATATATATATATATATAAATATATATATATATAACAAAGCAATCACACACAAAAAAAAATTAAACAGGATAAACAAAAAGATAGACAAACATGTGGGGAGTAGTGCAATGTAATGGCTGTGGGGCAGCAGTCTTCCGGAAGTCTTTCTGGAGGCTGAGATGCTGCTCTATTTGCAGACAACTCTCTGCCCTGAGTGAGGAGGTTGCCAATCTTCAGGTCACACTGGACAGTAGTAAGGGAACTTCCCCCATCCAGGGAGCACCAAAGCCACCACCACTGCCTCAGAGGTTGCAAAGAAAGCACAGCAGTTGGACCACAGTGGGCTCAGGGAGGGTGAGGGTGGTGGAACAGAGGCACACCCAGTTAACTGTACCACTCCATAATCCATACACCATTCTGGTGGAGCATAGTTCCCCTATGGATGCAACCACAGAGGAGACTAAGGTGGTTGTAAACAACTGTCACAAGGGAGCCCCACAGGAAGGAGGCAGAGGACACCACAGGGAAAGGAAGCAGCTCCTGGTGGGGGACTCAATCATTAGTGGGATAGAACTGGGGGAACAGGGAAAACTAAAGTAAGGTGCCTGCCTGGTGCCATGGCTTGGAGGGACAGGAAGTGCATCCTCAGGATCACGAGAACAGCTGCACAGGAGACTGATCTGGATGTCATTGTCCACCTAGGGACAAATGACTTTACTCAACATGAGATCAGAGCAGTGCAGGAGGAGCCTGTGGAGTTGGGGAGGGGCCTAAGGAAAGTAGCACTTAC
The DNA here is from genome assembly GCA_016271365.2 of Neoceratodus forsteri. Classification (NCBI taxonomy): domain Eukaryota; kingdom Metazoa; phylum Chordata; order Ceratodontiformes; family Ceratodontidae; genus Neoceratodus; species Neoceratodus forsteri. The sequence continues at coordinate 48,746,319 of CM057451.1, forward strand.
AGTTTCCTTCTCAGAGGTGCTGCCTGCCTGCCTATGGCAAGGGTGAGGCGAGGGAACTTCGTACCATTCAATTCAATGGATGGTTACAAAAATGGTGCAGAGCACAGGGGTTTGGCTTCACTGGGGACTGGGGTTCCACCTGGAGGGATACCAGCCTATACTGGCAGGATGGTCTGCATCTGTCCAGGAAGGGAACAAGTCTTCTGGGCAATCGGTTTAAATGCTTCACTGGCAAGCTTTTAAGCTAGTCAAGGGGGAGGCACTGATAAGCAGCAGGGAATTCCCAGCCTCTCCCTCCAAAACATGGTACTAAATGAGGAAAAGACCAAGGTACAAAGGTCAGTAGGGAGCAAGACAGGGGTGAATGAAGAAAGCAAAGTCAATGAGGACAGGGATAGTGCTACAAGAGGTAAAGCCATAAAAAAATGGAGAGCAATGAGTACTAATGCCTGCAGTCTGGGTAACAAACTTCCTGATTTAGTGGACTTGATGGAGGAGGAACATCTGGATATCGTGGCAGTCACAGAAACATGGCACACACAGAACCATGACTGGGACGTAAACATACTAGGATACACTATCTACAGGAGGGACAAGGAGGGTAAAAGAGGAGGAGGAGGAGGAGCTCTCTACATAAGGGAAGGAATCAAAGCTACAGAACAAAAGGGTAAACAGGGAGGAGAGGAAGCACTGTGGGTCAATTTGGAGACAAGCAATGGCACCACAATCTGCATAGGGGTTTTATACAGACCCTCATCTCAGTGGGAGGACATGGACAAGGAAATGATGGGAAGTATCCTTAGAATGGCAGAAAAAGGGGAGATATTGCTGATGGGGACCTGAATATGCCAGATGTTAATTGGAGTACATTTGCAGCTGCCACTTCTAAGAGTAGGGTCATTCTAGATGCCCTAAAAGGGGCATGCCTTAGACAACTAGTATTGGAACTCACTCGAGAGGGAGCAATCTTAGACCTGGTACACTTAAATGAAGATGGCGAGAGGATCACAGATTTAGAAAAGGGTAGCCATCTGGGAACTAGTGACCATCGAACAGTATGGTTCACAATAAACACAGCAGTAGAGTTAAGTCATACGAAGGCAAAGGTACTGGACTTCAGGAGGGCTGACTTTGCCAAAATGGGTGAGTGCCTAAGGAATGCACTAGCAAATAGGCAGGAAGGAGGGGTGGAAGAACAATGGGGAATAATCAAAACTGCCATCATAGAGGCAACAAGCCTTTTTATGAAGCAAATAAACAAAACAAAGCAACGTAAGAAACCACTATGGTTCTCAAAGGAGGTGGCAGTGAAGGTTAGGGAGAAAAAGAAAGCATTCAGGAAGTACAAGGAATCACAGAAGGAGCAGGACAGAGAACTGTATCAGTTAAAGCAACAGGAAGCTGGGAAGACAGGCAGAACAGCAAAGGACCAAACTGAGGAAAAGACAGCCAACACAGTTAAAAAGGGGGATAAAACCTTTTATAGGTACATCAGGGAGCGAAGGAAGACCAAGGGAGGGATAGTGAGGCTTAAAAACGGGGAGGGGGTTGGGCAGAGGGTGACTGTGAAAAGGCAGAGATACTAAACAAATATTTTTGCTCAGTATTCACAAAGAAAGAGGAGGAGGTACCTAAACCAAACAAAAGAAACACTCTGGATACAGAAGTTGATATCAGCCCATTTACTGAAGAAAGGGTTCTGAAAGAACTCTTAAAACTTAAGGTGGACAAAGCAATGGGGCCTGATGGGATTCATCCCAGAATTCTAAAAGAACAAAGGGTAGAACTAGTGACACCACTGACTACCCTCTTTAACAAATCATGGGAGGATGGGGCGGTACCTGAGGACTGGAGGAGGGCAAATGTGATTCCACTTCACAAAAGTGGGAGCAGGGCAGAAGCAGGCAACTACGGACCTCAGTGATAGGGAAAATGATGGAATCACTTCTAAAGGAAAGAATTGTCGAGTACCTAGAGGCCAGAGGGGCACAGGACCCAAGGCAGCATGGATTCACAGCGGGAAGGTCATGTCAGACGAATCTAATTGATTTCTTTGACTGGGTGACCAAAGTAGTAGATCAGGGAGGGGTTGTGGGCATGGCCTACCTAGACTTTAGCAAGGCATTTGATAGAGTCCCACATAAAAGATTAATATACAAGTTATCCAGCCTGGGAGTGGGTCCTAAGATGGTAGCCTGGGTAGAGAATTTGCTGGAGAACAGGACACAGAGGGTAATAGTAAATGGAGTCCACTCTGAAGAAAGGGGGGTTACTAGTGGAGTACCGCAGGGTACAGTACTAGGACCGGTCCTCTTCAATGTCTTTTTAAGCAACATTGCAGAGGGACTGGAAGGAAAAGTATGTCTCTTTGCAGATGACACAAAGATCTGCAACAGAGTTGATACACAAGGTGGGATGGAAAGAATGAGAAGGGACTTGGTAAGGTTGGAGGAATTTTCAAATGTATGGCAGCTTACATTCAATGCAAAGAAGTGCAAGGTAATGCATCTGGGAAACAAAAACCCAGGGGAAAGAGTACACAATGCGGTGGGGAGAGATACTAACAACAACAAAAATGGAAAGGGACATGGGGTAGTCATATCAGATGACCTAAAGGTGGACAAGCAACGTGTGAGAGAGCAGTAAGGAGGGCTTGGGGGATACTGGGATGCATAGGGAGAGGCATCACCAGTAGAAAACAGGAAGTTGTTATCCCTCTGTACAGACAGCTGGTGAGACCCCATCTGGAGTACTGCATGCAGTTCTGGAGACCCAATCTCTGCAAGACATAAACAGGATGGAGGCAGTCCAGAAGAGGGCAACTAAAATGGTGCAGGGTCTGCACCGGAAGACATATGAAGAGAGACTTAAGGAGCTTAATATGTATAGCCTTGAGGAAAGAAGGGAGAGGGGGGACATGATAGAAACTTTCAAGCACCTCAAGGGAATCAACAAAGTCCAAGAGGGTAGGATCTTTTAGAAAAAGAGGTGTGCAAGAGCAAGGGGGCACAATTTGAAGATGGGGGTGCAGCACAGAGGTAATGTAAGGAAGTATTTTTTTACAAAGAGGGTTGTGGATACATGGAACAGCCTTCTGGAGGAGGTTGTGGAGTCAAAAACAGTGGTGGAATTCAAGCATGCATGGGACAGTCATAAGGCAATCCTAGGGGGTGGGGATAGGAAGAAGTAGGCTGTTGGTTAACTAGGATCTGTAGCTTATTCATTAGGTAGGGAAATGGGCAGACTGAGTGGGCCAAGCGGTCCTTATCTGCCGTCAAATTCTATGTTTCTATGTCTAGCCACTGGCAGGTCATCAGATATGATCACCCCCATGTCCCATTCCTGTTTTGTTACTGCAAGCTCTTCTCCACCCAGTTAGTAAGTTACCATTGGGTTCCTGTGACCCAGATGCATGATTTTGCACTTTTTTGCATTGAAACTCAGTTGCCATATTCACAACCAGTCCTCCAACCTCTTTAGGTCTTTTCTCATACTTTCCGCCCAACAGGTGTATCCACTCTGTTGCAGATTTTTGTATCATCTGCAAACAGGCATACCTTCCCTTCCCTTCCCTTCCCGCCCCTCTGCAATGTCACTGATTAAGACAGTGAAGAGGACTGGGCTCAGTACTAACCCCTGTGGTACCCCACTGGTCATTTTGTCCACCCCTGAGTGAATGCCATTAACCACCATACTCTGCCACCTGTTATCAAGCCAGTTCTCCACCCACCAAACTGATTTAGGACCCACTCACAGATTACTCAGCTTGTTCACCAATCTTCTGTGGGGAATGGTGTCAAAGGCCTTACTGAAATCCAGGTAGGCCACGTCCACTGCAGCCCTCTAATCTACTGTCTTAGTAACCCAATTGAAGAACTCAGTCAGGTTAGTCTGACAAGACCTTCCCCCAGTGAAGCCATGCTGCCTTGGATCCTGCAGTCCCTTGGCCCCAATGTATTCCACCAGCCTTTCCTTCAATAGTGATTCCATAACTTTTCCCACTATAGAAGTCAGGCTGACAGGCCTATAGTTACCCGGCTCTGCCTTGCTTCCCCCTTTGCAGAGAGGATCTACATTTGCACTCAGTTTACAGGTTCCAGGGAGACATAAAGTCAATACAAATGTGCAAGAATGGGGGGCACTGGAGTTATTTTCTAGAGGAAATAAACAACAAGCAGGCAAACAATTCTTTTTTATTTTATGTTTTCTGATATTTTCTTCTAGCTGTCACTCCTCAGCCCTCTTCATCTCACAGTGACTTCTCCCTTCTTGCACCCCCTCCTCCACTGGAACATTGCCAAAGATGCCACATACACTGCTGCTTTACCCCAGGGGATCCCAAACAAAATTTAAAGTGAGCAAGTTTGACTATAGATACAAATGTTTGTAAAATATCACTTTTTTATTTGGCTTAAAGGGGAATATTTATGAACAGTGTCCATTATTCTTTGAAACTTGAAGGCCCACTAAAAGCTCCTTAAAATGAGGTATATGTGTAGCTTGCAGCAGTCCCGAGATACTGATCACTAAGTCTGCCCAAAATTGCTACTACACTACTACCATTGTAGAACCATGTGTTGTTACTGATGGTGAAGCTTGCCTAACTGCAGTGTGGTTAGGCAGAGTTTCACCCTGTGTCACATTGCAAGGTCCTAAAAGTATTGGCAACTTGGTATTAATATACCAAATGGTAGACTTAGTACTTGATACACAAATGCTCTGGGAGGCCTACACTGCTGCACAGTGAAAGTGCATAGGCAGCTGGATGCCAAAGTCACAGATGACAACCAGAAGCATAGCTAAAGAACACTTTACATGTTGTGGTGGAAGCACGTGTGGGTGGCTCTGCACTTCTTTCCTGTGCACAAGTGGCTAGGGCTATTCCCAGACCTGCACATGTTTCACTCATGCTGACACGGATGGACAGTGTGAGATAGGAATTTTCAAGGGCAGAACACAGGAACTCACAGTGAACAAGCTGATGGGCTGCAATAACATTGAGAAGGCCTGAACACATATGTGCACACATGTGCTCACCTATAGTACTAGAACCTGCAAAAGGCAAATCGATGTATAGTAGCACCATATCCTTACACATGTGATAGCCCACATGTGTGGGTAGTCATGACAATGCAGTGTTGTGTGCACACTACCATATGCCACAATTGGATAATTCACACTTCATATACACCAAGAAAGACAGACACAAGGAATGTGTTTAAAAAATAAGTCTTAGCCAGCCTGGTGGTGCTCAGGGTTGAGGCGTTGGATGCCACACCTCACACCATGCTGGCAAGCTAGGTTCTGGAACAAGCCTGGTCATCGGGGTCAGTGGGGGTGGGGGAGGGAGGGAGCTGAATTGAGCAGCCAAAGGCAGTGCTTCTCCCAGGGAGGGACCTTGTCATCCCCACAGTCCAACTGCCCCCAGGTGGACCACTGAGGTTATTATAGGTGAGCAGGCAGCATAAATAGGGAGAGTGCTGCAGAACCACGGCATGCCCATGCCTCCACATGCTTACACGCAGCCATGGCATGGGGGAGAAAACCACAAAAATGGAGCTGGCAGGCTCCACAAAGCCCCCAGCCATGATCCCCATGATAGGACTGCGGGTCAGGAACATATATGAGCCCTCCATGGGGGTGGGGCTGGGGCCCCATCTGCCAGCTATGGGGCATAAACAGAACAAAATTAAAAAGAAAAAGAAGTCTATGTTAAACAGAAATGGTGATGTGCAAACTGTTAGTGTGGGCAAATAGATGTGTGTACTGGAAACCAGGATGATGGCATATGTATTAGCTCCTGTGTCCAGGATAAAGCACACCATAGCCTACACACCCATGCTCACAGGTCAGTGGGTATCATACCAATGACAGTAGTGGGCCACCAGCTGGCAAGATAGATGACCTCACTCCCCCTGCAGCTAAAAGACACACAATGGGCCCTTCCACTCACAATGATGATGGTGGTGGAAAGGGGGACTCCTGAGGTATGAGGGGAACAGCCTTATGTCCTGAACCGGTTCTATAGCCTTCCATACATCCTCATACTTCCTCCATCTGTCCTCTCTCTCCTGCTAACTCTCTAGTTTCCCAAACCAGAGCTGGATGGCCCACCAACTGTGTGTAGTGTCCTGTATTTATATGTGAATGGATAACTCAGACACATGACACTAAAGCATCATGTACAACACAACAGCAATAGTGATTGTTGAAGAATACTTCATGCCCAGCATCCACGGGGCTCTAATAATTATCCCCTCTCGTCTCTGTATTCATGGCCCTCATGAGTCAGGATATTTGGAAGATGCCTAGAGAGCATGTAGAAGTGCTGCACTGGCCATATTCGCTTGCCCTTCCCTATGGCAGTGTGTGAAATAGAGCCACAGTGCAAAGTGTGTCCATTAGTGTTTACGTCCTCTGCATAAACAATAGGACACTGTTGACTGTTAGTAGGAACAGGTCTATCCCAGTTGCCCTTAAGGGGCACTCCTCCACACTGACACATGAGACCATGTTGACAGATGACTTTGTGTCCACATTGTGTATGTATAATGCCTGTGGTCAACCCAGGAGCAGCATCGCCACCATCAGGGAGGATGTCAGCTAGATACCTTATGTATCTTGTGCTGGTAGAGATGTGATGGGAGTATGAGCTGCAGAGGCAACACCAAGAACAATGTGTACATGTGTATATGCCAAGACTTGTTCTGCAACACTTATTGAGCAGCAAGGCATAGGCTGTTTCTAGAACACTTGATAAACTCTGCACCCTTCTAGGACCCTGACTGCAAAACTGAACACTGAGGAACCATGCACTGGTGTTTATACATAGGTGCTGACTACACTGGCATATTATGCCATAGGGTGCATCACAAGGGATGTTATTGAGATAAGCCAGTCATTCATGTCTTAAAGAAAGACATACTTAAAGAAAGACATCAGTCTATTGGAGGGCATACAGCATAGTGTAACAAAAATGATCCTGGGTTGGGGGACATACCATATGAGGAAAGACTGAGGGAGCTCTACATGTATTCCCTGGAGGATAGGAAGGAGAGAGGTAATATGATTGAGACCTATATTTAAAGGGCATAAATAGGGTAAGTTCTGAGGACATGTTCAGACTAAGGGGGGAAGGAATACAAGAGGGCATAGTCTGAAATTGGAAGGGGGTAGAGTCATGAGGGAAATGAGGAGGCAATATTTCACAAAAAGGGTGGTGGCGAAGTGGAACCAACTGCCGGAGGAGGTGATCATGCTGGCAACTGTTGGCAGTTTTAAGAGAGGGTGGGACACGGTCAGAGGTAAGGTCATAACTGAGGGGGAAACAGGGAAGGAGTGGAGGTGGTCTGGGGGATAACACAGGTATTTTCTGGGGGGAGAGGCAGCTGCAGTAGATTAGACCGGGAGCTGCACACTCGAGCAAACGCGATAGACTGCTATGGCCTGTATCTGCTGTCATTTTCATAGGTTTGCATGTCTTAATGCCTCTGGCAGGATGCAGATGCACTGTTAACATATGCTGAGGACTACATACTGTATTGTTCCCAAATACACAGGATAAACCCAGATATGGCAGGCAAAGTTATTTTCTGTTGCTGGCATGCTTAATGTATTGGTGTCACTGACTGTATCCATGTGGCTATAGTTACACCTTCAGTGGGAGGAAAACAGTATACAGGAACAAAAAGGTGTTCCACAGCATAAACATCCAGGTGGTGTAGGATGCCACAGGCTGCATTACTCAAATGTGTGCCAAGTTCCCTGGTTCAACTCATGAAGCCTATATACTGGAGCAGAGCTGGCTAGTAGTAGTAGGGATTTTTATTGCAGCAGCAAAAATGGCTGAATTAATACAGGGCATAGCCAAAACAATGTTTATACATTCAGAGACATACAATCAAAGTACAGCACATATAGGCTATTTGTACAGTTGCAGGTATGGACCCTGGATTAGGGGTGGTTGATTGTAAAGTACACATATACGACAAACACAATTATACACTGTATTCCTATGACTAACAGTACATGAAACATATATTGTTTATGTTGCTTTGGACAGGAGATGTCGACTAAAGACATTTCTCATGTCACCTTATCTGTTGACACAGACTAAACTAAAAGAGCATTGCAGTGAAGATCACATACAGAATAGGGGCATTATTGAATGCATCTTTGCGTGTTGAAAAATGCACTACCCGTGTCTAGATAAGACAGGTAGCACACTCCTACTAGCCCCTGGAAAGTTATACAAGCTATTGTATGTGTTGTGTGCTACACAGGTTGGCACTAAATTAATGTCTATACTAAAAGAAAAAAGTCAGCACCCAGTCCAGGCCATATATAATCAAATGAAATTTATTTACAAAAGTGCATCAGTGCAAAAAATACTGGCTCACCATGGCAATATGCCACAAGGCAAAACACATCTTACATTTCACTTGGTTGAACACCAAGCTTCATCAGAGACGAGTGACAACAGCATTACCATGTTTTAAATAGTGTTCATACACGTGCAAATGAAACAGAATTAATCACCAAAACTAAGTGAATAATTAAAATACTGCTTTCCTGCATTTAATTCTATGCACGACAGTAGGGTAAAATTAACAAATCTCTAAATTAGTACTCAGCCACTATTTAAATAATTTAATTAACAATTGGCTGCAGTTACAAAAATGTAGGGAGTTTCCAATTGTAAATTTGATACTTATTTACTTATTTGATAACTAGGTTACAATGATATATAGAAACCCAGTCAATTTACAATTACTACCACGCATGTTCTTGTAACTTTCTTCCTGAAATAGATACCCAATTTAGCTGGAGTCACTTTTGCATCAATCCTAAATTACTCCAACATCTAGGAATAATTTGTATATATTTATCAATGCTATTTAAGTCAATTTAGCCATTGCTTATATTAATACCCTATTTCAGAAAAGAAAAACATGTTTTAGATGTACTAAAAAACTAGTTCTGTGACACTGTTTAATAAACATTATACAAAAACATACTTAACATACAATAAAAACCCAGACTGACAAAACTCACTGGTTCACAGGAAATATGCTAAATTTATGTTGTCATTAAGTCCCATACCTTCTCTGGACTTTAACACAAATATCCAAAAGCTTTTTCTTTGCCCTATCTTTCATTTTAAATCACCACCCCTCGGTCCTACCATTACCTGTTCAAGTCCTGTAAACTTAATATCATGTTTCTTCCTAGTATCTATCCCTGCAATTGACAACATGCTGTACTATAGCATATGTCATGTCACGCTTAATAATGCTCTAAGGTGTTCCCCAATTCTGACTTTAAATTATCACATGGTTCATCCTATATAATAGAACCCACACGAACACTGCAAAAGATATACAACTGCAATAGTATGGCACAAAGTCAGATCCTTAATGTTGAACTGCTCATGCGCAATAGGGTTTTGAAATGCATTAGTTACAGTTAGAAATGAACAAAATTTACAGTTTCCACATATTTTTGTTCCGACTGGAGGTGGGGCTGACCATATAGTAGTATTTTCACTTTTCACTGGTAAGTACAACCCAACCACATTGTCTTTTACCATTGGAGCACGTGTAAAGATGACCCTGGGTCTATCACCTATGTGTTTTGTAATTTTCTCATCAGTTTTTAGTATGCCTGAATTATCATGTAAGATTTTTTTCAAACCTATACACCTAGTACTATATTGGGTGACAAATCCAACTGACCAATATTGATTATTCTGTCTCTGAGTCACTGATTTCGGTGCTAAAGTTAAATTTCTTTCCATGCTTTCCACAGTCTCTACAGCCTCATGTATTATATCCCTTCCACATCCACGTTTCTCAAATCTTTGTATTTTTTTACATTTAAAAACATCAAAATCTTGTTTTCTAGTACAGTTCCTTAGTGTCCCAATCATTTGCCCCTTAGGTACAGTATATTGCGACATATATGTCCAGGATGAAAACTACTAGATAACATTAAACTATTTTGATCTGTTGGCTTAGAAAATAGTGAAGTACCTATATCATTGCCTCCCTCCAGTTTAACGACTCTAAGATCTAAAAAATTAGCCTAATTTTTGTTTACTGTTAATTTGAAATGCAAATGTTCATTAGTAGAATGCAACTGATTAACAAAATCTGTAAACATCTCATGTGTTCCTTTCCAAACCACAATAATATCGTCAATAAAGTGGCACCACAAATCCAAATATTTAAAATATGGATTTGAGGCATCACTCTGAATCCAATCTTGCTCCCATTTACCTACATATAAATTAGCGTAACTAGGGGTCATCGTGGCCCCCATGGCAGTACCTTTTATTTGTTTGTAATAACTGCCCTGAAACAAAAAAAATATTTGAATCCAATACTAATTCAGCTAATTGCAATAAAAAAAGTGTTGGGACTTCATGATAAAGAGGTCTTTGGTCCCAAAAATATTGCAATGCATCTAAACCACCCCAATGTGGCACATTAGGCCTGGATATTCAAACTGCGCCAGGCTGTGGCGCAAGCCTGGGCGCAGCTCAACTTTGTTGCACAGGGGTGTGGCCTGGGCGATATTCAACGGAGCTGCGCTATGGCACAGCAGCTTTGAATATCGCACCCTGGCCACCCCCACTGTGCATGGCACAGTGGCACTGCACCAGCGCAAGTGGCCAGAGTAGAGCATGGAGATGCGCTAGTGCAAGTGCCACTGCGCCATGCACAGCACCTGCGATATTCAAAAGTGGACATGCAAATGGGGCCATAATTTATGCAAGATGCACAGGGGGCCATTTGCATCTCATCATGGCCCCATTTGCATGCCATTAGCATGCAGGTGCGCCGATCCCCGAGGACTTGCACCTGGCACCCTGCCAGGCAGCAGCTGTCAGGGACCGACGCCCCCTGCAGCCTGATCATGGGCATTAGTGTAAAACAAAATTTCTACTTTTGAGTCCAGTGAGATCACTGCCTGATTGCGGCATTCTGTAATCATCAATCATTTTGATACTTTGGTGGTTCAGTGCACTTCACCTGCTCACTGGAGCCCCACCGCCCGCCCCTCCTCTGTCAGCCAGCGGGCGGCAGTACCCCATCTGAGCCTGCCGCCCGCCAGCCGACTGACAGCTCGTGGGGTTGCATACTATTGGTTCACGCCTGCGCCATCGGGCATGTAGTTTATAGCGATTACGTGTCCAGATATGTGAATGAATTCATTCATATATCTGGACTGAGTAGTACGGTATGGGCTGCACGCCGATTGGCTCATGCTGTGAACCAAATGGGCATGCAGCCCACTGAGCTGTCAGTCAGCGGGCGGCGGGGCGGCAGGTGGGTGGGTGCTGCAGCCCGCCGGGCTGATGGAGGGGAGCGGGTGGTGGGGCCCAGTGGGCGGTGGGGTGGGGGTAAACTAGACCACCAGGGTAGATGGGGTAGTTGATGAGTTACAGATGCCCGTGATCAGGCAGCGATCGGTCCACTGGACCACCAGGGATATTGGACTTGGTGGGGTTCTATTACAGATGCCCACGATCGGCTGAGTGTGGTCCACTGGACCACCAGGGATATTGGACCGGGGTTTCATAACACGGATGCCCGCGATGGGCATGGGGGGGGCGCCGCCAGGTGCGGCAGGAACTCGGGTGGCCACCCACAGGTGGCAGCTGCTGTGTTGCGCCCTGCAATGCGGCAGCTCACCTGTGGGTGGCCATCACTTGTTCTTTTTTTTTTGGCTTAACTTTCTGCAGGCGCAGGTAGGGGTTGCGCATGCATGACTCTGCACATCCTGGGCTGAATATCGGGCTGTGCTGGTTATGCATGGGCACGCCCCCCCACCTGTGCCTGCATACAATTACTCGATGCGTCCCGCGATCGATTTGTGCGCGACTTTTCCCTTTTGAATATCGCGCTGGGGCACATCAGTGGGTTGCGCATGGTGCAACACTGTTGTGCCATGTGCAACCCTTTTGAATATCTGGGCCATTAGTATATAATGCATCCACATCCAAAGTGGCAAGAAGGAAGTTACTATCCACTGCCATGGTTTCAAGTATATTTATAATATCAGTAGAGTCTCTAAGATATGTGGGCAAACCCTGTACTATCAGTTGCAGATAAGCATCTACAAATTTGGATAATGTTTCCATAAGCCAACCTGACCCAGAAATGATAGGTCTACAGGGGGGAATCAAGGGATCCTTATGAATTTTCGGCAAACAATATATAGTAGGTACAACTGGATGTGCAACCACTAATGCTCTACACTGTGAACTAGTAATAAACCCACTATTTAGCCCTTCCTTAAGAACATTGTCTATTTTTCTTAATTCCCAAACATTATTGCCAGGCAATTTCTGATAAAAAGTAGAATCTGCTAATTGTCTATGTATTTCAGTTATATATTTAGTTTTATCCATAATGATTGCCTCTCCCTTATCTGCACTTTTGATTATTATGTCTTGGTTCATTGATAAATTCTCAAGTACTATACATTCACTTTTACTACACTTGTTAAACCACCTCAGTGGAAAATCATTTACTAGTTTTTCAATATCTGATTCACATTTTTTCACAAAAATCGAAACTGCAGAGCTAAATATAGGACAATAGCTGAATTTAGATTTCAAACCAAAATTATCAGTTTCAACAACAGCAGTCTTAACTCTATCCATACTGTATCTTTATTACCATACATAGCTTGTAAAGTGATTTTCCTAGCAAAACAATGCAGATCTACATCAGTTTGAAAATGATTAAGATCAGTAGTCAATAAGAAAGAAAGTCCTTTGTTTAACACAGTCTCTTCATCAGTAGTTAACTATGGCTGATGTTGGAGCAACAGAATTTAATACCTGTATACCCCTCGTCCTCTTCCATGCCTTGCCGCCCGCCCCCGTCCTCTTCCTTGGAAGTATAGTTCTTGAAACCGAGTCTACCCTTACATGATGGTGTGGATGCTCCAGATGACGATGCCCAGCTCCAAGATCAAGGAGTACAGTTCATTCCTGATGTTTTACAACCCCATCAGGATAGATACAGAGCAGATACAGAGTAGGACAGCTATACAGGGCCAGAGTGATTGAACAAAAGTTCACATACAGTAGCTGGCAGGAGGGGAAGTTTGGATATGTGGTGATGTGACCTTTGCAGTTAATATATAATAAAGTACCCATAACAAATGTGACAATACTGTAGTGTGCCTTGTACAGGTATATATCGTGCCATGTAAGGTGCTGTGCTGCACCTATGTGCATAAAGATGGTGTGGGTTGGTCATACTGGGGATTGCACAGAAGTGATGCTTTCTCTGTTTATTTATTGAAGAGTTTCACCAGAAAAGCACACTGAGGGATATGATTTATACAGAAGTGAACTGTGATGCGTATCACCTAGTGTTATGGCCCTCTGCTTATCAGGGGGTGTGATGATGTCAATCTCCTGGCACCCTCAGGTGATTCCGTCCCACAGGCTCCTGGTACAGATGTGTCATCATTATCATCACCGGTTGGGGTACTGATATGCACAGTGGCCTGGTATCCCTAAAGGACCAGTCTCATAGCTCAGTGTAGCCCTGTCATTAGGAGACTGAACCCAATGTGGATGTTTTGTGTCTGTACTCAGTGGGCCCTGCAGGAGGAACTGGGCCAAGTGGGCCTAATGAGGAAGAAAGTAAGACCAAGTGAGGCTCTGTGGGGAGGCTGGACTAGTGAGACCCTGTAGGGGGCTGTTATAGTGGGGCCTTGTGGAGGGGCTGTACCCAGCTGGGCCCTCAGGATGGACTAGAACCAGTGGAATGTTGGGGGTGCAGTACCCAGTGGGGTCTTGTGATATAATAAGGCTGGATCCAGTGGTGCCCTGTGTGATGGGGCTGGATCCAGAGGGTTCTGTGTGGCTGGACCCAAAGGAGCCCTACCAGGGGGTTGGACCAAGTGGGGCACTGGGCAAGGGCTGTGCCTAGTGAGGCTCTAGATAGGGGCTGGAGTGAGTCAGGCCCTGCAGAGGTGCTGTCCCCATGGCTCCCTGTGGGTGGGCATAAGGTAGGGCCCTTGAGGAGTTGGGTACAGGGTGGACCCTTGGGTTGCTTACAACACAGTGGGGCATGAGCAGAAGTTGGACAGTCTGGGATTGAGCTGGGTCAGAGGATGGCAGTCTTGACCCAGCAACAACCTGCAGGTGTAGAGGTCTGAACAGATTGGGGTGCTATATGGGGTGTAGATCCATTGGACCCTGTAGGGGTCTAGACTCATAGTGCCTTATGGGTAGTCCAGACTTAGTGAGGCCCTGCTTGGGGCGGGACCCAGTAGAACCCTGTGGGAGGGATTGGACCCAACGGGGCCCTGCAGAGAGCTGGACCCAGTGAAGCCAAGGGGACTTGATCCAGTGGGGTCCTGTGGGAGGGGGGGACAAGATTAAGTCAGGCCCTGCAAGGGGATGGATCAAGTGGGACAGTGCAGGAGGTGGCTGGATCTAGAGAGTCCTTTCACAGAGATTGATCCAGTGGAGCTCTGCAGGGCTGGATCCAGTGAGACATTGTGGGAAAGGGACTGAATAAAAGTGGGTCCATGAGGGGGATGGATCCAGTGGGGCTCTGCAGTGGGGAGTTAGACCCTGTATGATTCTTTTGAGGGCTGGCCCCAAAGGGATCTTTGGGGTAGAACCAGTGAGGACCTGCTGGAAGAAGGCTGGATTCAGTAAGGTCCTGCAGGTAGGGGGTGGGACCAAGTTAGGCCCTATTGGGAAGGTGCACCCAGTGTGGCACTGTGGGAGGCTTTATCCATGAGAAAGCATGTACTTCCTGGTTGGGAAGCACTGTTTGTCTGAGTTATTGTTGGTTTTGTTAGTGAAGTTACCAAAGTATTGATTTTATTGTACAGAGGTTGTCGGATCATAAGTACCTATGCTACAGTGTTGGGATATCAGCATGGGCAATGATGACCCTTAGCTTTCATTACTTTTGAGACCCAGTTTATAATAATAATGTAAATGAGCTAGGGACTGGCAGGTAAAAGAAGTGAAAAGGAAAATAAGTGTATATATTATCAATCTAACAGCAAAAGTGGTTTAAAAACAAAGTAGTATCTGAGCTAAGAAAATGGGTATCATTGGGTTGGATTTTCAGATCACCACTTAGATCAGCACAAGCTGTGGCAAACAGCAGCTTGCTTTGATCACTGGTATGCCAGGGACCCTGCACCTGATTTTAGTATGGAAGGGGTTCCAGCGCCAAAGTCACTGGATTTGCCGCAACCACTCCCATGCTCCAAACAATTGGTGTACAGGAGGGGTTTAACGGAGGCTGCAGTGCAACCACGTGTGGAAGTGCCAGTGATGTGTACCCACATATCAGCAAGGAGTAGGCACAGGTGTCATGTGGCAATCCAGTCTGTCCTGAATACTGGCCCCCTCCCTGTCACTGGCTGTAGCTTCCAAACAGCCTAAAGCACATATGGGACAGTGCAAGTTAACTGTTGGGTCAGCTGTGCACTGTCCCATCTGGTGCAGCTGGGCAGGGTGTGCCAAATCAGTGCGTGGGATCAGGACAATACAGAATATGTGCAAGTGCACAGGAAAGCCTACTGCTAATGAAGTACTGGGAACAGGTATGCATCGGTATTTACATGTACTACAGGCTCGACTGCCAGTGGCCACATGTCCGAACAGGCACTGTGTCCTCATATGCCATTGTCCCTCATCTCTGTTTTCCCACTGTGGTGGCCAGTTTTAGTGTGGAAGGGTGCAACAAGGACCCATCGGTGGGAACACTGTGGGCAGAGTGGCACAAGAGGCATTAGAATAGCCTGGGCTGATCTAAGCCCGAAGGGGACGGGAAAACATCTGGAATATGAAAAAATGGTCTGGTGCAGCATGGTCCAGGCACAAGTCCTTTTTACAACATGGCACACCAGCGTGGGTGGCACAAGCCTGGCACAAGCCACTTTGGTGTACACCAACCCCTAGTTGCCACAAGTCTCCTTTGAGAATTGGGACTGACACAAGGTGCAGCACAGTGAGCCTCTCGTTAACTCCCTTTGATGCAAGCACCTTGTGTCATTCTTGGGGTTTTGAAAAGTGGGTCCATTGTGCTGGATAAAGGTGGAAGTGGTAAGGGTGGAGAATTTGTGCAAGGTGTAAGTGGTGGGGGTGAGGGCAATACTGAGATGAAATATTCATTTGACCTCATGTTTTATAATCTAAATGTAACGCACATTAAGTTGGGGGACCACCTTAAGGCAAGGATCCTGACCAGGATCACCATTGACAGGTTTGTCTGTTTGCAGATGACACCAAGATCTGCAGTAGAGTAGATGATCCAGGTGGGGTGGGCAGAATGAGAAGAGATCTGGATAAACTAGCAAAAGAGTGGCAACTGGGGTTTAATGCAAAGAAGTGCAAGATCATGCACGTAGGGAAGAGAAACCTTGAAGCCACCTATAGGCTGGGAGGGGAGTTGCTGGCAGTCACAAGGGAAGAAAAAGACTTGGGCATCATTATCACCGATGACCTGAAATCATCCAAGCAGACCACTAAAGCAGTAGGTAAGGCTAGGAGGATGTTGGGGTGTATTAGTAGGGGTATCACAAGTCGGAAAGAGGAGGACAATCCTCTTTACAAGACACTGGTTAGGCCCCATCTGGAGTACTCGTGCAGTACTGGAGGCCGCACCTTCACAAGGACATTAACCAAACTGAGGCAGTCCAGAGAAGGGCAACCAAAATGGTGCAGGGACTGCATCAGAAAACATATGAGGACAGATTAATGGAGCTCAATATGTATACCCTAGAGAAAAGGAGGGAGAGAGATGATATGATCAAAACATTCAAACACCTTAAGGGCATTAATAAGGTGAAAGAGTCTAACATGTTTCAGTATAAGAAAAATAGCAGGACAAGAGGACACAGCATGAGATTAGAGTGAGGCCGATTAAGGGGTAATGTGAGGAAGTTCTTTTTCACAGAAAGGGTGGTGGATGCATGGAACGGCCTACCTCAGGAAGTGGTGGATATAAATACAGTGCAGGGCTTCAAACAGGCATGGGATAGGCATAAGGGAGCAATACAGATGAGTATGAATAGATAGACCATTGACAGAGCAAAGGCAGACAGCACATACATAAGGTAGAAAAAGAAATGGGCAGACTGGATGGGCCTTGTGGTCCTTATCTGCCGTCATCTTCTATGTTTCTATGTAACTGGATTTCTCCTATTGGTTTACATACAAAACGGCTGTTTTTTTTATCTGTTGGTATTATTAAATAGTGTAGTGTGCATAAGAAATGACTATAGTGATTGCATCAGGAAAAATATTTGTCTGCATGTTTGCCAATAAATTTTGAAAAACATCACGCAACTACTGATTGCATGACTACAATAGATAAGATGTCATTGTTCAATGTATAATACAATGCTGACAGTCAGGCTGGGGGTGGTGGTGGTGGTGTTGACATGGTCTCCAAATCTCACACACTACAAAAGACAACGTATAAGGTTTTGATTAGTAACCTCACTGAAATTGCTTCTCGAGGTTACCATGACAACCTTGTAAACGTCTCGAGCTACGCTCTTGAGGTTTACAGTTGTCACAGTAACCTCTCAAAGCATTTACAGTGTGGTTACTAATCAAACCCCATACATTATCTTCTATGTAAAGTACCCTGAGCCTTCTGCATAGGGTACCAAATTAAAAACTACCTACCACTTACCTACCTACCTATCTATTCCAGTATGCTATCATGGAATGTATGAAATGTCAGCCTCCTGGACTGGGGTGGCCTCCACCCAGCTGTGATCAGCAGTACCACTGGGGCTCTATCCAGGTGGCCCTGGAACAGGCATGAATCGGCGAGGGGCATGTTTCAAGACACTCTGTGCCACTAGCCATCCAGCCAACAAGCTACCATGTCATGGCTTCCGTAGCCGCCAAGGCATACCATCTCCATTTCTGCCAGGCATCCTCTTAGGGATTAACTTGCACAGTAGTCTGTTAATAGACTTTATGGAAGACTGGTCCCAGGGTCTAACAATGTGCTATCACTGCACTGTGCTGCCACCTGAGAGAATGGTATTTATACTGACACTGGCTTGAGGCCAGGGGCAGCATGGAGGGAAAACATTCAGTTTTGGGGGAGGGTGGGTGCAGGTCACTGGATATTTAAGCACCTCCTGCAAGCTGACCCAGAAGATGAACTGACATTAGCTGTTAAGGCTGTCACTTGCATGCTCTTCCAGTTGGAGGAAATGTACCGCAGTGGTGTTCTCAACATCAAGTGGTGGAGGATCATTGGGGTAGATCTTGGGGAAAATAATTTAAAAACAACTTCCTGTGGCAGTGCTCTGTCAGTTTCTAAGAACTATTTGAGCTAGATGTGATATCTCAACACACTGGGGTGCTTCACCCTCCTTAGGTCCATTCTCCTGTGACCTGTCCTGAGGAGTGAGTGGTGAAGGAATTCTGTGCCATATTTTTCATAGCTATCCAGACTGGCAGTACTACAAATTTAAACTCTCAACCTCTAAGTACAAAGGAATCAGCATAAAAGCAAACTGTTGCAGTCAGCTGAGCCATTAAATCACTTCTTGCTTGGCCATTGAAGAGCTGGTGATACGTTCAGGAGAACGTTAACAAAACCTAATATTTAGACACAGTCTAGCTTGTATTTCCCATCAGTGCTGTATTTCTCTTCCCCATTATTTATTACTGAGATCATCTGTATGAAAACAAGATCTTTGCTCCTGAAGAGTTTGCTATTCCTGCTGCTTTCTCCCTGCCTGAAGTCACAGAGCACTGCCTGTGGTATCACAGTTACTCCCAAGGCAACAGATTGTGATGTCACAACAAAGGCTTACAACTTTAAGTAGGGAGTAAGCTACAGAAGCAGATGAACTCTAAAGAAACTCTATGGGATAAAGATTATATATTCATGCAAATTTCCTTAGTAATAAATAATACAGAGGAGAAATATATAAAATATACTGTAAATAGAATTCTGGCAGACTTGTACCTAAAAAGTTTCTTTGAGGCATCAGTAGCTCTTTAAATATATGTTGTATGTCATGTTTATACATCAATGTACAACTTCTTGGCATTGTGTTGCTTCATATGGTTATCTTAGTGACTACAAAAAGGTTATGTTTCATAATACATAATGTACTTTTTTTTCAGAAGCCCTCTCCCACTTTTATTTCACTCCCTATATTACCTACTTTCCTTGTAGTGGCTTTTCTCACAGATATATAATGATGCAATAAGTGACTATACTGAGCAAGATACTATATGATGTTTAAGGATAGTTCATAGAGTTAATTCTTGCTTATTCTGACTATTGTACCAAGAGGTTTTTTTTTTAATTTTCATCTTACTCTCAGGCACTGCTCTAGTACATTAGTTCTCAAAATGCTGTCATAGTAAGCATATCCCAAAATATGTAAAAACTCTCAGGCCTCCCCTTATTGACTAAAACAACATTAGAAAATGGGCTTTTTGTTTCATGGTCTCTGATTGGCTGGTACCCTTGCCAAGGAAGGACATTAACTTTCATTAGAAAATGGGCTAAAAAATCCATGTGCTCTGATTGGCTGATAGCCCTGGCAAGGTGGGCATCTATCAGACAACAGTGCCCGGGTACAATAAGTGCCCGCGCCAACCAACCGTATTACAAATATCAAAGGGCAGGCACAAATTTCAAACTGCACACCACCATTCTTTTGCTCTCGGTAACCGGATTCTCGATCAACTGACATCAGTCCCCCCACCCCATGTCACAAAACTATCAGTTTGATGCATAACATGCACTAAGTGTAAAATAAAGTATTTTCAGGCACCGTAGAGTACTCTATTGACAAAGAGCTATTCACGTCCCTCATTCCCCTAAAGCCGGGCTGTTATAATAGAAGTCACAAGCTGGCAGCACGTCTTCATCCAAGGGGAGTGGAAGTCAAGAGCTACCACCTCTGCTCCTTACCTCAGCCCAATTTTCCTGATCCCTACAGCTGTAAAATACTAAAGCTTCTGAGTGCCCCCCAACAAGTGTGCAGCAAAGCCACAAGAAAATATATAAATATACCTGTTTTAATAGGGTTACTATTCTTCTCCGTGTCAGCTCACTCAATCTCTGTAACTCTGTGGCCGATCATGCCTCACTCCAACATCCTGACATTCTCGCTCCACCTCTCCACTGCTGAACTGATCCTCGGTCATAATGTGGGGAAAAAAAACAAAAAAACAAACACAACTATTTTCTTTTTAAAAATAGCATTTTAGTGCTATCGCTATTAGAACAGTCATGGGGGGGTGGTAACAGAACAATAGTACATTCTCGCTGCACTGCTGAACTTATTCCCGATAATTTAGGTTTGGATGCTGTATTAAACATTTTGCAATCCCCATAGTGATGTAACAATGAATAGGGGCATATCTATTTCAGACTGTAACAATGATGTATGGTACTCACTCTATAGCAGCATATATTTTTGTGATTCCTACTTACAGACGTCATGAACTGTGTCCTGCATACACATACAGCTAAACTGATAAAAACAAAGTAAAAAAAAAAAAACCCACACAACTGTTTTCATTTTCAAAGCAATGTCTTAGTGCTAACGCTATTAGAACAGTCATGGGGATTTTGGAGGGGGGGGGGGATGACAGAACAGTACTACCAAAATGAAGAGACAGGCTGCAACCTGATTGAAAAGTGGTCTTATAAGCAACAACACCCTCTCGTGGCAATTCAACCAAATGACCCGATAACGGGACTATTTTACAGAAGCAGCTGTTTCTTTCATTTTTCTTAATGTTTTGCCATCTTTTTTCCTTATGAAATAATTATGAAAAAAGATAATGAAAGACCATTTTCTAAGCGCAATAATACCCTCCAGGGTGGGTGATATAGGCAATACCAGACCTTCCAAGGGCTATCCCTCTGCCTGTGGTATCGGGCCTCATTACGCCCCTAGGCTGTCCGGTATTGTCCAATACCACCCACCCTGTTGGGTATTATTGCTTACACAAAGACCAGGAAATAAAAAGTACCAGCCCAGCCTGCCTCAGTACTAAAGTGGTATTACTGTGCCACTTTGGATTTTCAACTTAGCAACTGAGATTTTTGCTGTGGCTTAGCAAGTGACATCCCCCCTCCACTCAGCAAGTGCCCCCCCCCCCATGTTTATGTTGGGACCAGTGCTTTTTAACGTCTGTATAGGGGATATAACTGAGGGAGTGAGTGGGAAAGTAAGCCTGTTTGCTGACGATGCTAAACTATATAACAGGGTGGACATTCAGGGGGGAGTTGATAGAATGCGAGCAGACTTGAAGAAATTAGAGGGGTGGTCCATAAAATGGAAACTGGGGTTCAATGCACAGAAATATAGAATCATGCATTTGGAGGCACAGAAACCCAGGGGTGGAATACACGCCTGGGGGGAAGATGCTGAAGGTCACAGGGGAGGAGAGGGACCTGGGAATTATTATTACTGATGATCGTAAGGTAACGAAGCAGTGTGGGAAAGCAGTGGGAAAGGCAAATCAGATGAGCGGATGCATTGTTAGGGGGATTACCGGCAGAAAGAGGGAGATGCTTCTCCCCCTGTATGTGTCATTGGTGCAGCCAAATCTCGAGTATTGCATGCAATTCTGGAGACCCTATCTCTGCAAGGACAGAGACAGGGCAGAGGTGGTGCAGAGGACAGTGACCAGGATGATATGGAGTATGCAGGGGAGACATATGAGAGACTTAGGGAACTAAATCTGTACTCTCTGGAAGACAGGAGAAGAAAGGGGGATATGATCAAGACTTAAATACCTAAAGGGGATCAATGCAACTTCAGAGGATGAGCTGTTTCACTTTAGCAGAGCTTCTAGCACCAGGGGGCATTGCATGAAAGATCTGGGAGGCAAGGTCATCGGCAATGTGAGGAAGTTCTTCTTCACAGAGAGGTTGATGAATGACTGGAATAGTTTGCCAGAAAAGGTGGTGGGAGCAAAAACAGTCATGCAGTTTAAGCATGCATGGGACAAACACATGGTATACTTGAGAGGGGAGGGTAGGGTTTAGTGGTTCCCCAGTAGAAGACATACTGGAGGGTTCCCTCAGGAAGACTAGGTGGGCCATGACGTCCTTATCTGCTAGCTACTTCTATGCCCATCACCACCTTCAAGTACTCCAAGCCATGAAATGAAAACCCCAGCTTGCCAAAAACACAAAAAATACCCACCATTGTTTTTCCCCTTACAAAAAAATCTAGTTTTTTTCTGTCGAGTTCTAGCACTAACATGTTGCATGCTCAATGGTACTATAATACTGCCAGAGCCAAGTCACCAACATAAAGGCAAAGCATCCTCATTTGTTTTTCTTTTACTTTGTTAGAAAAAAAATTAAAATATCTCATTACAGCATCCTACAGCCGCCCACCCTGTCAGCCTTCTCCCGCAATGTTCTCCACACTGCTGCGGGACACCGGCCACCCATCCACTTTCTGTGCTGAAGCTACCCAGCAGTGTGTCAGCTCAGTGATACCCTGCTCTGTCATCTATGCTACATTCTTCAGATGACTGCAGTACATTTCAGAAAAACAGTTGCTTCCGGAAACTGGAGCACACTCCTACAGGAAGGACAGGGAACAACTTACAAGAAAGGAATAGCAACTTAGGGGAGGGGGGGACCGAGCATCTTCTGACATTTATGTTTGCCATCATCTCAATTGGTGGAACAGTATACTTTCTGCCATTTTCTGCAGACAATAGATATGGCGACTGCTCAGGTAAAAAAAAAAAACACTCTGTAAACACTGTAAGTCTCTAAATGAAAATACTGTTAAGGAGTAAAGAGGAGTTGATAACAAGGAAACAAATAAACAACTAGACACAATGGGATTTGC
Organism: Neoceratodus forsteri; assembly: GCA_016271365.2. Taxonomy (NCBI): domain Eukaryota; kingdom Metazoa; phylum Chordata; order Ceratodontiformes; family Ceratodontidae; genus Neoceratodus; species Neoceratodus forsteri. The sequence continues at coordinate 48,769,188 of CM057451.1, forward strand.
ATTAGACAGTTCTAATGCACTGCTAGGGGCATAGTAAGACAGACAAGTGAATTCAGCCCCTGGCCATATGTTACAACTCTCTAATGCACATCCCCGGAGTGTCTTTTTGTGGTTATAAAATTGGACTCTCCATTTTAAATGCAAGCTGAAATTAACACTGTGTGGTTTAAATACTTAACAAGTTAATTATTAGGTGTATTCTGACCTGAAATAGTCCCTCCACCTGCATGATCTTTTTTTTTTTTTTTTTTTATTTCAGGGGCCCATTTCTCAAAGTGGGCTTGAATCGGTACAAGCTGCAGCAAACAGCAGTTTGCTCCAAAGCCCGGTGCACCAGAGACCCTGCGCCTGATTCCGTATTGGGCAGGGTCCTGGTGGCAAAGTCCTGTGGCTTGCGGCAACCGTGGCCGGGCACCAAGCAGATTACACACCAGGAGTGTTCACTTCAAGCCACCAGGAAACCTTGCAGCGCTCAAGACCATGGCAGCCCCACCCCTGAACCCTGATGGTGCCAGTACAAGTAATACTTAAGAATTCCCATGCCCCCTCCCCAATCCCCAATGGTGCCAGTACTGGAAGTATGTATAATATCCCATGCCACCCTCCCTGAACCCCAATAGTGCCAGTACAAGTAATAATGCATAACTCCCACACCCCCTCCGCAATCCCCGATGGTGCCAGCACTGGAAGTATGTGCAATATCTCATGCCCCCCTCCCCGAACCCCGATAGTATCAGAATAAGTAATACTACAGATTTCCCACACCCCCTCCCTGATCCCCGATGGTGCCTGTACAACTATTATTCCTTGTTAATAATTTTTGTTGAATTTTGTTTGAAAATACCATCAAACACATCCAGGTACGTAGACTGCTTCAAGGCAATATGAACATACAGCAAATTAAAGGTTACAGCAGTGTCATGAGCAAAGCACATAACAAACAATAAAACAGATTACATATAATCTTATGATTATAAGGTATTGTACTGACTCCCATATCTAGTCAGAAAAAGTTCCAAGGAAAGAGAAGCAAACTGCAACAGTCCATGGATGCCAGCAACATAGGAGATAATTGAGAAAATATCAAAACTTGCAAAGTGTAGCTTAAGGATTATCTTGGTACCTTGATTTAAAGCTGAGGAACAAATGAAACAAAAAAAATAGGTCAGTAACACATTAACAAATAGAAAATTCCAGATCAACATACTATCAAGGAGAAAGAAGGGCTATAGTTACCAATTACAATAGAGGGAAGGGGGGGGTTCAAAACCCTACGCATACCGGTATACCATCATTAACTTAAACCTTACATCTCAACTAAGGGGTTCAGCCAAATCCCAGCGCTTGGAGAAAGTTAAGCTAAGTAGGGGGCCCAGCTAAGGTGGTACCGTGGGAGAGTATTGGCAGCTAAGTGAGATACGTGGTCCAATGCGGCCATCTTAGAAAGGGTATTAAACACTTCAGAGATACTAGGTACCAGTGTTGTTCTCCAGCAACTGAGAATAAGCTTCCTGGCTTGGAGACTAAATAGGCCAGCCACCTGCTCTGCTGTCGGGTGAGTGGCCTCGAAACGGGGGGGGGGGTAGGCCCAGAATCCAAACAAAGGGGTCAAGATTCAGACCTGGAGCAAGAATCTGTTTTGCCAGGCCTAGAACAGCCATCCAGAATGGGGAGAGAAGTGGACAAAGCCAAAATATGTCCATAAGATCTCCCACTCCAGAAGGACACCTCCAGCATCGATTACTGTGCACTAGATATAATCTGTGCAGGAGAGCGGGAGTACGGTACCAGTAAGACAGAATTTAGTTTTGCATGAGTCTACTTCTTGCGTCAGAATACATGGAGTGGGCATTCTTCTAGCAGAGCTTCCACTGGGTATCTGAAAGGGGTTGCTGAAGAGCCTGCTCCTACTTAGATTTGGCCTGAATTGAGTGAGAGGGGAGTTGCTCCCTAAGGTTAGCATAAATATAACTAACTTTGCCTCCTTTATGGGCCTGCCATTTAGACATTAAGGAAGCCCCTGCCCTGTCTGCCACAGGGAGGTGCTTAAGATAAGCTGACACTGAGTTCCGAAGCTGCAGGTATTGCCAAAAGGCAGGCTTACCTAACCGAAATTCTTCATCCAATGTTTGGAAGGATTTTAAGGTATGGCCTTCTCCTGCCATTAAGTCCGATAAAGTTGAAATGCCCTTTTCCTGCCATAGGGACCAAAACAGGGGTTTACCATCCACCTTTAGGGATATGTTCCCCCAAATAGGGGTAGCCAGTAACGGACATGGGTTGGAGTTCAGTTTCTTACGCATCAGGTGCCAAAGTTGCACTGAGTTTGCAATCATGGGGCACAAACGGAGCGATTTTGGAAGGGGATTATATAGTAGGACTGCAAGTGACTGTGTCTGGGCAATAGCTGCTTCCATGTGCACCCATTGCGGTGATGCCTCTATCTTTAGGAGGAACCATGTCAGGGTTTGAGCAGTGATAAAGGCCCCCTTGTATCCTTCAATCCAAGGAAGGCCCCATCCCCCTTGTGACCAGTGTGCTCTAAGTTTTTTCCTACTGTAACAGGGCTTAGAACCTTCCCAGATGAAATTGAAAAATGCCTGGTCTATCACTTTGACCCACACAGCCGGCAGTGTGAGTGGAAGGTGTGAGATGTCATATAATAGTTTAAGGGCTGCCACCATTTTAATCACAGATATTTTGCCTGCTAATGTAAGGTGAAAGCCTCACCACTGAGCAAACTCCATTTTCATTTCATCAAGAAGGGGCATAAGATTAAGTTCCCAGAGTTTGGGGAGGTCCAAGGTGAGGCATATCCCTAGGTACAGAAGGGACTGCGGAGCCTACTGAAGACCAAGATGGGATACCTGGGCATACGTACACAGATTAAGAGGGAAAACCTCTGTCTTGGACCTAGTGATCTTCAGACCAGAACAGATAGTAAATTATGTAAGGAGAGAGCGCAAAGCCAGAAGGGAGGCAGGTGCATCTACTAGCGGGACTAGCAAGTCGTCGCATACATAAACATAGAGAAGGTGTTATCTCCAATGAGGAACCCACCAATATCTGGGGAAAGACGTATGGCAGTCACAAGTGGCTCCACCGCCAATATGAAAAGCAGGGGAAAAAGAGGGCAACCCTGTCTCGTATCCCTCCCCAAGGGGAAGGGAATGGATAGGGTAGAATTAGTGAGGACCCAAGCTGTAGGAAGGAAATAAAGGCTTGCTACCCAGCACCTAAAGTTTTGGCCGGAACCCATGGTGACAAGCACTTGCTGGAGATAGTGCTGTTCGAGAGAGTCAAAAGCCTTCTCAAAATCTATGGCTACAGCGGCAGAAGGTGTGGATCACTTACCAGCCCATTGAATAATATCAGTCATACACTGGATATGATCTCTACTGTAATGACCAGGGACAAACCCGTCCTAAGAGGGGTCAATAAGATAGGGAAGCAGGGGATTTAACCTGAAGGCAAGAATTTTTGCGAAAATTTTACTGTCCGAATTTATGAGTGAAATGGGACGATAGCTAGAGGGTAAGGTAGCATCCTTCCCTTTCTTAGGGAATACTTTAATAATGGTTTCCCTAAGAGGTGGGGGAAGGGAACCAGTAGTAAGGGCCAGGTTAAAGAGGTCACTTATGAGAGGAGCTATCAGTGATGCAACTAGGCTCCAGAGGTCAGGGGGAAATCCATCTCCACCAGGGGCTTTCCCATGGTTTAAGGATTGAACAGCCTTTATTACCTCCAGTGGAGTAATGGGGCTTTCTAAAGTGGCTGCTTGCTGTGGGGTTAAACGCCGAAGGGAAAGGGAAGTCATAAAGCTGCCTATCTGTGAGGCATCTGCAGTGGCGGATGAGGTGTATAACTCTCTATAAAAGTCTGCCATAATTCCATTTATCCTTTCAGAATGTACTTGCACTTAGCCCCCCACCCTCTGAGTCCCGGAATGTGGCTCTCAGCCCTTTGTTTACAAAGGTAGAAAGCCAAAACCTTACCCCCCTTCTCTCCACCCTCCCAGTACTTATGCCTTAATTTTAGGATGGCCAGTTCAGCTTTTCTGGCAAGAAGGTCATTTATTTGAAGTCGGGTGTGAGTAATTTCCTGACCTAGCGGAGAGTGGAGGGTTAAACTTAACTTCCAGGTCAGCCAAATGGGTTTCTAAGGACTTAAGCTGGTGTTCTCTACAATGCCTGTGATTGGCAGAGTATCCCATAATGGCTCCCTGCAAGGTCACTTTTAGCGCCTTCCAAACCAGTGTCAGGGGTACTAAGGCATTGGTGTTATCTTGCAAAAAGTTAGATACTTGCATCTGAAGCCAATGAGGGAAATCAGAGTCCCTTAATAATAACAGATCCAAGCGCCAATAGTTGGAGCAAGTGGACTTTGCAATATATGAAGCTGAACCAGTGCATGATATGATATAATCATTGAGAGGATTACAGTATCATTGGAACTGTTCATCATTGAGGGGGACACTAACCAATAACCCAGCCGGCCATGTGAATTGTGCACCGGGGGGAGAAAAAAAGTATAATCTTTGTCCCTCGGATGAAAAATGCGCCAGGGGTCCTGGAGTCCCATGTCTGACATTATCTGGATTATAGATAGATGAGATTTCTAATGTTGTTCTGTGCTGAGTGTGCTCCAATCCAAGAAGGTATCCAGGGGAAGATTAAAATCACCCCCCAAAATTAGAGGGGCATTTGAGGAAGCTAGAGAGCTTAGAGCCTGTGCTAGCGTATGGAACACCTTCAGTCAATCCTCATTGGGGCCATAAACATTGGCAACCACTAGGGGTCCTTCCAGGGTATCTAGAAGTACCACTATGCACCTGCCCTCATCATCTCACTGCACTTTTATTTGTGTCCAGTTAAGGGATTTGTGCAGCAGGATGGCCACCCCCCCCAGTTTGTGAGTAAGAGCAGAGGATGCGATAACTTGTCCCACCCATAAGCGTTTCAGTAGGTTATGATCCAGTTTTTTCTACTTAGTTTCTTGTAATAGAGCTACCTCCATTCGCAGCCTCCTAAGATGATTCAGCACCTGAGAGCGCTTTACTGGGGTGTTAAGGCCCCGCACATTCCAGGTGACAAGGCAAAGGTCAGCCATGATCTAAAAACAGTAACACTAATTCAGAAGGATAGGAGTGATAGAAAGGTAAGGAGGCTGAGAATGGATGCAGCATCACACCATGTTGGCCCATAGAGATACATGTTGCCAGGTGCTTGCAATTGACTGAATACTCCACACACACGGGCATCTCACACCCCACTATTCCCTTGATAATCATGATCTGGATACAACATTGAGCCATAACAACCTTTTTAAAACATTGTTGAATTACAGTAATAACGATCCAACTATATACATAATTTGCCATGCTTTGGCCATTAGGAGGTGCAGAGGTATAGAGTCAGCAGCAGAGGCTGCAAGAGGCCCTCTGACATCCATGAGGATTGTGGCCATAGGTCATGTGAAGAGCTACCAGCAGCTCTAACCCTATACTAATGGGAAAAAAGAGAATGGGAGTACCCACTCCCTAAATGAAGATGTGCTTTAATGGCCCTGAAGCACAGAGTACACCTGATATGCCAGCGATGGAACACCATCCCTACAGTGGGCACCAAGGGTTCATGAGGCCCAGCATCTTCCCTCTAGAGTAAACAGGGGTCAGAAGGAAAACAAAGGATCATAGAGGTATGAAGGGAAAATCAATGGAGAAGGAGACAACTCCAAGCCATTATACTGCCCTCCCCTATCCTGCCTGATACAAAGAGGCCCCAACTTAGCTGAAGACATAGCAGGCCTGGAAGTCCAGTTAACCCAGGGATTCCAACCCCGGCTCAGAAGTGGTTGCTGCAATGTCCACAGTTTTGCCCTGAAGTGCCACTGTTTGATTAGTCAGAGAGTTCAGGCTCATGGAAACTATGTCTGCCCAAGTTTTACTTTGGGCTGCAGAAGTAGTAGGCACAGGATCCTTGGTCATAGCTGGAGCTATTTCAGCTTTGTCCGGTATATCTAGTGACTCAGAATGTAGAGCCACGTATGGGGGGGGGTGAAAAAAGTTTGCAGGCATGCAGAGTCTTGTTGATCTAGATGGATTGCTACCTGCAAGCTCAAAGAGCTGACCCTGTCAGTAGGGTGGTGTCATCGAGCATGTCTACAAGAGGGATTCTGCTTCCTTGATCTTGGAGGAAGAGAGGCATTGAACACCCGCACTTCAGGATCTAATACAGCTTGCTTAGGAGCCGGAGGAAGGTCTGCAGCTATCGGTGACAGAGAGCGATGTGGTGGCACAGTTGATGAGTTTGACCCCCTAAATTCGATAGGATGTTTAGCTTGCAAAAAGTATGTTAAACTTTGAGGGGTTTCGAAGAGCAGGGGAGACCCATTGTAAATGACCCGCATAGCTGCCGGGTACCACAAGGAATAAGAGTAATTCAGGTTCTGCAAAAGTTTCTGTGCCGGGGCATATTCTTTACAGAGATCTGACAGTTCTCTTGAGTAATCCTGGTAGTCATGCACTTTATGCTTTTGCCAAAGGATTTGCCCCATGGTTCTGGCTGCAGCAGCAATGGTCTCTTTTTTGTCAGACATCTAAGAATCTGGCAAGTAAAGGTCTAGGCCGCTCTGCAGGCTTTGGCATTAGAGCAAGAGAGTGGTAAGCCCTCTCCATCTGGGGTTTAAAATCTTCTGGAAGGTAGAGCAGCTTAGGGAGGGTGTTTTGTAGAAACTCAATAGCACTTTTCTGTTCCACACCTTCCAGAAACCCCACAAATCTCAGATTGTTGCAGTGGCTGTGGTTTTCAAGGTAATCAACTTTATTTTGCAAAAGATGGATAAGTTTAGTCTGTTCTCTCAGGGTGCCTGTTAATTCTTGGATGGCTGCATCATGGGAGGAAAGGTGGCATTCGTTATGAAAAATCTGAACCTCGATCCCTTGCAGGGTCTGAGTTGTTGGCGTTGACTGCCATGGTAAGCTGAGCCATCTGGGCCATTAACTGGCTAAACATCATTTCAGTTCTCGATGTGTCCCCAGAGGCCTGCATTGTAAAGGCCATGTTGCTGAGCTATGCTCCAGTGAAGCAAAGCAGCAGGTCCCAAGGTGAAAAGCACTCACGATAAAACAACACAAAAGGTGCCCAAGGGGGTCCTTTCTGCTATGGAGTTAGTTCTATGCAGATCTGGTGGTCCCAATGATGGATAATGCCAGATTTATCCCCGCATTCCAGGAGCTAGCAAATTAAACATCCATGCTGGTTCAGAGCCAGGCCACGTCCCCGCCTGTACAACTATTATTGAAGAGTGCTCCTGCCATGGTGGTATACTGGCCACCCACTGATATGGCTGAGATTTATTTATTTACCCACCCCAAAATTCCCCCCAAATTCTTCACCTATCAATAACATATTCATCAGGGACAAGCAAACCCTGTCATGTTCATATACTGTAATTTTTTTTTATAGGGAATGCATCTGTTATTTCAACACTGGGTACAGGGGTTATGCAAAAGGGTTGAAGATAAATCTGTATCCCCTTACTATTCCATTATGCCATGACAATGGGCATCTCTCTCTCTCTCTCTCTCCCTCTTGGCCTACCTAGATTTTAGCAAGGCATTTGACACAGTCTCACAAAAAAGATTAATATACAAGTTAGCCAGCTTTGGAGTGGGTCCCAAGGTGGTAGCCATGATAAAAAACTTGCTGGACAACAGGATGCAAAGGGTAATAGTATACAGAGTCCACAGTGAAGAAAGTAAGGTAACTAGTGGGGTTCCGCAGGGTTCAGTACTGGGACCAGTCCTCTTTAATGTCTTTATAAGTGACATTGGAGAGCACCTGGAAGGAAAGGTATGTCTCTTTGCAGATGACACAAAGATCTGCAACAGGGTTGATACACAAGGTGGAGAGGAAAGAATGAAAAGGGACTTGGCAAGGTTGGAGGAATGGTCAAATATGTGGCAGCTCAGATTTAATGCAAAGAAGTGCAAGGTAATGCATATGGGAAACAAAAACCAAGGGGAAGAGTACACAATGGAGGGTGAGTTAATAACAACAACAACAAAAATCAAAAGAGACCTAGGAGTAATTATATCAGATGACCTAAAGGTGGGCAAGCAATGTGAGAAGGCAGTAAGGAGGGCGGGGGGATACTGGGATGCATAGGGAGAGGCATCACCAGTAGAAAACAGGAAGTTGTTATCCCTCTGTACAGACAGTTGGTGAGACCCCATCTGGAGTACTGCATGCAATTCTGGAGACCCCATCTCCACAAAGATATAGACAGAGTGGAGGCTGTTCAGAGGAGGGCAACCAAAATGGTGCAGGGTCTGCACCAGAAGACATACGAGGAGAGACTGAGGCAGCTTAACATGTATACCCTTGAGGAAAGAAGGGAGAGGGGGGACATGATAGAAACTTTCAAGTATCTCAAGGGAATTAACAAAGTACAAGAGGGTAGTATCTTTCAGAAGAAGAGGTGTGCAAGAACAAGGGGGCACAATTTGAAGTTGGGGGGACGGCTCAGAGGTAATGTTAGAAAGTATTTTTTCACAGAGAGGGTTGTGGATGCATGGAACAGCCTTCCTGAGGAGGTTGTGGAGTCAGGAACAGTGGGAGAATTCAAGAATGCATGGGTCAGGCATAAGGCAATTCTAGTGGGTGGGTAGGAGGAAGTAAGCTGTTGAATAACTAGAATCTTCAGCTTATCCATCAGGTAGGGAAATGGGCAGACTAGGTGGGCCAAGCGGTCCTTATCTGCCATCAAATTCTATGTTTTTATGAAACACATAAAGCAGTGATCATGGCATTCTGACTCAGCATCCTTGTTGGGCAGTTGGGTGTCCCTGTTGGGCTGTCTGTATAAAACTCACCTTATTTAATATAATTGTGAGCATTCATTTTTTTGACCTTGAGTGCCACTCAGTTTGAGCTACTGTACTGGATTTACTGTAGATTTAGTGGTCTGGAGTGGGCACCGACACAGCATCCTTGAGGGCATTATCAGTTACAGGACTGCTCAGATAGCTTTCCACAGGAAAAAAACAGATTTAAATAAAAAAAAAAACACAAAAAAAACAGACCTGTAAATGAACACCGACTTCACATTTGCAGCAGCCTTACACTGTACAAAAAGCACCCATGTGATAAGCTGTTGAAGTGTTGTAATGCTTTTCACACAGACACATACATTTTACATTTCAAACAAAGCTATCCAATAAAAAATGCAACTTGCATGAGCAGTGTTTTATATTTACAGCAGCCCTAGAAGAAGACACAGTCTGTGGATACTATATCAAATATAATACACAGTGCAACTCAATTTGAGCTCCTGTACTGGATTTAGATTTAGCGGTCTGGAGTGGGCACCAGCACAGCTTCCTCAAGTGCATTACCAGTTACAGGACTGCTCACAGGCACTGTAGCATTCTACAGAAACAAAACAGATTTAAATAGACAACAACACGTTGTGATTCTTATTGGATCAGCTGTGAAGAGAATCTGAACAGCTGATATCAATCTCCAGAGAATGTGCCTTGAACGGCTGTAGTAAATATGATTCGGTGTTCATATGCAGGTCCTGTTTTTTAGGGGTTTTTTTTGTTACTTGATTGATACTTAGTTTTGTTTGAAATTTAAACTGTATGTGTCTGAAAAGCATTACAGCACTCGGTAACCCTTAACATAAACTTAACAGTACTGCACCAATATTATGATTACAAAAAAAGAATAGGTATTCTTGTGTACTCAGCTGAGAACAGAGTCTAAAAAGATATCCAAACAACTGTCTCAATTGGCTCTTCTTGTGCAGTGTAACAGCTGCAAGTATTGAAGCACTGTTCATTTACAAGTCCTTTTTTTAATTTAAATTTGTTTTTTGTTTGTTGCCTGTAGAAATCTACATGTGAATAGTGTCTGACAGCTCCTCTAACCAGGAAAAAATTCCTGAGGCTGTACTGCTGAGTTAGAAATAAAGACAGGAGACATTCAATTATGTTCTCAATGCTTGTTTTTTATTCTACAGGAACCTATAAAATAAGAAATGGAGAGAAAAATATTAACATTTTAGCAGTTGATCTTTAAAGCACTATGAGCTGGCAGGATATGATTCAAATATCAATTTAGTCAGTGATTAAAACAATGGGCTGTGGGGAAAACCTGATGGAAAAGTGGAAGTAACTAATAAGGTATAACCGTCAACAGCGCCACCTGGCACATTTTCAAGAGATGATGAGGGTGATTGATTTAATTAAGCTTACCGCATGCCAGTGCCACCTGTCACATTTTTCAAGAGATGATGAAAGGAATTTAATTAAGCTTACTGCATTACCGAATACTGCAGTACCACACCACCGCATTAACCAGGTACCTCTCGGTATACTGCACGTACCCCGGTATACCTCAGTACCTGGAAACTTTAGAATAACTACCACTGTAGTTGACAGACCAACAAGGGCGGATACTATCCTTGACCTTGTACTAACAAACAGTACAAGGATATCGGACATTAGTGTAGGGATAAACATAGGGTCCTGTGACCATAGATCAATCTGGTTCACTGTCAACCGATATGAGGGGAACCACACACACTAGTCAAAAGATCCTCAACTTTAGGAATGCGAACTTCAGTGCAATGAAATCCACCTTCACAAACTTTACCGGAAACAGAGCAGACAGAAATATGGAGGAGCACTGGGAAGCACTGAAGAGTACGCTAACCCTCATAACAGAAAAATACTCAAAGGTGATCAGTAAAGCAAAATGGAGGAAAAAATCCACTGTGGTTCACAAAGGAAGTGGTGTCAGCAAAAGAAGCAAAAAAGAAAGCATTCAGAAAATACAAGGAAATGCAAACAGATAAAGACATGGAAAAATACAGGGTTAAACTAAAAGAGGCTGGAAAGACTATCAGAGCCACAAAGGCACAGACCGAGGAAAAAATTCCCGAGGGAATAAAAAGTGGCAACAAAACTTTCTTCAGGTATATATGAGAAAAAAGAAAGAAAGACCGGGGGGGGGGGGGAATCATCAGACTAAAGACTAAAGACTAAAGAGGGGGCAGCACGTGGAACATGGAAGAGGATGCTGAGAAGGATGAAGTTTTAAACACATTTTTCTGCTCGGTGTTTGCACAGAAAGAAAATGGAAATGGTCCATCACTTGGTGTGCATGAACTACACACCCAGAGAGCAGACTCTACATCCACTACAAAGGATAGAGTCCTGCAAGAACTAAACAAGTTAAAGACAGACAAAGCCATGAACCCGGACAGAATTCATCCTCACGTCTTAAAAGAGCTCATGGAGAAACTCGCTGCTCCACTGGCCATACTCTTCAACAATTCACTGGAGAGTGGACAGGTACCAGAGGATGGCAAGAAGGCCACTCTGATGCCCCAACACAAAGGCAGCAGCAAAGAAGAGGCAGGGAACTACCGACCTGTCAGCCTCACCTCAATTGTGGGGAAAATCATGGAATCTATACTAAAGGAAAGAATAGTAGCATACTTGGAGGCCAGTGGGAAGCTGGACCAAAAGCAGCATGGCTTTACAGCTGGAAGGTCAAGTCAAACAAACATGATAGAATTTTTTGACTGGTTGACTAAAGAAGTAGACCAGAATGGGGCAGTAGATATTGTATAGCTACATTTCAGTAAGGCCTTCGACTCAGTCCCACATAGAAGGCTCATCAACAAACTGGGAAACACAGGTATAGGAAGTAAAATTGTAAACTGGGTGAAGAACTGGCTGCAGGGCAGTACCCAGAATGTTCTGGTAAATGGCACTCTACCAAGGGAGGGAAAGGTGACCATTGGGGTCCTACAGGGTTCATTGTTGGGATCTATACTCGAACATATTCATCAGTGATATCGCAGATGGATTGGAGGGTAATGTGTGCTTGTTTGCAGATGATACTAAGCTCTGCAACAGGGTAGACACACAGGAAGGGTCCTTATGGATGGAGTCAGATCTTAGGAAACTGGAAGAAAGGTCCAAAACTTCGCAGTTGAAGTTCAGCTCTAAGAAATACAAGGTCATGCACCAGGGAAAAAAACCCCAGCTAAAGAATACTCCTTAGGGGGAAAAAAATTAGCTGTCACAGAGCTGGAACATGACCTTGGAATCATGGTACCAATGACCTGAAAGTGGGATGGTAATGAGAGAAAGCAACACAAAAAGTCAGCAGCATCCTTGAATGCACAGGCAGGGGCATTACAAGTAGAAAGTGCAAGGTAATAATGCTGTTGTACAGGTCCTTGTTGAGGCTCCACCAGGAGTACTGCATCCAGTTCTGGAGACCCCACCTTAAAAAGGATATAAACCAAATGGAATCTGTGGAAAGAAGAGCTACAAAGATGACTCATGACCTCCACCATGAACCTTATGAGACAAGACTTAGGCAATTAAATTTGTATTCCATGGAACAGAGGAGAAACAGGGGTGACATGATAGAAACATTTAAAGACCTCAAGGGAATCAACAGCACAGAACCGGAACCTCTTCTGGGAAAAGAGAGAGGTGAGAACTAGAAGACACAACAGACGACTGCTGGCAGGGAAATTCCAGAGCAATGTCAGGAAGTTCTTCTTCACTGGAGACCTGGAATAGACTCCAGCAGGGGATGGTGGAGGCAAAGACAGTTAGGGAATTCAAGTCATCCTGGGGCAGGCATTGTGGGATCCTGAAATAAGAAATACTAGGGTGGGGGTAAACAAAAGACAAAGATGTGGGCAAACTAGATGGATCATGTGATCCCCATCTGCCGTCACTTTCTTACATTCTAAACTACTAGGTTAGTAAACTTGAATGTTCTTGTGTTCTTATGTACATTACAAAGTATTTTATACAATTGTTACAAACAGCCCATTTTATAAGCACAATAATACCCTCCAGAGTGGATTGATTGGGCTACACTGGACCTTCCAGGGACTATAGGGCCCTCCCCTGTTGGGTATTATTGCTTACGTCATCCACTTCCATAGAAGCAATACCTTTGCACTAAACATCAGAAATAACGTGAAATGCATTTGAATGAATGACTGAGTTTATTCACCTGGGACCAATTACATCCGGCCCTATTCACAAAGCCTATGTGCCACCTATCCGAGGCATGTAGGCAACACTATGCAGGAATGCCACACAGCAGGAGTCATATGGCATGCATTATTTAGTACGCCGGTCAGATGCGCACCAGATCCCCAGGTCGCACAGGCAGCTACGTGTCATGTGTGGGGCGGGGGTGGGGCAAGCTCACACTCCACGTGATTTATAAAGGCACAGAATCATGCACGATGCCATGGTACAGAAGAGGGGACCCTGCCATAATTGTGTTACATGGGTGTTATCAGGTCAAATACCTCACTTCACTGGCTGTGGTAAAGGCCATGGATGCAATGGTGACCACAGTCACAGTGCCTACAGTTGATAATTCCACTAAGAGATCCTACTATAGCCCTGTGTCTGTGATGGCATACAGGTACAGACAGCAGGGGCTGGGCATGGCAATGTAAAGTCCTGTGTGCCCAGGTGTGGATTAGGAGGTCTGTGAAGGGTGGGCAGTCACAGTGGGCATGGGGCATGGGCAGTAACACAACATGTGTCTGGGTATGGTTGAGATATATGTTTATTTATTTATTAGATCATCGGTTTACAGCCCTTTGAGTTGAAGACTCATTTACAAAGGCACCTCGTCAACAGAGCAACACATCACAGCAAACAAAACAGTATAGTACATAACGCATAGATTAAAAAAGTAACCAGTGTTACAGGAATTCACTGGTGGTACAAGCTTGGTAATAGGTAGATCACAGTAGTCATAATATAGGTAAACGAGTACCACGTCAGGTACTCATATGACAACATGGCATTGCCCTATCCACACAGTGTATATACAGTATATGTATAAGCATTCCCCTGATGTGAACCCGGAGGTACCACTTTCATGTCATAGTGCACTGCCAACCCCATGTCTCCTCCGGGTACCCTATACACCTAGGGGATGCATGTAGTCACTGCTCAGGAGGAGTAGTGTAGTAGCATTTCTGTCTGTGCCATATATACACCACTACTTTGCTGTTGGGATGGGCAGATGGGTACAGGGCAGGTGGACAGTGGGAGATATTGGACTTCACTGGTGTGGTACATGGGGAAGACCTGGGGACCTGCCTCATGCACCAGTGGCCCAAGAGTCTGGGGTACAGGGATGTATGAATGCAGCTATGACAGTGGATACTCCAGAGCCAAAGCCTATTAGTGTACCGGTATGGCTACCAGGTGCCCATGCCTCTCCACTGTCCCCGAGCTGCAGGGTTGTCCTGCTATAGCCTCTCAAATTCCCGCTGTCCCTCATACAGGTCATGTTATTGTAACAGTACAGTGGGGACTGTAAGCATGTTGTCATTTCGAACTGTACCATTCCTGAACTGTTCCTTGTCAGTCACTGCATCCAACCCTTGCCCATTGATTCATTGGCAATACATGTGTATACTACTGCTGTTTTTTTTTTTTATTTACTTTCTTTACTGCCATCACCAGTCATTAGGGCCCCTCTCAGGTGAGACCCACTCGAACAGCACTACCATCCAGCCAGAATCCCACCTGGCCGAGGAATAAGGGACATAATCCTCTCCACTGCTGCCCTGAGAGGAGAGGACCCAGGAGAGTCGACCAGGTAGGGAACAGCGGTGGACATGTGCACCATCCCCTGAGGACCGCCTTCATCCTCCTAGCAGCCGGGGTTTTTCACCTTGCTTGTTTTCCTCCTAGGCGGTGGATGTGCAATGATGTTGGCACATGGAGGGCATGAACCCACCCCCTCCCACAGACGTCCACTGCTGCCTCCCCCTTCCAGGTCCCTCCGCTTGGATGTAGTGCTCCCGGTCTCCACCAGGAGCTGCTACAAAGTGAAGATGCCCCAGATCCCACCCTAAGAGAGGAGAGCAGTCCTTCAGATGCTCAAACCTCTCCTCTCCCTACCGACCCCGATGGCCCAAGTCAGCTCCAGACCCTGAGTCACTGTTGTGGCATGAGGTGTGGCATCCAGCACCTCAACCCTCAGCGCCACCAGGGTGGCTTATTACTGCTGTTTTTGATGTGGACTTGCAATAGGGTCTTTTTCCCTGCTATGGTTCTGCCATATCCCTGAATCTGTGGCAGGAGGGTGGGTGGCATGTGGGTGCCACCAGTCTCCCCTTAAGTCCACTGGTGATCCACACCTTCCTGGACTCCCCTTCATGCATGCGTATGAGATCTATTCAGGGACCCAGGGCAGGCATCCGACTGGGTGCCTGCCTGGGTCCTGCACTCTGCCCTTTGCACTGCCCCAATCCAGCAACACACAGCTGTGCACTGGGAGGGGGTGGGACCGCAGACAGGTGGCTGGCACTAGCAAATACCATAGTGTGCACCTGTCCATGGGTGCAGAGCTGAGTGGGCGGAGTATGCACCTCTGCGTGTACATTCACCCTATTCGTGCATAGGGCTAATTGAGCTTTCCCCATCTCTTCATACAAGACATCAACAATCCAAAATGTAAAGCAGCTGTACATTTTGCAGTGAGAAATTTTAACCAATCGCTTTTTTCCCCATTCCAGATCACCCTTTTCTTCTGTCTTGTAAGATGCCCTTTGTACCTCCTCATCATTCAATCTACATTAGGGTTTTCTTTCATATTAATAATAATTAAAAGAAACCCTCCTTTAATTATGGTTATCCCCAGATTATCATAACTATTCAATATATACTTCTCAGCTACAGCTGGATTTTGACAATACTCAGTGCTGGTTCTGGTCTAACCAACTGTTCTCAAAGCCAAAAATACAGTTTTCATGACATTTGGCATCCGACAGAGACTTACCAGACTCACCCGTCTTCCATTATTCTACACCCTCAATGGTACTACGATTGAGGATTTATCCTCCTTTAAGTAACTCAGGGTCCAGCTGGGATGTCATCTAGATTTCTCAGTACACATTGATACCATATAATATAAACTCCACCCCAAGCTTGGTGCACTGTACAGGAACAAAGCAAGTATTCCTCTTCCAGACCACTGTAAGATTGTTTCAAAGATGATTGTCCCGCCGGCCCGGTGGCACTGAGGGTTGAGGCGCTGGACTCCACACCTCGTGCCACGCCAGTGACCCGGGTTAGGGAACGAGCTGGGAGTCGCCGGGGGTCAGCGGGGGGAAGAGATCGAGCATTCAGAGGACTGCTCTCTCTTCCCAGGGGAGGGGATGGGATACACTCGCTCATGGAGTGACCTCTGGTGGCTGCTAGGGGTTCACCAACTGAGCAGCATAGGCGCATGCCGGGGGAGGGTGGAGCTACGGCACTACGTTGCTGTGCTAGCCGGGCTCCGAGGAGATGGGAACAAAAACAGCAAAAATGCCTCCTATGCACTGGTGAGATGACGGTGGCCCCGGTGGACCCTCCCACATCCCAGATACCGGCCCAGACGTGCCCACGAACTGCCTCCGGAGGACCCGACGGTGCACAGGTAGGCCCCTCATACTCAGGGAGTCGCCACTGAAGGAGGAGCGGAATCAGCCCCGGAGATGGTACCAGGGGTCGGGTCTGCCTATGGTTGATCGGGGAAAGCAGTCGGGGAGAAGCGGAGGATTCAGGTTGGGAGTAGAGGAGGAGTTCCGTGTGGGCACTCCTGAAGGATGCCCGGGGTATGGGAGGAATACAAATAAAGTTAAAAAAAAAAAAAAAGATGATTCTCCCTATTTTTGACAATAGTGACATAGTTTACAGTGGAGCTCCCAAATCCTCCCTTGGAAGACTGGACCCCCTCTTTCATGATTTTTGTAATTTTGCCTTAGACTGTCCCTCTCATGTCCATCACTGCTCATTCTGCTCTGCCCTCTTCTTCCTCTCTCTTGGATGCCATGCACCTTCCAGTTGTGTCTCCTTTACATCCAAATTCAGGTTTGGTTCCCTTTCCTCCTACTATGCCTTACCACCCCCTCATCCTCTCCCCTCCTTCCTCCTACCCTCTTCACAGCAATGTTTCCCAGTCCCTTTCTAGTCCATGTAGGAAATCTACTGTTGGTCAGTCTGCCTTCTCATAACACTTTTGTAAACTCTGCTCCTATCTCCCCTATAAATCCATTCTACCTCTTCTCCCTTCCTCAATAAGTCTCTTCTTCATGACTTTTCTGCTCCCACCAACACTGTCTATGACCCCTACCTCTTTCATCTCCTTCCCTCCCCACTCATATCACCCTGGCCATATTGCTTCCCCCATCCCCTCTGCCACCCCCTACTATGCCTCGAGAGGTTATTTTGCCTGGACTATTCAAACTCAATTTATCTATCACATAGTTATACTGTTATGCCTCACAATTTCATGGCTGGATTTACATCATACTGGTCTCTATGCACAACATTTAGCATAGCCCCTCTCCCCTAGCAACTAAGGCACAAGGCAAAAGTGACAGCCATTGTAAGTGGAAACAAACAGGGTTTGTACCTGCTAAGATGCTGGACTACACCACTTAGGAAGGTCTTGGCACGACATAGCACCAGTCCCTTTGTGCTATGGCATGATTCTGGCTCCAGGGATCCGGCTCAAGCACCATAATTTTCCACCCACCGACTCAATTCCTACCTTAAAGGAGAAGTGGGCTGAACCCATGTATCATTTTCCCTTGGAAAAGCCTATTTTTAAATACTGGTTTTAATTCTATTTCTGTGCCATCTCTACAGGCTTTTGGTTATCTTAGTGGGTGTTTTCAAGTTAAACATATTATTTATACACAGATACAAGTGCCATTTTAGAACTGTATAAAGTAATTTATTTATTTTTTAACCAAGAGAGACGCACTAAGCTGAAGCTTGTTTACAGGTGCGACCTGGGAGCACAAGGAAGTTAAGTGACTTGCTCAGGGTCACACAGTATGCAAGTGGGGGCTGTGGGATTCAAACCCAGGTCTCCAGATTTGCAGCTTAGAGCCTTAAATCACTGTGCTATACTGCCTCCTAAATTATGTTTATGTCCCTTGCTCAGTTCTTCCATTGTTAGCACAATGCATCCATGTTCTGTTATAGAATGCTGTGGCTGAGAGGGATATAAAGTACATCATACAGTTCCAAAATGGTACTTAACATGACAGTGTAAGTCAGAAATACCCTATGTGTTTACTAAAAGGGCCACACAGGAGGAACAAAAACAGAACTGGAACCAGTACTTAAAAACAGCTGCTACTGGGGGAAATGGCTTACAAGTTCAGTGCAGTTCTCCTTTAATTCACACTTCTGGGATGCAGAGATTTTAATTTTTCTTTGGTCATATGGTACTCTTCTGATTATGTAGTGGTCCCTTCCAAACTCCAGCCCTCATACAGTTTCAGGTGTCCAGTGGAACCTCACTCCTTAGCTCAGTTCCCCTGTGCGCTACTGTTACTGTCTGATCTGTCACCAGTCTCACTCCCTCACTGGCTCTTCAATGGGTGGGCACAGAATTCCAACATCCATACCAGTACATGAGTTTGTCATTGTGAATGAGCGTAATGTGCAACGGTCATTCCTGAATAAACAACAACCACCACCACCTGGTTGCATTGGTTCTACAGGCAGGGGGTGTCTGAAAACTCCAAGTCCACTACTGTGAGAGTTGTGATGCTTTGTGCAAGGCCCTGAAAGCCAGTTGGATGGCAATCCTGCCCTTTTACTTATATGTTTTTTTAACTCTATTTTTGTCCCTGGTATGGGCATTGGATTTACCCCTCTTCAGTACCTGGAGCTCACACCCAGCATCCTCCCCTGCTAGCTTGGGCTGGGGATGCCTGAAGCTTGCACGCTGTGGCGGGGTTTCCCAAGGGGAGAGACTGAGATCAACCAGAGACCCCAGCCAAGGCTAGTGCCAGGGGTGTCATTTGAGCCAAGGTCGGGGGGTGTCACAGTACAGCTGGACCAGAGGGTTTTCCCCTTTTACTGTCCCCAGAGGCAGGGTTTTGCGCAATGATGTCTGTGTGTCACATTCCTACACCCAATCATCAGACGTCCAACGATACCTCCCCGCAGAACAGCATTTCTGGCTGTCATGTACCCAGCCTCTACTGGGTGTCACTGGCTTGCCAGGAAGCCATAACCCTCCTCCCTGGAGGTGGAGAGCTGTCATTGGGATGCTCATCCTACCTTTTCCTGGACAACCCTCTGACGTACCACGCACATTCTTGAATGCAGGCCGTCAGCGATACAGGCGGTAGCGCTACTGCTGCGGCGCCGAGCTGGCTACCTTTTACCTATATTGTTGTGATGTTATTCACAACTGCACAGAAAAAGGCTTGCAGTCCCATTGTACATAATACAACAGGGTCGCTAGTGAGGGATTAGTGCTATATGTGGTCAGTTGCCCACTTTGTGATAGTCCCATGGAACTGTGTACTGGGCCCCTGCCTTTGAAGTGGGCCTTCAGTAAATATTGGGCCCTAAGCACAGGCATAGTTTGCCTATATGCAAATCTGGCCCTGCTTGCAGTGTTTATCATTATGCTCCTTTTGATTTACTGTATTGCTATGTATGACTATTATTTTTGTAATGCTGTTAATTGCTATTTATTTTCTCTCCTCTTGTACTATCTTCCTTACCACTACCCCTCCAGGACACATCTGAAATGAGCTGTTATCAGCTCAGCATGTCTTTTTAAGTAAAAAAAGAATTCTAACTGTTTTGAATTACCCATTTAACATCTATTTTTTTGTGACTTTGGTAAACCAGCATGCAACAGACTCTGCTCCCTTACTGTATGGGAGTTCAAACTAAGCTGAAAATACTGATGGAAATATAAAACTAGCCAAAGTAAAAGGAGTGCTCATTTTCATTTCGAATCTTAAAAGAAACGCTGAAGCATGTAAAAAAGGGGCATTTTACAGGAGAAAAAGGGTGATCTAATATTGAATAAATAGTTATAGGTTCACAATTTCCTTGTACTATGCATCACTGCTTTGAGTACTTTGGGACAGTATTTTGCCAGGCTTGATTGGGCCACCCCTAGAACAGGTTGGGGTCTCATCATCTGAGAAACACTGCTCTAGTACTTTGAATGAAAGCAGCCCAAACCAGGAAAATACTGTATATAAGTTGTGTTTTCCAGAAATACCTTACATTTTTATGCATGTCAGCAAACAACCCAGTATCTTTGTTTTCAGAAAACCAAAAACATGTACACAGTGCTACTTTTTTAAATAGCCTATAGACAGAAAAAAAAGCGTTATTTTTTTATCAGTAGATAACTTTAGGACTTGAGGAGTCCTATTTATCAAAGTTGTTCTGTGGGAAGTTACAGGTTACATTAGAAGAAAAATATGCATGATAACTTTGTAAATACATTCATCCTGAAAATATTTATAATATTAAAATACATTATTCCAATTTCAGAAACATTCTACAGGCAAAAACACTTATACTGTAACATAGTAGTTAAGTTTTTGCAGACGTACCTTCATTAAATTAACAGATTACCGGAAGTCTAAAAAATATGGAAGGAGAGATAATGTTATACTGTACTTAACATACTTTGATCAATGCTAGTGCAAACAAATGAAGTTTGGTGTGGGGTATGTATACCCAATGTGTATTAAGTATGCAATAAGACACAACAGGTTGTTGATTGTTCTGTGATAACCACACGCCTAGGTACGTGGTAAGGCACGAGACTGAAGACAGAGTGTCCTTCTGCACCTAGGCATGCGGTTATCACAGAAACATAGAAACACAGACTTTGCCGGCAGATAAGGACAGCTTGGCCCACACAGTCTACCCATTTCCCTACCTATTGGATTAGCTGCAGATCCTAGTCAACCAACAGCTAACTTCCGCCTACCCCCGCTATAATTGCCTGTCTGTCCCATGTATTCTAAAATTCCCTCACTGTTTTTGACCCCATGGCCTCCTCAGGAAGGACGTTCCATGTGTCCGCCACCCTCTCCATGAAAAAATACTTCTTCACTTTTCCACTGAGCCGTCCCCCCTCTATCTTCAAACTGTGCCCCCTTGTTCTTGCACATCTCTTTTTCTGAAAGATGCTAGCCTCCTGGACTTTGTTGAGCCCCTTGAGGTACTTGAAAGTTTCTATCATGTCTCCCCCTCTTTCTCCTTTCCTTGATGGTATACATATTAAGCTTACTTAGTCTCTCTTCGTATGGTTTCTGGTACAGACCCTGCATCATTTTAGTTGCTCTCTTCTGAACTGCCTCCATCCTGTTTATGTCCTTGTGGAGATGGGGTCTCCAGAACTGCATGCAGTACTACAGATGGGGTCTCACCAACTGTCTGTACAGAGGGATGACAACTTCCTGTTTTCTATTGGTGATGTCTCTCCATATGCATCTCAGTATCCTCCCAGGCCTCCTTACTGCCTTATGACATTGCCTGCCTACCTTTAGGTCATCTAATATGACTACCCCCAAGTCCCTTTCCATTTTTGTTGTCGTTAGTAACCCCTCCCCCCCATTGTGTACTCTTCCCCTGGGTTTTTATTTCCCAGGAGCATTACTTTGCGCTTCTTTGCATTGAATCTAAGCTGCCATACTTTTGACCATTCCTCTAACCTTGCCAAGTCCCTTCTCATCCTTTCCACCCCCCCTTGTGTATCAACCCTTGTTGCAGATCTTTGTATCACCTGCAAAGAGGCATTCTTCTCCTTCCAGTCCCTCTGCAATGTTACTTATAAAGACATTGAAGAGGATCCGGCCCCAATACTGAACCCTGCGGTACACTGCTAGTAACTCCCGTTTCTTTGAAGTGAACTCCATTTACTATTACCCTCTGCATCCTGTTGTCCAGCCAATTTTTTTACCCAGGATAGCACCCTGGGACCCACTCCCAGGCTGGCTAACTTGTTTATTAATCTTTTTGTGTGGGACTGTGTCAAATAAATGCCTTGCTAAAGTCTAGGTAGGCCATGTCCACAACCCCTGCCTGGTCTACTACTTTGGTCACCCAGTCAAAGAAATCTATTAGATTCATCTCACATGACTGTCCACTATGACTCTATGCTGCCTTGGGTCCTGTGCCCTGCTGGCCTCTAGGTACTCAACGATTCTTTCTTTCTGAAGTAATTCCATCAGTTTCCGTACCACTGAGGTCAAACTAACAGGTCTGTAGTTTCCTGCCTCTGCCTTGCTCCCACTTTTGTGAAGAGGAATCACATTTACCTTCCTCCAGTCCTTAGGTATCACACCATCCTCCCATGATTTGCTAAAAAGGATAGTCAGTGATGTCACTAGTTCTCCCCTTAGTCCTTTTAGAATTCTGGGTTGAATCCTGTCAGGTCCCATTGCCTTGTCCACCTTGAGTTTTAGGAGTTCTTTCAGAACCCTTCCTTCTGTGAATGGACTGGTATTGACCCCCTATCCAGAGTGCTTCTATTGTTTTGTTTAGGTACATCTCCCTCCTCTTCTTTTGTGAATACTGAACAAAAGTATTCATTCAGTATCTCTGCATTTTCACTGTTACCCTCTGCCCACCCCCCTCTACCCCTTTTGTATTCGGGACTCCTCATCCCTCTGTGTAAACTGTGGGCTTTCAGCAGACCTTCATCCTTGTAGTTGCACCATCAATTCTTGCTTATTTTAGCTAGCTCACCAAATTAGTGCTAGCTTCCTTGCCACCCCACCCCTCCTTTTCATGCAAATTTGCAGGGACCCCTCTAGTGGTTATTAGCTACCTGTATTTCTGTGTCACGGCTGGTCTCTAGCTGCCCTACCTCACGGGACTCAGTAACTTCCAACTACAAACTGCACCTCCTCCAGTTGTTCAATCAATGAATCCTCCATTCCTACCTGTGCTGGCAGTCTCACTATTCAGCACCTTCTGGATGACTGACTCATGTGCCTTGATACTTGCACATGACCAAGCAAAACAGTACTTAACATAGAAACATAGAATTTGACAGCAGATAAGGACCGCTTGGCCCACCTAGTCTTCCCATTTCCCTACCTAATGGATAAGCTGCAGATCCTAGTTAACAAACAGCCTACTTCCTCCTACCCCCCACTAGAATTGCCTTATGTCTGTCCCATGCATTCTTGAATTCCCCCACTGTTTTTGACTCTACGACCTCCTCAGAAAGGCTATTCCATGTATCCACAACCCTATTTATGAAGAAATTCTTCTTCACATTACCTCTGAGATGCCCCCCCCCCGTCTTCAGATTGTGCCCCTTGTTTTGCACATCTCTTTTCTGAAAGATGCTACCCTCTTGGACTTTATTGATTCCCTTGAGGTATTTGAAAATTTCTATCATGTCCCCCTCTCCTCCTTTCCTCGAGGCTATACATCTTTAGTTCCTTTAGTCTTTCTTCATATGTCTTGATGCAGACCCTGCATCATTTTGGTTGCCCTCCTCTGGACAGCCTCCACCCTGTCTATGTCTTTGCAGAGATGGGGTCTCCAGAACTGTACACAGTACTCCAGATGTGGTCTTACCAACTGTCTGTACAGAGAGCCAACAACTTCCTGTTTTCTACTGGTGATGCCTCTCCCTATGCATCCCAGTATTCCCCCAGCCCTCCAGAATGAACTGTCTGAGGCATGCCCTCTGTAGGGCATCGAGAATGGCCCTGCTCTTGGATGTGGCTGCAGCAAAGGCGCTCCAGTAAACATCTGGCATATTCAGGTCCCCCATTAGCAATATCTCCCCTTTCTCTGTCATCCCAAGGATGCCTTCTATCATTTCCTTGTCCATTTCCTCCCCCTGAGATGGGGGTCAGTATACAACCCCTGTACGGATTGTGGAGCCATTTCCAGTCTCCAGGGTGACCCACAGTGCCTTCTTTCCACCCTGTTTACCTTTTAGTTCTGTTGCTTTGATCCCTTCCCTTACATAAAGAGCTACTCCTCCTCCTCCTCTTCTTCCCTTCCTGTCCCTTCTGTAGATTGTGTACCCTGGTATGTTGACATCCCAGTCATGGTTCTCTGTGTACAATATTTCTGTGACTGTCACAATATCCAGGCACCCCTCTTCCATCAAGGTCTCCATTTCAGGGAGCTTTTTACCTAGACTATGGGCATTGGTACTCATTACCCTCCATTTTTGTATGGCTTTATTTCTTTTTGCCCCATCCCTGTCCCAAATGCATTTGTCTTTTTCTACATTTACCCCTGCCCTTCTCCCTATCGACTGCTCTATCTTGGTGTTTACCTCACTAATTACTCTGATTTTTTTTGGGGGGGGACTTGGATTTCCCTTCTCCTCTTCAGTGTCTCCCCCCTTGTCTAGTTTAAATGCTTGCCATTGAAGCATTTAAACCTATCACCCCTAGGATCCTGGTTCCCCTCCAGGATAGATGCAGACCATCATGCCTGTATAGGCCTACATCCCTCCAGGTGGAGCCCCAGTCCCCAATGAAGCCAAATCTCTGAGCTCTGCGCCAGCTTTTCAACCAGCCATTGAATACCATGGTGCGGAGTACCCTAGCCTCATCTGTGCCATAGACAGGTAGCACTTCCGAGAAAGTTACCGTGTGTGCTACTTGTCTAAGGCCCCTCCCCAACTTCACAAACTCCTGCTGCACTGCTCTGATCCCATTCTCAGCCAGGTCATTCATTCCTAGGTGGATAATTACATCAAGCTCCTTCCCCCTTGCCGCTGCTCCCACAATCCTGAGGATTCTTTTCCCGTCCCACTAAGCCTTGGCACCGGGCAGGCACCTTACCTCCTTTCCCTCCTTCCCCCAGTTCTAGCCCCCTAACAATTGAGTCCCCCAACAGGAGTTGTTTCCTTCCCCTGTGAGGTCCTTGGCCACCCTCCTGTGGGTCTCCATTGTGGAGGTTCCCAGCATCCTCCTTGGTCTCCACTGCAGGTGCCTCCATAGATGAACCATGCTTCACCAGAGTGGCGAACGAATTGTGGAGAGGCACAACTGGAGGGATGCATCTTTGTTCCACCACCCTCACCCTCCCTGAGCCCACCATGGTCCAACCACTCCTCTTTCTTGGCAACCTCTGAGGTAGTGGTGGTGGCCTGGGTCGTCCCTGGGTGGGGGAGCAGGTTTCCCCGAATCCTTGCCAGGTCAGCATGGAGACGAACAACCTCCTCCCTGAGACCAGAGAGGTGCCTGCAAATAAGGCAGCAATGCGGTCTCCAGAATGTCTCCCAGAAGACTGCTGCTCCACAACCAGTGCATTGCACCACTCCTCACGTGCCTGTGTCCCTTCCAGTTACAGATGCTTTTTTGGTTTTTTGTTCTTGGTTTAGTGTGTGCAAGCTTGTGAGTGTTTCTACCCCTATTCAGTGGGCTGGGCCTTTAAGGATATGAACAGGTGTATGTTGTTAGCAGTTTTGGGGAAGTGATGTCAGATCCTCTGCTATAAAGGAAGTTATGTGCTTGGGGAAGTTGGGGTGAGGGAAAGGGTGGATGGGAGTAAACCTATGCTGTCCAGAAATAATCACCTACAACTCTTACCCTCCACCACGGGGAGTGCCTTCCTTCTTTTCAGACACCTATTTCACAAAGGCTAAGTAACAGGTCTAGTCACAACTGACTGCAAATATCTCCCAGCTACAGTTCTTCCCTGGCAAATTAAAGTTAAAACTAAGAAAAGTCCATCCCAAAAACAGAATCAATACTAGTTACTTGCACAGGTCCAAAAAGTAATAATTCAGTTAAGTGTAGTCTAGAAAATAACCTCCTTGATTCAAGGAAGCTGTGACTGCTTTCTCACTCTCTCTGTCTCAGTCTCAGCAGACAGAGACCACAAACCTTGCTCCCTGTCTCTCAACAACTGTTAGACCCCCCAGTACCACTTAGATGGGACCGTTCTATTAATGGCCCACATACCCTCTTGTTTCTGTCCAAATCTGAGAAACTACTTCTTGGCTTCTTCCTGTACACCTGTTCTTTCTCTTCCCTCTGGCCAGCTCACCCTTACCTTCTCATATTCTCCTTACGGGTAATAATGAGCTCAACCCTGGCCCAGTAAACAATCCCATTTCCTCCTCTCATAGTATCTGGACTGGACTCCTCTCATAGTATCTGGACTGGTCATGGACTGAAAAAAATCACTCACCTAAATATATGTAGCCTCCCTTCTAAGTACCTGGAGTTTCAAACCTGGGTAGCCCTACACAAACCTCAAGTCATCGGTATCTCTGAAACCTGGCTAAAGCCACACATCTCTGACACCATGTGTCAACTGACTGGCTGTTCTATGCTCCACCATGACAAGCCAGGAAAGAAAAAAGGTGATTGTGTAGCAATTTATCTAAGGGAACCACTATCTGCCACCCTCTCCCTCTGCTCAGACCCCTCCTCTCCTAGTGAGTGGCTTATTGCTGAGCCGATTTTTGGCTCCTCTAAAAAGCTCTTCTTGGAGTGCTGCTATAAATGTCCAGCAGGAGCCACAGATGGCCTTCAGAACCTTCTGACTGGTTTCAGTTCTCCTCCCCACCCAAGACATCATCCTCCTTGGTGACTTTAACCTTACTTGGTTAAGCACCCAGGAACCAGACTACGCCAATCTACTGAAATTGCATAACCTGGTTCAGATCATCTCAATTTCAACCAGGTTAAACCCTTGCACCTCTTCTCACACCCCATTGGACTGGATAGTCACCAATCGGAAAGACAGTGTAATTCAGTCTGGGACGCTCGCCGACTCCTTAAGTGACCACTCTCCCAGCTACATCATCTGGTCCACAAAGACTAAGTCCCCTCTCCCCCCAAGAGTACCTCTCCTTCCATAATTTCCATTGTCCTGAGCCTCTGCTATCCTGGAAGAAGTTAGGGCCATTAACTAGTCATGCCTTTACACACAACCTGACATGACCTCGGCAGTGACTATCTTCATGAATGCCATTCTGAAGATTCAGGGCCACCACTTCCGCCTTAAGACAAGGAGATTGTAGGGAGGATGTACAAATTGGATCACTAGGGAACTCCTAACACTCATTAAAGCTCGAGATCATAAGTGGGCTGATCATAAATCATCCCCTCCCCTCCCCTTCCTTGTGGAATGAATATCGGTGTCTGAGAAATCAGTGTAAACAGCTGGCAACCTTCAGAAGGACAGCCTAGGTAATCCCAGGAAATGCTGGGCCTCCCTTAGCTCACTCACCAATCCCCACACTAATAGTTCTGTTATCAAACTCAACTCACCCTCTGGCCCTCTGAGCCATCAGTGGTGTCTCATTCTTTTAACATAAAATTCACTGATCTGTTATCCCATCTTGGCAAGCTTACTGGCAGTCCACCTTCCAACCTGGGAGTCTGCGCAAAGTCGCAGCCCTCTTCCACCCCCCCAGGCATCCCCCTCTTCCACTTCATGACTATATCCATTCATATACCACCAAACTTCTAAGGAATCTTCCTAACTGGGGTAGCCTGGGTTTGGACAGCCTCTATCCTATCTTGTGCAAACTCATCTCCCCGGCTATCTCCAAACCTCTCACTTTAATTTTCAATTTGGCCCTATCTGCCTTTGCCATGCCTGATGCCTGGAAATCTGCAAAGGTTTTACCTATCTTCAAAGATGGGGACCCACACTAGTCCAGCAATTACAGACCTATCTCTATCCTCCCTACCTAAGAAAACATCTAGAAAAAATTGTCCACTGCCAACTGCTGGAACACATCAGAAACACAATCTTATGTGTAGTCAACAGCATGGCTTTGGCAAACGTCACTGCACCACCTCTGCACTAGCACTCTATACTGACCATGTCCTTACTAATATGGATCGAGGGCACACCACCTGGACTGTCTTTGTGGACCTTACAAAGGCCTTCTACATGGTCAACCATGCACTCCTCCTCTCCAAGCTGCACCTCATTTTGTTGTTTAACATTTTTATTATTATTATTTTTAGACAGAACACACACATAGAGGCAGAGTATTGCACATATAGATCTGACTCATACTGCAACATTTGGTATGTCCAGCGAATGAAATTAACAAAATATTCACTCCATTAGCTGTGAACTTTAAAATGTATGACTTAAGATAATGTCCATATTACAGTTCTTGGATCTGGAGATTAATAAGCCAATGTAAGGTTGTTCCCCCCAAATAGAGGGGAGCCTAGTGAATAAATACATAAATTACAAAAAAAGAGAAAGATGTGACAAAAATGCCTGAGAGATAATTTAACTACTCTACCTAAGGTATGTCCATCTACTTTGCAAATTGTAATATCAACTATATACAGAAAGGCAATCTTTACTAAGGCATAAATATAGCCAGGGTGGAGAAAGGGCAAGCTGCACCTCCTTGGTTGCTCCACTGAGTCCACTGTTTGGTTCAGGAGCTGCCTCTTGGGCCACTCACAATCTGTGTGCATTGGTTCTGCCATCTCCCTTGCCCTCCCTGTCTCAACTGGCATCCCCCAGGGTTCCATCCTGGGTCCTTTATTTTCCATATTTATTAATTCTCTCCCCTCAGAAAGCCTCAACTGTAAATCTCTTCTGCATACAGACAACCTTGTTATTTACCACAGTGATAAGTCCCTCATCCAAGTCTCTTTAGTCCTCTCCCTGAACTATGGCAGTGCTTTTAGCTGGTTCACATCCAACCTGTCATTGGTTAATGGGAAAAAAAACAAAACCATGCTATTTGCTTCCAAACCCCACCTCACCAAAATTCATAGATCGGGCTCCTCCCTCCTAATACTAGCATCTGATGGTCTGGTTATTGAAGACGTTGCCTGTTTCAAATACCCAGGGGTAACACTTGACCTGGCACTGACCTACTCGGACCACATCAACACTGTGGTTTGCAGGTCAATCAAAAATTAGGGGCCACCTGCCTTCTACACCACTTATTAACCCCAGAGGCTCGAATAGCTATTATCCAGGGTAACCTACTTCCTAGCATCTATTACTGCTCCCCCATCTACTGTTGTGCATCCTCTTCCCTCAGAACCAGGCTCCTGTCCACTTATAACAGTGTGTGCCGCTTTGCTCTTATGGCCCTGTTCTCTTCCCATCACTACAACCTCTATAGAACCCTCGGCTGGCTACCCCTCCAAGACCACTTTGATTTTTCTGTCAGCTGTATCATGGATAGTACCATCAGGAGCAGTAATGTGTACCCTCTCTCTCCCCTACTCAAGGTTAGAACCCTACTCAAGAGACTACACTCATCCACTGTCCCTCCCCTAGAAGTACCAAGGGTCTCTACCATCATGGGAGAGAAAGCCTTATCAGTTGTTGTCCCTACACTGTGGAATGGGATTCCTGCACCCCTTCACTCATCTAATACCCATACAGCCTTCACATCCCCCTTTAAAACCTGACTTATGGACAGAGCCCATTGATCTTACTCACCAGGGTAGCCCCCCCTCACACCCAGCAACTCTACCACCACACTAACCCTATTTCTGGTGTGTGTTTCTTATCTACTCAAGCTGTACTAAGTTTCTCTCTCTCTCTCCTCTCTGTCATGCAGTGACTCTCAAAGGAGTGTTGAATAGATGTGTAGGGTAGGACTGTCAATGACATGTTGAATGACTAGGTTGGTCAGGACTTTTGTACCCACTTTGCCTAGAGGAGTGGGGCAGGACTATCTAAGGTGTTTTGATTAGGCGGGTGGGGCAGGACTGTTGTACCCTCCTATGTCTTGTGCGGTTTATCTAACCTGAAATTTATCACCTGTACCCTACATGCCAATATTCCTGTATTTAATTATTCCTGTATGTATTTAAGTTGACTTCTGTGTATTGTATATCTTGTTCCTTGTGATTGTAACTGTTGCTAACCATTGCTATCTTTTATGGCCTGGGTCATGCCTGAAAATGGTCCCTCAGATCAGTGCACCTACCCGGTAATCAAGATATAAATAAATAAATAAATAAATAAATAAATATTAAGCTTCACTATCCCTCCCTTGGTCTTTCTTTGCTCACTAATGTACCTATAAAAGGTTTTATCCCCCTTCTTAACTGAGTTGGCTATCTTTTCCTCAGTTTGGGCCTTTGTTATTCTGACTGCCTTCCCTGTTTCCTTCTGCTGTAACTGACAGACTTCTCTGTCCTGCTCCTTCTGTGATTCCTTATACTTTCTGAACACTATCTTTTTCTTCCTAACCTTTCCCGCCACCTCTTTTGAGAACCACAGTGTTTTCTTCCTTAATTTTGTTTATTTGCTTCACACAAAGGCTTATTGCCTCTATGATGGCAGTTTTGATTTTCCCCATTGTTCCTCCACCCCTCCTTCCTGCCCTTTTGCTAGTACATCCCTTAGGCACTCTCCTATTCTGCCAAAGTCAGACCTCTGAAAGTCCAGTACCCTTGCTTTTGCATGACTTGACTCTATGACTGTGTTTATTGTGAACCACACTGTCTGGTGGTCACTTGTTCTCAGATGGCTACCCACTTCTAAATCTGAGATCCTCTCACTGTCCCCATTTGAGAGTACTAGGTCTAAGGCTGCTCCCTCCTGAGTGGGCACCAACACTAGCTGCCTGAGGCATTCCCCTTGTAGGGCATCGGGAAGGACTCTGCTCTTGGATGTGGCTGCAGCAAATGTGCTCCAGCTGACATTTGTTCAATGTTTGGGGACTAGCAATGGAGTATACAGTGCTTGAGTACTGTAACTTGTAGTACTTTTTGTGGCTTACCTCTATTCCCACCCTTGAGAAGTAGCTATGTAGGTAGTAATTTGTAGGGAATACAAGGCCCAGGAACAAGGGTGAGAAGAGCACTAGAGAAGGAGGAGGAGGAGGGGATGGAGGTGGATGAAAAACACTTCCTAAGTAAGGGAAGGTGCAGTTAGTGGAGGATTTATTTAAAGCTTGTGGGATGAGCTATTCCCCACATTGCAACATGGGCACAGTCCTCCCATTCAATGTTTGGGGAATAGCGATGGGCTATACACTGCTTGAGTAACTTGTAGTACTTTTTGTAGCTTAACTTTATTCCCACCCTTGAGTAGTAGGTATGTAGGTAGTAATCTGTAGGGAACAGAAGGCCCAAAAAGATACCTCCTCCAATTCATGGAGAGTATGACCTCCTGGCACTCAGGAGAGGAAAAACTTCCATGGGGAGGAAACCTCTGAGAACCCATGGCCAGAAGCATGCCTGTCCTCTGGGCATACTAAAAGGAGAAGGACCTAGGTTCTAGTAACCTTAGCTAATTTGAGGGTGGTGAGCTTCTTTGAGAGAGGATGATCCATCCTTGATCCATGGCTGATGCAGATTGAATGATGATCCTGCGGTTGAAGAGTAGGTCTTTTCTGAAGGAGCGATAGAATCTGAAGTACGGAGTAGATCCAGGTGAAGAAGGGTGAAGGAAGTCCAAGTTTCCAAGATGATGAATGATACTTGTCCCAAGGAATTGCAAGGGTGTAATGAGCAAAGGGAGCATGACTTGATCGATAAGTTACTAGACAAGGAATGGTGGAGATGCTATGGTACAAGACATCATTGGTGAATGATCCAACTTGTGAAAGGTTTGAATGTCAAGGTATGGTCTGGAAGCAAGGACTTCAGTAAGGAACAAGGAGTTGCCAAGGAAGCATCCATGAAATAGAAATGAGTAGAAGAGAGTCTTTTAGTGCCCTGGAGATGGTGGTTTGTTTTTGATCAAAGGACGATACAGACTGAATGATGATCCTGAGGATGAAGGGCACATTTCTGTAGGGATGGTAGAATCCTATAAGTGGAGCAGATCCAGTTGAAGAAGGGCTAATGTAGTTCATATTTCCAAGGTGACGAGAGATGCATGTCCAAAGGGAGTGTAGGGGCGGAATGAGTCGGGAGAGCATACTTTGATTGATATAAAGTCAAATGGTGTACCATGGGATTTGCGATGATTTGTAAAGTTATGGGTGACTGATCCAATTCGTATAAGGTCTGATGTTCAAGGTAGTCTGGAGGTAAAGAATCGATTAGTGAGTGATAAGTCACTAAGTAAGCATCGTAGAGTAAAATGAGTAGAGGAGAGTTTGAGTGACTGATAAAAGTAATGCCATAAGTGATTAGCAAATGAGTAGGAGATTTGCTGAAGCAGTCCAAAGGGTAGCCTAATGTATATGGAGAATGACTGGGATTTCAGTAGACAGATGGACGGCTTCTTTGGTCATGATGTTCGTGACTTTATATGTAAATACTCTGCTGGTACACTGCCTGAAATAAGTGAGTATTTCTATGGTATGATTGTCAGGAAGATGCACTGTGGTGGCATATGGTTGGTTAAGTTTACAGATAATCCAATGCCGAAATACTTGAGAGAAGCTTGGAGACGGATATAATGAAGAGTCTGTAAGCTGAGTCGGTAGTGAGATCTATTACTGTAGGATGCCATAGGATCTTAGTGAAATGGCTGAGTAAGACAGTTTGGGAGGCAATGCTGAGTTAGAGGATTTGCCTTGACTGTTGTGAATTCCCAGCTAGAATTTGTGAGAGCCAGTTCTCAGTAATAGTCTTTACTGCAGAGTCAGGAAGGTAATTTGAGAAGAAAGGGGTGTGGGATCTGCTTGAAGAGCGGTTAATTAGGCTGAAGGTATTAGATGAAAAGGTGTAGATAATTGTATAAGGAATGGTGATGTCCAGGAGCGAAAACAATGATTTGGATGGCATGGAGTTAGTACTCTGTTAGGTGGTGGATAACCCACAACGAATGTTCCAGAAGGCATCTGTGAAATTCTTAAAAGAAGCAATGACTGATGAGAAGTAGGAATCGAGTAACTTGGTCAACGTAGCTGATGTTGGTAGGAGAGGTTGCAGAAGGTAAAATGGATGATGTCAATAGCTGAATGGTTATCTTGTGATTCCCGGTATCCGTAGATGCGATATTAATTATGAAGTCAGAGCATAGCAGAAGGATTTAAGTCCTTTCCATGTAAGAGAATAACCAGTGAGACAAGGTAGACAGGGAAGTCATGGTGATTGAATGGACAGGAGTCGGAGGGTATATCCAACAGAGACGGAGAAGATCTTCCTAATGTTGAGGCAAATGGGAATCCATGAAGAATCATGAGGAGCTGATTGGGCAGTATATAAAACTTCATGATGACTTAAGAGTCTATGAGGCATGTTAGCCAAGAGAAGTTGCTGGCAATATGTAGTTCTCCAGAATAATGAATGAGTGATCCAATAAGTAATGGAAGGGTACTGTTAGAATGGCCAGAGTAAGAGTAGGAGTATGAGAGGACAATACAGAAGAGCAGTTGAGCAGGTAGGAATACTGGTCAGAGATAGGGTAATATACCTAAAAGAGCCACAGCAAACAGTATGAAGCCCTGAGCCTGCAAGGCAGAGCAGATAGACAGCCAGTCAAACAGGAAGAAAGCCTGGAAGGAATCTTGAGGAACTGAAGGAACGATCCGGGATGGCAATGGGTTAGGCGATGCCGGATGACATACAGAGCAGGAAAGAACAGGACAAGGTCGGCTCTTCAGCAAATGGCAGCAGAATAGAGGAAGGCTGTAGCAGTCACAAGACGATAATCCGTGGAGGGCAGACAAGTCAGGCAAAATACTAAGAGGAACAAGGCAGAGGTACAGTGGTCCCACAGCAGATGACGTCATCGACCAACTAGCGAAGGGACAGAAGGCACTGGACCAAAGAAGGGTAATGTTTCCACATCAGAAGGAGTAAAAAAAGAAACTTGGATGTCAACTGGACAGATGACCCACAGCTAGCAAGTCCCAGAGGCAATTGAACTGAAGTGAAATGACTGGCATGACACTCACGATAATGAGTGAAGGTGAAAGCACAATCAGGACGTGCTCCAGTCATGGAGGGAGCAGCAAGTGACATTCCGGCAGAGAGTAAGGAAGATTGAAACAGTTGACTGTAGAGACTAGTGTCTAGGTCAGAGAAACTAGGAGAGAGAGAGAGAGAGAGAATCAGTCTTCGATACCACTCCTCCGGGGTAGAATGATTGAGACGGATAAGATATGGAGGTCCTTTTCAGCTGGAGAAGTGGCAACCGGGCAAGATACAGAGGACACGATGACCCAGTGGATCCAGGAAGGGGTTACCACTACCCGATGTCGATGGGAGGATGTGCAGCCAATATCAATGTGCAGAGCTGAGGAAGGAAAGCAGTTGTAGTGGGATGGTCCCATTCCCAAGGGGATGCGGCGACCTTTATCAGGCAGAGGATGCAGAAGTGAAAAAAGTGACTCAGGCTCAGGCACTTGACCGGGCAAGGTAGGGTAATGAGACTGGAGGAGAAAGCTGCTGGCAATGAAGAACAGCGTCTGAGCAGGAGGAGGTCCAGGTCTAGAAGGGATGCAACATCCAATGATGGAGAACGGATACGGGAGGCAGTGTAATATTAATTCTAATGCCAATCTGTGATGGTCGAGGCATGATGATCCTGATTGTATGCAGCGAGGAGAGATAGAATGACGAGGGTACACATGTGAAGCAGTTCCGTACCCAAAATGACAGCCAGTGTCTGGAAAAGGAGGTAGTCAGTGGTAACAGTCATAGACGGACTCAGGCTCCCATCTATGGCAAGTAGCGGAGGGGAACAAGAAACTAGGCTGCAGACTAAGTATGATGGAAAGGCATGTCAAGTGAGTCAGAGTCCTGAAGGGAAGCAGCATCTGGGTATGAGGCTGAGAATGGATAATTCAAAGCAGCAGACTGTAGACTCAGGTACCTGGTTGATGGCAGAAGCGGGAGGATGAGAGCTTGAGGCAGCCAGGCATACTCAGAATGAGGAGGTCATGTGGGGCATAGAAGTTCCATTCCTGAAGGGAAGTGGCAACTGGAATGAGGTAGAGAAGGTATGGTAAAAGTCAGTAGAATGTAGACATGGTTCCCATCCCTGGTAGTCAGGGCGAGCTACCCTTCACTTGATGCTACCAAGCAGAGTTAGGGACAGAGGATGTCAACTGGCATGTAGCAGGAGGAAGAGATTATAACGGAATCCCATCCTTGGTAGCCGGGGGATGCCTACCTTCACTCAGCACCTCTGAAGGTGCGAGTTAGGGACAGATTCCAGAGTACTGCTTTTATGGGCTGGCAGAAAGTGCAGCAAGCTGTAGCGGGTGAGTGAATGGGGAACAGCAGGGAGACAGGATGATGAATGAAACAAAGACATGGTAGAACAGGAGTAGGAATTATGGGATGGAGGACACACAACAGGACTGAGTGGAAAATTAAAAGGCTGGCTTTGGTAGTAATAAAATTAAGGTGCAGGGGAAGACCCTTCCATAAACGGACGCATATGCCTGAGAAGGGTACAGATGGAGAGTAAGTGACTGAGGTTGTAGGTAGTAAGGTGGTTAAGTGGGAGCATCCCCTGGGACGGTAGAATGGGAGAACGCCCCCCCCAGGAATATCATGGAGATCAGGAGCTGCTGTGCAAGTTTTCTCTTGATAACAGAAGAGGTAGTACCCCCCCCAGGAGAAATCAAACAAGTGCAGCATGACGTGGCAGGGGGTGGACATGATGTCCTGCTCACGTACCCAGAAATGAGAGTGAGCCTCCACATATCTCTTAACCTCTCAGCATTTAAAATGATAGCACTGGCCTTCAAAAATCATAGCAAAGGGCCAGAATGTGTAGCACTTTCTTATTTTAAACAATAGTATATCTACAGATAGGTGGCCCATATGGGTAGTGATAAGGAATGTTTCTATCAATTTAGTTCGATGATTTTAGTTTGTGTGTCCAGTAAAAGTTTTGACATTATGAGGAATATCAGTAAACCCATGAGGAGCAAGGGTAAATCTGAATGTGAAAATCATAGTGCTATGCAGAATTTATAGCAGCTGAGAGGTATGAGTCTCCATCAAAAAAATCCTGCTAGAGGGCATTCAACTGCGATCGCTAGCCAAACTGTAGGGTAGTATCCTTGGAGTGAAAATGGTGGACTGCAGGTTGTCTGTGATGTAGGATGACCACTGGTAATGTGAAATGCAGTCAGAGTGTGAACACAATTGGAATGTAAGCTGCCGCTCAGTATTGCTGTGTGATCGTAGTGCAACGATGATGGTAACCCCCCCCCCCCCACCGATGTCTGACAAGTCAAGAAGTACTCACAGTACAGTGAAGACTCTGGACACCATCCGGTAGGCTGAAGCTGATGTAGAGAACCGAGTAATCGGTAAGTGAGAGACAGCCAGGCTAGTTAGAGAAAGGCTGAACCATCATGGAGCAGAGGGCTCGCTAGCAGTGCATAGGGGAACAGGAGAACAGAAGATAGGAGAGTGTTGGCGTGCAGGGAACAGGCTGGAAGTGGGTGTTCTTCTGGAGGGGATGAGAAGCAAATGCGGGGACATGGAGGCTGGGAGACACCTCAAAGGCAGGGGTGGATGAGAAGAGGGAAGGTGAGATGGGAAAGTGGTGGAAATGCCCAGAAAAAACCAAAAACAAAGGGGGAATGACCCAAACACAAACGAGGGACCAAGGCGAGCGGGGGAAAGGAACGGGGAGGAGGAATGGAGCGGGCAGGGGAGCAGAGGCCAAACCAAACCAGAACACAAAAATAAAAGAGGGAAGCAAAAACAAAATGGAAAAGCACGGGGAAACAACAAAGAGAGGGGAAGGGAAACCTACAGGAGAGGGGAGGAATGCACCATACAGCGGCAGCAGAAGGGAAGGAGAGGGAAGGTGCAGCCACACAAGTCACGCAGGAAGCCTAGGGACAAAAAACACTCCCTAAGCCAGGGAGATGCGGTTAGTGGAGGATTTATGTAGAGGTTGTGGGAGGAGCTATTCCCCACATTTAACCACGGGCACAGTTCTCCCAGCATATTCAGGTCCCCCATCAACACTATCTCCCCTTTTTCAGCCATTATAAGGATGCCGCCTATCATTTCCTTGTCCATTCCCTCCCCCTGAGACAGGAATCTTCATACAACCCCTGTGCAGATTGTGGTGCCATTTCCGGTCTCCAAGATAACCCACAGTGCCTCCTCTCCTTCCTGTTTACCCTTTAGTTCCATTGCTTCAATTATTTCCCTTATGTAGAGAGCTACTCCTCCTCCTCCTCTTTTACCCTCCCTGTCCCTCCTGTAGATTGTTTACCCTGGTATGTTTACATCCCACTCATGGTTCACTGTGTACCATGTTTCTGTGACTGCCATGATATCCAGGTTTCCCTCTTCCATCAAGGCCACTAGTTCAGGAAGCTTGTTTCCCAGACTACTGGCATTGGTACACATCACCCTCCATTTTTTGTTGGCCTTACCCCTTTTAGCCCCATCCCCGTACTTACTGCATTTGCTTTTTTCTTCATTTACCCCTGCCCTGCCCCATATTGACCGCTGTACCTTGGTGTTAACCTTGCTAAATACCCTGTTTTGTGGGGGGAGGCTGGGAATTCCCTGCTCCTTTTCAGTGCTTCCCCCCTTGGGTAGTTTAAAAGCTTACGAATGAAGCATTTGAACGTATCACCCAGGATCCTGGTTCCCCTCCCGGACAGATGCAGACCATTGTGCCAGTATAGGCCTGTGGACCTCAGTCCCCAATGAAGCCGAAACCCTACAAACATATGAACATACAAAATGCCAGCAGAAACAGGCCAAATGGTCCATTGAGTCTGCTCTACTGTGCAGCTAGCCCCTCACCTTTCAGCTACCCCACCCTTCCCACCCACCTCAATCCTTCCCCCTCACTCTGTCTCATCCCCTCTTGAAGCAGTACACTGTCCTACAGGAAACCACCTCCACAGGTAGAGTGTTCCACTTGTCTACCAGCCTCTCTGTGAGGTAATGGCTCCTGATTTCCTTTCTGAATTTCTCCCCTTCCAACCTCAGTTGATGCCCTCTAGTATCCCTCCCTCTTCTGATCTGGAATATCTCTCCTGCATTAGCCCTGTTTATTCCCTCCAGGTACTTAAAGGTCACAGTCATATCTCTCCTATCTCTCCACTCCTTGCGGGGATACATGTTAAGCATGTTCAGCCTCCCTTCACAGGATTTCCCCTCCAAACTCTGGATCATCTTAGTCACTCTGTGCTGCACCTCCTCCAACAGTCTGATGTCCTTCGTCAGGAATGGGCACCAGTACTGCACACAGTATTCCGGGTGTGGCCTGACCAGTGACCTGTATAAGGGAAGGATCATCTCACTACATCTAGAGGAGATCCCTCTCGCTATACAGCCCAGCATATTATTGGCTTTTGCTGCTGCCATTGTGCAGTGTGCCGAGTTGTTCATGCTCTCCGTTATAATCACCCCCAGGTCCTTTTTCTCCTCTGTGCTCCCCAGCTGTACCCCTCCCAGCTGATAGCTCCTCTTCTGGTACTTAGATCCAAAGTGCAGTACCTTACACTTCCTGGCACTGAACCCCAACTGCCATGTTTCTGACCACTCCTGTAGTTTAGTCAGGTCTCCCTGCAGCCCCTCCACCCCTCGATGTTATCAACCACAGCTCTCATCTTGGTATCGTCTGCGAACAGACTGATCTTACTCTGGGTCCTGTGCAAAATATCTGCTATGAATATTTGGGCCTAACTGATAACGCTGGGCTGGATAACTATTTTGCTCCCAAGGGCATTGCTAATAGAGGGAAAATAATGCTTTTTAAAGGGAAGAACCCACAGAGTCTAGAAATTATTGAATGATGAGGTAAACTGGGAGCTCTGGTGTGGCTACAAAAGCATGCCTATGGGTAGGGCATGTGGAAATTCTGCAAAATTTTGGATAGCTACCTACACTTTAATCTGGATCCCTATATATGTAATAGCAAATGTATTTTTGCCTCAAGTTACAGAAACAGGCTGTCGTTCCAGGGACTGGTTGTAAAAACACCATGTTTAAGGGGAAATAACTAGTACTCTGACTACATTACTGAAACATCATATGGAGTGTATGCCTAGGGTCATTACCATGCTGTAGATATTCTAAAGACCTATGTAAGTATCCCACTTGAGAATCCATCAAATAGAACTTGCAGATGATTGTAAAAATCTGTTTGCCTTGTGTTTGTAATGATTCATGTACAGTATTTCTACCTGTATTTCATTTATGACAATAAAAAAAAGGTTTTAATATCTAAATCTGTAACATTGGAATATTGCAATCTGATTACAGAATACGGACTCTGTGGGGAAGGGATGATTTTTTAATATGCTAGTTGCCTCAATGTATTGCGTGAGAAAATTGTTCATTTTATTGAGTTTTAACACTTGCACTTGGTTAATGGACATAGTTTTTACAGTGCCCTTAAGCCACTGTACATTTTCACTGTATGTAATGACTCTTGCTGTTAAGTAAATTTGTAGCAGTGTAATAGAGTCATTCTAATCGCTGTATTGCTAATCTATTTTCATTCCTTTGTCCGTGTTCTTGTTGTTGTCATGATTGTTGACATGGCACCTATGTAAAGAGCTTTGCTGAAAAGTATTATCCAAATAAAGAATAAATAAATATCCCAAACAGCACTGGTCCCAGTACCGATCCCTGTCGTACCCCGCTGGTTACCACTTTTGCTGATGAGTTTCCCCTCCACGACCCTCTGCTGTCTGCCCTTCAGCCAGTTAGTGATCCACTTGACCATCTTAGTACCCACCCCTACAGATTCCAGCTTCCCACCTAGCCTCCCATGTGGCATGGAAACAAAGGCCTTGCTGAAGTCCAAGTACAGGACATCCATTGCATGGCCCTTGTCCAGTTCCTTGGTCACCCAGTCATAGTACTCAATCAGATTTGTCTGTCAGGACCTGCCTGAGACAAACTCATGTTGTTGCCTGTCCTGGAGACCATTGTCCTCCAAAAATGTCACCAGGCTCTCTTTAAGGATTGTCTACATTAGTTTTCCCACAATTGTCTTTGGTAACCGGATAAGGCCCACTAGGCACAAGTGCCTGTTTTCAGGGGCAACCTGGGAGCACTGGGCAGTTAAGTGACTTGCTCAGAGTCACACAATATGCAAGTGGAGGTTGTGAGAATCAAAATCCAGGTCTGGTCTGCTGGATGTACCAAGCTCGTTCACAGCTCATTACTCTAACCTCTAGGCTATACTGCCAGCCTATTGATGTGAGGCTCATTGGTCTGTAGTTACCTGGATCATATTTTGGGCCACCTTTGTGAATGGGCAGTACATGGGCTAACCTCCAGTCCTGTGGTATGCATCCTGTGTGCAGAGAGGTATTGAACAGGTCAGCCAGTGGTCCTGGCAGGCATCCTGCCAGTTCCTTGAGTACCCTAGGGTGAATACCATCTGGTCCTGGTGCCTTGTCCACCCAAAGTGCCCGCAGTCCTTCCAATACTCAGCCCTCTGTAATTTCTCCATCTGTCACCCCTCCCCTCCCCTGCCCATTCCACCACTTCCATGACGTATCTGTCCCCTCCTCTCTTCCGTGAATACAAAGCAGAAGTACTCATTTAATGTCTCTGCCTGCTCCTCCCCCCCTTTATCCTCTCCCCCCCCAGTCCTTCTGAACTCTCACTATCTGGTCCCTGTTCTTCCTTCTTTCGTCAATGTATCCGAAGAAGTCCTTCTCTTCATCCTTAATGCCCTGTGCCAGCCTCAGCTCTCTGAATGCCTTGGCAGCTCTGACCAGCCTTGTAATCTCCCTGAACTTCTTCGTATACTCCTCCCGGTCTTCCCCTCTCCCTGATCTCTTGAATCTCTGAAAAGCTCCCCTCTTGGCTCTCACCCCATCCATTACTTCCTTGATCAGCCAACTGGGCTTCTTTGCCCTTCGCTTCTTACTCTGTGCCCTAGTACATGTCCCAGTGGCCTCTGCCTGCCCTGCCCTGCCTTAATAATACCCCATTTTTGGTTGGCATCCATGGTTGGTTGGATTCCCTCCGGGTGGCTTATGAGAATTTCCCCCATCTTGTTGAAGTCTGCCCCCCTCAAATAAATCACCCTGGTACCCAAACCTCCAGTTTTCTTCCCCATTCTGAGTGTGAACCACACTGAGTGGTGGTCACTCCCAGCCAGAGGGTCCTCAACCTTCAGGTCCCTTATGGCTTCCCCGTTCGATAGTACAAGGTGCAGAATCTTTTCCAACCTAGTTGGCTTATGTACTGACTGCACCAGGAAGCTAACCTGCTCCCTAGCACTTGTGGTGTTTGGCATGCTCCAGTCCACCCCAGGTAGGTTGAAGTCCCCCACCACTACGGTGTTCCCCTTCCTGCAAACCCTCCTGATTTGTTCTGCCAACTCCCTGTCCAGCTCCTCCCCTTGAGTTGGTGCCCTATACACTATCCCTATCCTCAGTACCCTGCTCTTTGAATCCTGAAACTGCATCCACAGGGCCTCTGTCCTGCCTTATTCCCCCCTTCCCTAATGCACCTTATTCCTTCCCTTTCATAGATCACCACCCCCCTCACTTTCCTGTTTGCTCTGTCCTTTCTGAACAGCCTGTATCCAGGGATCATCATATCCCAGTCCTGATACTGGGTGGTCCAAGTTTCTGTTATAGCTCCAATGTCCATCTGCCCTACTGCCAAGAGAGCCTGAAACTCAGTTGATTTGTTCCCTAGGCTCCTCGCGTTCAGTGACACTACCCTCCACTCTGCTCCTTTCCCTTCCCCTCAAACAATATGCACCCCCCTTTTAGTCCACCTTGCTGGATGAAAGAAAACACCACCTTCCCAGACCTTGGAAGTAACCCTGGATAAGTACTTCTCTTTAGATCCTGGCATCCTCCAATGCAGTCTTCTCCAGTTGCCTTTTCCTGTCCCTTCACATCCTCGGCAGCACCGTAGCAGCTCCTCAAGTCCCCCCCCCCAAGAACCCAAAGCCCCGTGTCCACGGCTTTTAACAATACCCCTCTCCCTCACTCCAGGCTTCACTCTGTACCAGTGTTTCAACTATTCATTGAATCCCAGGGTGTGGAGTATGCTAGTCTCACTCATGCCATAGACAAGCAGCACCTACGAGAAGGTTACCATGTGTGCTACTTGTCTAAGGCCTCTCCCTAACTTCACAAACACCTCCTGCACAGCTCTGATCCCATTCCCAGCTAGGTAATTTGTCCCTAGGTGGACAATGACATCCAGCTCCCTCTCCTGTGCAGCTGCTCCCACAGTCCTAAGGATTCACTTCCTGTCCCTCTATGCCATGGCACCAGGCAGGCACCTTACCTCCCACTCCCCCAGTTCTACCCTCCTAACAATTGAGTCCTCCACCAAGAGTAGTTTCCTTTCCCTGTGGGATCCCATGCCACCTTCCTGTGGGTCTCCTTTGTGGAGGTTCCCAGCATCCTCCTTGGTCTCCACTGTGGGTGCCTCCATACAGGAACAGCGCTCCGAGAGAAAGGCATATGAATTGTGGAGAGGTACAACTGAAGGGATACGCCTCTGTTCCACCACCCTCACCCTCCCTGAGCCCACTGTAGTCCAACCACTCCTTATTCTTGGCAACCTGTGAGGCAGTGGCAGCGGCCCTGGTGGTTCCTGGGTGGGAAAGGAGATTTCCCAGTCTCCTGCCAGGTACTGGGTGGAG
The DNA here is from genome assembly GCA_016271365.2 of Neoceratodus forsteri. Lineage (NCBI taxonomy): Eukaryota > Metazoa > Chordata > Ceratodontiformes > Ceratodontidae > Neoceratodus > Neoceratodus forsteri. The sequence continues at coordinate 48,811,498 of CM057451.1, forward strand.
GAGGGTTTCCTATTCCTTGCCAGATTGGCCTGGAGATGGGCAACCTCCTCCCTCAGAGCAGAGAGGTGTCTGCAAATAGGGCAGCATCTCAGCCTCCAGAATGTCTCCTTGAAGACTGCCACCCCACAGTCAATGCAATGCACCACTCCCACATGTCTCTCGCCCTCCCTGTTGAAATTGTGTATGTTTTTTTTTTTGTTTTGTTTTCGCTATTAGGGAACCTCACTCCCCCTTAGAAGTGTATCCTTTTTCCTAAGGACTATGTATTACAGAAAAAAAACACTGACAAGTAGTTTGACTTTAAAAAACTTTATAACATTTATTTAAATAAAGAATAGAGAATTACAGTAATTAAAAAAGGGAGAAAAAAATAGTCCCCAACTAAACTTTTAGGATGGTCAAAATAACAACTCTCTCAGAACCACGTGATGCACTGCTTTTTAGGGGCAGCCAAAATAAGAACAGAAAACAAAAAATCTTCTCACAGTATGGACCATCTTTGGTTTACTTGTTGTAATTTGTGAATTGCACCTTGCCATGGAATACAGGGTTCATGAGGCTGAAAGGCACATTTCCAGCACTGTAGTTCCTGTTGTTGTTGTTTCAGGTGCACTGTTGGTTGACTCATTTTCTAGTTCTCGCTTCTGTTTCTTGATTGAAGGTTCCATTTCATGTGTCTTGCTTGAAGATTCCTTTTCCTGGTTGTCTTCTGTGGTGTGTTCTAGGATTCCACTCCACTTTTTCTGGTCTTCAGCAGAGGCACTCCAATAACTTCTCAAGCTAGCTTCTGAATGGTACCCTGTGACTGCCATCATTTCTTGGGCTTGTAATCCAGCAGTCAATAGTAGGTGTATGGCTGTTGCTTTAGTCAAATGGTTTGTATACCTTTGGCTAAGGTTACACTCCTTACTCAATCTTGGCACCATTCCTGAAAGGTAGTTCATACCCATAGGTTCCTTAGAATATCATCCTGGACTGCTTTTATGGTACTCTTGGTTTGCACATAGTGGGTGCAGGTAAAACGTTTGAGCTTCTGATGGTAGTTTGGACAGGTACAGCCAAAAGGATTTCACAGGACAGAGTGGGTCATCTGGTGTGGCATATATGAAACCCCTGTACTGATCTTGTTTGCAGTCAGTGTGGCTTGTGTGATTTTTTGTCATCTCATTGTATCTTAGGCTGATGTACTCAATGCCATTTTCATCAGTCTCCAGTTTAAACCAATCTGGATGTAGATCTCTCTGACCCTTTCTTCCTCTGTGAGCCATATGGAGCTGGACGTCAACCCATACCATTCTTACGAGTCCAGCTGCTGTTGATGGTGATAGTACTGAAGATGTCTTCAATTTCTGCAGGTCATTGTCTGCTAGTGGCTGGTGATGTGTGAAGATGACTTTTTTTTTCACGTAGATATTGCTTCACAACAGCAAGAAACTCATTGAGTGCAGTGGTAAAACAGTTATCTGTGCTGATATTCACACAACAACTTACATCAGATCAGGGCTGTTAAACAGTCTATATAGTCCTGCACGGAGACCAAGGTAAATGGAGGCAGAGTACTGCTCACCAGCTGTACTGCGGACTTCAGCAAAAAATTTATGCAGCACTGTATTTAACTTCTCAAGAGGGATGGTTTATAAGTCTGTGTCCGTTTTACATTTTGCCATCCAACTAAGAAAGATGTTATGAGCCCATTTTGTTGTTTTTATAGTATTTCGCTTATCCTTCAGTTTCTCAATATCTGTAAGTTCAGCATCGGTTAGGGTAAGATGTTTACTTACAGTTCAGTTTGTTTCTCTTCTGCTCGGGTCTCATTGGTAGTAACAGTGCTGGCACTTGTAGTTGGTGTATCATCAGTTTCGTTTTGTGGTTCTGTAACATTGCTGTCACTGAAGGAGGTTTGTGGCTCTTCTACTTCATTTACCACTGCTAAGGCAGAGGAGGCATCTGAGTTTGTTTCTGTCTCTAGTTCTTCTTGTAGAAGTTCCCGTATTCTGGGATGATTTAATTATGTGACAAAACACTTCTGGCAGCTCCGACATAGTTGTGTAATATGATAAAATAACAGAAACCTTGATTTTTTTTCTGTCAGGATTGTGGGCTGTTTGTGAGGAGAAATCAGCAATTCACTGAACAGTGAATGATCAACTGCCAGCATGCTGACATTCTGAGGGACGAGTTTTAAGTCAACTCGAGTTACTGCATTTTACCTGTGTGTGCTTATGGTAAACCAAACATTCAAGCCCAATTTTTATTACTTAACTTGTTCATTATTTTTTTTTCAGGGGTTTCATGCCATGCAGTAAGCTGATAAGATTTTTTCTTGATCCCAAAATGACCAGCATGAATGTACAAACTGACAATCCATCGGAACTGCTTGCTGCCGTCAGCTTGCACATCCATGCAGCTCCTTCCATATTTTGCTCTGCCAGTCATTTAACTAATGTGCATAACTGTATATTGCCACAAAATTCAAATAAACACCGTAGGAATGAGCGCCGCAGAACATTTAGCATTACTATCTTAGGCCTCCTCGCTACTAACCTTTTCTTTGGTTGTCGCTTCTATTTTCAGGAGGCAGGCCGCATATCCCAAGTTTGACAGTTGTATCCATGGCAGTCCTTGAGGCCAGTGTATCACCACCCGCCCGCATCCCCACCTGCACGTCTAGTTATATTACTACCTTTAGAAGCATAGCAGGATGATCGAGGTTATTGAATTAAAACAGGACTTCAAGTTGCATCTACAACTGTTATGGAACTCGTAATTGGCTGCTGAACAACTTTTTCTTTTACACTGCTTCTTCCGTGGGCACATTTCAGAGCGGTGCTGGTGCAAAATTGCTAAGCCTCTTGCTACACCAGCCCACTCTTTGACATGGATAAGATTTACGCCATAATTACAATTTCAGCACTTACAGTAAACCCGAAAGTTTTTCATGAGGTGGCATGACTTTTGAATTAGCTCGTGACCTCTACGGGTATTATTTGGAGCAGGGCTGGTTCCGGTGACATGCACAATGGCTATTTCCGTACCTGCACCAGCCCTTCTGTTTCTGATGGATGTGATTACTTTTTTATTGTTAATTTCGTTTTATGTGAACAAAAAAAAAAAAAAGCCAATAGTGGAGGATCACTTCCAGTCCAGTTAGAAGACAGTCATCTTTCTGGTCATGGTACAATAGGTATCTCAGTATTAGTACGGTGCAGGCAGGCAGCCAGAGGTACACTGACTTCAGGGACTGCCGTGGATACAACTTAGAGGCTAGGTATCTGCAGACTCCTTTTTTAAAAGTGAATAGACAGTAGAAAAAAAGGTTGGGACTGAATCTACATTTACTGGTACCGACTCATTTATGTATGTGTTCAACACTGTTGTGTTTATTTTTTAAATATAATGTTAATGGTGATATGGGTTGCACTAGTTTAAGGGCATATCTATTTTGTTACTGTGCCAACATGGCTACTGTGCATTCTTTTATAGAATTACAAAAAAACAGTAATTCCAGTTTAGCTTGTTTACTGGTAGCAGAAAGGGTTCCCAAGTCAGTGGTTGTGTGAGCATTAATCCACGATGAAGGTGGCATCTAATGGGGAGTTAATGCATGGTTGGTACCGTTGTGGCCCGAGGCTACAGGCCAAGTGCCTGGCGGACCAACCATGCACTCCGATCTTAGATCCACCTTCGTCGTGGATTAATGCGCTTGTAACATAGTCTTGCTATGGGTTTGGATGTCACAGATGTCTTTGTACTGCTGTCATTAATTACACCATGTGAAACAAATCAAACACTCGAGGTGCTCAAGTTCACTAAATGTGGAACAGATTTGACCTGGTGCTAATTCGGAAACAGAGAAAACAAGTTCAAGAACCAAACGCTTTTGAAAAAAGCAACCCGAATGCACAGACCAAAATCAGTTGTGTCACATAAACCAATATACAGCACAGCTTACCATGTCCTCAAATTTTATTCTGGTCTCAGCGTATTTTACATGCAACAACATAAGTGCGTGGCGACTTACTGGACAGAAATAAATTAAATAAAACTTTTCACCAAATTAGTGCATAATGTTTCTTGACCGGGTCAGCCGAGCAGTAACCAGCCCACGTGCGTGATGGCCACGAGGAATCAACTGACGTTCGATAACGCCTTCCTCAGAGCTGATTGGTCAACAGAACACATCAATCATTTATAGTGACTCAAATGCATCATCAAACCCAACAACCAATTAAAAACACAATAAGCTCATGAATATTCATCTTTGCCCCAAATAGCTCATAAATAACAATGTAGTAATAGTTCTTCATTTAATCCTTTCGGTTGTAATGTATCTAATTTATAAATCCAGAAACATTCCCTCTGATCCAGCTTTTTCACTAAATTACCACCACGAATCCCAAATTTCATTTTTTCAATACCAATTAATTTTAAATTCGCTGGTGAACCATGACCTGCAGAAACAAAATGACGTGCCATTGCATTGGTTAAAACATTATTTCTGATTGCTGATTTATGTTCACTTATCCTTTCCCTTAACTGACGTTTTGTTTGCCCCACATAATTCAAACCACATGGGCACATGAGCATATAAATTACCCCAGTACTCCTACAATTAATAAATTCATTTATTTCAAACTTTTGATTTGTATGTGGGTGTAAAAAATATTTACTGTTATAAGTGTTGTTACACTGTGCACAGTTGCCACACTTGTAATTTCCTTTTGGAAAAGTTGGAATCCAAGTTGTTCTTAATTTTTCAGGGCTCTGCACACTGTGCACTAACATATCTTTTAGATTATACCCCCTCTTATATGTAATTCTAGGTTTCTTATATACATCCTTCCTAAAAACAGGCTCACCTTGCAATACTTTCCAATGTTTTTTCACTACACTTGAAATTTCCTCCGCTTGATTTGAAAATTCAGTTACAAAATGAATACAACCCTGGGGTTCCTCATTTCCACTTTTTGGTTTTAACAACTCATTCCTATTAATATTAGCAGCCTTTTCCATCCCTTTATAAATGCAATCAATTCCATACCCACGTGCTCTTAAGCGTCTCGCAGTCTCTTGAGCATTATTTCTAAACTGACTATCATTGCTGCAGATCCGTTTCAAATGCAACATCTGGCCACTTGGAATATTTTCCTTTAAACTTCTAGGATGACTGCTTTCATAGTGTAACAATGTGTTTCTACCCATGGGCTTTCTATATAATGTTGTTTCCAATTTATATCCATCCTTGTATATGAGCATATCTAAAAAAGATACCTTTACAGCATCTACCTGCATACTGAAATGCAAATTTGTATCAAAAGTGTTAATCAGATTTACAAACTCATATAAACTTGCCAAATCAGCTGTCCAGATGAAAAAACAATCATCAATGTAACGTTTCCAAGATCGGACAAACTTAACAAAACTTACACATTTATATAAATAAGTCATTTCCCACTGCCCCACATACAAACAAGCAATACTTGGGGCAAAGGTAGTGCCCATCGCTATACCCTTTCATTGCTTATAAAACTGATCTTTATAAACAAAATAGTTTGATGCTAAAACCATGTTTGCCATATCAATAATCAGACCCAAATCTGAAATAACATCAGGCTGTACTTGTGCAAAGGTCTCAATCGCCTGAATCCCCCCATCATGTGGTACATTCGAGTATAAACTTTCTATATCCAAAGTTACTAGCCATTCATCAGAGTTAATAGCCATACTTTGAATTTGTCTAATCATATCACCACTGTCCAATATAAAAGATGGCAAATTTTTCACCAATGGTTTTAAATAGCAGTCGACCATTTGTGAAAAGGGTTCCATAGATGACCCGATACTTGACACAATAGGACGTCCTGGTGGACTCTGAGCATCCTTATGAATTTTTGGCAGTAGATAAATCACTGGCCTTATTGGTACCACCACTCTCAAAAATTCAGCCTCTTGTTTACTCAGATGTCCATTTGACTCATTTGATTTGATGAATTCTTCAGCTCTCAATTTAATTTCATTTGTCGGATCATTAGCTAATTTTTGATAATATACTGCATTGTTTAACTGTCGGAGCATTTCATTTTCATATTCTATCACATCCCATAACACAATTGCTCCACCTTTATCAGCCGGCTTTATAATCATACTCATATCTTCCTTTAATGATTTCAATGCCAAATGCTCCTGAAATGTCAAGTTAAACTTTTTTCTTTCTTTCTTTTTAGTATTAAATCCACATCATGGTCGACTAATGCAGAGAACATATTAACAACATGGTGATTTAAAGTAGGGGGGCAAAAAGCACTTTTCTTTTTCAGATGTTTCGTCAGACTGTTCTCATCCATTTTACTGTCACATTGAATCACACCAGCATGGTCATTATTTGGTATCACTTCCTGATTTCCAAAAAAACATTTTAAATGAAGTTGTCTGTAGAGTCTAAACAAATCAATCTTAGTTTGAAAAGGATTGACATTTTTACTGGGTACAAAGGATAAGCCTTTCTGTAAGACAGCCACCTCATGAACTGTAAGCTGCCTATTAGTTAAATTTACGATTGCCATTTGTTCTGCCTGTTCGAGCGCCTGGGAGGACCCGAATACTGCCATCTCCCTCTGTTTCTCCCGCGTCCTCCTCGCCCTCTTTCCATGTCCCCTTCTGATCTTATGCTTTCTCTGTATGGGGGCATATGAGGTCCCGGGGTATCCCCTGGAAAAATAGAGGGCCGAAAATCCTGCCTCTGCTGAGCCAGATTGATTTTCCCAGATTCACTTTCAGGGGAGGACGCAAAACCATCTACACCCAGCTGAGTCATATTCCTTCTATACAGGAATGGTTCACGACGAGTTTTACTTTGCCAGTTATAAACTTGTCCACGTGTATAGTCCCTGGCATCCCTTTCATGTTTTTGCAACTTATATTCTTTTAATTCGGCTTGAAATTTCAAAATACTGACATTGATTTTCTCAAACATTGCCTGAATTTCCAAATGAGGGAACCCAGATTTAAATTCATTCTCCATCTTTCTAATTTGTTCTTCCACAATGGCAATGTCTCTCCTTGCTTTTTAATCAAAGCCAAAATTAAATCATTAGAGGCTTTATTTAAAATTAGTTCCCAGTCCTGCATCAATAGCTTATCATCTAACCCATATGCTGGTGGTTTTGAATCGCAACCCTGGGAATCCTTTTATCTCGCCAGTATTGTGACAAAGAGAATGCATGCAGTTGATATCTAATCAGTTTTTTCTTCAAACTCTCCAAATCACTGCCATCTGGCTTCAAAGTCATAGTACTCGTACTTGGTATCGGGGCAAATAGAATTTCACATGCTGCCCGGTCAAAAATTATTTCAGCCCCTTCGGCATCAGAAAAGCTTAATAAAGCCGTTTGTATAGATGGACTATCCATAAGCGTTCCACTTTCAGAACCAGTCACCATAATTCTACTGAAGACTCAGTGCAGTTGCCTCCACTATACGCTGTCCGGGTCAATACAGGTCAAAGAGCCAACCTCACACACCTGCGGTCCTCTGAGTAACCGCGTTTCAAATTGTGAAACAAATCAAACACTCGAGGTGCTCAAGTTCACTAAATGTGGAACAGATTTGACCTGGTGCTAATTCGGAAACAGAGAAAACAAGTTCAAGAACCAAACGCTTTTGAAAAAAGCAACCCGAATGCACAGACCAAAATCAGTTGTGTCACATAAACCAATATACAGCACAGCTTACCATGTCCTCAAATTTTATTCTGGTCACAACGTATTTTACATGCAGCAACATAAGAAGTGCGGCGGTGACTTACTGGACAGAAATAAATTAAATAAAAACTTTTTCACCAAATTAGTGCATAATGTTTCCTTGACCGGGTCAGCCGAGCAGTAACCAGCCCACGTGCGTGATGACGCACGGGAATCAGCTGACGTTTCGGCTAACGCCTTCCTCAGAGCTGATTGGTCAACAGAACACATCAATCATTTATAGTGACTCAAATGCATCATCAAACCCAACAACCAATTAAAAACACAATAAGGTCAACTTGGATTCCAACTTTTCCAAAAGGAAATTACAAGTGTGGCAACTGTGCACAGTGTAACAACACTTATAACAGTAAATATTTTTTACACCCACATACAAATCAAAAGTTTGAAATAAATGAATTTATTAATTGTAGGAGTACTGGGGTAATTTATATGCTCATGTGCCCATGTGGTTTGAATTATGTGGGGCAAACAAAACGTCAGTTAAGGGAAAGGATAAGTGAACATAAATCAGCAATCAGAAATAATGTTTTAACCAATGCAATGGCACGTCATTTTGTTTCTGCAGGTCATGGTTCACCGCAATTTAAAATTCATTGGTATTGAAAAAATGAAATTTGGGATTCGTGGTGGTAATTTAGTGAAAAAGCTGGATCAGAGGGAATGTTTCTGGATTTATAAATTAGATACATTACAACCGAAAGGATTAAATGAAGAACTATTACTACATTGTTATTTATGAGCTATTTGGGGCAAAGATGAATATTCATGAGCTTATTGTGTTTTTAATTGGTTGTTGGGTTTGATGATGCATTTGAGTCACTATAAATGATTGATGTGTTCTGTTGACCAATCAGCTCTGAGGAAGGCGTTAGCCGAAACGTCAGCTGATTCCCGTGCATCATCACGCACGTGGGCTGGTTACTGTACGGCTGACCCGGTCAAGGAAACATTATGCACTAATTTGGTGAAAAAGTTTTTATTTAATTTATTTCTGTCCAGTAAGTCGCCGCCGCAATTCTTATGTTGCTGCATGTAAAATACGTTATGACCAGAATAAAATTTGAGGACATGGTAAGCTGTGCTGTATATTGGTTTATGTGACACAACTGATTTTGGTCTGTACATTCGGGTTGCTTTTTTTCAAAAGCGTTTGTTTCTTGAATTAATTACACCATGACAGTATTCAAGTTATACAGCCAAGTTTACTGTTACTTTTAATACTTACTGCTGCCCTGTCTTGCATACGTATATGTTTTTTTCATACTTTGGAACAGTAGTACCTTACTATACTCCTTAACAATTCCAATAAATTTTTTTTAATTTTCTAACAGCTGTTCCTTTATTATGCTTCTTAGGAGGACCATGATTCCCTCGTTTTAGTCATTGGCAATCAAGTTCTCTGTCTCATTTGCATACAAGTTTGCCCGGTTTGTGTCCATCTATTACATTTTTTACCTGTCGCTCTTCTCTTTCCACTAGTCTTTGCATTATAGCTCTTGCATTTCCCCACTCTTTTCTCTATTTTCCGTGTCACTAGATTCAGCTGCATAATTGCAATTTACTGTTCCATATACGCTGAAGGTCTCAAACTTTACTCTGCTTCCGGTTGCTCGCTCTCTCCCTCTGTGTTCCTTTCGGTCGGTCCTGTGTGCCTCATTACTTCTCTTACAGGTTCCTGATATGTCTCTCACTCAACTATTCTATGTTCTCTCCTTCTCACTATTTCAATTTCTCGTGTTGGGCTACTTGTTTGCCACACTTCTTTTCTACACATCGATATCTCTGTGTCCACTTAAGCTCAACCTTACTAACCCATATTCCATTTCTACCTTGCTCCCGTTCAGTCCTACACATTTCTTCTACTGTGTGTCTGCTATACTTCTCGTGCTGATCCTATACCCTCCCTCCTTGCTGTTCCTAAACTTTATTTCTGCCGTTCTTTGACTTTCGTTTTTTGCACACTGCTACTTTTTTGCCTCTGGCTACTTGCTGTACTTCACAAGCAACACGGCATTATCGTGCCATAATGCCATGTTGCTCATGTGCCACCTGATGGCTTCTCACCAATTGTTTTCCTCCTTTTCTGCACTATTAATTTTGCCATGTTACACTCCTTATACCACTGGGTTCTGAACCCTTTCAGCCAACCAGAAAGCATGAAATACCATACCCATTTTATAACCACACATACACATTTCCACCAGCTCAATTGTTAAGGCATTCTTAAATATTAACTTTGTCTGTATGTTAAATTGTTGGAGACAGTTCATTCTAGAGCTTAGGAATGTAGTAATCAGAGATGAGTTTCCCATAAGCGTTCTGGACTTGTGGTACCTTTAGACCTCTATTTTAATAGCCCTCAGGTTATGGTCATGCTCTTGTGCAATCAGTTTTTTTTTTTGTTCCTTTGGCTTTTGAATCTTTTGAAGGCCATCACTGCACACATTTTCTTTCTTTTCGTTTTCTAATGAGTCCCAATTTAAACGTTTGTACATACTGCAGTGGTGGCTGTCAAATGAACATCCTAATACAAATCTGGCCAATCCATTATATAGAAACATGGATAATGACAGCGGAGAAAAAGACCACTGTCCATCCAGTCTGCCCATAAATCCTAACAAACCCAGGACCTGTTGCCCATACAGGGTTCCAACCCTATGCTGCCTGCCCTACTGTTATCACCCTGAGCAACCACTAAGTCCTTCGCTTTGTCCCAGCCACATTTGAACCATTGATAGTTTTGGCACCCACCATATCAGCTGGCAGATTGTTCCACCACCCTTTCTATAAAATAAAACGTTCTCTCACTTCCCTCTTGAATCTCCCCCATAAGTTTCCACTCATACCCCTATGTTTTTGGTCCACTACTCATGCTAAATAATTCCTCACAGTTTACCTTGTTCATTCCTTTCAGGAACTTGAAGATCTCTATCATATCTCCCCTCTGTTGTCTGACCTCCAGCAAGTACATATTCAGTGCCTTGAGCCGGTCCTCATAAGATCTGCCTTGCTGGCCAAGAATTGTTTTGATCACCCTATGTTGCACTGTCTCCAGCCTGCCCTTATCTTTCCTCAGGTGAGGACTAGGTAATAACGCCTTCCTTCTGCTTTCAGTACTCCTTCCTATACACCCCAGCATCCTGTTTGCTTTACTGTAGGCCTTGTTACACTGGCTTGATTGTTTTTTTTCTCCAATATAGATCCCCCCCCTTGAGTTTTACCCCTATTTTTCACCCATCCCCATGCCTTGGGCATGCATGCACATGTGGAGGCATGCCATGCCCCAAGGTGCCCTCCCGCTACTTGTCACCTCCTCCTGCCTATGCTGCCCATCAGACCTCCACCCGATGGGAGCAGAACTGTTGGGGGGGGATGAAAACCTCCCTGGGAGAGGAGAGATGCCTTTCGGCTGCTCAATCCTGCTCCATCCCTTCCCCCCCGTGCTGGCTCTCTGACGACCCATGGTCATTCCCGAAATAGGGTCACTGGTGTGACACGAGGTAAGGCATCCAGCACCTTATTCCTCTGCACCACCAGGCTGGCTGGTTTGATTGTTTTAAGGAGTCACTTATGATGATAGCACCTAGGTCTCTTTCCTCAGCGATTGTTCACAACTTCACATCACCATCCAATTTTCTGTCCTGGGGTTATTGTTCCCTATGTGCATCACCTTGCACTTTTTGGCATTGAATTTCAATTGCAAAACCTTTGACCACCTCTTTAGCTGTTGCAGGCCTTTCTGCATCTCCCTAACCCCCTCCTCACTGTCTACCCTGGCACAGAACTTAATGTAATCTGCAAAGAACACATCTTGCCCTGGATTTCTTCTCCCATGTTGCTAATGATAAAGAACATATTGAAAAGATTTGGACCCAGGACAGACCTCTGTGGTGCCCCACTAGTGACCACCTACTCTTCTGATTTGGCTTCATTAACCATAACCATCTGCCATCTCCCTTCCAACCAGTTTCTCACTCACCTAACCGTGTCTTCGCTATACCCAGGTCCTCTATCCTCTACTCTTGTTACCCAGTCAAAGAATAATATAAGGTTGGTCTGATAAGACCTTCCTGCCATGAACCCATGCTGTTTAATGTCTTAGAGTCCATTGTTCTCCAGGTAGTTTGTAAGGTCCTCTTTGACTCGTGTCTCCATCAGTTTACCTACAATAGATGTAAGACTAACAGGTCTGTAGTTACCCTGTTGATCCTTCTCACCCCCTTGTGGAGCGGGACCATGTCTGCTGCCCTCCAGTCTTTTGGATCTACCCCATCAGAAATTAGCTATTGAATAGCCTCACCAGTTATAAGTTACGTGAAGTTTTTGGTACAGAGTAGTCCTTTCATTTTGGCATACAACACTACCATATTCCAAGACTGGCATTAATAATTGTTGAGCTATTGTTTTCCTAGCTGCCTACTGTATGTGATGGCATAGGCCTGTGGCATAAAGTTCATATCATAGTAAGTAAAATGTAGTTTTATACAGGATAGGACCAATTACAACTAGCATATTTACAGATTTGCCCTGTGTTATTAATTTGTTAAATTACAAACAATCAATCAATGTAAACTCTAAGGTACCCCAAGGTAATATTGGAACATAAAATGAAAATTGTTGAAAACTTTCACAAATATGCACAGGTATAGAATCCACTGCAGGCTTAAAAGCTGTAACAGTTTCAGTTTTTTTCCATTCGGTTGGAATTTTATGTATACTTTGTAATTTTAAAACATTTACACACTTAGTTTGAAAAAATGTGAATACCAAATAACCCAACTGAGCAGCAGTCACATCTCAGTACTGATTACTTCTGAACAGCAGAGGGCACTGTTGCTCTAACACTCTATCAAACTGAATTCAAAATTCCAGTTTTTCTGCTTAGCGGGAGGATCAAGATGACGTCTGAAGTCATGGATGAGCTACTGTTTTCCTTGATGTTTCCTCTGTTTAAATGAATATAGTGCAATTATGTTTATCTCTTTATTACTGGATGTAACATCTGAAAAGAGGACACTTTGACTTTAAACAGAAAGCAAACATATTGCATGTAATTATGTTTTGTTCCTCTCAAAGCATGGAGATGTTTGATTGCAGAAACTTGCTTGAGGTGCTCATGTGGAGCACTGATGGGGAAGAGAGATGAAATTGGCTGTGTCATTTTAACAGGCAGGCAGGCAGTAGCTCACAGCTGTGGAGTGAATGATGTGTCATCTGACAAAATCATGTACAAAGAGGCTTCAGAATATGTAGCTTTTTATGACAAATAATACGACCAAACACACACACACAGCTGTGTAAGGCAAGTAGCCACAAAGGTTGCCTTCAGATTTGTACAAATGTGGATGCTTATGCGTTTATGCTTTACTTTAAGAAGAAAATCATGTGCAGGTTTTTATATTTTGTTCTGGTTTGTTCTAACCCTTAGAAGACTTCAGGCATATCCTGTACACACACACACACACACACACACACACACATACACGTAGAGGTTGTGGGAATCAAACCCAGGTTTGCTGAATTTACAGCATCAAGCTTGTTTACAGCTTGATGCTCTAGCCTCTAGGCTGTACTACTTGCCAGTTACAGTATTGTTATGGATTTCTCATCATGCACAAAATATATTTTTTTATCAAGTTGTTAAGTTTTGGAATTCATTTCCCATTTCTTTATTAAGGTTGCAAAACTATTTACAATTTTAAGTACGTAACCCAAATTGTACCTGGTTTCTGAGTATGGGTACAACTGCTGTTCACACTGTAAACGGCTTTGCTGCCCTGAATAATGTATGCCTGACGTATTGGTCAGTTTTCCAGGTTACTCTTGAAACTGTGCATTCATGCCCATGAATCAACCTGCGCAATAAATAACTAAAATAAATGACCTGTTCAAGGTGACAGGGTGAATAACCTCATTGGGGGGAAACAAACCTAGGTTTGCAGGTTCACAGCTCTGTGAATCCCAGATTATACTTTCATTCTAATTTATCTCTAACCATTAGACTACACCTAGCCTCTCTGTGCTTCAGTTCATCCAGCTATAAAGCTGGGAAAAGCAAGACCCCACTGAAAATTGGATGCTGCAACTCAGACTATCCTGGGCAAAAAGGCACCATTTTCTGGGTGTCGAACAGAGATTATGTGATCTGCTTTGGTTAGGTCCTTATTTTTAGTTTAGTTTTAGTTTATTGTTCTAGGAATTACTACCTTTGAGCCAGAGGCTCTTATGAGTATTTACTTTTTGTATTTCAGAACTTATGGCTGGGAGAGGCACACTGCATTGAATCTTGTTTCCAGGTGCACCCAAGAAGCACAGGGAGATTAAAGGATTTGTGTAGGGTCACACTGCCTGTAAGTGGCAGTTGAGGCATTCAAACTCATGTGTACTGAATCTCCAGATTCACAGCATAGTGCTTTAACCCTATAAGCTATTCAGAATAATAGATATTTGACTCAGACACCAGAGTCCACTGACTTCAAGCAGTTCTGCTCCTAAACAACACATAACTTGGATAACTGAACAGGTCATAATTTGGTGCCCTTCCCTCTTACCTTTCTTCATTTCTCTCTCAACTCCCTCTGCTTCCTGTTCCTTCCATTCCAGGGACCATGGCACTTTTGCCTCTCCTCACCCTCGCTACTCTGCTGGGCAGTCTGCCTTCTTCTATTGACTTCCCTCACTCTGGAAGAAACTCCCCTTCTCCCTTCATCTCTCTCCATCCCCTGGCTCACTCAGGCACCAGTTGAAACCCCTCTCTGTCTACTTTCCTTATACCAAATTCAATAAAGTTTATTGAATTGCCATAAAAATAGAACTCCTAACCCCATCCTATCTGTTCCTGTTACCCTTCATTCTGAAACCTCTCTGGTCAAGCCTTAGCCATCCTTGTAAGCAGCCAGCTGGGTCCCTGCTCCTGCCTTGGTGTCACTTATACACCAGTTCAGTTTCTCCCTTACTTTACAAGGTCAGACAGTAACTCATCCTACAGGTCAATTATCTGTTTGTCAGTCTTGTTCTTGTTCACCGTGTACTGCTGCCATTTCTGAATTTGCACTTGTAAGGTACTTTTAGGGAGCTGAACTCTGCTTAATTCTCTGTACTCACAATGTTTGTATTTATTATAATTTTGTACTAACTTATGCCAAATATTGTTCAACTGTTCCACTATTATGTATTGTAGGACTGTTATTCCACTGTTCCCCTCCCCCAGGTCACACCTGGAAATGAGCCTTGGTTCATTGTGCCTCACCCAGTTACCAGTTTTCAAACAAATAAATAACTAACAGGAAAGATGATGCCTATTATAAACTCGACCAGATTCAGGTAGTACAAGTATGCTGGCCAGCATGTAGCCAGGCTAAACTTGGATGTGTGAGACACTGCCTAATTAGATATGTATAGATAACGACACAAGTTTTGTTATGTCATTGTTCATCTTTTGGTTTGCTCTATAACTCTAGAGTTATTCCTGAAAATAGGCACTTTACTCGCCTCATATACTTATCTGGTCACCAAAAACTACATAAATAACTAAATACCAGTAAATGAATCAATCAATAGATGAATCATTTTAACAAATAGCCTTATCATCAAAGAGCAGCTAAAGAGGGATTTCAAGAGTCATGTCCTTTGTGGTTCAATCTCAGAACAAACTAGCAAAGAACCTGTTACACTGTATGTGTCTGTGAAAAATGATTATGGCTTGGATTGTCAAATAGGTGCAGAAACATTTTGATGCACCTGCATTACTTGAGTCTTGACTGTTTGACTGTGCAATACATATTGCAAGTTCCACAAGCTGTGGATCAAAAGTGATGCATACATCAAAAACATGATGCATATATCATTTTTACATTTGTTTGCACGTGTGCAAGAAATGTTTTGTTACAATATACAGCATTTGAGAGGTGTGTCACTGCCAAGCCCATTGCAGCTCAAGCTGGAAGGGGCTTGGCAGTCCAGTCCAATGACCATGCATTGTGGTTGTGACACTACTCGCTGCTTGCTGTAGGGAAACTTAATGTAGTTGAAAGGACCAAAGCCATTCCCATCAAAGGGGGCTTCAGTCCTTTCATTTGCATGAAGCTGGTCAGCAAGCAGCTGCTTGACTTTCATCATTACGAGCCTGAGAG
Organism: Neoceratodus forsteri; assembly: GCA_016271365.2. Lineage (NCBI taxonomy): Eukaryota > Metazoa > Chordata > Ceratodontiformes > Ceratodontidae > Neoceratodus > Neoceratodus forsteri. The sequence goes on from CM057451.1 coordinate 48,827,393, forward strand.
TGATTTCGGAAGACTCTACCTATCTATCTATCTATCTATCTATCTAATCTATTTATCTATTAAGTGGACTGGGGTGACAACCCCCAGTACTGCTTCTTTTCCCCCTTCCCTTCCAGGTGGCTCACCTGCTCACCCTTCCCAATCTTTAAATAAATAAATAAGTATAAATATGTATATTTTCTTTGATACATAAGTGGACTGAGGTGCCCACTCCCAGTTTTACTTTTTTTGATCCTCCAGGTTACCCATTCCCCTATGAGTCCCACGCTGGGGTGCCCAATCCTTGTGTCAGAATATCTCTGAAATAAAGAAAACCATCCCTCAATGTTTTTTTTTGTAACTTGTAAAACTGAAAATGGTCCTCACCAATCCTTCCCAATCTTTATACATATATTTTAATAAATAAGCAGAGCCAGATGCCCCCGACATCATTTTTCCCCCCTCCAGGTTACCCTCCCCCATTCCCCTACGAGTCTGACAATGGGGTGTCCAATCCCAGTGTTGGAACATCCCTGAAATAAAGAAAACCATCCCTCAATGTTTTTATTTTAATCTGTAAAACAGAAAATGGTCCCTCACCAATGTACCCCACACACACACACACACACACCACCCACCTCACCCCAACATCCCACTCAGCACCCACCACCCCACACCCCCTACCAAACCCCCCACACATCCTTTCTCACCTGAACATGTCCAAGAGCAAAGATCCACTCTGCGATCAAAGACACATCTTGCTGCTGGAACTGCCGACTGCAATATGAGAAACTAAGATTAGTGTGGTTCAATGTATTTCAATGGGGCTTTGAACTTTGATGAATAACTTTGTACTTTTTGCATATTTTGGCTCCAGATTTTCAACATGGCATTTTTGACACCCTGGCCACATGACCAGTGGTGGTGGAATTAAGCAAATCAGGCCAGAAAGGTGATCTCTTAGTCATGTTGCAAAATCACCATTCGGGTGAGATTTGAACATTTTCACTGCCTTGTTCATGACATGGGGTCATAAGAAGGGTATGTTGAAGATTTGGGTTAAAAATTTTTAATAATGGCAAAGTTATTTGCATGTGTTGAACATTTTCTATGCTTGCTCGTAACTTTGGTAATTTTCAATATTTTTACCCCAAATTTTTAACATAGCCATTGTTTTACACCTCCTCACAAACACGATAGTTGTCATTTTTCAAATCCTGGCCAACATGGGTTTTCACACCTGTGGCACAGAATAACACTTCAGTGGTGCAGCATAACATCTTGGTCGGGATTTGAAAATTTTCAACTGTTGGGTTCATGATGTATGGTAATAAGAAGGCTATGCTGAAAATTTGGTGTACAAATACAGTAAAATGCTTAGGTTATGACTGAACGTTACAGTATTTCAGCATTCACTTGCTATCTTTTCCTGTTAACTTTGCTAATTTTCAATATTTTGACTCCAAACTTTCAACATAGCCATTCTTCCACACCACTTCATAAATGTGACATGTGTCATTTTTTAAATCCTGGATGAGACACACTTTCACACTTCTGGTGCGAAATGACATTTTGGCCAATATGCTATAAATTGTACCTGTCATGGTTATAAGGCAAATCATAAAATGAGTATCTTGAAAGCTGGGGCTCAAAATAAAAAGCAAAAATTATAGTTGTTTAACAACCTTTGGTGCCTATGCACTAATTGGCTGAAAGCACATACCTGGGGCATGTGCCCTGCCCATGTAGCTCCATGCCCACTGACAGGTTCACACAAGTTGGTATGCACAACTGACAGCCACCTGTCCGCAGCACCCCCCCAGGGCACAAGAATATGCAGAGCAGATGGGGCAGAGTAGCGGATACAGGCAGGCAGTCAATCAGTTGCTCATCCTGGGTCCAGGAGTAGATCCCTCGCGTGTGAAGGCGTGGGTCCAGGTGTGCGAATACCCAACACAGGCACTCCGGTAATGCGTGAATGCGCTGCATGGTCTAGTGGTCTCCCCTGCCTGTTACCTACCCCTATGGCACCACACCATGTCTGGTGCACAGTTGTACACCCCCAACAGAACACCCATCCTGGTCACGGCAGTAATGTGCAATCCCCCCCACACAACAGAACACCCGTCACGATCACGGTCCTGGCATCTGAATGTTAACCCCCACATCAGAGCCCCATCCCCATCTTTATGCAAACCCACTCCCATGCACAGAAATGCCCCATCCCTATATATGCCAACCCCTGACACATCAGAGCCCTGTCCCCACATTTGTATGCCCCTGCACACATCTGAGCCTTGTCCCCATATAAGTGCACCCCAAACCAGAGCCCCCTCACACAGGACCCAGCCCAGTACATCACAGCCTGACCACCCCTGACCCCCAAACCTGCCTCTGATGTTCCTCATTTGTGGTCAGTGGCTCCCCCCATGGCATCAACAGCACCACCCACATCCCCTATAACTGCATGTTGGTGCTGCAGCTATGGAAGGACAGTATCACATCCCTCTAAACCCCATCTCTGCTGCCAGTCATCCAACTGTTGCTGGGAGTGTGCTACCCTATAAATAGGCAGGGCGCTCCCAGCATCAGTTGGTTGGGTGGTGGCCATGGAGGTGTGTGGAGGGATGTGCCGCTGGCTGTCTATAGCTGTGGCACTGACATGCAGGTATGGCAATGGGGGGTGGGGTTCTGTTGGTGGGGAATTGAGACTGGCTGCCTAGCCTTTGTGGGTGTCCTGTGTGTGCGTGGCACATACTGTAGTTATGGTAGGGTCCCCCCTGCCGTAACCAGCTCTTGCCTATGCCCCCCTGCATGCAGCACTACACGCCTTTGTGAATGGCGCACAGTGTGTGTATGCCCCGTCACTCCCCCCAGAACCACCCAAGAGGAATCAAGTGCACACCTGGCCAGCAGAACTTTGTTGAATGCTGCCAGGGATCTACAGGACCCCCTCTGTGCAGCATTCACATGTATCTATGCCTCAGCACCCAGTTTCTGCAGTCCATTGGCACAGTGCATAGGGCCCGTTGTGTGTAGTGCCACTCTTCACCCCAGCAGCCATGCTTTGTGATACTTTGCCAGTGAACCCCAGCCAGAGAATGAAAGTGTGCAGGATTTTCTACATGGGCCCGGATACCATATACTGAAGACAACTGTCCTCTTGGCATAGGGCCCTGCACCTCTCAATCCATGGGTGGCAGAGTGCCTTGTGCATTGGCTGACAGATGCATTCTTTGCTCTATGCATCTGTGTCTGTGGCCACATGGAAGTTTTGGGACCACAGGATCCTGCACTTCCATAGCCCAGCAGACAGCCCATGACTTCTTCACATCTGTCACTGCACAGAAGTGCAGAGCCCTTGGACGGAGTCTTTCTTTAGTGCTGGGCATCTGCATCTGTGCACTATCAGTACCTAACACCTGCACAGTACATACATGCAAGAACACATCTGGGATGGACAAATGCTTGTGTTTTTTTGGGAGGAGATTTTTTTTTTTTGTCATAAAGTAAGTAATGTGTTGAATGTGCATCAAAATGCTAGAAAATAGCCTGTAATCATTATGGAACTTTTGCAGTGACATAACTACGGCAGAACAACTGCCACAGTCCCTGCACCTGAACCTTTGAATATCCAGGCTTAAAGTTTTATAGTATTTTACTGACTCAAACAATATTCTTTCTTTTTAAAGTAATGGTTCATGCTGCAGAGAAAATGTTATACCTGTACATTTTGGTTCCATTTACTGTGGCTGTTTGTCTCCAGTCTTGTAAGATATCCCTGCCTCCCCTATTTTGAGTTTGCTCAAGAGTTTTTATTTAGACTTGAACTGAAAGCTAGCTCTATTAAATGTTGCTGCCCCTAGGATTTCATCAATATTCCCAACTGTTTTGGGCACTTGTTGTTTAATATGTCTAAGATGAACCAGAATGTAATGGAAACTGCTCCCTGACCTTATGGGACACTAGGGGATATACAGGCTACAGTAACTTCAGATCACAAACATGAACTTTAACATGGTAATCATTAAATGAAATGTAGCACCTTATAAATGGATTTTGAAACAAAAAGTAATCAAAGTGATCAACACTGAAGAGTTCAAAAGGAGAGCAGAGTGAAGCACTGAAAAACATTAACATGATGTTGAACAGTTGGACAAGCCTGCCACAGCATGTGGCATCAACTGATAACTAATAATCTTCATAATCAGATTAGACATGTTTGTTGAAGAAAACTGTATGACAGTGTATTCCCACTGAGTCTGTGGGAGGGAGAAACTCTATAGACTACTAGCCCCCACACACACACATTGCATACGGTACTGTATGCATACCTTTCAACTGTACCACATTACGAGGAACGTTCCTCATTTTGCTTCACAAAAGCTCCCTGTTCCACATTGTAAGGACTTGTTCCACATTCAGTATTAACATTTTAAAGCAAAATCTAAAGTATATGATGTAAAAAATATAGTATTCAATTAATAAAAGACTTTCTGAACATAAATGCAAACATGTTAACAGTGTTCTGAGCCTCCTAGATAAAGATTTGAGTAAGTGTTCCACATTTTGCTAATTTGTTCCACATTTTGAGAGGTAATGTTCCAAAGTTGGGGGACGAAAGGTTGAAAGGTATGACTCTACGTCACAGCTGCTTTAAGTGGACACTGTCAGCTTTGCCGTTCGTTTTACTGAAAAATCATATCAGTGTGCCTCTAGACACATACATGTAAAACAGCTTTTAAGGAATGCCACTGTATATGATAAAAAATAATCCATTAAATATTTTCTCAGTATTTTCATAGTTTTCTTTCTGATCGGTCCACACTTAAATCTGCCCACAACTGGAAGCACATTCACATGGGGAACGTGCGTCTGCTCGGGACAGCTGTCCCAAGTGTCCCTTTTTGACATGCCCATCGCAAAAAGCTGTAAATCTAGTCACCTTTAGTATGCTGAAGCATCCATTGCATCTTTAATAAAAAACTGATCAGTGGTAGCACCAAAAAATACATTTTAAAACTGGTGTCAAAATCCCGTACATGCGCCTGAGCAGCCGAATCAAAGATCCTGCGCATGCACAAGAGTGTGTGGCTCTTGCATTTGCATAGGATTTTGACACCAGCTTTAAAATGTATTTTATGGCACTACCACTGCGCGTTTTTTTTGTTAAAGTTGCAAGGAATGCTTCTGCATATTAAAATCTACTAAATTTACAGCTTTTTGTGATGGGCAAGTCAAAAAGGGACATTTGGGACAGCGCTCCTGAGCAGACATGCATTCTCCATGTGAACGTGCTTCCAGTGGTGGGCGGCTTTAAGTGTGGACTGATCAGAAAGAAAATTATGAAAATACTGAGAAAATAGGTAATGGATTATTTTTTTATGATATACAGTGGCATTTCTTAGAAGCTGTTTTACAAGTATGTACCTAGAGGCGCACTGATATGATTTTTCTTTTTTTTTTTTTTTACCCCCTACGTGCCCTGAGCACACCCACTCCTTCAGACTACTAATGGCTCCCACACCCCTCCTTTTTCTCCCTTGAGCCTCCTTATCTCATATCACAGCTGCTGGGGTAATCCAGGGTATCCCTTCACTGGATGGGTCCCTCTCTTCTGAGGGGGAAAGCACCGGGGGAAGACAAGCCAGCACATACAATTTTGGCCCCACACTGCTGAGGCAGACATGGCTCCATGGGAGATCAGAGGAAGAGTGGGCAAGCCAGCAGTCACCATCCGGCTGAGCTCAGTGCAGATTTTCCGGTTTTCTGGTCCAGCAGGTATTGCGGTCCTCTTGCAGTGCTCCTAGTCTCCACCGGGGGCCACTGCAAGGTGACGCATTCCCCAAACCCACCCCAGGAGAGGACAGCAGTCCTCCAGACACTTAATCCTCTCCTCCCCTGCCAGTCCCCAGTGACTGGAGTCCATTCCCGAACCCGGGTTGCTGGCGTGCTTTGAGGTGTGGCACCAGTGCCTCAACCCTCTGTGCCACCGGGTCAGCTTGATATGATTTTTTAGTAAAACAAAGGGCAAAGCTGACAGTGCCTCTTGAAATGTATAATACAGTAACTGCATTGTCAGAGAGCAGATATGCCTCATACTGGTGAATAAACAGTTCCACAGAAGTACAGTAGATTTACTGTCACAAGAGAGAAACCCAGCGTATTAGAAGCTGCATGCTGAAGTAGTTATTCATATCAGTAATTTGTTTCTAACAAGCATTTGACAATGCCAAATGTTGGTTGCTTGTTAAACAATATGATGTTTTTCCAAAAAAGTGCAAGGGCGAGTCTAGTCTGGGACAGCGATACTTTAAAAAAAAATTGGTCAGGTCAGAACAGAATGGAAATTAGTTGCTGGCTGAACTTTACATTTATTGTGGCTAAGGCTGGCTAGGCAAGCAAGGGTGAGATAAAGGGGGCTAGCTGGCAGTGGCTAAAATACAACACGCACAGACATACTCCTTACAGAAAGTGTGCATTCAACACAGTGTGGCACTACTAACCATGCGGGGTTGCAAATGTGCCAGGTACTGCTCCAAGGACAGTTAGCTGTGCTTCGTGTACAGTGCACTTGTCCATACTCCATTCTGTGTCCCGAACTGTGAAAGCACTGTAATGTGCTCTCAGAACTGTCTACAGTGTGTTTCCCAGTGTTTCGTGATGCAGACTGTGCACCAAGTATAAGATGCAGCTGTGTCTGTGGCCAGGATCCCTTTACGTGTGGTGTCCCTATCCTGGTCAGGTGGGTGATACACACTGATTAATTGGGTAAACGAACTTCACTGCAGTTTAATAGAATGCCACAAGTTGCAAATAGCAGCTGCAATGTGCGGCATTGCATCGACCCGCTACATACTGATTCCCCGACTCTCTCCCCACCTACGTTGGGAACCACAATCTCCTGTGTACTTTTCAATAAATTAATCTGAAAGGAACACTAGCTGTAGCAGGTAAGACAAAGGGAAGCTCCTGTCTTCAGCTACAAGACTGTTATTCTCAGACCCCGTTACTTACAGGCAAACTTGTAACATGTTCACAGTGTGGCAGAACTTTCCACAGTTTTCCACCTGACACATTACATGGATAATATAGAACTTTCTTGCATTTTCATGGTGTGCTACAAGTACCTGTGTGGTTTTCCACCTACCCATTGCTCGAAGGTATGACTATCCATGCACCTACTGTTCAGAGAGGCTACTCACCTATGGGTCTGGTGAACTTTACTTTGGAAAGCCCTGCTGTCGCAGCCTGCTGCTGCAGTGAACTGTCACACCCAGAGTCTCAGGTCACTGTTCTGGCAATGGGACTGTGGGCACAGCTGGAGTCAGTGTGGCACAATCGTGTGAGGAAACAGTGTGCAGTGATCACAATGATCTGTTGCACTTCTCTGGGGAGACGGGAGTTGCTCTTATGGTGATCAGCGACACTGTCGTCCCACTTTCAGGACTGATAAGCTGACGTTTGCTAAGAACATAGAAGATATGAAAAGGGGAGCAGGCAAAGCAGTGAGATGGAAAGTAGGCACAGCAGACAGTGAACAAAGCTTTTGTATCAGCTTGGTAGGTGTTCTGTTGACCCAGAAAGTTGATGGCTTCCAAGTTCCAGTGTCAACACTTGACTCTGATGGTCACTCCGATCTCTGTCCTGCTGCTGCCTCAGGCTATAAGCAGTCTTGTTGCACCACTCTGTGTCTCTCTGGGGTTGGGGGGGCAGGACTGAGAATGCAAATCAAAGGGCTGAAGCCCTATCTGATTGGAGCAGCTTCAGTCCTCTGAAGTGCATGACCATCCAGCCCACCCAACAGAGAGTTGCGTCAGGACTACACAAAGTGGTCATTGGTGTAGGCTACTGAGCCCATTCCAAGCCCCTAGATATGTGTACTGCAATGGGCTCAACAGCGACCCTCCCCCCCCGAAATTCTCTTTTGCCGCAATATGTTGGCTTGTGCATGCACACAACAAACGTAAAAAGTGGTACGTGTTGCTGACCCAGATCATTTCATTTCATTTTTATGTTTGCTTGCTTGCATGTGCAAGAAACATCTTGTGGTAGTAGCAAATCTCAGAGGTGTGTCAGTGTTGTGGCCAATACAGGGGACAATTTAGTGGGTGTGTCCCTCAACCACCAATCAGTGAACATGCTGGCAATGACAGCAAACTTCAAAGAGAGCCAAAGAGTTGAAACAAATCTACAGCTGCAATCAGGTGCAGTTTCGTCATTGCAGCGGCAGATGAGAAGACTCCAGCCATGCACATTACAGTGCACAGTAATGTGGTGCAGAATGACGCAGTCGCTGTGTGAAATCAGCTTTCAGGATAGATTAACAAAATCAGAATGCCATGCTTCATGAGAAGAGGTCTCAAAAAGCCCACGTTAAAAATTTGGTGAAAAAATTCTAAAAATGACCACGTTACGGAGTGCATTGCACAGTTTCTACATAGGCTTGTAACTTCACAAATTTTTTATATTTTCACTCCAGATTTTCAACATTGCCATTTTATCACACCTCCTCATGAACAGTACAGCTGTCATTTTTCACATCCTGCCAAAGTGTGTTTCTTCACCTGTGGCGCCAAATGGCTTAGTTGCTGTGTGACATCACCTTTCAGGATTAAGTAACAAAATGATAGTGCCACTGTTCATGAGGTGGGGTCCCAAAAAGCCCATTTAGAAAATACCAGCAAATGCCCAGGATGTTAAGGTTTCCAACCATAACGCCCACCCTGTAGAGACTGACAGGAGTTGGGGTGTGACTTGGGTTCATTGGCCTTAATGCTCATGGCATTATACCCCCACCCTACAGCCACTGACAGGCATCAAGGTGTGCCTTGGGGGTCTTCAGCTCTGAAGTTCACCCCATTCTCCTATACTGCACCCATCTCAGCTTATTTCCTTATGAAATGGATTGAGCATAAGGGCTGAAGACCTCAAAGCACACAGCAACACTTGTTGATGTCTGCAGGGTGGAGTGAGGTAGAGTGGCATAAGCATTATGGCCAATGACCAAAAGGCACACCTCTAATGCCTTTCAATCTCTGCAGGGTGGCAGTGGGGTTGGCATTAGTTCAATACTTCACTGCCATTCCTATTATGCATCTCTTTAACTCCTGCCCTACTAGTGACAGCAAGCAAACATTTGGCATTGACAAATGCTTGTTATTTTTTATATTTGGTAACTTGATGAGCATCACTGCCCGATTTCACAAGTGGCAAGTTGTATATAAAAACACATTCATACAATACAAGACAAATTAGTACTATGCATTACATAATTACATAAAACATTACAGACAGAAAGTTAAGTCAGTAAATCATTTTGATTACCAAGCAAACTAATCTGAATAGCAGTATTTAAACTTGTGGGAAATCCATTTTTTACAACTTGGTTACTCATGATAGTCAAGATGAGATACATCATGCAGCATCTTATTTTCTGAGGGGTCCTGCTTCCGCAAACAAAAAATATACAGCTGGGTATAAAAAAGCACTGAATGGTTCAGGAGTTTGCTCAGGGTCCATAACAGACTCCAGTGGGGTTTGAACCTCTTCGGGGTAGGTAGTAGACCAGGGAGGGGCTGTGGACATGGCCTACCTAGACTTTAGCAAGGCATTTGACACAGTTCCACACAAAAGATTAGTAGTCAAATTAACTAGCCTGGGAGTGGGTCCCAGGGTGGTAGCCTGGGTAAAACATTGGCTGAACAACAGGACACAGAAGGTAATTGTAAATGGAGTCCACTCTGAAGAAAGGGGGGTTACTAGTGTTGTACTGCAGGGTTTAGTACTGGGTCCAGTCCTTTTTAATGTCTTTATAAGTGACATTGCAGAGGGACTGGAAGGAAAAGTATGCCTCTTTGCAGATGACACAAAGATCTGCAACAGGGTTGATACACAAGGAGGCGTGGAAAGGATAAGAAGGGACTTGGCAAGGTTGGAGGAATGGTCAGAAGTATGGCAGCTTGGATTCAATGCAAAGAAGTGCAAAGTAATGCACCTGGGAAACAAAAACCCAGGGGAAGATTACACAAGGGAGGTAGTAACAACAACAAAAATGGAAAAGGACCTGGGGGTAATCATATCAGATAACCTTAAGGTTGGCAAGCAATGTGAGAAGGCAGTAGGGAGGGCTGGGTGGATACTGGATGTATAGGGAGAGGTATCACCAGCAGAAAAAAGGAAGTTGTTATCCCCCTGTACAGACAGTTGGTGAGACTCATCTGAGTACTGTGTCCAGTTCTGGAGACCCCATCTCCGCAAGGACATAGACAGGATGGAGGCAGTTCAGAGGAGGGCAACTAAAATGGTGCAGGGTCTGCAAGAAAAGCCATACGAGGAGAGACTAAAGGAGCTTAATATGTACACCCTTGAGGAAAGGAGGGAGAGGGGGGACATGATAGAAATGTTTAAGTACCTCAGTGGAATCAACAAAGTCCAAGAGGGTAGCATCTTTCAGAAAAAGAGATGTGCAAGAACAAGGGGACAAAATCTGAAGATAGAGGGCGGGATGGCTCAGGGGCAATGTGAGGAAGTATTTTTTCACAGAGAGGGTGGTGGACACATGGAACAGTCTTCCTAAGGAGGTTGTGGGGTCTAAATATGTGGGAGAATTTAAGAATGCATGGGACAGACATAAGACAATTTTTGTAGGGGGTAGGAAGAAATAGGCTGTTAGTTAAATAGGATCTGCAGCTTATCCTCTAGGTAGGGAAATGGGCAGACTAGGTGGGCCAAGCAGTCCTTATCTGCCATCAAAGTCTATGTTTCTATGTTTATGTTTCTATGTTAAGGACCCCTTCCTTAGGAGTCATGACCAACCTACAACACAAAAGTGTTTAAATATACTTTAAATCAGGTGCATCACATAAACATAATTAAATTCTCAATTAACTTTATTAGATAAAGTGATTTCCTTATATTGAGTAGGTAAGCCATCCAGGTCAGCTCTCCTTAGCAAGACTGGAAAAGGGGTGAGCTCAAATGAGCTCCAGTCAAGGCTCATTACCCTTCCATATACCAAATCACTGCTGACCTGGAAGGCTGCCCCACTAGGTCAAAAAGGAAAAACCTTTAAACAGTATACATTTTAAAAGCTCTTATGAGTATCTTACAAGGTTACTATAGCACTATAGTAAAAGGGAACAGTGCTGTTTTTTATTGCAGTTCTGATTAAGGATATTTCATCTGTATATTCAAAGCACAACAGGTCACATCTCCCAGGTACATCCATATAATTTCATAATTACACACAACCTTTATTAGATTAGTGAATTAATGGTTTCCAGTCCATGAAATCATTAAATCCATTAGGTTTAAGAGTCCTTAACCTGAAAATCCACATTGATTCCCTTTGATCCAATAGCAAATTCCTGCCCTCCTTCCCCCATTGGAGTGGGGATATGATCAGACCCCAAGTATCTTATTAAATATTGATTAATCCTAGCATTTTGGGGTTGAAAAGTGTAAACAGTAAATACTTTGTGTCTTGCAATATGAAATTTGTTGTTTATGCCCTGTGGTGTTCCTGTGGTAAGATGTATATTAGACACACCACTCGTAAACTTAAGGAAAGAATTGGGTGTTTACTCACCTGGTAAAGGTGATTGTGTTGGTTGGCATCCATGGCACTCCAGACATTACCTCATGGGTTTTAGCCCACCTGATAGGCTAGTGATGCGCATGACCCAGATCAAATTTCTAGCATATCCAGGTCCCAGAAACCCCTGCTCTCCAGTTTGAATCTTCCATAGCTGAAATAAGGTTAATTAGTACAAGAGAAAAACATACAGTGCAGACACAGCCAAGTGAAAAGTACTAAGAGAGATGATTGGAGACACAGAGGAAAACAGACCACAACGTGGTAGCAATGGCCTTGGGGCCGGTTCTTTATTCTTCTCCTATTATTTACAGTCTAGTCTCGAACCCGAGGATCCGACTGATCATTTATCATTAGAAACAATCACGCTGTCTGTTCCCTGTGAGCCTAACATGGGTGAGGATCCCTAGTTCGAACCGGTCACTCTGAGCACTCTGAAGGAGGGCCTTGGAGTGCCATGGATGCCAACCAACACAATCACCTTTACCAGGTGAGTAAACACCCATTGCGATTGGTTGGCATCCATGGCACTCCAGACATTACCTCATGGGTAGATAAAAAGCAGTGAATACCCCGGGTGGGAAATAGAGTGGACTAAGAGTGAGTGGTTGAGGATGCTGCCGCCAGGACCTAGGTGGCGAAGGTGGGTCGTATGGCCTGTAATTGTTCCAGCCTGTAGTGTCTGGCGAACGTGTGGAGGGAGCTCCATGTGACTGCCCTACAAATGTCCTCTGAGGATACGCTGGCTCTCTCCACCCAGGAAGTGGCGACCACTCTGGTAGAGTGAGCCTAGATCCCCTGGGGTGGAGTCATCCGGTTTGCTGTGTAGGCGTTCTGGATGACTCTGCTTGCCACCAGCGATGGAGGTTTTGGGCGGCGTTACCTGCCTCTGCCCCTCGAGATGATGAACAGTCTCTCTGTCTTGCGTATGAGATGGGTTCTGGCTAAGTACACAGAGGGCTGATCCCATCGGTGATGTGGAGAGCATGCTGGAGCCCTGCAGGGCCCTCTTGGGGAAAGTGGGCAGCTCGATGGGTTGCTCTCTGTGAAAACTGGTGAGACCTTTGGCTGAAAGGCTGGGACTGTTCTCAGATGGACCCCTAGTGGGGGGAACACTGTATAGGGTTCTGTGCAGGGTAGGGCCCCAAGTTCTCCGATCCTTCTAGCCGAGCAGATTGCCACCAAGAAGCATGTCTTGAGGCCAACCCAGAACAGGTCCGCCTCACGGAGGGGTTCGTAAGGAGCCAATTTGAGGGACTCAAGGACCATTGGGAAGTCCCACAGGGCGATGGTCGGTCGAGTCCTAGGTTGGAGGATCTCTACTGCCCTTAGGAAGCGTATGGTGTCGGGATGAGCTCCTGGGGTGTATCCGTCAATGAGGCCTATGGCCGCCCCTATGGCTGACAGTTGCACCCTGAGGGAAGAGTGTGCTAGTCCCTTGTCCACTCCCTGTTGGAGGAATATGAGGATGGTGGCCATGTCGGTCTGCACGGGAACTTTGCCCTGTTCCCGGCACCACCGAGTGAAGATGGCCCATTGCCTCCCGTACGTGGAAGTGGTGGAAGCCCGTCTGGACTGAAGTAGGGTGCTGATGATGGACTCATGATACCCCATTGCCCTCAGTCTCCTCCTCTCAGGAGCCAGACCGTGAGTTTCAGGGTCCGCGGGGTCGGGTGGAGCACTGGCCCCTGTGAGAGCATGTCCGAGCGGTAGGGTATCCTGAAGCTGGCTAGCGACATCTCTCAGACCGCTGTGAACCATGCCCTGCGTGGCCAGTAAGGGGCCACCAGGATAACCGTGTGGCCTGACTCCCGTATCTTGGCTAGGACCTGGGGGATCAGGGGGAGTGGTGGGAAGACATAGGGGTTCCTCCACCTCCAGGATTGTGACAGGGCATCCGTTCCCTGGGAGAGGCTGTCCCTGAACTGCGAGTAGTACTCCTTGACCTGAGCATTCTCCCGTGATGCCATGACATCCATGGACACGGGCCCCCATGTCACCTGGATCATCTGGAATAGGGCCGGGTGTAATTGCCATTCCCCCGGGTGTACCTGTTGTCTGCTGAGCCAGTCCGCGCGGACATTCAGCTTTCCTGCAAGGTGAACCGCACCCAGATGAGTGAGGTTGGTCTGGGCCCAGTTGAGGACTGCCGTTGTCTCCCTCATCATGGCCCTGCTCCTGGTCCTGCCTTGCTTTGCTATGTAGGCCACAGTGACTCGATTTTCAGAACGGATCAGAACCGACTGACCGAGTATTTGGTGCTTGAATGCCTTCAGGGCATGAGACACGGCTCTCATCTCCAGGATGTTGATGGAGAGCTTCGCCTCCGCTGGTGACCATAGGCCCTGTGCCGTTGTGTCTCCCAGGCAAGCTCCCCAGCTGGAGAGGCTCGCATCCATTTCTATGGCGACTGGGCGAGGGGTCTCCAGAGGGACTCCCCTGGTCAGATTCCCCTCCATCGTCCACCATGCCAAGGATAATCTCACTGCATGGGGTAGTGGTACCACGACCTGTAGATTGTGTTCGCTCGGTGCCCCCCATGATAAGACATAAGTTTGGAGTGAACGCATGTGCCACCTGGCCCAGGGCACGAGGTCTATGCATGAGGCCATACAGCCCAACAACTGAGCTATCCTTCCCATTGTTGTGTGGCGGTGGGCCTTCATCTGGCGTGCCAGCTCCATCAAGTTGTGAACTCTCGTGGGGGACGGTTTTGCCCACCCCTGAGCAGAGTTGATGAGCGCTCCCAGATGCTCGCTCTGCTGAGTGGGATTGAGGTGGCTCTTTTCTCGAATTACCACCCAACCATGGTCTTCGAGTGCCTGCATGACAGATTCCGTGTGTATCCGTGCCTGGTTTTCGGACCGTGCCCGGATGAGCCAGTCATCCAGATATGGGATGATGTCCAGTCCCTGTTCCCTGAGTCTGGCCACCAGGGTTATGGAGACCTTGGTGAAGACTCTCGGGGCTGACGACAGGCCGAATGGCAAGGCCTGGTACTGGAAGTGGTGACCCAGGATGTGGAAGTGGAGGAATTGCCTGTGTTTCTGGATGATGGGGATATGGAGGTAGGCGTCCTTCAGGTCTATAGACGTCAGGAAATCGCCTACCCCGAACGCATCGTAGGGTGGATCGGATGGTCTCCATTTTGAATCGGTGCGAGACCACGTGCCGGTTCAAATGTTTCAGGTCTAGGATGGGCCTGAGTTCCCCCGATTTCTTGGGTACCAGGAAGAATATGGAGTAAATCCCCAGCCTCTGCTCTGGTACTGGCACAGGCTGAATGGCCTTGTTCCACATTAGTTCTGACAAGATTTGTTGGACCTGATGTGGGGATGCCCTTCTCCTGGCTATGGGGGAGGAGACGAACCTGTGTGGAATGTGGGCATGGGATAGCTCTATGGAGTATCCCTTGGTTACCACGTCTTGGACCCATCTGTCCGATGTCATGTTGATCCAGCGATGGGAGAACAGAGTTAGCCTTTGTCCCACTGGTGGGTATGGGTCCTGGCCTCGTGCTGTTGGGAGGGGGCAGTCACTGTTGCTTTCCCCTGTAACCTCTACCTTGACCTCTGGTTCTTTGGCCCCAGGGTCTGAAGGATGAGGACTGATAGTTCTGAGGGTACGGGCCACGGAAGCCGGCAGAGGGGCCTCTGCTTGGAAAGGAGTGGCCCTGCTGTTGTGTATCCCCGCGGGGTTGGTATGGTTTGTTCCCCCCCGAAACCTCCGCCTCGAGGAGGGGAGATAGGGGAACTTGGACTTATTCTTGAGGAGGTCTCTGCCCTCCTCCTTTTGCTTCAAATAATTCTGCAGACCCTCCCTGAAAACATGTTTTCCCCGCAGTGGTAAATTTTGTAACAATGTTTTTGACTCATGGTCTGCGTCCCACAGTTTCAGCCACAGTGCCCTATGAGCACGGTTGGTGATGGCGGTGGCCCTTGCCTGAAGACGCAGGGTGTCTACTGCCATATCAGCTAGGTATTTGGCTGCATCCAAGGTGCACTCCAACAGTTCTGCCTCCCTGGACTTAGGGTTGGCCTGCTCCTGGAGCTCTTCGAGCCAGCGGATCTGTGCCCGGGTCGTATAGATGGCTGTGGTGGTCGCCTTGGCAGCGGTGCCCTCAATCTCGAATGCCCTCTTGAGCATGTCTTCGACCTTTTTGTCCTTCGGGTCCTTGAGGGCTATTGTGCCGCATGGTAGTACGGTCTTTTTGCTAAGGGCCGCCACTTGGGGGTCGATAGTGGGGGCCTTGCACCAGGCATCCGATTTTTCCCCTTGGACCGGGTACATTCTGTCCAGATTCTTGCGATTCGACATCCTGCCTGGTTCGGGGGATTGCCATTCTTTACTGAAGATGTCCTCAATTGCTGGGCATACAGGAAAGGTCTCTGTGGTTGAAGGTCTCAACTGAATCATGGGGTCGAGCTTCGACTCGGGTCTTCTTTCTTCGGTGTCGAAACCCATGGCGGCCTTGATGATCTTCATGAGCCCTGGTATCGTGTCAAATGAGCATAACTTCAAAGTCAGAGAAGGTGTCGTTTGCAGCTCCATATCTTCTGCATCCGAGTCCGCCTCATCCTCTTCCCCTGCATCATCCCTCTCCCCGTCCTCATGCGCGTTGTCACGTGGGGTGTCTGGGAGGATGTCCTCAGGGTTTGGAAGCTCCTCTGGTTGCCCCCCTGCCTTGTTGGGTTCTGAACTCGGTGGCTTTGCCCTGTTTTGGGTGAGGGATTCAGTTTCTCCATGATTTTGAGCATAAAGTTCTGTTGGCTCTCCATCATGGCAACCGAGGCCTGCTGGTTCTGGATCAGGAGGGAGCCCGGGTCCATCCACGTAGAGTTGCTGGGTCCTGGGTTGTTGGGGGCCAGGGGCGGGGTTCGCTCCAGGGAGGAATCGTCGTCATCCAGGAGGCAGGCTGCGCAGAGGGGGCCCGGAGTCTGGGGCAGGAGGGTAGCGCTGCACGAGGAGCATTTCTTTGCTTTCACCATCTGGAAGGAGAGAAAGGTATACTTAGAAACGGAGCTAGTACGGTGCCCCGTGGGCGGTCCCCCCTTTTTTTTTCAAACATTGCACCCACAATCCCTGGCTTAGGAGGCCAGTGCCTTATCCATTAGGCGACTGGGGCAGACGGCCCTTTCCTCTCTAGAAGACCGTATGAGGTTGGGGGGTGCTATGTGAGGACCCCGGCAACGAGGGCCAGAAGAGGAGGGCTGGAGGTCAGTGGTCTGGTGCCATGGCTCGCTATGGGAGGGAGATGTGGTGACCAGGAATGGAGTCCAGGTGAATCAGGCTACCTACTTGGGTCGCTATGGGAGGGACCCAAGTGGTAGGGGTAGAATTGGAGCCCCAGGTGAAGAACAGGAGCAGGAGGCTTGGGAGGAGTGGGGGCCACCGGAGGGTCGCTATGGGAGGGACCCAAGGGGGAACCCCCAGGAAAAATGGAGATGGTCATCCACAGACATTTCCCTTCCCCGAGAGGGGACAGAGAGCAAGGTGGATTGCACTTTCCACACCCCCCCGCGAGAGTTCGGGGGGGGAACCAGGTAGGGTGCATGGCAGAAGGATTGCGCCACAGAGACTTGCCTGGAAGTCCCGCTGGGGTAGAGCCCGAGGAGGCTCTCCCTTCACTCTCCAGGAGCAGCAGCTCAGCGTAAGGGGGGCCGATGTGAAGGCTAGAAGAATCCCCCCCCGCCCAGCCAAGTCATGAGGAGGAGTTCCCTCAGACAGCAGCGGCCTAGCTGCTAGGCTGATAGGATGCACAGAGCCAGTTGGAGGACCTGAGGCCGCTAGGGGTGGAGGTTTGGCCGGGCCGCAGTAGGCCCAACAGGCCTATGGAGCATGCGCTGATGCACGTCATTGCTTCCCAAGGGAGAGAGCACCCGTGGCTGGATTCCGCAATGCAGTGCGAGGGAAACGGGAGCAAGGAGCCTCCTGCGTCCCCGGAGGCGATAGGAGGAGGGGGCGGGCTTGCCTGAAGCTGCGGGGGGGCGACGGAGACAGAGATTGGCCACGTGGTCGGTGCTTGGCCGGGACAGGCCGTTGGTTCCCACAGCCTCGCTGAGGCCAGGAACTCCAGAAGCGGGGGGCAAATGGAGCGATAGGTCCCCAGGCATAGGAGCGCTGCTGCGAGCGTTCATTTGCTCGAATGAAAGAGAGGGGCGCATAAGGGCAACTGGAATGAATCTGCTAACTTAGGCACCGAGAAGAGGCCTAGCCCATAGGGCCATCACAAGTCTCGAAATCGTTGCACAAAACAAACGTAATAAACAGATAGCAGGACAAAAACAGCAGCATTTTAGGGAATAACCAGAGAGAAAGAAAAAACAAGGAAGGTCCACTTCTTTCAGTCATGCTTACTGTGATCCACATCTTACTAGAAATCACCTGATGTGGCTAACACCAAGGCAGGGGGCTAGCTTAGGTTACTCCTCCTGGTTAAATCCAGGAAATTCTAACTTGTAAAGCCCCAAAGAAAAACTGTTGTACCTGCATTCTGATTTAGCCTGAAGAGTACAATTTAGTGATATAAATCCTTGATTCAAGGTCTTACCTTGTAGGAGCAGACAGGGATTCCTGGTGTGCTTTTTGCCTGATCAGATGCACAATTCGAAACTGGAGAGCAGGGGTTTCTGGGACCTGGATATGCTAGAAATTTGATCTGGGTCATGTGCATCACTAGCCTATCAGGTGGGCTAAAACCCATGAGGTAATGTCTGGAGTGCCATGGATGCCAACCAATCACAATCAGGAGTGCCACAGGGCTATAAATTGTTTGGACTTGTCACTCCCAGTTGGGAAACATCTAAGTGAGGTTGCAGAGAGTGGGGTACATCTAATAAGATACATGGGGACTCTTAAACCTAATGGATTTAATGATTTCATAGATTGGAAAACATTCATTCACTAATTTAATAAAGGTTGTCTGTAATTATGAAATGATGTGGATGTACCTGGGAGATATGACCTGTTGTACTTTGAATATACAGATGAAATATGCTGAAACAAAATTACAACAAAAAACAGCACTGTTCCCTATTACTATAGTACCATAGTAGCCTTGTAAGATACTCATATGTTGTTTTCTTTTTGATCTGGTGGGGCAGCCTTATAGGTCAGCAGTGATATGGGATATGGGAGGGTAATTACCCTTGATTGGAGCCCATTTGAGCTCACCCTTTTTCCCTTCTCACTAAGGAGAGTTGACCTGGATGGCTTACCCACTCGATATAAGGAAATCACTTTATGTAATAAAGTTGATTGGGAATATAAGTTTATTAATGTGATGCACTGTTGTGTTGTGGGCTGATCATGCCTCCTAAGCAAGGGGTTTTTATCCTGAAGCGGAGAGGCTGCAAGTGTGTGAGGCTTAAAGTATACTGCACTGTGTTTATTCACTATGGGTGGGATATTCAGACTGCACCAGGCAGGGGCACAAGCCTGGGCACAGTGCAACTGGGAAGCGCCAGGGCATGGCCCGGGTGATATTCAATGGTGCTGCGCCATGGCTCAGCACCATTGAATATGGCACTGGGGGCACACGCACTGCACATGGTGCAGTGGCACTGTGCCAGCACAAGTGGCAGAAGGGGAGCAGGAGGCTGCGCCAGCGCAACTACAGTTGCGCTAGGCACAGCAAGAGCGCTATTCAGACATGAGCATGCAAATGAGGCCATTATGTATGCAAGGTGCAAATGGGGCCATTTGCATGTCATTATGGCTCCATTTGCATCCGGTGTGCTGATTCCCGGTGCCTTGCACCTGGCACCCTGCCAGGCAGCAGCTGTCAGGAACCGACACCACCTGCCCCTTGGCGGGCAATGTGCCCCAAAGTCCGATCACGGACATAGAAGACAACTATCCTTGGTGGTCCAGTGGACCTGCACCCTGCCCAATCGCAGGCATAGTTAAAACACACCCTGGTGGTCCAGTGGACCCGATCCTCTACCTGATCGTGGGCATAAAATGAATTTATATACCCTGGTGGTCCAGTGGACCTGATTCCCTGCCCAATCATGGGCATATGGTTAGAAATCCCTGGTGGTCCTGCGGTACCACCTCCCACCTACCACTGGGACCCACCACCCTGCACCCCGGTCAGCGGTGGTGACAACTCCCCACCCACAAGCTGCCTGGCTGCCCACTAACTGACAGCGTACAGTACAGCTTTATGCCTATTGGTCCACTGTGTGGGCCAAGGGGTGTGCAGACAGTACTGTGATACACAGCCCTGGTATGTGAATGACCCATTCACAGTTTGAGACTGTATAGTATAGCACAGTATGGTCTGCACCCATTGGCCCATGCAGTGGACCAATAACATACAGCCATACTATGCGCTGTCTGTCGGGCGGTGGCAGGGTGGCAGGGTGGGGAGTTGCCACCGCCGCTACCGGTGGGGTGCGGGTGGCGGGTCTTAGTGGGTGGGTGGGGAGGGGGCACCGCTGACCACCAGGGATATCTAACCATATGCCTGTGATCGGGCAGGGGATCAGGTTCACTGGACCACCACGGGATGTAATTACAGTCAATGCCCGCGATCGGGCAGAGAAGCAGGTCCACTGGACCACCAGGGAATTCAATTACAATGTATGCTCATGATCGGGCCAGAGTTCAGGTCCACTGGACCACCAGGGATATGTTTTTATTATGCCTGCAATCGGCTGGGGGGGCACGACGCCCGTACTGTGTCTCTGATGGTCAGGTGGCCACCAACAGCAGGCGGCTGCCGTGTTGTGCCCAGCAATATGGCAGCCCACCTGTGGGTGTCCCCCAACATGCTCCTGCTTTTTACAGGCATGTCATTGTTCCCCCCCCCTTGCGGTGCAAGGTGGGTTTGTGCCTGCATATGTGCTGCACATCCTGGGCTGAACATTGGGTTGCACTGCATATGCATGGGTGTGCCCCCCGCACTTGTGCTGCACACATTACTGGTGCGCCCCCAGCACATCGTGAATTGCACAGCACAACAAACCCCTTCTGAATATCGTGCCGGGGCACATCAGTGGGTTGCGCATGGCGTAACACTGTTGCACCATGCGCAACCCCTTTGAATATCCCACCCTATGTGTTTTCAATAAGAATTCACCAGTGTAAGTTCATTTTAATTTATTCAGTAAAAAAAAAAAACTCTCTCACTGAATTCATACGGTCTGGAGTGCTGACTTTTTATTGAGATTATGGCTTTTCATTTCATTTTTATTTTTTATTCTTGTTAGCAAGATGAGCAAACTGCCCATTTTCACAAGTGACAAATAGAATATTAAGACAAATAATCAAAAGATCATACTGTATTAATAACAATACATAATAACAGTAATACAAACATACATTTAACAATAGCTTAATGAAAACAGTTGCAGTCTGAAAGGATATTAAGCCATTGGACAAGCATATGCTTAAAATACCAGACTGTTCTATAGTTAGTCACTACAACTGCAATACTATTAAAAAAGGCAATGGCCCTGTACACAACAGACCTCTGTCCAATTGTTTTCTTATAATAGGGGACCCTGAATAAACCTCTAGAGTGAGACCTAGTAGCTAAAAAACTGCAAACTGGGGAAACAAATCTTGAATGGTTGGTGGAAGTGAATCCCTCATTCCCTTAAATACAAAAACTCTCAATTTAATTTTAATCCTATCTAAAAGAGAAGGACGGTTGGTGTTTTGGTTTTTTTCAGTGCCCACTCAATGTGAGTAAGCTGTTTTCTGCAGTGGTGATTGTATAAAATAAACCTACACCTGCACCAAAAGGCAGAACACACTTTATTTCACATCCAGCAGTCCTCTTGGAAGTCTGGATAGAGACCAGGTAGGTTGATAGCTTATCAACTTAAAAACCATCAAGATCCAGGATCCCTGAGGTGAAGGACTCCACTTGGGAGTGACTGACTGACCTGCAGGATATCAGTGATGTGTTTCTGAATTTCTACAGAACTCTCTACACACAAGAGAAGTCCCCATCAGATTTGGTTATGGCAAATTTAATGGAATTCCTAGGGCTCCCTCATCTATCTGAACAACTGAGGGAGCACCTGGTCAGGCCCTTTCATGACCCAAGAGCTGGGTGCTGTCCTCCGTGAAATGCCAGCGGGCAAAACACCAGGGGGAGATGGCCTGCCAGCAGCATTCTTGCAGTCCTTCAGTGTAGTCCAACTTGAACAACTGAAAGTGACCCTGGATGAGGCCTGCTGGACTGGTAAGCTACCTGTTTTGATGTGAGCTACCACCATATCCTTCAGCCCAAAACCTGGTAAGGACTCAATTACATGTAGCAGCTACTGATTGATATCACTCATCTCTGCGATCTGCAAAATATTTGCAAAGATGATGGCACTGCATCTCCAAGAAGTCCTCTGGGGCTTAGTTGACAGAGACAAGGTCAGCTTCTTTCCCTAATGAAAGGGGTCTGATAACACCAAGAGACAGTTAAACCTTATCTGGAAGGCAGCCACCTCCATCCACCACTGGTTCTGATGTCACTGGATGTGGAAAAAGTCCTCGATTGGGTGAAATGGGGATTCCTGTTTCACACACTGAGAGTCTTTAGCATAGGACAGACCTTTATCCAGTGGGTGCGGATGCTGTACCAGGGACCCCAGTCTACAATAATCACTAACTCCAAACAATCAGCTGCCTTCCCCTTGGGTAGGGGCATCCATCAAGGCTATTCTTTCTTGCCATTATTATTCACACTCACCTTGGAACCCCTGATCCAGGCCATCAGACAGTGGGATAACATCCACTGTGTGCAAGTGGGCAGCGAACAAAAGGTCCTGGCATATGCACATGATATTTTGCTCATGCTGACACACCCAGAGTCATAAGTAGCAGAGGTTCTCCAGTTCTTAAAACAATGCAGTCTTCTACAAGGCTACAAAGCCAATGTAGCCAAATCCCACTTAGTTGCCTCAGGAACATCGATGAGAAGCTTGATCAGCTTCTCTTGGGGTCTGCACTCAGTCCCAGACTATGCGTTCTGCTCAATCACAGATAACATCATCCGAAATCAAACATCTAAGCAACAGGTGGAACTACTTCTAAACCAGACATCCAGCTATAAACTACACTTAGCTGCTAAGGCCCATGTTCTCATCCCTAGACATCACTCCTCCAAAGGTGCTAGCTCCCTTCTCCAGCCATGCCCCTCAGCACTGGAACTCCCTCCCTCTAACTATTCATCTAGCATCATCCCATGCCTCTTTCAAAATATCACTGCATGACCATCTCGCTGATTCCTGCTCTTGCTCCAAATCCTCTTAGCCTGGTATCTTTTTTTTATTTTTTTTATTTTATTTTTTTTATTTTAGTTTTTGTTGACCGAGTAAGTGCACTAGACAAATCCTGCCTATTTTCAGGCATGACCCGGTGGAGGGGGATACAGATGAATGCCAACTGACCTTGAACAAGATTGAGCTCTTGGTGGTATTTTTTTTAGTGAATGAGGGAAATTTGGCCAGAACACCGGGGAAATTCCACAACTTTGCCAGCAGGGGGCTTGACTTCCTGAGAGCAGAGTGGAGGAGCACAGTTTGGACCTGGACAGCAGAGGAGGAGGAAGTGCTGATGTGGCAGGGGAGAGGGCCTCCTCCCTTGTCTTGTATACCACTAGAGGCCTGAAAATGAGTTCAGACACTTTTATGGATCAAGAAGATCGAAGTGAGAAGCTGGAAAGGAAAAAGAAGGAATTAAGAGAGAAAACTTCTTCCATGGAGATGGAGGGAGGAGATGTTGCAAGCGTGAGTGAAAAAAATGTTTTGGAAAATAATCAGCAAAAGAGTAAGGAAACAGGAGGTCTTATAGAGCCAGATATTTCTGTTGTGGAAAGCAAAGAAAATAGGCCGGATTCCAATCAGGCTAAATTGAGAAGCAATGATGTGGCAGTATCAAAGCAAGCTGCACCTGCTGAGATGGGGAAAAAACAAGTGAAAGTGTCAGCACAGAAAGGAAAGGCGAAAGTAAGTCGGAAACGGCTTGGCCTGAAAAGGATTGTAGAAAGCAAGACAGAAAGTAAAGAAAGAACTAAAACAAATAAAAAAAACACAGATTTTGAAGATATTGAGGAAGTCACAGAAAAAAGGGCCCATTAGGAAACAGTAAAGGAGAAAAAAAGGAGGTTTCAGATTCAGAAGAGAGAACTTTTAGAGACTTTCCAGACACACCTGAATGGGTAACAGAAGTCTTATTACAAGCAGGTTGGAAAATAAATGATGATGGGTCTGGATGAGATCCAAACAGGCCCAGTACATCAGGAATTAGAAAAAACCAAAAAGACACAAGTGTTGTAGAAAGTAAATTTGGGGAAAAAGTGGATGAAGTCGAAAAACAGAAAGATGTAACATCAGAGGTAGATAAAACAAAAGAGATAATTTTTGATGGACTTGATAGCAATAATGAAGAGTCATCTTTGGAGCTTGAGCAGAAAACGATATTAACAGATAAAGAAATGCAGGAGGAAGGGGAAGGCCAGAAGAAGAAACCCTGGGGTGGGAATACTAAAGAAAGATTATTTCCTAAAGATATAAAACTATAGCAAGCTAAAAGAAGAAACGCGGTATGCCTGAGATTTAGAGGGCCCTCTGAGGATGTGCCCAACAGAATTTTTATTGGGAATGAACTCTTAATGAATAAAATGAAATTTTATCCATGTGAAATATAGTCCCTTATTCATGTACCAGGAAGTACAGAATT
This sequence comes from Neoceratodus forsteri, assembly GCA_016271365.2. Taxonomy (NCBI): domain Eukaryota; kingdom Metazoa; phylum Chordata; order Ceratodontiformes; family Ceratodontidae; genus Neoceratodus; species Neoceratodus forsteri. Next base: position 48,851,658 of record CM057451.1, read on the forward strand.
TGACATAAGTTTTAAACATGGAGGAGGGTTGGACTGCTTTTGGAAATTATATTAGCAAATGAAATATACAAACTTATGGAAGGATTTCTCAGTTATTCCCTTATCAAAACCTGCTTTTAAGATAGTGACTGTGTTATTTCGAAATGAAGGTGTCAATGTGGTCGACATTAATTTCTGGATTAAACAGAGGGGTGTAATGCATGGGCTGCTGGAACCGATATTGGATGAAAATGGTCTGTGGACAGGTGGATGGAAATATAAACTAACGCTTAAACAAGTAGATGGGGAAATTCAACATTTGCCATATGGTTTCTTTCTAGGCCAAGACAGAGGCATTGTTTTTTATGCAGGTCAAGTGTAGGCCTGCTACAAATGTGGAGAGTGTGAGGTCACTTAAGTAATGTCTGTGGTAAAGTCAAGTGTGATCTATGTGGGGTTGTTGGGCATTTTGGGTCAGAATGCACAAACCAAGTTAAATGTAGTTTGTGTGAAGAGGAAGGGCACACCTTTGCAAAATGTCCCTGGGCTTCCCATAACAGCCCAGGAACTGGAGAAAGAGCAGAGCAAGATGTCTACCTGGCTGTGGCACAGAAAGAGAAAGAGAAGCAAGATAAGGTAATAAGGGAAACCATTATCAACCATTATCAGAGAGGACATGGAAAAAGGAATAAAGGTACAACCTCGGACTAAAGGGTTGGTAATACCAGAGCAAAAAGAATCAAAAGAAAAAACAGGGACTTTTAAAATGGAAGGGAAGACAGAAAAAGAAACTGGATTTACTATGGTTACAAGATCTAAAACCAAAAAGAAGAGTACAGCAAAACAGATAATTTCATTGGAAAAAGATTGTGATGGTGTAGAGTTAACAAATAAATACATTTTATTACAAGACAAGGAAAGGTCCAACGGATCTTTCTGAAGGTGCAGGAGAGGAAGATAGAGACACAACAGACACGCAGGTGTCAAAGAAAAGGAAAAACTGTAAAGAGGCAGGGTAAAAGTGAGGGGAAAACAAAATGGGAAGTTTAAACTGCCTCACTCATAATACAAATAGTATTAAAAATAGAAGGAAGAGGCTGGTAACTTTTAAAATACTATATGACTTGAAAAGTGACATATGTATTCCAAGACACAAGGTTACACACTATAGATGAAATTCAACAAACTCAGAAAGACTGGACATGGGGACCATCCTGGTGGTCATTTGGGACAGATAGGTGTACAGGGGTGGGTGTAGCTTTCTCTTCTCATGATGTTCACATTTTAAAAATAATAGATTTGGTACCTGGAAGAGCTAGGATTATTGATGTTATCTTAAAAAAGAATTCTGTGAGAATTATTGTAATTTATAATCCATAAAGGAAAAAAGAAAGGAATATGCTAATAGATCAAATAGAGGCTTATTTGCATACTTCAAAACTTGTGGTGTAGAGAGGAGACTTTAACTGGGAGTTATCTAGAGCAGATTGGGGAGGGCAACATCAAACATTTTTTGTGATACGACTCACTTGAAAAGAATGTTAGATAAAGCTGGGATGGAGGATGGATATAAGTTAAAAGGAAAAAAGGGAGAACACACATATTTCAAGGGTTCATGTTCTACCCATATAGATTTCTGGATGGTACAAAAAAAAGTGGAGGCAGTTGATATTAGGAGTATACAGATTGAAACATCAGATCATATGGCAGTAGAAGTTGAAATTAACTTGGGGAATAGGATGAGAATAGGAAAAGGCTATTGGAGGATAAATACAGCTCAGCTACAAGAAGATACTTATATAGAAAAGATTAAAATAATACTGGTTATGGAATTATATGATAGTGGAACAGAATGGTGGGAAGATACTAAAAATGAAATCAAACAATATATGATCGAAGAAGGACAGAAAGTAGAGGCAACAAATTGTGGGAAGTATTTAAAATTAAGGGCTAGATTATATAAATTTATGACAAGGCAGGTTAAAGCCAAGGTGGATAAATCTAAACAAATTGAAGAAATTAAGGTTAAAATGAAAGAATACCAATATAATAGGGTCACGTCTTTAATTATGGAACAAAAAAGTGGTACCCAGGGAACAAAATATCATACAAATCCTTATGATAGTACTAAAGAAAGAATAGAAAATCAAGTTATGTACAAATTACAGGATGGAAAAGGGAGGATACATATAGATATAGAAAATATTAAATGTACAGTACAAGAGTTTTTGAAGGAAAAATACCAGCAACAAAGAAGTAGGAAAAGTGAGGATTTTTTTCTGACAATTGAGATGCCAGAGTTGGAGGAAGATGAGGCAGATGCGATAAAGAGGGAAATTAAAGAAGAAGAAGTGAAAGAGGCAATAAACTCTTTGTCAAATAACACGGCACCTGGGGTGGATGCGATTCCGAATATGTTCTATAAAATTTTGGAAAAACAAATAGCTCCCATTTTAACAAGAGTATACAATGGTACAATGAATGGAGACAATTTGGCAGAAAGCCTGACAAAAGGAATAATGTTTTTTTTTGCATAAAAAAGGAGAAAAAACACAACTTAAAAAGTGGAGGCCCATTAGTTTACTGACTTCAGATTACAAACTTTTAGCCAAACTAATAAATAGGTTAAGGACTTTTTCAGAGAAATTGATAATGCAGTCTCAAACGTGTGCTATTCCTGGACGAAGCATACAACAAAATTTAATTTATATTAGAGAAGTCATAAATAAAGGACAGGAGGATTCTTTGAGAGGGTATTTGTATGCCTTGGATCAAGAAATGGCATTTGATGTTGTAAAGAATCAGTATGTATGGGATACCTTAGAAAAGTTTAAAATTCCAACAGAATTTATTAGTTTAATAAAAGCAATATATAAGGAAGTGCAAATTTGTTCTGTGGTTAATGGGCATCTAGGGACTTCAAGGTATATAAGGAATGGGGTTCAGCAAGGGTGCCCATTAAGTCCTCTACTATATGTATTTTGTCTAGACCCACTTCTGAGGAGAATAGAGGTGGAGAAAGAGATTACAAGTATTGTATGGCAAAATAGGGAACTGAATAAAACAAGTGCTTATGCAGATGTTTGCTCAGTTTTAGTAAAATATCAGAGTTCATGGGATAAGTTAATAGAGTCAGTAGAGAAATATAGCCAATATACAGGGATTAAAATAAATAAAGGGAAAAGTAGAATGTATCCATTGGGGGCAGTGGAGAAAAAGAAAAGAGGAGATTTGGAGATAGCAGAAGGAAGCATTAAGGTGCTGGGAATAAGATTTGGAGGGGATGATGCAATACAACAAAACTGGGCAGAAAAGTATCAAATAGCCCCACAAAAAGTACATAAATGGAAACAATGGAGTATGACATGAGAGAAAATAATTTACTTATTAAAAACGTTTATTGTCCCAATATTTTTATTTTTAGCATACATTTTTCCAGTACCATTTCAAATGAAATCCAAAATTCAAAGTCTTTTTCTTCAGTTATTGTGGGGTAGCAAGTTAAATCCTATTAAAAGGAGGATAACGTATAGAACCATAAAATATGGGGGTTTAAATATGATAAATGCAATTGTTTTTTATATTAATATTTTTGTGTTTTCAAATATTGTACCATTAGTAAAAGGTGAGAACAAAGCTTGGTCTTGGTTAACACAGCAATGGAATATACCTTTCATTATATGTATTGGGAAGAAAGGGAATATAGTAGGAGGTAAAGTGTGGCCAATATATATGGAAATTGGAAGGACGTATTTAACCCAGTGGGAGGGGGGTAACAGTGGATACTCTAATTAAGGGTAAGAGAAAACAGATGTATAAAGAAATTGTGGAGAGGAATTTCTGGGAAAAACACATTTTTAAGGTAGAAAAAGGAATAAAAGAGCAGGAAATTTTAGCTGTTACATTAGAAAAAAGAATTCCAGGAAAAATGAAAGATGTAGTATGGATGTATAGTCATGGGAGTTAAACGTGAGAGGTAACCATGAACATAAAAGAATGGAGGAAAGAATATGTGGAGAAAGATTGTGGGACAAAAGAGGAAAGCATGCAGCATTTATTTTTTGATTGTGAGTTTATTAAACCTTTTTGGGGTATGGTAGCCAGTTATTGGGGGATGCAAGCTTTTAAAAATATGACATACAAGATTTTGATCTATGGTCAGTTAACAAAAGAATGGGAAAAAGTTAATAAAAATACAGTCTATGTTATTTTGGCAGTTTTGAAATGGTCTATATGGCAAAACAGATGCTCAAGAATTTTGCAGAATAAGGATTTGACTGTACAGGATTTTTTTTTAAGTTTCAAAATGAAGTAGGTACAATTTTTCAAGATGAATGTAAATTATGGGGAGAAGAGAAAGCAAGAGAGCTGTGGAAAAATGTTGTTGGAATTGGGTAGATAATATGGATATCATAATGACTGTGTGATTTGTTTTTGTTTTGGGAAAAAAAGTGTGTTTTTGTTTTAATAAAAACTTCCCCTACTCTTTTTAAGAAATGCCATGGGATCTTTAACATCCACCTGAGCTACCACAAATCCAGGCAGATGGGACCTCAGTTTAACGTCTCATCCCAAAGACGGCACCTCAGAAGTGCAGTACCCCTCTCATGCTGCACTACAGTGTCAGTACTGGGATATTAACCCAAGTGCCAGATGTGGGAACTGAACCCACAGCTCTCTGATCTCCCAGCCTCAGAGGCGCATGCTACCTACTGAGCCATTGACACTGACTGATCTCTCCCAAATTCTCTTACCCTCAACATACTTTCAGGGCTCATTCCTCTAGAAAATAGCTCTGCACTGTCCTGTCTCCTAGTTTGCCATATTTTTATTACATCTGGCCATCATCCCTTACCTTACCTCAATTTCCTATCCTATCCTATCCCACCTCCTTATATTGCCCCCCTACCCCCTCTAAATTCCTGTCTCTACTGTATTCATCTTACATGACTATTAAAAATGGCACTTTTACCTTGTATAATCTCACCATACTGCTACCCTAATGTTTGCCTAATGAATTTTTTACTGTTGCTCTCCTTTATTTCTATGTTATATAGTACTGTAGAATCAGTTGTACTTATTGTTTTCTCCTGCCTGCACTGTATTACTATAGTCTAAGCATCTACTGTTTATATGATTGTACTGTCTTTGTTTCAAAAATGTTTTATTTCTGTAAACTCCCGGGTTGTGTCTGAAAATAATAATTGCTATGGCTAGTGCACCCTACCCGGTCAACAAAAACTAAATAAAATAAATACATTTCAAATACCTGGGCATCAACTTCTACTGGTCACTTAGAGATCTGGGAAAGCTCAGCCCGTCCTAATAGTATTCCTCCACTGACCAGGACCAGGCCAGATGTAGTAAACTTCACCTAACACACTGGGAGAAGGCCGATGCGTACAAGACAATGACAGCCCCAAGAATCCTATATGTCCTGAACAACCTCCACATCAGACTACAACCAGATTTGCCCCACCAAAAAAACAAAAGATGCTAAACTTGTTGGACACTGGTCCCAAGAGATCCCAAGAGGCTCAATTTCAAAAAAGTTGCACAGACAGACAGCACACAGGGGCTCTACCATCCAGACTTCATGCAGCAGCATGAAGTACACATACTCATGCAGCCAGCTCAGATGGACACCAGGAGCAGATGGGTCTACACACCCAAGTGGGAGAGCTGTGAGGTGGCCTGCTAGGAACAGACTTAGGCAGTTCATGATAATTTGGGGACCTTACAAAACCCCTGAAGGACCACCCGGTTATATTGGCTATGGTGAAAGTTTCTCCAGCGGAGGCATGCCCTAGGTAAACAGTTGGGACAATTTTTAAAAGTGCATGGCATAAATGAGAGAAGACTTCCTGTACCCATAAAAGGGTGGTGTACCGAAAGGAAGCCACATCTATAAATCCCCGATAGGCCTCCAACCAGACCTCACCGAGTCCTTATGGACCAGGTGGTCACAAGAAGTGGGTTGCAAGATAACACAGCAGATGTGGGACAGATGGAGTAAATTGCTTATTGATGAATGATAGAAACATATTTGGACAATTTAGTTATCAAACTACAAACTCAAGAGCAGGTTGAAAGAGATGGGGCCCGATTCTAAGACGAATGTAGCAACTCATAGGCATATGAGAGTTGTGACATTCGCCGCTACGCTGGGGACCCTGCGCCCTATTCTGGAACAGGCAGGGTCCCCGGCACTTACATCCTGCAACTTGCAGCAGCTGCAGGGCTGCACCACTGGAAGGGTGCCCCCAACATAGGTGCCACAAGCCACATTCTACAGGGCACAAGTGGCGCAAGGCATGGCCCCCCCGAGCCCCACACCCCAACACCATGGTACTGCCCCACAGGGCTGGGAGGGGCTTGGGGCCACAGGACCATCCTGGGGTGCCTGGCATGTGGGAGGATGAGAACTGCCCCATGGGGACACTGCGCGGTGATTGGGCAAGGGCTGCCAGTGGCCCACAATGGGCTGCCCTGTCATGGGGGTGTGGTGGGCACCCATGGGGGACCATGGGGGGGTGTTGGCCAGAGGGGAGGCAGGCTTGGTGGTGCATTCTCAGAGGAAGTAGGTACGGTTAGACCAGCTAGTAGCTGGTGTAACTGTACTTACACCATGGTCTGCCGGGTGCCACTTGGAATCGTGATTTGCAATTCCGCCAGCCGTCCTTTTGGAATACCAGCATAATCAATGCCAGAATCCCCCCTGCACCATGTCACAGGGGGTTGTGGATGTAGTGGGTGGCGTAACCCCCATTTGGTGCAGGTAGCCTGTGCCATGTCGCAGGCCGCCTCTTGGAATTGCGTTGGGCATGGCGTATGTCTCAAGGTGTGACAAAACTCTGGCTCACAATGTAGTAGAATGCACAGAGGTATAGAAAGCTACAAATAGCCTCCCTCTCCCACCTCTCTCCCCACCTTCTCCTTCTCCTTCTCCTTCTCCTTCTCCTTCTCCCAGGTAACCCCCATTTTCAGTTACTCTTGTTGGCTTTCTTTCTCTCAACCTTTAGAAGGGGAACAGCCAAGATGGGCTGTACTCTAAACTAATTTACCTCTCAGCTCCCTCCATTGCAGACCCTTTCTCATCTATTGTCAACCTCTTCTTTCACCTTGGCAAGGTTAGCAGGTCCTGGAAGTGTGTCAGAGTCCTCTCACTCCACAAGAGGGAATAACACTTCCTCCCTTGGAAAGTACTGCCCCATTTCACTCATTCCTGCCTTCTCTAAAGTGCAGGAAAAACTTGTCACAGTGCAACTTGCCTCTTCTTTTTTTTTTACTATTCCTATTTTCTAAACTTGTTGCTGCCAGCTTCCACAGATCCCACACCATAGATTCATTCATTCTACTGTTGTCTGATTCTGTTCAGAAAGGGATGGAACAAGGCCAGTTTCCCTTTGCAATCTATGTTGAGATGGCTATGGTCTTTGACACTGTGGTCCACCCCATTCTACTTAAGAAACCTGTTGCAGGTCTCTCTGACCTCTATCAGTTTGCTCTTCTCTTACCTGTCAGATAGTACAGTAGATAAAATTCTTTCTCCTTCTCCCAATTTTCTCAGGTGTCTATGAGGGCTCCATCCTTTGGCCAGTTCTCATCCCCATCTTACTAAACAACCTCCCCAATATGTATCTCCTCACCCATTCACATGTATGCAGATGGCACATTACTTTATGCCTCACATGCCTCAGTCCTTAGCTAGACTCATCACTTTGCTGTGATGTCGTCACTATCCAATAGTGGTTCTGCTCATATTAACTCTCAATGTCAAAATGACTGTCTCTATGACCTTTGTCAGTAAGCAGAGACTTGCTGGGTTCCACATATCCCTTCGTCATGATTCAGGATATAAACATAGAATTTATCAGCAGAAAAGTACTGCTTGGGCCACCTAGTCCGCCTAGATGTTTCCTGCCTAATCTGCCTCTGCAGACCCTAACTACTGTAGACTCAGGGAGTCTCCCTCCTCCCTGCCTGTTTTCTAATATGCCTCTATGTCTATCCCACACATGCTTGAAGCCCTGCCCCACTATTTTCACCTTCTCTGCTTCTGTTGGTACTCTGTTCCAGGCATCTACCACACTCAGTGAAGAAATGCTTTTTCACATCTCTCTCTCTCTCTCTCTCTCTCTTATACTTCCTCCCCTCCAGCTTCATCACAGGCCCCACTGCTCCAGATGCTTTTTCTCATTTTAAAGAGACTCCCGTCCTGCACCCTGTTCATCCCTGTGAGGCATTTTTATGTCTCTATCATGTCACTTCAACCTTGCCTCTCTTCTAGGGTGTACATGTTGAGATCACTTAGTCTCTCCTCATAGGACTTCTCATGCAATCCCTTCACCACTTTAATTGCCCTGCTCTGGACTGCCTCCACCCTGAGGTGTGGCCTCCAAAACTGGACACAGTACTCCGGGTGGGGTGTCACTAAAGAGTGATACAGTGACAACACCACTGCCCTTCTACTGCTGGATATGTTCCTCACTCTGCACCCAAGCATTCCACTAGCCCTACCCACTGCTTTGTCACACTCCCCTGCTGTTGTCAGATATGATAACCCCAAGGTCCCTTTCCTATTTCGTGACTGTCAGTACCTCACCATTCTATACTCAGCATCTAGGTTCCTATGCCCCTGGTGTGTGATTTTGCATTTTTTGGCATTGTACTCCCAATTACCATTTTTTGACCATTCTTAGAGTTTCCCAAGATCCCTGCACATTCTGTCTACCCTCTACTAAGTGTCCATGTAATGGACCCTCTTGAAGAAACATAGGATCTGTTGGCAGAAGGAGACTGATGGTCCATCAAATCTGTCTATAGTTGGTACCACCATACCCCCTACCTAGTGCTGCAGTGGGTTATTCATAGACCCCGGAGTCAGTTGAAAAAACAATTATGACTGACCTTCACACATTATGACTGATTTTTTCAACTAGTTTGCAATTTATGACTTCATCTAACTAAAGAAAATCCTACCAATTTTTTCAGCTTTCACAATGTTGAATTTTATTTATGTACTGGAAATAACTATTCTTCCAAACATTCCGGCAAATTTTCCAAGATTAAAAACTAATGATCTCTTGAGTCCTATACCGTTGGAAAGCCTTGACAAAAAATAAAATTCAGACAAGTCAAAATGAGTTCATACCAGCTGCTACTTCTACTTTGGCTACTCCATCTTCTCACTTAACAGTTTCTAAAATTTCTTCTGAAATGCCTAAATCTGCTGGTGCATCAAATATTGAAGATGTTCCAAAGCAGATATTTGTCCTTGGCGATTCCCTTGTTAAACATCTAGATAGGGCCATTTGTAACCCAGATAAATCAAATCGAACCTGCTCTAGTTTTAAGGGGGCAAAGCTAAACGATATTACTACCAGAATTCCTATCATCCTAAAAAATGCAGGTCCAAATCCCTTGGTTATAATTCATGTAGGTGTAAATGATATTCTGAACAATTGCACCCCAAAAAAACTTAAACAGGATTTTGTGGCATTAAATAATTTGCTTGTAGATAGGGGTTGTACAGTTTGTTTTTCAGGAATTTTACCAGTTCCCAGAGCAACCCAGGACTTGATTGATAAAATTAAATCTACCAACAACTGGCTTAGAAAATGGTGTATTGAACAGAATATTCCATGTTTATCCCATTGGGAAAACTTTGTGGACAAATCCCCCTTGTACTGTTGGGATGGCCTTCATTTGAGTAGAAGGGGTAGTACAATGTTGGGTAAAACATTTCTGAACATTATAAACAATTATTTAAACTAATAAAACCGGGGGAGAATGGGAACTTACCCACATCTCTAAACAAATCCAAGAATGTGTCACCAAAAACTTTTAACATCTTGTCATTAAATGCCCGTTCCTTAAATTTATCCAAACTTTCAGAGTTAGAGGCAAAAAGTAAATTATTGAATTTAGCAATAATTGCAGTGACTGAAACTTGATGGGATTCTCATTCTCAGTTGAGCCAACACTTAATGGGTTATCAATTCTATTATAAAAATAGAGTCCTCAAGAAGGAAGGGGGTATGTGTCTTTATATTAGAGACGATATCCCCTCTTATGAAATTCCAGCCCCAAATGATTCAGGAAGTGTTTGGGTGGTAATCCAACCTCAGGGACTCCAACAAATAACAATTGGAAATTGCTGTAACCCTCCATCAAGCGATCCAAATTCATGGAAAGCCCTAATAAATGACTTAACCCACTTTACATATTTAAAGGATGCAATAATCTTGGGCGATTTTAATATGCCCCAAATCAACTGGACCACTAATTTTGGACACAATAAGCATGACAATGATTTTTTATCGGTATTAACAGATAATGGACTAACTCAATTAGTTTCATCTGCTACTAGAGGTACTAATATTTTGGATCTCCTTATTACCAATATTAGTCACGAAATATCTAATATTCAAATTATGGATTCCCTGGGAAATAGTGATCATTCCTCTATACTGTTTAATTTAATGGGAGCAAAAAATAATCAGAATTACAAGTCAACATATAAAAATTACGATTGTGCAGACTTCATTAGTATTAATAAGGAAAAAAAAAACAAATTCAGTGGGATAAGATTTTTTTGGCTCTTACTTCAAATGATGCCTGGACTATATTAAAAGATTTAATTTTACTTCTGGAAAAAAAAGGATGTTCCAATAAAAAATAAATACAATAGTAAGGGCAGAATCCCTAGGTGGTTTAATAATTCTATTAGGCTACAAATAAAAAAAGAAAAGAAAATTGTTCAAAAAATTAAAAAAACACTTGTAATATTAATAATAAAGGAATACTTCTTCAGTACAAAAAAACTTTACAAAAGCTTAAACACATGATCAAACAAGCTAAATCCAAGTTAGAATTTAAGTTGGCACATACTAAGGATGGCTACAAGTCTTTGTTTTCATACTTAAACAATAAAAAAGGTAATTTACATAAGATAGGGCCAATAACTCACGATGGTAGTTCTATACAATTAGATTCAGACATAGCTAATCTTTTTAATACCTATTTTTTGCTCAGTCTTTTCGAAAAAAGACTCTTTTCCCCTAAAATCTACAAGTGTAAACACTAAATTATCTCACACATATAATATTAAGTACCGGATATATTGCCATTTATAACAAAATTAAAGAAAACTACAAGTCCAGGTCCAGATCAAATAAATGCCAGATTCTTAATCCAAACTGCTAAGACCTTAGCACTTCCTTTAAAATTAATATTCAATAAATCTCTTCACAATGCAGAATTCCTCTAGATTAGTTAACAACCTATTCATGATTTATAAAAAGTAATAGATCTATAGTCCAAAATTATCGTCAATAAGTCTTACCTCTATAATTTTAAAATAATGGAGAAATTGATCAAATCATTTCTGGAAAAAGAAATGATTGAATTAAAAATTTTTTATCACACTCAACATGGATTTAAGGCAAACCACTCTTGTATAACAAATCTGATCTCATTCTATAACAGTATAAGCAAGGACCTAGATGATAAAAATCAAATGGATGTTATACTTTTGGATTACAGCAAGGCTTTTGATAAAGTTCCTCATAATAACTTGATCAACAAAATGTACTCATTTGGTTTTTCAGATCAATTGATCAAGTGGGTTTCTGCTTGGTTGTCAAATAGAACTCAGAGAGTGGTACTAAATAATCACCAATCTCAATTGGGAGCAGTTACTAGTGGTGTGCCTCAGGGCTCAGTTCTGGGTCCGGTTCTGTTTCTTATTTACATAAGCGATATGCAAGTAACTAATAACAACTGGTTATCCAAATTCGCTGATGACTCGAAGCTAGGAGGTCCTGTAAACAATTTGTCAGAGTTTAGTTCATTAAACTCTGATTTAAAATCAATTGAAAAATGGGCTGTTGACAACCAAATGGAGTTTAATGTAGACAAGTGTGTTGCTCTGCATTTTAGACTCCATAATCCACATAATAAATACTATATTTATAATTCATTACTGAAGTCATCAGATGTGGAAAGGGGATTTGGGAGTTTTAATTAATACTAAGCTGTCCTCAAAAAATCATTGCACAAAGATAGCAAATTCTGCAAATGGCTTATTAAGACAAATCCAGCGTTCCTTTGTAAATAAGTCCGAACAATGTGTTATGACCCTTTACAGATCAATTATTCGACCCTTTTTAGATTATGGGTCTCCCTCTTTTGGAACCCACATCTGAAAACAGATATTGACTGTTTGGAAAAAGTTCAGAGACGAGCAACTAGAATGATTCCTAGATTAGCCAAATTACCTTACAAATCAAGACTAACATTGACAGGATTGCATTCTCTACAGAAAAGAAGGGCAAGGGAGGATTTATTATTAATACACAAACTGTTAAAAACCCCGGATCTGATGAATAAATGCGGATTAGTTCATGATACCCGACGTATTGTCCCAAGATGCCATAATAAACAACTAATGGTACTCAAAGCCAAGACTAATTTAAGATTAAACTTTTTTTCATTAAGGGCACCAAAATTGTGGAACAGGTTACCACAGGTAATAGTGGACTTAGATAACATTGTATCATTTAAAAAGGCTGTGGATAACTGGTTAGCAATGTGATATTTCTGATGTTCCCACTGTATGTGGGGGGAAAATCCCAGATGGACCTCGGCCTTCTTTTTTCCCATTAATACCAAGTATTACCAAGTAAGTATTACTGCTTTGTAGTACTTTTTAAGTGCAATTAGTGGAAAAACTTTGCAGCACATTCATTTCCTTAGTGAATCCACTAGTAAGTTGTACTTTTTGAGTGTTAGTAGTGGAAACACTTTGCAGTACATTCATTTGTTTACTCAATATTGATACTGCAACATTCTCCAAATTATCTTAATAAACCACTACTTTCCCATGCCACAGAAATGTACATAATACACAAAAATAATAGTTTCTGTTTTCTTCTGTTCTTGTCTATGCTGGACATCACATCCAAGTTCACAGTCACATTGTCCTTACAGTAACAGTTTTGTACAAGTTCAGAGTGACAGTACATTAATTATGACAATAAATTATATTTATTTTGTCATGTACTTACAAATGATTATTTCTAGACTGATACTGTATTGCATCGTGAGAAATCTGGATTGATGCCACAGACAGTAATTATGGCAACAATAAGACATGACAAGGTGTGGGTTATGGCCAGATAAGAGAATGCTCCAGGTGCGTTATGAGGCACAAGGCGCTTGCACCGAGTGCCTTTAGCACCTGGGCATGCTCTTATCAGGCCATAGCTCACACCTCAGAGTGTCTTATTACTCTTATAAAATGGGTCCCCTAGTAAACAAGTTAATCAAAAAATTGCCCATACAAACTGAACAAAAAGACCAACAAATATTATACCAGTAATAAAAAATGTAGTCCTTGTCATTGAATAGGAATGGAGATGTTCATTAAACACAAGTCACTAGAGGGATCTGCTGTCTGTCTCTCCACCTTCCCCCCCCCACACACAGACACACTCAAAACCCTCCACAATATGGTTTCTGTATTCTTTTTTTAAAGATTCCTTGCTTTTCCTTTGTTTGGTGCTCTGGTTTTGTGACGCACACTTTCAGTTTCACTGACATAGACTTTGACTTTGACGACAGATAAGGACCACTTGGCCCACCCTATCTGCCCATTTCCCTACCTATTGGATAAGCTGCAGATTCTAGTTAACCAACAGTCTACTTCTCCTGACATCTTCAATGGGAGCGAGCATGTCTGCTCCCTCCCCTAACACAGACACACACTCTAATATATGATTATTTTAGTTTTTGAAAGCATATTTCTTACTTTCTCTGTCTTTTAGGTGATTGTCCAACTCAGACTCCCACCCAGTTTCTGTTACAGCAAATGGGAGTGAGCTTGTCCTTTGTTGGCAGACGTAGTTAATGCTTTTTACTAATAGGACTTTACTGAACACTGCTGCGGTGATCACTCCATTTTCAATAAACATACCACTCTGAGTAATGTTTTTGGCCGGACAGTATAGTGGCACTAGGAGGTATCCAGGACAGCAGCATGCCTTTGAGTAGTCAGACTTGGGCAGGGAGTTGCCAGCATTAGCAGCTTCAGACTGAATTCAAAAAAGCTTTGTGGCAGGCATGGATCTTTGCCAGCAATGCATCCTGGTTGGTTAAAGAGGTACCAGTTGGCACAATATGTCCTGATAAGGACATGGTCAAAAGTACATCTTAGCCAATCATGAAGCAGAAATCTCCCTACCCATTTTATAAGTAATAATGTCTCACAGCAGATGTTTATTTCAAAGTTCTAAACCACTGACCCCAACCCATAGTACTAGTATCTAGAAGCTTAAGATGCCTGCTTTGTTTGCACAGATTGCAACTGCATGTATTGTTGCCATTGCTACTGCTGCTGTTTAATTAAAGAAAGCATTTGAAATGACTGTGGTGGCAGTGTGTGATCATGACAGACTATCTGTCAGATCCTGATCAACAGACAGAGCAATAAGAGCATGGACACAGAATCCCATAGTAAACTAATGCTGTCCTACTAAAGTATGTTATGTTGAGGCAAACCACACCGGGAAGCAGTAGGACAGCATTCATAGAGAACTGACAGTCCACAGAGAGCTTGAAAACACAAAATGTTGGCACTCACGCAATGATTCTGGCAAGGTGGCGGAGAGCCTAGGTAGATAGCATGTGTGGTTGCTACCAGGCTAGCTGTAGCTAATACGCATTTGCACATTTCCACATGCACAGTACTGGGGCTGTGTGTTTGTGTTGTGTGCCAATTGGAGTGTGTCATGGCTGCAGTTGTGGAAGTCCACAACAGAACTCCATCCACATCCACATGGATGGCACAATCTTAAGTGAGACATACACCCACACCATAGCATGTATACAGATGGGTTCAACAGACTGTCGACTTTTTGACACATGATGGACTGAATGAGGGTGACCGTTAGACTTGCTAATCTGTGAGCATATGTAAAGAGGGACTGCTGAGGTAACCATGAGAAGTTTTGAGTGACCGTACCCACCATTTATGGAGGCTTTATGTAGAAGAGTCATAAGTAGCCCCTAATTCTCTGTGTTGTGCTTTTATTATTAAGCCTTTTCAAGCCAACAAATGCTTCTTAATTTCTACCATGTTGAGCTGGCCACCAAGCTGGACTCTACATGCACCCCTGACTTATCAGAAGTCCTGACCACCCATTTATTAACTGGGGAAACTGAATCTGTGCTACCTACTTCTGCAAAACTATGTATTGTCTGTCAAGTGACAATGTTTTAGTGCTATTAATTTACTTTTTGAAAAAAAACAATTGCCTTTGTGCTTCTACTCCTGTGTTCACTTTAAAAAAAAAAATCATTGATGGATCAGAGCTGTCAGCATCTCTGTGCAAGAACTGTAATTGACAGTTTACCATTTATCTGTTGGTCCCGACTTCAAGTCACCACCATGCCCAGCCTTTGGGCATCTTGATACCTCAACTCCAAGCACCACTTCCCCCACTGTCTCACAAGTGGGGATCAACATCATGAGAGCTCCTAGGGCACCTGGGCACCGTCAACTGAGTTGACTGGCGCACATCCCTTCCACCCATTTCTTTTCCCAGTTCCACAGGCTGACATACATATGTGTAATGGAGCAGGCCTAAAAATGCTGACAGCTCTGATCCATCATAATTTGGTCAAAAAAAAATACAGGAAGCACAATCAAGGGCAACTCTTTCATGTCTGTGTTAAATTAATAAAGTTAAAAACAGTGTCAGTGGCTCAGTAGGTAACACACTCGCCTCTGAGGCCAGGAGATCAGAGGGATGTGGGTTCAGTTCCCACATCTGGCACCTGGGTTAATATCCCAGAACTGACACTGTAGTGCAACATGAGAGGGGTGCTGCACTTCTGAGGTGCCGTCTTTCGGATGAGACGTTAAATTGAGGTCCCAACTGCTTGGATTGGTGATGGTTCTGGTGGATGTTAAAGATCCCATGGCACTTATCGAAAAGAGTAATGAAATTTTCCCAGTGTCCTGGCCAAATTTCCCTCATTCACTAAAAATATCACCAACAGCTTAATCTGGTTCAAGGTCAGTTGGCATTCATCTGTATCCCCCTTCCCCCGGGTCGTGCCTGAAAATAGGCAGGATTTGTCTAGTGCGCTTACCCAGTCAACAAAACCTAAAAAAAAAAAAAAAGTTAAAACCTTGGTGGCCTGAAAACAGAGATACATTTTAGGAGAAGTCTTTACAGAAAACAGCACAGATTCCATGTCAGTGGTGACTGACTCGGCAGCTGCAGAATGACTCAGGACTCCTTAATTTCTGATAGTATGGGTCCAGCCCTCGGGCATCCTGATGCCTCAACTCCAAGCACCACTCACCCCACTGTCTCACCAGTGGGGATCAACATGGTGAGAGGTCCTAGAGCACCTGTTCACCAACAACTTTGTTAACTGGGGCACATCCCTTCCACCCATTTTTTCTCCCCCTCCCTCAGACTGGCATAAGTGCAATGGAGCAGGCCTAAAAATGCTGACAGTGCCTCTTATCTGATCCATCACGTTTTGTTAACAGTCAACACCAACACCAACTGTATAATTTTTTGTTTAAGTTAATTAAAAGTTTAAACTTTATAACATGACAATACATACATATTTCTGGAGAAGTCTTCACCACCCCAAAAAAGCCAGACTCCACATAATGTAACGATGAGTGACTGCTGAGACAACTACTTCTGATAGGAGGATCGTGATTGCACGTAACTTCCAGCTCGGTGTACAGCACAGGCTGGTTGAAATGAGGGCATTTTTGACTGGCTTGAGAAGAATTAAATAATAATAAAACTACACTACATGAAATGAAGTGCTGTTTCCAATTCTGCTATGTATGTCTCCCTGAATGGTGAGTATGCTGAGAACTTGTTTCAGCACAGTTATCTCCGTAGTCTAACTGAAGGAATTTCAATTTTGCATCCTTGTTTGCTAAGCTATCTTAACCATATTTTACTGTGTGATGATGTGCTATACTATACACCATCCCCTCCTCAGAAAATAATAATCAGTGAGCAATGATCCGAGGTGTCATCTGAAATACAAATAAATGGAAAATAAAATAAATAAAATGACTCATGTATAACCACAGCCACACTACGATCATAGATAAGTAAAAAAGATCACCACACCATGCTGGTAGGAAATGTAGCTGTGGTGTCAGCTAGCTAGCCACAAAGTGGACAACGGGCTAGCTGATGAGTAAGGTATTGCATGTTAAATTTGTCATGTGTAACAACAACTTTTGGCGACAGGGCATTTAGTGTTGCTGGCCCTGTGCTGTGGAATTCATTATCTCCAGCTGCAAGGGAGGCCCTTTTTTTAGAGGTATTCAAGGCCCGCCTCAAGGCCTTCTTGTTCAGTCAGCCCTTCTCAGACCTTATTGTCTAGTCCTGCCTTGGCCTAACTGCTTCAGAAATATACCAGGCCACCGAAGTCCTGGGGAGATAAGTAATTATCACTGTCTCATTTTATCTATATTTATAAAAATGTTTACAATTTTTATTTTTTTTCTTACAATGTTTTATTTTACTGTTCTATTAGTATGTTTATGTTGATTGTTAAATTGTGTAAGGCGCACAGAGCATCTGGGATTGGGCATCTTTTAAATAAAATTTGCCTTGCTTTGCTTTGCTACCAATATCAATTACACTGCCAAACAAGAATCAGTAAATCACACTGCAAGAGAAAAATAATAAATACCCAGCTCAGTGCTTCAACCTGCTGTTTCAAATTCTTGACCTGATGTATGGATGAAACTGCAAATGAGCTAATGAAGCGCACTTAACGCAGGATTACATTTCCGTACCTGAATGAGTAAAGAGCACCTTTCACAGTCCTTTTCACTTTCATGGACAAATCACTCCTTCTTTCATTGATTCTGGAATTGTATTCCAATAATAGTGTCCTCTGCACTTAGTTTTTGCATTCTGAGCTGCTAAAAACTGTCGAGTGTACCACAGCTTCTATAGCAAGCAGCCTGGTGTTGCTGTGGACCCAGGGCTATACTGCTGACATCACTGTAGGGCAGAGGAGTGACTTACACAGTGCAGTACAGAGCAAAACTGCTGTCGCTGCACTGTACTGTACATTGTGAGTCACTACTCTGCCCTATGGTGATGTTATCCGATTCTGGAGCTAGCAGCCCAGCAGGCACAGGCAGCATCTGAACAAGCTGTAACATTTTGGCCCATCATGAAAGGTGCTCTTTAAGTGGTAAGGCTGACTCAGGGTAGGCAAAGTTGCTTTTGTATTTTACAAGGTCAATATTTGTAAGTCATTGCCATATATATATTGCAGCTTACTAACAGGTATAGTGGTTCACTGGGGCATGGTGGGTGGTGAGTGCAACTAGTTAATTGATGACACTGTGGCAGCAGCCAGAATAACTTATGTAGAGTTGCTGGAGCGGACAGGTCTTAAATCCCCCCTCCCCCACAAAAGTGCCTGTTGGGCTTAGGTTTTTTATTTGGCAATAGGAAAAAAGAGGATAGTTATCATGAATAAAGGATATATAGTTCAGATGATAAGGGACAATGCTCTACCAATTACCATTCAGCAATAACCCGGTGACTGAGAATATACATTCCACTGGAACACTGGATGCTGTTACGCCAATGTAAGTTTTTGCAAGCTGAACCAGAGTAGGGTATCTATGTTCATTATTCTTCCAAAATGTGAGTGGGAAATCTTCTTCCTCACATGTAGGTTTCACAGTCAAATATCAGTTTATTTCGTCTTCCACAGCTGAGCTGCCTTCGATGAGATGCAAACTTTGTTTCAGCTTCTGAAGCATTTTCCTTTTCTTACTCATTGGAATGCATTTATCGTCATACTCATGAAAGTTTGGATCATCATCTTCTGCCTCTTCATCACTGATGGAGAAACTTGAAAGGGACATTGATGGAGTGCTGCTCGCTCTTGAATTTTTACTTGGAGTACTTGTTGAAAATCTGGTGACATAGTTTCAAATTCTTTCATTTCTTCAACTACATGTTTCAGTAATGCTATTTGGTCCTCCCTAGACAGCTACAAAGCATGTTTGCTGGCCAGATCCAGTAAGCATGCAAGTTTGACAGTGTCACTTTCTGGAAAATGTCTTTCTACATTTTTCAGTATGAGCTGTTTCACCTGCTGCACAGTTGGATGATCTTTTTTACTTATCTGTGAATTTTTCACTGTCATTTTTTATAAGTGGTATTAGTGCCAGATGTGGTTGATTACTACTGACCAGTTCAGTGAGCTCCTTAAATGGGAGAAGAAAATGTTTCAGTTCTTCAACAATATCAAATTCCTCAGTTGTGAGGCACAGGTCACTGTGTCCAATAGGTTTCAATGCTTGCTCAGCCTCCCGGTGAAGATCTATGTTGCTTTCAAACATTAGAAGTATCGAATTCCATCGAGTCACAACCTGTTTTAAAGGTATGTAAGAATGCTTTTTTGGGTTGCATGGCTCTGGAAGATGGCTCTGTTGCTCCTTTAACCACATCAGTGTCACGAATGTGTCTTTTCTGTGTACCTCCAAGGTTATAGAGAATGGGTTCTGGTGCTGCTGCATCATCATTATTGCTGAAGCCACAATTTGAATGCATATCCTCCTCATCTGTTCCAGTGTCTTCAACTGGGAAATCTGAATCCAGTGCCATAATGTTTTGCGCATTAGCAATCTTCTCCAAGAGGCTGTTTATCACTTGTCAGTCATTACTGTTGGCAATTTCTTCATCAATGATATAACCTTTGAAATGTAAGGTAGTTACTATTGATTTGCATTTCTCAATCAAGTCTTGGACATCACTGACATAATTCATGGAGTCAGTAAATAGCAACAGATGCAACGCATGCGCAACACAGTGATTACACTGTTCCACCTGTAGCATGTGGCTGGCCTCCTTCATGTTCTCCCCTCCATCATGTGTCGAGAAAAGTTTTATTGTTCTGTCAATGGCAAAATCTTCAAGCTCTCTGCAGACTTGCTGTGCCATAGCTTCCCTGTTGTGGTTAGGTGACACTTTACAAGACAATGTAACTATGCAAAAGGACCAATCTGCATTAATGTAGGCCAGGCAGATACCAAGGTAAGGGTGACATTTGTATGCGTCAGTCAATCCATCAAACATAATGCAGATGGAACACGCTGAACAGAGGTCATCCTTCACTTTGGTTTTTAATAAGCTGTATACATCATGTAGAGCTTTACCACATAAACTTCGCTCATTAGGTATTTTCATACATGGGGAAATTTTTGAGAAGAAAAGTTGAAAGCCTTCTTTGCTGACTGACTCGAAAGGCATCATATCCAAAGACAACCAGGCCAACACATCATGAACAAGTTCAAAATCAGAAGAAGCTGACTGTGCAGTACCATTGGCACCACCAAGGATCATATTAATCCTACTTTGCTTCAGTTTCTGCACTTTGCTACCCTCATGTACAATGTTATGAATGTGGATTAGATGTTCTGTTAAGGATGTACAGTAGTAGCTGTCTGCAGGGCATAACTTTTAACTGTGCTAATGTGTGACTGTCCTTTTGCATACAGTGCTTACTATGCATCTAAGTACAGGGAACAGAAATATCTGCTGTCATCAAGCAAGAGAGGAGATACTGAACCGGGGTCACCTTAAGATGTAACTGGGACCTGCGTTTTAACATATAGTGAGCCAAAGTATTTCCAAACAATGGATGTACTATTGCCATTAGACCTCAATTTTGGAGCAACAAATAGGTTGCATATTTCAGATTTCTCACTTCACGACAGAAGTGATGTACTTACATACTTGATAGTTTTACGATGAGGAGATGCACCAGGCATATTTGACATTCACACTACTACCCTGCCACTACTGTAAGTGTTGTCTTTCCAATACAAACTGCTAAGAATGAATACGGAAGAAGACCACCACAGTATTATGATAGGATACCACACACATTAAAAGGACATACGTATACAGTAAGAGACTGCCAAGTCAACTCAGCACTTGGATAATTGGATGCAATGTCCAGCACAAACAAGAAGAAAACAGAAATGAAACAATAATGAGACTGTTACTCAAGCATGACAAGTTAAGCACACATTAAGAACAACATAACATTACCATGATCATGCATGGCATACAAAGAACAGAATGATGATGCGGTGCAGTCCTAGTACACAACACATTAGCGCTGTGAAAGTGAAGCCTAGAACCATGGGTGTGACAACTTTGTGGCTGTGGTTACCTGCATAAATACTGCAAGTTCCCCACAGTGCCCCACCCTGAAAACTAGAACACACACCCTACTAAGAGGTTGTGCCCTGGGCTTGCACCAGCAAAAAGTCTTACTGATTCATTCTGAAAAAGTCTATTTCTTGATGAATTAATGTTGTAGATTTCTGGCCTGTTTTTGCCACTTCCTCAGTATAAAGTGTCAGTCCAATTAAGAAGGTGAGCCTTGCTTCCTCCTGGTTAGTTTTTGGGTGCTCTACCTCGTCCTACAATATAAAAAGTTATTGTAAGTCCCAGATATGGGATGGGTAGTATATGTTGCTATACTACATTAACCAATTTAATAGCTAAAAACAACCCTTACAGAAATATAAGTGTGCTGTGTACATGCAGAATGCATGCCACAGGCTTAATTGTGCAATTTTTGCATAGCGGTTCGCATACACAAAGTGAACCTATGTGAACTAGGTCTAAAAAGCAAATCAGGTTCTCATGCTACAAGCTTGACATGTATGCAGCAGGTAAACTGGTGTGAACAGCTTCTAAAAAATCACATCAGGTTCGCATTCTGCATGCTTGCCACATGTGGAGCAGCTAAGCTGGTGCAAATCTCATCTAAAAACGCATCAGTTTCTATTTCTTATACTACTGCTAGCAATTAGAGCCATTAAAATACATTTTTCATAGAGTTCCCATTAAAATTAGGTAAACTAATTAATTCTGATCCTTTTGCAAGCTGTTTAAGGGCTTTTGATTTTTATCATTAAATTGCCATTAATGTGTAAAGTATTGTTTGCTTACTGCATTAAATGCCTAGGATATACTCAGTCAACATCCCCCATTCCAGATATACAAAGAGGGGCCTCTGTGTTGTGAAGCCCGACCTTTTGGTTTTGGGCCATGCAAATCACCTTATGCATATTTAGTGCTACAAATGTGTTTCTCCATGACTGTATCAGCTCACTTACTTTCCCGTTGTCATTCTGCATGGAGCTTATACACTATGGCCAAGCACCCTTTGTGCTGAGTAGGGACTTGGAAGCATGCACTATATTGTACCTCGCATTTTGTCACTGAAATGAGGGACATGACATTCAAAATGAAGCACAATGAGGGACACTAACCCTCACAATGATTAAGACACATCCTGAAACATGGAGATACAATACATCAGAATACAGTTGAAACCATTGTATTGACTTGAACTGATATTAGCATCTAAGAATTAATTTCTACCATAAAGCAGGGGTGCCATATAGTTAGGGCAGAGGGGGGCAGACCCCCGCATTTGTGTCTTGGTTGTCCTTATGAAGTGGCAGTATTGGCATTACATTTGATACATAGATGTTGATGGCAGATTTTGATTTAATCTTTTGCACAATAAGTGCCCCCCTGGCCTGTGTGCACTCACACTGCAGCTGCACTCCTGACTTAAATGTGTCTGTATCATTTTGTCCACTTTCTCCACCTATTAGCAGTGGCACCATCACATGTGATGTGGAGGTGCTCCAGCCAAGCAAGAGCACATGAGTCATGTGAGTGTGACACTGTCTTTCCCACCACAGAGTAGACAGGCTGCACACTACAGCTTGTAGAACTCAATGAGCACTAAACTCTCAATAGCAGTGTTGTGGCAGAATATTTTTATTGGTCTACTCTTAGAGAGTCTGTCTCTCCTGATGGCTGAAGGGGCAGAGGGTGAGCTAGAAGCTAACTCGAGACTAGGCTGCCTACTTACTATACTAGGCTCACTTTGCAAAGGAAAAAAAAAAACACGGACCCCCACAGCAGCAAGCTAGGCCTAGCAGCAGTGGTGACAGTGGTGTGGGTGGCCATCTTAGACCTTGATTAATGCTGTATGGCAGCAGTCAAGTGAGAATCAAGCAACACAGGATGGGTCGGTTTAGTTGGTGAGGTGACTTGGTTGTGGACCACACTGGGGACTTGGGATGGTTGGTTCTAGCATCCAGATTCTGGCAGAAAGACAGAGGAGGAGCTGACTTAAAACTGGGCTGGTGGCACACTGGACCAGGCTGCAGGTTCTGGCCAGATGGCTGGATAAGTAAAAGTAAATAACTGTTTTTTTTTTCAGGGGGGATTGGGGAAGGAGGAAGAACTGCAACATTGCTGTGTTTTCCATGTTTCTGCACCTTTGGGTGACTTTCTGACACAAATGGGATGGGTATTCAATGAAACAGAGTCAGGGAGAGACATCAGTACTTTAGGGGGTGGGTTCAAAACATCAGCCAGGAAAATAAATGGTTAGTAACTGGATGAGTATATGCCGACTTCTAGTGCACTGCACCCTCTGCCCTTTCAGCCATCAGGGGAGAAGGAGGCTCACTAAGAATACAGACAGATGAATCTTATACTTTTTAACTTTTTCTGATTTGCATATCACTTTTCAGTCACAACAAATATGTTTTACCTTTTAGAGATGTTCCAGACATTCTAGTGCTTGCTACTAGGGGATAACTAGCCCCTGGCTTCCACTGATTGTTGGCTTCCCCGTGCTGAAATCTGAAATGACACCCCTGCCATAAAGTCTAAATTTACAGGACATCCTCTGTGTGAGAAGCATGCTTTCCATGAGGGATGGATGAGGAGCAGAGCAGTTTTCAGGGGTAAAATGAGAGGGCTGTCCCTTACATTCAGGGACAGTTGTGTGGTATGGTATGCACAGACTATTGGAGCCCCACTATAGTCAGACTTATGCCCCCCAGTGAAGCTGACCTCCACATTCCCATGCTCAGGCACATTATGGCCAGGGAGACTACATGGCTGTGCACCATTAAAAAAGAATGGGGATATTTTTATTGCTATTTTATACATTATTGATGGAGAACTGGAGATTAATGAAGGCCACCACTTGACTAACAACAAGGGCCTTGTTAGTAGAACAATGGCCTTCATTATTCTCCAACTCACCTTTATACTATATAAAATAGTAATAAAAAATAACACCATTCATTTCAAGGGGGTACACCTGAACACTCTGACCCATGGACATCATCTCTTAAAGACTCCTGCCTCTGGCTCCCAAAGTACTCATTTTAGAGACTCTTGACTTATATCTATACTTGGTAGGTTGTCTGTATCCACATGGCTGCACCTGCTACAGTGTGTGTGCATGCGTGGGGGGAGACTGGCCATGTGGGTGGGAGTCGAGTTATTGCTACTTTTGTGTTTGGCCCTTAAAGTCTGTTTGCATGGAAGCATTCAAAACTATGGAGAGAAAATAGTTGGAGTATAGGCCAGACAGAAATAATTAAGTAGTTTTGTGGGTAAGTGTGTGTCTTGGGGATGGGAAGAACCACATGTGTTTACATTGGTATGTGTGATACAGTTCAGCTGTGCAGCTGAGATAATGGGGACAAAAAGACTAAAAAATATATCAGTGGCTATAAGCATGCAACATGAGTCCAGATGAATTCAGATTTGTATTGAAGTACAAGCAAGCCACATGTGTGCAGGCAGTATGGCTTAGTGGTTAAAGACACTGAACTGCAAACCAGGAGACTTGGAGATCTGAAGACTTAGATTTAAATCTCATCAACCCCCACTTGTAGAGTATAAGTTGTGATTCTGAGCAAGTCACTTAACTTTTATGTGTTCAGTGATCACTTGCTATTTGCATGCATGTAGTCTGTTTCAATTTAACATAAAAAGCATGCTTTCCAAACTTGCTTGCTGCACGCATGCCACATGCATGCAATCAGTTCCAATTTAGCATTTAAACCATGCTTGCAGCACACATATCACATGGGTAGTTTTATGTGAGCAGCATGAAAACATTTCATATAGTTATTTCTGTAAGGGAAATGCTGTAATTGCATTAAAATCTCACCTATTGTATACCTGTGTTATTCAATCCAGTCAGATCACTAATTGTTTTTAATTAGTTTGGACTCAGTCGGCACAGTGGTATAAAGGGCTGCCTGAAGCATCTTGTGCCTCTTATCACAATGCTGACTCTACCAAGGGTTGGGAGTCAAAAGTGAGCTATTGCCGCAGGGTGGGGGGTTGAGACTAGGATGAGCATTTGGTGGATGGTCAGCTCTCCTCCTCTGGTACATGTGTGTGTTTGTTGGGGGGGCGGGGAATGTGAAACACTGGGGGTGACCTTCAGGTGGTAGACCGTGAATGATAGAATGGTAAACAGCCTGGGAGGGTTCAAGGGGGACCTGAGACAACTGACTCATGGCTTCTCTCCGTAAGTCGGCAGCAATCAGAGCAAAACCTGTAATTTCACTCAAGAATACTGTACATGAGATAAGCATATGGGAACTTTATTGGTAGAACAAGGAGGGGTAAAGCTAGAGCCAAGAGACCAAGTCATTACTTCTGCACCAGCATTGTCAGAAGGTAAGGAAAAAGATAAGCCAAGCGGTGCTACTGCTTATCTGCCATAATTTTGCCTGTCCCTATCTCTGAAAGACTGACTGTAACAGATGGTAATGCTACATGGCATCCCGGCTATCATTTTAATCCCTTAAGTAGTAAGTACCATTAAAAAAAGGGTCTCAGAAATACTGCAAACTGATTGGCTGTTAGTTAGGATAGCATTACCATGGGGAGCTGATCAATGTAAAATGCAACAGATTGCACTCAAAAAAACATGCTCCCCATAACCCCCTCCACAGAAAAATGAATGTATGGCAGGTAGATGGGTAATGGTTTGGGGGACCCTGGGCACACCACTCTTTCACCCACAAAGAAAGAACATTGTGTCTGGCTCTGTGTTCCTCAGTGATGCAGTCTGCCACCACAGTTATCAGAATTCAGTACTGAATACATGCAGTTCATTTTGAATACACATCTATACACAGCACAACTTGCCATCTTACACATGTTACGTATCTGACTGACCCACCCACATGCCATTTTTGAGATCCACTTATCTGGCTCATGATGGATTGCATTACAAAGAAACACACAAACTAAAGATGAACCTTACCCATTGCTACTGTAGCCTCACTCAGAATCACAAATTCTACAGGCCTGAGAATAAGTGAATGGTGAGAACTAAGAAGACATATAAAGTAGCAATTCTTCTAATGCTAGTAGGCTAAGTTTGCATTGTAGCTGCTGCCAAAATACTAGTCCACACAGCAGCGTGCATAACAATAAACTGCATAATTTCATTGAGGTCTTGCTTTGAAGTGTGAATGTGGTATGACGACTATGACTCCCTGAGACTGAGAAGGGAATGATTAAGACATTTACTTACCCATTGATGAGTCGAGGTCCAGAACTCTCAAGGCAGTTCACTCACTCTCCGGTTGCTCTTCAGTCTCCAATTATGTACGACACGTCCATGACTCCCACTCCTCTCTTGTGACTCGTCTTTCTTCTGGGATCTTCTTTGGGTCTCAAGGACAGTACTGCTGCCCTAAATAGAATATTAAATAAAAATGTTTGATTTGGAATTGGTGTCTGTCTATTATTTTTCTGAGGTGTCATTTACCATTTTATCATTATTCCTGAACTCAACTCACAATTAAATTAAATGGCTATCAAGATACACATTAACAACTACCCCACACCAACAAGACCATAAGATCATTATTGCTGCCTAATTCACTACTTAGGAAATAAGGGATTATCCTAGGGCAGTAAATACATGAAGCAGTAAAAAGGACTAGGGTTACATTTCAAACAATGCACAGGGAGCACTGGTGCAGTACTGCTTGGATGGGTTTGAGTCGGGAGCCACTGTAGCCCCCCCACATCTGCTGGAATAACACAGCTTGCCTTGTGCTGCAGAAAAGGCTGTTAGAGTACTAGCTTCGTACTCCCTTCCCATTCCCACTCCACTGCCAGAAGCAAGTAGTACAGCGTATGGCACCAATTCAGGTATGGAATTGAAAATTAAATTGGCACCTGCTGTTGCATTTTGCAGCGGGCGGCAGCTACTCACAGTAACATTTTACTTTATCCCTGGCCCTGTGAGCTTGTGATGGAGAAGGTAATCTTTCAGTACTTATACCAGCTGGGATGGTGGAAAAGTCTGCGGGGTTAATCGATCTTCCTTGTCACCAGCCCTGCCAGTGCCCATGGCCTCTGCAAGATAGTGGCAGCAAAATGTTAAACCCTCGCTATTGCACAACAATCAAGATGTTATTTTAACACATAATGCTAAGACGACTTTAAAGCCACCACCACACACATGCCGTTATGTTTTCCAAAATCAGAAAGAACACCAAGTACCAACAATTTCAGAGCCTGTTAATATATTTTATCTGACTGCATCCTCCATGCCATGGCATGATGAACAATAGTATGTGAATCTGAATATCAATGATCATCTGCATGCTTGACTGGCCAGATACAGCAGCATTTGGGTAGCATACCAGTGCCGATTTAAACCATTGTTTTGATAATCCTTAAAAACAGACATATATTTTATGCTACATTTACTTACAGTAGAACATTTCACATTTAAATAGTAAATTGTACTTTACTGTTTCTCTGTATTAGGTATTGACTTTGAGCACCCACTCCATCAGCCTGTCCTTCCCATGGTTTTCAGTACTAGCCAGATGATGATGGGTTGAATTGGATTGGGTATTCTCATGGTACATGCCATGGTAAGATAACTTCAATGTCATTAAAATTTATGTTATGGTATGACTCTGACTTGCTTTCTATGAGACATCTTGCAGGACAGCACTGTATCAGTGACACTGTGTGGTACTTTCAGAAATAAAGAACTTTACATTAAAATGACAAAAACAAACTACGCCACTAGTCCAGAATCCAGATTGACATTTGGTAGTTCAAATGTGTAGCTCTTTATGCACTTGCACTTCTGGACGCTACCATGATGAATGAAGACTCCAGACAGTCCTCAGAGGATCCCCCCCCCCCATCACACAGTATAATAAAATACATTTGCTGCTGAAAATGCATTAAGGTGTTGCTGCTGGCACACACACACACACACACACACACACACACACACACACACCATTCATTCCCCATTTGAACCACCTAGCTGACATAATCAAATCCCTTCTCATCTCCCTCTAGTCAATCTCCAACTCCATGCAGTGGGCAGCCTTTTAACACATCTCCACTCCATTCCAGATGTCTGTCATTGATGACATCTTTTTCCTGCCAGGGATGAGATTGCCATGCCACAACCACCTATCTGGATGTTCACCAGAGAAGCTATTCACACAGCGTAGGTGCAGAAGAGATTAAATCAATCGCTGCACTGCATACACCAACTAGCTGCTGATGCCCAGAGTTGAGGTCAACAGTAATGTAAAGTACAAGATACTAGGGGACAGCAAGTTTCTGTGTGATGGAAAACATAGCAGGATTGCAAGACTAGTTTTACAGTTGTACCCCTCACACCACCCCGGCCTCAGAGCCACATAAACAGCCTTAGACCATGGTCTGGAAAGCTACTGATGATGTACACCATCAAAGCCACGAGAATGAAATGTAAAGCAACCTTCTTGTATCCAGTGAGTGTGGGATGCAGCACAGCACTACACCTCCACTGCACAGATAGATACATGCCCATCCCAGCCATACCTCTCAACTGTACCACATTACGAGGAATGTTCCTCATTTTACTTCACAAAAGCTCCCTGTTCCACATTGTGAGGACTTGTTCCACATTCAAAGCCAACATTTTAAAGCGAAAATCTATAGTAAATAATTAAAAAAATATATATTATTCAATAAGTAACAGACTTTCTGAACATGAATGCAACATTTTAACAGTGTTTTGAGCTTCTTAGGTAAGGATTTGATTAAGTGTTCCACATTTTTCCCATTTGTTCCACATTTTGACAGGCAATGTTCCACATTTGGGGGACAAAAGGTTGAGAGGTATGATCCCAGCCTTTTATCCTGGTGGAATAATGCTCCTGTACATCACCACTGATTAATCTGGTTCAGTTTTAGTTTGTACCATCTGTGTCCCCCCCCCCCCACCTCGGGTCATCACTGAAAAAGGGGTTTCTAGTCACAGTGGGCCTACCAGGTCAACAAAATTCTATAAAAATAAATGAAAATAAAATAAATAGGCTTAGACTACCATGGTGTGTTGGTTGCAGCAGTAGCAGTACACCTACAAAGTCACAAGCACAGATCAACAGCATTACGGTGTGGGACTTTGGTCCTGGATGATGTTACAGTACTGCAGTAAGTACACCCCTGAGCTGAACCTTCCAAGTGCATAAACAGATTTAGACCATAGTGTTTGTTACTGCAGTAGCGCTAAACTGACTTGTACTCCTTCAGTTCAAGTTTTTTCAACATAAACAGTGTGCTGCCTAAGACCCTTCGGTGGGAGCATGCTAGCAGCTATAGTAGCTTCACCCCACCACACCTGAAGCAAGCCACAAACAGCAGCGAGCAGTATTATTGCAATGAGTGACTGTGACACTGATTTGTGGGATGCTGCGGTAAGTACACCACCCAGTCCAGCAGCCCTGAATAAATGAATTGTGAAAATCAATGCACATAATCTCACTTTTGTTTACACTTTGGTACACAGAAACAGTCACTCACTGTGAGAGGCCAGCCAGCCAAGACAGAGGCAGGCATGACATGAAGCAGGCCTAGCCCTTAAAAAAAAAAAAAAACACCACAACAGCTAAATGCTTGAATTTTGAAACTAAAACCATTCTCTCTGCCAAGTGCAAACAGTGCCAAACATGGCAGTACTTGTTTTAGTTAATGCTGCTTACTACCTGTGCCTGACAAATATCATCACTACTACCTCCATAGTATAGTAATATACTTCAGATAAATTGATTTAAGACGCAGCAGCATCCCAGCAGACTCAGCCTCAGTCCACACTGGTTTTAATATTAGGCTGTGCTCCATATTTCTCACAAAGACTCAAACAATTTCAAAAAGCTAAGTCTACCAGGGTGTACTATAACTGTACTGGCCAAAATGAAACAAAACAATGCTGAGAAGATGCAAAAATGTAGCAGCTCAGCAACATAAATAAATTAATGCAAAATCTGATCTTGGAGTTTGTCAAGTAGCTAATTGAAAATTGTAAAGTCCATAGGAAAAGATGCAAAATGAATGGCTTTCATATAATGCATGGATTGGAATGATTGCAGATTCAAAGCTATGGCAAGTTGTTAGTGACATAATTCATAATCTCTGGCTGTATAGTAAAACACATACACCATATAGTGAAATGCATACATCATACAGTGGAATATATACATTTTGTAGTGAAATGCATACACAATACAGTGAACCACATACACTATCCACTGAAATATATACACCATATAGTGAAATTAGAGATGTTGCAAAATTAAATTTCACCACGTTAAATGTTTTGCGAAAATGCAGTGTAATTTCTCAATTTCACCCGCATTTTTCTCTCTCTGAGCAGTCCACCAACAATGGTGAAATTTCACCTGTGAGTGGTGAAATTCTGCCAAAAATGGTGACATTTCACCAGCTTGGGAGCAAAATTTTGTTCACAAATGCGGGTGAAATTTCTCATTTTGCCTGGTAAAATATTTTGCGTAATGCGCTAATTCCACAAAACATTTTTCCCAGCGAAATATTCCAAGTTCGCACAACACTAAGTGAATTACATATACTGTATACTGAAATGCATATATCATATAGTGAAACACATACATTATATAGTGAATGATTACATTATATATAGAGAATAATGGATGGGGAAGGGTGTGATATGAGAATTTAATGCACACCCAAGTTGTGGGATGCTACATAAACTCCGAGGGCGAAGCCCGAGGGATTTATCAAAGCATCCCACAAGGAGGGTGTGCATTAAGTTCTCATATGCACACTCTCCTCATCTTTTATTTTTTAAATAAAGGGCCAGCAATTTTCTCCAGCCCAGTTTTTATGAGACTGTTTGACCCGCCCACACATGGAGTGTTGTCCAATGAGGCAGCAGCATTGTTTGATTGGCATGGCTCATGAATGTCATAACAACCAGCTGGTTGTTATGGAAAATATCAACCTGGTCAGTACACTGAGAAAAATTCCTGACCAGTTATTATAGTGAAATACATACACTATCTACTGAAATACACATACTAAGTACTGAAAATCCACATACACTATATACTGTACTAAAATAAATGTACTATGTACTGAAACATATACACTACCTATTGAGATACATACACTACAGACCAAAAACTCCACATAAACTATGTATTGAAACAAATACTCTATACATTGTAACACATACACTATATATTGAAAACATCTACATACACTATATATTGAAACAACCACACTGCATATTGAAATACATACACTATCTATTGAAATATATACACTACACTTTGAAAAATCCACATACAGGTCTACTGAAATGAATACACTATATACTGAAACATCTACACATTATATTGAAATACATACACCGTCTATTGAAATAAATATACTATGCATTAAAACAGTATTTACTGAAAAAATGTGCATACTGTGTATACTGAAAGAAATATATTTCACATTGGAATACATACACAGTATATTTAAAAAATCCACATACACTACATACTGAAACAAATGCACTGCATTTTTATTTATTTATTTATTGAAATGTTTCACCAGGAGGCATGCTGAGCAACAAGTTGCTTGTCTCCCTGTGCGACCTGGGGGGTAGGGAACAATGGGATAGAATACAGAAAAATGTTTCAATGTTGGAATACAATTTGCTAATGTGCATACAGTGAGAGCAAGAGGGATTACAGGTGATCACATTGGCTAACAATTCAACAGTTAACTATATTAGATATGAAGATACATAGCAAATTGGCAACAGTTGATGACGGTAACACTGGAACACATATAATAACTTGGCAACAGTATGTAGCACTAGATGGTAAGGTGACCCAGTAGTAATTCATAACCATTAGTGTAACATACATATTCAAGGTTTACAGTGATTGGAGTAAAGAGAGGAAGAATGGAAGGAGGGAACAAAAAATTGCAGAGGGTAGAATGGAAGAAGGGAAAGGAAATTTACAGAGAGACACAGACAGAACATGATTTTGGAGGCAAACAGATATGACATGGTCGACTAAAGTGCACATAAGAGGGGTATAGGGGTAGGTTATAAGTGCTTAACTGAGTGTAGGGATAGGCTGGTGTTAGGCTATCTTAACTGGAAGTAGGGTAGGAGGAGAGGAGATGTAGAGTGGGGCAGGGTGATGAGAGAGTGAGGTACTATAGGTGGAGGTATCCAAGGGGGGGGGAGTTGAAATGCAACAGTGTCCTGTTATCCCAATCTGGGCAGGGCAGTGGACAGCCCTACTGGTAGGTGATAAGAGTTATTTATATATAGTGATGTGAGAGAGGGGGGTGTTGGGGAGGGATGTTTTGGGAGGGGGCAGCAGAGGTAGTACCCCACCAGTGTGCTGGGTGACCCTGCCTGCACAAGGCAGTGATCTAGTAGTGACTGAGGGGCGTGCAGTAAAAGGAGAAATAGGGGAAAGGGGGTCAAGTTATTGCCCACCATGCACTATGGATCTTGCCTGCACAAGGCAATGATCGAGCTCACAAAAGGGAGATTGATTAAGGGTAGAGAAAGAAGGGGGAGAAACACTTTAGGAGGAGGGAGAGTAGGGACCAAGAAGGAGCATGATCAGAGGGAAATAGGAGTGGTGGGGAGTAGGCATATGCTAATATGGGCTTAGGAGAGATGGCGAGTGGATTAGGGAGGGTCATGGCAAGCATAGGAAGGGGCAAGGAAGTTCTTGAGGGCAGAGTTAATGGAGTAGAAAGAGGATGAGTGGTGAATTTGAGGGAAAAGTGAATTCCAGATTTTTGGGAGGTGATAAGAATAACTCGATTGGCCAATAAGGGCGGAGTGGCATGGGACCACCAGGGTTCGTGAGTAGGTAGATCTTAGGGAGTGGGAAGGAGGGGGGTGGTTGTAAAGGTAAGGGAGAGAGCTATAAGGTAAATTGACCCAGCCAGTGCTTGGAGGTGAATTTTGTGCCGTGAGAGAGATGTTGGTTTGTCAGGGAAGGGAAGGATAGGGCATGGTAGAGATCACAATGATGAGTGCGGAGGGGGGCGTCAGGGGTAAAATGGCAAAAGGAGTAGAAAAGGGTATCTAATCTGGCCAGGGAGAATTTAGGAGCAGTACCATAGACTACTTTGCAGTAGTCGAAGATAGGTAGGATCATCTTCTGGACAATCTCATGCCAAGCCGTGGGTGGGATGCAGGCACAGTTCCTGAATAAGGCACCAAGCTTGGAATGCAATTTTTTCTGAATGGCGTCGATATGACCAGAGAAGTTCAGGTGTTGATCCAGCCAGACACCTAAATACCTGAAGGAGGATGTGTCCTCAAGTAAAGTCCCATCAAGGGTGTGAAAGGAGGGTAGAGAGGGAAACCTGGTAAGTCTCTGCCTGGTGCCAAAGGTCATGGAGACTGTTTTTTTGGCATTGAGAGATAGTTGGTGGTTTGTAAACCAATGCTGAACTGTGTTGAGGCTGTGCTGCAAGTTGGATGAAACCTCAGTGGGGCAGGAGCCAGATGCATACGAGACTGTATCATCAGCGCACATGTGAATGGAGAAGAATGGAGAGCAGATGTACAGGAGATCATTTAGAAAAATAGAGAATAGTATGGGGCCTAACACTGATCCCTGGGGGATGCCAGTGGTGAAACACACACTATGTATTGAAATACATATAAACACTATAGACTGAAAAATCCACATACACTATATACTGAAATAAACTATATACTGAAACAGACTACATTCTGAAATTACCCCTCCCCTTGAATGGCCTGCCCCTGCACTCATTTCCTGTTGCATTCAAGGGATCTGCTGACCTGATGAGAGGCTGTCTAAAGCTGCAGAGCAGAAGGTAAACAAAACAGGGCTATCTCTTATTCTATGTCTCTATGCAGGGTCTGCATCAGAAGATATATGAAGAAAGACTAAAGGAACTAAAGATGTATAGCCTCGAGGAAAGGAGGGAGGGGGGGACATGATAGAAACTTTCAAATACCTCAAGGGAATCAACAAAGTCCAAGAGGGTAGCACCTTTCGGAAAAAGAGATGTGCAAAAATAAGGTGCACAATTTGAAGATAGAAGGGGGGATGGCTCGGAGGTAATGTGAGGAAGTATTTCTTCACAGAGAGGGTTGTAAATACATAGAACAGCCTTCCTGAGGAGGTCATAGAGTCAAAAACAGTGGGGGAATTCAAGAATGCATAGGACAGACTTAAGGCAATTCTAGTAGGGGGTAGGAGCAAGTAGGTGGTTGGTTAACTTGGATCTGCAGCTTATTTGTTAGGTAGGGAAATGGGCAGACTAGGTGGGCCAAGCTGTCCTTATCTGCCGTCAATTTCTTTGTTTCTATGGGGTTTTCCATCTTCTTTTGCTTGCACACCTTTAATCAAATTTCAGAACATTATGATGTGACAAGAAACTTTTAGAACTAATTTAAAATGCTGTAGTTTATTCTTTTAAATAAGTGCTGCCCTCATTTACTGTTAAAACACATTTGTATGGGAAGCTAATACTTAGGATGTTCCTAACATATCATGCTCATACCATATAAACATGGGAGACTGCATGCATTTTGCTAAGTTAAAGTTTTGATCAGATTTATATGTAATTAATTATTGTGTTAGTACAGCAACTTATCTGAGATGAATGCTTGGGAAGCACTGCAGGAACTGTGAAAGTGTAAGCCAAACGCTTTCCTTGTTTGTACTCTACTGAGTTAGTTTTGATTTAGTTTTTCTTTTTATTTGAATGTTTTATTTGATAAAGGTTCTTGGTTAAGAAATAAATATATTTTTGCAGCAATAGCTCAAGGCCTAATTCTCGTCAGAAGCGCAGCTGGCATATACATAATTTGTACATTTCTGTTCTGAATAACTTCACTGTGATGCCTCACTGGTGGCACTCACAGCTCCTAACCTCCCCATTACATATCTGCGGAGCACTGCAAGGTGGACAGAGCTTTGCCAGGCACTTGGTCTCCACTAATAAATCTGCCCTGGTCTAGCCGCGTAGTGCATAGTTACGCTGTTTATATGGTATGACTGTGTTACTGAGTTTGAGATTCCCAAACTGTGTTTTATTTCTTTTTCCATGGAGATGTTTATCTTTTAGGTCACCCACTGACCCCTTTGCACGTTGACCTGTCTATTCTCATCACCCCAAATCACCAGGACTTACATGCTCTGAGATCTCCCATGGCCTTCCCATGACCCCCAGGAGGGAGAGGACCATTCACATATTCAGACACAAGCAGAGCCTGGTTAGCAGTGCAAAGCCTGTGGCAGGTTGTGGATTATTCTGCTATTGGAGGTTTTCTACCTTTGCTTTATCCCCGGACAGCCAAGCATGCAATGGTGCCAATCTAATTAAAGGTAAGTATTGCTTTGTGCCTGCCTGAGCCCTACCCCTTATGCCACACTGATGCCCTGCCAGCCTTCCTCACCCAGGTGGCTGTTAAAGAGTGGGGTGGTCAGACTCCCCCTCCCTGAGAGGAGAGACGTCTCCAAGATGATCATTCATCTCTCCCGCCAGCTAACCCCCGTTTGACCCAGGTCCTCCCCCAAAACCAGACCACTGGTATGGGAGGCAGTACAGCTACCACCAAGCTGCTAAGCCAACCTACCAGACTATATTTTTATAAGTAAATAAAAACAGGACTTGGATGTAGGAAGAAATTGGATTTTAGCTACAGCTGATATAAATATTTTAAGACACATCACAATGTTTTGAAATTGGATAAAAATTTTCCAGAGAAAATAACATAAAAAAATACATAAATATACAGAATAAGATAATCCATTTTTGTTTACTTTCTTCATCTTAAGAGGCATTGGCAGGGGATTTTTAGTCAATTAGGGCCCCATTTTCAGAAGGTTAGCAGAGTGCTAAACATCTAAGCACCGTGCCATATGGGAACACCATGGTTGAACAGGTGCCATATATTTAGCAGCCCCCAATGCTAACCAGATCATGTGCATGTGCAGATATACTTCTACTGCCCTGCAAATGAGGGCTCCCCTCCTGCATGCAGGGCACAGTACTATATAAAAGATTTTGAAAGTGCATAACAACTAAAATTGCAATACCGTTTACTGCTTCCAAAAATCCTGCCCTCATTTGAGCACACAGTGGTGCATATTGTCATCCTATCCCTGGTCACCATTCTGATGCTCCCAAGTAGTATACCAAAATGATCCTTGGCATGTAAAGGTTCCACACCCCTGATCATGGTTTTAATGGATCAGTTATTATAGTAAAATGATCCTTGGTGTCTTGTGCCCCCAAACTGCCATTCAGAAGACCCAATTAGTATAATAATATTGGTGTACAATTTATTTATTTACTTACATATTTAAAAGTTTCACCAGGAAAGGCATACTGAGCTGGGAGCTCATTTCCAGTTGCATCCTGGGGGAAGGGGAACTTGTACAAATGGGACTTAGGTAGTACAAGAGTTCAAAATACATAACATACATGGTGGAAGACCATTGACAGAGCAGAGCAGAATGGCACACAATCGTAAATTACATTGGGAATAACATATGCAAGGCATGAGAACTTGAGTGACAAGCAAACAATTGACAATGCATATACAGCGCAGTCAGGAGCCACACACATATGCTGGCAATCAAATACAGAGCAGTTTAAAATCAATACTAGTTGTAAACATTTGTGCATAATGCCTAGAGTGGGAGCATAAGTGCCTAAATTATAGCTGTACCTAAATTAGAAACAAGTCATAGCAGAGCAGAAGGGAAAATTAGGAGCAAGTGCAGGAGAGAGAGGTGAGACCTCTGAAGTGGTTTGAAAGGACCCAGGGGAGGGATATTGGTGAATGGCTAGGGAGAGGGAGTTCCAGATTTTAGGGAAGCTGTGGCTTAACGTGGCTTTGACGATGGTCATGGAGACTGAGGGGACTGCTAGGGTTCAAACATTTGAGCTTCTGAGGATGTGGCTGTGGGGGGGACAGAGAGATTGAAGGGCAGGGAAACAAACCAGAAATTGCCCACAAAGCTGGCACAGATCGCGGGCTTCAGTAAAAGGAGATTAATCCTATATCCCTGGTGGTCCAGTGGACTGCTGCCCACCTGATCGTGGGCTATGTTAAAAAAGTAACCTATATCCCTGGTGGTCCAGTGGACCTGTCTGCCTGATCACGGGCTGAAGTAAAAATAAAAGAAACCTGTTATCCCTATATCCCTATGCAGTAAAAATAAAAGAAAACTATTATCCCTGGTGGTCAGTGGACTCCCTCCCACCCACTAATCCCCACTGCCCCAGTCAGCGGCGGTCAGCAGCACCCACCACCCTGCCAGCCCTGCGCCCGCTGACTGACACCGTCGGTAATTGCTGTCGCCCATTGGTCCACAGCATGAACCAATGGGCGTACATCCTCATGGATGGTGTCAGTCAGCGGGCGGTGGGGCGGCAGGCAGGTGTTAGTTGCCCACCACTGACCCAAGCGCCGGTGGTAGGGATCAGTGGGTAGGGGGGATACACCGACCACCAGGGATAATGGTTTTCTTTATTTTACTGCAGCCCAAGATCAGGCGGACAGGTACACTGGACCACCAGGTATAACAGTTTTATTTTTACTTAAGCCCAAGATCTGGCAGACAGGTCCACTGGACCACCGGGGATATAGGTTACTTTTTTAACTTAGTACACGATCGGGCGGGCAGCAGTCCACTGGACCACCAGGGATATAGGATTAATCTCCTTTTACTGAAGCCCGCCATTGGGCAGGCAGCGGTCTACTGGACCACCAAGGATGTAGGATTAATCTCTGTCTTTCTTAGCCCACGATCGTGCGTGCAGAGGTCCACTGAACCACCAGGGATTTAGGATTAATCATTTTTTTACTGATGTCCGCAATTGGGCTTGGGGGGGGTGCCACCATGGAGGTGCAGCCGGAGCTCGGGTGGCCACCCACAGATGGCAGCTGCCGTGTTGCATCCTGCAATGCGGCAGCTCATCTGTGAGGTGGCCATCGTTTTCATCACGATCAACTTTGTGCTGGCGCGGGTAGGGTTGCATGCATGGCTCCGCACATCCCGGGCT
The DNA here is from genome assembly GCA_016271365.2 of Neoceratodus forsteri. Lineage (NCBI taxonomy): Eukaryota > Metazoa > Chordata > Ceratodontiformes > Ceratodontidae > Neoceratodus > Neoceratodus forsteri. The sequence continues at coordinate 48,889,952 of CM057451.1, forward strand.
GAATATCGGTCTGTGCAGAGTATGCATGGGCATGCCCCCCTCCCCACCTGCGCCTGCATACATTACTGATGCACTCCAGTGCATCAGGATTTGTGCCAGGTGCAATTCCCATTTGAATATCATGCCGGGGCGCTTCAGTGGGATGCGCATGGTGCAACACTGTTGTGCCATGTGCAACCCTTTTAAATATCTGGGCCAAAGAGTAATTAATAAAAAAAAAAAAAAATTTCAGACTGGACAGGTTGGTACCAGTAGGTACTGGCAGTGGAGAGGGAGGCCATGGGGGAGAGGAGGGTTGGGGTGAGGGGTAGTTCGGCCCAGAGGGCTATGTCAACAGTGTTTTGAGAGCATCAAAGCATCTCTTAGCGACAGGTGCAGCAGCAGGTGTTGAACAATTGGTTCCGTAGGGCAGTTTTGAAGGGGGCAATTTTGGTGGTGTTAGAGATGGCTGCAGGGAGTGATCTGAACCAGGATGAGGCTCTGTAGATAAACAACCTCTGTGCCTGGGTGGTCCTAGTTCTGGGTACCAGTAGGGTGACCTTGTCAGAGGTTCGGGTAGTGACTCTGGAAGGTGCAAGTTGGATGGAGGCAGAAACCCCAGGGAGTGAGAGCCGGAGTAGAATCTTCCTAGTTAGTAGGCAGGTTTGGTAGCGGAGGCATTCATTGAGGCTAAGGAGTTTGGTCATGTCATAGAGCTGACAAGTGTGGGTTAGCCTAGGGGCATTGGTCACTAGTCTGCAAGCCTTGTTTAGGGTGAGTCAAATCTTGTTGAGGGCTGTGGAGGCAGCACCATAGACTGGAAGGCCATAATCGACAAGGGACATTACTGAGGACGTAATGGTAAATCCGAGGGCATCAGGTGGGAGGCAGTCCTTGTGACGGTAGAGGATGCCAAGATGAGCTTTAGCAGCAGAAGCGAGGGCTGAAATGTGGGCATGAAAGGTGAGGGCCGAGTCAAAGGTGATCCAAAGGTATTTGTAAGACTAAACTTGTTTAAGTGGTTGATGAGTGCAGGGGAGGATTTGGAGGTGGGTTGTTGCTGGCATTGTTCTGGTGGTGGGCAAAGACCATTGCCTTCTTTTTTTGAGGTTAATGACTAGTCTGCTCTCCTCAAACCAGTTCTCAGCATCATTGAAAGAATGTTGAAGGGAGTCTTGGGAGGTGGGCTTTCTGTGGGCAGCATAAATAAAGGTGTCATCGGCGTACAGGAGAATATTGCCAGAACAGGCACTGGGTAGGGTGTTTAGATAGAGGCTAAAGAGTAGTGTGCCCAAGATAGAGCTCTGGGGAACCCCAGAGCAGATGGGATGGGTTTCTGAGAGTATCCCATTGTTTTTGACAGGCGGGGAGCGGGCAGATAGGTAACTTGTGCACCAGGCGAGGGGGCCAGCAGAGAAACCTGTATGGTTGAGGGCATTTAGTAGGAGGGGTTGGGAGACAGTGTCAAAGGCCTTAGAGAGGTCAATGAACATTGCTCCAGCTAGGGAACCAGAGTTCAGGGAGGAGTGCAGCAAGTTGGAGAACTCCATTAATGCTGTACTTGTACTTTGACCAGCACAGAAACCATGCTGTTCTGGGCAAAGAATGTCGTACTTTGCTAGATATTCAGTGAGTTGAGTGGCCACCACTTTTTCTAAGGCTTTGGGGGGGGGGCAAGGATGGAGCTTGGACAATAGTTGCTGAGGGTAGACCTGTTACCTCCTTTGTGGATAGGTGTGACTATAGCAGTTTTCCATGCTGTGGGGAATTGCCCCAGACAGAGGAACCGGTTTAGTAGGTCAGTGAGTGGGACCAGGACATCATCCAGGACCAGCTGGAGTATTTTTGGATCCAGGGGGTCACTGCTAGGACTGCTGCTGTTTAGCACTTTAAGCAGGAGTGGTCTGGCTTCCTGGATGGATAGTTTACTTAGATAGAACCGGGGGTGCTGAGGATCTGAGGGTGGTGGGTTGGGGGTTTGGTCGAAAAAGTTACTCGGGAGGACAGGACTATGATCTGTAAAGGAGGAGTTATGGCAGCTGGCAATGTCAGCGGGTCAGTAAAGGTGGAGCCATTGACCATAAGTTGGGCTGGGGAAGGGGGCGTGATTTCCCATTTATTTCTTTTATATTGTCCCAGAAGTTCCGGGCACATCCCCATGAGGAGGTGAAGGTGGCCTGGTAGTGGTCTGCCTTGGCTTTTCAAATGGCCCACGTGCACCTGTTATGTGCAGCATTATATGCCTGTCTGTCAGCCATCAGGCCAGTCTCAGTGGTTATATGCCAGAGGTTATACCTATCCCTGAGCAGTTGGAGAAGGGCAGGGGTGACCTAAGGTGCATTTTGCCTTTTGGAGCGGATCATGTGAAGGGAGCAGAAAGATCACAGGCCTTGTTAACGGCTTGTGAGAAGAGGTCGAGGGCAGCGTCAATATTGGTTGCATGGCAGATGGGAGACCAATCAATGTTTAATTGCTGTATGCTGCAATACAATAATGTACCTTCTACTGCTTCATGTTGATGAATTTCACTGTACACTCCCATTGCCATTTCCCCCAGGATGCACTGTGAGACTAGCAACTTGTTGTTCAGTGTACCCTTCCTGGTGAAATATTTCAATAAATAAATTTCCAGATTGTAGAATGGTAAATACCATGCTACAATCCACATTCTAAATCTGTGCTTAAATCCTGCTCAGAGGTAGGCAAGAGCACAGTTTTAGACCAGCACTGTTGCCTTAACTCATGTTGACATGGGCAGAGAAGTGATTTGTGTTGAAACATGGGTTAAGACAACCACAATGACCAAAATCTGTGCTTTTGTCTTCTGGACCCCTCTCTGGCACCATCCTAGAGAGGGCCACTACCCTTGCCATGCAAGCCTGACCACTGTTAATGGGCCTGGGTTCCCATACTTATTTACTGGGGGTCCTTTCCAAAGATCACAAAGAAAATTGAGATGCCACCCAGAGTACATTTAAGTTGTTCTGATCTCTACCAGTACAACCCCCCTGTATTGTCATACCAACCTACCTCCACAACAGTTGCCCCATACATGGATTTACAGAATCGAACATCCATATCACCCATCATTAATTTCTAGTAATAACATGCTTACTGAAATCAGGCTTTTGAGTCAGACCATTTTAAAACAGTAACAGCATAATTTATTTACATGGGGAGGGTTAGGATGTGGTAGAATGGAATAGAGATTAAGCAGCATTTGAAATTTGCATTTTAAAGATTTAACATTTTCCCAAACAGCATGCCCCCTTTTAATTTTAACCCAAGTCACCTTTTGACAATGCAGCCACCAAACTACCTGACTAACTGCTGCAGGTATTACCAAACCCAAACCCACTGGTACCAGTTCAGAATGACACCACGAATTTTGTCAGTAGGTACCTAAATGCCAAGCTGCAGGCCTGAGGTGCAGCTGGTCGGCTGGCGCTGGCACGCTGACCTGAACCAAGGAACCCCCCACATGTTCCCCTTGATTGCTTTAGACCTTGAATTGGCCTTCAGAGCCAGTGGACTTGAACACAGATAAAAATATATATATATACTGTATATATATGTATATACAGTATTCCACAGGTGAAGGGCAGTTCCTGCCCTCAGTCATGGCTCTGCTGTATTAGTACTCAGATGGCACACATGATTGAAGTCCTGTGGTAGATGGATCAGCAGATGCAGAACCGGGCCTGATGCTTAACACTTGAAAGATGTAGAAGCTGCAGCCTGGATCTTCAGCATGACCAAAAGTCTTACAGCCCATCCCCCTCCTTGGCCCACAGAGGCCCACTGCAGGGCATCACACAAGGCCCGCCAGCCACAAGGGACCCAGACGTGGAAGCATCCTCATGGTTTGGATCCCCCACAGGTCAGGGCAGCCCAGCACTGGGGTACAAACTCACAATCCCTTGCCGCCAGCAGCCCCACTTGATAGGGGTCAGTGAGCTCCCCACCTGGCACTGGGTTTAGGTTGGATTCTTCAGATCATTTCCATTCATTCCTCAATTACCTGCTATGGTGTGTAGTCAAGCAATCTCGGCCACCTTCCCGAATATCAGGCTCTGGGGGGACTGTGCAGAGTCTAAAAATCAAGGGGTTTACCACAACAGTCTCCCATCTTGCTGCATCTCAGGAGCAGACTGCAGGCACCCTCCCAGACAGCACCTGCTCATCCTCCTGTCCCCACAGTCTTTCAATTCCAACACAGTGGCCCCTGTTGTGCTCTGGCTCACACACAAGTTCAGCAACTCTTTTTCAGAAATACATCAAGAAAGTCCCTTTTCTCACCATGCAGGTGCTAGTCGACTCCAGGCAGAAGAGGCTTTCTCTTCAACTTCTTAAAACTTGGGTTACAATCCAGTTTTCATATCCATTTTCCACAATCTAGTTTTTTCTGTCAAAAAACAGTCTTTTAATCTTGTTTTTCCCTTTTCATGCAGACGCCTTGTCTTTGCCAGGATCAGACAGAACCTTTTACACTTTTTCTTACTTCTCTCATCAAAAATCCTTGATCATTCGTGTCTCACCAGTGTGGCACAGATGAAACTAAAGAGGCATTCTCCCCATCCTCTTGACACAAATCCGTCCATTTCCTTAATCCTTTTTCTCAATCCATTTAACCTTTACTCTGAACACTTTTACCGCTGTGATGCAGTTTCTCTGCGCAGCAACAGAATATTGCAGTTCTCCCTCTCTGCAGAGCTGCCTGCAAAATCCTCTCTTTTCTTCTCTAGATGGGGAAAGGCACAACCAGCTCTGGGACCCAGACCGCTGGCAGCTCCCAGGCAGCCCCCTCACAACCCTACAGTCCACCTTCTCCCTAGGGGCTGGAGACCCCCTCCCTGTGGAGGGGCTCCCACCAAACTGAACTCAGAAACCAAAGTTGTTTCCCCTTGGGAATTTTCTGGCAGCTCCCCATTGGCTGGAGCCACTGTCCTCAACCAAAATTAACATGTACAAGATTCCCTCAACACCTCACTGGTTGCTGAAAAGGGCACCCAGATTGTCCCTGGTATTTTTTCCCTAGAGTCTTCACTGAAGCTCTGCTCTTTAGCAGCCTCTTCCCTCTGATGGCCCAATACAAAATTTAGCTTTGTAGTTATTTTCTAGACGGTCGCGAACGCTGAAACTTGTTTTCTTCAGCACCAGACACACTAAGAAATATGTATAGTATAACAGCAGCAGGAATGAGGGATAAATGTTCTAGTTCTACCTGGATTAGGTGAGTGGGGGACCACCAGACTACCAAGGAATTATTTTTTTTATTGTGTCCAGGACTGACAGAGTGTGTGTGTGTGTGTGTGTGTGTGTGTGCGTGTGCGTGTGCATGTGTGTGTGTGTGCATGCATGTGGGGGAGGTTGCTAGCAGGCTGCTTGTGTGCAGTTAAAACACAATTCCCAGAATCATTAACTAGCACTAACCAGGCAGTGTGTTAGCACTTCCAGAAAGCATTTAGTATACCTGTATACCTTATATGCATTAGACAAACCCCCCAGTTGTATGAGCACCTGGCTGCAATTGGTAATCCTGTGCAAAAAAATAACAGTGCCACGCTAACAGGTTAGCACTGCACAGGAGAATGCTTTTTATGTTTTCTTGCACGCATGTGCAAGAAACATAGTGCCATCATACGAGTTTTCCAGAGGTGTGTCAGCCTCTTCCAGTTCAGTCAGTGTGTTTGCAGGCTCGGTCGCAGAGCGCCAATCACTGCTCCAGCTGTCTATGACAGCTGAAAATGCAGTGGCATACAGCTGAAGGGAGAGCTCCACTTGAATGAGCAGAGCTCCCCCACACACACAGGCACGCACGCACGCACACGTGCTCATCGCCCCTCCCCACACTGTGGCGGGCCAGGGGTGCCCAATCCCCCGGCTCCACGCCAAAGATCCAGATGCCACACTGGGAGCCCACCCCAGTGTGGCAAATGATGTTATGGCCGACGGGGTGCCCAATCCCCATCAGCTCCATTGTCTCTCCCCATGCTGTTGCTGGCAGGGGTGCCCAATCCCCATCGGCTCCACTGTCTCTCCCCAGTACTGGGTGCCACGCTGGGAGCCACCCCAGCATGGCAACAGATGCCATGGTCGTGAGGGGTGCCCAATCCCCGTTGGCTCCACTCCCCAGCCATCCTTCTGCCACACAGGAGCCCACCCCCAGCGTGTGGCGTCCGCATCGCCTTTTTACAAAAAAAACTGTAAGAAAAAAATGGTCCTCAGAAATCTCCCTGCCCCCAAACCCGCACCCACTCACTGCGCACCCTGCCTCCCCCACACCCCTCACCCACACATACCTCTGGAGTCCGCGCGATGATCTTGGTGGACCAGGAACACGTCTGCACTCTTCAAAGCCGACCGCTAACTGAGGAAATGCCGGTAAGCTGTGTAATGGGATAGATAGGGTTTTTTCAACTTTGTTGCATATCTCAGCCATTTTTGGGAATTTTTGCACCAAATTTTCAACATGGGGTTTTTGGGACCCCTCCTCATGAATTCCTGCACTGTCATGGCATTACTTGGTCCCGAAGGGTGATTTCACAGCCACTGGGCGAAATCACCTTTCTGGAATGAATAACGAAACAACACTGCCAGTGTTCATAAGGTGGGCTCTCAGAAAGCCTATTTTGAAAATTTGGTGGAAACATTCCTAAAAATGACTGTTTTACGAGCGGGCATTGCGCAGTTCCTACGCACGCTCGTAAGTTCATGAATTTTCAATATTTTCACTCCAGATTTTCAACATTGCCATTTTACCACACCTCCTTATGAGCAGTACAGCTGTCATTTTTCACATCTCGCCCACAACGTGTTTCTGCCCATGTAATGCACAATGACACAGTCGGTGTGCGAAATCAATGTATGGGACACATTAAGAAAATCACAGTGACACTGGTCATGAGCAGAGGTGTTAAAATGGCTATGTTGAAAATTTGGTGAAAAAATTCCCAAAAATGACTGTTTAGGCGCTGCGTTGCGCAGTTCCTACGCACGCTGGCAAGTTTGCGAATTTGTAATATTTGTACACCAGATTTTCAACAGTGCCATTTTACTGCACTTCCTTTTGAGCAGTGCAGCTACCATTTTTCACATCTCGCCCAAAATGTGTTTTCGCACATGTAGTCCACAATGGTACAGTCGGTGTGCGAAAACAATGTTTGGGACAGATTAAGAAAATCACAGTGACACTGGTCATGAGCAGAGGTCTTAAAATGGCTATGTTGAAAATTTGGTGACAAAACTCCATAAAATGACTATGTTACGAGTGAGCATTGCGCAGTTTCCACGCACCCTCGTAGGTTCATGAATTTATAATATTTTCAGTCCAGATTTTCACCAGTGGCATTTTTCCACACCTCCTTACATGGCCAAAATGTGTTTTCACACTTTCAGTGCAGAGATGCGTGGTCGCTGTGGGAAATCATTGTTCGGGACAAGTAAAGAAAATCACACTGACACTGTTCATGGTCGGAGGTCCCAAAATGCCTGTGTTAACAATCTGCTGTAAAATAATCCCCAAACTAGTTACATTACAGGTGTGCATTGCACAGTTTCTATGCACGCTCGTGACTTCATCAGTTTTTTTAAGATTTTCACAGCAGATTTTCAACATTGCCATTTTTTACACCTCCCCATGAACAGTACCACTGTCATTTTTCACATCCTGTTCGGAATATGTCTTTGCACCTGTGGTGCCATATGCCATAGTCACTGTGCAAAAGCAGTTTTCGGCTAACAAACTGATATTGCCACTGTTCATGAGGTGGGGGTCACAAAAAAACCATGTTGAAAATTTGGAGTGAAAATACCAACAAATGCCTGAGGCGTTAGGGTTTCCGACCATAACGCCCCACCCTGTAGAGTATGACAGGCATCAGGGGTGTGACTTGGGATTCTTTGCCTGTCATGCTCATACCATTCCACCCCCACCCACACCCTGCAGCCAGTGGGAGGCATCAATGTGTGCCTCGGACTCTTTGGGACCAAACTTCACCCCATTCTCCTATACCGCACCCATCTCACCGTATTTCCTGATGGAATGGGGTGCACATAAGGGCCAAAGACCCCAAGGCACACCGTGACACTTGTCAGTGTCTGCAGGGTAGGGTGTGGTGAAATGGCATGGTCTTTATGCCTGACGACCCAAAGGCACACCCCAATGCCTGCCACTCTCTGTAGGGTGGTGGTGGGGTTGGCTTCAGTTCAATACTTCGCTGCCATTCCTATTATGCAGCTCTGTAACTTCTACACTACCAATGCCAGTGCCAGCAAGCAAACATTCGGCATTGACAAATGCTTGTTAAAATAGTACCAGCCATGCTTATCACAGTGCAGTGCTAATCCTGTTACAGTGGTACATGGGCCCCATTTTCAGAGTCAGTCATTAGTGTTGTGCACTCCTAAGTGCTGCGCCTGAGATAGTGCACAGCCACAGAAGGTGGTGGTAAATGGCACTCACTCCAGTGAGGAGAGAGTGTGACCAGTAGGGTGCCAGAGGGCTCAGTAATGGGACAAGTCCTCTTCAATGTCTTTATAAGTGGCATTACAGAAGAACTGGAAGGGAAGACATGTTTTTTGCAGATGACACCACAATCTGTAATAGCATTGATAGGTGCAGATGGAGAGAATGAGTGGGGACCTTGAAAAACTCAAAGAGTGGTAAGGGACATGACAGCTTGGGTTCAAAGCCAAAAAGTGAAAAATCAAGCATCTAGGGCATAGAAACCTAGAGGATGAGTATAAAATGTAGAGGAGGTACTGATGGTCACTAAGAAGGAAATCTTTTATGTAGCATTGTGCTCTGTATGCAGGAGAGAATTACTCATTTGCATGGTCATAGTAGTACATATGCACATGCACATGATCAGGTTGGCATCAGTGGATGCTGAATATGACACTCATCCAACCATGCTGTTTCCACATAGCGCAATGTTTAGCACTGTGCTAACCTTCTGAAAATGGGGCCCTAATTGACTAAAAATCCTGGCCAATATCTCTCAATATGCAGAAAGTAAACATAAAAGGGTTATCTTAGCTATCTCATGTATAGTTGTATCTTATTTTGCTTGCAAAACCTTTAACCAATTTCAAAACATTGTGATGTGAGTTAAAACGTTTATAACAAACTAGTTAAAATACAGTTTTTATTTTCTTCTTTCATCTGAATGCTGTCTTAATTTACTTTTAAAAACACAGTCTGGTGGGCTGGCCTAGCAGTGGACCTGAGTTGCACAGAGGTTAGCTGGAGGGAGATATGATTGAGCATCTCGGGGAATGCTCTCCTCTCAGGGAGGGTGAGTCTGACCACCCCGCTCTTCAACATCCACCTAGCTAAGGAGGGCTAGCATGGTAGTGGAGTTGCAAACAAGGAGAGCTCAGGCAGGCACAAAGCAAGCATGTACCTTTATATGCAATTTCATCTTTGGATGCTTGGCTGCCAGGGGATGAAACCAAAGGTAGAAAAACCCTAATGGCAGAATGATCCAACAACCTGCCAAAGATTCTGCACTACTAACCACGCTCTGCTCCTGTCTGAATATGTGTCTCTTTGTCAATGGCCCTCCCCCGCCTGTCCCCAACAATGGGGATATGTGTGTGTGGGGGGGGGACTCTCAGAGCAGGTAAAGGCAAAGGCAAAGGCAATTTTATTTAAAAAGACGCCCAATCCCAAAGGCTCTGGGCTCCGCACAAAACCTTTTTACAGCATTTACAGGTAAGTCTTGGGAATGGTGGGTGATTGGCCTGGAGATGTCAGTGGGAAACGGGGTCACAGGGTGACTAAGGAGATAAAAATCTCTATGGAAAAAAAAGAAATAAAACACAGTTTTAGAAGCTCAAACCTCAAAATAGACTGAATGCCTCCAGTGAGGCATCACAGTAAAGTTATTTAGTATAGAAATATGCAAATTATATGCATATGCCAGCTAAGCTCCTGATGAGAACTGGGCACCGAGGGATTGCAGTTTCTGTTTTCTTCTTTCATCTGAATGCTGTCTTTATTTACTTATAAAATCACAGTCTGGTGGGCTGGTCTAGCAGCTTGGGGGTACCTGTACTGCCTCCCATGTCAGTGGCCCAGTTTTGGGGGTGGACCAGGGTTGCACAGAGGTTAGCTGGAGGGAGATAGGATTGAGCATCTCAGGGAATGCTCTCCTCTCAGGGAGGGTGAGTCAGACCACCCCACTCTTCAACATCCACCTAGCTAAGGAGGGCTGGTAGGGCAGAGGATTTGCAAAGGGGGAGGGATCAGGCAGGCACAAAGCAAGCATGTACCTTTATATGCAATTGCATCACTGGATGCTTGGCTGCCCAGGGGATGAAACCGAAGGTAGAAAAGCCTCAATGGCAGAATGATCCAACAACCTGCCACAGATTCTGCACTACTAACCAGGCTCTGCTCCTGTCTGAATATGTGTCTCCTTGTCAATGGCCCTCCCCCTCCTGTTCCCAACACAGGGGATGGGTGTGTGGGGGGGGGACTCTCAGAACTGGTAATTCCTCGGAATGGTGGGTGATTGGGCTGGAGATGTCAGTGGGCAACGGGGTCGCAGGGTGATTAAGGAGATAAAAATCTCCATGGAAAGAAAAAAGAAATAAAACACAGTTTGAGAAGCTCAAACCCCCAAAACAAACTGTGAATGCCTCCAGTGAGGCATCACAGTAAAGTTATTTAGTATAGAAAAATGCAAACTATATGCATATGCCAGCAAAGCTCCTGATGAGAATTGTGCACTGAAGGATTGCAGCAAAAATATGTATTTATTTTCTTAACCAAGAAACTTTATTAAACAAAACATTAAAATAAAAACAAAAACTAAATCAAAACATGGTCCACAGAGTACAAACTAGCAAAGCTTTTGACTCACACTATCATAGTTCCTGCAGTGTTTCCCAAGCATTCAGCTCAGATAAGTTGCTGGACTAACACAGTAATTAATTACACATAAATCTGATCAAAAATTTAACTTGGAAAAATGCATGTAGCCCCCTATGTTTATGTTAGGAATAACCTAAGTAATAGCTTCTCATACAAATATGTTTTAACAGTAAATGAGGGCAGCACTTATTTAAAAGAATAAACTACAGCATTTTAAATTAGCCCTAAATGTTTTTTGTCACAGCACAATATTCTGAAATTTGATTAATGCAAGCAAAACAGATGGAAACCCCCATAAAGAAGTAGAGTAAGAGACAGCCCTGTGTTGTTTACCTTCTGCTCTGTAGCATTAGACATCCTCTCATTAGGCCAGCAGCTCCCTGTATGCAACAGGAAATGAGTACAGGGGCAGGCCATTCAAGGGGGAGGGGTCATTTCAGAATGTAGTCCATTTCAGTATATAGTTTATTTATTTCACTATATAGTGTATGTGGATTTTTCAGTCTATAGTGTATGTATTTCAATATATAGTGTATGTGTTTCACCATGTAGTGTATTTGTTTCAGTATAAAGTGTATGTGGCTTTTGTTAAATACACTGTGTATGTCTTTCAATATGTAATATATTTCTTTCAGTATAGAATATGCAAGATTTTTCAAAAGATAGGTTAAGTGTTTTAATATATAGTGTATTTTTTTCAGTATTTAGTGCATGCAGATTTTTCAATGCATAGTGTATTTATTTCAATAGATAGTGTATGTATTTCAATATAAAGTGTAGGTGTTTTAGTATATAGTGTATTTGTTTCAGTAGACAGTGTATGTGGATTTTTCAATGTGTAGTCTATGTATTTCAATAGATAGTGTACGTATTTCAATATGTAGTGTGCTTGTTTGAGTATATACTGTAGTATATGCAGTTCTTTCAATATATAGTATATGTGTTACAATGCATAGTATATTTGTTTCAGTAGATAGTTTATGTGGATTTTTCAGTCTGTAGTGTATGTATCTCAATAGGTAGTGTATATGTTTCAGTACATTGTACATTTGTTCCAGTATATAGTGTATGTGGATTTTCAGTACTCAGTATGTGTATATCAGTAGACAGTGTATGTATTTCACTATATAGGCAGTATATAGCACAGTGGGTTAAGGCTCTGAGCTGCAGATCTGGAGACCTGGGTTTGAATCCCACAGCTGCCTAGGTGCATACTGTGTGATCCTGAGCAAGTCACTTTACTTCCTTGTGCTCCCAGGTCACATCTGAAAACAAGCTTCGGCTTAGTGTGCTACTCCTGGTTTAACAATGTTCCCCTTCCCTATATAGTGTAATCATTTCATGATATAATGTATGTATTTCACTATATGATATATATATATATATATGTCAGTAGATAGTGTATGTGGTTTACTACATTGTGTATGCATTTCACTATATAATGTATATATTTCACTATATGACGTATGTATTTCAATATATAGTGTATGTGTTTTACTATACAGTCAGATATTCTGAATTATGCCCCTTCAGCACAAACTCAATGACTAATAAATCTGTAATCCATCTCAGCAGATGAACAAGAAATTTGAGTGAACAGATTAACAGAAATGTTTCCACTCCAAAAATGGAACTAAGTACAAAACATTGAAGTAGCCATTTACCTTTGCCTTCGCTTGCTCAATCACAGCAGACTGTAGCATACAGCAACACAGTTCAGGCCATAATGTTAAAAGACAAGACATATATATTAGCATACACAGGTGTGCAGATGAGACTACAGTAGTATAAATAAAGTAACACAGTCAACTGAATGTCTTGTCAGCCTGAGCCTGCCCTACAGTACAGTGTAACTGACTACTGACTGCATAAGCATATTGTGCATTGATTACCAACTACCGCTATCAATAATAAACAGCATGTTAAAATCAAATTCAAAGCCAAATGTGCCCCCCAAAACTACTTTGCATATGGTCAGAACAGTAGAGCAAAGTCTGACTGAGTCAGAAATATAAGATTATGAAAAAAAGAGAGGCTCTAGTCTGTCTCCAACAACCCACTCTTGTCTCCTGTCTGAGTCTGAATAAATTTAAAAGAACAAAGAAGAGGGAAAATCCACACACTGGCACACCCATCTTTTCAGTGTTATTTATGTCACAATACCCTGATTTCATATGATAGATTGTTCCGGATATCCTCTCATTTTACATCAAATAGCTCTGGTTCTGTCTCTGATGAGATTATGGGAAAAATGTGCAGTGCCACTGCTACCCACCCAGGCCCCAACCAAATTACCAGGCCAAATCCTTACCCAACCCACCACATTAAACCCACAGAGAATGAGATGAGATCATGAGAGTGAGCCAGTCGAGGCAATGAATGCACCACTTGACACTTTGAGAGTTCAAATTAAAAGGTGAGACTCTCCTGAGAGAATCATTCAGACACTTGTATCACTTTAACTTACTGTTCCTCAGGTTCCAAACTTCCAGAAATCCTGCTCATCCACAGTCTGTCATCGTCAGCTCACTCAACTGACTCACTGTTGCACCACAGGCTAGCTCCAGGCTCCAAGTAAGGCTGCAGCGCGCACCACACCACACCCACCAACTGGACCAACACAATGACTATGAAGGATTCTTCCCTTTCCCTTCCAACAGACCATCACCAGCCCATTACTACCACTCAGCTCCGGACCTGCCCATCAAGACTTCTCTGTTGTTGGTCTCCTGAACTTGACACTCTGTTCTCAGTCTCAAACACTAAGCAGGAAAGCAGCCGCACTAAAAAATTGATGTCAGGTGGCACTCAGGCAGTCATAGCTCCTCACTCACTGCTGGTTGGCTGCACAGTGCACATCACCAACCCACCAGACCAGTCCTCATCCTCTCAGGCAGCTCACCACTCACTCAACTCCCTCTCCCCTAGTGACCAGGATGACCAACCACCACACTTCTCCTTTCTCTGGATGGTGTAGTCACTCAGTCCACTCTGTTACGTTGCTTAGATGCTCGTGGAATGCTGCTACTATGGCTAGGCCTCTCACTCTCTCTACTACTCTGTTCTTCTTGGAGTTGGATCTCTGATCTCCTCCAGGCTCCCTCTGCTCTGCTGCAGTGCCAGTGAGCTCAGTCCTCTTCTCTCCTTTAAGTCCTTCCTGCCTGGCCCAGGGTCCTCTCTTGCCCGACAGACGCCCTTCCCTCCTCTGTCCTCTCTGCTCTCTCAAGCCCAAGTTGAGGCCTCTCTGATGCTCCAGGCTCCCACCTGCTCCATCCTGCTCATACTTCTCCTCCGTGTGTGACCAGACCATCCTACCTGCTCCTACTACTGGCTCCTACCTGCTCCTATTACTGGCTCCTACACAGTGCAGATTGCTGCAGAAGAATACTGTGGACCCACTGGACCAGCACTGGACAAAGTAACTTGACTGTCGGTCACAATGAAAAACCATCTCCCTCACCTCACTGCTGCTACCAATGCGCTCCACACCGCCTCGTGCAGTCCCAGACACTCAGTGTGCACAAAACTCCTTGTTCCTCCTTCTCTCTTTGCTCGTTGGTGGATGCTTGGCACCCAGAAGCCAGGAGTGCATTAATTGGCTGAAGGAGCACAACGCCACGGTTCGACTGTTAGAGATGAGATGGTTAGAAAGAATCTCGATTCTCACCCCCTCCCCAAAAAAAAGGAGTAAACGGTGTCAGGCAGTAGCTGAAGCACACTTGGCAAGCCAAAACGTGAAAAAGCCATGACGGAATCGTCAACTGTACTTAAATTCAACTGCTCTTTTATTATGACTGCAATTCAGTGGAATTGCAACTAATTGTAACTGCATTAAACTGCAACCCATGATTCCAACAGCCGACAGCAGCTCTGAGGTCTAGTAATTCACACCCTACCTCTGTACCTCCTTTTTTGCTTTTTCCCCTTTCCTGGTTCCCCCAAGTGGGATTATGAGTCCCCTAACCCTGTTCCTCTCATGTTTAAACCCATTAATGGTCCTTGGTACCACAACCTCCACTAGTAAAATGTTCCAAGGCTCCCCCACCTTTCCCGTGAAGTAAAACTTCCTCACTTCCTTCTTGAATTTACCTTCCACTAATCTCTAGTTGTGCCCTCTTGTGCAGAATCTTGATTTCTAATAAACAGCACCTCACAATTTATAATATTTATATTCTTTATGAATTTGTAAGTCTCTGTCACACCCTTCAACTCCTGTCTGGCCTACAATGAGTACATGTTCAGGGCGTTTAGACATTCCTCATATGATCAGTCCAGTTGTGACTGATTTATTTTTCTGATCCTTCATGCAGTGATTCCAGTATATCAATGTCCTTTCTCAGGTAAGAATTCCAGAAATGGACACAGTACTACAGGTGAGACCTCACCAGTGATCTGTATTTGGGCAATATCACCTCGCCCCTCCTACTGTCAGCACCCCTCCCTATATACCCCAGCATGCTAGATGCCTTTTTAAAGGACTTGTTGCACTGGCTGGTTTGGCTTACTTGACTAAGCCACTAATGAGGACTCCCAGATCTCTCTCCCCTCTGAAGTGGTAAGCTTAACCCCCCATTTAGTACTCTGTGCATGGGTTCTCATTCCATAAGTACATCACCTTGCATCTCTTGTTATTGCATCTCAAATGCAAGACCTTTGACCAACTCACAAGTCTTTCTAGATCCCTCTGGAGTTCCCTCACCCCTTCCTCACTGTCCATCTTGAGGCAGAGCGTTGTGCCATCAGCAAAGAGACATATCTTACCCTTGATACTATTCCCTATGCCACTAATGGACATATTAAATTGGACAGGTCCAAAGACTGATCCCTGCGGCAACCCACTTGTGACCTCCTGTCCCCAGATTTGACCCTGTTAACCGCCACCCTCTGCTGCTTTCCCCCTAAACAGTTTCATAGATACATAGATACATAGACAGTATCAGCAGATAAGGGCCTATGGCCCACCCAGTCTGCCCATTTGAGCTTGTAAGTTCAGTTTATGTTTTCCTAGAAATCTGTTGCCCTTTACCCCTGACCTCCAGAATTCCTTTATGTCTATTCCATGCATTCTTAAATCCTCCCGTGATTGTTTCAGCCCCCACCACTTCCTTTGGCAGGGTGTTCCACTTGTCCACCACCCGTTCTGTGAAGAAATTCTTCCTCACGTTTCCTCCGAATCGTCCTCCCTCCAAATTCATCCCATGCCCTCTAGTCCTAGAACATCTTTTTAGCTTAAAAATAGTGCATTCCTGCACCCTGTTCCTCCCTGTAAGATACTTAAATGTCTCTATCATATCCCCTCTCTCCCTCCTCTCCTCCAGGGAGTACATGTTCAGTTCCTTCAACCTGTCTTCATAGGACTTGTGATGCAATCCATGCACCATCTTTGTTGCCCTCCTCTAAACCTTCTCTACCCTGTCTATGTCCTTACGTAGGTATGGTCTCCAGAACTGTACACTGTACTCCAGGTGGGGCCTCACTAGTGTCTTGTATAGTGGAATTATGACCTCCCTTTTCCTGCTGGTGATGTATCCCAGCATCCTATTTGCTTTACCTGCTGCCTTGTCACACTGTTTCCCTACTTTGAGGTCATCAGAGATGATAACCCCAAGATCCATTTCCTGCTTGGTGCATGCTATATCCTCACCCCCCAACTGATATATTGTACCAGGATTTTTGTGCCCCATATGCATTATTTTGTACTTCTTTGCATTAAATTTCAACTGCCAAACCCTGACCATTCTTCAAGTTTCTGCAGGTCCCTTCTCATTCTGTCTACACCCTCTGGTGTCTACTCTGTTACAGAGCTTTGTGTCAACAGCGAACAGTGAAATTCTGCCTTCTAGGTCCTGCACAATGTCACTGATGAAGATGTTGAATAGGACCAGTCCCAGCACTGATCCCTGTGGTACCCACTGGTCACTCTTCCCTCTGTGGGTGACAGCCATTACCACCACCCTCTGTGTCCTGCCACCCAGCCAGTTACCTACCACCACTCTACTGTCCTGCCCACACCCATATTCCCCAGTTTGTGTAATAGTCTTCTATGTGACACAATGTCAAAGGCCTTGCTGAAGTCCAGATAGGCCATGTCCACTGCCTCCCTGATCCACCTCCCTAGTCACCTAGTCAAAAATTCATCGAGGTTGGTCTGACATGACCTCCTCTGGTGAAACCATGCTGCCTTGGGTCCTGTAGTCCATTGACAACCAGATGTTCCACCAGTCTCTCCTTCAGTAGTGCTTCCATGATCTTCCCACTACTGAGGGTGAGGCTGACTGGTCTATAGTTCCTGCTTCCTCTTTGTTCCCACTTTTGTATAAAGGGGACTACATCTGCTGTCCTCCAGTCTTTGGGTACCTCCCTGTTTCCAGTGATTGGCTAAACAGGATGGCGGAGGTTCAGCCACCACCTCTCTTAGTTCTTTAAGGACCCTGGGGTGCACCCCATCTGGCCCCATTGCTTTATCAACTCTTGTTACTTCCAGTTCCTTCAGGACCCTTTCTTGTGTAAAGGGACTTGTGTTCATTTCTGCACCATTCTCACCCCTTGTACTCCCTTCAGACCCATTACCCTCCTCTTCCTCAGTAAAGACTGAGCAGAAATACCTGTTCAATATGTCAGCTTTACTGTTGTCATCCTCCACGTGGCCCCCATCCTCCCCCTTCAGTCTCACTATCCCTCCCTTTGCCTTTCTTTTTTCACTTATGTACCTGTAAAAGGTTTTGTCCCCTCTACCCACTGATTTTACAATGTGTTCTTCTGTCTGAGCTTTGGCTTCTCTTATGGACCTCCCTGCCTCCCTTTGCTTCTCCTGGTACTTCTCCCTATCCCCTTCTGCCTGTGTCTTTGTGTATTGCCTGAATGCAATCTTTTTGGCTTTCACTTTCTTTGCTACCTCTTTGGAAAACCATAATGGTCTCCTCTTCCTTTTCCTCTTGCTAACCTGCTTAATGCATAATTCTGTTGTTCTTGTAATCCCCATTTTAAATACTACCCACTGTTCCTCAACCCCTAATTCCTGTCCCATTCCCCTTAATGCCTCTTTCAAGTATCTCCCCATTTTCCCAAAGTCTGCCCCCCTAAAATCCAGGATATGTGTTTTTGTGTGGTTTTGGTTCTGCTCTTTCTGTGATTTCAAACCACAGTGACTGGTGGTCACTGTTCCCAGGTGCTCCCCACTGTTACCCCCATCACACTGTCCCTGTTTGTGAGCACAAGGTCCAGTATTGCCTTCTGCTGAGTTGGTTCCATGACCAGTTGTTGAGGAAGGCACCCTGAAGGATTCCAGGATAAATCTGCTCCTAGTTGATGCTGCTGCTGGGATGCTCCAGTCCACGTCTGGAATACTGAAGTTTCCAACCAGTACTACCTCACCCTTGTCTGCCATCCTTTGGATGGCTAGCATCAGCTCCCTATCTGTTTCTTCCTCCTGGGCTGGTGGTCTATAGACCACACCTGTGCGGAAGGCTGTCCCCATTTTCCTTTCCAGCTTAACCCACAGTATCTCTCCCCCATTTTGTTCCTCCTGGATCTCTGTGGCCCTTATGCCATTTTTCACATACAGTGCCACTCCTCCTCCCTTCCTGCCTGTTCTGTCTCTTCTGAATGTGTTGTAGCCAGGTATGGCCATCTCCCAGTCATGGTTATCATTACACCAGGTTTCAGTGATGGCCACAATGTCCAGGTCTGACTGCACCATGACAGCCTCCAGATCTTCCATCTACCACCCACTTGACTAATCACTTCTCTACTCCTAAGTCCTCTAGCCTTCTGAGCAGCTTCCTGTGTGGCACAGAATCAAAGGGTTTGATGAAGTCAGAGTAGAGCAAATTCACCATCTGGCCTCTGTCCACCACTCTAGTGATCCAGTTGAAAAACACAATCACGTTTGTCAGACGCAATTTTACCAACACAGCCCTGCGCTGCCTGCTGTCCTGCAGCCTGTTATTCTCTAAGTAAGCCACTAGTCTTTGCTTCACAATGGTTTTCATTAATTTTACTACACTGGAGGTTGCCTGGATAATAATTTTCCACCTCTCTTTTAGAGTGAGACTGCATCCAGAGTTCTCCAATCCCATAGCACAATCCTGGCACTAGCGAGTTGATAAATAGCTGTGACAAGGGCTCTGCCAGCTCAGAAGCAAATTCCCCAAAGTACCCTGGGGTGCAAGGCATCCAGGCCTGGGGCCTTGTCCATACTAAGGACTGCTAACCTGTTCCTTGCTCATTCAGCAGTGATCACCACCCACCCCATTTTCTATGCCCCATGTGACTGCCTTGCTCCTGCTTTGCAATAGAGATCCATCGTCCTCTACCATGAACACTGATCAGAGATAATTGTTTAGGACAGTGGCCTTCTACTAATTGTCTTCCACCACCTTTCTCTCCTCAGCTAGCCTGATAGTCCATCCCTGGCCTTCCTTTTCTCCCAACTATATCCCAAAAAATTCCTTTTCCCTCCTGCCACACCCTTAGCAATAGCAGCTCTGTGTCTTCCTTCACCATTTTTACCACTGCCTTCACCTCCTTTAATTTTCCTGATATTCTTCCCTTTTCTTCTCCCCTTTGGCCACCTTGTACCATATAAAGGCCTTCCTTTTCATCTTCACAGCTTCCCGGACCTCATGAGAGAACCAGATTGGTCTCTTATGCTCATTCCTTTTTGCAACCTTCTTGGTGCAGGGGTTTGTTTTCTCCAGAATTGCCCCCTTGATCATTTTCCACTTTTTCTCTACCCCCTTTTTTTGGTCTACCCCAATAAATTTCCCTAATCCTTTCTATCATCTGGGTAAAATCTGTCTGTTTGAGATCCAGAACCACGACCCTTAAGGGGGGGTCAGAGTTCCTCACAGCCATCTCAAAGCACACAGAGCTGTGATGGCTAGACCCCAATAGTTTCCTGACTGCCACCCTGCCTACCACCACTGAGTTGGTGATTACAAAGTCAAGGATGGTGTCCTGCCATGTGAGTTCCCTACCCAGCTGCACCAGCGGACAATCCTGCATCATATCTGCAGCACCTGACTCCTGGAGCTCATTGGCAACCGAGGTATCCCAAACAATGTCCAGCAGATTCAGATCCCCTACCATCACTAGCTACCTGTTTGCTACCTCTCCTAATTTCTTCACCCGATTCCCTATCTCCTTGCTCATTTTGCCCTCGTGGCCTATAGCATACTCCCATGCTAACACTTTTACCAGCAGCCAGGCTAGCTGTACCCAAATCAGCCCCACCCTCCCTCCTTTCTTCTTGATAGTTCCTTTGTCTGTAGCTTCAATACCCCCCATAAAGAAGAGTGCTCTCTTCCTTCTAGGACATCTACTGTTGGTTAAGCTGCCTTCTCATATCACTTTCCTAAACTCTGGTCCACCCTTACTCTATCAACATGCTATGCCCTTTCTGCTTTCTCCCTGAAGTCTCTTGTTTGCGTCTTTTCTATGCCCACCTGCAACTATACATGACCATCTATCTTTTGACTTCCTCACTGACAATGATATTGCCCTGGCCATTTTGGTCCCCTCTTTATAACTGTATGAGTAATTGCCCCCTGCCTGTCAAACCCCCAATTGTATCTACTACATGTACCTGTTGTACTGATTTGCCTTTCAATGTTTATGATTATGCTCCTTTGGTATACTGTACTGCTGTAAATGACTTCTGTTTTTGTAAAGCTGTCGATACTATTTATATCTTTCTCCTCTTATACTATCTCCTTACCACTTATCCCCATGACGCATCTTGAAGAAAGCTGTTGGAAGCTCAATATGTCTTTTCTGGTGAAACTTTTGAAATCAATCCATTAATTAATAAATGATGGTCCACAAAAATAGCAAACTTTTGACCTAGCATGCTTATTCCCTCACTCATGAGATAAAGGTTATCTCCCTTACATAACCTTCTATCCCAGAAGTTACTCCAATCTCCCACATATCCATGTCCCTCCTCCCAACACCACTTCTTCAACCAGGCATTGAATGCCTTACTTTCCTTCTGCCTTACACTAATCTTGTTGCTCTTCCCTCTGCCCCACACTGGTAGCACTTTTGAGAAAGTTAATGAGACCCCCCCCATAGTTCCCCTTCCAGCTTCTGGAAGTTAGATTTAACTTCCTCCAAGCTTTGATCTGCCAGGTCATTTGAACCCAAGTGTACAAGGACAAATGGCATCTCCCCCATCTTGTCTATTGTCCTCCCTATTCTATCTGTCCCTGTCTCTAATGGCTGATGCACCTGGTAGGCATCTGACCTCCCTCCCCTCCTTTCAAGTACTCTGGTGTGTGATTGAATCACAACATAATCTTCACCTGCATCAATGCCATCCCTAAAAACAAAACGAGCACTAGCCAGAGCCAATAGGGCTATGAAGAGCTACCAAATGACCAAAGTTACACAAGTGCGTATAAATTATGGAATGCCCAGGTGTAACTTGACCATTTTTTGGAGGTGTTGCACCAAATTTTCAACATGGTCTTTTTGGGACCCCTCCTCATGAAGAGTGCCAGTGTCATTTTGTTCACTTGTCTCAAAAGGTGATTTCACAGAGCAAACGTGCTATTCTGTGCCACAGGTGTGAAAATATGTTTTGGGCAGGTTGTGGAAAATGTCAGCTGCACTGTTTTGAAGGAGGGTTGCAAAAATGGCAATGTTGAAAATGTGGAGTGAAAATATTAAAAATTGGCAAAGTTAGGAGCGTGCATAGAAACTGCACAATGCATGCTCGTAATGCAGTCATTTTTTTGAACTTTTTCACCAAATTTGCAGCATGGGCTTTTGGGACCCCACCTCATGAACAGTGGCACTGTCATTTCATGAATCAGTCCTGAAAGGTGATTCCGTGCAGCGACTACAAAATCATCTTTCGGAATCAAGTAACAAAGTGACAGTGACAGTTTTATGAGGTGGGATCCCAAGAACCCCAAGTTGAAAATCTGGGGCAAAAATTCAAAAAAATGGCTGATTTAATAGCAGAAGTTGAAAACCCCCATTGAATGGCATTATAGCATGCTTATCTTTGATTCTTTAGTTTGCGGTTTGATTTTGAAGAATGCAGACATGTCCCGATCCAGAAAAGATTACAGTGCTGACCTCCAGAGGTGAGTATGGGGTAAGGGTGTGTGTGGGGAGGTGGGTGCTCAGTGGGAGGGTAGGGATGGGGGAAGGGGACTGGAGCGATGATGAGGCACCGTTTTCTCTTTTACAGAAAAAAAAACATGACTGGAGTGATGACGAGGGACCATATTCTTTTTTACAAAAAAAAAAAAAGAAAACATTTGGGCACACTGGGGTGGTCTCTCAGTGTACCACAAGACTAGGGGAGTTGTACATTATGCCAACATGGGGATTGGGCACCTCGATGTCAGTGGCGGGTGGCGGGAAGAACAAAACAACAGTTAGGCACACTGGGGTGGGCTCCCAGTGTGCCACATGAGTGGAGGGGGTGCACATAATGCTGACACGGGGATTGGGCACCCCGGTGTCGGTGGGTAAAATGAAAAATCTTTGGGCACACTGAGTGGGCTCCCAGTGTGCCCCATGAGTTGGGTGAGGGCCACAGAATGCTGCGGAGCTGGCGGCGGTGACAGCTGTGCATGCGCGGCACTCACGCATGTGCAGGTGCAGTGGATGGCAGTTTGCCTTTCACAGTATGATGGCACCAGCATAACTGTGCACGTGCAGTTCATGCACTGGAATGTGGAAGTAACAGCCAAAATAGTGCAGCTGTTATTCCGTAGCAGCCGATCGTGGCAGAGGATTTCAAGCTTCCTTGGGCATTCGGAAGGATACTTCCAAATGTCCTATGGAAGTTTCCACAATCGGCTGTTTTTAGAGCTATGTTCCGATCCCAATGGGTCTGTAAGCTCTGCCCACAGCCCTAAAAATACCTTCCCAAACTTGGTGCACTAGTCTGCAAGGAAACCTCCTTCCCACTCCTGTCCACTATGACATCATGCTTAAGTTGTTCTTCCTGGTACTTGACTACATGGACATGGTAAAGAAAGCAAAAAAACAGCATACAAAACTATATTCTGGGACTATTTATTAAACTACATGGTTCCTGAAGAACTGCATCCAGGAGCACATTCATGCTGATCAGGGACACTGGTTTATCATGATTGAAAAAGGACAAAATCCATTTTGCTTAATGGAAAAAAACAGTATTATCACTGATGTCTACAAAGCTAAAATCTGTTTCACTGGTGCTTTGTTTTGTTAGCTTTAACAATTTTTTTTCTTGGCAAGCATGCATTTTAACAGTTTTACTTCTAACATTGTGCAGCAATCCTTGTGGTTATTAAAAGTAATAAACTCTTTGAGAAGCTTAGCCTGCACCTCACTGTGGTTTTGTGTCCTATATGTATGCACAGTCCTCCCACTATTATCAAATATGTATACACAGTCCTCCCACTATTATCAAATATGTATGCACAGTCCTCCCACTATTATCAAATATGTATGCACAGTCCTCTCACTATTATCAGTGCCTATTCACTGAAGTGATCTGAGTGTGCAGATCTTAGAGGCCAGTGTATGTGTGTGCGTGTGTGTGTGCGTGTGTGTATAGCTGACCTCATGTATAGCATCCTAAGTTGACCAGGCCTCATGTGACAGAAGCAGCACTATGATCCCATCACTCAGGGACGATGGCAGAAGCAGAAACACTATGGCCGTCATCACTGAGGAGTGACAGCAGCAGCAGGAGCAGCACTATGGCTCCCGTCCTTCAGAGTTAATGGCAGCAACATTACAGCCTTCACCCCTCAGGGATGATGGCAGCAGCACTATGGCCTCTATCCTTTAGGAGTGACAGCAGCAGGACTGTGGCCTCTATCCTTCAGGGGTGACAGCAGCAGCACTATGGCCTCTATCCTTTAGGGGTGACAGCAGCAGGACTGTGGCCTCTATCCTTCAGGGGTGACAGCAGCAGGACTGTGGCCTCTATCCTTCAGGGGTGACAGCAGCAGCACTATGGCCTCTATCCTTTAGGAGTGACAGCAGCAGGACTGTGGCCTCTATCCTTCAGGGGTGACAGCAGCAGCACTATGGCCTCTGTCCTTCAGGGGTGACAGCAGCAGCTCTATGGCCCCATCCCTGAAGGGTGGTAGTGACAGCAGCAGAAGTAGCAGTATAGCCCTCATCCCTTAGGGGTAATGGCGGCAGCTTTATGGCCCTCACCCTTCAGGGGTGACAACAGCAGCACTATGACCCCCATCCCTCAGGTGTGATGGCAGCAGCAGCAGCACTATGGCTCCGTCACTCAGGGTGAAGGTGACAGCAGCAGCAGCAACACTATGTTCCCCAACTCTTAGATGTGATGGCAGCAGCAGCACTATGGCCTCCCACCCCTGAGGTGTGATGGCAGCAGCAGCACTATGGCCCCTGCCTTTCTGAGGTGATGGTAGCAGCTGCACTACACCGCCTGTCCCTCAGGTGTGACAGCAGCACTATGGCCCTCATCCCTCAGGGGAGATGGCAGCACTATACCTCCTATCCCTCAATCATAATGGCAGCAACACTACATGCTACATCCCTCAGGTGTGACAGCAAGAGCACTATGGCCTAATCTAGCAGGGGTGACAGCAGCAGTACCACTATGACCCCCATCCTCAGGTGTGATGTCAACAGCAGCACTTTGGCCCCATCCCTCAGGGGTGACAGCAGCAGCACCTCTATGGACCCCATCCCTCAGGTGTGGTGGCAGCACCAGTACTATGGCCTCCTCCCTCTGATGTGTCAGTGGCAGCTGTATGGCCCCCATCACTCAGGGAGGAGAGTAGTAGCACTAAGGCCTCAATCTCTCTTAGGTGGGATGGCAGCAGCAGCAGCAGCACTGCAGCCTCCATCCCTCAGGGGTGAAGGCAGAAGCACTACAGACCCCATCCATCAGGTGCGATGGCAGTAGCAACAGTGCAGTCCCCATCCCTAAGAAGTGATAGCATTAGTGGCTGCACTACCATCCTCTTTCTTCAACACCCACACTTCACCAGCCCAGGTTACAAATTTCTGGGTCTCTTAACATGTGAGAGAGCAAACGTGAATTAAGCCGAACCACTAGACACTTAGGTGGACTCTCTAAGTTTGGTCCTATCTAACATTTAAATGCCTGAATTGGCTTCTTTGAAATAAAGTGCCTCCACCTAAGAAATCCACAAGTGATTAGTGGAGGACCTTCTAATGGAAAATCATGCATCTCCCAAACATGTGGTTACCTTTTTTTTTTTTACTGTACTTGGTTTCCATGAAAAGGGGTCTCTCAGTTTTCATTAACGAGTTCAAGTGTGAACTGAGCACCACTCTTTCACTGGCATCATACAGCACCTGGGGCCTTATCTTCTGTGAGTCCCTTAGTGTGCTTTCTGGCTTGGGTGTGGTTGCAGCAGCCCACTCAACCCTAATGGCACTATACAGTGGCAGGCAGAGTGGCAACAACATTTGGGCCATATAGCAAATGCAAGGGCACACAGATGCTAATGCCCCTCAACTCATTTAGGAGAACACAACAAGAAATAGCAGCAGCCCCATTCTGCCCACTGGCATCATACAGTATCTGGGACTTTACCTGCTTTGTTCCTCTGAGTGTGCAGTCTGGCCTGGGTGCTGTTGCAGCACATCACCCACCCACACCAATATCATGCCGTGGCAGGTAGGGCAACAACAGCACCCAGGTCATACAGCAAATTCAGGAGTACACAGAACCTAAGCCCCCCATTCAGGGGCACACAACTAACAACAGCAGCATGGAGAACTGCCAATGCTTATACCATCAGCAGCCCAGCTCATCCACCCAGCTTAACATTTTGTGTGCTAGTATGTTTAAAAATATACAGATTCTGGATGTATATTTATGCCCACAGTTTCCTAAGGATTAAAAACACTCCCAAAATTAAAAACAAAATAATGGCAGAGGCTGGTGGTGCAAAGCACTGGCAAGTGGGATATCTGGATCTGTGAGCTGAACTGATCCAGACTCCTCTGCCCTGGACTAGTGGGGTTTGAATCATGATGCAGAGGCAATGCATGCTTATCTGAGGGGGGCATACCTCAGGGGGTGACGGAGGCTACATTTATGTTGTAGGTGACCACACAGTGTTGTAAGACCCCTCCAGATTGGTTGATCCCACAGAAAGACATCCAGATCAGCAAACACGCCTTGAGCCTCCTAGCTCAGCAAGACTAACAATTCAACTTCCCAGAGACACACATTTAAATAAATGCAATTAAGGACACCTGAATGAACACCACCACTCCCCCGCGTGATTCTCCAAGTGTGCTGATACTAAGCTTTTTAGGGGTTTTAGTCATGCATTGTAAAAATAGCTGAGGCACATACTTGTTTTCTCCACAAAAACATTACCCTCTGGATGGAGAGCGGTTGCATACGCTGACCATAGGGTTAGATGCAGAGCAGTCAAACTTTAAACCTGACACTCCCACCCATGCTGCCCTGCCCAGTTCTCTGAATGGGCTGAGACTTAGTTTTTCTTGTCGTTGTTGTTTTAAATGATCTAGTGTGAAAAATGTTTAGGCATATACTTCTGCACAAAAACATTACTTTCAGGTTGGGGAGCAGTCACATCAGCTGATTGAATGAAGGGTTACATGCAGGAGCAGTTAAACTGTAAACCTGACATCCCCACTCCTGCTGCCTAGTCCAGTTCCACAAGTATGCTAATACTTACCTATGTTTCTTGTTTTTTATGCCATCCAGTGTAACATAATTAATAAAAGAAGTTTAGGCACATGCTAAATGAAAACTGTGCTTTCAGGATGGAAAGCAGTCCTCACCTGACAAAAAGGCTGAAGGAAAACACTGGTGGTTAAACTGAAGTATGGGTGGTTACAATAAAACAATGTGGATGGTTTCCTTACTGATTCCATACGCAGCAAAACAGAAAGAACGCACAGCTGACCAGCATCCATTTTAAGATGCTAAAATCGTGGGGTTTCCATGTAGTGATGTGATTTCCATGAGGCATAAGTGAAACATAGAATTTGATAGCAGATAAGGACCACTTGGTCCACCTAGTTTGCCCATTTCACTACCTAATGGATAAGCTGCAGATCCTAGTTAACCAACAGCCTACTTCCTCCTACCCACCACTAGAATTGCCTTATGTCTGTCCCATGCATTCTTGAATTTCCCCACTGTTTTTGACTCTATGAGCTCCTCAGGAAGGCTGTTCCATGCATCTACAACCCTCTCTGTGAAGAAATACTTCCTCACATTACCTCTGAGCTGTTCCCCCTCTATCTTCAAATTGCACCCCCTTTTTCTTGCACATCTCTTTTTCTGAAAGATGCTACCCTCTTGGACTTTGTTGATTCCCTTGAGGCATTTGAAAGTTTCTATCATGTCCCCCCTCTCCCTTCTTCCTCGATGCTATACATCTTAAGCTCCTTTAGTCTTTCTTCATATGTCTTCTGGTGCAGACCCTGCACCATTTTGGTTGCCCTCTTCTGGAAAGCCTCCACCCTGTCTGTGTCTTGGCAGAGATGTGGTCTCCAGAACTGTACACAGTACTCCAGGTGTGGTCTTACCAACTGTCTGTTCAGAGGGCAAACAACTTCCTGTTTTCTACTGGTGATGCCTCTCTCTATGCATCCCAGTATTCCCCCAGCCCTCCTTACTGCCTTCTCACATTGCTGGCCCAACTTTAGGTCTTCTGATATGACTACCCCCAGGTCCCTTTCCATTGTTGTTGCTGTCAGTATCTCACCCCCCATTGTGTACTTTTCCCTTGGGTTTTTGTTTCCCAGGTGCATTACTTTGCACTTCTTTGAATTAAATCTAAGATGCCATATATTTGACCATTCCTCCAACCTTGCCAAGTCCCTTTTCATCCTTACCACCCCTCCTTGCACATCAACCCTGTTGCAGATCTTTGTGTCATCTGCAAAGAAACATACTTCAGCTTCTAGTCCCTCTGCAATGTCACTTATAAAGACACTAAAAAGGACTGGCCACAGTACTGAACCCTGTGCACCCGACTAGTAACCCCCCTTTCTTCACTGTGGACTCAGTTTACTATTACTCACTGTGTTCTGTTGTCCGGCCAGTGTTTTAGCCAGGCTACCACCCTGGGAACCACTCCTAGGCTGGATAATTTGTTTATTAATCTTTTGTGTGGGACTGTGTCAAATGCCTTGTTAAAGTCTAGGTAGGCCATGTCCACAGCCCCTTCCTGGTCTACTACTTTGGTCACCCAGTCAAAGAAATCAATTAGATTTGTCTTACATGACCTTTCTGCTGTGAATCCATGCTGCCTTGGGTCCTGTGCCCCACTGGCTTCTAGGTACTCAACAGTTCTTTCCTTCAGAAGTGATTCTATCATTTTCCCGACCACTGAGGTCAAACTGACAGGTCTGTAGTTTCCTGCCTCTGTTTTGCTCCACTTTTGTGAAGGGGAATCACATCTGCCCTCCTCCAGTCCTCAGGTACCACACCATCCTCCCAAGATTTATTAAAAAGGGTAGTCAGTGGTGTTACTAGTTCTTCCCTTAGTTCTTTTAGAATTCTAGGGTGAATCCCTTCAGGCCCCATCGCTTTATCCACCTTCAGTTTTAAGAGTTCTTTCAGAACCCTTTCTTCTGTGAAAGAACTAATATCAACCCTCCTATCCAGAGTGCATCTATTGACTGGATTAGGTATCCCCCCCCCCCGCTTTTCCTTTGTGGATACTGAGCAGGAGTATTTGTTCAGTATCCCTGCTTTTTCACTGTCACTCTCTGCCCAACCACCTTCCTCTTTATTCAGCCTCAGTATCCCTGCCTTAGTCTTTCTTTGCTCCCTAATGTAGCTATAAAAGGTTTTATCCCCCTTCTTAACTGAGTTGGCTATCTTTTCCTCAGTTTGGGCCTTTGTTATTTTGACTGCCTTACCCGCTTCCTTCTGCTTTAACTGGTACAGTTCTCTGTCCTGCTCCCTCTGTGTTTCCTTATACTTCCTGAATGCTGTCTTTCTCCCTTACCTTCCCCGCCACTTCTTTTGAGAAAAAATAGTGTTTTTTTCTTTCATTTTGATTTGTTTATTTTCTTCACACAAAGGCTTGTTGACTCTGTGATGGCGGTTTTAATGTTTCCCCATTGTTGCTTCACCCCACCTTCTTGCCTGCTTGCTAGTGCTTTTCTGATGCACTCTCCCATTTTGACAAAATCCATCCTCCTGAAGTTCAGTACCTTCACTTTTGTATGGCTTGACTCTACAGCTGAGTTTATGGTGAACCACACTGTTTGGTGGTCGCTTGTTCCCAGATAGCTACCCACTTCGAGATAGGAGATCCTCTCTCCATCCCCATTTGAGAGTACCAGGTCTAAGATTGCTCCCTCCTGAGTGGGTTCCAAAACTAGCTGTCTGAGGCATGCCCCCTGAAGGGCATCAAGAATGGCCCTGCTCTTGGATGTGGCTGCAGCAAAGGTGCTCCAGTGAACATCTGGCATTTTTAGGTCCCCCATCAGCAATATCTCCCCTTTCTCTGCCATCCCAAGGATGCCTTCTATCATTTCCTTGTCCATTTCCTCCCCCTGAGAGGTCTGTATACAACCCCTGTGTGGATTGTGGTGCCATTTCCAGTCTCCAGGGTGACCCACAGTGCCTCCTCTCCTCCCTTT
Organism: Neoceratodus forsteri; assembly: GCA_016271365.2. Classification (NCBI taxonomy): domain Eukaryota; kingdom Metazoa; phylum Chordata; order Ceratodontiformes; family Ceratodontidae; genus Neoceratodus; species Neoceratodus forsteri. The sequence continues at coordinate 48,919,419 of CM057451.1, forward strand.
TTACCCTTTAGTTCTGTTGCTTTGATCCCATCCCTTATATAGAGAGCTACTTCTCCTCCTCTTCTTCTTTCCTCCCTGCCCCTCCTGCAGATTATGTACCCTGGTATGTTTACATCCCAGTCATTGTTCTCTGTGTAACATGTTTCCATGACTGCCACAACAATATCCAGGCATCCCTCTTTCATCAAGACCACCATTTTGGGGTGCTTTTTACCTAGACTATGGGCATTGGTACTCATAACCCTCCATTTTTTATGGCTTTATTCTTTTTGCCCCATCCCTGTCCTTACTGCCTTTGTCTTTTTCTCCATTTACCCCTGCCCTTCTCCCTATCAACTGCTCTGTCTTGGTGTTTACCTCACTAACTACCCTGATTTGGGGGGGCTAGGATTTCCCTTCTCCTTTTCCGTGCCTCTCCCCTTGGCTAGTTTAAATGCTTACCAATGAAGAATTTAAAACCTATCACCTAGGATCCTGGTTCCCCTCCTGGATAGATGCAGACCATCGCACCTGTATAGGCCTGCATCCCTCCAGGTAGAGCCCCAGTCCCCAGTGAAGCCAAATCCCTGTGCTCTGCACCAGTTGTTCAACCAGTCATTGTATCCCATGGTGTGGACTACCCTAGCCTCATCCATGCCATAAACAGGTAGCACTTCCGAGAGAGTTAGCAAGTGTGCTACTTGTCTAAGGCCCCTCCCCAACTCCAGAAACTCCTGTTGCACTGCTCTGATCCCATTCTCAGTCAGGTCATTTGCCCCAGGTGGATAATGACATCCAGCTTGCTCCCTCTTGCAGCTGCTCCCATGATCCTGAGGATTTGTTTCCTGTCCCTCCAAGTCATGGTGCTGGGCAGGCACCTTACCTCCCTTTCCCCTCCCTCCACAAGTTTTACCCCCCTAACAATTGAGTCCCCTACCAGGAGTTGTTTTCTTCCCCTGTGGGCTCCTGTGCCACCCTCCTGTGGGTTTCCATTGTGGAGGTTCCCAGCATCTTCCTTGGTCTCCACTGCGGGTGCTTCCATAGAGGAACCATGCTATGCCAGAGTGGCAAATGAATTGTGGAGAGGCACAACTGGAGGGTTATGCCTCTGTTCCACCACCCTCACCCTCTCTGAGACCACCGTGGTCCAACCACTCCTCTTTCTTGGCAGCCTCTGAGGTAGTGACGGTGGCCTGGTTGGGGAAGCAGGTTTTCTGAATCCTTGCCAGGTCAGCATGAAGACAAACAACCTCCTCCCTCAGACCAGAGAGGTACCTGCAAATAGGGCAGCAATGCAGTCTCCAGAATGTCTCCCGGAAGACTGCTGCTCCACAGCTAGTATATTGCACCACTCCCCACATGTCTATGTCCCTTCCTGTTACAGATGCTTTTCTTTTTTCTTTTTTTTTTGTTCTTGTTTTAGTGTGTGCAAGCTTGCGAGTGTCTCTACCCTCTATTCAGTGTGCTGTGCCTTTAGGATATGAACAAGTGTATGTTGTTAGCAGTTTTGGGGAAGTGATGTCAGAACCCCTGCTATAAAGAAAGTTATGCGCTTGGGACAGGTGGGGTGAGGGACAGAGTTCATGGGAGTAAACCTGTGCCCTCCAGAAACAATCAACTACAACTCTGACCCTCCACCCTGGGGAGTGCCTTCCTTCCTTTCAGACTCCTATTTCACAGAGGTTAAGTAACAGGTCTAGTCACAAATGACTGCAAATATCTCCCAGCTACAGTTCCTCCCTGGCAAATTAAAGTTAAATTAAGAAAAGTCAACCTCAAAAACAGAATCAATACTAGTTACTTACACAGGTCCAAAAAGTAAGAATTCAGTTCAGTGTAGTCCAGAAAATAACCTCCTTGATTTAAAGAAGCTTTGGCTGCTCTCTCTCTCTCTCTGTCTCAGCAGTGAAAAACTTCAAAATCTGTAAACCAAGCAGGAGTCTATGATCTTTACCGGTGTTACTATGAAAAAGGGATAACCAGGGTCCTTGATGCTAATGTTAATTAAAACCAGAACAATGCCCTTGGTGCACGCTTCAGGGAGGGACATGGATCCTCTGCAGTGGGACTAAGATTCAGACTACTAGAACATGATCCACCTCCAATTTGTGGACGTGACAGACTAAAAGTTCTATCAGAAAAAGTGACAAAGTGGATCTCAGTGCTACATGCTCAAAGTCCTGTTGGTCTTAGTAATCAAATACACTACAAGCCATTTCTTTGAATCTTTTGAGGGATGTTGATTTGTTTGTCAAATCAAACTAAGATTAACATCAAGTCAACAATATAAATAACATTGGATTCCTTTCTAAATATGTGTGTGTACTGCTTTTGGTTGTCTGCACTTGTTTTTTTATTGCCCTTATGCTTGTCTATTAGAAAACCTTTGGGTAAACATTGTGATATAGGTGCAATGTTGTTGATACCTCATGAGTGGACAGTTAAATATTTACTACTGATCCTTTGGATAAACATTATCCCTTTGTCCACACATTTTGGTATTGCAATTTGATAGAGCTTATATAACCCCTAGGTGGCACTATCCCAAGGGCTACTACCCCTGCCTATTTGGCTAGTAGTAGGTTAAGGGGCCTGGGTAATGAAATGGGTGCCTCCACCCAGAAGTCAGGGTTGTTAGTGGTTAAGCTAACCTGGGCACAGCCTTCTGGGAAACCGTAACCCCTGCTCTTTCTCTTCTAGTGGCCTGAACAATATACAATAATTATTTTCACAATGACCGTTATTCACCAGGCAATTACCCACACTGTTTGTACTTAGCACCATGGTTGGTTCCTCTAGCTTGACCCTGGGAACCCCCTGTAAAACAAGGTTAAGCACAGCAAATAGCAACAGTACAATACTTTTGGCACAAACTGGAACCACAGTCAGGTTAAATGCAAACAAAGTTAAATTTGATTCATTCAGGGGACTTGAACAAGGGAGTGGTGTAATTAGGTTGATTTGCTTCAAAGCTATATTAATCAGACAGTTATGCATACAGTTCAGAGTTCCTGCACAGTCACACACTCTGGGTACCCAGGTAGGAAAACAGCAGGCTAGCCAGGAACGTTGCAGCTGGTTGGGGCCCTGTGATGGAAGAAAGCAACATGAACAACACACACTATTTGTAATCAGGTGCCAGAGGGCTCAATTCATGAAAGAAAAGGCAACAAGACAAACAGACGACACTTTTAGATTTAGCTGTTGCTGCAGGGAGCTACCCTAATGTATACTCACGATACCCAATACTGGACACAGGCAGAACAAAATTGAAACTGCAGGCTGTTGAGCTGGAGTGCCCAGAGAAGCAGGGCCCACACGAATCTCTGAGGTGTCATTCCTGTTCAAGGCATTGAGCCAGGGGCTGATCCCCAGGCCAGTCTCTCGTTGATGACTTTCTCTGCGTAGCAGATATTCTGGCTGGGCCAGTGTAACAGGGTCCAGGCAAACAGAAATGGACACAGATTAAGTCTGTGGAGCTGGATACAGCTTCCAGCAAGCAAAACACAGTTCAGACACACAGTAGGGAACCAAATCATGACCCACTATAAGCACACAGCACATTCACATGTAAGGAAATTCCAATGTGCCAGGCAAATGGCTCTCCAGTCACAATTACAGAGTATTTGCAAAATCCAGGAGTTCAGAGGTAGTTGGAAGTCCTGACAGGCTGATGGCATTCAGAAAATCTTCGGCCTTCTTCAGGTTAAAGTCCTTACTGCCCTGGTCGATCACTCCTCTCGGCCAATGAGGGGTTGTTAGAGATTCCAAGGGTGAATCTGAAATCATCTGGTTCAAGAGCTTTTGCTTATGCAGCTTCCACCCTTTGGAATTCTCTACCCCATCGGTTATGGGAGTGCACATCTATGGAGGTATTTAAGAAGGGCTTAAAAACCTTTCTGTGGCAAAAAGTTTTTTTGGATAATTGAAGTTTTTATCGAATCGTTCATAATTTTCAGTCGTACTGTTTTGTTATTGGATTTTATATTAACTGTTTTTAAACTGTTAGGTGCCTTAGAACTGGAAAGGCCCTTTATAAATAAAATTATTATTATTATTATTATTAAAGCCTGGTCACAATTCAGTGGTTTAATTTGCTCTCCTAATTCAGATTCAGTCCGAAACAATTACAAGTTCCCTCTCAGGAACAGCAGGCAGGCATGCAGGCCAAACTCAAGCCTTTCCATAGTTCTCCCGTGCAAATCTACTATGGATCACTGCTTGAACTATCTCGAGCTGTTACTTCTTCACTTCCCAACTCAGATCTAACTGAAACTGCAAGCAGTTTGGGACTTTCCCCAAGATCCAAAAGGTTCGGTTGGTTGATCTGTCTGTCAGTCGCAACAAGGGCTCCCTTTCCAGGTTATTTTAGGTGCCAAAAGTCCCAAACTACAATTCCTACAAGTTTTGGCCCCACCAAGCCCCTGTAGGCAGGCTCCATTTTAGAGTCCCAAATGTACTGATTGGCCCATTCTGACAGTCCAGGACCAAGATGATGGAAACAAACAGAACTGTCCATGCTGCAAAGAAGGCAAGTTAGAACAAACTGTAATATTATTACTACTCTAACAAATGAACAGCAAACAAGTACATCTTCTAACAAAGATCCCTCTCAGATGAAGTATGGCTGCAATCCAGGCAGCTCTTAAAGAGACAGTACACAGAAGCTATACAGGCACTCTCTGGCAATACATTTAAACTGCTAAAACGCAGTACACCAGCCTGGCAGTGAGCATTTAAGCAAGCTCAAGGAAGACTTTTCGGGAACCCTCATTTGTAGGGGGGTTACATTTAGTATTCATCTGTACTCTTTTCACAACTTTCCCTTACCCGTGTTTTTATTACTGCCTCCATTTTTTCTCTTCCTATTTATGTTTAAAGAGGCTTTTTCAATATTTTCACATTTGCTTTTATGTAAACTTGGAGCCAATTTGTGTAGATCAAAATTTACAGTATGTAGTTTTATAACAACTATATACAAAATCCTTTGTTTATATTATATTTGTATTTTATTGCCATACTTGAAAGAGACAATTTTCAGAAGACCTTTATTGGGCTGTATATATATGTCATCATATTGACATTGAACTTCTGTTCCGTCTTCACCAGGGAGAAGGACAGATCAGTACCTTCAGGAGGGAAAAGAGGAGTGGGTGGGGGAGGTGAACACAGATGTAGAGATAGAGGAAGATAGAGTGAGGGAGAGGCTGCTGGCATTGAAGGTGAACAAATCACCAGGCCCGGACAGAGTACATCCAAGGGTACTAAAGGAACTGGATGAGGAGCTGGCAGGCCCACTGGCAGATCTATTTAATAGTTCACTAGAGTTAGGAGTGGTACCGCAGGACTGGAGAACAGCACATGTAGTGGTCCTCCACAAAAGTGGTCCCAAGGATGACCCAGGGAATTACAGACCAGTCAGTCTGACCTCCATTGTGGGCAAGCTCATGAAGACAATACTAAAGGAAAGGTTGGTGGAATATCTAGAGAAGCATGGTCTTCAGGATGCGATACAGCATGGGTTCAAGGAGGGAAGATTATGTCAAACAAATCTGACTGATTTCTTTGTGTCACTAAGACAGTAGACAGAGGCCAAGCCGTAGACATCCTGTATCTTGATTTCAGTAAGGCTTTTGACTCTGTGCCCCACAAAATGTTGATCAGGAAGTTAGTGGATCTCAGGGTTTAGGAAAAGATGGCCAGATGGGTGGAAAACTGGCTGAGGGACAGAACCCAGAGGGTGGTTGTGGGGGGAGAGTTATCTGGCACTAGAGAGGTAACTAGTGGGGTCCTGCAGGGCTTGGTGCTTGGGCCAGTGTTGTTCAATATCTTCATCAGTGACATTGGAGATGGCATTAAGGGCAAATGTGCTTATTTGTGGATGGCACCAAGCTCTGTGGGAGACTGGATACAGCTGAAGGGTTATAGGACCTACAGAAATATCTGGAAAAGCTGGGGAAGTGATCCAAGATCTGGCAGCTTGACTTCAATGCCAAGAAATGCAAAGTTAAGCATACTGGAGCCAAGAATCCCAGGACAGAGTACTACCTGAGTGGAGTCCGAGTATCTGCATCAGAGGAGGAGAAGGACCTGGGGGTGATTATCACTGGTGAACTGAAGCACTCCACATAGTGCAAGAAAGCAGCAGCAAAGGCAAACAAGATGCTGGGATGCATATCTAGGGGGATCAGTAGTAGGAGAGATGAGGTTCTACTGCCCATGTACAGGTCACTGGTAAGGCCGCATCTAGAGTAGGGAGTTCAGTACTAGTGCCCACACCTCTAAAAGGACATTAACCTGCTGGAGAAGGTCCAGAGGAAGGCTACAAAGATTATAGCAAGTCAGCAGGGTAAGGCATACAAGGAGAGATTGAGGGCACTGAACAGGTACTCGCTGGAAGACAGGGGAGAGAGAGAGAGAGGGGACATGATTGGGACCTTCAAGTACTTGAAAGGAATAAATAAGATTAATAAGGAGATTCTCTTTAAGCTGAGTGGCAACCATAACATGAGGGGGACAGTCTTAAGCTGTAGGATGGGAGGTCTAGGAGAGGACAGGAAGCACTTCTTCACAAAGAGGGTGGTGGACACTTGGAATGTGCTGCCGGAAGAGGTCATCTCATTGAAGACAGTGGGTGGCTTTAAGAGAGGCTGGGATAGGCAAAGGGGGAAGGTAAGGATCATGGGTAGAGAGGATGGGATGAGTGGGGAGGGAGGGCAGGGACATTAGCTCAAGTTGTGGACACTGCAATATGAGCAGACTTGATAGACCAAATGGCCTTCTTCTGCTGGCTTCTTTGTATGTTTAGTATGTTCGTATGACGTACTAATTTTAGGCAGTAGTGTATACAACAACAATTAGTCCATAATATTGATACCTAGAAGCCTCAAACTCTCTTTCTTTCCAGCATTATTTATTTTGTTCCCTTCTCTTGTAACCCTTTTCCCTCTTTTTTTATCTTGTTTCTTCAAACTCTGTACTAGATTCTCTAATTGTAATCATAAATCTATTGGGATTAGCTCTTGTTTTTGCATATCCATGTTTGAACACACTATTATTAATTTTACTTGAGCAAAAAGTGTTATGGGGTAGTTCAAGCTTTTCAAACCATTCTCTCCCATTTTTTTCTCGTTTTTTAAATCGCAAATCATTTTATACCTGGGGCTGGCAAATTTTAACTATTTCATTCATAGCAACCAACTATAAATATGAATATAATACAAAACTCATAGGGCTGTTCAATGTAATGTGCAATCCACCACTCCTTCTAAATTCTAGACTGTATCCACTTGTTCAGCCTTGTAGCTGCATTTTTGCACCTATTCCCCAGCGTACACTTATTGTATTATGCTGACTTAAAAAAGTTTTGTTTTGCAGATGTATATCAAAATTCACCATTAATACATTGTTGAGAAATGTTTAATATTGAAATGTTTTTAAAAAATCACTTTATTGCTTTTTCACCATTGCTATATATTGGGAATTCAGTTTGATGGTAAGTTTCTGTTTGTAATTTGCTAGGTTTGTACCTTAAGCTCCTTGTAACTGACACTTCATACATATTTTTTCTATTGACACTTTGATGGTAAGTTTCTGACTGTTTGTGATTGGCTGGGTCTGTACCTTAAGTGCAGGCATCATATTTCAGGGGATTAGTGTGGTTTGAAATTGATGTGTTTTTCTACCTGATGTTCAGTAGGCTTCCTTATTTTGTTTGGGTAGGACTAAGGGATTCAGTTTGATGGCAAGTTTCTGACTGTTTGTAATTGCCCGAGTCTGTACCCTAAGTTCAGGCATCACATTTCAGGGGATTAGTGTGGTTTGAAATTCATGTGTTTTCCAAACTGACAGTCAGCAGGAAGGGGAGCCGATTGTTTCTGGACGCTGCCAGGAGTAATTTCACCCACCCACCCCAAGGCTTTTACTTCTTATATAGGGCATGGGACCATAGGGGAGTACACCAATCAGTACGTACCTACCCAGGAAGGTGAGGAGCTGGTAGTTAGAAGCTAAACAGATGAAGGCTACAATAAAAATGATGGGAGCAGTGCAGTGCAGTGGTTGTGGCGTGGCTGTCTTCAGGGAGAAATTCTGGAGGCTGCAATGCTGCCCTATCTGCAGGTACCTCTCTGGGTTGAGGGAGGAAATCACCTGTCTCTGAGATGATCTGGCCAGGTTACAGGGGGCTTCCATCTCCACCCAGAAGCCACTGAGTCCATAATCGAAAGCTCAAAGGATGCCCACGAGAAGGAGTGGTTGGATCACGGTGTGCTCAGGGAGGGTGTGGGGGGGGGTCTGTGGCACATCCCCCAACCAGTCCAGCTAACTAACTCCAACACTGTTTTGGAGGAGCGGGATAGCCCCACAGGTGCACCTGCAGGTTAGACCAGGGAGGATGAGTAGATCCTCCATGATGGAGCCCATGGGAAGGGGGGGTAAAGAACCCCAGAGGAGAAGGAGGAAGCTTCTACTGGTGGGAGGAAACCTAACAGGAAGGGCAGGGATGTCAAGTGCATCCTAGGAAGCACTGCATGGAGAGATGGGAAGTGGATCAATAGAACTGCAAGTGCAATAGCAAGGAGGGAGGAACTTGATGTCATCGTCCACCTGGGGGCAAATGATGTAGTGGGAGACAGGGTGGAATTATTTCAGAATACAGGAAGATTTCAGGAAGCTGGGGGGGAGCCTGTAGCAGGTAGCACACTCCGTCTCCTTCTTGGAGTTTCTAACTGTCCATGGCAGGGTGAGACTAGGACACTCCACATCCAGAAATTCAACTCCTGGTTGAAGGAATGGTGTGGAAGGGAGGGGTTTGGCTTCATGAAGGACTGGGGCCCAACCTGGATGGATGGGAGCCTGTATAAGGATGACAGCTTACATCCATCTGGGAAGGAGACCACGATCCTGAGTGACAAATTCGAATGCTTCAGCAGCGAGCATTTAAACTGGCCAAGGGGGTGGCACCAGGAGGGTCAGGAGGCTTAGTAACACCCCCCCCCAAGGGCACATGCAGGAAAATAATTTGACAGCAAGTACAACTGAAGTTGTCAGAGGGGAGACTAAAGTGGTGGAATCGGGACCACACAAGAAAGGTAACTGGGGTTGAGGAAGGAAACAGAAGGCAGTAACAGGGAGGGAGGGAGGGAGGAGAATCTAAAATGCACAGGATGGAAGTCCACGGTAACCAATTCCCACAGCCTGGGAAATAAACTCCCAGACCTGGAGGCCTTGATAGTAGAAGCAGACCTGGACATAGTAGCAATAACTGAAACCTGGTACACTGCAAATCATGGGTGGGAAATCAATGTACCTGGTTATGCTCTGTTTAGGAGGGATCAGGTGGGTAAAAAGGGGGAGGGAGTCACCCTGTATGTCAGGGAGGGTATAAAGGTCACAGTTACAGGGTAAGCAGGGGGAGATCAAGGCACTGTGGGTCACCCTTGAACCTGGAAACGGCACAGTAATATGCACAGGGGTGATATACAGGCCTCCAGGACAGGGGGAGGAAATGGAAAGGAAGTTAGTGGATGAAATACATGAGATGGCAATGAAAGATGAAATTCTGCTGATGGGGGATTTCAACATGCTGGATGTGGATTGGACCACCCAGGCAGCTGCTTCAGCCAGAAGCAGTGCCATCCTAGATTCCCTACAGGAGTCAGGACTCAGGCAGTTTGTGCTTGATCCCACCAGGGTGATTCTGAATTTAGCAATGACCAATGGGGATAGAATCACAGATGGGCAGAAGGGCAACTAGGATCCAGCGATCACCACATAGTGTGGTTCAGCATGAGGAAAGGGACTCAGTCAAGTCACACTAGTGACTAGGTCAAAGGTTTTGGATTTCAAAAAGGCAGACTTCACTGAAATGCAAAGAGGAATCAAAATAGCCCTGGAGAAAAGGGTAATGGGAGGGTGAAAGAGCAGTGGGAGCACCTAAAAGGAGCCATAGAGGAAGTGACAAACCAATGCATCAGTTTGATATCAAAAGGCAAGAGAAGGAGAAAGCCACTATGTTTCTCGAAAGAGGTAACAGAGTAAGGGCTAAAAGGGCAGGGTTCAGGAAATATAAGGAGACCCAAAGGGAAGAGGGCAGGGAGGTGTACCTAGAGTGTCTAAGAGATGTGGGGAAGGCAGTAAGGAGAGCAAAGGTGAGGACTGAGGAAGAATTAGTGCAGTCAGTAAAGAAAGGGGACAAGACATTCTACAGGTACATCAGTGAAAGAAGGAAAACCGGGGAGGGGGGATTATTAGGCTCAAAGAGGATGAAGGGGAGTGTAAGGAGGGAGACATGGATAAGGCAGAAATACTGAATAAATACTTCTGTTCAGTATTCACAGAAGAGGGGGAGGGACAGGGACCACAGCCAAGCTGAAGATGCCAAAGGGGGGGGAGGTGGACAGCAGTCCATTCACAGGACAGAGAGTCCTGCAGGAGCTCACTAAATTGAAGGTGGACAAAGCAATGGGGCCGGATGGCATACACCTAGAGGATATTAAGGGAGCTGCGAAGAGAGCTAGTGGAACTTCTGGCAGCCTTGTTCACCGAGTCACTCAACACTGGAGTGGTGCCAGAGGATTGGAGGAGGGCACATGTGGTCCCT